>OX637695.1:52616802-62616802 GCA_951802165.1 Adalia decempunctata | reverse complement strand
GAAAATTTTCTTTCAATCGCATAAAACCTGAACTGTTCTCTCCTAGGACACATTCGGCTGCTCTTATCTTCAGTCGCAGCTCGTCTTCACTCGAACATTCTCGGGCGTAAACAATTTCTTTGAAATAACCCCATTAATCCCAAACGAAAAAATCGATGGGATTAAGGTCAGGTGAACGTGAGGGCCACTTGATTAGTACGCTACGTCCGATCTATCTGTTCGGGTATCGTTCATTCGAATGATTACGGACTTGAGTTGGGTAGTGACACGGGGCGCCGTCGTTTTGGAATATCATAGTTTGACGAAGCTGAAGACTCACATCTTCCAGGAGCAAAGGAAGTTCATGCTCGAGGAAATTTTTGTACGTTTCTCCATCAAGTCTGGACTGCCGTCCTAATGAATTGCCATTTATTTGGACCAATTAGTTCACCATTGAGAACACCAGACCACAATTTAACGCTAAAGCGTTGTTGGAAATTTGATGCTCTCACGTCATGAGGATTTTCAATCGCCCACGTGTGGTAGTTGTGAATATTGAAGATTTCACATCGCTCAAATCTTGACTCATCTGTCCACAAAATTGTATTGAAATACCCAGGATCTTCTCTCTCTTTTTGCATCATAGTTCGGCAAAATTCAACGCGCAATTGGTGGTCTGCAGGGAGTAAAGCTTGGACTCGTTGAATGTGGAATGCGTGGTATCCTACTGCGTGAAGTATACCTTGGATAGAAGTTCTTGGGATGCCCAGAGCACAGCCAGTATTCTCGTACTGGTAGATGGATTTCGCTGAACTTCTTCGAGCACCCTTTGCCTGCGATCCAGATCAACTCTAGGATTCCTTCTCGACCACCACGTTGACCGGGAATGCGGCCAGCCATTAAGGTTTGGTGCGTGTTAATAAAAACACGATGGTCTGGATGATGCTCAGGTTGCGGCCTACCACTACTTTGAAGATGTTCACGATATAGTCTCGCTGCTTCAAGGCCGTTCCCTCGTGCAACTCCGTAAAAATAATGCATTTCGGCATATTCACTTAACGTGTAACTCATCTTCTAACACTTCAAAGAAAACAAACTAACTCGGAAACTGATAATTAACTCGGAAAACTAAAAATTTAATTCAAAAGAAAAACTGAGAGAATTAGGGTGAAAATTAGAAAACTGGAAAATTCGGTTCAAACACTTCTTGACACTCGATCGACGGAATCAGAATTAACTGATGGCCAGGGGAAAATCTGGTTTCCTTTTTCCGGAGGGGAGGTGAAAAGGAAAGCTCATGTGTTCAAAAATTCAGACGAAGTCGCGCCGATGAAAACGTCTCGATTCCGGCTTATCGGCGCTTCATTACAAAAAACGCGGTTATCTGCCAAGTCACGAATATTTATAACACACTTCATCGTTTTCAAACATAAAAAAGCGATAAAAAACCGATCGGGATTATTTAAATTTTCGAGAACAATTTTTCATTAACCACTTGAATGAACGATACCCGAACAGATGGATCGGACGCAGTCGACCAATCAAGGGGCCCCCACGTTCACCTGACCTTAATCCCATCGATTTTTCGTTTGGGGTTATTTCAAAGAAATTGTTTACGCCCGAGAATGTTCGAGTAAAGACGAGCTGCGACTGAAGACAAGAGAAGCCGAACGTGTCCTAAGAGAGAACAGGGCAGGTTTTATGCGATTGAAAGAAAATTTTCTAAGAAGGTGTAGAATGTGTATTGAGGCTGGAGGTGGCCACTTTGAACACCTACTGTAAATTTTATAAATAAATTTCTTTTTATTTACATTATGATGTGTGATTTATTGCCAAACGTTCTTCTTTTTTTATCTAGAACTTTTCTTGACCAACGTCTAAAGCTAATTTTCATTAATTTTCAGCATTTTCTATCATCGCACGTTCATCGCTTTCTTCGCTTCGAGTGCTGATTTTTCGGAGTTTTCGTCCTCTTTTCCCAGAATATTTTGTTCGATCAGATCGATAAGGTCTGTTTGCGGCATTGTCGGCTTGTTCGATTTGTTTTCGGGGTGTGTAATTGTCGTTGTTCAGATTTTCCTGAATTAGTATACGTGAATATCGGTCATCGCTGTTATCGCTGCTGTCTGCAGATTTCCCATAGGCGTCGTGTCGAATTTGAATCATCATGTCTGTCTCCGTCAGTGAGAACAAGTGTGGTCATTGTAAAAGGAAGGTTGTGGACCCTGCTAGCTGTATCGAGTGTGGTAACCATTTTCATCTAAACTGTTCGAATAAGGCCCGTGCCGTTGGGCCTGATGGGGTGATTATGTGTTGTAAACCGCCTCAGCCGTCCTCTGAAATTGATCAACTATTTGGGAAATTAAGTCAGCTGTTCCAGGAAAAGTTCGACGGCTTCAAGAGGGAAATTGAAGAGAAGTACCTCGGCAAGATGGTTGAGTTGAGGGAGGAAGTGAATATGATGACCAATAAACTTGCTGCCCAGGAGGTAGAAATTTCCTCATTGCATAAAACTATTGCAGTTCTTGAACCTAATATTCGACCATCGGAATGTGCTGGGGGAGCATTCTCAGAAGAGGAGTTTTATACTGAGCTGGATGAGCACGGTCTTCGTGCTAGAAACGTAATGTTTCACGGCGTTCCTGCAGTTGAGTCGACGCAGGATTGGAGGGGGGTGATTCAGGATATTATATCCGAGGTATTCTCTGCAATAAAGGTAATCAGAACCATTCGTGTCGGCAGAAACAGGGACGAGGGCACGATGTCAGTCAAGGCTATCTTTGGAGGTTCCGAGGATGCACTCAGGATTTTACGGAACAAAAATAAGTTTGGGCAATTCAGGGTAAGGGCTGATCTCACAGTGAAGCAGAGAGATTATCTGTCGCAGTTACGTCAGGAGCTGGAGAACAGGAAGTCCAGTGGTGAAGAAGACATTACAATTCGTTATATCCGAGGTACACCACGAATTGTTTCCCTCTCAAAAAATCGTCGACCACCTCCATACGATCATCAAGGACATTAGCCTCCGAACACCTGAGTGTTTATTATCAGAACGTAAGAGGTATGAGCACCAAGTTCTCTAATTTTATGCAGAGTGTATATGTCTCCTCATACGATGTTATTCTGATCACTGAAACTTGGTTGGATGGTTCGGTTGGAAACCTGGAACTACAGCTGGGGGGCTACAATATTTATAGGACTGATCGTTCTTCTCTAACCAGTGATAAAACAAAAGGTGGGGGCTGTTTAGTTGCTGTGCGAAAGAGTATATGTGTCCAATGCGTACCCCGTGTGCAAGTGTCCGTTGAGGATTTATCTGTAGTTGTGTCGGTCGGAAGTCAAAGGTTCTTATTCGTGACGGCCTATACGAGTATACCACCTAATATGCCGGTGTCTTACTATGAGAGTCACTGTGAGAACATCGAGGCTGCCGTTGAACAGTTTGAACCGGACGGAGTATTCATTGTTGGTGACTATAATCTTCCTAATAGTGTATGGTCTAACGGCCAGTTGAACTTGTCTGTTGAGTCGGGTTTGTGTCAGCGTTCTGGTGTTTTACTTGAGACTTTCAGTTTTCTTGATCTTTACCAGAATAATTCTGTATTAAATGTCAATGGTCGGATGTTGGATTTAATTTTTTCAAGTTGTGAATCACTGAGGGTCGATGCTGCTATTGATGTTCTATCGAAGTTGGATGTTCATCACCCAGCGCTAGTCTTTGCTATTCCTACTAGTCAAAACTTTAGGGGAGAACAAGAAATAATTGCTTTTAATTTTAAGGCCGCAGATTATGAAGGCCTCAATGAGCGTTTGTCATTCATAGATTGGACAGCAGAGCTCAGTTCAGCTGAAGGAAGTATCGACTCTCAGGTTGATGTTTTTTATAGGAAATTGTTTAATGCCATTGAAGAATTTGTTCCGAAAATTGGGATCAGACACTCGAATTTTCCCAAATGGTTTTCAAGTGAATTGAAAGAATTAGTTTTCAGAAAGAAATTAGCACATAAGAGTTATAAGATTTCTAATGCATGGGATGATTATCAGGAATTTTGTAGCCTCAGGTCTCAATGTAAAAGGTTGACTAATGAATGTTATAGCAGTTTTATCAGGGAAACCGAAGAATCTATTAGAACCGATCCTAAAAAATTCTGGAACTTTGTAAATGCTAGGAAAAAAGATAATTGTTTGCCTCATGTTATGGTGCATGATGGTTGCGAATTCCGAAGTGAGAAGGAGATAGCCGATGCTTTCGCAAAGTTTTTCAAATCGATTTATAAAACCAATACTGTTAATATCTCCTGTGACGCCACTGATAGTTCATTTTGCGATAAAGATAACATCATTTCTTTCTCGATGATTCATATTGAACAGGTGTTGCGCGGTATCGAATCTCTCGACATAAACAAGGGTCCTGGACCTGATAATGTTCCGACGTTGTTTTTGAAGAAATGCAAAGAATTCGTAGCTCTCCCACTTCAAATTTTATTCAATAAGTCCTTAAATGATGGCGTTTTTCCGGATATGTGGAAGACTGGATTCATCAAGCCTATTTTTAAATCAGGATGCAGAGAAGACGTTGCGAATTATAGACCGATAACTATACTCAGCGTAATCCCTAAGTTGTTCGAATCAATTATTCATGAGCAAATAAAATCGAGAATATATGATAGAATTGTTCCTGAGCAGCATGGATTTTTTCAGGGGAGAAGCGTTGAGACCAATCTTCTGGTTTTCGCTCAGTTTGTTCTTGAGGCGTTGGACAATCATAAACAGGTCGAGGTTATATATACTGATATTGCGAAAGCGTTTGATAGTGTGTCCCATAAAATTTTGGGTAGAAAGCTTAGGATGTTTGGTTTCCATGGAAGTTTCTATCGTTGGTTGATTTCTTATGTCTCGGGCAGCTATCAAATCGTTAAGATGGGTGGAACACTGTCTTTTCAGATACCTGTTACTTCGGGGGTACCTCAGGGAAGTCACCTAGGGCCCTTGCTATTTTTAATTTTTATCAACGACTTAGGTCTTGTCATCCGATTCGTTAAATTCTTGCTGTTTGCAGATGATTTAAAACTTTTTTTTTCAGTTAAGTCTTTATCCGACGTTCAGAAGTTGAATTCGGATCTAAGGTCTGTGGAGGAGTGGTGTGCTGCCAATTGTCTCACTATCAACATCAAAAAGTGTAAATTCATGACGATTTCCCGTTTGGAGTGCCCTATCACGGTCGATTATATTATTGGTGGTATACCTATTGATAGAGTGTTTGTTTTTAAGGACCTAGGTGTTTCTTATGACAGCACGTTGTCTTTTAAGGCACATATTCAGGCAATTTCTGCTGCTTCTCTCAGAACTTTGGGATTCATAATGCGAAATACTAGGGACTTTAACATCGAGACCCTACGACATCTGTATGTTTCTTTAGTTAGACCTATGTTGGAGTTCTCATCTGTCGTTTGGTCTCCATACATCTCGGTCGACAGTTCATTGATAGAGAGGGTCCAAAACAAATTTCTTAGGTGTGCGGCTGTTAGAATGGGTACATTTTCGATTCATACTTTCTCCGCGAGTCGAATGCGCAACTCTCTTGGACTGCCCTCCTTGAGGACTAGAAGATTTCATGCAGATGTGGTATTTATTGCAAAACTCTTTCAGGGTCTTTTGTACTCCCCTGACTTGTTGTCACAGTTCAATCTATATGTTCCCTGTAGACCCATCCGAAGGTTTGATCTATTTCGACCCGCCCAATCAAGAACCAATTATTGCTTTCATTCTCCGGTTTCGAGAATAATGCGAAACACCAACGTCGTGGACTCCTTGGGAGTTGACATATTTCATGACTCTATTTCGAGATTGAGGAGAGATTTGAGGTACCTGATAGAACTGTAATATTTCGAGTTTAATTGTATTGATGCTCTTGAGCTTTTTTTTTGTTAATTTTATTTTATCATATACATGCACTCAATATTTACTATTAATTGTGTTATGCTGCTTTGGTTTGTGTTTGTTTGATTTTCTTCTTGTTACTAAAAAGGTCATGTACCGTTAATAAATAAATAAAATAAAAAAAATAAAATAAATAAAATAACTTTATTAGAAATATCTTAAAATGGCAAAAAATATTTTTTTAGATTTTTTTCACCTCGATGACTTTGAAGGCTAATTCTAGCAAAACTACAGTGTTAAGTACCATTTTACTAAGCTTTTATTTAGTTTCACCTGTCCCGGTGTCTGTCTGTCTGTCTATCTGTCTATAATCAAATCTTGCAAGTTAAATATGACACACTTCTAATCGTCCGATAGATTTGAAATTTTGCAGGTTTACCTAATTCTGGTGACAATGAATGCATCATGAAATATTTTTTATAGAAAAAAACAAAATGGCGGCTCCGAAATGGAGGATGAGTTTTGTAATATTATGATCCGATTCCATTTAAAATTAGTATCTGGGGGTAGTTGGGTTCGAATAAAATGATGATACTTTTGTCAAAATTGGGAAATTCGAGATGGCGGCTACAATATGGCGGACGAGTTTTGTAATTATGATCCTATTCTATTCAAAATTGGTAGATGGGGGTTTTTTGGGTCGGAAATTACGAATCTTCAATATTGAGGAATTCAAGATTGCGGCTTCAAAAGGGCGGATGAGTGTTGTTATAAAAGCTTAACAGCAAAAAGGTTTTTTGTTAATAAGGCTTGTTTATCAATGATTCTAAAAGCTGACTGTTGAGCGCAGTTTTTAAGCATACTAAGAAACCGAGAATTAGCCTTTTTACATTTTTAATTTTGATTCGAAAATTCAGATCATAATCCAATTTACGTAACTTTTTCACTTGAGACCAACATTTCCATAATTTTTATCGAAGTTACGAATCTGGTTATTTTATGTATAAAAGTACAATTCATGGAGATTAAGTTACAGAAAGAATTTCACAGAGAGGTCTTGTACTTTTTTTTATATCTTGTTTAAGATGGTCAAGTCGAAAATTCTCAAAGTTCATAAAAAAATTCATAACTCGAAAACCGTGAAAAATAGCATAACATACATGGGGGTGATTCGAATATCTCATGATACGAGGGACCTGTTTTTTCCTTTTTGACGTCAATCTCTTGGCCACCCTGTTTATGTATTATTCAACTGTTTTTGAGCTGCAATAGTAGATATCTAATGCCGGGTTACCACCAAGCGGACAAGTCAAAACAAAACACGAACTGTCTGTTCGAACAGAAATTTTGAACAGTTTGTTCGGAAAATGTTCGAAGACTGTTGAGGTTCCCAACGGACTTTCTGTTTACACCAGTAGCGGACAAAAAATAATGAAAACTGTTCGTGTTTTGTTTAAGTTTCATTCAGTTTACACCAGACGTGTACTGTGTAGTTGTGAGAATGTGGCGCGCTGCAAACTTGAGAAAACAAGACGACGAGGATTTATTTTTGCTGGCAGTTACATTTTACATTTTTAAAAAGAACAACTCTACGCGCCGGTTTTAGATTAGGCCATCCTTAAGGCAAAAAGGAGGAAATGTGACGTCTAAACTGTTACAAGATCTCAGTCTCAGAGGAGATATGAGTATAGGAGGTGAACTTCGATCAAGTTTCAATAAACATTACGACTTCTTCCCTTCACGCAGCGAATCAAACTACCACTAGATAGCAACAACGTAAATAAAAACAAACTGGGCGTTTACACCAAGCTGACAAACAGTCCTAGAACTCGTAAATCCTTTGAAGTTTAACGACATTGGATGGGACTCTGTTTGTGTCTGTAAAAACGCAATTCGCGGACTTTCGAGTCCGGAAAACAATCCACAAGTTCTAGAACAGTTCGCAAACAGTTCGCGGACTGTCGCAAACGGACCGAGTTCGTGTTTTGTTTTTGTTCTGTCCGCTTGGTGGAAACCCGGCATAATAGCATGAGTTATAACTCACGCCTATAACTCTATTACAAAAACAGGGTGTTTCACCATAAACTGGACAAACATATATTGCCGGGTAGATGACACCGGGGAAGTGATTTTTGCCTCATGGCATATACCCCGTTTTCGACGCATTACCGAGATACAGGGTGTATAATCTAAACTTTGAGCAAGATAAGATAACTGTGGTAAGTTATAGGTGACATTTGAATTAATGGTTTCTGGTCACCTATAAGTAGGTACTTTTCAGGGCCCAATTTAATTGTGGTTTAGAATTCTGAAGAAAAAAATTCAAAATGGCGGAAAACCTGTAAAGTTGGATTTTTTTTCTCGATCGCCAATTTGAAAAGCATTATTTCAACGTTCTAGATTTTGTAATATTTTCCGTGGAAAAATTTTTTCAAAATTCGAACTCAACTTTTTTTTTACATGTCTTCAGTGAAAAAAAAATCGGCCAAAATTTTTGGAATTTTTCATGGTCGAACTTTCTTCCATTTTGAATACTGAGGTGAAAACAGATTGAAATCATATCAATTGGTTTTTTTTTTGTAGCCTTCCAAGGATTACGCTAGGAGTACTTTCATAATTTTTATTTGAAAAACTGGAAGCCATACGAAGGCTAAAATTGTGCTTATGGGGTGCCACAGAATGACCCAGATAGAGATATGAATTTATAAACCATAAAAATTTCGTTTCAAAAACTTTAGGTGGGAATCGATCTAGCGTTGCTGTGGTAACAGAAATTCAAAAGATTAGAATAAATCCTATTCATACCCGTGGAGAGTTCGAAACCTACTAAATGTTTCTGAAAAAAAAATTTTTTGGTTTATAAATTCATGTTTCTATCCGTACAAACGACATATCAGGCGTATAAGTCTCTTCCTTGAGATAAGGACTGCCTCCACAGTTCGACCCTAAGTGGCAACAACAAAGCCGAACGACAAACGAGTGTACTGATGAATAAGAAGTTTATCGAAATATTTTTGAATTTAATAATTTATTCCAAATCGTTGAACCTGAAATCATTTCCTCCTCATTCGAAATGTACCCAGAACTTCCCTTAAATTTCGAGGTTCGTTGCGCCAAATACTTTTAATTGGCTTTTCATGACTGTCGAAAAGGGAGAACTGACGTCTAATACAGAATTAACTGAACTCAGTCCAGCGTCACGATAGCTTCAAAACTTCCAACTCAAAGAAGTGAAGGATTGATTCCATGTTTTTTTATTGACAATGAAACTCGGGAAGTTCCGAAGTTGTCGGCTGTTTGGAGAATTCTGATACTGAATCATACTGATATAGGTACATAATTGAAAAATAAAAGATAATTGGTTTCCACTTATTCTCACACATTATGATTGAAATATGGGATTTCACACTTTCATATACATATATGAAATTCCTAGCAAACATTTATTTCGATTATATTTGTTTCAAATTGAACCGTTCATCAAGAGTTAGTTGCAATAGACATTAAAATTTTGGAAATTCGTATTTTGATCCCAGTATTTCGATGCCGCTTGTCCACATAATTAATCAAATTTCCTCAACGGGTGTAATACCCTGGCAATGGAAAATTACCAATGTAACGCCAATTTTCAAAGCAGGAAAAAAATCACTGATCAATAATTTATTATAGACCTATTTCTATTTTTAATATTCTAGCGAAAGTATTTGAACAATGTGTCAAGAAAAGGCTGGTTGAATTTCTCGATAAACACCATATAATAACAGACAGACAATTCGGATTCGTGAAGAACTCGAACACGGAAAATGCCATTATGGATTTTCTCGAAACCACTGTAAGGACCATGGACAGGTCGGCCAAATGCTTGGCAGTTTTTCTGGACCTGGCCAAGGCCTTCGATACGGTTGATCACGAGTTATTGATGGAAAAATTGCATGACTATGGTGTTCGTGGGAACACATATGTGATGATGAAGAACTACCTATCCGGTCGAATTCAACGGATGAAAATTGGGAATGAAATAAGTCAGGAACAAATTGTAAAAACAGGTATACCACAGGGCACAGTTTTGGGACCGATACTGTGTCTAGTTTACATTAACAGCATAACAAAAATCAACAACTTTCTAGGCGATATAATATGTTACGCCAATGATATACTGTACTAATTTACACGGGACGATCATGGCAAGAAATAAGAAATACAACAGAAACAAACATACAAAAAATACACTTATGGCTGAATATTAATAAGTTATCGCTTAATGTGGATAAGACAAAATATATAACCTTTTCTCCCACCCTCCGTGGCCAACCAAAAGATTTTGTTTTGAGAATGCACAAACCACTCTGTAGTAATCAGAACAATTGTGACTGCCAGACCATAGAACATACTACCTCAACAAGATACCTTGGAGTTATACTAGAACTAGACCAACACTTAAAATGGAGGGAACATATTAATTTCGTTACAAAACTGCTCCGGGTATTAATGCAAACCTTTTATGAACTACGCGACATACTATCAAGAAAAAATCTTGTTGTACTATACAGGGTCTTTCACGAGGAACCTCACCCATATTTATACGGGTAACTACTGAACGTATTTTCATGAAATTCAGCACTTATAAGTATTTCACGATGCTGATGAAATCTAAAATATTTTCAAGGCATGAGCACCTCCGGTTTTTCCGGAAATGACGTCAACTTCCGTTTTTCAAATCAGAACACCATTTTTTCATTGCAGAAATAGATTCCTTAGAAAATTTCAAGTTATTTTGATGTAACATTTTTCAGTTTTGGTTGGAAAATTCTCTCTGAGCGGGAAAATTCGAAAAAAAATCGAAAATAGAGCTCCGCTGAAACAAGAATAACTTCGAGGTTTTTGGATGGAAAATTTTCATTTTTGGGATTTTTCAAGATGTAAGATTGATGTATCAACTTTAAAAATCAAAATCGCGATTCATGATACAGGGGGTGCAAAAATCGCTTTCAAAGTTAGGGATGACAAAATCGTGAAAAATCAATTTTTTCAAATTAGAACCCCATTTTTTTATGGCAGATATTGAATCTACGTTAAAAAATAATGTGAGTGTATGCATCACACCCTTGCCTTAAGTGGATATATTCTGAGTTATTCACAAAAAACTGTTTTTCGTCTTGAATTTTCAGCTATTTTTTTTCCCTTCACGCCAAAAAGATGAAATTTTCAGGAACTGTTACTTAAACCATGTTTAAGATTTTACTACCCTAATATGCAAGAGAAAAAAGTTACAGGTTGTTCCTAAATAGATGGCGAATTTGGATTCGAATTTGTATCTGAAACCTCTTTATTTCAACTAATCGGCCATCGGTTTTCTCTCCAGTGATAAATAAATAATTCCTTATGAACCATATACAAAAACTTACCATGTTTTACATTCTTTTTTTTTAATGATAGATATCATTTATTATACATGCTACTGAATAAAGAGGAATTTGGCAGATGTAATTAATGATATCTATCATTAAAAAAAAGAATGTAAAACATGGTAAGTTTTTGCATATGATTCATAAAGAATTATTTATTTATCACTGGAGAGAAAACCGATGGCCGATTAGTTGAAATAAAGAGGTTTCCGATACAAATTCGAATCCAAATTCGCCATCTATTTAGGAACAACCTGTAACTTTTTTCTCTTGCATATTAGGGTAGTAAAATCTTAAACATGGTTTAAGTAACAGTTCCTGAAAATTTCATCTTTTTGGCGTGAAGGGAAAAGAAATAGCTGAAAATTCAAGACGAAAAACAGTTTTTTGTGAATAACTCAGAAAATATCCACTTTAGGGCAAGGGTGTGATGCATACACTCACATTATTTTTTAACGTAGATTCAATATCTGCCATGAAAAAATGGGGTTCTAATTTGAAAAAATTGATTTTTCACGATTTTGTCTTCCCTAACTTTGAAAGCGATTTTTGCACCCCCTGTATCATGAATCGCGATTTCGATTTCTAAAGTTGATACATCAATCTTACATCTTGAAAAATCCCAAAAATGAAAATTTTCCATCCAAAAACCTCGAAGTTATTCTTGTTTCAGCGGAGCTCTATTTTAGATTTTTTTTTCGAATTTTTCCGCTCAGAGAGAATTTTCCAACCAAAACTGAAAAATGTTACATCAAAATAACTTGAAGTTTTCTAAGGAATCTATTTCTGCAATAAAAAAATGGTGTTCTAATTTGAAAAACGGAAGTTGACGTCATTTCCGGAAAAACCGGAAGTGCTCATGCCTTGAAAATATTTTAGATTTCATCAGCATCGTGAAATACTTATAAGTGCTGAATTTCATGAAAATAGGTTCAGTAGTTTCCCTTATAAATATGGGTGAGGTTCCTCGTGAAAGACCCTTCTTCACCTTCTTCAAAGTAGCCATCAGTCCGTTACAAACCGCCCAAAACATTTTGCTGAGACTAACTTAAAAAAAAAATAGATTATATCAAGAAACTAACATGTTCAATATTCACTCACTGTACACTTATGACTGCCTAATAAGAATGTTCCATACTCAAAAAAATTACACGAAAAAACTCTCGAAAGAAACTCGATCAAAAATGAACAAACCGAATTTTTCAATAAAACTGTCACACAAAACTCTTTTTTTATGGCCCAAAAATATTTAACATTCTCCCAAAAAATCTAAAAGTTATAAAAACCCTTAAAACATTCAAAAAAGAAGTAAAGAAGTACGTGCAAGATCATCCTGACAAATTTCCTCTTTTCTGCTGAATCACATATTGTGTAAACTCGTATAAGTTTTCGTAGATGGTTTTCCACTTTCTTCCCCAATGGTTCCATATACAAAACTGTTTGAGCAAAATCAACACCAATCTCGTTCGAATACTGGTCTGTGTCTTTGTCTTTATATTGGTCTTAAGTTTAAATGTTTTAAATGAATTTGCTTTTTTTTTTCTTTTTTTTCTTTTTCGTTGCCTCTACCATACCATGAAATCCAACCGCGCTGCTGTGAATGCCACTCATAATGAACACACACGGTAAATGCCTTACTGGTTTAGATACCACAACACAGGCTTCAGAGCCTAGCGTGAGTCTACTCCAGTGATGCATCTGAATATGGAACCAAGCCATTCGTTCGGGTAAATAGCTATTATACATATTGTATTTCTTGTTAACCAATTTCAGAATGGTACTGATGATAAATGTTGTATAATTATATATGTAAGCAATTTGAAATATGTGCCCCCTATAAATTGATATAAAATGCTGAGACCATAGCGTAGGCCTAATGTCAAACACTCTGTGATCTGAAGCGATGGCTTTCGATGATCCCTAACTACTCTCTCTCTCTCTCTGTACCACGCGCTCTACACAGACGCAAGGTCGAGTTGGTAAACAACAACATAACCTGCCATTTTGTATTCCCTGACGGAATGTACATTTGTATTAATCTGTGAATAAACAACACGTTATCCACACCGAAGTGTTTTATTATCTAACATATATTGAATAAATTTTGATTTTTTGATTTGATGAATTGTATACGCTGAAATATTTTTCACGATAAAATAATTGGAGATGAAAATAACTAGCGAATTTCTGTTCATGTTTTTTCTTCAGTAGGAGAGAATAAACCTTTTTTCATTTCTCAATATGATGATGTTGCATAAAGTAGGCCTTGGAAGCAGCTTCATTTCTAGTCACAAAAAGTTACTGAAAAATTTCTGTGGTTTCATTCTAGGCATAAAATATAAAAATATATCTTGAAAATTAAATGGTATTTTTTCAAAGTGAGGCACTCTGAAACTTTTGAGATAAAAAATGTTCTCAATTATCACATACGATCACGATCGTGTGAATCTGTTTACCAGCAGTATATCATTTTCATATTTTATTGATACATTTTCGAACTTACGACCAGTGGCATTAGCATGCAGGCTGGAAATTCAGGTACGATAACGAAAAATATCGTGAAACTCAAATGCAAGTTATCCCTTAATGATTTAAAAGCATGTCCCTTACCAAAGTTCAATAGTGCGTTATAGATATATGAAGAATTTTTTCATGATATTGTTTTGTTTTTTTTTATATTTACTGATTACTCCTAGGTCTCCCTCAGAGTACTCCCAGAAGCTTGTAGCTTGTGCGACTTAGGAGAATCAGTTGTGCTCTGCGTAGGCTTTGTTACTGTGTCCGGACGCCACCTCGGGTAGAGCACTGTTAATTTTTGACCCAACAGTGGAATGGTGGCCCCTACCCAGACTAGAATTTTTTTTTCTGGCTCGAGATTGAACGCGGACTTGCCAGTTCCTAGTCCAATCAATCAATCAAAAATCAATTCATTCAACCTTTTGGAATTACAGATTTGCTGTACGTAGAAAACACGCCCTTATTAATTATCGTATCAGTGTACGCCACAAATGTTCGTTGCGGTGGACATGTAAACGTGAACAGCAACAAAATGTGTGCGTACTTACTTGAAAAGTTCGCGCACTGCTTCCAGCGGTGACTCGGGTTGACGCACACACAAACATTTTTCTTCGAACTCAGCTTTGTTTCCGCTTCGAGAGTGAAAACATTTATGTGTGCGCGAACATGGATTGGAATAACGAGAAAACAATCCAATTTTTCGAAGAAATAGAAATATATCCTGTATTACGTGGGATTGTAATGATGAAGATTATAAAAACAGGAATAATAAACATGATGCAGCTGGAGAGTTGGCTGAAAAATTTGACTGTGGTTCCACAGACATTCTGCGAAAGTTGAAAATAATTTTATCGCAGTACAGGGTGTCTCAAATTCGATGAGCACTGAGAGCATCTCGAGAACCATAGGGATTAGAGGAAAAATGTTCAAGGACTTCCGATCTCTTTTTTCAAAATAATCAATTGTCAGCAAACAGATCCCAGATACCTGAATTGGTTCTCGAGTTACAGGGCGTTTCTGAAAAATTGCAGTTTCAAATATTTCGCTATATGTTTTTGTCTTAAGGGATTAATAAACTATTATTTTTCAACGTCAGTGTGTTATGAGCACCGAGAGGGTCCGCACTGTCGGTAGTGTGAGAATCCAGGATCTTGTTTGGCTACCCACTAAAAACCATTCAATGGAGGAGTTCATCATCGCAGCGTCCCTTAAAAAAAGAGATGAGCTACAAGCTTCTAGAGTTCATGAGACCTGATGATATGAAGTGACCCGAGCAACACTGCTTTCTGCATTCTGTGCGTTAATACCTCGGCGAGTGATCTACAGACCGGGATAATCTTCAGTTCATCCACGTAGTTTGCTCTCATTCCACCGAGACATCCTATGATTAGTACGACCACCCTAATTTTATGACCTGGGTATAAAGTTCCAAGCTCGAACATAAGGTCTTTCTATTTTTGCCTCTTCTGTCTTCTTTCATCACAACATTATTTTCAGCAGGGGAGGAGAATTCCACGACAAATAACTCCTTCAGCTCCTTGTCCAGCAGAAGTAGGTCTGGCTTAACAGCATTGATCTGCCGTGTTGTTGAGACAGGATAGTTCCAGCATATGCGAGCTCTATCGTTCTGAACCACCGCTTCAGTCTCCAGAGGCACATATGGTAGCACCCGTTTTTTGTCTATCCCATACGCGGCTCTCAGATGGAAGTATAGAATTCGGAGTGCCGCGTTGTGTCTACACACCCTGATGGAGCATGGACTCTACAGGCGGAAAGGATGTGCATAATCGTTTCCTGTTGCCTATGGCAAGCCCTGCAAGTTGTTCGGTTGTCCATTTTCTTGAAGTTCTTTTCATACCATCTCGTATTTAGTACTCCATCTCGACACGCCATCACAAATCCTTCTGTCTCTGACTTAAGGCTAGCTGACTTAACTACTGCCATTTCCAATGTTTGTTGATGGTGTTGATATTCCAAACATAGCAGTCCTCTACCCCCTGGCTTCGGGAAAGGTATATCCTCTGTATTGAACTGTTGGGATGTAGGCTACGATTCATGTTCATCGTTTTCCTTGTTGACCTATCAAGATCGAGGAGTTCGTTTACCGTCCAGTTCCGGGATGGCTAGCATATTTGTAGCAGATACTTTGTACTGTGTAGTATACGGGTGTGACAATCCCGCGGACCCCGATCACTTTCAACCGATGTCGGACAGATAGATACTAAGCCTTGGAGAACAGTCGCTGCTTTGGAATCGTCAGGGCGTGTCTGGAGTTTGTACTGGACGTGACAGCATGCGGGACACCAACGGCAGGATGCTGAGAAGGCAGGCGCCAGCCATACAAGAAGCTATGCCTTTAGACGAGGAGGACATCGACGAGGAGAGTTCAGGTTGTCGGTCGCATAGGGATTCAACGTTCGAAAGAGCACCCCGTAGCAGAACCGGCCGCCGAAACAGGACGGTACAAAGGGGACGCCACAAGTGGACGCCCGAGCAGCATGGCCTGCTGTCTGCGCTATACGAAAGATCAAGACCCGAGAGACGGGGATACATGAATAGGCTGCATGGTCTGTGGTGGGTGTTATTATTATTATTATCTTGTAGTGACAGGAGATGTCAAGATATCTTGAAAGCTATAGAGAATCTACAATAAGAATAAAACAAAACACATGCGTACAAATTCAGTTATCATCGATTTCGAACAGCCTGTCTATCGAAGATACCCTTGATGATTAATGCTGTGCTGAATAATACCTGAAGAAAAGTTTCATTTGGTCTATTTTTAAGGTCCGTTATGATGTTATTATTTTAATAAAATTTTCAGTTGATATATCATTTTTCGTGTCTGTTGGTTGCGGGAGTGAAAATAATCCTAAGGTTACTTCTGAGAAAATGTTAGGTATTCGATTGTCTACATTACCGTGGAAAAAAATACAGGTTGTTACATCTGTAAAAATCGAGAAAAAATAATTTGAAATTCTTTATATTTGGACTTTGAGGGGCAGTATCACCTTTTGAATCGTGGTAAACCTCCATTCAAAAGTGGTCTCTTTATTTCACGAGTAAGTACCCTAATTTACGACGTAGAGACTTGATTTTTTTTTAAATTGAAGTTGAAGAACGTCCCGAGGGCAATTCCATTTAATCAGTTTCTCAATTAAAAAAAACCAGGGTAATCGTTAGATCTTATTGAATATGTTTTTCGTTTTTCATGAGTACAAGCTATATTTTTGAAATAATCATCATGAAAATTTCTGTAGTTTATAGAAGATTAAATTGCCGAGGGCAAATAGTTGCGATTTTTTCGATTTAATTAGTTTTTCAATAAAAAAAAACAGGTTGAACTTCAGCGTTTTGGAAACTATATTCAATGATTTTTTTCCGACGGTTATTCATCATTTTTTGGAAAAAATCGCAACTATTTGCCCTCGGCAATTCAATCTTCTATAACCTACAAAAATTTTCTTGATGATTATTTCAAAAATATAGCTTTTACTTACTCGTGAAATAAAGAGACCACTTTTTGAATGGAGATTTACCACGATTCAAAAGGTGATACTGCCCCTTGATAACGGACAACCTGTATATGACAGGTTGATCATTTAGGAACGATGGCAAGGCAAATCCTTCAATTAAAAAACTTTTATGTCATAGTTTTCTCCGAATAAGATCTGTACCGATGGAAAAATTTCTCTAATATTTTGCGTCATGGAAGATGTAATGATGGTCATTGAAAATATGTGAAAATATATGGGGTGATCCATTAAAAACTTCATCCAATGGTTGAATAACATTAATCGAGGACACCCTGTTTATCCGAAAATAATTTCCTGGGATGCAGAAATGAAGGTAGAAGAGGTCTACTTTCCCTGTTTATCCGAAAATAATTTCCTGGGATGCAGAAATGAAGGTAGAAGAGGTCTACTTTCCAACGAAACCTCGGAGATGTCTGGTTCGGCAGCTATGGAAGATTTTCGCACTATTGCAGGACCCTGTATCAGTGGTTAGACTCTGTTCGTCACTGCTTTGGTTTTTTCTTTGTCCTCATTGATATTTTCCAGGTTAACCCTTCTTCCAGAGTAAGACCTAGATTTCCTGCTTCTTCTAGCCAATCGGTTTCTTCTCCATCAACCTCGGGGTGTGAGGTTGTTTTCCACTCGCTCTTCTGAAATAATAATATCGTTTGGCTCTTTTGTCCATGGAGCTTGATCTTCCACTTGATACAGCAGTTTGTAATTATCATTGCGGGCAAAAGTATACACTCGAGTCAAACCTAGCCAGACTGGAAGAAATGAACAGACCGTCCACGTTATGGGTTGGGGTGAAGATGCCATGCCCAATACTGCAGCGCTGCCAATTAATACTTTTCAGAGAAATCGTTCATCGTCCGAGATGGCTCTGGGGGTGCTTGAAAGCTGAGAATTATTGAATCTATTAACGTTATCACATTCATAATATAGTTTTCAAATTATTACAATTTAATTTTGGTGTGCTTTTATATGAAAGAATCTGAAATAATGTATTCGGCTGTATTCAGAAATCGCCCCGTCAAATTATAATTTCACCAGAGTGGGCCAATCAAGCCTGATCGAAGAAAAAAGAATGCTGAAAAAAATATTTCTCCACATTTTCGAGTTACTGCAATATCCCAGAGAGTAAGGGTTATAGTAGCGTTTCCGCAGAAGACAAGCTCATTCGGCCGATATATAAAGTAATTTAAACTTTTCAACGAGCTCGAAATTACTGCGGGAGCACATTATTACGGCCTGCAAGCAATTAAATTTCCCTCAAGAAATTTTCGACCTCAAACAAGAAAGAAGAATAATATTGAAAGTTCGAGTTTCCAGTACATTTTTACGCTAGCCTCTGCAAGAATGATGTTGAAGTAATTATCGATATCTTGTACTTATATACATACAGAAAAAGGTTTTAAACTGTGTACATCATCATGAAAAAAAAATACAGGATGTTGCATTTGAAAAAATCGAGAAAAAACAATTTGAAATTCTTCATATTTGGACATTGATAACGGTCACCCTGTATAAGAGAGGTTGATCATTTAGGATCGATGACTAGGCAAATTCTTAAGTTGAAAGAAATTCTGATCAAATTCACGTTCCTATCGCTTCTGGAAATCGGTAGAGGGCTTTCACCTCTACTGTTTCGTAGAAATTTTGCAGTTTTTCTGAATAAGATCCGTACTGTTGGAAAAATATCCCCAATACTTTGCGTCATCATAGTTGAAGAGAATTCAAAATATGCGAAAATAGATGGGGTGTTCCATTGAAGAAATCACTCATTTGTTCAATAATTTTATTTGGGAACACCCTGTTTATTAGAAAATAATTTCCTGAGATGCAGAATTGAAATTACAAAGGAAATGCTTTCCAACTAAATTTCTTAAACGTCTGGTTTGGCAGCTATGAAAGCCTAACGCACTATTGCAGAACCCTGTATGTAATATTTTTTTTTTCAAAATTCGATTTTGTATTTGAAAGATACAGGCAATAATACTTTAAAACTACTTATTGAAAAAGATGAACGGTTTGTATTTTCGAATAAATAATAAATCATTTCAGAACATAAAAGTATTCCTATACAGGATGTCCCAGAAGTCCCGCACTTCCTTGAGGGGATCGAAAGTGAAAAATATTCTAAGCCCAAATATCCATGTTTGAAATTTTTTGATAACGTAGTTCATTAGTTGATAATTAATGAAAGTGACCAATCAGGAGCGCGCTACAGAAGAATGAGTAAGCAGTGGGGCCTCGAAAGTGAGACGCCAGTCTCGGTTTACTGCGTGAAAAGCCGGCAGCAGCTCTGGCGTCTCACTCTCGCGTCCCCAATTGCTTACTCATTCTTTTGTAGCGCGCTCCTGATTGGTCAATTTCATTAATTAATTACTGATTAACTACTTTATCAAAATTTCAAACATGGATATTTGGGCTTAGAATATTTTTCACTTTCAATCCCCTCAAGGAAGTGCGGGACTTCTGGGACACCCTGTATAATTTCAATAAAACACGTCGTTTTCCAGTTATTCCCAATGTTATCCTATAAATTTTGATCGGAAAATAAAAAATCTTGAGAATAAGGATGCATTTCTGGATTTGAAATATCATCGAATTCATATTTCTCTGTTTTCAGTACAAGCTAACAATCTTGTCAGGCTGTTTATCAACTTTGTCAAATTTTCATTCGGAAATCACTGACCTAGTAAGTACTAAAATTTCTATGATGGAAAAACGTTTGGTGTAGAAATTTGTAATAATGAAATCCCACAAATGTGGGAGATAAAATTCAATTTCTAAAAGCATTAAATTTCTCAAAGATCCTGATGAGAAATCACCTCACGCCATACAACAGATTTTCTTCCTAAATTTGAAATGGTTTTGCAACTTGTGCATTGAAAAGCTACCTACGGAATCGTGCGATGTGACACCTGATAAATCCAATGATCTTCTACTAAGGAAGGAAATTGATTGCTTGAATCGAGAAAAAGCCCTACTATTGAAGTCAATACAGGATCTAGACTATACTGTAAGTCTGCAAAAATCAATTATTGACTCATTAAAAAATGATACCAATCATGAACATAACATAGTAAAAAATGTAACATCTAATCGGAATGTAAACAAATCTGATTCATCATTGATCACCCGGACTAATCTCGATGTGAATGAACTACCTCAGCATGTTCCTAAGAGGTTCACAGCTCCATATGCACGGAATGTACCTGTTAACAATCAAAATAAACAAGATTACATTCCTAACCGCACTTTGATGGTCAACCTCAATGATGAAATATCAACAATGCCTGCTCTAGGAAGGTCCTCAATGAGGGAGCCTCAGCATGTGAGTACTGGTGGAAATCCAAACTTGGATTCTCAAAGCTCAAATACAACCAACTATGAATGGAAAACTGTTAAAAAACGAAACAAACCCAGAAACAGAAAATTCGTTATGGGTAGTGGTGGGACGAATTCTGAGGTCAAAACAGTACCTAAATACACTCACCTTCATGTTTCAAGACTTCATCCCAGTACAAAACCAGAAGATCTCCAAAAAATGTTGGTAACAACATTCCCAGAGGTACAATGCGAATTATTACAATCCAAACACCCACTCATATACTCCTCAATGAAGGTTTCCATTCATCAGGAGAACTTTGAGAAAGCGTGGTGCAGGGATATATGGCCGGATGGCGCTCTGGTTTCTCGATATTTTTTATTCAAGAGAGAAGCCCCTCAATTGGATGGTGGCCCAAAGGAGAAAGATATGAACGTAAGGACATAAGCAATACAATCAGTGTACTCCACATAAACATACAGAGTATTTCAACTTCATTCAGCGGTCTACAACAACTGACTGCAGATGGAAATAATTACGACTTTCTAGCCTTCACAGAACACTGGCAAAGTAGTGAACAACTATCTTTCTACTCTATTTTTGGTTTTAATCTGATCACAAGTTTCTGTCGTCCTATTAATAAACATGGGGGTTGTGTACTATATGTTAAGATATTAAAAACTGTATAATTAGGACAGATATTAACAACCTAAGTGTCCAATATGCATTTGAATGCTGTGCAGTACAATATACTACTGAGGAAAATATTAAATTGAATTTAATTTGTGTATACAGGTCAAATCATCCTACTTTAAGTGATTTAGACTTATTTTTTGAAAAGATGTCAGTCTTGCTTGACCTTCTCACTAAGGAAAAAAAAAGCAAATATATAATAATTGGTGATTACAATATTGATTTCCTCAAACCGCAAGTTAGTAATTGCCAAAATTTCTTGAATATCTTACGAGCATTTGGAGCCGAGGTAATGTTTCATGAACCTACTCGTGTAACTCATATTTCTTCATCCTGTTTGGATAATGTCTTCACAAATATCATAGGTGGTAGGGTGGAAATACTTCAACCTCATCTCTCTGATCACAATGCCATCACGTTTAGTTTTGATATAAATGATTATTGGAGCAAGTGCCCAGAAAAACTTGAAAAGCACCGTAACTTTAGTCAACATAATATTGCGAAATTTGTAGATATGCTGTCTGAAATGGATTGGTCCACACTGTACTCATTCAACAAGGATGAGATTAATGATATGTGGAATTATTTTTTTCATAAATTTGAAATACTCTTTAAGAATTCTTTTCCTAAAGTCCTGAATAAATATCGAAAAAATGTTGATAATCTGTGGGGTGATCCGCGACTTTTGAAGGTCAAGGATGAGTTGGATATCTTGTATATAATATCTAGAACTGATTCTCAATAGTTGTTACCCTATACACAGACTAATTACTCAACTTAAGCAGGAGCATTATGGTGATTTAATTTCAACCTCTACAAATAAGTCTAAGACTACTTGGTCGTTAATAAGGGAATTTAAGGGTGGCGGTGGCGCTAAGGTGTCAAAGTTTCCCACTGGAAATCCTAAAATTTTAACCAATAAATTCAACAACTACTTTGTTAATCCTGGAAGCTGCCCTGTCCCGCCAATCAATGATGTTACTGCTCATGATTTGAACAGATGCCCTAAGTCATTCTTCATGTTTGAACTAACACCTTCAGAATTGTTGTCCATTGTTTCAAAACTGAATAACTCATTATCACATGGTTATGATGAAATCCCTATGAAGATCCTGAAAAAGTGCATAAATGAGATTGCTGAACCCTTAAGTTTCATAATAAACCAGTCATTTACAGTTGGCATATTTCCCGATTCTCTTAAAATGTCAATTGTAAAACCAATTCATAAAAAGGGATCCTATGAAGAAATCGGAAATTACCGCCCTATTAGCTTGCTAACATCGTTCTCGAAAATTTTTGAGAAGGTTTTATCTGTACGACTGATATCGTTCTTTTCTAGGTTTGAAATATTTAGTAAATCTCAACATGGATTCGTACCACACAAATCCACCGAGACAGCCATATTTGATGCGATAAATGAAGTTCTTATATCCTTTGAGAACGGCAATATTCCTCTGGGAATGTTTCTTGACCTCTTGAAGGCCTTTGACAGCATTGACCATGAAAGGCTGTTATCGAAATTGGAAGCTTGTGGCATTCGTGATAATCAGCTCAAACTCCTGCAGAGCTATTTGGGTGGTCGAAAACAGAGAGTTAAACTGATGAAGAATGGTGATGTTTTCTACTCCGATGATCTTTTAATTTCCATGGGCGTTCCGCAGGGCAGCATCTTGGGGCCTCTGCTTTTTTTAATTTACATTAATGACTTGCCACATCTAATTAGTTCCCTTCTCAGGATTATCCTCTTTGCAGATGATACCAATGTAATTGTCTCTGAAGCTGACATAGCCACCGTCGTTCAAACGGTTACTAACGCATTTACATCCATTACCTCTTGGTGCAGTGACAACCACCTCCGATTGAACGTGAGCAAGACCGACCTACTGTTTTTCCGCACTGATCGATCACGCCTCTCCTTCCCAGAGTCAATCAGAATTCATAACACCGACCTTCCCTTAAGTATCTCTACTAAGTTTTTAGGTATATATCTGGATGCCTCCCTAAAATGGGACCTTCAGGTAGATTATTTGCATAAGAAACTGCTCTCTGTGCTGTATTCAATAAATGTTTTGAAACGTCAGGTGAAAATCGACGTGCTGATGATCGTTTATTTTGCAAATTTCGAATCATTACTCGCATATGGAATTATCTTTTGGGGAAATAGCCCACATGCACGACGTCTTTTCATCATTCAGAAGATGACTTTGAGATCAATATTACGGCTACCTTACAGAGAATCTTGTAGAGGTGTATTCAGAAAGAACAACATTCTGACGCTACCAGGTTTGTTCATATTCAGGTCGTTGTGTTTTATTCGCAAGCATGATGATCTCTTTTCACGATTTTCGAATTCAAATGACACAAGAAAGATGATACCTTACCTCCTCCCCAAGTGCTCACTTACTCTCACGCAACAAAGTTGCCAGTATAGCTGTATGAGATTTTTTAATGCTCTTCCGAGATCACTTCAGCAGACAAACAACTTGCATTTATTTAAAATTAAGGTACGAAAGTACATTATCAATATGGAACCCTACATATAGATGAATTTTATAATTATTGTCGATCAACTAGCGCCTAATTTTTTTTTCTTGACTTGTTTCAATTTCATCACTGTATTTTATATGTGTGATAATTTTTGAAATAAATGTGTGTTATTATTATTATTATACATCAAGTTTCTATTAGTTAGCTTGTTAGTGTTCCATCCTTCCAATAAATATTGAAAAAGAATATCAATGAAATGCAAAATTCAAAAAAATGAATAATGAATGTCGATACAAACACGGTATTGAAATGAAATTGACAAAAAATAAAATCTCTCTATAATAAGAGATCCGCCATTATGGAGGAGTTCTTTAATTGATGCTATCGATAACATAATTTCGGTATATGATGATTCATGAAAATAAGTGTAATCTTTAGACTACCGTTTGTCTATAAACTGTCGAATCAAGTAATCAAACATGGAATCAGAATAACCGGACAATTCCTAAATAGGAATTACCTACGGAATTCTTTCAAAATCCTGTCCACAATGGGTCCTCTTTCACAAAGCGAATTATTGCGGCATTCGGGGTCAGTCAGGCGTGGGAAAGTTTCTCCTGATATTTGATTTGGTTAGACATTTGCCCCATGTGTACTTTGCCGGCAATCTCAGCCACCCTTAGTTTTTCTCAGTAGTTTTCAATTTGGGCCACCTGGTTCCTGATGTTTTCGTCAGAGGACAGTTTTTCATTAGGAATTTCCCTTCTTGCGGAACACTTCGGGAAATACTCAAACTGGAAAATTTGTTCCGAAAAGAGAGTTCAGGAAAAGTGCTTCATTTTCTTTGAGCCTCATTCAACTTAAATGATTAAATACAAAGAACGGAATAAACTAGAATTGATGTTATACCCATAGATGGATTCAAAAATTTCTCATCATCTCTATACCTCGGTAACCTTCTCTTCATGAAAATAGAGTTTATTTTACTCAACTGATTAGATCTAGTAAAAACACAAGTTTTTGTACAAAGAATTTCAATACCCATTATTAACATTGTTATCAAAAAAAGGATGATTCTAGAGAATGTCATAAATTCAAAATAGATGATGTTGGGAAAACGATATCTAGAATCCTGCCTACTAACGAGCATTTCCCCACTAGCATCTATGCTGGCTGGGATACGCCATCCTTCTGTTCAACAGATAAGCGGCATGCATCTGATGTCGTAAACAATTCCTGCTGAGCGGTTTGAATGAGGTCTTGTAAACTTCTGAGCGAAATTTCTGTGTGCTGCTGACCTTTTTCTGCCTTTTCCAAGCATGTTGTATGGGTTTCATGTCAGGAGATAGCGTTCCAGACCTGTTGAATATTTGAATCTAATGTCATATTTCATATTATATCGTTTTATTCTTAATAATCCTATATAACATCACCAACGCTAATGTGAGCTATCCCGTAATTATAACATCAACGTAAAAAGAAAAAAGTAAAAGCCAAGGAAAGAGAGAAATGTCTGAAAGGTAGAATAGAGAGAGAAATTCCTGAGAGATAAGGACAGAAAAAAAGATATTGGAAGAATATGAAAATTAAGGAAGATGAATGTTTCTATATCATTTATGGTGATGTGGTGAAGACTAGTTGTAATACATCGTGTGCAAGCAGTGGGCCTAGTCTGGATGTATCACAGTCAGAACTATTTCGTACATTTGCCGAAATGGTTATTCAGACTATCAATATGAAAAAAAAAATTGTTGGGTGAATCCTGGACTTGCACACATATTTCATCTGTTAAATCCTCTCATCAAACTTTTCTCCTATACCATTTGAAAGCTACAAGGTGTCGAAAATCAATGAAAAAAACACAGTGACCTATGGTTGTGTGTTTACTCTATTCATGGTGCATTTTTCTCAATCAACACTCATTCATTTTTCTCCTGGTATAAAAATTACAGGCAAACCGACTTTTAAATCCACGCAAAAAAACTACTTGAAATAGAATCAATCATTTTGGAAAAAAAGCACTCCTATGTTTTTCCAATGAAACGTATGCTCCCTGACGAAAGTATAATGAATCTCAAGAATATTCTAGATGCTTCCTGGGATTTTAAATCTCACCTAATCGCAGAAGAATTGATAAGTCCCTGATCGCACTACAAGTTGACAATGTCGTCAGAATGTTTATGTACTTTGTCAAGACTAAAATCTGTATATATGTTATAATGAAATCCCACAAATGTGGGAAATGAAATTGAATTCTATGGACGTAGTTTTTATTCTCCAGACTGAAAGATCCAAACACCCACAACAACGGCCCAAATGATATACAGGGTGATTTTTTAAGTGTTTTATTAGACGTTTTCGAGGAAGGAATTGCGATACAAATTCAAAATTTCGTTTTTTTGTTTAAGATTACATGAACTCAATTTGTAAAATATTTTCAAGCGGAATCTACTTCCGGTTCTACCGGAAACGAATGTGAACTTCGTTATTTCAAATGCAACACCCTGTATATTTATACATTTTCGAATTCCTCGTTTAATTCTGCAATTATTCGATGTATAATATGCGCAACCACATCAAGCGATTGATGAGTTATAGCCTGATTCTCAAATTTATTGACAGAAGATGGTCAGAAATTAGTGTTTATATCTTCAAAACCTCTCATTGTAAGATATTTTTTTCGAGACAGTGGAACAAAAGAAAGTACGCTGGTACTGCTACTTGTATAAATTATGAGGAAATATTATACAGGTTGTCTGAAACAGGGCTTCAAAGTTAGTCTCATCCAAACTATGATATCTAATTTTTTTCAAATGGGAACCAAATAATTTTGTTATTCCGATCTATTGCTCGTCAAAAACTAGCTAGTGTTCCAAACATTTCATGTCTTTAAAATCAGTAGTTTTGCCGTTATCGAATGAAATTCGAATTTCACGAATAAATAAAGTTTTCTTTGTCTAACTATAGGTTTATCAAGATACTTTTCAAATAGGCTTTGTCAATATTAAAAATATATAAGTTTATTTATAATGCATTGTTGAGAACTGTCATTCATACTTATTACTTGTTGTTTGAATTCGGGCAATATGCAAAATCAGAATCACAGTAACAGTGATGTATTAAATATGTTCTTCATTTATGGTGAATGTAACAAAATAGTAGAAGAGGTAGCCAGAATTCCTAACGAAAGAAATCCACATTTAAAAACTTTGACAAAATCAAAGTTCTCAGGACAATAAATAAATGTTTGGAGGAAGGGGACCAACATTTTGAAAATTTATTGTAATAGCTATTATTAAATTTCTGTCGAAGTTTTTGTTAGGAAAATTGTTGTAATAGTTTCAAACTAATTTTTTTTATTTAGTCATCAATTATTATCTGCTTTGTTTATTTGTCACATTCGCTGCAAATAGAGGACAGGCTTCTGATATTTCATTCTATTTTAGTGTACCTAATTATTATTGCATATGTTCTCCATAGTGCTTGATGAATGAAAATACATAACAATGACAATTCCTAACATAGCCTACTTTGTGAAAGATGTGCATATCAATGAATTTGAGTGAGCGAAACCTGGCTTTAGTCGTGAAATTCGAATTTTATTCGATAACAGCAAAACGACTGATTTTAAAGACATGAAATGTTTGGAAGACTCTAGATAGTTTTTGACGAGCAATAGATCGAAATTACAAAATTATATGGTTCCTATTTGAAAAAAATTAAATTTCATAGTTTTGTTGAGGCTAGCTTTGAAGCCCTGTTTCAGAACACCCTGTATAATATTCCCCCATGATTTATTCAAGAAGAAGTATCGGCGTACTTTCCTTTGTTCCACTGCCTCGAAAAAAATATCCTATACTCCATTCACAATCATAAAATCACAACTCTGGCCTTGCAAATTTGACACATTCCACTCTGTATCGAAGTTATGACGTTTTTCAAAATATTTGTTCCAAGTCAACATTATGATGCCCTTTCTACATTCTTAGCGTATTTCTCAGAATGTGAATTTATTCGGAAAATGTATGAATTGGAAAAGATGTGATGGACGAAAATAATTAACGTTTATATGAATTGATAGAAAGGATTCCTTTTCTAGTTATTTGCATGAAAAGTACAAGAGATCACTGTTGAAATATATTATTTTTCACCATGGAAGAAAATTGCATTGCTTTCACATAATTTTCATGTGTATGCTTCTGAAGATTTGATGTTCATTAACCTCTTGAACTGAAAGTTCAAGACTTGACGACATCAATTGTTGATTCTAATCAAGAATTCATTAAAAAAAACAACCCAAAGATATAAGATGAATTGATGGGTAATTACAAGAATCAAGAATAATGTCAATTTTATTTTGTTGATAACTTTCTTAAAATCAATGTTGGGGTATAAAACTCGGCTGCGTTTGTTCAAGCAACATCTAAAGAAGACATGTTTCACCATCTCGACCTTTGAAAGGCGTTTCTCATAGGAGAGTTAGGTCTAAGTTCCACCTCATTTTGGGGCAGCTGCCCCCCCCTGCCCCACGCTGGCTACGCCCATGAGCAGAGGTGAGCTGATTCCCGGGAATTTCGTCGACATTCGCCAAATATTAACGGCATGTCGACATATTCATAAGGGGTATAAGTGGAAGGCATTTTCAGGAACAACAATTTTGTTGAATTGACAACTTATTTTATTTCGAAATCAAAAACTGGCATTGTTCTCAGTGGTAACCTTTGAGTATAGAATAATTATAGAGTATAGAACATAGACATAGAGAATGGACTGAGAAAGACGTCGAATGTGATGGAAATTATAATTATTTTTTTTGAGGATTGAATTTATGTAAAATGATGAAAAATTGTTCTAACATATTTCTTCTCTCACTGAAAAATCGTATAGAGTAAAAAATATATAAGGGTGCCATTTGAAAAAAATATCTGAGGGTAGTTTTTTCAGGGGTGGTAATTTGAAACAGAATTTTAACGACGGATTCTGATGGAGTTTGTTTGAATTTTCTACCTTGTCTGAGAGCCAAGATATTGGCTGTTTGGAACATCTTGGGACACCCTGTATTTATAAAATGAAGATGTTGGTTTATAACTCGAGATAGGATGCACTGTTTGTTGTAAAACTTTATTTATGGATTCTTCTACGGTCTGGTTATTATAAAATACAATCAAACTTTGAAAACATCGATGAAAATTTTACTTATGCAGGAAATGCTTTGTCTTCTTTCGAATGAGTCTACTAGGTGTCAAAACAGTTGATGCTTAGTCGTCTTTCTTTGATATTACCACTTACATGTTCCGTGTGACATGAGAATCTCGCTGCTCCACCAACTGGAATGTTTATCCATTATTTTGAGCTCAGCAGCATAGCTGAGAAGTTTGAAACAATGGTGTGAGCACTGATTAGATTTTGATTAGCCAAAATTGAGGCTATTGGAAAGGTTTCGTTTTTTCCACTTCAGGTTGCGCTATTCACAAAATAAATGACTGATTTTTATTTTCTGGTCAATTGGCTGTGTCAATAGTCCATAGTTCTTTCAAGCAATGATTTTTTTCATATTCTCGACATTTTGATTTATATTAGTTCTGAGGAAAGGTATAAAATATGGATTATACTCCTGCTATTCACAGTCACCACAAGGCGAAGCCAAGTTTTTGGTAAGGATTGAGTTGTACGCTTGCGTCAACTCGAAATTCTAAAATTTCGAGAAATGTAGATGTTATGTATATTCCGAAAGACAAAAAAATAGATATCGAGGATGAAAATATGTCACTTAAATATTTTTAGTTCACTTCTAAATTATGAATAGCAGTGGAAAATGATATTCTGGGCTTGAAATAAACGAAATAAAGCGATTGAAACAACATGAAATTGGGAGGTTATGATCGAAAGTATTCACATGAAGTATGAATGACATACGATTCACGACATATTACTTTGTGTCAGAGAGAGAAAAAATTTTTAATTATTTTTATTTTCAATATTGCTGCATCACTGCAGATCTGGATTCTTACCGAAGTCCGGCTCCAATTTTCATAGCCCATATTGGAATTATTAGTTATTACATATAGGCCTGCGTCAGTCTAAGTAAAAAAAAACTTGATAAACCTAAATCTGGCTAACCGGGATACTTTATTACTTATGTATGCACCGATATAACACGTAAGACATTGCGGCGCCTCCACGAAACATTTCTAATACTTTCGATTTGGTCAATGTCAATGCATTCAAAAATTGACTAGTGCATACATCATGTTTTTAGACATCTCAAGCAAGCCTAATATCATTTAATTATAATGTAAACCCTATTGTAAATTGAGTTGCCTCCAACTCTGTGCTGTAGACTAAAGCCAAAATGTCTTAGTCGAGAAGAAGAATAACTTATTTGTATTCTGTGAAGTGAAGTGTAAGTTTACCACAGGCAGAGTATTTCAATTCGAATTGTTGGCGTTGAATTCGCAGAACTAAAGTGTTTTATACAGTGATCAGAGGTAATTCATCAATGGAGGAACTATTCCTCATCCATGTAACTCGATCGTGATTTAAATTTGCATTCGTGGTGTCGTTTTTCACAAGGTACTTCAATGAGAGAACTGTAAAACATTAAAACAAAAAATTATTTGTTCAACAATTAGGTACCGCTCAAATAAAGAGAATTCTCTTCATGTAGGTAAATTACAATATTATTAAAATTTTGTATATTTTGAACTTTAATTTGGCCTACTCTATCTCCTGCTTTAAAAAAAGTTACGGTAAGTTCACACAACTCCAACGATGGGTTTCACACTTAAGACATACTTCTGACTGATGAGGTTGTTCCTTGTTTCGAGCAGGTGTCTGTTGTCTAAGGGTTGTGACACACGGTGGGTCTGTGAAATCATAGAATGTCTGCTAGTGATCTGGAAATTTTGCATAAAGCTATTCGTGCTTCACGTGAAGATATCAAGAGTCACTTTGATTCCGTTATCGGGAAATTAACTAATGATTTGAGTGAGGCCAGGAGCCGGATTGCGTGGTTAGAGGAGGAGAATTCGAGGCTGAAGGGAGCGGTGGAGATTCAGGAGAAGAGAAATAGGAAGAACAACTTGGTGATATCCGGTCTCGAGGTGACTGACGAAGTTTCGAGAGACCATTCTGAGCTCTCTGATACCGTTGTGGGCTTCTTTGAGAACCACCTGGATTTCGTATTGAACAGGCATCAAATAAATAATATCTATTGTTTGGGTAAGGCAGACAGAAAAATCATTAAATTGGAGTTGAATTCTTTTCTGACAAAGTCGCAGATTCTCAGGAAGAAGGGTAGTTTGAAGAATACCAAGATCTATATTAGTCACGATCTTACGATTAAGGAACAGCAGGATCGTAGGACTCTTCTTCAACACCTCAGGTCGGCACGTTCGAGAGGATACAATGCCAATATTAAAAACAACGCATTGATTGTGGATGGAGAGGTTTACTCAGTTGAAAGTTTGAAGGATAATAACACATGCCTTCTTTTTGAAAAAAAGTCAATTAGTGCCCCGGCAACACCCGATCGTAACGCCCATTTGGATAACTACCAGGACCCGATTACCTCAGAGATCCAACCTGTTGATCCCGGTGTAGTTGCCGCAGAATCTAAATCTATTGAGAATAGCGTCCAGCGAGAAGAGCCGATTTCCACCCTCACCCAGCATAAAAAACTCAAGAAGGTTAAGGCGGCTGATATTGTCGGAACTGTGAGAAAGGCTGCTCTACGCAGTGCTTCTACTACAAAATCTCAATCTCCGTCAATAAAGGTCGATAAGAAGACGGAGAAGTCTAGAGGTGGGTAAATCGCTTTAGATTTCTAGCATCCCGTTTTGAATTGATATCGATATTTCTCATGCAGTCAATGTTTTAAACAAGATTTATTTTCGATTTGCTCTTTTTTTATAATCTCTTGCTTTCAATGTAAATTAATTATTTGTATCATATTGGTTTCATGTTTTCGTTATTTTCATCTGAAAAGGGATTTTAATTGTTCACTCATGTGCTATTAATGATTCATTTTAACCAGATTTATTTTGGAGGATAATTTTGTTGCTGTGATTATTATTTATAGTTATCTACGTATATCTGAAGATTGTATTTTTTATTTATATGAAATGAGGCTTGCTCATTTGAATGTGCGCTCGTTGGTTCCGAGTTTCAGTGATTTCAATGATTTGCTTTCTTTAAATAACTTTGATCTCGTGGGGGTTACGGAGACCTGGATGGATAGTAGCGAGCCTTCTACTTTGATTTGTTTGCCTGATTACAATTTGTTTAGAAAAGAGAGGAGTTCTAGGGGAGGCGGCATCTGTATTTATGTTAAAAAATGTTTTCGTGCTGAGGTTATTTCGATGGAGTTTGCAGTTAGTAGTCCGGTTGAGTTCTTATGGTTGAAAATAAAATCAGGGCGTACCGAATTCATCTTAGGTGTTATTAATAGACCTCCAAATAGGAAAAACCGTTCATCTAGAATATCCTCCTTTATTGCCGATATGGATGGAATGTTGAGTCAGATTATTCCGTTGTCAAATTTTGTGGTTTGCATGGGAGATGTGAATGTTGATGTTTCACGTGGTAATCCATTGTCGGAATGTTTTGAAATGTATGGTTTTGCGCAGGTTATTGGGGAGCCAACTAGGATAACGGAGCGGTCTTCGACACTTATCGACCCTATTTTTACTAATTGTCCTGGGGAGTTGATTGAGAGCAAGGGTACTTTGAGAGCGGACTGTGTTGGGGATCATCGGTTGGTTTTTGTTGATTTGCGGGCTGATACTTGTCGTCGTGAGCCTAAATTTGTAACCTACAGGGATTTTTCCAGCTTGAATGTTGACTCGTTTTTGCAGGATTTACAGGATCGCCCATGGCACAGATTTCTTAGGGAGCATAGTATTGACAGGAAGGTTGAAATGTTTAGTAAATATTTACTTGATTCCTTCGATTCTCATGCGCCAGTCAGAAGGAAACGGGTTTCTAAACCGAAGGCTAAGTAGCTTTCGGCCCACATAAGAGAACTTATGAAGAAACGCGATTTTGCTCTTTTCAGGTTCAAGCAAACAAGGGTAGATGCTGATTGGTGTATCTATAGGAAACTTCGTAATCGTGCATTGGCTGAGGTTCGGAAGGCTAAGAGAACCTATTTATTTGAGGCGATGGGTATGAATGGTCGTGAGGGTTGGCGTGCCCTTTCTGAACTTAAGGTTACTAGATCCGCAAATTTTGCCATTCCTGAGGAGTTTTGTGATCCGAATTTGATAAACCAGTTTTCTAGTCAATTCAGTGGTAACTCCGGTGATAATCAGTGTGCAGGTTTGATTGATTATTATGGTGTGAGAAGACACGATGATTCCCTATCCTTTGACTTTGAAATTGTTTCCATTTCTGATGTCGATAAGATTCTTCATCAAATTTGCTCGAATGCTGTGGGCACTGATGGGATTTCTGTGAAGATGCTCAAGTACTCCGCACCAGTCACTGTTCCCTATATTGCTCATTTGGTTAATAGCTGTATTTTATCGGGTACTTTCCCGGCAGCTTGGAAGTGTGCGGTTGGTCGGCCTATGCCGAAGACCAAGAATGTCGAGAGCTTTTCTGACTTGCGGATAATAAGCATTTTGCCTGCGCTTTCTAAGATCCTTGAGAGGGCCCTCTCTGAGCAGATGTACAATTTTTTTTCAGAAAATGGTTTGCTCCCTGACTATCAGGCAGGCTTCCGTAAGACTTTTAGTACTTCAACTACTCTGGCAACCGTGACTGATTATATCTTTCATAGTTTGGATAGAAAACTTGTCTCGATTTTAGTTCTGTTAGACTTTCAAAAGGCCTTCGACACAATTAATCATCTGTTATTGTGTGAAAAAGTGAAATATTATGGTTTTGCGCCACTGGCAGTCGCAATGATTAGGTCTTATTTATCGTTTCGGAGTCAGGTGGTTGAGGTTGATGGTCGTGTGTCTGGGTCGGTGCTTCTTCGTTCTGGGGTTCCGCAGGGGTCGATTCTGGGCCATCTCCTGTTTTTGGTTTATACCGCCAATCTGATGGAGGTCCTACAGTTTTGTCATGCGCAGGCTTATGCTGATGACACGCAGCTCGTTTACTCGTTTGAGATGGGTGGTCTGGATGTTGCTGCTCAGCGTGTTAACGCTGACCTTGAGAGAGTTTGTGATGTGGCGGCTTGTCATAATTTGAAATTAAACACCAGCAAGTGTAAGTATTTGATTTTCTCGAATAATCGTCAATACAATATAGTTGGGGAGAACCTACAGCTGTGCATTGGTGGTCAGCCTCTCACCTTGTGTGATACCGTGAGGAACCTTGGTGTCACTTTTGATTATAAACTTGATTTTTCTTGTCATGTAGCAGGTATTTTGAAATCTGCGTTTTACCGTCTGAGGCTCGTTTATGGTTGTCGTCGTTTCTTGACTTTCAGCATGAGAAAGTCCCTGGTCGAGTCTGTAATTATTCCCTTGTTTGACTACTGTGATGTAGTTTATGGACCTTGCATTAGTGCTTATGTTGGTAACCGCATTCAGCTAGTTCAGAATTGGTGCTGCCGCTTTATATTTGGTTTAAGAAAGTATGATCATGTTTCTCAGAAGATTCGTGAGTTGGGTTGGTTGAGGATGAATAATAGAAGGTTGCTCCACTTCCGCTGCTTCGTTTATAGACTCCTTATGACTCGAAACTGTGTGGCTCTTTGTGGAAGGCTTGTTCCTAGAAGTTCAGTGCATTCGGTTAACATAAGACGCCCTTTCTCTTTCACTGTTCCGGAGCATCGTACTGCTAAATTTCAGAGGTGCTTTTCTTATAATGCTGTGAAATTTTTGAACAGTGTGAACAGTGATGTTTCAGCTCTTACTTATCCCCAATTTAAGCGTCGAATGAGGTGCTCACTTTTTCTTGCACAGGACGGTTAATGCTGTTTTTTTTTTGTTTTTTTTTTCGTCAGTATTTGTTTGATTTCCTTTCTGATTATGTGGATTTACTGTTAGATGTTTATATATGTGTAAAATCGATGTACTTTTTCACCTCATCTTTGAAACTGTTTTTTTTTTCTCTTACATTATAATTGTATAGTCTTAAGAAGAGACAACCAAACGGGGTTGAGTGTAAGAGTAGTCTGGGACTAAACTTCGCCTCGGCTTGGTTCGTCTAACATCTCATCTGTTGATGTATCTGTACTGTGTACATTGGTTAATTGAAATAAAGTCGATTTATTATTATTATCACTGGTGATCACTGGGGTCCATATATCTAATAATTTAAATATGGGCCATGAGCCAATCAAAACTGAAGCTGGGATTTGGTAACAATCCAGATCTGCGCTTGTGCGGCAATATTGAAAATAAAAATATTTTTTTAATTCTGTCTCTCTCCGACACATCGTATTATGTCGTGAAACGTATGTCATTCATAACTTCATGTGAATAGTTTCGATCATAACCTCACAATTTCATGTGAAATGTTTCAATCGCTTTATTCCGTTTTCTTCAAGTCCTAAATATCATTGCTAAATCCTATTCATATTCTAAAATTGAACTGAAAGTATTCAAGTGACATATTTTCATTCTCGATATCTATTTTCTTGTTGTATTTCAGAATAAACATAACCTCTAAATTTCTCGCAATTTTTGAATTTCCAGTTGACGCAAGCGTACAACTCAAGCTTTACCAAAGATTTGGCATCACTTTGAGACTGTGAAAAGCAGGGGTATAATCCATATTGATGTTATTAGATATATGCTGGGGTCCTTTGTTTACCCTGTATCGAAAATCCCAAACTCCAACATAAATTTCACTCATACGTCTGCCTTCATTGTTTGCGTTAGTTCGGCACGTTCGATGATGATTTCTATTACGAATTTTGATTTTGAAAAATTGACAAATGGTTCAGTTGGCTGCATTTTCCGAATGTTGGCAATAACAACTATTTCGTCAGACACAATTGACTTGGTGAGTATTTTTGCCACAGTTTCTTTCAATAGTATTTATTTATTCATTTATTTCTATGTTTTTATACACAATATGCTATTGACTATTTACAATTTGAATTTCTATCCATGTAGCAATTCATTTATAAGACTATTCATTGTTGTTATTTGTCATCCTAGTTGTTCGTGTTGTGTTATACGGATTAATTTTTTATGCACAGGGTCACCCAAATTGCTTGATTTTGGCTGTTTCTGGTACTTCTAGACTGAATAGGTGAAAATGTTGAAAGGAGTGTTGGGCTCGATTTTCGTAAAAACTCCATAACTGAAAGTCGTTTCAATATATATCCTTTTGTTTTCAACATATATCGAAATTTTGATATTTTCGCGACTTCTTCCTTTTCTGGAATATTAAAAAACGACAAAAATTTTCAACAGGATTTTTTTCATTAGCAATAGGACACCGTATTCAGTTAATTTTTATCTCTCGTATAAAGTATATTCAATTAAAACGGAGTGAAACTGCAATCTCTGTCGAAACCAGAATAATGGGAGGTTATGTATCTACGTCAAGGGTGTCCAAGCAGTTTTTCACGCATCGACCGGACCATCGCAAAATTCTCGTCTATAAAAGGATAAAAGGTAAGTATAGATGTTGCTCAAATTTTGGGTGTCTGTTTTTTTGTTCATTGGGTCTGGTTGTTCGGTTATATGAATCATCTCAATAACTGTTCTTTATTTATAATTGTTGCTTGCATCTAAAACTTTCGCATTATAAAGATCTACCTCATGGTCTTTCGAATTTGCGATAATGGTTTTTTTTAGCTTTATATTGCTCTTACGTAAAGCCATTCTGCTTTTAAGCCATTATGATGTTTGGCCAACATATGTTTGGCTGCGATTCTTACAATATATCCTATAGATCACATTTGATTTCAATTTGTCTGGTACAGAACAGAATCCTTCAACTTTGAATACAGTGAAGCTACAGTTTTTTGATTTCTGTTGTCACTCTGATGTATTTTTCATTTTCGAAGCAAAACCACCAGTCCTAACTCCTATTAAAATTCAACATTCACCAAAATTCCAAGTGGAAATATCGTCAGGAATTAAATACACTAATGATGTGTAGACTGATTGTTCTATTTAAATACATCATGCAGCTTATCTTTTTCTAGCATCTTCGAAAAAAATTGATTCATTATTGATCAATTTCATACAATCTTCAATTCGCCACCTATTACACACTAAATATACTGGTTTTATTTCTCATTTAATCATAATTATAAAGTTTTTTGTGGAAAGAATAGAAGTTCTTTATACACAATGAGATATTTCCCACAGATAAACCATTCAGAGCAGAGGCTTTGTTTATGAATAAGCTCTCTCTTGAACATTCGAAAAACCCGTTAACGATTCGTGAGTGCAATTTTCAAAACGTTTATTATCGTTTCAAGTTGATAAGTTCAAAGGTCACTTGAACATTAATGTTTTTCAAGATTTGTTCCACTAATTGTCAGTATTGAGGTCAATGTTATGAATAAAAACTCTTCGCATCTCGAAGTTTTGAATGCCATACATTTGACTCCCGATTGATTTTTCTGCTCGTATCGTGCGCGAGGAAAGTCACTTTCTTCAGATGATCGAATTATATTATGCTAGGGTATACATCGAATGTCATCATTCTTCCCGCCTTTGAAAATCACGGGATATATTTTCACCTCGCTCTCATATTCTCAGCGAATCCCCAGACGTTTATCGAGAAATGAATTCCCTTCCTATTTATTTCTCTCAAACTAATCTTCTAACTCAGAAGCAGAGAAATTCCGTCTGTTGTTTCCTCACGCCTTTTTCGCTACTCGTTCCCCATTCCCCGAGTTCGTTGAACGTGGAACAGGCAGCATTCAACAGGAGGGCGATGGGGTTTCCATGCAGCAGGTTACTAATATTCTCACTTCTGACAGTATTTCTTCCACATTATCGCGCTTCCCGCTCTTTTATTGAAACGGTGCGCTTGTTCATGCTCGAGACATTTTTAATATTGTTTTTGATAGGACGGTACGTCAGGCTGCGCTGAATATATTTTTTTGAATACTTATTATTTTTGTTCTCGAAACTGTGGGAAATTTCCTGTACGAAATACGAGGATGTATTGATATTTATTTAGTTAGCCTAGGCCAGATCCAGGCATAAACGAAATATTGCGATACCATATCAACGAACAATAACTTATAAGATTTGTCAGTGTAAAGTTCGGCGTCAAAAAAGTAAACCAGAGTTAAGCACTAAATTAAAAAAAAAGATGTCCACCGAAATTGTAAAAATCGAAAAATTGGAGTATCGATCAATCATCAATTACCTGTTTCTGTGTCAGTCCCCGAAAATATCGATGCAGTTCATGACATGATTTTATCAGACCGTCGAATTGGGCTGAAACGGATATCTGATGTACTGAAGATTTCATATGAACGCGTTCATCATAAAGTTCACGTCAATTTGGACATGAGGAAAATTTCTGGAAAATGGATCCCAAAATGTTTGAATGTTGACCAAAAGCGTGCAAGGGTAGAAGTATCGCATTCTACCTGTGCTCGATTTGAAAACGATGTAGACTTCTCAAATCGAATTGTTACTATGGATGAAACTTGGGTACATTTCTACGGTCCAGAAACAAAGCAACAGTCGATGGAATGGCGACACTCTGATTCTTCAAGACCTAAGAAGTGTCCAAAAATCTGCTGAAAAAGTTCTTGCCTCAGTTTCTTGGGATTGCCATGGAGTAATCATGATTGATTTTTCCGATAAGGGTAGACAATAACTGGAGATTACTATTCGACATTGCTGACCACTCTACGAAAAAAAATTGAAGAGGAAAGACGCGGAAAGCTATCCTGTTTTTACAGGACAACGCCCTAGTACACAATAAATTCCATGTTGCCAAGCAAAAAATTCGTGATTTAGGGTTAGACTTACTACTTATTCACCAGATTTGGCTCTGTCCGACTATCATCTCTTTCCTCAACTGAAAAAAAATTTAGGGTCGTAAATTTTCTTCCAACGAGGAGGTAATAAAAGCTGTGGAGGACTGGTTTGCAGAGCAAGAAGAAACATTTTTTCGAAAGGTCTAGAGACGTTGCAGGTTCGATGTAATAAATGTACCTATTCAATTAAGAGGAGAATATGTTGAGTAATAAAATATTTTGACATTGAAATTTTGTTTGGTTTTATAGTGGGCTAAGAATTTTTCAATATATCCTCGTAGTGTTGGTTTTCTCAATTGTAGTCTTACACCAAAATATTAGATAAAAGATTTTCTCTTTGTTGTTTTCACATTTCCGCACGTTCTATTAGGTTGCTTCATGTCCTGAAAAGGGGTCCAAACCTGGACCCTAATAGAGCCGGGCACCAGTGGCGGCTAGTGATAGTTGAAGATGGTGATGCACATCAGAAAAAAAGATTCCTTGCCGTGGCGTTGTCGAAAAAAAGGCTGTTGCCAAACTGATGATTCTTTATCGCTAGCATACTCAAGGTCATCTATTTCGATGAACATTCTGCTCTGTGGAATATTTACTTCCAGCAATGAAGAATTATCTTGCTCGAAAACCAAACATTTTGAAGGGTGTGTGTGAGAATTAATTGGAATCCATTTGAAGAAAATAAGCATTCTTGTTGAAATTCTTCAATTTTTGGACCATGTTGAGAACATCCCCTACAAGGAAATTGCTCCTCATCATATCACCAGATTCGAAACAGACACCAGAAAATTGAGAAAATTGAAGTTTACATCACTCTGATAATGAAGTGGAATCTTCAACTTCTTCATAACTTTCTCGTAATATGTTAATCAAGAAAAATTCTGATGCCAATAAATGAAACTACTAATTTGGAACCAGAATATGAAATAATATGAAGGGGTTACTATTAGAATGAACCGACCCAATTCTAATGCCGCTTCAAACGAACACCATGAGCTATTATTTTTGGCTGATATATGAGTGGCAAGAGCAACCACTTTCACATTATTCCATAACTGACGTAATTGATGAGATTTTCTACTTCATTTCACTTATTCTGATAGGACTTTCTGTATATTTGCATATACCTATAAATGACTTATTCTGGTGTACTCTCTTCTTCGACAGTTACGTAATATCCACAAGACATTCACTCAAATCTGGAATATATCGCTTTTCATCTTGAACTATACAGGGTATCCCAAGTTCGAGTGTCTATTGGACGTTTCTGAAGAAAAGGAAATATTTGAAATCTGAATATCGGGATTGTTATATTATTTGAAATTCTCTGCTGAGCTAAAATATTGTTTGAGCCTGAGCACTTCCGGTGATACAAGGAGTGAAAATAAATCGGTACAGAATATTTTGTTTTTTGATTTTTTTCATTTTTGATGTGATTGAGTGTTCAATGCTGAATAAATTTCTCTTGAAACCCTCGTATTGATTCAAAAAGTATCCAAAATATCAAAAAACAAACGGAAAATAGTCTAAAATTCATGGTCAGTATTATGTTAATGCAGGAAGTTGATGCATCTTTTGAATTTCATGAATATCATCAAAGGGTATTTCGATGTGAAATTGTGGCCTAATTCCAATTCAAATTTCGTGCTTCGACCAGAATCATTTTGATTAATTTTGAATGTACCACATTCTCTCAGTCGTTGGTGAACTCGTGTGTATGAAGTGTTATGCGCCACACGTTCAGAGAATATTTCTGCATATACTCCATTCAGTTTTATAAGGTATCCCGGTTGGCCACGACATTCTGACACATATGTCACCGTGTTGGCCTCCCTACATAGAGGTACCTAGTTGATATTACGTTCAAATACCTTTTTGCACTATTTGAAATACTCCAGTATGAAAATGTAGTAGTACTACGAAACCTGAGTCAAAGTTAAACCTCAAAAGAACTCACTCAACTTCAAACTTAGAAAGTTCTTGGAAATCTATGTGAATAATACAATGAATTGGAGCGAACATATTTCTAAACTGGGATGAGTCTTATAGTGCCCATCCACGGGGGACACCGAATCGGAAACATTGTGTCCCGATCTGCAATAAATCATGGCCAATAAAATGTGCCGCTTGGGTTTTGACAAGAGGTAGACGGATTATGTTGCTAGAATTTGCCAGCGTCGCCACTTCTACGGAATTCAGAACGCAGTATCTACGAAACGTACGATTTTGTTCGGTATTGAAAGGAAGTACATATTATGAAATCAATTTATGATGTTATTTTCCTGAATATTGCTTCCAAGTATTAGTAACGAAGATATTCATTTATATTTTGCGTTATTCCAAAGCGGGTAGTTGCAATTTTTTGCTGTTTCGCTGAGTGGACTATGCCATAAAACCAGATCAATTATGTTTTTGCTTCATCAGTCCAGTGTAGGGGTCCATTTTTATTGAATTTAATTTATGTTATTCTGTCGTCTGTCCCTTCTTATTATGAGAATGAAGTTGAATTTTGGAAAACATAGTTTTTCGATTTAGTGTCTGGGTTTCTCGAAATGTTATGTAGGTTTTTTCGGTAGAAAGCAATGAGTCAGATGATTGAAATAGATGAAGCAATTAAATTTTTTTATTAAAATAAAAGATTGTATATCTTTCGATTCTTATCAAGTATGTACTTGGCTTTGCACGGTAGTCCATATTAAGAACATTTTATTAACTGCAAGATGGTCTAGCCAGAATTCGAACCTATATAGCTCCCCAATCTGGCTCCCTTTCTGAATGAATGTCCACAGAAAATGAGGAAGCTATCAGTAAGGAGGCTGGAGAAAGACTGAGTATAAAATGAATAGATAATTCTTAGCGGAAATCACAGATGCAAACACAACAAAATCTTGATTACCCAAATTCGACCGTCTTCTCATAATAATAAAAGTGAAAATAGCGTACCTACCTGTACAAGCACCACCAGTCTAGGTACAAAGGGTGCGAATTGTAAACAGATGTTTTTTTATGACATCTAATGCCAGCATAACCAATTTTGCAAAACTGATAAGAATTCAACTACCTGGTGCAATAATATTCAACAAAATCGGAGATGCCGTTGAAATTTTCTGAATTCCCTAATTCTACGGAAATTTTCGTAGAAGTGACTGACACAACTGCAAAAATTCCGATGTTCTTCATGGGAACTGATAGCATCTGCAATGGCACGCGCCGGATTTTATGGCACTTTATTATCTTTGCCGCTTGTGTCCGGTTCGGTTGCCTCGTGAGTGGAGACCATAAGATTCAGTCTGTTATCTTTGGGTGTTGACAAGATGCAGTATTCGAGTCAGAATCACGATAATATGTAGGTATTTATGTTTTATGGACATACTTTGAAGTCAATCCAAATATTAAATCTCCAGATGAGCATAAATAAGCATTGACAACGTCTCTGAGAATTATTTTGACATTGCCGATATTTCAGGAGTGCCAACCGGCGATAGTTTCAGGTAAAAAAACTTGACAAACCTGAATCTTGACCAACCGAGATACTTCGTAAGAGTGAATGGAACATAGAGCGATGATAATGCAAATTTGTCGAATATTTATGAATCATTGTTATAGATCGAGAAAATAACCATAAAAACTAAAATGAATTTATTCACCATCTGGATTTTTCTGACAATTCCCATTTTTTTAGAATCTTTTCTCGAAATCGGTAACAGATACGAAAAAACTACAAGAAACCGACATTCACTAAGACAACAAAGCTTCTTTTCACAATTTCTCAAACTACTAGTCAAACTACTAGTGCCACACCAAAAATAGTTCAGGTGGTGAACAGTGGACGGTGGACAGATATCACCCTATCTTCTTCTTTTGCGGTGCCTTTCGTTGGCCGAACGTAGGCCTTATGGCCCATTGTTCATACCGCATTTGTGTAATACTGGAGAGACTCAGACCCGAAGGCACGCTGACAAGAATGCCGCGAGCCGACAAGAAGGAGTCTCTCTCATCATAGAGATGGAAGGTGAAGGGTTCCCTAGGGGCGTTAACCTCAGTGTAGATAAGTTGCCGCACGTGAACAGTATATGCTCCGTCGTTTCATCCGCGTTTTTGCACCAACGGCACAGGGAAAACTCAGTTAGACTCATTCTTTTTGAATGTTTGTTAAACAGATGGCCAGTTAGAGCACCAGTCACGAGAGACAATTGCATCCTCTAGACTCTAGAGAATCAAGAGCTTTTTGACCCCCGGCTTCGAAGAAGGCCCCTTGATAAGGAGTCTCGACTGCCTGAGATCCGTTCTCGTGTTCAACTCAGAGGAGAATTTCTTATCAATGATATCACACTATACATTTGGAATCGAATTTGGCGTGACACGTGGTTTGAACTTTCAATTGTAAAATCTATGTCAAACTTCTGTTGAATATCTTGTGATGTGCATGTTATATGAGAAAAAACCCAGTTTTTCTGAAACGATATGTTAGTAGCCCCATATCTATAGGGCTTATTATCTTAAAATTATTCAAGAAATCTTCTTTTTTCGTTTGTACCCCCAGTTTAAGAACACTCAGTCCCGTGCTAGTTCATCATGAAATTCATTTCATCAAATATCGGTTAGCTATATGCGAAATATACAGGGTCTTTCACGAAGAAACTCACCCATATTTATACGGGAAACTACTGAACGTATTTTCATGAAATTCAGCACTTATGAGTATTTCACGATGCTGATGAAATCTAAAATATTTTCAAGGCATGAGCACCTCCGGTTTTTCCGGAAATGACGTCAACTTCCGTTTTTTAAAATAGAACACCATTTTTTTATTGCAGAAATAGATTCCTTAGAAAATTTGAACTTATTTTGATGTAACATTTTTCAGTTTTGGTTAGAAAATTCTCTCTGAGCAGGAAAATTCGAAAAAAAAATCGGAAATAGAGCTCCGCTGAAACAGGAATAACTTCGAGGTTTTCATATGGAAAAGTTTCATTTTTGGGATTTTTCAAAATGTAAGATTGATGTATGCACTTTAAGAATCGAAATCGCGATTCATGATACAGGGGGTGAAAAAATCGCTCTCAAAGTTAGGGATGACAAAATTGTGAAAAATCAATTTTTTCAAATCAGAACCCCATTTTTTTATGGCAGATATTGAATCTATGTTAAAAAATAATGTGAGTGTATGCATCACACCCTTGCCCTAAAATGGATATTTTCTGAGTTATTCACAAAAAACTGTTTTTCGTCTTGAATTTTCAGCTATTTCTTTTCCCTTCACGCCAAAAAGATGAAATTTTCAGGAACTGTTATTTGAACCATGCTGTAGATTTTTCACCCCTTCTGGAAACCGACTTCAAGTTACTATTAATTAGGAGAACCATGGCAAACTCTCGCAGTTATAACTAGAGAAGATGCTCAAAGTTTTGACCGTTAATTTCTAGACATTTATTTATACGTCTCAGGAATGCTTCGTGCGTTGCTCTTCTTATTTCATCGGGAGGAAGAGATCTGCAAAAGTGTTTAAAAACCAAATCGAGTTTCAAAACTATGAATCTAAAAATCTAAACAAACCTGAACGCATTTCTGACTCGTTCTATGCAGTCCTCTTCATCAGTCAGGGGAGTTGAGTAGACAATATTTTTCATCCTACCCCAAACATAATAGTCTAAAGGAGTTAAATCGGGAGAACGTGGTGGCCAAAGATGTGGACCATTGTTCGCCAACCATCGATCTTCAAATAGCCTGTAGAGGATATTTGACACATTGAGCGAATTGTGTGGAGGCGCGCCATCTTGTTGATACCATAAGTCATTATGGTTCTGTACTAGCGGCTCAATTATTTGAGTCAATATGTCAGAATATCTATCTCCTAAGGGAGAACATTCTTTAAATAATGCAAACATGTGTAGTGTTCTATCTTACCAGTTAAAGTCCCATCATAAATGTGAACATCGAGAATTGCATTATTTTTGATGGCGCAAAAAACATTGAAACTCCAGGTCTCTTGAAAGTTCCATTGTCTGAAGTGGTGGTTGTTCTCATCATCCCAATAATGACTGTTATGCCTATTGAAAGAACCATTCTTTGTGAATTTAGATTCATCTGTCCAAATTATACAGTCCAAAAAGTTTTCATTCTCTTGAAATCGAATCATCATAGCTTCCCAAAACTCTGTTCTCCTGACGAAATCAGTTTCCTTCAAATGCTGTACCCTATTGAATTTATATGGGTGCATTTCATGTTTTTTTAATATTCTCCAAACACTCGATTGAGATAATCCCAGATCAATCTCGGCATCTTCGAGAGAATTTTGAGGATTCACACGAAAATATGCAAGAACTGTAATTTCGTTGTTCTCATCTTCTACTACACTTTTTTCTCTGTGTATAGTTTTCTTAACGAAAGATCCGACATTTCTCAAGTTTGTCATGGTTCTGTTAATGGTATCTCTCGTTGAAAATTTCATCTTTTTGGCGTGAAGGGAAAAGAAATAGCTGAAAATTCAAGACGAAAAACAGTTTTTTGTGAATAACTCAGAAAATATCCACTTTAGGGCAAGGGTGTGATGCATACACTCAAATTATTTTTTAACGTAGATTCAATATCTGCCATAAAAAATGGGGTTCTAATTCGAAAAAATTGATTTTTCACGATTTTGTCATCCCTAACTTTGAAAGCGATTTTTTAACCTCCTGTATCATGAATCGCGATTTCGATTTTCAAAGTGGATACATCAATCTTACATCTTGAAAAATCCTAAAAATGAAAATTTTCCATCCAAAAACCTCGAAGTTATTCTTGTTTCAGCGGAGCTCTATTTTCGATTTTTTTTTCGAATTTTCCCGCTCAGAGAGAATTTTCCAACCAAAACTGAAAAATGTTACATCAAAATAACTTGAAATTTTCTAAGGAATCTATTTCTGCAATAAAAAAATGGTGTTCTAATTTGAAAAACGGAAGTTGACGTCATTTCCGGAAAAACCGGAGGTGCTCATGCCTTGAAAATATTTTAGATTTCATCAGCATCGTGAAATACTTATAAGTGCTGAATTTCATGAAAATACGTTCAGTAGTTTCCCGTATAAATATGGGTGAGGTTCCTCGTGAAAGACCCTGTATATGATTTTCCATGATGCGAAAATCAGACTCCGTCCAGCAAATTCGGCAAGTGTGATACCGGCTTAAGTTGTGCAACAGCTAGGAACCTAATTTCGGGACACAGTTCCCGATCGATGGGATTTTTCACCGCGGCACGGCGTGGCTTGCCGCAACAAATTGCAACTAATGGATGGAGTGACCGATGCGGGTTATATTTTCCGCTACTCCCTTTTCTTGTTTAGAGTTTATAAAACGGGTACACCTTTGAGTTTTAAGGCATTATAGAAGGGGATTTTTCGACTTGTGGATTGCAGGCCTTTTTCATCAAAAGAAGCACTTTTTTCTATATCATTTTTCAAAATTCGGTTCTGTTTGGGAGACACAAAGGGTGAAAAAAGGTTTTCTATCCACAGCTCCATAACCGATATTTCAAATAAACTGCTAAGATTTGCCAAAATTGTCGTGAATCAAAGATAATTCTGGACGCAGACCAGTGATTTGAATGGTTTGAGAAACCGTTGTACTTTTGAATTTCAATCAATACTCACGGATATTGATATCCATCAGTGGTAAATTCATTTATTTGTTACCATTGCATTACAAAAATTTCTTCGAGAAATTTCTCCAAAATTCTCAAAAATACTGCATGAACATTAGTTGAAAATTCGAGCAATTAAGCCTTGTAATATTCGGTTTGAGTTATGCCCAAGAGGTTTCAAAAAGATGACGGTTGGTGTACTATCTGACAAATGTGGAAGATAAAATTGAAATTTTAGGAGCATAAAACTATACATTTTATTCGCACAGTTCTATAAACTCGACACTATACGGTTAATATAACATAAATTCACTGTAAGTCTTCCCGAGATCGAAGATCTCGGCGCCTCCAACGGTAGTTGAAATAGCCAATATCTAGTGCCGGTCGATGCATGCGTCGTGATTTTCCGCGGGTTAGAGAAGGGACATCACAGTTCACAGACTGACGTTTGAGATTGGTCGATTTCTGATATCAGGGAAGGTGATCGTAGGTAGAATTCATACATATTTATACTTTATTATCCAAAGAATAAACAAGCTTGCAACGTCTCGTCAAAAACTCTGTGAAATATTCATAGGAGATAATTGTTTTGAATACAAATAGGTTGATAAAGCTTGATTGATCACAAATTGAATGAGAAATCTCTCTTTATAAAATATTTTAGGGATATCGAGCAAAATATGAACAAATTATCAGCGTTTTAAAAACCAATCTTCAGAAAAATAGAAGGAAGAAGGTATTTGGAAAAATGAAATATAGCCTCTAAATTTAAAAATCGGACAGTACTAAGTGTTCTCAAGAATATAAATGGTGGTATAAGGATCAAATAGCAGGAAAATGACACGTTTCGGAAATATATTTTTCCATCTTCAGGGCTCTAAAAAATTAGAGAACATCATGAAACAAGATATCTACAATAATCTTATACAAACAGGGAAATTACGAGCTACTCTTTAAACTACTGACCAGAAAAAGACTACAAAACACAGTATGATGTAAATAGAAATACATACAGATACATAAAAACACTATTGAAATATTAAAATGTATAACAATATATTAATATATAATATACAGGGTCTTTCACGAGGAACCTCACCCATATTTACACGGGAAACTACTGAACGTATTTTCATGAAATTCAGCACTTATAAGTATTTCACGATGCTGATGAAATCTAAAATATTTTCAAGGCATGAGCACCTCCGGTTTTTCCGGAAATGACGTCAACTTCCGTTTTTCAAATTAGAACACCATTTTTTTATTGCAGAAATAGATTCCTTAGAAAATTTCAAGTTATTTTGATGTAACATTTTTCAGTTTTGGTTGGAAAATTCTCTCTGAGCGGGAAAATTCGAAAAAAAATCGAAAATAGAGCTCCGCTGAAACAAGAATAACTTCGAGGTTTTTGGATGGAAAATTTTCATTTTTGGGATTTTTCAAGATGTAAGATTGATGTATCCACTTTAAAAATCGAAATCGCGATTCATGATACAGGCGGTGAAAAAATCGCTTTCAAAGTTAAGGAAGACAAAATCGTGAAAAATCAATTTTTTCAAATTAGAACCCCATTTTTTTATGGCAGATATTGAATCTACGTTGAAAAATAATGTGAGTGTATGCATCACACCCTTGCCCTAAAGTGGATATTTTCTGAGTTATTCACAAAAAACTGTTTTTCGTCTTGAATTTTCAGCTATTTCTTTTCCCTTCACGCCAAAAAGATGAAATTTTCAGGAACTGTTACTTAAACCATGTTTTAGATTTTACTACCCTAATATGCAAGAGAAAAAAGTTACAGGTTGTTCCTAAATAGATGGCGAATTTGGATTCGAATTTGTATCGGAAACCTCTTTATTTCAACTAATCGGCCATCGGTTTTCTCTCCAGTGATAAATAAATAATTCCTTATGAACCATATGCAAACTCTTACCATATTTTACATTCTTTTTTTTTAATGATAGATATCATTAATTACATCTGCCAAATTCCTCTTTATTCAGTAGCATTTTGTGTTTACTATTAATTTGGTAATAATTCGTATTAAGTTATAAAATCGATAACTATGCCTAATTTTACCAATGAAGATTATTTAAATCTCATTCTACTTCATGGAGAATGTAATAAAGTTGTAGATAGAACGATTCGACTGTTCATTGAGAGGTTTCCTGACCGACCCAGACCAACGAGAGATACCATTAACAGAACCATGAAAAACTTGAGAAATGTCGGATCTTTCGTTAAGAAAACTATACACAGAGAAAAAAGTGTAGTAGAAGGTGAGAACAACGAAATTACAGTTCTTGCATATTTTCGTGTGAATCCTCAAAATTCTCTCAAAGATGCCGAGATTGATCTGGGATTATCTCAATCGAGTGTGTGGAAAATATTAAAAAAACATAAAATGCACCCATATAAATTCAAAATAGGGTACAGCATTTGAAGGAAACTGATTTCGTCAGGAGAACAGAGTTTTGCGAAGCTATGATGATTCGATTTCAAGAGAATGAAAACTTTTTGGACTGTATAATTTGGACAGATGAATCTAAATTCACAAAGAATGGTTCTTTCAATAGGCATAACAGTCATTATTGGGATGAAGAGAACCACCACCACTTCAGACAATGGAACTTTCAAGAGACCTGGAGTTTCAATGTCTTTTGCGCCATCAAAAATAATGCAATTCTCGATGTTCACATTTATGATGGGACTTTAACTGGTAAGATAGAACACTACACATGTTTGCATTATTTAAAGAATGTTCTCCCTTAGGAGATAGATATTCTGACATATTGAATCAAATAATTGAGCCGCTAGTACAGAACCATAATGACTTATGGTATCAACAAGATGGCGCGCCTCCACACAATTCACTCAATGTGTCAAATATCCTCTACAGGCTATTTGAAGATCGATGGTTGGCGAACAATGGTCTACATCTTTGGCCACCACGTTCTCCCGATTTAACTCCTTTAGACTATTATGTTTGGGGTAGGTAAAAAATATTGTCTACTCAACTCCCCTGACTGATAAAGAGGACTGCATAGAACGAGTCAGAAATGCGTTCAGGTTTGTTGAAGTCGGTTTCAAGAAGGGGTGAAAAATCTACAGCATGGTTCAAATAACAGTTCCTGAAAATTTCATCTTTTTGGCGTGAAGGGAAAAGAAATAGCTGAAAATTCAAGACGAAAAACAGTTTTTTGTGAATAACTCAGAAAATATCCATTTTAGGACAAGGATGTGATGCATACGCTCACATTATTTTTTAACGTAGATTCAATATCTGCCATAAAAAAATTGGGTTCTAATTTGAAAAAATTGATTTTTCACGATTTTGTCATCCCTAACTTTGAAAGCGATTTTTTCACCCCCTGTATCATGAATCGCGATTTCGATTTTTAAAGTGGATACATCAATCTTACATCTTGAAAAATCCCAAAAATAAAAATTTTCAATCCAAAACCTCGAAGTTATTCTTGTTTCAGCGGAGCTCTATTTTCGATTTTTTTTTCGAATTTTCCCGCTCAGAGAGAATTTTCCAACCAAAACGGAAAAATGTTACATCAAAAAAACTTGAAATTTTCTAAGGAATCTATTTCTGCAATAAAAAAATGGTGTTCTAATTTGAAAAACGGAAGTTGACGTCATTTCCGGAAAAACCGGAGGTGCTCATGCCTTGAAAATATTTTAGATTTCATCAGCATCGTGAAATACTTATAAGTGCTGAATTTCATGAAAATACGTTCAGTAGTTTCCCGTATAAATATGGGTGAGGTTCCTCGTGAAAGACCCTGTATACAAGTACTTACAGACTAGACAAAAGTGTCTTCCCAAAATCATATCATGAAAATTCAAATCAATCATCCGATAATTGGCTCGAAAAGAAAGCATAACCGATTGAAAGTAGGAACAACAATGCGACCGATGCCGAAACAATATGCAGACAGACGTGGGTGAAGTCAAAGAAACGACGGACTGGGAACAATATAGGGTAAAAAACATAGACGTACCTGTGTGGCGTGTTGAAAGATCAACAATAAAACGTGAAATTGAAAGGGGGCCGAATTCTAACTCAGTGTTCTTGTTAAGAAATATCCGGTTTGTAACATTTTTATTCCAATAAGGTTAGTACTTGAGTATTTCCTAAATGTATCAACTAAAGGACTCCGCACAAATTACATGGGAAATGGATCCCAGTCGAATTGGCTGAAATTTGGATATTTTGCAGTTTATGTCTTTCTGATCAATAGTCTCCATGGGCCCGAGACCTAAAAATGGACAGTTTTTTCGGTATCGCAGGTCGAAAGTTGCAACAAGTGCACGAAATCAAAAATGAATTCCCATCAATACTCTGGGCGACGGCATGCATACGTGTGCATGTGGCGCATGTGCATTTGTGTGTATTTGAGTGTGGTACTGTGGTGGTAGAGAGCCCAGGCAACACAGACTTCTCCGCGATATTTCTGAGAGGTTACTATGCGACTTTTATGGGAGAACCTACCGCGAGGTCCTAGAGATGTGATGTTACTAAGCGAATTTCCCACTGATGTGCCCATGCGATATCTTGGAGACCTCGCCATGCGATATCCTTGGGAACTCTCCATGCGGTAACTTGGAGAGAAGAGCGCACCATGCGATTGACAAGGTCAATCTGTCCACGCAGGCGCTATTTGTCTTTCAAATCGACTTGTATGAACAGCAAGTTTACCAAGACATCGAGAGGGGTTTTGTGGATATATTAGTCAGTAGTGTTTATCGGTGTTACTCTGCTGTGCGAGGTTCGTTATTGTGTGAAATTTCGATGAGGATAGTTGTGCTTATCCTTTACAGAATATTCTACGAATATCTGTGGAATTCCCATGCGCATATTCATAGAATATTCCAATATGCCAAAATGAATATTCTAGGCATATTCTTAGAATATCCGGTGCTGTCTGGGTCAATCACTCACCCGCTCCACAGACACCACTCTCTACCACCACAGTACCACCAAAGAGAAGAAACTCTTTGGTACCACACTCACATACACACAAATGCACATGCACACGTATGCATGCTGTCGCCTAAAGTAATAGATGGGAATTCATTTTTGATTTCGTGCACTAGTTGCAACTTTCGACCTGCGATACCGAAAAAACTGTCCATTTTTAGGTCTCGGGCCCATGAAGACTTTTGATCAGACAATAAACTGCAACATATCCAAATTTCGGCCAATTCGACTGGGATCCATTTCCTATGTAATTTGTGCGGGGTCCTTTCAATCGAAAAATATTAACTTTGTATTCATTTCAGAAAATCGCATCAGGCACGTATTTGGCCCATTTATTCTCAATTGGCTGTATAATTTTAACAGAATTCGGAAAAATGGAGAACGAAAACAAGTTTTTTTTTGCCTGAAGAATCTACAATTGAAATATATGCACCAGTCAAAGATTTACTCTGTAGAAAGAGAGGATAACTAGAAGGGAATGATCTTCAATGGTATTGCATTCAAGAGATCAGCAATGGAACTGAAATGTTTGATTTGTTCAAGTATTTGAAGGAGACAAAGTTTATTGAAAAACTCTTATTGAGATATCAATATCCTAAAGTTTCAAAGCAGCGTATCAGATTGAGATGAAATGTTGCATTCAGGTTGGAAATAATGTATTCAAGCTATATGCAAAATTGTATCACTCAGCCAGAACAAATGTTATAACAGATTCGGAATCATGGGTGATTTATTCGACGTCGGTCAAAGAACTCTTCCATTGTCATCAATAAAATTTTGAATCACAAATACCATGATGACATAAATTTGTATTATATGCCCACTAAACAATAACTGAAGACGTCCTTCGGAAGATCGCGATAACGACCATCTGATCCACTCATCTCACATTCATTGCCCCATTCTTGATGCATATTACGAAAAAGAGGTGGATAGAATTGCACGGACATAGAATTCTAATTAAGACATAAATTCGTTAAGGGCAAGTTTTATATGTCGTAATTTGGGGAATGTGGACGTAAACTTCACACATGGTGTGGCGATAAAGTTTCTAGAATAACGATATAATATAATGTTGAAGTAGGTAGAGAGGACTACTATTAATTCCGAACAAGCTGGAGAGGAGGACATTATGTCTAAATTAAGCCCTCGGGGTCACAATTAGCATACTGGGGTTGCTTGGCTGGGTCATTATTTTCCCAATTCGCATTCAAGAATCTCCCACAAGCTCTACAGGAAGGCGAATTCATCCCACTTCTTAAATGGTCAGTTCCACTGCGTCATTACTGTTTCATGGAACTGTAAGTTGAAGGGGAAGATACACTCGGAAGTTATGAACGATGCGAACATTACACACCTCATGGATGATAATTGGTCAGGGTGTCCCTCGTGACCTGATACATAGCTGTGATGTTTTCTAGGCAGATAAAATTGGGAACTTTTATTGAATATCAGTTTTCTATATGAAACTGGTCCGATATTTGTGACATTTCGGTGATTCATACCAAAATGCATCCACATTATGTAAAAGTTATACTCCCGTTCCATAAAAACCTTGAAACATAGTAGGGCGAATCCAATATAATAGTTATTTATGTAATAAGGATCATAAAGACGATCATTATGGTACAAGTCGTGAATGTTATCGGGCGAGGAGTAGCCGAGTCCGATAACACGGCGTGTGCCATAATGATTGTTTATGATTCGTATTACATACAAAATTTTATATGATGGCATTTATATCAATATATTTTCGAAAAATTAAAAACTGCATTTTCGACATGTCACAATGACAACTATTTTTAAAGAAGTAAATATTGTGTAGTTTCAAATATTAGTAGGTGAGTGAGCTGTGCTTTGCCATTTCCTTGACAACGTCATCAGGTTGTAACGGCATTATTTATTTATCGCTGTCAAACTCAATAACTATTGTCAGGTAGAATTTAATATAATTTAAAAAATGAGTGATTCTGAAGCTGATAGTTTACCTTCTGATTTTGAAGAAATGTCGAGAAATATCGTGAAATATGGTGTTTAATCGGTACGAAGAATGGTGTTCTGCTAAAAAAATCGAATATCACTCATGAAAAAGTATTGTTGGCTTACTTTGAATGCTTATCTAAGGAAAGAAAACCATCTTCTCTTTGGTCGTATTATTCGATGATAAGAAGTATTTTATCAACAAGAAAAAACGTCGATATTAGTAAGTACCTACAGCTGGTTGCATTACTAAAACGTAAATCAGAAGGTTACAGAGCTAAAAAATCCAAAATTTCCACTAAACAAGATGTTACAAAGTTTTTAACGGAAGCATCAGATGATACATACTTATTTAATAAAGTTGCCATGATAATTGGACTAAGTGGAGCATGCAGAAGAGAGGAATTGACAAATATGCTTGTTGAAAATGTAATAGATGAAGGATCCGTTTTTAGAATTACATTACCGAATACAAAAACAAAGGTAATGCGAGAATTTTTTATAACTTCGGGAAATATCCCAGGATTGAATATGGTAGAACTTGTCAGACAATATGTGAAAATACGACCTTGCAACACAAACCATCTACGTTTTTTTGTCACTTATAGAAATAAGAAATGCACAAAACAACCCGTTGGAATACATACCTTTGGTAAAATGCCAAAAGTTATTACCACTTTCTTGAATTTACCTCGCCCTGAAGAATATACCGGACATTGTTTTCGGCGATCGTCTGCTTCATTTTTGGCTGATTCTGGAGCTGATCTGTGTACCGTGAAACGCCATGGCGGATGGAAAAGCAATACTGGCGCTGAAGGTTACATCGAAAATTCGAAAGAGCAAAAGAAAAAATATCAGAAGCAATTTTTGGTGCCAACAACCAAACAGGATTACAAGTTTGCCAACAATCATCAACTACTGATGTAAAAACTGTAGAATCCATTGGAATTAATATTACAAATTGTAGTAATTGTTCTTTTACCATTTATAATAAATAGTTTCGTACATAGTTATGCATTTTGAATAAACTTTTTTGATCAAACCATTACATGTTTTCCTTATAGAATTTCATTATGGTACTTAGTACCATAATGAATTCATTATGGTACTTAGTCCCATAATGAATTCATTATGGTACTTAGTCCCATAATGAGCTTCCTTATGTCATCAAAATTGAGTGACATAACGTTGTCATTATGACATGCCATCAGATAAACGGATTTTCTTTATAAACCGTATGTATTAAATGAATGACAAATACATTCACCGCCCTCTGGGAGTCTAACAGCGAATTTTTTTTTGGTGTCATCGAATATGTTTGATTAGATTAGCATAAACCGAACTCAGGTGATCTGTATCTATTCTATAATTAACGACTGATTTCTTGAATTTATTGATAAATAGCATTTCACTGAGTGCTAACCTTCTGGGGTTCGATTCCTTGTGGAGAATTTTGGGACTATTGATGTTAAATATTTGCCCTGTGTCAAACCGATGATATGCTGAAGCAGTTTTCTCCTTTTTATTTTCATAACTGATATTGCAATCATATGCTGTTTTAGACGGGTTTCTAGCTTGTTCTTTGTCATACCAATGTAGCTTAGATCACAATTTCCACATGGTATCGAGTAAACGTCTCCTGCCTTTAAGGATGCGGGATTCTGATCCTTTAGACATGTGAAGCATCCCTTTATGGACTTGGTGGGTTATGTGGATATGTAGGGGAGCGAGGGGCTTGTTGTAACAGGGGCAAGTAGTAACAGGCTCTTTTCAATAGGATCTTAAACTTTATTGGCGTATTTCTTCGACTTGATTTTACCAATTAACCACGCCGCATAATGTTGCCATATCAAGTATCCTGTCAGCCTGCGAAGTGACCGGAAGTGTGCTCGTGCTTCATTTTTGCCAGGTAATATAAAATTGTACTGTCGTAAAATTTTGGTTAGCATTAATATTATCGACTAATTTCAAATTTTCTGTGTCCTATTTGCACTCAAATTTATCCATCTCTGATAATGTGTAACAGTTTTTGAGATTGCTAAATTGTTTAAATAGTTATCTTGATAAATGTTAAAAATCATACCATGGGGTAAGTTGTAACAAAATCCCGGGGCTTGTTGTAACGTGTTACAACATGCCCCAAGTTATGATGAGGGTGTCTAAAGTGGAAAAAGATGACAAAATCAAACGAAAAGGTGAAGGGAAGGGAACAGGCAAAGGTAAATCAACAAAAAATAAAACCGGAGTGGACAGAGCTAAAAAAAGATTTTATGCTCAGATTCAGAATCTGAATCAGAAGTGTGGTGTTGTCTTGTATGTGGTGAAGCTTACACAGATTTAAATAAGGAAGATTGGTCGAGTGTATCATTTGTAAGATGTGGGCATAATTGAGATGTGTTACAGGAGACACAATATCTTTTATTCTTATTGTAGCTCTGATGAAGAGTGAATTGAATTATGATGATACCCGCCGAATGTTGATTCTTGTATGTGCAATACTTTGTTTGATAGATACCAAAAGGAGATAATTACGAAGCATACCTCAGTTATAAATAATTTCATTACTTTTTCTGTGATTCAAATGTGCCATGGTGATTATAAGGAGTGTTCATCTGAATGAAACTTTTAGGTGTTGATTACTAAAGAAGTGTATTCAAGTTGATTTTTGATAAGAATTACATAATACCTATTTTAGAAAGATGTTAATTTCGTTAAAAATAAACAAAACATATATGATCAGAGGTATTATTGTTGTCTTTTTGTCGTTACTACTTGCCCCGGTAGACGTTACAACTTGCCCCAAGCACGAGGTAAGTTGTAACACCGCACTTCTTCTAGAAAATAATCGATTATGAAATAATGAACAATTGTTTTGGTATTATTTTCACTTGATTTGGTAGAGGAAGAGTTACAGCATCCATCCATCTTCATTCGGTAGCAATTCGATCAATGGATCTCAAGATATATTAGTTTTCATGAAAACTGTTACAACAAGCACCTCGCTCCCCTACACTTCTTCGTGTTCTAAAACCATTTTCAATGCGTTACTCAGGTTTTATAGAACACGAAGAAGTGTACATATCCACATACCCCACCAAGTCAATAAAGGAATGATTCGCATGTCTAAAGGATCAGGATCACGCATCTAAAAATGAAGGAGTCGTTTGCTCGATACCATGTGGGTGATCTAAGCTACATCGGTATGACAAAGAACAAACTAAAAACTCGTCTAATACAGCATAATTATGATTGCAACATCAGTAATGAAAATAAAAAGGAGAAAACTGCTTTAGCATATCATCGGTTTGACACAGGGCATATATTTAACATCAATAGTGCCAAAATTCTCCACAAGGAATCGAACCCCAGAAGGTTAGCAATCAGTGAAATGCTATATTATATCAATAAATTCAAGAAATCAGTCGTTAATAATAGAACAGATACAGATCACCTGAGTTCGGTTTATGCTAATCTAATCAAACATATTCGATGACACCAAACAAAATTCGCTGTTATATAGACTCCCAGAGGGCGGTGAAACTCCAAGAAGTTTTCCACAGAAAAGGTGATGATGTTATTTAGGTTTTGTGCTTGGTTAGGTTAAGAATTTTCTCGAATATTTTTACATTGTGAAAAGTAGATGTAGAAGCATGGGTTTGTGAAATTGTATATTGTTGGTTTTTAGCACTTCACTACACGGTTATATGTATATGCGTTTCTTTGTAAAAGTAGTTTATTGACGTCAGTTTGTCTCTTTGTTTGTCGAGCGTACTGTAATATTTGTTCAATTATTTTTTTCCATGTAGGCCCTGAGGAAGTTTGCACTATAGTAAACGAAACGTTGGCTGAAAATTGACTGTTTTTCTTCTTGATCCTTATCCCGACAATTTTTGAACTGATAGTTATAGAAAGAGGACGCAAAAGGTGATCCAGAGTATAAGTCATTTTACTGAAAATTTCTTATATGAAATGTTCAATTTGCAAAATTTATAAAAAACACATTGGGCATCAATAACTGAATACCACTCTGGCCTGTTCATCATATCTCTACATCTCTGCACCAGGTTTATGACCATCTGCGAAGTTGGGTGATTTCTTGTTCTGTACAACTTACACGCTGAACTGGCATTTTGTTTTGATTCACCATGAATTAAAGGCATATCAACATGTTCATTATTTGAACAAACGTGCGGCATTTTCGAAGCAAAACACTCGTACAATCTACACCGTACCCTCACCGAAGATTACTGATCACAATCGATATTCTGAGTCATGTTTGAGAAGAAGACGAAAACAAGATGTTGATGGTGATATCTACGGAGAAGCAGGCTCGGACTGAGGAATTGTCAGATTCACCTAGAAACTGAAAAATATTCTAGATTCATTTTCTCGAAACAGGGGCATATAAGAGGCTTGTTGAGAGCTAGTAACTCGAAAAATTATGTTGACGACATTCAAAATCCAATATGACGTATTATCTAAGATGGCGGAATAGTTATTTTATTCTGCAATATGGTTATCAAATGAAAGGGCTTGTTGAGAGTAACTCAAAAAATAAGGTTGACGTCATTCTAAATCCAATATGGCGGAACATCCAAGATGGCGAAATAGTTTTTTATGCACTTCTACAATATGGGTATCAGATGAACGGGCTTGTTGAGAATATTTAGAAATAACTAAAAAGTAAAAAATTAATTAAAAGCAAAAAAAACTTTTTGAAAAAAGCGTTTATTTAAATACTCCTTCAAAATTTCAACTAACAACTTATAACCTCATTATACCTACACAATTTATATGATCATAAAAGCTTGTCGCGCGATTTACTTGTGTAAATAAACTAGTACCTATTCAATTGAGTATCTTAATTAAATACTAATAGATACTTACGCAGAACTCGCGACAAGTTTTTATGATCATATGAATTGTGTATAATGAGGTTATGAGTTGATAGTTGAAATTTCAAAGGAATTTGTTTTAGAGCATTTAAATAAAAGCTTTTTTCAAAAAGTTTTTTTGCTTTTAATTTATTCTGTCTACGAATCCACCTCGAGTAGATCAGCTGACCCATCTTGTTTTGGAAACGTTCCTATTTCAGAAACTATTTTTCGAGCCATCCAATACCTGAGAGCCTTTTCCTCATGTTTTCCCTCTGTAATCTTCTATTTGCCGTGCCGTCTGTCTGCTACATGTTAATGAGTTGAATTCTACACCGAGATCCTCATCGTATTTCGGGCTTTAGTGTAAGATATACGAGTGACGTCCCCCTTGTTTTCCCACTCGGAATCCGCAAAAATGACAGTATACGTTGAATTTGGTTGAAACCGCACAAATAATGTTTATTTTTTTGATAGGGACAGCGTTAGCAATGGATATTTTTCACTCCGATAAACAGGAATATTTGACATCTCTTTAGGCTGTTCGTATTAGGATTCCGATAAAGTAACGGTTTTCTTTTTCATCAATAACGAGGTTTATCATTGATACAGCTCGACATGACAGTTTGACGAATGTTAAATTTGAGCGGAGAATCACACCGCTGATTCTCGAAAATTATCTACGGTGCTGAATCATCAACTGTTGAAATGAAAATTTTCATTGCGCCATTCTGAAAATATCCAGAAATTGATCGTGAATTCAAGCAAAACAAGAGATGCAGCCAAAGTAAAAATTACCCATTCCGAGCTCCCTGAGATATCCCAAAGTCCTAGAATGAAAATATCACATTACGAAGTCCCAAATGTAGAAAAGGAATATGAATTATTATTGCGTTGAGAAATTGGAAGAGTAATTTTTATTGGTGATTCATTGGAAGGTAGCGCCACCTGAAAATATCTTTCTCATTTTCCGATGAAATTTGACAAATTTGTGCTAATTCACGAACTCCATTTGAAAATGAATTATGAGTGTCAATATTTATTGGCCCAGTTGTTAGCACAAGTCAGCTTTTCTTTTGTGTAAATCAATCTATTGAAATTTTTTTCACCTCTTTGAATTTCACCTCAGTAGCATTAAATGAAATGTAAAGGAAAATACATTCAATTCAATTGCACCTTATATTGTTTTTCATCTTAAGTATTGTCACGTAATAGCAGAGTTGTCTCTGCGTAATAATAACTATTGATACCATTTTCTGCCAAAAATTCGAAAATTACAGACATTATGGGCAAATTAATAAGCTCTCAGTTCAGCTCAACAAGAACGCCAAAAATTCGAAATTGTTCTTAGATAACGTTTAAATAACATTTTCCATAAACGTATTCGTATTGTTGACTGGATACGTATTCTCAACAATTCAAATAGACTAGAAATTTGAAGAATAGACGTTAAAAAAACGTTCAGAACACACTTTAAAATTCGATTTCAGAATAACGTATTTTAAGATGAACTTTTCTTCGGGAAGTAAGAAAAGTACGTTAAACATACGTAAATCATTAACGTATTCATATTGTTTACTGCATGCGTATTTTAAACGATTAAAATGGATGAAAAATAGTGAAATTGTTATTAGATAACGTTTAAATAACATCTTCCATAAACGTATTCGTATTGTTAACAGGATACGTATTTTCAACGATTTAAATAGACTAGTAGTTGAAAAATGGACGTTAAAAAAACGTTCAGAACACACGTTAGCATTCTTTTTCATAATAACGTATTTTCAGATGAAATATTCTTCTGGAAGTAAGAAAAGTACGTTGAACATACGTAAATCATTAACGTATCCATATTGTTCACTGGATACGTATTTTAAACGATAAAAATTAATGAGAAATTTTGGAATTGTCATCAGATAACGTTTAAATAACATTTGCCATAAACGTATTCGTATTGTTGACTGGAGACGTATTTGAAACGATTCTAATGAACTAGAAGTTGTGGAATCGTCACAAGAGAACGTTAAAATAACATCTTTCATAAACGTTATAATAATTTCGGGAGCAAACGTATTAGCACTCAATTTTTTAACTGATTATTGTAAAATTACGTTTGATATTTATGTTATTGAAACGTATTGAATTAACGCTATAAATCATAACTGTAATGTCGACGTTGAAAAATCAACTGATAACGTATTTTTCTTCCAATCAACGTTAAAAAAACATTAATTCAACGTGTGTGTGTCCACTGGGAAAGTCATCTTGAATGAAACAAAAACAAGAAATTATTTTGTCGGGGTTAAAACCAAAGTAAAAACATCATCCATTTTCGGTACTTGTAATTCGGATTCATGGAAAGTCTTTCGTCTCAATTCAATCTCAACTAGTATCTGTTGAGTAGATGTGTATCGAGCAATTCAATATTGTATAGATATTGGTAGATGTAAATGTCATAAGGTTGGAATTTGAGATATACAGTTTTTGGTGTTTTGATGTGTTGAAAATTTTAGTATCTTATTGTTGTTATTTGACCTTTGTGGTTTGTTTTAAATTTACCTACTCTTGGAATCGAGGTTCACCTCACATTGACAACCCTGAAGAAGCTCATGTCTGAAAGCTAGGTTTTTTCTTTATTCACCCATCTTAGGTTTCACAACAATGGGCTTTTTTGATGACATCAGAAGAAACTATGGTAACGAAACTACGTCGAAGATCAAGTTATGGTCCAGATCTTTCGAGAAGCTAGGTTTTCTGTTCAATAAATGGGTTTAATAAGGATCTTGAGTTGTGACTGCTATCTCGATAACCTTCAGATCAAATCCTACGAGTCAATTGAGACTTCCACCCATCTTGGATTGTATGGATTATCTTAATATCAAAAAGAGTATGTGCTAAGATAATCTGAAGTTACGTCAATTTACAAATACGTGAGAACCTGCTATGAAAGTGTAATTTTATAATGGAGTATATTCATTCCATTCTTCTTGTGCATACTCACAACGATCCAAGCATTGATATTGAGCTCAAATATACCTAGAGGAACAACGCTCTCTGAAGAATTGAAGCCGAAGTTTTTGGCCGTGAAGTGGCGGCACATAGTAGCTACTGAAAGAACTTCAATCTACAGGGACAGTCTGATTTTGTTAGCTATTCATTCACAGAAATCTGTAGGATATTTACTTTCCTCTAGTATTATGAATCATACATAGAGCCGGATTCGTCCAAATTATATATTTTCGTTACAAACGGTGTAAGAGGGAGATTATGTAGATTATTGAATAATTACAATAAGAAAGAAATCACGCATTCGATTCACTATGAACGGGAGAAGAAACTACAACTAAGAGCGGCTTCAATTCATTCAAGGGATATTCACCCAACTTTTGATACCTTTCGTGATCAATTAATTTTTCCTATTTGTATTAGAGTGAGATATAGGCGTGAGTTATTATAACTAACGCTTTTGGTTTATAGATACTATTACAAAATCAGTTGAATAATGGATGTAACATTCAATGAGAGTAGATAAATAAAAATAAAAAACCACATGAAATCAACTATCTCCTAAAAATGTTCGATGTAGAGATATGTAATAATACCAGAAATGTGGGGGACAGGTAGAATTCTAAGAAGCATGAGATTAAACATTTTACAAGCACAGTTCCTATTGAAAATGTATTGTTGCCGGTCCATATTGAAAATGAATGCCAATGAAATACAATATTCGGATATCAATGATAATGTCGATACAAGCCACGTATTAGATTGAAATCAATAAAAAATAAAATGAGACTTAGCACTAAATAATCTGTAGAGATGCTTCTATCAAAACATTATCCTCTTGAAATTTCATTATCAACTCGACACTACACGGTAATCATCACTTTAGTTCACTGAAAGTCTTCACATAATCATCACGAGATAGCTCTGGAAATGATATGACCATTTTACGCCATTTACATCACAATGTTTTGGGTGTTTGTACTCCTGTTTGCATTCTTCTCTGTAAATAAATAAATAAATGAATAGTATTCCATCATGCCGGTAATCGCTATACGCATGCTACCTCGCTATGCGAGGTACGTTACCGTTATACCATTGTTTGAAGAGAAAATTATAAAACTGGCATCGAAAGCTCTGTGAAAATTCATAGAAGATGGATGAGGTTAAGTCATTGACCTACAATCCCATGACCTAGGTTGATGGGGTTATGTTAGGTTAGTGGAAAAACAATTTTTTATGAGATATTTTTGAGAAATCGAGAAATTTATGAAGAAGCAATTAGTGTTTACAAACTAATCAGGAAAATCGAAGAAGGAACTTATTTTGTTGGGAGAAATATGGCTTTTCAGTTGAAGATATAATCGGACAATACTGTTTTTGCTAGACATGTTTGTAACATTCTCATTCGAATAAGGTAAGAAGTACTTGAGTATTTCCTAAATGTATCATCTCAATTTAAATCGAGAAATATGCACTGTGACGTGTTTGCAGGGAATCTTATCAGATACGTTTTCGGCCCAATTTATTTTTTCTCAAATGGCCATATATTTTTAACAGAGCCGAATTCGGAAAAATGAAAAATGAAAAAAAGTTCCCCTTGGCCTCAAGAATCTACAGTTGAACTATACGTACAAGTGACCGACTTGCCCTGTATATCAGTGCCGTAATACCTGTGCTAATACCTAGTTTAATAATAGTTGAACATCATCCGAATTCCTAAGTACTATTCGAGAGACTGGAGGCATTCCCCTTTTGAAGGGTTTTCCAATAAGAGGTGTTTTGACATTTGAAGAAAAATGCAATTTTTTTTCAGCTAAATGATCAAATGTTTATTATGCCGTTAACAATGTGAAATAACATCAGCCAAATGACCACTACGACCACGAATATAAGACCATATTCCTCTCATTAAATTTTCCATAACCAAATCGTAAAGTGGCTGCCCTATGTCCTCAATAGCCTCACGAATTCCACTTTTAAGATATTTAATCGATGATGGGCCCTTGGCGTAGACATTTTCTTGCACATGACACCTTTGACATGACCTCCAAAGAAAGGAGTCGCAAGGTGTTAAATCACAAGGTGGACCAATTGTGATCACCTCTTCGAGAGATAACATGGACCGGAAACTTTTTCCGTGAAATATCAATGGTTTCTTTGCTTATGTGGCACGTTGTCTCGTTGAAAGTAAAAGTTGTCCAGATCACTACCATACAATTCCGGCCATAAAAAATCATTAATCATCTCGCGGTAGCGCAATTCATTTACCGTTACTGTTCCTCCAGCCTCATTTTCAGAGAAGAAAGGTGAAATTTATCCGCCGGACCATGAACCGCACCAAAAAGTCACAAGTTGAGGTTGGAGAGGTTTATCAACAATAACTCTAGGGTTTTTCGAGCCCCAGATGAGCCTCATCGGTCACGATGTTTTTCTATGGAATTCCGGACCATTTTCTTGCATTTCATGGACCCAATCAGCAAAGACATGACGTTGTGGATGATCGGCCCACTTGAGTTCTTGAACTTTATGCAAATACGGTGCAGTGATGACGTTTGTGGAATTCCAAATTCCAAAGGACGACGAGGAATGGACAAACCAGGATTTTCTGCATCACTTTCGGCTTCATTAGCAATATTCTCGGGTGTTTTTAAACGACCTACACGGGTTTTATTTTTCACATCACTATATAACCTGTCCCAACAGCTCAAATTTTTCCATCAATTTCTGTATTGCGATTCGACAAGGCGCTTCACGATGACTCAAAGATGTTCGAATTTTACGAACCGTCTCTGCCAAATTTTCACTATTGCGATAGTAAATTTTAATTGTTTCATCGCGTTGTTGAAGCGTGTAACGTTCCATTTTCAAAAGGCGTAGTTTGTACTTGTGAAATGTCGAGAAATTACAGCTTCAAAAGTGATATCTACCGATATAGCAGGCTATTCAAAATGACACCCCTTATTGAAAGACCCTCCAGTATCCCCTTTTTTTAGCAAGAATTTTTCTGTATTTATACAGGGTCTTTCACGAGGAACCTCACCCATATTTATACGGGAAACTACTGAACGTATTTTCATGAAATTCAGCACTTATAAGTATTTCACGATGCTGATGAAATCTAAAATATTTTCAAGACATGAGCACCTCCGGTTTTTCCGGAAATGACGTCAACTTCCGTTTTTCAAATTAAAACACCATTTTTTTATTGCAGAAATAGATTCCTTAGAAAATTTCAAGATATTTTGATGTAACATTTTTCAGTTTTGGTTGGAAAATTCTCTCTGAGCGGGAAAATTCGAAAAAAAAATCGAAAATAGAGCTCCGCTGGAACAAGAATAACTTCGAGGTTTTCGGATGGAAAATTTTCATTTCTGGGATTTTTCAAGATGTAAGATTGATGTATCCACTTTAGAAATCGAAATCGCGATTCATGATACAGGGGGTGAAGAAATCGCTTTCAAAGTTAGGGATGCCAAAATCGTGAAAAATCAATTTTTTCAACCTAGAACCCCATTTTTTATGGCAGATATTGAATCTACGTTAAAAAATAATGTGAGTGTATGCATCACACCCTTGCCCTAAAGTGAATATTTTCTGAGTTATTCACAAAAAACTGTTTTTCGTCTTGAATTTTCAGCTATTTCTTTTCCCTTCACGCCAGAAAGATGAAATTTTCAGGAACTGTTACTTAAACCATGTTTTAGATTTTACTACCCTAATATGCAAGAGAAAAAAGTAACAGGTTGTTCCTAAATAGATGGCGAATTTGGATTCGAATTTGTATCGGAAACCTCTTTATTTCAACTAATCGGCCATCGGTTTTCTCTCCAGTGATAAATAAATAATTCCTTATGAACCATATGCAAAAACTTACCATGTTTTTTATTCTTTTTTTTAATGATAGATATCATTAATTACATCTGCCAAATTCCTCTTTATTCAGTAGCATTTTGTGTTTACTATTAATTTGGTGATAATTCGTATCAAGTTATAAAATCGATCACTATGCCTAATTTTACCAATGAAGATTATTTAAATCTCATTCTACTTCATGGAGAATGTAATAAAGTTGTAGATAGACCGATTCGACTGTTCATTGAGAGGTTTCCTGACCGACCCAGATCAACGAGAGATACCATTAACAGAACCATGAAAAACTTGAGAAATGTCGGATCTTTCGTTAAGAAAACTATACACAGAGAAAAAAGTGTAGTAGAAGATGAGAACAACGAAATTACAGTTCTTGCATATTTTCGTGTGAATCCTCAAAATTCTCTCAAAGATGCCGAGATTGATCTGGGATTATCCCAATCGAGTGTTTGGAGAATATTAAAAAAACATAAAATGCACCCATATAAATTCAATAGGGTACAGCATTTGAAGGAAACTGATTTCGTCAGGAGAACAGAGTTTTGCGAAGCTATGATGATTCGATTTCAAGAGAATGAAAACTTTTTGGACTGTTTAATTTGGACAGATGAATCTAAATTCACAAAGAATGGTTCTTTCAATAGGCATAACAGTCATTATTGGGATGTAGAGAACAACCACCACTTCAGACAATGGAACTTTCAAGAGACCTGGAGTTTCAATGTTATTTGCGCCATCAAAAATAATGCAATTCTCGATGTTCACATTTATGATGGGACTTTAACTGGTATGATAGAACACTACACATGTTTGCATTATTTAAAGAATGTTTTCCCTTTGGAGATAGATATTCTGACATATTGACTCAAACAATTCAGCCGCTAGTACAGAACCATAATGACTTATGGTATCAACAAGATGGCGCGCCTCCACACAATTCACTCAATGTGTCAAATATCCTCTACAGGCTATTTGAAGATCGATGGTTGGCGAACAATGGTCCACATCTTTGGCCACCACGTTCTCCCGATTTAACTCCTTTAGACTATTATGTTTGGGGTAGGATAAAAAATATTGTCTACTCAACTCCGCTGACTGATAAAGAGGACTGCATAGAACGAGTCAGAAATGCGTTCAGGTTTGTTTAGATTTTTAGATTCATAGTTTTGAAACTCAATTTGGTTTTTAAACACTTTTGCAGATCTCTTCCTTCCGATGAAATAAGAAGAGCAACGCACGAAGCATTCCTGAGACGTATAAATAAATGTCTAGAAATTAACGGTCAAAACTTTGAGCATCTTCTCTATAGTTATAACTGCGAGAGTTTGCCATGGTTCTCCTAATAGTAACTTGAAGTCGGTTTCAAGAAGGGGTGAAAAATCTACAGCATGGTTCAAATAACAGTTCCTGAAAATTTCATCTTTTATAGCTGAAAATTCAAGACGAAAAACAGTTTTTTGTGAATAACTCAGAAAATATCCATTTTAGGGCAAGGGTGTGATGCATACACTCACATTATTTTTTAACGTAGATTCAATATATATGCCATAAAAAATGGAGTTCTAATTTGAAAAAATTGATTTTTCACGATTTTGTCATCCCTAAATTTGAAAGCGATTTTTTCACCCCCTGTATCATGATTCGCGATTTCGATTTTTAAAGTGCATACATCAATCTTACGTCTTGAAAAATCCCAAAAATGAAAATTTTCCATCCAAAACCCTCGAAGTTATTCTTGTTTCAGCGGAGCTCTATTTTCGATTTTTTTTTCGAATTTTCCCGCTCAGAGAGAATTTTCCAACCAAAACTGAAAAATGATAGATCAAAATAACTTGAAATTTTCGAAGGAATCTATTTCTGCAATAAAAAAATGGTGTTCTAATTTGAAAAACGGAATTTGACGTCATTTCCGGAAAAACCGGAGGTGCTCATGCCTTGAAAATATTTTAGATTTCATCAGCATCGTGAAATACTTATAAGTGCTGAATTTCATGAAAATACGTTCAGTAGTTTCCTGTATAAATATGGGTGAGGTTCCTCGTGAAAGACCCTGTTTAGATCGATACGATTCAATTTCGAATTAGAAATTTGTGATTCATTTCGAAGATTCCTGGAAAAAATATTGCTCCACTAACTTCCAACGAAGTCCATTAATTGAATCACTTGTCCTAGTTCCGGAATTATCCGTAATATTTCACAGTTGTGGTACTACAGCGGTAAGGGAACAACCGCGTCCCGAGAAATGAACAGAAGATCAAATACTCCGATGATTTCTCAACAAGATCGTCTTAGGCAAAATCAGCAGGAGTTTCTATGCAACTATACGGATGATGAAGCTAAGAGGGTGAAAGAGTTGGATGTGAAAACATAAAAATCCATTCTTGAGAATGAGTTTCATGAAACAACTGTCCATAACCCTTCTATGTCGACCATTACGAAACTGTCGAAATGTTTTCTGCTACGATTCAGATTTTGTGGTTTACGGCTACAGCTACACTACCGAATAGGCGAAGGCTTCAATTCAGTCGACTTCATCTGAGACGGTTGGAGGCAGATCATTTCCGTTATCCACACAACGTACCATGTCGTAATGTGCCATTACATTCATTCTATTAGAACACGGCAGGCGAAAACTACACTTGATTACCGCATAAACGACTCTCCGGTCTATAAATGCCGACCTGAATTACCCGCTGTTTCGGAACAGAATCCAGCATCAGAACGTGAGGACACGAAAGCTATGTTTCTGCGAAGGCACCATTCTGAAGAAATAACATTTGTTTCGTAGGTATAGTCTGATGAAGAACAAATTAATTGTTCCCAACGAATACCTATTCATGGAGAGTTGTCGTTAAAATCTCTTTCATCAACGACCTACTACTTTCGGAAGCATTGTGCATGTGATGTTTCAGAAATAATGACTGAAGGAGTATCTTAGATCATGGAGTTTTTGCTTTCAGGCAAGGAACGTCTCTATATAGAATTAAATGAAGTAGTTTTTCGTGTGCCAATATGTTTGTTCGCTCACTCCTCAACAGGATATATTTCCATGTAATTTTAGAGAATAAAAGTATGTTTTTGCATTGAAACGCGAGGTTTTTGAGATATTCCCAATTTAATTCGATGGAGTTTGACGAAAATATTATGAATCTCAGGAATGGATGCTTTCCTAGATTGAAATCTGATATTTAGATTTAAATATCACCGAATCGCAGAAAAATCATTTACACTATGATGGCTCAACAAGTTAACAATATCGTAAGAATGTTTATCAACTTTATCTAATTCTCATTTGGAAATCACAGATCTAGTATTAGGTACTAAAATCTCCATAATAGGAAAACGTTCAATGTTTGTAATTATAAAATCCCACAAACGTGGAAGATACAATTATTGGATTCTAAAACGCAAATTTCTCAGGGATCCGCATGAAAGTTAAACCTACGCCACATAGCAGATAATTTTTTTTTCAATTATACATTTTCTATTTGAAATTCATTGTTACCAGTCCATGCTTCAGTGAAATATGAAAAATAAATACATTGAAATATAGATATATGATATGATATATTGTTTATTGTTTATCCTGATTACTCCTAGGCCTCCTGAGGAGACCCCTCTGAAACTACAAGCTTCGAAGCTTGTAACTTGTGCCGAGTTCAGAGTAAGCAGTTGTGTTCTGTGTGTAGGCTTTGTTACTGTGTCCTTACGCCACCTTAGGCACAGCACTGTTAATTTTTGACCCAACAGTGAGAATGGTGGCCCCTGCCGAGACTAGAAAATTTCTTTCCTAGCTCGGGATATATGAAAGAAGAATTTCGATTTTTGAATTACAAATTAATGAAAAATGGAATGATACCAAGCACTGAATGATCTGTGGTGATGTTTCTATCTGAACCAAATCCCCTGTCAAAATTTGAAAAAACCTAACTCAAACAATGCGACTACCAACTAGCGAAAAACTTCTGCATAAAACATAGGTCTCCTCTGAAAAAAATTGAATTTCAGGAATTGAACCCGCCAGTGTTTCACAGAACAACACAACTTACAATGCATTTCAGGACTGCTAGCGAATATTTCCTCGAAACTTCCACGCAAAAATGCGTTATCTCAAGTTCTTACCGAAACTAAATGATAACATCAGGTGATGTATGTGTTGATCTTCTTTGCAGCTGACAGAATCAGTTCATATCCCTAATTTCCCGAAAAAATGTCTGCCAAATGCAATTCGAACTGATTCATCCCTCTTTTGGAATAATAGAACTAACGTTGAATCAATCCATAAAAAAAAACAACTAACCTTCATCTCACTCATGTTGGAGTTTATTCTCAATTTTTCCACTATTTAAATTGAATTAATACAATATGAGAGGAATGGAAAAATTTCGAACATTAATGAAATCATTCGACACAAATAAACTCATAACAAATTATAGAAATTATATTATAATAGAATGATATTGGCCTTCCTGCTCAGCTTGAAATAATGGGTACACATCTCCCAGTTGGTTAAACAGCCAGATTTTCATCTTTATATGGTCATGAGAGAACAGAAACACAGAAATAATATGTCAGTTACTGAATATGGGCAATTTTGGTTTCAGAAAATGGACAATTCACGATTGAAACTAACCGTGCAGATTCAATTCACCTGCATTTCGGCGGAGAATCAATGTTTCACCAACTAGAGATGTCTACCGACTTTTCGATCTGGTAATAGCTTTCATGGCTACGGTACCAGAAATAAGGGATTGTTGTGTATGACAAAACATAAAACTTCTAGGTTCGAATGTTCCCCTATGTTTCAGTGTATTCAACTTTTCAATCACTCACCTAAATATTTGCTAAGTATCAAGTTAAATGAGTTCAAAAGAACAATCACAATTAATTCAGTTTGTAGAAGTTATTATTCTGTTGCTGAATACCTTTCTGATTTCTGTGAGTAGTTAGAGATTTTGGTTTTGTTTTTCCTCTCACTTATTCTATGCATTCATTTGTCTTACATGATAAATAAAGTATTATTTTGATTAATATCGACAAAGAAAAAACTTGAAGCGACTTCTTATGAAAAACCAACGAGTACTACTATGACCATCAACTTTAACTTCTCACATCAAAAAATAAATGTTATTACACAGTCCAAATTCAGAATCACCAACCCTTGCAGTGTTTATTTCACAGGAAAGAACGTCATAAAACTAGAAGAGGACTTCTAATCAAAGAACAGCGTTGGTTGAGCACCACTCCGAAACGAAGCTTATTTGATTTTTATATAAATACCATAGATATTATTCACAGAGAGGATAATTATAGAAAAAACTTTTTGCTGCGATGTTTTACATTTAGAAACCAAATAATTGTTGTTTTTAAATTGTTGTTCTCGTCTCTAATGATCCAGGAAAGCGGTCTTGTTGTTCCCTTCCTTTTCCAGTGTGAACTGAATATTGTTTTAGTAGGAGTTGAAAACTCGCATTAAAACATCATCTGAATCATGTGGAGCTGCTATTATGATATCATCTACGTAAATACAGGGACTTGGAACTCCAATTTTGGGAGCACTTGAGTCAGAAGTTCGTTCATGCACATATCAGCGAAAATCGGTGAGGCCGGGTTTTTGGAATTGTATATTGTTGGTTTTTTGGTACTTTACTACATGGTTATATATGAGTTCTTGTTAAAAGTAGTTGATTGATGTAAGTTTGTCTATTTGTTTGTCGAGCGTATAATTTTTCAATAAATTTTTTCCATGTAGGCCCTGAGGAAGTTTGCACGTTAGTAAACGAAACGTTGGCTGAAAGTTGACAGTGTTTTTTCTTGGTTCTTATCCCGACAATGAACTGAACTGATATATATTTGTTTCAATAGTATTTAAATTCTATATTTTCCACATTTTGAATCATATCTTATTTATACAACTTTATGTTCGTGTCAATTTGTTTGATTGATTTATCTATTTATTCATCAATTCATTTATTCAATTATTTGATGAACGAATACCTTTTGTCTGATTTATAAATTTTAAGTTATGATAGATTTCAATTCATATAGTTTCTGTGTTTTCACTTCTTATTCGACATTGACTTCCTTGAGGAAAAGAATTATTAACTTGTCAATCTGTTGTAATATTTGTGTCTATTTGTTGAGAGAAGAAAAAACGTTTTAATTGTGAATTCAAATTTATGTTGAATTTGGGGAGAATAGTTTGATTTCTCGGTGAGTTTGCCTCTGTTTTTTTTTTCGTGATATGATTTCCTCATGACGTATAAATACCATTTGTTTTTTATTGCAGCCTGTAGAAGGAACGAATTGATTCGAATCTGTATTGACATAATGTCGTTTTAAGTATTTTTTTGCCTATATCCGAAACCTACGTTCAATATTCGAATATCAGATAATATATTCCCTGTACGATAGATGCATAGAATACCTGGTGTATCGACTCCTTACTAAAAATCGTGACCAAAATTTGTAGATCAAAACGGCATTCTAGATTTCAGATTTTGGTCTAGTTCCGGAATAAATCCGCAATATTTATCGGTCGTGGCGCTACTGCAGAAACGAAAAATAGAGCGACCCCTTTCGGGAGAAATGAAAAGCAGGACAAATTCTCAGATTTTCGATCGACAAGAAAGTCTTAAACAAAATCTAATCAGTGCCAACACCAGGTATATCTATGCATCTATCCTGTACGATTTGTTCGAGAGCTGCTATTCAATATCTGATAGCTTTGTCGTAATTTGGGACATTTTCAAGCATTTCATTTTGTTTTCATCTCAAGATAGATCGTCGAATATAATATCTTAGGATTGTCCAGCAAAAGAGTTACCAGAGGAACTCCCTGAGAAGTTTTCACCGTGTTTCATGCAGCACATGGGAAGTTGTATATTTCGAAAGAAACATTCCAGAAAGAATTTTGCAGCTCAATAATGACTTCAAACTTGTGCAGTAACTTAAACTACAAATAATAGCCGTTTCCCGAGCAATTCGAGTATCGTGTGTTCGTATTGTTGTTCTGGCATGACATATATAGTGCTGCACTTTGTTCCGAGTTTTGTCGCTGTATTGTTTTCGTAACTTATGTTTTCTGGTTGAGAGGCAGAAAAATAATAAAATTTCAAGAGAGTCGATTCGTCGCACGAAGCAGTAGAGCAACACTAGAAATAAATAAATCAAATAAAACGCTGGCGCCGAGGTAATCGAAGTAGCCTGCGGTTCGTAGCAGCAGCGCTGTGAGGGAGAGTTGCCAACTTTACTTCGGAGAATTTTATAAATGAGGATTTATATTATTGGTGATGCTCAATGCAGATATTATATTCCTTTGCACACTCCACATATAAAACCTTATATCTCTGTAATGGCCGGCTGCCGCAAAAACATACCGCTTTCTATTGCTTACGGAATAACAGTTTTAGTTCTTTTGCCAGTGGAGCCCCATATTTTATACGTGATTGGGGTCAAGCCATTTTTTCCCATTCAGCACATACGGTTCCTGAAATACAGGGTGGCCGCAGGTAATGGTGGATTCGACATACTATTTCTCCAACGGATGGAAATTTCATGCAGGTGTTACTGAGTATTTCTCCCAAACCTACAGTACCTTCGACTCATAAATGAGGATAGGAAAACCATGTACATATACTCCATTCACTAGGCACAATGTTGCCCTTTCTACATTTTTAGCGTATTTCTCAGAATGTGAATCTATTCGGAAAATGAATGAATTGGAAAAGATGTGATGGACGAAAATAACTAACCCAGGCAACACAAAGATATCCCAGAGAAATTCCTGTGACTTATTTTTAGGAAGTTGTGACGCCTTTTGTGACTTCTTTGGGAGGTCGCAGGGAGCTCTATATCTCCTCCAAATGTCCGCCACAAAAGAGTTCCCAGAGAACTCTTGACGATATCCTACGTGGATATTCTCAAACAAGCTACACTGAGAGTTCGCATACACCTCCCGCGGCGAGGACTTTGAGAACTTCTTATTAACCTCCGCATTGCGAGATGTATAAGATATTCTCAAGAAGGTCGCATTGCGAGATGTATAAGAAGTTTCTACACAGACCGCTTTGCACTGGTATATACAGGTCGCATTGCGAAATGTTAATAGAACATCAAAAACTAAATTTGATTTGTCCTATTCCTATGATGAAAATCTGTATATTAGCTATATTATTGAATTGATCTACACAAGAAACATTGTTAAAAGTTATTCATTATATTCAGCTGCAACAGAAGGTAAACTAAAACAAGCGAATAAATCCTTCAATCTTTATTATCAACAAATTGCAACAAAAAAATTTAAAAAAATTATTCAAAACATTACATTTCATTCTTCCTCTGGATACAATATCTCAGCCAATCTTGAGAAAAGACACCTCTGTTGTCCTCCACGTATGCAGTGTTGCCACCCTCCGTACCTACAAGTTCGGAAAAAATCGGTAGATTTTTGTAAAAAAATACCTTTTCACATATTTATTGTGTTATTCAAGTTGAAATACCATTTATTCGAAATATTGGGCAAGAAGGTTATTTTACGAATGAAGCAAAATTTAAAATAGATTTCATTTATTTACGAAATTAATATTCGAAAAACTAATCTTTCGAACAAAAAATTAGTATTCTGACGAAATAAATAGGATTTCAACAACAATATTTCAGTGCCCATTCATATATCAGCTTGAAACAAAATGAGATATAAAGATAGGTTTAACGTCTGTAAATAATAATTAAGGAAAGAATAACGGCATGCAGACAATTGAATATTTTTGAAATTCCGGAAAAAGTCACACACCGTGCAGGAATCGAACCTGCGTCTCCCTACTTTCCGGGCGGGGGCCTTGACCACTGGGCTAACGATGCATATGATACTTTTTCCGGAATTCAATATCCTGAGGTTCACCTCGTATGTTAGTGAGAGGGGGGTTCCTAGGTGGGGAGCAATGATTCACCCCTGACTAATGATGGTGAATCATTGCTCCCCACCTAGGAACCCCCCTCTCACTAACATACGAGGTGAACCTCAGGATATTGAATTCCGGAAAAAGTATCATATGCATCGTTAGCCCAGTGGTCAAGGCCCCCGCCCGGAAAGTAGGGAGACGCAGGTTCGATTCCTGCACGGTGTGTGACTTTTTCCGGAATTTCAAAAATATTCAATTGTCTGCATGCCGTTATTCTTTCCTTAAAATGAGATATAATTCCAAACAGTTCCCGTGAAAGGTCGAGTCATTACAATTCTCATTGAAGTGTTTTCTTTTATTACTATTGGAATTGCAATAATGGTTTCCACAGGAACTTGTAAACCATGCCTATTGAGAATTATCAATAACAAGCAGGCCGTCACAGCTTCGCCCGGGTAGAAATTTGTTTCACGCGGCGGTTTCATCTCCAACATTTCAACCTGCCATATCTTTCGATGTACTCGTTGTAATAGTATGATGTGAAGGACAATTTCGTTCTAAATTGAATACTGGGGATAAATAACGTATCAGGTTGGATGAGGATCAATACCCAATTCATAAAAACACACTCCCAAATAGTGCATAATTTTGGAAAACATCTGATTACCCTAAACAGGTAATAGCAAGTCAATCTTGAGAGATATATGCTATCGCGGCTTTTTTGTAGAACTATTTGAGAGGTACATTTCCGTCATACACGTAAGTCTCACGGTTTTTGCAGCGCACGTGAAATAGATGCTTTTGGCTGATTTTTTTTGTAATTATTGAAGTTATAGTAGGTATCCTCATTTTTTCGGGTGAAAAGTATAGCCTATGTCACTCAGAAATAATGTAGCTTTCTGGGGGTGAAAGAATTTCTGAAATCGGTCCAGTAGTTTTTGTGCCTATTCGTATCAAACAAACAAAAATACAAATCTTTCCTCTTTATAATATTAGTATAGATTTATTAACTTGAATTTGTGGAATATTCGACTCTACTACCCATTCTTGTAAAATCTGTTGTGAAGTTATTACACTCATCCATATTCTTAATAGAAATAATTATCCTGATCACCAATATACCAAGTAGAAAATCGTTAAATGTAAATTGATCAATTCCGTTATTGGTGGTTGAATTACTCGGATAACATAAATGGCGGTAAAAATGGTTACGGTATATGTCCTAATAGGTGAGAAAATTCCAGAATTTAATGAAAATAACACTTACTTGGAGCACAAATATCCTCATCGGAATTTCACACAATAACGAACCTCGCACAGCACAGGAACACCACTAACACCGATAAACACAACTGACTAATCTATCAACAAAACCCATCTCGATGTCTTGGTAAACTTGCTGTTTATACAAGTCGATTTGATAGACAAATAGCGCCTGCGTGAACAGATTGACCTTGTCAATCGCATGGTGCGCTCTCCTCTCCAAGTTACCGCATGGAGAGTTCCCAAGGATATCGCATGGCGAGGTCTCCAAGATATCGCATGGGCACATCAGTGGGAAATCCGCTTAGTAAAATCACATAGAGATCTCTGGGACCTCGCGGTAGGAGCTCCCATAAAAGTAGCATTGGAACCTCTCAGAGATATCGCGGAGAAGTCTGTGTTGCCTGGGAACGTTTATATGAATTGATAAAAAGGATTCCTTTTCTAGTTATTTGCATGAAAGGTACAAGAGATCACTGTTGAAATATATCCTTTTTCGGTATGGAAGAAAATTGCATTGCTTTCACATAATTTTCATATGTATGCTTGTGAAGATTTAATGTTTATTATCTTCTTGAACTGAAAGTTCAAGACTTGACGACATCAATTGTTGATTCTAATCAAGAATTCTTTAAAAAAAATCAACCAAAAGATATAAGATGGGTAATTACAAGAATCAAGAATAATGGAACATTATATCCCTCTATTGGAATCCAAATAGTTGAAGGGAGTTCTGATGCAAGAGTAACTTTTTCTTGAAACATAACCTTAATAGCTAACTTAATAAAAATAAGAGTAGGAGATTTATCTCACACGGAGACAACAAAGGGTAACAATCAAATGAAGAGATATGGCTGTTAACCGTTAAGGTTGGACCACCGCAGGTAAGTTAGGTACTTTGAAACTTTTTATATAAACATGTCGTTCTTGCTGATCTATGGGTCCCTATATAATATGCTGATGATAACTATGTTTTAGTGTCCACAAAAGATAAAGGTTCTTAATCTGATTCCTAGACTGACTGAGGCCACAGGAATCATAAATCAATAGTGCTAAAAGAATGGCCCCTCACTCAAAAAACCTCAAACCCAAAGGATAATTCTTGAGAGAAGACAAGCTCAGAATTCCCAACAAATTTCAGTTTCAGTGAATATACTTCACCTAGTGCTGGGAGTTATGGTGCACCACCAACTTAGATGGAGATACCACTTCGAAGAATTATGTAATATAGTATAAAGTTTTCAGAGTAGAATTGGGGTAAAGTAAGTCTACTGAATTAGTTTTCTTGGTTCAAAAGCTTTTGCCATGAGAGCAATATGCTTTGGTTGAGGTACGAATAGTCATGATGTTGAGTTTTCGAAGAGAAGCATATTATTCTCTACATATACCAACATGTTTTGGTCTTGTTTACCAAATGCTAATTTTTCTTCACTGAGTGTAATCACTACTTCGAAGGATGTAGAAAATGAAACCACTTAAAATATTCAAGTATTTCTATACTTACTCGAAGCCTGACTGAAAATATTATGTTTTGTCAAACAATGAAGAACAGAGGTATCTCAGGGAATTGGGCTAACAACTCTAGTTCTTACAACTTTGTCAAAAATATACATATTCTTCATTATATTTCATTTTGGAGAACACAACAGAAAAAGGAGTTCTTGGATTTATGATTGTAAATTTATCGATGTGCTTTGTTTTCATCATGATATTGTATGTGATATTATGATTGTGAGGATGCATAACATTTCTATTTCTAATATTTCTTTATTTCAAATAAATACCAGTTTTATTCATTCATGACAAAGAAAATAAAGATAATAACTAATTAACGAATTTGTTTACAGAGAAACTGATAATTTCAATGCAATAGTAACTGAGTTTTGGTTATAAATCAATAAGCAAGAATGTCAATTCCTGAAAGCTTTATACATTTCTTTTATTTGATCTTATGAAGAAGGAGTAAAATATTCTGACTGTATAGTAATTCATTAGTTTAAAAAATATTCATACATTACTAGGTACCACAGTAGGTTTGTACAAATGAAATGGAATAGGTCAAACATATGCTTAACATTTATCATTCATCTGTTCTAAAATAAGACACAAACTCCTCCACATTATATAGGGCCCTCGCAGCATTAAAAGCTTGTGTCTCTTTTGAAAGAAGTAGCACTAGATATAATATATTCTTTCGATTAAGAGCAAATACATATTAAATTAAGACACAAAATAAAGTGAGCTGGGTTGGTGCAATGGGGTGCCATACAGCACTGCGTATCATACAAGAGCTCATGGAAAAACCTCTATAACCCTCTATAAATAAATGGTCCTATGGAAAAAACTGCAACTGCATTGTAGACTGGATGATGGATATTCACAGTGATCAATTACTTTTCAAAGCTTGCTTCAGAGGTATATCCGCAGGTGTTGGCAACATGGGGCTCTTTTGATGAGAGTTGTGGATCTTCAGTTCCATCAGCAAAAAAAAAGAGGTTCCAAAAAAGGGATGAAATTAACATTCTGCGGGATCTTCAAAAAAATGCAGTGTTTCATGAAATATTACTTTTCGCTCTTCTGACTCAAAAGGTTGCCAACCCATGGTATATCATGATGGGCAGGTACCTGAGAACAAAAATTTGTATATTATACTCACCTCAATATGATGAAGTTTTATAATAGAATTAGAAATTGAAATGTTTACATGTATCCTTCACTACACTATTTCAAGAAGAAACGATGGCATCAAAATTTCCCTAGCGTTTATTCCACATCCATTGAATCATTGATTGAATCAGACTCGACATCAGAAAATTCTGAATAAGATTCATCCAATGAAATAATGAATGGGGGAATATCTGCTATTGGGAGATTACCCATATGTTTTGTCCAGTCGTCTGTTATAGTCCTGTCACAATGCAAACAAAAATTTTTCCACATTTCTGTCGTACAATTTGAAAGAGCCAATGTCCATAAATTCAAAACCCTATCTTTAAAATAGGGAAGACAATTTATGTTCTTGTTGTAGAAGTTTTTAGAAAACGCCCATGCCATTTCAATAGGATTGCACTGACAATGGTATGGTGGTAATCTAAGAACTTCATGCCCATGCTCTTTCAAAAGGTCGTCAACTAAATATCGTCGTTGTTTGTCAGTTCTAAAAGGTAATATCAATTGCCAAAGTTGTTTTTTATTAGAATTTTGACTGAAGTTAATTTTGTTTTTAATCAACCAATCCTGCATCTCGCTTTTCTTACTGGAAAATGTCGGTGGCTTATCTAGTTGCACCGAATGGTATGGTGCATTATCCATTACAAACACACATTTCCCAGGAATCTTAGCTAAGGCAGGTATTAGTTGATTAACAACCCAATTTTGAAAAATTTCGCTGGTCATTGTCTTGTGATAGTCTCTGTCATTTATTTTTGAATCTAAAATCAAACTACACCCCTCTAAAAATCCAAAATTACTTCCTGCATGTAAAACTGTAAAGCGTTTACCTTGTGATTTAATTTTGGATGGATTACTCTTGATATCAGATTCATGTGTCCATCGACGAACAGAAGAACCATTTTGGTAAATCCATGTTTCATCTAGGAACACAAATCTGATATTTTCGCCGAAAGATTTATATTGCAAATATTTTCTAAGGAAAGTAATTTTGGCTGCAACGACATGCTTTTGTTCACATAAAATTTTGAGTTCGTTTACCCTTTTGTATTTGTAACCCATTGATTTCAAAATTTTGAAAGGGGTGTCCTTCCCCCTTTATGTTCCAAATTGTCTTTCGCATAATTTAGTAGTGTGTCGATACTAAAATGTTAATTTTTCGAATTGAAATTCCAAATTTGTCGTTGGAGATCTTATCTGAAAACAAATTCTTCAGCTGTCATTGTGTTTTTGGGTCTCCCAATTTTCGGAAATTCTTTGTCATCCTCTCTTACTATCCTCCTTATAGTGGATTCATGCACCTAAAATATAAAGCGTTTCGATTCGGAAGAAAAATAATATGAATTTATTCACTTACTTCGAATATGTTGGACACTGTGCTATAAATCGACATTTCCGAAGTATCAGGGTTACTTCTTCCTGCAGATGCAGATTTCAATGCAAAATAGCACTTCCTGATACTTTGCCTTTGATTTATGTCGAGAACTTTCGGTATTTTATCAAACAATTTGTAAACCTTACAAAATGTCGTTGAAACTTTTACTTTGATGTAAACAAAGAAACTGGCAACGTCGTTTTGTCATTAACGATATTTTCTGTGCTTTTCATCAGGGGCACCAATTCCTGAAAACGAAACCATGACCTCCTATGTGATTAAATAAAAGTGAATGGAGTATATGCAGATTGATTATTATTGTAATCGAAATGAGAGCCGAGGAAATTCCTAAAAACTCAAAAAAATTATGGGTGTTCCATTTGAAATTCGTGAAGAAGTCGCAAATCATGCACACTTTCAAATGGTTCTTGCCGACGACTATGGTACGAGTCACGAGTAATATTTCCTATTTTGAAACCAACACCATCGTATCTGTTCTATGATAACACCGGTTATTAAAAACTCATGATGAGATGACAAGTTGATTTATGTAACACCATACTGATCTCAGTAGGGCTCTCGAAAAAAAAACACAAATATTTTGATATTCAGGGTGTTTCAACTATGAATTTGACAAAGGTATGTGAACGGCTATATAAGCCGTGAAGATGTCACCGAGAAAATCATTTTTTCTTATGACATATAGCCCGTTTTGGAAGCATAGCGAGAACCTTGGCTGTTTTACATCAACATTGTGCAATATTCGCATAACTGTGGTTGTGCGTGACATTTGAAGTAATGGTTTCTGGTCACATCTTAAAATTTTTCAGTGCTTAAGGTCGGCGTTTAAACCGAGTAGGAAAGATCAGCCGATAGAGGTGCCACCGTCCATTTTAAGGAATATCTCCATAGAACTTTCATTATCACAATAAGTTCTATGAGTATCTCTCTAATCATGAATGAAATGTACAATGGCGCTCTCTATCCGAAAATCGCCGAACTATGAAATACGTGAATTTGTGGCTAAAGCAGGAATTTTTTCGCGCCCAAATTCGAATTTGGCCATTTTCTGCCAATTCCGTATTTCAAGTTGATCTTCTGAACGAAATTATCAGTAGATTCACTTTTAATTGGAAGTTGAACTATTTTCATGGGTCTTTCTGTTGAAATAAAACAGAAGCATGGGTTGGTTCATTTTCTTCTATTTTTGAAAAAAAAAAATTAACTGTCGAAATGAAATCGATTAAAATTATTTCAACAAGAACCCTAATCCTTTCTGAGTTCACCCACAAAATTTCAGTTCTCAAAGTGAAACCGTTTTCGAAATCAACTTGAAATAAAAACACACTACATTGAACGCCCACCTTAATTCAATTCTTGAAAAAAAATTCGAATGACGGAAGATCTACGAAGTCGAAACTCTTTTTTTCGCGGTTGCCAATTCGGAAAGCCCTATTTCAACATATTAAATTTTCTGAAATTTTACTTGAAATTTTTTTCAAATTCAAACTCAACTTTTTCTTCGCATCTCTTCAGTAGAAAAAAGTTCACCTAAAATTGTTGGAATCTTTTATGGTTTTCTCCTTGTAGCCTTCCGAATATTACGCTCGGAGTGATTTCATAATTTTTATTTTAAAAATTTGAGCCCGTACGAATACAAAATGGTGCCAACGGATTGAAATATGAATTTAAAAACCAGGAAACATGTTTTCAAAAAACTTGTGTGGATATAGAACTCTCCACATTCGGTTGAGCAGCAGTACTTAGTAACGAACATTCAGCAGATTGGAAAAAATCCAATTCATACTCGTAGAGTTGGATTTCAACCAAAATTTCTTGAAAAAAATTATTTTGGTTTATGAATTCATATTTTCATTCGGTTCATTTTGGCAGCCCATTAACACAATTACGGCCTTCAGTGTCTTGAATAATAATCAATAAAGTATTTCGAGAGTAATCTTTGGATGTTCGCAAAAAAAAGTCCTATTTTTTATTATGTTATCAAATGAATGGTAGATAGCTAAGCTATAAAAAATTCTTACAATTTGGGTGGAACTTCGTTTTTCACTGAGAACGCAAAAAAAGTTGAGTTCGAGTTTTGGAAAAAAAAAATTCACGGAAAATCTAAGGAAATTGAGTACGTTGAAATGATGCCATCCAATTCCCAATTCACAGGTTCTAAAAAACAATTGATTTTGATCATCAAATAATAAGAAGTGACCAGAACCGTTATTTCAAAGGTTTTACCACAGTTATCAGAATCTAGCTGTTGATGGTATCAAACAACCTGTATCTCGCCGATGCTTCGACTGTTGTCGCCTGATGACATATTGGGTATATGTCATCAGGCAAAAATGAATTTGTCAGTGTCATCCGCACAGCATGTCAGTTTGTCCAGTCTATGGTAAACACTCTGTATAGATTAGCAGAATTTGAAATCTCCGGTGCAGTGTTGCAATGTCATATTCCAGATGATATCTAACATGCCGACAACAATTTATATCAGACCAAGGATTCAAAGCTTAAAACTTCATTGTAAAATCAAGGGTTGCAACTGGGATCACATTAAGGCCCCTGTTGTTTATATTATATTCGAGACTAGCTGGCCCGGCGAACATTGTTCCGCCTAAATGATACTTACGGTGGATTTCACAAATCGTAATCACCGGTAATCGGAGATCACCAGCTTGGTTCTCTGATTTTTGAACTGTCAAATGTTTCGATGGATATGAGCTGTCACACAGAACAGATACATAGAAATAATATGTCAATTACAAATTATAGCAATTTTGGATTTAGTGATTTCCGCAAATATATTTATTACCCAAACAGAAATTCAAAAACATTTTAAAAATTATGAGAAAAGATGAGAATGGACATATCACGATTGAAACTGATCGCCAAACTCGTATATACTTGACATTTCGATAAAAATTCACTGTGATATTCACACGCTTCTGGATCTGTTAATAGCCCTTCATGGTACTATAAGTAGAATGTTAGGAATATAAACACACATTATTGCTTGACAAAATTATCTACCATTAACACGCCACGTTCGCCAGAATAAATTCAAATATTTGAAAAAACTGATAAAAATCAGTCATAATTTGTGAATAGCGCCACCTGAAGTGGAAAGAACGAAACATTGCTAATATAATCAATTTGGTCACAACAAAATCTAGGTAATCAGTGCCTACACCATTATTCTAGACATCTTACTTCACGATTACGTTATTTTGAATAAATAAAACTATAAAGATAACTAATAATCAGTCATAATGTGTGAACAGCGCCATCTGAAGTGGTACGAAATCTAATCATTGTAGACATCTGTACTACTGTACTCCTACGCTAAGGGCCGATTGCACCGTAGACAAAACTGAAGATTAAATCTTAAACCTCGATTAGTGTCTATGATAATCAATAGATACTAATCGAGGTTTAAGATTTAATCTACAGTTTTGTCTACGGTGCAATCGGCCCTGAGACTTTTTGGTGTTGGCCAACAGCGCAGAGTTGTAGGCAACTCAAATTACACACTATTACAGTGAATAAAGTGGTAATATAGTCACTGTACACGCCATCTAACGGAGAGAATATAAAATCAAGTTCCTACGAATAAGCGGTAGCGTAACTGTAACTTTAGCGACACCTAGTGGTCTCGCTCAAAAGGAGGAAAAGCATTTCCTGTATAAGTGAAATTTTCATGGATTTTTTCGAAGTTTTATTGTATTTTATAATAACCAGACCGTAGCCGAATCCATATATGAAGTTTCATAACAAATACCTTATCCGATCTCGAGTTATAAATGGTGTAACCAACATCTTTCTTTTATATATATAGATTATATATCAGTAGGTCATCGCTTTACTGAATGTAGGTTATATATTTATTTGCTGATGATTTGAAGATTTGCATCCGAGTTCAATCTCTTCAGAACTTCTTTGTTTCACAAAATGAGTTGAATAATCTTGTTCTATATTATAAAAAATGGCCTTTACTTGAATTTGTCAAAATGTTGTGTTATTTCTTTCAGTCGTAGTCAAACTCCAATAATTCTCTCATATATACAAGATGATACGCCATTGCCAATACTAGAAAAGGTAAATGATCATGGCGTTATACTCGATGACCATGTTCATTCTGCAGTCGAATCATGTAGCATACTAACTGGTTTCTTATTAGGAAAATTTCGCAATTTCAAAGATGTAGTTATTCAGCATACAACTTCTGTTATCAGCGTAAAATTACTGCTACGTTGATTTCGTAAAGTAATTGAGAATAGAACTGAAGGTTTAATCTCGTTCATGTGACCCCCAAAGGAATTATATTCAGTTTTAAGATGCTGAAGTTGTATTTTTGCAGGACATGGAATGATATATTGTTTATCCTGATTACTCCTAGATCTCCTGAGGAGATTGTTTATTTGGGGGCACGGCAGTGGCCCCGCCAAGTCGAGCGCGAAGCAAACACTGCCGTACTATCTTTTTACCCGAACCATTTCGCCGCATTTTCAAGCCCGTACTTGAGAACCTCCGGATGAGACCAGAACGCCGAAATTTTCGTCATCCAGTAAGCTATAATCACGTACTCAAAATTCAAAATTTCAAGTGTGTAGGTCATTTAGTTCCGAAGTTACGCGAAAGCAAAGTTTCGCATTTTCGACCCTAATTCACTCATGATCATCAAAATAGAACTAGTTCTTCCCATATATTCAGAGAGCTGAAATTTGGTACATAGTTAGGGTTTAATGGCCACATGAAGGGAAAATTATAAAAACTAGGATAATCGAAAATCTGTTGGCAAGTTACGTGAGCTCACGTGCTATCACGTCATCTTCGCAAAATGTGCAACCACAATAATGTATGGAAGTTTATGCGCTTGGAAACACATTGTTATCATACTCAATATGTGAATATCGACTTCAGAATATAAATTGAAAAAAAAATAATAATCGGGTCATCAGTCTTATACACAGTGATATTTTTACTGTCTCATTTATTGTTCAAGGAAACGATAGGTTTTCGAAAGCTAGGCCGGAACAATAAATGAGACAGTAAAAGTTATCACTGTGTATAAGACAGATGACCCGATTATTATCATTTTTTCAATTGTTATCATTTCACGCATTCACGAAGTTAGCATCTGCTGTCACTTGATAGCACACCAGAACTACCCGCAAATTTACATTTTCTGACCGTAAGTCGGATATTCTGTGAGGTGATTGATGAAGTGAAAATGGATGAAAATTTGATCGAACTTGTCAGGCTTCATGAAGTGATCTATGATCATTCTTCATCAGAGTACAGGGATCAGAATGTACGACAACAAGCTTGGGTGCGGGGTGCTCATTCAACAATTGTTGTACTATTTGAGGTAATCCTCCCACTTCTTCTCTTCGTTTATTTATTTGGTGAATCAAATCTCTTCTATCAGAATCACCAGCAACTGTAATAGCAGTTATGTTCTCTATATCTTCTTTCCATTCCGTCTTCGGAAGCTCTTGCTTGATGAAGAAGAAACTGTGTTTCGCTCTGTATCACTGAATATGAAAATGCTATGAAATTTATGTGCAATATAGAACGTCTATTGCTCTTCAGAAAAAAACATCATCAGATGGGTCTGGGGTGGTTAGATTGGCAGAGAAAAAATTGAATCCGAAAAAGAATCGGGTAAGAGATGGGCTATATGAACAAGTTTGGTATCAAACTATAGGTTTTCGAGGACGCTGAAATCAATAAAAAAATAATCGGAGGTTCTATCTACCATAGTTCAAAACCGAAAAAAAAATAATGATGTGTAATAAAAAAACTACTCTTAAAAAAAAGTGTCAAATAAGTCAATCTAATAAAATAGATCAATATGCCCACGTTTTTACAAAAAGAAGTGAAATCCCACCAAAAACATTCTGTAAAAACTAGCCAAGTCTCGATGGAGCTGCTTACTTATCTCTAAAAAGTAATGAAATCTAGCAAAAGTCGAGCCGAGTTTGAGGCTCCTTACTGCGATTTCTTTATTATTATAGTTAATGTTGTGTGACTTGGCCGTTGGAGGGTACACAAGGGTACAAAACCAGGTGCTCCAGGACACCATTGCACCAATCTGTCGCCAGTAACGCAACCCATTGACGATGAAAAATTGCCACTTGGAAAACGTTCATTCAATTGTAGGCTTGATAAAGCTGCGTATTCAATATAATACGAGCCTGAAACAAACAGTATAAAAAATTATTTCCAGTACAGAGGGACTTCTAATCATTGATAGAAGACCGTCTATACGTCTATTTTATTTTAGATCGGTGGTCGATTTGACGCTCCAAAAAGAAGGGAGCAGAAGTCAGCATTGTCAATGCTGAATGCATATGTGTTGCACAATCAAAAACAGCCTAAAATGAGACACTAGCGTCCAATTACCAATACCAGCATGGGCTATTATCTCGCTTAACAAACATTGGTAGTTACAACAGATATAGCATTACGTGTAAACAAAATTGACTTGTACCCACTAACGTATAAGAATGTTCAACGGCCAAGTCACACAACATTAACTATAATAATAAAGAAATCGCAGTAAGGAGCCTTAAACTTGGCTCGACTTTTTCTAGATTTCATTACTTTTTAGAGATAAATAAGCAGCTCCATCGAGACTTGGCTAGTTTTTACAGAATGTTTTTGGTGGGATCCTGATTACTCCTAGATCTCCTGAGGAGACCCCTCTGAAACTACAAGCTTCGAAGCTTGTAACTTGTGTCGAGTTTGGAGTAAGCAGTTGTGTTCTGTGAAGGCTGTGTTACTGTGTCCTTACGCCACCTTAGGCACAGCACTGTTAATTTTTGACCCAACAGTGGAATGGTAGCCCCTACCGGGAGTAGAAAATTTCTCTTTCCTAGCTTGGGATTGAACTTAGGACTTGCCGGGTCCTAATACAATGTGCTCTATCACTGATCCAAGGGTACTCATGCAATTTCAACAATGTTGTCGGATTTTTCCAGAGAACTCATAAATTCGATTGTGCACAATTTAATAACAATAATAATATATTTCGTCTTTAGAAAAATACGCATTCTTTGAACATGTCAAAAGAAACTATACGAAACAATGAAAATCTGTTTGTAAAGTGAAATGAAATACAATCTGAGCCCTAAAAAAACAAACTGCAGTTTGCAGTTGAAGCTTATGGAACTATCTTGAAATTATCGGCAACAGGAACAAGAAAGAAAAAAAGAGTGGAAAAATTCTTCACTTGCTAATAACCCCCGATTGAAGATTTAACACTGCTCTTCCAAGCGAGGATTCTTCTGCTCTTCACAGTGGCGGATTTACGATTTCAAGGGCCCTACGCTTAAAAACTTCTGGGGCCCCTCTGAAACATTTTTGATTTTTTTCAAAAGAATTTTTTAATTAAAACTCACTTCTTTAAAAACAAAATATGAAATTTATTAAGGTGGGCGTTCAATGTAGTGTGTTTTTATTTCAAGTTGCATTTGAAAATGGTTTCACTTTGAAAACTGAAATTTTGTGGGTGAACTCAGAAAGGATTGGAGTTCTTGATGAAATAATTTTAGTCGATTTCATTCCGAAAGTTAGTTTTTTTTATTTCAAAAATAGAAGAAAATGAGCCAACTCATGCTTCTGTTTTATTTCAACAGAAAGACCCATGAAAATAGTTCAACATCCGATTAAAAGTGATCTTCTGATAATTTCGTTCAGAAGATCAACTTGAAATACGGAATTGGCAGAGAATGGCCAAATTCAAATTTTGGCGGGAAAAAATTCCTGCTTTACCCACAAATTGACTTATTTCATGGTTCGGCGATTTTCGGATAGAGAGCGCCATTGTACATTTCATTCATAATCAGAGTGATATTCATAGAACTTGATAGTGATAATGTATGTTCTATGGAGATATTCCCTAAAATGGATGGTGGCGCCTCTATCGGCTGAGCTTTCCTACTCGCTTCAAACGCTGACCTTGATAAAATACAAGGTATGTATATCAAAACAAAATATAAAAGATGAATAAAAATCTTAAAAAAGGGAAAAATACCACAAAAATTAAAATACAAAATATCTCTAGAATATTATATCTGCCAAGTATCGTAAAGCTGCATATCCGTTAACTACAAAATGAAATTGCACTAAAAAAATTGTTTTTTTCTTATTTTAATAACAGCAAATTCTTTTATTGCAGAATTATAATCGAGACCGCTCGTTATATCACTTTCGATAGAAAGTATTCCTAAAAACTGCAATCTATTTTTTGTCATAACTGTTCTATATTTATTTTTTATCCGAGGATGTAGTGTTATGCTATGGGATATGTTATTTTTCACTTTACACCCCTAAACTAAACAACATCTGGTCGACCGTTCTGTAGCACATTCCTAGATTTTAGAGGAAATGCCGACAAATTTATGGAATTATGTTGTAATTGTCAACATTGGAATTCGGCCGCCACCCTTGACGGAATTCATTGCAGGCAGACAAGATAAGTAGGGACAGTACGCTGAATCTCGAATGGTGTGTTTTTTCCAACATCGGAGTTTTGCTCTGAGGATATTGTTATTCATTACGTTTCTAGTGAATGTAATAATCCATAATTCACAAGTTGCCTCTGAGCTTCCTATAAAATATAGTACAGCCTGACTATTTTTTTTCACACTTACAGACTGAATTTTTATTCTAGAAAAAAAAATTAATTCGATCGCCGGGGGCCCCTTTGGACCTCGGGGCCCTACGCTGCAGCGTACTAAGCGTACCGGTTAATCCGCTACTGGCACTTCGGGTATTCAAAAAACACTACAGGTTCTTTATGTCCCCAACATGAAGAACATGATTGCCCAATTGATGTCACATAGTTATTAAGTTATTTCTCAACGAAAAATGAGCAAAAAGGCGGGAACAATTACATATGATGTTTTACGCAGAACTTCAGAGATCTCGAGATTGTTAAATTTATTCCCTTCTCAGCTATCGACCAGTAGTAATCCCAGCCACCTACTTCAGAAACAAAAAGGTCGATCGTAACACATCAGACAATCAACATTTTTATGTTCGCGACACGGAATATAAAACAAATATGTGAGAATGACGAATGAAGTTAGACCCTTGAATCTAGGCAGTTAAGCCTCTCGCACTTCGGCGATATCGTCACTCGGGTAGCATTTTATGGAGGGTATATAAGATCCTGACGTGATGACGATAGCTGGAAAACCCTGAACTATCCGGGTCCCATATTACAATTATAGAAAACACATCGGTTCTGTGCTTTGGTATGTATGGCGTGCTCTACGCAGGGAATTCGCTGAAAAGGTGTTCTGAGGAAATTGGTTTTGGGGTTCATATTTTCTCGTTCACGTCGGGGTGACAAAAAATGGAATCGGCAAAGATTTTTGCGAACGTTGAATAGGTCGAAAGAAAACGTGATCGTAGAACATAAACTGATGCTTCATAGAGAACGGGCAGGAAAAAGGCAGAATGAAGATGGTTCGGAAAGAGCGTGAAAGGATGGCCATCGTATCAATGTAACGAGTTGCTTTCTATAAATTAAAATAGAACAACTGAAAGTTATATATAAACAGTTTTTCAATATGGTGCCATTACAAGTCGTGGAAGGAGTTTGAAATTGGTGAAATATGTATTATTGAATTGTTTGAATGAAGTAAGATGCAATATCGTTATCACAAAAAAAGTGGTTGAAAGATAACTGGCCAGCATCAAGCTATCACCTCATAACGTATGGTCCGAAAGTTTTGGGAAAAATTTCAAAAGCATATAACTCTGACTTAAATAATCTTATATTTTTACCGAATTATTCAACAATTTAACTTAACTATCCTTATTATAAATCAAAATTCAAGTAACAAATAAGGGACCATTATTTTCGATTTGCCTAATTATTCCCCCGACACGTTGCTTCTCAATCAGACCAGGTGAAATTTTTCCCAAAACTTTCGGACCATACGTTATCTATAGTCAGCAAAAACGTAGTAGAGACTCTTGAACCAGCCTGCATTATCAAACAGAATGAATTTGAAACCGTTTGGACCCAGGGCACTTAAGGATAGACTAAATGGGGACTGAGAGAAGATGTTTTCTCAAGAGAATCAACTATTCTAGAAACTAGAAACAGCTATTCGAAGTTAGAAGTTCATAGTGAAAAAAGTGAATCCTTTCGTTCGTTCCTCTCCAAGTCCTCTCAAAACACTACTTCTCCTCGTAAGGTGAAGACTGTTACATGAAATGACTAATGGACTAACATTATTGATATTGATTATACTGATTACTACTAGGTCTCATTGAGTAGACGCTTCAGAAACTACAAGCTTCGAAGCTTGTAACTTGTGCTGAGTTCGAATAAGCAGTTGTGTTCTGTGTAGGTTTTGTAATTGTGTCTTCACGCCACCTCAGGCAGAGCACTGTTAATTTTCGACCCAACAGTGACATGGTGGTCCACTACCGAGACTAGAAAATTTCTTCACCAGCCTCGGGATTGAACTCGCACTTGCCGGGTCCTAGTCTAACAACACTGGGTTAGGGGCACTCATATTAATGGAATGAATTCCTTCGAAGAGTCACAACAGACATTCTTTTAATAATATTATGATATGAACAAACCTAGGGCCAGACTGTCCTGAATCATCCGTTTGGGGTTAAAATACCTGGTGTTAGCACTGATTAGATTTTGTTTTAGACTTTCTAGTCGATCGAAAATCTGTGTTGGGGTCCTATATATATTTTCCATTGGCGCAATAGCGCCACGACCGTGAAATATTGCGGATTATTATCTTCAATCTAGAGTGCCGTTCTGATCTACAATTTTTTGTCACAATTTTGAATCAGGAGTCGGTACAGCAGGTCTTCTGCATACATGATAGCAGATATGAGAAGTGACAACGTTGTATCACAATGTCGGAAGGTGGTCGAGGACGTGGCTCGTTTAGCAGGGCCGCTTTCAGCTATTTGGTTTATTTGAATGAATCATGTGTCTATTCGGTCTGCTGAGGCTGAATTTTGTCAACATATTCAATTTTACTATATATAAAATAATGCATTCAGGAATCTATTAATAATAATAATAACAATGAAAAAGGGGGATAATGTCCCTAAGTTGGAACAAACTAAAATACATATCAGAATTGGACTAGTAGAGATCTAGTTTCCGAAGCACACCACCAGGTGGCACCACCACAGGAAGACAATGCATTACCGGTTTCTGGCTTGTTGGCCGTCATCAGATGCATGTAGCCTTATCCTGAGATGAATGCATTGTCTTCCTGTGGTGGTGCCACCTGGTGGTGTGTTTCGGTAACTAGATCTCTACTAGTCCAGTTCTGATAAATAATAATAATAATATACTTTATTGATCCCCCGGAATAATATTCCATGAACATAGTATTCAGAAAAATTACCAAAGAGTAACTAATCACCAATTTACAAGGCTTTAGTACACTTAACCTACAGAAGTGTAATAAACACAAGTACCCAAACAAAAATAATACTGAATCGATCCAGAGGTAAAAATCTGAAAATTAAATACATCTACTCGCTAAGAATGAAATAATGCATTCAGGAATCTATTATCCAATTATATTCCTTCACTTCTAATTTTTGTTATTTGTTATTGATTTTCATATTTGAAAATTTTCAATTCGATGTATGTGTGGCCAGATTTCGATGGTTTAGTTTTAGTACTACAGCTCCTAAACTATAACAGATAGAGAAAAAGTACCTAATATGGGAAAGGGGGGCATTTATGTTTATTGGTTGACACTAAGACTTATTTATGCCGCAGCATATGAGTCAAACAGTAAAATGAGTTAAACTCATAAAAAAAACAGTGAATACAAGATGAAAAAACCACCTAATAGAATTATATTCTATATAAAGGTTATGCCCCAACCCTCGGGGCAGAACCGCATGGCAAAAGGGGCAAAACCGGGTACTGCGAATTATTCACGGCTAGCACACACTAAATCATCTGAATGATCTTCTAAACATCCTGTACATCCTCCGTGTACCCATCCATCACACGTTTCAGTGCATTTTGTCCACCCATAAATTTTGGTAGTATGGGAGTACTGCTCTTTGCTGTAAATGCAGAGGTTGTCGTTGTCGCCTGGTGATTCATCTTTTTTTTTTTCAGCTAGACTCTCTAGCTATTTGTTTCGTTATTTTTTTGTTTTTTTTTTGTATCACAAGCTTTTTCTTCACCTGTTGTATTAATTTATTTTGTGTACCAATTCGAGATTTTATTCACCTGTTGAAGCAGCCCTTTCCAAAGACATTCCATTCATTCTTTTTTCGACCTTATCTTCAAGAGTTGACTGTGAAACATTATAATTTCTTTGCTACTTTTTTTCAAGCCCATTATTATAGAAACAACTTCCATAATTGCTTATTCCATGTCATCCTTAGACCAATTTTGACAACTAGTCTTCTGATTATAGGTGCGCACCATATAACTGTGAAACTATAATAAAGAAACACTATGATAAATTTCCAAAAATTCAACGCATTGGACAATATCCATATGAGGCATAAATGGGTACCGCCCGGTTGCATTTTCAGTAACACCGCGTTTACATTAGTCAAGTGAGTTGATCAAGTCAGTTGAATCGAAAGCGAATTGAATGTGTAAACCCCCCAATTCGTTTCACTCGATGGGCTGAATTGAACGACTTCTAAGTTGAAGCACGGTCAACTTTGTGGAAGGCACTTGAATTCAACTGACTTGATCAACTCACTTGACTAATGTAAACGCGCTAGATCATCGGCGGTGCTTCGGCTATTTTCGGCTTTTCAGTAGGTAAAGGGCGATAGACTACAGCAAACAGATCAGTTGGAACGTGTTGGCTGATGTACATATGAGAATTTATTGCTTACCAGATAATTATAATCATAAGAAATTTTAAGATAAACGCGCTATGTTTTCGAATAGCGTGCGATCTAGGTCTAGAACGTCTGCTGTTTCTCACCTTATATTAACTTTCAATTAAATGAGACTGATTAAAAAAACCTTTTTATTTATTTAAGCTTAGCAAAGAATGACTTTGTTTTCGTTATTAATTTATTTATAAAACACATTCGAAAACAAACAAAAAATACGTCCTAATGTATTACTAATATTATGTTTTAACATTGAGTTTAAATATACATAGAGACACAGCCCAGTTCAACGATTTGAAGCTAAATTTTGTGTAGTTCCTTCACCGGTTCATAGATGGATAAGTGTGTATCAGAGAAGCGAAAATTTTTACTCTCGCATCTGGCGGTAAGTAGCTGAACTATAAGGCACTATTTCCGAAGCCGAATGCAATGACGATCAGGACCGGCATATGGGGAAATGTGGGATGTTCAGTATTTCATCACCTGATTTTTTTTGATGCAATAAAACGACAATTATTTCTGATCTTTCATGAATATAAAATACCTACTGATGTATGAAAAAATAAATGCATGCAATTTTTTTCTTCATTCACAGGTATTTATAAATAGATTTTCCATGAATTTTTAAAAATATTTAATTTTTTATAAACAGCGGGATGCTTCTGTGTCGAGATTCCTTTGTTTTTTTTTCTGTCCCCTGTACAGCTTCACTCTAATCAGTTGTCTCAACAAATGAATCCTGTGCTTTTCAAATTGTGGAGTTAACGGAGAGATCCAATCTTCTATAAATCCTTTTTTTTTAACTTTCCTAAAATATACCTTCGAGTCATATCTTTTCTGATTTTGTGACCATAATTTTCTTTATGACCAACAGCAATTTCCCCATCAAATGTTTGAAATCGGTTGAGGGAATTCTCAAATGTATCCGATTTCGATTTGCAATATACAGGGTGGCCATTTGAAAACGAAACAGACGAGATTGCAGACGAAATAAATTTTTTCGATAGAAAAGCTCGGACAATTCGATTTCTGTTTCGAGGGGGACAACTTAAGATGTAGGTTACGGACGCATAGCGCTTCAACCCTTGCTACTACAACCCTCACCCCCAATTTTTGAATAGGGAAGATGGAGTGAGTGATACCTCATTTGAAAGGTATTTTTATACTGATTTCAGCACAGTAATTGTTTTTTCATTTTATGCATTAGTTCTCGAAATATTCTTAACTAAGTATTTGAAAATGAAGTGGTGTTTTCATGGCACTTGTAGTGTTTTTTTGTGAAAAATCGACATTTTGAGCTTCAAAACAACCATTACTCTGGCTTCCTTCCTCCAATCCACTGACATGGAAATCTTTAATCAAGATGTCGAACACTACAAGTGCCATGAAAACACCACTTCATTTTCAAATACTTAGTTAAGAATATTTCGAGAACTAATGCATAAAATGAAAAAACAATTACTGTGCTGAAATCAGTATAAAAATACCTTTCACCACCCTGTATATCCAATCATTACCAAGCTTATTCAAATCATCAATGAGGAGTGCTTTTTCGCACTTACCGCATTTGTTTTTTTTTTTGGCGATGTTCCTCATCAAATACCCCGAGAAACTTGCGATTGAATTGGATTCTAGGGTATTCAGGGGTTCAATTAACTCTTTATCCCTTATATGCCTTCACTAGGCTCTCCGTTGCCCGAATCCGCAGAAGAAATGGTCGAATCTGTCCAATCAACCACATCAATGGGCCTACTTTCAGATTCTCCCATTGTACACAGGTCGAAATCATTGTCGTCTTGGCAGTTAGAATTATCGGAATATTTTTCAAGACAAACAGTCATGACCGACTGCAACCCAAATCTGAAGCATCGAGCTGAGGGGTTTGGATCATAACCCCTACGATGTCTTATTTTGGTGAATGAATTCTCGATTGGGTCCTGGTTGAGCCGACTTTTTATCAAATATGGAAATGTTTCCTTCGTCTCCTCCCACAATTGAAGGATGCTACTGATGGTTTGTATCAAACCGTTGAAACAATAGGGAATATTTTTCCCAACTGTCCAAGACTTAATGAATTCAATTGATTCCGTCAGAGTTTGTATTGCTGATGGCTGATAATTTCCCAATTCAGGCAGCCGAAAAGATCAATCATTTTCAGAATGAACTGAGCAGTTGAATTGGCACTTCTCGATCTCAGCTCACCAGTAGCAATGACTGTTCTCATAGCCGAATATAAAGTTCTGATAAAAATCTGCGTGGCCAATTTAACCTTCATTTTCTGGAAGGCGTTTGGATTTATGTGGTTTTCAGTTATCTTCAAGAGAGTACGAAAAAGACAAATTCTTTTCATCGATTAAGTACGTTTCTTTCATTTCCCTCCAAGAAACATTTTCACCCCTCATTTCCTACCTGAGAACACTCCTTTGGAGAAATTCATGGCTAATAGTTCATCCATCATTATTGAATCACACCGTTTGTAACGAATTTGGACGAATCCGACCCTGCCTACGATTCATAGAACTAGAGGAAAATAAATCTCCTACAGATTTCGATAAATGAGTAGTGACAAAATGGATCAGACGAATATAGTTCCTTTAGTAGCTACTATGTACCGCCACTTAAGTTGGCAAATTGGCAAGTAAACTGCCAAAAATTTGTGCATCAAATCAATGAACTGGGTTGTGTCTCTATGTATATTTAAACGCAATGGTTTTAATGATCTTTAAATTATTGAAAAATAACAAATCAACGTAAAAACGGATCATTTTGTAAACTTATTTTCACATAAGCTCACATTCATATTGACACATTCTTGTAGAGAATGGGGTGCTTTAGCCTTCTCTTTCATTAAGCTTTTTACTTTTCTGCCAGCAGAGCTATGTTGTTTGCCACCCATTGCCGATTTCTTCTAGCTGCACTTGTTGGCTGCACACTTATCAATTTTCCTTTTCTTATACCCAGGCGCTTATGCTTTGGAGTTGTTCCGTGGTATTTGAAAGAATTATGCAACCCAGATATAAGAGAGTTGTTACTTTTAGCACACTCGATTTTTTAGGAAAGTGGAAATTGCAGGATAAAATTCTATTGGATTATTGTCGAGATGTGTCAGGATATCATTAGAAAAAGTTTTCCAATCTTACTTTAGATCATCGAGTTCCTTGGTCGTGGGAACATTGACATTTGAAGTACACGCAGAACCACTTGCTTCATCTTCATTTATTGAAATGCATTCAGTAGTAATATTGGATAAATGTCGTGTAGGCTGCTTTATGCTTTATGGAACCTTTTGGTTTATGCTTGTATCCACATGGTCTCCTTGAAGTGGAAGAAATAGCTCAGGATTTGGAGTTTTTCCACACGCTACTTCATAAAGCTTCATTTTCATGTCAAGAGATAAAGTGTTCACACAAGAAATAATATTTTCTTTTTTGCTACAGCAGCCTGATGCTTGCAGTGCTTTCCATTGTATCCAACATAACAACTGTATTGGAAAGACATCATATCAAACATGTATGTAACATCTTTATTTTTAGAAGAAGTTACGCTTAACTCCAAATTACCTCTTTTGACAATACTTGACGGTAAAACATCTTTATCATCATGGATGTACCGTAATTTTGTGGACTTTGTCACTCTATTTACGACCACATCTAAAAGTCGTTGCTTATAATAACATTCAAAATTATTTACTATGAAATCAGACAACTGCGTTAAATTGAAGGCTTTAGTTATTTCTAACGCTATATCTTTCAGCAACCTAAATGTAACTTCAATGTAGTTATTTGTGTTTGTTCCTCGAATCATCAAGTAACGTCTTAAAATAGGCACCATACTCGATCCGTTCTATCATTGATTTCACATATTGAGTATATTTTGGATATTTGGAAAAATTTTCGAACGGCTTTTTCGCATCATTTAAGTTTTCTTCTGTTCGAGCGGTTAGAATATTGCGAAATATTGCGTATGCTTTTTGCGATTCTTCTTTGGGAATCCCATGTTTAGAAATTTGAATCCATTTCCAACATTCCTGTGAAACGTGAAATGAGCATAAAAGTAAATTAGAATTGGGCCAGAATAATTTAAGAAAATTACGTTCACCTAAATCGTCATCAGTTATTATGACTGAAGGAGCTATTTTAATAGGTGAGATTTCAAACAAAGCAGCAACACCTAAGAGAAACACATCTGCCTTTTGACTGCTGCTTAAAATACAGCCTAAATGAATGCCTCTAGCAGCTGACTGCGTCAAAAAGAAATAAACTTTATGTCCTTCCACATCGCAATTTCCAGACGCATCCACAAACATAATTTTCGAAGCTTGCGGCAACTTTGCCGCTCTTTGCTTGCAAGGTGTGCAAATGGTAACACAATAATCTCCTTCGAGGCAATTAATTTTGTATAAAGTGTTATTGGTTTCTAAAGCTACTCTAAGGCAATTTTCTAACTGTAACAACATACCCTCGCCTGTTCGAGGTCCGAAAGTATCTTTAAAATGTTTTCTCCAAAGTGTATGAACATCAGTTTTGGTTGGAATGTTATGTCAGTCTAGAAGTTGATTTTCATAATCATTCCCTAGTTCTTCCCTCATCATCATGCAAAAAGTATGGTAAGCTGAACTCACTGAATCAAATAATTGTAATTTTTTTTTTGCTTCTGCTCCTAAAACTCTCGCTTAGGTTGTCTATACACAGAAGTCTGTGATTATGAGCGTTTTTAAATTGAATTATACAAGGCCAGTCTGGAAGTAAAGGATCCGAAATGGTCGATTTCGATCCTGGGATAAACTTTTTTATTGTTATAATTAATTCTGCAGGACAGTTTAAATTTCGAGTTTTTTTCTCCGCTTCTGCAACATTAGTCTTAGTTTTTCGGTGGCATTTGTAAATTCTTTTAAACACATTTCGTGTCTGCTTTTTGTCTTTATACAACCATGTCTTTACAATAGTCCATGTTTTCTTCTTTAAACCTTCTAGTTCACGTACCCAGTTCTACAAATCAACGTAGGATGTTAGAAATGACGATTTCAAAACCATTTTGAAAACTTTTGGAAAATTAAAAATAAAAAAAATACATAAATTGAGACAGGCTAAGCAGCATCGCATCGAAAAAGAGCGTTGGATTGAATTACCATAAATATGGATAGAGAACCTAGACTATAAATGATGTATGCCAGTAGCAATAAAAAGTTATGATATGGTCCCCACTTCATCCTCACATAGGATTTGTAGGAAGGTTTGCCTAGTCTCTACCAGCCACATCACATTCAATTTTTGCGCTTTAAAATTCATTATTTTATTTCATGAATTGATCAATTTGACTCAAATTTACCTCGGCATCGTCTTCTGATTTTAAATTAGATCTTACAATACATTTATCGTCAAATTTCTTATAATTGTAATAATCTGGTAGGCAATCCATTTTTATACACAACACGTTTCAACTGATAAACAATTAAATACGACCAATCACTGAGGCATTCGTACTGCGTCTGCGCTTTGTTAGTCAAGCAACCGCGTAGTCTATATCGCCCATTAGTGAAAAGTCGAAGAAAGCCGAAGTACCGCCGATGATCTAGCGCGTCTGCTGTTACATACGCGCATTCCTACGCTCTTTCCTATTTCAGGGCGTATGTGTAAAGGCCGCTAATATGCCGCCCGATTGTGCCCAACGAAGATTTTCCGGTTTTGCCCCAGAGCTTATATTTTAAAGAATGTTGAATAATAAAAAACAAATGAGAAAAAATAAGTTTATCTGCAAAGTTTCATACAACTGAACAACCGACATATAATATTATGTATTGTCAATTATGGGAGAATATAGTCAGATCAATCTGCAGGTAGGAATAAATTTAGGTAAAATAAGATTACATACCAAAGATTCACGTGGTTCTACACAACACTGATAAATAGACACACGCACCTGTCAGAACTTGTGGACATACTGGCTTACCTAACAGATATCACCGTGTATGCACGAGAACAAAATTTAACCGACGCAAAGGGGGTAGATTGGGGGTACCTGATAATGCCCCTATACCTGGTTTTGCCCCCCTAACCCCCGCACATGTCATTTTCTTATTTTTTCGAGAAAAATTAATTGCTGAAAACCCCAAGTTGCGACGGCGTCTAGTTTCCTTTCTACAGGGTGATTTTGGTATTTTGTCCATTATTATAATTGACCATACCTTCCGTTTTATAGCATCTACGCTCTCGAAATGAACACATCTTTGGGGCCCTGTTTTTACAGCTTTTTAGTAATGCTGTAGCATTTTCTGTATCTGCTCAGATTTTGGCGCAATAAATTCTTTTTTTCAAATGGAAACCATAATGGGAAAGGATATTTCCAAATTAATCATTCTTCAACGATTTCAAAAACATATCGCATGAAATACTTTAGAATTCAATATGTATCGAAAATTTCGAAAAAACAATTTTCTGTCCAAGCAGATTTCGATTCATTTCCAAAGAGAAAGGGAACTGTCCCTGTTTACTTCCGCTCAACTGAGGAGGCCGAAGAAGTCGATATTTCACAATTATTGTAAGCTGCCAAATTGATTTAGGAAATATTAGCTTTATTTTAACTCAGACCAATAGAGGGTTTCGTGAAACTTGTTGATTCTGGTATGATGACTGTTAAAATCTATTCCAAATATGAATACGTATGAAAGTTGTATTTATTTTCAGAACTATCTGACAAAACGTCAAACTACATACTAGATATGTATGATGAATAAAATATGAACTCATGAGACATAACACTTCCCCTCGTCGATCATTCAAAGATTCAATCTTTCTGGTTTTTTAATTATTCTCGACGATCGTCGTAGTGGTGGCACCGATAAGTTAGAGCTCGCATCAGATCTTTCTCCAACTGCAGGAGAATTTCTTATACTGCTATCTCCATCCGAATTGTAGGTACGGTCCGTCGAATTTGAACTTCGATTTAGATCTCGATCAGGATCAGCTTCAGATGTCTGTGGTTTTCCTGAACTAACTGAAAATTCTAATGGATAATCATTAAGATTTCCGTTGGAGGTTGTCTTGTAACTGGGATTGTTATCGATTGTTGAACTGGAAACATTTGTTTCACGGAATTTGGTTGATCTAATTTGATCAATATGTCGAAAAATAATATTTCCTTCTACTGCTACTTCATAATGGAGTAATTCTTTCTTTGCCACTACGGTTCCGAATTTCCATTTTGAACTGCCATCATAAGAGCATATCTGAACCGAATCCCCTAATTGGAAAGATCTTGTATTTGTCTTTGGTTGCGAAATACTGTCATCCATTTCTGAGTTCACACTGCGTTTAACCAAATCAATGCATGTCCTGAATTGTCTCTTGAACATTAGTTCAGCTGGACTCTTTCCAGTTGTGCTACTCGGGGCTTTTCTATGTTGCATAAGTAGACGGCATAATTTAATATTTAATGATTGTGGGTCGTCCATCATTGCACGTAACTTTTGCTTCAAAATTTGGACGTATCTCTCCGCTTGTCCGTTTGTCGAAGGATGGTAAGGTGCCGTAATTTTGGTATTTATACCATTTGATCGGAAAAACTGCATAATCTCATGGGATTTGAATTGTTTTGCATTATCAGATACAATTCTCACTTGTAAACCAAATCTTGCAAAAAGATTTCGCAGAATATTTATTGTTGCCGTCGATGTAGTCGAACTCGTTGGTATAGCTTCAAACCACTTAGTATAGGCATCGACCACTATGAGGAAGTTTGTTCCATGGAAAGGTACAGCATAATCAATATGTAATCGATACCAAGGTTCCTTAGGGTACTCCCAAGGATGCGGAGAAGCTTTTGAAGGATTGTTCTGTATTAAACAACAACTCCTACATGATTTTGCAATGTCCTCTATATCCTTGTCAATTCCTTTCTACCATACATAGCTTCTTGCAATAGCCTTCATTTTAACAATGCCTGTATGAGCTTCATGCAGCTCGTTGAGAACTCGAGAACGCAGTTTCTTCGGAATGATGATCCTTATACCATAAAATATGCAACCATCTTGCAGAGAATATTCATGTAGGGATTGAATATTTCCATAACCGGCTTGTAATGTAGAATAGAGTTCTTGAAGTTCCTTATCGTTCTTGATCTCTCTTTGGATTTCGTCCTTTGTTACAGGTATAGTATCGATTTGATTTAGGTAAAAATTTCCATCATCATCTATTTCATTCTCGAGTGAGTTTTCCTCCTGCACACTTCTAGACAAGTAATCTGCATTTGAATGTTTTTCTGTTGGTCGCACGGCGATAGTATAATTGAAACCAGATAAAAAATTCGCATAATGGATCAGTCTCAAAGCAGTTGTCATAGGTAGTTCTTTTTCAGGGTATAGAATTCTTGATAGTGGTTTGTTGTCGATAATCAATATAATTTTCCTCCCATAGCAATATTGGAAAAACTTTTTCAATCCCCAGATCAAAGCTGTAGCTTCTTTGTCCAGTTGACTGTATTGTTTTTCAGCTTTTGTTAGAGATTTTGAAGCGAACGCAACAGGTTTTTCCGAACCATCTTCCATGATGTTCGATAATACTGCACCTAATCCAAAAGGTGAGGCATCCGTAGCTAAAGTTACTGGCAAATTAACGTTGAATGGTGTAAGAACATTTGGACTCGTAATTTCTGTCTTCAACTGCTTGAAAACCGCCTCGCATTGAGATGACCATTGAAATTTCACATTTTTCTGAAGAAGTTTGTGCAAAGGATAAAGTTTTCCAGCTAAGTTTGGTATGAACTGATGGTAATAGTTCACGATTCCAAGTAAACTTCGCAGTTCTGATACGTTTCTTGGTCTTTTACTGGTAACGATTGCATCAATTTTTTCTTTCATTGGGTGAAGACCATTTGAATCAATTACATGTCCTAAATAAGTGATTGATTCCTTGAAAAATTGACATTTCGTTCTATTGAGATGTAATCCTTCCTTGTGTAAACGTTGAAAAACCATTCGGAGTCTCTTTAAAAGTTCAGATGAAGTTCTCCCTTGTACAATAACATCGTCAAAGAAACATGCGACACCCTCTAGATCTTGTAATATTTGATCCATGAATGACTGCCATATATTTGGTGCTACTTTTACACCAAACATCAATCGGTTTACTTCGTATGTACCTTTCGTAGTACTTATTGCTTGTAACAGAGCACTGTTTTCATCAACTGACATGTGTAAATAAGCTTGATTTATATCGAGTGTACAAAAATGAACTCCACCACTCATTTTTGCGAAAATATCTTCAATGCGTGGAATTGGATAGTTATCGTCCAGCAAATTTTTATTTAGCGTTACTTTATAATCTGCACATAATCGAATTCGTCCATCTTTTTTAATTATTGGCACAACAGGTGTTCCCCAACTTGAGTAAGTTATTTTCTCGATAATTCCAGCCCTTTCAAGTCGATCTATCTCGTCTTCAGTACGATCTTTCGGTGCAAATGGAATTGGACGAGCTCGAAAAAAAATTGGTTTTGTATTTTCTCTCAATTTGAGTACACATTTATGGTTTTTAATGACGCCAATTTCCTCTGAAAATAGATCACTATATTCCTGAAGTAGATTTGTAAGATTGCCTTCGTAATTTTTGTCGACATTTGTATCAATACTGTGAATCCCGGACCAATCGAGTTTCATTAGCCTTAACCATTCCCTGCCGCAAATTGGTGACACCGAATTTTGGAGAACGAAGAGTCTCCCAACGGTATTTTCATTTTTGTAATTTATTTTAACATCACATACTCCACTGGGTTCGAAAATTTCTCCGGTGTAGGTTTTCAGTTTTATGGTTGTTGGTTGCAATTTTGTTTTTGGACAGATTTTGTGGAAAAATTTTTCTGAACAAATGGAAACTGCTGCACCCGTATCTAATTCAAATTCACAGGGTGACTCATTAACATTGATGTGTATTAAGAACTTATCAGATGCTCCTGATTGAATTAATGAGTTGATCTGGTATATTACACATTCTTCTAGAACATCAACCGAATTTGTGTTTTGCGTGCGTTTCTTGAAGCAAATTGATTGAATGTGTCCATTTTTTCCACAATAATTGCACTTCAAATTCTTCGATTTACAATCATTCGATTTATGATTATATTTACCACATCGAAAACATTGATTTCTATCATCACTCGACTCTTTATGTCTTGAGTTGTGGTTAGGAGTGGATTTGATTCCGAGATTATTTTCAGTTCTTGATATTCCACATACAGTTTTTGGTTGTTGCATTTCTTTGCTTTCAATTTTTGATGATTCGATAGCCAAGGCTGTCCTGACTGCTTCTTCGAATGAAATTGCATGACTCTGCTGTAAGAGTTTTTCCCGAGTTTCATTACAACGAACACCTCTTATGAATTGTGCCCTCAAATGAGTATTGATTGTGGATTTCTTGCATGATTCACATATGAAGTTGCAATTTGTAGTGAATCTTTTCAGCTCGGCTTGATATTCAGAAATAGATTCACCTTCTCGCTGTAATCTCATCAAGAATTTGTGCTGTTCCGCTACTTCACTTGGTTTTGGACAGAGATGACTTCGAAGTAACTTAATGAGTTCTTTGAAGGTTTTAGTCTTGGGTAAATCTGGTGCAGTGAGGCTGTTAAGAATTTGATAGTTCTTGGGCCCCAAACAGTTTATTAGTATTTGAACGCTTTTTTTATCGTTTTCCGGCGTATCATCTGAAAGATTTCGAAGTTCCAGGTAGTTTTGAAGTCTTTGAAGATAAGATTCGAAGGATTCATTCAATTCATCGTAAGGCTGTTGTGATATTCCTCTTGTGTCAATTTGAGATTGTTCCGCATTACTTTGAACGTGAGTAGAAAAACTTGCTTGCTGACTCTGTACGTTTTTAAGCGTTGATACAAGTTCACGAAGCAATTCTTCCATTATCCCATCCTCGTAGCCAATCTGTTAAAATCTATTCCAAATATGAATACGTATGAAAGTTGTATTTATTTTCAGAACTACCTGACAAAACGTCAAACTACATACCAGATATGTATGATGAATAAAATATGAACTCATAAGACATAACAATGACAATAATGTAGGTATAAGTGTAAGAAATACCTACCTGTATATCCCCTGTTCAAGTTCAATGGCTTTGCGCGATGAATTAAGTCAATCAGTTCAATGAATGTATGAATGTGCAAATCGACAAAGTCGACATAATTCATTCTTGATCCCATTAATTGTGTGTAAGACCTATGGGGAACATTGTAATCCAAATTTTATCATTGTGAATAATAACATTGAATGTTGTTTCTTTGATTTACAGGTAAGATCAATATTCTTGCATTCAATCGTATTTTTGTATAAAATAATAAATTCTTTGATTTACAGAGAAACAATTCTTGTTTTATTCGAACCAACAAAAAGGAACTTGGTGAACCCGAAGTAAATCCAAACGAAACATTATATAAGTATAATGACAATAACACAAAGTTTCATGAAACCCGTTGAAAACAGTAATGAATGCTTCCATGAGGGGCAAAAAAAGCTCCTTAAGGTGGGCGTTCAATGTAGTGTGTTTTTATTTCAAGTTGATTTCGAAAACGGTTTCACTTTGGGAACAGAAATTTTGTGGGTGAACTCAGAAAGGATTAGGGTTCTTATTGAAATAATTTTAATCGATTTCATTCCGACAGTTAATTTTTTTTCTTTCAAAAATAGAAGAAAATGAGCCAACCCATGCTTCTGTTTCATTTCAACAGAAAGACCCATGAAAATAGTTCAACTTCCGATTAAAAGTGAATCTACTGATGATTTCGTTCAGAAGATCAACTTGAAATACGGAATTGGCAGAAAATGGCCAAATTCAAATTTTGGCGGGAAAAAATTCCTGCTTTGTCCACAAATTCGCTTATTTCATAGTTCGGCGATTTTCGGATAGAGAGCGCCATTGTACATTTCAGTCATGATAAGAGAGATACTCATAGAACTTATTGTGATAATGTAAGTTCTATGGAGATATTCCTCAAAATGTACGGTGGCGCCTCTATCGGCTGCGCTTTCCTACTCGCTTTAAACGCCCACCTTGAAAAAATATTGGTTTATTTGAAAAAACAATATTCACCACAAATTTTTAAATCGTTTTTCATTCGAGGAAATACATAAATTGCATCTTTTAATGATGTGATATATAAATGAAAACTTCCCAATCGCGAGATGATACAATAATGATGAAATTGAATTTGACAAGTGAAAATAAATAAGACATAATATTCTATGACCACCTACGGTTTGAAGGGAGTGAATCAAAGCCTGTTTGGATTTTGTGGTGCGGAAAGTGTTTTTTCGAAATTTTCGATGTACCTACCTACCTATAGCGAATAACATGGATGTATATCATGATATATATTTTTGAAATCGTTGAAGGAAGAGACATGAAATGAATATTACTTTTCCATACCTCATGTAGTTAGGAGCTGTTGTACTAAACCATCGAAATCTGGCCACCCGGTAGGTACATGCAAAATTTAAATGGATTGTTCATTTTCAGAACACGGATGGGTTTTAATCAATCAAAGACCTCTTATCTTCTTGACTGGTTTGTCATTATTTATCTTAAATGATTCATAACTTTGTAATTCAAATCTTTAGTAGGCGTACTAACTACAACGCGTGCGTTTCGAGAAGATTCATTGACAAACAACCCTTTCGGTTTGAACCCTTCGTAGCTAATCCGCCTGTTTCAGAATGTGAGCCATTGAGAGAGTTCAAGATCATAATAGACATTCGGAAAGCCTAGAACTCATTCTCGAAATCTCTCTCAACCCAACCAGATATTTATTCAACTGCAAATAAGTGGAGAATTTCGATTAGAGGAGGAGAGCACCTCGAAATTACAAATTTACGGAATGAAGCCGCTCCGCTGAGACAATGGCGTCATCAATCATTTACCGGCTTTTGTCTCAAACTGACTAGATTTCTTCCACGGACGGGAATTCTCAACACGTTCAGAAGTGAAGTCTTTGTTGAATTAAAGCGAATTAATCTCGGGAGTATGAGATGCCGTCAGACGAGACCAACTCCAATTTGTGTTTCCCTATTTTTCCGTTGATTTATTTGCTGCATGAATCTTCTGTATTCGTTCTTGGTTCTGAAATGTCGATATATTGCATATGTTGCTAGAATTTTTCATCTTTTGTGCCTTTTGTATGCCTATCTCTATTACCACTTTTTTTCGAATGGAATGTTCTGGAAATCCATTTCATCAATTTGATTCTTCACAGATAATTACTGTAACTCGTTCTGAAATAATTGAGACTTCTTCAAATTCATCGGAAATACTAATTCATGAAGAGCATAACAACAAACGACTTGTCTGGCGTTGCTTATTCTATAATGTTTTATGTTGGGAAGTCTCTTGGTTTTCGATGTAGTCGAAAATTTCGAAAATTCAGAAAAATTACACCCTTTGTCACTCGTTTTGGTGGATGCAATTGAAGGAATTGTTTCATCATGTTTTCTGAAGAGTATTTTTGGATAGAGGCGCTATCGAATGTAAGCTATGATTTTTAGGGTGCATGCTTCTTTTTTTCAAACATAGATTCAGCTAAAATTTCATGTTAAGCTTGTGGACACCTGAGTGCCAAATTTAAAAAAAAAACATGGTATAACCTATAGTCCATCCAATAATTATTGACATCAAAGCAGGCCTTGGTAGTCAAGTCGCAGCTTCATTTTCTGTGCTTTCATCATAGCAATAAATATATAAATATAACCTTAAAATCAAATGGTATACTTTCAAAGTAAAGCACTTTGAACTTGAAAATTTCCTCAATTATCACATTCAATTACCATCGTGTGAATCTGTATACCAGCAGTATATAATTAGTTTCATCTTGTGTTGATACATTTTCGAACGATTAATAGCATACAGCCTGGAAATTCGGGTCCGATAAGAAAAAGTATCGTTGATGATTAAAAAGCATGTTCGTTTCCAAAGTTCAATATGAATGTTCGCCAAACCAGAAAAATCTAATGGATAATTTGAAGCTTGTTGCTGCAAGGAGAATGGATTAGAAAAATTGTAATGGATATTGAGACAGATACCAAACTTAACGAATGTATCTATTCGATATTTCTATCAATTAATTAATATCTATTCAAATTTTGTCATGACTTTGTAACTTTTGTAAATTTTTGAACGATGAAGGGGGAAAATATGTAATATTAAAAATGTAAATATTCCAATGGTAAATTTCTAGTTTAAGTCCCCCTCGATTTTCCGATGTTTTAATTTTTTTTCGTGAAAAACAAGTGATTTGGTATGATTTACTACTAGTTTCAATGCTGGCAAACAAGTAATTTTGCTGTTTTTCCAACGGGATTTGGAGTGAATAGGGGTGCTGGGTGGGTTTGATTTTTAGAAATTTTCTTCAAAAAATGACAATTTACGGAAAGAATTAGTCTTGAATCGTCTAAAAAGATCAAAATTTGTCAAAAATGTCAAGGTAATTGACCTATTCTTTCAAGGACATGACCAAGAGAGGAATACGAAAAATGTACAATTTCATTGGCGCTGAATCAATGAAGATATTAAATTTTGTCGAGGCTATAGTTTCTGAAAATTTCAAAAATAATTTGTTTTTTCGAAAGTCTCCGACAGTATCCATTGATAAGAATATGTCGACCAGAAAGCATATTTTCATTAAATCAAGATGCGATTGCTCCAAAAACATACCTTGAAAGATACTGACTGAAGTATCACATATTCGGTATCCTCTTTTCTGTAAGTATTGTTTGTAACCGCAACTTGGAACACACACACACAATCAAATCTTCCATTGTTACACTCACAATTGAAGAACTTCTGACAAATTACTATTTTATAATCTAAGGAAAGATGAATGAATATCTCGAATGACTTTTCAACTTTCATCTCATGAATTATTATTTTGAAATACCTAGCAACGATACCCTATGCTCGTGATTTGGACGGGAAAAATTTTGTTTGAATTGAATTCAATGAAAATTCAGCGTACGATGCTTGTTGCCACGTTCAATCAATGCATTTTTATTGCTAAAAAAAAATGAAACCGAAGGTTTTTATATCATATAGGTATTGGATATCTCATAGGAATGGAGCAAGATATGAAAAATAGATTGGACAAATTTCATTCAGGCGTCGTTTTACGAATGTAACGTTGCTTTCTCGAGGTTAACATCATAATATCAGTTGAAATAATATGTTATCATTGCAGTATATATTAAATTAAGCCATCAGACTCCGAACTGACATAACCTAACCTTACCGAACTGGTGAAAAACGATAAGGCCACCAAAATTTCAGGGGGAGGCCCCCTGAACCCCCTCTTGTGGGCGCCCATGCCCTCGTTTGAATAGAACGAAAAAAGTGCCGACGTCATCGGGGAACAAGGGGATAAATGTCTAAAGCCTAACCCAACCTGAACCTAACCTAATTGCTGAACGATAAGGCCACCAAAATCTCAGGGGGGGGCACGCCTGAACCCCCCCTTGTGGATGCCCATGCCCTCGTTTGAATTGAACGAAATCAGTGCCGACGTCGTCAGGGGACAAGGGGATAAATGTCTAAACTCTAAAGTCTAAAGGCTCAGCTCTTGAAAATCCACCTGCCCTGTGTGGAAGTTCTATGTCTATCTTAGTATTTAAGACATTACTGAGATTTGGCAACACCGTCTGTTCGAGAAAAAAATCACCTCACGGTATTTTACACTGCCGACGCGATTCAAATAAACATAAAGTCTAAACGCAGGTGGAAATATTCACAATCTTTTTTATTTTTTTTCTCCGAAACTACTTGTTTGCCAATGCTGAAATTAAAACTGTAGGGTGTCTTCACCATATACAATCACGAGACAAAATATTTTAAAAATCGGAGAGGGGGACCTAAACTAGATATTGACCATTCCAATTATTCTACTTATTATTCACTGTTATTATTTCCTCATCTGGACAGAACTCGTCATGTTCATAATTGAAGGTCTTATGTCAGCAATATCATAACATCCCATATATTTCGACTTATCTATTAGCTGTGAATTGTTCAAAAACCTCAGTCCAAAGATTTCCACTTATGCAATTATTTGCAAAATTTGTTCGAATATAAATGACAGAATAAAACGTCAGTGTTTTTTCCAACACCAACCTGAATTCTGCAACTCAAAATATTACTGAATGGGCTTTTACCAACATAGTTTCGATTCTCCAAAGCCCACCGAGATGTCAATAATTCTTGGATGAACTGTAGTATATTTTTAGTTCCAGATTCAAAATGAAGTCCCACTACGATGAGTCAAGGGCTTTTTTTGTAATTACATCAGTGCATACACAGAACTCTGTGGTTGACACAACCATGTTTACTGAGGTAAGTATTCAGTTGAATACTTTTTTAATGATTATTTCGAAAAATACATAAAATTCGATGAGATGCCTTGATTGTACACTGCAAAAAAAATTTCATTAAGGGGAAGTATCACCTTTTGAATCGTGGTAAATCTCCTTTCAAAAAGTGGTCTCTTTATTTCACGAGTAACTACCCTAATTTACGACGTAGAGACTTTATTTTTTTTTAATTGAAGTTGAAGAACGTCCCGAGGGCAAACAGTTTTTTTTTCGATTTAATTACTTTTTCAATTAAAAAAAAACAGGGTAATCGTTAGATCTCTGCAATATTTGGATTATTGAATATGTTTTTCGTTTTTCATGAGTACAAGCTATATTTTTGAACTTATCATCAGGAAAATTCTTGTAGTATAAGATTAAATTGCCGAGGGCAAATAGTTGCGATTTTTTTCAAAAAATGATGAAAAACCGTCAAAAAAAAATCATTGAGTGTAGTTTCCAAAACGTTCAACCTGTTTTTTTCAATTGAAAAACTTATCAAATCGAAAAAAGAAAACTATTTGCCCTCGGGACGTTATTCAACTTCTTCTAAAAAAAAAAAAAATCAAGTATCTACGTCGTAAATTAGGGCAGTTACTCGTGAAATAAAGACACCACTTGAATGGAGATTTACCACGATTCAAAAGGTGATACTTAAATAGGTCTCCTTATTGAAGAAAATTCTTCAGCGGATCTCCATCGAGCTATTTCAGAGCGCAGGCGTGGAAATTTTGTTTCAGAGACCTGATTTCAGTAGCACAATTTGGAATCGTTTCGAACATCTTTTGTGATATTCAATAAGAATACAAGCAATACCATGTATTGCCGAAACTCTGTCACTGCCAGTTCATAGGACGAGTAAGTTTGAGTCATCTATACAATTCATAAGTGTATTGGGCTCTACAATCACTTGCCTGGAACTTTTAAAAAAATGAATAGATTAAGTTTTGAGAAAAAGTTAAATCTCTGTTGATTAGTAAGGCATACTATATTGTTGAAGAGTATTTGAATGATAGACATCTGTTATAATTGATTTTGTATTACATTTGACTTGTCCTATACCCATCTCTGGGTCCAACAGGAAATTATTGTTATTGTTATTATTTAGGTTTGTGGCAACAACCATGGAAAAAATTTAATGAAAGTCAACAAAATGATAAAGTGAAGTGGGGCAAGTGCAATCACAAAAAAGCTAAGTGATTCTTATACCTTAAAATTTCTGAAAATTTATTATATCTTAAACTTTACTTTATGCTTGTATTTATTTTTCATTTCACTTTCAAAATACATTTAAAATCAATTTTCATCTTTGTAGTTTAGCGATGGCAATTTCCTCATAAGAACGGGAAAGTGCAATCAGGCAACATTATTCACGTCAAACTCTATTTATAAGATCTTGGGTTAAGTGCAATCGATTAAGAGGATGAAAAACCATATAAATTTTATATTTTCTTCATTAATCGTCAAAAACAAATAATATAATAACAAAAAAATATTTCTCTAATAACGTTTTTCTCATTTGGTTCGATACATGCAAGTTAAACGTTCCGCACGTTCATCGCTTTCTTCGCTTCAAGTACTGATTTTTCGGAGTTTTCGTCCTCTTTTCCCAGAAAATTTTGTTCGATCAGATCGATAAGGTCTGTTTGCGGCATTGTCGGCCTGTTCGATTTGTTGGGTAATTGTTGTTGTTCAGATTTTCCTGAATAAAGTGCTGGTTTCGCTAGTGCGTCCGACGCATGCAGCGACTTCAGAAAGTTGCTGCACCGTCTTTCGAATAGACTGCTACTTCGGAACTACGAAGAAGTGGTTTCGCTTCTGCGTCCGACGCAACAGTACTGCAACAGCCAAACGGCTGACTGCATGGGGTACCAGTCTGTGCGAGTTGCTGCAGCGTCAAGAAGGAAAAATAAGTATGGATAAATTCACGAGGGACGAAGAGATGAAACTCATTGAATTAGTTTCTCAAAATAGATGCTTGTATGATGCATCTGATGAGAATTATGAGAATAATTATATCAAAGATAATATATGGAAAATGATCGCTACAGAAATGGAGGGAAAAACAGGTAAAATGAAGTTATGTATATTTAAAAAAAAAATTATTTCGAATTCTGATTTGAACAGTTTTGTACAATTTTATATTCATAATTTCGTGCTCTACGTTCTTGTAACCATTCTTTCTTGCCAAGCAATTTGACCCTCAGAAACAAAATATTCTTTGAATGGATCTCGAACTTTGAATCCATCTGCATTAGCAAAGCCTCCTCTCCTGGTATATGGTATAAAATTTTTTAGTGGACCATCTAAATTCACTAAATTTTCGTCTTCATGTTTCTTGCTAACCCTTTCAGAGTCGTTTCTTATAAGGTTGTGTAAACAAGCGCAAGTAAATACTCCATTTCTAACAAATTATCACTGACGACTCACAGGACACAAATAATACTGCCGGCTGCAGTCGTTTCGCTGCACCTAGTGAAACCACTCCGACGACGCAGCGGACGCAAGCATTCGCTGCACGCAGTCACTGCATGCGTTCGACGCACTAGCGAAACCAGGCCTTTAGTTTACGTGAATATCGGTCATCGCTGTTATCGCTGCTGTCTGCAGATTTCCCATAGGCGTCGTGTCGAATTTGAATCATCATGTCTGCCTCCGACAGTGAGAACAAGTGTGGTCATTGTAAAAGGAAGGTTGTGGACCCTGTTAGCTGTATCGAGTGTGGTAACCATTTTCATCTAAACTGTTCGAATAAGGCCCGTGCCGTTGGGCCTGATGGGGTGATTATGTGTTGTAAACCGCCTCAGCCGACCTCTGAAACTGATCAACTATTCGGGAAATTAAGTCAGCTGTTCCAGGAAAAGTTCGACGGCTTCAAGAGGGAAATTGAAGAGAAGTACCTCGGCAAGATGGTTGAGTTGAGGGAGGAAGTGAATATGATGACCAATAAACTTGCTGCCCAGGAGGTAGAAATTTCCTCATTGCATAAAACTATTGCGGCTCTTGAATCTAATGTTCGACCATCGGAATGTGCTGGGGGAGCATTCTCAGCAGAGGAGTTTTATACTGAGCTGGATGAGCGCGGTCTTCGTGCTAGAAACGTAATGTTTCACGGCGTTCCTGCAGTTGAGTCGACGCAGGATTCAGGGGGGTTGATCCAGGATATTATATCCGAGGTATTCTCTGAAATAAAGGTAATCAGAACCATTCGTGTCGGCAGAAACAGGGACGAGGGCACGATGTCAGTCAAGGCTATCTTTGGAGATTCCGAGGATGCACTCAGGATTTTACGGAACAAAAATAAGTTTGGGCAATTCAGGGTAAGGGCTGATCTCACAGTGAAGCAGAGAGATTATCTGTCGCAGTTAGGTCAGGAGCTGGAGAACAGGAAGTCCAGTGGTGAAGAAGACATTACAATTCGTTATATCCGAGGTACACCACGAATTGTTTCCCTCTCAAAAAATCGTCGACCACCTCCATACGATCATCAAGGACATTAGCCTCCGAACACCTGAGTGTTTATTATCAGAACGTAAGAGGTATGCGCACCAAGTTCTCTAATTTTATGCAGAGTGTATATGTCTCCTCATACGATGTTATTCTGATCACTGAAACTTGGTTGGATGGTTCGGTTGGAAACCTGGAGCTACAGCTGGGGGGCTACAATATTTATAGGACTGATCGTTCTTCTCTAACCAGTGATAAGACAAAAGGTGGGGGCTGTTTAGTTGCTGTGCGAAAGAGTCTATGTGTCCAATGCGTACCCCGTGTGCAAGTGTCCGTTGAGGATTTATCTGTAGTTGTGTCGGTCGGAAGTCAAAGGTTCTTATTCGTGACGGCCTATATACCACCTAATATGCCGGTGTCTTACTATGAGAGTCACTGTGAGAACATCGAGGCTGCCGTTGAACAGTTTGAACCGGACGGAGTATTCATTGTTGGTGACTATAATCTTCCTAATAGTGTATGGTCTAACGGCCAGTTGAACTTGTCTGTTGAGTCGGGTTTGTGTCAGCGTTCTGGGGTTTTACTTGAGACTTTCAGTTTTCTTAATCTTTACCAGAATAATTCTGTATTAAATGTCAATGGTAGGATGTTGGATTTAATTTTTTCAAGTTGTGAATCACTGAGGGTCGATGCTGCTATTGATGTTCTATCGAAGTTGGATGTTCACCACCCAGCGCTAGTCTTTGCTATTCCTACTAGTCAAAACTTTAGGAGAGAACAAGAAATAATTGCTTTTAATTTTAAGGCCGCAGATTATGAAGGCCTCAATGAGCGTTTGTCATTCATAGATTGGACAGCAGAGCTCAGTTCAGCTGAGGGAAGTATCGACTCTCAGGTTGATGTTTTTTATAGGAAATTGTTTAATGCCATTGAAGAATTTGTTCCAAAAATTGGGATCAGACACTCGAATTTTCCCAAATGGTTTTCATGTGAATTGAAAGACTTAGTTTTCAGAAAGAAATTAGCACATAAGAATTATAAAATTTCTAATGCATGGGATGATTATCAGGAATTTTGTAGCCTCAGATCTCAATGTAAAAGGTTGACTAATGAATGTTATAGCAGTTTTATCAGGGAAACCGAAGAATCTATTAGAACCGATCCTAAAAAATTCTGGAACTTCGTAAATGCTAGGAAAAAAGATAATTGTTTGCCTAATGTTATGGTGCATGATGGTTGCGAATTCCGAAGTGAGAAGGAGATAGCCGATGCTTTCGCAAAGTTTTTCAAATCGATTTATAAAACCAATACTGTTAATATCTCCTGTGACGCCACTGATAGTTCATTTTGCGATAAAGATAACATCATTTCTTTCTCGATGATTCATATTGAACAGGTGTTGCGCGGTATCGAATCTCTCGACATAAACAAGGGTCCTGGACCTGATAATGTTCCGGTGTTGTTTTTGAAGAAATGCAAAGAATTTGTAGCTCTCCCACTTCAAATTTTATTCAATAAGTCCTTAAATGATGGCGTTTTTCCGGATATGTGGAAGAAAGGATTCATCAAGCCTATTTTCAAATCGGGATGCAGAGAAGATGTTGCGAATTATAGACCGATAACTATACTCAGCGTAATCCCTAAGTTGTTCGAATCAATTATTCATGAGCAAATAAAATCGAGAATATATGATAGAATTGTTCCTGAGCAGCATGGATTTTTTCAGGGGAGAAGCGTTGAGACCAATCTTCTGGTTTTCGCTCAGTTTGTTCTTGAGGCGTTGGACAATCATAAACAGGTCGAGGTTATATATACTGATATTGCGAAAGCATTTGATAGTGTGTCCCATAAAATTTTGGGTAGAAAGCTTAGGATGTTTGGTTTCCATGGAAGTTTCTATCGTTGGTTGATTTCTTATGTCTCGGGCAGATATCAAATCGTTAAGATGGGTGGAACACTGTCTTTTCAGATACCTGTTACTTCGGGGGTACCTCAGGGAAGTCACCTAGGGCCCTTCCTATTTTTAATTTTTATCAACGACTTAGGTCTTGTCATCCGATTCGTTAAATTCTTGCTGTTTGCAGATGATTTAAAACTTTTTTTTTCAGTTAAGTCTTTATCCGACGTTCAGAAGTTGAATTCGGATCTAAGGTCTGTGGAGGAGTGGTGTGCTGCCAATTGTCTCACTATCAACATCAAAAAGTGTAAATTCATGACGATTTCCCGTTTGGAGTGCCCTATCACGGTCGATTATATTATTGGTGGTATACCTATTGATAGAGTGTTTGTTTTTAAGGACCTAGGTGTTTCTTATGACAGCACGTTGTCTTTTAAGGCACATATTCAGGCAATTTCTGCTGCTTCTCTCAGAACTTTGGGATTCATAATGCGGAATACTAGGGACTTTAACATCGAGACCCTACGACATCTGTATGTTTCTTTAGTTAGACCTATGTTGGAGTTCTCATCTGTCGTTTGGTCTCCATACATCTCGGTCGACAGTTCATTGATAGAGAGGGTCCAAAACAAATTTCTTAGGTGTGCGGCTGTTAGAATGGGTACATTTTCGATTCATACTTTCTCCGCGAGTCGAATGCGCAACTCTCTTGGACTGCCCTCCTTGAGGACTAGAAGATTTCATGCAGATGTGGTATTTATTGCAAAACTCTTTCAGGGCCTTTTGTACTCCCCTGATTTGTTGTCACAGTTCAATTTATATGTTCCCTGTAGACCCATCCGAAGGTTTGATCTATTTCGACCCGCCCAATCAAGAACCAATTATTGCTTTCATTCTCCGGTTTCGAGAATAATGCGAAACACCAACGTCGTGGACTCCTTGGGAGTTGACATATTTCATGACTCTATTTCGAGATTGAGGAGAGATTTGAGGTACCTGATAGAACTGTAATATTTCGAGTTTAATTGTATTGGTGCTCTTGAGCTTTTTTTCTGTTAATTTTATTTTATCATATACATGCACTCAATATTTACTATTAATTGTGTTATGCTGCTTTGGTTTGTGTTCGTTCGATTTTCTTCTTGTTACTAAAAAGGTCATGTACCGTTAATAAATAAATAAATAAATAAATAAATATTATTCTTCAAAATAATAACGGCATCTTTTTTCAGTCACAGGTAACCGAAATACCTTCATTATTTGATCCCGGTGCACAACTGACAGGTCGTCTTCATCAGGGAATACATAATAATTTGATTTTAATGTGTGCAATCACTACTGATTGTAGTTTCCCATCAATTTATGATTGCACTTTCCCCACTAACAATTTTCGTGGGATAAGTGTAATCATACTTTCAATACTTGAAATACAAAGTGAAACTGAATAGTCCTATTACATATATTAACAATACATCATACATAACCGGCCAAAATAGCAAAACAGATACTTGACGAGAAAATTTGTCAATTTGCACACAAGCTAAAAAATTACGTCCCACTTGACTTCGGACCGATACGTACAGCAAGAAGATCGTTTCCGTACTGAACTTTACATATGCTGCGCAGCGCAGGGTTGTCAACTATTAACATTAGGTAGAATATACCATTTCTTGTGCGCATGATCAATAAATGTTGCGTATTTTTTCATAATTTATGGATGATTGTTCCTGATTGCAGTTACCCCATAATTGCACCTACCCCACTTTACCTTACAAGAAATAAATAATCTGAAAATGCAAATATAGAACAAAGTTTTTGATGGTCCTTTTGAGTAGCCATCTTGCATTAATGTCATGCCGCCGACTCTCGAACAATCATTTTCTTCGAGCGAATTCGAAAATTTTGGCTAACCCACTGAAATCGCGAAAACAGTGTTGCTGCATCAAATATATATCGTCCATTGAAAGCTCATTCGCTTCTCATTAATGGTAGGCCCCTTTCAAAGTGACCCCAATTTATGAACGTTTTGCTGAAGTATATTTTATTTCGACCTTTCATAAATGTCACTCTGCTGACTAATAACTCCTACTGCGGTTCCTAAATTAAAACGAGGAACAATACGTTGGCTCTCGGCATCGACGTGCTATGCTTTCCACACAGATACAGCCGAATACAGGGGAGTAAAAATGAAAAGGTTCTATACACTCGCTTTATTACAGAGGAAATATTAATGATACCGACTTACGGTACAAGTAGATACCTATGCATATATCAAAATATTCTCAAGAGACGCGCTTTCCAACTGAAGAACTTGTTTTTGACAGGTGTCAGAAATGAGTTAACGACCGCAGCTATCAGTGTAATTGTCAATGATCCTTGATCATTTGTCAACAAATTTTTAAATACTTCGATAGAATTCTATACAGGTTTAGTCCATTCAAGAATCATTGACATCTCGGGCGGCTTTGGAAAATTGATATTATGTTGGTACTAGCTCATTCAGTAATATTTTGAGTTGCAGCCACCAACCTGAATAGGTTGGTGATGGAAATATCACGGACCCGTGACATTTCTTTTTTTTTATTTATATTCTCTACTGAATCGAACAAATGTGGAAAATTATTGTATCAATTTTGAATGCTTTCAGTTAGTTTTGAATTTGTGTATTTCTTCTTGTGTTAATAGAAATGAATCCGAAAACTTCTTGCCTTACAACAAGGGATTTTTACTTAGTACTGTTTGAAGCATTTTGATAAGCTCAAAGAATGTACAACTTATAAATGGAAAGCCAGCACAGAGCAAGTTGAAAAAGAAATAAGAGAAAATTAGTCAAAATACTGGTACATGGGATGGAATTGCTGACATATACCCTCGCATATACCCTTTCATTATGAACCTGACAAGTTCTGCCCAAATGAGGAAATAAGAGTTGTGGTGGTTGAAACAGAAATAGGAATATTTATATTTTTCACAATTGTATTGCTTTCGTATATAAGATTTAAAATGAATTCTCCAGGCTGTGTGCTCCTAAAATTTATTGGAGTTCGAAAATTTATCAATACAAGATGAAAATAATATTCTGCGGATAAACATCAGATTCACACAATCGCAATCATATCTGATAATTGAGAAGATCTTCAATCTCGAAAGTATCAGAATGCCCCACTTTGAAAAAAGAACACTCAATTTTTGGTTAAATTTATATACTTTATGGCTATAATGAAAGCACAGAAAATTTATAGTAACAAGAAATAAAGCTGCGACTGGACTTCCAAGGCCTGCTTTGATGTCAATAATTCTTGGATTGACTAAAGGTTATATCATGTTTTTTTTTTAATTTGACACTGAGATGTCCACACGCTAAACATGAAATTTTAGCTGAATCTTTGTTTGAAAAGAATGTTAATAATTCTTGGATGGGCTATGAATTGAAATTTTGGAATTTGATTGAGATATTTCAAAAGAACATTTTCAATGGGGTTCAGTAGATTCTATTATCCCGCACGTCATTTTGCTCGAAGTAAGCTTCAGTATACAGGGTGATGTTTCTAAGTGTTTCATTAGGAGTTTTCGAGAAAAGAACTGGGATACAAAATCAAAATTTTGTATTTTTGTTTTAGAGCACATGAACTCAATTTGTAAAATATTTTCGAGCCCAATCTACTTGCGGTTCTACCGGAAACGAATGTGAACGTTATTTCAAATGCAGCATATGTATACCTATACATATTTGAATTCTTCGTTTAATTCTGCAATGATTTGATGTATAATATGCGCAACCACATCAAGTGATTGTTGAGTTATATCCTGATTCTCAAATTTTTTGACAGAAAGATTGTCACAACTTGGTGTTTATATCTCCGGAATCTCTCATTGTGAGAAATTTTTTTTGCAACATTGGAACAAAAGAAAGAACTGATACTCCTTCTTGTATAATTTATGAGGAATTATTATACAGGGTGTCTGAAACAGGCTTCAAAGTTAGCCTCAACAAAACTATGAAATCTCATTTTATTTTTTTCAAATGAGAACCATATAATTTTGTAATTCCGATCGATTGCTAGTCAAAAACTAGTCAGAGTGTTTCAAACCATTCCATGTCTTCACAATCAGTAGTCTGGCTGTTATCGAATAAAATTCCAATTTCACAACTAAAGCCAGGTTTCGCTCAGTCAAATTCATTGCTATGCATGTCTTTTACCAAGTAGGCTATGTTAGGACTAAATAAAAAAATAACTTTGAAATTATCACAACAATTTTCCTAACAACAAAAAGCTTCGATAGAAATTTAATGATCGCTATTAAAATAAATTTTCAAAATGTTGGCCCCCTTCCTTCAAACATTTATCGATTCTTCTAAGAACTTTGACTTCGTTAAAGATGTTAAATGTGGATTTCTTTCGTTAGAAATTCTGGGTACTCTTTCTTCTTGTTGCATTCACCATAAATGATGAACATATTCAATACATCACTGTTACTGTAATTGTGATTTTGCATATTGCCCGAACTGAAACAACAAGTAATTAGTATAAATGACAGTTCTCAACAGTGCATTATAAATGAACTGACATATTCTAACTATTGACATAGCCTACCTGAAAATTATCTTGATAAACCTGTATGATTAGACAAAGAAAACTGGATTTATTCCTGACATTCGAATTTTATTCGATAACGGCAAAACTACTTATTTTAAAGACATGAAATGTTTGACACACATTAACTAGTATTTGACGAGCAATCGATCGGATTTACAAACTTATATGGTTTCCATTTGAAAAAAATGAGATTTCATAGTTCTCTTGTCTCTCTTTGAAGCCCTGTTTTATTCACCCTGCCTAATATTTCCTCAAAATTTATACAGGAAGCAGTATCAGCGTACTTTCTTTTGTTCCAATGTTGTGAAAAATTTCTTACAATGAGAGATTTTGGAGATGTAAACACTGATTTGTGACAATCTTTCTGTCAATAAATTTGAGAATCAGGCTATAACTCAACAATCGCTTGATGTGGTTGCGCATATTACCTATACATCGAGTCATTGCAGAATTAAACGAAGAATTCAAAAATGTATAAATATACAGGGTGTTGCATTTGAAATAACGAAGTTCACATTCGTTTCCGGTAGAACCGGAAGTAGATTCTGCTTAAAAATATTTTACAAATTGAGTTCATGTACTCTAAAACAAAAATACAAAATTTAGAATTTGTATTAGACTACAGGCCCGTGTCGAAAATTGATGGGTCATTTGAACCAGAAGATGACCTATTTAGAACGATAGAAGGACATAAAATAATAAGATTCAGCACTATGCCGTCACTTGTAAGCTGTCCAACTGAGTACAGGTGGCAATTCAAAAGGACAGGTAGACTGGGTACATTTGGGTCATATGACTTTTGACGGCATTCTTACCATCGATAGCTCCATGGAAAATAATAGGAAAACGGGCAGTGCCGTACAAAAATGATGCGCCATATATTCGGAAAATTTTTTTGATTTTCCGAAAATTTCCATGGTAAAATAGGTCATTTGATTTTGTACGGCATCAGTTTTATACGGTTGCCATACATCTTCTAATCCATTATTCAGCAACGCCGTACAAAAATCATGCGACAAAGGTAAAAAATCGAGGGTTGCAACCCCCTCTCTTGCCGTGCTCCAGGGGGTCATTTGAAAAAGTACGGCTTCGGTTCCAAAACATTATCCAGCACTCCAAAAATAAGGCCGTCAAAAAAACTTGTTCATTTTGATGTTATATCAATAATTATCTTAATTTCATCTTATGCTTGACCCATAAAGCTCTGAAGTCATTTGACCCAGTACGGCAACTTCTTTTTTTACATGATACTTTAAGATACAATTCTTACTACCGCTGCAAGTGAGACGGACGTGTTATATGTTGCTCCATAAAATTTACTAGCTAAAGAGAATATTGAAGGTTCATTGATTGTGAACAAGTCGAGTGTTTCATGAATGCCAGTTAAAAACAGAAGACAACAGGAAAAACAGAGAAAAAATCGAAATCACTCAACCTATATAGAAAATATCGATTCTAAAGGTGGCCACACTTGTGAAGATGAATACATCTGAGAATGTAAGTTTGGAAACTATTTTGCAAGAAATAATAGCCTCAAAAAAGGAAGTCAAAATTGCTATAACTGCGTCTGAAACGAGATTGCTAGAGGAAATACAGCTACTCAAACAGAAGGTTAAAATTTTGGAAGAAGAAAATACCAGCTACAAAAGTAAATTAGAAATCCTCGAAAGAAGGCAAATTAAGAATAATATTGTTGTATTCGGTCTGAAAAAACCTTCGACTGAAATAACGAGAGCTAACCTCTCACAAGAAATAGGTCAGTTGCTGGATGTAGATTTCACAGAGAGAGATATAAGCAGTATCTATAAACTAGGAAAACTGGATACATCACCAGTTAAAATAGAACTAATCAGTTCCTGGAAAAAAAGAGAGATATTCTCTAAGGTGAAAAATCTCAAAGGCTCTAATATTGCGATAGCACACGATTTAACGAAGTTACAGCAAGAAGAGTTGAAACAACTCAAGAAATATCAGCGTGAAGCTGATAACAAAACAAACGAGAAATCATACATCAGAGGAAATAAACTGTTTATTGGGGGGAAGGAATTTACACTCCAGGAACTTCTTTCGCAAAAGGAGAGCATCCAGGAAATACCTAAAGTACCAATCAATAATTGCAGAGGGCTGGAGGAGAGCGAAACACTGACAACGGGCGAAAAAGCGAAGAAAGTATCACCCGATACCGAAGGAGTCAATAAGCGGAACCTTTTGAAAAGTCGAACGAGGCAAGGGAAGAATGATAAGAATTAAATTAAGATAAGTAGTCAGATAATAGTTAGGAAATATAGGTTAATATTATGATGTCATAGAAGTTGTTGCAGGTAAAATTTTGTTTTTGTTTATTATTGCGGATCATTGATATGTGCGAGCATATTTCGTATAGTGTTGAGTAGCCTTAGATCATACAATATAAGGATGAATAATTTTATCAGAGATTTCAAGGAAATAAAATACCAGACACGCATTATTGCAGATGTTACAGTTTCAGATGAGATTAACGAATCATCGAAAAACCTCTTCAACATATTGCATACTAATATAAGAAGCATTCATTCGAATTTTTCAGAGTTTGTTTTGTTTCTGGAATGCTCTTCACGGAATTATGATGTAATTGTATTGACGGAAACCTTCCATATCCCAAATAGGAATATGTTTAATATCGATGGGTATGAATGCTTTTGTAGTGAGGGAACCTTCAACAAAAATGATGGTGTTTTGATATATATCAAAAATCATTTAAATTACACACAAGAAATTATACACCTAGCTGATATGTCACTGTTAGATGTTGATATTTTTTATAGCGAAAGTTCAAGTATTAGAGTAACTGCCCTGTATAAATCGCCGAAAATAAGTATTGAGGTTTTTAATGAAAATCTTCACAAATTTCTTGAATGTGTGAGTTCTGAGAGTCATATTGTTGTTGGTGATATGAACGTTAATATTTTATCGGATGAAGAATGTGTAGAGGAATATCTAAATATAATGTCTTCGTTTGGATATAAATCTTATATAAATAGATGCACTAGACCAGTAAGTGGTACTTGTCTTGATCATATATTCGTAAAGGGGAAAAAAATACAGGACTCAAATACTAACGGATACGTATTGCAGTATTTGATAAGTGACCACTACCCAACTATGTTATCGGTTGGGATGCCAACAAACAATACAAATGAAAAAAAACATAAGAATAAAGGTAAGTATAAAAAATTTGTAGATTATTCAAATCTCAGAAAAGATCTACTTGACGAAACATGGCAGGAAGTATATGCGTCTGATGATCCGAATCTTATGACGGCAAAATTTTTTGAAACCCCCAAGTCATACATTGATAAAAATAAAAGAGTTGTCCGAATAAATAAGTCAAAAATTGGAAGGAAGGAGTGGGTTACACCGTCCCTTTTGAAACAAATAAATCACAAGAACACATTATATAATTTATTGAAAAATAACATAAATAATGAAACCATCAAAGAAGAATATTCCAAATGTAAAAAGGAGCTAAAAATTCTCATAAAAAAATCCAAAGAAAATCATTTACAAAAACATATTCAAAGGAGCTCATCGGAATCGGAATCAGTCTGGAAATGCGTTAAAGCTTTATGTAACGATGCTGAACCTAGAACTAACATTAATTGTATTAGAAATAGTAATAATGAAATAATTCATGAAAAAGGAGTCATATGTGAACTCTTCAATGAATACTATAGTACCTTAGGACTTAAATATGCGGCTCGGATACATGATCCTCCAGGTTTTGTTGAAAGGGATATTTACCAGTGTAACTCATTCTTTCTGGCTCCTACTAACAGCTTTGAAATAGAAGAAATAATAGCATCCCTTAAATCGCGCAAAGCTCCGGGATATGATGGTCTGCAATCTGAAACCCTAAAACATATGAAAGAGGTTGTCTCTCATCCGATTGCACATATCATAAATTTCTGTATGGAAAAAGGTTGTTTTCCGGATGAATTAAAACTAGGATTGGTTGTTCCAATTTATAAAAATGGCGACAGGAGGGAAATTAGAAACTATAGGCCAATTACCCTGATATCGAGCATTGCAAAAATATTTGAAAAGGTTTTGAAGCGGCAAATGGTTAAATTTATGGATAAATATGATATAATCCACATGAATCAGTATGGCTTCAGACAGGGGAGGTCCACGGAGGATGCTATAAGGGAACTCACTTCACAAATCTATAAATATCTTGATGAAAAAACCCCTTCATTGGTCATCTTCCTGGACCTCGCTAAAGCCTTCGATACCGTGAGTCACAAAAAGCTACTTGAGAAACTCTGGAATTACGGGTTCAGAGGACCTATATACCGTTTACTTAGGAGCTACCTCTCTGACAGGCAGCAAATCGTGAAAATTGACGACTCAGTGAGCGGAAGTCATTCTATTGAATACGGAGTACCCCAGGGAACAGTTTTGGGGCCTCTGTTGTTCCAGGTATATATTAATGGTTTTTTGAGAATGAAAAGTACTGGCCGAATTATAAGTTTCGCGGATGATACTATAATACAGTATGGGGCTGATACGTGGTCGGAACTGCAACTGCGGGTGAGAGACGACTTCTCTAATCTACAAAACTGGTTCAAACATAATAAATTTACTCTGAATTTGGAAAAAACAAAGTATGTACCGTTCGCGTCGTATGAGTCCGGTCTACCAGAAATAGTGGATTTGAATATTGATGACAATACTATTATACCAGGTGTTAAAAGCATTAAATATTTAGGGGTTGTCGTAGATTGCCACTTGAGATGGGACCTACACATTAAATCATTGGTTAGGAAGTTGAGAGGCATTCTACACAAATTCAGAATATTAGAAACATACTTAAAAAATAAAAAATATCTGAAAATAATTTATTTTGCATTGGTTCAATCGCAAATCGGTTACGGTATTATAGGATGGGGTGGCGCTTATGAACGACATGTCAGAAGTCTGAATGTTATTCAAAAATGGATTCTTAAAATAATGTACAAAAAAAAAAGACTTACCCAACTGATCAACTCTTCCAATTATCTCAAGTGCTAGATATACGGCAACTGTATGCCCTGAAAATCATAACCAGTGTTCATACTTCGAAGATAAAACTCTGCGGAGTAGATTATAGGTATGAAACAAGACAAAAAAATAATGTATACAAAACAGATAGATCTAATAAAAAAATCGGCCAAAGATCTGCTACTTACTTGGCCCCTAGAATTTGCTCTACCATACCGTGTAACCTGAAGAAGGTGAGAAATTATTCAACTTTCAAAAGGGAGATTACGACATGGTTGAGAGCTCCCGAAAATGTCAAATATATAGGGGATTTGTTGAATTGAATATATGTTGAATGAAATAAGGTTTATCAAAATACTAAGAAAAAAAAATGTTTTATTTATAAGAAAATGTCACTCAAAAAAAAATAATAAATATAATAGAATGTACGTACCTACCTGGAATTTCTGATACTACCTATATGTCCGATTTTTCCAATAAGGGGATTGTGTTGGCAAATTTGTTTTTCCAATCATATATGTATTGCTCATAAATGGTGAATTAGAATTAAGTGATTGCAATGGATGTATGTAAGCGATATTGTGTTTTTGATTAAATTTGGTGTATATTTTATTTTGCAGGGTGGGATTTATGAAAATTGTTTAATTTAAGTTACGCACAGGTTTTTCTTGGAAACTTCTGTAACAGATTATATGTTTATTGTCATTATTGAAATAAACTTTATTATTATTATTATTATTATATTATATTGCCGTTCAAAAGAAACTGGTCTAAAAAAATTATAGAGAAATACAAAAAGTGAAATTTTTCATATTATTTTGTCATTTTTTCAATTTTTCTCTTCAAAAATATGTTGATGCCGTACAGTATCAAATGACCATAGAGTATTCTTAAAATGGTAGCGCAATTTTCATCATCCTAAATGATATGGTCTGGATAAAAATGTACGTCATCATTTGTTCCTAATTTATTTACCTTAATACTATTCAAAACAAGGGATCAAATGTAGAAAATTGTTATATATCATTAATCTATGAGTTCCAAACTTTTACAATAATATGAAAAATTTCACTTTTTGTATTTCTCTATATTTTTTTTAGAACAGTTTCTTTTGAACGGCAATATAATATAAGAATTGTATCTGAAAGTATCATGTGACAAAAGAAGTTGCCGTACTGGGTCAAATGACTTTAGAGCTTTATGGGTCCAAGCATAAGATGAAATTAAGATAATTATTGATATAACATCAAAATGAACAATTTTTTTTTGACGGCCTTATTTTTAATAGTAATTTTGAGTGCTGGATAATGTTTTGGAACCGAAGCCGTACTTTTTCAAATGACCCCCTGGAGCACGGCAAGAGAGGGGGTTGCAACCCTCGATTTTTTCCCTTTGTGGCATGATTTTTGTACGGCGTTGCTGAATAATGGATTAGAAGATGTAGGTATGGCAACCGTATGAAACTGATGCCGTACCAAGTCAAATGACCTATTTTACCATGGAAATTTTCGGAAAATCAAAAAATTTTTCCGAATATATGGCGCATCATTTTTGTACGGCACTGCCCGTTTTCCTATTATTTTCCATGGAGCTATCGATGGTAAGAATGCCGTCAAAAGTCATATGACCCAAATGTACTCAGTCTACCTGTCCATTTGAATTGCCACCTGTACTCAGTTGGACAGCTTACAAGTGACGGCATAGTGCTGAATCTTATTATTTTATGTCCTTCTATCGTTCTAGATAGGTCATCTTCTGGTTCAAATGACCCATCAATTTTCGACACGGGCCTGTAGTCTAATCGCAATTCCTTCCTCGAATACGTCTAATGAAACACTTAAAAAAATCACCCTGTATACTTTCTAAAATTTGCGCGAGTGGAGTTTTTATTATTGATGCACACTTTTTGAGCAGTTTGACGGGTATGTTATCATTTCTATCCGAACTTTTAGTTTTTATGTTAACTCTCAATATGAAATTGGAAAGGTACAGAATCTCCCAAAAAGTATCGTGTATTCTGATGAAGAGATAAGAAATAGCATCAGAAATTATAAACTGCTCAAATTCCTCCGAGGCGCAAGAATTTCATACCTACAGGAAGAAGTGGATTTCTCGCAAACTCCTCAATAAAACACAGAGTGGTGGAATCGCGTTGGTAGCGTTGTTTTTATAGCAACAGCTTACCCCCTTCTCTTCCAAGAATGTCGTAATGAAAAAGAGGGGAGGAAGAAAAAGGAATTATAAAGCTGATGAAATGGCGAATTTCGCTCTTTCCTGGTTTGTATTTACACAATAGAAAAAAGCATTCGTTTCAATATCCATCTCAGGCAACGCGATCGCATCATTACCGTTTAGATTAGGTGGAGGCATCCCGATGCCGGAAATGCCCTGGTTGAGCTTAATACCTTCAGATATTTTCCGCTAAGTAGATCGCAGTTTCTCCGTTACTTCGCAAGTCCGCCGCAACCGCCTCGGATGGGATTCCACATCCGGTCTACTTTTTTGCCTTGCACTTCCATTTCCATGGAAATTAATGTCGTGGCGAAACGAATGGAACGTCCTTCGGAAAAATGGGGAATCCAGATCGTTAACTGCGTGATGATGCTCCCAACTACTTTCAGAATAAACTTCTTTTGGGATAAATACTTCTGAAAGCAATATGAAATTACTCATTTCGAGAAACAAATGTAACCTAACCCGTGTACCTTGTTTTGCCAAAGACATGTCATAGGAAGACACTTTTATATAGAGCTGTTATATATTCCATATTCGCTTTATCGCCGATAAAAAGAAGCTGAGTTTTATAACTAATTCATTACATAATTCATCTATCTCGAATAAACAGACTGAGTCTTTGACTTCTACATTTTTCCAACAGTAGATTCCAAAAAATGAACACTTTCTTGTCCACGGTTATTTCGGATGAACTGAATTTCAGTGAAATGTTTACCCTTTTCATGGTGCATATTCCTCACCAAATACCTGAAAAATATTGATACTGGAATTACAGTTAAAGCCTGATCAGGTCGATTCAGAAAATAGAATAAAACTGAAGGGATTTTCAATAAGAGATGTTATTTTGAATAGCCCGCTATTTCGGTAGATGTCACTTTTGTACCTGTCATTATTTGGAACAATGCAATTTTTGTTTCAATTCTACCAAATTTTTGTGCATTTTTGAGGGATTTTCGTTGCATCCTGCGCCATCACCATCAACCCTCTCAATTTTTTGAATAGGGAAAGGGAATCATGGGGTACTCTTTTGGCAAGGTCTTTGTTTCTTCTTTACAGACCTGCAGAAATTTTCAAGAAATTTTTTTTTAATTAGTTAGTTCAGAATGGTTTTCAGTATGTGCACTTTGTCATGACTCATTTACTTTGAGACGATGGTACCTGATGAAATTTGTCACCGAATGTGTGCTTCAGTCATGATCTGAAGTAGGTTGTATGTTATCAGTACGTTTCTACTGAAGTTGAAAATTTTCGATAAAATCTTTCAATTTAAAGGGAGGACCATGACAAAATGCACATACTGCGAACTTCTTTGAACTAACTGATTAAAAAAAATGATTTTTTCTTGAGAATTTCTGCACGCCTGTAAAGAAGATCCAAAGACCTGGCCAAAAAAGTACCACATAACCCACTTTCCCTGAAAAAAATTTAGGGGTTTGATAGGGATGACACAGAGTGCAACAGAAATCCTTCCAAAATGAGTAAAAATTTGGTGAAGTGAAACAAAAATTGACCTGTTTTAGGATTTTGTTGCCAAATATTTTTCTTCTGAGAAAAAGAATTTGTTCCATAATTTTGACGCGCACTGTATAATAGTTATGGTGTGTTAGAGACTAACAAGCAAATGTCTGACTCATGTGTTGAATTGTAGAAAGTAGTTGATTTTTTGTTGTATTGTTCATCTTTATCTAAATTGTTCCTTCTTCATTGACATGGGTAATTTGATGATTTCATGAAGTTCTTTTATGCGTAAATAAACAGAACGTAATTGGCAATTATTTCTGAAATAGTAATTTTTGTTGTCTTATACCGTCAACCTCATTCTTGGAGTTCACATTATCTGGGTTCAAATATAAACAGTAATTAAAAAAAAAACTATAATGTATGATTTTTGTATTTTGAAAGTTAAAAGTATGACCAAATTTTAGCGAATGCTGACATAGACCTGAATGGCCATCATTTCCACGTCTAAATTTACTATCATCAATACAATTGAGTTGGTAAATTCTGTTTTAAAGATATTGTTTCGTTTCTCCGATATAGCATGATCCACATGCACCACACTTTATTGTGTGAACAACATTGTTCCTGTCGAATTTCGGGACCTCATCTTTCAATCTGTTAAATTTCCATTTGGAAGTTTGAAAACGGCTTTGGAACACTTTACTTCTTAAAATACATCTTCGTCTTCACCTGTAAAATAATCATGATTTCTGACATGGTGTGTCTTTTGAAAAGGTCTGATTCTCAAATCATGATTCTAGTTGTCTTCCGCTGTTCGAGGATAGCTGCAGGACGTCAATTTTAGTTCATAATTTTAATGAAGAACTATATATTCTAAGCTCACACCGAAGAATGGACGACTTAGAGAAGACAGAAAATAGTTTGTTATTATTCAATTTCCCACTACTTGTATATTTCTTTATCATCTATCTTATTAGGATTAGGATGAATAATAGGTATGAAGTTAGCAGCATTATTCTTAAGAACAAGAGTTCTGATATTAGTCTAAGACATTCACACTATTGGGAGGATCTTGCCCCTTAGATTGCAAGTAGGTATTTGCATTGAGAAATGAATAAAAAGCAGGAGATATTTGAGAAAATGTCTGATAAAGAACAAACTTAAGCTCCCAAATGGGTATATAATTGTGGATACATATCAAGTTATTGTTTTTCAAACTCTGAAAACTCATAGTTTCGTCCAGTATTTAATCGAAAAACGTGGTTACGCAACAACAACGTACAACAAATTGAAAATGCTTCATTACAATAAGCTGTGAGATACGAGTAATAAGTTATCGACAACCCGCTAGGGTAAATAACTTGAGAAAAGTGGCAGATCCCGTTATCGATATCATGTAGAGAGAGACTGTTGCTCTACCAGTTGAACTGTCATATCCAGAGAGTGATCACCGGATATATCACGAACAGAGAGAGCGGATGAAAAGTGAGCTCGGAGCAAATTCACCCCACCGATACCGGCTCGTCTGTCGTGTCTGTGGATGAAAGATGCTTCCCATAAAAGGGTGAGCTGATTGCGAAAACATGTCAACTATCATTTATTATTAGCATGCGGATGAGAACATCGATTTGGAATCGGGTAAGGGTCGTTTTTTGTTCGCGGTGATGCGGGGCGAAATTATTTTTCTGCGATTTTATGATCTGAAGATGAAAGATTATACGTAAGGAGGCATAAACTTTATAGTATTGAAAAATATGGGGCGTTATAATATTGTATAAGGAAATCGGGGGAGGTCTCCACATGAAAGCGAATCCACATAATCTTTGAGCGAATATCGACAAAATCAAAAGAAAGTTCCACAAGTTTTCAATGTTCTACCGGAATCTGTCACCAGTTTAGTGCAGTAATGTCAAGTGTAAACTTGTTGAGTTGATTCTTCATGTGAAACCATATTCAATTTAAGAATTCTCAGAATTTTTGTTCAAAAACTCTGAACTTGGAAGTTTCTCCTTTTACTGACATATTTTCCTTCATGTTTGTGAAGTGATTTTGAGAATAAAAGTATTGTTATTGTTTTTGAAGTTCGAGAACAATTATAGATAATAATAACCAATTCACAATTTCAAAGAAATTGTTTTATTGTTGAACAACAATTGTTTCGCCACAATAGCTATACTCCATTCCCTTTCATAGAGTATCGCGGTTTGCCATGAAATTCTGACACATTTAATCGCGTATATTTTGAAAATGTTAGGTTTTGGTCATTCCTTTGTCAGATACGCCCGCAACGTTGATTTACATTGAGAAAATATTTCACGTATATGATGGTAGAAAGATTCAGTTATGCTATTTTCTTGTACGGAAATCAAGAATCAAGTGTTGACATTTCACTAAATAATAATGGATAGAATAGTCCTTTACCTTCTGATAGTTCAGTAGGAAAAAGGATAAAAGTACTCGAATAATCCAGCAAAACGAACGGAACAGACGAACCTATGGAATTCCCGACTTTTCTAAATTATCAAGAAATACCTGCAGAAGACATTTCAATACCTTTTTGTACAACTGCCATTAAAAGTGTCACTTTTAATGACAGCATACAATGTTAAAATTGATTGTTTACGTGGAAGCGTGTTAATAGTATATTCTAAAACTATACTCTGTTCAAATATAAGCGACTACGACGTAAACAAAGTCGCGCACACGAAGGATGGGCTTCCTTCAGGTAGAGACTTGCTTTCAGGGCTCCAGGGTCGGATCGAGGATAGTTCACACAATCATATAAACTTGATATTATTCTCTGAATGGAATACACACAACACCTCTACGTATCATATATTATTATATTTATTATATTTACATATAAGGGAAAGTCTTGAATTGTTCATCAATATCACAGGATCAGAAATATTAACAGAAAAATGTAATGAATAAATGAAAATATATAACGTGAGGATACATTATAAGGCATTAAAAATGAAAATGAAAATGAAAGAAAACAAAAATTTTCACTAACATATATTTTTCACTCTTGATTGAGAGCAATAATAAAATAATATGATAGTGTTAGCTGAGGTTGGTGCAATGGGGTACCATACAATTCTGTGTATGATACAAGAGTTCAGGGAAAAACCTCAGCAGAAAAAACCCTGCCTCCGTGTAAGTGTCTCCAAAAAGTGCAGCTGCTTTCGTCAAAAGGGGAACCGTCTTCTTCAGGGTTCCAGTAATTCTAATCTGAAAAGAGAAATGAGAGAGCAGAAAAATGAACAGTAAATTCAATGGAATTGAAATTGACCACCCATTGAAAATATTACTTGAAATAATAATAGACAGTGAATTTGGCCAAGAATAAAATCAAATTAGTACTCATCTTTTTAAAAGTTCTTCTTTCACGAAGATTTTACTCCGTTGTGGGTCTCTTGCAGAATAATCCTCTCTGCAACATGCTGGATTAATGAGTTTCCTAGAAGAAGATTCAAAATAATATGCTCAAAAAAACGTTGAAAATAATCTACCACTTCAGTTGAAGAAATGTTGCTATAGATCACTTCAAAATTGAATCTACTGTTTCCTCGGATAATAGGTTTGCTTTTCTATTTTCCTTTTCTTGCAAATTTGTCCTTGGCTTTCTGTACAATCATTCAGCCATCTGTTTAATTCCTTCCTTTTATCCTGGTTTAACAATTTCATTTTTCCTATCAATTCCTCATCAGAAGGCTATAAAATACCATCAAAATGTTCAAGACAAAAATCAAAACATAGCATTAACTACATTACATTTTCATCGTAACAATTTAATGATGTTGAGCTTTCTGGCTTTGATGCTGCTTCTTCTATGAAAAATTTCACATCATCTTGATAGGCCATTCGACTGGTTGAGGGTTCATTCAGATATAATCTTGTATCTTCATCGGAGTCTTCATCTGCAACAGAATCGCTTCTACGCCCAAACATAAATGCAGCATGTATATGCTTACACAATATAGTTTTAATACTGTTACTTGAACAGGCACATTCCAAAATAATATGTAATAATTATGTATTAGGTACCTTATGAAAAATTATTCAGAATTTTGTTGCTCTTCTTCTGTGTCACTTTCATCCAGATTCACCACCACTCGCTCTATTGTTGACTCCATGATATTATCGAGCTGCCACATTTTTTCTTCGACATCAGTTATAACATGATGTATGCATTTCTTCCATTTCTCAGCGCAAATCGATCCTATAGCTCCCAGAAACAAATTACGAACCTCAGCAATTTTAAATGAGGAGTTCTGAGCAGCTACTTTTCCTTTAACTTGAGCCCAAATGAGCTCGATTGGATTCAGCTCACAATGATATGGTGGTAGTCTCAAAACTGTTCTTCCCGTTTTATTGGCCATTTCATCTATAACTAATTTTTCATACCTCCCTCTATTCGCCTTAACCAGAGCAAGTAGTTCCGCCTTCAAAAGATTATTTTCGAAGGAAATATTTTTACTTAGCAACCAATTTCTCACATCTTCCTTGCGGGTTGATGAAGACGGAATCGATTCCATTTTTCTCGAATGATAACTGGCGTTGTCCATTACGATGACAGCGTTATGATCCAGAGTTGGCAAAATTGTTGAGAACCACTTCTCGAACGATTCCCCGTTCATTTCCTCATGGTAATCTCCGGATTTTTTCGATTCGAAAAACCATAGGCCGTTCTCTACAAATCCGTCTTCTCCCCCTATATGACATATAATCAGTCTTTTTCCTTTTCCACTTGGGTTTTTGAGACTAGTTGACAAACCTTCTCGAAAAGCCTGTCTGCTGGATCCAATCGATTCATCGACCCATATCGAATTTTTTGTACATCCTGCATTTATCCATGTCTCGTCAAGGTAATAAATTTTTCGGCCTTGCTCCCTAAATTCTCGAATTTTCTTCAAATAATTTCTCCTCCAAACAACTATTTCGTCTCTATCAATCAACAAACTACGTTTTTTGAATTTGAATTTCATTTTTTTCAATAATTTATAAAATGTTGTTCTTTTAAAATTCTGAATTCGACATTATTGTCCGGAAAAGATAACTGTGAAATCGACTACACAATAGAGGATTTCTGTCAGAAATAAGCACTTCATAACGAGAACACTTAATTAACTAATTTCACTACAAAATCTATGTACACTCTGATTTAGGTACTACACCTTCACCGTACTCTAGGTCGCTATCGACTAAAAACTTCTATATTTATACAAATTAGGGTAGTTTTCACCTCCACCTATTTTACACCGAGGAATAAAAAGAACCTAAATTGCTTAGATTCTGGATTTTCCAGAAATTATGACCCCAGTGCTACCTATGACCCTCTGGATTTACCCGAAATTATCTCGTCGGAAACCGAGAGTCCGACAAAGCGTTAAGTACAATTCAAACAAATATTTATAACCGGAACAAATTGAGGTACTTCGGATATATCAGGTAATAACCGTTGCGAATTCTAAAGGACTTAATTAAAAGGTTTTCAGTGTAACAAAGAAATCCAAAACATTCACTTCTATGCAAATTTCACAACTCTCCAGTACCTACTATCGACATTCCGTTCTAAGATTTAAGTACGATTCTGGCAGTCTTTTGGGGGCGTGAAAAGAATTATACAGCCGACCGTTTCACCAATCATATGTTAGTAATGCGCAAAACAAACCGATTTGGTTTGTTTATTTACATTCTCTTATATTTGAACAGACTATAGTTGCAGAATGGGCTCCTATTCCAATACGAATGCGAAATTCTAAAACGAGCGACGAAGGAGCGAGTTTTCGAACGCATGAGTATTGGAATTGCATTCTGCAACGAGTATTATACGATATTTTCTCTATTTCAGTCAAATTTTGTGAAATTCAATGAAAAAATTCAAATTATAGGTCCTAGTGACTTTCATATTGTATCTTGGCAGTTGGTGTGAATGTTAGGAAATACGAAAATTGACATTTCCAAATTGACGTCTGCTGAAATTTAAAAGGATCGGAAGTCATTGCTGACAACCACAAAACGAAAAATGTAACTGAAAACGATGCTGTAATGAATTCATTACAGCACTGTTTTTAGTACTGTAATGAACTCATTACGATACTGAAATAGAGAAAAATATTTCTAACATTATAGTGTTGAAAATATTTTTAGCACTCCCTTTTCCTATGATGAAATCAGATGAAAAAAATTCAGCAATTGCAAATTTTTATTATCAATATTTAACAATCATTACTTATGGACATTAATGTTTATCATAAAACTAGAACGGTTACTAACATTAATGCCCTGTGACGTTAGGGAGCTTCGCAACACATTATTAGAATCCTCAGCACCATCAGTACTTGTAGAAACCGGAAGTACAATATTGGATGATGATGATCCAAAATCTGTTGAGGTTGGGAGAATTTTTTCAGCAATGACATTTCTATATGCAATGGAATGATCAACAGAGCCCTCGGCTACCGTCGTAGACTTCCATCCACCATGTTTTTTATATCCATAATATTTGCTCCTGATTCTGCTAGCAATGAAGCGGAGGATCTTCGAAAATAGTGTACTGTACATTGGCAGTTTGAGGAATTCGGCAACAATAGATGGAATTTTCCCAAATGTATTGATACCAACTGGAATGGCAGTGCATTTATCATTCATGTATTTCAGGAAAAAACGACGATGTTTGATGACAGAAGGGCGCAGTGCAAAGTACTCATAAAAATAGTCAACATACTTCCCAATAATACTGAAAGAACGACTGACTTTCGTTTTTGTGTTTGGAAGTTGTATAACCAATGATTTATTTGTTATTTCGATGTCTTCCACTGATAAATTACAATATTCTTCACGCCGACAGGCTCCAAATAATCCGAAAATAGTTGCAACCTCAACCATCAAGTATTTTTCATCTGGTGCCTCATTTATAAAGTTTTCAACTTGTTCACGAGTGAGAATTTTCTATTTTTTGGGACGATATCCTTCACTTTTCCGTTTTAAATATGCTATTACCTTAAAACATTTACTAACATCCACACCATTTTTAATAAGGTCGCTTGACGTTATCATTGAAAATTTAGTTGATGAACTCCATATTTTTGATTTTTCTTCTAAGTATGTCAGGAAAACAGGTTCACTGAAGTTACCTTATAACGGTCAGAATATTTTCAAATTCTCGAAGGATTCGAATTCCCCTAAAATTACGGGTATTAGGCAGACAACAAAACCGGAGATATGTTCGAATAAAAAGTGGTTCTTACTTCCAACGCCATATGATATCAATAAATTTTCATTGCGATTTAAGATTTTCTTCCGAGTGTTACGAAGTGTAAATTCCAAATTTGTGAAATAAATTCACTCGATATTGTCGGATATTTTGGATAATTGCTTCATTGAATTCTGTCGATTTGTTGGATTTTTGGAAGTCGAACAGAATTTCCGTATAAAACGGGATTTGATAGTCACTGAGGAAGAACGTTAAAAAAAAAGCCGACCACCATCCTAGGTAACGTTGTGAAAGATGTCAATAATTTATTTTCAAATTCATTCAACAACTTAATTGAATTTTAGGCTTTTTGGGTATAGAATAGTATCATAGAGTATAGAGACGTATTTTGGATTCACATTCGACTAATTTGCTGTTTGGTTGATGTAAAAACGCCAGGGGTTAACAACAACCACCTTTGAACATTCCCGAGAACTCGGCCACTTCCACGATTTTGAACAGCCCTTACTCTTCGTCTGAGGAACCATCCCTTGGAACTTGGAAGTGACATTGAGGCCTCTTCAGGGCGGAACCGTACTGGATGAGTAGAACTTTATTTACATTCTCTCCAGACTTTATTGAAATTTTCAGTCACCAAAATTTTAGGAATACTTACCATTTAATTAACACCCGAACCATATACATTTAGTGAAATATAACAATTGAATTATTATTAACTGTCTACGAGAAATTAGTGAACTTTGATGACCTTGATATTTGTTTGTTTCCAACTATTGAAGTAAACTTGTAAATGAAAGCCGGCCTTCATCCCTAACTCCCTGAATAGAATTGTTCATTTCGAACTGAATTGAATGAATATATTTGTTATAAAATCTATTTTTGCTTTCATTCACCAACCGATAATTATTATCTTTTCTTTTGGTAGTTTTTCTCTATTATGAATGAAAGCCAAATATTGAAATAAAACTACCTGGCGCCCAAATAATTTTGAGTTACTAATATTTTTTTTTTATTAATCCTAATTTTGTCATTTGAGACCCCCCCTACTCTCAACGAATAGTGAACTAGTCGGAGCAAATAGAACTTGACACCCTAGCGTCATAAATTTTTGGCGCCCAACGTGGGGCCTCCTTGTTGTTCCTTTGCTTTTTTTTTGTCATATTTTTGAAATATATCTTCTTTTTTTTAAATGGAGATGAACATAAATAGGCTGTTGAGTGATGAACTCAGGTATGAGATACAAATAAGGGGTAAAGTTCCTAAATCAACGGTGGCTGAAAATAGAACATTGTTAAGAACCTTGATCCGCAAGGAAAAATCTTGTGAGATCACTGATTTGATGAATAGTTTAGATTTAGACTGTAGCTTGGAATTGTTAATTTGTACAAAGAAATTGGGCGAGTTAGATGATGATATTCGTAATTTTGATTTTGAAAACATATCAAATGAGTATGACAGATTAAGTTCTCGATTAACACATGTTAGGGGACGGCTTCGGAGATTGATCATAAAGAATGATGAACAGCAACAAAATAAACTGCAATGCCTTGAAAAATATCGTGTGTTGACAGATGTTCTATTGGAAAAGGTAGTCGATAAATCATTTCATACGACTTCTTCTTGTGTTGATGATTCTGAAGAATCCTTGCTCGATAGACCAATCGATGAATTGGAAAATATGTTAGCTTGTGCAGCTCCGACAGTTTTTCGGGAAACTGTGCCGGAATCTAATAGCAATAGGCAAGAAACCATGAGAGCCTCTGAAGTCAGATCAGCTCGTAACTGTACACCGGGTGTAACTCAGCGTTCAGTCCCCAATCTGATGCGTAGATCCACTCTTATTGATATGGATGAGCCTCAGGTTCATCCTATTCCTAATCGATCGTTTTCGGGGGTTAATTTTGACGCGAGTTCACTTGCTAACAAGCTTCGGAATTTGAGATTTGATACAACTCAAACTTCGGAACAAGACCCGGGAGATAACAGATGTGGTCTAGTAAACCCTCCTGTGGTCAATACTTTCGGTGAACCCATATGGAAATGGAATCTGCGTTATGATGGAACCGGTGATGTGGATGACTTTTTGCAGAGTGTTGAGGACCGCAGGATTTCAAGAGGGGTTACAAAGCAGCTGTTGTTCCAGTCATCTTTTGACCTGTTTCATGGAGATGCAGCTAATTGGCTGAGATCAGTCAGGCCCAAGCTGGGATGCTGGGATGACCTTGTGTCTGGTCTGAGGGAAGTTTTTCGACCACACGATTTTGAATTTCTCTTGTGGGAACGGATTCGCACAAAGAGACAAGGGGAATATGAAAAAGTTGCTTTGTTTATTGCTTCTATGGAAAATCTTTTTAATAGGCTTTCCAAACCGCCAATTGAGAAGGATCGCGTGGAAATGATCTTACGGAATTTGTCACCAAAATACCAGAGAGCTCTTGCCTTGCATTCTATCGGCTCTGTTGACGAGCTAGCCAAACTTAGCCGAATGGCAGAAAACGTAGATTCACGGGTGCAGCGTTTTACTATTCCAAATTCAGCGACACCAACGAGAGGATCTCGAAATCAGGTTCATGGTGTTCATGCCGTAGACAATGCCTCCCTCTCACCTCCCAATACTGGTTTGAATTGTTGGAATTGTAGGAAATCTGGACATTTGTTTAGAGACTGTCCGGAGCCTCGTGAATTGAGGTGCTTCAAATGTAATAGACCAGGGGTGTCTGTAAAGAACTGTCCTAACTGTAGGAAGTCGGAAAACTAGGTAAGAAGGTGTCTAATGGTCGTGACCAACCTTCTAGCCTTCGGAAATCGACCAGTTCAGAAACAACCGAATGTACTAACTTGGTATTACTTGATTATATTATCGCACATGCGGATGGTGACCAGAGACCATACTTAGAGGTATCTGTAATGGGTCAGAAAATGCTAGGTTTGTTGGATTCTGGTGCATCATGTTCAGTTGTTGGCCTCAGTGGTTATGAGAAATTTCGTAATTTAGGTCTTTGTCTAAGTTCGTCTGAGGGTACTTTGTGTTCGGTTGCCAATGGGCAGAAATGTCGAAGTATCGGTTCCTTGTTGGCTCCTGTAAAGTTAATGGATAAATTAATTTTGTTGAAAATCTTGGTGATACCGGACATTTCGCATGAGTTGATTTTGGGGCGTGATTTTTGGGTGAAAATGGATATTGTTCCGGATTTAAAAAGGGATGTATGGCATTTTGCAGATGCTCCTCCTGTTGCCGATATTTGTAGTATCAAGAACAGGGATGAGTTGTTGACTGAACAACGACGGGAACTCGACAACCTATTGAAGGAGAAATTCGATCGGATGGGAACTGGACTGGGCTTTACCACAATGATTGAACATGAAATCATATGCGACTCTCCGCCTGTTAAACAACGCTATTACCCTGTTTCGCCATATAAACAGAAGATTATTGACTCTGAACTTGAGAAGATGTTGGAATTGGGAGTTGTGGAACCTTCAACTAGTCCTTGGTCCTCACCAGTCATTTTGGTTCCGAAGAAGGATGGAACGTATAGATTTTGTGTGGACTATCGTGTTCTCAATTCAAAGACTAAAAAGGACGCATACCCAATTCCTTATGTATCAGCTATTCTTGATAGACTTCGTGATGCTAGATATGTTAGTTCATTAGATATAAGAAGCGCATATTGGCAAATCGGTATTGCAGAATCAAGCAGGGAAAAGACTGCATTTACTATCCCCGGTCGTGGTTTGTTCCAATTCAAAAGAATGGCTTTTGGTCTGACCAATGCCCCTGCAAGATGGCAACGCCCCCTGGATCGTGTACTCGGAGCAGATTTAGAGCCGTACGTTTTTGCTTATCTCGATGACATTATTATCGTCTCTGCAACATTCGAAAAACATTTGGAAATATTGAGTTTGGTCCTTGATCGCCTCATAGCTGCGGGTCTCACATTGTCTCGTGAGAAATGTCAATTTTGTCGTTCAGAGTTACTTTATCTGGGGTATATTGTTGACGGTCGCGGATTGAGGGTAGATCCTGAAAAGGTGAGTTCTATATTGAACATACCAAGTCCAAAGAACGTATCTGAAGTTAGGCGTTTTATAGGTATGGCATCATGGTATCGTCGTTTTGTACCGCAGTTTTCTACTAAAATCGCTCCACTCACTAAATTGACGAAGAAGGGAGTCAAATTTGTGTGGTGTCACGAATGTGAGAGTTCTTTTAATATTATAAAACAACATTTAGTTTCGTCTCCAGTTTTGACATGTCCAGATTTTGAACGACCTTTTGTTCTTCAGACAGATGCTTCGGCGTATGGGCTTGGAGCTGTGCTTAGTCAGAACTTTGACGACGGAGAGAAGGTCATTTGTTTCCTGTCTAGATCTCTAACGAAACAAGAACAGCGTTATACTACTACAGAAAGAGAATGCTCAGCTGTGATATGGGCTCTAGAGAAGCTGAGACACTACTTGGAAGGTACACATTTCACCATTGTTACGGATCATTATTCGCTTCTCTGGCTTGATCGATTGAAGGATCCTACAGGTCGACTCGGTAGGTGGGCACTGCGTTTACAACCTTTCGATTATGAAATCGTACACAGGAAAGGAAAAGATCATGTTGTTCCAGATTTTCTGTCTCGATCCGTTCCTATGGTTGATTCTGTTGTGGAAATGGGGGATCTTTTCGACTTCTCCGGCTCGTCTGATCGGTGGTACATGAAAATGAGGAAGAGTGTTGTTGAGCACCCACTAAAGTTTCCATTGTGGAGATTACAATCCGAAAACCTTTACAAGTTTGTGAAATCTGAACCCGGATCACCAGTTGGCCAAAGTTCGTGGAAATTGGTCGTGCCTAAAGATTTTCGGAAACGAATTCTTGCTAGATTTCATGATGATCCTCGTGCTGGTCATGCTGGTATCTATAAAACCTATTGGAGAATATATGCTCTCTATACTTGGCCAAAAATGAGAGCTGATGTGAAGGCTTATGTGGGAAAATGTAAGGTCTGTGCTAATCACAAACCGCTACAAACTCGTCCAGCTGGTCTTATGGGTGACAGACCGGAAATTGTTTCGCCTTGGCAATTGGTGAGTCTTGATTTTAGTGGGCCCTATCCTACTTCCACAAAGGGTTATAAATATGTTTTGGCGATAATCGACTATTTTACGAAATATGTCCTCTTGTTTCCACTTCGTTCTGCAACAGCACAAGCACTCTGTAGAATAGTTGAGGAGGAGCTATTTTTGGTTTATGGGGTCCCGCAACATTTGAATTGTGATAATGGTGTTCAAATGAGAAGCAGAAAATTTCAAGATCTCTGTAAGTCATACTCTGTTAATTTGTTCTTCACTGCCAGATATCACCCACAGGCTAATCATACGGAACGTACAAATAGAGTTGTTAAAACGATGATTTCATCGTACATTGAGGGAAATCAGCGAAAGTGGCCTGATAATCTAGCTGCTATTGGTTGTGCTATTCGGACATCGCGACATGAAACGACTGGTTTCACCCCTTTCTTCTTGAATTTTGGAAGGGAGTATTGTTACTCAGGTAATCAATTCAGGGCGCGATTTGTCGAAGACGATGACCATGTACAGGCCGATCCACAAAAACGAAGTCTAGAATTCAAGAAACTTTTCGAAAAAGTTAGAACAAGAATTCTTAAGGCGAATGATCGCAATCGAAAATATTATAACTTGAGACATCGACCTCTTGATTTTCAAATTGGCCAAAAAGTCCTGAAAAGGAATAAAGTTTTATCAAATGCTGCGAACTATGTGACAGCAAAATTGGAGCCGAAATTTGTGGGTCCCTATATTGTCGGTAGAAAGGTTGGAAACAACTGTTATGACTTGGTTGATGATAGGGGTGATAGTAAAGGAATTTGGCATGTACAAGATCTCAAGTCCTACCCCGATGACGCAACGGATACCCATTTTGAGGACGGGTAAACCGTCTTCCAGGAAGGGGGGGAGTTATAACGGTCAGAATATTTTCAAATTCTCGAAGGATTCGAATTCCCCTAAAATTACGGGTATTAGGCAGACAACAAAACCGGAGATATGTTCGAATAAAAAGTGGTTCTTACTTCCAACGCCATATGATATCAATAAATTTTCATTGCGATTTAAGATTTTCTTCCGAGTGTTACGAAGTGTAAATTCCAAATTTGTGAAATAAATTCACTCGATATTGTCGGATATTTTGGATAATTGCTTCATTGAATTCTGTCGATTTGTTGGATTTTTGGAAGTCGAACAGAATTTCCGTATAAAACGGGATTTGATAGTCACTGAGGAAGAACGTTAAAAAAAAAGCCGACCACCATCCTAGGTAACGTTGTGAAAGATGTCAATAATTTATTTTCAAATTCATTCAACAACTTAATTGAATTTTAGGCTTTTTGGGTATAGAATAGTATCATAGAGTATAGAGACGTATTTTGGATTCACATTCGACTAATTTGCTGTTTGGTTGATGTAAAAACGCCAGGGGTTAACAACAACCACCTTTGAACATTCCCGAGAACTCGGCCACTTCCACGATTTTGAACAGCCCTTACTCTTCGTCTGAGGAACCATCCCTTGGAACTTGGAAGTGACATTGAGGCCTCTTCAGGGCGGAACCGTACTGGATGAGTAGAACTTTATTTACATTCTCTCCAGACTTTATTGAAATTTTCAGTCACCAAAATTTTAGGAATACTTACCATTTAATTAACACCCGAACCATATACATTTAGTGAAATATAACAATTGAATTATTATTAACTGTCTACGAGAAATTAGTGAACTTTGATGACCTTGATATTTGTTTGTTTCCAACTATTGAAGTAAACTTGTAAATGAAAGCCGGCCTTCATCCCTAACTCCCTGAATAGAATTGTTCATTTCGAACTGAATTGAATGAATATATTTGTTATAAAATCTATTTTTGCTTTCATTCACCAACCGATAATTATTATCTTTTCTTTTGGTAGTTTTTCTCTATTATGAATGAAAGCCAAATATTGAAATAAAACTACCTGGCGCCCAAATAATTTTGAGTTACTAATATTTTTTTTTTATTAATCCTAATTTTGTCATTTGAGACCCCCCCTACTCTCAACGAATAGTGAACTAGTCGGAGCAAATAGAACTTGACACCCTAGCGTCATAACCTTCTACATTTTACAATTTACACCAGGCCAGGAAATTGTTATAAGCTATATCGTACTGCTGAACATATTTTTTAGGTAGGAGTTCCAGATTTGCTCTTCTTGCAGACTCTTCAATATTCACAGAAACAACCAAATCGTTATTTTTTAAATAATTGCACTCTCGACAAACATATTGATCAGTTAAAAACCCAAGACGAAAATTGGACAGGAACGAAATTCAAATGACAGCGTCTTTTCTCATTTGTTAGTAATCATAACGTTGGCAACGTTTGCCATTCACAACAACATTTTGATTATTTGAATATTAAAATGCATTTTGAAGTTTGTCATTGCAAATTCGCCCATTTCATCATCAAAATAAGGCAGTTGTACAAAAAACATTGTATGGTATTTGTGTTAAAAGTGATTTTATTTTGTTCGTGAAATTGTTCATTTCGCTCCGCTCATTTCACAAACTTTTTCACTCACAAAATGAAACGTCACTTTTAACACTCATATCATAAATAACTATTCTGCACAACTTGAAATACTCCAGTATGAAAATGTAGCAGTTCTACGAAACCTGCGTCACAGTTAAACCTTAGAAGAACTTACTACATTTACAAAGTTAAAAAAGAGTAAATAGAAAGTAGACTTGGCAATGTCGCTTGATTTTCACGAGTGTCAACTTGCGTCAGTTTTAAGTGAAAGAACTTGATAAACCTAAATCAAGGCTAACCGCGATACTTTATGAAAGTGAATGGAGTATACATCAGGTTTTTATTCCGCAGGGTGGTGTAACTCTCCGAGTACGCACGAATTCACGCATCATTACCTCCTCCTAGCATTACATTGCATAACTTGTGGAACTTAATTAAAAATTATAATCATCATTATCAATCAATACGGAAAAGTTCTCCTGCTTTCGTCGAAATTGTAAGGGATACTCTTCCGTAGATTGCTTCCTTCAGAAAGAATAAATAAAAATAAAATATTATACAGGAACATCATTCAAGACACATGATATCATTAATTTTTGGAGACACCTTGTTGTATTGTACCCAAAAGGAAGGCGATGAGAGCAACTTCAAGTTAGTTTCTGAATAAAGGCGGTAAGTAGGGCACTGAAAGTCAAAATTCAATATCAAGCTCAGAACGGCAAAAGTTGTTGGTAAATATCTGCCGAGCGAGATAACCTGTTGCCATTAAGAATTCGTACTGGGTCTGGTATGAGTATCACGTCTTGCTTTTATTGGAGCCATCTTAGGCAGCCAAACAGCAACCAGTCGCTTCATGCTCTCTGTTAGGAATATAAGAAACATTCTAAGCGGAACATACGTTGGAGATGGAGAAAAAATTGGTTAGGGAGAACGATTTTTTAGAGTTCGTAGTTGGAATACTAATTCCGAAGTTGAACTGAAAAATACTCTCGTTCCTAATTTCCAATGAACAAATGGAAAACGAATCAATGAAATAATAATAATGATAAAAGGCATTTATTTTCCAATGTTTAGTCAAATGGCAATGAATAGAAAACAAGTCTAATCATAATTATATACAGGTCGCATTGCGAAATATATAAAGTATTCTTGTACAGGACACAATGAGAACTGTACGAGTTGAATTCTGAATATTAATGGGGGTAAATAGATAATAATATAATAATAATATTATTAGAATCTGATATTAGCTATATTGAATTGAACTAGACAAAAGGTATACGGAAACAAGTGTAAAACTTCATTATTTACGAATGCAACAGTAAGTCCATAAATCACCAGAGTGAAATAAATTCACCAGCAAATTTTCGTGATGCCAAATCCAAGAAAACAAGGAAACATGCTGAGTTCCATATCGATGTACTCAATTCAGGAAAAATATTCATTAACAATTTTCCTAATTCAACATATTTTCTCCTAGGAGTGAAATAAATAGTTTCAATAACGCAAATAATTGTAGTCTAAATAATCAGAGGTATGTAATAGTTCATGAGAAAAGCCAGAAGATGCTGGTGCCAAGTGCGAAGCTAGCACAAAAACTTCAAACTCGACTAACTTGAAAACTGATGGGGCTGGAATTGATTCAAGCGGCACAAATGGGCACAAATTCGGTTCTTAATATTGGGAATAGTTTCATAATTGGTAGCGTCACTTTTTCACGGCTTCAGATCCGGTCTATTCCTATCGTACTCTACAGTTCTATCTGTTGTCATTGGTTTGCACCAGTAAAGAACCACTCCGTCCGTTTCCAACACTGCTGCAGGCTGATACTTGTAATATGGCGGACAAGTATGCGATAAACCTTGTTAAAATTCTAACTGCAAGCGCACAATCTTTGCCACTAGGTTGTGTCGGCCTAGATATGAATTGTTCACAAGGCTTCGGTAACCGGCGATTATATGTTCAAAAGACTCGCCAACTGGCCGCACATCCTGCATTTGTCCTCCACGTCCAGCTTCAAAGAGTGTTTCACGTATTGGGGGTTCTCATAACTCGATCTTGGATAGCCTGCAGAAATCCCTCAGTTTCAGGATACAATTGGACCGCATTAAGTCATGACAAATAAGGTTATGTACAGATATTTTCCCGCTTGAGTTGTTTGAGAGATTTTGAGTTCAAAGCTTGTTTTCGCCCGCTGCTTCTGTCTTCTCTTGTGGTAGTGATATCGAACGTCAGTTCTCTGGTTCAGAGGTGTGTATCCCTTATCTTCTGTTGTCAACAGTTTCATTAGAATCTTCAAACTCTATTAGTTGCTGCCGTTTTCTCCTGAGTTCTAAAGTGTCTTCAGATGTTCAACAGAGCTCCTCGTCCGCCAACACGTCTAGGTAGAAAATGCCTTATCACTGATGCATTGATGTGCAGACATCGGACTTTCATCAAGAGACGGCTGAAGGAGGGGGCTGAGAAACGTTCAGATGAACAATTTCTGGGGTCGTTTATTTTGTCATGACTACCACAAAAGGAATTCAATGTTTAACCTGTATCAGGGGTTCTGTCGATCACTTTGCCTGTTTATTTTACGGCTGAAGTAGGATTCTGTGAAAGTAATAGATTTTTTTCAATTGAGGTAGGACTCTTTTGTGAATTTCAGAATCGATAAGGCCTTCATTACATTTACCTTCTGTTGATTATTCCTGTTCAGATATAGTTCTAACAGCCTGATTATCCTGTGTTTCAACATTAGTTTGATACTTTCCTGAGTGATATGGGTATTTCGCATTCACAACGATTAATATTTGTGTTGACCTCAGCGAGATTACAACGTTGTTACGCCACGGCTTCACCCTTGGTCAATTGACTATAGATTTGCGGATGATTGAAGTCACTTCGTCAGGTCGGTTCCATATCATGGAGCCACTTGTCCGTTTCTCCCTTATGTGAAGTGAATACTTATGTGAAGTGAATACTTATGTGAAGTGAATACTTATGTGAAGTGAATACTTCATATTTCTGGAAATTTTCAAATGGGTCGACCTCGCCAAGATTCTACCCTTGTTACGATACCGATTCACCATTGGTCAATCTACTGGAAGTTTGCAGAATTACAGAAGTCACACCGTTGCTGAAACCTATTGTCCGGAGGTTGTTGTTGGCACTACTGTACCATACTTCTATCCCCCTCTGTGGGGCGAACACTTCGTATTTCTTGCGATTTTCATCTGGGTCGACGGGATTATAGCACTGTCACGGCACTGCTTCAATCTAGGTCAATATCTTGAAGGGCTGTAGATTAACAGAGGTCACTTCGTTAGGTTGAGGGGTTTCATTTCCTAGAGCCACATGCCCCGGCAGTATCACAGAGGCGTATACATTTCCGCTTCAAATAGTGTTTCTCGTAGTTGAGATTTCTTATAACTCTATTTTGGATAGCCGTCAGAAATCCTTCAGTTACAAGACACAATTTTCTAGCATTTGGCCACGACAAAAAAGTTGTTTTCTTCCTTCAGATGTTTGGGAAATTTGCCGCAAGTGTTTTTTTCCAGCCATGTACTCCTGTCTTCGCTTCTGGTAATGCTTTCTAACGCCATTCGTCGGTGTTGCAGGTTGGATGGTGCTTTTATGTATCATCTATTGTTGCTAGTTTCGGACTCGAATAGACACTGTCGTGGATTTTCCTCCTGGGTTCTACAGGGTACTAATGTTCAACAGACCTCTTCCGCCGTCACGTTGAGGAAGATAGAGCCTTTTCACCGAAACATTCTTATGTGAACATCTGACAGCTTTGTGTTCACTTCTGTAACCCAGCTTCCATATTTCGCAATGAATTCGGTGGGATTAATTCTTCGAATTTGTGGTGTACTTGCAGGTATGTTGTGGTATCAAATTGAAAATGTCCTGAAAATTTTCCTGACTTGTCTCCACTTAAGCTGTGTTGATTATTATTATCATGTGAAAGAAATAGGTTTGTGGCTTGGTGACTGGGCTAATCAAGGGAATCCAGGTTAGGATTTTTTGTAGACTGAAAGATTTAATTGTGTATGCAGGGTGTTTGCAAAGGTGAGGCTTTTCTTTTGACAAAAGGTAGAACTCATCAAAATAAGTCATTTCACCAAAATTTTTTTTTATGAATCATGTCCCTGTTTCGAGAAAATGAAACCAAAATATTTTCTAGTTTCTAGGTGGATCTGAAAATTCCTTAGTCTGAACCTCCTCCCTCGCTTGCTCTGCCGTAGATATCAACATCTCTTGTTTTTTGCCTCCTATCATACATGACTCAGAACATCGATTGTGATCAGTATTCGATCGTGTTACGGCGAGCGTGCGGTGAAGATTGTACGAGTGTTTACGTTTATTCAAATAATGAACTTGTTGATATGCTTTTAATTTATGGTGAATAAACAAAATGCGAGTTCAGCGTATAACTTGTACCTACAAAACAAGATTTTCACTAAAAAATCAGCTAAATTCGCGGATGTTCATGAACTCGGAACAGAGAGATGCAGGCCAGATTAGTATATGAATATTATGTCCAAAGTTTTTTATAAATTTTTCAAATTGAACATTTCATATGAGAAATTTTCGGTAATATGACTCATTTTGATGAATTCTATCACCTGTCAACAGAAAAGCCTCACCTTAAAATACACCATGTGTAAATATCGACTCTTACATGAACATTATATACAATATACAGGTTGAGTCTTTGACTTGTACATATATTTCAACTATAGATTCCTCCCATCAAAAGAAACACTTTTTTCCCATACCATTTTTCAAAATTCGGTTCCGTTTGGAAGATACAGGGTGTCAAAAATCCATGAAATTAACACTATTCTTTCCATATATTCGGAACCGATATTTCGAATGAACTGAATTTTGGTTTATTGTCTACTCTATTCATGGTGCATATTCCTCAATTGAAACTTATTTCATATTTCTCCTGGTAAAAAAGTTACAGTATAGTCGACTTATAAATTCACGCAAAAATACTATGAAACCACTTGAAAAAGATGAACGGTTCACGTTTTCGAAAGAATTGATTATTTTAGAAAACAAAAGTATTCTTATATTTTTTCAATGAAACGCGTCGTTCTCAAGTTATTCCTAATTGCATAAGATTAAAATAGAGGAAAAAATCATGAATTTCAAGAATAATCTGAGTGCTGTGCTGAGTTAAATCTCATCGAATATAATTTTTTTCTCTGGTCTCTCAACAAGTTACCAACGTTGTCAGAATGTTTATCAACTTTGTCAAGACTAAAATCTCTATGATGAAAAAACGTTTGATGTAGAGATATGTAATAAAAAAATTCTACATTCGTGGGACATAAAACTGAATTCTAAGAAGCATGAAATTAGTTTATAGGCAGTTTCTATTTAAAATTCATTGTTACCGGTCCTTCAGCAAAATATCTATCGAAACAATATAACTCGACACCAGAACGACACTACTATCACATCAATTCACTGAAAGTCATTTACATAATCATCACCTGTTTGCTAAGAATATTTGTTTTAAGCCTGTTTGCTTCATTCTCTGTAAATAAATAAAGAGTGAACTTCGTCTATGGAATCACTGACTAAAGTTTTAGGTTGGACTGGTTGGAGCACAGAGCAACGGTCTTGCGTCACGGCTACAATGGCTTCATCCACGCCGTGGATTCCACGGCCTTCTGAAGAGAACGTAGCCCTATATTGGCGAGAATCAGAACTACTCTTTTGGCATTTTTAAAGAGCAACGCCTAGACGCCTTTAGCGATTGTGATAGTTCATCCGCTAACGATAGGGGACGTACTGCTTTCTTGAGTTCGCATTGTTCGAAGAGAAAATCCGCAATCTGGCATCGTCTTCTCTATAGTTCTGTGCTTTATCACAGAGAATGTGGTAAGCTTAGGTCATTGACCCTGAATCATATGACTTTGGTTAATGGAGTTAGGATAGGTTAGTGAAAAACTATTTTTTATGCCATCGTTTTAGAATTTCGAGGAAAATATGAACAAATTATTGGTGTTTACAAACTAATCTTCAGGAAAATCGAAGGAGGAACTTATTTTGGTGTGAGAAATATAGCTTTTCAATTGACGAAATGATCGGACAGAACTGAGTGTTTTGTTAGGAAATATCGTGTTTGTAACATTCTTATTCAAATAAGGTCAGTGCTTGAGTATTTTCTAATTGTATCAACCAGAACATCTACTAATCACCTCAATTTCAATCGAAAAGTATGAACTTTGAGGTGTTTGCAGAGAATTGATCCAGGCACGCATTAAGCTCAACTTTTTTTTTTCAAATGGCTATATCTCTTTAACAGAGCCGAATTCGGAAAAATGGAAAATGGAAAAAAGGTTTCCTTTAGCATCAAGAATCTACAGTTGAAATATATGTACAAGTCAAAGACCCTGTATATTCGTGTATTAAAAATCTGTTTCGGTAATATGAAATACAATACTCTCTTGATCATATGAATATGTAGGGTATCATATTGAAAAGTTGATTTCTGAAGGTTTTTCTGATAGGAGTTGTTATTTTGAATAGACCGCTATTTCGGTAGATGTCCCTCTTGAAGCTGTCATTTTTTGACATTCGACAAGTACAAACTAGGTAGGTACTAAAGAATGATACACGCTTCGAGAACGCATTGAAATTATTAAAATTCTCTATAAGTTATATTCAGAAAAAAATATACCTTTTTCAACCACATATCGCACGACCTAACTGCCATATACGAATTGAAGGGATGAGGGTAGCGTGCAGAGGAATGAAATGATGTGATTATGGTTTTTGAGTGAAGAAAAAATGGCCATATCTCGTGCCTCTATCATGACCAAAATTCACGGTTTTATAATGTTGATTTTTCCTACTGAAAAAGACCTCTGTTTCCTTTTCAATGTGACACCCAGTATAAAGGGGAATGAAAATATAGGTATAAGAATCAACTGCCTTAGCTTGTCATGCTCTATCATCTGGGCATAGTTTCGATTTCGAGAATGTTGATGTTTTGAATCGTGATTTTTTTTACGTTAATTTCGTATTTTGTTTGGCATGACTAACGACAACTACACTTGTGTTGTCCTTGTTGATTCTATGTACCTACATCGATGAATTTTCTCCTTGTTGTAGACACCTATTTTGATGTTATCGACGATTTTCTCCAACGGAAAGATTCAATTTTTTAATTTTTGCTTTTATTCCGATGGTAAGTTTGTGAATTGTCACTTTTGACATTTTTCTCGTGGTTGATTATCTGTTCTTATTCTGACGTTGAGTCATATATGTCCATCTTTGATTGTTCTTGCCGACCTGTTATTTCATTCCAGTCATTCATTTTATTGTTCATATCATTGTAAATTTTTCATTTGTAGGTATTTCGTATTGTTTATATTTTTCCTCTATTTTCAGCCTGAAGAAGACCCAATAAAGGAACCGAAACGTTGCTGACGAAATAGTTCTATTTTATGTTGTTCCTTGACCGATACCATCCATCTTATAGGAAAAATAGGTATATCATTTATTGTTTCATTTATCCACAGTCTTCGGAGGATCCAGCTTCGAATCATCATCTATGAAACAAAGTATTTTCTTCATTCAAAAGTAGAGCTGTAAGTGTATGAAGGAACACATTGTTTGCTCAAGAGTTCTTACTCTCATTGCCTTATTTAATCCCGACAACCTGTTAAGACAGAGCCGCTTTCCTGGGGTCGAATTCAATAGCGTAGTCGTGTACGAAATTCTTCAGGCGAACTAAATGCAAACCCCTGGTGCATAAACTTCCGTTCGTTCAGATGGCAATGCGATGAAGGAACGAGAAAATTCTAAACTGGGAAGCATATAACGAATGGCAGAATCAGTCCTTCAGTTTAGCAGCAAAGTAATGAGTTTGCTTTGCAAATAGCGCCAACGTAGACTTTCACGCAGGCTTCATTTAAAGTCTTTACCTATTGAAGAAGGTCTTTATTTTTACGATTACAGGCCCGGAATGCTCAGAAGATTTTACATATAAATTACGTAGAATGTGAGTTCGTGTTTTAATTTAGAGAAACTCCCTGACTGAATATGTATCGTTCCTTCATTGAAATTCATCGATTCGTTTTTATTTTTCCCCGACGATGCTCATTAGAGTGAATTATTGAGATCATGAAAAAATTTCGGCAAATCTTCATTAAAAAATGTAGGTCTAAAATAATAGTATATTATTTTATAAGAAGCAGAAGTGACTTTCCATGTGAGGCGGGTAATTGAAAGCGAGCCATGGAAAGTCACTTCCCCTTCTTATAAAATAATATACTATTATTTTAGACCTACATTTTTTAATGAAGATTTGCCGAAATTTTTTCATGATCTCAATAATTCACTCTAATGAGAAGGAGGAGTGACTTTCCATGTGAGGCGGGTAATTGAAAGCGAGTCATGGAAAGTCACTTCCCCTTCTTATAAAATAATATACTATTATTTTAGATAGAATGTACACGAGTATGCGCATGAAAGACTGCAATTGATCTAACAATACAGTTTTTGAATATAATGAAGTAAAAACTAAAGATGAGTTCTCTGTGGAAGTCAGTTCTCTTCGTAGTAGCAAGATTGCACGCCGCTAAGCAAGCCTCTAGGCGCTAAGCAAGCCTCCTGCCTATGCGTATGTAGCCTTAGGAATAGCAACTTTTCGATGATCCTGTACGTTTGGAAATATTAGTATATTATTTCATTAGGAGGAGAAGTGTCACTTTTCGTGGCGAGGTTTAGTTTATCCGCCGAACGAATAATATTTGTCCTAAAAAAAATTCATGAAAAAAAAACTCAAAAATTGACAGAAATTGATCCTTCCGTGGTGCAAATGAAAAATAAATTGGATGTTTTACCTGTAGCAAGCTCAAAACACACAGACTATTCTAATGAATACAGAAGGACAAAGAAGGTAAGGTAAAGTGGGGTAAGTGCAATCATGGGGTAACTGCAATCAGGAACCATCACCCATAAATTATGAGAAAATACGCAACCTTTATTGACTATGTGCACAGGAAATGGTATATTAATCGATTTCAAGCGTATAACCACTAATAACCGCGGTTATCTCTGGTCCTGCCCTTGGTTATAGCCCTTCTATTCAGGATGAACCACGTATAACCAACTTGCGCTTGAATGTGGTTATCTGAATCGCGCGAAAATCAAGTCTATTAACCTCACTTCTTATAACCAGAATCTTAACCCAGCTCTCGAGTACGATTATCTGCGGTCCAAACGATGACGTTGAAGGGCTAATTCATGACGTCACATACTTATAACCAACAAGGACCAAAAGCGCTTGAATGAAGTTGGTTATCGTTGGTTATCTGTGGTAATTACCACTTAGGACCAGGTTATCCGCTTGAAATCGACTATTATACCTAATGTTAGTTGACAACCCTGCGCAGCATCTGTGTAAATTGACAATTTTTCAAGTCAAGTATCTGTTTTGCTATTTTGGCCGGTTATGTATGATGTATTGTTGATATATGTAATGGGACTATTCAGTTTCACTTTGTATTTCAAGTATTGAAAGTATGATTACACTTACCCCACGAAAATTGTTAGTGGGGAAAGTGCAATCATAACTTGATGGGAAACTGCAATCAGTAGTGATTGTATTCATTAAAATCAAATTATTATGTATTCCCTAATGAAGACGACCTGTCAGTAGTGCACCAGGATCAAATAATGAAGGTATTTCGGTTACCTGTAACTGAAAAAAGAGGCCGTTATCATTTTAAAGAATTATATTGAAACAAAAGCGAAAAGATCGTTATCACAGAAATATCTGATTTGTTATTACATTATTTCTTTTGACGATTAATAAAGAAAATATAGAATTTATATGGTTTTTCATCACCTCTTCGATTGCACTCAACCGAAGATCTTATAAATAGAGTTCAACGTGAATTATGTTGCCTGATTGCACTTTCCCGTTTTTATGGGGAAATTGCAATCACTAAACTACAAAAATGAAAATTGAGTTTAAATGTATTTTGAAAGTGAAATGAAATATAATCTTTGGTTCAGGGTGTACTGTAATATCGTATTTTGTATACAAGCATAAATCGAAGTTGAAGTTATAATGAACTTTTATAAATTTCAAAGTATAAGTATCACTTTGCTTTTTTGTGATTGCACTTGCCCCACTTTACCTTATATGACAAACTATTAATAAAACGAAAAGTGGAAAATTACATCGGAGCAAAACAACTTTGGCCATTATCAACTCGATAAAAAATCGAAATAAAAAAAATTACGATTTTCCTGTAAAAGGAGACCATAAAAAATAGCAAATGAAATAAATGATGTTTTCATTAATATATCACTTGACTTGACAAAAAATATTAAATCACAGCAGATGAAATGTAAGATAGTTGAATTCAATGAATCTTCACTACTCGAACCACAAAACATTTCAAAGAAGTGATAGAACACCTGAAAATAAGAAAACACAACGAAGAAATACAAGCCTCTGCAGTATATCATAAACGAACTCCATTAAGTGTGGTATTTTTCCTGACAGTTTGAAAATTGCATTGATAACCCCGTTCACAAACATGGGTCCCACACTGATTAGAATAATTACTGGCCAATAAGTATCCTTCCAACGATTTTAAAAATTTTCGATACAATATACCGCAACTAAATTATGAAATTCCTAATAGAGAGTGTAATCTTGACAAAAAATCAACATGGGTACCTACATCAAAGGCAGATCTGTGAAAACAGCAATCTTCCAATTAATAAGAAGAGTTTTGCAAGCTTTTGAAAACAAAGATAGGGCTGCTGGGTTATTACTGGATCTATCAGAGGCCTATGATTGCCTACATCCTACATCCCCAGAAATTATTGAGGATAATAATAATAATAATCTTTATTTCAAAGTATGCACAGACGAGTCCTCACATAACATAAATAGTGTCAAGAAACAATATAAATAATCAACGTAATATTAAATACTCTTTAAATAATCATTCAGAGAATATGGTAACCAAATTAACCAAATATTCTATTACATTTTTCTCAAAAATCTTTAAGTTACTTACGGTTTTTATTTCGTTAGGTAATTTATTGAAAATTCTTATACACATATAAGATAAGGTCAATCTGTGAACAGGATAATGTAATTCCAGAGATCTTAAGGGATAATCAGTTCTACGTGTATGAAGAGAAAATTTCTCTTTGTTTTTGAAGAAAAACATCAAGCACTCGAAAATATATATGGCAGATGTTGTCAAAATTTTATTTTTCCTAAAAACATTTCTACATGATTCAGTGTAACCCATCCTGAACATGATTCTTATAATTTACTTTTGTATCAAAAATATTTTATCAACATCTGTGTTTGTTCCCCAAAAAATGATACCATATCTTATAAGTGACTGAACATTAGCAAAATAAATTATTTTGATATTTGAATCATTCAAATATCTTGAAACTGTCCTAATCCCAAATCCTATACTAGACAACTTTCCTGCCAGATAATCAATATGGCAAGTCCATTTTAGAAATCCATCCAGTTGAACCCCCAGGAACTTAATTGATTGTTTCATCTTTATCTCACGACTACCCAAATTTAATAAAGTATTCGTAACTCTTTTTGATCTACTTGTGGTGAAAAGAAGAGCAGATGTTTTCTCCTCATTGATGATTAATTTATTTTTAATGAGCCAGTTCTTAAGCTCATCATACATTGAACGTGCCTTTGCTTCAACATCTTCAAAATTAGACCCTCCTATCATTAAATTTGTATCGTCAACAAAAATGTTAATGACTTAATAATATCGTCAGCTGAATCACATATATCAATCATGAATATTACAAATAAAATAGGCCCCAAAACACTGCCCTGGGGAATACCACAGTTTGAATCTACTATTTCCGATTTATATTCATTTTCGTTTTCATAAAGTGAAACTCTTTGTTTTCTATTTGACAGATATGACGTCATCAATTTTTTCTCATTTTCCCTAATCCCTAGTTTCTCGAGTTTGACAAGTGAAAACCTCCTCGACAAACAATCATAAGCACTCGCTAAATCGATAAATAACCCAAGCCCAAGATGGTTATTTTCAATCAACTGAACTATTGCTTCTTTAAATCGATATAAAGCTGTCTGTACCGATCTACTCTCCAAGTATTCGTGCTGAGAGTCATTAAAAATGTCAGATTCTCTCATAAATTGCAGTAATTGCTTACAAATTATGTGTTCAAATATTTTTGAAAAACTGGGTGGCAAACTAATGGGTCTGTAACTTTCAAATGATGAAACATCTCCTTTTTTATATATAGGCCTTATAATTGCCAGTTTAAGTTGTCCTGGAAATATTCCAAATTTCATAGAATTATTTATGATGTGCGAAATTACATATTTTATCTCATTTATACAATATTTCATTATATTGACAGGAATACCATCACTACCGAAACTAAACTTATTCTTTATTTTCCCACAAATTTCAACAATTTCATCAGGATTTGTTGGCTGTACAACAACGCATCTGTTGTTGTCATGCAAATTACAAGAGAAAGGCAGCTCATCTAAATTACTCAACATAATAGGTATTTTATCAATCAGAAAATTATTGTACTTGTTGCAATGTCGTTTGAACTTTTGAGAGAATTGTTATTATTTTTCTTTCCTGTACCTCTGATATCATTACATACATACTTCAGTGTCATGGTGTCATGTTACCAGGGGACCTGCCTTAGGATGCATACTTCCAATAAAGACAACAGTTGGTAGAGATACATTCATCTGGAAAAAAATAAGATCCAAACCGCTTACTGCAAAACTTGGGGTACCGCAGGGCAGCATAGCTGATCCTTTGTTCTTCAGCAACAAATATGAAGAGGAAAACTATGCATGATGGTACAAAAAACAGTAAACGGAATCTATTTGCAAGGCAAAGACTCGCCCTGTTCACATCGCATAGCTCACATAATATTTCTACCATGTTAAAAAAGCAAATTCTGAATTTCTGCAGTGAATGAAATATCCAATGATTCCAGGATGAATGTGCGGGAAAGCTCTCGATGAAATATTCACCCTTTCCGCTTACATATCGGGATGAGTTCAGTCAAAACTCGAGATGAATGCCATGTCCGTCGGGGTTCGGAAAGAAATCTCAAAGGATACTCCTCCTCGTATGCGAACTTGAAATCTCGATGATTTATTGTTGCGGATTCTCATACTTGAAACTTCCGTATTGTTGTTGTTGAAAAAGAGAATATTCAATGATACATCGTTGTATTCCTCATTTCTGGTGGTTTGATGAATGTCTGAAGTTCCTGCTCTCCTCTTATCTCTAGAGCATATTCCTCATGTAGGCAAGAATTCTTTTCCTATAAAAATATTCATAATAGAAGCGGTTTTTTTGGGAAACGTGGAGTGAATTAAAAAGGACGCACATAATTCCATCTTTGGTATTTAAAACTTTGTAGAAATACGCTATCAATTCTTGGCGTGTGTTTGAATAAGATTCCGCATACACCTACCTGTTCTTTCAGTTGGACCAAAACAGAATATTTAAAAGGATTCAAATCAGGAGATTTTGGTGGCCAAGGTTTAGGAACTCCCTATTTATCTGGAACTGTATGTTTTAATAAGATGCTGGTGGACAGCAACCATGATGGCTCCATCATGGTGAAAGTAGAGCCCTGAGATGTTGGAGAGAATATTTCGTAAAAATTTCGGAAAAATATATCCATTCAACAAGCCAGTAGCTAGTTATTGACCACCCAATACCTACACGTACTTACCGAATATCTTAATCGAGGGCGTCCTCTTCGGATTGCATGGGAATTCCATTCGGTCCAAATATAAGTTTTCTTCCAACTGACAATGGCATCTCTACTTAATTGCATGTATCTCATAACTAGATGGCCCGGCGAACTTTGTTCCGCCTAAATGATACTTACGGTGGATTTCACAGATCGTAATCACCGGTGATCGGAGATCAACAGCTTGGTTCTCTGATTTTTAAACTGTCGAATCGTGTTGATTCTATATCAAGCTCAGATCACCGATGATTACGCTTTGTGAAACCCACCGTTAAAGTTGTATCAACTCATCATTGCTATTTTTTCAAGCAGGAGATAAAAATTAGGCAAAATATGCAAAATTTTAGTAACATTGTTATTCGCACGAAAAGAATTCTCTTTATTCAAGCGGTATCCAATTATTGTTGAACATATAATTTTTCTTTGAATGCTTTACAGTTTTCTCATTGTTGTACCTAAATAAAAATATAAATCACGATCGAATTATATGGATGAGAAATAGTTCCTATGATTAATTACCTCTGATCACTGTAGAAACCATTTTAGTTCGGCCAATACAACGCTGAAAATTCGAATTGAAGTACTTCGTCTATCGTACTTTAATCTCACTTCACAGAATACAAATACGCTAAGACATTTTCTTAGTTTTCTCCTTGACTAAGACATTTTTGTTTTGGTCCAGAGTTGGAGGCAGCTCAAATTACACACTATTTGTTTACAGCGCAATCTAAGGGAGAGAATATCAAATAAAGAACCTACGAATAAGCTATAGCGTAACTGTAACTGTAGTGACACCTAATGGCCTTACTCAAAAGAAGGAAAAGCGTTCCCTGTATAAGTGAAATTTTCATCGGTTTTTTCAAAGTTTTATTGTATTTTATAATAACCAGACCGTAGGCAAATCCTTATATGAAGTTTTATAGCAATCAGTCCATTCAATCTCGAGTTATAAATGGTGTAACCAACATCTTTCTTTTATATATATATATAGAATATAGATTCCAATATATGAAATCAGCCAATGAAAATTGTAGCCGAGCTTTGTGAGAATCCAATTTTCAAAATCATCAGAACTAAATTGGGTAACTGTAGGTACTCCTACGAAATCAAAATGTGGTAGAAATTTTTACAACGTTGTGACGTAGGTACTTTGAATCTTCCAATAAAAAACTCGCAATCAAAATGAGAAGTAGGTACTTTAGATTGAAATTCATTTAATCATTAGTACGCGAATGTGTGAATGAAATATGTATTTGTTTCTTCAAAAATTGTGCATTTCTTACTTTAAATAGACTCTTAGTAGAGTCCCTGATTCCCTGAATATTAAGAATGATGATTGTTTCTAGTTTATTTTTTTGTTACTTATGACCTGTCCTATACACCGTGTAGTGTCTTAAAGGATTAATAAATTATTATTATTATTATTCTCCATCGGTCTCCCGTTCTCAGCTCGAGCTGGTTATTCTTCTATGAACCAGTGAAAAAACAATTCAGTTCCTCCCACTAGTTCAGAAATTTCCGCACGATGTAACAGGTTTGCAAATCCACAGCCTGCTGTGCACATCTCGCGATATTCCGGGATAATTCGATCCCTTGAAGATTTCTCTTCTCCATCCAGGAAGTGGTTTGTCCTCGCAATTGTTCACGTAATGAAAAGCTCGCATTACTTCAATATTCATTTCGCGGCTACACTGGATACGTGCGTTGCGAGCTCCCCTGCGGGCAGTCCTCCTCACGGTGGTCGAGCCAGCAGGTGGAGTGGCATCTCGATCTTCTGCCATGATATCGGTTTCCACTTCTCGTTCATGGGTTTGCCACCATTTACCCTTGGTGGCCCAGGTAACTCGGGCCGTGGGGACGTCACCCCCCATGTGGCGTGGCAGAAACCAAACCACACCCGTTATTATTATTATTATTATTATTATGTAAATGTTCGCGAAAGGGATCGGTCGTTTTTGCCTTGTACAATAAATGGGCACGTTATGACAGCACCGTTTTCTGGATCTGTACCCAGTTCATACATTAATTTCGTACCGCTATATATTTTAATTGTGTGTTACTAATGATGTTTTGATCAGTGTTATCATCACGATATCGCGTATGAAAAGCGAGATTTGAATTAACTCCGGAATATTATTATCAAAATACGTAATGGTTCGTATGTGCCTTGTTTGTGGTAAGTTGGGTCATTTGAATCCTGATTTGATTCTACTGTTATGGTGCAAAATATTGAATATGTTTATTTCAAAATAAAAATGATCCAAAAGTTCATTTATTATACAATTTCGATACAAAATTCCAAATTTGAAATACATATTTTCATAGTACGAGTATTGTCAAAATACGAAATTTATTCCGATCTATTGAGGCCAAACTGAAAATGAAAGACATAGAGATATTTGAAGTTTATACATATAGATTATAGATTCTATGAATAGTAAGGATTAGATTAGCAACATCAAGGAGGTAAAAAATATTTTGAAGGATGGAAACCTAGGAGACGGAAAGAAGACTGGAAATCGAGAAGTAAAAAAATAAATTTGGGGAAAAAAAAGAGAAAATGGAATGAAAGAATCAAAGAAATTGGGAAAAATATACCGAGTACGATTAATAAAGTGAGATAATTTAAAGTTAAAAACGATTCGAATGATAATTGAAACGTTATATGGGTATGAGCTGTTGAAGGTGCCTGAAAAATCTAACTTGAATGAACGTGATCCGAGTAGTAAGTTTAGAAGTATGAAGATAAAAGATTGATATTTGGAGAAAGGAAGATGTATAAAGGAAACGATGAGACTGATATTGTTGTGAAGTTACATTTATTGAACGCAACCTCGACTACAGGGTCGTTCACAAACGGACAATTTACCATAGAATCAAGTAAGTGTAATTATTTTTATTATAAAGATAGATATCATTCATTTGAATTAGACTTAGGACGTTGATAATACTTTTGAAGTTCATTTAAATTTAATTTTTTTTATTTTAACTTGGATCCTCAATTGAGATAAAGTCACAGGGCATAATAAAATTTAATTTTCGTATGTATTCATTCTGATTCAATTAGTAATATAAATAAGGCTCTTTTAAGGAATCAGTGGCGCACCCAGGATTCAGTTATGGGGGGGCTGAACTGAACTGAAGAATTGTTCAAAAAAACAATGTATGAAAGGCTAATCAAATCTGTTGGTATTATAAAACAAAAATTGCATTACAAAGTAAGTTTAAAATTAAGGTCTTAGGTCCAGTTGCTCATATTCTAGGCATGAAGGTAGAAAGAGATAGTACTAATGAAACTATCAAATTGAGTAATAAACAATACATTTCAAATACTTTAGATAGATTTGGCATGCTAGATGCAAATCCAGTTAGTACTCCACTGGAAACAAACATGAAATTAGAGAAAGCAACTGAAACTAATTTTTATAATGAATATCAGGAACTAATTGGGTGCTTACTGTACTTAAGTGTTACTTGTCGTCCTGATATTGCATATGTAACTTCGTATCTTAGTCAGTTTAATAATTGTAATAACGAAACTCACTGGGTTGCTGCTAAAAGGGTATTGAGATACCTTGAAGGTACTTTAGACTTAGGTTTAGTGTATGGCAGAACTGAAGAGTCTTTACAAAGCTATGTAGATGCTGACTGGGGTAATGACACAACTGATCGTAAGTCATATTCAGGTTTTGTTCTTAAACTAAATGGTGCAGCAGTTGCATGGGAGAGCAAAAAACAAAAAATTGTATCATTGTCCTCAACTGAAGCAGAATATATTTCTCTCAGTGAAGGTGCTAGGCAAACTGTATTTATTTGTAATCTCATACAAGAGTTAATGAAAAACTCTAAATATATTAATTTTATTATATCTCCCGAAATAACAAACATTTTTTGTGACAGTCAAGGTGCAATAAGCATAGCTACAAGTCCATTCACTAGTAAAAGAAGCAAACACATACATTTAAGATTTCATTTTATTCTAGATTTAGTTGAAAACAATATAATAAAAGTTTCACATATATCAACTAAAAATATGTTGGCAGATTTTCTAACAAAAAGTGTTTGTAAACGAAAACATGCTTTATGTTGTGTAGGGATAGGACTTTTATAACAGATAAACTATATATTTCTTTTTAATTATATTCCTGTTTAATATAGGAAATTGAATAGCTTAGGTCACATTTCTTTATACTTACCTATAGTTACATATGGGATCAAGGGAGAGTGTTGGTATATTATATGTATAATCTGTGATCCCATACGTTGACAGTTATTTTTAGTTCTAAGGTTATGTGTGTGGTAACACTGGTAACGCCGTGAGTCATTTCGAAGATAAAATGGTGGAAGTCAGGAAGTCAGCCATTGTAACATAACCATATATAAGTTGAAGTTGCATTTCTTTTCTCGTTCTGATTAAATTATAATTTTGTGCTTAGGTGTAGTTATTCTCAAAACAACCCAAACTATCGAAAATATAACAAGATCCATAACCGAGATAGAGGATGGCTTATGTACCCACTCACCAAAAATTTAAATTTCTCATAACTTTTGAACCAACCAGAATACATAGTCGGTTTATACTTGGAACGTATGATCCACTTCCACATATCGATCGATTTACTTTTGAATTTTCCAAAAATTCCAGATTCGTATTTGAAAAATATGGGACTTCTTTCAAGCTGAGATTCAAGCAAAATTTTGGGATTTGATTGAAATATTTGAAGGGAGCAGAAAATTTTCAATGAGGTTCAGTAGATTTCATTGTCCCGCTCGTCATTTTGCTCAAAGAAAGCTTTAGGGAAAGATCCAATTGAATATTGGAATTCTCAGAAGAATCGGACTTTGTGATCAAATTGAATTTTTTTTCCCACTAATTGCACATTCGAATTTCATAGTATTCTGAGGAATCATTTCGAGTTATTTTCGGAAAAAACATTATTGATTGAGAAAAAATTATTTGGAGTCAACAAAGATGAAAAAATTAATAAAGAAACATAAAAACTTAACGTGAATTACAAAAGGTGCTCGAAAGTACCAACATGGTACACATTCTTGCCCTCTTCAAAATATGTCTGATACTTTTTTTAACATGTCTGGATTATTACGTATTTTATTGCAAGCAACTTCGATACGTTGCTTGAGGATATCCTCACTTTATATTTCAGATGAATATACTGAACATTTTGAATAACCGCAAATGAAATTATCTACACGATTGAAATCTGGTGATCCAGCGGGCCAGGCATGCGGTCCACCTCTGCCAATGCACATATTTCGAAGTTCTGATCTAAAAATTGCCTGATCGCTACTCTGAAATGGATTGGAGTTCCATCATGCTGAGAATGCATTCCTGCAATGTCCGTCCGTATGGTGTGGCGTTTATAAATATCGATTGATTGGACCACACGTCCCGCCAAGACGACTTACGGGTGATTACGGATCTTTACTTAGATTTCCTCCAAAATCATCTTCCTGTATTACTCGAAGGTACGGACATTGCGGGAATGCATTTTCAGCAAGATGGAGCTCCACCCCATTTCAGAGTAATGGCCAGACTCAGACAACCGTCTTTTGTGTATTATATGTATTGGGGAAGTGAATATGGAATACTCTAAAAATGACAGAGTTCAAAATCAACCAGAAGAAGACTGTTCAATAATGTTTGACGTTTGGAAATGAACTGTGAAAAATTGAGAAAGTTGGTATCTTTGGGTCTTTGGGGGGGGGGGGCTAAGAAATCTTCAATATTCGGTTGAACACTCTCATTTCAGATTCATCAAGGTATATGCCTCCATAGCATTGATGCAAATATATATTTTTTCGTTGCGAATGAACTGTGTCTTCATGAAAACTTCGTGCAGAATATTATCCTTACTTTCAAAACTATTCAGAGTTAACATGTTCCCATCAAAAAACTACCGGATAAAGCCACTACTTCCATACACCCTGTACATCCGAATAATGATGAAATGTATGCTTCAATAAAATCGTAATAAATATGTCTCCACATATTAGCTCCCATAGAAAAGCAACGGTCCTTGTTCGGAAAATGTTCCGGAAAATGACATCAGATTCCCCATCTCTCTTAGATTCTCCGAAGCAACAGTCGGAGACGAAATGTTTTAATGTATTTTCTGGCGCCCGTACCCTACTCTGGACACTGTCAACTGTGCTTCTCAGGAAATGAAAAACACGCCAATATTTGCTTTGTTCTATTCCGTCGATTTCATAAGTTTCTTATTGTTCGTCTAATGTTCTATCCACTACATCCGAATGGTTGACTGGATAATAGTAAACATCTCCCCTTCAAATGATCGCCTTACTACTCGAGGCGAGAGAATTGATTGTTTCTTGAGACGAACTGTATGAATCGTATTCGGATAGCTCAAAGAAAAATATCCAATCAGAAGGACCCAAATTCAATTGAAAAATTAATTTTTCACCATTCGTTTTAAAAGGGCGAGTGGAATAGTTTGATGGATTTACTGTGTTTGTCTATAGTTATCGACGAATGGACTGGTTATTTGTCGAAATTTCAAAGTAATTTCTGGAATTCAATCAGCAAATACTATTTTTCAAACTAAATAAAGCAGACTCTAATACTCAGCAATTTCCTTGCTAATATCTTTCTCTTTCATCAATAGATTTATTACTGTACAGAGATGTGACTCTGCTGTCCCCCCTATTGAAAAATGATTTACAATTTTAGTCAAATTTGACAACTATACCTTTATGTTAGAGCCTACCGTCTTTAAAAAGCAATTAGCCATAACATGGAACGGCGATACCTGAACTACAATGATAGAGAGGCATTTGTAATCCTTTTCTCAGAAACTCCTAATGACGTCCTTTGCATTCCTTCATCTTATTTCCTTCTTCTCATTTATTTATTCCTTCATTCATTTACTTATTCAAAAACATCATTCAACAGTCGAAGCCAATTACAGAATGAGAAGGCAATAATATATCACCGAAAAAAATTAAACTGAATCAGCATACATATAATACCCATACATTCAAAAGATCCTTATCCAAAGTTCTGAACTCATAGAACTCTTTAAGCAATGTAAGATATTAAAAAGCATATGGAGTCGCCCAGTTTCATAATATTTACGAAAAGGCTCCTTTTCGCAAAGTCCCTTTATTTCAAAACGGCCGCCTTTGAAGGGAGTTAGACAGCTCGTCCGGTACCATAAAAATCATCCTACCCTCATTTAGATGAAGCTCCCTTTTGTTCGTAACTGGCAACATTCCTAGGGTTGGCTATTCTGAGATCTAGTGATTTACTGCTTGCATTTGGTAATATTTCATAGATAACCGGATAGCGCAAAACCGAAACCCTCTGTCAGTTGCAAAGGAGGAATATTACAAGATAAAGAAGGAAGTTTTGAGAAATGAAGCAGGATTAACATGATATCAAATTTTTATTTATTGAAGCTGCAAGTTTTATAGATGCAAACAAAACTCAATGCTGAACCTCGAATTGGGGTTCATAATGAATATTGATAATTATGTATATATTTTTTCAATGGATGCTTGAGTGTTTAATGAGAAATATATCAATATATCTGGGTATTAACCTAGGAAATGAATGAGATAAGGAAATATGTAATGAATACAGAGAATTGGGATATTTAAAATATTTTCAGGGTTGAATGTATGAATAAAGAGGGTGCGTCAGCAAGACATACGGCTAAAAAAGCGCCTAAACTGTACCGTGTGGAAAAAAAAACTTGTATGGCAATATTATGAAGTTGACAACATCTAGAAACTAGAAATAACTTCACATACAGAGTGTAACAGCCAAATGGAATAAATCGATAACGAATAAATGAGGCCGTGTTGGGAGAAACGCTCGGACACGTCGATTTGTAATTTTAAATGCGCATATTTTTCAAGAAAATAATATTATGTAGGGTGTTCCATGTGACCGTGGCCAATACCAACTTTCTTAATTCAAATGCAACCCCCTGTATGTTATTTATTTTTTGGATTCTTCAGAGAATTCTAGACACAATTCATGTCGTATGCCTATCTTTAACTATTTCGGAAGTATTAAGTGTTTTCAGATTTATTGCAGAAATCAAAGTTATAAAAATTATTTTCTCTATTTCAGTATCGTAATGAGTTCATTACAGAACTAAAAACAGTGCTGTAATGGACTCATTACAGCATTGTTTTCAGTTATATTTTTCGTTTTTTCGGTTGTCAGCACTGGCTTCCGCTCCTATCAATTTTCAACACACGTCAATTTGGAAATGTCAATTTCGTAGCAGTTACCAACTGCCAAGATACAATACAAAAGTCACTAGGATGAGTTTTTCATTGAATTTCAACAGTATTTCACGAAATTTTACTGAAATAGAGAAAATATCATCTAATACTCGTTGCAGAATGCAATTCCAACACTCATGCGTTCGAAAATCCTTTCCTTCGTCGCTCGTTTTCGAATTTCGCATTCGTATTGGAATAGGAGCCCATTCTGCAACTAGTTCTAGAATATACTATTATTTCACAAATTCGATACATGACACTTAAAACCTAATAGGTAAGTAATACTGATTATTTCTTAATTAATCAAAAAACAAAAAAAAACATTAATGTCAATTGAATTCAGTTTTTATCGTATTCCTTCTTTAATATGCAAAAGATTTCGTGGGATCGGAATGTTTTGGGGAATAAGACACTATGTCATTCCTTTAAGCGACGTTTCGCAACTTTATTTGTTGCTTCTTCAGGCTCTACAAAATGAAAACAAACATCTTTCAATTCATTCACACACAAGCAGACAAACAACATGGAATCAATAAAATCATAACTATATAAAATAAATAAAATAACATACCTCGGAAGTGGCAAATGTCCGTCAATTTCCCATAAATATATAAATAATTTCAATATAAACATGCAAATCTAAGAAAGTTAGGCAGGTATTGTCAATATTCTTCAAAATTCTGCGAAGAATGTATCAGAATTTAAACAGGTTTTGGAGCGCGCTACCCATTGTTTACGTTTGCCGAAGAATTTTGACAATACCTGCCTAACTTTCTAAGATTTACATGTTTATATCGAAATTATTCATATATTTATGGGAAATTGACGGACATTCGCCACTTCCGAGCTATGTTATTTTATTTATTTTATATAGTTATGATTTTATTGTTTCCATGTTGTTTGTCTGCTTGTGTGTGAATGAATTGAAAGATGTTTGTTTTCATTTTGTAGAGCCTGAAGAAGCAACAAATGAAGTTGCGAAACGTCGCTTAAAGGAATGACATAGTGTCTTATTCCCCAAAACATTCCGATCCCACGAAATCTTTTACATATTAATGTCAATGTAGGAAATGTTCAAAATGCTCGCCGCGAACGTCTTGGCAACATGCTACAGACAACGTGTTACTGAGGCTATGAAAATGAACAAATCTGTTTTTTTTTTATTTCTTCTAATGGTTTTTGATTATTTCCTTCATATCAAGAGGTAAATGGGAAATAAGTATTGAGTGTAATGTATCGAATTTGTGAAATAAAATAATTTACATTTAAAATGTTAATTTTTGTGAAAAACCTGAAAACACTTAATATTTCCGAAAAAATTTAAGATAGGTATAGGACATTGTACATGAAATATGTCTAGAATTTTCTGAAGAATCCAAAATATAAATAATATACAGGGGCTTGCATTTGAAATAAGAAAGTTGGTATTGGCTACGGTCGCATGGAACACCCTACGTAATTTTATTTTCTTGAAAAATATGCGCATTTGAAATTACGAATCGATGTGTTCGAGCGTTTTTCCTAACACCATTTATTCGTTATCGAATTTATTCCATTTGGCTGTTACACTCTGTATACGGGGTGCGTCAAAAAAAAGTTATGGAAAAATAGGTAGTTATCTCAAATGGAACACCCTGTATTTCATGGCATAATTCTCTCGAGGACAACAAGAGCATTACAATTTTACCTCATTTTTCAAATTTTATCACGGCGTTGCCTCATAATTCGTATTTTTAGTGTTTTAAAGGGTTGATCAAAATTCTTATAGCAACCGCTGTATGCATTCTAGATAGGTATCAGCTTCATCATTCGTTCAACATCTGAAGTTTTTTTATACAGAGTGTCTAATATGAATTTACCAATTTACTCAAATTAAATATGCGATAAATCGATTTCTTCAAATGGAATTTTTCTTCAAATGGAATTTGTTTTTCAAATGTCTAAATTTTTTACAAAGTTATCGTTATTTCAAAGAATTTGAAAAACAGATTTCATGAAAGCGAAAAATATAGGGTGTTCCATTTGAAAAAATCTAGTTATCGCATAATATTTAATTTGAGTGAATCGGTAAATTTATATTAGACACTCTGTATGAAAAAAACATCAGATGTTTATCGAATAATGAAGCTGAAACATTAAGCTAACTATTGTAGAATTTTCGTTTATCTAGATTGAACACAGCGGTTGCTATACGAATTTTTGTGAACCTCTTGAAACACTAAAAATACGAATTATGTGGCAATGCCGTTATGAAATTTGCAAATCTCTTGTTGTTATCGAAAGCCATGAAATACAGGGTGGTGTTCAATTTGAAAAAACTACATATTATTCCGAAACTTTTTTGACGAACCCTTATAAGTAAAATTATTTTTAGTTTCTGGATTTTTGTCAATATTATCCATATTATGCTATTTTAGCCGTACGCACCCTGTATATTGAAACATAAAATTATTGAAATAATCTATCCAATTGTATATTGCCAAAATAATCATTGATAATTAACTGCCTTGCTTGATGAAGAGATGTTAAATTGAATGATGTTGAATGTTGCCCCCTTCTCCTATATTATATTTTCGTCCATCTTGAAAATATATCTTGTTCACTTGCTCATCATCGGACAAGGTCTTGAACTCGTACTAGAAGAAATTTTCGATTTTTGTGGAGAAAACTTATTTTCACAGAGACAAGCTCTGAAAACTAAAACGAATTAACGAAATATGAATACATTTGAAATGAAATGACAGAACAGAACGAGGTTATGTTTACAGGCACACGGCATGCGCACACGTCATGCGCGAAGAAAAAGCATACTTTCTCTACCATAAATGCCCAATATCCGCACTTTATGATAAAGGATCCTCCAGAGCGTCATTTAACCGTAAAATCAAAAGGATACCATGATCCAGTTCTTGACATGCGCCTAAATAATATCGTACAGAAACATTTCAAAAATTTAACTGAAGCTGCTCTGAATCACAATTTTATTGTTATTCTCGATCACATTTCTGTCACCCTTTTTCAAAAACCGGACAAATTCTACCTTCCTTTCAGATGCATGGTGGGAAAACAATGTTATATATATATATTCTTATGAAATGGAGCTGTACAGATTTGATTCCAAATATGGCATGTGTCTCGAAAAGGCAACAAGGAACAGATCATTCAAACAAACATATTGATCCATTCCCCGCTCCTAATCTCAGTATTAACAGAGGAATGTCAAACGGGGCACCATACAGTTCTGCGTATGATGCAAGAGCACAGATAAAAACCTCAGCAAAAACTCTGTCTCCCCGTATAAGTGTAGGGATATTGGATTTGTGTACAAATATTCATATTGAAAGTTTGTTATAGCCTATAGAATACCGCCGATGGTTTGGGGAAAAATATCGCATAATCCTGATTCAAGGTATCCTTCCCAAACGAATGTGGTGGTCGAATTCAATTCTGTCCTCCCGTGCGTAAACACAATAACTCTTGGATCTGAAATACCGCGGTTAATTATCGAGGACGCGTCACCAGAGACGTAGGTATACATAAAATGGTAGCGTATTATTCACAAAAAAATTTCCAATGTTTCTGTTGTTGCTGCTATTCAAAGTCTCAAAGTGAAGCTGAATCTTTGGTAAGGATTGAGTTATTGTACGCATGCGTCGACTGAAAATTCGATGTGGTTCCGTGAATATGGCTTCCGGAAATATTCCTGATGAATTAATAAGTGTACGGATACGATTCCAGTTGAAACTTCGCATTCTAATGGAAAATGATGAATTTGAGCAATACCAATTTCGTTCATATTGCGTTATAAGACCCATATAAAATTGTAGCGAATTATGGAAAGCATTTGACATTTCTGTATTATCTTTTACAAGGTTGAGGATCGAGCCCTCAAAAGCCAAAATAGGTAGCACTTTTGGATTTCGCATATGATGAAATTCCTTCATACCAAATTGAGTGATCTTTGTATGACCGTATTCTGAGCTATAAAAAAAGGCTTTCTGGCAAAAATAAAAATAGGGATCCCGAGAATATGTGACCAAATTTTGTGCCATTTAGAAAGTGACAGGCTACTTATTGAATGTCAGATGCATTCAGATATTACGAGGAATATAATTTGTAACATAAAAACAATCTCGTAGGTCAATAAGGTTAGAATGTTGTAGTTCAGTCATCACCCTAGCTAGACCATAGAAAGAAGAGACACTGCATTTCATTTATGAATACATAGGTCCGTATTAAATGAGTGGAATGAAGATGGCAAAAAGGATGGCAATATATTTAGATCCGGCCGTGGCAACATTGCCGAATCTAACTATGAAACCTCCAGATTCAAAAAATCGAAGAATCTACGCCATTGTTACTAAGAAATGATAAAAGTAGAACATACCTGTGTAAACTCAAATCAGGGTTCAAATAGTCGAAACAGCTAGTGTTCCACGTATTTTGTTAATTATTTTCAGAAATAAATCCAAATTTCATTTTTTCCCACGCGATATCGTGATGACGACACTGTTCAAAACGTCATCAGTAACACAAAATTAAAATAGCGGAACGAAATAAATGAATGAACTGGCCACAGATTCAGAAAACGGTGATGTAATAACGTGACAAGACGTTTCACTAACATCCGATGCACAAAAGAGTAAATAAATTTCAATCTGAAGTACTTTTCATTTCGATTGAGAGTTTACTTATTGAAAAATTCAGTTATCCAGTTCACTCCTGATGATTTTGAAAATTGTTTTCTATAGTCTGAGGTTACCACAGATGTTGCCTACATTGTATATTTGTGGAAGAAAACCCGAGTGCGTATTGAATCGCGGTTCTCTGCAAATATTCAATGAAATTCTTTTATAGAATTAATTTTTATTCGATTCCTTGATTGACATCAAGAACAAAATATTTCCTACTGCATGAAGTTAATTTGATGTGGAGAAGAACAATAATTTTATATGTATTCAATAGTGAAGGCAAAATGAATGTATCTATATCGATATAGAGGATATCCCATTAGTTAACAACCAGAGCAAAAATTTTCATTCAATTGAGTACCCATTATCAAAATCACCCTTCGTTATGAGATTTTCACTAGTAGTAGTAGTTTATATTAGCACATCGTGTTTAATTTTGTATCGTTATTGTGGATATCTCAAGCAATTAATAATAATAATAATTCGAATGGAGTTTTCTACATCTATGAATTTGTGATTATAAAGAACGTATCAAAGAATTTGTTCACATTGGGCAAAATTTTCTGTGTTACGACCTCAAATTGAAAAACAGTTTTCATTTCAGACGAGGAAGAAATTGTGCATTCAGACAAAACACAGTTCAAGTGATGAAGAATATTTATTTATACGTTTTTCATTCAATACAAATAAAGAGATAAAGCAAAGCCTATAAAATCCGAAAAAATTCAATATATGTACACATATATACAAAAAAAAACTATAAAAGCTTTAAAAGTTGGTTCTATGAGCTGAAAAAATAAATCCATTCAACATCAAGCTCTTGGCAGTGTGTGTGCCTGGGCGGACGGCGTGTGGTCGGCCTGTGGTTTCCGGAACTCTTCCGATGTCAATTGGAGTGCCTCAAGGTACTATTTCGGGGCCAATTGTAATCGTAAATGATCTTGATCTTTACCTGGAGAGGGATATAAAAGTCGTGAAATATGCTGACGATACATCACTTCTGATGTCAAAAAGTAGCGATCAGGTATATAATGAGAGTCTCAACAGGCTGGCCGACTGGTTCGGCTCCAATTCCCTCCATTTAAATATTTCAAAGACAAACTATATTAACTTTCATTGTCATCAATACAGAGATACGAAGGAGAAAAGCTTAAAATTAAATAATAGTGATATTGATAATAAAAACAGAGTTGTATTTCTGGGACTCACTATAGATGAAAACCTCAATTTCAAATCACACTGCAGCGAACTTCAGAAAAAATTGAGTACGCTTGAGTATCTCTTCAGGAGCCTGAGGGGGGTGTTGGAGCTGACCCAGCTGGTCAGCCTTTATAGAGCCAAAGTCGAGTCTAGACTTAGGTATGTAATCTGCTTCTGGGGTGCTTCGACTGCCTGGCAGAATGTCTTTATGTCGCAGAAAAAAGTTATGAGGGCCCTAATGGGGGTATCTGGACGTACATCCTGTCGTGACCTCTTCAAAATTTTAAATATTATGCCCCTACCATGTATATCTATCTACGAAATGGCAATTTTAGTTCGTTCTAACATAAGTGAATATAAATCGGATAGTGTACATCAGTACACTATCACAACACAAGGCAAAAATTTCAATTGCGAACAGGTCCCAGCCACTTAACTATTACTCAAAAGTCTGCAAGAGTGCTGGGCATTTAGGTGTATAACGCCTTGCCTGGTTCCGTACGCGACTCACCTTCAGCACATTTCAAGAATGACTTAAAAGAATTTTTGAAATTAAATTCATTTTATTCCCTTCAGGAATATCTTAACAGATAAATAGTTGTTGTACCTGCTTGTTTTTGCTACCTTTTGATATGTTCTATATTTACGTAATGTTATGTTTTGACACATTTCTATACAATGTGAATTGTCGATGGAAATAAATAAATTATTATTATTTATTATTATTATTATCGTTACCTGCGATCCTCCCACTGTCTCGATGATCAAGTACCAAAATTCCTGCCGACAAATTGGACAATTGGGCTTTCCGTGACAGCTGTATGCCCAATGTTCGATGCACTCATAGCAGAAGATATGATTGCATGCATCTAGCGTGGCTAATTTCTCGCCCGCCAGTATTCTTTCGAGGCATACGGGGCAATCGAAATTGCCCGTTCGTTCCTCGACACGTTGCGATTCAGCAGAATTCTGAAAATGAAAATTTGTCAAGATATTATAAGAAATATTTTTGCTAAGCAAAATACTGAGAGAATTGAAAAACATTCATGAACGAAACTCCATGTCGAAATTAAAAGAAAATTAATGGCATCATTGAGTCAGTTGAGCATACTACAGCTCTCATAAAATATTCTGAGAGTGAAGTTTTTTTCAATATGACTGTTCATTTAATCCTCAAACCCACATTTCCCATTTTCTTCGAGTTATAATCTGAAATTGACATTTCGGTAATTTGATCGTCGTGTTTCTTTTTCTCGGAAACAACAGTTTATAAAGACTCGAAAGAAATGATCTTTTCCTCTTCCGATTCAAAAATATAAATTATCATATATCGTGCTATATTGGTGATTAAAAAAGTAGGCTCGTCCAAGGTCATGATGACCTTTTGATTCAATAGGAAAAAAGACGTGTGTGTGTTAAAACAACCCGAGGAGAAAACATCCATTAAAATTCAAGGATATAACTGGAGTAAGGTATTTTTTAAATTGAAAAAAAAGTGATTTTCCCAAGCGCCGAAATTCCAGATAATGATCATAGTTGAAATTGTTCAAATATCAAATTTGGCTCATAACTCGAAAAAATAAACGAAGATAGAGAAATGCAAATACCGGCATAAACTGTGCCTTGAAAAAAAAACCACAATGTGCCAAACATTTTTTTCAATCTCATAGGGTTAGAAAGTTTTAGTTCAGATATTACTAGTTTTTTCTACAAGGTTCTCATTCCAAAAATTTGAAAATAAAATTTTACCACCAAAGTAATCTACGGAGTGCGCAAAAATCACAATAACAATGGAAATGAAATAATATAAATATAGGCCATTATATAAACATATCAAATACTCACGTTAACACTGCTAAATGAAGCACTTTTGGTATCACTGCTATCACACATTTTTGCAAACTAATATGTATATCACCACTGTGAAAACTTTCTGGTACTGGCTCAAAAACGGATTAACTGAAATAGGTAGGTACTCCGGACTCTCAGGTACCGAGAACATCGAATATTGTAATCTGTGACTATATTTTCTCTTCTTCTTCTTCTGTAGAAAGTATTCGTTTGCACACTTATAAATATGCAATTCATATGAAAACATTTATTTGTATATCGTGTTATCTCATCCTTTCGAAATTCCGGCATGTTTTATGTTCTAGAATTTTTATCAATGTAAATTGTAAAAAAAATCGGGAAACTAACCAGCGGCAAAGTTCTACCGTGATATTGGAGGTATTTTTCTGTGTAACAGCCTACTATCATTATGAGTCAATTAGTTATAACTTGGAATGGTGATTATGAGTTATTCTGCCATAACAAGAAACGGCGATTATAAGTCAAGTAGCTTCAACATGAGCTACAACTCTTTACGCAGAGAGGAAGGGAGTTGTGAATGACTATTCCACTGTTTCCATTTTTAGTGGAGAAGTTTCCGTAGGAACGATCGTTTCATTTCAATAAAACTTTCAAACCGGCAAAACCAACAAGTTGGTTTTCCAGCGATAAAATTTTTGACGTTTCTCCAATTCTTAGATAGCTTCGGAAATGAATATGATAGAGAAAACAAACAACGTTTAGTTAATCTATGAATTCTAATTTGCCAAATGGCGCAATCCGTCTCGAATGTGACCATAGTACTTATAATGTTAAACATTTTCTCGTGGAATAGTCATGCCGAATACCATTCGAGATGAAATAAGCAGGTGAAATTTCTCTCTTGTAGTATTCAAATTTGTTGCTTTTCGGAAATTTCACTCATGACATTTTTTCCAAAATCACTCGCCTGACCTTTGATACAAATGTCATTCGCGAAATTTCCGAGCAACAAGCTTTCATATTACAATCGAGAAATTTTGCCGGCAAAATTCCATCTCTAGTGGTATTACATATGAAAATTGCGTTTCTCCTTTTTTGAGAAAGTCATATTGACGTTGACCGCATCCCTCTATTATTTTTTTCGACTTGTAAGCCAAAATTGACATTTGTACATTTTCTACTTTGCTCATCATCTCAGTATCATTCAATTGAGTAGCCATTATCAAAATCACCCTTCGTTATGAGATTCTCTCTAGTAGTAGTAGTTTCTATTAACACATCCTGTTTAATTTTGTATCATTATTGTGGATATATCTCAAGGAATTAATAATAATAATAATTCGAATGGAGTTTTCTAGATGAATTTGTGATTATAAAGAACGTATCAAAGCATTTGTTCACATTGTGTTACGAACCCGAATTGAAAAACAGTTTTTGTTTCAGACGAGGAAGGAATTGTGCATTCAGACAAAACAAAGTTACGTAATGAAGAATATTTATTTATGATAAGTTTTTCATTCAATACAAATAAAGAGATATAGCAAAGCCTATAAAATCCGAAAAAATTCAATATACACATATATACAAAAAAACTATAAAAGTTGGTCTTATGGGCTGAAAAAAGAAATCCATTCAACATCAAGCTCTTGGCAGCTTGATGTTTGTGCGATAATCCGTCTTATCGATACCTGCGATCCTCCCATTGTCTCGATGATCAAGTAGACAAATTCCTGCCGACACATTGGACAAGTGGGCTTTCTGTGCCAGCTGGATGATGTCCAATATTCGATGCACTCATAGCAGAAGATATGGGTGCATGCATCTGGCTTGCCTAATTTCTCGCCCACCAGTATTCTTTCCAGGCATACGGGGCAATCGAAATTGCCCGTTCGTTCCTCGACACGTTGTGATTCAGCAGAATTCTGAAAATGAAAATTTGTCAAGATATTATACAAAATATTTTTGATAAGCAAAATACTGAGAGAATTGAAAAATACCTATGAACGAAACTCCATGTCAAAATCAAAAGAAATTTAATGGAATCAGTGAGTCAGTTGAGCATACACAGCTGATACAAAATATTCTGAGAGTAATTTTTTTTCTTTCAAAAAAACTGTTCATTTAATCCTCAAACCCACATTTTCCATTTTCTTCGAGTTATAATCTGAAATTGACATTTCGGTAATTTAATCGTCGTGTTTCTTCTTCTCGGAAACAATAGTTTATAAGAACTCGAAAGAAATGATTCAAAAATATAAATTATCATATATCGTGCTGTATTTGTGATTGAAAAAAAGGCGGCTCGTCCAAGATCATGATGACCTTTTGATTCAATAGAAAAAAAGACGTGTGTGTGTGATATAACACCCCACGAAGAAAACATCCATTAAAATTCCAGGATCTAACTGGAGTTAGGTATTTTTGAAATTGAAAAAAAAAGTATTTTTTTCCAAGCGCAAAAATTCCAGATAATCATCATAGTTGAAATTGTTCAAATATCAAATTAGGCTCATAACTCGAAAAAAAAAACGAAGATAGAGGAATGCAAATACCGGCAATGTGCCTTGAAAAAAAACCACAATGCGCCAAACATTTTTTTCAATCTCATAGGGTTAGTAAGTTCTAGTTCAGATATTACTAGTTTTGTCTACAAGGTTCTCCTTCCAAAAATTTGAAAATAAAATTTGAGCACGAGTCCCCCATCAGTTACATCAAAGTAATCTACGGAGTGCGCACAAACACAATAGCAATGGAAATGAAATATTATAAATATAGGCCATTATATAAACATATCAAATACTCACGTTAACACTACTAAATGAAGCACTTCTGGTATCACTGCTATCACACATTTTTGCAAACTAATATGTATATCACCACTGTAAAAACTTTCTGGTACTGGCTCAAAAAGGAATTAACTGAAATAGGTAGGTACTCCGGACTCTCAGGTACCGAGAACATCGAATATTGTAATCTGTGACTATATTTTCTCTTCTTCTTCTTCTGTAGAAAGCATTCGTTTACACACTTATAAATATGCAATTCATATGAAAACATTTATTTGTATATCGTGTTATTTCATCCTTTCGAAATTCCGGCATGTTTTATGTTCTAGAATTTTTATCAATGTAAATTGTAAAAAAAAATCGGGAAAGTAACCAGCGGCAAAGTTCTACCGTGATATTGGAGGTATTTTTCTGTGTAACAGCCTACTATCATTATGAGTCAATTAGTTATAACTTGGAATGGTGATTATGAGTTATTCTGCCATAACAAGAAACGGCGATTTTAAGTCAAGTAGCTTCAACATGAACTACAACTCTTTACGCAGAGAGGAAGGGAGTTGTGAATGACTATTCCACTCTTTCCATTTTCAGTGGGGAAGTTTCCGTAGCAACGATCGTTTCATTTCAATAAAACTTTCAAACCGGCAAAACCAACAAGTTGACGTTCCAGCGATAAAATTTTTGACGTTTCTCCAATTCATAGATAGCTTCGGAAATGAATATCATAGAGAAAACAAACAACGTTCAGTAAATCTATGAATTATAATTTGCCAAATAGCGCAATCCGTGTCAAATGTGACCATATTACTTATAATGTTAAACATTTTCTCGTGGAATAGTCATGCCGAATACATACCACTCGAGATGAAATAAGCAGGTGAAATTTCTCTCTTGTAATATTCAAGTTTGTTGCTTTTCGGAAATTTCACTCATGACATTTTTACCAAAATCACTCGCCTGACCTTCGATACAAATGTCATTCGCGAAATTTCCGAGCAACAAACTTTCATATTACAATCGAGAAATTTTGCCGGCAAAATTCCATCTCTAGTGGTATTACATATGAAAATTGCGTTTCTCTTTTTTTGAGAAACTCATATTGACGTTGACCGCATCCCTATATTATTTTTTTCGATTTATAAGCCAAAATTGACATTTATACATTTTCAACTTTGCCCTTTAGTTCAGGATCTGTAAATGTTTCGATGTAGAAACGGAATGATTGTAAAGACACTTTTTTATAGCGATCTGAGTAAGCCAGTGGTGGCATGTCTTTTTGACTGTCGAGAAGGCTTCATTGAACGACTATAATATGAAGGTTTGATTTTTTCTATTGAAACAATATTTCATGAGGACTTAGAAGGAATCATCATTACCTTTTCATTTCAAACATATATTACATACTTCCTTACATTGTGAACCACTGGCGGATCCAGCCAGTTTTTCGGGGGGGGGGGCATGAATCAAGAGGTCACGAGTTTCATTTCATTGCGCCAAATTTTTAGAATAAATGGCCACTTTTCACCATTTTCAAACTTCACTTATTTGAGATTGTATTCGCGAAGTTAAATATACTTTTATAATTCATTCGATATATTTCTATTTTATAACGCTATATGGACAAAATGGCATATCGAATTAACATAATTAACGGTATCTACCGGAAAAAAAGCAAGACAATTCATGCGCGAAGAAAAAGCATACTTTCTCTACCATAAATGCCCAATATCCGCACTTTATGATAAAGGATCCTTCAGAGCGTCCTTTAACCGTAAAATTGGTTTATGGGACCCGTTTCATTTGTAAAGGGGAGTTCTCACGGAAAAGGAAACTTTATTTTCGATTATGGAACCGGCCCTAAGCCGAAAGAGAAAAGCTCCCTCAAAAGGATACCATGATCCAGTTCTTGACATGCGCATAAATAATATCGTACAGAAACATTTCAAAAATTTAACTGAAGTTGCTCTGAATCACAATTTTATTGTTATTCTCGATCACATTTCTGTCACCCTTTTTCAAAAACCGGACAAGTTCTACCTTCCTTTCAGATGAATGGTGGGAAAACAATGTCGACAGTTTGTTATAGCCTATAGAATACCGCCGATGGTTTGGGGAAAAATATCGCATAATCCTGATTCAAGGTATCCTTCTCAAACGAATGTGGTGGTCGAATTCAATTCTGTCCTCCCGTGCGTAAACACAATAACTTTTGGATCTGAAATACCGCGGTTAATTATCGAGGACGCGTCACCAGAGACGTATATGTTATTCGCAATAGCCGAAAGCGGCCACTGTCCGAAATTTTTGCCCACAACGCGTTATGGCTATCCAAATTTACCCACGATGCGAATAGATGTTTCTTTTTCGAGCACTGAGTACAGCGGAATACCCAGAACGCGTTTTGGGTAAATTAGATAATCCACGATGCGAATCCAATTTTAGCGAGCTTCCATTATGCGTTGTGGACAATTCATTTTACCCACGTCGCGTTCTGGGTATTGCACTTTACCCAGAAAGCGATGAACCAGAATTTGTCGTCGAAGTCAGTCTGCTGTAGGTTGTGTACTGGCAGGTACGAGTAGCGAGTATTACGAGTAGCATGAATAGATTACTTAAACCACAGTGCCTAGATACGTTGTGATTTTTTGAAATTGGTTTGACTTTGTTTTGGTTTTAGTGCGTGATTTCGAAAATATTTCAATATGAAAGCTGAACTCGAACAAAAATTAAGTGAACAGATCGTTGTTCTTATCAGACGAAGGTTATTTAGAGATTATGTATGAAACCAAAGTGACACTACAAAGAAAATGGGATGGACTTCAATTATCATTCAAAAAATATCGTAGATTGAATCCATTAACAGTTAAAGAAAAGGATAAACTTATAAAATTCCAGTTTTTTATTATTTTTACTTTGGAGGGTTGAGTGGAGCAGGATGTGTACCCTGGTATAGCATCACTGGATTTCGCCTTTTTTCACAATAGAATGTAAATTGTAAACTACTATGTATTATTTTGGCTAGTTTGTATATTGTGGAAATAAAGACAATTATTATGATTATTATTATCATAAAACCTTTAGCAAACCAATCTGGCCTAATTTGTTTAATGTGCAGCAAGTGAAATGTATTATGTAATACAGACAACTCATTGAAAAATTGGACACAAAAGAGAAAAAGCTATCTGTCCATTTCGCTCTACCCAAAATACGTTACAAGTAGAACAATGAATACAAAAACCTTCTATTGAAAGTTCATAAAGGTGAAACAAAACGATATATTAACAACTTATTAGAACTAAAAACAAATATTATTTATTTTTACAACTAGTACTTTTATGACATCTTGAATTGAATTTTAACAATTTTATATTCAATTTCACACACGCACACGCCTTAGTTTGACATTCCTTCAAACAATTGCATTTTATAAAGCCTTGCTTAGATCCGGATGATAACATGGCTTCTTGGCGGATGCCGGATATTCACAAAAGAACCTGTAGCGACCTCAAAGTCAAAGAGGGATAGAATTTGTGTTCATTTCATTTCTGCTGTACAAACTGCACGTAACCTATTCACGCCAGTCGTAATAGTCCGTACGCACAACCTACGTTCTACAGCAGACTGATGACTTCGACCACAAATTCTGGTTCATCGCTTTCTGGGTAAAGTGCAATACCCACAACGCGACGTGGGTGAAATGAATTGTTCACAACGCAGAACGAAAGCTCGCTAAAATTGAATTCGCATTGTGGATTACCTAATTCACCCACAACGCGTTCTGGGTATTGCGTTTTACTCAATGCTCGAGAAAAAACTATCTGTTCGCATCGTGGGTAAATATGGATACCCATAACGCGTTGTGAGCAAAATTTTCGGACAATGGCCGATTTAGGCTATTGCGAATAACATATACATAAAATGGTAGCGTATTATTCACAAACAAATTTCCAATGTTTCTGTTGTTGCTGCTATTCAAAGTCTCAAAGTGAAGCTGAATCTTTGGTAAGGATTGAGTTATTGTACGCATGCGTCGACTGAAAATTCGATGTGGTTCCGTGAATATGGCTTCCGGAAATATTCCTGATGAATTAATAAGTGTACGGATACGATTCCAGTTGAAACGTCGCATTCTAATGGAAAATGATGAATTTGAGCAATACCAATTTCGTTCATATTGCGTTATAAGACCCATATAAAATTGTAGCGAATTATGGAAAGCATTTGACATTTCTGTATTATCTTTTACAAGGTTTAGGATCGAGCCCTCAAAAGCCAAAATAGGTAGCATATGATGAAATTCCTTCATACCAAATTGAGTGATCTTTGTATGACCGTATTCTGAGCTATAAAACAAGCCTAATTCTCAAAAAACATTTAGGAAGATAAGCTTTTATAACAACATTCATCCGCCATTTTGAAGCCGCCATCTTGAATTCCTCGATTTTGAAGAATCGTAATTTCCGACCCAGAAAACCCCCATATACCAATTTTGCATATAGAATATGATCATAATTACAAAACTCGTCCGCCATCTTGAATTTACCAGTTTTGACAGGAGTATCATCATTCTAGAACCCCAATACCCCCAGATACTAATTTTGAATGGAATCGGATCATAATTACAAAACTCATCCGTCATTTTGGAGCCGCCATTTTGTTTTTTTCTATAAAAAATATTTCATAATGCATTGTCACCAGGATTAGGTACACCTGCAAAATTTCAAATCAATCGGACGATTAGAAGTGTGTCATATTTACAGGCCCGGATCTAGGGGGGGGCAAGCGGGGCGCTTGCCCTGGGCGCCAGCTTAAGGGGGCGCCAAAAACAACCAGGGGTTAATTTTTTTTTCTCGGAAAAAAGTATTATTAATTATGACCCGACTCTGATGTGCCATCTTGACCCCTAATAAAAGGACAAACATCCTATATTTCCAAAACTACACAAAATGAAATTATCGATCTAATGGCCACCAAAGTTCGGAATAAAATTATTAAAGAGATCAAGGAGGCCAACTATTCCACTATTATGATCGACTGCACCCCAGATGTATCTCACACAGAACAAATGAACCAGGTTATACGATATCTAAAGAGAACGGAGTCTGGATACGAGATAAAAAGAAAGTTTTATTGACTTCTTAGAAGTTGACGGAAAAACTGGAGAATAATATCATAGCGAATTCTAGATAAACTGCAAGCTGGTGATTTAGATGTCAAAAATGTCTTGGGCAATCCTACGACAACAGATCTAATATGGCTGGCATATATAGAGGAGTCCAATCCAGAATTATACACATCAACGAGCTGGCAGTATTATAGTTTCATGCCTAGCACACTCCCTGGATCTTAATTGTCCATTTGGCTTCATCGTGTTCAGAACCAGTAAATTTATTTGGTGTTGTACAAAAAATGTATTCGTTTCTTGTTAGTTCAACCACACGATGGACAATTATAAAAAAGTGCACAAAAACAAATTTGAAAGGAAGTAGCAAAACAAGATGTGCTATACATCAAGCTGTTAATGCCTTGCTCAATAATTTACCGGGAGTTGTGAAGGCTGTGGAAGAAATCAAAGAATCATCACTAATCGCAGAATCCAAGTATGAAGCTGGTCATTTGCTTCATATGGTGTGATAGATTTTAGATTCATACTGAACCTAATAATTTGGGATAATATTCTGCCAGAAATCAATAGGGTCAACGTGGAAATTCAGAACGGGGATATAATTATTTCACGTTCATCATCGTTGATGCAAGTTCTTGTGAAGATCATGCAAGGTCTTGTGAAGATCTTGTATAAGGAATGAGGGAAAACCCTATTGAAAACTGGATCTCGGAAGCTACATTCTTTCAGAAGAATTGGATTTGGATGTGGATCCAATTCTTAAGAATAAACGTGTTTCCAAGAAGAAAAAGCAGGTCGACAAAATGTGCGAGGATGAGTCAAGAACGCTAGATCTAGTTGGTTTATTCTCGAAGGAAATTAAGGTTGTTTTCAACAGATTATTGTCAGAAATCAGAAAAAACTTAGAAAGCGCAGAAAGTCTGCATACGAATTTCGCATTCCTCAACGGCCATGACCTCTTAAACATGAAAAAAGAGGATCTGCAGAAAAATGGCACCCTTTTAAGGCAAAAATAATGAAGAGAATTGAATGCAGTTGATTTTGGTTAGGAACTAGCGGTTTTGATAGAGCTGGTTCCCGAAATTAGTGAAAGATGGCTTCATTAGACCTCCTACATTTTCCTTATGTCAGTATAGCTTTAAGAATATACTGCACATTACCTACCACGTAGTTTCAGCAAATTGAAAATAATAAAAAATTATTTGTGTTCCTCAATGAGTTACTTTTGTTTCTCAATCTTAGCTATAGAAAACAAAAGAGCTTCCGAAACAGATTTCGAGGAGCTGATAGATGCTTTTGCGGAAAGAATTAAAATCACGCCGCGTGAAGCTGTGAAGAAAAATAATCTAATTTCTTTCCTTGTGATATTTTCCTTTCTATTATTTTTCCGTTATTTTCTATGATTTCATATATTACACAAAGGAGGGGGGGGGCGCCATCATGAATTTTTGCCCCGGTCAGGGAAAATCGTAGATCCGGGCCTGCATATTTAACTTGCAAGATTTGATTACAGACACACAGACAGACAGACACCGGGACAGGTGAAACTAAATAAAAGCTTTCAAAAAAGGCTTTCTGGCAAAAATAAAAATAGGGATCTGGAGAATATATGACCAAATTTTGTGCCATTTAGAAAGTGACAGGCTACTGATTGAATGTCAGATGCATTCAGAAATTACGAGGAATATAATTTGTAACATAAAAACAATCTCGTAGGTCAAAAAGGTTAGAATGTTGTTGTTCAGTCATCACCCTGGCTAGACCATAGAAAGAAGAGACACTGCTTTTCATTTATGAATACATAGGTCCGTATTAAATGAGTGGAACGAAGATGGCATAAAGGATGGCAATATATTTAGATCCGGCCGTGGCAACATTGCCGAATCTAACTATGAAACCTCCAGATTCAAAAAATCGAAGAATCTACGCCAATGTTACTAAGAAATGATAAAAGTAGAACATACCGGTGCAAACTCAAATCAGGGTTCAAATAGTCGAAACAGCTAGTGTTCCACGTATTTTGTTAATTATTTTCAGAAATAAATCCAAATTTCATTTTTTCCCACGCGATATCGTGATGACGACACTGTTCAAAACGTCATCAGTAACACAAAATTAAAATAGCGGAACGAAATAAGTGAATGAACTGGTCACAGATTCAGAAAACGGTGATGCCATAACGTGACAAGCCGTTTCACTAACATCCGATGCACAAAAGAGTAAATAAATTTCGATCTGAAGTACTTTTCATTTCGATTGAGAGTTTATTTATTAAAAAATTCAAATAACGTCAAAACGTTTTAAAAATTTCTACCGCATTTTGATTCCGTGCTAGTACAGTTATCCAGTTCACTCCTGATGATTTTGAAAATTGTTTTCTATAGTCTGAGGTTATCACATATGTTGCCCACATTGTATATTTGTGGAAGAAAACCCGAGTGCGTATTGAATCGCGGTTCTCTGCAAATATTCAATGAAATTCTTTTATAGAATTAATTTTCATTCGATTCCTTGATTGACATCAAGAACAAAATATTTCCTACTGCATAAAGTTAATTTGATGTGGAGAAGAACAATAATTTTATATGTATTCAATAGTGAAGGCAAAATGAATGTATCTATATCGATATGGAGGATATCCCATTAGTTAACAACCAAAGCAAAAATTTTCATTCAATTGAGTACCCATTATCAAAATCACCCTTCGTTATGAGATTTTCACTGGTAGTAGTAGTTTATATTAACACATCGTGTTTAATTTTGTATCGTTATTGTGGATATCTCAAGCAATTAATAATAATAATAATTCGAATGGAGTTTTCTACATCTATGAATTTGTGATTATAAAGAACGTATATCAAAGAATTTGTTCACATTGGGCAAAATTTTCTGTGTTACGACCTCAAATTGAAAAACAGTTTTCATTTCAGACGAGGAAGAAATTGTGCATTCAGACAAAACACAGTTCAAGTGATGAAGAATATTTATTTATACGTTTTTCATTCAATACAAATAAAGAGATAAAGCAAAGCCTAAAAAATCCGAAAAAATTCAATATATGTACACATATATACAAAAAAACTATAAAAGCTATAAAAGTTGGTTCTATGAGCTGAAAAAATAAATCCATTCAACATCAAGCTCTTGGCAGTGTGTGTGCCTGGGCGGACGGCGTGTTGTCGGCCTGTGGTTTCCGGAACTCTTCCGCTGTCAATCGGAGTGCCTCAAGGTGCTATTTCGGGGCCAATTGTATTCGTAAATGATCTTGATCTTTACCTGGAGAGGGATATAAAAGTCGTAAAATATGCTGACGATACATCACTTCTGATGTCAAAAAGTAGCGATCAGGTATATTATGAGAGTCTCGACAGGCTGGCCGACTGGTTCGGCTCCAATTCCCTCCATTTAAATATTTCGAAGACAAACTATATTAACTTTCATTGCCATCAATACAGAGATACGAAAGAGAAAAGCTTAAAATTAAATAATAGTGATATTGATAATAAAAACAAAGTTGTATTTCTGGGACTCACTATAGATGAAAACCTCAATTTCAAATCACACTGCAGCGAACTTCAGAAAAAATTGAGTACGCTTGAGTATCTCTTCAGGAGCCTGAGAGGGGTGTTGGAGCTGACCCAGCTGGTCAGCCTATATAGAGCCCAAGTCGAGTCTAGACTTAGGTATGTAATCTGCTTCTGGGGGGCTTCGACTGCCTGGCAGGATGTCTTTGTGTCGCAGAAAAAAGTTGTGAGGGCCCTAATGGGGGTATCTGGACGTACATCCTGTCGTGACCTCATAAGAATTTTAAATATTATGCCCCTACCATGTATATCTATCTACGAAATGGCAATTTTAGTTCGTTCTAACATAAGTGAATATAAATCGGGTGTTGATGTACACTATCACAACACAAGGCAAAAATTTCAATTGCGAACAGGCCCCAGCCACTTAACTATTACTCAAAAGTCTGCAAGAGTGCTGGGCATTCAGGTATATAACGCCTTGTCTGGTTCCGTACGCGACTCCCCTTCAGCACATTTCAAGAATGACTTTAAAGAATTTTTAAAATTAAATTCATTTTATTCCCTTCAGGAATATCTTAACAGATAAATAGTTGTTGTACCTGCTTGTTTTTGCTACCTTTTGATATGTTCTATATTTACGTAATGTTATATTTTGACACATTCCTATACAATGTGAATTGTCGATGGAAATAAATAAATTATTATTATTTATTATTATTATCGTTACCTGCGATCCTCCTACTGTCTCGATGATCAAGTACCAAAATTCCTGCCGACAAATTGGACAATTGGGCTTTCCGTGACAGCTGTATGCCCAATGTTCGATGCACTCATAGCAGAAGATATGATTGCATGCATCTAGCGTGGCTAATTTCTCGCCCGCCAGTATTCTTTCGAGACATACGGGGCAATCGAAATTGCCCGTTCGTTCCTCGACACGTTGTGATTCAGCAGAATTCTGAAAATGAAAATTTGTCAAGATATTATAAGAAATATTTTTGCTAAGCAAAATACTGAGAGAATTGAAAAACATTCATGAACGAAACTCCATGTCGAAATTAAAAGAAAATTAATGGCATCAGTGAGTCAGTTGAGCATACTACAGCTCTTATAAAATATTCTGAGAGTGAAGTTTTTTTCAATATGACTGTTCATTTAATCCTCAAACCCACATTTCCCATTTTCTTCGAGTTATAATCTGAAATTGACATTTCGGTAATTTGATCGTCGTGTTTCTTTTTCTCGGAAACAATAGTTTATAAAGACTCGAAAGAAATGATGTTTTCCTCTTCCGATTCAAAAATAAAAATTATCATATATCGTGCTATATTGGTGATTAAAAAAGTAGGCTCGTCCAAGGTCATGATGACCTTTTGATTCAATAAGAAAAAAGACGTGTATGTGTTAAAACAACCCAAGGAGAAAACATCCATTAAAATTCAAGGATATAACTGGAGTAAGGTATTTTTTAAATTGAAAAAAAGTGATTTTCCCAAGCGCCGAAATTCCAGATAATGATCATAGTTGAAATTGTTCAAATATCAAATTTGGCTCATAACTCGAAAAAATAAACGAAGATAGAGAAATGCAAATATCGGCATAACCTGTGCCTTGAAAAAAAAACCACAATGTGCCAAACATTTTTTTCAATCTCATAGGGTTAGAAAGTTTTAGTTCAGATATTACTAGTTTTTCTACAAGGTTCTCATTCCAAAAATTTGAAAATAAAATTTTACCACCAAAGTAATCTACGGAGTGCGCAAAAATCACAATAACAATGGAAATGAAATAATATAAATATAGGCCATTATATAAACATATCAAATACTCACGTTAACACTGCTAAATGAAGCACTTCTGGTATCACTGCTATCACACATTTTTGCAAACTAATATGTATATCACCACTGTGAAAACTTTCTGGTACTGGCTCAAAAACGGATTAACGTAAATAGGTAGGTACTCCGGACTCTCAGGTACCGAGAACATCGAATATTGTAATCTGTGACTATATTTTCTCTTCTTCTTCTTCTGTAGAAAGCATTCGTTTGCACACATATAAATATGCAATTCATATGAAAACATTTATTTAATATCGTGTTATTTCATCCTTTCGAAATTCCGGCATGTTTTATGTTCTAGAATTTTTATCAATGTAAATTGTAAAAAAAAATCGGGAAACTAACCAGCGGCAAAGTTCTACCGTGATATTGGAGGTATTTTTCTGTGTAACAGCCTACTATCATCATGAGTCAATTAGTTATAACTTGGAATGGTGATTATGAGTTATTCTGCCATAACAAGAAACGGCGATTATAAGTCAAGTAGCTTCAACATGAGCTACAACTCTTTACGCAGAGAGGAAGGGAGTTGTGAATGACTATTCCACTGTTTCCATTTTTGGTGGAGAAGTTTCCGTAGGAACGATCGTTTCATTTCAATAAAACTTTCAAACCGGCAAAACCAACAAGTTGGTTTTCCAGCGATAAAATTTTTGACGTTTCTCCAATTCTTAGATAGCTTCGGAAATGAATATGATAGAGAAAACAAACAACGTTTAGTTAATCTATGAATTCTAATTTGCCAAATGGCGCAATCCGTCTCGAATGTGACCATATTACTTATAATGTTAAACATTTTCTCGTGGAATAGTCATGCCGAATACCACTCGAGATGAAATAAGCAGGTGAAATTTCTCTCTTGTAATATTCAAATTTGTTGCTTTTAGGAAATTTCACTCATGACATTTTTTCCAAAATCACTCGCCTGACCTTTGATACAAATGTCATTCGCGAAATTTCCGAGCAACAAGCTTTCATATTACAATCGAGAAATTTTGCCGGCAACTCATATTGACGTTGACCGCATCCTTCTATTATTTTTTTCGATTTGTAAGCCAAAATTGACATTTGTACATTTTCTACTTTGCTCATCATCTCGGGATCATTCAATTGAGTAGCCATTATCAAAATCACCCTTCGTTATGAGATTCTCTCTAGTAGTAGTAGTTTCTATTAACACATCGTGTTTAATTTTGTATCATTATTGTGGATATATCTCAAGGAATTAATAATAATAATAATTCGAATGGAGTTTTCTAGATCTACGAATTTGTGATTATAAAGAACGTATCAAAGCATTTGTTCACATTGTGTTACGAACCCGAATTGAAAAACAGTTTTTGTTTCAGACGAGGAAGGAATTGTGCATTCAGACAAAACAAAGTTACGTAATGAAGAATATTTATTTATGATAAGTTTTTCATTCAATACAAATAAAGAAATATAGCAAAGCCTATAAAATCCGAAAAAATTCAATTCACACATATATACAAGAAAACTATAAAAGTTGGTCTTATGGGCTGAAAAAAGAAATCCATTCAACATCAAGCTCTTGGCAGCTTGATGTTTGTGCGATAATCCGTCTTATCGATACCTGCGATCCTCCCATTGTCTCGATGATCAAGTAGACAAATTCCTGCCGACACATTGGACAAGTGGGCTTTCTGTGCCAGCTGGATGATGTCCAATATTCGATGCACTCATAGCAGAAGATATGGGTGCACGCATCTGGCTTGCCTAATTTCTCGCCCGCCAGTATTCTTTCCAGGCATACGGGGCAATCGAAATTGCCCGTTCGTTCCTCGACACGTTGTGATTCAGCAGAATTCTGAAAATGAAAATTTGTCAAGATATTATAAAAAATATTTTTGATAAGCAAAATACTGAGAGAATTGAAAAATACCTATGAACGAAACTCCATGTCAAAATCAAAAGAAAATTAATGGAATCAGTGAGTCAGTTGAGCATACACAGCTGATACAAAATATTCTGAGAGTAAATTGTTTTTCTTTCAAAAAAACTGTTCATTTAATCCTCAAACCCACATTTTCCATTTTCTTCGAGTTATAATCTGAAATTGACATTTCGGTAATTTAATCGTCGTTTTTCTTCTTCTCGGAAACAATAGTTTATAAGGACTCGAAAGAAATGATTCAAAAATATAAATTATCATATATCGTGCTGTATTTGTGATTGAAAAAAAGGCGGCTCGTCCAAGATCATGATGACCTTTTGATTCAATAGAAAAAAAGACGTGTGTGTGATATAACACCCCACGAAGAAAACATCCATTAAAATTCCAGGATCTAACTGGAGTTAGGTATTTTTGAAATTGAAAAAAAAAGTATTTTTTTCCAAGCGCAAAAATTCCAGATAATCATCATAGTTGAAATTGTTCAAATATCAAATTTGGCTCATAACTCGAAAAAAAAAACGAAGATAGAGGAATGCAAATACCGGCAATGTGCCTTGAAAAAAAACCACAATGCGCCAAACATTTTTTTCAATCTCATAGGGTTAGTAAGTTCTAGTTCAGATATTACTAGTTTTGTCTACAAGGTTCTCCTTCCAAAAATTTGAAAATAAAATTTGAGCACGAGTCCCCCATCAGTTACATCAAAGTAATCTACGGAGTGCGCAAAAACACAATAGCAATGGAAATGAAATATTATAAATATAGGCCATTATATAAACATATCAAATACTCACGTTAACACTACTAAATGAAGCACTTCTGGTATCACTGCTATCACACATTTTTGCAAACTAATATGTATATCACCACTGTAAAAACTTTCTGGTACTGGCTCAAATACGAATTAACTGAAATAGGTAGGTACTCCGGACTCTCAGGTACCGAGAACATCGAATATTGTAATCTGTGACTATATTTTCTCTTCTTCTTCTTCTGTAGAAAGCATTCGTTTACACACTAATAAATATGCAATTCATATGAAAACATTTATTTGTATATCGTGTTATTTCATCCTTTCGAAATTCCGGCATGTTTTAAGTTCTAGAATTTTTATCAATGTAAAGTGTAAAAAAAAATCGGGAAACTAACCAGCGGCAAAGTTCTACCGTGATATTGGAGGTATTTTTCTGTGCAACAGCCTACTATCATTATGAGTCAATTAGTTATAACTTGGAATGGTGATTATGAGTTATTCTGCCATAACAAGAAACGGCGATTATAAGTCAAGTAGCTTCAACATGAACTACAACTCTTTACGCAGAGAGGAAGGGAGTTGTGAATGACTCTTTCCATTTTCAGTGGGGAAGTTTCCGTAGCAACGATCGTTTCATTTCAATAAAACTTTCAAACCGGCAAAACCAACAAGTTGGTGTTCCAGCGATAAAATTTTTGACGTTTCTCCAATTCATAGATAGCTTCGGAAATAAATATCATAGAGAAAACAAACAACGTTCAGTTAATCTATGAATTATAATTTGCCAAATAGCGCAATCCGTGTCAAATGTGACCATATTACTTATAATGTTGAACATTTTCTCGTGGAATAGTCATGCCGAATACATACCACTCGAGATGAAATAAGCAGGTGAAATTTCTCTCTTGTAATATTCAAGTTTGTTGCTTTTCGGAAATTTCACTCATGACATTTTTACCAAAATCACTCGCCTGACCTTCGATACAAATGTCATTCGCGAAATTTCCGAGCAACAAACTTTCATATTACAATCGAGAAATTTTGCCGGCAAAATTCCATCTCTAGTGGTATTACATATAAAAATTGCGTTTCTCTTTTTTTGAGAAACTCATATTGACGTTGACCGCATCCCTATATTATTTTTTTCGATTTATAAGCCAAAATTGACATTTGTACATTTTCAACTTTGCCCTTTAGTTCAGGATCTGTAAATGTTTCGATGTAGAAACGGAATGATTGTAAAGACACTTTTTTATAGCGATCTGAGTAAGCCAGTGGTGGCATGTCTTTTTGGCTGTCGAGAAGGCTTCATTGAACGACTATAATATAAAGGTTTGATTCTTTCTATTGAAACAATATTTCATGAGGACTTTGAAGGAATCATCATTACCTCTTCATTTCAAACATATATTACATACTTCCTTACAGTGTGAACCACTGGCGGATCCAGCCAGTTTTTCAGGGGGGGGCATGAATCAAGAGGTCACGTGTTTCATTTCATTGCGCCAAATTTTTAGAATAAATGGCCACTTTTCACCATTTTCAAACTTCACTTATTTGAGATTGTATTCGCGAAGTTAAATATATTTTTATAATTCATTCGATATATTCCTATTTTATAACGCTATATGGACAAAATGGCATATCGAGTTAACATAATTAACGGTATCTACCGGAAAAAAGCAAGACAATTCATCTCCGGCTCCATCAGCAAACAAAGAACCAGGACTTGTCGATGCATCTTATCCGACTCTTGCTGTTTCTTTGAGGAGATTTCTTCAGTCCCTAAAGCCCCTAAAGGACGATTCATAAGTGGACAAGGGAAACATAAGTCGAAGACTCGATAAACGTACTTGAGAGGGAGATTAGTCCCTAGGGCTTTATTAAAGGAAAGCAATGAAGAACAAAATGTTGTTAGCTACATTCGAGACTGTCCTTGTACCTATTAAGGGTGTACAGTACTTTCATTTGCCCTATGCTTCTGAATACTAATTTTAGGACATTCAAAATTGGCTCGATGGCTACATTTCATCTTCATTGAGTAGACTCGAATGGGAATTATCAATGGATCTGTGTTTGATTTTTGGAAAAATATTTTCAGAATCTCCTGAAATTTGAATTTGAAATCGAGAAATTTTATAAATGATCATATCTCCTAACTCCGGAGTTTTCGGGAAAAAATCAATGCACAGACACATTTCAATTTCAAAGAAGTTTTCTCAAATATGAATTAATTTTTTTTCTGAATGATATTGAGTGAGAGCGTCCTAAAGTTTCGAAATTCTTAAAATTCACGCCTCCCATCATAGCACCGCCTCTAAATATCGCAATAACCAATGAAAACGTACATCTTCAATTTAATTTTGATTTATGACTTTATAATTTAAAAGTGTCATCAAAATCCTAATGGACGTTCCTGCAACTGAGTGTAAGTGAACAAAATTCAGATAGTTTACTTTTTAGGGATGCAATAGAAAATCTGCCAGAATGATCTTTTTTTCCAATCTAGGCCGAGAGAACACTAGTTCTAATGCCATAAATTTTGTATTTTGTACGTTCTTTCCCTACTTTCATTCGTTTTATGCTTCTCAATGCTAATTTAAAGACATCGGTAGACTCGGATGTCAATCGATTTCTTGTTTGATTTCAGGAGAAATATTTTCGGAATCTCCTGAAATTCCTTTTGAAATCAATGAAATCTGAAAATTTCATGAATGATCATATCTCCTTTCTTCGAAGTTTTGAATAAAAATTGAATCATCAAAACAAAATTATTTCAATTTTAAAGGAGTTTTCATAGATATAAAGTTTAATTTTCTTTTCTAGATAATCTTGACTTTGGAGCGTACGAATTAACAATGAAAACGTACACTTCTATTTCATTTTGATTTATGGCTTTGAAAAGAGCAATATTTTACTAGGAGAAGTTTTTATGATGGTCTTTAAGATAATGTTAATGATGCCAACGATTGTCGGTACAATGATCTGCATGATGATTTCAATGCCAGAGGAAACTTGTGAGATATGGGTGATGTAAAAGGAGTTTACAACAGTTTTTATGACCATAAAAATGTGACTGAGTTTCTAGAAGAATATGCCCAACAATGGTACTATGTTTAAAAATCGTACCTGAACAATATGTACAGATAGAAATTTGTCGACTGGTTCCAAGGCGGTTGATAATCTTTTAGTCCAGCAATGCTTTATAATAGGTAATACCTAGGCAAACGGGCCTCCGAAATATTTATTCTCTGTGAATACAGAAAAGAATCGAAAATATCAATATGTAATATGTAATTTCACTTTCATATTCTGGTTCACAATAGTGTTCCTTTGAAATGGAGTTCCTCTTCTAGGAATCCGCCATTTTAGTGTATTTTAAAGACGCTCGTTTGTTATCTGGTATGTACTGCCCCCATCTTAAATAACTTTGTTTAATTTTACAGGATCTTATCTCATGTAAGCTTATTGTATCCCATTATTGCATTTCTATTGAATATTGTGGAACTCTGTTCTGCTACCAACCCATTTGGAATATTCTTATAATGTTCGTGAGGCCTACTGCACATTTAACTATTCACTCGACATTATGGTATACGCATTGGAGTTGTTGCTTTTAGTATAATATTTCACGTACAGGGGAAACATGAATTTGAGCAATACCAATTTCGTTCATATTGCGTTATAAGACCCATATAAAATTGTAGCGAATTATGGAAAAAATTTGATATTTCTGTATTATCTTTTACAAGGTTGAGGATCGAGCCCTCAAAAGCCGAAATAGGTAGCATATGATGAAATTCCTTCATACCAAATTGAGTGATCTTTGTATGACCGTATTCTGAGCTATAAAACAAGCCTAATTCTCAAAAAACATTTTTGAAGATAAGCTTTTATAACAACATTCATCCGCCATTTTGAAGCCGCCATCTTGAATTCCTCGATTTTGGAGAATCGTAATTTCCGACCCAGAAAACCCCCATATACCAATTTTGCATATAGAATATGATCATAATTACAAAACTCGTCCGCCATATTGTGGCCGCCATCTTGAATTTACCAGTTTTGACAAGAGTATCATCATTCTAGAACCCAAATACCCCCAGATACTAATTTTGAATGGAATCGGATCATAATTACAAAACTCATCCTTCATTTTGGAGCCGCCATTTTGTTTTTTTTTCTATAAAAAATATTTCATAATGCATTGTCACCAGGATTAGGTACACCTGCAAAATTTCAAATCAATCGGACGATTAGAAGTGTGTCATATTTAACTTGCAAGATTTGATTACAGACACACAGACAGACAGACAGGCAGACACCGGGACAGGTGAAACTAAATAAAAGCTTTTAAAAAAGGCTTTCTGGCAAAAATAAAATAGGGATCCGGAGAATATATGACCAAATTTTGTGCCATTTAGAAAGTGACAGGATACTTATTGAATGTCAGATGCATTCAGATATTACGAGGAATATAATTTGTAACATAAAAACAATCTCGTAGGTCAATAAGGTTAGAATGTTGTTGTTCAGTCATCACCCTAGCTAGACCATAGAAAGAAGAGACACTGCATTTCATTTATGAATACATAGGTCCGTATCAAATGAGTGGAATGAAGATGGCATAAAGGATGGCAATATATTTAGATCCGGCCGTGGCAACATTGCCGAATCTAACTATGAAACCTCCAGATTCAAAAAATCGAAGAATCTACGCCAATGTTACTAAGAAATGATAAAAGTAGAACATACCGGTGCAAACTCAAATCAGGGTTCAAATAGTCGAAACAGCTAGTGTTCCACGTATTTTGTTAATTATTTTCAGAAATAAATCCAAATTTCATTTTTTCCCACGCGATATCGTGATGACGACACTGTTCAAAACGTCATCAGTAACACAAAATTAAAATAGCGGAACGAAATAAGTGAATGAACTGGTCACAGATTCAGAAAACGGTGATGCCATAACGTGACAAGCCGTTTCACTAACATCCGATGCACAAAAGAGTAAATAAATTTCGATCTGAAGTACTTTTCATTTCGATTGAGAGTTTATTTATTAAAAAATTCAAAGAACGTCAAAACGTTTTAAAAATTTCTACCGCATTTTGATTCCGTGCTAGTACAGTTATCCAGTTCACTCCTGATGATTTTGAAAATTGTTTTCTATAGTCTGAGGTTATCACATATGTTGCCCACATTGTATATTTGTGGAAGAAAACCCGAGTGCGTATTGAATCGCGGTTCTCTGCAAATATTCAATGAAATTCTTTTATAGAATTAATTTTCATTCGATTCCTTGATTGACATCAGGAACAAAATATTTCCTACTGCATAAAGTTAATTTGATGTGGAGAAGAACAATAATTTTATATGTATTCAATAGTGAAGGCAAAATGAATGTATCTATATCGATATGGAGGATATCCCATTAGTTAACAACCAAAGCAAAAATTTTCATTCAATTGAGTACCCATTATCAAAATCACCCTTCGTTATGAGATTTTCACTGGTAGTAGTAGTTTATATTAACACATCGTGTTTAATTTTGTATCGTTATTGTGGATATCTCAAGCAATTAATAATAATAATAATTCGAATGGAGTTTTCTACATCTATGAATTTGTGATTATAAAGAACGTATATCAAAGAATTTGTTCACATTGGGCAAAATTTTCTGTGTTACGACCTCAAATTGAAAAACAGTTTTCATTTCAGACGAGGAAGAAATTGTGCATTCAGACAAAACACAGTTCAAGTGATGAAGAATATTTATTTATACGTTTTTCATTCAATACAAATAAAGAGATAAAGCAAAGACTAAGAAATCCGAAAAAATTCAATATATGTACACATATATACAAAAAAAACTATAAAAGCTATAAAAGTTGGTTCTATGAGCTGAAAAAATAAATCCATTCAACATCAAGCTCTTGGCAGTGTGTGTGCCTGGGCGGACGGCGTGTGGTCGGCCTGTGGTTTCCGGAACTCTACCGCTGTCAATCGGAGTGCCTCAAGGTGCTATTTCGGGGCCAATTGTATTCGTAAATGATCTTGATCTTTACCTGGAGAGGGATATAAAAGTCGTAAAATATGCTGACGATACATCACTTCTGATGTCAAAAAGTAGCGATCAGGTATATAATGAGAGTCTCAACAGGCTGGCCGACTGGTTCGGCTCCAATTCCCTCCATTTAAATATTTCGAAGACAAACTATATTAACTTTCATTGCCATCAATACAGAGATACGAAAGAGAAAAGCTTAAAATTAAATAATAGTGATATTGATAATAAAAACAAAGTTGTATTTCTGGGACTCACTATAGATGAAAACCTCAATTTCAAATCACACTGCAGCGAACTTCAGAAAAAATTGAGTACGCTTGAGTATCTCTTCAGGAGCCTGAGGGGGGTGTTGGAGCTGACCCAGCTGGTCAGCCTTTATAGAGCCCAAGTCGAGTCTAGACTTAGGTATGTAATCTGCTTCTGGGGGGCTTCGACTGCCTGGCAGGATGTCTTTGTGTCGCAGAAAAAAGTTGTGAGGGCCCTAATGGGGGTATCTGGACGTACATCCTGTCGTGACCTCTTAAGAATTTTAAATATTATGCCCCTACCATGTATATCTATCTACGAAATGGCAATTTTAGTTCGTTCTAACATAAGTGAATATAAATCGGGTGTTGATGTACACTATCACAACACAAGGCAAAAATTTCAATTGCGAACAGGCCCCAGCCACTTAACTATTACTCAAAAGTCTGCAAGAGTGCTGGGCATTCAGGTATATAACGCCTTGTCTGGTTCCGTACGCGACTCCCCTTCAGCACATTTCAAGAATGACTTTAAAGAATTTTTAAAATTAAATCCATTTTATTCCCTTCAGGAATAGCTTAACAGATAAATAGTTGTTGTGCCTGCTTGTTTTTGCTACCTTTTGATATGTTCTATATTTACGTAATGTTATATTTTGACACATTCCTATACAATGTGAATTGTCGATGGAAATAAATAAATTATTATTATTTATTATTATTATCGTTACCTGCGATCCTCCTACTGTCTCGATGATCAAGTACCAAAATTCCTGCCGACAAATTGGACAATTGGGCTTTCCGTGACAGCTGTATGCCCAATGTTCGATGCACTCATAGCAGAAGATATGATTGCATGCATCTAGCGTGGCTAATTTCTCGCCCGCCAGTATTCTTTCGAGACATACGGGGCAATCGAAATTGCCCGTTCGTTCCTCGACACGTTGCGATTCAGCAGAATTCTGAAAATGAAAATTTGTCAAGATATTATAAGAAATATTTTTGCTAAGCAAAATACTGAGAGAATTGAAAAACATTCATGAACGAAACTCCATGTCGAAATTAAAAGAAAATTAATGGCATCAGTGAGTCAGTTGAGCATACTACAGCTCTTATAAAATATTCTGAGAGTGAAGTTTTTTTCAAAATGACTGTTCATTTAATCCTCAAACCCACATTTCCCATTTTCTTCGAGTTATAATCTGAAATTGACATTTCGGTAATTTGATCGTCGTGTTTCTTTTTCTCGGAAACAATAGTTTATAAAGACTCGAAAGAAATGATGTTTTCCTCTTCCGATTCAAAAATAAAAATTATCATATATCGTGCTATATTGGTGATTAAAAAAGTAGGCTCGTCCAAGGTCATGATGACCTTTTGATTCAATAGGAAAAAAGACGTGTATGTGTTAAAACAACCCAAGGAGAAAACATCCATTAAAATTCAAGGATATAACTGGAGTAAGGTATTTTTTAAATTGAAAAAAAAGTGATTTTCCCAAGCGCCGAAATTCCAGATAATGATCATAGTTGAAATTGTTCAAATATCAAATTTGGCTCATAACTCGAAAAAATAAACGAAGATAGAGAAATGCAAATATCGGCATAACCTGTGCCTTGAAAAAAAAACCACAATGTGCCAAACATTTTTTTCAATCTCATAGGGTTAGAAAGTTTTAGTTCAGATATTACTAGTTTTTCTACAAGGTTCTCATTCCAAAAATTTGAAAATAAAATTTTACCACCAAAGTAATCTACGGAGTGCGCAAAAATCACAATAACAATGGAAATGAAATAATATAAATATAGGCCATTATATAAACATATCAAATACTCACGTTAACACTGCTAAATGAAGCACTTCTGGTATCACTGCTATCACACATTTTTGCAAACTAATATGTATATCACCACTGTGAAAACTTTCTGGTACTGGCTCAAAAACGGATTAACGTAAATAGGTAGGTACTCCGGACTCTCAGGTACCGAGAACATCGAATATTGTAATCTGTGACTATATTTTCTCTTCTTCTTCTTCTGTAGAAAGCATTCGTTTGCACACATATAAATATGCAATTCATATGAAAACATTTATTTGTATATCGTGTTATTTCATCCTTTCGAAATTCCGGCATGTTTTATGTTCTAGAATTTTTATCAATGTAAATTGTAAAAAAAAATCGGGAAACTAACCAGCGGCAAAGTTCTACCGTGATATTGGAGGTATTTTTCTGTGTAACAGCCTACTATCATCATGAGTCAATTAGTTATAACTTGGAATGGTGATTATGAGTTATTCTGCCATAACAAGAAACGGCGATTATAAGTCAAGTAGCTTCAACATGAGCTACAACTCTTTACGCAGAGAGGAAGGGAGTTGTGAATGACTATTCCACTGTTTCCATTTTTGGTGGAGAAGTTTCCGTAGGAACGATCGTTTCATTTCAATAAAACTTTCAAACCGGCAAAACCAACAAGTTGGTTTTCCAGCGATAAAATTTTTGACGTTTCTCCAATTCTTAGATAGCTTCGGAAATGAATATGATAGAGAAAACAAACAACGTTTAGTTAATCTATGAATTCTAATTTGCCAAATGGCGCAATCCGTCTCGAATGTGACCATATTACTTATAATGTTAAACATTTTCTCGTGGAATAGTCATGCCGAATACCACTCGAGATGAAATAAGCAGGTGAAATTTCTCTCTTGTAATATTCAAATTTGTTGCTTTTAGGAAATTTCACTCATGACATTTTTTCCAAAATCACTCGCCTGACCTTTGATACAAATGTCATTCGCGAAATTTCCGAGCAACAAGCTTTCATATTACAATCGAGAAATTTTGCCGGCAACTCATATTGACGTTGACCGCATCCTTCTATTATTTTTTTCGATTTGTAAGCCAAAATTGACATTTGTACATTTTCTACTTTGCTCATCATCTCGGGATCATTCAATTGAGTAGCCATTATCAAAATCACCCTTCGTTATGAGATTCTCTCTAGTAGTAGTAGTTTCTATTAACACATCGTGTTTAATTTTGTATCATTATTGTGGATATATCTCAAGGAATTAATAATAATAATAATTCGAATGGAGTTTTCTAGATCTATGAATTTGTGATTATAAAGAACGTATCAAAGCATTTGTTCACATTGTGTTACGAACCCGAATTGAAAAACAGTTTTTGTTTCAGACGAGGAAGGAATTGTGCATTCAGACAAAACAAAGTTACGTAATGAAGAATATTTATTTATGATAAGTTTTTCATTCAATACAAATAAAGAAATATAGCAAAGCCTATAAAATCCGAAAAAATTCAATTCACACATATATACAAGAAAACTATAAAAGTTGGTCTTATGGGCTGAAAAAAGAAATCCATTCAACATCAAGCTCTTGGCAGCTTGATGTTTGTGCGATAATCCGTCTTATCGATACCTGCGATCCTCCCATTGTCTCGATGATCAAGTAGACAAATTCCTGCCGACACATTGGACAAGTGGGCTTTCTGTGCCAGCTGGATGATGTCCAATATTCGATGCACTCATAGCAGAAGATATGGGTGCACGCATCTGGCTTGCCTAATTTCTCGCCCGCCAGTATTCTTTCCAGGCATACGGGGCAATCGAAATTGCCCGTTCGTTCCTCGACACGTTGTGATTCAGCAGAATTCTGAAAATGAAAATTTGTCAAGATATTATAAAAAATATTTTTGATAAGCAAAATACTGAGAGAATTGAAAAATACCTATGAACGAAACTCCATGTCAAAATCAAAAGAAAATTAATGGAATCAGTGAGTCAGTTGAGCATACACAGCTGATACAAAATATTCTGAGAGTAAATTGTTTTTCTTTCAAAAAAACTGTTCATTTAATCCTCAAACCCACATTTTCCATTTTCTTCGAGTTATAATCTGAAATTGACATTTCGGTAATTTAATCGTCGTTTTTCTTCTTCTCGGAAACAATAGTTTATAAGGACTCGAAAGAAATGATTCAAAAATATAAATTATCATATATCGTGCTGTATTTGTGATTGAAAAAAAGGCGGCTCGTCCAAGATCATGATAACCTTTTGATTCAATAGAAAAAAAGACGTGTGTGTGATATATCACCCCACGAAGAAAACATCCATTAAAATTCCAGGATCTAACTGGAGTTAGGTATTTTTGAAATTGAAAAAAAAAGTATTTTTTTCCAAGCGCAAAAATTCCAGATAATCATCATAGTTGAAATTGTTCAAATATCAAATTTGGCTCATAACTCGAAAAAAAAACGAAGATAGAGGAATGCAAATACCGGCAATGTGCCTTGAAAAAAAACCACAATGCGCCAAACATTTTTTTCAATCTCATAGGGTTAGTAAGTTCTAGTTCAGATATTACTAGTTTTGTCTACAAGGTTCTCCTTCCAAAAATTTGAAAATAAAATTTGAGCACGAGTCCCCCATCAGTTACATCAAAGTAATCTACGGAGTGCGCAAAAACACAATAGCAATGGAAATGAAATATTATAAATATAGGCCATTATATAAACATATCAAATACTCACGTTAACACTACTAAATGAAGCACTTCTGGTATCACTGCTATCACACATTTTTGCAAACTAATATGTATATCACCACTGTAAAAACTTTCTGGTACTGGCTCAAATACGAATTAACTGAAATAGGTAGGTACTCCGGACTCTCAGGTACCGAGAACATCGAATATTGTAATCTGTGACTATATTTTCTCTTCTTCTTCTTCTGTAGAAAGCATTCGTTTACACACTAATAAATATGCAATTCATATGAAAACATTTATTTGTATATCGTGTTATTTCATCCTTTCGAAATTCCGGCATGTTTTAAGTTCTAGAATTTTTATCAATGTAAAGTGTAAAAAAAAATCGGGAAACTAACCAGCGGCAAAGTTCTACCGTGATATTGGAGGTATTTTTCTGTGCAACAGCCTACTATCATTATGAGTCAATTAGTTATAACTTGGAATGGTGATTATGAGTTATTCTGCCATAACAAGAAACGGCGATTATAAGTCAAGTAGCTTCAACATGAACTACAACTCTTTACGCAGAGAGGAAGGGAGTTGTGAATGACTCTTTCCATTTTCAGTGGGGAAGTTTCCATAGCAACGATCGTTTCATTTCAATAAAACTTTCAAACCGGCAAAACCAACAAGTTGGTGTTCCAGCGATAAAATTTTTGACGTTTCTCCAATTCATAGATAGCTTCGGAAATAAATATCATAGAGAAAACAAACAACGTTCAGTTAATCTATGAATTATAATTTGCCAAATAGCGCAATCCGTGTCAAATGTGACCATATTACTTATAATGTTGAACATTTTCTCGTGGAATAGTCATGCCGAATACATACCACTCGAGATGAAATAAGCAGGTGAAATTTCTCTCTTGTAATATTCAAGTTTGTTGCTTTTCGGAAATTTCACTCATGACATTTTTACCAAAATCACTCGCCTGACCTTCGATACAAATGTCATTCGCGAAATTTCCGAGCAACAAACTTTCATATTACAATCGAGAAATTTTGCCGGCAAAATTCCATCTCTAGTGGTATTACATATAAAAATTGCGTTTCTCTTTTTTTGAGAAACTCATATTGACGTTGACCGCATCCCTATATTATTTTTTTCGATTTATAAGCCAAAATTGACATTTGTACATTTTCAACTTTGCCCTTTAGTTCAGGATCTGTAAATGTTTCGATGTAGAAACGGAATGATTATAAAGACACTTTTTTATAGCGATCTGAGTAAGCCAGTGGTGGCATGTCTTTTTGGCTGTCGAGAAGGCTTCATTGAACGACTATAATATAAAGGTTTGATTCTTTCTATTGAAACAATATTTCATGAGGACTTTGAAGGAATCATCATTACCTCTTCATTTCAAACATATATTACATACTTCCTTACAGTGTGAACCACTGGCGGATCCAGCCAGTTTTTCAGGGGGGGGCATGAATCAAGAGGTCACGTGTTTCATTTCATTGCGCCAAATTTTTAGAATAAATGGCCACTTTTCACCATTTTCAAACTTCACTTATTTGAGATTGTATTCGCGAAGTTAAATATACTTTTATAATTCATTCGATATATTCCTATTTCATAACGCTATATGGACAAAATGGCATATCGAGTTAACATAATTAACGGTATCTACCGGAAAAAAGCAAGACAATTCATCTCCGGCTCCATCAGCAAACAAAGAACCAGGACTTGTCGATGCATCTTATCCGACTCTTGCTGTTTCTTTGAGGAGATTTCTTCAGTCCCTAAAGCCCCTAAAGGACGATTCATAAGTGGACAAGGGAAACATAAGTCGAAGACTCGATAAACGTACTTAGGTATAAATTATACACCTAATATGATTGTCATAGAAAAATGAGCCCACACCTCATCCAATGAGAGGGAGATTAGTCCCTAGGGCTTTATTAAAGGAAAGCAATGAAGAACAAAATGTTGTTAGCTACATTCGAGACTGTCCTTGTACCTATTAAGGGTGTACAGTACTTTCATTTGCCCTATGCTTCTGAATACTAATTTTAGGACATTCAAAATTGGCTCGATGGCTACATTTCATCTTCATTGAGTAGACTCGAATGGGAATTATCAATGGATCTGTGTTTGATTTTTGGAAAAATATTTTCAGAATCTCCTGAAATTTGAATTTGAAATCGAGAAATTTTATAAATGATCATATCTCCTAACTCCGGAGTTTTCGGGAAAAAATCAATGCACAGAAACATTTCAATTTCAAAGAAGTTTTCTCAAATATGAATTAATTTTTTTTCTGAATGATATTGAGTGAGAGCGTCCTAAAGTTTCGAAATTCTTAAAATTCACGCCTCCCATCATAGCACCGCCTCTAAATATCGCAATAACCAATGAAAACGTACATCTTCAATTTAATTTTGATTTATGACTTTATAATTTAAAAGTGTCATCAAAATCCGAGGGGTAAACCGCTGGCCAAAATCTGTACACCGGACATCCCCCAGTCGAAGGACATCCTCGGACATCCCCGGGACATCCCTGGACATCCCCGGACATCCCCGGACATCCCCAGGACATCCCCGGACATCCCCGGACATCCCCGGACATCCCCGGACATCCCCGGGACATCTCCGGACATCCCCGGGACATCCCCGGACATCCCCGGACATCCCCAGGACATCCCTGGGAGATCCCCGAACATCCCCTTCCCCATTACTCAGCGTCTTCACTAAACATACGGAAAATATACAGGAAGTCATTCCCTCTTCGAGAATATTTTTTTCGTGAAGAAATATTGGGTGTCAAAAATAGGAATTTTTTTCACTTAACTTCATTAAATGATGAATTATTATCAATAAATGTTGAAGAATGAAACAATTTTGCTGCTGTGACCATTAGTTTTATGTTCTATGATCTAAACGTCAATCTATAATTCGACTGTTCTGTGTTAACCTCTGAAAACTGACTTCTTAAGTTGTTGAACAAGCTGTACGAGTTCGAATAAATAAATCCATTCTAAACTAAGTAATCCTGTTTTGTTTCTTCTGATATAATATTTGTTAATAACCAACCACTGCATCTGCATATTCCACGACAAATATCATCAGGTTATGACCCAGAGTTCCTGAAAATTGGTTAAAACAAAATTATTCAGAAATTAAGGTTAAGGAAGAACGTGCACAAACGTTTCAATGGCAAATCAGGAGGAAAAATACAAGGTTCCACTCTTCGATGGGAATAACTATCACAGTTGGAAGTTCCGAATGGAGATTTTGCTGGACGAACTGAATTTACTGAGTCTGGTGGAGCAACCATTAACGTTGGAGGTTGTACCAAGAGCATCAGGGGAAGAAGCTGAACAACGAAACCGTCTACTCATTCAGGCTGATAAGACATGTAAAAGAAGAATCGTATTAAAAGTAGGTGACACTCATCTAGAATATCTGCAAGATAAGGAAACAGCCTATGAAATGTGGGAAAGCTTAAGAACTGGATTCGAACGTCAGAGCCTAGCTACTCAGAACAGAATAAAACGTCAAATAGAGACATTCAGAAAAGGTCCAAATGAAACTCTAACAGATCATTTTTTGCACTTCGAGCAACTTATAAGGGAATACAAGTCTGCCGGAGGACAATTAAGTGAAAGAGAATCTGTTCTACAATTATTTCAGTCACTACCGATGAAAGAGTACCAAACCGTCATAAGTTCACTAGAAACACTTTCCTTAGCTGATGAATCACTAATCAAGCTAACTGTGGTCAAAGGGAGGTTACTCGATGAAGAAACAAAGCTGAGAACATCATTGAACAAGTCCAAAGAAGAAAGTCAGTCATCTGCTGTGTTCATGGCAAATCAGGGAAATGGCAGAAAGTTCAACAAGCAAATGAATGGAAAACAAGGGAACGTCGCAGGAAAAGGGGCAAATCAAGAAGCATTTCCATACAGGTGTTATTTCTGCAACAAAACTGGACACAAGAAGGCTGAATGCAGAAAGAGGTTGAAATGGATGGAACACAAGACAGGTCAGGTCTGCTGCCTCCACAAGTGATGACAAAGGTAAAACAGATGATTTTTGCTTTGTTTGCAATAGTGATGTAAATTCAGACTATATAAAATGGTATTTGGATTCAGGTGCTACTGAACACCTAATTAGCGACTGTAGCTTACTAAATGATGTGAAATTATTGAATAACCCAATGAAAATTAAGGTTGCAAAGTCAGGACAGTTTATGAATGCACAAAAATATGGTTTCATAAAGGTTAAATCTATAGTTGAACAGAAGTCATTTAATATTAAGATCACTGATGTATTATTTGTGCCAAATTTACAGTATAATTTGTTGTCAGTTAGGAAATTGGAAATGAATGGCTTTACTATAATTTTTGAAAAAGGTCACGCAAAAATTGTGAAAAATGACATAATTTTAGCAATTGCTATGCGTAAGGAAAAATTGTATGAGTTAAATTTTGAGAGGGTAGTGAGCGAGGCTGAAACACATATTACAGAAACTGAGGTAAATCTATGGCATCGTAGATTGGGACACATTAACATGGGTAAATTATTTGAATTACAAAAATTGGTTGATGGTATGAATGTGAATAGGACATCGATTATTCAAAAGGTTTGTGAGGTATGCGTAAGTGGCAAACAAACAAAACTACCACATAATCAAAATCGTATCAGAGCTACAAGACCACTAGAACTGATACACAGCGATATAATGGGACCCATAAATATATCATCATGGAATTCTAAAAAGTACATACTTTGTTTTGTGGATGACTTTACTCACTTCACAGCAGTCTATTTTCTAGAACATAAATCAGAAGCATTTAAATTTTTCAAGGTTTACAAAGCGAGAGTAGAAGCCCATTTTAATCTACCAATCTGCAGGTTTAGGTGCGATAGAGGAAGGGAATACCTGTCAAATGAAATGAAAGATTATTTCAATATGGAAGGGATTCAGTTTGAGTGTACGATAAGGTACACACCAGAACAAAATGGTGTTTCAGAAAGGATGAATAGGACAATAGCGGAAAAGGCTAGATGTATGCTGTTAGAATCTGGACTCAGAAAGGATCTCTGGAATGAGGCAGTGCTGACAGCCGTCTACACAATAAACAGGATTCCTACATCTGCTTTGAAAGGAAAAATACCGGCGGAGCTATGGTATGGTAAGAAACAAAATTTAAGTAAATTTCGAATTTTTGGTTGCACTGCATATTTACATCCTCCAAAGCACACCTTGAACTGGAAGTTCGGGTCAAGAACTTTAAAATGTTTTTTGATTGGCTATTGTCACAATGGCTATCGTTTGTGGTACCCTAAGGAAGGACAGGTTATCGAGGGACATGATGTAGTCTTTGATGAATTGTCAGGAGACAATCAAAGGCAATACACTGACTGGGACGACATAGGTCCACAACAAACAGTTGAACAGGAAACTTCCACACAAGTCGATGAAGGAAATTCTGAACCAAGTGAGGAAGTGGAAGAAACTGTGGACACACAGGACAACCAGGAAAACACACCGATCCAAACAAGAAGCCAACGAAGCAAGAAAGTTCCAACTTATCTTAATGACTATATTCTTGATGACGATTATGGAGCAATGGCATTCAATGTCGAGGCTTTCGTGGACGAAGTTCCAGAAACCTATACGGATATTGAAGGTAGAGCTGATGAGAAACAATGGAAGCAAGCAATTAGCAAGGAATTGAGTGCACTTCAGGAAAACAATACCTGGACTTTATGTGACTCACCAACAAACAAGAAAATAATTGAAAACAAATGGGTTTTCAAAATAAAGCGAGATTCAAAAGGGAATGCTCAAACATATAAGGCGAGGCTAGTTATCAAAGGCTGTAGTCAACGTAAGGGATTCGATTACAAGGAAACATATTCGCCAGTGGCAAGGCTAGTCACAGTGAGAATTTTATTCTCAACAATAATTTCTCAGAATCTATTTTGTGAACAGGTAGACGTAAATAACGCATTTTTAAATGGCGACTTAAAGGAAGAAATCTACATGAGAAAGCCAGAAGGGTTAGATGACTCTTCAACAAGTGTTTGTAAACTAAACAAATCACTTTATGGATTAAAGCAAGCTCCAAGAACATGGAATTTGAAATTTGATAATTTCATTACAAATTTGGGATTTGAAAAGAGTAAGAATGATAATTGTCTCTATATACGTAAATTAAACACTCGGATCATGTATGTACTTATATATGTTGACGATATTCTCTTAGCAGCAAATAATAAGGGTGAATTAGAGGAAGTTAAATCTAAGCTCATGTCAAAATTCAAGTCAAAAGATCTAGGTAAATTAGAATATTTTCTCGGAATTAAAATCTTGCGTCAACATAATACACTATTTCTGTCAAGTGAACAATTTTTGAAGAATGTACTGAAGCGATTCAAGATGGATGAATGTTCTCCAATCTCAACACCATTAGAAGTTAAACCACCTAGAGATTTAATAGGTCCGTGCATAATAGGCATCAAACCATATCGAGAATTAGTTGGTTGCCTAATGTATGTCATGGTATCAACAAGACCAGACTTAAGTATGGCCGTTAATTTTTTTTAGTCAATATCAATCAAATGCTACTGAAAATCAATGGATTGGTTTGAAACGACTTCTGAGATATATTAAAGGAACACTAAATTATGGATTAATATATTCCAGAAACATCACAGAACCTCTTATAGGTTATGCCGATGCCGACTGGGCCAATGAGTACGACAGAAAGTCTATAAGTGGCTACATATTTGAAGTTTTTGGAAACTTGGTTTCATGGTGTACAAAGAAGCAAAGAATGGTCACTTTGTCTTCTACAGAAGCAGAGTACGTAGCATTGAGTCAAGCGGCAAGTGAACTGATTTGGCTGAAGAATTTACTTCTTGAAATGAACATTAATGTTCAAAAGGTCACTATTTTTGAAGATAATATGTCTTGTATTCATCTTTTAAGCAAACCAGATCATTCAAGACAAAAGCATATAGATGTCAAGTATCATTTCGTGAAAGAGTTAATAAGTGCAGATGAACTGAATATTGTGTATGTTAATACAAAGGATCAAAAGGCTGATATTCTAACTAAGGGACTAACTCCCGCACAATTCACAAAATTGCGTTTTGGACTGGGCATAGTTCCTGACACCTAATTAAAATTACATTATTAATGTGTTTTTCAGCCTTGCGCACTGATTTCAATATTTTCATCTCTTTGGGGTATATGCATTGTGTTTTTTTGATTTGTATTCAATGAATAAAGTTTATTTATACATGGTAGCAAAATTGAGGGGAGGTGTTGAAGAATGAAACAATTTTGCTGCTGTGACCATTAGTTTTATGTTCTATGATCTAAACGTCAATCTATAATTTGACTGTTCTGTGTTAACCTCTGAAAACTGACTTCTTAAGTTGTTGAACAAGCTGTACGAGTTCGAATAAATAAATCCATTCTAAACTAAGTAATCCTGTTTTGTTTCTTCTGATATAATATTTGTTAATAACCAACCACTGCATCTGCATATTCCACGACAAATATCATCAATAAATATTTATGGATTTCACGATCGGATTCAACTTCAAAATTAGAATATTCCGAGCTTTCTAGCCGTGGTCCAATAGGAATTTCACCTGACGTTTGGCATACAACTACGGTAGGTATCTCGGTCGGAGGTTACAACCCAACGATTGACTGCTTCAAATTGGTGATGTTACTGGATCTATCGCTGTATTTATAGCCACAGCCCCACCGCCGGCATGGCTGATCAGTTCATCCCCCCGCATCAGACAGGTTTGGTTTCAGCAGTGCAGATCGCTGGCCACCACGCACTATGAACAACGGGAGTCTCGTCTCTCCTGTTCATGTTATTTTTGGATTTTGATTTCCTCCATTTTCATCCTAGGATAATAACTTGTCATATTGGCAATGATCTCTGTTTGAGCGAACATAATGTAGAGTCCATCCTTAAGACCATGTTCCGCGACTCTGTTTGATACATTCGACAACACCGTGTTCTATGATTCGTATATGAATGCTCCTTTGAGTAGTTCCGAAGTAAACTTTTCCGCAATCGAAAGATATTTTCTAAAAATCAGCTTGAGTGAGTGGATCAGTTTGGTATTTGGCACCGTTTAGGACATGTCCCAGTTTTTGTGTTAGTTTATAGACTGTTTTGATGTTTTGTCTTTTCGAAAGTTGGCCACTTTGGCACTTTTGTCCATAACCGATGTAGTGTAAGTATGCCTTCTCCTTGGAAATAACTTCGGAGAGTCTATTCTTCTTTGTTTTTCGCTTTGATCCATTGGAAATAAATGCTTGTCGCGAGTGTTTCAACTAGTCTGTTAGATATTCGGGCTTTCAAATACGTCGAGCTCTCTGTACAATAATTTTTATCACACCCCGATTCATTTGGGATGGTGATTGGACTTGTGGAGATTTCTGTCTGTGTGGGTCGCTTTTCTATAAACCTTGTGTCCTAGTTTTACATTACGATTCCTTTCAACAGTCCAAACCAATACATCCAGTGAAGGTAATGTCAATCTTTCTCTACTTCCAGTGTGAACTTAATGTTTGGGCACAGTGTAAGGAAGAGATAAGGCAATCTATGTAACTCATACTGTGGTTACTGGTTTGGGTACCTGCTATTGAGACCGAAGACATTCAGCTGTTCTTCTCCGTGACTCCAAATCACGCAGGTATCATACATACGTATAGTGCAGCCAGTTGGATGATTTCTTTGGGGCCGTTAAGCTGTTTAGATGGAGTTCTTTTCGAATTTTTCCATAACAAAATTGGTACTAGCACGAATTAGAGGATTACCATATCCAATTATTGGTAAAAATCGCCTTTCCACCAGAAATAGCTCGATGTAAGGCAATGTTCGAAAGGACGAGTTTTTTCCCCGAAAATATTTCCGAAGAGTTATTCGAATAACTCTCTGATCAGAGATTCCTTTATAGGGAGAGAGAGAGACAACATTGAAGCTTACGAGTAGAGCATTCGGTTTAATTGCCATAAGCTGCAGTATTTCGACAAACTGGCCAGAATCTTTGTTGAAAGCTTTTGTGTTTGCCACGTGAGGCCTCAACATGATTGTTAAAGGCCTACCACACGCTCAAGCTTAAGCTTCACGACAATTTTGCTCGGGCAAGCCGGCTTGAACTCTTGAACACTGAACACTGATCGTGAGGTTGGGAAAACTGTATACCTCGCAAACCCCCCGGTCTCCACGACTTGGCTTACGTAATTTTCGATTTGCTTGAAATTTTGCTTGTGCAAGCCCGGCTTGTACGTGCGGTTGACGTACAGTATTCAAGCCTCATCGAGAATAGTCTTCATTCAGTGAAGCACCCGTTTTTCCTGCGAAAATGGCCGATTTGAGGATGTACAATCGCGAGTTCATCACTGAATTGATAAGCCCATATAAATCTCTACCAGCACTCTGGAAGATCAAATAGAGGGATTATTTGGATAGGAATAAGAAAACAAAGCCTACCAAAAAATGATCACTAAAATGGAAGAGGTGAGGACAACACTGAAAAAATTGCAGCTGAGGAAATAGTTCTTTGTTCGGATGCATTGTTATCGTGTCGATGACTTCGTCAAGAATGAGGCTTGCACGTACTTATCTGTGCCGTGTGGTAGCAACTATTAAATTGTGTTCAATCTTAATGTACGAGATGCTTGCGCAAGCCAAACTGTCGTGAAGCTTGAGCGTGTGGTAGGCCCATTAGAGTCCTCGTCAGATCATATGTTGGCGAGTCGATGGTGTCTTTTTGGAGCCATAAAGCTTTTTCTAATGATTTTGACTGCCTTGGCTTGGACGACATATGATCCCACTTCAGTTTTTTTCATATTTGAATATTTCCAGTCAATCCATCATACTTTCATCATATTTTGATGGTTCCATGACCACCGCTGCAGTGCCGTACTTGTCATCATTGATAATCCTTATAGCATAGCGTTCTCTGAGCGTTATGTTGCTTTTTGGTGATTTCCTGATGAATCTAGGAGCCTCAGCCGTCACTTCCTCAGCTGTGACCGAGGGGTAAACCGCTGGGGATGTCCGGTGTACAAGCTCGGGGATGTCCAGGGGATGTCCGGGGATGTCCGGGGATGTCCCGGGGATGTCCGGGGATGTCCGGGGATGTCCAGGGATGTCCCGGGGATGTCCGGGGATGTCCGGGGATGTCCGGGGATGTCCCGGGGATGTCCGGGGATGTCCGGGGATGTCCCGGGGATGTCCGGGGATGTCCAGGGATGTCCAGCGGATGACACAGGGGTGTACAAGAATATACCAGAAATCTATTTCCCTGTTATCCGAGGTAAATTGCTTCAATTTTTTCATCCGTCTCGTCAGTGATGTAGTATCATATTCATTTTGTATCAGCGTACCTATATGTTTGATTGCATTTATGAAATTTGTAAACCCCAAACACCCATTTATGATACAGTCCAGAATACAGTTTATTCTTTTGACTTCATCGAATAAATCCGAGAATAAATCGGTAGAAAAATTCATTTTTCGAATCAATATGAAATCAATTGCTCATACCGATAGAGACCTAGAACGCCAGTATTCGGATAGATGTATCTATTTCTAATGAAACACTCGAAATACGATGGACCACCTTGTACTAGCAGGACTTTGGCGGTCGATAGAAAAGCGTATTTTGGGACCAATATTTCATCAACAACTGCTCTCAAATGCTTCATTTCCAATATACAGGGGGGTAGAAGTTTGAAAAGAAGATATTTTCCGCATAATACCTGAACCTCGACCTAAACCTATGCAAATAATCTTACAGAATTTGATATACAGCATAACATTGTTCACTATCATATTAAGTAATAATATGAGGGTCCTTTAAATAGAACCATAAGAATATAAATATTTTTGTTTTCGCTCTATGCAAAACAAATTCTGTATTTGTTCTGGTATACCACAAAATACGTTATACGATATCGAGTGAGTACAGTAGTGTCCGTAGCCCAGTGGTTATGGAGATTGACTCCAACGCGAAGAGTCGCGAGTTCAATCCCGAGACCAGTCTCGGTAGTGGGGCACCATTCCACTGTTGGGTCGAAAAATAATGAGCAGGTGGAGTAAGGACACAGTAACAAACACAGAACACTCCGAACTCGTACAAGTTATAAGTTCGAAGCGGTTCGACCTCGGAGTAATCAGTACAATCAATATTAATATACAGGTTGTCCCAGAAGTCCCGCACTTCCATGAGGGGATCGAAAGTGAAAAATATTCTAAGCCCAAATATCCATGTTTGAAATTTTTTGATAACGTAGTTCATTAGTTATTAATTAATGAAAGTGACCAATCAGGAGCGCGCTACAGAAGAATGAGTAAGCAGAGGGGACGCGAAAGTGAGACGCCAGTCTCGGTTTACTGCGTGAAAAGCCGGCAGCAGCTCTGGCGTCTCACTCTCGCGACCCCAACTGCTTACTCATTCTTCTGTAGCGCGCTCCTGATTGGTCACTTTCATTAATTAATTACTGATTAACTACTTTATCAAAAAATTTCAAACATGGATAATTGGGCTCAGAATATTTTTCACTTTCGATCCCCTCAAGGAAGTGCGGGACTTCTGGGACACCCTGTATATCAATATTTCTCCATAATGGTAATAAATCACGATCTTCAACACATTCAACTCTACAATGTATTGCTTGAAATCCCACAGTAATGGAAGAACTAATTTATTACTTGGAGTGAAATCCGGAATTCGGATAAAAATCCGCCGATCGGAAATGAGATTGAATCTCCCGCTCAATCCCCCGATACGCTTGCGCGAACATAGACGAACCGTATACGAGCATACCCGAAGCTAGGTTCGGTATCCTCCATTTAAGCTCTCCCATCCAAGAATTATTGACATCCCGGGCGGCTTTGGAAAATCGAAATTAGGTTGGTAATGCCTTTCAGTGATATTTTGAGTCGCAGAATTCAGGTTGGTGTTGGAAATAACACTGAAATTTTGTTCTGTCATTAATGTTTCGAAATTTTGAATAAATGTGACAAATAATTGAGCAAGTGAAATAAATATCCTTAGAATGAGGCTCTTGAAGAGTGTACATCAGCTTTCCATAGCATATAAAAAAAGAAATAAGAGAAGATTAGTCGAAATGTATGGGATGTTGCTGACATAAAATCTTTCATTATGAACATGATGGGGTCTGCCCGGATGAGGAAATAACAGTTGTTGATTTGTGGTTGTTAAAACAATAGTAGGAATATTTTACACCTTCACAAATATTGAAAGTTACAATGTCATGACAAAATTCTTTATATATTAAATAAATCCATTCGTTAAGTTTTGTTTCTGTCTTGATATCTATTACAATTTTCCCAATCCATTTATCCATTCAGTTTGCAGGTAATCGTATGTGATAATTGAAAACATTTTCATGTTCAGAATTCAGATTCCCTTACTTCGAAAAAATACCATTTAATTTTCAGGTTATTTCTATATTTTTTATTGCTATGATGAAAGCACAGAAAATTTTTAGTTACTTTTTTGTAACTAGAAATAAAGCTGCGACTGGACTTTCAAGGCCTGCTCTGATGTCAATAATTCTTGGATGGACTATATTTATAATAGTCCTATGTTTACTGTCCAGTCTAAACGTAGTCTAAACGGCTCTACTTATTACCGAGCGAAGATTAGCATACATATTTGAATTTAAAAGGCGAGTTTAAACGTTAAAAATATCAGACCTACTTATAGAAACTTGCAGTTTTCAATTCAAGACTAATATGGAGAACCTTTTCGATGAAGCACAAATCAAATTGAATATTATTATTCCGAATTCTATCAAAACCATTCTTAGATTGAATGGTTTTGGTAATAGTCGTCTACTAGCAAATCTAACGGATGTGGATATCGAGGAAATGGAGAAATTCACAAGGGAAGTGATGCCGTTGGTGATTCCGGAAAAACAATTTGAAGATGTTTTCGGGATATTCCATTCCAATCCAGCAAAATTCCAGTTTGTACCAGGACACAAGAGATTGCTATACTCAATATCCGAGTATTTCAAAGACAAATTAAACAATATTGTAAATGACTCGAGATCTAAAGAAAATGAATCTACTCCTCTATTTGTTGAAGCTAAGGGTGAGTAAGGTCATAAAATTATAAATATAGAATTTGAGCAAATAAGAATCAATCTCGGACCTCGGTATCAAAAGTGTAGGCCTCGTTCTTGCTAAATCCAGCGACAGTTGTCGCTATACGCATATGTCGTGACTCGTGAACGAACTCTGGCGGTGAAGAGCAGGGGCATGTCATTATGTAAACCCAGAGATAACCGAGATGGTCAACTAGGAACTAAAAGTTTGGTACATTTTAATTCTCCATCTCTCTCTAAGTCAGGCGTGCCATGATATAGAGGCGCTGTACGACGGAATCGCGGAGCGCGGGAAATTTGAATAGCCTTCTCATCCAAATTATTCAGCGTTAAACGTAAGTTCGCAGAACTGAATGAAAAACCTTGCATTTTGCAACAGGACAAATGTGTTCTGCTGTAAAATGAAGGTTTTTCATACGGTTCTGCGAACTTAGTGTTTAAGTATTTTAAAGTGAATAGGTTTTATTAAATAAAAGTGGTTCATTCATACTCTTTCCTCGTATATTAAACATTGAATTCGAAAAAATACACTATTTCATTATTCATGAATAATTATGATCATTCGACCACAAGAACAACAGAAACTATTCAGAGTGGTAAAAAAGATTCAAGTAATAATATTGTTACAACTTTCATTATAAATCATTCCAATTGCTGGTGGTAATTTTGAATTACATAACATACATTGTTGAATTACATTCAAGATGGGCAACAATTAAAAATTCATGGAAATTAAAATTTGATGCATAAAACCTTACTAAACAATTTTTCACAAAATATAATAGAGAATATATAATTCTAATAAAATAAAATTTTCCTGCACTAGATTCATCAGACTTTTTTACATATTTGTAGGCTTTTCAGACCATATTACTAGAATTGATTATAAATAAGGGTAAACAATGAAATATATTTTTATTATTGATGACGAAATTTTTTTATTTTTCTTTTAATTGAATTTCTTTCTTTCCTCAATTCTTTAATTTCCTGGTTTTTTCTCTTACACCACCAAGGGATTCCAATCCGACACAATGATTTTATCGTTAATTTTTTTATTTCCCCTTGATGATCAGCACATGCAAGAAGTTCAAAATTCAATTTTGTACCCAAGTAATTTTCTGAACTTAACATAATCTTTGGATGTGACTGATGTGAGGAAGACTCGTTTAGGTACTCCTCTAATGCAGTAATCCCGCATCCAATCAATATGGTAAAATCCTCACTTGGGTACAAAAGTTTGTTGGTACTAGACCATTCTTTATTTGAAACGAATGTATTATGAAATTCTAAATCAGAGGAAAGCAATTTAGAATCACATAATACACAAACTATCTTTTTTTTAATTCCCTTGATGATGAATCCAGAAACATAAGCCACAGAAAAAATTGTTGGACTTCCACGAGAAATATCGCCAGCTATATCTACTGATAAATCCCCCAAATCTAATTCAGTTTGAGAAACTGTACCAGCAGCTGATGATGTTTGCTCTACAGTGTCCATTTGCTGTTCATGTAAATTCAAAAATATTTGTAAATTTGATAACAATGTATGATCATCATCTTCACAATTTTTTGAAGCAAATGCCTTGTTTGCCAGGCCGTTCAAAATCTGGCACTTCAGGCTTCCAATGAATTGTTGGACTGTTGGATTGTCCCCACATCCGCATCCATACCTAACTGCTCCAAATAAATTCTCAAGGGGGTCTTGATTTAAGGACCTTGGATTTAAGGAGGAGCATCCCTGGATTTTCAAATAAGTCCATATGTCCTTTATCGCGTTTAGGGATGTAAGCCATCCAGTCTGGGATGGAGGCTTGGATGGCTTGATGGTGCCACTTTTGGATACCCTTTTGTATGTCCAACCTAGTACAGTTCGGAATGCCTCAGCCCAATATCCCACATGAGGAGATTCCTCCGTTACTGCACATCTTAGGTCTTTGCCTTCTGGTGCCCTAAGTGTTCGACCATTGAAGCTGTCAAAAAGGGTATCCACCTCTTTTATAAAAGTGGCAGTAGCAACAGCCCTTGATTCCATCGTTCCTGAAATGAAAAATTTATGGTTTAACCATTGTATAATAAAAATATATTGTGGGTAATGTAATGATTTCTGTTATACTTTTTTTCAAATTCTGGTTTCATATCATAGTCTCAAAAATGATATTGAAAGATTGAACCATCAAAATAATGAGATATGACCTACTATAGCTCTTTACAGCAATAAATGTCAGTGTGGGGGTCATACAATATAAGTGTTTGTGGTAAATTCAAGGAAATTATTCTACATCAGTTTAAATTGTTAAACTTACCTGAACTTATTAGAGAGTAGATGTAGGCTGCTACAGTATGGCTGCACACTTGAGCAGCTATACTGACTTTCATGCCATATTGCATAATAGGACTCAAATGCATGTCCTTCAATTTATGCATTGTCCGGAAAAAGAGGGGATTTCTTTTATCTATTTCGTGTGCCGTCCTCACATCTGCGAATTTTGCCTCCATAATGCTGTTTTGGTCGCCAATGGTGACTGGCAGAAGCACATTGTGTCGTCTAAATAACGACACTGTGCTCTTCAACAGGTGAGGAGGATCATACATACAGGATATTCTTCTGTTTTCAAATTTAAAATATGCATGATTAATGGTCACCCCCAATTCCTTCATACATTTCACATTGCTGGTGCCCATATCACATATTGTTGTGACAACATCCACTTTCGCAAAATATTTTGCAGCATGAAGCACTTCCATCAAGCACTTTTTCAGGTTGGTAGAATTGCAACCGTTATTATTGAAATAGAATGCAACTGGTTGCTTCCATTTCATGTTTAACCCCACCAACATGAACACAAGTGCTTTATTGGCAATTTTTAGCTCAGTACTCTGCTGCTGTGCTCCAAAATCCTCGAATCCACGAATTCGATCTTCTCCCTGATCATACTGCAAGTTCTCTTTTATGTCAATTTCATCGAACAAAAGAGCACAACATCGTTCTATTCCTTTTGGTATGCTCTCGTTCAAATGATTGAAGAGATGCTCATTGATGCCCGACTCAAATTGCACTCTCTTCAGCAGACTCAAAACAGTTCTTTTATTGGGTAGTGCCACAAATTTTCTTAGCAAATTGTAGCACTTTGGGCTCCTTTTCAGTATGCAGAGAGATAAAATCTTATCGTCTAAACTCCATCTCCTTCCTTTCAAATTTTTGGGCTTAAAATTTTTTATTTGTGACAGCATGAAATTTGCTGTCACGGAAGGCATGTTCTTGAATAAATTATTCATGATGTTAGACTCTGCGATATTCGAGAGTGCTCTTATATCATGCGATCTTCTTTTGCACAAAATTTTCAATTTTCTCAGTTGTCTCTCCCTACTTTGGACCATGCCAACTAATTTTTTTTTCCTTGGGGAACACTCCTGCGTGTAGAGACTTTCAATATTCCTGAAAATTCTTCTCCTTGAAGGAGTTTCAGTGATACTTTGATGAGGTGGAGTACTCTGGCTCTGCGTAGCAAGTGGACTCTCACTTCTCACTGATTTTTCCAAAGCTTCGGTATTTTCTGAAAGCAAATACTTAATGAGCATCTCTAATCTTGTAAAGCACATATTATATATTTAAGAAACATTATTAATATGTCAAGCATTTAATTAAATTATAAATAAAACGGACTACAGCAACTTGCAGGGACACAGTAGGTGATATTATGTGCATATTTTTCAATATTCTAGTTTTCGTAAAATCTACTGCTCCCCACAAATTACCATACTGTTAATACCTTCAACAGATGACATTCCTAAACCAGCATCACTCATCATCAAATCCTGCAAGGCCCCAGTATTTTCTGAAAGCATAAAATCAATGAGCACTCTAATATGGTGTATAAGTGATAAATAAAACGAACTAATGACACTATAATTGGCATATACACAGTAGGTGACCCTATCATATGCATATTTTCTTATTTTGCAGTTGATGTAGATCAATACCTTTGTGAAGTCCTGAAGACAGCATTCCGGAAGGACCAGCCTCACTTTCTTCTGGCAATTCATTTGAGGTGACCCACCGAAAAGGCACCGCATCTTTATTTAATTCATAGGAGATCAAGTTACGAAAGGAAGCTGGCTGGAAATGTTTATTACAAATCTTCCACCTTCTATGAGATTCTCCTTTGAATATCATTCCTAAACTTTCTTGCCACAACTTGGATCTAAAATTTTGAAAATATTAATATGATAATGTTTACGTAATTCAAATATCTTACTTTTCAATATTCCTGGGAAAACAATACATTCTCTTCACCTCCAGATCATCAGATCCACATACAATACAACGCATGTTGGCTAATTTACAAACAAATATTTCTGCTCTGAAGACAGGTCCACACCAATATCTGCTTGTTGTTAGCTCGAAGACGATTTGAAAGCAAAGAACGAGAATGCTGGAGAATTCCAACGAGGTAAACATTTTAAACGGCATATTTTATGATGTTGTAAACAGATTGTAAACAACACCATTTAGGATGTCAACAATCGCCATTTGCATTTGCAAAGAGCAGTTTCCTACCCTTTGGGCTTGAAAATTAGCGCCATCTAAGTAGTGGCACTCATCAGTTTTAAACAAGGATGAACTTATATGAAGTTCATTGAACAGACAGAGATGGCTAAATTTCCTTAAAATGTACCAAATTTCAGTACCTAGTTGACCATCTCGGTTATCTCTGGTAAACCTTATGAAATGTTCTTCGTGTTGACGATTACCTAATCAGAATATTTCATATCGCACATGCGCAATAGATCTCTCCGGCGCGGCGTTTGGCAGAACCCAGTACATGTTCCATTTTTAATTTCGATGATCAAATTATAGGTATGAAATTAGTGAGTAGAATGAAGTCGAAGATGAAGTAGAGGTTTTTGTTTATGGCATAAAGGTTTAGTATAAGCCTCTGTATGAGCGGTTAGATAGTAACCTGGGGGAATCGAGATATATTTTCTCGAGGTATTTCCTAAAAAGCGTTTTTTAGCCCTCGTTTTGGCCCCGATGTATGTTATTGTCGAATTATGAGACGAACATGATACTTTCGATGAAGCTAGACTGCTATTGACTCGCTCAAGTTAGACTTACTCTTTTTAAATCGCGTTCTAACTCTGCCTTTTTGTCTGATCGGCTGCAAGTAAACACTACAACCTTAGAGAGCAACTCAGTATGTACTTCGAAGTTAAATCATTGAAATTAATGGGATGTGTTATTCAAAAAACGTTAGCATCGTGCCATTAGACCACCGGGAAATTGTGTTTTAAATGTTGAAATCATGCAGAGTTGCGTGGGTTCCTCAGCGGATTCAATACCTGAATGAAGTGACTTCTTTGACTCAGAATTTGAACACAAAATCTCGTTGCATTCAGTTACGCTCTCATATATGAAATATGGAAATCTTGATTTGCACTGCATGTGTATTATTTCTTCGATTATTTCAGATAACAGAACAGATGAAACCAAGAAAAAAGCCGGAAACTCGGCCGGAAAGGAAAAGGAGGTAATTTTGAGTTCAAATTTAGCAGAAGAAAGAGAAGCTATTCATCGGACCATCAAAAAGTGGTTCAAGTCTCAATTTAAAAGCGGGAAAGAGTGGCATTCAGCTGAAGCAAATTTCCAAAAAATTATTGTTGAAATCAAAGTGTCTCAGAATGATGGAGTAAAGTGCATCATCAAATGTTTCTGCGGTACTGATATAACTGTTAAAAAATATTCCAAAAATCCGAATTGTGAAAAACGGTGGGTCTATGGAAATATCTATAAACATTTAAATAAACATCTGAAGAGTGACACTTTTTCAACCGAATCCGGAAAGAAACCAGATGATAAGAAAAGCTTTGGAGATAATACGATTCTAAAATATTTTGGAGTTAGGGATGGCCGAGGGGATGGCAATTCAAAAATGATATTGAAGAAACAATCTGATAATGTAATCAATATTCTACACGATGTTGTCATAAATAAAGGCTCTTCATCTTCATCGTCTTCAATTACTCAGTCTGATCAGGCATCTGAACTAGATTTTCCGGGAGATTCTCGAGAAGGTCGGAGCTCCGAATATAATAGTTTTTCCTCGACTAGCAGTATTAGCAAATGGAAATCTTGCAAATACCAAAGGTCTGAGAGAACAAAACGAGCGCTAGAAAAAATTAAAAATCAACCAATTATAACTTCATATTTTTCTCTTGTCGACAAAGTTACAGGAACAATAGTCAATAATCCAGAATGCGAGGAAGAACTGTTGAAGCTCAATTTAGCAAAAGAGATTTTTTCAGAAGACGACAAGACACAAAATAAGGAAATATTTCTGAACAAGTTGATGAAAATGTTAATGGACATTGCTTTTCAAAACTCTAGACAATCTGCGAACCGAAACCAATATGATCATATTATAAAAAAATTTTGTTTATATTTGTTTTACGTTGGTGGCAGGCTTCTTTATGAGACACTCCAGAGTAATTTAAAAAATATTTTACCTTCAATAAGCTGCCTAAATAGATTCATTGAAAAAAATTCTCGTAAAATTGAAGAAGGTCATTTTGACTTTGAAGGTTTGAATATTTTTCTGGAAGAACGGCACTTACCGAAAATTATATGGGTAAGTGAAGACGCTACGCGAATTACGGGAAAAATCGAGTACGATAACAAATCCAACAAAATCATAGGATTTACCATGCCCCTTGTTGATGGGCTTCCACAAAGAGAAACATATCTAGCGAATTCAGCAGCGAATATAGAAAAGTATTTCATTGAAGCATCAAAATCGAACTACGCATACGTAATTATGGCACAACCATTATCAAAACTAGCCCCGCCATTTTGTTTAAGTATTTTTGGCACAGATAATAAATTTACCAGCGAAGATGTAAATAAACGTTGGAATACTATCAGAATAGAACTTCAAAAATATGGAATTACCGTTATAGGGTTTTCTTCCGATGGAGATACACGTTTATTGAAAGCAATGCGAGAAAATGCCATGCTTCCAGCGGCTGCCAAACATCCAGAAGCTTATCAGTGGGACTGGTTCCAAGCTGGTTATTCTAGAGATGATACAAGTCTTGTATCATTTATCCAAGATAGCGTTCACATAGCGACGAAGCTAAGAACGAGATTCCTCAAACCCGGAGTTATTCTACCTATTGGAAATTTTATTTCAACACCAAACCATTTGGTGGAGTTAATGAATACTATTTCCAAAGGTAAGCATTTGTTGGTTCCTTCAGATCTCAAACCAGAGGATAAGATGAATTATGAAGCTGCCGAAAAAATATGTTCACCAGCTGTGATCAATTTGCTACATAATATTCCCGAAAGCAATGGTACGATTTTTTTCCTGAAAGTCATGAATTCCGCTGTGATGCCCTACACAAAAAAATATATGGATCTCGAAGAACGACTATACAATATTTGGTATAGAGTGTTTTGTCTACGAATTTGGAGACAGTGGATATTGAAGCACCCGGATTATAATTTAAGTAATAATTTCATTACTTCTAATGCGTATTTATGCGTTGAATTAAATGCACACGCTTTGATAAATATTATAAGAACATTTCAAGTACATGAAAACATTACTGAAGATATGTTTCTCTTTAGTAGTCAGGTTTGTGAGCAGACATTCAGAAGTACTAGATCTATGACCTCAACCTTCTCGACCAAAGTGAATTTTAGCATGAAAGACATCATCCAACGCCTAGATCGAATTCAAGCTATAAATAACATACTGAATGATATCAAGGATCATGTTGAATTTCCAAGGGAGATAAAGAAAAATCACAAAGAAACTCGCACAGAACTTATGGAGTCAGATCATACTTTGATCAGTGAACTCACTGAAAAACGCATTGAAATCATTGTGAAACGAGCTTTAAATAAAGCACTGGAAGAAACACACCATTTAGGAATAGAAGTTGAGCGGAATAGCTGGAATTTGTTGCCTTTGCTTCGTAGTTCGAAAGTTGCGTCAATTGATGAGGAAGTGAAGGAAGAATTGGAAATATCGGATGATGATCAAGATACCATAAATTTGGATATATTAGAAAACAATCTTGATAATACTGCCAGAATGTTGAATGATTTGCCTCTGCACGAAAACGATATAAGCAGGAAAGATTTATTCAATTTGAAATCTTTACTCCCGTCTGATACATCGATCACTCTAATAGGAGTTGGTGACGGTTTGACAATCAAAAATTATTCCAAACAGTGCGAAACTGTTTCTGGAGCTGGACGATTTGTTGAAGTAACCGTAGCAAATAAGTCGACTATTATTAAAAAATCCACTTTATGTTGGTTACTCGAAAAAAGCCAAGGGAGAGTAAGTCCTGATCGGTTACGAAGATTTATTTGCACTTCTTTGAACAAAATGAAGAATGTGAAAAGAGCCGTCGAAAGGACTTCAGGAAAGAGGAGAAAAATATTGAAAGCTAAGAATGTCTCTGATGAAACTTCTGAGAATTCATCATCCAACGATGCCGAAAATGAAATCCAATATGATGATAGTACTGATACTGAATCCGAAGAAGACAGTTTCAAAAACGATGTAGAAGAAACCCACAAAAAAAAGGAAAGCAAGGGTCGTTTGATAAACCGGAAACAAAAAATTCTGAAGAAGAATCGGAAAATGAAATTCAAGAGGGTGAGCAATACTCTATCGGTCATATTGATAGTGATATCTCAAATAATTTTACCAGTGAGTCTTGCAAAATTAACGACACTCAAAATATTCCAGTAGAAATAGGGAAATTTTATGCAGTTTTTTATGAAGAAAGGTGGTATATCGGACGGACTGAAAAAGAAACCAAGGCAAATATTTTCAAAATGAATTTTTTGGCACAAATTCGGAAAGCCAATAAATTCGTATGGCCAAAAAATCCAGACATCGAAGATGTTGGGAGGGAGTTTCTGTTCTCTGGACCTCTAACTTTGAAAGCCTCTGAACAACCAAACCAGTCCTCAAACTCAGACAACTACCAGTTGAAGGAAACCATTTATAAAAACATAAAAAATGAATATTTCAAAATGAAATCTGAACGAATGGGACAATAACCTTATTGAACGACTGAAAGAATTCTGAAGATTAATTTTAATGTGACTTTTCAATATATTAAAGAGCATCATTTGTTTTGTGTTTTTAGTTATATAATGTGTTTTGAAGATAAAAATTATTTATTTCATATATTTTTTATATATTTAAGTAAATATACATGATATATTGATAAATGATATATTGTTTATCCTGATTACTCCTAGGTCTCCTGAAGAGACCCCTCTGAAACTACAAGCTTCGAAGCTTGTAACTTGTGCCGAGTTCGGAGTAAGCAGTTGTGTTCTGTGTAGGCTTTGTTACTGTGTCCTTACGCCACCTTAGGCACGTGCTGTGCCTGTGTTAATTTTTGACCCAACAGTGAAATGGTGGCCCCTACCGAGACTAGCTTTCCTAGCTCGGGATTGAACTCGGACTTGCTGGGTCCTAATCCAACGTCCTAACCACTGGACCAAGGGCACATATATGCATTTGTCTATATATTCATCTGAAGAAAATATTAACAAATTGACTCGTTTCATAAAATATTTCTTTTGCATTCGTAATAATAATGTTCATTTTGAATCTCGTTTTGGATAATAGGATTATTTATTTGGACTACTACTCACTTTTTGTCTCCTCAGTTCATTTTGAGTTTAATTCATAATTAAATAGTCTTTATATTTTTACATTTCAATTATCAGCGAGATTTTCAGTTATTATAAGTTCATATATTTATTGATATCAAATATTAGGGATACTTTATAAAAGATCGAAAGTATACAGCATGATATACAGGCTGTGTACTGATGCGGCAAACATGTGGGAAGTGATTTTTTGTTCCGAAGGGGGAATATTTCGTGAGCAATAATGTTTTCAGTGAAGAAAGGGATGTCCCGGGGATGTCCAGGGGATGTCCGGGGGATGTCCGGGGATGTCCCGGGGATGTCCGGGGATGTCCCGGGGATGTCCGGGGATGTCCGGGGATGTCCGGGGATGTCCGGGGATGTCCGGGGATGTCCGGGGATGTCCCGGGGATGTCCGGGGATGTCCTTCGACAGGGGGATGTCCGGTGTACAGATTTTGGTCAGCGGTTTACCCCTCGGCTGTGACCTATGGCTAAGATGGTGAAGTGCGTATAACGGCTTCAACATTGGCTACGATATCATCCACAGGTATATTATGCTCATTTCTAGAGAAGAAATTGTGTCCTTTCGCTAGAATTGGATTTTCCTAAATTGTCGAAGCCCTACTGAACAAATTGACAGCGGTATCTTTTTTGTGGGGTACTGTAGAGATAGATTAGTCCAGCAAGCGCGAAAACTTCTTTCAAGGCGCTGTTTGATAGTATACATCCGCCCATTCGTGGATTTTTGCGTGATATTTTCAATCGATGACTTTTCTTTGGTCGTCAAAAAATCAGGTAGACTTGTTCAGCAATCGTCAGGTACGTCTGAAGATGCCTATCGCAGTTGTGGGTGAAACACTAGGTGGCAATGACATTCCTATTGGACCACGACTGTAATGCCCGGAATATTCTAATTTTGAGATGATCAATGTACTTACCGATTTTGTAATATTTCAACTTGAGAATAATGAAAAAGAGCTTCATTGAATGATGAATTGTTAATCTATTCAATAGTACTATTCAAACATGTGAATTCAAATTATCAATATCTCAAGACGATTTCCAGACACAAAAATATTGTGGTAATCAAATTTTAACTCGAAAATACTGAACTGGAGGAAGCTTGAGTAAATGATGATGCAGAATTACCTCCGATAACTGACAAAGAAAACTGGAATATTCTTGGGCATCCCTGAACATCCCTTGGACATCCCTGGACATCCCCGGACATCCCCGGGACATCCCCGGACATCCCCGGACATCCCCGGGACATCCCCGGACATCCCCGTACATCCCCGGACATCCCTGGACATCCCCTGGACATCCCCGGACATCCCCGGACATCCCCGGACATCCCCGGACATCCCCGGACATCCCCTGGACATCCCCGAGCTTGTACACCGGACATCCCCAGCGGTTTACCCCTCGTCAAAATCCTAATGGACGTTCCTGCAACTGAGTGTAAGTGAACAAAATTCAGATAGTTTACTTTTTAGGGATGCAATAGAAAATCTGCCAGAATGATCTTTTTTTCCAATCTAGGCCGAGAGAACACTAGTTCTAATGCCATAAATTTTGTATTTTGTACGTTCTTTCCCTACTTTCATTCGTTTTATGCTTCTCAATGCTAATTTAAAGACATCGGTAGACTCGGATGTCAATCGATTTCTTGTTTGATTTCAGGAGAAATATTTTCGGAATCTCCTGAAATTCCTTTTGAAATCAATGAAATCTGAAAATTTCATGAATGATCATATCTCCTTTCTTCGAAGTTTTGAATAAAAATTGAATCATCAAAACAAAATTATTTCAATTTCAAAGGAGTTTTCATAGATATAAAGTTTAATTTTCTTTTCTAGATAATCTTGACTTTGGAGCGTACGAATTAACAATGAAAACGTACACTTCTATTTCATTTTGATTTATGGCTTTGAAAAGAGCAATATTTTACTCGGAGAAGTTTTTATGATAGTCTTTAAGATAATGTTAATGATGCCAACGATTGTCGGTACAATGATCTGCATGATGATTTCAATGCCAGAGGAAACTTGTGAGATATGGGTGATGTAAAAGGAGTTTACAACAGTTTTTATGACCATAAAAATGTGACTGAGTTTCTAGAAGAATATGCCCAACAATGGTACTATGTTTAAAAATCGTACCTGAACAATATGTACAGATAGAAATTTGTCGACTGGTTCCAAGGCGGTTGATAATCTTTTAGTCCAGCAATGCTTTATAATAGGTAATACCTAGGCAAACGGGCCTCCGAAATATTTATTCTCTGTGAATACAGAAAAGAATCGAAAATATCAATATGTAATATGTAATTTCACTTTCATATTCTGGTTCACAATAGTGTTCCTTTGAAATGGAGTTCCTCTTCTAGGAATCCGCCATTTTAGTGTATTTTAAAGACGCTCGTTTGTTATCTGGTATGTACTGCCCCCATCTTAAATAACTTTGTTTAATTTTACAGGATCTAATCTCATGTAAGCTTATTGTATCCCATTATTGCATTTCTATTGAATATTGTGGAACTCTGTTCTGCTACCAACCCATTTGGAATATTCTTATAATGTTCGTGAGGCCTACTGCACATTTAACTATTCACTCGACATTATGGTATACGCATTGGAGTTGTTGCTTTTAGTATAATATTTCACGTACAGGGGAAACATGAATTTGAGCAATACCAATTTCGTTCATATTGCGTTATAAGACCCATATAAAATTGTAGCGAATTATGGAAAAAATTTGATATTTCTGTATTATCTTTTACAAGGTTGAGGATCGAGCCCTCAAAAGCCGAAATAGGTAGCATATGATGAAATTCCTTCATACCAAATTGAGTGATCTTTGTATGACCGTATTCTGAGCTATAAAACAAGCCTAATTCTCAAAAAACATTTTTGAAGATAAGCTTTTATAACAACATTCATCCGCCATTTTGAAGCCGCCATCTTGAATTCCTCGATTTTGGAGAATCGTAATTTCCGACCCAGAAAACCCCCATATACCAATTTTGCATATAGAATATGATCATAATTACAAAACTCGTCCGCCATATTGTGGCCGCCATCTTGAATTTACCAGTTTTGACAAGAGTATCATCATTCTAGAACCCAAATACCCCCAGATACTAATTTTGAATGGAATCGGATCATAATTACAAAACTCATCCTTCATTTTGGAGCCGCCATTTTGTTTTTTTTTCTATAAAAAATATTTCATAATGCATTGTCACCAGGATTAGGTACACCTGCAAAATTTCAAATCAATCGGACGATTAGAAGTGTGTCATATTTAACTTGCAAGATTTGATTACAGACACACAGACAGACAGACAGGCAGACACCGGGACAGGTGAAACTAAATAAAAGCTTTTAAAAAAGGCTTTCTGGCAAAAATAAAATAGGGATCCGGAGAATATATGACCAAATTTTGTGCCATTTAGAAAGTGACAGGATACTTATTGAATGTCAGATGCATTCAGATATTACGAGGAATATAATTTGTAACATAAAAACAATCTCGTAGGTCAATAAGGTTAGAATGTTGTTGTTCAGTCATCACCCTAGCTAGACCATAGAAAGAAGAGACACTGCATTTCATTTATGAATACATAGGTCCGTATTAAATGAGTGGAATGAAGATGGCATAAAGGATGGCAATATATTTAGATCCGGCCGTGGCAACATTGCCGAATCTAACTATGAAACCTCCAGATTCAAAAAATCGAAGAATCTACGCCAATGTTACTAAGAAATGATAAAAGTAGAACATACCGGTGCAAACTCAAATCAGGGTTCAAATAGTCGAAACAGCTAGTGTTCCACGTATTTTGTTAATTATTTTCAGAAATAAATCCAAATTTCATTTTTTCCCACGCGATATCGTGATGACGACACTGTTCAAAACGTCATCAGTAACACAAAATTAAAATAGCGGAACGAAATAAGTGAATGAACTGGTCACAGATTCAGAAAACGGTGATGCCATAACGTGACAAGCCGTTTCACTAACATCCGATGCACAAAAGAGTAAATAAATTTCGATCTGAAGTACTTTTCATTTCGATTGAGAGTTTATTTATTAAAAAATTCAAAGAACGTCAAAACGTTTTAAAAATTTCTACCGCATTTTGATTCCGTGCTAGTACAGTTATCCAGTTCACTCCTGATGATTTTGAAAATTGTTTTCTATAGTCTGAGGTTATCACATATGTTGCCCACATTGTATATTTGTGGAAGAAAACCCGAGTGCGTATTGAATCGCGGTTCTCTGCAAATATTCAATGAAATTCTTTTATAGAATTAATTTTCATTCGATTCCTTGATTGACATCAAGAACAAAATATTTCCTACTGCATAAAGTTAATTTGATGTGGAGAAGAACAATAATTTTATATGTATTCAATAGTGAAGGCAAAATGAATGTATCTATATCGATATGGAGGATATCCCATTAGTTAACAACCAAAGCAAAAATTTTCATTCAATTGAGTACCCATTATCAAAATCACCCTTCGTTATGAGATTTTCACTGGTAGTAGTAGTTTATATTAACACATCGTGTTTAATTTTGTATCGTTATTGTGGATATCTCAAGCAATTAATAATAATAATAATTCGAATGGAGTTTTCTACATCTATGAATTTGTGATTATAAAGAACGTATATCAAAGAATTTGTTCACATTGGGCAAAATTTTCTGTGTTACGACCTCAAATTGAAAAACAGTTTTCATTTCAGACGAGGAAGAAATTGTGCATTCAGACAAAACACAGTTCAAGTGATGAAGAATATTTATTTATACGTTTTTCATTCAATACAAATAAAGAGATAAAGCAAAGACTAAAAAATCCGAAAAAATTCAATATATGTACACATATATACAAAAAAAACTATAAAAGCTATAAAAGTTGGTTCTATGAGCTGAAAAAATAAATCCATTCAACATCAAGCTCTTGGCAGTGTGTGTGCCTGGGCGGACGGCGTGTTGTCGGCCTGTGGTTTCCGGAACTCTTCCGCTGTCAATCGGAGTGCCTCAAGGTGCTATTTCGGGGCCAATTGTATTCGTAAATGATCTTGATCTTTACCTGGAGAGGGATATAAAAGTCGTAAAATATGCTGACGATACATCACTTCTGATGTCAAAAAGTAGCGATCAGGTATATAATGAGAGTCTCAACAGGCTGGCCGACTGGTTCGGCTCCAATTCCCTCCATTTAAATATTTCGAAGACAAACTATATTAACTTTCATTGCCATCAATACAGAGATACGAAAGAGAAAAGCTTAAAATTAAATAATAGTGATATTGATAATAAAAACAAAGTTGTATTTCTGGGACTCACTATAGATGAAAACCTCAATTTCAAATCACACTGCAGCGAACTTCAGAAAAAATTGAGTACGCTTGAGTATCTCTTCAGGAGCCTGAGGGGGGTGTTGGAGCTGACCCAGCTGGTCAGCCTTTATAGAGCCCAAGTCGAGTCTAGACTTAGGTATGTAATCTGCTTCTGGGGGGCTTCGACTGCCTGGCAGGATGTCTTTGTGTCGCAGAAAAAAGTTGTGAGGGCCCTAATGGGGGTATCTGGACGTACATCCTGTCGTGACCTCTTAAGAATTTTAAATATTATGCCCCTACCATGTATATCTATCTACGAAATGGCAATTTTAGTTCGTTCTAACATAAGTGAATATAAATCGGGTGTTGATGTACACTATCACAACACAAGGCAAAAATTTCAATTGCGAACAGGCCCCAGCCACTTAACTATTACTCAAAAGTCTGCAAGAGTGCTGGGCATTCAGGTATATAACGCCTTGTCTGGTTCCGTACGCGACTCCCCTTCAGCACATTTCAAGAATGACTTTAAAGAATTTTTAAAATTAAATTCATTTTATTCCCTTCAGGAATATCTTAACAGATAAATAGTTGTTGTACCTGCTTGTTTTTGCTACCTTTTGATATGTTCTATATTTACGTAATGTTATATTTTGACACATTCCTATACAATGTGAATTGTCGATGGAAATAAATAAATTATTATTATTTATTATTATTATTATCGTTACCTGCGATCCTCCTACTGTCTCGATGATCAAGTACCAAAATTCCTGCCGACAAATTGGACAATTGGGCTTTCCGTGACAGCTGTATGCCCAATGTTCGATGCACTCATAGCAGAAGATATGATTGCATGCATCTAGCGTGGCTAATTTCTCGCCCGCCAGTATTCTTTCGAGACATACGGGGCAATCGAAATTGCCCGTTCGTTCCTCGACACGTTGCGATTCAGCAGAATTCTGAAAATGAAAATTTGTCAAGATATTATAAGAAATATTTTTGCTAAGCAAAATACTGAGAGAATTGAAAAACATTCATGAACGAAACTCCATGTCGAAATTAAAAGAAACTTAATGGCATCAGTGAGTCAGTTGAGCATACTACAGCTCTTATAAAATATTCTGAGAGTGAAGTTTTTTTCAATATGACTGTTCATTTAATCCTCAAACCCACATTTCCCATTTTCTTCGAGTTATAATCTGAAATTGACATTTCGGTAATTTGATCGTCGTGTTTCTTTTTCTCGGAAACAACAGTTTATAAAGACTCGAAAGAAATGATCTTTTCCTCTTCCGATTCAAAAATATAAATTATCATATATCGTGCTATATTGGTGATTAAAAAAGTAGGCTCGTCCAAGGTCATGATGACCTTTTGATTCAATAGGAAAAAAGACGTGTGTGTGTTAAAACAACCCAAGGAGAAAACATCCATTAAAATTCAAGGATATAACTGGAGTAAGGTATTTTTTAAATTGACAAAAAAGTGATTTTCCCAAGCGCCGAAATTCCAGATAATAATCATAGTTGAAATTGTTCAAATATCAAATTTGGCTCATAACTCGAAAAAATAAAAGAAGATAGAGAAATGCAAATACCGGCATAACCTGTGCCTTGAAAAAAAAACCACAATGTGCCAAACATTTTTTTCAAACTCATAGGGTTAGAAAGTTTTAGTTCAGATATTACTAGTTTTTTCTACAAGGTTCTCATTCCAAAAATTTGAAAATAAAATTTTACCACCAAAGTAATCTACGGAGTGCGCAAAAATCACAATAACAATGGAAATGAAATAATATAAATATAGGCCATTATATAAACATATCAATTACTCACGTTAACACTGCTAAATGAAGCACTTCTGGTATCACTGCTATCACACATTTTTGCCAACTAATATGTATATCACCACTGTGAAAACTTTCTGGTACTGGCTCAAAAACGGATTAACTGAAATAGGTAGGTACTCCGGACTCTCAGGTACCGAGAACATCGAATATTGTAATCTGTGACTATATTTTCTCTTCTTCTTCTTCTGTAGAAAGCATTCGTTTGCACACATATAAATATGCAATTCATATGAAAACATTTATTTGTATATCGTGTTATTTCATCCTTTCGAAATTCCGGCATGTTTTATGTTCTAGAATTTTTATCAATGTAAATTGTAAAAAAAAATCGGGAAACTAACCAGCGGCAAAGTTCTACCGTGATATTGGAGGTATTTTTCTGTGTAACAGCCTACTATCATTATGAATCAATTAGTTATAACTTGGAATGGTGATTATGAGTTATTCTGCCATAACAAGAAACGGCGATTATAAGTCAAGTAGCTTCAACATGAACTACAACTCTTTACGCAGAGAGGAAGTGGGGAAGTTTTTGTAGCAACGATCGTTTCATTTCAATAAAACTTTCAAACCGGCAGAACCAACAAGTTGGTGTTCCAGCGATAAAATTTTTGACGTTTCTCCAATTCATAGATAGCTCCGGAAATGAATATCATAGAGAAAACAAACAACTTTCAGTTAATCTATGAATTATAATTTGCCAAATAGCGCAATCCGTGTCAAATGTGACCATATTACTCATAATGTTAAACATTTTCTCGTGGAATAGTCATGCCGAATACATACCACTCGAGATGAAATAAGCAGGTGAAATTTCTCTCTTGTAATATTCAAATTTGTTGCTTTTCGGAAATTTCACTCATGACATTTTTTCCAAAATCACTCGCCTGACCTTCGATACAAATGTCATTCGCGAAAGGACCCCGCACTTTTACTACGGGAAATGGCGTTCCGTCAAATTTTCTAAAATTTTGGTATAATGTAGTACTCGACATACTGATCAAAAGTGTTCATGGCCCCAACTCAATCCTATGACTAGTTTTTGAGATACAGGGCGTTGAAGTTGAGAATTACCCACTTTTACTACGCCCGTATCTCGGAACAGAATCGAATGAACTTCAATTTTTCTCAAGAAACATTTCATTACATCCCCAAGGAGCAAGCATATAGAGGAATATGAACGAAAATCGTTACGAATACAGGGTTATGAATAATTGAATGCATGCCCGATTTTGAAAGTATAAAATATGTCAGTTCCAGAGCGAGAACGTTCGCAAAATGAACTATTACACTAGACATGTTGTTGTTACATCAAAAAAGTCTGAAATACCCATAATTTATACTGGGTGATCCATTATTATAGAAACTATTCTCAAGGAAGGTTAAATGGACACCCTGTATTTATGGGTTGATTCAAGGTGTTTGTTTAATGTTTTTAGAACATATCATCATGGACTTCAAGGAATACAGGGTGATTCAGTCATGAAATGAACTTTGAACCTCACGAAAATACCCAAAAACCACCTCTGTTTTTCATCACCCTCTATTTCAAGATTGAATCCGAGGAGGTGGGAGTTTTCTTTCACCATTGTACTTGATATAAAAACATCAATACGCCTGAGAGTTTTTATCCACTTCCTATGACCAGATTTTTTTTTATGTAATATGAAAATTATTTATTTATGTTATTCTATTCTTATACCAGCTAAAAATGTGGTCATAGGAAGTGGATAAAAACTCTCAGACGTATTGATGTTTTTATATCAAGTACAGTGGTGAAAGAAAACTCCCACCTCCTCGGATTTAATCTTGAAATAGAGGGTGATGAAAAAAAGAGTTGGTTTTTGGGTATTTTCGTGAGGTTCAAAGTTCATTTCATGACTGAATCACCCTGTATTCTTTGAAGTCCATGATGATATGTTCTAAAAACATTAAACAAACACCTTGAATCAACCCATAAATACAGGGTGTCCATTTAACCTTCCTTGAGAATAGTTTCTATAATAATGGATCACCCAGTATAAATTTTGGGTATTTCAGACTTTTTTGATATAACAACAACATGTCTAGTGTAATAGTTCATTTTGCGAACGTTCTCGCTCTGGAACTGACATATTTTATACTTTCAAAATCGGGCATGCATTCAATTATGGATAACCCTGTATTCGTAACGATTTTCGTTCATATTCCTCTATATGCTTGCTCCTTGGGGATGTAATGAAATGTTTCTTGAGAAAAATTGAAGTTCATTCGATTCTGTTCCGAGATACGGGCGTAGTAAAAGTGGGTAATTCTCAACTTCAACGCCCTGTATCTCAAAAACTAGTCATAGGATTGAGTTGGGGCCATAGACACTTTTGATCAGTATGTCGAGTACTACATTATACCAAAATTTTAGAAAATTTGACGGAACGCCATTTCCCGTAGTAAAAGTGCGGGGTCCTTTCCGAGCAACAAACTTTCATATTACAATCGAGAAATTTTGCCGGCAAAATTCCATCTCTAGTGGTATTACATATGAAAATTGCGTTTCTCTCTTTTTGAGAAACTCATATTGACGTTGACCGCATCCCTATATTATTTTTTTCGATTTATAAGCCAAAATTGACATTTGTACATTTTCAACTTTGCCCTTTAGTTCAGGATCTGTAAATGTTGCGATGTAGAAACGGAATGATTGTAAAGACACTTTTTATAGCGATCTGAGTAAGCCAGTGGTAGCATGTCTTTTTGGCTGTCGAGAAGGCTTCATTGAACGACTATAATATAAAGGTTTGATTCTTTCTATTGAAACAATATTTCATGAGGACTTAGAAGGCATCATCATTACCTTTTCATTTCAAACATATATTACATACTTCCTTACAGTGTGAACCACTGGCGGATCCAGCCAGTTTTTCAGGGGGGGGCATGAATCAAGAGGTTACGAGTTTCATTTCATTGCGCCAAATTTTTAGAATAAATGGCCACTTTTCACCATTTTCAAACTTCACTTATTTGAGATTGTATTCGCGAAGTTAAATATACTTTTATAATTCATTCGATATATTCCTATATTATAACGCTATATGGACAAAATGGCATATCGAGTTAACATAATTAACGTTATCTACCGGAAAAAAGCAAGACAATTCATCTCCTGCTCCATCTGCAAACAAAGAACCAGGACTTGTCGATGCATCTTATCCGACTTTTGCTGTTTCTATGGGGAGATTTCTTCAGTCCATAAAGGACGATTCATAAGTGGACAAGGGAAACATAATTCGAAGACTCGACAAACGCACTTATTTGTAAATTCTACACCTAATATGATTGTCATAGAAAAATGAGCCTACACCTCATCCAATGAGAGGGAGATTAGTCCCTAGGGCTTTTTTAAGGGAAAGCAATGAAGAACAAAATGTTGTTAGCTACATTCGAGACTGTCCTTGTACCTATTAAGGGTGTACAGTACTTTCATTTGCCCTATGCTTCTGAATACTAATTTTAGGACATTCTAACACTCAAAATTGGCTCGATGGCTACATTTCATCTTCATTGAGTAGACTCGAATGGGAATTATCAATGGATCTGTGTTTTATTTTTGGAAAAATATTTTCAGAATCTCCTGAAATTTGAATTTGAAATCGAGAAATTTTATAAATGATCATATCTCCTAACTCCGGAGTTTTCGGAAAAAAATCAATGCACAGAAACATTTCAATTTCAAAGAAGTTTTCTCAAATATGAATTAATTTTTTTTTTCTGAATGATATTAAGTGACAGCGTCCTAAAGTTTTGAAATTCTCAAAATTCACGCCTCCCATCATAGCACCGCCTCTAAATATCGGAATAACCAATGAAAACGTACATCTTCAACTTAATTTTGATTTATGGCTTTCACTCAAAGAACTTTTTATGATGTTTTTTATGATAGGGTTATGATGCCAATGATTGTCGGTACATTTGATCTGCATCTTGATTTCAATACCATAGGAAATTTGTGAGACATCAGTTTTTATGACCCTAAAAATTTCACTGGGCTCTCAGCTGAATATGCTCGACAATGGTTTTTTGAATATAAATCGTACCTGAACGATAGATACAGATTGAAATTTGTCGTCAGGTGACAAGGCGGGTCACAAACCCATTACCTAAGGCTGCTGAAATTATTGGTAACAATGTCCTTATGACGTCATTTTTGACGATTTCGTCATCTATCAACAATGGTGGGGAAGTTTTACAACCTATAATATTCAATGGAAAGGATTATCGGGTTAATTGTAAATTGTTGAGTTCGACAAAAAATCATACTATAATATTCAGTTTCCAAATTTTACTTGTTTATGTATAATCCTTCCAAAGATGAGAGGGGGGGAGGGACTTTTGAAAAGCACTATATATTCCAATTATGTGAAGAAAGAACTCATAACTTACTATATTTCCACCTGAATTACCTCTTGTTCTAACGGAAGGTTGTATTTAAGTGTACTTATTAATAATTTTTTCATAATTTCATTTCGTGCAACTATGGCTAAGTATCGCTCAAAAGTTCACAAAAGATCGGCTAGGTCAAAATTCATGAAAAAGTTACAAATTGCAAGGTATGCATATCACATAAATTCGCCTATACCTACTTTTTAATTCTCTCATAACTAAACTTGAAAGATCTTTGGCAGATCTGAAGAATCTACGAAAAGTGTTATCCACTAATTGATTTCCACTTCAGACAGAACGCTTCAGCTAAACAAGAAGATAATAGTGAATTGCTCGAGTCTACAGAAGGTGCTAGAAATGAGTAAGTATTTGATCCATTAGATAAAGTTGTCATAGTGAACAAAATTCAGATAGTATACTTTTTAGGGATGCAATAGAAAATCTGCCAGAATGATATTTTTGTCCAATCTAAGCCGGGAGAACACTAGTTCTAATGCCATAAATTTTGTATTTTGTGCGTTCTTTCCCTACTTTCATTCGTTTTATGCTTCTCAATGCTAATTTAAAGACATCGGTAGACTCGGATGTCAATCGATTTCTTTTTTGATTTCAGGAGAAATATTTTCGGAATCTCCTGAAATTCCTTTTGAAATCAATGAAATTTGAAAATTTCATAAATGATCATATCTCCTTACAATGGTATCAGTCTACATCAGTAGAATTGATGTAGACAGCACAGTCGAAACAGTCACAACCCACTTGGAAGAAAACAATTTCAAAAATTTCGAGGTCAAACTAGGAAATTCCAAGTACCCAGAAATATATAAATCCTATATAATAACAGTACCAGTAACATCACTTGAAAAAATTAAAGAACCAGACCTCTGGCCGGAAGGAGCTAATATCAGCAATTTTTTATACAGTTTGACAAAAACAGGGAGGAAACAAAAATAAAACAACAAACAAAAATGAGCATTGCGCATTATAATGTACAATCCATAGGAAATTGTACTGACCAACTCCAACTACTTTTAGAAGAAAACGGGGATTGCTTGTGTTTCTGCATGACTGAACATTGGAAATCCTCGATCCAATTACTATCACACAACCTCAGAGGCTACAACTTGAGGTCATCCTTTTGCCGAGATGAGGGCCATCATGGAGGAGCAGCTATTTACTGTAGAAGTGATGTCCTTGCATCAGAGAGAGAAGACATTGTTAATTTATCTGTACCATTCATATTTGAAATAGCTGCGGTTCAATTCAAAATTCAACAGGTGAAATTCATTGTTGTTTGTGGATATAGAGTACCAAATTCAGACTTAAACAAGTTTCAACACATATTGGAAACAATTCTTAATCTAATCACGGACAAAGATATCACAATATTCTTAGTGGGTGATTTCAACATAAATATAGCAGCAAATAATATGGAATCACGACAATTCTTGTTTCTTTTGAATTCATACAATCTCCAACAATCAATATTTGATTATACTAGATTAACATCACATTCCCAGAAATGCATCGATAATATTTTCACAAATTTATCAAGATTTGAAGCAAAAATTCTGAACTATCAAATTTCAGATCATGTAGGTCAAAAATTAATATTTGATTTTAACTGTGAAAAGGTGCCTCCAATTCTCAGAAGGAACTTTTGTGAGGAAAACATAGAAATATTTATAAACACACTTAGGCAACAAGATTGGTCAGATATATACCTTTGCAATAGCGATGATGTTGAAAGTCAATTCAAAAAGTTTATGAATGTTTTTATACCTATTTTCAACCAATCTTTCAATAAAAAAATATGTAAACATCAAAAGAGCAACATCTCTTATAACTCACAAGAAATTATCAACTGTAAGAAAATACTTGACATCCTTTACACTCTCAAATCCGTCGACAGCAAGTACACAAGTCAATACAATAACATCAAGAAATTATATAATCGACTACTAATAGATTTTAGAAAAAATTTGTATTCAGGTCAAATCGAAAGGGCAGAAAACAAAAGTAAAGTTGTGTGGAATATTGTCAAAGACATTAAGGGTGATAAGAGGCAATCTCAAGTACAAATAGGTGGAAACGCGATAAGTATAGCAAATGAATTTAATTCTTATTTCTCGAAAGCAGTGACAGTCATCTCAAAAAATGCAGACGGAAGTGAGGATGCATGTTCGAAAGTTAAACGAAATTGTAACTCCCTTTTCATTAGCCCTGTACTCAGCTTCGAAGTACATGACATCATACGGAAGTTGAAAAATAAATGGAGCAGTGGTTATGATGAAGTCCCTTCGAGAATATTGAAGTCATGCGCCCTAGAAATATGCCAACCTTTAGCATTCATCATTAATAATTCATTGGTATATGGAATATTTCCCGAGAGTTTAAAATTATCCCTGATCAAACCAGTATTCAAGAAAGGGGATCCATCCAAAATACAAAATTACAGACCGATCAGTCTTTTATCTTCTTTTTCGAAAATATTTGAAACAGCAATGATTGATAGAGTAAAACACTTTTTTCACTCCAATAATTTATTTAGCCACTGTCAACATGGATACCTGAAAAATCGATCCATCAACTCAGCTATCCAAAATTTCACTCACGAAATACTTGAAGGGTTTGAAAACAGGGAACAAATAATAGGTGTATTCTTAGATTTAACAAAGGCATTTGAATCTGTTGTCCATAAAATCTTGCTGAAAAAATTAGAGCTACTGGGAATAAGAGGGAACGCACACAAGTGGTTTGTATCTTACTTCACGAATAGGTCTCAAAAAGTTGTGATAGAGAATACAGGAACCCGTTATCTTTCTGAACTTACATTCCTTCAATCAATAGGTATCCCCCAGGGAGGGATTGCTGCACCTATTTTATTTTTAATATTTGTGAATGATTTTGAAGACACAATAAAAGATCTCAATTGTAGTCTAGTAAACTTCGCAGATGACACCAACCTGCTTATACGCGAAAAAGACCGAGCGCCTCTGCTTCATACACTTCAGAAATGCAGCTTTCGTGTGATGAATTGGCTCAGGAATAATAAACTCATACTCAACACAGACAAAACAAATGCAATAATGTTTAAAACATCAAAATCGAACATTTCCACCCCTGAATCCGTTACATTCGCCGATATGAACCTGAACACTGTAGCGCATACCAAATTCTTAGGTCTAACATTGGACGAAAATCTGAATTGGACTTTACATGTTCAAAATTTGGGCAAGAGGCTCAACTCTATTGTGTATACATTACGAATATTGAAGACATACACCAACTTAAATACGTTAAAAACTGTATACTACTCGAATTTCCAATCTGTGTTGAAATACGGGTTATTTTTTGGGGAAGGAGTGGATATGCCAGTGAATTATTTATTATCCAGAAACGTGCCCTACGTATCATTTTGGGACTAGGGTATAATGAATCGTGTAGAAACCAGTTCAGAGTGAACAACATCCTCACTCTGACAGGGTTGTATATATATGAGTTGATTGTCTTCTTGTACAAGAATAGAAGTATATTTGAATGTTTAAAAACTCGTAGCGAGAGAAATCAAAATTATATATTTCCTCATCATAGGTTGTCTCAATTCGAGAAAGGTTGCTTTTATTCTTGCATTGCTGTTTTTAATAAATTGCCTCAAAATGTACAGGTCATGAAAAATGAAAAAATGTTTAAGAAACAAATACGGATTATACTTTTAAAATTAGAGCCGTACAGTTTGTCCGAATATTTTGGATATAATTTCGAATGATGTTTATTTTTGCTTAATGTATTCTGGTGTTTGTTTCTGCATGTTACTTGATTTGGTAGAATTATACAAATTTTAGGGCTATATTATAATGACATGTCTCACTATCATGATCATGTAAATGGTTGTAATATGTGAAATAAAAGGGATTATTATTATTATACTTCGAAGTTTTGAATAAAAATTGAATCATCAAAACAAAATTATTTCAATTTCAGAGAAGTTTTCATAGATATAAAGTTTAATTTTCTTTTCTAGATAATCTTGACTTTGGAGCGTCCGAATTAACAATGAAAACGTACACTTCTATTTCATTTTGATTTATGTCTTTGAAAAGAGCAATATTTCACTCGGAGAAGTTTTTATGATGGTCTTTAAGATAATGATGCCAACGATTGTCGGTACAATGATCTGCATGTTGATTTCAATGCCAGAGGAAACTTGTGAAATATGAGTGATGTAAAAGGAGTTTACAACAGTTTTTATGACCATAAAAATGTGACTGAGTTTCTAGAAGAATATGCCCAACAATGGTACTATGTTTATAAATCGTATCTGAACAATATGTACAGATGGAAATTTTTGTCGACTGGTTCTAAGGCGGTTGATAATCTTTTAGTCCAGCAATGCTTTGTAATAATACCTAGGCAAACGGGCCTCCGAAATATTTATTCTCTGTGAATACAGAATAGAATCAAAAATATCAATTTCATGAAATTTTGTTTCTCTAATATAGTTCTGTCAAAGGACTCATATCTTATTAATTTGAATTTGATGTTTATGATCATGAAAACTAGCTGAGTTTCTAGCAGAATATGGTTAACAATGGTTAAACGTATATAAGTCGTATCTGAACAATAATCACTGATTGAAATTAATTTGTCGACTGGTGGCAAGACGGTTAGCAATCCATTAGTCCAGCATTGCTTCATTATAATACCTGGGCAAACGGGCCGCCGGAATATTTATTCTCTGTGAATACAGAATATAATCAAAAATATCTATTTCATGAAATTTCCTTTCCCTAATAGTTCTGGAAAAATACCTATGCTATTGGTTTATAGATACATATGTTATTCTATGGGAGTAGATAAAAGCATATTGTTATAAATTTAAGGTGGCATGGGCGTAGCCAGGATTTATAACAGGGGGGGGCAAACCATGGTCATGGTCCAAGGTCGTTCAAAATGTGAAATTTTGGGATGAAAAGAAAAGGCAAATTTAATTCATTTTTTTTTCAGGGGGGGGCAGCTGCCCCCCCCCTGCCCCATGCTGCCTACACCCATGTAAGGTGGGCGTTCAATGTAGTGTGTTTTTATTTCAAGTTGCATTTGGAAATGGTTTCACTTTGGGAACTGAAATTTTGTGGGTGAACTCAGAAAGGATTGGAGTTCTTGATGAAATTATTCAAATAGATTTAATTCCGAAAGTATTTTTTTTTTCAAAAATAGAAGAAAATGAGCCAACTTCAACAGACAGGCCCATGAAAATAGTTCAACATCCGATTAAAAGTGAATCTACTGATAATTTCGTTCAGAAAAACAACTTGAAATACGGAATTGGCAGAGAATGGCCAAATTCAAATTTTGGCGGGAAAGAGTTCCTGCTTTACCCACAATTTCACTTATTTCATAGTTCGGCGATTTTCGGATAGAGAGCGCCATTGTACATTTCATTCATAATCAGAGAGATATTCATAGAACTTGATGGTGATAATGCATGTTCTATGGAGATATTCCATAAAATGGACGGCGGAGCCATTATCGGATGAGGTTTGCTACTCGCTTTAAACGCCGACCCTAAGAATTTCAGTTAGAAACATTTGGAAGATATTTCAAATAAAAATATAAACTGTAGATGTAACTGTCAAATTTTCATTAGCGGTTAGATACCTCTAAAATGATTAACTGTTAATCATAATGATTTCTGGCGAATATCGCTGATGGTTCGATATGCATTTTCATTTTCACTCTAACTTCAATGTCATACATCCTCTTCTATTTTCCACTTGGATAAATACATGCAAACCATGTAGTACTCATTCTGGGAATTACCATCAGAAACAGATAGGTGCGTGTTATCTGTGCGAACAAAATTTGAGAAATCTGGATCCTTATGAATGACTGCTATAAAATCTTGTACATTCTCACATGAACTGGTGAAACAGCAGATATGAGTTATGTGTAAAAACATATGAGAAACAGGTAGGTATTATTCAACTGTCGATTCTCATAAAAACTCATAGAAACGGATACCTATGAAGTTATGTGTGAAAACACATCAGAAATAGGTAGGTTTTATGTAGCAAAAACTATAGATCCTAATGAGAACTCATAGAAACGGATATGAGTTATGTTTAAAAAGACATTAGAAACAGGTAGGTATTATGTGTGAAAAAGCACATTTGAAAACTATAGATGCTCATAAAAACTCGTAGAAACAAGGAGCATTCAACAGGTTCACTTATAGAAACGGATTAGATATGATTTACGTTAGGGAATGCCATCAGAAACTAAAGTAGGGTGTATCTATCTGTAATCCCCATTGAATACTGATGAATATCGTATATGGTTTTACACGGATTTATGGTTTTACTATCCAATTATATTATATTTCGATAATTCGGAACTTATTCCTTCGAATATATGTGAAAAAATTGTTCTGACTGGAATATAGGAGATTAACAGGTTCCTGTTTTGGTTTATTTTCAGCTATAAAGTGCGTGGATACAAATCTCATCTCTCCGAAGATTGTGAAATACCTTACCTCAGTCTCCTCCTTCCCAAGCATCAAATCTTCATTTGTCTTGTTGACCTGTTGACCGTCCAATGAAGATCTGGATTTCCCCTAATCCAGCCCAGAGACAGTGACTGATGCGATAATCGGTGCTGCCTTGATTAAAAGGAAATGTCACCTCTTCGACTACCCTAACGGAGAATACGTATCGGCTTACGGCCCTAGCGGTATTTAATACGTCATTAATCAACGATAACTTGATTAATGCGTCTCATATAAGCCCTCTCATTTTCTCGACCCCTGTAAGGTAGAATTAATTTTTTCGCTTGTTGCTCTGAAAAGCCGTAATTTGGGAGCTGGATTTATAACATTCTTTATATCTGAACAATCTCAGATGACGCGCGGAGAACATTTTTTATATTATCGCTCCGTAGTTGCTCCTATATAGGGTTGTTATTATAAATTCCTACACCAAACAAAAAGGATAAGTCATTTCATGGCGGGTCCACACAACGTGTACTATATCGTATAATACAATTTGACACTCATTTTTAATCTGGACCGGTAACAGTATATTTTTAATAGAAACTGTGCGTATCGAATGTATAATCCGGGGGATTTTATTATTATACAGTACAGTCTTTGACTTGTACATATATTCTAACTGCAGATTCCTCTCATCAAACCAAACACTTTTTTTTTCATACAATTTTTTAAAATTCGGTTTTCGTACAGGGTGTCGAAAATCCACGAACAAAACACTTTTCTATTCATATCTTCGGAACCGTTACTTCAAATGTACTAAATTTTGGTTAAGTATTCATTTCTATCATGATGCATATTTCCAAATCAAAACTTATTCAATATTTCTCCCGGTATGTATTAAAGTTTCAGCGTAGCCGACTCATAAATCCACGCAAAATACTATAAAATCAAGTGAAAAAGAAGAATGGTTCTTATTTTCAAAAGAAGCAATCGGTTGGGAAAATAAAATTATTCTTAAGTCTTTTCAATAAAACGCGTCGTTCTCGAGTTATTCCCAATTTTACCCGATAAAATTTTTTTCTTGCCTTGCAAATATCACCGAATCGAAGATGTGTCAATATTCTGTAATCGAATGGAAGAGTCCCTTCATGCTGGCCAACTGTCTAAAAATACCTAAAAATCACTTTCCTTTTTTGGCAATGTCAATTCTTACCTGAAAGCTTTAATCCTAATGAATATATATTATAAAAATATTAGATGTCACGAAAGTCTCCTTTAGAAGTCACAATTTTTCCTTTTCCTATGTTTTCATCAATGCTGTTTTGCTATGAATCTATGAATAAGATACCCCACCAGAAAGTTTCTATGGAGAATTTGAATTTTACGATCCTTATGAGAATTTCGCTGAAGATTTTGCTTTGGCTTTGCCTTGAATATTGTGTAAATTGTCGAAAATGAGATGTTTTATTAGATAACTTAGATTTCGAAATGTCCACAATTTTGGTGGGTACATCTCATTCATAGATTCATAGCAAATTTTCATTTGGAAATCACTGACCTAGTAAGTACTCAAATCTCTATGATGGGAAAACGTTTCTTATTTGTCATATAAAATTTCGATATTTGTTGACTTTACCGTCTATCAGCAGTGATTTGCTTCGAAGAGAGATCTTTTGACTTATGTGTTCAACAGTTCAACTCATTTTCTTCGATATTAATAGTTGGTACACTAATTTCATTCAATGAATCAATCTCAATCTGTGAATAAATTGACTATATTGTTATAGTCCTCCAAAATATGTTTTGATGCACCAAGTTTATTCCATCAGTTTCGGGCTCCGACAGAAATACATCATAATTTCTAGCTACTAATTTCATTATTCAATTTTAAATAATAATTTGTCAAAAACATCAACATAATCCATTCTCTCTTTGAAAGAATTTTAATTTATAACCTCTGAACCAGAGATATCTCACCTCATACGCTATGTAACCGAACTACACTGAACCGTCTGAACTATCACAGACATGTGTCTGTGCATGTGAAGTATAAGAACGGAATAGTGGTAGTAATTTGAGTCGTTTGAGCTGGGTCGATTCCTAATGTTGAGGAAGGTGATCTATGGTCGAATTCATAGATATTTATTTAGTAATGCATTAAAAAAAATCAATTTCCTTAGTTTCAAGAATATTGCTGAAAATGGCAACATACACATTCAAGTTCCGTGAATTTTCCACTGAAGATTTTATTAAGATCGATTTGAATAGGTTATAATAGCTTGATCAAAATTATAAATTGAATTGAAAACCATCATTTACAAGCTATATTTGGGATATCGGCGAGGATATGGACAAGTTTCTAGTGTTTAAAAACTAATATTTAGGAAAATCGAAGAAGTAACTCAATTCGATTGGAGAAATATGGCTTTTCGATTGCCGATATAATCGGACAAATTAAGTGTTTTGGTTAAGAAATATCGTTTTTTAACATTCTTATTCAAATAAGGTTAGTACTTGAGTTTCCCCAAATATATCAACTCAATTTTAATCGGGAAATATGAACATTGCATTGGTTCCAGAGAACGTTATCAGGCACGTAATCAGCCCGTTTGTTTTTCAAATGGCTATATCTTTTTTACAGAGCCGAATTCAGAAAAATGAAATCTTCAGTTAAAATGTATGTAGAAGTCAAAGGCTCACCCTGTATATCTCTACTCCAAACGTTTTTCCATCATTCAGATTTTAGCCTCGACAGAGTTGATAAACATTCTGACAACATTGTTAACTTGTTTAGAGAGCATAAAAATGATAAAATTCGATGATATTCAATCCAGGGAAGCATCCAGATTATTCTTGAAATTCATGATTTCTTCCCCAAATTTATTTACTAAAATGATTGTTTCTTTCGAAAATATGATCCGTTTATTTTTTTCAAGTGGTTTTCTTGTATTTTTGCGTGGATTTATGAGTCAGTTACGTTGTACTGTCATACCAGGAGGATTATTGGATGAGTTTTGATTATGCAATATGCATCATGAATAGAGTACCCAATCAACCAAAATTCAGTTCATTTGAAATGACGATACCGAAGATATAAACAGAAAAGTGCCTTTTAATGGATTTTCGACACCTTCTATCTTTCAAACGAAACCGAATTTTGAAAAATGTGCGATGAGAGGAATCTACAGTTGAAGTATATGTACAAGTCAAAGACTCACCCTGTATACATGTTATATATTTATTATTATTTGAACTGGGGTCGATTATGGCTCGGTTAGCCTTCCGTGAACTGCGACCATATGGATCTTCTGTTCATTCTACTCATTCATTGAAACCCGAGGAGGTCGTCCATGGTGTTGATAAAACCGACAAAATCCCTAGGAGCCTTGGCTGTTACCTCGTGGGTATCCAGGACTTGTTTCCCTATATGAATGGTTTTTAGACCAGCCAGTTCTGGACACCATACCATGTGAATATTTTTCTGCAATTCGGAGATATTTAAAATCCAGGAAATCATCTCGATTATTCTCGAGATTCATGATGTTTTCGCCAAATACCATGTGAATATTTTTCTGCAATTCGGAGATATTTAAAATCCAGGAAATCATCTCGATTATTCTCGAGATTCATGATGTTTTCGTCAAATTTCTTCTGCTAAAATTAGGAATAACGCGTTTTATTGAGGAATATGAGAATACTTTCATTTTCTGAAACGATTGGTTCAAAAACAGGTTTATTCAGGTATCTTTATAGCATTTTTCGTGGATTTGTGAGTCGGTTAATCTATTACTTTTATTCTAGGAGCAATATTGAATGAGCGTTGATTGAGGAATATGTATTTTTTTTCATGGATTTTCGATACCCAGGAATAATTAAAACGAAACCATATTTTAAAAAATGGTATGAAAAAACAGTGTTCCGTTTGATGAGAGGAATTTACAGTTGAAATATATGTATAAGTCAAATACTCTCCCAGTATAATAATAGATTCATTTTTATTGTTCATATAATAAAAATGTATTGTTACAAAATTAATTCAACCAGAATGAATAAAAAGCGTTTGCTTCCATGATATTTTCGGAATATCGAATATAATATGAACAAATTATTGATGTTCTCAAATTTAGCTTGAGCATAATCGAAATATCATTTTTCAGTGTATCTCCAGCGCAAAATGTGCTCACATCTTGAAGTAGACTACTGTGGAAATAATGTACCTCCGTTGACTGTGAGAGATATAATCACAGGATGTTTCCAACATTGGGTTTAATGCTGTGAAGAAAGTACTACCATTCCTTTCCTGTTTTTCAAGTTGAAACTCTTTTTCCAAGCTTTTATTTAGTTTCACCTGTCGCGGTGTCTCTCTGTGATCAAATCTTGCGAGTTAAATATGACACACTTCTAATCGGCCGGCAGCGGCGGCTCGTGAGGTTTGGATGTGGTAAGGCGACACATAGATTTTGAAAAACTGTGAAAATTTCAAATTTAGAGTATTTCGGGGATTTTATAAGATAAAGAGATAATGTCGGACGGCGAATTGAAACAATTTCTTTTCGAATTTTATAGTTCAATTGCGAAAAAGGAGTTTTTCGGCAACCGTCCGGGAAAAACCCACTTCCCGGACGCTATTTCTTTGAGAAAGTAACATTTCCCGGCCTAGTCCGGAAAGTACGTACTTTCCGGACTAGGCCGAAATAATTCACGTCGTTGTTGTCATTGTGATGATCATCAAAATAGCAACGAAATAACGGATGACAGTTCTGTTCTGTTCAATTCAAATAATAATCAAAATCTATAATAAAGAAATGTGTAATTTGTGTGTGATTTGTAATTCTACACGGCTGCCGAAAAAATATTGTACGCAACACGCCCGAAAATAGACTCGCAGACTTCCAGGACTCGCCTCCGGCTCGTCCTAGAATTTTGTCTATTCGTCCAAAAAAACTTTATTTTCCGGACTTGTTACGTAAATTACCATTCCAGTGAGGAACAAATAATATCATGAATGGGTTCTATTTCTCAGGAATTTTGAAATACGACCTAATGTTCCAAATAAACTAAAACAATTAAATAAATATAGGAACGTACTTATCGGGGTCTCCTGCTTTCGAATAATGTTCAAATCAAATGAGGGTTATAAAATACAAATGCGAATGCGCGAACACAGAATTCAAACTTCAAATATTATAATTTATCGATATCACTGAACTCGAGTGGAATCGTTGCAATCATACGAGAGCGCGGGAGCGGAATCGCCAAGCGATCATTCTCGAAAGTACCCGAAGGCGGACGATTTCATCGCCTACTTTCTCCTCTATTCCGTATGCTTCTCTCTACACGCTAGTGTATCCATCCTTTATTGATTTACTGGTAGATTCCGCGGCACTCGGCAGGGCTGACGTGTAGTGATCGAATCGCAGGCGCTGGGATAGATCGCCTTCCGTTTAGAATGAGCGAGAAATGGTCGTGGCGAGGCTGCAGCTGCAGATCCCGGGCTTAAGTGCTGGTTTCGCTAGTGCGTCCGACGCATGCAGCGACTTCAGAAAGTTGCTGCACCGTCTTTCGAGTAGACTGCTACTTCGGAACTACGAAGAAGTGGTTTCGCTTCTGCGTCCGACGCAACAGTACTGCAACAGCCAAACGGCTGACTGCATGGGGTACCAGTCTGTGCGAGTTGCTGCAGCGTCAAGAAGGAAAAATAAGTATGGATAAATTCACGAGGGACGAAGAGATGAAACTCATTGAATTAGTTTCTCAAAATAGATGCTTGTATGATGCATCTGATGAGAATTATGAGAATAATTATATCAAAGATAATATATGGAAAATGATCGCTACAGAAATGGTGGGAAAAACAGGTAAAATGAAGTTATATTAAAAAAAAAAATTATTTCGAATTCTGATCTGAACAGTTTTGTACAATTTTATATTCATAATTTCGTGCTCTACGTTCTTGTAACCAATCTTTCTTGCCAAGCAATTTGACCCTCAGAAACAAAATATTCTTTGAATGGATCTCGAACTTTGAATCCATCTGCATTAGCAAAGCCTCCTCTCCTTGCAAATGGTATAAAATTTTTTAGTGGACCATCTAAATTCACTAAATTTTCGTCTTCATGTTTCTTGCTAACCCTTTCAGAGTAGTTTCTTATAAGGTTGTGTAAACAAGCGCAAGTAAATACTCCATTTCTAACAAATTATCACTGACGACTCACAGGACACAAATAATACTGCCGGCTGCAGTCGTTTCGCTGCACCTAGTGAAACCACTCCGACGACGCAGCGGACGCAAGCATTCGCTGCACGCAGTCACTGCATGCGTTCGACGCACTAGCGAAACCAGGCCTTTAGGTGGAAATATCACAATCGCGTGCGAGATTTTTGGATGAAAAATTCTCTTATAACGTTTTATAATTAAAGAGGGGTATCTGATACTTAAAATGAATATGAATCATTGTATAATTTCGATAAGAAGATTTCCAAGGTAGGCGCCGCCTACCTTGCCTACCCCGACGAGCCGCCACTGTCGGCCGGTTGATTCAAAATTTGGCAGGTGTACATAATTCTGGTGACAATGCATCATGAAATATTTGTTATAGAAAAAAATAAAATGGCGGATGAGTTTTGTCATTATGATCCGATTCAATTTGAAATTAGCATCTGGGGATTTTTAGGTTCGGAAATGATGATTCTTCTGTCAAACTTTGAAAATTCGAAATGGCGGCAACAATATGGCGGACGAGTTTTGTAATAATCATCCAATTTCATTCAAAATTGGTATCTGGGGGTTTCCTGGGTCGAAAATTACGATTCTTCAAAATTGAGGAATTCAATATGGCAGCTTCAAAATGGCGGATGAGTGTTCTTACTATAAAAGCTTGCCTTGAAAAATGATTTTTTATAGAAGCTTGTTTATGATTGCCTTGGATTTTATAAGGAAAAATAATAAAAGTATTCCCAAATGATTAACATTCGGAATTTAATAATTCAGTAGTTCTTGAAATTTTGATCATTTTAGTTCGCCCATGTGTTTAGCAGAGGACGGAGTGAAACGAGAAGACGGATATGTATTTGCAGTACGCGGTGCGAATAAGATTTTGTGATCACAGAAAAAAAAATTTCCGTATAGAAAACCAACAAGTGAAATATTGAATTTTATTGTACGGAATTCCTCTTAGCTATTCAAATAAGGAAATTCTTGTGATAATCTTACTCATAACTGAAGTGAATTTCATCTTTCTGTTCGCAGGAAAATATTTGGTGATCATAAAAAAACAAATTCCGCATAGGTGTAATCAATAAATGCGTTCCAATTTGATTGTAAAGAATTCAGCTATTCAAATAATTAAATTCAATATGAAATGTCACGATGTTAATTGATGTTATACCTACTTGAATGCGATCGATTTCATTCGATCTGTTCGCAAAATGCACGGCAGAACATTATTTGCTGTCGTTTAAGCGATATTTATTGATATTCAAAAATCAACAGTTTACGAGATATTTGAGTTCTTGTTGTCCTCAATCAATTTTTCTACGTTGACCAACTTTGATTGTAATTGTGTATCATTTCCATCAGGAAAGGATATGATATGTATGAAAAAAGTAAAAGTATCATGTATTAGATTTTGAAAAAGAATAACATGCTCGTGCACAACTTTCTAAGAGATTAGACGAAGCAGCGAGAAGATTGATAGTAAATTTCAGGCGGAAAGTAAGGACAGAAAATATCAGAAAGTGCTTGTATCAAGGATGGTTTATATTTTCGAACATAATTCATGAATACATTCTCTACTGAAATTTTGAGTTTAATTGCACAAAAAAATATTCAATATTTAAGTGCCTGCACTCTAACGTTTTCTTAGTTTTTAAAGTTTCCTCATACATAAATTCGAAAGTCGCAGGCAAATTGATCAGGAGTTGACTATTTTTTTCCTCATTAACCAACATTTAAATTATACCAATTCTTTTTCAACATCAATTACACCATAGTTTTGCTGTTTTCATACGCATCATATCCATTTCTGATGAAAATGATCCAAAAATATAATTGAAGTTGGTCAAAGTAAAAAAAATTCACAAAAAATGAAGTGAGGTGAGAAGTTTTTCAAAACACACAGGGACTCAAATATCTCGGAAGCTCTTAATTGATTTTCGGTGATCAATAAATATTACTCAAACGACAGCAATGAGTGATATTAACACCTCCTCCAAGATTCACGTCTAATTTGGAAACACCCTGTATACAGGGTGATTCACGGTGGATGGCACATTAGACGTTTCTGGAGAACCAGACTTCAGATCGGTCTGAAAATTTAATGGAATGCATTATCGAACCTGTTCTACCCAACTAAAATATTTTCGTCAATGCGGTGTTGCCACTTCTATTAGGAAGTAGTAGCAACTTTGCTTTTTAAAATGGAACACCTGGTGTAGTATATTATTTTTGGAATCTCCAACAACTTTTCTCAACATTTCCCCATACCTATCTGCCGCCGTTTTCGAAATATAAATTAATTTCAATTTTTTTCACCGAAAATTATGACCTCTAAAAATGCTGATAACTTCGGGTTGAGAAACACTATGACATTGAAATTTGGTTTGGAGTTAAGTGATACATAAATGCTTCCAACACTTCAGCCTGATTTACGTTACTCCAATACAGTGTGATAAAAAAATACAGTCTTTTCGGTTGCTTGAAAAAGGGACTGAAAGTTGTTTATTTCAAATGAAATGCCCTGTATATTATTAGAAATTCGGAAAACTGATGAAATTCGCTTTCATTCTATGTATATCATGCCTGTACCCAACTAGTCAAATTTCGGACTTATGAGCATTTATTTGTCAAAATGTCCCTTCAGAATGGTATTTCCATTCGGTATTTGGTAGGCAGGCCATGATAACTACTTGATAGTACCTTGTGACATTCTCCTAATAATAAAGGCACCAAGAACTTGAGAGTCAAACTATTTATATGAATTATTATTAAAAAGTAGAACAATCATGTCGAATACTTCAAAGTATGTTCGAATCGCTGGCCGTTCACTTCCAAGCACTTCAAAATGTGGGTGTTGACTGCTTTCGTCGTGGCAGATCGTATTTCTTTAAAATCCAAATCTTCAAATGCTTGGGCAATCCTTTCCAACAATTCATCTCTCGAATGCACGGGTGTTTTGTAAACTTTTTCTTTCAACATTCCCCTCAGACAAAAATCTAACGGACTAAGATCGGGTATTCTTGCTGGCCAATTCCATTGTCCCAAGCGCCTTATCCACCGATCTTAAAATAATCTCTCACTTCGTTTGATTAGTTTTCTTCCATCGTTTCGAGGGTATTTGCAACTTCTGAATTGAAGAAAATGTCGATATTCAAGCTTCTTGGTGCCTTCATTATTAGGAGAATGTCACAAGGTACTGTCAAATAGTAACCATGTCCTGCCTACCAAATACCGAATGGAAATACCATTCTGAAGGGACATTTTGACAAATAAATGCTCATAAGTCCGAAATTTGACTAGTTAGGTATAGGCATGATATACATAGAATGAAAGTGAATTTAATCAGTTTTCCGAATTTCCAATAATATGCAGGGCGTTCTATTTGAAATAAACAACTTTCAGTCACTTTTTCAAGCAACCGAAAAGACTGTATTTTTTATGACCCTGTATTGAAGTAACGTAAATCAGGCTGAAGTGTTGGAAGCGTTTATGTATCACCTAACTCCAAACCAAATTTCAATGCCATAGTGTTTCTCAATCCGAAGCTATGAGCGTTTTTAGAGGTCATGTTTTCCGGTGAAAAAATTGAAATTAATTTATATTTTGAAAACGGCAACAGATAGGTATGGGTTGATATAAGTTGTCGAGAAGTTGTTGGAGATTTCACAAATAATATAATATACCGGGTGTTCCATTTGAAAAAGCAAAGTTGTCACTACTTTCTAATAGAAGTGGCAACACCGCATTGACAAAAATATTTTAGTTGGGTAGAACAGGTCCGATAATGCATTCCATTACATTTTCAAACCGATCTGAAGTCTGGTTCTCCAGAAACGTCTAATGTGCCATCCACCGTGAATCACCCTGTATTTCATACTCACGGAGATTGCAACAGACTTGTTGAAGAGCTTTCCGTGCGAAATATCCCTATATAACCACTTTGACAGAGAAGATATTTCTAAAGTGTGTATCGAACATTCTGAGTTTTGGTTGAATCAAAGCACTTAAAGAATCCTAATTAAGTGTGGTAGATGATTGAGACAATAAAATCCGGATATTGATTTACATATTCCGTAGTTAATAGGAAATTTAATGATCGCAGAATATTGTTCTCAAGTGGATTCTGAGATGAAATCAACTGTTTACTTATGACATAAATTAACAAAATCTCAAATTACTCTCAGATCACTGAGTTAATAAGCATAATCCCTTTCGGATACTATAATTATTAATTTTTGATATAATCAAGCAATCAAGAAAAAGTAGTATTAATATTTAAAAAAAAGTGATGTTGGAATTTTATTCAAAATATTAAAAACATCCTGCAATGATATTCTTCAAATTCGAAAGATGCAAGAGCTTCCCAAACTCTTCGAATTGAAGACTGTGAAAAAAGATTACGATGAGGATTCTGAGAATCAACAAATGTTCATAATATAATTTCCGTTTTTTCTCAAAATTTTGAAAACTATTAGAATCAGGGTAACAACTCGAACAGAAAATTCATTGAAAATTGAAAACTTGACCAAACTGAAGAAGACAAAATAACATAAAAATTTTTCAGAGAAATTCATTTTCATTCCAGGTATAATCGGAAATGCTGAAGGTCCACAAATATTTTAACTGAGCACGAACTTCCAACATTCTCGTATTCCAAATTTTCAGATAACAAATAGGCCTAGTTGCCAGATACACATTTTCTGTATTGTAAATATACCCGTCCTCGGTCCAATTTTTAAATTTCAGAATTCCTGTGCGATGCGGACAGTCAAAATGACGAACTCCTGGTACCTTCTTGACTGACTGACAATATCCGTTTTCCAAGTGATACACACAATTCTGACCTGTGAAATTGCGGTATTAATCCAACTCACCCAAGAAAGTATTCAATCAAGTTAATTGTTACTTCATAAATGTTTACCGAGTTTGTAGTTCAAGTCCAAGGAAAAGTTTACGCAAACTTCGGGAAAGTTGTCCTCTTGGCTTTTCGGCAGATTATCCTTAATACGCGCAGAACTCCTCTCTTCCTATATATTAGTTTTCAGTTGCATCACTAACTTTCGAAATATAATTATTTCAAAGTTCGTACAAGATGTGGTTTCTCGATACAACTATCCGAAAACGTTAATGGTATTGAAGAAGAGCACTCAACTGGCTGTTATCCTTTATGAGAATATTATGTGGCAAAGGATATAAAGTTATCGTTTGATAATAGAATTCCATGAACCTTTACAACGAGAATGCTTGTGTTTCAAAAGTTCAAGATTCTTTGTCGCTCTAGATGGAGATGATTATGGCCTATAACTACTTCTATATTATTTTTTTCGATATGACACAGAAAGGTATGCAGCACAAAAAAAATATTCAGTTTTTTTCTCATCATGTACCTACTATCCACGATAAACATATTCTTGGTTCTTTCTCACTGCATTCAATAATAATAATTGAAGATTTTTGCGATAGCTACAACTCAATAATTTTTTACGCCATTTTGCAGCCTAAGGGTAGTTTTCAAGCCATGAGCAATCTTGGCCGAAAAAATTATCTTGCTGAATTATTATTTGAAAATCTAACGTTGTAAGTACCCACCAAAATATCTTACACTAATCAACATGTGACAAGCAGTTCTTCAATTCCTTACATGAATCACTCTGCCTACTTTTTAGGTGGTAATGACCTGGGCAAACGAGCTTGAGCAAATTATTTTCAAAGAGTAGATGAAAAGACAAATTATACCTTGTAACTTCAAAATAGATAATACTAAATTACCAAAACTGTACGGTTTATTGAAGATTCATAAAAGTGAGATATTAGAAGAAATCCCAATTAGACCAGTGGTTTCTCATTTCAAGAGTCCTACATATGATATAGCTAAATGGTTGAATATGATATTAAAAAGTAATACAAAATTTATTGCTTCACATACTGTGAAAAACTCTTTGGACCTTATTAAAAAGATTAAAGATGTACAAGTAGTAGATAATTATAAGATTGTGACAATGGATATAGAGAATTTATATACAAATGTTCCTAGAGATGAAATGTTGAATATAGTTGTAGAAGAACTAACTGATACGGAAATGAGTGATCAAATGGTGAATGCGGTGAATCGTCTTTTGAAAATGTGTGTTGGTCAGAACTTCTTTATCTGCAATGGTAAAATATACGAACAGCTGAATGGATTGGGTATGGGGAATCCTGTCGCTCCAATATTGGCAGATAAATACATGGATCATTTTGAGGGTGAACACATATTTAAGAAAAATCCTTATGTAGCTCTAATAGTTTATTATCACAGATATGTAGATGACACCATAATGTTGTGGAAGGGAACAGAAAAAGAACTTGAAGAATTTTTAGAATATGTTAATAGTCGGGTTCAATCTATTAAGTTTAAAAAGGAGGGCTTCGGTAACAAAGTGGACTTTTTGGACTTGTAAATTGAGATAAAAGAGGGAAAACATTTTTTGGAATATATAGAAAGCGAACTCAAACAGGCATTTCAATTTCAACAGAATCACAACATATAGTTACACACACAAGGTGGCTAATTTGCCTATAGCTTGTTGGTCATGTTCCTATGAATAATGATAAATTCAATGATGAACTAAGAATTATAAAACAAATAGCGAGAATTAATGGTTTCAGTGAAGATGTGGTGGAGAAGGTTCTGAAGGGTAAGATGCAGAAGAAAATAATTCAAGAACACTTTATAACACAGAATAATCAAGAAAATAAGAAGTTCATTCCGCTATCATATGTTGGAACAATTTCATCAAAAATAAAAAAGATTTTAGAAAGAGCACTCACCATAAAAATATCTTTCAAACCAACAAATAGTATTGGGAATATATTGATGAATAATAAGGACAAAGATGATAAACTGACCAAGAATGGAGTATATAGGTTGACATGTAACACATGTGGGGCTTATTATATAGGAAGAACAGTGAGGACTTTTGAACAGAGAATAAGAGAACATTTGAGAATTTTAAGGTTAGGAAATAACTATAATAGCTCGCATTTTGGAAACCACTTATATGAATATCAACATGATTTAAAAAAGAGGATAACTTTGATATCTTACATGCTAATGTTAATAGTTGGATCATTGATGGTTTAGAAAATTTTGAAATTTTGAAACATAAAAAATTTAATGATAATTTGATGTTGAATGCTCAGATAGATTTGGGTGATGATTGTCTGATGAAATGTTTATTATAGAATAATATGTCAAAGAAATCTGTACTGATTCTGTGATTCTAGTTTTTGTTTTTCTATGTTAGTTGTAGCCATTTTAAGAAGATAAGGAATTGTAGATAAGATTGTGTTGATGTGTTATACTAAGAAGAATACCTGTACCGTTTTAATAATTATTGACGAATCTGATTGAGAGTTCAGGTGAGGAAATATTGGTGTGTAATATGTAATATCGAAACTCTTGTATTTTGTGATTTTTAGTGGGACTGGTCTGATGATGCTCAGATGTTCTTGAGCGAAACTATACTCTGTTCAAATATAAGAGACATCAAAATAAACAAAGTCGCGCAGAGGTAGGATGGGCTTTCTTCAGGTAGAGACTTTATTTCAGGGCTCCAGGGTCGGATCGAGGATAGTTCACACAATCATATAAACTCCAATTCATTTATTCAACATATTCAAATTACAAATGTCATAAGTTTGAAAAGAATAATGCAGCGTCCAAAATAATATATTATGTATTACCCTATTAAAAATTATTCAGAATTTTGTTGGTCTTCTTCTGTGTCACTTTCATCCAGATTCACCAGCACTCGCTCTATTGTTGACTCCATGATATTATCGAGCTGACACATTTTTTCTTCGACATCAGTTACAACATGATGTATGCATTTCTTCCATTTCTCAGCACCAATCGAGCCTATAGCTCCCAGAAACAAATTACGAACCTCAGCAATTTTAAATGAGGAGTTCTGAGCAGCTACTTTTCCTTTTACTTGAGCCCAAATGAGCTCGATTGGATTCAGCTCGCAATGATATGGTGGGAGTCTCAATACTGTTCTTCCCGTCTCATTGGCCATTTCATCTATAATTAATTTTTCATACCTCCCTCTATTTGCCTTGGCCAGAGCAAGAAGTTCCGCCTTCAAAAGATCATTTTCGAAGGAAATATTTTTACTGAGCAACCAATTTTTGACATCTTCCTTGCGGGTTGAAGACGGAATCGATTCCATTTTTCTCGAATGATAACTGGCGTTGTCCATTACGATGACAGCGTTATGATCCAGAGTTGGCAAAATTGCTGAGAACCACTTTTCGAACGATGCCCCGTTCATTTCCTGATGGTAATCTCCGGATTTTTTCGATTCGAAAAACCATAGGCCGTTCTCTACAAATCCGTCTTCTCCCCCTATATGACATATAATCAGTCCTTTTCCTTTTCCACTTGGGTTTTTGAGACCAGTTGACAGACCTTCTCGAAAAGCCTGTCTGTTGGACCCAATCGATTCATCGACCCTCATTGAATTTTTTGTACATCCCGCATTTATCCATGTCTCGTCAAGGTAATAAATTTTTCGGCCTTGCTCCCTAAATTCTCGAATTTTCTTCAAATAATTTCTCCTCCAAACAACTATTTCGTCTCTATCAATCAATAAACTATTACGACCACGTTTTTTGAATTTGAATTTCATTTTTTTCAATAATTTATAAAATGTTGTTTTTTTAAAATTCGGCAGGCTGTCATCGTTATTAACAACTTCCAAAACCTTCGAAATTGTAGGAATTTCATCAAGAAAAAAAAACCGTGAACTATTCTCCTAATTAAGTTCATGTCGAAATCGTCTATTGATGAAAAGGAGGATCATGTCCCTAAGTTGGAACAACTAAAATACATAACAGAATTAGACTAGTAGAGATCTAGTTTCCAAAGCACACCACCAGGTGGCACCACCACAGAAAGACAATGCAATATAAGTTCTGCCGTTTCAGTTGGCATTCATCTCAGGATACTACATGCATCTGATGACGGCCAACAAGCCAGAAACCGGTAATGCATTGTCTTCCTGTGGTGGTGCCACCTGGTGGTGTGCTTTGGAACCTAGATCTCTACTATTCTAATTCTGTTATGTATTTTAGTTGTTCCAACTTAGGGACATGATCCTCCTTTTCATGATTAATATTTGCGGGCTCCATAACCGTACGAACCGGGCGTATTCGACTTCCCTCGGTAAGTGCATGAGACTTCATATAAGTACTTGCGAAACTCCGAATGGGAAAAATGAATGTACGTAGAGATCTAGTTTTTGAAGTAACCTCCGGGATGAAGCGTAGACATTTGCCCCCTAGGTGGAACTACTGTACGAAACTGTACCCAATAGTTCTTGCTAGGGCGCAATATAAGTTCTGCCGTTTCAGTTGGCATTCATCTCAGGATACTACATGCATCTGATGACGGCCAACAAGCCAGAAACCGGTAATGCATTGTCTTCCTGTGGTGGTGCCTCCTGGTGGTGTGCTTTGGAAACTAGATCTCTACTAGTCTAATTCTGTTATCGTCTATTTTGAATCGATGCTTTTTAGCGACTGGGATTTCTGCTTAGGTGGAATCAATAGATGATTTCGTTTATATTATTTTTCAGAAATCTCGTCGGAAACCGACAAAGGGTTAAGTACAATTCAAACAAATATTTATAACCGGGACAAATTGAGGTAACTACTTCAGATATATCAGGTTATAACCGTTGCGAATTTTAGAGGACCTAATTACAAGGGTTACAAGGGTGTAACTGAGTGTAACAAAGAAATCCAAAACATTCACTTGTATTCAAATTTCATAACTTTCATAACTCTCGACATTCCGTTCTAAGCTTTAAGTACGATCCTGGCAGTCTTTTGGGGGCGTGACAAGAATTGTAGAAAAGATCCTTTGACCAATAAGCTGTTAGTATGCGCAAAACAAACCGATTTGGTTTGTTTGTTTACATTCTCTTATATTTGAACAGACTATAGTCACCAATTAATGAACTAGGAAGTAACAGATGTTTTTATTTAACTTCAAAGAGTCTTTTAAACAAAAGGGGATTTCATGCTTACATTTTTGCCTTGGCTTCATGATCGTATTGGTAGATGTTATTACGTAGTAATTCAGCTTCGTGATGAGTCAGATCAGTGACAAAATGGATGGAAAATAATGAGTTGAGACCCTGTAAATAAAATATTCGATTGCAAACGAGGGATATTACATTATAGATCCAAGTCGCGGTAATCTCTAAAACTACTTTCGAAGAGGGAAAACGAAGGGGTAACCAGCAATTGTTCAGGACCACAAAGCAAAAACCCTCGGCTTTATAGTTGAATGAAATTACATCTGACAAGTTCACCAGTATCAGTTATATACGTACATATACATATTATAGGGTTTTTCACCATAAACTGGACCAACATAAATAGCCTTGTAGATGACACCAAGGAAGTATTTTTTTTGGTTGCCAAGTCGGAAAGCATTATTTCAACGTACTCGATTTTCTTAGATTTTCCGTGAAAATTTTTTTCCAAATTCGAACTCTACTTTTTTTCTTACATATCATCAGTGAAAAAAATGTTCGTCCAAAATTATTGAGAAAAGTTGTATGAACAATCTTTGATTCTGAATATTGGGGTGAAGACAGAGTAGAAAATATCCATTGGTTTTCTTTTTGTAGCCTTCCAAAGGTTACGCTCGGAGTCCTGTCATGATGGTTATTCGAAAAACTGGAGGCCCTAGTTAGCACGAAATTGTCCTAACTAGCTACAAGAATGACCCGGATAGATATATAAATTTATAAACCAAAAACTTATTATTCAAGTCTCTGGTAAGATTCGAACTTTCTCCGAGTATGAATTTAATTTTTTCTGATCTTATAAACCTCCGTTACCAGAGCACCGCTGGTTTATCAAAACTGGAAAATTAGATCCTGACCAACTTTGCAGTGTTTCGGCAATTTTGAATTTTTGTTTCAGAATTTTACACCACAATTGAATAATTGAGCCCTGAAAAATACTAGGGTATGACCAGAAACCGTTATTCCGTTACCTGAATTGCGTCAGATAACGCATCCCTAATCTTAACAAATCGAGTCCAATACTCAAAGTAGGACACCAGCCATCTGAGAAGAGCACCCCAAATTTCAAATTGGATAAGCTTAGACCCAACGATTGAGTGGTCGACAGAGTCAAAAGCCTTAGAAAAATCGGTATACAGGGTGAGTCTTTGACTTGTACATATATTTTAACTGAAGATTCTTGAGGCCAAAAGAAACCTTTTTTTTTTTTTCCATTTTTCCGAATTCAGCTCTGTTAAAAAGATATAGCCATTTGAAAAAAAGCATTGTGCTAATTACGTCCCTGAAATGATACTGTGGAATTGATTCAAAGTTCATATTTCTTGATAGAAATTGAGTTTATACATTTAGGCCCAATTTAGGGAATACTCAAGTAGTCAAGTACTAACCTTATTGGAATAAAAATGTTGCAAACACGATAATTTCAACAAAAACAGTTAGTTTCATCTGAGGTTTCATCGGATTATATCTGCAACTAAAAAGCCATATTTCTCACACCAAAATAAGTTCCTTCTTCGATTTTTCTGCAGATTAGTTTGTAAACACTAATAACTTGTCCATATTTTCCTCGAAATTTACAAACAATATGAAGAAAGACTTTCATTCAGATTTATTATTAAACAACCTAACTTAATCTAATTTGTATCGATTCTGTGAATTTTTGGACAGAAATGTCAAGAACATGTTGTCAGCTTGCTGATATTTTCATTCAGGTTAAGGATTTTTTACGAAACATAGTATAAATCACGATACATTTGTGTACCGTGGTATGAATATCTATGAATTCTGCCGTTTCCATCATAAATCGACTTTGCCGCCAAATTTTACCACGCATGCGTAGAGCGAAAACCGGAATATTGGTTATCTGGTCTGGAGCCAACGAAAACAATAACAGACTAACAGAGCAGTCTCTGACCAGTCTGAACAAACTGTTAACATTATGTGAAGATCTAATTTTACATTCAGTGGATTATTGTTCTGATGTGATTATTACGTGAAGTGAATTAATATAATTTCAACCGTGTCGAGTTTATAAAATTCCAAGAGTACCTATGTTGTTTAGATAGAATGATAGAAACATCGCCACAGATTATCAGGTATCGTTTCATTAATTTCAATTCAATAAGTAGTTCGTGTTGAGATTCATCATTCATATCCGAATTTTGTATTTCATCGACATTCAACTTCAATATGGACCGGTAACTATGAATTTTCAATAGAAACTGTGCGTGTTAAATCCTCCTTGGTGTTCAATTTTATCTCCCACATTTGGGGGATTTTATTATTAAAAAATATCTCGACAAGGTTGATAAATATTGTGACAACATTGTCAACTCGTTTATGGACCAGAGAAGGAATTTTCGATGATATTTAATTCATCAGAGACGCATTCAGATTATTCTTGAAATTAATGATTTTTTCGTCAAATTTCTGCGGGTAAAACTGGAAATAACGCGAAAACGACGCGTTTTATGGAAAAAATAGGAATACTTTTAGTTTCTTAAATGATTGATTCTTTCGAACATATGAACAGTTTATCTTTTTGAAGTGGTTTTATGGTGTTTTAGCGTGTATTGATGAGTCGACTACCCTGTAACTTTCATACTAGTAGAGATATTGAATAGGTTTTGATTGAGGAATATGCACTATGAATAGAGTAAAAACTCAATCAAAATTCAGTTCATTCGAAATAACGGTTCCGTCGATATAAACAGAAAAGTGTTTTTTTCATGGATTTTCGACACCCTGTATCTCCCAAACCAAACCGAATTTTGAAAAATGGAATAGGAAAAAAGTGTTTCGTTTGATGAGAGGAATCTACAGTTAAAATATATGTACAAGTCAAAGACTCACCCTGTATATGACCTCAATCTGACGCCCACGCTCCAACGCATCAATGGGGTACTGCGTAGTATCAAATAAGTTTCGATACTTCTGCCTCTCGAAAAACCGTGTTGCCGAGGGGATATACCAGGCAAGATCTTCTCATAGATTTTATCATACGCCAGGAGTTCAAACAACTTAGGTATGGCACTTAAGATGGAAATAGGGCGATAGTTACTTACATCGAGTTTAGTTCCTGACTTATGAATAGGCTTGACAAATCTTTCCTTCCACTTGGATGGTAAGGTACCGGATTCAAGAGATCTGTTGAACACTATTTGAAGAGGTAAAGCCAGGGATGAAGAACATCTGCGTAAAAAAATAGTGGAAATCTGTTCAGGAACAGGGCCCTTACTAATATCCAAGCCATCAAGCCTTTGCAGAACCTCGGTCAATTCAAGTTCCAAGATACCACCCACATCGCAACAAGAAACAGAAGGTGGATAGGAGGCCGCAGCAAAAACTGACTGGAAATGATTTGCAAATCCGTTAGCAATATCCCGATCACTGTTGAGCAAATTCTCACCATACAGGACCTCAGAAGGAATATCGTTATCATGAAGTTTTTCATTAACAAAATTCCAAAAGGCTTTAACATGATTTTTCATATGGCCCTCTACCCGATCAACATAGGAGGCGTAACAAGAATTAGCAAGCGGCTTTCATTGTGTTCTCAGATTGCAGAATACAAGATAATCATCCCAAGTCTTAGATATTTTGTATTTTTTATGAAATTTTTTCTTCTCCAATACAAGCTGCTTCAAGTCGTGTGAATACCATACAGGAAATTTAGTTCTCTTTAAACGCGTTTTGGGAACAAACACATTAACACCCTCGTAAATATAATCGTAAAGAGTATCCACCAGAAAATCAACAGGAGCATCAAGCGGCAACGAATTTACCCCATCAATTGAACTGAAATAGACATTCAAACTCTCAAAATCGCCATTCCTGTATTTGTATGCAAAGATCTCATACTCATTCAATACATTACTGAAGAACTTGAATGTAAACGAGAGTGCAGGATGATGCGCATCCAATTTAGAATGAACATCAACCGCACAATCAACCACGGCATCGTGTTGTTGCGTGAAAACCAAGTCCAATACTTTGCCATGAACATTATCCACTGCAATTGCCTGGAGAAGACCATAAAATCCGAAGATATCAACCAGAGCTTGAGCACGCAAATCGCTCACACCACCAAGACCAACACCCAAATCGTCATTCACCCATACACATTTACCCAAATTATAATCACCGGCTATGACCACATAGTCCGGTTTGACAGATTCCATGACATGTTCAAAGTTGGAACAATGGGTGCGTTCATCCGACTAAGCAGCTACCGCTACATGCTCCTTCAAACTTCAAAACCATATGATTTGTTCGATTCGTTGTGTCAAATTAGTTTCAACTTAAAACTAATATACAGGGAGTCCCAGAAGTACCGCACTTCCTTCAGGGGATCGAATGTGAAAAATATTCTAAGCACAAATATCCATGTTTGAAATTTTTTGTTAACGTAGTTAATTAGTTATTAATTAATGAAAGTGACCAATCAGGAGCGCGCTACAGAAGAATAAGTAGGCAGTGGGGACACGAGAGTGAGACGCCAGAGCTGCTGCCGGCTTTTCACGCACTCTACGCAAAAACGAAATCAATTAATTTCAGGGTATGTTTGTAAGGGCTGAAATAAATCCCCACCGTCTTTCAACATCCGGTGTAGAATAACTTTTATACAATGTATATCATGTATCCAACTTAATGAATTATGAACTAATTATTGTCTCTTCATGACAAGTACACCCTTTGGGTGTTACCTAAACAACTTTCAACATCTCATCTCTTTTTGACTCAGTATAACTCAAGCCTCTAACGAATAAAACTGGAAACTATTAAACTCGATTTTCTCTAGCACATCACTCAATTCGAATCAGCCTGTCGACATTCAAATGAGAAGGGAGCATCGAAATCAGATGGGCAACTTGAGGATATTCAAAGTGACCATTGTGAGATTCCTGGATGCCGTTAAGTGGCTGTCAATCAATATGAAAGGCTGTGGCCGTGGCCGCAAATCGAAATCATTTCGACTGCGAAACGTTGCACCAGAGCCGGCTCAGAGTTTCCAGGTTGATTGAAAATGGACGTAGCTATTGGGACTCATTGAAAACAAACCTTTGATTGGTCGCGTTGATCTCAGAAGAGGCTTTCTCTGAGTTTAGTTCTGTTGTGGTCACAGCTCGGAAATCTATTATGGAGAATAGCCGCTTTATTTTGCGGAAATGCTATTTCGCCACGTTGATCATTTCGCATTCCCAGAAATCTGATGTGTAGATGGTTCAAAATCTATTCAGGGGAGTGAATATTTTTATGATGAATGAACTTTGCGGAAATGCGCTGTTGCCAAGTAACGGAGACTTACAATCAGGAAAAATCGATAAAAATCGGAATTCAAACAGATAGTTTTTATCGAGGTTTTTATACAGGGTGAGTCTTTGACTTGTACATATATTTCAACTGTAGATTCCTCCCATCAAAAGAAACACTTTTTCCCCACACCATTTTTCAAAATTCGGTTTCGTTTGGAAGGTACAGGGTGTCAAAAATCCATGAAATTAACACTATTCTTTCCATATATTCGGAACCGATATTTCGAATGAACTGAATTTTGGTTGATTGTTTACTCTATTCATGGTGCATATTCCTGAATTGAAACTTATTTCATATTTCTCCTGGTAAAAAAGTTACAGTATAGTCGACATATAAATTCACGCAAAAATACTATAAAACCACTTGAAAAAGAAGAACGGTTCACGTTTTCGAAAGAATTAATTATTTTAGAAAACAAAAGTATTCTCACATTTTTTCAATTAAACGCGTCGTTCTCAAGTTATTCCTAATTGTATGAGATTGAATTAGAGGAAAAAATCATGAATTTCAAGAATAATCTGAATCCTGTCCTGATTTAAATCAAATCGAATATTATTTTTCTCTGGTCTCTCAACAAGTTACCAACGTTTTCAGAATGTTTATCAACTTTGTCAAGACTAAAATCTCTATGATGAAAAAAGTTGGATGTAGAGATATGTGATAATAAAATTCCACATTCATGGGACAAAAAATTTAATTCTAAGAAGTATGAAATTATACATCTTATAGGCAGTTTCTATTTGAAATTCATTGTTACCCGAGGGGGATTTCACCCTGGAATTTTAGTGTACAAAGCTTGGAATCATTTGGAATTTTTGGAATTATTTGGAATTATTTGGAATTATTGGAATTTTTTTGAATTAATTGGAATTTTTTGGAATTATTTGGAATTATCTGGAATTATTTGGAATTATTTGGAATTATTCGGAATTATTTGGAATTATTTCAAATATTACGTCACTTCTGCGCTTGCGCCATTGTCCTAACCTAACATTTAACAATTGGTTGGCACGAAATCACAGAGGAAAAGAACGGTGAAATACACGCCATAAACGGTATAATGAAGAATTATCATATATCACGAAGTTCATACCATTAAAAGAAGTGAAATATTGTTAAAAAATACAAAGAAATGAAGGACACAATTTATTTTCATATCATTTTGTTTATCAGGAGATCATTTTAAGTTTTTTTCTGAAGAATAATATATTTGTTTTAGTTGTATTTAATATTTTTGTTGTTTTCTTGAATATATATTTTATTTCTCGATTATGTAGTTTCTTTTTCATATGGTATTGAAAAATAAATATGCTTAACATGTTGCTATATTATTATAGTGAATGTGGGCAAAAGTCCGAACCCAAAAAAAACATGTGATAACTTCACTTTTGTGAACAATTTAAACAAAGTTTTTCTATCTGTGCGTACCCATCCATTTATGTATTCACCAAAAATTTCAATTCCTCATAACTTTTGGACCAACCAGTATAGTCGGTTGATATTTGGATCGTATGATACACTTCTACAGAACGATCGATTTACTTTTGACTTTCCAAAAAATTCCAGGTCCGTATTTGAAAAATATTGGACTTCTTTCAAGCTCAGATTCAACACCCTGTATATTGAAATTTTGGGATTTGGTTGAAATATTTCAAAAGAACAGAAAATTTTCATTGGAGTTCAGTAGATTCCAGTGTCCCGCACGTCATTTTGCACAAAGAGAGCTTCAGGGAAAGATCTAATTGAATGTTAGAATTCCACAAAATTCGCAGAAAAATCGTACATTATGATCAAATTGAATTTTTTTTGTCCCACTAATTGCAGAAAGAATTCAATTTGATCACAATGTATGATTTTTCTGAGATTTTTGTGGAATTTCAAGATTCAATTGGATCTTTCCCTGAGGCTCCCTTTGAGCAAAATGACGTGCGGAACAATGAAATCTACTGAACCCCATTGAAACTTTTCTGCTCTTTTGAAATATCTCAACCAAATCCCAAAATTTCAATATACAGGGTGTTTGTTAAATCTGAGCTTGAAAGAAGTCCCATATTTTTCAAATACGGACCTGGAATTTTTTGAAAATTCAAAAGTAAATCGATCGACCTATAGAAGTGAATCATACGTTCCAAATATGAACCGACTATACTGTTTGGTGGAAAAGTTATGAGGAATTGAAATTTTTGGTGAATACATAATCCACCCTGTATCTCGGTTATGGAATTGATTAGACCTATCATATATCGGTTTTTTGGACTCGCACAGGCTACCGTATATTGGTTTACCAATGAAACACCCTGTGCAGCAGAAATAAGTAATTAGCAACAATCACAAGTGCCTATATTAGCCATGGGTATAAGTCAGTGCAACGTTGAAATTTCTCTCCACTTTGTCTCTCGCCTGGTTTTATCCATGCATCTTTGTTGCACTTATGTATTTCCTATACGTACATACATAGAACTTCGTTGCCAAACCGTATATTAATTTCGCATTCGAATATCTACAAAATTGTTATTGTATAACACCTAATTTCATAACGTTTAAGCCCAATTACCACCAAAACATCTGCCTACGAGCTTTTACCCCTTGTTCACTCATTGTCAAAAAAAAAATTGCTACTCATTAGACTGGTTTATATAACCTCGTTTTATTCATGGAATCTAGGGGACCCAATCATGCAATATGCAATACACAATGAATATAATAAAGAATTTGAACACCTTTTTGGAACAGTGACATACCTTGTCAAAACTTATGAAATTTTTATCATAATCTATTATTTCAGACTTGCCTTATTTTTAAGTACAACACAAGAACCCTAAATAAAAACTATACGGTTAATAGTTGTGTAGAACAGTGTCGGTCAGAAACAGGAAGAGAATTTAAGATACCACAAAAAGAGATTATCTCTACATACTACATAGGTATATTAATAGGCTATTATTGGATTAATAGTTTCAATAAATATTGGCAGTCAGATATATATACCAAACTGGATCTTAAATTTGAACATCACTCAAAAAAATTCGGAAAGTGTTGTCATGTCTTAAAACAGTGTGAAATAAAAGCTACCTATTTTTCTTCTCATAATCCATTTGGTCACGAAAATATAAATCATTGAAGTAAATAATGGCTGCTTTTTGATGAATTCTTAGCTCAAAAGGACAACATAATTTTTATTGAATTACTGGAATTATTGGAATTATTTGGAATTATTGAAATTTTCTGGAATTATTTGGAACTATTGGAATTATATTTGGAGTTATTCAGAGTTTTTGGAATTTTTTGTGAGTTTTGGAATTATTTGGTGTTTTTTGGAATTATTGGACTGCTTTGGAATTTTAGTGTACAAAATTTTGGGGGTGAAATTCCCCTCGTTGTTACTGGTCCTTCAGCAAAATACAGGCTCCAGCAGAGATGTATGACGTTTTTTGGAAGCGTATAACTCGGCGATGGGAAAGCCTAACTTTTTCGCAATGGTTGATATGTGACCGCAAGGAGTTGCCATTATTTCTTGTTCAGTCTCCATGAAGCCGTGGACGCTAGAGCAACGGGTGTTCGTGTACGATAGTTTCATTGAAACCGATCGTTCTGTGGTAGTAACTCAACGTAGATTTCGAACACATTTTAATGTTGGAAGGCATGGACGTGTTCCTTTACGAAACACCATCCTAAAGTGGGTGCACAATCTCCGGACGAGAGGATCGTTGAGCCCTGGTGTACCTAGGGGCAAAGAAAGAACTGTTAGAACTCCGGAAAATGTCGGTCGTGTTAGAGCAGCTATCGAATCAAGTCCGCGACGATCTGCTTTGCAGCATGCTCGTGCTCTACGGATGAGTGACAGGTCAGTAAGAAGAATTTTACACTTTGACCTTAATTTCCACCCGTACAAAATTATGGTTGTTCAACAACTTCAACCAAATGATTATGCACGGAGGCTCCGATTCGCTGAAAGAATGCTGCAAGAGATGACAGATGACATCATTGTCATAATGAGTGCATTCATTGACAAGCCACGTACCCTTGACGAACTTTCTCTTGCAATCACCCGCGAACTTCAAGCAACATGCTGGAACGATGCATGGACAACTTCACAAATCGGCTGCAGGAGTGTGTGGAAAAACAGGGCAACCACTTAGATGACATCATCTTCCGTTCATGATTATTTTTTATCTTTTTTTTATGTGGTATCAATGGCATACTCTCATGTACATTTAAAAAAAAAAAAATTTCATTTTCCTCAAAATCTCACTTAGTTATGATTTTTTCAAAAACGTCATACATCTCTGCCGGACCCTGTATCTATCGAATATCGAAACAATATAACTCGACACCAGAACGACACTACTATTACATCAATTCACTGAAAGTCATTTACATAATCATCACCTGTTTGCTTCATTCTCTGTAAATAAATAAAGCGTGAACCTCGTTTATGCCGTGCTGACTCAAGGACTATAAACAAGAATTCTTGTTTATAGTCCTTGGTGCTGACAAACGTTTTAGGTTGGACTGGTTAGAGCACAGAGCATCGCGGGTACCCACGGCCGTCTGAAGAGAAGAGTAGACCGTTGGCTACTGAAATTAGAAACGTAGCGCTATATTGGCGAGAATAAGAACTGCTCTTTTCACTTTTGGCATTTTCAAAGAGCAACGCCTAGACGCCTTTAGCGATTGTGATAGTTCATCCGCTAACGATAGGGGACGTACTGCTTTCTTGAGTTCGCATTGTTTGAAGAGAAAATCGGCAATCTGGCATCGTCTTCTCTATAGTTCTGTGGAATATCACAGAGAATGTGGTAAGGTTAGGTCATTGACCCTGAATCATATGACTTTGTTAATGGAGTTAAGAAAGGTTAGTGAAAAACCAATTTTTATGAGATCGTTTTAGAATATCGAGGAAAATATGAACAAATTATTAGTGTCTATAAACTAAACTTCAGGACAATCGAAGAAGGAACTTATTTTGGTGTGAGAAATATAGCTTTTCAATTGCCGAAATGATCGCACAGAACCTCGGACAGAACTAAGTGTTTTGTTAGGAAATATCGTGTTTGTAACATTCTTATTCAAATAAGGTTAGTGCTTGAGTATTTTCTAATTGTATCAACCAGAACATCTGATAATCACCTCAATTTCAATCGAAAAGTATGAACTTTGAGGTGTTTGCAGAGAATTGGTCCACGCACGCATTAAGCCCAACTTTTTTTTTCAAATGCCTATATCTCTTTAACAGAGCCGAATTCGGAAAAATGGAAAATGAAAAAAAGATTTCCTTCAGCATCAAGAATCTACAGTTAAAATATATGTACAAGTCAAAGACTCACCCTGTATTGCACAAATTCGGTGTTGTGAAGAAAATCTGAAGGGATTATGTTTTGAAGTGAAATAAAGACTGAGTCTTTGACAGGTAGATTCTTGAGGTAAAAAAAATCATTATTTCATTTCCCATTTTTCCGAAAGTTGGACATTTCTTGATTACAATGAATGAAATGAATACCTACCTACAAAAATCATCTGGAAGAAATAACAATCTCAGATTCTATTCTTCCCTTGAAATTACGGGAAGTTAGAACGGCATCTCCATTGCCTAAGCATTTTATAATCTCCCTATCGATAGGTAATCATCTAAATGATACTCCGGGAGAAAATTGGATAGTACCCGAAGTTTAACATCGTGAGCGTTTGTGGAAAAAATGCTGACCTAATGAACAAATTAGGAATCTAACTGAAATATATCTGCTCCCAATTTGATATGAAGAATGGCGTATTTTTGCGGCGTAGGCGGCGAGAAATTTGTTTTCATTAACATCCGACAACTTGAGAATCTATAAATCTTCCTCCACTTAGTGTAATTCAACCTTTGCTGTATAAGGGGTTAGAAAGAACTGCCACCTTTATTGCGTCAATTAGGAGGGGAAAAAGTGAAGCTATTATATTTCACTTTCTCATTATGCCGGTAATTGACCCGCAGTAAAGGGGATGAAAAATTAAAATATTCATTTTCGGGTGGATGTTTTTCTTCCGACCTATGAATTTTTTAGTTATTATGTCATGTGGGAGGAATAATGAGGAGATTTCTATTCGAGTTACCGTGAAATTGGGAACAGTGAATTAGGTTCTCGTCAAAAGTTTATGAGTCGAATGCAAGGACAGCATTTAACGTTGGAGAACGGAGACTGAATACCTTTCAGAATAGAGGATTTTTCAATGAGAGATGATTTTTGATAGCTCGCTATTTCGTTAGATGTCACTTTTGATGCTGTCATTTTTGGCATTTGACAAGTACGAAATCTGCCATTGATGAAAATTGAAGGATACACGCTCCAACAACGCATTGAAATCATTTAAATTCACTATGAAAATGGTGAAGCACCTTGTGGAACCGCAATACAGAAATTGGTAGACAAATTTGAGCTGTTAGAACTAGTTAGTGCTGTGAAGAATAAAACCCGTGAACATCGCTCAAGAACAGCCCAGAAAATTGCTGCTGTAGCTGGCCCAGAGATGCATGGACATAAATCGGGACATTTACTTGTGTTTTGTGGACTTTGGGAAGGCCTTTGACAAAGTCCAACATGAAAAACTTATAGAAATATTGAAACGGAAAAATATAGTCGAAATATAAAAATTATTTCTCACTTACACTTACTTAAATAATTTTGTTAAAAAGTTTACTGATAGTATGACCAAAACAAAAAATTCCAAAGTTGATGTTCAAGTGCAGACAAAAACTAACAACACCATAGTTGACGATCAAATTCGAGAGCATATCTGTGTTAAATGTGAAAAAGTTGTTAATGACTATAATTGTATCAAGAAGGAACTTGAAACTGTAAGTAGACTCACATTCCACCTTGAAAAAAGAACTGAAGAACAAGAAGAACTGATTTTATTGCTGAAACAAAATGTGAGTAATATTTTTCATAAATCAACTGCTTCCCCATCCACCACATACACCCCGAAAAGTTCACAAATTTCTTATCCTTCTACTGACGTAATTCCTGAAAGAAAGAATACAAACGAGGAAAGAACTCGAAGAAAAAGTCATAGTTTACCAACAGATCCGAATATGGCACCACAAAAACAGAAATCTAAAGATAACCAGAAAGTGAACAATATGGGGAATTCCAATCGGAATCCCCCAAACAGAAACTCCGCTAATAATAAAGGTAAACACATGCCGATATACGGGAGTATTGAGACTGCGGATGTCGTCACAGTCCCACGTATGGGTCATCTGCATGTTTCCCGTATCAGCGCCGATATGAACTCGGATAATTTAAACAAATTTTTAAAGAGGATGGCTCCTGATGTTGTTTTCAAATGTGAAGTTTGGAACAGGAAAGAAGACACCTGCACTTTTAAAGTGTCCTTTCCATTGGAGAAATTGGATGCAGTTTACAACTCTCATATATGGCCGAAGGGTTCAGTAATTCGACGATTCAGATTCAGGGAAAATTTCCAGGTCGCTCCCAAGGACGGCGTTCTCACTTAGAAGTAAAGCAGCTGAAGGATGAAGAATGTAACAAATTTCAGAAATTAATTAATGACAAGGATTCAATGAGTTTTTTTCATGTAAACGTTCAAAGCATTTTAAATAAGTTGAATATTTTAAATTCTTATCTTTCTGATTTCAATTTTGACGTGATCGGTGTCTCGGAACATTGGCAGAGGGAGGCGGCTATCGGTAGCGTGAGTCTGTATGGTTATGTTCTAGCTGATTATTTTTGTAGGCTGGAAAGAGAACATGGTGGAACCGCTCTGTTTGTAAAAAATAATATTAAATTTCATCCATTAGATTTACAGTCGTATAATAGCGAACTGAACGCCGAATTTTGTGGTGTTCGATTAACAGTTCCTAAAATCACTGTTGTTGTGGTGTATAGATCGTGTCTGGGCGATGTCAACTTGTTTCTTCGTAACTTCGAAAATCTTCTGTCGGACATTATTAAGGTCTCTACTAAAATAATTATTATGGGCGATTTCAACATTAATTTCAAAGTTGCATCGGTTGCCTCAGATAACTTACACAGTCTTTTGGAATCTTTTGGCCTAAAAGCTGTAATACATGAGGATACTAGAATAGCTGTCACCTCCTCAACTCGGGTAGATAATATTTTGACAAACTTGGCGACTAACTCCATTCACACGGGAGTTTTTGAACCATGTATTGCAGACCATAAGGCACAATATATTGTTGTTCAGGATACTCTGAAGCTTACCAAACATGTAGTTTTCTCTAGAAGGGTGACAGCGGCTACCTTGTCGAAGCTCAGATCGTCTCTCTCAGAAGCAGATTGGAGTGTTTTTGATTCCTCTACCGATGTCAATGTGTTGGCATCCTTTCTGTCAAACACCTATACTATGTCTGTTTCTGTTTGTATGCCGAAGAAAAGGACCACTGTATCTGTCCCTAAGTCACCGGTTGATTGGTTTGACGAAAATTTGAGATCTTTGAGGAGTTCATTGACCGCAATTAAGCTGGTTGCTGATGTTGGTGGCGATCCTGCTCATTTTGCTTCATATAGATCTCTCAGGAGAGAGTATAATTCGCAGTTAATACTCACCAAGAAGCGCGCCTATGATAATTTCATCATCTCCGCAGCTAATAAACCCAGTGCCTGCTGGAAAATTGTGAATTTTGAGAGGAATAAATCATCTTATCCTAATGTTGTCGACATATCGCCTGATAGTTTGAATGACCACTTCGCTAACGCTGCTGATGTGATAATAAAATCCTTGCCACAAACGCCTTTATCGCTTGTTCATGATCCAAAAAATTTTCCATCGGCATGTACTTCTTTCTTTCTTCATCCTGTTTGCGAACCTGACATCCTGGAGGCGGTTAGATCATTAAGTGATTCTAAGTGTTTGGACGCCCATGATTTGAACAAGAGTATAATTATGGAGACGATTGATATAATAGTTTGTCCTTTAACAACCCTTGTGAATTTGGTGTTCTCGACGGGTGTGTTTCCGGATCCCTTCAAAGTTTCGAAGGTTATTCCTATTTTTAAGAAGGGAGACAGTACTTGTGCAAATAACTTTCGTCCAATATCTATTGTTTCAATCTTCAGTAAAATCATTGAAAATATATTAAAAAATCGGATCTATACCTATTTTGAACAAAATGAATATTTTTCGGGATCTCAGTATGGTTTCCGAAAGAACCGGTCAACTTCGCAAGCTGTTTTTGGCGTGGTTAGATCCATAATAGAGGGTCTGGAGGATGGTCTGCACACTGGCATTACCCTCTTCGATTTGACGAAGGCGTTCGACTGCGTATCGCACGATATATTAGTTGAGAAACTACAGCTCTATGGGATCAGGGGTGTGACTCTGTCTCTGATAAAATCCTATCTTGCAAACCGCAGTCAGTTTGTTCATTGCCGTGGTGTCTCCTCGGACTGCAGGAAGGTTGAGCATGGGGTCCCACAAGGTTCTATCCTGGGGCCTCTGTTATTTACCATCTATATAAACGATCTGTGTTCCTTCATGTTGCCGTACACTTCCATCCTTTATGCCGACGACACTACTCTCATCTATAGTGATCGTAAAATTTCTGACCTACCTCAAATAGCAGAACATGTTGAGAGAAGAGCAAACACTTGGTTTGTAGCCAATAAGCTGAAATTGAATGATGAGAAAACACAACATCTGAAATTCTCTGCAATGGGAGCCACAGGTGACTGCGTCAAATTGCTAGGCATAACACTCGACAACACACTTTCTTGGCGTAGTCACACAGATCAACTGAGAGGTAAATTGTCAACCTCAGTCTATGTTCTTCGTCAACTGAGAGAAGTCACCAGCGCAAATGTCTTGAGAACAACTTATTTCTCCCTTTTTCAGTCCCATATTACCTACGGTATTGTGCTTTGGGGGAACTCCCCTGGTTCCTTGGACGTGTTCAGGATGCAGAAGAGAGCGATCAGGACGATGGCAGGTGTTGGTTTGCGAGAGCACTGCCAGCCAATTTTCAGGAAGTTTGGTATCATGCCGCTTCCATCGCTGTACATTTTTTACGTTCTTCTGGAAATTCATAGCAGATCTGACACTTTACTAAGGCAATCAGATATTCATCATCATTACACTAGGAATGCTGGCAATTTCCGCAATAATCGATGCCGCTTGGCCAAAACTCAGAAAAACTCCTTAGACTTAAATTTATACAACTGTTTACCGGATGATTTGAAAAAACTTGACAAAACGAAGTTTAAAAGAGCTGTGAAGGCTTTGCTGTTGGATGGTTGCTTCTACTCTGTCTCTGATTACCGAGAACACTTTACTGTGCGTTTGTGACCTCAATGTATTGTATTGTGAATTTGCAATTTATATAACTTCTGATGTGACTTGCTACAAATGTTGTTAATGTAATGTAGTCAAATAAATATCTATCTATCTATCTATCTACATTGGAATCAAACTGCAAAGTGAGAGTTGAAGACCAGAGCACCGGAGAGGTTGAAATTCAGAGAGGAGTCCGACAAGGTTGTATGCTATCCCCGTTACTTTTCAACATCTACCTACAGTGAAGAAATATTCAAAGAAGCACTATTCGATTCAGTGGAGGACATATCTATAAATGGAGAAATTCTGAACAACTTGCGTTTTGCAGACGACACAGTGATAATGACGGATAATGAAAGCGATTTTCAGAACGTGATGGAGCGTCTCAATGCATGTTGCAATAACTATGGCCTCAAGATCAATTTTAAGAAAACTAAATGTATGGTCATCACTAAATCGACAATTTCAGGCACCCACCTGGTCATTGAAATCGAGATAATAGAAAGGGTTAACAACTACAGGTATTTGGGAACATGAAAAACATCGGATATAGACCAAACTAAAGAAATAAAAACGCGAATCACGTACCGCTTTCATTAAACTTAAGAAGTTCTTGTGTTGTCGAGATATAAAGTTGACACTACGTCTAAGGATGCTTCAGTGTTATGTGTTCTCTACGCTTCTGTATGGGATGGAGGAGTGGACCTTGAAACAGACTCATTCAAATAGACTGGCTGCCTTTGAATTCTGATGCTACAGAAGAATCCTACGAATATCATGGGTGGAAAGAGTGCCAAACGTGGAGGTAACCAGAAGAATTGAACCAGGAATGCTGTTGAATATCGAAGGAAGATAATTGGAGTACTTGGGACATGGGAGGGCAAAGATACAGATTGCTGCAGCTCATTATGCAGGGCAGAATAAGAAGAAGGAGAAATGTGGGTAGACCATAAAACTTATAGTACATGGAATGCCATTAGCTGCTCAGCTTGAAAACATGGATAAACATCTCGAGTTGGTGGAATACTGAAATTTCCATGTTGCCATGGTTACGACTTGTCATACAGAACAGAAACACAGAAATACTATGAATTTAATCGTCAAGATCCGATTCACTTGGCATTTCGGCAAACATTTCTGTGTTTCTGTTCTGTATGACAAGTCGTAACCATGGCAACATGGAAATTTCAGTATTCCACCAACGTGGGATCATAGACAACTTATAGATGGGCCACTCTCCTACTAAACATTTGAAGCTGATTTTAATTTCATCAACATCCACCAGACAGCGCTCGCATCGCTGTTTTCGGTTTCTTTCCTTACGATTTTCGTTTCTTCTGTGTTTCTGTCATCTTTCTGTGTTGAACTCTCTAAGTGTCTGAAGTGTAGCATCGTGTTTTTAGCGAATTTTCTTGAATAAAATCTATTTTCAAATTGGAAGGAAATATGAGGTTGAAACCTATGGGTGGGTTTCACAAAGCTTTAATCGCACGATTAACCGCTTAATCATTCGATTTGACGGTGCCAACAAGGATTTGACGGTGCCATCAAGGATTTGACGGTGCGATGAAGGATTTGACGGTGCCATCAAAAATTGCACAATCAACGCGCTTTGACGGTCGATTAAGGAGGAAATGCGTTTCACAAAACATTTTTGGCATCTGATTAACGAACAAACCGCGTATGTGCTCATAATCAAATTGATTCGACGAAATTGAGCAATCAAACAAGTTGACGGCCGTTAAAATTAAAAGTGTTGAGCGATATAAGTTCATCCTCCTCAGAGGAAGAAAATAATGTTGTAATTCGTAGGAATCTTATACAGGGTGAGTCTTTGACTTGTACATATATTTTAACTGTAGATTCTTGAGGCCAAAGGAAACCTTTTTTTCATTTTCCATTTTTCCGAATTCGGCTCTGTTAAAGAGATATAGCCATTTGAAAAAAAAAGTTGAGCTTAATGCGTGCCTGGATCAATTCTCTGCAAACACTTCAAAGTTCATATTTTTTGATTGAAATTGATGTGATTATTAGATATTCTGGGTGATACATATGAAAAATACTCAAGCACCAACCTTATTTGAATAAGAATGTTATAAATACGATATTTCCTAACAAAACACTTAGTTCTGTCCGATCATTTCGGCTGTATGAAAAGCTATATTTCTCACACCAAAATAAGTTCCTTCTTCGATTGTCCTGAAGATTAGTTTATAGACACTAATAATTTGTTCATATTTCCTCGATATTCTAAAACGATCTCATAAAAATTGGTTTCTCACTAACCTATCCCAACTCTATTAACCAAAGTCATATGTTTCGGTGTCAATGACCTAACTATACCCATCCTCTGTGATATTCAACACAAGAAAGCGCTACGTTTCCTTCAGATGGCCGTGGAATCCACGGCGTGGATGAAGCCATTGTAGCCGTGACGCAAGACCGTTGTTCTGTGCTCCAACCAGTCCAACCTAAAACTTTAGTCAGTGATCCCATAGACGAAGTTCACTCTTTATTTATTTACAGAGAATGAAGCAAACAGGCTTAGAATATAAAACAAATATTCTAAGCAAACAGGTGATGATTATGTAAATGACTTTCAGTGAATTGATGTGATAGTGTCGTTCTCGTGTCGAGTTATATTGTTTCGATAGATATTTTGCTGAAGGACCGGTAACAATGAATTTTAAATAGAAACTGCCTATTAGTGCCTATAAAATAATTTCATGCTTCTTAGAATTCAATTTTATGTCCCACGAATGTAGAATTTTATTATTACATATCTCTACATCAAACGTTTTTTCATCATAGAGATTTTAGTCTTGACAAAGTTGATAAACATCCTGACAACGTTGGTAACTTGTTGAGAGACCAGAGAAAAAAATTATTTTCGATGAGATTTAACCCAGGACTGCACTCAGAGAATTCTTGAAATTCATGATTTTTTCCTCTAATTCAATCTTATACAATTAGGAATAACTTGATGACGACGCGTTTTATTGAAAAAATATAAGAATACTTTTGTTTTCTAAAATAATCAATTCTTTCGAAAACGTGAACCGTTCATCTTTTTTAAGTGGTTTCATAGTATTTTTGCGTGAATTTATAAGTCGACTATACTGTAACTTTTTTACCAGGAGAAATATGAAATAAGTTTCAATTGAGGAATATGCACCATGAATAGAGTAGACTATTAACCAAAATTCAGTTCATTCGAAATATCGGTTCCGCATATATGGAAAGAATAGTGTTAATTTCATGGATTTTTGACACCCTGTATCTTCCAAACGGAACCGAATTTTGAAAAATGGTATGGGAAAAAAGTGTTTCTTTTGATGGGAGGAATCTATAGTTAAAATATATGTACAAGTCAAAGACTCACCCTGTATATAGGACAATCAGAGACAGAAACGATCCTTTTCTAAATTATAATGAACATGATTTCAAAAACCGTTTTCGATTCAACAAGAGTACTGTAATGGAATTAGTGCATGAAATAGCAAGCGAAATTGAAGCACACACAAGAAGAGATAGATCCACTGATGCAAGATTACAAATATTGGTGGCTTTGAGGTTTTTTGCAACAGGAGGTTTTCAAATGACGATAGGCAATCACGTCAATATTTCTAAATCGACTGTATGCAGGATAGTTCTTGCCTCTCAGAGTTTTTTCTGGTGTTCCATGATGTATCTGAATACGGAAAAAATCAACGAACTGTAACAAGTTGATTAGTTGAATCCACGTAAACAAAAATCTAACCTTATTCTTGGATTCTTAGCGCTTGTCTGTGTTCACCGTTAAAATTTAATCGTGTGATTAAAGAGAACTAGTGGAGTGCCTGGAGCATTCAAGCTCGGACTAGAGTTATAGTGAATGAATTGATACGATCGATGTGGGATATTGTCTTTCAAACTATAAATTGCAATGTTTACCAATTTTTTTTTTGTGCAATCCATTTTTTCATTGTTTAAACAAATTATTATAAAAAATTAATGTTTGACCATACATTTTCACTTTAAACAGTAATTTTTTTGTATTTATATGTTGAATCTCACCTGAGTAGACATATAGGAACGTTTTTCAAAGATACCTGTGAATAAAAATACCAGTAGGGATCTCGAACGTGGAGGGGAGAGCGGAGCGACAGCTGCTATTATCTCTAATATATAAAATTCTCCTGTCTGCATCTTTGTTACCGAACTGGACCGATTTTCGTGAAATTTTGTGTGCATATCGGGTAGGACTGGGAATCTGCCAACATCTATTTTTCATCCCCCTAAATGATAAGGATGGTCCACCCCTAACTATTTTTTCGGGCAAAAATTTTTTTTTTATTTTTATTTTTTCATGATACGGCATACAAAAATACATATAACCCTAAATTTTCACCCCTCTACGATCAACCCCTTTTTCTAACACAACCTAACCTAACCTAAATTGAACTCTTTCAGGCTAGTTTTTCATTTTTATAGGCCAACATCTATTTTTCATCCCCCTAAATGTTAGGGGTTGTCCACCCCTAATTTTTTTTTAAATTTTTTGGGTAAAAATTTTTTATTTCAATTTTTTCAAAAAAATCAACATTTTACGAATTATTTCCGGAAATTTCTATTAATTTGATGGGTATAAAAAAGATAGTATTAAATCAGCCGAACGGAATCGTCGTGCATTAAAAAATAAATGTGCAGATATTGAATTTGATAGAAATGTTGAGAGTTAAATTAGCTGACAACAATATATTTACATGCCAAGCGGAAAGCGATGCCGACAAATTAATTGTTGAGACGGCAATGAATTTGGAATCAAGAGATGTTGTTATAGTTTCAGAAGATATCGATGTCTTAGTGATATTAACGGCATTGGTAGATAAAGATCGTGAAATATATTTTCTAAAACCATCCCGAGGCAAAGTTCAACAGAAGATATTTTCATCGATAAGTTTAGAAAAATCATTACCAAACTGTAAAGAACATATTCTTTTTTTACATGCCTTTACGGGTTGTGACACTACTTCTGCATTTTTCAATAAAGGAAAAATTAAGTTTGCCAAAAATTTTGAGAAACGGATTGATTTACACGACTCAGTAAAAGTATTCAAAAATATCAATGAAGACCCCAATAATATATTGCAAGCAGGTGTGGCATGTATTTTGAGTTCATATGGCACTTCGTCTAACACTCATGATTTAAATACATCAACGTTCAATTCTTTCATAAAATCAACAGCCAAAAATACGAGTGTTATTTTGTCATCACTGCCTCCAACAACTGATGCAGCGTTTGAGCACCTTAAAAGAGTGTATCTACAAATTCAGATATGGCTAGGAAATGACGTACTTATTGAAAATTGGGGATGGAAGTATTCCAATAACATGTACATCCCAATAACTATGAATCAATTACCTGCTCCGGATAATTTATTACAAATGTTATTTTGTAATTGCAAAAAGGGATGTGGAGCTGCGTGTGGATGCAGAAAAAGTGGTTTACACTGCAGTGTAGCATGTCTACAGTGCAGCGAAAATAGTTATTCCAATACTTCACCCATTATGCAGATAGATGAAGTAGAAGAAAATATTTGATGTTGACAACAATGTTATATATTTGAATAAACGGATTTTGTACTAATAATTTTTTTTCATGGTCGTAATTAATAACATTATTTCTTTAAATGTACACAATAGAGTACGTTTCATTTATGATTGAACTGGCCGAGAAATTCCATTGTACATAGCAGCTGTCGCTCCGCTCTCCCCTCCACGTTCGAGATGACTACTGGTATTTTTATTCACAGGTATCTTTGAAAAATGTTCCTATATGTCTACTCAGGTGAGATTCAACATATAAATACAAAAAAATTACTGTTTAAAGTGAAAATATATGGTCAAACATTAATTTTTTATAATAATTTGTTTAAACAATGAAAAAATGGATTGCACAAAAAAAAAATTGGTAAACATTGCAATTTATAGTTTAAAAAACAATATCCCACATCGATCATATTATTTCATTCACTATAACTCTAATCCGAGGTTTTACGGTTTTGAATGCTCCAGGCACTCCACTAAACAGATTTGCAGCCGTTTTCCTAAGTAAATGCAACGTTGTCGGATTGTTTTCCACCGTCAACTGACGGAGTCGTTAAATTGTGGGATCAAGTTTTGTGAAACTCGATTGTAGTTAATCAGATTGTTAAATTTGACGGAGGAATCTGTTAATCGTGCAATTAACGCATCTTTGTGAAACCCGCCCTAAGTGTACCAAATTGTGAGGATAGGACCTGGGAGCGTCATCGGTTTCCGAATCCAGAAAAATATCTTACACTCTTCAACCTTTGTTATTTTTTTGATCTCCATCATGTCGTGTCTGAAGGTATTTGAAAAATTATTTATATTATGATAAATGATAGTTTGTATGAAGTATACCGAAATATAATGCTTTATTTTTGAAATTTTTGTTTTTCTTAATGCCCTTATATGTGAATTCGATAAGATAATATCTTATTTCAGTAAGTGGTTAAGCATTCAAAATAAGAAATAAACAAAGCATTGGTAGGGGGAGGTCATTTTAAATTTTCGCGCCAGTTAGTACTATATATCATCACTAGGTGCTAACATTTTCTAAAATAACTCCTTCAACACCCACCAGGGAGCGTTTCAAACCCAAACATTAGGGGGAGAGTTTCCCATCTATAAGTTGTTGTCTATGCTTGGGATGTTTTGATCTGCTAATAGCATTCCCTGTACTATAAGTTCTATGGGGTAGACGCAGAATATCCTGGCTCAGAAACCTGAGAGAATGGTTCGGATGCAGCAGCTCAGAACTATTCAGAGCGGCGGTTAACAAAATCCGCATTGCTATGATGGTTTTCAACCTTCGATAGAAGATGGAACGAGAAGAAGAAGCCGGAAATAATGAAGAACAGCCAGGTTTGTTTATTCCTCGTCCTTCTTTGGAATAAGGCATTCCACAAACCTCATAACAGCGTATTCTGCATAAATATTTGGGTCTTAAGGCTTCTTTGGTTCAGTTAACACAAAAACTCCAGCCGGCCGGCCGGTCATCAACATTATCATGCCATGGCTGATTGAGCCCTTGAAATGCATAAAAATGATTCGGAATTCCATCGAGAAATCATCTTGAGTGATAAGGCCCATTTCCACCTCCGTGAAGATGCATTATTGTAAAATATGCTGATGAAAAAATAATTACTGGAGTGACAAATGAAAACTAGGGCGAGAAACAAGAAGTATATTTCACCTTACTGTCCTTTTCACATAGAGGTCGTGTTTATTACTAATTTGTCAAAATGTTTATTTGCTTTTGGATAATAATGAATTTGAGAAAATATTACGTGAATGCAATAATTCCAAAGACCTTGAGGCGAATGTTGAAGAAACCTTTTTCCCTGTTATAACTGAAAATATTTCACGTACCTGTATAAACATGGTTGGAAGATTCAGTTCCGCTATTTTCTTGTACGGAAATCAAGAATCGAGTGGTGAGATTTTACTGAGGAATAATGGACAGAATAGTCCGTTACTTTGTGATAACGTATGGTCCGAAAGTTTTGGGAAAAATTTCATCTGGTCTGATTGAGAAGCAACGTGTCAGGGGAATAATTAGGCAAATCGAAAATAATGGTCCCTTGTCTGTTACTTGAATTTTGATTTATAATAAGGATGGTTAAAATAAATTGTTGAATAATTCGATAAAAATATAAGATTATTTAAGTCAGAGTTAAATGCTTTTGAAATTTTTCCCAAAACTTTCGGACCATACGTTAAGTTCATTCGAAAAAATAATAAAAGTATTCGAACAACCGCACAGAAAAACTTCTACACAAACTGACGGACCCATTTTTCAAAATTCTCAAGAAATAAGCCTACAGAACAGATTTCTTTTTTGCACAACTTGAAATACTCCAGTATGAAAATATAGTAGTACTACGAAACCTAAAAAGAAACTTTGTATATGGCTTGTTATTTGGAGACTGAGTACGGTCCTCATTATCAATTTCATTTTGAATGTCAGTATTTTTGTTGTCGAATACAGTTACTCGACTCATGCCATTGTGTTTATTTATTTTTTAGGCTCTGAAGATGTTCCAAACCGGAACTAAGCTTGGTTTATCAATGAAGAATGATATCTCAAGCCCTTAAAAACTTTATTTGACTTAACACATCTTAATGAAACTCTATTTATTCTTGTTCTTGTACGACCGGTTTCGGTAATTACACCATCATCAAGTACTATAGACAGAGAATATATAAACAATTATTTTTTTTTTTGGTAGTTGATCACAATAAAAAGTATATGGTTAGTATCGTATGTCATTCGAAATAAGTTCAACAAAGGAGATCGCGACATCTCCAATTGGCTCTTCAAGGTGTTTATTTCTGTGGATTTATTGATTTTGTTCATCTCCAAATACTCAAGAAGGTCCATTTTTCTCCCTTTATCACAAACATGAAGAACTTCAAGGTCATTTGTGTCTATACAGGGTCTTTCACGAGGAACCTCACCCATATTTATACGGGAAACTACTGAACGTATTTTCATGAAATTCAGCACTTATAAGTATTTCACGATGCTGATGAAATCTAAAATATTTTCAAGGCATGAGCACCTCCGGTTTTTCCGGAAATGACGTCAACTTCCGTTTTTCAAATTAGAACACCATTTTTTTATTGCAGAAATAGATTCCTTAGAAAATTTCAAGTTATTTTGATGTAACATTCTTCAGTTTTGGTTGGAAAATTCTCTCTGAGCGGGAAAATTCGAAAAAAAAAAAAAGAAAATAGAGCTCCGCTGAAACAAGAATAACTTCGAGGTTTTTGGATGGAAAATTTTCATTTTTGGGATTTTTCTAGATGTAAGATTGATGTATCCACTTTAAAAATCGAAATCGCGATTCATGATACAGGGGGTGAAAAAATCGATTTCAAAGTTAGGGATGACAAAATCGTGAAAAATCAATTTTTTCAAATTAGAACCCCATTTTTTTATGGCAGATATTGAATCTATGTTGAAAAGTAAAGTGAGTGTATGCATCACACCCTTGTCCTAAAGTGGATTTTTTCTGAGTTATTCACAAAAAACTGTTTTTCGTATTGAATTTTCAGCTATTTCTTTTCTCTTCACGCCAAAAAGATGAAATTTTCAGGAACTGTTACTCAGACCATGTTTTAGATTTTACTACCCTAATATGCAAGAGAAAAAAGTTACAGGTTGTTCCTAAATAGATGGCGAATTTGGATTCGAATTTGTATCGGAAACCTCTTTATTTCAACTAATCGGCCATCGGTTTTCTCTCCAGTGATAAATAAATAATTCCTTATGAACCATATGCAAAAACTTACCATGTTCAACATTCTTTTTTTTTTAATGATAGATATCATTAATTACATCTGCCAAATTCCTCTTTATTCAGTAGCATTTTGTGTTTACTATTAATTTGGTGATAATTCGTATTAAGTTATAAAATCGATCACTATGCCTAATTTTACCAATGAAGATTATTTAAATCTCATTCTACTTCATGGAGAATGTAATAAAGTTGTAGATAGAACGATTCGACTGTTCATTGAGAGGTTTCCGGACCGACCCAGACCAACGAGAGATAGCATTGACAGAACCATGACAAACTTGAGAAATGTCGGATCTTTTGTTAAGAAAAGTATACACAGAGAAAAAAGTGTAGTAGAAGATGAGAACAACGAAATTACAGTTCTTGCATATTTTCGTGTGAATCCTCAAAATTCTCTCGAAGATGCCGAGATTGATCTGGGATTATCTCAATCGAGTGTTTGGAGAATATTTTTCACCCCCTGTATCATGAATCGTGATTTCGATTTTTAAAGTGGATACATCAATCTTACATCTTGAAAAATCCCAAAAATGAAAAATTTCCATCCAAAAACCTCGAAGTTATTCTTGTTTCAGCGGAGCTCTATTTTCGATTTTTTTTTCGAATTTTCCCGCTCAGCGAGAATTTTCCAACCAAAACTGAAAAATGTTACATCAAAATAACTCGAAATTTTCTAAGGAATCTATTTCTGCAATAAAAAAATGGTGTTATAATTCGAAAAACGGAAGTTGACGTCATTTCCGGAAAAACCGGAGGTGCTCATGCCTTGAGAATATTTTAGATTTCATCAGCATCGTGAAATACTTATAAGTGCTGAATTTCATGAGAATACGTTCAGTAGTTTCCCGTATAAATATGGGTGAGGTTCCTCATGAAAGACCCTGTATAAGTACCTATACAGGGTCTTTCACGAGGAACCTCACCCATATTTATACGGGAAACTACTGAACGTATTTTCATGAAATTCAGCACTTATAAGTATTTGACGATGCTGATGAAATCTAAAATATTTTCAAGGCATGAGCACCTCCGGTTTTTCCGGAAATGACGTCAACTTCCGTTTTTCAAATTAGAACACCATTTTTTTATTGCAGAAATAGATTCCTTAGAAAATTTCAAGTTATTTTGATGTAACATTTTTCAGTTTTGGTTGGAAAATTCTCTCTGAGCGGGAAAATTCGAAAAAAAAATCGAAAATAGAGCTCCGCTGAAACAAGAATAACTTCGAGGTTTTTGGATGGAAAATTTTCATTTTTGGGATTTTTCAAGATGTAAGATCGAGGTATCCACTTTAAAAATCGAAATCGCGATTCATGATACAGGGGGTGAAAAAATTGCTTTCAAAGTTAGGGATGACAAAATCGTGAAAAATCAATTTTTTCAAATTAGAACCCCATTTTTTTATGGCAGATATTGAATCTACGTTAAAAAATAATATGAGTGTATGCATCACACCCTTGCCCTAAAGTGGATATTTTCTGAGTTATTCACAAAAAACTGTTTTTCGTCTTGAATTTTCAGCTATTTCTTTTCCCTTCACGCCAAAAAGATGAAATTTTCAGGAACTGGTACTCAAACCATGTTTCAGATTTTACTACCCTAATATGCAAGAGAAAAAAGTTACAGGTTGTTCCTACATAGATGGCGAATTTGGATTCGAATTTGTATCGGAAACCTCTTTATTTCAACTAATCGGCCATCGGTTTTCTCTCCAGTGATAAATAAATAATGTCTTATGAACCATATGCAAAAACTTACCATGTTTTACATTCTTTTTTTTCAATGATAGATATCATTAATTACATCTGCCAAATTCCTCTTTATTCAGTAGCATGTAATTAATGATATCTATCATTAAAAAAAAGAATGTGAAACATGATAAATTTTTGCATATGGTTCATACGGAATTATTTATTTAACACTGGAGAGAAAACCGATGGCCGATTAGTTGAAATAAAGAGGTTTCCGATACAAATTTGAATCCAAATTCGCCATCTATTTAGGAACAACCTGTAACTTTTTTCTCTTGCATATTAGGGTAGTGAAATCTAAAACATGGTTTAAGTAACAGTTCCTGAAAATTTCATCTTTTTGGCGTGAAGGGAAAAGAAATAGCTGAAGATTCAAGACGAAAAACAGTTTTTTGTGAATAACTCAGAAAATATCCACTTTAGGGCAAGGGTGTGATGCATACACTCACATTATTTTTTAACGTAGATTCAATATCTGCCATAAAAAGATGGGGTTCTGATTTGAAAAAATTGATTTTTCACGATTTTGTCATCCCTAACTTTGAAAGCGATTTCTTCACCCCCTGTATCATGAATCGCGATTTCGATTTTTAAAGTGGATACATCATTCTTACATCTTGAACAATCCCAAAAATGAAAATTTTCCATCCAAAAACCTCTAAGTTATTCTTGTTTCAGCGGAGCTCTATTTTCGATTTTTTTTTCGAATTTTCCCGCTCAGAGAGAATTTTCCAACCAAAACTGAAAAATGTTACATCAAAATAACTTGAAATTTTCTAAGAAATCTATTTCTGCAATAAAAAAATGGTGTTCTAATTTGAAAAACGGAAGTTGACGTCATTTCCGGAAAACCCGGAGGTGCTCATGCCTTGAAAATATTTTAGATTTCATCAGCATCGTGAAATACTTATAAGTGCTGAATTTCATGAAAATACGTTCAGTAGTTTCCCGTATAAATATGGGTGAGGTTCCTCGTGAAAGACCCTGTATGTTCAAAAGGATTGGAGAATTACGATCGGTTGTTAGATGTTCTTTTAATCTTGTTTGGAAATTTCGTCCTGTTTGACCCAGGTGAGCTGCTGAACACTCCCTGCAAACTATCCTATAAATAAATACTTCAATTTATCCGTCTTTCTTTTACCATTGAACAGCAATCTACTTAGATTATTATCTGCAAAGGCCGTTTTTAAATCAAACTTAGAAAAAAATCTCTGAACCTTCACAGATATCTCTCTGTGAACTGATCGTACAAGAACAATTAATAAATAGTGAAAACTCACAAAATAGAGTTTCATTAAGTTGTGTTAAGATGGTTTTCCTCAAAATAAACTCAACTATTAATTTTTATTTGACTTCCTTCCCGATAGATTTTCTTCAGTTTCAATTTGAAGTCGAGATTTCTACTTGATTAAAAATAAATCCATTCACAATGTTAGAAGAGAGTAAATAGAAATGAGCATTGGCAAAATCTCCGAGAATTATTTACCATTACACGACTACCAACCTGCATCAGTTTTTGGCAAAAAACTTGATAAACCTAAATGTTTCAGTTTGTTTCGATTAATTTTCAGTTTGAATTGCCTTTATATGAAGAAAACTTCGAAAAATAGGCGTATTTGATGAACATTATTTGTCACCAGTTTGGGATTGTTATTTTTAACGCCTAGTAGTTGAGGATTATAGAGTGCTTAATGTAGTTTTTCAAGTGCACAATCAGTTCTGTTGATAATAATGAAAGAATTTTGGTCTAAGAGATCTGAAAGTTGAATATTAAGGCGTTCAATGTAGTGTGTTTTTATTTCAAGTTGCATCTGAAAATGGTTTCCCTTTGAAAACTGAAATTTTGTGGGTGAACTCAGAAAGGATTGGGAGTTCTTGATGAAATAATTCAAATCCATTTCATTCCGAAAGTTGATTTTTTCTTTCAAAAATATAAGAAAATGAGCCAACTCATGCTTCTGTTTTATTTCAACAGAAAGACCCATGAAAATAGTTCAACATCCGATTAAAAGTGAATCAACTGATAATTTCTTTCAGAAAAACAACTTTAACTACGGAATTGGCAGAGAATGGCCAAATTCAAATTTTGGCGGGAAAAAGTTCCTGCTTTACCCACAAATTCACACATTTCATAGTTCAGCGATTTCCGGATAGAGAGCGCCATTGTACATTTCATTCATGAGGATAGAGATATTCATTTAAGGTCGGCGTTTAAAGCGAGTAGGAAAGATCCTCCGATAGAGGCGCCACCGTCCATTTTATGGAGTATCTCCATAGAACATGCATTATCACTATCAAGTTCTATGAATATCTCCCTGATAATGAATGAAATGTACAATGGCGCTCTCTATCTGAAAATCGCCGAACTATAAAATCACAGAATATGTGGGTAAAGCAGGAACTTTTTCCCGCCAAAATTTGAATTTGGCCATTCTCTGCCAATTCCGTATTTCAAGTTGTTTTTCTGAACGAAATTATCAGTAGATTCACTTTTAATCAGATTTTGAACTATTTTCATGGGTCTTTCTGTTGAAATAAAACAGAAGCATGAGTTGACTCATTTTCATCTATTTTTGAAAGAAAAAAAATTAACTTTCGGAATAAAATCGACGTAAATTATTTCATAAAGAACTCCAATCCTTTCTGAGTTTACCCACAAAATTTCAGTTTTCAAAGTGAAACCATTTTCAAATGCAACTTGAATTAAAAGCACACATTGAACGCCGAATTTAATAATAATTTTCTCGTGCTATGATAAATGACTACTTCTTTATCAAGGAACAGTCATATGGTAAATAAGAGCATATTAAAACTGACACTGATATAAACATAAAGTGAAATTACGAACATTTCAACCTTTTAAACTACTTAGTTCGAGCTACGCGGCTACGCCTGATGATCTATGGCCACGTTAGAGCTTGGAGCTGTTTTTTAGACGGCTGTGGCTGACTGTCGCCACGGTATTATAGGATAAAATAAGATGACCGACAACGTTATCAAATATATATATGAAGTTTTTAATGTCTGTGAAATAAATATAAGAAATAATTTTTAATCGGTAATCAGACAAATTAAAAATGATTTCTTATAGTTATCAAATATAACTTGATTAATGGTGTAACCTAAATAGAGAAATAATACATGTAAAGTGTTGTTCTGAATTATAAATCATTGAAGATTAATAAGTGAAAAACGTATGCTCACCAGACATTTTTGAGTTATCATGGAAGAGAGATTCATTCTGGGGAAACAAATTTGGCTTTTTAATTGTGGACAAAATCGAGAAAAGAGTGTTTTTTTAACGAATTTTGATAAGGTGAGTATTTGAGGATTTCCTGAATGTATTTATTCCGTATCAATCCGGAATTGAGAAATTTGAGCTATTTACATCCAAAAATCATACCAGGATATTCCACTGACAGGGGTTATTTTGAAAAGCCCGCAATTTCGGTAGATATCAGTTTTGAAGCTGTTATTTTTTGACATTTGACAAATGGAAACTACGTCATCAGTTAAAATGAAATGATACACGCTCCAACAACGCATTGGAATTATTAAAATTTACTAACAAAATGGTGAAAATTTGGGAGGCAACATTTTTTCGTCGTCGTGACGCACCTTGTGACACGCAATACAGAAATTGGTGGAAAAATTTGAACTCTTGGGTCAAGTTAATGATGTGAAGAATTAAACCCCTTAACGTCGCTCAAAAACAGCGGAGAATATTGCTGCTGTAGCCGAAAGTGTTGAAGAAAACTCAGGCTGGTCCATTTCACGTCGTTCTTTGGAATAAGGCATTCCACAAACGTCATTAGAGCTTATTTCGCGAAACAGTTAACACAAGAATTCAAACTTGCCGATTATTCACATACTCCGGAACTGTTTAAATTAGAATTTAAACGTTACGAAAGGAAGGTCTCCTCGTGAAATCCTTTTCAAAAGTCGAGGCCGGCGCAACATTCTCCCGAGGCCAAGTTTCAGTGATGTTCGTGGATTAAGCCCATATAGGCGAGATTCGCAAGCTTCGTATATCCTTTATCTCATCTCAATTCATTGGTTTCAACGTTCCCTTAACAGGTCTCCCCTTATTGCTCTTCTGCGGTCTACCTCACTTATCATTCTTATCGTACGTGAACGTATATTAGCTGATACTGATAATTCTCTTTTGTCTGGGCTTTCAGAGAATAGCTCCATCCTAGATTAATGTCAAATTTTCCTCGGTCACTGCGGTTCTGTCAGAGAGTGACACAGATAACGGAAGAAGGCTGGGGTGTCGTATATGTATGTATGTGCATTTTCATTATTCGAGTTATGGTTTTTGGATTTTTGAAGTGAATAGCGTAATACCATTGAGTTCAAATATACATGGAAAAACATCGCAGTTGAACGATTTGATACGAACATTTTCGACAGTTTACAGCCAACTCTTGTGCGGCACATAGTAGGTACTGAAGGAACTATAATCTGATTAATCTGCCGATCAATTTGGTTGCTATTCATTCACAGAAATCTGTAGGATAGTTATTTTCCCCTAGTTCTATGGTTCCAAGGCAAAATTAATTATCGTTTTATTGCATCCAAAAAATCAGGTGTGATGAAATACTGAACATTTCCATACGCCTGCTCTGATCGTCATCACATTCTACTTAGAAAATGGTGCTTTATGGTTCAGCTACTCACCGCCAGATGCAAAGGAAAAAAATTTCTATTCTCTTGACCACACTTGCCCCTGTATGAACGGGTGAAAAAACTATTACTTAAATCAGCTTCAAATGGTTAAACTGTGATTTTCCTCTTGATGAATTTGAACTCAATGGTAATACAAAAGTTCGAAGAATTTTACACAAAATTTGTACCGTGTTAAGGACAGGCCTAAAAAAGAATTTGAATGTCTTTAAATGCATAGGGCATTCGATATAAGGATTACATAGGCTGTACCATAAATGTATTCGATTCTTTTGTATGAGAGTGTATTTTTATTGCTCTATATTGAGGTATTTGGATATGAAGTATTGAAAGATCACATTAAAGTGTGGTTTAATCGTTTAGTTATGGATAGAGGCAATTTAATGGTGTTATTTGTTTGTTAACGTCGTTTACGAAGTATATGTGGAGGTTAGGTCACAGCCGGCTCCGTGGCTGGTGGGGATCATCTGCATTTCGTATTGTGTTCTGTGGGATTATCATTATCGCAATTCTATGTTTCTTATGTCTGTCAAGTTCTCGGTGGAAACCGGAAAGAAAGGACATGAAGGTTATCGAAATCGAGAAGGTGAATGTGGATACGGATTTTCTCGATTGATAATTGATTTATGAAATAATCCTTAGGGGATTATTATTGTGAAACCGTTAGAAAATGATACTGAATATAGCTTGTTGAAAAGTTTGTCAGTATCACACTCGAAAGAGGATTTATACACATAACCTCGAGGTGTGAATTGGTGTTCTTCATCAGGATTGGTATCATTCGTGCATTCCTGGGTGATTTTTACACAAGACGATATTGTAGTAACGGGGTTGTTACTTAGGGTTTGAAGGAGAACACTTTACTATAAAATTATCTATTGAGCTCATTAGATACACTGATGTCTTACTTCTACAATAAATGACTAATGACTGATCAATGCTTCTTCTATCTGTCCTACTTAATATAAGACAATGGGTACAGTGCTGAGTACGCAATATTGAGAAATATCTATTTAACATTCCAACGTTAGGTACACTACACCTTTCCCGAAATTTCAAAAAGAATTTTTATTACTTGGGGATAAAAATTCTATCAATTTCAATTCTTATAACTAACTTTAAACTAATCCCAATAGAATAATAAACCCATTTCGCTTATTCTTCATATACCTAACTAACCTAGCTTAACTAGACATAAAAATGTTTAACTCGTAATAATATCGGATGGCTAGTCTCACATTCAGGATTTCACTTTTGTCATTTTTAATTCACAACACTGTCTTGTAATAGTTACATGTCCTTGACCTCGCGCACAAAAGGTTTAGTTCGATTCTTATGAACCACACACTCTTTACCGTTTTTGCTGATTCGAACGTTCGGAGAATCATCTTTTATTACACTGAAAGGACCTTCGTAAACACTTTGCAGTTTATTTCCACTTTCGTTTTTCAATAAAATTAAATCGTCTTTTTCGTATTTTATAGGATTTATCTGTCTGTCATATATCACTTTTCTTTTGAATTTTTCTAATTCTAAATTTTGCCTTGCATCTTGTTGTGCTTTTTGCAATCTAAATTTGAGTTCTAAAGGATACGAATCCGCGTTATATAAGGGTTCGACAGTGTCACTATTCACTAGATTATTAGGCAAATTACACTTTTTTCCGAAAACCAGCTCATAAGGTGAATATCGTGTACTACAATGATACGATGTATTATACATGAAACAAAAATATGGGATCCATGAAGACCACGAAGAGCCATAGTTTCTCATTTGTATTCTTAAGAAAGAGTTTAATGTTTTATGTGAATTTTCCAAAGATCCAATGCTTTGATGATGGTATGCTGTAGCTTTTATATGAGATATTCTTAAAAATTTACAAATCTCCGACATTGTACTGGAAATGAATTCTGTTCCTTGATCAGTAGCAATCTCAGAGGGAACGCCATATCTTAATATGAATTTATCTACGAAAGCTTTCGCTACTGTTACTGTATCCTTTGATTTTAAGGGATATGCTTCGACAAATTTCGTTAGATCGCATTGTAGAGTTAGAACATATATAAAACCATCGTCATCTTTTTCTAAGGGGCCGACAATATCTAAGTAAACTTTTTCGAAGGCTGAATGCGCAGTTGGTGTTATTACCATCGGTTCTTTTATGGGTTTACTAAACTTTTGTTTTTGACAATTAGCACATTTCTTAACATAAGAGACACAATCATTTGATAATCCAGGCCAATAATAATATCTTCGTATATTATTGATCATTTTACGCACTCCCGAATGACCAGCCGTCGGCAATATATGAAAGTCGTTTAGAATAAGTTTTTTCGTATCTGGATTGAAAATTCTTTTTACACCTGTAATTACGCAAATTCGTGGACCGGTCCATTTAATTTTAGCAATCGTCTGCATAAAAAATTCCACTATAAATGCATTATATTCATTTTTCACTATGATTAGCTCTTTTATAATCATTTTCGTACATAATTCTTCCAAATCTCTCAATAATTCGTCTCGCGAGATTATCGATGGAGTATCTGGATGTATATAAACTAACTTCGAATTCGGTTCATAACATACACATTTTGATTTCGAAAATATATTCTCAGAATTTCCAAAACTACTTAAATCATCGTTTCTTTTTAGAACAATTAATTCGTTACCTTCATTGGGTTTTTTCAAAATTTCAACAACATTTGGTTGATCAGACCCATTATTCGTTGAAGTTTTATTTTCAAAATCAGGAAGGTTTCTCGATGCTTTAGCCTGGGCCCTGGTTAAAACAGCAAGTACGTTCCGATTCATTTCATTTAATTCCTTTGATGTTATGCGAGACAAAGCATCTGCTGGTCCGTTCATTGAACCTTTAACATATTCAATATGATATTGATATTCTTCCAGACACAAACGAAATTTTGTTAGGCGACTAGAAGGGTCGGTATGGTTAAAAAGATAAACAAGAGGCCTATGGTCAGTACGAATTTTAAAATGTCTACCAAATAAATATGGACGAAAATATTTTACTGCCCATACCACTGCCGCTAATTCTTTCTCTATAGTAGAATAGTTGATTTCGGATTTATTGAAAGGGCGACTAGCAAATGCCACCGGCTTATTATTTTTGTTAGAAAGGACTGCACCAGCGCATGTTCCACTTGCGTCAGTTTGCACAATAAATTCGTTTTCATCTGAGAAATCGGGATAATCAAGCACTGGAGCTGTAGAAAGAGCAATTTTCAATTTTTCGAAAGCATTTTGACAATCGTCTGACCAATGGAATTCTGAATATTTTCTGCATAACTTATTCAGAGGATTAGCTATTTCCGCAAAATTTCTAATGAACTTTCGATAGTAATTAGCAAAGGCTATAAATCTTTTGACGTCATCGGTGTTTTTTGGGACTGGGTACAACTTAAGAACTTTCGTTTTATCAGGATCAGGTGAAAGACCTTCGGAAGATATGAGATGACCTAAATATAAAATTTGTTTTTTAAGGAATTCGCATTTTGAAGGGTTTAACTTTAAATTTACCTCTCTAAGTCTGGAAAACACTTTCAGAAGATTTTTATTATGTTGTTCTAAGTTTCTACCAAAAACAATCAAGTCGTCCAGATAACAAAAACATTTTTCGTAATTCAATCCGGTCATTGCAATTGAAATTAGCCGTGAAAACGCACTGCAGGATATTTTCAATCCCATAGGCAGTCTTTTCATTTGATACTGTTTTTTGTGGGTTGCGAACGCTGTGTAAGGTCTGCTGTCAGCTGCCAGCTCTACCTGGTAATAACCTTGACTTAAGTCTAAGTGAGAAAAATATACCGCTCCGGTAAGCGAATCGAAAATGTCGACTATGTTGGGAAGGGGGAATTTGTCGTCTTGAATTTTTTCATTCAATGATCTGAAGTCGATTACAAGTCTCCATTTCTTATTGCCATTTTTATCAGCTTTCTTAGGGACTAATAAAATTGGAGAGGACCATTCACTCTGGGCCTCCTCTATAATGTCGTTTTTTATCATATCCTCAATTTGCTTGTCTATCTCCTGTTTTTGTGAATGAGGAATGCGGTACGGTTTTCTATATACTGGCGCTTCATTTGGTTTTAAGGTGATAGTTTGCTCGAAAACTCTAGTTGTGGTTAATGTGTCATTTGGAAGATGTGCGGATGGCAACTTTAAGTGAAGAAAAATCGCGTGCTGCAATAATGGTACTTAATCTTCTATTATTTAATCCGTCTGCGAATTGCTTTATAGCATTCCGCTCATTAATAGGTTTCAAAACCGAATATGCATTGTCGTCACCTTTAGCCTGTGAAATAGTCAAATCGACAAAAAGTTCTTCTAAAGATTTACCGAAAGATTCAATCGATCTATTTCCTTGACGTGAATTTATTAATTTAGTTTGGAGAGTAGTATCAGATTTAATGGTGAGGAGATGGGTTTTCATATCAGCCACTAACGAAGATGTTGAAGCATAATCCTTATTAAGGCGAAGTTTAGCACTTGAAGATAACCGAGTTTTCAATACGAATCTTATTAGATGCTGCTTTTGGTCCGCTTTAAGCATTGAATCATAGAACTCTATAGCATCTATCAATAGTCGAACTGTATCTTCGCTATCATTGAGCATCGGTAACAAAGATGACGCGGTTTTCAAATCAAACGACTCCATTTCTATCAAACTAGGGCTCTCCTTGATCTGTAACTTTGATATTGCACTATATATTTCCCGTATTTCGGAGGATAATTGCTGAATTGCGCTCAAAACATCGGGTGGGATTTCTGAAATACTTTGTTGAATTTCCTGAAGAACAATCTCGAACCGTTCATAAATAACTGTAGCTTCCTTGATTTTAATTTTGAGAATCTCTTTCTGTCGCCTCTCAGGGCCAATTTTCCTCAGATATACTTTTATTGATTTCAGGGATTCCAAAATTTCCTTTAAATTATTGACTGCCATACATAAAATTTAAAAAAATAATGCTAATTCTCTAGTTTCTACTAAGGTATTATCAAAAATCAAATTGAGACAATAAAAATTCAAATAAAAATGTCATCATTATTCATTGCATATTATGTATATCGTTATGATCTGGGTCAACTCACGAACTTTGCAATTGCCACATGACACGGGCGTCACCAATGAATTTGTACAACTGTCCGGTGCTACGTCGGTTCCGCTTATGTGGACGAAAAATAAAGGTGCGGCTACAGAGTGTCCTTTGGAAGCTCACCTGATTTATATCAAACAAGCTTTTGGAGTCTGTTAATATCACCTAGGCGTTGTTGATGGGAGCTAACATCTGGCTTCTCGTGACTTCTCGCCTGATTTTCCTTTCCAACCTCTTCTTACATAAGTTGAAAGTGTAGAATACGGCCGCTGCTATAACCAGAAGGAAGATTACCAATTCACATACCTCTCGAGTGGAAATTTTTTCGCTGATTTGTCCATTAGTTTGGCCACCACTATTACCAGCCTGTGCGATGATAATCTCTTCTCTTTCTTGCTTAGCTTGGCTTGACCCCATTTTTACTTTTCTCCTTACTCTCCACTAAATATTCAAAAATTTCCAAGGTTTCGCCATCAGGATCGCCATGTAGTAACGGGGTTGTTACTTAGGGTTTGAAGGAGAACACTTTACTATAAAATTATCTATTGAGCTCATTAGATACACTGATGTCTTACTTCTACAATAAATGACTAATGACTGATCAATGCTTCTTCTATCTGTCCTACTTAATATAAGACAATGGGTACAGTGCTGAGTACGCAATATTGAGAAATATCTATTTAACATTCCAACGTTAGGTACACTACAATATACGAACAGATTTTTTTTTATGTAATATGAAATATTATGTTATTCTATTTTTATTCCAGCATAATAAAACTCTGGTCATAGGAAGAGGATGAAAACTGTCATCCGTATTGATGTTTTTATTTCAAGTAGAATGGAGAAAGAAAACTCGCACCTCATCGGAGTTAATCTTGAAATAGAGGGTGATGAAAAAAAAGTGGTTTTTGGGTATTTTCGTGAGGTTCAAAGTTCATTTCATGACTGAATCACCCTGTATGCTTTGAAGCCAATGATGATATGTTCTAAAAAAATTAAACAAACACCTTGAATCAACCCTTCCTTGATAATAGTTTCTATAATAATGGATCAGCCAGTATAAATTCTGGGTATTACAGAATTTTTCGATGTAACAACAACATATCTAGTGTAATAGTTCATTTTGTGAACGTTCTCGCTCTGAAACTGACATATTTTATTCTTTCAAAATCGGGCATGCATTCAATTATTGATAACCCTGTATTCGTAACGATTTTCGGTCATATTCCTCTATATGGTCGCTCCCTGGGGATGTCATGAAATGTTTCTTGAGAAAAATTGAAGTTCATTCGATTCTGTTCCGCGAAACGGGCGTAGTAAAAGTGGGTAATTCTCAACTTCAACGCCCTGTATCTCAAAAACTAGCAATAGGATTGAGTTGGGGCCATGGACACTTTTGATCAGTAGGTCGAGTACTACATCATACCGAAATTTTAGAACATTTGACGGAACGCCATTTGCCATAAAAAAAGTGCGGGGTCCTTTGCTATTTTATTTGCAGAATTTATGATTAAAATTTTTTCACTTTGAAACTTTGGAATATTGCTAACCGATATACAGGGTCATTTTTTAAGTGTTTCATTAGAAGTTTTCGAGGAAGGAATTGCGATACAAATTAAAAATTTTGTATTCTTGTTTTAGAGTACATGAACTCAATTTGAACAACATTTTCAAGCGGAATGTACTTCCGGTTTCACCGGAAACGGATGTGAATTCCGTTATTTCAAATGTAACACCCTATATATTTATACATATTTGAATTCTTCGTTTGATTCTGCAATGATTTGATGTATGATATGCGCAACCACACCAAGCGATTGTTGAGTGATTGCCTGATTCTCAAATTTTTTGACAGAAGGATTGTCTCAAATAGTGTTTATTTCTTCCAAATTCCTCATTGTAAGAAATTTTTTGCAGCAGTGAAACAAAATGAAGTACGCTGATACTGCTTCTGTAAAAATTATGAGGAAATATTATACAGGGTGCCTGAAACAGGCCTTCAAAGTGAGCCTCAATAAAACTATGAAATCTCTTTTTTTCAAATGGGAACCATATAATTTTATAATTCCGATCGATTGCTCGTCAAAAACTAGCTAGTGTGTTCCGAACATTTCATGTCTTTAAAATGAGTAGTTTCGCCGTTATCGAATAAAATTCGAATTTCACGACTAAAGCCAGGTTTCTTTGCCTAAACATCAGGTTTATCAAAATAATTTTCATGTAGGCTATGTCAATAGTAAGAATATGTGAGTTTTAAACTAAAATTTCTTTATTTAGTCATCATTCATTATCTGCTCTGTTTATTTGTCACATTCGCCGCAAATAAAGATATATCATTCTAGTGTACCTTTTTATTATTATTGCTTGTTTTGCATAGTGCTTGATCAATGAAAATAACTAAGAAAGACAATTCCTAACAAAGCCCACTTTGAATTAGACGAGCATACCACTGAATTTGTCAGAATTTCACGAATAAAGCCACTGAATTTGACTGATAGGACAAACCTGGCTTTATTCGTGAAATTCTGTCAAATTCAGTAGTATGCTCGTCTATTTCAAAGTAGGCTCTGTTAGGAATTGTCATTCCCACTTATTTTCATTGATCAAGCACTATGCAAAACGAGCAATAATAATAATAATGTACACTAGAATGATATATGATATATCAAAAGTCTGTTCTTTATTTGCGGCGAATGTGACAAATAAACAGAGCAGATAATGAATGATGACTAAATAAAGAAATTTTAGTTTAAAACTGACATATTATTACTATTGACACAGCCTACCTGAAAATTATCTTGATGAGCCTGATGTTTATGCCGAGGTTTAGGCAAAGAAACCTGGCTTTAGTCGGGAAATTCGATTTTTTTTCTATAACGGCGAAACTACTCATTTTGAAGACATGAAATGTTTGGCACACTCTAACTAGTTTTTGACGAGCAATCGATCGGAATTATAAAATAATATGGTTTCCATTTGAAAAAAAGAGATTTCATAGTTTTATTAAGGCTCACTTTGAAGCCCTGTTTCAGGCACCCTGTATAATATTTCCTCATAATTTATACAAGAAGCAGTATCAGCGTACTTCCTTTTGTTTCACTGCTGCAAAAAAGTTTCCTACAATGAGGGATTTGGAAGATATAAGCACTTATTTGTGACAATCTTTGTGTCAAAAAATTTGAGAATCAGGCAATAACTCAACAATCGCTTGATGTGGTTGCGCATATCATGCATCAAATCATTGCAGAATTAAACGAAGAATTCAAATATGTATAAATATACAGGGTATTACATTTGTAATAACGAAGTTCACATCCGTTTCCGGTAGAACCGGAAGTACATTCCGCTTGAAAATATTTTACAATTTGAGTTCATGTACCCTAAAACAAAAATACAAAATTTTGAATTTGTATCGCAATTCCTTCCTCGAAAACTTCTAATGAAGCACTTAAAAAAATCACCCTGTATAAGCCTACTAACCACCAAATTCAATGGAAAACAAACTCAAACAACCGTAGCTACAGGTCAAAGTTCACGGACCACCAGAAATACTATTTCTTTTTGGTTCAAACCGGCACTGAAGCCCGTGTTTTAGCGTTGTAGCACCAAAAAGGGTAGGTATCACTCACATATAGTTGCTAGTCACAATCAAGACAAACGCATTGTAAAAAAGGATGGCTTATATTTCAGACATATCAAGAAAGGGAAATGCGTCAAATCGTATCAAAACACCCCGGCGTATCAAATCACTCCAATTGACCGTCACCTAAAGCACTGACCTGAGGTTAGGTGCGTTTGGGCGCTCGTTCATCCATCTAGTAAGCTGATCCATTGAATCCTGTGAATTCGAATTCAAGAATCCAACATAGATGCATAGAATACCTGGTGTATCGACTCCTTACTAAAAATCGTGACCAAAATTTGTAGATCAAAACGGCATCCTAGATTTCAGATTTTGGTCTAGTTCCGGAATAAATCCGCAATATTTATCGGTCGTGGCGCTACTGCGGTAACGACAAATAACGCGACCCCTTTCGGGAGAAATGAAAAGCCGCACAAAATATCACATTTTCGATCGACAAGAAAGTCTTAAACAAAATCTCATCAGTGCCAAGACCAGGTATTTCTATGCATCTATAATCCAACGAAAACATGTTGGCAGCTGTCAAAATCATCTAGATCGAATCAGTACTATTTAATTCATCAGGAAAAACGCAATAAGTAGGTACCACAGATAACAGAAACACTAGATGCGACACTTCCTCAGACGAAGCTGACATACTGTTTTAATTCAGCTTCGCAAACACGGGTAGCGCTAGTGGTACTATTTTTTGAATAACGATCATGCGTATTCTGAGGATCTTAGTTAACCTGTGTCGTGATAGGTGGAATCAGTCATCTGTCGTTTGAAATTCAAAAATTCAAATTCTTTTTAGTCCGCTTGTGAATAGAGACCCTCGTTTGAGTTTGGTGCTTTTGGTTGATATACCCGAGTGTAAGGACAGAATAAGTCAAAGACATCGTTTTCCTCAACCTAGAAGGAACCCGGACTTATTTAAAAAGTGGATTGAGATTTTAAAGCTTAACATGCCGGACAATTTGAGTGATGAAAACATTTATAATAGGTTTTATGTGTGCCATAGACATTTTTCACCTAGGTTCCATTTACCACACAGTCGTAGAGGCCTCACAGTGGATGCTATTCCCCCAGTTGAATTTCCCGGTAAGATAATTCTATTATCAGAAATTAATCTAATTCCATTTTGAATTAATTTGATTCTTTCATTAAAAATCATTGTCAAGGTTTTCAAAGATCATACAAAATTTATTTGTACTTTGTGCTGTTTTCAGATATAGTTACAAACATGGATGTTTCACCTTTCCAATCTTTAGGAATGCCAGAGAGTTATGTTTTTGTTGAAGGGAGGCAGGATGTGAGATCAATGCAAGGTTAGTAATAGCAAACACATGAATCGATTGACGAATTGACTTTATGCTAAATAGATAAAGAGACCATAATAATAAATTACGCAAATGAGCTAAAAACTCATTTTGTATTTATTCATATTGAAAGAACAAAAAACTTTTTAGACATAGAAGCACCTTCGTTTCAAGTAAATGAAATGCAAGGACCCTTGTCTGAAGCAATTCAGGATGAAATCGCAGGACCTTCATCTGAAGTACTTCAGGATGTTCATATGGAAGAACCACAACCTTTGTCCCAAGTATCATTTGATGTTGAGGTTGGTAACTATTTTTACCATGTTTTTACCGAAGAAAGATTTCTAATGAGTAAAGACTGTCTTTACGAGTCATAATCAATAATTTATTTTCAGGAAATAACATCCTCAAGAGAATCAAGTACTCAAGGAAAAGGCAGTCGAAAACAAGAGAGAGAGAGTTCTCTATTCCATGTTGAGAAATTGCTCAAGAAAATGTAGCCAATTGAAAAGCAAAAATAAATCTTATCAACAAAGATTGAGTGCTGCAAAGAAACTCTCCTCTAAAGATTCATTCCAGAATATGTGCAAGCATGTAAATATAGTGACCTATAATTTCTTCTTCAGCCAAATAAGAAACCAAGGTTGGATGAAAAGGTTCTTGCACTGGCATTATATAAATCAAGCCCTAAAGGATATCGCTTATTTATTACAAGAACCCTTTTGAGACTTCTTGAACGGTTACCATTTTCACCTGGTGTTAATAAGCATATTTTTGAAGAGCTCAAGGAAAGTGTATCCGAAATGAAGAATAGAGTTTGCGCTCTGATTTTCGACGAAATGTCATTGTCGTTGGGATTAAAGTTCGATAATGCAAAAGATATTATTATTGGGACAGAGGATTATGGTGATGAGAGAAAACGGGTTCTTGCTGATATGGTGAATGTTTTTTTTTTAAAGGTTTATGCAGACAATTCAAACAGCCTATTGCATCCACCTTCAGTAAAGGTCCAATCAAATCCGTCAAATTAAAAAATTTGATCAAAGAAATTATAGGCTCATGTAATAGCATTGGCCTAGAAGTTTTGGTCACTATTTATGATCAAGGATCAACAAATCAAGCTGCCATTAACATGCTTGTCCAAGAGTCAAGAGGGGAGTACCTAAGAAAAAATGAAGAAAATAATAATATGGGTTTTTTGATAAATGGTAGGGAGGTGGTTCCTCTGTATGATACCCCTCATTTATTCAAAGGAATCAGGAACAACCTAATAAGTAAAAATGCACATTTTTCCCTCGATAAGGAAAAAAAAATTGCTCTGAACCATTTTTCCTCCAGGAGAAGGACTCGTAGATAAATGATTCCTTTGATATTGATTTTTATTCCTTTTCATGTGATTCTTTAACTACATGCAATTTTGGTGTTCTGTGACTTTATGGAGGATGTAATTTTCGTATGCTCATCTATTTTCATTGTAATTTACATGTAATTTATTTGTATTTTCAATATTTCTTTCAATTATTAACACGTATTTCTCCATTTATTCTTTGTATTGAAATACTATGTGCTGAATATATAAATGATATAGCATTTGTGCGTTTCATTTGTTCATAAAAATTAAGATAGAAGAAACAAAGGATCCATTTTGAATTTCCCGCCAAGTTTTTTTTGCTACTTAATAAGGGTTCGCTAACACCAGGGGGCGTCGAAAACAGTATTTTGGAGGTTTAAACGTCAGTGTCTCATCTATTTAGTTCTATTATCTGTGGTAGGTACGAAAAAAGTGGATAAACAACCTACAAAACAAATAACATGGTCCGCATAGTTGAAAAGGTTAAGCTACTTGATGAGATGGTAGCTGTAGGTTTCTAGAGCTCAGCAGTTTGTTCGGAAAAATGGTGATATTGGACCAAATGAACTAGACAAGACTCTGCTTCTTGCAGCTTAATACAATAAAGGAACACTGAACGAGGTTCTGCAGGATGACAAAAAAATCCTGACAGAATGAAATAACTTTTGAGTTGTTGCTTTGAGCATCAAGGTGGTAACAGGTTTGGCTTCGATATCTGACTACTTAGCAATTGGCTTATCTTCAGATGAAGTGGCCCAAGAAGAATAAGGAGAAGACTACCAAACATGTCCATACCACTTCATCGGATGATGATTCCTTTGGTTAACTATACAGGACGTTCCACCATGAACTAGACAAACACATATTGCCGTGTAGGTAGGTGACACCGAGAGAGTATTTTTTCCTTATGACATATACCCCGTTTTCGAAGCATAAGCGAGTTGCAGGGTGCTTAAGGTCAGCGTTTAATGCAAGTAGGAAAGCTCATCCGATAGAGGCGCCACCGTCCATTTTATGGAATATCTCCATAGAACATGCATTATCACCATCAAGTTTTATAAATATCTCTCTGATTATGAATGAAATTTACAATGGCGCTATCTATCCGAAAATCGCCGAACTATGTAATAAGCGAATTTGTGGGTAAAGCAGGAACTTTTTCCCGCCAAAATTTGAATTTGGTCATTCTCTGCCAATTCCGTATTTCAAGTTGTTTTTCTGAACGAAATTATCTGTAGTTTCACTTTTAATAGGACGTTAAACTGTTTTCATGGGTCTTCCTGTTGAAATAAAACAGAAGCATGAGTTGGCTCATTTTCTTCTATTTTTGAAAGAAAAAAAAATAACTTTCGGAATGAAATCGATTTGTGGTGAAGAATTCTGAAATATACATTCAAAATGGCGAAAAACCCGTAAAGTTGAGAGGTTTTTTTTCTGCTGACGATTTGGGAAACATTATTTTCACGTATTCGATTTTCTAAGTTCTTTCGACAATTTTTTTTTTCAGAATTAGACCTCCCCTTTATTCCACATGATACATGCCTCCAGTGAAAAAATTTGACCCGAAATTGTTGGAATTCTTCAGTGTGAACAGTCTCTCATTCTAACAACTGGGGTGGTTTCGTTTTTGTGGCATTCCAAAGATTGCGCTCGAAGTACTTTCATCATTTGTTATTTGAAAAACTGGAAGCCGTGCGAAGTCTTAAAATGTGCTGAGGGGCTTTCAGGATGACCTGGATAGAAATCGGAATTTATCAATCAGAAAACTTCCTTCGATATTATTTGGTACAAATCGAACTTTTTACGAGTATGAATTGGATTTACACTAATCTTGGAAATATCTGTTACCACAGCTAGTTAATCGAAAGTTAATCACCAGAGATTGCAGAAGAAAAATGTTTTCATTTATAAATTCATATTTCAATCCGGTTTATCCTGTCAGCCCATAAGCCCAATCTTGGCCCTCGGTTTTCAATTTTGAAAATTTTCCGAGCGTAATCTTCAGAAGTCTACAAAATGAAAACCAATAAGAATTTTATATTTCTGTTTTCACATCAGTATTGAAAAGGAGAGAAAGTTTCAACAAGAAATATCTCATCAATTTCGGGTGAAATTTAGTTATCACTGGCGACATGTAAAAAAAAGTGAAATTTGAATATTACGTTGGATTAATGCTTTCCAAATGCAACTAAAAAAAATCACTTGGTTTGCCGCCATTTTGACTCTTTTTCCCCAGAATCCTATACCAAAATTGACTGTAGCACTGAAAACTACCTACTAAGATGTGACCAGGAACCGTAATTACGGAAATCACGCATAACTCAAGCCATGACTGGTTTTCTATTCTCTCTTCTCAATCGTCGGTGGAGGGTGCGTGGGGGGTATTCACTGATATAGTTAATGAGGCCGTGGCTGCTTGTACTACTTCCTCAATTCAGAAATTCAATTCTTTAAAACCATGGATTAATCAGCCCATTTTGGGTATGATCCGTCACAAAAAGTCACTGTGGCAACGTTATTTGCGCAGCAGATCGAATGAAGGCTGTCTCAATCATCGAGCATTTTCCAACATTGTTTCATCAACGATTCAACAATCAAAGAAAGAATTTAAATACAATTTGGTCACTTCTGAAAATAAGAAATCTCTTTACAAATACCTTCGTTCCTCTATGAACAGTAAGGTGGGAATACCGTTCGTACGTAACTCTTCTGGCGAGTCTTGCGAGTCACTTACTGAGGTGGCAGATTTGATGGCCGATGCATTTGCGTCCGCTTTTGTGTTGGAGCCTAATTGTTCCTTTTCCGACCCGGCTTTTCCACGTGTTGTGGCCGATGTGGGGTGTATCGATGTGACTGGAGAGCTGGTCCTCGATTACATTTCCAAAGTTAAAAAGACCACCGCTCCTGGTCGCGATGGTTTCTCTTCCCAACTTTTACATTCCTGCGCTGAAGCCTTGTCTGAGCCACTGTCCATTATTTTCTCGTTTTCTCTTCACTCCTCAGAGCTGCCCCAAGATTGGTTGTCAGCTTCGGTTACACCTATCTTCAAGAAAGGCGATAAGTTTTCCCCTCAGAACTACCGACCAGTGAGCTTAACATCTAATGTTTGTAGGCTGCTCGAAAGAATTATTAGCGATAGGTTGATAGAGTTTGCCCTGCTCAATGGTATAATTCCGAAAGAGCAACATGGCTTTCTTCCGGTCCGCTCAGTCGTTACAAATCTGCTTACTTGTGTTGACGATTGGACGAGGTGGGTCGATTCTGGGGATCTGTTGTTTACCTAGACTTTGCACGCGCGTTCGATTGGGTGCCCCATCGCCGACTCCTGAAAAAACTTGAATATTTGGGAGTGAGGGGACCAGTGCTCTCGTGGATTCGATCATTTTTACCATCTCATACTTTCCGAGTGAGGGTCGGTGAATGTTTTTCCTCTTCCGACATAAAGGTCCTCAGTGGAGTTCCGCAGGGTTCGGTGCTGGGTCCTGTTTTCTTCCTGCTTTACACTTCCGATCTCCCTCGTCTCTTCCGGTCCAACTGTGCAATGTTCGCGGATGACACGAAGCTTTATAACCGTCCGTTAGTCAGCATTGGCCACCTCCAGGACGACCTGAATTCACTAACAGTGTGGTGTAGGGATTGGATGTTGCACCTCAATATCGATAAATGTTGCGTGCTACATATCGGCAGAGGAAATCCCAGAAATGATTACTTTATCGACCAGCAAAGGCTAGCCAACGTCTCCCATCATTGTGACCTGGGTGTAACCGTCACTGATTGCCTGAGTTGGTCCACCCATGTTTCGTTGGCTGTTTCAAAGGCAAAGCAGTTGACCTACCGTCTCTCCAAGAGTTTTGCTGGATGTGTTGTGGCCACGAGCCGGATACTCTATACCACATACGTGCGTCCGATCCTGGAGTCCTGTCTGGTGGGCTAACCTGAGAAGGGATCAGGAGCTGTTGGAGTCCGTGCAGCAGTGGAACACTCGTATTCCATTCGGAAGAATTCGACCCGATTATCCCGCGAGGCTGCGGTTGTACGATCTGACCTCCTTCTCCGAACGCAGAGCAAGAGGTGTCCTGATAATAACTTATAGAGCACTTCACTCCCTCTTCGGTGCGGACATGGCGTACCTCTTTCCTCTGAATGTGTGCCGACCATTGAGAGGGCATCGCTACAAGCTCGCCAAGGAGAACTTCAGGACTACACCCAGAAGCAACTTTCTTCCCAATAGAGTCTTCGAGATGTGGAATCGGCTCCCTACTGAAGTTGTGCTGTCGCCGACAGTGAACTCTTTCAAAAACGCCCTGGATAGTTGGTCTGGTCGACAGCGTTGAATTTATTTTAGAATCTAGTATTTTTTTTTTCTTTCTATTGTATAACTTCTCGATTTCTCAGTCATTGTGTATTTTTCAGTTTTGAGTTTATAGGTTTACCTCTACTCTTGTCAGTTTATAATAATAATAATAATAATATTCATTCACCGCACGGGTATGGTTTGGTTTCTGCCACGACACATGGGGGGTGACGTCCCCACGGCCCGAGTTACCTGGGCCACCAAGGGTAAATGGTGGCAAACCCATGAACGAGACGTGGAAACCGATATCATGGCAGAAGATCGAGATGCCACTCCACCTGCTGGCTCGACCACCGTGAGGAGGACTGCCCGCAGGGGAGGTCGCAACGCACGTATCCAGTGGAGCCGCGAAATGAAGATTGAAGTAATGCGAGCTTTTCATTACGTGAACGATTGCGAGGACAAACCACTTCCATGGAGAAGAGAAATCTTCATAACTTGTACCACAGTTATGAGAATATTGCTCAAAGTTGACATTGAACACCCTGCATCTCGCTTATGCTTCGAAAACAGGGTAAATGTCACGGGGACAGAATGACTTTCTCAGTTTCAAATACACTGCTCCATACGTTCGTCCAGTTTATGGTGAAAAACGCTTTAGATCCAAACCAAATCTAGAGATGAATCCAAACATTATTGCTTCACATTTGGCAAAAGTATTCCAGAGTAATCTAATTAATTGCACTTTTTCACGTATTTGATCCTCCGAACCTCAAACGTAGTAGTGAACCTGGTGAAAATAAATATGTGCGTTCCCGAACGAATATAAAGCGTGAGTTTTCGACTTGTATATGTCGCAGTCCGATTCTAAAATCCGTCAGTTTGCAAAATGACTAGTCATTTTGTAAACTGACGAACGTTTTCTAAAACGCTCTTGAAATGAAGATCGTTTTACAATCGGCCTGAAATTTTCAGTCGGTTTGTAAACCGCGTATAACGTATCAGACGGATTGTCATATCCTACATCCTTTTAAACGTTCCACCTGAAACAACTTCAGTTTTATGTTTTTTTGAACGAGGTGCAACTGATGGTGACGTTCACGCTATTTTATAAATTACGGCAGATCAAAATCTTTCAATATGGAAAAATCCATGGAGATGAATAATATTTGTGGAATCGCTTTTTGGGGAAATAATTTACTCATAAGTAGGTATGTGGTTTTTAGATTCTACAATTTTCTCATTTAAAAATTAGTACCTGTTCGCAGCAAGAGAAAATTCAGTCGGTAAGAACCTAAATCTTTGAATGGACAGAGAAGAGCAGCCCAACAAATGCTACAGGCATCAAAAAATAAAATAAAATAATTATGTGTTGGAGATCACATTTCCGTAAACGTTCCCAAAGTTGATCGCGCTCCTCTTGATCCGAAAAATATATTAGCTAGTATTATAGATAGGAAAAATGGCATTTATCAAATAGGTACTGAAAATGGAGTTTTGAACCGGTGGTTTTCGAGGGAGGAACTGATACCGAACAGGTCACTCAATTCTATAGAATTCAATGTTCCAATTGAAAAAGCAATAACATTAAGGGAAGCAGTAGCGAATTCCTCAATGTTCAGCGGCCAAGGCTTCAGAAAATGTGCTTGCCGTCCGAACAAAAATCAGTGTAATGCAAGGAGATGCTTTTGTTTCAAAACATATCAAAAATGCAACAGCAGGTGCCATTTGAGTGGCCCCTGCTGCAATAAGTAATAATGGTTTTATTTTTTTGTGGTCTCTCGATAATAGAATATTAAAATAATAAGTGTGAATATTATTTTTCCTTTATTATTTCTTTTTTCAGAATAATGAATTACAGCTGATTATACAAATATAACAGTTATTCAATTTGCATCAAGACACGAAACGTTTTCAGAATACGATTCAATTTAAATGATTTGAGAATCCGTCGAATGCGTTGTTAGCAGTTTACAAAATGACTAAAAATTTCAGACCGATTGTAAAACGATCTTCATTTCAAGAGCGTTTTAGAAAACGTTCGTCAGTTTACAAACTGTCTAGTAATTTCGCAAACTGACGGATTTTGGTATCCGACTGCGACATATATATATTTAGACTGTAGATTCTCGAGGCCAAAAACAACCTTTTTTCATTATCAAATTTTCCGAATTCGGCTCTGTTGAAGAGACATAGCCATTTGAAAAAAAATGCATACGTGCATGATACCATTCTCTGCAAACACCTCAAAGTTCATATTTTTCGATTGAAATTGGGGTGATCATTAGATGTTATGGGTGATACATCTAGAAGCTAGTGAAGCACAAACCAAATTTGAATAAGAATGTTACAAACAAGATATTTCCTGAAAAAAAAACACTTAGTTTGGTCCGATTATTTCGGCAAAAACCATATTTCTCACAATAAGTTAAGTTCCTCCTTCGATTTTCCTGGAGATTAATTTGTAAACACTAATAATTTGTTCATCTTTTCCACTATATTCCGAAAATGTCTTGAAAAAACTTGTTTGCTCACTCACCTAACCTAACTCCATTTACCTAGGTCATAGAATTCGAGGTCAATGACTTAACCTAACCCATCTTTTGAGTAGACGATGCCAGACGATTTTCTCATCGAATCAGACAATGGTATAGGCGAAACCAAGATAGCATACGTCCCCTGTCGTTAACGGATGAACTATCGCTAAGGCACTAGTTTTGTTTACTTTACGTCTGAAGGCGTCTAGGCGTTGTTTTTTGGAAACGCAAAACGGGATTTTCTTCGATATAGCGCTACGATCTTATAATTTAACTCGTCTATAACGGTGCGCTACCTCGGATCGTAGCCGTTAGTCCCATCACACAGCAGTCAGTGGTCCCCGTGATGATTATGTGAACGACTCAGTGAATTAATGTCATAATAACCGTGTAGTATCGAGTTATATTTATATTGATATTTCAATTTTATTTTCCACGTTTGTGGCATTTCATTATTACATATCTTTACGTCAAACGTTTTTTCATCATAAAGATTTTAGTCTAGACGAAGTTGATAAATATTCTGACAAAACTGTCAACTTGTTAGACGACCAAAGAAGGAATTATATTCGATGATATTCAACCCAGGGAAGCATTCAGATTATTCTTGAAATTCATGATTTTTTCCTCAAATTTCATCGTATACAATTAGGAATAACTCGAATACGACGCGTTTCATTGAAGAAACATAGCATACTTTTATTTTCTGAAATGGTTGATTCTTTCAAAAATATGAATAATAAATTATTATTATCCTTTTTAAGTGATTTAATAGTATTTTTGCCTGAATTTATGAGTCGGCTACGCTCTTATGAGGAGAAATATTGAATTAGTTTCAATCGAGGAATATGCACCATGAATAGAGTGAACAATCAACAAAATTCAGTTCATTCGAAATATCGGTTTCGCATATATGGAAAGAATAGTCTTAATTTCATGGATTGTCGACACCCTGTATCTTTCAAACGAACCCAAATTTCGAAAAATGCTATGGAGAAGAAGTCTTTCGTTTGATGAGAGGAATCTACAGTTGAAATATATGTACAAGTCAAAGACTCACCCTGTATGGTTGTGCGTTTTGTCAGAAAAATTCAGGTAGGATGTTATGACGCACCCTGTCTTCTAAATAAAAATATCAATACTCCCCTGAATATTGCTTCACGATTCCATGATAAATATGATTAATATGAAGGCAACCAACGGCAATTCTCAATCCGTATACCATTTTATTCGAGACGAATCCGTTCCGTTGTCATTCGAGATAGCGCTCTCATCCGAGGGCACGAAGCAACATTTATTACGTTTATTGTCCCCATTAAAAGAAGAATCCGGCAAAGGGAAAAGTTATTCAAATCCGTCCCGAGGAAAAAGTTTATTCGGAATAAAATTCCAACCGTACCGTTTTATAATAATACCTTTCGATTTATATAAATTTGAGGCAACAATATTTGCGAACGAAAGCCTTCTTATCTGTAAACTTTATTGATATTGCGAAATAGCTGACCCCATACTTCCAGATAGAGAAGAGAGAACACAAAGAAATTCAATATAAAAAAGTTCGTGAATGGTATAAAGTAAATGACTTTGGTGACGATATGAAATCTCGGTAAATATAAAAGTTTTACAATTTGATGCATCAACTCCGATGCATTCATGAAGTTTCAGAATTTTATGAATACTTTTGTGTTTTTGTTAGAATAGTTCGACTAGTGATTCTGAAAATCGATCAGATGAATTGGCTAGAGTTTAATGAATAGGGAACATCTCTCAAGTACAAAATGAAACCTTAGTTCCTAGTATTATATACGGATATATATACGGGGCATTTCACAATAAACTGGACGAAGATATAGATGACGACACCGAGAACTTCTTTTTTTTTTGTCTTATGACATATATCCCGTATCCGAAGCACAAGCGACATTCACGGTGTTTAATGTCAACTGTGAGCAATATTCTGATTACTCCGTGGTAGAGTATGCGCGAAATTTGGAATAACGGTTTTTGTTTACTATTCTAGTATTTTTTAGTTTTCAATTCAATTTTGTAGAGTTCTAAGCTTCTAAGTTTCATGTTACATATCTTCAATGAAAACAAATTTCACTCAGAATTTTTGGAATCTTTCATGGTTGAACAATCTTTCATGCTGAATACTGTGGTTAAAACAGAATTAAAAAAGATCCATAGGTTTTCTTTTTCCTCGTCCCAAACCAAGGAAAAGTATACTGATAAATAAGTACCATAGAGTAAGAATAACTCTTTGTTAACTCGAACGACAGAATAAACACTGCCATGGGCGTAGCCAGCTATGGGCAGGGGGGGGCAGCTGCCCCCCCCTGAAAGAAAAAATGAATTAAATTTGCCTATTTTTTTATCCCTAAATTTTCACATTTTGAAAGACCATGGTGGATGATCATGGTTTGCCCCCCCCTGTATAAATTTTGCCCCCCCCCTGTTATAAATCCTGGCTACGCCCTTGAACACTGCTCTCATAATGTGGTCGGAAATATCCGGAATGTAGATAGTTGGGATAGGTGGAAAATCGATAAATAAATCAATAAGGCGTGTTGTCCGGGGGCGCTCTCGCTTGAGTAAGGAGACTAAGCTAGTTGTGGCGCTCGCGCATAAAGGTCGCTCTGTCAGATGATACCCCATTTTGTAATTGGCATATAATCAAGATTGTTGATAACTGAATTTTTAGAAGAAATGGTGTCGCTCTCACCGACATCATTCTCACAAGATAAAGATTCATCCAGCAAAAAAGATTTCAATTCATTGAATTCATTCAAAGATGAATTTGTCATATTCAGTAATTTCTCAACTCTTTTCTTTTCATCCTCAACAGTAGGATTTAAACGTTTAAGTCTTTCTTGTAGATGCCAAAAAGAAACATCAAGATATGCAACTAATTTTTCGGTGAAAATACATTTTACTTTTTTTGACAGTGTCGTCAATATATCCATACAAATCTGAATTTCGGTATTAATATCTAAATTGAGTCCTTCAGGAATCTCATTTATATCCAAACCTTTTAAATTTACGTGAGCGCCTAGATGTTTTGCTAACTCCGATTTATTTTCTTTCGCAACTGTGAAACCTCTAATATTCAATTCATAAACCAACCAGGATCTATCCAATAATTCAAAATCAAAATTCGACATTTTGAATCACAAAGAGTATGGAAATAATATGAGGAATTAGAGGGTGCTCTCGTCTAAAGACGGCCACTCACGTACAGTCAAACTGCGCAGTGGAAACTTTCAGTCTAAACTGTACGTGAGTGGATATTTCAGTCTCAGTTTGGCGCGATTATGCCAACTGTGCAGTCTGAGAGAAAAGAATTTTTTCATATTTTAAACTGAAAGGACTACCTGAAATGACGGTGTGTGAGGGTTCGGACTGTGCAGTTCTCAGTTCAGTGTATGTCGAGGAAGGGAACACACGACGATGATGCACATTAAAATTATAAAAGAAACCAAGTTTTACTCGACTTCATCGAAATATACAGATCCGAACTTTATTTATGGCAAGTGAAATCTGCTGAGTACCACGATCGCGCCAAAAAAGAAGCGGCTAAAAAAATAGAAGAATCAGGACCTGGTGCGAAATCAGAAGTGTCGAAAAAAACAGCTTAAGATCTGCTTTTGGTTATAGTTTTTCCGATTGCTCGAGAAGATATTCTGGTAGAAAATTTAAGACACTGATACGAACGTCCTGTGGCTAAAATTCTCAGGGTAGTAGTTAATCTTTCATATGGAGATATTGATTTTCCCATGACTGCATCTTTTTTCACAATCAAAAGAGAAACCAACGATAGTAGTTTTTGGTACACTAGTTGGGTCATGCGCAAATAATTGAGAAAATCTAAAGGTTCTTCCTCCAACTCTCTCAATAAGTTTATGTGGGAAGATAAATTGCGTAGCCACTTCTTGCACCACTGATTACGCTTTCGCTTTTTTTAATCTTGGTAAAATTGAAAAAAAAAAGCCGAGGACGGCCAAATCGTCATGCCAGCTCGAATCCATGTGGAACAAACTGAAGGATTAAACTGCTCATGTGTGCACATCTCAGTCCTCAGTTCAAACTGACAGTTTTAACTGCACAGTTTAATTGCGCAGTTCAACTGACAGTTTAACTGTACGTGAGTGGCCGGCCTTAGTAGATGTGGCGAGGTGGAATTATAGAGAGCGTTCACTTAAAAACACTAAATATGATTTTTTTGTCGGATGGTTTTGGTAATGGCAATGATTGAATGAGGAAGACGGGCAATTAACTAGCACGCATGACACAGCACACCAAACCACAAATTAATTTGAGTTTCTAATGTTTCAAATCTGAGAACCATAAAATCAGAGGTTAGAGAGTTAGGAAGATAGGGAACGAAGCGACAAATTTGCCAGCGCCACCTGTTGTCTCGCATGTAATGGAATATTAATGGTCACACTGAATATGGTTTTGACCATAGACATATTTAATATCAGAGAGACAGAGCATTCTTTCGTAAAATGATGATTTGTTGTGGCTCCCACATTGATAGTCTTCACAATGAGTGGAATAAAAATAATAACTCGGATGTCTTTGTCGACCTTCTAATGTGGCAACACCGCATAAAATCTTCGCTTTGGATGAACATTGGCGTGCGATTCCAAATCACTTCTTCCGCGACATTCAATGTTATTCAGAATAAATCTTCCTTTCAATATTATTTCATTCAAAATATTCTACAAATATCAAGAATATCGAATTTTTCAGTCCTGATTACTCTGAAGCTTTCCGAATAACTAATTTCAACTCTATAAAAATATTCAATACTGGATTGACTCGGTTTTCACTTGATGGTTATTCATTTTAATGGGAATCAAATGACAGCGAAACCATTGTTATGACAAATTATGGAATAGAATGAAATTATGGAAATAGAATGAAATTATGGAAATAGAATGAAATTATGAAAATAGAATGAAATATTTAATTTTGAATGGAAGACTAGAAGTGAACAGAGTACCAGAACGATTTTTGCAGGCTCTTCAGTATCTATCAGAATCAAAAAACGTTTTTTGCTCCACTAAGTAGGAATCATTTGCCTTTGGCTCGACCCAATAAAAATGTGGGCACTTTACTGCATATTCACTTTCCTTTTACAGTAGTAATTTTCCACCTCAAAAAACTGAAATTTTTTTATTTATTTTGATAGGAATTAAATGACAGTTATTCTTATTCCACTTTTAATTATTTGAATAACCATTGTTGCGCTGCTCAGTAGCTTGTTCAGATTTCACATTTTTGAAAAACTAAAATTCGAAAGTAACTTATGAAATTGTTTTCTCATTCATAAGGGAAAACCAAATTCGTCTCTTTTCATCGTTATCCGTTTACCTAAATTCAGGAAAATTATAATTTTTTGTTATTTATTAACATTGAAACCTTCCTTATTTATAATTTCTGCTTCATTGAATCATTCAAGTTTGCTTGAAATCCCTAATAATGGAAGCCGTAATGAATGATCCTGCATTTCTGTTTATTCGAAATACTGAAAATAAAATTGACCAATCACATGCAAACATGACATGTGTTCTTGCTTTCTTTTATGGCTATTTATCAATACAAGAAATCTCTCTGAAGTGATTTTTCGTGTAGTTACTGGAAAAATAAACATTCACTGAATGCCTTTTCGAGCAGTTACACATCTTACCAGTATGATGGAGGACTTGTCGATACCTAAACATCAATAGCTAGGGTAAAAAGGCGATGATCCCCCGTAGAATTTCAATGGAAAGGGATATAGGGGTGGATTCGCCTTATATTGAACTTATCGGAAAGGTTGGGACCGATCTATTCAGCTTATATACCCGGATTTGCTGACTATTTGTGTGAAAGGACTAACGAAATACCGTCGAGTTCTACCCAGGACAGTAAAGATACAGACTGGTATTTTCCTAAAAGCGGAGATTTGGGGAGTATCCAGAACCAATGCAATTTTTATTCATACATGTTATCAAAATGGATTACGAATATATTCTTTTATGTTCAGAATGTTGATGAACATATAGTTATTTCTGTATTTAGTGCGTGTTGTTTTCATGACATCATGAGACTGTCAATTCACCCGAATGTGCAAAGGAAACACGAATTTTATACGCACGACATACAAAGAACCTTTTTTGTATAACTGTGAATGTGAATTTACTCCATTTGAAAAATAATTATTGAAGATAATGTTTCTAATACAAGATTTCTATGCATCTAGTGACCTTTTTGTGTCCTTACTATAGAAACGGTTTGTTGACACGCCGCGTGTTTGAATCTTTGACTTTATTTTGTCGTAGTTGCTTCAATTTCGAATTATTTTAAAGAAAATGAATAATGATCATGATAGTGGAAGTAATACCCCATTAGATATGGCCGAAGAAGCAATACAATTGCATCCAATATGTTGCTGGCCAAATCCAAGCTAATTTATGAGAAATTATATTGTGACTAATTTCGTGAATAGTGCAATAAGATCCATGTGAAAAAGGTTTCTGAAAATGTGCTATTTTGAGAAAAAATTCAAACTTTCAAAACCTTTCACGTTATGTAGTGTCTACTCGATGTTGAAAAGTACATTGAACGTTAAGGAAATATGATGTAAGGCAGTTTTCAATATTGATCCCGAACATTAAGAACAAAAGCTTCGGATACCGCGGAAAGAAATCTGAAATGTTTTCAAGGGATGATATCAATAAATTCATTCAAGATGCTGATGGCGAAACTAATTTACTTTATGAGGTACAGATATAATCATGATTTCGTGAGATTAGTTGTAATGTCCTTATTCCTTATTTGAAGGTTGTCCTGATTCAGCGTTGCTCGTTGCCGCGAAGAATTATTACATATAACTATGGATGCCATTGAAGAAGCTGGATCTATACTAATTGTTGAAATATCTGATACAAATACCATTGCTCAAGAACGTTAAATGTTTCAAATTCGGATTATATTGACATATACCGCAAGTATAGAGCACTACGCCTTAAACAAAAAGTAATAACTGAATTTTCGAAATATTTGGGAGGAAAATGTGTCAATCAACATGTGGGGATAAATAAAATAGTAGAAATTTCAAGCTTGATTGCCAAATTGCTTGGCAAAGACATGTTTAAGAGCTACAAAGGTCAATGTTTCAGGAAAAGCTCTGTAACTCTTCTGGCCAATGCAGGGGGTGGCATTATTACATCCATAAAACGTGACGGTAGCTAGAAAGCTGCCTCCGTAGCAGAAGCAGATAAATGGAAGATAGTTTGAATAATGAAATTGGGATTTCGAAAAAATGTTGAATTGTTCATATACTTCTGAAAAAATATCTGATGAACACTGTGGAATCAACTCTTCACGAAATATCTTACATTGCTGATAAGCAGCAATCTGGAACACCTTCGAGAATTCACATTGGGAGTAATTGTTCACACTTCACTATCGATTATTGTTACAATAAATGAAAATGTTTATTGTAGTATAACAATTGATAGGAAGGTTCGAATAATTACCTATAAAACATATATTTCTGAAGATGCTCCATGTTGTTTCTGATTGAAACATTATTTGAAGAATTTGTTGAGGCTTTCGCGGCCATCGTTTGATGATATCTGGTCTTGATTCGAGCATTTCGGCCGGCGTGGTTTGTTATATTTCGACGTTTCGCCAGATCGAGTGTCTGGCATCTTCAGGAATTATTTCTCTCTTGTACTTGTAACTTGAGCTATTCGATTTTGACGAGGGCGCAGGCTATAAATAGCGCTTGCGTGGGCTAGACGTTCGGGACCCGCGCCTGCGTCTGTTTGGCTGGCTTCCTCCGGCTTAGGACTCGTTCCGGCGCCTGATTGGTCGATACTGTTATTCGCATTATCTACCCGATTTCTCTTGTGAGGAAGTGTACTTGTGTTTTTGAGCACAGGCACCCATACTCTGTTGATTTTGAGTGTTTCTTCGGATCTATTGAAGTTTTCCTGGTGTTTGTGGATTTCAATTGCCTCTCTATAAAGCCTGGGGTAGTAAGCGGTGGTGGTACATAACACTTGGGTTTGGTCGAATTCAATGGCGTGATTTGTGTTGTTCAATGTGTGCTCTGCGACGGTGGACTTCTCTGAATGACCCAGTCTGCAATTGGCCTTGTGCTCTTTGATCCTGGTGTTTATGGATCGCTTTGTTGTACCTATGTATACACTCCCACAGCTGCACGGAATTCGGTATACACCCGGAGTACTGAGTGGGTCCCTTCTGTCCTTGGGAGATTTCAGGTGGTCTTTGATCTTTTTCGAAGGTTTGAATATGGTCTTGATGTCGTGTTTCCTAAGAATTCGGCCGATTCTATCTGTTATCCGGGGGACAAACGGTAAAAATGCCTTTTTCGAGGATTCTTGGCGCTGTAATCCATCGTCGGTGTTGTTCACAGGCCTTCGTTTTATTTCTTACGTCGAAATATAACAAACCACGCCGGCCGAAATGCTCGAATCAAGACCACATATCATTATTTGAAGAGTTGATTCGAGAATTATCAATCATCAATGATTGACTCTATGAGGAACAAATCTTTCAAAAAGTGATATTTTATGTTTATTGTGTGAATTATTCTTCTTTTTTTCAACCTTTGAAAAGAGAGTTTTTCCGGGAAAAAAAGTAATCATTTACGCATCCATAGTTATGAAAAAAAAACAAGTTTTTTGATAGTTGTACAAAAAATTATTTATATTTAGCGTAAAATCAACTTCGTTCCTTTTTTTTCAAAATTGAATCTTTATTGTGAGAAATTATCCATTCATTCTGATTTCGAAGTATTGTGTGTCGCTGGCCATTACTTTTATCCATCTTTCTGGCAATTTACGGATCCCATCGGAAAAAAAAGTATGAATCTTCGGCCGGTTTCCATGCCTTCATCAATTTTTTGACCTCATCGTTATAGGAGAAGTGCTGATCCGTCAGGCAATGTTGCAACGATTGAAATTATTGGTATTATGAGGAGCAATGTACGGCGGGTGGGGTAGGACTTCCGCTACTTTGCTAATCACTGATTTCTTTCTTTTCTATTTCGAATATTGCAAAAAACAAGAAAATGATAACATTTCTGAATAGAGAATGTGGCGGCCTTCAGACGATGTATCACAAGCACATACCTGCTATTTGAAAAAATAGGGATTATAACTGTTTTTTGAAGGTGGCTGGTTTCGTCTCTTCACGAAGGAAAATGACGATCCGAAACCCATATCGACCCTCTCTTCGAAGTATTATTCAATCAGTAAATGTATAAATGAACCTTTGAAATTGAGAAATATGAAATCATCATTATTTTCAATATTTCCAAAATCAAAAACTTATGACACATAAAAAAAATTGAATTCCATATGAATATATTTCCTTCAATGAAAAATTTTTCCATGTATAAAATCCCAAACTTTCAATCACAATAATGGAATCTAAAATAACATTCTAATATTTTCACAAGTTTCAGCGACGAAAGATTCAGTTTATTTTCTGGAATTGTGATTTAATCTTCAACGTTGTTATTTCCTGTATATCACTTATAACCTTTTTTTCGAGTGGAACATGCCTTAAGTGATAATAATGTTCTGTCAACTGAATAATTTCTTGATAATGAAGCTTTTTGGGGTCTTCCATTATTGATCCAATTGAATCTTTTGACCTATTCGCTAAGATCATCCTCAGTGAAATATCCTCTCATAAGCGTTTATTCATTTCCCAAAAAATATAAATACATGGTTTATATCTAGTTGCAATGTGCTACACTGTAAAAGCCAAGTATTCATTTTTTTTCATTAAGGGTCGACTGATTGTCATTTTTTTAGGTATGGTCCTCCGAAAGCTCTCTACTTTGTTCTGCATTATTGAAAGATGATCTATTGTCATTATTCGATGCAAAAAAAGATGAAAAAATGTGAGGAATTATAGGAAAAGAAGAAATACTTCTATCGACGAATAAAAATCAGAAATTCTCAAATCCCAAATTTCACTTTCGCTGCTTATAGGTATAGTGTATTTTTGACAGGACTCTGTGTGAACACTTCTGAGTCTGTTTCCATATTATATACAGAGTTAACTGATACATCAATTTAAACAAACAAAAAGAGGTCCCCTTAAAAACAAACGCCACGAAGTTTTGAAAGTAAGCTCATTTTTAATTCTCTCTTCTATTTCTGCGACATTGCTACAACTTTGCGAATAATGATCAGCGATTCAGGGGTGGCGATAAAAAAAAACAAGATTCGCGAGATAAAATGCGTGAGGGAACCCCTGCGAAACAGTTTCAGACAATGTTTTTTTTTCTCGTCGCTATTGGCGATGAAGTTGTAAATTAACTTTTAGTTTCAACAGTGGTTTATTCCTAAAGCTGAAAGTGCTGGTTCGACCAAAGTCAACATTGGCTGATACGTTGCAAAAAAGTATATAACCATTATGTGATTCAATATCGGGTTTCATAGGAGTCAAAAAAATCTTTAAAATTTCGTCGTGTTCTGTATTGAGAACCTAAGCTTTCACTTTTTCTGTGAAGTTACCTCGGAGGTTCAATGCGAGGATAATAAGTAAACCTCGCTCTATACGCAGATGAAATGAGAACTGTGAAATCTATAAATATCTGCAGCATAATTCAAAATCCCCAACAATCTCGAATTCACAACGTGCAGAAAAAAACGTCGTAATTGAAATATAAACTAAACATCTGCACGTTGTGACTTTCAGATTTTTGAGTCTGCAGTTTGCTGCAGATTGCATTTTTTTCTTCAAATTACCTTCTTCCTTCTATTGCCTTGATGGTTAGTTTGTAAAACGATGATAATCTGTTAATTGTTTCAGCAATATCCTAAAATATCTTATGAAGAAATGTTTTTCATCCAATTTGTGATCAATCAAGCTATACCAATCTATTTTGCATTCGAACCAATCGAAATCTCATCTTCTTTGAATATTTCACAAAGCTTTTGAGAAGACGTTGCCAGCTTATTCATTTTTCGGATGACATATAATAAATATCTATGAACTATCCCATAGAGCAACTTCCTCAATATCAGCAACCGACCCATATCAAACGTCACAGATGATTGAAACTGCACCTTCCAGAGGGTTCTGCTAAACTGCCGGAGAACAATTGCGCATGTGCGATAGGACATATCTTGATTGGGCAATCGGCAGGTGTTCAGGTTTGGGTGCAGAAAAGAACAGTACCTTCATCCAAGGTAAAGGTTTATTTATTATGCCTCAGAGCCAGAGATGCTCGAAGTGAATGAAGTGAGGAAGATAGCACCCTGCCAAAAATGTCTCAGAAACTGATAGAAAATTTATGTATTAGTACTTATGAGATCCTAATAGGATAGTGAAACCGCGAATCCGTATAAAACCATATACGATATTCATTAGTATTTAATGGAGACTACAGATACACATTGCTTTAGTCTTTTAAAGGCATTTACTAACGTGACTCATATACGTTTCTATAGGCGATTTCTACATTGAATGGTCCTTGTTCCTACGAGTTTTTATAAGACTCTTTAGTTTTTAAATGTGTTTTTCCCACATAAGACCTACCTGTTTCTAATGTGTTGTCACACATAACTCATATCCGTTCCTACGAGTTTTTATAAGAATCTATGGTTTTCAAATGTGGTTTTCACACATAAAACCTACCTGTTTCTAATCTGTTTTTACACATCTACCTGTTTCTAATGTGTTTCCACACATAACGTTTCTACGAGTTTCTATAAGAATCTATAGTTTTCAAATGTGGTTTTCACACATAAGACCTACCTGTTTCTAATCTGTTTTTACACATAACTCTTATCCGTTGCTACGAGTTTTTATGAGAATCTATAGTTTTCAAATATGGTTTCCACTCATAATACCTACCTGTTTCTAATGTTTAGGTATACCTAAACATCCCTACCGGCGTATGAGTTTTTGTGACGTTGTAATCATGGTACTCCCCATTTTAAGTTTCAGATTGAATGTAAGTGTTGCATTGTGAGATATTGTAAGATTTTTAATTTTTGATATTTAATTTTTAGTCCCTGAAGAAGTTCTAAAGATAATACACAGATAAGTCCTGGTTTTTTGACTTCTTATTCACTTATTATGAGGATATAGCTCTTTTTCATGGGAGGGGTTATAACGATCATGGGGGGTAATAACGATTGAAAACCATTAAATCAGGTACACAATGTATGAAATATTTTATGTACACCACCTTTTTCTCAGGTCTTCGATACTCATATGGGGTACTCATGTACCCCCCAACAATGCCTGATGCAGACTCTTATACTTCACAGCCGAGCTTCCTCACTGAAACTTGTGAATTCTCAGTTAATTTGAGCAAGATTAAAACTCATATGATCCGCATAAAATCACATAAGAAATTCCTGATACATTCCACATATTTCTCATAGTTTTCCAGGCTCGTGAATGAGCATAAAACATTATTATGATTGAAATTGGAATACCTCATTGAATCTAGTAGCCGCTAGAATCTAACAATGCCTGATACAGACTCTCATACTTTACAGCCGAGCTTCCTTACTGAAACTTGTGGATTCTCAGTTAATTTGAGCCAGATTAAAACTCATAAGATCCGCATAAAATCACATAAGGAATTCCTGATACATTCCGCATATTCCTCATAGGTTTTCAGGCTTATGAATGAGCATAAAACATTATTATGATTGAAACTGGAATACCTTATAGAATCTTATAGCCTCCTCAAACGAATACTACCTGATAGAAACTCGTACGACTTGTATTCGGGTATGCTTATAAATTACATATAATAAAGTCCATCCAAGAATTATTGACATCAGAGCAGGCCTTGGAAGTCCAGTCGCAGCTTTATTTCTAGTTACAAAAAAGTAACCAAAAGTTTTCTGTGCTTTCATCATCGCAATAAAAAAATATAGATATATCCTGAAAATTAAATGATATTTTTTCAAAGATATGTTGTACCTAGAATATTTGTATTTTTTCAAAGTACGGCAAACTGAACATGACAATGTTTACAATTATCACATACGAATCATACGATTACCTGCGAACTGAATAGATTGGGAAAATTGTAATAGACATCAAGACAGAAACAAAACTTAACGCATGGATTTATTTAATATAATATGAAGTTATTATATGACATTGTAACTTTCAATATTTGTGAACAATGAAGGTGTAAAATATGGAATTCCTACTGTTGATTCAACAACTACAACTGTTATTTCCTCATCTGGGCACACCTCATCATGTTTATAATGACAGATTTTATGTCAGCATCATCCCATACATTTCGACTAATCTTCTCTTATTTCTTTTTATATGTGCTATGAAAAGCCTTTCCAATTATAAGTGTACACTCTTCAAGAGCCTCATTCTATTATTCTAAAGATATTTATTTCACTTGCTCAATTATTTGCCAAATTTATTCGAAACATTAATGACAGAACAAAATGTCAGTGTTATTTCCAACACCAACCTGATTTCTATAACTCAAAATATCACTGAACGGGCATTACCAACCTAATTTCGATTTTCTAAAGCCCCCCGAGATGTCAATAATTCTTGGATGGACTATACTTATAAATCCTCATAAAAACTTATAGAAAGTTTACATGTCATGGATAACGTACGTATAGGATACAGCTTCTCCTCATAGATCCTTATGAAATCTCATAAATTGTCTATATGTTTTTATAATATTTCATGCGGTATTTGTTGCAGGGCAGATCTAGCACGTCCATGAAAATTGCCGGACAAATATTCCTTCTGGAGCCTATTGTTAAGACTCGAATCCATTGGAAGCAAAACAAAATCGAAAGTTAGCCTCATCCTATTTCTTGTCATTTTCATCAAAGCGCGTGAGGTGTACTCGTAGATTTTCGGTAAGGTGCATCAGAAATTTGGGATAAGTTTTTTTTTAATTTTACAATACCTCAGCACAGAAGTGTGCCTTCATCGTTAGAACATTATTTGTCGGTGATCTGATATCGAGATCGCTTTCATTGCTGCTCGCCGCTCTTCCATGGTCAGCCATAGAATTTTACATAGTCATTTATTCCATTCACTTTTATAAAGTATCCCGGTTGGCTGTGATTTAGGTTCATCAAGTTCTTTTACTTAAAACTAACGTAGGTTGGCAATCGTGAAAGTAAAATAATTCTAAGAGATGTCGCCAATGCAATTATTCATAATTAACTCTTTTTCTGTCGGGTTATTCGAGTAGGTACTTTCATTCTTTTTTCGAATAAACTATCGCAAAGTAACGGACTATTCTGTCAATTATCTTTGAGCTAAATTTCAACAATCGAGTCACGCGGTGACATGTGTCAAAATGTCGTGGCCAGCCGGGATACTTTATAAAAGTGAATGGTTACTTATGTTCAGTACCCCCCACTTCTGCAAGATGTTTCGACGGTTAGCTCAGCAGATTCATCGAGTGCAATCAGTCGACAAGTCGACAAGAACCTAGCCCTTGGGTTTGTCAGCCACACGATATGGTTTGCTCTCGTGTGAATGAAAACAAGCAAGGATTCGCATCTGTATTCATAAAACTCAGCAACAACAGGTGAGTCCTGATATCTCTGTAGATCAGCACAGTCCGTGCCCACAAATATAGAACAGCTTCAAAATCGCACAAAACGAAAATGAATTGGTTTTGAATGTCCGCAGCATTTTGGCCAAATATCTTTGCTTTGCAAAATAATGACGACAGTGAACATATTGTATTTTGTGGCTTGTTATGAGGGAGAATGTGACAGCATATAGTTACGTATGGCAATGTTCTCGAACTTGACGTGGCAATCGAAATAGGTTACATAAATTGAATTATTTTTGCATTAATCTCTGACTTGACGTATTTGTACCTTCACCATAGTTATACCCTTGCCGACATTCGTGATAAGAAATATCCCTTCCTTTGTTTGAACCCATTAAATAAACAGCTATGAGCAATTACTTTCGCTTTCAGGATATATCCTCGAAATATCGATTGGATAGGCAACAGGATATCCGTTGAAGGAAAAGGAAACTTGATTCGCATCCATCCTCAGATATTGGCATATCGAAGTTTACCGAAGAAATTGACTACACTCGTTCTTACAAAGCAGAACACATAATGGGAGACAAAGCTCCCGAGCAAACAAAGAGGATATAATCTGACATTTTGTTTGAACTATAAAACATCGTAAATTTCTGCTCCACTCTTGCAAACTTTACTTTTAATTTATTTGGCCGTTTTGTATTCCGGGCTCGATTCCGGAGCAGAAAAACTGCCGAAGATAGACCGGGATAAAAGGTTTTTTGTTTGTTGGTAAATAGGGGCATTAGCATCGGAAAATAATATACGCTGTTCGTATCTAGATACATTCTGTGTTAGTTTCTCTTCATTCTCATGAAAGTTAGGGGACTGAACTAAAAAAGGTTTTTATTGCATGAATATATCTCTGCTTGTGAAAACGCCTTGTTTTTCCCTGAATTGTCCATTTTGGCCGAGTTCAGGGCATCATTTTATCCGATGGATAATCGAAATGGGGCGGATACTTCAACTGCTGATTATTTGACCATTCCATAATTTTTGCATCATAATATTCAATTTATTGTTCGAATGGAATGTAGGTACCTCCCTAATTACAGCTCAGTGGCGAATGCTCTCTAAAGATTTATTACATATTGGATATATTTTGATCGAAATTCGTCGGTATACTTTATCGAATTTTGAAGCTCCACTGGGGCGAATTGTATCAAGAATCTTCAGGTACTCAGCATCAGGTATTTGTGGGGAAACATGATTGAACTGCTGATATTCATAAATGAGGCTGATTTTATTCCTTTCTCTCACTTAGTATGCATCTCATGTGTGCTGCTTGGAGTTACGAAACGTTTGGGACCTAAATCAAGCATACCAATATTTCAGTTGAAATCGAATTCGTAAGAAATTTCTATTTGAAATTAATTTTTTTCAAGCCCTGAGTCGCTGCCTACAAGGTGAAAAAATTCGATGTCTTTCAACTTCATATTTCGAAATTGTTTGTTTGTTAAGGATCTGTTAGGTGAACATATCACATAATGAAACGATTCATACAAATAATAATAATAAAGGCCCTCATTCTATAAATTAAATCATTACGATATATACTAACCGACAAAGAAACTGCAACACCAAGAATGAACTGTTTGAAATTCAATTTTTTGTTAGTAAAACATAGATAGTATATAGCAAGGACTAAATGATTAAAATGTGGAAAAAAAATCGTGATCGTTTCGCCATGTGAACATTCTTTCTTAATTAAATATTGTTGTAGTTTTTTGCGATTTTTTAAATTTTAAAACAAACCAGTAGTTCGAGGAGATCCAAAGTTTATGTTTAGATGTTGTTAAAATGCCAAGAGCACGTGTACGAGGAACTTATTGCCAGCTAAGTGAACTACTTGAGATAGGTCGAATTATTGATCTACGGGAGGTGGTGTTGTCATTTTGAGAAATCGCTAACCGAACGAACACAAATGCAACTAATTACTGTTATGAGGTGATGTCAAGCGTGATTTGATAATAACCAAAATAGAAGGAGAGTAAGCAACGGCCGTCGAAGGGGCACAAATGAAGTTCCAGATCGGCGTCTAAGACTTATGGACATTAGAGATCGATTTGCGACAACTCGATCTTTGGCCCACCTGTAACCATCCTGTTACTGTCCGAACGGTTTCCCATTATAGACCCCATCTTGTGTTACCTCTGACGGATGAGCATCGCCGGCAACGATTACAGTGGTGCATAGAACGACAACATCGGATTGTGGAATGGCATCAGGTCTCATTTTCTGATGAATGTCGATTCTTCTTGGATGCACATGATGGCCGAATGAGGGTTAGGCGACGTCGACGAGACAAGCGTGAACCTCAGTTTCATGTTGTGCATCATGTACACCGGACAGTAAGCCTTATGGTATGAGGTGCTATTGCAGATGCAAGTCTTTAGTCTCCATTCGACGTAACACGACAGAGCTGCATTACCTTCAAGAAATACTGAAGCCATATGTTCGAGCGGGTTGAGGTAAGGGACCTCAACCCGCTCGAGAATTCAATATTCAAGCAAGATAATGCGCGATCTTATGTTACCAGAGTTAGTTTAAGCCATGGCTCCCTAGATTCCCTGATCTTACTCCCATAGAGCATGTTTGGTATATCATGTGTAGAAGGCTTGGAAATTTACCCCAGCCTCCACGGACTCCGTGGGCTCTGGGACATGAAGTACAGGTAGCTTGGGATAGTGTCCCTCAAGAATAAATAGACCATCTTATTGCATCAACGCCAAGACGCGTTAGGGAGTGTTTGGATAATCACGGTAGACAAGCACGTTATTAAAACATTGATTAAAAAAAAATTGTGAACCCTCCGTTTCTTCTCCAAATTTTAATCTACTTGCTATACAGTCTATATGTATAACGGTCTGAGTTTGGCAAAATGGGGTGAATTCGTTTTTCAAATGGGTGTTCAAAATTCACACATTTGTTTTCCTTTACCACAAAGTTTATACATAGGGTGGGCTTATTTGGTTAAGAAAAAGACCGAGATTCTCTGTGCTCTGTGCGATTCTTTGGCTGTTACAAAAATCCCACAAGCAGCATATATCTGCTCAGTTCGAGATCTCTGCCATCAGTCGCATCGTTTTCACACGGCTAAGCTTGAAGCCCCACATCGTCGGCCTTTAGTTCGCCACCTTAAGAGTCTTCAGCCTTCGAAATAGGAAACGTATATCGCCAGATGGCGGTGCAGTGCATTATTTTTTATTCATTTGATTATTCAGCTTAATAGAACAAATGTTGGGGCGCAGGGAATATTAACAAGAAATCCTACCCTGAACTAGATCTCACACTGACTGTATAATACACTTATTTCTCTTCATCAGTCAGCTGGGAGTAGATACCTACGGGGCGTGTCATTTGAAAGAAATTCAATTCCATGTAAAAATCCACAATTGTAAGAAACAATTAATTTTCACTAATCGACGGCTAATAAAATCCTTAATAAAATGTCTTTGGTAAAAATGGATATTTATCATTTCGAATAGAAAAATTCAAGGAAATAAATTTCACGAAAACAACACATTGTTGTAATATTATTTACAGAGAAACAGTAAATTCTGAAAGAAAAGTAGACAGTCGTTTAATTAACTAAATGATAGACTTCAATACTGAAATGAAAAAACACAAACATATTTGTTCGTTTTGATGGTGGAAATGTAGAAAAATTACCAAAAATGATGGGGAATATCCCTTTCATTCATTTAATACTTATAAAATATTTTTTTTTATTATTTTTTGCTTTATACACTCATACATCCCTTCATCAGTCAGAAAAATAAATCGTTTCTGAGTCTCTTTTATTCAGGGATGTAGACCCTTAACAAAGTGAATTCGTGTGATGAGAACTTTTACCTTGTACAACACCACACGAAACCAGACAGAAGCAGATACTTAACTTTTGGTCTGAACAACCGTAAGTACCATTCCTTCAGTGTTTACTTTATAGTATTCATTTTCAATTCTATCAAACATCCATTTTTTCTCTTATTCTCGAGGCGATAAGAATTGGTACAACAGTCCATTTCTTCTTTCAAAGAGAGCTTGTGTATTTTATTTAAATGGGACACCCTATATTCAAAAGTGTTTTTCAATTCTCTGAAACTTCCTGCATGCTTTCGTATACTTTTCACATATTTTTATTCGACAGTTTTCGAAATATTGGCCATTTTGACAATAAAATGATACCTGTAGAGGCTATGTTATCCATTTATATTTCACGAACCCTTGCACATACCAATAACAGCTTTATATGCATTGAAAGACAAGACTTCAAAGTATCCTAGCCAGCTATGATAAAGCATCTCTAGCATATGGAATGTCCACAAAAAGACTATCATTATGACGAATTTCCAATCGATTTTTCGTCATTTTTTCAAATGCAATGCATATAATTTTTTTCATTCATCATTGTTATCACCATTAATTTCACTTCATTTTTTGTGAAATACATGAAATGCATTCCTTTAACAGAATAGGATTTATTAGAGTTTCTCCTCTAAATTCACATTCACATTCAAAAAGCAGATTTGGCTTTTCTGTGGATATTGAGAACTGTCAAATTATTCTATTCAGAATTGACATTCAATTCTTCAATGCTTCAATTCATATCATCGTAGTTTTTACGGATTGGATGAATACTCACACAATGATGTAAAAATTCAAGAAATACCAATGAGTTTGAATGTTCAAGTTATGAATACTACACAAAAACGAGTTTCGAAACTTGAGGATACAAAAAAGTGCCCGTCTTTATCCATACAACTTTCTTCGAAAAAATGATATTCATAATTTTCACAGGCACGCACGCAGATCTTCAAGCTCCCAAGCTTGAAGTTTGTTTGAAATTTTGGCAAGATCCGACTCTTCAAGTAGAAACATAGAAAATTATCACAAATGTATTTTGAAAAATGGGTACAGCAAGCAAGTTTCTGTCTTCATCACATTTTTGAGTAGATACATCAAAACTTTCCAATTCCCCATTTCGCTATAATATGATAATATGAATTGAAGCTTCAATGATGCTTATTCGGAATGGAATTATTTGACAGTTCTCAATAACCACAGAAAAGCCAAATCTGCTATTTGAATTCGAAGGTATATGTGAATTTTAAGGCTTGTTCGGACTAGGCCAGTATTTTAGTCGAGTAGAGAGTCGATTCGCCCACTGACTACTCTACCACAGTATCAAAGACTCTTAATCAGTATAAGGTAGTAGGTACATCATCCTGTGACTCTACTCGACTCGATTGCTGGCGTTCGCACACGGGAAATTACAAAATCATTCGCTACTCGACTAATCTACTGGCCTAGTCCGAACAAGCCCTTAGGGAAACATTTGAGAAAATGAAAAAAAATCGATTTGAAATTCGTCATGTTGATATTCTTTTTGTGGACAATCCTATGCTGGAAATGCTTTATTATAGCTGGCCAGGATACTTTGAAGTCTTGTCTTTCAACCCATATAAAGTTGTTATTGATATGTGCAAGAGTTCTTGAAATATAATTGGATAAAATAGCCTCTACAAGTATTATTTTTTTGTCAAAATTGCCAATATTTCGAAAACTGCCGAAAACTGCCGAATAAAAATATATGAAAAGTACGAAAGCATGCAGAAAGTTTCGGAGAATTGAAAAACACTATTAAATATAGGGTATCCCATTTGAAAAAACAAAGTCACCCTCTATTCCTCTTTTGTGGGCCACCCGATATTTTCGAAAATATTTTTAGGTTGTGCTCTTCTTGGAGTATATCAAGTCTGCATCGAAAAATTTTGCAAACTCAGACCGTTACGCGTATATCGTCCACTGCGGCACTAATGGGACACCCAGTATATTAAAATTCAAACACTTCATTCTGGGTGTTGCAGTTTCTTTGTCTGTTAGTATAACATATATCAGGGCGAGATTTAGCTCGCATGATCTGAAAAAAATACAACAGTTAGAAAAGGAATTCATAATCAACAAAAATCATTCGTCTATAGTTCCACCTTACTCTCCGATAATAGGAGCAATACAAAAAAAACTCACGAGCATAACATTGAAAACGAAAATTCACAAGTTTATCAACAAAATAAGACCACCAATCGCTAAAAATGATACTGGAACGTGTGTTCATTCACATCAAATAGCTAGAAAAACTGAGAATGAATACCATGTAAAGAGTTCACGCAAAAGAATCGAAACATTTCAACTCCCATGGTCATAAATAACTAATTATACAGTGTATCATGTTATTCATTATATATGTTTGTTGAAGTTGTCTGTGGCTCATTGATAAATTTGGGTACCTGTTGAAAAATGTGATCGAAAAGATATAGGGGTCAATGGCATATTTCAATCTCGTTCATAGAATAACGACCAACATGGCAATCAAGCAGTTCATTCCGAATTAAATTTCATTCTCGAATATTCACAACGACACCATGAAATATCCATTGCGAGTTCCTTATTCCCCGTTTATATCATTCCACCCCAGGATGATTGTGCCGGGGTGGGTAATTGCTGGAAATATAATTTATTTTCCCGACGGCACGAGAAACTTTCAACCCGTTAGGCAAAAACTTCGACTTCGGAGATGTGGGTAAAACTTTTTCGGAGCGGGTAGAAAAACGGAAAAAAGTGTAATTATTGAAGTTGGTGTTCGGCGGTTAGAATCGCGATGGTTTCCAAACATTGATTAGTTCCGGAAAAACTTTTGAGTGACTCTTCAATTCCTAATATGCGGCAGACTGGGTAACGCTAAAATTTGAAGTTTTTGTGTCAATGAATAGGCCCAATATGGGTTCAGAATGAACGAATGGTCAACGTTTTATACATCGAGATGGACTGAATTTAATGATTTTATTTTTCACTTGTATATTATCTGTTTATTTCGCCTTAGAAGCGGTTGATACAAATACACTCATAACGCCCAAGGATATTTTTAGCGGGTGATATGAATCATAACGCCCGGTCGTTGTGAGAGAAGCAAAAGCTAAAACGAAGTTATATATTTCGCAGAATTTCGATACTAGTACAAGCGACAACTCAACGAACAACATCAGCATAGTCTGACTTAATTAAAATTAAAAACGGAGTTTTCGAATTTTCCGGGAAAATTATGTGATCGTGAACTTTCGGATTTTTTTGGAGACCTCAGAATCAAACACTTGACCACAAGTACTTGAAAGTTTTTTCATGAGAAAACTACTGAAAAATTAATGAGAATCTGTAACCGAATTCAAAATCATTGTTGATACATTGTTTTTAGAGATGATGCTCTGTTCTATGTAACCGTCCGCCACAGATGCACTCTTCCATCATTTTCAAAATTTCATACGATGCACCGACGTCCATCCCAAACAATGTCCTGTATATTCATTTGCATTATCAAATTTTGAGTATTTGGCAATCATCCTAGGCATACTCCCTATGATATATTTGCCAACAGAATGGACAGAGCTATCAAATATTCATATTTTCATTGACTATCAGTCAAGCTCGGTAGAGTTATTTAGAGCCGCTACCAACAAATTGATCATTGCCAATATGATTGCCAATATCCGAATCGGATAGGTACTTGAAGAAGAAGAAGAAGAATCAGTCTAGATTTCAAAATGGCATATTTCTTCCCCAAGTACGCAGGACAAAATTTTTCAGACTGAAATATACAAAAATGAAACATATGCTGAATGAAAAATAAGATAACAATTCTTGAATGTACCCAATAACACGGTCTCATCTATGAAAATAATTTTATTTTTCAACATTCATTGATTGAATATTTCTTAATCATTATCGTGGATTAATCTGGATTTCTTCGGTAATGGATTATTCGCAGCTTTGGCTGGGTCTATTATAATATTATTTGATAGATTCATTTCCATCATTTGTCAAAGTCCATGAAGAAAATAGTAATAACATTCACCTTATATAATAATGACAGCAATACGCAACGAACTTAAAAATATCATCAATTGCCATGTTTACGACTAGCAGTTAAATGGAAAAAAAATCAATGAATAAATTTTAATATCGATTTTTATTGTAATAGAATGATATTTTCGTGAAAATATAATGTTGTATGTTCCCTGTACCTCAGGGAACGATTTTGGGTCCCATATTATTCCTTATTTATATAAATGATATAGCTCGCATAAAGAATTTCAGGGTTAGTGTTGTCTGTTACGCCGATGATACAGCGCTTATTGTTACGGGAAAAAGTTGGCGGGATGCTTACCGAGCTGCGGAGGAGGATCTTCACAGGTTACATATATGGCTGAATAATAATCTCTTGATATTTTTTCTACACGCGATGTAAGGGTTACGAGTGGTGTGCCCCAGGGTTCTGTTCTTGGTCCTATACTCTTCCTGCTGCACACAGCCGATCTCCCTCATTCATTGGTTTCCAAGTGTCTTCTATTCGCTGACAATGCCAAATTATATAGTGTTCCGTCCCTTACCTTCAACCAGCTGCAGGCCGACCTGGATGTTATTGGTCACTGGGTTGAAAAGTGGTTGTTGCCTCTCAACATCAGTGAGTGCTGTGTACTACACATCGGCAGAAACAACACTGAACTCCCGTATACGCTGGCTGGACAGCCCCTCGCTGTGGTCCGAAGCCATCGTGATCTTGGGGTGATGGTCAATTCTGATCTTGACTGGTCGGAACATATTACCGAGAGTTGCAGTAGAGCAAAGAAGGCCACCTTCCTCATTCAGCGATCTTTCAGAGGTTGTAGTATCCAGACTGCAAAGTTGCTGTACACGACATACGTGAGACCAGTTTTGGAGTACGCTGGACCAGTTTGGTGGGTCACCCGGAAATTAGACTCGCAACTTCTTGAGTCTGTTCAGTGATGGTGCACAAGGATCCCTTTTCCATATTTATCTCGACCCGGGTACGAAGCAAGGATGGGATTATTCGAACTGACCAGCTTCGAGGACCGGCGTGCCAAGGATGACATGATAGTGGCGTTCAGGGCGATGCATGGATTCTTCGGTGTAGACCTTGAGCATTTATTTCCGTTGAACACGAATAATCTTCGCGGACATAATTTTAAACTTGCCAAGGAATCGTTTAAAACCTCCTACCGGATGAACTTCCTGTCAAATAGAGTTTTCGACACTTGTAATCGTCTCCCGGGTGATGTGGTGGATGCTGCCACTGTCAATGGGTTCAAGAACATGTACGACCGATGAAGAAGAAGTGCCTGAGCTGATTTCAAGACTGGCAAACTTGTATTATATATATATATTTATTTTAAATTCTGTATTGGGTGCATAGGTTTTACCTCCACTCTCATTGTTTATTAATAATAATAATAATAATAAAAACAAAACCAAATATATGACTTTTTCTCTCAACTCGTGTGATCAGCCTGGTAACACTTTGAAAATACATTAATCCACCTGTACAAACATCTCAACGTGTCAGTGTAGTTCAGTTGAAAAAACCTCTTCCATCAAATATTTAGGGCTGACAATTGATCAACATTTGAGGTGGGATAAACACGCAGAATACGTTATGAAAAGAATGATGCATAAGTTCTATACCCTCAGAGATGTTCTTTCTCGTGACAACTTGTTGATGGTCTATAGGTCACTAGCAGAATCGGTAATAAGATACTGCATTATCGTGTGGGGTGGTGCTTTCACTGACAGTTTGGTACATTTGCCAACAGCGCAAAACACGTTACTGAAAATAATTTTGAGAAAGAATAGACTATTTCCATCTCTCCGATTATATAACGAGTTCAAGTTGTTTAATTTGGGGTCCTTGTATACATACCAGTGACTTGTGTGGATGTTTTCGAATGCTAGTAAGTACATCACTGCTCCCTCTTCTAGAACAACTAGATTCTCTGAGAATTTGCAAATAATATTGCCACTTTTCCGAAGAAGCCATACCCAGAGGTTTGTTTTTTTCTATGGCCCAAAACTATATAATTTGCTCCCGATTAAACTAAAAAATATAAGCACGATTGGAAGATTTAAGAAAGAAGTTAAAGAATATATGATCGATAATAATTCTGATTTTGATATTTACTTGAGAAGTATTTGCCATGTTTTTTTTTTTTGCTCCTTTCACTGTGTCATTTTTAAATACAAAGTTAGATTTTTTGTTTTTTTTTTGTTAATTTCGTCGCCACCTCGTCACTATTTATTTGCTTATTTATGTATTATGATTGTAGTGAATTCATATTTAATTCTGTGCATTCTCTTCACCTCCATTCGGACCTGGCGGGATCATACAAAACAGGCATGATTGCCTAGGTGGATCTTGTCTGTCCTTGGGGATTCGAAATATGTAAATATATATTAAGTATAAATTGTACAGAAAGAGTGAATGAATAAAATTGATTTGATTGATATTGGATCCTAATGCCATTCGGGCAACATTCATCCCTCGGGCCAAAGGCCACATCCCTATATAGCACTTGGTACATAAATAACTACTCATTAAAATATCAGTTCATCAACAGTTTGATATTTGTTTTGGAAGAAATGTCAAATGCGTTCATGTAGTTGCGAGGTACCGTGGAGCTGGCTGGTGTATTATATTGATCAGACTTAGGTAGACTGATATTCATTCAGTGAAATTTTATAGTTTACACCATCTAATCTATACAAAAAAAAAACAAAATCAATTAGATAGATCTAAGAACCTTGCAAGGTTCATAATTTTAGGCCTATAAGCAAATTATGTATTTTCGAGGAAGTCGTTGAACTATCCACATTTCACTTTCTTATTTGGTTGGTTACCAAATCCAGGGAAAGCATGGGGCTCTGAAGAGGAAATCGGTTGAGACCAATTTCATTGATTTTGCTGAGTTACTCTATGATTCCTTGGATCTTCGCGAGTCGATGCCATGTATACTGACATTCGATAAAATTGAGAGGCTCGTATCAGCTCTTGTTGGTGTTGGTGTGTGTTGTGTTATGTTGCGATGATTCGAATCCTATCTGACGAGGTGAAGATAGTTTGTGACAGTTACGGGGTACAGCTCCAAAGTTTTCTACTTCCTTCCACTCCTTTTTTTAATGAATACAGGGTTGGGATAAAGTACGGAACCAAGTAAATATCGGTAAAAGTATCGACTTCGCTGGATAAAAAGATTCAATTTGAAATTTAAAAAGGAAGTACTATGATTACAACGTCTCAAAAAAATCATACGCCGGTATGTCTAGTAGCAATTTTTGAGAAGGCAAAAAGAAAATGTTTAATATTGTTGACGTGAATTTGAATAATAAGAAATCAGGTTCAATTTGAGAGTCCTGATTTATCTCCATGGTAGTATGATAGCTGGTACGATGACAGTCGTTTTTATACCTAAACATGCCCTACTCGCGTATGATTTTTTTGTGACGTTGTAATTTCAAATTGAATGTAAGTGTTGCATTGTGAGGTTTTTCAAATGATTTTAATGTTTGATATTTAATTTTTAGTCCCTGAAGAAGTTTTAAAAATAGAAGGAAAGCTTGGAAATAAATAAAGAATACACACATATACTCCATTCACTTTTACAAAGTATCTTGGTGGGCCATCGTTTAGGTTTATCAAGTTCTTTTACTTAAAACGGACGCAGGTTGGCACTCGTGAAAATCAAGCGACATTGCCAAGTCTACTTTCTAATTACTCTTTTTTAACTTTGTGAATGGAGTTAGTTCCTTTAAGCTTTAACTATGACACAAGATTCGTAGTATCAATACATTTTCATACTGGAATATTTCAAGTTGCGCAAAGAGGTATTTAATTGTCCTCTGTAGGCTTATTTCTTGAGAATTTTGAGAAGTGGGGATTTCCATACGTCCGTCTGTTCTGTTCGTCTAAAAGTTTTTCTATCGGGTTAAGAACTATCACAAAGTAACGGACTATTCTGTCCATTATTTTTCAGTAAAATTTCAACACTCGGTTCTTGATTTCCGTATAAGAAAATAGCATAACTGAATCTTCCAATCATGTTTATACTCGTACACGTGAAATATTTCCAGTATTAACAGAAAAAAAGTTTCTTCAATATTCGTCAGATCTTTGGAATTATTAAATTCACATAATATTTCCTCAAATTCATTGTTTTCCCAAAGTAAATGAACGTTTTGATAAATACGTAATTTCTACGATTTATATGTAGAAACGGCAACGTTGCTTCCATATCTGACAGAAGAATGATTATAACCTAACATTTTCGAAATATACGCGGTGAAATGTGTCAGAATTCCAGCGCCAACCGGGCTACTTTATAAAAGTGAATGGAGTATAAGTCCTGTTTTTTGACTTCTTCTCCGAAATAACTCACCTACAAGTAATTATCTTCTAAACGAAACGAACGATAGTTATGAAAATTTGCAGGTGCAAGTGCAATGGAACAAAATGCATCTGATGTACATGTTTTTGTAAGTGATGTACTTCCGGTTCAACCGGAAATACCATCAACTACTTTAATTCAAATGGGAAACCCTATATATCATTGAAGATTTTGAAAGAGCTTGTTATTTTGAATACCTACATACTAAGTTTGCGCTTCTTATGGCATGTCTTGGATATCTCCGAAGGTTGGTTGGGGAGAAGCTTCCATGTTTTATAACTTTGTCCAATTGTGTTCTTTGCGAAATCTGAATTTATTCGATTATTTTGTTCTTGTTTCTGGATTCAATAAGAGATAAATATTTTTTCTTGATATTGTTACAAATTGGCGGAGGATCCGGCCCGTCTTGAAATCATAATACATAATATATACTTTTTATCGTGGTGATCCTGTTTTGAAATTAGGTCAATATGATGAAGTTATTGAATGATCACCAATCCTTGAAATATGTGCGAGTTTTCAAGGTAATCGGACGTCTTGAAATTGGGGAAAAGCCGAAAAATTCTGTTACATAAATAGAGATACTCGACGAGGTTCGCAACTTGTAAATCTGTAATTTTTCTGTCGAAACCTGTACCTGTTTACTCTATTTGTTTTGCATATTTCTCGATCAGCACTCATTCAATATTTTTTTGGTATAAAACTTGCGCTTGGCCGACCTAATAAAGCCACGCTAAAATGCTATAATTCATTTCAGAGCCAGAAGTATTCTCCAAATTTTTTTTATTCGAAACTCGCCGTTTTCTAGCCATTTCTAATTTTATACGATAAGATTTTTCGAAAAAGTAGTACGTATACATGGTGTATTTTAGGGTGGTGCTTTTCTTTTGGCAGGTGATAGAACTCATCAAAATAAGTCATTTTACCGAAAATTTCATATTTTGAAATTTATACAGGGTGAGCCTTTGACTTATACATATACTTTAACTGTAGATTCTTTAGGCCAAGGTAAACCTTTCTTTCATATTCCATTTCTCCGAATTCGGCTCTGTTAAAGAGATATAGCCATTTGAAAAAAAATTGGGCTGAATGCGTGCCTGATATTATTGTCTACAAACACCTCAAAGTCCATATTTTTCGATTGAAATTGATGTGATTATTAGATATTCAGGGTGCAAGCACTGACCTTATTTGAATAAGAATGTTACAAACACGATATTTCCTAACAAAACGCTAAGTTTTGTCCCATCATTTCTGCAATTGAAAAGTCATATTTCTCACACCAAAATAAGTTCCTTCTTTGATTTTCCTGAAGATTAGTTTGTAAACACTAATAATTTGTTCATATTTTCCGCGATACTCTGGAATGATCTCATAAAAATTGGTTTCTCACTAACCTATCCTTACTCCATCAACCTAAGTCTTATGATTCGAGGTCAATGACCTAACCTAACTCATCTTCTGTGATATAATATTCCACAGAACTCTAGAGAAGACGATGCCAGATTGCCGATTTTCTCTTCAAACATTAGTATAGGCGAAACCAAGGAAGCGGTACGTACCCTATCATTAACGGAAGAACTATCGCAAAGGCACCAGTTTTGTTTACTTTTCGCTGAAGGCGTCTAGGCGTTGCTCTTCGGGAGCGCCAAACGAGTTCTGATTCTCGCCGATATAGCGCTACGTTCTTAATTGCAGTTGCCCATAATGGTGCGATGCCGGCTGCGATGTAGCACGGCCTACTCTTCCCTTCTGAAGGCTGTGGATGTAGCCGCCACGCAAGACAAACCGTGTTTCTGTGTCTCCAACCTCCATCGTTAGTCAGTGACTTCGATTTATTTATTTACAGAGAATGAAGCAAAAAGGTGATGATTATGTAAATGACTTTTAGTGAATTGATGTAATAGTAGTGTCGCCTGGTGTCGAGTTATATTGTTTTAATAGATTTTTTGCTGAAGGACCGATAACAATGAATTTTCAATAGAAACTTCCTATAAAATGTATAATTTCATGCTTCTTAGAATTCAATTTCATCTGCTCCCACATTTGTGGGATTTACTATTACATATCTCTACATCAATCGTTTTTTCATCATAAAGATTTTCGTCTTGACAAAGTTGATTAACTGATAATAATTCTGACAACATTGTATACATTTTGAGAGACCAGAGAAGAAATAATATTCGATGAGATTCAACTCAGGACAGCATTCAGATTATTCTTGAAATTCATGATTTTTTCATCAAATTTAATCTTATACAATTAGGAATAACTTGAAAACGACACGTTTTATTGAAGAAACATAAGAATACTTTTGTTTTCTGAAATAATTTATTCTTTCGAAAACGTGAATCGTTTATCTTTTTCAAGTGGTTTTATAGTATTTTTGCTTGAATGCATGAGTTGACTACACTGTAACTTCTATACCAGGAGAAATATGGAATACGAGTAAGTTTCAATTGAGGAATATGCACCATGAATAGACTAAACAATCATCCAAAATTCAGTTCATTCGAAATATCGGTTCCAAATATATGGAAAGAATAGTATTTTGGATTTTTGACACCCTGTATCTTTCAAACGATACCGAATTTTGAAAAATGGTATGGGAAAAAAGTATTTCGTTTGATGAGAGGAATCTACAGTTCAAATATATGAACAAGTCAAAGACTCACCCTGCATAAAATGTTGGGCATCAATACCTTAATTCTACTCTGGCTTGCATCCCTATGTTCATCATATCTCTACACCCCTGCAATAGGTACATGAACAACCGCAAAGATGGGTGATTTCTCAGCTGAAATCTTGTTCTGTACAACTTATACGCTAAACTGTTATTTAGTTTTGATTCACCATAAGTGAAAAGCATATCAACAAGTTCATTGTGTGAATAAACGTGCAGCATTTGCGAAACATAGAACACTCGTACCCTCGCCGTAACACGATCGAAGAATACTGATCACAATCGATATTCTGGGTCATGTATGAGAAGACGACAAAATACATGTTGATATCTACGGAGGAGCAGGCGAGGGAGCAGGTTCGGACGGAGGAATTCACCTAGAAACTAGAAAATATTCTAGTTTCATTTTCTCGAAACAGGGGCATAATTCTAAAAAAAATTGGTAAAATGGCTTATTTGGATGAGTTCTACCATCTGTCAAAAAAGCCTCATCTTTAAATATATGATAAATTCAAATTTTTGTTGCTTTTCTTATCAGTATATAGGTGTTTCATATGTTGAACTCTTGTGTATACATCAGCTGTTTATTGCGTTCTAGGAATTCATAGCCTCAGTCCAAGTTTCTTCTTCATTCTGAAATAATAATAATGAATACATTAATGAAGGCTTTTACGTTCGAGTAATCTGAGCGTTTTAGCAGTGGTCCAATAGGAATTTCACCGAACGTTTCGCCTTTTTGTTGGAGACATCTTGAGATATACGAGGATATATTGAAAAATTCTTAGCCTAATATTTATAGTTAGAACCAAACAACATTTCAATGTCAAAATATTTTATTACCCAACATGTTCTCCCCTTTATTGAATACATTTATCACAGCGAACCTTCAACGTCTCTAGACCTTAAAAAAATATTTCTCTTGCTCTGCAAACCAGTCCTCCACAGCTTTCATTACCTCCACATTGGAAGAAAATTTACGACCTTTTGAACTTTTTTTCAGTTGAGGAGAGAGATGATAGTTGGACGGATCCAAATCTGGTGAATAAGGGGTGTGTTCTAGAAATACTAACCCTAAATCACCAATTTCTTGCATGGCAACATGAGATTTGTGTACTGGGACGTTGTCCTGTAAAAACAAAATACCTTTGTAAAGCTTTCCGTGTCTTTTCTCATCAATTTTTTCCCGTAGTAAAGTCGAATAGTAATCTCCAGTTATTGTTCTACCTTTATCCAAAAAATCAATTATGATTACTCCATGGCATTCCCGCAAAACTGTATCAAGAATTTTTCCAGCAGATTTTTGGACACGAAACTTCTTAGGTCTTGGAGAACCAGAGTGACACCATTCCATCGATTGTTGCTTTGTTTCTGGATCGTAGAAATGTACCCAAGTCTCATCCATAGTAACAATTTGGTTTAAGAAGTCTACATCGTTTTCAAATCGAGCACAGATCGCACGCTTTTGGTCAACATTCAAACATTTGGTGATCAATTTTGCAGAAATTTTTCTCATGTCCAAATTGACGTGAACTATATGATGAACGCGTTCGTATGAAATCTTCAGTGCTTCAGATATCCGTTTTTCGCCCAATTCGACGGTCCGATAAAATTATGTCATGAACTGCATCGATATTTTCGAGGACTGACACAGAAACTGGCCTTCCCGATCGGTCATCATCTTCAATGGAAAATTTTCCTCTTTTGAAGCTTGCAGTCCAATTTTTCACGGTCGCATACGAAGGACATTGAGCATTAAGGGTATTAAGCATATCTTCGTAAATCTGCTTACCTCTTAACCCTTTTAAATGGATGTACTTGATGATGGCTCGACACTCCAATTTTTCCATTTTTACAATTTCGGTGGACATTTTTTTTTAAATTTATTGCGTACCTCTGGTTTACTTTTTTGACGTCGAACTCTACATTGACACTTCTAATAAGTTATTGTTCGTTGATATGGTATCGCAATATTTTGTTTATGCATGGAACTGGTCTAGGCTAAATATCCTCGTATCTCGGTCGTAGGTTGCTACCCGAAGAATGAGTGCTTCGAACTGGTGATGTAACTGGATCCATCCCCGTATTCATAGCCAAAGCCCCTTCGCCGAGTTGGCCGGTCGGTTCATCCCCTATGCTTCGGTCAGGTTCAGTTTTACCGTTGCTGGCAACCAAGCAATATGAAAAATGGGAGTCTCCTCTTTCCTGCTCTTGTTGTTCTTGTGCTAAGTTTTTGATGGGCTCTATTGTCATTCTAGTATCATAATTCTTGGTGCCGGCAATGCCCACTATTTTAGCGAACAGAATATCATGTCCCTCCATCGAAGCATGTTTAGCGAGTACAGACTTCTCTGTTTGATACAGTCGACATCAGCGATCGTGTTTTTTGATCCGTATATGAATACTCTATTTGGTAATCCCGCTGTACACTTTTCCGCAATTGCATGGCTATCTGTAAACCTCAGCTTCAAAGAGTGGATCAGTTCGGTCTGTGGCTCTCCTTAGGACCTGTTTTTGTTTTGGCTTAAGTATAGACTGTTTTGATATCATGTCTTTTCAGAAGTTCGTCAATTCTGGTCATCACCGATGAAATGAAAGGTGAGTATGCCTTTTCTTAGGAAATGATTTCGAATGGTCTATATTCATTTGTTGTTCACTTAGGTCTGAAGGCTCGATCGATCTCTTTCAAGTTGTACACATCTGAAATAATTGCTTGTCCCAAATTTTCCAATTTATTCATCTGTCAGATATTCAGGCTGACATACGTCGAGCTGTCTCAACAAGTATTATGATCCCACCACGCCTTTGTTGGCGATTGTGATGGGATTCCCTGTGTAGATATCTGAGGTCTGTGTGGATTGGTTTTCTATAAAACTTGTTTCCTAGATGGCCACTAGGCTTCCTATAGTAATCGATACATCCAGGAAAGGTAGTGCACTTTCTCTCTCTGTTTCCATTTTCATAAATAAAAACATAATTTAACATTCCAGATGAAACAAGATTTCGTCAGACTGAATAGATTATGGGTTTTCTCAAGTTCCAAATATAATAGTATCAATGCAATTGAAACACTCGCTTTATAATAAGTAGCATTATTTGAAATACAAATTCATCTGTTCGAGCATTTTTCAACAATAGTATTCACTATTCTGTTGAAAAATGCTCGTTCAGATGAAATCGTATTTATGAATCCAATGCGATACCTTTTACTTACTCTGTACATTTAGAGCCACCTCGGTCAACTATTTCTGTGACCCAGTGGAGCAGCCTGTATAATAAACTCAACTGCAGCTTTGCTAACGTTCATTTTTGTTCATATCGATCTGCAGAATATAACGATACGGTCATTGTTCTGATTTCTCGATCCACATACAGGCAACGATTATTTTCGTTCGATTGTAATCCCTAATTATCAGAGTAATACCCATAAATACTGACAGGTGGGAATTTGTAGCTGCGGGATACACTCGGGAATAGCCGTACAAATGAACGTTTACGGGAAGGGGAAACACGATTAGATTAGGAAGAGGTGCGGAGGGTGGCAGAGATACGTGTTGATTCTGCATAACAATGAATGGGGCCGGTTACAGCATCAATAGCGAACGAACGCTGAGGCAGTTTTACCGAGTCAACAGCGGGAAATAACTATCCTGGGCATTTTATGGAAATGATTCCGAACTACCGGCATTACTACCCGCCTTATCCGCTCGTCACCATAAAACTTTTCTTCTTTATGCTTATCATCTAGAACGGTATTACAGGCAAGGCATAAACATGAGTTTCTGCATATTTGCACAATTTCAAGAACATGCAAGAACCGATTTTATTAGAGCGATCAGACAAACATGTATTTCTGCTACAGAAAAAACGAGATCCGGCCCAGAAAATACATACCTACTTACATAGGTTAAAATGCGTGATTCCAGAGATCACTATGCGCTGTTAATGAGTGACATTCTCAATTATTTATCTCTGCAAGTTCCTGGAGTTCTATCTAATATACAGGGTGTCCCAGAAGTCCCGCAATTCCTTGAGGGGATCGAAAGTGAACAATTTTCTAAGCCCAAATACCCATGTTTGAAATTTTTTGATAACGTAGTTCATTGGTTATTAATTAATGAAAGTGACCAATCAGGAGCGCGCTACAGACGATTGAGTAAGCAGTGGGGACGCGAAAGTGAGACGCCAGTCTCGGTTTACTGCGTGAAAAGCCGGCAGCAGCTCTGGCGTCTCACTCTCGCGTCCCCAACTACTTACTCATTCTTCTATAGCGCGCTCCTGATTGGTCACTTTCATTAATTAATTACTGATTAACTACTCCATCAAAAAATTTCAAACATGGATATTTGGGCTTAGAATATTTTTCTCTTTCGATTCCCTCAAGGAAGTGCGGGACTTCTGGGACACCCTGTAGATCTCGAGTTCGAGAATAAGAGATTATTTTGTCGGAGCTAACCCAAACCTGAAGATATCATAGTCAACATGTCCAAATGCTTTGGATTGATTAATTTTTGAAGTTTTATTTCTGCGCAAATAATCTTGGTGACATTCGAGTTATTCTTTTATTCGATGAGGTGGGTTGAAAAAATCAAAAATTCTAGTATTATTCGTATGTAACAAAACTGCAATTCATAATCTTGTCACTAACAATTTTTCAAATATCAAGGAATACTGATAGTGATACCCATTTCTCAGTTCTTTCCTATTTATACGAATTCTCATCATCAAAATGATTCCTTCAACTTCAATGAAGTGATAATTATACAGTGTGAGTCTTCGACTCAAATATATTTCAACTGTTTACGATTCCTCTCATCAAACTAAATACCTACTTTTACCCATACCATTTTTCAAAATTTGGCTTCGTTTTAAAGATACAGGGTGTCGCAAATCCATAAAAAGAAACACTTTCCTCTTTATATCTTTTGAACTATTATTTCAAATGAACTGAATTTTGGTTATTCTCTCTATTCATGGTGCATATTCCGCAACCGAATCTTATTGTCAATATTCCTCCTGGTATAAAAGTTACAGCGTAGCCTACACATAAATCTACTGAAAATGCTATAAAACCACTTGAAAAAGATGAACGGTTTATATTTTCAAAAGATTCAATCATTTTAGAGAATACAAATCCTTTTTCTTTAATAAAACGTCTTTTTCGAGTTATTCCTAGTTTTATCCGATAAAATTTCAGGAAAAAATCATGAATCTCAAGAATAATAATCTGGATACTTCTCTCGATTTTATATATCACCAAATCGCATGAGGAAAAATTTCGCTACAAGTTACCAATGTTGCCAGAATGTTTATCAACTTTGTCGAGACTCTAATCTGAACGATGGAGAAGCGTTGGATGTAGAGATATTTGATAATAAAGTCCCACAAATGTGGAAGATAAAATTGAACATCAAGGAGCATGAAATTATATATTTCATACGCACAGTTTCTATTGAAAATTTATTCTTGCCGGTACAATAAATGTCTATGAAATACTTATTTCAGAGATATGAATGATGAATGTCGATACAAACCACGTATCAATTTGAAATGTTTCTATCTAAACAATATTGTCTTGGAATTCTATAAACTCGACACTACACGATTAATATTAGGTACATTGATTCACTGAAAATCTTCACAAAATTATCACGAGATCGGAGAAAAACTCCTAAAATAATAACTTTCCCCTCTCATAACAACATCGCTCTAGGAAAGATTTCCTCCATGTTCATAGATATGAGAATTTCCTATACTATGGTCTCGTGAAGTTAGCCACACTTTTCCAGCCACGGTTTCTGACGTGAAGACTGTCGAATGTGGGATAGAGGAATATTGGCTCACAGTGTTGCCATATCTACTCTGTAATAGGAGACTTGAACTTTCACGGTTTCAGGGCCAATTTTGCGAAAAGATACCATGTGTAATGATATAATATGTTCTATATTCGAACCTTATTGTGCTCAACAAGAATTCGCGGAAATTGGGATGAATTCAGTTGGATTGAATTAAAAAATTCTATGATTCCACTGAAGAAATTTAGGACATGAATTCAGCGGTATACTAAAATCGCAAAAACTATTTTTTGGATGGCCGTACCAGAAAAAAATAAAATCTGTCACGGGTGCCGAAAAATGCAAGATGGAGTCGCAGTGCCGCGAAAAAAAAATGTATTTGAAAAGAACATGAATCTAGTATACAAAAATCGTAAAGACTTTCTTTTTGGAAGGCCGTCGAAGTGCCAGAAAAAAAATAAAATCTGTCACTGGTAGTGGGAAAATCCAAGATGGAGTCGCGGTGCCGCGAAAAGAAAAATGTATTTGAAAAGATCATGAATCTAGTATGCAAAAACTGTGAAAACTTTTTTTTGGATGGCCGTCGAAGTGCCAGAAAAAAAATAAAATCTGTCACTGGTAGTGGGAAAATCCAAGATGGAGTCGCGGTGCAGCGAAAAGAAAAATGTATTTGAAAAGATCATGAATCTAGTATGCAAAAACTGTGAAAACTTTTTTTTGGATGGCCGTCGAAGTGCCAGAAAAAAAATAAAATCTGTCACTGGTAGTGGGAAAATCCAAGATGGAGTCAAGGTGCAGCGAAAAGAAAAATGTATTTGAAAAGATCATGAATCTAGTATGCAAAAACTGTGAAAACTTTTTTTTGGATGGCCGTCGAAGTGCCAGAAAAAAAATTAAATCTGTCACTGGTAGTGGGAAAATCCAAGATGGAGTCGCGGTGCCGCGAAAAGAAAAATGTATTTGAAAAGATCATGAATCTAGTATGCAAAAACTGTAAAACCTTTTTTTTGGATGGCCGTCGAAGTGCCAGAAAAAAAATAAAATCTGTCACTGGAAGTGGGAAAATCCAAGATGCAGTCGCGGTGCCGCGAAAAGAAAAATGTATTTGAAAAGATCATGAATCTAGTATGCAAAAACTGTGAAAACTTTTTTTTGGATGGCCGTCGAAGTGCCAGAAAAAAAATAAAATCTGTCACTGGTAGTGGGAAAATCCAAGATGGAGTCGGGGTGCCGCGAAAAGAAAAATGTATTTGAAAAGATCATGAATCTAGTATGCAAAAACTGTGAAAACTTTTTTTTGGATGGCCGTCGAAGTGCCAGAAAAAAAATAAAATCTGTCACTGGTAGTGGGAAAATCCAAGATGGAGTCGCGGTGCAGCGAAAAGAAAAATGTATTTGAAAAGATCATGAATCTAGTATGTAAAAACTGTGAAAACTTTTTTTTTGGATGGCCGTCGAAGTGCCAGAAAAAAAAATAAAATCTGTCACTGGTAGTGGTAAAATCCAAGATGGAGTCGCGGTGCCGCGAAAAGAAAAATGTATTTGGAAAGATCATGAATCTAGTATGCAAAAACTGTGAAAACTTTTTTTTGGATGGCCGTCGAAGTGCCAGAAAAAAATAAAATCTGTCACTGGTAGTGGGAAAATCCAAGATGGAGTCGCGGTGCCGCGAAAAGAAGAATGTATTTGAAAAGATCATGAATCTAGTATGCAAAAACTGTGAAAACTTTTTTTTGGATGGCCGTCGAAGTGCCAGAAAAAAAATAAAATCTGTCACTGGTAGTGGGAAAATCCAAGATGGAGTCGCGGTGCCGCGAAAAAAAAAATGTGTTTGAAAAGAACATAAATCTAGTATACAAAAACCGTGAAAACTTTTTTTTGGATGGCCGTCGGAGTGCCAGAAAAAAAATAAAATCTGTCACTGGTAGTGGAAAAATCCAAGATGGAGTCGCGGTGCCGCGAAAAAAAAAATTTATTTGAAAAGATCATGAATCTATTATACAAAAACCGTGAAAACTTTTTTTGGATGGCCGTCGGAGTGCCAGAAAAAAAATAAAATCTGTCACTGGTAGTGGGAAAATCCAAGATGGAGTCGCGGTGCCGCGAAAAAACAAATGTATTTGAAAAGAACTAGATTCATGATCTTTTCAAATACATTTTTCTTTTCGCGGCACCGCGACTCCATCTTGTATTGTCCCAATACCAGTGACAGATTTTATTTTTTCTCTGGCACTTCGACGGCCACCCAAAAAAAAGTTTTCACAGTTTTTGCATTCTAGATTCATGATCTTTTCAAATACATTTTTCTTTTCGCGGCACCGCGACTCCATCTTGGATTTTCCCACTACCAGTGACAGATTTAATTTTTTTTCTGGCACTCCGACGGCCATCCAAAAAAAGTTTTCACGGTTTCTGTATACTAGATTCATGATCTTTTCAAATACATTTTTCTTTTCGCGGCACCGCGACTCCATCTTGTATTTTCCCAATACCAGTGACAGATTTTATTTTTTCTCTGGCACTTCGACGGCCATCCAAAAAAAAGTTTTCACGGTTTTTGTATACTAGATTCATGTTCTTTTCAAATACATTTTGCTTTTCGCGGCACCGCCACTCCATCTTGGATTTTCCCACTACCAGTGACAGATTTTATTTTTTTTCTGGCACTTCGACGGCCATCCAAAAAAAAGTTTTCACAGTTTTTGCATTCTAGATTCATGATCTTTTTAAATACATTTTTTTTTTCGCGGCACCGCGACTCCATCTTGTATTTTCCCAATACCAGTGACAGATTTTATTTTTTCTCTGGCGCTTCGACGGCCATCCAAAAAAAAGTTTTCACAGTTTTTGTATACCAGATTCATGATCTTTTCAAATACATTTTTCTTTTCGCGGCACCGCGACTCCATCTTGGATTTTCCCACTACCAGTGACAGATTTTATTTTATTTCTGGCACTCCGACGGCCATCCAAAAAAAAGTTTTCACGGTTTTTGTATACTAGATTTATGTTCTTTTCAAACACATTTTTTTTTTCGCGGCACCGCGACTCCATCTTGGATTTTCCCACTACCAGTGACAGATTTTATTTTTTTTCTGGCACTCCGACGGCCATCCAAAAAAAAGTTTTCACGGTTTTTGTATACTAGATTTATGTTCTTTTCAAACACATTTTTTTTTCGCGGCACCGCGACTCCATCTTGGATTTTCCCACTACCAGTGACAGATTTTATTTTTTTTCTGGCACTTCGACGGCCATCCAAAAAAAAGTTTTCACAGTTTTTGTATACTAGATTCATGATCTTTTCAAATACATTTTTCTTTTCACGGCACCGCGACTCCATCTTGGATTTTCCCACTACCAGTGACAGATTTTATTTTTTTTCTGGCACTTCGACGGCCATCCAAAAAAAAGTTTTCACAGTTTTTGTATACCAGATTCATGATCTTTTCAAATACATTTTTCTTTTCGCGGCACCGCGACTCCATCTTGGATTTTCCCACTACCAGTGACGGATTTTATTTTTTTTCTGGCACTTCTACGGCCATCCAAAAAAAAGTTTTCACAGTTTTTGTATACCAGATTCATGATCTTTTCAAATACATTTTTCTTTTCGCGGCACCGCGACTCCATCTTGGATTTTCCCACTACCAGTGACAGATTTTATTTTTTTTCTGGCACTCCGACGGCCATCCAAAAAAAAGTTTTCACAGTTTTTGTATACCAGATTCATGATCTTTTCAAATACATTTTTCTTTTCGCGGCACCGCGACTCCATCTTGGATTTTCCCACTACCAGTGACAGATTTTATTTCTTTTCTGGCACTTCGACGGCCATCCAAAAAAAAGTTTTCACAGTTTTTGTATACCAGATTCATGATCTTTTCAAATACATTTTTCTTTTCGCGGCACCGCGACTCCATCTTGGATTTTCCCACTACCAGTGACAGATTTTTTTTTTTTCAGGCACTTCGACGGCCATCCAAAAAAAGTTTTCACAGTTTTTGCATACTAGATTCATGATCTTTTCAAATACATTTTTCTTTTCGCGGCACCGCGACTCCATCTTGGATTTTCCCACTACCAGTGACAGATTTTATTTTTTTTCTGGCACTCCGACGGCCATCCAAAAAAAAGTTTTCACGGTTTTTGTATACTAGATTTATGTTCTTTTCAAACACATTTTTTTTTCGCGGCACCGCGACTCCATCTTGGATTTTCCCACTACCAGTGACAGATTTTATTTTTTTTCTGGCACTTCGACGGCCATCCAAAAAAAAGGTTTTACGGTTTTTGTATACTAGATTCATGATCTTTTCAAATACATTTTTCTTTTCGCGGCACCGCGACTCCATCTTGGATTTTCCCACTACCAGTGACAGATTTTATTTTTTTTTCTGGCACTTCGACGGCCATCCAAAAAAAAGTTTTCACAGTTTTTGTATACTAGATTCATGATCTTTTCAAATACATTTTTCTTTTCGCGGCACCGCGACTCCATCTTGGATTTTCCCACTACCAGTGACAGATTTTATTTTTTTTTCTGGCACTTCGACGGCCATCCAAAAAAAAGTTTTCACAGTTTTTGCATACTAGATTCATGATCTTTTCAAATACATTTTTCTTTTCGCGGCACCGCGACTCCATCTTGGATTTTCTCACTACCAGTGACAGATTTTATTTTTTTTCTGGCACTCCGACGGCCATCCAAAAAAAAGTTTTCACGGTTTTTGTATACTAGATTTATGTTCTTTTCAAACACATTTTTTTTTCGCGGCACCGCGACTCCATCTTGGATTTTCCCACTACCAGTGACAGATTTTATTTTTTTTCTAGCACTTCGACGGCCTTCCAAAAAGAAAGTCTTTACGGTTTTTGTATACTAGATTCATGTTCTTTTCAAATACATTTTTTTTTCGCGGCACTGCGACTCCATCTTGCATTTTTCGGCACCCGTGACAGATTTTATTTTTTTCTGGTACGGCCATCCAAAAAATAGTTTTTGCGATTTTAGTATACCACTGAATTCATGTCCTAAATTTCTTCAGTGGAATCATAGAATTTTTGAATTCAATCCAACTGAAGTTCAAGTCTCCTATTACAGAGTAGATATGGCAACACTGTGAGCCAATATTCCTCTATCCCACATTCGACTGTCTTCACGTCAGAAACCGTGGCTGGAAAAGTGTGGCTAACTTCACGAGATCCTATACTATGTATTAACTCAATTTCAATCGAAAAATTTGAACTTTGAGGTCTTTACAGAGAATCGTAACAGGCTCTCATTTGCCAAATATTTCTTCAAATGGCTTTATCTTTTCAACAGAGCCGAATTTGGTAAAATGAAAAAAGGTTTTTTTTTGGCTCAAGAATAAAATATATGAACAAGTCAAACCGTTTTTATGAATTATACTTAAATCTACGGTTTCATAAAAATCATCTGAATGATATTTCCAATCTTTATTCTTGAAGCCTATCAATACAGCTGAATTGATCGAATTATCACAACTTTTGAAAAACAAAAATTGCAGTGGCTATGATGACATACCGATGAGTATTGTAAAATCGTCGGTCAAGGTACTCTCAATTGTACTATGTCACATTATAAATAATTCTATGAAATATTTCATTTTTCCAGATCAATTAAAGTTTGCTTTGATAAAACCGTTTTTCAAAAAAGGGGATCCAGAGGATTTAGGCAATTATAGACCAATCAGTTTATTGCCGGCTTTTTCAAAAATTTTTGAGTTGGTGATGAGTTCTAAGTTGCTCAAGTTTATGAATGAAAATAATTTATTTTCCCAGTTCCAACATGGTTATTTGAAAGGAATATCAACTGATACTGCTATTTATCAATTCGTCAATACTATTTTGGATCATTTAGAGAGCAAAAATTTAGCTATGGGTCTTTTCATTGATTTGAAAAAGGCATACGACTGTGTTGACCTTCTGTTGTTAAAACTTAACAAATATGGTATAAAGGGTAAAGCCAATGCTTGGGTTAAGTCTTATATTTCTCAAAGGAGACAACAAGTAACAGTTAATGAGAATGTTAGGTATAAAATTCGTCCTGTTAATGTGGGTATAGCACAGGGTAGTATCGCAGGTCCGATCTTATTCATTATATACAGGGTTGGGATAAAGTTTGGCACCAAATTAATATATTCAAAACGGAACGGACGATAATTTTGAAATTTGGCAGCTGAGTGTAATGGACTACAATGCATTCGATGAGCATTATTTTCATTAATGAGATACTTCCGGTTTAACCGGAAATGACCAATTTTTTTTTATTTGAACTGACTGAACTAGACTGAATTTCTCCTTTTTACAGAGAATTTTTACATGGAACCCGATATGGACAGATCCGAAACAAGGTGCACTTTCAGAATCTGCAGAAATATACAGGGTGTCCCATTTAAATAATTTTTTTTTCATTTCCGGTTAAACCGGAAGTATCTCATTAATGAAAATATGCTCATCAAATGCTTTGTGGTCCATTACACTCAGCTGCAAAATTTCAAAAATATCGCCCGTTTCGTTTTGAAGATATTAATTTGGTGCCAAACTTTATACCAACCCTGTATATAAATGACCTACCTTTATCACTGAATAATTGCTCTATATCGAATTATGTGGATGACACCAATATTTTGCTTTCTGGGAAGAATACAGAAGAAATCATAATAAAAACTAAGAATACTTTTTCTGAAGCGAGTAGTTGGTTCGCTATGAATAAACTTAAGGGGAATGATTCCAAAACTAATTTAATTATGTTCCATACTAGACAATCTTCAACTCATCCACCTAATTGCGTTTTTCTTGAAAACCAAAAAGTGGATCTAGTTTCTAGTACAAAGTTCCTAGCAGTTCACACTGACGAATTCTTGAACTGGGAAACACATATAAACAAGATTTGTTTAAAACTAGGAAGCGTAGGCTATGGAATCAGAACTGTGGCTCATTATATGAACGTTGACACTCTCAGAATTTTGTACCACGCTAATTTCGAATCAATACTAAGATTCGGAATTATTTTCTGGGGTAGTAGCTCAAAAATACAATCAGTTTTTGTATCACAAAAAAGGACAGTTAGAACTATTTGCAACCTAAAGTTCAGGGAATCATGCATAGGCAAATTTAGGAATTTGTCTATATTAACTTATATGGTGTATATATTTTTGAATTCTTGTTGTTTTTATATAAAAATAGGGATAAATTTGTTGTAAATGTTGGACATGGGTATAATACGCGAACACAGGATCTTGTTTATCCTCACCACTTTGTCTGAAATTTATATTATATGTGTGTAAGATTGTTCAATAAGTTACCTAATTACATCAAAGAATTTAATAATTTGAATAAATTCAAAAAATTAATTAAGAAAATGTTAGTTTAATTGGAACCTTACACATTGTGGGATTATTTAAATTGTGAAAATCTATTTTAGTTTACTTATATTCAGTTTGACGTCATTTCATTTTTTATATGCATGTATGTGAAATCTGAAATAAAGAAAAATGATCAATCTATGTATCTATTCCATGATGAATTAGCTGAATATGATTTATGAGAGTACCCAAGACTAACGAGATTCCGTTTTCAATACCAGTCTGAATGAAGCTCAATATTTCTCCCATATCACATGGAGTTTCCCATGCTGAATATATACCACTCTGTACCGTTCAGCATCGAATAATGATTTGCAATTCTCCACAAAAGTAGGGAAGTCTACGTAACCAATTGAAATCCTTGTCGATCACAGGTGGTTGCTACTGGCTCTGGTGAAAACTTTATGTTTTCACATTATTCAGAAGATATTTGTTTCATCTTCATCAGATAAAAGTTTCAACAGTCAGAATTTTCTTTAAGTTATCACATTTGCCCTTCATTTAGATACCGTGAGTTTATAAATCGAAGAAAACTATTTGAAATTCCAAGAAGACTGCTCATCATGATTCCCTGAAGTTTGAAGCAGATATAAAACGTTCTTCAATGCTTTTCGTAGAATAATGCTTGCTTTCCACAGTCCTTCAACTATAGATTTCAGCAATGCATTCAAGAAATGGAAGACATGTTGAGAAAGTTATGAAAATGTTTCAATATCAACTTTCATTGAACTGTATTGACGTTTGCTACCTGGTAGAAACTTCAAACAAAAAGTTTTTCAAATGGCATCAAAAACTCTACCAGAATCAGTCGTTAAAAATCTGTTTCTGATCATCACCCCTGAAAAACTACCCCCAGATATTTTTTTCAAATGGCACTCTAAACGATTTCTTAGTAAAAGAAAAACATTTTGAAACAATTTCTCATCATTTTACATAAATTCAACCCTCAAAAAAAAATTATAATTTCCGGCACATTCACCATTTTTCTCAGTCCATTCTCTTCGTCTATGTCCTATGCTCTATAATCATTCTCTTCTCAAAGGTTGCCACCCAAAACAATGCCAATTTTCGAAATAAAATAAGTTGTCAATTCAACGAAATTTAACAGCATGTTGATATATTCATTAGGGGTATAAGTGAAAGGCATTTTCAATATTTGTAAAAGAGGTACAACAATTTTGTTGAATTGACAACTTATTTTATTTCGAAAACTGGCATTGTTTTCGGTGGCAACCTTTGAGTATGGAATAATTATAGAGTATAGAACATAGACATAGAGAATGGACTGAGAAAAATGGTGAATGTGCCGAAACTTATAAATTTTTTTGAGGGTTGAATTTCTGTAAAATGATAAAAAATTGTTCTTAAATATTTCTTCTTCCACTAAGAAACCGTTTAGAGTAAGAAAAATCTGAGAATGCCATTTGAAAAAAATATCTGGGAGTAGTTTTTTCAGGGGTGGTAATCAGAAACAGAATTTCAACGACGGATTCTGGTAGAGTTTTTGATGCCATTCGAAAAACTTTCTGTTTGAACTTTCTACCTTGTCTGAGAGCCGAGATATTGGCTGTTTGGAACATCTTGGGGCACTCTGTATATTGTTGTTCTTTGTCTCACGCATGCGAATAGCGACATGCGGTGCTATTTGCGCACGCATGCGAATAGCGACATGCGGTGCTATTTGCGAGTGTAAAAAGATATGGAGGTCAATTTTTCTAAAGATATGTTGTTATAAACGGGATAATTGATTATTCGAGATGTTTTCCTTCGATCTCGTGTTAATAATTTGGGAGACTTTCAGTGAATTAAAGTACTCAATATTTACCGTGTAGTGTCGAGTTTATGATAGGAGAGGTTTCAATGATTCAAGGAATAGTACTGACAAATTTTTCCTAACTCAAGTCCTCCTTTCAGCATGTTAGTGCAGGTATGTCTTGCCTGAATCAACCATTTCATTCAAAATAGTTCTTCCTCGTAACTTTGAATTATTGAAAGTTTATATGCACCAAACGAAACCGAAGTGCAGCAGCTCGAAATTTTATAATTCCCCCGATGGCCAGTCAACATCGTAAAACACGGAAAAGTAAATAAAGGGGGTATCGAGCCTCTCCAATATTTTCCCCATTGATCCTGAACCCTAAACCATAAATGAACGAATATTTTTCGAGCATAAAACTGTGCCCCTGCATCATAAAAATATTATGTATTCCTCTGTGTTTGCACGCTTGAAACTAACCATGTGATGTTCGAAAAGTCGCGTTCGGCACGCGATTCCCTCGTACGGCTGACAAGTCTCCAACGTTTCGAGCTTGTTGAATGCATAAATAACACGTCATATCACTGAAGCTAAATTCCGTAGAGCTCGACCTGTCATTAGCATATTGGATCATTACAATATTCGACATCATCGAATATTTGTCGAATATATTTTAACTGCTATTCAAGGTTGATGCACATTAGAATATTCCTAGATCGTCGTCCCTTGAATACTTTGCGGAATTATAGACGAAATTCAAATAATATGATTCGTATTATATGCGCAGTATTATATGCGGGTAATCCTTGGCTTTCCATATTTAATGCATCATTTCTGCAGGACTCAACGTTGCTTCCGGTTTTTGAGTTCTGATTTCGAGATTGTGGGCGATGTTTATGTCATAAGATTATGGGATTATGTCACAGTGTCATTTGCTAACTTTGGTATCACAGGCTGACATGTCAGTAAGTTCCGTTTTTGCTGCTGATTCCTTAGAATTCATTGGATGTGAATTGCGTTGAAATGGATCGTCTTATATTGTATACAGTGTGAGTCTTTGATTTGTACAGATATTAACTGTAGATTCTTGAGGTCAAAAGAAACCTTTCTTAATTTTCCATTCTTCCAAATTTGGCCCTGTTGAAAAGATATGGCCATTTGAGAAGAAATTTGGACAAATACGTGCCTGATATGATTCTCTGATGCAAAACCTCAAAGTTTATATTTCTCGAATGAAATGGAGTAAATACATTTAGGGAATACTCAAGTACTAACCTTATTCGAATGAGAATGTTCAAAACACGATATTTCTTAACAGAAACACCAAGTTTTGTCCGATTGTATCTGCAACTAGAAAGCCATATTTCTCCGATCGAATTAAGTTCCTTCTTCGATTAGTTAACTTGTTCATATCCTTCTCGATATCCCAAAAATATCTTGCAAAAAATGCTTTTCATTCATTTTATATTAGTCAACTTAACCTAACCCAATATGCGTATAAGATACCTCACAAAAATCTACTATGACCGAGCATCACGGAGCTTTTGAGAAGAACCTGCGAGATAGCGGGCGCGCAAGGCAAGACACACCGTTAGATCTATCAATCGGCCCATCTCCAACCTTCAATTGTTGTTGTGTCTCACGCATGCGTAAAAGGACAACCGGACAACCGACGCTATTTGCAAGTGTAAACAGAAACGAAGGACAAGTGTTCTAGAACTATGTTATAAATGGTGAAATTGATTATTTTAGCAGTTTTCCTCCGATCTTGTGATGATTATATGGAAGACTTTCAGTGGATTAATGTAATATTAACCGTGTTGTGTCGAGTTTATAGAATTTCAGTGTATGAATTGGGATATTTTTGTGTGCAGTTTTCAACTAGTAATTAGTTGGCAGCAAATAACCATAGAGGATATTGTTCAAATAGGAACATCACCCAAAATCATTCAGTGCCAAGTATCATTTTATTATTCATTAATTTCAATTCAATACCTGGCTTGTATGGACATTCATCATTCATTTATCTGAATTTTGTCTTTCATTGAGCTAATTTTTGATATTTTCCGGGTGGAGTGGTTGAAATAAATTTTTACTGGAAACCTTGCTTATAAAATATTTATTTCATATTTCTTTGAATTAAATTTCATCTCCCACATTTGTGGGATTTCATTTCTACATATCTCTGCATCGAACGTTATTCCATAATAGAGATTTTAGTCTTGACAAAATTGATAAACACTCTGACAACATTGTTAACTTGTATAGAAGTATAGGAAAGCATCAAGATTATTCTAATGATTTTTTATTTTCTCGTCGAATTTCATCATATGTAATACCACTAGAGATGAAATTTTACCGGCAAAATTTCTCGATTGTAATATGAAAGTTTGTTGCTCATGACATTTTTTCCAAAATCACTCGCCTAGCGGCTCGTGATTTTGATACAAATATCGTTCGCGAAATTTCCGAAGAGCAGCAAACATAAACATCAAAAGAGTGAAATTTTACCTGCTCAAATTTCATCTCGAGTGGTATTCAGCATGACTATTTCACGAGAAAATACGGCAATATGTTCCCATTTAACGCGTATTGCGCTATTTGGCAAATCAGAATTCATCATAGATTGACTAAACCACTAAACGTTGTTTGTCTTATCTATGATATTTATTTCCGAAGCTATCTATGAATTCGAGAAACGTCAAAAATTTTATCGCTGAAAAACCAACTTGTTAGTTTTGCCGGCTTGAAAATTTTGTCGAGATGAAACAATCGTTGCTACGGAAACTTCCTCACTAAAAATGACAAAGCATACATTTTCACAATCAAATTCACAACATTGCATTTGGTTAAACTATATGAACACGGGAAAAAATTCGAAAGAAAAAAGGGATTGGTGACAACCGGCATAAAGTTTCAATATTTATTGACAGATCTTCGGATCAGATAACTATGGAAATACATGCATAGAATACCCGGTGGCCGGTATAACGACTCCTTACTGAAAATCGTGACCAAAATTCGTAGATCAAAACGGCACTCTAGAATATTTATCGGTCGTGGCGCTACTGTGGCAACGAAAAATAGCGCAATCTCTTTCTAGAGAAATGAAAAGCAGGACAAATTCTCACATTTTCGATCGACAAGAAAGTCTTGAACAAAATCTAATCAGTGCCAACACCAGGTATTCTTTGCGTCTATTATGGAATCATAAGAAGTTTAATTATGTGTATTATACGGAGAAACCCCATGTCCATGTTTGTTTTCGAGCGTGAACTCTTTCTTTTGATAGCCCTAACAAAGTTTGACCTTTTTCCCGACCATTGACATATTCTACGAGAAAGCGGACATCCACATAAATGAATTCAGGCCGAATATGCAGATGCTACATCACTGTCCAATTTCAACCATAGCTGAAATCTACATACTAAATTCGAACCAACACCCACGTCCTCTCAGAGGGTGCGTTCCGCATCAGGATTCCGCCACCCGCAGGAACTAAACAAGTCCGTACGGAGCATCCGACACCACCTGTCACCCGCGGGAATGACCGACCATTAGCTGTTGATGAATGGATGGCAAACGTAGGCAATTTCTCTGACCCGAACACTGTTGCTTGTTGCGGATCCGATTTGAAACGATCCTCTCCCCATCTGCGTTTTCAGCTCATTTCTCTGGGAACGAACCTCTCTATGGGCGATTGGTTTTTATGTTTATTTTTCTGCGGTGAGGAGTGCGTGTGCTAGTCCGATGCCTGAATATTTACTGGATGAGATTCCTTCTTCTCGACGCTGATTCGAAAGAATGAGGCTATTTTGAGTGGATAAATATGGGGAGAATGTTTTCGGGCAGCTCACAGCGAGGGTAGTCAGGGTAGTGGTTTTATTGATATATCGAGGCTAGAGCATAGAAATCATAATATATATACTTACTCTAGAATGCTAATTCCTTCTAGTTCCGCAGCGAAAAACGTGCCGCATAGGCAACTGATTCACAATGTGCGCATGCTCACTATTAGGAAATTTCACGTAGAACGATGCCAAGTCCCTAAATGTTTTGTCGGTTCTATTTTAAGTCAATATTATTGAACAATAAAAATATTCCATTGAGTAACAGACTTATTTTATAGCTCATGCGAGACTTCCTAAGACTATGAGACACATTAATATCATAAGTGAATTGCAATATTTGTGGAATTGGTGAGAAAATTAGAGCAGTAATGTAGTAGGTTTCACTTAATAGATATAGACCACGCAACACCGCTTTTTCTGTCTCATGGCAAATGACTTAGTGAAAATCTAGGCAGGACCGTGTTCAGTATCAGTCTGCAGCCACAGTTTAGTTTACTGCATAGACAAACTAGTTTACTGGTGCGTAACTGTTATTATCGTGTTTGATATTCTTCGTGTGCATTTTGCTTTTGTTGTGTGTTGTGTTCGATTTGGATTTTTTCGTATCCGATAAACAATGAACTGTATAGTGTTGTGGTGTCCTTGTCTTGACCCGCTCATTTCCCACTTGAGTATGTAAACTATGTGCACCTTTTCATTCATATAAACTGTTAGAAATTTATGATTTACGCTTTGCTTTTCATTCGATTGACACATATCTATCCACTCGCACCATGAGATTGGTTCTTTATATAGAAAAAGAACGCAATTCATCATGAAAAATCATGAAATCTTGTGAGTAAACCATCTTTTAATGGATAATTCGAACTCGAAAATAAAATATAATGAAGTAAAACTTTGCAGTTTCATTCAGATAAGGTAACAGATTGATTTTGGAATATCAATATACTCGGAACTCAAAAAGACAAATGACTTGAAGAATGAATGTAGGTATCAGAATTCACTCATGAAACGATGCAGAGTAACGCATTGGCAGATGTACAATACATTTTCATGTTTCCACTATTTTCAGGAACACCGAAGAATAGAACTGTCCTGAAGGGATATATTAGTATATTTTGCTCATTTGATTTTTATTCTGTACTTTACCAAAAGATTCGTTGTTTGTTAACCAGAATTTGTCTTCCTTGATCCTTGAATTAATTTTTATACCGAAACCGGGTTTTTTCAAAGCCTGACGAGGTTTTGGAATAATGAAAGATTTTCAGCTTATCTTCCAGTCGCTGATGATTCCAAATTTACCATTCAAATAGCTGTTGAAAATAGTCAATATGTTCAAAACAACTAGTAAGAGTCGAATACTAATTATGAATTGATTAAATCCAACTGCAACAATAACAGCATAAAATTTTATTGAAGCCGACCCTGTTCAGAAACAACCTGATGGCACGTATGCGCATTGTGGACCACACTGAAATTTTTACAACACTTCGATACAATTGATTTAGCATTCTAGAGTAAGTATATATATTATGATTTCTATGGGCTAGAGCGAATCGACTTTTCAGTGGATCGGACACGTTCACATCTAAGTTCATAGATCAGTTTTGGATGGAATTCCGAATGAGTTTAGAATATTCAATTATGACCCATAGTATATTCGAAAATGGAGTATCCGAACCATGAATTTATTCAAATTAGATTCAACTTTCTGTTTTGTCGGTTTGTTTCTAACAAATATTCATACGCATACGACTGCAGCTTTCATAAATGAAGTCTGATGAACCTACGGCCTCCCTCGAATCTACCCTCAAAATTTATCTCCGTTCCTGCAATGTAGAAATAAACACAAGTACATAACAGTTCGTAAACAACTGCATTAAAGTGAGTTGTTTTTATCCTTTTTATTCGTCAATATTCACTCACGGTCCTAATAGTCTTGAAAGAAACCATAACATTACAATTACGTTCGTTCAAGAACCTTGAAATCTTGTGGGAGGAAGCTTGATTGATTGATTGATTTGCTGACGAACAAGAGACCGGGTTAGCCCTGTGACACTGCGACCAACTTGGGTCTATTGTATCACTCTTTCGTCAGTGGTTCCTCACGAGAATAGGTTTGTGTCCTTTATCAGGTTCAGTAGCCTATTTATGAGGTTTATCGGCTTCATTCCCGTTTCCGGACTGATTTCTCCGAAGATTCTGTGGCGCCTTCTTCCCAGGGCGTCGCATTCAAAAATGATGTGAGAGGCTGTTTCTTCCTCTTCACCGCAGAGTCTGCAATCCACGGGTTCTCCAAGTATTCCCTTGGTGTTCAGATGTTTTCTAAGGCCGCAGTGTCCGGTGTATTTATCTTTTTAGATTCAAAAAGTCAGCCGTCAAGGTTTGGATTATGTTGTCCTACCATGACTTTGCTGTGTGTTTGCCCGTCGCTCTGTTCCCAGTGTTGTCGGTGTCTTTGTTTTATCCACTCCCCAATCAGGGTCCTGCATCGGTTTTTGCTGATTCTAAGCACAGGTTCTGGCCCTGTGAATGGCGTTTCAGATGCTTATCTTGCTAACTGGTCAGCTTTTTCATTTCCCGCTATTCCCTTGTGACCTGGCACCCACATCAAAGTGACCTTGTTGTGTTTTGCAAGCTCCAGAAGGTCCTGGAGGCATTTCCAGACGAGTCTCGACTTTATCTGTGTCGAGTTGAGGGCTTTAATGGCGCTCTGGCTATCAGAGAGAATGTGGATGTGTTTTTTCTTTGGTAGTCACTTTCCAGGTTCTTCTGTATGCCTGTCCTAATGGCATGTGTTTCAACTTGAAATATCTCTCCGTTCCTGCAATATAGATATAAACACAATTAAATAATAGCTCGTAAACAACTGCATTAGAGTGGGTTGTTTTTATCCTTTTTAATCGTCAATATTCACTCACGGTCCTAATAGTCTAGAAAGAAACTATAACATTACTATTACGTTCGTTCAAGAACCTTGAAATCTTGTGGGGGGAAGCTTAACTAAAACTCAAAGATGCATACTTTCTGAGTTGAGTATAATCTGGTTGAGATACTCACTCCGTTTCAAGGTCGGCGTTTAAAGCGAGTAGGAAATCTCCTCCGATAGAGGCGCCACCGTGCATTTTATGAAATATCTCCATAGAACTTACATTATCACTATAAGTTCTATGAATATCTCTCTAATCATGAATGAAATGTACAATGGCGCTCTCTATCCGAAAATCGCCGAACTATGAAATTAGTCAATTTGTGGGTAAAGCAGGAATTTTTTCCCGCCAAAATTTGAATTTGGCCATTTTTTGCCAATTCCGTATTTCAAGTTGATCTTCTGAACGAAATTATCAGTAGATTCACTTTTAATCGGAAGTTGAACTATTTTCATGGGTCTTTCTGTTGAAATAAAACAGAAGCATGGGTTGGCTCATTTTCTTTTATTTTTGAAAGAAAAAAAAATAACTGTCGGAATGAAATCGATTAAAATTATTTCAACAAGAACCCAAATCCATTCTGAGTTCACCCACAAAATTTCAGTTCTCTAAGTGAAACCGTTTTCGAAATCAACTTGAAATAAAACTACATTGAACGCCCACATTAAGGTGGATTTCCATACATCCGATCATCCGATGATACCTAGGAGCATAGAATAACTGGAGGGAAGGCTTCATACGCTCGACAGATCATTTTGAACTGCCAATAACGGCGGAGGTTAGAGTTTCGTGTGACGCTGAGATCCTTTATTCAGAAATATGTCAGATATTTTGTTGTATGGTGCTACAATTGCAAAGAATATAATGTGGCTGTCATTGTGAAGCCCGCAACGGACGGCGAGCGATATATTATATCTCATATATTTCACCAATATCGCTCCTTATGAAAATACACCAAGCCCCGCGGACGACGCTATAATATATATTCCGATATTACGATATTTTTCCATACTAAAATGACATATGTCAATGCAAAGCTATAATATATATTATATTATCGCTCGCCGTCCGTTGCGGGCTTTTTGATACATTTATGCTTCTTTTCAATTGAAAATGGCCATAAATCATAACATAGACAATATTGATGACATATCATCGCTTTATTCTAATCAACGCAATTTTATGGGAAGTCTGTGATCGGTAATAAATTCGTCAAAACAATATCCTTATCGGAAAAAGCGAACATTCAGGTAGGTATTATCATTATTATACGGGAAGACTGAGGTTTTATCTGTTCTCGTGTATTATACGCAGAATTGTATGGTACCCCGTTTACATTCCCTCTGCTAACACTTAGATTCGGAGCGGGAAACAGATTTTTCTTCCTATATTCAATCTGATCCTTGTAGCCATATCTTTACACGTGCTATATGCATTATATTGTCGGATTTACTAAAAAAAGTATGTATTGCTTTCTTTCACAAGAATATATATTATGATATAGTAATAAATGGGACCTAATAAGTAATAACAACGAATAACCATTAAAGATAATTTTATTAAGGATAGCCATGTTATAGCAACGAACGACGTTGTCGCCATCTCGTGGCCTTGCGGCAAACTGACAAGTTCGGACGTTTGTGGCAGTTCATTTTCGTAGGGGAGCCTTCTCTCCAGTTATTCTATGCTCCTAGATGATACGATCGTCCAAATATAGATGCATAGAAATACCTGGTGTTGGCACTGATTAGATTTTGTTTAAGACTTTCTTGTCGATCGAAAATGTGATATTTTGTACGGCTTTCCATTTCTCCCGAAAAGGGTTGCGTTTTTTGTCGTTGCCGCAGTAGCGCCACGACCGATAAATATTGCGGATTTATTCCGGAACTAGTCCAAAATCTGAAATCTAGGATGCCGTTTTGATCTACAAATTTTGGTCACCATTTTTAGTAGGGAGTCGTTACACCAGGTGTTCTATGCATCTATGTCCGAAGGTATGATTGACAGAAATATTCAAAATGGATTATAGGTGAATTATAGGTTACTCATATGGCTGTCAATCAGGTGATGTTTAATATTTCCGATTTTGGAGCGCATTACTACTAATAATTGTGAATCGAGGTGGGATTGACGTTTCGTCCTGGCTTCGCCCACTATGTGGAACCGTGGTACCCATGGCTGTCTGCTGAGCAGGTGCTCAAGGGCGGTGCGTGCAGTGTGCAGAGTTCTGCACACTGGTGGACTATTCTTGAACAGATTCACCGCTGCGAATCAGCAAATGACACCAACACTGCCTCAGGTGGTGTAACTATATTATTCATTTTATTAGCTGAGTCTGATTCATCACTTCACGAGAGCCGTGATTAGGTGATATTTCAGTTCGCCCGAGTTGATTGCTTAGGTCTTTTTTTCTGAGGAAACGCTTTACTACCTAGTAATATGCTAGGGAGTAATATAAGTTCTGCGTTTTTCAGTTGGTATCCATCGTAGCATGTGATAATATGGCATTGATGACGACTAATAAGCCAGAAACCGGTATGTCATTATTCTGCTGCGGTGGTGCCACCCGGTGGTATACTTTGGAAATTAGATCCGTATCAGTCCATTTCCCTCATGATTGTTCATTATCTCGGAATGCCCGGAATTCATCCTATGTATACTTCCCGATCACTGAAAAAGCAATGAATTAAAAATGGAATGTATAATGCAGATACGCGCTGCTAGATAACTGAAGTCGGTATCTGAAGGGTGGAAGTTAATTATCTTGGTGGAAACAGCATATCTATGTTCGAGATATAGGGTGTTTTTCGCAAATGTGCTTTTGGAAATAATTGCCAATTTCCTAAAGCCTTTTTTCTTAAATTCCAATGGTCTAATTAGTCTTTCCAATATCCTGAATTATAATTAGATATTCTGCTGGTGGGCAAATGTCGAAGTGGGTAAAAAATATTGGGAGGAAAATGGCGTGATTGATATTGGGAACACATTACTCACACATCCTCAATATTCCAGTAGAGCTTGAAATGACAATTTCAAAACTACGCCTTACTTGATATTAAACTAAAATCATCTTCGAAAATTGGAGATTACAAAATACTATCATTGAAGTGGTAAAAAAGAGAAAGGGAAAAATTTTCGAACTTAATGTTGAATGTGAAATTCTAATGTTCTATTATTTATCTCAGGCGAAAAATATCCAGTTATATATATTTTTGGAATGGTAATCTCAGTTTCTCCTGAAATATAGAAAAATCTTAAGTGTAAGTATACCGCTTGAAACAAAATATTGTTCTATAAATAAAAATTGATAAGCATTTTTTCAGAAAAATATACCGACACCCGACACCATTGAATAGTACAAAAAAAGTAGCACACAGAATAGTTTTAACAGAAACGCGAAATTTTTCACGAGAAGAAAGTTACAGCCATCTATCAAAAATGCACATTCACAGAAAACCCCCTCTAACACTAAAACGACATCAGTTTTTTTTTATCCACACTTAACTTCAAATTCAAATGTGTCCAATTGGGCTCACTCCGTAATCTTGTTCGGTGAGGAATATTTATGATTGGCTTGTTATGGTCATGACCTGTATAGCCTGAGGAAGAAAACTGTCCTTGTCATTAATTTAACACCCTGTATTTCCCAAACGGAGCCGATGTTTAAAAAATGGTATGAGAAAAATGTGTTGTATTCCGGTATTCGATGAAAGATATATACAGTAAAATAATGTTCAATCCACCATCCATGAGATTAAATTGAAAGGAAGTGATGAATTTTTCCAAAGAAGCATGAAATCAGTCAAATATCACACAATAGTTTATTTAGATTTTAAATTTGAGAGGTCCACTTTTCTTTGGCAATAGTAGGGTAATGAATTATTGACGGATCAATAAAGAAATGGTAGTGATAATGCACAAGGTGAATGGCATGAGTTTATCTCAGAAAGCGTAAACTGGTACACACTTTAAGTTCATAATTTGACTTTCAGTGAACTAATGTAATATCAAAATCGAAGAGTTGGTAAACAAAATGTATGCTGAGAACGGCAGTGATGAAGACCCTTAGGTCAATAGCGGGGAAGACGCTACGGGACGCATTTTTCCGTTCCCTATACAGTCAGCGCGACAGGTCGCTCTCACCGTATAGGAAACGGAATGCACGAAGGAACACTCCGTTTCCTAGCAGATATGCGCGATGTGCTCACTGCCCTAGTCTTCTGGGTGGCGATGGGACAAATTGCAAATTATTAATAAAGTTTTCTTACTTTCTGTATAGGGTATTAGGTAGAGTCTACCACATTTTTCCTCTGTGAACATTTTTGTAGTCGCGGTTTTTTTTTCCAGCAAACCTCTAGTAAGTCGACCATATTTTCATTTTTTTTAAATCTTACGTACTTTTTTTGTAAAATGTAATCATAAAAACAATCTGGAAAAAATGAGAAAACATGTGGTGTTTTTCTTGTTCGACAGATGAAAATACACGATTTTTTTGAGTTTTTAATTTCATTAATATTTGTCGGACAAGAATGAATTTATATTTTAGAGAGATTCGTTTCATAGAGAAAACAACTGTCCACCACATAAAATGCGGCAAATCCTTAGTCTAGTTGAATATAAAGGTTTTGTTTCAGAATCTTTTTTCGTTTATTGTTGAAATGAAACTATTTTTTTTTTTTATTATAAAAAAAAATGCTTCGATTACAAAGATCATTAGCATACGGAACAATTTAGGAAGTCATCTTAAACTAAGTGTGAAAACAAAAAATACATGAGAATGAAAGACATTTTAAAACTTATCATAAATATGAATATCCTGCAGGAACTTAATGGTGTTTTTAAGGTCGTCATTCTCGTTGCCAAGTTGAGTTGAAAGGGATGGTTTCATTCTTGTCTTCTTCCTGTTGGTGGCGTAATTGGGGCACTCAATCAAAACATGTCTAACTGTCGTTCTGAGATTGCAGGTTTCACAGATAGGCGGAGTGTTTCTTGACAACAAATGTTCATGGGTTAGACGTGTGTGACCTAAACGAAGTCGTGAGATTTTGACCTGGTCATATCGATTCTGGGGAAGATACATGGTGCCCTTGGTGTTTGGTTTAACTTCTTTTAAGGAGGAAGGGTTCTCAGTCCATTGCCTATTCCATTTCTCTTGAAGTTTCGTCGAGATGCAGCGTTTAAGGTCTTGAGCAGTAACTAGGTGTAGAGTGGAGATTTCATTGTGGGAAGCAACTTTTGCAGCTTCGTCGGCTTTTTCATTGCCACAAATTCCAACATGCGATGGGGTAAACATTAGAGTCACAGAGATGATGAAACTATTGATTATGATTGAAAGTTTATAATTCAAATTGTTTACTGACATTTTTATTCAAATCTAATAAAAAACAATAAAAATACTCCTTCCTCACATTGAATTCATTGTAACAAGACGAATGGTATCCAGTAAAAGTATCACACCAATCGTCAGATAGAATGACATCTTTATATTTGTGATCATGATGTTCTCTTGATGCCAAGAATATTTTGCACAGTTAAAGGATGACCTCCTTTTTCGTTTTAAAGCCACGGATATATTTTAAATGTTTGCACAAAAAACACTCCATCATATTATATCGGCAACAACCAACAACTGAAATTGCCGAACTTTATTAGTCCGACAGATGGATGATATTATTCAGCACATCCTTCTTAAATGGTCCTCAAAAAAAACAAATGTTTATTTGTAACATGAGGAAAGTTATATCCGACAAATGGATTAATCTATTCATAACCAAATTAGAGCAGTGAATTCTTTAATTTTTGAATGAACGCCACATTTGTTTTGTCAGACAACTGGTGCCCTACATTGTATTTTCAAGGTGGAGAGAAAATAAGAGAAAGAAGACATTATTCATAATTTTTTCATCCCAAAAAATCTTCGTTTTCCATTTGTCTGACAAGGAAATCGCCACATTTTTTTGTCGGACAATTGCTTTTTCGTATACTTCATATGGTTGTATCACCGATTCTGAAAAATTCGGAAGGGGATTTATACTTTGAAAAAATGCGATTTTCAGTCATGTTTATGTTGTTAGACAATCATGTTCATTTCTCCCAGGTTGTTTTTATGATATACAAAATGAGTATGTTTGATTCAAGAAAAATGAAAATATGGTCGGCTAACGAGAGGTTTTGCTGAAAAAAAACCGCGACTACAAAAATGTTCACAGAGAAAACATGTGGTAGACTCTACCTAATAAGAGTAAGAAAACTTTATTAATAATTTGCAATTTGTCCCATCAGCTCCCAGAAGACTAGGGCAGTGAGCACATCGCGCATATCTGCTAGGAAACGGAGTGTTCCTTCGTGCATTCCGTTTCCTATACAGTGAGAGCGACCTGTCGCGCTGACTGTATAGGGAACGGAAAAATGCCTACGTGACAGAGTCAGGAGTGCAACAATAAGGGAGACCTGCAGAGTGGAAGATGTGATCAGATGGGGACGAAAGCGCAGAAGATACTGGCGGGACCACGTGGAAAGGATGGATCCCGAAAGAATAGCTAAGACGGTGCTAAATGGAAATCCAGTTGGTAAAAGACTAATCGGAAGACCTCCAAAAAGATGGAACGATAGCTGGACATCTATATCACAGGACACCCAACAACATTGACCAGCCTTCGAAATACATAAACAGACCAAAAGGTCTTTACAAAGAAGAAGAAGAAGAAGAAGAAGAGTTGGTAATATTAACCGTCTAGTGTCGAGCTCCTTAGAATTCGATTTAACTCCCTGCACATTCATGTGATTTTATTATGACATAGAGATTTTAGTCTTGATAAAGTTGATGAACATTCTAACGACATCGCTAACTTATAGTGCGATCAGACAGTTAATATTTTCTCTGCGATTCGGTGATATTTAAAATCTGGGGAAGCATCCAGATTATTTTGAGTTTTATGACTTTTTCGTCATGTTTTATCGAATATAATGAGAAATAACTCAAAAACGACGCGATTTATATAGAAAACATAAAAACATACTTTCATTTTCTGAAATGACTGATTTTTTCGAAAATATAAACCGTTAATCTTTTTCAAGTTGTTTCATGGTATTTTTGCGTGGATTTATAAGTCGCTACGCTGTATCTTTTATAACAGAGGAATGATTAAAAGTGAAGATTGATATGCACCATGAATATAATAGGAGTTTTTCAAGGATTTTCGAAAATTGGTATAGGAAAAAGTTTCGTTTGATGAGAGGAATCTACGGTTAGAATACCTATATGTACAAGTCAAAGAGTCACCCTGTATAATAAAATAAATTTTCTCGTCCATTATAATAAAATGAAAAAAATTTAGGAACCAATTTTTTTTTGAGAGAGACGTGTGAATGTGTGATTTCTTATCTTGATAGCAACTAAGAAATATCGATGCCCGTATGTGCTAGCGTTATCGATAAAACTCCAGAATTCGCCGATTTGTCTGGCAATGAATCTCCCCGATTCGCATTCACAGCCAAATTCATGGCCGTGTAACATGAACAATGGACGTTAATACGGAACTCGCCCTTCATAAATTACGCCCATAGGCGCATTTTGACGGTATGCAGCCGGTGGTAAATTCGGTAGCGCCGTGCATAACCGCCACCAGTTACCGTCCTCCCTATTCCTTTGTGTAATGTCAGCATAATGTCATGGCATTTTTATATACTTCGCCAACTAGATTTAATTTAAACCCAGTAGCCTTCCGGAGTAGGCGAATGCGCTAAATGAAATTGCATGTAGTTTTCATGGGAGAACGACCTGATTTATTTCAATGTACGATTTTCGCAGTGGACCTCGAAATTTCGACGAGTCGCCGGAATCTCCTCTAGGATTTATCACCGGGTAATATATTCTGAGGTATGGCGAGATCTGCAACAAGTTTTCAACAGGATCGAAAATCCAGGTCGAAGCCGATTCCACAGATTTCATATCACAAGACCTGGTATTTCGGTCGATTGAACTATCACAATTTTTTGAGCATGGTTTGTGATTTTATAATTTCCTATCCAGGGTAGGCAAAATCTGTTGCCTACTAAAGGGATCTCGAGAACTTTAGCAGCTAGAAATAAACTGATAACACATTCATTAGCTCATTCTTCCTGAATCTGAAAACAGATCCTGCCTAGCGTTAATGGATTTTGAATTATGAATGAAAATTGAGAAATTATTATTTTTTAAATATCTTATGCTGAATAAGCTGTTTGTTTGAACTATTATTAAAAATCTGTTGTTGCATTCTACACTTTTTTAGGAGTAATCCAAATATATTATATTTGGAATTTTTCAATCCAGCTATTCTCGAGAAATGGGAAGGATTTATGACTGTAAGAACGCTTTCACTCCGAATTCCAGAAATGATACTCTAAAGGAATCAAAACTTACTTCATTCGGTTATCGACCACATAATCAACTACTAATGTTTATATTATAATCTACACTTATATCACCTGGAATGCCCGTCATAGACTGCCTCTCTTCCCCGTTGCCACCAAGGAAACAGGCGTCTGTCTGGCCGACCACTTGAGGCACTCCAGCCCTGAGTCAGCTTTACGTACTTCGTCTCAACCATTCCTACATGCACCTAAATTAATGCATCTTACAAAACCATAGTCGAAAGTTCTCTTATATTGGTACAAAATTTTTGGTGATTTAAAAAATGTATCATGTTTCGCTATTCACATGGATATTACATGAGGAAAAATTTAATACTTTTGTCTTGTTTCTCGATTCAGTGTTGAATTGTGAGTAGGCTGGCGTTACTATCATAGCTGCCGTTGAATATGGATTTGGGAGCACGGCAGTGGCCCCGCCAAGTCGAGCGCGAAGCAAACACTGCCGCACTATCTTTACCCGAACCATTTCGCCGCATTTTCAAGCCCCTATTTGAGAACCTCCGGATGAGACCAGAACGCCGAAATTTTCGTCATCCAGTAAGCTATAATCACGTACTCAAAATCCAAAATTTCAAGTGTGTAGGTCATTTAGTTCCGAAGTTACGCGAAAGCAAAGTTTCGCATTTTCGACCCTAATTCACTCATGATCATCAAAATAGAACTAGTACTTCCCATAAATTCAGAGAGCTGAAATTTGGTACATAGTTAGGGTTTAATGGCCACATAAAGGGAAAATTATAAAAACTGTTGGCACGTCACGTGAGCTCACGTGCTATCACGTCATCTTCGCAAAATGTGCAACCACAATAATGTATGGAAGTTTATGCGCTTGGAAACACATTGTTATCATACTCAATATGTGAATATCGACTTTAGAATATAAATTGAAAAAAAAATAATAATCGGGTCATCAGTCTTATACAAAGTGATATTTTTACTGTCTCATTTATTGTTCAAGGAAACGATATGTTTTCGAAAGCTAGACCGGAACAATAAATGAGACAGTAAAAATTATCACTGTGTATAAGACTGATGACCGGATTATTATCCTTTTTTCAATTGTTATCATTTCACTCATTCACGAAGTTAGCATCTGCTGTCACTTGATAGCACACCAGAACTACCCGCAAATTTACATTTTCTAACCGTAAGTGATATCACGTCGGATATTTTGTGAAGTGATTGTTGAAGTGAAAATGGATGAAAATTTGATCGATCCTGTCAGGCTTCATGAAGTGATCTATGATCATTCTTCATCAGAGTACAGGGATCAGAATGTACGACAACAAGCTTGGGTGCTGGGTGCTCATCCAACAATTGTTGTACTATTTGAGGTAATCCTCCCACTTCTTCTCTTCGTTTATTTATTTGGTGAATCAAATCTCCTATCAGAATCACCAGCAACTGTAATAGCAGTTATGTTCTCTATATCTTCTTTCCATTCCGTCTTCGGAAGCTCTTGCTTGATGAAGAAGAAACTGTGTTTCACTCTGTATCACTAAATATGAAAATGCTATGAAATTTATGTGCAATATAGAACGTCTATTGCTCCTCAGAAAAAACTTCATCAGATGGGTCTGCGGTGGTTAGATTGGGAGAGAAAAAATTGAATCCGAAAAAGAATCGGGTAAGAGGCTATATGGACAAGTTTGGTATCAAACTATAGGTTTTCGAGGACGCTGAAATCAATAAAAAATAATCGGAGGCTCTATCTACCATAGTTCAAAACCGAAAAAAAATAAAGATTTGTAATAAAAAAACTACTCTTAAAAAAAATGAGAAAATCTAATAAAATAGATCAATATGCTCACGTTTCTACAAAAAGAAGTGAAATCCCACCAAAAACATTCTGTAAAAACTAGCCAAGTCTCGGTGGAGCTGCTTATTTATCTCTAAAAAGTAATGAAATCTAGAAAAAGTCGAGCCAAGTTTAAGGCTCCTTACTGCGATTTCTTTATTATTATAGTTAATGTTGTGTGACTTGGCCGTTGAAGGGTACACAAGGGTACAAAACCAGGTGCTCCATGACACCATTGCCCCAATCTGTCGCCAGAAACGCAACCCATTGACGATGAAAAATTGCCACTTGGAAAACGTTCATTCAATTGTAGGCTTGATAAAGCTGCGTATTCAATAATACGAGCCTGAAACAAACAGTATAAAAAATTATTTCCAGTACAGAGGGACTTCTAATCATTGATAGAAGACCGTCTGTACGTCTATTTTATTTTAGATCGGTGGTCGATTTGACGCTCCAAAAAGAAGGGAGCAGAAGTCAGCATTGTCAATGCTGAATGCATGTGTGTTGCACAATCAACAACAGCCTAAAATGAGACACTAGCGTCCAATTACCAATACCAGCATGGGCTATTATCTCGCTTAACAACATTGGTAGTTACAACAGATATAGCATTACGTGTAAACAAAATTGACTTGTTCCCACTAACGTATAAGAATGTTCAACGGCCAAGTCACACAACATTAACTATAATAATAAAGAAATCGCAGTAAGGAGCCTTAAACTTGGCTCGACTTTTTCTAGATTTCATTACTTTTTAGAGATAAATAAGCAGCTCCATCGAGACTTGGCTAGTTTTTACAGAATGTTTTTGGTGGGATTATATTTCGTGAACTTCACACATGTTATTCCATGTGAACTCAACCTTCAGTGATAGGAATCATCGACTGCCGAACAATTATTTATTTTTTGTATCCATATCCTTCAGTGCGGACTGAAAGACTTTCTTCTGATTATAAAAAAAAAATTATTTGATTACCCTTTCTCTATTTGTGGAATCTTTGGAAGGCTACAAAAAAATCGATTTGTTATCATTCTGTTTTCACATCAGTATTCAGAATGAAAGATAGTTCGAACACGAAAGATTCCAACAATTATCAGATACCCAGTAAAGTAATGTGTTGAAGAAGGTTATACAATTAGTAGTTGAACCTTTGAGGTATATAATATACAGATCCTTTGTTGTGGGTATATATCCAACATCACTAAAAAAAGCAGTTGCCATTGCAGTCTATAAAAAAGAACCAATAGAAAAATTGGAAAATTACAGGCCGATCAACTTACTAACAACTTTCAATAAGATATTTGAAAAAATTCTTGCAGAACGACTTCTTGAATTACTTAATAAACACAAGATATTCAACACATCACAGCATGGATTTCTTCATAAGAAAAAATACGAACACTGCAATTTTCGAGCTCACCCATACTGAAAATTATAGAAAAAGGTAAGATCCCTATGGGCCTTTTTCTTGACCTATCGAGAGCGTTTGATTGCGTCAGTCATCCCAGACTGTTGACGAAGCTAGAGGCATATGGAATCCGCGACAACCAACTCAAACTGATGAAAAATTATCTAGAAAATCGAATACAGAGCGTAAATATCACAAAAATGGGTAATACCTACAGGTCAGAGGATAATATTGTTAGTAGAGGAGTACCTCAGGGAAGTGCTCTGGGTCCTCTACTGTTCAGTATATATATAAATGATTTGCCGTCATGTAAAGATCCTTCAGCGCGCTTTACAATATATGCTGATGACACAAATATGATTACAAGCATTACTGATCGAGATCAAGATTTAGACCAACAAAAACCTGATGCTGTCTACAAAAAAAGTGAAGGAATAGTGTACCGTGAACCAATTAACCTTGAATAATGCAAAAACCGAAGTTCTTCTATGCAAGTTTGTCTATAATTCAACACCAAAATTACTCTCAAGGCGCGCGTTTGACTGATGAAAACTCTTTGCAGTTGCTCGCTTCCCCCATAGAATAGAATACCATATCTTAATAGGGATTCAAAATTGGCATGATATACTACTCTCATTGTATTCTTATCTAATTTATTATCTTGAATTACCCAGAAAGAGAATAGATCACTGTGCTCAGCCTGTTAATCAGTTTTTCTATGTGTGATTCAAATGATAATGAACCATCCAGAAGGCAGTCTAATATTTTCGCTTCCGTGTGCAGGGTAGAACCTGGTCGCCAACTACCACTTCACTAGGTATATCAAAACAAGATTTCGTGGTTGTAAAGACAATAGATTTAGTTTTCTGTTCATTTAGTATAAAGCCATTTTTTGAGAACCAGCACTTAACCTTACAAAGAGCTCTATCTAATCTCGATAGCAAACTTTCAAGATCCTAGACTTTTATCAATACCTTGGTATCATCAACGAATGTAATAACGAATAAATTTATGTGTATAATAAAAAAAAATATCTTCTAAAGAACAGTTCAATTCAAGTACGAATAAAATAAATTTTTCTGCCACTGATTTCACTGTGGAATATTACGAAACCATCTTTCGTACAATGGGAACATACTATTCAAAGAAAGCAATATTCGGCACACTTCCCACGACATTATCACTCGTTATCTTCTATTTCTCATTGCCGGGATGGGAACAGGGTTCGGTAACAATCCCAGGTAGTTCGAACCGCACTCGAGCATCTAAAGCCTCCAAGATTTAACACCCTCATGCAGGTTCACGTGAGAGTAATTCTTCGAAAAATATCTCATGAATGGGTGCTCAGACCGGTAGAAACCCACATACATCATGATAAGAGCTGCGAAAACGCTGGAATAAAAACGGGGAAGAATACAGAAGACACGAAATTATCTCGAGAATAACATGATGACACAATTCATATAAGTACTTGTCACCAATTTTCGAGGGGGTGAGGACGAGAGGGAGGTTTCAAGTGACATTCGGAATAGTGGTACACACAAATCACGTCATGAACAAATGCCGGTGGAAATGCAAGGAGAATAGAAATGTGGCCCTAAATCCGCCCTGCGGAATACTAAACTAGGGTAAGAAATGTGTGCTTAGGACGGGATAATTTCACTAGAGAAAAATGCGTTCGTTTAGACGATCTACTCGAGAAATGTCCTCCGTTCGGATGAGACCATCAGTCATTTTTTATCGGGAGATCCCTTGGGCATTCCTTGACTTCATAAGAGATTGATGTCATGTTTTTCGATATCGGGCGAATCACCTGACCAGTTCTTATTGAGGATCGGAATTCACTGAACCATAGAATTGAACAATACTCAACATACGCTCTTATTCGAAGCAAGCTGAGAATAAATAAAGGCTTGAACAATGGGCTTAATAGATGATTTTAATCTCTCTTCTTCATTTAAATCATTCACGTCTCAATACCATTTGGACACTTCTTTGGGACTTGTACATAATAATTAAAGTTGCGAAAAAGCGAACATCCAGCAATTCCACAAGTGAAGCAAAAACGAGCTTTCGAATACTCTTAGAACCATCTTGGAAGTAGAGCCTCCTTGTAAGTGCAGTCGCATTCAAATATACAACGAAAAATATTTTGACAGCTGTCAAAAAAATCATACCAATTGTCAAAAAAAATGGGATTGCAGTCATAATGGGCATACTTTTGATTCCATAATTCGAAAAAGCTTTATTCGTCTCTGTGGACGCTGTCTGAACAATGACTTAATTGTATGTAGCAAATAAAGGGTTTTCCGATAAGAGGTGTTATATCGAATAGTCCATTTTTTCGGTGGATGCCACATTTGAAGCTGTCATTTTTTGACATTTGACAAATTGAAACTACGCCAATAATAAAAATGGAACGATACAAGCATCAACAACGCATTGAAATTATTAAAAAACATTATGAATAAGCCTAATTTTTGAAGAACATTTTTAAAGACAACCTTTTATAATAACAACACTCATCCGCCGTTTCGAGGCAGCCATCTTGAATTCCTCAACTTTGAAGAATCGTAATCAAAATTTCCGACCCACTAAAACCCCAGATACCAATTTTGAATTGAATATAATCGGATCATAATTATCAAACTCTTCCGCCATATTGTAGCCGCCATCTTGAATTTCCCAATTTTGACATAAGAATCATCATTTTCTAACCCAAAAACCCCCAGATACTAATTTTGAATGGAATCGGATCATAATTACAAAAATCATCCACCATTTTGCAGCCGCCATTTTGTTTTTTTCTGTAATGAATATGTCATGATGCATTGTCAGTGACACCAGAATTATGTACACCTGCCAAATTTCAAATCCGTCCGATTGATTTGAAATTTTAAAATAAGAAGTGCGTCATATTTAAGTAGCAAGATTTGATTACAGACCGACAGATAGACAGACACCGGGACAGGTGAAACTAAATAAAAGCTTGTAGAATGGTAGTCATTTGGTAGAGAGGGTTCGTAAAACTCGAATATTTTTGAGTCGTCGTGAAGCACCTTGTTGAACCACAATACAGAAATTGGTGGAAAAATTTGGGCTGTTAGGATAAGTAAAAGATGTGAAGAATGAAATCAGTGCTCTGTCGAAGAAAACCCAGGTTTGTCCAGTCCGCGTTGTTCTTTGGAAGGTCATTACACATATTTTGCTTAGAAATTTGGGTCTTAAAGCATAAAGAGTTCAGTTAACATAAGATCCCAAACCAGACGATCATCAACAATGTCGTGTCTCAGCTGACTGGGTCCTTGAAATGCATGAAAATGATCCGGAGTTCCATCGAAAAATCATCTTGAGTGATGAGTCCCATTTTCACTTCAGTGGCTTCATCAACAAGCAGAATTGTCGCATATCGGTTTCGGAAAACCCAAGAGTTATTGGTAAAAAGCCTTTCTATCCTCAACGTGTTCCTGTTTTGTGCGGTGTCTGGTTCGGCGGGGTCATTGAACCTTACTTTTTCGAGAATGACGCTGGGAGCAACACTGTCAAATGGGTATCAGACAACGTCGTAGGACATTTTGACCCGTGATCGAAAACAAATACCTACCACTTTTCCTCTTCATAACAACATATCTTTAAATGCTTCCATGTTCGTTAACAGTTGGCGCTGCTTGTCGCTATACGCATGTGACGTGAGAATCAGAGACTAGGGAGATTAGGGTGTGTCTTGCGTGTGAGTATCCACGCGCGTTATTAACTCATTCAAACAATACAAAATACGCAAAAATCGTGTCCGACTCGACCACTTTTGCGTTTATTGCGTTGTCTGATGGCATGAATCGCGCGCGTGTCTGCGCGCCCGCTGCTACGCAAGACACACCGTTATACCTACCATGTTATCCGAAAATTCACCAAGCTCGCCTTCGCAAGAGCTCTCTATGAGATATTTATAGGAGATTATTGTTTTAGTTGTTTTGAATTTAAAATAGGTTGATATAGCTAGACTATTCACAAATTGAAGTAAAAACCTTTCTTAACATGATATTTTTGGTATACAATATTCAGGAAAATATTGAAAAGATATTATTGACACTAAGAAGAGTAATGTCAGTATGTATCTATGGTTACTTTACATCGAATTTCACTTCGTGATGCTGATATTGTTTACAAACTCATCTTTGGAAAAATTAAAGAATGAACTCATTTTGATGGGAGAAATAAAGCTTTCAATTGCCGATATAGTTGGACCAAACTGAGTGGTTTTGTTAGGGAATATCGTACTTGTAACATTTTTATTCAAATAAGGTCTCTACTCGAGTATTCCCTGAATGTAATAAATCAATTTCAATCGTGAAATATGAACTTTGAGGTTTTTGCAGATAATCAGGCACGTTTTTGGCACATTTTTTTAAAAGAGCCGAATTCGGAAAAGTGGAAAATAAATCAAAAGTTTCTTCTGGCCTCCAGAACCTACAGTTTAAATATACATATGTACAAAACAAAGACTCACCCTGTATATCCACTTTGTAGGGAGAAGATCCACTCTTTCTGTTTCGTAAGTCTTTTGTGTGTGGTAATTTGAACTCATTTGAGTTCTCACAGGTATTATTTACTCTTGTCATCCGTAGCGACAGTGGCGTAGAGTCGATTTCTAGAATTTCACTTTTCAGATTCCCTTCTAATATTGATAGGAGGAACATGAGGGTCTCAGTTTTGAATTTAGCCGACAGATTTCGGTATTTGGGAGAATGGCATAGATATTTTAATTGTACCAATCAAATGTTCGAATATTTTCTGAGAATTTGCAGACAAAGAGGCAAAACATTGAAATCAAAATAAGCATAAGCATCTCCATCAGAAAATCATTGTGGGGAGATAGGGGGGTGAATCAGATGAGACAGGAAAGTGGATCAGATATTAGTATTTTGCATAAACCGGGTGAGTGTTTGACTTGAACATATATTTCAATTGTAGATTCTCAAGTCCAAACGAAACTTTTTTTTTTCATTTTTCCGAATTCGGCTCTGTTGAAGAGATATAGCCATTTGAAAGAAAAATTGGGCCGAATACGTGCTTGATACGATTCTCTGCAAACACCTCAAAGTTTATATTTTTCGATTGGAATTAAGGTGCTTATCCGATGTTATGTATTGATACATTTAGGAAATACTCAAGCACTAATCTTATTCGAATAAGAATGTTACAAACACGATATTTCCTAAAAAAATACTTAGTTTTGTCCGATTATTTCTGCAATTGAGAAGTCAAATTTCTACCACCGAAATGAGTTCCTTCTTCGATTTTCCTGAAGATTAGTTCGAATACACTGATAATTTGTTCATAATTTCCTCGATAACCCCAAACTGTCACATATGAAATTGTTTTCTCGCAGAACTAACCTAACTCCATTCACCTAGGTTATAGGATTCGAGGTCAATGACCTAACCTCACCCATCTCCAGTGATATTTCACAGAACTTTTGAGAGGACGAGGCCAGATTGCTGGTTTTCTCTTCAAACAATGGTATAGGCGAAAACAACGAAGCAGTACGTCCGATATCGTTAACGGATGAACTATCGCAAGGGCACTAGTTCTGTTTACTTTTCGCTAAAGGCGTCTAATCATTGCTCTTTGGGAATGCCCAACGAGTAGTTCTGATTCTCGCCGATACGACCTTAATTTTAGTCGCCTTTAACGGTGCGCTAGCCGGCACGCAAGAGAAACCGTTGTTTTGTGTCTCCAACGTTAGTCCCATCACTGACCAGTCTGTGGTCGGATGAACGACGCTTGCGTATAGCGATAACTTGCGCCATGCACATCGATATATTTATTTATTTACAGAGAATAATGCAAACAGCTGAAAGTTATGTGAAGACTTTCAGTGAATTGATGTAATAATACCCGTGTTTTGTCGAGTTAAAATTCCAAGAGGATATTGTTTAGATAGAAACATCGCCAGAGATTATGTAGTGCTAAGTATGTATCATTTTATTTTCATCAATTTCAATTCAATACGTGGTTTGTATCAACATCGTCGTTAATATTCGAGTTTTGAATTTCATCGACATTTATTTTCAATATGGACAGGTAACAATAAATTTTTAATGAAAACTGTGTGTATAAAATTCATAATTTAATGCTTCTTAGAATTCAATTTTATCTTCACATTTGCGGGATTCTATTATTACATATCTCGACGTCAACCGTTTTTCCATCATAGAGATTTTAGTCTTGACTAGGTTGATAATCATTCTGACAACATTGTTAACTTGTTAAGAGACTAGAGAAGGAATAATATTCGATGATATTTCTTCCAGAGAAGAATCGAGATTATTCATGAAATTCATGATTTTCCCTCAAATTTCATCGTATGCAATTAGGAATAACTCGAAAACGACGCGTTTCATTGGAAAAATATATAAATACTTTTATTTTCTAAAATGATTGATTCTTTCGAAAATATAATTTGTTTATCTTTTTCACGTGGTTTTATAGTATTTTTGCATGAAATTATGAGTTGGCCACGCTATAAATTTTATACCAGGAAAAATATTGAATAAGTTTTGATTGGGGAATATGCACCATGAATAGAGTGAACAATCAACCAAAATTCAGTTCATTAAAAAAATCAGTTCCGAAGATATGACCAGAAAATTTGAAATGTCAAGAGAGATGTGGAGGGCCATCTTTCAAGAGAAATAATGAATCAGAACCAGAATTTATCCTCCCTCTCTACTTTTTGTATGTAATAATTAAGTATTATTTTTATTATTCATTTTTCAACCGGGTATATTTTCCTATCACCTATTTCAAAAGCAGCATCTGTAAAATGTTCCTCTCCAGTAAACAAAATATCGCTTATGTCAGAGTTTGATACATCAACAGAAACTTGTGAATTTGTAGAGGAACTGAGCAATTTCCACCAAAAAGTAGAAGGCTGTGCGCTTGTCTGCAGACAAAACAGTCCCGAAACAGTGACGCCTATAACGTTTCAACCAAATCGAGTGAGTTAGATAAGAAAACACATTCTTGTTTTCATAACATATCCATCAATTTCAACTTGTATCGATATTTCACGCTGTCACCATGAGATCGAGAAAACGGTACACCCTTGTAGAAGGACGCAAGGAGCTTTCCACTAACAATCTATACAGTTTTTCGACATTCACAATAAAAACAAATCATCATTGCTATTTTTTCTGAATGAGAGATAATTTTTGTAGGAAATCTAACCTTAGAATGGGGCAGCTATCAATGGTTTTCTGTCTTTGTTATAATAATAGTGATTGACTGATTCGTTCTGAATAATAAACAATTTTATAGGGAATGGAACAACATAACTGAGATACAATTGTAATTTCACCGACATTTCTGAACGATTCGTTCCTTCTTCGATACTGAAAAAAAACCGAATTATTTCACTTATGAGATTACTAACCAAAACAACCTCATGTAGCTAATTATTTTAGTTCCTTTTCGAACATGAAATAAACGATGAGTATAATAAAACAATTTATTTCCATTTGTTATTTATTTATTTATTCCTGACCCTTAAACAGCAAAAAATCTGGTATCAAAGCCTATATTTACATTGTTATCTTCCATATGTAAAAATAATTCTTACCAATATCGATATCAGCCTTGTAAAATGAAAAAAAAATAGACACAAACAAAAAATACAAAAAAAATTGTGCTTTCTATTCATCGAATTGGATTTTAGGAGTTATTGGGCTACACCTCGAGAACCCATGTTGTCCAACTTATTCAGTAGATGCCCAATATCAACTGAATAAAATGCTTTGTTTGAATCAACAAAATCGCAATAACATATTTATTTGGATCCAGTTCCTGCATAATATACTCCAATAAATCCACTGTTATACCCAAGGTGCTGTTACCTTCTCGAAATTCATATTGGTAACTGTTAAATTTTATACAGGGTGCGGCACGGAGGATGGATGGTTTTAAAAAAATAATAAAAGCGTTAATTTTTACTCAAAAACACATTTATTGACGGAATCAGATTCTCAAGGAAATAGCATTTGAGACAGTCAAGTGTGGAAAATCACATCAGGCATGTGGTGGCCGAAATCGGTGATGCAGTGCTGGAGGCGCTCTTGGAAGTTCGCGTAGACTCTCTCCAACATCGCTCTCTCAACTTGGGCAACTTCCACGCGAATAGCCCTTTTCAATTCGTCCAGAGTTCGGGGCTTGGTCTCGTATACTCTAGCCTTGAGGTGTCTCCATAAGAAAAAATCGCATATGGATAAATCTGGGGACCGGGGAGGCCAATGAACATCGCCAAACCTGGAAATAAGGCGACCAGGGAAGAGAGGGCGAATAACGTCCATTGATGCTCTGGCTGTGTGGGCGGTCGCCCCATCCTGTTGGAACCACACACGTCGGATTGGAACACGTTGCCGTCGTAATTCGGGGATAAAGAAGTTGTTGATCATTTCGACGTACCGCTCTGAGTTCACGGTAACAGCACGACCATTAACGTCTTCGAAGAAGTAAGGGCCAATGATGCGAGTTTGCGATACAGCGCACCAAACCGTAACTTTTGGTAAATAAATGCTAGGAACACACGAGTCTAACGGCACCTTCCCCACTTCTCTCGTCCTCAGTGGGGGAAAGTTATGCCCATCTGAAAAACGTCCGCCCTCCGTGCCGCACCTTGTATTTTCCTATAAACAGGGTGTTTTACAAGCTCTATGACAGAAGGTAGCTGTGCTTCTTTCGAACATTTTTTTTTATGAACAATGGTCCGATTCGTTTTCGTTTAGGAGTTACACGTATTTGAAAAAAAAATATTTCCATGTTTTGATCAAGGAGGCCGACAGGTTGATACGGGAATTGACGTTATTTTAATTATTCATTTGACACCTGATGTACGTTTTGATTAACAATGCATTCTTTTACGACTCAGAAATATGATTTGATGCCAGTACATGTTGTAAATGATCGTTTAAATGCAGTTTAAATTTTTTTGGGGCACAATCAATTCAACTTCATTGATGACATAGTGCTCAACGTTATTAGAAATATGAGGTATCAGCACGATGGTGCACCATCACATAGAAGGAGACAAGATGGCTGAATGAACATTTACCGAATGAATGGATAGGTCAAGGAGGACCAATACAATGGCCACCTCGTTCGCCTGATCTGAATCCCTTAGATTTTTATTTATGGGGACATATGAAGCAGCTTGTTTATCAGATTGAAATCCAATCTCAACAACAATTACTTGATAAATGCCTAATTCAAGATGCAGAAACCAAATACGATGAGAGACTTGCTAAAATTGCACGGAATGGCAAGCCAGCTCCTAGAAGACCATCAGGACGCCCTCCGAAGAGATGGAAAGATAGCTGGTCATCAGCATCTCAAGAGGTCTCGTGAGAGGTGAAACAAGCCTTTGGCTTTCGAAAAGAAGAAGAAGAAGATTTAAACATAAAATATGATTTCTCAAATGCTTGTATCTTCTAAACAAAAACGAATCGGACCAACGTTCATGGGAAAAAAAAAGTTCAGAATAAGCACAGCTACCATCTGTCAAAGTTTGTCATACAGTTTGTGGAACGATGTTATTTTTTTCTTAATTATTTTTTCACCGATCTTGCAGATAGGTCTATAGTCATTCATTTCTTATTTCCTCCTCTTCTTGAAAAAAGGTACTATCTTAGCATTCTAAGCTGTTTTGAATTCGTTTCGAAATTGGTGATATTATCATTTTCTGGGCTACAGTTATTTTTCGAGTTTGTTGTTTCTTCTAAAACTTATTTGTCGGCTAGTTTCATACCCATATTCACGAAAGGCTTGTTGAATTTCTCAGATATTTTGTTTTTGTCTTCTATTAATTTTCCATCAGTAGTGACTAACATCATTGTTTTTTGGATTCATTATTTCCTCGAATGTTATTTAATACCCTCCATATTCTGATCTGCTTCCTTTAATTTATTTTCAGTTTATTTTTTTCAAGTTAATCGAAATCGAATCCTTTTTGCCTGATTTTTCAAAGACGTGAATGCCCTTTTGGCATTTCCATCTTGCATACATTTGATCTCTTCCTTTCATCGTTTACATATTCTCTAGTTATCCAATTATTTCCTACTTTTATTTTGAGAGCATATTTTTTGGTGCTCGACAGTTTTGTTAAACTGATTAGTTCTATCAGAGATTAAAATCTGTCTACAGAAATCTTTCTTCAACAGACTTCATCCACCTGTTCTCATCTTATTCATTCCTGAGTATCAGTATTGTGTCCCTTTTTGGTTAAGCCATTTTTTCAACTTTTAAAGACATCACTTTTAGGTCTGTTAAAAAATTATCAAGAAGTTCTATCGAACACTCGATTCCATTAACGTATGGTCCGAAAGTTTTGGGAAAAATTTCACCTGGTCTGATTGAGAAGCAACGTGTCAGGGGAATAATTACGCAAATCGAAAATAATGGTCGCTTGTCTGTTACTTGAATGTTGATTTATAATAAGGATAGTTAAGTTAAATTGTTGAATAATTCGATAAAAATATAAGATTATTTAAGTCAGAGTTATATGCTTTTGAAATTTTTCCCAAAACTTTCGGGCCATACGTTATTCCATAAAACATAATCTATTATAGTAGCAGTAGTTTTGGTAACCCTAGTAGCATGATTTGTGGACAGAGTCACTCCCTCTTCGGTGCGGACATGGCGTACCTCTTTCCTCTGAATGTGGGCCGACCATTGAGAGGGCACTGCTACAAGCTCGCCAAGGAGAACTTCAGGACTACACCGAGAAGCAGCTTTCTTCCCAATAGAGTCTTCGAGATGTGGAATCGGCTCCCTACTGAAGTTGTGCTGTCGCCGACAGTGAACTCTTTCAAGAACGCCCTGGATAGTTGGTCTGGTCGACAGCGTTGAATTTATTTTAGAATCTAGTAATTTTTTGTTTTTTCTATTGTATAACTTCTCGATTTCTCAGTCATTTTGTATTTTTCAGTTTTGAGTTTATAGGTTTACCTCTACTCTTGTCAGTTTATAATAATAATAATAATGATAATACTGAATCCAATACTCGATATGATGTTTTTGTAAACATTTACATCAGTTTCGTCGTCAAGTAAATTGACAATCATTTCCCTAAGTATTATGCCTTTTTTCCAATTCCATTATTTTGTCCAAATAAGTAATAAACTTTTTCATTTTATAATTGGATGGTCTGTAGCTACCGATTATGTTTAGATTTTCTTGTATGAGATATACAGGAGTATTTTAAGGTGAGGCTCTTTATTTGACAGGTGATAGAACTCATCAAAATGAGTCATTTAACCGAGAATTTCTTACATGAAATGTTCAACTTGAAAAATTTATAGAAAATTTTGTGCATCAATACCTTAAATCTACTCTGGTTTATGAACATCTAACTTGTTCTATACTTATGCGCTCAAAAAGATAACGGTTCATATTTTCAGAAGGATCAATCATTTTAGAAAATAAAAGTACATATTCTTATGTTTTTTTCATACAACTTGTCGTTTTTGAGTTATTCCTAATTATATACGATACAATTCGACGAAAAAATCATGAACATCAAAAATATTCTGGATGCTTCCCTGGGTTGAATATCATCGAATATTATTACTTTTCTGGTCTCTAAACAAGTTAACAATGTTGTCAGAATGTTTATCAACTTTGTCGAGACTAAAATCTGAATAATGGAGAAATATTTGATGTAGAGATATGTAATAATGAAATCCCACAATTGTGGGAGATGAAATTGAATTCTAAAAAGCATGAAATTATACATTTAATACGCACAGTTTCTATGAGCTGAATCACGATACAAACTACGTATTGAGTTGAAATTAATGAAAAATAAAATTTAACTTAGCATCAACTAATCTGTGGCGATGTTCCTAGCGATGCGTGGAAATGTCCATACCCTTATTCTTCGAGAATCTGAAAATCGTCCATATCTGGATTCATCAGTGAAAAGGAGACTACGCCATTGATCGTTCCAATTGATATGTTGCCTTGCCCATTCCAGTCTTTGACGCTTATGGTCACGTGTTAATGGAACTCCTTCTAATGGACGTCTAGAACCTAGATTCACCTCTGCATTTTGAAGAGTATTCCGTAGCATTCTGCACGTACATGTAGGGTTCCTTCTCGCCAAAACGGTGATGAAACGATCCTGAGCAGGTGTTGTTTTTCGTCGCCCACCAAGCCTTGGTCTTTCCAACACGGAACCTATTCCAAAGTCAAGATATCACAGTTTGCCTGACTTGGAGCCTTTTCGCTACAACAAACTGAGTTAGGCCACCCTGTAGCATTCCGATAGCCCTATCAGCCTCAGCGTTTGTTAATTTACGTCTTGGAATTTTCAGAAAACTCAAATTGAAGCCGTTGATAAACTGACTTCATTTCAAAATAAGAACATTCATGAAGCATATGCAATGAACCAAACTTCAGAAAAAGGGCGACCAGATTGACGAAATGTCTCATACTGATTTTTATTGGATCGATTCAAGTTGTTATTGAGTTTCAAATGGCTAAATCCCTTCAACAGAGCCGAATTCGGAAAACTGGAAAATGAAAAAAATGATCCATGTGAATACGTGCTGTAGTTTTTTCGTTGACAACTCATTAAAAAAGAAAAATTTTGCAAGGCTGGATAGTGGATCGAAATGAAATTGTATTGGTAGGAAGAGATACCAGTAAGGTAGCCATCGGAGTGGAAATAACGAACGGTTGCAGTATTCTTTGATTGCAGCATTCTTGATAGCTCAAGAATAAGAGAGAAATAATTCCTGAAGATGCCAGACACTCGATCTGGCGAAACGTCGAAATTTAATAAACCACGCCGGCCGAAATGCTCGAAAGAAGATCAGATATCATCAAACGATGGCCGCGAAAGCCTCAACAAATTCATCAAGCTGCTAATATTTCTTCGGGCAGGCCATCATCAGATCCCGAAGTATCCATTTTACCGGAGCGTACTGATTGAATTCGAGTTGATATTATTTATATTTAAACACAATTTCATAATATAATGACAATGTATTAATTCTTATTCACATGCCGTTTCCATAGTAACGTCGTCGGTGGCATAGAGATATATCATTATTCAGTTTATTCTTTAAAAAAAGCGTGCGAGAAAAGCCCTTGCTAATCCATTACCACACGCATTTGCGTGCGGTAATGGAAAAGCAGGGGTTTTTCCCACACTGATTGGCAATGTGACTCTTTACGAATTGAAATACGTGCGGGAAAGAGAATGAAAGTGCACGCTTGTAGAAAAATATTTTATTTTGTTTGTATTATATTATATTCTAGTTTCTAATTATAATACCTGGATTACGGAAGATAACAACCAAACAGAAGAAATAAGAACTAGAATTGAAACAGCAAGAAATGCGTTTGTAAAACTGAAAACAATCCTTTGTTCCAGAGACATCACAATACAACTGAGATTGAGAATATTGAGGTACTATGTGTTTTCAATACTAATTATGGACTTGCAAGCTGGACACTTAAACAGGAACATATAAACAAACTGCAGTCGTTCGAAATGTGGTGCTATAGAAGGATACTCAGGATTTCAAGGACGCAAAGAAAGACAAACATGGAAGTATTTCGAGAAATGGGTAAAGAATGTGAAGTAATCACCACCATTAAAGCAAGGAAGTTACAATATCTGTACAATAACTGTAGCTCAATAGAACTTTTCAGAGTGGCGACGAATAAAGTAAGAATAGCAGTGATGATATCCAACCTCCAATAGGAGATGGCACCGAAAGAAGAAGAGTCTAATCTAATTCATTGAATAGCTCAAAGGTTAAGAAATACGCAATTTCAGAACTAATCGATAAGCATTCAAATCTGATACGATAATTTTCCAAATTTGTTAGATTCAGCAAGGAACACAAACACACAGAATCAAATGTCAGTGTTTTTTCCAACACCAACCTGAATTTTTCAACTCGAAAATATTACTGAATGGGCTATTACCAACATAATTTCGATTTTTCAAAGCCGCCCGAGATGTCAATAATCAGTGGAAGTCTGTGATGTTTGAGTTATGGTTTGATTGTTACTAGAATTATAGCCTTCATGGTATGCATTTGGCATGAAGTAATGAGTCAATTGATTAACCTCCTTTGAAATCAATTCCTTCCTCAAGCTGCGGTTAAAAATCCTCCTGAACTTTGAATTACGTCTCACCGACCACAAAAGGAGAAAGAAGAAATAGCGCAGTTCTATATTGAAATCGCTTTAGGAAATTAATCGCCCCATTCAAAACTCCGAAAAGTTTTCGTGCAACAAGTATTACTGCAAGTAATCCGACAGTGCTGGGGCGGAGGAGGAGGAGGAGGAGAAGAAGAAGAAGAGGAGCAATGCACAGAATCGCCGCAGCGTCGATCGATAAATTCCCCAACTAGGAACTACGAAAAGAATGAGTAATGTTATTCTGGTCAGATTCTTGCAGTTCCGAGCGACAAGCGGTAGCTAGATTGTAATTTGAGAATCACAACACCTAGGGGACCGGGAGGGAAGAGATCAGTTCCTCACGATTCAGTCCGGGACGTGCCGGCCCCCTCGCCATCAACCCTCGCATATCCAACGCCGCCTGACGATAACGGCGACATAAATTTCCTCGAGGGCTATATCAACTTTAGGATTGTAAACTTCTCAATTTCCAACTGCAATTTTTTATTGCATAACTTCGTTATTGCTCTTCGGGAATGCTGGATTGATGTTCGGTAACTGTTGAGTTTGTGTGGGGTTTCAAGTTTTTAGATTTCTGTTGGTTTTACTTATGATTCAAAGTATACTGCTCAACAAGAGTTAGGGATATCGTATTCAATCGTTTTTAAAAGTATGTAATATTCGAGAAAATTGCTGTAAAATCATTCAAAACTCAATAACACCTTGAATCGATCCAATAAAAATCAGTATGAGACATTTCGTCAATCTGGTCGCCTTTTTTCTTAAGTTTGGTTCTTTGCATATGCTTCATGAAAGTTCTTATTTTGAAATGAAGTCAGTTTATTAACGGCTTCGATTTGAAACGAGTTTTCTGAAAAGGCCAAGACGTAAATCAACAAACGCTGATGCTAATAGGGCTATCGGAATGCTACAGGGTGGCCATATACTCAGGTTGTTGTAGCGGAAAGGCTCCAAGTCAGCCAAAGTGTGATATCTCGATTTTGGAATAGGTTCAGGGAGACAGGTTCCGTGTTGGAAAGACCAAGTCTTGGTGGGCGACGAAAAACAACACCTGTTCAGGATCGTTTCATCACCGTTTCGGCGAGAAGAAACCCTAAATCTACGTGTGGAATGCTACGGAATACTCTTCAAAATGCAGATGGGGTCCAAGTTTCCATCGAAACCATCAGACGACGTTTGAGAGACGTGAATCTAGGTTCTAGATATCCATTAAGAGGAGTTCCATTAACACGTGACCGAGGGGAATTTCACCCCCAAAATTTTGTACACTAAAATTCCAAATCAGTCCAATAATTCCAAAAAACACTAAATAATTCCAAAACTCGCAAAAAATACCAAAAACTCTGAATAACTCCGAATAAAATTCCAATAGTTCCAAATAATTCCCGAAAATTTCAATAATTCCAAATATTTCCAAGTAATTCCAATAATTCCAGTAATTCAATAAAAATTATGTTGTTTTTTTAAGCTAAGAATTCATCAAAAAGCAGCCATTTTTTTTTGAGTAATGTTCAAATGAAAGATCTAGTTTGGTTTATATATTTGACTGCCAATATTCATGGAAACTATTAATCCAATCATACCCTATTAATATACCTATGTAGAGATGATCTCTTGTTTGTGGTATCTTAAATTCTCTTCCTGTTTCTGACCGACACTGTTCTACACAACTATTAACCGTATAGTTTTTTTTTGAGTTCTTGTATTGTACTTAAAAATAAGGTAAGTCGAAAATATTAGATTATGATAAAAAATTCATAAGTTTTGGCAAGGTATGTCACTGTTCCAAAAAGGTGTTCAAATTCTTTATTATATTCATTGTGTGTTGCATATTGCATGATTGGGTCTCCTAGATCCCATAAATAAAACTAGGTTATATAAACCAGTCTAATGAGTAGCAATTTTTTTTTTGACAATGAGTAAACAAGGGTTGGAAGCTCGTAGGCAGATGTTTTGGTGGTAATTGGGCTAAAACGTTATGAAATTAGGTGTTATACAATTACAATTTCGTAGATATTCGAATGCGGAATTAATATACGGTTTGGCAACGAAGTTCTATGTACCTATAGGAAATACATAAGTGCAACAAAGATGCATGGACAAAACCAGGCGAGAGACAAAGAGGAGAGAAATTTCAACTTTGCACTGACATTTATACCCATGGCTAATATAGGCACTTGTGATTGTTGCTAATTTCCTACTTATGTCTGCTATACAGGGTGTTTCATTGGTAAATGAACATACGGTAGCCTGAGCTAGGGCTACCCTAGGCGAGTCCAAAAAACCGATATGTGATAGGTCTAATCAATTCCATAACCGAGATACAGGGTGGATTATGTATTCACCAAAAATTTCAATTCCTCATAACTTTTCCACTAAACAGTATAGTCGGTTCATATTTGGAACGTATGATTCACTTCTAGAGGTCGATCGATTTACTTTTGAATTTCCAAAAAATTCCAGGTTCGTATTTGAAAAATATGGGACTTCTTTCAAGCTCAGATTCAACACCCTGTTTATTGAAATTTTGGGATTTGGTTGAGATATTTCAAAAGGGCAGAAAATTTTCAATGGGGTTCAGTAGATTTCATTGTCCCGCACGTCCTTTTGCCCAGAGGGAGCTTCAGGGAAAGATCCAATTGAATCTTTAAATTCCACAAAATTCTCAGAAAAATCGTATATTGTAATCAAATTGAATTATTTCTGTTCCACTAATTGCATATTCGAATTTCATAATATTCTGAGGAATCATTTGGAGTTATTTCCGGAAAAACAATATTCATCGAGAAAAATTTAGTTGAAGTTAACAAAGATGAATAAATAACTGGAAATCCCAATACAAATTTTCAAAAACGTATTGTTGGACCACACGTCCTACCAAGATGGACTAGGGGTGATCTTTACTTAGATTTCCTCCAAAATCATCTTCCTGTATTACTCGAAGGTACGGACATTGCATTTTCAGCATGGCTCCACCCCATTTTAGAGTAATGGTCAGACAAATGTCATGAAACGCCCGTCTCAGCAGCCTCGTGAGTGGGCCCCTTTAGATAGAATTATATTTACAATTTAACTGTTATTGTATTTTGATTTGTTTATGGTCTGTCATTCCGTGTATTTTTCTTTTGTTGTTTGATGTCTCATTGGAGCAGATACGAAAGTTTACTTTTCATTAAATTTTTTAGACTCGAATGTTCTGGTTGGCTCAGTTTGGAAAAGCAAATTAAAATAAACGAACTTATATTTTTACTAAGGTAATGGAATGGTAAAATTGAATTTGGCGTGGTTCTCATTAATGTCTCACTGCAAGTGCCGTCCATGTCAATCAGACAACCTCACACTTTTCACGTACCATCTGTAAATACGAACAATTCAATTCACCTTTATGTAGAATTCTTCAAATTGATAATGATCTCATGAATGAAATTGATATTTTCCATCATACCAAGAATAAACTCAAAAATAAGTTGAGGCGTTTTTTTTTAATGAGATGTTTGTTCAGGTTAAGTATAATCCTGTATTATAAAATGGAATCATTTTTCTTATTTGTACGTCAATAATAAAGTTTCTTCTCTAATTGAGTTTTATCTTGTGAATACCGTTTTGGGGGCTCTTATGCACCTCTCTGTATCCCTTGTTCTGAATAACTAAATGAATATTGAAAGGGAGAACATTTGGTTATCAATTCTTGTTTCAGCTGACCCTGTTTCAAAATTCGAAACATTGTATCAATTCGTCAAAAATAGTTTCCATTCTTCAATATCGATAACACTACGCCACTGGATCTTTCAATTTTAGATTCTGCAATGTTGCCACGGCAGTATTGAATGTTATTGCTATTCTTCGTCTCACTGAACACTCGAATTTATGAATGGGATGCTCCGTCTCCTCTTTTCATGCTCTAAGGTTGGTTACCAATGAAACCGAGAGGATGCATGTGAACTTTTTAAAATCCATACAAACTGCGTTGTGCGTAGTGGGATTTCCAGTCAACAAAGCTGATTCGGAAATATTCCTGTCTGATTATTTTGAATTACAATGGAATAGAACGAAGAATAATTTCTTGCAATCAGGTACAGACTGATTCAATACCCTGCAAGTAACCAGTAAGAAAAATATAATCGATAATTCAGGTATTCCACCACTATATTACCAATTTTCTCCATTCAAACATTCAAATGCGATATATCAGTACAAGAGCATTTGAATTCCCCATTCAGTCGAAAAAAACTGGGAATTGCTGAAATAAATTTCCCTCAAATATCCTCGTTCTTTACAAACAGAAAGAAATATAGAAACAAGCGGATGCGGAATATTTACATTTTCACGTTTTACATTCAGGTGGATTATAATTTTACCCTTATAAAAGCCGCGGGAAACTTACTAATTTGAATTTGCAGTTGCAATTCGCATGAGAAAGAGCAAACATAAAGGTAGGTTTTATCGTTCTTTAGTTTTAGAATTGGGACAGACTGCAATGCTCGAAGAAAGCATTCGAATAGTTGAATTTTCGAATGAGCATCCTGAAACTGAAAATACTTCGATTTTGACTACTTCAAATGTATACATTGTGCCAAACAAGGTAGTAAATTTGACTGTCAATTCAACTTCATATCATGAGATATTTGTATTTCTGATCAAGACATTCTTGATAATGAAATATTTGTTCGAAGATTATTTGGGCTGTTTTCGGTGCTGTTAGTTGTCAGCTACGTTGCGGCAAGCATTCGCCTGTCGTCTTCAGGCAAATATATAAAACATGAATTCCATCATCAAGAATACATATTTCGATCACAAATATTTGTTCCTTTACTAGGTTTGGTTATACAGGGTGAGTCTTTGACTTGTACATATATTTTAACTGAAGATTCTTGCGGCCAAAAGAAACTTTTTTTTTCATTTTCCATTTTTCCGAATTCGGCTCTGTTAAAAAGATATAGCCATTTAAAAAAAACATTGTGCTAAATACGTCCCTGAAATGATACTGTGGAATTGATTCAAAGTTCATATTTCTCGATAGAAATTGAGTTTATACATTTAGGCCCAATTTAGGGAATACTCAATCAGTCAAGTACTAACCTTATTGGAATAAAAATGTTGCAAACAGGAAAATTTCAACAAAAACAGTTAGTTTCATCGGATTATATCTGCAACCAAAAAGCCACATTTATTCCACCGAAATAAGTTTCTTCATAGATTTTTCTGCAGATTAGTTTGTAAACACTAATAACTTGTTCATATTTTCCTCGAAATTCTCAAACAATATCATGAAGAAAGACTTTCATTCAGATTTATTATTGAACAACCTAAACTAATCTAATTTGTATCGATTCTGTGAATTTTCGCACAGAAATGACAAGATTGACAAGAAGATGTTGTCAGCTTGCTGCTATTTTCATTGAGGTTAAGGATTTTTTACGGAACATAGTATGAATAACGATACATTTGTGTACCGTGGTATGAATATCTATGAATTCTGCCGTTTCCATCATTGATCGACTTTGCCGCCAAATTTTACCACGCATGCGTAGAGCGAAAACCGAAATATTGGTTATCTGGAGCTCTGGAGGCCAACGTTAAACCATAACAAACCAGAGTCTCTGAACAAACTGTAAACATTATGTGTAAACATTATGTCGAGTTCTGAATACATTCAGTGGATTATTGTTCTCATGTGATTATTACGTGAAGTGAATTAATATAATTTCAACCGTGTGGAGTTTATAAAATTCCAAGAGGACGTTGTTTAGATTCTAAACATATCAGGTATCGTTTCATTAATTTCAATTTATTAAGTGGTTTGTATTGAGATTCATCATTCATATCCGAATTTTATATTTCATCGACATTTAACTTCAATATGGACCGGTAAATATGAATTTTCAATAGAAACTGTGCGTGTTAAATCCTCCTTGGTGTTCAATTTTCTCTCCCACATTCGGGGGATTTTATTATTGAAAAATATCTCGACAAAGTTGATGAATATTGTGACAACATTGTAAACTCGTTTAAAGACCAGAGACTGATTATATTCTATGATATTTAATTCAGAGACGCATTCAGATTATTCTTGAAATTAATGATTTTTTCGTCAAATTTCTCCGGGTAAAATTCGAAATAACTCGAAAACGACGCGTTTTATTGAAGAAAAAAATAAGAATAGTTTTAGTTTCTGAAATGATTGATTCTTTCGAAAATATGAACCGTTTATCTTTTTTAAGTGGTTTTATGCGTTTAGCGTGTATTGATGAGTCGACTACCCTGTAAATTTTATACTAGTGAAGATATTGAATAGGTTTCGATTGAGGAATATGACCCATGAATAGAGTAAAAACTCAACCAAAATTCAGTCCATTCGAAATAACGGTTTCGAAGATATAAACAGAAAAGTGTTTTTTTCATGGATTTTCGACACCCTGTATCTCCCAAACCAAACCGAATTTTGAAAAATGGTATAGAAAAAAGGTGTTTCGTTTGATGAGAGGAATCTACAGTCAAAATATATGTACATGTCAAAGACTCACCCTGTATAATGTCTACACAACTTCACCATGTCCGATTTTTGTTTCTTTGGAGAAGCATGGAAACTATGGTATATCCATAGAATTTGAGCATCGTGGCAAATAAGCGTTCAAAATTGTAGTCCCCGTTTCTCCAAATCTAGCGCCCGTTGTCGGTATATTCATGCGTCATGAACTTTCGCGACGTAGTAATAGACATTATGCGTCCATGGTTACCTTATATGGACTTTTTCTTCGGGCTTGTTATCTCTGGAGATATTTCAGTTTTAATTTCGAGGATCAAATTATGAATATGGAATAATGTTGGAGTATCAGATTGACCTGTTTTGAATGTCTGTTAGTTTCTATGTTATTACTTATTTGAATGAAATTTCCAGTTGCCATATCATTCCTCGTGTCTGCGGGATGCGGGAGTGAAAATAATCCTGAGGTTATTTCTGAGGAGATGTAAGGTAATCAATTGTCTACATTATTGTGGGAAAAATTCAGGGTGTTACATTTGAAAAAATCGAGAAATAATAATTTGAAGTTCTTTATATTTTGACCTTAATAACGGACACCCTGTATATGATAGGTTGATCTTGTAGGAACGGTAACAAGTCAAATCCTTCCATTAAAAAACTTTCAGATCAAATTCATGTAATGTTAGTATCGTTTCTGGAAATCGACAGAAGACTTTTACTGAACTGCTTTTCCCTCACCGTTTTGCAGTTTTCTTCGAATAAGATCTGTACCGTTGGAAAAATGTCTCTAATATTTTTCGTCATGAAAGAGGTGATGAAGGTCATTGAAATTATGTGATAATGTATGCGGCGATCCATTAAAAAAATCGTCGATTGGTTGAATAACATCGAGATAACATTTATTGGGGTCACCTTGCATATCAGGAAATAATTTCTTGTTATGCAGAAATGAAGGTACAAGAGGTCTACTTTCCAACGAAATCTCTGAGGTGTCTGGTTCGGCAGCTATGGAAGATTTTCGCACTGTTGCAGGACCCTGTAGAATATCGCTGGGTTAAAAAATTCGCACTGAAACTGAGTAACCATTCAAATCACAGGAATGAGTCGAACATTCGGACAATAAATGAAACTTGTGAATCCTGTGATGGTGTAAATTCATTCAAACTTCTTCATATGGGATTAGTTGAAACAAACAGGATATCAAAGAATGAGAAGTTCAATCACTTGTTTCCTCGAACAGGTGTAACTGAGAAAATGTGAGGAAGTACCATGTGGTACATGTATGAATGTAAGAGATATGATCAATACATATCGTTGCTATTGTAGTGAATATTATGGTGAATCCCGCTAAGTGAAAACGATTGATAGATGAAATCAGATATACCTAATGTTATGAAATACAATTGCTTCATGCTTGTATGATCACAAAGAAATAAGGATCTAGAAGAAGAAAGTTGAAAATACAATGGAAGACGATGATATATGCTGAACCAAGGACGGTTTAAATATACCAAATGTCGGCTAAGAGAAAACAATACGTTGTTTGTCCTCTCAAAAGCTTCCTTCCTATCCTCAACCAAAAACGAGCAACTACCTATGATCTGATCGAATTTGTCAAAAACATAGATCGATGGACGCGGTCGGCTCCTTCCTTTGAACTTCAACATAGCCATCACACAAGCTGTAAAACCACGTGACATTGTCCTGACGGTAGCATATACGGACAGGCAACTCTCAGCTATACACAGTGTAACAGCCAAATGGAATAAATTCGATAACGAATAAATGAGGGGGTGTGAGGAAAAACGCTCGGACACGTCGATTTGTTATTTTAAATTTGCATATTTTTCAAGAAAATAAAATTATATAGGGTGTTCCATGCGACCGTGGCCAATACCAACTTTCTTATTTCAAACGCAACCCCCTATATATTATTTATTTTTTGAAGTCTTCATAAAATTCTAGACCTAATTCATGTACAATGTCCTATACCTGTCTTCAACTTTTTCGGAAATATTAAGTGTTTTCAGATTTTTTACAAAAATTAACATTTTAAATGAGAATTATTTTATTTCACAAATTCGATACATTACAATCAATGCTTATTTCCTTTTTACCTCTTGATATGAAGAAAGTAAGCAAAAACCATTACTGAGAAGAAATTAAAAATAATGTTGAGTAACGTTACAAGACAATTCTACACCAGATTAGCATGTTGCCAAGACGTTCGCGGCAAGCATTTTGAACATTGATAAATTTTTTTTTTTTTAATAATTGAGAAATAATTGGTATTACTTATTAGGTGTTGAGTGTAATTTACCGAATTTGTGAAATAAAATAATTTTTATTTGAAACGTTGATTTTTGAAATAAATCTGAAAACACCTCATACTTCCGAAATAGTTAAAGATAGGTATACGACATTTTGCATGAATTGTGTCTAGAATTCTCTGAAGAATCCAAAAAATAAATAATATACAGGGGGGGTTGCATTTGAAATAAGAATGTAAGTATTGGCCACGGTCACATGGAACACCCTATATAATATTATTTTCTTGAAAAATATGCGCATTTAAAATTACGAATCGACGTGTCCGAGCGTTTTTCCCAACACGCCCTCATTTATTCATGATCGAATTTATTCCATTTGGCTGTTACACTGTATGTGATATACAGGGTCTTTCACGAGGAACCTCACCCATATTTATACGGGAAACTACTGAACGTATTTTCATGAAATTCAGCACTTATAAGTATTTCACGATGCTGATGAAATCTAAAATATTTTCAAGGCATGAGCACCACCGGTTTTTCCGGAAATGACGTCAACTTCCGTTTTTCAAATTAGAACACCATTTTTTTATTGCAGAAATAGATTCCTTAGAAAATTTCAAGTTATTTTGATGTAACATTTTTCAGTTTTGGTTGGAAAATTCTCTCCGAGCGGGAAAATTCGAAAAAAAAATCGAAAATAGAGCTCCGCTGAAACAAGAATGACTTCGAGGTTTTTGGATGGAAAATTTTCATTTTTGGGATTTTTCAAGATGTAAGATTGATGTATCCACTTTGAAAATCGAAATCGCGATTCATGATACAGGGGATGAAAATCGCTTTCAGAGTTAGGGATGACAAAATCGTGAAAAATCAATTTTTTCAAATTAGAACCCCATTTTTTTTATGGTAGATATTGAATCTACGTTAAAAAATAATGTGAGTGTATGCATCACACCCTTGCCCTAAAGTGGATATTTTCTGAGTTATTCACAAAAAACTGTTTTTCGTCTAGAATTTTCAACTATTTCTTTTCCCTTCACGCCAAAAAGATGAAATTTTCAGGAACTGTTACTTAAACCATGTTTTAGATTTTACTACCCTAATATGCAAGAGAAAAAAGTTACAGGTTGTTCCTAAATAGATAGCGAATTTGGATTCGAATTTGTATCGGAAACCTCTTTATTTCAACTAATCGGCCATCGGTTTTCTCTCCAGTGATAAATGAATAATTCCTTATGAACCATATGCAAAAACTTACCATATTTTACATTCTTTTTTTTTAATGATAGATATAATTAATTACATCTGCCAAATTCCTCTTTATTTAGTAGCATTTTGTGTTTACTATTAATTTGGTGATAATTCGTATGAAGTTATAAAATCGATCACTATGCCTAATTTTACCAATGAAGATTATTTAAATCTCATTCTACTTCATGGAGAATGTAATAAAGTTGTAGATAGAACGATTCGACTGTTCATTGAGAGGTTTCCTGACCGACCCAGACCAACGAGAGATACCATTAACAGAACCATGACAAACTTGAGAAATGTCGGATCTTTCGTTAAGAAAACTATACACAGAGAAAAAAGTGTAGTAGAAGATGAGAACAACGAAATTACAGTTCTTGCATATTTTCGTGTGAATCCTCAAAATTCTCTCAAAGATGCCGAGATTGATCTGGGATTATCTCAATCGAGTGTTTGGAGAATATTAAAAAAACATAAAATGCACTCATATAAATTCAATAGGGTACAGCATTTGAAGGAAACTGATTTCGTCAGGAGAACAGAGTTTTGCGAAGCTATGATGATTCGATTTCAAGAGAATGAAAACTTTTTGGACTGTAACATAATTTGGACAGATGAATCACAAATTCACAAATTCACAAAGAATGGTTCTTTCAATAGGCATAACAGTCATTATTGGGATGAAGAGAACAACCACCACTTCAGACAATGGAACTTTCAAGAGACCTGGAGTTTCAATGTTTTTTGCGCCATCAAATATAATGCAATTCTCGATGTTCACATTCATGATGGGACTTTAACTGGTAAGATAGAACACTACACATGTTTGCATTATTTGAAGAATGTTCTTCCTTAGGAGATGGATATTCTGACATATTGACTCAAATAATTGAGCCGCTAGTACAGAACCATAATGACTTATGGTATCAACAAGAGGGCCTCCACACAATTCACTCAATGTGTCAAATATCCTCTACAGGCTATTTGAAGATCGATGGTTGGCGAACAATGGTCCACATCTTTGGCCACCACGTTCTCCCGATTTAACTCCTTTAGACTATTATGTTTGGGGTAGGATAAAAAATATTGTCTACTCAACTCCCCTGACTGATAAAGAGGACTGCATAGAACGAGTCAGAAATGCGTTCAGGTTTGTTTAGATTTTTAGATTCATAGTTTTGAAACTCAATTTGGTTTTTAAACACTTTTGCAGATCTCTTCCTCCCGATGAAATAAGAAGAGCAACGCACGAAGCATTCCTGAGACGTATGAATAAATGTCTAGAAATTAACGGTCAAAACTTTGAGCATCTTCTCTAGTTATAACTGCAAGAGTTTGCCATGGTTCTCCTAATAGTAACTTGAAGTCGGTTTCAAGAAGGGGTGAAAAATCTACAGCATGGTTCAAATAACAGTTTCTGAAAATTTCATCTTTTTGGCGTGAAGGGAAAAGAAATAGCTGAAAATTCAAGACGAAAAACAGTTTTTTATGAAAAACTCAGAAAATATCCATTTTAGGGCAAGGGTGTGATGCATACACTCACATTATTTTTTAACGTAGATTCAATATCTGCCATAAAAAAATGGGGTTCTAATTTGAAAAAATTGATTTTTCACGATTTTGTCATCCCTAACTTTGAAAGCGATTTTTTCACCCCCTGTATCATGAATCGCGATTTCGATTTTCAAAGTGGATACATCAACCCTACATCTTGAAAAATCCCAAAAATGAAAATTTTCCATCCAAAAACGTCAAAGTTATTCTTGTTTCAGCGGAGCCCTATTTTCGATTTTTGTTTCGAATTTTCCCGCTCAGAGAGAATTTTCCAACCAAAACTGAAAAATGTTACATCGAAATAACTTGAAATTTTCTAAGGAATCTATTTCTGCAATAAAAAAATGGTGTTTTAATTTGAAAAACGGAAGTTGACGTCATTTCCGGAAAAACCGGAGGTGCTCATGCCTTGCAAATATTTTAGATTTCATCAGCATCGTGAAATACTTATAAGTGCTGAATTTCATGAAAATACGTTCAGTAGTTTCCCGTATAAATATGGGTGAGGTTCCTCGTGAAAGACCCTGTATAAATGCATTATTTTTGTCTAGAAATTCGGTGACATATGTTCTGATTTGTATCTTTAGTTGATCTCATTCTGGACTCTTATCATACCATGGGATCTACTGATAATGGAGGTAAGCTTGTTCCAGCGTAGCTGCTTGCCTCGACAGTTTCTCTAGATAATCTCGTGATTTTAATATGGACTACGTACGTATCACTGATGAGTTTTCATTAAGAACAAAGTGTGTATTTGATATTATCTTCGTTATATTTTAAGTATTCACGTTTTTATTTTCTGGTTTTTTTATTGTTTATGACACTGGAATGGGTAGGTAATTTATTTTGTGTAGAATTGAAACGGTGTTTCTTGATAAATTTTCAAATGTCTAATAAACAAAGATGAAAATTTGTAAATGTTTGCTCTTAATACCTAATTGTGGCAGCCTTAATCAAGTGAGACTTTTCCTCAGAAGATGTCATCTTGAAAAATTTTCCAACTACTTCAAACTAGAAGTTCCAAAGAACCTTCATTATATTCTCAACATATATTATTATATCCAAACTTTATTCCGTCCGGCAGGTGGTAGATACCGAATTCTTCATTCCGCACCTGAATGGGAAATAAGTCCGCTTTTTTCGCAATTTAGCTGCAGAAACTTCCGTAATTCAACTGCGATTCATCAAGAGCTGTAGCGTAAAATACGTTTTAATAAAGTCTAGCTTTCCATCATCAATCTTAGATCTTTCATCCAGCTCAACGTCACATTGAAAATACTTGAGAAGTTTCCTGGGGCTGAAGAGAATTTGTATTGTTGAAATATAATAATAGAGAGGCCACAAGTTTGGCCAAATTAATTATGGACCGACAATAGATGTTCATGTGGCTCTGACATTCTTTGTGTCAAATTAATGATTCTCGGCTAAGGGGGTGGTGGTTGACGACACTGGATTACCCTATTACGAAACGTTGCGGGCTGACTCGAAATACGAATGTGGAAAAGGAGGTCGTATCCCGTCTCGTTTCCACTTTTCTCTTTTGTTCCATCGACATTTTGAGAACGAACTTTGTTTTCGAAATATTCCTCAGAATTAGGAGTTTTCGCCTGATTGTTCAACTGAAACGCAAACCGAAATCGTTGTGTTATTGTGTAGAATGAACACAATACATTCGGGAACAGAATCCATAAATCATTCCCCGTCTTTCTGACGGCTTTCATTATTTGGAAACTTGTTGTTGGGAACAGAAATCTTTTCACACTCGATTTTTATATCAACCATGTTGCATTTTCTGTTTATTTCTCGTCAGATTGAGGTTCTCCATCGATTGAAAAAAGGATACACCTTTGTGAAGAAGTTACAAAATTCATCTCGTCAATATTTCGAGGAACAATTATTATAAATATTAACAAATCTTCCCCACATCAAACTCTGCAATTGATTTTGCTGAGAAAACATGATTAAACTATAGGACCATAGTTGTCACACATGCTCAAGGCTTGCTGGCCGATATCTCTAACTTTCCCCTAAACCTTAGAACTAAAACAAAGCCTTATAGGGTTTCTTATTCCGTTACTAGAAAGTTCGTGAATTTCAAAATTTTTTTTTTTGTTATAGAAGAGGTGAATCTTACATCAGACACCCAGTCTTTCTGGGCAGTGTCGGATTCTTACTGACCGAGTTACTGACTAAACACCTCTCCTGCGGTTGGTTCCGGGCATATGCCTTCAAACCTTCCATCTTCTTATCTGTTATTTTTTCTTTCGAATTGTATATGCTGAGTGTTTGTGTTAATCCTTCAATTGGATCTCTCTCTCTAAGTGTAGAGTTCTAATACTTAATTTTCGCAAATGGTCTCTAGGTCTTTTGCGGTGAATTCACGCTGTTTTATCATCTTCAGCGGGATCATAGTCTACTCACCTTCTAAGGTCGTCATTTGGATGTTAATTAGCTCACTTAAGGCTTTTGCAGCTTTATATGAGTTCTCGCTGCATAGCTCCATGCTGTTGATCCATATATAAGCTGCGCTCTGGCGACTGCTTTTATGATCCTCAACTTCGTGTTTCTGTTCATTCGGCTTCTTTTGCCTATAATCGGGAATAACCTTCTCATTGCTACATTCGTTTTATCCACTACATTCTTAATGTGCTGTTTCCACGTAAGTCCTTCGTCTGAAATTACTCCTAGGTATTTAGGTTCATTCTACCATTCAATTTCATAATCGTCTATGGATATTTTCGATTCCATCTTAAGTTTTCTCTTGAAGGTGTATTGCTCGTCTTTTTTCTCCATTGATTTTGATTTTCCACTTGTTGCACCATCGACTTATATCATTTGCAGCTTCTTGAAGTTTTTTGTGAATTATTTTTGTATTTCTGCGCCTAATTGCTATGCCCGTATCGTCTGCGTATAGAGCAAGCAGGCATTTTGGATTTCTTGGTATATCATGTATGCATGTATATATTATAGAGTAACGGCCCTAGTATGGGTCCTTGAGGAACTCCGGCTTCTAAATATCTGAGTGTGGAATGAACATCCTCTATTTCCGCACTAAAGTTCCTATCCTTCAAATAATTTCTTATTATCCTGCACAGCTTGGGTGACCGACCTGCGTCCTGCGGTTATCATTTTATATGCTAGTCCTTCAAGCCATACTCTATCAAAAGCTTTGGTTACATCTAATAGTAGTATTTGATGAATTCAGTCTTTACTTGATGGAAATTCATGTTCAATAACAGGTAAATAAAATTCAATTTCCACATGTTTGTGGAAATTGAATTTTATTTACCTGTTATCTAATAGTAGTAGTCCTGTGGCTTGTTTATTCTGAAATCCTTCTGTGATATACTCGGTCATTCTTAGATGCTGTTGTTCAGTTGAATGTTGTTTCCGGAATCCAAATTGTTCACTCGGTATCGTCGCCAGGGCTTCGGTTTCTCCATTAAGCCGTCTGGCTTATACTCTCTCCACAATTTTTCCTATGGCTGGGAGCATGCTTATTGGTCTATAGTTTTGTGGAAACTTTTTGTTTTTACCTCGTCTATTGAAAACAATCACTTCGGCAGTTTTCCATCTTTTTGAGAAGTGCTCTATTCTCATTACACAGTTTGCTATGCTAGTGAGAGCTGCTGTTCTTTTCTCTCCTTTGCTTCAGCATGAGATTTGTTATTTTATCTTTTCGATGAGCCTTTCTTGTTATTAAATTGTTGATTATGTCTTCGATTTCGGCCGGAGATGATTTTGCCATCCGGTGGTGCTCCTTTCATTTCTTCCTAATCATCTTCAATTATTCCTTTTAGAATTTATACATCCTGTAATTCTTTCTTAGTTTTCTGTTAACTGTCATTAGTTCTTTCACCTAATTTGGAGTATCGTCATATAGATGTTTGGGAGTAGGTTCGTTTTTCCTGGCCGTGCTCTCTTCATAGGATTTCACGAGGGGTAAACCGCTGGGGATGTCCGGTGTACAAGCTCGGGGATGTCCAGGGGATGTCCGGGGATGTCCGGGGATGTCCCGGGGATGTCCGGGGATGTCCGGGGATGTCCAGGGATGTCCCGGGGATGTCCGGGGATGTCCGGGGATGTCCGGGGATGTCCCGGGGATGTCCGGGGATGTCCGGGGATGTCCCGGGGATGTCCGGGGATGTCCAGGGATGTCCAGCGGATGACACAGGGGTGTACAAGAATATACCAGAAATCTATTTCCCTGTTATCCGAGGTAAATTGCTTCAATTTTTTCATCCGTCTCGTCAGTGATGTAGTATCATATTCATTTTGTATCAGCGTACCTATATGTTTGATTGCATTTATGAAATTTGTAAACCCCAAACACCCATTTATGATACAGTCCAGAATACAGTTTATTCTTTTGACTTCATCGAATAAATCCGAGAATAAATCGGTAGAAAAATTCATTTTTCGAATCAATATGAAATCAATTGCTCATACCGATAGAGACCTAGAACGCCAGTATTCGGATAGATGTATCTATTTCTAATGAAACACTCGAAATACGATGGACCACCTTGTACTAGCAGGACTTTGGCGGTCGATAGAAAAGCGTATTTTGGGACCAATATTTCATCAACAACTGCTCTCAAATGCTTCATTTCCAATATACAGGGGGGTAGAAGTTTGAAAAGAAGATATTTTCCGCATAATACCTGAACCTCGACCTAAACCTATGCAAATAATCTTACAGAATTTGATATACAGCATAACATTGTTCACTATCATATTAAGTAATAATATGAGGGTCCTTTAAATAGAACCATAAGAATATAAATATTTTTGTTTTCGCTCTATGCAAAACAAATTCTGTATTTGTTCTGGTATACCACAAAATACGTTATACGATATCGAGTGAGTACAGTAGTGTCCGTAGCCCAGTGGTTATGGAGATTGACTCCAACGCGAAGAGTCGCGAGTTCAATCCCGAGACCAGTCTCGGTAGTGGGGCACCATTCCACTGTTGGGTCGAAAAATAATGAGCAGGTGGAGTAAGGACACAGTAACAAACACAGAACACTCCGAACTCGTACAAGTTATAAGTTCGAAGCGGTTCGACCTCGGAGTAATCAGTACAATCAATATTAATATACAGGTTGTCCCAGAAGTCCCGCACTTCCATGAGGGGATCGAAAGTGAAAAATATTCTAAGCCCAAATATCCATGTTTGAAATTTTTTGATAACGTAGTTCATTAGTTATTAATTAATGAAAGTGACCAATCAGGAGCGCGCTACAGAAGAATGAGTAAGCAGAGGGGACGCGAAAGTGAGACGCCAGTCTCGGTTTACTGCGTGAAAAGCCGGCAGCAGCTCTGGCGTCTCACTCTCGCGACCCCAACTGCTTACTCATTCTTCTGTAGCGCGCTCCTGATTGGTCACTTTCATTAATTAATTACTGATTAACTACTTTATCAAAAAATTTCAAACATGGATAATTGGGCTCAGAATATTTTTCACTTTCGATCCCCTCAAGGAAGTGCGGGACTTCTGGGACACCCTGTATATCAATATTTCTCCATAATGGTAATAAATCACGATCTTCAACACATTCAACTCTACAATGTATTGCTTGAAATCCCACAGTAATGGAAGAACTAATTTATTACTTGGAGTGAAATCCGGAATTCGGATAAAAATCCGCCGATCGGAAATGAGATTGAATCTCCCGCTCAATCCCCCGATACGCTTGCGCGAACATAGACGAACCGTATACGAGCATACCCGAAGCTAGGTTCGGTATCCTCCATTTAAGCTCTCCCATCCAAGAATTATTGACATCCCGGGCGGCTTTGGAAAATCGAAATTAGGTTGGTAATGCCTTTCAGTGATATTTTGAGTCGCAGAATTCAGGTTGGTGTTGGAAATAACACTGAAATTTTGTTCTGTCATTAATGTTTCGAAATTTTGAATAAATGTGACAAATAATTGAGCAAGTGAAATAAATATCCTTAGAATGAGGCTCTTGAAGAGTGTACATCAGCTTTCCATAGCATATAAAAAAAGAAATAAGAGAAGATTAGTCGAAATGTATGGGATGTTGCTGACATAAAATCTTTCATTATGAACATGATGGGGTCTGCCCGGATGAGGAAATAACAGTTGTTGATTTGTGGTTGTTAAAACAATAGTAGGAATATTTTACACCTTCACAAATATTGAAAGTTACAATGTCATGACAAAATTCTTTATATATTAAATAAATCCATTCGTTAAGTTTTGTTTCTGTCTTGATATCTATTACAATTTTCCCAATCCATTTATCCATTCAGTTTGCAGGTAATCGTATGTGATAATTGAAAACATTTTCATGTTCAGAATTCAGATTCCCTTACTTCGAAAAAATACCATTTAATTTTCAGGTTATTTCTATATTTTTTTATTGCTATGATGAAAGCACAGAAAATTTTTAGTTACTTTTTTGTAACTAGAAATAAAGCTGCGACTGGACTTTCAAGGCCTGCTCTGATGTCAATAATTCTTGGATGGACTATATTTATAATAGTCCTATGTTTACTGTCCAGTCTAAACGTAGTCTAAACGGCTCTACTTATTACCGAGCGAAGATTAGCATACATATTTGAATTTAAAAGGCGAGTTTAAACGTTAAAAATATCAGACCTACTTATAGAAACTTGCAGTTTTCAATTCAAGACTAATATGGAGAACCTTTTCGATGAAGCACAAATCAAATTGAATATTATTATTCCGAATTCTATCAAAACCATTCTTAGATTGAATGGTTTTGGTAATAGTCGTCTACTAGCAAATCTAACGGATGTGGATATCGAGGAAATGGAGAAATTCACAAGGGAAGTGATGCCGTTGGTGATTCCGGAAAAACAATTTGAAGATGTTTTCGGGATATTCCATTCCAATCCAGCAAAATTCCAGTTTGTACCAGGACACAAGAGATTGCTATACTCAATATCCGAGTATTTCAAAGACAAATTAAACAATATTGTAAATGACTCGAGATCTAAAGAAAATGAATCTACTCCTCTATTTGTTGAAGCTAAGGGTGAGTAAGGTCATAAAATTATAAATATAGAATTTGAGCAAATAAGAATCAATCTCGGACCTCGGTATCAAAAGTGTAGGCCTCGTTCTTGCTAAATCCAGCGACAGTTGTCGCTATACGCATATGTCGTGACTCGTGAACGAACTCTGGCGGTGAAGAGCAGGGGCATGTCATTATGTAAACCTTATGAAATGTTCTTCGTGTTGACGATTACCTAATCAGAATATTTCATATCGCACATGCGCAATAGATCTCTCCGGCGCGGCGTTTGGCAGAACCCAGTACATGTTCCATTTTTAATTTCGATGATCAAATTATAGGTATGAAATTAGTGAGTAGAATGAAGTCGAAGATGAAGTAGAGGTTTTTGTTTATGGCATAAAGGTTTAGTATAAGCCTCTGTATGAGCGGTTAGATAGTAACCTGGGGGAATCGAGATATATTTTCTCGAGGTATTTCCTAAAAAGCGTTTTTTAGCCCTCGTTTTGGCCCCGATGTATGTTATTGTCGAATTATGAGACGAACATGATACTTTCGATGAAGCTAGACTGCTATTGACTCGCTCAAGTTAGACTTACTCTTTTTAAATCGCGTTCTAACTCTGCCTTTTTGTCTGATCGGCTGCAAGTAAACACTACAACCTTAGAGAGCAACTCAGTATGTACCTCGAAGTTAAATCATTGAAATTAATGGGATGTGTTATTCAAAAAACGTTAGCATCGTGCCATTAGACCACCGGGAAATTGTGTTTTAAATGTTGAAATCATGCAGAGTTGCGTGGGTTCCTCAGCGGATTCAATACCTGAATGAAGTGACTTCTTTGACTCAGAATTTGAACACAAAATCTCGTTGCATTCAGTTACGCTCTCATATATGAAATATGGAAATCTTGATTTGCACTGCATGTGTATTATTTCTTCGATTATTTCAGATAACAGAACAGATGAAACCAAGAAAAAAGCCGGAAACTCGGCCGGAAAGGAAAAGGAGGTAATTTTGAGTTCAAATTTAGCAGAAGAAAGAGAAGCTATTCATCGGACCATCAAAAAGTGGTTCAAGTCTCAATTTAAAAGCGGGAAAGAGTGGCATTCAGCTGAAGCAAATTTCCAAAAAATTATTGTTGAAATCAAAGTGTCTCAGAATGATGGAGTAAAGTGCATCATCAAATGTTTCTGCGGTACTGATATAACTGTTAAAAAATATTCCAAAAATCCGAATTGTGAAAAACGGTGGGTCTATGGAAATATCTATAAACATTTAAATAAACATCTGAAGAGTGACACTTTTTCAACCGAATCCGGAAAGAAACCAGATGATAAGAAAAGCTTTGGAGATAATACGATTCTAAAATATTTTGGAGTTAGGGATGGCCGAGGGGATGGCAATTCAAAAATGATATTGAAGAAACAATCTGATAATGTAATCAATATTCTACACGATGTTGTCATAAATAAAGGCTCTTCATCTTCATCGTCTTCAATTACTCAGTCTGATCAGGCATCTGAACTAGATTTTCCGGGAGATTCTCGAGAAGGTCGGAGCTCCGAATATAATAGTTTTTCCTCGACTAGCAGTATTAGCAAATGGAAATCTTGCAAATACCAAAGGTCTGAGAGAACAAAACGAGCGCTAGAAAAAATTAAAAATCAACCAATTATAACTTCATATTTTTCTCTTGTCGACAAAGTTACAGGAACAATAGTCAATAATCCAGAATGCGAGGAAGAACTGTTGAAGCTCAATTTAGCAAAAGAGATTTTTTCAGAAGACGACAAGACACAAAATAAGGAAATATTTCTGAACAAGTTGATGAAAATGTTAATGGACATTGCTTTTCAAAACTCTAGACAATCTGCGAACCGAAACCAATATGATCATATTATAAAAAAATTTTGTTTATATTTGTTTTACGTTGGTGGCAGGCTTCTTTATGAGACACTCCAGAGTAATTTAAAAAATATTTTACCTTCAATAAGCTGCCTAAATAGATTCATTGAAAAAAATTCTCGTAAAATTGAAGAAGGTCATTTTGACTTTGAAGGTTTGAATATTTTTCTGGAAGAACGGCACTTACCGAAAATTATATGGGTAAGTGAAGACGCTACGCGAATTACGGGAAAAATCGAGTACGATAACAAATCCAACAAAATCATAGGATTTACCATGCCCCTTGTTGATGGGCTTCCACAAAGAGAAACATATCTAGCGAATTCAGCAGCGAATATAGAAAAGTATTTCATTGAAGCATCAAAATCGAACTACGCATACGTAATTATGGCACAACCATTATCAAAACTAGCCCCGCCATTTTGTTTAAGTATTTTTGGCACAGATAATAAATTTACCAGCGAAGATGTAAATAAACGTTGGAATACTATCAGAATAGAACTTCAAAAATATGGAATTACCGTTATAGGGTTTTCTTCCGATGGAGATACACGTTTATTGAAAGCAATGCGAGAAAATGCCATGCTTCCAGCGGCTGCCAAACATCCAGAAGCTTATCAGTGGGACTGGTTCCAAGCTGGTTATTCTAGAGATGATACAAGTCTTGTATCATTTATCCAAGATAGCGTTCACATAGCGACGAAGCTAAGAACGAGATTCCTCAAACCCGGAGTTATTCTACCTATTGGAAATTTTATTTCAAAACCAAACCATTTGGTGGAGTTAATGAATACTATTTCCAAAGGTAAGCATTTGTTGGTTCCTTCAGATCTCAAACCAGAGGATAAGATGAATTATGAAGCTGCCGAAAAAATATGTTCACCAGCTGTGATCAATTTGCTACATAATATTCCCGAAAGCAATGGTACGATTTTTTTCCTGAAAGTCATGAATTCCGCTGTGATGCCCTACACAAAAAAATATATGGATCTCGAAGAACGACTATACAATATTTGGTATAGAGTGTTTTGTCTACGAATTTGGAGACAGTGGATATTGAAGCACCCGGATTATAATTTAAGTAATAATTTCATTACTTCTAATGCGTATTTATGCGTTGAATTAAATGCACACGCTTTGATAAATATTATAAGAACATTTCAAGTACATGAAAACATTACTGAAGATATGTTTCTCTTTAGTAGTCAGGTTTGTGAGCAGACATTCAGAAGTACTAGATCTATGACCTCAACCTTCTCGACCAAAGTGAATTTTAGCATGAAAGACATCATCCAACGCCTAGATCGAATTCAAGCTATAAATAACATACTGAATGATATCAAGGATCATGTTGAATTTCCAAGGGAGATAAAGAAAAATCACAAAGAAACTCGCACAGAACTTATGGAGTCAGATCATACTTTGATCAGTGAACTCACTGAAAAACGCATTGAAATCATTGTGAAACGAGCTTTAAATAAAGCACTGGAAGAAACACACCATTTAGGAATAGAAGTTGAGCGGAATAGCTGGAATTTGTTGCCTTTGCTTCGTAGTTCGAAAGTTGCGTCAATTGATGAGGAAGTGAAGGAAGAATTGGAAATATCGGATGATGATCAAGATACCATAAATTTGGATATATTAGAAAACAATCTTGATAATACTGCCAGAATGTTGAATGATTTGCCTCTGCACGAAAACGATATAAGCAGGAAAGATTTATTCAATTTGAAATCTTTACTCCCGTCTGATACATCGATCACTCTAATAGGAGTTGGTGACGGTTTGACAATCAAAAATTATTCCAAACAGTGCGAAACTGTTTCTGGAGCTGGACGATTTGTTGAAGTAACCGTAGCAAATAAGTCGACTATTATTAAAAAATCCACTTTATGTTGGTTACTCGAAAAAAGCCAAGGGAGAGTAAGTCCTGATCGGTTACGAAGATTTATTTGCACTTCTTTGAACAAAATGAAGAATGTGAAAAGAGCCGTCGAAAGGACTTCAGGAAAGAGGAGAAAAATATTGAAAGCTAAGAATGTCTCTGATGAAACTTCTGAGAATTCATCATCCAACGATGCCGAAAATGAAATCCAATATGATGATAGTACTGATACTGAATCCGAAGAAGACAGTTTCAAAAACGATGTAGAAGAAACCCACAAAAAAAAGGAAAGCAAGGGTCGTTTGATAAACCGGAAACAAAAAATTCTGAAGAAGAATCGGAAAATGAAATTCAAGAGGGTGAGCAATACTCTATCGGTCATATTGATAGTGATATCTCAAATAATTTTACCAGTGAGTCTTGCAAAATTAACGACACTCAAAATATTCCAGTAGAAATAGGGAAATTTTATGCAGTTTTTTATGAAGAAAGGTGGTATATCGGACGGACTGAAAAAGAAACCAAGGCAAATATTTTCAAAATGAATTTTTTGGCACAAATTCGGAAAGCCAATAAATTCGTATGGCCAAAAAATCCAGACATCGAAGATGTTGGGAGGGAGTTTCTGTTCTCTGGACCTCTAACTTTGAAAGCCTCTGAACAACCAAACCAGTCCTCAAACTCAGACAACTACCAGTTGAAGGAAACCATTTATAAAAACATAAAAAATGAATATTTCAAAATGAAATCTGAACGAATGGGACAATAACCTTATTGAACGACTGAAAGAATTCTGAAGATTAATTTTAATGTGACTTTTCAATATATTAAAGAGCATCATTTGTTTTGTGTTTTTAGTTATATAATGTGTTTTGAAGATAAAAATTATTTATTTCATATATTTTTTATATATTTAAGTAAATATACATGATATATTGATAAATGATATATTGTTTATCCTGATTACTCCTAGGTCTCCTGAAGAGACCCCTCTGAAACTACAAGCTTCGAAGCTTGTAACTTGTGCCGAGTTCGGAGTAAGCAGTTGTGTTCTGTGTAGGCTTTGTTACTGTGTCCTTACGCCACCTTAGGCACGTGCTGTGCCTGTGTTAATTTTTGACCCAACAGTGAAATGGTGGCCCCTACCGAGACTAGCTTTCCTAGCTCGGGATTGAACTCGGACTTGCTGGGTCCTAATCCAACGTCCTAACCACTGGACCAAGGGCACATATATGCATTTGTCTATATATTCATCTGAAGAAAATATTAACAAATTGACTCGTTTCATAAAATATTTCTTTTGCATTCGTAATAATAATGTTCATTTTGAATCTCGTTTTGGATAATAGGATTATTTATTTGGACTACTACTCACTTTTTGTCTCCTCAGTTCATTTTGAGTTTAATTCATAATTAAATAGTCTTTATATTTTTACATTTCAATTATCAGCGAGATTTTCAGTTATTATAAGTTCATATATTTATTGATATCAAATATTAGGGATACTTTATAAAAGATCGAAAGTATACAGCATGATATACAGGCTGTGTACTGATGCGGCAAACATGTGGGAAGTGATTTTTTGTTCCGAAGGGGGAATATTTCGTGAGCAATAATGTTTTCAGTGAAGAAAGGGATGTCCCGGGGATGTCCAGGGGATGTCCGGGGGATGTCCGGGGATGTCCCGGGGATGTCCGGGGATGTCCCGGGGATGTCCGGGGATGTCCGGGGATGTCCGGGGATGTCCGGGGATGTCCGGGGATGTCCGGGGATGTCCGGGGATGTCCCGGGGATGTCCGGGGATGTCCTTCGACAGGGGGATGTCCGGTGTACAGATTTTGGTCAGCGGTTTACCCCTCGGGATTTCATAATCGCATTATCCAATGCTATTACTGATTCATCTAATTCATCAGGGGTGTTAGTTTGTCGAATATTCGTGATATTTACTTGGGCTTTAGTTTTAAACGTGTCCCAATCGTTATGTTCTCGTGTTTGAGTCAATTCATTTCTATGTCCATGTCCTAGAATGAACTCTATCTGGTTGTGAGCAGATGTACATTCTTCTCCTGTCGTTTCAAGGGCAAAATCTTGCTTTATATTTTTCATTATCACTATGTCTAGCACATCAAGGGATTCATTACCACTAGGTGAATAGTTCGGTGTATCCGGTCCCATTATTATCGGGTCATCCTTTTCGGTATATTCTTTCAATTTCTTGCCATTTGCATTCTCCGTTCTAGAGTTCCATTGTTGATATTTACAATAGAGATCTCCAAGTATCATCCTTGAAAAAGGACCACCTAATAAAATCTTCATTATTTCATCCTCTGGCAGAATTATCTGCGTTGGTTTATATACAGAGAATACCACAATGCTTTCTCTTCGCATCTTTACTGTGATCGATAGTCTCTATAAATGCTTCGTTGTCTTCGGGATTTATGACCGCATTGAGGTTATGAATTTTGTTTCTAACAATTGTTCGATATCTGATTTACGGGCTCTGATTTTGTTAATATTCCAGGAAACTATCTTCAGGTTTTCTAGTTGTGATTGTTTGTTCATAAAATATTTTATGTTCGACTGCTTCATAAACACCTGATTCGTGAATTCGTTTAGCGTCCATAATTGACTACTTTATTGGACACCACTTTATTGGATACCACTTTATTGGACTCTCAACTGTCACAGTCTTTTCTCGATTTTGCAATTTTCTTATTTTCACACCACTTGTTATAGGCCGCATACAAATTTTCATAAGCACTTTTACATCGAAAAAATCGATGGGATTAAGGTCAGGTGAACGTGGAAGCCACTTGCTTGGTCCGCTACGTCCGATCCAACGATACCCGAACAGATGGATCGGACGCAGTCGACTAATCAAGGGGCCCCCACGTTCACCTGACCTTAATCCCATCGATTTTTTCGTTTGAGGTTATTTCAAAGAAATTGTTTACGCCCGAGAATGTTCGAGTGAAGACGAGCTGCGACTGAAGATATGAGAAGCCGAACGTGTCCTAAGAGAGAACAGGGCAGGTTATATGCGATTGAGAGAAAATTTTCTAAGAAGGTGAAGAATGTGTATTGAGGCTGGAGGTGGCCACTTTGAACACCTACTGTAAATTTAATGAATAAATTTCTTTTTATATACATTATGATGTGTGATTTATTGCCATGCCTTTTTCTTTTTTTTATATAGAACTTTTCTTGACCAACATCTGAAGCTAATTTTCATTAATTTTCAGCATTTTCTATCATAACTTGATCAGAAATATCTTAAAATGGCAAAAAATAATTTTGTAGATTTTTTCCGCCTCGATGACTTTGAAGGCTAATTCTAGCAAAAGTAGAGGGTTAATTACCATTTTTTATCAATGATTCTAAAAGCTGACTATTGAGCGCAGTTTTTAAGCATACTAAGAAACCGTGAATTAGCGTTTTTACATTTTTAATTTTGATTCGAAAATTCAGATCATAATCCAATTTACGTAACTTTTTCACTTGAGACCTACATTTCCATAATTTTTATCCAAGTTACGAATCTGGTTATTTTATGTTTAAAAGTACAATTCATGGAGATTAAGTTACAAAAAAAATTTCACAGAGAAGTCTTGTACTTTTTTTACTATCTTTTTTAAGATGGTCAAGTCGAAAATTCTCAAAGTTCATAAAAAAATTCATAACTCGAAAACCATGAAAAATAGCATAACATATATGGGGGTGATTCGAATAGCCCATGACACGAGGGACCTGTTTTTTCCTTTTTGACGTCAATCTCTTGGCCACCCTGTATATCACTTTGTGATATTGTTACGGAATGAATGTATGGTTTTTATTCTCATACGGTTCTTCTTCTTCTTGTGCGGCGCCTTTGTACCACATTTGTATAATACTAGAAAGACTCAGACCCAAAGGCACGCTGACAAGAATGCCGCGAGTCGGCAAGGAGGAGTCCCTCTAACCATAGAGATGGAAGGTGTAGGGTTCCCTAGGCGTGTCAACCTCAGTGTGGATAATTTGCTGCACGTGAACAGTATATGCTCCGCCGTTTCATCCGCGTTTTTGCACCAGCGGCACAGGAAACACTCAGTTAGACCTATTCTTTTCAAATGTTTGTCGAACAGATGGCCAGTTAGAGCACCAGTCACCAGAGACAATTGCTTCCTCTCTAGAATCAAGAGCTTTTTGACCTCCGGCTTCGAAGAAGGCCCCTTGATCAGGATTCTCGACTGCCTGAGATCCGTTGTCGTATTCCACTCAGAGGAGAATTTCTCATCAATCCATCTCTTGAAGAGGTGTATGACAGATGGGAAGCGCGGGTTCCGGTCCAGTAAACGTCGAGCGAGTTAACTGCTTTCATGTTACCAGCGATAGATGCATGAGCCGGGCACCAGACAACATTGAGAGTGTTGTCTGAGCCAAGCGTGCACAGGGCCTTTCTGCTTTCATACACCAAGTTCGAGCTTATAAATATCAGAGAGGGATTTCAATGTACCCTTACTGTCGCAACATATGTACATAAATATGTATCCTCTGTGGATACTCTCCACCGCACATACGAGGGCAGCATATAACTCTGCTTGTGCTATTGAGCAGTCTTTTCCTAGAGGAATGGACCACTATGTTCTTGGTCCAACAATCCCAGCACCTGTACGGTGTTGCAAACCGAGCTGTTGGTGTACCAGGTGGGACCTTCAGGTTTTAGTAGCCTGTCTGGTTTACACCACTGATCTCTGTCAGGGACAACTACTTTGTAGGTCTCGTTGAAGCAGAATCTGGCGCTTGCACGGTTCCCTCTGTGGAGGAGGGATCATCTCCACCATCTTTAGAACCATGGCGTGCCCCTTGAATCCTCCGCGTTGCCGCCATTGTCCCTGATGTTCCCAGATTCTGTGTGTTGTTTTGTAGCCACCTCTATGATGGCGAGGTGTGGGAGGAATGCCCAACATGCACTCCATCGATGCTGTGGGAGTGGATCTTTCTCATACGGTTAGTACCTACTGAAATAATTCCCACAGGTGTTTACTTGATTTTTTATAAAACTGAGATTTTTGAGATATTTCAAATCATACAAAAAAACCATGTTAGACTTGCCCAAAATTAAAAAAAAATTGTTTAATTTCTCGAAAAAGTCCAATCGGGAAAAATTGAAAATTTACCGTCGACCTCAAGAATATCTCCCAAGACTATCTCTGTATGCTGTGAACTTTATAATGCTGGAAAATTGCGGGTTGTAGCCACATTGTGACTAAAAACCACCCCAATCCCGAACCTCGGCACAATCCACAGAAAGCACAATAATCACGTATGAATCCCCCTCACGATCCGACGAAAGAGGATTTCGATAATTTTTACCGCAAATTGGGCCTACAGCGACATCGAAATCCTTTGTGAATAAATTGAACCATTTAAAATTGCCAATAGAGAGATATTAAAGATGAAAGAGTCATTCTCGCCCTTCGGTTTCACCCTGATTTTGTGCTGAATCGCTCCGTTCGTTAATTGCCCGATCGTTACAAATGCAATTATTCCTCGCTGGAATTTTCTATTTACTGAATAAATACCAGGACTCGCAGTTGGCGACCGACAAGCAACAGTTTCCTATATAGATGCATTTCTGAGTCTCCGACTGTGCTGTTACGCCAGCGTGGCTCGGAAATGGTTTTGAAACATCTATAAATTTCTCTTGTTACGAATGTGAAACCCGTCCAAGAGTGGATTTACGGGGGGGGTACTGAGGGTAACTTTCCCCCCCACGAGTATCGAAGACTTGAGAAAAAGTTGGTGCACATAAAATATTTCATACATTTTTACCTGATTTAATGGTTTTCAATCGTCATTACCCTCCCCCCTTGATCGTTATTACCCCTCCCATAAAAAAGAGCTATATCCGCCCTTGAACCCGTCTTTTTGTTTTATTCGAGGATTTTCGTAATTAGTGTTTCTCCTGTTGATTGATATTCCTTATATACCTTCTTTATTCATTTGGGTGCAACCATAATGATTGATATCAGAATTGGACTAGTAGAGATCTAGCTTCCGAAGCACACCATCAGGTGGCACCACCACAGGAAGACAAGATCTCTACTAGTCCAATTCTGATATGTATTTCAGTTTGTTCCAACTTAGGGACATTATCCTCCTTTTTCATGATAATGATTGATGTTGGAGACTGAGTTTCCCAATTCTTACGAGGATGTATTGATATCTAGTTATCCTAGACCATTTCCATGCATAAAAAAAATATTGCGATACCATATCAACGTACAATAATTTATTAGAAGTGGCAGTGTAGAGTTCGGCGTCAAAAAAGTAAACCAGAGTTATGCAATAAATTGAAAAAAAGATGTCCACCGAAATTGTTAAAATGGAAAAATTAGAGTACCGAGCCATCATCAAGTACCTGTATTTAAAAGGGTTAAGAGGTGAGCAGATTTACGAAGATACGCTTCTTACCCTTGGTGATCAATGTCCTTCGTATGCGACCGTGAAAATTAGACTGTAAGCTTCAAAAGAGGTAAATTTTCCATTGAAGATGATGACCGATCGGGAAGGCCAGTTTCTGTATCAGTCCGCGAAAATATCGATGCAGTTCATGACATGATTTTATCAGACCGTCGAATTCGGCTAAAACGGATATCTGAAGCACTGTAGATTTCATACGAACGCGTTCATCATATAGTTACGTCAATTTGGTCATGAGAAAAATCTGCAAAATGTTTGAATGTTGACCAAAAGCGTGCAAGGGTAGAAGCATCGCGTTCGATTTGTGCTCGATTTGAAAACGATGTAGACTTCTTAAACCAAATTATTACTATGGATGAGACTTGGGTACATGTCTACGATCCAGAAGCAAAGCAACAATCGATAGAATGGCGACACTCTGGTCCTTCAAGACCTAAGAAGTTTCGTGTCCAAAAATCTGCTGGAAAAGTTCTTGCTTCAGTTTTTTGGGATTGCCATCCATGATTGGATAAGGGTAGAACAATAACTAGAGAGATTCGACATTACTGAACACTCTACGAGTGAAAATCAAAGAGAAAAGACGCGGAAAGATATCCAAAGGTATTTTGTTTTTACTAGAACACCCCCCTTATTCACCAGATTTGGCTCTGTCCGACTATCATCTCTTTCCTAAACTGAAAAATAGTTTGAAAGGTCGTAAATTTTCTTTCAACGAGGGGGTAATAAAAGCTGTGGAGGACTGGTTTGCAGAGCAAGAAGAAACATTTTTTGAAAGGTCTAAAGACGTTGCAGGTTCGCTGTAATAAATGTATTCAATAAAGAGGAGAATATGTTGGGTAATAAAATATTTTGACATTGAAATTTTGTTTGGTTCTATAGTAGGCTAAGAATTTTTCAATATATCCTCGTAAAATGAATAATCAAGAATTGACTTCATTTGAGAGGTCGAGAGCGTCAATGTTCTCCAGAAATGATTCTTACAGATTGAATTCAATCATTTTGCCACTTATATCACTTAAGCACATTTAATTATTTTTTCATAAGTGAACTATTTGGGGTCCGCGGTTTCAATCGCGTAGATATAGGATTATGATAATGATCATTTATTCTGAACCAGGGTCGTTATGAGTCGATTAGCCTTCCGTGAACTGCAACTACATAGATCATTTGTTCTCTACCCTACTCATTCATTGAAAGCCAAGGAGGTCATCGATGGCGTTGATCAGAACGACAACATCCTTAGGAGCCTTGTCCGTTACCTCAGGGGTATCCATGACCGGTTTCCCCACATACAAGGTCCGCCAGCTCTGGATACTTGCATACCATGTGTTCAGGTGTTTCTGCTTCTGATCCACAGAGCCTACAAATCTCATCTGCTGACTTTCCCATACGGTACAAATTAAGTATGTTTGTACCGACAGTGTCCCGTCAGCAGACCCATCATCGTCCGAAGCTCAGCTCGTGATAGCTATAGGAGCTTACGGGTATAGGTCGGTGGAATCATCACCAATTTCTTGGGCTGAGTCCAGGCGTGTTTCTCCAGAGGATTATTCTGTTGTCTAACTCCAATTGTTGGACCACTTCCTTATATTGGTCTTTTCCGAGCCCACAGAAAGACTCAAGTCAAGCATGTGTTAACGTTGATGAAGTTTTCACAAGCTCATCGGTTTTTTCATACTCTCCAAGACCACAATGCTCTGGCAGCCATAGTGAAGTCACCTTGTTGCCTCTGTCCAGTTGCTTTATGATGATACGGCACTCCCAGGTCAGCAGACAGGTAGGGACCTCAGTATGGCCTGGCTGCCCGTGGTGATGAATTTATGCGCCACTTTGAAGTTCATTTGAAGACACTCCTAGGCTACGTGAATAGTCAGTATCTTGGTCTGTAAAATTGAGGTTTCACTTCCTAGAGCTTCAGAGATCCCCAGTTTCGATCCGTATATCCCAATGCCAGTGCCTCTCTCTGATTTTGATCTATCTTAACCATATGGATGACTTTTTGTCCAAGCGATTCACAGAGCCTTTTTGCACTAGGACGGTCAGCTATGGCCGTTTCAAAGTCGAAGGTTGTTGGCAAAACATCCGATGGTTTTGCCACGAGGTTTGAATCCAATATCCTCATATGCCCAACCCGGTTTCCAGGTAGGAGCTTTCTGTTGAGATACATTCTTATTGCATTAAGCAGGCAGCATTTCCTCACATTTAGAGTTGTGGGAGGCATATCGAGTATAATCTCAAACGCTGCGGCAGGAGCTATGCGCATAGCTTCCGAGACACTTAAACTGGCCAGCCCTTGTAGTTTCTGCCACTGGCTGCCTATGGTGACCTCTTCAGTTTTTGTCCACCATCCTAAAGACAATAGGGCGTACCACCGCTGTGTCTAACCACAGTACCATTTTCTGTATTCAAACCCCATGTCTTTCTAGAGAGTCTTTTGCAGCCTCACGCCCTCACATGGCCACCCTGACTCTGGAAAGAATCCTTATTTATGTGTTTCCCCCAGTTGAGTTTATGGTCCAGGATAACATCTTGATATTTGCACTCACTAGAGAAGTTTATAGTTTGGCCATTCAGAACCAGAGCTCTGAGATCGATTCTTTCGTCCTTGAACGCAGTTTTCGAGAAATTGACAGTTAGCTCGTCTTCCTCGCACCACTTTTCGCTTATACTGAGAGCAAGTTGCATTCGGCTGCATAATGAGCCTTCATGCTTGAAACTATTTACGAACAAGAAGTATTTTAAAAAAATATTTAAAAAAAAACGTTAAAAAATACTAAAACTATACAAACATTTCTTAAAATATGCTTACAAATTATTCATTTTCTCACATATGTGCTTGAAACTTGGACATGAATGGAAAAACATCATATTTGAAAGAAAAACTTCATTTCGTAATGTGATTTCAGTTACTTTATGGAATTTTCACAGACTTAAAACATATTATACATATTAGTTGGGAAATTAACGTCTGTGAAAATATAAGAGAAAATGATTATCGGTAGGTATTCATACGGATGTTGGAAAAATCCGTCTGAATACCGATAATCATTTTCTCTTATAATATACACATCCCAGATTCAACAAAAACTGCCAACAAAAATAAAAAAAAACTGTTAGGTATGTTACTTTCTCAAAAAACTTGTCTACATGCTGTTAATTATTTCTCTAGTTATTATCACAGAAGTTGAACACATTAATATTTTAAAAAACGTTCTATTTAAAAATAACAAGTCTTATTTGAAAGAGGAACCAAAACTATTCATGAACGAAAATTATTTTGCATAAACATAAATTTCAACAGAAAATTGAGATAGAAACATTAAGAACTATACAAACATTTCCTTAATTTTTTTTTCACAAATGATTCATTTGCTCACATATGGTTTTCTATTACAGATGTTTTTATGCATTGCAAAATTTTTATAATATTCAATCATGTAATTTTAGAAGCTAGATATTATACGTTTGAAATAATTCTCCATGAATGCTCAAAAAATTTTCACTTTCTCTGGATATGACAGATTCATTGTGAATAAAGACTGCTCTTGAAATAATAGATTGCCAATAAACTCAGGCGTGAATATCAGATATCTAACGAGAATCTGAAAATTTAGGAAAATTGATTCGATATCTTCGGAGCAAAAACAATCGTCAAGTATGATGAAACATTTTGAATTGAACTCAATGTTATCAAGCGATAATGATACATGAATATCAGCAAGATGTCGAAAATCAGTAATGAATCCTGTCATGGAAATATGTGAGGTAATTTTCCGATATATCGTGATTTGATATCTTAACACTCGTGTTACTGATTCTGTTGCTGAAAAATTAGATACACTTCCCGTTTCGCAAGCTTTTCACTCGTTTAAATTGCCAGAAATAGCGTACAGGGTTGATTTACCGGCTTGATTGGAAAAATCCACTAAAGGGACGCAATCAAGCTGTAGGTTTATTAGCGCGGGCAGCCAGTAGTCGGATGTATTAAAGAGGCTTGTGTAACAAATGAACGCCATTGATTAGAGACCTGGCAACTCGTGCTATGATCGCTAATGGTGGCGAATTGATAGCGGTCCCACAATGCTCTATGCTCCAGGTCCCTGCGGTAGTCGCTAATAATAACACTTTCATGTTGACTTATGCTTGGCTGAAACACAAATAATCCCAGATCCTATAGTTCGCCATTCCATAAATCATAGCGGGATATGGCTTGTTGTCCCATCTGATAGTCTGACTGGTTTGTCGCTTGCTTAAATACATAAATCCAATTAGATTATAACTTGATCTACGCCGAATTGATGTTTCAATATAATCTAGCATAGCCGATGAGAATCAATTTACAGTAAACTTTTTTCCTGAGATGAATAATCAACAACTGGAAATGTTGTAGATAAGATGAGAACGAAGAATTTCTTGGTCATACAGGATTTTCCAGAAGAAACGAATGAGTCTGAAACCACTCATGGTTGAGCTGTTGCCGCTGTTGGGCACGTTCGGCTTTCATAATATAGAACAAAACAAATTACCAACTACATTAAAGAAATCTTATCGTTCAGCGCTCGTTCTTCTTAGACGGTAGCTATTATTATCTCATCTGTATTTTCGGAGTATCGAGCCAGGAATGATATCCAACAATGTGGTTCAACTCACTGATGATGAATTACTGGTCAAATCCAATTCCGCCCAGTCATAATCTCCCAAACGGAAAAACCTGAAAATGTAAATTCCCTGAAGACTTGAGAGAATTTTTCAACGTTTTTCTGCAAAAAAGATGAAATGTCAGGGAACAAAAGAGTTCTTGGAGAAAAATTATGCTGAAGAAGTCGAAGATAAAGTAGGTACCAATAGTGTTGAATTCGCGGTAATGGTCATAACACACTTGATGAATTACACCCCTCACCTGACGGCTCGGGCTGCAAAATTCATCTACGTGTGTTATGACTAACATTACCGCTCATTGAACAATATACCATTAATATATGACGTAAATCATTACGAACAATGACCATATAACTCTCATAATTCTGGAAAACAATGTAATCCTTTGCAAAATACTGAAATTGAGACGCAATTTCTTTTCCCAACCTCTGATATGACTGTAATCTCCAGATGGATCTCCTAACTTTTTCGGTCGGTATTACCAGCGAATTCCTCTGACAGCTGCTGTAATTATTATTTCCCTTCTTCCTTTAGCTGATTTTCCCCTATTTGTGCATTGAATGTATAAATCTACCTACATGGTGGATCTGTTGGCCTACTCAGTGCAAGTAACAGGCTCTCCAGGCCCCTGGAAACTAGTAATCAACGACTCTGATCAGTTTTCCATACAATATTTCGACACAACATAAAGAATTATTTTATTTTGAGAATACCACAAAAAAGTATCTAAGGATTGTTGGGTATAACAAGATGGGATATGTAGAAGAACGAGAATGTTAGAAAAGAATTGGAAATAGAGTCAATGGCGGATCATTTAGGAGGAAAGAATGGAAAGAGTTTTGAGTCTGTGTATCTTAAATCCTGCGAATTGAAGGTTTCGTGCTTAGACCATAGAAAGGGGAGGCAGCATCTCATTCATGAATTCGAGAATCGGTGCAGCCTATACATTTAATCAGAATTCAATGAGTGGGACGAAGCAGGCCTGAAGGATACCAATATCATCAGATACGGCCATGGCTACATTGCGGAATCTAGCTTTGAGACGTCCAGTGACGTGGTGTTATCGATGTTGAGGAATGAAAATAAAATTACAGGTTAATCAACTATTTTTGACGAACTTATACAATGTTGAACATTGAAGCAGATCAGAATCAGCTAACTCTGTTCACCTAACTCAGAAGTTAGGTGAACATAGTTAGCTAAATTCAGAATTGATCTTCCTCCTCTCAATATCAGAAGGGATTCTAAAAAGTGAGATTTTGTATTTTTTTTCAAAGAATAGGCTGACATATTCATAACGGACAGAATCTTCTTCAGGAACAACATTTCATCTTTCTTTTCTTGAAATCTGCAACGGAAAAGGAGATAGAAAATCATTCAGCACATTTGGCCCTTGCCAACGAAGGTCTTCCGACCATATCTGGTCCTCCAAGCAATTATTTTTGAGATCCTCAGGTTTTTTGAAGAAGCTTTATGTCCCTTATAGAGAGAAAGCCTTTCCCAAAGTTTCCCAATTGTTTATTTTTCTATCTAGGTGGTTTGCAGCAACTTCCCCTTCCATATTATCCATAATATAATTCATTTTCTCTTTTTCAGTATCGTAATGAGTTCATTACAGTACTAAAAACAGTGCTGTAATGAATTCATTACAGCATCGTTTTCAGTTACCTTTTTCGTTTAGTGGTTGTCAGCAATGACTTCTGATCCTTTTAAATTTCAGCAGACGTCAATTTTCTTAAAAATATCAACTGTCAAAATACAATATGAAAGTCACTAGGACCTATAATTTGAATTTTTCATTGAATTTCACAAAATTTTACTGAAAAAGAGAAAATATCGTCTAATACTCGTTGAAGAATGCAATTCCAATACTCATGCGTTCGAAAACTCGCTCCTTCGTCGCTCGTTTTCGAATTTCGCATTCGTATTGGAATATGAGCCCATTCTGCAACTAGTTTTAGAATATACTATTGTTTGATTCAGTTGAACCTCCTTGATCGTAGAAAATCTTCGATACAGTACTAGTTTTATAAGGAGGGTATTCGACAATTTTGCAATACTAGAAAACCCAAATGTTAGGTCTTTCACACTGCATAGAGGGTTCTGTTGAAAAAGGCAGCTCTTTCGCAAAAGTAAGTAGTGTATCAATCGAAAAGTGTTCATTTTTCAAATTATAATTCCAAATTTGTCGTTGCAGATCTTTCTTCAAAATAAAGTCTTCAGTCAGTGTCTTTTTGGGTGCCCCAATAGTAGGAAATTATTTGTCGGCTTTCACTTAAAATCCTCCTAATTGTGTTTATGTGCAGCTAAAAAATTAATATCTATTCATATAAAATATAAAACCTGGGTTTTCACTCACTTATACGTCGAAAATGTTGAATAGCTGGTCATGAACTGTCGATACCAAATTATCAGGGTTACTTTTAGAATGCGCAGATTTCAGTTCTAAATAGCACTTTCTGATACCTTACCTCTGCTTTTTCGAAACTACCTTCGGCATTCTTAGTTTCCAGGCTTGATAATTAATAATTAATAATGAAAAATAAAGGCCGGCAACGTCTCTGACATTTATTAATTGCCGTAATGTCATTCACAAGTGCCAACCTGCGATTTTTTCAGGTGAAAAAACTTGATAAACCTAAAACTTGGCCTCCCGGGATACTTTATAAAAGTGAATGAATATTATCAGATTGTATTGTCTAGATTTACGAAGCTACAATGAATTTTAATTTTCAATGTCTCCGTTTCTGCAATCTGAGTTTTACGTTGCTCGTGAATCACTCTGTACTGAACTGTACACTGAACTAATGAAAAAGTGGTGAACGCAAAACAAATTGATATGTAGCAGCATGTTGCATACTGCGTAGTCGAAGTTTATGGCGGCAATGCAGAATTATAACGAAGCCTCGATGCTCCGATACTATAGTGCGGCAGCACATAGGCATGGAGTCAGGATATTAAATCATAAATTGTCCCATTATGCAACAGATTCGCCAAACGAACGCTGCTTGATTGATAGTTCCAATTCTGCAATCGAGAGCTCAATTCTCCCCGAATATTCTATCACACATAATCCGATGGAGATAATTATGCGATAAATAATTAATGGATTGGAAGTAAAACGATCGGTCTAATGCGTATTATATGCCGGGGCGAAACGGAGGGCGAGAGATAGAAGATAGATATTACCAGCGGTTTGGGTCGGTCGTCGGTCTCCCCTCTACTTGTACCTCACCGTGGCTGACATTGATGGGAGCAAATGTGCCTGACATGCCGTGCAACAGTTTTCCCTTCGAATTATGTCAGGAACCAGATCCGCACATTCAATATTTCGCATCATCCTGACACGTTATATACTGCTGGATGATTCAGACACATGAATAAAGTAATTGGGTTTCAAAAAGACAGTGGATGTTTTGCCCCGAGGAACGGATGGGAGGATGGATTTAAATTGGATGTGACAAGGCCAGAAACTGAGGAAAGATCGAGGAATAATCTTTTTTGACTATTTTTGAAATGTCGGAGAATGCTATGCCTTTGTTGGATTTACTTCTATTGCACTGATATTAAACGTTGTTGCGTCTACCAGTTTACTTTTATTATTATTAATGCAAAATAATGAGATCCGTCGTAATAACCGAAAAAAGCTCAGAAAAAAAATATGTGTGCATCCTTAGAAAATTCTGAGCACCATAAAAATCTTTCCTCAATTAGAGATTGTATTATTTTGAGCATGAGAGAATATTTTCAGTGGGGAGATAAGAAAGGCAAATCCTACGTTGTAGCTTTAAGGAGTATTTTTCTCTAAAGGGTATAAATAAAACACTTGATAGGACACATGGGTGGAACAGGTCTTTATTGATCCATCTGTAAGGAGTTTTCGAGCCACACTAACTAGGAGAGACAACGAAAAGAAGAATCAAGCAGTAAAATAATAAGCATGAACTAACTGGCATTTTAAATTGAGAAAAATGCCGAAAAGGATGACGCGGTAATAATGGGACCGGATATACCGACCTGGTTACCTAGTGGCAATGGAGCCTCTGATGTGCTAGACACAGTGATAATGAAAAATATAAAGCAAGATTTTGCCCTCGAAACGATAGAGTATATAACATGTGATCACAACCCAACAGAGTTCATTTCAGGACAAGGACCTAGAAATTAATTGACTCACACACGAGAACGTACCGATTGGAACAAGTTTAAAACTAATCTCCATGAAAGTATCATGAAAATACTACAAATCAACCCTCCCGATGAATCAGATGAATCAGTTATAGCATTGGAAACTGCGATTACGAAATCCTATGAAGAGAGCACGGTCAGAAAGACTAAACCTACTCCCGAACATCTATATGGCGACACTCCAAAAGAGGTGAAAGAACAAATAAAAGTTAACAGAAGACTGAGAATGATTTACAGGATGTATAAACAGATAAAATATAAAATCAGACTGAATAGACATAGTCAAATACTTAAAAACGCACTAAGGGAGCTCAGAACCAATAGATGGAATAAAAAAAATCAGTGAACTTAACACAGAAGACCACTCTGCCTGGAAAATGCAAAAAAAATTACGCAACGAAAAAACGCAAATTCCACCACTGCATGAAATACATGAGATGGCCTATTCAAAGCTATAAATCTAACGCTCTTGTCGATACTATAGAAAGGGAGTCAAGAATAAATTATTTTGAAGAAGACGATGAGGGCCTAGAAGAATTAATTGAAGATAATGAAGAGGAAAAGAAAGACGCACCACCGAAAGAAAGGAACATCAGCTCTCACTAGCATAGCAAACGGTGAGATGAGAACAGAGCAATTTCCAAAAAGATGGAAAACTGTCGATGTGATTGTTTTCAATAAACCAGGTAAAGAAAAAAGTTTCCACAGAACTATAGGCCAATAAGCCTGCTCCCTGCCCGAGGAAAAATTGTGGAGAAAGTATTAGCCAGACGACTTAATGAAGAAACCGAAACCCTGGCCACGAGTGAACAATTTGGATTTCGAAAACAACATTCAACTGAACAACAGCTCCTAAGAATAACCGAGTACATCAGGTATTCAGATGCAGGAGTTCCTCAAGGATCCCTACAAGGATCGCTACTCTATAAGATATTCGTACATGATATATCAAGAAATCCAAGATGCTGGCTTGCTCTATACGGGCATAGCAATTAGGCACAGAAACACAATAATAATGCACGAAAGACTTCAAGAAGCTGCAGACGATATCTGTCATTGGTATAACAGATAGAAAATCAGAATCAATTGAGGAAAGAGTCAAGCAGTACTCCTTCAAAAGAGAAGGCTGGAGATGGAATCGAAGATATCCAAAGACGATAATGAAATAGAATGGCAGAATGAAGCTAAATACGAGTTATATTAGACAAACATCACATCAAGTATGCAGTGGATAAAACGAATGTAGAGAAAAGGTTATACCCTATTATAGACAGAAGAAGACAAATGAACAGAAACACGAAGTTGAGGATCTTAAAAGCAGTCGCCAGACCGCAGCTAACATATGGCTCTACAGCATGGGGCTATGCAGCGAGAACCGATATAAAGAGGATACAGTGATAGAAAACAAATTTCTGAGATAGGCCTAAGACGCCCCCTGGTTTGTAAGGAATGAACAAATCCGAAAAGACATAAAATGGGAGTCCATTTCATCAAACGAAAAGCTGCAAAAGCCTATGAAAGAGCAAGTGAATATCCAAATGACGACCTTAGAAGGTTAAGTGGCTGAAACAGTCAAATACTCACCCTGTATAACTCGTTCTATACATGAAGGGTGAGTTTAGGACTTGTTCATTTCTTCAACTTCGATTTCTCTCATGACACGAAATACTTTTATTCAATATTATTTCTCAAAATTCGGTTCGTTGAATAATCTCAAATAATTGATATCACTCAGCGTAAAATTATTTTTCGATATAGCTCTGAGAAATACATCATAGAAGCACTGTCGATCTCACAAAAAAGAAAAAATCCTTTCAATTCCATATATTAATGAATACCATTTCTATTGAAATTCAGACGCTTTCATCTCTTCCAATGGAACTAGTGTAACGAAATATTCAACGCTCATAATTAACAAGCGTTCAGAATTCGACAGAGTGAACTGAGCCAACAGAGACGGAGAACCCGTAAAACGATATTATCCTTTAATAACCATCAATATTGAATGTAAAAGCGAACATTGTTGCTCTCTAGTAAATTCGTTTAAGTGGAGCTCATTCAAGTTGCATGGAGCAGAACTTTCGACAGAACACCTCCTGAATTATTTTCTTACATCTCTTCAATCTATGGAAGCGAGTGCCGTAATTCACAAGATACATAAATTAGAATGTAATAAAGAAAGACTTCCGGAATTGGAAGCTTCCATTTTTGATGCTGGCACAGATGAGTTCGAAGACAAAATTGTTGATTCTTGAAAGAAGTGCAAGCAAAATAATGTTCGACTATAATGTTAGATATATTTTCTGCATATACTTATAACAATACTAATAATCATTGATTGTTTTGCGGGAAGAATACCTTCTCATCAAGATAAATTTCAATCAAATCACAATATAACAAAAAGTAGGGGAAAACATTGAATGAAAAAATGATACATTTCTTACAAAACAAGAAGTAGAACAAATAACTCAAGGTGTGCGTACAAACTATCACTGGTCGACGGAATCGATGTCATTGCCAAACACGATGAGTAAATATCGTCCAAATTTTGTCTTGAAATGGGAAAGTCTCAAAATTACAAATACATTAGTGATATCATTGATGGTGTAATTCACAAAGCGCAATCAGTGCTGATCGGATAATCAGGGGCTTGACCGGAGAATCAACTCGATTGGACAGTTCAAAATTCAGATTTGATTGGCAATCAACTGTTTTCGGATCTGACAGAGCTTTGTGGAACCCACCGTTAGTGTAGTATTATATGTATTATGAAAAAAAGATCTAGTAAATAATGATCTATGAACTGGTGGAGAAAACCTAACACGAAATTTCAGATTCAGCGAATGAACATCGTACCTATATTCCATTCACTTTTATGATGTATCCCGGTTGACTATGAAATTCTGAAACATTTCACCGTGTATATTTTGAAAATGTTAGGTTATAGTCATCATCCTGTCAGATAAATGAACAAAGTTGTCCTTTCTACATAGAAGTCGTAGTAATTATGTATCTATCGAAATGTTTATTTATTTAGGGAAAATAATGAATTCGAGAAAATATTATGTAAATTCAATAATTTCAAAGACATGACGAAAGTTGAAGAAACTTTTTTCTCTGTTGATACCTACTGAAAATAAACTGCTCAACATGAGTTAGGGATATTGACTGAAATTGCAAAAAATATAGTTAAAATAAGATTTTTGTGATGAAAATTCATATTAATATGATTTCAAGTTGCAAATTAATTTCAGCATGTAGGTCTGCAGCGTATACAGGCTGGTTAAGAAAAATCGAGTAAAATAACGAAATTTTATTCCCAGAGAATTCAAGCATTTTAAGACTACCAATACAATGTATGGCCTCCACGGGCATCAATAACAGCTTGACATCTTCTTTGCATAGTACACACGAGGTTGTTGAACATTTCTTGAGGAATTTGGTTCCATAAACGGGGCAGAAGCTCTCTCAGATCATTTAAGGATTCTGGGGCAGGTGGATGATTATCTAATCTTCTTTGGAGCATATTCCATGCATGTTCTATGCAATTCAGATCTGGTGAGTGCGGAGGTATTGGCAAATGTGGTATACCAGGCTCCTCGCGCGCATTCTCAACTATGGCTGCACGGTGCGGTTTCACCAATAGCAGCGTGAAAATTTGGCACAACATTGTCAATGACATGCTCTCTATAGTGTGAGGCGGTTATATTCCCAGGACAAATGTGTAGATCTGTGCGCGTGTTGAAACATATGCCGGCTGCATTTTTCCGTTCCCTATACAGTCAGCGCGACAGGTCGCTCTCACCGTATAGGAAACGGAATGCAAAATGGATCACCCCGTTTCCTAGCAGATATGCGCGATGTGCTCACTGCCCTGTTATAGTCTTCTGGGTGCCGATGGGACAAATTGCAAATTATTAATAAAGTTTTCTTACTTCCTGTATAGCTTCATTAGGTAGAGTCTACCACATTTTTCCTCTGTGAACATTTTTGTAGTCGCGGTTTTTTTTCAGCAAACCTCTCGTAAGTCGACCATATTTTCATTTTTTTAAAATTATACGTACTCTTTTTTTTGTAAAATGCAATCATGAAAACAATCTGGGAAAAATGAGAAAACATGATTGTGTACCGATATGAACATGACTGAAAATCACATTTTTGAAATTATCTATTAATACACTCCTGATTTTTTCAGAATCGGTTGATATAACCATATGAAATATAAAAATGCAATTGTCCGACAAAAAAATGTGGCGTTTTTCTTCCCCGACCGATGAAAATCGACGATTTTTTTGAGTTTTTTAATTCATTAATATTTGTCGGACAAGAATCAATTTAGATTCGTTTCAAAGAAAAAACAACTGTCCACCATTTAAAATGCAAATCCTTATTAGTCTAGTTGAATATAATGGTTTTGATTCAGAATCTTTTTTCGATTATTATTGAAATGAAACTATTGATTTTGATTGAAAGTGTATAATTCAAATTGTTTACTGACATTTTTTCAAATCTAATGAAAAAAACAATGAAAATACTCCTTCCTCACATTGAATTCATTGTAACAAGACGAATGGTATCCAGTGAAAGTATTACACTAATCGTCAGGTAGAATTACATCTTTATATTTGTGATTATGATGTTCTCTCGATGCCAAGAATATTTTGCACAGTTTAAGGATGTCACTTCCTCCTTTTTCGTTTTAAAGCCACGGATATTTTTCAAGTGTCTGCACAAGAAAAACTCCATCACTACTAGCAATATTATACAGGGTCTTTCACGAGGAACCTCACCCATATTTATACGGGAAACTACTGAACGTATTTTCATGAAATTCAGCACTTATAAGTATTTCACGATGCTAATGAAATCTAAAATATTTTCAAGGCATGAGCACCTCCGGTTTTTCCGGAAATGACGTCAACTTCCGTTTTTCAAATTGGAACACCATTTTTTTATTGCAGAAATAGATTCCTTAAAAAATTTCAAGTTATTTTGATGTAACATTTTTCAGTTTTGGTTGGAAAATTCTCTCTGAGCGGGAAAATTCGAAAAAGAAATCGAAAAGAGAGCTCCGCTTAAACAAGAATAACTTCGAGGTTTTTGGATGGAAAATTTTCATTTTTGGGATTTTTCAAGATGTAAGATTGATGTATCCACTTTAAAAATCGAAATCGCGATTCATGATACAGGGGGTGAAAAAAATCGCTTTTAAAGTTAGGGATGACAAAATCGTGAAAAATCAATTTTTTCAAATTAGAACCCCATTTTTTTATGGCAGATATTGAATCTACGTTAAAAAATAATGTGAGTGTATGCATCACACCCTTGCCCTAAAGTGGATATTTTCTGAGTTATTCACAAAAAACTGTTTTTCGTCTTGAATTTTCAGCTATTTCTTTTCCCTTCACTCCAAAAAGATGAAATTTTCAGGAACTGTTACTTAAACCATGTTTTAGATTTTACTACCTTAATATGCAAGAGAAAAAGTTACAGGTTGTTCCTAAATAGATGGCGAATTTGGATTCGAATTTGTATCGGAAACCTCTTTATTTCAACTGATCGGCCATCGGTTTTCTCTCCAGTGATAAATAAATAATTCCTTATGAACCATATGAAAAAACTCACCATGTTTTACATTCTTTTTTTAATGATAGATATCATTAATTACATGCTACTGAATAAAGAGGAATTTGGCAGATGTAATTAATGATACATATCTATCATTAAAAAAAAAGAATGTAAAACATGGTAAGTTTTTGCATAAGGTTCATAAGGAATTATTTATTTATCACTGGAGAGAAAACCGATGGCCGATTAGTTGAAATAAAGAGGTTTCCGATACAAATTCGCCATCTATTTAGGAACAACCTGTAACTTTTTTCTCTTGCATATTAGGGTAGTAAAATCTAAAACATGGTTTAAGTAACAGTTCCTGAAAATTTCATCTTTTTGGCGTGAAGGGAAAAGAAATAGCTGAAAATTCAAGACGAAAAACAGTTTTTTGTGAATAACTCAGAAAATATCCACTTTAGGGCAAGGGTGTGATGCATACACTCACATTATTTTTTAACGTAGATTCAATATCTGCCATAAAAAAATGGGGTTCTAATTTGAAAAAATTGATTTTTCACGATTTTGTCATCCCTAACTTTGAAAGCGATTTTTTCACCCCCTGTATCATGCATCGCGATTTCGATTTCAAAAGTGGATACATCGATTTTAAATCTTGAAAAATCCCAAAAATGAAAATTTTCCATTCAAAAACCTCGAAGTTATTCTTGTTTCAGCGGAGCTCTATTTTCGATTTTTTTTTTCGAATTTTCCCGCTCAGAGAGAATTTTCCAACCAAAACTGAAAAATGTTACATCAAAATAACTTGAAATTTTCTAAGGAATCTATTTCTGCAATAAAAAAATGGTGTTCTAATTTGAAAAACGGAAGTTGACGTCATTTCCGGAAAAACCGGAGGTGCTCATGCCTTGAAAATATTTTAGATTTCATCAGCATCGTGAAATACTTAGAAGTGCTGAATTTCATGAAAATACGTTCAGTAGTTTCCCGTATAAATATGGGTGAGGTTCCTCGTGAAAGACCCTGTATAGGCAACAACTGAAATTGCCGAACTTTATTCGTCGGACAGCTAGATGATAGTATTCAGCACATCCTTCTTAAATGGCCCCTCAAAAAATCGAATGTTTATTCGTAATATGAGCAAAGTTACATCCGGTAAATGCATATAGTCTATTCATAACCAAATTAGGGCGGTGAATTCTTCAATTTTTGAATGAACGCCACATTTTTTTGTCGGACAACTAGTGCACTACATTGTATTTTCAAGGTGTAGAGAGAATAAGAAAAAAAAGACCTTATTCATAATTTTTTATCCCAAAAAATCTTCGTTTTCCATTTGTCGGATAAGGAAATCGCCACATTTTTTTGTCGGACAATTGCATTTTCATACTTCATATGGTTGTATCAACCGATTCTGAAAAATTCGGGAGGGTATTAATACTTTTAAAAAATGCGATTTTCAGTCATGTTTATGTTGGTAGACAATCATGTTTTCTCATTTCTCCCAGATTGTTTTTATGATTGCATTTCACAAAAAAAAAGTACGTATGAAAAAAAAAAATGAAAATATGGTCGACTTACGAGAGGTTTGCTGAAAAAAACCGCCACTACAAAAATGTTCACAGAGGAAAAATGTGGTAGACTCTACCTAATGAAGCTATACAGGAAGTAAGAAAACTTTATTAATAATTTGCAATTTGTCCCATCGGCACCCAGAAGACTATAACAGGGCAGTGAGCACATCGCGCATATCTGCTAGGAAACGGAGTTCCATTGTGCATTCCGTTTCCTATACGGTGAGAGCGACCTGTCTCGCTGACTGTATAGGGAACGGAAAAATGCATCCCGGCTCATACCATAACACTACCCTCTCCGAATGGATGGACTTCTTGGACATAGCGACGATTACGGGGTATGCGTGGGATTGTTCATAACCTTATTCTTCGAGAATCCGAAAATCGTCCATATCTGGATTCATCAGTGAAAACGACACTACGTCATTGAACGTTCCAATTGATATGTTCCTTGCCCATTCCAGTCTTATGGTCACGTATTAATGGAACTCCTCTTAATGGACGTCTAGAACCTAGATTCACCTCTCTCAAACGTCGTCTGATGGTTTCGATGGAAACTTGGACCCCATCTGCATTTTGAAGAGTATTCCTTACCATTCTACACGTAGATGTAGGGTTTCTTCTCGCCGAAATGGTGATGAAAAGATCCTGAGCAGGTGTTGTTTTTCGTCGTCTCCCAAGCCTTGGTCTTTCCAACACGGAACCTGTCTCCCTGAACCTATTCCAAAGTCGAGATATCACACTTCCGCTGACTTGGAGCCTTTCCGCTACAACATCCTGAGTATGGCCACCCTGTAGCATTCCGATAACCCTATTAGCATCAGCGTTTGTTAATTTACGTCTTGGCATTTTCAGAAAACTCGTTTCAAATCGAAGCCGTTAATAAACTGACTTCATTTCAAAATAAGAACATTCATGAAGCATAGGCAGAAAACCAAACTTCAGAAAAAAGGCGACCAGAATGACGAAATGTCTCATACTGATTTTTATTGGATCGATTCAAGTCGTTATTGAGTTTTAAATGATTTTACAGCGAATTTCTCGAAGATTAAATAGGTACTTTTAAAAACGATTGAATACGATATCCCTAACTCTTGTGGAGCAGTATATTTTACGTATACTTATAGATAGATAGACATGATTGGAAGATTCAGTTATGTTTTTTTCTTAAACTGAAATCAAGAGAATCGAGTGTTGAAATTTCACTGAAAAAAAATGTACAAAATACTCCGTTACTTTGTGATAGTTCATTCGAAAAAAGAATAAAATTACTCGAATAACCCGACAGAAAAACTTCTAAACGAACAGAACAGATGCATCTAAGGAATTCCCTACTTTTCAAAATTCTTAAGAAATAAGTCTACAGAAGACATTTCAATACTTTTTGGCACATCTTGAAACATTCCAGTATGAAAATATAGTAATACTACGAATCCTGTGCCACATTCAAACCTTGAATGAACTAACTCAATTCACAAAATTAAAAGAGAGTAAATAGAAATTAGCATTGGTAACTTCCACGAGTACCAACCTGCGTCAGTTTTAAGTAAAATAACTTGATAAACCTAAATCTTGGTCAATCGGACTACTTTATGAACGTGAATGTAGTATATTTTGATTTTATCAAAAAGGTGAGATGGCGATTTGAAAGACAATATACCAAAAAGAAAAAACTAAGTTAAGAGAGTGAATACATGATGTCACCATACCCTCACGTAGGATGAAGCACTGAAGAGAGAGAGATACTAAAAAATTATACTGCACGTTGCAGCTGGACCACTAGCATACACAAAAAAAAAACATTTATAGAGGGAGAATTTCCAGGTGCACTGAAACAAGCAATAATCAAACCTATTCTTAAAAAAGGCCATGCAAATGAGTTAGGCAACTATAGACCTATAAATATGCTGTCATCCTTTGCCAAAATCTTCGAAAAACTGTTGGCCAATAGACTGCTGTCATTCATGAATAAAAACAATGTATTTGCAGATCAACAGCATGGGTTCATATCCAATAAGACCATAGAAACCGCAATACTCGAACTAACGCATGCTGCATTAGAGGCTTTGGAGGAAGGGGATCTTCCCACTGCATTATTGCTAGATCTCCCTAAAGCGTTCGATTGTTTGGTTCATGAAAAAATTTTAATGAAACTCGAAAATTAGGGAATACCCAACTTGAATTGATGAAAAGCTATCTACAAAAAAGGAAACAAAAAGTTGTCATGCAGGGAAAACGAGCAACACATGAATCAATGAAGGTTACCATGGTGGTTATCCAGGGAACTATCTTGGGTCCTCTACTTTTCCTGTTGTACATGAATGATCTACCAGAAACTGTAAAGCAGGCGGTAGTTAACCACCTAAACTACCTAATGGTCAACTACGTATAGACGACACCACAATACTCACTCAGGTAATGCAGAAATTCTATTCGAACAAATACAGAAATGGTGGAAAAGAAACTCTGTCTCAACACAAGGAAGGCTGAATGTGCAATATTTCAGACAGACAGATCCAATCAAATGATACCTGACAATCTAATGCTGAACGATAGCACAATAAAACCTACAGGTAATGGGAAATACCTTGACACAAATTTGAACCGAACCTTACATATCACTTAGCAGGAAAATAACAATTATTTACATGTTGAAGGTAATGAAAAATCATGTGAGCCATGAAATACTCAGGACCTTATACTTATTTGTGTTTTAATCAGCTCTCTATGGCATAATGATCTGGGGAAATAGCTCAGACACCACAAGACTATTCACACTTCAAAAGAGGGTCATAAGACCCATTAACAGGAAATATAGAGAGCCATGCAGAGGAATTCTCAGAAGAAATGGAATTCTAACAGTTACTGGTCTCTACATTCAGAGGTCCCTGCAGTTTTATACGATCACGATGATATCTTTGATTCTTATAAGAACGAGAAGAACAATAAAATTTGTATATCCCAAAGTCAGCCTGTCATTAATGCAAAATAATGCTAAGTACAATTCCATGAAGCTATTCAACTTATTAACAAGGACATTACAGATGATGCAGGATTCAAATACATTCAAGAAAAAAGAAGGATCTGTTGATACACTGTGAGCCTTACAGAATGGAAGAGTTTTTCAATGCAGTGAAAAGTGGAAGATGATCTGCCACTGAAATTTGTTTTTTTTTATTTTTCATTTGACGAATATTCCACACTTAATGTAGTAACAGTAATTGTGGAAATATGAAATAAATCTATTATTATTATTTAAAGAAACTATCTATATACATGGATGCAAATCGAAGCAGATTGTTATTATTATTACCTAAATTGAGCCCTAAGAAATACTATTATGTGTCCAGAAACCGCTATTTCATATGTCGCGCATAACTTACCACAAGTATCTGAATATTGCTCAAAGTTGACATTAAACGCTGTGTTTTTCGCTTTTGCTCCGAAAACGGGATATAAGTCATGAGGCAGAAATGACTTCTTTGGAGTCATCTACGCGGCTGTATACAGGGTGAGTCTTTGACTTGTACATATATTTTAACTGAAGATTTTTGAGGTCAAAAGAAACCTTTTTTTCATTTTCCATTTTTCCGAATTCGGCTCTCCTAAAAAGATATAGCCATTTAAAGAAAAAAATTGTGCTGATTACGTCCCTGAAATGATACTGTGGAATTGATTCAAAGTTCATATTTCTCGATAGAAATTGAGTTTATACATTTAGGGAATACTAAAAAGCCACATTTATTCCACCAAAATAAGTTCCTTCTTCGATTTTTCTGCAGATTAGTTTGTAAACACAAATAACTTGTTCATATTTCCCTCGAAATTCCCAAACAATATCATGAAGAAAAAGTTTTTATTCAGATTCATTATTAAACAACCTAACCTAATCTAATTTGTATCGATTCTGTGAATTTTTGCACAGAAATTTCAAAAAGATGTTGTCAGCTTGCTGATATTTTCATTGAGGTTAAGGATTTTTTACGAAACATAGTATAAATCACGATACATTTGTGTACCGTGGTATAAATATCTATGAATTCTGCCGTTTCCATCATAAATCGACTTTGCCGCCAAATTTTACCACGCATGCGTAGAGCGAAAACCGAAATATTGGTTATCTGGCTGCCAACCATAAACAATAACTGAAAAACAAACCAGTGTCTCTGAACAAACTGTAAACAAGTGAAGTTCTGAATACATTCATTGAATTATTGTTCTAATGTGATTATTATGTGGGGTGAATTAATCAATTTCAACCGTGTCGAGTTTATAAAATTCCAAGAGGATGTTGTTTAGATAGAAACATCGCCACAGATTATCAGGTATCGTATTATTTTTCATTAATTTCAATTTAATGAGTAGTTTGTATAGAGATTCATCATTCATATCCGAATTTTGTATTTCATCGACATTTAACTTCAATATGGACCGGTAACTATGAATTTTCAATAGAAACTGTGCGTATTAAATCCTCCTTGGTGTTCAATTTTATCTCCCACATTTGTGGGAGTTCATTATCAAAATTTGTATCTCGAAAAAAGTTGATAAATATTGTGACAACATTGTAAACTCGTTTGAAGACCAGAGAAGGAATAATATTCGATGATATTTAATTCAGAGACGCATTCAGATTATTCTTGAAATTAATGATTTTTTCGTCAAATTTCTCCGGGTAAAATTGGAAATAACTCGAAAACGACGCGTTTTATTGAAAAAACATGAAAATACTTTTAGTTTCTTGAATGATTGAATCTTTCGAAAATATGACCCGTTCATTCTTCTAAAGTGGTTTTATGGTGTTTTAGCGTGTATTGATGAGTCGACTACCCTGTAACTTTTATACTAGTAGAGATATTGAATAGGTTTCGATTGAGGAATATGCACCACGAATAGAGTAAGAACTCAACCAAAATTCAGTTCATTCGAAATAACGGTTCCGAAGATATAAATAAAAAAGTTTTTTTTTCATGGATTTTCGACACCCTGTATCTTCCAAACCGAACCGAATTTCGAAAAATGGTATAGGAAAAAAGTGTTTCGTTTGATGAGAGGAAACTACAGTTGAAATATATGTACAACTCAAAGACTCACCCTGTATGTTCTAGTTTATGATGAAACACTCTGCTATTTTTCTTGTACGGGAATCAAGAATCGAGAATCGAGTATTGAACTTTCACTGGAAAATATTGGACATAATAGACCGTCAGTTTGTGATAGTTCATTCGAAAAAAAAATAAGAGTACGTACTCAATCAAATAACCCAACAGAAAATCATCTAAATGAACAGATGGATCTATCGAATTCCCTTGAAAAACGTATGGAAATGAAGTAGTGATATAAAACCTGTGTCACAGTTAGAAGTTGGAAGAACTAACTCCATTTACGAAGTTTAAAAAGAGTAGGTAAATAGAAATAAGCATTGGAACGTCTCTGAGAATTATTTGACATTTCACCAGTACCAAATTGCGTCAGTATTAACTAAAAAAACTTGATAAACCCAAAGCTTGGCCAACCGGGATACTTTATAAAAATTATAAAAGTAAATGAAGTATTTGTTGAGGAGAAATTTAAGAATTACCAACCCACAATGCGTCTGCATGGGATTTAGCGTGTTCGACACAACAAAGCTGATTCAGGCTTCTCTGCGGTGCGCAAACAATTTTTTCGGGAAATTATCTGGGATTTCTTCTTTTCAAGAGACCTGGTGAAGGACATCGGTAGTTTTAATGAATTCTCTCGAATCCAATACAAATATATAATACAGGTCGTTATACAAAGTTCGATGATTAAATTTGTTGGGAAGTTCATCTGATCGATATCATAGAGCACTCAATCACACTCTAACTTCGAGCATATTAATATCAGACCTTTCGACCTATTCATTTCAGCCGATTGTCTAAAACAAATTGTTCGTAGGCCAATTCGTTTCGCTTATCGGCTGCGTCAAAATAGTTAATAGAATGCCAGAAATTTGAACGAGGGTCATAAATTATCCCCCATTCACCATAGATATCCCTCTCGAACGCAACCACTAGCAGAATTTCACTTTCATAAACCCGAATTATGATTCGAGACATAAGTTGTTTATTGTATAACTAATGAGTTGACAACTTACGTTTTTCGGATTTATATTCATTTGTACTACACGGATCAATTATAATTCTTGGATATCGAGTTTGTTGCTTGCGAAATCAACGTAATTTCTACAAATTCCCACGCATAGATAAATAGATTCGTTGCCCGAAGAATACAATAAAGTCTTTAATTATGGTCAACAAATTCAATTCGATTTTTCATTCATTTGAGCATAAAATATACAGGGTGTCCTGAAAACAATGGATAAGCCTGCAACTATAAATAGACACTGTCGCGGTCTAACTTATTCCAAATTCTGACCTCAATGAAAATTCCACGGTTTCGGAGATATTCATGGTTTTCGTATTTTTAGAAAATTTCCAAGTGCGATTAGTTTTTGTAGGGTCATTCCTACAAATGGAGAGGTATTTCGATATGGTTTTTTTTAATTTCACATGAGATAGTTCAGCTATCGGAAACAAAGACTTAAATTCATCAAACTAGTGTAAAAAGTTAGAAACTCGTGAATTACAAAGAAAAATTGAAAACTAAATGAAATTTCCTTCAAGTTTGATGAGCTACAGTGTAAAAAAAATGTAGGACGCCCCTGGTAGACACCATCTTAAAAACTTGCTCAGTTATTGCAGATTCCAAAAAGGTATCATAAGCCTAGGCATTCTGTAGTTTTTCATTCTTGTAACTACTTGATTACCAAATAGTCGAAAAATTTCGAAAAACTGTTTTTGTTGTAATCGTTATTCTGAGCTCATGTGTTAAAGTCAGGAGGCCATTTTTGTTGGAATCAAGTGGGAAATTACGAATATTATATTTATTTTGAAAAAAGCAGTAGCCTATCGTTTCTCTGGTTGAATAGAAATATGGCATTATTTGCATTCAACACCCTGTATCTCGAAAACCTTACCGGACCTAATTGTATTTGAAAAAATTTCTCATTTTCTTACATACTGTACAGTGTTAAAAGGAAAGTATCAACTTAAAAAATACCCTGTGTTGCTACAATAGAGGTATGTGGAATATTCATTACAATTTTTTAATAAAATTTTATGGAGTGACGAGTCCTCATGCCGAAAAGATGGCTATTTAAATATCCACAATTTGCATAGCTGGGGAACTGAAAATCAGCATATCATGAGCGAAAATCGATCACAGAATCAATTTAAATCCAACTTGTGGACTGGAATTATTGATGGCCGGGTGATCGGGTCTTATGAACTTCCCGCCACACTAAATAGTGAGATTTATCTCGATTTTTTAGAAAATCAATTAAGCGACCTATTAGAAGATGTTTCCTTGGCTATAAGGCCACTATCCCAGTGGCTCCAAAATGATGGGTGCCCAGCCCATTACACAGTAAGAGTGAGAAATCACCTGAATGCAAAATACCCTCAAAGGTGGATAGGCCGGTTTGGCCCTATTTCATGGCCCCCGAGATCACCGGACTTAAATCCCCTGGATTTTTTTATTGGGGGTGCCTAAAAGATCTAGTCTACTCCAAGCCAATATCTTCGATTGAGGAGTTACGGGCTCGTATCCAAAATGCAGCGGCTCAAATTAATACGTCGCATTACGCGCGTCGCATTAAAAGTGCGTTCATTAAAAGGTGTAGAGCGTGTATGAGGGCGCAAGGACATCAATTTGAACATTTATTATGAATAAATGTTCGATATGAAAAATGAACTTATTGTTTTATTTTGCATTCTTCATTCATTTCCAATGAATAGTAATTTGGTAATAGTATTGAAGTTCTTTGAAAGATTCATACTTTTGCTATTGAAAAATAACCATAAGGTTAAACAAATCAGAAAAGCTAGGTATGATCATACATTTACATTAACACATGACCTCAGAATAACGATTACAACAAAAACAGTTTTTCGAAATTTTTCGACTATTTGGTAATCAAGTAGTTACGAGAATGAGAAACTACAGAATGCCTAGGCTTATGATACCTTTTTGGAATCTGCAATAACTGAGCAAGTTTTTAAGATAATGTCTACCAGGGGCGTCCTACATTTTTTTACACTGTAGCTCATCAAACTTGAAGGAAATTTCATTTAGTTTTCAATTTTTCACTTATAATACCACAAGAGCTTCAAAATTATCGGGTATTTCCCGATAGGTTCGTTGCAAACAAATGAAGGAGTCAAGTTTTTCAGGTTAAAAAATCACGAGCGCGAAGCGCGAGTGATTTTTCCTGAAAAACTTGACGACTTTATTTGTTTGCAGGGAACCTTGAGGGAAATGGTAGATAATTTTGAAGCTCGTGTGGTATTCGGGGGATTATTTTTCCGTCCCAAATGTCGGCCAATAGAATTGCACCATGAGACGAAATGTACAGTTAACAAATAAGAATTTCATAATTAATAAAACAACATTTAATTAAGATAAAGACTAGTGCAATTAAAAATACAATTGTTGTAAACATTGGTGCATGTTTTCTTCAAGTCAGAGTTATCGGTAATGGTCCCAGAAGAGGTAGATGGCATGAGGTTTATGCTGTTGATGGCATTTTCTGCAGTAGGCTCACTCCTTCGCAGTTTCTTGACAATTAATTCGTGGTGTTCCTGGTCGAGTTGGAGATACGGCTTGATGGAGTTACTGTTGGCATGTCCAGTTATTTTGATTATCTGCTGCTCTCCCAGGCCCGATTTCGCTAGATTGGAGACGGCTGTTGCACGACTGGAGTGATTGGTGATTTTTTTGTTACCAAGGTCAAGCCCAGCTTTTTGTGCTGACTCCTTAACCCACTTTGAAATCGTGTTTTGGCCTACTGGGGAATCCTTGTACCACCTAGCGCCTGGAACTTTATTCCAGAATGGATTTTGGGTCAGGAATAGTCTGTCGCTCTTGATATTGGCATCTCTCTTCTCTCTCAATTTCTGGAACAGTCTCACTGGGCACTTGTCAGGGATTTCCCGATTCTCCACCAGCCACTTGCTGTCTGATAATTTTTTATCACCACCTTTTGTGGTCTTGCTGAAAATTGGATTGTATTCAATTCTCCCAGTTGTTTCCCCGTCATTTCGCTGTTCTGCCTTGAAGTGATGTATTGACGCCATGCTGCCCTCACCACCTCTCCAAGCCAATTCCACTGATATTATCATGAATAATTTTTTCTGGAGGCCATCAGGAGTTTCCTCGTCCTAAACAGTGGTCATTGCATCTCAATCTTTTTCCTCCAACGCTGCTGCACTTGCCCTCCGTTTTTCCGGAATAGATTGTAAAGCCTTACGCTTGGCATCACGAGCTCCTCGAGCGGTCTTGAATGCAGCATCCGAAAATGGGTTGATTTTGATGTCGAAATCGTTCAAATACTTTTCTTGAAGTAATTTTGCAGTCTGATTCCACATTGTTTTTATTGTACCTTCCTTATAGTCTTCTCCATCCATTTTCTTCATATTGTAAGCGTAATCTTTCATAATGTTTGCCAATTGCGCTTCACTCGTTTCAGCACTCAATGTGTATTCCCTCTCAGTACAAAAAGTAGTAAATTGGTTCCAAACTGTTTTTTTTTGACTTCTCCGTATTAATGGGAACATTTCCTTTGACTTTTTTATCGATGGTGGACAGAGAACAAACTCCAAATCGACTCATTTTCATGCAAAATCTCCAATTTTCACAATTGAATTCAACCTGTCAGTTTGACGTGTGATTAATTTGACTGGATCATGTTTTGTTTTTTATATATAGCAACTACCAGAGAAAATTTTCAAAAAATTATCAGTATAATACCATGTAGGTTGTACCATGTGACGTCGAATGGTGCAATTCTATTGGTCGATATTTGGGTCGCAAAAATAATCTTTGTAATTCACTAGTTTCTATTTTTTTACACTAGTTTGATGAATTTAAGTCTTTGTTTCCGATAGCTGAACTATCTCATGTGAAATTAAAAAAAAAACCATATCGAAATACCTCTCCATTTGTAGAAATGGCACTAGAAAAACTAATCGCACTTGGAAATTTTCTAAAAATACGAAAACCATGAATATCTCCGAAACCGTGGAATTTTCATTAAGGTCAAAATTTGGAATTAGTTAGACCACGACAGTGTCTATCTATAGTTATTATTATTATTGTTTTTATTATTATACAAGGAATAAGAGTTGAGGTTGATAACCTATAAACTCAAAATTAACGATATTCTACACTTGCACTTAAAAAAAAACAAACAAAATTTCGAAAATTATGTGAAAATTTAGAAAACAAAAAAAGTCCACACGTCGAACAGCACCAGAATGCTCCAAACGATCCGCCCGAGGTTAGCGTCCTCCCTGCTGGTCTGACCTCCATCCGTCGTATCTGTTTTTGAACACGTTGACAGAAGGAGCCTGAACAACGGAGTTGGGAAGACTGTTCCAGTCACCGAAAACTCTGTTAGGAAGGAAGTTCTGACGCACAGTGGTCCTGAAATTCTTCCGCTTCAGCTTGTAGATATGACCTCTGAGATTGTTACGGTTGAGTGTGAACATATCTCTGACCTCATCGCCCAGGAGTCCGCGTACAGCTCGGAATGAAAAAATTAGGTCCCCGCGAGCTCTTCTCTCCTCGAAAGTTGTAAGTCCCATGGATTCAAGTCGTTGTTGGTATGAGGGACGTACAACTCCATAGCCAATACGAGTGGCCCATCTCTGCGTGGTCTCGAGTAAATCAGCCTCGCCCCTTGTTGTACACCACCAAGCAGGACCACCATACTCCAGGGTGGGGCGAATGTAAGTCTTGAATATAGTACCGAATGTTTTGTCACTGCAACCCTTGAATGATTTATAAAACATATGTATGTCAGTTGTTTGGCCTTAGATGAAATATGCTCTATATGGCTTCGCCAGCTGAGATCTTCGGAGACTATTATACCAAGATCGGTCAATTGGGAAACGGGAACCAGAGCCTGACCACCGATGTTGTATGGTAGACGTGGGTTGTTTTTGCCGATGTGTAGAATGGAGCACTTGCCTATGTTGAGGGGAAGCATCCAGATGCTGCACCAGGTGTTTATGTGGTCCAGGTCGTCTTGAAGCGTTGAATGATCAGCAGAAGGGAAATTGTACAATTTAAGGTCATCGGCGAATAGAGAGACAGTGGATTTTAGGTGAAGAGGCAAATCGGAAATATATAAAAGGAACAGGAGTGGACCCAGAACGGATCCCTGGGGTACACCAGAGAGCACCTGCCAGGATCTTGAGGAGAGCTCACATCCAACCCGAACGCGGTATGAGCGGTTGGCCAGAAAAGCCTTTATCCAGTCCAGTAGTCCTCCCCTGATACCCAGGTGTTCGAGTTTTGATAGAAGTCGGCCGTGTGGAACCCTGTCGAACGCCTTCGAAAAATCGAGATATATCACGTCCACTGGCTGGCCGGAATCCAATGCTTTGGTCCAGTCGGATAAACAGGAGAGAAGGTTTGTGACAGTTGAGCGCCCCGGAACAAATCCGTGTTGCTGGTCTGGTATCAACTTGTGTTCGAGAGAAAACTTCCGGATATGCTCACTTATTATTCTCTCCAAAACCTTCGAGACCACCGAAAGGAGACTAATGGGACGGTAGTTGTGGGGTGACAGTTTGTCTCCCTTTTTAAAGACAGGGGTTACACAGGCAAACAGCCAATCGGAAGGAAGAGAAGAGGAGGACAAAAATTCGCGAAATATAATACTGAGAGGGACAGCGAACGCACCGGCACACCGATTCAAGAGAAGCGGTGATATTCCATCACTGCCCGGCGCCGAAGAAGTGTTCAACTCGGAAAGATGTCTCCTGACAAGTTCTTCGGTAATTTCGACGTTGGAAATATCAAAATGAGAAGGATATGATTTTGGCGATGGCAAGGGACCAGGCAATTCGGGCGAAAAAACGTGTGAAATAACTTCAGCACGGACATCCGCGGAATCTTTCGAACTGCCACATAATTCACCAGAAAGGTCCCTGACTAGTGGGACACCCACTTTGGTGTTAGAAGACGATCTTATGTACTTAAAGAGTTTCTTCTTATCTTTGGAAGATGCGAAACCATTTTCGAAGTCAGTTTTGAATTTGTGCAGGGATGTAGAGACATGATTGAAGAAGGTCCGGTGAATGTTATAGTCATCCATCGATCTCGATCTCAGGTACCTTTGCCAGAGTGATTTCTTTCTTCTTATAAGACCAAGACAGTGATCGTTGATCCAGGGTTTTTTGGGGTTGTGCCTGATGGTCTCCACTCGAGTGTTCCCAGCAACAATATTGTTGACCGCATCGACAAACCTCCTCCACACCAGCTCGATACCATTCAGAGGAACTAGAAATGATTTCCAATCGATCGTCTCCAGTTCATTGAAGATACCCTCATAATCCAGCTTGCGAATAGTCTTGGGCTGATGGCCCATAGATATTGAGGAATGAAACTGTATTTCAGTGGATATGGTGACATGATCAGATCTGCCAAAAGGTGGTAGATATTCGAGATCTGAAGTGAGATGAAGGTCGGAAACGAAGAACAAGTCAAGTAAAGATGGATTTTGGTTATTTCTATATCTGGTCGGATATTCAACGATTTGATGCAAGCCGGAATTTAATGCTACGTCGGCATATGGGTAGGATGGCGACGATTGAGTTGCAGGCTTATCCATTGTTTTCGGGACACCCTGTATAAACAGAAAACAATTATTCTACGATGTTTTAGAGACAGAAGTCAAGATACCAGAAACGGACAAACTTCGCATGTTGGGCGACCTTAAGAGTCTTCAGCCTTCAAAATAGGAAACGTATACCGCCAGATGGCGGTGCAGTGCATTAATTTTTATTTATTGGCTTATTCAGCTCAATAGAACAAATGTTGGGGTGCAGGGAATATTAACAAGAAATCCTACCCTGAACTAGATCTCACACTGACTGTACAATACACTTATACAGTCATCTGGGAGTAGATACCTGCGGGGCGTGTCATTTGAAAGAAATTCAATTCCATGTAAAAATCCACGATTATAAGAAACAATTAAATTTCACTAATCGACGGCTGAAACAATCCTAAATAAATTGTCTTTGACAAAAATGGATATTTATCATTTCGAATAAAAAAATTCAAGGAAATAAATTTCGCGGAAACAACACATTGTTTTAATATTATTTACAAAAAAACGGTATATTCTGAAAAAAAATGAGATAGATGTTTGATTAACTAAATGATAGACTTCAATACTGAAATGAAAAAACACAAAAATATTTGTTCGTTTTGATGGTGGAAATGTTACAGAATAACCAAAAAAGATGGCGAATATCCCTTTCATTCATTCAATACTTATGAAATATTTTTCTTTATTATTTTTATCTTTATACACTCAAACATCCCGGCATCAATCAGAAAAAAATAAATCTTTTCTGACTCCCTTTTTTTCAGGGACGTAGACCCGATATGAAACACCGATTCAACGAAAACCACTTTAAGAACATGGAGAAGTTCTGAGTCTGATACACCTCTGCATCCGCTTCAACATGTGAATAAACAAGCAGGAGCTGACAATCGACTGTATTATATGCAAACTCAAATATTAGATGAGATTAATTTAATTGCCGTTTGCATAGGCTCTAAACTACATTCTAGTACGCGGGAGACTATACGCAGGAACATGCAAAGAAAAAGAAGAATTATAAAGGTCCTTCAACAAAAAATCTCTACGTTTGCCACAGAAAATTGTTGAAAATCCAAATGGGAGCCCTTAATTATTCAACATCAGAAACAAAATCACCACCCACGTCAAGCAGGCGGGCAAAAGTTGCATACAGAGACTCTTGCAAGTGTTCAGAAGGGTGCAGAATAAAACATGCAAATATATTTTGTTGCAGAGAGATTTCAGTTCGTTGCCAAGTTGCGGTTCTGCATACTGAAGAAGTTCATTTGGTATTTCGTGGACCCATTCACGATTCTTCAGTTTTCCTTCACAGGCTGGATCGTGATTTCGAACGTCTCTGTATTTTCCTCATCTTCACTGTAGCGATGATCACCCTGCTCTCCATGTGCACAATGCAACCCATTGAATTCAATTATTTATTCTTCATTCGCAAGAATGCTCCCAGGAATTCTCATAAACCTTCATCCTAGGTCAATTCAGCAGTCTTCGATGAAACACACTGTTGCATCCCAGAGGCTGCCACTTCAAGGCCTCATGGGACAAAGCAACAAACACGTACACACATCAGGAATACAACCGACGAGTATACTCAACGATTCTGATTGCCCGGAGACCTGAAAATTCCCCTGCCGGAATAATGTCGTGACTAGCAATAAGTTTGTTATAATCTCTAAGAAGGGAGTCTCAAAGAATATCATGAAGAGAATTGTGAACTAGGGCTGCAACTATTCGTCTGCCTCTGAAAGTGCGAAAAAAGCTAGGGAAGTAATCTGAAAAAAATAATGCTGTCAGAATAATTGAAAATCCAACTGATGAACCAATTTCTTCATGAAGTGTTAGTTATTCGTTGCAATTCAGGGTGATACTTTGACTTGTACATATATTTTAACAGAAGTTTCTTGGGGCCACAGATTATTTAGTGCTACGTATAATTTCATCTGAATTTTTCATGTCATTGACATTTAGTTGCAATATATTCCTGAAGGACGGACAGGTACAAAATAATTCTGAATAAAAACTGTGTGTATGAAATATACAGGGTGACAAGAAAAACTTCGGACAAATTTTGCTGTGATCTGGAACAAAAGTATTTCAGCGCAGCCAAATAATTTTTATTCTCTTGGTTTCTCTACACTTTCCTGCACTAATATGTGAATTTTCAGTTTGATATAATTTAATTTCACAGAGTTTAAGAATGTCAAACAAACGTAGTGCGATTTTGGAGCTGTTTCATCAAAGTAGGCGTCAATGCGAAATTGATCGTTTGCTCAATGTGCCTCGACAATGCAATTCGTCGTTTCAAGGAGCTTGTCCATGATGATCATCGTCCAGGAAGTGGTAAAAAACGCACTGTCAATACACCTAGCAATCGCAACATCGTCCAGAAGCGAGTCGATCAAAATCCGAGGGTTTCCATGAGGAAAATAGCCTGTGAGACCGGTATCAATCGCGAATCAGTCCGTCAAATTCCCAAAAAGGTGCTCAACCTCAAGTCATATAGGCTCCAAAAAGTTCAACTCCTCACGGAGGAAAACAAACGTGTACGACTCCAAAGGTGCCGCCAACTCCTTCGTCTCGCCGCCGGTCAGCAAAGGGAGCGAATTATCTTCACAGACGAGAAGCTTTTCACCGCAGAACAATCCCACAACCACCAAAATGACAGAGTCTGGTCCGTAGAGGCTCCCGGTACATCGGCCATCGTCGAACACCGTCAAAATCCGCAATCCGTCATGGTCTGAGGCGGAATTTGTGTCAGTGGTGAAACTCCCTTAGTTTTCGTGGATCAAGGAGTCAAAATCAATCAAGAAGTCTACCGCTGCGACATACTCGAGGCCGTAGTACTTCCCTGGGTCAAGCAGCACTTCGGCGATACGCATTGGATATCTCAACAGGACTCCGCTCCGGCTCACAGAGCGAAAATGACGCAAGAATGGTTTAAGACCTATTTTCCTCGTTTCATCTCATCTGCAGAATGGCCGCCCTACTCACCGAATCTCAACCCAATGCTAAAAAACATGAACATTTGGAGTCGCTGAAGCAATCTCTGCGCCGGGAATGGAACCGATTAACGCCCAAGGAGCTGCGGCCTATTGCCGGAAATTTCAAGAAGCGTCTGAAGCTGTGTATCGCCGCCAAAGAAAGCCACTTCGAAACGGCTTAAATATATCATTAAAAAATGTTCGAGCTATTATTATTTGTTGTTGTTTTGTTCAATTTCTTCTGTTTAACAAAGTTGAATGAAAAACAGTTTGTCCGAGGTTTTTCTTGTCACACTGTATAATATCATGCTCATTAGAATAAAATTTTTCTCCCACGTTTGGGTGATTGAATTATTACATATATTATCTCCTCCTCAAACGATTTCCCATCATGGAGATTTTCGTCCTTGCTAGGTCAGTGGTTTCCAAATTAGAATCGGACAAAGTTCATAAACATTCTGAATATATTGTTAACTTTTAGTGCAATCAGAGTGTTAATAGTTTATCTGCGATTATTCCTGAGATACTCGTATATGATTTTTTTAGACGAATTTTATCGGCAGGTATAACTCGAAAAATGAATCATCTGAAAAAAACATAAGAACACTTTTATCTTCTGAAATAATTGATTCTTTCGAGAATATCAACCATTTTTATAAGCTTTTATTTAGTTTCACCTGTCCCGGTGTCTGTCTGTCTGTCTGTAATCAAATCTTGCAAGTTAAATATGACACACTTCTAATCGTCCGATTGATTTGAACTTTTGCAGGTGTACCTAATTCTGGTGACAATGCATCATGAAATATTTTTTATGGAAAAAAAAACAAAATGGCGGCTCCACAATAGCGGATGAGTTTTGTGATTCCATTCAAAATTAGTATCTGGGGGTATTTGGCTTCGAAAATTATGATACTTTTGTCAAAATTGGGAAATTCAAGATGGCGGCCACAATATGGCGGACGAGTTTTGTAAATATAATCATTTTCTATTCAAAATTGGTATATGGGGGTTTTCTGGGTCGGAAATTATGATTCTCCAAAATTGAGGAATTCAAGATGGCGGCTTCAAAATGGCGGATGCGTGTTGTTATAAAAGCTTATCTTCAAAAACGTTTTTTGAGAGTTAGGCTTTTTTATAAGCTTTTATTTAGTTTCACCTGTCCCGGTGTCTGTCTATCTGTCGGTTATCAAATCTTGCAAGTAAAATATGACACACTTCTAATCGTCCGATTGATTTGAAATTTTGCGGGTGTACCTAATTCTGGTGATAATGCATCATGAAATATTTTTCATGGAAAAAAAACAAATTGGCGGCTCCAAAATAGCGGATGAGTTTTGTAATTCCATTCAAAATTAGTATCTGGGGGTATTTGGCTTCGAAAATGATGATATTTTTGTCAAAATTGGGAAATTCAAGATGGCGGCCACAATATTGCGGACGAGTTTTGTAAATATGATCATATTCTATTCAAAATTGGTATATGGGGGTTTTCTGGGTCGGAAATTACGAGTCTTCAAAATAGAGGAATTCAAGATGGCGACTTCAAAATGGCGGATGAGTGTTGTTATAAAAGCTTATCTTCGAAAATGTTTTTTGAGAATTAGGCTTGTTTATACTATTCATGAGTGGATTTATCAGTCATCTTCGATGTGACTTTATTATTATATTTATTTATACCGACCAGATAAAATATTGACTCTGTGATCAGGGAATATGCTCCATGAATAGAGTAAATATTCAACCAAAATTGAATTAATGTGAAATAACCGTTCCGGAGATATCGAAAGAAAAGTGTTTTTTTCAAGGATTTTGGACACCCTGTATCTTTCGCGAGAAACCTGTAATATTTCAGGTTTTTGAGGTTGAGAATATTTTCAAAGGGAATATGAAACACGCAAATCCTACACGTTGGCTTCAAGGGGTATTTTACACTAAAGGGGATTTCATACTTATTCTTTTGGCCTGGCGTTGTGATCTTCTATAGTTGGTAGAACTGTATGTTATTCCGTTTCGTGATAATTCGGATCAGTGAAATAATGCTAATGGATAGGTATAATATTGAGGTAAAAAACATAAATAAAACACTTGATTGAACCCAAGGGATGAAATCTTTATTGGTCCATGCAGCAGAAGTTCTTGAGTCACTAAAATTGAGGGGCAAACAAAAAGAAGAACCAATCAGTTGGTCAGATCTTCAAGAGCAAAAATCCTCAGCTTCACAGTTGAATAAAATTACATGTTGCAAGTACGAGAATCAATTCTTCGAAAATTATGAAGAGCATACAGGACATGAGCATAGATAGAACAAGGTAGTGCCAGTAAATCAGTTCATTAAGGGTAAACCTCAAGAGGTATATAATTGCAGTAAGTCGAACAGACCTGAATAGCACTCAACGCTTAGTAATCAACATTTTCATCCAGGACTTGACGGGTTTTACATACGATGCTGTGGATAGTGTTCCTCAGCTTTCTGTTTTTCTTGACCTCACGAAAGCATTTGATACCGTCAACCACGAAAAACTGTTGACAAAATTATATAACTGTGGTATAAGAGTTGTTGACGAGCTTCTTACAAAATAGAAAGCAGATAGTTCAGGTGGATGATGAGAACAGTGATGAGGACCACGCAACATCTAGAGTTCCCCAGGGTACGCTGCTGGGGCCTATACTGTTTCTTGCCTACGCGAATTACAGCTCTATTTTCTAAAACTCGAAGTGCTCTTCAAATAAGGCAAAATTCAACGCACGCCAAAAGATCATGTTCACACCACGAGACAAAAACTCAGAAACAAAAAAACAGAAGTCACCAAACATTCGTGACTAAAGTAAAAGAGTGACTTCTGAACGGAGATAGAGGAAAAGTTAGTTAATTGGTTGATAATAGACTTTCACATCCGGATTTGTCATATAAATAGTAAATACACCAAATGTAGACTACCGAATTTATTGTCACTGGACATTTAGGTTTCCTAAAACCGTTGAAAGTTTAGGTGGTGGGTAAAACTCACAGGTATTTCTTATATTTTTAGTAAATTGGTATGGGAAAAATATTTTTTTTTCGAAAATGTTGTATTGTCACGACGTTTCCAGAAAATCCACTTGTTTATTCGCATTTTGTATCAGAAAATTGTATTTAGGTTGAGTTATTTGCAGATAAACCATATTATAATTTTATTATTCACCACCATCGCATCCTTCGGAGCATAATTATCCAAGAAAAAATAAATGAAAATTCAATATCTCGAACAAAACTCCAGAAATATATGAAGTATGTAATATTTTTTAAGTTCAAGCTCTATCGAAATATGTAAAAATTTAAGGGGCGTCTCGTTCGGAAAAACCATTTTCATAGCGATATCGCATAAAATATCAGTTTGCAGAAAATTCAATTAACATCATTTAATTTTACATAGTTGCTACGAGAATGTTTTCACAAAAATAAAAAATTCTCAACAAAAGAAAAGTAAGCAATATTTCTAAAATGAACTTTTTCGATAATTACCTGATAACTATGCTATTCGATAGCTACAGTTTTCGTCTATCTAGTACCGAAATAGGAATTCCCCTCAGAAAATTTCAAATTTGGCCCATTTTGCACTTGCATTAGAATTATATTTTATAAATCATAGGTCAATTCCATGAAAAAAAATCATGCAAATAACCAAACATATTGAACTTCATCCAAAGTGTAGGTAGATTGTGTACTGCAGCAACAGTTCTTTAGGTTTTTCTTATTCTTTCAATATATCGTCATGCAAACATTAATCTCTTCATCCCACAAAGAATCCTTCAGCATAATCTGCATAAAAATGCATTTTCGTATTGAAAGCCATTCCCAAATGGAGAATGAATGATAACTCTAGGTATGTACTCCACATTGAAAAATCAATATCGAATCACATCAGTCTGATTGAAAGAATATCGATCCTAATTGGCTCATACGACAGATGGATTGAGGTTATCATTCATTTATGCACCAGAAGGTCGAACATTGGACAAATAATTCACAAAGTGCTTCCACTACGCTTTCGGCTCGGCATTGCCATTTCCGTATTCGTTTTTCATATTTTTGTGTTGTGTGGTCTCTCTTTCATCAAATATTACCTACTGGAGTTTTTTTCAAAGTAAAGGGGCAATCGGAATGATTACTTTCAGAAATACGAACTTTTGTGAAAAGAGAGATATTGGAACATCTGAACCTTTTGTATTGGCAGGAAATGTTCTTCAACGACCAAAACACATATAACTGACGGATCATTTTTACTTGTATAGTTCGAAACAGTGTCCAACCAATTCTGTTCAGATAAGAGGGAATGATCGAACTTCAGATTCAATTTTATGAAATTAATATTTCTGCATCAGTTCAAAGTTTTAACTTATTCACCAGTTTTTATAGTTAGGATTCTGTGGACGTTATAGGCTATGTGGCCCTACAAATGGATGCTGGATAATCAGAAGGGAACCCTCGTAAGGCGCGTTACCGTATACGGATCATTGGGATCGATTATATCAAACCAACTCCGAAAGCATAACTCCAAATTGTATCGTGTAGAAGTCATTTTGGAACTGAATTGAATGTTCAAGGTCACTGTCTCTATAATTATAAGGGAAATTATTACTGTGTCTGTCCGACCATGTTCGAAAATGGATCATATCGAAAAACTTTTCAGAAAGAAAATTGGAAATCCTATGAAGATGAAGATATGCTGTCCCAAATTACAAAGTGAGAAACAAGGAGCATTTATACAGGAAACTAATAACGCGAACGATGTCGTCGACTACACCAAACAGAAAGGTCAGCACTTGCCTAACATGCTTTGATGGATGGCGTTGAGAAAAGTACCCCCTTTGAGATTCGCCGGAAGAGCGACTTTCCACCAATCAAGGGGTGTTATTTTTAAAAAAAAAAAGATGTTGAAACATTTTTGAAGATACGTGTATGGCATGGTGGTGAAAAGGTCTGTTTTACAGGAATTAAACCTCCAACTTAGCCAACGTTTCGGAAATTATATTTCCATCATCAGGGCACTATAACAAAAGTAATGGCATTGGTAAAACCACGAAAATACTCGTACAGTACAGAGATACAAAATAACATTGATGGAAATTGCTGATGGTGACTTTCTTCTTTAAAAGCATTCCTTTTTTTTTTAATGATTAACTACAATAATAAATGCGACTTACACAATATACGTAAGGGCTCAATAAGAATGGAAACATCACGATGGGCAATTTAAAGTTGCACAGCGTTTTACATAAAATGAAGGCAAGAGCAGGAAAACAAACATACTATTAAAAAACATAATCGTGGCAAAATCGCCAAAATACACAATTGAAATAATTGAAGTGCGACAAACCGATACTTACAAGGTGAAATCGCTTCTCCCAAAGTCATTGAAAACACTAAAAAATTATAAAACTTCATCCAGTTCCACAACAATGAGATCGTTCATCAATCGAGATAAGTAGAATGACAAATCTAGGAGCAGAGAACAGGTGTCAAACGTTGGCGTATGGAACCGTAAAAACCATAGACGTATCGGTTAATCGGGTGTTATTTCTTAAGTTTCACTTTCTTCAATAAATTGTAGTAAGCTCGGGAAAGGTACTGAATGTCTGTTCTGGAATTTACGAAATTGTGAATTTTGATCTGTATCATTTCGTGTAACAAGCGTTTATTAAGTTGGGGATGTCTGCCTAGGATGTCGACATGATCAAAGTTGAAGCGGACTCGCTGTGGTGAGCGAGGGCAGTTTTAGGGTTAGTGATGGGCAGACGAACCGATCGTTTATGCTCTTCAATTCTAGTTTTAAGGTATCTAAATGTCTGCCCAACATAGACCTGTGAGCAATCACAGCATCTAATCATGTAAATAATGTCCGATTGGAAAGACGCTGGAGTTGTATCTTTAATGTGGGTGAAAAAGTTGGAACCCGCTGTGTTTTGATTCTTGAACGCTACATGATAATCGTTTGTTCTCAGTATCTGTGCTAGTCTCTCTGAGAGGGACCTTACGTAAACGAGTCCATAGAATCTTCTGATTTTGCCCTCCGTGTTATCTATGCTATGGGAGCGAACAGGGGCGCTGGGGGAGTCCTCGTTGAGCACGCGGTTCACGATGGACATAGGATAGCTGTTTTTGACAAGGATTGTTCTAATATAATCTATGTTTTTCCTCCAGCGTATTTCGTCAGAGAGATATAGTGCTCTATATTTCAGATTCCGGATGATATTTATTTTATGCACGAATGGGTGGTGTGAGAAAAAGTGTATATACCGTTCCGAAAAAGTGGATTCGTGGAACCAATCAACAGTTAAAACATTAGCTTCGTCCCGGTCAATCTTGAGGTCCAAAAAACTCAAGTGACCATTGCTCTCATTTTCCAAAGAAAATTGTAAGCGGGGGTGGAAACTGTTGAAAGTACGCAGGACCGTGTCGTCGCTATCGACGGGTATTGAGATGAGTAGATCGTCTACGTATCTACGAAAAATCGGTATTTCGAAAGGTAGTTTTGCGATGCAGGTATTTTGTAACTGGGACATGACTATATCGGCGCATACAGAGGATATACAGCCACCCATACCGAAGCCAAAGATTTGTTCGTAAATAGTGTTATCGAAAGAGAAGCAGCTGCTTTCTACAATGAAGTGATAAATAGTTTTGAAACTGGGAAAATCGAAAGATTCATTTTCTATGAGATGCCATTTCTCTTCTATTATACTCAATGCTAGATCTGTGGGTATATTCGTGAAGAGGGAAATAACGTCCAAAGAAAATAATTTGTAACCTGGTGGTAACTGGTATTTGTTAATTGAGTTGAAAATTTCAAAAGAGTTTCTTACATATGCCTCATCCTTAACGAAAATTGGACCAAGAGTCAGAGAAATGAACTTGCTGAGAGAATAAATCGGTGAGCCCACAAAGCTTAGTATGGGCCTGAGTGGTATGAATTCTTTATGGATTTTCGGTAGGAAATACATTGTTGGTATAACTCCGTTGTTAGTTATTAAATTTCTAGCTTCTGCCTCTGTGATTATTTCTTTTGCCAACAACACTCTTACTAGTCTATTATTTTTATTCTGTATTTTACTAGTTGGGTCCGATGCTAACCCACTGTATGTAGTCTCGTCAATGAGCAAGGTCGTTGCCTTGTATTCGTCCCTATCCATGAGGACAGTGATGTTACCTTGTCCGCCTTGACAACAACAATTTTTGAAGATTTTTCTCCCTGAAGGGAGAAAGTGTGGGATCGGCCCGTCGCACTAGGGACAGGACTGTGTTTATTTATTCTCCAGGAAGAAGGGTGATGAACGAAACACTACTGATTGAAACTTTAGACGTATATTAAGATTAAAACAAAATGAACTGGTTTTACACACACTGTATATGACTCACTCACGTCAAAATAATGAAAGAGAAGAAAAAAGTTTATTCACGGCCATCGACCTGAGGTCCTTCAGCCCAAAAATAATGAATTATCAACATTTCTGGTCAATTTTATCAATACGCAATCATCAAATGGTCAAAACAAGATCAAATATTCAAATCAAACTCAAATTATCAAAACAACATGAAAACTTGAGATGTTTATCAAAATAACATAACTCGAAGTACCAAAAACGTGGGGTGATTTCAAAATACCACAACTCAAAGTTCCGAAAACTCGGGGCGATTTCAGGACACTGGACTCTAACAGTTTTTGGCTTTACATGCAGCTTTATAACAATACACAGAGAAGCAAAGCATTCACAAAATTACCTGACCTTTTCCTTTTGGCAGGTTCACCTAGGGATGATGAAAATATTAAAAAAAAACCAACAAAAACACTCCACTAGCCCGTTGCTCGCAATTTAACTTCATTTCTTGTATTATCGAAGAGACGTGATCTGAATGTTTCTAAGTAATTTCTTTAACCTTCAACTCCCGATTCAATACCTTGCCCCGCTATTCCCCGAATAGCTCGTTTTTCCGACAACCGAGCACCTTTCCGCTTAAGGCTTCTCCAGCTACTCTTAACTTCCGATTCCAAACTTAACCAGACCCGAGTCAACTCAAACCCTTCCCGTTCAAGGCTTCTCTAACTACTCCTAACTACCGAACATGAGTCAACCAAGAACCTGCCAGTTTAAGGCTTCTCTGGCTACTACTTCTTCGTCGTTTTCCCGAAACCGATAAAGATTTCCTTTACCCACTGCCTTGGGTGAATTCCTGAAGTATGACATAATTGTCTGAGTTTTTTTGGACAGAAAGCATGATACACACGATATTTAGGCACAAAATTTATGCTGAGTCGTGTTCTGAAAATCCAAGTCGTGGGACGATTTTTCTGACAGTTTTATGATGAGAATTGACCCGAAAATCAGTAACTTCATCGTTATCGTCGTGCCAAACATCCTGTGCCGACCGATAAGCAAGAAAATAATTTTTCGGAGCCATGAATATAACTTCCAGAAGTCTATATTGATTAACTACAATATTTCGATTTATCACAGCGTAACATTCTGTTCGCTAAAACAGAGGTCATATCCATTATCAGAAATTACTATTCTGGGAGTAAAAGGGAGGTCATAGGAATTTGAACAACATGAACAGGAAAGGAAATACTTCAATTATTCATAGTGCATAGTCGCTTGCGATCTGCAATGCTAGATGTCTGGTGATCTTCTTCGATAGGGAGATGTCCGGTGTACCTACAGATTTTGGTCAGTGGTTCACCCCTCGTGAACCAAGCTTCGAGATTGTTGATGAATAAAGATTTGAAAGAAAACCACTCAGAAAAAGAGAGTGAATCATATTCCACAACTTTTGAGTGATGCGTTGGAATGAGTAGATTCTAGGAAATGGGTAATATTTTTCGAGGAAAACTACCCTTATGTGCCAAACTTCATTACATCCGTATTGAAGAAAATCGGAAAACACCGTTTTTGAGATTCTTCTAGGGATTGGATTGGGGCATATTTTCTGGAAACATTTCTGCTTTACCTACATTTTCGGAAGTCAATGCATAAATTAATTCATAAAAAAATCAAAATTACAAATTCCTCTCAAGAGTTAATTTCAAAGATTAAACCACTCATATTCTACATAATTTCATGATGAAGAATATTGATAAAAAATAAAGCAACTCCAATAGTACTGAAAGGAAAACAAAGGACGGTTCAAAATATTCCTGGCCGCGGAAGTTATTGTTTAGGCCCGAATACACCTAACAGAATTTTATTGTGATCATAATGATAGAATCAAACATAAATTCCGAGAATTCAATACTGACACAAAGCTCATTTCAGTTTTTATTGGTCTAGGAAACATTCAATACATAATATCATTATAACATGAACACTTGCTTTATAGAACTATATTTCATGATTAAATTATTATTGTTTTCCGTTATGTGTGGCAAATAACGGAAGGTAATGGTTTTCGGAAACTTTTTATTGTCAGGTTTTATTGTTAACTCCGCCGTTAGTGGAACTGTGCACTGGATACGGGTAAATTGGTAATAATTCATTTCATTATATTCTGGTTTCAGAGAGCAACAGCTACCGAACCTCTCTGGGAAATGCCGGCATGATTTGAATGAATTTGTGTGGCATGAATTCCGTGAAATGGGGGAAAAAGTTTGAGTGGAATTGGATTTTCGATATCATTTATTGGATAGTATTGGAACGTGAATTGAATTTTTGACATGAATATTTCATATTTGTTTCACAGTTTGAAATACACAATTTGAAATGATGAACTGATGCATATATGATCCATATTGTCTGGAAATCGTTTGTGTCTAATAAATATAACGGTTCTCATATTGTTTCGTTTCGTTTGCGCAGAATATTCGAGAATCACACTTTCTGTATGAAACCGAAAATATATCGTTTTGGGAGCTGTTAACCTGGCTTCTTGTTCTCTGTTTGATAATTAAAAAAACTCTTTTGTTTGTTCCTATAATAGCAGTGCAGGTTTATTCACTGATGGGCGCTTCGGAAGGGCACATAGGGGCTCGGAAGGACCAGGGCTCAAAAAAAAAATTCAGTTTACTATACTTTTTTCGGCTTCCCCTCAAAGACGGAACCTATTACAGAGCTCTAACTGTTCTGTGGAACAGTTAAAACAATATGTTGAGTCGAAAATATAAGAGAGATATTGAGAACAGCCACGAATACGGAATATTTGGAAAAACATTTGCATGAGCAATCCGAGTAAAACCTCCATTCATGAAAATTTTCGGTTGCCAAAAGGGCGAAAGCTTCTTTCCCAAGCATACTATGTATATTGTTTATAGTTTATAGTAAAAAGAGTTTACAGTCCACCGCGACCTTAAGGTATATTGTGCCTCCCAACAGAGCTGTTCTCATCGCGCCTCTTACAACTCGCCTGTTTCGCCAATTTCGAATGAACTCTATTCAGTTTTTTTGGGCATAAATGAAAACTCATCGACAAAACAGATACATGTTGAAAATTGGAATTGAGGGCTTTCCTTACTAGTAACGTATCAGGATTTTTCTTCAACGCCCTTTATCTTGAATACGGATGGCGGTACGAACATTTGTTACCAAGCAAACCAGAATTATTTTTCAGTTTTTACCCAACCTAGAGACGGGATCACCTTGTCAAAACATGCACGCCAATTCTTGAATACGGACATATACTCCATTGACTTTTATAAAGTACCTATCATGGTTAGCCTTGATTCAGGTTTATCAAGTTCTTTCACTTGAAACTGACGCAGGTTGGCACTTCTGAAAATCTACCGACATTGCCAAGTCTACTTTTTATTTACTCTTTTTCAACTTTGTAAATGGAGTTAGTTCTTCCAAGGTTTTACTGTGACGCGGGTTCCGTAGAACTACTACATTTTCATACTGTAGTATTTCAAGTTGTGCAAGAAGGTATTTAATTTCTTGAGAATTTTGAAAAGCGAGGTATTCCATAGATTCGTCTGTTTCATTCGTTTTGCTGAGTTAATCAACTACTTTTATTCTTTTTTCTGAATGAAAAAAAATCCCCAATCTATATAGCCTCATAAAACTACATAAGGCAGATAAAAATATTAGACCCATAACATCCGCTTTCCGTTCACCTGCTCACAAGGTTTCAAGAATCATCAACCAGATCATAACAAAACAAATCAGATATAGGTCACCTATGTCAATAAGTAACTCTCTTGAATTAGTTAATGTTATTAAATCCACCAATCTGAGTTCAGATAACGAATATATTCTAGTATCGTTCGACATTGTGAACCTTTACACTAACGTTACAGTTGCGGAATCCCTACATATTCCCAGGGAATACCTAGACACAACATTGAAGGCTTCGACACCACCCCTGAAGACATACACACACTAATGAATCTGATAGGGCTCATAACAGAACAAAACTTTTTCACGTTCGAAGGAAAGGTTTACACTATGACAGACGGTTTGGCCATGGGTTCACCATTGAGCGGTCTTTTGGCTAATATCTTTATAGACCATTTAGAATCTCTGATTCGATCACATCTTACCTTCCAGAAGATAGTTCTTTGGAGGAGATATGTCGACGAGGTTTTCTGCATTTGGCGTGGAACCACACAAGAATTAAAATCTTTCCTGAAGTTCATCAATTCACTCTCCAAAATCAATTTCACCTTAGAGATTTCTGAAGAAAACAACATCAATAACATCTCAACATAACCCTAAAACCTGATACTACATTCGAATTTAACATCTACAGAAAGCCTACTCAAACCGACATAGTTATTGCTAAATACTCGTATCATTCTCCTCAAATCAAAAAGACCGCCTTTCACTTTCTCTTGAACCGTCTTACCAATATCCCGCTGTCTGAAGTGAACTATCACAGAGAACTAAATAATATATATAAAATAGCAACTATAAATCATTACTCAAAACAATTCGTCGACGATATCTTGGCCTCTGTAGTAAAGAAAAAACTTCTCAAGAAAATATACCCACATACCGCCATCAAGACGACATACGTAGCCATCCCCTATTTCTCCAACCTCAACAGCAAGTTGAAATCATTGTTAAGGGGTTTCAACCTAAACCTGGTCAACACTTCACATAGAACAGTGGAATAATCGCTCATTAATAATAAGCCCAAAAAAGACAACAACCAAAAAAGCGGTATATATAAGATAACTTGTGGTAGCTGTCCTGCCTACTACATCGGTATGACGACGAGAGCTGCAAAAATCAGATTTGGCGAACATATTAAGAATAGACCCACTTCTGCCATGGCAAATCATCTAATTGAGAGCGAACACTCAACTTCATTGAAAAAATTAACATTACTCCATCAACATAATGATTTTTATAAGTTGACACTCTTGGAACAGCTGGAGATTCTGAAGAACAAATATGACGAACACCTTCTCAATGAAATTAAAGATTTCCCCTCAAATAATTCATTCAAGATGATCCAACTTCCAACAACATAAGCTTTTCCGCCTACCCCTGTATAAGCTTTTATTTATCCGAGGACGACTCATACACGGAATTAAGAAGAAGCAGAACATGTATACTCCATTCACAATTATAAAATCACAACTCTGGCCATGGTTTCGTTTTCAGGAATTTGTGCACCTGATAAAAAATCTGTGCGCGTACAGAGAATATCTTTAATGACAAAACGGCGTTGCCAGTTCCTTTGTTTACATCAAAGTAAAAGTATCAAAGATATTTTGACATGGGTACAAACGGCAAATTTGAATTGGACCAAAAATCGATTTATAAGCATGAATAAAGCAAAAGTAAGTACTAATCGCCTTTTTTACACTTGATAACGAAGTTTTTTTTTAGGTATCTGGCCGTTTGGAAAGATTTCAAACGAAATTCCGGTCCCCAGAAGTTTGGTTAGTTTCGGTATCGTTTTTGGTGCTCAAATTTTATTTGGAATGTGTGAATGGACAAAAAAGGCTTCCTTATACGATCTTTTCACGAAAGCGACCGGAAAATATGGTTTAGGTAGGATTTTCGAGGAATTATGAGGAAAGAACTTGCAGAATGAAATTGCACGATTTTCGTAAGTAAACGGGTTTTGGATGGCCATCATCGGTCTCTAAATGATTATTGTTGATCGTTTTCACGTTTCAGAAAAAGAACCACTTCGTATAAGCCCATTTTGAAGAAATTTGTGTATGTAACATTCAACGGTGGGTATTTGCTCTTAATCGAATGAATATATTATATCTAGTGCTACTTCTTTCAAAAGAGACACAAGCTTTTAATGCTGTAGGGGCCCTATAATGTGGAGGAGTTTGTGTCTTATTTTAGAACAGGTGGAATGATAAATGTGAAGCATATGTTTGACCAGTTCCATATTATTTGTACAAACCTACTGTGGTTGTAATGTATGAATATTTTTTAAACTAATAAATTACTATACAGTCAGAATATTTTACTCCTTGTTCAAAAGATCAAATAAATGAAATGTATATCTTCTACTCTTATTTTTATTAAGTTAGCTATTAAGCTTATGTTCCAAGAAAAAGTTCCTGTTGCATCAGAACTCCCTTCAACTATTTGGATTCCAGTAGGGGGATATAATTTTCCATTATTCTTGATTCAACAATTGATGTCAAGTCTTGAACATTCAGTTCAAGAGGATAATAAACATTAAATCTTCACAGGCATGCATATGAAAATCATGTGAAAGCAATGCAATTTTCTTCCATGGCGAAAAATAATATATTTCAATAGTGATCTCTTGTATTTTTCATAACTAGAAAAGGAATCCTTTCTATCAATTCATATAAACGTTAATTATTTTCGTCCGTCACATCTTTTCCAATTCATTCATTTTCCGAATAAATTCACATTCTGAGAAATACGCTAAGAATGTAGAAAGGGCAACATAGTGTTGACTTGGAACATAAAAATATTTTGAAAAACGTCATAACTTCGATACAGAGTGGAATGTGTCAAATTTCCAAGGCCAGAGTTGTGATTTTATAATTGTGAATGGAGTATACCTCGATCATGAACTATCGATGGTGGGTTTCATAAATAAAATCACCGATTTAACCTATAACCCTATGCCAAAAAACGATTTCTCCGAGTAAAATTTTTATAGTTAGTTTGATGTTTTTTGAAACTAGTTCATATTCCATTGACGGTGAGTTTGTAATGAATTCTTTTGTTTGTAACAGAAAATATTACTGTCCAGAACATTTATTATAAAAACAAAATTGTAAATTTGTGAAAATGTCTTGTTGTCATCTCGTAATCTTAGTTGTCTTTGTCTTGTTTTCAGCTGACCTGATGATGGCCTAGTGCCGAAATCGATTGTCTCAGAATATAATTATACGAAAACAAGTGTGTCTTCCATTCCTTTCCTGATTTATACTTTTATTCTTTTTCCGAATTAACTATAACAAAGTAACGGACTATTCTGTCCATTATTTTTCAGTGAAATTTCAATACACGATTCTTGATTTCCGTACAAGAAAATGGCATAACTGAATCTTCCTACCATGTTCATATAAGTGAAATATTTTCAGTATTAACAGAGAAATAGTTTCTTCAGCATTCGCCAGGTCTTTGAAATTATTGAATTCACATAATATTTTCTCAAATTCATTATTTTCTCAAAGTAAATTAACATTTTGATTAAAAGCGTAATTACTACGATTTCAATGCAGAAACGACAACGTTGCGGGCGTATCTGACAGAGGAAAGACCATAACCTAACATTTTCAAAATATACGCGGTGGAATGTGTCTGAATTGCAGGCAAACCGCGATACTTTATCGAAGTGAATGGAGTATACGCTGTATGCAAACGCAAAAATTCGGTGTACAAAACATAGAGGTGGGGGAGACAACACCACTGAGACACCTCCTCGATGAAGGATTTTCCAATTCTAGAGATGTTATTTTGACATTCAATGAAAAATGCCTTTTTTTAAATGAATGATCGCATGATAAAATTATTACAAAGATGAAGGTCTGTCGATCACCACTACAAAACCATATCCTTTTCCCAAAGTTGTACGGTCTTCGAAAGACTCATTAATCTGGCCTATGTCTGAGACCTGTCGTATCCTGTATCGGTGCCCCCACATATAATTTAGCGGTCTTCTTACATAATATTCTTAATCAAATAACATCTACATTTGAAGTCAATATTAAGAATTCTTTCGAATTTGTCGAGTTCGCGAAGGCTGTGTCACTTCCGTTGGATTGCGTTCTTGTCTCGTTGGATGTTGTGTCATTTTATACTAATTTTCCTAAAAAACTTGTTATAGATATTTTAAAGAAAAATTGGAATCACATATCAGCTTACACTGAAGTCCCTAAAAATATTATTCTTGACATCATCAACTACTTATTTGAGAGTAGCTACTTTGCCTTCAATAACAAGTTTTACCAACAACTTGACGGAACTGCAATGGGCAATCCAGCTAGTCCCACTTTAGCTAATCTAATTATGAATGATCTCATAACGGAGGTGTTAAAGAAATTACCCTCCCATCTACCTTTCATAAAATTGTACGTAGATGATACCATTTTAGCATGTCCTAATGATAGAGTACACGAGATTTGAGGTCACTTCAACAACTTTCATGATAATTCAAAGTTTACTATATAAATCAAAAAGGACAAATGTATACCATTTCTTGATGTAATGATTGAACGTCATTCTGATGGTACATTATCGACCAATTGGTATACAAAAGAAACATCCTCTAACAGAGTAATTAATTACCTCTCAGCCCATGCAATGTCACATAAAGTTGCCATTGTGAAAAATTTATTATACAGATCAAATAAACTGAGTAGCTCTTGTCATCACTCAGACAATTCAAAAAACAATAAAAAACATTCTAAAAATTAACAACTATCCTATGAAATTGGTAAATAAAATATACAACAGCTACAATGTCAACGCACAGACCACGACAAAAAACGATACTCTTCAATATTACAAATTTCGTTACATAAAAAATCTTTCAGAAAAAATACAAAAAAACTTAAAAGAGACAAATCAAACCATAAGACTAGCCTTTTATAATGTGAGAACACTCTTAATGTTTTATTTTTTAAATTGAAAGACGAAACTTCAAAAGGCTTGCAGTCAAGTTTAATTTATTAAATTCCTTGTCTAGACTGTGAAAAATGCTATGTAGGTAATACAAGACAATATCTAAAAAACCGCCTCTACCAACATGAATATGACTGTAAACTAGCCAATAGGAATAAAAGGGAGAAAACCGCACTAGCGGAACACCACTTTTCTTTGGGACATAATTTCCATTTTCAAGCTACCATTATTCTCGACAAAGAAAGACACCACACAAAAAGAAATATAAGCGAGATGATATTTATTCAGTTGAATGATACGGTCAATCTTAGGACGGATACACAGGGCCTCAGTACCTACACAATACAACTATATCATAAACTTGTTCAAGGAAAGAATACACCAATATTCCTTAAATGGAACGTAGTCAAATGTTGACAGTATGTCGTCGTGAACCACACATTTCATTTGATAGATCATATGTTTTCATGTTCGGAGAATTTTCGCTGCAAAATACAATTTTTAAAATTTGTTGATGCACTACAACTTCAAAAACGATGACTTCAATCTGCCTGGTTGTTTTGGACCTGTTCTCCAACAATACTTTATGTGTAATGGAAAAGTCACCATCGTGTTGCAACGCTAACCATTGATATACAGGGTCTTTCACGAGGAACCTCACCCATATTTATTATATTTTCAAGGCATGAGCACCTCCGGTTTTTCCGGAAATGACGTCAACTTCCGTTTTTCAAATTGGAACACCATTTTTTTATTGCAGAAATAGATTCCTTAGAAAATTTCAAGTTATTTTGATGTAACATTTTTCAGTTTTGGTTGGAAAATTCTCTCTGAGCGGGAAAATTCGAAAAAAAAATCGAAAATAGAGCTCCGCTGAAACAAGAATAACTTCGAGGTTTTTGGATTGAAATTTTTTAAGGAATCTATTTCTGCAATAAAAAAATGGTGTTCTGATTTGGAAAACGGAAGTTGACGTATTATCCAGAAAAACCGGAGGTGCTCATGCCTTGAAAATATTTTAGATTTCATCAGCATCGTGAAATACTTTTAAGTGCTGAATTTCATGAAAATACGTTCAGTAGTTTCCCGTATAAATATGGGCGAGGTTCCTCGTGAAAGACCCTGTATATAAACTATAGTGAGTTGGCGTTTTGGCGTGATGACATCACTAGATTTCCCAACAAGTGAATTTGAAAGAGTTAAATTCTTCAACTTCATACATCAGGTTAGTTTTTGGAATTGTAACTCTCAGGAAACCTAGAAATCCCGGAATCAAGGTTCTGTCGTAAAAATGCCTCCGTGACGGAAAAATTCCAACGATAAAATTTTCGGTCGCTCACCTTGCGTCGCTCACTGAATTTTCCTGGAGAAGATCGCAGAGGATAGAACGAAATTAAATTTCAGGGATTCCACGTACCTTTTTCAATCGTCCACAATGTTTAACGGCCCTATACGTGCATTACCCTGCTGTCCCCTTCTGTTTATTATTGGATTTGTTTTCGAATCCGGTGTCGAATTAATTTGCCCGTCAGACCAGTCGAAATGAGGAAAATGCGCGCTATAATGTTTGTTTTGAATCGTAAAACGGTCGAGTGCAAACGCTTATCGAGTCGAATATTTGTGAATACACTCTTGATATCGAAACTTAAAAGCATATCATCTATAAATGTTTTTTCTGCGTAGAATTTCAATACTGTTAAATTTTAGTGAAAATTCAAATGGAAATTCTGAATACGAAGAATAGAATTAGCAGACCGTCATTACATGAATTTTTTCTACAAACGTCAAAAAATGACAAGGTTCGCGCATAGACAACAATATGCGAAGTGACCCTTTTTTTCATTTTCCTTCGTTACCATGACACCGTGCGCGAAGTAGTGTGCGAAATACTTACTTCGCACACTGCATGTAAACTATATGGGATTTTTATATTTTGACCTTTATGTTCCTCAATCAAGCAAAAATCCAGGATATCATTTATTTATTAATGTATAACAATAATTAAGGCTTTCAAATTGTGAGAAAATTTAACACTACTTAATTCTATTTGTTATTTACAATTTTTACATTTATGATGCAGCTAGTGCACGAATGTTTGTAGAAAAAATTTTGTTTGCATCTCATGCGGAAATACTTTGGTGATCTCGACTATATCAGTTCTCGATCACCAAAGTAGCATTTCGCGCACTAGATACAAGAATAACTATTTTCTACAAACGTCAAAGAATGACAAGGTTCCCGCATTGACAACAATGTGCGAAGTGACCCTTTTTTTTATTTTCCTTCGTTACCATGACACCGTGCGCGAAGTAGTGTGCCAAATAATTACTTCGCACACTGCATGTAAACTATATAGGATTTTTATATTTTAACGTTTATGTTCCTCAATCAAGCGAAAGTCCAAGTAATCATTAATTTATTTATTAATGTATAACAATAATTAAAGCTTTCAAATTGTGAAAAAAACAGTTTAAGCCAGCTCAATACTATTTCGCTACCTGTTATACATATCTGAGAAGAATCTATCCAGTTGATTTATATACTGGTACAAAATCTGGATGAGGCAGAAGGAATTATCCTGAGACACGATTATACTCATGTGTATTTGATCTTGATATAGTCGTGTTACAGAGCTGATTCATATTCGTTTGAGATATTCTTATGTTATATATTGTGTATTATCGTCCTTATTATATTCTTGTGGTTAACCATTTTCATGTTGTTTCTTAAAATAAATCTCACCGCAATAAACCTTTACAAACCACAGTTCCTTGGAATACTTTCAGTTACCTTCCAAAGTGGTGACCCCGACGTGATCTTCGTGAATAACCAGTGATATAGGAAGGTCTGCATTCCAAGAAAAATTCACCGACATCGAGAAGCAAGGAGCACTCAGGTAGATAGGGTTGCCGTCCGGATGCCCGAATTCATAGCCGCCGACATCGAACTCTGGTTTGCCATCGCCGAGGGAAGTTTTACCAGTGCTGGAGTGACCGGAGATCGAACCAAATTCGGTCACATAATCGGAGCCCTGCCGCCAAAATTTGCGATGGAAGTTAAGGACATCATCATGAAGCCACCGCCAGCTGGAGCTTACGACAGAATTAAGGACGAATTGATTCCTTCCCAGGAAGAAAAAAACCGCCGCCTACTGAAAAGTGGAGAAATGGGAGACAGAAAGCCATCCCAATTCCTGCGCCATCTGAAGGGTCTCGCCGATGTCAGTTTACCCGAGGCGTTTCTGAAAACATTATGGTTTGGTCGACTACCGAGACAAATCCAAGTGGCATTAACCGTTGTGAGAGACAAGCCTCTAGATGAACTGGCAACACATGCGGACAACTTCGCCGAGGTTTCTCGAATGCCGGTTCCACAGATCCATGAGACAACTTCAGCCGAAACCATGGAAGCAACGATGAACCTCAAAATGGCACAGCTGACCCTAGGGCTGGAACAAGAAATAGCAGCATTACGAGCAGAAGTGGCACATAACAATAGACCTAGGCGAAGACAACTACGACCACGATCCCAATCAAGAGAGCGTAGCAAAGAGGCAAGAGATGGATTGTGCTGGTACCATCGGAAGTTTGGTAGGAAGTCATGGAGGTGCCAAGAGCCGTGCGATTACAACCAGGGAAACGAAAGGGGCAGTCACTAATGGCGTCTAGTGATCCCAGCCCGTCTCTACGCCGCCTTTTCATCACTGACCATGAATCCAAAATGCAGTTCCTGATAGACACTGGTGCCGACCTTTGCGTGTTCCCCCGCAGCGCAACTCAAGGTAGAAAAGAGAAGTCCGACTACGTCCTGTCAGCAGCTAACGGAACGCCGACCTCAACATATGGTACCATCACGCTCACGCTGAACCTGAGTCTACGGCGTGCCTTCGTTTGGAGATTTGTCATAGCGGATGTCTCGAAGCCTATTATTGGAGTGGATTTCCTCAGCTACTACAACCTAATGGTGGATGTAAGAAATCGACGACTCTTGGACGAAACCACTCAGCTCACCACACGAGGAGAAGTGACCGAGTGTGCAATACCTGTGGTCAAGACCATCATTGGCTCATCGAAATACCACCACCTACTGGCGGAGTTCCACAACATCACAAGACCAGAGGGTGCTCCAATACACATCAAGCACGGAACCAAGCACCACATACAGACGACAGCTGGTCCATCAATCGCAGCCAGACCACGACGCCTGGCACCGGAGAAACTCAAGACTGCGAAAAAGGAGTTCGAAACCATGGTCAAACTGGGGATCGCGAGACCGTCAAAAAGTTCCTGGTCCTCCCCACTACATATGGTACCAAAGAAGTCTTCAGATACCTGGAGACCTTGCGGAGACTACCGTTCCCTGAATAGCCGTACAGTACCAGACAGCTACCCAGTGCGACACATTCAGGATTTTGCCCATATCCTTCAGGGAAAGAAAATTTTTTTCACACTAGATCTCGTGCGAGCTTATAACCAGATCCCAGTAGCAGAAGAAGACATACCCAAGACGGCCATAACGACCCCCTTCGGCTTATTCGAATTTCCCTTTATGACATTCGGATTAAGAAACGCAGCCCAGACTTTTCAAAGGTTCATCGACGAAGTATTATGCGGACTTGATTTCTGTTACACGTGCTAGTCGCATCAGATTCCGAGGAAGAACACTTGGAACATCTCCGAACAATCTTCACTAGATTTCAAGCATACTCCATGACCCTCAACCCTATACGAAGTGTGTGTTTGGCCAACCCGAAGTGAAATTCCTGGGGTACCTCGTCTCAGCCGAAGGAACGCGCCCTCAGTCAGACAGGGTCACTGCAATCCTTGATTATGCACAGCCAGTCACAGCCAAGGAGCTTCGCCGGTTCCTAGGGATGGTAAATTTCTATCGCCGTTTCATACCCCGGATATCGGACACACAGGCTCCCCTCAATAACCTCCTGGTTCCTGACCTTAAAGGAAAGGCCATCATCAACTGGACACCAGCAGCATCAACAGCATTCGAGGCGACCAAAGAAAAATTAGCGACAGCCACACTATTAGCTCACCCCAAGGATGGTTCCCCCCTGGCCATTGTGAGCGACGCATCTGACACGGCAGTAGGAGCTACACTGCAACAATTTATCGACGAAAAATGGCAACCACTAGCTTTCTTTTCGAAGAAATTGTCACCAGCAGAAACTCGTTACGGGGCATACGACCGTGAACTTCTTGCCATCTACCTTGCCATCAAGCATTTCCGACACATGGTAGAAGCCAGAAATTTCACCATATACACCGATCACAAGCCTCTCACGTTTGCGTTCCAACAAAAGCCAGAGAAATGTTCACCACAGCAGTTCCGTCACCTAGACTTCATCTCACAGTTCTCTACAGATACCCAGTACGTACCTGGAGACCAAAACGTCGTAGCCGATGCCTTGTCTCGAGTGAACGAACTCGCCGCGTCACTAGATTTTGAAGCTTTAGCCACCTCGCAGAAAAACGATACCGAGATGAAGAAGTTTCTACAAGGTGACACAGGATTACTGCTCAAGCCAATTAAGCCACTAGGTTCCTCCATCACAGTGTACTGCGACATCTCAACCTGACACCTAAGACCGTTCATCACAAAACCCTTCCGAAGAGCAGCTTTCGACATCGTCCACAGGCTCTCTCACCCAGACACGAACGCAACCAAGCCAGGAAGTCATCATCAGGTCACAGGTGGATTTGTATCTTCTCAAAACACAAACAGACATTTTTGTTTTTTCTTACTACCAGGTAACGTTCATTGATGACACTAAAAACAAACCAAAATTTCAGAGAAACCAATATCTGAGAGAGGCATTCAGTTAGGTAATGTTATTATCAATAACGCTGATCATCAAAGCATGATTGGAGATTCGATTACTTAATATGCCAGTTCTTTTTTTTAATGAGAATGATTCTAAATAGTTAGTGCATGTCTTTGAACATTTATGGATATCTGGATAAGATACAGACTTCAAATAAACAGAATTTGCAGATCATTATATTTCGAGTCAGTTAACTTATAAGAGCATGATCCAACAAAATTTCAAACAGAGACTTTGTATTGCAATTACATTCTCAATCAGAAAATATTAGAGCTACAACTCACCGTTCAAATAGAATTCTCTATAACTGATGGATGTTCTGGAGGTTCTAGAGAAAATTAATCAAGACAATCATTCATCAAAAATAAAAATTCCGACTTGTTATAATATCGTTACGAGTTGTGAGAAGAAAACCTGAAAAAGAATAATTCGATAATTTCCTCTCAATCCCTAGATCGAAATTTATGCAATTTCTTTCCATTTTATTCTCCACTCCACTTGTTTACATCACTCCACTTATTTTATTCATACGTCAAAATTGTCATTTCAATCCACTTCAACGTTTGTCGTAGCTACATCATACGATTCGGCAGCCATTTAAAAGTGGAAAGGACGTATGTGTATTATGGATCGTGTTGCCGGTCTTACCTACTAGCGCTTCATCCCCCTGGGTGGAACGTAGTCATCTGCATCTCAAGGCAGCAATCAGATGCCACCACAGCCGATAGACAGAGACCCTCCCAACGGTTCTCCTCGGAATCCGATCAGCTTGGCGCGAAAAACCACTTCCGCAGAACTGGTGTACGGAGAGCTGCTTCGATTATCCGGCGAATTTCTAGAAGAGAGAGAGGATACAAGCGACGCCAACTCGACGGAATTAATAAAAATCTCAGATCACAGATTCGGAATATCAGGCCAACGAATGGTACACGTCATGGAGAACGGAAAAGCTTCGTCTTTGAGGACCTAAAATCCACAGACTACGTCTTCGTACGACATGACGGCCCGAAAACTTGTCTGCAACTACCATACGATGGACCCTTTCGGGTGGTGAAGCGCAGCGAGAAGACCTTCGTAATCAACTATAACGGAAAGCAGACCACAATAACGATCGACAGATTAAAACCGGCATACGTCATCAGCGAGGACGAGGATCATTGCCGAAAAGAACAACAACCTGTTGCTAAGGCCGAGGAACAGAGATTGGTACCGGAGGCGCGAAAGACAAGATCCAGAAGAAAAGTACATTTCCCAAAGAGGTACATTCAAATTGTATCGTAACTTTGTTACTGGAAGGGGAGTGTGTAGCGATCGACACAATAGCTTTCCCAGATCTCGACAGAGGACGCTCTCGCGAGTTACGATAGGCGGCAAACCGAAAACGTCACCTTTATCTACGGCCGACAGAGGACGCTACCTGTTATACATATCTGAGAAGAATCTATCCAGTTGATTTATATCCTGGTACAAAATCTGGATGAGGCAGAAGATAGATGCATAGAATACCTGGTGTAACGACTCCTTTCTAAAAATCGTGACCAAAATTTGTAGATCAAAACGGCATTCTAGATTTCAGATTTTGGTCTAGTTCCGGAATAAATCCGCAAGTTATATCGGTCGTGGCGCTACTGTGGCAACTACAAATAGCGCGACCCCTTTCGGGAGAAATGAAAAGCCGCACAAAATGTCACATTTTCGATCGACAAGAAAGTGTTAAACAAAATCTAATCATTGCCAACACCAGGTATTTCTATGCATCTATGGCAGAAGGAAATTCCTGAGACACGATTATACTCATGTGTATTTGATCTTGATATTGACGTGTTACAGAGCTGATTCATATTCGTTTGAGATATTCTTATTTTATATATTGTGTATTATCGTCCTTATTATATTCTTGTGGTTAACCATTTTCATATTGTTTCTTAAAATAAATCTCACCGCAATAAACCTTTACAAACCACAGTTCCTTGGAATACTTTCAGTTACCTTCCAAAGCCCCAACGTTTTTCAGCACGACACCTCAATATTACCTTCTAATCTCTATTTTGGCCCCCCCTGAGAAAAATTTCTACGGGTATCTGCAGGCGCCCATGATAGTGTCAAAGCGGTGCACACTCACCTTGAGATTTTGATACAAACCACGCCACTGATTTTAGTGGACATATACTGAGTTTTCAAACTCATATTCGGAACACTCTATCAAAATTATTCGAACTTCCTTTGTAACCGAATAAGTGAAATTTGGAATTTCAGGAAAATGAAATTAGAATATGGAGGAGAGAAGTTTATAAAGGGAGTTTCAATGTTACTGACAATGGATCTCAAGGGTCTACATCCCTGAAAAAAAAGGAGTCAGAAACGATTTATTTTTCTGACTGATGAAGGGATGTATGAGTGTATAACGAATAAAAATAATAAAAAAAATATTTTATAAGTATCAAATGAATGAAAATGATCTTCCCCATCATTTTTGGTAATTTTCCTACACTTCCACTATCAAAACGAACAAATATTTTTGTGTTTTTTCATTTCAGTATTGAAGTCTATCATTTAGTTAATTGAACGTCCATCCTTTTTTCTTTCAGAATTAACCGTTTTTTTGTAAATAATAATATTACAACAATGTGTTGTTTTCGCGAAATTTATTTCCTTGAATTTTTCTATTCGAAATGATGAATATCCATTTATACCAAAGACATTTAATAAAGGATTTTATTAGCCGTCGATTAGTGAAAATTAATTGTTTCTTACAATTGTGGATTCTTACATGGAATTGAATTTCGTTTAAATGATACGCTCCGCAAGTATCTACTCCCAGATGACTGGTCAAGAAAATAGTTATTTTTGTATCTAGTGCGCGAAATGCTGCTTTGGTGATCGAGAACTGATTTGTTTAACGAGGCGCAGCCGAGTTGAAAAAATAGTCGAGATCACCAAAGTATTTCGCGCATGAGATGCAAACAAAATTTTTTCTACAAACGTCACAAATATTGTTCAAAAATAAGTAACATGAAAACGTAATATGAAAAATAGTATCGAACTGGCTCAAAATGTTTTTCTCACGATTTGAAAGCCTTAATTATTGTTATACATAAATAAATGATCTCTTGGATTTTTGCTTGATTGAGGAACATTAAGGTTAAAATATAAAAATCCCATATAGTTTACATGCAGTGTGCGAAGTAAGTATTTCGCACACAACTTCGCGCACGGCGTCATGGTAACGAAGGAAAATGAAAAAAAGGGTCACTTCGCATATTGTTGTCAATGCGCGAACCTTGCCATTTTTTGAAGTTTGTAGAAAAATTAGTGTATTATACAGTCAGTGAGATCTAGTTCAGGGTAGGATTTCTTGTTAATATTCCCTGCGCCCCAACATTTGTTCTATTAAGCTGAATAATCCAATAAATGAAAATTAATGCACTGCCCGCCATCTGGCGTTATACGTTTCCTATTTTGAAGGCGGAAGACTCTCAAAGGGTGAAATTGTACATGTTTTGGATAAACCATAAAAATGAGGATATTTGCTACAATAATAATGAAATAATGATGATGACTGCCCATCTTCAAATCTAGAGTTTTCCGGGATTTCTAGCCGTGGTCCAGTAGGAATTTCACACAACGTTTCGCCCACAAATGCGGTAGGCATCTTCAGAGGTTCCTTGGTGGAAGGTTGTACCCTGACGAATGACCGCTCGGTTCTAAGCGGCCACGTATACAGGATGAGCCTTTGACCTGTACATATATTCTAACTGTATATTCTTGAGGCAAAATGAAACTTTTTTTTTTCATTTTTCCGAATTTGGCTCTGTTTGAAATATATAGCCATTTGAAAAAAATTATGCCAAATACGTGCCTGATACGATTTTCTTCAAAGACCTCGAAGTTGATATTTCTCGATTGAAATGAAGTTTATCCATAGGGGAAATACTCAAGTACTAACGGCCTTTTTCGAATAACAATGTCAAAAATACGATATTTCTTAGCAAGAACACTCAGTTTTGTCCGATTATTTATGCAATCAAACAGCCATATTTTTACTACCAAATTGAGTTCCTTTTTCGATTTTCTTGAAGATTGTTTTGTAAACACTCATGACTTGTTCATATTCTCCTCAATATCCCGTCCCAGCTTCGCCCGAGTAGAAATTTGTTTCACGCGGCGGTTTCATCTTCAAAACTTCAACCTGCCATATCTTTTGATGTACTCGTTGTAATTGTATGATGTGAAGGCCAATTTTGTTTTAAATGGATTAGGATCAATACCCAATTCATATAAACACACTCCCAAATAGTGCATAATTTTGGAAAACATCTGATTACCATAAACAGATAATAGCAAGTCAATCTTGAGAGATAGATACATGCTATCGCGGACTTTTCTGTAGAACTATTCAAGAGGTACATTTCCGTCATACATTATATCCAAGTAAGTCTTACGGTTTTTGCAGCGCACGTGAAAATAGCTGATTTTGGCTGATTTTTTTGTAATTATTGAAGTTATATTAGGTATCCCTTTTTTCGGGTGAAAAGTATAGCCTATGTCACTCATGGATAATGTAGCTTTCAAAGGGTGAAAGAATTTTTGAAATCGGTTCAGTAGTTTTTGAGCCTATTCATATCCAACAAACAAAAACACAAATCTTTCCTCTTTATAATATTAGTATAGATAGTATAGATCAACCTAACCCATGGGATTCTAGGTTAATGACCTTACCTTACCCACCTTTTGTGAATATTTCACAGAGCTTTCGGAAAGAAGATTGTTGATTTTCTCTTTAAGGTCGCCGATCACAACGAGTAGGAAAACTAATCCGATAGAGGCGCCACCGTGCATTTTATGGAATATTCCATTAAAGTTAAGTATAGTAGCACAGACCAACAAGACAATCCACTTACCCATTCCCGCCAAATCAGCGACAATGTCCTTGAGAAATTGTGGGGTGATGAAAATCTTGGTGGGAGAAAATCATACGAAGCGCGAATTTCAAATCGAAATAACATAACCCCTAACTGTCATTGGGAAACGATTCTTGTTTCTGGTTATCCGAATTAACTTATTTTAGAAGTATTGATAACTGGCAATCAGATGGATTTGAATATTACTGTGCTCGAATGAATAATGAAAATGGATTTAATGATTTCTCTATGTCTAGGAGTTTATGCCAATTAAAACCTTTAATTCTTATATGGGTTCTAACTTCAACTAAATTTCAGAAACAGCTGACCTTAAATCAAGATAATTGTACATTCCAGGTGAATGAGGAGATATTTCACATCTTTAATACACCTCACCTAACGAGGAATGTGAAAATGACTCCTGAAGTGGAATTTGAGAATAGGACCTAAAAATTGCTACTTAGCTGTCAGATGCTCATATATACCGAACTGCATTTCAGAAGATGAAAGTTTAATATTATGCGACACAAATATTCAGTTAAACGGTAGTTTTTTGTATATGTTCGCAAATGTTAAGAATAATGTGTGGAAATACTAATCTTGCATTCAAAATATGGTCGGTTCTGCAATCAAAACCGAAAGTATTCCTTGACAATTCCTGAAAAGCTGTATAAGACCGACGACGAGACAAAAATTAAGAATCGAAGATAATTGCATGGATTCTCAACAAAAAAAATCCTCCATTCGACAATTTTAGAATTTTTATTAGCGAAATATGTAAACAAAACATTGATATGACGTTTCACGTAATTGACATTTCAACTCGCATGGCCACGAGAACTCATCGGACTTATTCGGTTTTGTCTGCGCTCTGATTGGCCGCCTTCCGTTTTAATCGTTTTCCAATGCAATCTAATTTAAAATCTGGCGGCTGAGACAAGGACAGAAAACATAACAAGGTTACAAAACACGCGACCAATAACTGGGAACTGAATTGACAGAGTGCCAAGTCTTGTTGGTCTGTGATAGTAGTGTCCCTTATGAATGAAATGTACCTACAATGGCGCTCGCTTTCCGAAAATCGCCAATTCCGTATTCCAAGTTGATTTTCTGAACGAAATTATCTGTAGGTTCACTTTTCATCGGAAGTTGAACTATTTTCATGGGTTTTTCGTTTGAAATAAAACAGAGGCTTATTTTCTTCCATTTTTGAAAGAAAAAAAAATCAACTTTCGAATTGAAATCGATTTCAATTACATATTTCATTTAGAACTCCAATCTTTCCTGAGTTCACGCACAAAATTCAAGTTCCCAAAGTGAAACACACTAGATTGAAAGTCCACCTTAATAATGGTATACATGTGTTTCTTGCGAGGTAACGCAAGAGAAATCGAAAGTTCAATGAATCGACTCATCTCAAACCTCCTATTGTTGTTCTGTGTCACAAACGTTAATGAACGACGCATGCGTATAGCAACAATGGGCGCGATCGGTAAATGGCGTGAACGAATATGGAGTAATTCATTTCTAGTGCTATTTCGTTATAAAAGGGGAGATTTTAGATGTATTTTTTCGATCTCGTGATGATTATGTGACGATTCTCAGTTAATCAATATAATATTAACCGCCTACTGTCGAGTTTATAAGATTCCAAGAGGATATTGTTTAAATTGAAACATCGCCCTAGATTATTTAGTGCTAAGGATTATTTTATTCTTCATTGATTTCGATTCAGTACGTTGCCTGTATCGACATTCATCATTCATTTTTCTGAATTCAGTATTTCATTGATACTCATTTCTGATAAGGACCAGTAACAATAAATTTTCAATTCAAAATGTATAATTTCCTGCTATTATCTCTCCCACATTGGTGGGATTTCATTTTACATATCTCTAAATCAAACGTTTTTTCATCATTAAGATTCTAGTCTCGACAAAGTTGATAAAGACCCTGCCAAAGATGTCTCATAGAAACTGATAGAAAATTTATGTATGAGAACTGATGAGATCCTAATTGGATAGTGAAACCGCAAATCCGTATAAAACCATATACGATATTCATCAGTATTTAATGGAGACTACTGATACACATTGCTTTAGTTTCTAATGGCATTTACTAACGTAAATCATATACGTTTCTATAAGCGATTCCTACATTGAATGGACCTTGTTCCTACGAGTTTTTATAAGACTCTATAGTTTTCAAATGTGTTTTTCACACATAAGTCCTATCTGTTTCTAATGTGTTTTTACACATAACCCATATCCGTTCCTACGAGTTTTTATAAGGATCTATAGTTTTCAAATGTGGTTTTCACACATAATACCTACCTGTTTCTAATGTGTTTTTACCAGTTTCTATAAGAATCTATAGTTTTCAAATGTGTTTTTCACACATAAGACCTATCTGTTTCTAATGTGTTTTTATACATGTAAGATAATAAAACACTCGGGGTGGTTTAACTTGTTGTTTATTTCACAGTTCACAGATTATTAGTGGGCTTTATACAAAATGGCAGGTTATGTTGTGTTTAGTAACACGCGTCTGTGTCTAGGATGCCCGATGTGGCGTCGTTGTTAGACAGAGAGAGAGCGTGGTAACGAGATCATCGAAAACCATCACTTCAGATCACAGAGTGTTTTGACATTAGGCCTACGCTATGGTCTTAGCATTTTCTATCAATTTATAGGGGATTCAAAATTCACATTGCTAACACGGCCATACTGACACTTGAAACGACCTCGTTTCATTAACATAGCAAACAATAATACTTTTCAGGTTACATAAAGCATTGTTTCACTAACATTCGATACAATTGAGTTTTTGTGAGGCATGGCTATGTTCAAAGCGCTGGCTCGCGCTGCGGCTTTGTATTTTAGGTGGGAAAAAGAGCCAGGCAAATAAAAAAACCACCACCGCTTACATGCTCACAACTCAAGATTTAGAACTAATTAGCCAAGAACTAAAAGTCAGCTTCAGCTGATTACCACAAAATTGATGATCTGCTATAAAATTGTTCAGGTTATGTAATGGACCAAATCATTCGCAACTCCTGCATGGAATGAACTCCAATCCTCACTTCGTTTGAAAATTTTACAGCCATCATCAACAACAAATCAAATTACAATATTTCGAGGCTATAAAGTTCTAAGCTTCTTGAAAAATAACTCATTTCAGATTTTCCATAATGGTACATCAATTATTGCAATGATTATCTGTTCACACAGAAATAGGTCAGGCCAAAACAAAGCCAAAAGAACCAAAAAAAACTATCACATACAAAAGTGATTAGATCCAAACAAGATAATCAGCATAAATTTAAATTTCTTAACTCTTCACTAAAGATAATGGCTATCCAGTCTTCACGTATTTACTATTATTATGACTATCCAGTCATGTCACCAACACTAAAACTGATTTTCTGTATCCACAGGCCATATTCTCAGCTGTTCTTGTCCTGCTGTAGTCATTCTGTTCTGACCTCCTATTCGCTTCAGGGTATAGCGATCATTCGGCAATACAGCCTTAATTTCAAATGGGCCAATGAACTTTGGTTTCAATTTACCACCATTTGACAGTTGTGTAACTTCCATTACTACTTTCTGATTCACCTCGAACGGGTAACCTGGTTTTCGAGTCATATCAAACTTCTTCTTTGTTTCCTCTGCCAAAACATCCAGTTTCTCAATGAGGGCATCTCTATCAACATTAATTTGCTTTATTGGTATATCGCTGAGCAAGTTAATGGTTGACGAAAGTCTCTGATTAGAGTTTTTCATTAAAACTACAGGGGCATATCCTGTCGACTTATTCACAGTCGAGTTCAGATCATTTTCAATGTTCGGTAAAGACTTATACCATAATTTTTCATCTTTCTCGTTCAAAATTGATCTCATTGCATTGAAAATGGTTCGCATAACTCTTTCAACCTTTCCGTTGCCTCTTGGTAGTCCTGTCGCTATAAAGTGTAATTCAACATCCTCTGATTCAAGAAATTGCTTGAATTTAGATGATAGAAAAGCAGTACCTCTATCTGATATTATTCTCTTTGGCTTTCCCAGTTCTAAAAAGACTTTCTTCAGGGCTTTAATGCTTTCTTCTGTTGTTCTCTGCTTCAGGGGACATAGTTTGATGAATCGTGTAAAAGCATCAACGACCACCAATATTTGTGTGCAGCCAAAAGATTTAACAAGTGGGCCTGCGTGGTCAATATGCCAGGTATCCAACTTTTCAGTGGGAGCGTCTTTTAGTTGACAAAAACCAGATCTCCTTCCAGTATGCGACTTTCCAACGGTACAGGATCTACAGTTCTTCACATACTTGCGAATGGTCTTATTCATTCCTGGCCAAATCACATCTTCTCTCATCTTGTTGAGCATTTTATCAACTCCTATGTGTGAAGATTCATCATGGTACAGTTTCATTATCTCCAATCTAGCCAAAATTGGGACAAAGCATCTCATTGGGTGAGTCCTCTTCCCTTGCCAGTAAACCAAGTCATCCTGGACTGCAAAACCTTCCTCATGTAGATTTCCACTCAAGATCTCCATGCAAAATGGGTCGACTTTTTGCCATTCACCAATAGATTGAGGAGTACCTGTAACAGATTTGAGCGCCAGTATTTTGTTCTCGCAAGGCAAATTCCTACTCATATAATCGACATGCTTCTATTTCTCGCATTCAATTATTACTCCTCAAAATTCTTTTGACGTTTTGAAGAATTCGCATTTTTGATAACTAAGTTTGAAGCCACACTTTGACAGCCTATCAATAATTTTATTTAAATTAGCAAGTCCTTGAATATTTTCACATGGACAAAGAATATCATCAACATAAACTAGTGCAATTTTCTCTTTATAATCTCGGAGAGCCTTATCAATTGCTGACTGATATAATGAAGGAGAATTTATGAAACCAAAAGGCATTCTATTGTATTCGTACAATCCATCAGGTGTAATAAATGCTGTAATGTGTTTGGAACTGTTCGTCCAATCCTGACAAGTCTAATTCTAAATCTTTACAAACAAAAGTGAACGTTTTAGGAGATTTTCTAAAGGAAGTCACAAAATCAACACAATCTTTATTAATTTCAAGTTGAATATCCCCTTCTTTGAGTATATCTAATCCGATCAAAGCATCAATATCCTTATGTGGAATAATTCTATCTGTAACTATATTGAATTCAATTTCTATAGCTAATTTACACTTGAAAAATAGGATGTTTGCTTTTCCTAATGTTTTAAATTCAACTATTCCTATTCCCTAATTTTTAGTTTGAGGTATTACTTAACTTGTGATTGTACTGCATGAAATTCACGTGTTGGTTGAACTCGATCTTTCGATTCCATCATTTTCATCTGCAGTTGAGCTTGGATTTCCATCACATGAATCATCGTTATTGGTTCGGCTTGGGCAGCATTCTCTTGATCCATTTCGAATTCGTTGAAATCGGTGAAACTCGTAGAATTCAGGTTCTAATTCTTTGTTTGTAAATAAAGAATCTATCCCACTTCTGATGTAAGATAATAAAACACTCTGGGTGGTTTAACGTGTCGTTTATTCACAGTTCACAGATTATTAGTGGGCTTTATACAAATTCCGTCATGGAATACAAAAGGCAGGTTATGTGTTTTGGATGCCGTTGTTAGACAGAGAGAGAGCGTGGTAACGAGATCATCGAAAACCATCACTTCAGATCACAGAGTGTTTTGACATTAGGCCTACGCTATGGTCTTAGCATTTTCTATCAATTTATAGGGGATTCAAAATTCACATTGCTAACATACATAACCCATATCCGTTCCTACGAGTTTTTATAAGGATCTATAGTTTTCAAATGTGGTTTTCACACATAATACCTACCTGTTTCTAATGTGTTTTACTAGTTTCTATAAGAATCTATCGTTTTCAAATGTGTTTTTCACACATAAGACCTATCTGTTTCTAATGTGTTTTTACACATAACCCATATCCGTTCCTACGAGTTTTTATAAGGATCTATAGTTTTCAAATGTGGTTTTCACACACCTAATACCTACCTGTTTCTGATGTGTTTTTACCAGTTTCTATAAGAATCTATAGTTTTCAAATGTGTTTTTCACACATAAGACCTATCTGTTTCTAATGTGTTTTTACACATAACCCATATCCGTTCCTACGAGTTTTTATAAGGATCTATAGTTTTCAAATGTGGTTTTCACACAAAGACCTTTCTGTTTCTAATGTGTTTTTACACATAACCCATATCCGTTCCTACGAGTTTTTATAAGGATCTATAGTTTTCAAATGTGGTTTTCACACATAATACCTACCTGTTCCTAATGTGTTTTTACACATAGAACCTACCTGTTTCTAATGTGTTTCCACACATAACTCATATCTGTTTCTACCAGTTTCTATAAGAATCTATAGTTTTCAAATATGGTTTTCACTCATAATACCTACCTGTTTCTAATGTGTTTTAACACATAACTCTTATACGTTTTTAAGAGTTCTTATAAGAATCTATAGTTTTCAAATGTGCTTTTTACACATTATAGGTACCTACCGGTTTCTAATGTGTTTTTACACATGCTTCATATCCGTTTCTATGAGAATCTATAGTTTTCCAATGTGGTTTTCACACGTAATACTTACCTGTTTCAAATCTGTTTGTACACAAAATTAATTTCTGCTGTATGTTTCTACGAGTTAATGAGGTTTGAGAATAAATGAGAATGTATAAGATTTTATAGCAGTCACAAGTTATGGGGATCTATACAGGATGTCCCAAGTTCGAGTGCCTACTAGACGTTTCTGGAGAACTGGACTTATTTGAGATCTGAAAATTGGGATTATGATATTGTTCTAAATTTTCTACCGACCTAAAAATAGTTTCAAGGCCAGAGCACTTCCCGTTATACAGGGAGTGAAAATAAATTTGCTAAAAAAAATTTTTTTCAATCTTTTCGTTCCTGATATGATTGAGTATTCAATGCTGAATACGTTTCTGTTAAAAACATTGTATTCATTCAAACAGTTTTCAGAATATCGAAAAAAAAACCTGAGAAAAAGTTAAATATTCATAGCCAGTATCATGCTCATTTTTCTTACGCTGTGTCTAGAATCCCGGTACCGGTAACAAAACTTTTACCGGTAGTTCTGATGACGTCACCCATATGACGCACTAAGTACCGGGATATAGGCGAATCCCGGTAGAAATATTCGGTCCTCGATTCGGTCTCAAAGTGAAACATAACCATACTTTAACGTTTTCAGTGGTTATGTTCATGCGTGAAAGTGTTTTCGTGAATTTACGATTGAAATTGGTTTTTAATGTTGGGTAAACCTTCGAAAGTTTCAAAGAACTTGAAGAAACTTTGAGAGTGCATGAAAATGAGACATTTGCGAAGTACTGGAAAAGGGACGCCCGTTTAATTGCGTCCAGCAGAATAAAAAAGGTGATAAGGCCGGAACTGCGATATTATGAATTGAAATACTGTTGTATTTTCGGAGGGCAACGTTTCCGAAAAAAAGAAAATAGCTCAAAAGTGACGAAGAAATTTAAAAAGGAAGTTCCATGTCCTGCCTTTGTAGCTTTACGCGTTTCCCAAAATGGAAAATTACTTGAAGTAAAAAGCTTGAATAACGATCATAACCATGAGACAAGTAAAGCCCTTTTTGATTTTTTGCCGCAACAGAGAAAATTGCCCTATGAAAGTAGAGAAGAGGCAAAAATGTTACTTTAGTTGGATGCCAATAAAAAGATAGTTAGAGAGAAGCTAGAAAAAGATACAGGTCTAAAACTGACGTTAAAAGATCTTTCGAACATTACACAAAGCGCTACAAACAAAGCCCCTGTTGGCCTTGATCAGTGCGTGCATATTTTGAAAGATAAATATGATTGTGATGTTAGTATTTCAAAGGATTCCAAAAATAATTTTAAAGGAATGTTTATGCAAACGTTCCAGATGAAAAGTACATATGATGCTTATCCAGAGTTGTTGAGCCTTGACGGTACTTATAAATATAGGGATACCATTATTTTTTATTATATGCGAAGATGGAAATTGCCAAACAGAGATTGTAGCATTCTGTTTACTTTGTAATGAAGATGAAGAAAGTTTTCGGTGGTTTATAGAAGAATTTGAAACTAGAAATGCCAACTGGACTAAAACTAAGTGTATAATAACAGATAAGGACCTATTAGAGAGAAGACTAGTGAAGGAATTTTTTCCGGAGGCTAATACAATTATATGCATTTTTCATTCAATGCGTGCATTTGGAAGACAAATTTCTGTACAAAAGATGGGAATCACGGGAGAAGAAAGAATTTCAAGTCTGGAAATAATACAAAAAATGGTTTATGCAAAAACATCTGAAGAATTTGATTTATTGCATAAAACACTAAAAGAAAATGCACCAAAAGTCGTAGTAGACTACTTCAATCAGAACTGGTACAATATCAAAGATGAATGGTCGATGTCAACAAATTTTTTCAATAATAACTTCTTAAAAACATACCACTAATAATCGCATTGAATCCATTAATTCGAAATTGAAGTCAGTTATAGAAAAAAATAGCACACTTGAAGAATTTCTTCATAGTTTTTTTACCATAATCAAGGCGCTTGAAAACAAACGTGATTATAAAGCTGAGTTTCAATTTCAAAAACGCATCATTACCTCATATACAAATTGCAGTGATGAAATAGTAATTTACCTAACAAGTCCGGAAAATAGGGTTTTTTTGGACGAATAGACAAGATTCTAGGACGAGCCGGAGGCGAGTCCTGGAAGTCTGTGAGTCCAAAAAACTATTTCCGGGCGTGTTGCGTACAATATTTTTTCGGCAACCGTGAAGAATTACAAATCAATGAGATGACCCATCTCTTTATTGATTATGATTCATATTTGAATCAAACAGAACAGAACTGTCATCCGTTATTTCGTTGCTATTGTGATGATCATAACAATGACCACAACGACGTGTTTTTCCGGCCTAGGCCGGAAAGTACGTACTTTCCGGCCTAGGCCGGGAAATGCTACTTTCTCAAAGAAAAAGCGTCCGGGAAGTACCCACTTCCCGGACGCTTTTTCTTTGAGAAAGTAGCATTTCCCGTTGCCGAAAAAGAAATATATAAACTATTTGACAAACGAAGCCTGCAAAACAGTACTAAAACAAATAGAATTGGGCAAAAAAATTATTTTGGAAAATATTGATGCAAATGAAAATAGATTTCAACTGAAAACTAGTGAAGGACACATCACATTTGGCACTGATTTTTGTAACTGCAATTATTCTACAGGAATGTTACTACCCTGTCGACATATTTTCGCTCTCAGAAAAAAAACTGGCCTTGCCTCTTTTCTGTGAAGCATTAATTCATCAACGGTGAACATTAGACTACTATAAAAAAAAACAAAGACTCTTTGTCTCTTGTGCCAATGCAAACTTAAATAAAAAATGAAACATACTTATTGTTGGTCGTGTAGAATACCCAATATGTTACAAAACTCATAAAAGAAGAATGAAATACCTAATTCATTGAGGTTACATCTTAAGCTGTGTAGTTACGTATTGGCTTGAAGTAAATTAATAAATTCGATCTGAATAAACTGCCATATAAATTGACATAATTTTTAATCTTCCAAATAACCATAAAATAAAAATGAAAACACGAAAATCCGTATTGGCTTGAAGTGAATTCATTATTTCGATCTAAATTATTTTACAGCCACATTTTACATAATTTTAAATTTTCAGAATAACGAGAAAATATTATTTCAAAACACTCAGTTACACGTATTAGCATGCAATAAATAAATAAATTCGTTCGAAATAAACTGCCATAAAGATTTACTTCATTTTGAATTTTCAACATAATCATAAAGTACAAAATGAAAACACCGGGATTTACTTAAATCCCGCTACCCACTGCGTCATGGAGGTGACGTCACTAAAACTACCGGTAAAAGTTTTGTTACCGGTACCGGGATTCTAGACACAGCGTTTTTCTTATTCTGAACATCCCTAGTGTGAACCGTTCTCACAACGTCAAAGTAGAAGAACGTGGAGAGGTCATATATCTTTTGAATTTCATAAATATCATCACAGGGTGTTCCAAATTTTGTGTCGAAAACTGTGATCGAAAATTGGCCATCACTTCTGTTTTTCAAATTAGAACCCTATTTTTTATGATTGCGTTGTATTCTGCGAAGAAAAATAATGACAGCACTCTCAGATGCTCTTGCTCCTAAAATCAGTAATTCTCGAGTTATTCGAACTTTTCTAGATTCATGTAGTAGCTACATAGATTCAAATTCATCGAATCTGGTTCAGATTTGATGGAAATCTTTATGAAACCATGGTAACAACTTATAATTAGACGTGCCACTTGTCACTTGTGAATTATCAATAGAATCATTAATCTTCTATGGTCACGGAATATTCTCATGCAATATTTTCATGGAATAAAATCGAAAAGTATACAGATAAAACCTAAAATTAGACCTGTCACTTGTAAATTATTAATGGGAAAATGTATCTTCTTTGGTCACAGAATATTCTCAAGTAAAAGATCAGATGAATTTGATTTTACGTACAACATGAATCCAGAAAAGCTCAAATAACTCGGGAATTACTGAATTTAGGAGAAAGAGCATCTGAGAGTGCTTTCATTACTTTTCTTCGCAGAATCCAACAAAATTATGAAAAAATAGGGTTCTAATTCGAAAAACAGAAGTTATGACCGATTTTCGATCAGCGTTTTCGACACAAAATTGGAAAAACCCTGATATACATGCAAATTTATTTTCACTCCCAGTATAACCGGAAGTGCTCTGGCTCTAAAAATATTTTAGGTCTGTAGAGAATTTCGAACAATATCATAATCCCAATTTTCAGATTTCAAATATGTCCCGTTCTCTAGAAACGTCTAATAGGCACTCGAACTTGGAATTTCTCAAATTGTGTTTCAGATGGCAATTCAGAAAATTAGGACAATATGGTTTGCATGTGTTTTACCAAGAGGATAATAGAAGAGAATGTACGACATTGAAGTTAGAGTGAAAATGTAAATTCATATCGTACCATCACCGATATTTGCCAGAAATCATAATAATTCACACTTAATCATTCGCTATTCAGAATTCGACAGTTTGAAAGTTTACTTAAAATATCCATATGTTTCTAACTGAAATTCCTAGGATTATAATAATACGTTCTTATATGGTTATAGGTACCTATCAGATCAATTCAAATATGTTTATTATTACCACCACAATCAAATACAATCATTAACAATGTTCGAACTATTGGTTGGTGGATTTATACAGTTGGAGTGAAAGAATTCATAGCGGCTTGAAATGTTTATTTCTTATCCGTTCATGAGATGCTTGAATAGGTACATACTGAATTATTACGTATTTCACTGACCACAGTGACATTGACATTTCATAATTTCATTGAGGACAATATATGGAATAATTTTACAGAAGTAACTTGAAAAGAACACATAATTACGGAAAAGCATACCTATTTATTTAATTCACATCATATTCCAGCTTGTTTTTACAATATAACCTCACTTCACACAAAATACAATGTTCTCTTTTGAACGAAAACACATAAGAGTCTTTCATAAAGGCACTAATCCATCACATTTTTCTTCTAAAAAGATATAATTCACATCAGATTTCAGCTTGTTTCTACAATATAACCTCACTTCACACAAAATACAATGTTCTCTTCAGACCGAAAACACATAATAAAGTCTTTCATAAAGGAACGTATGCATCACATTTTCATTCTAGAAAAGTGAAATTAACGTTTTCCTTATTCGTTCATTTGTGACTCCAGTAAATCTGGGATCGCTTAGCGCTCATGAAAGAACGAACTATTGGGATTTGATCGGTCTTTTAGTACATTCAACATGTACCCCCCCCCCCCGTAAATCCGCCCTTGCTGCTTGTTACAGACTCTTATAAAATCGACATTCCTCATTGACACTTGTGAATTCTCAGATAATTCGAGCCACATTAAAACTCATAAGATTCGCATGAAATTGGATAAGGAATTCCTGATAGAAACCATCGAATCCTGGAACCACTCTCCACACAAAATTCCCAATAAAATCTTGAACTCTCATTTGAGCCACATTGAAACTCATAAGATCCGCCTAAAATTACATAAGGAATTCCTGACACATTCCACATATTTCTCATATGTTTTCAGGCTCGTGAATAAGCATAAAACATTAATATGATTGAAATTGGAATACCTTATTGAATCTCGTAGCCGCCAGAATCTAACAATGCCTGATACAGACTCTTATACTTCACAGCCGTGCTTCCTCACTGAAACTCATGAATTCTCAGTTGATTTGAGCCAGATTAAAACACATAAGATCCGCATGAAATCACATAAGGAATTCCTGATACATTCCACATATTTCTCAAAGGATTTCAGGCTCGTGAATAAGCATAAAACATTATTATGATTGAAATTGGAATACCTTATTGAATCTCATAGCCGCCAGAATCTAACAATGCCTGATACAGACTCTTATACTTCACAGCCGAGCTTCCTCACTGAAACTTGTGAATTCTCAGTTAATTTGAGCCAGATTAAAACACATAAGATCCGCATGAAATCACATAAGGAATTCCTGATACATTCCACATATTTCTCAAAGGATTTCAGGCTCGTGAATGAGCATAAAACATTATTATGATTGAAATTGGAATACCTTATTGAATCTCATAGCCGCCAGAATCTAACAATGCCTGATACAGACTCTTATACTTCACAGCCGTGCTTCCTCACTGAAACTTATGAATTCTCAGTTGATTTGAGCCAGATTAAAACACATAAGATCCGCATGAAATCACATAAGGAATTCCTGATACATTCCACATATTTCTCAAAGGATTTCAGGCTCGTGAATGAGCATAAAACATTATTATGATTGAAATTGGAATACCTTATTGAATCTCATAGCCGCCAGAATCTAACAATGCCTGATACAGACTCTTATACTTCACAGCCGTGCTTCCTCACTGAAACTTATGAATTCTCAGTTGATTTGAGCCAGATTAAAACTCATAAGATCCGCATGAAATCACATAAGGAATTCCTGATACATTCCACATATTTCTCATATGTTTTCAGGCTCGTGAATAAACATAAAACAATATTATGATTGAAATTGGAATACCTTATTGAATCTCGTAGCCGCCAGAATCTAACAATGCCTGATACAGACTCTTATACTTCAGAGCCGAGATTCCTCACTGAAACTTGTGAATTCTCGGTTAATTTGAGCCAGATTAAAACTCATAAGATACGCATGAAATCACATAAGGAATTCCTGATACATTCCACATATTTCTCATAGGTTTTCAGGCTCGTGAATGAGCATAAAACATTATTATGATTGAAATTGGAATACCTTATTGAACCTCGTAGCCGCCAGAATCTAACAATGCCTGATACAGACTCTTATACTTCACAGCCGAGCTTCCTCACTGAAACTTGTGAATTCTCAGTTAATTTGAGCCACATTGAAACTCATAAGATCCGCATAAAATCACATAAGGAATTCCTGATACATTCCACATATTCCTCATAGGTTTTCAGGCTTGTGAATGAGCATAAAACATTATTATGATTGAAACTGGAATACCTTATAGAATCTCATAGCCTCCTCAAACGAATACTACCTAATAGAATTTCGTACAACTTGTATTCGGGTATGCTCATAAATTACTTATACATATAAATCCTCATAAAAACTTATAGAAAGTTTACATGTCATGGATAACGTACGTATAGGATACAGCGTCTCCTCATAGATCCTTATGAAATCTCATAAATTGTCTATATGTTTTTATGAGATTTCATGCGGTATTTTTGGCAGGGTACTCTGACAACATTGTTAACTTGCTTAGCGACCAGAGAAGTAATAATATTCAATCCAGGGAAGCATCCAGATGATTCTTGAAATTCATGATATTTTCACAAATCTTATCGTAGGTAAACAATTAGGAATAACTCAAAAACGACGCATTCCATTGAAGAAAACATTCGAATACTCTTTTTTTCTCAAATGATTGATTCTTTCGAGAATATGAACCGTTCATCTTTTCCAAGTGGTTTTATCGTATTTTTGCGTGGATTTATGAGTCGGCTACGCTCTGACCTCCAAACCAGGAGAAATAAAAATAAGTTTTGATTGAGGAATATGCACCATGAACAGAGTGAACAATCAACCAGAATTCAGGTCATTTGAAATAACAGTTCCGAAGATATGAACAGAAAAGTGTTTTTTAATGGATTTTCGAAACCCTGTATCTCTCAAATGATGCCGAATTTCGAGAAATCTATATCTATATCTATATACTAATATTATAAACAGGAAAGATTTGTATTTTTGTTTGTTTGATACGAATAGGCTCAAAAACTACTAGACCGATTTCAAAAATTCTTTCACCCTTAGAAAGCTACATTATCCCTGAGTGACATAGGCTATATTTTTCACCTGAAAAAATTGAGGATACCTACTATAACTTCAATAATTACAAAAAAGTCAGCCAAAATCAGCTATTATCACGTGCGCTGCAAAAACCGTAAGACTTACGTGCATACAATGTATGACGAAAATGTACCTCTTAAATAGTTCTGCAAAAAAGTCCGAGATAGCATATATCTATCTCCCAAGATTGACTTGCTATTACCTGTTTATTGTATCAGATGTTTTCCAAAATTATGCACTATTTGGGAGTGTGTTTTTATGAATTGGGTATTGATCCTCATCCAACCTAATACGTTATTTATCCCCAGTATTTAATTTAGAACGAAATTGCCCCTCACATCATACAATTACAACGAGTTCATCAAAAGATATGGCAGGTTGAAGAGTTGAAGATGAAACCGCCGCGTGAAACAAATTTCTACTCGGGCGAAGCTGGGACGGCCTACTTTTGTTATATAATTGAGTGTTTCATTTGATGAGAGGAATCTTCAGTTAGAATATATGTCAACGTCAAAGAGTACTGCTTTCGAAAACAAATATTATTTTGCTTGAAGAGAAAACACGTAGAATATATGGCAATATGTCTGTTCATCATATAAACCTCGGAAATATGAAATATTCCAATCCTTTGAAATTTAAAAAAGCATTATATCCTATGATTTTGAATTGTGTTCTCTACGATATATGCGATTGTAGTTGCATATACCTATACCACACATTTTCCGACTGATTCAATTTCTACTTTGTATGTTAAGATTATGAAATCTTAGGAGATCAATAAATTTCATTATAATTTCATTATTATTACTTTTATCTCATTATTCCATCAGAATGCAAATTTTCATCTCGAACGAATTTTGCATTCTAGTTGTGAAATAATCTGGAAATGAAAAATTTGAAACGGCCATATTTAGGAAATCCCTCGTACAATTTCGAACCTACCGCATCATTCGTGATCCGAACTTGAAAATTTCAGGTCTCAATGTTTATCTTGTCGATAGTGTCTTCGACTAGACAAAAAGGTAGAAATGCATTTGAGCACGGATTCGTGATAAGTGAGTGCAACCTAGTCGATTGAGACCCATACTCGGTACGACATTCAAACATATCGCGAGGAAAGTATATAATACAGTAGAACGAGTGTTTTAAAATGAAGTGATTTTTCATGATAACAGTACTCCACTTCAGCATATTCTAACTGGTTTGAGGAAAAGTAAGTGTATAAATTTTCTGAGGCAGCGGGACTGAACCTCAGAATGAAAACGCAAGCGGATATCAGAGGAAATATTCGAAACTGTCTGGATACGAATTATTCTATTCGAGGGATAGAAATCGTTAGATCTTACTCGAATGATTCTATTGGGTAGGAACGTTCTGGATGAAAAGAGCTTCGAAATATATAAAGAAACCCGGCTTCTATCTCTGATATAAGCCCGTCGCAGCTGATTAGCATAAGATCGCCAGCTGCTCCGCTTCGCTGCTGTCTGAAGCTGTTAATGTGTTCATCGGGTCGGCCTCCCTGCTATTTTCCAAATGAAGATTTCGACAGGAAGCAGGGCCGAATCGAAAACCTACTCTGCACTCGAATTTCAGATCGGAATTTTCCCGTCGTGAATTGGAAGGAAAATCAACGGAATAGCAAATATTGTCTCAATCAGAATATATTCAATATGTCCAGAATATTTGATCATGCTAACTTGAAATTTTACCCTTCAAATAACTCCTAATTGGCAATACATACAATGAATTCTATTGCTGTGTTTATTCATTTCGAATAATATGAGAACAATTTCAGAGGGAGGCCTATCGGGTGGTCATTTTTACTTCAGCTGTCAAAATGGATTTTTGTTAGTAAGGCACTGGAAATATGATAATCGGTATAAATAAACCATCGAATGCTATAGAGTGCTATGAATTCTGAAAAAATCATTCAATGCTGATTTACAATACCAGAAATATAGTCGAATGAAATTTCGGTCAAAATGAATAAATCATCCTGTGTAAGGAAAGGTAGGTGACATTTCTAAGTGGCCATTTCGTTATGCTGATCAAAGACCCTATATGGTAGGAGAATGTGAAGTTCCTCGTGGAACCCTATATACAAATATTTTAAATTAACAATAGGAACAACTTTTCCACAACTCAGTAGCAGAATAATCAGGTAAAAAACTGTTTGAGTTTTGAATATTCGGATAATGTCAACAATGCGAATATAATAAAAAATTATTAATTTTCATCAACATTTCGAAGAGAAAACAGATCGAACTCGAAGACAAGGCTGAAAGAATAATGAATGCATAAATCAATCAGAACAATTTCCTTGAAGTTTTTCATACCCGTAAGAATGTTTTTTGGGTAATTTATCTGAAAAAATCAAGGCACATTATTCGACGTTTCTCTGTGTTAGAGTGAGAGGGCATTTGGGAAGATGGAAGTAGCAGATGCGCCTGGAAATAATAAACTTTTAATATTCTTCAAAATAATTACTAAGACGGTTATCAACTAAATTATTTAGTTTTAAAAATTTCGACTTATTTTCAATCCTCCAATTGAAATTCCAACAAAATTCATATACGTTCACGATTTCAACCTTGAATTTCACGAATCCAAAAATAGCAAAACAATACCCTGGTAATTTTAATTCAAACAATCCTATCCAAAACGCAAAAATAAATCAAATCACCAGAAAAAAATAAGTTCAGAAAGGATGGTAAGAGGAAGATTCGTCATCACATTTTCTTAGCGTTCCTGTCAGAGGTCACCAATAAAATTATATCATTCTAGACCTGATGGTGGGGGAAATAGCCCTCAAAACGTTGTCCTGAAAAATAAAAATCAAAATTGGATTGAGGATCAGTGTTTTTGTTCCCGATGCTCCGGATCACTGAAAAATAAAGCCTGTATAACTTTCTTGGAACTCTTCATTCGGAGAGATCTCATGACCTATTAATAGTTTCATAATCCAAAGAGTTCGAGACTTTTAAAATTAGAAACATCAGGTTTGTTTGTTGTGTCTGCATGAAAGTCTTAGTGTACGCTACTTCTCTTCCCTCGGCATTGTCGTTGAGGGTATTCTCGAATCAAATGATACAGTGAACTATAAATCACTGACTCATTGTTACAAAGTTACCAGTGAATAATATTGTAGTTGGTGTAAAGCTCCTAATAATAAGGCGGTGTGGGACTTTAGGAAAGGAAGTGTAAAAAAGGCAAAATGCTATATTAAGATCAATTGGAAATTAACGACTGTGAAATACACAGGGTGAGTCTTTGACTTCTACATATATTTTAACTGTAGATTCTTGAGGTTACAAGAAACCTTTTTTTCATTCTCCATTTTTCCGAATTCGGCTCTGTTAAAAGGATATAGCCATTTGAAAAAAAAATTGGACCAAATACGCGCCTGATACGATTTTCTGCAGTGACCCCACATCTCATTCCGACAACATTGTTAACTTGCAAAGACGTAAAGAGATCAGAGAGTTCATAATTTCTCAGCTACTCTGTGATGTTGAACATCCAGGAAAGCGTTCACATTGTTCTTATGGTTTTTGAGTATTTCGTCAAATTTTATCAGTTGAAATTGGAACTCAAAAACTAGGCTTTGAATCAAAGAAACCTAAGAATATGTAATTTTTTTTCTAAAATGATTGGCCGTTTCGAATATATGGACCGTATTTTTTCAAGTGGTTTTTTGCGTGGATTCATGAGACGGCTACGCTGTAACTTCTATACGAGATGAAATATCGAGAAAGTTTTGATTGAGGAATATGCACCATGAATACAGTGAAAAATTAACCTGAATTCAGTTTATTGCAAATAACGGTTCTGAAGATAAGAACAGAAAACTGGTTTTCGAAATTTTGAAAAATGGTATAAAAAAGTGTTTCGTTCGATGGGGGAAATCTACAGTCAGAATATATGTACAAGTCAGAGACTCACCCTGTATATAAAAGATTTTTGATTTTCTCTCATATGAAGATTTTTCACTCACCTGTTCTGTTATACATCGAAGTCGAGACATTTGCCCTATTGAATTTATCTTCTATCAAATGCTCAGTGGCGGATTTACGATTTCAAGGGCCCTACGCTTCGAAACTTCTGGGGCCCCTCTGAAACATTTTTGATTTTTTTCAAAAGAATTTTTTAATTAAAACTCACTTCTTCAAAAACAAAATATAAAGTTTATTAAGGTGGGCGTTCAATGTAGTGTGTTTTTATTTCAAGCTGCATTTAAAAATTGTTTCACTTCGAAAACTGAAATTTTGTGGGTGAACTCAGAAAGGATTGGAGTTCTTGATGAAATAATTTTAGTCGATTTCATTCCGAAAGTTTGAAAGTTATTTTTTTTTCTTTCAAAAATAGAAGAAAATGAGCCAACTCATGCTTCTCTTTTATTTCAACAGAAAGACCCATGAAAATAGTTCAACATCCGATTAAAAGTTAATCTTCTGATAATTTCGTTCAGAAAAACAACTCGAAATACGGAATTGGCAGAGAATGGCCAAATTAAAATTTTGGCGGGAAAAAATTCCTGCTTTACCCACAAATTGACTTATTTCATAGTTCGGCGATTTTCGGATAGCGAGCGCCATTGTACATTTCATTCTTAATCAGAGTGATATTCGTAGAACTTGATAGTGATAATGTATGTTCTATGGAGATATTCCATAAAATGGACGGAGGCGCCTCTATCGGCTGAGCTCTCCTACTCGCCTTAAACGCCGACCTCAATAAAATACAAGGTATGTATATCGAAACAAAATATAAAAGATCAATAAAAATCTTAAAAAAGGGAAAAATACCACAAAAATTAAAATACAAAATATCTCTAGAATATCATATCTGACAATTTCTTATTGCGGCATCGAAATTAAGGAATAAATAAAATCATCACAAAAGATACAAGTATCGTGAAGCTGCCTATCTGTTACCTACAAAAAGAAATTGCACTAAAAAATTGTGTTTTTCTTATTTTAATATCAGCAAATTCTTTTATTGCAGAATTATAATGGAGACTGCTCGATATATCACTTTCGATAGAGAATATTCCTAAAAACTGCAATCTATTTTCTGTCATAACTGTTCTATATTTATTTTTTATCCGAGGATGTAGTGTTATGGTATGGGCCGGGATATGTTATTTTTCACTTTACAACCCTAAACGAAACAACATCTGGTCGGCCGTTCTGTAGCACATTCCTAGATTTTAGAGGAAATGCCGACAAATTTATGGAATTATGTAATTGTCAACATTGGAATTCGGCCGCCACCCTTGACGGAATTTATTGCAGGCAGACAAGATAATTAGGGACAGTACGCTGAATCTCGAATGGTGTGTTTTTTCCAACATCGGAGTTTTGCTCTGAGGATTTTATTATGCATTGCGTTTCATGTGAATGTAATGATCCATAATTCACAAAATGCCTCTGAGCTTCTTATAAAATATAGTACAGCCTGACTATTTTTTTTTTCACACTTACAGACTGAATTTTTATTCTAGAAAAAAAATTAATTCGACCGCCGGGTCCCTTTGGACCTCGGGGCCCTACGCTGCAGCGTACTAAGCGTACCGGTTAATTCGCTACTGCAAATGCTGGAAATACAGTGACTCATACAATTTCGGAATCTCACAGAAACGTCAGGTTTGTTTCCCAATTTTGCATTCTGATATTTTTTACACCACGTTCGGTTGAAATTATTTTGAAAATATTGATCTCATAACTGTGTGATTACATAATGAAAGAACATGAGAGAAAATAACAATTTCAAAATATCCTTCCACTAAATTAAATTCACAAAAGTTGTTCGAATAGGAGCTCTAATATAATATGCTCTACCCTTTTAATGAATGATCTCTTCGTTCAATGGGATATGAACGACATTCTAAAATCCTAAACAAGGTTTACATTAAACTAGCCATTGACTCATTATTTCCCCAGTCCTCTTAGCCACTGCCCTTACTACATATTCGATGAATAGGACACGAACACTGAAGATGAATGATTGTAAAAAGGATTCATTCCGTATCAGATGCTGGAAATACAGCGAGTTATACTATTTCGGAATCTCAATGAAACACTAATGTTTTTTCTTTATTCGGCACTCAGGTGACTATTTTTACGCACCACGTTAGGTTAAACAAAAAATATGAGCAATTCAAAAAGTAACTTTGCATGCGCCCAAAATGTGATCCTACCTATACATTCGATAGCGCATCTATCCAGGAATACTATCCAAAAAACAGATTGAAAAATAATAAATTGTTCAATGAGCGATAATGTAAGTCATTTCAAAATTGACAACAGTTGTCAAAAGCGATCTCTGCGGTCGAGAATCGCATCGCGTAGAAAACGTCAAAGTTTTCCAAATGCAATTTTTGGATATTCAAAGAAAGGACATATAGAAATGAATGGCGAGAACGTTACCTTCATGTCTAAAATACAGGGTGGTCAAAATTCGTTGTCTACTGAGGGGATCTCGAGAACTAGAGCAGCTAGAAGAAATGGAGAACACATTCTCGAGCTCTTTTTTCCTGAATAATCTAAATCTGAAAACAGACCCGACCAATCATTCGTAGATTTTGAGTTATGAGCGAAAATTGAGAAATTGTCATTTTCAATAATGCTGAATAACTCGCTCGTTTGAACTCCTATTGGAAATCTGTTGTTTCATTCTTTTTCAAGAGTAATTCAAATATAATATGATCGATATTTTTCATCCAGCTGTTGAGAGAGAAAATGAGAAATGGGAAGGATTTTTGATTTCTCAAATGTAAACTATTGTCGAAAGTAATTTTATCTTGCTGCGAATTTTTTGCTGATTTCGAAAATGTATCATATGTCACAAGTCAAATTAATATCACCTGAGATTCACTGTTGAATTATAAGCAGGCTCGTATGCATTCTCTTTCGTGAACTCTATGATATGATTGAAATCATCGATTGCTGAAATAATATTTCTAAAGTTTATGTGTCAGCGATACAGTTTTCTAGATGATATATTGGGATTGATCGTTACAGCTCCAATGATATTGAGAGTATTCTCCTCTTCATTTCCTTTATTATTTTTTCGGGCAGGGTTTTGTGAAGCTTCCATAATTTTTCAGATTGTGAACTAAACGCTGGCTATGCTTTTCACTAGGTTGCTGCCGTTCAGGATATTTTTCGAAATAGACTTCCCTTGCGACTCGGTCGCGTGAAGTTAGCGAAAAGTTGGTGGAACAAATTATGAAACCAAGCTAAATATTTAGTACTGAATTTGTTCTAATTTGTTCTGTATCAATCATCCCCAGCACCCTTATGGTTTTCGAGTTATTCGCATGTCTTTGATTTAGTGCTGACTTCACGCTCAGCACCAACATGTCCGAATTTGGAAAAAATTTGTATGTCAATATTTAGTCCCGAATTTGTTCCAATTTGTTCTGAAGAAAATTCTCCGATATCATTTTTCGTTAACGAGTTATTCACATTCGTAGCATTCGGTGATGACGTCACACCCAGCTCCAAAGCTTTTTGTTCTCCAAGAAATTCGAAGAAATTTTGATGCAAATATTTAGTACCCAATTTGTTCCAATCAGTAAAAGTTGTTTTGTTGAAATACCATTGTTGGTTTTCGAGTTATTAACAATTGTTTTGAGCGAGCGTGAAGTTAGCGAAAAGTTGGTGGAACAAATTCTGAAACCAAGCTGAATATTTAGTACTGAATTTGTTCTAATTTGTTCTGTATCAATCATCCCCAGCACCCTTATGGTTTTCGAGTTATTCGCATGTCTTTGATTTAGTGCTGACTTCACGCTCAGCACCAACATTTTCGAATTTGAAAAAAAATTTTATGCCAATATTTAGTCCCGAATTTGTTCCAATTTGTTCTGAAGAAAATTCTCCGATATCATTGTTCGTTAACGAGTTATTCACATTCTTAACATTCTGTGGTGACGTCACACCCAGCACCAAAGCTTTTTGTTCTCCAAGAAATTCGAAGAAATTTTGATGCAAATATTTAGTACCCAATTTGTTCCAATCAGAAAAAGTTGTTCTGTTGAAATACCATTGTTGGTTTTCGAGTTGTTAACAATTATTGTTTTGAGCGAGCGTGAAGTTAGCGATAAAGTTTTAAATTATAATTTTTTTTCAACATCTAATAGTAAGTACTCAATTTGTTCCAATTTGTTCTAAAAAGAACGAATTAATTTCATTATTAGTTTTCCAGATATTAAGGATTTACGAAGATTTGATTACGTCACAATAGGTGTAGCTTTGAATCTCCATTCGAGACCATACCACTGAATGCAGATTTGGATTCAGGACCAATTCGTTTCTTATTCTCGCTTATTAAATTGTTAGGAAATAATTATTTATATCAGTACTTCTAAATTTGTAGTTTCCGTTATTTGGACTCAGTGAAATCCTCTTTATACGGAGGCAATTTTTCAGATTGAAGCAAATTATTCAGTTAGATAAATCGTCTGTTATACAAGGCGAGTCTTCGACCTGAACATATAAAGGGTGTTTCAATTTTCCAACTTGCGTGGTTTTTTCAAGAATAAATAAAATATAGATGGCGCATTGAATTCGTCTTGGTATTTTGGCATTCAAGAAGTATGATGTATGAAATTTATAAAAAAGGCTTCGTACGAGTGTATCGAACTGACAGATATTCGTGACACGATATCTGTTTCTGTTGACAATATGAACCAAGTTCAACATTTTGCCATTTTTTAGAAGTGGAATTTCAATATTCTTGTCGTAACCGATGTATTGAATTTCTGGGGTAGGAATTCCGTAGTATCTCTTACTTTTCACATTTTTTGATTTTCCTAATCCACCCCAGTGCTCAATCTCAATGCCTTGAAATCTACATGCAAGGTACGATTTTATGACGGCGTTTCTTTGTATCGTAGAGATCAAAATGCCGCGAATGCGTATATAAAGATAAGAGCGACTGCGCCCTGCGCATGTTCGTTTGATCTGCGACGTTTTCCTTGAGCTATCGGTGCCGTTGCTTTCAGAAAAAACATGCGCGGTTGCTTTTAGTCCTGTAATGAATTATTTAGATTTATAGACTGCTCCATTATTTCGATTTTTTGAAAAAAACACGATAGTATAAAAAGATGCGCAGAACTTAAATTCAATCATTCTTGTCAAAATTTTCGAAGTTATATGTTGCAGTGATCTCGTAATAATTATCGTATATACCTACCCCGATATCAGTTGATTTAGAAAAGGTGATTTTAGTTATCATTCTGTAGAAATTGCTTTATTTCGCGCTTCTGTAGTGCAGTTAATACGGAGGGAAGAAAGCGAGCGTTAGATAATGCCTTAGTTGTGAAAAAACTAATTGAACACAAGGAAAAATTATTAGATAAATTGGGGAAATCCAGTGATGAAATATGGACATTCATCAGCAGAGAATTTGATAACAAAATTTCTGCGAAAGCATTGTACGTATTTGTGAGGAGAAATTGCTCAGAATGCTGGAAATATTTGGCAATATCTGAAAACAATTTCAATTTGGATAAATTATCCTGTTCTAAGAAACCGATTCCAAGCTCTACTAACTCAATTTTGTGAAACATTCAGCCGCTGAGCGGCTTCTGCTTGCGACAAACCAGGAACAGCAATTTTTTTTCTCAATAAATCAATTGTGTGAGTTGCAAAATGAGGTGTAGCGCCATCTTTTTGAAACCATATGTCCTAGTCTAGAGTCTAGATCAATATTCATTAATTCAGGCCACATAAATCCGATTATCATCCGACGGTACCCAACACCATTTCACAGAACGCTGATTCTCATAAAATAATTCAACAATTTCAACGCGTTGTTGTATAGTGTACGAAGCCATTTTTATAAATGTCACAAATCACACTTCTTGAATGCCAAAATACCCAGACGAATTCAATGCGCCATCTATATTTTATTTATTCTTGAAAAAAAACACGCAATTTGAAACACCCTTTATATGTTCTGGTCAAAGACTCGCCCTGTATAACAGAGGATTTATCTAACTGAATAATTTGCTTCAATCTGAAAAATTGCCTCCGTATAAAGAGGATTTCACTGAGTCCAAATAACGGAAACTACAAATTTAGAAGTTGTTGATATAAATAATTATTTCCTAGCAATTTAATAAGCGATGATGAAACGAATTTGTCCTGAATCCAACTCTGCATTCAAACGTGATAAAAGCGGCTGCGTACGGCGCATGATCAAAGAGACAACGGCTCTTCTCATGTTTGATTTATGACCAATTACAGATAGCTTTGTATGAGCCAAAACTGCCGACAGTGGTATGGTCTCGAATGGAGATTCAAAGCTACACCTATTGTGACGTAATCAAATCTTTAATATCTGGAAAACTAACAATGAAATTGAATCCTTTTTTTCAGTAGAAATTGGAACAAATTGAGTACTAATATATGTTGAAAAAAAAAGTGATAATTTAAAACTTTATCGCTAACTTCACGCTCGCCCAACGCCCAAAACAATAATTGTTAATAACTCGAAAACCAACAATGGTATTTCAACAAAACAACTTTTTCTGATTGGAACAAATTGGGTACTAAATAGTAAATATTCGCATCAAAATTTCTTCGAATTTCTTGTGGATAACAAAAAGCTTTGGTGTTGGGTGTGACGTCACCACAGAATGTTACGAATGTGAATAACTCGTTAACGAAAAATGATATCGGAGAATTTTCTTCAGAACAAATTGGAACAAATTCGGGACTAAATATTGACATAAAATTTTTTTCCAAATTCGAACATGTTGGTGCTGAGCGTGAAGTCAGCACTAAATCAAAGACATGCGAATAACTCGAAAACCATAAGGGTGCTGGGGATGATTGATACAGAACAAATTAGAACAAATTCAGTACTAAATATTGATCTTGGTTTCAGAATTTGTTCCACCAACTTTTCGCTAACTTCACGCTCGCTCAAAACAATTGTTAATAACTCGAAAACCAACAATGGTATTTCAACAAAACAACTTTTACTGATTGGAACAAATTGGGTACTAAATATTTGCATCAAAATTTCTTCGAATTTCTTGGAGAACAAAAAGCTTCGGAGCTGGGTGTGACGTCATCACCGAATGTTACGAATGTGAATAACTCGTTAACGAAAAATGATATCGGAGAATTTTCTTCAGAACAAATTGGAACAAATTCGGGACTAAATATTGACATAAAATTTTTTTCCAAATTCGGACATGTTGGTGCTGAGCGTGAAGTCAGCACTAAATCAAAGACATGCGAATAACTCGAAAACCATAAGGATGCTGGGGATGATTGATACAGAACAAATTAGAACAAATTCAGTACTAAATATTCAGCTTGGTTTCAGAATTTGTTCCACCAACTTTTCGCTAACTTCACGCTCGCTCAAAACAATTGTTAATAACTCGAAAACCAACAATGGTATTTCAACAAAACAACTTTTACTGATTGGAACAAATTGGGTACTAAATATTTGCATCAAAATTTCTTCGAATTTCTTGGAGAACAAAAAGCTTCGGAGCTGGGTGTGACGTCATCACCGAATGTTACGAATGTGAATAACTCGTTAACGAAAAATGATATCGGAGAATTTTCTTCAGAACAAATTGGAACAAATTCGGGACTAAATATTGACATAAAATTTTTTTCCAAATTCGGACATGTTGGTGCTGAGCGTGAAGTCAGCACTAAATCAAAGACATGCGAATAACTCGAAAACCATAAGGGTGCTGGGGATGATTGATACAGAACAAATTAGAACAAATTCAGTACTAAATATTCAGCTTGGTTTCAGAATTTGTTCCACCAACTTTTCGCTAACTTCACGCGGCCTTGCGACTCGGCTATTTTCATTCGATTCAATATAGCACCCCAACATATCGAATTTTTCATGATTTGGAATATTTTTAGCCATTTTGGATAATGAATTTGATAGATAAACTATTTCTTATCTCAAGAATAATCACTGACCCATTAACTATAGAAATATTATTGCAGCAATCTTAGACCATAGAAAGAGGAGACACAGCATCTCATTCATAAATTCGGGAATTGATGAAGCCAAAATTCAGTCAGATTTCAATGAGTGGGACGAAGATAGCAATATCATTTTACATTTATGTGGCAACATTGCAGAATCTACCTTTGAAAAATCCAGTGGCGTGGAGTTATTGATTTTGAAGAATGGAAATAAAATAACGAGCTTATAATCTTTTTATGGCGAATTCTTTCAATATTGGTATGAGGGTGGTTTATAGAAATGTGAAATTATTTTGTACTATAAATATATTTGAAGATTCGTAATTGATGCAAATGAATTATTGAACATATTAAAATGCGTAGCTTTTTTATATTACTTGGAATTAGTGAAAATAAGTATGAAAAATTATAGAAAAACAATTGATTCTTTAGGAGGTCAATTAAGGTATATAAAATAAACTACACGATTCATCAAATGCTGATACTGACCACAAAAATGTGTAAATTCATGTGAAGGAATCAGATTTTCCTCTTCACGAGATTTTATAATAAATTGAGGTATTTTATCACGTTATTACAAATATGATAAGTAATGGCTGCAAAAAGTATCGAACCAAGTCATCAATATTTGAGATGAAACCCTACGGGGCGGCGAATTGCCGAGCGTACATTATATGCCTATGAACGGCGTTCAGTGTGAAGAAAGCAACAATAATTCATGCCTTCTTTATTTATTCACAAAATTTAGCATAATTCCTTGAAGAAAATGAACCTCATTTATTCATCCACTATCCACATCATGAAGAAGAACATAATACAATCATAAAACCATAGTAAATGCGATATTAAAATAAACATTGATATTGAAAACAGGTCCATTTGTTTTTAACTGCTCCTCTCAAAGCCATATATACATTCGATGGTCATAGTTCTATTTGGAAGGCAGAATCCAAGTTGATACCAATATTAACATATCCTGAGAATCTTGTACCAGTACCAAGGATATGAAACTTCTTCTTGTCTTTGGACCAGAGCAGTCTGCTTCTTTTATGATGCCTGGACTTCCATCCACAGATCTATAATACTTTGAGATAGTTTCTAAAAGGGGAGGGCTGTTGCTGAATGTTTTTCTTGGGGAAAAAAGAGGCCAATGTTAATGCAAAGGCTTTCAATGATGGGTTGTACGTTGTACTCCTGCTTGCTTGGATCTTTTAACATTCTTTGAAACGAATCTCTTGCAACTCCTGAATTAATGAATGCCTGAAAAGAAGAGAAGATTTTTTGATATGATCATGACTTAGTTGTCAGAGTTAATGGAATTTAAGAGATTTGAGATGAAATATTTACCTTATTCTTCTAATTTTAGAAGAAGATGGTGCCTCAGTGAAACAGGAAGATGAATCTCATTTCTCCACTGGCTCAATTTTTTCAACCCTGCAAAACAGATTACATCAGATATAATTAATCACTAATGCAACAAAAATTGCAACCATTCCACCTGCCGGTAGGAGAACAGGTACTGGGAAGAGACTTATCAATTTATCGAATTTATCATATGTGAGATGCTTATATCTGATCCATCCCTCTGTTGAGTTTCCAGAGTACCGGCACAATGATGATTTTTTTGATGAAATGGCTAATATTTGATTTCAATATTTTGGTTCTTCATCTGGAAATTCCCAGAAACTTACCTTAAGGACGAAAGTTCGAAGATTGGTTTGGCAAGAAGGGGATTGGCATCATTTTTGAGATATCTGGTACCATTCACTCGAATAACGAAATCTTTTAGCTCAAAGTGTTCGGAACATACAAACAGTTTCTGAGAAAGATCATCAAGTAATATTCAGGATTGAGAACCAGATGTTCCTCAGTTCCTCTTCTCAATATCAGAATGGAATCTGAAAAGTGAAATTCTAAAAGTCTACGCCTCTGATACTGATATATGAAAAGATTAGAACATACCTGTGCAAATTCAAGTTAGGATTCAAATACTCCAATTCACCACACACAAGACACTTACGAACCATTTTCATATCGTATTTAGCTGGAGATATTCAAAAATAAATCCAAATAACGTTTTTAACATACAATGAAGCTCAAAATCTTGTTGACAACACTGTTCGAATTGTCAGAAATTTCATAGAACAAAGATGGCGGCACGTAATTAATGAATGAACTGGACATAGATTCAAAAAACCGTATTGCCAAACGTTTTCATACATTAATCTGGGGCAAAAAGATCGATCCGTTTCGAGAACATTTACATATACTTAAGTATATGTAATGTGAAGAATTCACAATAGTTGAAGAAACCAATACTCGTTTCTGGCATTCACGCACAAATGAGTAAATGAATTTCAATCTAAGAAACTTTTCATTTTGATTGAGAGTTTATTTATTAGAAAATTCAACGAACGTCACAACGTTGCAAAAATTTCTACTATATTTTGATTCCGTAGTATTACAATCACCCAGTTCAGTTCTGATGATTTTGAAACTTGGCTTCACTATTTATTATTGAAAGCTGTGTCTCTTCTTTCTATGGTCTAAGGCAGCAATCGATGATTTCAATCATAGAAGCATAGAGTTCCCGAAAGAGAATGCATATTTGAAGATATTCGGCCTCACCACCTTCGAGGATCGACGGTGTCGCGGCGACCTGATTTTCAAGTTCCGCTCACTCAGAGGTCACTTCGGAGGGCAAGTAAGCAATATATACAGGGTGGCCATTTGAAAACGAAACAGACGTGATTACAGACGAAATAAATTTTTTCGATAGAAATGCTCGGACAGGTCGATTTCTGTTTCGAGGGGGACAACTTAAAAAGTAAGTTACGGACGCATAGCGCTTCAACCCTTGCTGCTACAACCCCCACCCCCAATTTTTGAATAGGGAAGATGGGGTGAGTGATACCTCAATTCAAAGGTATTTCTATACTGATTTCAGCACAGTAATTGTTTTTTCATTTTATGCATTAGTTCTCGAAATATTCATGCGTTAGTTAATTTTATCACTTAAATTAATTTTTTGCGAATAATTGACATTTCGTGCTTCCGAAACACCAAAATTTCCGTACTTGTATTTGAAATTGCAAAACATCTACCACTGGGCAAATGAAGTCATACCGTACGTGTTAATGCTACTAGGGTCAGATGTTCGACTAGCTGTTTTATTCACTGAAATCATTCTCCAACTGTACGGTATCAGAACGATTTGAAGTATTGATCTAAGAAATAAGACTTTTCAAAGTAAAGTAAATAATTTATCAAAAACTCACATCAAATAATTAAATATTCAAATTGTTCACCATTAGCTTCCATACAATAAGTTTTGTTCGAAACGATGGCGCACATTTTGCAGCATTTCTGGAGTGATTTGACGACATTCGTTCACTATACGTCTTCTTAAATCTTCTATGGAATCGGGCTGTGTAGAGTAAATTTTACTCTTCAAGTGGCCCCAAAGAAAGAAATCTAGTGGTGACAGATCTAGCGATCTGGCTGGCCATTCAGTGGGACCCCTTCTTCCAATCCACCGATTTGGAAATCTTTGATCCAGATATTCTCGAACTGGTAAGGCGTAGTGTGAAGGAGCTCCATCCTGCTGAAACACAATCTGATCTTCCACATAATTTCTAGCATTGTTTTCAATAATTTCCGTCAAAATTGGATCAATGTGATTTTCCAATAAGTCCAAATACATATCTCCAGTAAGATTACCAGGTAAAAAGAACGGGCCGACAATGTTGTCACCAAATATTCCAGCCCAAACATTGAGTTTTTGTGGTTGTTGATAATAAACTTCGTGGAACAATCTCGGATTAGCATTGGCCCAATAACGACAATTGTGTCGTTTTACTGCGCCGTTTAGAAAGAAGGAACACTCATCGGAGAAACAAACATTGTACAGATAATTGGGATTAGCAGTTACTCGTTCACTCATTGTATCACAAAATTCAACACGACGGTCAAAATCATCTTCGTTTAGTGCGTGTGAAAGATGGATTTTGTAAGGATGGAATTTATGATGCTTCAAAATATTTGCAATTCGAGTTCGTGTAAAACCAGATTCATGTGCTAGCTGCCTCGTACTCGTCATTGGATTCAGAGCAATCTGTCCAAGAACAGCTACTTCAGCTGCTTCATTTCTTTCCATGTTTCGTTTTTTATTAGCCACGGACCCGGTTTCTTGAAACTTTGACACTAATTCCAAAACATACTTCCTATTAACATGTTTATCTAAATGTCGTTGATTGAAGAATTCTGCGGTTCTATTCGCACATTGATTGTTTGCAAAAAAAAAAGTGAAATTATTTCCACCCGCTCTGCAATTGAATAAAACATGTCGAACAATGAATTAGAACACATACAAGTCTCGATTCAAAACTAAGAATAATTCACATATCAAAGAACCAGTAAGCCAACTTAATGATCTGTTCGTAATAAATAAAAAATTATCGATTCTCATTTTTTTGAAAAAGATATGAATTCAATAATCAACAAAATGAAAACATTATTGAAGCCAACTGAGAAAACACTTCATAATTAAGTCGGAAATCGTTTCACGAATTGGGACTGGAATATTTCTGTGGCATCATTAATGATTTGATTTTCATACCTGGTAATCTGATTAGAGATATGTACGTATTTGGACTTTTTGGAGATTTCTATCGATCAAGTGTAACCGCATGTAATTGGAAATACTGCAAATTATATCGAAGATAATTTAGATTGAGTTTCAGCAAGATTGAGCTCCTTCGCAATACGCTTTGTTTGTTCGACATCTTGATTAAAGATTTCTATGTCAGTGGATTGGAGGAAGGAAGCCACAGTCATGGTTGTTTTGAAGCTCAAAATGTCGATTTTTCACAAAAAAACACTACAAGTGCCATGAAAACACCACTTCATTTTCAAATACTTAGTTAAGAATTATTCGAGAACTAATGCATAAAATAAAAAAAAAATTACTGTGCTGAAATCAGTATAAAAATACCTTTCAAATGAGGTATCACTCACCCCATCTTCCCTATTCAAAAATTGGGGGTGAGGGTTGTAGTAGCAAGGGTTGAAGCGCTATGCGTGCGTAACCTACATCTTAAGTTGTCCCCCTCGAAACAGAAATCGACCTGTCCGAGCATTTCTATCGAAAAAATTTATTTCGTCTGTAATCTCTTCTGTTTCGTTTTCAAATGGCCAACCTGTATAGTCTCAACAACAACCATTTGCGCGGTCACTGCTTCAAACTGAACCACGAGTTCTTCAGAACGTCGAGAAGGCAGGACTTCATCTCTAACAGGGTGTTCAACCGCTGGAATATTCTCCCGAGGTCCGTGGTCGAATCGGAAAGGCTCAACTCGTTCAAGAACGGATATGACAGATGGAACATCACAGTTGGACACCACCCGTAAAACTCCCCACCGTTCTCTTCTTGACACATTATTGTTTATTTTTTCATATGTATACCTTGGTCAATGATTTATATACCTAGGACTCTTGTGATCTTTTATTTCGTTTTTTACGAGCGTTGCTCTCTTATTTTGTATTATTTTTTGAGTTTATAGGTTAAGCCTCTACTCTTTATTAAAGTAAATAAATAAAAAATAAATATTCAACGGTCTCCATGGCAACGCCAGCCTGCTTATAATTCAACAGTTAATCGAAAAGCAGGAAAAGTATTATAATTTTTTTCTCGGGTGACATTAATGTGAAGCGTGACATATGAAACATTCTCGAAATCAGCAAAAAAATCGCAGCAAGATAAAATAAATTTCGACAATAATTTACATTTGAGAAATCAAAAATCCTTCCCATTTCTCGAAAACAGCTGGATGAAAAAAATCAATCATATTATATTTGAATTACTATTAAGAAAGTGCCTGTAGAATGTAAAAACTGATTTCCAATAGGAGTTCAAACGATCGAGTTATTCAGCATTATTGAAAATAACAATTTCTCAATTTTCGCTCATAACCTATGAATGAAAAGTCGGATCTGTTCTCAGATTTGTATTATTCCAGATAAAAGAGCTCGAGAATGTGTTCTCCATTTTCTTCTAGCTGCTGTAGTTCTCGAGATACCCTCAGTAGACAACGAATTTTGCCCACCCTGTTTATGTGGTTCCTTATTGATCCGAAATTTTTTATTCATTTGTAAGCTTCATTTTTCCTATTTGTATTAGAGTGTGTTATAGGCGTTATTTATTATAACTCACGTTGTTGGTTTGAAGATACTATCACAATTCAAAATCAGTTGAATAACGGACATATTATTCTATGGGAGAAGATAATAGTATATTGTTCAATGAGCGGTAATGTAAGTCATAACACACGCAGATGAATGTTTGCACCGCGAGCCGTCAGGCGAGTGGTGTAATTCATCAAGTCTGTTATGACCATTACCGCGAATTGAATACTATGCTTTATCTTCGACTTCTTCAGTAAAATTCGAATTCATTTGCATTTTCAAAATTGAAAACAATTATCAAAAACACTGACATAAATTTCTGTGTTCACTGAATATTTCATGCAGTCATATATGCATCTATGGGCAGTCCAATGAACTGTCATCGTTCCATGCTTGGTTATTTTGAGTAGGTTTTCAGCATTTTACATTGTTTTTCTTGAATGAAAACAGGCCATTCTTTAGTTATGTTGTGAACTGTGGCAGTAGACAAGAACGAAGTAGGGTTGGGTTCCTCAGAATATCGTCTATCGTCATTTTCCTACATATTTCTATTTGAATGAATAAGCCAGAATCAGACAATCGAAATTGATCATCTGTGTTGAGAGGGTTGTGTTAATACCTATACCCAACTGAGAAATTCTTGAAATTGCTTAAAACCCCCTCTTTTTGGTAAAATTATAATATTTTTGTTCATGTTGCATACCCTCCAGAATCATGATCAGCTATTTTCTTTGACTTCCCTATCAGTATAATATCTGTGAGTATAACAATAAATACAAGGACTTTAGTAATTAGGTACTAATTTTCTTTATTGATAACATAAACTGTAATATTTGAACAACCTTGAATCTGAATATTTGGGAATGAATTATGCAAGTTTATTGTTTCTTCTTGTGTTTTTTGTATATGTGTTGTTGATGTATTAACTGGCTGGGGTGTTATAGAACTGTAAATTTTATTTGCAGTATCTTTCTTATTTTTTTCGGAATCATCAATGTACCCCTCAGCCACAGTAGTTGATCGCCAACCGCCATGGCGCTTTAGTGCCGTTATGTCTCCTCCAGAATCTACTAATAAAGTAGCCGACGAGCAGCGAAAACAATGCCCTGTGTATAAGTTATAGTCAGGTAATTTTAAAAAAGATGCAATGTCTTTCCCCATTGCTCCAAATTTATTGATGCCAATTCTTTGTGGGTGATACTTTCCATTTTGAAATTTAAAGAATAAAATATTGTGCGATATATTGTTAGGCCTCAGATTCAAATATTTCTTCACTATGATATACAAATTTCCAGTAGTAGCAAATTTTCTGGCAATTTTTGTTTTTGTATTTGGTACATTGACCATTAAAATAGATCCTTGGTCTTCTAAATCATTAATCTGCATAGAGTACAATTCTGCTGCACGACAAGCACCCATAATGCCCATTATTAAAGCAACCTGAAATAAATTATATATTTGACGAGATGATGAAAACGATTGAATTATTGTGAGATCTACTACCTTTGTTGCCAGATATTTATCATCAGAAGCTTCATTTAAGAATTTATTCACTTGTTCTGGCGTAAAAGTTGTTGCCTTTTTGGCAATATGTTTTTCTGATTTCCGTTTCAGAAATGCACGTAATTTTGAATAGTTTTCTATATTGACTCCCTGATTTATGTTAAGTGTGCTTCTTAGCATGGAGTAGAAAGTCCATAGGGATGATGCTTTATATTTAGTGCTCAATTCACTAAAATATGCCAGAAGAACGTTCTCAGAAATCGATGACTTGATGTTCTTACTTTTACACCAATCCAAAAAATTTATGTATGCAGCTTTATACTTTTTTTCGGATTTTTCAGGCAATAAATTATGAATTGTAGTATTAGCTGCTTCCCGTATTTCTGGAGGTGTACATAATAATTCATCTTCACTATCTGAATTCATCTCTCATCAAAATATCCACAATAATTAGATACCTATCAATTCAATTCAAATACAGTACATCAAAATTATTCAAGTGACATTTCTCGTACTCGCCTACTCCCCTCGATATCAATAATGAATAGTTCCCGTTCGCCGACGCCTACTCCCCTCGATGTCAATAATGAATTGTTCCCTTTCGTTCAACAAGCGCGATTTCTGTGGTCGAGAATTGAATCGCGTAATGAACGTCAAAAATTCACTTTTTCCAAATTCGATTTTTGAATATTCAGGCCAAAGGAAAGGTAGAAATGAATGGCGAGAACGTTACCTTGGTGTTTGAAATAGTGGTCCCGATCGATCCGACTTTTTTTATTCATTTGGTAAGCTGTTTTTCCTATTTGTATAAGCGTGAGTTATAGGCGTGAGTTATTATTACCTCACACTATTGGTTTATAGAGACTATTATAGATCAAATTCAGTTGAATAATGGATATATTATTCTATGGGAGTAGATAAAAACCTTTAAGTATCTTGCCACCAAAAAGCGTGTCATAGGGTGAAACTTTTTAGATATCTCGAAAATCTCGGAAACCTGAGGATTCTTGCCAAACATAAAACATATTTTTGTGGACCGCCACAACATCCTCTGGATAATATGTTACCTGCCAGTAACATATTATCCATTCCTTACGCCACACCATCGACAAAGGTCTCAAATGGCAGGTCATGTATGTTCAACAAATGGTACGAATGATAAATTGGAAGAATGCGCGGATTCTGATGACAAAACCTGATGATATGAAAAGAACATTTGAGGAAATCTGACCAAGTCAGTTCTGGAAATCTTTTCCTTTTTTCTGAAGAAAGAGTCTGATCTAGACTTCGAAAAGTTAATCTTATAAGTCACAAGTAGTAGTGTACTTCAACGCACAATGCAGGAGCGATTGCTACAAAACAAAACCATTTTTATTCAGTGTGTTTCAAATATTGGGATAGAAAACGCTGAACATTTTCGAGATAATATTTTGTACAGATATAAATTTTGCCCCTAAGTAATTTACAATTGATCCGATAAACTCACTATGTTATTTCTTCACAACTCAATGAAATGGTTGAGAATTTCTGGATCAGTCGAAACAATACAGCTGAGATTTTTCGTCCATCCTGAAGAATCCAGAACATTATCTTCATTCAACTACCTCATTCCCGTTGATTGAGATAGAAAAATTTCGTGGAAGTCGTTACGAGATGTAGAACGAAAAGGGAACAAAACTTTCGTACGGCTATAATTCAAGAAAATTAAGCCAGCAGCGCTAGGAGTTCGTTCCAGTCCTTATCTAAAATACAATCTTACAGTCTGTTTTGTGAGAGGACCCAGAATCAGGTTTTTGGGATTGATATAAGTTCATTCTGAGACAGTTTATTTTAGTTTGGATTGTGTGGTTGATATAAACGATAAAAGATGTAATTTCAATGAATTCATTAACCGCGAAAAAATACTGGATGATCGTGTCCCAAATTCGAGTGCCTGTTAGACGTTTCTGGAGAACTGGATATATTTGAAATCTGAAAATTGGGATTATGATATTGTTCGAAATTCTCTACAGACCTTAAAATATTTTCGGAGCCCGAGCGCTTCCGGTTATACAGGAAGTGAAAATAAATTTGATCAAAAAATTTTTTCAATTTATTCGTTTCTGATATAATTGAGTATTCAATTCTGAATACATTCCTGTTGAAACCATTGTATTCATTCGAACAGTTTCCAAAATATCGAAAAAAAAACTAAAAAAAGTCAAATATTCATAGTCAGTATTATGTTCATTTTTCTTATTCTGATCATCCCGAGTGTGAACCGTTGTCACAACGTCAAAGTAGGTATGTAGATGACACCTCCGTAATTTGGAGTAACAGTGAAGACCAACTGAAAGTCTTCCCTAAACAAATGAATATGCCTACCGCAGTTGTAGCGCCAATACGTCTTCTACTTCCCCAATTAACCATACAATAAAATAGAAGCATGCTTTTATCCTTTTATACGACAAAAAAGAAGCAATTGCGTGAAAAACACACAGTAAACAATCGGTTTGTTGTTTGTTTGCTCCCAGCAGTCACTTAAACAGCTGATCGTGACAGATCGTTGGAGTGGTCTATTCACAAGTGACATGTCTAACTGTTAGTTGTTACTATGGTTTCATGAGAATTATAGACAGATACGATGAATTTGACTCTACGTACAACATGAATCGAGAAAATCTCAAATAACTCGGAAATTACTGAATTTAGAAGCAACAGTGTCTTAGAGTGCTATCACTATTTTTCTTCGAAGAATCCAACGAAATCATAAAAAAATAGGGTTCTAATTTGAAAAATAGAAGTCACGGCCAATTTTCGATCACAGTTTTCGACACAAAATTTGAAATACCCTGTGATGATATTCATGAAATTCAAAAAGATGCATGACCTGTCCACATTCTTCCACTTTGACGTTGTGAGAACGGTTTACACTCAGAATGTTCAGAATGAGAAAAATAAACATGATACTGACTATGAATATTTGACTTTTTTTCAGGATTTTTTTCGATATTTTGAAAGCTATTCGAATGAATTCAATGGTTTAATAGAAATGTATTCAGCATTCAGCAAATTTATTTTTACTCCCTGTATAACCGGAAGTTCTCTGGCTCTGAAAATATCCTAGGTCTGTAGAGAATTTCGAACAATATCAATATCAGATTTCAATAAAGGCCAGTTCTCCAGAAACGTCTAATAGGCAATCGAACTTGGGACACCCTATATTTAAACTCAATGCTACAACTATAATGTTCATTCGTATTATGGGTTTATGCATATCCAAACAAAATTATGCCCCTCAACACTTTGTCTTGGGAATAATTTTCACTATCGCTGTTGGATGAAGAACTTCATTCAGAATGGCCCAGAATTCTATCGTAATAGGAAAACATAACTTTTTCCACCTTATTTCAGTTCGCTACAGAAAACTTCTAGACCTAACGACTCATCGAAAATAACCAAACAGATATGCGTGAGAAAATAATGCTCGGATAGTTCGCAAATTCGGTGAGAACCATTGTATGGTAACTCGAGAACCTTATTCTGGAAAAGCCCGAACTTGAGATCGAACTATCTTCAAACCGTTCAATAAAATTACGAACAAGAAGAGCTTTCGATACGCGGAGACTACGGACTGTGTGAAGATGATTTACGTGGAAACCCGAATAAACAGGGTGAGTCTTTGACTTGTACATATATTTTAACTGTAGATTCCTCCCATCGAACTTTTTTCCGGTACCATTTTTCAAAATTCGGTTTCGTTTAAAGGATACAGGGTGTCGGAAATCCATAAAATATAGCTATTATTACAACAAGGGAAATACGTATGAATAGTATATTTCCAAGGTTGTCAAAGTTACATCCCGAGGGCGAAGCCCGAGGGATGTATAGACAACCGAGGAAATATATTCATATTTCCCGTGTTGTAATCAATAGTTTTTGTCTGATTGAAGAAACATTATTGTTCTGAAAATGGAAAAATTAATATTAAATTGCAAATTTTTGAATTCATTGGATTTTTAATGTTTCTATGGGCCGTGTTTGTGAAAATCATAGTTGACTGTTTGATTTTCATTTCTTGTCAGAAATAAAATTGATGAAATAATGTCAAATTACACGGCAAAAGCCCGTGAATGTTTGGTTCCGGAGAGAACAAATTGGTGAATATATCTTCCGATATCGAAGATCGTTGGTCGGTGATCGTGATCAAAGTGTCAAAAACGAAGAATGTTATAAATAGGACATTAACAATAAATTGATGAAGAATGAAGGTTTCTGAAGTGTCGATGATGGCATCGCGTGAAGCACAATCATCACAATCTTTGGAGACGATTTTTGGAGAATCGTTCGAGACTACAGCTGAAAGGAATGTTCATAACGAAAGGGCAGTCTCATCGACGAATTGCGAACAAGATATTTCATCTTTTATATCTGGTTACAATACCTTTAGCGGAAATTTTAAGAATTGCACTTTTCTTTTTCCAATAATTAAATGAAAGATTTCTTATAGTGAAATATGGATATATCATATTGTCCCAAGGGAAATATGACTTGACGTTTCATATTTCCCTTGGGAAATATCAGTGTGTTATGACATATGGTTACTACGGCGATATTGCTCAATATTGTTCCGATCAGAAAAAAACACTTTTTTTCATATCTCAGGAACCGTTATTTCCTCGGTTATTTCAGATGAACTGAATTTTGGTTGAGTGTGTACTCTATTCAAAACTTATTCAATATTTCTCCTGGTATATTTACAGCGTAGCCGATTCATAAATCAAAGCAAAAAACTGTAAAATCACCTTAAAAAGATATACGGTTCATATTTTCTAAAGGATCCATCATCTTAGAAAATCAAAGTATTCCTATGTTTTTTCAATGAAACGCGTCGTTTTCGAGTTATTCTTAACTTTACCCGATGAAATTTGACGAACAAAATCGAAAATTATGAAAATAACATGGGTGCTTCCCTGGATTTTCAATATCACAGAATGGCTGAAATTTTCAAACTATCTGATCTCCAGGAAATTCAACAATTTTGTCAGAATGTTCATTGACTTTGTAGAGACTAAAATCTCCATGATGAAGGAATTTTCGATATAGAGATATGTAATAATAAAATCCCACTAATGTGGGAAAAAAATATTCTAAGAATCATGAAATTATAGGTACATTTTATACGCACAGTTTCTATTGAAAAATAAAATCCCACTGATGTGGGAAAAAATATTCCAAGAATCATGAAATTATACATTTTATACGCACAGTTTCTATTAAAAAATTATTGTTACCGCTCCTTATCAAATTACTGTCAATGAAATACAAAATTTGGATATTTTATGAAAACACATATGAAACTGAAATATAGAAAAATGAAATTATACTCAGCACATAATAATCTGTGGCGATGTTTCTTTCAAAACAATATCCCCTTGGAATTTTAGAAACTCGATACTACACGGTTATTATTACATTATTTCACTGAATGTCTTCACATGATCATCACGAGATCGAAGAAACAACACCTAAAATAATCACTCTCCCATTCTATAACAAAATAGGTCTAGCCATTTACATAACGCCGGCTATCGCTATACACATGCTTCGTTCATGGGACTGACGTTTGAGACACAGAACAACAGGTTTGAGAAGCGTGAATTCAAAGATCTTACGGTTTTTCTTGCGCGCTGGCTACCTCGCATTGCGAGATACCGCACCGATATACCATTGTTTGAAGAGAAAATCAACAATCTGGTATCGTCTTCTCGAAAGATCTGTAAAATATCATAGAAGATGGTTTAGGTTAGGTCATTGACCTAGAATGCTATGACCCAGGTTAATGCATTTTCAGCATGATGGAGATCCACCGCATTTTTGAGTTATGGTCAGACATTTTTCGGAACAGAACTTTTCAAATATGTGGAAAGGCCTAGGTGGACCGCATGCTTGGCCAACCAGATTTCAATCCTGTTGATTATTTCATTTTGGGTTGATCGAAATTAAATAAAATTCTCACTGGGAATCGGAAATGTTTTATTCATCTGAAATAGGAAGTGAGGAGATCCTCCTGCAACGTATCGAAGTCGCCTGCAATAAAATACGTAATAATCCATAGATGATCAGAACAAGTATCAGGCATATTTCGAAGACGGCAAAAATGTGTATTGAGGAGGACCGCTACTTTCGAGCACCTTCTGTAATTCACGTTAAGTTTTTATCATTCTTAATTCATTCTTTCATCGTCGTGTGTTCTTTCGGAAATAACTTGAAATGATTCCTCAGAATACTATGGAATACGAATGTGGAATTAGTGGAACCAAGAAAATTCAATTTGATCACAATGTACGACTTTTCTGAGAATCAAGTGGAATTCCAACATTCAATTGGATCTTTTCCTCAAGCTTTCTTTGAACAAAATGTCATGCGGGACTCATGCTACCCTGCTCTTTTCAAAAATCTTAATCAAATTTCAATATACTGAATCTCAGTTTGGAAGAAGTCACATATTTTTCAAATACAGACTTCGATTTTTTTGGGAATTCAAGTATGAATCGATCGACCTGTGAAGTGAGTCATACGTTCCAAATGTCAACTGACTATACTGGTTGGTTCGAAACCCTGTATCTCGGTTATGGAATTGATATATCATATATAAGTTTTCTCTATTTCAGTATCGTAATGAGTTCATTACAGTTCTAAAAACAGTGCTGTGATGAATTCATTACAGCATCGTTTTCAGTTACATTTTTCGTTTTGTGGTTGTCAGCAATGAATTCCGATCCTTATAAATTTCAGCAGACGTCAATTTGGAAATGTCAATTTCCGTATTTCCTAACATTCACACCAACTGCCAAGATACAATATGAAAGTCACTAGAACCTATAATTTGAATTTTTTCATTGAATTTCACAAAATTTGAGTGAAATAGAGAAAATATCGTCTAATACTCGTTGCAGAATGCAATTCCAATACTCATGCGTTCGAAAACTCGCTCCTTCGTCGCTCGTTTTCGCATTCGTATTGGAATAGGAGCCCATTCTGCAACTAGTTTTAGAATATACTATTTTGGACTCGCTAAGGATAACTCTAGTTCAGGTTACCATGTGTTCATTTACCAATGAAACACCCTGCATACTTCCAAGAGTCACACATTGCAGAAGATAATAAGCCATTCCTGAAATATTCATGAGAAGTTCCACTAATTTGGATCATTTCCGTTCTGCAAAACATTGTTTTCGCACGATGCGGAAAATGTGGCAACACAAATGCGTGCGGAAAAGTACTACTCTGCGCACTCTTATAGAAAAAATATTTTTTGAGGTAAATAGTTGAATATACCGCCATGATTTTTCATAGAAGATTGAAACTATTTCAATATGGAATCCATTTCGATAGGACTACACCTTTTCCAATTGTAATTCAGAAAACGAAAAATGTAATTCAGAAAAGCAAATTGCATTTCAGAAAATGGAAATTATAATTCAGAAACGGTAATTTGAATTTCAGAATGGTGAGATGTAATTCAGAAAGGGTTATTTGAATTTCAGAATAGTGATATACATATAGTTCAGAAACGGTATGTAATTTGAATTTCAGAAAATATAAATAGTAACTCAGAATTGGTCATTCGAAATTCAGAAATGGAAAATTTTAATTCAGAAGAAAGAAATAGTAATTCAATTGCTTGGTACCCAAACCACATTCTCTTATATTATGTATGTTATTCAAATGGTGACATGATATCATTTGAAATGGGAAGCGAAAAATATTGATACTGATTCTTGAGGTCATTTTCGACTCTCAAAGTACATAGATACCTTCATAGAAGCAAGTAAGATAATAATAATAACTTTATTTTCAAGAATTACATAAAGGTATATACAGTAAAAACGAAAAGAGAAAAAAAACAATTTTGAAAATACCAAATTCTTGAGACAAGTTCAATGCTACATTGTCATAGATTCCTATGTTGCATCACTCGATACCGAGCTGGAAAGTATTCTGAATTACATATTACATTTTCTGAAATCGAATTGATAACTTCTGAGACACAATTCTCCTTTTCCCAAATTAAATTTGCCATTTCTGAATTTCAATTTACTATTCTGAATTACAATTCTGTTTTTCTGAATTACAACTTCCTAATCTGAATTTCAATTTCGTTTTTCTGAAATTGGATTAACGATTCTGAAATTCAATTCCTGTTTTCTGAATTACATATTGCTATTCTGAAAAACATGTTCAACTTTCAATTTCTGAATTACAGCTGTGAAAGGTGTAGTAGTACACAGTGGAAACAAATCCAGAAATTCGGAAATCTCCCACATATGAGAAGACTGAAGTGTTATAACTAGAAAGGATGCGCCTCTAACGAAATAAAGAAGTTGTGTGTTTGAAATAAAATATGCCTTATAAAATATTCAAAGAAGGGTTTTCTTTTATTTAGCAGAAAGAATCTCATAATGTGAATTGAGACGATAGCAAACTGCGAGCTTCATATTATCCAAGTGCTGTGTGGGACGGTCTCTTCTTTAAAGCGTCTCCTCTTCCATCTAAGCCTCAAGACGCCTTATTTTCGTTCTATTTTTTCGTAGAGTTCTTGTGTTTGTGAGTGTGAAGAAGATGGTGTCAACATGGGATTTCCCGCTCAGTTGAGTGGCTGAATGGAGACAGAGATGTATTCAGTGCGTTTCAGGTGAACATTTTCCATTTTCAACATCATTTTGAGTAGAAATTAATCGCTTTATTCATTCTCATTTCAACTGAAATCCTTTGAAAGCCTTTTAAAAAACTACCAAGTAATGGGCTTGCCATTTTTTCAAGATATACAGAAAATCGTTATTCGTTCGTTTTAAAGATCAAAATTGATTTTACAGTAAGTTTGATTGTTGATATGAATTCCGGTCGTTGAAGCAACTGAATTTTTCGATATAAGACTGCTCATATTTGACACATTGGATCCATGACCGAAAACTAAACTTTTCTTCTTAATTTTAATGGAATATTTTATACCGAAAATATGAACTATTCATCATTTTCAAGTAGTCTTACAGTAGTTTTGCGTGAATTTATGAGTCGGCTACGCTGTAACTTGTACACCAGGAAAAATATTGGAAAAGTGTTGATTGGGGAATATGCGTCAAAGAAATCGTCAATGATACTGGCTTATTCTTCATGTTTCCTCATTAGTTACGTCATGGAGACAAAACTTCGCACCCTGGATCCCCATCTGAATGCAAAATTCATCTTGATCCGTAATTTTGAAATTCTCAGGAAAACTTAATTTCCAATAGTATTTTATAACGTTCTGGTTCAGTGATCCGGACAAAACTTCGCACATAGCTTGAATAAGTCATTCTCCATCCAACTTATCCGATCTAGTTTGGAAACTAGATCGAAACCTAGGTCGACATACAGGGTGGCCATTTGAAAACGAAACAGACGAGATTACAGACGAAATAATTTTTTTCGATAGAAATGCTCGTACAGGTCGATTTTTGTTTCGAGGGGGACAACTTAAGATGTAGGTTACGGACGCATAGCGCTTCAACCCTTGCTGCTACAACCCCCACCCCCAATTTTTGAATAGGGAAGATGGGGTGAGTGATACCTCAATTCAAAGGTATTTTTATACTGATTTCAGCACAGTAATTGTTTTTTCATTTTATGCATTAGTTCTCGAAATATTCTTAACTAAGTATTTGAAAATGAAGTGGTGTTTTCGTGGCACTTGCATTGTTTTTTTGTGAAAAATCGACATTTTGAGCTTCAAAACAACCATGACTGTGGCTTCCTTCCTCCAATCCACTGACATAGAAATCTTTAATCAAGATGTCGATTTTTCAGAAAAAAACACTACAAGTGCCATGAAAACACCACTTCATTTTGAAATACTTAGTTAAGAATATTTCGAGAACTAATGCATAAAATGAAAAAACAATTACTGTGCTGAAATCAGTATAAAAATATCTTTCAAATGAGGTATCACTCATCCCATCTTCCCTATTCAAAAATTGGGGGTGATGGTTGTAGTAGCAAGGGTTGAAGCGCTATGCGTCCGTAACCTACATCTTAAGTTGTCCCCCTCGAAACAGAAATCGACCTGTCCGAGCATTTCTATCGAAAAAATTCATTCCGTCTGTAATCTCGTCTGTTTCGTTTTCAAATGGCCACCCTGTATAATCTCTTCGATGGGATGAAACTCGAAGTCTGTCTGGTCGATGGTTTCTAGCAAGTCCGAGTCAGATGCGTGGTGGTCATTGATATTTATACAAATCAACTGGTATCTGGTTAACCGAAAAGAAGATATGTTAATGTCTTTCTCCTTGTATTAGGGGTGAACTTAACGAACGAAATCTCTTATTAAATGTTTCACAATGAAAGATTCTGAATTGAAGTAATCTCATTTGAGATGCTGCTTCAGAAGCGATAACGCAACATGATACTCGGGACTACATGATAAACATGAGGAGCAAGAAGTACTCAAATGCCCAAGATCACAACGATATGTAATTCGAAAATTCAGTGTCAGTGTCAGTTATAGCTTTTCGAATTATTTCTCTTTGAAATCTTTCACATTGTTAGCTATTTTAAATCCCACAGTTCAGTTTTTGAATTCAATATTTTACAATCTTTCAAACCTGATTTTCATTGAAATTTAAAACCTCGAAATTTCTCATTGAAAACTTTCTCAAAATCATTAAATGAGATTTTCCTGCATTTTCCATTTCATACTAATCATTTCAGATAATGAAAGCGCATTGAAATAGACCTACCTGGGCATATCCATGTATGTAGCTACAAATTGGCGGAGGATCTTGTTCGTTTAATTATTTATTTAGATTATCTCTTTTTATACATGTGATTCCAGTCAGAATTTATCAGATTATTATTTCAAATAATGGAATTATGGATATGTTAATCGGACGAAGATGGTGAAGATTCCGTTAGATACATAAATATGGGTCAAGCAGTAATAATTCAGTTCTGTGTTGGTGACATTATTTTGAAAGGGGTTGTATATCGAGGGAAGACATCCCTGCATTGAAAAGGAAGAAAATCAAACAGGATAAGTGGAGTACTGCTCCTTGAATCATAGAAACGCATCCTCTTCTTTGGATGGCTGATTCCTCCTCTTAGCTTACCAAGCAGGTACACTTTACACTTACGATGGAATGATGTACCTACCACTTCTAACTGACCACACTCTACCTTATGGTTTGGCCAAGCTGTGAGTTAGTTGGGATCCTTCTTTGTGTGATTGTAATAAACCGAATACGAAATAACTTTTCACCTATGAAACCAGAATAGGAACTTTATTCTTGCTTGAAGAAGTAGTTCGTAAAAACCATTACCTTCTAAGGAATAAAACCGAATGCGATCCAGCAGGTAATGGGAAGCCTCCTCTTCATTTCACATTTTCACGAATTCGTCACCTTTAAGACGACATGGTCATTCGAAAAAAAAAGTTGGCCAAATACGAGTCTGCTACGTTTCTCTGATATGAAGCTTGAAGTTCATAGTTCTGGATTGATATTGAGTTGGTACATTTATGGAATACTCAAGTACTGACCTTATTTGAATAATAATGCGTAATGCGACCACCAGCGCGATCTGTAAACAGAAATGGAGGAAATCTTCTTAGAGCTGTGTTATAAAAGGGGACAGTGATTATTTTAGGTGATTTCCTTTGATCTCGTGATGATTATCTGAAGACTTTCAGTGGATTTGATTGATTGGCAAGCTGACAAACAAGAGACCGGGTTAGCGCTTGGCCTCCCTGTGACACTGCGACCAACTTGGGTCTATTGTATCACTCCTTCGTCAGTGGTTCCTCACGAGAATAGGTTTGTGTCCTTTATCAGGTTCAGTAGCCTTTTTATGAGGTTTTTCGGATTCATTTCCTTTTCCGGATTGATTTCACCGAAGATTCTGTGGCGCCTTCTTCCCAAGGCGTCGCATTCAAAAATTATGTGAAAGGCTGTTTCTTCCTCTTCACCGCAGAGTCTGCAATCCACGGGTTCTCCAAGTATTCCTATGGTGTTCAGATGTTTTCTAAGGCCACAGTGTCCCGTCAGTAGACCTACTATTATACGTGCCTTTGTTCTGTTTAGATTCAAAAAGTCAGCAGTCAAGGTTTGGCTTGTGCGTCCTACCATGGCGTTGCTGTGTGTTTGCCCGTCGCTCTGTTCCCAGTGTTGTCGGTGTCTTTGTTTTATCCACTCCTCAATCAGGGTCCTGCATCGGTTTTTGCTGATTCCAAGCACAGGTTCTGGTCCTGTGAATGGCGTTTCAGATGCTTGTCTTGCTAACTGGTCTGCTTTTTCGTTGCCCGCTATTCCCTTGTGAGCTGGCACCCTAATCAGAGTGACCTTGTTGTGTTTAGCCAGCTCCAGAAGGTCCTGGAGGCATTCCCAGACGAGTCTAGACTTTATCTGTGTCGAGTTGAGGGCTTTGATGGCGCTCTGGCTATCAGAGAGAATGTGGATGTGTTTTCTTTGGTAGCCACTTTCCAGGTTCTTCTGTATGCATGTCCTAATGGCATGTGTTTCAGCTTGAAATATCGTGGCGTGTTTGCCGAGAGGTATTATGTAATCCCTTCTTGGCCTCACTCCATGTATTCCCGCTCCTGTTCCTTCATGTGTCTTAGAACAGTGGATTAATTTTATATCAACCGTGTAGTGATGAATTTATAAACTCCAGGAGGAATTTGTCTGAAAAGAAACATCGCCACAGATGATTTAGGGCTAAGTTTCATTCATTTTGCATTGATTTCAAATTAATTCGTATCGACATTCATCATTCATATATTTGAATTTTGTATTTCATTGACATACATTCGTACTTTATAGTATAGAGCGGTAACAATAAATTTTTAGTAGTAACTGTGCATAGTAAATGTGTGCTCCTTGGTCACTTTTGATAACATTTTTCACTTGTAGTGCGATTGATTTTTTGCGATTCAAAGATATTTGAAATCCAGCGAAGCATCCAGATCATTTTAGAAATTCATGTTTCTTTCCTCGCATTTTATCGTATAAAATTAGGAATTACTTGAAAACGACACATTTCATCGAGAAAATATGGAAATACTTTTATTTTCTGAAATGATCGATTTTTCGAATATATGAACTGTTCTACTTTTCCAAGTTGTTTTATAGTATTACACAGACCAAGATACTGGCTGTGTACGTATGCGCTCAGGAGTGTCTCAAAATGAACCTCAAAGGGGCAGATATCTTCATCACCACAGGCAGCCAGGCCACACTGAGGTCCCTGGAATCATACTGCCAGGGATGTCTGCTGACCTGGGAGTGCCGTATCACCATAAAGCAACTGTCCAGTGGCAATAAAGTGACTCTTATATGGGTGTCAGGGCATTGTGGGGTTGAAGCAAATGAAAAGCTGATGGGCTTGCGAAAAGTGCATCAAAGTTAACACCTGCTGGACCTGAGCCTTTCTGTGGGCTTGTAAAAGACCAATATAAGCCAACAATGGGAGTTGAACAACAGAATAACCCCCTGGAGAAACAATCCTGGACTTACTCAGTCGAAGAAATTCGTGATGATTTCACCGACCTATGTCAGTAGGCTCCTAAAGCTGAGCTTAGGGTGATGGTAGGTGTGCTGACAGGGCACTGTCGGTACAAACATCGTTTGTACTGTATGGGAAAGTCAGCAGATGAGATTTGTAGACTCTATGGATCAGAGACAGAAACATCTGAACACATGATATGCAAGTGTCTAGAACTGTCCTGGATACCCACGAGGTAACAGCCAAGGCTCCTAGGGTCGGTTGTATCAACATTGAACACCATAGACAACCTCCTTGAGTTTCAATGAATGAGTGTTGCAGTGAACAAAAAATCCATGTGGCCGAAGTTCCCGGAAGGCCAATTGAGCCATAAGAAAGAAAGAAAGAAAGAAAGAAAGAATTTATTACACCCCTTTAGACAAACAATATTTGTATGGGACAAGTCAAATAGTCATACATAACGACCCCAGTTCGAATAATAATAATGGTTATGTGATACATCCTGTGAAAGGTCGCGTCATACATTATTCAGAAATGATATCATTTTCATGTTCATTGAAAAAATGAAATAGAGAAAATTTAATCATTTGATTACTAAATTTCATTAAAATATCCCCTCGAATATTTCCAAAATCCTATTACGAGAATACTAACCTTATGTATTTTCAAGATCTGATGGAGAGAAAAAGAGAAACAAAACTATAACATTGGTATTTCCACGTTGTACCATTAAAACTACGTAAAACACCTTTTGTGGAAATATTAGTCTCTATAGAACGCAAATTGTTTAATGCTGATGAGTTGAAGTTGTGAATTTTCTAGTTTCAAAGAACTTCTATTAATATATCGTTTTCGGAAAAGAAGATGAATAGAGGACCCCGCACAAATCAAATGGGCAATGGATCCCAGTCGAATTGGCTGAAATTTTTCTGATCAATAGTCTCCATGGACCCGAGACCTAAAAATGGACAGTTGTTTCGGTATCGCCGATCAAAAGTTTGCAACTAGTTCACGCAATCAAAGATGAATCCTATTACTTTGGGCGACGGCATACATACCTGATGTCCATGTGCATTTGTGTGTATGTGAGTGTGGTACTGTGTTGGTAGAGAGTGGTGTTGGTGGAGGGGGAGTGATTGTGGGTGGTGGGGGAGGAGTTATGTATATTGCACCACACTACATCTTTCAAAAGTAATTGAACAATTTCGAGAAATGAAAAAGCCGATTGTTTTTCATGAAACTAAAATATGTATTAGATGTGAATTACAGCAGGGTTTGAATTTTCTTGTTGTGCTCTGTTTTTGGCATCTAGCAATGTTTGAATTAGTATAGTTGAAAGGAAGAGGATAGCCTAGTAACGTGCGTATCCAACAAACCATGAAACACTGGCTACATGTGCGCAAGAGCCAACAGTACAATAATAACCTTGAATTAGGGTATGTTCCTCATCATCTTCGTATTTGAAAGATTTAACAGCTGGTATATATCAAATCAAATTAGCACCATGCTATACAAGATGAGTTACAAAGAGAACAAGAAGAAGAATTTCAAGTTGAGATGTTGCGAGAAGAGAACAGATTGCAACGACCAGGACTGATGAGAATAAGGGTATATTCAAGATTCCGTAACGCAGCTAAATATCAATTATGGATCTCATATCGATCGATCAATGATAATGAGGACAACGAAGATGATGAGGAACATACCCTGATTCAAGGTTATTATTGTACGTGTAAATCTGGTTCTCAGACTGTTGGTTCTTGCGCACATGTAGCTAGTGTTTTATGGTTTATTCATTTTTGATTGCGTGCACTAGTTGCAACTTTCGACCTGCAATACCGAAAAAACTGTCCATTTTTAGGTCTCTGGCTGATGTAGACTATGGATCAGAAAGACAGATCCTAATTTCAGCCAATTCGACTGGGATCCATTTCCCATTTGATTTGTGCGGGGTCCTTTAATGAGGACTGTACAATGTGTACATCTATTGTAACATAATACAACTTCTGAATAAGAAAAGGACTGAACAGGCACCTTTATCGAATACTATATCTTGATGGTGTATCCATCCTTAATTTTCCATTGAAAGAAATTGTAGTTATTATTGTCATTCTTCAGAATTATAAATCATTCGAATTAAATGAATGGAAAAGGTATGCTTATGAGACAATTTTAGGTGATCAAAGAAAATATCAATCATTGTTTGCAAACTTAGTTAAAAAGAAATCAAAGCAGTGATGTATTCTGGAGAAAGTAGTGTGGATTTTATTTGAAAGATATCATCGAACAGAACTTCGATATGTTAACCATAATGTAAGCCGTAAGGAACGCACTCACTCACCAAGTTTCTTTTTTGGAAGACCTCAACTTTTTAACATGGAAAAACTTTGAAAATGGAAAATCAAAAAAAGGTTCTCCTTATCTCAAGAATATACATTCAAATTAATGTACCCACCATGTATATCACCGAAAAACGCCGCCAGGCTTGCACATCAAGCCACATGAGATAACTCATTCTGGATCACATAAATGGAAACTTTTCGAATTGTGGTAGATCAGCGCGAACTTCCTTCTGTATACCGAAATCAATTAGAAGCGTGCGGTTTGAGTGCGGCTGGGTTGTAGAGTGGCGTGTGGTTTCGTGTATAGAGTGCGTGAGTAAAGCACAAATATATGAATAGGAAACCTAGAGAACACTTTGCGAGCAATTTTGTTCTTGGAAGTTTCTCGGGATTAAATGATCCGCTTGAAATGAGTTACATGGAGTTTCGTGAAGGGATGTATGAATATAAAACATGGGATATTCAACATTAAGTTACTCCATTCACTAACTACTACTGTTTTCATGTATTCGGAAGGAATATCTCTTACGAGAACTGTGGTGATGTAGGTGTTTTCACTCTGAATTGTTCGTTACTCTAGAACATATACACACATCGTCCAAAGTCTTGCATCCCTCTAACAAGTCTCAACTCGGTGAATGTAACATGACAATTTTTTTGTTTGTAGAATCTTCACTATCTATCACTTAAATGAAAATATTAAATAAGCAAAAAATTCTTCTTCTCCGGGAAAATACAGATGCATTCGAAGTAAATCAGTTTTCAGCGAATAACGAATGTTATAATATTGATTATTTTTTGACGTTCAATAGAAATCTTCAATTTCAGTAATTCATTTACGTTCTAGCCAATCAAAACATTATTATAGTGGAAATAATCTACCTAAATTATTCCAGCGGGAATAATTCAATGTACATTGTTTTTCTCAATTTCAGTATCGTAATGAGTTCATTACAGTACTAAAAACAGTGCTGTAATGAACTCATCACAGCACTGTTTTCAGTTATATTTTTCAATTCGTGGTTGTCAACAATGACTTCCGATCCTATCAATTTCGTAATAGTCACCAACTGCCAAGATACAACACAAAAGTCACTAGGATGTATAATCTGAATTTTTCATTGAATTTCAACAGTATTTCACGAAGTTTGACTGAAATAGAGAAAATATTGTCTAATACTCGTTGCAGAATGCAATTCCAACACTCATGCGTTCGAAAACTCACTCCTTCGTCGCTCGTTATCGAATTTCGCATTCATATTGGAATATGAGCCCATTCTGCAACTAGTTTTAGAATATACTATTATTGAATGTCAACCACATGACAATGGATTTTCTTGATTTGACGCGTCCGTCGTAAATTTCAAGAAATTCGTAAAATTGCTAAGTCTGGAAATATGATCTGCGGAGCGAGCAAGATCCCTTGCTAACTGGTCTGCTTTTTCGTTGCCCGCTATTCCCTTGTGAGCTGGCACCCTAATCAGAGTGACCTTGTTGTGTTTAGCCAGCTCCAGAAGGTCCTGGAGGCATTCCCAGACGAGTCTAGACTTTATCTGTGTCGAGTTGAGGGCTTTGATGGCGCTCTGGCTATCAGAGAGAATGTGGATGTGTTTTCTTTGGTAGCCACTTTCCAGGTTCTTCTGTATGCATGTCCTAATGGCATGTGTTTCAGCTTGAAATATCGTGGCGTGTTTGCCGAGAGGTATTATGTAATCCCTTCTTGGCCTCACTCCATGTATTCCCGCTCCTGTTCCTTCATGTGTCTTAGAACAGTGGATTAATTTTATATCAACCGTGTAGTGATGAATTTATAAACTCCAGGAGGAATTTGTCTGAAAAGAAACATCGCCACAGATGATTTAGGGCTAAGTTTCATTCATTTTGCATTGATTTCAAATTAATTCGTATCGACATTCATCATTCATATATTTGAATTTTGTATTTCATTGACATACATTCGTACTTTATAGTATAGAGCGGTAACAATAAATTTTTAGTAGTAACTGTGCATAGTAAATGTGTGCTCCTTGGTCACTTTTGATAACATTTTTCACTTGTAGTGCGATTGATTTTTTGCGATTCAAAGATATTTGAAATCCAGCGAAGCATCCAGATCATTTTAGAAATTCATGTTTCTTTCCTCGCATTTTATCGTATAAAATTAGGAATTACTTGAAAACGACACATTTCATCGAGAAAATATGGAAATACTTTTATTTTCTGAAATGATCGATTTTTCGAATATATGAACTGTTCTACTTTTCCAAGTTGTTTTATAGTATTACACAGACCAAGATACTGGCTGTGTACGTATGCGCTCAGGAGTGTCTCAAAATGAACCTCAAAGGGGCAGATATCTTCATCACCACAGGCAGCCAGGCCACACTGAGGTCCCTGGAATCATACTGCCAGGGATGTCTGCTGACCTGGGAGTGCCGTATCACCATAAAGCAACTGTCCAGTGGCAATAAAGTGACTCTTATATGGGTGTCAGGGCATTGTGGGGTTGAAGCAAATGAAAAGCTGATGGGCTTGCGAAAAGTGCATCAAAGTTAACACCTGCTGGACCTGAGCCTTTCTGTGGGCTTGTAAAAGACCAATATAAGCCAACAATGGGAGTTGAACAACAGAATAACCCCCTGGAGAAACAATCCTGGACTTACTCAGTCGAAGAAATTCGTGATGATTTCACCGACCTATGTCAGTAGGCTCCTAAAGCTGAGCTTAGGGTGATGGTAGGTGTGCTGACAGGGCACTGTCGGTACAAACATCGTTTGTACTGTATGGGAAAGTCAGCAGATGAGATTTGTAGACTCTATGGATCAGAGACAGAAACATCTGAACACATGATATGCAAGTGTCTAGAACTGTCCTGGATACCCACGAGGTAACAGCCAAGGCTCCTAGGGTCGGTTGTATCAACATTGAACACCATAGACAACCTCCTTGAGTTTCAATGAATGAGTGTTGCAGTGAACAAAAAATCCATGTGGCCGAAGTTCCCGGAAGGCCAATTGAGCCATAAGAAAGAAAGAAAGAAAGAAAGAAAGAATTTATTACACCCCTTTAGACAAACAATATTTGTATGGGACAAGTCAAATAGTCATACATAACGACCCCAGTTCGAATAATAATAATGGTTATGTGATACATCCTGTGAAAGGTCGCGTCATACATTATTCAGAAATGATATCATTTTCATGTTCATTGAAAAAATGAAATAGAGAAAATTTAATCATTTGATTACTAAATTTCATTAAAATATCCCCTCGAATATTTCCAAAATCCTATTACGAGAATACTAACCTTATGTATTTTCAAGATCTGATGGAGAGAAAAAGAGAAACAAAACTATAACATTGGTATTTCCACGTTGTACCATTAAAACTACGTAAAACACCTTTTGTGGAAATATTAGTCTCTATAGAACGCAAATTGTTTAATGCTGATGAGTTGAAGTTGTGAATTTTCTAGTTTCAAAGAACTTCTATTAATATATCGTTTTCGGAAAAGAAGATGAATAGAGGACCCCGCACAAATCAAATGGGCAATGGATCCCAGTCGAATTGGCTGAAATTTTTCTGATCAATAGTCTCCATGGACCCGAGACCTAAAAATGGACAGTTGTTTCGGTATCGCCGATCAAAAGTTTGCAACTAGTTCACGCAATCAAAGATGAATCCTATTACTTTGGGCGACGGCATACATACCTGATGTCCATGTGCATTTGTGTGTATGTGAGTGTGGTACTGTGTTGGTAGAGAGTGGTGTTGGTGGAGGGGGAGTGATTGTGGGTGGTGGGGGAGGAGTTATGTATATTGCACCACACTACATCTTTCAAAAGTAATTGAACAATTTCGAGAAATGAAAAAGCCGATTGTTTTTCATGAAACTAAAATATGTATTAGATGTGAATTACAGCAGGGTTTGAATTTTCTTGTTGTGCTCTGTTTTTGGCATCTAGCAATGTTTGAATTAGTATAGTTGAAAGGAAGAGGATAGCCTAGTAACGTGCGTATCCAACAAACCATGAAACACTGGCTACATGTGCGCAAGAGCCAACAGTACAATAATAACCTTGAATTAGGGTATGTTCCTCATCATCTTCGTATTTGAAAGATTTAACAGCTGGTATATATCAAATCAAATTAGCACCATGCTATACAAGATGAGTTACAAAGAGAACAAGAAGAAGAATTTCAAGTTGAGATGTTGAGAGAAGAGAACAGATTGCAACGACCAGGACTGATGAGAATAAGGGTATATTCAAGATTCCGTAACGCAGCTAAATATCAATTATGGATCTCATATCGATCGATCAATGATAATGAGGACAACGAAGATGATGAGGAACATACCCTGATTCAAGGTTATTATTGTACGTGTAAATCTGGTTCTCAGACTGTTGGTTCTTGCGCACATGTAGCTAGTGTTTTATGGTTTATTCATTTTTGATTGCGTGCACTAGTTGCAACTTTCGACCTGCAATACCGAAAAAACTGTCCATTTTTAGGTCTCTGGCTGATGTAGACTATGGATCAGAAAGACAGATCCTAATTTCAGCCAATTCGACTGGGATCCATTTCCCATTTGATTTGTGCGGGGTCCTTTAATGAGGACTGTACAATGTGTACATCTATTGTAACATAATACAACTTCTGAATAAGAAAAGGACTGAACAGGCACCTTTATCGAATACTATATCTTGATGGTGTATCCATCCTTAATTTTCCATTGAAAGAAATTGTAGTTATTATTGTCATTCTTCAGAATTATAAATCATTCGAATTAAATGAATGGAAAAGGTATGCTTATGAGACAATTTTAGGTGATCAAAGAAAATATCAATCATTGTTTGCAAACTTAGTTAAAAAGAAATCAAAGCAGTGATGTATTCTGGAGAAAGTAGTGTGGATTTTATTTGAAAGATATCATCGAACAGAACTTCGATATGTTAACCATAATGTAAGCCGTAAGGAACGCACTCACTCACCAAGTTTCTTTTTTGGAAGACCTCAACTTTTTAACATGGAAAAACTTTGAAAATGGAAAATCAAAAAAAGGTTCTCCTTATCTCAAGAATATACATTCAAATTAATGTACCCACCATGTATATCACCGAAAAACGCCGCCAGGCTTGCACATCAAGCCACATGAGATAACTCATTCTGGATCACATAAATGGAAACTTTTCGAATTGTGGTAGATCAGCGCGAACTTCCTTCTGTATACCGAAATCAATTAGAAGCGTGCGGTTTGAGTGCGGCTGGGTTGTAGAGTGGCGTGTGGTTTCGTGTATAGAGTGCGTGAGTAAAGCACAAATATATGAATAGGAAACCTAGAGAACACTTTGCGAGCAATTTTGTTCTTGGAAGTTTCTCGGGATTAAATGATCCGCTTGAAATGAGTTACATGGAGTTTCGTGAAGGGATGTATGAATATAAAACATGGGATATTCAACATTAAGTTACTCCATTCACTAACTACTACTGTTTTCATGTATTCGGAAGGAATATCTCTTACGAGAACTGTGGTGATGTAGGTGTTTTCACTCTGAATTGTTCGTTACTCTAGAACATATACACACATCGTCCAAAGTCTTGCATCCCTCTAACAAGTCTCAACTCGGTGAATGTAACATGACAATTTTTTTGTTTGTAGAATCTTCACTATCTATCACTTAAATGAAAATATTAAATAAGCAAAAAATTCTTCTTCTCCGGGAAAATACAGATGCATTCGAAGTAAATCAGTTTTCAGCGAATAACGAATGTTATAATATTGATTATTTTTTGACGTTCAATAGAAATCTTCAATTTCAGTAATTCATTTACGTTCTAGCCAATCAAAACATTATTATAGTGGAAATAATCTACCTAAATTATTCCAGCGGGAATAATTCAATGTACATTGTTTTTCTCAATTTCAGTATCGTAATGAGTTCATTACAGTACTAAAAACAGTGCTGTAATGAACTCATCACAGCACTGTTTTCAGTTATATTTTTCAATTCGTGGTTGTCAACAATGACTTCCGATCCTATCAATTTCGTAATAGTCACCAACTGCCAAGATACAACACAAAAGTCACTAGGATGTATAATCTGAATTTTTCATTGAATTTCAACAGTATTTCACGAAGTTTGACTGAAATAGAGAAAATATTGTCTAATACTCGTTGCAGAATGCAATTCCAACACTCATGCGTTCGAAAACTCACTCCTTCGTCGCTCGTTATCGAATTTCGCATTCATATTGGAATATGAGCCCATTCTGCAACTAGTTTTAGAATATACTATTATTGAATGTCAACCACATGACAATGGATTTTCTTGATTTGACGCGTCCGTCGTAAATTTCAAGAAATTCGTAAAATTGCTAAGTCTGGAAATATGATCTGCGGAGCGAGCAAGAGTATTTGTGACGTCATCACATTTGTTGTGGAGCGAAAATAATAAAAGAACGATCAAAAGCTTGTCAAAGAATTCGTAACCTCAAAATTATTGTTAGCTGTCTTTCGCGATAACCTCAACAAAATTTATTTTTCCTGTTTTCGTCGTTCGTTATCAATATCAGAGACAACCTCTCTTAATATCCAGTTTATTGATATGGACCCAGTAGAAGCAGCAGCTGTTGTGGCAATAATAAGCATAGTTAATTTAGCTGTAGAAAAATTGCTGTCGAGTAGTGATGAAGAAAGTGATGTGGCCCTTGAGAAAACTGATATGTTTTTCGAAATAACTGTTCCTAACTTTAGTGATCTGCAGTTCAAGCAACATTTTCGTGTAACGACAGATACTTTTGACTGGTTGCTGGGGCAACTGCAGCGGTATGAAGAACCGATGCTCTCGGCAGGAAGACCAAAAGTTTTCCTAGAAAAAAGAATTTTATGTTTTTTATGGTATCTGGCCAATAGGGAGGCTTTCAGGTAGGCTTTTTGATTTGTTTGCCTTGTACAGCAATCGACAAGTTTCATCTATCTAAAAGACTTTCTTATTTACTTCAGGAGCGTAGCTGATAGATTTGGATTGGCGAAACAAACAGCCTGGGTAGTTTTTTATGAAATATGCCAAAAATGACTCCGTTTGAACAGAGAAACGCATATAATACATTTTCCGACTGAAAATGCAGCTGTTCATGTGATGTCAGAATTTGAAAGAATCAATGGGTTTCCAGGTGAGTCATATATGTAATTATTAAGCCCACACAAATATTCATTAACATTCTACTTCACTGCACCATTTATTTGAAAGGTGAAAATAGATTTAATACCTTTGTCATGTGTATTTGTTCACTTGTTTCAGGAATTATGGGAGCTATTGATGGCTGCCATATCAGGATAGAAAAGCCTCAGGTCCATGGAAATTCCTACATAAATAGAAAGGGATACCCATCGGTCCTTCTACAAGGGATATGTGTTTCAAAAAAAATGTTTATAGATGTATATGCTGAAGAACCTGGTAGCATTCACGACCAAAAACTTTTTTACAAATCTGACATATATGATAAGATTAGAAATGGAATAATAAAAATCCCAGAAAATGGATTCCTAATTGGCGACTTGACCTATAAGTTAACCACCACATTGATAGTTGGTTTTAAAAATAATGGACACTTGACCCATAGACAAATACGTTTAAATCAGTTACTGAATCAGAATAGGGTGGTAATTGAAAATACTTTTGGACTTTTAAAAAGTCGATTTCGTCGGTTAAAACATTTAGAAACCGAAAGAATGGATTTCATCCCATTAATAATAGTTGCTGGTTGCATTATGCATAATATTTGTCAGGGAAGAGGAGACTTCTATAATGGACCCATAGATTATGAAACTGTAGAGGATTTTGAAGATGGAGACGATGAGGATGATGCAGAGGCACAAGAAAAAAGGGAAAACATCTTAAAGTTTGTACTTCGTAACGAATAAAAAATATAATGAAATTCCTATTTTTTTTATACCTACTTATTCATTAACTCTTTCAAGCATGGTGGTACTAGGTATACAACATATTTCTAGACCCATCATGCATGGTGGTGGATAAAATAAACCACCTATTGAATGGTCTTTTCAAGATTTGCATGGTGGTTTATATTTCATGAGCCACGCTTTATTCACAGACCTTATGGCATATAGTTTCTATGAACAGAGGCCAAATTCGCGTCTGTTCATTCTGAAACGGACAAGAAGTAACTCTGTTTCATTATATACCCCCTGAACTAAACTAGAGGAAAAAAAGAGAAAATTAGCCAAAAAAATATGGCCGTGCTTCTGGGGTGTATTTCAATGGATATTTTATGTGCTTGAAAGCAAATAAAAAACAATTGGTATTTTGGTTATTTTTATTCAACACCAATATGTTTCTTAAGGCAAAAATACGAAAAACAAAACATTTTCAAACATGAAAAAATAATACTAATCTCAACATTGATAAATATAATTGAAATTCTCAAGGAACAAAACCATTTTAAATGTATCAAAATAATATACTTGAATCTCAACATTTAATTAGTTTCTTTTTTATCTTTAATAACTGTTATGAGTTCCTGAATTGACTAATTCAATAGGTCAATTTAGTCCATTTTTTCTTTATGCCTTTTGGCAATGGAGTTCTGTTTCATTATTCTCTTCTTTTGGAATGTGGATGTTCGGCTTGAATTTCCCGTTATTTCCTCATTTTCTTTATTAAATTCATCTTTTGCGCCCTCTAAATTGTGGATTATCAAACCCTCCCCACTCGAACAAGTTGCTGGGGCTACAATTTCTGGCTTCTGGAACAACAACTCGTTCATCACCAGCCAAAACTTCCAATTTTTTTTTCTATTGCCGGTGGATTCATTATGTCGTTTGACGTCTTTATAACTCCTCACTAACGATTTCCACTTCGTTTCAACTTGTGTGATGGAGTAGTTCCTTCCAAGATCGCCATTCAATTGTGTAGCAATTTTACACCAAACATTTTTTTTCACTCCTGTGTCCAATTCTTTCTGATTGGCTTTAACCAGAGCAATAAAAGCTAAGGTCACTTCATCAGGCCAAACTTTTGAATCTGTGAAATAAAAAACAATGTGAAGCTATCTCTGTATTAATTGTGTTAGATTATTTCTGTATGGGTATGAACGTGTGAAGAATATGGTTTCATTGGCTTAAGTTCCATGCTAAAACTGTATGTTAATCAAATATGTGACAACTTGAAGATTTCAGCTCTGGGAACTTACATTTTTCAATGAAATTTGTAGTATGAACCAGCAAAACAAAATTATTGTTTTATAAAAGCAAAATAAATTACATACATACAGGGGAGTCTTTGACTTGTACATATATTTTAACTGTAGATTCCTCTCATCAAACGAAACACTTTTTTCCCATACCATTTTTCAGAATTCGGTTTGGTTTGGGAGATACAAGGTGTCGAAAATCCATGAAAAAAACACTTTTCTGTTTATATCTTCGGAACCGTTATTTCGAATGAACTGAATTTTGGTTGATTGTTTACTCTATTCATGGTGTATATTTCTCAATTGAAACTCATTTCATATTTCTACTGGTAAAAAAGTTACAGTATAGTCGAATTATAAATTCACGCAAAAATTCTATAAAATCACTTGAAAAAGATGAACGGTTCACGTTTTCGAAAGAATTAGTTATTTTAGTAAACAAAAGTATTCTTATATTTTTTCAATAAAACGCGTCGTTCTCAAGTTATTCCTAAATGTATAAGATTGAATAAGAGGAAAAAATCATGAATTTCAAGAATAATCTGAGTGCTGTCCTGAGTTAAATCTCATCGAATATGATTTTTCTCTGGCCTCTCAACAAGTTTCCAACGTTGTCAGAATGTTTTTCAACTTTTTCAAGACTAAAATCTCTATGATGAAAAAAGTTAGATGTAGAGATATGTGATAATAAAATTCCACATTCGTGGGACATACAATTATTCATTTTATATGCAGTTTCTATTTGAAATTCATTGTTACCAGTCCTTCACCAAAATATCTATCGAAACAATATAACTCGACACCAGAACGACACTAATATTACATCAATTCACTGAAAGTCATTTACATAATCATCACCTGTTTGCTTCATTCTCTGTAAATAAATAAAGCGTGAAATTTGTTTATGCCGTGCGGACTAACGTTTTAGGTTGGACTGGTTGGAGCACAGAGCATCGCGGGTACATCTACGGCCTTCTGAAAGGAAGAGTGGCCTACTCTTCCCTTCAGAAGGCCGTGGATGGCAACTGGAATTAGGAACGTAGCGCTATATTGGCGAGAATCAAAACTACTCTTTCGGCATTTTCAAAGAGCAACGCCTAGACGCCTTTAGCGATTGTGATAGTTCATCCGCTAACGATAGGGGACGTACTGCTTTCTTGAGTTCGCATTGTTTGAAGAGAAAATCGGCAATCTGGCATCGTCTTCTCTATAGTTCTGTGCTATATCACAGAGAATGTGGTGAGCTTAGGTCATTGACCCTGAATCATATGACTTTGGTTAATGGAGTTGGAATAGGTTAGTGAAAAACCATTTTTTATGCGATCGTTTTGGAATATCGAGGAAAATATGAACAAATTATTGGTGTTTACAAACTAATCTTCAGGAAAATCGAAGGAGGAACTTATTTTGGTGGGAGAAATATAGCTTTTTAATTGCCGAAATTATCGGACAGAACTGAGTGTTTTGTTAGGAAATATCGTGTTTGTAACATTCTTATTCAAATAAGGTCAGTGCTTGAGTGTTTTCTAATTGTATCAACCAGAACATCTAATAATCACCTCAATTTCAATCGAAAAGTATAAACTTTGAGACTTGTTTGCAGAGAATTGATCCAGGCACGCATTAAGCTCAACTTTTTTTTTCAAATGGCTATACATATCTCTTTAAGCCGAATTCGGAAAAATGGAAAATGAAGAAAAGGTTTCCTTTAGCATCAAGAATCTACAGTTAAAATATATGTACAAGTCAAAGACTCGCCCTGTATAGTAGAGAACCTATGAATCTGTTCATCTAACCTAAGATCTAAGGATATTCGTCAAATTTTAATTTTAACTGACCTGCGTTTTGATGGGTGCCAGGTTCAGAGTTGTCTTGTAGAGGGCCAAGTGCAGGGTTTCCTTGGATCAATGATCTCATGAACTGTTCAGTCGCAGCAGGGTCTGTTAACAAAAACGTAATTATAAATATTAGGACATAAATAAATGGAAAATTGTGAAACGAATATCAATGTTTGTTGGTGTTATTACAAGCAAAAGAAGTTTTACCAGTTTCTAAAATATTTATCACTTGAGGATCTTCCACCTCCAATTCGTGCATCATACCGTTGTATAAAATATTGAACCTTTTTGTGTTCTCCATTTTTTTAAGTCGCGAAAATACCAAAGATATTCTATTTTTGAAAATATGGATATGAATACCGAACGATTTGGTAAATCATCAGTCGATGATATGAATAATATGATCATTGAGAGTGCATGTTAGAATACCAAAATAAGCAGCGCATCGATTTGGAAACAATTCTAATTATTTTGCGACGAGAGCGGCTACAAATTGGAAGAGAAGACATCAACAACAAAACAAGCTTGAAAGATGTCTCAACCATAGAACAACCTTCGTCCTTCGTTGTATCAAGTGCAGGTTTCACCGCGACTTGAGTATGGTGTCGCCTTGTTGTGTGCATCTTCTGATACCAATGATATATTTGTTGCTCAGAGGAGGGTTGTGAGATCATTAGCAGGTATCAGAAAAAGGAGGTCCTACAGACCAATTTAGAGTTGAAGAAGGGGTTGTTTCCAGTAACTATTCAAGGGTTTTCTGCTGCTGATTACTGTTGTTCCGTTCAATTCAACTCATTTCCATTAAATGGATGGTTAGCTTAATATTTTCATGGGGATTATTATATTATCAGTGGAACCATTTAGATACTTCAGCTTGGTACCAGTTTTTTCAAATTAAGTGTCCCCTCCAAACAAAACTTGCTAGATTGAAAACCTTCATGAATCAATGATTTCCTGTATTCTAAAGAAGGAGTAAAGAAATTTGTGTTCAGAATGAACTTCCTATGACTTTTCCAAAATTCATTGTTTTCATTTGTCCAGAAAGGCCTCTAGAATCGTCTAAGGACAGGACATGGTCCTTGCAATTGTATGCTTTTCAACCCGAGATGTGAGTGTGGCGAAGAAGAGCAAACTATTGACTATTTGGTCAATAATTGTTTAGTACATAAATTTCCAACAGGCATTCACTATCCGATTCGTTTCTGAAATTGGTCGGTATCTTCAAAACAATTCGGTAATGAATATATCAGTTGATTTTCCATTCTCGTTTTTCTCCCTTTGTTTCTTGTTTCAGATTATTTCAAAATGCGTTGGAGATGGAAAGAATAAAATTTATGCTTAGAATAAGTTCCAGTTCAATATAAATGCCATCCTATTTTGTACACAAATTCAATGTCCCTATTTATCTCTGGATATTCGGAGACACCTCAACAGGTTCGCAATCTTTGATTTTTCAAGGTTATCCTTGTCACGGCCAAGTCATATTCGCCATAATAGTGATTCTCGAGAAGACATAATTATAATCCAGAAATGTGACAAACGCTGACAATGCTTCCAGAAGATGGAGCACATCTAGCGTCCCTTAGCAGACAGACAATTCAAATATCCGAATAGAAAAGATGATGAAGCGGATGCCTTCTGTATGTTAATCCGAGCAGTAGCATTTGATTACAGTGCGATGTCACGTAGTTTCGGCACTGAATATTTGCAGCGGTGTTCATAGAGAAGAGGTAGAATCTAACGAACTGCAGAGATGCCACAGAAGTGGTGTCTGCAAGATTACGTGCTCCTTACGAATATCAATGCGGAACTGAGTCGTTTACTGGGTTTATATGAACTTGGAATTCGAATCTGGGAACAATGTTGATGTCCATTGCTGGGTGGATTTATTAAAAACTATGTGTATTGATTTCTTGTGAATTCGATCCGTAACTGAATCTCGTAAATTTTGTAACAGATATTGCACACCATCTCAACAAGCAAAATCAAAATTTGTGAAAATGCAGATTTGTTCAGTTGCAAGAAATATTTACACCGTTCACAGATCTTAATTTCGTTTGTTCTGAAGGTGAAGAATATTTGTACGTAAAGAAAAACCGAGTTTTCATTATTTCAAAACCACTCCCATCCGATGACCATGCCAACCAAGCTCTTGGGATGCTTCAGGCTAGTAAAACGCAAGTAGTCAAGTTCATGAATGCTAAAAGCCAAAGTGTGATATCACTGGAACTAATTGTTGAAGACCTCGAAGTGGAGAGCCACCATAATGCAGATCTAGAAGATGTTTCTTAAATCGTTTTTTAATATATCATGCTGACCAACTGTTTAAAAATACCTAAAAATTACTTCCCTTTGTTCGCAATGATTCAACTCCTAACTGAAAGCTTCGAATCCAATGAGTGTATCATAAAAATATTTGATGTCACGAAGGTCTTGATTGGAAGCTATACATTTTTATTTTTTCATGTTTCAATCAATGGATCGGAAAATAATAAATATACCCACCAAAAAGTTTGTATGTTTTCATTAGTGGAAATGCTATAAATCAATGACTTTCGGCAAAAATTCGAAACTAGAAAACGAGTAGGTAATATGCTTTTTTTTACGTGTTTCTATGCTGTATTTTATATCCAGGTATTCTTGAGGGATATTTGAAAGTTTTATTGATTTCTGAGTAGATTAATTGGTATTGAAATAAAAATTGTTTCATATCAGTGTTATTCCGTTCAAAATATCATTCACAAATTTACCATATTTAGGGTTATAAGGTGTCTTGTTTGAGTTTTATTTTTTGGTGCCGTTTTAACAAAAGAAACTGTTAGGTATCAATTGCTCTTCATGGGAAAGTAAAAACTTTTCATTTTCATAAAGGACCCCGCACTTTTTCTATGGCAAATGGCGTTCCGTCAAATGTTCAAAATTTTGGTATAATGTAGTACTCGACCTACTGATCAAAAGTGTCCATGGCCCCAACTCAATCCTATGACTAGTTTTTGAGATACAGGGCGTTGAAGTTGAGAATTACCCACTTTTACTACGCCCGTACCTCCGAACAGAATCGAATGAACTCAAATTTTTCTAAAGAAACATTTCATGACATCCCTAGGGAACAACCATATAGAGAAATATGACCTGAAATCGTTACGAATACAGGGTTATCCATAATTGAATGCATGCCCGATTTTGAAAGTATAAAATATGTCAGTTTCAGGGCGGGAACGTTCACAAAATGAACTATTACACTAGATATGTTGTTGTTACATCGAAAAAGTCTGTAATACCCAGAATTTATACTGTGTGATCCATTATTATAGAAACTATTCTCAGGAAGGTTAAGTGGAAACCCTGTATTTATGGGTTGATTCAAGGTGTTTGTTTGATTTTTTTAGAACATATCATCATGGACTTCAAAGAATACAGGGTGATTCAGTCTTGAAATGAACTTTGAAACTCACGAAAATACCAAAAACCACCTTTTTTTTATCACCCTCTATTTCAAGATTAACTCCGATGAGGTGGGAGTTTTCTTTCACCATTTTACTTGAAATAAAAACATCAATACGGGTGACAGTTTTCATCCACTTCCTATGACCAGATTTTTTTCATGCTGGAATAAGAATAGAATAACATAAATAAATAATTTTCATATTACATTACATAAAAAAAAATCTGTTCATAGGAAGTGGATAAAAACTCTTAGCCGTATTGATGTTTTTATATCAAGTACAGTGGTGAAAGAAAACTCCCACCTCATCGTAGTTAATCTTGAAGTAGAGGGTGATGAAAAAAAAAGGTGGTTTTTGGGTATTTTCGTGAGGTTCAAAGTTCATTTCATTACTGAATCACCCTGTATTCTTCGAAGTCCATGATGATATGTTCTAAAAAAATTAAACAAACACCTTGAATCAACCCATAAATACAGGGTTTCCACTTAACCTTCCTTGAAAATAGTTTCTATAATAATGGATCACCCAGTATAAATTCTGGGTATTACAGACGTTTTCGATGCAACAACAACATATCTAGTGTAATTGTTCATTTTGTGAACGTTCTCGCCGTGAAACTGACATATTTTATACTTTCAAAATCGGGGATGCATTCAATTATGGATAACCCTGTATTCGTAACGATTTTCGGTAATATTCCTCTATATGGTTGCTCGCTTGGGATGGAATTAAATGTTTCTTGAGAAAAGTTGAAGTTCATTCGATTCTGTTTCGAGATACGAGCGTAGTAAAAGTGGGTAATTCTCAACTTCAACGCCCTGTATCTCAAAAACTAGTCATAGGATTGAGTTGGGGCCATGGACACTTTTGATCAGTAGGTCGAGTATTACATTATACCAAAATTTTAGAACATTTGTCGGAACGCCATTTGCCATAGAAAAAGTGCGGGGTCCTTTCCTAAGAAAGATGCCTCAACACTACATACCACTAATGCCTTTGGTATATTCAATAGATCGGACTGGTTAAAAGCATGGATGGATTATGTGAAGTTGATTTCAGATTTGTATCCAGAATGGAAAATCCGTAAAAAAAAAGTGCTTAAAAGACAATAATTTTACCGTTAATATAGCTGAAAATGTTTGTGGAGTTTAAAGAAGTCATAGTTCATAGTTCCTCAAACAACTGCGAACAATATTTTCAGTGAATATATCGCATATTCAGCTTATATTTGGAGTTGTGGTATTCACTTGCCAAGTTCTGATGTTGAATTGATGAATTTATTTATCTCTTTAAATTTTAAGAATATACTATGATCTAAAAGTGATACTTGATCATAATGATTTTCCAGTACAATAATTTCTCATGCGGAATCAGAACTTATTCACATCCAGATCATAGTTTATGCCAGGTCTAATCACTTAGTTTCCTTGAGAATGAACATTCAAAACAATGATATATTTCCTTTGAATGCCTCGTAGAATTTCGATCCAATCAGAAGGTAAAAGCCAATTTATACACCTTTATTGATATATATGAGTGCCCTTGGCTCAGTGGTAGAGCGTTGGAATTAGGACCCAAAGGTCCGAAGTTCAATCCCGAGCTAGCTAAGAAATTTTCTAGTCTCGGCAGGGGCCACAATTCCCACTGTTGGGTCAAAACAGTGCTGTGCCTAAGGTGTCGTAAGGACACAGTAACAAAGCCTACACAGAACACAACTGCTTACTCCGAACTCGGCACAAGTTACAAGCTTCGAAGCTTGTAGTTTCAGAGGGGTCTCCTCAGGAGACCTAGGAGTAGTCAGGATAAACAATATATCAATATTCAATAAACTCGACAATACACTGTTATTGATACATTAATTCACTAAAAGTCTCCTTCAAATCGCCACGAATTCAATGCGAACACCTATAATAATCAGTTTCACATCTTGCAACAGCTTTCTGAACAAGGTCTGCTTCTTCGGAAATGGATGAACTTCAAATTTTTTATTTTTACATCATTTTGAATCATTTGTTAACTGTTTATAGAAACACCTCATCTATGAGAAAAGTTATTATGCAGAACAAAGACGAGCGAAATCCTCATTTGATTCGAAGAATTCAAATTCTCCATATTTATTTTTCTATCAATTCATGAAAACATAAGAAGATCAAAATTTACAGCTTCCGATGAAGACCTTCTTGACATCTAGTATTTTCAGGATACACTCATTAGGATTAAAGCTTTCAGGTAAAAGGTGAATCATTGCCAAAAAAGGGAAGTGATTTTTAGGTATTTTCTAAGAGTTGGCCAGCATGAATGCACTTGTCCATTGAAGAATTGAGATGAAACGGAAAATATCTATCTTCAGAAAACGTCAATAAACTTGACGAACAGTTCATTTTGTAAAACCAGTGCAATGAAACGTATCCAAAATGAATCTGAACGTTGAATAAGATACGAGGGTATGCAACAGATGAATACTAGTGTTGGCGCCCCGTATATTTCATTTTCACATTTTTCCCATTCACGTAGAAATTAAAAGAACCATAATAATATGCGTTATTCACGCGTATGTACCTACATATGTCTTTATTCAGTATTCGTCGATCTATGAATGAAATCGCTTGTATGATTATTATTTCGTTTCGCTTTATTAGATTATTCCGCCGCTAAAATTAATATAGTTTGATAGTTTTGTGAAATCACAATTAGTGTGGTGTAACAACGCTCATTTAGAACTTTTGAAGAAGGTTCAGGATACAACATCTATTCTCCAGTTTCTGGTACCAGTGGGTATATCTTCAATCCTTACTTTTCCTTTCAAACCTTCCTAATATTTCACCTAGAAAGGTCGTAAGAATACCAGAAAACCCATCAGGAATACTAGCAGTGGTCAAAAGTAAGTGGTATATTTGGGCATTGAAACAAATTTATGATATACAGGGTGTCCGGGGAATAACTGTACACACTTATACCAGAGATAGAGTTGGACTAGCTGATTACGAATTGACTATAAAAAAATAAAATCTGGATTTCCCTAGAAAGCTACAGGGTGATATTCCAGCTTCATGGAAATACTAAGACTATCATAAAATCCAAACTTATTGACGGATATTATTGAAACTTGGGAGGTTATTGGCACATGCTAAGGTCGAGTCTGAAAGATATCAATTATTCCATCATTCCAGGGCCGGACTCATTAATCTTCATTTGAAGTGTTCAGGGATAAAAAACACTTTGTATTTCGAATTACAAATAACTGATTCGCTTTTTAGAAAGAAGCTAAATTATGCTTCAATTTGTGGTATCGCTCAAAGTTGTCACATTAATTATTTTTTTATGAATTTCTTAATTTGGATAAAGTTCGAAAATTTTAATTCATTTTCCTGAACAGGACTTAGTCATTTTGTGGAGGTCGAAAATAAATAATGAACTTTCTTAAAAAAGTCACTGAAGGTGAGGAAGACTATAATAATTTGTTGATATACTGGGTGGCCACCCCAGACACGGATCTCATTGCGATGGAGTTAATGAAGGTAAATTCCGAAAAAAAAATTGGTGATGTGTATAGGTTATACATAATCATATTTCAAAATCATTCGTATGTATGCCGGGTGTTCGACAACAAAGATAAAAGTAGACCAAAGTGACACTTCTTCCAATGTAAAAACCTCTAACTGAATTAGTAAATCGAGTAGTATGAGTAGTGATTTTTCAATTTGTTAGTCTGTTTCATTAAAGTTTACTTATTCAATATTAAATATTTTGAAGTACTCTGAGAAAGAGGAGATATGATTTTCAGTTTGGGAGAATGTTACAAAATATCTTACTAGATTCAAAGATTCAAGCTCAAAAATGCACAGAAATAAAATTTCCCTCAAAATAAAATATGAATTCCTTTAACATATTCTGTGATAAATTTCAAACATTTTGACAACTGAAATTTAAGATTATTCGTTGCTTGTATTTTGATTATTATAAAATAGTGAAATTATCAAAATTGCCAATTTCACAAATAGAGAATATGCTGATATGATGTTCGTGTATGGTAAATGTGAGGGAAATAGTCGAGCTGCTGTGAGAGAGTATCGTCTGAGATTTCTGACGCGGAGAATTCCCAATCACCAAACATTTTCTGCAGTATTCAGGTGGATAGGTCGAGGAGGACCTATTCCATGGCCTCCTCGATCTCCAGATTTCAACCCGCTAGACTATTTTGTATGGGGAAAATTGAAGGATATGGTATATTCTGAAGAAATCCAGTCAAGAGAACAGCTGATGAACAGAATTACCAACTGTTGCGATATTTAAAGAAATAATGGCGATATGATTCGCAAGGCTGTATCCAATTTGAACATTCGGCAAGAGAAATGTATACAAGCTAATGGTTCTCATTTCGAACCACTTCTAAAATAATGTTGAATCAGCAATTCATTCGTTCCTATTTTCATTTTTAATAGGTACTCTTTACTGTATTTTAGTTTCTTTCATTTGTTATTGTTTAGTTAATGAATGTGCTTATTAAAGCTCTCAACTTTTTTGAAAATTTTCTACTAATAACTTCGCTTTTTATATTCAAACATGTGATTTTCAGTTCTCTTCATGGTGAAAAATTCAATTTATCGAACTTTATCCAAATTCAAAAATTCATAATAAAATAATTGCTGATGTGACAACTTTAAGCGATATCACAAATTGAAGCATAATTAAGCTTCTTTCTAAAAAGCGAATCTATTATTTGTAATTCGAAATACAAAGTGTTTTTTTTTTACCCTGAACACTTTAAATGAAGATTAATGAGTCCGGCCCTGGAATAATTGATATTTTTCAGACTCGACCTTAGCATGTGCCAATAACCTCCCAAGTTTCAATAATATCCGTCAATAAGTTTGGATTTTATGATGGTCTTAGTATTTCCATGAAGCTGGAATATCACCCTGTAGCTTTCTAGGGAAATCCAGAAATTAATTTTTTCTACAACCGGGCCTAAGTAACTACTTTCCCGCATTGTTTTCGATTCGGAAAGTGTCACTTTCCCGAACTAGTGCGGGAAAGTTACTTTCCCGCATGACAAAACGGCGTTGCCAGTTTCTTTGTTTACATCAAAGTAAAAGTATCAAAGATATTTTGACATGGGTACAAACGGCAAATTTGAATTGGACCAGAAATCGATTTATAAGCATGAATAAAGCAGAAGTAAGTACTAATCGCCTTTTTTACACTTGATCACGAAGTTTTAGGTATCTGGCCGTTCGGAAAGATTTCAAACGAAATTCCGGTCCCCCAGAAGGTTGGTTAGTTTCGGTATTGTTTTTGGTGCTCAAAATTCATTTGGAATGTGTAAATGGACAAAAAAGGCTTCCTTATACGATCTTTTCACGAAAGCGACCGGAAAATATGGTTCAGGTAGGATTTTCGAGGAATTATGAAGAAAGAACTTGCAGAATGAAAGTAAACGGGTTTTGGATGGCCATCATCGGTCACTAAATGATTATTGTTGATCGTTTTCACGTTTCAGAAAAAGAACCACTTCGTATAAGCCCATTTTGAAGAAATTTGTGTATGTAACATTCAACGGTAGGTATTTGCTCTTAATCGAAAGAATATATTATATCTAGTGCTACTTCTTTCAAAAAAGACACAAGCTTTTAATGCTGTAGGGGTCCTATAATGTGGAGGAGTTTGTGTCTTATTTTAGAACAGGTGAATGATAAATGTGAAGCATATGTTTGACCTGTTCCATATTATTTGTACAAACCTACTGTGGTTGTAATGTATGAATATTTTTGAAACTAATAAATTACTATACAGTCAGAATATTTTACTCCTTGTTCATAAGATCAAATAAATGAAATGTATATCTTCTACTCTTATTTTTATTAAGTTAGCTATTAAGGTTATGTTCCAAGAAAAAGTTCCTGTTGCATCAGAACTCCCTTCAACTATTTGGATTCCAGTAGAGGGATATAATGTTCCATTATTCTTGATTCAACAATTGAAGTCAAGTTTTGAACTTTCAGTTCAAGAGGATAATAAACATTAAATCTTCACAGGCATGCATATGAAAATCATGTGAAAGCAATGCAATTTTCTTCCATGGCGAAAAATAATATATTTCAACAGTGATCTCTTGTATTTTTCATGCAAATAACTAGAAAAGGAATCCTTTCTATCAATTCATATAAACGATAATTATTTTCGTCCATCACATCTTTTCCAATTCATTCATTTTCCGAATAAATTCACATTCTGAGAAATGCTTGCCCGAACTCCGCTCCGCGTCGTTCGGGCAACGGCAATCTAGTGCGGGAAAGTACAACTTTCCGCCCTTGATAGGAAAATAACTATTTTATAGTCAATTCGTTATCAGCTAGTCCAACTCTATCTCTGGTATGATTATGTACAGTTATTCCCCGGACACCCTGTATATATTTTTTTTCTTATTACAGTCTGCTAAATTTTAACTAACTGGTTGAATTCATTATTGCAAAGGTCTCTTGGATTAAATTTATTTTATCATTAAATTAACCAAGGCCTCATCAACCAGCCTTTTGGTTATGTGGATCCCTATGTATACCTAGGTTTACAATACAATGTCATATGTCATTCAAAAAACCAAGTGACATATGATTTTTATCAATTGCAGTTCCAGTGAAATATGCCACGTTTTGTTTTCGCGTTCAACTATTGAGACCATCGCATAGATAAAAAACTGCGAAAACGGAGTGGAAAGTATGTACGACGCGTTGTCTGAAAGAGCGCATATAAAAATGGATAGTGTATTCTTGCCCTGAGCTCCCTGCATCAGGGGTGGACTCCACCAGACAAATCTCGCGGGACCAACGAAGAGAAAGCGTCCTGGAAAAGCAGAAGGAAACGGGTCAATAAAAAATGATACTGCAGATGGTTTTCCGGAATGAGAAGAAGCTCCCAGGGAATAAAATTCTTACGTGGCCTTTGACTGGTCTGTCGACGAATCTTTCTATGGGAATTTTTATTTTACGACCTTTCTAGATGGATTGACGTAGTCACACCATGTTTCCCCGAGGGATTTTTCTGTATAACTTAAGTGTTGGTGTGATGGAGTTACCGGAAGGGAATTCCCGAATGAAACAATACCGATATATAGAGGGTGAATTCTACTTTTGCTGTCTGCATTGATTGGAAAACTGGATACGATTTGTTGTGCATAATGAAATTTCCATAATATGACAGTACCTACTTAATATTCCAACACCAAATAATTCAAAAAGACTTTTTTCTCCAAAATAACACAATCAAATGTAGTTTAGAAGAAGTTACGGGGCACTGATATTCAGAGTTGACTAAATGAATCATCCAATTATTGTTTTTGATGTTAAATTCAATTTTTGCATATTTTGCTCTGATTACTGAAGGGCACGACGAAGTAATGCAGCGAACTGTAACTTGACTACCGAAATAAATTTTCAAAATGAATTGTAAAGGAGCAGAACGAAAATCGTATTCACACTTTTTTCATTGAATACTAGCGACCCGCTTGTTTTTGATGTTGAATTCAATTTTTGCATATTTTGCTCTGATTACTGAAGGGCACGACAAAGTAATGCAGCGAACTGTAACTTGACTACCGAAATAAATTTAGTGATCATCACAATCTTTGGAGACGGTTTCTGGAGAATCGGTCAAGACTACAGCTGAAAGTAATTTTCATAACAATCATAACGAAACGGCAGTCTCATCGACAAATTGCGAAACAAGATATTTAATCTTTTGTATCTGGTTACAATTCCTCTGGCTGAAATTTAAAGAATTGCACTTTTCTTTTTCCAATAAATAAATTTTAAATGATAAAACACTTCTTGGTGGATAACGTGTTGTTTATTCACAGTTTATCAGTGGGCTTTATTCATACAGATTAATACAATGTACGCTGCGTCAGGGAATACAAAATGGCAGGTTATGTTATGTTGTTTACTAACTTGACCTTGCTTGCGTCTGTCTAGAGCGCGTGGTACTGAGAGAGAAAGAGAGAGCGTAGAGAGGGATCAACGAAAGCACATCGATTGAGATCACAGAGTATTTGTACATTAGGCCTATGCCACAGATTCGGTAGATATGATCTCAGCATACTATTATATCAATTCATAAGGGGGTACAAAATTCACATTGCTTACACGGCCATACTGACACTTGAAACGACCTCGTTTCATTAACATAGCAAACAATAATACTTTTCAGGTTACATAAAGCATTGTTTCACTAACATTTGATACAATTGAGTTTTTGTGAGGCATGACTATGGTCAAGGCGCTGGCTCGCGCTGCGGCTTTGTATTTCAGGTGGGAAAAAGAGCAAGGCAAATAAAAAAACCACCACCGCTTACATGCTCACCACTCAAGATTTAGAACTAATTAGCCAAGAACTTAAAGTCAGTTTCAGCTGATTACCACAAAATTGATGATCTGCTATAAAATTGTTCAGGTTATGCAATGGACCAAGAATCATTCGCAACTCCTGCATTAATGAGCTCCAATCCTCGCTCTCGTTTGAAAATTTAACAGCCATGATCAACAACGAATTAAATTACAATGTTTCGAGGCTATAAAGTTCTAAGCTTCTTGAAAAATAACTCATTTCAGATTTTCCATAATGGTACATCAATTATTGCAATGATTATCTGTTCACGCAGAAATAGCCAAAACAAAGCCAAAAAACCAAAAAAAAACTATCACATACAAAAGTGATCTAAACAAGATAATCAGCATAAATTTAAATTTCTAAACTCTTCACTAAAAATTATGACTATCCAGTCATTACATAATATGACTATCCTGTCTTGACATATAAGTATCCAGTCTTTACGTATTTATTATTATTATGACTATCCAGTCATCACATTACAGTGCTCAAGAATTCACTGGCACATTACGATTCTTTCATGTCACCAACACTAAAACTGATTTTCTGTATCCACAGGCCATATTCTCAGCTGTTCTTGTCCTGCTGTAGTCATTCTGTTCTGACCTCCTATTCGCTTCAGGGCATAGCGATCATTCGGCAATACAGCCTTAATTTCAAATGGGCTAATGAACTTTGGTTTAAATTTGCCACCATTTGACAGTTGTGTAACTTCCATAACTACTTTCCGATTTACCTCGATCGGGTAACCTGGATTTCGAGTCATATCAAACTTCTTCTTTGTTTCCTCTGCCAAAACATCCAGTGAGCAAGTTAATGGTTGACGAAAGTCTCTCATTAGAATTTTTCATTAAAACTACAAGAGCATATCCTGTCGACTTATTGATCGCATTGCATTGAAAATGGTTCGCATAACTCTTTCAACCTTTCCGTTGCCTCTTGGTAGTCCTGTCGCTATAAAGTGTATTCAACATCCTCTGATTCAAGAAATTGCTTGAATTTAGATGATAGAAAAGCAGTACCTCTATCTGATATTATTCTCTTTGGCTTTCCCAGTTCTAAAAAGACTTTCTTCAGGGCTTCAATGCTTTCTTCTTTTGTTCTCTGCTTCAGGGGACATAGTTTGATGGATCGTGTAAAAGCATCAACGAGCACCAATAGCTGTGTGCAGCCAAAAGATTTAACGAGTGGGCCTGCATGGTCAATATGCCAGGTATCCAACTTTTCAGTGGGAACGTCTTTAAGTTGGCAAAATCCAGATCTCCTCCCGGTATGCGACTTTCCAACGGTACACGATCTACAGTTCTTCACATACTTGCGAATGGTCTTATTCATTCCTCGCCAAATCACATCTTCTTTCATCTTGTTGGCCATTTTATCAACTCCTATGTGTGAAGATTCATCATGGTACAGTTTCATTATCTCCAATCTAGCCAAAATTGGGACAAAGCATCTCATTGGGTGAGTCCTCTTCCCTTGCCAGTAAACCAAGTCATTCTGGACTGCAAAATCTACCTCATGTAGAATTCCACTTAAGATCTCCATGCAAAATGGGTCGACTTTTTGCCATTCACCAATAGATTGAGGAGTACCTGTGACAGAGCTGAGCGCCAGTATTTTGTTCTTGCAAGGCAAATTCCTACTCAAATAATCGACATGCTTCTATTCCTCGTGGACTGGGTTTTAGCATACCGCATTCAATTATTACGCCTAAAAATTCTAGTGGCGTTTTGAAGAATTCGCATTTTTGATAATTAAGTGCGAAGCCACACTTTGACAGCCTATCAATAATTTCATTTAAATTAACAAGTCCTTCTTCAATATTTTCACATGGACAAAGAATATCATCAACATAAACTAGGGCAATTTTCTCTTTATAATCTCCGAGAGCCTTATCAATTGCTGACTGATAACATGGAGGAGAATTTATGAAACCAAAGGGCATTCTATTGTATTCATACAATCCATCAGGTGTAATAAATGCTGCAATGTGTTTGGAACTGTTCGTCCAATCCTGACAAGTCTATTTCTAAATCTTTACAAACTAAAGTGAACGTTTTAGGAGATTTTCTAAAGGATGTCACAAAATCAACACAATTCTTATTAATTTCAAGTTGAATATCCCCTTCTCTGAGGATATCTAATCCGATCAAAGCGTCAATATCCTTATGTGGAATAATACTATCTGTAACTAACTATATTGAATTCGATTTCTATAGCTAATTCAACCTTGAAGAATAAGATGTTTGCTTTTCCTAATGTTTCAAATTCAACGTTTCCTATTCCCATGATTTTTTCAGTTTGAGGTATTACTTAACTTCATCAATCCATTCTTTGGTGATTATACTGCATGAAATCCACGTGGTTGGACTCGATCTTCCACTTGCCATGTTCGCCATAAATTCCATCATTTTCATCTGCAGTTGAGCTTGAATTTCCATCATTTGAATCATCGTCATCGGTTCGACTTGGGCAGCATTCTCTTGATTTTGTTGATCCATTTTGGATGAATTCGTTTGCACAAAGAACTTGGTGAAACTCGTAGAATTTAGGTTCTGAATCTTTCTTTGTAAAGGAAGAACCAACCACACTTCTGATGTTAAATAATAAAACACTTCTTGGTGGATAAGGTGTTTTTTATTCACAGTTTATCAGTGGGCTTTATTCGTACAGATTAATACAATGCACGCTCCGTCAGGGAATACAAAATGGCAGGTTATGCTATGTTGTTTACTAACTCGACCTTGCTTGCGTCTGTCTAGAGCGCGTGGTACTGAGAGAGAGAGCGTAAAGAGGGATCATCGAAAAGCACATCGATTGAGATCACAGAGTATTTGTACATTAGGCCTACGCTACAGATTCGGTAGATATGGTCTCAGCATACTATTATATCAATTCACAAGGGGGTACAAAATTCACATTGCTTACACAGCCATACTGACACTTGAAACGACCTCGTTTCATTAACATAGCAAACAATAATACTTTTCAGGTTACATAAAGCATTGTTTCACTAACATTTGATACAATTGAGTTTTTGTGAGGCATGGCTATGTTCAAGGCGCTGGCTGGCGCTGCGGCTCTGTATTTCAGGTGGAAAAAAGAGCAAGGCGAATAAAAAAACCACCACCGCTTACATGCTCACCACTCAAGATAAGGAACTAATTAGCCAAAAACTTAAAGTCAGTTTCAGCTGATTACCACAAAATTGATGATCTGCTATAAAATTGTTCTGGTTATGCAATGCACCAAAAATCATTCGCAACTCCTGCATTAATGAGCTCCAATCCTCGCTCTCGTTTGAAAATTTTACAGGGATGATCAACAACAAAGGCAGGTTATGTTATGTTGTGTTCTAACTCGACCTTGCTTGCGTCTGTCTAGAGCGCGTGGTACTGAGAGAGAGAGAGGGAGAGAGAGAGAGAGAGAGAGACCGTAGAGAGGGATCATCGAAAAGCACATCGATTGAGATCACAGAGTATTTGTACATTAGGCCTATGCCACAGATTCGGTAGATATGATCTCAGCATACTATTATATCAATTCATAAGGGGGTACAAAATTCACATTGCTTACACGGCCATACTGACACTTGAAACGACCTCGTTTCATTAACATAGCAAACAATAATACTTTTCAGGTTACATAAAGCATTGTTTCACTAACATTTGATACAATTGAGTTTTTGTGAGGCATGACTATGGTCAAGGCGCTGGCTCGCGCTGCGGCTTTGTATTTCAGGTGGGAAAAAGAGCAAGGCAAATAAAAAACCACCACCGCTTACATGCTCACCACTCAAGATTTAGAACTAATTAGCCAAGAACTTAAAGTCAGTTTCAGCTGATTACCACAAAATTGATGATCTGCTATAAAATTGTTCTGGTTATGCAATGCACCAAAAATCATTCGCAACTCCTGCATTAATGAGCTCCAATCCTCGCTCTCGTTTGAAAATTTTACAGGGATGATCAACAACAAAGGCAGGTTATGTTATGTTGTTTACTAACTCGACCTTGCTTGCGTCTGTCTAGAGCGCGTGGTACTGAGAGAGAGAGAGAGAGAGAGAGAGAGAGAGAGAGAGAGAGAGAGAGAGAGAGAGAGAGAGAGAGAGAGAGAGAGAGAGAGAGAGAGAGAGAGAGAGACCGTAGAGAGGGATCATCGAAAAGCACATCGATTGAGATCACAGAGTATTTGTACATTAGGCCTACGCTACAGTATTCGGTAGATATGGTCTCAGCATACTATTATATCAATTCATAAGGGGGTACAAAATTCACATTGCTAACATAAATGAAAGATTTTTTATGGTAAATCAAATATTGGCATTAACATTCGTCATTTGCCATCGTGAAATCACTCTAAAAAAAAGGAATGGGGGTGGAACAACCCCATAATTACTCTAACAAGACTGATTGCTACTCGAAACAGGGACACTACGCTAAGAGGATAATCCAGGAAATTTTTTATTTTAAACAAACAAGGAAGACGCGGAAAAAAGGAAACACAGAAGAAATCGGAATTAAACATAGGAAAAAAATTAAAACTACTCATAGTGAGAGCCAATGCATCGAGACAAAAATGTTATAAATTCAAAGATACATGAATTCTACGACTCTACGTATTTGTGAAGTAACATATAAATTCCAATATCCTATTGGAAAGTGAAAAATTCATTGAATTGTTGTCTGATTTCATATCTGCTACTTATTTCAACACTTATTTTCTGCAGTCATTTCGGGTATTGATTCATTCCAAATGTACGTCATTGGCAGAACCCTATGTGCCATATTTGCATAGAGGATTCTCTCTCTTTCTTATTTAATGAAGGTATGCAGGAATTTGTGCATGTCCATATCTCAATTTTGTGATGACCCTCACGAAGTCTAAACCCTATACCATGAAGCCATGGCGAAAATATAGTTGAAGGTTGTTGGTAATGATGGTAGTCAAATGTAATATAATTCCATGAATCAGTTATGTTAGTTGACTCTTTATAAGTTTACTTCAATATGTTGTTAATTTTATTTTAGTTTTTCTTTGATATCATTCCATTTTTTGTGTTCACCCCTTTATGCGCCAAAGTGATATTACTACTGATTATATTTTTCCTTCTCCGTATCGAATCGCTCTATCTAGTCATAGAATAACAATTATAGAATGTGAGCGTTTTTAATAAGAACAAGAAAGTGTCGGCCTCTTTTCGCTCGAATCCAGCTCCCTTTGGCGCTAGACGCAGGCGCCATGAATTTTCTTGGCGAAGAGAAGGGTCATTTCATTTTGTATGCATGGTAACCTCATGCGGAAAATATCACAGAATATTCCTCCATAGTCTGACATTTTAGGAGATGCCGCTGTCGAGGCACTTCCCCTTTAAGCACAAATTTGGAAGCCAAACGAAAACCCACAAGATGTTTCATATGTAATTTCAAGCATCCAGCTATGAGTATGCAGGGTGTCTCCTCTAAAAGTGTTTAACGTCAATAACCCAACAACGAATCAGAAATTGTGAAAACACTCAGACAGGTCGATTTTTGATGACAGGGGGACATGATCTGGGCTACAAAGCCTGTTTTTCCAGCATACCCTTGGAAAGGGTTGTAACCCCATCAAGAATTCGAATGGAGAAAGTGGGTAGTTTTGTAGCACAAATGCGTGCATGGATTCAAATTTGTATGAACCTACAGTTTGTGTTCTTATAAGTGAATATTCACATTTTACGTATATAACATTTTTTTCATGGAATTACGGTACAGAGTTGTTGTCTCTGTTCTAGCACTTGCACCATAGAATTATAAATATAGAATTTGAGTGTAGTGGCTAATAAGTATACAAAAGTGTAGCTCTCGTTCCCCTTGAAACCAGGGTCAGTTGTCGCTACACGCATGCCTGGGGAGAAGAGAAGGGACATGTAATTATGTTTCCATGGATACCATATGTGGCTCAATACAAACAGAGACAAATAACAAAACTGCATCTGCTGATCGCCACGATGTCCCTATTTTCCCACTCTTCGTTATCGCACATGCTCAATAGTCTGACTGACCCTAGGCACCTCAAATTTATGTACCAACTGCATGATAAATGAACGATAAACATTTTTATCAGGATGTCCTTTATTCGGTTCATTCAAAATCCCTGCAGTAGCCCAAGCACAGTCATTGTTCTGTAAATTAATTTTCAACAATTCCTTTCTCTCGTCCACGTGTGAACCATTTTGAATTCGACCATGAATTCATGATCATTAAGTCAAAACCTATTGTTTGTTTGAGACATTTTGCTTCAAATTCTGAAAAAAAGTACTACTTTGCTGCCTATGTCTTCTTTATCGTTATAACCTCGGTTATAACGAAGTCTATTTCGTACATTTCTATGTGACTACGTCAGTAACAATCAAAAAGTAACTCGAGTTTAACGATTCTAGAAATGTCCATGGTTTGAAATTAGAATACCGTCATTTGCATAAGCTAACGGCTGTGAATTTCACATTTTCGATTCTATTATTAACACCTACATTATTCCGAGCTAACCATTGTGATCGTAGATTAAAATTCAATTTTGGGTTGAATAGAGCAGAAGATCCATAGAATTACTCTCGTGACTTGCTCGCGATTTATATTTCAATTATTCTGGATTTCCTTCCACTATGTACCCACTGTTATGATTATATTGAGTTTCCAATTCCACGGTCCAAAAATTTGCCAAGCTCATCAGAAATCTGAGTGTATCAGTAACTGACAACGAATTCCTAATACACAGAATGGCCCATGTAGTTAAGATGAACAATTGATAGAAAAACTTATTATGAGGAGTTACATCCTGAATACTTCCTCCGTGTATAGAGAGGCCGAAAATTGATTTTTATCTCCCTCTATTGAGATTTGCACGAAACAATCTTTTATATTATATGTACTCGGGGTGAGTCCCTGACTACGAGCGATAATATAATATATATTATAGCTCTATAATGATATATAATATCATATTATATTAAGCGTGCAGCAGATTAGAATATGAAAATTTTAAATTTAGTACAATTTCAGTAGACATAACGATAGGTTGTGTTAGTTTGTGCCGTTTAAAAATGGAAAACTTCGTCGAAATAGTACTCGATACCCTTGATAGCTCTTCAGAAGATGAAGAAGTGGAATGTGACAATGATTTGGCGTTTATTATTGCTAATGAAAAGAAAACGCCTAGATTCTGTATATCCAATCATATTAAATTTCGTAAAGAAAGGAGTGATCCAAGTGATGAAAATTTTACGAATTATTTTCGCATTGACCGAATAAAATTTGTTGAACAACATGACTTAATAAAAGATGACATAAAAAAGTACAAAGTTCCATTTTATTAGGTTAAAAAATTCCACCGTGTCTACTGCCCAAAATGCGTGAAACAAAAGGTGCAGACACATTGTTATCACGTCACGTCACATCACGTCATCTTCCCAAAATGTGCAACCAAGATAATGCATGGAACATTTTGCTTCAAATTCTGAAAAAAAGTACTACTTTGCTGCCTATGTCTTCTTTATCGTTATAACCTCGGTTATAACGAAGTCTATTTCGTACATTTCTATGTGACTACGTCAGTAACAATCAAAAAGTAACTCGAGTTTAACGATTCTAGAAATGTCCATGGTTTGAAATTAGAATACCGTCATTTGCATAAGCTAACGGCTGTGAATTTCACATTTTCGATTCTATTATTAACACCTACATTATTCCGAGCTAACCATTGTGATCGTAGATTAAAATTCAATTTTGGGTTGAATAGAGCAGAAGATCCATAGAATTACTCTCGTGACTTGCTCGCGATTTATATTTCAATTATTCTGGATTTCCTTCCACTATGTACCCACTGTTATGATTATATTGAGTTTCCAATTCCACGGTCCAAAAATTTGCCAAGCTCATCAGAAATCTGAGTGTATCAGTAACTGACAACGAATTCCTAATACACAGAATGGCCCATGTAGTTAAGATGAACAATTGATAGAAAAACTTATTATGAGGAGTTACATCCTGAATACTTCCTCCGTGTATAGAGAGGCCGAAAATTGATTTTTATCTCCCTCTATTGAGATTTGCACGAAACAATCTTTTATATTATATGTACTCGGGGTGAGTCCCTGACTACGAGCGATAATATAATATATATTATAGCTCTATAATGATATATAATATCATATTATATTAAGCGTGCAGCAGATTAGAATATGAAAATTTTAAATTTAGTACAATTTCAGTAGACATAACGATAGGTTGTGTTAGTTTGTGCCGTTTAAAAATGGAAAACTTCGTCGAAATAGTACTCGATACCCTTGATAGCTCTTCAGAAGATGAAGAAGTGGAATGTGACAATGATTTGGCGTTTATTATTGCTAATGAAAAGAAAACGCCTAGATTCTGTATATCCAATCATATTAAATTTCGTAAAGAAAGGAGTGATCCAAGTGATGAAAATTTTACGAATTATTTTCGCATTGACCGAATAAAATTTGTTGAACAACATGACTTAATAAAAGATGACATAAAAAAGTACAAAGTTCCATTTTATTAGGTTAAAAAATTCCACCGTGTCTACTGCCCAAAATGCGTGAAACAAAAGGTGCAGACACATTGTTATCACGTCACGTCACATCACGTCATCTTCCCAAAATGTGCAACCAAGATAATGCATGGAACTTAGCACCATAGGAAGAGAGACACACCTTTCAATAATAAATAGTGAAGCCAAATCATCAGAACTAAACTGGGTGATTATACTAATACGGAATCAAAATGTAGTTAAATGGAAAATATAGCTGCTTTTACAGTTGCTGGTGATTCTCATAGAAGGGATTCGATTTACCAAATGACTCAACGAACAGAGGAAGTGGGGGAATTCCATCAATTAATTCAAGAATTATTGAATGAGCGCCCAGATCGGTTTCAAATGTATGTCAGAATGACATTTCACAAAATATCAGACGTGATATCACGTGCATTCAGAAAGTGTAAATTTGCGGAATATAGATCTTGAGTGCTATCAATGCTATAACGTGACAGCAGATACAATGTTGCAAAAATTTTTACTACATTTTGATTCCGTAGTAATACAATCACCCAGTTTAGTTCTGATGATTTGGCTTCACTATTTATTATTGAAAGGTGTGTCTCTCTTCCTATGCTCTAAGTTCCATGCATTATCGTGGTTGCACATTTTGGGAAGATGACGTGATGTGGCGTGACGTAACAACAATGTGTCTGCACCTTTAGTTGCATTTTCGTGGCGCGTGGGTTTGAACGTGAGGTGGGAGGTGGGATATACTCTAAAATATCGCTCTAAAAGCATATCTCTGCAGATAATTAATATATTATCGCCTGGATATAGATATTTTATGATAGCATTGATGCGCGGTGTTACATGTTATTTTGTTTGAAGCGATTTTTATGTAATATGTGAGATATAATATACAGGGTGAGTCTTTGACTTGTACATATATTTTAACTGAAGATTCTTGAGGTCAGAAGACACCTTTTTTTTATTTTCCATTTTTCCGAATTCGGCTCTGTTAAAAATATATAGCCATTCGAAAAAAAATTGTGCTAATTACGTCCCTGAAATGATACTGTGGAATTGATTCAAAGTTCATATTTCTCGATGGAAATTGACTTTATACATTTAGGTAATACTCAAGTACTAACCTTATTGGAATGAAAATGTTGCAAACACGATAATTTCAACAAAAACAGTTAGTTTCATCGGACTCTATCTGCAACTAAAAAGCCACATTTATTCCACCAAAATAAGTTCCTTCTTCGATTTTTATGCAGATGAGTTTGTAAACACTAATAACTTGTTCATATTTTCCTCGAAATTCCCAAACAATATCATAAAGAAAGACTTTTCATTAAGATTTATTATTAAAAAACCTAACCTAATCTAATTTGTATCGACTCTGTGTCACGTTTCGGCCCGGCTAGGACCTATTTTTCAAAACGTGCAATAAAAAAAAGAAAAGAAAACCTACCTTACTGTTTTTCTCTCTGTTCCAAGACGAGGTAAAGTCAAAATCAATAAACTAAAATTACAATTGTATTCGTTATTATATATGGTACAGTCAGGCATATATATGTTTCCCCAGAGAACGATATGAGAAAAAACAATTTCTACTTAAAGAACGGGTTTTAAATTTTTCCACTTAGCTCTGGTGAGAGAAGAGGGCTTATCCTTCAACCCTTTTCTGGGTGGAGACTTTTCGTGGGAATCGTCAGGATACAGAACTGGCGTTCTCGGCTCCAGAAGTTTCTAAAAATACTTAAAATTTGGAATAAATATCGGTCCCGCACTAGCAACACTTTAGCTACCTTGTTCCCTACAAATCCGGATTTCCGTCAAGAGGTGATAAATCTGATCCTCTTTTCCTTTTATCAATCGCTTTACAAATCCCAATAATTTTGGCTATACTAATAACGATTAGTTCCTTGCAGCATCGGTTAATAATTGAAAATGAAGTAAGAATAACGCGAATGCAAAGCCGAGTACTTGACCTGCGCAAAGCCGAGATAGCGCCCTTACGCAATTTCATATTACATCTGTGAATTTTTGAACAGAAATTTCAAGAAGTTTTTGTCAGCTTGCTGATATTTTCATTGAGGTTAAGGATTTTTCACGAAACATAGTATAAATCACGATTAATTTGTGTACCGTGGTATAAATATCTATGAATTCTGCCGTTTCCATCATAAATCGACTTTGCCGTCAAATTTTACCACGCATGCGTAGAGCGAAAACCGAAGTATGGTTATCTGGACTCTGGAGGCCAACTATAAACAATAACAAACCAGAGTCTCGGAACAAACTGTAAACATTATGTGAAGTTCTGAATACATTCAGTAAATTATTGTTCTAATGTGATTATTATGTGAAGTGAATTAATATAATTTCAACCGTGTCGAGTTTATAGAATTCCAAGAGGATGTTGTTTAGATAGAAACATCGCCACAGATTATCAGGTATCGTATTATTTTTCATTAATTTCAATTTATAATAAGTATTTTGTATCGAGATTCATCATTCATATCCGAATTTTGTATTTCATCGACATTTAACTTCAATATGGACCGGTAAATATGAATTTTCAATAGAAACTGTGCGTATTAAATCCTCCTTGGTGTTCAATTTCATTACCCACATTTGTGGGATTTTATTATTAAAATATCTCGACAAATTTATATTATGAATGATTTTATCGTCTGTGAATTCAATTAGAAAGGAAGATTTTAGCGGCATGCAGACAATTTTTTGAAATTCCGGAAAAAGTCACACACCGTGCATTCACAGATGTAATATGAAATTGCGTAAGGGCGCTATCTCGGCTTTGCGCAGGTCAAGTACTCGGCTTTGCATTCGCGTTATTCTTACTTCATTTTCAATTATTAATCGATGCTGCAAGGAACTAATCGTTATTAGTATAGCCAAAATTATTGGGATTTGTAAAGCGATTTATAAAAGGAAAAGAGGATCAGATTTATCACCTCTTGACGGAAATCCGGATTTGTAGGGAACAAGGTAGCTAAAGTGTTGCTAGTGCTGGACCGATATTTATTCCAAATTTTAAGTATTTTCAGAAACTTCTGGAGCCGAGAACGCCAGTTCAAGGATTGGATTTATATTTCTGTATCCTGACGATTCCCACGAAAAGTCTCCACCCAGAAAAGAGTTGAAGTATAAGCCCTCTTCTCTCACCAGAGCTAAGTGGAAAAATGTAAAACCCGTTCTTTAAGTAGAAATTGTTTTTTCTCATATCGTTCTCTGGGGAAACATATATATGCCTGACTGTACCATATCTCGTATAATAACGAATACAATTGTAATTTTAGTTTATTGATTTTGATTTTACCTCGTCTTGGAACAGAGAGAAAAACCGTAAGGTAGGTTTTCTTTTCTTTTTTTTTATTGCACGTTTTGAAAAATAGGTCCTAGCCGGGCTGAAACGTGACACAGAGTCGATACAAATTAGATTAGGTTAGGTTGTTTAATAATAAATCTGAATGAAAAGTCTTTCTTTATGATATTGTTTGGGAATTTCGAGGAAAATATGAACAAGTTATTAGTGTTTACAAACTAATCTGCAGAAAAATCGAAGAAGGAACTTATTTTGGTGGAATAAATGTGGCTTTTTAGTTGCAGATAGAGTCCGATGAAACTAACTGTTTTTGTTGAAATTATCGTGTTTGCAAAATTTTCATTACAATAAGGTTAGTACTTGAGTATTACCTAAATGTATAAAGTCAAATTCTATCGAGAAATATGAACTTTGAATCACGGTGTGTGACTTTTTCCGGAATTTCAAAAAATTGTCTGCATGCCGCTAAAATCTTCCTTTCTATCTCGACAAAGTTGATAAATATTGTGACAACATTGTAAACTCGTTTAAAGACCAGAGAAGGAATAATATTCGATGATATTTAATTCAGAGACGCATTCAGATTATTCTTGAAATTAATGATTTTTTCGTCAAATTTCTCCGGGTAATATTGGAAATAACTCGAAAACGACGCGTTTTATTGAAAAAAATAGGAATACTTTTAGTTTCTTAAATGATTGATTCTTTCAAAAATATGAACCGTTTATTTTTTTAAAGTGGTTGTGTGGTGTTTTAGCGTGTATTGATGAATCGACTACCCTGTAACTTTTATACTAGTAGAGAAATTGAATAGGTTTCGATTGAGGAATATGCACCATGAATAGAGTAAAAACTCAACCAAAAGTCAGTTCATTCGAAATAATGGTTCCGAAGATATAAATAGAAAAGTGTTTTTTTCATGGATTTTCGACACTCTGTATCTCCCAAACCAAACCGAATTTTGAAAAATGGTATGGAAAAAAAGTGTTCCGTTTGATGACAGGAATCTACAGTTAAAATAAATGTACAAGTCAAAGACTCACTCTGTATATTTTATTATCGCTCGTATTCCGCAGCCCGCTACAACGTGAGATACCCGTATACTATGTAATCAGAAACATCAACAATCTAGCATCGTATTCTCAAAGCTTTGTGAAAGATTCATGAAAGATTTTTGTTATGTAAACTAAAGTAGGTACTTATCAGAAACGTGGACAGTTTATTTCTCTAATTAAATCTAAAGAGCCAACGTTTCGGAGACAATATTTTCTCGTTCTTCAGGGCTGCAAAAACAAACGGAAAACATCAGCAAAACAAACACAAAAGATGTGACAAGAAATAACCTTAAGTCCATTAATTTTTCAGAGATTTATCATTTAGGTATCTTTAAGATCTACAATTCATAATACTCTAAAATTCAAAACACTTTCTAGCAACCAACAACGACGTAAAAAATCTTATGAAATTAATTAAGACGGAAAACAGACATGTCAAGTTAATGTCAAATTTGTAAAACCATCAATTCTTATTCTTTTCCTAAAACATGGTCTTAGTGAACTATACTAAGTTATGTCAAGTGAAAAATCATAAAAATAGCTCAGATTTTTAACGTCCTCTCTAAAATTCACCGTGTCGTATCTTCTGATGAAAATCATCTCGCTTATATTCCTTTTGTAACCATTGGACTCTAATCTAGTACACTAACCTCTTCGAAGTTGAAGTTGTGTCCCTCTTTCAAGGTATGATATGTCAGAGCAGTCTTTTCTTTAGTGTTGATGTTTTTAATGTCATATCTGTGTTGTCTAATTCTATCTCGTAAATATTGTTTTGTCTGTCCTATGTAGCTACTGTTACAATTTGTGCAAGGTATCTTATAAACTACTGAGGATAATAGTTCTTTTTTTGTGGCTTCTTTCTGTTTTGTGAAAAAATTTTTGGTGGTGAGGATGTTATAAAAGGCACAAACGCAGTTCAACTCTTTCAAAATCTTCTGTATCCCGTAAGATAACCCTTCAATAAAAGGAAATCTATGCTATGTTTGTAGAACATCAGAGGCAGGTTGTGATACTAGGGAAGAAATAACAATAGTATCACAACCTGCCTCTGATGTTCTACGTTAAACATACCATAGATTTCCTTTTATTGAAGGGATAAAGAAAATTTTGAAAGAGTTTAACATTAAGTTTCGTCAGCATTTCGATTAAGAATGCCTATGTCTCCGGGCTGCACATATGTTGACCCGGAAAATTCAAACAACAATTTTTCCGCTCCGGTAGAAGATATTTCAACGTTTTCTTTAGCATTCATCAGCATTTATCTAGCATTAAGCTTCGTCAGCATTTCGACGAAGAATACCGATGTCTCAGGCTGCACATATGTTATCCCAGAAAATTCAAATAGGTACCGATATTTCCACTACGGTCGAAGATATTTCGATTTTTTTTCAGCATTTCGAGAGCATTAAGTTTTTTCAGCATTTCGATGAAAAATGCCGATGTCTCCAGGCTGCACATAAGTTGGCCCGGAAAATCGATATTTCCACCACTAGCGAAGATTAATTTTTTTCTACAGCATTTATCAGCATTTAGCTTGCATTTACCGCGTACCTTTTTTTAAGAAATGCTGAAACTTCCGGGCCAACTTGATAGACCTGAGATACTAAAATATGGAAGTTATTGTCAATTATAAGAATGGACCAAATACCAAAATCAAAACAATCTGGATTTTTCTGATGATTTCTACAGAATCGTACGAAAATTAACAATAAAAAAACAATTACAATACTTTATTTGCATTTCCAAAATTATTATCACATACATGTGGTAATATACAATAAAATAGGAATGAGGTCAGTTACAGAATAATAATTATTGTAGGTATTGATAAAATCTTGAGTTGCAACATACAGCAAAATACTCTGGTACTGTGTAAGGTTCAACATTTAATAATAATAATAATAATAATACGGTGTGGTTTGGTTTCTGCTACGCCACATGGGGGGTGACGTCCCCACGGCCCGAGTTACCTGGGCCACCAAGGGTAAATGGTGGCAAACCCATGAAAATGGAGAAAATATCAAGCCAGCAACGAGAAGTGGAAACCGATATCATGGCAGAAGATCGAAATGCCACTCCACCTGCTGGCTCGACCACCGTGAGGAGGACTGCCCGCAGGGGAGCTCGCAACGCACGTATCAGGTGGAGCCGCGAAATGAATATTGAAGTAATGCGAGCTCTTTATTACGTGAACAATTGCGAGGACAAACCACTTCGTGGATGGAGATACTCCCTCTATAACGTCTTCACCTGGAGAACCTCAGCTGACAAAAGGAAATCATTCAGGAGGAATCTCCAAAAGATCGAATTATCCCAGAGGATCGCGAGATATGCACAACAGGCTGTAGCATTGCAAACCTGTCATATCGTGCGGAAATTCCTGAACTAGTGGGAGGAACTGAATTGTTTTTTCACAGGTTCATAGAAATAATACCAGCTTAAGCTGAGACCGGGAGACCGATGATGAAGAATAATAATAATGTTTATTTTTTCAACATGGTTACTAAATTTTACAATTTCCAACAATGAGAAAATATGTCAAAATAATATGCAATTATATAATTTTTTCCTTAATTCAGATTGCCCTCGAATATTTCGTATGTGTTCTGGTAATTGGTTGAATAATTTCAAGCACATATATTTGGCATTATCTTGTGCTAGACTCAAGGAAACCCCAGGATACAAGTATGGGTCTTTTCTCCAAAAAATTATTTGTCCTAAATAGAGTTCTGCAAGACTCACGAAACTTCATCTTATACATGATTCTGATAGCTAGCTTCTGGATTTTACAGAGACATGGTTACTGTTACCCCATATTATAATGCCGTATGCAATTAGCGATTGAAAGTTTGAATAGTATAATACCCTCATTGTTTCTATATCTTTATATCTACATGATATCTGAGTACATTCAAAGTGTAAATGACCCTATATAGTTTCTTGTTGAGGTTTTGAACATGATTGATTATGCCATTTTAAATTTATGTCAAGATGAATTCCCAGAAAATTTACAGTGTTGGATAAATGGACTTCATTTCCTCCAATGTTGACAGTACTTTGAAGATCAAGATACAGCTTTTCGGTATGAAATGTTATACATTCTGTTTTGGTCACATTTAAAAGAAGTTGATTGCTAGCACACCAGCATTCCACACAGTCTAAAATTTTCTCAGCATGTGTAAATGTTTCTTGCAGATTTCTGTCCCAGGTGACAATGTTATAGTATCGTCGGCATAGATGGTGACTTCCAAATTGTCATTGGTTAGATTTACATTAGCATCAAGTTCAGTTGGTAATTTATTTATATATGTGAGAAAGAACAACGGACCTAAAATGCTTCCCTGCATGACTCATAACTCCACCATCTTCTCCTCAGATTCATACTTGCATTCCTGGGTTGGGATAATTACTTTCTGTCTTCGGCCTTGTAGATCCGAAATCGGTAGCAGAAACGACAAAACAACAATACACCATAAACTCCAGTTTAACAAGAAAGCATCTTTTTACAATTTTTCAAACTTACAGTGGCTCAGTTAAAAAAACAGTTCTGAAGTAATAAAACAGGTCTCAATGTTCTAGAAAAAAAACCTTCAGATTTGCAATCGAAATTGTATGTCACATGGTATGAATTTATTCTAATTGTGATATTTATGTCAAATTTCAGTTGAATATCATGTGATGGGTATGTATCCCGAAAACTGAACGTTTGAGTTCCACGTTCCTAGAAATTTTTCAACAAATCGCTCCTTTTCGTTTGTATCACCAATTTATTAAAATCCTGTATATTTTATGAGTGGTAATTGTGACAGTTATGGTCGACCATAAGATCATGGAATGAATGATAGTCAGTCCATCTAATTATTATAACCTCAATCAACGTCACAAGTCAAAGAGTAGCTCTGTATAGTTGTAAGTTGAATTACGAAAAAATCTTCAAGAGGTGTGCATGAATTTTTGAATTGGTTGTTTCAAACAACGTAGTAGCGAGAACTCCACCATGATGAAATATCTTCCATTCTCTCACTATTATCGCATTCGGCCTTAATGGTTGAAACAATCCTCATTAGTTATGGGTTCCGCAACGGATGGACCATGTCGACGCACGCAAAACGTCTGCCTCATAGTGGATTTATATGGACCGGCAGTCCAGCACAATGGCATTTGTCAATAGCGAATCTGTTGAGCAGGAGGAGTCGGTTGATATGTAGTTTGCACGCGTGACGCCGACATGCTTGGATCCGATCACGAATAGCCATCCTTATCGGCCCATTAGCACCAGGGGTGTATTCAAATCAGATCAAACGTGAATTTTCCCGTCTTGACAAGGAACTTCCTACTGCTTTCAGTCAGGCAGATTTCCTGAAGACCCTACAAAAATCAATACCTCCTCCCAATGTACAGGGTGTTACCAAATGAATAAGAAAGTTTTCAGGGGGCTATTCCTTGTCGAAAGCTCTGAGAAATAATGCTCAAAGCTGAAGAAATGGCATTTTGTGGAAATGTTCTAGCAACGCAAGTGCAACAGCCTCCTATTCGAGTCATTTGCCCAAGGCCGGTTCATGCACAATTTTGTATTTTATTGTTTTATCGGAAACTATTGCTTTTACGTACCTTACACTGGGGTTGGGAAGATTTGCAACGAAAAGTTCATTTCAACAAATATTTTAAAATTATTTTGTTCTGTTGAAAATTGAAATAGGGGTTAAGTGTTTTACTCCTTTGGGAGATCCTGATTTGATTTAAAAAATATAATTTCTTCAACTCTTCGACCAGGAAAAAACGATCATTTAATCATTTTCGAAAGCATGTATTGTTTGCACGAAAGTCAGCCTTCAATCTTCGACAAGGAATCACACCCTAAAAATATGTACAATGAGTAATATCTTCGTGAAATTGACGTTTGTCAATATGACAATTCCTTCATTACTTTGGTCGAAATGAGGTCTGTATCTAAGAACTTCCTTCTTCAAATTCATCAGTAGCTGGATTTTTCGGAAATTTCTCTCGGTGTAAGAAATTCTGCGGTTTTCTGTACCGTCGCTGAATTCAAATGAAAGTTTTTTTATTCTTTGTCTGGTTTGTTACTGTGGAATGATTCAAATAATGACGACAAATGTTCTGCGAATAATTTTATTTTTTGGCCCGGATTTGAAAGGTTTTTAGGGGTTTTTGGAATTTTCAATAGGCTTCTTTATAAGAATAAATAAATAAATAATAATTTATTGATCCTTTGAGACATTTTACAATGTATAGGATAAGTCAATGAAAAATTACAATGAGGAATTTACCTAACTAAGGAAGTACATCACAAAGAAAATCATTCGTTCTATAATAACATTCAGACAATAGCATATTTTTTATTTGTTTTTTAAATTTTCGTAACTCCAGTGACTTTAAAGAATGTGGTAAATGTGTAGTAACGGGGTTGTTACTTAGGGTTTGAAGGAGAACACTTTACTATAAAAGTATCTATTGAGCTCATTAGGTACACTGCTGTCTTACTTCTACAATAAATGACTAATGACTGATCAATCCTTCTTCTATCTGTCCTACTTAATATAAGACAATGGGTACAGTGCTGAGTACGCAATATTGAGAAATATCTATTTAACATTCCAACGTTAGGTACACTACACCTTTCCCGAAATTTCAAAAAGAATTTTTATTACTTGGGGATAAAAATTCTATCAATTTCAATTCTTATAACTAACTTTAAACTAATCCCAATAGAATAATAAACCCATTTCGCTTATTCTTCATATACCTAACTAACCTAGCTTAACTAGACATAAAAATGTTTAACTCGTAATAATATCGGATGGCTAGTCTCACATTCAGGATTTCACTTTCGTCATTTTTAATTCACAACACTGTCTTGTAATAGTTACATGTCCTTGACCTCGCGCACAAAAGGTTTAGTTCGATTCTTATGAACCACACACTCTTTACCGTTTTTGCTGATTCGAACGTTCGGAGAATCATCTTTTATTACACTGAAAGGACCTTCGTAAACACTTTGCAGTTTATTTCCACTTTCGTTTTTCAATAAAATTAAATCGTCTTTTTCGTATTTTATAGGATTTATCTGTCTGTCATATATCACTTTTCTTTTGAATTTTTCTAATTCTAAATTTTGCCTTGCATCTTGTTGTGCTTTTTGCAATCTAAATTTGAGTTCTAAAGGATACGAATCCGCGTTATATAAGGGTTCGACAGTGTCACTATTCACTAGATTATTAGGCAAATTACACTTTTTTCCGAAAACCAGCTCATAAGGTGAATATCGTGTACTACAATGATACGATGTATTATACATGAAACAAAAATATGGGATCCATGAAGACCACGAAGAGCCATAGTTTCTCATTTGTATTCTTAAGAAAGAGTTTAATGTTTTATGTGAATTTTCCAAAGATCCAATGCTTTGATGATGGTATGCTGTAGCTTTTATATGAGATATTCTTAAAAATTTACAAATCTCCGACATTGTACTGGAAATGAATTCTGTTCCTTGATCAGTAGCAATCTCAGAGGGAACGCCATATCTTAATATGAATTTATCTACGAAAGCTTTCGCTACTGTTACTGTGTCCTTTGATTTTAAGGGATATGCTTCGACAAATTTCGTTAGATCGCATTGTAGAGTTAGAACATATATAAAACCATCGTCATCTTTTTCTAAGGGGCCGACAATATCTAAGTAAACTTTTTCGAAGGCTGAATGCGCAGTTGGTGTTATTACCATCGGTTCTTTTATGGGTTTACTAAACTTTTGTTTTTGACAATTAGCACATTTCTTAACATAAGAGACACAATCATTTGATAATCCAGGCCAATAATAATATCTTCGTATATTATTGATCATTTTACGCACTCCCGAATGACCAGCCGTCGGCAATATATGAAAGTCGTTTAGAATAAGTTTTTTCGTATCTGGATTGAAAATTCTTTTTACACCTGTAATTACGCAAATTCGTGGACCGGTCCATTTAATTTTAGCAATCGTCTGCATAAAAAATTCCACTATAAATGCATTATATTCATTTTTCACTATGATTAGCTCTTTTATAATCATTTTCGTACATAATTCTTCCAAATCTCTCAATAATTCGTCTCGCGAGATTATCGATGGAGTATCTGGATGTATATAAACTAACTTCGAATTCGGTTCATAACATACACATTTTGATTTCGAAAATATATTCTCAGAATTTCCAAAACTACTTAAATCATCGTTTCTTTTTAGAACAATTAATTCGTTACCTTCATTGGGTTTTTTCAAAATTTCAACAACATTTGGTTGATCAGACCCATTATTCGTTGAAGTTTTATTTTCAAAATCAGGAAGGCTTCTCGATGCTTTAGCCTGGGCCCTGGTTAAAACAGCAAGTACGTTCCGATTCATTTCATTTAATTCCTTTGATGTTATGCGAGACAAAGCATCTGCTGGTCCGTTCATTGAACCTTTAACATATTCAATATGATATTGATATTCTTCCAGACACAAACGAAATTTTGTTAGACGACTAGAAGGGTCGGTATGGTTAAAAAGATAAACAAGAGGCCTATGGTCAGTACGAATTTTAAAATGTCTACCAAATAAATATGGACGAAAATATTTTACTGCCCATACCACTGCCGCTAATTCTTTCTCTATAGTAGAATAGTTGATTTCGGATTTATTGAAAGGGCGACTAGCAAATGCCACCGGCTTATTATTTTTGTTAGAAAGGACTGCACCAGCGCATGTTCCACTTGCGTCAGTTTGCACAATAAATTCGTTTTCATCTGAGAAATCGGGATAATCAAGCACTGGAGCTGTAGAAAGAGCAATTTTCAATTTTTCGAAAGCATTTTGACAATCGTCTGACCAATGGAATTCTGAATATTTTCTGCATAACTTATTCAGAGGATTAGCTATTTCCGCAAAATTTCTAATGAACTTTCGATAGTAATTAGCAAAGGCTATAAATCTTTTGACGTCATCGGTGTTTTTTGGGACTGGGTACAGCTTAAGAACTTTCGTTTTATCAGGATCAGGTGAAAGACCTTCGGAAGATATGAGATGACCTAAATATAAAATTTGCTTTTTAAGGAATTCGCATTTTGAAGGGTTTAACTTTAAATTTACCTCTCTAAGTCTGGAAAACACTTTCAGAAGATTTTTATTATGTTGTTCTAAGTTTCTACCAAAAACAATCAAGTCGTCCAGATAACAAAAACATTTTTCGTAATTCAATCCGGTCATTGCAATTGAAATTAGCCGTGAAAACGCACTGCAGGATATTTTCAATCCCATAGGCAGTCTTTTCATTTGATACTGTTTTTTGTGGGTTGCGAACGCTGTGTAAGGTCTGCTGTCAGCTGCCAGCTCTACCTGGTAATAACCTTGACTTAAGTCTAAGTGAGAAAAATATACCGCTCCGGTAAGCGAATCGAAAATGTCGACTATGTTGGGAAGGGGGAATTTGTCGTCTTGAATTTTTTCATTCAATGATCTGAAGTCGATTACAAGTCTCCATTTCTTATTGCCATTTTTATCAGCTTTCTTAGGGACTAATAAAATTGGAGAGGACCATTCACTCTGGGCCTCCTCTATAATGTCGTTTTTTATCATATCCTCAATTTGCTTGTCTATCTCCTGTTTTTGTGAATGAGGAATGCGGTACGGTTTTCTATATACTGGCGCTTCATTTGGTTTTAAGGTGATAGTTTGCTCGAAAACTCTAGTTGTGGTTAATGTGTCATTTGGAAGATGGAAAATGTCGCTGAACTTAGCACATAACTCTTCGATAGATAATTGTTCTTCCTTATTCAAACCGTTCAAGTTTATCAATGAAAATAATTCTTTTACTCTAGTAGGTGAAATCTCGGTACTCTTTGTAAACGAACAAATTTGATAATTATCGAGATTATGAATTTCTGGTACACAATTCTTGAGGGTTACTTCGGTTTCTCTTGTATTAAGAATTTTGACAGGTATGATGTTATGCTTAGGTTTCACCACGGTTCCTGCTAGAAAAACGCCTCCACATATTTCCTGAGGAATTACAACACATTCGTTTTCTGTATTTATTGATAAGTATTCAATAATTTCGCATCTAGGTGGAATAGTCAAAACAGAATCAGTTTTAGAGTTCAGAGAAACCTCCACCTTATTATGGCGGTTATCCAGAATTAACGTATTCTCTTCAAAATTTAATATACCTTTATATTTTTGCAAAAAATCTTGACCTAAAATACCATTGTAATTACAAGGGATATCTCGAAACACATAAAATAATTGCTCGAAAGTAACACCGTTGGTATGCAATCTTAATGAAATATTTCCGATAGCTGTTATATTTCCACAAATACCGTTCACAGTAAGATTATCTTTGCGTATCAGAGATTTGTCTCTAATAGAATCTAATTTAATTGCACAGAGTGAAGCTCCGCTGTCTATTAAAAATTTTAATTTTTGAGATCCCACTGAAAATTCTACATTATTCAAACCCAAGCAAGCGAATATAGACTCAGTTATCGGAGTTAAGAAAAAACTGCTGATTGTTTGAATTTTTCTTTTCGGTTTCGTTATTTCCTCGATTCAAATACAAGACTCTGTTTTCTTGTGAATGATAACTCGATTGTCTTCCTCGAGAATTGAAGTTTCTCTGTGTTTGACCACGAGAGCGTCCTGCAAAATTCCGCGTATTATCATTTGATGGTGCCCGACCGACAAATTTATCTGGCTTATAATTGGTATTATATCTTGAATTATTACCATGAAATCTATGCGACGGGCCTCTGAATCTACCACTGCCTCGGTTTTGCCATTTTCTACCTCTTTGCACTTGAAAATGATTCACAGAATGCATATTTTCCGATGAAGAAGCTTCGTCTAGTGCTGTGCGGATGGCAACTTTAAGTGAAGAAAAATCGCGTGCTGCAATAATGGTACTTAATCTTCTATTATTTAATCCGTCTGCGAATTGCTTTATAGCATTCCGCTCATTAATAGGTTTCAAAACCGAATATGCATTGTCGTCACCTTTAGCCTGTGAAATAGTCAAATCGACAAAAAGTTCTTCTAAAGATTTACCGAAAGATTCAATCGATCTATTTCCTTGACGTGAATTTATTAATTTAGTTTGGAGAGTAGTATCAGATTTAATGGTGAGGAGATGGGTTTTCATATCAGCCACTAACGAAGATGTTGAAGCATAATCCTTATTAAGACGAAGTTTAGCACTTGAAGATAACCGAGTTTTCAATACGAATTTTATTAGATGCTGCTTTTGGTCCGCTTTAAGCATTGAATCATAGAACTCTATAGCATCTATCAATAGTCGAACTGTATCTTCGCTATCATTGAGCATCGGTAACAAAGATGACGCGGTTTTCAAATCAAACGACTCCATTTCTATCAAACTAGGGCTCTCCTTGATCTGTAACTTTGATATTACACTATATATTTCCCGTATTTCGGAGGAAAATTGCTGAATTGCGCTCAAAACATCGGGTGGGATTTCTGAAATACTTTGTTGAATTTCCTGAAGAACAATCTCGAACCGTTCATAAATAACTGTAGCTTCCTTGATTTTAATTTTGAGAATCTCTTTCTGTCGCCTCTCAGGGCCAATTTTCCTCAGATATACTTTTATTGATTTCAGGGATTCCAAAATTTCCTTTAAATTATTGACTGCCATACATAAAATTTAAAAAAATAATGCTAATTCTCTAGTTTCTACTAAGGTATTATCAAAAATCAAATTGAGACAATAAAAATTCAAATAAAAATGTCATCATTATTCATTGCATATTATGTATATCGTTATGATCTGGGTCAACTCACGAACTTTGCAATTGCCACATGACACGGGCGTCACCAATGAATTTGTACAACTGTCCGGTGCTACGTCGGTTCCGCTTATGTGGACGAAAAATAAAGGTGCGGCTACAGAGTGTCCTTTGGAAGCTCACCTGATTTATATCAAACAAGCTTTTGGAGTCTGTTAATATCACCTAGGCGTTGTTGATGGGAGCTAACATCTGGCTTCTCGTGACTTCTCGCCTGATTTTCCTTTCCAACCTCTTCTTACATAAGTTGAAAGTGTAGAATACGGCCGCTGCTATAACCAGAAGGAAGATTACCAATTCACATACCTCTCGAGTGGAAATTTTTTCGCTGATTTGTCCATTAGTTTGGCCACCACTATTACCAGCCTGTGCGATGATAATCTCTTCTCTTTCTTGCTTAGCTTGGCTTGACCCCATTTTTACTTTTCTCCTTACTCTCCACTAAATATTCAAAAATTTCCAAGGTTTCGCCATCAGGATCGCCATGTAGTAACGGGGTTGTTACTTAGGGTTTGAAGGAGAACACTTTACTATAAAAGTATCTATTGAGCTCATTAGGTACACTGCTGTCTTACTTCTACAATAAATGACTAATGACTGATCAATCCTTCTTCTATCTGTCCTACTTAATATAAGACAATGGGTACAGTGCTGAGTACGCAATATTGAGAAATATCTATTTAACATTCCAACGTTAGGTACACTACAAATGATTAAACATTTTATGCCCTGATATAGAGGTGAACATTCAAACTTGTGTGTCTTGTGCTTGGGTACCAGAAGGATCTCGGACTTTCTGGTATTATAATCGTGAAAACTAGACAGTCTCAGCCAGTTACTTTCATTTTCTTCGGTGTATATCAAACATTTTAGTATGTATATGCAAGGCAGGGATAGTATTTTGTTTTTCACAAATATTGGCCGACAAGACGCAAGAGAAGGCATCCTGAATATCAATCTCATTATTCTTTTTTGTGCGATAAAAGCTCTGGAAATATTAACACAGTTACCCCACAATAATATATTATAGGATAAATGGCGGTAAACAAGACTATAATATACAGGGTGTCCGGGGAATAACTGTACATACTCATACCAGAGATAGAGTTGGACTAGCTGATTACGAATTGACTATAAAAAATTAATTTCTGGATTTCCCTAGAAAGCTACAGGGTGATATTCCAGCTTCATGGAAATACTGAGACCATCATAAAATCCAAACTTATTGACGGATATCATTGAAACTTGGGAGGTTATTGGCACATGCTAAGGTCGAGTCTGAAAGATATCAATTATTCCATTATTCCAGGGCCGGACTCATTAATCTTCATTTGAAGTGTTCAGGGTAAAAAAAGCACTTTGTATTTCGAATTACAAATAATTGATTCGCTTTTCAGAAAGAAGCTAAATTATGCTTCGATTTGTGATATCGCTCGAAATTGTCACATCAACAATTATTTTATTATGAATTTTTGAATTTGGATAAAGTTCGATAAATTGAATTTTTCACCATGAAGAGAACTGAAAATCACATGTTTAAATATAAAAAGCAAAGGTATTAGTAGAAAATTTTTAAAAAAGTTCAGAGCTTTAATAAGCACATTCCATAACTAAACAATAACAAATGAAAGAAACTAAAATACAGTAAAGAGTACCTAATAAAAATGAAAATAGGAACGAATGAATTGCTGATTCAACGTTATTTTAGAAGTGGTTCGAAATGAAAACCATTAGCTTGTATACATTTCTCTTGCCAAATGTTCAAATTGGATACAGCCTTGCGAATCATATCGCCATTATTTCTTAAAATATCGCAACAGTTGGTAATTCTGTTCACCAGCTGTTCTCTTGACTGGATTTCTTCAGAATATACCATATCCTTCAATTTTCCTCCTGGATAAATCGCACCTGTAAGGCGACCGTCAAAAAAATGAGGCCCTATCAAATGTTTGTTTATCACAGCACACTAAACATTTACTGAAAATTTTTGTTGTGATTTTCTCAGTCTTATACTTTGTGGATTATTTTCGGCCCAAATGTGCTAGTTATGAATATTGAACACAACATCTCTGGTGAATTGAACCTCATCACTGAATATTGTTCTGTACAAAGTGACTTTGTGATTTGCTATCCAATGTGCAAAATTCAGTCTTAAGACATTATCGTCAGGTTCCAATCGATGTACCTGTTGTATGTGGTGCGGGTACATATTTTCCTCTTTGATTATTCTGTGCACCTTATGCTTCGGCAAATATAATTGTGCACTCACTCTCCTTATACTAGTTGAAGGTTGTGCTTGAATTAATACTTCATCACCTCTTTCTAGATTCCTTTGGCGATCCTTCTTCCTATCTGGCACTCTACCATATCGCGGTATACAACTAAATACTTCATAATATTTAATATTGAATAAGTAAACTTTGAAGAAACAGAGTAAAAAATTGCAAAATCACTACTCATACTACTCGATTTACTAATTCAGTTAGAGGTTTTTACATTGGAAGAAGTGTCACTTTGGTCTACTTATATCTTTGTTGTCGAACACCCGGTATATATACGAATAATTTTGAAATGTGCTTATGTATAACCTATACACATCACCAATTTTTTTTTCGAAATTTACCTTCATTAATTCCATCGCAATGAGATCCGTGTCTGGGGTGGCCACCCAGTATATCAACAAATTATTATAGTCTTCCTCACCTCCAGTGACTTTTTTAAGAAAGTTTATTATTTATTTTCGACCTCCACAAAATGACTAAGTCCTGTTCAGGAAAATAAATTAAAATTTTCTAACTTTATCCAAATTAAGAAATTCATAAAAAAATAATTGTTGATGTGACAACTTTGAGCGATACCACAAATTGAAGCATAATTTAGCTTCTTTCTAAAAAGCGAATCAATTATTTGTAATTCGAAATACAAAAGTGTGTTTTTTTACCCCGAACACTTCAAATGAAGATTAATGAGTGCGGCCCTGGGATAATGGAATAATTGATATTTTTCAGACTCGACCTTAGCATGTGCCAATAACCTCCCAAGTTTCAATAAAAACCGTCAATAAGTTTGGATTTTATGTTGGTCTTAGTATTTCCATGAAGCTGGAATATCACCCTGTAGCTTTCTAGGGAAATCCAGAAATTAATTTTTTATAGTCAATTCGTAATCAGCTAGTCCAACTCTATCTCTGGTATGAGTATGTACAGTTATTCCACGGACACCCTGTATAATAATCAGCGAATGAAGAGGCAACGAATTTCTAACTCTACTAATAGCGTAGAATGAGTTGTTTAGTTTTCTGCATAGTTAATCGATATATGCAGACCAGATCAAATTTCTGTCCACATGAACACCGAGAAACCCTCCACATGTGGACGCAATGATCGTATCATTCTGGTATCGAATTCTCGGGATACCCCTCTCATTGCTTCTTAGACCAAAAATAGTCTTATCCACATTCACCATTAGTCCATTCTGGCCATTGGACGAATTCCCCTATATAAGTCCCTCACAAGCCGTTTGGACCTCCTCACAACTCCGTGCAAAAACAATCACTGAAGTATCATCAGCAAACATTGTCACCCTCAAATGAGTCAGATGAATCGGCAAATCGTTTATGAATATCAAAAACAATAGCGGTCCCAGCACGGAGCCCTGAGGAACACCAAGACCCATACTGAATTCATGCTTCTATTGCTTATACAACTTCGGAGCCACTCTAAAAATATTCCCCTAAAGCCCAAGCTGTAACATTTATCTATGATTAACGAAAAGGAAAGCGTATCAAAGGCCCGAGAAAGGTCGAAGAACAAGCTAGCAACATGTAAGTCTTTATCTAGGCACTCATACACAGATTCAACAAAAGTGAGAGCGGCCGTCTGGGTTGATCGACCACTTCTAAAACCGTGCTGAGCTGGGGCAAGCAAACTAAATTTACAAAGATATTTCATCATACGAGTGAAAACAATACGTTCGAAAACTTTCGATAGGACACTAATTAAAATTGATATGGGGCCATAGTTGCTAACATCATTTACGTTGCCTTTTTTTAAAATAGGTACAATAATGGACTTTTTCATGTTCGGAAACGTCCTCTCAGTGATTGAGATATTTATGAGGTTAGCAAATGGTTCGCTATTAACTTCAGCAACTGACTTTGGAATTCTGACAGAAATTTGGGCAGCGCCGACGCATTTTTTGTTTTTTGAAGTCTTTATGGTGTCAACAACTTCATATTTTGAAACAGGATGGAGGAAGAAATTACTCGTGGACAATGGTGAAGTAGTGCAGTAAAAGGATAAAATTCCCCCGTAGCAAATTTTCAATTTAGACTAGAGAATGTTGACCGAATATGATATAGAATATCAATTTAACATTCATTGGAGATATAAATTCGAATTGTTTTTGTTGATCCTCAAAATTTTCTTGAGTTTATTCCTCTGTTACAAATAGGGAAAAAAGGTTTTTAGGGGTTTTTGGGATTTTTAATAGGCTTCTGAATAAAAATTAATAAATAAATAAATAAGTAAATAATAATTTATTGATACTTTAAGGCATTCTACAATAATAGGATAAGTCAATGAATAATTACAATGAGGAATTTACCTAACTAAGGAAGTAAATCCTATCGGTGAATGTTTTTTTGTCTGGTTGTGAATGATTTCGTTGTTCTTCTGCTCTAGACTTTTTTTCGTTTTTTTCCCCAGAAATATTTTATTTTCGAGTCAGGAAAACTCATTTCTGCAGCTTTCTGTATTTTTTGTGTATTAAAACATATGGCACTGAATGCATTTAGGGAAAAAGATGTACATCTGTCGGTTATTTCAAATCTGGCACGACATTCAACATTATCAACATCGGTAATATATCAGAAATTAGGTTTTATTTTTAGTGCCATGAGATTTACGAATTTAAACTTCACCAGGGGGCCACTTGAAGTTGAACTGATAAATAATCGGATCCCAGTGTGGGATGAAGTTTTCAATTGAAGTTCTATTTCAAAAGACAATATTTACTTTTATTGATTACCTATACAAAATACTAACAAATTATTATAAAAACAATATGATTAAATATGAGTAAACAAAAATTAATGTCATAAACGATACAGGGTGAGTCTTTGACATCTACTTATAATTAAACTGTAAATTCCTGAGACCAAAAGAAATCTTTTTTTCCCTTTCCATTTTTTATTATTCTGATTTCTGAGATGGAAGTGGCTTTCTTTGAAATTGTGCATAGGCGGACAATAGAACGCTTATATTGTGAGCCCGTAGGTCAATGCTTTCACTTTTATTGCAGTGGATATACACCTCGATTTTCCTCATCCCCGTCTAATCAACCCTGATTGATTAGATTCGAAAATTGGGACGAATATAGGGTGAAATACCATAGGATTGGTTCTCCGATATTTACTGAATACAAATGTCTCTATTTTCGTTTTCGCCATGTTTATATACAGGGTGACTGGTGACGTAAGGGACAACGGCTAAGTGGAGATAGAGGACCTCAAACTGAATGAGAATTTGGGTTTCAAATGTCCCATAAGGTATTTGATGGATTCAGTCTTTACTTGATGGAAATTCATGTTCAATAACAGGTAAATAAAATTCAATTTCCACAAACAATATTTAATTTTGAACAACGATCGTTTCGCCTCACTGAGGCTTCGTCAGGTTCTAAATTTGAACTAATTGGGTGGTATAATAACAGGACATTATATAGGATATACAGGTATACATTGGGGCGTTTAGATGGTATTCCCAAGTTACAAGAAGATGTACCGACAGGGGCAATAAAAGTTATTGAGTTTTGCCGCTGGTTTTTCCAATCTACGTGAAGATATTCAACAACGGCGATATATTAACATCCGTTTGGTCATTTAACAAAATTTTTTGAGAATTATATATGTTAATTTCAAGTGATTCTAATAGTGTTAATCTTGATCCTTTACTCTCGATATGGATAATTTCGTAATTGTCGTTGAAATAATGACCAAATTCTCTTAAATGGTCGGCGTATGTTGAATGTGGACCATTTGATACTCTTCTGGTGTTCATGGATCCGTTTTTTAAATGATCTGCCGGTTTGACCAATGTAGACCAATGGGCAATCATCACAAGTAAGCTTGTAGACACCCGATTTATCATCTTTGTTTGATTTATCTTTGTAATTTTTAATGTATTTATCTAAGTTGTTAGAGGTTCTGAAATCTGAAGTATAATTGAAATTGTCTTTGAAATAATTGGCAATATTTTCAGATAATCTATTAATATATGTGATTCGGATATATTTTTGTGGGTTGGGGTCTTTTATGATTGGATAAACATAGGTTAATGCTATTTTGTTTTGTTTGTTTGTTATCATATTATCTATGATGTTTGGGTTGAAACCATTATTAATAGCTATTTGTTTAATTATATTTAATTCTTTTGTAAAATTCTGGGAGTTCAAAGGAACATTTAATAATCTATGAATAAAACTATTATAAGCTGCCATTTTTTGTTTATAAGGATGGTTGGAAGTTTTGTGAATAGTGATATCAGTGTGGGTAGGTTTGTGATATATGCTGAATTCGTGTAAACAATTTGATCTTGTAATGGTAATATCAAGAAAGTTAATACTTCGATTCTTCTCTTCTTCGAAAGTGAATTTAATTGAAGTGTGTAGATTATTGATAAAATTTGTAAAAATATTCAGTTGTATACTGGTACCTTTAAAGCAACAAATGATATCGTCAAAGTATCTATACCAATAGAGGAAATATTTGCTTGATGGGTTCGAATGTATTTTGGATTCTAAATCATCCATAAACATTTCGGCTAAAATCGAGCTGAGTGAGTTTCCCATGATAAGTCCTTCATTGGAAATATAAATACTACCATCAAACTGAAAGTAGTTTTGTTTGAGACATGTTTCAAGGCAATTTAGAATATCATTAGTTTTGATGGGGTTGGCATTATTTTTTATCAATAATTTTTCAACCATTTGAATTGTTTCTGTTGGGGGGATACTAGGAAATAAATTTTGTACATCAAAAGAAATTAATTTAGAGTTTTCAGGTATTTGAATGGATCTAATATTGTCTATGAGTTGGAAGCTATTTTTTATCGCGTATTTGGCTTGGAATTTAGTTTCGTTTGGTTTGGATAATTGAAATTAAAATTTTTGATAGTTTTATACTTGGGGAAGTAATGAACGAAACAACCAAGGTTGTATTAGTAGTATTTATATTTCCAATGAAGGACTCATCATGGGAAATCCACTCAGCTCGATTTTAGCCGAAATGTTTATGGATGATTCAGAATCCAAAATACATTCGAACCCATTAAGCAAATATTTCCTCTATTGGTATAGATACGTTGACGATATCATTTGTTGCTTTAAAGGTACCAGTAGACAACTGAATATTTTTACAAATTTTATCAATAATCTACACACTTCAATTAAATTCACTTTCGAAGAAGAGAAGAATCGAAGTATTAACTTTCTTGATATTACCATTACAAGATCAAATTGTTAACACGAATTCAGCATATATCACAAACCTACCCACACTGATATCACTATTCACAAAACTTCCAACCATCCTTATAAACAAAAAATGGCAGCTTATAATAGTTTTATTCATTGATTATTAAATGTTCCTTTGAACTCCCAGAATTTTACAAAAGAATTAAATATAATTAAACAAATAGCTATTAATAATGGTTTCAACCCAAACATCATAGATAATATGATAACAAACAAACAGAACAAAATAGCATTAACCTATGTTTATCCAATCATAAAAGACCTCAACCCACAAAAATATATCCGAATCACATATATTAATAGATTATCTGAAAATATTGCCAATTATTTCAAAGACAATTTCAATTATACTTCAGCTTTCAGAACCTCTAACAACTTAGATAAATACATTAAAAATAACAAAGATAAATCAAACAAAGATGATAAATCGGGTGTCTACAAGCTTACTTGTGATGATTGCCCATTGGTCTACATTGGTCAAAACGGCAGATCATTTAAAAAACGGATCCATGAACACCAGAAGAGTTATACATCAAATGGTCCACATTCAACATACGCCGACCATTTAAGAGAATTTGGTCATAATTTCAACGACAATTACGAAATTATCCATATCGAGAGTAAAGGATCAAGATTAACACTATTAGAATCACTTGAAATGAACAGATATAATTCTCAAAAAATTTTGTTAAATGACCAAACGGATGTTAATAGATCGCCGTTGTTGAATATCTTCACGTAGATTGGAAAAGCCAGCGGCAAAACTCAATAACTTTTATTGACCCTGTCGGTACATCTTCTTGTAACTTGGGAATACCATCTAAACACCCCAATGTAAACCTGTATATCCTCTATAATGTCCTGTTATTATACCACCCAATTAGTTCAAATGTAGAACCTGACGAAGCCTCAGTGAGGCGAAACGATCGTTGTTCAAAATTAAATATTGTTTGTGGAAATTGAATTTTATTTACCTGTTATTGTCCCATAAGGGTATTCGTTTCGGAGATATAGGGCGATTTATGAAAAAATGCTAAATCTGTGAACTCCCATATCTTCGTTAATATGATATGTTTTTCGCTGATATTTAACATGTTTGGTCATACAGGTATTCTCTGTCAGCATAAGAAAAAAAAATTTAAAAAATTGCTGGCCCGTATTCAAAAATTTCAATTTACATGTCAAGTGAGAAATATCACACGCTATATGAGATTAAAAAAAAATCAAATAGAAATTTGGAAAGACGGAAAAAAACTGATAAAATATCTGTTTTTTGTTTGAATGGCACAAATTTTCTTTCGTTTCTATGATATGTTGAAGTAAGAATATTACAATATTTTTATATTCAAATCATGAAAATTAGTACTACTGATAGAAAAAACCTTGAATTCGAGGCGCTAGAATGAGCCTGGCATCGAATATTCCTTCATATTTGCGACTTTTTTTATTTTTGTGTTTGAGTATCCAACTCTTTCATCACCCCATCTACAACAAATTTCATTTCGAAATTTTATATGGCATCGAAATATCAATTGATAAAAATAGATTTCAAGATTTGAAGGAATATATTGATGCCAGGCTCATTATAGCGCCTCGAATTCAAGGTTTTTTCTATCAGTAGTACTAATTTTCATGATTTGAATATAAAAATATTGTAATATTCTTACTTCAACATATCATAGAAACGAAAGAAAATTTGTGCCATTCAAACAAAAAACAGATATTTTATCAGTTTTTTTCCCTCTTTCCAAATTTCTATTTGATTTTATTCTATCTCATATACCGTGTGATATTTCTCACTTGACATGTAAATTGAAATTTTTGAGTACGGGCCAGCAATTTTGTCAATTTTTTTTCTTGTGCTGACAGAGAATGCCTGTATGAACAAACATGTAAAATGTCAGCGAAAAACATATCATATTAACGAAGATATATCTCCGAAACGAATACCCTTATGGGACATTTGAAACCTAAATTCTCATTCAGTTTGAGGTCCTATATCTCCACTTAGCCGTTGTCCCTTACGTCACCAGTCACCCTGTATAAGATGGGGACAAATGAAAGATGAAACAACAGACCAAATGCAAACCAAGAAACCGAAAAAAAAAAATTTTTTTCGATGAAATTCATTATTAGATTCGATATTCATTTTCTACCAGTATATGGCCATACTCACTTATCGATTGATGAATCTGGGATTTCTCCGCATTTTTTTTTCAATTTAAAGAATTATGCCGAGAAAATATGAATATTTATAGCAATATGATCAATGCGCATTTTATATTCTGTAGATTCATTACCTATAGCAGCAATCTCAAGACGTGTGTGCACTGAGATAATCTGTACTATTGACTCTCTTGATTTCCGAGCATATTCAAATAAATTCGCATATACCTCTATCCAAATCTATCCTTCCCTGTCAAATTTATTTGCTCGACAAGCAAATCCCACGTTAACTCTGGATGAAAAATATTTGGTTTAATCTGTTATGTAGACAAAGTAATCTGCAGCAATAAAAGTACACAAGAAGTTCGCTTCTTCACAAATGAGCCAATATGTCATTCCAGTTTCCCGTTACGTAAGCTCTCGCCTTCCTGCGAACTGAACTGCAAATGAAAACAGAATGCTTGACAAACAGCGCTTGTGTAAACAATCATCATGAACGGAAGAATTTCTGCAACTGTGATTCTGAACATCACAGGAAGGCAATCCTGTTGTTGTAGGATTGAATGGTGATTCATTTCATATGCTTTAATTTTTGAACACACAACCTGATGATTAAGATTAAGATTTTCTTATTCTTATGGGATGAAACAACCACCGAGCATAAATCAGCGATGATCGAAAACCTTCCTTTTTTGCTAGTGGAGCAGTTGTTCACTGGCAGAAAAACCACGTGGCTTCAATTCATAAGAAACCCAAGTTCTCTGTTTTTGAAACATTCTCAACGCATGGAGGCGCTTGGCTTGGCTGAAGAACGCTTCTCTTGCATTTGACAAGGATCCTCATCGAGGTTTTTGGCCTTTCTTCACGCAGTCGGTCGTCAACATCGAAATCACCCTCTTAGAAGCGAAGGAATCAATCCGAAAACTTTTTGGAGCTCTCAATGTGCCGATTTTTTCGAATTGATCAAGAAAATCTACACGTCCCGCAAATGATGACAAATCAGATATATTAACACAAGCAAAGGTATATGTCGCAAAAAAAACTCACCAATATCTTAAAAGAGTTTGTTCACTATTATATGTATGTATCATCGTAGCAAAGGTCGAGTTCTGTTTGATTACAAATATTTGCAATTGAATTGTATTAATTCTTTCTTCAAAATACATTCCATCTACGATTTTCCAAACGAATAGGTTGTGACTATATTAATAAATTTAAATATCTTATAAACAAACGTATTCCATTTGAATTAATCAATGAATAAATAAACGTTGAAATTCTATGAATTCTTCTCATTTATTGACTGACGTTATTAGAGCATAGATATTGAACATATTTCCTTGCGTGACAGTTGCCAATAATACAGGTTTTTCTGATTTTCAAATGTCATGCCTTGACGCCCCTACAATGTTTCCGGTATTTCAGTATTCTGGGATTTTCAGACTCTACAGAGGTTTTTCAGTCGGAGGTTGTACCTCGACGAATGACCGCTGTGAACTTGAGATGTCACTGGATCCCCTGCCATATATAGGAACAGCACAGATAACTTTGGATACCTTGGAGATACTACACAAGAAAAACAACTTCAGAAAATTAACATTACTCGAACAATGGGAAATTGTGAAACATTTTGGGTATTTTGTGTAAAATTTGTTTTTCCTATTTCAGTATCGTAATGAGTTCATTACAGTACTAAAAACAGTGCTGTAATGAAATCATTACAGCATCGTCTTCAGTTACATTTTTCGTTTTGTGGTTGTCAACAATGACTTCCAATCCTTTCAAATTTCAGCAGACGTCAATTTGGGAAGGTCAGTTTTCGTATTTCCTAACATTCACACCAACTACCAAGATACAATATAAAAGTCACTAGGACCTAAAATTTGAATTATTCATTGAATTTCACAAAATTTGACTTAAATAGAGAAAATATCGTCTAATGCCGGGTTTCCACCAAGCGGACAGGTCGAAACAAAACACGAACTGTCCGTTCGAACAGAAATTTTGAACAGTTTTATTCGGAAAATGTTCGAAGACTGTTGGGGTTCCCAACGGACTTTCTGCTTACACCAGTAGCGGACAGAAATGAATGAAAACTGTTCGTGTTTTGTTTATGTTTCATTCATTTTATACCGGACGTGTAGTTGTGAGAATGTGGCGCGCTGCAAACTTGAGAAAACAAGACGACGAGGATTTATTTTTGCTGGAGTTACATTTTACATTATTAAAAAGAACAAAACTAACGCCGGTTTTGGATTAGGAGGAAATGTGACGTCTAAACTGTTACAAGATCTCAGTCTCCGAGGAGATGATATGAGTATAGGAGGTGAACTTCGATCAAGTTTTAATAAACATTACGACTTCTTCCCTTCGTGCACCGAATCAAACTACCACTAGATCGCAACAACGTAAAAAAACAAACTGGGCGTTCACACCAAGCTGACAAACAGTCCTAGAACTCGTAAATCCTTTGAAGTTTACCGACATTGGATGGGACTCTGTTTGTGTCCGTAAAAACGCAATTCGCGGACTTTCGAGTCCGGAAAACCATCCACAAGTTCTAGAACAGTTCGCGGACTGTCACATACGGACCGAGTTCGTGTTTTATTTTTGTTCTGTCCGCTTGGTGGAAACCCGGCATTATACTCGTTGCAGAATGCAATTCCAATACTCATGCGTTCGAAAACTCGCTCCTTCGTCGCTCGTTTTCGAATTTCGCATTCGTATTGGAATAGCAGCCCATTCTGCAACTAGTTTTAGAATATACTATTATTAATTCATTTGATTCGGACTATAATCTGTGAATAATGGTAGAAATTAGTTTTAAGAGCAGCTAACAAGATGTGATCAGAAACCGTTATTTCAAAGGATACGCATAACTTACCACAGTTATCAGAATATTACTTGAGTTGATATTAATCGTATTCCGCTTTACGCATCAAAAACAAGGTATACGACATTTGGTAAAAATTACTTTCACGATGTCATCTAAACAACTACATATGTTTGTCCAGTGTATGACGAAACACCCTGTGTATATTGGTATTATTAAATATTTGTTTCGAATATTCGGCGAATCGATGCCCACAAATAATAATTGTATTTGATATTTGTCTCAAAATCCTAAACCAGTGCCTTCCGTTGCTAGACATAGAATGTATGATAAACTGGTGGCTTCGCTAAATGAAGGGAGAGGGATGCAGCCACTTGTTTACCTTCCAGATGACATATGACTGCACTAATAGGGGTTACGACCCACTTAAGCCTATCCATTAGCATAGGATTTTATCGTTGAAATGAAATGGAAGATTTCGAAATGTCAGTTTTATGCTACCCTACCACTCAAATTATGAAGAATCTTCTCGTCCGCTCTTGCTTGACGCAATTTGTAGGTGGTCTTATAACACAAACTGTTTTGAACTCATCATGGTTCGAGTTTTTGGGGAATTTTCAGGAACGATGGTCTTTTTTCTGCTGGTTGTGCTCTCTGAGATCCATTCAGTCGCTGGATTTCGTGTTGAATTATTTCACTCCAATAGATTTCTTCGAAGTTTGCTGGGAATGGCGGCATTCCTCCGTTTTATTATGAAAAACATTAGAGCCTCTATGAGTTACAATTTTTATTGCCATTTATAAGCTTCACAAATGGTCAATTAAAACCTCAGCTTTACGCATTGTATATCGTCCATTTTTGAAAATAAAAGTAGTTTGCATAAAAAGCTTTCCAGGTATTCCTAATTGAATGAAATTCAGTATTATCCAATAGGAAAAGACCTGTCGAAAAAGTTGTTAATTCAGAGATAATTCGAAAAACAGCTTTGAAATCTGTTTGAAATATCATCGAAACTCGAAATCCAATGTCATCATTTCGATTTAGAATAGTCATCGACACTTGAACTGTCTTTAAGGGTCTACGTCCCTGAAAAAAAGGGTGTCAGATTACTTATTTTCCTAACAAGTGCGAAAAGAGATATTTTCCCGCACGAAACTGCCGTTGCCCGAACGACGCGAAGCGGAGTTCGAGCAAGCAATTGAGTGCGGGAAAGACAGTTTCCGCACGAGTTAGGAACAATATTTTTTCTACAAGCACTTATACGATATCGATTTGATTTCAACTCACAGATCAAATTCGAGTCAGAGTTCAATCCCGAGCCAGTAAAGAAATTTTCCAGTCCCGGTAGGGGCCACCATTTCACTGTTGGGTTAAAAATTAACAGTGCTGTGCCTAAGGTGCCGTAAGGACACAATAACAAAGCCTACACAGAACACAACTGCTTACTCCGAACTCGGCACAAGTTACAAGCTTCGAAGCTTGTAGTTTCAGAGGGGTCTCCTCAGGAGACCTAGGACCTAGGAGTAATCAGGATAAACAATATATCAGGATAAACAATATATCAGGATAAACAATATATCAGGATAAACAATATATCAGGATAAACAATATATCAGGATAAACAATATATCAGGATAAACAATATATCACATGTCGTTTCCGTAGCAACGTCATCGATGGCATTTGGTTTATTAACCATTAACTATTAATGGCTCCATTGAACCATGTCATAATCCAGTTTATTCTTTAGAAAAAGAGCGTGAAAATCCCCTTTTCCTTTCTCGCACGGAAAGTGTGCGGGAAAAACAGGGGTTTTTCCTGCACTGTTTGACAATTTGACTCTTTACGAATTGAAATGCGTGCGGGAAAAGGGTTGAAAGCGGACGCTTGTAGAAAACGATTTATTTTTTCTGACTGATGAAGGTGTGTATAACTGACAGGATCATAGAGAAGTTCTATTTCTCCCTCCGGCTGCAGGAAAAGTGTTGTTATGGAAAGGATGAATTTTACATGACAACCGTAACTAGGCAAATGTTCAATTTTTCACTCAATTTAAATGAACGTTAACGTCAATACAAAAGTGAATGTTCTGATTTAAATGAATTTTAAAACGTTAAAAAAAAAACATATTTCATTCGAAGGAGAAGTGAATTTTCATGGCTCACTACGCCTCACAACGTTCGGCAGGTGTACTCAAGCTCGCCATGAAAAGTGACACTTCTCCTCCTTATGAAATGATTTACTATTATGAGTATTGAACGAATGGAAAGGATATTCCCCATCATTTTTGGTTAATTTGTAACATTTCCACCATCAAAACGAACAAATATTGTTGTGTTTTTCCATTTCAGTATTGAAGTCTTTCATTTAGTTAATCAAAACGTTTATCTCATTTTTCTTTCAGAATTCACCTTTTTTTTGTAAATATTATTACAACAATGTTTTGTGTTCGCGAAATTAATTTCCTTGAATTTTTCTATTCGAAATGATTAATATCCATTTTTATCAACGACAATTTATTGAGGTTTGTTTAAGCCGTCGATTAGTGAAAATTGATTGTTTATTACAGTTGTGGATTCTAACAAGGAATTGAATTTCTTTTAAATGACATGCCCCGCAGGTATCTGCTCCCAGATGACTGGTGAAGGAAAGAGAGAGTATTATACAGCCAGTGTGAGATCTAGTTCAGGGTAGGATTTCTTGTTATATTCCCTGCGCCCCAACATTTGTTCTATTAAAGGCCAGTATAATAAAGGACAACCGGGGTTTCAACCGCTGCGTCAACAACCAAACTCCTCACTAAATATGCGGAATCTGGTAGTTGGCGCACGGTTCAACTGTCGGTTCTCCTTTTATAAAACCGGCCCTAAGCTGGATAATCCAAAAAATAAAAATTAATGCAATGCACTGCCATCTGGCGGTATACGTTTCATATTTTGAAGGCTAAAGACTCTTAGGACGACTTTTGACGGCTGTGGCCAGGGTATTAATAATAATAATAAATTAACAGCATCAGAATATTACATGACAAGTCAACAAAATTCAATCAAGATTCATAAATTCATTTAACGAATATATATTATTGGAAAGTTGATGCTCCTTTCATATTTTCAAATTTTTTTCCTGTCTGCAATTTCGAGCTCAATCCAATTTATTATAAATTTTCGGTCCCCAGAAGTCCACGCCATGCTATGGTGTGGAATTATCAAGTTTTCTCTGTTTCTTGTTTCAAAAGAATGGTAGAAGCTATTTGATAGAAATGTGTTGTTGTGAGCATAATATGCACATTGTGAGCACATAAACAGCAGGAATTGGGAGTATTTTGAGCTCACGGACACCTACTCTACAACCATCTGTTCGTTTCAGGTTTAAGGTGGGCGTTCAATGTAGTGTGTTTTTATTTCAAGTTGATTTCGAAAACGGTTTCACTTTGAGAACTGAAATTTTGTGGGTGAACTCAGAAAGGATTAGGGTTCTTGTTGAAATAATTTTAATCGATTTCATTCCGACAGTAAATTTTTTTTCTTTCAAAAATAGAAGAAAATGAGCCAACCCATGCTTCTGTTTTATTTCAACAGAAAGACCCATGAAAATAGTTCAACTTCCGATTAAAAGGGAATCTACTGATAATTTCGTTCAGAAGATTAACTTGAAATACGGAATTGGCAGAGAATGGCCAAATTCAAATTTTGGCGGGAAAAAGTTACTGCTTTATCCACAAATTCGCTTATTCCATAGTTCGGCGATTTTCGGATAGAGAGCGCCATTGTACATTTCATTCATGATTAGAGAGATATTCATAGAACTTGATAGTGATAGTGCATGTTCTATGGAGATATCCATAAAATGGACGGTGGCGCCTCTATCGGCTGAGCTTTCCAACTCGCTTTAAACGCCGACCTTAAGATTATTCCTCGGATTTTTCTAAATGCCCTCTTTGTGTATATCAGCAGATCTTTTACATATATGGATGTTTCCCAAAGGAGGATTCTATCTGAAGCAACAGAAAAAAAGTTGGCCAAGTAAGTTGTTAGTGCTGCTTATCTAGTTAAGAATTTTGTTCCTGCTGGTATCATGTAGATACTGGATAGCTACAGCTAATTTACTCTTCATCTCCCCAACATGTGCTTCCCAGGATAGTGCACCATCCAGAGTTTATCCCACTATTTTGATAATATTATCTTTTCTGCTCTTGATGACGAGTTGCTGTGTTTTGGATTCATTCACAAAAAAAGAATTGCAGGATAACATTGAATAAACGCCAAGGTTATCAAATAATATAACTTGTTCTATGGTGCATCCTAAAACTCTCACAGGAATTACACATTGTAAATTGATACCTCCTAAAATAATTTTAGTCATTACAAAAATATTAATGATTCAACTAAGTTAAAAACCAAAAAAAGGTGGCTTCCAATTACCCAAGCTGCCATGAAAAGTGACACTTCTCATCCTTATAAAGTGATATACAGGGTCCGGCAGAGATGTATGACGTTTTTTGGATGCGTATAACTCGGCGAAGGGGAAGCCTAAATTTTTCGCAATGGTTGATATGTGACCGCAAGGAGTTGCCATTATTTCTTGTTCAGTCGCCATGGAGCCGTGGACGCTAGAGCAACGGGTGTTTGTGTACGATAGTTTCATTGAAACCGATCGTTCTGTGGTAGCAACTCAACGTAGATTTCGAACACATTTTAATGTTGGAAGGCATTGACGTGTTCCTTCACGAAACACCATCCTAAAGTGGGTGCACAATCTCCGGACGAGAGGTTCGTTGAGCCCTGGTGTACCTAGGGGCAGATAAAGAACTGTTAGAACTCCGGAAAATGTGGCCTACACGATCTCATCCCATGTGATTTTTTTCTGTGGGGGCACCTAAAAGCTCGTGTATTTACTGACAAGCCACTTACTCTTGACGAACATTCTCTTGCAATCACCCGCGAAATTCAAGCAATTCCAAACAACATGCTGGAACAACTTCGCAAATCGGCTGCAGGAGTGTGTGGAAAAACAGGGCAACCACTTAGATGACATCATCTTCCGTTCATGATTATTTTTTATCTTTTTTTTTTGATGTGGTATCAATGGCAAACTCTCATGTACATTTAAAAAAAATAAAATTTCATTTTCCTCAAAATCTCACTTAGTTATGATTTTTTCAAAAACGTCATACATCTCTGCCGGACCCTGTACTATTATTTCCAAACGTACGATTACAAAGTCATTTTTCGACTGACAGGATCATCGAAAAGTTATATTTCCCCACCTAGGAGCAGAAATAGTGTGCTATGGCTTACTTTTTCCTCCGGCGGCAGATAGAGTTATGCAGAAGATAATAATAATAATAATTTTTATTGATCCCTTAGACATATATAAAATGTATAGGGCAAGTCAAGTAAAGAATATTCAAAACATATAAACTCAAATATAATACATACAAGTATTTCACAACATATAATCAAGATGTAAGAAAATTATCATCATCAAAATATTCTTCAATGCTGTAATAACCCTTTACTAACAGTGTTCTTTCAATTAAATTCTTAAATCTAGTCATATTCAATGATTTTAAGTTATTAGTAAAATGGTTGAACAAAGCTATGGCCTGATACATTGGACACGATTCATATTTGGCTGTAGAATGTGATGGGACGCATAGTATTAAAGCATTCCTAGTACCGTAATTATGAAAACTAGATAACTTTGTCATCAAATGCTCATTTTCCCTTATATAAATTAAACATCTATACTCCATTCACAATTATAAAATCACAACTCTGGCCTTGGAAATTTGACACATTCCACTCTGTATCGAAGTTATGACGTTTTTCAAAATATTTTTATGTTCTAAGTCAACACTATGTTGCCCTTTCTACATTCTTAGCGTATTTCTCAGAATGTGAATTTATTCGGAAAATGAATGAATTGGAAAAGATGTGACGGACGAAAATAATTAACGTTTATATGAATTGATAGAAAGGATTGAAGAATACAAGAGATCACTGTTGAAATATATAATTTTTCGCCATGGAAGAAAATTGCATTGCTTTCACATGATTTTCATATGCATGCCTGTGAAGATTTAATGTTTATTATCCTCTTGAACTGAAAGTTCAAGACTTGACATCAATTGTTGAATCAAGAATAATGGAACATTATATCCCTCTACTGGAATCCAAATAGTTGAAGGGAGTTCTGATGCAACAGGAACTTTTTCTTGGAACATAACCTTAATAGCTAACTCAATAAAAATAAGAGTAGAAGATATACATTTCATTTATTTGATCTTATGAACAAGGAATAAAATATTCTGACTGTATAGTAATTTATAAGTTTAAAAAATATTCATACATTACAACCACAGTAGGTTTGTACAAATAATATGGAACAGGTCAAACATATGCTTCACATTTATCATTCACCTGTTCTAAAATAAGACTCAAACTCCTCCACATTATAGGGCCCCTACAGCATTAAAAGCTTGTGTCTCTTTTGAAAGAAGTAGCACTAGATATAATATATTCTTTCGATTAAGAGCAAATACCTACCGTTGAATGTTACATACACAAATATCTTCAAGATGGGCTTATACGAAGTGGTTCTTTTTCTGAAACGTGAAAACGATCAACAATAATCATTTAGAGACCGATGATGGCCATCCAAAACCCGTTTACTTACGAAAATCGTGCAATTTCATTCTGCAAGTTCTTTCCTCATAATTCCTCGAAAATCCTACCTGAACCATATTTTCCGGTCGCTTTCGTGAAAAGATCGTATAATGAAGACTTTTTTGTCCAATTACACATTCCTTAATTTTGAGCACCAAAAACGATACCGAAACTAACCAAACTTCTGGGGGACCGGAATTTCGTTTGAAATCTTTCCAAACGGCCAGATACCTAAAAAAAACTTCGTTATCAGGTGTAAAAAAGGCGATTAGTACTTACTTTTGCTTTATTCATGCATATAAATCGATTTTTGGTCCAATTCAAATTTGCCGTTTGTACCCATGTCAAAATATCTTTGATACTTTTACTTTGATGTAAACAAAGAAACTGGCAACGCCGTTTTGTCATGAAAGATATTCTCTGTACGCGCACAGATTTTTTATCAGGTGCACCAATTCCTGAAAACGAAACCATGGCCAGAGTTGTGATTTTATAATTGTGAATGGAGTATATACATATGTATATAAACTCGGTAGAGTTAATATTTCATTTCTCCTGAAATAAGGTCTACAAGAGTCACGTGGTCTCGGATCGAAAACCAAACGCACAATTCTTTTTTGCAAAATAAAAACTCTTTGGGAATCACACGAATTTCCCCACAATAAAATATTGTAATTTAATACGCTATAGATCAAGCTATAGTAAACGTTTATGACAGCTTGAAGTGGAAGGCTTTTTTTTATTCTACTTAGGACATAATATGAACTACCCAATTTTCCGCAAACTGATTCCACGTGGTGGTTCCATTTGAACAACCTATCTAGATGAACACCCAAAAATTTTACTGAATCTTTGGAAGTTTTTGAAGTATTCATACATCTTATAGTTAGATTAACACTATCAATGTTTCTTCTGCTAAAATATATACATTCCGTTTTTTCCATATTTAGAATCAAGCGGTTTGATTTACACCAGTTCACAAGCAGAGTTCTTTAGGTTCATTTTAAGCCAATATAATTTTTTCAAGTTGATGCTAGCATTTTTAATCTCGGTATTTATCCATCTCCCATTCGATGAGTTAGAAAAATTTAACCTCCGTAGAGGACACGATATTTCAAGGCAGTATTCGATCAACTGAATGAAATATTTGAAACTCTCATCGACATCTGAATACAAATACATATCATTGAAGTTGACAGTAGTAATGGATTTCGACAAGTCATCCAAAGATTGGGGTGACATTTTTCTAGTCAATTTATATTCAGTTTTCTTGATGTTTACATTTGCAGTTTTCACACAATAATCAGTAACCAAAACTCTATGATCGCCAATGTGACCTTCAAAGACCTTTGTTGACAAATCGCATATTTTAGCATTTGTTAAAATGTAATCAATTTTAGATATAGATGTTATATGATTGACATTCTTGAAAATTGAATTTTGAATCGTAACCATAGGCAAATGTTCCATTTTTCACTGAATTATAACTATCGTGAATGTCAATTCAGAAGCGGATATTCAGATTTCCATGTTTTTCGAAAAGTTTGAGAATAAAATACTTAACATATTTCATTCGAAGGAGAAGTTACTTTTCATGATTCGCTTTCAATTGACCGCCTCACTTGAAAAGAGTCTCAATCAAGAAATATCAAACTTGCGATGTTTGCCATATTTTTCTGAATGAAGCCGATGCGAAATATAAAAAGGTTTCCTTGGATAACACGAATCTAAGTTTTGAAAAATGTACAAGTTGAAGACTCACCCTCTCTACTGTCTCCTTCATACCAAGTAAAACACCCTTTGTAAGCAATTTGAGTTTCCTTCCATTGGTTCGTGTTCATAGCTGACAATGATATTTCTTCTCGTTCATGCTTTCTTGTATTTGAAATGTATTCTTTCACTTTTTATCGAGCCATTGAGAAAAAATTTTGTTCTATACTCCATTCATTTTTATAAAGTATCCCGGTTGACCATGATTTAGGTTTATCAATTTCTCTTTCGTAATACTGACGCAGGTTGCCACTAGTCAACTTCGAATAATTCTGATAGACGTTGCCAAGGATACGTTCTATATTTTCTCTTTTTTAGCTTGTAAATGGAATTAGTTCTTTTAATGTACAATTGTGACATAGGTTTCGTAGTACTACTATATTTTCATACTGCAGTATTCCAAGTCGTGAAAAAAGGTATTTAAATGTCTTCTGTAGGCTTATTTCTTGAACCAAAAATTCTTGAACAGGTCCCTCTGTTCGTTTAGAAGTTTATCGGTCGGGTTATTCTTTTTTCGAATTAACTATCACAAAGTAACAGACTATTGTGTCCATCATTTTTCAGTAAAATTTCAGCACTCGATTCTTGATTTCCGTACTCGAAAATAGCATAACTGAATCTTCCAACCATGCTCATATACGTGAAATATTTCGAGTACTAACAGAGAAAAAGGTCTTTGGAATCAATGAATTCACATAATATTTTCCCGAATTCATCATTTTCACTAAGTAAATAAACATTTTAATAAATATGTAATTATTACGACTTATATGTAGACTGGAAAAAGTTGCTCATAAATCTTACAGGAGAATGACTATAACCTAACCTTTTCCAATTATAAGCGGTGAAATGTGTCAGAATTTTGAGACCAACCGGGATACTTTATAAAAGTGAAGCATTTTCGTCTACTGTAGTGTATGCACCAATATTTATTGCTTGGTGAATCCTGGTCGAATATCTACAGGTTTTAACTTCATGCATTTTTTTCTGATGCGAAGGCGGTATCAGTTCCTCTTCTGATGATAATTATTATTATTATTATTATTAATAATAATGATAATATCTCTCTTTATTTCCGAGAATATACAATGTATATTTTGTGGAATGCGTCAATGGAAAAAGTGTAAACAAAATAATTCAGTTCTTCAACATACCCAAAACAAAAAGAAATAAAAATACGATTCACACTCCAGCAAAAAATTCGTCTATGGAGTAATAGCACTTATCTAAAAGGAAATTATTTAGTTTTACTTCGAAAATATTAACATTCTTTGATGTTTTAATGTCGGACTCTATCTTATTGAAAACTTTAATGCCCAAGAGCATTGTTGACTTTCTACATATTCGGTATTTGAAATTGGGCATTACAAAGTTATTGCAATTTCTGGTATTATATTCGTGAATGTCACTATTCCTTACACATTTATTTTTGTTCCCATAAATCAATACAGCAAGTTCAAGAATAAGAAGACATGGTAGCGTGAGTATCCCAAGCTTTTTAAAATATGGTTTACAGGATATTAACTGTGGGGCGCCCAGCATGCACCTAATTACTCTTTTCTGGCATATAAAAACCCTTTCCGCTCCAGTAGATGTACCCCAGAAAATTACCCCGTATCGTAATGCGGATGCGGATGATGCCTGAGCGTTAGTTGTTCTATCGTTACGACGGTTCTCAGATTTCTTATAAGAAAAGTGGCACTACTCAATTTTGAAAAAATTTTCTCGCAACAAACCTTCCAATTTAGGTGTTCATCGATATTCAGACCAAGGAAGCGAGCTGTACTCACTTGCTTGATCGGTAAATTTTTTATCGATATGTCGATGTTAATACTTTTATTATAATTATGGAATAGTATGAAGTTTGGTTTTTATACATTAATATGTAAGGGACTCTTAATGAAAAGCCATACAAACTATTGACACTTTCCTGGGCTTGCGCTTTCAAATTAGCTACATCTCTAGCCGATATTATAGTTGTAATATCATCAGCATACAAACAAATGTTGAAATCATGTACAAAATAAACAATAAAGGACCAAGTATGGAGCCCTGTGGACCTCCCACATGAACATTCAGAGAACTGGATGCTATTGGTCTGCCATTTGAATTTCTCAATGACACAAATTGTTGCCTATTACCAAGGAAACTTTTCAGCCAATCTAATGCCCTGCCACGGATGCCATAACTCTCTATCTTGTGAAAAAGAAAACTGTGCACCACACAGTCAAAAGCCTTACTAAGGTCACTGACTTTCTCACAGGACATTGTCGCCTAAAGAAGCATCTGGTGAGAATGGGTTTATCGGACACTGATGAGTGTAGATTCTGTGGGGTGGAGGAAGAAACTCCTCTTCACCTGGTTACGGAATGCTATGCCATTGAAAGCCAAAGGAAAGAGTGTTTTGGGTCAGAAACTTGTGGAAGTGGGGAGTTTTCCTTCTTGAAGCCGTCCCAGATACTGGATTTCATCAAATCTCTGGAACTGGAGGGCGAGCTGTAGGAGGCGCGATGATAATAGCTCTGTCAGCGACCTCAAGGTCGCAGTGGACTGTAACCTCTTTTCACTATAACTATAACTATTTAACTACTAAGGTCACAGAAAACACCTGCAGGGCATTCCCCCGACTCCATATGATGCACAATATCTTCCACAAAAGCATATATTGCGTGCATCGTAGGGGAGCGAGGGGCTTGTTGTAACAGAGGCAAGTATACTCCATTCACTTTTATTAAGTAGCCCGGGTGGCGCTGGAATTCTGACACATTTCACCGCGTATATTTTGAAAATGTTAGGTTATACTCATTCTTCTGTCAGATATGGACGCAACGTTGCCGTTTCTACATATAAATCGTAGAAATTAAGTATTTATCAAAATGTTTATTTACTTTGGGAAAACAATGAATTTGAGGAAATATTAGGTGAATTCAATAATTCCAAAGATCTGTCGAATATTGAAGAAACTTTTTTTCTGTTAATACTGGGAATATTTCACGTGTACGAGTATAAACATGATTGGAAGATTCAGTTATGCTATTTTCTTGTATGGAAATCAAGAACCGATTGTTGAAATTTTACTGAAAAATAATGGATAGAATAGTCCGTTACTTTGTGATAGTTCATTAACCCGATAGAAAAACTTTTAGACGAACAGAAGAGACGGACGTATGGAAATCCCCACTTTTCAAAATTCTCAAGAAATAAGCCTACAGAGGACAATTAAATACCTGTTTGCGCAACTTGAAATACTCCAGTATGAAAATGTAGTGGTACTACGAATCTTGTGTCACAGTTAAACCTCAAAAGAACTAACTCCATTCACAAAGTTAAAAAAAGAGTAATTAGAAAGTAGACTTGGCAATGTCGCTTGATTTTCACGTCTGCCAACCTGCGTCCGTTTTAGGTAAAAGAACTTGATAAACCTAAAGCATGGCCCACCAAGATACTTTATAAAAGTGAATGGAGTATAGTAACAAGCTCTTTTCAATAGGATCTTAAACTTTATTGGCGTATTTCTTTGACTCGATTTTACCAATAAACCACGCCGCATAATGTTGCCATATCAACTATCCTGTCAGCCTGCGAAGTGACCGGAAGTGTGCTCGTGCTTCATTTTTGCGAGGTAATATAAAATTGTACTGTCGTAAAATTTTGGTTTGCATTAATATTATCGACTAATTTCAAACTTTCTGTATCCTATTTGCACTCAAATTTATCCATCTCTGATAATGTGTAACAGTTTTTAAGATTGCTAAATTGTTTAAATAGTTATCTTGATAAATGTAAAAAATCATACCATGGGGTTAGTTGTAACAAAATCCCGGGGCTTGTTGTAACGTGTTACAACATGCCCCAAGTTATGATGTGGGTGTATACCTAAAGTGGAAAAAGATGACAAAATCAAACGAAAAGGTGAAGAGAAGGGAACAGGCAAAGGTAAATCAACAAAAAATAAAACCGGAGTAGACAGAGCTAAAAAAAAGATTTTATGTTCAGATTCAGAATCTGAATCAGAAGTGTGCTGTTGTCTTGTATGTATGTGGTGAAGCTTACACAGATTCAAATGAGGAAGATTGGTCGAGTGTATCATTTGTAAGATGTGGGCATAATTTATTGAGATGTGTTACAGGAGACACAATATCTTTTATTCGTATTAAATGTAGCTCCGTTGAAGAGTGAATTGAACTATGATGATACCCGCCGAATGTTGATTCTTGTATGTGCAATACTTTGTTTGATAGATTTCAAAAGGAGATAATTACGGAGCATACCTCAGTTAAAAATAATTTCATTACTTTTTCTGTGATTTAAAAGTGCCATGATGATTATAAGGAGTGTTCATCTGAATGAAACTGTTAATTACTGAATGTTTAGGTGTTGATGATTGAAAAAGTGTATTCAAGTTGATTTTCGATAAGAATTACATAATACCTACTTTAAAAAGATGTTAATTTCGTTCAAAATAAACAAAAAATATATGATCAGAGGTATTCTTGTTGTCTTTTTTTGTCGTTACTACTTTCCCCAGTAGACGTTACAACTTGCCCCAAGCACGAGGTAAGTTGTAACACCGCACTTCTTCTAGAAAATAATTGATTATGAAATAATGAACAATAGTTTTGGTATTATTTTCACTTGATTTGGCAGAGGAAGAGTTACAGCATCCATCCATCTTCATTCGGTAGCAATTCGATCAATGGATCTCAAGATATATTAGTTTTCATGAAAACTGTTACAACAAGCCCCTCGCTCCCCTACTGATTTTCGGGCGAAAGCCAAATTGATTCGGTTTCATGATACCACAATTATATAGAAACCCCATCAACTCGTCTACAAAACAGTATTCGAAAACCTTGGACAAAACTGGCGCCAAAGCTATCGGGCGATAGTTATCCACAAGTTCCTTATCACCTCTTTTATATAATGGAATTATTTTATTTATTTTTAGTTTTTCTGGGAAACATCCCTGAACAAATGACTCATTCAGTTAAGCAAGGCTTCGGGAGAAAACCGGGAACATCATCAAAATCACAAGAACTCTTTGGTTTTAGTTTACTATTAATTAGATTGTAGTCTTATTTATTTTTATATTATCGCTGTACTGTACTTTTGGGAAGTTTTGAGTAATTCTAGCAGCGGCATTAGCAAAGAAATCATTAAAGGCGTTATACACTATTTTAGGATCAGAGGTCAATGCTTAATGTTGATATTCTGAAAGTTATTAATATTTTTATTACTGAGTGTATCGATGATTCTCCAGGCTGTTTTTGCAGGGCTGCTAGCAATGTTCGTTTTATCCTGATAATATCGACATTTAACTTCATATACCAATTGATAGTAGCGCTTTTTGCAGTCTCGATAATGGTCTTTCGGACAAGGAAAAGTCTTTCATAGTTCATATAAATATGTAAGGTGATCACTGGATGACACCTCTCCGTAGGTTACCCATGATTTAATATCATGGTGACTTCTGTCATTAGATTGATTATTTTTTATGTTCGATAGTTCTATTTCACTCGGTGTTCCCATTTACTCTGAACGTTATCACCTCTAGATCTGCGTTGATCATTTACTGTTTTCACATTTTTCATTGTACTTGTTTGCTTTCTTTTGCTTCGGAGTCGTTATTTTGCATAGGATTTTATAACGAGACTGATGTATTGTTTTGTTCTTGTATTTCCTCCGGAAGTGAACTCAAAAATAAGTCATTTTCACAATCAATATTTCATTTCGTATCTTCTGTATCACTGAATCCACACAATACTCAAAGCATATTTTCGATCGATCAGTTCAGTGTCAACGGCGTTCTAATAACAATACTCATTAGTCCCACTTGAGACCGATGCATTCATTCATTGAACGAACGAACATCGACAAGATTGATACCTACTCAATTACGATTATCCGGAAATTTCCAACAGATTACCTAGCGGGAATCCTTATAAATTAAACGTCACATACTTGGAAACAAATGAAAAGTTCCGACAGTGGGGACGTGAAGAGCCACACTAACAAATTAGAATCTCAATCCGGTAAACCGTGATATATTTCGCCCCTGCGGCAAAACATCTATCTGTCGGGAGCAAATAATCAAAACCTCGTACACACACACGTAATTTGTTCCTTATAGAAGTTGATGATCGCGGCGTTCTTGATTAATGATGATCGGGAAACAACAGAACCTCAGTGTAATGGGGACAGATAAGAATGGTACCTTGATTAATGCGCCCCTACACGAAAATCATATCAACAACGTTTCGAGCTACGAGAACGCAGTGTCGGTTCAGGCCACAACCGTGAAGAAATTTCGTGATCGCTGGCAGAATTTCAAGTTTCACCCGAATTGCCATTGCACGATCTCTCGAATAATATAAACTGGGTTTCATGTGGCTCCTAGAAAAGTAGAGTAATCTGAGACTATAGACACAGGGGACGCGACTTTCAAAATAATAAATAGTGAAACCAAATTTCAGAATCATCAGAACTAAACTGAGTAACTGTAGCACTACGAAATCAAAATTAGAAATTTAGCAACAGTGTGACGTTCTTTGAACTTTCTAATGAATAAACTCTCAATTATAATGGAAAATACCTTCGAATTGAATTCATTCACTCATTTGTGCTTGAATGTCAAAATGAGTTTTTGTTCCTTCGAATATTAGGCGTTCTTCACATCAAATATAATATACAGTACCTATCGAATTGTTCTCGAAACGGCTTTTGCCTCGGATAATGCACCACATCTGAATCTATGGCCAGTTAATTCATTAATTTCGTACCGCTATTTCAATTTTGTGTTATACTAATAACGTTTTGAAAAGTCTTTCATCACAATATCGCGTTTCATTGCGTATAAGAGTGTGATTCGGATTTTTTTCTCAATATTATTAGCAAAATACGTTGAAAAAATGGTTCGTATGTGTCTTGTTTGTGGTGAATTGGGCTATTTGAATCCTGATGTGAGTTTACACAGGGATGTTCTACATGGGCGTAGCCAGCGTGGGGCAGGGGGGGGGCAGCTGCCCCCCCCTGGAAGAAAAAATGAATTAAATTTGCCTTTTCTTTTTATCCCAAAATTTCACATTTTGAACGACCTTGGACCATGACCATGGTTTGCCCCCCCCTGTTATAAATCCTGGCTACGCCCGTGATGTTCTACACTTATCATTTTAACTAACAGTGGCGTATATTTTTCGATTCATAAGCTGCGTATACATGTGCGAGCCGAACCTATCGCGAACCAATAGCGACAATTATTTGGACGGCAAGTCGAACGGATAAAGAGCCGCTCGCAAACCGTTCGCGCCGATCCATCGATAGTCGGTTTTTTTCACGAACACAACGCGAGCCCAGTGTGAATTTGGACGGCGCGTAGACAGGTTCGTCAGTTTTTACGAATATCTTTATTTTTATCATGGAGTGGTCAGAGGAAGAAACTAATCAGCTTATTGATATTTACAAAAGTAAACCTTTATTGTGGTATCCTAAACACGAGGATCATTTTAAAAAGCATTTAAAAGACGATGCATGGAGGGAAATCGCCGCTGCTATGGCGGAGAAGTCTTTCGATGACTTTTTTTCCAAATAGGCCATCAATATAGTCGCACTACTCATTACCAGCATCGCATAATCTTCGGAAGACATAGTTAGTAGTTACTAGTAGACAAGTACGAACGATACTGCCGATATTTCGGTAAGTTCGTTGTTGGTTCGCGTGTGTACGTGAAATTAACGAACATGACACGAACATTTCGCGAGCGGTTCGCGATAGGTTCGGCTCGCACATGTAAACGCATCTTGAGAATTCCACTTTTCAGATTCCCTTTTGGTATTGAGAGGAGGAGTACCTATTTGGTTATAGATTCTCAATTCTCTGACTCTGTTAACTCAACTCAGAATCTGTTTACTTTGAAGGAACATTGAATGAATTTGTAGAAAGGATTAATTCACTTGGAATTTAATTTGATGGTGAAGACAATAAACAAATTGAAGGCTTTCGAGATGTGGCTTTACCGCAGTATACTTAAAGTACCGCGGACGTCTAGGATATCAAATGAGGAAGTTCATAGACAACAACGTGAACTGTTTGAGGTGACCGAAAAGAGAAAAACAGCATATCTGGGGCATATAATTCGAAACACGAAATATCAGTTCTTGCATATGTTAATTGAAGGCAATATCGAAGGTCGAATATGAATCGGACGGGAGAAAATGTCTTGGCTGCGAAATATCAGAAATGGACAGAACTACACGATGTACAGTCATTAATACACGCAGCAAGAAATCGAGTAGCAATGGAGAATGTTATCACAAACATCCATTAATGGCTATGCATCAGAAGAAGAAGAATTTTATTTCCATTCTTCGATACCGATAACACCACGCCACTCGACCTTTCAAAGTTAGATTCTGCAATGTTGCCATGGTGGTATAAAATGATATTGATATCCTCCATGCTGTCTTCGGTCCACTCATTGAAAACTGACTAATTTTTGGCTCCACCAATTCTCGAATTTATGAATGAAAGTCTGTGTCCTTCCTTTCCATGGTCTATCTCAACCCGTAAAGGTTAGGTCCGCACATAAACATAGGTTCAAAAGTGTTGGCTCACTCTCATATGATGAAATTTTTCAATATCAACAACTTTTTTTGGATTTGTCGGTTGGCTAGGCTGTTCTTGGATGCACTCGTGTGTCTGTTCATTATCCTTTTTGTAAATAAATCAATGAAATACTTGAATACGTATGCAATGAATAGAATAAACACTTTTCCGAAATTCAGTTCATTTGAAACATCTCGGCGCCAGGTAATCTTTCAGAGAAATACAAAGCTCGAATTGCCAATCGCCGCTGTTATAATATCGAAAATCTAGCCATCAAGCACAGCATTACGGACCTGTCATTCCGAGAGGTTTGGGGATGCAAAATTTGTCTGAAGCAGCATTATCTCGGATGTAGCAACTACTCTGCTTTGCTCTCATTTGTGACTTCGAAATTGATATGACGCGTTCGTAACTTTGAGATGATGAACAATCCACTCCCTGTCAGTTTGCTGTTCGTTACGAAAGAATCCCGATAATATTTCTGCTTTGACTTATTACCCGAGTTTGATTAACATCCAGTTCTAATTGGATTTATGTTGATTAATTATTTATTGAAGACGTTGTCGGGAACAGGAATGGAGATTGAGCAGAAATTGTAGCCACAGAATCAGCTGACATTTCATATCATCAATAAATCTTAATTTTACAGAAGTAACTTGGGAGGAATACGTTATTCCGAAAAACCATACTTATTCAGATATTTATCACATTGAAATCTAGCTTGTTCTACAATATAACCTTTCTTTGCACGAAATACAATGATATTCCCATTAGACCGTGAAATACTGAATAATAAAAGCAGTTATGTAAATCACGTTTTTGTTTCAGAAACGTGAAAAACGATGAAATAAATAACTATTGCAATTTCTCAACAAGTGAACAGATTTATCCATACTTCAACTCGCTACAAAGTGTCGACAATAACCCGAATATTCTGATGCGCGCGCATAGTATTTACGCGTGAACTTGAATATGTATTCCTATTCCGATTATGCGCCTGTATCAAAGGAACGATGGCAAAACCTGAAATTCCACACAATTATATCAACTGAATTTGGTTAATGCCGAGTTGCGCAGAAGGTTTGTTCAAAAAATTTCAATTTTTCGAAAAGACACCCAATGTCTGGAATCGCCAAGCAGATCGGTGAAAGACCGGTTATTCCCTTTTGGCATAAAATGATATAATAACGATAATACACATTTATTCACCAAGAAAACACCTTATGAACATTTCAACAATAATTACAACTATTTGAACAATAGAAGGGTCATAGTGCAAGTCTGTCAAAATTAAAAAAAAAACATCAGCAAACTAGAAAGTATGTGTGAAAAATTCTGTAACTTCTGAAGCTAAATTTCATGTATTGTTCTCTTGAAAGTTGTTTCATTTGTGATGTTCGTGATTTTCGTCCACACTTCGAAAATTGACAAAATTTTTGCTTCACCAACTCTCGAATTTATCAATGAGATGCTGTGTCCTCTTTCTATGGTCTAAGACTTGTTCTATGTAACTAAAATTAGGTTATCCTTCAAAAACTATGTCTGTGTGCTCTAGCAGTCATTCTATAATAGCTATTTATGTAACAAGTACATAAATTAGGTCTTTATGGACGAGTCCAAAATTTATGGCAGAGCGAGCAAAGCGAGCGAGGCCAATAATTTGGGCAAGTCCATAAGCCTAATCATGTACGAGTTTCCATACAAAGCTTTATGTTTGACTGCAATGCAGACATTTCATTTTCTGAAATGGCAATTAATATATTTTGTCGCTTTATTTCAAGAAATACTTTGAGTGTGCTTTTGCTTATCTTACCTTAGTAACCATCAGCGACCTTAGCAACTTCACTGAACAAAGTTGTTTACTTCGTTAATTCTGTGACAAACGTCATAATAATCCCAAAAATGGATATTTCGGAAGAGGAAAGCGTGAATAATTTAGCCGCAAGTGCCAAAGAATCTCTCCTACCCACTGAAAGTGCTTATGAAAATTTGTATGCGGCCTATAACAAGTGGTGTGAAACGAAGAAAATTGCAAAATCGAGAGAAGACTGTGACAGTTGAGTCCAATAAAGTGGTGTCCAATAAAGTAGTCAATTCTGGACGCTAAACGAATTCATGAATCAAGTGTTTATGAAGCAGTCGAACATAAAACCTTTTCCTTGCCAAAAAGTAAGTCCTGTTGATTTCTTGGCATTTTGATGTTGCGATAGAATACGAACTACAAAACTTTTTGATATTGTCAAAAGTTCTAGACTTTTCACAAATGAATTTTTTCTGATGTTGTTTTATGAATTTCACAAATATCTTCTCTTGAAAATTGAAGGCTCATAATTCAATTTTCATCTCGTGGAAATAGGACACTCAGTATACAAATAATATGGGTACTGAAAAGACATCAGGCACGTTACTCAAGCGCGTTCGATGTCCGTTTACGACCGGTTCATTAGAGCGCATCTCGCTGATTTCATCCCCCCTATAGCTGGACGAGCTGCATTTTCTGGATTCATTTTCCAATGAATCAATATAAGATCATCTCCGCACTCGATAATACAATGTTATTATTCTGACCATCTCAATTTGATAAATGTAATTTAAGATTCACCTCAGACATCTCAATTTTAGTGCAACTCGTTTAATTCTGGTGCAAATTCAGTGTTTATTCGAAGGTAATGTGATTTAAGACTTGTAATGCAATCCTCGGTCATCTCAAATAATAATATTGACATCTCGATTCACCTCGTTTATTAGCACACTCCAAAATATATATTTTCTATTATTTTTGGCAATTTAGTAGTATTTTTCATTTATTGTAGATTTACATATGGAACATCTCTTTGCACCAGAATTAAACTTATTTAAGCCTGCTCTGTACTCTGAATTGATGATTTCATTGTTAATTTGTTACATCTCTTGCTCATTTCATATTTTCCTTTGATTTATATGAATTTTCAGCCCACTTTTCAATGTTAACTTCACTCAGACCATGTGCTAATACTGTTCTGGAGTTTCAGATACATTATGCCTTCTCAACTCCAGGGAGGACCCTGGAGTGGGCCAACTGGACCAGGTGGTAGGATTTTCAGACTTCTCGTTGGAGAATTTCCAGTTTTCAACTTCGTTGCCACGTCGGGCCAGCTGCCTCGCTCCATGGGTTCGATCCTGACAGGCCATCTCTTCGTTTGGTATAAGATTTCAATTATTACTTGTAATCTCATATATTCACTCATTCATTCATGTATACTCACTCACTCGTTCATATATATTCACTCACTCGCTCGAGAACATGTATTGCATTTCACTCACAGTTTTACTCAGATCTTTTTTATATAAGTCTACTCAGTACATCTCTAAGTTCATCAATTAAGTTTCCTATTTTGCTGATAGAAGAGAACTGCTCGTGCTTATTTTCCTAAGCACTCTGTCAATGTAAATATTAACTTGGTTGATAGACATGTACACTTCATGAACACATTCATACATTACAATAACACTCTGAATTCTATACTTTATTACAACTCTAGACTTCTCGTTATAGTTTATCATATAAACCTTTTGTTTTTCTGGTTGAATCGAAACACTCACTTTTAATAATTCTTTCCAAAGGTTAATCATTGTAAACGTTGTGTTGAACGATAAGCTAAGTCCATTTCATGATTCATCTGTTTTCTCTTTGGAACACTCTGAATCATTTCACACTCTTAAATATTTGAATAATATTTAATTATGAATCATTTTCATTTGTAATGTAAACTCTTAGAACACTCATCACTACTTCATTCATCTATGAACTTGTACCATCTCATGATCGAATCATATTTTAATTGTGATATTTCAACCCTCTCTCAACTCAATGAATTTTATATCTCTGTTTAGATGTCGTTAATATTTATAATGAAACACACTTGTATTGTTAACTTCATTCGAGTATAATATTCATAATGATTGTAAATAATGTATAGTAAATATTTTACAATTCCATCTCTAACTCAATTATCTGGTAACAGTCCACAACTAGTAATTAGCCAAAATCCTAACACCTCGATTTTGAACATCTTCAAATATAACAACTCTGAAATGATACAGCTACTTCAGGGTGATTTCATCCCCCCAATAAACAGTTTTTTTATTTGACAGAAACCTCATCCTGAACTCTTCTTCGGGTCATTTTCAAAGGTTATTGAAAGGAAAGATGAAATTATTCGATACTTTTGATATCCTTCTTATTCACTATCGTTACTCCTTTTTGAAAGCCTTGCAGTTATTCCATTATTGATATTAGTAGAGTCATTCTCGATATTATACTCACAAAGAAACCTGTCAGTTCTCTTCCTCGAAAATAAGGCAAAAAAATTGAATTTTCAATGTAGGCATATCTTTTCAAACACCAAAGATGAATTATTGATACATAGCCAACCTACAAAAGATTTAATATCAGGCATCCAATTAGTGTCCGTGAAGTTAGCACCCACATTTTCGAAAATGAAGAAAATTTTGTTTGCATTCGTTAGTAGGTAACTATTTGTAACCTAAAAATTTTCGTTTGTACCTCAAGGGAACTCATAGAAAAACGCCGCATTCCGCTGGGTGCTAACTTCACGGGCATCCACTTCTCACTTTTTGCGAAAAAAAAATGTTTTGTATATTAAAAGACTTCTCGGGTATTTGCACGTTTTTATTTAATTAATTGGCAATTCTTAGCTTATACCAAAATTCACCGAGGTTTCGATCACGGATCGTTTTTAAATAAAGATGTCCAAATACCTAAGAAGTATTCTAATATATTTCATATCATGGACGATAACTTGAATCTTAGAATGTTTTGTTCTGAACATGAAGTGAGGTTAAAAGCTCAACCGGAGCTATCTTCACCGGTTGAGACGACCCCGGGTTGAACCCATAGAAATCATAGTATATATACTTACTCTAGAATGCTAATTCCTTCTAGTTCCGCAGCGAAAAACGTGCCGCATAGGCAACTGATTCACAATGTGTGCATGCTCACCATTAGGAAATTTCAGGTAGAACGATGCCAAGTCCCTAAATGTTTTGTCGGTTCTATTTTAAGTTCAATATAATTAAACAATAAAAATATTCCATTGAGTAACAAACTTATTTTATAGCTCATGCGCGGCTTCCTACGACTATTAGACACATTAATATCATAAGTGAATTGCAATATTTGTGGAATTGGTGAGAAAATTAGAGCAGTTATGTAGTAGGTTTCACTAAATAGATATAGACCGCGCAACACCGCTTTTTCTGTCTCATGGCAAATGACTTTGAAATGACCTTAGTGAAAGTATAGGCAGGAACGGGTCCAGTGTCAGTCTGCAGCCACAGTTTCGTTTACTGCATAGACAAACTAGTTCACTGGTGCTTAACTGTTATTTTCGTGTTTGATATTCTCCGTGTGCATTTTGCTTTTGTTGTGTGTTGTGTTCGATTTGGATTTTTTCGTATCCGATAAACAATGAACTGTATAGTGTTGTGGTGTCCTTGTCTTGACCTGTTCATTTCCCACTTAAGTATGTAAACTATGTGCACCTTTTCATTCATATAACATCTAACTTTGAAAAATTTATGATTTACGCTTTGCTTTTCATTCGATTGACACATATCTATCCACTCGCACCATGGGATTGGTTCTTTATATAGCAGAAGAACGCAATTCATTATGAAAAATCATGAATTCTTGTGAGTAAACCATCTTTTAATGGATAATTCGAACTCGAAAATAAAATATGTTGAAGTAAAACTTTGCAGTTTCATTCAGATAAGATAACAGATTGATTTTGGAATATACTCGGAACTTAAAAGACAAATGACTTGAAGAATGAATGTAGGTATCAGAATTCACTCATGAAACGATGCAGAGTAACGCATTGGCAGATGTACAAATGTACAATACATTTTCATGTTTCCACTATTTTCACGAACACCGAAGAATAGAACTGTCCTTAAGGGATATTATAGTATATTTTGCTCATTTGATTTTTTTTCTGTACTTTACCAAACGATTCGTTGTTTGTTAACCAGAATTTGTCTTCCTTGATCCTTGAATTAATTTTTATACCGAAACCGGGTTTTTTCAACGCCTGAAGAGGTTTTGGAATAATGAAAGATTTTCAGCTTATCTTCCAGTCGCTGATGATTCCAAATTTACCATTGAAATAGCTGTTGAAAATTATCAATATGTTCAAAACAACTAGTAAGTGTCGAATACTAATTATGAATTGATTAAATCCAACTGCAACAATAACAGCATAAAATTTTATTGAAGCCGACCCTGTTCAGAAACAACCTGATGGCACGTATGCGCATTGTGGACCACACTGAAATTTTTACAACACTTCGGTCCAATTGATTTAGCATTCTAGAGTAAGTATATATATTATGATTTATATGGTTGAACCGGAGGTTGGGCGTTTATAATACGCTGTGTCTAGAATCCCGGTACCGGTAATACATTTTTTACCCGTAGTTTTAATGAAGTCACCTACATGACGCAGTAGGTACCGGGATTTAGGTAAATCCCGATATTTTCATTTTGTATTTTATGATTATGTTGAAAATTCAAAATGAACTAAATTTTTATGACAGTTCATTTTGAACGAATTTATTTATTCATTTCATGCCAATACGTGTAACTGAGTGTTTTGAAATAATGTTTTCTCGTTACTCTGAAAATTTAAAATTATGTAAATTTATGTGGCAGTTATAATGATTCAGATCAAAAGCCAATACGTTATTCCGTTTTTTGATTTTATGGTTATTTTGAAGAATAAAAATTATGTCAATTTATATGTCAGTTCAGTGAGGTCGAATTTATTAATTTACTTCAAGCCAATACGTAACTATACAGCTTAGGATGTAATCTCAATGAAATCAGTATTTCAATCTTCTTTCATGAGTTTTGTAACATACCTATTGGGTATTTTACACAAACAAGCATAAGTATGTTCCATTTTTCATTTATAATTTTGCATTCGGAACAATACCACATTTTGGATATTTTACACAAACTGGCACATTTCATATACCTTTGTAACAAACATAAAGGACAAACGAACAGTTTTGATGCCCTTAATAATTTCCTTTTGGCAAACTGCGCAAGGGATGGGATGATCATGTTTTAATTTGATCCGTTCCATAAGGAGCTTCCAGGCTTCTTCTTTGGAGGATGGCGGACAATCCATGATGGCGGAATAGTTATTTTGTATGCACGTCTGCAATATGGGTATCAAATGAAAGGGCTTGTTGACAGTTACCCTAAAAATAAGGTGACGTCATTCTAAATCCAATATGGCGGAACATCCAACATGGCGGAATAGTTATTTTTATGCACGTCTGCAATATGAGTATCAAATGAAAGGACATGCTGAGAATATTTAGAAATAACTAAAAAGTGAAAAATTAATTAAAAGCAAAAAAACCTTATTAAACAAGGCTTTTATTTGAAAATGCCCCAGAGAAGAAAATAAAATTTTCCTTTAAAATTTCAACTATCAACTTATAACCTCATTATACACAATTTTTATGATCATAAAAGCTTGTCGCGTGATTTACTTTTGTAAATAAACTAGTGCCTATTCAATTGAGTATCTCAATCTGCTAGTTGAATTTTTTTTATATCAGTTCAATTCAATACTAATAGGAACATACTTACACAGACCTCGCGACAAGCTTTTATGATCATATAAATTATGTATAATGAAGTTATAAGTTGACATTAGGTCTTTGAAATTTCAAAGGAAAATTTTATTTTCTTTTTTTAGAGCATTTAAATAAAAGCTTTCTTTAAAAAGGTTTTTTTTGCTTGTAATTCATTGTTCAACTGGAAGCAATTAATCGGGCGTCCCCTTTCCAGTATGCACACACATGCACACACAAAGTCTCCTTAACTTCTTTGAAACTAAACTTTCGAAGGTTTGTTCAACAATGAAAATCATTTTTGAGCGTAAATTCAAGCAAACACTTTCACGCATCAACATAACAACTGAAAACGTTAAGGTTAGGTTATGTTCCACTTTGAGACCGCCAACGACTAAATTTTTTACCGAGATTCGCTTGTATCCCGGTACTTAGTGCCTCATATGGGTGACGTCATCAGAACTACCGGTAAAAAAAGTGTTACCGGTACCGGGATTCTAGACACAGCGTTTATCATACGGAAATCGACAGTCGACATCCGATTTGGCGTAAACTGACGGTTGAGTTTCTTTTATATTATTATTGTGGGCTTATCCTTCAGCTCAATTAAAAGTTCAAGGCAAGACTCCTGAAGATTCAGCCAGGATCGGAAGCAGATCTATTGCGGCGAGATACGATGGCATCAAACGGAATACGAGCTCATATTATTGAATGATTACAACGTCTATAATATGAAATAGCATAGATGCGAAACTTTATATTCGAACAGAAATCGACGATAAATTCTCAAATTGCTACGTAAAATAAATTGAAACATTTATAAGGAAGTTAAATTTTGCCAGTAAGCGAGTAAGCGAATTGAAGATGGAGAATGGAGCGTTTCTGCGAGCGATGTTTTTGCAAGGCAAATTACACCGCATTGTTCCATAAATGCATTTCAATTGAACTTCGAAACTCAGAACATCGATGCCCCAGGCGATTGTCGAATCCGCAAATCCTAACCCCATTTGAGTTAACCGAGCTGGGGTGGTTTGGGAGTAGGAGGGTAAGGGCTGAAACGCATTTGGTATTGTTTAGACATCGTTATTCAGTCCCTGCACTTGCTGTCGTTTGCATAGAGTTGGTTCGTTACTGCTCCAGAATCAACAATTCATGATTTACTTGTTGCCTCTCGCGGCGGCGGCAAGCAGCGCGCTCGTATAAAACAACGGCCCTGATTCTGTCTGCTTCTACGGAATTGGGCCGCGCGGTCTGCGGAAGCTGGGGATGGAAACGCGGATGGGGTGCCTATTCTCTGCACAGTGGCGTCTCGTCGAAATAAAAAGATACTACTCAGTGGAAGGAAATTTGCTTGCTCGCCCTTCCGTTCATGATATTGTTTCAATAATCAGTTTTGAATGCACCATGTGGACATTGTTCATTGGAAATCGATGTTCATTGTACTACTTGAAGTATGTGAGAATTTATTGCGATGAGAACAATATACAGGGTGAATCTTCGACTTGTACATGTATTTCAACTAAAGCAGTTCTAGGCGAAAAGAAACCTGAAAATTCGGCTCAGTCGAAAAGATATCCCTGGTTTAAATTCACTAGAGTTGAGGAATCAGACTTCTTCCAGAGGGAGAATTTTATTTTTCGTTGATTTCAATTAAATACGTAGTATGTATCCACGTTCATGATTCAGTTTTCTGAATTTTGTATTTCATTGAAATTTATCTTTTATAATTTTTGAAAGGATGGAACCGTTATGGAAATTGAACGAATAAAATGTATTATTATTTCCGGTCCGTTGTGCTAGCCAATTACACCACCGGAAATTCGAAGACGCGGGTTCGACTCCCGCCTGAGGTGAAAACTCTTTCCGGAAGTCGGAAATCCAATTAATGATTTTCTCTTATATACAGGGTGTCCCAACTTCGAGTGCCTATTAAACGTTTCTGGAGAACTGGACATATTTGAAATTTGAAAATTGGGATTATGATATTGTTCGAAATTCTCTACAGGCTTAAATTATTTTCGGAGCCTGGGCATTTCCGGTTACACAGGGAGAGAAAATATATTTGTTGAAAAAAATGGTTTTTCAATTTTTTCTTCTTTGATATGATTGAGTATTCAATGCTGAATACATTTCTGCTAAAACCATTATATTCATTCAGATAGTTTTTAAAATATCGAACAAAAAACTTTAGAAATATCAAATATTTATGGTCAGTATTATGTTCATTTTTCTCATTCTGAACATCCCGAGTGTGAACCGTTATTGTCACAACGTGAAAGTAGAAGAATGTGGAAAGGTCGTGCATCTTTTGAATTCCACAAATATCATCACAGGGGTGATCGAAAATTGGCCATAAATTCCGTTTTACAAATTAGAACCCTTTTTTATGATTGCGTTGGATTCTTTGAAGGAAAATAGTGATAGCACTCTAAGATGCTCTTGCTCCTAAATTCAGTAGTTTGTGAGTTATTTGAGATCCGTATTTATTAGATGTTATGTGTCCGCTCCACTCCGGAAAGGGAATACCGAACGCGCCTTTCATCCTTTACGGTCACAGAATATACTCAAGTAAAAGATGAGATGAATTTGACTCAACGCACAACATAAATCTAGAAAATCTCAAAGAACTCATAAACTACTGAATTTAGGAGCAAGAGCATCTTAGAGTGCTATCGCTATTCACTTTTATAAAGTATTCCCGGTGGCCATGGAAATCTGGCACATTTCACCATGTATATTTTGAAAATATTAGGTATCTTGTCAGATACGTTCGCAACGTTGTCGTTTGTACATAGAGATCGTAGTGTTTACGTATTTATCAAAATGTTTATTGGCTTTGGGAATATAATGAATTTGAGAAACTATTATGTGAATTCAATAACTCCAAAGACCTAGCGAATGTTGAAGAAATATTCAAATGTATTCAGTATTCAAATGAAGATATGAATGACATATGATTCACGACATATTAGGATGTGTCAGAGAGGGACTGAATAAGTAAAATATGGGTATGACATTGCGGCGCCGCCACGAAACAATTCTGATATTTTCGATTTGGTCGGTGTCAATGCATTTAAAAATTGCGAAGTGCATACACCATGTTTTTAGACATCTTAGGCAAGACTTCCATGATTATGTAACTTCTATAGTAAATCGGGTTGCCTGCAACTCAGTGCTGTGGACCAAAACAAAAATGTCTTAGTCAAGAAGAAAAATTACATAGATAACGTCTCAGCGTATTCGTATTCTGTGAAGTGAAGTACCATTGACAAAGTAGGTACTTCAATTCGAATTTTCAGCGTTGTATTGGCAGAACTAAAGTGGTTCATGGAGTGATCAGACTGATCAGAGGTAATTAATCATTGGAACTATATCAATTCGTCATCCATATAATTCCATCGTGATTTATATTTGCATTCGTGGTGTCGTTAATTACAAGATAGTCACTGCAATGAGAGAACTGTTAAGCATTCAAAACAAAAAATTATATGTTCATCAATTAGATACCGCTCAAATGAAGAGTATTCTCTTCGTGCGAATAACAATGGTAATGAAATTTCGTTTATTTTGTCTAATTCATCTCCTGCTTGAAAAACTAGCATTGGTAAGTTTATACAACTTTAGCGGTGAGTTTCACCAAGCGTAATCACCGGTGATCGGAGCTTGATCTAGCATCAACTCGATTTGGCAGTTCAAAAATCAGAGGAACAAGCCGTTGATCTCCGATCACCGGTGATTACAATTTGTGAAATCCACCTTCAGATGTCTTTTAGGCGATACAAAGTTCGCCGGGCCAGCTAGTCTATATATATAAAAGAAAGATGTTGGTTACACCATTTATAACTCGAGATCGGAAGGACTGTAGATTATGAAACTTCATATATGGATTCGTCTACGGTCTGGTTATTATAAAATACAATGAAACTTTGAAAAGATCGATAAAAATTTTACTCATACAGGAAATGCTTTTCCTTCTTTTGAGTAAGGTCACTAGGTGTCGCTACAGTTACAGTTACGCTACAGCTTAGATTGCGTTAGATTGCGATGTAAACATATAGTGTGTAATTTGGGTTGCCTCCAACTCTGCGCTGTTGACCAAAAGCAAAATGTCTTAGCGTAGGAGTAGGTACATATCTCTAAAATGATTAGATTTCGTTGAGATATGAGGGAGAATTCGTTCTCACCACTTCCAGTGGCGCTATTCACTCATTGTGACTGATTGTTCTATTATACTATACTAAACTGGTTATTAGTTAATAAATTCGTTTATTGTAAAGTCTCACAATATGGGACAACAAAAGGCCTCATTATCAGAGTTCCAGTAACCCGGACTCTGCTAGGGAAGTTATTTTTACAGTTTTAGTTATTCAAAACAGAATAAGGTAATCGTGAAGATACTATATTTGATATTATCACCGTTAGAAGACGATGTATAGAACTTATAGTACCATGAAAGGCTATTACCAGATCAAGAAGCGAACGAATATCACAGTGAATTTTAATCGAAATGTCAAGTAAATCGGATTTTGGCGATCGGATTCAATCGTGAATTGTCCATTCTCATCTTTTCTCATAATTTTTGAAATGTTTTCGAATTTCTGTTTGGGAATGAATATGTTTGCCATAATTAGTAATTGACATATTATTTTTGTTTCTGTTCTGTGTGACAGCCCATATCCATGGAAACATGGAAATCTCGCTGCTCCACCAACTGAGATGTTTACCAATTATTTCAAGCTGAGCACCAAAAGGCTGAGATGTTTAAAGTAATGGTGTGAGCACTAATTAGATTTTCATTAGCCAACATTGAGAATATTAGAAAAGTTTCGTTTTTTCCACTTCAGAAAGCGCTATTCACAAAATAAGTTCTAATTTTATTAGTTGGTTCAAATATTTGAATTCATTTTGGTGAACGTCAAGAAGTCAAGAAGGAAAATGAGAAAACGTCTTAGCGTATTTGTATTCTCTGAGGTGAAGTTAAAGTACCATAGACAAAGTACTTCAATTCAAATTTTCAGCGTATTGGCAGAAATAAAGTGGTTTATACAGTGATCGAGTGATCAGAGGTAATTCATCATTGGAACTATTTCTCATCCATACAATTCGATCGGGATTTATTTTTGCATTCGTGTTGTCATTCATTACAAGATAGGTACTGCAATGACAAAACTGTAAAGCATTTAAAACAAAATGTTATACGTTCAACAATTAGATACCACTTAAATGAGGAGAATTTCTTTCGTGCGAATAACAATGGTACTTAAATTTTGTATATTTTGCCTATTTTATCGCCTGCTTGAAAAAATAGCATTGATCAGTTTATACAACTTCAACGGTAGGTTTCACAAAGCGTAATCACCGGTGATCGGAGCTTGATCTAGCACCAACTAGATTTGACAGTTCAAAAATCAGAGAACCAAGGCGTTGATATCCGATCACCGGTGATTACGATTTGTGAAATTCACCGTAAGTATCATTTAGGCGAAACAAAGTTCGCCGGGACAGCTAGTAATTAATAAATTAGAGTATTCAATTGATGGTTATGAGTTGTTTACTAACGAATCACAATATAATAAAAACGATGGATAAATTGTATACGTCAAGCGTCATTTAAGAGCAGAGGTAGACGTAATTAAATTCTCACTAACTAATATTCTGCGCTTACGCATCGAGGTAGATGGAATCAATTGCGGCATAACAGCATCCTACAGGCCACCGTCTACGAATGTTCAACAATATATACAGAGTGTGAAAATAGGAAATGTGTTGAGTCAACCCTTAAAGATCAATATGGGCATACCACAGGGAACAGTTATCGGTCCCACGTTGTTCCTTGTATTTATAAATGAACTGCTATGCATTCCTAACTTGGAAATAAATTCATATGCGGTCTTACTATTCTCTGGAGACACTTGGGGCCAAGCATATTGGGAGGCTGTGAGAGGTATGAGATTGGTACATGATTGCCTTATAAGTAGTAAACTAAAACTTAATGTTGAGAAAACCAAGTTTATCACATTTTCACTAACAAAACCTGGCCAACCAGATTTTGGATCCGTACCTCTCCACTCACAGGGTTGCAGATCTATAAATTGCGATTGCCCAACTATTACTAAAGTAAACTTTATTAGATATTTGGGAATATACATCGATCGATTCCTCAGGTGGGAAGTGCACGTTGAGAACATAATAGGGAGAATAAAAGGCTTGATCTATGTTTTTTATAATTTGAGGAATATTCTCGATAAAAACCTGCTTTTACGTGTGTATGAGGCTTTAATTCTTTCAATTTTACGCTATGGACTGCCAATGTGGGGAGGGATGTTTAAATGCTATTCGAACTCTATACAAGTCATTCAAAACACTATCTTGAAAATAATACAAGGAGTTGGTAGATTATATAATACAGATAAACTCTTCACTGAGTCAAGACAACTTAAATTCGAACAGCTTTACGTCTATGAGTGTATTCTGAGACAAATGAATAAAAACGTCAAACCCATACGTCATAACTATGTCACAAGATATGTTTCTAACTTTTCTATCCCAATTCCGAAATTATATGGCACGCATTTGTAGCACAGTTTTCTATATAATGGCGCAAAATTCTATGATGTCTTGCCTATTCAAATTAAAGTAGATTACAATCCTAAGAAAAAAAGTCATAAAAATAGATTGAAAATATATATAATGGAAAATCCTGTAAAATGTATGAGAACACCAACATGATAATAACTCAAATGTTGTTCGCTCCTGATATAGTTTTTTTTTTGTATTACAGTGTATTGTTTCGTCACTCCTTGGATCCTCATGTATACACATAAAAATGGGAATATAATTCATTTTTGGTTTTGCACACGATACTATTCCCAGGCAACACAGACTTCTCCGCGATATCTCTGAGAGGTTACAATGCGACTTTTATGGGAGCTCATACCGCGAGGTCCCAGAGATCTCTATGTGATGTTACTAAGCGAATTTCCCACTGATGTGCCATGAGGTAACTTGGAGAGGAGAGCGCACCGTGCAATTGACAAGGTCAATCTGTTCACGCAGGCGCTATTCGTCTATCAAATCGACTTGTATAAACAGCAAGTTTACCAAGACATCAAGAGGGGTTTTGTGGACAGATTGGTCAGTTGTGTTTATAGGTGTTACTTAGGGATGGCTGATCCGAACACTTTCATGGATCAGTTCCGACCTGATCCGGTCCAGAGAAATAACTAGTCGAAAGATCAGTTCCAGGTTCCAGTCCAGTTTCTAGTCCGGACTTTAGGGACTATAACACCGACAGCACTCTGGTCTGGTTGCTGACGTTGCTCCTTACTTATTTCGTAGGGCGGCTTCCACAGTTGTTTGTTGATACCTGGTCTCTGATTAGTCGGATAACATATCTATACTAATATCATAAAGAGGAAAGATTTGTAGTTTTGTGTGTTTGATACGAATAGGCTCAAAAACTACTAGACCGATTTCAGAAATTCTGTCACCCTAAGAAAGCTACATTATCCCTGAGACCCTGAGTGACATAGGCTATACTTTTCACCCGTAAAAATTAAGGATACCTACTATAACTTCAATAATTACAAAAAAATCAGCCATAATCAGCTATTTTCACGTGAGCTGCAAAAACCGTAAGACTTACGTGGATACAATGTATGACGGAAATGTACCTCTTAAATAGTTCTACAAAAAAGTCAGCGATAGCATATATCTTTCTCTCAAGATTGACTAGCTATTACCTGTTTATGGTAATCAGATGTTTTCCAAAATTATGCACTATTTGGTAGTGCGTTTTTATGAATTGTGTATTGATCCTCATCCAACCTAATACGTTATTTATCCCCAGTATTCAATTTAGAATTATCATACAATTACAACCTGTACATCAAAAGATATGGCAGGTTGAAGTATAAATAATACACACGACTCAAATTTTCTCATTATATTCCAATTAAATTGAAACTGGCTTGTCTCAGGGCTAGTCTATGTCGCAACGCGATTACTCTGCGATCCAAACTAGAATCCAAAAATCCCAATCCGAAAAACTAGTCCAGATCGCGATACCCATAGAATTTCTATGTGTATTATGATCCAGATGTCCAGTCCAGTCTCTTCAAACTCCACTAGTCCACAACTTAGCCATCCCTATGTTACTGTGCTGTGCGAGGTTCGATATTGTGTGAAATTTCGATGAGGATATTCGTGCTCCAAGTAAGTGTTATTTCTGGAGTTTTCTCACCTATTAGGACATATACCGTAACCATTTTTACCGCCATTTATGATATCCGAGTAATTCAACCACCAATAACGGAATTGATCAATTTACATTAAGGGCGGCGTTTAAAGCGAGTAGGAAATCTCCTCCGATAGAGGCGCCAGCGTGCATTTTATGAAATATCTACATAGAACTTACATTATCACTATAAATTCTATGAATATCTCTCTAATCATGAATGAAATGTACAATGGCGCTCTCTATCCGAAAATCGCTATGAAATAAGTCAATTTGTGGGTGAAGCAGGAATTTTTTCCCGCCAAAATTTGAATTTGGCCATTTTCTGCCAATTCCGTATTTCAAGTTGATCTTCTGAATGAAATTATCAGTAGATTCACTTTTAATCGGAAGTTGAACTATTTTCATGGGTCTTTCTGTTGAAATAAAACAGAAGCATGGGATGGCTCATTTTCTTCTATTTTTGAAAGAAAAAAAATTAACTGTCGGAATGAAATCGATTAAAATTATTTCAACAAGAACCCTAATCCTTTCTGAGTTCACCCACAAAATTTCAGTTCTCAAAGTGAAAGCGTTTTCGAAAAACTTGAAATAAAAACACACTACATTAAACGCCCACCTTAAACGATTTTCTACTTGGTATATTGGTGATCAGGATAATCATTTCTATTAAGAATATGGATGAGTGTAATAACTTCACAACAGATTTTACAAGAATGGTTAGTAGAGTCGAATTTTCCACAAATTCAAGCTAATAAATTATTGATAATTCTTAATAGGCTAGGCATGGTAACAAGTTCCTGTGGAAACCATCATTGCAATTCCAATAGTAATAAAAGAAAACACTTCCATGAGGATTGTGATGATTCGACGCTTTCACGGGAACTGTTTGAAATTATATCTCAATTTGTATCAAGCTGATATATGAATGGGCTTTGAAATGTTGTTGTTGAAATCGTCTTTGTTCAATTTGTGCTCCACAATGTTCATTCACGTTTTGAATTATGTGTGAACCACTGACATTATTTGATTTGTACGTTGACAAATCTATATTTTTTTCAAGCAATTTGATGTACATGCGTTTGTTTTCAGCATATTTGCTGTTTTCAATAGGTGTAAATTTTTTGAATACTTATTAATTTTGTCAGAATACTAATTTTTTGTTCGAAAGATTAGGTTTTCGAACATTAATTCTGTGAATAAATTAAATCCATTTTCAATTTTGCTCCATTCGTAAAATAACCTTCTTGTCCAATATTTCGGATATATGGTATTTCAACTTGAATAACACGAAAAATATGTGAAAAGGTATTTTTTTCCAAAAATCTTCCGATTTTTCCCAAAATTCTACCGATTTTTTCCAAAATTCTACCGAAATATACCTATTTTTTTCGAACTTGTAGGTAAGGACGGTGGCAACACTGCATACATGAAGGACAACAGAAGAGTCTTTTCTTAAGATTGGCTGAGAGATTGTACCCAGAGGAAGAAAGAAATGTAATGTTTTGAATTTTTTTTGATTTTTTTGTTGCAATTTGTTGATAATGAAGATTGAAGGATTTATTCGCTTGTTTTAGTTTACCTTCTGTTGCATTCTGTTGAATAATGAATAACTTTCAACAACTGTTTGTTCTCATCATAGCAATAGGACAAATCAAATTCAGTTTTTGATGTTCTATTAACATTTCGCAATGCGACCTGTATATACCTGTGCAAAACGGCAAGTGTAGAAACTTCTTATACATCTCGCAATGCGACCTGTTTGATGCGGAGGTTAATAAGAAGTTCTCAAAGTCCTCGCCGCGGGAGGTGTAGGCGAACTCTCAGTGTGGCTTGTTTGAGAATATTCACGTAGGATATCGTTGAGAGTTCTCTGGGAATTCTTTTGTAGCGGATATTTGGAGGAGATATAGAGCTCCCTGCGACCTCCCAAGGAAGTCACAAAAGGCGTCACAACTTCCTAAAAAGAAGTCGCAGGGATTTCTCTGGGATATCTTTGTGTTGCCTGGGTTCATTCAAATGCAACAGATTGTGATTACATACAAGCTTCACTTAGGTCTTTCACAATCTTGTTATCTCTTATCTTTATATTTTTGTTGGATTGTAACAGTGATGAATAATGTTTATTATTATTATTGTTATTCTTCATCGGTCTCCTGTTCTCAGCTTGAGCTGGTAATTCTTCTATGGGCCAGTGAAAAAACATTTCAGTTCCTCCCACTAGTTCAGAAATTTCCGCACGATGTGATAGGTTTGCAGATCCACAGCCTGCTGTGCACATCCCGCGATCTTCTGGGATAATTCGATCCCTTTAAGATTTCTTTTGAATGATTCCCTTCCGTCTTCTGAAGTTCCGGATGCCTCCCGGTGAACTCGGTATAGAGGGAGTATCTCCATCCAGGAAGTGGTTTGTCCTCGCAATTGTTCACGTAATGAAAAGCTCGCATTCTTCAATATTCATTTCGCGGCTCCACTGGATACGTGCGTTGCTGGGTCCCCTGCGGGCAGTCCTCCTTACGGTGGTCGAGCCAGCAGGTGGAGTGGCATCTCGATCTCCTGCCATGATATCGGTTTCCACTTCTCGTTCATGGGTTTGCCACCATTTACCCTTGGTGTCCCAGATAACTCGGGCCGTGGGGACGTCACCCCCCATGTGGCGTGGCAGAAACCAAACCACACCCGTGCGGTAATTATTATTATTATTATAAATGAAGTTTCATAACACCATACAGTCCATCCTATCTTGAGTTATAAAGAACTTTATTTCATATACATATATTGAAAAATTGTTCAAGATAGTGATTTTTAAAAGTAAGAATTAAATAAGCCAAATATTGAATTTATGAGTTATCATAAATCCCACAAAGTTAGCTGTGATTTAATATAACAATAAATTGAATGCAAAAAACCTTTTTGAAAAAAGCTTTCATTTAAATGCTCTGAAAACAATTATATTTTTCTTTGAAATTTCAACTAGCAACTTATAACCTCATTTTATACATAATTTATTTGATCATAAAAGCTTGTCGCGCGATTCACTTGTGCTAAATGCAATTTTTTATGAATTTCAGTTCAATTAAATACTTATAGGTACTCGCGCATACCTCGCGACAAGCTTTTATGATCATATAAATTGTGTATAATGAGGTTATAAGTTGATAGTTGAAATTTCAAAGGAAAATTGTATTTTCTTTTTTTTAGAGTATTTAAATAAAAGCTTTTTTCAAAAAGGTTTTTTGATTTTAATTTATTTTTTACTTTCTTGGTATTTCTGAATATTTCTGGCAAGCCCTTTCATTTGATACCCATATTGCAGAAGTGCATAAAAAAGATCTATTCCGCCATTTTGGATGTTTCGCCATATTGGATTCAGAATGACGTCACATTATTTTTCGAGTTACTCCCAACAAGCCCTTTCATTTGATATCCATATTGCAGAAATGCATAAAAAATAACTATTCCGCCATCTTGGATGTTCCACCATATTGGATTTAGAATGACGTCAACTTCATTTTCCCAATTCCTCTCAACAAGTCCTTTCATTTGATACCCATATTGTAGTGATGTGTGAAAAATAACTATCCCGCCATCTTGGTTGGTCCGCCATATTGGATATAGAATGACGTCACAAAGTTAATCATGTATTGTTATCCAAGTTAAACGTGTATACAAAATTTCAGCTCAATTGGTTGAGGATATCTGCTTCAAAATTGAGTAGCAAGATTCCACCTGAACATACATACATTGCAAGTTAAATAAAAGCTTTTGAAAAATTGGTTTTGTCAACTGAACAAATTTCAATTGAAACATTAGAATTGGTAGCCTATTATGAGGAACCTTGTATATTGATGCCACAGGCCACAGCAACCTTCTATGGATTGGCGAAATCAATTCACCAACACAAGTTTGAGCTGAAATTCAGCACTTCCAATGGCGTCAACAAATGTGGTAAACCATGATTTCAAAGACAAGATTATACTTTTGCTTGGAATATATCAGTTTAACTCGTAAATCCTTCGTGGAACAAAACGGATGAAGCGAAGACATTCCGTTGAATAATCACGTATAAATTCGATGTTATACAGGGTCTTTCACGAGGAACCTCACCCATATTTATACGGGAAACTACTGAACGTATTTTCATGAAATTCAGCACTTATAAGTATTTCACGATGCTGATGAAATCTAAAATATTTTCAAGGCATGAGCACCTCCGGTTTTTCCGGAAATGACGTCAACTTCCGTTTTTCAAATTAGAACACCATTTTTTTATTGCAGAAATAGATTCCTTAGAAAATTTCAAGTTATTTTGATGTAACATTTTTCAGTTTTGGTTGGAAAATTCTCTCTGAGCGGGAAAATTCGAAAAAAAAATCGAAAATAGAGCTCCGCTGAAACAAGAATAACTTCGAGGTTTTTGAATGGAAAATTTTCATTTTTGGGATTTTTCAAGATGTAAGATTGATGTATCCACTTTAAAAATCGAAATCGCGATTCATGATACAGGGGGTGAAAAAATCGCTTTCAAAGTTAGGGATGACAAAATCGTGAAAAATCAATTTTTTCAAATTAGAACCCCATTTTTTTATGGCAGATATTGAATCTACGTTAAAAAATAATGTGAGTGTATGCATCACACCCTTGCCCTAAAGTGGATATTTTCTGAGTTATTCACAAAAACCTGTTTTTCGTCTCGAATTTTCAGCTATTTCTTTTCCCTTCACGCCAAAAAGATGAAATTTTCAGGAACTGTTACTTAAACCATGTTTTAGATTTTACTACCCTAATATGCAAGAGAAAAAAGTTACAGGTTGTTCCTAAATAGATGGCGAATTTGGATTCGAATTTGTATCGGAAACCTCTTTATTTCAACTAATCGGCCATCGGTTTTCTCTCCAGTGATAAATAAATAATTCCTTATGAACCATATGCAAAACCTTACCATGTTTTACATTCTTTTTTTTTAATGATAGATATCATTAATTACATCTACTAAAGAGGAATTTGGCAGATGTAATTAATGATATCCATCATTAAAAAAAAAGAATGTAAAACATGGTAAGTTTTTGCATATGGTTCATAAGGAATTATTTATTTATCACTGGAGAGAAAACCGATGGCCGATTAGTTGAAATAAAGAGGTTTCCGATACAAATTCGAATCCAAATTCGCCATCTATTTAGGAACAACCTGTAACTTTTTTCTCTTGCATATTAGGGTAGTAAAATCTAAAACATGGTTTAAGTAACAGTTCCTGAAAATTTCATCTTTTTGGCGTGAAGGGAAAAGAAATAGCTGAAAATTCAAGACGAAAAACAGTTTTTTGTGGATAACTCAGAAAATATCCACTTTAGGGCAAGGGTGTGATGCATACACCCACATTATTTTTTAACGTAGATTCAATATCTGCCATAAAAAAATGGGGTTCTAATTTGAAAAAATTGATTTTTCACGATTTTGTCATCCCTAACTTTGAAAGCGATTTTTTCACCCCCTGTATCATGAATCGCGATTTCGATTTTCAAAGTGGATACATCAATCTTACATCTTGAAAAATCCCAAAAATGAAAATTTTCGATCCAAAAACCTCGAAGTTATTCTTGTTTCAGCGGAGCTCTATTTTCGATTTTTTTTTCGAATTTTCCCGCTCAGAGAGAATTTTTCAACCAAAACTGAAAAATGTTACATCAAAATAACTTGAAATTTTCAAAGGAATCTATTTCTGCAATAAAAAAATGGTGTTCTAATTTGAAAAACGGAAGTTGATGTCATTTCCGGAAAAACCGGAGGTGCTCATGCCTTGAAAATATTTTAGATTTCATCAGCATCGTGAAATACTTATGAGTGCTGAATTTCATGAAAATACGTTCAGTAGTTTCCCGTATAAATATGGGTGAGGTTCCTCGTGAAAGACCCATAGCTACGTCTTATCGATCCTAAATGTAAATTCTACGATGTTGACTTTTCATTATAGAAGAAAAACAAACATAACGTCTGCCATACTTTATCTGGCATTGTTAACGGAGGTTATTTTTATATGATTAGGGGAGTGCGGTGCTCTTAACGATTCTCGAATGAAAAAATTATGTTATGAAGCGTAATTTTTGGGGTTGCAAGAGTAGGAGCTAGTGAAGGGGACGAAGATTGCGATGAAACTGAGATTAACTTACCTAGTTAAAAAAAACTGATATAGAAATTGAAATACTTATATTCTGTTTCATAAATTATATAAAACGTCATAATATCGTCAAATAATCACTAATGTGTTGATATTTTATTATTCCACGAGCGGTAATGTGAGTCATAACATAACCATTACCGCGAATTGAATGCTATACTTCATCTACGAGTAAAATTCGAATCAATCTGCATTTTCAAAATTGAGAACAGTTGTCAGAATCGCGTAGAAAAAGTCAGAAATTCGCGTTTTCCAAATGCAATTTTCGGATATTCGGACCAAAGGAAATGTAGAGATGAAACTCACGTTCTTGGTTTATAGATACTATCACAGCTCAAAATCAGTTATATAATGGATATATTATCCTATGGAAGTAGAAAATAGTATATTATTCCATAAGGAGGAGAAGTTACTTTTCGGCTCGCTTTCAATTACCCGCTCGCCATGAAAAGCAACACTTCTCCTCCTTATGAAATAATATTCTATCATCTACGCTCGTAGAATAATACATTCATTGTTCAACCTATTTTCAGCTGTATTAGTATCTATAAACCAACACGTCTCTAAGTCCACTCTGAAACGAAAATGAAATTGCTAACGAAATGAATACAAAAAGTCGGATCGGCCCGGACTACTAATACAGATATCAAGGCCACATTCTCGCCATATAAGCAGTCTAAAGTGTTCGGTCTACCTAGCCCAAGGACTGGCTTAAAACGTAACACTGAGAAGTTCGCCATGTATGCGTTCCTTGAATGCGTCCTCAAATAGAATTCAAGGATATACTCCTCTTCTTCTAACTACTTATATAAGGCCTCAGGCCTGTACTTGATGAATCTTTCAATCCTTATTATCCGTTTTGCAGAAGTAACTGCGATGAAGACTGAAGAAATTTAATGTGGGTATGTGTTATCTGTATCTGTGTGTAATCATATCATTTGTTAATTTTAGCTTATTCTATGTCCTTCGATGTGGTTCACTCTTCAACAAGTTCATAAAATTACGTTTTTCTCAGGGACGCCTTCAAAAAATTTCTTACGATTATACCCGTATTATGGTCAAATGGTCAATGGCAAGTCTCAACGATCCGTAGGTCAATTGAGAAGTAGCAAATGATTCAAGAATTCTCAGTTTCGTTTCTTTCGACATGAGTCTGCTTTGAACCATCAGTGGGTAGAGTCTGTGGCTTCTTTGATATGGCTTTTCCAGGTAAGCTATTTGTCTAGAGTGATACCTAGATAACTCGCTGTTCCTTTTCATCCGATTTCCTCTGCATCAATCTAGAGGTTGATGGTTGTTCTCAAATTCCTCTGCGGAATTAATGTCGTTTCGATTTTTTTCCGTTGAACTCGATGTCATGTAAATAATTTCATTACGTAATTGACTTGGTGCAAAATAGGTGCCTTAAAAACCCATATTTTGTTGTTTTTGAAAATATTTTGGGGTAGAAAGTTTGAAGGGAAATACTCCAGCAAACTCTTTCCGAGAACTATTGTAATTCCATCGACAATAAAACCATTCCTGCTTTCTGTCGACTTCGCAATTCTTTGTTATATACTCCGAAAGGAAACAACCCAATGTATTCTTTCCTCTCCCTACGAAATAACGGCGCAGCAGACAGGATTTTACTCATTTCACTTAAGAGCCTGGATTGATTTATTGTTTGTTTCACTTTTCTGTTTTTTTTCAACTGTGACGGTTTTCTCCAACATATGTTTCCATATAATCGGAGTGACAGAGAATATAGCAGATTCCGTTGCTTGCTTTGTTGTGGCACAACGAAATAGGACAAATAAAATGTGAGATTTACGTTTGACGATCGGTATCTTTTGTATGACACTGGAATTGATTGCTGCGACTTGATTCTGCACTATGTGCTAGTTTCCTTCATCTCCGAAAATCTAGAAGATGCCTGATGTCTGAAAGTTTGGAGGAGAACTTGCATGACAAATCGTACTCTTTGTTAATTCATTCGAAGTAACAAACTTTTTTTTTCTACTCGAAATCGTGGTTTCATGTTTTTGGCGGTTAGTTCCACTCAAACGGCGGCTATATCATTTCGTCACGACGTCTGTATTTCTCGAATTTTGGGCCAAGAATGGTCTCAATCAGTCGATTGAGACCAAATTCTCATATTGGGAATTCTTATTATTATGAGAATTCTTTGTTTGAAAAGTTATATGGGAAATCCGCTCAATGTTTCGTTCAAGATTCATTAAACTTTTGAAATTCACTCTATCATTCTGTAAGTTGACGAGCGTCGAGCGAGGACATTATCGACGATCAATCTGTTGATGAATATGCAAAGTTACTTGCTTCATGCAGTTGTCATTGAAAAAGATTCTTGAAATCGCCCTGCAATACACAGTGTGATGAAGCTCGATTTTCCGATCATGAAATCGGTCTTCATCTTAAATTAATTTTTCCGGATTTTTATTTCGAATTCCTGCATTTCATTTCCGTTCAGAATTAAACCGAGAAGATCGAATATGGTTCGTTCGATATTGTTTTGCATGCAGAGAACCTAGTAAAAAGAGTCATAAGAACCACGTAGAATGTAGATAACGCCGTTTTTCTAGTTTATACGTACGATAAGCCAGATTCGAAGATGTTTTACCGGAGTACTTTTCTAGAAAAGTAACATTTCTGCGCCTGTCGTTTCTGCCCCACTCAGGGAGATTATAAAAGGCGATTTTCCCCTCATCTGGGACCCATTATTCATTTTTGCTCCGGCCTGAATAGAATAGTATTTTCTTGCGTTTCCGAAATTTCCTTTCTTTTTGAGTCGAAAGTTTAACGAATTCCGTAATTCCGGATTTTCTCTTTTCTTTACCGAGTGAAAAGTAGTGCACTGAAACCGTAAGTACCGATCCAATTCATTTCAGTCTCATTTTCCTGTACCTTCGTTGAGTCTATCAAAATAGCTGTTACGTCGAGATCCGTATTAAATCTTCCTTTGCTCGTACAAGATTTCCTGAGTCTATAGCACGTTCATCTGAGTAAGTCGGTACCCGATAACGTCTGCTCTTAGTGGCGAGTAATCTCACTATCAGACCGGAGGGTTCATGCAAACCTATGCTGTAGAACGTGGAGTCTAATTCCGTTTCGGTACCGATCTTTCGCGCCCCTTGTTCGGTGCGTCCTGTTTGACCATTTATATTTAACCTGGCCAAACCCGACCTTTCTAGACGTGAAACAAGCTAAGTAGACAATATAACTCTTTTGAGTTTCCGGACTGAAAGAATATCGGACAGAAAGTAAGCACTATACATTTTTATATCCGTCCTACATTTTTTTCAACTGTAGATTTAAATTCTCCGTTTAATTCAATTTTCCCCTCCCCCCTTCTATTCTGGCTGACTCGTACCGTAAAATATTTCTTTTGAATATTCCCAATATTCGAATCTATATTTTTATAATTTACTGAGGATGTATCCCAGAATTCCGCTCTTTTCTATGACACTAAAGAGCATTCCAGTTTCTGAATTAACTTTTTTTCTACCCATTGACTATTATCCACTATAATTGGTCCTACAAATACAATCCTTTTGTTAATACGTAAAAATCTTCAGAATATTCAATAACATGCGCAACACTGCAATCGCATACAGTCCGTATGCGATTGCAGTGTTGCGCATGTTATTGAATATTCTGAAGATTTTTACGTGGTGCGCATACATGTGAAATTGTGAAAGCCCATTTGACGGCTCGAGCCGACGACACGCAAACGCAGCGAGCTGGACCGATGCTCTTGCTTGTTCCATCGGTTGACTGATGATACGCATGCATGTGAAAGGATTTCAAAATCCAGTTCAAATGCCGGCTCGGTCCGACGATCAGGACCGACCATCAGTCACATGTGAAATGGGTCCAAATAACGGAAACTACAAATTTAGAAGTTGTTGATATGAATAATTATTTCCTAACAAAAATAAGCGAGAATAAGAAACGAATTGGTCCTGAATCCAAATCTGCATTCAAACGTGATAAGAGCGGCTGCGTGCAGCGCATGACCAAAGAAACAACGGTTCTTTTCATTTTCATGTTTGATTTATGACCAATTACAGATAGCTTTGTACGAGCCAAAACTGCCGACAGTGGTATGGTCTCGAATATGGAGATTCAAAGCTACACCTATTGTGAAGAAATCGAATCGTCGTAAATCCTTAATATCTGTAAAACTAACGATGAAATTGAATCGTTCTTTTTAGAACAAATTGAAACAAATTGAGTACTAATATATGTTGAAAAAATAAGTGATAATTTGAAACTTTATCGCTAACTTCACGCTCGCTCAAAACAATTGTTAACCCATATATGCCTAAAACTTTCTGTTTGAATATTTTTGAGATATTTGGGTGAAGAATTAATGAAATGCAGTCATATACAAAATATTCATCATTTATTTTTTGAAACAACAATGGAAATTTTTTTTTAGACCTGTCCTACATAAAGGACAATAGGCATATAGCATGCTATTCGTATTATTTAGTGTGATAATTCACAAAGCATTTAACATGTAAACCTATGTCACATTTTTTGCACCTGGTTGTTGTTTTTTAATGACATGAGTCGCATCTGGTTTGTTTTTCTTGTGGTACCACCAAATGGTCAAGACGGTCATACCTCAGTTCATTATTTTGTTGACTTTTTCCTCTTCGCAAAGCAAAAGATTTTTTATTTTCCGTCAAGGAGGTAATAGCTACACTTCTCCTGTGAACATTTTCAAGATATCATCATCGAAAATATATTCGAAAAGTTCAGTTGGTGTTGAAAAATTTGCAAATGCTTTTTCTTTGGGAAAACATAGTCATCAGCTGGCAGGTCCTGTTTGACAAACTGGTACACCTTCTTTTGCTTAGCTTTTAGATTATCTTTTGTTATTTCCTCATTCTGTGGAGTACTCAGTGGTAATTCATCTTCAGAGCACCAGTCTTTCTCGTTCACTCGAATATTAACTTCTACCTGATTTTTTATCAAACTTGGTGGCGAATTATTTATGTCGAGTTGGTCCTCATCACCAGAATCTTCATCGGTGATGTTTCAACAAGCATTATTCGGTGATAGCAACGTAATTGATTCCGTATTGAGGTCATCTTCCTCAAGCATTGCCAATGCTTCGTGCAATGAAAAACCCCTGAAACAAAAACTCATAGTATCCTTTATGCCTATTGTCCTATATAAAGGACACCAACATTTAACACCATGTGTATATTACCCTACGGAAACAATATTTCCAAATTAATGAAAAATCAAGGCAACAGTTATTTGAGAATACATTTATATCAAAAAAATTGAATGGAAACATTTATTGTGAAATATTCGTACTCACCTTGCAAATTTTATTCCCCATTCCGCCATTTTTCAGAATTGCTCGAATTCAAATTTGGTTTATTTTTCGCTAATTCACAATTTGCCAACAACACCTATCTAGAGACTGAGCTCTGACTATCAAATGCAATGATTGCGGCGCTAATCCAGACAGGAATCGACATGTTTCGAGCGTCCTACATATAGGTCAATAGGCATATATGGGTATTCATTACTCGAAAACCAACAATGGTATTTCAACAAAACAACTTTAACTGATTGAAACAAATTGGGTACTAAATATTTGCATCAAAATTTCTTGAAGAACAAAAAGCTTTGGAGCTGGGTGTGACGTCACCACCGAATGTTACGCATGTGAATAACTCGTTAACGAAAAATGATATCGGAGAATTTTCTTCAGAACAAATTGAAACAAATTCGGGACAAAATATTGGCACAAAATTTTTTCCAAATTCGAACATGTTGGTGCTGAGCGTGAAGTCGGCACTAAATCAAAGACATGCGAAAAACTCGAAAACCATAAGGGTGCTGGGAACAATTGATACAGAACAAATTAGAACAAATTCAGTACTAAATATTTAGCTTGGTTTCAGAATTTGTTCCACCAACTTTCCGCTAACTTCACGCGGCCCCATTTACTTTTATAATGTATGCCGATGATTCAGGTTTATTATAGCTTTTCATGTAACAAGTACATAAATTAGATCTTTATGGACGAGTCCAAAAGTTTATGCAGAGCGAGCAAAGCCAGCGAGGCCGATAATTTGGGCAAGTCCATAAGCCTAATAATGTACGCGTTGCATACAAAGCTTTATGTTTGACTGCAATGCAGAAATTTTATTTTCTGAAATTATATGGCGAATTATATTATATTCGTCGCCTTATTTCAAGAAAACATTGGGTGTGCTTTTGCTTTTCTTACCTTAGTAACCATCAGCGACCTTAGCAACCTCACTGAACAAAGTTGTTTACTTCGTTAATTCTGTGACAAACGTCATAATAATCCCAAAAATGAATAGTTCGGGAGAGGAAAGTGTGAAAAATTTAGCCGCAAGTGCCAAAGACTCTCTCCTATCCACTAAAAGTGCTTATAAAAATTTGTATGCGGCCTATAACAAGTGGTGTGAAATGAAGAAAATTGCAAAATCGAGAGAAGACTGTGACAGTTGAGTCCAATAAAGTGGTGTCCAATAAAGTAGTATATTATGGACGCTAAACGAATTCACGAATCAGGTGTTTATGAAGCAGTCCTTTTACTTAAAACTGACGCAGGTTGACACTCGTGAAAGTCAAATAATTCTGATAGACGTTGCCGATGCTAATTTCTACATAGGTTTTTTTTTAATTTGTAAATGGAGTAAGTTCTTTGAAGGTTCAACTGTGACACAGGATTCGTAGTACTACTATACATTTTCATACTGGAGTATTTTAAGTTGTGCTACAAGAGCATCATTGTTTTTGTTTGGTTGGGCATCTGCAAAGAGAATTCAAAGCGGCAGAATACATTTTATCTCAATAATAACTTCAGGAAACTTCCAGTGTGCTCTATCTGCAGGAACAGATAAAATCGGAGGGACACGACTTCGAAAATAAAAACAAGTTGGCTCGGCTTCGCCTGACAGTAGCGGCTTTTGTGGGCAGAAAGAAAACCCATTACCTTCTGGGCTAATATAGCCGTGAAATTAGTAAAATATGGGCCGTTAAGGCGGGATAGGAGCCGTCATGACGGCGCACTTTTTCGGTCAGGATTTCGGTTTAATTTTCTACGACGTGATAGTGGCTTCCGAAAGTTTGATAATTCAAGTGATTTCAGAACATTGAACAAAGAATGGTGAAATTACTGAGTTGGGAAAACTGTTGATCCGAAGTTTCAGATAGGTAGATACTCATTAAATTCGCAACCAGTATGCTATCGATTTTTATAATTATTCGGATATGGTTGAAAACTAATTTAGAATCTTTAGATTTGAATTTCCTATTCACAGAAGGAATGCTATTCCAATTCAGCGTTCATTCAGAGCATTAGAAAAATTTGATATAAGTCCACCCTATCTTTCAACTTTTGATGATGGTGCTCAGCTTGTATTCTAAAAATAAACACATAATGAGCTTTTGATACCTTGAAAAAACGCTTTTCTGTCCATATCTCCCCAGACAGCACCGGATATTCATAAAATATTTCCTGATGGTTCAAAATCGGAGGGGTATATTCCGAATATTCGTAGAAAATTCATAGAATGCCATAGAATCTCTTTATCTTATGAAGCATATTAGAAGAATATTTCAATAAGAATATTCTAAGCGAAGAATAAGCTGAGAATGTACCAAAATGAATATTCTGTATAGACACATCAAGAGTTCAATTCCATAGATAGATAGATAGATAAGTTTATTGGTGTGTAAAGCCTAAAGAACCTGTATATTCGATTTCCCAATTGAAATTGGAATAGAATTGTATATTTACTCAGGTTAGCAATCTTTCAACAATATATGACAATCTTCCATTTTACTAATGTAGAACACCAATCCTGGGTCATTGAATTATAGGTAGAATAACAATTCCAATTATTCGAATGAATGTTATTCTGCCTATAATTCAATGACCCAGGATTGGTGTTCTACATTAGTAAAATGCAAGATTGTCATATATTGTTGACTGATTGCTAACCTGAGTAAATATACAATTCTATTCCAATTTCAATTGGGAAATCGAATATACAGGTTCTTTAGGCTTTACACCTTCCCTTCCTGAAGATGTCCATTGCAACGGCCGTTTGCAGCGACATTCTAAGAACTATAAGTTGTGAAATACAGCAATCGAACAAGAAATAAAATATAACACATACAACTCTGCTCAATCTAGAACCATTATCCACTATATACCAAATTGATTAATTCATTTCTAATAACCACCTTAAATCCAAAAAATTTTGTGAACACTTAATTAAAATCGTCAAAATTATTATTATTATTATTAAACCAGATTACAGAGTACAGGTACATTAGAACTGAAAACAATATACAATAAGAAAAACAATGAATATAAATGTTTATCGTAAATAATAGGGTGGTTGCAACCGTTGGGTGAATAATAAAATAGTTAACAGGTATACCTCTTTACTGCGCAGGAAAATATTTCTTCATTCTATTTTTATGCATGGTAATATGCCTACCCTTGTCATCTTCAATTGTGCAGTTAACACCTTGTGTTCCTACTACTCTAAAGGGTCCGTCAAACCATGAATCTAATTTCTTTCTATCTTCGTTTGACGTCAGCACGAGATCACCAGGTACTAAACTTAAATTGTTTGACTTTTGGTCTAGTTTTACTTTCCGCTCTTTCTTCACTCTATCTAGGAAAACGTTTGTTCTATTCAAAGCGAATTGAAGTCTGTAACGAGTTTCTTGGTCAGAAGCATAAAGATTGTATACTGGATCTATACGAACTTCAGTGAACAAATCGGCATCTAAATTTGCTTTTCTTGCGAAGACTAGTTCAAAAGGAGTATAGTTATGATAAGTACTTGGGATAGTTTTATAGCAGAATGCAAAATGTTTGGTCGAGATATCCCAGTCTGAAAATGTTTCGTTCGCATACATCCGGATAAACTCATTTAAGACACGATGATTTCTTTCACAACCACCTATAGTTTGGCTGTGGTATGCTGTTGAGGTTTTATGACTCGAATTTATCAATTTGATAATATTTGTGAATACTTCGTTCTTATATTCGGTACCCAGATCTGTTCTAACTTCCTTCATGGGACCGTATATGAGAACAAAGTCTTCTACTATTGCCCTCGCAACAGTTTTAGCCTCTTTGTTCGCAATTGGTTTGATGATTACATATTTCGTTAGTTCGCATTGAATTGTTACTGCATAAGAATTTCCAATATCTGATTTTTGAAAAGGACCTATTGTATCGATGGATACAATATCGAAAGCTTTTTGAGGTGTGGGAGTCAAGACAAGTGATTCTACATGACCTTTACCCTTTTTATTGATTTAACACTTATGACACTCTCTTGTGTCTTTTCTGTCCACTATATCTCAGTACATAAGTAAAATGAAAGATTGTCATATATTGTTGACAGATTGCTAACCTGAGTAAATATACCATTCTATTCCAATTTCAATTGGGAAATCGAATATACAGGTTCTTTAGGCTTTACACCTTCCCTTCCTGAAGATGTCCGTTGCAACGGCCGTTTGCAACGACATTCTAAGAACTATAAGTTGTGAAATACAGCAATCGAATAATCTAATAACCACCTTAAACTTAAAACTTTATTGAACATAAATAAATTGGAAGATTGATAAGTGTGGGCAATAATTTCTTGTTACCTCTGTTTTAGGGACTTCTTTCTTCAAAACTCTCTTGGCGGTATTTTTTAATGCAAATGTTACCTGCTCTATCCTTGAATTTAGCTCATCGTCTTTTGTTTTCATGAGTCTCTGACAATGGTAGGCAGATTACTCACAGGCTTACTCACCTATGACCAATATAATATAAATAGTTATGATGGTTTTTCCATCCTTAGACCTTAAACACATGAAGTAGTTTACTAACTGAAACATAATTAAAATATTTATGATTAAAGTCACTGAAAAATCACTTCAGATGGAACATAATGTTGAGTTTACTCACAACCTTGTTGTTCTTAAATAGTTCACTCACATCTACCACTCCTGTCTATATTGCAGCAACAGAACCCAGGGATGCGTTGAGGTTTCTTCTGACTCGTCTCTCTATATTCTTCTTATGGGCTTTATATAATTTGAAAACAATATCCAATACCAACATAGTCAGTATCAGGAAAAGGACAACCTTGACATCTTTGGTGATGTTATATTCACTTTCCTGTACGATGAAGTTTGAGTTTATGGCACGATTTTCGGAAATTTCTTGTTTCGTACCTTTCGAGTTGGAAGATCCCATTTCCAATTCAGAAAATCAAACGATCTCAGTACATTCTAACTTTACATTTTAGCACAGGTCAAGAAAACATCAACTCATTATACATGTAACCTACATAATAACATACTAGCGAAACGAGGAGAAAACAATAACATGTTAACCCCACCACTATAAAACACATAACAACAAAAAAAACAGTCATAAGCTAAATAACAAGTGGAGGAGCTGTTAAATATTCTTCAATCGAATAATAGCCCTCCCGTAATAAAGAAGTTTCACATGCTTCTTGAACTTATTTAGAGTAAAATTTTTAACATGGAAAAGTAGAAATTAGGACCATTCTGTGCTCTACTCAGCCTACACCAGTTATAGTACGAAGATCCTGTTTAGTTCTTGTGTCATATGAATGAATGTCATAATTGAATGTTACTCCATTATTCAATTTTAATTTATGACAACAAATCAAACACTCCAAAATGTAGAGACAAGGGAAAGTTAGGATTTCCAAATCCAGGAAAGCACCCCTACAGCAGGCACGGTAATCCAGGTTCCCCAAGATCCTGATACATCTTCTTTGGAGCCCAAATATACTCCCAGCCTCCGAAGCGCCTCCCCACACAACCACACCATATCTGATGTGAGACTCTACCGACGCAAAATAAGCAGCGCGCAAAGCAAACAACGATAGTGAATTAGCCAAATTTCTAATGACAAATACCCCCTTGACAATTCTATCAGATAATTGTTCCACATGTGTTTTCCATGTTAAACCCGCATCAACATAAATACCGAGGAATCTCATACTCTCATCACGATCCACCACCACAGTGTTCCGCCTCAAGCTGAACAACAGTGCCACAGTTTTATTGGCATTCAATGCTAATTTATTAGCACTAAACCACTCTACCACCCTCGACCACATCCCGTCACTCACCCTAGCCAAGCCATCCAGATCAGAACCAGGCACCGACAGAGTTGTATCATCGGCAAATAGCTGCATGACAGCTTCCGGCAAGTAATCTGGAAGATCGTCAACGAAGACAAGGAAAAGCAGCGGGCCCAGTACTGAGCCCTGCGGAACTCCGATCTCCACCAAAGATCGCCCCGACCACTCACCATCCACCGCAACAGAAAAATATCTATCCGTCAAATATGACTCGATCAAATTCAAGCTACCAGGCGTCACCCCAAACCTCCCCAGCTTGTCCAGCAGAATCGGATGAGAGACGCAGTCGAAGGCCTTGGTCAAATCCAAAAACACCGACAACGAGTGCAATTCCCGCTCAAAGCAACCAAGCGTTTGCTGCACTAAATTCAGAACCGCATCGATCGTACTCTTTCCCTTTCAATATCCATTGTGACATCTACTCAGAAGAAAACTATCTTCAAGATAAAGAAGTAACTGTCCACACCTAATCTTTCCAATCACTTTTGAGAAAAAAAGGAGAATTGAAATAGGTCTTTAGTTAGTTTCATCAGTAATATTCCCTTTTTTATGGAGAGGTATCACTTTAGCAGTTTTAAGACAATTAGGAAAAATATTATGTTACAAACACATACTAATCAAATTAGTTAATGGTATTATAATACTATTGATATTTGTCCTAATCAAATAAGAGAAAAGGCCAAAACTGTCCTGGACCCTACTACTTTTTATAGACATAACCATGTCCCTTACTTTTACTGGGGAAACCTCACAAAACGAAAAAGACAGGCTATTAGGAATTTTTTCTTAAATACTTCACTTAAGTGCTTAGAATCAGGTGGGCAGTCTTTAATCACTTTATTGGGAATTGATTCGAAGTAATGTAATGATATCCCGTCAATTACACTCAGCCCACTTCCACGGCAGGAAGCAGGGAAGTGAGCAGGGTGAGAATGTAATTACCTCACTTCTGCTGCCACTCGCGCTGCTACTCGCGCTGCCGGTCACTCCCTAAATTAGCGGTTTTTCGTGCGGCAGTCAAAGGACCGGCAGCGCAAGTGGCAGGGAGTGATCACATTCTGCCCAGTTACTGTCGTGCGAGCGTTGCGTACAGGGTGGGCAAAACTGGTGCTACATGAACTAAAACTTTTAACCCGAGGAAATGAATGGCACCTTATAGTCCTCTTTTTTCGAGAAACTGATGATGCCATCAACTGCCTTCCTCTATCTTCTTTCGTTTCCCAGTTATAGGCCAAAATTGAAATTTGGGCGATTCGAACTTTGGTCATTATCTCCGTTTCTGTTTATACTAGGATGTTGAAATAAAAACATTAAACAGGCACTTTTCTGATAGCAATCCAGTGGCGTACTCTGATTTTTTCTGAGAGGTTTATTTGTTGAGTTATAACATAGAGTTGTGTTTTTTCTTATGGAAACAGTAGTTTGAAATGACTTAGGAAGAATCGCCATTTTTTTCCCGTTTCAGAAATGTATCATATGTCATACATATACATGTAGCACCAATTTTGCCCACCCTGTACATTATGGTATCAATTGATTAAAAATCGTTAATTTACTGTCGACGGAGTGAAGCAAAGAAAAAATAATAACATTTCTAGAACACCTTGAGAGTGAAAGAGTGATATGTGATTCCTCTGAGAAAAATCATAAACTTATGCACTAAATGCACGATGGTTGGAAGAGAATCAGCCAGAATATGGGGGAAATTCCAATTGAGGAATTAAAGTCGAAAATATATTTATATGAATGAAAGAGACAGAGTGCTGAGGCTGCAATTTCGTCGTCCGCCATTGCCAAAACTTGATCGCGAGAGAAATGTTTGAGCTGAGTGTAAATACTCACTAAGCTGCATTCGTAAACCAAGTTCGAGGTTACTTTTATATCACAGAGGGATTTCAGTGTACCCTGACTGTGACAACATAATGTATATGTTTCCTCGAGTATCCTCTGTGAATACTCTAACGCACATGCGAAGGCAGCATATAGCTCTACTTGTGCTATTGAGCAGTCTTTTCCTAGAGGAATGGACCACTTTGTTCTTGGTCCAATAATCCCATCACCGGCACTGGTGTTGCAAACCGAGCCGTCGGTGTACCAGGTGGGACCTTCGGGTTTTAGTAACCTGTCTGGTTTACACCACTGTTCTCTGTCAGGGACAACTACTTTGTAGGGCTTGTCGAAGCAGAATCGGGCGCCCACACGGTCCCCTCTGTGGAGGAAGGGGCGGTTTAATGTCCTCCACCATCTTGAGAGTCATGGCGTACCCCCTGAATCCTCCGTGATCCCGCCATTGTCTCCGTTCCCAGATTCTGAGTGTTGTTTTCATAGCCACCTCTATGATGGCGAGGTGTATGGGGGAATGCCCAACATGCACTCCATTGATTATGTGGGAGTGGATCTAAGAGCGCCTGTTATACTAAGACAAGCTCTCCTTTGGCATGTGTTAAGGATGTTTCGGTTACTGGCATTCTCCATGGAAGTCCACCATACCACTGATGCACAGATGAGGATAGGCCTTACAACCACAGTATACAGCCAGTGTATAATATGGGGTCCAAAGCCCCACCCCTGCCGAGCACCTTCCGTGTAGACCAGAATATTACCTTGGCCTCAATCGCTTGAGCTTCGATGTGTTTGTTCCACAGTAGTTTGCGTTCCAGTATTATAACACCGAGATATCGGTCCTGGTCAGATAAGGTGAACCTCACTCCAAATAGACTGGGGAGTCTAATGCCGCAAGGCACCCTTTTCCTCGTTAAGAGAACCATTTCGGTTTTCTTAGGTTTACTGTTAAGTCGTATGTTGTGCACCACCGTTCGATTATCCGCAAGGCGTTTGGCATCAAATCCAGCAACGAGAGCTACCGTCAGGGTCATACTCGCCACCTTCACTCTAACACTTTAGAGAACCCTCCCTCAGGGTTGTTAGTGCCTATTAGACGTTTCTGGAAAACTGGACATATTTGAAATCTGAAAATTTGGATTATGATATTGTTCCCTACAGGCCTAAAATATTTTTGGATCCTGAGCACTTCCGGTTGTACAGGGAGTGAAAAATAAATGGTTCAAAAAATTGTTTTTCAATTTTTTCGTTTCTGATATGATTGAGTATTCAATGCTGAATACATTTCTGTTAAAACCATTGTATTCATTCAGACAGTTTTTGAAATATCGAAAAAAAAACCTGAAAAAAAGTCAAATATTCATCGTCAGTATTATGTTAATTGTTCTTATTCTGAACATCCTGAGTGGAAACCGTTGTAACAGCGTGAAAGTAGAAGAATGTGGAAAGGTGAAGCATTTTTGGAATTTCATGAAAATCATCACAGGGTGTCTCAGATTTTGTGTCGAAAACTGTGATCGAAAACTGGCCATAACTTATGTTTTTCAAATTAGAACCCTATTTTTTCATGATTGCGTTGGATTCTGCGAATCAAAATAACGATTGCACTCTGAGATGCTCTTGCTCCTAAATTCAGTTTTTCACGATTTATTTCACCTTATCAGGATTCATGATGTACGTAGATATTTATTCTCCAAGCTGCAAGAATAATCTGCAAAATGCGAAGAAGCCGGTATTTTCCCCAGCCAGAACGGAATTCTACGGTATTGTCACTTGATGTCATCTGGAAACAACTTTGATTTATATCCAGTTTGACCCAGTTCGGGCGAACATGTTGCGCTCCATTGGAGTTTTCATCCGATTATATCTTAAAACTGTCTTTCACCATTCGTTTAATATATTAAAAAAGTTGTTCGATAAATTAATACCCAAAGCGTGGTGCCGGGAACAGTTTTAGGGCCATTAAAATAAAAGATGACTGCGGACTGATTTTTAATCCGAAGTGGAATAATCCGCCATTGGTGGAATAATATTCCTGTGGTGGACAAAAAATGTAGTTTAACTTATGGAAAAGCAAAGTTGGATCTGTATTAATTTTCAGATGTCTATTTAGTATTTATCAAAATAAATAATCCAACAGCCGTAGCGAGTATCTTGAATGAAAACGGGTCAATAATTGGATAGTACATTGTACAGGGTGTGAGGTAAACGTCGCAACGAGAATTGAAGAGGTTATTCCTTAGACTATTTCGAGAGTATTTTATCCTATGATTATTTTTGAGAAAGCGAAGATAAAGGATGAAATAAATTTTCAACAAATAACAATTCATATCTGAAAATTACATGCAACGTTTCTTAACCTACAACAATTGTTGAGAATGGCTACCTCCAGTTCGAATGCGGATCCAATCTCCTCCTCCTAGACTCCAGGAAACTTCCAAAAACTCCAGGGTCATTTCTTATTGAGGTCACCCAGAAATTATCAGATCTCTTAAATCGTCCACATCTTCCACTGGCTTAGTAAAAACTAATGACTTCAGGTGGCCCCATAGAAAATAATCAAGGGGATTTGAGTCCACTTCTACCAATCCGTGTGATCTTCGTTTGTTACTCTCAAGCAACTGTTTATGAAATAGGATATACAAAGTCGTCTCCACAATATTTTTAATCAAACATCTATTCAGCAAGACATGTTTCGAATATATACAGGGTCTTTCACGAGGAACCTCACCCATATTTATACGGGAAACTACTGAACGTATTTTCATGAAATTCAGCACTTATAAGTATTTCACGATGCTGATGAAATCTAAAATATTTTCAAGGCATGAGCACCTCCGGTTTTTCCGGAAATGACGTCAACTTCCGTTTTTCAAATTAGAACACCATTTTTTTATTGCAGGAATAGATTCCTTAGAAAATTTCAAGTTATTTTGATGTAACATTTTTCAGTTTTGGTTGGAGAATTCTCTCTGAGCGGGAAAATTCGAAAAAAAAATCGAAAATAGAGCTCCGCTGAAACAAGAATAACTTCGAGGTTTTTAGATGGAAAATTTTCATTTTTAGGATTTTTCAAGATGTAAGATTGATGTATCCACTTTGAAAATCGAAATCGCGATTCATGATACAGGGGGTGAAAAAATCGCTTTCAAAGTCAGGGATGACAAAATCGAGAAAAATCAATTTTTTCAAATTAGAACCCCATTTTTTTATGGCAGATATTGAATCTACGTTAAAAAATAATGTGACTGTATGCATCACACCCTTGCCCTGAAGTGGATATTTTCTGAGTTATTCACAAAAAACTGTTTTTCGTCTTGAATTTTCAGCTATTTCTTTTCCCTTCACGCCAAAAAGATGAAATTTTCAGGAACTGTTACTTAAACCATGTTTTAGATTTTACTACCCTAATATGCAAGAGAAAAAAGTTACAGGTTGTTCCTAAATAGATGGCGAATTTGGATTCGAATTTGTATCGGAAACCTCTATATTTCAACAAATCGGCCATCGGTTTTCTCTCCAGTGATAAATAAATAATTCCTTATGAACCATATGCAAAAACTTACCATGTTTTACATTCTTTTTTTTTTAATGATAGATATCATTAATTACATCTGCCAAATTCCTCTTTATTCAGTAGCATGTAATTAATGATATCTATCATTAAAAAAAAAGAATGTAAAACATGATAAGTTTTTGCATATGGTTCATAAGGAATTATTTAATTATCACTGGAGAGAAAACCGATGGCCGATTAGTTGAAATAAAGAGGTTTCCGATACAAATTCGAATCCAAATTCGCCATCTATTTAGGAACAACCTGTAACTTTTTTCTCTTGCATATTAGGGTAGTAAAATCTAAAACATGGTTTAAGTAACAGTTCCTGAAAATTTCATCTTTTAGGCGTGAAGGGAAAAGAAATAGCTGAAAATTCAAGACGAAAAACAGTTTTTTATGAATAACTCAGAAAATATCCACTTTAGGGCAAGGGTGTGATGCATACACTCACATTATTTTTTAACGTAGATTCAATATCTGCCATAAAAAAATGGGGTTCTAATTTGAAAAAATTGATTTTTCACGATTTTGTCATCCCTAACTTTGAAAGCGATTTTTTCACCCCCTGTATCATGAATCGCGATTTCGATTTTTAAAGTGGATACATCAATCTTACATCTTTCAAAATCCCAAAAATGAAAATTTTCCATCCAAATACCTCGAAGTTATTCTTGTTTCAGCGGAGCTCTATTTTCAATTTTTTTTCGAATTTTCCTGCTCAGAGAGAATTTTCCAACCAAAACTGAAAAATGTTACATCAAAATAACTTGAAATTTTCTAAGGAATCTGTTTCTGCAATAAAAAAATGGTGTTCTAATTTGGAAAACGGAAGTTGACGTCATTTCCGGAAAAACCGGAGGTGCTCATGCCTTGAAAATATTTTAGATTTCATCAGCATCGTGAAATACTTATAAGTGCTGAATTTCATGAAAATACGTTCAGTAGTTTCCCGTATAAATATGGGTGAGGTTCCTCGTGAAAGACCCTGTATAGCTTGTCTCCGTGTTTGTTTTCTATAACTTTGACCGAGAATCCGTGAACATTTTTTGTTCTCGGAACAACAATTTTATTTATGTTTACTTAATTTTACCATTTTGTAAGTATTATGTGGAATTATTCAAAATTTGTTGTGTTGAATTTTAAAAATGTTTTCAGACCATATTTGTACTTCAACTGAAGATGAACATATATATGTTCGAAACATGTCTTGCTGAATAGATGTTTGATTAAAAATATTGTGGAGACGACTTTGTGTATCTTATTTAATAATACATTGCCTTTCTTGTAGCCAATGGTACATCCCACAGAAACTAGGGTACTGTTTATTCCAGAAGTTATGGTATATTTTTCCGGTAAGTCTTCCTGGTAGAAAGACCTGTCAAATTAGCCACTCTCCCACAATTCCAACCCAAACGTTCAACGAGAACTGATGTTGAAATCGATCTTCACAAATCTCATGTGGATTTTAGACAGTCGATAGATGATTATTGTGGAAATTTCTCATCGAATTTCGCGCTTCATCGGTCAAAAGAATAAGCTTAAGTAGTTGAGGGATTTCAACCAATACATGGAGCAAAATCTGCAGGTAGAAATGCCTGAACGCGACGAATGTGGTACGAATACAACAAATTATCCCTCAGAATTTTCCAAACAGCCCAATTACGCACATTCAATGTATTCGAAAGTTTTCGCGCAGAAGTACCTGGATGTTCTTCAATCATGTCCAGCACATTGTCTTCCACTTCTACCGTTCTAACATTCCTTGGCTTTCCTGGTTCTCCACTTCGCTACAATATTCTTGTTTCTCGAAGACGTTGAGGAATACGTTGAAAAATTTTTCTATCGTGTGCAATGCGGTTGGGAAATCGTTCAAAGTACCATCGCCTAGCTTCTACTGCATTGCTATCAGCAAGTCCATAGATAAAATTCACATGAGCCTTCTCGGCATTCGTAAAGCGAGCCATAAAGGACTTCACTCACACACGAAATAGAATAATGGCGTACAGAAAACTATCTACTTCTGAGGCGTGGGTTATACCGCAGAGAGGTAAAGGCGCATAGAATGCAGTAAATTTGATTTTTTTACCTTGAATATTTTTCGCCCTATGTCTTCGCAACAATGCGCTTTTTCGAAAATAATGAATTATCCTTGAAATAGTCCGACTATATTGAGGATATTTAATCCTTTGATTATTTAAAAAAAGTTCACAATTTCACAGTGTCATTCAGAAAAATATGAACCATCTGCCTTTTCTGTTTGATACGTGGAGGATATTTAATGTAAATATTATTCAAAACATACTGACATTTTGTGTGGATTCTTGCCTTGTCAAATGAGTAGTTAATGCGCATTATTTAAAAAATGATTCTTTTGCAACTATTTATTTTTCATCCTTTTTCAGTCATGTTCAACGTGTTTTCCTCGCGAAACATAATTTGACTTCGAATTTAGTTAGTTAGAACGATTCACGGAAAAAACTGGTCCCAACAGAAAATTGTTTCCGAAAACATAGACAGCAACTGTCAATGACATCAATCACGATTCCGGATATATTATACTGGCTAAGAAACTGCAGAAGAAGCTGCTTTTGGTAAAATATAGATAGTATAGCAAGGAGTAAATGATTAATTTTGGAGAAAAAAATCGTGTAGGTTTTTTCACGTGAACATTTTTACTGGAATATTCAAATTTCACCACGAACCAGCTGTTCGAAGTCGATGTTTAGTTGATATTAAAATGCCTATAGCACGTGTAAGCGGAAAATATCGCTTGCTAAATGAATTTGAATGAGATCGAACTATTGGTCTACGGGAGGCGGGGTTATCATTCCGAAAAATTGCTAACCGTGCGAACATATTTTCAAAGACTGTTTTGAGTTGTTGTTTGTTGTCAAGCGTGGTTTGATAATGCCCAGAATCGAAGAAGAGTAGGCACCGGAGGTCGAAGGGACACAAATGATGTTCAAGATCGACGTCTGAGACTTATGGCCATTAGATACTGATTTGCGATAACATGATCTTTGGCTGATGAGTGGTTAGGAAAACAAGACCATCCTGTAACACCCCTTGGACCTCAAAATGGACAATAAACCCTTCATAGAGCTTCAATCGATCCCTAATATTTTCAATAAAAAATTCTGCTCCCCTAAAAATTTCAAGATTCATCCGTTCGAGAGTAGGTGTTTACGAACAGCCGGTCATCCGCGTATGGCCAGACCAACCTTCTCAATTCAGACCATTCTCGGCTCAAAATTCGAAATATTCGGACTCCGTGACGAAATGGCTTAGTCCTTGTCAGGGTTGGCATGTTTTAGAACATTTGTTTTAAAACAGTGTTTTAAAACAGTGTTTTAAAACATGTTTTAAACACAAGCCTCTGTTTGAAACATATTTGTTTTAAAACAATTGTTTTTAATCAGTTTTTTATTGAAGGAATAAAACACTAGATAAGTAATCCTATAATAAGAAAAAAAATCAAATAAAACAAAAAATATTCTACACTCTTCACTAAAAATACCTAAAAATATCATCTTGATGAAATGTGTCTTAATGAACAAACTGCATTCGAGAAAAAATTATGAGTATTAAAAAGTGTTGGCCCAGTTGTCGAAATGTTGGCTTTTTTTGTGTAAATCAATCTAATTAAGTCTTAATTTTGGGCCAATATTTATTAATACTCATAATTTTTTCTCAAATGCAGTTCGTTCATTAAGACAAATTTCATCAAGAAGATATTTCTAGGTATTTTTAGTAAAGCGTGAAGAATGTCTTGTGACAATTTTTTGCCATTTGTCCTTCGAAATTCACCTCAGCGGGAAATAAAATGCAAAGAAAAATTATATTTAATTCGATTGCACTTGTTTTGGAAGAGTTTTCTGATTGAACCATATTTTTATTGAAAAAAATGCTATGAAGAAAAGAACTATGTCCTATTCTTCAATTACCGGAATAATATTCATTTGCGGCGGATTTGACAAGGGAATTACCCTGTAAACAATATACAAGTTCTATTCAGTGTTGCCAGATTTAAATATTTTACCCGATAGTATCATAGCAATGTTGCCAAAACTTTTGTTTTAAACATGTTTTAAATGTTTTAAATCATGTTTTTTGAATGTTAAAAAAAACATGATTAAAATCAAATAAAACATTTTCAAATAAAAAAAACAATGTTTTGTTTTTTAAAAAAAAACATGTTTTTCGCCAACCCTGGTCCTTGTGAAGAAGAACGAGCGCTCAAAAACAATAACCCAAGAGGTCCTCTACGAATGATCTCTCCATGAAGTGGAGGTTCAAAAACCCCAACCTAGTTCGTTTATAAGGCCGCAATGATTTTTGCATTATATTGCATCTGCCTGTGATCATCCGCAAACACGGAAACTCTCTAATAGATGAAACTAGTGACTTGATTGTTTCAGGCCCGGTTGTACAGTCCGAGCTTCAGCCGAGTTCAGGACTGAGCCCTATTCAAACCAGAAACACCTGTTGTACAGTGCGCTCAAGCCTGGTTCAGCTTAAATGTCACTTCAAATTATCAATTTATTGGTTAAACAGAGTGTGACAGCCAAATGGAATAAATTCGATAGCGAATAAATGAGGGGGTGTTAGGAAAAACGCTTGGATACGTCGATTTGTAATTTCGAATGCGCATATTTTTCAAGAAAATAAAATTATATAGGGTGTTCCATGCGACCGTGGCCAATACCAACTTTCTTATTTCAAGAGCAACCCCCTGCATATTATTTATTTTTTGGATTCTTCAGAAAATTCTAGACATAATTCATGTACAATGTCCTATACCTATCTTCAACTTTCTCGGAAATATTAAGTGTTTTCAGAATTTTCACAAAAATCAACATTTTAAATGAAAATTATTTTATTTCACAAATTCGATACATTACACTCAATAATTATTTCCCATTTACCTCTCGATATGAAGAAAGTAAGCAAAACCCATTACTGAGAATAAATTAAAAAAACAAAAACAGATTTGTTTATTCTCATAGCCTTAGTAACACGTTGTCTGTTCGCATGACAATAAGCGATCAGTGTAAGTGCTATTGTCTTTTGAATATCGATAACTGTATGTAATAATATTAGAAAAATGGTTCATTTAACAGAATTGCACAAAATAACCATTCTTCAAAGGATTGGTTATGGGGAGATTACACACGGACACAAATGGAAGTTTCTCGCTTATTTCACGAAAAATTTCCAAATTTGCCGCCTATAGGTATCCCAAGGAACAATTAGCAAAATAGAAAAGCAGTTTCTTGGTCATGTAAGACAAACAAACAAAATTGCTGCCAATGCAGAAATTCTGTTCGAAAAGTAGCCCCGCTGTTCACCGTCAGCCACACGTCAATATTTCGAATATTAAAGGAAAGTAAGATGCATCCCTATAGAATGGTGGCAACTCAGGAGCTCATAGAAGACGATTTTGATAGGAGAACGCATTTTTGTGAGCAAATGATGGCAATGTTAGATAACAATTTTATCCTATCAGAAAATGTTTTGTTTTCTGATGAGAGTAGATACATTTACACTACACGGTCATGTTAATCGTCAAAATTGCCGCTATTTAGTTAGTCTGATGGGAATCCTCACTGGGTGAGAGAAGTACATACGCAATATCTTGAAAATGTTAATGTTTGGGCAGGAATTGTTGGAAATCATATCGTAGGTCCCGTTTTCATTGACGGCAACTTGAATGGAGAAAAATATCTAGAACTACTCCAAAATAATGTCGTAACAACTTTGATAAACTCATATCCTGATCCAGCAAATCCACAAGTTCCTGTTAATATAATATGGTTTCAGCAAGATGGAGCACCGCTCCATTACCAAATCAATGTCCGGCAGTATTTGAACCAAATTTTTCCAAATCGGTGGATAGAGATGCGCGGATCGATAGAATTGCCAGCACGATCTCCTGACCTGACACTATTAGACTTCTTTTTGTGGGGATATGTCAAAAGTATAGTATACGAAACGAAACCCTTAAACTTAGACGACCAAAAAACCGAATCACGCTTGCGATTAGATCAGTCACGCCTGAAATGTTGGGTAACGTTAGAAGACAATTCTACACCAGATTAGCATGTTGCCAAGACGTTCGCGGCGAGCATTTTGAACATTTCCTACATTGACATTAATGTTTTTTTTTTTTGTTTTTTTTCAATAATTAAGAAATAATCAGTATTACTCATTAGGTTTTAAGTGTGATGTACTGAATTTGTGAAATAAAATAATTTTTATTTAAAACGTTGATTTTTGCAATAAATCTGAAAACACTTTATACTTCCGAAATAGTTAATGATAGTTGATACTATAGATATAGGACATTGTGCATGAATTGTGTCTAGAATTCTCTGAAGAATCCAAAAAATAAATAATATACAGAGGTAAGAGCTATTTTAGTTACGTCTGTCAACAATCAAAAACACTATAACAAAAACAACAGGAATCGAAATGAGAAAATTAATTCAGAAATGCAACAGGCTAGAGCTTTCATCAAGCAACATCCGGAGATAATGATAACAAACTCTGATAAGGATGAGACAAGCGTCATTTTAACAACTGACACGTATAAACAAGGGATAGAAGAAATTTTAAATGATGTAAATGCATACCAAGAACTAACAAAAGACCCAACAGCCAAAACACAAAGGCATGGTAATAATTTGATTTCACAATTACATATACGGGGACACATCAATAACTACACAGAAAAGAACTTAAAAACACACAACAGCATACCAGCTAAAATGTATGGATTACCAAAAACACACAAACAAGGTCCATTAAAGTTTCGTCCCATAATATCTTCTATACAATCACCAACGTACAAAATATCGGAATATGTACATGAAATATTGTGTCAAATGACAACCACCCTAACTTATAGCATTAAGAACAGCTATGAATTAAAAGAGCAAATATCACAAATAATCATTCCCAGAGAGTACATTCTGATATCATTGGATGTAGTAAATTTGTTTCCGTCAATTTCGAAAGATCTTATAATTAAAATTCTTAATGATAGCTGGAACATCATATCTGGATACACAAACATCACATCCAAAAATAGTTTCATTGAACTCGTCACATATATATTTGATAACAGCTTTTTCCAATATGATCGACGATTTTTCAAGCAATTAGATGGAGTTAGTATGGGATCGCCATGCAGCCCTAGCCTTAGCAACCTTGTGATGGACTATATTGTCAACAGAGCGATTAACAACAAAAATAATATTAGGATAGAATGGTTAAGGTATTATGTTGATGATATGGTGCTGGTTGTCCACAAAGAGGACGTTCATAAAACATTGAACCTTTTCAATGGAATACACGGTAGGATCCAGTTCACAATAGAACAAGAAAATAATTTAACATTGCCATTCCTGGATTTAACATTAATAAGGGAAGGAGATCATATTATCACTGATCTCTATCGTAAACCCACCACTTCCAGTAGATTATTAAATTTCAATTCTAATTGTCCATTAACGCATAAAATAGCTGTAATAAGAAACATCAAAAATCGTATCATGAAACTAAGCCATGCAAAATTCCATCTAATTAACTTCAACAAGGCAAAGACCATTTTGAAAGAAAATAACTACCCTAATTACCTCATCAACAAAATATTCTTCTCAACCGCACAACTCGCTAATAATATTCAATCTATAAATACAAGATTCTACAAATTTCCAAATGTCGGTGTAGTAGATAAGAAAATGAGGACAGTATTCAAAAAACATGACATAAATTTAAGTTTATATAACATCAAAACCAACAACAAATTAATCTATACAAGACTCAAAGATAAAACTGAAACTCCAAAAAAATCCAATATAGTTTACAAGATTTCATGTACAGACTGCCCAAGTACATATATTGGTAACACGAGTCAATACTGTCATGTAAGAGCGAGACAACATGCAAATGATGTTCGAAATGAAAGCGAAAAAACAGCTCTAGCTAAACATGCCAAAGAACACCAGCACAAGTTCGATTTCAAAAATGTGAAGATATTAGACAGTGAGGAATACCAAATTAAAAGGAAAATCATGGAAGTTCTAAGGATACAGATGGACAAGAATAGTTGCAACTTCAGAACAGACACAGCGACACTAAACAGCATGTACAAAATACTACTGGACAATTGACACATTAAAACAACACGTAAGATGCTACATGATCCGAACGGAACGCCACCAGAATGACTTCATCATATATGTCACATACGCCAACACAGATGACAGATAAGTAAACAACAAGAATAGAGACAACACGTTGAACTAACTAATTTCGCGAAAACTTTTAAAATATTGACGAGAAAAGTAAGTTCAAACGTTATAATAACAAAAAATTCCGTAAATGTTGATTTGTATGTTTTTGATATATTTTGTGGTATACATTATATGTATTGTATTCTCGCCAGTTCACTTCAGTCAACGAAAAAAAAATATCATCTCTAACCAGAGTCGCCCTCTTGATGGTTTGCTACGTGAATTTGACAATGGTGACAATTTTCAGCAAGTAAGTAGCTTATATCCGAACAAAATATTGTCATATTAAACATTTATAAGAAACAACCTCAACATGTGAGCTGGTGATATATTTTATGATTTGTAATGTCTTGATTTATATTGTAGCCTCTGAAGAAGCTCTAATAAAGAGCGAAACGTCAGGAAAACTGTAGTTTTGTGTTAACACCGAAGAATATCGTCCTAGTACCCACAAATCCCACACATCATATAATATACAGAGGGTTGCATTTAAAATAAGAAAGTTGGTATTGGCCACGGTCACATGGAACACCCTATATAATATTTTTTTCTTGAAAAATATGCGCATTTAAAATTACAAATCGACTTGTCTGAGCATTTTTCCTAACATGTCCTCATTTATTCGTTATCGAATTCATTCCATTTGGCTGTTACACTCTGTATGACAAGTACATAGTTGAAAGATGAAACTCTCCGGTTTCGCTTGCTAGTATTATTTATTTTCGTGAATGAGTTGTCTTCCACTCAAAAATACAGATTTTTATTAATCAAATTGATTTCAAACTCGTCAATAATCCTGCGGAAATGACCGATGAAGAATATTTTGTGAAAGCAGTGAATTTTGCAAGGATCGAGAAGGATGCCAAATAAATATAGGGGGGGGGGGGATTAATCATTTCGAGGTGTGTAAAACTGTGCAAAGATTCTGTATCTCAACATGGAGTAGGGAAAAAGGTGGTAATAGCGGTGAATTAAGCTCTTTTTGCAATAAAACTCAAATTATAAATCACAGCTTGCGTAGGAACATTGCATCACAATTCTGCATCAAAGGACTATTAATTGAGGTCAGAGTAATAAGCTTTGGGGTTACGATTTATTAGTATAATAATAATAGGGCAATGGTATAGTCATGATGTTGACAATGATGATTAAATACTTCTAACATGCGGAATCCAAGCCACACATAAGGAAGAGCATTCGGTATGTACATAAAGTTAGCAGAACAACTTTCGCGAATCAAACTCGGAATAGCTTAAAATTTTGCCGTTATTTATCCGTGAAAAAATAAATTTTGCCGCTCTTTTTACCTTGATAACTTAGAACTACCTTGAATAAGGTCGATTGAGAACGAAAACGAAAGACAGTCGTCATACATGAATGCGTCGTGTGGAATGACCGAGGGTGTTCGGGGACTCGCGGGTTGTGAAGAATGTTAGGTTACCTCACTTCGCACGCATAGGCTACTTCAATTTTTTCCACTGTGTGCATAACCACCATTGCCTGCTGACCACGATTGCCCCATACTCCCCTACGTTTTGTGTTATCCCAGATTCAGGAGGAGATATCATCACGATCAGATTACATATCACATTGCCGTTCTCTTCGGAAAACGCTTCACGTCCGACATGATTCCAAAAACTTTGAACAATTTCAAATCCCAAGCAAAAAAGGCCTCACCAACTAAACTTGTTTAAAATGAAACAATTCAAATTTTGAATATTATATTCGCGCCTTTGTCATTGAAAATTGTTCATGCTTTTCTAACTCTTCTTTCCATTTGTCCAAAATTTGTCACAATTCGTATCGAAAACGCATGTCTCAAACATAACCTCTGCAAACGAAAGACATATTATCTGAAGCTAACTCAAGATTGAGCTGAGTACAGTGGAGCAGGGAATTGAGCTAGCACTGTACAATCGTGCCTCGGGGAAGTTTCAATCTCGAATGCCGCAGTTGGGTTCGTTCAGGGCCAAAATTTGAAAGGTCGTTCCGTAAATATGGCCGCTCAAAATTTTGTTCTCATCATTTCCAAACAACAGATGCGCATCAACGAATTATATGACAAGGCAAGAATCAACACAAAATTTCAGGATCTATAGAAATAAATTGACTTGTACATATATTTTGACTGTAGATACCTCTCATCAAACGAAACACTTTTTTCCTATACCATTTTTCAAAATTCGATTCCGTTTAAGAGATACAGGGTGTCGGAAATCCATGAAAAAAACGCTTTTCTGTTCATATCTTCGGAACCGTTATTTCTAATGAACTGAAGTTTGGTGAAGTAGTCATTCCTATCATGATGCATATTCTCAAATCGAAACTTATTCAATATTCCTCCCGGTATGAAAGTTACAGCGTAGCCAACTTATAAATCCACACAAAAATACTATAAAAAGAAGAATGGTTCCTATTTTCGAAAGAAGCAATAGGTTTAGAAAATAAAATTATTCCTGAGTTTTTTCAATGAAACGCGTCGTTCTCAAGTTATTCCTAATTAAATCCCATCAAATTTGACGAGAAAATCATAAATCTCGAGATATATCTGAATACCTTACTGCATTCTAAAGATCACCGAATCGAAGATGTAATAATATTCTGTAATCGAATTAAATGTTAACAATGTTGCCGGAATGTTTATCGAATATTCATATTTGCTTACTTTACCATCTATCAGTAGTGATTTGCTTCAAAGAGAGACCTTTTGACCTATGTGTTCTACTCATTTTCTTCGATATTGAAAGTTGGTACAATCTCAATCTCTGAATAAATTGATATCTCGTCCTATAAAATATGTTTTGATGCACCTAGTTTATTCCATCAGTTCCGGGCTCTGGCAGAAATCCATCATAATTTCTAGCTATTAATTTAACTACTCATCAAATTAATATAATGATTCGTCAAATAAATCAAATCATAACCCATTCTAAGTGCATTCTAATTTCTAACCTCTAAACTAAACCAGAGAAATCTCACGTCATATTTAACGTTATGTAACCGAACTACCACAGATTACAGTGGCTTTATACAAGACAGTGGCGACAATAGACGTTCACGTTTTGATTGGTCGGACTGTTTTCGACCACTTATGGCGGATATTCATTGTTTTGTTGTCATGTATCTAAACATAAAGCTCAAGATCGAATCAAATGTCAAACAGCACGACACTCAAATGTAAACAAATATCCGCCATGTTTGGGCAAAAACGTGTTCTATGACCCTATTGTCACCACTGTCTTGTATAAAGCCACTGTACCACAGATATGTGAAGTTCATCTGCGCTGGGTCTTGTCTTTTCAACTGCTGAATACTGCGCTCCAGTCTGATTAAACAGCCCACATGTACATAAAATAGACGCGCAGCTAAATAACACTATGAGAATGATCGCTGGTGTCATTAAATCAACTCCCACTCAATGGCTTCCAGTCCTAAGCCACATTCCGAATAAACGCTCTTGCGAACGAGTATAAAAAGATCGTGGATAACAAGAACTTACCCATCCACCAAGATATCGAAGATGCCAACCATACCCGACTTCGGTCCAGACGACCACCAACAAGAACGGCAAGGGTGGCTGTGGAAGATGAGTTTGACCTCACCAACGCATGGACTCAAGAATGGACCGCACAAGAAAACAATAACATGCCGTGTATCAACCAAAAGCCACCTGGTTTTGATTTACCACGTAAAACATGGTCCATTCTTAAGGTGGGCGTTCAATGTAGTGTGTTTTTATTTCAAGTTGATTTCGAAAACGGTTTCACTTTGAGAACTGAAATTTTGTGGGTGAACTCAGAAAGGATTAGGGTTCTTGTTGAAATAATTTTAATCGATTTCATTCCGACAGTCAATTTTTTTTCTTTCGAAAATAGAAGAAAATGAGCCAACTCATGCTTCTGTTTTATTTCAACAGAAAGACCCATGAAAATAGTTCAACTTCCGATTAAAAGTGAATCTACCAATAATTTCGTTCAGAAGATCAACTTGAAATACGGAATTGGCAGAGAATGGCCAAATTCAAATTTTCGCGGGAAAAAATTCCTGCTTTACCCACAAATTAGCTTATTTCATAGTTCGGCGATTTTCGGATAGAGAGCGCCATTGTACATTTCATTCATGATTAGAGAGATACTCATAGAACTTATTGTGATAATGTAAGTTCTATGGAGATATTTCTTAAAATGGACGGTGGCGCCTCTATCGGCTGATCTTTCCTACTCGCTTTAAACGCCGACCTTAACAGAATCAGAACCCAACATGGCAGATGTGCATACTCTCTACACAAATGGGGCAAGCAACCATCACCTCTCTGTGACTGCGGAGAAATCCAAACGATCAGACATATAACAGAAGAATGTTCCATACGATCATATAATGGCAGACCTGAGGACTTCCTGATAGCGACCCCAGAGTCGATCGATTACGTAAATAGTCTAGATGTTCGTTTGTAACGTCCTAAAGTATGTTTTATACTATAATATATCCTGTTTTGTATTGTACTTTGTATTCTAGTAATGTTCTATACTCTTTGTTAAAATTTCTATTTTAAATGTGTCAAGGCCATACGATAAATAAATAAATAAATGTGAAGTATAAGAACAGAATAGTGGAAGTCGTTTGAGATCGGTCTCATGTTAAGGAAGGATCTATGGTCGAATTCATAGATATTTATTCAGTAATGTAATCAGAAAAATCAATTTCCTTAGTTTCAGGAATATTGCTGAAACCCAAACAACACACAAACATCTTTTGAACATTTTATAGACGACATGAAATAGATTATTAGATGATCTATAAAACATCAAAATGTATTGAATTTCTAACCTAGATTCGACGTAAAAATGTCCGCGAGATTTACGTTGAAAAATATCACTTTTTTAGACGTCTATTTTACGTAAAAAGAAGTATTTCTACAACAAGTGAAATTTCTGTCTTTTTTTAGTTTATCCTAACTTAGTATCACGTTTGACATGTAATAGACGTTTGACGATTTATGTTATTGTTATGACTCGCTTATGTCTATATTTCATTAGATTTTTGTCGTTTTTTTTCGATCAACAATCTGATAATATATGGATGATCCAAAAAACATCCACACTCATGACCTCTAAAATATATAACATCATAGATCTTTTTTGGAGCATTGTCGTCATGATCGAAATTGGACGTCTATTAGACGGAATATTATTTTTGAAGATAGTTGGTGATATTGTACACGTTCATTAGATGACATAAGATGAACGTTTGTTCAATGTCCCTAAAGAGTCTTTGTATTGTATAGTTTTTGACATCTAATTATTGTCAATTCCAAAACAATATTGATGATGTTGAAAAACGTCATATTAATGACCTGTTACTGATTTATTCCATCAGATTTTTCGAAGAAGGGTTATATGGTCTAAAAATTCAAAGAAAATTGACATTTGATAGTTTCAAGATCATGGTTATCCTAAGGAGATTTGGTGAGAGACTTCAAAAGTATGCAGATATAAATTTAAATTATTATTTTGAAATATTATTGCATCCATTAGATCAGATTGTGAGTATGAAGAATACATACAAATTTATTTTATCAATGACAACTGTTTTATGTTTTTTGTTTCTCGTTTCATGTTTCTGTGGTGTGCGGCCCGGCCCGGCTAATCAGATATAATATATTATTATCTACACAGTTGAAATCTCTCATAGCAGTAAGGAAAGCAAAAACAACTTCCGATATGAAAAAATAAAAAGGTATATTCATAATAATAAAAAAATCAATGAACAATCAAATGTATCAAAAATATAAATTGTGTCAATGACCAATGTATTCGAGACAATTTGTTTAAATAAAAATATATATAACTGTGTCGTAGGCACTGGCACTTTGTGAGGATTTGCTCTTCGTTGTTTCATATTCGTATCGTTGGTTTGCAAGGCGTAACCAGTCATTTATGGTCGTGTCGTTGAGATCTGACGTGTTTCACTCTCGAACAGATTATAAACAGCATCTGGAACCAACACACAAATCAAAATAAGTGGTTTTTTTTTATTTTATTGAAATTAAGTACAACATTTAAAAACAATCACAACAAATGCTATATCTTAGAACAAAAGAATAGCAAAGTTTTGCAGAAAATTATTTTAGTGTTTTTTCAAACGATATACTTTTATATTGCTTTCAGTTTTTTCTAAGAAATCGAAAGAATTGAAAGTTTATGAATACAGAGTGTATTTTTTTTTGAGATTTCTACCTATTCGTAATAATATGACCTTCCAATACAACATCAGAAAAATGATAAATGATATTCTGAATTCAAGATGATCAAGAAATGTCAACAAGTAACTGTGAATAATCTGATAATTCCAAAATCGATAAAATTGCAATATTGTTTATTAAATCTATCCTTCATATAAATGCTACATTTTTTGACATTGTATATTATATTGAGTACTTATATTGAATAAATATCCAATTTTGAAACGATATCTGAAAAAGGGCAACATTCTACACAGAAATGGAAAACGCTTATACCTACTGCTATAATTGGGGTTCTAATGGTTCAATTCATACGAAAGTTTTTAATTCGAACATCGAGTTACAAATTACATTTGAAGTCTAAGATGATCTAAAAAACATCTAAACATTTCCTCGAAGATTTCTAACTCTGGAAATTCAATTAATCAATAATTCTTCAAATCCTGATAGAATCTATTTTGTGCTCGACTTTTTGAAGTGTAATGGTAATAGTTTTCAGCAAGTTTTTCAAGTCGAGTGGTTGAGTATTATTCATTACTCAACCAATATCTCAAAGAGGTCTATCAATAGATTTCTTAGATAATATTCTTACCAAGTTATTTATTCAGAAAAATATTACTACTATGATAGGGACTGTTATAATTTCAGCCCTACGAAATCTCCAACGCAAATTATGAAATTCTATAATTTGAAATTTCAGATGATCTTGAAATATTTATTTATCCTTAACTATTTGAAAAAGATTTCAAAACCGATCATCGTGTGAACTATAAACATATTTTCAGAAAGAGTGGATTCCAGGTATTATAGTCCTGGGATAATATCTAAATAAACAGAGTATTCAAAATAGTGATAACAGACATAACAGCTCAATGGAACGGTTATTCAAAAGATATCATTCAAAAGACTCCTTCAGATGATCATTCTATGAAAGGTTTCAAATTTCTTATCACAATATACCTACCTAATTCATAATAATTAATCAACATATTCTCCAGTAGGACACATGTTATAGGTATAATTCACAGGGAGTAGTACCAAATCAAAAGTTATTCACTAGTGAACGGTTATCTGAAAGATATCATTCAATCGACTTTTCTAGATCATCTCCAATTTTATAATAATAAGCATATCTCAGTGTCAAGACATTATTCGGAGGAACACATTTTAGGTACTACACCGGGAATAGTAGGTTCCTATAAAATTCAACATTACATATTATTCACTTTTGAACGGTTATCTAAAAAACATCATTCAATAGATCTTAATAGAAGATCCATTTATGGAAGATATTTTCATTTAAGATCTACCATAATACCTAGATTTTGCTTGTATCCAAAAATGCAGGCTAGTTTTCGAAAATTATAAATAAATCTCATTTTTATAATAGTGAGCCCAGACCTGAACCAGCTTCATTTCAAGAGCTAAATGATGAAGAAATTATACTTACTAGAACTAGGTCCAATACGCAACATTTGCACTCACCTTCTTCAATTGTGACAGCACTAATCACTAAATACTATATTCACTAAGCTAAGGTGAAAGCGAAAACAATCACTATTCGACTTGACCTTTTGACGAAGCAGTGTTCTAACGAAATGATCAAGTTCAAATGTCTTCCTACCTATAACCCTATCCGCTATCCCTGTATGAACTTTAACATCGGCGGTTCGTTACCACGTGATCGAGCCCGATATAGATGTTCGCAACTCGCTCTCTTTTCTCATCGTGATTATATTTATATTTTAACAGAATATGGAAACACGCTCACATTTGAAAAGGTGCTATTCAAGTTATCGATTTCGTTTTTTTAAATTTGACTTAGATAAATTGTCTGAAGTATTTCCGATCGTACGGAAATATTAGAATTTATATTCATATTTTATTTCCAGAGCACAATATGCGTCATCTGACAAGATTGCCAGATCCAGAGTATTATCTCTTGATAATTAAAAATGCGATTCTGATGTATTATGTAGGTATCGAATCAAGCAGAAAAAATGGCCTTTCTAATAATACTTTGTTTCCAATGCATTTACATCTGAAGAAAAAGATTAACATTCCGAAAATATTGAAGGCTGAAGAAACTGGGAAATTTTAGACTTTTTTTGGGGGGGTCAATTTTTTCCTGATGTTGGAATGAAAATTCAACGATGACATTTTCACTCATTTAGGACGAAACTGAAATAATAAAAAAAATCACATAATATATTATGTTAACAAGTGACACATATTTGTACTAAAATTGATATTTACAATAGAAATGTGAAAAAATATACCTAGTGCGCCATTTGAAAAAAACATAATAAATGCTGAATGCTGGAAATGATAACCTCCAGCCAAAATATGTGAACGTAGTTTACGTGTCAAGCATATCTGAAAAACGTCAAAAATTGCTCATTTCTCTATTGCATCAAATGGATATTCTATAAACATTTTGAAAACGTATGGTCGAAATGCAATATTTCCATCAACATCTTAAAAACATTTATAATCATTGGTTGAGAGACTTTATATAAATATAACTTCTTAAAGATGTTAATCAATTCACAATTCTTTGAACTTTGAAGTTAGATATTTTATATATGTATTCTAGATGACTAAATTATGTCGAATAATGATGTCTAAAATCGATGTGGCATGGCATATCTATTACACGTCAAAAAGTTATTCTTTTTTCGATAGTATCAATTAGAAATCTTATAAACGTTTGAAAAACGTGTGGTCGAATTGAACTACAATTTTCGACATATTTGAGACATACAAAACCGTACGTTTAAAGACAATATATACAGTATATATCTAAAAAATGTCAATCAATCTAGTGTTTTATGACCATATGAGTTAGATGTTTTATCGATGTATTTTAGATGACAAAAAAGAGCCAAATGTTGATGTCTAATATACGTAAAACAAAAGATGTCCATTAAACGTTAAATAAAATACCCCCTCCACGATTTTGAAAATTTGATATTTAATACACGGCTTTTAAACGTGTAATCAAAAAGCTATACATTTTTGGATGTCTGCAGGATATAAAAATTTTTTCAGGTCTTAGATAATGCATCTAAAGGATGTCTTCTAGACATCATGTATAGAAAACATCTTATTTAGATAATCTAATTTCAATCAGAATTCAGAGCAAGATGGCTTTAGATCACTTTTGATATCGATTAGATGTCATTTAGATGTGTGTGTGTTGTTTGGGAACTGGCAACATATAAATCCAAGTTCTGTGACTGTTTCACCACAGTGGTTTCCGGAAGATTTTATTGACATTGTTTTAATAGGTTATAGCTTGATCGAAATTATAAATTGAACTGAAAACCATAATTTACAAGATAATTTTGAGATATTGAGGAGGATATGAACAAGTTTATAGTGTTTACAAACTAATCTTCAAGAAAATTGAATAATGAACTTATTTTGATGGGAGAAATATATCTTTTCAATTGCCGATATAATCGGAGCAAACAAAGTGTTTTTGTTGATAAATATCGTGTTTTTAACATTCTCATTCAAATAAGGTTAGTACTTGAGAATCCCCAAATATATAAACTTAATTTTAATCGGGAAATAGGAACTTTGCATTGGTTCCAGAGAATGTGTCCAGGGACGTATTCAGCACTATTTTTTTTTCATTTGGCTATATCTTTTTAACAAAGCCGAATTCGGCAAAATGGAAAATGAGAAAAAGGTTTCTTTTGGCCTCAAGAATCTACAGTCAAAATATATGTACAAGTCAAAGACCCACCCTGTATACATTTGAACCTGACCAATTCGTTTCTCGCACAATGTGAATAAACCTGAAAGATGAATTTACCTTCTACAAGTTGAATGAACAAGCGCCCGAAAGCTCCTGACTTCAGGTCAGTGCATCAGGTGCATTTTATCTTTGTTTTTGGTCATGAGAAAGGTATACTGCCTTGAGGGCCTGCGGTTGTTAGCGAGAACGTGATCCCAATTCACAGCGATCCTGTATAGTATCAATGCGAGGAAAACCACGTTTATTTGGCCCAAAGCCCAGGCATTCATTTTCAATTGCGGATTGCAGCAATCTATGCGCAGAGTTGTTCACGACCCAGTTTTTCCAGAATGATAAATTAAATCGGGCATTATCTGCTGACGTGATATATGCGCCGTATATTAGATGGAAGTGTCATAAATAATAGGATAAATTACAACGTGGAAACGGGATTTAAGCTGCCAGGGTGTGATGTTGCACCAGCCGAGAGGATACCACGAGGCTACTCTTTGAAGAAGAAATTTTTAATATCATCACACTCTTAACGTGCCTGAAATGATTTTTTTTTGGGTAGCTTCCGCTTTAATGTATTCCGGAAGTCAACTTTACACAATAAATGGAACAAGATGGCCACTGTCGCGAGAATGTGAGAAGCCAGCATAATGGCTCCATTGCAGTGTTATGTCTACTACTCACACATGATGAGAGAATACGAGTTGGCGCATAACGTCTTGGGGAAGTAAATTTGCTTTGGCTAAGGTGTGCGTCAACTCGAAATATCCATTGCGAACGTTGTAGACGATTCAAATATTTGATCTGACTGACGCCAGCGTGCCCAAGAACAAACCATGTATTCTTCCACCATGCTACTACCATGCATGCGACAGATGCAATCAAGGGCGGACATATCGCATTTTCATGGGAGAGTTAATAACGATTGAAAACCACTAAATGAGGTACTCAACATTTAATCTCCTCGAATGAACTTTGAAACGAATTTTTTTCATACCAACAATAAAGAAGTGAATCAAAATAAATACAAGTTGATAATATAATAAATCAGTACAGTGCAAGACCTCATGCCCAGCACATGTCTGACGAATATCTAGCGAATCGACTATATTGCTTCAACGCGAATAAAGAATAAATTGAAATTTCGCGGTACAATTCGTACAGCGTTACAGATTTTGAGACCATTGCTCCCAAAATATTCCTCAAGCTTCAAGTACATCTCAGAAAAATACCGAAGATTCATCTGAAGATGATCGATCATTCAAAAAGCCTTCAAATAGAAAACGGAAAAAGAAATTAACAACCAAAACAAAACAAAAATTGAATGACAACAAAACTCCTAAAGCAGAAATCAACCAACTACATCGGGCACCACAAAATAAAAGTAACGTTTTCGATAACAACATTCATATGGAAACAGAGACAGTAATCCCCTCAACTTCTACAACAATAAACACTAAAGGTCCCCAAACATGTCAAGATAATGTTGGAGAAGGATCCCAGAATAAGACAAACAACAAACCAACCACCAAAAATTATTCAATACCAACATCTATTTTACCTCACAGTAGATGAAAATATCATAACAGACAGGATTAAAATGTCTGATGAATGGAACAAAAAATTCCCGAATTCAACAGACATCGTTATCAAAACCAAAATAGGCTACCTTATCAAGTCTAACAACGTGAAAGAAATTTTGATTAAAGCACTGGAGGAAATGAAAATCAATAAAATCATCATCAAATATAAAGAAACTAAACCATACATCCATGGAAAAGAAAGAACGGAACCACAGCAAACATTCTCAGTGGTAACAACAGGCGTCGAAAAATACATAAAAGATGGAGAAATTAGTCAACACCTAAATGAAATGAATCTGAAGCACAGATTCTGCAGAAGAATAATTTCTAGAGCTCACAATACTGCTACTACTCACATAAGAACAATCACAGGTGAAAATTCAACATCCGAAAAGCTTCTCAACGATGGTATGTTCTACAAAAATAGACGATATCTAGTATACGCGAGTCACCCACCAGATCCAACACCTATCCCCTTCAGCAAATGCTACCAATTTGATCACACCACAGAAAAATGCGACAAAGAACTCAAATGTAACAAATGTCAGGGCACACACAAAACAATTCATTGCAAAACAAATCTGCCCCCAAAATGTAGTGCATGTGGTTCCGAGGATCATCTAGCATGGTTGGCAAAATGCCCGAAACATCCCAAAAAACCCATCGATGTAACCATCAAGCCCCTCAACAAAAAAACCAGGGATATAGAAGAATTATACAAGAAAAACAACCGGATACATGCACCCCTCACTGTACACGACGATATTATAAATACGTACACCAGAAAGTTGAACAAGCCGAAATACACTAACAGGGAGGAACTTCTGCACAAACTGAGGAGAAGATTCGTATCACAATATAAAATAGATACCACTGCCGTCTTTTCAGGCAATATACTCATGTTTGATGTGGAAGATCCAAACGAACCGTCCCCAAACGAACCTATAGACAATAATACAAACCGGCAAATTCAACTCTGATATCAAAATACTCTACAACAATATTAACAGATATATACGAAAAAAATACCTGATTAATAATTTTATAGTTATATACTTAAGGAAGAAAGTAACAGGGACAGGGACTGGGAGGTTTTGCATCGTGTGGGACACAGGATTAATAATACAAGGGGAGGCAGCATAGTGCAGTGCCATCCCACTTTAAAAATGGGTAAGAACAATTCTCCTTCCTTAAATAACAACTGCAATGAATACTCTGCACTTCACAATTCCGTTTAACAATGACAAACTGCATATTTTCTTAGTGTATATACATCCACACTCTAAAATTGAAAAAACAATATTCACCAAAGCAGCACTGTATAAGTATTCATTGATAATAGGAGACTTCAATACCAACCCATCAAAAAATAAACAAATAAATAAATTCCTTCAGAACGGTACATTTAAAAAATACAATACGCCTCCAACCTTCTTAATGAACAATAATCCCGACAGTACACCAGACTTACTCATGTTTTCCGCAAATCTAGAAAATAACATTAAAGATTTAGTACTCTTGCCAGACCTTGATTCAGATCATCTCGCTATGCTTATCACTTTGGATTTAAATATAGAAACAGAAGAAATAGTACAGAGAAAAACTCTTAAATTTGATAAATGTAAAATCAAAACAGTAAATGAGGATATGAGCAACTTTATAAACTCTCACGAGCAAACAAAGCTGGACGAAGATTACATCACATTACTCAATAATAAACTCTCCGAATGCATACTCGAACACACACCTACAGCAAGTCATCATCCGTTTCTTCATGACCTACCTCCTTTTATTGTTAATATGATCAAGAACAAACGTGAAATTTACAGGGAATAAAGATGCTGCCCTAATCGAAATTTCAAAACCAAAATAAATGAATATAACACTAACATCCACAAAATGATTCAACAGTAAAGACTGCATAAATGGACTGAGGCTTGTAAGTCAATTGGTATGGCCAAAGGTAAAAACTTTTATAAACAAATTAATAAACTTTCTAAATACAAGAATACTCACAAGATACCCATAATTGAAGTCAATAACAGAGATTACATCACTGATCAAGATAAGACAGATATATTTGCACAACACTTCCAACAGGCATACCAATATAACAAGGACAGTAACTTTGACTTGGAAACAGAAATATTACTAGAAACATGGTATAATGAATACTTCAGCAACTCTGAAAATGATAACCAAGACACAGTGGAAATAGAGGAAGCCTCATACTTTGAAATCCTACACAACACCAAGAACAGTGCCCCAGGAGCAGACAATATGCCAGGGAGCATCATCAAACAATTACAACCATATATACATGAACATATAATTGAGATTTTTGAATGGTGTTTGAACAACAAAACCTTTCCATTAATATGGAAAACGGGTACAGTCATTCTAATTGCAAAAGATAACAAAGACCCAAAAAAAGTTGAAAATTATAGACCGTTTACACTTTTACAAGTACTGGGAAAACTCTTGGAAAAAATTATCAAATTGCAGCTAGAAGAACACTCACAGGATTATATACCCAACTTTCAATTCGGTTTCCGAAGAAAAAAAGCCACTGTTCACCCATTAACAATCTTCATCTCAAATATTCAAAATGCACAACTGAACAATAAAAAAACGGCAGCAGTCTGTATGGATACCAACAAAGCTTTTGACAGTATGTGGATAAAAGGGCTACTATACAAATTGTTCATAAAAGACATACCACGCTATCTTATCAAAATGATTAGGGAGTATTTAGAGAATATAAAATTAAAAATAAGAATTAACTGCTCGTCATCCGACTTCTTCAGCCCTATGCAAGGCACACCTCAGGGTTCACCTTTATCCCCGTTTCTCTTCAACATCTATTGCAGTGATATCCCCACTAGCAACAATACCAATCAATATGTTCTACAGTATGCGGATGACACAACAGTGGTCTCGAGTGAAAAAACATTGAAAAACAGTATAGACAAACTTCAAGATTATATAAACGATATCACATCATGGTTTGCTAAATGAAGACTAAAGGCTAATCCAGGAAAATCTCAACTAATAATATTCAACCACAACATCAAAGCCCAATCCCCAAGTATTTTGATAAACGACAAAACAGTAAAAGCAACTCCGTCGATAAAAATCTTGGAATTCAAATAGACAACAAGGTTCACCTGAAACTCCATGCAAAAAGTGTCAAGAAAAAAATGGTGGGTAGAGCAAAACACTTTAGATGCCTGACATACAAGGATCAAGGAATCGACATGAAAACAGCAGCAACCATTTACAAATCTATATGTAGACCAATACTTGAGTATGGACATCCATTGTATGTGAATTGCAGAGAGTCGGTGAATGTGAATTGCAGAGGTAGCTGAAACAACATCCCTCAGAACCATTACAAAATTAAGGCACCCAAATAACCCACTTCATAACCCTCCAAATCATTTACTGTACCAGAAAACAAGGATTGAACCCACCAGGGAGCGTTTCAACAAACTCAACAGGAAATTTATGAAGAGGCTAGAAGAATTAGAAGACATAAGTGAGCTCATGCACCACGATCCAATTGAACACCCTCTTAGAAAATTTCCAACTTGCACTTCACTACAAAAACTAAATAGTTTCTAAATATTATCAATATTGTATCTTTTCTTCTCTTTTTAGACTGTACTGTTCACACACTCGAATTACTTTAGAATTTAATATTGGCTGAAGGACTTAGGTCGATGGCCATTTGATTACATCAATAAAACACAGTTATCTATCTATCTATCTCTATAATAAATGAAATATTTCGAGTAAAAAACAAACAAATGAAAACTTCTCCCGCAACAAAATAACAAAGAACAAATAATATCAAAAATAAAAATCCTGTTAATCAGAGGATAACAAAAAAGGGACAACCAATACATCAGATACACAACATTTTTCAATAACCTCGAATAAAATTCGAAAAAGACATTTTTTCACAGCCAAAATAGAGAATAAAATCAAAATACATCAAAAACTCATAAAACGTACATCAAAATACAATAGTATATTCTAAAACTAGTTGCAGAATGGGCTCCTATTCCAATACGAATGCGAAATTCGAAAATGAGCGACGAAGGAGCGAGTTTTCGAACGCATGAGTATTGGAATTGCATTCTGCAACGAGTATTAGACGATATTTTCTCTATTTCACTCAAATTTTGTGAAATTCAATGAAAAAAATCAAATTATAGGTCCTAGTGACTTTCATATTGTATCTTGGCAGTTGGTGTGAGTGTTAGGAAGTAAGAAAATTGACATTTCCAAATTGACGTCTGCTGAAATTTAAAAGGATCGGAAGTCATTGCTGGCAACCACAAAACGAAAAATGTTACTGAAAACGATGCTGTAATGAATTCATTACAGCACTGTTTTTAGTACTGTAATGAACACATTACGATACTGAAATAGAGAAATATGTAATACATACAGCATTTCGAATTCAAAATACAAACAAACAAAAATATTCAATCAAAAAGATTTCATCCATAAGGATACAAAAATATCTTCGACAACCGGATAATAACGAATGAATAATTTCAAAAATAAAAAATTGTCTTATCCCAAATAATATGGATTAATAAAATTAAAGGATTATCTAAAACGTTTTTATAGACCAAAATCGGTCACCCGTCGCCAGCTAATCGCAAACCATTCGATTATTTTGTCTTCGTTCAGAATTATTTCTTTATGCATATGCATTAGAGCCAAATCACACAATCTCTGCTGCGTCAGCCACTGCGAAGCCACTTCTTAAGTATGAAATTGGTGGTATCGGTTAGGGTAAAACAATACTATTCATTCAGTTACGTTTCGGCTCCTTTATTGGGCATTCTTCAGGCTGAAAATAGATATTAAATATAAACACAATACGAAATACAAATGAAAAATTTACAACCAAGGCAACACAAAGAGATCTCCCTGCCGCTTCTTTTTAGGATGTTGTGACGCCTTTTGTGATCTCTTTGGGAGGTCGTAGGGATCTCTATATCGCTTCCAAATGTCCGCCACAAAAGATTTACCAGAGAGCTCTTTGCGATATCCTACGTGGATATTCTCAAACAATCCACGCTGAGAGATTGCATAAACCTCCCGCGGCGAGGACTTTCATAACTTCTCATATCCTCCTATATTGAGATCTATGAGAGCTCGCATTGCGAGATGTATAAGATGTTCTCAAACAGGTCGCATTGCGAGATGTATAAGAAGTTTCTACACAGGCCGCTTGCACAGTTATATACAGGTCGCATTGCGAAATGTGAATACGCGGAATGAATTCCTATAATGGAAACACGTGGGTTTTTAATTAAGGTTCTTTGCATCACTGACTTGTCCCAATAGTTCAAATTTTTCCACCAATTTCTGTATTGCGGTTCGACAAGATGCTGCCCGACGACCCAAAAACGTTCTAGTTTTACGAACCGTCTATGCCAAATTCTCACCATATTTATTGTGAATTTCAATAATTCAAACGCGTTGTTGAAGCGTGTATCGTTCCATTCTTAGTAATGGTGTAGTTTCTCTTCGGAAAATTAAAAAAAGTGACAGCTTCAAAAGTGACATCGTCCGAAATAGCGGGCTAGTCAGAATAACGCTTCTTACAAGAATAGTATATTATTTTATAAGGAGGAGAAGTGTCACTTTTCGTGGTGAGCTTGAGATAATTGAAAGCGAGCCACGAAAAGTCACTTCTTCTCCGAATGAAATATGCTATTTTATTTCCAAACGTTTTCAAATTCATAAAAATTGTACATTTAATGTAACTGTATCAGATAAAAATGAATTTTCTGTATTCTATGCATCTATATTCATGGTAACCAAGTAATCTTCTTCGTAGCAACACTTTTCCTGCCACCGGAGGGAAAAGTAAATATTTCTCCGCCTAGGCGCATTTGAAAATGAAGAATTCTCTGAAATTCATCCTACTGGATTTAACTATAAGGGAACGGGGGTCTTATTCCAGTATATTTTGGACTCAATCTATATTTATTGTGTCGACATGTTTCGGCCCATGGCCATCATCAGAACACAATAGTGTTTCAACACTATATGTGAATGATGACCAGCTAACAGGATGGCTTTTATGAAGTTTGGTTTTTAATATGAATTAGGACTCACTATTGTGTTCTGATGATGGCCATGGGCCGAAACATGTCGACACAATAAATATAGATTGAGTCCAAAATATACTGGAATAAGACCCAGGTTCCCCCATTTGAAAATGGTTTCACTTTGAAAACTGAAATTTTGTGGGTAGACTCAGAAAGGATTGGGGTTCTTGATGAAATAATTTTAATCGATTTCATTCTGAAAGTTTATTTTTTTTTCTTTCAAAAATAGACGAAAATGAGCCAACTGATGCTTCTGTTTTATTTCAACAGAAAGACCCATGAAAATAGTTAAACGTCCGATTAAAAGTGAATCTACTGATAATTTCGTTCAGAAAAACAACTTGAAATACGGAATTGTCAGAGAATGGACAAATTCAAATTTTGGCGGGAAAAAGTTCCTGCTTTACCCACAAATCAATTTACTCCATAGTTCGGCGATTTTCGGATAGAGAGCGCCATTGTACATTTCATTCATAATCAGGGAGATATTCATACAACTTGATAGTGATAATGCATGTTCTATGGAGATATTCCATAAAATGGACGGTGGCGCCTCTATCGGATGAGCTTTACTACTCGCTTCAAATGCCGACCTCAAACCACGGAGCTCTGAAAGACCCGTAGCTGCAGTTCGTAATTTTACACCAATTATCATCAATTATACCGAAGCCATATCGACTTGAATCTCCACGTCCCACACCAACCACCTTTATCGATTAAAAAAAAACAACAACGTAGCAAAATGTTGGCCATTCGTGCTCTATCTTATCGAATACACTCTTACACGCCACCATCTAATCAGCAAGCGGAAACTGTCACAAATACGAATGAAGCAACGGTAGAAAGAGGAAAACATGTCAGGCAGATCATTTCGTTATTTTAAATAACCGGTGCTTTTTAGGTGTAGTCCTTTCTGCATTTGGAGTGGAGAATTATGGATGTGTCATCACAGCGCAAACATAGGTACTTGCAGTAGCAATTTTCTCAATATCAAGGCGAAAGCAAGATTTTTGCTGCCTATGTGGAGAAGAACTGTAATCGCGCATGTGTTCCGTCGATTGAAATGTATCTACTCCATTCACTTTCATAATTTATTTCGTCCATGGAATTCTGACACATTTCACCGTGTATATTTTAGGTTATAGTCATTTTCCTGTCAGATGAATGAGCAATGTTGTCTTTTCTACATAGAAGTCGTAGTAATAACGTATTCATCGAGATGTTTATTCATTTTCGGAAAATAATGAATTCGGGAAAATATTATGTGAATTTAATAATTCCCCAAAGACCTGGCGAATTTCGAAGAAACTTTTTTTTCTGTTAATACTGGAGATATTTCACGTACATAAGTGTTGAAATTCTACCGAAAATAATGGACGGTATAGTCCGTTTCATTGTAATAGTTCATTCGAAAGAAGAATTAAGTACTCGACAGAAAAACTTTCAAACGAACAAAAGGTATTCCCCTTCCTTTCAAAATTCTCAATAAATAAGCCCTCAGAGAACTGCGATACCCTTTTGCACAACTTGAAATACTCCAATATAAAAATGTAATGGTACCACAGTTGAACCTTGAAAGAGCTAACTCCATTTACAAAGTTAAAAAAATCAATAGAAATTAGCTTTAGCAACGTCTCTGAAAATAATTTGACATTTCAAGACTACCAACCTGTTTCAGTTTTGATTAAAAAAACTGAATTAACCTAAATGATGGACAACCGGGATACATTATAGAAGTTAATGGGATATAGTAACAAAATTAGAGCGATAGTAATGATGTAAATGTAGAATGAGCAATTTCGTGAATTTAGTTAAAAACATTGGTCAAATAGTGAAAACAAGGGAATTAAGTAATCATCAAAATAGCGTGTGAATTTCAATTTACGACTTACGAGTTGAAAAGAGAACCAGAGAAAAATAATGATAGAAGAGGTGGAAAGAAATCACAGAACAGATGCGACGCAGGACGACGACATTGCATTCCCACCTTTTTCTATGAGCTAGTCGCTGAAGGTTTAGAACATATATCTAATAATTCCTATATGGGGAATAAGCCAATCAAAACTGAAGCTGGGCTTTGGTAACAATCCAGATCTGCGCTTGTGCGGCAATATTGAGAATGAAAATAGTTTTTTTATTCTGTCTCTCTCCGATACATCGGATTATGTCATGAAACGTATGTCATTATTCATAACTTCATGGAAATAGTTTCGATCATTACCTCACAATTTCATGTGAAATGTCTCAATCGCTTTATTCCGTTTTCTTCAAGTCCTAAATAGCATTTTTAACTCCCATTCATATTCTAAAATGGAACTGAAAGTATTCAAGTGACATATTTTCATTCTTGATATATATTCTTTTATTGCCTTTTAGAATAAACATAACCTCCAAATTTCTCGCAATTTTTTAATTTCCAGTTGACGCAAGCGTTACACTCTGTATGTATAGAACTTATAGTAACATGATAATATAAGTTCTATGGCTGATGGGTAGTTTCACCAACCGTCTATGGAGAAAACGACGTTTGTATAATAATAATAAGCCTTATTAATCCATTAAGACCCAAAAAAATATGTATAGGACAAGTCAAGATAAGTATAAAATTAAATATATTATAATTCAAAATGAAAACACCTAAACCAGAATTTAATAGATTGCCACCAGACCTGAGAAGCGAGCCGAAATATAAAAATTTCGTAGCAAAGCTAAGGGTATGGATTTTTGAGCAGGCAAGAGTCTCATTCATAAAATGCTCAATTCAAAATGAAAAATTTTGAGTTATGAGATGAAAATGCGATAAATTAGGCAAGAATAAATTAAATTGAATATGGATGATAGCCCTGAAGATGTCATTATACATACCTGATTGATGTAATATTTCCTTGATGAGACTAATTTTCACCCGATAAAGACAATGTTTCACCTGATTATGGAAATTTCACAGAATGGGACATACTCACCTAACCACGACATTCCAGTCACGGACTAGACATATTTTGCATATTTTTTTTGGGGAACTACTCGAATAAAATTTATTTTTTTGTATTTATGGACACAGCAAATACAGAAACTTTATTTCATAATATAATATGTACTTCATTGCGTAACTTTATTTGTTTGATGAAATACCTCAATGAAATGTAATATGAATTCTTAATCAAATAAATATTATTATTATAGAAAATTCTCCAACACTGTAATAACAATTTTTCAGTAACTCATATTTAATTAATTTGAGAAATTCTGTTCTACCCAACAATTCAAAAGCTGATGGTGGTACATGATTATAGAGAATTATTGCTCGATGACCACAAACTTAGAAGTTGAATGAGAAGGTATGCACAAAGTATCCCCATGTCTTGTTGAATAACAATGAAAATCTTATAACTTAACCATAGTGTTTTCGATTTCTTTCACATAAAGCAAACATCTATATATGTACATGTGCGTGTGAAAAGTTTATATTTCTTAAAGGTAGGTCAACATGATTCACGAGAATCCCAACTAAAAAAAAGACGTAATAGGTATTCTCTTTTGTGCTGTTAATACTCTGTTATAATCAACAGAATTACCCCACAACAAAAAGTTTTAATTCAGAAAGCTATAGACTAAACTATAATAAATGGTAATAATGGAACGAATTGGGAGAGAATTTTTCACTCTACTAATGGCATAATAATATTTACACAATATTCATTGATTGAAATATTTTTAAGAACCTCCAGATCTTCATATAAATCAAGGTCCAAAAATATTTCTGTTGGATATGGTGAGTCAATTTTGTGTTCAAGTGCTTATCAAAATTATGTTTATTATATCAGATGTTTACCGAAAGCTGATTTGACCGATGTTTTTAACAGTTGTTCTGCTGAATAGGACTCTCCTTATAATGGTCCCCAACCATTATAAGGAGATGTCTCCATTCAGTTTTAATCGAAGAATATAATCTTTAAGGTATTTGCACTTATACCAGAGAGCCATATCAGGGACGTATTTGGCCAAAATATTTTTTTCAAATGGCTATATCTTCCTAACAAATCCTAATTCGGAAAAATGTATAGTGAAAAAAGTCTCTTTTGGAATCTCCAGTTAAAATATATGTCAAAAACTCACCCTGTGAAAGGGAATTATTTTAATAATCCCAACTCATTCTTGAATATACTAAACTTATTGACAAAAATGAGGATGGACTCTGCATTCTCTTGCGCAATGAAAGATATCAAAAAATACTTTTTAAAAATTATAGCTTTCATTTAAATTCATGGATTTTATTTTTACTTCTACTTCGTCTTCTTCACATTCAATTTCAAAATAATATTTTCCATTCAAATTGATGTGTTTCATTATTTCAGGCGGTTCTTGAGCTGGAGTCCTTCGAAAATTTTGCTTCCAAATCTAAAAAGTGATCATTTTGTATCATATCGTGCTTTCTGTAATGAATCGTCCCCTTTCATTATAGTTATACTTAGAGCTTTCTGTTTCATTTTAGCAGTTTTCTTGTATAGAATGACCTCATGTTGAAAGATGGAGCTAGATGTGGATGCATAGAGAATACTCACTAACAGATCTAACACAATGATGAAGCCTTTCGACTCTTTCGAGCGTTGGCTATATTCAAGATCTTGAAGAAAGCGTTTTATACTATTAATCAGGATCAGATGATGGATGCGCTGGAGAACATTGGATTCAGGAACATCCTATAAAAGGAAAGAAATAACGGCATGCAGACAATTGAATATTTTTGAAATTCCGGAAAAATATTCAATTGTCTGCATGCCGTTATTTCTTTCCTTAATTATATTTACAGACGTTAAACTATTCTCATCCTATAAAAGGTTTACATGCTATTTGAGGGAAATAACACAATGCACCAAGATCAACAAGAAAAAAATATTTTGAAACTGTCAATATGCATGTCCAAAATCGCCTCGTTTCTGTATCGTATTCCCAACTGTCAAACACGCTACGATTTGATTGGTAAATTTCAGATCCGGTTTGATGTACGATTCATTTGAAAATTGCTTACTAATTTTTTTGACAGCTCTTCTTTATTCCGTCGGTTTCTTGAATCTACCTGTAAGGTGGATGAGCATATGGTCAAAGGCTCATGACTTAACAGTGTTTCATGTGTCTCATTTCATTTCGAAATGAACGCTGAATGGTCTGACTTTCCCTTCTGTTTTTCGACTCACATGATATCCATCTGCCAGAATTTCGATTTATATTCTCTCAATACGCTCTTTATACGGTGGCGACGGTGTTCCATAATGATTATAGTAAGAAAAACTTGAAAAAAGAGCACGACGCCAGCTTCATGTGTCGTTATGGTATATTTCTTGCTCGGTAGGAGGAGAATATATCCAGACCACAAAAGGGCAGCGATGTCGAGTTTGTGAATTTTCAGGTCTATAATAAAATGATTAATGAGCTATGCAGAGGAGTGAATTCTTTATGTATAAGTTTTTGCGTTTGGCAGTTTGAAATTATAATAATATCAAGGATTTCGGAAGGAAAAATATGTATCTATAATCATTATTCGTAATAATCACGTATAATCACTTCTGAAATATGGACGGAAAATGGCTCTATAAAAAATTGTTTTCTCCAACAATCAAAAAATGTTGACATTTTTGTACTTTTTTCAGGTGCAAAAGCCATCAATTTCCTTAACGTACAAAAATTTGATAGTTGCTCAGCAACACTTTCAATCCTAGGATTAAAAACGCTACTTTTAATCCTAGGACTAAGAGTGATTGCATTCGAGCTCTCAAATTGAAATTTGAAGAAAAAACATTGTCTCTTACAAACTCAGTGAAACAAACTAATTGGGCAACTATATGTATACAGGGTGAGTCTTTGACTTGTACATATATTTTAACTGAAAATTCTTGGGGCCAAAAGAAACCTTTTTTTCATTTTCCATTTTTCCGAATTCGGCTCTGTTAAAAAGATATAGCCATTTGAAAAAAAAACATTGGGCTGAATACGTCCCTGAAATGATACTGTGGAATTGATTCAAAGTTCATATTTCTCGATAGAAATTGAGTTTATACATTTAGGCCCAATTTAGGGAATACTCAAGTAGTCAAGTACTAACCTTATTGGAATAAAAATGTTGCAAACACGATAATTTCTACAAAAACAGTTAGTTTCATCGGATTATATCGGCAACTAAAAAGCCACATTTATTCCAACAAAATAAGTTCCTTCTTCGATTTTTCTGCAGATTAGTTTGTAAACACTAATAACTTGTTCATATTTTCCTCGAAATTTCCAAACAATATCATGAAGAAAGACTTTCATTCAAATTCATTATTAAACAACCTAACTTAATCTAATTTGTATCGATTCTGTGAATTTTTGGACAGAAATGTCAAGAACATGTTGTCAGCTTGCTGATATTTTCATTGAGGTTGAGGATTTTTTACGAAACATAGTATAAATCACGATACATTTGTGTACCGTGGTATAAATATCTATGAATTCTGCCGTTTCCATCATAAATCGACTTTGCCGCCAAATTTCACCACGCATGCGTAGAGCGAAAACCGAAGTATGGTTATCTGGAGGCCAACGTTAAAGAATAACAAACCAGAGTCTCTGATAAAACTGTAAACAGTGTAAACATTATGTGTAGTTCTTAATACATTCAGAGGATTATTGTTTTAATGTGATTATGACGTGAAGTGAATTAATATAATTTCAACTGTGTGGAGTTTATAAAATTCAAGAGGACGTTGTTTACATAGAAACATATCAGGTATCGTTTCGTTAATTTCAATTCAATAAGTAGTTTGTGTTGAGATTCATCATTCATATCCGAATTTTGAGTTCATCGACATTTAACTTCAATATGAACCGGTAACCATAAATTTTCAATTGAAACTGTGCGTGTTAAATCCTCCTTGGTGTTCAATTTTATCTCCCACATTTGGGGGATTTTATTATTGGAAAATATCTCGACAAAGTTGATAAATATTGTGACAACATTGTAAACTCGTTTAAAGACCAGAGATGGAATAATAATTATAATATTCGATGATATTTGGGTATTTCTCTGTAAACTGGGCAACTCATTGTCTCAGGCTAATATCATATAAGAAAATACAGATCATATTTATTTCGTAGATGATATCATAAAATAATAATCTTATCTACCTCTGCTCAGTGTTCAATATTCAATTAAATAAACTTTATTGTATTGAAAACGATGTTGAAGTACTTGAAAAACAGTCCCCTGTCGTGTCACTGGAGCAGGTAAATCACTTCATACTAAATTAATTAGGACAATAACTATTGGAACCAATGAAATTGTTTGAATGTTCGAACAGCATTGTTTCATGGTCAAAAAGGTCCGTTAATTTTTTATAATTATTATTCCATTATACTAAAAAGGCAAGTTAAAGTAGGTCTCCACATTTTGTGAACAGTTCCCCTGTCTATATTTCAAATTACGCGCCACGCACTGTAAAGGTTAAACAGCGCCATGGCTTTGTGTAACAGACCGCAAACAATCAAAGTTATCATGGTTAATGTCATTACTTCCCAGACGCCATTTCATTTATTGCTGCACGAGCGTCTTTCCATGGAAGTCACGTCGTTACCTGACAGGTAACAGTCCTCTGGTAAGGATTATTTTCATTTCTTTTCTAGTACCATATTCCTACCTTATAAATTTTATATCGTTGTAATAGTAGAATATATATTTTGTACAGCGAAATAACATGAGATCATTACCTTTTGTGCTATCTTTCAATGAAGTAAAATTAAACAGTCCCCTGTCCTGTTGGGAGACAGGGGACTGTTTCCGTCTCCAAGGAATTGTAGATATACGTGTGCTTTGAGTATGATACTGATATCTCCTATGTCTCCCGAGAAGACCCCTCAGAAGCTTGTAGCTCGTGCGAGTTAGGAGAATCAGTTGTGTTCTATGTAGGTCTTCTTACCGTGTCCTTACGCCACCTTAAGGGGCCCACTCACGAGGCTACCGAGACGGGTGTTTTTTGGCCTTTTATGACACTTTATGAGCCCTTGACCAATCACGGAGACTCCTTTCGCACGTGGCCTTTTAAACTGTCATAAAACGCCCGTGAGTGGATAGGCACATCACCGAGAATGGAAAATTCTTTCCTAGCTTCGGGATTGAACTCGGGACTTTCGGGGTCCTAGACAATCACCTTAACCACTAGGCTAGGGTCCCAAGGAAGAAAAAACTCTCTGAGGAAGATATTTTGAAAAGGAAAAGAGGAAACGAGCGGAAGAGATATGAGTGTAATAAAAAAAGAAAAAGAAAAGAGCTTAGAGAGAAAGAACGTATTAAATACCTAAAGAAAAAAGAAAAGGGAACTAGGAAGCTTGTTGAGAATATAACCCCACGAGAACACCGGGAAGCTAAGAAGAAGTGGAAAGAACATTGCACCAAGTATCGCAATAAGACGAAGTATAAGCGAATATTACTCGGAATATTACTAACTCGTACATGAGAGAGAATAGTCCAGATTCTGATGTAACTAATTCATTTCAAATGCCAAAACCTGAAGTGGCTGAAATAATTCGAAAATAGAGAGAAGATGCTAAGATATAGGATAAAGAAAAAAAACATGATGAAATTAGAGTCTTGAAGAAGAAAATAATGAAGTACAAAAAGCGCTTCTCGTGATTAAAGAAGAAAGCAAATACTCAATTCCTAAACTGTGATTTTCATGAAAATTGAAATAGAATAATTTTGGTACAGAATTTTTCATTTGAATTAACAGTCCCCTGACATGGACACAGTCCCCTGTATCGACCATTTCAGAATATTGTTAAAATTTTCTAAAGTAATGGAAATATTTTTGGTTCATCTCTCGTTCATTAATAAAAATGTAAATATATATTTATTGAATTAGGTTTATTGAATATATGAGCAAAAAAGTCGTCTAGACATCTTTTTCAGACGAGTTGCCCAGTTCACAGAGAAATACCCATTTAATTCAGAGACGCATTCAGGTTATTCTTGAAATTAATGATTTTTTCGTCAAATTTCTGCGCGTAAAATTGGAAATATCTCGAAAACGACGCGTTTTATTGAAAAAAAGTAGGAATACTTTTAGTTTCTTAAATGATTGATTCTTTCGAAAATATGAACCGTTTATCTTTTTCAAGTGGTTTTATGGTGTTTTAGCGTGCATTGATGAGTCGACTACCCTGTAACTTTTATACTAGTGAAGATATTGAATAGGTTTCGATTGAGGAATATGCACCATGAATAGAGTAAAAACTCAACCAAAATTCAGTTCATTCAAAATAACGGTTCCGAAGATATAAACAGAAAAGTGTTTTTTTCATGGATTTTCGACACCCTGTATCTCCCAAACCAAACCGAATTCTGAAAAATGGTATAGGAAAAAAAGTATTTCATTTGATGAGAGGAATCTACAGTTAAAATATATGTACAAGTCAAAGACTCACCCTGTATAGGTATTTATTTGTTATTTATTGAATGTACAATTGGAACAATTAATGCCAAAACTTAAAGCACCACTGAAAATATCACTAACAATTTTCGAACAATTCAAAAGATTTTCATTAATGTTAGAACAACTCAAAATATTCTCTGTTGTTGAAACATTCGAGAAAATGTCTGAACAGTTACTTGTTCCTTCTTTGTCAGGTTGCAATATTTTTCTGGCAGTATTCTCTTTGTTGATACGTGATTCTTCAATATATCCCTCTGCTACCGTACTCGATTTCCAACCTCCATGTCTTTTAAGACAAGTGAGGTCACCGCCACCATCAATAAGAAGTGTGGCAGATGTTTTTCTCAGCGAATGTCCAGTATACTCCTTCCAATGTTCTAACTTCGAAAATTTTGCAATTTCTTGCGGCACTGCACTAATTTTGTGAAAACCAACAGCCATTCTTTGACACTTCCCATTAACATATATAATAAGTTGTTGAGTTGGAAGTTAAGGAAACTCCAAGTGTTGCTCTGTAAATAGAGTTTTTTATTTCGAACTCAATTTTAAGTACAATCAAATCAAATATTTACCTGTAAATAGAGAAACGACAATAAAAGTTCAATCTTCCCACCAATTATCTGCTATTTACAGTATAAATTAAATTAATTTACAAATATTTGAAATTTATACAATTCCAATATTGACGTAAGTCAAAAATGGTTTCCACGGTCACTTATATCATGGATTGTTAGATCGATACAAATATATTCTATATCCCCCCTGGTTGGGGAGAAAATTGATTATAAAATTTTCTCATTATACGCTATTCCATCCTTTTCTCTTACTGCACTTGTAGGTACTGGAATAAGCTTAACTATATGGAACAGATTAGACTCAGATTTTTTATGGCCCGTATTCACTCTATATGTGGAATTTGAAATTTTTTCTGTGATTTGGTATGGCCCAATTCTCAACTCGTCCAATTTCTTTCTATGGAGTTTGTTGCCATTTTCAACTCACACCCAGTTTACTACTTCAAGTTCGATATCTTTTCTATTTCTATCAAATAATCTCTTATTGTAATCATGCGACTTGACAGTATTCTTCAAAGCCGTCTCCCTATCTCTAATCCAGTTATCTTCAGATATTTCATTTTTTAATTCCTTTGGTACAATTGTAGTATCTACACCATAAGTATTTCAGTGTGAAAACAGTGACTGAGTGTATAGTTCCGTTGTATTTATCAACACACTCTTGAGCAATGGTTGTCCAAGCTCTTCTCTTATTTTTCTCGTGTATTTTGCATCTTATTTTATTAACTAATGTTTGATTCATCCTTTCGTTCAATCCATGAGAGAATGGCGCATTCACTGCAGTAAATATCATTGTTATTCCTTTTCACTTCAAATACTCCTTGACTTCTGTTGAGTTTATTGCTGGATATTGGTCGGTAAGCAACAATCCAACATCTTCTGTTTCCGATACTTTTCTCACTAGTTTAATAAAATCGTTGGAATTTTGTGATTTTGATGTTGTTGTTAATGCATACCTTGTGAAGTGATCTACTAAAAGATGCAAGTATCTTTTTGTCGATCGTGAACTTCCAAAACCTCCAATCGTATCTATCGATATTAATTCTCGAAAGGCTTTGCGGCTGGGCCTAAGTGCGACATCAGACCAAATTTCTCCTGTCCTATTGATTTGTTTTTAGTACAAATTTCGCAGTTTCTGCAGACTTCCTTTATGTTTCCCTTCAAATTTTTTGCGGTGTATATTGTGCTGATTGTTCTTTGCATTTTTTCGATACCAATATGACATAAGTCTTCATGTATCTTTTTTATGAATTCTATACTGAACTCCTCACTGAGAATAATTTTGTCCTTCTTTTTGTTTTTTCTGTAATATATATCATGATTTTTTGTTATGTTCTTCATCTCCTTATGTATTTTCCCATTTCTATTTTGGTCTTCAAGAATGTCTGGTAGTTTTATAACATTCACAATTTTCAATTGCTCCTCTTCGTTATCATTTATTTCTACAACTGGGTTTCTACTCAATCAATCTGCTTCTACATTGTCTTTCCCAGGAGCATATTTTATTTTGAAATCATATTGAGATAAGTAGTATGTTAAGTCTCCTAATTCTTCGTCAGTTCTTGATTTCACATTCCAATTTTCAAGTGGTTTATGGTCACTATATACTGTGAATGATCTTCCTAATAACCAGTATTGCCAGTATTTTATCGCCTCTTTTATAGCAAGACATACTACAAAGATAAACGACGTTCCTGTATATTTAATGGCCGTAGTGCAACATATTTTCGAAATAAACGCAAATAATTATCGCCTATAATGGTAAACAAACGAGGTTTCTTGTTTTTGTCTGCAAATTTTTTCATAGTTCATATCTTCAATGTCATCAATTTTCAAATGAACTAGTTCGTCACAACTCATAGCACCTCCAATTCCTAATACTAGAACAACATTTATCATCAAATATACCTACATTATCAGGAGCCATATCCAGGAACCGATCCACTTCCTCCTTTGTAAAAACCCTAGACTTTTTAGGCTTATAATATCCATCACTTTGCCTGTTTAACAGTGCTCGTAATTTTGAATATTTACTTACATCCACACCATTTTTGATATCCAGTGTGGATCGCAACATTGAATACTGTGACCAAAGAGTAGATGGCTTGACGATCTTCGTTAAATTTGAGAAATACACCATAAGAACCCTCTCCGCATAGTTTTGCACATTTTTTTTCGCTGATATGCAAGTTCACAAACTTGGCGAGATTTGGGTGGCAAAAGATTTAGACATACTGCTTTGGCACTTTCCAATATATCCGCAGGTATATTTTCATCGTGGTCGGGATTCATTTTGAAAGCAGCGTAAAAACTACTACAAAAATTATATGATTTGTAAATTGCGCCTCATAAAGAAATATTCATCAACGTTTTCGAGACACGAATTGGTGGACCAGAAAATCCTAGGACCGTAAGAACGATAGGTAATGTGCTGGACATGAGAGAGGAAGATCCAGGTACTTCTGAGTAAAAATTTGCAAATACTTTGAATGTAAGTAGTTGGACTGTTTGGAAAATTCTGAAAGATAATTCGTTGTACCCATAGCACATTCAACCTGTTCAGGCATTTCTTCCTGCGTTTTTTGCTTCACGTATTGCATTTTGTCAATGGCTTTTTCACACAATGGTTGAAATCTCTCAACTACGCACGCTGTTTTTTTTACTGATGAAGCCAGTTCCTCGCGAAATTCAATGAGGAATTTCCACAATTACGAACTGAGGGCTGACGAAAATCCACATGAGATTTGTGAAGATTTCAACATTCTAGTTGAACGTTTGGATTGGAATTGTGGGCGAGTGGCTAATTCGACCGGTATTTCTACCTGGAAGATTTACCGGCGAAGTAAACCGTAACTTTTTGAAACAAACGCAACCCTATTTTCTGGAGTATGTACAATTGGCGGAAAGACAGGCAATGCGGTTTATGCATTATTGTGTATCAGCTCATTTTAGTTTAGTGGCACGAGAGTTTTTGATAGCAACATACGGAGATCGCCGGATTGATTAAGATGAACCTACGGATGGTCTGCTCGATCTACGGACGTAAACCTCCTAGGTTATTTTCTATGTGGCCATCTTAAGTCATTTGTATACTAGGTCCGTGGATTTAAAGGAGATCAGATAATTTGCAGGGTGCAACTCAATAAGAAACGACCCTGCTGCTCTCGAAAAAGTTCAACAGTCTATAAGTAGAAGATTGAATGGTTTCAGCTTGGGAAATGTTTTATGTAATCTTAGTATATCTGTTTTTCAACTGTATTTCAAGTTTCGACAGTTTATGTTTTCATTTTGTGCGAGTTTTATTGTTTGTTCGTCATTCAATTGCTCCTGACAAGAAATGAAGGAGATATTTGACAATAGGATTCCTTGGAATGAAGATTCAGCGAACTCAAAAAATATGTATTTTGAAATCCCATGTACACTCCATTCACAATTATAAAATCACAACTCTGGCCATGGTTTCGTTTTCAGGTTTTGGTACACCTGATAAAAAATCTGTGCGCGTACAGAGAATATCTTTAATGACAAAACGGCGTTGCCAGTTTCTTTGTTTACATCAAAGTAAAAGTATCAAAGATATTTTGACATGGGTACAAACGGCAAATTTGAATTGGACCAAAAATCGTGAGCATGAATAAAGCAAAAGTGGGTACTAATCGCCTTTTTTACACTTGATAACGAAGTTTTTTTTAGGTATCTGGCCGTTTGGAAAGATTTCAAACGAAATTCCGGTCCCCCAGAAGTTTGATTAGTTTCGGTATCGTTTTTGGTGCTCAAAATTTATTTGAAATGTGTAAATGGACAAAAAAGGCTTCCTTATACGATTTTTTCACGAAAGCGACCGGAAAATATGGTTCAGGTAGGATTTTCGAGGAATTATGAGGAAAGAACTTGCAGAATGAAATTGCACGATTTTCGTAAGTAAACTGGTTTTGGATGGCCATCATCGATCTCTAAATGATTATTGTTGATCGTTTTCACGTTTCAGAAAAAGAACCACTTCGTATAAGCCCATTTTGAAGAAATTTGTGTATGTAACATTCAACGGTAGGTATTTGCTCTTAATCGAAAGAATATATTATATCTAGTGCTACTTCTTTCAGAAGAGACACAAGCTTTTAATGCTGTAGGGGCCCTATAATGTGAAGGAGTTTGTGTCTTATTTTAGAACAGGTGAATGATAAATGTGAAGCATATGTTTGCCTGTTCCATATTATTTGTACAATCCTACTGTGGTTGTAATGTATGAATATTTTTCAAACTAATAAATTACTATACAGTCAGAATATTTTACTCCTTGTTCATAAGATCAAATAAATGAAATGTATATCTTCTACTCTTATTTTTATTAAGTTAGCTATTAAAGTTATGTTCCAAGAAAAAGTTCCTGTTCAACTATTTGGATTCCAGTAGAGGGATATAATGTTCCATTATTCTTGATTCAACAATTGATGTCAAGTCTTGAACTTTCAGTTCAAGAGGATAATAAACATTAAATCTTCACAGGCATGCATATGAAAATCATGTGAAAGCAATGCAATTTTCTTCCATGGCGAAAAATATTATATTTCAACAGTGATCTCTTGTATTTTTCATGCAAATAACTAGATTCTTCAGATGTTTTTTGAGCAAACGCAGCCGAGTTTTATATCCCAACATTGATTTTAAGAAAGTTATCAACAAAATAAAATTGACATTATTCTTGATTCTTGTAATTACCCATCAATTCATCTTATATCTTTATGTTGATTTTTTTTAATGAATCTTTATTAGAATCAACCATTGATGTCGTCAGTTTAAGAGGATAATAAACATTAAATCTGCACAAGCATGCATATGAAAATTATGTGAAAGCAATGCAATTTTCTTCCATGGCGAAAAATAATACATGATCTCTTGTACTTTTCATGCAAATAACTAGAAAAGGAATCCTTTCTATCAATTCATTTAAACGTTAATTATTTTCGTCCGTCACATCTTTTCCAAAATTCATTCATTTTCCGAATAAATTCACATTCTGAGAAATACGCTAAGAATGTAGAAAGGGCAACATAGTGTTGACTTGGAACATAAAAATATTTTGAAAAACGTCATAACTTCGATACAGAGTGGAATGTGTCAAATTTCCAAGGCCAGAGTTGTGATTTTATAATTGTGAATGGAGTATATGCATTATTTCATTATTTGCTTGCACATGACTTGGGTTGGTCGAATATTTTTGCGTTCGAATCGAGGAATCACTTTCAAAAGATTTCTAATTGGAATGATTAACTGAACAAGATTTGTTATAAGTATATGTGAATCACAGAAAATAAGAGCATGAGAAAATTGAATTCTGAAGTATTCTGCTCTCAACTATCGAATATTACAAGGTGAAAAGAAAAACTCCGGACAAATTTTGCTGTGGTCTGGAACAAAATTATCTCAGCGCAGCCAAATAATTTTTATTCTCTTGGATTCTCGACACATTCCTGTACTAATATGTGAATTTTCAGTTTGATATAATTTTTATTCTCTTGGATTCTCGACACATTCCTGTACTAATATGTGAATTTTCAGTTTGATATAATTTCATTTCACAGAGTTTTGGAATGTCAAACAAACGTAGTGCGATTTTGGAGCTGTTTTGTCAAGGTAGGCGTCAATGCGAAATTGTTCGTCTGCTCAACGTGCCTCGACAAACCGTGTCCGATGCAATTCGTCGTTTCAAGGAGCTTGACCATGATGGTCGTCGTCTAGGAAGTGGTAGAAAACGCACTGTCAATACACCTAGCAATCGCAACATCGTCAAGAAGCGAGTCGATCGAAATCCGAGGGTTTCCATGAGGAAAATAGCCTGTGAGACCGGTATCAACCGCGAATCAGTCCGTCAAATTGCCAAAAACAGGCTCAACCTCAAGCCATACAAGCTCCAAGAAGTTCAACTCCTCACGGGGGAAAACAAGCGCGTACGACTCCAAAGGTGCCTCCAACTCCTTCGTCTTGCCGCCGGTCAGCAATGGGAGCGAATTCTCTTCACAGATGAGAAGCTTTTCACCGTAGAACAATCCCACAACCTCCAAAACGACAGAGTTTGGTCCGTAGACTAAAGAGGCTCCCGGTACATAGGCCATCGTCGAACAAAGTCAAAATCCGCAATCCGTCATGATCTGGGGCGGAATTTGCGGCAGTGGTAAAACTCCCTTAGTTTTCGTGGATCAAGGGGTCAAAATCAATCAAGAAGTCTACAGCTGCAACATCCTCGAGGCCGTAGTACTTCCGTGGGCCAAGCAGCACTTCGGCGATTCGCATTGTACTTTTCAATATGACTCTGCTCCGGCTCACAGAGCGAAAAGGACGCAAGAATGGTGTAAGACCCCATTCTCCTTGTTCCATCTCATCTGCAGAATGGCCGCCCTACTCACCGGATCTCAACCCAATGGACTACAGCGTGTGGTCGATTTTGGAGCACATGGCTTGTGCTAAAAAACACAAAAATTTGAAGTCGCTGAAGCTATCTCTGCGCCGGGAATGGAACCGATTAACGCCCGAAGAGCTGCGGCCCGGCCCATTGCCGAAAATTTCAAGAAGCGTCTGGAGCTGTGTATCGCCGCCAAAGGAAGCCATTTCGAAACGTCTTGAATATATTATCAACAAATGTTCAAGCTATTGTTATTTGTTGTTGTTTTGTTCAATTTCTTCTCTTCAATAAAGTTAAATGAAAAAGAGTTTGTCCGAGGTTTTTCTTGTCACACTGTCAAATAATCTGAATGACTTTCATAGTTTGATGAGAAATTTGAATATTATGTTATATATTCTTCAGAAGAAAAAAAAACGATTTTATCTGCTACAGGGATTTGTATGGTTCACATCTGAGCAAGACAAGTTCTTTTTATTACTTCGAAAATGATAGTAATGAAAAAATTTATAACGCCAATGAATTCTGCTAGAAAAAAGCCTGAATAGCTTATAGCACCAGTAATGAAGTTATCAGAACTTTCCATTTGACACCATTTTCCAATTTCCTCCTCAGCTCGGAAACGGTTTGACTTGGAAGGTTGCGCAATTCACCAAAATAATTCTCTCAAGAATCGAGCCTGAAAAATGCCATTCATTTTGTTCTAGCTCATTAGGTTTCTGAGATCCCCTCACTAGACAACGAATTTGGGACACCTGGTATGTATGCTTTATTTGACAAAAGATTAAATACAAGAGTAACATCGTAAATGCAATTTCTAACAAATTGGGACTGTATAACGATTAACAAACCGATGCACAGAATCTGTGTTATGCAGCCTGCTAAATATGTTTTACTTCCAGCTTCGAAGAAGACCAATGACAGTCGAAATGTCGGCATTTCATGCCAGCATTTTATTCTAGTCGTCTTGGCCCACTACATATCCGCCTTTTACATTCGTTATTCACATAGATTTGATGCATTCAACAAATATAAAAATCCTTATTCTTCGCACCGTTAAACATTTGTCCGGAAAGCATTTCACCTGCGCGTATGCGATCTGCCCTGCATAATTATGCCTCAGGTTCTCCACATAAATTTACTGCAGATAAAACGTAACATTAATCTTCTTTTGGAAACGGCTGGTATTATTATCTCCATATATCCTTCCTGCGATGTTAATCCAGTCAGCGAGAGCGTGGCTTCGCTCGGCGACGGGTGACGTGAGCGCCATCTAGGACACGCAGTTATCCTGATGATTTAAGGGAGGCCAGAAATATATCAAATTATGAGGTGATCGAGTCTGAAAATTCAGTGGTTTAATGAATGACGACTACTACATCGCGCCTTCCCAGAGGAATATTGATCAAGATGAAATTTATTTATTTCAAAACTTATGGGTGAAGGAACACAATTATGGTCGCCTTATAGTTCAGGTTGCCATTCTATATTGGGATCATTTTCAGGAACACAGAAACAATGCGAAGAAAACATTTTTAGACCTGAAAATATGAGTCATAGTTCAACACACTCAACAAAATTATTGAAAAAATTATAAAACCACGAAGGCAATATCAGGGCAAAAGATAATACACGTATCTCTCATTACAGACTACATTATTTGTGCCCTTGAGACTAAATATCACCTGAAAAAACCAACTCACTTTGGAGTTTCATGCAATGTACCGAGGGAAGTCGAATACGCCCGGTTCGTACGGTTTCGGAGCCCGCAAATAATATTGGAAAAGGAGAATCATGTCCCCTAAGTTAGGACAAACTGAATAAGTGTGAGAAATGGACTAGTAGAGATCTAGTTTCCGAAGTACACCACCAGGTGGCACCACCACAGAAAGACAATGACTTACCGGTTTCTGGCTTATTAGCCGTCATCAGAGCCATATCTCACACTTATTTAGTTTGACCTTAGGGACATGATCCTCCTTTTTCATTCTTATTATAGGTCTCTATTTCTACGAACTAAGGTCGTAGATATAATAGCACGTATTGCAGAGTTGAAGTGGGAGTGGGTGGGTCGTGTCGCAGTGTAATAAATCGTAATATTGGGTTAACCAATATAAACTTCTGAAATTTATATTCATGGCTTCTTAAATTCCTAATTGCTTATCGGTATTTCACGGGATGTTGGCGAGACGATAACGTTGTCAGTTTTGATTTTAGGTTAGAGTTTCCTCATGAAACTCAGCCGGTGGCAGAAAATCGTCTCAATGCCTGGCTGGTCTGGGTGCGACTCAGCATAAATTTCGCTAAGGTCGTGAGAATCGCAACTGGCTCAAAAAGCTCAGACGATTATGATACCCTTTCGGAATCCACCGACGGGAAGTGTGTGAAGAAAATCTTTAATTGCTTCGAAAAACGAAGAAGAGGCACTAGTTGGAGAATCCTTGAACGTGAAGGCTCTCAGTTGATTCGGGGACGGTTTCGAGGTACTCCATGGTTTGGAAGTAAGGTCTCAAAGCCGAGACGGAAAAAGTGGTATTCGAGGAATAGAGTGCTGAAAAGTGTTGGAATTGGAAGTTAAGAGTTGCTGGAGAAGTCTTAACCGGGAAGGTTCTCAGTCGAGTCGGGATTTCGGTTTTAGGGAGATTTAAGAAGTATTTCATTTTTTTTCCAAGTATACGGTCCCCAGCGGAGACGGTGCCATTCGGGGAAAAGCGGTGTTAGGTGTTAATTGTTGTTTATTGAAGGAAAGAACATTCAATAGGATTTTTCCTCATTCCTAGCACTTGAATTCTATGTTTACAAACATGTTATAAGTAAACTCATATAGTGATATTCTATTACGGATCATTTAATTTGGGGACATCAGCAGTGAAAGCCTCTTGGAGTAACTAATTCCTGCTGTCGAGCAGCTCATAACCAATCTGGTCGCTTGATGTGTCAACACGCTGATTCTCTTCGCTGGTTTGTTATTACATTTTTCATTCGTGATATTTTGTGTGTGATTTTCTGTGAAACTTTTATATGGGTTTACTCTGCAAGGTGAGGTGACCTTTGTTTCTTATTCTCCTCAGGTATAACTGGTATAAGAGCGGATTCGATAATTAAATATTAATCTTTGTTTACATATTGCTGAATTCATTGGTTCGACTGTACAATATAGTTGGGCGAGCCGTGTAACCGTTGATCTCGGTTCTGTCGCCACCGCGCGTGATATCAATTTAATACACGTTGCGGGGAATCGAGCGTGATCATATACAGGTGGACAATAATAATTGCGTATTTGTATTATCCCTAGATTCACTATCTTCTCCTTCATTCCATTTCGTGGCCTTCCATTTCTGTGTAAAATAAGACTTCCTTACCGGCCCAAGGAAAGTGAAGAGTCCAGTGTTTTTCCCTAAGTACCTACCTAATTCTCTGTATAATAAAATGCCACGCTCTTGTGTTTCCTGTACGAAACTTATCGCTGGTTCCCAACTGAAAATATCTTGTACGAAATGTAAAGATTTTTACCATGCAACCTGCGTAAACATGTCCCGTAAGGATATTGAAAACTTGAACGGGAATGATGGCGAGTGGGAATGCCCGGCTTGTAAATCAAATATTCGCGGCCTACGTTCGACTTCACGTACTACGAATGTTCCCGATAATAACCAGGCTGAGCCCTCTTCCGATAAAACTGCTATAACCATGGAGCACTTCAGCCTACTAATGGGTCAGATGCAGACTCTTATTTCTGGCATGAACCGCATTGAGGAAAGACATGATGATCTCCTTGCCCAATTGAAAGAATGTACGTCTACATTGAGCGATCACTCAAAAATTTTATCTGACCATCAATCTTCCCTTGCGACGTGTTTTCAAGACATTGGGATGTTACGGGATTCATTAACATCTGTATCAGCCGATTTTCTGCGGGTGCACGAGAGAGTTGATGCCTTGGAGTCAAAAATGCCGTCGAGTGGTGGCACTGCCGTGGGTACTGGTGTGGAGATGCCTGAGATTCTGAACCGCATTAAAAGGTCTCATAATGTTATTATGGTCAACGTACCCGAGAGTGAGAATGATTCCCAAGATTTAATCCATGTGAAAGCAGTCGTTGAACATATACATAAGCCATCATTCTCCAGTTTAGTCAGCAGCACTCGTTTGCCATCGAAATTTCCCGGAAAACCACGCTGGTTGAAGGTATCGTTCTCTAATCCAGATGCTGCTGTCCAGGTTTTGAGAGGCAGGCAAACTTTGCAGGGTCATCATAGCTATCGTAGGGTCTTGATTCATGATGATAAGACCAAATTCCAGATCAGGGATCTCAATGAACTTCGGGAAGAATTGAAGAGACGTCAGATTGGAGGGGAGTCGGGCTTGACGATAAAATACATTAACGGATCGCCAAAAATTGTCACAATGGATGTGAGAACTCCAATCAGTCCAAAAAACTTGAAATAACATCTTGGCTGCTGATTTATACCAACATTCAATCCCTGGAATCATGATTACACCCTGGTATCAGCTCGAGTATGCCTATATGGAGTTCCGGACTACACAATTTTTCGAGATGACAACATAGAAGCTGGATCTATCACTAACAAAAACAACACAGAGTATATATTCTTTTTTTTTCTGTTCTGTTGGCGATGTTGACTTTTTTTTTACATAATTAAGTATTTACCATTCTATAAGTTTTGCAATGAGTCTATAGGTTGAAAAACCTCTACTCTTATCCAACAAATAATAATAATAATAATAATAAATAATTCAACCGCACGGGTGTGGTGTGGTTTCTGCCATGCCGCATGGGGGGTGACGTCCCCACGGCCCGAGTTACCTGGGCCACCAAGGGTAAATGGTGGCAAACCCATGAAAATGGAGACAATATTAAGCCTCGGAAAAGAGTCGCTGCCTGGGGAGCGCCAGGGCATGTCCGGAGCCGACGCTGGACATGACAGCATGCGATCTGTCGGTGGCAGGGTGCTGAGGAAGCGGGCCTCTGTCATTCAACAAAATACAGCTCCACCAGAACATCGGGAAGTGGAATCCCAAAACTTGGCAGAAGATCAAAATGCCACTCCACCTGCTGGCTCGACCACCGCGAGGAGGACTGTCCGCAGGGGAGCTCGCAACGCACGTACCAAGTGGAGCCGCGAAATGAATATTGAAGTAATGCGAGCTTTTTATTACGTGAACAATTGCGATGACAAACCACTTCCCGGATGGAGATACTCCCTCTATACCGAGTTCACCAAGAGGCATCCAGAACTTCAGCTAACAGAAGGGAACATTGCGGATCGTAAGAATGTTATAATACGAAAAGGCTACTTGACAAGACAGGAACTAGATGAGATCAAGAGAGAAATGGGCTATACAATCAACCAAGAACAGATTGTCGGAAATCAGATTGAAGAACCTACCGAACCGCTGGAGAGACCAGCAGAAACGGCGAGGGAACTGTCTGTCACACGAACTGCCCAACAAGACTGCCCACAATATCGCCTACTGTATGACACCTTCTATAGTTACCTGGCGCAATACGTATCTACTGCTCCGCTCAATCGCCCCATCCTTCCAAAATTGAAGTTCAACTCTACGGCCAAAAATAACATCGAGTGGCTCAACGAAATATTGGCAGAACACCTCAGCACGCATTGGACGTTGGAACAAGTCCACTTATCTCTGTACTGTGCTGCCATCACAGTAATCGGACAAAATGGGCAAAAGATCTACATTCCCCGAACCAGTGAACAGAAGGTTAAAAATGAAGCTCCTGCCTGGAAAAGGAGATTAATGCAGGACGTCGATAAACTCCGGGGAAAAGTCGATGTCTTGAACGAGTTCCTGAAGGATAATAAATCGCGTAAAGTATTAAACAAAGTGCGAAAAATAGCCACATCCGCAGGGGTGGACCTGGAATCTCCACGACATAAGGAGTTGATAGTTGATCTGAAAGATCGCTGGAGACAACAAGCTAAAGCGAAAGGTGCTCGCCTGCGAAGATACAGTGAGCTAACAAAGCGAAAACAACAAAACGCTGAATATGTGAGAAACAGAAGGAAGTTCTTCAGAAGTCTTGAGAAGCCAACCGAAATCTCCTCCAATCAGCATGCTGACATCAACAAGGACGAATTTCGGCAATACTGGAGTTCTTTATGGTCAGAGAGTGGTCAACTCCAGAGGAATACTATGTGGCTTACGGACATTGAACACCAGGCCTCAGAAATCGTTGAGATGAAGACTGATCTTTTCACAGCCGAGGAAATTTCCAACATCGTCAAAAACACTAGTAACTGGAAGGCGCCAGGACCCGACCGACTTCACAACTTCTGGGTTAAACAGTTTCCAGCATGTTTCCCAAGTCTGGCTAGATGTTTTTCGGAGGCGCTAAAAGATCCCTTCAAGATACCTACTTTCCTCACTCAAGGCAATACCTATATGCTTCACAAAAGATGAGATCGCAGCAAGCCAGAAAACTACCGACCCATAACGTGTTTGTCAGTGGTGTACAAGCTGTTCACGTCGCTTGTAAATGATGCGATATATCGTCACTGTGAAGCCAATAACATTCTGGAAGAAGAACAAAAAGGCTGCTCTCGAGGATCTGCCGGATGCAAACATCAACTCACCATAGACGCTGTAGTGTTAAAGCAAGCCCAAGCGAGAAGGAGGAATTTAAGTCTATGTTATATCGACTATCAGAAGGCCTTCGATACCGTGCCCCACTATTGGCTTGTGAAAGTACTGGAGATTTATAAGATCTGCCCGAAAATAAAAGCCGTGCTCCAACATCTAATGAGTACATGGAAAACAAATATTCTTATAAACAATATCAATGCTGGAACCGTAAAAATATCGAGGGGGATATTTCAGGGAGATGCCCTGTCACCGATGTGGTTCTGTATGGCACTGAATCCTCTATCTACTCTTTTGAAAAACACCAACATAGGGTACAGACCAGCAATGAGGAATCCGCGAAAACTTACCCATTTATTGTATATGGATGATCTGAAACTATTCGGCGAGAACCAAAGACAACTTCACTCGCTCATAGATATAGTGCGCTCTTTCAGCAGAGATATTGACATGTCATTCGGTCTCGATCAACATCAAGAAGGGTAAAATGGAGAACATTCAGGAGCAATTTCAGGACATCTGCAGTATGTTGCCAGAAGAGACCTACAAGTATCTGGGCATTCCTCAAAATCAACGGATTGACCACACCCGTTTGAAAGCTGAGTTCACTGCGAAATATAAAAACAGGGTTACCAAAGTGCTCAATACCAAGCTGTCTGCTAAAAACCAGATCGATGCCTTGAACTCTTGGGCCACGCCAGCTCTGACCTACACTTTCGGAGTATTGAAGTGGTCGGATGCTGATCTGAATGAGTTGGACCGACTCACCCGTCGCCTTATGACAAAATTCAGATGTCTGCACACCAATGCATCGGTTAAAAGGCTTTATTTGCCTAGAAGAGATGGTGGACGAGGTCTGTTGAACATCTATAGACTTTGCAGAACCCAGGAGAAAAATTTAAGGCAGCGACTGCTCGAGTCGGAGGATAGCCTGATAAAATTGGTGGCAACCGAAGATAAGGGATACACACCTCTGAACCTACAACACAGAGAACTGACGTTCGATATCACTACCAGAAGCGAAGATAGAACTATATGGCGAGAACAAGCTCTGCACGGCAGATTTCCCAAACACCTCGAGGGGGAAAATGTCGATAAATTTGCTTCATTGTCGTGGCTGAATGCGGGACAATTGTATCCTGAAACTGAGGGATTTCTGACGGCTATCCAAGACCGAGTTATAAGAACTCGCAACTACGAGAAGCACTGTTTGAAGCTGAACGTGGAGGACAAATGCAGGAAGTGCGGCGCAGTTGGCGAGTCTATTGAACATATTATCGCCGGTTGTCGAATTCTTGCCGACAACGCATATCTCGGCCGACACAACCAAGTGGCAAAAATTGTTCACCAGCAGTTAGCTCTTAGGCATGGTTTCTTCGATACTTGTCCACCATATTATAAGTATCAACCTGCAGCAGTGTTGGAAACGGACACAGCGGTTCTCTATTGGGACAGACCCATAACAACGGATAGAACAGTGGACTACAATAGACCGGACCTTGTGTTCATTGAGAAGGATCAGAAGTATGGAGTGATAATTGATGTGGCAGTACCATTGACTCATAACATCGGAAGAACGGAGTTCCGAAAAAATGACGAAGTACGAAAACTTGGCAATAGAACTGAAGAATATGTGGCAACTTTCGAAAGTCACTATCATACCGTTGGTGATCTCGGCGGAGGGAGTCATGTCCAGATCATTTAAGAAAAATCTTCAAAAGATCGAAGTATCCCAGAAGATTCTGGGATATGCACAGCAGGCTGTAGCATTGCAAACCTGTCACATCGTGCGGAAATTCCTGAACTAGTGGGAGGAACTGAAATGTTTTTTCACTGGTTCATAGAAGTAATACCAGCTCAAGCTGAGACCGGGAGACCGATGATGAAGAATAATAATTCGGGAGTTGAAAGTTGAAGAAATCAATTGGAATTCTTCATATCACGTCTGATAATAACAGGAGTGAAGTTAATCTGCGGTTAGTGAAATGTTTTTGTTGTTTTTTCTTCAGATATTTTCATCATACTTAGGATTACCTGCCAGAAAGATAAGGGTCAGGTAATTTTGCGTTTGCTTTACTCATTTGGGTATTATTAGAAAGCTGCATGTAACGCCAAAAACATTCAAAGTCCAGAGTCCTGAAATCTCCCCAAGTTTTAGGTACTTTGAAATATGTTACTACTACCCCCAAGTTCTCGGACTTTGAGTTGTGTTATTTTGATGAACCCTCAAGTTTTCGGTTTTCTTTCGTTTTGATAATTTGATTTCATATTGATAATATGATTTTGTTTTGAAAATTTGATTTAGTTTTGATTAATTGACCAACTATTTTCATAATTTATTCATTTGAAGTGATTGTGTTATAGAGAGTGGGAGTAAAACCGTTTATTTCATTTTATTCTCAATATACGTTTGAAGTTGGACCAGTAGTGTTTCACTTACCACCTTTTTCCCTGGAGAATAAATGAAAACTGGTTCGTGTCCCTAGTGCGACGGGCCGATTCCCCACTTTATTTCTTCAAAGAGGAAATATCTTCAAAATTTTTTCAAAACCTTTTCATTTTTCTCAGTAATAACACCCCATGATTGGTGTTTCGTCGAATTTCAAAGGGGCTGCTTTTTACAGCACGACAAGATCAGCCCACATGGACGTACAAGCTCGTATACTGGAGACCAAGACTAAAAAAGCACAGCATAGGAAGACCGAAAAGAAGATTGCTCGATGATATTAAGCAGCATGCTGGAAGGAGGTGGTTACAGATAGCACAAGACAGATCAGTATGGAGAAGAATGGAGAAGGCCTATTTACTGAAGTGGAAAACAAAAGGCTAACTAGCAAGATAAGAAGAAGGAGAATTAAATCCACAAATCGTTTTCACTAAGCATTATCATTGAGTTTCAATATATTTAAACTCAATGGCATTATCCACTTTTTATCTCAATAGCAAAGATGATTATTGATCATATCCGCTGTATTAATACATGTACCTGATTGGTAGTTCGTTATATCGTCTGAGTCACACATTTTCGAGAAAATAGGCAATTTAACTTTTTTCTGAAATATTCTTTGAATAATTCCGTAAGAAGTGAATCGAATAACTTTACATACATCACTGTATGTATTTACAGGTTCTATTCATTTTTCGATTGTTATTCTCATTATCTCTTTCAAATGCCTGTGATTGAAAGGATATTTCGATTCCATCTGTAAATTTGATTTAACTGTAAAATGGAATTCTAATAATCCAGCAAGTATCTCTACTCTTATTATACAGGGTCTTTCACGAGGAACCTCACCCATATTTATACGGGAAACTACTGAACGTATTTTCATGAAATTCAGCACTTTAAGTATTTCACGATGCTGATGAAATCTAAAATATTTTCAAGGCATGAGCACCACCGGTTTTTCCGGAAATGACGTCAACTTCCGTTTTTCGAATTAGAACACCATTTTTTTATTGCAGAAATAGATTCCTTAGAAAATTTCAAGTTATTTTGATGTAACATTTTTCAGTTTTGGTTGGAAAATTCTCTCTGAGCGGGAAAATTCGAAAAAAAAATCGAAAATAGAGCTCCGCTGAAACAAGAATAACTTCGAGGTTTCTGGATGGAAAATTTTTATTTTTGGGATTTTTCAAGATGTAAGATTGATGTATCCACTTTGAAAATCGAAATCGCGATTCATGATACAGGGGGTGAAAAAATCGCTTTCAAAGTTAGGGATGACAAAATCGTGAAAAATCAATTTTTTCAAATAAGAACCCCATTTTTTCATGGCAGATATTGAATCTACGTTGAAAAATAATGTGAGTGTATGCATCACACCTTGCCCTAAAGCGGATATTTTCTGAGTTATTCACAAAAAACTGTTTTTCGTCTTGAATTTGCAGCTATTTCTTTTCCCTTCACGCCAATCATATGAAATTTTCAGGAACTGTTACTTAAACCATGTTTTAGATTTTACTACCCTAATATGCAAGAGAAAAAAGTTACAGGTTGTTCCTAAATAGATGGCGAATTTGGATTCGAATTTGTATCGGAAACCTCTTTATTTCAACAAATCGGCCATCGGTTTTCTCTCCAGTGATAAATAAATAATTCCTTATGAACCATATGCAAAAACTTACCATGTTTTACATTCTTTTTTTTAATGATAGATATCATTAATTACATGCTACTGAATAAAGAGGAATTTGGCAGATGTAATTAATGATATCTATCATTAAAAAAAAAGAATGTAAAACATGGTAAGTTTTTGCATATGGTTCATAAGGAATTATTTATTGATCACTGGAGAGAAAACCGATGGCCGATTAATTGAAATAAAGAGGTTTCCGTTACAAATTCGAATCCAAATTCGCCATCTATTTAGGAACAACCTGTAACTTTTTTCTCTTGCATATTAGGGTAGTATAATCTAAAACATGGTTTAAGTAACAGTTCCTGAAAATTTCATCTGTTTGGCGTGAAGGGAAAAGAAATAGCTGAAAATTCAAGACGAAAAACAGTTTTTTAAGAATAACTCAGAAAATATCCACTTTAGGGCAAGGGTGTGATGCATACACTAACATTATTTTTCAACGTAGATTCAATATCTGCCATGAAAAAATGGGGTTCTAATTTGAAAAAATTGATTTTTCACGATTTTGTCATCCCTAACTTTGAAAGCGATTTTTTCACCCCCTGTATCATGAATCGCGATTTCGATTTTTAAAGTGGATACATCAATCTTACATCTTGAAAAATCCCAAAAATGAAAATTTTCCATCCAAAAACCTCGAAGTTATTCTTGTTTCAGCGGAGCTCTATTTTCGATTTTTTTTTCGAATTTTCCCGCTCAGAGAGAATTTTTCAACCAAAACTGAAAAATGTTACATCAAAATAACTTGAAATTTTCTAAGGAATCTATTTCTGCAATAAAAAAATGGTGTTCTAATTTGAAAAACGGAAGTTGACGTCATTTCCGGAAAAACCGGAGGTGCTCATGCCTTGAAAATATTTTAGATTTCATCAGCATCGTGAAATACTCATAAGTGCTGAATTTCATGAAAATACGTTCAGTAGTTTCCCGTATAAATATGGGTGAGGTTCCTCGTGAAAGACCCTGTATACCACATGCATTTCTATCAAGTTAAGTTCCTTGATCGGGAATACTTGATCGGTTCTGCAGGGTCCTTATCAGGAGGTTCTGTCGATCTTAGTGCCAGTGTACCCTTCACCATAACATCTTGTCCACTTAGTATTAATGGATAAACATCGAACCAACTTTTGGCAGGTAGAACTTTAATGGGAAAATTAAAACAATCGTTTGATTTCTTCCTAATTGAAAGACGTCTAAGCAGAGGATATTCTATCGATAATGTAAGGTGATTCAAACAAACCGTTTTTTAACTATTCGATAAAAATGTCATCCGGCGTTTTTTCAGCCGCAATTATAGCGACATTTCGTCAAATCCATAAAGGAGGTTTCCGTTACCAGCAAACGTATAGTTAAAAATTTTCGGTCTGTTGAATTCCTGGAAATTTATCTGGCGTCGTTACCAAAGCGTCAAAAATCAAACAGAGCATTATCTCTGCTTTTATGAGGTTGGGATTTTACTCCGCTGGTGAATAAATTCGGCGGTATTCATTATCTTTCGGTCTTTCGTCTCTCACTATTTGCCTTCTGGAATCAGGTAATGCAAATTCATAGAACTGAATAGATTGAGACATGAAAACCTTTACTATCCCATTATATTCTCAATTTATGGCTGAGATGAATCTGACGTTATAATGTGATTTATATTTTATTCATTATACAGGGTGTTTCACCATAAACTGAACAAACATATATAGCCTTGTAGACGACATCGAGAAAGTCATTTTTGCCCCATGACATATACCCCGGTTTCGAAGCATAGGCGAGATACAGCCGTTGTTCAATATCAAGTTTGAACAATATTCTGATAACGGTGCTGTGTTATTCGTAACCTTTGAAATAAGGATTGATGGTCACATCTTAGTATTTTTTTGTACTTGATTGATTCAATTGTGGTGTAGAATTCTGAAAAAAAATGAAAATGGCGGAAAAACTGCAAAGTTGGGATTTTTCATTTCTGATTGCCGCATTAGATAGCATTATTTCAACATTTCAACGTACTCGACTGTCTAAGATTATCCGTGAAAGAAATGTTCCACAGTTCAAACTCAACTTCTTTTTATATGTCAATAGTGAAACAAAAATGCCACTCCAAAATGTTGGAAACTTTCAAGGTGAAACCCCTATTCATTTTAAACATTGATGTGAAAAGATAATGGAAAAATATCCATTAATTTTTTTGTAACCATCCTAAGATTTTTCCAAAGTAATAATTATTGTTCCAATAAAACTATTTCTGGATGGAGAGATTTGGGTATAAGAAACGATAAAAATCCGAAGTTATCTATCCAGCGATGTTTCGACGACTTTATTGACGTATTTTTCAAGCTTCAACAAATAGTATATTATTCAACGAGCGCTAATCTAAGTAATAAGACACGCAGATGAATTTTGCAGCATAAGCCGTCAGGCGAGTGGTGTACCTAATTCATAAAGTGTTTTATGACCATTACCGCGAATTGAAATCTATACTCTATCTTCGAGTTCTTCAGTAAAATTCGAATTAATCTGCATATTCAAAACTGACAACAGTTATCAAAAGCGATCTCTGTGATCGAGAATCGAATCGCGATCAAATCGCGTAGAGAACGTCGAAAATTAACATTTTTCAAATGCAATTTTTGGATATTCAGACCCAAGAAAATGTAGAAATGGATGGCGAGAACGTTACCTTGATGTTTGAAATAGAGTTTCAGTCGATCGATCCAAAATTTTCATTAGCGATTTAATTTTTCGTATTTGTATTAGAGTAAGTTATAGGCGTGAGTTATTATTACTCACGCTATTGGTTTATAGGTACTATTACAGATCAAAATCAGTTGAATAATGGATAAATTATACTATGCGAGTAGATAAATACCATTATACCATAATGACATTGTATCAACTGAAGGAAAAATGGTTTAAAAATTTGTTGACAATATATCAAATCAGTAAATTGAAAAAGGTGCCAAGATGAGATGTTAACAGCTGAATAACATAACCATCAAAAAAGCACATACAGATACTAGACAGAACAGCTACCTAACTATGATTGCATACTTAATTATAGCAGAAATGAAGAAAATCAAAGAAAAAATTTCTCAACAAATTTATTTTTACTCCCTGTGTAACCGGAAGTGCTCAGACTCCAAAAATATTTTAGCTGAATAGAGACTTTCGTGAACTATCATAATCCCAAATTTCAAATATGTCCAGTTCTCCAAAAACGTTTAATAGGCACTAAAACTTGGGACTGCTCCAGGATTTTTTTTTAAAGGTATACCGTGTTCAGGAGTTACATCAGTTAGGTACATCTCTCCGTGCGAAGCACCAGTATAAACAAATTTTTGGGTAGGTCCGATAGAACCGCCACTGGACACCCTCTGTATCCTGTATGAAATCATCAAAAGGGAGGATATTTGGGGGCACGGCAGTGGCCCCGCCAAGTCGAGCGCGAAGCAAACACTTCCGTACTATCTTTACCAGAACCAATTCGCCGCATTTTCAGGCCCCTATTTGAGAACCTCCGGATGAGACCAGAACGCCGAAATTTTTGTCATCCAGTAAGCTATAATCACGTACTCAAAATCCAAAATTTCAAGTGTGTAGAACATTTAGTTCCGAAGTAACGCGAAAGCAAAGTTTCGCATATTCGACCCTCACTCACTCATGATCATCAAAATAGAACTAGTACTTCCCATGAACTCAGAGAGCTGAAATTTGGTACAGAGTTAGGGTTTAATGGCCACATGAAGGGAAAATTATAAAAACTAGGATAATCGAAAATCTGTTGGCACGTCAAGTGAGCTCACGTGCTATCATGTCATCTTCGCAAAATGTGCAACCACAATAATGTATGGAAGTTTATGCGCTTGGAAACACATTGTTATCATACTCAATATGTGAATATCGACTTTAGAATATAAATTGAAAAAAAAATAATAATCGAGTGATCAGTCTTATACACAGTGATATTTTTACTGTCTCATTTATTGTTCAAGGAAACGATAGGTTTTCGAAAGCTAGGCCGGAACAATAAATGAGACAGTAAAAATTATCACTGTGTATAAGACTGATCACCCGATTATTATCTTTTTTTCAATTGTTATCATTCCACGCATTCACGACGTTAGCATCAGCTGTCACTTGATAGCACACCAGAACTACCCGCAAATTTACATTTTCTAACCGTAAGTGATATCACGTCGGATATTTTGTGAAGTGATTGATGAAGTGAAAATGGATGAAAATTTGATAGAACTTATCAGGCTTCATGAAGTGATCTATGACCATTCTTCATCAGAGTACAGGGATCAGAATGTACGACAACAAGCTTAGGTGCTGGGTGCTCATTCAACAATTGTTGTACTATTTGAGGTAATCCTCCCACTTCCTTTCTTCGTTGATTTATTTGGTGAATCAAATCTCTTCTATCAGAATCACCAGCAACTGTAAACGCAGTGATGTTCTCTATATCTTCTTTCTATTCCGAAGAGCTTGATGAAGAAGAAACTGTGTTTCGCCCTGTATCACTGAATAAAAAAATGCTATGAAATTTTTGTGCAATATAGAACGTCTATTGCTCTTCAGAAAAAACATCATCAGATGGGCCTGCGGTGGTTGGATTGGGAGAGAAAAAATTGAATGCGAAAAAGAATCGGGTGAGAGATGGGCTATATGGACAAGTTTGGTATCAAACTATAGGTTTTCGAGGACGCTGAAATCAATAAAATAATCGGAGGCTCTATCTACCATAGTTCAGAACCGAAAAAAAAATAAAGATTTGTAATAAAAAAACTACTCCTAAAAAGAGGTGTCAAATAAAAAAATCTGATAAAATAGATCAATATGCCCACGTTTCTACATAAAGAAGTGAAATCCCACCAAAAACATTCTGTAAAAACTAGCCAAGTCTCGATGGAGCTGCTAGTTTATCTCTTAAAAGTAATGAGTGAAAATGAGTAATAGTGAAATCTAGAAAAAGTCGAGCCAAGTTTAAGGCTCCTTACTGCGGTTTCTTTATTATTATAGTTAATGTTGTGTGACTTGACCGTTGAAGAGTACACAAGGGTACAAAACCAGGTGCTCCATGACACCATTGCACCAATCTGTCGCCAGAAACGCAACCCATTGACGATGGAAAATTGCCACTTGGAAAACGTTCATTCAATAACCAGTCAATTGTAGGCTTGATAAAGCTGCGTATTCAATAATACGAGCCTGAAACAAACAGTATAAAAAATAAAACAAATAATATCAGGAATTGGACAAATTTAATTCTCCTTAGCGAATTTCTTCAAGCCAACGTTTCGGAACAAGGCTGTTCCTTTTTCAAGGCTGGAAAATACAAGACATTAAGATAAAAATGGATACGAAATAAAATACGTTAAAATAATACCTCTCGAAATTTCCGTTTCACGGAGATATTTTAAAATTGATCAAATCTTTGCTAGAGCACTTCTAATCATTGATAGAAGACCGTCTGTACGTCTATTTTATTTTAGATCGGTGGTCGATTTGACGCTCCAAAAAGAAGAGAGCAGAAGTCAGCATTGTCAATGCTGTTGCACAATCAACAACAGCCTGAAATGAGACACTAGCGTCCAATTACCAATACCAGCATGGGCTATTATCTCGCTTAACAAACATTGGTAGTTACAACAGATATAGCATTACGTGTAAACAAAATTGACTTGTACCCACTAACGTATAAGAATGTTCAACGGCCAAGTCACACAACATTAACTATAATAATAAAGAAATCGCAGTAAGGAGCCTTAAACTTGGCTCGACTTTTTCTAGATTTCATTACTCTTTAGAGATAAACTAGCAGCTCCATCGAGACTTGGCTAGTTTTTACAGAATGTTTTTGGTGGGATTCGAGCTTTACTAGATCTTATTGGTTGATTCAAGTTGAACGAAGTCCGAATGAAATTTGGGTTATGTGAATTCACAGGCTAAGAGGTTTAGACATTGCCAGAATGTATTCGATGCAGACAAGTTGAACCGGAACATGTTGCTGATTGAGAATTTAGAAATAGTGAATGATTCGAATTGAATAATCTGAAATGTAGAATGCAAATTCACTCGTTACATGCTGAGCTGTTTTATGTGGTCCACTGTGAAAGATATAAACTTTTCACCGACCTTGAGCTCTAGTGCGGTATTTCTCTTATTTTTTTGATGTAGTAGAAGTTGTCCTTGAAAAACCAGTTTCTTGAAAATCGCAACATGCTCGTCGAATAAATTTATTATTTACAGTAGTTCACCCAATCAGATGGAGCAAAGAATGTCTTCAAATTATGAATTCTTGCATTTCAATAATTGTATGTAGGTGTTTTGAAGTTATCCGCGAAATAGCTGTTGAATTTTTCACGTAAATGCGTGGAATAAAAGACGAGTAGCTTTTATTTGGTAATCCCACATTTTTCTAGTGAACGTTTTCAGTTGATAAAATTGACTGGTTCGTTAGAGCCCATTTGAGATTCCACGTACGAACCGGAAAGGTGTTTGAAGCGCCCGCATAGAGTTCGATGCGGCAACAAAAAGGAGGATTTACACCCTCAGGGACACACGCTGCAAACTTCCCTTCTGAAACAAAGGAACCAAATCCTACTTCCACCCTCCGTACCTATTGGATTCAGATCCGATGAGACAGACTGATAGATACCCGCACGTGTCTGCCTTCTTCCCTGTAGTCCTGAGAAAACGGCGATAAAGCAACAAGAACAGGAAGGAAACGATTCCAATATAAATTAGGGAACCACAACCGTATTTCTCTTCATCAGTTGTATTGGTGGGTTAAGGGTGAAGTTGGGAGGGATTATGATACTAATGGATTAACATCAGCAATATCATTCTAGAAGTGCTACGTCTTTTGGCTGAAGTTGTTTCATCAGTTTTGGGGGATGAATATCAAAAAACAAGTTGAAACAATGTAATTTATATTGAAATTAAATCCGTCTGAATATTGAAAACAAATTGTAACCTTCTAACTTAGAGGAATTAGGTACTCAAAATCATAGCATCTTATATAATAATATACTCAGAAGACTGGTTCGCATAGAACAACCTAGTGAGACTCAGTTGGTCTTATCCAATATCAACAATTCTAGACAAGATAACTTAAGGGATGTAGCAACTGAAATATCTGTGGAAGCCAAATTATTGGGACTTGAAATCAATATATCATGCCAATATTGCGTCGAAAAAGAGATAATAGTAGGTATATTGTATAATTAGTGGGAAAAGCATAATATTCTCAAACGACTGTGATAATTACCAGACGAGGAGCGTAGCGACAACTCTAGTAACACATGAATTTAGGAATATGCTTTTCCTACGAATTATACATACTCTTTTTTCTTCTATCGTTGATTCACAATTAAAAAATATTTCATTCAAGATGTAATCAAGTAAGTTTAGATAGGTTTCTCTATGTTCACATTGAAATATAGAAGTGGTAACCATAGAAAATACTTCGTTATGACAAAAGTAATAGTATATTATTATTTAATAAGGAAGAGAAGTGTCACTTTTCATGGCGAGCTTGACTGCTTGAGTTTACCTGCCGAACGTAAATATTTTAGCTGAACCTTCTCATGCGCATCTTATCTGTACTCATATTGAACTCATGGGCGCAACATAAAATCAATTCGGCTTTTCAATTTGAGAAAAAAAACTGATGAAATCATTTATTCTCCACTTTAACGCCCTGTATCTCGAAAACTGGTCATAGTATCGGATTCAAAATTCATAACTCGGGAGATGTTGTAGGAATCAATATACAGGGTCTTTCATGAGGAACCTCACCCATATTTATACGGGAAACTACTGAACGTATTTTCATGAAATTCAGCACTTATAAGTATTTCACGATGCTGATGAAATCTAAAATATTTTCAAGGCATGAGCACCTCCGGTTTTTCCGGAAATGACGTCAACTTCCGTTTTTCAAATTAGAACACCATTTTTTTTTGCAGAAATAGATTCCCTAGAAAATTTCAAGTTATTTTGATGTAACATTTTTCAGTTCTGGTTGAAAAATTCTCTCTGAGCGGGAAAATTCGAGTCAGAAATGCGTTCAGGTTTGTTTAGATTTTTAGATTCATAGTTTTGAAACTCAATTTGGTTTTTAAACACTTTTGCAGATCTCTTTCTCCCGATGAAATAAGAAGAGCAACGCACGAAGCATTCCTGAGACGTATAAATAAATGTCTAGAAATTAACGGTCAAAACTTTGAGCATCTTCTCTAGTTATAACTGCGAGAGTTTGCCATGGTTCTCCTAATAGTAACTTGAAGTCGATTTCAAGAAGGGGTGAAAAATCTACAGCATGGTTCAAATAACAGTTCCTGAAAATTTCATCTTTTTGGCGTGAAGGGAAAAGAAATAGCTGAAAATTCAAGACGAAAAACAGTTTTTTGTGAATAACTCAGAAAATATCCATTTTAGGGCAAGGGTGTGATGCATACACTCACATTATTTTTTAACGTAGATTCAATATCTGGCATAAAAAATGGTGTTCTAATTTGAAAAAATTGATTTTTCACGATTTCGTCATCCCTAACTTTGAAAGCAATTTTTTCACCCCCTGTATCATGAATCGCAATTTCGATTTCTAAAGTGGATACATCAATCTTACATCTTGAAAAATCCCAAAAATGAAAATTTTCCATCCAAAAACCTCGAAGTTATTCTTGTTTCAGCGGAGCTCTATTTTCGATTTTTTTTTTCGAATTTTCCCGCTCAGAGAGAATTTTCCAACCAAAACTGAAAAATGTTACATCAAAATAACTTGAAATTTTCTAGGAATCTATTTCTGCAATAAAAAAATGGTGTTCTTATTTGAAAAACGGAAGTTGACGTCATTTCCGGAAAAACCGGAGGTGCTCATGCCTTGAAAATATTTTAGATTTCATCAGCATCGTGAAATACTTATAAGTGCTGAATTTCATGAAAATACGTTCCGTAGTTTCCCGTATAAATATGGGTGAGGTTCCTCGTGAAAGATCCTGTATAGTGAGAAAATAGTTGCATTTGACAGAGGAAATTTTCGAATACAGGGTGCATGTACTGTTTCCAAAATAGAATACCTTCCTATAAATAAATCACCATGAATATTTTGGAGATTACAGTCACACATATGTTTGTGGTATTACTTTACCCAAAAATCAATTCAAAAATACAGGGTTTCGAATTATTCCGAAAAAAAAAATGATTTTGTCTAGTGGTTCTCCCTGTGAAACACCCTATATAAAAAATATGCATTGTGCAATATTTTGTCGTCATAATACTGAATCGAAAAGAACATTTCAAAAATATGCCTTCCTGACGTCACAGTAGAAAAAGTGAATTTTGGCAAAAAACTACCGTCATGTATTCGTGAATCACTCTGTAAATATAAATATTTTGAATCATGCGTATCCACTAATTTCAGTTCTAGAACATGTAGTAAACGTGTGAATGCAACAGAAATCCAATCTAACTCTTAATAATTAAAAAATAAATCCAAAAATCTGGGCAATTTTCAACTTTAAACCCCGTATTCAGAAAACTGGCCATAGGATTGGGTTGGGCCCATTGACACTTTTGGTCACTGAGTCGGGTTACAACAACATACCAAACTTTCAGAAAATTTGACCGGTCGCCACTTTACCCATAAAATGTGCGGGGCCCTTTTCATTGTTATATGGTATTCTTTCTTGGATGTATAAGTTGGCTTAGTTGTAACTTCGATGCCAGAAAAAATATTCGATAAGTTGATTAAAAATTATGCACCATGAATGGGGATAAAGCTTCATCAAAATTCTGTTTATTTGAAATAAAGGTTCACAAAATATGGACAGAAAAGTGGTTAATTATGGACACTCTGTAGGTATCTTCAGAACGAAATTTCAAAAATGGTATAAAAAAAAGGTTTTTGTACAACGGCCATTAAAAGTCACACTTTAAATGACAGCAAACAATGTTAAAATTGATTTTTCTCGTGGAAGCGTGTTAAAAATATTTTTAACATTAGTGGATTGGCAGTGCATTTATTATTCATGTATTTCAGGAAAAAACGACGATGTTTGATGACAGAAGGGCGCCGTGCAAAGTACTTATGAAAATAGTCAACATACTTCCCAATAATACTGAAAGAACGACTGACTTTCGATTTTGTGTTTGGAAGTTCTATAACCAATGATTTATTTGTTATTTCGATGTCTTCCAATGAAAAATTACACAATTCTTCACGCCGACAGGCTCCAAATAATCCGAAAATAGTTGCAACCTTAACCATCAAGTATTTCCCATCTGGTGCCTAATTTATAAACTTTTCAACTTGTTCACGAGTGAGAATTTTCGATTTTTTGGGACGATATCCTTCACTTTTCCGTTTTAAATATCCTATTACCTTAAAATATTCACTAATATCCTCACCATTTTCAAGGCCGTTTGAATTTATCATTGAAAATTTGCTACACAAAGTTGATGAACTCCATATTTTTGATTTTTCTTCTAAGTAGGCCATGAAAACAGGTTCACTGAAATTCCCTTCTACATTTTTCAATTTACACCAGGCCAGGAAATTGTTATATGCAATATCGTACTGCTGAACAGATTTTTTAGGTGGGGGTTCCAGACTTGCTCTTCTTGCAGGCTCTTCAATATCCACAGGAACAACCAAATCGTCACTTTCATTTATAATTGGACTCTCAACACACATATTAAGCAGTTAAAACCCAAGACGAAAATTGGACAGGAACGATATTCAAATGAAAGCGTCTTTTCTCATTTGTTAGTAAAAATTTCATTATCAGAATAGGGCAGTTGTACAAAAAACATTGTATGGTATTTGTGTTAAAAGTGATTTTATTTTTTTCGTGAAATTTTTCAATTCGCTCCGCTCATTTCAAAAACTTTTTCACTCACAAAATAAAACGTCACTTTTAACACTCATATCATAAATAACTATTTCGTACGCTAAGAAGCGTAAAAGTCAAAGACTCACCCTGTACATAGAATAGTGTGATGGAATACATTGAAAATTTCATTTTTCGTATCACGAATATTGTCGGTTGTCTCATAGCACAGTGTTTTCACATACTTTTCTTCATTTTGGAAACCGAGATAGTTCTCAATGAAACAAAATGGCATCGAAGTGTTACATTGATTCTTATCGAATACGACTTTTATGCATCAGAAGGAGTGTTAATGGATTCGTATGAATTGTGGAAGGGACATCGACTGTGTTTCATTTCTGAATAAACTTTATTCACTGCGAAAATACTGATGATGTGATTCAGGTCGAAGAATTTTCTACGACAACATATCTTCATCTCTTGAGAATGGCTCAAGACATCCAATTCTCTTTGTAAGAAATGTACCATTAATATGTTCTTGTTTCGAAGATGTTTCACTGACACGATAAAAAATTCATTTGAACAATTAATTTCATTTTATTGAAATCAAATTTGACTTCCACAAGATACAATTTAAAGTTGTTATTCCCGTATTGTTAGCAGAAAATGGTCTCAATCGACTAGGTTCAAATCAGTGATCGAGAATCCTTGGTCAAATTTAGTTCCTTCATTCACCTGTCTGTGAACACGATTTCTTCAGAATGGATAAACATCGAAAATTGAAGTTTTCAGCATAGGTTCGGAGCCTGCATCTAAGCATGAGCAGGAAATTGATGAGAAAAAAACTCGTGAAGCAGATTGGATAAGGAATGATGAAATTAATGAGTTCCTCGAAAACGAAATACAAGGTGAGAATCGAAACAAAATATCGGAATGTTTAGACATTTTTTAGATTTTCCATGAGGTGAAAATAATAACAGAGCCAAACTGCGAGACGACGAGGATGAAATATGGGAGCTGTAGCCTTCTGGGTATATTCTCTTATGAATTCATTTCAGAATCAAACAGATGATATAGATTACAAGGGACTGATGTGAACGCACTCCTCCGGCATGTCTTTCACGTTCTCGAATTTACATTGTTTTGTCGGAGTAAATTACAGAGACTTACAAGTCACGGGATAAGGGGCGTAAGATCCCTGATGTCCCTCGGGAGATGACAGTTTATTGGGATAAGCACTTAATAGAAAGCCAGCGAGACGGGGTCCCGAACTGTACAGGACGAGTAACTTCGTTACTCCAGTGCCTTAATTCATAAGGCTTTTGTTTTCGCAGCGTCTTTGTTTTCCCTTTTGAAAGATATTGGTGTCGAAACTGAGTGCTTCTTTTCAGTTGTCGAAGTTTTAGAAAAACCTTTCGCCAAGCTTTATTATTTTATTGAACTTTGAGGCTTTACTCGAGAGACGTCTCTATACTATCGTAAATATAGGTTTAATCGAGTGAATCCCGACAACATTGTCATTTCATTGGTTATTCCAGTTCTGCTTTTCCATAGGTTCGTCCAAAGCAATTATCAAAGAATAGTCTAATCTCAATTTTTGAATCGTCAATTGAATTTCAGTAGAAATTTCCGATTAGAATGAATACCTACATAAAATTCAACTAATCAATGATTGTTACCGTAGGTACCTATTTCGCGTAAAGAATGTTTTGGAAAATATTTTTGGATGAAATGAATCGTGAAGGTGAATTCTTCTTTCGTTAATGTTGTTCCGGAAATCACGATTCTATTGAAAAGATGTAGCTAAGATGGGCCATATACATGCCTTATATGATTATCTAGAATGAATTCAAATATTGAAAACGAATTTGTGGGAATAGGACAAATGATGCTCAACAGTCTTCACAGTAGATACAATAATAAATAATGATATAAATCATATAAGCGGTAAGGCGCTACCTATTCAAATGAAAGAAATGAGACACAAATCATTTGCCACTATAAATAATACCAAATGAAATGTGAATACGAACTAGGTCTCCCATACCGTTCATCCCATCAGACCGAATGGCGTCAACTGAGAATCGCACAGACTGCAGTTTCGTCCTACTTAGGACTCATCAGGGTGGAATATCCAGAGTCAACTTTGGGATATTCAACCCTGATGAGTCTGAAGTAGGACGAAACTGCAGTCGGTGCGATTCTCAGTTGACGTTGGACCATTCGGTCTGATAGGGTGAACGGTATGAGAGACCTAGTTCGTATTCACATTTCATTTGTTATTATTTATAGTGGCAGAAGATTTGTGTCTTATTTCTTTCATTCACGGCATATATTTAGCGACGTTTCGCAAACTCACATCTACTTCATTAGGCCTAAAATTGAAAATAATAACGCAATATAAAATATAAACAATTTCAAAACACTACATAAACCAAACATATAAAATACCTCTATATGCCAGAAATAGCAAGATCTCAAAATGTACAGCAAATTCAGTGGAAACAACGGCATAAAAATTTTCACAGTATTAATAAATATTTAAAATCAATCACAAAATTCATCAATCATAATCTACAACCAAAATAACATAATAAATAATGTGACAGCTCTCCAAACTTCCAAAAATTTTCATTCTTGTTTTTACTCAGTCTCACTTCTTTTTTATGCTTTTATAGTTATTCAATATTGAGTTGTATAATACAGTGAAATGATTTGTTCCTGATCTGAAATTGACGGAATTATTCAAGTTGATGTGAATCATCTCCAAAATACTTCTTTTTCTAGGTTGTTTCTCGCTGTCAAGAATTTTAACATTTTTAAAATCGAAAGTATGGTTTTCTTGGAAATAGTGTGAGCATAATAAATAATGTATAATGAATAATAAATATGCTCACACTATTTCCAAGAAATCCCGATTAAGAAGTAAGAAGTAAGAAAGGCGACAAAGAAGTGAAATTATTTGTAGTTTGTTGTAATTGTGATTCTAAATACCACCCTAGTTGCATATTGAAAATAGGTGGAACTTTCGTTGACAAAAATGGGTTAATATCAAGCTGTGGTAATTATAAATGTGAAAAGGATAAGGAAATTAAAGACCTGATCATTGAGCAAAAAAATTTACTCATTGAAGAACTACGGGATAAAATTGACATTCTTAAAAAGCATATTAGTCTCCTTGATAAACCTAATATTTCATTGACAGCAAATGAACCCGAAAGGAAAAAAGATATCAACACAGATCCCATTGTGATTGTAAATAATATGGAAACCGATAAGAATGTTGAATCTCGTGGAATTCCGGGGACTCCAGCTGACATTGATACCAATGCGATCGATAATATTCCACCTCTTATCAATGGTGGACCACCGTCTCCACATGAGTTGTCATCTGGGAGGGAGATTCCTGATTCCGGTGAATTCAAAACGGTGAAGAATAGGAAGGAATCGAATAGAGGAAATATCAGGAGAAAAAATAACACGAATACTGTGAATTTTTTGGACACACCTAATTAAAGAAATCGTTTCTGGAGAATAATAGGTGCATAGGACTACCTAGATAACTATAGCACAAACAATTTTACCCCAGTAATCATCAATAAATATACCCGTATACAGGGTGATTCCAAAAGTTGCCTAGATCATATATTTGTCAAATCAAAAACAAATAATTTCACTTAAAAATGGGTTGCCATAGTTATAGATGCCAATATAACGGATCATAAAGCCGCAGCAATAAATTTCCCCTCAAAAGGAAATGTTGAAAATAATTCTGTTGGAAAAAACGAAATGCACTGTTATAAAACTATTCTCTATGAAAAATTAAGGGATGATTTGTTACAAACAGACTGGAGTGATTTCTACAACACTGACAACGTCCAGCATCAAACAGGAAAGTTTATGCATATAATAATAATAATAATGAAACTCCTTTATTTTCAAATGAGTTACATTCCCAAAAAAAGGAAATAAACTAAAAGAAATTGTGTCACTGATAAATTAAAAAAAAAACTAATTTTTGTTGAGGAATTCCCTCATGGTGTAAGGTTCTAAATCTCTTAGGTACTTCTTGATCTCTCTTTTGAAGTTTTTCTGAGTTCTTAAATTTTGCATTCGGATTGGTATGTTATTGAAAAAGTTGATGCATCTGTAATGAGTGCCTTTTTCTGTGAGTGTGAGTCTATGAATGGGGTATATGATATCATTGTATCTTGTTTGATAACTATGATTTCTTTCAGTTTGGAAGTTATTGGTGTTCCGTGACAAGAACACCAAACATTCATATATGTTTAGTGCATATATGGTAAGGAACCCATGTCTCCTAAACATCCCTCTGCAGCTTTCTCTCATATTCATACCATATATGCATCTTATGGCTCGCTTTTGGACCACAAAGATATGCTGAATGTCCGAACAGGACCCCCAGAATACTATTCCATATCTTGCAATTGCTTCGAAGCAGGCAGAGTAGAATGATTTTAGTGTACTTTCATTCATGTGGAAAGCGATACTTCTGAGGGCATATGTAGTGGAATTTAATTTCTTTTTAGTGTTTCTTATGTGTTTTCCTCAATCAAGAAATTCATCAAGATAAACTCCAAGAAATTTTGATGATCTGTTTAATGGTTGTCTAATGTTCCCAAGAGTAACTTCATCTGGTATTCTGGCCTTAGCTTGTTTTGTCCTGAAAAGAAAAGCTGTTGTTTTGTCTTTATTCAGGATAAGTTGATTTGTGTGGAACCACTCTTCAACCTTGGCGAACCGCTTACTTGCTCTATCTATGGTCTCCTCCACAGTGTTTCCCAAGACCAAAATATTGGTGTCATCAGCATATTGGGTTATAAGGGATTTGGCTCCAATTTCTGGTGTTGAATTGGGTGTCCTCTGGTTGTCCTCATGCTGTTCCAGAAAAGAGTCCTCCACATCATTCAGAAATACCACAAACAGGAGTGGACCCAGTATACTTCCCTGTTGTATTCCTATATAGTTTTCCTTCGTTTGGGATATTCCCTTTACATTATTTCTCTCAACTGCAACACACTGCTTCCTTCCAACTAGATAGGTTTTTAACCATTCGTACGCCCACCCTCGACTACCGTACATCCAGAGCTTCTTTAACAGGATGTTGATGTTCAGACAATCATATGCCTTTGAGAGATCTAGCATCATTCCGAGTTCATAGTTTTTATCCTAAAGCTGATCTATGATAGTTTGGACGAAGCTGTAAATAGCTGTAACAGTTGATTTGCCCTTTAGATAGCCATGTTGGTTCGACTTCAAAATATCACACCTGAGTAAAAATTCCATCAATCTAGAGCACATTACCAATTTAAATATTTTGGAGAAACTTTGGAGTAAGCTTATTAGTCTATAATTTTCCATATTGCTTGGATCGCATTTCTTGTAAATCGGTTTGATAAGTGCTATTCTCAATTGTTCAGGAAATACTCCATACCTTAGGGAATTGTTGGTGATAAAGCATAGAACCTCTTTGATATCTTTTATGCTAGATTTTATGATGGATGCAGGTATTTCGTCTTGGCCACAAGTGTGCTTGTTCTTTATACGAGTAGATAGTTCTTCGATTTCCATGGTTGTTGTTGGTTTAAGATATATTGATTCGTTATTTTCAACTATGCTACACTGAAATGGAGGTTTTGGCAAATGTTTTATTAGCTCTGGTACTATTTGTAATAGATATTGGTTTAAATCCTCCGCTATGTCGGTTACGTTTCCTTCCATTCCTATATCTCTTTTTTTTATCCTCTTTCACTTATCTCGTTGCAAATTGACCACATGCATTTATTTTTATTATCAGATGATTTCATTCTTTCCTCATAATGTTTTTCTCGTTCTTTCCTGATCATGGTATCATAGTTCTTCTTTGTTTCTTTGAAGAGTGTTTTGTACTCTCCGCTTGCTCTAGAAAGGAATACTAAGTTGTCCAATTTTTGTTTCATGCCGGAAACTTCCTCCGAATATGCTGCAGTTTTTTTTCTTTTGTTAGTGGTTATTTTTGTCAATGGAAAACTTTGCTCAAATAAACGTTTGAAAGTTGATATGAAAGAATTCCATTGTAGGTTCACATTTGCAATTGGTAAGTTGTAAACTTCTTTCCAGTTTTGGTCTAATATATTCTGAATTCTTCTTTTTATGCGTCTTTAAAGAATCTTCTGTAGCATACAGGAGTTTGATGTTTACCAAGTTCAGATATCACTTTTTGTCCCATGTGATCTGATATGTGCTCTTCAAAAATAGTTGCTTCACTAATGTTGCTATTTGTAAATATGTTATCTGTGCAGCTGGGTTGTTCACTGATTCTAGTAGGTTCAAAAATAGTTTGGTGTAGGTTGTAAGTTTCCATTAGAGAAATTAATTCATTACTATTCTTCGTATTAGATAACATATCGATGTTGAAGTCTCCGGCAACAAATATTATTTTCTCGTTATCAAACATCATCTCACAGATTTGTTCCATTTTATTGAGAAAGGTATTTGTTGGTTTGCCTGATAGACGGTAAACGGCACATAATGAAATTGTATTTCCAAGCATCCTACTATTTATCGATGCTAATTCACATTCCCCTTTAATTGTTAATTTTTCTATGTGATGGTTGATAGAATATTGTAGGTTTTCTCTAATATAAATGGCCACACCCCCATGCTCCCCTTTTTCACGGCAGTAGCTTGTTGCTAACTTGAAGTGTGGTATTCCAATGCTCTGCAATTCCTGCAGATCTTTCCAATGTTCAGTCAGACACATGAACAAGCACTCAGGATCCTCTGATGATATCTTGGCAAGTTTGTTGACTGAATTCCCTATAGATTGGAGGTTTTGATGAATCACACGGAAGGTTTTGGTTACATCTGATTTCTTTGACGAACGTCGAAGAATCGTATGGACAGCATAATATTTCTTGCGCTCTCGCTATTTTTGTCGTTTTTGGTGGGAAAAGGTGAAAATCACACAGTGAATTTGGTATCATTGGAAAGCTAAAATTTTGTTTTGCCGAGGACATATTATATGGTGAATATAAATACAGGCGAATTCATCAAAAGAGCAATTATTTGCTTTTCCTTCTCTGTATTTATCGTAAATTGTTTCACACATATGTGAAACAATACATTGCTGGTGAATTGAGAGATAAGAACATTCGCGGAAAAGATGGGAAGACCCAATAAGCGAGCAACAGTGGCGGAGCAGGCAAATTGCGGTAAATGTAATGGAAAATTTTCTAAAACAGATTATAAAGTACTGTGCTCTGGCCGTTGTCATAAATGGACTTGTGAGAGTTGCACTGGATTGCAGAAGGATCAATTGTAGGAAATGGTAAAGTCAAACAGCTCATGGGAATGCACAGAGTGCATTAAAAATAGAAGAAGATCTATTATTCGAGATATCAGCTCTGATGAAGAAGACAATCCTGATGAGGATGAGAGGTTCACAATCGTGGATATTATGAGGGAGATGAGAAATAATCATGAAAAAGTTACTATGGATATGCAAATCTTCCGTAGAGAGGTCAATCACACTCTTCAGTTTCTGTCGGACTCATTCGAAGAATTGAAACAAGAGAACAAATTAATCAAGGAAAAATTAGAGAAGGAACAGAAAAAGTTGGATTGTGCTAATAAAAGGAAGAAAACCTTAGAAGAAAGAATGGAAGAGCTTGAACAGGTAAGTAGGAACAAAAATATAATATTAACAAATGTGCCTACGCAAAAATCAGAAAATACTAAAGAATTGGTACAAAAAATTGTTCAAACTGTAAATGTTGACTTAAGTGCAGAAGAATTTGTTACCACACGTGTTTCTAAAAAGCTGAATGCACCGATCCTGATTAAGTTGAAGAATGAACAATGAACATACAGGAAGAAGAATAATGGAGCAGCGTAAAGCTTACGGAACACTGAAGATGGAAGACTGTGGTTTTGAGCAGGAAAACATCGTTTATTTTAATGAAGATCTACCACGATATAAACAGGAACTATATGCAAAGGCCAGGAATTTCAGGAAGGAACATTAGTATGCTTATGTATGGGTCAAAGACGGAAAAATATTCATCAGGAAAACCGAATCGGCAAAACCACTTCTCATTAGATCTGAAAAAGATCTAGAACACCTGGTTTCAAGTTCAATAACAATGTAGGGGTGGTTGATGGTTTATTAAAAGCTGAATTCACTTTTATTATGGAAAAATACATAAATAATTTTAATGTGCCTAAAATAAAAGATAAGATTGTGTCTTCTAGGGAATTTTGTGAAACTGTAAGTAATGAATGTTCTAATTGTTTTACGCTGTTACATAATAATATAAGAAGTGTCAGTAAGAATATTGATGAGTTTAAGGTTTTCATTGATGGGTGTTTAGGGAGCTTAGATTGTTTGATATCAACCGAAACTTTTAAAATTTATGATAAGGATCTATTTAATTTGCAGGGGTATACATCAATTTATAATTCGGGTGATCTAAATAAAAATGATGGTATATTAATTTACGTAAAAAATGACATAAAATTAGGATATGAGTTAGTCAAAATTGGTCCAGTAAATGCCATTTTTTTGCACCTGGAGCTTCATTCTGTAGGGATAAACATACTCGCAGTTTACCGTTCTCCATCTCTGTGTCCTTCAGAATTCATTTCAGACCTAGAAAAGTTTTTACAAGTAAATAAACCAAATAATAGGATATCATTAATAATTGGTGACTTGAATATTGATTTGATGACTGACTCAAATATAAGGGAAGAATACTTAAACGTATTAAGTGAATATGGTTATTCATCAACAATAAGCTCACCAACTAGAGAGAAGGCTTGCTATGATCACATAATGTTGAAGGGTTCTCTGCAGTTGGATGCCGTGCGTGCAATGGTGGTTGATCATTTGATTACGGATCATAAACCAGTAGCGATCAAGATTGCCCTTCCTAGAAACTTTAAAAATGCTGTGGTGGCTAATCTGAGTAGGGAATTCGTTAATTTTAAAAAACTAAGGCAATTACTTAAAAATGAAACATGGAGTAGTGTTAAAGATGAGGAAGACATCCACCTCTCAATGGATGCGTTTTTTGAAATTTTTTCACGGTTAATAGAACAAAGTAAGTACAAAATAAATGTTAGTAGAAAAGAAAAGAAACGTACTCCATGGATCACCAAGGGATTAATCAAGTCTGTAAATTATAAAAATGAACTTTATAAAAAATGTAAAAATAATCCAGGAAATATATTGCTAAAAAATGATTTGAAAAAATATAATAATATCCTCAAACAGCTGATTACGAAAACAAAAGCAGAGTATTATGGGAAGAAAATCAATAGTTTTGCGAACAATCCTGACCAACTTTGGAAATTATTAAGAAATCTTGATCATAAAACACAAATAATTCAACCAACATTAGTAGTTAATGAAGTAGGGGAGAAAGTAACTGACAAAAGGGAGCTAACCGAGGTGTTCAATAAGTTTTTTGTGGGTATAGGTGAAAAGTTGGCAAAAAAAATTAAGAATAGTGGTGTTAAATTCAGACATAACAGAAATGTTAATTCCATTGTTATATTAGAAACTGAGGAAGCTGAAGTTTTGAAGATAATACATTCCTTGAAAGGTGTGGACAAAATATCAACAGAAATAATAAAGAATACAGCAGAGCTCATAGTTGCACCCATTACATATGTAATCAATAGAGCAATCAAAATGGGACAATATCCCAATATTCTGAAAAAATCGATTGTGGTACCAATACATAAATCCGGGGACAGATCTTTGTGCTCGAATTACCGACCTATTTCAATTTCTCCTGTAATATCGAAAATATTTGAAAAAGTACTGAAAATTAGAATAACTAAATATAGGAGGTCTCGGATCACGATTCTGATAGGATTCCTAATTTTATTAAACAAATGATGGACATCTCGGATACTCTACTGCTCCACAAGAGTTAGGGATATCGTATTCAATCGTTTTTAAAAGTATGTAATATTCTAGAAAATCGCTGTAAAATCATTTACAACTCAATAACAACTTGAATCGATCCAATAAAAATCAGTATGAGACATTCCGTCTGTCTGGTCGCCTTTTTTCTGATGTTCGGTTCTTTGCATATGCTTCATGAATGTTCTTATTTTGAAATGAAGTCAGTTTATTAACGGATTCGATTCGAAATGAGTTTTCTGAAAATGCAAAGATGTAAATTAACAAACGCTGAGGCTAATAGGGCTATCGGAATGCTACAGGGTGCCCTAACTCAGGCTGTTGTAGCGGAAAGGCTCTAAGTCAGTGTGATATCCCGACTTTGAAATAGGTCCAGGGAGACTGGAATGGGCAAGGCAACATATCAATTGGAACGATCAATGGCGTAGTGTCCTTTTCACTGATAAATCCAGATATGGACGATTTTCAGATTCTCGAAGAATAAAGGTATAGACAATTCCACGCATACCCCATAATCGTCGCTATGTCCAAGAAGTCCATCCATTCCGAGGGGGTAGTGTTATGGTATGGGCCGGGATATGTTTCAACGGGCGCACAGATCTACACATTTGTCCTGGGAATATGACCGCCACACACTATAGGGAGCATGTCATGGACAATGCTGTGCCAAATTTTCACGCTGCTATTGGTAAAACTTTTCAATTTCTAGACGATAACGCTAGACCTCACCGTGCAGCCATAGAAGAGAATGCGCGCGAGGAGCTTGGTATTCCACATTTACCAATACCTCCGCACTCACCAGATTTGAATTGCATAGAACATGCATGGGATATGCTCCAATGAAGATTAGATAATCATCAACCTACCCCAGAATCCTTAAATGATCTGAGAGAGCTTCTGCCCCGATTATGGAACCAAATTCCTCAGGGAATGTTCAACAACCTCGTGTGTAGTATGCAAATAAGATGTCAAGCTGTTATTGATGCTCGTGGAGGCCATACGTTCTTTTAATAGTCTTAGAATGCTCGAATTCTCTGGGAATAAAATTTCGTTATTTTACTCGATTTTTCTTAACCACCCTGTATACGCTGCAGACCTACAGGTTTGAATAAATTTGCAACTTTAAATCATATTAATATGAATTTTCATCACAAAAATCTTATTTTACCTATATTTTTTGCAATTTAAGTCAATATCCCTAACTCATTTGGAGCAGTTTACTATATTATCCAATTAGTAGACGTTTTGTTTCCTGATGCACTAGCTAATCTTCGAAATGGCCTCTACACTAATCTACTCCTCGGACCAAGATGCGACGGCATATTCCTCAATCGTCTTTTTTGGAATGCTCTGGCGCTACTTAGGTATACAGGGTCTTTCACGAGGAACCTCACCCATATTTATACGGGAAACTACTGAACGTATTTTCATGAAATTCAGCACTTATAAGTATTTCACGATGCTGATGAAATCTAAAATATTTTCAAGGCATGAGCACCTCCGGTTTTTCCGGAAATGACGTCAACTTCCGTTTTTCAAATTAGAACACCATTTTTTTTATTGCAGAAATAGATGCCTTAGAAAATTTCAAGTTATTCTGATGTAAAATTTTTCAGTTTTGGTTGGAAAATTCTCTCTGAGCGGGAAATTTCGAAAAAAAAATCGAAAATAGAGCTCCGCTGAAACAAGAATAACTTCGAGGTTTTTGGATGGAAAATTTTCATTGTTGGGATTTTTCAAGATATAAGATTGATGTATCCACTTTGAAAATCGAAATAACGATTCATGATACAGGGGGTGAAAAAAGCGCTTTCAAAGTTAGGGATGACAAAATCGTGAAAAATCAATTTTTTCAAATTAGAACCCCATTTTTTATGGCAGATATTGAATCTACGTTAAAAAATAATGTGAGTGTATGCATCACACCCTTGCCCTAAAATGGATATTTTCTGAGTTATTCACAAAAAACTGTTTTTCGTCTTGAATTTTCAGCATTTCTTTTCCCTTCACGCCAAAAAGATGAAATTTTCAGGAACTGTTATTTGAACCATGCTGTAGATTTTTCACCCCTTCTTGAAACCGACTTCAAGTTACTATTAGGAGAACCATGGCAAACTCTCGCAGTTATAACTAGAGAAGATGCTCAAAGTTTTGACCGTTAATTTCTAGACATTTATTTATACGTCTCAGGAATGCTTCGTGCGTTGCTCTTCTTATTTCATCGGGAGGAAGAGATCTGCAAAAGTGTTTAAAAACCAAATTGAGTTTCAAAACTATGAATCTAAAAATCTAAACAAACCTGAACGCATTTCTGACTCGTTCTATGCAGTCCTCTTTATCAGTCAGGGGAGTTAAGTAGACAATATTTTTTATCCTACCCCAAACATAATAGTCTAAAGGAGTTAAATCGGGAGAACGTGGTGGCCAAAGATGTGGACCATTGTTCGCCAACCATCGATTTTCAAATAGCCTGTAGAGAATATTTGACACATTGAGTGAATTGTGTGGAGGCGCGCCATCTTGTTGATACCATAAGTCATTATGGTTCTGTACTAGCGGCTCAATTATTTGAGTCAATATGTCAGAATATCTATCTCCTAAGGGAGAACATTCTTTAAATAATGCAAACATGTGTAGTGTTCTATCTTACCAGTTAAAGTCCCATCATAAATGTGAACATCGAGAATTGCATTATTTTTGATGGCGCAAAAAACATTGAAACTCCAGGTCTCTTGAAAGTTCCATTGTCTGAAGTGGTGGTTGTTCTCTTCATCCCAGTAATGACTGTTATGCCTATTGAAAGAACCATTCTTCGTGAATTTAGATTTATCTGTCCAAATTATAGAGTCCAAAAAGTTTTCATTATCTTGAAATCGAATCATCATAGCTTCGCAAAACTCTGTTCTCCTGACGAAATCAGTTTCCTTCAAATGCTGTACCCTATTGAATTTATATGGGTGCATTTTATGTTTTTTTAATATTCTCCAAACACTCGATTGAGATAATCCCAGATCAATCTCGGCATCTTTGAGAGAATTTTGAAGATTCACACGAAAATATGCAAGAACTGTAATTTCGTTGTTCTCATCTTCCACTACACTTTTTTCTCTGTGTATAGTTTTCTTAAAGAAAGATCCGATATTTCTCAAGTTTGTCATGGTTCTGTTAATGGTATCTCTCGTTGGTCTGGGTCCGTCAGGAAACCTCTCAATGAACAGTCGAATCGTTCTATCTACAACTCTATTACATTCTCCATGAAGTAGAATGAGATTTAAATAATCTTCATTGGTAAAATTAGGCATAGTGATCGATTTTATAACTCAATACGAATTATCACCAAATTAATAGTAAACACAAAATGCTACTGAATAAAGAGGAATTTGGCAGATGTAATTAATGATATCTATCATTCAAAAAAAACAATGTAAAACATGGTAAGTTTTTGCATATGGTTCATAAGGAATTATTTATTTATCACTGGAGAGAAAACCAATTGCCGATTAGTTGAAATAAAGAGGTTTCCGATACAAATTCGAATCCAAATTCGCCATCTATTTAGGAACAACCTGTAACTTTTTTCTCTTGCATATTAGGGTAGTAAAATCTAAAACATGGTTTAAGTAACAGTTCCTGAAAATTTCATCTTTTTGGCGTGAAGGGAAAAGAAATAGCTGAAAATTCAAGACGAAAAACAGTTTTTTGTGAATAACTCAGAAAATATCCACTTTAGGGCAAGGGTGTGATGCACACAGTCACATTATTTTTTAACGTAGATTCAATATCTGCCATAAAAAAAAATGGGGTTCTTATTTGAAAAAATTGATTTTTCACGATTTTGTCATCCCTAACTTTGAAAGCGATTTTTTCACCCCCTGTATCATGAATCGCGATTTCGATCTTCAAAGTGGATACATCAATCTTACATCTTGAAAAATCCCAAAAATGAAAATTTTCCATCCAAAAACCTCGAAGTTATTCTTGTTTCAGCGGAGCTCTATTTTCGATTTTTTTTTTCGAATTTTCCCGCTCAGAGAGAATTTTCTAACCAAAACTGAAAAATGTTACATCAAAATAACTTGAAATTTTCTAAGGAATCTATTTCTGCAATAAAAAAATGGTGTTCTAATTTGAAAAACGGAAGTTGACGTCATTTCCGGAAAAACCGGAGGTGCTCATGCCTTGAAAATATTTTAGATTTCATCAGCATCGTGAAATACTTATAAGTGCTGAATTTCATGAAAATACGTTCAGTAGTTTTCCGTATAAATATGGGTGAGGTTCCTCGTGAAAGACCCTGTATAATAGATTCAACATCATGAAAATCACGGTGCCTGTAAAGGTAGTTCAAACAGAAAACTGAAATTTTTCTCATTTATTGTCCTATGTAGGTGAATTCATGACGCTTATTACAGATCTCTGCAACAGTGAAAGAAAGATATCCATGAGCAGAGCAACCGAAGGGCCGTGGATTAAATTTGGAACGCTGATCGTCGCGGCAGGCCATGAGAAAACGCCGGATCCGGAAATCATGAATCATGGAGGGCGTTCGGTTGGCAGCGTCCTACAGTCGCGGCGCCACGTCGTCAATGCCAGGCTGGCCTGCGAGGGACATTTATTTGAGTACGCATTTAGTTTGTTTGTTGTCGTCCTTGCAACGCCTCGTAAAGTTGACATATTTATGTTCTGTGTCGCATTATACACTTTGGGCTATGTGCCGTTGTGTTGTCAATAAATGTACGCGATATGAAAGGACCCTGTTGATGCTGGTCCCCGTTTCTCATGCTGAAATCGTCCTGAAATTTCGTCGGGGCGTACTCTCAACAAGTGGATAATGGCCAGCAATATCATACGTTCATAAATTGCACCGGATACAGCTTTTCATGAAGTGCTTCATTTTGTTCGCTTTCGGCCATTTCCTCTCTATAAATGTTTCCTGTTTAATGTGATCATATATGACTGAAACTATGCTGTAACGTTGAAACAGTCTGGTAATGTTTATTATATTATGGTTTGGAGAACTTAATATTGCCGAAAAAACCAGATCAACATTGGAAAAAATAGAGCACAAGCATCCATTCGAATGTAATAAAGAGGAGAAAATTAAGTCATCGAATTCTAAGACGTGGTTTATCCTGTGAATAACAGATTAAGACATTTTTTACTTAAAACTGACGCAGGTTGGCACTCGTGAAATATCGGCAATGTAAAAATAATCCTTAGAGACGTTTTACTCTGCATAGATTTTCGATTTCTGTACAAGAACATAGCATAATTTTTCTTTTCTTCAACATTCGCCAGGTCTTTGGAATCATTGAATTCACATAAAATTTTCACAAATTCATCATGAAGAGTTGGCTTTTGAAAATAAAACGGGCGAGGTTGCAGACAGAATCAATTTATATCGAAAAACGCAAGTTGATTCAAGATTCGAATAAATAATGAGAACACTGCTCAAAAATTGTAATAAGAATAAGAATTTATTAAATTCTTTCAGACAAATATACATTTGTATAGGACACGTCACAATTATTGGCAGTAATAAAAAAAACAGAAATTGAACAAAGATCAAATTTACATGGACAATAGAAAAAAAGAAAGAAAAAGAAACATATAATTATAATCAAATAAGAGTAGATTCTAAAAACTCCTGGATGCTGCAGAAGCATTTATCCAGCAGTAATTTTTCAAACCTGAAATATTCTAATGTCTTGAGTCTATCTGGCAAGTGATTAAACAATTTGATTCCAGAGTAAATCGGCGAATGTTGGAATTTAGTTGTTTTGTGTTTAGGGAAAACTTATTGATTCCTTGTGCCAAGTATCGTAGTGATGATAATCAGAACATTTCAAGTGATGTTGAACATTACAGCGAATAAACAACAAGGAATTATAAATAAAAATACAAGGAAAACACAGAATTTTGTGTTTCCTAAACTTAGGTCTACAGGACTCCCGGAGGTTTAGATCGAAAAAAAGCCGAATAATTCTCTTAAGGGCTATAAATACGTCCTTTGCGCAAAACAGTATTGTAATTCATATGAGAGTAAGCCATGGAATAGTACACCGTTAACATAGAATCTCTGGGAAGAACACTCTTGAGACGTTTCAGAGCATAAAATGCACTACTGAGCTTCCTGCTTTCACAGACCGAACTTGAGTGACCTTGTCAGTTTAAGTTTTCGTCGATCAACAAACCCAAAAATCTAACCTGTTCGGATGATTCAAGTTCTCCAGATGGAAGTATCAGACCCAAATAAAGCTAAAGGCCTTTTAAAAGGCATTCTTATGAAACCTTCTTATTCTTCTGATAGCAAAGTTTCTACGCTTTGGTCATATATGGCTATTGCTGTTCATTACTAAGGATATAATTTCTGGCAGTTTGAGTCAGTTTGTGACCGAGTCTGCACGTTTTTCGAAAATCTGTAGCCAAATAAGTGTTGTGTGTATTTGAAAAATTCAACATGGCAAACTGGAGGTAAGATAATCAAATAATTTTCAAATATTAGTGTATTGGAGTATGAGATACTAATCTTTAGTGATTACTGTTTCATTATTTACATATAGTGTATACAAGAGCATTCGATAAATGTCCGTTTTTTTCAAAATGGCATAGTCCTTCTAAAAGGACTTTAGCTATATCACCGTCTATTCTATAAATTTTTTTTCAGGGATCGTCGACCGTTGAAATTACATGAACTTATGGAGGAGCTTGAAATAATTACTTCTGAACAAGATGTGCCCAGTTCATAAGCAATTTTGCCCCCTGAGAATGCCAATGGAGCAATTACGGATGAAGATTCCGTTGACGGTTATTGTCTGTAGATGGAATGACAATAATTTTGTTTCCTTAGCAGCTAACAAGACGCCCGTTCAACCAATATCACAAGTGAAAAGATTTTCCCAGAAAGAAAAAAAAATATAATCGTTGAGCAGCCAAATACTCGTATTGTGAAAAAATATAATGAAAATATGGGAGGGGTAGACAGAGCCGACCAAAATATAAACCTCTACCGTGTGTCAATACGGGGAAAGAAATGGTACTTTCTCATCATTTATCATTTAGTTGATGTGAGTATCCAGAATGCCTGGCAATTACACCGAAAAAGTATGGGGAAAATGGACCGTTTATCCTTTAGGAGAACAATAGCACTAGGTATATTGGAGTCCCATAAAAAATGATCAAATTGATCATCTTATTATATACAACAAAAAACAAGTAAAGTGCAGGTTTTGTACAAAGAAGGCCACTCCATCTGCCAAAAATGTAATGTTGGAATTCATCCTAAAGAATGTTTTTACCAATGCCATGTTCCGAGTTAGTATATATATATATATATATATATATAGTCATTAATGGTCATTGTCACCTCCAAAATATAAACACAACAAGCGTTGTCACCTCATATATAACGCTCTCACCTCCGAAATCGGAGGTCACAACGTTTTGCCTTGTTTCTTAGCTTGTTAGACTCAGGAGACTTCAGGGATCAACATATCAAAAAATCGTTTTGAGGTCAGAACGCACCATATTTCTGTACTGTACAATCTTTTAGTTCAGCTATATACCACCAGCGCTAGTGCGCCGTCCTATATATGGAGAAATAAGTCGAAGAGACATTCAGTTCGTTGTCACCTCCGTAAATGGCAACACTGTAAACCATACTCGTACGGAGCAGGTGCACTGAGGCATGCATAAAAAAAGTGTATCAAAACAACATCTGGCATTCTTTCGAACCATAAAATCGTCTGGTTGATGTAGAATGAATCGTTTGTGGAAAGTTCGGAGGTCGATATTTCTGACCCGACTATGAGATAACTAAAAATGTTTAAACGGAACATTTGTTATTGTCGTTGTTGAAAGCTTCATTAGGTTCTTTCTTCTTTTATTTTGCAAGATTACCAGAGTTTGTCTAAGAATAAAAAAATTGCATATACCAGATTTCATTGAAATACCCTAGTACGACTGAATACAGTATATTTTCCCCGAAACTGAATAGCGAACCGGTTTTCTGATGACGTTTATTTTTTTTCACCTACACAAATTGAGTTTTTTAGTTCTCAAGGCCTAATGAAATCATCCCAAAAAATAATTATAAATTCTTATCCTTATACATTGCACCTATACCTATTTAGACGATATACGAACTGGACGTTCGTCGTCAAAGGTGAATAGTACCTACATAATTTCTCCGTTTCGTCGAATTTTGAAAAATAAAGAAAAAAATTTGTGACTGATTGCATTTTAAAAGTTTCCTTTTAAGATAAACTGCGAACATTTCTCCACAGAAACAGATTCAAGAGAAAGGTGGAAGGTGGAATCACCCTTCATAAACAGGTTCCTTGAAAAAAGTTGGAGACTTTCAATAATGAACACTTAATAATGAATAATTCTATTCGTATGTTGATCATAACATAAGCATTAGGTTTTTTTAGTAACATATTTTTCAAGATATATGAAAGTTTGCCTCTCGAGAGCACAATAATTTCCGAAAGAAAGTACTTGAAGATTCAATATTCACGAAACGGCTTTATTTGCGAGCATCAAAATTATGCTTCCTCAAATTCCACCCGATGATTCAGCAGATCCGAAATGTTAATGTCACCATATATTCAAGATTTCAGATTCGATCTAACTGAAATATGGTATCTTGGATGAAATATTATGTCGACTCAAAAGTTCATGCAGAATTTCAGCCGAACTTGACGAATAGGTTAGATGTGAAAATGAAACTTTCTTATAATACGTTCCTCACAGAATTTCGCATCATTTCCTTTTCGAAATATTCTTTTTGGTGAATTTAAATTCGATCGTATTTTAGAGTTATTAAGTGAATGATAATGGATGTAACTCCAAAACAGTCGAGCAGATTTAGTTCGAGAGAGAGTCTCACCAGTCACCATCAAGACTCCATAGCGAGCCAGAAAATTTCTAGTGTTTAGGTCCTTTCTCTCGAAAGTTGAATGTCTACGAATGATCGGCCCCAAAAATTTCAAATCAATGTTCTCATCAAGAGCTTCATCTATACTAATATTATAAAGAGGAAAGATTTGTATTTTTGTTTGTTTGATACGAATAGGCTCAAAAACTACTGGACCGATTTCAAAAATTCTTTCACCCTTGGAAAGCTACGTTATCCCTGAGTGGCATAGGCTATACTTTTCACCCGAAAAAATTAAGGATACCTACAATAACTTCAATAATTACAAAAAAGCAGCAAAAATCAGCTATTTTCACGTGCGCTGCAAAAACCGTAAGACTTACGTGGATACAATGTATGACGGAAATGTACCTCTTGAATAGTTCTACAAAAAAGGCCGCGATAGCATATTTCTATCTCTCAAGATTGAATTGCTATCACCTGTTTATGGTAATCAGATGTTTCCCAAAATTATGTACTATTTGGGAGTGTGTTTTTATGAATTGGGTATTGATCCTCATCCGACCTAATACGTTATTTATCCCCAGTATTTAATTTAGAACGAAATTGCCCTTCACATCATACAATTACAACGAGTACATCAAAAGATATGGCAGGTTGAAGTGTTGAGGATGAAACCGCCGCCTGAAACAAAATTCTACCCGGGCGAAGCTGGAACGGCCTGCTTGTCTCACATAAAAAAGTATGCAGTCAAACAGCGTAAACAAATAAACGAGCCTAAACCTGTCAGCAAGCAACTGAATTCAAAATTTGAAATACAAATCAAATATCTTTTGGTGTATGTAGCTTTTGCGTGCTCGTCTATCCACCTAGTAGGTAGATTCGCATTTTTCAGTCCGAGAATGTAATTATAAAAAAATGACTGAGGCCGTAAAAAATTGACAGTGATCTCGTCCGTGATTCCGACCTTAATATCTTGAAATTCTTTCGATAATCGCTAGAAATTTTCGAGGTTCTGGATATCTAATACATGGGCTTCCAAGTTCCTACCTCGAACGCCGAAGGGTAGCCTCGATAGACCATACACGGGACTCTTTTCGAGCATTCGTGCGATGCTGGATGCCCGAAAGTCCCGTAGAGGGTCCTCGTCAGTGGCCTACATTAGGTTATGAATTTATTGGGACGAAGGAATGAGTATATTTAGATAAAATTTTATACTGAAGCGAAGAAAATGGTCGAAACCATGTCTTAAATGGGACCTACTTTGGATGATTGGGTTTAACAAAAAATTGAAATCTCGAACATAAATTATGTATCACATAGAAACAAACCTCTCAACAAATAGGTGTATATATATATATTCTTATGAAATGGAGCTGTACAGATTTGATTCCAAATATGGCATGTGTCTCGAAAAGGCAACAAGGAACAGATCATTCAAACAAACATATTGATCCATTCCCCGCTCCTAATCTCAGTATTAGCAGAGGAATGTCAAACGGGGCACCATACAGTTCTGCGTATGATGCAAGAGCACAGATAAAAACCTCAGCAAAAACTCTGTCTCCCCGTATAAGTGTAGGGATATTGGATTTGTGTACAAATATTCATATTGGAGGGCATCTTCTTCGAATGTAAATCCTTCTTCATTTCTTCAAAGGGGTTGACAAAGCATTTTTAAATAATCTGAAACAAAAACCAATGGGAGAAAAAAGGAAAAGCAAAATCCACTAATATATTCAAATTGTTTTGAAGGTACCAACCCATCTCAAAAATGAATCAGATACTGAATGAATAGAGTTGAAACCATCTGAAAATTTATATATTGGACAATTATTGACCAAATGGTCAATAGTTTGCTCTTCATGCCCACACTCACATCTCGGGCTATCAATGACATTCCATTTGAAGAGCATGCTATTACAACGTCCATGACCTGTCCTAAGACGATTCAGAAGACACCAATTTTTCCTAGACAGATGAAAACCGGGAACTTTCTCTGAAGGATCGAGAATTAAACTTTTATTGAAAAAATCATATGAAGTCCATTCCGAACTCCAAATTTCTTTATGATTTTTTTTAGAATAAAGAAAATTATTTATCCATAGAGGCTTTCGAGATTTCAATCTAGCCAGTCTTGTATCTGGCATATAACTCATAATAGGAAATGAATTTGGAAAGGAATGAAATTTATCCCAAGACTTCATGGCAGCAACCTGTCTACGAATATGAGGAGGTATTATATTAGAAAGAACTGGTAACCAAGCTAATGGAGTAGATTTAATGGTTCCAGTTATAATCCTCATAGAAATATTGAGTTGCCCATCAATTTTATGGACATGGGAACTATTCAACCAAACAGAACAGCAGTATTCAGCTGCAGAAAAAACCAAGGCTAAAGCAGCCGTACGAAGAGTGGTAGCATCGGCACCCCAGGATGTACCAGCTAATTTTTGAATTATATTATTCCTCGTCTTCAACTTTAAACGTAAACTTTCCAAATGAGCCTTAAAAGTCAAAGAAGAATCTAGTTTTATTCCCAGATACTTGGGAGTGAAATTATGATTTAAAACTGTATTGTTGAAACTAACCCTCAAAGTTTTATGTTTTTGATGATTATTCAAATGAAAACACGACACCTCTGTTTTAGTGAGACTCGGGCATAAACGCCACTCCAGAAAATAGTTCCTCAAATTTTCTAAATCTTCAGTTAAAGTATTCTCAAGAATGTTGAAATCAGAATGACGGAAGGCAAGAGCAATATCATCTGCATAGATAAATTTCTCGGAGGAAGTATCAGGAATATCACTCAAATATAAATTAAAAAGAAGAGGTGACAACACCGATCCTTGGGGAAGTCCGTTGTTCAAAGTTTTGAAACTACTACATACTATCACCATCAATAAAAACACGAAGTCTCCTATCCGTCAACATATTTTCAATTAAACCAACCATTTTCACACATTCCAAATGCTTAAGAAGTTTGAAAATTAAACCATCTTTCCAAACAGTATCATAAGCCGATGATAAGTCGACGAATGCTGTTCCTGTTTTTAATTTCTTATCAAAACCTGATTCGATGAAAGTAGTGAGACTAAGAACCTGATCAGAACAATAAATATATAAAATAATATAAAAATGAGTTTGAAAGAATTATTTAACGAATTTGTTATCCCACAAACTAATATTTTCTTTGGCGCATTTTGTTAAGGAGTGTTGAGCTTTTTGTTTTTTTTTTTTCGTCGAGCAAGCAGTAGATTATACTGCTTGCTATTTCCTTCGTCTTTCATCTGGAAACCGACTTTGGCTCAACACAAGTTTTCCTTCATTTTCTGAATGTTCTCGTTCGGCAGGATAAAATTGATCATTCCTTTTATTCAAGAGTGAATGCTTTTTAGTTATAAATTTACTAGGATGAAGACATGAGGATATTTAGAATAGATTTTATAGCGAACCGAAAAGAATGACTAAAACCATCTCTTAAATGGTATTTTTTTTTCGAGGGGTGTCCTATCAGTTGTTCTTATTGACCAAGTTACTTTTTTTGCATTTATGATATAGGCCTCCCACTTCTGAAACGAATTGGCAAAATTAATCTTTATTCCCGTTGCTGTTGGAAAAATACACAAAGTGAAAAGCCGTTGAAAAGAAGAATCAGTGAGCTTAAAGTTCGAAATTATTAGAGGAGTTATGAAATTCAAAAGCGGTCAAAAGGGGAATGGTATTGAAAAAAAACGTCACTTAATTGAAATCTATGTGCCATATACGAAAGACAAGAATAAGAATCATCGTTGCTTGGAAAAATGTATGATGGTAAAAGTATGATTGGAAGACTATTCGTGGGCAGAATTCCTTCGAAAATTACGTTCAATAAATAAGATCACCCCACTTTTTTTTTTAAGGATATAGTCACATCAGAACTAAATTAGGGTATAGTTATATCAGAACTAAATTTGATAATAGTTTACAACATCCAATAACCCTGTCCAAATGATGATTCAGTTTGTGATAACAGAAAGTATTCCGTAGGGAATATCTCTTCTTTATCCTAATGAATAAAAAAATGAGAAGCTTAGCAATATATGTCGATATAAATTGAATTCTTATATACAATCCGCATTCCCTCAGTTACCCGCCCAATATTATGTTCAGCTATCGGTTGAAGGAATTTATAAATATGACATTTTTTTGGTTATGATATTTAATAGTATATTGTTCAATGAGCGGTAATGTAAGTCATAACACACGCAGATGAATTTTGCAGCCCGAGCCGTTAGGCGAGAGGTGTAATTCATCAAGTGTGTTATGACCATTTCCGCGAATTGAACACTATACTTTATCTTCGACTTCTTCAGTAAAATTCGAATTAATCTGCATTTTCAAAACTGACAACAGTTTTCAAAAGCGATTTCTGTGGTCCGAAATCGAATCGATATCGAATCCCGTAGAAAACGTCAAGAATTCACATTCTCCAAATGCAATTTTTGGATATTCAGACCTAAGAAAATGTAGAAATGGATGACGAGAACGTTACCTAGATGTCTGAAATAGAGTTCCCCATTGACCCGACTTTTTTATTCATTTCGTAAGCTACATTTTTCCTATTTGTATCATAGTGACTTTAAGGCGTGAGTTAAAATTACCTCACACTATTGGTTTATGGAGACTATTACAGATCAAAATGAGTTGAATAATGGATATATTATTCTATGGGAGTAGATAAAGATTATTATGTCTTTCCATGAGTTCCTTATAACAATTACATATTTCCATGCATCAAATAAATGATGATTCTTTATGCCGAGTATTTTATCCATTCAGAAGCTGCACTTATACCAATTAATTATTCACTCTCCCATTTTATTTGAAGATTTGTTTCTTTCCAATTATAGTACAAGAACGTCTTGATATAATTCCCTTCCGTTATTGTTTGATTCAATAATTTTTGGAATTGCTACTATTGGAAAATTACGGAAAACCCCTCACCTCAATTTCTGTGGCTATTTTCATTCTTACTATTTAGTTATCGATTTTCGAAAAAAACTGCACTTATTTTCTCCAAGAACTCCATTTCGCAGCATTGCGATGGGATTTTTTTTAGCGATCTCACACAATTCAAAATATGTATATTGATATTACAACTTTTTATTAATTTCGTGAGTTTTTATTCATGTTTCAAAAGATTCGATTTCCACGAAATTCTGAATTTAGGTTATAGTTCCCCAAAAAGAAACCTTCGATTTATTCATTTTTGTATCTTTACTATTATACCAGTCCCAGCTTTGGAATCGGATTACTATTTTACAAGTTGTTAGGATGAATTGTGGCAAATGGATAGAGGTTTCAATAATTTCAAGACTTAGTGATTTCCTTTGAAAATTAAATTATTTAGAGTTCACTGGTCGCAAGGAGTTTCGAAATTGACCACATATTCTTCACCATTGATTCCAACCTAATCATTCAAGATCATTTCGGCTAAAAATTCTTCAATTGAAGATATTTTGACGAAACCATAAATATCGTTTCGAATCCCCAACAACAAGAATACTCCCCGATCTCCGACTCCTTTATAGATATGAATCAACCTTGAAAAACCAAGCCACCTGCATCCAATATATGAATATTGAATTTCATATATTCACTTCACCTACTCACCTCCGAAATTTGGCAACACCGCAGGAGGTTATAACGTTCACACTACAAGAAATATAAGCGGAGGCTACAGCGCCTCGATTGTTCAAACTAAATTTTTTCGGCAAAAATGTTTTCCCCTCTCTCGGTAATTTTGTTCTTTGGCTTCCCCTCTCCATATATCAACAAAAATTTTTCCATTGAGACTACTCCTTCACCCGGAGGTGAGGTCGCCCAGTATACTTAACGGAGGTCACAGCTTAACAGGGGTTCATATATATATATATATATATATATATATAACTATATGGGATAAGGGTATTATCGACTCATTAAAGCAAACTCGTGTTACTCTTTTTTCTCAGCCCTGATGAAGCAATAAACTGATTGCGAAAGCTTGGCTGAGAAAAAAGAGTAACACGAGTTTGCTTTAATGAGTCGATAATACCCTTATCCCATATAGTTAATTGTACTACGATTCTGATTATTCTTCTATATATATATATATATATATATATATATATATATATATATATATATACAGGGTGTTTGGTAATTCGACGTGAACCTTGAAAAGGGATATTCTAGACGTCATTTGCAGTGAATTGCGTCGAGTGAAGCATGGTCCGAAAACCTATGGTTACGAAGATATGGCGATTTTTCAACTTATTTGAAATTTTCTGCTTCGTTATCGAAAATAATTAATTTTGTGAAAACTACTCGACTCTAAATATTCAATGAATATTTTTTTCAAAGCTGAGGAGATGATCCTCATTTCTTGCGAAAAAGTATTAACTAAAAATTCAGATAACCCGAGATATACAGGGTCATAAATGGCTGCACCTGTTTTCCTCATAAAATCTTGATAAAACAATTGAGAATTACTCGAAAGAAGAATTATAAACTTGGTGTACAAATGTAAGAAAAAACTTCCCTGTTTCATCAGCTTTCCAAAATGGTACACATGTCAATAATTCCTTCATGCAATCTAAAAATATGGCCGCAAAACCAAGCAGACAACCGACTTTTTCGAGTCATTTAGTGATCGAACCATGGCCCGCTTACGGCTTACGAATCACGCCAAGTGAAATAAAGGATAATAGGATATCTGAATGACTCGAAAAAGTCTGTTGTCTGCTTGGTTTTCCGACCATATTTTTAGATTGCATGAAGGAATTATTGACATATGTACCTTTTTGAAAAGCTGATGAAACAGCGAAGTTTTTCCTTACATTTGTACACCAAGTTCATAATACTTTTTTCGAGTAATTCTCAATTGTTTTATCAAGATTTTATGAGAAAAACAGGTGCAGCCATTTATGACCCTGTATATCTCGGGTTATCTGAATTTTTAGTGAATACTTTTTCGCAAGAAATGAGGACCATATCCTCAGCTTTCAAAAAAATATTCATTGAATATTTAGAGTCGAGTAGTTTTCACAAAATTAATTATTTTCGATAACGAAGCAGAAAATTTCAAAAAAGTTGAAAAATCGCCATATCTTCGTAACCATAGATTTTCGGACCATGCTTTACTCGACGCAATTCACTGCAAATGACGTCTAGTATATCCCTTTCCAAGATTCACGTCGAATTACCAAACACCCTGTATATATATATATATATATATGAACCCCTGTTAAGCTGTGACCTCCGTTAAGTAGACTGGGCGACCTCACCTCCGGGTGAAGGAGTAGTCTCAATGGAAAAATTTTTGTTGATATATGGAGAGGGGAAGCCAAACAACAAAATTACCGAGAGAGGGGAAAACATTCTTGCTGAAAAAATTTTGTTTGAACAATCGAGGCGCTGTAGCCTCCGCATTTATTTCTTGTAGTGTGAACGTTATAACCTCCGGCGGTGTTGCCAAATTTCGGAGGTGAGTAGGTGAAGTGAATATATGAAATTCAATATTCATATATTGGATGCAGGTGGCTTGGTTTTTCAAGGTTGATTCATGTCTATAAAGGAGTCGGAGATCGGGGAGTATTCTTGTTGTTGTGGATTCGAAACGATATTTATCGTTTCGTCAAAATATCTCCAATTGAAGAATTTTCAGCCGAAATGATTTTGAACGATTAGGTTGGAATCAATGGTGAAGAATATGTGGTCAAATTCGAAACTCCTTGCGACCAGTGAACCTTAAATAATTTAATTTTCAAAGGAAATCACCAAGTCTTGAAATTATTGAAACCTCTAGCCATTTGCCACGATTCATCCTAACAACTTGTAAAATAGTAATCCGATTCCAAAGATGGGACTGGTATAATAGTAATGATACAAAAAAGAATAAATCAAAGGTTTCTTTTTGGGGAACTATAACCTAAATTCAGAATTTCGTGGAAGTCGAATCATTTGTAACATGAATAAAAACTCACGAAATCAATAAAAAGTTGTAATATCAATATACATATTTTGAATTGTGTGAGATCGCTAAAAAAATCCCATCACAATGCTGCGAAATGGAGTTCTTGGAGAAAATAAGTGCAGTTTTTTTCGCAAATCGATAACTGAATAGTAAGAATGAAAATAGCCACAGAAATTGAGGTGAGGGTTTTTCGTAATTTTACAATAGTAGCAATTCCAAAAATTATTGAATCAAACAATAACGGAAGAGAATAATATCAAGACGTTATTTTACTACAATTGGAAAGAAACAAGTCTTCAAATAAAATGGGAGAGTGAATAATTAATTGGTATAAGTGCAGCTTTTGGATGGATAAAATACTCGGCATAAAGAATCATCATTTATTTGATGCATGGAAATATGTAATTGTTATACGGGACATAATAATCTTTATCTACTCCCATAGAATAATATATCCATTATTCAACTCATTTTGATCTGTAATAGTCTCCATAAACCAATAGTGTGAGGTAATAATAACTCACGCCTAAAACTCACTATAATACAAATAGGAAAAATGTAGCTTACGAATTACGAAATGAATAAGAAAGTCGAATCGTTTGGGAACTCTATTTCAGACATCAAGGTAACGTTCTCGCCATCCACTTCTATCATTTTCTTAGGTCTGAATATCCAAAAATTGCATTTGGAAAACGTGAATTTCTGACGTTTTCTACGGTATTCGATATCGATTAGATTTTCGACCAAAGAAATCGCTTTTGACAACTGTTGTCAATTTTGAAAATGCTGATTGATTCGAATTTCACTGAAGAAGTCGAAGGTAAAGTATAGTGTTCAATTCGCGGAAATGGTCACAACACACTTGATGAATTACACCCCTCGCCTGAAGGCTCAGGCTGCAACATTCATCTGCGTTTGTTATGACTTACATTATCGCTCATTGAACAATATACTATAAAATTTCATTACCAAAAAAATGTCATATTTATAAATTCCTTCAACCAATAGCTCAACATAATATTGGGCAGGTAACTGAGGGAATGCGGATTGTATATAAGAATTCAATTTATATCGACATATTGCTAAGCTTCTCATTTTTTTATTCATTAGGATAAAGAAGGGATATTCCCTACGGAATACGTTCTGTTATCACAAACTGAATCATCATTTGGAAAGGGCTATTGGATGTTGTAAACTATTCTCAAATTTAGTTCTGATATAACTATACCCTAATTTAGTTCTGATGTAACTATATCCTTTAAAAAAAATGTGGGGTGATCTTATTTATTGAACGTAATTTTCGAAGGGAATTCTGCCCACTTAATTTTTCGAATAGTCTTCCAATCATACTTTTACTGTCATAAATTTTTCCAAGCAACGATGATTCTTATTCTTGTCTTTCGTATATCGCACATAGATTCCAAATAAGTGACATTCTTTTTCAATAACATATCCCTTTTGACAGCTTTTGAATTTCATAACTCTTCTAATAATTTCGAACTTTAAGCTCACTGATTCTTCTTTTCAACGGCTTTTTACTTTGTGTATTTTTCCAACAGCAACGGGAATAAAGATTAATTTTGTCAATTCGTTTCAGAAGTGAGAAGTCTATATTATAAATGCAAAAAAAGTAACTTGGTCAATAAGAACAACTGATAGAACACGCCTCGAAAATAAAAAAAAAATACCATTTAAGACATGGTTTTAGTCATTATTTTAGCTTCGGTATAAAATCTATTCTAAATATCCTCATGTCTTCATCCTAGTAAATTTATTACTAAAAAGCATTTACTCTTGAATAAAAGGAATGATCAATTTTATCCTTCCGAACGAGAACATTCAGAAAATGAAGGAAAACTTGTGTTGAGCCGAAATCGGTTTCCAGTTTAAAGACGAAGGAAATAGCAAGCAGTACAACCTACTGCTTGCTCGACGAAAAAAAAAACAAAAAGCTCAACACTCCTTAACAAAATGCGTCGAAGAAAATATTAGTTTGTGGGATAACAAATTCGTTAAATAATTCTTCCAAACTCATTTTTATATTATTTTATATATTTATTGTTCACACCTATTTGTTGAGAGGTTTGTTTCTATGTGATACATAATTTATGTTCGAGATTTCAATTTTTTGTTAAACCCAATCATCCAAAGTAGGTCCCATTTAAGACATGATTTCGACCATTTTCTTCGTTTCAGTATAAAATTTTATCTAAATATACTCATTCCTTCATCCCAATAAATTCATAACCTAATGTAGGCCACTGACGAGAACTCTCTACGGGACTTTCGGGCATCCAGCATCGCACGAATGCAAGAAAAGAGTCCCGTGTATGGCCTATCGAGACTACCCTTCGGCGTTCGAGGTAGGAACTTGGAAGCCCATGTATTACATATCCAGAACCTCGAAAATTTCTAGCGATTATCGAGAGAATTTCAAGATATTAAGGTCGGAATCACGGACAGTATCACTGTCAATTTTTTTACGGCCTCAGTCATTTTTTTATAATTACATTCTCGGACTGAAAAATGCGAATCTACCTACTAGGTGGATAGACGAGCATTCAGAAGCTACATACACCAAAAGCTATTTGATTTGTATTTCAAATTTTGAATTCAATTGCTTGCTGACAGCTATAGGCTCGTTTACTTGTTTACGCTGTTTGGCTGCATACTTTTTTTTGTAAGATAAGGCTCTTGATGAGAACATTGATTTTAAATTTTTGGGGCCGATCATTCGTAGACAATTAACTTTCGAGAGAAAGGAACAAACACTAGAAATTTTCTTGCTCGCTGTGGAGTCTTGATGGTGAGACTCTCTCTCGAACTAAATCTGCTCGACTGTTTTGGAGTAACATCCATTATCATTCACTTAATAACTCTAAAATACGATCGAATTTAAATTCACCAAAAAGTATATTCCGAAAAGGAAATGATGCGAAATTCTGTGAGGATCGTATTATAAGAAAGTTTCATTTTCACATCTAACCTATTCGTCAAGTTCGGCTGAAATTCTGCATGAACTTTTGAGTCGACATAATTCATCCAAGATACCATATTTCAGTTGGATCGAATCTGAAATCTTGAATATATGGTGACATGTTTAACATTTCGGATCTGCTGAATCATCGGGTGGAATTTGAGGAAGCATAATTTTGATGCTCGCAAATAAAGCCGCTTCGTGAATTTCGAATCTTCAAGTACTTTCTTTCGGAAATTATTCTTAGACAAACTCTGATAATCTTGCAAAATAAAAGAAGAAAGAACCTAATGAAGCTTTTAATAACGACAATAACAAATGTTCCGTTTAAAGATTTTTAGTTATCTCATAGTCGGGTCAGAAATATCGACCTCCGAACTTTTCACAAACGATTCATTTTACATCAACCAGACGATTTTATGGTTCGAATGCCAGATGTTGTTTTGATACACTTTTTTATGCATGCCTCAGTGCACCTGCTCCATACGAGTATGGTTTACAGTGTTGCCATTTACGGAGGTGACAACGAACTGAATGTCTCTTCGACTTATTTCTTCATATATAGGACGGCGCACTAGCGCTGGTGGTATATAGCTGAACTAAAAGATTGCACAGTACAGAAATATGGTGCGTTCTGACCTCAAAACGATTTTTTGATATGTTGATCCCTGAAGTCTCCTGAGTCTAACAAGCTAAGAAGCAAGGCAAAACGTTGTGACCTCCGATTTCGGAGGTGAGAGCGTTATATATGAGGTGACAACGCTTGTTGAGTTTATATTTTGGAGGTGACAATGACCATTAATAACTATATATATATATACATATATATATATTGTAGCGGACGAAATCCTCCTGAATACGTCTCTGGACTCTCTGATTCAGCGTACCGATTCTAGAAGAATCCGGAAACTATCTGAACTATTCTAGAAACAGAGACGTATTGGGTATATAAAGACGCGCACAATGCGGACGGTCAGTTACTATCTGAATAGAGCCGAATCGAATTGTGAATCGCGAATTCAGAGTTGTGAATATAAATCAGCATTATTAGTCAGTGTGTAAATAAATCAGTATTTGTTATTGTACATAAATTAGTGTGATAAGTTAGTGGTATTGGAAATAAATTAGACGTTTAAATTCAGCAGACAATTTGTTTAACCCCGAGAACGTTACATTGGTGTCAGGTGTGGGGTCAATTGAACTGCTGTGCTAATTGAATTGTGGACTTCATTGTGGAACTGTTTGAATGCCGATAACGAGATCACAAGCAGAGAAAATGGACCAAGCGAGTATGGAATTTTTCAAGCAAGCCTTTGAACAAATGAGCTTGAAAATGGATAAAATGGAAAATAAAATGGAAGAAAATTCTCGAGAAATGGGTTCAAAAATGGATACAATGGAAAATAAGGTGGTGAGTCAGATTGCAAGTACGTTGGATGAGAGAATGGAGGCTATCAAGGATGTAATAATAGATGAAGTCAATGAAAAATTTGATAAGGTTGACGAAAAATTTGAAGAAGTCAATGAAAAATTTGATAAAGTTGATGAGAAATTCGACGAAGTAGTTGATAAGGTCGACGGAAAAATTGAAGAAGTAGTTGATGAGGTTAATGGAAAATTCGAAGTTATATCAGGAGTAATTGAACAACATGCCAAGTTGATAGAGTCCCTGAAGAGAACATCACATGGAAAAGAAACTTTAGCTTCATCACCCAATAACTTCGTGAAATCGGAAAACAACACAGAGAGTAATAAAATGAAGATTAAACCTCCAACTTTTGATGGCAAAACACCTTGGTGCACTTACCAGAAGCAATTTGAAGCAGCAGCGAATGCCAATGGATGGGGAGAGGAAGAGAAAGCGACAGCCTTGATTGTTGCACTGAGGGGAGATGCATTGAATATTCTTCAGACAGTTCCTGCAAGCCTACAAGGTAATTACGAGGCTTTGACAACTAAACTCCAAATGAGATATGGTGATGCACACCTCCAACAAGTGTATCACGCACAGATCAAGAGTCGCCAGCAGAGGAGTACTGAAACGTTGCAGGAATTTGAAGCCGATATAGCAAGGTTGGTGAGGCTGGCATATCCTACAGCACCGGATAGCTTCCTGGAACAGCTCGCTATCCAGACCTTTGTTGATGGTCTGAGAGATATGGAAACCCAACAGACACTACGATTGGCCCGACCCAAGACTCTGGATGACGCCCTAGCCTTTGCATTAGAGTTTGAAGCTGCCAAACAAGCTTCGCACAGGGGACACAGCAAGGTGAGGCGCACTGTGGATGATTCCTTGGTCAACGATGAAATTATTGAAGAGGTACTACGTCGAGTTCGTCAAGAGCGACGGAAAAGAGGACAAAGATGCTGGAACTGCGGCGGAGAAGGACATATTCGGCGTTACTGCAAAGAGCCAGCTAAACGTCAGGAACAGGAAAACTAAAACGGGTTGGTGAGAAGGGGCATAAACCGACCCGCCATGACAATGCCCCAGAAGTCATAATTCAGACCATCTCTTCAAGTATTTATGTCGACGGTAAAGTTGATGGGCGGTCGGTTAAAATGTTAGTCGACACAGGCGCAACCCGGACCATAGTAAAGCCAGGAATAGTTGAAAGGAATGGAAAAATCCGACAAACAATGGTCCGTTTACGAACAGCTACTGGAGAGGACGTATCAACACATGGAAAGAAAAGGATTGTCCTGAGCATTGGAGACATAATTCTCGAACATGAGGTGCTGGTAGCAGATATCATGGAGGAAGTCATCTTGGGAATGGATGTCATCAAAGGTTATGGCTTCCAGATGGATATGAGGAACGATGTATTGAGAATTGGAAGTCTGGAAATCCCATTCTTGGGATGTGAAGGTGCATCAATTCGAGTCTTGCTCAGCGAAGATGTTGACCTAGGTGGCCAGGCAGAAACGATAGTGAAGGGGTACTTAGACAGAAACCTTCGGGGTAGCGGTATAAGACTCATCGAACCAGCTAGTGAAAATAACCTAGGAAAAGGATTGCTTCTCGGAAAAACCTTAGTAAAAGGCGGGAAGGAAGTTCCTATAAGGATATTGAATACCAACATGTACCCGGTGACATTAACGAAGGACGCGATTCTGGGAGAAAGCTGCTCCGTGCTTTGTGTGACAGGAGACATTCGGGATGAACAGAACAAGGGTACCAGAAGGAGGAAGTGTTCGCAAAAATTACTTGAGATACTAACTTCTTCCTACATAGACCTTGAACCAGAACACATGAGCGAGGTGAAGAAATTGATAAGTGAATACAGCGACGTTTTTGCTACGGATGATACTCGAATGGGAAGAACAAATGTTGTGAGACATTCCATCAACACTGATAAATCCGGTCCCATTCGCCAACACGCACGAAGACTTCCGATAGCAAAGAGGGAAGAAGCAGAGAATATTATCAAGGACATGCACCAACAAGGAATAATAGAGCCATCAGATAGTCCTTGGTCATCACCTGTGGTTCTGGTGAAAAAGAAAGATGGGAGCACCAGATTTTGTGTCGATTACCGTCGTCTGAACGAAGTCACTAAGAAGGATTGTTACCCCCTTCCAAGGATTGATGACACTTTGGACACTCTTTCTGGCTCAAGATGGTTCTCCATACTGGACTTGAAGAGCGGGTATTGGCAGGTGGAACTAGATCCCAAGGACAAAGAGAAAACCGCTTTCACCATTGGGACAGGACAGTGGCAGTTCACAGTAATGCCATTTGGTCTATGTAATGCTCCTGCGACCTTCGAGCGATTAATGGAAACCATTCTCCGAGGATTATCCTGGAAGACGTGCCTGGTTTATTTGGATGATGTCATTGTTTTTGGTCGGACATTCGAAGAACACCTGAGAAATTTAAGAGACGTTCTGGAGAGGCTACGCACTGCAAATTTGAGACTCAGTCCGAAGAAGTGCCACATGTTCAGGAGAGAAGTGAAATACTTGGGGCATGTAGTATCCGAAAATGGAATTAGTGCTGACCCAGACAAGGTCAAGGTCGTACAAGAATGGCCGATACCGCAAGACAGGCATCAAGTAAGAAGTTTCCTTGGATTGTGTACCTACTATAGGAAATTCGTTCTTGGGTTTGCCAATATCGCGAAGCCTTTGACGAGACTGACGGAAGATGGAAAGGATTTCAAATGGGATATGGAATGCGGGGATGCTTTCAATCGGCTGAAGCAAGCTCTAACAACGGCTCCTGTTCTAAGTTATCCCCAGGTCAGTGGAAAGTTCATCTTGGACACAGATGCGAGTAACATGGCCATTGGAGGCATATTGTCCCAAATTCAGAATGGCCAAGAAAAAGTGATAGGATATTTCAGCAAGGTCCTGTCAAAGCCCGAACGTAACTATTGCGTTACAAGAAGAGAGCTTCTCGCTGCAGTGAAGTCCATGGAACACTTCTATAAATATCTGTACGGCCGAGAATTCCTTCTCAGGACTGACCACGCCGCTCTGAAGTGGCTTCTACAATTCAAGAATCCAGAGGGTCAGGTTGCCAGATGGATAGAAAGATTGCAGGAATATAATTTTACTGTCGAACATCGTGCAGGAAGAACTCATGGTAACGCTGACGCATTATCTAGGAGACCATGTCCGTCAGATTGCAAGCACTGCAATAAAGTAGAAGAGAAGGAATTCTGCTTGAGAACGACCATCGTGGATACGGACTGGATGCCAGAATCCCTGAAGCGAGATCTAGAAAGTGACCCAGAATTGAAGATGCTGTTGTATTGGAAGATAAGCGGACAGAGACCAAGATGGGAGGAAGTGAGTCATCTGAATCCTAGGGTCAAGTCCTACTGGGCACAGTGGGATTCTATCATTTTGGAGGATGGACTGCTGAAGAGGTCCATCGAAAATGACGAAGGTACCGCAGCAAGGAAACAGCTGATAATTCCCAGGAGTCGAGTGAGAGAGGTTTTAGAGAAGTTACATGACGGAACTTCCGGTGGCCATTTCGGTATCAAAAAAACGCTAGAAAAGGTTAGAGAGCGTTTTTACTGGGTCAACTGCAAAGAAGATGTTAAAGACTGGTGCCGGAAATGCAGATTATGTGCCTCATCGAATGGCCCGAGGGGAAATCGTAGAGCTCCAATGAAGCAGTATAACGTGGGGAGTCCTCTGGAACGAGTTGCCATCGATATTGCAGGTCCATTCCCCGAAACCGAAGATGGGAATAAGTACATACTGGTTGCGATGGATTATTTCACCAAATGGGTTGAAGCTTATGCTATTCCAAATCAAGAGGCCTCGACAGTGGCGGATGTTCTGATTAAGGAGATGTTTAGCCGATTTGGTGTGCCTCTCGAACTTCATTCGGATCAAGGACGAAACTTCGAGTCTAGCCTGTTCCAGAATGTATGCCAATTACTCGGAATCAAAAAGACAAGGACAACTGCGCTTCACCCACAGTCAGATGGCATGGTCGAAAGAATGAATAGAACTGTGGGAAAATATCTGGCTAAAGTGGTCTCTGATCACCAAAGAGACTGGGACAGGTATCTCCATCTGTTCACTATGGCCTACAGGTCGTCAGTGCAAGAATCGACTGGAGAGACACCAGCCTGTATTATGTTCGGCCGAGAAATAAGGTTGCCTTGTGACCTGGAGTTTGGATGCAAGCCTGGAGCGGAGATAGCTGGTGAGGACTACGCGAGCCTCTTGAAGGGTAGGCTTCATTACATCCATGAGAAGGTCAGAGAGAACCTCCAAATAGCGAGTGACCGAATGAAGACTCGGTATGACAGCAAAGCTGCAGAAGGTGGTTTCAATGTGGGAGACCTAGTCTGGCTGTACAATCCCCAGAGGAAGAGAGGTTTATCACCTAAGCTGCAGAAGGATTGGGAAGGGCCATACAGAGTAGTAAAACGAATCAACGATGTAGTGTACCGTATCCAGAAACTACCCAGAGGCAAGAAACGTGTGGTCCATATAAATCGTCTAGGCAAATATGAGGCAGACTACGAAGAACATGACGAAACCCATCTGAGAAGAACGACTTTTCATAAAGCGGAGCATGAGGAGATGAGTTTCGACCTATTCATGGCAAACTACGGTGGAACCGGAAAGGCAAGATTCGGAGTAACCATCGAGAAACAGCAAGATCTCTTCTCTGTATCTGAAGACTATTCACTAGCCCATTGTGTCTCGGAAGACCTGCGTATGTCGAGGGGAATAGCATTCGTCTTCCGGAAGAAATTTGGACGTGTACCAGAACTCCTGAAACAACATCCTCGTACTGGGAAAACGCTGAGGTTGGCTGATGGCCAGCGTTACCTCTTCTACCTGGTAACCAAGAGATTCTCCGACAACAAACCCAGCTACAAAAGTATGTGGGACACCCTATTGCAGCTGAGAGACGAGCTCACCAATTTGAAGGTGAAAAAGTTAGCTGTGCCAAAGTTGGGTTGTGGTTTAGATCAGCTCAACTGGAGAATCGTTCGAAGTATGCTTGAGGTCATTTTCCATAAGACCGGAATGAAGATACTGGTTTGCAGTTTCAACCCGAGCGGATATACGCCGAAGAAGAAGACAGTGGAATGCTTTTTCGGACAACAGGGGTGCTGCAGAAAAGGAGACGCCTGTAGATTCAGCCACACCATCCAGGGTGTTCGGGGACCGAACGTCTTAAGGAGGGGGCAGTGTAGCGGACGAAATCCTCCTGAATACGTCTCTGGACTCTCTGATTCAGCGTACCGATTCTAGAAGAATCCGGAAACTATCTGAACTATTCTAGAAACAGAGACGTATTGGGTATATAAAGACGCGCACAATGCGGACGGTCAGTTACTATCTGAATAGAGCCGAATCGAATTGTGAATCGCGAATTCAGAGTTGTGAATATAAATCAGCATTATTAGTCAGTGTGTAAATAAATCAGTATTTGTTATTGTACATAAATTAGTGTGATAAGTTAGTGGTATTGGAAATAAATTAGACGTTTAAATTCAGCAGACAATTTGTTTAACCCCGAGAACGTTACAATATATATATATATATAAATTTGTTGATTTTTAATGGGGATTAGACTGATTGTGAGAAATGATGTACTACTCTTTTTTGTTAAGCCAAGCTTTCGAATAATGATTTTATTCTTCTTCAGGGACTCTAAAATATATAAACATTGTCACAATAACAACTACAAAACAGAACATACAATACAACATTACAAGTTCAAACTACTTACAACAAACCGAGGTTTTTTTCTCTAAATGATCATTAAAATTATATTTATGGGGAGTATTTCGCAATATCATTATTTATGTCAACCCTTTCAACACTTCAAAAACATTTCAGTTGTCAAACATCACGTCACTCTGCCGTCCGTCCGTTATCCGTCCAGTGGTCCCAAATATGTTTCTTTTGGTCTTCGCCATTCCTGCGATATCAAATATGTGTAAATGTTATTCAGTTTATTGGTGTCAGTTTTTTTGTTCATAGAATTGGTCTCGTCGTTTATATAAAACATTTCCATGAAAGTACGTTTCTTATAATTTTTTTCCTTTGCCATTATCGAAACCTGTTCGAAATCTATTTTGTGGTCTGCATCATTACTGTGTTTTGCTAGAGCGCATCTTTCTGGATGATTTTTTATATCGCTTTTATGTCCTACAATTCTGTTTTTTACCAACTGTGATGTGTGTCCTACATATTTGAGCTCGCATTCTGCACACGGTATCTTATAAACAACATCTGACTGTTCATGTACTGTTACCCTATCCTTCGATTTTGTGAACAAATTTCCCACTGTTCTTGTGTATTTTTTTACAATTTTCACACTGTCACTTCTGAGTTCTCTCACCAACTTGTCGGTCAAATTATCGATGTTAGGTAAAGTGCAATAAAGGACATTTTTATTTTCTATGTTTATATGTCCACTTTGTCCGCCTTCATCTTGCACAATCGCTGTTGATGAGTATATAATTTTTTTTATCAAATTCTTGGGATAACTATTTTCTATTAGAATTTTTTCTAGTTCTTCAAAATTCTTTTTTATCAGTGATGGATGGCAAATTCTTTCTATCCTCTGTTTCATCTGGTTTACTGTGTTTATTTTTATCTTCATGTTATGGCCAGAGTTGTAATGTAATATCCTGTTGGAAGACGTGGGCTTTTTGTAACAATCCAGAATAACCTTTTGTGAATCAATCCTCATCACTTTCGTGTCGAGAAAGGGCACCCATTTTTCTTCATTCTCCCTTTCCACCGTGAACCTCAGGTTTTCATCTATCTCACCATTGTTAAATATTGTTATCAATTTTTCTATCTCTTCTTCTTCCATTGACATTATAATGTCATCAACAAATTTCTTCAGGAAAAAGGGTTTTCTTTTCAATTTGGGTAGATTCTTTTTTAGTATATAGTCCATGACGTATAGAGATAAAATAGGACTGAGTTTTGAGCCCATAGCGCATCCTTTTTTTTGTTTATAATATTTTCCTTGAAAAACACAAACATTGTTATCAATGACAAATTCCACCATCTTTAGAAATTCCTCTCTCATGATGCCATTTGTATGGGGTTGTATTTTTAACCAACTGTCTTCTATAGCTTCAATAATTAATTTTTTCGTCATATTACCGAATAGATTTTCCACATCTAGCGACAGTAACACGTAACCATCAGGCAACACAAGATCTTTCATGGAGTTCGCAAAATGAAAAGTGTCTGCTACATAAAATTCATTATCTTTGTCATAAGCTCTGGTCAATATGTTAGCTAAAAATTCTGCTATGTTATTCGTTGGAGACTCTACCCCTGCTATGATTGGTCGCAAGGGATTATTTTCTTTATGTACCTTGGGGTTTCCGTAAATCCTTGGGCAAGTTGAATTATATTTTTTATACCTCTTTTCATCTTCCTTGGTAATGACATTTTTATCGGATAATTTTTTGAAAATTTGGTTCGATTGTGTTTGTATAGTGTGAGTTGGGTTGTTTTTTAGCTCTGTAAAACTTTCTTCATCTTTTAATAGATCAGTGAGTTTTTTTTGGTATTCATTTTTACTCATGACCACAGTTACACCTCCTTTGTCGCTCTGTGTGACCATTAGTTGTTCATTATGCTTTAGGTAATAATAAGCATCATTGAAATATTTATTTATGGGAAATTTCATGTCCCTACTTGAATGGACATAATTTGTTATGATACTTGTTATCTTTGCACGATATAGATCTCTGTTTTTTTCTTCCAATCCGGATATTGGAAGAAAAAAACAGAGATCTATATCGTGCAAAGATAACAAGTATCATAACAAATTATGTCCATTCAAGTAGGGACATGAAATTTCCCATAAATAAATATTTCAATGATGCTTATTATTACCTAAAGCATAATGAACAACTAATGGTCACACAGAGCGACAAAGGAGGTGTAACTGTGGTCATGAGTAAAAATGAATACCAAAAAAAACTCACTGATCTATTAAAAGATGAAGAAAGTTTTACAGAGCTAAAAAACAACCCAACTCACACTATACAAACACAATCGAACCAAATTTTCAAAAAATTATCCGATAAAAATGTCATTACCAAGGAAGATGAAAAGACGTATAAAAAATATAATTCAACTTGCCCAAGGATTTACGGAAACCCCAAGGTACATAAAGAAAATAATCCCTTGCGACCAATCATAGCAGGGGTAGAGTCTCCAACGAATAACATAGCAGAATTTTTAGCTAACATATTGACCAGAGCTTATGACAAAGATAATGAATTTTATGTAGCAGACACTTTTCATTTTGCGAACTCCATGAAAGATCTTGTGTTGCCTGATGGTTACGTGTTACTGTCGCTAGATGTGGAAAATCTATTCGGTAATATGACAAAAAAATTAATTATTGAAGCTATAGAAGACAGTTGGTTAAAAATACAACCCCATACAAATGGCATCATGAGAGAGGAATTTCTAAAGATGGTGGAATTTGTCATTGATAACAATGTTTGTGTTTTTCAAGGAAAATATTATAAACAAAAAAAAGGATGCGCTATGGGCTCAAAACTCAGTCCTATTTTATCTCTATACGTCATGGACTATATACTAAAAAAGAATCTACCCAAATTGAAAAGAAAACCCTTTTTCCTGAAGAAATTTGTTGATGACATTATAATGTCAATGGAAGAAGAAGAGATAGAAGAATTGATAACAATATTTAACAATGGTGAGATAGATGAAAACCTGAGGTTCACGGTGGAAAGGGAGAATGAAGAACAATGCGTGCCCTTTCTCGACACGAAAGTGATGAGGATTGATTCACAAAAGGTTATTCTGGATTGTTACAAAAAGCCCACGTCTTCCAACAGGATATTACATTACAACTCTGGCCATAACATGAAGATAAAAATAAACACAGTAAACCAGATGAAACAGAGGATAGAAAGAATTTGCCATCCATCACTGATAAAAAAGAATTTTGAAGAACTAGAAAAAATTCTAATAGAAAATAGTTATCCCAAAAATTTGATAAAAAAAATTATATACTCATCAACAGCGATTGTGCAAGACGAAGGCGGACAAAGTGAACATATAAACATAGAAAATAAAAATGTCCTTTATTGCACTTTACCTAACATCGATAATTTGACCGACAAGTTGGTGAGAGAACTCAGAAGTGACAGTGTGAAAATTGTAAAAAAATACACAAGAACAGTGGGAAATTTGTTCACAAAATCGAAGGATAGGGTAACAGTACATGAACAGTCAGATGTTGTTTATAAGATACCGTGTGCAGAATGCGAGCTCAAATATGTAGGACACACATCACAGTTGGTAAAAAACAGAATTGTAGGACATAAAAGCGATATAAAAAATCATCCAGAAAGATGCGCTCTAGCAAAACACAGTAATGATGCAGACCACAAAATAGATTTCGAACAGGTTTCGATAATGGCAAAGGAAAAAAATTATAAGAAACGTACTTTCATGGAAATGTTTTATATAAACGACGAGACCAATTCTATGAACAAAAAAACTGACACCAATAAACTGAATAACATTTACACATATTTGATATCGCAGGAATGGCGAAGACCAAAAGAAACATATTTGGGACCACTGGACGGATAACGGACGGACGGCAGAGTGACGTGATGTTTGACAACTGAAATGTTTTTGAAGTGTTGAAAGGGTTGACATAAATAATGATATTGCGAAATACTCCCCATAAATATAATTTTAATGATCATTTAGAGAAAAAAACCTCGGTTTGTTGTAAGTAGTTTGAACTTGTAATGTTGTATTGTATGTTCTGTTTTGTAGTTGTTATTGTGACAATGTTTATATATTTTAGAGTCCCTGAAGAAGAATAAAATCATTATTCGAAAGCTTGGCTTAACAAAAAAGAGTAGTACATCATTTCTCACAATCAGTCTAATCCCCATTAAAAATCAACAAATTTAAGTACATCGAGACTGTCAAACAAAATTAAATAATATATATATATATATATACTCACTAATCATTAAGGGCGATTCGACTAAAGGTAAGGCATCTCCAATAACCAGTCAAAACTGTACTGAAGGCTCTATATTTCGTCTAACATTTCAGACATCATCAGGAGCTAACTATAATATAAAATAAGTTACAACCAAAAACAGAGGACATGAGGTAATTTATTACTTACGATACTATGACTTAAAAACTGGAAGGGAAACATCTAAATAGACCTCCAAAATCATGTTCATCAAAACAGTATTCTTTCGTTAAATATTACATTACAACCACTTTAAAATCTACATTGAAAAGAAAAGCGTGATCTACTTGCCGCCATTTCTAATAATGTCATTTTTGAGAGCATGCGCAGTTGTCTTGTGCGCCGTCAATTGTCATTGCTTGACAGTTACACAGAATGAAAATTTTCTTCTTCTTCTTTAGAAGGACATATAGATTTAAATTTCAGCCAGCTGAAGGCGATAAAAAGAGATGCAAAGTAAAACAACCGCAACGGCCAACAAAACCACCGCTGTCAGGTGCGGAGCACTGATGAGGAAAGAGCTGTTACAAAATATTACATTTGATATTATCTTTCAAAAGGGACTCATATTGAAAATTCATTTGGTAGAAAAATCTAGAGAATCTGATGTGAGATTTTTTTATATAAAGACAAAGGCAACGTACCCTCATTCGGAGGAGAAAAAGGGCTTATGGAAGGTCGCCCTTCCTAATCTTTAACATTATAAGCGAGACATTTTCTTGTTTGGTGAAAGGAATACTAAAGGGGAGGAGACAGGTGCCAGACAACAACGACTTATTTTCTGAGTTATTTATCGCAAGTTAAAAGGAAACTATATATTGTGCTGAGGTTGTTAGTATCAGCCTTGGTGTTCATTGTGTTATTTTTATTTATGTGACACATTTCTAGGAAGAGTCTTTTCTGATGGTTCTCCTCATGTTCTAGGATACGAGGGTTTTCAAAATCTACGGCGTGGCCTGTGTTTCTGATATGCTGTCCTAAAGCACATCTGTCAGGTCTAAGCCTGGAGTCACTTTTGTGTAGCGCCAGCCTCCTTCCCAGGGCCTGAGAAGTCTGACCTATATATACTAAGGGGCAGTGTCTACACTGAAGTTGGTATATCACATTTTTCATATTTTCAGATCTCTGTTTTTTTCTTCCAATCCGGATATTGGAAGAAAAAAACAGAGATCTATATCGTGCAAAGATAACAAGTATCATAACAAATTATGTCCATTCAAGTAGGGACATGAAATTTCCCATAAATAAATATTTCAATGATGCTTATTATTACCTAAAGCATAATGAACAACTAATGGTCACACAGAGCGACAAAGGAGGTGTAACTGTGGTCATGAGTAAAAATGAATACCAAAAAAAACTCACTGATCTATTAAAAGATGAAGAAAGTTTTACAGAGCTAAAAAACAACCCAACTCACACTATACAAACACAATCGAACCAAATTTTCAAAAAATTATCCGATAAAAATGTCATTACCAAGGAAGATGAAAAGACGTATAAAAAATATAATTCAACTTGCCCAAGGATTTACGGAAACCCCAAGGTACATAAAGAAAATAATCCCTTGCGACCAATCATAGCAGGGGTAGAGTCTCCAACGAATAACATAGCAGAATTTTTAGCTAACATATTGACCAGAGCTTATGACAAAGATAATGAATTTTATGTAGCAGACACTTTTCATTTTGCGAACTCCATGAAAGATCTTGTGTTGCCTGATGGTTACGTGTTACTGTCGCTAGATGTGGAAAATCTATTCGGTAATATGACAAAAAAATTAATTATTGAAGCTATAGAAGACAGTTGGTTAAAAATACAACCCCATACAAATGGCATCATGAGAGAGGAATTTCTAAAGATGGTGGAATTTGTCATTGATAACAATGTTTGTGTTTTTCAAGGAAAATATTATAAACAAAAAAAAGGATGCGCTATGGGCTCAAAACTCAGTCCTATTTTATCTCTATACGTCATGGACTATATACTAAAAAAGAATCTACCCAAATTGAAAAGAAAACCCTTTTTCCTGAAGAAATTTGTTGATGACATTATAATGTCAATGGAAGAAGAAGAGATAGAAGAATTGATAACAATATTTAACAATGGTGAGATAGATGAAAACCTGAGGTTCACGGTGGAAAGAGAGAATGAAGAACAATGCGTGCCCTTTCTCGACACGAAAGTGATGAGGATTGATTCACAAAAGGTTATTCTGGATTGTTACAAAAAGCCCACGTCTTCCAACAGGATATTACATTACAACTCTGGCCATAACATGAAGATAAAAATAAACACAGTAAACCAGATGAAACAGAGGATAGAAAGAATTTGCCATCCATCACTGATAAAAAAGAATTTTGAAGAACTAGAAAAAATTCTAATAGAAAATAGTTATCCCAAAAATTTGATAAAAAAAATTATATACTCATCAACAGCGATTGTGCAAGACGAAGGCGGACAAAGTGAACATATAAACATAGAAAATAAAAATGTCCTTTATTGCACTTTACCTAACATCGATAATTTGACCGACAAGTTGGTGAGAGAACTCAGAAGTGACAGTGTGAAAATTGTAAAAAAATACACAAGAACAGTGGGAAATTTGTTCACAAAATCGAAGGATAGGGTAACAGTACATGAACAGTCAGATGTTGTTTATAAGATACCGTGTGCAGAATGCGAGCTCAAATATGTAGGACACACATCACAGTTGGTAAAAAACAGAATTGTAGGACATAAAAGCGATATAAAAAATCATCCAGAAAGATGCGCTCTAGCAAAACACAGTAATGATGCAGACCACAAAATAGATTTCGAACAGGTTTCGATAATGGCAAAGGAAAAAAATTATAAGAAACGTACTTTCATGGAAATGTTTTATATAAACGACGAGACCAATTCTATGAACAAAAAAACTGACACCAATAAACTGAATAACATTTACACATATTTGATATCGCAGGAATGGCGAAGACCAAAAGAAACATATTTGGGACCACTGGACGGATAACGGACGGACGGCAGAGTGACGTGATGTTTGACAACTGAAATGTTTTTGAAGTGTTGAAAGGGTTGACATAAATAATGATATTGCGAAATACTCCCCATAAATATAATTTTAATGATCATTTAGAGAAAAAAACCTCGGTTTGTTGTAAGTAGTTTGAACTTGTAATGTTGTATTGTATGTTCTGTTTTGTAGTTGTTATTGTGACAATGTTTATATATTTTAGAGTCCCTGAAGAAGAATAAAATCATTATTCGAAAGCTTGGCTTAACAAAAAAGAGTAGTACATCATTTCTCACAATCAGTCTAATCCCCATTAAAAATCAACAAATTTAAGTACATCGAGACTGTCAAACAAAATTAAATAATATATATATATATATATATACTCACTAATCATTAAGGGCGATTCGACTAAAGGTAAGGCATCTCCAATAACCAGTCAAAACTGTACTGAAGGCTCTATATTTCGTCTAACATTTCAGACATCATCAGGAGCTAACTATAATATAAAATAAGTTACAACCAAAAACAGAGGACATGAGGTAATTTATTACTTACGATACTATGACTTAAAAACTGGAAGGGAAACATCTAAATAGACCTCCAAAATCATGTTCATCAAAACAGTATTCTTTCGTTAAATATTACATTACAACCACTTTAAAATCTACATTGAAAAGAAAAGCGTGATCTACTTGCCGCCATTTCTAATAATGTCATTTTTGAGAGCATGCGCAGTTGTCTTGTGCGCCGTCAATTGTCATTGCTTGACAGTTACACAGAATGAAAATTTTCTTCTTCTTCTTTAGAAGGACATATAGATTTAAATTTCAGCCAGCTGAAGGCGATAAAAAGAGATGCAAAGTAAAACAACCGCAACGGCCAACAAAACCACCGCTGTCAGGTGCGGAGCACTGATGAGGAAAGAGCTGTTACAAAATATTACATTTGATATTATCTTTCAAAAGGGACTCATATTGAAAATTCATTTGGTAGAAAAATCTAGAGAATCTGATGTGAGATTTTTTTATATAAAGACAAAGGCAACGTACCCTCATTCGGAGGAGAAAAAGGGCTTATGGAAGGTCGCCCTTCCTAATCTTTAACATTATAAGCGAGACATTTTCTTGTTTGGTGAAAGGAATACTAAAGGGGAGGAGACAGGTGCCAGACAACAACGACTTATTTTCTGAGTTATTTATCGCAAGTTAAAAGGAAACTATATATTGTGCTGAGGTTGTTAGTATCAGCCTTGGTGTTCATTGTGTTATTTTTATTTATGTGACACATTTCTAGGAAGAGTCTTTTCTGATGGTTCTCCTCATGTTCTAGGATACGAGGGTTTTCAAAATCTACGGCGTGGCCTGTGTTTCTGATATGCTGTCCTAAAGCACATCTGTCAGGTCTAAGCCTGGAGTCACTTTTGTGTAGCGCCAGCCTCCTTCCCAGGGCCTGAGAAGTCTGACCTATATATACTAAGGGGCAGTGTCTACACTGAAGTTGGTATATCACATTTTTCATATTTTCAGATTTTAGTTTATCTTTGGCACTCTTATATAGAGACCTGGCAGCAACAAGATTGTATTTACCTATTTTAACATTAGTGAATCTTTTAAAGAGCTTTGTGAGTTCACAGGTTAATTCTTTGATATAAGGCAATTTGGCAAAAATGACACGATTTTCTTCGTTATTGGGTGTGTGTGGGATTTCTATGGGTCCACCACTGTCAAATTGTTCAGAGGGGCGTGGGTCATCCTGTTCTGGATTTTGTAGGGTTGTGACAACCTCGGTTCTTTCTGGAGGCCTGGGAGAGTTGTATATAATCTTCTTAAGGAAAACACTGCTGTAGCCATTATCTTTCATGGGACGATAAAGCCTGTTCAAGGCAGAATTTTCTAAGGAAGGATGTGTGATATCTATTATCCTCTGTTTTAATCCAAGGATGACGTTAGTTTTCATGCGTATGTCATGATACGAAGCATTATTGATGTACCTGCCTGAGCTGCTGGGTTTTCTGTACCAATCCAATTTGATTTGATTGTTGTTATCCCTGTGTACTCTTGTGTCGAGGAAGGGTACACTATTGTTAGTTTCCCTCTCAATGGTGAACTTGATGTGCTCGTCAAAACTGTTGAAGGCTTCCAAGGTTTCATCTTCCTTGTCTGATGGTATGGAAAGTATTAGGTCATCCACATATTGATATAGGAGGGCTGGAACGAACGTAAGTTTGTTGAGGGCTGTTTTTATGAGTGTGGTCATCACTATGTTGGCAAGAATGGGACTTAAGGAACTCCCCATAGGACAGCCAAACTTTTGTTTGTAGTAATTTCCATTGTATAAGAAATAATTTGAGTGGAACAGGAACTCGATAATGTGGATGAAATCCTCCTCAGGAATCTCTGTGTTAGGCTCGATCAGGTGCCAATATTCCTCAATGACGTAAATAGTAGTTTCCAAGGAGATGTTTGTAAAGAGGGACACCACATCCAAGGAGACAATTTCATGACCAGCAGGTAACAACTGTCCATTAACTTTGGTGGCAAATTCCTTAGAGTTGATGATTGAATATTCATTGTATTGACTGAAGGATGTTTTTAAGATATCAGCCATATATTTGCTGATATTAGAGGTTGGAGATAGGATGGTGCTCACAATAGGTCTCATGGGCACTCCTTCTTTATGGATTTTTGGAAGTCCATATAATCTTGGGGGGTTGCAACCATAACACATCAACTTCTTTGCTGTTGCATTGTCGACATAATTCCTATCTTTCAGGTGTTTGATCCTGCAGTTGTTTTCCTTTTCTATCCTGGAAGTGGGGTCCTTGTTTAATCTTTCGTAGATCTCAGTGTCCTCGACGAGCAGGTCACATTTTTGAAAGTACTGAACCCTGTCCATCACCACACTAACATTACCCTTGTCTGAATTCATGATTAGTAGATCATCATTAGATTTGAGAAATTGTTTGGTCTTCTCAAAAAGTTGATTAACAAACTTTGTTTGTGCCGTATTTTTAAAAAAGAAATTTGTAATTACATTGGTAGCCTGAGCTCTTACGTTATCTCTGACATCAGAACTGATATTGTTAATAATGTGCTCCGAATCAGCTAACAATTTGAAAAAGGATACCTGACTATTATTAGGAGGCAAAGTGAATTTTGGGCCCAATGCTAACATTGTATTTACTTCTTTAGGAATCTGATGATTTGAGAGATTTACCACCCACGATTCCTTGCAACTAAATCTTTCTAAATATTTAACTCTAAGTTCTTTAACTTTCTTTAAATTTCCAGATTTTACTTTAGCAAACTGTTTGTTATAGGTGTTCGTCTGATGGACGTTGAAATTATTGTAAACATCTACAGGCAAAATGTTTCTGACCTCAGACTTCGACACATCAAGATCTCTCTCAAGTTGTCTTATCCTGATTTCATTTGTCTTAATTTCTAAAAGGAGAATACTAGATCTTAACCTGTTGTTCATTTTCTCGATATCCTTGGCTGCTGCTGCGTTACTGTCCAGTAGGTTGTACACACACTTTGCTCCCTCGGTGATGTGCCTTGGGATGAGTCCGTTGTTCTTGCAATTGAGGAGGAAAATTCTTCTGTTTCTAAAACTTGCCAGCTTGGTGTTACATTTGGCCCATTGTTTAAGAAGTCTCAGGGCATCAATGCCATGGTTGGTTGCAACTTCTTGATAAAAACCCATTATCTATATCAATAACGAAGAAAATCGTGTCATTTTTGCCAAATTGCCTTATATCAAAGAATTAACCTGTGAACTCACAAAGCTCTTTAAAAGATTCACTAATGTTAAAATAGGTAAATACAATCTTGTTGCTGCCAGGTCTCTATATAAGAGTGCCAAAGATAAACTAAAATCTGAAAATATGAAAAATGTGATATACCAACTTCAGTGTAGACACTGCCCCTTAGTATATATAGGTCAGACTTCTCAGGCCCTGGGAAGGAGGCTGGCGCTACACAAAAGTGACTCCAGGCTTAGACCTGACAGATGTGCTTTAGGACAGCATATCAGAAACACAGGCCACGCCGTAGATTTTGAAAACCCTCGTATCCTAGAACATGAGGAGAACCATCAGAAAAGACTCTTCCTAGAAATGTGTCACATAAATAAAAATAACACAATGAACACCAAGGCTGATACTAACAACCTCAGCACAATATATAGTTTCCTTTTAACTTGCGATAAATAACTCAGAAAATAAGTCGTTGTTGTCTGGCACCTGTCTCCTCCCCTTTAGTATTCCTTTCACCAAACAAGAAAATGTCTCGCTTATAATGTTAAAGATTAGGAAGGGCGACCTTCCATAAGCCCTTTTTCTCCTCCGAATGAGGGTACGTTGCCTTTGTCTTTATATAAAAAAATCTCACATCAGATTCTCTAGATTTTTCTACCAAATGAATTTTCAATATGAGTCCCTTTTGAAAGATAATATCAAATGTAATATTTTGTAACAGCTTTTCCTCATCAGTGCTCCGCACCTGACAGCGGTGGTTTTGTTGGCCGTTGCGGTTGTTTTACTTTGCATCTCTTTTTATCGCCTTCAGCTGGCTGAAATTTAAATCTATATGTCCTTCTAAAGAAGAAGAAGAAAATTTTCATTCTGTGTAACTGTCAAGCAATGACAATTGACGGCGCACAAGACTACTGCGCATGCTCTCAAAAATGACATTATTAGAAATGGCGGCAAGTAGATCACGCTATTCTTTTCAAAGTAGATTTTAAAGTGGTTGTAATGTAATATTTAACGAAAGAATACTGTTTTGATGTACATGATTTTGGAGGTCTATTTAGATGTTTCCCTTCCAGTTTTTAAGTCATAGTATCGTAAGTAATAAATTACCTCATGTCCTCTGTTTTTGGTTGTAACTTATTTTATATTATAGTTAGCTCCTGATGATGTCTGAAATGTTAGACGAAATATAGAGCCTTTAGTACAGTTTTGACTGGTTATTGGAGATGCCTTACCTTTAGTCGAATCGCCCTTAATGATTAGTGAGAATATTGTTCTTAACGACTAGTACTCCGTTCTTTTCAACTATATATATATATATATATATAATTACCTACAATTTATATATTTTTTAAAGGTGTGTGCAATTTTCTGAAAAGCATTAATTATGTTCGCTTTACCAAAGAATAAATGAAAAAACTTTAAGTTTAGTATTTCACTTTTTCAATAGCCCTATATTTACCTAAAGTCCTTTTAAAAGGACCTACCATTACGAAAAAAAGTCTGAAGGGTTTGAAAAACAACAATAGTAACTCAGTGCACCGTTTCGGAAAAATAAATATTTCCGCTTTATTTGGGTTAAACTCATCTTCGCAGTTTCTTGACCTGAAATATAGCATATCGCTTTTATTTATATTCAAAATAAGCGAGTTTTGGCGACACCAATCTGAAAACCATAGAACCAACCCCTCGCATCTTCTTTTTAGCTCTTCTGGACTTGGAGCGGCGACAAGAAACGACGTTTCATCCGCAAATAGCACGACTTGGATATTCCAAGAATGTAAATTCAGATCTATATAATTTTGTATGTCATTAACAAAAAGTATGAATATGAGCGGCCCAGCACAGACCCCTGTGGGACACCCATGTCGACATCGTAGTCGCTGGAATCGTTATGACTAAGTCTCTGCACGAACATTTTCCGCCCTTCCAGATAACTCCGAATCCAGTCCAGGAATGAGCCCCTGAATCCCATACTAAATAATTTACAAGCTATAAATTCAAAATCAAGGCAGTCGAATGCACGAGACTCGTCAAAAAATAGTCCAGCGGTCGGAATACCTCCATCTAAGTTGTCATGTAAAAACTTGATGAATTGACACGCTGCAGTTCCAGTTGATCTGCCAACTCTAAATCCATGTTGAGAGTCAGATATGACGGAGAATTTATCGAGAAATTTGAGCACTCTGTCATAAATTAACCGCTCAAAGATGCAAGGAAAAAATCACTCCTCGCTAGACCTTTTTCCTCTTCAGTAGCGACAGCAGAAAACTTTGAAGGAGCATTTTTTTTGCTGGACATGTGGAAATGTACAAAAATTGTTTTGGAAAGTTTGAATAAACTGCTTGTGGATGGAAAAATTTTAGGTTGGAAGACTTGAAAAGATAGAAAATTTAGAGAAAAACGTTTCAAGAAATTCTGCTAGTGCACCGGATACTCCTGTACAAAAGGTGTTTAAGGAATCAAGAAAATGAAGAGGTAAAATATGGTAACGAAACTACGTCGAAGATCAAGTTATGGTCCAGATCACTCGAGAAGCTAGGTTTTCTGTTCAATGAATGGGTTAATAAGGTTCTTGAGTTGTGGCTGCTATCCCGATAACCTTTAGATCAAATACTTCGAGACAGTCGAGACTTCCACCCATCTTAAAATGAAGAGGGTTAAAACCTCGGAGCAGATTGGTAAGCAAGTGCAAAATATGCAAAATAAACCAAGGAACAAGCCTGTTACGCGATCTCTGAAAGAGTAACTAAGTGGTTAAGTACGCTTTCTTGTGTCTATGTCCATTTTATTTTTTCCAGTTTTCACCATGAAACACAGTACATCCGAGGAGACCTTCACATTAAAGGATTATGAAAAATTCAGTAAGATACTGAGAGTGAATGATGAATTCAATAATTTCAACATACTCCATAATACAATAAATATTTTATGAACAAGAACTTCGATCAATTCAGGATGTTTTTGGTAGTGTTGATGCTGATATCGATTGTGTGGTGAAGACGAAAGCATTGATTGTGGATAGCTCTGAATTCTTTAACAAAGCTGGCTATAGCTCATTCCACACTGCTGGTGAGAACCAAAATTTTACGGAATATTCACAAGCCAGACCTAAATATTCGACGAATTATTAGTTGCATTAAGTCTCCATCTTATGAAATATCCGTCCTCGTACATCAAATATTATTATTTGTTCTTAATTCGACACAGTTTCATTTAATCTTCTTATGTTATCTGCAATTAAGCCTTTTATTATTATAATTATTAATATTAAGTCTAGTGATTTCTACATATCTGTAAAATGTCAGAAACTCATTTGAGTTATTTTCTTTCACACACTCAGTCTCTGTACCAGACAGACAAGCTCTTGTCTCATTAGACGTAGTGTCTCTACAAACCAATATTCCGAAGAACTTGGTATAGGATATTGTGATAAGAAAGTGAAGATATACAGCGTGAGACTTTGACTTGTATATATAATCTAAATGTTATTCCTTTTATCAAACTGAACACTTTTTTCCTATCCTCTTTCACAAAATTCAGTTTCGTTTTAAAGATACAGGGTATCGAAAAAACACTTTTCTGTTCATAACTTCGGAACCGTTATTTCAAATTAACTAATCATGACATTATACATCCAATACGAGTTTCTAATAAAAAGTTATTGTTAGCGTTCATGATTGAAAATGAATGTCAACAAAATACAGAATCCAAATACATGTCCTGAATCACGATACAAATCACGTATTAAATAGAAATTAATGAAAAATACATTGACACTTATACTCAGTAACGATGTTTCCTAAGCAATATCCTCTTGGAATTTTATAAACTCAACACTTCTTCTCCTTCATCAGCCCTCTTTCATCCAGTGTCGGATATAGGCCTCTTCCAGTTTTCTTCATGTTTCTCTGTCTTTCGCTATTCTCATCCATTGTTTTCCGGCTACAGCGACAACATCGTCTATCCATCTTTTTATAGGTCTTATCATGCTTCTTTTTGTTTCCCTAGGTCTCCAAAATGTCACCCTGTACAACCATCTTTCCACGTGTGCCACCCATTGCCACCTGAGTGTCGCTATTAATTCCATGATGTCGGTTACTCTGGTTTTCTTTCTTATTTCGCTGTTCGGAATTCGGTCTCTTGAGCGTACACCCAGCATAATCCTCTCCATGGCTCTTTGAGTTAATCTCAGTTGATCTGCCACTTTTTTGTTATTGCCAGATGGTCACGTAGAAGTATTTAGGGATGGGATCTCTCTTATAACCCGATGGTAGTGATGGTACGACAAACCGACTTTCTCCGAAGAGGTAATTAATTTTTATTCTCACAACCCTTTGTCGAGCTCCCCAACTCTCTCATACAAAGTTCCATGGCGATGTGCTTACAAAGATTATTAATATCATGGAAAACAACTACCCGAGAATCTCTGAAAGAATCCCAAAAACGGAAAATCAATTTACCACTAAGGAAACGCGTTTCTATAAAAATAACCACATCAGATTCCTCTCAGAAAGAGTTAGTCATGTTCCAAAAATGGACAAAAATAACATATTCATCGCAATGCTAACAGAAAACAGAGTGTTCTTTTCCGAACACTATTCCCTGTTCCCTGTTAAACATGCCTTTGTATTTTTTATATTTCTTCTTATTTAACTGTCAGGATCACCTTCAATGTCTGCTATTCATTTCTCATTTCCTATTAACGCTGCGCTGTGTTTTGAAAATTTCTTTCTTTTTATGACATTGTTTTCTTCTTTATCTAGAATTGTTATAAACTAGATGAAATTCTTCAGAACCACCTTTTGCATCTCAGGATTTCTTCGAATAATCGTTTAATAATGGTTTTTTCTTTCTATGGTGCAGTTGTTTTCGTTCTTTAATCTTCAACAATTGAGCTTAATGATCAGGCATATGGATTTCTGATGTGATCAGTGTCGATTCATCCTGGAGATTTGTGAACATATTATTATCCATGCAATTTGCTGATTGTTTTTGTACTCTGGATTATAATAATAATAATAATATATTTATTAGTTTCAAGACTTATCCAGTTTGTGACAGATAAACAAGATAAAATAGAAACAAGTCAACTTCATCTTCGAGACGAGCATGAGTTGTAAAACTCCGCCAAATTGTATGGTTCACATTCAATAATGAACAGAGTTATCCGTCTCTCAAAGAGGCTAGGGCTGCTGATGCCATGAAATTCTCTAGGTAGAGCATTGAAAAGTTTAAGGCATCCAAAGACTGTTGCTTTAGTTGTCAATGTTAGGGAACACTTAGGGAGCAGATAAGGACACATTCGTCTTGTAGCGTTTTTGTTCTCATAATTAGCGAAAAGGTGATCATGTTTCCGAAGGAAGAGCAGGGAACGAAGGATAAACAGACCCGTGACGGTTAGGATCCCATTTGACCTGAAGACCCCCGACAGGATTGCCGGAAACCCAGACCAAACATAGATCTCATCGCAACTTTTTGAGTAACAGACAAGTTTCGAACGGAGGAGCTATTTCCCCAGAAAATCACACCATAGGACAACAGGGACTGAAAGTTGGAGAAATATATAGTTTTCAGCACCTCTACCGAGACATGGCGCTTCAGGGCGTTTATAGAGTAAATCACTGTAAATAGCTTTTTATTCAGATTTTCGTGTATATGCCATTTGAGGGTGGCATCTAAGTGAAGTCCAAGAAACTTGACGGAATTCTGAATCCTCAAATCCGACTGCTGATGGCAATTTAATCTCTCGGGAATGCGTAGTCGAGAGTGGGCGGTATGAAAGAGGGTTAGCTCCGTTTTTTCTATATTTAGGAGTAATGAGTTCCGGGAGCACCAGGCCTCAGCGGTGGCCATACCCTCAATAGATTGTTGAGTCAGGCGTTGAAGATCAGGAGAAGTTGTTAGGATGCTTGTGTCATCTGCATATATCGATAAGTGGAACAGCGAGTTGTTATAGGCGTCAGGGAGGTCATTAATGTAAAGAATAAATAGAAGGGCCCCAAGGATACTACCCTGCGGTACTCCCGCCCTCAGTGTTATCTCTTTCGATAAGTATGAATTACCTTCGACAACAATCTCCACCCTTTGTCTCCTGTTCACGAGGTAGCTACGCAACAATCGAAGTTGATTATCCCGTACTCCATAGTATTCCAATTTATTAAGCAACATATCGTGATTCACAGTGTCAAACGCCTTAGATAGGTCTAGAAACACTCCCAGTGGAATACTCCCAGCCTCCAAAGCATCATATATCGAGTTTAAAAGGAAGAAAATTGCTGTTTCGGTACTTTTGTTCTTAAGAAAACCATGTTGTCGATCATTAAATATGTTGAACTTATGTTAAAAGGAGAGTAGCCGGGAACATAGTTACTTCTAAAAGATCTTAGAGAAAGTCGATAGTAGGCTTATTGGGCGATAGTTATTAAAGTTACCAGTTTGTGTCCCTTCCTAACATCTCCAACAGCCGCACCAGCCTTTCGAAGAACACATCCAGCTCCGCAACCTGAGAGACGTTTGACCTGTAGATACAAATTATAATTAGTTTACTACTACATCCTAAATTAAATTCAACAGCACAACATTCAAATGAGTATTGTAAACTTAATTTGTTAACATCTGAGCTAACAGAAAAAATTTCAACATTTTCACGAACAAAAATTGCACATCCACCATGTCTGTGAACTGGGCGACAGAAGCTGGAGGCAAGCTTGAATCCAGGTATCCTGAAGCAGCTCAGTTGATCAGAGCTCTGCCAGTGCTCACTTAACGCCAAGAAATCAGCCTTCCGCTCAGTTAGCAACTGATCTAAACCATATAAAGATGTAGCGAGAGATTGTATGTTCAGATATGTCAAGTTTTTAACAGTACTTGCTTTGTTCGAAGAATCCAATGCAGAATCTGGAATCGCAGCAGCATCAGGATCTACCTCTGGTGGGTGTGGTTCGACTTTTTCAGGAAAAAATTTCTGCAGTTGAACTCCCGGAAGGTAACCCCGCTCGGCCAGAAATCAGAAGAGTTGATTCGAGCGAAGAGAGCACCATTGGGGATGCCAACGCTAAAGGCAGAGTTTTGTCCCCTAGTTTCCAATTTATTAATTTCGAACAGTTGAATTTGCTCAATGCCTGAACCAACAAGGAATGATTTAATATCCTCTGGGGCAGCTTTCTTTCCTGATATACGGCCAACGTACAGCCATCTCCTTCTGAGTGCACCTTTAATCTCAGAATTTACGCTAGAATTTAAGGAGCCAGTACATACATCTCTCTTCTGAGATCTTCTAGTTGAAGTAGTGGACACACGTTTTTTACGGTTGTATGTTTGCCATTTCTGGTTACCTTCCATATCAGTAGCAGCGTTTTGTGTACTATTATTTGACTTTCCGTCTTTCTGTATATTATCAGAGACAACTATATTATTCAAGTCAATTTCTGATGTGTTTACTCTATTTGTTAGGTTAGAGTATTCAAGGTTACCAACCTCCGCATTAGCATCTCTGGTAGTTTCGGTAGTAGTAGTTTCATTGAACCCATGGGCTTTGACATTTGACATCTGACGTTTTGCTTCTGTGACAGAACCAGTAACACCTGATATCGTTTGAGTAGCGGAATGTTTACCTTTTTTTGGCAGATTTTTTGTTGCTTCTAAAGTTTTTATCTTTTCATGCAGTAATACATTATTTTCTTCCAAAATGGAATTTTTGCTTTTTACATCCTCTAAAAGGGAATTTAATGGCGTTACTTGCATTTTGTAGAATTGTAGCTCAGTAATTGCCGTTTGAGGTGACGGTGTTTCACCTGATATAGCTGATTCACGGCTCGACGTGGTCTCGTGGATGCAGGTGGCAGATCTCTTCAAATTCGCCTGTTTTTTATACATGTTACATTTTGTTTCCAGTGCGACGGTAGTACTATTACATATTTTCGAGTTGGATTGAGACTGTGTTTCGGCTTTACTAATTAGCACCTTTTGAGGGCGTGATTGTAGGTTAGATTCAAACCATCTCAATGGTTTCCCTCTGATACCGTTTTGCTTGAGTTTTGTGAGGATGTAGTGATGTTCTAGATTTCCGAATGCTTTTGATAGATCTAGAAAAAGAGTGACTGCTATTTCAGAATTCTCTAAAGCTGTTAAAATGTTCTTAATGAAGTCGTAGATGGTAGTTTGAGTGGATTTCCCCTTGATAAAGCCACGTTGGCTCGGTTACCACCGAGCAACGGTGGTAACCGAGCAATCGGTGGTAACCGAGCCAACGTGGCTTTATCAAGGTAGGATTTTATGTTCTGTGATGAAGGTTATCAGTTGATGGCTCACTATACCACCTCAAAAATTTCAGATGAGACTGGTAGGAGACTTAAGGTGGTTTCCATACATCCGATCATCCGATGATACGATCGTCCGAAGGTGTTGTGATTGGCCGAAATATTTCATTTTGAATATTTCTGCCAATCACAATACCTTCGGACGATCGTATCATCGGATGATCGGATGTATGGAAATCCACCTTTATGGGTCTGTAATTTTCTATTAACTCAGGGTTTCCCTTCTTGTAGGCAGGTGTGACAATTGCCCTTTTTAGCTGGTCCGGAAAGATGCCATGCTTCAAGGAATTATTCACAATATGTGTAATCATGTAATCATGTGTGGGATCAATTATCACATGTATATATCTCTTTACAATAGAAGTGGAGATGCCATCCTCTCCACAACTTTTTTTGTTCTTTAGCATAGATACTATCCTATAGTTATTTTTTCTTTTCTGATTTCTATGAACGTAAGAGTTTCCGAATGTAAGTGAATGTTGTGTTTCAGTTCACATTCCTTGGAGTTTCTTGGTTTGTTTGTGGCAGATGTAGAAAGTAGTTGTTGAAATCATTCGCTACCTCGCTAGCATCCCCAGGGACCTTTATATTATTTGTTTTGTACTGACTCTTAATGCTCCTGACTGTAGTCCATAAACTTTTGCTCTTGTTGTCAAATGTAAGAATTTCTCATTATACGCTCTGGCCTTCTCTTCCTTTAGCTTTTTGACGTATTCTTATTTCGCGCACTTATATGCCTCGTTGAAAATAGGATTTCTAGTTTTACATGTAAAGTATATCCAGTCTGTTTTACATTCCTTTAGGTCTTGGTTTTTCGTTACTTTCTATTTGTTTTTCTTCATGGGAATATTTTTAATTGGGCTTGAACGATCTAGATCTGCTGAGAAAAGACTCATGAAAGTGTTCCATTGTTTATCCACCTCTTCCGAGGGAGGGTCGTGTACTCTAGTCCAATCAACTTGTCTATTAGATTACAAATATTTTGCTCTAACGTTATTCTCCTCCTTCTGTTTATAGGGAGTGTTGATCCATCCTGAATAAAGGTTATCAACTTAGCTTTATCGTGATCCGACAATCCAATAGATAATGTTTCTGTTGAGTTGTTTTGGCTGTTAGTTACAATGTTGTCGATAATACACTACCGTTTGGTTGGTCCACCCAATGGCCTGTAGCACCTCCTCCAGTTTGGCAAGGAATATCTTAGGCTGTCCAGGTGTTGTGTAGATACATAGAATTGTTTAGTTGTCTGCAATATGCGCTAGTTCCTTGATTCCATAGTTTCTCAGTTCATCATCGGACTTCCAATGTTCAGTGATGCTGAGAGCCTATAGGTCGTCTTGTAGCGTTTCCAAAATATATTCCAATTGATCTACAGTGTTTCCGATCGATTGAACGTTCTGGTTGAGTACTGTGATGTGATTGGTTTTTTTGTTATTGATTTCTGTAGAATGTTGGTGCTGGTTATTTTGCTTCCTGTGTATCAAGTTTCGTGTATAGTTAATTGATCCTTGTGCTCCAAAAAATGTCCGCCTCTTATGAAGTTCAATCTTGGAATACAACTTCGCTAGGCCAAAATCGTTTTTGTAGATCTCTTCTTTGAACTCCATTGGAAAACCTACCATGAACCTACCATGAAGTTTTAATATTGGATTTTTTTGTTTTGCATTTCTAATTCATTTACCACAGTATCTTCTGCCTTTATGTTTCTCTTGTTGGATATGTAATCTTCAATATCCTTTGAGGTTATAGAATTTGTTACTTTTGATATAAACAGCCAGAGCTTCTCTTCATTGATTGGTTTGATTGACTCAAAGTTGTTTTCTTCTGAAGTGAATGTTTCTTTTCTAACATTTGTGTTTTTACGTCTGTCTATCTTTCAATGAGTATCCTCTCTAAAATCACTCACCTTCGTCTCGTTTTCGGTATCTTGAATTCGTTGGTCGTGTACACACTTGATGCGTGTGTTTTGACTTACATTACCGCTCATTGAATAATATACTATTATTCATGGACTGGTGGTACTTTCATTGAAGTTAGTTGAAGTTTGGTTGCTTTCATTATCTTTGCTGTTCTGTGGTTCGCCTTCTCCTGTCTTCATCGTTGTCATCTTCACGACCTCTGAAGTTTGTTGGGTAGTGCTAGTGTCATTATTCTTGTTATGTGACCTGTGGGCTTTGGATCTATATTTGTCTTGTTTGCTTGCATCTTTTTATGTATTCACTTTGGTTACATCTCCATAACTTTTTATGTTGTTCACCTGTTTTTTTGGTTCAATTGTATTTACTCTCTTCTTCAGAATAGAAATATATTCTTGTAATATTTTGTTTTTTTCTTGAACTTCTACTGAGATTTCCTTCAAATATTGGTTTTCAATGCTCAGTATTTTCATCTGCATTTCAGAATTAGTTGTTTTGATGTCGCAATCTGAAGTTTCTTCGTTGGATGTTTCGTGTTTGCACAAAGTGGATTTTAGACCTGTTGCTTGTATAAGGCATGATTTGTGAAAGTACCCTTGACACTTGATCCACTGTACCGCGGATACAACTTTTTTTTTGCTTTGAATGCATTCAAATTCACTATTTTTAATAATTTTCTCAGCTTGATCTGACGGATCGTCTTCACTCGGCGCCATCTTGAGTAGGTATCAGTTGTGTTCTGTATAGGCTTTGTCACTGTGTCCCTACGCCACCTTAGGTACAGAACTGTTAATTTTCAATATCTCTTACAGGCGGTTTCCGAAAGGCCGTTCAACGTAAAAATCAACTAATAACGTCATGTCAATTCTATGGTCAAGCGTCATTTCAGTTGCTGAAAGTATGGTTAAACACTCTGATTCGATCATCCTGTCAGTTAACACAGTGGTCAAATATTGAACGTGAATTATACTTTGAGCGTCTTTTTGAGTTTCTGAAACGCAAGTCACGGCAAAATCAGTGATTAAACAAGTGTCAAAGAGGTGGTCAAGTAATTTGAACTGTTCGGCGAATTATCTTGCTAGAGATATTGTTTATCAACGAAATCAACGTAGTTTTCAAAGAAATGTTATCGGTATGTATCAAAATATGTTATTTAAGTGTCAATTACTCATATAATTTTCTTTAAAAGGCATTTATTTTTGCAACAATTTGTGATTCTATTTTCTTGTTGAACGTATGCAGAAAAATAATTATATCGTGAATAATATAATTTTTTCTGAAAAGGCATTTATTTTTGCAACAATTGGTGATTTTATTTTGTTGTTGTAGATAATCATGGATGTCAGATTGGATATAAGCATTTCCAGTAATTCCAGCAGTGGAAGTAGCAGTGAGGAAAACAGAAGGCAGAGAATTTTTCAGAGTAGAATGAACCCTTATGAATTCTACAATGATGTGGAGTTCAAAAATAGGTATAGGATGTCCAAGGATTTTATAATGGTACTTGTGCAGATGATAGAGAATAAAATAAAACCATTAACATTGAGGAACAGATCAATCACTGCCCTGGAGCAAGTGCTGCTAACAATCAGTTATTTCGCAACAGGAGCATTTCGAATAACTGTGGCTGACCATATAAGGGTCACAGCATGTAGAATAATAAAAAGAGTAACAGCAGTCATTGCCCAACTCCGATCCCAGTTCATATCAATGCCTAGAACAGAGGAAGAACGCAATAGGATAAAATCAAAATTTTATTCCATTAGTTCATTTCCTAATGTGATCGGAGCAGTGGACTGTACACACATAAAAATACAATCACCTGGTGGTCCACGAGCTGAGCTTTTTAGAAATAAAAAGGGGCACTTTTCTTTAAATGTTCAGGCCATATGTGATGCCAATTTAAAAATATTGGATGTCATTTGTAGGTGCCAGGTTCAGTGCATGATACGACCATTTTAAACGATTCTCATATTCGAGCTGAGTTTGAAAGTGGATTGTTCGGTACTGAATATTTATTGGGAGACAGTGGTTACCCTTGTCGGTCATATTTATTGACACCATTTCTGATGCCATCAACGCCAGGTGAGCAAGCTTATTACCGAGCCGAGATAAAAACCAGAAATACTGTGGAGAGGTGCTTTGGTGTCTTGAAGAGACGTTTTCCATGTTTTTCTATGGGCATTAGAGTGAAAATTGAGACAAGTATGAACATTATAGTTGCTTGCTGTGTGCTGCACAATTTGGCACTAAGACATAATGAAGAATTAGGAGTATTTGACATCGAAGAAAACTTCCCAGAAGTTGCTCCAAATCCATTTACAACTGATGAAAATATCGGCCAGATCATCAGTGGTTTTAACACATTTCAATGATAATTAATAACTGTAGGAGAAGACTCGAATCAAAGGTGAATTAAGATATTGAGAAAAGGTTGTTACTATAAATTTGTGTTCGAAACTAATCTTATTTTTACACCTAAAAATTGCAGGACAAAAACCTATTCAAATAATAATTCCATTGTGAAAATCTCAAAATAAACAATTGTTAGTGAATTGATACCGAATTAATTTTCAGGTCACTTGGAGGATATAACAAGGGTATTCATTATTTAACTTCAAATACATTGAAAAATTAATTTCATTTATTGATTACATAGATTATCATATTCTTTTTCTTTTATTTTTATTTCTATATCTAAAAGCTTGTACTTTTTGAACTTAAGTCGTATCTCTTCTAATTGTGCTTTTTTTTCTAATTTTGCTGTCTGCAATTTTATTAGGTAATATCTTGTTTTCAATTCAATGTCATTTGTTTTTCTTCCTTTTTTTACTACCTTCCTCCTCCTATTAGTAGGCTTTCTTTCAGGAAGAGGTTCTTTTTGTTCTAGTTCATAACAAATCTCCACTTGGGGTTGTACCTCCTCGTCATTTCCAACTTCTCCATCTAAAAGAGATTCAAAGTATTTGAAACAAGGAAATTATAGAATAAAGATCATGTAATGAGTATAATGAGTGTGAATATGTTATATACCTATATTATAGTGGCTCAAATCGATGTCACATTTATTTGACAGTGGCTCAATTTGATCTCCCATCACAGCCAACATTCTTGAACCAACTGTACTTAACACAGGCTGGTACAAGCCGCCACCTGTTGCTAGGACCCCTTTCGTTTGCAACATTCTACCTCGGGGTCCTTTTCAAATTCAGGTAGGCAGTGTGCAGTTGCTTCTGAGTCCTTGGCACTTCAGCGGTACTGTTGAATTCTGCTGTAATTTCAACCCATTTTTTATTTTTGGCTGCAACTGATATTCCATTTGTTAATTTGTTTTCTATAACATGTTTCCATCTGAAAAAAATTGTCAAGTGAATATCAAATGTATATGAACATTTCAACGTGAATATTATCGTTTACAGGGTTGTTGGCGACGTTACAAATACTTACCTTTGAATTAGATCCAACAGTCTGCACTTTTCTCTTTCGGTGAAATTCCGACCACGTGAACCCATTTTGTGCAAATTGCAATTTTTAACGTGCTACGTCGAGAAGTGATTTCAAAATATGGAAATGAAGGTTATGTTATTCATCAAAATTATAACCTATAACGTGCTGTTCGATCACAGAATATTAGTTTTTTCACAGAATCTGTGGTTCGATAGCCTTGCAACAGGGTCACCTCATGTCAAATCAAAATGATCACAGATTAGTTAATTTTGCACTGAACAACTTTTCAGCAACTCAAATTGATTTGACATCTCTGTCAACTCGAATGTTGTGTCAGTTGACATACAGTTTGATCAGTGTTTCAGAAACCGGCGGTTAGCCATTTAAATCAACTAACCCACTTGGTTTCTGCCTTGACCAAAGTTCACTGAAGAGGATAATGTCAATATTTCCATCATCTGTAAATAAGTTCAGCTGAATGAGTTTGTTTCATAATAATTGGAGGTTATAATTGGAAATTGTGAAATTCAATTCCAAATTTCTACGTTCCGTCTTAGTTTTAGAGTAAAAGTGCCGTTAAAGTTGTATTTTAGAATTTCTATTCCCTCAGGCAGAAAGTTTTCGATGAAAATACCTCATGTGTTCTAACTCCTAGGCTGAATGCGGAGTTCTCAAAAAAGCTTATGTAGACAATTACCATATTTGGTTCGAAAAATTGTAAGAGATATTTCTTTGTTAGATAAAGAAGAACTTTATTCCCCAATATTTCAGTGAACAATTTATGAATTAAGTATTTTCATTTCATTCTTCTTGGCAAAAATTTAATCGATGTGTGGCTAGCAGACAAGAAATTAATATTGGTAATATAACGCTTGTAACGCTCCTTATTCTTTGCGAACCTCGAAACTACCATATTTTCATTAATGTGAATTAACTCAGTGAAATTCGATATCACGAAACAGCAATCGTTATCCCGCTTAATTTCTAAATGAACTTATATAAGCCCGCCTGAGCACTCGTTCATTTTCCAGGCGAGCGTTTTCTTATTGGAACTCTCGCAAGCACATTTGCATTTTAGGATAATTGTTCCATACTACAGAGATTAAGGTAAAGAGAAAATATAGGATAGTTACTCTAAGCTGCATGATGATGGTAAGCTTTAGATTCCTCCCCTAAGTGGATTGCAATCTTATTCGAATGTGTTTTCTGAACACATTCAAAATAAATTATGTGAAATATGCTCAGTACCTTTATTAAATGCCTAATCCGATTTTCCTGGAAATGTTTCAAGTTAAGATGTTGGTGGTGAAATGAAATGTTCACATTTAAATTCCTTTTTGATATCAACGAGGATAATGATACTACTATCGATAACAATTCAAACTTTTACATTGGAATTATTATTGATGGTAGTTTTGAATACGGAGACGGACTTGGTCTCGAAACGTTTTTTCACTAGACTGTTTCACGACCCGAATCCTCCGCCATTTTGCAAGAATGGTTGAAAGTCGAGTTTGACATAGTAGAGGTAATGGGGTACAATACATTGCGACTAGATAGAACGCGCCACATGGGGTGTTTTGTGATTCTGAAAACTGACCATAACTGACTGAGGATAAGTGCATTTCTGTAGCACCAACAAATCAAGCAAGATGCCAATGTCAATATGCCTTTCTAGAGTAAAACTGGCTTGCAGAAGAATTGCGAATATCATGCCATTGATAGCTCGAGATATGAGTGTGGTCTTGTAGAGCATTTGGTCAGTAATTGTTCAGTACATAAATTTCCAGATGGTTTTAAGGCTGTTCATTCAGTATCTGATATGTTTTTGAGATAGGTCGATACCTTCAATACAATTTGAAAGTGAATACATATATTAGTTGAATTCCCTTTCTGGTTTATTCTCCCTTCATTTTCTGTTTCGGATTATTACAGAATACTCTGTCACTTTGGCAAAAGGAAGAATAAATTGTATTCTAAGATTCTTCTGATGCCCTTCAATATGAATATCAGCTTATACTGTGAACAAATCCAAAACAAATCAAATTGGATAGAGTTATGTGCAGTTATGGACAGAGTTATGTGCAGCTCGGAATAGGAAGGCTCAATGGTTCGCAATTTCATGCTGCGCAACAAATTTCAGGAGCGGATCATCTCTTCTTAGAATCCGTACTGTCATTTTCAAAGTTTGGTGATAGTGTTAATATTCCTTCTTCTTCATGTGCTGTACGCTACTAGCGTGTAAGCTTTCATTCGCCATCGATCCGAAGTTGTCTCTCCCTAGCAAGAGCAAAAATATCCCCGGCATTGCGAATCCCGCACCAAACTCTTATATCCCGCAGCCAAGAGTGTTGTTTCCGCCCTGGACCTCTTCTCCCTTCTATCTTTCCCATCAAAATAAGTCTCAGGATCTCATATTTTTCTCCTCTGATAATATGCCCCAAGTAAGAAACCTTCCGTGCCTTTACCATCCGCAACAACTCACGCCCGGTTCCAGCCCTTGCTAGCACCTCCTCGTTTGACACATGATCAACCCAAGAAATCCGCAGTAGTCTTCGAATCGTCCACATCTCGAACGCCTCTATGCGATTCATCGATCTTACCTTGAGTGACCACGTTTCCGCTCCATATGTTAGTATAGGCCATATATAGCATTTTATCATACGCATTCTCAAGTTGAAAGGAATTTCTCTCCGGCACAAAAATCTCTGAAATTTCACGAATGTAGTCCTTGCTATCGCTGTTCTAATCTTTACTTCTACATCGCGATCTAGTCTGTCAGTTATCATGCAGCCAAGGTATTTGAACTTGGTAACTCTCTCCAAGGGTTCACCATCCATCAATATTTGCACCTGGTTATATTGTTGTCTGCTTATGATCATTATCTTCGTTTTAGCACAGTTGATTTTCAGACCATAATCCTTTCCCACTCTGTTGATGTTGTCTAGAAGTAGGTTGTAGGTCCTCCAACTTATCTGCGAGTATGGCAGTGTCGTCCACATAGCGTATATTGCTTATAGGTGTTCCGTTTATTTTAATTCTCTTCGATTGGTTCTGTAGTGCTATCTGGAAAATTTCTCCGATGTATATATTGAATAAAAGAGGGGACAAGACGCAGCCCTGTCGTACCCCTCTTGTTATTTGGGCTTCATGTGTCGACAATGAGTTGTTGATTCGAAGCTTCGCTGACTGATTCCAGTAGAGGTTTTGAACAATCTGGAGATCTCTTGTATCCAGACCAATCTTCCTGAGTGCATCCATCATTATTTGGTGTTTTATGCTGTCAAAAGCTCTCTGGTAATCTATAAAGGCTATAAACACATCTTTCCGTTGATCATAACATTTCTGAGCGAGCAGCTGCAGACAATAAATTGCCTCTCTAGTGCCCATTGCGTTCTTAAACCCAAACTGTGTAGTACCGCTGAATTCCTCGCATCTCCTGAATATTCTCTTCTGAATGATCTTGAGGAAAAGCTTCAAAACGTGACTCATCAGACTCACTAAACGATGGTCCTCACACTTGTAGGCGTTGTTTTTTTTTTGGTATAGCTATGAACGCAGATTTTAACCATGCAGAAGGTATTTCGCCACTGTCATAGATCTTATTGAATAGTCGACATAAATGTTCCGGTTTCACAGCCTTCAACATCTCATCGTGCACATTATCCTCTCCTGGCGCCTTTCCATTCTTCAGATTTTTGATCGCATACTCCACCTCCGACATGAGTATAGGTGGTCCTGTAGGTTTGTCGAAGTTAATTAAACTGGGTATTGCCGGACGATCATCCTGGTATATGGTTTGGATATGTTTTTCCCAAACCAAGCGAATTTCATCATTGTCTGTTACTATTTTGTTGTTATGCCTTACAGATGATACGCTATTCCTATGAAAACATCCTGTTATCTCCTTGAATTTTTTATGAAAATTGAAGGAGTCATGTACTTCATTTAACCTTTCTGCTTCCTGACATTGTTCTTCCAGCCATTTTTCTTTTGCTTCTCTTATCCTCTTCCGTATGTCCTTGTGTATTGTGTTGTACAGAGCAGTATCATTTCTCAGTTTAGCCATACGACGTTCCTCCATTCTATCAATTATTGCCTCCGTCATCCATGACTTCTTAATTTCTCGCCTCCTGTTTCCAATAACCTTCTCTGCTGCCTGCATAATGTTCACTTCTACACATTCCCAGTGTTGTTCCACAGTCTGTTCCTCCTTCGGTCCATTCGTCTTGAAGCCTCTCTCTATTTCTCTTTCAAGTTCTTCCGCTCTTTCATTGTCTTTCAGAGCCCTGATATCATATCTTTTCAGTTCTTCGCTGGATCTTATCAGTTTTCCTCTGAAATGGAAGTTTCCTATAAGAGGGTTGTGGTCTGAGCCAATGTCGGCACCAGGATATGCGGCTACTCGTGTTACGTTGTTTTGAAAGCGTCTTTTAATTATAAAGTAATCGATTTGATTTCTTACGATATGTACGGCATTATCCTGTGGGGACTTCCATGTATACAGGCGTCTTGGATGTAAGTCAAAAAATGTGTTTTTAATGGTTAAATCTTCTTCTGTACAAAATTGGATGAGTCTTTCTCCTCGTTCATTTCTCTCTCCTAGACCGAATCGACCCACGACACCTTCCACTGCCTCCCCTCTTCCTACCTTGGCATTGAAATCGCCAATTATTATAGTTATCTCCTGCGATTTCAGTGAATGAAGTACTCCTTGTAGTTGTTCATAAAATTCCTCAACTTCTTGATCAGTTTTGTCTGCCGTGGGAGCATATACCTGAATGATGTTCACATTTATCGGTCTACAAGCTAGTTGCATCACAATGATCCGTTCCGAGCATGCTATTACGTTCATAACTGATTTCTTCATTTCGTTTCTTATTAGAATCCCGACTCCATTTCTGTGCTGTGGGTCATTGTTTGTAGAACCCGAATAAAAGAAGGTGGTGTCCTCCTTCTGGCAGGTTCCGCTTCCAGGCCATCTCGTTTCACTAATTCCCAGGATATCCACATTAAGTCTTTTCATCTCCTTGATCGCATTGTCTAGTTTACCAGCTGCGTACAAAGTACGTACATTCCATGTAGAAATTCTGCTCTTTAATTTTCTCACGTCAAGCCGGGAGATTCTTCGCACCCTCTGGTGATTTAATACCTGCCCGGGACTGAGGGCCATTTTTTCATTTTTCCTTGACATTTTGAAAATAGAATTGGCAGAATGAACTTCCAGGGGAAAAATTAATTGGGTAGTATCCCCTTACTTTCCCAACTTCGATTTCAGCCGCTCCTAACATGGAGAACCGCCGCTGTTTGCAGCCGCCCACTCTGGGTCAGTCACTGCTGTGAGAGTTTTGGTCCACCTCGGATATTTGATTTCTCCGATACCACCTATATCTAGGAGGCATTCCCCTATCCGCCACCTGGGGAGGCGCCTGATGGGAGACTAGCAACCCCACACAAACATTGCAATCCTCTACCCCCATGGCTTCGGGGAAGGTATATCCTCTGTATTGAACTGTTGGGATGTAGGCTACTATTCATGTTCATCGTTTTCCTTGTTGACCTATCAAGATCGAGGAGTTCGTTTACCGTCCAGTTCACCACTCCGAAAGAATAGGTGAGAATCGGGATGGCTAGCATATTTGTAGCAGATACTTTGTTCTTTTACGACAGCTGCGATTTCCAAATGTCTCTCTGCTTCTTTTTGTAGCTGGCTGTTAGGGCATCCTTTATCTGGGTTATCTCCAGTACACCCCTCTGTTTCATCCCAAGAAACTTGTAAGTTTCTCCGTCTTCGAAATGTCGAAAAGTCATTCCATGTTCTAGTCGAATATCTTCTCCTGCGTCTTCAGCTTTTCCCCTGCGCATATGAAAGACAGCACACTTGTCCAAACCGAATGACATTCCCATTGCTGAGGTGTAATCTGAAACAATATTCAGTAGTTGCTGTAGTGCGGACTCGGAGGGAGCGTAGAGCTTCGAGTCGTCCACGTGAAAGAGATGCGAGATCAGGTGATTCCTTCTGCTTGGTGGTCCGGCCTTGCATCCTTTTTTGCTCTCCCTCAACTCAATTGTTAGTGGTATGAGTGTTATGCAGAATATATATATATATATATTCTTTTGAAAGAGAGAATTACATACTGTTTTGTAATATCAAACAATATATGGCATATGGCACGTGTGAAGAAATGGCTACAAGGAACAGATTATATATAAGAATAAAATCTGTTTCCCGCTCCAAATCTGAGTGTTAGCAGAGGGAATGTAAACGGGGTACCATACAATTATGTGCATGATACACGAGAACAGATAAAAACCTCTGAAAAAACTCTGTCTCCCCGTGTATGTGTGGTGATACTGAATTTGTTGAAAATATGCTGCTATCCATGTTACAGAGCTCCTTGTGCTTGAAAACATGCCTTTTCATCGAACTGGAGGCAAATATCTTGAAATTACATCTGCAACAAGAAAAAAAAAAGACGAAAAACGAGAAAGAAGCAGTAGAAAAAAATACTTCACCTGCTAAAAAAACCTTTTCACAAAGCCCTAACTCTCTCAAGGATCGGGAGGATCTTTCCATCAGGTCCGATCTTCCAAGTGATGATTCTTCTGTTCTTCAGGTGTTCGAGGAACGCTACAGGCCCCTTATGTTGGGGGATCATCTCCCATAGATTAGAGTGGTTGTTTTTAGAATAATAACGGGCTTAGCGAATCTCTCTGGAAAACTCCTCTCCTGTATCTCACCCATCCCGTATAAACGGTTCGACACCCTGCTCGGATGGCAAACACCGTTTTCCTCAGCGCTATGATGTTTTATATCGCGTGGATGATGTTAGGGTGGACTTTCAGCATTTTTAATAACCGTACTATCAGTTCGTGCGGCGAGGTGTCATATGCTTTCGCGTAGTCCAACCATGAATTGTGTAGGTCGCGCTTGTAGTGTCTGGCATTTAGACATAGGCCTTTGTCTATGAGCATGTTGTCCTTGCATCCGTGCACTCCTTCTTTGCTTCCCTCTGTTCGTAGATACTGTTCCACACTGGTCCAATGATCCAGTATTCGATCTTGAATTACACTTGTGAGGATCTTATAGAGTGTATTGAGGCAAGTCATTGGACGATAGTTCTTGGGTTGCAATGAATCACCCTGTTCCACCAGCCATGAAGGAATGGGCTAACGGCGAGTCAGCATTCCGCTGAATAATCTTGCCAGGTGTTCATGTGTAGCTGAAAATCTCTTCCACCAGTAGTTTGGAATAACGTTCAGTCCAGGTGCTGTGAAATCACGCTTGTTCTTGAGGGCTTGTCTAATATCTTTGTGGATTTTGATCACACATCTGCTGGAATCTGAGAAGTGCTGGAGTATCCCTAGTTTCTGCTTGTTGTTCATACAGGCTTTTCCAAAATTCTTCGACCTCTTGAGGTGATGTTGGGTTCTGTGCCTTTTGTTGTTGGGGCTGAAATAATTTCGATGGTTTTGGCTTTTTATCAGTTTCTTTCGCGCTGCTGCAAGTGATCTCATTTTATCTACAGCTTTCTGCTAGATGGACTATGGGAAAGTCTACTGTATGATGTATGGAAGCTCCTCAATCATATCCTTCATTTTCTTGCTTGATTTAATTTTGCCTTTCAGAACATCTATGATACATTGGTACCAAGATGCCGGCTGCCCCATAGATTTTATTTTGATGTCTAAACCTATGCTTATCCTTCTTCGTAGCTGTACTTTTTGGTGGACATAGAAGTGAAGCGGCCACTCTCAGTAGCCACCACATCTCCTTGTGAACAGGTCTCGTTAAGATCGTCTTGAATGATGTTATCCAATACGGCTAGATCTTTTCAGGCTCATGTCTTGTTTTTATTCGGGTAGCCTTAACCAGTGGGTTTCTAACGGCAGCCTGAAATGCTTCCCTTGTTTTCATGATTAACTTAGGAACATCTCTCACCGTTATTGGCCTTCGTTGCTGTGGGTCTGGAGTATCAGTCACCTGCTCTTCAGCTAGTTCTATCACTACAACATCTCTCACTTATTCCGTTCTTGGCCTTGCCCCCAGGGCTATTGCTTGGTATTGTTGGTTTGGAGCATCTGTCACCTGCTCTTCGCCGTGTTCTATTTCTGGAACATCTCTCACATGTTCTGTTATTGGCCTGTTGGAGCGTGTACCATCAGTCCCGGTTTGGCCCGCGATATTTATCTACAGCTTGTTCTTCAGCTGTGTCAATCGTCCATTGCTGATATTGGCTCGAAGCATCTGCCACCTGCTCCTCAGTTTGTTGTTCCGTCCTTTCCTGTTCTTGAGATCGCCATAAGATTCCTCTTCTTTTGAGATGAGGGATCTGATCTCTAAGGTATTGCTGATCTGCCAGGGTCAATTATCATTGCACCATAGAATTACATTTTTTTGTAATGACAGTCTAATACCTTTTCTCAAAACATAGATGCATAGAACACCTGGTGTAACGACTCCCTACTAAAAATCGTGACCAAAATTTGTAGATCAAAACGGCATCCTAGATTTCAGATTTTGGACTAGTTCCGGAATAAATCCGCAATATTTATCGGTCGTGGCGCTACTGCGGCAACGACAAAAAACGCGACCCCTTTCGGGAGAAATGAAAAGCTGTACAAAATATCACGTTTTCGATCGACAAGAAAGTCTTAAACAAAATCTAATCAGTGCCAACACCAGGTATTTCTATGCATCTATCTCAAAACTAATATGAATCAAAATGTCAAGAATATAAACACAAATTAAAGCTTGAAAATATTATCGACTAGTAACACGACACTTCCGCCAGAATAAATTCAAATGATTCAAATAACTCATAAAAAGCAGTCATTATTTGAAAGCTAATCAGTGCTTACACCATTATTTTGGACATCTCAGTTGGAGGCAACTCAAGTTACTCAGTAGGAACAGGTTTGCATCGTCAGTAGGTACTTGTTTGCATCGTTATTAGGCGATAATATTGAATATTGTACCTCACGACTGCGCCATTAACCGTAGTGGCTCAAATCGAAAGAAGGAAAATTATTTCCTCCATAAGCAGAATCCACATCTAATTTTTCAGAGTTTTAAATTCATTTTATAGTTACCCAGCCGTAGAAGAATGCATCAAACCAAATTTCACAAGAAACAGTCCATCGGATCTTGAGTTATGACTGAAAGGTAATATACAGGATGACTGATGACGTAAGGGACAACGGCTAAGTGGAGATAGAGGACCTCAAACTGAATGAGAATTTGGGTTTCAAATGTCCCATAAGGATATTCGTTTCGGAGATATAGGGTGATTTATGAAAAAATGCTAAATCTATGAACTCCCATATCTTCGTTAATAAGATATGTTTTTCGCTGATATTTTACATGTTTGTTCATACAGGCATTCTCTGTCAGCATAAGAAAAAAAAATTGAAAAAATTGCTGGCCCGTACTCAAAAATTTCAATTTACATGTTAAGTGAAAACTATCACACGGTATATGAGATAAAATAAAATCAAATAGAAATTTGGAAAGAGGGAAAAAACTGATGAAATATCTGTTTCTCGATTGAATGGCACAAATATACATATATTACAATATTTTTATATTCCCATCACGAAAAATAATATTCTTTTAGAAAATATTAATCAGAGAGGTATGATTTTTCAACATGATGGTGCACCTCCTCATTTTGCAAATGAAGTAAAGAATTTTCTGAATAGGGAGTTTCCTGACAGGTGAATTGGTCGGGGAGGTTCTAGGAATTGGCCTGCTAGATCACCCGATCTAACTCCTCTGGATTATTTCCTATGGGGTCATCTTAAGGATACGGTGTATAAAGAAACAATAACAAGCCGTGAACATTTGAAGAGCAGAATAACTGAAGCATGCGAAGAAATTAAAACAAATATTCCTCTGATTAGAAAAGCTGTGCTTCATTTGTTCAAGAGAGCCAATAAATGTATGGAGGTGAACGGCTCTCATTTCGAACATTTGCTTACTTGATTTTTTTATGAATTATATTTGCGACTTTTTCTATTTTTGTGTTTGAGTATCCAAATCTTTCATCACTCCATCTACAACAAATTTTATTTCAAAATTTTATATGGCATCGAAATATTAATTGATAAAAATAGATTTCAAGATTTGAAGGAATATTTTGATAACAGGCTCATTCTGGCGCCTCGAATTCAAGGTTTTTTCTATCAGTAGTACTAAATTTCATGATTTGAATATAAAAATATTGTAATATTCTTACTTCAACATATCATTGAAACGAAAGAAAATTTGTGCAATTCAAATAAAAAACAGATATTCAATCAGTTTTTTTCCCTCTTTCCAAATTTCTATTTGATTTTATTTTATCTCATATACCGTGTATTATTTCTCACTTGACATGTAAATTGAAATTTTTGAGTACGGGCCAGCAATTTTTTCAATTTTTTTTCTTATGCTGAGAGAGAATGCCTGTATGAACAAACATGTAAAATATCAGCGAAAAACATATCATATTTACGAAGATATGGGAGTTCATAGATTTAGCATTTTTTCATAAATCACCCTATATCTCCGAAACGAATACCCTTATGGGACATTTGAAACCCTAATTCTCATTCAGTTTGAGGTCCTCTATCTCCACTTAGCCGTTGTCCCTTACGTCACCAGTCACCCTGTATATAAAACAGAGTTGTTGGTTACACCACTCATAAGTTATGGGTGGTGTAACCAACAACTCTGTTTTATATATATAACCTTTTTACGATCAGTATACTAGAACTTTCTCAGATATTTTTTCTGTTTCAATTCTGATCAATGTTAAAAAATCCATGTGCACAATGTTGTGTACTTATTTCAGATTTGACATGATTATCTTCGATAATCTGGGAATGTTGACGTCGTTTTTTTTTTCGATTCGAAAAAATCAACTTCTCTTCTTGAACAAACATTTGATCTATTCAATTAGAGGTGTGGTTTTTCACCATAATAGCCAGTTGGATCTCCAACCCTCGGAGGGGGACGACGGCTTAAGAAGATGAAGATGAGAGCTGCAGTTTTCGTAATGCAAAAAATTCAATGAACATTCTTCAATTCTTGGAGCCAAATGAGAGAAATTCCTCTGAATTCGTTACATTTTCATCATATTCATATTGAGGTATAAATTGAAGCTTGTAACCAATATTGAATGCGGAAGTATAAAAAGCAATATTGTATGATGAAAACTGTTAAAATATTGTTCATCGATAAGTAGGCATAAAAGAATACAATGAATCTTAAGTGCTTCGGCGGAAAGCGCATCATCACCAATTTCAACATGCCGGCAGCGACGATCCACTTACGAAGATGTGTGGAAGTCCTTACTGCACTAAATCAAGATGAATGTCTCATTCGGCTCGATCGATTCGAAGACTCCACTTCTCTTCCCTTATTCGTTTATTGCGGATTTCAACACACATATATCTAAACATAACTCGATCAAATTGTTGACTTGTATATAGTTCGCGCCACTTTGGACCGCGCTCTTCTACTTGTCTGCCACAAGAGCGGTTATTTTCTTTAAGTGGATCGAAGCCCTCGGGCGTACCACTTCCGAACGACCCAAATCCAATTTCGAATGCTTTCTTTCTGTACGTTCGGAGTAAACCGAATTAAAAAACTCGATTCTGTTGGTTTGTTTCTCGTTTACTGCGAAGGCCTGAAACTAAAACGAAAATGTATTTGGAACTAGCAGGGGCCCACGGTTTTATTCGCGCTAGTATTTTTCGTACATATGAACTAATTAGGACCCCAAATTTGATGCACCTTTATGTTTTTCTTTATAAAAACACGAATTCCTTTCTGAATCCAGAGTCGCCAAGGAAAAATACAATGAGTCCGGTATACATGGTGGAAAAAGTTGTTGATACCTCAACTTTTTCACCCGATTAAGGAACATATTACAGTGCCATCAACTGCATTCCTTTATCTCCTTCTGTTTTCGAGGTATAAGCTAAATTTTAATTTGGGTAAATTCAACTCGGTCATTACGCCGTTTTGGTTTTTGGTATAGAGTTTAGTATAAAGTTTACACATAAACTATTCTGATAGCTATTCAGTGGTTTACTCTATCATTTTTTGGCACTTGACAATTAGAAACTACGCCAGCAATGAAAATGGAACGAAACACGCTTCAACAACGCATTGAAATAATTAAAATTCACTATGAAAATGGTAAAAATTTGAGCTATTGGGACAAGTAAGTCATGTGAAGAATAGAACCCGTGCACGTGGATCAGGAAAAGCCGTGAATACTGCTGCTGTAGCCGAAAGTTTCGAAGAAAACCCAGGTTTGTCCATTCCTCGTCGTTCTCTGGAATAAGACATTCCGCAAACGTCATTACACCGTATTTTGCATTAATATTTGTGTCTTGAAGCTCATAAAGTTCAGTTAACACAAGAACTCAAGCGTCGTGTCTTTGTTGATTGGGTCCTTGAAATGCATGAAAATGATCCGAAGTTCCATCGAAAAATCATATTGAGTGATGAGGCCCATTTCCACCCCGATGGCTTCGTCAACAAGCAGAATTGTCTCATCTGGGGCTTGGAAAACCCAAGAGATATTGTTGTTATTGATCTTCTCCGCCTAGGCGGAGAAATAGTTGCTATGGCTTACTTTTTTCTCCGGCGGCAGGAAAAGTGTTGTTATGCAAAGGATGAATTTCGCAGGATAACCATTACTGGGCAAATGTTCCAGTTTCCACTCAATTTAAATGAAAGTTGAGGTGGGCGTTCAATGTAGTGTGTTTTTATTTCAAGTTGATTTCGAAAACGGTTTCACTTTGAGAACTGAAATTTTGTGGGTGAACTCAGAAAGGATTAGGGTTCTTGTTGAAATAATTTTAATCGATTTCATTCCGACAGTTAATAAAATAGAAGAAAATGAGCCAACCCATGCTTCTGTTTTATTTCAACAGAAAGACCCATGAAAATAGTTCAACTTCCGATTGAGAGTGAATCTACTGATAATTTCGTTCAGAAGATCAACTTGAAATACGGAATTGGCAGAGAATGGCCAAATTCAAATTTTGGCGGGAAAAAGTTCCTGCTTTACCGACAAATTGACTTATTTCATAGTTCGGCAATTTTCGGATAGAGAGCGCCATTGTACATTTCATTCATGATTAGAGAGATACTCATAGAACTTATTGTGATAATGTAAGTTCTATGGAGATATTTCTTAAAATGGACGGTGGCGCCTCTATCGGCTGATCTTTCCTACTCGCTTTAAACGCCGACCTGAATGTCAAAACAAAAGTGAATATTCTGATTTACATGAATTTCAAAATGTTTGAAAATAAAATAACATATTTCATTCGGAGGAGAAGCTCGCCATGAAAAGTGACACTCCTTCTCCTTATAAAATGATATACTATTATAAAAACTGTCAAAAAAAGTTCACTTTTCTTCATCACTGTGGATGCGCGAATGGTCATTTTGTTTCATCGTGAAAAAAGTCTTTTTTTAACGCAATGCCCAAGGCGGCATGTCCAGGAGGGCAGCAAATCGAGTGACTCATGACGTAATAGTAATCGTCATAATACCGAATCCGCCTGTAGCATAAGAAATGACGATTATTAAAAATTATAATAATCAACACCATCAAAGATTGTGTTCAATGGAGGATCTACTCACATCTTTCATCAAGTTCCCATCCATTTCTACACCTAGACATAAAGAAGACAAAATCCTATCGGTACCGAGAAAATAACATAATATTTCCAAAAGCAGACAAGTAATAAAAAGCAGACAAGTAATAACCACATGTTGCCAAAAAACCCGCTTTGAACATACAAAATTATAAAGTTACTAGCTGACCCCGCGAACTCCGTTCCGCCTAGAGGCAACCAGTTTAGTATCTATATATATAAAAGAAAGATGTTGGTTACACCATTTATAACTCGAGATCGGATGGACTGTTTGTTATGAAACTTCATATATGGATTCGTCTACGGTCTGGTTCTTATAAAATACAATAAAACTCTGAAAAAATGAATGAAAATTTTACTTATACAGGAAATGTTTTTCATCCTTTTGAGTAAGGCCACTAGATGTCGCTACAGTTACAGTTACGCTACCGCTTATTCGTTTGTACTTCATTTGATATTCTCCGCGTTAGATGGCGATATAAACAAATATGTAGTGTGTACAGTGACTATATTTCCTCTATAGTCACTGTAATAGTGTGTAATTTGAGTTGCCTATAACTCTGCGCTGTTGGGCAAAACCAAAATGTCTTAGCGTAGGAGTACAGATATCTACAATGATTAGATTCCGTTGAGATATGAAGAAAGTTTCGTTCTTACCACTTCAGATGGCGCTATTCACACATTATGACTGATGATTATTAGTTATTATTATAGTTTTATTTATTCCAAATAACGTAATCGTGAAGGCACTATATTTGACATTATCACAATTAAATGGCGATGAATTTGTTGAGGCTTTCGCGGCCATCGATTGATGTCCTCTGTTCTTTTTTCGAGCATTTCGGTAGTCGTGGTTTGAAGTGGTCGAAAAAAGAACATATGACATCAATTACTGTGTAATTTACATAGGGCTTATAGAACCATCAAAGGATATTAACAGATTCAGAAGCGGTTGAATATCACAGTGAATTCGTATCGAGATGTCAAGTTAATCGGATTTTGGCGATGAGTTCCAATCGTTAGATGTCCATTCTCATTTTTCCTAATAAGTTTTAAAATGTTTTTGAATTTCCCTCTGGGTAATAAATATATTTGCGGAAATAACTGAATCCAAAATTGCCATTATTAGTGATTGACATATTATGACATATTATTTTTGTGTATCTGTTCTGTGTGAGCTCATATCCATGGAAATATTTGACAGTTCAAAAATCAGAAAACCAAGCTGTTGATCTCCGATCACCGGTGCTTACGATTTGTGAAATCCACCGTAAGTATCATTTAGGCGGAACAAAGTTCGCCGGGCCAGCTAGTAGTATAATAAATAAGCAATTTGTGTTATTCCACATCCCCGTTAGGTTAGGTAGAGGAGTAAAAATTTAGGGTTGTATGTATTTTTTTGTGCTGTCTCATAAAAAAATTTTCCAAAAAAATTTAAAAAAAGTTATGGGTGGACCACCCTTAACATTTAGGGGGATGTTGGCCGATTCCCGGTCCTACCCGATATGCACACAAGATTTCACGAAAATCGGTCTAGCCGTTTCGGAGGAGTTCGGCCACAAAGTGCAAACAGGAGAATTTTATACATAAAACTAGCTGACCCCGCGAACTCCGTTCCACCTTAGAGGCAATAAATAAGCAGTTTCCCGTTAGGTTAGGTAGAAGGGTGAAAATTTGGGGTTGTATGTATTTTTGTCTGCTGTATCATAAAAAAATTAAAATAAGAAATTTCGTTCAGAAAAATCAAAATAAAATTTTGGGGTGGACCACCCTTAACATTTAGGGGGATCAAAATAGATGTTGGCCGATTCCCGGTCCCACCCGATATGCACACAAAATTTCACGAAAATCGGTCGAGCCGTTTCGGAAGAGTTCGGCCACAAAGTGCAAAGCAAACAGGAGAATTTTATACATACAGGGTTAGTCTTTGACTTGTACATATATTTTGACTGTAGATTCCTCTCATCAAACTAAACACTTTTTCCCAATACCATTTTTCAAAATTCGGTACCGTTTAAAAGATACAGGGTGTCAAAAATCCATGAAAAAAACGCTTTTCTGTTTATATCTTCGGAACCGTTATTTCGAATGAACTGAATTTTGGTGAAGTATTCATTCCTATCATGATGCATATTCTCAAATCAAAACTTATTCAATATTCCTCCCGGTATGGAAGTTACAGCGTAGCCAACTTATAAATCCACACAAAAATACTATAAAACCATGCGAAAAGGAAGAATGGTTTCTGTTTTCGAAAAAAACAATAGGTTTAGAAAATAAAATTATTTTTAAGTTTTTTCAATAAAACGCGTCGTTCTCAAGTTATTCCTAATTAAATCCCATCAAATTTGACGAGAAAAATGAGAAAATCATAAATCTCGAGAATTATCTGAATACCCTACTGCATTCTAAAGATCACCGAATCGAAGATGTATTAATATTCTGTAATCTAATTAAATGTTAACAATGTTGCCGGAATGTTTGTTGAATTTTCATTTGGAAATGACTGACCTGAAAACTACTTAAATCTCTATGATGGGAAAACGTTGGATTTAGAGATGTGCGATGATGAAATTCCACAAATTTTGTAGACAAAATTGAAAAGAATGTAACTGCCGACTCAGTTAATTGATACTAATATATCATATGTATTTTCATGAATAGATAAAATTGAGTTCTAAATAGCAGGAAGTTCCTCAAAGAACAAAGATCCTTATGAATGATATGAAATACAAAATTCAGGTATATGAATCACTAGTACAACCCACGTACTAAATTGAAATAAATGAAAAATTAAATTATACTTAGCGATGTTTCTATCTGAACAATCTATCTGACATAATTCGCAAAAATCCTAACTGGAACAGTAAAACTAGAACCAACTAGGCTGAATTTTTCAGCCATCTCACACAAAACATCACTAGAAATAATGCACTTCAAAACAGCCTACAGATATTATCTTAAGTTCGTGCCAAATTAAAAAATGTTAAAAATCGTATAGTGTGATACATACACCACCCAAATTAATAGTCAATTCATCAGTTCATGTTCATTGTTCATAGCCAATTTTCGCGGGAAATGATGACTTAACGAAGCCATAGAATATGCGCTATACGCATGCGTCATTAACATGTCATTATGTATCTATGGTTACCTAATTTGGCATTTTACCTCGTGCCGAACCACAGCCTCCTCCTTTGTTTCGCCTTAACCAAGGAAGCATTACGTCGCGTCCCCTATCGTTAACGAATGAACTAACGCAAGGGCAATTTAGTATTCTTTACTTTTCGTTAATGGCGTCTAGGCGTTCCTCTTTGAAAATGACCTAGACAATCCAAACCACGTTCCACCATTTTAATTTTTGAACCTCCAAACGTTTCTGACAGGTCGCTGGACGCTGGATTGTAGTGAATATGAGGAATTTCATTATCTTAGGCATTTGAAGAGTGAACAAGTGAGGTTTTATGATTTGAAATATCAAAAAATATCCTGAAGCAACACTGACGAAGAAAATCCCATTTGTAGTATATTCTATATTGAATATTTCATGTGGGTTGTCGATATTAACACCAGAGGGCGTCGGTCCTAGTACCGAATGATATGTTCTGTGAATTATGTTTTATGTATTATGTTCTGTGGTTGGGAAAAGATAGGTTAGGTGGATTAAGTTAGGAGATGAAGAGTTTGATGAAGGAAGGTATCCTGATTAAGTGTGTATTACGAGATTATTTTTGGAAGATTTGAAAGATAGAATAGAACGGTAGTTTTATTTTAATCACGCCCGATTATCACTACAGGATCTATGGTCGAATTCATATATATTTATTCAGTAATGTAATCAGAAAAATCAATTTCCTTAATTTCAGGAATATTGCTGAAACTGGCAACATATAAATCCAAGTTCTGTGACTGTTTCACTACAGTGATTTCCGGAAGATTTTATTGACATTGTTTTGATAGGTTATAGCTTGATCGAAATTATAAATTGAATTGAAAACCACAATTTGCAAGATAATTTTGGGATATCGAGGATATGAACAAGTTTTTAGTGTTTACAAACTAATCTTCAAGAAAATCGAAGAATGAACTTATTCTGATGGGAGAAATATGCCTTTTCAATTGCCGATATAATCGGAGCAAACAAAGTGTTTTTGTTAAGAATTATCGTGTTTTTAACATTCTTATTCAAATAAGGTTAGTACTTGAGTTTCCCCAAATATATCAACTTAATTTTAATCGGGAAATATGAACTTTGCATTGGTTCCAGAGAATGTTTCCAGGCACGTACTCAGCCCAATTTTTTTTTCAAATGGCTATATCTTTTTAACAGAGCCGAATTCGGAAAAATGGAAAATGAAAAAAAGGTTTCTTTTGGCCTCAAGAATCTACAGTTAAAATATATGTACAAGTCAAAGACTCACCCTGTATAATAAGACTAGCTCACCCCGCGAACTCCGTTCCGCCTTGGAGTTTTTGTTGTACCACGTTCCCGTTAGGTTAGGTAGAGGAGTGAAAATTTAGGTTTGTATGTATTTTCGTGTGCTGTATCACAAAAAAATTAAAATAAAAAATTTTGTCCAAAAAAATTGAAAAAATCGGTCTAGCCGTTTCGGAGGCGTTCGGCCACAAAGTGCAGACAGGAGAATTTTATATATAAGAAGATTTTCTCGGTATTAATTTGGTTTGAAATTTTAAATGAAATTAATGCCTGGAGTAAAATGATACACCATGAATAACTAAATCTGATGCATACATTTGTTGAATAAGTTGATTGATTGATAAGTTCATACAATATCGCACGGCCGAACATTTGGGATTGTGTTAGCTGAAGCTTCCAAAGTGACTCACGAACTCAACGTAGAAAGAGATTTTCCACCGATTAATACAATCCGACCAAGAAGAAAACTAATAGAATTTCAATGTGAATACAGTGATGAAGTGTTAGTCGACCCCAAAACTAAAAACAAAATGGAGTTTTATTTCAGGATCCTAGATCAAACAATTACTTCGTTAAAGGATAGATTCGAGGAGTTGAAAGCAATTGATGTCGTTGTATTTGTTTTTTTTAGGGACAACTTATTTAAGTACTCCAGTGATGATTTCATGAAGTCTTGTGCAGATTTGCATCGAAAGCTGATTAGCTACGTTAGATATTTCGTGAAGAGTTGATTCCACAGTGTTATCAGATATTTTTTTTGGATTTAGACGAACAATTCAATATTCTGTTTGAATATCTTTTTCATTATTCAAACTATCTTTTATATATGCATTTGCTATGTAATGTTGCCCCCTGCATTGGCCAGAAGAGTTACAGAGCTTCTCCTGAAACAGTGACCTGTGTAGCCCTAATACATGTATTTTCCAAACCATTTCGCAATCAGCTTGGAATTCCTTCTTTTTTATGCATTCTCAAAATCTGATTGATACATTTTCCTCTCGAATATTTCAAAAATAGCCTATCACTTTTTGTTTGAGGCGGCCGTAGTGCTCCCTTCTTGCGATATATGTCAATATCATCCGAATTTGAAACAGTAAAAGTTTTTGCGCAAAGGGCCATTGTATCAGGTATTTTAACAATTAGTATTTAAACATCCAGCTTCCCCAATAGCATCAATAGTAATTTTTAATAATTCTTCACGGTGACAATCACCCAAAATTTGGACCACCTACGAATGAGGAGTATTTAAATTTTACCTAATCTCACGAAATTATATCTGTAACTTATGAAATAAACTAGTTTCGTCATCAGCATCTCGAATGAATTTATTAATATCATCCCTTGATAACACTTAAGATTTCTTTCCTCGGTATCCAACGCTTTCGTTCTTAATGAGCGGGACCAATTTTGAAAACTTCCTAATATCAATATTCTCCTTAACATTCAATGTACTTTTCAACATTGAGTAGACACTCTATAACGAGGAAGGTTTTTAAATTTTACTCAAAAAAGCATATGAGCACATTTTCAGAAACTTTTTTACATGGATCTTGTTGCACCATTCACGAAATTAGTCATATGATTTCTCATACATTAGCTTTGATTTGGCCAGTTACATATTGTATACAATTGTATTGATTCTTCAGCCATACAGATATGGGGTGTCACTACTACCAACATGATCAACATTCATTTTCTTCAAAATAATTCGATATTGAAGCAACTACGAGCAACTAAAGAAAAAGGTCAAATACGCGGGGTGTCAACAAACCGTTTTAATAGTATCGCCACAGAAAGGTCACTGGATATGCATAGAAATATTGTATTGGAAGCATTATCTTCAATAATTTTATTCCAGACTATGTAAATGTATTTCGTGCTCATAAAATTCGTGTTTTCATGGCACATTCGAGTGAATTGACACACAGGAAAAAACACTCATTGTACAAACTCAATACAAAAATAACCATTCAATAACAATTTTTCTCGATAAGGTATTGAAGTTTAGCCCATTGAAAACACACAGCAAACTGGTTTCAACGAATAATCGTTGGAAGATGAGAGATTATCTTTGGCAATGGCTCTGCCGAGGAAAACTGACCTCCGCTGCTTCCATTACTATTGCTTTAAAAAATGCTAGCGTTCGTCTGCGGTATCCTTTTGCCGGCATCTGATTGATTAACAATCCAATTTCAGAGGCTTATTATAGTCCCTTCTCTTCTTGATTATATTCCTTAACGGCTTCAATCAGCTTGATTTCTTTTGCTGCCCTTATCTTTCCTGGGTAATGTCTGGGATTTCTTTGGGGGAATTTTATATCCAGGGTTATTCCTTCGTTGAATCGTTATCTGGCGTAGAAGTTTTTACACGATTAAACAATGCATTCGTTCTATCTCAATATAGGGTGTCCGCTGATTGTGATGGACTCTCGGAAGAATGATCTCAATTCAATCTTCAATGCTGAAATCTCGACAATAATTAACCTGAATAAACAGAATATAAGTATTTATTGGCTTGGAAGATTCGATCTTTATAGGACATCAATATAAAATATTGGTGACCAGATTCAACAACAAGATTAAAAGAAAACTCTGCCATTTCTAGTCGAGAATTTAAATCTGCAAATTCGAACTCGGTACAAATTGAAGTTTTGGAAACATTGATTTCCCAATGAAATAATAATCACTGAATATTTGAATTAAAAGTAAACATATGTATTTATGAACTATATTATCAATGAGCTCAACACGAATCTGAAAAATGAAATAAGTTTCAACGCATCCATGTGCCACAGCTTATTCATTTTTTCCGTTCATAACTGCTTCGAAAATATGGCAAATTCTTCATGATGAAGGAAATAATTAATGTTTTAAGATCTCGAAATTCTACACCTGGTGCCGAAAGGCTACAAAATGTACATTTTGCAGTCATGAGAGATCTACAACTTCTAGCTGACAAAAAAAGGCGATTCTCAAACAGTGACAAGAGAGAATAGATATTAGTTTGAAAATATAACTGCAAATTTGAAGTCGCTGTGAAAAATTTTTTATTGATTTCGTGATGAAACTAAATTCTCGTAAATTAGTGATAGTGTGTTTTTTTGTTTGTATAGATAGATGAAAAGATAGATTTATTTTCATGACTACAATCAATATGTTTGCATTCGTGAATATAAAATCAAAGTAAACAATTCACACATAAGAATCACTCAAAAATACTTAAAACACAAGAATAAGGATCAAATTTTTTGTATTATGTACTAACAAGATGTAATTACGAAATTCGAAATCAGATCCTTTGGGTTCTCTGAAATTCTTTAGTATTGGTGTAATTTTTTTTTTTTCATCAGATACATTGTTATTAAGATGAATTATTCATTAGTTATCTCTTCAGAATAATTATTTTCACCCTGTTAGATACTATTTACTCGGATCGTAGAACTAAATGGAAACTATTTGTTTCCTTGAACATAAAACCTGAATCAATTGCAAACTGGCAAAATACCATTATGTCAAATAATTCGAAACAGCTGACCTAATTTGTATAAAATGAAGACATCTGTAGAGATATCTCTCTTCACAATTTTATATTGAATATATTTCAATCTAAATGTGATGCTTCATGAAGTTGACTGCGTAATGATTTTTTTATGAGATAACCTCTAAAATTAATTGAATCTTAGGGAATTGGACCACTAATTAAGTCTTCTTCACAAACTTTGTCGACGTTAATGTTCTATCATTCCATTGTTCAGAAATACATATTCAAATAGCAGTTAAAATGAATTCGATTCGTCTCATTGAACGGAACCTTTTTTTCAATGCCTCTTTCGAAATTCGTAAGATACAGGACTTCAAGAATGCCCATATTTTTGGCAATGTTTCAAAATTCACAAAAAGATATCACATTCAAGAGACCCAAGATTGATAGAAATAACATATTCATGAAATGTAGGGATCAACGTTTTACCGAAATATTTCTTCAACTTTATTTTGGTTGATAATAATCTGAACCTGAATGATCTGTGACATTTTTTCAAGTAAAATAATTTCAATGGAAATCAAATCAGAAATTAACTGGAATATAACTGTTTCGAAAAAAATTCGGAAAATTTCCTCCAATAGTGTGTAAAAGTCTGGAGCAAACTCTGTCTTTCTTCTTGAGAGTTTCCATCCAGGCTTCTTATCTCTTCTTTGAGAATTGACAAATACTTCTGTTTGGCATCGAAGCACATAAAATTCTGATAAAAACACCAAGGCACACATAATCGAAAACTTGATTTCAGGAAAAGGCTGTTCTGCGAATATTATTTGAATATTTTGATTCTTTTGTTTACGAAATAATTCGATAAAACTTGACGAATCATATATCAAATGAAAAATAAAAATAATTTGAGGTTTTCGAGGTAAAAATTATCAAATTGTTAGCATTTATTAACTTATCTTCAGGAGAATAGTTAGAAGAAGATAAATATTTTCAAGGAATAAATTTTGCTTTAAGATTGCATACACAATCCGATAAAACTAAGGGTCTCTCTCCAAGTATCGTATCATCAACATTTTCATTTCGAAAAGGTTCATCACTTGAGTATTCACTGCATATATAAATTCATTGTAATTTTCCGATCAGTTTGGTTTTCGTCCATGATTGTAATTTTAATAAAAACTTTTCAGGAATTTGGACAATACTTCATTTTCTCAAATATTATTCAATGTGCCGACGTTTCGGAGGCGAGTTCCTTCTTCAGGGCTAAAAGACAATAGGACACTTAACAAAACAATAACAAAGAGAGCCTCTAAAACAAACCTTAAGAATATTAATGGTGGTATTCTGCTTTTCATCTGTAAGCTACGATTCTGTAGCGTACGATCGATCTGTAAGTGGCCGACTTACAGATTCGTAAATATTGCTATTCTGGAATTGTTCCTGTAACTATCTCAGTTACAGTGTTACTTTTGAACTACTTATCGATAAACATAACCTGCAATCGTAAGTTCGAATATTTGAATGTTATTGTTATGGGTACCTAGTTGACGTGTTTTCGTTTCGTTGTAAATCAAAAATAGGTAAGAAAAAATGTCTAGTCCATGGTAAGTTAATTCGTGATTAATCATTTTGTAATACTTATTGTTATTTCAGCGTTGATATTTCAATAGGCACTAAAAGAAAACGCACCAAAAATACAAGTCGTGAGCAGATGGAAATCTATTTACAGGCGATGAAGGACGATTATGTTCTCCGAAGCTATACTATTAATCCTACCTTGGGACCAACTTATCTGCAGGACAAATGGGATCAGCTGAATTCTGCAGGTGATGGTCCAGTTTTGACTGTAGATGAATGGAAAACGGTAATTTCTTCTTAAATGAAGTGAAGAGAATAAAAATTTGGATTATATTTCAGAGATTCACTGATTGGAAATATTCACTGAAAGCAAAAAAAAAATCAAAATAGAAGCCCACCAGACAAAGACTGGTGGTGGCCCAGTGATGCAGACCATATTGTCTGAAATAGAGGAGAGAGCTTTAGATGTTTGGGGTCGGGCAACAGTTGAAGGTGCTGATGTTACAAGGTACGAGGGCATAACTATAAATAATGATCAAGAACAGCCAATTTTAATTGAAGTATTAGATGGGGACACAGTAGCAGTAGATGTGCAAGAAAAAGAGAAGGTGGAAGAGAGAAAAAAAACAATGTGAATAAAAAAACCAAAGAGAAACCACTATCGTTATTAGCTGAAAAGTTAGTAACCGTGACTGATGAAAACACAAAAAACCAAAAAGATCTGGTCGAAGCTATAAAGAACTTTTTTAAGGAATATTGTGATCTGCAGAAAAAAAATTGGAATTCAAGATTGAAACATTTCAGTATTAACATCCAGATTTTAAAATGGAAAAATGAATTCGAACCTTTTCTTACCTTTATTTTTATTAATTTTGTGATATCTATGAGATGAATATTTAGAAGAGATTATTATTTTTGTTATAACTTATGACTGAGGTTAAGTGATAAATAAAGTTCAAATGATGTTTTCAGATTGGTTGTAATTATATTTTACATTTTCCTTATTTAATGGTTTCTGGCTTCGATCCCCCTCTGGTGTACGCTAACAATAATGCCACCACCAACAAGATCTGAAACTTATGGTAAATAAATCATTAAGTTTATGGCGCACTGCTTCTTCCATCTAAACATGTTTATAAACTGAGGATCCGGCATTTCGAAAGGATTCATTTGATCACGCAACCTTCTCCTTTCAATTCTCATAAAGTTCCTATTAAAAATTACAATGACTTTCAGATCATATATATTATTGTGCAAAAATACTCACCTGTTATGGTTTTCTTCTAATAAAACCCCAATAAACAAAGACATATTATTATTATCATCCATTATGAATCTTATTTCAAAAAGTTGTTCACCAGAAAATAAACAAAGCATTCGACATAACCTCACAATATATCATCCGATAGGCTTCCGACCACCTCTTGAGTACTCGTAAATATTTACGGTTTCTGTAAGCTACAGATCACCGAAAGAAAGTCCAGAATCGCACTCTTCCTGTAAGCTCGTAAAAAGTTACAGATTGGCTTACAGATGAAAGCAGAATACCACCATTAAGTTTTTCGAGAAAATAATAAAAAGGAATTATCTCTCATAAATACAGATTAACATTCAAAATATCATATACACTGTGTCCGTAAAGTATGGAACAAATTCATTTTTAGCTAAACAGGTCATTTTAAGAAATAATCCTGAAACACGTCGATTTTTTATGTTAATTTGTCGTATTTTAAAATAATAATCTAATATACAGGGTGAATTACGTTCGAGTACTGACGTCACCGTTATTTTTTCTAAATGGAACACCCCCATTTTGTCTCAATTTTCGGATTACTCTAGCTGAGCTGATTCCAAAAATGTATCACATGTTGATTCCAATTGGTACAGGGTGGACAAAAATACACAAGGTTCAATAAGAATTTGTACACCGTTTGGGTTACTGCCAAATACAGCAAGGGCTGTAGTTCGAACATTTATAAAGTCATGTATTCCAGCATATTCTGTCTGCTAGAAAATAAGTATTTTTGGTAATATTGTTAATTTACCTGATAAAGAATGTTACGCGTTACTTTATGAGCACAAACAAAACTATTGTATTTTTGTCCACCGTGTACCAATTGGAATCAAAATGTGATACATTTTTTGGAATCAACTCAGCTAGAGTAATCCGAAAATTGAGACAACATGGGGGTGTTACATCTAAAAAAAATGACGGTGACGTCATTACTCGAACGTAATTCACCCTGTATATTAGATTATTATTTCAAAATACGGTAAATTAACATCAAAAATCGACATGTTTCAGGATTATTTCTTAAAATGACCTGTTTTGCTAAAAATGAATTTGTTCCATACTTTACGGACACAGTGTATTATATCGTCGTTGGAAATAAAACAGAAGTGTCAAAACAAACAGAAAAGGGGGAGACTTGCACTGTCAAGCATTACAATCACAGAAACAAATTTGCAGATCTATCTCCTTTTTCTTTCCTTTCGCTAAGCTGCATTCCGCATGTTCTTCCTTGTACCTCATCACGTCGTGTCCAATAAAATATCATAAAAATAGCTAAGGTTATTAACGTCTTCCCAGAAATTCACGGTGTTGTTGCTCCTGATGGAGATCACCTCACTGATGTTTCTTCTGTAACCATTACTCTCCACATCCAGTATTACCACATACTCGAAGTGAAATTGTGGTCCTCACTGAATACATGATATGTAAGGGCAGTCTTATCCTTGTTGTTTACGCTCCTTGTATCATATTTGTGTTGTTTTATTCTATCTTTCAAATATTGTCGAGTTTGTCCAATGTTACTACTGTCACAATCCAAGCATGGAATCTTATGAACCACAGATGACAATAATTCTTTTTTAGTGGCTTCCTTCAATCTTGAGAAGAATCGGTTGGTGGTAGAAACATAGAAGATACTCGATTTTTCATGAAAAAACGAGTATAAAAATTTAAAGCCAAAAAACATTACTTGAAGAATGCCTAGAAAATGTGTATGAGTCAACCACTAAAATAATTGATATCAGAAACACCTCTTCGATAGATAGCACGATCCTGAAACTTTTACTGTAGGAGATCAACGGTTTCGTTGCTTCTGTGCCACAAAGCTCCGTCTTGTTGAAAGTCGACGTTGTCCAGATCAACTCCATTTAATTCCGGTCATAAAAAATCATTAATCATCTCTCGATAGCGCATTCCATTCACCGTAACTGTTGCTCCAGCCTCATTCTCGATAAAGTACGGTCCAATGACCCCTTTGGACCATAAACAGCACCGAACAATCACACGTTGAGGAAAGAGATACTTTTCCAAAATATTTCTTGGGTTTTTCGAGCCCCAGATACGACGATTCTGCTTGTTGACGGAGCCACCGAGGTGGAAATTGGCCTCATCACTCGAGATGACCAGATGAACGTTTGAATAATCACTGGAGATGAACGATCTGATGTCCTTTTTTTCATATACCAACGTTTCGGATGGGAATTACAAGCCTTCTTCAGGGTTCTCAAATGGTAAAAGTATAAACATACACATTATTATATTTAATTACATTGGATATGGCTATGATCTCATCGAATAGTGGACACGTGAGGGTGTTATGTAATGACGCCAGTTTGCATCCAGTACTTGTTGGTTGACAATTGGTAGGACAACACATTAAGGGAAGCAGTGACAACCGAATTTAATGGAAATTGGATCGGCAATCAGATTCTTCGATTTTCCTGAAGATCAGTTTGTAAACACTAATAATTTGTTCATATTTTCCTCGATATTCTAAAAGGATCTCATAAAAATGGGTTTCTCACTAACCTATCCTAACTCCATCAACCAAAGTCATATGATTCGAGGTCAATGACCTAACCTTACCATTCCTCTGTGATATTTCACCCACAGAACTCTAGAGAAGACGATGCCAGATTGCCACGATGTAGCCGCCACGCAAGACAAGCCATTGTTCTGTGTCTCCACCGCCAACGCAACGACTAACGAGTCCCATCACAGGTCACAGGCCAGTCTCAAGTCTGTGATACAATTAACAACGCTCACACGATCACCTTCTCCTTGGACTTCGATTTATTTATTTATTTACTTACAGAGAATGAAGCGAACAGGCAATGATTGTGGTGTGATGTGAAGTGTAGTGTCGATTAAGAATTCCAAGAGGATTTTGTTCAGATAGATATTTTCCTGAAGGAACAATAAATTTCCGATAGAAACTGTGTAATTTCATGCTTCTCGACATTTCTCGACGTTTTATAGTATTTTTGCGTGAATTCATGAGTCGACTATGCTCTAACTTTTATACCAGGAGAAATATTGAATAAGTTTTAATTGAGGAATATGCACCATGAATACAGTAAACAATCAACCCAAATTCAGTTCATTCGAAATATCGGTTCCGAATATACAGGGTGAGTCTTTGACTTGTATATATATATTTCAACTCTAGATTCTTGATGCTAAAAGAAACCTTTTTTTAATTTTCCATTTTTCCGAATTCGGCTCTGTTGAAGAGAGATAGCCATTTGAAAAAAAAATAGTGCTGAATACGTGCCTGATATTATTCTTTACAATCACCTCAAAGTTCATATTTTTCGATTGGAATTGATGTGATTATTAGATATTCTGGGAGATACATTTGAAAAATACTGAAGCACTAACCTTTTTTGAATAAGAATGTTACAAACACGATATTTCCTAACAAAACACTTAGTTCTGTCCGATCATTTCGGCGATTGGAAAGCTATATTTCTCACACCAAAATAAGTTCCTAGTTCGATTGTCCTGAAGAATAGTTTATAGACACTAATAATTTGTTCATATTTTCCTCGATATTCTAAAACGATCTCATAAAAATTGGTTTCTCACTAACCTATCTTAACTCCATTAACCTAGGTCCTAGGTCATAGAATTCGAGGTCATTGACCTAACCTAACCCACAGAACTCTAGAGAAGACGATGCCAGCTTGCCGATTTTCTCTTCAAACAATGCGAACTCAAGAAAGCAGTACATTCCCTATCGTTAGCGGATGAACTATCACGATCGCTGAAGGCGTCTAGGCGTTGCTCTTTGAAAATGCCGAACGAGTAGTTCTGATTCTCGCCAATATAGCGCTACGGGCTTAATTTCAGTCGCCACGGTCTACTCTTCACTTCAGAAGGCCGTGGATGTAGTCGCCACGCAAGTTGTTCTGTGTCTCCAACCAGTTTACCAGTCCAACCTAAAACGTTAGTCAGTGATCCCATACACGGCATAAACGAAGTTCACGCTTTATTAATATACAGATAATAAAGCAAACAGGTGATGATAATGTAAGTGACTTTCAGTGAATTGATGTAATAGTAGTGACGTTCTGGTGTCGAGTTATATTGTTCCGATAGATATTTTGCTGAAGGACCGGTAACAATGAATTTCAAATAGAAACTGCTTATAAAATGCATAATTTCGTGCTTCTTAGAATTGAATTTTATGTCCCACGGATGTGGAATTTTATTATAACATATCTCTACATCAAACGTTTTTTCATCATAGAGATTTTAGTCTTGACAAAGTTGATAAACATTCTGACAACGTTGGTTACTTGTTGAGAGACCAGAGAAGAAATAATATTCGATGAGATTCAACTCAGGACAGCATTCAGATTATTCTTGAAATTCATGATTCTTTCCTCTAATTCAATATTATACAATTAGGAATGACTTGAGAACGACGCGTTTCATTGAAAGAATACTTTTGTTTTCTGAAATAATTAATTCTTTCGAAAACGTGAACCGTTTATCTTTTTCAAGTGGTTTTATAGTATTTTTGCGTGAATTTATGAGTCGACCATACTGTAACTTTTTTACCAGGAGAAATATGAAATAAGTTTCAATTGAGGAATATGCACCATGAATAGAGTAAACAATCAACCAAAATTCAGTTCATTCGAAATATCGGTTCCGAATATATGGAAAGAATAGTGTTAATTTCATGGATTTTTGACACCCTGTAGCTTCCAAACGAAACCAAATTTTGAAAATTGGCATGAGGAAAAAAACGTTTCTGTTGATGGGAAGAATCTACAGTTAAAATATATGTACAAGTCGAAGACTCACCCTGTATGGAAAGAATAGTGTTAAATTAATGGATTTTTGACACCCAGTATCTTTCCAACGAAACAGAATTTTGAAAAACGGTATGGAAAAAAAGTGTTTTGTTTGATGAGAGGAATCTACAGTTAAAATATATGTACAAGTCAAAGACTCACCCTGTACATTACATTTCCTACTTGTCAGACGTAGTAAAAATTCGCAATGGCGGCGAGAAGCGAAGCTAACATGATTGTAACAAGGGACAACTCACATAATTCTATACCTATAATTTGATCCTTGAAATTAAAAGTGAAACATCTAGAAAGCTCTGACTAGGGTCAGTGAGACTGTTGAGCATGTGCGATAACGGAGAGTGGGAAAAAAGGGACATCGTGGAGATCAGCGGATGCAGTTTTGTTATTTGTCTCTGTTTGTATTGAGTCACATACGGTATCCATGGATACAGAATTACATGGCCCCTCTATTCTTCCTAGGCATGCGTATAGCGATGGCTGACCCTGGATTTAAGGGGAACGATTGCCACACTTTGTATACTTATTAGCCACAAATCTCAAATTATAGGTATATAATTATGTGGGACAACTGACAGTACACAAGGACATCAAAGAACAAAACAAAAATTAAAAATCTGTGGTGTGTTCTTTTTTAGGCTGGGACCATTTACTTATGTCGGTCAAACTATGTGACAATTCTAGGGTAAAAATTTGTAATTGATGAGAAAAGAATAGATCCGGCTCGAATTGCTAATATAGGTTTTTTCGTCCATGGTATTTTCATTCGTTTTGATATGATACATTTCTAGAAAGCATCTTTTCAAATAGTTGGGTTCTATTTCTAGGATGTCAGCAGGGCTGAATTCCATGAAGTGGTCATTTGACCTACAATGTTAGGCAAGGGCACGTGTCACTATCCGGTGAGACCATAGCTATATCCAATGTAATTAAATATAATAATTGGTAATTCTCAGCCGAAACGTTGGTATATGAATAAAAGGACATAAGATAAATTCAATGCGTTCCTGAAGGGTTTATCGTTCCACTTTCATTACTGGCGTAGTTTCTACTTGACAAATGTCAAAATATGACGCTTCGAAAGTGACATCTACCGAAATAGCGGGCCATTCAAAATATATCCTCTTTTTGAAAAACCCTTCAGCTTGAATTCTCAATGGAAACATTCAATCGATTTTATCTAACGCAAGTATTTACACACTTTTTAGCATGTCGCCCACAATGTCCAATCTCCATTTTGACATTGATGTTTTTCAAAAACCCATTACTTATAATTCAAGCAGCTAAGTCAACCATTCCCCATTGTCACAAGAACCAGATTTCAATACAGATCTAATATGTATAAAAAAAGAGCCAGAGAATAAATTACCAGGGTATCTGACTCCCCCCTTATCCGATACGGCCATAAATCCGGCTCCCTTAAAACTTGCAATCAACATAAGGCCATTAGCGTGGCTCGGACGTAGATATATCTCAGTCCGGGCCTTCGGTGGGAGGAGATCCGCCGTTATCTATCGCTCTAGCTTCGGTATCGTGCCGATGCGTGTGTTCCTGCTGTGCTGCCGCTGTTGCTCGCGAAAATCGACATCCGTACTGCTGAAGTGCTTGCTTAATCCGGATTTGAATCCTGAGTACAGTAAATCTTGAAACGGTCCGAAATACGAACCCGATGAATTTTTCACGAAAGCTTCGTTTGTTTCAGTTCAGTTTCACACTCTTTCGTTTTTGCAATGGAATATGTTTCGATGGGGAACATTTTTGTGTCCAAGCATCGATGCATTTCAAATTGGCATGAAATGAGAATTATAGATGTGTTTTTCTTAGAAGGGGTGAATCTTACAACCAGTCTTTCTGAGTGTCAGATTCTGCCTACTTAACACCTCTCCTGTGATTGGTTCCAGGCATTTCCATATAAACCTTCAGTCTATTCATCCGTATATTTTCTCTTTTACATTATTTTTGCTGAGAGTTTGTGAAGTTCTATTTGTTCATTTTCCCAATTGTTCTCTTGGTCTTTTGTGTTAAGTTCGTGCATGTTATTGCATTTTCAGCGGGGTCATAATCAACTAACCTTCTAAGGTCGTAATTTGGATGTTCACTAGCTCTTCCAAAGTTTTTTCAGTTTATCGCTTGATGAATGTAGTAATTTATTCACATTTCATGCCTTCTTTAGATTTGTTGTTATTTCAAACAAAAAAGAATTTTATGTACTCTGTATCCTCTATCTATGGGTTCATGCAGCATAGCCTCATGCTTTTGAATCAGGTGTGAGCTGCTGTCTAGCGATTGGTTTTATGATCCTCAACTTCGTGTTTCTGCTCATTCGGCTTCTTCTGCCGATAACCTGTTTTTATAGTTTGTTGTTTGTTCATTGCCTCATTCGTTTTATCAACTGCATACTTAATGTGCTCTATTCACGTTATAGTCCTTTGTCTAATAATACTCCTAGATATTTAGCTCCATTCTGCCATTTTATTTCATTATCGTCAATGGATATCTTCGATCCCATCTTCAGTCTCCTCTTCCGAAGGAGAAGGGCTTGAATCCTTTATCCATTGATTTTGAATTTCCATCTGGTACACCATTGACTTATAACTTCTGCAGCTTCTTGAAGTCTCTTGGGAATATTATAGATTCTTCGTATCTTCATTCTAATATCAAGAATTAGCTTGTATCTGTGACATAGACACATAGGGTATCATTTTCTTTTCTGCAGCACTCATGGGTAAAAAAAAGAACTAATCAATTATCCTATTGAAGGTGAATAAAGTTAAACTTCGATATTATCAGGATAAAATGAACATTGCTAGCAACCCTGTAAAAACAGCCTGTGGAATCATCAATACACTCAGTAATAAAAATATTAATAACTTTCAGAATATCAACATTAAGCAGGGGGATATATCGACTTAATAGTATCTAACGCATTTAATGATTTCTTTGCTAATGCCGCTGCTTGAATTACTCAAAACTTCCCAAAAGTACAGTATGGCGGTAATATAAAAATAAATAAGACTACAATCTTTCTGAACCCTTTCAGAGAGAAGGAGCTTGTATCTCTTATTAATAGAAAACTAAAACCAAAGATTTCTTGTGGTTTTGATGATGTTCCGGGTTTTCTCCTGAAGCACTGCTTAACTGAAATTTCTGCTCCTTTAACTCATTTGGTAAATGAGTCATTTGTTCAGGGATGTTTCCGAGAAAAACTAAAAATAAATTAAGTCATTCCATTATACTAAGAAAGGTGATGAGGAACTTGTGGATAACTATCTCCCGACACCTTTGGCGCCAGTTTTGTCCATGGTCTTTGAATACTGTTTTGTAGACAGGTTGATTGGGTTTCTATGTGATTGTGGTATCATAAACCCGAATCAATTTGGCTTTCGCCCGAAAATGAGTACGATGCACGCAATATATGCTTCTGTGGAAGATATTGTGCATCATATGGAGTGAGTCGGGAGAATGCCATGCAGGTGTTTTTCGTGACCTTAGTAAGGCCTTTGACTGTGTGGTGCACAGTTTTTTTTTTCACGAGATAGAGAGTAATGGCATCCGTGGCAGGGCATTAGATTGGCTGAAAAGTTTCCTTGGTAACAGGCAACAATTTGTGTCATTGAGAAATTCAAATGGCAGACCAATAGCATCCAGTTCTCTGAATGTTCATGTGGGAGTGCAACAGAGCTCCATACTTGGTCCTTTATAATCCATTTTGTACATAAACGACATTACTGATGATGTGGATTCTAACGTTATCAAAATTATAATATTCCAAAACCGTACAGCTCAAGTCTCTGAGTCATTCGTCGTTAAACACTCTGAGGGAGTTCTGGTGTCAACGGAATGTGCAAGATTCCTTGGGATCCATGTTGATCGTAATCTTCGGTGGATCTATCATGTTGATTACGTTTGTAAAAAGTTGAATAGCTCATTTTATGCATTGTCGAAACTAAAGAAAGCTCTTCCTATGGATGCCTTGATCGGGATTTATTACGGTATGGTGTACTGTCACTTATCTTATAACATGGTTCTGTGGGGGTCATCAGTTGAAGAAGAATTTTTGTGAACCAGAAAAAAATTTTGAGGTTAATGTTCGGTCTGAAACCGATGGATTCTTGTCGTCTACTTTTTCTAGAACACAGGATCCTGACATTTCGAAGTATATTTATATTAAACTGCTTACTATATATACATGAGAACAAACATACGATGAAAAAATGTTCGGATTTTCATAATTATCCAACAAGACTAAGAAATGATTTATGTATCTCCCGTCACCATACAGCTAAGTATGAGTCAACTCCAACTTTTATTGGAACCAAGCTTTATAATCACTCGAACCGTAGAATCAAATCCTTGAATTATAGACAATTTAAATGTGAGGTAAAAACACTTCTTGTTAAGGGTACCTATTATAGTGTCCAAGAATATCTCTCAGCGGTATTTTGAGTGATTGCTTATTTATGTAATATTTTCTAGCATTGTTCTTTTTTTTTTTACTTGTCCTACACATTTGTTAATGTCTCAAAGGATGAATAAATTTATTATTATAATTATTGCGCTGATGATGTTACAACTATAATATCGGCTAGAGATGTAGCTAATTTAAAAGCGCAAGCTCAGGAAAGTGCCAACAGTTTGTATAGCTGGCTCATTAAGAATTCCCTACATATTAATGTAGATAAAACAAACTTCATACTATTCCATAATTATAATAAAAGTATAAACATCGACATATCGCTAAAAAATGTACCGATCAAGCAAGTGAGTACAGCTCGCTTCCTTGGTCTGGATATCGATGAACACTTAAATTGGAAGGTTTGTTGCGAGAAAATTTGTTCAAAATTGAGTAGTGCCACTTTTCTTATAAGAAATCTGAGAACCGTCGTAACGATAGAACAACTCATGCTCATATATCACGCTCACATCATCCGCATTACGATACCGTGTAATTTTCTGGGGTACATCTACTCGAGCGGAAAGGGTGTTTATATGCCAGAAAAGAGTAATTAGGTGCATGGTCGGCGCCTTACAGTTAACATCTTGTAAATCATATTTAAAAAAGCTTAGGATACTCACGCTACCATGTCTTCTCATTCTTGAACTTGCTGTATTGATTTATGAGAACAAAAATGAATGTGTGGGGAAGAGTGACATTCACGAATATAATACCAGAAATGGCAATAACTTTGTAATGCCCAATTTTAAATACCGAATAGGTAGAAAGCCACAAATGCTCTTGGGCATTGTATAATCTTGGAAATAAAGGAAGTTATTTTTATTATTATTATTAACAACGGTTTGAAAAACGACTCGAAAACCGACAAGCAAATAAAAGAAACAGAAACAACAAAAAATAGATATCCAAACCAGAGCACTGACGCGAATTCAGAAGCTTTTGAATGCCCGTTTGCCTTGTATGTAGATTCGCATTTTTCAGTCTGAGAAACCACTTGAAAACTATTGACGGCTGCCAAAACACACTGGCAGCAGCTGTCGAAAAAATATTGCCAGAAGCTGTCAAAAATATGGTCAAACTGAATATTTCTTCGATAATTCACTAATCATCTGCATACTCGATCTGGCCAATATTTTGCAAGTTTTTCCGTTCGAGAGAAAGCATGTTTGACGACACCCGGCCAGAATTGAATTCAGCCAATGAACAAAAATATACACAAACAAACAAAAATCTCGAGAAAAACAACTTTAAACGGAGAATATCACAGCAGAAAAAGGAAATATAAATCAACGAACCCAATAAAAATGAACATAATTTTTCGAAGCCAAACATTATGGATGTAATGAACAAACATAAACAGCAGGATAAAAACAAACAGCAAGAACAGAAACGAAAAAAAAACACAAAAACTCAGGCCTCCTGTCTTCTTCATTCTGTAATAGAAATTATAATGGTCGAAACAATCCAAAATAAACCATTCGAACACTAAAGAACGGACAAACTTGTAAAGAAGTAAGGAGCTACAAAAATATAAAAGGACAAAATAACACAGCCAAGCAAATGAATCCGCAAAACATCCATGGGAACATGAATGATAAAAAAAATTGAACAAAAACGGAAAGGAACAAAAAACAAGCATGAAAGGAAACAAACAAATACTTATGGAACCCAACAGAAAAAAGAAACAATGGAATGGAACAGAAACAAACGCGACTGTTCAACGAAAAGAGCAAAATAAATCAAAAGTGAACAAAAACTGATGAAACAATTGACAAGAAGCAAGCAAGAACATTTAAAAACAAACATAAACCAACAGAAGCATACACTGACCAACAAAAATAAACAAATCAAAAATATGGATTAGAACAAATAAAACAACCTGGTAAAATCACAAACCGAATGGGACAAACAGAAAGAATTAAATGAAACAAAAAAATTGTGCTCTCATATATCAATAACAAAAAACTCAAATATCGAATATCTACTGCAACATCATTTCTCAGATATAGCGAACTTTGTATTTAACAATAATAGGGCATTCTTCACTACGCTACAGGTGTTACAAAACACTCTCATCAAAATTATCCTGAATATTGAATCATTGTTTTCAACAAGTTGACTTAGCATTGGTTTTTACTATTTTGTAAAAATATGCTAGGGCAGGTCAATTTTTTCAAATTACAGATCTGTTGATCTAGGTGGCCATGGGACATCGGCGTGCCACGAAATGGCACACACGCCACAGGCAAACCGCGTTGGTTCTCTAGAGGTATGGGTTTTGGCTCCATCTTGTTCTAACCAACGGGCTTTGAAGATTTCAGTAGTATTGAAGCAGCTCATGGTTGATACAAATCCTTATAGAATTTTAGAGATTTATTTTGGAGACTACTACTGTTGAACCTTTTGCACAACGTTGAGAACATACCTGGAAGAAAAAACATTCAGGAAGAAGCTGACCGATGATGATCCTTGAACCAGTTCATTTTCAACTATATTATTGGATGGTGGGAATAGAGGAAGATGTATTAAAGTTGGTATAAGTACAGAGATCAGTCTCAAGCTAGATCTAACAAACTTAAATTTCAAAATGTTTCAGTTCTGATGTAAATTTTTTCAACAGTAATTATCAGTTCTCCAAGAATTTTTTTTTCATATTTTTTCATTTTTTTAGGTTTCTCGGTCAACGTTGGGTGGAATGTTTTAGAAAAATGTTATGGAATATAGGGAAGAGGGTTAATGTCCTACAGTAGGAGGAAAGTTTGAAGTATCTGAAAGCCGGTCCACCAATTAGAAAATGGTACTGTTACCGCTGAAATCCAATGAATCATTCAAGAGATGTTGATTGTCTTTATTCTTACAAATCCCATATTGTTCGAGTAATGTTAATTTTCTATAATTATTCCCTTTGTGTATAGTATCTCCCAATTACCCAAAGTAGTCTTGTGGTCAAGTTCTATCAAGTGGTTTCCCAAAGCTCAGTAAAGCTCAGCAAAGCCTTCTTTCAAAGTTCCTGTTGTAATGACGGTTTAGAAGCAGGGGCAGTCTATTCACGTTATTTCATATACAGGGTGAGTCTTTGACTTGTACATATATTTTAACTGTAGATTCTTCAGGCCAAAATAAACCGTTTTTTCATTTTCCATTTCTCCGAAAACGGCTCTGTTCAAGAGATATAGCCATTTGAAAAAAAAAATTGGGCTAAATGCGTGCCTGATATTATTCTCTACAAAAACCTCAAAGTTCATATTTTTCGATTGAAATTTATGTGATTATTAGATATTCTGGGTGATACATTTAGAAAATACTCAAGCACTAACCTTATCTGAATAGAAATGTTACAAACACGATATTTCCTAACAAAAACGCTTAGTTTTGTCCCATCATTTCTGCAATTGAAAAGCCATATTTCTCACACCGAAATAAGTTCCTTCTTCGATTTTCCTGAAGAGTACCTAGTTTGTAAACACTAATAATTTGTTCATATTTTCCTCGATATTCTGAAACGATCTCATAAAAATTGGTTTCTCACTAACCTATCCTAACTCCATCAACCTAAGTCATATGATTCGAGGTCAATGACCTAACCTAACTCATCTTCTGTGATATGATATTTCACAGAACTCTAGAGAAGACGATGCCATATTGCCGATTTTCTCTTCAAACAATAGTATAGGCGAAACCAAGGAAGCGGTACGTACCCTATCGTTAACCGAAGAACTCGTGCAAAGGCACCAGTTTTGTTTACTTTTCGTTAAAGGCGTTTAGGCGTTGCTCTTCGCAAACGCCAAACGAGTAGTTCTGATTCTCACCCAAAACGGTGCGATGCCGGCTGCGATGTAGCACGGCCTACTCTTTTCTTCTGAAGGCTGTAGATGTAGCCGCCACGCAAGACAAACCGTGTTTCTGTGTCTCCAACCTCCAACGTTAGTCAGTGACTTCAATTTATTTATTTATTTATTTATTTATTTATTTACAGAGAATAAAGCAAAAAGGTGATGATTATGTAAATGACTTTTAGTGAATTGATGTAATAGTAGTTTCGTCTGGTGTAGAGTTATATTGTTTTGATAGATTTTTCGCTGAAGGACCGGTAACAATGAATTTTCAATAGAAACTGACTATAAAATGAATAATTTCATGTTTCCTTCAATTCAATTTCACCTCCCTCATTTGTGGGATTTTATTATTACATATCTCTACATCAAACGTTTTTTCATCATAGAGATTTTCGTCTTGACAAAGTTGATAGACTGATAATAATTCTGACAACATTGTTGACATTTTGAGAGACCAGAGAAGACATTATATTCGATAAGATTTAACTCAGGACCGCATTCAGATTATTCTTGAAATCCATGATTTTTTCCTCAAATTTTATCTTATACAATTAGGAATAACTTGAGAACGACACGTTTTATTGAAAAAACATAAAAATACTTTTGTTTTCTAAAATGATTGATTCTTTCAAAAACGTGAATCGTTCATCTTTTTCAAGTGGTTTTATTGTATATTTGCGTGAACTTATGAGTCAACTACGCTGTAACTTTCATGCCAGGAGGAATATGGAATAAGTTCCAATTGAGGAATATGCACCATGGATAGACTAAACAATCATCCAAAATTCAATTCATTCGAAATATCGGTTCCAAATATATGGAAAGAATAGTGTTAATTTCATGGATTTTTGACAACCTGTATCTTTCAAAGGAAACCGAATTTTGGAAAATGGTATGGAAAAAAAGTATTTCGTTTGATGAGAGGAATCTACAGTAAAAATATATGTACAAGTAAAAGACTCACCCTGTATAGGGGAGAGTTCCTTTGAATTGAACAGCCCATGAACCGGTACGCTATAGTTTTTTACTATACCCGATAGTAATTAAGCATACTTTACGTAAATCCCATTTTCGCAACATCGAGCCACGTTCCCTTGGAAAATGGCTGAATCTGTGGCACGCGTAATGTTGACGAGGCATGCATTGAAAAATCCGTTGCCGGTAAAGCATTTGCGAAGTGAAAAGGTACGTTTCTAGTGACGGTTAGTTGCCGATTTTTTCATACAAACATAAAGTGATTATCCCTTATCAGACACATATGTTAAATCATTGATATGACGATTAATAGACATTATATTTTGAGGTTATTATAAAAACTACATATTCCATGAATCGGACATTCCGACGCCCTAGTAATTTACGTCCAGTTCATGGGCTGCAATGTGCCCGATTCAAGGGAGATGTGAAAGTATGTTATGTAATTCAATATTCAACATGGAAAATACTGTATGTTTTCTCTGTTTCGGTACTACTCAATGATTCTAACTATTCTCCTAAAACTTACTGAATATTGATCGTTTTTACCGATCTAATAAATCGTGTTGAGTTTTTTTTTTTAGTTTTCTTCGGTTAATAGGGATCTATGGAATAAAAATCTAACCTACTGTTCTCTTCATATGAGGAGCATGGTGAAATGGGATAATTGAGTATGTCTGTGTTGTCTTCCTTGCAGGAAAAGTTGTGGTCTTCGTTTAAAGTATTAAGGTCTCTCTCACGGGTAAACTCTAGGTTGAATTTTGAATTAATTTTATTGAAAAAGCTTGTCAATTCTTCCTCCACATTTCTATTTTATCATTATTGGGTGAATACATTATCTGTTTTTCAACATGGTTCGCATAAACATCAGTAAAAAGATTAGGTGATCATTCAAAATTCAGGTTCAGAGTTGTAACTCCACAATTTCTTCCACTTGTTCGAGGAAAATTTTAATGAACGATATATTTCTGTCTGCATAAATGTTGACCTCGTTACAGAGATTTTCGTTTATTACTCGATTTACTTTCCGAAGTACTGGAACGAAAAACCGAACATCGTAAATATATTGCGAAAGCCCGGTAGAAAGCGGGGATTAAACAACCCCAACGCTTCTCCTTACATACTCGTACGAAAAGCAACAGTGTAGACCTCTTATCTCGTCACTGGAAAGCCGAATAGACTACAGGCCCGTGTCGAAAATTGATGGGTCATTTGAACCAGAAGATGACCTATCTAGAACGATAGAAGGACATAAAATAATAAGATTCAGCACTATGCCGTCACTTGTAAGCTGTCCAACTGAGTACAGGTGGCAATTCAAAAGGACAGGTAGACTGGGTACATTTGGGTCATATGACTTTTGACGGCATTCTTACCATCGATAGCTCCATGGAAAATAATAGGAAAACGGGCAGTGCCGTACAAAAATGATGCGCCATATATTCGGAAAAATTTTTTGATTTTCCGAAAATTTCCATGGTAAAATAGGTCATTTGACTTTGTACGGCATCAGTTTTATACGGTTGCCATACATCTTCTAATCCATTATTCAGCAACGCCGTCAAAAAATCATGCGACAAAGGGAAAATATCGAGGGTTGCAACCCCCTCTCTTGCCGTGCTCCAGGGGGTCATTTGAAAAAGTACGGCTTCGGTTCCAAAACATTATCCAGCACTCAAAATTACTATTAAAAATAATGCCGTCAAAAAAAAGTTGTTCATTTTGATGTTATATCAATAATTATCTTAATTTCATCTTATGCTTGACCCATAAAGCTCTAAAGTCATTTGACCCAGTACGGCAACTTCTTTTTTTACGTGATACTTTAAGATACAATTCTTATATTATATTGCCGTTCAAAAGAAACTGTTCTAAAAAAAATTATAGAGAAATACAAAAAGTGAAATTTTTCATATTATTGTAAAAGTTTGGAACTCAGAGGCTGATTCGGATAGCGAATAATTTAAGTTATTAAATTTGTGTTATTATCACCATTGATAGTTATAAATATATAAAATTTTTCTAGAGAATAGTTGATTTATTCATTCACTTACAGTGAACAATCAATTATATATGTATCAATAATGTTTCAGGTATACCTTTTTTTAAACCAAAAAGTATACAAAACTGTTGATGCTTGGATTGACGGTTTCACTTGTTGAGTATGATATAGACACTTCAGACGGTATAATGATTTTGTCATTTTTTCAATTTTTCCCTTCAAAAATATGTTGATGCCGTACAGTATCAAATGACCATAGAGTATCCTTAAAATGGTAGCGCAATTTTCATCATCCTAAATGATATGGTCTGGATAAAAATGTACGGCATCATTTGTTCCTAATTTATTTACCTTAATACTATTCAAAACAAGGGATAAAATGTAGAAAATTGTTATATATCATTAATCTATGAGTTCCAAACTTTTACAATAATATGAAAAATTTCACTTTTTGTATTTCTCTATAATTTTTTTTAGAGCAGTTTTTTTTGAACGGCAATATAATATACGAATTGTATCTTAAAGTATCATGTAAAAAAAAAGTTACCGTACTGGGTCAAATGACTTTAGAGCTTTATGGGTCAAGCATAAGATGAAATTAAGATAATTATTGATATAACATCAAAATGAACAACTTTTTTTTGACGGCATTATTTTTAATAGTAATTTTGAGTGCTGGATAATGTTTTGGAACCGAAGCCGTACTTTTTCAAATGACCCCCTGGAGCACGGCAAGAGAGGGGGTTGCAACCCTCGATATTTTCCCTTTGTCGCATGATTTTTTGACGGCGTTGCTGAATAATGGATTAGAAGATGTATGGCAACCGTATAAAACTGATGCCGTACAAAGTCAAATGACCTATTTTACCATGGAAATTTTCGGAAAATCAAAAAAATTTTCCGAATATATGGCGCATCATTTTTGTACGGCACTGCCCGTTTTCCTATTATTTTCCATGGAGCTATCGATGATAAGAATGCCGTCAAAAGTCATATGACCCAAATGTACCCAGTCTACCTGTCCTTTTGAATTGCCACCTGTACTCAGTTGGACAGCTTACAAGTGACGGCATAGTGCTGAATCTTATTATTTTATGTCCTTCTATCGTTCTAGATAGGTCATCTTCTGGTTCAAATGACCCATCAATTTTCGACACGGGCCTGTAGTCTAGAATAGCCCGTGCTCTTGCCGGCTTTCAGGATTAGGAGCCTAAAATATGACTTAATTAAGCTGGTCCTTTCTGTACGCATTCAAATCATTGCCCGAAAGGCACTTCCATCGAGATTGCTCCATCTCCACTCGCCCCCTTTTTTCCGGTTCGATGTTGAAACTTTTTCAGTAATTCAATTTGTTTCCCGAAAATATATCCTGGACGAATTAATTTCCACTCGGAATTGGATCGACAAAACCTTGTTTTTTCCGTAAAGTTTCAGGAGGTTCTCTACGGCTAATTGAAATATATAATGGCGATGTATTTGGAACGACACAATCCGATGAGGATTTTCGAATTCATATGTAAATTATATACAATTTCAGAATCTTGAATGATCGTTATCGCATTTATTTTATTGAAATTATGATGAACAACAAGAATGAATATAAATTGAACCCCTAGCCCAGTGGCTGAGGCGATTGTCTCTGACGCGGTCCGAGTTGAATATTGAGGCTAAGAAAGAAATTTTCTGGTCAACGGTGGTTGACCATTGTTTCACTGTTGGGTCGAAAATCAACAGTGCTATGCCTCAGGTGGCGTAAGGACACAGTAAGAAAGCCTAAACGGAACACAACTGATTCTCCGAACTCGTACAAGCTATGAATGGCTTGTACATTCGATAAGTCGAATTTTTTGGAGGAATTCCCCATTTTCGAGTGATTTTAACAAGTAAAGTTATCAAAACAACTTTCACGAATCACACTCGGAATAACTAAACATATTGCCGTTTCCCATCCGTAATTTATCCGTAACTATTCCACTCTTTTCATTTTTAGTGAGGAAGTTTCCGTAGCAACGATCGCTTCATCTCGAAAAAACTTCCAAACCGGCAAAACCAAAATGTTGGTTTTTCAGCGATAAAATTTTTGACGTTTCTCCAATTCAAAGATTCTGAAATGAATTTCATAGAGAAAACAAACAGCGTTTAGTTAATCTATGTATTCTAATTTGCCAAATAGCGGAATCCGTGTCAAATGTGACCATATTACTTATAATGTTAGGCATTTTCTCGTGAAATAGTCATGCCAAACACCACTCGAGATGAAATTTAAGCAGGTAAAATTTCTCTCTTGTATTATTCAAGTTTGTTGCTTTTCGGAAATTTCGCTGATGACATTTTTTCCAAAATCACTCGCCTGACGGCTCGTGATATTGATACAAATATTGTTCGCAAAATTTCTGAGCAACTAACTTTCATATTACAATCGAGAAATTTTGCCGGAAAAATTCCATCTCTAGTGGTATTACATATAAAAAAATAAATCAATGAGATGTGTCGAAACAACTATCCGAAAAATATTCTCAGCAAAATCAAACCAGCTTATCTTTTTCAGAGATTTATCTTGAAGGAAAAAATATCGCCATTCTAGTATTTTAAAAATTATTAGATATTCCGCTAACTTGATATCAACTTGGCGAAACAGCTATCCAAAGAATGTTGTTTTCAGCATAAAATAAAGTAGCTCATGTTTTCAGTGATTTGTCCGTAAATTATCCGTGGTGAAAGAAAATTTCTGTCCTTCAAGGTTCTATAAAAAAATGACAAAATCTGGTTGATCGATCTGCGGCCGTCGGAACGTATATCGGGCATTTTTTTTCGAAAACTATGAATGCAATATTATCGAAATTTTGGTGCAGTGCATATCAAATTACCAGGTCACATATTGAAAAAAATATTTTCAACAGATAATTTGATTTTTCCAATGACAAATAACGGATAAAAAACGGAAAATTTCGAACAATTCCGAGTTTGATTCGCGAGAGTTGTTTCGCTAACTTTATGTACATGATTTTAACGAATCGTTTCATATCTTTACCGTATGCTGTGAAATCAGTTCAGTTCTCTAGTTTGAGAAGACAATATCACTAACAATATGTCGTCAAAACGTACTCTGAAAACTTCATCTCTTGATGAAGAAAAGAACATAGACTTTCGAATGAACTAATGAAGTGTAAAGTGGTGCAAGGAAGAAAGATGTAGTTTTGAAGTATGACGTTTCGGAAAACAACGTCTCTACGTTGAAACTGCTTGTGAGAGTCCCAAAAGGCTAAAAAAGCCAATGTACGCTAGTTTCGACGAAGCAGTTTTAGTTTGATGTGAATGTTACATTATTTACCCATTTAAACAATACATTGAAAAATGTATTTTTTTTTCAATAACTCTTCTTGATAACTCGAATTTTTTTTGTTGCCAGATCGTGATTCGAGTTATCGAAGTTCGACTGTATCTCCTTACTCGCCGCGGGAGGCGTATGCGAACTCCCCAATGAACTCCCAGTGTTATCTGTTTGTGAATATCCATCTAGTTCTAGACCAAGACTTTTTTGGGCATTCTCTGATGGCGAACTTCTTGAGGAGGTATAGAGCTCTCAGCAACCTTTCAAACAAGTAACAAAAGGCGTCACAATTTCCTAATAGGAAGTCGCAGGGCTATCTTTGTGGTCTCTTCGTATTGCCTGGACGTAAACACCATGGTTCTCGAACCGAGAAACCTAGAGGCTTGAAATTTTCAGGATAAGTTCGGATCTCGCATGCTGCGGTGTTCGACCAGAAATTCCATACCTATGGCCATTCCAGATTTCGCTATCCTGGTAATTTCAAAACTGCAGGTTCGAAACAAACCGAAAATACGAGTTGTTTTGAAAAAATAATTTTTGAATGAATTTATAGTTCGATTGAAGATCCATATCCGTTTGACTTATTTCACATAATCTCATTCAGTAGGTCTTCTTGAATACTATATCAGCTAATAGACCGGTACAACAATAATTCCAACTTAATATCTGGTTATTGATCATCAGACTTCTTTTCATCTCTTTCTACAATTGCAAATGAGACAGTTGAATAATAACGTGGATAAATCACATAAAGGGCCCTTTTAAAATCTTAGAGGCTGACAATTCGGATGGCAATCGCCGGAGGCCATTATCTGGAAAGCCATTAGTTGTGTTGGATTGAATTACGGCCTTCCGAGGGGATGGTTTCTCGAATTTGATTTTTAATTTCCTGGAGGTCCATGATCGTTGGAGAAGAGCATTTTCAAGTAGTCTAAAGTGACAAAACTTTTTTCGTCCACAAATTCTTCTCTAAAAAACATATCACATGTTTTAATGGAAAGTTTTCACCTTGTTATATGTATTTTCTATTTAGAATTCCCTTTAATTTCAAGCAATATCCGCATGAAGAGTAGGAAGGGATTCAAATATTTAAAAAATAATAATATTTCAGCTCTTGGAAAGAATAGTTTCGATAGAAAAATTTTACTCACGTCCAAAATTCATATATCTCGATGGAATAATTCGTTTTGATATACTCCATTATTCGAGATGAAAATGCAACAATTAATCTAGAAATATAAACAGAAATACCTTATGGAAATGATCTTCCCCAAGTAAAATTGAAAATTCAGCAGAGCCTAACTGAAAAAATATTATGGAAACTCACAATAATGCTCAATATTCAGAGTGAAGTTTCACATATCGATTTCACGGCTGTTGTGGAAATGAACAGGAATAAAGGAAATTCTGTAAATGCCGCATCAAAACACGTTCATATAAAACTACTAATTGAAAATGTACTATACTGCATTTCCTCGAATATCTATGTTGTTAATGAAACAAAAGATAGAAAACTATACATTTTTGGAAAGGAGAATAATTGCTCTTTCGAATGAGATCAAAAACAATAGGGTGTTCCATTTAAAAAAAATACATATTTTCCCCTTCGAATTTGACCAACATTAGTAAAACACCCTGTGTTGATGGGACGAAATGCCAGCCAAGCCTAAAACAATCTCTTTGATAAACTAGTGAAACTAGTGAAAACCCCATCTCTTTGGAGCAATTAATAAGCTGGGCATTTTTGTTTAAAATCAGTCACTTTTATTTGAGACACCCTGTATATCTCTACTTCCAACGTTTTTCCATCAAAGAGAATTCAGTTCCTACTATGTCTGTGATTTCCAATTGAATATTCGACAAACTTGATTCGGGCAACATTGTTAACTTGTGCGACCAGAAAGTAAACAATTATTTCGCGATTCAGCTGTATTCAAAATACAGGAAAGCATTCAGAATATTCTTGATATTTATGAATTTCTCGTACAATTTTATTGGATAGAATTAAGAATAACTCGAAAACGACGCGTTTTATCAAAAAAATTTAGGAATACTCATATTATCAAAAATGATTGGTTCTTTCGAAGAAATTAACCGTTTATTATTTTCTAGAAGTCTTATAGTAGTTTTGCGTGGATTTATAAGCTGGCTACGCTGTTACTTTTAAACCGGCAGGAATATTGAAAAAGTGTTGATTAAGGAATATGCAAATAGAGTAAATAATTCACCAACATTAAGTTCATTTGATAATTATAATGGTTGCGAAGAAATGGAAAAAAAATTGTTTACTGAGTTTCGACACCTTGTACACTCCAAACGGAGCTGAATTTTGAAAAATGTTTTTGGGAGAAAAGTGCACTATTTTTCGAAACTAAAGGTGGTAGAGCCGGCGCTGGAATATGTACAACCGGACTGTGTAATTTCTATGTCCTTATAAAGCTCAACTACTGCAGAAAATCAACCATTTCGGTTCTTATCTTAATTGGAACACGTCTTCAATAGATCCCACCATCTTAACTACAGCCGCCTAGTCAATTTGTAATGCAGCTCTTGATTTCGATAAGCTGCAAAATTCACTCGAAGCAGAAATACATGCAGATCTACGGGCTTTACGTTTGATTTGTTGAATCATCGGTTTGAATATTAAGATGCTAGAGACTGTTTGCAACACAAACTCCATTGTTTGTTGACAAAATAGGGTAAATCTCAATTCCCAAATACACAATAAAGACGGTCGTAGAGAAATCGACTCATGCAAGAAAATTATACATATGTATTGAGCGGTTGCAATTGTTTCTCCGAATATAATTTGAACATGGTATTGTTCTGCCGAAATTCCTTTGAAAGAACTCAATCCTTGGATAATGAGCGTTGTTTGCGTTTTTTCGTGGCCACCCAAGACTCAATGGACATTTGGATATTTTATGGAACGATTTCTATAACAGTTTTTCTTAGCTCTTGGCCAAAATTTGATTTTTGACAATTGACACTGATTTTTTAGCGAATTTAACAATGGTGATTTTCTCTCTTGATAGGAGGATCAGGTGAATCATGTATAATGGAATTGATCAATATGCCCATTCATGTGTTCAGGATACAGAGGCGAGCGATCAGGACGATGGCAGGTGTTGGATTGTGAGAGCACTGCCAACCAATTTTCAGGAAACTTGGTATCATGCCGCTTTCATGGCTGTACATTTTTCACATTCTTCTGGAAATTCATAGCAGATCTGACACTTTACTAAGGCAAACAGATATTCATCATCATTACACTAGGAATGCTGGCAATTTCCGCAATAATCGATGCCGCTTGGCCAAAACTCAGAAAAACTCCCTAGACTTAAACTTATACAACTGTTTACCGGATGATTTAGAAAAACTTGACAAAACGAAGTTTGAAAGAGCTGTGAAGACTTTTCTGTTGGATGGTTGCTTCTACTCTGTCTCTGATTACCGAGAACACTTTACTGTGCGTTTGTGACCTCAATATATTGTATTGTAAAGTTGCAATTTATATAACTTTTGATGTGACTTGCTACAAATATTGTTAATGTAATGTAGTCAAATAAAATATCTATCTATCTATAATACCAGCTTGAGATTAAATGATATATTATTCCAACCAGTTCCTGTAGAAGTTTAAAATCATCACATTTCTCATGGAAGCGTTTTGTTTTTTACTATTGGAGTTGCAGCAATGATTCGCGTGTCCACAAGAACTTATTAACCATGCCTATCAAGAATAAGCAATAACTTATCAGCTTGAGTTTTGGAAATATTCTACTCTACCAACCAATCTGATAAAATTTTATCAGAGAGGGAGAAATACCTTGAAGCAGGTTAACCTATCATCTCAAGACGAATTATCAAAAATTCTGAAAATGGTGATGGCTGAACAACATATCTCATTCCTAGCACGTTGAGTGCCATGTGAGACCACATAGGTATCACACTTTTTTGGGAGTCTGTGGTCTCACGACCAACGACGCATATCTAAATCGCGTATTTCTCCAGTGGTCTCACGTTTACAGGTGGAAAGTGATGTATAGAGTAGAGCATAGTCTGCTACGACAAATTTTGTGTTTGGCCTGCGATATGATGCATTATATTATTATTTAGGAGGGTTTGAGTTTTTTTATGTGGTGAATATCAGTTGTGGCAAGTTTTTTTGGTAGCAATTAACACATCGCCGTATCTATATTTTGTGCATTTGTCCTCATTTTTTTTTATTTTGGCAGAGCTGTATCCATTTCGGAATCGGACGTATCTTCATCTGGGTGTTATTCATCTGCTGAATCATCTGCTTCGGAAACATCTTCTAACTCGTTCATTTTTTCATCAGGCATGCACTTCTGCCACAGTTTGATCATTTTTGCTTTTTTCTCTTCATAAGACAGCGCGTAATTTTTTCACACTTGCAATCTAAGCCAAGACTGAATAAACTATGCAATATCGCTTATCCATCAGACGACGAAAATGCAAGTCTAAACAGAAATTATACCACCAACAATCGGACTCAAAAGTACATAAAAAATGAGAAAATTGATGGTCCATATATTAATTTCATTCAATTGAACACCAGAGAAGATGAATATGCAAAAAAAAAATCGTGGCCACTGGGTCAGTTTTTTCAGGAGTTATGGTGGCACTCAACGTGTTAAACAAGCTCAGTCATCTTCTGAATTCACAATGCACAAGAAGAGCAGATCTGCAATTGATACTGTGAAATAATAATAATAACCATCTTTATTCCGAAAGAATGTTCAAGAAAATTCAAAGTATTCTGATACATTAGATGGAATAGTGTCAAATACAAAATTGTCAAATCCTCATCTCTCTGGCTTGTATTCGTCAAAGGAGTATGGTTCCATGTTAATGAGTAATTTCCTCACATCATTTTTGAAAGAATTGAGTATTGTGCTTTTTTTAAATTTTATTGAAGCTGGTTGAAGAATTTTATTGCGGCATTTGATGGATTTTTCTCGTATTTGACCAATCTATGTTCGGGATAAAGAATATTTGTATGTCTTGTATTATGATGATGTGTGGAACTACTGTATATAAACTCATTTTTGTTCTTGAATAAATAAATTAAACACTCATAAACATACAATGCGAATACTGTCATGATCTGTTTCATCTTGAAAATACCCCTGCAAGACTCTCTCTGTTTAACTCCAAATATAGTTCGTATGGCTCTCTTCTGAATACGAAAAATCTCCAACAATCCTGTATCAGATCCGGAAAAAATTGAACCAAATCTCATTGTACTCTCAAAATTGGCGAAATAGAAGATCCGCAAACAATTTTCATTCAAATATTTGCTGATATTTGATATTTTCATACTGTACTCGTTCCTTATCATTCATGAATAAAATAGGGCCCAATATGCTCCCCCTTCGATACACCGTTATAATTGACTCTCATTTCTGATTTCACAGGTTTTCCGTATTTTATAACCTTTACTTTCTGCTTTCTGTTATAGCTATATGTTTCGAACCATTTCAAAGCATTGTCCCTGAACCCATAAGCTTCAATATTTGATTTGCCAACAGAAGTGGCCGATTTAGACAGTCGAAAGCTTTCGATAGATCTAAGAATATTCCAAGAAGTATCCCATGTTTTTCAAAAGATTTGAATATATTCTCAGTGCACTGAGCAGTAGCCGTGTCATTATCGATCTTCCCCTGATATATCCATGCTGGCTATCACTTAGTGAATTGTTCATCAGTAGGAAATCAACCAGACGGTTGCACATAGCCATCTCGAAAAACTTCGAGAAACTTGGTAGTACACTGATGGGTCTGTAGTTTCCAAACTACCCACGATCGCCCTTTTTATAAATTGGTGTAATAAAAGATATTTTCAATTGACTGGGAAAAGTAGTGAATGAGTTATTGATTATATGGCATAGTACTACTGCTAAATCTTTGACACAATTTTATCAAACTTATAGGTATTTCGTCATCTCCACTGGAATGTTTATTCTTAATCCGTTTATTCACTTCTTCTATTTCCTTCGGTGTAACAGGTGTCAAAAATATCGATCGTGTAGCGCTTGGGATATCACGTGATGATGGTATGTTTACAGGCAAGATGGGTACATTTGTTGTTAGGTATTCATTGAACTCATTAGCCTCCGGATTTCCGCTAATGAATGTGGTTTTTTACATTGTTTCTACCAGTAATTTCACCGAAAATATTCCACATGGCTTTCATTTTGTTATCAGTAGTAATATCACAAGAGATTGAATTTCTGTGATAAGTCTATCGATTTATTTTCGAACGAAAATGAGTTGCTAGGAAACATCACGAGTCCGGAGGACGAGCAAAGAAAAACTCATGTTGACGTCTACAATTTATATTTATCAGTTGTCAAACCATTCATATCCATAGTTCAATCACAGTTCAATCGTTGAAATACCGAAATTGTCAGACCAATCATAATTCAGAGACAGTTGGTATTATCGCGATAATACGAGCTGTCTTTGGACAGTTTTTGAAATGAGTGGAATAGTCAGATTGAGATATACTTATTTCATATTTTTCAGTTCTCTTCTCTGTAAGTAATTTTTGATATTCTTTCTTGAGATTGTTGTAGAATGTTTTTAGTCCTGGGTGATAATGCATAACAACCCCTAATGCACTCAATCTACTTTTACAATCCAATATCTCTTAATCGGGTTTAGATTTCAATGATTTCCTGGTGACTACTCTCTTGAGTGGGAAACACTCATAAAAATGCTTTAAGAAGATATTCACAAATAGATTCCATTGACCATTGATCATCTACTTGGTTTTCACTGATGTTATATATGTTGGACCAATTTTGTGCAGCTATTTGGTTCCTGAATGTTGTTTCATTTTCTTCGGAGAATAGCCTGATGTTTTCATAAATTATGTCTTGTTTTATGTTTGTTGAAAATTGGACTTTCACTCCCATGTGATCACAGACATTAGTCTGCATAATACTCACTTCATCTATGTTATTACAGTTTGTAAAAACATTATCTAAACATGATTTACTTTTATGAGTAATTCATGTGTACTCATTCACTATAAATCAAAATGAATAGTTTAAGAAGCAGATTCATTTTGTGGATGTTTACCATGTCATCTTTAAGGTCGATATTTAAGTCACCAGCGATGAATGTGGTTTTATTTTCCTTTACGAATATATCCAACAATGTCTCCAGTCTTAGGTAGAATTCGTTTAAATATTCTCTTATTTTATTAATGTTGTATTTAACATCGTATTCAAGTCCATTTCTAATGTATATTGCAACACCACCATGTTCATTTTTCTCTCTACATAAATATGTTGCCAATTGAGAGTTGGGGATAACATAAGCCCCCAGTTGTTGATCCGTTTGTCAGTGCTCAGTAACGGCAAGTGCAACACAGTCGTTATTATCAGATAGTGAGACACCTATCTCATCTACACAATTAGCAATAGATTGTAAGTTTTGAAGTATCAAGCTGGATGATATGTGTGGGGCAAATTATGAACCAGCAAACAGCACTCCAAGCATATTATGCCTATTCCATTCCAGAATAACTTACAGTTTAGAAATATGGGGTTTTCAAGTCATCTGAATGAGGTACATGTCACACAGAGGAGAGTTGGTGCAGAACTTTAAGGTGCACATCCTAGAACACATTGTAAACCACTCTTACTCAAGTACAGAATTCTGATGATACAGAGGCATTGGCTTGAGATAGGGTCAAAATGTCCTTTTATTGAGCAGCAGTTTGAGGCTCTGATCGATTTGGTTTACCAGACAACGTTTTGACGTTTCAACAACTCATTTTACCAGCAAACCGAGGGCACACCCATAGGTTCGGTGGTATCTCCTATTTTGGCATAGATGGTGATGGATGATCTCTTGGATGATTGCATACCAAGTCTCTCATTTGGCATTCCAATAATTGAAAAAATTTGTGGATGATCTGATTTGCTTGTTGCCTGTGGATAGGGTGGAGGATGTGCTTGTAGGGTTCAATTCATTTGATCAGCATATATCATTTACTTCTGAGATTGAGGAACGAGGAAAACTACCCTTCCTTGATGTGTTACTTATTAATGAAAACCAAACAATCATAACAGATTGGTATACCAAACCTGTTTCATAAGGGAGGTATTTAAATTTCCATTCTGGCCACGGGATGAAACACAAGGTGAATTTTGTTACAGGATAAAGAAATAGATGATTGTTAACTTTCATATCGATTTTGACAAAGGTACCTACTGAGGATGGCGATTAGCCGAAAGCGCTCTACCTGATATTAAACTCATTTTAATAAAAACTGGAGTACTTCTTTATTTGATACCTATTACAATTCACCAAGTACAAGCTATTCCAACGCTGATTAAAAAATAGAATTCATAGCATCTGTGACAGGTCAAAGAACAATGATGCTTTGTTTGAGAACTCATATCCGATCCGGTTAATAAACAGGATCTTTTTTAATACTTCACCTGTCATTAATGACATAGTTGACCAAGAAGTTACAGCCAACATGCTGATTGAAGCCAACAAAAATAAGGTGAGGTATTATATTGTACCACACTATAAGCCCGGGAGCCAGTGATAGTTTTTGGTGACCAATTTTAACCCTGGCCATAATTTGTATATAGCTTAATTTATATTTGTCTTAGAGTGACCGTCAGCTGGCGCACCAGTGGTGGGTTTGCCAACGGGAGCAACGAAAACACGTAAAAAAAATATTGAGTTTCAGTCATTTTAACCCTGCTGAAATTTACAGAGATGGTAGTTTATATAATTATTCGAATAAAACAAATCGTCCGCTGGCTGTACGTTGGTGGAAAATCTGTCCACTGGACATAAGAACTTGTTCTCCACCAAAGTACAACCAGCGGACGATTTTTTTTATTCGAATAATTATATAAACTTCTATCTCTGTAAATTTCAGCAGTGTTAAAATGACTGATACTCAAATTTTTTTCACAACTTTTCATGTCCAGCGGACGGGTTTTCCACCAACGTACAGCCAGCGAACGATTTTTTTCATTCGAATAATTACATAAACTACCATCTCTGTAAATTTCAGCAGGGTTGAAATGACAGTTCTGCGTATGATGCAAGAGCGCAGATAACAACCTCAGCAATATGCCCTGTTGTTGTTAGTCGCCATTATAGATATTCAACCGGCGTTTTGTTCTTCATGTAAGTTCATCCTCCATTTATATTTGCTGATCATTCTTATTTCTATAGGTCCCTAGTTCGTTGTGTTTATACCAGCATTAATCAATGAGATCCATTTCCATTCTATCTATTTAATTATACCTATTTCACCAATCTACTCAACATTATTCAATAATCATCAAAAATATCAACGATTTACATTGGATCTATTCATATTCATCCATGCTTCCTGATTGGAAGTCCCGAGTTATCCCTCTTTGAACGAAAAGGCAATCTAATCTCCATCTCATATATTTTATTGTTCTGAATAAGTCCTTATGCAATGGTTCGAAGGGCTCTACGCAGATCACAGGATTCACAGGTAGGTACTATGTTCTCATTATTAATCTCATATGCTCTCTTTCAGCAGCCTGTGGTTTGAAAGGTTATTTCGTTTCCATCTGTATTCTTGTTTTCAGCTATAACGCCTACCATCCAATGATATTCTTATGCCAGTACGTTCATCCTTATTTGAGTTCTTAGATCGGGATCATAGATTGGTGAGAGAGTCACTAGGTACCTAGCGAGACGTCGACGAGTACGAACGTGCGGAGAGATTGAGTTAGTGTGAAAACCAGTTAGTGCTCAAACGCAACGTTGATGTGCGCATCCAAGTTAGTGCTTGTAAAAAGTTTTGTGTTTTCGTGCGTTGAGTCCAGGTCCAAAAGGATCGTTGGTTCCGTGCGTGAGTGATTTACGGACTTTGTAAAAAGTAGTGAAGTGACTAGTATTCGAATTCAAACATGGATGATCATTCGGATAACGATGGATCCTTCATGTATACGAAGGATGTGTGTGATGAATTGAAGGAACTCGTCAGGCTCCGACAGGAGAATGACGAGCTCAAAGCCAATTTAGCGGCCCTAACAACTTGCATGGCAAATCTGTTCAGCGAGATGAAACTCTTGAGAGAAGAACTCTCCAAAACGAAGTCCCCAAATCCACAGGTGAGAAGTTATTCCCAGGTTTTGTCTTCTGAACCAGGAACATCGACCCAAACCAATCCCAATACAGTTATCACTCCCAAAAAGATAGCCTCAATCATTGAGGAGAGCAATAAAGCCCCCCCAACCTCTAGGAGCACCCACAGCCAAGCGAGCCAGAAAAGAGAGTTCGTCCTCAATTGAGGACAACTCAAAAAAATCAACGGTGACATCTAAGTCACCTGCTACAGAGAAAATTCGTCCAGTGGCAATGATGGGGACGTCAGACTGAAAGGAAATGTCCAAAGCTCTCTACAGCAAGAAAATAAATTATAGCCGGGCAACGGTTGTTAAAGACGGCATTAAAATTATTGCCTCGTCTGCAGAAGAGTTTAGGAAATTAACAAAATTCCTCGGTCAACAAGGTAAGGAATATTTTACTTACCAAATGGAAGAAGAAAAGATAGTTTACGCCGTCATAAGGTACTTGCCACTTGACGCGGATATTGAAGTGATTAAAAATTATCTAGGACTACAAGGTATTAAAGATGCTGAAGTAACGAGAATGACGTCGAATAAAACAAAAAAAAAGCAATCCCTCTCTACCTTGTGAAAACACAGCACAAGGAAATATTCCGGCCCAGGACAGTGCCATCGCTGCCAAAGATATGGACATGCTCAAAACAAATGCACATTTCCGTGGGGATGCGTAAAATGTTTAGAATCACATTGCACAAAAGAGTGTGTATTGACGCAAAAAGAAGGTGAAAGGAACGCGGCATGCGTTTTATGTAGAAAGAAGCGCATATAAAAATCTAACAAAAGAGAAAACACCGACAAAAAAACTGTTGTTACTGTTGAAAAACCACAGGTACAAAAAACAAAGAACTCGTCCACAAAACCGAATCCAGACAAAAAAGAAGATCCCAAAGATGAACTCGACAAGCTCACTGAGAAACTATTCAACAGAATAATGCAGGAATTTGAAAAAGAATTCGAGAAGAAATTTCAAAATTTATTTGGAAACAAATAATTTATGAATAATTTATCACAACTAGAAAATCTGAATATAGTTTCCTGGAATGTTAACGGAATCAGAAATCAGAAATGAGAATCAAATGGCAAGAAATTGATAGAACATACTGAAAAGGATAATGCGATGATAATGGGACCGGATATACCGACCTATTTACCTAGTGGTAATAGATCCCTGATGTGCTAGACATAGTGATAATGAAAAATATAAAGCAAGATTTTGCCCTTGAAACGATAGAGGATGGTACATCAGATCACAACCCGATAGAGTTCATTTTAGGACAAGGACTTAGAAATGAATTGACTCAAAAACGAGAACATACCGATTGGGGCAAGTTTAAAACTGAACTCCAAAAAAATATCACGTAATTTTTCAAGAATAATACTCAATTGCAATTCTCAACAATGGAATTCCAGAACGGAGAATGCAAATGGCAAGAAATTGAAAGAATATGGCGAAAAGGATGACGCGATAATAATGGGACCAGATATACCGACCTATTTACCTAGTGGCAATGATGTGCTAGACATAGTGATAATGAAAAATATGAAGCAAGATTTTGCCCTTGAAACGATAGAGGATGGTACATCTGATCACAACCCGATAGAGTTCATTTTAGGACAAGGACCTAGAAATGAATTGACTCAAACACGAGAACATACCGATTGGGACAAGTTCAAAACATAACTTCAAGAAAATATCACGATTATTCCACAAATTAACACTCCTGATGAATTAGATGAATCAGTTATAGCATTAGGAAGTGCAATTATGAAATCCTATGAAGAGAGCACGAACAGAAAAACTGAACCTACTCCCAAACATCTATATGGCGATACTCCAAAAGAAGTGAAAGTAGTAATAAAAGTTAACAGAAGAGTAAGACAGCATTACGGGATGAATAAAACAGATAGTGACAAAATAAGACTGAATAGACATAGTCGAATACAAACGCACTCAGAGAACTCAGAACGAATAGATGGAATAAGAAAATCTGTGAACTTAACACAGAAGACCACTCTGCCTGGAAAATGCAGCCAAATTTACGGATTGAAAAAACGCAAATTCCACCAATGCATGGAATGGCATATTCAAAAAGTGATAAATCTAACGCTCATGCCGATACTATAGAAAGGGAGTCAAGAATAAATTATTGTGAAGAAGGCGATGAGGACCTAGGAACTAGAGACCCATAAGCCTGCTCCCAGCCCTAGGAATTTGGAGAGAGAATTAGCCATACGACCTAATGAAGAAACCGAAGCCCTGGCGACGATACCGAGTGAACAATTTGGATTCCGAAAACAACATTCAACTGAACAACAGCTCCTAAGAATGAACGAGTATATTACAGAAGGGTTTCAGAATAAAGAAGCCATAGGACTAATACTTCTAGATATAACCAGAGCTTTTGATAGAGTATGGCATAAAGGACTAGCATATAAAATGGTAACCGCAGGTTATTCAACCAAGATATGCAGAATAATAAGAAATTATTTGAGGAATAGAAACTTTTGTGTAAGAACAGATGACTTTCATTCCACACTCAGATATTTAGGAGCAGGAGTTCCTCAAGGATCCATACTAGGACCGCTACTCTATAATATACATACATGATATACCAAGGAATCAAAGATGCCTGCTTGCTCTATACGCAGACGATACGGGCATAGCAATGAGGCACAGAAATGCCAAAATAATTCACGAAAGACTTCAAGAAGCTGCAGATGATATCAGTCAATGGTGTAACAGATGGAAAATAAAAATCAATGGAGAAAAGAGTCAAGCAATACTTCTCCAGAAGAAAAGACTTAAGATGGAATCGAAAATATCCATAGACGATAATGAAATTGAATGGCAGGATGAAGCTAAATACCTAGGAGTAATCCTAGACAGAGGACTTACGTGGAAACACCACATTAAGTATTCAGTGGATAAAACTGATGTAGCAATGAAAAGGTTATACCAGATTATAGGCAGTTAACATATGGATCTACAGCATGGGGCTATGCAGCGAGAACCCATATAAAGAGGATACAAAGTACAGAAAACAAATTTCATAGATGGGCATCAGACGCCCCCTGGTTTGTTAGGAATGAACAAATCTGAAAAGACATAAAACCAACTCATTCTATCTTTGCTCAAGTCCTGTATGCTCTTCATAATATTCGACCAATTGATTCTGATACTTGCTATATGCAATTATATTCAACTGTAAACCTGAGGGTTTTTGTTTTTGGGAGGACTAATCAACTGATAGGTTCTTCTTCTCGTTTTCCCTCGTATTAGGCTCGAAAACTCCTGCCGCATGGACCAATAAGGGAATCATCCCTTGTGTCTCCAATCTAGTGTTCCATTTGTCTATTCCACCTCATTATTCACAATCCATTATTTCAAGAATCTGAATTATCACGAAACAGAATCACTACGATATAACATGGAGCTCTATCAACCACTGATGATCACAACGCCAGGCCAAAAGTATGAGTATAAAACACCTTTAGTGTAAAATATCACTCAAAGCTGCAGAGTAGGATTTGCCCTTTGTATCTCCCGTTTGAAAATATCCTCAAGCTCAAAAGTTCGAGATATTACAACACTGAAATTTGTAATATTAATTATAAATTATCGTGTGATATCATTAAGGTGAGCGTTCAATGTAGTGTGTTTTTATTTCAAGTTGCATTTGAAAATGGTTTCACTTTGTGAACTGAAATTTTGTGGGTAGACTCAGAAAAGATTGAATTTCTTGATGGAATAATTTAAATCGATTTCATTTCGAAAATTCATTTTCTTCTTTCAAAAACAGAAGAAAATAGGCCAACTCATGCTTCTGTTTTATTTCAAACGAAAGATCCATGAAAATAGGTCAACTTCCGATTAAAAGTGAATCTACAGATAATTTCGTTCAGAAAAACAACTTGAAATACGGAATTGACAGAGAATGGCCAAATTCAAATATATGGCAGAAAAAAGTTCCTGCTTTACCCACAAATTCACTGATTTTTTAGTTCAGTGATTTTTGGATAGAGAGCGCCATTGTACATTTCATTCATGATGATAGAGATATTCATAGAACTCGATAGTGATAAGGTATTTTCTATGGAGATATTCTATAAAATGGACGGTGGCGCCTCTATCGGATGAGTTTTCCTACGCGCTTTGAACGGCGACCTCAATATCGAATTTCGAAAAGATCAGTTACTTCCTTAGTGTAGTTGGTTAGCACGTTGGACCGGAAATTCAATGACGCGTGGTTCGACTTCCACTCGAAGTGAAAATTTTTCCGGAATTCGAATGTGGACTTATCTCTCAGGTAACTTTCTCAAGCAGTTTATTTCATCCAGTTAATGTGGCAATTGGACCCCGCATTTGCATTTCATCACCCTGGAGAAATCACTACAAAGACCGTTCGCAAAATCAGGAAATCACGTCTGTGTATAAATTCGGTACGTGAGATGCAAACATATTCGATAACAGCACATTTACCTCTCTCCTTACACAAATAAACCTAATGCCCTAAGTTGACAAACATCTCTATTTCTCTGGTCTGGATGGGAAGCACTTAAGTTGGTGTCGCATTTCGCCTTGTCGGGAGTTAAAAGAGTTGTAATCCGAACCTGCAAAACGTGCCGAATTAAATGGAGAAGCATGTTCGATTCTCTGTCCTCCCTAGGCTTCCTGGTCTATAATGAATTGCTTGTTGCTGTGTGTATCACGACTTGCACTGTATGCTATGGTGACTGTACTGGAATTGGTGCATTGCAGTTACATATTGGATTTCACGAAATTATAGAAACTTTCAGTTGGAAAAATGTCCGAATATTCCATTCGGGATATTGCTTCAGTTTGTAGATTACTCGAAATATCTGCATACATAGGATTATTCAATACAAAAATTAGAAAGTACAAGGGACGAGGACATATGCAGTGAAGCGTGTTGCTTTTAATTGTGAATCGGGATGGGGCTACGTTTCGTCCCAGCCTTGCTTACGATGGACTCATCAGATTGGCTAATGTCAGCGAGGCCTGCCAATGACGTAGATGTTACAGCTGTCCTGCTCGAGACGAGCGTGGGTACTGGGTAGTAGGACCTGGTCGGTCTATAAAGAATATGGTACCGCAGTAACCCACGCTGCCTAGGAGGAGGTATGCCCTCTGTGCGGGCAGCGTGCGAAGCGCGGTCGCAGACTTCTGCACGCCGATGGCAAGTCGCCACAGCAGAATACTGAAATGATCGAATGGATACTGCTCAAAATCAACAGACTTTTTATGTAGAGAAGTCAAAAATCTCATTTTTTTTTTCTATGACGATTCAGTTCTCTAGTTTATTTCATGTTTTTCTTTGATTTATATGCATTTTCAGTCCACTTTGCAATGTTAACCTCACTAAAACCATGTGCTAATACTGTTCTCGAGTTTCAGATAAATTATGCCCTCCCAACTCCAGGGAGGACCTTGGAGTGGGCCAACTGGACCAGGTGGTAGGATTTTCAGTCTTCTCGTTGGAGAATTTCCAGTTCGTTGCCTCGTCTGGCCAGCTGCCTCGCTTCGTGGGTTCGATCCTGACACGCCATCTCTTCGATTTCAATTATCACTTGTAACTTGTTATCTCTTATATTCAATCATTCATTCATGTAAACTCATTCACTCGTTCATGTATTTTCACTCACTCGCTCGAGAACATGTATTGCATTTCACTCACCTTTCAACTCAGATCTCTTTTATACAGGTCTACTCGGTACATCTCTGAATTTATCAATTAAGTTTCCTATTTTTCTGAAAGAATAGAACTGCTCGTGCTTATTTTCCTAAGCACTCTGTCACTGTAAATGTTAACTTGGTTGATAGACATGTACACTTCATGACCACATTCATACATTACATTTACACTCTGAATTCTATACTTTTGTGAGTTGCTGTGTTTTTGATCTGTAACTTCAATTAATTAACAGGGAAGGAAAGTGAAAGAAAAGGTTCAGGCAAATACAGGGTCTTTCACGAGGAACCTCACCCATATTTATACGGGAAACTACTGAACGTATTTTCATGAAATTCAGTACTTATGAGTATTTCACGATGCTGATGAAATCTGAAATATTTTCAAGGCATGAGCACCTCCGGTTTTTCCGGAAATGACGTCAACTTCCGTTTTTCAAATAAGAACACCATTTTTTTATTGCAGAAATAGATTCCTTAGAAAATTTCAAGTTATTTTGATGTAACATTTTTCAGTTTTGGTTGGAAAATTCTCTCTGAGCGGGAAAATTCGAAAAAAAATCGAAAATAGAGCTCCGCTGAAACAAGAATAACTTCGAGGTTTTCGGATGGAAAATTTTCATTTTTGGGATTTTCCAATATGTAAGATTGATGTATCCACTTTAGAAATCGAAATCGCGATTCATGATACAGGGGGTGAAAAAATCGCTTTCAATGTTAGGGATGACAAAATCGTGAAAAATCAATTTTTTAAAATTAGAACCCCATTTTTTTATGGCAGATATTGAATCTACGTTAAAAAATAATGTGAGTGTATGCATAAAACCCTTGCCCTAAAATGGATATTTTCTGAGTTATTCACAAAAAACTGTTTTTCGTCTTGAATTTTCAGCTATTTCTTTTCCCTTCACGCCAAAAAGATGAAATTTTCAGCAACTGTTATTTGAACCATGCTGTAGATTTTTCACCCCTTCTTGAAACCGACTAGTTACTATTAGGAGAACCATGGCAAACTCTCGCAGTTATAACTAGAGAAGATGCTCAAAGTTTTGACCGTTAATTTCTAGACATTTATTTATACGTCTCAGGAATGCTTCGTGCGTTGCTCTTCTTATTTCATCGGGAGGAAGAGATCTGCAAAAGTGTTTAAAACCCAAATTGAGTTTCAAAACTATGAATCTAAAAATCTAAACAAACCTGAACGCATTTCTGACTCGTTCTATGCAGTCCTCTTCATCAGTCAGGGGAGTTGAGTAGACAATATTTTTTATCCTACCCCAAACATAATAGTCTAAAGGAGTTAAATCGGGAGAACGTGGTGGCCAAAGATGTGGACCATTGTTCGCCAACCATCAATCTTCAAATAGCCTGTAGAGGATATTTGACACATTGAGTGAATTGTGTGGAGGCGCGCCATCTTGTTGATACCATAAGTCATTATGGTTCTGTACTAGCGGCTCAATTATTTGAGTCAATATGTCTAAATATCTATCTCCTAAGGGAGAACATTCTTTTAATAATGCAAACATGTGTAGTGTTCTATCTTACCAGTTAAAGTCCCATCATAAATGTGAACATCGAGAATTGCATTATTTTTGATGGCGCAAAAAACATTGAAACTCCAGGTCTCTTGAAAGTTCCATTGTCTGAAGTGGTGGTTGTTCTCTTCATCCCAATAATGACTGTTATGCCTATTGAAAGAAACATTCTTTGTGAATTTAGATTCATCTGTCCAAATTATACAGTCCAAAAAGTTTTCATTCTCTTGAAATCGAATCATCATAGCTTCGCAAAACTCTGTTCTCCTGACGAAATCAGTTTCCTTCAAATGCTGTACCCTATTGAATTCATATGGGTGCATTTTATGTGTTTTTAATATTCCCCAAACACTCGATTGAGATAATCCCAGATCAATCTCGGCATCTTTGAGAGAATTTTGAGGATTCACACGAAAATATGCAAGAACTGTAATTTCGTTGTTCTCATCTTCTACTACACTTTTTTCTCTGTGTATAGTTTTCTTAACGAAAGATCCGACATTTCTCAAGTTTGTCATGGTTCTGTTAATGGTATCTCTCGTTGGTCTGGGTCGGTCAGGAAACCTCTCAATGAACAGTCGAATCGTTCTATCTACAACTTTATTACATTCTCCATGAAGTAGAATGAGATTTAAATAATCTTCATTGGTAAAATTAGGCATAGTGATCGATTTTATAACTTAATACGAATTATCACCAAATTAATAGTAAACACAAAATGCTACTGATTAAAGAGGAATTTGGCAGATGTTATTAATGATATCTATCATTAAAAAAAAAGAATGTAAAACATGGTAAGTTTTTGCATATGGTTCATAAGGAATTATTTATTTATCACTGGAGAGAAAACCGATGGCCGATTAGTTGAAATAAAGAGGTTTCCGATACAAATTCGAATCCAAATTCGCCATCTATTTAGGAACAACCTCTAATTTTTTTTTCTTGCATATCAGGGTAGTAAAATCTAAAACATGGTTCAAGTAACAGTTCCTGAAAATTTCATCTTTTTGGCGTGAACGGAAAAGAAATAGCTGAAAATTCAAGACGAAAAACAGTTTTTTGTGAATAACTCAGAAAATATCCACTTTAGGGCAAGGGTGTGATGCATACACTCACATTATTTTTTAACGTAGATTCAATATCTGCCATAAAAAAATGGGGTTCTAATTTGAAAAAATTGATTTTTCACGATTTTGTCATCCCTAACTTTGAAAGCGATTTTTTCACCCCCTGTATCATGAATCGCGATTTCGATTTTTAAAGTGGATACATCAATCTTACATCTTGAAAAATCCCAAAAATGAAAATTTTCCATGCAAAAACCTCGAAGTTATTCTTGTTTCAGCGGAGCTCTATTTTCGATTTTTTTTCGAATTTTCCCGCTCAGAGAGAAATAACTTGAAATTTTCTAAGGAATCTGTTTCTGCAATAAAAAAATGGTGTTCTAATTTGAAAAACGGAAGTTCACGTCATTTCCGGAAAAACCGGAGGTGCTCATGCCTTGAAAATATTTTAGATTTCATCAGCATCGTGAAATACTTATAAGTGCTGAATTTCATGAAAATACGTTCAGTAGTTTCCCGTATAAATATGGGTGAGGTTCCTCGTGAAAGACCCTGTATATCACAGTTTTATTTCAACCCAACTATTTGTTTTTGTCCCTGAAGTTAGAGGACACTGTTTTCAGAAAAACGATTTATTTAGTGTTGCGACAGTCATATCGATAGTTCAGGCGCCGGGGATGTGGTGCAGAAATTATGCGACACAGATGTGGCGGACGGACGTCGGATTGTCTTCCAGTGGTAGGTATCTACTGTTGATGTGGAACAGTGGAACAGACGTGGATGATTGACGTTCTGGCTCGGCGCTGGTCGAGGGTTTTGATAAAAACCTTTTAAGATTTAGTGGCTGTCGTCGATTATCGCTGTTGTATTCTTCTCGAGAGCTGGTGCTTCTTGAGTGCTGGTTCTATGTGATGAATCGAGAAGATCTGATTTCTGGTTTGCATATCGGCCGTTTATATTCAATTTCTGGACCGATTTTATTTGCTCCAATAAGGTTGCTCGAATGAGTTTTACCATCTGAGGCGTGGTTTCCCATATTCCATATTTTCTCCGTTGGCCGAATTTGCACTCGAAAATCATCATATTCCTTTGATATTTCTGTGGAAATTAGTTTCCCACACTTTATTACAACTTCATACTTCTCGTTATAGTTTATCATATAAACCTTCTGTTTTTCTGCTTAAATCGAAACACTCACTTTCAATAATTCTATTGAAAGTTTAATCACTGTAAACGTTGTGTTGAACGACAAACTAAGTCCATTTCATGATTCATCTCTTTACTCATTCAAACACTCTGAATCCTTTCACACTTTTGAATATTTGAATAATATTCCATCATGAATTATTTTCATTTAGAATGTAGATTTTTCGAACACTCATCATTCATACTCAATTCATTAATGTACTTGCACCATCTCATAACGAACTCGTATTTTATAATGATCTTTCAAGACTCTCTCATCTCATTTCTTTGTGAATAATATATCTCAGATATATGTATAGATATGTATAGTAGAATTTATTGTATTATTGACTTCATGCGAGTGTATTAGTCACGATGTTTGTATATAATGTATAATAAATATTTTACACTTCCATCTCTTCTGTGGTAACAGTCCACAACTATTAATTAGCCAAAATCATTACACCTCGATTTGGAACAACGCCTTTTGTTACTTTTTTGAAAGGGTTCTGTAAGCTCTATAGTTCCTTCAAATTTTCGTTTACCCAAAGTATTTTTCACAGAAAAATAAACCTAAGATCAAAAATAACTTACGGAGAAAAAGATAGTAAATATTGAAATAATAAGCTTTTATTCATAATATTGAGATAAAGCAGAAAACTAAGTATTGTGAAATTATTGTTGTGATGATCTTTCAACTGAATAGTTATCGATAAAATACTAAAATCATACTTTTTATTGGTATATGGGAACAAACGGAAAATCTCATACGAACTTTATCAAGGATTCAGTTGAATGTAATAACCAATATTAAAATTCAATTATTATTTAATTATAATATATATTCACATCTCAACGAGTACTATAATGCATATTCAATGGTTGCATGGTACCGCCAGCCAACACATTTTCAAAGTAAAAATTATGGTCTTCAGTGAAATGGTGATCAGCCAACGCAGTCCTCTCCTTTTTATCTTCATGTTTTGAATTACAATCATAAATGTGTTGTTTTTTCCTAGTCGATAGGTACTGCTTTCTCTGACCAACATAGCATTTTGGACATGACAAACAAGAGATCTTATATTAGATTCGAACGCCATGAAATTGGCGTCTCATCTTTCAAGCGTGAAAAGAAGATCTTTGTGGATTCTTCACTATAATAAGTTACACACATATCAGGCATTCGGTTATTAATAAGCTCAACGATTTCAAGAGATGCTTGCGACAAGAAAGGTAATCTTAAATAGATTGGTGAGTTATCTACAACCTCTATAGGCAACACCGAGGTTGATCTTTTTAGATTTACTTCATTGACTATTTTATTCACAAAATTCTTAACTTCTAAAATAGATTGTTCAACAAACACAGGACTACTCAAATAAAAAACTCTACACAACAAAGATTTCACAGTAGCAACTTTTTGTGACCTGCTACACGATGAGTCATAATTCATCAAGCGGCCGGAATTAGTAGGCTTCGAATACCATCTGGTCGTCAGAGAGCCATCATCACCTCTGATCACCAGAATATCCAGAAATGACAACGTATGATCACTCTAACGTTCTAAGGAGAACTGCAACTTATCGTGGAAATAGTTAAAGACTCTCAGCAATTCGTGGGTCTTATCAGCTGGGACAGCCAAAAAGGTGTCACCATCATATAATTTTACCACTGGCACATAAGAGCTCAGCTTACGAACGAAAACCTCTATCAATTCATTCATCACAAAGTTAAAAGTACAGAGTTTTTTTTATAAGTCCTCTAACCAATGATTCCCACTTAATAAAAGAATATAAAGACATGAGAATTAATCCTTCTTTCGAATTACAATCGAGAAATTTTGCCGGCAAAGTTCCGTAGCAACGATCGTTTCATCTTGATTAAGTTTTCAAGCCGGCAAAACTAACAAGTTGGTTTTACAGCGATAAAATTTTCGACGTTTCTCAATTCATAGATTTCTTCGGAAATGAATATCATAAAGAAAACAAACAACGTTCAGTTAATCTATGATAAATTCTAATTTGCCAAATAGCGCAATCCGTGTTAACTGTGACCATATTACTTACTGTTAGACATTTTCTCGTCAAATAGTCTTGTCACTCTTGTCGAATACCACTCTCGAGATGAAATTTAAGCAGGTAAAATTTCTCTCTTGTAATATTCAAGTTTGTAGCTTTTCGCGAAATTTCCGAGGAAATTTTGTCGGCAAAATTCCATCTCTAGTGGTATTACATATTTTTTTTTTAATCCTTTATTGAAATCTACAATCTACTTTACACAAGTATTAAGTAAATGTGATGAATTAAAAATGACATGTAGAAGTTATCAATCTTATTGACACTTCAGTTGAAGTCAATTGGCCATGTTTTCTGTAACCTCCTTCTGTTCAACGGGTTTTCTGCTAGTTGGTCTATGAAGCTGTTTTCATGTCCTTCCAGATTTTGTTGATCTTCTTTTGATTTCATCATTAATGAAGGGGATTTTCAAATCATTATGTATGGTCCAGTGGCGGCTCGTCAGGGACGGCAGGGTCGGCAGTGCCGACCCTATATATTTTATGTCCAGCCAAAATGTAAATTACTCTTTCTTCTGTTGAATTACTAAATTTATTATAATTAGTGTATTTCCAAGACCTGTGTAAATAAAATTCTATAAATCATATTTGTATATCACTGATATATTTCAACTTCTTGGAAATACGCTCTTCCAATCTCAACGCCGCGCCGTTCGAATCAGTCCGAGAATTGAAATGTGTACGTGTACGGGAAGACGAGAGCGCCAAGCATCGAACGCTTTCTAGGGACCAAGTACGGCACCCTGCACCTGATTCGACGTTTCAATGAAATGCGAATACGAATGAGGCGAAACAATTTTAACTCGACTGTTTTCTGTTGAAATTTTATTCAGATAATGATAAATATTATAGTCGCCTCCTAGTTAATGCTTTTTCAAAATCGAAAATGCGATGTTTTCGTTGTTCGTTCCACCTCACAAATTTTAAGAGATAAATGTTGCTTTGAACGAATTTTTGTCGTATTTCGTACTTTTATAGACGAGGATTTTGAATATGATAGTACCTACCTACTTATATGAATTTCCGCCCAATACCACTATTTCCCGAAATTTTTAGCCGAGAAGAAAAAATGCTGAACAGTAGCCGCTAAACTCTTATAGCAGGCTCAACACATCGCAGGGTCGGCAAATGGGATTATGCCGTACCTGAAATGCCTCGACTCGTATTATACACGAGGAACGATCGGATCGGGCCGATCGGGGTGCCTCGATTGTTTTCGTTCGGGATGCGGCTACAGACAGGAACAGGAGCCTTCAGTGTTCGTATGTTTGGCCCAAACAGTTTGGGTGAGTAGTTGGATCGTTACTTCCAAGAAATTAATTATTTAACGCGAACACAAAAAATTCCTTTTCTGTTAGAGATGTGCATAAATCATGTATTTGACAAAAAATGGAGTAAAATGAATGGTGTTTATAATGCAGAAAAAAAATAATATGCAAGGCATTTGAAAAAAATGAAGAAAAATCGATTTGAAATTCGTCATGTTGATAGTCTTTTTGTGGACTCTATATGCTGGAGATGCTTTATTATAGCTGGGTAGGATACTTTGAAGTCTTGTCTTTCAATCCATATAAAACTGTTATTGGTATGTGCAAGGGTTCGTGAAATATAATTCGATAAAATAGCCTCTACAGTCTACAAGTATCATTTTTTTGTCAAAATGGCCAATATTTCGAAAACTGTCGAATAAAAATATGTGAAAAGTATACGAAAGCATGCAGGAAGTTTCAGAGAATTGAAAAGCACTATTGAATATAGGGTGTCCCATTTGAAAAAACAAAGTCACCCGCTATTCCTGTTTTGTGAGCCACCCGATATATTCGAAAATATTTTGAGGATGTGCTCTTCTTGGAGTATAATCAAGTCTACATCAAAAAATTTTGACAAACTCAGTCCGTTACGCGTATATCGTCCGATGCGGCACTATTGGGACACCCTGTATATCTGCGGACCCAAGATAAAAGTTTACGAGCCGCCACTGGTATGGTCAAGTTGGAAACGTACCACGGTGCATCTGTTAATGATCGAAGTATTTTGGATTGGACTCTCTGCAATATTTGGATATTTGAGGCCTTGGCACATCCCCAGAATTGAATGTTAACTGTGACCATATTACTAACTGTTAGACATTTTCTCGTCAAATAGTCTTGTCACTCTTGGCGAATACCACTCTCGAGATGAAATTTAAGCAGGTAAAATTTCTCTCTTGTGATATTCAAGTTTGTAGCTTTTCGCGAAATTTCCGAGCAAATTTTGCCGGCAAAATTCCATCTCTAGTGGTATTACATATGACGAATTTATTTCCGATAATGGACTGTATAATTGCGCAAAAATAGTTGATTAGAATTAAGCGATGATATGTCAACAATACTGTCTATGTTATAATTTAAGGCCATTTTCAATTAAAAAGGAGCATAAATGTATCAATAACAATAACAGCCACATTATATTCTTTGCAACTGTAACGCCACAGAACAAGATATGTCATGTTTAACGTTATTATCGATCATAGCGCTCCTCTAGCGGGCGTCACACGAAACTCTAACCTCCGACGTCATATAAGTCCAAAATGTGTCGAGCGTATGAAGCCTTCTCTCCATATTTATAATAATTTCTATATGGGTAATGAGCCAATCAAAACTGAAGCTGGGCTTTGGTAACAATCCAGATCTGCGCTTGTGCGGCAATATTGAGAATAATTTTTTTTTTAATTCTGTCTCTCTTATGAGATACGCTAAGTATAGGCCATTTCCGTGACATCAGTCTGTTCATTAGTATCAGCAATGAATTCCTTCAGTTGAAGGAAGTCGAATTTAAATAAGTGTTGATTTGTTTCCATGGCGGTTTCCACTGGCTTGAGGTCTTCATAAATGGTGGTATCTATTGCTTGTATTTTCGTTTTTTTAGTAGGTTGTTTGACTGTCTGCTTTATTCCCACTGTCGAGGTTTCTCTTGCATTTGAGAAGATTATTCTGGATGACTTAGAGGATGAGGATTCAGGATATGGACTTTTATTTATCTTGTTGTATTTTTTTGGAAGAGCTAGTGTTGACTCACTTTGCTCCTTTTCAGAAGTATATTCTTGTTTTTTTGCTTGCTTGGTATTTTGATTTTTCGAGTCTGTTGTGGAACTCTCCTCTGTAATCTGTGGTTGATTAGTGATATTTGGACAGTTCTATGTGACATGTCCTTTTTAACAGAGGAAACACATTAGTATATCTTCCGCAAAATATATCCGGTAATTTGTATTATCATAATTTATCCGGGAATATTCTGGCAGTTTCGAAAGATCTTCAGGGGGTATATAGACTTGTCTACGAAAATTAAATATGTGAGAAAATCCTGGTTCTGAAAATCCGGCTCTGAGATGGGTTATTGCCGAAGAGAGACTTATGTTGTGCTTTTTGAAGATTTCTTCAATATTTTTATGAGGATTGATTGGAGGAACATTAGATATAATTCTTTTATTTGGTGTTATAAATGGTCTGATGTTTATGTCCCGATTTTGAATCTTTATGGTTTTGTGTTCTTCTGTTTATTCAGATGCGATTTCTTTTGTAGATAAGTAAACAGATATTCAGTTATTCGATATTCTGGAAATGAATCGAATATCAGTTGGGGTCGTAAGGTTTCCAATTGCAATTGCGTATTCCTTCGATTCCATCAATCACAATTGCTTGATCTTTTGTTGGGAAATTTTCAGACTGGGTAGCGGTTGCATAATTTTGTTTGTTCTGGTTGGACATGTTTACGAGTGAGTTGGGCCTTCTGTAGTCAGAAGGTTCCCAGCAAGCAGTTTTTCAAAATTTCATAGTAAGGATACTTTGTTTGAAAATTCACTGTCACTGTTAGTTTTCGAGGTAAATATCGTTCGAAACCAGATTGTTTATAAATTTTCATCTTCTATCGGAGCGCGCTAACACGTGTCCGTTCACATCGGTTTCACAATGTTTTCCCCCTTTCAATTTCAATAACTCAAGACTGAAGAAATACACAAATTCAGAACTGATTGATAAGCATTAAGAATTGATACAATTATTTTCCAAATCCGTTGTATTTATTGAGACGTCAATTTCATTTTATCTTCGCAACGATAAATATTCTTCGAAATGAAGTTATTATTTATTCATCGTATTCCTACATATTTCACACCAAGTTGGTTACACTTTGTATAGTATGGCCACTATGCATCGAAAGAATCATTACCTTTTTTGTCGTCGCAGCTACATCAATACATCTATCCATATATATAAAAAAAAGATGTTGGTTACACCATTTATAACTCGAGATCGGATGGACTGTTTGTTATGAAACTTCATTTATGGATTCGTCTGCGATCTAGTTATTATAAAAAGCAATAAAACTTTGAGAAAATCGATTAAAATTTTACTCATACAGGAAATGCTTTTCCTTCCTTTGAATAAGGCAACTAGGTGTCGCTACCGTTGATGCGTAGTCGTAAGGTAGTTTATTTTATATTACCGCTATTAGATGGCGATGATTCGCTTAGAACTCATGATAACATGGAAGGCTATTACCAGATGAAAAAGCGGGTAAACATCTCAAGTTGGTGGAACAGTGGATTTTTACCGAAATATCAAGTAAATCATAAATCAATTTCAATCGTGAGTTGCCCATCTTCATCTTTCTTCTTCATTTTTGAATTTCTGTTTGAGTAATGAATATATTTGCGGAAATCGCCCATTATTAGTAATTGACATTTTATTTTTGTGTTTCTGTTTGCACAGAGACAGTATTGTAAGCGTCAATAATTTTGAAACGTTTGCTCAACGGGATTTCACTAATGGTATACAATAATATTTCATGGGTTGCCTAATCTGCTCTGCTCGAATGACCAATGACCATCAATAAATTTGAATGTGTGTGAGTTCAACGCAACCGGCAGTGTTGATAATTTTTTTCCTGCATTCTGACTTCATTTGAACATCTCGATTTGCCTTCTAACGAGCTTGATATCATCAACTGAATTGAACAAATTGAAGAGAGATTGAACCCTGAAGTTTTTGGTTATTTGCCGTATTGCTCGACAATAAGGAATTCACCTAATTTGGTCAACCTTTTAGGTAAGCTTTGTATGTGATCATGGAATGTTTGAAAATATATGTTTTCAGCCTTTTAGATTTTTTCAATAAAATAAAATAACATCTACCGGAACTTTCCATTTACCCTCATTGGTAAAGCCCTCCTAGCCTCCATGCACTTATATTTTGCACTTCAATTTTGCTTAATTCATCTCCTGCTGGAAAAAATTTCACAAAGCGTAATCACCGGTGATCGGAGCTCGATCTAGAATCAACTCGATTTGAGAGTTCAAAAATCTTGATCTCCGATCACCGGTGATTACGATTTGTAAAATCTACCGTCAGTATCATTTAGGCGAAACAAAGTTCGCTGGGCCAGCTAGTAGTATATAAAATAGAGTCGCTATCGCTGTCTGTCCCTATGTATGCTTAAATCTTCAAAACTACGCAACTGATTTTGAACCGCTTTTTTTTATTGAATAATAAGTGATTCAAGAGGAAGGTTTATAAAAAATAAAAATAAATAAATGTACCTATTTAAGGCAATTGACCTAAGTCCTTCAGCCCAAAATGTTTATATTTATGATACTTGCATAATATTGTAGAGAAACACTGATGAATTTACAGGTTTCTAATGTGATGTCGTAAATAAACACATTTTTTGCGCTTACATTGCGAACGCTGACTGAACCCCACGAGATAAATCAAAATAATGTACTCGGTATTGTACACTTGAAAAAAGATCAACAAAACAGTCCGCGATGGTATATGTCTATCTCTCAAGGATAACCCACAATAACCATTGTTTAACCTTCACATTTACGGCAAAAATGGCTTATTTAGGAAGTTATTTTGAGCAATACATTCTTATCCAATTAAGTACCTTAAAATTTAAATACATTTTCCTATCAATATACATCAATATGGCTCTTTTTAGCATGTGATTTAAACGAATATTTCCAAAGATATTACAGATTCAAAATGCAGGATCATAGCGGTGCGACGCCGGCAATACCGATCTGGATCCTAGTAGGAGTAGTAGGTAGTAGGTATTTAGTATCAGCATTGCATCCGTGCGAAGCCGGGGCGGGTCGCTTGTACAGAATAAATAAGAAAATCCTGTCACGAGTATGATTTCCTCGATCCTACGAGATCAAACAAATATGAACCCTTCTTCTTGTTCAAATGCCTTTAAATCTAGTATTCGGTCCGTCCTTCAACCAATCTCATCATCTTCGGGATCCTATCGGTCGGCGGTCCTATTCAACAGGAGGCGACCGAGAACAGAGTGTAGCTTATCGCTTAATCTCCGCTATCCCCATATATCACCGGACGTATTCCTATCGCTTTTATGTGAAGCGGCGGGTGCTGGCGACGTTGCTGCCATCCTGGTTTTCTGGTGATGCTGTTCAGGAGGCGTATATGGAAATATGACGTACACACTGGCTGTTTATGAGACTACGGTGTTTTTTTTTTCAAATAGAAAACTAATGAAAACTGCTTTATTAAACTTTTTCCGGACGTTGGGAATGCTTGTGCTTGTGTTTCTCTCTTTAACATTTGTTCCTATAAAATGATCCCTCATATACATATCGCCAAAATTTTTCAAGCAAAAGCTACCTTCATACAATAACTCAATGGAGTAGGTATGTGCAACCTGTTAAGTCCAACATTGACTCTGGACTCTGTCCCGAAAAATACATCAAAAGGCTATAGAATATGTGGATACGATTTTCGTGATTTGGAAACAAATACGATGACTATCCCCAAGAAAATCGGTATGTAATCATACAACTTTATCAGTGACGGCCCGTCAGGGTATGCAAACAATCGAGAAATAGAAAATAATTATGAAAATTGAACCTTATTCTGAATTATCGATTTCGAAATTAAAATTTTATTATTATTGCCACGAAACCTTATATTTCCAGTTAGAACAGGAAGAGTTTGTTTCATCTCATCTTTTCGTTTACTATATATATATACCACGCAGGTCGCCCAGGCGACCAAGCACCTCAGAATATAAGAACACCTACGACTCACGCAGTGCCGCCATCTAGAATGGTACAATCTCGATCTTCGGTAGTTGCTTGATACAAACAAGGTCGGCCCGACGACCGAGTGCTCACCCTGGTCATAAATTTCACATTTTCATATTATTTATTCCAAACTAGCTGGCCCGGCGATCTTTGTTCCGCCTGAATACTTACGTTGGATTTCACAAATCGTAATCACCTGTGATCGGAGATCAACGGCTTGTTTTTCTGATTTCTGAACTGTCAAATGTTTCCATGGATATGAGCTGTCACACAAAACAGATACACAAAAATAATATGTCAATTAGGGCCATTTTGGATTCAGTTATTTCCGAAAATATATTTATTACCCCAACAGAAATTCAAAAACATTTAAAAAATTATGAGAAAAGATGAGAATGTACATCCCACGATTGAAACTGATCGCCAAAATCCCATTTACTTGACATTTCGATAAAAATTCACTGTGATATTCACCCGCTTCTGGATCTGGTAATAGCCTCTCATGGTACTAAAAGTCCCATGCAAATTACATAGTAATTGATGCCATCTGTTCTTTTTCCGACCAGTTCAAACCACGACGGCCGAAATGCTCGAAAAAAAAAGATGTCATAAATCGATGGCCGCGAAAGCCCCAACAAATTCATCGTTATGTTGAATGAGTAAAACTAAAAAAATAACTAATAATCAGTCATAATGTGTGAATAGCGACACCCGAAGTGGTAAGAACAAAACTTTTCTTATATCTCAACAAAATATAATCATTTTAGACATCTGCACTCGTACGCTAAGACATTTTGGTTTTGGCGCAAAGTAGTAGGCAACTCAAATTGCAAACGATTACTGTGACTATAGTGGAAATAAAGTCACTGTACACACACATACACACACACACACACACACTACTTGTTTACATCGCCATATAACGGGGAGAATATCAAATAAAGTACCTACGAATAAGCGGTAGCGTAACTTACAGTGACTATATTACCATTATGGTAATATAGTCACTGTAGCGTAACTGTAACTTTAGCGACACCTAGTGGCCTTACTCAAAGGGAGGAAAAGCATTTCCTGTAAAAGTAAAATTTTCATCGATTTTTTCAAAGTTTTATTGTATTTTATAATAACCAGACCGTAGACGAATCCATATATGAAGTTTCATAACAAACAGTCCATCCGATCTCGAGTTATAAATGGTGCAACCAACATCTTTCTTTTATATATATAGATATCAAATGAATAGTTGATAGATAATTTTCAAATAAGATCACTATTCCAAAAAAGCACGTTTTCCTAACGTTCGATAGAAGTTTTGTGATTTTGTGACCATAAAAATACAAAATATTTTTAGTTCCTAGTGAATTCAAACGTCGTACAATACGCGCTAGACGGCCAGCTGACCCTAGGGTGGAGACAGTTGAATGGAACATAACGAATTGAAAAGGTCCGTTTCATAAAGTAAGAGAAAGCATGTGTTTTTTTGAGTCTTAAATTCATTTCTTAAATTTTGGTGGCAAATTTAAGAGAGTAAGTATCAAGTAACGTATTGGTTTTCAATAGGGATATTTTATGACCATATAAATATTAAATATTTCAAGTTCCTAAATAATTCAAACGTCGCGTCGTATAATAGGCGCTAGAGCGGAATTGAATTAAGTTAGATTGATGAAGTAAGATAAAGAGGTACCTATATGTTTTTTTTTTCCAGTTTTCAGTTCATTTCGTGAATTTTGATGCCAAATTCAAATAATACCGACGCGTCGTCGAATAGTACTTCTTAAGAAAGGTGGAGATCTATTAGTATATTACGTAATATATTCATGGGCGCCCGCAGAAACCCGTAGAAATTTTTCGCAGGGGGTGCCAAAATAGAAATTAGAAGGTAATATTGAGGTGCCGTGCTGAAAAACGTTAGGGCCATCAAAATCTCAGGGGGGCCACGGCCCCCCTGGTCCCCCCCTGTGGGCGCCCATGAATATATTACATACAGGGTGTTACTGAATTGGGGATTCAAACGAAATGAGAGAATCCTTGCGTAATTCTAAGAAAGAAATATGTATTACCAAGAAAATGGGAGTTTAGTTTTCGAGGTACAGGGCGTTAAAGTTTGATTTTGTTTCGAGTTTTGCTCATAGTATCTGTTAACCTATAGGGTGATATTTTTTCTGGAACACTGTCTCCTTTTTTACTCCAATACTTTTTCCTGATGTTCGTTTTATAAATTGTACCTAAAAAAACTTTGTCGTTTTAATAAACATTATGGATTCTTGTTTTTTTGTCGTATGTGCTATAGATTGATTTCGAGAAAAGAATCTTGGACGATTCTATAGACATCTTCAGAAAAATAAAAATTTTGATAAAAATCCGAATTGGTGAAAGCTTTTACGGCCGGATCCAGCTTCGAATCTAGAGTTGAAGAGGAAAATCCAGTAAGTAAGCTGTGGTGAATAAATTCATGAGCTTTGATATCATGAAATTCTTCATTTTTCAAATGAATTTGTGCTTGTTTCCGATACTTGAATGTGTTCAAATTTCAGACTCAGATACTCAAAATAATGAATACTATACGATTTGAATGGATTTCTGGGATTCCTAGATGAATATCGAAGATTTTTCATTATACGCATCACCTAGCTTTTCGGGCATTCTGGTATAGAGATCGGGAATCGCACATTCGCCATTGTCTGGGAGTCGACAGCAACAATATGAATTTTCGCACGATTCATTAGCTTCTCTGGGACCATTGGGTCCGGCGGGAAATATGATGCTTTCCGGAAGAGATGAATGTGCCTATGTCATTTTTATGATTTAGAATCAGTGGTTTATTCGAAAAATTCATCATCTAGAATTATGGATAAACCAATGCCCATGCCATAATGTCGAAATAATAGTTGAATGTGAAGAAGGTCTTACCAGATATATAAGAATATTCCACGTGGGTTAATAAAAGTAAAACGAAGTTCCACAATACTCAATAGCAATAGGAATGCGACAATGAAATAAAACATGTCCACATGAGATTGAATCCAGTGAATAGAAACAGAGTTATATTAAAATGAAGGACGTTTACATATCGAAAGGAAGAATTTAAAATTGCGGGTTCCTGGATTGGAACGCCATTTCAAAGAGAACACCTATGAAGAATCGAATGTGAATGCAATCAAGATAAAATCAGGAGTTGAGTGAAGTCACTTCTCCATTTGTTTTTTTTTTAGAGGTTGAGTTTTCTTCCACAGAATCGCAGGTTCAATGGTTGTAGAAGATCAAGAGTAGAACATCATGGTGGACCCTCAATATAATTAAAATATCCTATAATCATAAAATAATATTCAATATGTGAAAGGTGTCGAAATGTTCCGAATTTATCTCAAGAATACCCCCCGATCGCTGATCGTGTGAAAAGCAATAATAGTATATTCTAAAACTAGTTGCAGAATGGGCTCCTATTCCAATACGAATGCGAAATTCGCTCCTTCGTCGCTCGTTTTCGAACGCATGAGTATTGGAATTGCATTCTGCAACGAGTATTAGACGATATTTTCTCTATTTCACTCAAATTTTGTGAAATTCTATGAAAAAATTCAAATTATAGGTCCTAGTGACTTTCATATTGTATCTTGGCAGTTGGTGTGAATGTTAGGAAATACGAAAATTGACATTTCCAAATTGACGTCTGCTGAAATTTAAAAGGATTGAAAGTCATTGCTGATAACCACAAAACGAAAAATGTTACTGAAAACGATGCTGTAATGAATTCATTACAGCACTGTTTTTAGAACTGTAATGAACACATTACAATACTGAAATAGAGAAAATAGTAATAAAGCATCAGCTGCAGAGTTGCTGTATAGACGGTAACCTCTGGAGGCTGCATGTTGATTTTCATGGTGAAAACAGTTCAACGATATCTATTTTCGAGTTGAAGGGAGTTTTTGGCGAATGTGCTTTTTGAAAAAGTAGCCATAACTCTTTCCTTGGCAGAGTAATTCTCCTAAAACACTATTTTACGTAAAATTCAACAATGCCACTAATTTTTCCAAAATTCTTCTGATTCAGTTAGTAACGATTTCAGGCAAAATATCAACGTCTGTATATTTAAGGCATGTTGATCCCCAGTCTACTGAAATATAAGAAAAATTCAAAATGGCGGAAAGGCTGCAAAGTTGAATTTTTTTTATCGGTTGCCAATTTTAAATAGTATTATTTCAACGTATTCGATTTTCTGAGATTTTCTGTGAAAATGTTTTTTTTAATTCGAACTCAACTTTATTACAAGTCTTCAGTGAAGCAAAAATATCACCCAAAATTGTTGGAATTTTTCATGGTCTATCATGGAACGATCTCTCATTCTAAATACTGATGCGTAAACAGAATAAGAAAATATTCATTGGTTTTCTTTTTGTAGAACTTGTCAGACACTATGTGAAAAAACGACCTGCAATACAAACCATCGATGTTTTTTGTCGCTTATATAACAATAAGAATTGCACGAAACATTCCATTGTAATTCACATCTTTGGTGAAATACCAAAACTTATTGCAACGTTTTTTGATGTACGTCACCCTGGAGAAAATAGCCGACATTATTTTCGCCGATCGTGTGCCTCATTTTTGGCCGATTCTGGAGCCGATCTGTGTAGAGTAAATGCCACGGCCATATATCTAATAATTCCTATATGGGCCATGAGCCAATCAAAACTGAAGCTGGGCTTTGGTAACAATCCAGATCTGCGCTTGTGCGGCAATATTGAGAATAAAAATATTTTTTTGGTTATATCTCTCTCCGACACATCTTATTATATCGTGAAACGTATGGCATTCTTAACTTCATGTGAATAGTTTCGATCATAACCTCACAATTTCATGTGAAATCTTTCAATCGCTTTATTCCGTTTTCTTCAGGTCCTAAATATCATTGTTTACTCCTATTCGTATTCTAAAATTGAACTGAAAGTATTTAAGAGACATATTTTCATTCACGATATCCATTTTCTTGTAGTGTTTCAGAATAAACATAACCTCTACATTTCTCGCAATTTTTGAATTTCCAGTTGAAGCAAGCGTACAACTTAATGCTTAACGAAGATTTGGCTTCACTTACTGACTGTGAAAAGCAGGGGTATAATCCATATTGATGTTATTAGATATATGGCCACGGCGGATGGAAAGCAGTAATACTGCAGAAGGCTACATCGAAAATTCGAAAGAGCAAAAGAAAAAAATATCAGAAGCAATTTTTGGTGCCAACAACCAAACAGGATTACAATTTTACCATAAAGTATCAAGTAGGTATGTACCTACTGATGTAAAAACTCTAGCATCCATTGATATTAATATTACAAATTGTAGTAAATGCTCTTTTACCATTTTTAATGAATTTGTACATACTTAGTTATGTATACTCTATTCACTTTCATTTAATCACATAGGAAGTCATGGTTTCGTTTTCAGGAGTTAGTGCACCTGATGAAAAGCACAGAACATATGATGAAAAGTCAGTGCGCGCACAGAAAATATCGTTAATGACAAAACGACGTTGCCAGTTTCTTTGTTTACATCAAAGTAAAAGTATCAGAGATATTCCACATTTTGTTAGGTTTACAAATTGTTCGCAGATTTTTGGTATTTAATCGATATTTGAAGGTGAGTTTTACGTCGAATATCCAAGGATTAACGTATGTTTATTGTTTTTAGCACCAGTTTGGAGCGTGAGGACGATTTTCAAGACCAGGACGAATGTTTACATTTCGAGGTCAAAGGGGTACACGGAAATTCCGTTGAAAAAGCTGTTATTTGGACAGATATCGCAGTAGATGGATCGGATGGAGCCTCGAGATGTCGATTGGGATGATATTTTTCAGGTTTTCCAAGAAATTTGGCGATATCTGAGCAGATTCGCAAAAGTTAGGTACCTCACTAATGAGGTGGAACTTAGACCTAATTCTCCTATAAGAAACGCCTTTCAAAGGTCGAGATGAAGAAAAATGTATTCTTTAGATGTTGTTTGAACAAATGCAGCCGAGTTTTATACCCCAGCATTGATTTGAAGAAAGTTATCAACAAAATAAAATTGACATTATTCTTGATTCTTGTAATTACCCATCAATTCATCTTATATCTTTGGGTTGATTTGATTTTTTTTAATAAATTCTTGATCAGAATCGACAATTGATGTCGTCAAAACTTGAACTTTCAGTTCAAGAGGATAATAAACATTAAATCTTCACAAGAATGCATATGAAAATTATGTGAAAGCGATGCAATTTTCTTCCATGGCGAAAAATAATATATTTCAACAGTGATCTCATGTACTTTTCATGCAAATAACTAGAAAAGCAATCCTTTCTATAAATTCATATAAACGTTAATTATTTTCGTCCATCACATCTTTTCCAATTCATTCATTTTCCGAATGAATTCACATTCTGAGAAACACGCTTAGAATGTATAAAGGGCAACATAGTGTTGACTTGGAACATAAAAATATTTTGAAAAACGTCATAACTTTGATACAGAGTGGAATGTGTCAAATTTCCAAGGCCAGAGTTAGAGTTGTGATTTTATAATTGTGAATGGAGTATATTCTTATTAATCTTTTTTGATCTTACCATCACATATTTGTCATATGTGATGTGATGTATCATAATGAGTTCATTATGTCATCGAAACTAAGTGACATAACTTTGTCATTATAGCATGTCATCAGATAAAACATAGTTATTTATGTAGTAGGGCTAGGAATCATAAATGAATGATTTGAATATTGGAATATTCATTGAATTCAAATACTTTGGATTTGCATTATTCGAATATTCGTGAATATTCTGTGAATGCTCATGAATAGTCGAATACTCATGAATACTCATGAATAGTTGAATATTCATGACTACCCATGAATAATCAATCATGAATAATTGTTTGAATGAATTATTGTTGTCCCTCCCTAGCAAAAGCAAAAATATCCCCCGCATTGCGAATCCCGCAGCCAAGAGTGTTGTTTCCGCCCTGAACCTCTTCTCCCTTCCATCTGTCTCATCAAAATAAGTCTCAGGATCTCATATTTTTCTCCTCTGATAATATGCCCCAAGTAAGAAACCTTCCGTGCCTTTACCATCCGCAACAACTCACGCCCGGTTCCAGCCCTTGCCAGCACCTCCTCGTTTGACACATGATCAACCCAAGAAATCCGAATATTCGAATAATCGAATGAATTGAAAAATAAATATTTGAATACAAAAAGACAAAAAAGTCCCAGCCCTAGTACGTACCAATGCTTTAGTTATAGGTATAGATCCTAACGGCAGGACGCAAACCCGATGGTCGTTTAAGATCTAATAACGGTCGTGGTGCATACAAGACTTTATCTCTCATTTTATCACAATAAAAATCGATCTCAGAATTAATTCATTGTTCATTATATGATCTTCTTTCCATTTAACTTCTAGTAGTAACCGTGGCATTTGTTGGTATTTTGAAGTTCGTTGCGCATTGATGTCATCATTATATGTTAAGTGAATGTCAGTGCTGTTTCCTTTGTGTAGATTTACAGAAATGATGGAAAGTAATTAACCGAATAATATAATAGAAAATGCAGCCAAAGCTGCGAATGATTCCTTACCGAAAAAATCCAGACTAATCTACGACAACGATTATGAAATATTCAGTGAATGGAATTTGAAAAATGAAATCATTGCCATAGATGAAACCGTGTTATTGGCGTACTTTCAAGAAGTCTTTTTATTTTTCATTTTGTTTATGTGTTTTATTTTTTCATATTTTAGTCCGAAAAAATTTGTGCTGAAATTCAATAAAAATACAAATATTTTCCATTTCTCCTGGCTTATGGGGTTTTTAAAATGATATCTAAGGGATATATTGTAATATTTCAAACTTCATGGGCTTGATAATAATTTCAAAGGAGAGATTTTCAAGGGTTTTTTAACTCTGAAGGGGATTTTATACTTATGGCTTGGCTGTGATCATCTAGGTTGGTAGAACTCTATGTTATGTCGTAGCAATTCAGTTTAGTGATAATTCAAATTCGTGAAATAATGGATGGGAAACAATGAGGTAGATAGATAAATAAAACACTTGATTGGACACAAGGTGGACCAGGCCTTGATGTATCCTTGCGGCAGGAGCTTTCGAGCCACGTACGAGGGAAAACGAAAAGAAGAACCAATCACTGGATTAGTTCTTCCAAAAGCAAGAACCCTCAGCTTTACAGTTGAATAAAATAACATGTAGCAAGTACCAGAATCAATTGGTCGAATATATTATTAAGAGCATAGAAGATATGAGCATAGATAGAATAAGTTGGTGCTATACACTTCAGTAAATCCGTTCGTGCAGTTCTCAAAGTATGATTACTCCAGAGATAATGTATACAATCAAGTCACAGTATCCTACCCCAGCTGTCTAGCAGACCAGCGCTGGTCTCCAACAGAAAAGCTGCTCCAGACTCACAAGGATGTTCTTTTGTAATTGAGGTAGTGCAATTGAACGTTCAACAGTATCCACGATCACATAATTTTTCCGGAAAATTCGAAAACTGCATATTAAATAGGGGTATTCTAATAAAACACACTTCGAAATGTTTTTACTCTATTGGCTATCGATTTCGGCGCTATGCTATCATCAGGCCAGCTGAAAATACAAAAATCGTTCACATATAAAAACAGGTTCTAATAAAGCATCACTAAATATGAATTGGTCAATTCATGATCTGGACGAAAATATTCTCAATTTTTTCAAGGTTAGGTCAGAGGTATGCTTACCGTCTCTGTTGTCTATAACAGTGCATATATATAAAATAGATGGTGGTTTTCTTGAAATTTTTCCGAAATCAATCCACAATTGTGCAAATTCTGCAAGTTTTTATTTGTTTTCAAAAACGCAATTTCCATTTTTGTTCTTCGCTATAGTGTACACGTGCTGTATCAAATCAGAAGGAATATCGTGAAAGAAAATATGGAGGGGGGGGAAGTGGCAGTTGGTGTGCCGCTGTCATGTAGAAGGCGGGAAGTTTGAATTGATCGAAGGTGTTTGTATCATCTTAAAAATTTTCATGCTTCCTTTGAAATCTGAGAGGTCATTTATTAAATGTTGGCTGTCCCTATGTTTTATTATTATGTATTGTTCAAGTAGCGTCAACTTTCTGAAGTTGTTTCCCTAGTGTAGTATTTCCAGGTTATCTAGTGTTGTTTTGTGGTGTTCTTCAGACAGATGATTCCCCAGTGCTGAATTTGGTGGATTTTTTTGATGTTCACTAAGCCTTTTTCTCATAGTTCTTGTCGTCATGCCAATGTAGATTTGCGTGAATTCCACTATGTTGGTCTTTTTCGGTTTTTGTTTTCTTATCGATCAGAAAATTATCCAAAGTCCTGTGTCGTCTATTTACTACGCTATAATTGTATTTATTCATGATTTGAACGAATTTTTGGTTCAAGTAGAAAGGGATAGAAAGAATGCGTCTTCTCAATGAATAATGGGGATATATTTTATTTGTAATCATTTTTCCCTTTATTGAGGTTAGAACATCATCCATAAATGTTCTGGGATATTCATTATTCTCCCATAATTGATAAATAATTTTGAGTTCTCTATTGTAATTATCTTCTGAGGGTGAGATGTTGAGGAGTCAATTTAATTGAAATCTGAAATTTATTGGGGGTGCATGGTATGAGTGGAAGGGTATGATTGTCTCTGTCTGTGTGTTCTTTCGGTAGATGTTATAAGAGGAGGAATAGTCTTCATTTAATGTTATATTGAGATTCAAGAAATTTATAGAGTTTTTATTGCCTTTTCAAGGGTAAATTTTATTTTAAATTTATGGCGTCGAAAAATTTTTTAAGGCCCTCGTCGGTTCCTGACCATATGCAGAGAATATCATATATAAAAGTTATATCGACTCTTAGCATTCTATATTGGGAAAACTTTCTCGGGTAGTCCTAAAAAGGCCTATATTGGTATTTTACCCTTTATTGAATGCCTCAGCTTTCGCTACTATTGTGAAGTTTCATCAGATTTGAAAATACACTAACGTGGTTAACATTATAATAACAAAAAATATTTTCATGGGTTACTCACTTCAATGTGAGGATTGTTTATTAGGTGAGCTTTTTTCACATCCGACTTCTTCATTTAATTCTTTTGGATGAAGGAAATTTGTAATTTATATTGCTTCGAACCTCGGAATGTGCGTATACTCAGAGACAATTATTATAGGTTACGTTCACAGTACAAGTATGGTTATAGAGTGGTGACGGGGACATGGTTTGACAACTGGCGTTATCGAGAACAGAACAACACAATGACACGTTGACACTGTACAACAATTCTCTATTTTTCATTTTCATTTTGAAAAATTTTTTGATTCGATATTCTATTTTTTCTTTTGTTTTATTATTTTTTATCAGCCTGCATCAGTATGAGGAGGAATCTCAGAGCCAACTGGCGTGGTTGTTGCCTTTTATGATTTCATGATGTGAATCAAATTGCAGTACATGGAGCTTATCCCCTGCGTCGTTTATTATGTTTATATTGTTATCAGTAGTAATAACCCAAGGACATTGATAATTGTTCGAAAAAATTCTATGACAGATTTCGAAAGCTTGTTGCTTGGAAACAGACCGACGCCGTAGTCGGAGGTCTGTTGTCTACAAGCAACAAGCTTGAGAAAGTTGTCATAGAATTTTTGAGCATTTATCAATGTCCGAGGGTTATTCGGATAGAAAATTTTTTGCTAATTATAGAAAAAATACAGAGCTAAAACAATTTATTTAAAGGTGCAATTAACAAAGGAACAATTAGAATAGTTAAATGAAGATCCAGACGTGTTAGTTTCTATAACTGATGAAGATGTATTTCCACTACGCATGCTGTTAATAATTTGATTATGATGTTCTTCGTCAATATTCAAGTAGGGTTTTATTGAGTTGGCATTGTTGTGACCCGTAATTTTTATAAGCTGTTGTTCTTGTACACCACTTTTGGCCAATCGACTAACCGCGGTCGATCTATTGGAATGATTAGTAATTTTTTTTCCTTTGTATTCAATCCAATCGCTTCGGCAGACGATCTTGTCCAATTTTGAATCGTATTTCTTCCAATGGGCATATTATCATACCAGTGATCATTTTCGGATTTCCATTGATGATTTGGTCTGACGAATAATCTGTTGGTTTTAATATTTGGGCCCCTTTTCGACATCAATTTTTTGAATAATCGGACAGGACAAACGTTGCTGTCATCGTTTTCTATTAAAAACTTGCTTCCAGTACACATTCTTGAACCACCCTGGCAAGTCTTGCTGAATACAGGGTTATATTCCACTCGGTTGGTTACAGAACCATCGTTGTTTGATTCGATACAAAAAAATTCAGTCAAGCAAGCAGCAGCTTCCCCACCTCGCCAAGCTAATTCTACCGCGGCTATGTGATAGAATTTCCGTTGCAGCCCTTCAGGAGTATTTTCATTCCATAAATTCACCATTTTTGTTATTTCCACAGAACTTAATGCTGCCGAACTTTGCTTCCTTTTACTTGGGTCTGATTGCAGTTTTCGTCGTATAGAATCACGGGCAGCTCGCGCTTGTTGAAATACAACACTTTTGAATGGGTCGATAATAACTTTCTTCTTCTTCTTCTTCTTCCTCTTTTATTTAGGTCGTAACCTGTTCTTCTTCACGGTGTCTCTACCGAAGTGGATACCCAGCTCTCCAGCCATCTTTTCCTCGGTCTTCCTATGTCTCTCCTTCCAGTGGGTTTTCGATCTCGTGCTATCTTTATAAGTCTTTCACAGCCCGCTCTACCGACATGATCATTCCATTCTCTGCGTCTCTTTCTGACGAATTTCCCGATGTCCACCACTCCGCATTCTTCCCTTATCGCCGAGTTCCTTATGCGATCTCTTCTGGTTTTTCCAACTATATTCCTCAGTGTACTCATTTCGGCCGTACGTAATAATTGTTTAGTCCTATTCGTGTCAGCTCGTGTCTCCGCAGCGTGAGTCAAAACGGGCCTTACCATCGTTTTGTAGATCTTTACTTTGCTCTCTGTCCTGAGGTATTTATTCTTCCATGTTACGTCTCTCAGATATCCAGATATGCGTGCCCCCTTCATAACCTGTTGCCTGACTTCTTTATAATTATTTCCATCGCTCGTTACTTCTACACCCAGGTACTTGATATTCATTACCTGCTCTATGATCTTATCGTCCACCACCAACTTACACCTAATGGGATCTTTCGATATCACCAAAGATTTTGTTTTTTCCGTTGATATCAACATATTCAAGGTCGTCGCCGCTTCCGAAAAGGCGTGAAGGAGTCTTTGTAGATTGTCCTCTGAATCGGCGATCAAGACCGCATCGTCCGCGTAGCATAAAATGGTAATATCTTTGCCACTCATAGTATAACCCTTCATGTTTTTAACTCTGTCAATCAACTTGTTCATTACTAGATTGAAAATCATAGGACTTAGGGAGTCTCCTTGTCGGATACCATTTGGTGTTTTAATTTCCCTCGTTACACCTGATGTTGTTTGAACTCTTGTTTTCGTGTTCGTGTATAGATCTTTGATCAGCTTCATTAATTGTTTTGGTGTGTCATTCAACTGCAAAATTGCTATCACGTCTTTCAGCCTAACGCGATCGAATGCCTTTTTTAGATCCATAGCACATAAACGCCGGCGTATTGAATTCGATAGCTTTCTCGACCATCTGACGAATTACAAATATAGCATCCGTTGTTGACCGATTTTTACGGAATGCCTGCTGTTCTTAATTGATGTTCAGGTACGGTTGCAGTTTTCCCAAAATAATCTTGGTAAATAATTTTTGTACTGAGCTCAGCAAGGTTATACCTCTATAGTTTTCAGGATTGCTTTTCTCACCTTTTTTGAATATTGGGACAGTTGTACTAGTTTTCCATTCCGATGGTATCCTTGCAGTCTTCAGTAGTATATTAAATAATGTTTCTAATTCGTCTTCCAGTCGTTCTCCTCCATACTTCAAAAATTCATTACAGATTTCGTCGTTTCCTGCAGCCTTCCTGTTTTTGAGTTCTCCGAGAGCCTTTTCAATATCGCTTTTTGTAATTTCTATTGTTTGGTCACCCCCTTCTACTTCCTTATCATCTTCCAGGTCATCAATTCCCTCTTTGTATAATTCCTTGAAATATTCCTCCCATTGGTTAATATTGACAGTGTTTATTTTTATGGTATCATTGATCTCTAATTTCATATTCCGTAGCATCCGCCAAACTTTTTTCTGCGATCCGTATAGATCATGTTCCATGTCTTTTGTGTATTGCTCCCAGTATTCTTCTTTTATTTGCCTTATCCTCTGATTAACCACATTTCGTTCTGCGACATACTCCCTGTAGTCGTCCGTGTTTCTCGTAGTCTTATACCTTAGAAATGCCTTTCGTTTCCTTTCAGTTATTTCTTTAACTTCTTCGGTATACCATGGTGTTTTCTTGATGTGCAATGAGTTCCCACATATTTTTCTCTTCCCCACTGACTCTTCTGCGGCATTTTTGATGTTCTCTTTGATCTTTGTCCAAGCCTCATCAGGGCTGTCACTTTCTATTAAGGGTGTTGCTAGAATTTGGTATTTTAGTCTTTGTTCATACAGATTCTTAGTGCTTTCATGTTGGAGTGATTCTATGTTATATTTTACTCTTTCCTCCACGTTTTTATTTGTATTAACATGAAATTTAATTCTTGCCTTGCATAGGAGGAGTGAATGATCGCTTCCTATGTTACTCGAATTCAGTGTTCTCACATCCAAAATGTTAGCTGGAATAAAATGTCTGCTTGTTATTACGTAATCAATCATGGATTGATGTCCCTGTGAGTTTCTAAAAATATACTTATATTTGAAATCATGGTCGAAGAATGTGTTATTGATTCTTAGGTTATTCTGGGCACACAGCTGAACCAATAAGTCCCCATTGTCGTTACTGATGTCTTCATGAAAACGTTGTTTTATTCCAACTAATGGATCGTTTCCTATACGCGCGTTGAGATCGCCCATTATTAAGATGTAGTGACTCGGGTGTATCGCATCTAGAACATGCTGTAGATCATCGTAGAATCCTAGTCTTTCTTCCCTTGATTTCGAGATGTCTGGGGCATAGACGCTGATTACATGCACATATTTATTATCTAGTTTGAGCCTGGTTCTCAATATGTGCTCACTGTGATAGTCTATCTCCTCTATCGCTGGTACAAGCTCATTGTGTATTAGAGTTCCTACTCCAGCCTTCGCTCTTTCGTTCTTATTTCTGCCACTGTATACAAGCGTGTATTGGTCATGAACACGTAGGGTTCCTTTCCCTTTTTTCTTTGTCTCCGAGACGTTGCATATATCTATCCTCTTATCAACCAGCTCTTGAATTATTTCTTGGTCTCTATTATTCCAGGCCTTTATATTCCATGTTCCGAGTCTTATCATGTGATTGTTCCTTATTCTCAAAGTCCTAATTCGTTGCCGGGTCGACATCCGTTTATCCAGTCCATTTCCGAGGCTATCCGTGGTTCTGTGAGCAAATGTTGTTTTTTACGACAGGTAGATTGCTAATCTGGCCCGTCAACCTTCCTCCTTTTTCCGGGCTTAGGACCGGCAGAAGCACTGATGAGCTACTCGATCCACCCATCAGTAACTCCAATAACTTTCATTTCTTTATAATATTTTTCTTGTAACAGCTTACTTGTTATATTCCACATGGTTTTGACCGTACTTTCTTTGAACTCTTTACCATCTTTTCTCCTCATGTTCACAGCCCAATCCTTTAAAATCAACGCCAATTCTTCCGCCGTCCGATTTCCATCTAATTGATACTTTCTATCGTTGCAAAAGTCTATAAATGCTTTCCATAGAAATTTCTTACTGTAAACGGTGTTTTTTGGTATGTTCGATTCTATAATTTCATTAATATTATCGTCAGTATTGCAACCAAATCGTGACATTTCGAAATATTAAATATTTGAAACTTCAAAATCGAAATGAATCAATATGTGTCCATAGCAACGTGAAAACAGCCTGTTGAAAATTGAAGGCCCATAATTCAACTTTCATCTAGTGAAAATAGGACACTCAGTATACGGAAAATATGGGTACTGAAAAGACATCAGGTACGTCACTCAAGCGCGTTCGATGTTCGTTTACGACCGGTTCATCAGAGCGCATCTCGCTGATTTCATCCCCCCTATAGCAGCGCGAGCGGCATTTTCCGGATTCATTTTCCAATAAATCAATTGGAGATCATCTCTACACTCGATAATACAATGTTATTATTCTGACCATCTCAATTTCATGAAATGTAATTCTAGATTCACTTCGAACATCTCAATTTAGTGCAACTCGTTTAATTCTGGTGCAAATTCAGTGTTTATTCTAAGGTAATGTGATTTAAATATTATTGAATAAATTATATCGTTGTTTTCTCGACCAGTCATGTCCATATTCATGTGTTCTCATTTTTAGATATGAAATCTATTTACTGAATTGCAATAATCGGTCATCTCAAATTTTAATATTGTCATCTCGATTCACCTCGTTTATTTGCACACTCCACAATATATATTTTCTAATATTTTTGGCAATTCAGTAGTATTTTTCGATCTTTGTATATTCACATATGGAACATCTTTTTGCACCAGAATTGAACTCATTTTAGCCTGCTCTGTACTCTGAATTGATAATTTGATTGTTAATTTGTTACATCTCTAGTTCATTTCATATTTTCTTTGATTTATATGATTTTTTAGCCCACTTTATAATTTTAACCTCAATAAGACCATGTGCTAATACTGTTCTCGAGTTTCAGATACATTTATGCCCTTTCAACTTCAGGGAGGACCCTGGAGTGGGCCAACTGGACCAGGTGGTAGGATTTTCAGACTTCTCGTTGGAGAATTTCCAGTTTTCAACTTAGTTGCCACGTCTGGCCAGCTGCCTCGCTCCATGGGTTCGATCCTGACAGGCCATCTCTTCGTTTGGTATAGGATTTCAATTATTACTTGTATTCTCTTATATTCAATCATTCATTCATGTAACTCATTCACTCGTTCATTTATTTACACTCACTCGCTCGAGAACTTGTATTGCATTTCACTCACTGTTCGACTCAGATCTCTTTTATACAAGTATACTCGGTACATCTCTAAGTTTATCAGTTTCAACTTCGTTGCCTCGTCTGGTCAGCTGCCTCGCTTCGTGGGTTCGATCCTGACACGCCATCTCTTCGATTTCAATTATCACTTGTAATCTCTTATATTCAATCATTCATTCATGTATACTCATTCACTCGTTCATGTATTTTCACTCACTCGCTCGAGAACATGTACTGCATTTCACTCACCTTCCAACTCAGATCTCTTTTATACAAATCTACTCGGTACATCTCTAAATTTATCAATGAAGTTTCCTATTTTTCTGATAGAATAGAACTGCTCGTGCTTATTTTCCTAAGCACTCTGTCACTGTAAATGTTAACTTGATTGATAGACATGTACACTTCATTCATACATTATGATCACACTCTGAATTCTTTATTTTATTACAACTCGAGACTTCTCGTTATAGTTTATTATATAAACCTTCTGATTTTCTGGTTAAATCGAAACACTCACTTTTAATAATTCTATTGAAAAGTTAATCACTGTAAACGTTGTGTTGAACAATAAGCTAAGTCCATTTCATGATTCATCGCTTTTCTTATTTGAACACTCTGAATCATTTCACACTCTTAAATATTTGAATAATGTTTAATTACGAATAATTTTCCTTTAGAATGTATATTTTTAGAACACTCATCACTCATATTTAATTCATAAAAGAACTTGCACCATCTCATAACGAACTCTCATTTTATAATGATCTTTCAACACTCTCTCATCTCATTTGTTTGTGAATAATATATCTCAGATTTAGATGCTGTTAATATTTATAGTAGAATTTATTGTATTATTGACTTCATGCGAGTGTATTGTTCACGATGTTTGTATATAATGTAAATAAATATTTTACACTTCCATCTCTAACTCAATTATCTGGTAACAGTCCACAACTAGTAATTAGCCAAAGTCAGTACACCTCGATTTTGAACACAGCCCATGACATGATTGGGTGAAATTGTTCATCTGATATCAAATGAGGAAATTTAATTGGTTGTTGGAACTGTCAAAAAAGTTTCACTGTAATAGATCTGCAACATTTCAAGGAAACACCTTCTCTTGGATTGGCAAGATCTCATGATCTTGCAGTCCTCGAATGAGAATTTTTGTCCTGTCTCCACTGTGTGTTTAGAGGTTTAGACGGCCTCATTTCGGTTTCATTTGTTGGCAATCCTTCTTGTGCTCTGCTTAGGTATTCAATAAAGAGTAAAATACCAATATGGGCCTTTTTAGGACTCCTTATCCCCGAGAAAGTTTTCCCAATGCAGAGAATATCGTCTACATGTCTATTCCATAGGGTGATTTTACTGCTCAGGTAGGTTCATTATTTGTTCCTCAACGTGGTCAACGTATATGTCTGCGAATAAGCTGCTGGATGGGGATCCCATTGAAAGACCATCCTCCATGCAATAGATAGTGTTATCAAATTCAAAGAAGTTTTGTTCAGTGACCAGACTGCAAAGACTCATGATGTTCTCCACATCTTCATCCTGTATATCATAGCCATAGAATTACGTTGTTTATTAATATGATTTCTAAGTCGGGAAAGGGATTATGTTACAGGAACGTTGGTTATTATTAAATATGAAGGTGAAAACACTCATGCAGAAATTCATCGCTGAAGTCGAAAACTGCACTTTAAATTTTAATTGAGTAAGACTTAGTTGTTGTTTGTTGAGTTTTCGCTTGTTCTTGTATCAAAATTCTGCGAAATAAATATCATTCTAGCTTTTGCTTCTCGCACAACGAAGTTAAAAATGCCCTAGGGCGATATGAGTGTATTTATATAGCAACTACATATTTCTAAGGCAAAATAAACAGATATACAAGTGAAAAATAAAAGTGTTTTACAATCATGTCGAATGGATCGAATCCATAGATCACAAACCGTTGGGAACATTCGGAAATTACTAGAGTTTTTCATTCACTGGCCCATTAGGCCATGCTATGCTCGAGTTGAATTATACAGATAATATTAATTAAGACCAGTGTTCATAATTCCCTTTCTCGTTTCCATGTCATATTCAGTATGAAAATCCAACTCAAACACCCCTTCAAAAGAACCCTACGACTACCTAGATCATATAACAAACCTTGAATATCTAGTAGTCACCATTTGTTAACCCAAGTGGTTTCTAGCTCGCCACATTGCGTTGACATTCCGCTGAAATATGAAGCCATGCATGAGCAGGAGGTAACTAATTATGACTGGAGGTCTAATTATCAAAATGTTAACTGCAGACTTAGAGAACGTGCGAGTTCGTATGGAAATGTCAGGAGTAGGAAGCAAATCTCTATGGGTTTGAAAATAAGTTTGTTATGAAAGGGTACGCTGCAATCGATAAAAGTCATCCTGTGAAGTCTCTTTGAGATGGAGTGTTGTTCTAATCAGCAATACCTCTCATTTTCCAAGAGGATTCATATGAAAGGGGCTAAACATATGAATCCATAATTGAAAGTTATTCTGAATTTTGCCAAGTTTCATACAGGAACACCGCGATTTTTAGGAGGTTGGTTTTCTTCTTACTGTCCCATTTCATTTTACCATTTCAATTTCACACGGATCCGACAGTAGATCAGAAATAGATCTATGGTCAAAGTTGCATGGAATTTCATGAGCTACTAATAAAGGGTTTCCCTCTTTCCAACAAGAGATGTTATTTTGACATTCAAAGTAAAATGATTTTTTTTTTACATGAATGATCATTGCATCAGAAAGAGGAAGGTATGCCGTTAATTCAAGATGGTGGAGAGTGAAGGCGAACTGTCTGATCGCTCTGTGACATCTTTAAAAGAAAGTAACAAAAGTGAAGTTATTTGTGCTCATTGCAGCAAGAAAGTTGTAGTGGAATATGTGAAGTGTACTAAATGCACAAAACAATTCCACCCGGGATGTATAATACAGTCATCCAACAAGAAGTCGGCATTGTGTATCCACGAAGTCGCTAAGAGTGTGACTAATGATCAGCAAATGGATTTAGTCTTCATGAAGTTACGAAACGAGTTCCTTGAAAAACTCATAATAGAGGTTCAAGGCAGAAATGAAGTATTATTGCAGAATATCCAGTTACTGAATGACAAAATTAAGGTTATGGAGGCAAATAGTCAAGATAAGACGAAGGAAATAAACAAACGTCAAAAGTGGTAAAAAATTCACATGTGATTGATAGGGCCTCGAATCCCACTGCAAATCGAAAGTCATCAAGTACCACTGAGGAAACATACAGTTCTGTGGTTGCACAAAATAACAGTGAAATAACCTTAAATAGTACCAATCAACAACTCGGGAATATCGGAAACAAACAAATGCATACAAAGTCAACAAGGAATGAAACTGAATCCCTAATGGGAATAAATTCGGCAGCAGAAGATTGGAAAGAATTCAAATCGAGGAGGAATAGATACAGACGAATCAAAGGAACTATATGCAATGGTTCTACATCAGAAAATGCAACGTTTTCAGGAGCTATTCTGGGGAAATGGATATATCTGGGCAGAGTGGTTGGAAAAGACGTGGAGGAGAACACGATTTGGAAATTTGTCAGTGATTCTTTGAAATCTCAAAATGTAGAAGTAAAAAAACTAGTTTGCAAAGGAAAAAATTCAGCGTTTAGTGTAGGTGTTCCATCAGATAGGTATGATGAAATAATGGACAAAAACTTCTGGCCAGGTGGTGTACTAATAAGGGATTTCAATTTTCGAGGTTTTTTTCAGAAGAATCCGAAAAATCCAGTCAGACCTCCAATAATATAATAAAGACAAAAATAGCTTCTCACCATGATAACTTATGTTTAGTGCATCGAAATCTAAAGTCTATAGGCACTGCCTTCAGTACACTTCAGTACATTGTTGATGCACATAGTGTTGATTTTTTAGCAGTTACTGAACACTGGAGAACTTATGAACAATTAAAACATTATAGACTTTTAGGTTACAGCCTTGCATCCTATTTCTGCAGAAACGATCGAGAGCATGGAGGAAGTGCCATATTTGTTAAGATTGATATTGTATTCAAGATGAGAGATGATATCAATAACTACAGCATTCCGTTCATCATTGAATGCTGTGCAGCCCGGGTACGTTTAACCACAAGAAACATCAATGTTATCTGTATTTATAGACCTGATTCCTCTGCCGCCAATTTTGATCTCTTCTTGGAGCAGCTGTCACTGATTTTGTCCTGCTGTTTAAGAGAAAAAAACTGACATTATTCTTACAGGTGATTTCAACATCGATTTATTCGCAGATACACCAGCAACTAGAGCCTTCAAGTCTCTGGTAGAAAGTTTTGGGCATCAAATAACAATTCATGAACCGACAAGAATTTCAGGAACTTCCTCAAAATGTATTGATAATGTAATAACTAATATCACAGGCACTGCATCTGTTATCGAAGAACATATATCTAATCATTCTGTTCAAAAATTTGTATTCCCTAGAAATGAGCACATGGATAAATCTATAGAACAAAAGCAAATTAGAGATATCAGCCATGACAACATGAAGAAGTTTATGGATTCTATATCTGAACAAACTTGGGCAGAGGTATGTGATGACAAAGAGGGAGATGTAAGTTTGTTATGGGAATCTTTCTTCGGGAGGTTCTATCATTCTTTTGCTACCTGCTTTCCTATTAAGACTGTTAGTTTCCATAAGAACATGAAACATAAATCTACAAATAGCACCATTCAAGAATATAAGAAACTTTTGGATTATCTGTTCATTCTTTTCAAGAAATCTGACAGCTACAGATCGGCATACAAAGAAGCGAAACATAAATATGATGCATTGATAAAAAAGGAAATAATTGAACAATATAAAACAATCATCGAAGAATCCACCAGTAAATCTAGAACTGTTTGGAATCTGGTTAATGAATCATTAGGAAAACAACGAAATCATACAGGTCAAATAAAAAAAGAGGACGAACCACAAGAACTATTGGACAAGTTCAATAACTTCTTTATCAATGTTCAATCAGTCCTTAATGTTGAAAATCAGTCATGTGAACATTACGATTCTGATTCTATACCACGTCATGAAAAATCATTTTATATGTTCGATATCACCAAAGATGAGATAATTGCCACAGTAAGAAAGATGAGAAAGTCCAGGTCTAGAGGATGTGATGGTATTCCTTTGGAGATGATAAAACCATGCATACATATAGTTGCGGAACCCTTAGCCCACATAATGAATAGATCATACGTTGATGGTATTTTTCCTGAGGGCCTTAAAAAGGCTGTCATAAAGCCGATATTTAAGGGTGGTGACCCTAAAGATCCAAGTTGCTATCGTCCAATCAGCATTTTATCAACATTTGCAAAAATATTTGAAAAAGTTTTAGCAACAAGACTTGTCAAATTCTTCAAGAAATTCAATATCTTTTCAACAAGTCAGCATGGTTATATTCAGGGAAAAGGAGCGGATACAGCAATATTTGAGCTATTCAATTCGATAATAACAACATTGGGAAGAAAAGAATTGCCGGTTGGTCTATTCTTGGACTTGTCGAAGGCGTTCGATTGTGTGGATGCAGGGATATTACTAGAAAATTTGGAGAAATACAGAATAAGAGAAAAACAGCTGAAACTCATCGAAAGCTATTTGAAAGACAGACCTCAGATGGTAAAGATGGTGATAAATAACAAAGAATATCAGTCCTCACAGAAAGTAAGCAAGGCCGGAGTACCACAGAGAAGTATCCTTGAGCCACTCCTTTTTTTAGTTTACATCAACGATCTTCCTTCAGTGTTGCGTGATTGTGTTTATGAGGGACTTTATGCAGACCTCATATCTTTTGCTGAGGATACCAATGTCATCTTGAGACACCCCTCTTTTGGATCTTCTCTGGATATGGTTCGGAAAATTTTGGATGATATGAATAGCTGGTGTAACAAAAATCGTCTTGTGTTGAATGTTGCAAAAACTGAATGCATGGTGTTCAGTACGGAAAGATCTTCAGTTATGATACCACAGAATATAAACGAGGAGATTGCTGTGTCTTCATCTACAAAGTTTCTTGGAATTTATCTGGACAGTCACCTCAAATGGAACTGTCACATTGATAATCTTGTGAAAAGACTAAACTCAGTGATATATTCAGTGCGTGTTCTAAAAACTAGAGTGGACTTTCATACTTTGAAGATAATATATTTTTCGAACTTTCAATCATTATTGGGATATGGCATAATTTTCTGGGGCGGAAGCTCGCTATCCGAATCAGTATTTTTAAGACAGAAGTCTATGTTGAGAACATTGTAATGGCCGTTTGCACCGTTTCACTGTTAACCATGGTTAAACTAACCGATGTTAAATATTTAAACGTTGTTTAGGGCGTTGCCGATTGCACCGTCGAATCGTAATCGTTGTTTAGTTTAATCGTCGATAGGTTTGGCAATGTCGCTCACGTTATAAGAAGTTCATAGAATTATGAATAAATATATTGAATATTGTGGAAAAATTTGATGTTTCGAATTCCTATGACAGTACATTTCTAGCTTTCACTTCTTTGCAATGAAAAATTTGATACTGGTGTTGAAAGTGATTGGGATGATGGAAAGCAAAGTATTGAAAAGAAGTTATTCCCAATGCGAGAAAGCGTAAATATGAAGGTAGTACCACACACTGCTAGTGTAATATATCACATATGTACTTTTAGGTGTCTCTCAGAATACAGCATCCAACAATAGTGAAGGCTCTCACCAGAACAGACTTCGCAGAAAAATATAGTCTACTCATTGATAGAAGGTTGGCTCTCATTGACAAACAAGAAGAAAAAGTCAATGAGGAAATCCTCGCTATTCTAGAGGAAAGTGTGGCAAAAGCCCGAATATTTCATTTATATATAGAAATAAGGGAAGAGCAGTTGAAAAAACTGAAACAAATTAAAAATGTGTAAAATCTACTCTCATTCCATTTTATAATGATGTTGTATTTCAAGTATAGTAGTATAAGAAGATGGACTATTACTTCCAGAACATCCCTCAATTGGCCATTTTTCGCAACATCTGCATCGGTAAAACATCTCCCTTCTTTTTCCGGGGTCAAAACAAATTGCACATAGTGAGAGCTACCCTAGGCCCCCATTTCCCGCTGACTAACATTCTGAAAAGTAATAATATAAATAATGTAACGCTAATCTCAATCGCAATTGAACAAATAGCTTTTGTAACTGAATGAATCTACGGATTAAATGAATATAAACATAATGAAATGAGAATAAAATTTCGTGCTTACCTTGGCGGTGGAAATCCATTGTTTTTTATAAGCGCGGAGCGAATAACAAACAATTGTCCCTTCAGACTGAACGCTGGACACTAAGGGATCGTACAGCTCAGGAGAAGTTTCTCGAAGGTTGGCGAAGGCGTCCGTGTGTTTACAATCACGTAAATTTGTCTACATTTCTTTAAATCACCATCGCTCTCATTTCCCGACCGCTCCCATTACCCTGCGTTCCCCTACTTTTTATCCATGCTCTCAAAATAGTTTCTTCTTCGGTAAAATCTTAGAGGGAAACCAAATTCAATTATGTCTAGAACTTTTTGCAATTGCGCGAGTAAATCTGAATATTCAAATATTCCACTGTCAATCGTTTTTGACATTAATCGAGCGCTAAACGAGCAAATTTCTGTGTTTAGTTTAAACGACGTTAGATGGCCATTTAATCATTCGTTAGGAACGGTGCAACCCGATTAGAGAATAAAACGTTGTTTATGAATTTAATCATTGTTTTGACAAACGGTGCAAACAGGCATAAGGGTTATATTATAGAGAGTCATGTAGGGGTCGGTTTAGAGAACACAATTTGTTTTCACTTTATGGTTTGTATATATATATAAAGTTCTTGTGTTCATGTATCTTCATCCTCATTATTTTGAGAACTATAGAAATGTTAATGCAACAACGAGAAGAAGGGAACCTTTCTTTTATTCCTATCATTCTTTGGCAATGTCAGAAAAATCTCCTCTTTATCTTGGGATAAAGTTGATGAATTCCATACCTAATGAAATAAGAATTTTGACAGATGTAAAAATTTTCAAGAAAACCCTTCTAGAATTTATTATTAGATGTGAACCATACTCATTATCTGAATTTTTTAGTTTTTGTAAGGCAAAATTGTAATTTGACGAACTTCAATTTTATTGTATTTTTACAATAATTCTTGAATTGAATAAATGTCTATCTATCTATCTATCTAATAATGGAAAATAACATGAGCCAAATGACTCTACCATCACGTGCACGGATAAAAGACCATATCCTTCTCATGAAATCTTCCATAACCAAATCGCACGAATTCCTTCTTTGAGGTCTTGAATCGACGCTGGGCTCTTGGCATAGACCTTTTTTCACATGGCCTCAAAGGAAGAAGTCGCAAGGTGTTAAATCACAAGACCTCGGTGGCCAATTATGGTCACCTCTTCGAGAGATAACACAGACCCTGGGTTTTTTCAGGGAAATATCAATGGTTTCGTTGCTTGTGTAGCACAAAGCGCTGTCTTGTTGAGAGTAAACCATCCAATTCCGGCCGTAAAAATCATAAATCATCTCTCGATAGCGCACAATATTCACTTCAACTGTTGTTCCAGCCTCATTCTCGAAAAAGTAGCGTCCAATACCCCACCAGTCCATAAACCGCTCCAAACAGTCGTGGAGGATAGAGAGGCTTGTCAGCAATAATTCTTAGATTTCCCTATTCCCAGATGCGACAAGTTTTGCTTGATGACGAAGCCGCCGATGTGGAAATGGGCCTCATCACTCGGGATAATTTTCGATGGAATTCCGGATCATTTTCCTGCCTTTGAAGGACCTCAATCAGCAAAGACACGACGTTGTTGGTGATCGGCCGGTTTGAGTTCTTGTGTTTATTGAACTTTATAAGCCATAAGACCTAAATCTTCATGCAAAATTTGCGTTTGTGGAATGCCGTATTCCAAAGGTCGACGAGGAATGGACAAACCTGGGTTTTCTTCAACAATTTCGCAATATTTTCGGCTGCTCTTGGGCGACGAGCACGGGTTTTTATTCTTCACATTGATAACTTGTTCTAACAGCTCAAATTTTTCCACCAATTTCAATGCGGTTCGACAAGGTGCTTCACGACGACCCAAAAATGTTCGAGTTTTACGAACCGTCTCCGCCAAATTTTCACAATTTTTTTACAAGCTTTTTTTTATTTACACATGTCCCGGTGTCTGTCTGTCTGTCTCTCTCTAATCAAATCTTGCAAGTTAAATATGACACACTTCTAACCGTCCGATTGATTTGAAATTTTGCTGGTGTACATAATTCTGGTGACAATGCATCATGAAATATTTATTATAGAAAAAAAACGAAATGGCGGCTACAAAATGGCGGATGAGTTTTGTAATTATGATCCGATTCCATTCAAAATTAGTATCTGGGGGTTTTTGAGTTCGACAATGATGATTTTTTTGTCAAAATTGGATAATTCAAGATGGCGGCTACAATATGGCGGACGAGTTTCGTAATTATGATCCGATTCTATTCAAAATTGCCAATTGGTATCTGGGGGTTTCTGGGTCGGAAATTACGATTCTTCAAAATCGAGGAATTCAAGATGGCTGCTTCAAAATAAAAAAGCGGGCTATTCGAAATAACAACTCTTATTGGAAAACCCTTCACTTTCGATCAATCGGATTACATCCCTTCTCCACATTAGAAACTGCATTGAACGATTATGTTATTAATTTAGAATTTGGGGCTGTTCTGCCAGCTAAGAGGGACAGGGTGACCGAACGGATGGCTGAGCACATTAGCTTTGTCTCGTTACGACCCTCTCAGCCGTCTGACATCTCTGGAAGCATAAATTGGACCCAACTTTATGTATTTCGACATTAAATAATTATTTCTGGATAAGTGCAACAGGGCCGTTTTGCAGTAGTTCTATAAATGTGGATGTTGACGAGTTCCCGATTCTTTGCTGATCCGGTAAAATAATCAGAGAAGCTTCGAAGAGTATGGATCGCTGAGATTGCTGCATTCTACCGAATAGTTGGTTGATTACTCTATGTGGGAACTTGGGAGAATCAGATATCGAAGTACACTTCAATAAATCAAATTGAATTTCGTTTGGAAAGAACCCTGAACTTGAAATTATTAGTGGAGATAATTCAATTGCGGTGTTACTTAAAAAGATACGAGTAGCATATACTTTATTCGCTGGCGCACAATAATCACTCAAGCCATGGGTAAAAATAGTTTATCCTAATACTTCTACAGTTTATTGCGACTGTAATAACCTCAGGTCACAGAAAAAAGGACACAGCATTTCAATCATAAATTCGAGAATTCGTGAAGCAGAAATTTAGTCAGATTTCAATGAGTTGGACGAATATTGCATGAAGGATAGCGTATCATTCTGCATATACTGCCGTGGCAACATTGAAGAATCTAACTTTGAAAGTTCCGGTGGCGTGGTGTTATCGGTACTGAAAAATGGAAATAATATTATGTAGCGGACGAAATCCTCCTGAATACGTCTCTGGACTCTCTGATTCCGCGTACAGGAATTCGAGAAGCCTCCAGAAACTATCCGATCGTTCTAGACAGGTCCGTATGGGTATATAAAGACGCGCACGATGGGGACGAAGTCAGTTACTACCTGAATAGAGCCGAATCGAATTGCGAATAGCGAACTCCAAGTAGTGAATATAAATAAGTCAGTGTGTAAATAAATCAGTATTTGTTATTGTACATAAATTAGTGTGAAAAGTTAGTGGTATTGGAAATAAATTAGACGTTTAAATTAAGCAGACAATTTGTTTAACCCCGAGAACGTTACATTGGTGTCAGAAGTGGGATCAATTGAACTGCTGTGCTAATTGAATTGTGAATTTCATTGTGGAACTGTTGAATGCCGATAACGAGATCACAAGCAGAGAAAATGGACCAGGCGAGTATGGAATTTTTCAAGCAAGCCTTTGAACAAATGAGCTTGAAAATGGAAGAAAATTCTCGAGAAATCAGCTCGAAATTGGAGGAAAACATGGATAATTTAGAAAAAAATTCTCGAGAAATGAACTTGAAAATGGAAGAAAAAATGGCTAAAATGGTAAATAAGGTGGTGAGTCAAATTGCAAGTACATTCGACGAGAGAATGGAGGCTGTCAAGGAAATAATAATTGAGGAAGTTAATGAAAAATTTGAAGAGGTTAACAAAAAATTGAAGGAGTAGTGGATGAGTTTAACGGAAAATTTGAAGAAACATCAGGAATAATTGAACAACATGCCAAGTTGATAGAGTCCCTGAGAAAAATGGCAGCTAGAAACGAAACCCTAGCTTTACCATCCATCGTGAAAGTGGAAAACAACACAGAAAGTGTTAAAATGAAGATAAAACCTCCAACTTTTGACGGCAGAACACATTGGTGCACGTATCAGAAGCAATTTGAAGCAGCAGCGAATGCCAATGGATGGGGAGCGGAAGAGAAAGTGGCAGCCTTGATTGTTGCACTAAGGGGAGATGCATTGAATATACTTCAGACTGTTCCTGCAAGTCATCAAGGTAATTACGAGGCTTTAACAACTAAACTCCAAATGAGATATGGTGATGCACACCTCCAACAAGTGTATCACGCTCAGATCAAGAGTCGCCAGCAGAGTAGTGCAGAAACGTTGCAGGAATTTGAAGCAGATATAGCAAGGTTAGTAAGACTGGCATTTCCTACAGCACCGGAGAGCTTCCTGGAACTACTCGCTATCCAGACCTTTGTCGATGGTTTGAGAGATTTGGAAACCCAGCAGACACTACGATTGGCCCGACCCAAGACTCTGGATGACGCCCTGGCCGTTGTATTAGAGTTTGAAGCTGCCAAACAAGCTTCGCACATGATACACAGCAAGATGAGCCGCACTGTGGATGATTCCTCGGTCAGCGATGAAATTATAGAAGAGGTTCTATGCCGAGTTCGTCAAGAGCGACGGAATAGAGGACTTAGATGATGGAATTGTGGCGGAGAAGGACATATTCGGCGCTACTGCAAAGAGCCAGCTAAATGTCAGAAACGGGAATATAATTTTACTGTCGAACATCGTGCAGGAAAAACTCATGGTAACGCTGACGCATTATCGAGGAGACCATGTCCGTCAGATTGCAAACACTGCAATAAGGTGGAAGAGAAAGAATTCTGCTTGAGAACGACCATCGTGGATACGGACTGGATGCCAGAATCCCTGAAGCGAGATCTAGAAAGTGACCCAGAATTGAAGATGCTGTTGTATTGGAAGACAAGCGGACAGAGACCAAGATGGGAGGAAGTGAGTCATCTGAATCCTAGCGTCAAGTCCTACTGGGCACAGTGGGATTCTATCATTTTGGAGGATGGACTGCTGAAAAGGTCCCTCGAAAATGACGAAGGTACCGCAGCAAGGAAACAGCTGATAATTCCCAGGAGTCGAGTGAGAGAGGGTTTAGAGAAGTTACATGACGGAACTTCCGGTGGCCATTTCGGTATCAAAAAAACGCTAGAAAAGGTCAGAGAGCGTTTTTACTGGGTCAACTGCAAAGAAGATGTTAAAGACTGGTGCCGGAAATGCAGATTATGTGCCTCATCGAATGGCCCGAGGGGAAGTCGTAGAGCTCCAATGAAGCAGTATAACGTGGGGAGTCCTCTGGAACGAGTTGCCATCGATATTGCAGGTCCATTCCCCGAAACCGAAGATGGGAATAAGTACATACTGGTTGCGATGGATTATTTCACCAAATGGGTTGAAGCTTATGCTATTCCAAATCAAGAGGCCTCGACAGTGGCGGATGTTCTGATTAAGGAGATGTTTAGCCGATTTGGTGTGCCTCTCGAACTTCATTCGGATCAAGGACGAAACTTCGAGTTCAGCCTGTTCCAGAATGTATGCCAATTACTTGGAATCAAAAAGACAAGGACAACTGCGCTTCACCCACAGTCAGATGGCATGGTCGAAAGAATGAATAGAACTGTGGGAAAATATCTGGCTAAAGTGGTCTCTGATCACCAAAGAGACTGGGACAGGTATCTCCATCTGTTCACTATGGCCTATAGGTCGTCAGTGCAAGAATCGACTGGAGAGACACACCAGCCTGTATTATGTTAGGCCGAGAAATAAGGTTGCCTTGTGACCTGGAGTTTGGATGCAAGCCTGGAGCGGAGATAGCTGGTGAGAACTACGCGAGCGTCTTGAAGGGTAGGCTACATTACATCCATGAGAAGGTCAGACAGAACCTCCAAATAGCGAGTGACCGAATGAAGACTCGGTATGACAGCAAAGCTGCAGAAGGTGGTTTCAATGTGGGAGACCTTGTCTGGCTGTACAACTACCAGAGGAAGAGGGGTTTATCACCTAAGCTGCAGAAGGATTGGGAAGGGCCATACAGAGTAGTGAAACGAATCAACGATGTAGTGTACCGTATCCAGAAACTACCCAGAGGCAAGAAACGTGTGGTCCATATAAATCGTCTAGGCAAATATGAGGCAGACTACGAAGAACATGACGAAACCCATCTGAGAAGAACGACTTTTCAGAAGGCGGAGCATGAGGAGATGAGTTTCGACCTATTCATGGCAAACTACGGTGGAACCGGAAAGGCAAGATTCGGAGTAACTATCGAGAAACAGCAAGATCTCTTCTCTGTATCTGAAGACTATTCACTAGCCCATTGTGTCTCGGAAGACCTGCGTATGTCGAGAGGAATAGCATTCGTCTTCCGGAAGAAATTTGGCCGTGTACCAGAAATCCTAAAAAAACATCCTCGTACTGGGAAAACGCTGAGGTTGGCTGATGGCCAGCGTTACCTCTTCTACCTGGTAACCAAGAGATTCTCCGACAACAAACCCAGCTACAAAAATATGTGGGACACCCTTTTGCAGCTGAGAGACGAGCTCACCAAGTTGAAGGTGAAAAAGCTAGCTGTGCCAAAGTTGGGTTGTGGTCTAGATCAGCTCAACTGGAGAATCGTTAGAAGTATGCTTGAGGTCATTTTCCAAAGGACGGGAATGAAGATACTGGTTTGCAGTTTCAACCCGAGCGGATATACGCCGAAGAAGACAGTGGAATGCTATTTCGGAAGACAGGGGTGCTGCAGAAAAGGAGACACCTGTAGATTCAGCCACACCATCCAGGGTGTTCGGGGACCGAACGTCTTAAGGAGGGGGCAGTGTAGCGGACGAAATCCTCCTGAATACGTCTCTGGACTCTCTGATTCCACGTACAGGAATTCGAGAAGCCTCCAGAAACTATCCGATCGTTCTAGACAGGTCCGTATGGGTATACAGGGTCTTTCACGAGGAACCTCACCCATATTTATACGGGAAACTACTGAACGTATTTTCATGAAATTCAGCACTTATAAGTATTGCACGATGCTGATGAAATCTAAAATATTTTCAAGGCATGAGCACCTCCGGTTTTTCCGGAAATGACATCAACTTCCGTTTTTGAAATTAGAACACCATTTTTTATTGCAGAAATAGATTCCTTAGAAAATTTCAAGTTATTTTGATGTAACATTTTTCAGTTTTGGTTGGAAAATTCTCTCTGAGCGGGAAAATTCGAAAAAAAAATCGAAAATAGAGCTCCGTTGAAACAAGAATAACTTCGAGGTTTCTGAATGGAAAATTTTCATTTTTGAGATTTTTCAAGATGTAAGATTGATGTATCCACTTTAAAAATCAAAATCGCGATTCATGATACAGGGGGTGAAGAAATCGCTTTCAAAGTTAGGGATGACAAAATCGTGAAAAATCAATTTTTTCAAATTAGAACCCCATTTTTTTATGGCAGATATTGAATTAACGTCAAAAAATAATGTGAGTGTATGCATAACACCCTTGCCCTAAAATGGATATTTTCTGAGTTATTCACAAAAAACTGTTTTTCGTCTTGCATTTTCAGCTATTTCTTTTCCCTTCACGCCAAAAAGATGAAATTTTCAGGAACTGTTACTTAAACCATGTTTTAGATTTCACTACCCTTATATGCAAGAGAAAAAAGTTACATGTTGTTCCTAAATAGATGGCGAATTTGGATTCGAATTTGTATCGGAAACCTCTTTATTTCAACTAATCGGCCATCGGTTTTCTCTCCAGTGATAAATAAATAATTCGTTATGTACCATATGCAACAACCTGTAACTTTTTTCTCTTGGATTTTAGGGTAGTAAAATCTAAAACATGGTTTATGTAACAGTTCCTGAAAATTTCATCTTTTTGGCGTGAAGGGAAAAGAAATAGCTGAAAATTCAAGACGAAAAACAGTTTTTTGTGAATAACTCAGAAAATATCCATTTTAGGGCAAGGGTGTGATGCATACACTCACATTATTTTTTGACGTAAATTCAATATCTGCCATAAAAAGATGGGGTTCTAATTTGAAAAAATTGATTTTTCACGATTTTGTCATCCCTAACTTTGAAAGCGATTTTTTCACCCCCTCTATCATGAATCGCGATTTCGATTTTTAAAGAAGATACATCAATCTTACATCTTGAAAAATCCCAAAAATGAAAATTTTCCATTCAAAAACCTCGAAGTTATTCTTGTTTCAGCGGAGCTCTATTTTCGATTTTTTTTCAGAATTTTCCCGCTCAGAGAGAATTTTCCAACCAAAACTGAAAAATGTTACATCGAAATAACTTGAAATTTTCTAAGGAATCTATCTATGCAATAAAAAAATGGTGTTCTAATTTGAAAAACGGAAGTTGACGTCATTTCCGGAAAAACCGGAGGTGCTCATGCCTTGAAAATATTTTATATTTCATCAGCATCGTGAAATACTTATAAGTGCTGAATTTCATGAAAATACGTTCAGTAGTTTCCCGTATAAATATGGGTGAGGTTCCTCGTGAAAGACCCTGTATAAAGACGCGCACGATGGGGACGAAGTCAGTTACTACCTGAATAGAGCCGAATCGAATTGCGAATAGCGAACTCCAAGTAGTGAATATAAATAAGTCAGTGTGTAAATAAATCAGTATTTGTTATTGTACATAAATTAGTGTGATAAGTTAGTGGTATTGGAAATAAATTAGACGTTTAAATTAAGCAGACAATTTGTTTAACCCCGAGAACGTTACAATTACAAGTGAATTAACTCCTTTTGACGAATTTATACAATGTTCCCAACATTGAGACAGATTCTGATTCAGGTATACAGAGTGAGCTAAGTTCAGAATTGATAATCAAATAATCTTGCAGTCAATATTCAGAAATAAATCCAAATCTCACTTCATACCCAGTATCGTGATGACAACACTGTGCAAAACGTCAATGGTAACACAAAATTACGATATTGATATAGAAGCATATACAGGGTGAATCCTGTTGAACTGTAAATCCTACCCACAGAGGAAGAGGACACTTTGCTGGCGCCAAAAATACCCCACATGTTGGGTCTTTAGTCACTCGTTTGGATTATACAGGGCGATTTCACGTTTTGGGTCATATTTTCAAAATGCTGTATTGGACGAACGAATAATCACAAATCCATCAAATTTGGTACGTGGGAGGACTGTACCGATCCCCATACAGCTGACTTATCAGATTATCAGTTTCCAGGATTTTTCTTATATTATCGGAATTTATGAAGAAAATAACCCTGTAGATGAAAAAGTCAATGAACCTGTCATGGCAGTTCAAACTACACTGAATACACTTCAATAAAGAGTAATAAAATCACGTGGCACACCTACAGATTTAGAGAAAAAATTTATTGAATATGCGTACTCGGAGATAATTTTTTTTTGGACGGCCTAATTCACATGGAAAACCATACCCAAATGTATCAAAAGTTGAAGACTGGAGAATATTATCAGTTTAAATCCTCTCGATATTCAAGTATTCCGATATTCAGGTAATTTTTGTTAGTGCATCGAAATCTATTGAATTAATTTTCAATTTTTTTTATTATATAAAAATGCTTCAATTTTTTATTGATATAAATAAAACTGTTTAATGACACTTTTTCAAAAATTAAAAAAAAGGAATATGAAAGATTCACAAAAGATGCTCGAAATGTCCTGCCATCTGAATACATTTTCGTATTATGGAATACTTTCATGGGGAGTGGATATAACCTGATAATATTCGACTTTTCATGCATTTCGGTATAGTTCTTCTACGAAACTTCATCTGCCCAAAAAAATTATCTCTGAGTACGATTATTCAATTTTTTTTTTCTAAATCTATTTGTGTGCCTCGCGATTTTATGACCATTTCTTGTAGGTTATTTAATGTTTTCGGTCTCCCGTAACAGTTTTGTGGAGTGTTCCATATTCAGGGCGAATCTTTCGACCTATCATCTATTGACAAACCCAATCTGAAATGGGAGTCCGTCCCTGAATATTGTTGGAATACTTGAACGCCTAGAGGATCTTAACCATTAATATTCAACTTTTGATACATTTGGTTATGATTTTCTTTGTGAATTAGGCCGTCCAAAAAAAAATGATCTCCGAGTACGCATATTCAATATTTTTTTCTCTAAATCTGTAGGTGTGCCACGTGATTTGATTACTCTTTATTGAAGAGTATTCAGTGTTTTCTGAACTGCCATGACAGGTTTATTGACTTTTTCATCTAGAGGGTGATTTTCTTTATAAATTCCGATAATATCAGAAAAATAGAGTCCGGTCCTGGAAACTGATAATCTGATAAGTCAGCTGTATGGGGATCGGTACAGTCCTCCTACGTACCCAATTTGGTGGATATGTGATTTTTCGTTCGTCCAGTAGAGCATTTTGAAAATATGACCCAAAACTGGAAATCCCCTGTATAAGTCAAACGAATCGTTTGAGACCTTTCATGTGGGATATTTTGAAACTAGCAAAGTGTCCTCTATCTCTGTGTGAAGTATGTACAGTTCAACAGGATTCACCCTGTATATTAATGAATGAACTGGCCACAGATTCGAAAAACGGTGCTGCCATAACGTGCCCATTCATTATCTGAGGCAAAAAAACGTCCGAGCCATTTCGCGAATATTCCGATACTTGAGTATCTGTAATTTAAGGAATGCACAATATTTGAAGAAATAGATACTCATTTCTGACATTCACGCACAAATGAGTAAACGAATGTCAATCTAAAGTATACCTTTCATTTTGATTGACAGTTTATCCATTAGAAAATTCCTTAGACCATAAAAAACAGGAGGCACAGCATCTCATTCATGAATTCGAGAATTGGTGAAGCCAAAATTCAGTCAGCTTTCAATGAGTGGAGATGAGGCCGTGGCAACATTGCAAAATCTAACTTTGAAACGTCCAGTGGCGAGGTGTTGATGGTATTGAAGAATGGAAATGAAACAAGCCTTATTCTTAAAAAACCTTTTTGAAGACAAGCTTTTATAATAACAACATTCATCCGCCATTGAGAAGCCGCCATCTTCAATTCCCAAATTTTGAAGAATCGTAATTTCCGACCCAGAAAACACCCAGATACCAATTTTGAATAGAATCGGATCATAATTACAAAACTCTTCCGCCATTTTGGAGCCGCCATTTTGTTTTTTTCTATAACCAATATTTCATGATCCATTGTCACGAGAATTATGTACACCTGCCAAATTTCAAATCAATCGGACGATTAGAACTGTGTCATATTTAACATGCAATATTTGATTACAGAAAGACAGACAGACACCGAGACAGGTGTAATAACAAGTGAATTCACTATTTTTGACGAATTCATACAATGTTCCGAACATTGAAATAGATTCTGAGGTAAACAGGGTCAGCTGAATTCAGAATTGATTTTCCTCCTCTCAAAACCCGAAGGGAATCTGAAAAGAGAAATTGAAAAGATCGAAAAATCTTAGCCATTGTTACCCATAAATGATAAGAGTGGAACATACCTGTGTCTGTGTAAACTCGAATCAGGATTCAAATAGTCCAATTTTCTACACACAAGACACATACGAACCATTTTTCATCGTTTTTTGCTAATAATATTAAGAAATCACTCCAAATTTCATTTTTCCTATGCGATATCCCGATGACAACAATGTTCAAAACGTCATTAGTTACACAAAATTAAAATAGTGGAATAAATGAATGAACTGGCCACAGATTCAGAAAACGATGCTGTCTAAATTGCCCATTCATTATATGAAGCAAAAACGTCTGAGCCGTTTCGCGAACATTCCGATACTTCAGTATACGGTGATATACAGTGATCGAAATATGGAAAAGTGAGCCCATTGTGTGAGTTTCAAATACGAAATGAATAGAACAAATCAAAAAAGGTCTACATCTCACAAATTTATTAGATTAGAAATTTGTGAGATATAGCCTTTTTCTGATTCGTTCTATATTATGTGATCGAAAATTGGCCATAACTGTTTTTCGAATTAGAACACTAATTTTGTATGATTGCGTTGGATTCTGCGAAAAAAATAATGATAGCACTCTAAGATGCTCTTTCTCCTAAATGCAGACGTTTCTGAGTTATTCGAGATTTTCTGGATTTATAATGGTCAATCAGAACGTATTCAAAATTTCTCGTTGCATAAAAGTTATAGCGACTCATAAATCTACGCAAAAATACTATAAAACCATTCGAGAAAGATAAACTGTTCATGTTTTCAAAAGAATCAATCATTTTAGAAAATATAAGTATTCTTATGTTCGAAAAAATCGCGTCGTTTTCGAATTATTCTTAATTGTATACGATAAAATTTGAGGAAAAAATCGTGAATTTCAAGAATTATCTGAATGCTTCCCTGGGTTGAATATCATCGAATTTCATTCCTCCTCTGGTCAACAAAATGAAAATATTGTCACAATGTTCATCAACTTTGTCGAGACTTAAATAGAAATTATGGAAAAACGTTTGATGCATAGATATGTAATAATAAAATCCCACGAATGTGGAAGATAAAATTGAACACCAAGTATCATGAAATTATACATTAAGTACCCAGTTCGTATTCACATTTCATCTGTCATTATTTATAATGGCAAATGATTTGTGTCTTATTTCTTTCATTAGGTATATAGTTTCTATCAAAATTTCATTGTTACCAGTCCATATTGAAAATAAATGTCAATGAAATATAAAATTCAGATATATGAATGATAAATATCGATAAAAACCCCGTATTTAATTGAAATTAATGAAAAATAAAATGATACTTAGCACAAAATAATCTGTGGCGACAATATCCTCTTGGATTTTATAAACTCGACACTACACGGTTAATATCACATTAATTCACTGAGAGTCTTCCACATAATCCTACCATCTATATCAAAGATTTTTGAGTCCCTAATAAAAACCAGATTGATCTCGTTCTTGGAAGGAAACTCTTTGCTTAGCATACATCAGCATGGTTTCAGGAGAGGCAAGTCCACCACCACAGCTCTGGTGCAGATGTTCGATTTCATTCTGCGGTCACTGGATGAGACCGAGGAGGCTGTACGTACCTGCGTGGATCTAATGAAGGCTTTCGATTGTGTCGACCATAATAAGCTCTTGTCCAAGTTGGATCATATCGGAATCAGGGGCCCAGCATTGGATCTTTTGGGATCGTATCTGCATGGCAGATATCAGATGGTTGATTTCAACGGAAAGAAATCTTCAAAAAGAAGTATCACGACTGGTGTGCCCCAGGGATCGGTACTTGGTCCGATACTATTTTTAATTCACATCGACGATATGGTACACAACGTTACCGCAGATAGTCTAACTATTTTTGCTGATGATACATCCCTATTAAATCGAGCACGAAATGAAAGAGAACTCCACCAAAAGGCTGAAACGTCCATTCAAGGAGCCATTGGATGGTTCAACAACAACAATTTAAAAGTGAATCCGGAAAAAACTCAAAGCCTTACAATAACAACTAAGCACCACAATTTGGAAAGTATTTCTCTGCTCGGGATGTCCATCAGTGGAAATTTAAGTTGGACTGAGCATGTGACTGGGTTATGTTAGAGGCTTTCCACCGCTATATTTGCAATAAGGCAAATAAAGAATATCTTATCGGAGAAAGAGGCACTGCTCACCTATCACGCTCACTTCCACGGACGAATGACTTATGGTATCGTCCTGTGGGGTGCGTCGTCGGATGCTGTCAAAGTCTTTTTAAAACAGAAGACGGCGATACGGTTGATGGCTGGAGTTGACCAAATGACGAGTTGCAGACCACTATTTAAGAAATACAGCATACTTACCGTCCCTTGCTGCTACATACTCGAATGTCTCCTCTACGTCCACGGGAAGAAGGAAGCTTTGCCTAAGCATTCGAACGTACATGAGCACCTGACAAGATCGGGAGACAAAATTATAACCCCTAGCCACCGCATTGGAAGGACACAAAATACGTATATGTTTAATGGCATAAAAATGTACAATAGGCTTCCGGACCATGTAACATCTCTTCGGATGCCGGGCTTCGAGAGGCTTGTGAGGTATCTTCTGATGGAAAACGTTTTTCATTCCATGGAAGAATTCATGAATTACCGGTTCTAGTCACTTAAGTCATTTGCTTTGTTTCATTTTATTAATTTATTCGATTTTGTGTATGTTGTATTAATAGTGTTCGCGTTCAAATATTGCTAGTTGGATATTTGTTAGTTTTATTGACTCACCCTGTATAGTTTTGAGGGAAATAAATGAGTATGAGTATGAGTAATCATAACGAGATCGAAGGAGAACACCTAAAATAATCGATTTCCCCGTTTATAACAACATAGCTCTAGAACAATTGTCCTGTCCTCCATATCTGTTTACACTTGCAAATAGGGGCGGTTGCCGCTATACGCATGCGCGAGACACAACAATATAAGGTTTGAGATGGATCGATTCAAAAATTTTACGGTGTGTCTTGCGCGTCCGCTACCTCGCACCATGTTTCCGTCACCGCCACAACATTGAAATTTTGGAGCTTTACAACGTCAACAAAGTGTTAAAATCCATTATTTATCGATCTAACATTGAGATGTGTTATCCTCAAATTTACCTGCCTGCCATTGCCTATGAAATTATTAATAATAAAATAATAAACTAAAACTGCATCTTCTTATACAGAGTGTTTCATTGGTAAATGAACATACGGCAACCTGAGCTAGAGCTTTCCTAGACGAGTCCAAAAAACCGATAGATTATGGGTCTGATCAATTCCATAACTGAGATACTGGGTGGTTTATGTATTCACCAGAAATTTCAATTCCTCATAACTTTTGAACCAACCAGTATAGTCGGTTGATATTTGGAACGTATGATTCACTTCTACAGGTCGATCGATTTCCTTCAGAATTTTCAAAAAATTCCAGGTCCGTATTCGAAAAATAAGGGACCCTTTCCAAACTGAGATTCAACACCCTGTATATTGAAATTTGGGGATTTGATTGAGATATGTATTTGAAAAGAGCAGAAAATTTCCAATGGGCAGTAGATTTCATTGTCCCGCACATCACTTTGCCCAAAGAAAGCTGCAGGGAAAGATAAGAGGAAATAGTGGAATTCCACTAAATTCTCAGAAAAATCGTGCATTGTGATCAAATTGAGTTTTTTTCGTCCCACTAACTGCACATTCGAATTTGATAATATTCTGAGGAATCATTTGGAGTTATTTCCGGAAAAACATTATTCATCGAGAAAAATTTAATTGAAGTCAACAAAGATGAATAAATAAATAAAGAAACATGAAAACTTAACGGGAATTAGAGAAGGTACTCGAAAGTACCACCATTTTGTTCAATACACATTCTTGAATATATGTCTGATACTTTTTTTAATCATGTCTGGATTATTACGTATTTCATGGCAGGCGGCGACTTCGATACGTTGCATGAGGATATCCTCATTTCCTATTATTTCAGATGAATATACTGAACATTTCAAATAACCCCAAATGAAATAATCAACAGGATTGAAATCTGGTGACCAAGCTGGCCAGGCATGCGGTCCACTCCTGCCTATCTACATATTTGGAAAATTCTGATCTAAAAATTGTCTGGCTGAAAATGCATTCCTGTAATGTCCGTACCTTCGAGTACTACAGGAAGATGATTTTAGATGAAATCTAAGTAAAGATCACCCGTAAGCCGTCTTGGTAGGACGTGTGGTCCAATCAATCGATTTCTATAAACGCCACACCATACGTTTTTTGAAAATTTGTATTGAGATTTCGTATGCCTGACTGCATACGGATTCTCTTCAGCCCATTCATGCGAATTCCTTATATTGAAGACCCCATCCCTCGTGAATATGGCTTCATCAGTAGATAAAAATCTGTTGACTTCAAATAAATTTTTCTCGATGAATAATGTTTTTCCGGAAATAACTCCAAATGATTCCTCAGAATATTATGGAATTCGAATGTGCAATTAGTGGGACAAAAGAAATTCAATTTGATCATAATGTACGATTTTTCAGAGAATTTGGTGGAATTCTAATATTCGATTGGATCTTTTCTTGTTTTATTTGAGCAGAATGACGTGCGGGACAATGGAATCTACTGAAATCCATTGAAAATTTTCTGCTCTTTTGAAATATCACAATCGAATCCCAACATTTCAACATACAATATGGGACTTCTTCCAAGCTGAGATTCAACACCCGAATCTCAGCTTGGAAGAAGTCCCATATTTTTCAAATACGGACCGAGAATTTTTTGGAAATTCAAAGGTGAATCGATCGACCTGTAGAAGTGAATCATATTCCAAATATGAACCGACTATACTGGTTGGTTCAAAAGTTATGAGGAATTGAAATTTTTGGTGAATACATAAACCATCAGCCTGTATCTCGGTTATGGAATTGATTAGACCTATCATGTATCGGTATTTGGACTCGCCTAGGGTAGCTCTAGCTCAGGTAACCGTATGTTCATTTACCAATGAAACACCACCCTGTATATATAATTCTCCTGTCTGCACTTTGTGGCCGAACTCCTCCGAAACGGCTAGACCGATTTTCGTGAACGTCTGCGTGCATATCGAGTAGGACCGGGAATCGGCCAACATCTATTTTTCATCCCCCTAAATCTTATGGGTGGTCCACCCTAAAAAATTTTTTTCAATTGTTATGCACACATTTTTTATTTTAATATTTTTATGATACAGCACACAAAAATACATACAACCCTAAATTTTCACCCCTCTACCTAACCTGACGGGAACGTGGTGTAAGAAAAACTGCTTATTCATGGCCTTCAAGGCGGAACGGAGTTCGCGGGGTCAGCTAGTATGTATACAGGGTGAGTCTTTGACTTGTACATATATTTTAACTGTAGATTCTTGATGCTGAAGGAAACCTTTTTTTCATTTTCCATTTTTCCGAATTCGGCTCTGTTAAAGAGATATAGGCATTTGAAAAAAAAGTTGGGCTTAATGCGTGCCTGGACCAATTCTCTGCAAACACCTCAAAGTTCATACTTTCCGATTGAAATTGAGGTTATTATCAGATGTTCTGGTTGATACAATTAGAAAATACTCAAGCACTAACCTTATTTGAATAAGAATGCTACAAACACGATATTTCCTAACAAAACACTTAGTTCTGTCCGAGGTTCTGTCCGATCATTTCGGCAATTGAAAAGCTATATTTCTCACACCAAAATAAGTTCCTTCTTCGATTGTCCTGAAGTTTAGTTTATAAACACTAATAATTTGTTCATATTTTCCTCGATATTCTAAAACGATCTCATAAAAATTGGTTTTTCACTAACCTTTCTTAACAAAGTCATATGATTCAGGATCAATGACCTAACCTTACCCACATTCTCTGTCATATTCCGCAGCACTATAGTGAAGACGATGCCAGATTGCCGATTTTCTCTTCAAACAATGCGAACTCAAGAAAGCAGTACGTCCCCTATCGTTAGCGGATAAACTATCACAATCGCTAAAGGCGTCTAGGCGTTGCTCTTTGAAAATGCCAAAAGAGTAGTTCTGATTCTCGCCAATATAGCGCTACGTTCCTAATTTCAGTAGCCAACGGCCTACTCTTCCCTTCAGAGTTCAGACGGCCGTGGGTACCAGCGATGCTCTGTGCTCTAACCTAACCAGTTCAACCTAAAACGTTAGTCAGCACCAAGGACTATAAACAAGAATTCTTGTTTATAGTCCTTGAGTCAGCACGGCATAAACGAAGTTTACGCTTTATTTATTTACAGAGAATGAAGCAAACAGGTGATGATTATGTAAATGACTTTCATTGAATTGATGTAATAGTAGTGTCGTTCTGGTGTCGAGTTATATTGTTTCGATATTCGATAGATATTGTGCTGAAGGACCGGTAACAATGAATTTCAAATAGAAACTGCCTATAAAATGTATAATTTCATGCTTCTTAGAATTCAATTTTATGTCCCACGAATGTGGAATTTTATTATCACATATCTCTAAATCCAACTTTTTTCATCATGGAGATTTTAGTCTTGACAAAGTTGATAAACATTCTGACAATGTTGGTAACTTGTTGAGAGACCAGAGAAAAATAATATTCGATTTGATTTAACTCAGGACAGCATTCAGATTATTCTTGAAATTCATGATTTTTTCCTCTAATTCAATCTTATACAATTAGGAATAACTTGGGAACGACGCGTTTAATTGAAAAAATGTAAGAATACTTTTGTTTTCTAAAATAATGAATTCTTTCGAAAACATGAACCGTTCTTTTTTTTCAAGTGGTTTTATAGTATTTTTGCGTGAATTTATAAGTCGACTATACTGTAACTTTTTCACCAGGAGAAATATGAAATAAGTTTCAATTGAGGAATATGCACCATGAATAGAGTAAACAATCAACCGAAATTCAGTTCATTCGAAATATCGGTTCCGAATATATGGAAAGAATAGTGTTAATTTCATGGATTTTTGACACCCTGTATCTTCCAAACGAAACCTAATTTTGAAAAATGCTATGGAAAAAAAGTGTTTCTTTTGATGGGAGGAATCTACAGTTAAAATATATGTACAAGTCAAAGACTCACCCTGTATAAAAACAGTCCAAAACACAAGGACTTAGAAACAAAACAGAAAAAATAATGAAAACATGTGTAGCTCCGCAATATGTCCTATCAGATTCAAGTTTTAGTGATTGTAAGTTTTTAGATAATTCAGTTGAATTTTTTATAGAATATAATCTATAGTTCAGTCTATTCATGAAATAATTATTAAGGAAATTTGAAATTTTATGATTTGGGGCGAATATTTCGGATGTTATGTGTCTTATACTTCGATTGGTTTTGGGAAGCTTTATTGTAGTATAGATTTCTGGTAGTTGTGTTTTGTTTTAAGGTGTGGATTGTTTCATTGTTTGAACTTCCGATGTGTTGGAAGTGTCGTAGTGAGTGTACTGTGTAAGAGATTGGTTTTACATTTTGATATATGTATTATTCTCCCTGAAAACGGTTTTCTCAATATATCTTTTCTTTTCCAACAATGAACGGCTAGTTGCACTCTTTTAACGTAAAAATAAAGATGATGTATACTTTCAGCTGGCCTGATGATGGTTAACCAACCGAAATCCATAGTCTAAGATAAAAATAAATTAAAAAACAGTGTTTTATTATTTCTACATCATTGAAATATTGAATTTAGAATTATTGAAAACTGTAGAGAATCGGATCGGATTATCTACGAAATCATTCTACGCTACTGTCAAATGAAACTGGCAAGGGGAGCAAGGAGTTTATCACGTTAAAAGTTATTGCCGCATTGCATGTTGGTTGTATAGCTGGAAGTTACAAGTGTCTGTACAGGGTATATTTCACGAAAGATCCGCCCCGCTAGCAGAAAACAACCCGGGCGTGGTACGGCTTCCTTTCGTTAAATAGGGCGACAATAATACTCTTACTATCTTTTTACTTTCATGTTTTGCTTCAGTTCACTTGGTATTTAGAGGAGAATGTCGTAGGGATTTCGGTGGAATTATTTCCACTGTGCGAATTCTCGGGAAACTCTGGGAGACACGCAGGAATGTGGCTGTTATACCTAGATTTTCGCTATCGGTAATTCCATCACCGAGAAATTGAACCCCACCAGCTTATGAAACGTGTTTCTTTCTACATGAATCATCATGAATCTTCCAATTTTAACAAACACGACATTTTAACCAGAACATCCAAGGGAGAAAATGGGTTGTTTCTGAAAATGAATGGAATGTTTGATCTACTCGTTTCATTATTTAAGATCTATAGTTATTTATGTATCAAGGGAGTTATGAGAATTTTAATGACAGAGGGCAACAGATTTCGATGCCCGAGGTTGTTACCATTAATAACTCATGTGATAGATATTTAATTTAATTTCCAAACGTACGATAACAACCTGTATCGAAATTTTCGTCCATGTTATAAAAATAAAACAATTTATCAGGAATTTGGACTTTAATGTTTTTTGTTAAATTTCTTCAATTCATCGCCAACGTTTCGGATCCAGTTGATCCTTTATCAAGGCTAAAAAGTAACGAAGTACAATAAAATTGTAGAATCAGCCCAGGCGAGCAAGAACAAGAACCTACCTCGAATTTACTCTAATTTAACAAACATTTTGGAAGAAGCATTATTTAAAACTTTTATTTGTGAAGCATAAGAAAATATTTTCTTCAAGAATCAGAGTGTGTCGAACAAGAAGTCAGGTTAGAATATATCTATTTGTCAAATTTAAATATTCTGTTATATTTCTTATCTCAAGTTCTATGATCTGATCATCAGGCAGGAACCTGAACTCGCCCGTCCGAGCGTCATCTGCACCATACTAGTCAAATCTTACAGAAGTCGAACAGGTTTAAAAAACAATTCACAAACAAATATTATACACTAAACAATTGATAAGTTAATCAAGAGAGAGAATTAACATTGGATAAATCTTCATTGACACTTTGAGTTACAAACAACCTATATAAACACTTTAAAATTTAATGTTACAACAGAAATACTCACCCCCCAAATGAGTATATTTATTCGTTCCAACTCACCAACCTTATAATTCTATTGATATTAGTTTTAGAATGTATTTTTGACGAGAATTATAGTCAAAGTTAAACCATTTATCAGCCATTACTCTCAGTTATACTATTATTGCTTATTAAGCTATCATAAATTTTGCTAAGATTTTGAGTATCTTCCCTGAAATTGACAGTATTATGAGTTCTGATATGAATCATTTCGCTAATTAACCTTCTGTTGTAATTCTGTTCTATGTCCAATATTGTAACATTGTTGAAGTCAAATTTGTGTCCTTCTGTGTGAGTGTGTGCCGACAGTGCTGTTTTTTGTGCACTATCAAGTTTTTTTGAGTCATAAGTGTGTTGTCTAATCCGTTCTTGAAGCAGTTGCTTTGTCTATCCTACGTAGCATTTTTGGCAATTAAAACATTCAATTTTATAAACCAGCTCTGATTGTTTCAAAAGAGGTGTTTTGTCTTTCAACTTGGTGTAAAACAATTTTCTACTATCTACTTTGTTATAAAACGCAGCTGTACAATTGTGTTCTCTGAAAATTTTAGTGATTTTATATGACAAAATTGGATAGAACACTAATTTAGAGAATTTTTTCAATGTGATCTGTGATGATGCTGTTTGTTGATGTTGTTTGTCCGTATTATTTTGAGTGCCAATATTTGGTGTAGGATTTAATTGTTTCGTTTTACGATAGTTATTGATGCATGTTTTTACATAATGTACCGGATAGTTATAACTCATTAGTATTTTTGTGACTTTTTCAAGATTATCAACCTGATATTCCTCATCACTTAACACGACTGCTCTATTTATTAAATTCATTGCAATGTTCTTCTTTTGTGTGGCACTGTGGTTGGATAAATAGTTTATGCATATACCTGAATTTATGGGTTTCATGTACCAGTTACTTTTAAGATTATTTTTGTCTCTAATTACAACAATGTCCAAAAAGGAAATGCCAAAATCTGTCTCTCTCTCCAAAGTAAATACAATTTTTGGGTGAAATGAGTTAAATATATCTAAGGTTGTTTCAATTTTGTTTTTGGGAACGATACCTTTATCGTCAACATATAATGTCATCAAAGGAATCATGAAATCCAATTTAGAGACCGCAAAATCAAACAAAGCATGCATCACCAAATTTGCGAAGGTGGGACTTGTTGGAGAGCCCATCGCTGTTCCATCAATTTGTTTGTAATTGACATTGTTAAAAGAAAAATAACCACCTTCATAGCATAAGTCCACCAAAGTTAAAAAATCATTTTTATCCAAACTGGTGAAATTTTTTATGTAATGCCACTGTGATGTGATGGTTATGTTAACGAGCTGTTTTGGTATGTTTGTATACAATGATATTACATCTAACGAAATCAACTCATAATCATCTGGTACTTGAACCAAGTACGATAACAACGTCTAGGCGGATAAATAGTTGCTATGGCTTACTTTTCCCTCCGGCGGGCGGCAGGAAAAGTGTTATTATATGCAAATGATGCAGGTTCCATTTTTCACTCAATTTAAATGAACATTAATTTCAATCCAAAAGTGAATATTCAGATTTCCATGAATTTTAAAATGTTTGGAAATAAAATAACATATTTCATTAAATTCAATTCAATTTATTCATCAAAAAATACACAAAAATCATATATAATTCACACAAAAAATTACAGAAATATGCAGCCTAGGCAAACCTGTATGCTGGCATATCCCGCGAAAAAATGGATGAATATATACTCTCCGAGTAATAACTCTAGCATTTATGAATTCGCTGACAACAATTTCATAACCAAAATATTTACTGAAAAAAAAACGAAAAACAAGAAACAATTTTAGCAAAAGAGAACCGCTTCGAATCTACTGAAATTTAATACAATATATGCCTTGAGGTGGTTTCTGTGTGCTCTATTTTTGGCATTGAACGCATTTCTCATATCTATAGGGAGAATATTGTAAAATTTCGGACCATAATATAACAGACTTTGCTGGTGACGTTTCTTATGGAATCGTGCCACAACAAGTTCCCTACCTCGAACCTGTCTTGTGAAAAAGACATGCTGTACCACATTTCTATCAACTTCGAACTGGCTCAATGTTGTCTCATAAATATACAGTTGTTTAATACTCATTTGCTTGGATTCCATATACAATTTTTTTGTTCCGAATTTTCTTCCAACCTTCTGAATAATTTTAAGAATGGTTTTATGGACGACATCAAGACATTCCAAACTAATGTTAGTACACATACCTCCCCATATCATTATTCCGTATCTCAAAACCGATAAGACCATTGCGTCATGAACTCTGTAACACGTTTCCTTAGAGAGAACATTCCTGATATTGCAAAATATATAGAACATCTTCTTCAATCTTTTCGCAAGGTAAATTGCATGCTCACCCCATCTCAGATGTTCATCAATATAGACCCCCAAATACCTGACTGATTCTGTCCCCTCAATGATCGTACAGCGACAATTTGACCGCCTACCACACTGATCCAGATGCAAGGCTATCGACCGAAACTCCGGTTGACCACCTTCAATGAGGAAAAATGTAATAAATTTAGTTTTCTCTGTATTGAGACACGGGAGACAGCTGGACAAGAGATCATTCATTGTTTTCATTTCAGTCATTACCTTCTGGGAGGTTTCTTCCCATGAATGCCCTTTGAAAGTTATGGTTGTCCCGGCGGAAAGTTCGATGGACGTGGAGATGTCCTCCACATCCGTAGAACTCAAGACGCAGGGAGAAGAAGCAGACGCAAATCTGGGCCAACCTGGTGGCTCTACCGGGGCGCCAGTGGGAGCGGAGATTTCCTCTGCTACCCAGCAAACTGAGCCGAGCTGCCTGGTGGCCATAGGGACCGACTCAGGGTTGGGGCATAAAGGGACTGGGTAACCACCATCTCTCCCCCGAAACAACAATCTCCTTCTACAAAGTAGTAAAAGTGAACCTGCATCACGCGAAGGGTTCTTCAGCGGTGATTGCAAGGTCATTTGCGAGTCTGCAACTGAGCATTGCTCTGATCCAGGAACCCTGGATCAACAAAGAAGGCCAAATACTGGGCTTGGGGTGCAAGGACTCAAGACTGGTATATGACCAAAGGCAAACGTCTCCACGTGCCTGTGTGCTCATAAGGAGCAATATTCACTATTTTTGTATTTCAGAATATATGTCTCGAGACCTGATTCCGATTAGGGTACACCTCAATGTTGGGGGCATTGACCGAGACATTGTCAGAGCATCCGCATACTTCGCTGGAGATGGGCCAATAACACCACCAGAGGAAGTACAGCGGCTAGTACGTTACTGCAACAGCAGGAAGTTGCCAATCATAATTGGATGTGATGCTAACGCACACAATACTATTTGGGGAAGCACGAACAATAACACCAGAGGTGAGTGCTTGCTTGAATATCTCTTGGCTAATAATCTCGAGACATTGAATGTAGGGAATACACCAACTTTCGTCACGAGAACGAGAGAAGAGGTCCTGGACGTGACAATTGTCAACGTCGCTGCCAGGAAGAATGTCACTTCCTGGAGAGTGATGGATGAACCTTCACTCTCGGATCATAGAATTATCGAGTTTAAGGTGGAGGGAGATACCACCTCGCCACCCCTGATTCGAAATTCTAGAAAGACAGATTGGTTTCTTTATAGGAGCCATCTGAAGAATAATTTGGACCAGATCGTAATAGGGCGGGAAAAACACCGCTATTACGATTTGGAGCAACATGTTGAGCAGGTAAGTGAGGCAATGATGGAGGCTTTTCACTCCAGTTGTCCACTGACCAAGGCTCGATCAAGTAAAGAAGCTCCTTGGTGGAATGACAACCTGTCAAACCTCCGAAAGGAAGTCCGTCGGCTCTTTAATAAAGCCAAACGAGACAGTAACTGGCAACGGTACACTGAGAAACTTACTCAGTACAACAAGGAGATCAGGAAGGCCAAAAGACTTAATTTTCAAGCCTTTTGTGAAAGCATCACTTCCACTCCCACAACAGCCAGACTTCAGAAAGTCATGGCAAAAGGGGGAACTAACCCCACTATGTCGCTTAAAAGGCCAGACGGTTCGTACACTGAAGGAGAGAAGGAACGATCCATTCTTCTTCTCGAAACACACTTCCCGGGTAGTGAACCAATAAGTAATACTGTAATAGCAATGAAGCACACCAAGAACTCCCGCAAGGAGGACTGGGACATTGCTGAGAGTATATTCACAAGGCAACGACTTGAATGGGCAATAAGCACCTTTCAGCAGTATAAATCCCCAGGAGTAGATGGGGTGTTTCCGATACTCCTGCAGAAAGGAGTGGAGGAAATCCTCCCTCATATACTGAATATCACAAGAAGCAGCTTAGCATTGGGTCAAATACCTGAAAAGTGGAGAAGGGCAAAAGTAACCTTCATTCCCAAAGCAGGAAAAAAGGACGGGACTGACCCTCGATCCTTCAGACCCATTTGCCTAACATTGTTTCTTCTTAAAACGATGGAGAAAGTCGTAGATAACTACATAAGAACGGAGCATCTGGAGAAAACACCACTTCACAATTCTCAGCATGCTTACAGGGCGGGACGTTCAATGCAGACCGCTCTGTATCAGCTGACTGAAGTCATCCAGAGAACTCTGAATAACAAAGAAATCGCCATGTGTGCCTTCCTGGATGTATCTGGGGCCTTTGACAACACAACACACGTGTCTGTCAGAGATGCACTTGAGAGGCGAGGAGTGAATAATACCATCTTAAGATGGATGTATGAGGTGTTAACGATGAGGATAGCTGAGACATCGATGGGCGAGGAATCCGTCTTCGTCAAAGCTACTCGTGGAACACCTCAGGGTGGGGTGCTATCCCCCCTCCTATGGAGCCTGGCAGTGGATGAACTTCTACACAGGCTAACGGAGCTTGGCTTTGAATGTGTAGGCTATGCTGAAGACATAGTCCTAATAATTAGAGGCAAATTCGAAGGCACTCTCTGCGACCTATTGCAGAAGGGCCTTAGAATTATTGAGCAGTGGTTCTTGTCAGTGGGGCTGAACATCAACCAACCAAGACCACATTGATTCCGTTCACTCGGAAGAGGAAACTTCCAGCCATGAAAATGTTAGTATTGAACGGAAATATCTTGGAGTGGGGGTCTGAAGTCAAATACCTAGGAATAAGACTGGATAGCAAACTTCTGTGGAATAAGCATGTTGATAATGCTACTGGCAGAGCTACAAGAGCTCTGATGGCATGCAGGCGTCTATGCGGCAGGAATTGGGGCTGTAACCCAAAAATACTGCGATGGATAGACCTATAGTCACATATGGGGCAGTAGCCTGGTTTGCAAAGACAAGTCAGGCAAGTACGAGGAAAATGCTCGACAAAGTACAAAGGCTTGCCTGTGTGTGCATCACGGGAGCTATGAGAACGTGCCCAACCAGGGCGCTTGAGATCATCACAGACCTCACACCTCTACATCTAGTGATTGATAGGGTAGCCCATGAGGCCATCCTCAGAGTATCTAAAGAAGGAGCAGGCAATGAGAGAGTTAGGTTTCAGAGAGCTTGGTTCTCTCTGAATGACTACACCTCATCTGCAAACCTTCCTAGCGATGTACTTCCTAGGAAGTAAGCAATGAGAAGAACTTCAGTACAATGCTAAGTAAAAGAGAAGATTGGGAAAGGGAATACACCAACTACAATCTCAAAGAAAATACAATGAAATGGTATACAGATGGTTCTAAAACCGCTACAGGAGCTGGCGCTGGGATTTACGGGACAAGTACCAAGTGTGCACTATCGCTAGGCTCCTGTACAAGCGTCCTTCAAACGGAAATACTTGCAATCGGAAGATGTCTAGATATACATCTAGAAAGAAACTATCAGAAGTGCGATATAGCTATTCATACAGATAGTCAAGCTGCTATTGAAGCACTGAGCTCCTATAGACTGCAGGCCCGTGTCGAAAATTGATGGGTCATTTGAACCAGAAGATGACCTATCTAGAACGATAGAAGGACATAAAATAATAAGATTCAGCACTATGCCGTCACTTGTAAACTGTCCAACTGAGTACAGGTGGCAATTCAAAAGGACAGGTAGACTAGGTACATTTGGGTCATATGACTTTTGACGGCATTCTTACCATCGATAGCTCCATGGAAAATAATAGGAAAACGGGCAGTGCCGTACAAAAATGATGCGCCATATATTCGGAAAATTTTTTTGATTTTCCAAAAATTTCCATGGTAAAATAGGTCATTTGACTTTGTACGGCATCAGTTTTATACGGTTGCCATACGTCTTCTAATCCTTAGACCATAGAAAGAGGAGACACAGCATCTCATTCATAAATTCGGGAATTGATGAAGCCAAAATTCAGTCAGACTTCAATGAGTGGGACGAAGATAGCATAAAGGATAGCAATATCATTTTACATTTATGTGGCAACATTGCAGAATCTAACTTTGAAAAATCCAGTGGCGTGGAGTTATTGATTTTGAAGTATGGAAATAAAATAACGAGCTTATAATCTTTTTATGGCGAATTCTTTCAATATTGGTACGAGGGCGGTTTATGGAAATGTGAAATTATTTTGTACTATAAATATATTTGAAGATTCGAAATTGATGCGAATGAATTATTGAAGATATTAAAAAATGCGTAGCTTTTTTTTTATTAAATTCATGTGTCTCGACTGCTCGGGCCATTGACACGGTTACAGTTTATTTTTACAATATGTGTAATAATAACAAACTATAAATTTTCAAATTTGACTATATAGATGAATAGACTTAAGGAAGTTCATTAAGTTGTTGAAATTTATGAAGTTTTGGAGAATCTCTTTTGAGGTCAGCTCTATTTTGTTGTTTCTCCTGTCATTAACATATTCCGGGCACTCCACCAGAAAGTGAGAAATGGTCAAGGGGCTGTTACATTACTTGGAATTAGTGAAAATGAGTATGAAAATTTATAGAAAAATAATTGATTCTTTAGGTCTTAGGAAGTCAATAAAGGTATATAAAATAAACTACACGATTCATTAAATGCTGAAACTGACCACAAAAATGTGTAAATTCATGTGAAGGAATCAGATTTTCCTCTTCACGAGATTTTATAATAAATTGAGGTATTTTATCACGTTATTACAAATATGATAAGATTGATAAGTAATGGCTGCAAAAAGCATCAAACCGAGTCATCAATATTTGAGATGAAAATCTACGGGGCGGCGAATTGCCGAGCGTACATTATATGCCTATGAACGGCGTTCAGTATGAAAAAAGCAACAATAATTCATGCCTTCTTTATTTATCCACAAAATTTTGCATAATTCCTTGAAGAAAATGAACCTCATTTATTCATCCACTATCCACATCATGAAGAAGAACATAATACAATCATAAAACCATAGTAAATCTACTGAATGCGATATTAAAATAAACATTGATATTGAAAACAGGTCCATTTGTTTTTAACTGCTCCTCTCAAAGCCATATATACATTCGATAGTCATAGTTCTATTTGGAAGGCAGAATTCAAGTTGGTACCAATATTAACATATCCTGAGAATCTTGTACCAGTAACAGGGATATGAAACTTCTTCTTGTCTTTGGACCAGAGCAGTCTGCTTCTTTTATGATACCTGGACTTCCATCCACAGATCTATAATACTTTGAGATAGTTTCTAAAGGGGGGGGGGGCTGTTGATGAATGTTTTTCTTGGGGAAAAAAGAGGCCAATGTTAATGCAAAGGCATTCAATGATGGGTTGTACGTTGTACTCCTGCTTGCTTGGATCTTTTAACATTCTTTGAAATGAATCTCTTGCAACTCCTGAATTAATGAATGCCTGAAAAGAAGAGAAGATTTTTTGATATGATCATGACTTAGTTGTCAGGGTTAATGGAATTTAAGAGATTTGAGATGAAATATTAACCTTATTCTTCTAATTTTAGAAGATGGTGCCTCAGTGAAACGGGAAGATGAATCTCATTTCTCCACTGGCTCAATTTTTTCAACCCTGCAAAACAGATTACACCAGATATAATTAATCACTTATGCAACAAAAATTGCAACCATTCCACCTGCCGGTAGGAGAACAGGTACTGGGAAGAGACTTATCAATTTATCGAATTTATCATAATATGTGAGATGATGATTTTTTTGGTGAAATGGCTAATATTTGATTTCAATATTTTTGTTCTTTCTCTGGAAATTCCCAGAAACTTACCTTAAGAACGAAAGTTCGAAGATTGGTTTGGCAAGAAGGGGATTGGCATCATTTTTGAGATATCTGGTACCATTCACTCGAATAACGAAATCTTTTAGCTCAAAGTGTTCGGAACATACAAACAGTTTCTGAGAAAGATCATCAAGTAATATTCAGGATTGAGAACCAAATGTTCCTCTTCTCAATATCAGAATGGAATCTGAAAAGTGAAATTCTAAAAATCTACGCCTCTGATACTGATATATGAAAAGATTAGAACATACGTCCTGTGCAAATTCAAGTTAGGATTCAAATAGTCCAATTAACCACACACAAGACACTTAAGAACCATTTTCTTATCGTATTTAGCTTGAGATATTCAAAAATAAATCCAAATAACGCTTTTAACATACAATGAAGCTCAAAATCTTGTTGACAACACTGTTCGAATTGTCAGAAATTTCATAGAATAAAGATGGCGGCACGTAATTAATGAATGAACTGGACATAGATTCAAAAAACCCGTTTCATCATCCTAAATGATATGGTCTGGATAAAAATGTACGGCATCATTTGTTCCTAATTTATTTACCTTAATACTTTTCAAAACAAGGGATAAAATGTAGAAAATTGTTATATATCATTAATCTATGAGTTCCAAACTTTTACAATAATATGAAAAATTTCACTTTTTGTATTTCTCTATAATTTTTTTTAGAACAGTTTCTTTTGAACGGCAATATAATATAAGGATTGTATCTTAAAGTATCATGTCAAAAAAGAAGTTGCCGTACTGGGTCAAATGACTTTAGAGCTTTATGGGTCAAGCATAAGATGAAATTAAGATAATTATTGATATAACATCAAAATGAACAATTTTTTTTGACGGCCTTATTTTTAATAGTAATTTTGAGTGCGGGATAATGTTTTGGAACCGAAGCCGTACTTTTTCAAATGACCCCCTGGAGCACGGCAAGAGAGGGGGTTGCAACCCTCGATTTTTTCCCTTTGTCGCATGATTTTTGTACGGCGTTGCTGAATAATGGATTAGAAGATGTAAGGCAACCGTATAAAACTGATGCCGTACAAAGTCAAATGACCTATTTTGCCATGGAAATTTTCGGAAAATCAAAAAAATTTTCCGAATATATGGCGCATCATTTTTGTACGGCACTGTCCGTTTTCCTATTATTTTCCATGGAGCTATCGATGTAAGAATGCCGTCAAAAGTCATATGACCCAAATGTACCCAGTCTACCTGTCCTTTTGAATTGCAACCTGTACTCAGTTGGACAGCTTACAAGTGACGGCATAGTGCTGAATCTTATTATTTTATGTCCTTCTATCGTTCTAGATAGGTCATCTTCTGGTTCAAATGACCCATCAATTTTCGACACGGGCCTGTAGTCTACTACGTCATTGACTCAAAGCTGATTTGGGAGTGCCGAAACAAACTCAATGAGGTAGGCAAGAAGAATAAGGTCTTTTTAATCTGGGTTCCCGGTCATTCGGGAATCGTAGGAAACGAAGAGGCCAATAAACTGGCCAGAAAGGGCGCACAGACGCCACTCACTGGCCCAGAACCCTTCTGTGGTATAGGAAAATGCACCTATAAGATGGAATTCATGCTGAAGGAGAAAACCGAAAGAGAAAAACTCTGGCGGAATCTCCCAGGAATGGATCACTCCAAAAAGTTCCTCCGGAACTTTGAAACTGCTAGATCCAAAAAATATCTGGATCTCAGTAAAAACCAACTCCACCTACTCACTGGCTTTCTCACAGGACATTGTCGCCTAAAGAAGCATCTGTTGAGAATGGGTTTATCGGACACTGATGAGTGTAGATTCTGTGGGGAGGAGGAAGAAACTCCTATTCACCTGGTTACGGAATGCTATGCCATTGTCAGCCAAAGGAAAAATAGCTTTGGACAAGAAACTTGTAGAAGTGGGGAGTTATCCTCCTTGAAGCCGTCCCAGATACTGGATTTCATCAAATCTCTGGAACTGGAGGGCGAGCTGTAGGAGGCGCGATGATGACAGCTCTGTCAGGGGGCACAATAGACCTTAAGGTCTCAGTGGACTGTAACCCCTTTTCACTATAACTATGCTCACCCCATCTCAGATGTTCATCAATATAGACCCCCAAATACCTGACTGAATCCGTCCCCTCAATGATCGTACAGCGACAATTTGAACGCCTACCACACTGATCCAGATGCAAGGCTATCGACTGAAACTCCGGTTGACCACCTTCAATGAGGAAAAATGTAATAAATTTAGTTTTCTCTGTATTGAGACACGGGAGACAGCTGGACAAGAGATCATTCATTGTTTTCATTTCAGTCATTACCTTCTGGGAGGTTTCTTCCCATGAATGCCCTCTGAAAGTTATGCAGGTGTCGACAGCATATGCAACCATATCCAAGCCCGCAGCTCAAAGCACTCAATCAAAAAAAACTAAAGAAAAGAACGGACCAAGTACAGTTCCCTGTGGTACACCAACATTCACTCTCAAAGGTTGACTTAGGACGTTTCCAACTTCAGCACTCTGAACCCTGTCATCCAGATAACTCTGAATTAGTTTGAGACTTATTACCCCGATACCAATATTTTCCAATCTTTTCGGAAGAAGTGCATGGTCTACAGTATCAAAGGCTTTAGCCAATTCCAGGAACACCGTCGGGACTTTTTCATTGCAATCAGTTCCTGAATCGCATCTGTGGTTGAAATGTTCTCTTTAAATCCAAACTGCCTATTACTCAATAGATTATTGGTGTTAATAAATGAAATGAGTCGTGTTTCATATCTCTTGATTTTTGTATCAACTTTTCCTATATATTATAGAATCTGATTAAGGAAAGATATAACGGCATGCAGACAATTGAATATTTTTGAAATTCCTTTCCGGTTCCAAATACTGATTACATTATTATGTGTGATGGACATTGTCTTATTTTAGTGATATATCTTCAGTCTTTGCCTTGAGTTATTTTGTAATTTCCTTAGTTTCAGGAATATGGGTTTTTCTGTGAAATATTCATAGAAGATTATTGTTTTGATTGTTCTGAATACGAAATGGGTTAGGTTAGGTTGATTTATCATAAATTGAGTGAAAAAAACATTCTTCATAAGATATTTTTGGGATATCGACGAGAATATGAAGAAGCTATGAGTGTTTACAGACTAGTCTTCAGAAAAATCGAAGAGGGAACTCATTTTGCTGAGAGAAGTATGGCTTTTCAATTTCAGATATAATCGGACAAAACTTGTTAAGAAATATCGTGTTATTAAATATTTTAATTCAATAAGGTTTGTACTTGGGTATTTCCTAAATGTATAACTCAATTTCAATCGGGAAATATAAACTTTAGGGTTCATACCAGAGAATCGTATCAGGCACGTATTGGGTCCAATTTTCTCTTCGAATGGCTATATCTTTCTAACAGAGCCGAATTCGGGAAAACGTTGTATGCGCCATGTCGCAGGCGATTTTTTTCAATCAAGATCGCGTTTTCTTGATAATTCCAAATTATGTCACCTTTTACTCAATCAGCGTTTCCTTTTCCGCTTTTCCTGTAAAATTTCCGACTTCAGTCTTCGGTGAAACACACTGTATATCGAGGAATCATTACTTTTATTATAGGTATTTTTGAAGAGTTATAATACTGAATGATACTTCCGAAAGAAATTGTTGAAACATTGTGTATAAGATTGCCAATGCTAACACCAGTGAAAGTTCTGTAAGCCCTCTCAGCTTTGTTCAAATTCATATGAATCGTCAAAATGTACACACATAATTCCTGGCATTCTATTGGTTTCAATATGTTGACCTATATGATCTGAAAAGATCCGTATTCCCTTCAGGAATGTGACTCCAATTGTATTTCTTTATTCCATGCTCTACGTCTGCAAGAACATACAATTCAGGAAAACTATCATTTCTGCTGAGTAAGGGTTATCAACCCAGAAAATCGATATAGAAACATTTAGGACGATCGTAATATCGAAGTACTTGTAATACCGATAAAATAATATTTTATAAGCTGGTTAACTGTAATAGGAGCGATATTGTCTATTTAACTTTTCATATTCGAACTTTAAACTGAATTTACGACAGTTTTAACGTAATTTAATAAGCAATTATTGGTTAGCACTACGTAGAAATGGCCTTTACGATCTGATCCACTGCTTGTATTGTTTGTTGAAACTGCGAACTGGGGCTGGGTTTAATGGCCCTAATAACATCAAAACGAAACCGCCGATTCGGCATCGAAATTGTACATAAAATCAATTCGATCGCTCTCTTTGCCTGCTAAATTCATTGTGGGTTGAGGGGGATATTATAAAGTTAATGTTTCTTTATGAGAGTTTCACCATCGATAAATTGAGTGATACTACAAAATATAGAATCAGTGAGTGTGTTGATTGGCAACTTCGTGCAGCTGGTGTTCAATTCATTTTTGAGAAAAATAAAGGCACCCAAGTATTACTTGTGATGTGCCCATACTATATCTTTAAACAGTAATGCAAACAGAACAATATTTCACCTAATGTTCGCTTTTCCTTATATCAATATAATTGATTGAATTTGAAAACTCGAACACGTATACAAAATATACTTTGACTTGTACATATATTTTAACTGAAGATTCTTGAGGTCAAGAGAAACCTTTTTTTCGTTTTCCATTTTTCCGAATTCGGCTCTGTTGAAAAGATATAGCCATTTGAAAAAAAATCGGGCTGATTACATGCCTGATAACATTCTCTGGAACCAATGCAAAGTTCATATTTCTCGATTAAAATTGAGTTGATATATTTGGACTCAAGTACTAACCTTATTTGAATAAGGATGTTAAAAACACGAGATTTTTTAACAGTTTTGTCCGATTATATCGGCAATCGAAAATCCATGTTTCCCCTATCGAATTGAGTTCCTTCTTCGATTTTCCTAAAGATTAGTTTGTAAACATTAGAAACTTGTGCATATTCTTCTCGATATCCCAAAAATATCTTGTAAATGATGGTTTTCAATTCAATTTATAATTTTGATCAAGCTATAACATATTCAAATCATTGTCAATAAAATCATGGATGTGTATGTTGCCAGTTTCAGCAATATTCTTGAAACTAAGGAAATTGATTTTTCTGATTGCATCACTGAAGAAATATCTATGAATTCGACAATAGATCACCTTCCTTAACATTAGGAATCGACACATCTCAAACGACTGAATTTACTTGTTTCTGAATTTTCTATTTGAAAGTTCCCAACTACCTCGTCGGTCTCTTGTTCTAAGAACTCTTCGTTTACAGTCTCAACAGGAATAGAAATCATTTGTCCGTCTGAAAAAAGGCTTTAGTTTTATAAATACGATATGTAACAACTTTTGAATACGTACTTGAAATCTCTCGCAACAGCATTATGTTTCCTGTAACGCCTTTCGTCATTACCACATTACGGGAGTTCTTAGAAAATGACGAAAATGTCTTTGACATAGTCAATCAAACTTATTTTAGAATTTGAAATTTCAATTCCGTCTAACCACAGACCTCCTTTCGCGCCCTATCTCTGGAGCTAGGGTTTTCAGAGTTGGTTCCAAAAGCTCTACTCCGTCTGGCGCGAACGACATACAATTGACACTTTTCGATCTGAAATGGGTGGCCGAACGACACGGAGCAAAAAGTGTTTATGGAACCGACTGGCCGAACGCACCTTTAATATTGACACATCTTCGATTCGGTGATATTTACAAGAAAGGAATGTATTCAGATTATTCTCGAGATTTATGATTTTCTTGTCAAATTTTATCGGGTAAAATTGGGAATAACGACGCGTTTTATCGAAAAAACTCGAGTATGTATAATTTTACTTTCTGAACCGATTGCTCCTTTTGAAAATAGAAACCATTTTTCTTTTTCACGTGATTTTATAGTATTTTTGCGTGGAATTATGAGTCGGCTACGCTGTAACTTTCATACTGGGAGGTATATTGAATAAGTTTTGATTTGGGGATATGCTTCATGATAGGAATGAATACTTCACCAAAATTCAGTTGATTTGAAATAACGGTTCCGAAGATACGAACAGAAAAGTGCTTTTTTCGTTGATTTTCGACACCCTGTGTATTCCAAACGAAACCGAATTTTGAAAAATGGTATAAAAAAAAGTTGTTTGGTTTGATGAAAGGAATCTACAGTTAAAATATATGTACAAGTCAAAGACTCACCCTGTATAGGTAATTCGGTGTCAGTGGACTGTATGACTTACCCAAAATCTTAAATGATGATGGTCCAAAGATGTTGTCTTCTTGTCTTGAAAGGGATTTGTAAAGGACGTGGAAAGAACAGGAAAAGAAAAGAAGATAATTAATCCTTGAGTGCTAACACTGTCTACAATTAATAGTTCGAAATAGACTATTTTCTTCACTAATCCACAAAAATGAAAAGCGGCTTACTAATTGAAAACTTCCGAAAGCTATATCTGGGAAAAACTAACAATTTCTGCAACGAGAAAACTGAAAATTTATAAATCCGAACGTATCAATTCATATTTTGCAGGATACATGCTCGATCTGAGAAACGAAATACATGCATAATGATACAGTGTGACAAGAAAAACCTCCGACAAACTCTTTTTCATTTAACTTTATTGAACAAAGGAAATTGAACAAAACAACAACAAATAATAATAGCTTGAACATTTGTTAATAATATAATATCCAAGCCGTTTCGAAGTGGCTTCCTTTGGCGGCGATACACAGCTTCAGACGCTTCTTTAAATTTTCGGCAATGGGCCGCAGCTCCTCAGCATGTGTGAATGTTTCTTGAAGATTTCTGTCCCAGGTGACAATGTTAGTATCGTCGGCATAGATTGTGACTTCCAAATTAACATTGGCTAGATTCACATTAGCATCAAGTTCAGCTGGTAATTCATTTATGTATACGAGAAAGAACAACGGACCTAAAATGCTTCCCTGCACGACTCCCAACTCCACCATCTGCTCCTCATATTCATACTTTCATTCCTGGGTTGGGATAATTACTTTCTGTCTTCGACCTTGTAGATAGCTTTCTATGAGATTCAACTGCTTATCTCTGATCCCATATAGTTCAAGTTTATTCAAGAGTTGTTGATGGTCAACACAATCAAAAGCCTTCGTCAAATCTAAGTATAGGCCCAAAGGAACATAACCGCTATCAACACATTCAACCAGCTTGCTCGTGAGTTGAAAAATTGCAGTCTCAGTGTTCTTGTTTTTCATGAAAACATGTTGTTGTTTAGTGAAAATTCCAAATTTACGAAAAAATGAGAGGGGTCTGTTTGATAATAATAATAATAATAATAATAATAAGTTTATTAATCCTTCAAGACATAAAAAATTATGTATAGGACATGTCAACGAAAATCAAGTATTCAACAATTTTCAAACTTATCACTAAGATACTCATTTACAGTGTAAAAACATTTTTTTAACAAAAATTCCTTAATTACTTTCTTAAATCTAATTATACTAAGCGATTTCATGTGGAGAGGTAAATGATTAAAAAATTTGATGCTATGGTAGATTGGAGACGATTCAAACTTTGAGGTCCTGTGCATAGGAACATTCAAGGTATCTTTATTTCTAGTATTGTGAGAATGGAAGCTAGATAGTTTGACAAAATTGCTCTCATTCTCCTTCACATATACAAGGCATCTCAGAATGAATATACAGGACACAGTGAGGATGCCATTCTCCAAGAAAACAGATCTGCAGGAGGATCGTGGAGCGCAGTCGAACATTAAGCGAATTATTCGTTTCTGATTTATAAAAACTCTGCCAATGTCAGAGGAATTACCCCATAGTAGAATGTTGTACGCCAAGTGACTGTATACCAAACTATAATAGACACTAATGAGAGATCTTATAGGAAGCGAGTTTTTAATCCTGCTCATAGCATAGAAAGAACTATTAAGTTTTTTACAGACCGCATCAATATGTGTATCCCACCTTAGATGTCTATCGATATGGATTCCTAGGAATTTCGTTGACGATTTACATGGAATTATTGTATCCAGATTTCGAATAATTAATGTATTCTGATCTTCGCTAGTCAGCGAAAAGTGAACGCATACCGTTTTTTCAATGTTCACTACGATTCTATTTAACTGACACCAATCTTTAAAGCTTTGAACTAGCAATTCGCACAAACTCTGTAATTCTTCCAAGGTTTCTGCAGTGATCCCTATAGAAGAATCATCAGCAAACAAGATGAATCTGAGTACTCTGTGTAATAGGCTGTTATAGCCTGATATCTTGACGAACAGTTTTCTCAGATTTACTGGAAGGTCGTTAATGTATAGTAAAAATAAAAGTGGCCCTAACACAGATCCCTGAGGTACACCCAATTTAATGTCATGCTCACTGGAAAATGAGTTATCCACTCTTACAGACGCGACCCTACCCTCGAGATAACTACGGATCCACTTCAAAAATACACCTCTGAAACCCAGACTATACAGTTTGTCCAGTATAAACTGGTGTGCAAGACTATCAAATGCCCGAGACAAGTCAAAAAATAATCCCGCGACGTAAGAGCCATTGTCAAGACATTCATAGACAAACTCAACAAAGTGCACAGCCCCTGTTTGAGTTGAACGCCCAGATCTGAAACCGTGCTGGGCATTATCAAGAATTTGGAATTTGTCGAGGTATTTCATCATTCTACTCATCACTATTTTCTCGAAGACTTTGGAGAAGACACTGAGGATGGAAATTGGTCTATAGTTCGAAATGGCGTTTATATCGTTCTTTTTGTGGACCGGAATAATAATGGCCTTTTTTAGTAGTTGAGGAAATACACCCGTGCTAACTGATAGGTTAATGATGTGTGCAAAATGTTCACATATTTCCCCATTCATTGATTTCAATATGCGCGCAGAGATGAAATCAACACCTGAACTTTTTTTATTTTTGAGTGTTCTTATAACGTCGAACACTTCATGTTGCAGAACCGGATGAAAAAAAAATGTGGTACCTAATATAGAAGAAGTGGTACACGATGAGGATAATGAACCTTCATAAAAACTGAAAAGAGTGGTCTCTGCGACCGATGTGAAGTGTTTGGCAAGAATATTCGCCAAGACTTCAGGTTCTTCATATGAAACACCCTCAATATCAAGCTTGATAGATCTTTGTTCCTTATTTTTGCGACCTGTCATAGCATTTACCATGTTCCACACAGTTTTATTTTTATTATCGGATTTTTCAATAATTTCACTATGGTAATGGAATTTCGTACTTCTAATTAGTGAATTGTAAGATCGTTTTGCTTGTTTATATAAATCATGAGTGGATTGATTTCTGAGATTACAATGTAACCAATAGAGATTATTTAGATCTCGTTTAGCCGTGACAATCTCTCGCGTAATCCACTTCCTACACTTTTGATTGCTGTCACTGTCAGTATACCTTACTAATGGGCAACAGACTTCAAACAAATCACGAATAATATCCATGAATTTCTCGAAACATACGTCTATGTGATTGGACCCATAAACATCCTGAAAATTACTACACGAAATACAAGAAATGAATTCATCAAGATTATGCTGACTCAAGTTTCTGACTAACCGCGTTCCATTATTTGTCTTCTGGATGAAACTAATGGGTAGCTCAAGTGAAAGAACTCGGTGATCGCTGATATGAGCCTCATAAACCTCAGCTTTACAGTTCAATAATTTAGCATCTGTCAAGATGTAATCAACTTTTGAGGTAGATGTATGTCCCGTTATATCCGTGAAAACCCTGGTAGGTTCAATCGATGACACATTAAGATTGAAAGATTCTAGTATATCCACAAGTAGTTTACGATTTTTGCATTTGTCTTTCAAGAAATCAACATTCAAGTCACCACAGAGAAATATCATATCAGTCACAGTACAACAAAAATAGAGGGCAGCTGATAATCTGTCCAGAAAAATTTCAAAATTACCAGAACAAGGTCGGTAAACACTCAAAATGCCCAGCCGGTTGCTTTGAGCTATCACTATGGTTCCACTTATTTCACGAATCATTTCTTCGGAAAATCGCGACACATTCAATCTTTTCACCTCTACACCAGTTTTAACGTAGATCATCGAACCTCCATGTGCTCTATTGGGGCGACAGTAGAAGTCAGCTTGTAAATAGCCAGGGATGGTCATGGTTTTTATATTTTCAGAACAACACCAGTGCTCAACAATGCTCACAATTTCAGGTTTCTTTTCTGTTAAAAGTATTTCAAGATTATTCAGCTTATTTGTGATGCACTGAACATTTAATTGTATAAGATTAACCTTGTTAGCACTGATAGTGGGACCTTTACTCACTTTGCAGGTTGATTCACTGGTCTCGGCTGAAAAAACCGGTGGACACTAGCTTTATTTGGCCAGTTGGATCCATCAAGAGCCTTCTCATAGTCAGATGTAGAAATTAGAACTTCAAAAGATGAGTAGTTTTCAGGATATTTCGAAACAAGTTTTTCGCATTTAACTGTAGCAAATGTACCACTCAGGAATTTTTGTAGATCTTCAACTGTGGTCTCAGGCTTTAAGTTGGACACATGCAATGCCTTCAGTTTTTCGACTCCTTGAACGGTTGTGCTGCCAGAATAACTACCAACAACCAGAGCACGATTACGTTTATGAGCTTTACCCTTGCGAGAAGCTAGGTTCCATTCAGGTTCCGCATTTTTATTATTAAGGGAAGAAACTGCTTCAGTTTTGTCAGAGTTAAACAAACTTGAGTTTTTCCCGTCCCAAACCACTTTGCTACGTGTTGTAGCGGCATTTGAGGGTACCACTGTCTCGGCGACCTTCGCACTGGGAACTCCGGGTAAACTTGAAGGGTCGGTGACCTCAGTATCGGCATCAATCACTCCAGGAACTCCGGACGTACTCGGGTGGTCGAGAGCGCCAGTTTTTGTAATATTCCGATTATTCGTCATGTTAATTGATTTCACAGGTGTGGTGGATTTATCAACTTTCTTGTTGGCATTTATGTTTACTTCTTTTTTCTGGGAGAAGTTGTCAATTATTATGTTTTTATTTATAATCTCTGCTTCGAGAGTGGAAATCTTGAATTTCAACAGTGAATTATTTTCTATTAAAATAGCATTTTTTGTCTCCAACTCATAAATGATTTTTAGAAGAAGTTCCTGCTGGGTGGACTCATTACTGACCATTTTATTCGTGTTGTCTATCATTGGAGATAAGTCAGTAGAATTATTATCAGTGGAAGCTATTTCTTCGTCACAACATTTCTTGACTTTATTTGCACAACCAGGATGATATAATTTTGTGCAAATATTACACTTTATACTATTTTTGACAATATTACGTTTGCAACTACCGCATTCCGGGATAATGATCTGTAGAGATTCATTGACACCAACTCTCCTATTTGACGACATCTTTAGAAACAATATCGTCTTCCAGTGAATCAGCTCGATCAATCCGGGGTTTTATTCCCGGAGTCGGTGGCTGACTACTGTTTTACAATATAAGAGCACAGCGGCGATAAAATCAACACGAGTGCATCGGTTGAACACACGACCACGAATGCACCTTCTCAAAGATCTTAGAAAATGTTGTCAGCATGCTGATTGGTCTATAGTTACCCATTTCTGTTGTAGATCCCTTCTTGTAACATGGTCTGATAATAGCTAACTTGAGATCATTTGGAAAAATTCCCTCAGTGTAGGCGTGATTCATGATGTACATCATTGGTTCAGCAATAAGATTCTTCATAGATTGGACAGTTTTTATGATTTCGTCTTTGGTAATGTCAAACATATAGAAACTTTTCTCTACCTTCTTGATCCGGGTAGGAACTGAAACTGTAGGGAGGTTCCTACGGATTTCAGATGCTGCAACAGTAAAGTATTGAACGAAATTGTTAGCAACAGTTTGGTAGTTATGTGAAGGCAGAATTAAGTCTTGTTTGGTGTTTTTACCAGTGAGCGTGCGAAGAATACTCCAAGTCGTCTTTGATTTATTCGAAGATGCTGCAATCTTACCTCCATAGTAGGCCCTCTTCAGGTCAGCAAGCATTTCATCGTAAATTCGCTTATTTGTCTTATATTCTGCAAGGAAATTGGCGTTCCTTCTAGATATCAAAAACAGGACATCCAAATGGCTCTTCAGTTTTTGTACCTCTGGATTATTCTTGAGGCTTGATAGTAGTGATCGCTGCTGTGATCCTACTTTATCTGTTTCATTGGGAAATTGTATTCAAAAATCCTCTGATAAGTATTAAAGAAGTAATCCCACATTTCGTCTATTTTATTATTCCCAAAATTCATCAGAAGGGACCAGTCTGTGTGTTCCAGTTCATTCTTGAATCTTGCAATATTCTGTTCATTATATTCACGCACTTTCAGTTGTTTCTGATTAGTTGCTGGTTTGGAAATTAGCTGTATGGTCTGATAAGTGTGGCTGTATTACTGTAGCAGATCCATTTTCAATGTTGGTGAATAGGTTGTCCAGGCACGTTTTACTAGTTGGGGTTATTCTCGTAGGTTCATTAATTGATGTTATCAAGCCATAAGATTCTATCATTTGCATGAATGTTTCTGCATTTTTATGTACAGGGGTGAGTAGATCAATATTGAAGTCGCCAGTAATGACAATTTTTTATTTTTCTTTGCTGGCAATATTTCCAGAATCTGCATAAATTTATCAAAAAATATGTTAATGTCTGAGCCAACCATATTTGGGTGATATATACACACTATGATTAATTTCGCTGAGGCAAATTCATAATATTTCAAAGCACAGCACTCCATTATGTTTTTTTCTCCGAAACTGCTGATATCATCCCTGATTCTGCAGTATTGAACCAGTTTGTTTTTTTACATATATTGCGCTGTCACCATGTTTCTTACGAGCTCTACAAAAACTTGTCATCAAACAATAGTCTGAAAGTTTGTAAGATATCAGTTGTTCGGAATCTTGCCAGTGTTCAGTAATAGCAAGAAAGTCCACACCATTTCCTGAAGCAAGGAGCTCCAATCCATTGAATGATGTTGAAATGGATTGGATGTTAACGTGTGTTACGTTGACTGTGTCTGGTATCTTATGTATCTTGTGTGTTGCGTTTGTTGTCCCTTTTCCGAAAAAACTGTTTGTCAAAATTGAAATCTCTTACCACTACGCCTTGTGGCCAAACGGATTCATCAAATATCTTATGGTAAGCTTCCTGTGTTATCCCCATACTGAATGAAGAGTTTTGACCTATCGTTTTCTGTTTTTTCACTATGAAGTGTTCACTATCCTCTATATTTTCTAAATAGGTAGCTAGCGATGACCTGCTCCGAAACGTCCTTGCCCGCGATCTTCCCCACATATATCCAACGTCTGCGTATGGCTCCTCGAATTGATGTGTTTTGATCGTTTGTTTTTGTTCCATAAATTTTCTGCACCGTTTTCCTTTCTTTAGTCTTTCTTCCATTAGCTCTAGTCCATCCTTCTTCCCTTGTTTCATCAACTTGTGATCCAGTAAATGTTATTTGTCCTATATTTGTTTTCGGTTGTGTTAACCTATTGTTGACTTTGGCGTCCTCACTCTCATCCGTCAAAGTCATCGACGTTTGCGCTTGTGGTGTTTGCGCGACCTGCGCCGATCTGGATCCCTTGGAGAGCACAGAACTGTATTGCCGGCCACTCACGAGGCTACAGAGACGGGCTTTTTATGATAGTTTCTAACACAGAACGTTGGAAGCTTGTAGAGGCAAGCGACCATAGCAGGTAGTAAAACGCTTGAAACGGACGCTTCGTGAAAGGCCTACATAAGAGAGCGAAGTTGGCTTATCAGCGCGCAGCGTTTGAATCTGTTGTTTTTATCGTTGTTTGGTACCTCCATTAATGGTTTTCAGATTAGTTTTTATATTCATCTCGCTATTTCTGATTTTCTCATATAACAACTGATTATTCTCGATTAGGAGTAAATTCTTACTTTTCACTTCTTCAACGAGAGCTCATAAATAAGTAACTTCCATTTTTAGAAGTTTATTCTCACTTTTAATATGAAAATCCTCATCTTCTGCTCTTTCTGGAGCCATTTCATGCCGACAATCTGTATTTTTCCTGTTAGCAGCCATCATCAAGCACGAGGGATGAAAAACTCCCACACACTTAATGCACTTAACAGATTTTCCCACTTTCGTGTTGCAATAATTACAAAGTGTATCCGAAGTTTCACCGTTATCACCTGGATTATCAGAGCGCGTCGTCAACACGTCTTCATTCGACGACATATTGACTACTATTGAATCGCTTCTTGACGATGTTGTGATTGCTTGTATCGACAGTGCGTTTTCTACCACTTCCTGGACGACGACCATCATGGCCAAGCTCCTTGAAACGACGAATTGCATCGGACACGGTTTGTCGAGGCACATTGAGCAAACGGACAATTTCGCATTGACGCCTACCTTGACAAAACAGCACCAAAATCGCACTACGTTTGGTTGACATTCTAGAACTCTGTGAAATGAAATTATATCAAACTGAAAATTCACATATTAGTACAGGAAAGTGTAGAGAATTAAAATTATCTGGCTGCGCTGAAATACTTTTGTTTCAGACCACAGCAAAATTTGTCCGAAGTTTTTCTATCACCTTGTATACAGGAATCCGCGTAAACACCTCAACAAAATGAAAAATAATTCCGTACTTCAGCAGCCATACGAGGCTCTCACTATTTTCAGAGACATATCTTCTGATTTTCATTTTCAAAAATAACGTTGTTGAAAATTTGAGGTCTGTTGGTATCGATTGTACATGCGGATCTCCTCACACCGACAAGCAAAAAAGTGGCATCTGGGGCTCGGAAACCCAAGAGTTATTGTTGGAAAGCCTCTCTATCCTCAACGTGTGACTGTTTGGTGCGCTTTATGGTCCAGCAGGGTCATTGGACCTTACATTTTCGATAATGAGGCTGGGGCAACAGTAACGGTGAATGTATTGCACTATCGAGAGATGATTTATGTTTTTTTACAGCCGCAATTGGATGGTATTGATCTGGAAAACGATTACTTTCAACAAGACGGCGCTACGTGCCACTTAAGCAACAAAACCGTTGCTCTCCTACGGGAAAGTTTCCGGACTGTGTTATCTCTCGAAGAGGTGATTACAATAACTCGCTACCAGTATACAGAGTGTAACAGCCAAATGGAATAAATTCGATAACGAATAAATGAGGGGGTGTTAGGAAAAACGCTCGGACACGTCGATTTGTAATTTTAAGTGCGCATATTTTTCAAGAAAATAAAATTATATAGGGTGTTCCATGCGACCGTGGCTAATATCAACTTTCTTATTTCAAATGCAATCCCCTGTATATTATTTATTTTTTTGATTCTTCAGAAAATTCTAGACATAATTCATGTACAGTGTCCTATACCTTTCTTCAACTTTTTCGGAAATATTAAGTGTTTTCAGATTTTTCACAAAAATTAACATTTTAAATAAAAATTATTTTATTTCACAAATTCGATACATTACACTCAATACTTATTTCCCATTTACCTCTTGATATGAAGAAAGTAAGCAAAAACCATTACTGAGAAGAAATAAAAAAAAATGTTGAGTAACGTTAGAAGACAATTTTACACCAGATTAGCATGTTGCCAAGACGTTCGCGGCGAGCATTTTGAACATTTCCTACATTGACATTAATGTTTTTTTTTAATAATTAAGAAATAATCAGTATTGCTCATTAGGTTTTAAGTGTAATGTACCGAATTTGTGAAATAAAATAATTTTTATTTATAACGTTGTTTTTTGCAATAAATCTGAAAACACTTAATACTTCCGAAATAGTTAAAGATAGGTATAGGACATTGTGCATGAATTGTGTCTAGAATTCTCTGAAGAATCCAAAAAATAAATAATATACAGGGGGTTGCATTTGAAATAAGAAAGTTGGTATTGGCCACGGTCATATGGAACACCCTATATAACATTATTTTCTAGAAAAATATGCGCATTTAAAATTACAAATCGACGTGTCCGAGCGTTTTTCCCAACACGCCCTCATTTATTCGTTATCGAATTTATTCCATTTGGCTGTATGGTCCTGTCGTAGTGGTCGTGGTGGTCATTTATTGGCTGATGTTATTTTCCCCTATAAATGCGTGTTATGAATTTGGATTTCAAAAATTCAAAGCTTATTATTATTATTATTATTACGACTAGATGGAGAGTTTCAGAAGGAAACGCTCGTATCCTTACGAATCGATTGATTGAGATTTCGAGTTTATATCGAAAATCGTAAATCACAACGTATCATATGCGACGTCGAATTCGAACTAACTGACTATAAAAACGAAGAGGACAAAACCAGCAAACATGTGGTGTCATACTGAAGGGTGGCCCATTAGTGTGACGAAGTACAATATCTTGCCTATAATGAGGAGTATGAAATGTTTCACATAAAAGTTAAATGGTTTACTGTGTTGCATATTTTAAATATATTTTGGAATATACAGTGTTCCTTCAAAGCGGGAAAATACAAATAATAATTTTTTGAATGGCACCCTCTGCAGATTTTTTCGCCATTCAATTGAGCAAAATGTTTTCCATAAGGAGTTATTTCCTATTTTCGAATATTTTGCGCCGTTGTTAAGTTATTGCTGAAAGTAGGAAAATTTTCGGAAGAACAGACCACCACAAATGCCAACATAAAAAACGTATGGATGAAATTCAAGCAGAATTATTTCATCTTATCTTGCAAAGCAAGATTAGATGAAATGTCTGTTTGGACTGAAAATTACATTTCTGAAACGGGACATTTCATACAGAGGCATCAACTTTTTTCAAATGGTAAAGCCAGTCACTATTCTGAAGAACTACACTATTCTAACATTTTTGTTGATATAAGTCAGCCCTTACATCTCACAGATTTTGTGAAATATGCAATTTCATTTTATTTCGACTAAAACATGTGTTTATCATTTGACTATACCCGAAAGACATCGCATTCCCTTGTAGAATGATGATTTGTTTTGGCTCCCACATTGAAAGTCATCACAAAGAGTGGAACAAAGAAAAAAGATCGGATCTCTTTGTTCAGTCATGCTTTGTGGCAACATCGCATGAAACCTTTGCTTAAGATGAACATGGGCGTGCGATTTTAAATCACTTTTGCCGCGAAATTTATTGTTATTCAGAATAAATCTTCCTTTCAATTGATGTAAATTCATTTCAATAGGAATAAAATGACAGCGAATAAATTGTTATGATAAATAATTCGAGGTGGAAATAGAAAAAAATATTCGATTTGAATGAAAGACTTGAAGTGACCACACGTCCCGATTTCTGCAGGCAGTCCCGCTCTCAGAAGAAGGTCACGCTTTTCAGTAACTACAATTTGTGATAGTGACAAGATTTATTTGCAAAGCATATAATAAAAAAAAAAAACTTATTTTGATCAATAGGTGCGTAATAATAATAATAAACAAAACTTTTGTTCAAGGAATATGACATCATGAGAGTAATATTAAATATAATATGCAAATATAATACCGAGTGTTGGCACCGATTAGATTTTGTCTAAAACATTCTTGTCGATCGAAAATCTGTTATGGGGTCCGAATTTCCATTTTTTTCGAAAGGGGTCTCGCTATTTTCCATTGCCGCAATAGCGCTAAAAACGTGAAATATTATTGCGGATTATTCCGGAAGTAGGACCCGATCGACAATCGTGCCGTTTTTATCTACAATTTTTGGTCACGATATTTTGATAGGAGTTGTTAAACCAAGGTTCCTATGCATCTATTTTAATAGGAATTCAATGACATTAAATTAATTAAATATAACCATTGTTTCGCTACTCAATAGCCTGTATGATATTGTTCGTAATTCTCTACAGACCTAAAATATTTTCAGAGCCAGAGCACTTCCGGTTATACAGAGAGTGAAAATAAATTTGCTCAAAAAATTTTTTATCGATCTTTTCGTTTCTGATATGATTGAGTATCCAATGCTGAATACATTCCTGTTGAAACCATTGAATTCATTCGAATAGTTTTCAAAATATCGAAAAAAAAACCTGAAAAAAAGTCAAATATTCATAGTCAGTATTATGTTCATTTTTCTTATTCTGAACATCCTGAGTGTAAACCGTTCTCACAACGTCAAAGTAGAAGAATGTGGAAAGGTCATGCATCTTTTGCATTTCATGAATATCATCACAGGGTGGTCCAAATTTTGTGTCGAAAACTGTGATCGAAAATTGGCCATAACTTCTGTTTTTCAAATTAGAACCCTATTTTTTTATGATTGCGTTGGATTCTGCGAAGAAAAATAGTGATAGCACTCTAAGATGTTGTTGCTTCTAAATTCAGTAATTCCCGAGTTATTTGAGCTTTTCTGGATTCATATTGTACGTAGGGTCAAATTCATCGAATTTCAACAGATTGGATGAATATTCTTATGAAACCATAGTAACAACTTATGTCACTTGTGAATTATCAATAGGATCATTTATCTTCCATGGTCACAGAATATTCTCATGCAAGAGATTCGATGAATATTTTTATGAAACCATTGAATAGAATCGAAAAGTAAAGATAAAACCTAAAATGAGACCTGTCACCTATGAATTATTAATGGGATCATTCATCTTTTATGGTCACAGAATATTCTCAAGTAAAAGATTAGATGAATTTGATTCTACGTACAACATGAATCCAGAAAAGCTCAAATAACTCGGGAATTACTGAATTTAGGAGCAAGAGCATCTGAGAGTGCTATCATTATTTTTCTCCGCAGAATCCAACGCGATAATAAGAAAATAGGGTTCTAATTTGAAAAAACATAAGTTATGGCCAATTTTCGATCACAGTTTTTGACACAAAAATTGAAACACCCTGTGATGATATACATGAAATTCAAAAGATGCATGACCTTTTCACATTCTTCAACTTTGACGTTGAGAGAACGGTTTACACTCAGGATGTTCAGAATAAGAAAAATGAACATAATACTGACTATGAATATTTGCCCTTTTTTCAGTGTTTTTTTAGAAATTTTGAATGCTATTCGAATGAATTCAATGGTTTTAACAGAAATGTATTCAACATTGGATACTCAATCATATCAGAAACGAAAAGATCGAAAAAAAATTTTTTTGAGCAAATTTATTTTCACTCCTTGTATAACCGGAAGTGCTCTGGCTCTGAAAATATTTTAGGTCTGTAGAGAATTACGAACAATATCATAATTCCAATTTTCAGATTTCAAATATGTCCAGTTCTCCAGAAACGTCTAATAGGCACTCGAACTTTGGACACCCTGTATATACATATATATAAAATATAAAGTGAAATTCTGAAAAAAATATTCGTTACGTGTCTCTACGAATACATGGCGGAAACTTCAGAAGAAAAAGCTTGTTCCTATTGTTGTAATTGATTATATTGATTTTTTCGCAATTCCAAACGTACAAGAGACAATTTTAACCTCAATTGAATACCTAAGGTATCAATAGTGGGGCAGCCAGAATTTTCGTTCGGGAGGGGCCCGATGCAAATATTCAGGGAGAAAAAAACATATGGCATTTCAATGATTTATTTGAAATAAATGACTTCTATATAATGAAATACTCATACTTAAAATAAAAACCGTTATAAGAAGATTTTAAAGTGAAATTCTCCGTTTATTTTTTCGTCATTTGGTCCAAAATTTCCTCAACAGTTATATTTATATCTTGATTGGTATAAAGAACCGCTAAACTATTCTCTCCTCCTCCATGGTGTTACGAAGATAATTCTTCAAATACTTCAAATTTGGAAATGACCTCTCAGCTGATGCGATTGAAATAGGCAAAGTTAAGAAAATTTTAAAAATCCTCTTTATATTTGGAATACCTTTGAAGAAGATCATCTCTCAAATTCTTGTTGGCATTAATTTTATACCACATCTGAAGTTCTGCTTTTAATGATATGTGGCTGCAAAACTCCTCGATAAACACATATCTTTATAGAGGCTGTGGAGTTCCAAAAAAGACTTCAATTGACTATCGAAATCTTGATCGTTATCAGAAAATAGGCATTCAAAATTCGTTATAATCTGTTTTTGTTTTGAAAACCGATTCTGGAGATTTGTTATGATGCCACCCACAAACGGAATAAAAATCGTTATTCTGTAGTACTCTGAAACAGAATCTGTTTTTATTACCAATCGCGTTTGTCTTGGCGGCAGTCTAGGCAATTTGATTTCAATATTGTATTCCGAAAGAAGATCTTGAGCTTTTTTGAAAATATCCATGAAGTTATCATCTGCCATACCTCTTACTTGCTTAACTTGGTCAGTTACATCATCAGCTAACTTGTTTGCTTTACAGAGGTTCATATCTACTGTCTGCAGAACTCTACTTAGAGGTAATGTGTAGGCATATATTTTTTCTGAGCACATCAGTGCTATGACAAATTTAGAGGTTTTGATGCTGGCCAGTAATCCGGATGCTTCAGTGGAGGTTTTTACATCCGTCCATTGTTCTATTGCCTCCAAAGCGGCCACCACTGGTTTGTACAGTTAAACGAACACTAAAACTGCGTCGTGTCTAACCACCCAACGTGTAGGACAGTCGAGTTGTAGATGCAATGCGTGTTCCTTTTTGGGAGTATGGAAGAACACATTTTCAAAAGGTTGATCATTATGTTTTTGCTGGAAAGCAGAATCAATTAAGTTCTGAAAATTGACTGTATCCATGAATACCTTTCAGCTATTTTAAATGAAAAATTGAAGATGTGCTTATATTCAACTGTATCTACAGGTAGAGAAGTTTGCATGCAGAAAAATCCCAACCCCCCCCCCCCGCTGGCTGCGTCCCATGGCGGACACGGAAAGCTTCAATCAGGTCACAAATAGGCGAAGGCGCCGGTTATTCTATCAATTCCAAAAATCCAATATAATTACTGCGTCAATCCAAACATCTTCGAAAATGTAATAATTTATTAATAAACTTTGCAGCAAGATAATTCAATATTGTGAGGTAACCTAAGGAGATAAAGTTATGTTGTACCGAACTTTTTTTCATCTTTAGAAGACATACAAATTTGTAGTGCAGCATTTTCAATTCTACCGAACTGTTTAATTATTCATAATAAAGTTCAAAAACAAAGTTGACGACATCGGTTATCGTAGTTCGGTGATATTTCAAAACTTGGGTGAATTCATGATGATCAATTCATGAGTCGGTAGTGTTATAACACAGGTTACGAAAAAATTCAATCATTGTTTTTTAAGGAATGTAATACAGACTGTTATTGTGCGCAAACCAATAGCATTGTATGGAAGTTACCCCTCGCATGGCCGATTCGAATAAATAACATGTATGCCGCACACTTCACAGGCTCGCGCTTTACAATTGCGGAGGACATTGTAACAAAGAACGGAAAAATGACCATAACAACGATGCCACAGCGTGACAGAATAATAAATGTCCCAGTTCCAGATTGTCAAGTGCTGTATTTATAGCCTGCAGAAAATTCAAAAGGAAGATCGATTGACTTCCGAAATGTTTCTGAGTCCTCGCATTGAAAAAAATGTATATTCCTACTAACAATAACCTTAACATTAAAATGAATTCCATGAAGGACGATAACCTGAAATAAAGGCTGGAATTGGTCTCAAAATGATAATACATAAAATGAATGAAAGGGTTTATATAAAAATGGCAATTTTCAATCAGAAAAAATACTGTGATTCCAAAACCCTAGTCTTTCTTTGTAAAAATTAATAATAATAATAATATTTAATTCGCACATGATGACGTAAATATACAAAAGAGATATATACATCATTGAGTTTAAATATACATAGAGGCATAACCCAGTTCAACGATTTGACTCTGAATTTAGTGTAGTTCCTTCACCGGTTCATAGATGGATAAGTGTGTTTCAGAGAAGCGAAAATTTTTACCCCCCGCATCTGACGGTAAGTAGCTGAACTATAAGGCACTATTTCCGAAGCCGAATGCGATGACGATCAGGAACGGCGTAAGAAATATTGGATGTTCAGTATTTCATCACACCTGATATTTTGGATGCAATAAAACGACAATTAATTCTGCCTTTGATTCATAGAACTAGAGAAAAACGAATATCCTACAGATTTCTATAAAATGAATAGTGACAAAATGGATCGACAGATTATACAGGGTGGCCATTTGAAAACGAAACAGACGAGATTACAAACGAAATAAATTTTTTCGATAGAAATGCTCGGACAGGTCGATTTCTGTTTCGAGGGGGACAACTTAAGATGTAGGTTACGGACGCATAGCGCTTCAACCCTTGCTACTACAACCCTCACCCTCAATTTTTGAATAGGGGAGATGGGGTGAGTGATACCTCATTTGAAAGGTATTTTTATACTGATTTCAGCACAGTAATTGTTTTTTCATTTTATGCATTAGTTCTCGAAATATTCTTAACTAAGTATTTGAAAATGAAGTGGTGTTTTCATGGCACTTGTAGTGTTTTTTTTGTGAAAAATCGACATTTTGAGCTTCAAAACAACCATGACTGTGAGTTTTTGATAAATTATTTACTTTACTTTGAAAAGTCTTATTTCTTAGATCAATACTTCAAATCGTTCTGTTACCGTACAGTTGGAGAATGATTTCAGTGAATAAAACAGCTAGTCGAACATCTGACCCTAGTAGCATTAACACATACGGTATGACTTCATTTGCCCAGTGGTAGATGTTTTGCAATTTCAAATACACGTACGGAAATTTTGGTGTTTCGGAAGCACGAAATGTCAATTATTCGCAAAAAATTAATTTAAGTGATAAAATTAACTAACGCATGAATATTTCGAGAACTAATGCATAAAATGAAAAAACAATTACTGTGCTGAAATCAGTATAGAAATACCTTTGAATTGAGGTATCACTCACCCCATCTTCCCTATTCAAAAATTGGGGGTGGGGGTTGTAGCAGCAAGGGTTGAAGCGCTATGCGTCCGTAACCTACATCTTAAGTTGTCCCCCTCGAAACAGAAATCGACCTGTCCGAGCATTTCTATCGAAAAAATTTATTTCGTCTGTAATCTCGTCTGTTTCGTTTTCAAATGGCCACCCTGTATGTATTTCCTTCAGTAGCTACTATGTGCCGCCACTAAAGTTGGCAAGTAAACTGCCGAAAATTTTTGCGTCAAATCGTTCAAGGGCGTTGTACCTCTATGTATATTTAAACTCAACATATACTCAACTATACATGTACAAATAATTTGCCATCAATTAATTTCATGCCTTGTCAGAGGGTATATACAGGGTGGGGCATAATAGACGGGCGTTTTCAGAGCGGCTAGTACAAGCGAACGGGTGATAGAGTGCCGCGGTTGACATCGTTCAGGCAAGCTTACCGTTTGTTATTCACAATGGTTATCTTATTTGGTTTTTTTTTGTTATAGAAGAGGTGAATCTTACATCAGACACCTAGTCTTTCTGGGTAGTGTCTGATTCTTACTGACCGAGTTACTGACTAAACACCACTCCTGCGGTTGGTTCCGAGCATAAGCCTATAAACCTTCCATCTTCCTATCTGTTAACTCCTCTTTCGAATTCTTTATGCTGAGTGTTTGTGTTCATCCTTCAATTGGATATCTCTCTCTAAGTTAAGAGTTTTACATCTTCATTTTCGCAATTGGTCTCTGGGTCTTTTGTGGTAAATTCTCGCTGTTTTTTCATCTTCAGCGGAATCACAGTCAACTAACCTTCTAAGGTCGTCATTTGGATGTTCACTAGCTCTTTCATAGGCTTTTTCAGCTTTTCGTTTCATGAATGTGGTAATGGACTCACATTTTATGCCTTTTCGAATTTGTTCATTCCTAACAAACCAAGGGGCGTCTAATGCCCATCTCAGAAATTTGTTTTCTGTACTTTGTATCCTCTTTATATGGGTTCTCGTTGCATGGCCCCATGCTGTTGATCCATATGTTAGCTGCAGTCTGGCTACTGCTTTTATGATCCTCAACTTCGTATTTCTGTTCATTTGGCTTCTTCTGCCAAAAATCGGATATTACCTTTTCATTGTTACAATCGTTTCATCCACTGCATACTCGATGTGCTGTTTCCACGTTAGTCCTTTATCTAATATTACGCCTAGGTATTAATGGTGGTATTCTGCTTTTCATCTGTAAGCTACGATTCTGTAGCGTACGATCGATCTGTAAGTGGCCGACTTACAGATTCGTAAATATTGCTATTCTGGAATTGTTCCTGTAACTATCTCAGTTACAGTGTTACTTTTGAACTACTTATCGATAAACATAACCTGCAATCGTAAGTTCGAATATTTGAATGTTATTGTTATGGGTACCTAGTTAACCCTTTAGTGCCCAAATATCGAAAAAAGTTGAATTAACAATTTTTTTTCCAATTTTTTGTTTTTAGATGGCTTTGGAATACCACTCAAATTTTTTCAGAATTTTATTTTCATATTTGAAAAAAAAAACAAAAAATGGACTTCTGAGTACCGTCAGGAATAATATCATTCATAGTGTCAATAAACCGCTCATTAACTCAAATATTTTATTCCCTTTTATCATTGAATTTTTTTACAAAATTAAAAATTCTTATACTAAGTAGCTCCTAGAAAAATAAAAATATTGTCATCATGTATCTAAATCAGTCCATTTCATGGTACTCAAGGAAACAATTTTTATTTTGATTGCAACACAAGAATACACCACAAGTTGTAGCTGAGTTACATTCTATGAACTCTGTTACAACAGGGCCTTCTGGGAATTTATATTCAGGCATACGTTCTTCCGAGGTTTTTTTCTTCCATTTTCTGTTCTCCATGTTATCTGGTTTCGCATCATGAGTTTCTCCTTCTAATATTTCTTCACTGCCTGTTTTTGGACGGATTTTTCTCGAATTTTTTTCTTTTATTTTTTCTGAACATTCACTAGTTTCGGAGGGTGGTAACCGCTGTAGATCAGTTAGTTCAATAACTGGATGAGACTGTTCTGGAACGTCAGAACAATTCATATGAGGATTTTGAACAACACAGTCAGCAACATCTTCATCATTGTCTGTTGTTATTTGTATTGAATCTATGAAATCATTGTTCAAATCTAGATTCACATTTTCAGAGTCACTCTCTTCTTCATCTGTAAAAATATTATTATCTAGTGGCATGGGGGGGCCAGGGGGGCCCCCCTGAGATTTTGATGGCCCTATAGTTTTTCAGCACGACACCTCAATATTTCCTTCTAATTTATATTTTGGCCCCCCCTGAGAAAAATTTCTACGGGTTTCTGCGGGCGCCCATGTCTAGAGGTAAGTCTTCGTTGAGTATCTCATTTGCAAAGTCCTCCATTTCTTTCGATGAAAGTGGTCTCTTATTCCACCATTCAATTTTTTTGGTTTCCATATTTCCTGACGGTACTTCTGCGTCCTGATGAGAAATGGGAATTATCTAATCAAACGGATGTTCGAATGTTTATTTTTCAAGCATAAACTTACTTAGTATAGCCACCAGCAACAATATTCACAAAGGAAAAATAGCAGAATATCGAAAACCAAATGCAGAGACGAATACAAAACAATGATTTGAAAACGTCAGAGCACACTGGATCTAACAGCGTACAAACGAGTACACTAAGCTTTCAGAGGGCGTGGCGGAAATTATCGATACTCTTATTGGATCATGAATGGTACTGGAATATACCGTCAGGCCGCCGAGCCTTCGTTTGCATCCCGTGTAGTTTTACGACGCGTCAAAAGTGTTGGTACACAGGAGTACCGTCGGGCACTAAAGGGTTAACGTGTTTTCGTTTCGTTGTAAATCAAAAATAGGCAAGAAAAAAATGTCTAGTCCATGGTGAGTTAATTCGTGATTAATCATTTTGTAATACTTATTGTTATTTCAACATTTCAGCGTTGATATTTCAATAGGCACTAAAAGAAAACGCACCAAAAATACAAGTCGTAAGCAGATGGAAATCTATTTACAGGCGATGGAGAACGATTATGTTCTCCGAAGCTATACTATTAATCCCACCTTGGGACAATCTGCATGACAAATGGGATCAGCTGAATTCTGCAGGTGATGGTCCAGTTTTGACTGTAGATGAATGGAAAACGGTAATTTTTTCTTAAATGAAGTGAAAAGAATAAAAATTTGGATTATATTTCAGAGATTCACTGATTGGAAATATTCACTGAAACCAAAAAAAAGAAAAATAGAAGCCCACCAGACAAAGACTGGTGGTGGCCCAATGATGCAGACCACATTGTCTGAAATAGAGGAGAGAGCTTTAGATGTTTGGGGTCGGATAACAGTTGAAGGTGCTGATGTTACAAGGTACGAGGGCATAAATATAAATAATGATCAAGAACAGCCAATTTTAATTGAAGTATTAGATGAGGACACAGTAGCAGTAGATGTGCAAGAAAAAGAGAAGGTGGAAGAGAGAAAAAAAACAATGTGAATAAAAAAACCAAAGAGAAACGACTATCGTTATTAGCTGAAAAATTAGTAACCGTGACTGATGAAAACACAAAAAACCAAAAAGATCTTGTCGAAGCTATAAAGAACTTTTTTAAGGAATATTGTGATCTGCAGAAAAAAAATTGGAATTCAAGATTAAAACATTTCAGTATTTAGGTACATCCAGATTTTAAAATGGAAAAATGAATTCAAACCTTTTTTTACCTTTAATTTTTATTAATTTTGTGATATCTATTAGATGAATATTTAGAAGAGATTATTATTTTTGTTATAACTTATGACTGAGGTTAAGTGATAATTAAAGTTCAAATGATGTTTTCAGATTGGTTTTAATTATATTTTACATTTTCCTTATTTAATGGTTTCTGGCTTCGATCCCCCTCTGGTGTACGCTAACAATATTGCCACCACCAACAAGATCTGAAACTTATGGTAAATAAATTATTAAGTTTATGGCGCACTGCTTCTTCCATCTAAACATTTTTATAAACTGAGCATCCGGCATTTCGAAAGGATTCATTTGATCACGCAACCTTCTCCTTTCAATTCTCATAAAGTTCCTATTAAAAATAACAATGATTTTCAGATCATATATATTTTTGTGCAAAAATACTCAATAACAATATTGCCACCACCAACAAGATCTGAAACTTATGGTAAATAAATTATTAAGTTTATGGCGCACTGCTTCTTCCATCTAAACATTTTTATAAACTGAGCATCCGGCATTTCGAAAGGATTCATTTGATCACGCAACCTTCTCCTTTCAATTCTCATAAAGTTCCTATTAAAAATAACAATGATTTTCAGATCATATATATTTTTGTGCAAAAATACTCACCTGTTATGGTTTTCTTCTAATAAAAACCCAATAAACAAAGACATATTATTATTATCATCCATTATGAATCTTATTTCAAAAAGTTGTTCACCAGAAAATAAACAAAGCATTCGACATAACCTCACAATATATCATCCGATAGGCTTCCGACCACCTCTTGAGTACTCGTAAATATTTACGGTTTCTGTAAGCTACAGATCACCGAAAGAAAGTCCAGAATCGCACTCTTCCTGTAAGCTCGTAAAAAGTTACAGATTGGCTTACAGATGAAAGCAGAATACCACCATTAGCTTCATTCTGTCATTCTATTTCATTATCGCGCACATTGGGACGCAGCGCAGACCTGCGTCACACTCGCCAATGCGACACTTGTGGAAGGGACACAGAAATCGTGCGGCACGTGCCGCGCAGTAGTTCGTATTTTCGTAACCATGGGGTGCATCGAAGAAAAATTGATAGAACTATTGCTTGAGAATCCTGTATTTTACGAAATCAGGCATTCACAATACCTAAGAAGTGAATATAAACAAGAAATTTGGATAAAAATTCCAAAGTTCCATTCTTGGATTTTTATACAATAAATACAAGGAAAACACTCGTCATCTGAATCGGACGAAGAGCTTATTTCGAAAAAACCGACCTAAAATTTCCTAATATTAGGTTATTATTGTAGTACCTCGCTTCGTCACTTTTCTAACACCACTGCTAACCAATGTGCGCTTGTAACTGTGTCACACAGTTCATTTCCCTGTGCTGTGCTGCGCTGACTGCGTCACGTAGCTCAATGTGCGCCTTAGTTAACAGGGGCCAATTCATCAAAAAGCCTAACAACCTATTAAAATAATCAACTTTGTCATCGATATTCTGGATACGATATAAATCTGTGAAAGGAGTAATGTTACGAAACTCTTCAACAACATGATCATCCAATGAACGCAAACACCTAGACCTAAAAACCCCAGGATCACTTTCAAACTCCACACCGACAAAAACACCCCACACGAGTAAGTGATCGGAGATAGAGTCCATATTGAACTTTGAAAATGAATTCTTCCATCAGTGTGTCGACTAATCATATAAAGGTAACAAATGAGAAACACACTATGTTTTTATATTTTATTCTTTCGGCGATCGATTTCGGTCAGAAGACCATCATCAGGCCAGCTGAAATAATAATTAACAGTCAAAATATATAATTCTCCTTATATTTTCCGTAAGAATATTGAACGGAACTGAATTGAGGTTATGAATTCGACTAGAAAAGGCAGAAATGTGCAACGTCAATCGAAGTAGTTACAGAAAACGGCGAATTTTTTCATCAAAGAATATCAACAGTAATAAAACTTTTATTTCTATCCTCCAATATCTCTATAATACTATCCAATTTTCTCAATCAAAAACTATCTGAAGCGAGTGAATTCATCTGACGATGGTGAAAGGAAAAAGGGGGGGGGGGGGGCAGGGAAGTGGGAATTGCATGAAAGACAAGATGTGATGTGTCAAAATTTTTTTAGGGGGAATATTCAAATATTAGGTCGTTAAGTAAAAGGGGTTATGAGCTTGAAAATGTTTTTTGAAGTATTAAAATCTAATGAGTTATTTAAAAGATGGTTGTCATTTTTACTCTTCAATATCTCAAATTGTTCGAGAAGTGTTGTTTTAAAATAATTACCTTCAGCATGTAAAATTTCAAGGTTTTCAAAACTTGTTTTATGTTTATGTTCTATCAAGTGTTCTCCTAGAGCTGAGTGAGGTCTATTTTTCTGGTGTTCATCAAATCTTTTTTTCATGTTGCGGGTTGTCATACCTATATAAAAGGATTCGCAATCTGTACATGATATCTTATATACTCCGCTGATTTGTTCTTTACTAGTTTTAACTCTGCAGTTAACTAGCATATTTTCTAGGGTTTTATGTCGTTTATTTGACAAGTCGAAATTATATTTTTTAAGAGATATTGACAATTTATGATTCAAGTCAACAAAAAAGGGTGTCGAAACGAAATGTCTTTCAGTCAGAATATGTGGGTAAATCTTGTTAATAATTAATTTTCTTTTTATAGATCTTAAAATGTTGTCTAAAAATTCTTTCTTATATTGATTGTTGTTTCCAATTTGATAAATGGTTTTAAGTTCCTTGTTATAATTCTCTTCAGATAAAGGAACATTAAGTAGTCTCCTGAATAAAAATGTGAAGGCTGCTTTCTTTGCAGGGGGTGCATGGTAAGAACCACATGGAATGATTGAATCAGTTTGTGTGGGTTTCCTGTAAATGTCGAACGAAAAAACATTATCATTACTCAAGGTGACAGTTAGATCGAGGAAATTGATAGAATTTGAATTTGATTTCTCCAAAGAGAATTTAACCTTAAATTTGGAATTTATGAGGTCGAAAAAGTTGGTAAGTTCCAAATTAGTGCCTGACCACACACAAAAGATGTCATCCACATATCTCTTCCATAAAATGATATTGTTACTACCCGGTAATTTCATGATTTGTTTTTCTACTTTGTCTACATATATGTCTGCTATAAGCCCACTGGATGGTAGACCCATTGGCAAGCCGTCTTTCATTGAATAGACCGAATCATTAAAAATGAAAAAGTTCTGCTCTGTAACCAACTGACAAAGTTCCATAATATTATTTATGTCTGTAGAGTCTAGATTATTGTCAGATTCACTGTATTCAATCAAACATTCCCTTATCAAATTAAGTGATTCCGCTATTGGAACATTGGTATACAAATTAACGATGTCAAATGAAACAAGAGTGTAAACTCTACAGGGATTTAGTCTAGTCGTTTCAATATTTTTAATCAACTCTAAAGAATTCTTAATCGAAAAAGTTGATCTATATTTAAGTTTTTTAATAAAAAAGCGGTTGATAAATTTGGAAATTTTATGACATGGCGAGGAAACTGTGGAGGTTATAGGTCTTATGCTTTTATCAGGCTTATGCAATTTTATCAGACTATATAATCTCGGAAGAAGAGGATTTTTTTCTTTCATGGAATGAATTGTTTCACCGTACTTTTGGAGGGTTGGAAGAGTTTTCTTTATAGTTTCGTTAACTTTACTACAATATTTCAAAAAAGGGTTTTTTCTGCATTCTGTTATTTCATTGTCTTCAAAAAATTTGAGTGAATTATCAATATATGATTTCCTATCTAACAAAACCAAACCAGCGTTTTCATCTGCTTTGGTCATTATGAGATTGTTTTCATCAATTTTCTTCTGCAATTTCTTAGTAGTTCTTTGTAAAAAGATGTTCAGTTTAAGCTGTTCGCGGTTGCACACCTCTACCTTTTTGTCTTTGAAAGATTTTAGGGTTTCTGCTATGTCCTCAGCAATTGAACCATAATATGGGTTGCTCCTAGTCTGCACTTCAATGTCAATAGCAGTCTTGAAAACATCCAATGATCGGGGTATTGGAGAAAATTTATGTCCTATATTAAGAATCTTCATTTCATCCTCGTCTAGATTCACGTTGGTGAGGTTGGTAAATCTGCTATGGAATATATGATAATTTTGTCCTGATGTATTAGTGCTGTCTGGAATTATTGCTGTTTGTGTTCGTAGAAGATTTTTCTTATTATCATATATATGTAGACAAAGTAGAAAAACAAATCATGAAATTACCGGGTAGTAACAATATCATTTTATGGAAGAGATATGTAGATGACATCTTTTGTGTGTGGTCAGGCACTAATTTGGAACTTACCAACTTTTTCGACCTCATAAATTCCAAATTTAAGGTTAAATTCTCTTTGGAGAAATCAAATTCAAATTCTATCAATTTCCTCGATCTAACTGTCACCTTGAGTAATGATAATGTTTTTTCGTTCGACATTTACAGGAAACCCACACAAACTGATTCAATCATTCCATATGGTTCTTACCATGCACACCCTGCAAAAAAAGCAGCCTTCACATTTTTATTCAGGAGACTACTTAATGTTCCTTTATCTGAAGAGAATTATAACAAGGAACTTAAAACCATTTATCAAATTGGAAACAACAATCAATATAAGAAAGAATTTTTAGACAACATTTTAAGATCTATAAAAAGAAAATTAATTATTAACAAGATTTACCCACATATTCTGACTGAAAGACATTTCGTTTCGACACCCTTTTTTGTTAACTTGAATCATAAATTGTCAATATCTCTTAAAAAATATAATTTCGACTTGTCAAATAAACGACATAAAACCCTAGAAAATATGCTAGTTAACTGCAGAGTTAAAACTAGTAAAGAACAAATCAGCGGAGTATATAAGATATCATGTACAGATTGCGAATCCTTTTATATAGGTATGACAACCCGCAACATGAAAAAAAGATTTGATGAACACCAAAAAATAGACCTCACTCAGCTCTAGGAGAACACTTGATAGAACATAAACATAAAACAAGTTTTGAAAACCTTGAAATTTTACATGCTGAAGGTAATTATTTTAAAACAACACTTCTCGAACAATTTGAGATATTGAAGAGTAAAAATGACAACCATCTTTTAAATAACTCATTAGATTTTAATACTTCAAAAAACATTTTCAAGCTCATAACCCCTTTTACTTAACGACCTAATATTTGAATATTCCCCCTAAAAAAAAAAAAAAAATTGACACATCACATCTTGTCTTTCATGCAATTCCCACTTCCCTGTCCCCCCCCTTTTTCCTTTCACCATCGTCAGATGAATTCACGCCGCTTCAGATAGTTTTTGATTGAGAAAATTGGATAATATTATAGAGATATTGGAGGATAGAAATAAAAGTTTTATTACTGTTGATATTCTTTGATGAAAAAAATCGCCGTTTTCTGTAACTACTTCGATTGACGGTACGTTGCACATTTCTGCCTTTTCTAGTCGAATTCATAACCTCAATTCAGTTCCGTTCAATATTCTTACGGAAAATATAAGGAGAATTATATATTTTGACTGTTAATTATTATTTCAGCTGGCCTGATGATGGTCTTCTGACCGAAATCGATCGCCGAAAGAATAAAATATAAAAACATAGTGTGTTTCTCATTTGTTACGTTTATAGTCCATATTGACTCTGCCGAACTTACTTATCCTCTGGGACTAAAATAATATCCAAGAGAGTAGACGATGAACCACAAATACGAGTTGGCTCCTCCATAACCTGCGCCAAATTGAAGAGCCAGAGACTCTACAAACCTGCGCACCTTCTGGTCTGTCGGATTAAGAAAATTTATATTGAAATCCCCACGACAAATCAATTCATCGCAATCAGCAACGAACAACGCCATGGTTTTTTCAAAAATCTCCATATCTTCGATTCCATCTTCAGCCTTTTGAAGGAGTATTGCTTGACTCTTTTTAATTTTTCATCTGTTCTACCAATGACTGATATCGTCTGCAGCTTCTTGAAATCTTTTGTGAATTATTCTTGTGTTTCTGTGCCTAATTGCTATGCCTGTATTTCTTGGTATATCATGTATGTATATATTGTAGAGTAGCGGTCCTTCTTCTAAATATCTGAGTGTGGAATGAACATCATCTATTTTCACACAAAAGTTCCCATCTTCCTGGAAAGTACTCTGTTCTCATCACTCCGTTTGCTATGTTTTCGAGAACTGCTGTTTCTTTCTTTGACATTTTCTTTAGCTCGAGATTTGTAATTTTTTTTCCATGAGCCTTTCTTGTTTACAAATTTTTGATTATGTCTTTGATTTCGGTCGGAGATGTTGGGTGACGGACTTTGCCATCCGGTGGTGCTTCTTTCATTTCTTCTCCATTAATTCTTCGAGGTCTTCATTGTTTTCTTCACGATTATTTATTCTTGGCCCCTCCTCCACAGTATCGGCAAGAGCGTTAGATTTATCGCTTTTCGAATATGCCATCCCATGCAGTGTTGAAATTTGCGTTTTTTCATTGCGTAAATTTTTCTGCATCTTCCATGCAGAGTGGTCCTCTGTGTTAAGTTCACTGATTTTCTTATTCTATCTATTCGTTCTGAGCTCCCTCAGTGCGTTTTTAAGTATTTGACTATGTCTATTCAGTCTGATTTTATCACTATCTGTTTTATACATCCTGTAATTCTTTCTACTAAGAAAGAACAAAAGACTACTTCTGTTCACTTTTATTAGTTCTTTCACCTCTTCTGGAGTATCGCCATATAGCTGTTTGGGAGTAGGTTCAGATTTTTTAGCCGTGCTCTCTTTATAGGATGTCATCATCACACTTTTCAATGTTATAACTGATTCGTCTACTTCATCAGGAGTGTTAATTTGTGTCATATTCTTGATATTTTTTGGAGTTCAGTTTTAAACTTGTCCCAATCGGTATGTTCTCGTGTTTGAGTCAATTCATTTCTAGGTCCTTGTCCTAAAATGAACTCTATCGGGTTGTGATCAGATGTACCATCCTCTATCGTTTCAAGGGCAAAATCTTGCTGTATATTTTTCATTATCACTATGTCTAGCACATCAGGGGATCCATTGCCACTAAGTAAATAAGTCGGTATATCCGGTCCCATTATTATCGCGTCATCCTGCTCGGCAAATTCTTTCAATTTCATGCCATTTGCATTCTCCGTTCTAGAATTCCATTGTTGAAATTTACAATTGAGATCTCCAAGTATTATTCTTGAAAAATGACCACCTAATAAAATCTTTATTTCATCCTCTGCCAGAATTATTTGCGGTGGTTTATACAGGGTGAGTCTTTGACTTGTACATATATTTTAACTGTAGATTCCTCTCATCAAACGAAACACTTTTTACCCATACCATTTTTCAAAATTCGGTTCCGTTTGGAAGATACAGGGTGTCAAAAATCAATGAAATTAACACTATTCTTTCCATATATTCGGAACCGATATTTCGAATGAACTGAATTTTGGTTGATTGTTTACTCTATTCATGGTGTATATTCCTCAATTGAAACTTATTTCATATTTCTACTGGTAAAAAAGTTACAGTACAGTCGACTTATAAATTCACGCAAAAATACTATAAAACCACTTGAAAAAGATGAACGGTTCACGTTTTCGAAAGAATTAATTATTTTAGAAAACAAAAGTATTCTTATATTTTTTCAATAACACGCGTCGTTCTCAAGTTATTCCTAATTGTATAAGATTGAATTAGAGGAAAAAATCATGAATTTCAAGAATAACCTGAATCCTGTCCTGAGTCAAATCTCATCGAATATGATTTTTCTCTGGCCTCTCAACAAGTTACCAACGTTGTCAGAATGTTTTTCAACTTTGTCAAGACTAAAATCTCTATGATGAAAAAAGTTGGATGTAGAGATATGTGATAATAAAATTCCACAATCGTGGGACATAAAATTATTCATTTTATATGCAGTTTCTATTTGAAATTCATTGTTACCAGTCCTTCCGCAAAATATCTATCGAAACAATATAACTCGACACCAGAACGACACTTATAATATTACATCAATTCACTGAAAGTCATTTACATAATCATCACCTGTTTGCTTCATTCTCTGTAAATAAATAAAGCGTGAAATTTGTTTATGCCGTGCTAAAACGTTTTAGGTTGGACTGGTTGGAGCACAGAGCATCGCGGTTACATCTACGGCCTTCTGAAGGGAAGAGTGGCCTACTCTTAGACAAAGGGTCTAAGGGCCTACTCTTCCCTTCAGAAGGCCGTGGATGCATGGCAACTGAAATTAGGAACGTAGCGCTATATTGGCGATAGGGGACGTACTGCTTTCTTGAGTTCGCATTGTTTGAAGAGAAAATCGGCAATCTGGCATCGTCTTCTCTATAGTTCTGTGCTATATCACAGAGAATGTGGTAAGCTTATGTCATTGACCCTGAATCATATGACTTTGGTTAATGGAGTTAGGATAGGTTAGTGAAAAACCATTTTTTATGCGATCGTTTTAGAATATCGAGGAAAATATGAACAAATTATTGGTGTTTACAAACTAATCTTCAGGAAAATCGAAGGAGGAACTTATTTTGGTGGGAGAAATATAGCTTTTCATACAGCCGAAATGATCGGACAGAACTGAGTGTTTTGTTAGGAAATATCGTGTTTGTAACATTCTTATTCAAATAAGGTCAGTGCTTGAGTATTTTCTAATTGTATCAACCAGAACATTTAATAATCACCTCAATTTCAATCGAAAAGTATGAACTTTGAGGTGTTTGCAGAGAATTGATCCAGGCACGCATTAAGCTCAACTTTTTTTTTCAAATGGCTATATCTCTTTAACAGAGCCGAATTCGGAAAAATGGAAAATGAAAAAAAGGTTTCCTTTAACATCAAGAATCTACAGTTAAAATATATGTACAAGTCAAAGACTCACCCTGTATACATGTTAGCAATGTGAATTTTGAATCCCCTATAAATTGATAGAAAATGCTAAGACCATAGCGTAGGCCTAATGTCAAAACACTCTGTGATCTGAAGTGATGGTTTTCGATGATCTCGCTACCACGCTCCCTCTCTGTCTAACAACATGGCGGCATCTTAGACACTGACGCGTGTTAGTAAACACATAACCTGCCATTTTGTATAAAGCCCACTAATAATCTGTGAACTGTGAAATAAACAAGTTAAACCACCCCGAGTGTTTTATTATCTTACATCAGAAGTGGGATAGATTCTTTCTTTTACAAACAAAGAATTAGAACCTGAATTCTACGAGTTTCACCGTGTTTGTTGTGCAAACGAATTCGAAATGGATCAAGAGAATGCTGCCCAAATCGAACCGTTGACGAAGATTCAAATGATGGATATTCAAGCTCAACTGCAGATGAAAATGATGGAATTCATGGCAAACATGTACGATCCCGACGATTCACCTTTCACAACGAAAGAATGGATTGCTAAAGTTAAGTAATACCTCAAACTAAAAAAATTATGGGAATAGGAAACGTTGAATTTAAAACATTAGGAAAAGCAAACATCCAATTTTTCAAGTGTGAATTAGCTATAGAAATTGAATTCAATATCGTTACAGATAGTAGTATTCCACATAAGGATATTGATGCTTTAATCGGATTAGATATACCTACTCAAAGAAGGGGATATTCAACTTGAAATTAATAAGGATTGTGTTAATTTTGTGACTTCCTTTAGAAAATCTCCTAAAACGTTCACTTTTGTTTGCAAATATTTAGAATTAGACTTGTCAGGATTGGACGAACAGTTGAAAGCACAAATAATTAAAAAAGGGGTTGAATCTAAGCCTGTTACAGTCATCACAGGTGAATTAAAAATTCAATTGAAAGATGAATCTCCTGTCGTTTTTAGAGCAAGAAATTTAGCGTATCAGGAAAGAACAAAAGTTAAGGAAATTATTAAAAACCAATTAGAATCTGGTATTATAAGATGTAGTGAATCAAATTATGCAAGCCCCATTGTCCTAGTAAGAAAACGTAATGGTGAAATAAGACTGTGTGTTGATTACAGAGAACTGAAGAAGAAAGTTTTGCGAAATAACTACCCCTTACCTAGAATTCAAAATCAAATAGACCTTTTAGCAACAGCAAAGTTTTATACAAAGCTCGATATGAAATCTGGTTTTCATCAGATTGAAGTAGAAGAATCTTCCAAACACATTACTGCATTCATCACACTTGATGGATTGTACGAATACAATAGAATGCCTTTTGGTTTAATAAATTCTCCTTCATGTTATTAGTCAGCAATTTATAAAGCTCTCGGAGATTATAAAGAGAAAGTTGCACTAGTTTATGTTGATGATATTCTTTGTCCATGTGAAAATATTCAAGGACTTGTTGATTTAAATAAAATTATTGAAAGGCTGTCAAGTGTGGTTTCACACTTTATTATCAAAAATGCGAATTCTTCAAAACGTCAATAGAATTTTTAGGAGTAATAATTGAATGCGGTTTGATTAAACCCAGTCCACGAGAAATAGAAGCATGTCGATTATATGAGTAGGAATTTGCCTTGCGAGAACAAAATACTGGTGCTCAAATCTGTTACAGGTACTCCTCAATCTATTGGTGAATGGCAAAAAGTCGACTCATTTTGCATGGAGATCTTAAGTGGAAATCTACATGAGGAAGGTTTTGCAGTCCAGGATGACTTGATTTACTGGCAAGGAAAGAGGACTCACCCATTGAGATGCTTTGTCCCAATTTTGGCTAGATTGGAGATAATGAAACTGTACCATGATGAATCTTCACACATAGGAGTTGAGAAAATCGTCAACAAGATAAGTGAAGACTGGATAGTCATAATAATAATAATAATAAATTGAAGACTGGATAGTCATAATAATAATAATAAATGCGTGAAGACTGGATAGTCATAATAACAATAATAAATGCGTGAAGACTGGATAGTCATAATAATAATGATAAATGCGTGAAGACTGGATAGTCATAATAATAATAATAAATGCGTGAAGACTGGATAGTCATAATAATAATAAATGCGTGAAGACTGGATAGTCATAATAATAATAAATGCGTGAAGACTGGATAGTCATAATAATAAATGCGTGAAGACTGGATAGTCATAATAATAAATGCGTGAAGACTGGATAGTCATAATAATAAATGCGTGAAGACTGGATAGTCATAATAATAATAATAAATGCGTGAAGACTGGATAGTCATAATGATAATGAATACGTGAAGACTGGATGGTCATATGTGTAGACTGGATAGTCATATGAGAAGACTGGATAGTCATATGACAAGACTGAATAATAATAATAGGCTTTATTTCAGATGACATCGGAATTTACATCAGAAGATTAAATGAAAATAGTCATATTATGTAACGACTGGATAGTCAAAATCTTTAGTAAGATTTAAGAAATTTAAATTTTTGCTGATTATCTTGTTTGGATCTAATCACTTTTGTATGTGATAGTTGGTTGTTGGTTCTTTTAGCTTTGTTTTGGCCTGACCTATTTCTGTGCGAACAGATAATCATTGCAATAATCGATGTACCATTATGGAAATTCTGAAATGAGTTATTTTTCAGGAAGATTAGGAGTTTATAGCCTCGAAATATTGTTATTCAATTGATTGTTGATCATGACTGTAAAATCGTCTAACGAAGCGAGGATTGGAGCTCATTCAAGAAGCAAGGAATTGCGGAAGAACATTTTATAATTGGTCCAGTGCATAACCTGAATAATTATATGGCAGATCATCAATTTTGTGGTAATCAGCTGAAGCTGACTTTTAGTTCTTGACTAATTAGTTCTAAATCTTGAGTGGTGAGCATGTAAGCGGTGGTGGGTTTTTTATTTGCCTGGCTCTTTTTCCCACCTGAAATACAAAGCCGCAGCGCGAGCCAGCGCTTTGAACATAGCCATGCCTCACAAAAACTCAATTGTATCAAATGTTAGTGAAACAATGCTTTATGTAACCTGAAAAGTATTATTGTTTGCTATGTTAATGAAACGAGGTCGTTTCAAGTGTCAGTATGGCCGTGTTAGCAATGTGAATTTTGAATCCCCTATAAATTGATAGAAAATGCTAAGACCATAGCGTAGGCCTAATGTCAAAACACTCTGTGATCTGAAGTGATGGTTTTCGATGATCTCGCTACCACGCTCCCTCTCTGTCTAACAACATGGCGGCATCTTAGACACTGACGCGTGTTAGTAAACACATAACCTGCCATTTTGTATAAAGCCCACTAATAATCTGTGAACTGTGAAATAAACAAGTTAAACCACCCCGAGTGTTTTATTATCTTACATACATAGAATACCTTAATGCTTTCTCTTCTTATCTTTACTGTGATCGATAGTGTCTCTATAGTAATTTTTATTAAGAACTAATAAAACGCACCTCTAATGATTCTGCAATACAGATTACTGAAACGAAATTTTCTGAAAGCAATAATCTCTTTGCATATGGCCTGGCAGTAGTGGCAGTGCAGAATCTGATAAGCATGAAGAGAAAAAAGCCATTCCACACTTTTTAATCACGTTGTTGTATGTTTTGTTTTTTTTTCAATAGAAATTATACAATCAATTAGAAAATCAAAAATCAACTTGTCTCAGTGTTTTCACAAATTCTGATTAGTTTGTTGAGTTATTGAGGGTGGACACTTTTAAATTAGTCACCCTGTATTTCAATCAATTCAAATTCCTAAGCCGTATGCAGAATTACCATTGGATTCGCGACTTTTTCGAGTAATCTTATGGAATAAATTAAGGATAGCTCAAAAACAGCTCGTTTCAAGGAAAAAACTCATTGTTGATCGAGGAATATGCATCGTGAATAGAGTACACATTCATCAAAAGTCATCAAAATGGCGAAAACAATTCATTCTACGAACATATTTGTGCAAGTACATAGAATGTATATTTTGAGTCGATTACCATGTCATAGATATCCTTTGCTAGAATATATGTACATTAAATATCATTAGTTTATATTTTCCGACGAAACTTGCCAGGTAACCTCCCACAGTGTCTTCAATCTAATTCCTCCCTTCCTTTACAAAGGCCTCTTTGCATGTATATATGCCAGTAGAATCCTAACATTCAAAGTTGGTTATAATTCTTCGACCTATCTAAACACAACGCGAAATCATAAATAACAAAATACACCGGACAATATATCCGACCACTGAGCCCCTCTGGCAGCATCTATGCCTTACGAGCAGGCAGTATTTCAGAGGATATTAGTAGCAATAGCCCGCGGTCATCCGCAAACTAGCAAGTGTCAGTTATTCTGCCGCAAACCAGTTATTTATCACCGTCTTCGGGGGCGGCTATTAGCCCGGACGTTGTGCGGTCAGAACGGCCCTAATAAAGCTATCATAGCTGAGTTACTGATCGACCTGTGAGCTAAAATGACTTTCTTATACGGGGTGTGATAAAAGCAATTTGCTAGAAAAACTCAATTAGTTTTTTTCTGTAAAAAAGTTCCGATTTATCGCTGTGTTATTGGGGTCATTCCGAATGACATTGGGGATCAAATATTTCTGGAAATTCCAAGCATAGGAATATCATTATTCGACAAGAATATGATTTTATCGTCTGTTATTATTGCATTAGAAAGATGATTCGCGGCAAGCAGACAAATTTTTGAGCAAACGCAGGTTCGATTCCTGCTCGGGGTGTAACTTTTTTCGAAATTTCAAAAATTTGTCGCTTGCCGCGAATCATCTTTCTAATTATTATTCTGTTTTTCAGAGCAATTTTATGGGGCTTTTCACGTCTGTTTGAATTGCGAGAGTTTTGTTAATCACTATATCTTCAGCAGTTGCACAGCTTCGACAATTCTAGAATTATTTAATACTTCATTCGGAGATCAACGGCTTGTTTCTCTGATTTTTGAACTGTCACATGTTTACATGGATATGAGCTGTCACACAGAACACATACACAAAAATAATATGTCAATTATGGCAATTTTGGATTCAGTAATTTCCGCAAATATATTCAATATCCAAACAGAAATTCAAAAACATTTCAAAAATTATGAGAAAAGATGAGAATGGACATCTCTCGATTGAAACTGATCGCAAAAATCCGATATACTTGAAATTTCGATGAAAATTCACTGTGATATATTCACCCGCTTCTGGATCTGGTAACAGCCTTTCATGGTACAATAAGTTCTAAGCAAATTACATAGTAATTTATGTCATCTGTTCTTTTTTCGACCATTTCAAACCACGACGACCAAAATGCTCTAAAAAAGAACAGATGACATCAATCGACGGCCGCGAAAGCCCCATCAAATTCATCGATATTTTAAATGTATAAAAATAACTAATAATCAGTCATAATGTGTGAATAGGGACACCTGAAGTGGTAAGAACGAAACTTCTCTCATATCTCAACGAAATCTAATCATTTTAGACATCTGTACTCCCACGCTAAGACATTTAGGTTTTGGCCAACAGCGCAGAGTTGTAGGCAACTCAAATTACACACTATTACAGTGACTATAGTGGGAATATAGTCACTGTACACACACACTTTTTGTTTCCATCGCCATCTAACGGGGGGAATATCTATATTACCATTATGATAATATAGTAGCGACACCAAGTGGCCCTACTCAAATGGAGGAAAAGCATTTCCTGTATAAGTAGAATTTTTATCGATTTTTTCAAAGTTTTATTGTATTTTATAATAACCAGACCGTAGACGAATCCATATATGAAGTTTCATAACAAACATTTCATCCGATCTCGAGTTATAAATGGTGTAACCAACATCTTTCTTTCATATATTTAATATATAGTAGGGCGAGGGTTCACTTGACGTTCAAAGATAAAATTTGGATGCCTTATATTGATTTGTTGCCAAATTATACGTATAGTCCATTCACTTTTATAAAGTAGCCCGGTTGGCGCTGGAATTCTGACACATTTCACCGTGTATATTTTGAAAATGTTAGGTTATACTCATTCTTCTGTCAGATATGGACGCAACGTTGCCGTTTCTACATATAAATCGTAGAAATTACGTATTCATCTAAATGTTTATTTACTTTGGGAAAACAATGAATTTGAGGAAATATTATGTGAATTCAATAATCCCAAAGATCTGACGAATATTGAAGAAACTTTTTTTCTGTTAATACTGGAAACATTTCACGTGTACGATAAACATAATTGAAAGCTTCAGTTATGCTATTTTCTTGTACGGAAATCAAGAACCGAGTGTTGAAATTTTACTGAAAAATAATGGACAGAATAGTCCGTTACTTTGTGATAGTTCATTAAAACCGATAGAAAAACTTTTATATGAACACAACAGGCGGACGTATGGAAATCCCCTCTTTTCAAAATTCTCAAGAAATAAGCCTACAGAGGACACTTAAATACCTCTTTGCGCAACTTGAAATACTCCAGTATGAAAATGTAGTGATACTACGAAACTTGTGCTACAGTTAACGCTTGAAAGAACTAACTCCTTTCACAAAGTCAAAAAAGAGTAATTAGAAAGTAGACTTGGTAATGTCGCTTGATTTTCATGAGTGCCAACCTGCGTCCGTTTTATGTAAAAGAACTTGATAAACCTAAACCATGGCCCACCAAGATACTTTATAAAAGTGAATGGAGTATATATACAGTGTGAGGCCTTAGACTATAACCGATAGACATAGAATTCCCTTGTAGAAAGATGATTTGTTTTGGCTCCCACAATGAGTGGAACAAAGATGAAAGATCAAATCCCTTTGTTCACCCCTGATCTGTGGCAACATCGCATGAAACCTTTGCTTTGGATAAACATGGGCGTGCGAAATTTATTGTTTTTTCAGAATAAATCTTCTTTTCAATCATTGACTCACATGGACTTACATTTAATGCAAAGAAAACTTCCTACTTACCATTTACATCATATAAGGCAGGGCTTCCAGGTATGGGACCTCTAATAATCAATGACGGAGAATATATCCAAGAGAATCCAGAGGGCCATGTTAAGTACCTTGGCGTATATATTGATAGACATATGAGGTGGGACTATCATTGTGTATATGTAGCAAAAAAACTCCGTGGACTGTTACACACATTCCGGTACCTGAAAAAACAGATGAGCATTGAACAGCTCAAGATTATATATTTCGCATTGGTCCAATCACATTTAACATATGGTAATGTTGGATGGGAAGCTTCACTCAATGTTCATGTGAATAGATTGGAAATTATTCAAAGGATGATACTGAAAACCATTTTGGGAAGCCTCTACTGTTTTCCACAGATGAGTTATTTGGGATATCGAGAGTATTGGATGTTAGACAGCTCTACTTTCTAGAACTTACAGTACTCGTTAAAGGAGGCAAAATTAAACTCACACCACCTGATCATGTTTACGCCACAAGACAAAAACTCACCGATTTCAAAACTTTGCGTACTCATAAAACTGTTGGGCAGAGGTGCTGGACATTCCAGGCTCCTAGGATGTTTGCCCTTCTTCCTGAAGAGTGCAGAAGCAAGAGAAGTCACCGAACATTCGTGGCTAATTTGTATCTTATAAAAAAAAAATTTTTAAGTGCTCACAAAAGTTGACGAATTTACCACGATTAAGACTTTCAGAACCGGATTTGACATATAATTACACCAAATGTAGACTGCCGACTTTGTTTTCACTGGACATTTATATCTCATAACACTATTTAGTTGCTGTGTAAGACCTACTTATTTGTTGTATTTTTTTCGACGATATGTGAACATTATTTTTCAAGAATGTTGTGTTGTCACGGCGTTTCCAGAAAAAAAAATAATTTTTTTTTATTTTAGAAAGGACTAACAGGCGATCCTCATAGAAAGCCTCTGTTCACATGTTTATTCGCATTATTCATTAGTAAATTGTATGTAGGTTGAGTTATTTGCAAATAAACTATATTATTATTATTGAGTTTTAATATACATAGAGGCACAACCTAGTTCAACGATTTGATGCACAAATTTTTGTCAGTTTACTTGCCAATTTGCCATCTTAAGTGGCGGCACATAGTAGCTACTAAAGGAACTATCGAGCAATCTATATTCTGCTTGCTACTCATTTATAGAAATCTGTAGAAGATATATTTTCCTCTAGTTCTATGAATTGTAGGCAGGATCGGATTCATCCAAATTATATATCTTCGTTACAGACGGTGTGTCAATAATGATGCACTATTAGCCATGAATTTCTGCAAAGGAGTGTTCTCAGGTAGGAAATGAGGGGTGAAAATGTGTCTTCGAGGGATATAAAAGAAACGTACTTTATCGATTAAAAGAATTCTCATTTTCGTACTCTCTTGAAGATAGCTGAAAACCACATAAATCCAAACGCCTTCCAAAAAATAAAGGTCAAGTTGGCCACGCAGATTTTCAGTAGAACTTTATATTCGGCTATGAGAACAGTCATTGCTACTGGTGAGCTGAGGTCCAGAAATGCCAATTCAACTGCTCTGTAAATTTTGAAAATGAATGATCTTTTCGACTGCCTCGATTCGAATGGAAAATTTGAGGTAGATTATCTAAGGAGACCGTTTTCCGAGAAAAACACCGCAGCTATTTAAACTCTGACTCAATTGAATTCATTAAGTCTTGGACAGTTGGGAAAAATATTACCTATTGTTTCAACGGTTCGATACAAACCATCAGTGGCATCCTCCAATTGTGGGGTATTTGATAACAAGTCGGCTCAACCAGGACCTTATCGAGAATTTATTCTCCAAAATAAGACAGCGTAGGGGTTATGATCCAAACCCCTCAGCTCGATGGTTCAGATTTGGGTTGCAGTCGGTCATGACTGGTTGTCTGGAAAAATGTTCCTATAATTCTAACTGCCAAGACAATGGGGTAATCTGAAAGTAGGCCCATTGATGTGGTTGATTGGACAGATTTGACCATTTCTTCTGCGGATTCGGACAACGGTGAGCCTTGTGAGGGTATATAAGGGATAAAGAGTTAATTGAGCCCCTAAAAACCCTAGAATCTAACCCAGTCGCGTGTTTCTCGGCGTATTTGATGAGGAACATAGCCAAAAAATACAAATACGATAAGTGCAAAAAAGCACTCCTCATTGATGATTTGAATAAGCTAGGTAATGATGGGATATACAATATTGCAAATCGAAATTATGGCAGGAAACGGATAGGTACATTGGAGAATTCCCTCAACCGATTTCAAACATTTGATAAGAAAAGCACTGTTGGTCATAAAGAAAATTATGGTCACAACATCAGAAAAGGTATGACCTCAACTCCAGAATTTGAAGAGCACAGAATTCATTTGTTGAGACAACGGATTACAGTGAAGCTGTACAGGAAACAGAAAAAAAGCCAAAGGAATTTCGACACAGAAGCTTCTCGCTGTTTATAAAAAATTAAATATTTTTTAAAATTCATAGAAAAACTATTTATAAATACATGTGAATGAAGGAAAAATTTCATGCATACCGTTTTATTGCATCCAAAAAATCAGGTGATGAAAACCTGAACATCCCACATGGGCACTTCATTGCATATTCACATATCTAATACCTATTTTTCACCTTGAAAGAACTGAAAAAATTTAATTTTGATAGAAAGATTCTTAGAATCCCTAGTGTGGCAACGATTTGATTTTGTTTGAGACTTTCTTGACGATCGAAAGAGGCCGCGCTATTTTCCATTGCCGCAATAGCGCCAAAACCGTAAACTATTGCGGATTGCATTTAATTATGAAGAGGAAGGAATTCCGTTAATAATGAAAAAGAAACATCAGCCAAATGACCACCACGTCCAGTACTACAGATCACAGAACCATATACCTCTCTTCATGAAATTTTCCATAACCAAATCGCAAAGTAGCTGCCCTTTGTCCTCGATGGCCTCATGAATTCGATCTTTGAAGTCTTGAATCGACGCAAGGCTCTTAGCGTAGACCCTTTTTTTCAGATGGCCCCAAAGGAAGAAATGGCAAGACAATCTCGGTGGCCAATCGTGATCAACTTTTCGAGAGATAACACGGTCCGGATACTTTTCTCGTAAAAGATCAATGGTCTCGTTGCTTGTGTTGCACGAAGCGCCTTCTTGTTGAAAGCAAACGTTGTCCAGACCAATATCATCCAATTCTGACCATAAAAATCATTAATCATCTCTCGATAGCGCAATCCAATCACCGTAGCTGTTGCATTTCAAGGACCTAATCGGCTGGCTTTAGTTCTAATGTTAACTGAAATTTATAAGCCTTAAAACCCATATCTTCATGCAAAATACGATGTGATGACGTTTGGGGAATGCCTAATTCCAAAGAACGACGAGGAATATAGTTATATTGTTATACAGGGTGATTCAGAATGAGGGACCGTAAATTCGGGATCTTAATCCTCAGATGATTTTATGCTATGAAGTCCCTATAGGTCCCTGACGCACTGTTTCTGAGATACGGGGTGTTGAAATTTAAAAAAAAATTGGTTTTATGAAATTATTTTCTACACCGTACACAATTTTTTTTTTAGTGTTGGTAGGTTATGAGTACGCATCAAGACACATTTTTTCTTATACAAAATGATGTTCAATTTTCACCAGTGGCGTCCGTACAGACTTCTGTCTGAATAAATTCTTCGAAAAAATTGGTACACCAATGATTTTTCTCGAATTTTAAATAATTTTTGTCATTACCACATAATTCGCAATAAGAATGGTGTCTTGAGTTTTTTACCTGCGACCAATACTTTCTGAGAAAAAAAATAAAATGCAATTTCATCTAAGAGTAGAGGAGTTGAAAACCCGAATAATATAACTTCCTGCGAAGAGATACGAAATACTCCAGAAATTTTCCAAAGAGTACGTGAATCGATGGGAAGGCGGGCTGAGGCATGCATACTTGCTGGTGGTGGTCATTTTCAAGAACTGATATTGTAGTGATAAGTTCGGTTTTGGTTCATTTTGTTCATTTTTGAAGATCTCTTATTGCTTCTTAAATTTAACAATTTTGCATTATTAGTTTTAGTGGTAGTAGGTAGGCAGTTCTGTTTTCATAAGTGAATAGTTAAACTTTTATTTATCAAAAGCAATGGCGTACCTTTTTTCCCTCATATCCTACCAAAATCGTGTACGGTGCGGAAAATAATTTCGAAAAACATTTTTTTCTATTTTCAACACCCCGTATCTCAGGAAAAATGCGTCTCAGAGCCATAGTCCATAAAAACTTTATATCATAAAATCATCTGACGATCAAGAACCCGAATTCACGGAAACTTATAACAAAAATGAGTACGCATTTACATACATGATGAAATTGCATTTTATTTTTTTCTCAGAAAGTATTCGTCGCAGGTAAAAAACTCGTGAAACCATTCTTATTGTAAATTATATGGTAATTACGAAAATAATTCAAAATTCGAGAAAAATTATTGGCGTACCAATTTTTTCACCCAATTTATTCGGACAGAAGTCTGTACGGACGCCACTGGTGAGAATTGAATATCATTTTGTTTAGGAAAGAATGTGTCTTAATGCGTACTCATGACCTACCAAAATGCAAAAAAAACGTATACGGTGTAGAAAATAATTTCATAAAACCAATTTTTTTTTTTTTTTAATTTCAACACCCCGCAGAAACAATGCGTCAGGGACCTATAGTCCATAGGAACTTTATGTCATAAAATCATCTGAGGATTAAGTTCCCGAATTTACGGTACCTTATTCTGAAACACCCTGTATAGTTATAGTGAAAAGGGATTACAGTCCACTGCGACCTTAAGGTCTATTGTTATCATCGCGCCTCCTATAGCTCGCCCTCCAGTTCCAGAGATTGGATGAAATCCAGTATCTGGGACGGCTTCAAGGAGGATAACTCCTCACTTCTACAAGTTTCTTATCCAAAGCAGTCTTTCCTTTGGCTTGCAATGGCATAGTATTCCGTAACTAGGTGAATAGCAGTTTCTTCCTCCTCCCCACAGAATCTACACTCATCAGTGTCCGATGAACCCATTCTCAACAGATGCTTCTCGAGGCGACAATGTCCTGTGAGAAAGCCAGTGAGTGGGCGAAGTTGGTTTTTACTGAGATACAGATATTTTTTGGATCTAGCAGTTTCAAAGTTCCAAAGGAACTTTTTGTGATCTATCCCTGGAAGACTCCGCCAGAGTTTTTCTCTTTCGAGTTTCTCCTTCAGCATGAACTCCTTCTTTTAGGTGCATTTTCCTATACCAAAGCAGGGTTCTGGGCCAGTGAGTGGCGTTTGTGCTCCCTTTCTGGCCGGTGTATTGGCCTCTTCGTTTCCTACGATTCCCGAATGACCGGGAACACAGATTAAAAAGACCTTATTGTTCTTGCCTACCTCATTGAGTTTGTTTCGGCACTCCCAAATCAGCTTTGAGTCAATGACGTAGGAGCTCAGTGCTTTAATAGCAGCTTGACTATCTGTATAAATATCGCACTTCTGATAATTTTTTTCTAGATTTATATCTAGACATCTTCCGATTGCAAGTATTTCCGTTTGAAGGACGCATGTACAGGAGCCTAACGATAGTGCACACTTGGTACTTGTGCCGTAAATCCAAGCGCCAGCTCCTCTAGCGGTTTTAGAACCATTAATTGTATTTTCTTTGAGATTGTAGTTGGTGTATTCCCTTTCCCAATCCTCTCTTTTACTTAGCATTGTACTGAAGTACTTCTCAGTGCTTACTTTCTTGATCATTACCTACATCACTAGGAAGTTTTGCAGATGAGTTGTAGTCATTCAGAGAGGACCAAGCTCTCGGAAACCTGACTCTCTCATTGCCTGCTCCTTCTTTAGATAGTCTGAGGATGGCCTCATGGGCTACCCTATCAATCACAAGATGTAGAGGTGTGAGGTCTGTGATGATCTCAAGCGCCCTGGTTGGGCACGTTCTCATAGCTCCCGTGATGCACACACAGGCAAGCCTTCGTACTTTGTCGAGCATTTTCCTCGTACTTACCTGACTTGCCTTCTTGCCTTAGCAAACCAGGCTACTGGCCCATATGGGCCATATGTGACTATAGGTCTTACAATCATGACGTACATCCATCGCAGTATTTTTGTGTTACAGCCCCAATTCCTGCCGCATAGACGAGGAATGGACAAACCTGGGTTTTCTTTGCTCGTGAGCTACGTGCACGGGTTTTATTCTTCACATCACTGACTATACAGCACATAGTTTGTCTGATAAACCCATCAGACAAACTATGTGCTGCAAATACTTAGGGGTGGAAATATCCAGTCACAAGAATATTTACCAGGAAGTAAGAGCTCAAGCAAATAAGGCCTCAAGAATATCGGGATGTCTGAGAGACATGATATGGAGGAACGAGCATATGACGGCAGAAAGCAAAGTCCGCATATACAAGACAGTAGTAAGACCAATTTTGACGTATGCAGCTGAGACCCGGGCAGAAACATCAAGAACAAAATCACTACTTAGAACTACAGAAATGAGAATCTTGCGCACAATTAAGGGAGTAACATTACGAGACCAAATAAGGAGCAGTGTCATACGGGATGAACTGAAGGTTCAAGATGTTGTCCGATTTGTACGATCAAGACGCCGAAACTGGAGGGATCACATAGACAGAATGGAAAGTGATCGATTGGCAAAGTGGGCAAAGAACAAAAAACCCAACACACGCCGCCCCCCTGGACGACCACCAAAAAGATGGCATGAGAGCTGGACATCTACGTCACAGGAGGCTGGATAAACAGAAAATAACAAGACAAGTCTTAAGAATAAGTGGAAGAAGAAGAAGACATCACTGACTCGTCCCAACAGCTAAAATGTTTTCATCAATTGCTGCATTGAAGTTGAAGAAGACGAGGTGCTTCACGACGACCCAAAAATGTTCGAGTTTTACGAACAGTCTCTGCCAAATTTTCACCATTTTCGTAGTGAATTTTAATTATTTCAATGCGTTGTTGAATCGTGTGACATCTGCCGAAATAGTGGGCTATTCAAAATAACACCTCTAATTGGTAAACCCTCTAGTTTTTTCATCGCAAGGAAAACAAATTGTCGAACGTCGATATCTACGAAACATCTAACTTCATAGCAGCATGAGATATCAGAACCTACCCTGAAAATTAGGTTTCTTGGTCCGACAGTTATCTTGATTACGGCCGCCCGGACGGACAGGATTGAATTTGACCGCAGATTAACGACCAGTGAGTCCGTTGAGACCTTTCCCGGCTCAATAACCGAAAAATACGGACATCGTGACGAAATATTACAGCCCTCGTGTTCGAGCAGAACGAGCGCAGAAAAACAAAACTGAAGAGGAATAGCTTCATAAAACTGGTCAAGATCCGTGACAACGGAAAATAAATCGAACCGAAATTTCGCAACTTACTTTTTGACATGCGAGCAATTTATTAGGGTCATCCACAATTGTTGCAACTTTTCATCAGCATGTAGAAAGCAGGGAAGGAACGGAACAAGTTTCAATATCGCACAATACGCCATTATTCACGGAAAAACAGCCGGGAAGAATTATGGGAAGGGCGACGTATCCGTGAAAACACCACACGTGCCGTATTGGAAGTTGCGGGCCGGATTTGGAGGAGCACCGAGTGGATAACTTTGGAAAGAATTTGACACATGTTGCAGCAAGTGTCCGTTCGCGTTGCGGCATCCATCACGTCGCTTGATATTATTTATTGAGATTACGTTTTCTGATCATCAGCATATCTCGCACCTCGTCTCCAAACTTGCAAATGTAGAGCAATCGTTGATGGTTCCACACTCAGATTCAGAAGTTTCGCATCACCCTATATCACCAAAAGTATTATGAAAGGCACGTTCAATCGGCGGTTGCTCAAACGAGAGTTGCAAGTTCACCTTTGCGGCCTCGGTTGAACAATCTCGGGCTAAAGCATAGAAATCATAATATTTATACTTACTCTAGATTCTAGAATGCTGAATCAATTGGACCGAAGTGTTGTAAAAATTTCAGTGTGGTCCATAATGCGCATACGTGCCATCAGGTTGTTTCTGAACAGGGTCGGCTTCAATAAAATTTCATGCTGTTATTGTTGCAGTTGAATTTAATCAATTCATAATTAGTATTCGACACTAGTTGTTTTGAACATATTGATAATTTTCAACAGCTATTTGAATGGTAAATTTGGAATCATCAGCGACTGGAAGATAAGCTGAAAATCTTTCATTATTCCAAAACCTCTTCAGGCGTTGGAAAAACCCGGTTTCGGTATAAAAATTAATTCAAGGATCAAGGAAGAAAAATTCTGGTTAACAAACAACGAATCTTTTGGTAAAGTACAGAAAAAAAATCAAATGAGCAAAATATACTAATATATCCCCTAAGGACAGTTCTATTCTTCGGTGTTCCTGAAAATAGTGGAAACATGAAAATGTATTGTACATCTGCCAATGTGTTACTCTGCATCGTTTCATGAGTGAATTCTGATACCTACATTCATTCTTCAAGTCATTTGTCTTTTTGAGTTCCGAGTATATTCCAAAATCAATCTGTTATCTGAATGAAACTGCAAAGTTTTACTTCATCATATTTTATTTTCGAGTTCGAATTATCCATTAAAAGATGATTTACTCACAAGATTTCATGATTTTTCATAATGCATTGCGTTCTTTTGCTATATAAAGAACCAATCTCATGGTGCGAGTGGATAGATTTGTGTCAATCGAATGAAAAGCAAAGCGTGAATCATAAATTTTCAACAGTTTATATGAATGAAAAGGTGCACATAGTTTACATACTTAAGTGGGAAATGAACGGGTCAAGACAAGGACACCACAACACTTTACAGTTCATTGTTTATCGGATACGAAAAATCCAAATCGAACACAACACACAACAAAAGCGAAATGCACACGAAGAATATCAAACACGAAAATAACAGTTACGCACCAGTGAACTAGTTTGTCTATGCAGTAAACTAAACTGTGGCTGCAGACTGACACTAACCCATTCCTGCCTAGACTTTTACTAAGGTCATTTCAAAGTCATTTGCCATGAGACAGTAAAAGCGGTGTTGCGCGGTCTATATCTATTTAGTGAAACCTACTACATTACTGCTTTAATTTCCTCGCCAATTCCATAAATATTGCAATTCACTTATGATATTAATGTGTCTAATAGTCGTAGGAAGTCGCGCATGCGCTATAAAATAAGTTTGTTACTCAATGGAATATTTTTATTGTTTAATTATATTGAACTTAAAATAGAACCGACAAAACATTTAGGGACTTGGCATCGTTTTACGTGAAATTTCCTAATGGTGAGCATGCGCTTATTGTGAATCAGTTGCCTATGCGGCACGTTTTTCGCTGCGGAACTAGAAGGAATTAGCATTCTAGAGTAAGTATATATATTATGATTTCTATGGGCTAAAGTCGCGTTTTTTAGGTTATCTCGAAGTATTTTTGGCACGTTTTCGCATACCATTTTTGGATTAATTCAATAATCGTATTCTAATCAAAAATAGTCTTTAGAAGAAAATATAAGAATGTAATTCGAACATGTTATATGGTCTTGTCACGGTCACTACAAAGAGATTAGAGATAAAAGAGGAATCTGTATTCCACTGTAGCAACAAACCAGGTTTAAATGAAGACAAAACAAATTTAATTCTGTTCATAACTAAACAGTCAAGGGTAGAGCTGCCTCAAAAAATAACAATTAACGATTTAGGCACGGTTTCACCAACGTTTCTAATCCCTGGAGGATAACTTCAATTTCCTGTGGTTTTCAAGTCGAAATTAATCGGTTATCTCCTCAAACCAGATTGAAATGTTTGGTGAAACCTGATGGCCTTAAATTTAACTATAAATCAAGATGGTTCCTTGGTGTATAGTAAGAATCGTTGAAATGTGGACTGATATTTTCGCAGTCGAGGAAATTTCCAACATAATCAAAACACTAGTAACTGGAAAGCGCCAGGACCCGACCGACTTCAAAACTTCTGGGTTGAACAGTTTCCAGCATGTTTCCCAAGTCTGGCTAGATGTTTTTCGGAGGCGCTAGAAGACCCCTTTAAAATACCAGCTTTCCTCACTCGAAGCAATAACTACATGCTCCACAAAAAAGGAGACCGCAACAATCCAGAAAACTACAGACCAATAACGTGTTTGTCAGTGGTGTACAAGTTGTTCACTTCGCTTGTAAATAATGCGATATATCGTCATTGTGAAGCCAATAATATTCTGGAAGAAGAACAGAAAGGCTGCTCTCGAGGATCTGCAGGATGTAAACATCAACTCACTATAGACGCTGTAGTGCTAAAGCAAGCCCAAGCGAGAAGGAGAAATTTAAGTCTTTATTATATCGACTATCAGAAGGCCTTCGATACGGTGCCCCACGATTGGCTTGTGAAAGTACTGGAGATTCATAAGATCTCCCCGAAAATAATAGCCGTGCTCCAACATCTTATGAGTACATGGGATGAACGAATATTCTTATAAACAACATCAATACCCTGTCACCGATGTGGTTTTGTATGGCACTGAATCCTCTGTCTACTCTTTTGAAAAACACTAACATAGGATATAAACCATCAATGAGGAATCTGCGAAAACTGTCCCACTTATTGTATATAGATGACCCGAAACTTTTCGGCGATAACCAAAAACAACTTCGATTGATTTGATTGATTTATAAACTGACAAACAAGAGACCGGGTTAGCGCTTGGCCTCCCTGTGACACTGCGACCAACTTGGGTCTATTGTATCACTCTTTCGTCAGTGGTTCCTCACGAGAATAGGTTTGTATCCTTTATCAGGTTCAGTAGCCTTTTTATGAGGTTTTTCGGATTCATTCCCGTTTCCGGATTGATTTCACCAAAGATTCTGTGGCGCCTTCTTCCCAATTCAAAGATTATGTGAGAGGCTGTTTCTTCCTCTTCGCCGCAGAGTCTGCAATCCACGGGTTCTTCAAGTATTCCTATGGTGTTCAGATGTTTTCTGAGGCCGCAGTGTCCCGTCAGTAGACCTACTATTATGCGTGCCTTTGTTCTGTTTAGATTCAAAAAGTCAGCTGTCAAGGTTTGGCTTGTGCGTCCTACCATGGCTTTGCTGTGTGTTTGTCCGTCGCTCTGTTCCCAGTGTTGTCGGTGTCTTTGTTTTATCCACTCCTCAATCAGGGTCCTGCATCGGTTTTTGCTGATTCCAAGCACAGGTTCTGGCCCTGTGAATGGCGTTTCAGATGCTTGTCTTGCTAACTGGTCTGCTTTTTCGTTGCCTGTTATTCCCTTGTGACCTGGCACCCACATCAAAGTGACCTTGTTGTGTTTTGCCAGCTCCAGAAGGTCCCGGAGGCATTCCCAGACGAGTCTAGACTTTATCTGTGTCGAGTTGAGAGCTTTGATGGCGCTCTGGCTGTCAGAGAGAATGTGGATGTGTTTTCTTTGGTAGCCACTTTCCAGGTTCTTCTGTATGCATGTCCTAATGGCATATGTTTCAGCTTGAAATATCGTGGCGTGTTTGCCGAGAGGTATTATGTAATCCCTTCTTGGCCTCACTCCATGTATTCCCGCTCCTGTTCCTTCATCTGTCTTAGAACCGTCTGTGTACCAGACTATTTCTGCAGATGATTGTGATTCTATACTCGAGTCCCATCTGTTCCAGTCGAGCTGTGTTTTGAATGGTTTTTCGAATGAGTATAGAGGTTGCATGTAGTCTGAAATCATATTAAGCTCGGCTACGTCAGCTACATGAGTGATTCTGGTGTGCCCAGTTGTGCTGGTTCTCCAGTTTTTTGTTTGGATCAATCTGTATGCACCCATCCTGGCCTCTCCCATGACATGTATGTCAAGGGGTGAGAGGTTGAGGATGACCTCCATAGCAGCTGTTGGAGTGCTGTTCATTGCACCCGTGATGCAGAGACAAGCAAGCCTTTGGATTTTTCCAAGGTTGGTTTTTGTCTGTCTCTGATTTGTTTTTGGCCACCACAGGAGTGAGCCATAAGTGATTCTGGGTCTTATTACCGCTGTGTAAAGCCAGTGCATGGTTTTCGGTTTGAGTCCCCAAGTTTTTCCAAAAGCTCTCCTGCACATCATAAGTGTCGTTTTACTTTTGTTGGTTACATGATGTAGATGTGGGTTCCAGGTTAGTTTCTTATCGAGAATCAGCCCAAGGTATTTTACCTGTTCTACAACTTGTAATGTTTCGCCGAAGAATCTGGGAGGTGTGAGATCTCCCATGTTTCTTTTGCGAGTGAAGGGAATGAGTGCTGTTTTGTTCGGATTTGCCCTTAGGCTCTCTCTGTTGCACCATTCCTCTACAGTCCTCAGTGCGTTTTGCATAAGTTCTGAGGTTATTCCGGTGTATTTTCCCTTGACGAGTATGACTATGTCGTCTGCGTATCCTTGAGAATAATATCCTTGGTTATTCAGGGAGGTTAGCAGTTCGTCCACCACCATGTCCCACTTAATTGATGTCTCGGGGATAGTATGCCCCCCGGTGGGGTACCTCTGGCAATTTCGACCCGCAGTTTTTCCTCGAGCATGTTGGCCTGGACCAGTCTGTTGTGAAGCATTGAGCGTATCCACCTGCAAGTGGTCTCATCAATGCCTCGTCGAGTAGTCGCAGAGACCATGCTTTCGAAGGAGGTGTTGTCGAAAGCTCCTTCGATATCTAGGAAGACGCATAATGCGATTTCCTTGATTGCCAGAGACTCTTCAATCCTTGAAACGAGATGGTGAAGAGCTGTCTCGCAGGATTTTCCTGTTAGATAGGCATGTTGGTTTTGGTGTAAAGGCCGCTCTATGAGAGCGGTTTCCCTTATGTCTCTATCTATCAGTTTTTCTAAGCCTTTCAGGAGGAAGGAAGATAGGCTTATTGGTCTGTATGCCTTGGCCTGGTCGTAGGAGTCCCGTCCAGGTTTCGGGATAAAGACCACATTCACAGTTTTCCAGGTTTGAAGTAGCCATCCAAATGCTAGACTCAGCCTGTATAGTCTGCATAGTTCTGGTGCCAGATCTTCAATTCCCTGCTGTAGTAATACTGGGAATATTCCGTCAGGACCAGGTGATTTGTATGGGTTGAACGAATTGATTGCCCATAGTACCTTAGAGTGAGTTACAATCCGTTTTGCCACCTCCCAGTCTTGCCTTCTTGCCCTTGTTTCAGGGTTTACAAGGATTTCATCTCTGGGGTTTTGGTATGTGGTAACGGTGGATCCTGGGAAGTGTGTTTGGAGCAGAAGTTCCATAGTTTCTTTCCCGGAGTTGGTATAGTCGCCATTGGGTTTCTTGAGAGTCCCCATTGGATTGATTGGATCTTTTGAAAGGATGCGATGGAGTCTTGCACTTTCTGAGGTTTGTTCTATATCCTCACAAAACTTCCTCCAAGCCTTCCTTTGCGCCGCTCTTATTTGTTTGTTATATTCTGTGAGTGTTCCGGAGTATTCCCCCCACTCTCCAGTTTTCTTTGCCCGATTGAATAATTTACGGGTTTTATTTCTGAGGTATTTGAGTTCGTTGTTCCACCAGCTCACTTTACCTTTGGTATTACAGCGATTTAGTGGGCAGTTGTTTTGATATGAGGTTATTATTGCCTCTTGCAGCAAGATTGAGGTTTGCTCTATATCATAGATGGTGTGTGTGTTAGATTTGACATTTCTAAGATTAGTTAGGTTATCTCTGAGCTCCCTCCGGTATCCCGACCAGTCGGTTTTTCTGGGGTTCCGACACATTCTTACAGGTTTACTGGCGTGACCAATCTCCACATGTATGGGTCGGTGATCCGAGTTTGAAGGTTCCTCAGATACCGCCCATTTGCCAACGTGCCGAGACACCAGGGGGGTGCCCACAGTTATGTCAATGGTTCCCCGCCTGTTGCGGGTGACAAAGGTTGGCTCATTGCCCTTGTTAAGTACTTCCAGGTTACTGGAGACGATAAATTCAAGCAATGACTCACCTCTTGTGTTCGTGTCGGTGCTTCCCCATACGCTATTGTGGGAGTTTGCATCGGCTCCGATAATTAACTGGAGTTTTGAGTCCTCGCAGTGTTTGACCAAAGCCTTCACTTGTGCTGATGGTGGAGGGCTTGGAGAGTCATAAGGCATGTAGACGGAGGCTAGCACTATGTTCCTCTCTACTCCATCCTCGATGTAGGTCGTCTTGATTGCTGTGATGTCTCTAAAACAGAACTCAGTCAGATTCAAAACATTTAAATCATTCCTGACAATTATGCAGGATCTGGCATTTCCACAGTGCTGATTATAAATAATCTTACCCTTGGATGGTCCAAGGCCTGATATGCGCCCTTTCACTAGCCATGGTTCTTGTACTAAGGCAGCGTCGATGTTGCCCTGTGCGAATATTCTGCACAGGGTTGCTGTAGCAGCCTTACTGTGCTGCAGGTTGGCTTGAACTGCCCGCAGCATTAGGATTGCTCCTGGTAAGGCTTATATTCTTGAAGTTGACCTGCGTTAGTCCCAGGAATGCTTTCATTCCCCTGGCCTGCAGGTTCTTCAGGGAGGTCTCATCAATTTGGAGAACAAGAGTTAGGCCTGTGGCCTCCTCTTGTCTCTTAATGACAAGCCATTCTCCAGTTTCTGTCCCCATGTTCTGGGTTTTAATCAACTGGAGGATTTTTCCGGATTCCATTTTGTTGTGTGGTTTTGGAATCCAGACCACTACCTTGGAGGTTTTGAGGATCTCCCTGGCAAGTCCTGCTTTGAGGACGGCCCCCTCCCAAGGTTTCAAACCGGGGACACATTCAAGCAGCCAGGTTTTGGTTGTTTCTTCCGAGCATGTCAGGAACAGCACGCCCTTGTGAACGTAGCTGTTCCTGAAGTTCGGACCTTTCCCCGGCTCGCACTTGAATATCTCCCCGGTGATTGCTTCCTGCAGAAGAATTCCCTGGTCTTCGGTCAACCGCTGCTCCGGGTAACTTTCCAGGGCAACGGCCATCTTCAGACCTCTGGCGGCCACCTCGTAGCCGTCCCGCTCAGTTTGGTTGCCTGAGGCTGAGACTTCCACGGTCAGCTCGCGTTTCGGTTTTTTCTTCTGCACAGAGCTCTCTGTGGAAGAGGGCTGGCTTCTTTGTGAGCGATCCCTCTTCCTGATTGGAGTTTCTGATTGCCCGCTGCTTCCAGCGGTGCTGGAAGTTTGTTCGGGCCAATCAGTTTTCCCTTCCGGGCGTCGAAAGCGGCGGTTGTTACGGCGTTTTCTGGGTTTAATTTCTTCCCCAGCTGCCTTAGTCGCCTCAATTCGCACCCTTCTTTTCGCAGCTCCTGAGAGCTTCTTCTTGTCCTCCAGATGTGAGCGGTTTACACCTGAAGCAACATGTTTCAGAGCCGAAGGGTCTGAAGGTTTAGTGGAACTGCCACTGCCCCCAGGTTGTTCCCTGTTCTCTGTTACCAGGAGTTTTTCAGTGGAGGTTTGACCCTCTACTGATTCCTCGCTGGATTTTGCAGCGGTTTCGGATGCCGAGTTCGATTCAACTGGAATCCCCTCGACTTCCATGGCCGCCGGTGTTGAGGTTGTTGGGTTTTCTTCAGCTGGAAGTTCCCCAGGGTTTTTTGTTTTGTTGTTTTCAGGTTCCATATAGTTCCCACGAGTATGGGGGAAAGGAACGTCCGCACCTGCGGTGCCCCCTGTACAGGTGTCAGGCTGATACTCTGGGAGGTCGCCATGTGTCCCAGAGGCTCCGTTTACGATACCTGATTATTGGTTCAGGTACCATCCATCCCTCGGCACGGGTCGCTTTACACCTTAGATTAAACCGTTAAACAACTTCACTGGCTGATAGATATTGTGCACTCTTTCAGCAAAGACGTTGACATGTCTTTTGGTCTCGATAAATGCGCCATAGTCAACAGCGGAAAGGGTTAAATGGAGAACACTCAGGAACAATTTCAGGAGATCCACAGTATGTTGTCAGAAGAGACCTACAAGTATCTGGATATTCCTCAAAATCAACGGATTGATCACACCCGTTTGAAAGCTGAGTTCACTGCGAAATATAAAAACAAGGTAACCAAAGTGCTCAACACCAACATGTTTGCTGAAAACCAGATCGATGCCTTATGCCTTGAAATCTTGGGCCACGTCAGCACTGACCTACACATTCGGAGTCTTGAAGTGGTCAGATGCTGATCTGAATGAGTTGGATCGACTAACCCGTCGCCTAATGACAAATTTCAGATGTCTGCACACCAATACAGAAAAGGCTTTATATCCATAGAAGAGATGGCGGACGAGGTCTGTTGCACATCTATAGACTCTCCAGAACCCAGGAGAAAAACTTGAGGCAGCGACTGCTCGAGTCCGAAGATAGCCTGATGAAATTGGTGACAACAGAGGATAAAGGATACACACCTCTGAACCTACAACACAGAGAACTGACATTCGATATCACCACGAGAAGCGAAGATATAAGTATGTACTTATATCTTCGCTGTCGAATGCGGGAACAAGCTCTGCACGGCAGATTTCCCAAACACCTTGAAGGGGGAAAATGTCGATAAATTAGCTTCTTTGTCGTGGTTAAATGCGAAACGCTTGTATTCTGAAACTGAGAGATTTCTGACGGCTATCCAAGATCGAGTTATAAGAACTCGCAACGACGAAAAACAATGTTTGAAGCTTAACGTGGAGGACAAATGCAGGAAGTGCGGCGCAGTTGGCGAGTCTATTGAACATGTTATCGCCGGTTGTCGAATTCTTGCTGACAACGCATATCTGGGCCGACACAACCAAGTGGCAAAAATTGTTCACCAGCAGTTAGCTCTTAGGCATGGTTTTTGGATATTTGTCCACCATATTATAGGTATCAACCTGCAGCAGTGTTGGAAACGGACGCAGCGGTTCTCTTTTGGGAAAGACTGACAGACCCATAACAACGGATATAACAGTGGACTACAATAGACCGGACCTTGTGTTAATTGAGAAGGATCAGAAGTATGGGGTGATAATTGATGTGGCAGTACCATTGACTCATAACATCGGAAGAACGGAGTCGGAAAAAATAACGAAGTACGAGAACTTGGCAGTAGAGCTGAAGAATATGTGGCAATTATCGAAAGTCGCTATTATACCGTTGGTGATTTCGGCTGAGGGAGTCATGTCCAAATCATTTAAGAAAAACCTTCAAAAGATCGAGATATCCCAGAGGATCGCGGGATATGCACAGAAGGCTGTAGCTTTGCAAACCACCTGTCACATCGTGCGGAAATTTCTGAACTAGTGGGAGGAACTGAAATGTTTTTTCACTGTTCATAGAAGTATACCAGCTCGAGCTGAGACCGGGAGACCGATGATGAAGAATAATAATAATATATGTTCATTTAATAAATTTCAATAAATAAACAAAATATGTTACAGAGGTTATTAATCTAGGAGAAATGACCAGTACGTAACTAAGAAAACAGTTGTTTTTGCCCTTAACCTGCATCCACATGACGAAACATAATCGAAAAATTGACTCTTCAAAAAATTAATTTCTATCTTATGCGTATAAGAGACCCAACCCCAAAAATTAAACCAAACAAATTTTTTTTAACGCCCTGACTGCGCGAATCCGACTATCAACAATTTTACATTCAGAATTAACTCATAAAAAAAATTTTTTGAATTTACAAGAATGAAAAAAAATATTCAGTGCAGTTTCACCTTAGAGAATGCTCAGATCTAAATATTTTGGTCGTAGTTAGTTACAGTACATCACAGTTATAGTAAGTAGGTTATATGTTATATCATAATCATTATTCTTCTTATATTATTATGTAATTACAACATCATTCACTAGAGGTAGGTATGTCCAGGTAGGGGTAGGCTCCCTGTCGCATTTAAGCAATGTATACAGTACACATATATAGTTATGTTTTTTTTTTTTTCTTCTTCTTTTTTTCATTTTTAATATTGATTAATGAACATCTTTATCCAGTGTCTATTTTTTTCGGTAAGCCATTTTTTTATGTTGAATTTGAAATTTTTGTAACTTTGAACTTTTTTTAGATCACCGGGTATTTGTGCATATGTTTTTGGAGCTATGTATAAATGTGACAACATCATTTACTAGAGGTAGGTATGTCGAAGTAGGGGTAGGCTCCCTGTCGTATTTAGGTAATGTATACACGTATAATATAGTTATGTTTTTTTATCTTCTTCTTTTTTTTTAATTTTAATATTGATTAATGAACATCTTTATCCAGTGTCTATTTTTTTCGGTTAGCCATTTTTTTATGTTGAATTTGAACTTTTTGTAATTTTTAACTTTTTTTAGATCACCGGGTATTTGTGCATATATTTTTGGAGCTATGTATAAATGTGACCTTTGGCCTATTCGTTTATTGCATCTGGTTGTTTGGTAAGTGTAATTCTTTTTTCGGGTAGAATACGAATGTTCGATTTTAATTAGAAGTATTTTTCCTGTGAATATGTAAGTGATTATTTTAAGTGCATACGATTGCCTTGCGTCGAGTACATTTGTTAGCTCGTATAGCTTGTCACTTGGAAATGTGAGGCTTTTTCCAAATATTATACGTAATAGCCATTTCTGTATCGTGTGCAGTTTTTCCAAGTGACAGTCGTAAATTCCCCCCCATCCTATAAGGCCATAATTGATCTGAGATTGTACCAAAGCATTGAACAGTATCATCATGTATTTTGTAGGTATTTTTTCATTAATTTGAATTTGTAAAGCAATCCTCTCAATTTTTTACTAAGTGGTTGACATGTTCGTTCCATTTCAGACTCACATCAATAACTACCCCAAGATATTTAATATTTTTTGCCTCTGGTATAGTGTGCTTTTGGTCTATTTCTATGCTCCCAAGGGAAGGCAGACCGGTATTGTATGAAGCAAAAGGTAAATATTTAGTTTTTTTTTAATTCAATGTTAGTTCATCGAATTTGAACCAGTCAATGATATATTTGAAGTCCCTCTTCACGTTTGATTTTAAACCATTCCAAGATGCTGCGTTATATTGTATTACCGTGTCATCTGCAAAACTGATTATATGGCCACTGCACTCGCTCTTCAGCAAACCGTTGAAATAAACTAGGAACAGGATGAGGAATTAATAGTTCCAATGATTAATTACCTCTGATCACTCTATGAACCACTTTAGTTCTGCCAATACAACGCTGAAAATTCGAATTGAAGTACCTACTTTGTCAATGGTACTTTAACTTCACTTCACAGAACACAAATACGCTGAGACGTTATCTATGTAATTTTCTTCTTGACTAAGACATTTTTGTTTTGGTCCACAGCACATAGTTGCAGGCAACTCAATTCACTATAGAACTTATATGATCATGGAATTATATGAGCCTTGCTTAAGATGTCTAAAAACATGGTGTATGTATGCACTTGTCAATTTTTAAATGCATTGACATCGACCAAATCGAAAATATCAGAATTGTTTCGTGGTGGCGCCGCAATGTCATACGTGCCATTTCATAATTCCAATATGAGCAATGAAGCTGGGCTTTGGCAAGAATCCAGATCTGCGCTTAGGCAGCAATATTGGGAATAATAGTATATTATTTCATTAGGAGGAGAAGTGTCACTTTTCGTGGCGAGTTTGAGTTTATCCGCCGAACGGAGTGAGGCGGATAATTGAAAGCGAGCCACGAAAAGTCACTTCTTCTCCGAATGGAATATGCTATTTTATTTCCAAACGTTTTCAAATTCATGAAAATTGTACATTAAATGTAACTTTATCAAATAAAAATGACGTTTCAATTGGAAGTTTTTGCATTCTATGCATCTATTTTCAATGGTAACCAAGTAATCTTTTTCGTAGCAACACTTTTCCTGCCGCCGCGCCGGAGGGAAAAGTAAATATTTCTCCGCCTAGGCGGAGAAATAGAACTTTTCGATGATCCTGTCAGTCGAGCACTGACGTTGTTATCGTACGTTTGGAAATAATATTCTCCGCCTAGGCGGAGAAATATTTACTTTTCCCTCCGGCGGCAGGAAAAGTGGTTGCTACGAAAAAGATTACTTGGTTACCATGAACATAAATGCATAGAATACAAAAACTTCCTATTAAAACGTCATTTTTGTTTGATGAAGTTACATTAAATGTACAGTTTTAATGAATTTGAAAACGTTTGGAAATAAAATAGCATATTTCATTCGGAGAAGAAGTGACTTTTCGTGGCTCGCTTTCAATTATTATCCGCCTCACTCCGTTCGGCGGATAAACCCAAGCTCGCCACGAAAAGTGACACTTCTCTTCCTAATGAAATAATATACTATTATTTCCAATATTTCTCCGCCTAGGCGGAGAAATATTTACTTTTCCCTCCGGCGGCAGGAGAAGCGTTGCTACGAAAAAGATTACTTGGTTACCATTGAACATAGATGCATAGAATACAAAAATTTTCAATTCAAACGTCATTTTTATTTGATAAAGTTACATTAAATGTACAATTTTCATGAATTTGAAAATGTTTGGAAATAAAATAGCATATTTCATTCGGAGAAGAAGTAACTTTTCGTGGCTCGCTTTCAATTATCCGCCTCACTCCGTTCGGCGGATAAACTCAAGCTCGCCACGAAAAGTGACACTTCTCTTCCTAATGAAATAATATACTATTATTTCCAATATTTCTCCGCCTAGGCGGAGAAATATTTACTTTTCCCTCCGGCGGCAGGAAAAGTGGTTGCTACGAAAAAGATTACTTGGTTACCATGAACATAAATGCATAGAATACAAAAACTTCCTATTAAAACGTCATTTTTGTTTGATGAAGTTACATTAAATGTACAGTTTTAATGAATTTGAAAACGTTTGGAAATAAAATAGCATATTTCATTCGGAGAAGAAGTGACTTTTCGTGGCTCGCTTTCAATTATCCGCCTCACTCCGTTCGGCGGATAAACCCAAGCTCGCCACGAAAAGTGACACTTCTCTTCCTAATGAAATAATATACTATTATTTCCAATATTTCTCCGCCTAGGCGGAGAAATATTTACTTTTCCCTCCGGCGGCAGGAGAAGCGTTGCTACGAAAAAGATTACTTGGTTACCATTGAACATAGATGCATAGAATACAAAAATTTTCAATTCAAACGTCATTTTTATTTGATAAAGTTACATTAAATGTACAATTTTCATGAATTTGAAAATGTTTGGAAATAAAATAGCATATTTCATTCGGAGAAGAAGTAACTTTTCGTGGCTCGCTTTCAATTATCCGCCTCACTCCGTTCGGCGGATAAACTCAAGCTCGCCACGAAAAGTGACACTTCTCCTCCTAATGAAATAATATACTATTACTAATTCAGTCCCTCTATGACACATCATAATATGTCGTGAATCATAATATGTAATTCATATCTTCATTTGAATACTCTCGATTGTCTCGATCATAACCTTATAACTTCATGTGAAATGAATCGCTTTATTTCGTTTATTTCAAGAGCTGAATATAATTTCTAACTCCTATTCATATTTAAGAATTGAACTCAAAATATTCAAGTAACATCCTCGATATATATTTTCTTGTCTATTGTCTTTTGGAATATACATAACCTCTACATTTCTCGCAATTTTTGAATTTCCAGTTGACGCAATTCTCACCAAAAAATTGGCTCCGCTTTGTGGCTGTTAATAGCAGGTGTATAAGCCATATTATACCTTTCCTCAGAACTAATATGAATCAAAATGTTAAGAATATGAACACAAATTATTGCTTGAAAAAACTATCGACTATTAGCACAACCCGTTCACCAGAATTAATTCTAATATTTGAAATAACTAATAAAACTTAGAACTAATTTTGTGAATAGCGCTTTCTGCAGTGGAAAAAACGAAACTTTTCTAATATTCTCAATGTTGGCTAATCAAAATCTAATTAGTACTCACACCATTATTTTAATCATCTTAGCCTTTTGATGCTCAGCTTGAAATAATTGGTAAACATCTCAGTTGGTGGAGCAGTGGTATTTCCATGTCTCCATGGATATAAGCTGACAGAACAGAAACACAAAAATAATATGTCAATTACTAATTATGGCAATGTTGGATTCAGTTTCCACAAATATATTTATTACCCAAACAGAAATTCAAAAACATTTCAAAAATTATCACAAAAGATTGATCGCCAAAATCTGATTTACTTGACATTTCAAGAAAAATTCACTATGATATTCACCCGCCTCTTGATCTGGTAATAGCCTTTCATATTCATGTTACTGTAAGTTCTATGCAAATTAGACAGCAATTGTATATACATCGCCATCTAACGGTGATCATGTAAAATATAGTACCTTCACTATTACGTTATTTTGGATAAATGAAACTGTAAAAATAACTCATTATAATCAGTCATAATGTGTGAATATCGCCACCTTAACTGGTGAGAACGAAACCTCTCTCATATCAGTCATATCTCAACGAAATCTGATCATTTTAGAGATCTGTAATTCTACGCTACGACATTTCGTCTTTGGTCAACAGGGCAGAGTTGGAGGCAACCCAAATTACACACCATTTGTTTGCATCGATGTCTAACGGCTACGGATAAGCTGTAGCGTAACTGTAGCGATACCTAGTGGCCTCACTCGAAAGGAGGAAAAGCATTTCCTGTATGAGTGAAATTTTCATCGATTTTTTTCAAAGTTTTATTGTATTTATAATAACCAGACCGTAGACGAGTCCATATATGAAGTTTCATAACAAACAGTCCATCGGATCTCGAGTTATAAATGGTGTAACCAACATCTTTCTTTCATATTGTATATAGAATATAGATACAGATTTTAATGCGTTGTTATTGATTCAACTAGGTTTGAAGAAGGGCACTGCCCGAAACGAAGCCGACAATTTTATTATTTTGATGTTTTCACAAGTCTTGTGAAATGAAATATGTTTTATTCACCCCGATTTATCAATTACACAATCTCGATGGATGGGGTAAATACCTACTACAGATTAACAACAAGAATATATAATATGTAGATATCCAAAATGGAAATATGTCAGTGAATTATTTTCAGTTCAGTTCCAAGATATGACGATAATTAACGATGATATGTAAGACTCAAAGTAGCGGGCGATCTTGTCCTGCTAATAAGAGGTAAGTTACTCAGCGTTATCGTTGATTTGGTGCAAAATGCTGTGCGGATAATCGAGTGGTGGTGCCTTACATATGACCTTCTTAGTAAAGCCTAAGAAAACCGAAATGGTCCTCTTTACGTGGAATAGTGTGCCTTGCGACATTAGACTTACCAGTCTTTTTGGAATGAGACTCACCTTATCTGACCAGGATCGTTATCTCGGTATTATATTGGACCGCAAACTTCTGTGGAACAAACACATCGAAGCTCAAGCGAATAAGGCCAATATAATACTTTGGTCTATACGGAAGGTGCTCGGCAAAAGGTGGTGCTTCAGAGAACATATTATACACTGACTGTATACTGTGATAGTGAAGACTATTCTCACCTATGCATCAGTGGTATGATGGACTTCCTTGAAGAAGGCCAACAACCGAACCATCCTCAACAGATGCCAGAGGAGAGCTTGTCTTAGTATAACAGACGCTCTAAGATCCACTACCACAGCATCAATGGAATGAATGTTGGGTATTCTTCGGTCTACCCATACACCTCGCCGTCATAGAGGTGGCTATGAAAACATCACTCAGAATCTGGGTACAGGGACAATGGCGGGATCGCGGAGGATTCAGGGGGCACGCCATGGCTCTCAAGATGAACATTATAACTCGTCCCTCCTCCACAGAGAGGACGGTGCGAACACCCAATTTTGCTAGCAATACAAAGTAGTTGTTGCTGACAGAGATCAGTGGTGTAAACCAGACAGGTTACTAAAACCCGAAAGTCCCCCTGGTACACCGACGGCTCTGTTTGCAACACAGGAGCCGATACTGGGATTATTGGACCAAGAACAAAGTGGTCCATTCCTCTAGAAGTCTAGATCTAGAAAAAGACTGCACAATCAGAGCTATATGCTGTCCTCGTATGTGCGGTGGAGAGTATCCGCAGAGGATACTCGGGAAAACACATTCAGAGTGTAACAGCCAAATGGAATAAATTCGATAACGAATAAATGAGGGGGTGTTAGGCAAAACGCTCGGACACGTCGATTTGTAATTTTAAATCCGCATAATATTCAAGAAAATTAAAATCATATAGGGTGTTCCATGCGACCTTGGCCAATACCAACTTTCTTATTTCAAATGCAACCCCCTGTATATTATTTATTTTTTGGATTCTTCAGAAAATTCTAGACATAATTCTTGTACAATGTCCTAAACCTATCTTCAACTTTTTCGGAAATATTAAGCGTTTTCAGATTTCTTACAAAATTTAACATTTTAAATAAAAATTATTTTGTTTCACAAATTCGATACATTACACTCAATACTTATTTCCCATTTACCTCTTGATATGAAGAAAGTAAGCAAAAACCATTACTGAGAAGAAATTAAAAAAAAAACAAAAACAGATTTGTTTATTCACATAGCCTTAGTAACACGTTGTCTGTAGCATGTTGCCAAGACGTTCGCGGCGAGCATTTTGAACATTTCCTACATTGACATTAATGTTTTTTTTTTGTTTTTACTTTTAATAATTAAGAAATTATTACTTATTAGGTTTTAAGTGTAATGTACCGAATTTGTGAAATTAAATAATTTTTATTTAAAACGTTGATTTTTGCAATAAATCTGAAAAACACTTAATACTTCCGAAATAGTTAAAGATAGGTATAGGACATTGTGCGTGAATTGTGCCTAGAATTCTCTGAGGAATCCAAAAAATAAATAATATACAGGGGGTTGCATTTGAAATAAGAAAGTTGGTATTGGTCACGGTCACATGAAACACCCTATATATTATTATTTTCTTGAAAAATATGGGCATTTAAAATTACAAATCGACGTGTCCGAGCGTTTTTCCCAACACACCCTCATTTATTCGTTATTTAATTTATTCCATTTGGCTGTTACACTCTGTATACATACATATTCTGCGACAGTCAGAATACACTGAAATCCCTCTCTGAAATAAAAGTAACCTGGAACTTGATTCACGAATGCAGAAAGGCCCTGCGCACGCTTGGCTCAGATAACACTCTCAAAGTTATCTGGTGCTCAGCGCATGCGTCGATGTCTGGTTATATATGTAAGATAATAAAACACTCGGGGTGGATTAACGTGTTTATTCACAGTTCACAGTGGGCTTTTATTCGTACAGATTAATACAAATGTACATTCCGTTATGGAATACAAAATGGCAGGTTATGTTGTTGTTTAGGATGCGGCGGCGTTGTCAGACAGAGAGGGAGCGTGGTAACGAGATCATCGAAAACCATCGCTTCAGATCACAGAGTGTTTGACATTAGGCCTACTACGATTCGGTAGATATGGTCTCAGCTTATTTTTATATCAATTCATAGAGAGCACATAATTCGAATTGCTCACACGGCCATACTGACACTTGAAACGACCTCGTTTCATTAACACAGCAAACAATAATACTTTTCAGGTTACATAAAGCATTGTTTAACTAACATCTGATACAATTGAGTTTTTGTGAGGCATGGCTATGTTCAAAACGCTGGCTCGCGCTGCGGCTTTGTATTTCAGGTGGGAAAAAGAGCCAGGCAAATAAAAAAACCACCACCGCTTACATGCTCACAACTCAAGATTTAGAACTAATTAGCCAAGAACTAAAAGTCAGCTTCAGCTGATTACCACAAAATTGATGATCTGCTATAAAATTGTTCAGGTTATGCAATGGACCAAAAATGTTCATTCCCACTCCTGAATGAATGAACTCCAATCCTCGCTTCGTTAGACGATTTTACAGCCATGATCAACAACAAATCAAATTACAATATTTCGAGGCTATAAAGTTCTAAGCTTCATGAAAAATAACTCATTTCAGATTTTCCATTATGGTACATCAATTATTGCAATGATTATCTGTTTACACAGAAATAGGTCAGGCCAGAACAAAGCCAAAAGAACCAAAAAAACACTATCACATACAAAAGTGATCAGATCCAAACAAGATAATCAGCATAAATTTAAATTTCTTAACTCTTCACTAAAGATTATGACTATCCAGTCATCACATTACAGTGCTCAAGAATTCACTGGCACACTACGATTCTTTCATGTCACCAACACTAAAACTGATTTTCTGTATCCACAGTCCATATTCTCAGCTGTTCTTGTCCTGCTGTAGTCATTCTGTTCTGACCTCCTATTCGCTTCAGGGCATAGCGATCATTCGGCAATACAGCCTTAATTTCAAATGGGCCAATGAACTTTGGTTTCAATTTACCAACGTTTGACAGTTGTGTAACTTCCATTACTACTTTCTGATTTACCTCGAACAGGTAACCTGGTTTTCGAGTCATATCAAACTTCCTCTTTGTTTCCTCTGCCGAAACATCCAGTTTCTCAATGAGGGCATCTTTATCAACATTAATTTGCTTTATTGGTATATCGCTGAGCACGTTAATGGTTGACGAAAGTCTCTTATTAGAGTTTTTCATTAAAACTACAGGAGCATATCCTGTCGACTTATTCACAGTCGAGTTCAGATCATTTTCAATGTTCGGTAAAGACTTATACCATAATTTTTCATCTTTCTCGTTCAAAATTGATCTCATTGCATTGAAAATGGTTCGCATAACTATTTCAACCTTTCCGTTGCCTCTTGGTAGTCCTGTCGCTATAAAGTGTAATTCTACATCCTCTGATTCAAGAAATTGCTTGAATTTAGGTGATAGAAAAGCAGTACCTCTATCTGATATTATTCTCTTTGGTTTTCTCAGTTCTAAAAAGACTTTCTTCAGGGCTTTAATGCTTTCTTCTGTTGTTCTCTGCTTCAGGGGTCATAGTTTGATGAATCGTGTAAAAGCATCAACGATCACCAATATTTGTGTGCAGATTTAACGAGTGGGTCTGCGTGGTCAATAGGCCAGGTATCCAAATTTTCAGTGGGAACGTCTTTTAGTTGACAAAAACCAGATCTCCTTTCAGTATGCGACTTTCCAACGGTACAGGATCTACAGTTCTTCACATACTTGCGAATAGTCTTATTCATTCCTGGCCAAATCACATCTTCTCTCATCTTGTTGAGCATTTTATCAACTCCTATGTGTGAAGATTCATCATGGTACAGTTTCATTATCTCCAATCTAGCCAAAATTGGGACAAAGCATCTCATTGGGTGAGTCCTCTTCCCTTGCCAGTAAACCAAGTCATCCTGGACTGCAAAACCTTCCTCATGTAGATTTCCACTTAAGATCTCCATGCAAAATGGGTTGACTTTTTACCATTCCCCAATTGATTGATGAGTACCTGTAACAGATTTGAGCGCCAGTATTTTGTTCTCGCAAGGCAAATTCCTACTCATATAATCGACATGCTTCTATTCCTCGTGGACTGGGTTTTAGCATACCGCATTCAATTATTACTCCTAAAAATTCTATTGACGTTTGGAAGAATTCGCATTTTTGGTAATTAAGTGCGAAGCCACACTTTGATAGCCTATCGATAATTTTATTTAAATTAACACGTCCTTCAATATTTTCACATGGACAAAAAATATCATCAACATAAACTAGGGCAATTTTCTCTTTATAATCTCCTTATCAATTGCTGACTGATAACATGAAGGAGAATTTATGAAACCAAAGAGCATTCTATTGTATTCATACAATCCATCAGGTGTAATAAATGCTGTAATGTGTTTGGAACTGTTCGTCCAATCCTGACAAGTCTAATTCTAAATCTTTACAAACTAAAGTGAACGTTTTAGGAGATTTTCTAAAGTATGTCACAAAATCAACACAATCTTTATCAATTTCAAGTTGAATATCCCCTTCTTTGAGTATATCTGATCCGATCGAAGCATCAATATCCTTATATGGAATAATAGTATCTGTAACTATATTGAATTCAATTTCTATAGCTAATTCACACTTTAAAAATCGGATGTTTGCTTTTCCTAATGTTTTAAATTCAACGTTTCCTATTCCCATAATTTTTTTAGTTTGAGGTATTACTTAACTTTGGCAATCCATTCTTTCGTTGTGAAAGGTGAATTGTCGGGATCGTACTGCATGAAATCCACATGGTTTTGAGCGTCGTTGTTAGTTGAACTCGATCTTCCACTTGCCATGTTCGCCATGAATTCAATCATTTTCATCTGCAGTTGAGCTTGGATTTCCATCATTTGAATCATCGTCATTGGTTCGGCTTGGGCAGCATTCTCTTGATCCATTTCGAATTCGTTTGCACAAAGAAATCGGTGAAACTCGTAGAATTCAGGTTCTAATTCTTTATTTGTAAAGAAAGAATCTATCCCGCTTCTGATGTAAGATAATAAAACACTCGGGGTGGATTAACGTGTTTATTCACAGTTCACAGTGGGCTTTTATTCGTACAGATTAATACAAATGTACATTCCGTTATGGAATACAAAATGGCAGGTTATGTTGTTGTTTAGGATGCGGCGGCGTTGTTAGACAGAGAGGGAGCGTGGTAACGAGATCATCGAACACCATCGCTTCAGATCACAGAGTGTTTGACATTAGGCCTACTACGATTCGGTAGATTTGGTCTCAGCTTATTTTTATATCAATTCATAGAGGGCACATAATTCGAATTTCTTACATAAAATCATATTACTTTGCCAAAGAAGGAGCTCGCCCGACTGGGCCGGAACCCGGGCTTCCTATCCGAGGATGTATTGATATCTAGTTAGCCTAGACCAGTTCCATGCATAAACAAAATATTGCGATACCTTTTCAACGAACAATAACTTATTACAAGTGTCAGTGTAGAGTTCGACGTCAGGAAAGTAAACCAGAGTTACGCAATAAATTAAAAAAGAAGATGTTTACCGAAATTGTAAAAATCGAAAAACGAGTAAGTAACGAGCCATCATCAAGCTTCAAAAGAGATAAATTTCTCATTGAAGATGATGACCGATCGGGAAGGCCAGTTTCTGTGTCAGTCCCCGAAAATATCGATGCAGTTCATGACATGATTTTATCAGACCTTCGAATTGGCTAAAACGGACATCTGAAGCACTGAAGATTTCATACGAATGCGTTCATCATATAGTTTACTTAATTCAATTTGGACATGAGAAAAATTTCTGCAAAATGGATCCCCAAATGTTTGAATGTAGACTTCTTGAACCGAATTGTTGCTATGGCTGAGACTTGGGTACATTTCTACGATCCAGAAACAAAGCAACAATCGATGGAATGGCGGCACTCTGGTTCTCCGAGACCTAAAAAGTTTCGTGTCCAAAAATCTGCTGGAAAAAATCTTGCTTCGATTTTTTGGGATTGTCATGGAGTAATCATGATTGATTTTTTCGATAAGGGTAGAACAATAACTGGAGATTACTATTCGACATCACTGGCCACTCTACGGAAAAATTGAAGAGAAAAGACGCGGAAAGTTATCCAAAGGTATTTTGTTTTTACAGAACAACGCCCCAGTACACAAATCTCATGTTGCCATGCAAAAAATTCGTGATTCAGACCATTCAGGGTTAGAATTACTAGAATACCCCCCTTATTCACCAGATTTGGTTCCGTCCGACTATCATCTCTGTCCTCGACTGAAAAAAGTTTAAAAGGTCGTAAATTTTCTTCCAACGAGGAGGTACTCGTAATGAAAGCTGTTGAGGACTGGTTTGCAGAGCAAGAAGAAACATTTGTTTTGAAAGGTCTAGAGACGTTGCACGTACGCTGTAATAAATGTATTCAATTAAGAGGAGAATATGTTGAGTAATAAAATATTTTGACATTGAAATATTGTTCGGTTCTATAGAAGGCTAAGAATGTTTCAATATATCCTCGTAAAAGGGCGGATTAAGCTCTTTTTCATAGGAAAGGGAGGGGGGGGGTAATGAAGATTCAAAATCATGAAATCAGGTACACAATGTATGAAATATTTTATGTGCACCACATTGCGTAACTTTTTCAGGTTCAGGAATTGTTAGCCTATACATGAACCATTGTTTCGATGAAATTTTACAGTTTGTAACGTAAAAATTACGTTATATCTCATTAATTGACTTCTTTTACGTTCGCCTCTTGAGTTGAATCATCATGTGTTTCGAAATCATTTTTCGAAATTATATTGTCGTCCTGATATAGTGGGGATGCCCAGGAAGGTGCGCATATTTAATTGAATGATGATCAGTGATGAATGAGACGGTGAAGAGTGTGAATACATATTGGCTATTCAGTTTTTATTTCGTATTGCGTTTATAATTATTCAGATAAAATTGCATTTTTTTGAATTTTCAGGATTCCATAATTCTATAATAATTTTCCTAATATCCGTATTCAATTGGTATAGATTGTTCAATTATATATTTTCAAAATTAGAGTTTTCCTTTTCAAAATTTGCAAATGGCGTAAGCTTCCATTTTGTTCAATTTCATTTGATTCATTTCGGTTATTTTTTTTCTTATTAGTATTTCTCGATTCTTGAAATCAAAATTAAATAATTCCATTCTACATTTGATTTTGTTTTTTTTTGAACTGTTGCTTGCTTCTGTAACATTTTGCAGATATATCAAAACTTCTCTTCTTCAATGGTTGAACCCTTGTGGTTTAGGATTTAACCAAATATAGACCATTAAGAAGTGAGGGCAGTTTGAAGTTTTCATCAGAACGACGGCCTGTTGAATTGTCACCACAGGACATAGCCAAATTAAGGGAGAGAATTTCATAGGTTCCGAAAGTCGTTTGAAATCGAAGGTAAGATCTTTCCAATTTTTATGAGAAGGCTTATCTTGGGTTTTTCTGAGGAGAATTTCAAACTTGGCAACATTTTCAAAATTTTAATACTTTCTGCATTATTTTGGAGTCACCATTAAAAGAAAATTTTCTGATTCAAAATTTGACAGCCAATCGACACCTCCTAGCTCATTTATTCGCTCCAATCCAATCAGGATTAGTTTTTTATTTTGTTTCTGTTTTGAGTCAATTAATTAAATATTCTAAATTTTTTTTATAATTTAATTTACTATATTGTCGGACAAAAACTTCTGCACTCTGTATTTCTATTTGCATGTACCACTACTGGTGAGAAGAGCCTGTCAAGAAAACCAGTCCATTCAAAATTTTAAATCCATTCGATCCAGCCGAATATTGCGTTTTTGGCAACTCAGAGCTCAATCCACGAAGTACTGTCCAGAAAATTTCGGCAAAGGTACAACACAACAAAATTATTCAGCCAGCAGTTATTTGGATCTATTCGACGAAAGAGTCCGGACAATGGTTGAATAGGTGGCAAACCAGAGGGTACAGGAAAATTTGGTATTTGTGAGTCAGGCAATATACTTGTATGGAATTTGATGATTTTTAAGTTGAATATATATTTGAAAATTTTGACTACAGTTTTATTTGTTGGTGAGCATTAAGGGTTCTCTTTTTTTGTTTTGAGTTGATAACATCCATTAAATTCAGTTAATTTTGAGAGAACCTAGGCGCCCACCCAAAGAGGCAAACCGAGCACAAATCCACTTCCCTGAGCTTGCTAGTCGTAAGAGCATTTCGTTTAACATGAAGCGTGTTGCTTTTAATTGTGAATCGGGATGGGGCTACGTTTCGTCCCAGCCTCGCTTACGATGGACTCATCAGATTGGCTAATGTAAGCGAGGCCTGCCAATGACGTAGGTGTTACAGCTGCCCTGCCCGAGACGAGCGTGGGTACTGGGTAGTAGGACCTGGTCGATCTATAAAGAATATGGTACCGCAGTAACCCACGCTGCCTAGGAGGAGGTGCCCTCTGTGCGGGCGGCGTGTGAAGCGCGGTCGCAGACTTCTGCACGCCGGTGGCAAGTCGCCACATGACTCTCCCCCAGTGAACAGGACAACTGGTCATGATACAGTGGACGATGCCTGGAGACCTGAGAGGGCTGCAGCCGGTGCTTTGTCTTGTCCGACACTGGGATGGACGTGTGCCATCGCCAGCGAGGGACGGTTGCACACCTTGTTGCGCTTGCAGCCAGAATTGTCTCGAAGGTTGATCCAGACATCGTATGTGGGGACGAAAGTTGAGCTGTTATTTCCCCATGCCCGATCACGTCGGGGTCACCAATTTGAAGCGTGTTGCTTTTAATTGTGAATCGGGATGGGGCTACGTTTCGTCCCAGCCTCGCTTACGATGGACTCATCAGATTGGCTAATGTAAGCGAGGCCTGCCAATGACGTAGGTGTTACAGCTGCCCTGCCCGAGACGAGCGTGGGTACTGGGTTGTGGACCTGGTCGGTCTATAAAGAATATGGTGCCGCAGTAACCCACGCTGCCTAGGAGGAGGTGCCCTCTGTGCGGGCGGCGTGCGAAGCGCGGTCGCAGACTTCTGCACGCCGGTGGCAAGTCGCCACATGACTCTCCCCCAGTGAACAGGACAACTGGTCATGATACAGTGGACGATGCCTGGAGACCTGAGAGGGCTGCAGCCGGTGCTTTGTGTTGTCCGACACTGGGATGGACGTGTGCCATCGCCAGCGACGGACGGTTGCACACCTTGTTGCGCTTGCAGCCAGAATTGTCTCGAAGGTTGCTCCAGACATCGTATGTGGGGACGAAAGTTGAGCTGTTATTTCCCCATGCCCGATCACGTCGGGGTCACCAATTTGAAGCGTGTTGCTTTTAATTGTGAATCGGGATGGGGCTACGTTTCGTCCCAGCCTCGCTTACGATGGACTCATCAGATTGGCTAATGTAAGCGAGGCCTGCCAATGACGTAGATGTTACAGCTGCCCTGCTCGAGACGAGCGTGGGTACTGGGTAGTAGGACCTGGTCGGTCTATAAAGAATATGGTACCGCAGTTACCCACGCTGCCTAGGAGGAGGTGCCCTCTGTGCGGGCGGCGTGTGAAGCGCGGTCGCAGACTTCTGCACGCCGGTGGCAAGTCGCCACAAACATAACATCACAGGTTACAAAGTGGCGCCCAAGTGTTTGTTTCTTTGGTTTTTGGCTCACTGGTAAATATTACTGAGCGTTTTGGTCTTCATCAGAGAATTTTCAATAGTAATTTTTGGTTAATTGAGCGCCTCACTATGGATCCGAATCTGTTAAAATCTAGTGAATTGACTTATGAATTGTTGCTGAGGAGTGTAGATGCATCACAGATGACAGTTGATGAGAAACGTAAATTATTGAGAGGTTGTTTAAGCCAAGAAAAGGGTAATAGAAGTTTTGTAGAACTAACCCATTCCTTGAAATTCATAGACGATATCGTTGGTGTTAAAGAAACATATGATGATTTAGAGGGTAAAATTTCGAATTTTGTTGGTGAAATTAATGACTGTAGAAGAATAGAAACTAGATTGACTCACTTATCTGGCAGAATAGCTAGATTAAATGCATTAGAGCCTGATCAGTTGAAGGAAAAACAGGATTTTGGAGTTAAATTATTATCTTTAGAAGCAGACTTTTCTCAAAAACTTGATGAACGAAAAACACCACCATTAACTTCAACACCTATCAAACATAAGACCTTTGTTTCGAATAATATTTCGGGTAGCTCGGAAATTTTAAAATCAGTACCGGTATATAAATGGAATGTTTTTTTCACGGGTGATACAAGGAGAGAATCAGTTACATCATTCTTAGAAAAAGTTGAGCAATTGCGTTTAGCCAGAGGTGTTACAAAAGAAGAACTTTTCTTGTCAGCTTGTGATTTGTTTAAGGGTCAAGCTTGGACTTGGTATGTTAATGTTAAAGTGGACGTTGATAATTGGGATAAATTAGTAAACAAATTGAAGGAAGATTTTTTGCCATATTTTTATGATCAAGATCTAAGGGATGAAATTAGAAATAGGACTATGAATCAACATGAAAGAGTAACATTGTTTATATCAACAATGGAGGGACTTTTCAGAAAATTGTCAATTTTACCTCCAGAAAAAGAAAGAGTAGATCAAATAAGGAGAAATCTGTTGCCCTATTTCATTACACAATTAGCTTTGGCTCAAGTTAATACAATTTCAGAATTATCTTCAATATGTAAAAAACTAGAGGAATCCAGATCAATGTCTGATAGATATAAGCCTCCACCAAATAATAGGATAGGTTTACTTGAACCAGAGTTGAGCAGTAGTCAAGTCAACAATTCCTTTTTTCCGAGATCATATAAAGCTGATTACAAAAGGTTTAACTATAGTAGAGTTTCAAATATTAATAACATGGAAACCATCCATAATAACACGCCCTCGCATAATGATCATTCGATGTCTAATGTTGGTTCTATTCAATGTTGGAATTGTGACAGATACGGTCATAGATTTACCGAGTGCTACAGACAGAAGTCAATTTTTTGTCATCATTGCGGAAATAAAGGTGTAGTTATAAACAATTGCCCGAATTGTTCAAAAAACGCATTTTCAGGTGGCAGTCAAGGTCGTTCGGAGGCTGTCACCGGTGTAAATTCACAAGAGAGAAATCAGCAACCATCAACAAGTGGCCAAAGTCAAAAGAATGGTACCCAAAAGAAAAACAGAACCTAAATACTAAACGATTTACTAAACAACAGCATTCAGCTAATAAATCACACTTGTTTCGGGAAAATGCAGACGTTAACCCTTTATTCTCAACAAAGGTCAATGACAATCGTCCTTATGTCACAGTTACTATTTTTGGTACTGATGTGTTAGCATTGGTAGATAGCGGCGCGAATTCGTCAGTTTTGGGTAATAACGGACTTTCCATTTTGGGGGGCTCAGAACTATCTATTTCTTGTGATAATTATTACAACGTTACAACCGCTGACGGTAACGTACACAACTACTTGGGACATATCAATTTGCCCATTACATTGAATGACGTCACGAAGACACTGGATATATTAGTAGTACCAAATATTCAGCATGAATTGATTCTCGGTATGGATTTCCTTAGATTGTTTAAAATAACGGCGGATTTTAAGAACTTGTCATTCAATACAAATCTGGTTGCCGATGTTAGCGTGATAAATACAATTAAATCTATAGATGAACTATCTTTCCAAGAAAAACAACAGTTAAATGAAGTAATACATCATTTTAAATGTATTGATTCACAAGATAGATTGGGCCTCACACAAGTTTTAAGTCATACAATTGATACGTTAGAAGCGAAACCGATCAGACAAAAGCAATATCCTTTGTCACCGAAAATGCAAGAATTCTTGAATAAGGAAATAGATAACATGTTAGAGTTGGGAATAATAGAAAAATCGAATTCACCATGGTGTTCACCTTTATGGTTGGTCAAAAAGAAGTCGGGGGATTTCAGAGTATGTTTTGACGGTAGAAAATTAAATCAAATAACAGTTAGAGACAGTTATCCTATGCCTAGGATTGATTCTATTTTGTCAAGATTGCGAGATTCTACTTTTGTTTCATCAATCGATCTGAAAAGCGCTTTTTTTCAAGTTCCACTGGATGAGTCCTCAAAACCGAAAACTGCTTTTGCTGTTTATGGAAAAGGGTTATTCTAATTTAAGGTTTTGCCTATGGGCTTAATAAACAGTACAGCCACAATGTCTAAACTCATGGACATGATTCTAGGACCAGAACTTGAGCCTTATTGCTGGGTGTACATAGATGATATCATTATAGTCACTCCCGATTTTCAAACTCACATTAGAGTGCTACAAGAAGTATATGGGAGATTATATGAGGCTAATTTGACTATTAATTTTGAGAAATGCGAGTTTTGTAAACCATCACTCTCATATTTAGGTTTTGAAGTAGGAAAAGATGGGCTTAGAATGAGTCCCGACAAAATCTCGGCCATTTCAAATTATCCTCTTCCTAAGAACACGACTGAAATAAAAAGATTGATAGGGTTAGCTGGTTGGTACAGACGTTTTTTCGATAATTTTGCTAGTATTTGTTCTCCAATTACTGATTTGCTGAAAGGCAAAAGGAAAGGTCAATCCATTATTTGGACAGAGGAAGCCAATAATGCTTTCAATGCCATAAAAAATAAATTAACAACCGCTCCAACACTTGCAAGTCCCGATTTTACAAGACCTTTTTATATCCAAACTGATGCATCAAACACTGGTATTGGTGCAGTTATATATCAGGAAGAAAACGGCGTAGAACATCCGATTGCCTTTACTAGTAGAACACTCAATAAACATGAGCGAAAATATTCGGTGACAGAAAAAGAACTCTTAGCTGTGATATTTGGAATTGAAAAGTTCAGATGCTACGTGGAGGGTACTTTCTTCTATGTAGTAACGGATCATATGGCACTTAAATGGTTACAAAACCTATCCAACCCCAGTGGTAGATTGGCCAGAATGTCTATAAGGTTATCGCAATTTGATTTTAAGGTCATACATAGAAAAGGTTCTTTAAATATTGTTGCAGATGCACTATCAAGAATAACGTCCGAAAATATTTCTACTCTAAATGTTGATACCCTGAAACCTGATAAGTGGTACAAATCTATGATACAGAAAATTCAAAATGATCCTGATAAATATCCTACCTTCAGAGTAGATAATAACTTTTTGTATAAATTTGTCTCTAATAATCATGATATACTCAGTAACCTACATGAGTGGAAGTTAGTTATTCCAACCAAAAATCGTTTAGAGGTTTTGAAATTATATCACAATGACGAGTGTTCGGGGCATTTTGGTGTGTCAAAGACTTTGAGTAGAATATTAGAATTGTATTATTGGCCTAGGATGAGGAAAGATGTTGCAAATTTTGTTCGAAAGTGTACTATCTGTCAAGCCAATAAAACTTCAACACTAGGTACACCAGGATTAATGGGTCAATACAGGGATATAAAATTTGCTTTTCAAATGATATCTTGCGATTTGTTGGGACCGTATGTGAGGTCGAAACAAGGAAACAGATTTGTTTTAGTAGTCATTGATTGGTTTACCAAGTTCGTTTTGGTGCACCCTATGGCTAATGCTACAGCCAAAAGTATTAGGAATTTTATTGAAAATCAGGTTTTTCTCATATACGGTGTTCCTCAGATATTATGTTGCGATAATGGTCCTCAATTTATTTCTAGAGTATTCAAGGAATTGAACACAGAATATAAAATTCAGAAAATATTTTATAATTTAAAATATCATCCACAAGCAAATCACACTGAACGAGCCAATAAGGAAATAGTACGTTGTCTCAGATCATATATTGGTGAAAGTCAGAAAACTTGGGATGTTTCTCTTCATAAAATTGCACAAGCTCTAAGAACTGCAAAGCATGATGTGACTCAGTTTTCTCCGGCCTTTTTGACATTCGGACGTAACGTTCCACTTTATGGTGATTTTTATGGTCAAATTTCAGAAAATGACGAAAACTTGTCACTGATTGGTGACAGAGCTCAAAGACTAAAGGATTTAGAATCGTTACCGGAATTATTTATCAAAATTAGAGAAAGACTTAAAAAGTCTTATGAAAAAAATGCCAAATATTATAACCTTAGGAGAAGAAATATAAGTTTCAATGAAGGAGATCATGTTTGGAAAAAGAATTATGTTCTGTCTAGTGCTCCGAATGATTTTTCAGCAAAATTAGCTCCTCGATATATTCCTTGTATAATAAATAAGAAAATATCGAATGTTTCTTACAATTTAGTCGATATGCAGGGTAATAATCTGGGAAATTGGCATATTCAGGATATGAAGGAAAATTTTACTGACGACACAGTAAATTTTGATTCAGATTTGTCCGAATATGAAGACGCATTAGATGATTTATCTCCATAGTATATTGTTAGATATGTGTTGGTAATTGCGAACTTGATAATATTATGGTGGTTCCAATTTTTTTTTAATTGAGGACAGTGAGATTTTGGGATTATTTTTGTTTAGTGCTAAGAAAAAATTGAAGTGGCTCCAAATTTTTTTTCTGGGGAGAGGGAGTGTAACGTAAAAATTACGTTATATCTCATTAATTGACTTCTTTTACGTTCGCCTCTTGAGTTGAATCATCATGTGTTTCGAAATCATTTTTCGAAATTATATTGTCGTCCTGATATAGTGGGGATGCCCAGGAAGGTGCGCATATTTAATTGAATGATGATCAGTGATGAATGAGACGGTGAAGAGTGTGAATACATATTGGCTATTCAGTTTTTATTTCGTATTGCGTTTATAATTATTCAGATAAAATTGCATTTTTTTGAATTTTCAGGATTCCATAATTCTATAATAATTTTCCTAATATCCGTATTCAATTGATATAGATTGTTCAATTATATATTTTCAAAATTAGAGTTTTCCTTTTCAAAATTTGCAAATGGCGTAAGCTTCCATTTTGTTCAATTTCATTTGATTCATTTCGGTAATTTTTTTTCTTATTAGTATTTCTCGATTCTTGAAATCAGAATTAAATAATTCCATTCTACATTTTATTTTGTTTTTTTTGAACTGTTGCTTGCTTCTGTAACATTTTGCAGATATATCAAAACTTCTCTTCTTCAATGGTTGAACCCTTGTGGTTTAGGATTTAACCAAATATAGACCATTAAGAAGTGAGGGCAGTTTGAAGTTTTCATCAGAACGACGGCCTGTTGAATTGTCACCACAGGACATAGCCAAATTAAGGGAGAGAATTTCATAGGTTCCGAAAGTCGTTTGAAATCGAAGGTAAGATCTTTCCAATTTTTATGAGAAGGCTTATCTTGGGTTTTTCTGAGGAGAATTTCAAACTTGGCAACATTTTCAAAATTTTAATACTTCCTGCATTATTTTGGAGTCACCATTAAAAGAAAATTTTCTGATTCAAAATTTGACAGCCAATCGACACCTCCTAGCTCATTTATTCGCTCCAATCCAATCAGGATTAGTTTTTTATTTTGTTTCTGTTTTGAGTCAATTAATTAAATATTCTAAATTTTTTTTATAATTTAATTTACTATATTGTCGGACAAAAACTTCTGCACTCTGTATTTCTATTTGCATGTACCACTACTGGTGAGAAGAGCCTGTCAAGAAAACCAGTCCATTCAAAATTTTAAATCCATTCGATCCAGCCGAATATTGCGTTTTTGGCAACTCAGAGCTCAATCCACGAAGTACTGTCCAGCAGTTATTTGGATCTATTCGACGAAAGAGTCCGGACAATGGTTGAATAGGTGGCAAACCAGAGGGTACAGGAAAATTTGGTATTTGTGAGTCAGGCAATATACTTGTATGGAATTTGATGATTTTTAAGTTGAATATATATTTGAAAATTTTTACTACAGTTTTATTTGTTGGTGAGCATTAAGGGTTCTCTTTTTTTGTTTTGAGTTGATAACATCCATTAAATTCAGTTAATTTTGAGAAAACCTAGGCGCCCACCCAAAGAGGCAAACCGAGCACAAATCCACTTCCCTGAGCTTGCTAGTCGTAAGAGCATTTCGTTTAACATAACATCACAGTTGTTCAAGTCAAATACTCTCCCTGTATGAGTGGACTTTAGAATGTGCCTTGAGTAATATTCCCTGAACATGCAATTGGTTTATTCATATAATACACCCATACTTTTCCTGATATTTGGGATATATTCTATGGATATCCTCATGAGATTTTATTCTCGCTAGAATATGCCTATAATATTCCTTGAATATTGGTTCCTGAATATTCTGTGAATATTCCATAAAAAATATCCGTATATTTCAAAACAATATTCGGAATATTCGTTACGGAACATTCTCCTTTCTGAGGAATATTCATAAGAATATTCCAATCTGCCAAAACGTTTTCTCATGGACGATTCTAAGAATATCTGAGATATGTCATCAAAAGCTCCGATCGAGATAATGAGTTTTTATTCCTATCTCGCTCTCTGTAAACTCTTCCGCATATTCGTTTCAGCTCAATTCCGAGCATGTGGGTACTTAAATGAGTTTTGCGTATAACCCGAAACAAAAGCCATTCACTGTTTAATTCATTATCGAGCCCGCTCAATGGAACAATGTGCGCCATCGTTCGTTCGCCCATATCCCAATGCGGGTCAGGCCGAAATTGGCCAATTTAAAAGGTTGAGCCGTTCGATCCACCTCATTGCTCTGTCCTACGGTCTCGCGGAAATGACGTGATCTCACCTGTTAGCTCACTGAGGGTTTGCATTATTTAGGGCCGTTCTGTGCCAGCAGTATACAGGAAGGGCTCCGTGATAGGATTGCTAATGCCGTTAAAAATGATAGCTCATCGTTTCTATCGCCTGACTTTACCTATATTGAAAGCATCCCCTCAGGATAGCGCAGTAGGTTTATATTCGGGTGTGTGGAGTATCGATCACCATATGCAGAAAAATTGGATAAATTTCAACTATTTTCAATCAGATCCTTCATTTATTCCAATACAACTCATATTTCTTCTCACTTCCCAGTTCTCCTACGAAGATTTCTTCACATTGAATCATTGAATACAGGGTGTTTGTGAGGGAGGTTAAACTAAAATAAAAAAGACCATTTCATATTAAATATCCCACATATAGTCATATAATTGAACAATAAATTCAACATCATATACGCAAACGATGTGACGAGTGAATGTTTATATTTTGAACAATTCACGAATATTTGATTTTCAGTTCTCCGAAAACATTTCATTAGATAGAGGGAGGCACGCAGGATGGCATACAATCTTACGAAAATTTTCTTTTATCTTTTATGTGGAAAAAAATTGGTGGGACAACATGTATTGGGCCTTCAGCCAACTAAATATATTATTATTATTATTATCGACTAATAAAATATTTTAAAAATCGGGAACATGCAAAAACCATCTTGCCCTCCTATGCCGGCAGAAAAGCATACGCCGGGGATACTCTAAAATATGTTGTCGTGATATTTCAATAATCTTAAAATAAGAACCAGATATTGGAAAGTAAATCCTTAATAAAAACATGGAAATATAACGAATACATGTAATCAATACATAGTATAAAGCTAAGTCGCTATCGCTGTCTGTCCCTATGTATGCTTAAATCTTCAAAACTACGCAACGGATTTTGAAACGCTTTTTTTTAATAGATAAAGTGATTCAAGAGGAAGGTTTATATGTATGATACTTACGTATGATACTCAAGCACTAACCTTATTTGAATAAGAATGTAAAAAAGGATATTTCCTAACAGAAACACTGAGTTCTGTCCGATTATTACTGCAATTGAAAAGTCATATATCTCCCACCAGAATAAGTTCCATCTTCGATTTTCCTGAAGATAAGTTTGTAAACACTAATAATTTGTTCATATCTTCCTCGATATTCTGAAACGATCTCATAAAAAATTGGTTTCTCACTAACTCCATTAACCTAGGTCATAGGATTCTAGGTCAATGACCTTACCTAACCCATCTTCTGTGATCACAGAACACAGAACTATAAAGATGACGATGCCAGATTGCCGATTTTCTCTTCAAAGAATGGTATAGGCGAACTCAAGAAAGCAGAACGTCCCCTATCGTTAACGGAAGAACTATCGCAAAGGCACTAGTTTTGTTTACTTTTCGCTAAAGACGTCTAGGCATTGCTCATTGGAAATTCCAAACGAGTAGTACTGATTCTTGCCGATATAGCGCTACGATCTTAATTTCAGCCACGCAAGACAAGCCGTTGTTGTGTGTCCAACGAGTCCCATCACAGGCCAGTCTGTGATAGTGTGATACACGCTTACACGATTAAACCTGCACCATGAACTTCGATTTATTTATTTACTGAGAATAAAGCAAACAGGTGATGATTGTGATGTGTAGTGTCGACGTGTCGAGTAAAAATTGCAAGAGGATAGTGTTGAGATAGATATTTTCCTGAAGGACCAGTAACAATGAATTTTCAATACAAACTGTGCTTATAAAATGTATAATTTCATGCTTCTCAGAATTCAATGTTATCTCCCACATTTGTGGTATTTTATTTTTACATCGAACGTTTTTCCATCATAGAGATTTTAGTTTTGACGAAGTTGATAAACATTCTGACAACATTGTTATTTTATTAGGAGACCAAAGAAGAAATAATATTCGATGATATTCAATTGAGGAAAGCATTCAGATTTTTCATTAAATGAATGATTTTTTCCTTAAATTTCTTCGTATACAATTAGGAATAACTCGAAAACGACGCGTTTTATGGAAAAAATATAAGAATACTTTTGTTTTCTAAAATGGTTGATTCTTTCGAAAATTTGAACCGTTTATCTTTTTCAAGTGATTTTATAGTATTTTTGCATGAATTTATCAATCGAGTACGCTGTAACTTTTATACCAGGAGGAATATGTACCACGAATAGAGTAAACAATCAACCAAAATTCAGTTCATTCGAAATATCTGTTCCGAATATATGGAAAGAATGATGTTAAATTCATGGATTTTTGACACCTTGTATCTTTCAAACGAAACCGAATTTTGAAAAATGGTATGGGAAAAAGTGTTTTATCTGATGAGGGGAATCTACAGTTAAAATTTATGTACAAGTCAAAGACTCACCCTGTATATATAAAAATAAGATGTAGGTTACACCATTTATAACTCGAGATCGAATGAACTGTTTGTAGGGAAACTTCATTTATGGATTCGTCTATGGTCTGGCTAATATTAAATAATTTACAAGTCTGAAACATTGGATGAAAAATTCGCTTATGTAGTTATGTAGGAAATGCTTTTCCTCCTTTTGAATAAGGCTACTAGGTGTCGCTACGGTTGAAAGCAGTGTCTAGATAAGATATTGATATTATCTCATTAGATGGTGATGTATACTGAGTGTAATTTGCATAGAACTTACAATAACATGGAAGGCTATTACTAGATCAAAAAGCGGGTAGACATCTCAAGTTGACGAAACAGTGAATTTTCAATAAAATCTCAACTGAATTATATTTGGGCAATCAGTTCCAATCGTGCGTTGACCACTTTAATTTTTTTCTTCATTTTTGAAAAGTTTTGAATATCTGTTTGTGTAATAAATATATATTCGCGGAAATAACTGAATCCCGAATTGTCCATAAGTAGTAATTGACACATTTATTTTATGTTTCTATTTTGTGTGACATCCATTAGATGATTACCCATTATTTCAAGCTGAGCAGCAAGGCTTAAATGTCTGAAAAAATGGTGTGAGCACTGATTAGATTTTGATAGGACTTGAAGAAAACGAAATAAAGCGATTGGAACATTTCACATGAAATTGTGAGTTTATGATCGAAAGTATTCACATGAAGTTATAAATGACATAAATGATTCACCACATATTACGATGTGTTCGACGATGGCCGATGTACCGGGAGCCTCTACGGACCAGACTCTGTCGTTTTGGTGGTTGTGGGATTGTTCTACGGTGAAAAGCTTCTCGTCTGTGAAGATAATTCGCTTCCATCGCTTATTTAACCTCACTGGGTTGGGTTATTTTGGGAAACGTAGAATCACCGATCCCTTCGGTCGGAAAAATGGTTTCTAATATTTCAATGGAAAACGAGAATTCACTTAATGAAATTTTGCGCGCCTTTTGGGAATCAGAAGAAATAATTTTACCGAGAATTTTACCGAAGCCTATTCCACCGGAAGAACAATTTTGCGAATCACATTATCGAGAAAATAATCAACGTAATGAAGATGGACAATACATTGTACGTTTTCCACTTCAAAAATCAATAGTAAAATTGAATGATAATAGAGACTTTGCTTTTAATAGATTTTACAAATTGGAATCGCGATTTAAGAAAGACCCAAATTATTATAAACATTATTCAGAAAATATTCAGGATTACATCTAGCTTTGAGAAAATCTCCATATATTTTGACTCATCATGGAGTTGTCAGACGTACTGCTAATGACATTAAAGTAAGGGTAGTTTTTAATCCTACTGAACGAGATACAGAAGGACATCCATTGAACGATTCCTTATTACCAGGTCCTAAGTTGCATCAGGATATTTCCATTATTATAACGCGATTCAGACTCAGACCGGTAGCTTTAGCGTGTGACATATGTCAGATGTTCAGATGTATCATTGGGCGCGTTCATCCGACTAAGCAGCTACCGCTACCGCTCCTTCAAACGTCAAAACCATATGATTTGTTCGATCCGTTGTGTCAAATTAGTTAGTAATTTGACACAACGAATCGAACAAATCATATGGTTTTGACGTTTGAAGGAGCATGTAGCGGTAGCTGCTTAGTCGGATGAACGCGCCCATTGTGAATCCGGAAGATAGAAAATATTTTCATATATTTTGGCGGTTCAATAATAATGAACCAATAATAGAATTTGAGCATACAAGGGTCATATTTGGTGCCACATCATCACCATTTTTAGCTAATCGCACTTTACAGGAACTTGTTAACGATGGGGGAGAAAATTATCCTCTTGCAGCTAAGGCTCTTCCTTTTCAGACATTTGTTGACAATGTATTAACGGGTGTCAATCTTTAATAAAAATATTGGGCATTTTTTGGGATACAAAAGGCGATATTTTTCAATATGAAATATGCGATGTTAACGAGCCTTCAACGAAACGTGGTATAGTATCGAGGGTAGCACGAACGTATGATATTAACGGTTATTTGATTCCTTTTACATTCCTTCTTAAATCTTTAATTCAACGATTATGGCTGTTGAAAGGGGGATGGGTTGATCCATATGAACAAATGGATCATCATTAAGGGTGAATTGACTCTACTTGAAAATATAAAAATTCCAAGATGCATTTATAGAGAGAAAACGTCTTGTACTTCAGTCGGTTTTTCGTACGCGAGTATTTTAGGTATGGCCGGGGTTATATATTCACGTACTGAATTGAACGGTCGATATGTATTAAATTTATTAGCGGCTAAAACCCGAGTGGCCCCTTTAAAGTCTTGGACTATTGCGAAATTGGAACTGGGGGCTGCATGCCTTTTGTCGAAATTAATGCGTTCAACGTTAGCGGCTTGTGAACCTATAGATCCAATCATAAATTTATATTGTTTCGTAGATTCAACTACTGTGTTGGGGTGGATAAAAACAGCACCATATAAATTAAAAACATTTGCAGCCAATCGAATCGTTCAAATTCATGAAAATTGTCCCGATGTTCGTTGGTGTTATGTACCAGGAAAACTCAATCCAGCAGATCCCGCAAGTCGGGGCGTCACCCCAAAAGGTTTGGTGGATTGTGATATTTGGTGGAATGTTCCAGATTTCCTCTTAAAAAATGAAAGTCAATGGAAATTCGAATATGAAATTCCATCTAGATTACCGGAAATAAAGGAAGTACCTCAGATTTCACTATTGGTGAATAATTTTAATTGTGATGAATTGTTTGATGTTCTGGAAAACTTCTCTTCGTTTTTAAAAATTCAACGGATTTTTGAGTATATTTTGAGGTTGCACTAATTGTAGGATTCGAAAAGGGGGTACATCGAAAGAAATTAGAATAAACGGACTAAACGGCTAACGAATATGAAAAAGGATTACTTTTGGCAATTCGTCTTACACAGGCTAAATATTTCTTCGATGAAATGAATTCTATCAAGCGGGGAATGATAAATTCGAAGAAAATTAGATTGCTTTCGCCATTTATTTCAGAAACGGGGTTGTTGATGGTGGGGGGACGTTTACGTCACTCTCAATTATCTTTTAGGCAGTATTTAATTCCGAAGGAAAGTAGATTGGCAACGTTGATGTGCGATCATTATCATTTTATATCTCTGGACATGGAGGTCCACGTTTGGTTCAATCTTTAATTAACAGGTATTATTGGATACCTAACTTGCGCAGTAGAATATTTCGTTGTTTGATATGTTACAGATTTAGCGCTAAACCGGTTCAACCACCGATGGGTGATCTTCCTTCTTATCGTCTAGACCCGGGAAAATGTTTTTCGCATACTGAATTGGACTACGCTGGTCCATTTGAAGTTAAAGTTTCTCAGCTTCGAAACGACCGATATCAAAAATGTTATGTGGCATTATTTATTTGTATGGTTTCAAGAGCTATACACTTGGAAATTGTTACGTCGCTGACCACCGACGCATGTTTAGCAGAGCTGCATAGATTTATTTCGAGACGGGGGTTACCTAGCAACATTTATAGCGATCAAGGCATCAATTTCAGGGGTGCTGCAAGAGAAATTAGCGAAATTACGAAATTTTTCAAGGATCAGGGTTCTGAGATATTTCACTATTTATCAGTTCGTAACATAACCTGGAGTCACAATCCACCCCATGCACCGCATGCGGGGTTTATGGGAGGCAGGAGTTAAGTCCTTCAAATATCATTTGAAACGTATAATTGGCAAAACTAAGTTGCATTTCGAGCAATTTATAACGATCGTAACTCGCATAGAAGCGATTTTGAATTCGAGACCATTTTGTAACGAGTCATCATCACCGGATGATGATTTGGATCCGCAATTTTGAATGAATAGCTCACATAGTTGATGTGTTGTATTGACATTTTTTGAAGGTTAGCAAGCACAACTCGTGCATCTATATCAGTCACGTTTTGATATTTCATCCATTCAACTTATCGAATTCTTTTTATATGCAAGTTCCGATTTTTGGGCTATTGATCGTGATTTAGCTTCACTGTTCAAATAATCAATATTGGAACTCATTTCAAAACGAAGCACAACTAAAAACAACTGTGATTACAATAGTGAGAACATAGATGCATAGAATACCTGGTGTTGGCACTGATTAGATTTTGTTTGAGACTTTCTTGTCGATCGAAAATCTGTGATGGGGGTCCTACTTTTCATGTCTCCCGAAAGGGGTCGTGCTATTTTCCACTGCCGCAATAGTGCCCTATTTGATCTACAATTTCTGTTCAAGATTTTTAGTTAGGAGGCGTTACACCAGGGTTTCTATGCATCTAAGTGAAAACAATAAATTAATCTTATGTGACAGATTGCAAATTATTTTTCTCATTTCCTTGACAACGGAAGGTTTCGATTTATAAGGTCATGATCTCAACCATCCAATTATTAGTTTTTATTTGCATTAATCGTTATTTTATTTGTATTCATACGATTCCAAATTCTACCAATAAATGAAAATAGTGCGAACTCTTCGTGGATAACTGATCTTTAAAACAGTTGAGAGTGTTTTAAAGGCCTTAATATCCACTCATATTTCAATATACTCTTTTAGGCTTTGCATCTCATTCAAGAATCAGTATGTCGATATGTAAACCAAAAGATTCTGATAACAGAATGATTATTATGGTTGAGAATTGGTTAAATAACAAGGATTGCATAATTCCGTTTTGTACATATTTTTATGAAATATTGCGGTCCCTAGTACCCCTACGTTTATATTATGCAAATGTTTCGCATTGCAAGTTTTAATTGAAGATCTCAATTTCGTGATAGAGATCTCAAATACAACACTTATGTTCCTCATTCCTCCAATAATTAATGTTTTCTCTGATGAACTTCATGGAACAACTAACGAACAATTTGCAAAATGATTCATATTCAGATGAGAATTTTGCACTCTTCCTATAATTAAACGAGTTAACGAAGGAAACTCTCGGCGTAATATTCTGATAAGTCATTTACTTATAAATTCACTGCTTCCAAATGCAGATTATCTGAATTTGCACAGCATTTATTAAACGGAACCCTCAGTTTCATAAAACTCAATTCTCACTGCAAGAGCTCCGAGCTAACTTTGTAGGGAATTGTGTAATTAATTATTTCTTATTTCCATACGTTGAATCTGGACTAGAGGATAGATGTGCGTGCTGAAAATAATTTCGGGAATGAGTTCCGACAACTTTCCCGCATTGGTACAGAAGTGACGTTATAGGCAATAAGTTTCTGGTTTCTTTCAAGTTTTTTAGTACCGCTACCTCTGCACTTTTTTATCAACGATATTTATCCGTTTTAAACAGTGTCATTGCAACGTAAATTCTAATGGAATATTATTTTGTAATCCAGTTGTAACTCAACTCTCCCATATATTCACAATCCACCAGATTGAAATGAAGAAACCGAGTATTCAGGTTGTTAAATCTGCTTACCATTTAATTCTCTGACACATCGTTATATATATTAAATAATTGTAACTCTGTTACAAAATGATTGCTTGCAAAAAGTGTAGTAAGGAGGTGAAAATTAGCGTTACATGTAATTCGTGTGGAAGTAGATATCACCCTAGCTGTATCCTTAAAATAAATGGAATTTATGTGGACAATGGAAAAGTGATATGTTGTGATGACATAACCTCCAAATTATGCGACTATGAAGAGAAGGAAAAGGAGCTAAAAAAGGTGAAGGCTCGTTTAGCTAGTCTAGATGAGCTATGTTTCGAACATTCCAAGAGTCAACGGAATAAGCTGGACGAGGATAGCATTGGGATACAGGAAGATTGTGATGTGGATGTTTCAGGGGGAGATGAGTCAGAGGCAACTGAAACTCAGACCACAGATGGCAACAAGGATACTGAAATAACGTATCTGAATAAACTTCTTCGGGAAAAGGCAGATATGAATGAGGAACTACGAGACAAAATAAAGGTACTGAATAAGTATATCTCACTATTAGAAAAAGTTGACAAACACAAAGCTACAATGGTGCCATCTTTGATTGAAACATCGGAACCTGCAGATAACTGCAGTACAACATCTGAGAAAAGTAATCTGTTGACATCGGATGTAGTAACATATGCAGATAAGGGGAGATTAATAAAGAATACTGCATCAACCTCAATATCAACGGCCGCGATAACCGATGCAGCTACATATGCAGATAAGACGAAATTGATGAAGGAAACTACACCGTCCTCACTATCAATACCAGCGACATCAGCGATAACTTCTGGAAGAATAGGTGACGGAAAAAATAAGAAAATCACGGAAAAGAAGCAAAAAAAATCACGCTTGGAGCTGATAAGGGTGCCTATTCACTGAAAGCAGCTAATCGTAAAGCCTGGATATACGTAGGACGTGTGAATAAAAATTGTTCAGAAGATGATCTAATCGAATTCTTGAAAATGAAACAGCCTCAAAGAGAATTCGAAATTCAAAAAATATCAAATGATGATAGTCCCAACTCATCATTCAAGGTGGGTTTCGACTTCGAACTTCTAGATGTACTGAATAAAGAACAATTCTGGCCTCAAGGAATAATAATAAAGAGATACCGTTTTTTTCGTGAACAACAAAATTACAATAAAAAGCGAAGATCACACCTTCAAAGTAATTAACATCAATATCAGGTCGATAAACGGAAAAATTGAACAACTACAGGAACTACTAGAACAACACAATATCCAGGTGGCCACAATCACGGAACATTGGGTGAGTCAACTCAATATTAGTAAACTATGCATTCCAGGATTCCAAAATATGGCATACTATTGTAGAAGAAATAATTATGGTGGCTCCCTCATATTATGCAACAAAACATTACATGTTGAATGTCTGCATCAGATTTCCGAATGCTCAGTAGAATCAGTAATTGAAGTGTGTGGAGTCTGGGTGCAAGATGTCAGATCGATCATCTTAGCAATCTATAGACCCCCCCAAGCAAATGTGGATGAATTCTTACAGCACCTAAGACAATGCCTGGAGGAGTTAATGAATTCGTACCTACACCGGCGACATATATTCATCTCGGGAGACTTCAATATAGATATGTCCAATGATTCTTGCAACTCAAGAAAATTAAAGGATCTCTTTGGGGAATATGGACTGGAGGGAAAGTTTTTCGAACCATCTAGAGTTACTAATACATCACAATCGCTGATAGACAACATATTTTCAGACTGTAAAGAAATAGTGGCAGAGACCATCGAACCACATCTGTCGGATCATAAAGGTCAGCTATTGGGGTGTAATCTCAGATCAAGTTCAAAAGTGGAAAAAGAAAGTACAAAAGTGACCAGAAACTTATGCAAGAGAAACATAGCAAGCTTCAAGTGCGAGCTTGGCAAGACAGACTGGTCGCAATTGGTAACCCTTGAACCAGCTAAAACAGCTTTCGACACATTCTGGGAATATTTTATGGGAGCGTATAATGAATCATGCCCGGAACAAATAGTAACCCTTAAAAGAAATAATAAAAAAAAAGCTAACTCTAACAAGGAAGCCATCAGACTGAGGAGAACACTGGATGCATTGGCTACAGTCTGTGAAGTAAAAAAGGACGAAGCAAGTAGGAAGACGTACAATATACACAAAATGAAATATAGAGAAAAACTGACGGAAATCAACCGCAACATTAACCTTAAAATGATAAAAAAATCATAAAACAAAACGAAAACTATGTGGTCAATAATAAAGAAAGGCACCCAGTCAGAAACAAAACATATCAAGCCAACAAACTCGGCTAATGAAGTGAACAGGTACTTTGTAAACATTGGGAACGAAACAAGAATGTGCTGTGTGAGCACGCACATTAAGCCGGAAGAACTAATGAAGAACTGTTGTGTGCAACCCAAAAATTCTCTATACATGAAAGACGTAACATTGGAGGAGATCGAAAAAATTACAAAAAAAATCAAATGTAAGAATACCAAGGATGTCCACGGCCTATCTACCAGAGTTTTGAAAGAAATAATTCAAGAAATCTCTCTTCCACTGAGCATCATATTCTCAAGATGTATGTCAGAGGGATATTTCCCCGACCAATTAAAGAATAGCCGAGTTTTACCGATTCATAAGGGTGGAGAAGCAGGGGAGATAAGCAACTTTCGTCCAATTTCGATACAACCAGCTCTATCGAAAATTCTAGAGACTGCGATTAAAGATAGGATTGTCAGCTTCTTCGAGAAAAATAACTTTTGGAGCAAACAACAACATGGCTTCTTAAAAGGTAAATCAACCACAACAGCACTGGCAGAAATCCTTCACAAGATTGCAAATGGTATTGACGAAGGCAAAAAATGTAAACTATCCTCGTGTGACCTCAGCAAAGCCTTCGATAGTATCGATCACCGGCTGTTGTTGAATAAGTTGGAATATTACGGGGTGAGAGGAGTTGCGTTAGAACTACTTGCCAGCTACCTAAAGGACAGATACCAGAAAGTTCAAATTGAAACAGACAGCTCTGACTGGGAGCTGGTTACATGTGGAGTTCCGCAAGGATCCATTATGGGACCAATATTGTTTCTGATATATGTCAATGACCTCCCTGCTAATGTCAATCAGCAGAACTCAGTAATGTTTGTGGACGATACCAGCTTTCTCGATGTTGCTAGGAACCAAGAAGAACTAGTGGCTAACAATAGAAATACTTTATTGAAAGCCCAACAGTGGTTCAGTGCAAATGGGATGAAAATGAATCCCGAGAAGACGCAATCAGTTTGTTTCGAAACGAAATCCTCAGAAACCACTCACCTCAAGTTCTTAGGAGTCCAACTACAGTCAGACCTTAAGTTCACAGACCACATAAATGAACTGGGTAAGAATCTGTCAAAGGGAACCTTTGTTATTAGAAGGATGAAACAAATGGCCGGTCAACAGGCCGCAAGGGTTGCGTACTTCGGAGTATTTCATTCGGCTATTTCGTATGGAATATTGTCGTGGGGAAATATGCCTGGCAAAGAGGATATATTCATAAAACAGAAAAACGCCGTAAGAATAATATATGACGCCAAGAAAACAGATAGTTGTCGACAATTATTTAAACAAGGAAACATCCTCACTTTGTCCTCTATGTTCATATTAAACTGTATTATATATATACATGACCATAAAGATGGCATTCTCCGGAATAATTTCAACCATGAGTATAACACCAGAAACGCTGATAAACTCATCATACCCCATCATAGATTGACAACAACACAACTGAGTATAAACCATCTAGCGTTGAAAATCTATAACGCGCTACCAGAGGAATATAAAGAGCTTAGTAAGAAGAAACTCAAAAGAGTACTCAAAAAGAGGTTGGTGCAAAAAGCTTACTACAGGACGGAAGAATACTTCACAGACCCATTAGTTTGAGTTGTTTGTCTGTCGTGTAATTGTGTGGATTGTCATATACTTTCTGTATGAGTATAAGTGTTATTTATTTGCTTATTTGGCTATGAATACTTTATGACTCATATTTAGAACTTACATTCTATATGTCTGTTGCTATGTTGTTATTTTTATCGTATATCATATTATCATTATATTGACTCCCCATGTATGATTGATGGGTCAAATATTGTATGCTCCTTGTGTGCAGTACAAATATACAAATATACAAATATACTGGTTTGTTATTCACTGGTTCAAAGAAATCGACAAACCTCATTAAAGGAGCTCCCGAGAAAAAATGGATTTATGTCGGCAGAATTGAAGGGAAAGACATGACGGAACAGGATGTCAAAAGCTATCTAGAAGATACAAAAAAACTAGATAATATTGAAGTAAAAAACTAAACATCTGGCGAAAAAATCCGTCTTCAGAGTGGGGGTAGTTTCTGATATGTATAAGACAATATGCAATTCTTGAACATGGCCTGAGGAAGTGGTGATCAGAAAGTTTTCATTTCGCAACTTTTTTCAGTAATCAAATTCTCTTGGGCAGAAAAAACGAAACAGAAACTACGAAAGTGAAATCCTCACTGAAAAGCTCCGATCAAACCATAAAATTGCTTCACATCAATGTACAGTCACTTTCAACATCATTGTGTGGTCTAGAAGTACTCCTTGAGAGTGAAGACATTGATCTTTTAGCAATTAGGTACAAACTTGAATCTTACAAATTACTTGGATATACTTTTGTCTCTAGCTTCTGCAGAAGTCAGTATGAACATGGAGGACGCGCAATATTTGTCAAATACAAACACGTTGAAAAATGCAAAAAAAGGAATTGAATCAATGAATTGAGCATCCCGCACATAGGGAATACTCAGCAGCAGAGTATCAATGTCTATGTCTATAGGCCTTGCTCTTATCGTACTGAAGATGTGAAAAGATTTCTTGAAAGGTAAATTTGGGAGATTGATAAGTGTGGGCAATTCATAATTGCAGAAAAGAAGAAAAGGTCCTTTATCCCACAATCTTTGAAGATTGTGGGATAAAGGACCTTTTCTTCTTTTCTGCAATTTCTTGAAAGTCTTTCAGTTAAGCTGAAATCACTAAATAAACAAAACAAAAGTGAGTTCATAATAACAGGATACTTCAACATGGACATTTTGAACAAAGAAGGTAAGAACACTTCAAGTGGCGCTATTCACACATTATGACTGATTGTTCTATACCATACTAAACTGGTTATTAGTTATTTTTACAGTTTTATTTATTCAAAACAAAATAGGGTAATCGCGAAGGTACTATATTTGATATTATTACCATTAGATGGCGATGTATAGAACTTATAGTACCATGAAAGGATATTACCAGATCAAGAAGCGAATGAATATCACAGTGAATTTTAATCGAAATGTCAAGTCAATCGGAATTTGGCGATCGGTTTCAATCGTGAATTGTCCATTCTCATCTTTTCTCATAATTTTTAAAATGTTTTCGAATTTCTGTTTGGGAATTAATATGTTTACCATAATTAGTAATTACATTTTTGTTTCTGTTCTGTGTGACAGCCCATATCCATGGGAACATGGAAATCTCGCTGCTCCACCAACTGAAATGTTTACCAATTATTTTAAACTGAGCACCAAAAGGCTAAGATGTTTAAAATAATGGTGTGGGCACTAATTAGATTTTGATTAGCCAACATTGAGAATATCAGAAAAGTTTCGTTTTTTCCACTTCAGAAAGCGCTATTTTATTAGTTGGTTCAAATATTTGAATTCATTCTGGTGAACGTCAAGAAGGAAAATAAGAAAATGTCTTCGCATATTTGTGAAGTAAAGTTAAAGTACTATAGACAAAGTACTTCAATTCAAATTTTCAGCGTTGTATTGGCAGAACTAAAGGGATTTAATCAGTGACCGAGTGATCAGAGGTAATTCATCATTGGAACTATTTCTCATCCATACAATTCGATCGGGATTTATTTTTGCATTCGTGTTGTCATTCATTACAAGATAGGTACTGCAATGACAGAACTGTGAAGCATTTAAAACAAAATGTTATATGTTCAACAATTGGATACCACTTGAATGAGGATAATTTTTTTCGTGCGAATAACAATAGCAATAAAATTTTGTATATTTTGTGATCGGAGCTTGATCTAGCAGCAAATAGATTTGACAGTTCGAAAATCAGAGAACCAAGGCGTTGATCTCCGATCACCGGTGATTACGATTTGTGAAATTCACCGTATTTAGGCCAAACAAAGTTCGCCGGGACAGCTAGTGCAAAATAAAACATCCTTGAAACCCGAATTGACGAAAACTCGTATATTCGACAACAGCACCATTTCCGCCTTTGTAGAAGAACTTGTGGATTGGGATATAAGATATTAGAGATTAGACCAAATTAATGTGTAGCGGATGTGGAAGTACATATTTCTACGACAATTAGATCACATTATTTGAGAAAAGTTTCCCGTCTACTGAAACCCATAGAAACGCCTTGCACAAAAGACTATATATCGAGGACCCAGACATTCAGTCGATCAAAAAGAATTTAGATATTCTGTTTGTAATATCTCAAAGAAATCCTGAGTCACTCAGTACATATAAAAACTGAAAGGAATATGACAATGAAATGAAAACTTGCAAACAAAATCATTTCTTAATGAAAAATTCACGAAACAAATCCAAGAAAACATGGCAAATAATTAAAAACCTATCAGGAAAATCAGATACCCTAATATCCCCAACATTACCTCCAGGAAATCCTCAAGAATTAACAAACAAGTTCAATATAAGTTTCGTTGACATCACTTATCAAGAAGGTAGTACAGAAACAAACATCAATCAACATCAGATAATAAATAGAGTAAGAAAGTTATTCTTTATGTTTGATGTAACAAAAGATGAAGTGATAAAATGTGTCAAGCATATAAAAAACAAAACTTCTAGAGTATATGATGAGATTTCCGTTGAACTAATAGAGAAATCTATGTCTGCGCTTGTTGATCCCCTAACGTACATAGTAAACAGATCATTTATAGAGGGAATTTTTCGAAACAAATTGAAAATCGCTGTGGTGAAGCCACTTTACAAAAAAGGACCTACAGATGAACTGGGAAATTATGGTGCAATTAGTATGCTGGCGTCGTTCTCAAAGATTTTTGAAAAGTTGATGTCAAATAAACTAATGTCATTTTTCAAAAAACAACAAATATTCGACAAACAGCAACATGGCTTTATCGAAGGTGAAAATGCTGAAACTGCTATATAGGGTGAGTCTTTGACTTGTACATACATTTTAACTGTAGACTCACAGACTGTGAGCGTTTTAATATAAGATTTTTGTATAACGTTTGTGATACCATGTTTTTTTAGTTTCCCTGAAGAAGGCTCAAACCAAGAGCCGAAAGCTTGGACTTGGAATGAACAATAAAGAGTGACACTGAGTAATATATCTTTGAACTCGAAAACCGATAATCCTATCATTTTATTTTTTCAATTCTGTCTCTCTCCGGAACATCGTATTATGTCGTGAAACGTATGTCATTCTTAACTTCATGTGAGTGGTTTCGATCATAACCTCACAATTCCGTTAGAAATGATTCAATCGCTTCATTCCGTTTTCTTCAATCATAAATATCATCGTTAACATTCATGTTCTAAAATTGAACTGAAAGTATTTAAGTGACATATTTTCATTTTCTATATCTATTTTCTTGTTGTCTTTCAGAATAAACATAACTTCTACATTTCTCGCAATTTTTGAATTTCCAGTTGACGCAAGTGTACAACTCAACCCTCACCAAATATTTGGCTCCACTTCGTGACTGTGAGAAGCAGGGGTATAATCCATATTTATGTTATTAGATATATGATGCGCCATTATATGGAAAGTCTATGATCGAAAATAAATTTGTCATATGTAATACCACTAAAGATGGAATTTTAATTTTTTTTAAATCATGAGCGAAATTTCCGAAAAGCAACAAACTTGAATATTACAAGAGAGAAATTTTAGCTGCTTTAATTTCATCTCGAGTCTAATTCGGCATGACTATTTCACGAGAAAATGTCTAACATTAAGTAATATGGTCACATTTGACACGGATTGCGCTATTTGGCGAATTAGAATTCATAGATTAACTAAACGTTGTTTGTTTTCTCTATGATATTCATTTCCGAAGCTATCTATGAATTGGAGAAACGTGAAAAATTCTATCGATGAAAAACCAACTTGTAGGTTTTGCCGGTTTGAAAGTTTTGTCGAGATGAAACGATCGTTGCTACGGAAACTTCCTCACTAAAAATGGAAAGAGTGGAATAGTCATATGTAATACCCCTAGAGATGAAATTTTGCCGGCAAAATTTCTCGATTGTATTATGAAAGTTTGTTGCTCGGAAATTTCGCGAATGACATTTGTAACGTCATGAGCGAAATTTCCGAAAAGCAACAAACTTGAATATTACAAGAGAGAAATTTTACCTGCTTAAATTTCATCTCGAGTGGTGTTCGGCATGACTATTTCACTAGAAAATGTCCAACATTATAAGTAATATGGTCACATTTGACACGGATTCCGCTATTTGGCGAATTAGAATTCATAGATTAACTAAACGTTGTTTTGTTTTCTCTATGATATTCATTTCAGAAGCTATCTATGAATTGGAGAAACGTCAAAAATTTTATCGCTGAAAAACCAACATGTTGGTTTTGCCGGTTTGAAAGTTTTATCGAGATGAAATGATCGAGGCTACGGAAACTTCCTTACTGAAAATTAAAAGAGTAGAATAGTCAGTACAATATCCTCATCGAAAAAAGTAAGGTATTATTATTTTTATACGGAAGACAAAGGTTTTAATCTTTTCTCGTGTATCATACGCAGAATTGTATGGTACCCCGTTTACATTCCCTCTGCTTATACTAAGATTTGGAGTGGAAAACAGATTTTACTCCTATTATTCAATATGTTTCTTGTTGCAACTTCTTCACACGTGCAATATATGCATAATATTTCATATAAACGTAGCAAATGAGAAACACACTATGTTTTTATATTTTATTCTGTCGGCGATCGATTTTGGTCAGAAGACCATCATCAGGCCAGCTGAAATAATAGTTAACAGTCAAAATATATCATTCTCCTGATATTTTCCGTAAGAATATTGAACGAAACTGAATTTAGGTTATGAAATCGACTAGAAAAGGCAGAAATGTGCAACGTACCGTCAATCGAAGTAGTTACAGAAAACGGTGATTTTTTCATCAAAGAATATCAACAGTAATAAAACTCTTATTTCTATCCTTCAATATCTCTATAATAATATCCAATTTTCTCAATCAAAAACTATCTGAAGCGGCGTGAATTCATCTGACGATGGTGAAAGGAAAAAGGGGGGGGAGGGAAGTGGGAATTGCATGAAAGACAAGATGTGATGTGTCAAAATTTTTAACGGGAATATTTAAACATTAAGTCGTTAAGTAAAAGGGGTTATGAGCTTGAAAATGTTTTTTGAAGTATTAAAATCTAATGAGTTATTTAAAAGATGGTTGTCATTTTTTCTCTTCAATATCTCAAATTGTTCGAGAAGTGTTGTTTTAAAATAATTACCTTCAGCATGTAAAATTTCAAGGTTTTCAAAACTTGTTTTATGTTTATGCTCTATCAAGTGTTCTCCTAGAGCTGAGTGAGGTCTATTTTTCTGGTGTTCATCAAATCTTTTTTTCATGTTGCGGGTTGTCATACCTATATAAAAGGATTCGCAATCTGTATATGATATCTTATATACTCCGCTGATTTGTTCTTTACTAGTTTTAACTCTGCAGTTAACTAGCATATTTTCTAGTGTTTTATGTCGTTTATTTGACAAGTCGAAATTATATTTTTTAACGCCAAAAGTACGGTGAAACAATTCATTCCATGAAAGAAAAAAATCCTCTCCTTCCGAGATTATATAGACTCTACAGACATAAATAATATTATGAAACTTTGTCAATTGGTTACAGAGCAGAACTTTTTCATTTTTAATGATTCGGTCTATTCAATGAAAGACGGCTTGCCAATGGGTCTACCATCCAGTGGACTTATACGAGTAGCAGACATATAATATATAGACAAAGTAGAAAAACAAATCATGAAGTTACCGGGTAGTAACAATATCACTTTATGGAAGAGATATGTGGATGACATCTTTTGTGTGTGGTCAGGCACTAATTTGGAACTTACCAACTTTTTCGACCTCATAAATTCCAAATTTAAGGTTAAATTCTCTTTGGAGAAATCAAATTCAAATTCTATCAATTTCCTCGATCTAACTGTCACCTTGAGCAATGATAATTGTTGCCGTAATATTCGCGATTTGATTTTTAAATTAAAACCTATATGCACTAGACCTCTAGCTAGACCACTCTGAAGATCGCCGGTTGAACGACATCTTGAAGATGTCATCTGGACCCTTCGTGAGTGTGTTAGTTAAGTTCGAAAACTGTAGAGATTCGAAAAACGCTTGTGTTCCCTTAATAGTGTCATTTTTCTGATCTATTGTTCGCTATTGAAATTGAACGCTTATTGATAGCATCGTCGTCTTATTTTGACGAAGAAGTATAATAGCTGCTGGAAAATCCCACCAAAACGAGAGCTCTCAGGTGTGTGGAAGAAGATCCTGTGGTGAGTTTTCTAGTGCACTTTTCTTTTTAGTTTATCTCTATTTTTTTGTTAAATATACAGTTCATTTATCTCGCCACTTAAGAGTTACCGCAACATTTTTTGGTCATTCGGTATCGCCGGATTTTGAATCATTTCGTTTCGGTATTAAAATTTTTATTTTTACTTTTCTTATGAAGTTTTTCAAATTTGTGCAGAATAATAATTGAGAAACGATATTGAATACTCATTATTTCGTTTCATTCTTTATTCTTGCAGAATCATATTTCTTATCGTCGACTGTTTTTTTGTCCGCTCCGATAATTAATTCGAACATACGTTCATCTTTTCAATACATTGTTGGCGTATTGAACGCGCGTTCTGTAACGGACGATCTTCCGCATCTTATTGTTTTGGAATTCAGGTGTTTTCAATTCTGAAACGATGTCGAAGATGAAACGAGCTAGGGCATATCGTGCTACGGCAAGCGGTGAAATTCAGTCACTGGTCAATTTCGCGAAAAAGACTGAATTGGATGGCAGTCTTTACAATTTGTTCAAAGCTAGGTTTCCGACATTGAGAGAATACGAAGTGAGTTTGTAAGTGAACATAAAAGAATTGTTGATACTTTGCTTCAAGAGGAAAATGTGGATTTAACTGGGGAGGAAGCAATTAGAGAGGCATTTTTGGCTTGTTATTATGAGATAAAGTCTATTTATGAAGTTTTAACGGCCGATAATTCGAAAGGTGTTGGAAATATTGGGTCCAAACCGAAAAGTAGTGCGCATATGAAGTTACCGAAGTTAGAATTGAAGCGTTTCTCAGGCGATATAACCCAGTTTCCAACTTTCATTGGATTGTTTAATTCGCTGGTGCATAATAATGACTCATTGAGCAATTATGAAAAATTTAATTATTTGGTTTCATCCCTTGAAGGGCAACCACTTTAATTAATTCAACACTATGAATTCGATGGTAACAATTATCAATCTGCGTATAATGCCTTCCTTATTTCAGCGTTTTAATAATAAGCGTTGGCTGGCAAAGTGTCATTGGCGTCGCATTCAGGGTACCGTAAAAATTAGGTCTAGGGTTCCAAATTCATTAAGAAATTTATTAGATACTTTTCAAGAGAATATATGCCCCTTGCAAAACTTGAATTTTCCAACTGACGAATGGGACTTTATATTGCTTATGATGCTGTATGATCGTTTAGACGATGAAATAGTTTCGCGATTCGAACATTCTTACGGTTCTTCAGAGGTGCCGAAGTATAGTGATCTCACGTCATTTTCAGAACGCGAATGTATAGCTTCGGAGATGATAAATGATAATAAACCATTTGGTAGCAATGTAAACTCTAATAATGGCGATACAAAATTCTCAAAGACCAATAGAATGAAGAATTTTTTTGTTGAAAACGCAGCAAGCACATCGAAGAACTCCCATTCTGAATGCGTTATTTGTCAAACCAGTCATTCTATCTTCAAGTGTCCTACATTTCTTGATATGAAACCGTTTGAGCGCTATAATCTCGCCAAGAAACGTCATTTATGCTTCAATTGTTTATCTAGCTTACATGATATTCGTTCTTGCAAATCCAAGTCCACTTGTCGTCATTGCTCGTTAAGACATCATTCGTTATTGCATTTTAAGACCAAAGAGGATGTGATATTATCACCTTCTACTTCTGGCGGTGTATCTAATTCAGAGGCGAAATCAGTTGTTAATTTTTCGGGTGCTGGTGTTCTTAATTCGGATAGAACATCATATGTTATTTTGGCCACTGCTTTGGGGGAAGTTTCAGATTCAAATGTGAAATGGTACTTTTCACAAATTAAGATGTTTAATTGATTCAGCCAGCATGACCTCTTTCATAACCAAGCATGCGGCTTCTCGATTGCGTTTGAGATCTGAAAACGTTTTTCTCGAAGTGACGGGCTTGAACTCTTCTAAATCTTGTACTAGTAAGGGTTTAGTTACTATTACATTTAGACCAGTTGGTCAGGAATCTCCAACATTGTACACTAACGCATCTGTTATCACCCAAATAACGGAAAAACTGCCCACTACGCCGGTACCCGCTGTTATAACTGATGAGTTTAAGAATTTAAAGTTAGCCGATCCCTCATTTCATAGTCCTGGAAATATCGATATTTTGTTTGGAGCTGATATGTTTGCTAAAATACTGCTTGGCAGTCATATTTCTGGTTCTAACGGCATAGACGCTTTCGATACTATATTTGGATTCATTCTTATCGGAAGTGGAACCGACCTTTCTAGAAATGTAACTTCTTCGTTTTTTTGTAATATAGATTGTCAAGTTGGTGATGACTCGCTTCCTAATATTTCAAAAAGTTTCTGGGAAATTGAATCTATCCCATCGGTGAATGTTAGTTCTACAGATGATTCATGCGAGAAAATATTCGTCGACACACATAAACGCGATGTTTCTGGTAAATATATAGTATCTTTACCTTTCGCAAATGATGCACCCAGCTTTAGCGGTATGGAAAAATTAGCATCTGAAAGATTTTTTTCATTAGAACGCCGACTCATGAGAAATCCTCGTCTTTATGAGGAGTACTCTGCGTTTATGCGCGAATATTTAGACTGTGGTCATATGGGGCTTGTACCTGAGAATTCAATGAGCGAAAACCCGTATTATCTTATCCATCATTGTGTTTTGAAGCCTTCTAGTGTTCACACCAAATTGCGAGTAGTATTTAACGCGAGCGCAAGGGCTCCTTCGGGATTTTCTCTCAACGATAGTCTTTTGACAGGTCCAAAACTCCAGGCTGACATAGTTTCAATCCTTTTGAAGTTTCACCTGCATTCTTACGTGTTATGTTCGGATATAAAACAGATGTATAGAATGATTTTGGTCAATTCCGATATGCTAGATTATCAAAGAATATTTTGGAGATTTTCGCCTAAAGAACCTTTGAAGATGTATCGCTTGAAAACAGTCACATATGGAGTTTCATCTGCTTCTTTTTTGGCGCTGCGTTGTTTGAAACAATTGGCACACGATGAAGGAAAAGAATTTCCTTTAGCGGCGAAGGTTTTGGAAGAAGATACGTACATTGACGATGTTGTCACCGGTGCCTCTTCCCTGTAGGAAGCCAAGATTCTTCAAATACAATTGATTGAATTATTCGAGAAGGGAGGTTTTCTCTTGAGAAAGTGGTCAAGTAACGATCCTGCGTTGTTGGAAGCTCTTCCAGCTTCTATGCGTAGTCTAGGCCCACTTGATTTTAAGTCTGAGGAAAATTTAACTGCTGTCAAAATCTTAGGATTATTGTGGAATCCACATGAAGACAAATTCTCATTTTCTGTTGTCCCTCAGACTGAAGAAACTTGTACCAAGCGGCAACTTCTTTCTCAACTAGCTCGGATTCACGATCCTTTAGGATTTTTAACGCCGGTAACATTTTTGGTGAAACACCTCATTCAGAGGTTTTGGTTGGATGATCGGTCTCACATGGGACGATGAGCCTCCAGATGAAATTTTGCGCGTCTGGAAACGCTTCCGATCCCAGATAGAATGTCTTTCCCGATTTAAAAGGCACCTTTTCCCGTCAGATTTTGTGAAATGGGAACTTCACGGCTTTTGTGATAGCTCGGAAAAGGGATATTGCGCTGTCTTGTATCTCAAGACAATAACTATCGATAGAAATACGACCACTAGTCTTGTTTTAGCGAAAAGCAAAGTAGCACCACTGAAAAAAATTTGTATACCGCGATTGGAACTGTGTGGAGCGGTGTTGTTAGCCAAGTTGATAAATTTTGTACGGAAACTTTCATCTAATAAATTCACCATTTCTAATGTTTATGCCTGGAGTGATTCGCAAGTGGTTTTAGCATGGCTTCGTTCACCTTCTTATCGTTAAAAGAATTTTGTAGCCAATAGGGTCGCATATATCCAAGATAAAATCCATATGTGCATTGGAATTACGTTAATTCCGAAAAGAACCCCGCTGATCTCGGCAGCCGCGGTCTTTTTCCATCAGAAATCGTGAACAATGAGTTTTGGTTGAAGGGTCCGAAATTTTTGTGGAATTCTATAAGTCAGGATTCTCTATCTACAGAACCTCTGGAAGTTTTTATTTCAGAGGATGTTACTCGCGAAGAAAGAAATCTTTCTTTGTTGATTGCACCGCAAGTTGATAGTGTTTGTGAATACCTTCTGAAAACACATTCAAAATTTTCGACTGTATTGCGTATCTGTGCGTATGTTTTGCGATTCGTTCATAATATCCGCCATCCGCTAGAGAAACGATATGGGTTTTTGACAACGCAAGAGCTTCACTCGTCATTAAGGTGGGCGTTCAATGTAGTGTGTTTTTATTTCAAGTTGATTTCGACAACGGTTTCACTTTGAGAACTGAAATTTTGTAGGTGAACTCAGAAAAGATTAGGGTTCTTGTTGAAATAATTTTAATCGATTTCATTCCGACAGTCAATTTTTTTTCTTTCAAAAATAGAAGAAAATGAGCCAACCCATGCTTCTGTTTTATTTCAACAGAAAGACCCATGAAAATAGTTCAACTTCCGATTAAAAGGGAATCTACTGATAATTTCGTTCAGAAGATTAACTTGAAATACGGAATTGGCAGAGAATGGCCAAATTCAAATTTTGGCGGGAAAAAGTTCCTGCTTCACCCACAAATTCGCTTATTCCATAGTTCGGCGATTTTCGGATAGAGAGCGCCATTGTTCATTCCATTCATGATTAGAGAGATATTCATAGAACTTGATAGTGATAGTGCATGTTCTATGGTGATATCCATAAAATGGACGGTGGCGCCTCTATCGGCTGAGCTTTCCCACTCGCTTTAAACGCCGACCTTAATATATCTAGCTAAGTATACACAACACGTATCAAGATGCGTCAAGATGTCGTCGAGTGAGGACGACGAATGTGAGCCCTCTGCGAATAAGTTAAAAAACTGTGAAGTTAAACAAGATCTTATATGTAACCACTGCAATAAAAAAGTGGTTGACCCGTTGAATTGTGCAAAATGTGGTTCATCCTTGCATAAATCCTGCTGGAGCAAATCGAAAAAATCACCATCGTCGATTTGTACCCACATACTGATTTCGGAAATTGAGGATACATCATCAAGATCCATAACAACGCCTACCATGGATGGAAACATGGACAACGAATATTTAAAAATGCAAGTAAAACTTCTGAATGAATTATTGGAAGAAGTCAAAAGCAAAAATTTCATATTAATGAAGAATAATGAACTGCTAAATGATAAGATAAGATATCTAGTAGAAAACAAAAATACCGTACAAAAAAACTGTAAACAAGTTTCATCGAACCAACCAACAAAACCGGTTGACATTCAGAATTCTGGAACAGAAAAGTCACCAACTGTCATAACTCCGTCAGTTTCTGTTTCTGCAACGTCAATGAAAGCAGTAACGCACGTAAATACGGAGGATATAAATATAATTAATATGAACGCTGATAATAACAGAGACAAAGATGAAAAATTATAGTCCACAGTCGTAAACAGGAGAAATAAAGGGAAACAACGAGTAAACCAATCAGAAGAAAATAAACAACGTTCTATCAATTCTGGTAATACAAGGAAAATGAAAATGATAACGTGCACTGGAACATCGAAAGTGAATACAAAAGTCAAAGGAGCTATACGAAAGAAGTGGATATATGTGGGAAGAATTGCGGGTCCAGACGTTTCTGAGACTGATATTAAAGACTACCTTTCGGATTTACAAGGGAGTGAAAGGATGGAAGTAAAAAAACTACCAACAAAAGGTGAGAATTCTTCTTTTAGCGTGGGTATTCCTGATGATGGACTTTTTGAAATATTGAACGATCCCAATTTTTGGCATGTTGGAGTCACATTAAGGGAATTCAGCTTCCGAAATTTTTTTCGGAAACCCCTAGAACAGAAGGATCGATAGATAGAAGTATATGTCTATTCCATCAGAACATTCAGGCAATTGGAACATCGTTTTTGAAGCTAGAACAGGTACTGATGACCCATCAAGTTAATATAGCCTGCGTAACCGAACACTGGAAAACCGAAGAGGAACTTGTCAACTATGTCCCTGATGGATTCACATTGGCATCATCATGCTGTAGGAATAAGGGTCAACATGGTGGATGCGCAATCTTCATGGAAAAAGGTATCAAATCCTCTGAAAGACTTGATTTTAAGTTGTTAAGTGTACTCAGTTGTGTTGAATGTTGTGCAACTCAGTTGGTTATTGATGGAGTTAAATACTTAATTGTATGTATTTACAGACCAAGTACTTCACCTAACTTCAGTGTATTCTTTGAAAAGTTGTCAGCATTACTTGATAAATGTCTCATTGAGAATGTTAACCTGATACTTGCAGGAGATTTTAATATAGATATTTTGATCCCATCTAATGAATCAAAAGTTTTTCTAGGAATTCTAGACACATTTAATTTGAAAGTAACAACGGTTGAACCAACTAGAAGAACAGCCTCCACTGCAAAGTGTATAGATAACATTATCACAAACGTCGATGGAAAAACTACAGTCATTGAAGAGCATCTATCGGATCACTCAGGTCAGAAGTTCGTTTTCGGGAGCAAAATACATTCGAAGAATTCAAAGTCTACTAAAAAACTTGTTAGACAATATAGGGAAGAAAACCATCTCATTTTTAAGGAACTACTGGGGGATATGTTAGTTTTAATTTGGAATAGTATTTAAAGTATGCTATGTCTTTCTATGACATAGCTAGTTACCTATGATCGTATTTGATTGACAGTAGATTTAATTAATGTAACGTCATTAAAAATTGTTGAATATACGACATCACAAGTTCTACAAGTTTTATTCATTTCCCAAACTATATTTCCTAGAAATTACAACAGGTTATGGGCCCAGACACCCAGTAACTTCAGTGAATGTTCAATAAGATCAAGAATTGCAGAAAGTGTTAATTTTTTCGTCATTTTCTGAATAAAATGTCGACCGGTCTACCATCTATTGAAAAACTGCGTGGGCGTGAAAATTTCGACACTTGGAAATTTGCAGTTCAAACTTATCTGGAACACGAAGAATTGTGGGAATGTGTGTTGGGGACAGATACTGATTCCACGAAGGTTACGAAAGCCAGAAGTAAGATTATTTTACTAGTAGAACCAGTAAATTATGTGCATATTCAGAATGCAAAAGATGCTAAAGGTGTATGGACAGCTCTTCAGCAAGCATTCGATGATAGAGGACTTACCCGAAGAGTAGGACTTCTACGAACACTCATAACAACAAGACTAGAAGATAGTGAATCTGTTGAGGATTATGTCAACAAGATAGTTGGCACCGCACACAAGCTTTCTAGTATTGGTCTCAAAGTGAGTGATGAATGGGTTGGAACCATATTATTGGCAGGTTTACCAGCAGAATATGAGCCAATGATAATGGGTATTGAGAGTTCAGGAGTTGCGATAACTGGTGATTCCATAAAAATGAAGTTGATTCAGGACGTAAAGTTGTCGAAAGATGGAATTGCAATGTATGGCAAGAAAAACTCAAGAAGTCAGAATCGTAGCAATAATACTCAAGGACATTTCGAAGGCAAAAGTAAAGTTCGCTGCTTTCAATGCAACAAATTTGGACATTACGCCAAAGATTGCACCAAACCGAGGAAAAATTACAAGGACAGAGACAACAGTAATAAAGCTAGTAGTAATATTTCCATGTTTTCAGCCTTGCCAGTAGGATCAAGTGTAATTGACGGAACTTCATGGTATCTGGATTCAGCAGCCACAGTTCATATGACGAATAATCTAGATATCCTATCCAATGTTCACGACACTACATCTTGCTCAGTAAGTACAGCTAATGGTCAGAAAATGTCAGCCAACAAAACAGGCACAGTTCACCTACCTGTATCAGATGAAGTAAATGCTGAAATAAAGAACATTTTGTACGTCCCGGAACTATCAGTCAATCTTCTGTCGCTGAGTCGAATAGTTAAGCATAACTATTCAGTTTTATTCACAAATAAAGGTTGTCAGATAACTGATTCTAAAGGAAAAGTTGTAGCCACAGGTTCGTTGGAAAGAGATTTATTCAAGCTGAATTTGAAATCCGAGCACTTAGCATGTCATGCAGACTCTGTGTTATGGCACCGAAGGCTAGGTCACATAAATTTCAGTGACTTGAATAAATTGAAAAATGGAATGGCGTTATGTTTGAATTTTAATGATTCCAATAACTGCAAGTGTGAAATTTGTGTTGTAAGCAAATGCCACAGACTTCCATTCAAAGATAGCGAAACACATACTGAAAATGTTCTCGAGTTGATACACTCAGATTTATGTGGACCAATTGAGGTCAAAAGTTTTGCAGGATCACGTTATATGCTCACATTTTTAGATGATTTCACACATAAGATTTTTGTGTATTTTCTAAAATCAAAAGATGAAACATTTGCATGTTTCAAAATTTTCAAAAAGTTAGTGGAAAATCAGACAGGAAAATCAATAAAAATTCTTCGCACAGACAATGGTGGAGAATATATCAGCAATGTATTTAAGAATTATTTAGCAGATTCTGGTATTGTTCATCAGCTGACTGTTCCACATACAGCTGAGCAAAATGGTAAAGCTGAACGCTTGAACAGAACAATAGTTGAAAAAGTAAGATGTTTGTTGATTGATTCAGAGTTACCTAACAGTTTTTGGGCCGAAGCTGCTTACACAGCTGTCTTTTTGCAAAATCGATCACCAACAAAATGTCTCAAAGACAAAACACCAGAAGAAGCTTGGTCAGGTGTAAAGCCAAAGTTAGAAGGATTACGGTTGTTTGGATGCAAAGCTCATGCTCTTATACCAAAAGAAACCAGAAGGAAACTTGACAAAAAAACTATTCCCAGTATTATGGTAGGATATGGTCTTGAAAGTAAAGGCTACAGATTATTCAATCCCAGTACAAGTAAGGTATTTTTATCCAGAGATGTAACATTTTTCGAAAATGTAAAGGGTTGTATCTTATTGACTCAGAACAAGAGAAATGCAGATAATCATTTTTTTATGTTCCCGGATGAAATGAATCAGGCACCAGAGTACAATAACAATGGTACAAATGGACTTCAATGAAATCAATCAACAAGGGGAGAATGATGGAAACAACTCTGATCCAGGAAACAACTCTGATCCAAGATCAGATCCAGATTTTGTGCCAGACCGAGTTGAAGAAGATTTAGCTGAAAATCCCAGAAGAGGAGAACGAGAGAGACGACTACCAAGAAATCTCCAAGATTTTGATTTGAGCTATGCAACCACAAGTGATCTCGTTGCAACCACAAGTGATCTCGTTGATCCCCAGACTGTGAGAGAAGCACTTGAACGACCAGAAAGAGACAATTGGATTCAGGCTATGAAGAATGAACATGATGCACTCATTCAGAATGAAACATGGGATGTAGTAGATTTGCCCCCAGGTAAGAAACCTATACCATGTAGATGGGTCTTCAAAACTAAAAGAAAAGAAAGGAAAATACCTGAGTTCAAAGCACGACTAGTGATCAAAGGCTGTTCTCAGAAAAAAGGAATAGATTTCAGTGAAACTTATTCCCCAGTTGTAAGGTACAGTTCAATTAGATATTTACTTGCCTATGCCGCAGAACACGATCTTGAAATTGATCAACTAGATGCTGTATCAGCTTTCTTACAAAGTGACCTTAAAGAGGAAATATACATGATTCCTCCAGAATATTTCTATGATGATCCAAATAAAGTATGCCGTTTGAAGAATTCATTGTATGGGCTCAAACAGGCCAGTCGTGTTTGGAATCAGAAACTGGATTCATTTTTCAAAGAATTTGGGTTGAAACAATCTCAAACTGATTCTTGTATATACTTCAAAATTACTGATAAAATAAAATTAGTTTTAGCTATTTATGTAGACGATATGCTTCTTTTATCAAACGATGAGGGAGCTAAGAAGAATCTGAAGGATGAACTGATGAGGAATTTTAAAATGAAAGATATTGGTGAAGCTAAGCATATTCTAGGATTTGAGATTATTAGAGATCGATCCAATAAGAAAATTTCTATTAGTCAGCAGGCTTATATAGAAGAAATTCTTAAGAAGTTCAACATGGAGAACTGCAGACCTGTGGACACACCCATGGTGGTAGGTGAAAAATTGATGGTTAATGAAAAAGACAATAAGGATATGACCAACATTCCCTATCAAGAGGCAGTTGGAAGTTTATTGTTTGCTGCACAGATCTCTAGGCCGGATATATCCTATGCGGTTAATTGTGTTAGCAGATTCAATAACAGACCGAGCCACATTCACTGGAATGCAGTGAAAAGAATTTTCAGATACCTGAAAGGAACGACAAGTTACAGACTAGAATACAATGGAAGAAAGAGTTCGACCACAGACATAATAGGGTATTGTGATGCAGATTGGGCAAATGATTTGATAGATAGGAAATCTGTCACAGGGTATGTTTTTATAAAAAATGGAGGTCCAATAACCTGGAACACTAAAAGGCAGCCAACAGTTGCACTGTCTACCACTGAGGCAGAATATATGGCTATGTCCTCTGCAGCACAAGAAGCTCTATGGCTAAGAGGTTTATCTTATGAATTAAACTCTTATGATGGTCCAACATTATTATATGTGGATAACCAAGGTGCACAGAAGTTAGCAACTAATGGTGGCTATCAAGCACGCACCAAGCATATTGATGTTCGCCATCATTTCTTGAAGGAGAAAATTCAAGATGGAGTTTTAACTCTGGAATATTTACCTTCCCAGTCCATGCTAGCGGACTATCTTACGAAACCCTTAGACAAGGTGAAGTTTCAGAACTTTGTTAGAAGTCAAGGACTTATTCCAAATAGGGGGAGTGTTAGTTTTAATTTGGAATAGTATTTAAAGTATGCTATGTCTTTCTATGACATAGCTAGTTACCTATGATCGTATTTGATTGACAGTAGATTTAATTAATGTAACGTCATTAAAAATTGTTGAATATACGACATCAGAAGTTCTACAAGTTTTATTCATTTCCCAAACTATATTTCCTAGAAATTACAACAGGATATTGATTGGTCTAATCTATATCAATTTCCTGAGAATGAAGTCAACAAAATGTGGGATATATTTTTTGGAAACTTCAAAACTAGTTTCGACAGAGCTTTTCCACTCATAATTATTAAGTCAAATGAAAAGAGGAAGTTAAAACCGAGCAGGGAAGTCCAACAACTGAAAAATGAATTAGACTTATTGTTTTTACTTTCCAGAAGTAAACCTGAATTAGTGAATAATTATAATAAGGTTAAAAGGTCTTATGATATCTTGTTGAGCTCTCAAAAACGAAATTTTTATAATACAATTATAGATAAAGCTAGTAATAAAAATAAAGCAGTGTGGAACATTGTAAGGGATGTCACAAAGCGAAATAAAAAGCCTCTCTCTAAACTCCCTCAAACTAACAATTGTCTGACTCAATTAGCAGATGATTTCAATGATCACTTCTCCAGAGTTGCATCTAGCATGTGTTCAGGTTTCAAACCACAGTATCTAAAAAAGAAAAATACATCCAAATCTTTTTGCTTGTTTGAGGTCGACGAAAATGAGGTTTTGCGAACGTTAAACAGAATGCCTAATAAATTTTCTTCAGGATTCGACGAAATTCCTATCAACGTAATAAAGCAACATATTTCAAATATAGTAACACCACTTTGTTTCATTATCAACTCAGCTTTTAAGACTGGACAATTTCCTGATGCATTAAAGATAACGCTGGTGAAGCCCTGTTACAAAAAAGGTAACCCAAATGATTTTTCCAATTACCGATCGATAAGCTTAACAACAACCTTCGCTAAAATTTTTGAGAAAATTATTGCGAACAGAATGTTGAAATTCTTCCAAAAATTTAAGATCCTATCTAGTAGCCAGCATGGATTCACAAGAGGAAAAAGCACTGAAACAGCAGTGTTTGAGTTCACGCATAGGATATTCTCTTTAATTGAAGATGATAGCATGCCAGCAGGATTATTTGTGGACCTCTCCAAAGCGTTCGATTGTGTTGACCACAAGGTACTGCTGCAGAAACTTGAAGAAAGGGGAATCAGGGGTACACCACTTAAGCTTCTTAAGAGTTACTTGGAAAATAGGAAACAGATGGTAATGTTAAACTCGAATGAGAAGAAAATTCTATCATCCGAAATATCAATAACGGATGGAGTGCCACAAGGCACTATTTTGGGACCCATTCTCTTTATCGTCTACAATGACGATCTGCCAGATGTATTAACAGAGGAGCTTGCCATTGTACAAGAAACTAATAATTTTGATTTAGAAATAGATTCGTACTTATATGCTGATGACTCGAATGTTATAGTATCATCCCACCAACTAGAAGCTGTGTCATTTGGATTGAGGACGGCATTTTCAAGTGTCAATGACTGGTGTTCCCGTAATTCGTTGACACTGAATTCCGAGAAAACAAATGTGGTTTTCTTCTCGAGTAATAGGTCTAGTGTAGCATACCCTGAATGCATCAAGCTGAATAACATTAATATACCAACCAGCGCAAGTACAAGACTTTTGGGAATAACGATTGACCGACATCTACATTGGAATCAACATTGTGATACACTGGTACCGAAACTGAACTCAGTGATATACACACTGAAAGCTATCAAGACTAGAGTAGATATTAATATATTGAAGACCATTTATTTTGCTAGTTTCCAGTCACTTTTATCTTACGGTATTGTTTTTTGGGGCTCTAGCTCACAGGCTCAACGCATTTTTGTTGCTCAAAAACAGGCGATCAGAACAATTTTCAGTATGAGTTTTCGATCATCTTGTAGGAGCATTTTCAAACGAAATAACATTTTGACATTGCCAGGGCTATATATCTATAGAATCCTATTATTTTTTCGCAAACATAGTAGTTATTTCGAAGTCTATAAAAATAATAACTCAACTAGGAGATTTCATGAATATTTTTATCCCATTCATAAATACTCAAATACTGAACGGAGCACATTATATATGTGTATCAAACTGTACAATCTTCTTCCAAAGATCATTAGAAATTTATCAGACTATAACTCATTTCGTAAAGCCCTATTCTCCTTGATACTGAATTGTGAACCATATTCGTTTGATGAATTTGAAGTGTGTTGTAAATTACATATTCATTAGTTACTTTATTGCATATCCTTAGTACTGATTTTGTGACTTGTTTTCATTTTGTTATCTGTGGATGATGATTCTGAAAATAAACTTTATTATTTTTATTATTATTATTATCCTTTTATGATGAAATTTCTGGAAGGAAGTTTTCAAAGCCCTTGAGAAAACTAAATGTTTTCCAGGATGTCGATGACCTTCTACGAGTAGGTGGCCGTCTAAAATATGCGGATATTAATTATCATGCTAAACCCCCTATACTTTTACCAAGAAGTAGTTTGTTGGCGAGACATCTTATTGAGCATTATAATGAAAAGTACTTTCATATTGGTCCGCGTCAACTCCAATTCTTGCTCATTCAACAATTTTGGATATTATCCCCCCGACGTGCAATAAATTCAGTCTTGTCGAAGTGTGTTAGGTGTTTTAGAATGAAGCCGGCCCCTTATCAACCCCCTATGGGAAATCTCCCTAAATTAAGGTTTTCTACTATAAAGGCATTTTTACATTGTGGATGTGATTACGCTGGTCCGTTTACGATTGCGCCAATGAGAAAATATCGAGGACAAAAAACTTCAAAGGCTTATATTTGCCTTTTTGTCTGTCACTCCACGAAAGCCGTTCATTTGGAACTGGCTAATGATCTGTTCTCTGAGTCCTTTTTAGCCGCTCTTCATCAGAGATTTATCGCACGAAGAGGTCGCTGTACCGACCTATACTGCGATAATGGTACTAATTTCGTTGGAGCCAATCGCCAGTTGATGAATTTGATGAAAACCGCTGCTGAAAAAGAGGTTATACGATTTCATTTCAATCCACCGTCGGGAAGTCATTTTGGAGGTTCATTTGAGGCTGCGGTGAAATCGGTAAAATCCCATTTCTTCAGAATAATCGGATCGCAGATTTTGACGTATGAGGAATTCTATACTTTACTCACGTTAATTGAATCTATTTTGAATTCAAGACCCTTATGCGCCATAAGTTCAGATCCTGATGATTTGAATTGTCTCACTCCAGGTCATTTCCTAACCCTGGAACCGCTAACTGCGATACCCATACCAGATTTCACTGATCAACCTCTAAGGGCGGGTTGTAACTCAGTTGGTTAACCAGTTGGTCTTGAAACCAATGGTTAACCTGCCAAGTAAGGTTAAGTTAATTTCTGTTGTAACATGAAAAATCAGATGATGGTCAAGTAAACGTCTCTTTTTTGCCTTTTCATTGGCCACACTGAACCCAGATCACAGAATCCATTGAATATTTTTATAATTCTGTCATAATCTAACTGTAATCTGTGACACTCTGACTGTAAGTTTTTATTCAGAATTCAGATTCCGAGACTGTTTATCTGTTTATTCATCTTCGTGTAGGTGCAAGCAAAGATTTTGTTACAGATAATTCATTGAGGACTAAATTATCGGAGTGGGCAAAAGCTAAACAAGATAATTTATCAACACAGCAAAAGTGCATTTCAGATGAACATGAGCCAAAATTGAGAAACAATGAAGAACTGCATAAACAGAAGTTGCTTCATGAGAAGGAGGAACATGCATTGAAAATTGCAATTTTGAAATTACAGGAAAATGTTATTTTATTTCAACGGCAAGCTGTGTTGTAATAACTGTACATTAAAAATATTAGCCCTGAAAATGTTTAAATGAGTTACAGGAGTGCCTGGAAATATTGCGTAATAATATTGTATCTAATAAGATTATTCATGAAATGGCTTCTCCTATTTCTTCAATTATTAGTTTCACTATCTCTTTAGATAACCGGAACCTAGATCGAAATTCTTGGTCATTCCATTTGAAAAAATGATCATCCCTCGGTCTAAAATTTCGTTTTTTCCTCGGAAATGATTCTAATTCGACAAGATCCATAAAGTCGTCATCATCAGTGAGATTTAACTCACGCAGATTCTCTCTTTGCATATTCATTTCGAATCACTAAACAAGCAGAGCAATTTCTAATCAACACAATACACACATAGGATAGATTATTTTCAGTTTAGATTAGTTTGAAAGTTGATCGTTCAAAAATTCATGTAGTATGTCAATCTAAAAGCATTTTCTGTGCTTTTTTTGTCTAGACCATAGGTTAAACTCTCAAAACTAGATGGTTGGAAATTCGACAGTGAACTGACTGGTTAACTTCAAGATTTCTATCATACAACAACCCAATCAACGTTAACCAATGATGAGTTACAACCCGCCCTTAATCGATTATCGCGTTGGCAACTTTTGCAAAACCTTCATCAACATTTTTGGGCTAGATGGAGGAACGAGTATCTCCATACATTGCAACAACGGGTTAAATGGTGCGATGTTTCTACTCCTGCTGTCATTGGCCAGCTAGTTTTGATTAAAGCGGATAATGTGCCTCCGACTCAATGGCGTCTTGATCGTATAAGTACTCTCTTCCAAGGTAGTGATGGTATTTCACGGGTTGCCCAAGTAAAAACACGAGACGGGACCCTTACGCGCCTATTAGTGAAACTATGTCCCTTGCCTGTCTGCGATGAACCCTAGCTCATTGAATATTGTACATATTTTCTTTTTTCTCTTTTATTATCATCTTGAATATATAGTATGAGTATGTATATATGTAAAGATGTGAATTTTGTATATTCTTCTGCACCATGGTTTGTACAACTTCTTTATTGATTAATTATTTCTTTTTTTTTATTATTATTATGAAAAATGCTATGGCATTTTTGGGGGGCAGGAAATGTTGCCGTAATATTCGCGATTTGATTTTTAAATTAAAACCTATGTGCACTAGACCTCTAGACCACTCTGAAGATCGCCGGTTGAACGACATCTTGAAGATGTCATCTGGACCCTTCGTGAGTGTGTTAGTTAAGTTCGAAAACTGTAGAGATTCGAAAAACGCTTGTGTTCCCTTAATAGTGTCATTTTTCTGATCTATTGTTCGCTATTGAAATTGAACGCTTATTGATAGCATCGTCGTCTTATTTTGACGAAGAAGTGTAATAGCTGCTGGAAAATCCCACCAAAACGAGAGCTCTCAGGTGTGTGGAAGAAGATCCTGTGGTGAGTTTTCTAGTGCACTTTTCTTTTTAGTTTATCTCAATTTTTTTGTTATATATACAGTTCATTTATCTCGCCACTTAAGAGTTACCGCAACAATAATGTTTTCTCGTTCGACATTTACAGGAAACCCACACAAACTGATTCAATCATTCCATATGGTTCTTACCATGCACCCCCTGCAAAGAAAGCAGCCTTCACATTTTTATTCAGAAGACTACTTAATGTTCCTTTATCTGAAGAGAATTATAACAAGGAACTAAAAACCATTTATCAAATTGGAAACAACAATCAATATAAGAAAGAATTTTTGGACAACATTTTAAGATCTATAAAAAGAAAATTAATTATTAACATGATTTACCCACATATTCTGACTGAAAGACATTTCGTTTCGACTCCCTTTTTTGTAAACTTAAATCATAAATTGTCAATATCACTTAAAAAATATAACTTCGACTTGTCAAATAAACGACATAAAACCCTAGAAAATATGCTAGTTAACTGCAGAGTTAAAACTAGTAAAGAACAAATCAGCGGAGTATATAAGATATCATGTACAGATTGCGAATCCTTTTATATAGGTATGACAACCCGCAACATGAAAAAAAGATTTGATGAACACCAGAAAAATAGACCTCACTCAGCTCTAGGAGAACACTTGATAGAGCATAAACATAAAACAAGTTTTGAAAACCTTGTAATTTTACATGCTGAAGGTAATTATTTTAAAACAACACTTCTCGAACAATTTGAGATATTGAAGAGAAAAAATGACAACCATCTTTTAAATAACTCATTAGATTTTAATACTTCAAAAAACATTTTCAAGCTCATAACCCCTTTTACTTAACGACTTAATGTTTAAATATTCCCGCTAAAAATTTTGACACATCACATCTTGTCTTTCATGCAATTCCCACTTCCCTCTCCCCCCTTTTTCCTTTCACCATCGTCAGATGAATTCACGCCGCTTCAGATAGTTTTTGATTGAGAAAATTGGATATTATTATAGAGATATTGAAGGATAGAAATAAGAGTTTTATTACTGTTGATATTCTTTGATGAAAAAATCACCGTTTTCTGTAACTACTTCGATTGACGGTACGTTGCACATTTCTGCCTTTTCTAGTCGATTTCATAACCTAAATTCAGTTTCGTTCAATATTCTTACGGAAAATATAAGGAGAATGATATACAGGGTCCGGCAGAGATGTATGACGTTTTTGAAAAAATCATAAATAAGTGAGATTTTGAGGAAAATGAAATTTTATTTTTTTTTAATGTACATGAGAGTTTGCCATTGATACCACATCAAAAAAAAAAGATAAAAAATAATCATGAACGGAAGATGATGTCATCTAAGTGGTTGCCCTGTTTTTCCACACACTCCTGCAGCCGATTTGTGAAGTTGTCCATGCATCGTTCCAGCATGTTGTTTGGAATTGCTGTAATTTCATCACTCATTATGACAATGATGTCATCTGTCATCTCTTGCAGCATTCTTTCAGCGAATCGGAGCCTCCGTGCATAATAATTTGGTTGAAGTTGTTGAACAACCATAATTTTGTACGGGTGGAAATGAAGGTCAAAGTGTAAAATTCTTCTTACTGACCTGTCACTCATCCGTAGAGCACGAGCATGCTGCAAAGCAGATCGTCGCGGACTTGCTTCGGTAGCTGCTCTTACACGACCGACATTTTCCGGAGTTCTAACAGTTCTTTCTCTGCCCCTAGGTCTAGGTACACCAGGGCACAACGAATCTCTCGTCCGGAGATTGTGCACCCACTTTAGGATGGTGTTTCGTGAAGGAACACGTCCATGCCTTCCAACATTAAAATGTGTTCGAAATCTACGTTGAGTTGCTACCACAGAACGATCGGTTTCAATGAAACTATCGTACACAAACACCCGTTGCTCTAGCGTCCACGGCTCCATGGCGACCACAGAAGATATAATAGAAAGATGGCGACTGAACAAGAAATAATGGCAACTCCTTGCGGTCACATATCAGCCATTGCCAAAAAGTTAGGCTTCCCCTTCGCCGAGTTATACGCATCCAAAAAACGTCATACATCTCTGCCGGACCCTGTATTTTGACTGTTTACTATTATTTCAGCTGGCCTGATGATGGTCTTCTGACCGAAATCGATCGCCGACAGAATAAAATATAAAAACATAGTGTGTTTCTCATTTGCTACGTTTATATGATTAGTCGACACACTGATGGAAGAATTCATTTTCAAAATGCATTATATTGTTTGATTTAAGAAGAAAAGTATGTACCTATTGCTCTCTTCAAAAGAATATATATTATGATAGGGTAACAAATGGTAGGTACCTAATAAGTAATAACAACTAATAATCAATAAAGATAATTTCATTTCAAAAGGATAGCCTGGTTGGAGCCAATAACGCCACCTCGTGACCATGCGACGAACTAACAAGTTCCGAGGTCTGTGGCAGTTCATTTTTGTAGCGGAGCCTTCTCTCCAGTTATCTATGCTTCTAGGTATTTCCTTGAATAATATTGCTATTAAAGTATCCGAGAGTGTGAAATTCTTGGGAGATAAAATTTTCAAAAAACTATAGGGTTTCATAGTATTCAAAAATTTATTTCCTCTATCGTTTTCATATCATTAGATAATTTGTTGAAAATACTTATGCACATTTTTTCAGTTAGAGATAGCCTATCCTGTAGATAAGTAATATTAGCTGTTCTTGTATTAGGGTAAAATTTGTGTTATGTTTGAGAAATTCATTTTTATTTCTGTGAAGGTCAGAAGGTACGCGTGCAGGTATAAACCGTAGACTGTAAGCAACCCCAGTGCTCTAAATCTACCCCTGCAGGAGTCCCTAGCCCCCATATTCAAAATTATTCTGAGTATAAGTTTTTGACTGACGAATATGGTTTCCACAGATGTACGTATGCCCCAGAATATTATTTCATATTTCAGAAGCGATTCAAAATTAGCATATTAAAGAACTTTTTTACATTTTCATGCACATGCATCATAATTCTGAAGGCATAGATGACTTTGTTGAGTTTTTTTCGAAAATAATCAATATGTGTATTCCACTTCACGAATTCATCTACTATAATTCCCAAAAACTTGGTATTCCCGACTGTTTCAATATTCTGGTCGCTTAGACTTCTGATGGCTTTTCTTTCAAAGTACTTGCTCTAATTTTAATTACATTTGTTCTGTCAGAGTTAATAGCAAAATTGTTCGCCTTTTTGAAACCAATTTTCAATGCAGCCATAAAGTCTGTTAATCTTTCTTTTAGCGAATTGATATTTTTCCCAGCTATAACCACATTAGTATCATCACTATCATCTACAAAATGTGTGAGTTCCGAGTCCTCTATTACTCACCGTTGTATCAAACAACACATTGCATTTTCAATACATCGAGAAGAAATTGAATTATTATGACATTCATATGAAAATCAATTCGACCAAGATTTTGTTAGAATTGACGATATTTAATGCGATGAGAATACGAGCCTTAATAAAAAATCACACAAGATTCGAAACGTTTGCGATGTATCATTGAGGAATTAAATTAAATCTGTCCAAATTCCTGTTAAAATTATTTAACTATCTATTATATTTGTTACATCATCTAGAATCTAGATGGTTAATGATTGCCAAAAAGAGGAGAACCCCCAAAATGCTTCCCTGAGGGAGTCCAAATTCGTTTTGCAGCCAAGTAGAGAGGTGGGTTACATTATTTTTTGTTATATTAACCCGTTGCCACATATTTGATAGATAAGTGAGTTCTCAAAAACTCGAACAAATTCAAACTCTACCTGGAGCCCATTGCCCTTCTGTAAAGCCTAATTTGAACTTTTTTATATACAGGGTGAGTCTTTGATTTGTACATATATTTCAACTGTAGATTCCTCTCATCAAACGAAACACTTATTCGCCATATTATAATTCAAAATTCTGTTTCGTTCGAAAATCCATTAATTAACACTATTCTTTCAAAATATTCCGAACCGATATTTCGAATGAACTGAATTTTGGTTCATTATTTGCTTTATTCATGGTGCATATTCCTCAATCAAAACTTATTCAATATTTCTACTGTTATAAAAGTAACAACGTACTCGACTCATAAATTCACGCAAAAATAACTATAAAATCACTTGAAAAACAAAAAAAAACGGTACATATTCTCGAAAGTAGAAAATGAAAGTATTCCTAATTGTATACGATGAAATTTGAGGAAAAAATCATGAATTTCAAGAATAATCTGGATGCTTTCCTGGATGAAATCGAATATTATTTCTTTTCTGGTCTCTCATCAAGTTAACGATATTGTCAGAATGTTTATCAACTTCGTCAAGAAAAATTTTCATGATGTAGGGATATGTAATATCAAAATACCAGAGATGTGTGAGATAAAATTGAATTCTAAGAAGCATGATATTACACGTTTCATACGCAGTTTCTATTAAAAATTCATTGTTACCGGTCCATCAGGAAAATACAATCTAAACAATATCCTCTTGGAATTTTAACTCGACAGTACACGGTTATTATTACATCAACTCACTGAAAGTCTTCACAATTATCACCTGTCTGCATTATTCTCTGTGAATAAATAAATGAATCGAAAGTCCATAGCGCCGGTTATAGCTGTACAGTTTTTTTTTCCACGGGGTGGCTTTGCTAACTTAACGTTGAGTTAGCAGAACCACTTTCTCAATATCGACCAAATATAATGAAAATGGTTAAAAATAATTGTCGAGTAATTGTCGAAGTCCATATGAAGTAAAAAAAAACTCAAAAAATCCATTCCTTCTTGTTTATTTTACGTTTTTTTCCCGCGAGTTCGAGATATTTCTGGAATCATCGCATTTTTGGCAACAGCGCATTCGTAATTGACTCCTTTTCTATTGCATTAATTGTCGAATACCAGCCTTGAATTTGTCGTGAAAGAAAAAAAATTTTCGCGACCTTCGTTTTTTTTCTTCTAGGTGGCTTTGCTTACTTTGAATTAATTTAGCAAATAGTGGTCGAATATCATCACGATGATCATGAAAGATTGTCGAGTAATTGTAGATATCCAAATAAAGTAAAAAACACACACAAAATTTGATCTTTCTAGCAATTTCCACTCCATTTTCTTGTGATTTCCCTATATTTCTGAAAATATCGCATTTTTGGCAACAGTGCATTCATTATTGACTTTTTTTCTATTGTATTGATTGTCGAATACCTGTCCCGTATTTGTCGTGAAAGAAAAAAAATTGTCGCTTCCTTGTTTTTTTTTCTACCTTACTGCTAACTTAACGAAGATCGCGACAATTTTTTTTCTTTCACGACAAATTCAAGGTAGGTATTCGATAGTTAATGCAATTGATTATCACATTTACCCCACTTCATCTTATACATAATTGGGCTCAAATTCGCATAAACATAATATGAGAACAGAACAGAAGTTAATTATCAGCTTTCAACAATAAAAGGCCTTATATACAAAGATCAATATAATTGTGGTCATTCATTTTCAAATAATCTGAAATCAAATCGATTTATTGCATTTCAAACCAATATTCATTCTTTGATTCATTTCATACGCTTTTTTTTTGGATGAAAAAAAATTGCCAGCAGCACCTTCATCAATTGCTTTGAAATTTCTGACTACTGTAAATGTATGAACAGAAAAGCAGAACCTTGTCCGGAACTTCAAATGCACGTGTATATTCTCGAATATCTCAGGTTCCATAAAATTACAAGAATAAACGAACCTATTTGTTGAGAAATATGTTAAACTAATACAAATAATTGAAATCACAAAAACAAAGTAACATCAAAGAGTGTTTGAAGTTAGATATTTGTTCAACCAATTTTATTGCCCTAGTCGTTAGTTTTAATTAAATTCTCGATGGTAAATAGACTGGAATTTCTGCTACTCTTCGGTGATTCACTGAGCTGTCCTTCACTCGAGGCTACTGCTTTCGACACGGACATCGCATCTTGCTGAAAATAAACAAAATTATATATTTATTTGACAAACAGTTCCAGTCCATGACATGGTGATCTGGAGTACAAAGCAGAAGAAGAAATATTTTAATGCTCCAATTCCACGTCATCTGTATTCCTGTATTGAGCTTCGATTCGCTTGATTTTATAATTCTCAATTGAACAGTTTTGAAATTATAACATTTATAACTATCAAATTATTGAATGTACAAAAAATATAAAATTTTGATGGAATACAGTTCAATGGACTGAGAAAATATCATTGTATAGATAAAAAGACTTTCGATAAGAATATTGAAGAAATTTCAATTTCATATTTTATTTTCCTGCAAAATAGCATCAAAAACATGAGGCCAACCCTTATTCATAGTTGTGACTCTTATCTATCATACATTGGACTACAAAATTATTCTAATGAACTAGTTTTTTATAAGATCGATAAATGATCGTTAATGCTTTTAACCATTGCAAGATTAATATACAAATTGATCACAAAATTAAGAAATTCCAAATTGAAAAATGTTTATTCAACAAAATTGATTTGAGGGAAGATCTTACATTTCGAGAACTCTTCCCACACAACTAAATACAGAGTTGGTATGAAGTATGGAACCGAGTAAATATATTTAAAACGAAAAGGAATATATTTTCTTCAGATGTCTGTATTTTTCGAATTTTGAGCCGAGAATGGTCTCGAGTGACTAAGTTAGACTCACTAATAACCAATCTGTAGTCAAATTCGAGTCTGTCTGTCCGCTAGTAAACAGGATAACTCTCAAACTGATGAATCTAAAAATTTGAAATTTTCAGTTAGAGTTTGGATACCGCAGAATAAAAAATACAGTTTCGGGCTAGATGAAATTTCGCATTTGGATGAAGAATGACTTACGCAAGCTACATACCGGCAATTTGAATTTTAATCATCATTAATCGGTTTACCAACGGATTTCGGAAAAAGTTTTCACTTCGAACGGGATCCACGCCTCTTCATGTTACCCGTCTGATGTGTTTCCAATTACACTATCAAAGAGAGAGAGAGAGGGAGAGAGAGAGAGAGATTTATTGGTGTTTTACAATACAATGTTGTTTACACAAGTCAGCATATGAGAGCAAAATATAAAGCGCACACATAAGAATAAAATCGGTAATATGATAGCACACACAAAAAACAATAATAAAATTGGCTATTCAACGTGAAATTTTCCCGAATTATGATTAATTCGGAATAAAATTTGTGTCATCCACCGTCATAGAGTAAAATTCATCAACCGAATAAAACACTGCATTCAGCAGGAATTTTATCAGGATACTTTTAAACTGCTTACTTGGCAGAGTCTTCACCAGGCCAGGAAGTTTGTTATACAGGGTCGCAGCGCTGTAGCGTGGACCATGCTGTGACCTATTAAGTCTGAGGAAATCCTTACGAATCAGAGATTTCCCCCGTGTATCGTGATCATGAATATTAGATTGAATATTAAATTGTCCTTTATTCGAATGAACGTAAATAACGCTTTCTAATATGAAAATCGAGGGAAAGGTAAGAAGATTAAGATTTTTGAAAGTTTCCTCACAGCAGTCACGGTATCCAAGTCCACCCAATATCCTGTCAGCTCGTCTCTGCAAACGGAAAACTTTATCTGCGTGAGAGCTGTTTCCCCACAGCACTACTCCGTATCTCAAATGTGATTCTACCAGAGCGAAGTAGGCACTCCTCAATACATCGTTTGATAGAGAGTTGGACAGAGCCCTCAGAGCAAATATATTGCTGCTCAGTTTTGAAGAAAGTTCATTGACATGAGGGACCCAGGTCAATGAGGAATCCAGACGCACACCCGGGAATCTAACTGATTCTATCGGACAGAAGTCACCACCAGTATTCCTCAGACCCATCAAAAGTTCCTGACATTTTTCCCGGTTTATGCTGAGTCCATTCGAGGAGAACCACTCGAAAGCCCCCGACCGGATCCCCCGCGACATCTCCAATAAGTTATCCAGATTGGACCCTTGTAGCAAAAATGTGGTGTCATCAACGAAAAGTACAGTTTCTGCTTCAGGAACATACTCCGGAAGATCGTTAATGGATACTAGAAAAAGAACTGGTCCCAAAGTGGAACCTTGTCCGACACCAATTTCGATCGGTCTCACTTCCGAGTATGAACCATCTGCAAGAGTTACCTGCAACCTGTTCTCCAAGAAGGACCCGATCAATTTGATAGATATATCATCAAATCCATATCTCTTTAGTTTGTCCAGGAGCTTATCACATGAAACACAGTCGAAAGCCTTCGTCAGATTCACGAAGGACGCCAAGCAGTACTCTCCGCTCTCAAAGCAATCAATTGCGTAATTAACCAAATGCTCTACCGCGTCTGTGGTGTTTCTTCCCTTCCTGAAACCGAACTGTGAGCACAACTTGTTGAGATATTATTTTTTCAATGATTTTCGAGAAGACAGGGACCAAGGAGATAGGACGATAGTTGTTCCAGTCACTTTCATCACCTTTTTTGTGGATCGGTATAACCTTGGAAATCTTGAGGCAACTTGGGAAGGTACCCGCCATCAGACACCTGTTCACAAGTTTGGTCAGTGGCGAGATCAATAAGTTAATATTTCTCTTTATTATTATTACGGAAAGTCCATAGAAGTCAGTGGATGAACTACTTTTAAGACCAGATACTACGTCTCTGACCAAGCTCTGACTGATCTCGTGGAAACTGAACTGGACAGCAGGGATCCGTTTCATGAAGGACTGACTAAAAGGCAAATCCGACGGACGTAGCATTGACAGTATCCTTTTAGCACAGGTTGAGAAGTGCTCGTTCAACTCATCAGCACATAAATTTTTTGGAGATTTGCGATCTTTCTTTCTCATATGTTGGTGTATAATATGCCATGCGGCTTGGGACTTATTTTTGGAATTCAGGATTTTTTTATCGTAATATGCGGTCTTTGCCTCCTTTAATTTTTTCCTATATCTAGCACGCATTGTATTTCTCAGAGAATGAAGATCATCTGTTTTATATTTTTCGAACATGGATTGAATGACCAGCAACTGTTCCCTCATATCTTTAATGTCGTTAGAGAACCAACCGCCCCCATCATTCATCGGTCGTATCCTAATAGTTTTATCCGGGAAAGAAACCTTAAATACATCAACAACAGTTTGATGAAACCTACTGAAGCATTCGTCCAGACCCGTATCCTCTCCATAAGAATCGGCGATATTCCATGTATACTCAGAAAGCATATCATGCATAGTATTGAATCCTACCTGTGTCAGCGGTCTTACTTTGCGATATTCGTAGTTTACCTTTGGTTTGGAAATACGCGCCCGAAATACCTGAGTATCGTGATCGGAAAATACGGTCTTCAAGACAGTGCCCGACTAGCTCCGGGGGTTGAAAAATTTTTTGGTTGAATCCGTAAGATGACATCAGACTCAGAAGGAGTCCCGCCTCATGATCCGTAACGGGCCCTGAGTTCGTATTAAATTTCACGTTGAAATCGCCGCAACAGATTACCTTATTTTTACAGACATTTGAAAAACTGAGTAGAGATTCCATTGTACATATGAACGAATAAAAATCCCTGTTAGGGGATGAATATATACAAACAACAATAATTCCAAGGTTTTCGATTTTTATAGCCGAAATTTGAGTGAGTCTCCAATGATAGGCTGCGTATGTTCTCCACTGTAGGGCAACCCTCTTCGCAACCAATACCATTCCTAACCAGAATCATGGATCCTCCTCTAGTTAAACTTGGTCTAGCGTAGGCATGTGCAATATACCAATTGACCATGCCAAAATTAGAGTTTTCGTTCATGGTGAGCCAGTACTCCGTCAGACATACAATATCCAACCTATAGGGTTGTGAAAATATCAGACTCTCAAGTTGGTTGATCTTATTCCTTGCACTCTGAATATTCAGGTGCATAAGGTTAATATGATGATCTTCTGATCTTCTGATCTTTTCGGAATTCAATGTTAATGATACCGTCCAGATAATGAGAGGTTTGCACGGTGTGAGGAAGTAAGTAGGTGAAAACTTTTTCCGGAATTCGTTTGTAGCTGATTGAGAATGATTTGATGTTATATTTCACAGACGTTGAATTCATTGATCGAGTAGGGTTCACATTCTAGGATGAAGCTGTGAATGAGCCTTCTGAACAGGTCAACACCCTCGATAAGCTGCAACTGTTTAGGAAGCAAATTAAATAAACGCATGAAAGAGGACCACTTCAAATAGTAAAATAAGTAGAGATTTCAAGACCAAATTCCAATTCTCTATAAAAATAGAAATGGTTCATTCAGATAATATGAATCTTTTCCCTTTTCCTATGTTTTTACCCATTCTGACACAAATGACAACTTGATTGACGCCATCATCACCCAAGCATTTCAAGGACTCAATCAGCAAAGACGTCGATGTTGTTGATGTTGATGATCGGCCGGGTTGAGTTTTTGGGTTAACTGAAGCCTTAAGACCCAAATCTTTATGCAAATACTGTGTTTTGACGTTTGTGGAATACCAAATTCAAAAGATAGGCGAGAAATTGACAAACTTGGGTTTTCTTCAAGACTACCGGCTACAGCAGCAATATTCTCGGCTATTTATGAGCGGCGGGCACGGTTTTTATCCTTCACATTACTTACTTGTCCCAACAGCTCAAATGTTCCCACCAATTTCTGTATTGCGGTTCGACAAGGTGCTCCACGACTACCCAAAAATGTTCGAGTTTTACGAACCGTCTCTGCCAAATTTGCACTATTTTTATAGTAAATTTTAATAATTTCAATGCGTTGTTGAGGCGTGTATCGTTCAGTTTTTATTAATGGCGTAGTTTCTGCTTCTCAAATGTCAAAAAATGACAGCTTCAAAAGTAACAATCTGCCGAAATAGCGGGCTATTCAAAATAACACATTTTATTGGAAAACCTTTATTTATCTTGACATCCTTCGTCACATACGGGGTGTCCCAAGTTCGAGTTCCTATTAGACGTTTCTGGAAAACTGGACATATCTGAAATTTGGGATTACGATATTGTTCGAAATTCTCTACAGACCTAAAATATTTTCAGAGCCAGAGCACTTCCGGTTATACAGGGAGTGAAAATAAATTTACTCAAAAAAATTTTTTTTCAATGTTTTTGTTTCTGATATGATTGAGTATTCAGTGCTGAATACATTTCTGTTGAAACCATTCTATTAATTCGAATAGTTTTCAAAATATCGACAAAAAACCTGAAAAAAGTCAAAATTCATCGTCTGTATTATGTTCATTTTTCTTATTCTGAACATCCTGAGTGTTAACCGTTTTCACAGCGTCAAAGTAGAAGAATGTGGAAAGGTCATGCATCTTTTGAATTTCATAAATATCATCACAGGGTGTTTCAAATTTCGTGTCAAAAACTGTGATCCAAAATTGGCCAAAACTTCTGTTTTTCAAATTAGAACCCTATTTTTTTATTATTGCGTTGGATTCTGCGGAGAAAAATAATGATAGCACTCACTGATGCTCTTGCTCTTAAATTCAGTAATTCCCGAGTTATTTGAGCTTTTCTGGATTCATGTTGTACGTAGAATCAAATTCATCTAATCTTTTACTTAAGAATATTCTGTGATCATAGAAGATAAGTTTTCCCATTAATAATTCCCAAGTGACAGGTCTAATTTTAGGTTTTATCTTTACTTTTCGATTTTATTCAATGGTTTCATAAAAATATTCATCGAATATGTTGCATGAGAATATTCTGTGACCATAGAAGATAAATGATCCCATTAATAATTCACAAGTGACAGTTCTGACTATTACTTGTTACTATGGTTTCATGAGAATATTCATCGAATCTGTTTAGATTCGATGAATTTTACTCTACGTACGACATGAATCCAGAAAAGCTCAAACAACTCGGGAATAACTGAATTTAGGACCAAGAGCAAGTTATATCATTGGATACTCCCTTACATATGTACTGAAGGCATTGCATGACTTAGTACTATCATATTACTGTATACTAGGAATCGTAGATAGAGTAAGGGAACTGTAGGTTACATGCTTAGTTGTAAATCATATAATAATCATTATTGTACTGAATGTAGTGACTTTCACATTGTCCTCTTCGTCAATAGTCAATAAAGCTTTTTTAAAAACAAGCTCTTCGTTTTAACAAACATAAGTGGCGCAGTCGGTAGGATACCCAAAACTTTTTCTTCGACATCAATAGCGAAAAAGAAGTGTTCGTTTCAACGATTCATTGGGTATATTGCAAAAGTTGACTTTGGTTCCAAATTCGACCTAGTCCAGTATTGTGGTATCAACACAACCAGCGAGCAGAAGTCCAAATCACCGAAGCTCATAGTTAGGAAGAAATCCAAAGCAACAGCATTCAGGAGGAGAAATTATAGTTAGGTACGGAGTTTCTAGAACGAAACTGCCGGCTATAATCGCTGTATCCCCTGAGGCAGAAGAAAAAGAAGAAAGAAAAGGTTCAACAGCACTCAGGTGGAGAAATTATAGTTTGGTACGGAGTTTCTATAACGAAACTGCCGGCTATAATCGCTGTATCCCCTGAGGCAGAAGCAAAGAAAAAAGAAGAAACCTCTATGAAGCAATTGCTGTAAGTTTCACATCCTTTGTTTCCCAAACCCCATTTTTTTTCTCATTCGTGAACATTTGAAAGATTTTGATAATATTTTGCATTTTTTAATCAATACAATAGTAAATATTGATTTTATATTAATTTTTTTTTATTATTGAGAATTTAGTAATTTAATGAGTAGAGACCGTAGTCCTATCAGGAGAAATAATAATAATATAGTAGAGATGGCCGTCCCACAAATCCAAAAACATCATCTGGATTGCGTCCCAGAATATGACGGTAATCCAGCCACTTTGGCTATATTTCTTCAATCAAGCGAGTACTTGATTAATACATTTTCAGATGTTAATAATATAGCAAACCCACAAAATGAATTTCTGTTAAGAGCAATAATTGGAATATTAACAGGAAGAGCATTGAATTTAGTCGGCAGTAGAGGAAACTTGAGAAACTGGATTTCAATCAAAAATTTACTTTTACAATTTTTCTCAGATCAGCGTGATGAAAATTGTTTAGTCGGAGATTTAATGCATTTGAGACAGGGAAAAAACGAGAGCCCTGTACATTTTGGAAATCGATGTCAAAATTTGTTGAGTTTATTATTAAATAAAATTCAACTCACAGAAGCAAACGCAAATATCTTAGAAATCAAAAGAACTTTATATGAAAATCAAGCCCTTAATGCTTTTTTGAGAGGATTATTCACAAATTTACCTATAAGATTAAGAAATCCTCAAAATTTAGAACAAGCCATTGCATTCGCGATAGAAGAACAAAATTTTACATACGCGAGGCATAACCTAACAAATATAACCCCTATTAGAACACAAACGACCCAATATAGATCTTTCACTCCACAACAAATGACACAACGTCCACTTTTCAAAAATTCAATTCCCAGTAATAATCAAACGACGTTACAAACACGACCAGTTTCGAATTTGAGGCCAAACAATGCCCAAAGAAGTGGTCAAACAAGGAATTTTCCCCAACGACAAAATCAACCCATTCCGATGGACACATCATCTTCTAACACGAGACAAACAAGAACCCAAAATAGATTCCATTTCAATAATAATAGTAATCAACCAAATTTCATTTCGGAGGAACTTTTCCAACAAGACGTAGACAACGAAATAGAACAATTCGAAGATAATGAATATAACTATAACGATACTGACGACCCCTTAGACAACACTCAAAGTTATCAGCATAATAATCAACTCTTAGATAATTATGATGATAATGAAAATTTAGAAAATTTTCGGTACAGCGCAAGTTTTCAAAATCACCCCTGATAAATATGACCAATATCAATAGTTCTACACTTCCTTATATAAAAATTCCCAAACTAGGAATTAATTTCATGATAGACACGGGAAGTTCTAAAACACTGATTAGTCCAAGAATAGTGGAAAAATATTACAAAGGTTATGTAAAATATTTTCCATTCAAAATCAAAACAGCTCACAAAATTTCATACCACAAATATATTGCTCACATTCCATTACCAAAAATTTTTAACACGAAAGAATATTTTGATTTTCACATTTTTTAATTCAACACGGAATATGATGGCCTAATAGGTATGGACCTTTTAAAACATTCAGGCGCAAACATCGACTTAAAAAAAATGTTCTTTACACAAAGCACGGAGCTATCCCTCTATATCTTAAAAAAGTCATTATTCTTACGATTTACCACCGAGAACTCAAAAAGTTATTAAAGTACCCATAAAAACAAATAATTTGAATCAGGGAATTGTTAAATATGTCAAATTAACCAACGGAATCGAAATTCCCCAATGTCTTGTCAAAATCGAGAATCAAGAAGCCTTCCTCACCATTACCAACAGTAATGAGACACCCATAAAAATCACTCTTGAAGTTGAGGAAGTGAATTTTACAAATATAACATCGACAACGGATGACCATTCTGATTCAAAAATTGATAATCTCCTGAAGGAAAACATGAAAAATCTTCGTTTAGATCACCTAAATAAAGAAGAAAAGGACGCTATTCGGAAAATTTGTTTTGAATATAGAGATATTTTCCACAGTAAAAAACTTCCCTTGAGCTTCACGAACATAGTGAAGCATGAAATTCAAACTACAGATGAAACTCCGATATTTCAAAAGGCATATAGAATGCCAGAAGCACAAAAGAGAGAAGTCGAAAAGCAAGTAGAAGAACTTATGAAAAATGACATCATTCAACCATCCAGCAGCCCATGGAGTAGTCCAGTCATTGTTGTTCCAAAAAAAATGGATTCATCTGGAGAACAGAAATATCGCCTATGCGTAGATTATAGACTTCTCAATAAAAAAAGTATCGACGATCAATATCCACTTCCAAACATCACGGACGTTTTGGACAAATTGGGAAAATGCAAATATTTCTCTACATTAGATTTGGCCTCAGGCTATCATCAAATTGAAATGCACCCTAGAGACATACAAAAAACTGCATTTTCTACAAACAGAGGACATTACGAATATAAAAGGCTTCCTTTCGGATTAAAAAAATGCACCACGAACATTTGAGAGAGTGATGGATAACATACTACGTGGTATAATAAACGAAGCATGCGTGGTTTATATAGATGATATTGTGATATTCTCAACATCACTACAAGAACACATCGAAAAATTACGCAAAGTTTTTGAACGTCTCAGAGCAGCAAACTTGAAGATTCAAATGGACAATTCTGAGTTCTTGAAGAAAGAAGTCCAATTTCTCGGACACGTTGTAACACCAGAAGGTCTAAAACCCAATCCACTGAAAATCGATGCAATTTTGCGCTATCCAATTCCCAAAACACCAACGGAATTGAAAGCATTTTTAGGATTGACCGGATATTATCGAAAATTTATAAAAGATTACGCAAAAATTACGAAACCATTGACGGCATGTTTGAAAAAAGGAAGAAAAATTGTTCATTCAGAGGAATTTGTAGAAGCAATCAATGAGTGCAAAGAAATTCTAACGAATCCCCCAATTTTACAATATCCAGATTTCAAAAGGAACTTTATTGTCACAACGGATGCCTCAAATGTCGCCATAGGTGCCATCCTATCACAAGGACCTATTGGATCAGATCGACCTATCTGCTATGCATCAAGAACTTTAAATCAATCAGAAGAACGCTATAGCACTATTGAAAAAAAACTACTAGCAGTTGTATGGGCAGTGAAATATTTCAGGCCATATTTATACGGTCATAAGTTCACTATATGTACCGATCACAGACCTCTAATTTGGCTAAACAGATTAAAAGAACCAAACTCAAAATTACAAAGATGGAGAATTCGTTTGGAAGAATATGACTATGAACTAGAATACAAAAAAGGAACCATCAACAAAAATGCAGATGCACTGTCAAGAATAAAACTCAATACTATGGAAACTGAATCTTTATTCAATAATGTAGATGAGGAAGATATCGAAAAATTACTGGATGATGCTGAATCAGTAGAGATGTCGGAATCTGAACTAAGTGAAATTCTAAAAACTCTAGATACAGGAAACAATGAAGAAATCAATGATGATCAGCAGACAATCCACTCAACCAACACCGAAACAGCGGATTCATCTCCAATAAAAATTTCGAATGATGTAATTGATTCAAAACCGAATCAATATTTCATCCAAGAAGTTTACAGGAAACCAAAACCAGTAAGAAGAGAATCCATGGGAAAATTAAAAAAATTCTATGTCCAAATCAGCAAAACTATGAGAGGATGAGATAATGAAATTCCTGAAAGAATACACGGCAGATAAGAAGAAATATTATTTTCACTTCGAATCCGAGAACATGTTTAAAACATTCAGCAAAGTGGTAAACACGCTTTTCAACAGAAACGGCCCAGAGATTATCTATTGCACTGAAAGGAGAGAATTTATTGAAGATATGGACCTTATCATCCAAGCGATACAATTTCAACACGAAGGAAAAACCAACCATCGCGGCGTAAACGAAACTCTCAGGCAACTTCAGCGAAAATATTGTTTTCTGTCAATGTTAGAACACGTGTCGAATTATATAGCTAATTGCGAAATCTGCAAACAGAATAAATACGAAAGAAATCCTCCCAAAATTGGAATGATGTTAACTGATACCCCTTTGAGACCTTTTGAAAAAAATTCATTTGGATGTTTACACATCAGAAAACACAAAATTTTTAACTATTGTAGATGCATTCACGAAACTTGGTCAAGCTATACAATTGAAATCTAAAAATGCCACAGACATATCTAACGCCTTATTAGAATATTTCTCATTCTATGGAACTCCACTAGTTATCAGTTCAGATCAAGGAATGGAATTTTTTGGGCATGTTATCAAAGAACTCTCAGAATCACACAAAATAAAAATTCATTTCACTACAGCTCATCATCCCGATTCTGACGGAATTATTGAAAGATTTCACTCAACGATAGCAGAACATTGCAGAATTCTGAGATCCCAATTTAAAGAACCCATAGCAATAATCATGAAATATGCAATAATTGGATACAATAACTCGATTCATTCAACCACAAAATTTACTCCTTTAGAACTCACTTTCGGACATACAAAGCTTAAAGACCCTTTAGATATAATGTACGAGAAACAAATGTATAGCGACTATCTCCAAAAGCATAAAGAAAAATTAGATTTAGTCTATGACATAATCAATGAAAACATCTCAACTAATAAATGTAAAATTGTCAAAAAAATCAATGAAAACTCAAGAAATCCTTTCAAAATAGGACAAAAAGTTTATGAAAAAAGTTATAAATTTGCACGTAACAAAACCGGCCAGAAATTTAGCGGACCCTTTATAATTACTGAATTGTTACCTGGTAACAAAGCCATTATTCAAAAAATTGGTGGAAATAAATCGAAACAAAATACCGGTCGAATTGTTCACTTGAAAAATTTAAGACAACCTATTGTTACAGACTCATCACCTTCACAACAATCTTCGGAGCCATCTCCATTGTAAAATGTACCGAAGTCAAGATTACCCAGATAAAAGACAATCCTGGCATTTTACCCCTAGAAAGAGGATTGTCCCAGAATATTATAAATTACTGGACTCTCATTCAAGTAATCGATTTAACTAACATAAATATCGAATTTGATAAACTGGTATCTTGTTATCATAGATTAAACTTCTCATTTCACGAATCTAAACACGGCATGAGTTACATGCATGAAATTTCTAATTTCAAAAATGTATCAGAATATAAAATCGAGGAAACCCATAAAAAACTCAAACAGTTAAGTTATATTCCCGAAGTACGAAAAAAAGAGGATTGATTAATGGATTAGGAACAATTTGGAAATCTATAACAGGAAATTTAGATCAAACTGATGCTGATAAGTATGATGCAGCTATTCAAAATTTAAAGAGCTATCAACAGAAATTGATTAATGTGGCCACATCACAAATAAGTTTAACAGAAAAATCAACCAATATTTTCAAGAATTCAATGAGCAAATTAAAACATAATCAAATACTATTGAACACTAAAATCCGCCATATATTTGTCTGGATGAATACGTCAACAGTGGATTCTTGGGATGATTTCAACTTTGTCATATTAAATTCAGTTTTCACACAATTAATTTCAGCAATCGATAATATAAATGAAATATTGAATAATATAGAAAATGCCATCTCTTTTGCTCAAACAAAAACTCTCCATTCATCAATAATTTCACATGATGAACTAAAAAATGAATTGAATGCAATTCAATCCAAATTAACCGAAAATCGCTCACCATTTCCAATAAATGACGAAAATATAATAAAGTATTTTTCTTGCATAAAAATTCGCGGATTCATCAGTAATAATCAAATTAAATTTGTTCTAGATATTCCAATCACAGAATCAAACCGTTATAATTATTATGAATTATTTCCATTGCCTATTTTTCAAAAACATTTTTTTCAAATTATTATACCCAAATCCAAATTCCTATCCCTATGTGAAACAAGGTACGCATTATCCAACCAACAATGCAAAGAGGTTTTTTTTTTTTTTTAATGTTGTGGTTTTCACGAAAAGGAATATCCTGTAATGTTCAGAGAACATCGTGAGAACCAAGGGCAAGCAGGTAGGAATTGGTGTTCTTCTTGAATTTCTGGAGGTTATATGCCTCGGGGAACACCTCCCTAGGCAATGTGTTCCAAAGCCTCGCTGTTCGTTGGATGAACGAGTCTTTGAAGAGAGATGTTCTGCAGGTCTCCAAAGTTACCACGAAGGGGTGTGAAGACTTAACTTGACGGGTTAGTCTGGAAGGGACTGCCAGAGGGGGAACGATTGCTGATAATTCAGAAGAGCATCGCCCATGGAAATACCTATAAAATAGAGACAGATCGCCCACTTTTCTACGGTGTTCCAGAGAAGTGAGCGAGCTTGTAAGCGATGCATCACCGACGGGACGAATTGCCCTTTTTTGTACGGAATCCAAGAGTTTTAGGGTGTGTTTAGGTGCAGCACTCCAAATATGGGAACAGTATTCCAGGACAGGTCGAATCTGTGCCTTATAGATCATAAGCAGCTGACCTGAGGTGAAATAGCTCCTGGCACGAAACAGAAAACCAAGTTTTTGGGATGCACTTTTAGCAATGGATCTCACGTGATTCTCCCAGGAAAAGTTACTGCCGACAGCAATGCCAAGCATCGAAATGGATGACTTCAATGGTATGGTCACTCCCGACAATTTTATGTTGGGCACAGTAAGATCGGCTTTTCTAGAGAAAGACATGCTTGTGTTTTGTTTGCGTTGAATTCTACCAGGTTATTAGATCCCCATTCAAGGATTGCTGCCAAGTCCATATTTATGTTGTTAACATTTCTTCCTCGTTCGTTTTTGATTTGGCGGGCTGGTATTGGAGCCCTAGAAGAAAAGGCGGTATGGAGGGTACTATCATCCGCGAAGCTGTGCACTGGACACGAAGTTGCTTCCAGCAAATCGTTGATGTGAAGTAGAAATAGTGTTGGAGCCAGAATTGATCCCTGCGGAACACCAGCATTTATGGGTAGAGAGTCAGACGAAACTCCATCGACCACCACATGAAGAGATCTGTTTGAGAGAAAACTAGCTATCAGATAACACAGCTTTGGGGGCACGCCATAAGATGGAAGCTTGGCGAGGAGTCCCTGATGCCAGACTCGATCGAATGCCTTGGAGATATCCAGTGCTACGGCTAGGGTTTCACCATATTTCTCGGTAGAAAGCTGCCATATATGTGAGACGTAAGCGAGCAAGTCACCAGTGGATCTCTGATGACGGAAACCATATTGTCTATCGTTGATAATTCCTGAGTGTTCCAGATGTTTCATGAGCTCGAAGTTGATGGCTTTTTCCATGACCTTTGAAATAATAGATAACAGAGCGATAGGTCTGTAGTTGCTAGGTAGGGTCTTTTTGCCGTTTTTAGGTACTGGTTGTACTCTTGCTGTTTTCCAATTGGATGGAAAAACACCCAATTTGTAAGAGTGGTTGAACAATTTGCAGAGGAGTTGTTCCTGCCACTCTACCCATAGAAGCTAGCAATCCTTGCGAAGTCGAGTTGGTCAGTGTCACAAAAAACTACTCAAATTGCAGACCAATACAAACAAGTCTGCAAGGATCGAAAATTCATCAGCTCACAGCAGACCAATGGATGGTAATAACAACAGAAGAAACAATCGCCATCAGCAAGTGTGCCGAAAGTGCCGAGAAACTCGTGTTGTGCGGAACCTGTCATTTTCGTTCCGGGAAACTGTGAAGTGAAAGTGGACAAATATACTCTGAAAAACTGGAAAAATGTGGTATACAGAGCAAAAATTTTCCATTTACCGAACATTAAAATCCAAGATTTTGGCAAATCAAAAACTGTTGAAAAAATTGGTGAGGTGCCATTAGAATTAGATGAAGTTAACATGGATAATTTGAAGGAGATAGGGCATCAAATTGAACATTCAAAAAATCAAATTCTTTCAATTCAAAGCCGAATCATCCACTTTGATAGTATTAGTGTATACACCCTTATTATTTATATTTTAAGCTTTTTAACTATTCTGATTTTTGTACTAAGAAAATTCAATTGTTTTATAACCAACAAAGGAATTGTAAGACATGAGGAAAATTTACAGAACCCCTTGAGGGACATTGAACTCAAAAATTAATTTTTTTTTTTTCAAAAAAAACCCAATTTTTTCTCTTAAGCGCGGAGGAGTTATATCATTGGATACTCCCTTACATACTCTCTGTATAAAAAGTACCCGGAAAGTGTTATTTAAATGAACCGCCAAAAAGGAATCGGTAATTTTTTTTTTCTTAAAGTTGGTAGGACCTTCCTTTATTACCAAGCCAAATTTGAGCGCGATCTGTCAACTAGTGTGTTTACAACAGCTGTCAGTATCAGTCGACCTCAAAAGTGCTCTGCGAATTTTACAATGTAAAAAATAGTTGATCAAAGAGTTTGCCTCAAATTTTGTCTTGCAAACGAATTTTCTTGTGCCGATTCATTGAAAATGTTAAAAAAAGCCTTTGGTGATAATTGTATGTCAAAAACACAAGCATACGATTGGTACAAATCATTCAAAGACGGTCCGAAAAAACCACGTCAAAGTCGATCGAAAATTAAAGTTTTGCTCACTGTTTTCTTCGATTATCGTGGTGTTGTGCACTCAGAATTTCTTCCTGAAGGACAGACAGTGAATAAGGAGTATTACTTGGGTGTATTGAGGCGTTTGCGTGAGAATGTTCGTCGTAAACGGCCAGATTTATGGAAAGACAATTCGTGGATTTTGCATGATGATAACGCGCCGTCGCACCGAGCCATAATTATTAAGGAATACAAGACCAAAAACTCAATAAATACCATCGAACAACCGCCGTATTCACCTGACTCAGCTCCGTGCGACTTTTTTCTATTCCCAAGACTCAAATTGCCCCTACGTGGAACGCGTTTTGAGTCCATTGAAGCCATCAAAACAAATTCGCAACGAGAACTGAAGGCCATACCTTTGGCGGCGTATGAGCGGTGCAAGGAAAAGTGGGTTCGCCGATATCATAGTTGTATTGTAAGTAATGGGGACTATTTTGAAGGAGACAAAATAAATATTGATGATTAAATTTAAATTTTTGTGTTTTTTTTTACAATTCCGGGTACTTTTTATACAGAAGGTATGTACTGAAGGCATTGCATGACTTAGTACTATCATATTACTGTATACTAGGAATCGTAGATAGAGTAAGGGAACTGTAGGTTACATGCTTAGTTGTAAATCATATAATAATCATTATTGTACTGAATGTAGTGACTTTCACATTGTCCTCTTCGTCAATAGTCAATAAAGCTTTTTTAAAAACAAGCTCTTCGTTTTAACAAACATAAGTAGCATCTGGGAGTGCTATCATTATTTTTCTCCGTAGAATCCAACGCAATAATAAAAAAAATAGGGTTCTAATTTGAAAAACAGAAGTTATGGCCAATTTTGGATCACAGTTTTTGACACGAAATTTGAAACACCCTGTGATGATATTTATGAAATCCAAAGATGTATGACTTTTCCACATTCTTCTACTTTGACGTTGTGAAAACGGTTTACACTCAGGATGTTCAGAATAAGAAAAATGAACATAATACTGACTATGAATATTTTAATTTTTTTCAGGTTTTTTTTCGATATTATGAAAACTATTCGAATGAATACACTGGTTTCAACAGAAATGTATTCAGCATTGAATATTCAATCATATCAGAAACGAAAACATTGAAAAAAAAATTTTTGAGCAAATTTATTTTCACTCCCTGTATAACCGAAAGTGCTCTGGCTTTGAAAATATTTTAGGTCTGTAGAGAATTTCTAACAATATCATAATCCCAAATTTCAGATTTCAAATATGTCTAGTTCTCCAGAAACGTCCAATAGGCACTCGAACTTGAGACACCCTGTAGTTTCTGAATATTCAAAAGATGGGTCACGACCCACGACGTAACAAATAATGTTAACTCGAAATAGTTTCAGTCAGGCGTTTTTGAAACTGCTCGTAGATAAAAAACCAATACAGATAATGAACCCCTTTTTTCTCATCATCGTTGAAAATTCTTTCATTTTTATTCTCATCATTCTGGTTGGAGTTCCGCTAATTGTGAGGGATTCATCGAGGATTCCACAGCAAAGAAAGTTTGGGAAAGCCTGGTCTAGGGCATCAAAAGCAAATGACAACAACAACTACGGTGGTCTTTATGTCATTCACTTTGTGAAGGTTTTCATGTTCGAGACTAACTTTCCAGATTAAACAGTCCGTAATCTAACTTTTACGGCAGCTAAAAGGGTATTCCGAAAACATAAAATCACATCCATTTCAAACAGTATCATATGATAGGATAATTAATGGATAATAGACCCTCACACAGTAAAAAGCAAATGTTTATTTTGAAGTTAAACGCCCAATTACAAACAGTGGCACTCAAAAGAACCGACTAAACAAAGTTGGTATCAACAATTTATTATGTGTGAAATCAGAAAAGGGCCTTCGCACCTGCTAATGGGATCAAACATTTCGCTGTTTTGCTTTCTGTCAGATCTGCCTCGACGTGTATGTTTCAGAGGGATTCATTAGCAGATCAACAGGTGAGTTCCTTGATTAACAGGTTTTCCAAGCTTTAGTCGTTTTTTCTTCATACGGATAGGTACCTATTTGCATGAAGGTTGTCCAAGTCCATCTGAAAACGAAACCGGGACATTCGCAGAAAATGCAATAACATTCAAAAAAGCTCATCTCGATCGATGTCGGATCAATGAGGAGCACTATTTCACGCTTTTGTTAATTCATCGACCCGTGTTTTTGAAAATTTATTATTAGCTTCATTTCCTTGCAGAATGTGCGAATGTACAGCTCAAAGTTTGAGTGATATACAGGGTGTTTCACCATAAACTGAACAAACTTATACAGGGTGACCATTTTCAGAAGATCCACTGAATACTCCTTGGAAAGAGCCTGTATCGAAAAATGTTTCAAATGAAAGTTTCTTAGTTTACAGGGGGGCATCGAATGCAGACACTCAATCTGACCTTGGAGTTTAATTTCAAGGTCATTTCAGGGTCAAGTAGATTTTTTGAATAGGGAATATGCATTTTCGTTACAGTATATAATTCTTCCTGAAAAACTGAAAACATTGGTCCCTTTTTGTTTCTGACATTATACGAATCATTGTGGAAATATGAAATCTTTTATGCTCAGAATGGCGAATGCTATGAGATTTTATTTTCGTGGTGTCAACTCAGAAAATGAACCATAATATTTTTCTTTAACATGTTCATACGCAATACAAAACCAAATGAGAAATAAATTTGAAGTACTTCACCATGACTACCTTAAGCATGAAACACTTCATATCTCCTGAGAAATTCTTTTTATGGAAAAAAAATCAAACTCCAAGGTCAGATGAAACTCCTGCATTCGATTTCCCCCTAAAAACTGGGAAACATTTTTTGATCCAGGTTCTCCCCAGGGATTTATTTCAGTGGATTTTTTGAATTAGGTCACCCTGTATGGCCATGTAGATAACATCGAGAAAGTAATTTTTGATATAAATCTTTTACGGTTGAACTATATGTTTCTATCCGGGTCATTTTGGTTGTCCATTGGAAAATTTCATAAGGTCAACAATTTTTTAAATAAAAATCATGTAAGAAGTCCGAACGTAAACTTTGGAAGGCTATAAAAAAACTAACGAATATTTTTTATTCTGTTTTCACCTCAGTATTTAGAATGAAAGACAGTTAAACCTTGAAAGATTCCAACGATTTTGGGTGAATTTTTTTTTACTAAAGACATGTAAAAATAAGTTGAGTTCGAATTTTGGAAAAATTCTTTCAAGGAAAATCTTAGAAAATGGAATACGTTGAAATAATGCTATCCAAATTGGCAACCGAAAAAAAATTCCAACTTTGCACTCTAACCGCCATTTTAATTCTCCTCCAGTATTCTGTAGAATTGAGCAATTGAATTGGACACTAAAAAATATTCACATGTGACCAGAAACCGATATTTCGCTCATGCTTCGAAAACGGGATATATGTTACATGCAAAAATGACCCTATATCGATATCATCAGCACGGCTAATATGTTTATGGAAAAACATCCTCTATAGCCGATGGTGCTTAGCGACAATCTGAGCTTCGTTCTGAGATCAGATTATATATGTGTGATTGGCCATAGCCTAGTGGTGAATGCCTGGTGCAGACTTTCCAGAAACGTTGCATATTTTGTATCCTCAGGCTATGTGAATAAGGACTGAACGAGAATAAATTCGCTATCACAAAAACGCTTATTTCTTTTGAACCACTGGACCGATTTCGAAAATCGAACTCATTTTCGAATCATCTTCTAATTCTAATGAAAACTGTTTTTACAATAAAAAAACCAAAACTATTTTTTACAAAATTCATGGATTTTTTCTGGAATTCTTCCCATCATGCTTCTTATAGTGTTCTCAGTCTCTTTCTGGGATGCTGTCTTCCACTTTTGCTTGAATTCCGCTAATGTTTTCCTTGATTTCTTAGTCTTCTTCAATTCTCTTTTTATCAGGGCCCAATATCTTTCGATTGGCCTGAGTTCTGGGCAATTTGGAGGATTGGCCTCTTTGGGGGCAAAAACCACCTCATTAGCTTCGTACCATTCCTTGGTGGCCTTGCTGTAGTGGCATGAAGCTGAATCTGGCCAAATGATTGTTGGCACATCGTGCTCACGTAAAAATGGTAAAGTCGCTTCTTCAAGCATTCCTCGATGTATATCTTCGAGTCAACAGAGCCTTGGCCAACGAAAAATTCGCTCCTTTTCCCACAAGTGCGAATTGCTTGCCAAACCAGGAATTTATTAGGAAACTTTGCTTGTTTCTTCACGCGAAATTGTTCGTCAACATTTCCACGAGAATCTGCAGTATAAAATTCCTGACCAGGAAGTTGCGAGAAATCAGCCAAGACATAGGTTTCGTCGTCCATCACGCAACAGGAAAATTTTTCAAGAAATCTTTCTTTAATTTCTTTGCTCTTGATTTTGCTTCTTGATTCTTCATAGCGTTCCTGTCTGGCACTTTCTGCACTTTGTATGTTCTAAGCCCACAACTCGACTTGATTTTCCGAACGGTTGACTGCGAACAACCCACTATTTGGGCCACTTTCCGTCCTGAAAGGTTAGGATTCTTCTGAAAAAGGCCGATGGCTTTCTTCACTTTTTTTGGGCTATGAAACCCTTTTTTCCTCCCGGTTCCTTCCTTGCAGTTAATTGTAAGATCTTCGTTGAAGCGCTTAACAACTCTTGATACCGTTTCCGGACGAACGCGAGCCTCTTTTGCGATTCTTTTGAAGCTCCATTTTTGATTATTTTGAAAAAGTTTCACTATAAATTCTCGTGTTTTCACTTCGCTTGACATTTTGCGACAGAGAATTGGAATATCTATAAGCGCGTTCGGCAATAGCATCCGAGAGCGGACGGATTTTTTAGTCACGTGATAACAGATTGTACAGATTTGTCAGATTTTTCTGTAATAAACGAACGCTACGGAGCATTTAGATCGTTTTTTCTGTTGGACGTATGTAACGCCTTACCCGAGCCAGATATTAATATTAAATTAGAGCTTAAAGGTCTATTCGTCCGTAGAGGTAGTCTGGGTACTATTTTGATTCTTTTGTTATAGTTCTCAACATATCTACCCGTTGGTTGAGATGATTCAATATTTTGAATCATTATTTCTTAGCAAGCAACATTTTTCATTTAATACTACACAACAAATAACATAAGACACGAAAATCCAAAAGACTGTTCAAGAATATTCGAAGCGGGATAAAAAATCCATTCACAAAGGCCGAAAAGTAATTTCTGTTTCTGTTCTGTGGAAAAAATCCGTTTCCTCTGTCGAAATACACCGAGCAAAAAGATCTACATCCAATTGATCAGATTTTCTAGACGAACGGTCCAGATGTGTACTCCCCTCAATCTGGATGTAATAAAAGAACGGTTCAGATCAATCCGACCAGTCAAATGTCATTGCCGACGCGCTTTTTGAAGTAAATGTTCCACATGTTTCTGACGTTCATAACAAAGCTAACTATGATCAAATTTCGATTTTTTTCTCAATTGGTTCAAGAGATATAGGCGTTTTTGTGATAGCGAGTTTATTCTCGTTCAGTCCTTAGCGACATGATACATTTTTGAAATCAGCAATTTTTTGCAAGATTTCGACCTTAGTTTACATTTGTGAAATCATAAATCCTTCTCATTTCTCGAACATAGCTGAGTCAAAAAAATTAATCATATCATAATTTATTCACTCCTAAAAAGTGCCTGTAAAATACAGTGGGCGTCAAAATTATCGAACAAATTCATTTTCTGAAAAGAAAAATATTTGCCAACAAAATCCTGAAACTGGTCAATTTTTGTTTTACTTCTACCAAATTTTTATGTATTTTTAAGGACTTTTGTTGCACCTTGTGCCACCCCCATCAACCCTTGAATTGGGAAAATGAGTCATGTGGTACTTTTTTGGCAAGCTCTTTGTATCCTATCTACACAATCAATGAAAACACCCTAATAACAAACACAAATTCTACTTGTGTGGATAATATTCTGGTAAACATGTAAAATGTCCATGGAGAGGTACTACACTCTCAAATCTCTGATCATGCAGCACAAAAACTCACACTGAGCATAGATGAAATACAGAAAAGAAAGTACATACTTCCTTTTCTTTCTTTCGGGACGCATATACCGAAGACCATTCAGTCAAGAGAATGTTAGTATTTTTCTGAACAACTAGAACAATACTGATTGGACAGAAGTTCATAGCTTGGATGACAAAGATGTTAATGAACAATGGGACAACTTTATGAAACTATATTCAGCATGTTTCAATGAATGCTTTCCACTAAAAAAAAATTGAAGTAAGCAAAAGGGACAAAAGGATAGTAGATCCCATTGTAGAGGAATGCAAAAGGAGGTTGGATATTCTCTATACCATGAGCAGTGTGGATGAAAGGTATAAAGGTGCGTACAATGGTAAGCTTTGGAAAAACAGAGCTGAAAGATATCAAGAAAGGCTAGTATAGAATCTGACAATGAACAAAAAAATGCATGAAACATTGTGAAGGATATCAAGGGGGCAAAAGAAACTGGAGGTATGCAAACCGATGAGGATCCCGAAACGACAGCTGACTCGTTCAATGATTTTTTAATAACATATGTTCGAGACCTGGTGTCCACAGTAAAATCACATCCATATACAAGTAGAGTGGAGAGAAACAGAAGATCCATATTTGTACACCCTGTAACTTTGGAAGACATGATGGAAGTTGTGAAAAACATAAAAAACAAAATGGAGTGCTGGCAATGATGAAGTTCCAAAAAAAATCATAAAATTGAGTATCAATCCTATCAAGGACATCATTGTACATATTTTGAACAACTCTCTGAAGTATGGATTCCCTGAAAATAGCTATGATCGGACCAGTGCATAAGAGAGGCGATCAGATGAAAAAAGAAAATTATAGACCTATAAGCCTATTGTCATCCTTCTCTAAAATCTTCGAATCAGTCATGTGTAGGAGGATCTCAAATTTCTTCACTACATCTAAGTTGCTGAGTGATACTCAACACGGTTACCAAAGAGGTAAATCATGCCAAATGGCAATCTTCCAGTCCACACAGAACATCATTAACGTCCTGGAAGAAAATGAAATTGCCATTGCTTCGTTCCTTGACTTGTCCAAAGCATATGATTGCCTAGATCATAAAATCCTGCTCAGTAAACTGGAGAGCTATGGTATCAGAGGTCCTGCGCTAGCATGGTTTGAATCTTACCTCTCAGATAGAAAGCAATTTGTTGTGGTTGACAAAAATGGTGACAGAGGGGTATCAGAAACCCAGACCTTCAACACTGGGGTGGCACAGGGTGGCTTGACTGGGCCCATTTTGCTGATCATCTATTTGAATGACATTGCTGATATCGTAAAGAAGAGTGACTATTGTAGTCTATCTAATCACTCAGACGACACCAAAGGAAAACTCTTTCCAAATCTACTAGAGGCAGCAAGTAACATCAGCAAGCAACTGAGTGGTTTACTACAAATAAATTATTTCGCAACGAGAACAAAACGAGTGTGATGCTATTCAGAACGAGCCGCCCTGGGTTCACTCCACCTAAGAAATTGAACTGAATAAGTAGAACTCATCGACAGCACAAAGTTCCAGGGGATGACCGTTGATTATTGTTTGGGCTGGAATTGCCACGTTGAGAAGATTTTGGAGAAGTTGAATAGAGCCAGCTACAGCACAAGAGTCTTGAAAAAATATTTCGACATTGCGGCGATGAAGATGGTATACCATTCCAACTTCGAGTCAATCTTTCGTTATTGACCATATATTTGTTGCACAAAAACGGGTGATCAGAATCTTGTTGGGAATGAAATACAGAGATTCGTGCAGGGGCCGTTTCAGGGAAACAAAAATTGTCACACTCAGTGGGGTCTATATACAGGAATGTCTGTTATTTTTCCAAGTATTAAAGATTTCCAACGTCTTTTTCAAAATTTCCAAATGAAGAGTTCCAAGAAAGTTAGACAGGCTTTATTTTTCAGTGATCCGGAGCATCGGGAACGAAAACACTGATCCTCGATCCAATTTTGATTTTTATTTTCAGCCCAACGTTTCGAGGGCTATTTCCCCCATCATCAGGTCAGTGTAAGTTTTATAATCTACAGTGATGGCATTGTTAAAGCTTAGATTGAGGATCAGTGTTTTTGTTCCCGATGCTTCGGATCACTGAAAAATAAAGCCTGTCTGACTTTCTTTTTATTTTTCTATAAAACCAGGGGACTTTTCTCGGAGTATGAACCACAAACAGCGTAAAGAACAAGAACTTATAACTATAACTTCCCAGTTCACCATTTAACAATGACAAAGAAGTCTGCGCTTGTATAGCTGTCTAAAGTTCTTCAACAAGTTGCCTGACAGAATAAAGAAGTCCTATTAACAAATTCAGAATGGAAATTCATAGGTTACTAATAGATCTGGAACCATGCACAGTGGAAGAATACCTGAGGGAGAAATTAGCTGTAAGCTGTAATACTTTGGTTTTGACTACAATTTTGTTTAATGATTTATATACATACTTTTATGTATTTATCTGATGGCATGTCATAATGACAACGTTATGTCACTCAATTTTGATGACATAAGGAAGCTCATTATGGGACTAAGTACCATAATGAACTCATTATGGGACTAAGTACCATAATGAATTCATTATGGTACTAAGTACCATAATGAGCTTTCTCATGTCATCAAAATTGAGTGACATACTCCTTTAAAAATAGTTGTCATTGTGACATGTCGAAAATGCAGTTTTTAATTTTTCGAAAATGTATTGATATAAATGCCATCAGATAAAATTTTGTATGTGATACGAATCATAAACAATCATTATGGCACACGCCGTGTTATCGGACTCGGCTACGCCTCGCCCGATAACATTCACGACTTGTACCATAATGATCGTCTTTATGATCCTTATTACATAAATAACTATTAGGTTATTCTTCAAAATAAAGGCTATTATTAGGTGTTCAGTATGTGCACTTTGACATGGCTCATTTACTTTGAGACGATGGTACCTGATGAAATTTGTCATCGAATGAAAGTCGACCATTACAGTTTTGTTCATGCACAACTTTCAACAACCTCCGGTGAAAAATTAGAAGGTGTGAAACACTGCGCTCCAGTTGTGATTAGTATGTCATTAGTACGTTTCTACTGAAGTTGAAAATTTTCGATAAAATCTTTCAATTAAAAGAAAGAGTCATGACAAGGTGCACATACTGAAAACCCCTTTGAACTGAAAATTTTTTCGAAACAAAATTTTTCTTGAAAATTTCCGCACGCTTGTTAAGAAGATACAAAGAGCTTGCCAAAAAAGTAGCACATGACCCACTTTCCTTACCTATTCAAAACATTCAGAGGGTTGATGGGGATCGCACAAAACTCTCATGGTGCCCACTCACGAGGAGACCGAAACGGGACACAAGCGGCAAAGATAATGAAGGGCCATAAAATCCGGCGCGTGTCATTGCAGATGCTATGAGTTCCCATGAAGAACAGCGGAATTTTTGCAGTTGTGTCAGTCACTTCTACGAAAATTTCCGTAGAATTAAGGAATTTAGAAAGTTCCAACGGCATCTCCGATTTTGTTGAATATTATTGCACCAGACACAAAATCGAAAAACTAGGTTTTCCAAAATTCAACTTCATTCTCATAATGAGAAGGGACAGAATAACATGTATTAAATTAAATAAAAATGGACCCCTACAATGGACTACAAGAACATAATTGATCTGGTTTTTATAGTCCACTCAGCGAAACAGCAAAAAATTGCAACTACCTGCTTTATGGAATAACGCGAAATATAAATGAACAAGCAGGCCCTCCCAGCTTCGCCCGGGTAGAAATTTGTTTCACGCGGCGGTTTCATCTTTAACACTTCAACCTGCCATATCTTTTGATGTACTCGTTGTAATTGTAAGATGTGAAAGGCAATTTCGTTCTAAATTAAATACTGGAGATAAATAACGTATTAGGATGGATGAGAATCAATACCCAATTCATAAAAACACACTCCCTAAATAGTGCATAATTTTGGAAAACATCTGATTACCATAAACAGGTAATAGTTAGTCAATCTTGAGAGATAGATAGATGCTATCGCGGACTTTTTTGTAGAACTATTTAAGAGGTACATTTCCGTCATACACTGTATCCACGTAAGTCTTACGGTTTTTGCAGCGCCCGTGAAAATAGCTGATTATGGCTGATTTTTTTGTAATTATTGGAGTTATAGTAGGTATCCTTATTTTTTTCGGGTAAAAAGTATAGCCTATGTCACTCAGGGATAATTTAGCTTTCTAAGGGTAAAAGAATTTCTGAAATCGGTCTAGTAGTTTTCGAGCCTATTCGTATCAAACAAACAAAAATTCAAATATTTCCTCTTTATAATATTAGTATAGATAGTATAGATATCTTCGTTTCTAATACTTGGAAGCAATATTTAGGGAAATACAATCATAAATTGATTTCATAATATGTATTTCCTTTCAATACCGAACAAAATCGTACATTTCGTAGGTACTGCGTTCTAAATTCCGTAGAAGTGGCAACGCTGGCAAATTCTAGCAACATAATCCGTCTACCTCTTGTCAAAACCCAATCGGCACATTTTATTGGCCATGATTGATTGCAGATGCCGGACACCAAGTGTCCGGAGAAGTTTCCTCGTGAGTGGGCACCATTATATCCTGCAGCCAAGAATGTTGTTTCCGACCTGGACCTCTTCACCTTTCTATCTTCCCATCAAAATAAGTCTAAGGATCTCATATTTTTCTCCTCTGATAACATGTCTCAAGTATAAGAATTAATATGAAATTCTTTGTTTCCTCAGAAAGATGTATTTGGTGGAAATATTTCAATAAGGGGCGACATTGTTTGGGTTTATATGTCAAACTTCTGAAGTGTTTAGTCCTGCTGGTACATTTTTGCTTCGTGTTAGTTGCATGTTTTTCGAAGTTCAACTCTTGATCCAAATCAACACAAGATACGTAACGGTTTCTTGATATGGTTGCTTCCGGGCTTTATCTTTGGAGATTTTGTTGGAATTTTGTGATTAAAAACTGAAATTTACCCGGGTTCACGCGGAGCCCCCATATGTTTAACCAAGTCATCGTCTCATCCAACAACCCTTGAAGATTGTACACAGTTTTTGCAACAGTGGAACAACTTGGGTGGGATTATGGATATCGTAGCTATAGATTTTACTGAGAAGTGTAGCCAGAGAGGCGATTCCTGTGGAACTCCTTGCTCGCTGATGACAAGTGGTCATTCACCTTCACCTGGAGTCAGCAGTTGATTAAGTACTCCCTCAGCCGCCATATCAAATCAGGACATTTAAGATTTTTCAATTCATAAAGTAGACACTTGTATCATACGCTCTGATGAAAACCTCCTCCTTAACAGCAATTATCATGAGGCATACCATAAACCCTCTTGATATAGTCCCCCCAACAGCCTGCTTTATAAAATCACAAAAATTGAATCCATACACCTTCGTATCGAAGAGCAATTTGAAAAATTTTCCCAACAAGGACATAACATAGAAATATTCTTAGACCATAAGGAAAGGAGACACAGCGTCTCATTCATAATTCCAGAATTGGTGAAGCCAAAACTTGGTCAGATTTCAATGAGTGGGACAAAGATCGCATTAAGAATAGCAATATTATTAGATACTGCCTTGGCAACATTGCATAATCTAACGGTATTGAAGAGTGAAAATTAACAAGTGACTCAACTCTTTTTGACGAATTCCTACAATGTTTCGAACATTGAAACAGATTCTGAGTTAGGTGAACAGAAACAGCTAAATTAAGATTTGATAACCAAATGTTCCTCCTATCAATATAAGAAGGGGCGAAGTGGAATTCTAAAAATCGAAGAATTTACGTCACTGATTCTTCGAATGAGAAGAGAAGACCATACCTATGTAATTGTGTAAACTCAAATTAGGATGCGAATAGTCCAAATTACCACAAACAAGACATATACGAATCATTTTTTCAAATTAGTTCGCTAATAAAATTCAGAAATAAATCCAAATCTCACTTTTCATACGCGATATTGTGATGATAACACTGTCGAAGCTTTATTAGTAACACGAAATGAAAATATTGGTACGAAATTAATGAATAAACTGGCCACATTTCTATTCCGTAGTACTCAGTGCAGTTACCCAATTTGGTTGTGACGATTTTGAAAATTGGCTTCGCTATTTGTTATTGAAAGGCGCGTCTCCTCGTCTATAGGAAATATTGCGTGCATTTTGCATGAATATGTACCAGAATAGAAGTACTCATAGAAAACGCAAATCTGTTCAGCTCTCGGTTCAGCTAGTATTATTTCGAAAATCAAACTCATTTTCGAATCATCTACTAATTCTAATGAAAACTGTTTTGACAATAAAAAAACCAAAACTATTTTTTACAAAATTCATGCTTCTTATAGTGTTTTCAGTCACTTTCTGAGATGATGTCTTCCACTTTTCAAAAATTGAACAGTTTCAGCCGTTACTATTTGGTAGTTGATCATAATTAAAACGAAAAGATTTTTTATTACTATGTTTTACTACCAATAATTTTAAGATACAATATGTAAGGGTTACATTTTTGCGAGTATAGTTTCGAACTCTCGTTCATCTTCAGACAACTGACCTCTGGGTACCTGGTACAGGCTATTTATGCAGATTCAGATAGTGATAATAAAAAAGAAAGTGAGAGCTGAAGGAATTTTGTTTGCAACAGATGTTAGAAAAAATAAATTTGTGGATTATTACAGTTGTAGATGTTATTTAAATGCTTTGAAAATTTGAGAATTGCACAGTTCTATAATGAATGACCAAATAGAACTGTGCAATTCTCAAATTTTCAAAGCATTTAAATAACATCTACAACTGTAATAATCCACAAATTTATTTTTTCTAACATCTGTTGCAAACAAAATTCCTTCAGCTCTCACTTTCTTTTTTATTATCACTACCTGAATCTGCATAAATAGCCTGTACCAGGTACCCAGAGGTCAGTTGTCTGAAGATGAACGAGAGTTCGAAATTATAGTCGCAAAAATGTAACCCTTACATATTGTATCTTAAAATTATTGGTAGTAAAACATAGTAATAAAAAATCTTTTCGTTTTAATTCTTCCACTTTTGCTTGAATTCCGCTATTGTTTTCGTTGATTTCTTAGTTTTCTTCAATTCTCTTTTTACCAGGGCCCAATATCTTTCGATTGGCCTGAGTTCTGGGCAATTTGGTGGATTGGCCTCTTTGGGGACAAAAACCGCCTCATTAGCTTCGAACCATTCCTTGGTGGCTTTGCTGTAGTGGCATGAAGCTAAATCTGGCGAAAAGATTGTTGACACATCGTGCTCACGTAAAAATGGCAAAAGTCGCTTCTTCAAGCATTCCTCGATGTATATCTTCGAGTCAACAGAGCCTTGGCCAACGAAAAATTTGCTCCTCTTCCCACAAGTTCAAATTGCTTGCCAAACCAGGAATTTTTTAGGAAACTTTGCTTGTTTCTTCACGCGAAATTGTTCGTCAACATTTCCACGAGAATCTGCAGTATAAAATGTCTGACCGAGAAATCCGCCAAGACATAGGTTTCGTCGGCCATCACGCAACAGGAAAATTTTTTTCAAGAAATCTTTTTTTAATTTCTTTGCTCTTGATTCTTCACAGCGTTCCTGTCTGGCACTTTCTGCACTTGTATGTTCTAAGCCCACAACTCGACTTGATTTTCTGAACGGTTGACTGCGAACAACCCACTATTTGGGCCACTTTTTGTCCTGAAAGGTTAGGATTCTTCTGAAAAAGGCTGATGGCTTTCTTTCCTTTTTTGGGCTATGAAACTCCTTTTTCCTCCCGGTTCCTTCCTTGCGGTTAATTGTAAGATCTTCGTTGAAGCGCTTAACAACTCTTTATACCGTTTCCGGACGAACGCGAGCCTCTTTTGCGATTCTTTTGAAGCTCCATTTTTGATTATTTTGAAAAAGTTCCACCATAAATTCTCGTGTTTTCACTTCGCTAGTCAATTTGCGACAGAGAATTGGAATATCTATGAAGAATGAAGATAGATGCATGAATACCTGGTGTATCGACTCCTTACTAAAAATCGTGACCAAAATTTGTAGATCAAAACGGCATTCTAGATTTCAGATTTTGGTCCAGTTCCGGAATAAATCCGCAATTTTTATCGGGCGTGGCGCTACTGCGGCAACGACAAATAGCGCGACCCCTTTCGGGAGAAATGAAAAGCCGCACAAATTCTCGGATTTTCGATCGACAAGAAAGTCTTAAACAAAATCTAATCAGTGCCAATACCAGGTATTTCCATGCATCTATCTATGAAGTAAATGTTCCACATGTTTCTGACGTTCATAACAAAGCTAACTATGATCAAATTTTGATTTTTTTCTCAATTGGTTCAAGAGATATAGGCGATTTTGTGAATTTATTCTCGTCCTTATAAAGAATCCCGGTTGGCCATGGAATTCTGACACAAATATTCCACGTATATAAAAATGGTTGGAAGATTCAGTTATGCTATTTTCTTTTGCGGTAATCAAGAAGCGAGTATGTTGAAATTTTACTGAAAAATAATGGACAGAATAGTCCATTACTTCGTATTGATTCATTCGTAAAAGAATAAAAGTACTCGAATAACCCAGAAAAACGAACAGACCAGACGGACCTATGGAATTCCCTACTTTTCAAAATTCTCAAGAAATAAGCCTACCGAAGACATTTTTAAATACGTTTTTGCACAACTTGAAATACTTCAGTATGAAAATGTAGTAGTATGTACTACGAAATCTGAGTCATAGTGAAACCTTAGAAAAACTAAATCCGTTTACAAAGTTGAAAAAGAGTTAATAGAAAGTAGCTTTGGCAATGTCGCTTGATTTTCACGAGTGCCAACCTGAGTCAGTTATGAGTGAAAGATCTTGAAAAACCTAAACCATGACCAACCGAGATACATAAAAGTGAATGGAATATAGTTCTGAATTTATCATAGCCATATTAAGAGGAAGTAACACCTTTTGAATCGTGGTAAATCTCCATTCAAAAAGTGGTCTCTTTATTTCACGAGTAACTACCCTAATTTACGACGTAGAGACTTGATTTTTTTTCAATTGAAGTTGAAGAACGTCCCGAGGGCAAATAGTTTTCTTTTTTTCAATTTAATGAGTTTTTCAATTAAAAAAAACAGGTTGAACTTCAGCGTTTTGGAAACTACACTTGATGATTTTTTTCGACGGTTTTTCATCATTTTTTGCCCTCCGCTATTTAATCTTCTATAAACTACAAAAATTTTCATGATGATTAGTTCAAAAATATAGCTTGTAATCATGAAAAACGAAAAACATATTCAATAACCCAAATATTGCAGAGATCTAACGATTACCCTGGTTTTTTTGAAAAACTGATTAAATCCACAAAAAGAGAACTATTTGCCCTCGGGACGTTCTTCAACTTCAATTTGAAAAAAAATCAAGTCTCTACGTCGTGAATTAGGGTAGTTACTCGTGAAATAAAGAGACCACTTTTTGAATGGAGATTTACCACGATTCAAAAGGTGATACTTCCCCTTAACGGATTCCCGAACGGGGGTTAACGCCATTAAGATCGCACGGACAGAACTGAATTTCACTATTTTGCATGTAGATTGAGTATGTCGTAATGCATCTAAAAGCGGAATTTCATCCCGATCGAATGTGTGGTTTTGAAATTATCTGAAAAAAAAATTCGAAGAGCCCTATTCACGAAAACCATGCTCGAGCTTCGCTCTTCAACGAACGCTCAAAAATTGAAATTGGATAAAAAGAAATGCAATAGGTTTTCTTCCACTATTTCTAATAAAATCATGAGTGAGATTGAAGATTTTCAATTCCAGGAATAAGATTCTTGAGTTCGTTTAATTCAAGTGAAATATTATTTAATTCATTCGAAATATACAATTAAGATTTCCTCACCTTTAACAAACCAGCAGAGCACTCATTCAGCCTCTGCCTCTTCGCCTTCCTTCGTCTATAATTTCCTTTTTCGAACATATTAGTAGCCCTGGGGTCCAACATCCAATAACTCCCCTTGCCTCCTGGCGTATCGTTTCCACTCATCACTTTTTCTCTAGGAATCTTAACAAAACAGTCATTCAAACTTAAATTGTGCCGTATGGAATTCTGCCATCCCTGTTTGTTCTCCCGGTAGTATGGAAAATTGTCCATTATATATTTGTATATTCCGTTTAACGTAAGACGCTTCTTCGGCGATGAACTTATTGCCATTGCTATCAACGCAATGTACGAATATGGCGGTTTTTCTGGTCGAGGCGGTTGAAACTTGATGGACAGAGGATCCCACATTTGAGGAAAATATGGATGGAAGAGACGCTGAACTAAGAAAGAATTATGCATGGTATTCGTTGGACAGTCCATGATATGTTCGAGATAGTAACATGAGTCAACCCGTTGTACACCGAACATTTTAATCACACTATGTCACACCTATAGCGATTAAGATTGTTCAAAACGAAGTAACTCACTTGATTCCATTAATTTGACTAAAAATTGTAAACACTCATCTAAGTCAACTTTGTCTGCTCCCCACTTTCTTGAGAGACGCCCAGAACGTCCCGACGTCGAGCGGGATAGGCTGATTAAACATCAACGAGCCATGTAATAATTTTGACAATACATAAACATCCAGGAGCAATAAATAGGCTTAAACTACCATTAAATCCTTCATAAATAATGTATCATCGTTAGGGGTTCATCCGCTTGTTATTATATTCTTCGCTAAATGATATACCGAAAAATTATATGTGTTTTGATTTGCTTTCGGAAGGCGCTCGTGTGTTGAGGTTGAGACGATGCGGGTTGGAATGACGACTTCGGCTTGCACTATCAAAACATTCGTGGTCTACCTTCAGATTGAAACTATTTATTCTTTGCAGATGTCGAAACGATCATTCTTCCAACGTTGATTCTATTGTTGTTGTATACTTCCCAATTACAACATTGTAACCACCCTTTGAGTGGGGCCATCTTTCAAAATTAATCCTAAATTCATTGCACGTCGACTAATTAATGTTTCTAATTCGGTTGAAATTTAAAAATCGGAAATAAAAGGTATTAAGATGAAAAATTTTAGGACTTCGACCCACCCTGTAGATGTTATATCTGACCCAAGCAATTATTTAAAAAAAAAATTTAAATTTTCTCTGTTCTAGAATCACGCATTTAACCATTTCCCATTTCATCAGAAATGAAGTATAAGGGGAAGAAACATTAGGCCGTATTTATAAAAAGAAGCCGTACCTTTTACTTTCAAAAAATGAAGCAATTCCTTCAAGAATCAAGGTATATGCATAAAAAGAATTGAAGTAAAAGATTTTTGCTTCGAGGAGTTTGCTTCGAAGTAAAAGGTTATACGTTCGCCGTATTTATAAAAAGAGGCATTTGCTCAAAAACTAAAGGATTTGCTTCCAAAAATAGGAATCTAGGTTCACATCAGCAACTTTTCTCACTTCTTCTGATGGATTGTACCGGGTTTTTCACCATAATTTGACCCCCCCTTCAACTTTGTTACTGAAAGAGGTACAGAAAAATGTGTTTCACGAAATCAACTAATGTTTCTTGAACTGATTTCAGAAAATATATACAGAGTGGGCAACATATTGATTGCAACTTCATTTTTTCAAATGGAACACCCTGTATACTTTTCTATATTTGGCAAGTTCTTTTATCCCTTATTTCGAATATATAACAAATGTTTGGTCTTTCTCTCTTATTCTGAGTACCACAGAGTTTTAAATTTTAAGAACCAATTTCTTTAGAGTTTAGTTGATATTATTTATTCTATACTACCCGTTTATTATTTTTTTATTTTTTATTGGATACTGTTAGGTATTCTTTGAAAAGATATTGCTCTTAAGTAATTTGTTTGAATATAAAGAATTTCGGAATGAATTCCCATATGTATTTTTCATTCCGTAGTTTCATTTCAAAACTTTGAAACTCTGGAAATAAAAGAGACAGACCCACATACGCATATATATTCGATATCAGGAGAAAATAAACAATTAAAAAATGTAGTAGCATTCAATATGTTGTTCACCCTGTATATATCCCAATTGACGTATTCATTTTCAAAAAATTTATTTGATTTCGTACAATTTTCGTATGAAGTATTTTTACGTATATGTTTTTGTAACAGAGTTAGAGGGGGGGGGGGGGGCAATTTATAGTGAAAACCCCGGTACAACACTGAATATCAGGTCATGCAGGCCAAAGAGAAGTGGTTGACCAGGTTCCATTTCCCAACAGCCATTGGGTTTGTTGACTGCACGCACATTCTTATTGAAAAGCCAGCCCAATTTGGAGACGAATACGTAAATTGGTGTACCTTCTACTTCACTTATCCGAAGCATTTACTTGCAAGGAAAAGGTGGAGATTATGAATACGAATTGAAGCAAAACCTTTTACTTTTACCTTTTGCTTCTACCTTTTACTTGTGAGTAAATGCTTCATTTTTATAAATAATGTTTGTTTCGTTATATTATTGAAAAAAATTTTTCTATAATTTGGTTCTATTTTTTATCCTTCAAGTCGGTGACAAATCCCCCCCCTCCCTCTTCAGTACTAGGTGGGATATAATTTGCGGCCCTTTTTAACTCCGCATTTTTCATTCAGTAGAATTAACGGCATATTATTTATGTTGGAGTATGTACAGCGTGGCCAAATTTCGATGGTTAAGTACTACAACTCCTAAACTATAAGAGATAGAGAAAAAGGAATATACATGTCATGTTCTTTTTTCAGAGAACCATGAATTGCTGAAAACCCCAAGTTTCTACGGCTCCTAGTTTCTGAGCTACAGGGCGACTTCGGTAATTGGTCCATTATTTTAATTGATTATAACTTCCGTATCTACGCTCTCGGAATGAACACATTTCTCGGGCACCTTCAGATAAAAATGTTGGTTCATGTAAAAAATAATGTTCACAACAAATAATCAAATCGTTGTCAATCCGAAGAAATACCTAAATTGCATCTTTTGATGTAGTATATCATGATATATTTTTGAACGAAGAAAGATCAATTCGAAAATATAATTTCCCAATATGGTTTCCATTTGAAAATAGTTATTTTCCTAACAAGTGCGGAAAATGATATTTTCCCGCACGAAACTGCCGTTACCCGAACGACGCGAAGCGGAGTTCGGGTAAGCAGTTGAGTGCGGGAAAAACACTTTCCGCACGAGTTAGGAACAATATTTTTTCTACAAGCGCTTATACGAGATCGATTTCAACACACAGATCAAATGTGAATTGATCATTCTAAATACACATGAATGACAAAAGTCTCTGACAAGTCGTTACCATTGTACTCTCATCGTTGACCTTCGGTCCATAGAGACTACAAGCCTATGAAATAAATTTAAACTGTAATAATATTCATAAATTCTTTATTAATTGAAAAGAAAACTAGACTAACAGCACATAAAAATGAATTTTGATAAGGAATCTATGTACATTCTGTTTCTTCCCATTATTATCAATATATTCATTAGAAATATTCAGTTATTAGTTATATTTATTGTAAACGTGCAGTTGGTCGCGTTATGCAAATTTATAGCAGAAGCCATCATATTGGTCGAAGTCAGCTGCTCCTTGGAAGATAATGATTCTGTATTACAGTTTGAAGAGGAAGAAGCAAAACGTTGAATATTTGCCATCATATTGTTCGAAGGCTCTTTGGAAGGTAATGATTCTGTATTACAGTTTGAAGAGGAAGAACCATTCAAATTAAGAATTTTAGTGGACATTTTTTTCTGGTTAATAGATTCTTCCAAGTATCCCTCAGCAACAGCAGTTGACTTCCATCCTCCTAAACGTTTAATATTTGTGATACCTTCTCCACAATTGGCTAGGAAAGTAGCCGAGGAGCGCCTAAAACTGTGTCCTGTGTATAATTCCTGATTTTGTAGGCGTAAGTAAGCTGCAATTTCGGACGGTATTTTTCCTATTGTATTGATTCCGACAGGTTGAATCTTACATTTTCCCCGATTATACTTTATGAAAATTCGGCGATGAGGTATTTCCTTTGGACGTAAATTCATATATTTTCTGTATATGTTCAGAAAATATCCATTTTTGGTATCTTGGGATATAACCGAGGATATAACAAACGATCTTGGTGGATGATTTTTGGAGTCCTTAATATTGACGATGATCAAGTCTCCTTTATCATCTATATCGTCGATGGTGAGTTTTGTAAGTTCCTCTCGTCTGCAGGCACCAGCTAATCCAAAAATTGTTACCAACTTCATCATCAAGTAAATTTCATCAGATGCCTCACTCATGAATTTTGTTATTTCCTCTTCATTAAAAGTTTTGGCCTTTTTTGGACGAAATCCTATATTCTGTCGTTTAATGAAGGCAGTTAATTTATGGAATTTTCCAATATCCGAATCCTGTTTCAGTTTACAAACACTCTTTATCATTGAATATCGGGACCATAATGTGTTTGGTCTCCAAATTTTGGACATTTCCAAAAAATACGCCGAAAACACTTCCTCCTTCCTCGGTTGAACCTTTTTGGAATTACACCAATCAATGAATTCTGAATATTGCTTCTCATATTTTATCTTCGACTTGGCCGGTAACAAATTTAAACTCGCTTCATAAGAAGCTGCTAATATTTCTTCGGGCAGGCCATCATCAGATCCCGAAGTATCCATTTTACCGGAGCGTACTGATTGAATTCGAGTTGATATTATTTATATTTAAACACAATTTCATAATATAATGACAATGTATTAATTCTTATTCACATGCCGTTTCCATAGTAACGTCGTCGGTGGCATAGAGATATATCATTATTCAGTATATTCTTTAGAAAAAGCGTGCGAGAAAAGCCCTTGCTAATCCATTACCACACGCATTTGCGTGCGGTAATGGAATAGCAGGGGTTTTTCCCACACTGTTTGGCAATGTGACTCTTTACGAATTGAAATACGTGCGGGAAAGAGAATGAAAGTGCACGCTTGTAGAAAAAAGAAGTTTTCGTTATTGCTCTAAAATTTGATCAGATACAAAAAATCCAATAGTACCGCTGAATAGCAGTAAAAAATTAATGTTTCACGAAAACATAGAACATGATAATATGCATATTCCTTTTTTTCTATCTCTTATAGTTTAGCAGCTGTAGTAGTAAACCATCGAAATCTGGCCACCCTGTACTATTTATTGCTCTGGTAAGTAGCAAAAAAATATTGCGTAGTGTACCAATACAATGCTCACACAAAATTTCATTGATTTAATATAGAACCTGATTTTCCTTTTCAGTTGAATGTTGCAGTCAGGTTTTCGGTTTTTCTTGAATTATTTATTCATTTAAATCCTTTGAGTTTTATAAATAAACGAGTTGATCAGTTGGGGTTATTAAAAGATTACTAGATTCTTAGTCCATTTTGTGAAACTTTCATTTTGTCAAATTTCTGCATAACTAAATAAATTATACAAGGTGTTCCAACATCAACTGGACAAACATATATAAGGGTCAATTCTATAAGAACTGGTTAAAAATTAAAGGCACGTTGAAAAATTTTAACATATATCGACTAAAATTAAGCGTCTTCCGTTAATATTTCAAAGCTTGTGAAGCATACAGAATAGTAAAATGAAGTTAGCGGATAGTTTAATTTTTAACCATGCTTTAAAATTTAACAGTTTTTTACAGAATTGGCCCTATTGCCTTGTAAAAGGTGTAGATTACACCGAGAAAGTACTTTTAGCATGACATTTGCCCCGTTTTCGGAGCATATATTCCGATAACTGTGGTAAGTTGTGAGTGCCCTTTGAAATAACGGTTCAGTATTAGTTTATGCACTATTCGATTGTGATGTGGAATTATGAATAAAAAATCAGGATGGCGGAAAACCTGCAGATTAGGAATTTTTTATTTCGATAGCTGAATTAGATAGCATTATTTCAACGAAATCGATTCTCTTAGATAATCCAAAATTCTTCCGACATTGGAACTCAACTTTTTTTCCACATATCTTCAGTGAAAAAAAATCACCCAACATTGGTGGAATCTTTCATGGTTGAACTATCTCTCATTCTTAACACTGATTTGAAAACATAATATGTATATAAATAGCAATTGGTTTTCTTTTTGTAGCCTTCCAAAGAATCCGCTCGGAGAATTTTCATTCGAAAAACTGGGAACCTGACGAAGGCCAGAATTGTGCTAATGCGCTGCCATAATAACCTGGATAAACATTTGAATTTATAAACAAACTTTGGTCAGAATCGAAATCTCTCCACTTTCGGACAATGCCTAAGGAGTGAAAATTGGATTTATTCTAATTTAAGTAATGTTCTTTACCAATCAACGTTAGTTAATCAAAATTGGAGAGGGTTGGGTTCTCACCAAAGTTATTGGAGAAAAAATTTGGCCTTCATACGGTACCCTGTTCTTTAAATAAAAATTATGAAAGTAGTCCGAGCGGAATCTTTGGAAAGCTACGAAAAGAAAACCAATGAAAATTTTTTTATTCTGTTTTAACATCAGTGTTTAGAAGGAAAGATAGTTCAACCTTGAGAGATTCCAATAATTCGGTAAATTCTTCTTCACTAAAGACATTAAAAAAAAATTGAGTACGAATTCTGGAAAAACATTTCCACAGAAGTGCGTCGAATTAATGCTATCGAAATAAATAATTGCAACTTTGCAGGTTTTCCGCAATTCTGAATGTGACCCAAAACCGTTACAACCGTATAACTTACCGAAGTTATCAGAATATTGCTCAAAGTTGACACCCTGTATCTAGCTCAGTGGTTCCCAAATGGTGGTCCGCGGAACCCTAGGGGTTCCGTCTTATCCGAGTGTTGTATGTTTTGATCATTCGTAACACCTTTAAAATACTATCGGACTTACGAGCTGTGCCACAGCATTGTGCTCGTGAAAGCACTCGAAGCCCTTTTGTAACTGAAACACTTCAACATTTCACTCATATTTTTTTGTTATTTCTCTTCAGACTGTTCATTCTGAAATATAATTCCCCATTTGAAATTTTATAATTCTTGAGAAGAACTTTGCATTCAAAATTTCATTATTTCAAATTACGGAATTCGGAGTCTTCAAAAATTTTGTTTCCAACTCTTATACATTACATTAGTAGTCATTCTGACCTTGGTGTAGTTGTGACGGAGAGCCTAAGCTGGTCCGACCATGTACTTCAGACGGCAAACAAGGCCAAGAGGACCCTATTTATGATTCAGAAGGCTTTTGGAAGATGTGATCCCTCCACGTGTGCTACCCTCTATAGGCTTTACCTGAGGCCCATATTGGAGTTTGCTGGCCCTGTGTGGGGTCCACTATGGAGGAGGGACTCAGCATTGTTGGAGAGCGTCCAGCGACGGGCAACTCGCCTACCCTATGGCATCTTACGCCCCAGTTATGATGAGAGGCTGGCTATTATGAATTTGTCTGCGTTTGAAGATAGGAGACTGCGTGGTGATCTCATCGTAACCTTCCGAGCTCTTCACAACTTTTTTGGAGTTGACCTTAGCGGTCTATTCGAGTTGAACCTGGACGAGCGTCTGCGGGGCCACTCTTACAAGCTGAGGAAGGAGAGTTTTAAAACACCTCAAAGACAACACTTCATCACTAACCGCGTGTTTTCCGTTTGGAACTCTTTACCTTCATCGGTGGTGAACTCAGCTTCTGTCAACAGTTTTAAGAACAACTATGATGCCTGGTTGCGTCGCGAGTGAGTGCTGCTTGTGGAGACGGGAGTTTTTTTTTTGTTTTTTTGTAATGCATTTATTTTAAGTTACGGTGTATTTATTTTTCATATGTATATTTTTTGTGAGTTTATAGGCTTGGCCTCAACTCTTCACCTTGATATAATAATAATTAATAGTTCTATCGAATTCGAGACACTGTGTATATTTTTTGTTACTCGTCAATAATCACACATATGCCAGCTAAGATAAATAGGATTAATTTTTATTCCGATTAAAATAACTTCTAGTTTAACAGTTCCTGAAGAAGTGTTTCTAAGACTTAGCTCTCGAAATATCGAATTACTTTGCCAAAGTGCTCAGTATTCGGGAGCCTTTTGTGGAAATTGGTGCTTAGTCTTCGCGAATCGGGAGCTTTTTTTCAAGTGATTAGTACTTGAAGCACTATTTATCAGTGTTCGGCACAGCTCTGTTGGACTTCATATCATGTTTTAAAGTTCAACTTGCAATTTTTTTTTTATAATATGGATAAATGGATTAAGACGAGTCAAAACCTGCAAACCTCAACAATCCACAAAAAGAATGAACCTCAGGAAAGATCCATTAAAAAAAAAGAAAATTTGATGAATCCTATTTGTCTTTTGGGTTTATTCCTGTAGGAATGGCTGAAAACCCAAATGGACAATGCGTCATTTGCAGCAAACAAAAAAATTTGTGTAACAGCTCATAATATTCCAAGCATACAATTTGTTCTTCCTTTTCAAGTTGAAGATGAAAATAGTCAAACTTAACATTGGATCAAAATAGGGTTCCGCCATAAAAAATGTTGCCGATTAGGGTTCCGTGGCAAAAAAAAATTGGGAACCACTGATCTAGCTTATGCTTTGAAAACGGGGTATATGTCATGAGGCCAAAATGACTTTCTCGATGTCATCTACACGGCTTTTTGGCGAAACGCCCTGTCCAATCATCTTCGAAAGTGGAACATATTTTCTGCAGCAAGAACATTGAATATTGTGAGCTATACTTGAGAGTTATGCTGACACGGACTTTTTTAGAACTTTTGAAGTTATAGAAAATTGTAGTTCATTTCCAATGCACCTGCCGATAAATAAGAAAATTCTTAGATTCGACTCACAGAAACAGTATTTCAATCGAAAATATTTATCGAAAAAGGATAGCCTATGTAACTCCCACAAATCATACGAACTAATGATATGATATATTGATATGATATGATACCTCATCTGATGAAATGCATGAAGCCGTTCGGGCAGTAGAGCATTAAAAGAAATTAACATACATACATAAACTCAGAAAAATGGCATATAAATATAACGGGTGGTATTTTCACTATTTTCTTTTCGGCAACAAAATCAGTGTTGCCAGCGTTGCAAGCTCACGCACGTTCCGTGTTTTGTGTCACTGACAAACATCTACAGTTCGGTTTATTATTTAATCATGAGTCTTACAAACAAATAACGCTCTCAAAATTTGTTGACAGAAGGAGTGTCACAAATTAGTGTTTATACTGTTTATATCTCCAAAATCTCTCATTGTGATAATTTTTTTTCAATAGTTTGGAACAAACGAAAATACGCTGCTACTGTTTTTTGTATAAATTATGAGGAAACATTAAGTAGTGAGCCTCAATAAAACTCAAATGGAAACAATATAATTCTGTAATTCCGATCGATTGCCCGTCAAAAACTAGATGGAGAGTGCCAAACATTTCACGTCTTCAAAATCAGTAGTTTTTTCGTTATCGAAAAAAATTTCTCGACTGAATCCAGGTTTGGTTCAGACAAATTCAGTGGTATGCTGATTTATTCAAAAGTGAGCTATGTTAGGAATTGTCATTATTACTTATTTTTATTGACCAAGCTTTAGTCGTTAAATTCAAATTTTATTCACTAACGGCGAAACTACTGTTTGAAAGACATGAAATTTTTGGAACACTCTAACTAGTTTTTGACGAGCAAACGATCGGAATTACAAGATTATATGGTTTCCCTTTGACTATTCCACTCTTTTCATTTTTAGTGAGGAAGTTTCCGTAGCAACGATCGTTTCACCTCGAAAAAAATTTCAAGCCGGCAAACCAACATGTTGGTTTTTCAGCGACAAAATTTTTGACGTTTCTCGAATTCATAGATAGCTCCGGAAATAAATATCATAGAGAGAACAAACAACGTTTAGTGGTTTAGTTAATCTATGATGAATTCTAAATTGCCAAATAGCGCAATACGCGTCAAATGTGAACATATTACCCTATTTTCTCGTGGAATAGTCATGCCGAATTCCACTCGAGATGAAATTCAAGCAGGTAAAATTTCTCTTTTGTGATATTTAAGTTTGTTGCTTTTCGGAAATTTCGCTCATGACATGTCATTCGCGAAATTTCCGAGCAGCAAACTTTCATATCACAATCGAGAAATTTTGCCGGCAAAATTCCATCTCTAGTGGTATTACATATGATAAAAATGAGATTTCATAATTTTATTGAGGCCCACTTTGATGTCCTGTTTCCGACACCGTGTATAAAATTTCCTCATAATTTTTACAAGAAGCAGTATCAGCGAACTCTCTCTTGTTCCACTGTCGCGAAGAAAATTTGCCACAATGAGAGATTTTTATGATATGTATTAACACTAATCTGTGACACTCTCTCTGTTAACAAATTTGATAATCAGGCTATAACTCAACGATCGTTTGACGTGGTTGCGCTTATCATACATCGAATCAGTGCAGAATTAAGCGAAGAATTTGAATATGTATATATACATACTAGCTGGCCCGGCGAACTTTGTTACGCCTAAATGATACTTACGATGAATTTCATAAATCGTAATCACCGGTGATCGGAGATCAACGGCTTGGTTCTCTGATTTTTGAATTGTCGAATCGAGATGATGCTAGATGAAACTCAGATCACCCCCCATGAGTATCGAGTCCTTAGAAAAAGTTACACAATGTGGTGCACATAAAATATTTCATACATTGTGTACCTGATTTTCAATCGTTATAACCCCCCCCCATGAAAAAAAAGCTATATCCGCCCTTGGGCGAGATTTCCATGTTTCCATGGATATGAGCTGTCACACAGAACAGAAACACAAATGTAATAATGTCAAATACTAATTATGGCTATTTTGAATTTAGTTATTTCCGCAAATATATTTATTACCCAAACAGAAATTCAAAAACATTTCAAAAATCATGAGAAAACATGAGAATAATGGACAACTCACGATTGAAACTAATCGACAAAATGCGATTTACTTGAAATTTCGATAAAAATTCACTGTGATAGAATTCTATGCAAATTATACAGTAATTGATATCAATACCTTCACGATTACGTTATTTTGAATAAATAAAGATGTGAAAATAACTAATAATAATCAGTCATAATGTCTGAATAGCGCCACCTGAAATGGTAAGAACGAAACTACTCTCATATCAGACATATCTCAACGAAATCTCATCATTTTAGAGATCTGTAATCTAACGCTAAGACATTTCGGCTTTGGTCAACAGCGCAGAGTTGGAGGCAACCCAAATTACACACATCGCTGTCTAACTGTAGCGACACCTTGTGGCCTTACTCGAAAGAAGGAAAAGCATTTCCTGTATTAGTAAAATTTTCATCGATTCTCTCAGAGTTTTATTGTATTTTATAATAACCAAACCGTAGACGAATCCATATATGAAGTTTCATAACAAACAGTCCATCCGATCTCGAGTTATAAATGGTGTAACCAACATCTTTCTTTTATATATATAGATGTATATACATATATATATACAGGGTGAGTCTTTGACTTGTACATATATTTTAACTATAGATTCCTCCCATCAAAAGAAACACTTTTTTCCCATACCATTTTTCAAAATTCGGTTCCGTTTGGAAGATACAGGGTGTCAAAAATCCATGAAATTAACACTATTCTTTCCATATATTCGGAACCGATATTTCGAATGAACTGAATTTTGGTTGATTGTCTACTCTATTCATGGTGCATATTCCTCAATTGAAACTTATTTCATATTTCTCCTGGTAAAAAAGTTACAGTATAGTCGACTTATAAATTCACGCAAAAATACTATGAAACCACTTGAAAAAGATGAACGGTTCACGTTTTTGAGAGAATTGATTATTTAAGAAAACAAAAGTATTCTTATATTTTTTCAATAAAACGCGTCGTTCTCAAGTTATTCCTAATTGTATAAGATTAAAATAGAGGAAAAAATCATGAATTTCAAGAATAATCTGAGTGCTGTCCTGAGTTAAATCTCATCGGATATAATTTTTTTCTCTGGTCTCTCAACAAGTTACCAACGTTGTCAGAATGTTTATCAACTTTGTCAAGACTAAAATCTCTATGATGAAAAAACGTTTGATGTAGAGATATGTAATAATAAAATTCCACATTCGTGGGACATAAAATTGAATTCTAAGAAGCATGAAATTATTTTATAGGCAGTTTCTATTTAAAATTCATTGTTACCCAAAGACTTATAAACTAATTAAATTAATTAAAATTCATTGTTACCGGTCCTTCAGCAAAATATCTATCGAAACAATATAACTCGACACCAGAACGACACCAGAACGACACCACTATCACATCAATTCACTGAAAATCATTTACATAATCATCACCTGTTTGCTCAGAATATTTGTTTGTTCTAAGCCTGTTTGCTTCATTCTCTGTAAATAAATAAAGAGTGAACTTCGTCTATGGGATCACTGTCTAAAGTTTTAGGTTGGACTGGTTGGAGCACAGAACAACGGTCTTGCGTCACGGCTACAATGGCTTCATCCACGCCGTGGATTCCACGGCCTTCTGAAGGGAACGTAGCGCTATATTGGCGAGAATCAGAACTACTCTTTTGGCATTTTTAAAGAGCAACGCCTAGACGCCTTTAGCGATTGTGATAGTTCATCCGCTAACGATAGGGGACGTACTGCTTTTTTGAGTTCGCATTGTTGGAAGAGAAAATCGGCAATCTGGCATCGTCTTCTCTATAGTTCTGTGCTATATCACAGAGAATGTGGTAAGCTTAGGTCATTGACCCTGAATCATATGATTTTGGTTAATGGAGTTAGGATAGGTTAGTGAAAAATCATTTTTTATGAGATCGTTTTAGAATATCGAGGAAAATATGAACAAATTATTGCTGTTTACAAACTAATCTTCAGGAAAATCGAAGGAGGAACTTATTTTGGTGTGAGAAATATAGCTTTTCAATTGCCGAAATGATCGGACAGAACTGAGTGTTTTGTTAGGAAATATCGTGTTTGTAACATTCTTATTCAAATAAGGTCAGTGCTTGAGTATTTTCTAATTGTATCAACCAGAACATCTAATAATCACCTCAATTTCAATCGAAAAGTATGAACTTTGAGGTGTTTGTAGAGAATTGATCCAGGCACGCATTAAGCTCAACTTTTTTTTTCAAATGACTATATCTCTTCAACAGAGCCGAATTCGGAAAAATGGAAAATGAAAAAAAGGTTTCCTTTAGCATCAAGAATCTACAGTTAAAATATATGTACAAGTCAAAGACTCACCCTGTATATATATATATATATATATATATATAGATATATATATATAGGGTGTTGCATTTGAAATAACCAAGTTCACAACCGTTTCCGGTAGAATCGGAAGTGGATTTCCGCCTTAAAATATCAACTCAACTAACAATTCAAGTTGTTCTCTGAAACAAAAATACAGAATCTTGAATTCGTATCAAAATGCCTTTCTCGAATACGTCTAATGAAACACTTAAAAAATCACCCTGTATATATTAATCGGTTCATAACACATTCTACGGCGTCTTCTCATTCCTAATCTCGACTCGTCTCTAACGGCCCACAAGTTGTCCGAGACCAGAGAAAGGACATAGAAAACGAGACCGCTCGCTATCTATGTCTTCTCTCCAGCTTTTTTGAGGTCGACCACGATAAGTTGTTTTGTTCTTATGTCGTCAACTATGTCGTGTTTCACTCCCATTAATTCTTTTATTCGGACATAAGTCATTCTTTCCTATCTGGATCTTCCAGCCGCTCTTTTCCAGAAATCCATTTCTGTGGCTTTAAGCATTCTGAGCATTCGGTCTTTCAATGGCCACACCTCGAAACTGTAGGTTATTATGTTTTCCATTATTGTGTTTGTCCTTTTGTTTTCTTTTGTTATATGTTTGTCCAAGAGAATGCTGTTCAACATTGAAACAGCGCTTTTGTCTTTGTTTTTTCTGCGGATTGCTTCATATACTGTTCCATCGTTAGAAATTCTCAGGCTCGAGTATTTTTACACCTGACAGGGTTTAATTTTGCTGCCGTCGCACAGCACCAAGGCCTGTTGTGGACCTCCCACACACTTACTCCGTCTTCCGGACGTTCACTTCAAGTTTGACGAGTATAAGATGTGACTTGCAGTGTTTACATCTCATACATATATTTTTCTTTAATTCTTGTGGTGTTGAGAATTGGTACAGCAGTCCATTCTTCTATCCATGAGAGCTCTTGTATAATTAACAATTAATGGGGTGTACTTTTGGTATGGTAATTTCAAACTCTGAAATCTTCAGAAACTGTGTGTCTAATTAGAAAAAAATATGTTTCTATAAATTATAACTAATAAGTAAGGTTCTGGAAAAAACAAGTGACAACTTTGAAATCTGTGTATTGTTTTCACAAAAATGAAATAGTTTTGAAGGCGACTGATCCGCGTCCGTCGTCTGTCGCGGACAGCGGTTGTTCGGGGAGAAAAGCGCCTTACAGATATCGGTATTTTCACCATAGAGTTTTTGATGGAAATTGACCTTGAGACATCGACATAAATTTTTGTCCTTCTAGCTTCTAAATCGAACATTCAAAACCTTCCAATTTAGGTCACACTGTACAGGGTGGGCAAAACTGGTGCTACATGAACTAAAACTTTTTAACCCGAGGAGATAGAGAAAAATGAATGACACCTTATAGTCCCCTTTTCTCGAGAAACTGATAATGCCATCAACTGCATTCCTCTATCTTCTTTCGTTTCCGAGTTATAGGGCAAAATTGAAATTTGGGCGATTTCAACTTTCGTCATTATCTCCGTTTCTGTTTATACTAGGATGTTGAAATAAGAACATTATACAGGCACTTTTCTGATAGCAATCCAGTGGCGTACTCTGATTTTTTCTAAGAGGTTTATTTGCTGAGTTATAACATAAAGTTGTGTTTTTTCTAATGGAAACAGTAGTTTGAAATGACTCAGAAAGAATCGCCATTTTCTTTCCGTTTCAGAAATGTATCATATGTCATACGTATACATGTAGCACCAATTTTGCCCACCCTGTACATGGTAGAGCCCTGAATAGATCAAGCGATCGGGAGTGTGACTCAAAAAGTACAAACTTTCCATAACTTCGTTTCTGTATTTTTCCATATTTTCAAATTTGGTCGTACCTCGAACACTGTTGATTCAATTTGGATCAAATTCTGAAACACAAAAGAATAAAAGAAGATTCAAATATCGGGGCAGTGCCGAAAAAAATTAATTTGATCCAATGATTAGTTCCCAAAAAATAATATCATCAGAGAATTGCGAATTTCCATAGATTCATCGCTGTAACTTCCTTTTCCACTGACTTCGAAATACAGGGTCATTTTACACAGTCATTTTACCGAAAATTTCTTATATGAAATGTTCAATTTGAAAAATGTATAAAAATGTTTGGGCATCAATACCTTAATACTCTGGCTTCCATATCTCTACATTTCTACACCAGGTTTATGAACATCCGCGAAATTGGATGATTTCTTGTATTTTGCAACTAATACGCTGAACTGGCATTTGTTTTGATTCACTATAAATTAAAAGCTTATCAACAAGTTCATTATTTGAATAAAAGTGCAGCATTTTCGAAACATAAACGCTCGTACATCCTACAGCGTACTGCTGATCTCAATCGATATAATCGATAAATTAATGTTCATATCTCCAAAATCTCTCATTGTGAGAAATTTTTTCGCAATAGTGGAACAAAAAAATGTATGCTGATACTGCTTCTTGTATGAATTATGAGGAAATATTATAAAGGGTGTCTGAAACCTGGCTTCAAAGTTAGCCTCAACAAAACTATAAAATCTCATTTTTTTCAAATGGGAACCATATAATTTTGTAATTCCGATCGATTGCTCGTCAAAAACTAGCTAGAGTGTTCCAAACATTTCATGTCTTCAAAATCAGTAGTTTTGCTGTTATCGAATAAAATTCGAATTTCACGACTAAAGCCAAGTTTCGCTCAGTCAAATTCATTGGTATTTACGTCTTTTACGAAGTTAGGAATGTCATCCTTACGTATTTTCATGCAATAATAATTAGGCACACTAGAATAGAATATATCGAAAGCCTGTTCTTCATTTGCAGCGAATGTGACAAATAAACAAAGCAGATAATGAATGAAGACTAAATAAAAAAAAATAAGTTTGAAACTATCCCAAAAATTTTCCTAACAACAAAAAACTTTGGCAGAAATTCAATAATCGCTATTACAATAAATTTTGAATATGTTCGCCCCCTTCCTCCAAACATTTATTGATTCTTCTAAGAACTTTGATTTTGAGGTGTTGAATGTGGATTTCTTTCTTTAGAAATTCTGACTATCCTTTCAACTATTTTGTTACATTCACCATAAATGAAGAACATATTTAATACATCACTGTTACTGTAATTCTGATTTTGCATAATGCCCGAATTCAAACAACAAGTGATAGGTATGAATGACAGTTCTCAGCAGTGCATTATGAATAAACTGTCATATTCTAACTTCATACTGACATAGCCTACTTGAAAATTATTATAATAAACCTATGATTAGACAAAGAAAACTGGATGTATTCCTGAAATTCGAATTTTATTCGATAACATCAAAACAACTGACATGAAATTTTTGGCACACTCTAACTAGTTTTTGGCGAGCAATCGATCGGAATTACAAAGGACCCCGCACTTTTTCTATGGCAAATGGCGTTCCGTCAAATTTTCTAAAATTTTGGTATAATGTAGTACTCGACCTACTGATCAAAAGTGTCTATGGCCGCAACTCAATCCTATGACTGGTTTTTGAGATACAGGGCGTTGAAGTTGAGAATTACCCACTTTTACTACGCTCGTATCTCGGAACAGAATCGAGTGAACTTAAATTTTTCTCAAGAAACCTTTCATTATATCCCCAGGGAGCAACCATATAGAGGAATATGACCAAAAATTGTTACGACTACAGGGTTATCCATAATTGGATGCATGCCCGATTTTGAAATTATAACATATGTCAGTTTCAGAGCGAGAACGTTCACAAAATGAACTATTACACTAGATATGTTGTTGGAACATCGAAAATGTCTGTAACACCCAGAATCTATACTGGGTGATCCTTTATTATAGAAACTATTCTCAAGGAAGGTTAAGTGGACACCCTGTATTTATGGGTTGATTCAAGGTCTTTGTTTAATTTTTTTAGAACATATCATCATGGACTTCAAAGAATACAGGATGATTCAGTCATGAAATGAACTTTGAACCTCACGAAAATACCCAAAAACTACCTTTTTTTTCATCACCCCCTATTTCAAGATTAACTCCGATGAGGTGGGAGTTTTCTTTCACCATTGTACTTGATATAAAATCAATACATCAATACGACTGAGAGTTTTTATTCACTTCCTATGAACAGATTTTTTTTTATGTAATATGAAAATTATTTATTTATGTTATTGTATTTTTATTCTAGCATAAATAAAAATCTGGTTATAGGAAGTGGATGAAAACTCTCAGCCGTATTGATGGTTTTGTATCAAGTACAACGGTGAAAGAAAACTCCCACCTCATCGGAGTTAATCTTGAAATAGAGGGTGATGAAAAAAAAAGGTGGTTTTTGGGTATTTTCGTGAGGTTCAAAGTTTATTTCATGACTGAATCACCTTGTATTCTTTGAAGTCCATGATGATATGCTCTAAAAAAATCAAACAAACACCTTGAATCAACCCATAAATACAGGGTGTCCACTTAACCTTCCTTGAGAAGAGTTTCAATAATAATGGATCACCCAGTATAAATTCTGGGTGTTACAGACTTTTTCGATGTAACTACAACATATCTAGTGTAATAGTTCATTTTGTGAACGTTCTCGCTCTGAAACTGACATATTTTATACTTTCAAAATCGGGCATGCATTCAATTATGGATAACCCTGTATTCGTAACGATTTTCGGTCATATTCCTCTATATGGTTGCTCCCTGGGGATGTCATGAAATGTTTCTTGAGAAAAATTGAAGATCATTCGATTTTGTTCCGAGATACGAGCGTAGTAAAAGTGGGAAATTCTCAACTTCAACGCCCTGTATCTCAAAAACTAGTCATAGGATTGAGTTGGGGCCATGGACACTTTTGATCTGTAGGTCGAGTACTACATTATACCAATTTTAGAACATTTGACGGAACGCCATTTGCCATAGAAAAAGTGCGGGGTCCTTTATATGATTCCCATTCGAAAAAAATGAGATTTCCTAGTTTTGTTGAGGCTAACTTTGAAGCCCTGTTTCACCCTGTATGATATTTCCTCATTATTTATACAAGAAGCAGTATCAGCGTTCATTTTTTTTTGTTCCACTGTTGCGAAAAAATTTCTTACAATGAGAGATTTTGGAGATATAAACACTAATTCGTGACAATCTTTCTGTCAGAAAAATTTGAGAATCAGGCTATAACTCAACAATCGTTTGATGTGGTTGCGCATATCATACATCAAATCATTGCAGAATTAATCGGATAATTCAAATATGTATAAATATACATTTGAAATAACGAAGTTCACATTAGTTTCCGGTAGAACAGGGTGTAGATTCCGCTTGAAAATATTTTACAAATTGAGTTCATGTACTCTAAAACAAAAATACAAAATTCAGAATTTGTATCGCAATTCCTTCCTCGAAAACATCTAATGAAACACAAAAAAATCACTCTGTATAAAAATTTTTTATATTGATGATTCCTACCATCTGTCAAAAGAAATGCCTCACCTTTAAATACTCTCTGTATATACTCGAAAGTTTTAAAGAATAATTCGACGAAATTCAAAAAATAAACTAATCAAGTTTGATAACTTATGGTAAGGAGATTTTGAGTCACAATATCCATCCCCCTCAAAAGGAGCTTCGTTACATGTTGCAACTGTCTTACATTAATTACGTCCATTTATTCCCAAATGAAAGATTTCAACACGAGGAAAAGGCGCCGTTTCTTACTTGACTGCAGGAAAGCTTAATCCAAATTGGACGACAAAGACAGACAGGAAAGAATTGATGAGCGAATTATTTTGCCCTCATTTACATTTTGATCCATAATTTTTATTGTGTGAATAATGATTAACTGTCACTTTGAGACTGGTAAACTCTAGCCGTGTTGCGAGGCTGAAAATATTTTGGTAATCTGATGCATATTTTTTCTAATTTACGTTCTTAGCCGAGACTACTTCCGTTTGAAAAGGGCAGGAGGATTATAGTGGATTTTTAAAATTCCCTAAAAGGGTGGTGATGAAAATACAAGAGCACTCTTGGAGAGAAAATGGACTGCTGTACCAATTCTTATCACTACGAGAATTAAAGAATAAAATGAATGTATGAAATAGAAACAAATACCACAAAGTGAACACTGTAGGAAATGGTACTCACGGTTGGCCTGACTTGAAGAGATGTATCTGCTGGCTTTTTGATTTTGCTTTATGTTGTATGGGGTAATGTATTCATCTCACGGAACGAATTCATTTTTTGGTACAAGTATAACGGGCTCCGACTTGGGGGAGAAAGCGAGGGTATATATCTTGTGGCCAGCTGAGCCTGGTGACCTTTGCGACTAGTGACAGAGGTATATTGAGAGAACAGGTAGGAACTTTTTGGGATTCTAGCTGAACCACGGAGAAAGTGGCTAAAGTCAAAGACCTGGTTCTTCTTTGATACCGTCAAAGTCCATTCACAGTAGGAAACTTTGTGGTATTAGAAAACAAAAGAATATGAATTTTGAACAGGTGGAAGACCTTTATAATAATAACGTCCTACTTAAACTAGGGCAAAATCATTTCGTCACGATATTAAAAAAGAAAGACTACTGCAGAATAACAACACAAAAGTATTTACACCTGCCATAAACTATGATCTGGATGTGAATTTCTGATCATTAAAAGCAAGTATCACTTTTAAATCAAATTATATTCTTAAAATGTAAAGTGGTAAATTCATCAATTCAACATCAGAACTTGGCCAGTGAATACTACATCTCAAAATACTCGTATCAGCTAAATACCTACCCACAATATATCCACTAAAAATATTGTTCGCAGTTAATTGAGAAACTCCCTAAAAAATGGCTAGTTCACAAACATTTTCAGTTTTATTAATACTAAAACCATTCTCTCTTGAGCAATCTATTTATGGATTTTTCTGGATATAAATCTGAAATTAACTTGACATAATCATCCACGTGAAGGGAACAAAACAAACACATATATTCTTCGCAGCAAGGTTTCCCATCAATAGTTTGTCCATCCATGCTTTTGTCCAGTCCAATTTATTCAATATGCCAAAGGTATTAGTGATATTCGGTGTTGAGGCATCTTTCTCAGGAAATTTATGAAAACGAATAGACGTGTTTTTACTTTTCCTCGAAGAGCAATTGAAAACACACAGAAAGATGAAGTCACAGCTCAGTACCTCGAATTACGAGGATCAACTTCATAATACTCTTGTTGATAATTATGGAATTAAACTTTCCCAACAGGAAAAACGCCACCAGAAAATAAAAACTCAAACAAGACACCTTGTAACCCAAAATATGATAAATTTGTGAATAATATTTCAAACGGAATAACACTGATATAAATTCCATCTAAACAATTTTTATTTCAATACTAATTAATGTGCTCAGGAAACAATAAAAACATTCAAATATCCCTCAAGAATACCCGAAACAGCTTAGGAGCAAGTAAAAAATGAACAACTCGTTTTCTATGTTGGATTTCCATTAATGAAAACATAAGAAAACCACAATTTATAGCTTCCGATGAAGACCTTCGTGACATCTAATATTTTCAGGATACACTAATTAGGATTAAAGATTTCATGTAAGAGTTGAATCATTGCGAAAAAAAGGGAAGTGATTTTCAGGTGTTTTTAAACAGTTGGCCAGCATGAAGGGACTCGTCTGTTCTGTCCATCTATCTAGCCGTAAAGGCTTGAAATTTTCAGGGTACCTTTGGATCTTGAATGTCGCGGTGAAGTTCGTTCAATTCGAATTCAAAATTTTGTTTTCCTGATAGTTTCGAACCAACAGATTCGATAAAAATTTTACGTTTAGATGGAAAATGACATAGGTGAGCTACATGCTCATATTCGTCATGACTGAATTCTTTGACAGCTGCTGTTGTGTTTTTCGAAAGCCCTCTATGGAGAGATCCGGCATACGACACTAGCAGTATTTCATGGGGGGGGGGGGGGCTCGCTGAATTTTTTCAGGGGGGCATGACTTAAAATGAAATATGTTTCTTGAAAATATAAGGGATCGATTGAACTACTATAAAGGAGCTAATTTCGAGGTCCAATATACTCAATCGGAACTCGAAATTATAATTCAACAACATTCCGTCATTCTGTTTGACAAGCAGCTGACAAACATCGAGGATGTGGATACTGCTCTGGAAGTTCAACCACATGAAACTATCCACCGAACTGTCTATATAACTTAACGTTTATTAAATACATCTTGTCTTTGATAGGTTGCGGTTTTTAAACATTCACATTTTGTGTCGATTTAACGATGCGTTAACTTTAACGAGGTGACGGACCACCAGCATTGAGAAAACAACATCAAATGTTTTAAATGGATTCAGCGGCGTAGTCAATGATTCTAGTTGTAATAATAGACGGCTCTACAACAGGCCTAGTCGAGCAAATGTCCTTAGAGCAACTGAACTTTCGAAGGTGTGGATGCGAACACACCATCGCAGAAACGAAATGTTGATCGAATTCAATCAAATTATAAATCAATGATGGGTCACTCAGAGCACTGAAGTCAGGAGCTTTTGAGAGCTCGTTCATCTGTCTTGTATGTAGGTCACCTCGTAGGTAAAATCGCATTCAAGAATCCGAAGGAAAAAAATTTACAGGTCTCAAAAAAATTTGACAGCAGCTGTTGAAAAAATCGTCAATGATCCCGGATCTGTAATACCAGAAATATAGGATTTTCTCTTCGATAGATAGATAGATAGATAGATAGAAATTTTATCGTTTTGGTTACGCGATCTGGAGAAAATTTTGCATATATTATGTACAAAATTTGAATTCGTAATTCTCCAACTTAATGCAAAATTTCATCTTAGTTTTGAAATCAGGAGAATAACATTTCGAACGTCCGTATTTACGGAACCCCTGGCCGAATTTTGCTCAATAACAAACTTATAACCAAGGTATTCGAGATCCGTAGTATCCTGATAATTTCAAGTTTTTAAATTCATCCTTCGAGGGTTATCGTGATAACTGCAGAGGGACACAACGAATTCTTCATCATTGAGTCAAACCGTATTGTTTGAGGTCATTCTAGGACAAACTTCGAAAATTACAGACATGAAAAGGATGGTTCATATATGTTTTATACAGGGTGAGTCAAACATAATCATATATTTTAACAGTATATTCCCCCCATCAAACTAAATACTTTTTTCCTATACCATTTTTCAGAATTCAGTTTCGTTTTAAAGATATGGGGGAGAACGGTTTTATCCTTCATGGTGACCACATGTGCATTTCTCGTTCCGTGTTATTTGCGACATTCTACCTGAAATTGTTTGAAAAATACGAAAATTTCGACGGTATCTAGTGAAGCAATCGACGAAGAATGTAGGACAGCTTTTAGTTTTACATTCCTTTTCGCGCATAGACGCTATAAAGTGACCGCTAAGTACTCTATTAGATTTGACTTTTTTGTTTTCATTATTGTTATTTATCTGGAGTGGAGATAATCTAAACCTGTCTCCCAGATTCTCGCATCTTTTCAAATAGGCAACCAACAATACATCTGTGGGGTATTGCTGGTTGTCAAACCAACATCTCTTCACTTCGTTATTGAATGGCCTTTGACTACATCGGCACAACAATACAACAATCAAACAAATATGAACTCATCCAATATATATATATATATATATATATATATATATATATATATATATATATATATATATATATATATATATATATAATATATATATATATATTCTTTTGAAAGAGAGAATTACATACTGTTTTGTAATATCAAACAATATATGGCATATGGCACGTGTGAAGAAATGGCGACAAGGAACAGATTGTATAAAAGAATAAAATCTGTTTCCCGCTCCAAATCTGAGTGTTAGCAGAGGGAATGTAAACGGGGCACCATACAATTCTGCGTATGATACACGAGAACAGATAAAAACCTCTGAAAAAACTCTGTCTCCCCGTGTTTGTGTGGTGATACTGAATTTGTTCAAAAAAATATGCTGCTATCCATGTTACAGAGCTCCTTGTGCTTGAAAACATGCCTTTTCATCGAACTGGAGGCAAATATCTCGAAATTATATCTGTAACAAGACAAAAAAGAAGAAAAAAGAAGAAAAAACGAGAAAGAAGCAGTAGAAAAAAATACTTCACCTGCTAAATAAACCTTTTCACAAAGTCCTAACTCTCTCATGGATCGGGAGGATCTTTCGATCAGGTCCGATCTTCCAAGTGATGATACTTCTGTTCTTCAGGTGTTCGAGTAACGCTACAGGCCCCTTATGTTGGGGGATCATCTCCCATAGATAAGAGTGGTTGTTTTTAGCGAAAAATCAGCAAAAAAGCTAGAGCAAATTCGAAAAACTCATCCAATATCACATCTAGAACCAACAGTCAAAACAACTCGTCTTATGTGGCTGCAGCAAAGGCAACCCCAAAACCAAATTTTCCGAAGAAAGAACAAGCAATATTGTTCCATTGTGAAGAGTCTTTCAAACTTTTCGATTATGTAAAAGCTAAAGGCGATATCATCGGCCCCAAAAACATCTGCTTTGCTTCTAGAATCTCAAATAATAGAATCTGCATATACCTCAGTAAAATCGAATATGTAGACCAATTACTGGAAAATAATCGAATCATTAAAGTCGGAGAATACGACCTTGCTATCCGAAGACTCGTCACACCAGCCAAAAGAGTGATAATGTCCAATGTATGCCCGTCAATACCTCACAACCTCATAGAAGAAGCATTAAAAAGTATGAAACTCCAGTTGGTCTCTCCTATAACATTCCTGAGAGCTGGAATTCCCGATGATGAATATAACCACATCCTCTCTTTTAGGCGTCAAATTTTTGTCATCCCGCTAACCGAATCTTTCACCTTACAGACTTCGATACTAATTAACTTCGAGGAAAACGAACACCGAATCTTTCTATCCACAGATAAAATAGAATGCTATATCTGTAAGCAAACAGGACACATAGCTGCAAATTGCCCGAATACTAATTCAACCAGAGACACTGAAATGACCCTCACACCTTCTTCAACATCAAGCTCAGTGTTTGCTTCCACACTACTCCCTTCTTCTCAAAAAGACAACCTATCCGAACCACCTGAAGCAAAAGAGACTTCCATTACAGAAGAATCAGCAGTAGTACTCAGTCTAAAGAGAGCTCTTTCTAGCTCAACTGAACAAGATGATCCTCCTTCCCCATTGGTTCATAGCCTTTCCGAAAGTTCTCAGATGCCTCCACCAGAAGCCCCTGCTAAGAAATCTGCAGCAAAACATACCAAAAAAAAGCCAAAAAAGAGGACACCAGAATGTCTGACCATTCAAGGCAAACTATCGAACAACTATACAGCAATGACCCCAGTTCTTTTAATGTACCCATACAAAACCTCCTAGCTTTTCTTGAAAATTCACACGGTAGCAACAATCCCTTGAAAGAGGCACAGGAAATAACAGATGACATCAAACTACTACTAACTGATCTCCACATCATATATCAGTCGTTGTCTGAACGATCACTTAAAAACAGAATTACAAGAATGACAAAAAAATCAAGAAAGAACTAAAACTGAACATTCCTGAGCTCGAGAACAATTACTCAGAATCTTCCCAAGAACCAACAGAAGAGGATTACTCCTCAGACAACTCACAGATATAAATTTCAATTAATCAACTCTCTTCAATCTTATTCAGTGGAAATAGTGGAATTGCGATGGTTTCTACCCTCGCCTCGAATATATCCAACACCTAATATCCGAAGCTTCTGCTGATATTTTATGTCTACAAGAAACAAACTTTAAGGAGGAACATAACCCCAATCTCAAAACGTTTGACGGCTACCACAATATAAGAACCACCTGTAATAGAGGAACCTCCATCTTCGTATCCAACAACATATACTCTAGTAATGTTCAACTCGACACGAACCTGGAAGCAGTAGCTGTTTGGAGTCCCTACAAAGTCACAATTTGTTCCCTTTACATTCCACCGGACTATGATCTGGCTCTGAGAGAACTAATATGATATGATATATTGTTTATCCTGACTACTCCTAGGTCTCCTGAGGAGACCCCTCTGAAACTACAAGCTTCGAAGCTTGTAACTTGTGCCGAGTTCGGAGTAAGCAGTTGTGTTCTGTGTAGGCTTTGTTACTGTGTCCTTACGCCACCTTAGGCACAGCACTGTTAATTTTTGACTCAACAGTGAGAATGGTGGCCCCTACCGAGACTAGAAAATTTCTTTCCTAGCTCGGGATTGAGCTTCGGACTTTTGTGTCCTAATTCCAACGCTCTACCACTGAGCCAAGGGCACTCATAGATCAGATCGATCAACTTCCTTCTCCATTCATCATCGTAGGGGATTTTAATGCACACCATAAAATGTGGGGATCTGAAAAAACGTTCGGCAAAGGCAAGATAATTGAAAGCCTTCTCAATAATTCTTCTTTATGCTTGCTGAACAATGGAAGTGTTACTCATTTCAACTCATCAACGGGAAGTTTCTCTGCTATTGACCTCAGCCTTTGTGACCCCAATCTAACATACAAGTTATCTTGGTGTCCTTTTGACAACCTATTTGGTAGTGATCATTACCCCATCCTGATATCTGATAAAATAGACTCACAATCAAGGGAAATAATCAAATGGAACATCACAAGAGCTGACTGGAACAACTACAGGGCTCACACTGACGAACATCTTGCAGAACTTCAACTACCGAATGACATTGATGAAGCTCTTTACCGGGTTAATCATTGCATCGTCTCAGCGGCCGAAATTCACGTGGGTTTAAGTCACAGCACTAATAAACGTAGAAGTGTACCCTGGTGGAACGATAACTGCAAAAAAACAGTAAGCGATAGCAAAACAGCTCTCAACAAATACAGTAGAACCAGAAACGCAGAAGATCTCATTAATTTCAAAAAACTGAGAGCTATAGCCAGGCGCACCCTCAAGCAGAGTAAAACAGACTCATGGCGCCATTATGTATCCTCAATAACCGGTGACACTTCTGCCTCCGAGGTTTGGAGGAAAATAAAACGGATGAATGGCACTAAAATTCATAACACGATACCAGCCATCATACTGCAAGATACAGTCCTGAACGATGACCAAGAGATAGCAAACACACTCGCTCAACATTTCCATGAAAAGTTCAAGAACAACAACACGACTGAATACAATCATATGGATCCAGCTCCAACAACACCAAACCACAATCAAATGGATGATCACTCTCTTCTGAACCTACCCATTACCTTCCATGAACTGACAAACGCCCTTAAGACGTGCAAAAATTCTGCTGCTGGTCCTGATAATATTCCCTTCATTTTTCTAAAGAATCTATCCGAGAAAGGTCTCGATAAATTGCTTGAACTGTTTAACAACATATGGACTAATCAAAATTTCCCTAAACTATGGCAAAAATCTATCATTCTCCCCATACATAAGCCAGATCAACCGCCCGATAGCGCTAACTCATACAGACCTATTGCCTTAACCTGCACTATGTGTAAACTCATCGAGAAAATAATTACACTCAGACTCCAGTGGTTCCTTCAAAAGTATAATATAATATCCCCCAATCAATCAGGTTTCCGCCCTCATCGCTGCACACTTGACAACCTGGTGTCCCTTCACGACTACATCTTCGAGGCTTTCAGCATGGGACAAGACGTTATAGCTGCAATTTTTGATATTGAAAGCGCCTTCGACCGTCTTTTTAAACACGTCATCTTAAACTGCCTATCGAAATACCAATGTAGTGGGAACATCTACAAGTTTGTTGACAACTTCCTAGCAAACCGCAAATTTGTTGTGCACGTTAATGGGAAAACTTCCGTTGAAATGCCGCAAGCACATGGATTACCACAGGGATCCGTACTTAGCCCAATTCTTTTCATACTGGCCATTAACGACATCCCAAAATCAATTCTTCGTCCTGTACAATTTGGACTATACGCAGATGACCTGATAATATATTGCCGAGGTAAAAGCACTAAAACTACATCGTTACAAATACAAGCCACAATAGATCAACTTCAACAATGGTCAAATGATATCGGACTCAAATTCTCCACAACCAAATCAAAAATTATGAAGTTCAGCAGGAGAACAACCAGCACAGTGACTCCACATATACTTCTTAATGCAGACCCACTTCCAGTTACCGAAACCCACAAAATACTTGGTGTGATATTTGACAGCAAACTCACTTGGAAAGAACATATTGTGAGTCTCAAAACTAACTGTATGAAGAAACTCAACATCTTAAAAACGCTATCTCATACACAATGGGGCTCAGAAGAAGAAGTTCTATTAAGATTGTACAGAACCCTCATCAGATCGAAACTCGACTACGGCAGCATAATATACCTCTCAGCCTCCAAAGTCCATCTTAAATCACTTGATGTAGTCCACAACTCCGGTCTCCGACTCTGTTTAGGAGCTTTCAGGTCAAGTCCAGCTGATGGCATGTGTATTGAGGCAAACGAACTCCCCCTCAAACGGAGACGACATCAACTACTCCTCACATACGCAGCACGCATATCTGCTGATGCTCACAACCCTCTACACCACCATTTTTTCTCTCCCACATCATCAGTTCGATCTTCTGTGCACAATCGTCCACTGTCAGATGTTCTCAAGAGCCTGATAACGGATATTGATTTTTCAAATACCCTACCAAACCCAATCCCCGTGATACCACCATGGCACAAAAAGGTTCCAACTGTTGACACATCCTTGTCAAAATTTTTTAAGCGTGTAACTCTAAGTCTCGTAATCCAACAGGAATTTCTCCAAAAAATACACGGAAGGTCATACGACATTGTCTACTACACCGATGCATCTAAAAGTGATGCAGGACTGTTCTGCTCTGTGACTACTGCGAATAGCGTTCTTCAACAGTACAAGCTACCAAATTTTGCAAGTGTCCTTACGGGTGAACTATATGCCATTCTCAAAGCGATAGAAAACATAACTGCCAATCACCATAATGTTGCCATATGCACCGTCTCAGCATCCTCCGTAGAACACATCAAAGACCGACATACTCAGCATCCTATTGCCCAAAATATTCATGACCGCTATCAACAGTTAATTGAAACCCATCACAGCCTGACAATAATCTGGATTCCCTCACATGTAAGCATACCAGGAAACGAACTTGCCGACAAAGCCGCAAAGAATGCTTTCCAACACCTCACCGAAACATCTAACATCACCACACACAAAGACCTTCAAGTACTCCTAAAGTCCAATATTAAGGAGAAATGGCAGCAAGAATGGAACTGCAATTCCTCCAAACTACACGATATCCACCCAGACGTGAAACACCTCAAGTTCACCATTTCTGACAGACGAACCACAGTCATAATGAGAAGACTCAGAATTGGGCACACCAAATACACCCACAGTTATCTCATGGCTTCATCCACTCCACCATTATGTCAACACTGCAACAGACTTCTCACTGTCAAGCACATTCTAATGGACTGCCCCTCCTTCACAGCGAACCGAGAACTACATGGCCTTCAGGGAAACTTAAGTGCAGACCTCACCAAGCCGGACTTTAGTGCTAACATCCCTGCCAAAAATGTCTCATAGAAACTGATAGAAAATTTATGTGTGAGAACTTATGAGATCCTAATTGGATAGTGAAACCGCAAATCCGTATGAAACCATATACGATATTCATCAGTATTTAATGGAGACTACTGATACACATTGCTTTAGTTTCTAATGGCATTTACTAACGTAAATCATATACGTTTCTATAAGCGATTCCTACATTGAATGGACCTTGTTCCTACGAGTTTTTATAAGACTCTATAGTTTTCAAATGTGTTTTTCACACATAAGACCTATCTGTTTCTAATGTGTTTTTACACATAACCCATATCCATTCCTACGAGTTTTTATAAGGATCTATAGTTTTCAAATGTGGTTTTCACACATAATACCTACCTGTTTCTAATGTGTTTTTACCAGTTTCTATAAGAATCTATAGTTTTCAAATGTGTTTTTCACACATAAGACCTATCTGTTTCTGAAGTGTTTTTGTACATAACCCATATCCGTTCCTACGAGTTTTTATAAGGATCTATAGTTTTCAAATGTGGTTTTCACACATATAATACCTACCTGTTTCTAATGTGTTTTTACCAGTTTCTATAAGAATCTATAGTTTTCAAATGTGTTTTTCACACATAAGACCTATCTGTTTCTAATGTGTTTTTACACATAACCCATATCCGTTCCTACGAGTTTTCATAAGGATCTATAGTTTTCAAATGTGGTTTTCACACATAATACCTACCTGTTTCTAATGTGTTTTTACCAGTTTCTATATGAATCTATAGTTTTCAAATGGGTTTTTCACACATAAGACCTATCTGTTTATAATGTGTTTTTACACCGAGTTTTACACATATAACCCATATCCGTTCCTACGAGTTTTTATAAGGATCTATAGTTTTCAAATGTGGTTTTCACACATAAGACCTATCTGTTTCTAATGTGTTTTTACACATAACCCTTATCCGTTCCTACGAGTTTTTATAAGGATCTATAGTTTTCAAATGTGGTTTTCACACATAATACCTACCTGTTTCTAATGTGTTTTTACACATAGGACCTACCTGTTTCTAATGTGTTTCCACACATAACTCATATCTGTTTCTACCAGTTTCTATAAGAATCTATCGTTTTCAAATATGGTTTTCACTCATAATATCTATCTGTTTCTAATGTGTTTTTACACATAACTCTTATACGTTTTCAAGAGTTCTTATAAGAATCTATAGTTTTCAAATGTGCTTTTCACACATTATAGGTACCTACCGGTTTCTGATGTGTTTTTACACATGCTTCATATCCGTACATTGAATGGACCTTGTTCCTACTAGTTTTTATAAGACTCTATAGTTTTCAAATGTGTTCTTCACACATAAGACCTATCTGTTTCTAATGTGTTTTTACACATAACCCATATCCGTTCCTACGAGTTTTCAAATGTGGTTTTCACACATAATACCTACCTGTTTCTAATGTGTTTTTACCAGTTTCTATATGAATCTATAGTTTTCAAATGGGTTTTTCACACATAAGACCTATCTATTTATAATGTGTTTTTACACCGAGTTTTACACATATAACCCATATCCGTTCTACGAGTTTTTATAAGGATCTATAGTTTTCAAATGTGGTTTTCACACATAAGACCTATCTGTTTCTAATGTGTTTTTACACATAACCCATATCCGTTCCTACGAGTTTTTATAAGGATCTATAGTTTTCAAATGTGGTTTTCACACATAATACCTACCTGTTTCTAATGTGTTTTTACACATAGGACCTACCTGTTTCTAATGTGTTTCCACACATAACTCATATCTGTTTCTACCAGTTTCTATAAGAATCTATAGTTTTCAAATATGGTTTTCACTCATAATATCTACCTGTTTCTAATGTGTTTTTACACATAACTCTTATACGTTTTCAAGAATTCTTATAAGAATCTATAGTTTTCAAATGTGCTTTTCACACATTATAGGTACCTACCGGCTTCTGATGTGTTTTTACACATGCTTCATATCCGTTTCTATGAGAATCTATAGTTTTCCAATGTGGTTTTCACACGTAATACTTACCTGTTTCAAATCTGTTTGTACACAAAATTAATTTCTGCTGTATGTTTCTACGAGTTAATGAGGTTTGAGAATAAATGAGAATGTATTAGATTTTAGCAGTCACAAGTTAAGGATCTATACAGGGTGTCCCAAGTTTGAGTGCCTACTAGACGTTTCTGGAGAACTGGACTTATTTGAGATCTGAAAATTGGGATTATGATATTGTTCTAAATTTTCTACCGACCTAAAATAGTTTCAAGGCCAGAGCACTTCCGGTTATACAGGGAGTGAAAATAAATTTGCTAAAAAAGTTTTTTTCAATCTTTTCGTTTCTGATATGGTTGAGTATTCAATGCTAAATACATTTCTGTTAAAAACATTGTATTCATTCAAACAGTTTTTAGGATATCGAAAAAAAACCTGAGAAAAAGTAAAATATTCATAGCCAGTATCATGCTCATTATTCTTATTCTGAACATCCCGAGTGTGAACCGTTCTCACAACGTTAAAGTAGAAGAACTTGGAGAGGTCATACATCTTTTGAATTTCATAAATATCATCACAGGGTGTTCCAAATTTTGTGTCGAAAACTGTGATCTCGAAAATTGGCCATAACTTCTGTTTTTCAAATTAGAACCCTATTTTTTATGATTGCGTTGTATTTGGCGAAGAAAAATAATGATAGCACTCTCAGATGCTCTTGCTCCTAAAATCAGTAATTCTCGAGTTATTCGATCTTTTCTAGATTCATGTAGTACATAGATTCAAATTCATCGAATCTGAACAGATTCGAAGAAAATCTTTATAATTTATCTTCTATGGTCACAGAATATTCTCATGCAATATTTTCATGGAATAAAATCGAAAAGTACAGATAAAACCTAAAATTAGACCTGTCACTTGTAAATAATTAATGGGAAAATGTATCTTCTTTGGTCACAGAATATTCTCAAGTAAAAGATCAGATGAATTTGATTCTACGTACAACATGAATCCAGAAAAGCTCAAATAACTCGGGAATTACTGAATTTAGGAGAAAGAGCATCTCAGAGTGCTTTCATTACTTTTCTTCGCAGAATCCAACGAAATTATGAAAAAAATAGGGTTCTAATTTGAAAAACAGAAGTTATGACCGATTTTCGATCAGCGTTTTCGACACAAAATTGGAAACACCCTGTGATGATATTCATGAAATTCGAAAGATGCATGACCTTTCCACATTCTTCTACTTTGACTTTGTGAGAACGGTTTACACTAAGGATGTTCAGAATAAGAAAAATGGACATGATAGTGACCATGAAAATTTGACTTTTTCTCAGGTTTTTTGTCGATATTTTGAAAACCATTCGAATGAATACAATGGTTTTAACAGAAACGTATTCACCATTGAATACTCAATCATATCGGGAACGAAAAGATTGAAAAAAAAATTTTTGAGCAAATTTATTTTCACTCCCAGTATAACCGGAAATGCTCTGGCTCTAAAAATATTCTAGGTCTGTAGAGAATTTCGAACAATATCATAATCCCAATTTTCAGATTTCAAATATGTCCCGTTCTCTAGAACTTTCTCAATAGTCTATCCATAGCACATTGTATTTAATCTACCCTATTGTTAATTTCTTAGAATTTTTTTTTTCTTTGTGTCAATGACCATAGCAGTCGAGACACCTTTTTTTAATAAAAAAAAAGATATGGGGTGTCAAAAAATAATGAAAAAACCACTTTCATTTGCATATATTCGGAACCGTTATATGAAATGAACTGAATTTTGGTTGAGTGTTCAGTGTTCACTCTATTTATGGTGCATATTCCTAAATCCACACCTATTCAATATTTCTCCTGGTATAAAAAGAACAGTGTAGCCGACTCATAATTCCAAGCCAAAGTAATTATAAAACTACTGGAAAAAGATTAACGGTTCATATTTTCGAAAGAACTCTCTGGTCGTTCTACAAGTTAATAATGTTGTCAGAATATTTATCAACTTTATCTAATTCCCATTTGGAAATCTCAGACCTAGAAATTACTCAAATCTCTATGATCGGAAAACGTTTTACGTAGAGATATGTACTGATAAGATCTCCCAAATGTGGGATATAAAATTGAATTCCAGGGAGCATTAAATTATATGTTTTATACGCACACTTTATATTGAAAATTCATTGTTGTTGAGATATGTGAATGGTGAATGTCGATGCAAACCACGTGTTAAATTAAAATTAATGAAGAATAAAATGATACTTAGTACCAATCATTCTGTGGCGATGTTATTATCTAAACAATGTCCTCTGTGATTATTTGCAAAAAGACTAACTGAAACAATGAAACTACCAACTAGGGAAAACAAAAAATACACGTGCACCTGTTCAACAGGAAAAACTTCGTTCGACACTAGAATGCCAGATTCCATCCAGAAAGCTGAATTTTTCGGCTATTTTGCACAAAACAACACTTCTAACAATGCATTTCAGAACTGCCAGCGGATATTTCCTCAAAACATCCACTAAAAAAGCGTTATCTCATGTTCGTGCAGAAACTAAATTATAAAATCAGGTGGTGTATGTGTTGACTGTCATTGCCTCTGACAGAAGATGAAGAATTTGCCTGAAAAAAATGGCTACCAAATACATTTGATTCAATTCTACTTTTTTCGAACTGTAAAATATAGAAGTGGAGGCCTCGTTCCTCCTATATTCAGCGCCGGTTGTCGCTATACGCAAGCGTCGTCGCGGCGTGGAGATAAGGGCCACTATGTATACACAGTTACCTTTTATATATGATATATCATTTATACTGATTACTCCTAGGTCTCCTGAGGAGATCCCTCTGAAACTACAAGCTTCGAAGCTTGTAACTTGTACGAGTTCTTAGAAGCAGTTGTGTTCTGTGTAGGCTTTGTAACTGTGTCCTCACGCCACCTTAGGCACAGCACTGTTAATTTTTGACCCAACAGTGAAATGGTGGCACCTACCTATATAACTTCACTTCGTGCGGACGATTACAAAATCACAATATTTTCTATCGCACATGCGCGATAGGTCTCCGAGAGTTTAGCAGAACTTTCTAGATGTTTCAGTTTCAATTTCAAGTATCAAATGACGGAATTATGAGGAACAAACCCATAGAGAAAACAAGTTAGGTAGACTGGGGGAAATCGGTTGTAAAATTTGAGTAGTTCAAATTAGATCCTAAAATGTGGCTTTATTTTTTCTTTCATAAGCATGGTTGACATCACAGCAAATTCACCACTTCCTATACTATAGAATTCAGGTATCGAATTTTTAGGAGTAATAATTGAATGCGGTATGGTAAAACCCAGTCCACGAGAAATAGAAGCATGTCGATTATTTGAGTAGGAATTTGCCTTGCGAGAACGAAATACTGGCGCTCAGATCTGTTACAGGTACTCCTCAATCAATTGGTGAATGGCAAAAGGTCGACCCATTTTGCATGGAGATCTTAAGTAGAAATCTACATGAGGAAGAATTCGCAGTCCAGGATGACTTGGTATAATAGCAAGGGAAGAGGACTCACCCAATGAGATGCTTTGTCCCAATTTCGGCGAGATTGGAGATAATGAAACTGTACCATGATGAATCTTCACACATAGAAGTTGATAAAATGGTCAACAAGATAAGTGAAGACTAGATAGTCATAATAATAATAAATACGTGAAGACTGGATAGTCATATGTGTAGACTGGATAGTCATATGAGAAGAGTGGATAGTCATATGTCAAGACTGGATAATAATAATAATAATAGGCTTTATTTCATATAACATCGGAATTTACATCAGAAGATTAAATGAAACTGAATGAAAATAGTCATATTATGTAACGACTGGATAGTCAAAATCTTTAGTGAAGAGAAAATTAGGACTTTATAGCCTCGAATAGTATATTCTAAAACTAGTTGCAGAATGGGCTCCTATACCAATACGAATGCGAAATTCGAAAACGAGCGACGAAGGAGCGAGTTTTTGAACGCATGAGTATTGGAATTGCATTCTGCAACGTGTTTTAGACGATATTTTCTCTATTTCACTCAAATTTTGTGAAATTCGATGATAAAATTCAAATTATAGGTCCTAGTGACTTTCATATTGTATCTTGGCAGTTGGTGTGAATGTTAGGAAATACGAAAATTGACGTTTCTAAATTGACGTCTGCTGCAATTTAAAAGGATCGGAAGTCATTGCTGACAACCACAAAACGAAAAATGTTACTGAAAACGATGCTGTAATGAATTCATTACAGCACTGTTTTTAGTACTGTAATGAACTCATTACGATACTGAAATAGAGAAATATTATTATTTAATTGATTGTTGATCAGGGCTGTAAAATCGTCTAACGAAGCGAGGATTGGAGCTCATTCAAGAAGGAAGTAATTGCGAAAGAGCATTTTATAACTGGTCCATTGTATAACCTGAACAATTATACAGGGTCTTTCACGAGGAACCTCACCCATATTTATACGGGAAACTACTGAACGTATTTTCATGAAATTCAGCACTTATAAGTTATAAGTATTTCACGATGCTGATGAAATCTAAAATATTTTCAAGGCATGAGCACCTCCGGTTTTTCCGGAAATGACGTCAACTTCCGTTTTTCAAATTAGAACACCATTTTTTTATTGCAGAAATAGATTCCTTAGAAAATTTCAAGTTATTTTGATGTAACATTTTTCAGTTTTGGTTGGAAAATTCTCTCTGAGCGGGAAAATTCGAAAAAAAAATCGAAAATAGAGCTCCGCTGAAACAAGAATAACTTCGAGGTTTTTGTATGGAAAATTTTCATTTTTGGGATTTTTCAGGATGTAAGATTGATGTATCCACTTTATAAATCGAAATCGCGATTCATGATACAGGGGGTGAAAAAATCGCTTTCAAAGTTAGGGATGACAAAATCGTGAAAAATCAATTTTTTCAAATTAGAACCCCATTTTTTTATGGCAGATATTGAATCTACGTTAAAAAATAATGTGAGTGTATGCATCACACCCTTGCCCTAAAATGGATATTTTCTGAGTTATTCACAAAAAACTGTTTTTCGTCTTGAATTTTCAGCTATTTCTTTTCCCTTCACGCCAAAAAGATGAAATTTTCAGGAACTGTTACTTAAACCATGTTTTAGATTTTACTACCCTAATATGCAAGAGAAAAAAGTTACAGGTTGTTCCTAAATAGATGGCGAATTTGGATTCGAATTTGTATCGGAAACCTCTTTATTTCAACTAATCGGCAATCGGTTTTCTCTCCAGTGATAAATAAATAATTCCTTATGGACCATATGCAAAAACTTACCATGTTTTACATTCTTTTTTTTTAATGATAGATATCATTAATTACATCTGCCAAATTCCTCTTTATTCAGTAGCATTTTGTGTTTACTATTAATTTGGTGACAATTCGTATTAAGTTATAAAATCAATCACTATGCCTAATTTTACCAATGAAGATTATTTAAATCTCATTCTACTTCATGGAGAATGTAATAAAGTTGTAGATAGAACGATTCGACTGTTCATTGAGAGGTTTCCTGGCCGACCCAGACCAACGAGATATACCATTAACAGAACCATGACAAACTTGAGAAATGTCGGATCTTTCGTTAAGAAAACTATACACAGAGAAAAAAGTGAAGTAGAAGATGAGAACAACGAAATTACAGTTCTTGCATATTTTCGTGTGAATCCTCAAAATTCTCTCAAAGATGCCGAGATTGATCTGGGATAATCTCAATCGAGTGTTTGGAGAATATTAAAAAAACATAAAATGCACCCATATAAATTCAATAGGGTACAGCATTTGAAGAAAACTGATTTCGTCAGGAGAACAGAGTTTTGCGAAGCTATGATGATTCGATTTCAAGAGAATGAAAACTTTTTTGGACTGTATAATTTGGACAGATGAATCTAAATTCACAAAGAATGGTTCTTTCAATAGGCATAACAGTCATTATTGGGATGAAGAGAACAACCACCACTTCAGACAATGGAACTTTCAAGAGACCTGGAGATTCAATGTTTTTTGCGCCATCAAAAATAATGCAATTCTCGATGTTCACATTTATGATGGGACTTTAACTGGTAAGATAGAACACTACACATGTTTGCATTATTTAAAGAATGTTCTCCCTTAGGAGATAGATATTCTGACATATTGACTCAAATAATTGAGCCGCTAGTACAGAACCATAATGACTTATGGTATCAACAAGATGCCTTCACACAATGTGTCAAATATCCTCTACAGGCTATTTGAAGATCGATGGTTGGCGAACAATGGTCCACATCTTTGGCCAACACGTTCTCCCGATTTAACTCCTTTAGACTATTATGTTTGGGGTAGGATAAAAAATATTGTCTACTCAACTCCCCTGACTGATAAAGAGGACTGCATAGAACGAGTCAGAAATGCGTTCAGGTTTGTTTAGATTTTTAGATTCATAGTTTTGAAACTCAATTTGGTTTTTAAACACTTTTGCAGATCTCTTCCTCCCGATGAAATAAGAAGAGCAACGCACGAAGCATTCCTGAGACGTATAAATAAATGTCTAGAAATTAACGGTCAAAACTTTGAGCATCTTCTCTAGTTATAACTGCGAGAGTTTGCCATGGTTCTCCTAATAGTAACTTGAAGTCGGTTTCAAGAAGGGGTGAAAAATCTACAGCATGGTTCAAATAACAGTTCCTGAAAATTTCATCTTTTTGGCGTGAAGGGAAAAGAAATAGCTGAAAATTCAAGACGAAAAACAGTTTTTTGTGAATAACTCAGAAAATATCCATTTTAGGGCAAGGGTGTGATGCATACACTCACATTATTTTTTAACGTAGATTCAATATCTGCCATAAAAAATGGGATTCAAATTTGAAAAAAATTGATTTTTCACGATTTTGTCATCCCTAACTTTGAAAGCGATTATCTCACCTCCTGTATCATGAATCGCGATTTCGATTTTTAAAGTGGATACATCAATCTTACATCTTGAAAAATCCCAAAAATGAAAATTTTCCATTCAAAAACCTCGAAGTTATTCTTGTTTCAGCGGAGCTCTATTTTCGATTTTTTTTTCGAATTTTCCCGCTCAGAGATAATTTTCCAACCAAAACTGAAAAATGTTACATCAAAATAACTTGAAATTTTCTAAGGAATCTATTTCTGCAATAAAAAAAATGGTGTTCTAATATGAAAAACGGAAGTTGACGTCATTTCCGGAAAAACCGGAGGTGCTCATGCCTTGAAAATATTTTAGATTTCATCAGCATCGTGAAATACTTATAAGTGCTGAATTTCATGAAAATACTTTCAGTAGTTTCCCGTATAAAAATGGGTGAGGTTCCTCGTGAAAGACCCTGTATAGCAGATCATCAATTTTGTGGTAATCAGCTGAAGCTGACTTTTAGTTCTTGGCTAATTAGTTCTAAATCTTGAGTGGTGATCATGTAAGCGGTGGTGGTTTTTTATTTGCCTGGCTCTTTTTCCCACCTGAAATACAAAGCCGCAGCGCGTGCCAGCGCCTTGAACATAGCCATGCCTCACAAAAACTCAATTGTATCAGATGTTAGTTAAACAATGCTTTATGTAACCTGAAAAGTATTATTGTTTGCTATGTTAATGAAACGAGGTCGTTTCAAGTGTCAGTATGTCCGTGTAAGCAATTTGAATTGTGTGCCCTATGAATTGATATAATAATATGCTGAGGCCATATCTACCGAATCTGAAGCGAAAGCCTAATGTACAAATACTCTGTGATCTGAATCGTTGTGCTTCTCGATGATCCTAGTGAATGTCTCTCTCTCTCTCAGTACCATGCGCTCTAACCAGACGCAAGCAAGGTAAAAGCAAACAATAACATAACCTGCCATTTTGTATTCCCTGACGGATTGTACATTGTATTAATCTGTACGAATAAAGCCAACTGATAAACTGTGAATAACCAACACGTGAACCACCCTGAAGTGTTTTATTATTTAACACATATTATTTGAAATGTTGACAATATATTACATTGGCTCAGTAACATTAGGGCAAAAGTTAGAAACGGTTCTAAAGTGGTAATAGAATTACATAGAAGAACATAAGGGGCGATTGTGAAAATATATGTCGTTCCTCTTAAATTTGATATGCTATTCATTTATTTATATCAAAAAACAACAAAACTACATAATCAAAATGAAAATAAAAAACAAACGACTTGAATAATATGCAGGAGAGAAGAATGGAATGATGTACCAGTTCTTATCACCACGGGACTTAAAGAATAAAATAGATATATGGAATAGAAATACATACCACAAAGTGAATACTGTGAGAATTGTACTTACGGTCAATCTGACTCGAGATGTATATCTGCTGGTTGTCTGGTTTCGTGTTTGTTGTATGTAGTGTGTGAAATGTGAACGTGGTTCACTTTTGGGTACGATTATAAAGGATCAGGAGGGTATATGTTTATGTTATTGGGGGCTGCGAGCTGAGGCGAATGGTATGACTGGTGCGACTATTGTCTTTTGTGTGATTGAACTGAGCAGGTATTAAGAATGTTGTTTTTCTATTAAACGAATCTCTCTAGAATATAAGTTCATTCTTGTCCGACAAATATTAATGAATTTAAAAACTCGAAAAAATCGTCGATTTTCGTTTGTCGGACAAGACAAATGCCACATTTTCTTTCGGCTAATTGCATCTTCATATTTCATATGGTTATATCAACCAGTTCTGAAAAAATCAGAAGGGTATTAATAATTTAAAAAAATGCGATTTTTAGTCATGTTCATGTTGGTAGACACGCTCGAAGCCACACTATTTTTGTCGGTCAATCATGTTTTTTCATTTCTCCCAGATTGTTTTTATGATTGCATTTTACAAAAAAAGAGTACCTATGTAAATACCTATATAATTTGCAATTTGTCCCACGGGCACCCGGACTATACCTAAGTCATGCTTGTAATTAAGTCAATGAGTACGGAGTACGGTATAAACACCAATTTTTCATAAAGAAGTAGGATTTCGTGAGACAAGCTGAGTGACACTGTCAAGTCTCATATCCCCATTTCGAATCATTCCCGAATACCTACCTACATTGTGAAACATCCTCGCCAAATCGAGAAATACATCATTACAAAATTGAAATCAGACGTGAAACAAATAGGTTAAAGTCGTTAAGTGTCAACAAAATTTATTTGTTTGTTTCAACAAAATTGAATATTCAACCAATGTCCCAAAAAAGATCCATATTACGATCGGACTATTTCACCAAAAATTTTATGTCGGCACACGTTGACATACGGCCTTTTAACTACCGTGAAATATATTATTTTTAAATGGTTAACGTATGCCGAGTGCTACCAATAACTCATCTTCTATTTCTTCCAAGACCACACATGTGTATGGAGCGACGACAATTATAATGGGACAGTTATTGCCATTTCTCGAATCGTTGTGTCGGTGAAAATAACAGAAATTGCACTTTCAGATCGTATTTCACCGGAAACCACTGTAGCGTATTCCGCCGAGGATTTAGGGCTGGAGCTGATGTGGTTAAGAAATGCAGAAGTGGCGTCTGGAGAAAACTTTTAGAGAGAGGCGGTTCCCAGATTTCATGTATTCTGAGCAGCATTCATAATTCATGAAGAATGATCACGGCAAACTCCAAGACCAGCTAGGAAAATTCTCATCTAATGTACGGAATAAAGTTGTGATGTTTTTATCATCAGTAACAATACCAATGCGTAAAGGCTCAGATTCCTGGTGAATCTGAGTCTTCATTCATGATAACCGTTTACCGCTACGATACGTTGAGCACTTGATTCACTACTTAAAATTTAGATTAGATGCGTGCTTCTGCGTAGGTTAGGTTAGAGACTACAATATAAGATGCTTCCACTGAATGGCTTAGCAATGGGCTTCCAAGAAGTGTGACAGTTTCCCAATTACATAGGTGCACTGGTTTTCCACTGTGGGTTTACGGAATGGATGTTTGTGAGGTACCACAAACCTCTTTATTGAAGCGGCATTCCACGTTACGTTCCAGCATTTGAACTTATCAATACAGCTCGGAAGACGCGTGCTGTAGACGTGGGAGGCGGGTGATTTGTTAATGAGGATGGTAGACCAAACCTGGAACTAGTGCTAGGAACTGGTGCCAGGAACCATGACTCTGAAAGTTGTTGGGATCGATATTGTTCCTGATTTTTGGATCTCCAAGAATCTTCTCGCGAAACTGGTATTGGGATCATGGTCTGGTATTGCGAGGAACGCTATTATTTCAATATCTATAGAGGTTTTTGTGGTGTTGCTTGGGAATGGAACCATTTAATATCATGATCTTTGGACATGATATTGCCAGGAACACTTTTATTTGATATTTCGATATCAGTAGGGGTTTTGTAGCATTGAACGGGAATGATTCGTACTCTTGTCCTCAGTTGTAATGTAACTGTAATTTGAATTGTGTCATTGGATGGCTGGTTTATTCACTAATTCGGAACCCGGAAGACTCAGCGTGTCTACTATAATTATGATATCATTCTTTCCTGTACGTAAGCTGTAAGGAGTTTTGAATGTTAAGATGAAGTTTTTACTAAATGGAAACAAGCATTGGTAAAAACGCAAAAAAGGTGAATTGAAGTCGTATACATATAATGATTGTTACAAATTGCTTGAAAAAATTTTTAAAGTGAAAAGATCGGTAATTGCTAATTCGGAGAATCTTCGTTCATCTGTCCGGTACAGCATTGTGTTCTTCCGATATATTGGAATTGAAATGGGAAGAGAATTTAAATTGGGAGCAATTGCCAGTTTGACCATGAAAAGTGAAATAAATTGATATTTGATAATGGTTATAAATTAATGTTATCATGTGGTATATGAGATAAAAACTTTCATTTTGAAGAGATAATGATAAATTTAATTTTTCAAATGTATATTCATTATATCAAACATTAATTATAGGAGCGAATTTTTTTTCGGTTGAGTGTTTACCGAAATTTAATAAAATGTGATTGAAAGTGAATGAAGAACGTTATGTCATTCAATGCAACTATACCGGCTGTTCCTATACAGGGTCTTTCACGAGGAACCTCACCCATATTTATACGGGAAACTACTGAACGTATTTTCATGAAATTCAGCACTTATAAGTATTTCACGATGCTGATGAAATCTAAGATATTTTCAAGGCATGAGCACCTCCGGTTTTTCCGGAAATGACGTCAACTTCCGTTTTTCAAATTACAACACCATTTTTTTATTGCAGAAATAGATTCCTTAGAAAATTTCAAGTTATTTTGATGTAACATTTTTCAGTTTTGGTTGGAAAATTCTCTCTGAGCGGGAATATTCGAAAAAAAAATCGAAAATAGAGCTCCGCTGAAACAAGAATAACTTCGAGGTTTTTGGATGGAAAATTTTCATTTTTGGGATTTTTCAAGATGTAAGATTGATGTATCCACTTTAAGAATCGAAATCGCGATTCATGATACAGGGGGTGAAAAAATCGCTTTCAAAGTTAGGGATGACAAAATCGTGAAAAATCAATTTTTTCAAATTAGAACCCCATTTTTTTATGGCAGATATTGAATCTACGTTAAAAAATAATGTGTGTATGCATCACACCCTTGCCCTAAAGTGGATATTTTCTGAGTTATTCACAAAAAACTGTTTTTTGTCTTGAATTTTCAGCTATTTCTTTTCCCTTCACGCCAAAAAGATGAAATTTTCAGGAACTGTTACTTAAACCATGTTTTAGATTTTACTACCCTAATATGCAAGAGAAAAAAGTTACAGGTTGTTCCTAAATAGATGGCGAATTTGGATTCGAATTTGTATCGGAAATCTCTTTATTTCAACTAATCGGCCATCGGTTTTCTCTCCAGTGATAAATAATAATTCCTTATGAACCATATGCAAAAACTTACCATGTTTTACATTCTTTTTTTTTTAATGATAGATATCATTAATTACATCTGCCAAATTCCTCTTTATTCAGTAGCATTTTGTGTTTACTATTAATTTGGTGATAATTCGTATTAAGTTATAAAATCGATCACTATGCCTAATTTTAACAATGAAGATTATTTAAATCTCATTCTACTTCATGGAGAATGTAATAAAGTTGTAGATAGAACGATTCGACTGTTCATTGAGAGGTTTCCTGACCGACCCAGACCAACGAGAGATACCATTAACAGAACCATGACAAACTTGAGAAATGTCGGATCTTTCGTTAAGAAAACTATACACAGAGAAAAAAGTGTAGTAGAAGATGAGAACAACGAAATTACAGTTCTTGCATATTTTCGTGTGAATCCTCAAAATTCTCTCAAAGATGCCGATATTGATCTGGGATTATCTCAATCGAGTGTTTGGAGAATATCAAAAAAACATAAAATGCACCCATATAAATTCAATAGGGTACAGCATTTGAAGGAAACTGATTTCGTCAGGAGAACAGAGATTTGCGAAGCTATGATGATTCGATTTCAATAGAATGAAAACTTTTTGGACTGTATAATTTGGACAGATGAATCTAAATTCACAAAGAATGGTTCTTTCAATAGGCATAACAGTCATTATTGGGATGAAGAGAACAACCACCACTTCAGACAATGGAACTTTCAAGAGACCTGGAGTTTCAATGTTTCTTGCGCCATCAAAAATAATGCAATTCTCGATGTTCACATTTATGATGGGACTTTAACTAGTAAGATAGAACACTATACATGTATGCATTATTTAAAGAATGTTCTCCCTTAGGAGATAGATATTCTGACATATTGACTCAAATAATTGAGCCGCTAGTACAGAACCATAATGACTTATGGTATCAACAAGATGGCGCGCCTCCACACAATTCACTCAATGTGTCAAATATCCTCTACAGGCTATTTGAAGATCGATGGTTGGCGAACAATGGTCCACATCTTTGGCCACCACGTTCTCCCGATTTAACTCCTTTAGACTATTATGTTTGGGGTAGGATAAAAAATATTGTCTACTCAACTCCCCTGACTGATAAAGAGGACTGCATAGAACGAGTCAGAAATGCGTTCAGGTTTGTTTAGATTTTTAGATTCATAGTTTTGAAACTCAATTTGGTTTTTAAACACTTTTGCAGATCTCTTCCTCCTGATGAAATGAGAAGAGCAACGCACGAAGCATTCCTGAAACGTATAAATAAATGTCTAGAAATTAACGGTCAAAACTTTGAGCATCTTCTCTAGTTATAACTGCGAGAGTTTGCCATGGTTCTCCTAATAGTAACTTGAAGTCGGTTTCAAGAAGGGGTGAAAAATCTACAGCATGTTTCAAATAACAGTTCCTGAAAATTTCATCTTTTAGGCGTGAAGGGAAAAGAAATAGCTGAAAATTCAAGACGAAAAACAGTTTTTTGTGAATAACTCAGAAAATATCCATTTTAGGGCAAGGGTGTGATATATACACTCACATTATTTTTTAACGTAGATTCAATATCTGCCATAAAAAATGGGCTTCTAATTTCAAAAAATTGATTTTTCACGATTTTGTCATCCCTAACTTTGAAAGCGATTTTTTCACCCCCTGTATCATGAATCGCGATTTCGATTTTTGAAGTGGATACATCAATCTTACATCTTGAAAAATCCCAAAAATGAAAATTTTCCATCCAAAAACCTCGAAGTTGTTCTTGTTTCAGCGGAGCTCTATTTTCGATTTTTTTTTCGAATTTTCCCGCTCAGAGAGAATTTTCCAACCAAAACTGAAAAATGTTACATCAAAATAACTTGAAATTTTCTAAGTAATCTATTTCTGCAATAAAAAAATGGTGTTCTAATTTGAAAAACGGAAGTTGACGTCATTTCCGGAAAAACCGGAGGTGCTCATGCCTTGAAAATATTTTAGATTTCATCAGCATCGTGAAATACTTATAACTTATAAGTGCTGAATTTCATGAAAATACGTTCAGTAGTTTCCCGTATAAATATGGGTGAGGTTCCTCGTGAAAGACCCTGTATAAGTGTAACAACGGTCAACTGTAGATACCTCATGGAAAAATAACATTTTTTTCTCTTCCTTTTTTTTCTCCGCGTCTTCATTTCAGAGATACGGGGTGTCAAAAATTTATAGTTTGTTCAGTTTTTGCTAATATTTCAGGAACTGTTTGAATTACTGAATTGACCTCCCCACTTTTACACCTCTTGACAAATTTGCACCTCCACAGTAAATTCTGATGTGCCAATGTGTTTTACATAAAAAGGGTACCCCTATGTACCCTATGTAATCCGCCCAAAACCCTAATGGCCTTGTTGTAGAAGCGGCAACTCTTAGTAAATAAATAAATAATAATTTTTCAGTTGATGATTTTTTTATTTTTATTATAGGGTTGAAAATTTCGTATTTTTTCTAATGATTCCGAGGTGTTGAGAAAAATTAAAGGCTGGGGTTGTAAAATACGAAACTACAGGTTTGATAGGAAAATTTTCTTTATGTAATTTGAAGAACCAGTATCATCATTTTGGTGGTTGGGGGTTACAAATGGTCAAATTGTATTTTTCGTTATCCTCGATAATCACATATGCGTATCGTTTATTTCATTTCTAATGTTTATTAGGAATTTCTGAGTTGGGTCTTTCCTAAAGATGTTGTTATTCGCAGAATCGAGGAAAGTTTTGTGTTTTTTCAATGTAATAATAATATTTTGAATTATTCTTCATTACGAATGTTGAAATGGAATTCGAAGTAAGGCAGAAGAATAAACAGAGTGCATCAACGGTCAAATTACATTTTTTTCTCTTCCAATTTTTCCTCTGGGTCTTCGTTTCAAAGATACAGGTTGTCAAAATTTTTGTTTTCAGTTTTTGCTAATATCGCAGGAACCGTCTGAATTACAGAATTGAGTTTCCGTTCACACATTGTCACTAATAATAGCTACTTATTGAATTTGCACAAAGGTTTCACCCCCAACTTTCAGACCACTGGACAAATATCCATTTGCACATAAAATTCTGATGCGCCAATGTGTTTTACATCAAATAGGTACTCCTGGTTCTTTGCTCTAAAGTGAACCGTTGTCGATAAAACTAGCATTTTATGATCAAAAATTATACTCCATTCACTTCTAGTATCCTGCTTGGCCATGATTCAAGTTTATCAAGTTCTTCTACTTAAAACTGACGCAGGTTGGCACTCGTGAAAGTCGAATAATTCTGAGAGACGTTGACAATACATTTACTCTGTTTCAACTTTGTAAATGGAGTTAGTTCTTTTGAGGTTTAAACTTTGACACGGGATTCGTAGTACTCATTTTCATACTGGAGTATTACAAGCTTCGAAGCTTGTAACTGGTACCAAGTTCGGGGGAGCAGTTGTGTTCTGTGTAGGCGTTGTTACTGTGTCCTTACGCCACCTTAGGCACAGTAGGTATATTATTCTTTTTTCGAATGAACTACCACAAGTAACGAATTATTCTGTCCATTCTTTTTCAGTATCTTCGTTATCATTGAATTCACACAATATTTTCTCAAATTCATTATTTTCCCAAAGTAAATAAACATTTTGATAAATACGTACTTACTAACATCTCTGTTAAATATTTTGTTAGAAATGAGTATTGATTTGTAATCTCACTGTATATTACTTTGATGTATGTTGCCATGTAAACGAGAAATAAACGAGATAGTTCCGACGAACAAAGAGCTTTCAACTAGAATTCGATAATATTCGTATAAAAGAGAAGAAATATAGACAGAACAGATAACATTGATCCTTCGAGAGTTTTAAATTGAATCCAGAGAAGAGAAAATGTACGCTGAAGGAAGTATTTCCAAAGTTCTCAGATCCGGGAAGAAACTGACGATAGATGTCAAGAAGACAGAAGAAAATCCCAAGTCAAGAGAGAACTTGGAAATGGGATCCGATAAATCCCAGACAGAAGATAGCAAGAAATCTACATCGAAAAACTCTGTAAGAAGAATACAAGCAGAAATCAAGGCACATGAAAAATTGGAAAAGATAGAAGAAGAAAAAGAAAAAATAAAGATACAACGACTAGAGAGAATGCAGAGAAAAATAATGTTAGAATTGGAGTTGAGAAATGCTATGGCATCAGACGAATCTGAATCCAATCCCAATGAAGAAAAATCTAACATTAATTTTGATGAAGCTGACAGTCAATTAAAACATAGTCGAGTACAAAAATGGATTGATAATGTAGGTATCTTATGGAAATTTTGAAAAACGCGAAGAAACGGAGAAGGATGAGGATAGGAGCAAGCACAGCTCATCAAAAGACGAAAATAAGGAAAATGATGGGGACAAGTCCAGACATAACAGCTCAAGACAAAAATCGTGATAAGGACAATGATAAACATTCGAGCTCTGAAGATAAGGAGAAGATAGAAGAACAGGAGAAAATAGAGGAACCAAAAGAAGATGTTTTCCAACTAAAGAGAGATCCTGATTCTGCAGCAGATGACTCAATTAACAATGATTCCATTTCCATAGACGATGAAGATTATTTAAAATTGAGTATAAAGGAAGATGTGATAGCAGCTGTGATTATATCATGTCACAGTTTAGTAAATGTGAGCCAGCTTTCGAAGAATATGATGAGGGGAAGCCTGATGTTAAAGAAGAACTTGAAGAAGAATCAGACGAAGACATTGCCCTGTCTGCTCGTAAGTCAACCAATAAAAGAAAAATGATCGACTCTGAGGAAGATGAGGAAGACATTCCACTTTCAATGAGGAAGAGACCTAACTGGAAGAGAAGAAAAAAATATGAGTGACAATGACGAGGAAGGAGACTATGCCCCTACGAAAATAGTTAAAAAGAAGAAAAAACATAAGATGGTGTACGAAAAAAGAAGAAAATGCTTGAAGAACCAGTTTCCAAATTATGTAGACTTGGTTAACACTTTTGGGGTGAAGAATGTTAAATATTTTGTTTGAAATGAGTATTGATTTGTAATCTCACTGTATATTATTTTGATGTATGTTGCCATGTAAACGAGAAATAAACGAGATCATTGATAGTTCCGACGAACAAAGAGCTTTCAACTAGAATTCGATAATATTCGTATAAAAGAGAAGAAATATAGACAGAACAGATAACAATCTCTATGTAGAAATGACAACGTTGCGTATGTATCTGACAGAAACATGACTCCAACCCAACATTTTCAAAATATACATTATACACGGCGAAATATGTTAGAATTTCATTGCTGTTATGAGTTAGTCTCAATTAAACAACCATTATTTTACAAATATCTATTTCAGAATACGGTCCAAAATCGATTGCCGTCAATCTGACAATTCCCCAAAAACAACTACCCTCTCCCAGGTTACACAGAAATATCATAACATCTTCCCCTTTTCAAAATAACAAAATTAAAACACAATCATTTAAAGTATATCAATAAAACATTAGAACTAAAACTGAATATAATCCTGAAGGTGGCAAGGTTTTCTAATAATTCTACCAAAACGAGTTCTATATATACTGCCTCCTTCTTCAGCATTTGGTGTTTCACCAATTTCATTTTCTGAATTATCATTACTTACATCCACTTCTTCATTCTCATTATTTTGATTTTCATTATCATTATAGTTCAAAAAAAAATCACACTCAAATCAGATGTGTCACTGGAGAAATTTGGGGAAATTTTCTTCAAAAATCTTCTATGGAGTATACCGTATACTATTGAAATAAATGATCGCTGAACTGTCAAGGCAAGAGTACAAAGGTAGATAATTGTCATACTGCTTTAAGATTATTTTCAATTGTTTCAAGGTTTCAAAGTCAAAGTTTTTAAAAATGTGTTGAAATGGATGGTTTCAGTAATAATGAATACACTGACATAATCAAGTTCTATGGGGAAACAGGCAGTAATGCCAGAGCTGCACAACGACTGTTTCCCAAACCGTCGATTGCCGTCTTATCACATATTTTCCCAACCTGAGATGCGTCTAAGGGAGACCGCAACTTTAAAACCTAATAAAAGAGATTGAGGGCGCCTAAAAAACCGTAGGGTCCCACAGTTTGAAGAACATGTACTTCGAATGGTTCGCGAAAATCCAAGAACAAGTGTCCGACAAATTTCTCACGCTTTACAAACAGGTCATGTTAACGTATGGACACCAACGAGCAACAACTCCTCCCTTTTCAATTTCAAAAGGTGCAACCGTTACTTCCACAAGTACGATTTTAGTATTGTCGCTGGTTGCTAGATAGAACTGCACTAAACGCTCAATTTCCCACTTTTTCAGATCAGTTCTCTTTACTGATGCCAGTTCAGCCAGTTTTAATAGAGACCGTCTCGTTGATACACATAATAATCATTTGTGGAGTGAAGAAAACCCTCATGGTATTTTGGTCAGCAGATAAACAGGGTGCGTCAGCAAGGGCTTGAATAGCGCCTAAACTATACCGTCAAGAATAAAGCTTATATTGCATGGTTACAAGGTTGACAAAAATCTACAAACTAAAAATAATTTTACATATACAGGGTGCGGCAAAAAAATTTTACGGAAACATATGTTGTTTTTTTGAATGGAACACCCTGTGTTTCATGGCATCATTCTTTCGAGGACAAAAAGAGCTTTACACTTATATCTCATTTTTCGAATTTTATCAATTCGTTGCCACATAATTTGTATTTTTAGGATATTTTTAGTGTTTCAAGGGTTTCATCAAAATTCTTCTAGCAACCGCTGTGTTGCTGTGTTCAATCTTCTGATTTTTAGAAATCAGAATATATCCTGTAGAACCATTTATCGGACAATCGCTGAATGTGAGAAAGGGGATTCCTTGTATGGACCTTGCAAAAAGTAGAAGACCTAGAATTTTTGCCATATCAAGGACCGTAAGACTTCGCTAAGAAAACAAGCACGTCAAAATAGGACATATCTTATTATATCCTGGCCAACCGAGATACTATATACAATGTGGGAAATCTCTGGGATTCGGATAAAACAGAAAAAAATAAGATGACAAGTTCCCATAATTTTTTTTTCCTAGCGGCCCTCCCTACGGAGATACGGCCTCCTGAATGACGTTGCTGGAAATCCATTTTACTGGAATAAATCTTCTACTTAATATAATTAAAAAAAATGATATGATGAACAGTAGTAAGGACCTCTTAAAATACTGCCGTTAAATTCAAATTAGCTCTTTTAGTTTACCAGGGCGGACTAGGTTGTACATTCTAATGCTTACATTTTCAACACCCTGTATTATAAGGAGTAGAAAAAAACAAATTTGGATGGCTTGAACATTAGGCTTAAAAAAAGGAATTGTATTACATATAACATTAGGACAATACAAATATTCAATTTCTTCACTCAACAACAAGAATGGAATTTAATGTGAAACATTTCAAAGTAATCCATTGTTGTACATAAACACAAACAGGTTTCGCATACGCTCAGCTTTGTAATTGTTAGAACCGACATTTCAAGCCATGGGATTCTTTTTCATGAGTTCCAAGTCCGAATCCATCATATCTTTGACAAGTTCAAGAAACTTCACTTTTGGGGTCCAGCCAAATTTGTTTTTGGCCTTCGATGCGTCACCTAGGAGCAGTTCCTGCAAGAAGAACGAAATATGTGGGCATTCATTCATAAAAATTCAAAGTTCCTGGTTAGTGTTAGTGTATCACCTACCACTTCTGCTGGTCTGAAATATTTAGGGTTGACACGCACTCTGACGATACCGGTATCCTTTTCTTTGCCAATTTCTTCAACGCCCTGTCCTTCCCATACTATTTCTTTACCAACATGTCTAAAAGCAGCCTCAACGAATTCTCTCACACTGTGCGTTTCCCCCGAAGCTATCACGTAATCTTCGGGTTTGTCCTGTTGAAGCATGAGCCACATGGCCTGAAATCAAGGATGTATATGGAATTGGCATGTAGCATGGTGTTAACTTGAAAATCTTATAAAATGCAGATAATTTGAAAATAAATCAAACTTCCACACCCCGTATTTCGAAAACGAAAAGTTTGCGATCCCATGTCTAAGGGACTTTTTTCCATATTATTATTCAAGGAACCTCATTTTTCCTATTGTCTGCATCCTAACGCCACATTGCGCACCGCACTGTTAATCTTCTATATATATATATAAAAGTAAGATGTTGGTTACACCATTTAGAACTCGAGTTATTATAAAAAACAATCAAACTTTGGAAACATCGATGAAAATTTCACTTATACAGGAAATGCTTTTCCTTCTTTTGAGTAAGGCCACTAGGTGTCGCTACAGTTACAGTTACGCTACAGTTCATTCGTACAGAGACTAGATAAGAGTCACTGTACTTATTCGTAGGTACTTTATTTGATATTATCCCCGTTAAATGGCGATATAAAGAAATAGTGTTTAATTTGGGTTGCCTCTGCGCTGTTGACCAAAGCCGAAATGTCTTAGCGTAGGATTACAGATCTCTAAAATGAGCAGATTTCGTTGAGGTATGACCTCGGGTATGACTGATATGAGAGAGGTTTCGTTCTCACCACTTAAGGTGGCGATTTTCACACATTATGACTGATTATAATTAGCTATTTTTACAGTTTGATTTATCCAAAATAACGTTATCATGAAAGTACTATATTTGACATGATCACCATTAGATGGCGACGAAAGGCTATTACCAGATCAAGAGGCGGGCGAATATCACAGTGAATTTATATCGAAATGTCAAGTAAATCGGATTTTAGCGATCAGTTTCAATCTCCTCTCATAATTTTCGAAATCTTTTTGAATTTATGTTTAGGTAATAAATATATTTGTGGAAATAACTGAATCCGTAATAAATGAATTCCATAATTAGTAACTGACATATTATTTTTGTGTTTCTGTTCAGTGTCAGCTCATATTCATGGAAACATGGAAATCTCGCTGCTCCATCAACTGAGATGTTTACTAATTATTTTACGCCAAGAGGCTAAGATGTATAAAATGATGGTGTGAGCACTAATTAGGTTTTGATTAGCCAACATTGAGTATATTAAAAAAGTTTCGTTTTTCCACTTCAGAAAGCGCAATTCACAAAATAAGTTCTAATTTTTATCAGTTATTTCAAATATTAGAATTCATCCTGGTTCTTTCAAGCAATAATTTGTGTTCATATTTTTGACATTTTGATTCATATTAGTTCTGAAGAAAGGTATAATATGGCTTATACCTACTCCTGCTATTCACAGTCACAAAGCGGAGCCAAATTTTTGGTAAGAATTGTGTCAACTGAAAATTCAAAAATTGTCAGAAATGTAGAGGTTATGTATATTTCGAAAGACAATAGACAAGAAAATAGATATCGAGGATGAAAATAATATGTTACTTGAATATTTTTAGTTCAATTCTCAAATGTGAATAGGAGCATTGAGTTCAAATATATTCAAACTCAGGGAGAAATGATATTCAGGCGTTAGAAATGATATTCAGGGCTTGAAGCATATGATTCACGACATTGTACGATGTGTCAGAGAGAGACTGAAGTAGTAAATTATTTTTATTCTCAATCTTGCTGCACAAGCGCAGATCTGGATTCTTGCCAAAGCCCAGCTTCATTGCTCATATTGGAATTATGAAATGACACGTAGGACATTGCGGCGGCGCCACGAAACAATTCTAATATTTTCGATTTGGTCGATGTCAATGTATTAAAAAATTGACAAATGCATACACCATGTTTTTAGACATCTTGCAAGGCTCATATCATTCCATGATAATGTTAATTCTATAGTAAATTGGATTGTGCTGTGGATGAAAACAAAAATGTCAAGAAGAAAAATAAGATAACGTGTTAGCGTATTTATTTTCTCTGAAGTGAAGTTAAAGTACCATAGACAAAGTACTTCAATTCGAATTTTCAGCGTTGTATTGGCAGAACTAAAGTGGATTAGACAATGATCGAGTGACCAGAGGTAATTCATCTATTTCTCATCCATATTATTTCATCGTGATTTATATTTGCATTTTCGTTGTGTCGTTCATTACAAGATAGCTACTGCAATGAGAGAACTGTGAAGCATTTAAAACTAAAAGTTATATTTCAAAAATTAGCTTAAATAAAGATAATTCTTTTCGTGCGAATAACAATTACACCAAGATTTCGTATATTTTGCCTAACTTATCTCCAGCTTGAAAGAATAGCAATGATTAGTTTATACAACTTCAACGGTAGGTTTCACAAAGCGTAATCACCGGTGATCGGAGCTTGATCTATCATCAACTCGAGAGAACCAAGCCGTTGATCTCCGATCACCGGTGATTACGATTTGTGAAATCCACCTTAAGTGTCATTTAGGCGAAACAAAGTTCGCCGGGCCAGCTAGTTTTTCACCTAAAAGAGAATGGTAGTAACGAAAACAATTCTTGCCTATCCTCGGGATTGAACTTTGAACCTTCGGGTCCAAGATCAACACTCTTACCACTGAGCATATTCCTCTCATCCAACGGAACAATGTTTTCCTATACCATTTTTTTTTAATTCGGCTCGGTTTGAAAGATGCGCAGTGTCTAAAATCCATGAAAGAACATTTTTCTGTCCATACTTCGGAACCATCATTTCAAATGAACTGAAACTACTACGAAATCAAAATGTAGTAAAAATTTTTGCAACGTTGTGATGGTCTTTGAATTTTCTCCCTCAATCAAAATGAAAAGTTCTTCAGATTGAAATTCATTTCCTCATTTGTGCGTGAATGTCAGAAACGAGTATTTGTTTCTTCAAATATTCAGAATTCCTCACATCAAATTTACTAGAGTACCGGAATGTTCGCGAAACGACTCAGCCGTTTTTGCCTCATATAATGAATGGGCACGTTATGGTAGCACCGTTTTTTGAATAGGTTGCCAGTTCATTCATTAATTTCGTTCCGCTATTTTCATTTTGTGTTACTAATGACGTTTTGAACAGTGTTATCATCAGGATATCGTGTAGGAAAAGTGAAATTTGGATTTATTTCTGAATATTACCAGCAAACTACGTTGAAAAAATTGTTCGTATGTGGCTGCTGTGTGGTAAATTGGAGTACTTGAATTTGAATCCTGATTTGGCACAGGTATGTTCTACTCTTATCATTTCTAAGTAACACTGGCGTAGATTCCCCGGTTTTTTCAAGTTTTCAGATTCCCTTCTGATATTAAGAGGAGGAATATCAATTCTGAATTGAGCTGACTCTGGATCTGTTTCAATGTTCCGAACATTGTATGAATTCGTCAAAAAGAGTTAATTGACATGTAATGTTATTTCCATTCCTCAATACCGATATCACCATGCGCTGGACCTTTCAAAGTTAGACTCCGCAATGCTGCTACGGCAGTATCTAATGATATTGCTATCCTTCATGCTATATTCGTTCCACTCATTGAATACTGACTAATTTTTGGCCTCGCCAATTCTCGAATTTATGAATGAGATCTCTCTTTCTATGGTCTAAGGTCAGTTTACATTGAACAAGTTGCAACAGATTTCTGAAGCCATGACAAACCTATTCTTTGATACAAATTGACATTATAGATTGATTATTTTCATTCTTCACTGTGTCTATGGATGAGGATGAATATCGATGGATCTGAACCTCGACTGATGACCGTAGTTCTTATTAATGACGTTCAAGTTGAACGAAACGTCGGCAAATGAATAAATTCATTTTCCTACGAAGTGTTAGTTATTCTACTCACATAATTTGAAAGGTTATGGGCCCAGATACGTGTAGCATAAATCAAATAAAGCGGGTGAAAGAATTACTAAATAGATTTTTTGAATAAAAAATCGACCGGAAAATTGAGATTTTAGGAGAAGAAAAAGTTCGGAAGGAAGCAGAAAAATGTCGATATCGCTTCCATTTCCTCAACTCACGAATTCAAATTATTCGAAGTGCTCACAATAACGAAGAAAGAATATGATCAGCTCAGCGTGAAGTAAAAAGCAGCATTTGATCGAGCAGGGTCAAAGGTCAAAGGCGCAATTGTTTAATGCATGTCTGATCAACATTTGGAGAACATCAAGGACGCCAACACCGCTCTGGAGATACTTCAGTCATTGAAGAATATATTAGAACCAGAAAGTCCACTGGCAAAGTTGTATATTATGGAGAAACTTCTCAAGATGAAATGCACATAGGATTAACGTGAACATTTCATGAAAGTCGAAAGTCTACTTCGGGAACTTGAAGGAGCTGGTGCAAACTTGGACGAAAGTGATAAAGTTTATTTTTAATTGTTGACAATGTCATAGCAGCCATAGAGACTGTTAACACAAAGATAACATAAGAATTTGTAAAAAAACAGACTGATAGACGCTGAACTGAAGATAAAATATTCGCAGAGATTTTCAGAAGATAATTGAAGCATAGTGTTTTTAACTAGGAAGAATCAGAAAGACTACAGATGTAATGGTTGTGGAGGAGATCATTTTTTGAGGGAATGTCCAGAAAACAACAGAAATGAAGGTTCAAGCAGAGGCAGAAGAAACATTACCCAGAGAAAGGAGAGGCAGATACAGAAGAAAAAGCAAGAAACAAGCATACACAAGTGAAGTGAATTTCAGAAGTAATATCCCAAGGACATTGATAATTGTTCGAATCAAATCTTGCAAGTTAAATATGACACACTTCTAATCGTCCGATTGATTTAAAATTTTGCAGGTGTACATAATTCTGGTGACAATGCATCATGAAATATTTTTATATAAAAAACAAAATGGCGGCTCCAAAATGGCGGATGAGTTTTGTAATTATGATCCGATTTCACTCAAAATTAATATCTAGGCCTAGGGGTATTTGGGTTCAAAAATTATGATACTTTTGCCGAAATTGGGAAATTCAAGATGGCGGCCACAATATGGCGGACGAGTTTTGTAATTATGATCCTATTCTATTCAAAATTGGTATATGGGGGCTTTCTGAGTCGGAAATTACAACGATCTTCACCAATTTTGAATTCTTCCAATGGGCATATTATCATACCAGTGATCATTTTCGGATTTCCATTGACAATTTGGTCTAAGGAATAATCTGTTGATTTCAATATTTGGGCCCCTTTTCGACATCAATATTTTGAATAATCAGACAGAACGAACGTTGCTGTCGTTGTTTTCTAGTGAAAACTTGCTTCCAGTGCTCATTCTTGAAGTCTTGCAGAATACAGGGTTATATTCAACTAGATTTGTTACAGAACCATCATTGTTTGATTCGATACAAAAAAATTCAGTCAAGTAAGCAGCAGCTTCCCCACCTCGTCAGCTAATTCTACCGCGGCTATGTGGTACAGCCCTTCAGGAGTATTTTCATTCCATAAATTTACCATTTTCGTTATTTCTACAGAACTTAATGCTGTCGAACTTTGCTTCCTTTCACAAGGATCTGATTGCAGGTTTTTTCGTATAGAATCGCGGGCAGCTCGCGCTTGTTGAAATACAACATTTTTGAATGGGTCAATAATAACTTTCATTTCTTTATGATATTTTCCTTGTAACAGCTTACTTGTTATATCCCACATGGTTTTGAGCGTACTTTCTTTGAACTCTGTACCATTTTTACCATTCTTTCTCTATGTCACAGCCCAATCCTTTAAAATCAACGCCAATTTTCCGCCGTCCGATTTTCATCTAATCTATGGTTGCGAAAGTCCATAAATGCTTTCCATACAAATTTCTCACTGTAAACGGTGTTTTTTGGTATGTTCGATTCTATAATTAATTAATATTCTCGTCAGTATTACAACTAAATCGTGACATTTCAAAATATTAAATATTTGAAACTTCAAAATCGAAATACATAAATCAATATGTGTCCATAGCAACGTGAAAATAGCCCATGGTCTGTTATCAGTATTCCGTGATAGGTAAGTCTATCGATTTATTTTCATGGGTTGCTTGGAAACATCACGAGTCCGTACGACGAGTGGTGTTTCCTTAGGGCAACTCATTTGAGTTTGAAAATAAAAGATAGACTTATGAGGTAAATTCAATATCGAGTGATATTTTTATACGACTATTTCACGAACGAAATAAAATGTCAAAAACTCCCTATTCGAGAAAGGTAAAGAAAAACTCATGTTGACGTCTGCAATTTATATGTATTTATCAGTTGTCAAAGCGTTCGTATCCATAGTTCAATCCCAGATTATTATGTAGTTCAATCGCTGAAAATACCGAAGTTGTCAGACTAATCATAATTCAGAGACAGTTGGTATTATGTGATTGGTCAGTTTTTTGAAATGGGTGAAATGGTCAGCTATAATATCACAAGAGCATAGACAATATTCGATTATTCACCGATTCACGAGAGGTATTTCGCGAAACATCACGGGAGCGCAGCTCGAGTGGTTTTTCGCGAAATACGTCGAGTGAAGAAAAATATTGTCTATGCTCGAGTTGGTATTCGTTACGATTATATAACGGATAAAATTCTGAATTTTTTATTGATTCATATTAATATTGAAGGTACAATTATCTTAATAAATATTTGAGGTATTTTTGTTTTCGGAATTTGTAGTGTTGCTACTGTTGGTGACGTTGGAGGTGGATGAATTAGGTATTTTTCTCATTTTTTCAATTATTTTTCAATGGTGTTCATCAGTAAGTTTCAAATACGGTTTCAGAGATTCAGATGATGAGTGGCCTGTTATTTTAGTAATTTCTTGTGAGTTTGCTCCTGAGTGTGACAAGATACTCACAGCAGAGGAGCCATTTGAATGATTCGTTATTTTTCGTTTTTCGGTATCTATTCCGTTAAGGCTTGTTCGGACTAGGTCAGTATTTTAGTCGAGTGGAGAGTCGATTCGCCCACTGACTACTCTACCACAGTATCAAAGACTCTTAAACAGTATAAGGTAGTAGGTACATCATCATGTGACTCTACTCGACTCCATTGCTCGCGTTCGCACACGGGAAATTGCAAAAATCATTCGCTACTCGACTAATCTACTGGCCTAGTCCGAACAAGCCCTTACTCTCGGCTGCTGTACGTGTCCATTTACTCAATTGATTTAAACCTACAGGGCAATTTTTGTACCATTTTCCAATATTACCTAGGTGTTGAAAAAAGACGATTAGTTGTGATATTTGGAGTTCTTTTGCTCGACAGTTTTCCAGGAGACGTACTGGGCACTGATTCGCAGACTCTTTATTCCGTGCCAACCATTTAGAATCAGTGGTGCGTTCAGTGGCGTAGCTAGATGGTCCAGGGCCCTGGTGCAAAAATCGAAGAGGGGCCCCTTAATGAATTGTTTTCGAGTCAAAATATAAATACTTCGAAGAAGCAAAGTTACTTACTGAAGGTACAGTTGAGGAATATACTTGAATAAATTATGTTGTTATTTCAAATTATTTTAAATTCATTATATTAATGTTATATTAATGTGGATGAAAAAAAGGGCTTTGAAAACATTTTTTATAGATATTTACTATATGTACAAAAATTCACAAAAAAAAATGCCATATTTTATTTTGTGAAATCACAATAAGAATAAATTATCCGAGGAATTAATTCAAATTAATTATTGGGGATTCGAACCTAGAGGTCAAGTCTAGATTTGAAGTCATTTATTCTCTAGGAAATAATATGTTTACAACCTCTTTCTAGACCTACTCTTTGCGAAAGATTCAATGACTTCACTCAAATCTAGACTTGATGCAGCTTCATTTTCAATTGATAGGTATAAGCCATAAATGTCCCAGTTGAGCTTGGCTCATAGTGTTCCGCAAATAATTTCATATTATTCTAAATTTGCTGAAAGATCTTTCAGCTTCTACAGAGGTGACAGGTGACAGGAAGATATTGTATGGAACAGTAATATTGCTGTAAATACTTCTGTTAGATCGCATTCCAGCATTCCGTATTTCCTTATTATTTTCATATACAATTCATGAATTGTCCATGCCTTATTCAATTCAGGTAGAAAGAGGTGATAAATATTGAGAACTTGAATTTAAAAGTTGGTCCCTTTCATATCGCAATATTTACAATGAAATTGGTCGAAGCTTTGAATTACAGTTTTTTCGTCTACCTATATCTAGTAGAAATGATGGTGAAAATTCAAAATTTTGTTGACTGCAGTCATACACCCAAAACTTGAATTCAATCAATGAATCAAATCTTTATTGTACTCCAGACTTAATACAATAGCGTAAACTCGTCAATTTTCAGCATAAATAATACATTATTGAAATAAATATGGACATAAAATGAACTTACAGTCTAGAGCAAACTATACTCATATCACAGATAGGTTTGTGACGCAGAAAAACTCTTAGAGCGAATAATACGCTTTTGTTACAAGGAGCGCCTTCAATTCTCTTTTAAATTTGATGAAACTTAATAGTTTCCAATGATTCGGCAGTTTGTTGAAAACTGCAACCGAAATATAAGAAGGCGACTTCTAAAATTGAGAAATTATTGTGTCGAGCACTCTATTGAAAACATTTATTTCGGAAAATTCTTCCCTGCTTCGAAATCGGTGATCGGAAGCTAATTCATCGAAATATTTTTTATCTTTTTTTTGTCTCTTTTCTTCGAAATGGAGATCTTTACCATATGCTATGACATTTTCTCTAGCCTTGCACTTGAAGGACTCGAAGTCACTCCTATAAATATTGTTCTTTATTTCGTCTCTTCTAGGCTCCGCATACGTCGTCCAAACTGACATCGCATTTTTGTAATACTTCAGATGCATAATTGATATAATTGAGAATGCGGTGCATTAAATCGCCGAGGAAAATAAACTCAAAATTCAACATTTTTTTTTTAATTTATGCTTGTTTTCGCTCTTATTTGCAAGAATTTATTCTTCTTTTTCAGCTAATGCACGAATGATATGAAAAAAATGAAATTTGATTGCCGAAATTATGTTAATCCTACTGTACCATCTAGTCGGATTTAGTTTTTTTAGATAGGTGTCCGATTCACCAGTGAATTTTGGCAATAAATCCCTAGATTCACCAACTGAATATAATAAAAACAATGTTATTCCCACAATAGATCACAGAGAAAAATCAAAGTTTGAATTTTTTTTTAAGTTCAAACACGATTTGATGGTCAGCGCTTGGGGGCCCCCTGAGGTCGGGGGCCCTGGTGCACTGCATACCCTTGCACCCACGTAGCTACGCCGCTGGGTGCGTTGTTCACCACCTTGTGCTGTTTTTGAAAACATTGGATTGTACTCGATACGTCCCGTATTCTGACCGTAATTGTCGAACTCCTTTTTGAAATAGTCGGTAAGGCAGAAGGCTGCTCCATTACCACGCCATGCCAATTCCACAGCACAAATTTGATAAATTTTTTTTGTAAACCATCTGGTGTATTTTCATCGAAACTTGAAATAATTTTGGTTATTTCTTTCTTGTTAAGAGCGGCTGACCTCTCTTTTTTTCTGTCCGGAATTGCTTGTGATTTCTTTCTCTTGGCTGCACGAGCCTTTCTTGCATTTTCGAAAATAATATCTTTGAATGGATTTATTTCTCTGTTAAATTCTTCATAAAACTTTTTCTGTTAGAGTTTAGTAGAAATATTCCAAATGGTTTTCACTGTACCTTCTTTATATTTTTTCCGTCTGCACGTTTCATAATAGCGGCCCACACACGAACACTCCGGAGCGAAGGTTTGATGCGCGCCGTTCCAAACTTCCGTGCAAAAGTTTTGGTTAGTTCGATCAACGCTCTAAGGTTAGGCGTTTCACTTTGGCGTGTCGCTCTGGCGTGACGCTTTGACGTGGCGCTCTGGCGTGGCGCTCCAAAGTTTTAAAATTTCTAAAACTCAACGAGCCACTCCAAACCTTTCAATTTTGGAAACTTCAGTTGGATTTAATTAAAAAGCACGTATAACGAGTGATTTGTATTTATTCCATATATCAGTGACAGTCTCCTACCTTGACATTTTCTAATAATCATAGATCATAGACTAACCACACTAACATGATAGAGAAACTGACACAGAACATAAACTGAATTCTTTTTCTACAAATTCTGTATTCATTGCATTCTTACACCCTGCCACAATGAATATAAATCTTACATCTATTCTCTAAGACCCAAATGAAATCTATGTTTTGAAAACAATTGATATTTTAGATTTTTAGTCAAAATATCTGCAGTTTGATTATTACTATTTATATACTCTACAGACATTGTCTTATTCTCTACCAAATCTCTAATAAAATTATATTTTACATCCACGTGTTTTAATCTCTTATGCTCCCATTTATGTGTAAGTTCAATACAAGATTGATTATCTTCATAAATGGTGAAAGTTGTTTTTGCAAAACCAAATGATTCTAATAAATTAGAAAGCCAAATACCCTCTCGTGCTGCTTCTGCAAGAGCAACATATTCAGCTTCAGTTGAAGAAATTGCAACAGTGGACTGCTTTTTAGTAGTCCAACACACTGTACATCCAAATACTTTGAACAAAAATCCAGTTGTAGATTTTCTATCAGTCTCATCTCCTGCCCAGTCTGAGTCGGCATATCCTTCCAACACAGTGGTCATTTTTTTGTCAAAAAACAGCTCAAAGTTTACAGTTTGCTTTAAATATCTTAATATTCCTTTTAATAATATCCATAGTTCTTCAGTAGGGTTATTTTTATTTCTGCTACAAAAATTCACAGATGCACTAAGATCTGGACGTGTTGCTAGAGTTAGGTACATCAAAGACCCTATCAACTCACGAATTGGTTTTTTTACAGTATCAGTATTTTCTTTCTTTTCATGAACTATTTTATTCATGTTCATGGGAATTTTTGATCCATTACAATCTTGCATTCTAAATTTTTGTAATAGACTTTTTATGTAATCTTTCTGGCTCAAATACATTCCATCTTCAGTTCTTCTAATGTTTATTCCCAAAAACTGTTTTAATTCACCCATATCTTGCATTTCGAAAATCTCAGTCAGTTTTTCTTTCAAATTATTTACTTCCACTTTGCTATTACTAGCTATGATTATGTCATCAACATAAAGCAGTAAATATATTTCTATGTTACCTGTATGTTTATAATAAAGACAGGGATCATTGTCTGATCTAATCAGTTCTTGTTCAGCTGCAAAGTGATTAAATTTCTTATTCCAGCAGTAAGGCGCCTGCTTCAAACCATACAGAGCTTTATTCAGCTTGCATACCTTGTTTCCATAATCTAATCCTTCTGGTGTTTTCATATAAATATTCTCTGTAATAATTCCATGAAGGAAGGCTGATTTCACATCCATTTGCTGAACAAACAAATTTTTGTGATTAATTATTGCAATTAAGGTTCGAACAGTTGATAATCTTGCGACAGGTGCCCATGTTTCTTCATAATCGAATCCTCTTCGTTGCATGAACCCTCTTGCCACCAGTCTAGCTTTATATTTTTGTACTTTACCTTCAATATCTTTCTTGATGCGAAATACCCATTTGCTGTCGATTAAAGGAGTATTTTCTGGTCTATTCACAAGAGTCCAGGTATTATTATTTTTTAGAGCTGTTATTTCTTCTGAAATAGCTCGTTCCCACAAATGAAAATCATCCCTCGACTTTGCTTCTTCAAAGCTTTGGGGTACATCATTCACAAAGCATTCAACACTCATTGCTAAGTGGTCAACATCCATATTGAAATCTTGATATCTCGATGGCATTTTCTTTTCCCTATTACTTCTTCTTAGATTTTGTGTTTCATCTGTTTCATCATTTTCACTATCTGGTTGGTTCACCGGCTCAATTACTTCTTGTTTGTTTTCACCTTCAGTTATATCAGAAGTTAAACCAATCTCAGTAATTTCAGGTGATTGTAAGTGTTCCAATCTACGATTTTCACAAAATATTACATCTCTAGCAGTAATTATTTTACTTGTTTTAAGATTCCATAATCTATATCCGTTATGAGTATAACCCATCATAACGCATGCTTCTGCTCTTGAATCAAATTTACTTTCAAGTTTCCCTTTTCGAATGCGAACATAAGCAAGACAACCAAAAACTCTCAAATGATCTATATTAGGCTTCTTATCATAAAACATTTCAGCTGGAGTAATGTTCTTTAGTGCCACAGTTGGACATCGGTTTAACAAGTATGTTGCACATAGAACAGCTTCACCCCAAAATTTTTTGTCTAACTTTGAATGTAAAATCATAGCCCGAGACTTCTCCAAGAGAGTACGATTTAATCTTTCTGCAACACCATTAAGCTCAGGTGTATAAGGTATAGTGTTACAAATTTGAATACCCTTGGTTGTGCAAAAACTTATAAAATTGTTTGATAAATATTCTCCACCATTGTCACAAACTAAATTAGCAATTTGAACTGAAAATTTTGCAGATACAAATGCCTCATATTTTCTAAAACATTCAAAAACCTCAGATTTATTTTCTATCAAATAAACAACTGTGAAGTGTGTGTGATCATCCAGAAATGTGACAAAATATCGTTTATTATCATAAGTAGTTGGAGTGATCGGTCCACAAACATCACCATGGATTATTTCAAGTGGTCTAGTGGTACTTCTACTAGAATGCTTGTTAAATGGTAATTTAGTAATTTTACTTTGTATACAAATTTCACACTTATTTTTATTCAAATTTATATCTGACTCTATTTTACAATCTATACCCTTTACTATTTTTGATCTAGCCAAATTCAAAACATTGTTGTAACCTAAATGACCTAGTCTAACATGCCAAGTATTTATATCAGAACAAACAATATTTGCTTCATGTTTTCTAAATATAAACACTTCAAATTCAGTTTGATAAAGATTATTCACCTTAGTTCCATAAGCCAATAAAATAGAATTTCTTTCTAAAATTGCTTTACTTTCTACAAATGTGACCTTTAACCCTTCCTTAACGAGACATTGAACTGAGAGCAAGTTATGTCGGAGGTCTTTTACATATAGGACATTCTTAATTTCAGCTACTTTATATTTTTTACAGTCTTTTAGATTAACATATATGCTACCTACCTTTGTAGCCAATAAATACTCATTTGACTTTGCGACGAATATCTTTATGGGTTTCTCCAAATCCTGAATTGAACTAAATATGTTGAGATCATTCACAAGATGATCGGTAGCTGCAGAATCTATATACCACCTTACTGTTGCTTCGTTTTCTTGCATATCTCCAGATCTATCAGTTATTACAGGAAACGCCACATGTTTTTCTTCAGGTTCATTTTGTACTTCATTCGCTTGTTTCAGAAACCAGCAACGACTTCTTGTATGTCCTTTCTTCCCACAGTTGTGGCATTTGAATTGGTAAGTGCCACTGTTACTTTTGTGTTTATTGTTTGTTCCTTTTGTCTGCTTGCGATTCATAAATGCAGCAGAATCTACCGGTGTATCTGAATTGTTGATTATTTTCATTTCATGTTCCAGGAGTTTGCCTTTGACAAAATCCAAAGTTAACTTGTCAGGATCCAAGGTTTCCAACGCTGTCACAATATTGTCGAAACTTTTTGGTAATGTTAGCAGCAGATGGCAAACCACATCTGTTTCTTCCAGTTTTGCCCCCACAGACTTCAGTTCTCTGATTGTTTCGTCAAATTTAACATAGTATTTTTCTAGTGAATCTTCATGGTCAGTAATTTCTTCCGCAAGTATAGTTGCGATGCAATCCCTTTTCTTTGGAATACATTTTCTAGTGCATTCCACATTTGGTAGGCACTAGATTTATCTTTCACATATTGCAATTGTGAATTAGAGATACACTGAATTATAAGTGATTTGCACTTTTTGTCCAGCTTCAGGAATGCTTCATCAGGATTAGTGCGTTCCTCCTTGATGCATTCTTTCACATTATGCTGGTCCAATAAAATTTCCATGCGAAATCGCCAGTGATCGTATCCAGTCCCATCAAATTGCATTATACCATATTTTTCTACGACAAACTTGTCCAATGCTTGTGCTTGAGCATGTGCCATTTTTAGGTTATATGTGATATTTTCCAGAATTGTATAAAAATAATCAATTCTGTATATTCCTCGTTATTTTAAACGTACCTTCTGGGCCCATAACCAGTTGGATTTAATTAAAAAGCACGTATAACGAGTGATTTGTATTTATTCCATATATCAGTGACAGTCTCCTACCTTGACATTTTCTAATAATCATAGATCATAGACTAACCACACTAACATGATAGAGAAACTGACACAGAACATAAACTGAATTCTTTTTCTACAAATTCTGTATTCATTGCATTCTTACAACTTCCACCCCACTAATCATCACTTTTGAACGTGACATTCAATACTGTCACATCAGAAGCAAGATATTTTGTGTACGTTAGTGGGCAAGCGACACTCTGGCGTGTATCGATCAAGAGTGACGTTCCGGAACGCCAAATGCTTGTTGTGCACTCCGGAGTGTTCGTGTGTGGGCCGCTGATATCTGCTAGTTCTTCATTCAAAATATCAGCACAAAGTTTGTAACTTCGATCTTCACAAAACACCGTAATCTGCTTCCAAACATAATTATGTGTTTTTGTGGTATTTTCTGAGGTTAAATTTTCAATTTCCTGATCAATTTCACCGCTTGAACTCAAAACAAAGCGTTGCATTTTGAAGAATTCACTGACATTTCATTGAACATGATCGTTACTATGGAAATTATCACAATATGGCAGGAGGCGAAACACCAAAACGATTTTATCACGTCGTCAAGGGGTATATTCACTTATCTATACGCCGTAACTAAGGGAAATTCACGGATTTCAATGGATTTCAATCATAGAACTTATAGTACATGGAATGCCATTAGCCTTGCTGCTCAGCTTGAAAAAATGGATAAACATCTCCAGTTGGAGGAATACTGAAATTTCCATGTTCCCATGGATACGACTTGTCATACAGAATAGAAACACAGAAATACTATGAATTTAATCGTCAAGATCCGATTCACTTGGCATTTCGGCAAACATTTCTGTGTTTCTGATCGGTGTGACAAGTCGTATCCATGAAAACATGGAAATTTCGATATTCCTCCAACTTGAGATGTTTATCCACTTTTTGATCTGGTAATAGCATTCCATGTACTATAAGTTCTATGATTTCAATAGAACATGAGTTATATAATCAGTGTAATGTTGACATGATTGGGTGAAATCGTTCTATCTATATATATAAAAGAAAGATGTTGGTTACACCATTTATAACTCGAGATTGGATGGACTGTTTGTTATGAAACTTCATTTATGAATTCGTCTACGGTCTGGTTATTATAAAATGCAATAAAACTTCGAAAAAATCGATGACAATTTTACATTTGCAGGAAATGCTTTTCCTTCTTCTGAATAAGGCCACTAGGTGTCGCTACCGTGGATGCGTAGTCGTAGATAGTTTATTTTACCGCTGTAAGATGGCGATATGTGATTCGCTTAGAACTCATAGTAACATGGAAGGCTATTACCAGATCAAAAACCGGGTAAACATTTCAAGTTGGTCGAACAGTGAATTTTTACCGAAATATCAAGTAAATCATAAATCAATTTCAATCGTGAGTTGCCCATCTTCATCTTTCATTTTTGAATTTCTGTTTGGGTAATAAATATATTTGTGGAAATAACTGAATCCAAAATCGCCCATAATTAGTGATTGACATTTCATTTTTGTGTTTATGTTTGCACAGGGACAGTATTGTAAGCGTCAATAATTTTGAAACGTTTGCTCAGCGGGCTTCCACCAATGATATACAATAATGTTTCATGGGTTGCCTAATCTGAATGACCATCAATAAATTTGAATGTGTGAGTTCAACACAACAGGCAGTGTTGATAATTTTTTCCCTGCATTTTTACTTCATTTGAACATCTCGATTTGTCTTCTAACATCTAACGAGCTTGATATCATCAACTAAATTAACCAAATTGAAGAGAGATTGAACCCTAAAGTTTTTGGTCATTTGCCGTATTGCTCGACAATAAGGAATTCACCTAATTTGGTCAAGCTTTTAGGTAAGCATTGTATGTGATCATGGAATTTTTAAAAACACATAAACGTTCTTTCAATACAATAAAATAACATCTACCGGAATTTCCCATTTACCCTTATTGGTAAACCCCTTCTAGCACATTTATTTTGCCTAATTTATCTCCTGCTTGAAAAAATTTCACAAAGCGTAATCACCGGTGATCGGAGCTTGATCTAGAATCAACTCGATTTCAGAGGTCAAAAATCAGAGAACCAAGCCGTTGATCTCCGATCACCGGTGATTGCGATTTGTGAAATCCACCGTAAGTATCATTAGGCGAAACAAAGTTCGCCGGGTCAGCTAGTTTGATATAAAATGATTAAATTTGATTGGTTGTTCGAACTGTCAAAAAATTTTCAATGTAATTTTTTTTTATTGTTTTTATTATTGAATTGAGAAGGGGTGATAGAAATTGACATTATAGATTGATTATTGTCATTATAATTTGTGTCTATGGATGAGAATGAATAGCCTTGGCTCTTCATCACGACTGATGACAGTACATAGTTTTTATTGATGACGTTCAAGTTGTGAATTGTACGAAATGTCGGCAAATTAATAAATTAATTTTCCTACGAAGTGTTAGTTGTTCCCCTCATATTATTTTAAAAAAGCCTTCTCTTTTCAATTTTTTCGAATTCGAATTGTTTAAAAGATATAAGTAGTCATTTTCCAAAAAATAAATGAGCGAGCCCGTGTCTGAGATGATTTTTGGAAAAACTGCAGGGTGTAATTTCTTGTTTCAAAATGAGTTCATACTGGTATGAACTATTGCATTACTAACCTTATTTTAATAAAAATGGGAAAAAACGATATTTCGTCATAGCATTCAGCACGAAGTTTTGTTCGATTAGGTTTGTAACATGTTAATGAAATGCAGTTCTTCCTCCCAAATTCATTTCTCTTCGATTGTTCCCAAGCGTAGTTTGGTAGCATTAATAATGTGTTCATATTCACCAAAAAGTACCTAATATATCTTCTCCGGAAGTCATTCAAAATAACGGTTCCGAAGATTTGGAAAAGAAAATGTTGTTTTAAGGATTTTCAACACTCTGTATTCGTCAAACGGAGCGGAATTTAGGAAAATGGTAAAGGAAAAAAGTGTTTGAGACGATGAGAGGAACAAAAATGTTCAAGTCAAAAACTCACCCTGTCACACTAAATACCAGCTCCTGACAATGCGCCTTGATATTCTGAACAACTCCCGTACAAAAAAAAAAGAAAACATTGACATCTTCGGATAAACTGGGAACTCCAAATCCTGCCCTGGGCTCTCATCATTAAAGATGTCTCAGACAGGTTGTGCGCCATATCTATTTACAATTCCCCCAACTTTCGGGATTCCAGATATTCCGCTAGGCAGTAAAACTCGAAAACATCAGAAAAGTACCCTTATATGAAGTAAAACTTGCAAACTCGGGACAAAAACCCGTCCCCTGCCTCTTGTTGCATTAAAAGGTTATTTGCGAGGTGCAGAACCGTGACAGCGGCACGGCCATGTAGTGAAACTACTCAAATTTGAGTTTGCTGCAGGCCGTCCTTAGTTTGAATTTTATTACTTTGTGGAGGGTGCGGGAATACGGGATCCACATTGACCCAAATACGGGACGCGAGTGTTTAGGATGGGCGTTCCTGTGACGGCAATTTGATACCTGAAAACATATTTCCTGACGTTGTCATTTGTTTTCGAATAGATTCCTCTCATCAAACCAAATCCTTTTTCCCTGTGCCATTTTTCAAAATTTGACTTCCTTGAAAATCGAAAGAAATTATAAAAAACTTCTCTTCAACTTGACCTTGAACTATTATGATATAAAAAATGGATCGCCTAAAGCACTGAAGTAGAATCTGAGCTTATTCATAGATTCGCATTCAAGAATCGAACGAAAAAATGTTTGACAAAGAAATGAACCATGATATTACAAAAATATTGGCAATTTATTTGTCAGTAATTCGCTAGCATTTCATATGGTTCTAATAGATGCATAGACTACCTGGTGTAACGACTCCTTACTATACAGGGTGATTCACAGTGGATGGCACATTAGACGTTTCTGGAGAACCAGACTTCGGATCGGTCTGAAAATTTAATGGAATGCATTATCGGACCTGTTCCACCCAACTAAAATAGTTTTGTCAATGCGGTGTTGCCACTTCTATTAGAAAGTAGTAGCAACTTTTCTTTTTCAAATGGAACACCCGGTATATTATATTATTTTTGGAATCTCCAACAACTTCTCGACAACTTTTATTGACATTTCCTATACTTATCTGTTGCCGTTTTCGAAATATAAATTAATTTAAATTTTTTTCACCGGAAAACATGACTTCTAAAAATGCTGATAACCTAGGGTTGAGAAACACTATGGCATTGAAATTTGGTTTGGAGTTAGGTGATACATAAATGCTTCCAACACTCCAGCCTGATTTACGTTACTTCAATACAGGGTGATAAAAAATACAGTCTTTTCGGTTGCTTGAAAAAGTGACTGGAAGAAAACTATTCAAACGAAGTGCTCATGAATTTGTTCATTATTATTAACTGGAGAGACTTTTTGAAGATCGATGGATAAGGCGCTTGGGACCATGGAATTGGCCAGCAAGAATACCCGATCTTAGTCCGTTAGATTTTTATCTGTGGGGAATGTTGAAAGAAAAAGTTTACAGAACACCCATGCACTCGAGAGATGAATTGTTGGAAAGGATTGCCCAAGCATTTGAAGATTTGGATTTCAAAGAAACACGATCTGCCACGACGAAAGCAGTCAACACCCGCATTTTGAAGTGCTTGGAAGTGAACGGCCAGCGATTCGAACATACTTTGAAGTATTCGACATGATTGTTCTACTTTTTAATAATAATTCATATAAATAGTTTGACCCTCAAGTTTCTTGGTGCCTTTATTATTATGAGAATGTCACAAGGTACTATCAAGTAGTAATCATGGCCTGCCTATACCAAATACTGAATGGAAATACCATTCTGAAGGGACATTTTGACAAATAAATGCTCATAAGTCCGAAATTTGACTAGTTAGGTATAGGCATGATATACATAGAATGAAGGCGAATTTCATTAGTTTTCCGAATTTCCAATAATATACAGGGCATTCCATTTGAAATAAACAACTTTCAGTCCCTTTTTCAAGCAACCGAAAAGACTGTATTTTTTTATCACCCTGTATTTAAGTAACGTAAATCAGGCTGGAGTGTTGGAAGCATTTATGTATCACCTAACTCCAAACCAAATTTCAATGCCATAGTGTTTCTCAACCCTAGGTAATCAGCATTTTTAGAAGTCATGCTTTTCGGTGAAAAAAATTGAAATTAATTTATATTTCGAAAACGGCAACAGATAGGTATAGGGAAATGTCAATAAAAGTTGTCGAGAAATTTTTGGAGATTCCAAAAATAATATAATATACCGGGTGTTCCATTTGAAAAAGCAAAGTTGCTACTACTTTCTAATAGAAGTGGCAACACCGCATTGACAAAAATATTTTAGTTGGGTAGAACGATAATACATTCCATTAAAGTTTCAGACCGATCCGAAGTCTGGTTCTCCAGAAACGTCTAATGTGCCATCCACCGTGAATCACCCTGTATATACGAAGAAATTACAGAAGTTTAAGAAACGCGAGTTCATAAATATTCATTTATTGTCGAATATAATTAAAGATGGCCGGCGGAACAAGTCCAAGTGTCGATGCGTCTGTGAAAAATTCTGAACATACCGAGAATTTCGGAAATTTAAAATCGTGCAAACATTGCAAACGTGTTATTGTGAGAGATAAAGCTATTTGCAAGAAATGCTCGAGTGTTTTTCACCCAGGTTGTGTTAAACAAGCTAATGGGACGAAGAATAATGATTGTCAACACGTAGTAGACGAAGTTGGAGATAATCTGCATACACCTGATACAAATGGTGAAGATAAAATCTATAGTTTCCTTGAGAATACCCTACTCAATGAAGTGATGTCCAAAAACAATATACTTTTGGAATTAAATAAAGAACTGAAAGCAAAAATTGCTATTTTGGTGGAAAAAGTTACCATACATAGATGAGAAAAAAGCATTGAAAAAAGAGGTAAAGAAACCATCTTTTTCGAAGGCGCTGCGTGGAAACCTGCCGTACAGTGACTAGATAATATCTGGTCACTGTAACCTGCCTGTAAGCATCCTTTAATCTTTCTCTTTGCCAAAATTACAATCAAACAAATAGGATTTCCTTTTTTCTTCTGAATACAACCTGAAAATCCAAAACTTACCTCCACATAATCCCTAGCATGACCCCAATCACGTTTACCGTCCAAATTTCCAAGCTCAAAATACTCTGAGATACCAATGTGTATCTTGGCGACTTCTCTAGTGATTTTTCTGGTCACAAATGTTTCTCCACGTCTTGGACTTTCGTGATTGAATAAAATACCATTTACCGCAAACATATTGTAAGCTTCCCTATAGTTTACCACTATCCAATATGCGTAAACTTTGGCACAAGCTGAAACGAGAATATCAACATTCTAAATCTAAATTCGGTTTGCAATGCAAAATTTATCATAGATACTTCACTTCGTTGCTTCTAGCCATGATGCAATAGGAATTTCACCTAACGTTGCGCCTACAACTGCGGTAAGCATCTTCAGATATATCTCGGTCGGAATTTGTAACCCGACGATTGACTGCCTCGAACTGACAATGCACTTGAATGACTTTTTTTATAAACACGTGTTGATTTGTGTTCTACTGTTGTTTGTTCTATTGAGTACATACTCAAACATTAAATACACCATGAAAGTAAAGAGAGATGATGCACCACCTGGTCACTGGCAAGCCTATAATGGCAAACTAGGTACACAGGCTACACAGGTAGTCCAATCACTATTCCCAACAAAAAAGGGGGTGTGATCAAAACACTTGTTGAGAGAGCTCGACGTATATGTGATCCTGAATATCTGTCAGACGAATTGGACTTGTATCAATCGAGCCAAAACGAACAGCAAAGGAAAATAGTCCGAAATCATTTCCAAGGAAAAGGCATACATCTTTCATTCCATGGGTGAAGGACAAAATTGGCCAACTATAAGTCTATAAACCTACACAAAAACTGGGACAGGTCCTAAGAAGTGCCAAAGACCAAAGTTATCCGCTCTCTCAAGCTGGTGTTTATACGAGTAGAACCTCGCGACTGAGGGACAGTTTACATTGGTACCACTAAAAAGAGCATCCACAATCCACATACGGCGTTGTCGACTGAATCAAATAGAGCATGTATGCACACACGAAACATGCCGTCATAAATGAGAATACCAATTGGTTCGCTAAAACGGGAGTCATTTCCAACATGGGAGGGTATTATCCAAGGATACATATGAAAACCATAGAAATTTATAAGCACAAAAACAACATTAATAGAAAAGAAGAGACTCACACTGTCATTAGTGCATGGTTGCCATCCATCTACAATACACATACTTAATTCTATATTCCATAATTTGATCCTTGAAATTTAAAATGAAACATCTACAGGGTGTCCCAAGTTCGAGTGCCTATTAGACGTTTCTGGAGAACTGGACATATTTGAAATCTGAAATTTGGGATTATGATATTGTTCGAAATTCTCTACAGACCTAAAATATTTTCAGAGCCAAAGCACTTCCGGTTATACAGGGAGTGAAAATAAATTTGCTCAAAAAAATTTTTTTCAATGTTTTCATTTCTGATATGATTGAGTATTCAGTGCTGAATACATTTCTGTTGAAACCATTGTATTCATTCGAATAGTTTTCAAAATATCGAAAAAAAACCTGAAAAAAAGTAAAATATTCATAGAATTCTGAAACATCCTGAGTGTTAACCGTTTTCAACGTCAAAGTAGAAGAATGTGGAAAGGTCATGCATCTTTTGAATTTCATAAATATCATTACAGGGTGTTTCAAATTTCGTGTCAAAAACTGTGATCCAAAAATGGCCATAACTTCTGTTTTTCAAATTAGAACCCTATTTTTTTATTATTGCGTTGGATTCTGCGGAGAAAAATAATGATAGCACTCTCTGATGCTCTTGCTCTTAAATTCAGTAATTCCCGAGTTATTTGAGCTTTTCTGGATTCATGTTGTACGTAGAATCAAATTCATCTAATCTTTTACTTAAGAATATTCTGTGATCATAGAAGATGAGTTTTCCCATTAATAATTCCCAAGTGACAGGTCTAATTTTAGGTTTTATAGCAAGGCACACACGAAAGGGAAATCTGTAAGATCTGATCGGCAGTCCAGATCTGTAACAGATCTGGACGGCGGATAGGATCGCTCCCGCCGATCTGGTCCGTCGCGGATCATATATCTCATTGATCCTCGACAGACCAGATCAGCGGAAGCGATCCGATCCGCAGTCCAGATCTGTTACACATCTGGACTGCCGATCAGATCTGACAGATTTCCCTTTCGTGTGTGCCTTGCTTATCTTTACTTTTCGATTTTATTCAAGGGTTTCATAAAAATATTCATCGAATATGTTGCATGAGAATATTCTGTGACCATAGAAGATAAATGATTCCATTAATAATTCACAAGTGACAGTTCTGACTATTACTTGTTACTATGGTTTCATGAGAATATTCATCGAATCTGTTCAGATTCGATGAATTTTACTCTACGTACGACATGAATCCAAAAAAGCTCAAATAACTCGGGAATAACTGAATTTAGGACCAAGAGCATCCGGGAGTGCTATCATTATTTTTCTCCGTAGAATCCAACGCAATAATAAAAAAATAGGGTTCTGATTTGAAAAACAGAAGTTATGGCCAATTTTAGATCACAGTTTTTGACACGAAATTTGAAACACCCTGTGATGATATTTATGAAATCCAAAGATGTATGACTTTTCCACATTCTTCTACTATGACGTTGTGAAAACGGTTTACACTCAGGATGTTCAGAATAAGAAAAATGAACATAATACTGACCATGAATATTTTACTTTTTTTCAGTTTTTTTTTCGATATTTTGAAAACTATTCCAATGAATACACTGGTTTCAACAAAAATGTATTCAGCATTGAATATTCAATCATATCAGAAACGAAAACATTGAAAAAAAAAATTTTGAGCAAATTTATTTTCACTCCCTGTATAACCGGAAGTGCTCTGGCTTTGAAAATATTTTAGGTCTGTAGAGAATTTCGAACAATATCATAATCCCAAATTTCAGATTTCAAATATGTCTAGTTCTCCAGAAACGTCTAATAGGCACTCGAACTTGAGACACCCTGTATAGGGTTTTGCCGAGGGTCAGTGAAAACTATTGCGCATGCGGCCTACGCATGTGGGATAGGAATATTCTGATTGGGTAATCGGCAGCACGAATAAAATGCCATAAGGTAGCCATGCTTACATAATGACATATCCCTCCTCTTCGCCAGACGCATGCGTATAGCGACAACTGACCCTGGATTTAGGACTACAGTTGTATACGAATCGTTAGGTGACATTTCTATAGACCTCGGAAGATAATTTGTTCCAATCGCAAAACACTCGATATGAACTGACAAAATGGAGCACTGCAAATCAAATTAATTACAGAACAGACAATCCCTATATGCGGACCACTGGCGGATACAGGAGGGAGGGGCGTGGGGGCCATGCCACCCCCCCCCCGAAATTGACAACAATCCCTTCATTAGTAGTCCTACAACGTTGGTAAAAAATTTATATCTATTGATGCCCCCCCTGAAAGAATTGATGCCCCCCCCCCTGAAAAACTGCCTGGATCCGCCAGTGATTCTAAACTATCAATGTAAGATACTTTTCTGTCCGAATGTAGACTCACCATAAGGAGACCTTGGATAAAATGGAGTTTTCTCATTCTGGGGAATTTCAACAACTTTCCCAAACATTTCTGAGGAAGAAGCCTGATACAATTTCACTTTATCTTCCAAATTGCACGTCCTTATTGCGTCCAACAGCCTCAGCGTTCCAAGAGCATCCACTTCAGCCGTGTATTCGCTGAGATCGAAAGATACTTTAACGTGACTCTGTGCAGCCAAATTATAGATTTCGGTAGGTCTGACTTTCGAGATTATTTTGATGAGGCAACTAGAATCGGTCATGTCACCGTAATGCAGGTGGAGTTTTCCGCCTTTGTGGGAGTATCGGTCTTCGTGCAGGTGTTCAATCCTTTTTGTATTGAAGGAACTTGCACGTCGAATGATGCCGTGCACTTCATATCCTTTGCTTAGTAAGAGTTCAGCTAAGTAGGAACCATCCTGAAAATAAATAGAGGGTCCAATTACTTCGGCGATCAACTTCACGTGATGAATAACACAAATATAATAATTGACTTTAAAAGAATGATGGTACAAGTTCTTAAAAGGACAAACAAAAACTCAAGTCAATGAACAACAAAACCAAAAAAAGGGAACAACAAAAACAAAAAAGGGAACAAAGAATATTAAAAAGTATAAGATATTATTTTATTGTATAATAATAATTTCGTATTATTTATATTTTCTTCATCTTGAATTTTTAATCTCAAAAATTTTCAGAAAAATATAAAACAGAACAAATAAGAATTCAAAAATAGCCAAACCAGCAACTTTTCCTCTCAATTCTGGAATGAAGTGTTTTCTTTTTCATAATGATGATTTTATATGAGTGAAAATACACTTATATCCTCTAATATTCACTCCTTTAGTTTTTGTTGTTCATTGACTTCTTAGAGTTTGAGCTATTCTTTTTAAAAAATTAAGCCATTATTTTTTCAAAACCTTTCATTTAACTTGCAATGTATGTTTGTTCGGGTGGACTCTTGCAGATATCTTCAACCGATTGAGCTGAAATTTTGTATACACGTTTAATTTGGATGACAATAAGCTGTGTGACGTCATTCTATATCCGATTTGGCTGTCCATCCAAGAGGGCGAAATAGTTATTTTTTATGCACTTCTACAATATGTATATCAAATGAAAAGGCTTGTTGAGAATAACTCAGACACCAGCGATAACTAAAAAGTAAAAAATAAATTTAAAGCAAAAAAACCTTTCAAGAACAACCTATAATATGAATGCTCTAAGGAAAAAAAATTTTCCTTTGAAATTTCAACTATCGACTCATAACCTCATTATACACAATTTATTCATATATAATCGTATATTGTTCAATGAGCGGTAATGTCAGTCATAACACACGCAGACGAATTTTGCAGCCCGAGCCGTCAGGCGAGGGGTGTAATTCATCAAGTCTAGTTTTTATAAAATACAATAAAACGAAAAAATTGAACACAATTGAAGGATGCTACTGATGGTTTGTATCAAACCGTTGAAACAATAGGGAATATTTTTCCCAACTGTCCAAGACTTAATGAATTCAATTGATTCCGTCAGAGTCTGTATTGGAGATGGCTGATAATTTCCCTCAAATTTTCCATTCGAATTGAGGCAGTCGAAATGATCATTCATTTTCAGAATGAACTGAGCAGTTGAATTGGCAATTCTCGACCTCAGATCACCAGTTGCAATGACTGTTCTCATAGCCGAATATAAAGTTCTGATGAAAATCTGCGTGGCCAATTTAACCTTCATTTTCTGGAAGGCGTTTGGATTTATGTGGTTTTCAGTACGAGAAAGACAAATTCTTTTCATCGATTAAGTACGTTTCTTTTATGTCCCTCCAAGAAACATTTTCAGCCCTCATTTCCTACCTGAGAACACTCCTTTGGAGATATTTATCTATTTATTTATTATTTTTTTATTACATAATTAATTCGGGTTGAGGACAAGCCTATAAACTCGAGGGTATACTAATAATAGATCACATACACGTACACAAACAGGTGCGGATAACTGGAAAAATGCAAGCAAAAATTGAAATATCATATACAAAAGAGAAAAATGAAAACAAATGTAATGCAGCACCACATGGCCACCCCCGCGGGAGCTCATCACAGTGAGGACCTCCACCTGTCATAACTGTTCTTGAAAGCGTTGACCGAGGACGATCGCACCACGGACTCAGGCAGACGGTTCCATTTGTGAAAGATACGATTGGGGAGGAAGTGTTGACGCTGGGAGGTCGGGAGGACCTGAAGTTTTCACGCTTAAGTTTGAAACTATGCCCACGCAGGTTATTCCTGTTCAGAGGAAACACACTGCGAACACCCCCGCCGAAGTGGCCCTGCATGGCTCGAAACGAGAAGATCAGGTCCATTGCATTCATGGCTAATAGTTCATCATTATTGAATCACACCGTTTGTAACGAATTTGGACGAATCCGACCCTGCCTACGATTCATAGAACTAGAGGAAAATAAATCTCCTACAGATTTCAATAATTGAGTAGTGACAAAATGGATCGGACGAATATAGTTCTTTTAGTAGCTACTATGTGCCGCTACTTAAGTTGGCAAATTGGCAAGTAAACTGCCAAAAATTTGTGCATCAAATCAATGAACTGGGCTGTGTCTCTATGTATATTTAAACTCAATGCTAATATTTTCGATTTGGCCAATGTCAATGCATTCAAAAATTGACAAATACATACACCATGTTTTTAGAAATCTTAAGCAAGGCTTATATCTCTTCATTATAATGTGAATTGAGTAGCCTCCAACACTGTGCTGTTAACAAAAAACAAACGCCTTAGCGTATTTGTACCTATTCTGTACCAATTCGAATATTTTCAGCGTTGTATTTTCAGAACTAAAGTGGTTTATACAGTGATCAGAGGTAATTCACCATTGGAACTATTCCTCATCCATAGAATTCGATCGTTATTTAAATTTGCATTCATCACAAGGTACCTACTGCAATGAGAGAACTATGTGACAACGCTCAGATTGCCAGGAACAATAGTCAGAGGAATCATACAATTGGTGATTTGGCAAATTGATTTATTCATAAATTATTTAAATCGCGACAGTTTCGAGATTGGATTTATCTCTTCTTCAGGCTGAAAAAAGTAACAAGACATTGTAAAAACAAATATGACAAACTACACACGCAATAAAGCTTACCGAAATAAACACTGTTACAAAAATATGGATTATCAAAATGTTGCGACATCACAGACATTGGAAAACAGATCAGACCTAAGATTGTCACCTAAATGGAACTATCTAGAATAATACATCAAAAGAAAAACAATTAACCATATTTTCATCTCTCAACAACAAGGTCAGCTGTCATAATCCTATATTCCGTGTTCGCATTACTTATACACCACATTGGCCTACTACAAACAACATACAAACCAGCAATTAAACTCGGAAAAACAAATCATTTAACACTTAGAAATCAAATTACAATAAATCTTACTCAAATCTTCCATGTCGGTCCTATAATTTACAGAATTAAGCCCGCAACGGACGGCGAGCGATATATTATATCTCATATATTTCACCAATATCACTCCTTATGAAAATGCACCAAGCCCCGCGGACGACGCTTTAATATATATTCCGATATTACGATATTTTTCCATACTAAAATGACATATGTCAATGCAAAGCTATAACATATATTTAATATATTGTAGCGGACGAAGTCCGCCTGAATACGTCTCTGGACTCTCTCATTCCGCGTACAGGATTCTAGAACTTCTAGAAGCCTGCAGAGACTATCTGGAGCTATCTGGAGCATTCTCGAACAGAGACGTATTGGGTATATAAAGACGCGCACGATAGGGACGGGCAGTTACTACTTGAATAGAGCCGAATCGAATTGTGAATCGCGAATTCGAAGTAGTGAATATAAATCAGCATTATTAGCAAGTGTGTAAATAAATCAGTATTTGTTATTGTACATAAATTAGTGTGATAAGTTAGCTGTATTGGAAATAAATTAGACGTTTAAATTCAGCAGACAATTTGTTTGAACCCCGAGAACGTTACATTGGTGTCAGGTGTGGGGTCAATTGAACTGTTGTGCTAATTGAATTGTGCACTTCATTGTGGAACTTTTGAATGCCGATAACGAGATCACAAACAGAGAAAATGGACCAGGCGAGTATGGAATTCTTCAAGCAAGCCTTTGAGAAAGTGAGCTTGAAAATGGGAGAGAATTCTCGAGAAATGAACTCGATGGGTTCAAAAATGGAAGAAAAAATAGATAAAATGGAAAATAAGGTGGTGAGTCAAATTGCAACTACGTTGAATGAGAGAATGGAGGCTGTCAAGGAAGTAATAATTGAGGAAGTGAATGAAAAATTTGAAGAGGTTAACAAAAAAATTGAAGGAGTAGGGGATGAGTTTCACGGAAAGTTTGAAGAAATATCACGAATAATTGAACAACATGCCAAGTTGATAGAGTCCCTGAGAAAATTGGCAACTAAAAACGAAACCCTAGCTTTACCATCCTTCGTGAAAGTGGAGAACAACACAGAAAGTGGTAAAATGAAGATAAAACCTCCAACTTTTGACGGCAAAACACCTTGATGCACGTACCAGATGCAATTTGAAGCAGCAGCGAATGCCAATGGATGGGGAGCGGAAGAGAAAGTGGCAGCCTTGATTGTTGCACTAAGGGGAGATGCATTGAATATACTTCAGACTGTTCCTGCGAGTCATCAATGTAATTACGAGCCTTTAACAACTAAACTCCAAATGAGATATGGTGATGCACACCTCCATCAAGTGTATCACGCGCAGATCAAGAGTCGCCAGCAGAGTAGTGCAGAAACGTTGCAGGAATTTGAAGCAGATATAGCAAGGTTGGTAAGACTGGCATATCCTACAGCACCGGAGAGCTTCCTGGAACTGCTCGCTATCCAGACCTTTGTCGATGGTTTGAGAGATTTGGAAACCCAGCAGACACTACGATTGGCCCGACCCAAGACTCTGGATGACGCCCTGGCCGTTGCATTAGAGTTTGAAGCTGCCAAACAAGCTTCGCACATGATACACAGCAAGATGAGCCGCACTGTGGATGATTCCTCGGTCAGCGATGAAATTATAGAAGAGGTTCTATGCCGAGTTCGTCAAGAGCGACGGAATAGAGGACTTAGATGCTGGAATTGTGGCGGAGAAGGACATATTCGGCGCTACTGCAAAGAGCCAGCTAAATGTCAGAAACGGGAATATAATTCTACTGTCAAACATCGTGCAGGGAAGATTCGTGGCAACGCTAACGCATTATCTAGGAGACCATGTCCGTCAGATTGCAAGCACTGTAATAAAGTAGAAGAGAAAGAATTCTGCTTGAGAACGACCATCGTGGATACGGACTGGATGCCAGAATCCCTGAAGCGAGATCTAGAAAGTGACCCAGAATTGAAGATGCTGTTGTATTGGAAGACAAGCGGACAGAGACCAAGATGGGAGGAAGTGAGTCATCTGAATCCTAGGGTCAAGTCCTACTGGGCACAGTGGGATTCTATCATTTTGGGGGATGGACTGCTGAAAAGGTCCCTCGAAAATGACGAAGGTACCGCAGCAAGGAAACAGCTGATAATTCCCAGGAGTCGAGTGAGAGAGGTTTTAGAGAAGTTACATGACGGAACCTCCGGTGGCCATTTCGGTATCAAAAAAACGCTAGAAAAGGTCAGAGAGCGTTTTTACTGGGTCAACTGCAAAGAAGATGTTAAAGACTGGTGCCGGAAATGCAGATTATGTGCCTCATCGAATGGCCCGAGGGGAAGTCGTAGAGCTCCAATGAAGGAGTATAACGTGGGGAGTCCTCTGGAACGAGTTGCCATCGATATTGCAGGTCCATTCCCCGAAACCGAAGATGGGAATAAGTACATACTGGTTGCGATGGATTATTTCACCAAATGGGTTGAAGCTTATGCTATTCCAAATCAAGAGGCCTCGACAGTGGCGGATGTTCTGATTAAGGAGATGTTTAGCCGATTTGGTGTGCCTCTCGAACTTCATTCGGATCAAGGACGAAACTTCGACTCTAGCCTGTTCCAGAATGTATGCCAATTACTCGGAATCAAAAAGACAAGGACAACTGCGCTTCACCCACAGTCAGATGGCATGGTCGAAAGAATGAATAGAACTGTGGGAAAATATCTGGCCAAAGTGGTCTCTGATCACCAAAGAGACTGGGACAGGTATCTCCATCTGTTCACTATGGCCTACAGGTCGTCAGTGCAAGAATCGACTGGAGAGACACCAGCCTGTATTATGTTCGGCCGAGAAATAAGGTTGCCTTGTGACCTGGAGTTTGGATGCAAGCCTGGAGCGGAGATAGCTGGTGAGGACTACGCGAGCCTCTTGAAGGGTAGGCTTCATTACATCCATGAGAAGGTCAGACAGAACCTCCAAATAGCGAGTGACCGAATGAAGACTCGGTATGACAGCAAAGCTGCAGAAGGTGGTTTCAATGTGGGAGACCTAGTCTGGCTGTACAACCCCCAGAGGAAGAGGGGTTTATCACCTAAGCTGCAGAAGGATTGGGAAGGGCCATACAGAGTAGTGAAACGAATCAACGATGTAGTATACCGTATCCAGAAACTACCCAGAGGCAAGAAACGTGTGGTCCATATAAATCGTCTAGGCAAATATGAGGCAGACTACGAAGAACATGACGAAACCCATCTGAGAAGAACGACTTTTCAGAAAGCGGAGCATGAGGAGATGAGTTTCGACCTATTCATGGCAAACTACGGTGGAACCGGAAAGGCAAGATTCGGAGTAACTATCGAGAAATAGCAAGATCTCTTCTCTGTATCTGAAGACTATTCACTAGCCCATTGTGTCTCGGAAGACCTGCGTATGTCGAGAGGAATAGCATTCGTCTTCCGGAAGAAATTTGGCCGTGTACCAGAGCTCCTGAAACAACATCCTCGTACTGGGAAAACGCTGAGGTTGGCTGATGGCCAGCGTTACCTCTTCTACCTGGTAACCAAGAGATTCTCCGACAACAAACCCAGCTACAAAAGTATGTGGGACACCCTGTTGCAGCTGAGAGACGAGCTCACAAAGTTGAAGGTGAAAAAGCTAGCTGTGCCAAAGTTGGGTTGTGGTCTAGATCAGCTCGACTGGAGAATCGTTCGAAGTATGCTTGAGGCCATTTTCCATAGGACGGGAATGAAGATACTGGTCTGCAGTTTCAACCCGAGCGGATATACGCCGAAGAAGAAGACAGTGAAGTGCTATTTCGGACGACAGGGGTGCTGCAGAAAAGGAGACGCCTGTAGATTCAGCCACACCATCCAGGGTGTTCGGGGACCGAACGTCTTAAGGAGGGGGCAGTGTAGCGGACGAAGTCCGCCTGAATACGTCTCTGGACTCTCTTTTTCCGCGAACAGGATTTTAGAACTTCTAGAAGCCTGCAGAGACTATCTGGAGCTATCTGGAGCATTCTCGAACAGAGACGTATTGGGTATATAAAGACGCGCACGATAGGGACGGGCAGTTACTACTTGAATAGAGCCGAATCGAATTGTGAATCGCGAATTCGAAGTAGTGAATATAAATCAGCATTATTAGCAAGTGTGTAAATAAATCAGTATTTGTTATTGTACATAAATTAGTGTGATAAGTTAGCTGTATTGGAAATAAATTAGACGTTTAAATTCAGCAGACAATTTGTTTGAACCCCGAGAACGTTACAATATTATATTATCGCTCGCCGTCCGTTGCGGGCTTTATGCTTTTTAATATAAAACATCTCGGCAAAGAATCTTTTTTTATAATTTTTCTCCCTGTGGAGAATTTCAACGTTATCGAGATCAAAATCGAACATATGTGTCCTGTACTAAGATGGTGATAGACTAGGGCGTAGCCTACGTAATCTAAGATCTACGTAATCGTTAGATTACGTAGGCTACGACTAGGGCCGTTTTGTTGTCGGAAGGATGCTTAACAGAGTATTTGTGATCGGATATTCTCTTAAAAATATGCTGTCTAGTTGTTCCTATATAGCATTGTTGGCAATGTAGACAATTATTCTTGTATATTAGATACGATTCCCATTTCTCAGGAATTTTGTCCTTCAGTTTAGTGAAGAACAATCTGTCAAAAGTGTTTTTATTCCAGGTTATAAATTTCAAGTTGTCTTTCCTCAAAACTCCCTTCAGATTGTGAATCAAATTTGCAATCAGAGGGAGTTTAACAGACTTAAAACTACTATTATCGTCTACGGTATTTCGACTCATATTGTAGATCGGAACATTGTAAGGGTTGACATTCACAACTTTATTAATTAACCTTACTGGATAACCATTTTTAATCAAATATTTCTTTAGCATGTCTAAGTTTAATGACACAAACTCTGGGCTACACATTCTAGTATCCTTGTCTGATGATTCGTTCTAATACTTTTTCCCCTAGTATCTCTAATTAACATGATCTCCAGAAAAGGCAATGAGAGATTTACATTATTCTCTAATTCGTATGTGAACTTAAGGTTAGATTCTATACTATTAAAAATACTTAAATGCCCTCAAGCGAGTTTTTCGGAATAGAAATACAGATATTATCATCTACATAGATGAATATGAACGGAAACAACATATTAGATCTGTCAATGACTTCATTTACTACGTAGTTCATAACTAAACCTGCAAAAATTGGCGAACATGGAGCCCCCATAGGACATCCAAAAACTTGTTCGTAAAATTTGTTCGAATATTGAACGTAGCTACTCTTAAAGCAAAAATCAACTAACTCCAAAAAAGTGTCAAGGTCAAAAGTACAAAAACCTGCCAAAGCAGGCCAACTATCAATGATTAAAGATCTAATAAGTGTGTAAGCTATATTTGTGTATAAACTCTCCACGTCAAAGGAAACTAAAATATTATCATCAGGAATCTCCACATTTTTTAATTTCTCAATAACTTCTATGGAATTTTTTACGTTGTATTTGAAAGAAAGTATGAGATTACTCAAAATATCACTCACTAATTTAGAAATGTTGGATCCAGGTTAATCAATGCTAGAAGTGATTGGATGGAGGGGTTGTCCATTTTTATGAATTTTACATAATCCGTATGGTCTAGGTGGCACGCTGTTATATCTTGTGAGACAATTTTTCTTCTCCTCAGTTATATCCCTTGACCTAAACAACCTTAGAATCAATTTGTTAGCCTTATTTTGCAACGAAAGTGTTGGATCACTTTTTAACAATCTAAAAGTCTTTTCATCTTCAACTAAAATGTCCGTTTTTTCAATGTAATCAGATTTATACAGCAGCACTGTTCGATTTCCCTTATCAGCTCTCGATACAATTATCTCCGGATTATCCTTGAGGAACTTCCTTGTAGTCTTCATCTTCCTGACAATGCACCTATCAATTGGTTTACCATTTTTACACGACGGCTTCCTTCTAAAATTGGTGATTATATTGGTACACACTGCTCTCTTTTCATCTCTACTTTCTACAGGAAATTCATTCTGAATTATATATTATATATTCTACATCCTTTATGTATGTCGAAACATTTTGATAATCCATATTTTTGTAACAGTGTTTATTTCGGTAAGCTTTATTGCGTGTGTAGTTTGTCATATTTGTTTTTACAATGTCTTGTTACTTTTTTCAGCCTGAAGAAGAGATAAATCCAATCTCGAAACTGTCGCGATTTAAATAATTTTTGAATAAATCAATTTGCCAAATCACCAATTGTATAATTTCTCTGAATGAGAGAACTGTGAAACAGAAAAAACAAAAAGTTATATCTTCAACAATTAGGTACCACTCCAATATATAGAGAATTGTCTTCATGTAAATTACAATATTCTTAAAATTGTGTATATTTGAACTTTAATTCAGCCTTATTTATCTTCTGCTTGAAAAAATAGCAATGATAAGTTTATACAACTTCAACGGTGGGTTTCACAAAGCGTAATCACCGGTGATCGGAGCTTTTTTCAGTTTTGGCTAATGTCTCAGGAACTGTTTGAATTACAGAATTGAGTTTCTGTACACACATTGTCACTGATAATAGCAACTTTCTTGCACTCTACTCGGTTTTTTTAGACGTGCCAGGGTCGGAGATATTGAATTTGAACAAAGGTTTTACCCCCCAACGTTTTCACCACGGGACAAATTGGCATTTTCACATCAAATTTTGATGCTCCAATGTGTTTTATATAAAAATGGTACCATTGGTACAGTGAACAGTTTTCGAGAAAACTGCCATTTTATGATCAAAAACAATTTACGAACACATTGTAAATTTCTTGCAATTGGAAAAATGAGTAGTGATAATTACCTCTGGTCGCTAAAAATAATGAAAAACAACATTGCTATTCAAACCTAAAAACCTAGTTGTCAAATTTTTTTGAAATTAATAAAATTGTTGATTATCACTACTCAGTTTTCCAATTAGAAGAAATTTACTTTGCGTTAGCAAATTGTTTTTTATATAAAATGCCAGTTTTCTTTAGTCACTTTAGAGTAATGAATTGGGAGTACCTTTTTTATAAAAACACATTGGCCCATCAGAATTTGCTGTGCAAATGCCAATTTGTCCTGTGGTGTAAAAGTTGGAGGGTAAAACCTTTGTGCAAATTCAATATCTCCGCCACTGACACGTCTAATAAAACCGAGCAAAGTGCAAGATAGTAGCTATTATAAGTGACAATGTGTGTACAAAAACTCAAACGGTTCCTGAGATAGGTATTAGCAAAAAACTGAAGAACATACATATACTCCATTCACTTTTATAAAGTATTTTGGTGGGCCATGGTTTAGGTTTATCAAGTTCTTTTACTTAAAACGGGCGCAGGTTGGCAATCGTGAAAATCATGCAATATTGCCAAGTCTACTTTCTAATTACTCTTTTTTAACTTTGTGAATGGAGTTAGTTCTTTTAAGGTTTATATGTGACACAAGATTCATAATACCACTACATTTCCATACTAATCCAGCTACTCTTAATGACTTAGGAATTCAACTCGGAGAAATCTGGGAAGGATTAGATCAGAACATTTTAAGATCACTCATTTTGAGTATGAACCGTCGTTGCCGAGCTGTAATTAACGCAAGGGGTGGAAATATCAAGTATTAAATCACTTATCAGCATTTCAGTATTTTGAAAATTGTTCATTTCTCTTCTTTCACATAAGATTCGGTGAAATCCTGAATTTTTCTTCCATTTAATGTGTCTTGTTTCGTTCAAAACCTTCCCGAGAGAACATAAAAACTAAGTTATAAAGTATAAAGAGTTAACCTTCATTAAAATTGAGATTTTCAGAATGTGCGTTAATTTTTTTGTGCAGTGTATTTCCTCAAATTCATTGTTTTCCCAAAGTAAATAAACATTTCGATAAATACGTAATTTCTACGATTTATATGTAGAAACGGCAACGTTGCGTTCATATCTGACAGAAGAATGACTATAACCTAACATTTTCAAAATATACGCGGTGAAATGTGTCAGGGCCAACCCAAGGACTATAAACAAGAATGTTTATAGTCCTTGGGGCCAACCGGGCTACCTTATAAATGTGAATGTAGTATACATATAGTATGTAAATTTTTGGGACCCCGCATTTCGGAAGCGAGGACCTTTTAAGGACCACCCTGTATAGTCCTGTGGGAAGATGAAACTAAAATAAATCATTAATGTTTTCCTCGTCCATTACGTAGTTCAAATAAAACAAGTAATATCAGGAATTGGACAAATTTAATTCTCCTTAGCGAATTTCTTCAAGCCAACGTTTCGGAACAAGGCTGTTCCTTTTTCAAGGCTCTCGAAAAATAAATTTTATTTCATCCTAAACTACCTCCAGTTCATTATTTCTATTCTGATTTTTTTTTGCCCACCCCCCTAGCTCAAAGTCTGGGGACGTCCATGTACATATAACTCAATTCACTTTTATGAAGTATCTCGGTTGGCCATGGTTTAGGTTTATCAGCAAAGGCTACTTTCAGACTTTCTATTTATTCTTTTTTAACTTTGTAAATGGAGTTACTTCCGAGGTTACTTCCAATGTTTTACTATGACACAGGTTTCGTAGTACCACTACATTTTCATACTGGAGTATTTCAAGTTGTGCAAAAAGGTATTCAAATGTCTTTTGTAGGCTTATTTCTTGGGAATTTTGAAAAGTGGGGAATTCCATTGGTCCGTCTGTTCTGTTCGTTTTTCTGGGATATTCGAGTACTATTCGGTCCATTATTTTTCAGTAAAATTTCAACACTAGTTTCAGTAGTTTCTGGATTTCCGTAAAATAGCATAACTGAATCTCCCAACTATTTTTATAATACGTGAAATATTTCCAGTATTAACAGAGAAAAAGTTTCTTCAAAATTTGCCAGGTCTTTGAAATTATTGAATTCACCTAATATTTTCTCAAATTCATTATTTTCCCAAAGTAAAAGAACATTTTGATTTTTGATAAATACGCAATTACTACGATTTATATGTAGAAACGACAACGTTGCGGGTGTATCTGACAGAGGAATGGTCATAACCTAACATTTTTAGAATACACACGGTGAAATGTGTCAGAATTTCATGGCTAACCGGGATACTTCATAAAAGTGAATTGAGTATAATTAATACAATCATGTAATATAAACATCCAATTCGAATTCGAAACCAGTAGCGCTATCTAGCGTCTACCGATTGAATCAACAAAACCGAAAGGAGAAATCTATAGAAACTCCTACGTATACAGAATCATGTTTACACCCTTAATTCAGAAGAAAACGAAAGATCGCAAAAGACACTTCAGAGGATGAATCACAAAAATCATTTGATGAAATGAAAACTCACTTGGCCGGTTATACCAGTTATAAAGGCTATTTTGCTTCCATCTCCACTAGCCATTTCTTCTGTTTAAAGAAGTAGAAAGTCACAATAACATCTAGTTTTTAGCACTCACTAAACGAAAATATTTGTTTTACCTTTGTTAATTAACAAAAAAGATCATAACATAACCTTTTCCGCTTGAATCGAATAAAAGACGTCAGTTGTCAAATCCAACTCAAAACAAGTAAAATGCAATCTCGAAACCTGTAATCGACAAATTGTCGGTAGATGGCGACAGTTCCACAAGGAAACCCACCTCGGCATCTCCATCACGGAATTACGGAAAAAGAGAAGATTCATTATTTTCTTACGGCAAATTAACGAAGTCGTTTAACTTATTGTCATTGTTTCAGAGTTCATTCAGACAGGACTGAGGATGAATGTTTCACTCTACGCAAGAAATTGTTTGAAACATTGCCAATTTGCCAAAATAATTTTAAACCTGTTTTCCTTCCAAATTCATGGAAAACTAATAATTATAATGATTAATAAAGTAAGGGTACTCGATGAATAATGAAATGAAATAGTATTATAATAATGGTACAACAATGATAGCATGAAGCAGTGCTTCCAAATTCGTTGTAGGTATATTTAATTAGAATAATAAGGCCCACTCGTTCAGTTTAAATTTCAAATGTCGTTCAAATTTTGTTTTAATGGTATAATTCAAAACAGGGTTAGACAGGACTTATTCATATAGAAGAATTCATTCATCATCAGAAAAATTTTCGCTAATGAATGTTGAGGCAAATGAATAGGATTTTGTTTTGACTGTTTTGAGGATACAACCAAAAAAAAGGCCAGGAAATTGCATAGGCAAATACCGTCTTCAATACTTCGTCTTCAAAATTAACCACAGATAACCAAAATATCTGGAAATTGGGTAGATAGATGTGAGTCACTATCAGGAAAATCCAATATGAAAATTACGGAACGCATCATTCACAATCTTGCGTGTATGCGCAAACGACTGCGCAAAAATTACTTTTCTCAGCAATCAGATTCCGTCGATTTGCCGGCCTGCTGATTCTCTCTCTTTTCGCTTGAGCTTGTTAGAGTGAGGTTGTACAAGTTTGAAAATGCCTACTGATCCTAAAGCTTTCCTCAAGGATTTCCTCGCTGGAGGAATATCTGCTGCAGTTGCCAAGACCTCAGTTGCACCAATTGAGAGAGTAAAACTCATTTTACAAGTACAGGCCGCTTCCAAACAAATCGAAGCAGGCAAAGAATACAAAGGTAGGAGTCACGTTTTTTTCGATAGTGTCATGGCGACCATCCTTAATTTAGTCATCCCACTTGTTATATGTAATAGCTTATTAGTGATCTGAACTGAAGTTACATCTTGAAGTGATCTAGTAGGCCTCATATTAATTCCTGGAATTAGTGTCACACGCTATTAAGCTCATTTGGCGACTTTGTGAAAATCCTCTTATTATATAACTTATGACAACGAAACGACCAACGTCATCCTCGCACTAATTAATTTCAATAAATTTATTATTTATTTATTTTTGCCTTAGGTATTATCGATGCATTCGTCAGAATTCCAAAGGAACAAGGTTTTGTTAGTTTGTGGCGTGGTAACCTCGCCAATGTACTCAGATACTTCCCAACACAAGCTTTAAACTTCGCCTTCAAAGATGTCTACAAACAGATGTTTATGAATGGTGTTGACAAGAATACACAATTCTGGAGGTATTTCGCCGCTAATTTGGCTTCTGGTGGAGCTGCTGGAGCCACTTCACTATGCTTTGTGTACCCACTGGATTATGCTCGTACACGGTGAGTTAATATTTTCTGCCAGCTGAAAGTTTCTGAAGTAGATGCTCTTTATTGCCATAGTAGTTCAGTTCATGGACCACCACAATTTTTGGCCTTGAATTTCTATGAATACCAATTTACTTACAAGGTGCATGTGCATAAACATACAATTTCATCAATGCTTTAAGTGTTGTCATTAGTATATGCTAAAATCTTATACCTGTAGATGTTTGTAAATAAATTGAAAGGGGATGCCGCATATATTTCTGTAGAGATGAAAATTATTGTTATTTCACTGAAGTTATTTGAATCAGATTTCATTTTCACTTGTACAGACTCTGAACAGTATAGGATTATATGTCCAATTATACCCTGTTAATGATCCAAGTCCAATTTAATATGCATGCATTCATTGAAAAAATTCAAATATTCCTCTGTGAAAACATCCGGGATTGTAGAGGATTTTGTTGGCAACTACAGTAAAGTTTTTTCAATATACCATATCAGTTAGATGAGGCGAGACTTTTGATGAAAATAGAAATTAAATGACAACCTTGCACTTTGAATTAGTCATCTCAAAGATGAACCCCATAATAATTCTATTTTTCTAACATGGATCTTCTGCCAACTGCATGATTCTAACCAACCTAATATGGTCTTTTGGTTTTTTTCAACTGGCAAATGCTCCTGACTTCACTGACACTTGTTTTGTTTCAGTTTGGGAGCCGATGTAGGAAAAAGCTTATCCGAAAGACAGTACACCGGTCTTGTTGATTGCATAAGCAAAACCTTCAAATCTGATGGACCTATTGGTTTGTACAGAGGTTTCTTTGTCTCAGTCCAAGGTATCATTATCTACAGAGCTTCATACTTTGGTCTCTTCGACACAGCTAAGGGAATGTTGCCAGACCCAAAGAACACTCCATTCCTCATCTCCTTCCTTATTGCTCAAGTAAGTACTCTCTTTGCGAATTCATAATTGATGCAACTAATATATAATTACAAATTCAGAACAGAATTCAGATTGCAGTGATACAGTTTCAAACCTAATAGAGTTGCCTGTCATCTTGGAATTCTTATATTCATAGAAAGTTTATTAGTGATTAGTATCACATAATTCTATACCTATAATTTGATCCTTTTTTCTTGCTTTGAGTATGATATCAAGGAAAATGGACTATTTACCAGGAGTAATTTTTTTTGTAATAATTTTGGAACAATATAAATGTAGAGTTGGGCTGAATAACTCCTTTCTCTTCACATTATCAGGCTCTATCATTTATGAATAGAGCCAATCTAATCTCATCTTCTGAAATTCGTAAAAATGAATTTAGTTTCATTCAAAATTTTCTTGAAGGTATCTGATATCTATATCACTTCAAAATATAATGATACTAGCTGGCCCGGCGAACTTTGTTACGCCTAAATGATACTTACGATGAATTTCACAAATCGTAATCACCGGTGATCGGAGATCAACGGCTTGGTTCTCTGATTTTTGAATTGTCAAATCGAGTTGATGCTAGATGAAACTCAGATCACCCCCCATGAGTATCGAAGTCCTTAGAAAAAGTTACACAATGTGGTGCTCATAAAATATTTCATACATTGTGTACCTGATTTTCAATCGTTATTACCCTCCACCCCCATGAAAAAAAAGCTATATCCGCCCTTGGGCGAGATTTCCATGTTTCCATGGATATGATATATGTCACACAGAACAGAAACACAAATATAATAATGTCAATTACTCATTATGGCTATTTTGGATTCAGTTATTTCCGCAAATATATTTATTACCCAAACAGAAATTCAAAAACATTTCAAAAATCATGAGAAAAGATGAGAATAATGGACAACTCACGATTGAAACTGATCGACAAAATGCGATTTACTTGAAATTTCGATAAAAATTCACTGTGATAGAGTTCTATGCAAATTATACAGTAATTGATGTCACGATTACGTTATTTTGAATAAATAAAGATGTGAAAATAACTAATAATAATCAGTCATTTTGTCTGAATAGCGCCACCTGAAGTGGTAAGAACGAAACTATTCTCATATCAGACTTATCTCAATGAAATCTCATCATTTTAGAGATCTGTAATCTAACGCTAAGTCATTTCGGCTTTGGTCAACAGCGCAGAGTTGGAGGCAACCCAAATTACACACTATATGTTTACATCCAAAGATATTCTAATGTAGAATATCTTTGTTTACATCGCTGTCTAACTGTAGCGACACCTAGTGGCCTTACTCGAAAGAAGGAAAAGCATTTCCTGTATAAGTAAAATTTTCATCGATTTTTTCAGAGTTTTATTGTATTTTATAATAACCAGACCGTAGACGAATCCATATATGAAGTTTCATAACAAACAGTCCATCCGATCTCGAGTTATAAATGGTGTAACCAACATCTTTCTTTTATATATATAGATATTGATAAATTAGAAGAAAAAGCTTCTAATCATCAAGAACTGCAACAAAGAATCAATCAAGATACATCAAATTTATTGGTGGTTCCAAATGTTCGCTGAAAAATCAGTGAAAAGTTCAATGTACAAACAATTTTGAAAACTCAAAATGATCTAAGATCTTAACAAACATAACTGATTAATGAAAAACTAGTCTATAAGCTGTAATATGCCTGTCTTCGTGGTGAAACCTATACAGAGGAAGCATCACGACCAGTAGGTGTGAGAAAGTCTGAACATATAGAATAGAGACATGTGTAGGTCTCTTATAGCAGATCATTTATGTTCTACACTTGTCAATCACATAATGGATTGGAATGATATAAGGATTCTGATGACACAGCTTGAAACAGTTTCGAAGAACTTGTGTTGTCTCTATCCCTTTTTCAGGAACCATAGCTGAAAAGTATTTGTTTCTATGTTACAATGTGATAAATAATTGAACAATTTCTATCTTGTGATCAAAATCGGCATCTGCGATGTGAAATGGCGAAATCATCTAAGATTATAGATTCGTCAATGCATCTCAGAAATCAGATCAAATTTGATTGTCATTTCCAGACTTCATTTCTAATTTCGGAAAACCCCTTCTCATATTCAGCCGTTAATAATTTTGTCAGTCATTCCAATTGTATATTGCTCAATGCTCACCCAAGAATTATCTAGTGAATGGAAAGCGCTACTTGTATATTGAATTAATCATTATACTCAAAGTGATTACGCTTTCACTATTTGTTCTGATAAATACACCTTATCATGTTCCTAAATTAAATTTACTATGTTGACCTTTGGGTTTGAAAAAATTTCAATACACTCTGGATTAAATTTATGTTGAGGTATTTATATATTTGATTTATCAGAATAAGTGAAACTAATTCATATCAAGGTCATCTCAATGAAGTACTATCTGAATTTTTCCAGATAATGTGTATCTTTCATATGTACAGGGTGTTTCTTTGGTAAATGAACATATGGTAATCTGAGCTAGAGCTACCCTAAGAGGTATATGATAGGTCTAATCAATTCCATAACCAGGGTGGTGGTACTTTCGAGCACCTTCTGTAATTCACGTAAAGTTTTTATGTTTCTTTATACATGGTGTTTGGAGGGTGAGTAGCCATAGGTAAACGGTGGATAGGTGATGCTCTTGGGTACTTGTTGCGCCTAATAAAACAACATTTTGCCCAAAGTTCAAAGTGTTATAATTTTTTTGCAATTTTTCTAGAAATTTTCCATTTTTATAAGCTTTTATTTAGTTTCACCTGTCCCGGTGTCTGTCTGTCTGTAATCAAATCTTGCAAGTTAAATATGACACACTTCTAATCGTCCGATTGATTTGAAATTTTGCAGGTGTACCTAATTCTGGTGACAATCCATCATGAAATATTTTTCATAGAAAAAAAAAACAAAATGGTGGATGAGTTTATTAATTATGATCCGATTCCATTCAAAATTAGTATCCGGGGTATTTGGCTTCGAAAATGATGATACTTTTGTCAAAATTGGGAAATTCAAGATGGCGGACGAGTTTTGTAATTATGATCATATTCCATTCAAAATTAGGGGTTTTTTGGGTCGGAAATTACGATTCTTCAAAATCGAGGAATTCAAAATGGCGGATGAGTGTTGTTATAAAAGATTATCTTCAAAAATGTTTTTTGAGAATTAGGCTTGTTCTCATTAAAATCTTGATTTTTTTTAAATTTAATGCTCGAGGTGTCTATAAAATGATTTTTTTTAGTCTAGTCTTGTCTTATTCAGATTGAATCATAATTTCATACAAACGTCTTCAAAAAACCTGACAGCGTCGTATCAAACATCAAAATGAAAAAAAAATAATGTTGTGTCCACTTTACAAACTGAAATAAAAAAAATTACATAGTGTTGGGTTTAAAAACTTCTCTAGTTAATACTCTTTGCAGTGGTATGTAAGTATGTAACATGTACCATTAATAATCAGATAACTCAACAAAAAGCTATGTTAGATTAATTTTACCTGCTCAATGGAATAGTTTTGTCGTCACCCTTTTAAGGCATCCTTTAAGACAAAACTGTTTTTTGTTATCTGATTATTAATGGTACATGTTACATACCATTGCAAAGAGTATTAACTAGAGAAGTTTTTAAAACCCAACACAATGTCAAAAAAATTTTATTTCACTTTGTAAAGTGGACACAACATTTTTTTTTCATTTTGATGTTTGATACCACGCTGTAGGTTTTTTGAAGACGTTTGTATGAAATTATGATTCAATCAGAATAAGACCATTTACCTAAGGCTACTCACCCTCCAAACACCCTGTATATTCGTTCATCACTGTTGACTTAAAAAAATAAATAAATTTTTCTTAATAATGGCTTACCGGAAATAACTTGAAATGATTCCCCAGAATACATATTATAAAATACGAACGTTCAATTGGTGGGACAAAAAAAAATTCAATTTGATCATAATGTACGATTTTTCTGAGACTTAAGTGGAATTTCAATAGCTTGGAAGAAGTCCCATATTTTTAAAATACGGACCTGGAATTTTTCGAAAATTTAAATATAAATTGATCGACCTGTAAGTAGAAGTATGTTCCAAATATCAACTGACTATACTGATTGGTTCAAAAGTTATGAGAAATTAAAATTTTTGGTGAATACCTGAATACATAAACCAGCCCGTATCTCAGTTATGGAATTGATTAGACTAGGGTAGCTCTAATTCAGGTTACCATACCAACAAAACGATGAAAATTATTTTTAAATGAAGAAAGATTTAGCTCAATGCAGACAATTCAATTATTATTATCACAGACGTACAACCTATTTCATGCATTACGTTTAATGTAATAAGACAGGCCTTATTGGACAAATATTTTCATGCCATTATTAATTGAGGTAAATTTCCCAGTCCATTCTGCAATTTTTGGCATATTTTACAGTCATTTTCATCATGAAGGGGTTGTTTGGTATCGTGCTTTCTAAACCATCAATTCCCTGTACTGAATAATTTCTTCCAAAGGACACATCTTACTTTTCATTTGTGTGCAAGTTCACTGCCGAATTCCTGATGTTACAATTGAATGCTATGCAAAATGTTTTGAACGAGGCTTTTGTAACGATTTTTTTACAGCTGTTTCATTTTTTCAATTTAATTCTCAAAGTGGAAAATGTGAATCTTCCTGGAAGGTGAATGAATGAGCACTCATCAGTGCATTTTTATATCTGATATTGAATTGATACTTTGTTCGTTTTGAAATGGAAATCACAGCAGTTGTCATACTCTCTGTATAAAAAGTACCCGGAAAATGTTATTTAAATGAACCGCCAAAAAGGAATCGGTAATTTTTTTTTCTTAAAGTTGGTAGGACCTTCCTTTATTACCAAGTCAAATTTGAGCGCGATCTGTCAACTAGTGTGTTTACAACAGCTGTCAGTATCAGTCGACCTCAAAAGTGCTCTGCGAATTTTACAATGGAAAAAATAGTTGATCAAAGAGTTTGCCTCAAATTTTGTCTTGCAAACGAATTTTCTTGTGCCGATTCATTGAAAATGTTAAAAAAAGCCTTTGGTGATAATTGTATGTCAAAAACACAAGCATACGATTGGTACAAATCATTCAAAGACGGTCCGAAAAAACCACGTCAAAGTCGATCGAAAATTAAAGTTTTGCTCACTGTTTTCTTCGATTATCGTGGTGTTGTGCACTCAGAATTTCTTCCTGAAGGACAGACAGTGAATAAGGAGTATTACTTGGGTGTATTGAGGCGTTTGCGTGAGAATGTTCGTCGTAAACGGCCAGATTTATGGAAAGACAATTCGTGGATTTTGCATGATGATAACGCGCCGTCGCACCGAGCCATAATTATTAAGGAATACAAGACCAAAAACTCAATAAATACCATCGAACAACCGCCGTATTCACCTGACTTAGCTCCGTGCGACTTTTTTCTATTCCCAAGACTCAAATTGCCCCTACGTGGAACGCGTTTTGAGTCCATTGAAGCCATCAAAACAAATTCGCAACGAGAACTGAAGGCCATACCTTTGGCGGCGTATGAGCGGTGCATGGAAAAGTGGGTTCGCCGATATCATAGTTTTATTGTAAGCAATGGGTACTATTTTGAAGGAGACAAAATAAATATTGATGATTAAATTTAAATTTATGTGTTTTTTTTTACAATTCCGGGTACTTTTTATACAGAAGGTATGAATGGAGAAAAAAATGAATTTGTCTGAAACATTTCTGTTCTTTTTCAGGCTGTCACTACCGTGTCTGGTATCACTTCATATCCATTTGACACAGTAAGAAGGCGTATGATGATGCAGTCTGGCAGAGCTAAATCTGACATGTTATACAAGAACACTCTCGATTGCTGGATGAAGATCGGCAAACAAGAAGGGCCAACTGCCTTCTTCAAGGGAGCATTCTCCAATGTACTCAGAGGAACTGGAGCTGCCCTTGTATTGGTATTCTACGATGAAGTGAAAAATCTACTATAGATTTTGAATTAGGGAAATTAATTTAACAGAGATCATTCATTCCAAACGACCATTCCTTGAGATCAGGCTTGAACTACATTCCTTTAAAGCATTTTCGGATTACTTTTGGATCAAAGTAAAAAATAAATAGCGAAATCAGAACGAGAAAATATTTTTTAACAATGTACCATTTGTCATTTTAAAGTAATAATTGGATTTTATTTTATAAAATTCAAGAAATAAATTGTTACACTAGTTACATATTCATTTCTGCCGTATCAACCTCCCAGTATTTTTCAGTCGCAGAATACACAATTCTGATATTATTTCTGTACCTGTTCATCATATACAATAAACAGTAAAGTCAGAATTACTTATTTTTTTTTACAAATAAAAGACTTCATCCTACTCATGAACTAGGAATTTTTTAAATTCATAAATTTTGGTAGATAATTCAAAGAATCCTTGTCATTTGATAACAAAGGGAAATTGACTATCGAACTTTCACGGTAACCCTAAAATTGTCAATCTTATGAAAAGACAAAAAAAGGGTCCATTAAGAGGGGTTTATACTAGTGTTGTAACAGAAGCCAGTTTTCTGTAGCGGATGCGGAGGTTAACGGAGGCGGAGGTGAAAGATGAAGTGAAAAGAATGGGTAATATATGATTTATTGAAATAATAAAAATGAAGGAAACATTTACTCAGTATTCGAAATTCAGCAGCGGCAAATTATATTTGACAAATAAAGGTTTTGCCGTTTTATCACCGTCTAAACGATTTCTATGTGGTTCGTATACTAAGGGGAAGTATCACCTTTTGAATCGTGGTAAATCTCCATTCAAAAAGTGGTCTCTTTATTTCACGAGTAACTACCCTAATTTACGACGTAGAGACTTGATTTTTTTTTTATTGAAGTTGAAGAACGCTCCGGGGGCAAATGGTTTTCCTTTTTTTGATTTAATTAGTTTTTCAATTAAAAAAACCGGGGTAATATTTTTGAACTAATCATCATGAAAATTTTTGTAGTTCATAAAAGATTCAATTGCCCAGGGCAAATAGTTGCGATTTTTTCCAGAAAATGATGAATAACCGTCGAAAAAAAAAATCATTGTGTTCTTTCCAAAACGCTGAAGTTCAACCTGTTTTTTTTAATTGAAAAACTAATTAAATCGGAAAAAAGAAAACTATTTGCCCTCGGGACGTTCTTCAATTTAAAAAAATATCAAGTCTCTACGTCGTAAATGAGGGTAGTTACTCGTGAAATATAGAGACCACTTTTTGAATGGAGTTTTACCACGATTCAAAGGGTGATACTTCCCCTTAAGCCAGCACCAGTTCACTCGGCTGTCGCGACTCGTGCTCCAGCCTCCGTTATAACTCCGCAAAAATTTCACGGAGTCGGAAGCGGAGATACGATTTTTGCGGAACTTCCGCAGTAACGGAGGCGGAGTTCCGTTACAACACTAGTTTATACTGCGGGGCTTCCTGAGGGCACGTCAAACTCTACCCACTTCTTACCCCTCATCTCCCCTAAGAAATCGTCGATTTTCAGGACGTCCGAAGATATCACAGACATTCCTCGTATTTACCGTCCTTTTCTTCCACATGCGAAATTTCAGTTACGTACAGCATTTACCAAGGGGAAGGCGGAAGTTGCCGAATGCCCTCGTATATTCACGAATGAAGTGAAATTATTTACGAAACTGCAGACAACACTGTAAATTCATGGGAAAGAGTCTTACCTCTGTGCCCTTACGTTTTACGAGATGGGAGGAAATAATTGGGAATTCCCTACAACTGAGGGAATTCCCACTTTCAAGGTTGAGGTCTATAATATTGATTTTAGCTCAAGGACCAGACAGGCATGTTACCTGTGTTGAAAGATGTGAAGAAAAAAAAATAAGAATATACTCTCTGTATAAAAAGTACCCGGAAAATGTTATTTAAATGAACCGCCAAAAAGGAATCGGTAATTTTTTTTTCTTAAAGTTGGTAGGACCTTCCCTTATTACCAAGCCAAATTTGAGCGCGATCTGTCAACTAGTGTGTTTACAACAGCTGTCAGTATCAGTCGACCTCAAAAGTGCTCTGCGAATTTTACAATGGAAAAAATAGTTGATCAAAGAGTTTGCCTCAAATTTTGTCTTGCAAACGAATTTTCTTGTGCCGATTCATTGAAAATGTTAAAAAAAGCCTTTGGTGATAATTGTATGTCAAAAACACAAGCATACGATTGGTACAAATCATTCAAAGACGGTCCGAAAAAACCACGTCAAAGTCGATCGAAAATTAAAGTTTTGCTCACTGTTTTCTTCGATTATCGTGGTGTTGTGCACTCAGAATTTCTTCCTGAAGGACAGACAGTGAATAAGGAGTATTACTTGGGTGTATTGAGGCGTTTGCGTGAGAATGTTCGTCGTAAACGGCCAGATTTATGGAAAGACAATTCGTGGATTTTGCATGATGATAACGCGCCGTCGCACCGAGCCATAATTATTAAGGAATACAAGACCAAAAACTCAATAAATACCATCGAACAACCGCCGTATTCACCTGACTTAGCTCCGTGCGACTTTTTTCTATTCCCAAGACTCAAATTGCCCCTACGTGGAACGCGTTTTGAGTCCATTGAAGCCATCAAAACAAATTCGCAACGAGAACTGAAGGCCATACCTTTGGCGGCGTATGAGCGGTGCATGGAAAAGTGGGTTCGCCGATATCATAGTTGTATTGTAAGCAATGGGGACTATTTTGAAGGAGACAAAATAAATATTGATGATTAAATTTATGTGTTTTTTTTTACAATTCCGGGTACTTTTTATACAGAAGGTATTACTATTTCTTGTGCGAATTTCTGTTTTGGTTGTAAGTTAGGTTCGGAAAAGAGTCGTGGACTAAAAAAATCATGCACATATGAACCTACAGTATATAAAAAATTGTAATTGAGACTCAAAATCTAAACCAAAATTTTTTAATGTATTTAAATTTGTTTATTGTATGAGAAGCTGTATCAAAGGAATTGTATACAGGGTGTCCCAGAAGTCGCGCACCCCATTGAGGGGAACGAAAGTGAAAAATATTTTTTAAGTCCAAAAATCCATGTTTTAAATTTTTTGATAACGTAGTTAACTAGTAATTAATGAATGAAAGTGACCAGTCAGGAACGCCCTACAGGAAAATAAGTAGGCAGTGGGGACTGGAGAGTGAGACGCCAGAGCTGCTGACGTGTCCCCCTCCCCAGTCTCGGTTTACTGCATGAAAAGCCGGCAGCAGCTCTGGTGTCTCACTCTCGCGTCCCCACTGCATATAATTCTTCTGTAGGGCGCTCCTGATCGGTCACTTTCATTAATTAATTACCAATTAAGGTCGGTGTTTAAAGCGAGTAGGAAATCGCCTCCGATAGAGGCGCCACCGTGCATTTTATGAAATATCTCCATAGAACTTACATTATCACTATAAGTTCTATGAATATCTCTATCGTTATGAATGAAATGTACAATGGCGCTCTCTATCCGAAAATCGCCGAACTATGAAATATGTCAATGTGTGGGTAAAGCAGGAATTTTTTCCCGCCAAAATTTGAATTTGGCCATTTTCTGCCAATTCCGTATTTCAAGTTGATCTTCTGAACGAAATTATCAGTAGATTCACTTTTAATCGGAAGTTGAACTATTTTCATGGGTCTTTCTGTTGAAATAAAACAGAAGCATGGGTTGGCTCATTTTCTTCTATTTTTGAAAGAAAAAACTGTCAGAATGAAATCGATTAAAATTATTTCAACAAAAACCCCAATCCTTTCTGAGTTCACCCACAAAATTTCAGTTCTCAAAGTGAAACCGTTTTCGAAATCAACTTGAAATAAAAACACACTACATTGAACGCCCACCTTAACTACGTTATCCAAAAATTTCAAACATGGATTTTTCACTTTCGATCCCCTCAATGGGGTGCGCGACTTCCGGGACACCTGTATACAGTGAAACCTCTACTAACGGACACTTCCTTTGAACGGACACATTTTCATAGTCCGGAATTCGGTAAATGCAAATCCTTCGGATAGGACCTTAGACAAAGGAAAGAGCCTCTCTTGAGCGGACGATCTCTTGGGCGGACACCTGTTATTTTAGGTTGCAGAACTCTCCCTTGAGCGGACAACCGAAACTTAGGCAACGTAAATATTTCATGATACTTCACCGCATACTGGGTTCACTTGGTTGACAGACGGTTAAAACCCAGATGCAGATGAAAATCATCATATATCATTATTTCATAAGATTGAAACGATAAGGTAATTCGAGAAGGAGCAAGGATTACAGTAATGTATGGATAATCCGAACTATCCTATAATCCGAACGGCCCCACTTGGTAAAAAGATATGTATAATCCGAACAGCCCGAACTCAGCAATCCGAACGCCCACCATCTTGTTTTTTTGCGAGATGTACCCTATACATATTTGCGTACTACATATTCAGTTCAAAAAATGGCTTCTAAACGCAAGCATGTCACTCAAAGAATTTCCAGAGAACTTGAATATCATTCAATTTAACAGCAAAAAGGTACACCTACTCTTGGTAAAACTCGATGCTATGCACCGTTTTCGGAGTATGTATTTTGATTTCAATGACCTCATAGCTGACTTTCAACCATTTAGAAGCAATAGATTATTTAGAAAAAAGTATTTTTAGAACACCCACTCTAATTGAATCCGATTTTATGTTATTACCCTTTTTTACATTCTCATCTTTTGATTTTTTGTTCAATTAATACATTTATCTTACTTCATACCAGCATCTGTCATCACTTCATAATTTTCAAATCAAAATACTCCGAAAACGGTACACAGTATCCAGTTTTACCAGAAGTACCTTTTTTGTGTAAGATTGAAAGATGTTTAAGTTTATTTGAAATTTTGATTAATAAATCTAATATTAAAAAAGTTATGTTCAATACTACTTAATTGGTGCGAACCGTGTATTATGGGCCCTCCGTGAGAGTCAAACATAAAAACAAATTCATTGGATATGTCAGCTTCCAAAACATATTCGTATAAAATTTCATTACAATGTTGCTAGTTGTTTCGGCAAAATCGTAAAAATGTGTATTATTTTTTTTTCAACACCCTTTATCTTGAACGAATGGCGTTACGAAAGTTCTTCACAAGGCAAACCCCAATTATTTTTCAGTTTTCTACCTATCCTAGAGACAGGGTCACTTTTTTTAAACACCCTCCATAATCCGAACGTGGATATCATTCAATATGATTTCTATAATCCGAAGGATTTGATAAACCGAACGGGTCTTGACAATTTTCTGTTCGGATTATTCATACATTTCTGTATATGAAATTCTAAAAGATCTCGAGAATTTTCTGATTTCATCATAGCTAGCCATATAAAAAAAAATCTATGTAGTATAAACATCACATAACAAATTCAATTGTTAGTTCACTATATAACACCAATTTATTGATTTGGATTTTTGAGATGAATGAATGAAATCAAATTCAGACAAATACTTATATTTATTTCCAAGATTATTTTACAGAAGTTTTTTGGATGAACATAAGTTTTAAAATGACGTTAAAAAAATTATATAAAGAAATATTTGATACTAGCTGGCCCGGCGAACTTTGTTCCGCCTAAATGATACTTACGGCGGATTTCACAAATCGTAATCACCGGTGATCGGAGATCAACGGCTTGGTTCTCTGATTTTCGAACTGTCAAATGTTTCCATGGATATGAGCTATCACACAGAACAGATACACAAAAATAATATGTCATAACATAATATGTCAATCACTAATAATGGCAATTTTGGATTAAGTTATTTCCGCAAATATATTTATTACCCAAACAGAAATTCAAAAACATTTTAAAAATTATGAGAAAAGATGAGAATGGACATCTCACGATTGGAACTCATCGCCAAAATCCGATTAACTTGACATTTCGATAAAAATTCACTGTGATATTCACCCGCTTCTGGATCTGTAAATAGTCTTTCATGGTACTATAAGCCCTATGTGAATTACACAGTAATTGATGTCATATGTTCTTTTTTCGACCATTTCAAACCACGACGACCGAAATGCTCGTAAAAAGAACAGATGACATCAATCGATGGCCGCGAAAGCCTCAACAAATTCATCGCCATTTAATTGTGATAAAGGAAAAGCATTTCCTGTATAAGTAAAATTTTTATCGATTTTTTCAAAGTTTTATTGTATTTTATAATAACCAGACCGTAGACGAATCCATATATGAAGTTTCATAACAATCAGTTCAACCGATCTCAAGTTATAAATGGTGTAACCAACATCTTTCTTTTATATATATAGATTACTCTCAATCTCTTAGTAACAAGTGACAAACATAATTCAAACTCTTTTTTTTTTTTAGAAAAATCCGACTTTAGCTGAATAGCATTCAAGACACAAAATCTCATGCAATTAGCTTTCACACTCTCCGCTAAGGAGAATATTCACTCATCCTAACTATTGAGCTCAGCGATTTGTAGTCCTCTTTTTTGGTATGGTCCTCTTCTTCGGTGTTGTTTTCAGCCCTTTCACTTTTCACTGATAACAGACGCCTTACAAGTAAACAATAAATATTTGCCTTTGGATTTTGCTGAATGGTACCACGGCCCTCTAAAGATCTTTAGTCTTTAGATGGCCGTGATGGTACCTGCTTCAATGTGCAGTATTGCCAGATAGACGGAACGATCAGTAGACGGTGGAAATATCCAAGTTTGTCGATTAGGTGGCAGCACTTTACGATCGTTTAATTTTAATTTTACTGAAATCGGTTCTGGAGCGATTGGAAAAAACTTTTTGTGTGGAAATTCATAAAAAAAAAGTTTTATTTTTTTTTTCAGTCGACGAAAAAAAAGTTATGAAATTTCCGACTTGAAGAACTCTTCAAATTGAATAATAGTGAAAACCCCATATAAATCGGTGGTCTCTATCGTGAGCAATCGCGAACCGTCAGAAGGGTTTAGGCCCCTCTTAACAAAAATTAAGAAAATCGAACGAATGCCAAAGATACAACCCATCTACTCTCGTAAGCTATCGTTTATGAAATACCAAATACCTCGCGAGTGTGAGTTCTGTTCACGTTGGTGCCACTAAAAGGAGAATTCATACGTGGATCAAAGAACTCGAACGATGTAGTCGACTTTCTCGCAATGAAGGTTGTTTCCATAGACTATCTAGTTGTTTCCCACTCGTTCAAAATCAAGCTGAAGGCAGAATGACAATTTATTTCTGATAACGGAATTTTATTGATGACTATTTCACTCATTCCATTTGTAGTGAGGAAGTTTCCGTAGCAAAGATCGTTTCATCTCGACGAAAGTTTCAAGCCGGCAAAACTAACAAGTTAGTTTTTCAGCGATAAAATTTTTGACGTTTCTCGAATTCATAGATAGCTTCGGAAATAAATATCATAGAGAAAACAAACAACGTTTAGTGGTTTAGTCAATCTATGATGAATTATAATTTGCCAAATAGCGCAATACGCGTCAAATGTGAACATATTACCGTATTTTCTCGTGGAATAGTCATGCCGAATACCATTCGTGATGAAATTTAAGCAGGTGAAATTTCTCTCTTGTAATATTCGTGTTTGTTGCTTTTCGGAAATTTCCGAGCAACAAATCTCTAGTGGTATTACATATGAAAAATCGAACATACAAATTTCATTATTTTCGGCCGACTTAAAAAATGTAATTCATTCCCCACCTGACATAATTCACAGAATACGGAATCAAACAGAAATTTTCCTAAAATGTCATGCTCCTAATACAAGAAAATTCAGTGATTAACGAACGATAATCTAGCATGATTCTCCGATCAACGCTTTGTGAAAGTGGAGACAAGTTTTGCATAATTTTTTGTTTAAAAAGTGCCTCATAAAATTTGATTGTTGCGTTCGTCGGATTTGGTTTACTTTTGAAATACTCTGTTTCGCACAGGTTTCTATAGGCAAGAGTGTTACAATTTGTTTCCGACCGACCAAGGGCAGATTTACGGGATTAACATGAGTATCGAAGACCTGAAAAAATGGTGGTGCACATAAAATATTTCATACACTGTGTACCTGATTCAATGGTTTTCAATCGTTATTACCCTTCCCATGAAAAACAGCTATATCTGACCTTCTGCTCAAAATGATTCATTTTTATTGCATCCACTTATCATGCAATAAGTCGACAGGAAAAACGAAAAAATCTATTAGTGCCATCGCATCTCAGCAACACACAATTTATCATAACAATTTTCGTATCTTAGGTACATTTTGCACGACCTCAGAACATTGTTGAGCATTCGAGGCAGAACTACTACCTAGGTAGTCCGAAAATGCTTAGGTAAGATTCGAAACTTACCGAGACCTGTGCGAAGTGGGACTCTCTCTCTCTCAAGAAGATAACCAATGAACTTGAACTGAGAACAACAGTTATCTTCGAGATAAGAATAGTTGATGAAGCCAGTCATAAGTTCACTCAATATTTCGTGAGCTATCCTTCTTGAAGATTGGTCATATCAGTACCAGCAAATGGAAGAAATTTGGGATTCATTCAGTTACACATCATCAGAATTTTCGAAATATTTCAGTACATTCGAGGCAAATCCAAAAAATGATTGTGCATATTCCTGATTAGAAGAGGGATATTTATATTATCACTTTTTACTTCAATAACGAAGCAGTGACGTATTTTTCAAAAAAAAAACAGCTTCTGACAGTATAACATAAGTTTGATAAACATCAAAATTAACCCTATGGATCACCATATCTCTTCAAATTGATAGAGGAATCACCATTGAAACTAAATGTACTAATAAATTTGATTTATTTATAATATAAGAGACACTACCATCTACCTTGAGGAAAAATAAAACATTTATCTCCACAAAGTTACACAGTTACAAATGAATTTGATATTATACTGACAATTCTTACTTTTACACCATGCTTCATCTGACAGGTAACATCACCTTCAACACTGAAAAAATAATGAGCCATTAGTGTGGGACATTAACATTCAAATAATTTTGATTCAAACTAGAAAAATAATCAGATAATGGGTAGTGGTATAATTGGGTCATCAAAATAGGCTCAGTGTGGTGCATAAAACATCATGTAATTAAGTTCCCTATTACGTTGAATTTGATATCGATGATAAACAAAGGATCATTTCACAAGTGATAAATAACTTTGGGAGAAAAACTAAAATATAATATACTAATTCAAATTCCACCTACCTGCAATTGAAAAACACCATGTTGCATCAAACAGTTAGCATCACCTTCAACACTGAAAAAATTGTGAGCTATTAGTGTGAGACAATGATATTCAATGAGGTTTTATTTAAGCTAGAAAAATAATCAGATAATGGGTAGTGGTATAATTGAGTCATCAAAATAGGCTCAGTGTGGTGCATAAAACATCATGTTATTTAGTTCTCCATTACGTTGAATTTGATATCTATGATAAACAAAGGATCATTTCAAAAGTGATAATTAACCTTGGAAGAAAAACTAAAATATAATATGCTAATTCAAATTCCACCTACCTGCTATTGAAAAACACCATGTTGCATCTAACTGCTAAAATCACCTTCAACACTGAAAAAATTATGAGCCATTAGTGTGGATCAATATCATTCAAAGAAGTTTGATTTAAACTAGAAAAATTATCAGATAATGGGTAGTGGTATAATTGAGTCATCAAAATAGGCTCAGTGTGGTGCATAAATCATCATGTGGAAAAGTTCCCAATTACATTGAATTTGATATCTATGATAAACAAAGGATCATTTCAAAAGGGATAAATAACTTTGGGAGAAAAACTGAAATAGAATATACCATTCAAATTCCTCCTACCTGCAATTGAAAAACACCATGTTGCATCTAACAGTTAACATAACTTTCAACACTGAAAAAATTGTGAGCTATTAGTGTCAGACAATAATATTCAAAGAGGTTTAAATTAAGCTAGAAAAATAATCAGATAATGGGTAGTGGTATAATTGAGTCATCAAAATAGGCTCAGTGTGGTGCATAAAACATCATGTTAAAAAGTTCGAAATTACATTGAATTAGATATCTATGATAAAAAATCGGCTCAGTGTGGTGCATAAATCATCACGTGAAAAAGTTCCCAATTACATTGAATTTGATATCTATGATAAACAAAGGATCATTTCAAAAGTGATCGATAACTTTGGGAGAAATACTAAAATAGAAAATACTATTTCAAATTCCACCTACCTGCAATTGAAAAACACCATGTTGCATCTAACAGTTAACATCACTTTCAACACTGAAAAAATTGTGAGCTATTAGTGTCAGACAATAATATTCAAAGAGGTTTAAATTAAGCTAGAAAAATAATCAGATAATGGGTAGTGGTATAATTGAGTCATCAAAATAGGCTCAGTGTGGTGCATAAAACATCATGTTAAAAAGTTCGAAATTACGTTGAATTAGATATCTATGATAAAAAATCGGCTCAGTGTGGTGCATAAATCATCACGTGAAAAAGTTCCCAATTACATTGAATTTGATATCTATGATAAACAAAGGATCATTTCAAAAGTGATCAATAACTTTGGGAGAAATACTAAAATAGAAAATACTATTTCAAATTCCACCTACCTGCAATTGAAAAACACCATGTTGCATCGTACTGTTAAAATCACCTTCAACACTGAAAAAATTGTGAGCTATTAGTGTGAGACAATGATATTCAATGAGGTTTTATTTAAGCTAGAAAAATAATCAGATAATGGGTAGTGGTATAATTGAGTCATCAAAATAGGCTCAGTGTGGTGCATAAAACATCATGTTATTTAGTTCTCCATTACGTTGAATTTGATATCTATGATAAACAAAGGATCATTTCAAAAGTGATAATTAACCTTGGAAGAAAAACTAAAATATAATATGCTAATTCAAATTCCACCTACCTGCTATTGAAAAACACCATGTTGCATCTAACTGCTAAAATCACCTTCAACACTGAAAAAATTATGAGCCATTAGTGTGGATCAATATCATTCAAAGAAGTTTGATTTAAACTAGAAAAATTATCAGATAATGGGTAGTGGTATAATTGAGTCATCAAAATAGGCTCAGTGTGGTGCATAAAACATCATGTTATTTAGTTCTCCATTACGTTGAATTTGATATCTATGATAAACAAAGGATCATTTCAAAAGTGATAATTAACCTTCATGTTATTTAGTTCTCCATTACGTTGAATTTGATATCTATGATAAACAAAGGATCATTTCAAAAGTGATAATTAACCTTGGAAGAAAAACTAAAATATAATATGCTAATTCAAATTCCACCTACCTGCTATTGAAAAACACCATGTTGCATCTAACTGTTAAAATCACCTTCAACACTGAAAAAATTATGAGCCATTAGTGTGGGTCATGAACATTCAAAGAAGTTTGATTTAAACTAGAAAAATTATCAGATAATGGGTAGTGGTATAATTGAGTCATCAAAATAGTCTCAGTGTGGTGCATAAAACATCATGTGAAAAAGTTCCCAATTACATTGAATTTGATATCTATGATAAACAAAGGGTCATTTCAAAAGTGAACAATAACTTTGGGAGAAATACTAAAATAGAAAATACTATTTCAAATTCCACCTACCTGCAATTGAAAAACACCATGATGCATCTAACTGTTAAAATCACCTTCAACACTGAAAAAATGATGAGCCATTAGTGTGGGTCATTAACATTCAAAGAAGTTTGATTTAAACTAGAAAAATTATCAGATAATGGGTAGTGGTATAATTGAGTCATCAAAATAGGCTCAGTGTGGTGCATAAAACATCATGTTGAAAAGTTCGAAATTACGTTGAATTAGATATCTATGATAAAAAATCGGCTCAGTGTGGTGCATAAATCATCACGTGAAAAAGTTCCCAATTACATTGAATTTGATATCTATGATAAACAAAGGATCATTTCAAAAGTGATCAATAACTTTGGGAGAAATACTAAAATAGAAAATACTATTTCAAATTCCACCTACCTGCAATTGAAAAACACCATGTTGCATCGTACTGTTAAAATCACCTTCAACACTGAAAAAATTGTGAGCTATTAGTGTCAGACAATAATATTCAAAGAGGTTTAAATTAAGCTAGAAAAATAATCAGATAATGGGTAGTGGTATAATTGAGTCATCAAAATAGGCTCAGTGTGGTGCATAAATCATCATGTGGAAAAGTTCCCAATTACATTGAATTTGATATCTATGATAAACAAAGGATCATTTCAAAAGTGATCAATGACTTTGGGAGAAATACTAAAATAGAAAATACTATTTAAAATTCCACCTACCTGCAATTGAAAAACACCATGTTGCATCTGACAGTTAACATCACTTCCAACACTGAAAAAATTGTGAGCTATCAGTGTGAGACAATAATATTCAAAGAGGTTTAAATTAAGCTAGAAAAATAATCAGATAATGGGTAGTGGTATAATTGAGTCATCAAAATAGGCTCAGTGTGGTGCATAAAACATCATGTAATTAAGTTCTCTATTACGTTGAATTTGATATCGATGATAAACAAAGGATTATTTCAAAAGTGATAAATAACTTTGGGAGAAAAACTAAAATATAATATACTAATTCAAATTCCACCTACCTGCAATTGAAAAACACCATGTTGCATCAAACAGTTAGCATCACCTTCAACACTGAAAAAATTGTGAGCTATTAGTGTGAGACAATGATATTCAATGAGGTTTTATTTAAGCTAGAAAAATAATCAGATAATGGGTAGTGGTATAATTGAGTCATCAAAATAGGCTCAGTGTGGTGCATAAAACATCATGTTATTTAGTTCTCCATTACGTTGAATTTGATATCTATGATAAAAAAAGGATCATTTCAAAAGTGATAATTAACCTTCATGTTATTTAGTTCTCCATTACGTTGAATTTGATATCTATGATAAACAAAGGATCATTTCAAAAGTGATAATTAACCTTGGAAGAAAAACTAAAATATAATATGCTAATTCAAATTCCACCTACCTGCTATTGAAAAACACCATGTTGCATCTAACTGTTAAAATCACCTTCAACACTGAAAAAATTATGAGCCATTAGTGTGGATCAATATCATTCAAAGAAGTTTGATTTAAACTAGAAAAAATATCAGATAATGGGTAGTGGTATAATTGAGTCATCAAAATAGGCTCAGTGTGGTGCATAAATCATCATGTGGAAAAGTTCCCAATTACATTGAATTTGATATCTATGATAAACAAAGGATCATTTCAAAAGTGATCAATGACTTTGGTAGAAATACTAAAATAGAAAATACTATTTCAAATTCCACCTACCTGCAATTGAAAAACACCATGTTGCATCTGACAGTTAACATCACTTCCAACACTGAAAAAATTGTGAGCTATTAGTGTGAGACAATAATATTCAAAAAGGTTTAAATTAAGCTAGAAAAATAATCAGATAATGGGTAGTGGTATAATTGAGTCATCAAAATAGGCTCAGTGTGGTGCATAAAACATCATGTTGAAAAGTTCGAAATTACGTTGAATTAGATATCTATGATAAAAAATCGGCTCAGTGTGGTGCATAAATCATCACGTGAAAAAGTTCCCAATTACATTGAATTTGATATCTATGATAAACAAAGGATCATTTCAAAAGTGATCAATAACTTTGGGAGAAATACTAAAATAGAAAATACTATTTCAAATTCCACCTACCTGCAATTGAAAAACACCATGTTGCATCGTACTGTTAAAATCACCTTCAACACTGAAAAAATTGTGAGCTATTAGTGTCAGACAATAATATTCAAAGAGGTTTAAATTAAGCTAGAAAAATAATCAGATAATGGGTAGTGGTATAATTGAGTCATCAAAATAGGCTCAGTGTGGTGCATAAAACATCATGTAATTAAGTTCTCTATTACGTTGAATTTGATATCGATGATAAACAAAGGATTATTTCAAAAGTGATAAATAACTTTGGGAGAAAAACTAAAATATAATATGCCAATTCAAATTCCACCTACCTGCAATTGAAAAACACCATGTTGCATCAAACAGTTAGCATCACCTTCAAAACTGAAAAAAATGTGAGCTATTAGTGTGAGACAATGATATTCAATGAGGTTTTATTTAAGCTAGAAGAATAATCGGATAATGGGTAGTGGTATAATTGAGTCATCAAAATAGGCTCAGTGTGGTGCATAAAACATCATGTAATTAAGTTCTCTATTACGTTGAATTTGATATCGATGATAAACAAAGGATTATTTCAAAAGTGATCAATAACTTTGGGAGAAATACTAAAATAGAAAATACTATTTCAAATTCCACCTACCTGCAATTGAAAAACACCATGTTGCATCGTACTGTTAAAATCACCTTCAACACTGAAAAAATTGTGAGCTATTAGTGTCAGACAATAATATTCAAAGAGGTTTAAATTAAGCTAGAAAAATAATCAGATAATGGGTAGTGGTATAATTGAGTCATCAAAATAGGCTCAGTGTGGTGCATGAAACATCATGTAATTAAGTTCTCTATTACGTTGAATTTGATATCGATGATAAACAAAGGATTATTTCAAAAGTGATAAATAACTTTGGGAGAAAAACTAAAATATAATATGCCAATTCAAATTCCACCTACCTGCAATTGAAAAACACCATGTTGCATCAAACAGTTAGCATCACCTTCAAAACTGAAAAAATAGTGAGCTATTAGTGTGAGACAATGATATTCAATGAGGTTTTATTTAAGCTAGAAGAATAATCAGATAATGGGTAGTGGTATAATTGAGTCATCAAAATAGGCTCAGTGTGGTGCATAAAACATCATGTAATTAAGTTCTCTATTACGTTGAATTTGATATCGATGATAAACAAAGTGATAAATAACTTTGGGAGAAAAACTAAAATATAATATGCCAATTCAAATTCCACCTACCTGCTATTGAAAAACACCATGTTGCATCAAACAGTAAGCATCACCTTCAACACTGAAAAAATTGTGAGCTATTAGTGTGAGACAATGATATTCAATGAGCTAGAAGCTAGAAGAATAATCAGATAATGGGTAGTGGTATAATTGAGTCATCAAAATAGGCTCAGTGTGGTGCATAAAACATCATGTTATTAAGTTCCATATTACGTTGAATTTGATATCTATGATAAACAAAGGATCATTTCAAAAGTGATAATTAACTTTGGAAGAAAAACTAAAATATAATATGCTAATTCAAATTCCACCTACCTGCAATTGAAATACACCATGTTGCATATAACTGTTAAAATCACCTTCAACACTGAAAAAATTATGAGCCATTATTGTGTAACAATAACATCCAAAGAAGTTTGATTTAAACTAGAAAAATTATCAGATAATGGGTAGTGGCATAATTGAGTCATCAAAATAGGCTCAGTGTGGTGCATAAATCATCATGTGGAAAAGTTCCCAATTACATTGAATTTGATATCTATGATAAACAAAGGGTCATTTCAAAAGTGAACAATAACTTTGGGAGAAATACTAAAATAGAAAATACTATTTCAAATTCCACCTACCTGCAATTGAAAAACACCATGATGCATCTAACTGTTAAAATCACCTTCAACACTGAAAAAATGATGAGCCATTAGTGTGGGTCATTAACATTCAAAGAAGTTTGATTTAAACTAGAAAAATTATCAGATAATGGGTAGTGGTATAATTGAGTCATCAAAATAGGCTCATTGTGGTGCATAAAACATCATGTGAAAAAGTCCCAATCACATTGAATTTGATATCTATGATAAACAAAGAATAATTTCAAAAGTGATCAATAACTTTGGGAGAAATACTAAAATAGAAAATACTATTTCAAATTCCACCTACCAGCAATTGAAAAACACCATGTTGCATCTAACTGTTAAAATCACCTTCAACACTGAAAAAATGATGAGCCATTAGTGTGGGTCATTAACATTCAAAGAAGTTTGATTTAAACTAGAAAAATTATCAGATAATGGGTAGTGGTATAATTGAGTCATCAAAATAGGCTCAGTGTGGTGCATAAATCATCATGTGGAAAAGTTCTCAATTACATTGAATTTGATATCTATGATAAACAAAGGATCATTTCAAAAGTGATCAATGACTTTGGGAGAAATACTAAAATAGAAAATACTATTTCAAATTCCACCTACCTGCAATTGAAAAACACCATGTTGCATCTAACAGTTAACATCACTTCCAACACTGAAAAAATTGTGAGCTATCAGTGTGAGACAATAATATTCAAAGAGGTTTAAATTAAGCTAGAAAAATAATCAGATAATGGGTAGTGGTATAATTGAGTCATCAAAATAGGCTCAGTGTGGTGCATAAAACATCATGTTAAGAAGTTCGAAATTACGTTGAATTAGATATATATGATAAAAAATCGGCTCAGTGTGGTGCATAAATCATCACGTGAAAAAGTTCCCAATTACATTGAATTTGATATCTATGATAAACAAAGGGTCATTTCAAAAGTGATCAATAACTTTGGGAGAAATACTAAAATAGAAAATACTATTTCAAATTCCAACTACCTGCAATTGAAAAACACCATGTTGCATCTAACTGTTAAAATCACCTTCAACACTGAAAAAATGATGAACCATTAGTGTGGGTCATTAACATTCAAAGAAGTTTGATTTAAACTAGAAAAATTATCAGATAATGGGTAGTGGTATAATTGAGTCATCAAAATAGGCTCAGTGTGGTGCATAAAACATCATGTGAAAAAGTCCCAATCACATTGAATTTGATATCTATGATAAACAAAGAATAATTTCAAAAGTGATCAATAACTTTGGGAGAAATACTAAAATAGAAAATACTATTTCAAATTCCACCTACCTGCAATTGAAAAACACCATGTTGCATCTAACTGTTAAAATCACCTTCAACACTGAAAAAATGATGAGCCATTAGTGTGGGTCATTAACATTCAAAGAAGTTTGATTTAAACTAGAAAAATTATCAGATAATGGGTAGTGGTATAATTGAGTCATCAAAATAGGCTCAGTGTGGTGCATAAATCATCATGTGGAAAAGTTCTCAATTACATTGAATTTGATATCTATGATAAACAAAGGATCATTTCAAAAGTGATCAATGACTTTGGGAGAAATACTAAAATAGAAAATACTATTTCAAATTCCACCTACCTGCAATTGAAAAACACCATGTTGCATCTAACAGTTAACATCACTTCCAACACTGAAAAAATTGTGAGCTATCAGTGTGAGACAATAATATTCAAAGAGGTTTAAATTAAGCTAGAAAAATAATCAGATAATGGGTAGTGGTATAATTGAGTCATCAAAATAGGCTCAGTGTGGTGCATAAAACATCATGTTAAAAAGTTCGAAATTACGTTGAATTAGATATATATGATAAAAAATCGGCTGAGTGTGTTGCATAAATCATCACGTGAAAAAGTTCCCAATTACATTGAATTTGATATCTATGATAAACAAAGGGTCATTTCAAAAGTGATCAATTACTTTGGGAGAAATACTAAAATAGAAAATACTATTTCAAATTCCACCTACCTGCAATTGAAAAACACCATGTTGCATCTAACTGTTAAAATCACCTTCAACACTGAAAAAATGATGAGCCATTAGTGTGGGTCATTAACATTCAAAGAAGTTTGATTTAAACTAGAAAAATTATCAGATAATGGGTAGTGGTATAATTGAGTCATCAAAATAGGCTCAGTGAGGGGCATAAATCATCATGTGAAAAAGTTCCCAATTACATTGAATTTGATATCTATGATAAATAAGCTTTTATTAAAAAAGCATTTTCAAAGACAAGCTTTTTTCATAACAACACTCATCCGCCATTTTGATACCGCCATCTTGAATTCCTCAATTTTGAAGAATCGAAATTTCCGACCCAGAAAACCCCCAGACACCAATCTTGAATATAATCGGATCATAATTACAAAACTCGTCCGCCATTTTGTAGCCGACATCTTGAATTTTCCAATTTTGACTAAAGAATCATCATTGTCGAACTCAAAAACCCCCAAATACTAATTTTGAATGGAATCGGATCATAATTACAAAAGTCATCCGCCATTTTGTCTTGTTCTATAACAAGTATTCTATGATGCATTGTCATCAGAAGTATGTACACCTACCAAATTTCAAATCAATCGGACGATTAGAAGTGTGTCATATTTAACTTGCAAGATTTGATTACAGACAGACACCGGGACAGGTGAAACTAAATAAAAGCTTGTAAAAATCGGCTTAGTGTGGTGCATATCACGTGTAAAAGTTCCCAATTACATTGAATTTGATATCTATGATAATAAACAAAGGATCATTTCAAAAGTGATAAATAACTTTGGGAGAAAAACTGAAATAGAATATACCATTCAAATGCCACCTACCTGCAATTGAAAAACACCATGTTGCATCTAACAGTTAACATCACCTTCAACACTGAAAAAATTGTGAGCTATTAGTGTGAGACAATAATATTCAAAGAGGTTTAAATTAAGCTAGAAAAATAATCAGATAATGGGTAGTGGTATAATTGAGTCATCAAAATAGGCTCAGTGTGGTGCATAAAACATCATTTTAAAAAGTTCCCAATTACATTGAATTTGATATCTATGATAAACAAAGGATCATTTCAAAAGTGATCAATAACTCATTCCACCTACCTGCAATTGAAAAACACCATGTTGCATCAAACAGTTAACATCACCTTCAACACTGAAAAAATTGTGAGCTATTAGTGTGGGACAATAATATTCAATAGGTCTCATCATCATTCATATTCAAAGAGGTTTGATTTAAGCTAGACAAATAATCAGATAATGGGTAGTGGTATAATTGAGTCATCAAAATAGGCTCAGTGTGTTGCATAAATCATCATGTGAAAAAATTCCCAACTACGTTGAATTTGATATCTATGATAAACAAAGGATCATTTCAAAAGTTATCAATAACTTTGGGAGAAAAACTAAAAAAGAATATACCATTTCAAAGTCCACCTACCTGCAATTGAAAAACACCAAGTTGCATCTAACAGTTAACATCACCTTCAACACTGAAAATATTGTGAGCTATTAGTGTGAGACAATAATATTCAGAGAGGTTTGATTTAAGCTAGAAAAATAATCAGATAATGGGTAGTGGTATAATTGAGTCATCAAAATAGGCTCAGTGTGGTGCATAAATCATCATGTGAAAAAGTTCCCAATTACGTTGAATTTGATATCTATGATAAACAAAGGATTATTTCAAAAGTTATAAATAACTTTGGGAGAAAAACTAGAATAGAAAATACTATTTCAAATTCCACCTACTGAGCCAACAGAGGACTGGCTGAAGGTATATCTGAAGAAAGTTAATCGAAACTATCAATGAATAAATTCTTTTAGTTATATGTACAAGGTGTCTCATTAGAAATTACTAGATGGCTATCTCCATTATTTTTGACCAGCTTGGAGAGTTCAAATTAGCAAAGCTGTACTATTTGTTCTGAATCTTCAATATCTGATGGCAAAATTGTTACATATGTCAATCGCTTGTTAGATTTTTGAAATACTGTATATTTTGCAGTACAAAGGGTCTTTCACGAGGAACCTCACCCATATTTATACGGGAAACTACTGAACGTATTTTCATGAAATTCAGCACTTATAAGTATTTCACGATGCTGATGAAATCTAAAATATTTTCAAGGCATGAGCACTTCCGGTTTTTCCGGAAATGACGTCAACTTCCGTTTTTCAAATTAGAACACCATTTTTTTATTGCAGAAATAGATTCCTTAGAAAATTTCAAGTTATTTTGATGTAACATTTATCAGTTTTGGTTGGAAAATTCTCTCTGAGCGGGAAAATTCGAAAAAAAAATCGAAAATAGAGCTCCGCTGAAACAAGAATAACTTCGAGGTTTTTGGATGGAAAATTTTCATTTTTGGGATTTTTCAAGATGTAAGATTGATGTATCCACTTTAAAAATCGAAATCGCGATTCATGATACAGGGGGTGAAAAAATCGCTTTCAAAGTTAGGGATGACAAAATCGTGAAAAATCAATTTTTTCAAATTAGAACCCCATTTTTTTATGGCAGATATTGAAACTACGTTAAAAAATAATGTGAGTGTATGCATCACACCTTTGCCCTAAAGTGGATATTTTTTGAGTTATTCACAAAAACCTGTTTTTCGTCTTGAATTTTCAGCTATTTCTTTTCCCTTCACGCCAAAAAGATGAAATTTTCAGCATGTGTGAGAGAAAGAAGGCCCAAAGTGACTTCTTTAGAATGGAACATGAACACTTAAGCCGAATTTTCGCGTGACAATATTTTAAAACTATTTCGTCTGTTTTGAAATATTCGTGTTTTCGCGTCGAACTGGTGACGTCACGCACCAAATGGTTCAAAATAATTTGAAGCGGTTTGAAAGCAGGTAGCGGAATAGTTCGAACTGCAGTTTGAAGTTTGGAATCAGCTGATTGAAGAATATAGGTTATGTTTGTTGGATTTTATTTTGTTTTCACCGTTTTTATTTTGAAAAAATAATAATAATTGTTCTTCATTGCATTGAATATTATTTGAAAATGACAGCTTTGTTTTAAGAATGCATTGTAACCTGTGACTGTGAAGTAATAAATCACTTGGAGTAGAACACACCGTTATTTTAGAATTCTGAAATATTATTTAGTTTTGAAAATGTATGTTCAAATTTTTGAAATTGATTTTACGGCTTCTTCCTCTTGATTCAATCAATATGAATATTGCGTATATTTTTTTCAACAAGTCGTTAATCAGGACTAGAACATTCAAATTCATCATAAAATGATTGGAGTCCAATTTGAAAATACAAGATTTAATAATATACAAATAAACACACCTAAAATTATAAATATTTTGATTATTATGTGCGTGTATCATGTTTCTAACTTTTAAATTCATAAATTGAATTGACATGACTATGATGTTTGAAATTGTGGCATTTTAGCGATGCATGAACTGGTGACGTTTACTTCGAAATGTTTTTGAAATAGTTTTGAACCGTGATTCACGCGAAAAAATGGCTTTAGTCAGAGATCTGCCATTTAATACATGTTCCTGTATGGTTTAGTTTAACATTTATTCAGTTTTTCTATTAAAGGTATGGAGGCATGGATCTTTAAACTCACAAGGTTAAAGACTGTGATCTTTGAGAAATCTACATTTCATGTTACGCCGAATGTTGAAAATTTACTGAACTGAACATGTGTCGATTGTCGAATGCATATGTTTTAAATTTATTCAGTAGGGAGTGTGAACTTATGGATAATCTAAAAATACGAAAAACCACATACAGAGAATCACAAGATAATGATAATTACAACTTACAGGAAGAGTGAAGGGAACACAAGGGTGATTTCACGTCACGTACCTTCGGTTCTCCCATTGGCCTGATATGAACGTGGACGCACAGAACGATGTGGTTGCATTTTTATATCTCACACATTTTGACATGGCCCACATGTAAACACGTCACATCAGAATAGTCTGTGTTCGTTCACCTTAAGGCCCAGGTAGAAGAATATTAGGGATTATAAAGGGTGTTTTTTTAGAGGTATAGAACTTTAAATTGCAATAAAACATAAAACATTATTCGATTGAAATGAATTTTATTTATCCGAGAGATAATCGTGTGGCATTCCATTTCAAATATGATTTCTGGCATATGACCGCCACGGCTGGCTCAGATGTAGTCCAATCTGGACGTCCAAATTTCGATGACTTTTTTCAACATTTGTGGCCGTATATCGGCAATAACACTGCGAATGTTGTCTTCCAAATGGTCAAGCGTTTGTGGCTTATCCGCATAGCATAGACCAATGACTTTACATAGCCTCACAGAAAGTAGTCTAGCGGTCTTAAATCACAAGATCTTGGAGGCCAATTCACAAGTCCAAAACGTGAAATTAGGCGGTCACCAAACGTGTGTTTCAATAAATCGATTGTGGCACGAGCTGTGTGACATGTTGCACCGTCTTGTTGGAACCACAGCTCCTGGACATCATGGTTGTTCAATTCAGGAATGAAAAAGTTAGTAATCATGGCTCTATACCGATCACTATTGACTGTAACGTTCTGGCCATCATCGTTTTTGAAAAAGTACGGACGAATGATTCCACCAGCCCATAAAGCGCACCAAACAGTCAGTTTTTCTGGATGTAACGGTGTTTCGACATACACTTGAAGATTAGCTTCACTCCAAATGCGGCAGTTTTGTTTGTTGACGTAGCCATTATACAGGATGTCCCACTAGTGCCACAGCGGACGATATACGCGTAACGGTCTGAGCTTGGCAAAAAAAATTTATGCAGACTTCATATACTCCAAGAAGAGCACAACATAAAAATATTTTCGAATATATAGGGTGGCCCACAAAAGAGGAATAGAGGGTGACTTTGTTTTTTCAAATGGGACACCCTATATTCAATAGTGTTTCTCAATTCTCTGAAACTTCCTGCATGCTGCGGCACTATACAGGGTGTCCCAAGTTCGAGTGCCTATTAGACGTTTCTGCAGAACTGGACATATTTGAAATCTGAAAATTGGGATTATGATATTGTTCGAAATTGTCAACAGACCTAAAATATTTTCAGAGCCAGAGCACTTCCGGTTATACAGGGAGTGAAAATAAATTTGCTAAATTTTTTTTTCAATCTTTTCGTTTCTGATATGATTGAGTATTCAATGCTGAATACATTTATGTTGAAACCATTGTATTTATTCGAACAGTTTTCAAAATATATTATATTATCAAAAAAACTGAAAAAAAGTCAAATATTCATAGTCAGTATTATGTTCATTTTTCTTATTCTCAACATCCTCAGTGTAAACCGTTTTCACAACGTCAAAGTAGAAGAATGTGGAGAGGTCATGCATCTTTTGAATTTCATGAATATCATCACAGGGTGTTTCAAATTTTGTGTCAAAAACTGTGATCGAAAATAGGCCATAACTACTGTTTTTCAAATTAGAACCCTATTGTTTTATTATTGCGTTGGATTCTGTGAAGAAAAATAATGATAGCACTCTCAGATGCTCTTGCTCCTAAATTCAGTAATTCCCGAGTTATTTGTGCTTTTCTGGATTCACGTTGTACGTAGAATCAAATTCATCTAATCTTCTACTTGAGAATATTCTGTGACCATAGAAGATAAGTTATCCCATTAATAATTCACAAGTGACAGGTCTTATTTTAGGTTTTATCACAGAATACCTAACTACACAGAAGCGTCCTGCGTCACTTAGCGTCGGCACTTTGATCTTCAAGGGGCAAATTTTCGTGACCTTCATTCTCTGTTAGGTAGTACATATGTCACTTTTGAGCGGATAATCACAGAATACCTAACTAATTTAGGGTATTCTGTGACATAATTCTATACTTCATTTATAATTCTATGGGTCCAGCAGGAAGTTTAAATTTCACGTTGACATTTGTACTACCTAGCAAGGCACAAGCGTCATCAAATAAAGTATTGGTGGGAAGGCGGAAAGACGCTTCTGTGTAGTTAGGTATTCTGTGGTTTTATCTTTACTTTTCGATTTTATTCAATGGTTTCATAAAATTATTCATCGAATATGTAGCATGGGAATATTCTGTGATCATAGAAGATAAATGATAGTGATAGAACGATATCACTTGTTTTGCCGATACGATATAATATCGGCCGATGCCGATATATCGCATCGGCAAACATAACGCCACCTATTCATATATTACTTCAGTGTACCTATGAGCATCTGCTGCCAGACTCTTCAGTGAATTAGGCAATATTTACGAGCCAAAAAGAAATAGACTGAATGAAGAAAGGGCTGAAATGTTGGTATTTTTACACAACATAAAAAAATTAAATTTCAGTTATTAAGTATTATTATTATTATGTTATTTATGTATTGTATTTTGTACCTGCCATATAAAGTACCTATGTTTGTTAATATTGTTGTTAATTTTGATGTTATAGTTTTGTTTTACTTTTTTAATAAAAAATATTTCCCTTAGAATGAAAACTCTCATTTTGTTTGATAATGTATTTCATTTATGCACTGAAGAGGCAAAAAAAATTGCCGATATTCTTGCCGATACGATACGATCTGGTCTAAGGATACGATATATCAGTGACAGGTCTAATTATTACTTTTTACAGTTGTTACTATGGTTTCATGAGAATATTCATCGAATCTGTTTAGATTTGATGAATTTAACTCTACGTACAACATGAATCCAGAAAAGCTCAAATAACTCGGGAATTACTGAATTTAGGAGCAGGAGCATCTGAGAGTGCTATTATTATTTTCCTCCGCAGAATCCAACGCAATAATAAAAAAATAGGGTTGTAATTTGAAAAACAGAAGTTATGGCCTATTTTCGATCACAGTTTTTGACACAAAATCTGAAACACCATGTGGTGATATAATTGAAATTCAAAAGATGCATGACCTTTCCACATTCTTCTACTTTGACTTTGAGCAAATTTATTTTCACTCCCTGTATAACCGGAAGTGCTCTGGCTCTGAAAATATTTTAGGTCTGTAGAGAATTTCGAACAATATCATAATCCCAATTTTCAGATTTCAAATATGTCCAGTTCTCCAGAAACGTCCAATAGGCACTCGAACTTGGGACACCCTGTATTATACAGGTGGTCCAGATCGTAATCAAGAAATTTTAAACACGTATTCTACATCAAAAATAAGCCCTAGTTTGTTATTTAAACAGATGTCGAGAAATGTTTCCTCTCTGAGATACGGGGTGTTAAAATTATAGAAAAAAAAATGTTTTTTATTAATAACTTTCTCACTGCTTGAAATATTTTTATGAAATTTGAGACATAGGTTTAGAGCGTCAAGGAGCACTTTTTGCATTCTACCAGTGGCGTCCGTACTGCAGCGAGACTGAATATTTTCAGATAAAAAAATGATACGCCACTGGTTTTTCCGACAATAAAAATTACCATTCAAATCCATATTTAATTTGGAGCAAATTCAGTCTCTTGACTTTTTGCTGTACGAGGCACCGTTTCCGGCTAAAAAATAAAACACATTCTCATGCATGAAGAAATCGCCAAAATTCGTTCACAAAAATAGTCTGATTATTATTCTCGCGGTTCCTTCTTGATATTCTCAAGAAATTTAATGGAGACACCACTTAACTCAACAAATAGTTCCTCACTTTACATGGATAATCAGACATAACAAGGGAAAAAAAATAGTTCTTACCGTGGCTTCTCCTAATCTCGAGTTGAATCTTATTCTACACAGCTTTTTTGATCTTCCAGTACACATACATTACAGCTCCAAAACACACTAGTAGAAATGCTGCTATTCCTAAGATTTCCGGTGTTGATAGGGTTTTGGCTGCAATTGATGAAGTGGCTGCACCGTTCCCTGTTTAAGCAATAATGATTTCTTCTTGCTAAGAATTTTCAATGAAGTCACATACCCATACACTGATGAAAACCATCTGGACCTCTAACTGCATAGGACTGGCAGGATCGCCAAGTGATGTACCCAGCTAGGGTAGGTTCGGTCAATCGTTATACAGTTGAGGGATGGTGATTAATACGATGCAGACTCATCAAAGGGGTTTATTTCGTAGACATTCAGTTGACTAACAAACAATCAATACGTAAACGGTTCTGAATGAATATCCCTCGCCAATTGTTATATATTCTTATAAATGTTTACTTGTTTTAATAACATCGTAATTGATAACATAAATGACAATTGCGAGACCTAGAGCTCTGTCTTTACGTGCTGCTTCAGGTCTAAAGGGAGGTCGAAGGTCGAAAAGTCCTTGTTATCTCAAGTACGAAATATACAGGGTGTTCAACATACTACATATCAGACAGGAAACATTTCTCGACATATGGTTGTATGACAAACTAGGGCTTACTTGATGTAGAATACGGGGTTAAAATTACTTGGTTACGATCTGGACCACCCTGTATAAGCACGAAAATACTTGATAAGAACTGTGTTTGCAATGCATGCTCTATCCTCTTGTATCTTGAGCCAAGCAAATGAGGCGCTCATTTTATTGAACGAATTTCCACGTGGATGGCTAGTTACAAAACATTCGTGATTTCGTTCAAACAGTTAAATCCAACTGAATTTGGAAGATGTGGAATTTTAACCTCATCACCTGCTTGAGTTTTTCGAGCATACAGTAAAAGACCCAGTAAAAATATTTCAAAAACTATTGACTAATTGTGGACGTTTGAAATTCCATCCTCGAATTTGTCGTGGTTATTTTTACTACCACGTGTTGGGAATTTGTTTTCTAACCTGTTATATTTTCCTTGATTTCAATCTTCACCAGTATTGTCTTGTCAGCACACACTTGACATCAAAATTTGTTCGTCTCTGCATTTATTTTCACCATTTAACTAGACTGTTTTATTCTTAGATAAGGTTTTATTTATTTAGTTTATTTAGGAAAGGTTAAAATTCACACCACTGAAATTCTTGTCACCTTTCCATAGACATAGAATACAGAAATTAATTTTTCACAGAACAGTCAGAACACAGATGATTTCTACGCATAGAAAAGATAAGAGCGCCCTCTTTCGGCAACAATTCCAAACTAGAAAATGACTACTGTTTTTAGATCTTGTATATTTCGCGTGCTTTTGTTTCATATCCAGATATCCTCAGGGATATTTACATTATGAAAATGAAAGAATACATGGTGTGTTCTTAATGACGCTTATTTTCACCCGAGTTGGCGCATGACATCACTCAGAGCAACTTGAGGAATTGGCAGGTGTGCGTCAACTCGAAATATCCATTGCGAACGTTGTAAATTATTGATCTGATTAACGTCAGCGTGGGCAAGAACACACCATGTATTCTTCCACCATGGATATTGAGAAGTTTTAGGGTTCTGACTGTTCTGAGCAAATTGAAATAAAAATTGTTGAGAAGGTTTTATCAGTGTTATTCGTTTAAATAGCCCATAGCGCATCAAAGATGATAATTGATGATGAATGATTTATTAAGATCGTAGCGCTATATTGGCGAGAAATATTCTCGGCGAGAATCAGAACTACTCGTTGGGCATTTCCAAAAAAAGTAAAACTATACTAGTGCCCATGCGTTAGTTCATTCGTTAACGATAGGGGGCGTACTGCTACAAGCTCTAGGGGTCTTTCTCTCTCTCCTGTCACTGCCTATGTTCTGTGGTCACTCCTGTCAGTTGATAGTTTTGTGGAAAATAAACATAAACGATTTTCTGATTGATAATTAATATTGAAATTAAATAACGTAAGGATTGTAAATATTCCTCATCGTTTTTCTTTATTATATTTTCTGTGTTGATCTCGAATTTTAAAATAAGTACTTCCTAATTGTAAACAGAGTATTTACTGCTATAATCGTTTGCATCTTTACAGAATAATGGCTCAAATGGGTGAACCCCTTACTTTGGCGAGAGGTAATTTTTATCTCATACAGTAAATGTATTCCGTTAAATTTGATTATCGGAAATTTTATAAGGAAGCTTTTGAAATGAAATCAAAGATTTCAATGGAGGAATTTGAGTTTGATCTTACAATTTTCATTTCCAGACATAAAAAGATCCATAGAGCTCCTTGAGAAGCTCCAAAAAAGTGGCGAAGTACCCGCTACAAAATTAGCAGCATTACAAAAAGTTCTTCAAAGTGATTTCCTCAATGCAGTACGAGAAGTATACGAACATGTGTATGAAACTGTAGATATTCAAGGGTCTCAAGATGTTAGAGCTTCAGCGACAGCTAAAGCAACCGTTGCGGCATTCGCAGCTAGTGAAGGACATGCCCACCCAAGAGTTGTAGAACTTCCAAAGACTGATGAAGGATTGGGGTTCAATGTTATGGGAGGAAAGGAACAGAATTCCCCAATTTATATTTCTCGTATCATACCAGGAGGAGTTGCTGATCGCCATGGGGGATTGAAACGTGGAGATCAACTTCTCAGTGTAAATGGAGTGGTGAGAGTCATTCTGTTGATATTTCTAGGAAATGTAGTTTGTGAAATTATTAATACTTGTAGAACTTCTTATATTGTGTATTCAACAATTTAATGACGCTATGTAGGTACATAATAATCAACTGTCAATCAATTAGGATCATAGATAGATGTATAGTAAAGACTCCTTACTGAAAATCGTGACCAAAATTTGTAGATCAAAACAGCACTCGAGATTTCAGTACTGGTCCTACTTCTGGAATAAACAGAGGTAATATCCCGAGACTATGACAAATAGCCGACTATTATTTTCGACCTAATTCTATCGAGAGCGTCTTGTATTTCGATAATTTAATACGACCATATGAACATTAATAATCTGAATAATTCTACGATTATGGTTCATATGGTCGAATTGAATTGTCGAAATACAAGTTGCTCGAGATGAATTAAAGAAAATAATAGTCGCTTTTTGTCAAAGTCGAGTGATATTCAGGAAGATTATTTCATGAACACGCTCCAAACGCTCGGATCCGCGGTCTTTTGTATTTTCGACCGAGCAGTCGGTCTTATTTATAATTATTTTGCAAAAAAATTGCTATCCCAACCAAGTTTTGAACTCGGGACCTTACGTACATTTTCAATTCTGACTGAATGATATGCCAAATTTTGACAATTCAAATAGCAGCTGATATTTCTTTGTTTACCTGAATAGCCGATAATATTGCATATCGTGTGACTGAATTCGTGACTTTTCATTGGCGGAGCCATGTGTGAATGAAATAATCCGCAATATTTATCGGACGTGGCGCTATTTTTTGTATGACAGGTTATGTTATGTTTTTAGACACATGACAGATAGATAGATAGATTTATATTTTCATTGTGTCATAAATTCCTTCAAAACATGAATTAATTTCGAATGTCATATAAGATTGTGGTTATGGAAGAAAAGCACAATCCCTTTTGGGAGAAAAATGGATGAAAAGCAGGACGAATTCTCAGATTTTCGATCAACAAGAATGTCTTAAACAAAATCTAATCAGTGCCAACACCAGGTATTCTATGCATCTATGATCATAGGTAACTAGCTATGTCATAGAAATACATAGCATAGGTACTATTACAAATTTAATCTAACACATTCCTACTTTACCAGTATTAATTGAGTAACCTCATCTTAGAGTATTTGGTGATGTGGTATTCATATAATGCCTTATATAACTTACTAGCTGGCCCGGCGAACTTTGTTCCGCCTAAATGATACTTGCGGTGGATTTCACAAATCGTAATCACCGGTGATCGGAGATCAACCGCTTGGTTCTCTGATTTTTGAACTGTCAAATGTTTCCATGGATATGAGCTATCACACAGAACAGATACACAAAAATAATATGTCAATCACTAATAATGGCAATTTTGGATTCAATTATTTCCGCAATTTATTACCCAAACAGAAATTCGAAAAACATTTTAAAAATTATGAGAAAAGATGAGAATGGACATCTCACGATTGAAACTCGTCGCCAAAATCCGATTTACTTGACATTTCGATAAAAATTCACTGTGATATTAACCCGCTTCTGGATCTGTTAATAGCCTTTCATGGTACTATAAGCGCTATGTAAATTACACATTAATTGATATCATATGTTCTTTTTTCGACCATTTCAAACCACGACGACCGAAATGCTCGAAAAAAGAACAGATGACATCAATGGATGGCCGCTAAAGCCTCAACAAATTCATCGCCATTTAATTGTGATAATGTCAAATATAGAACCCTCACGATTACGTTATTTGGAATAAATAAAACTATACAAATAACTAATAATCATCAGTCATAATGTGTGAATAGCGCCATCTGAAGTGGTCAGAACGAAACTTTTCTCATATCTCAACGAAATCTAATCATTTTAGACATCTGTACTCCTACGCTAAGACATTTTGGTTTTTCCCAAAAGCGCAGAGTTGTAGGCAACTCAAATTACACACTATTACAGTGACTATAGAGGGAATATAGTCACTGTACACACTATTTGTTTATATCGCCATCTAACGCGGAGAATATCAAATGAAGTACAAACGAATAAGCGGTAGCGTAACTGTAACCGTAGCGACATCTAGTGGCCTTACTCAAAAGGAGGAAAAGCATTTCCTGTATAAGTAAAATTTTCATCGATTTTTTCAAAGTTTGATTGTATTTTATAATAACCAGACCGTAGACGAATCCATATATGAAGTTTCATAACAAACAGTCCATCCGATCTCGAGTTATAAATGGTGTAACCAACATCTTTCTTTTATATACAGGGTGAGTCTTTGACTTGTACATATATTTTAACTATAGATTCTTGAGGCCAAAGGAAACCTTTTTTTCATTTTCCATTTTTCCGAATTCGGCTCTGTTAAAAAGATATAGCCATTTGAAAAAAAATAGTGCTGAGTCCGTGCCTGGATACATTCTCTGGAAACACTTCAAAGTTCATATTTTTCGATTGAAATTGAGGTGATTAGATGTTCTGGGTGATACAATTAGAAAATACTCAAGCACTAACCTTATTCGAATAAGAATGTAACAAAAACGATATTTCCTAACAAAAACACTGTCCGATTATTTCTGCAATTGAAAAGCCATATTTCTCCCACCAAAATAAGTTCCTTCTTCGATTTTCCTGAAGATTAGTTTATAAACACTAATAATTGGTTAATATTTTCCTCGATATTTTGGAACGATCTCATGAAAATTGGTTTCTCACCAACCTATTCTAACTCCATCAACCTAAGTCAGATGATTCGAGGTCAATGACCTAACCTAACTCATCTTCTGTGATATGATATTCCACAGAACACGGCCATCTAAAGACTAAAGTCTTTAGAAGGCCGTGCACAGAACCTGTCTAAGCACAGAACTCTAGAGAAGACGATGCCAGATTGCCGATTTTCTCTTCAAACAATGCGAACTCAAGAAAGCAGTACGTCCCCTATCGTTAGCGGATGAACTATCACAATCGCTAACGGCTAAAGGCGTCTAGGCGTGGCTCTTTGGAGATGCCAAACGAGTTCTGATTCTTGCCGATATAGCGCTACGATATAGCCGACACGCAAGGCAGACAGGCGGGACAGGCCGTTGTGTTGTGGTTGTTCTGTTTCTGTGTCTCGAACCGCAGGCCAGTCTATGATAATGAAAGACGCTTAAACGGGATAACCTTAATTATCTATCTAAATTTACTTGCAGATAATAAAGCAAACAGGTGATGATTGTGATGTGCAGACCGTGTAGTGTCGATTGAAATTTCCAAGAGGATAATATTGTTGAGATAGATATTTTCCTGAAAGACCGGTAACAATAAATTTTCAATAGAAACTGTGCTTATTTCATGCTTCTCAGAATTCAATTATTACATCGAACGTTTTTCCATCATGTAGATTTTAGTCTTGACGAAGTTGATAAACATTGACAACGTTGTTAATTTGTTAAGATCAGAGAATACATAATATTCGATGATTATTTAATTCAGGGTTGCATTCAGTTTCTTATGAAATTCATGATTTTTTCCTCGAATTTGTTCGTATACAATTAGGAATAACTCGAAAACGACGCGTTTTATTGAAAAAATATAAGAATACTTTTATTTTCTAAAATGGTTGATTCTTTCGAAAATATGAACCGTTTATCTTTTTCGAGTGATTTTATAGTATTTTTGCATGAATTCATGAGACGAGTAGGCTGTAACTCTTATACTAGAAGGAATATGGAATAAGTTTCAATTGAGGAATATGCACCATGAATAGAGTAAACAATCAACCAAAATTCAGTTCATTCGAAATATCGGTTTCGAATATATAGAAAGAATAGTGTTAATTTCATGGATTTTTGACACCCTGTATCTTTCAAACGAAACCGAATTTCGAAAAATGGAATAGGAAAAAAGTGTTTCGTTTGATGAGAGGAATCTACAGTTAAAATATATGTACAAGTCAAAGACTCACCTTGTATATATAGAATATAGATATACAAGGTGATTTCAATTATATCTGTTTTCAACACATAATCAAAAGAAACCATTTCACTAAAAATCTTCTCCAACTTTCAAGACAACAAAGTCAAAAAATCATCGAGTCTATCCTAATATGGATCATAGATGATGTGATAGTTTCATCATAAAAAACAGTGAATCGAAGGTGCAAAAGAGAGAGAATAGCATATTGTTCAATGAGCGGTAATGTAAGTCATAACACACGCAGATGAATTTTGTAGCAAGAGCCGTCAGGCAAGTGGTGTAATTCATCATCAAGTGTGCTATGACCATTACCGCGAATTGAACACTATACTTTATCTTCGACTTCTTCAGTAAAACTCGAATTAATCTGCATTTTCGAAATTGACAGCAGTTGTCAAAGGCGATCTCTGTGGTCGATAATCGAATCGATATCGATCCCGTAGAGAACGTCAAAAATTCACGATTTCCAAATGCAATTTTTGGATATTCAGACCCAAGAAAATGTAGAAATGGATGGCGAGAACATTACCTTGATATCTGAAATAGAGTTCCAAAACGATTCGACTTTCTTATTCATTTCGTAAGTAATTTAATTTTTCCTATTTGTATTAGACTGAGTTATAGGCGTGAGTTATTATAACTCACATTGTTGGTTTATAGAGACTATTGCGGATCAAAACCAGTTCAGTAATAGATATATTATTCTATGGGAGTAGATAAACATATTTTGCATAACTCATGATAAATAATATGATTTCATTTATGAATAATGAATATGGAGAAGAAGTCCTCTTTATCGTACAATCTTTATTGAGTGAAGACTAGTTTCGAGACCTTCAAAATGGTCTCATTTTCAAGTCAAAGCTACAAGATTAGAAAATAAAAACACAAATGATAAAACACTTACATATAAACTACGAAAGTCGAAGAATTAAAAACAAATCTTGCGTCATACAATCAAGTGTCAAAATTATCAAATATAGAGCAACAAGGCAGACAAAACAATATGAACAATATGTTATATTCAAAATAACGATCTCAGATTCAAACAATGAAGCGACATCTAATTGAAAAACAAAACAACAGGGCAAACCACGACAGGAACGTGTCTCTGCGGACAATGAGAGAAGTAGAAATCTACAACGAACGCAACAACAAAAACGGAACAAAAACTTCCGCAAGAAAATCATAGGCGGCTCGCAAGCAATAGATAGGCCCTTTCAAAGTAATGAGGAATAGACAGGTGTCAAATCATAACCGATTTGTTTATTCAAAATATTTTCTCCATTTTTAGAAGACCTTAAGATCTCCATATTTTCCAAATTGTCCAACAAAAGGCCCTTCTTAGCTACGTGCAATATCTTGAAATTGGTGTCCTCATCAAACGTATGATTAGAATCTATTAGCAAAATGGGAAAAACCCGTCGAACTCGGATTAGTACACCTCAAATGTTCTTTTAAACGAATTTTGAAACTTCTGAAAGTTCGTCCCACATAAAATGCATCACACGAATTTCATGAAAGATGGTAAACTCCACTCCGATCCACAGGTTCAATTATATCCTTGTTGTTAATTAATTTATTGTTCAAATTATTTTTTGTTCGAAAAGATATATTTACATACGGTCTGAAAATATTTGCTAACCTATAAGAAAATTTGCTGATGAACGTTAACGATCTATATGGTCTCTCAACCTGTGCAGCAATGTCCTCAATTCGACCATTCAAATAAACAGAGTGTTCAAAAGCTACATTTCGCTTTTCGTGAATCAGCTTATCTATTATATGTTTACTGCACCCGTTCATCACTGCTATCTGTCTCAAAACATTGAACTCCCTCGTGTAATTTTCATTATTTAAGGGCACTCTGAGTAACCTATCAACATAGCTATGGAATGCTGCCAGTTTGTGTAATAGGGTGGTTAGAGCAACTGTCTGTGATCAAACCTGTGTGGGTGAGACATGTTCCTGTCGTGGTTTGCCTTGTTGTTTTGTTTTTCAATTAGATGTCGCTTCATTGTTTGAATCTGATATTATTTTGGAAATTGAGGCACTCAGAAAGAGAGTTTCTACATTGGAGAAGGAGAACGTTGAACTCAAGGAATCTGTTCAGAATTTGGAGAGTAGGGTGAGAAAGAATAATTTCGTGATATATGGCCTGAACTCAAATGTGCGGGAGGAACTGAGCGCCAATTTTATCTGCCAGGAGATAAATGAACTGCTGGGGTTGAATCTCGTTGAGTCAGACATCAATGATGTTTACTACCTAGGGAGATCACAGAGGAGTCCAATCAAGGTTGAATTGATATCTTATAGAATGAAGAATGGATTTCAAAATCTTCGGAAACTGAAAGGGAAAGAAGTATATTTCGCTCACGACTTGACTAGACAACAACGTGAGGAATACAATCAACTGCGGAGTCATCTTTCTGAGCTGAGAGGACAGAATATATCGAATTGCCGAATTAGGGGAAATAAATTATATATATAAAACACTGCATATACTTTAGCTGAGTTTGAGAGACTGCAGGAGCTCCCTACAAAACGCACAAACAGCGCACCATCCACTCCCACTGTGGAGAAATACCAGGAGAAGCCTCAGGAAACTCCAAACGAACAGCGTGCTGTTCGGCGAGATACTCAGTTGGCTTCGGGGTCTGTCCAGGGTGGAGATAGGGCTTTGTTGGGGTAGACTACGGGGGGAACAGATAAGGATCGGCATAAATCAGTTTCTGCAGGGACCTCTGGCACTCTTCCGGGGAGAACTCTATCATATATCGCGAAAGAGAGAATGAAGACGCGCTCTAATAAATAGAAGCGTGCTCTTGATCTCTCATTGATTTTCTTTGTTTTTGGCTTCACTTTTTTCTTTGATTTTCGTTTTTTTTTTTCTCTTTTCTTTTTTTCTGTTCGTGATCTGCAATTTGGATTGTTTCATGGATCCGTGTACTTATACACGGTAATGGGTGTAGTAATGGGTGAAAAATTGACATCTCTTAAGATGTCAATTTTTCACCCATTACTACAATTGAGTGTCGTGATGTCGATCAGTATGGGAGGGCTTCAGAGACGGGAGATGTTGTTTTCAGGATACTGCACCAGAACATTAGAAGCATCCATAGAAATTTTGATGAGTTGTTGATTCTACTGAGGAAGCTCCGCACCCCTCCTGATTGCCTGGTTTTGTCGGAGACTTTCACCGTATTGGATGAGGGGAATTTTGGTATTGAGGGGTATGATATGGTTTATAACCAGGGCGAGATTAATAAAAACGATGGAGTGATTGTTTATTTGAAAACATGTTACACCTTCCAGCACGAGGTTGTAAATATTGGACCAGTAAAGGCACTCGAGAATACAATCACTTTAACACACGGAAGGAAATTACTTATCACCGGTGTATATAGACCTCCTTCAACAGATGTTTGGGATTTCGTTGTTTCACTCGGAAAATACCTGAAACAAAAAAGGGCGTCAGTAATTGAGAATCATGTGATGGTAGGCGATATTAATATCAATATTTTAAACGAATCAGATGATGTGGTATCAACTTATATGAATATGATTACATATCTATGATCAACTAGCTGGCCCGGCGAACTTTGTTCCGCCTAAATGATACTTACGGTGGATTTCACAAATCGTTATCACCGGTGATCGGAGATCAACGGCTTGGTTCTCTGATTTTTGAACTGTCAAATGTTTCCATGGATATGAGCTGTCACACAGAACAGATACACAAAAATAATATGTCAATTACCAATTATGGCAATTTTGGATTCAGTTATTTCCGCAAATATATTCATTACCCAAACAGAAATTCAAAAACATTTTACAAATTATGAGAAAAGATGAGAATGGACATATCACGATTGAACCTGATCGCCAAAATCGGATATACTTGACATTTCGATAAAAATTCACTGTGATATTCACGCGCTTCTGGATCTGTTGATAGCCCTTCATGGTACTATAAGTCCTATGCAAATTACACATTAATTGATGTCATATGTTCTTTTTCCGACCATTTCAAACCACGACGACCGAAATGCTCGAAAAAAAAACAGATGACCTAAATGGTCGCGAAAGCCTCAACAACTCAATTCATCGCCATCTAATGGTGCTAATGTCAAATATAGTACCTCCACGATGAGATGTCTAGAATAATGGTGTAGGCACCCGTCAATTTTTGAATGGAATGACGTTCGACCAAATCGAAAATATCAGCAATGTTTCGTGGCGGCGCCGCAATATCATTTCAGTGTATTTTCCGTTGTCAATTTGATTAATGTATCAACAGCAGATTTGCCAAAGTCAATTATGACATGACAGCAGAATGGCATCTTTGAATAATGAAAGTTTTCTACTTTTCCTAAGAACCTATAAACATCAGGAAGTCAGGAATATAAACACACATTATTGCTTGATAAAAATTATCTACCATTAACACGCCACGTTCGCCAGAATAAATTCAAATATTTGAAATAACTGAATAGCGCCACCTGAAGTGGAAAGAACGAAACATTGCAAATATTCTCAATTTGGTCACAGCGAAATCTAATCAGTGCCTACACCATTATTCTAGACATCCTACTTCACGATTACGTTATTTTGAATAAATAAAACTAAAAAAATAACTAATAATCAGTCATAATGTGGGAATAGCGCCATCTGAGGTGGTACGAAATCTAATCATTTTAGACATGTGTACTACTGTACTCCTACGCTAAGACATTTTGGTTTTGGCCAACAGCGCAGAGTTGTAGGCAACTCAAATTACAAACTATTACAGTGACTAAAGAGGGAATATAGTCACTGTACACACGATTTGTTTACATCGCCATCTAACGGAGAGAATATGAAATAAGTACCTACGAATAAGCGGTACCTAGCGCAACTGTAACTGTGGCGACACCTAATGGCCTCGCTAAAAACTGGGAAAAGCATTTCCTGTATAAGTAAAATTTTCATCGATTTTTCAAAGTTTTTCTTGTATTTTATAATAACCAGACCGTAGACGAATCCATATATGAAGTTTCATAACAAACACTCCATCCGATCTCGAGTTATAAATGGTGTAACCAACATCTTTCTTTCATATATATAGATAAAGAGACACGAAAAAAATCATGCTTAGATCATATATTTTTGAAGAGTACTATTCCGAACATCGAATCTTCAATTTGGGCCTCAACGGTGGAGACATGCATAACCGATTATCGTGCCACAGCCATTAACCTTCCGGTGCACGAAAGGGTGACACAACGTAGGGAACATGCCGCTACAGAATAGATTATGATGAGCTGAGGGAAGAACTGTTGAAATTCGACTGGGGGTGTTTGTATTCATTGGAGACCACTCAACTTAAGACAACATATTTTCTCCAAAAGACGATGGAATTTATAGAATTGAACACCAGGGAGATTAAGATAAGAAGGAGGGATGTAGGAAGAAAAGACTGTATAACTGCCGGAGTTATTAAATCTGTCAATCACAAAAATGAGCTCTATAAAAGATATATCAGAGAACCGGATAAATATAGAGAAGAATTTGTTCAGTATCGGAAACATGAAACATCTGAATCGAATAATGAGAATGGCAAAGTACAACTATTATAGGGCAAAAATAGAAGAATATCGAGAAAGCTCAAGAGATTTATGGAAGATACTGAACGAAAAATACAAGTGTAAAAACCTACACACAGTGCAGGAAGTTCGGAGAAAAGATGGCTCAGTGACTAAGGATAAGAAAACAGTTGCAAATGTTTTCAATGATTATTTCATCAACGTTGGATCGGACCTTGCAAAGAGGATAAACATTGGGGACACGCCCCCATTCAATCGGGGAAAAAATGATCACTCCTTCTATTTAAACCCAACCACCCCGAAGGAAGTTGAGTCAATAATAAACGGCTTGAAGAAAAATAAATGTCCAGGATACGATAAGATTACAAGCGAGACCTTGAAGAAAATTGGAAGTGAAATATCTGTTCCGTTGGCACATGTGCTGAATGATGTGATGCAGTCTGGTTGTTGTCCGAAAGAGTTCAAATTGTCAATTGTTTTCTGATGAGAGTACATTTACACTACAACATGTTAATCGCCAAAATTTCCGCTATTGGTCTGATGAGAATCCTCACTGGAGAAGAACATACGCAGTATCCTGAAAATGTTAATGTTTGGGCAGGAATTGTTGGAAATCATATCATTGACGGCAACTTGAATGCGGAAAAATATTTAGAAATACTCCAAAATAATGTCATACCAACTTCGATAAACTTATATCCTCATCCAGCAAATCCAAAAGTTCCTGCCAATATAATATGGTTTCAGCGAGATGGAGCACCGCCCCATTACCAAATCAATGTACCAAATTTTTCCAAATCGGTGGATAGGGAGGCGCGGATCGATAGAATGGCCACCACGATCTCCTGATCTGACACCATTAGACTTCTTTTTGTGGGGATATGTCAAAAGTATTGCCAAATTGCCAAGACGTTCGCGGGGAGCATTTTGAACATTTCCTACATTGACATTTATGCTTTTTTTGTTTATTTCCCAATAATTAAAAAATAATCAGTATTACTTATAAGGTTTTAAGTGTAATGTACCGGATTTGTGAAATAAAATAATTTTTATTCAAAACGTTGATTTTTGCAATAAATCTGAAAACACTCAATACTTCCGAAATAGTTAAAGATAGGTATAGGACATTGTGCATGAATTGTGTCTAGAATTCCCTGAAGAATCCAAAAAATAAATAATATACAGGGGGTTGCATTCGAAATAAGAAAGTTGGTATTGGCCACGGTCACATGGAACACCCTATATAATATTATTTTCTTGAAAAATATGCGCATTTAAAATTACAAATCGACGTGTCCGAGCGTTTTTCCCAACACGCCCTCATTTATTCGTTATCGAATTTATTCCATTTGGCTGTTACACTCTGCATGAACTTAGTAATGAAGTAGTTTTCCAGATAAGTAATTATTATACATACTAGTAAGAGAGTGGAAAAACGCAAAAATTATTGAATTCAAATGGCTGATAGGAATCTAAAAATAAGTCAGTAAGTGGCACAGGTCTTTTTATGAGTTTTCAGAAGAGAATAAGATAAATTATAACACTAGAGATTAAAAGACTATAATAAAAACATGTTATAAAATTAAAATTCGAAGTTAAAAAAATTACTGATAATGAGAAATTTCCCCCCCTCCTAGGAACATGAAGATTAAGTCCGATAAGAGTGAGATTTTTTTTGGTCTATACTCACCCTAAAAGACATTTATTCCGATACCAGGCATCATCAGATTATAAAATTGAGAAAATCGCTCCACCCTAATATTCAGGGTGCCCCAGAAGTCGACGTCAAGCCGGAATTCGTTAAAAGTTAAAATAGTCATTAAAAAAATATCGAAAAAAAATATTCGTGTATTTCTCAAATTATATTGCATTTTTGATTCGAGAAAATGCAATACTTATGATGATTTTTGAACTCCTGTTGCCACAAATCTCTACCTATTTCATTTTTCTTATTTTATCTTGAATAGTGTTTATGTAAACTGTAACCAGTTAATGTCACTTTTTGGCGAACTAAGAATTCAAACCGAATATTTCTTCCAACTTTTTTTCATATTGATAGCTGCCATCAACAATAAAAGAGGTTCATTTCCGTTAGGAAATTATAATAATGAATGTAAGTGGACTAGTGGAGATCTATTTCAAAAGCAAAATATAAGATCTTCCGTTTCATTTGGTTGCTATCGTGAATTGGGTTATGTGGCACTGATGACGGCATGAGCCAGAAACCGGTGTGTCACTACTCTGCTTCGATGGCAGCACGATCCTAGCGCTTTACTTTTGAAATAGATGTCCACTAGTCCAACCAATAAGTGACAATGATATAAAGTTGAAAAAAAACTTTTCTAAATGATGTTATCAAACAATAAGAGGAAAGAATAAATACAGTACGAAATGATTTATTTCCCACGGTCGTTTTACTTGCACAATATCTTCCTGGGGGTGAGCTGCCAAAGACTGCTGGGATGTGAGGTGGTGATACTGGTCTTGAATTATTCCTTATCAAGGGAAATGGAATGTTTCGCAAGTGGTCCCGATTCTTCGAAGTTTAATTGCGTCCAGATAATATTGCATAGAATTATGAGCATAAACAAAAAAAACCTGAAAAAAATCTTTTCTATATTTTTTTGATTGACACAGCAACACGTTTACCGACGATTTTCCGAAAGAAACTCACCTTTTAAAAGGGTCCCTCAATCGTACTCAACGGTGCGAAAAATAGCAGTTACCATGCAAAATGTTATACCTTCAATAGGTAATGTCGTCTTCCAATCGAAATCAAAAATCGATGTTATTCCCTTCTGAAATAAATTCTCAACAATTAATCAATTAACGTGAATGCATTCTGGACGCAACCGGAGAGGACAATCTTGTTTGCGTATGTAAGATTTAGAAGATACCTTCGCATAATAATAATTGCCAAATGATCTTCGGAAAATTAATCTACATATGGAGGCCAGGAAAATTTGGATTTGACCGAATACCGAAACTTGAACTTTGATACTTGTATAAAAAAACGCTACATCATCCCCCTCCTCAAAAAAATTACCTGTTATTTTTCTCTGGGATCAATCCTTCACTATAAAAATCTGGATGATCAAGGCGGAAGAGAGAATTCGTGAAGTCACCATATCAGAATTCTAATTTCATGCGCTAATTTTCAAGTTGTTTTCTAGCCAATATTTAGTTTTATTTTTTTCTTTAGTAGTTGGTTAAAGTTGGGCCAAATATTAATTTTGAATACTTGGTTCGGTGAGAAATGACATTATCTTCCAAGCTGGAGCAGTTGGCTTAGAATTAAAGTTTACAGTTTAAAAAATAAAAATGCAAATTGGTAAAGATTTGCAGCAGCAGGAGTTCAAAAATAATCATAGGATGTGCATTTTCCTGAATAAAAAAATGCAATAATTTATAATGTGGAAAAGACAGGACTTGGATTTGATCATATTTTTCTGATGATTATTACGACTCTATACGATTCCGGCTTGACGTCGATTTCTGCCATTAGAACTTGTTGGATAACAGTCTGCTTTGCGGATTGGAAGTCGACAAAATTCTGAAATAACTTTCGTTTCAGTCTGTGGAAGGAGAGAACCATGAGAAAGCTGTAGAACTTTTAAAGCAAGCTCATGGATCTGTGAAGCTAGTAGTTAGATACACCCCAAAAGTCCTAGAGGAAATGGAGCTTCGTTTTGATAAACAAAGAGCAAGGAGACGACAACATGTAAATTGAAGTCAGTGAAGTCATATTATCATAAATGCATTCAAATAATTGTATTACTTCATTACTTACATATGAAGTTAGGCATGTTATAATGTGAGGCAATTATTAGTATTTTACTGAAGACTTCAGTATTTAACAAATTGTTGTGTTGAGTTTTTGTTATATATATATTATTTTATACTTCTTTCATTCGAGAACAATTAGAGAGCTTATTTCCATGTGTACTGATTTAAGTGTTGTAAAGGTCAGAAATACATTATACTGATAATTAGATTCTTATGAGGTAGTGTATCCTGATAACCATTTTCCATTAAATTTCGGATAAAGTTGAATTCTGAAGCTTGTTCATTAGAGCAAGCCGAACGTAAATATAAGAATGGAGTTTTAGCGTCTGTAATTATGAAATTGTTGAGAATTAACGACTAATATATAATTACGTAGCCGCACCCCATATTGATAGGATGAACCTCCTTATCTTCTCCATAAGCTCCACATATGACCATGTTGCAGCTTGCTAAAGGTGAATACAGACTATTCTGGCGTGACGTGATTCCACGTCACGTCAGACGTGTAGCAGTGCTCCCATTGGCCTAATATGAACGTGAACGTCAAAATGTAAGTGATATAAAAATGCAACACAAAGTTCTGTGTGTTCACGTTCATATCAGGCCAATGGGAGCACCGACGGTGCCCGACGTGACGTGGAATCACGTCACGTCAGAATAGTCTGTATTCACCTTTAGTCAGCATCGAACACCTGCGGTACTGAGTCTCGTTCAAGATAAGCTGTTCCTTTAGAAACGATTTCATCCTTGATTTTAATTAAGAAATAGAATTGCTCTACAAGAATTAGCTTGACTCTTGTAAGATATAGATTTATTCATAAGTGTTAAGTGTTTCACCATAGTTGTATTCACTGAATTCACGCGAAACTAGGCTGTATTTATTAGACACAACGCTTCGCCGAGTAATAAATCCATGAATAAAATAATCTGAGACTAATCATAATCATATTTTTGAGAGAGTCGATAATGAACTGGATGAAATAGAATACGCGAGGAGTAGCCCATCAGGCAGACTACTGAAAATGCAGTACCTCTGGATGTCAGAGGGCAGCACACGAATATATTATAAAAAATTGAGCCTTTTTCGATGGTTTCTGCCAATGTTAACTCATGCCTAAAAAATCATGAGATTTTGACTTTGCAGAGGGAAAGTATATGACAGCATAATATTAGACCTCTGGCATCACTCACTAGCGAATCTAGGGAGTTTTTCAAGGAGCAGGGGGCATGTACAGAGTGAGCCAAATTGGACACATTTTAATGTGTCCTATTTATAAACTAGATAAACAAAAATTGATCGGTGTCTCGTCGTTTTAGTGTTAGAGGGTGTTTTTTGTAAATATGCATTATTGCATATACTCCATTTACTTTTGTGAAGTATCCCGGTTGACCATGAATTTCTGACACATTTTACCGCGTATATTTTGAACATTTTAGGTTATAGTCATTCCCCTGTCAGATATGCACGCAACGTTGTCGTTTCCACATAAAAATCGTAGTAATTACGTATTTATCAAAATGTTTATTTATTTTATTGGGTAAATAATGAATTCGAGAAAATTTTATGTGAGTTCGATAATTTCAAGAACTGGCGAATGTTGAATAAACTTTTTTTTGTTAATACTGAAAATATTTCACGTATATAAAAATGGTTGGAAGATTCAGTTATTCTATTTTCTTTTATTACGGAAATCAAGAAACCAGTGTTGATATTTTACTGAAAAATAATGAACAGAATAGTCCGTTACTTCGTGATAGTTCATTCGGAAAAAGAATAGAAGTACTCGAATACCCCAGAAAAACTTCTGAACGAAACGAACATATGGACCTATGGAATTTCTCACTTTTCAAAATACTCAAGATATAAGCCTACAGAAGTTAAATAACTTTTTGCACCACTTGAAATGCTCCAGTATGAAAATATGAAATATGGTAGTACCACGAAACCTTCAACAACTAACAACAAAGGTAAAAAAGAATTAATACATAGAAAGTAGTCTTGGCAATGTCGCTCAGAATTGTTTGACTTTCACTAGTGCCACGGCCTTCTGTGTCTTTAGAAGGCCGTGCTAGTGCCAACCTGCGTCCGTTTTAAGTAAAAGAACTTGATAAACCTAAATCATGGCCAACCGGGATACTTTATAAACGTGAACGGAGTATAGTGACTTTAACTTTTTTCCTGTGAAAAATGCAAAAACATTTCTGTGGCACTTTAGTATGTACCATCATTGTATAAACAATGGTACCATCATTGAGTTTAAATCATAGTAACTATAATTTATATGGTTTAGATATATTTAAGCTCAATTTAAATTTCTAGAATAATATTTTGTTTCCTGGGCTGAAGGACTCCGGTCGATGGCCTTTGACTATGGTCAATAAAGTACTGTTATTATTATTATTTTTTTTTAACGTCCGTGTGAGGGGAAAACCCTTTATGGGCACCGAGAGCAAAGAGTAGACACAAGAGAAATCACAAATGAAGAGTTCCAAAAAAGTAAGAACATGCTTTATTTTTCATGGATCCGGAGCATCGAGAACAAAAACAACTGATCCTCAATCCAATCTTGATTTTTTATTTTCTTAAGACAACGTTTCGGGGGCTGTTTCCCCCATCATCAGGTCTAGAAAGATAAATTTTGGTGGTGACTTTTTTACAGGAAAGCTAAGAGATTGTGAATGATAAATATTCCTCTTACCAGTCAAAGTTTTAAAATTTATAGCGATGGCATTATAGTCAATGAAAAACATTATACAAAACAAAAAGGACAAATTACTTGACAAATTTTACATCTGAATAAATAAAATAAATGCTAAATATATCTCAAACCATTGTGGATGATGTGTAAAATAGCCATGGCGTTTGAGAGACTAAAAAACAAATCTATGACTCATGTGTAGAAAAGTTGATTATCTTTTTCTGAATTGGTTATCCCTAATTAAATGTTTCCATTCATTGAATTAGCATTTATTTTATTTATTCAGATGTAAAATTTGTCAAGTGATTTGTCCTTTTTGTTTTGTATAATGTTTTTCATTGACTATAATGCCATCGCTATAAATTTTAAAACTTTGACTGGTAAGAGGAAGATTTATCATTCACAATCTCTTAGCTTTCCTGTAAAAAAGTCACCACCAAAATTTATCTTTCTAGACCTGATGATGGGGGAAACAGCCCCCGAAACGTTGTCTTAAGAAAATAAAAAATCAAGATTGGATTGAGGATCAGTTGTTTTTGTTCTCGATGCTCCGGATCCATGAAAAATAAAGCCTGTTCTTACTTTTTTGGAACTCTTCATTTGTAAATTCGAAAAAGGGCTTTGGAACTCTTCACTACTTACAAGAGAAATCACTTAGGCTTGGCGGCAAATATGAATAATATTGAATAATACTACGCCGATACAGTGCTGTTATTGGCACCCCTCGATTAGACCTCGTCATTCACAAATGACTTTCAAGGTCAAACAAACGATGTTCGCGATTTCATTCATAAATAGGGGGAGTGAGGTCTCTTGTGCTGAGAGGGTCCGCACTCTTGGTAGTGTGAGAATCCAAGATCTTGTTTGGTTACTCACTAAATACCCCTCACACTTAAATGAAGGAGTTCTTCATCCTGCCCTCGTAGCGTCCCTTAACAAAAGAGATGAGCTGCAAGTGGCTTCTAGAGTTCATGAGACCTGATGATATGAAGTGACCCGAGCAACACTGCTTTTTGCATTCTGTGCGCCAATACCTCGGCCAGTGGTCTACAATATATGCGAGCTCTTTCGTTCTGGACCACCGCTTCAATCTCCAGAGGCACATATGGTAGCACCGGTTCCTTGTCTATCTCATAAGCGGCTCTCAGATGGAAGTATAGAATTCGGAGAGCCGCGTTGTGTCTCTCCACATACCCTGATGGAGCATGGACTCTGCAGGCGGAAAGGATGTGCATAATCGTTTCCTGTTGCCTATGGCAAGCCCTGCAAGTTGTCCATTTTCATGATGTTCTTTTTATACCATCTTGTATTTAGTACTCCATCTTGAAACGCCATCACAAATCCCTCCGTCTCTGACTTGAGGCTAGCGGACTTCAGAAAGGCGAAAGACAATTCCTCAGACAGGTCCTGGTCTTTTAAACTCCTGAAATATATGGAGTGCAAGTTTTTACTCATATGATATTCGAGTAATTTATCCGACTGAGACTTTCGGATCAGTCTCGCTAGGCTTCTTTGGTCCGCCTGAGTGATCGGTGCTCCAGCGAGCTCAGGATTTATCGATACGCTGGTTATGCTGAGCTTCTCCACGGCCCTTTGTGCAGCCGAAACAGGACTGTTATTATTATTATTTTGTTTCCTGGTACAAGAAATTTCTGCATATTTCGGTAGAACTCCAGGTTACCATTCCAAAAATGTACGGAATGTGGGAAACTAAATTGGATATAAAGGGCCGATATGGAAACCAGAAATCAGCGACAAGAAAAACCGTCCATCAACGCACATCTGTTTCACATCAGCACGACCACTCGAAGAAACTGAAGAAAGCCAGTACGTTCGTCCGCAACATCTGGTTCACATAATCTCGGCCCTTGGCGCCTGGACCAACTATAATGACTCTGTCACAACACTATAAATAAATCGTTTTTCTGAAAACGGTGTCCTCAAACTTCAGGGACAAAAACAAATAGTTGGGTTGAAATAAAACTGTGATATATTTGCCTGAATCTTTTCTTTCACTTTCTTTTCCCTGTGAATTAATTGAAGTTACAGATCGAAAACACAGCAACCCACAGGAACTTGACATTTTGCCTGAAATCTTCAATATCTTAACGAGAAATTCACATTTACCATTAACTTCAAAAACATTTCATTTTTGTTCTTCACCATTTTAAGGTGGGCGTTCCACATTGTAGTGTGTTTATTTCAAGTTGCATTTGGAAATGGATTGACTTTGGAAACTGAAATTTTGGGGGTAAACTCAGAAAGGATTGGATTTCTTGATGAAATAATTTTAGTCGATTTCATTCCGAAAGTTAATAACCCCTTCCCCCTTCGGAATGAGAAAGAAGGTACGTGTTTCCAGTATAAACGAGGCCATTTATTGCCAGTTTAATGGTCGGAGAGTATACATAATAGGAGCAGCGGCGTAGCTACGTGGGTGCAAGGGTGTGCAGTGCACCAGGGCCCCTGACCTCAGCGGGCCCCCAAGCGCTGACCATCAAATCGCGTTTGAAATCAAACTTTGATGTTTCTCTGTGATCTATTATGTAAATAACATTGTTTTTATTATATTCAGTTGTTGAAAAATGTTTTTTCCGAAATATCATTAAATCTAGGGATTTATTGCAAAAATTCACTGGTGAATCGGACACCTATCTAAAAAAACTAAATACGACTAGATGGTCCAGTAGGGTTAACATAAACAAGCAGAAATAAAAAAAAATGTTGAATTTTGAATTTATTTTCCTCGGCGATTTAATGCACCGCATTCTCAATGATATCAATTATGCATCTGAAGTATTACAAAAATGCGATGTCAGTTTGGACGACGTATGCAGAGCTTTAGAAGAGACGAATACAAAGAAAAAAAATTATAGGAGTGACTTCGAGTCCTTCAAGTTCAAGGCTAGAGAAAATATGGTAAAGATCCCCATTTCGAAGAAAAGAGACAAAAAAAAGATAAAAAATATTTCGATGAATTAGCTTCCGATAACCGATTTCGGAGCAGGGGAGAATTTTCCGAAATAAATATTTTCAATAGAGTGCTCGATACAATAATTTCTCAATTTTAGAAGTCGCCTTCTTATATTTAATTGCAGTTTTTACAAACTGCCGAATCATTGGAAACTATTAAGTTTCATTAAACTTAAAAGAGAATTGAAGCGCTACTTGTAACAAAAGCGTACCTATTATTCGCTCTCAGAGTTTTTCTGCGACACAAACCTATCTGTGATATGAGTATAGTTGGCTCTAGACTGTAAGTTCATTTTATGTCCATATTTACATATTTTAATAATGTGTTATTATTTATGCTGAAAATTGACGAGTACCTACACGCTATTGTATTAAGCCTGTAGTACAATGAAGATTTGATTGATTGAATTCAAGTTTCGGGGTATGACTGCAGTCAACAAAATTTTGAATTTTCACCATCATTTCTACTAGATATAGGTAGACGAAAAAACTGTAATTCAAAGCTTCGAAGAATTTCAAAGTAAATATTGCGATATGAAAGGGACCAACTTTTCAAGTCAAGTTCTTAATATTTATCACCTATTTCTACCTGAATTGAATAAGGCATGGACAATTCATGAATTGTGTATGAAAAAATAAGGAAATACGGAATGCTGCAATGTGATCTAACAGAAGTATTTACAGCAATATTACTGTTCCATACAATCTTCCTGTCACCTCTGTAAGGCTCTGTAGAAGCTGAAAGATCTTTCAGCAAATTAAGAATAATATAAAATTATTTGCGGAACACTATCATGAGCCAAGCTCAACTGCGACATTTATGGCTTATATACCTATCAATTGAAAATGAATCAAGTCTAGTTTTGAGTGAAGTCATTGAATCTTTCGCAAAGACTAGGTCTAGAAAGAGGTTATAAACATATTTTTTCCGAAGGAATAAATGACTTCAAATCTAGACTTGACCTCTAGGTTCGAATCCCCAATAATCAATTTGAATTCATTCCTCGAATAGTTTATTCTTATTGTGATTTCACCAAATAATAAAACGTATCAATAAAAAAAATAAGTCTAGAAGGTCATAATGACAATGACAATTTTTTTGTGAATATTTGTACATATAGTAAATATCTATAAAAAATGTTTTCAACGCCTTTTTTTCATCCACATTAATATAACATTAATATAATGAATTTAATATTCCTACTCAAATACATAGATAACAACATAATTTATTCAAGTATATTCCTCAACTGTACCTTAAGTAAGTAACTTTGCTTCTTCGAAGTATTTATATTTTGACTCGAAAACAATTCATTAAGGGGCCCCTCTTCGATTTTTGCACCAGGGCCCCGGACTATCTAGCTACGCCACTGAATAGGAGCATTTTGAAACCTTTGTCTGCATTCATGATGTTGTTGGGACTTGCAGTTTGAAAAAGTCGGATCTATATATAGACTTATCAAAATATGTCTATGGATCTATATTAGATTATTTCGTTTCACTGGAGTTCGATGATAGAGAATAAATAAATAATTATTAGAACAATTTGTCTGAAATTCGAACATCAGAAATTGATTGAAATAGGTGAGTATATCATCTAGGGTTCATTCAGGTCGATTCTGTTCGCATCTTGTTATAACATTGCTAAATCTACAACATTGTTATAATTATAAAATATAACAAACTTTGCTGTGATGGCAATATCTTTTCTATAACCATATTACTATTTCCAAACAGAATCGACCTGTATATCAACCTCGAAAGGAGGAGGAGGGCAGGAGGCTCCCATGGCCCCACAAAAATCTTCCAGTGGTATCACAGTCAAAGACTGTGTTCAGAAGTTCCTCCTTGTCACAGTGATCCATGTTGGAAGAATACATCATAGAAAAACAAACGAATACATGAACACATGAACATTATTTCACCATGCAGTGATCACTGACTGCTTGCGCCTTTTCCTGCACCATAGAGATATAATATATCCTGTCTGCCTGTCTCTATGATATGCACAGAACAATAATTCATGCCATTGTTTTTTTGCGATTCTATGTTCTATATTTCAAGTTTTGACGTTTGACTGTTTAGGTTATATTGATCAATTTCCATATTCAGCTCACTGGTCGCAGAAATTGACTAGAACTTTTATATCTTAGGAGTATATTTTTGGATTTATAATTTGTAATGCATTGCTAAATTCTAATGTTCTTGGAAAGGATTAACTATGTGATGTTTTAATTTCTTGCCATTCCATGAATTTTCAAAACAAATACAAGGAATTATGATAATTTGATCCCGATAAAAAGGGAGCGTTTAAGATTTTCTCTTGAAAAATCAAACATGAAGACGTGCTTCATATTGATATTAATTGCATTTATCTTAAAAACAGTTTGGGTAAGAATCTTGAGATGCCATTGTGTACAACATTTTAATTAAACATATATTTCCAGTGCCAATCCTTATCTGATGATAAACGCTGTAAATGTATTTGCCCCAAAGTATCTATTGTAACTAATAATACTGAAATAGTTGATGGTGAACGCATAAGATATGTTGCAAATGTTCCACCAAATAAATGGTGAGTTAACAAGAGATAACAGTAACATATGTTATACTCATATTCTGGAGACTATTTGGTTATTATTCTTTCTGATCATAACTTTCTCTAGTAATTGCATGGATGTGGTTATTCCAAAAATTGCTAATCAACTCAATGGTAAAGAAGGGGAATTTTGTCCAAGATGCGAATGCAAGTACGAAAATCGTAATACAACTATCATTAAAGTTGTAGTCATCATTGTAATATGGATCATAGCAGCTTTAGTTGTGTATATGGCATTCCTGATTGTTCTTGATCCCATCCTGAATAAGAGAAAGAAGGGCAGTTATCAAGAGCATACAAATGAGGAGGTAAGAGTGATAACATGGATAACTACATAAATGCATGTTTTTTTTTTCGTGAAATTGCTCTTATTTGTGATCATCATATTCATCAATATGATTCTGTCTGAAGTAGCATAATGAGGAGAATTGTATTTGAATTATACATTAGATCAAAAAAAAATTTGGCTGAAAGATGGGAGATATCTTCTACCAATTATTCAATGAAATTTACTTGAGAATATAAAATTGTGTGGCACTCCCTTTGTTGAAATACTAGCTGAGGCTCATGGTTCCTCTTGAGTAAAGGCGGGTTTATGCGGCTAATAAGATAATAAGTATAGGATAAAAAAAAAGAACATGCTCATTTCAATGGAAGCGTATATACAGGAAGTAAGATCAAATAAGGAAAAAGAATAAGAACGGAATATAGCCAATTTCTTTTATTTCATTTGGAAGCTGATGAAACATGTCCTTCATAGCCTTGTTTCTATATCCTGTTCCCAACTATCAAAAAAAAGGTGAATTCTTATTTTATGCCAAATCATCTGTAAGAACCTATTCATTTTGCCCATAAAGTGTTTCATTAGACCTATTCGAGGAAGGAATTTTGATACGAATTCAAGATTCTGTATTTTTGTTTTAGAGTACATGAACTCAAATTGCAAAATATTCTCAAGCGGAATCTACTTCCGGTTCTACCGGAAACGAATGTAAACTTCGTGATTTCAAATGTAACAGCCTGTATATTCATACATATTTGAATTCTTCGTTCAATTCTGCACTGGTTTGATGTATGATATGCGCCACCACTGTAAGCAATTGTTGAGTTATAGCCTGATTGTCAAATTTTTTGACAGAAAGCGTGTCACAAATTAGTGTTTATATCTCCAAAATCATCCATTGTTTGAATTTCTTTTTGCAACAGTGGGACAAAAGAAAGTACGCTGATACTGCTTCTTGCATAAATTATGAGGAAATATTATACAGGGTACCTGGAACAGGGCTTCAAACTGAGCCTCAATAAAACTATGAGATCTCATTTTTTTCAAATGGTAACCAATGATAGTGTTGATGGAATAATATAAAGAAATATTCAATTAACACGTATATTCTTTCAAATTTATTGGTGAGGTTTGGCCTCACCTGCCTCATAGGACAAGCCGCCACTGATTTTTCTGTCTATATCTTAGGACCGTTATTTCAAATGAACTGAATTTTGGTATTCACTCTATTCAATGTGCATATTACTCAATCAACACCTATCAGTATCTTTTCTGGTATCAAAAGTATGATCTAGCCGACTCATAAATCCATGAAGAAATGCTATAACCCTATTTGAAGACGGTAACCCGTTCATATTTTTGAAAGAACCAATCATGTTGGAAAATTAAAGAACTCTCAAGTTATTTTATGAAAATTTCTAGTTATTCCTAAAGTTATGCCATAAGATTGGCCAAAAAAATCGAAATATCATCGAAACCCATGCAACACTATTGTGATTTGAACTTTTGAATTATAATCAATGGGTGTTCAATGTAGTGTGTTTTTATTTCAAGTTGCATTTGCAAATGGTTTCACTTTGCGAACTGAAATTTTGTGGGTAAACTCAGAAAGGATTGGAGTTCTTAATGAAATATGTAATTCAAATCGATTGCATTTCGAAAGTTCATTTTTTTTTCTTTCAAAAATAGAAGAAAATGATCCAACTCATGCTTCTGTTTTATTTCAAACGAAAGACCCAAGAAAATAGTACGGTTCTATGGAGATATTCCATAAAATGGACGGTGGCGCCTCTTTCGGATGAGTTTTCCTACGCGCTCTGAATGGCGACCTTAAGTAGTTATCCCATAGAACTTATAGTTCATGGAATGCTATTACCAGATCAAAAAGTGGTTAAACATCTCAAGTTGGAGGAATACCGAAATTTCCATGTTCCCATGGATACGTCCTGTCACACCGATCAGAAACACAGAAATGTTTGCCGAAATGCCAAGTGAATCGGATCTTGACGATTAAATTCATAGTATTTCCCCTAATAGCACAATTATGACCCATGGACGTCTTCCGGACGTCCTGTTGGGACATTCAGAACGTCCATAGGACGTTCCAATTTGGTACCGTGTACGTCCATAGGACGTCTATGGGACGCACAAATGTCCCACTTGTGGACTTACTAGGGACGTCCCTTCAGGATGTCCCTAGGACGACATTCAAGGACCTAAATCCTGAAGTACCACTTTTCGAGCAGCAAGGATATCCATTAGACGTCCTTAAATAAATGCCTCGAACGTCCATTGAACGTCCCGACGGACGCCCATCAAACGTCCCGAAGGACGTCCATTTGACATACCATACTGCACCGAGTTGGATATCGTACGGTTCCAGATGATTCACAATAAATGACCTATTTGCTATTTCTAAATCGATTCTGCGATTTAAAATCATTCAAAATTGTTCATCATCGAGATTTTTTGTTGCAATATACAAATATACAGGAAGTTAAAAACAAATGAAGATAAAGGATTTTATAGTAATTTTTTTCACTATAAAACACCCTTTTCATTTCAATTACCATTAATCGAATTAAATCTCATTGAAAAATCAATTTGTATCATTTTTGAAATTCCAGGATTAAGTAACCAAGATACCTTTATGGTGAATCACATATATGGATGTCTTGGATATGCAATGTTCTGTAGGAAAACTAGTATATTTTAAGGCACTGCCAGTCATTGATGAGATACTTTTAGAACTGAATGAAATCCCACTAACAAATTAAGAAATTGACTTCAATATAATATACAATATGTTCACTTAAGTTTGTGACATATGGAAAACTTTTTATGAACCTAATTATAAATATTAAAATTTGTCTGTCGTATATACAAGTGGTGTCAAATTTATGAATTTGGTACAAAAGATAATTCTTTTATTTGTGACACTACTGAAAATTGTTTCAATATGAAAAGTTGTTCAGAATTGAAAATAACGTTCAAATATGCAATCATATGCTAAAAGTAAACGGGTTTTTATAGATTTTTCTCTACAATAACACTTTAAAGTTTACCCATTAAAATAATGGCTCTCATATAGTGAAGAGTCGGAGAATATTCCTAGGCTCAGCTAGTTTTACAAAAATTTCTATATAGAAATGGGTAAACATATTTGAACGTGATTAATAATTCCGAACAACTTTTCATAATAACAATTTTAGATATTGTCACAAATAAAAAGTACTTTACACTGTTGTACTAAATTCATATTTTTTGACACTTCTCGTACAAGACTGCCAAATTTTAAGATTTGATTATTCAATATTAGGTTCCAGAACATGCAGAATAACTTTATTCCTAAAAAGAAAATAAAAGTTTTCATATGTCGCCAACTTATTTTAGGTGGATATACACTGTATATATCAATCGCGAAACGCTCTCTGGTCGAAGAGTGGCTGCTAGATATTAAAAAAATATTAGAAATGTCGTTGAAATGAAATTAATTTATTCTAAAAAAAATCAACATTATATTAGATCTCTAAAATAAAAACATGTTAACTTAAATCTCAAACGTAAACTTTCTGAAATCATTGAAAAAAAATCATTCACTGACTAATAGCCAGTCTCTTCTCTTCGGCAATCGCCCTATCAGCTGCTCTTCTTGAAAATTTTCTGATACCATCTTCCATTTCTTTTATGGTTGATGCAGAAGTTTTTCCATTTTGTTGACCTGATCCTGCAACACATAGTTTTTTATAGTTTTACAGTTGGATGCCAACAAAACAAATCAATATATTCATATTTACTATATAGAGTTGCTTTTTATTGAAACTATTCATGAAATTGAACAACTGACAGAGAGTGACTTACACTTACGTATTAGAAGGTTAGATATGTGCAGTTTCGAAAATATCTTTTTCTTTTTCAGCCCAACCGAGCTGAATTCCGCTGCCAATTTGTGGGTAATCAATTTTGACAAAGCTCTCTTCATAAATTCATTGGCATTATCGCCCCCAATTCTGGATAATTCAGTTATCTGCAATGCAAAATTGAATACATATTACTCATCATTATTATTATTTAAATCCATCCAGATTGCTATGAGAACTTTTGCAACTATAATGACTTTATTTTTACCATTTTTTGATATCCACGATTTTTATTTGGATGTCTTAGATATTCTGATCTAATAACCATATCTTACCAAGGCCGTAGCTAGAAAAAAATTTCGGGGGGGGTCCGTCCGAGGCCGTAGCTAGAATAAAATTTATTCGAAGAATTTTCGGTGCAATGATTATCTGGCATTTCTGAAAAAATAAATTTCGGGGGGGGGGGGGGATCCGGACCCCATCGGACCCCCCCTGGCTACGGCCTTGTATCTTAGCCATTTTTTCATGTTTTCCTCATTGCTGAGATATTCTTCAAAGGAAGTCAATCCTTCTAAAGTGGTGAATGGAATTTCGAATTCCCCCCAAACATTTTCTGTTTCTGGGATAGTAACAGGGGTTCTATCTAAAATTTTCCTAATATCACATATTATATCCAATTCAACGACCGAGATGGAGATGCAGTTTCTTAGAAAATACCAAACTGTCCAAAATGGCAGCGAAGCCGTGCGTGATTGTTGAATTTCATACGAACCTTCGGATCAACCAAAGAGGGTTGGTAATCACTAAACACTGCACTATTTTTAGGAATATACTCCAATGGTTTTTAGAGCATTCATCAAAATCCAAACGTGATAAATGCAAAGATCTTGTTAGAATAATAAACAATAACTAGTTAAATGCAAAGGAAAAATATATTCAATTCAATTGCACGTAAGTATTATTGTTTCTCTATTCCAGTATCGTAATGAGTTCATTACAGTACTAAAAACAGTGCTGTAATGAATTCATTACAGCATCGTTTTGGAGTTTTGGATTAAAATATACAAAAGGGGTTACATCAGACGGCTTCTATACATCTTGTGCATGATTGATACAATCATAAATCCTAACATTCCTAACTTCATCAAGGGCAAGAGGCAAAAAGAAGAACCATATCGATAACATATTATATTATTTCAATAACATGTGGAATTTTATTTTCAATGGGCTTGTTTTCGTCTGTCATGTTCGCAATTCCTATCTGACGTACCATTTTTTTTTTCTTTCAAAATATCTTTTTCTACTCCCATTCGTTTATTATAGACATTCCCTACGTGTAACTATCAGGGATATCCCATGGACGTCCTCCCTTGGGAATTATATAAGATGTTCCATTTGGGACGTCCATAGGATGTTGTTCTTAGGGCTTTTTTTATATGTACTATTCGGGACATGCCATGAACGTCCTCACAGGGACATCATATGAGATATTTCAATTGGGACGTCCATAGGATGTTGTTATTAGGACTTTTTTATATGTACTATTCGGGACATGCCATGAACGTCCTCACAGGGACATCATATGAGATATATCAATTGGGACGTCCATTGGATGTTTTTATTAGGACTTTTAAAAATATATACTATCGTAGACATCCCATCCCATCGCAGGGACATTATATGAGATGTACCGATTGGAAGGTCCTATGTACACCTCTAACGCGACATTTTCTTATAAATCTTCCTCGGGACATCCATGGGAATGACATTCGTGAAGATGCTGAAAAGTGTACTGGATGGGACGTCCCATGGACAAAGATTCCAGGTCCGGGACGTTCGGACATGAATTGTACCAAATAGGGACGTCCCTAGGACAATGTGTGCTATTAGGGTCTGTTCTGTATGACAAGTCGTATCCATGGGAACATGGAAATTTCGGTATTCCTCCAACTTGAGATGTTTATCCATTATTTTAAGCTGAGCAGCAAGGCTAATAGCATTCCATGTACTATAAGTTCTATGAGTTATCCTCATCGTAGAACTAGGGTGATTTTATTGGTGAATTTTCCTGAATAAATGGGAAAATTATGGGAAATATGAATACCAAGCTATTTTGTATTGACTTTTTTTCCTTCGATCCGTATATTTACATCACGGCCAGGATATCTGTGAAAAAAGTTTTATCGAGTTTGCAATGGACCTTTTTTCGGATGTTTTTGCAATTTTCGTCATTTTCGCGAATTTTATGAAAATACTTCTACTTATGAATCGATTATTCCTCTTCCCGACCGTATAAGGATTTCCTTAATGTATCGCAGCTTCGCTGCGATTTTGAAATTCTTCTGGACCCACTTTTCGACAGATTCCCTCGGGCCGGTCCACCAAGTTACCATTCCAGTATGGTATAGTTTAAGCCAAGCATGTCAAACTCGCGGCCCACATCGTAAATTATTGCGGCCCCACTCAAAAAACAATATCGAATTCTCTCAGTTCTGGAATCACGCATTTATCCATTTCTCATCAGAAATCAACTATCAGGCAAGAAAGATTAAAGTGATAATAATAATAATAATAAGAGAGCCTCAGGGGCTCTGGATGGTTTTCTGGAGTACGGGCTTAGCACACCCGAGGTACCCTAGCTACCTGGCAGTAGGTATAAAATGCACTAGCAATGAAATGTACAATTTACGGAGTAAACGGGTGAATCGGCATTGTACCACCAGAACCTCCTGTCGCGTTCAAGATTTAGGAAGAGGGTCTTGTTCGAAAAATGAGTCACAGTCTCCCTCGGATAACGACGGAAGCAGCGTGATACCGAGTAGGGCTACTGCAACACCCCACCAAGAGGAAACTGCTATCAACAGGCCTCAACCCACTCTTGATGCTTCAACGGCGACGCAAGTCACTATGCCCGCGACCACGAGAGCTGGACTCCCTAGGAAACGCATGAAGTGGACCCAAGAAATGAACTCCTTCATTATGCGCTCCTACTACAAGATCACACACTTGGAATCGAACATGACAGCATACCGTTATGGATTGCATCAAGAATTCATAGAAAGATATCCAGAACTCCACCACATTTCTGAACAAAGGATATCAGATCAACGAAGAACTATTGTGAAAAACAACCTACTCTCTACGGACACATTGAGGAGTATACGAGATGAAGTCCTCATGGAACTGAGCAACGACACTGGAGCTAACATCGAAACACATCCAGAACAAAACCAGAATGAGATCCAGAATATGGAATCTAATGATAATGGGGAAGTACCGTCTGATTCAAGTGGACCAGGGGAATATGCGCACTCTGCAAGATCACTACTCAACACAGCCATGGTTGAGTTCCAAGGAACCAATCCAACAAAACGCCCAAAGCTGCCTAAGTTAAAAACTAACAAGAGCACCAATATTATTCTGGCCAGTGTAAATGCAGCCTTCGATGACCACGTTGAGGACTTCGACAGCCTGGAAGGAATACACACTCTCGTGTATTGTGGAGCAGTAGCAACCCTTCGACTACACAAACAACAAGTCCACACCCCCGAATATCACACACGGGAAAGAACCATAAAGAAACCACCATGGCAAACCCGATTGGAGAAAGACATCGACAAAATCAGAAAGGAAATAGGCCGACTTACTGAGTTCCTGCGGAATGAATCCCCGTCACGACGCCTGAAATCGTTTGTTAGAAAAATTCTGAAGAAGATTGATAACACCATGAACAAATCTGAAAGCAAACATCACATCATCATATATGTGGATACTCTGAAACAGAAACTTCAAGCGAAGGCGAAAAGACTATCCAGATATTTGAAATGCACTCAACGGAAACAGCATAACCAATTGTTCCACAACAACGAGGCAAACTTCTACAAACACATCACCAAAAGCTCAAACAAAGTCACCAGAGCTATGCCAGAAGCCCAATCATTAAAAAATTATTGGGGTTCTCTGTGGTCGATGCCTAAGGAACATAATGAGAATGCTGATTGGATCAGCAGGGAGAAAAATCGAAGGAACATCCCACAAATGAACTTCGAAGAAATATCATTGGATGAAGTGGTGACAGCACTGAAGGAAGCAAGCAATTGGAAGGCTCCAGGAGTCGACAATATCCATAACTTCTGGTACAAGAAATTTGGCCATCTGCATGAAGCCATAGCGAGACAGTTTACGCATATACTTCAACATCCTCAAGAAGCTCCTAAATTCTTAACCGAAGGAGTAACCTATATGCTTCCAAAAAGCGATAAGACTCAAGAACCATCGCAGTACAGACCTATCACTTGTCTTCCAACACTGTACAAAATACTCACCTCATGTTTATCCAACCGAATATATCAACATTTGGATGAAAACAACATTATGGCAGAAGAACAGAAAGGATGCAGAAGAAAACACCAAGGGTGCAAGGAACAACTCATCATCGACTCAGTGATCATGAAACAGGCCCATGAGAAAGGACGCAACTTGCACTCAGCCTTCCTCGATTATCAGAAGGCATTTGATAGCACCGCTCATTCGTGGCTCATCGAGGTGCTGCACATTTATGGAATCAATCCTGTTTTGGTGGAATTTTTGAGGACAACAATGTCTCAGTGGCGAACATCAATACAAGTCACTATGAACAACAAGACGATTAAGCTCGAAGAAATCCCCATTCGTCGTGGGATCTTTCAAGGAGACTCCTTGAGCCCATTATGGTTCTGTTTGGCAATGAACCCTTTATCATCGATGCTCCAAGAAACGAAATGTGGATTTAAGATCAAAACAGCGCGGGAAGAACATACTATTTCCCACCTACTCTACATGGACGACATCAAACTATATGCTGCAAACAAGAAGCAATTGGATGAGCTTCTGAAAACCGTCAGTTCTTTTTCAACTGATGTTCGAATGGAATTCGGCATTGAAAAATGTAGAACCCTGAACATTCATAGGGGAAAAGTCGTGGACGGTGAATCACAACTACCGAATGGAGATATACTTCAAGCCATGAGGGATGGAGAAACTTATAAATATCTGGGATACCAACAGGCTAGATGTTTGGAGCAAAAGCAGTCGAAGGCAAAAATCCGGGAGGAGTATACTGGCCGACTGAGAACGGTGATGAAGTCACTGTTGACTTCTGGAAATCTCATCAAAGCCATCAACAGCTACGCAATCCCAGTGCTGGTTTATTCATTTGGAGTTATCAAGTGGACCAGGACAGATCTGGAGGACATTCAAAGGCAAACCAGAACGATGCTGACGAAACAGAGAGGTCATCACCCAAGGTCGTCAGTATTAAGAACCACTTTACCACGGAAGGAAGGAGGACGGGGACTTGCGGATATTGTCAACCTTCACACTCGCCAAATTAAAAACCTCAGGGAATTCTTCTTTGAGAAGGCGAATAATTCCAATCTACACAGAGTTGTTACTTTGGTTGATAAGAAGTTCACACCTTTAACTCTGGCTACTGCAGATGAATTACTGGATCTGCCATCTCTTTCTGAAACTGACAAGCTAGAACAATGGTCAAAAAAAGAACTCCATGGACGGCATCACCATGAGTTAAATCAGCCACATATTGACAAAACCTCATCCAACAAATGGTTGTCGAAGGGTGAACTGTTTCCTGAGACGGAAGGTTTTATGATGGCTATACAAGATCAAGTCATCTCCACCAACAACTACAAGAAATACATCATGAAGGACCGTACAGTGCCAACAGATATGTGTAGGAAGTGTCATCAAAAATCTGAAACAATTCAGCATGTAACTTCTGGCTGCGAACAACTGGCCAACACTGATTACCTCCACCGACATAACCAAGTGTGCAACATCATACACCAGAAATTGGCGCTCAAGTTCGGACTTCTCAACTCCTACAAGCCGTATTATAAGTATCAGCCGCTGCCTGTGTTAGAAAACGACTCTTTTAGACTATACTACGATAGGCCTATTATCACTGACAGAACGGTGACGAATAACAGGCCGGATATTGTGGTTTACGACAAGAGGGTCAGAAAGGCAATTTTGGTGGATGTAGCTGTGCCCAACAACAACAACATGTTGAATAAGTACCAGGAGAAGATAAGCAAGTACACAGACCTGGCTTTCGAGATCAAGGAAATGTGGCACCTAGAGAAGGTTGATATCGTTCCAGTGATCATCTCGTCGACTGGATTGATACCCAAGAGCTTACACAATAGTCTGAACAAATTAGAATTAAATGTAAACAGCTACATTGAAATGCAAAAAGCTGTTATTCTCAATACCTGTAGAATTGTTCGTAAATTTTTGTCAAGTGTATCGTGATCGAGCCTATTCCCTTTGATTATTGTATCTGGGAAAGGTAAATTTATCCGGCCGTATGCCGAGATAGTGAATAAGTCCACGATCATAATAATAATAACGCACGGGTGTGGTTTGGTTTCTGCCACGCCACATGGGGGGTGACGTCCCCACGGCCCGAGTTACCTGGGCCACCAAGGGTAAATGGTGGCAAACCCATGAACGAGAAGTGGAAACCGATATCATGGCAGAAGATCGAGATGCCACTCCACCTGCTGGCTCGACCACCGTGAGGAAGACTGCCCTCAGGGGAGCTCGCAACGCACGTATCCAGTGTAGCCGCGAAATGAATATTGAAGTAATGCGAGCTTTTCATTACGTGAACAATTGCGAGGACAAACCACTTCCTGGATGGAGAAGAGAAATCTTCAAGGGATCGAATTATCCCGGAATATCGCGAGATGTGCACAGCAGGCTGTGGATTTGCAAACCTGTTACATCGTGCGGAAATTTCTGAACTAGTGGGAGGAACTGAATTGTTTTTTCACTGGTTCATAGAAGAATAACCAGCTCGAGCTGAGAACGGGAGACCGATGAAGAATAATAATAATAATAATATAAGAATTACCAGCTCAAGCTGAGAACGGGAGACCGATGAAGAATAATAATATTTATTCATCCTGTAGGACATATAACAATGTTTAGGACAAGTCAAAAAGAAGAAAACATTTCAATATCTATATCAGACAACTATCATTCAAAAATTCCTCTGTACAATAGTAGGACTTTTTCAACATTAATTCCTTTACCGCTCTTCCGAAACTCCGCGCGTTCAATGCCTTTAATGAATCTGGCAGGTGGTTATATATTTTAACGCACTGAAAGTAAGGAGAATTCTCGAATTTTGATGTTCTATGCATTGGTACGTTCAGAGTTTCCGAATTTCTGGTAGAATATGCATGATAACATGCTACTTTATCAAATTTTGACACATTATTCTTTACAAAATTCAGACATTTATACATATAAATACATGGGAGAGTTAGTATTTTGTATTTTATAAATAGTGGTCTGCAAGAGGCGCGCAGATCTTGCCTAAAGATCATACGTATTATACGCTTCTGTGCAATAAAGATCCTATTAAACTCAACAGAGCTTCCCCATAACATAACACAGTAGGCCATATGGCTGTATGCTAGACTGTAATAGATGCCAAGTACAGATTCAATTGGAAGGGAATCTCTGACTCTACGTATGGCATAGAATGAACTGTTGAGTTTTTTTGCTATATACTCCACGTGATCAATCCACCTCAAATTTTTATCTATGAATATTCCAAGGAATTTCACTTGATCCTTGGGTGCGATTGTCTTTCCGCCATAATTGATAGTTCCATTAATTGATCTATTTTGACTATTTTTCAACTGGAAATAAATGATTTCGGTTTTGTCAACATTCATAATCAATTCATTGGCACGACACCAATCGTCAAAACTTTCAACGATTGATTCACACATTTGGACCAGTTCTTGAAGGTCATCCGCTGAGATGGCAGCAGATGCATCATCGACGAAAAGTATCATCCTGGTAACATTACTACGCAAATACTCAGGAAGGTCGTTGATGAACAGTAAGAACAGCAGTGGTCCAAGTACCCCTCCCTGAGGAACACCGATCGTTAGATCATAATTATTTGAGCAGGTATCTCCAATCTTCACTCGCATGGATCGATTTGAAAGAAAGCTATGGATCCAATCTAAAAATATTCCTCTGAACCCAAGGTTGTAGAGTTTGCTGATGATGAACTCAACAGATATGGAGTCAAAAGCTCGCGAAAGATCGAAAAAGAGACCTGCAATTTGTCGTCCGTCATCCAATGACTTATAGACAACCTCAGCAAAGTTAAGCGCTGCTGACTGTGTTGACCGACCTGCTATGAATCCGTGCTGATCGTCTGTGATGATATTGTACTTATTAAGATACTGCGTCATACGATCCAGTACAACCCTTTCAAAAACTTTTGAGAATGTGCTGAGGATGGATATGGGCCTGTAATTGGCAATATCCTCAACATCATTTTTTTTATGTATGGGAAGCACTGTAGCGTGCTTCAGTGCAGTAGGAAAAGTACCAGACGAAATTGATAGATTCATGATATGTGCCAGATGTTCAGCTACACTTTCAGATATATGTTTCAATATTCTAGCTGATACAAAATCCACTCCTGCACTCTTTGTGTTTTTTAATTTTCGTATGGCGTCCAATACTTCCCGTGTTTCAACTGGGTGAAAAAAGAAATTCGCGCTCACCATGCGAGATGTTGTGCAAGACTGTGATGTCAAATTTCCATATCTCTTTCCCAAGTTCAGCTTAGCAACAGTAGAGAAGTAATTTCCGAACGCATTTGCTACATAGAAAGGGTCTTTAGTAAGGTGATCATCAATGCGCAGATAGATGGTTTTATCTGCTTCAATTCGTCTACCGGCTTCTGGATTTACTATGTTCCATACAACTTTGTTCTTGTTATCAGACACATTTATAAGATTCTGATTAAAAGCTAACTTAGAAGCTTTGAGTAGGTTATTATACTCTTTTTTAGCTATTTTATAGGACTCCTGACTTGACCTAGTTTTCAGATTAGCCTGAATCCAATGAAGATTTTTGAGTTCTTGTCCAGCCTTTTTTATAGCAGGACTCATCCACTTTAAATTGTTGTTTGATGTCATATAGCGGTACCTTAAAGGACAACATCTATCAAGCAGAAACACAATCAAATCAATGAAAGCGTTGAAACTATCATTCACATCTGAATTCAAATGAACCTCTGCAAAATCAATTTGTTCAATCTCAGCTGCTAGTTTATCCAAGTTATGATTGGTAATACTCCTGCACAATTTTCGTCCTTTAGATGTTTCTTTGGACTCAGTGCTAGGGGAATAAAAATACTCAAGTGATAGGGCTTTGTGGTCCCCAAAATGTGCTTCGAAAACAGTGGCTCTACAAGAATCTATGTTAGTATTGGTCAAGATGTAATCGACCTTTGAAACAGAAGTATGGCCGTTTATATTGGTGAATATACGTGTTGGAATAACAGTAGTTACAATCAAACCAAAACAATCCAATAAATCACAAAAAAGTCTCTTTAGTTTACAATTATTCTTCAAGAAATCTATATTTAGATCACCACACAGAAAAATATGATCAGCCAATTTACAGCAATATTGTAGGACATGAGATATCCTTTCAAGAAATATCTGAAAGTTACCTGTAGGAGGTCTGTAGACACTTAGAACAGCTGATTTTGAATCCCCTATATCAAGCTTAATGGCACATACTTCGCACTCCATTTCAGCCGAACTTTCGGAAACATCCAAATCACGCACTTTAAGACCACTCCTTACATACACTAGAGTTCCACCATGCATCCTAGTAGGACGACAGAAACTAGAGGCCATAAAATAGCCCGGAACCGACATTGTCTTGATATTGTCAGCGTTACACCAGTGTTCTGCTATGCTAACAATATCCGGTTTTTCCTGATTTAGTATCACTGCCAAATTTTCTATTTTATTTGATAAACACTGTGAATTGAGGTGAAGTATTTTCATCCTATATATCAACTCAAATTGACCATTTCCATAATTATTCAGACTTAGGGAGCTTGTTCCCTTTTTTTTCGCTGGTGAAAATAATGTACTGTGGACCTATTTGGCCAATTCGATTCTATCATTATTCTATCATTTTCATCCGTCGGAATAAGCACTTTGAAAGAAGAGTAGCTCTCTGGATATCGCGATTTTAGTGGCTCACATATCGCTTCAGAAAAATTCTTTAATAAGAATGTAACAAGGTCCTCAGCTGTAGTATTCGGTTTTAGGTTTGTTACATGTAGTGCCTTATATTTTCTAATCCCTTCCACAGCTGACGGACCTGAAAATTTTCCTGTTACCATAGCAGGTTTAGGACTTTTTCTATTTCGTTTGCGAGAAACTTTTTCCCATTTATTATTCGTCCCACCATCATAGTGGATGTTTTTGTTACCTGTATTTGCATCGATCTTAACCTGATTATTTGGAGGTTCTTGATTTTTATTCAGTACCACTGATTTGTTTATAATCTTTATTTCGGATGATTTGTTTACTGCTTTTGACGTTGATGGAACTCCCGCAAGCGGAGATCTCACCTGAAAGATTTCTGGTTTGAAAGTGGATTTCACGGTGGCCTCTGGAGCGTCGATTACAGTATGCCGATCGGGATGGTTAGCCTTGTTGTCTGTATTGGTTTGTTTATTTAATTTTTTGTTCAATCCCGTTATAATGGAATTTTTTTCGGTGATGTTAATTTCTAAGATTGAAATTTTATCCTTCAATAATTCGATATTTTCTTCCATTAGAAAGTTTTTACTTTCCAGTTCGGCAATTATTTTAAGCAAAAGATCTTGTTGGCTTGAATCTTTGTCTATCAAGTTAGTGGGAATTTTCACTAGTTCTTTGTCACAGCACTTTGAAATTTTCATTCCACAACTATTATGAAATACTTTAGTGCATATATTACACTTTGTATTAACTCTCGCAATAATTCGCTTGCAATAAGCGCACTTATAAGGAATACTTTGAGGAGCGTCGATAACAACATCTTTACTCGTCGAAGCCATATTCACATCAATAACAACTTGAATCGATCCAATAAAAATCAGTATGTATATGAGACTTCTGAGTTTTGACTTGCTCTTCTACAAACTTGTCTATTAGATTGTTTCTTTATATTATTAAACCTCATATTGTCCCTATAGTTTGTGTTTTTTCATCTAACACGTCAAAATGTACGTGATATAAAAATGCAACACATCGTTGATCGTTCTGTGCGTTCACGTTCATATTAGGCCAATGGGAGCACTGACGGTGCCTGACGTGACGTGAAATCACGTCACGTCAGAATAGTCTGTATTCACCTTTAAACACCATGGGCGTACCCTTGAAGATAAAATAAATGTTAATTTTCCTGGCAAGTGGGAAATAAAAAGACTAGAAATTTTCTTGTGCGCTGTGGGGTCCAGATGTTGAGACTCTCTCTCGAACGAAATCTGCTCGACTGTTTTCGAGTTACATCCATTATCATTCAATCAATAACTCTAAAATACGATCGAATTTAAATTTACTGAAAAGTATATACCTAAAAGGAAATGATGCGAAATTCTGTGAAGATCGTATTATAAGAAAGCTGAAAAAATTCAGAAATTTCATTTTCATACCTAACCTATTCGTCAAGTTCGTCTGAAATTTTGCTAAACTATTGAGTCGACATATTTATTCCAAGATACCAGATTTCAGTTTGATTGAATCTGAAATCTTGAATATATTGTCACATTAACATTTCGCATCTGATGAATCATTGGGTGTAATTTAACCAAGTATTATTTGGATCTACGCAATCAACTTCCAAACTCGCTTCATGAATATCGAATCTTTTTTTTCCGAAGTTATTGTGCGCTCGAAAGGCAAACCTAAAGCTTATGTTATGATCAACATAAGAATAGAATTCATCATTAAGTTCTCATTTTTGGAAGTCTCCAACTGTTTTCAAGGAATCTGTATATGAAGGGTGATTCCACCTTTCACCATTCTCTTGAAACTGTTCCTGTGGAGAAATGTTCGCAGTTTATCTTGAAAGGCAACTATGAATGCAATCAGTCACAATGTCTTTTCTTCATTTTTCAAAATTCGACGAAACGCAGAAAAGATGTACCATTTCAGAAAATTTTGACGACGGAGCTCCAGTCCATCTACCGTCTGAATATTGGTGCAATTTATAATTCTTTTTTGGGATGAGTTCATTAGGCCCGAAGAACTGAAAAACTCAATTTGAGTAGGTAAAAAAATAGCAAACGTCACTAGAAAACCGGCTCGTAATTCAGTTCCGAGGAAAATATATTGTATTCAGTCGTACTAGTTTATTTTAATGAAATCTGGTATACAAACTTTTTTTAATTCTTAGACAAACTCTGGTAATCTTGAAAAATAAAATACAGAAAGAACTTTATGAAGCTAAAAACAACAATTACATAAAATTCAAAATTTTCTGTTTAGACGTTTTTAGTTATCTCATAGTCGGGTCAGAAATATCGACCTCCGAACTTTTCACAAACGATTAATTTTACATCAACGAGACGATTTCAAGCTCCGAAAGAATGCCAGATGTTGTTTTGAGTCAAACACTTTTTTATGCATTCCTCAGTGCACCTGCTCCGTACGAGTATGGCTTACAGTGTTGCCATTTACGGAGGTGACAACGAACTGAACGTCCCTTGGCTTTATTCCTCCATATATACGACGGCGCAGTAGCGCTGGTTGTATATAGCTGAACTAAAAGATTGTACAGTACATAAATATGGTGCGTTCTGACCTCAAAACGATTTTTTGATATCTTGATTCCTGAAGTCTCCTGAGTCTAACAATCTAAGAAACAAGGCAAAACATTGTGACCTCCGATTTCGGAAGTGACAGCGTTATATTATTGTTGAGTTTATATTTTGGAGGTAACAATGACAATTAATAACTATATATATACCTATCTAGTCAATTTTGATGATTTTGTGTTTCAATATACCCGACCGACCATCTTCTCAGCTATGAGCTGCCCCCCTCTAGCTGAAATGCTGGGTACGCCCTTGTTAAACACAGCTAGGAAACTAATTAGACAACAGGAACCTCGAGAAAAAATCTATCAACTTAGTAAGTGGTAATGAATAATGAAGATATAGCAATCCTCCTTAAAAGAATGTATTGAATACTTCCATATAAAGGGTGTTTTAATAAGATCGCAAGATTTGAAGTGCGCGCCATGTTTGACACACGGGAGTCAGTAAACATGGATCATTTCACGGTAGAATAACGCTTCCTGATTGACGAAAGCAAAGCAGTAACGGTGAATGGCGAACGTTAACGTGCTACAGTGCAGAGTTTCTTGTGTCCCATTTGGAAGCTATTGACCTTGACGACATGTGGTTACAGCAGGACGGTGCCACATGTCATACGCACGTGCTCTTTGTTGCGCAACTCGCGTTTGATCAATTTTAAGGAGTTCTAAGCGATGATGTGACATTTAAGTATGAATTGAATGCGAGTATATAATTGGCTTTTGCAACGGGACAGTACAATTTGTATCTGCGATTTTCGGCATCCGCTTTGAAAATTTTTCGGAATACATTTTTGAAAGGATACATGAACTGTTTTGAATTATTTCAAGAAATAAAAAGGTCGACATGTAACAGATAAACTTTGACGTAACATAGGTTTTCTTCAAAATTTTCTAAAATTACTCTGCTGATATTAGCATATAGCTTGATCGTGATAGGTCGAATTTTAGAACTGCCTTAAGATAAATTCCAGAATGAGGCCATTATGTATTTGAGAATAATTGAAAATAATCTGCGCGATACACTAGAACTATTCAACTTGTAGAAATCTTGGGAATTTATTCATTTATAAACTTCCGCTTCGACAACTAGATTATTAGCGGTTCTGGGACAGTTGTTTACATAATATGTCAGTTGTAGTTCAGAAAGAAAGAAAAGGAAACATTATATGTACTTCAAATGAAAGTCTTGCCTGTCTCACTTTAATTCTATAAGTTATATATTTCGGTTAAATTCATTTTTTGTTACTTGGCTTTTTCTTACCTAAATAGCGATGCTTACACAATTTCATATTTTTGAATAGAATCAATACATGCTAAAACACAAGATGAAGGAAAGCAATAATATTAACTTACCTCTTCGCATTGTTTTTTAAATTTTTTCATGCAACGATATTTTTCTTAAATATCATCTTTCTGTTTGTTATAATGATCTGTTCCTTGTTGCCTTTTCATGACACATGCCATAATGTTTTGATGGAAACAAATCTGTACAGATCCTTTCATAAGAATATATAATATATCTTTCGACTTCAGCCTTTGCAGTTTTTTCATGAACGAATTGAATTGATCATAAATTAATTAAAATGTTGTGGTAGATTTCACAGCTCTTACAGGGTGTCTATTCAAGATGTTGCTTGCACATTATACAACATGAGAAAAACTTTTGATAAAAATGTAGATCAGGTTGTGTGCGCTGAGAAGTAATGGTAACTTCAAGTTATTTACAACTTCTGACAGGGTAATCTTCATCTGTCATTGATAATGCCAAAATTGATACTTTCAGCTGAAACTTGGATTTTTAACAATAGTTGGGTGAGTGGATTTGTGTATGCAAGTGTTCGTGTAGAAATGTGGTGCAACAAATATGGCAGAAATTATGTAAGGTTAGAAAAAATTATGTTTCAATAGTTGTTGGAAAATATTATTTTTATTTTATTCTTGTGTTTTAGTACTGTATATAATGTTATTTAATGAAAACATATGGTGTTCATTTTTTATGAATGATTAAATCATTTCAGAGGAGAAGAAAGCGATACAAGCAATCTCCATTGAATAGTGATGATGAACTACTTAATCTACTAGAAAATACAGACCATGAAGAAGTACTGGAAAATGAAGATGCCATGGAAATGACATATCTCCCTTTGGAGGAGTTCAAAGCAAGCTCAGATGAAGAAGATATCAATCTGCTGAATACGAGAAATATGATCAATAAAAATAATATTGAAGAATGTAATTGGCCGACCAAAAGAACACAAAAAGTAGTACATACAGATGAGAAAACTATTGACTCTGGAAATTTCCTTATAGACCTGGATAGTGTAAAATACAATGATCAACATATATGAAGGACATCAAAGATTATGAAATATGAATTGAATATTGATTGAAGTTGAAGGACTTCAAATATAGAGTGACAAGCTATTTTTGGATGTGCAATGTTTCCAGAGAGAGTATGTTCCGATGAAATATTCAAAACTGAATTTATACTTTTTCTCAATATTTTTTTTTGATTATTCGGTTTTGAAAATAGTTCTCTTGTTATTTGGATCACTTTTTGAGTTGTTTTATATTTTTTTGAGGAAAAACTACTTCTGGATTTTTTAAATTATTTCTGTAAATGAATTGTTTATTGAAATGAATAAAACTATCAATTAACTCTTAATTCTCTTATTGTATTAATGTACTGGGGGAATCTTCAACTTGAACACGGTGTGTTTCACCATAACTGGACAAACATATACAGGATCAATGAGGATAGGGTTATCGGTCTCAAGGAACAATGTGAGGTTCAACTATTTATTCATTAAGCGACGTTTCGGCCAATTTGTGGCCTTTTTCAAGCTGAAAAACAAAAACAGAAATGAGTTTCCAATCGCTACTTTCAAAACTAAGACTACACATGATATATGGAAACAGTACAACACTAAAAATCTAGAAATCACAATCTGAACGATAAAAGCTTTAAAGTACACGTTATATAAAAAAAAAAAATTCTTGTCAAATAATAGAGTAGGCAGGTACTACTACTCAATGAAAATACACAAAAATTAAAAACAAGGAAAACACGATGCATGAACTCACCCCAGAATTATAATGTTGATGGAAATATTGAAGGGACAATATTGTCATCATTGATCACCCACAAGTAAAACAACCAGCAATTGCATAAGGGAAACTCAATCAGACATAGTCAACATCTCAATCGAAATTAAAAACGTCTCAGTTCGAAAACGGCATGTGAGAAAAAAGGACGAAAGTACAAGAAACAACAGACAGGTACAGATGACGTGACCCACATCACATACACTCCTCACATGAAACAATTCTGGTAGATCGAACTCAATGATGCAGTATCTGTTCTCAAATTCAAGGACTTAGGGTCTTTTCTAATATATACCATCTCTTTAAAACAGCGTCTAAACCAATTGGTGTCTTTGTCCAAAATTTTGACATCAGAGAAATTAAATTTATGATCTGTCCCATGTGCATGCATGGACAGGGCAGTGGTATCTTTAGTATTATTACAATCGCGGATGTGTTGGGTGACTCTATTGTGCAAGTATTGCTTAGTTTGTCCTATATATGTACCATCGCAATCGTTACAATTAATCTGGTAAATAAGACACGACTGTTTTTCCTCCGGTATACTGTCTTTCAATTTGGAAAATAATTTGGAGACTGTTTTCTTATAATAAGGAGCAATCTTTTGTTTATAAGGTTTAACCACTCTTAACATGCTCTGAAATAAACCAGGAATATATAGCATCTTAGACCAAAAATCATCGGCAGGCAACGTTGACTCACTCCGTGTAACTGTGGTAGTGTCAACAGAAGAAAAGAAAATTTTATTAATGAGGCTTCTAGGGTATCCGTTCTCACATAACATTTTGGCCTGCTCAATGAAGTTTTTACCATGGAAACAGGGGTGTGCAAGTTTGACGATCTTACTTTTTATTGCTCTGATAATGCCCACCTTTTGGCGTCTCATGTGTAATGAACGATAGTTCAGCAATCTACCGGATGCCACAGGTTTAGAGTATAAATCTGTAATGACCCTGTTTTTATCGCGTATCAGCATCAAATCCAAAAAGGGGATTCTGTTGTTGACCTCGACTTCATGTGTGAACTTTAATTTAGGATTGAAACCATTAAAACAATTCAAAGTGTACTTTAATTTATCTTTAGGTATGGCCATGATGATGTCGTCCACGTATACATATATCATTGAGCAGGCCAAAATGTTACGTGAGAACGGATACCCTAGAAGCCTCATTAATAAAATTTTCTTTTCTTCTGTTGACACTACCACAGTTACACGGAGTGAGTCAACGTTGCCTGCCGATGATTTTTGGTCTAAGATGCTATATATTCCTGGTTTATTTCAGAGCATGTTAAGAGTGGTTAAACCTTATAAACAAAAGATTGCTCCTTATTATAAGAAAACAGTCTCCAAATTATTTTCCAAATTGAAAGACAGTATACCGGAGGAAAAACAGTCGTGTCTTATTTACCAGATTAATTGTAACGATTGCGATGGTACATATATAGGACAAACTAAGCAATACTTGCACAATAGAGTCACCCAACACATCCGCGATTGTAATAATACTAAAGATACCACTGCCCTGTCCATGCATGCACATGGGACAGATCATAAATTTAATTTCTCTGATGTCAAAATTTTGGACAAAGACACCAATTGGTTTAGACGCTGTTTTAAAGAGATGGTATATATTAGAAAAGACCCTAAGTCCTTGAATTTGAGAACAGATACTGCATCATTGAGTTCGATCTACCAGAATTGTTTCATGTGAGGAGTGTATGTGATGTGGGTCACGTCATCTGTACCTGTCTGTTGTTTCTTGTACTTTCGTCCTTTTTTCTCACATGCCGTTTTCGAACTGAGACGTTTTTAATTTCGATTGAGATGTTGACTATGTCTGATTGAGTTTCCCTTATGCAATTGCTGGTTGTTTTACTTGTGGGTGATCAATGATGACAATATTGTCCCTTCAATATTTCCATCAACATTATAATTCTGGGGTGAGTTCATGCATCGTGTTTTCCTTGTTTTTAATTTTTGTGTATTTTCATTGAGTAGTAGTACCTGCCTACTCTATTATTTGACAAGAATTTTTTTTTTTTATATAACGTGTACTTTAAAGCTTTTATCGTTCAGATTGTGATTTCTAGATTTTTAGTGTTGTACTGTTTCCATATATCATGTGTAGTCTTAGTTTTGAAAGTAGCGATTGGAAACTCATTTCTGTTTTTGTTTTTCAGCTTGAAAAAGGCCACAAATTGGCCGAAACGTCGCTTAATGAATAAATAGTTGAACCTCACATTGTTCCTTGAGACCGATAACCCTATCCTCATTGATATATATTGGGAACGAAATACGTATGTTATATATACAGGATGTATTTTAAGGTGAGGTTTTTCTTTTGACAGGTGATAGAACTCATCGAAATGAGTCATTTTACCGAAAATTTCTTACATGAAATGTTCCATTTAAAAAAATTATAAAAAATTTTGGGCATCAATACCTTAATACTACCCTGGCCTGCAAAGGTATGTTCCAGGTTTATGAACATCCGCGAAATCCGGAAATCTTGCTCTGTACAACTTATACATGCTGAACTGGCATTTTGTTTTGATTCACCATTAATTGAAAGCATATCAACAAGTTCATTATTTGAGTAAACGTAAACACTCGTACAATATACACCGCACCCTCGCCGTAACTGAGTCATGTCCATGTCAGTCATGTATGATAGGAGGCCAAGAACAAGAGATGTTGATATTTCTACACGGATAAGCAGGCCAGGGAGCAGGTTCGGACTGAGGAATTTTCAGCTTCACCTAGAAAATATTCAAGTTTCATTTTCTCGAAACAGGGGCATAATTCATGGAAAAATTTTTTGGTAAAATGACTTATTTTGATGAGTTCTACCATCTGTCAAAAGAAGAGACTCACTTTTAAATACACCCTGTTTAGCCGTTTGGATGGCGTTCGGAAAGTCAGTTTTGCCTTATGATATAGGTATACCCCGTTTTCGAAGCATAATCGAGACACAGGTTGTCTTATGTCAACTTTGAGCAAATTTCTGATACCTCTGGCGAGTTATTCGTGATCTTGGAAATAACAGTTTCTGGTCACATCTTAGTACATATTTTGCAAACTTTTTAATTTCGATTACCAAATTGGTTTAACATGTATACAGTGAAAAAATAAATTGGAACCTTTCTTGGTTAAAATATCTTTCATTCTGAATCTTCTTCTTTCTTCTTCGTCAGCCTTCCTTCATCCACTCCTGGACATAGGCCTCTTTCATGTTCCTCCACGCCGTTCTGTCTAGCGCAATCTGAAACCACCTATTTCCTGCATGTTGTTCAATGTCATCGAGTCATATCCTCTGTGGTCTTCCTACGCTACGTTTCGTTGTTCTCGGTCGCCAGTGTGATATTTTATATGACCATCTCGATTTGTCCAATCGGGCCACGTGTCCTGCCCATTGCCACTTCATCATGATTATAGTTTGACAGATCTCAGGGCGCTGCATATCCAAACCAAGGGCATAAAGTTGGACATAAAGGAGAATCTGGAACTATTCAGAAACTCTAAGAGGTGTGAACATCCACTTAATGTATAGACGAATTTTGAGTATCAATCATTGTTTCGGCTTACGGTCGATCATGGAGAACAATTGCGTCTGAATAATATGCGGGAGAATTGAACGTGGTTGGGGATTTCTGACGGAACGTGCCCTGTAAGCACAGAATGGGAGAACAAAGTTAAATGTCAATGGACGGACAAAGACAGTTTGTTTGTGCGCCTGACATATAAGTTAGATTGTAGCATGTATTAGCAGGAGAGTAGATTAGAGGAAGAATTGATGTAATTTTGTAATAGAGCGGATTTGAGAATGTCAGAGTATAATGTCGTAATGTTTAGAGTATTGTTTTGAGATATTGCATATATTTTGAGTGTAAGTGTGTTTTGGTAATCGTTGAAATCTTTGTGTGTTCATTAATGTAATTTTTGTAGTCTTTGGCTGAAGATGGAAACAAGTTTCCGAAACCGGTCCCATTAATCAATAAAGATTAAAAAAGAATTGTTGGTTATAGACACCATTACCCATCTCATTAATAATTGAACCAACATGGATAATTCTACCGATTAAACATTGCCACTTCAATTCTGCAACCCGCGCTATGAAATCTGCGACTTTGGTTCTCTGTCGGATTTCTTCGTTCCTTTTTCTGTCTCTGAGACTGATATTAAGCATAGCTCGCTCCATCGCTCTCTGTATCACTCTGAGCTGGTTCGCGCTCTTCGTTATTGCCATCGTTTCCAGGCCATATGTCGCTACTGGTGATATGCAGGCGTCGAAAACCTTTCTTAATAGGGATGTCATTGTTTCTAAATATGTAGGTCATCTTCCCGAAAGCTATAAAGCCGTATTCTCCTCTGCAACTCCGCTGTTGTGCCGTCAATGTATATGTGTTCTGTGGTGTTGTTGATGATTTTGGTATTTGAGATGTTCATTTTTAATTTTATTAAGTTGATTTAACATAACGCTCAACTCCTGCATGTTGCCACTCATTAAGACGATGTCATAGGCAAAGCGAATATGGTTCAAGTACGAACCGTCCACATTTACACCCTTAGTCTCCCACTGAAATGATTTGAAGACATTCTCCAGGACCAAGGTAAATAGTTTTGGCGATATAGTGCCACCCCGACGTACTCCTCTACCTGTTCTGATTTTGTCCGTCCTGAAGTCCTCGTTTATTTTGACATGCAATGTGGCATCTTTATATATATTCTCCAATGAGTTTGTGTATCGGGAGTCTATTCTTGCTTCATTCATAGCTTGTGTGAATGACCATGTCTCTATAGAGTCGAACGCCTTATGGAAATCGACAAATGCCAGGCACTGGGGTACATTGTATTCAGTTGACTTCTCTATTAATGTTCTAACGGTCTGTAGGTGGTCGATAGTACTAAACCCGCGGCGAAACCCTGCTTGTTCTACAGGTTGGTATTCGTCAAATTTGTTGGTCAGCCTATTAGTAATAACGTTGGTGAGGAGTTTGTACATGTGGGACAGGAGGCTAATTGGTCTATAGTTTTCTATGTTGTCACTGCTTCCTTTTTTTTAAACAACAGAATAACTTCCGCGTTTTTCCATGTCTACATGTGTGAATACTGGTGTGAAAACAGAATAAAAAATATCTATTGGTTTTCATTTCGAAAAGAAAAGTTAACAAGCCGACTTAAAAGTCGAGGAGCTTTGTTCGCAGACAATCCAAATTTTCACTTGAAAACAATCTTCTTATCACTAAAACAGTCATCAAAACAATTTGAGCCTATGGAATAGAGCACTGGAGATGTTCAAGTATATCTTACGTTTCCATGATACCGAAAAGCCAATCCAAAATCCTAAGGATGTAAGCAAACGCACCTTGGTACGTTACGAATCAAAATGCAGACAGATCTAAAGATTCCTTATGTGAAATAACTTATCCAGGACAGAAGTGATAGCATCACACAAAACTGGAGAGTCATCAAACTCCCTGATTCAACCACTGACTGAAACACTAACAACTAGACGACTTAAATGAAACTGGACTGCAGATCTGCTAGATTCCTGAATACTTGTCGTCAGAGTCGGAGAAGTTCTCATAACGTCACTTGAGAGCTTCTAGCTCTGTACTAGCAAACGACGAGACTATAGAATAAAAATTCTGATTGCTTGTATAAATATTACTACAATAAAAAATAGCTTCCTATGAATTGTAGGTGCGACATAGGCTTTGAATTTTTCTGACTTTTTCTTTATTCCGTGTTGAAATAAATTTATGTTATACGAATCGAAGAATTATCCTTTTATCGGCGTGCGCAGGTCGAGCACTTCTGTGAAAAAAAAGCTCACTACAATTTTGTATGTACCCAAAGACCTAAAAAAGTCCGTGATATCTTTATTTCCTCCAATATTCAAAGTTCATTTCCGAAGATGTTTGTACTGACACAGTAATAATTAATTCCCTGAAATTATTATGATATCGACCTTAGGCATTCATTGAAATCAAAATTGTCTTTTACACGATACTATTTGGAGGTATGGTTTCGAAGTTGTGGCACAGAATACCTAACTACACAGAAGCGTCACTTTGATCTTCGAGGGGTGAATTTTCGTGACCTTCATTCTCTGTTAGGTAGTACATATGTCACTTTTGAGCGGTCCAGCCTCATAATCACAAAATACCTAACTAAGTTAGGGTATTCTGTGACATAATTCTATGCTATATTTATAATTCTATTGGTCCAGTACGAAATTTAAATTTCATGTTGACATTATGTACTACCTAGCAAGGCACAAGCGTCATCAAAGAATGATAGACAGATAACTGTTTTTTATTGATACAATCAAATGGCCATCGACCTAAAGTCCTTCAGCCATCAAATAATGTTTTGGCGGGAAGGCAGAAAGACGCTTCTGTGTAGTTAGGTATTCTGTGGTTGTGATAGGTACAATCATAGAATAAATAAAGAATGCTATAATTTGGTATAATGAATTCCAACGATTTGAACGAGCCTTCCCATCTGAAGACGATTTAGGCGTAGGGACACGTAGCCTACATAGTCTATAGAAACTGAATTCCAAAAACTGATGGGAATTAGTTATATAGAAACTTGATAAAATGAGAGTTTTAGAAAAAAAAATGACTCAGAAGGGTATTGCCGATAACAACTTCAAGAGTACAAATAAGGACCTTTTGTATAGAAAATATCATTATTCTTTGACTGAGTTTCTCTCAGATGATGTTTCTGATATCCTTTGAATTATGTTCATCCATTTATGCCCCTTATCAACGCCCCTTTTTAGTTTCCCTGTTGTGGCTCTTTTTTCAATCCTTGGTCAATTTCGCTTAAAGTGCCCACTTTTGTTGCAATACCAGCGCACAGCATCCTTTTTCTTAGCATTCAATAATCTCTTCTCGGGTGAATTCTTCAACAGGTCGGTCTGCTTCTTGAACTTGTCCCACACGAAAATGTCCTCTATGCGACGCCTGTTTCGCTGCCTCGAATTCTGAAGCTTGATCTAAGGCATCATCAATGGTTTTGAGGCGTGCAAGTCTTGTTGAATTTTGGAGCAGATGGATAAGCCAGCCTCACTAATCTGGTAACATCGGCCTAGATTTCTTGGAGATTTTCTCCTGTTTTCCGCACCCGGTTCTTTATTTGAGCATGGTAAACCTTCTGAAGGTGAGCATCGTGATACCTTATCTGAAGTTTGGATGTTAAAACTTCATTGCAGGCCTGTTGACTCTTCGGTATTGTCTGCAGAATTTTAAGTGCCTCTCCTCGTAAAGCTATTATTAATGATGTGGCTTTTTCGTTGTCGCTCCAACTGTTTTCCAACGCAGCAGCTTCAGATTGTTTTTGATATGTCGACCAAGGAACTTTTCTATCGAATGTTGGTGGATCTTCATTCTACCACTTTCTAAATTTTTTTTCAGATTTCACGAAGCTATAGGATGGTCCAGCTAGAGTTTCTTTTCTGAGACTCTATCAAGTTGGCATGCTGTTCAATTAATCCTGATATTTCTTCAAATTTTCCGTTAATCTCATCCACTACTTTTTCAATTTTTCCGTCAACCTCATCAAATTTTTCATTAACTTCATCCATTCTCTCATCCAATGTGCTTGCAATTTGACTCAACAATTCGTTACAATTGTTTTTCTCTCCACATTATTTTCCATTTTATCCATTTTCAACCCCACTTTTTTTAGAGGCTTGCTTGAAAAATTCCAAACGCACTTGATCCATTTTCCCCTTTTGCGATCTTGTTGTCGGCTTTCAAAACCATCCCACTTCTGACACCAATGTGACTTTTTCTTTATTATTAAAACGTCCGGGATAAATAAACTATTTATCTACTCCCATAGAATTATATTTCCATTATTCAACTGATTTTGATCTGTAATGGTCTCTATAAACCAATAGTGTGATTTATAATAACTCACGCCTATAACTCACCCTAATACAAATAAGAAAAATGTAGCTTACGAAATGAATAAAATAGTCGGGTCAATGGGGAACTCTATTTCAGACTTCCAGGTAACTTTCTCGCCATCCATTTCTACATTTTCTTAGGTCTGAATGTTCAAAAATTGCATTTGGAAAACGTGAATTTTTGACGTTTTCAACGGGATTCGATATCGATTCGATTTTCAACCACATAAATCGCTTTTGACAACTGTTGTCAATTTTGAAAATGCAGATTAATTAAAATTTTACTGAAGAAGTCGAAGATAAAGTGCAATCACAAAAAAGCAAAGTGATACTTATACCTAAAAATTTATAAAACTTCATTATAACTTCAACTTCGATTTATGCTTGTATACAAAATACGATGTTACAGTATACCCTGAACCAAAGATTATATTTCATTTCACTTTCAAAATACATTTAAAATCAATTTTCATTTTTGTAGTTGAGTGATTGCAATTTCCCCATAAAAACGGGAAAGTGCAATCAGGCAACATTATTCACGTTAAACTCTATTTATAAGATCTTCGGTTGAGTGCAATCGAAGAGGTAATAAAAAACCATATAAATTTTATATTTTCTTTATTAATCTTTAAAAGAAATAATATAATAACAAATCAGATATTTCTGTAATAACGATCTTTTTGCATTTGTTTCAATATTATTCTTTAAAATGATAACGGCCTCTATTTCCAGTTACAGGTAACCGAAATACCTTCATTATTTGATCCTGGAGCACTACTGACAGGTCGTCTTCATTAGGGAATACTTAATAATTTGATTGCAATCACTATTGATTGCAGTTTCCCATCAAGTTATGATTGCACTTTCCCCACTAACAATTTTCGTGGGGTAAGTGTAATCATACTTTCAATACTTGAAATACAAAGTGAAACTGAATAGTCCCATTACATATATTAACAATACATCATACATAACCGGCCAAAATAGCAAAACAGATAATTGACGTGAATAATTGTCAATTTACACAAAAGCTAAAAAATTCCGTCCCACTTGACTTCGGACCGATACGTACAGCGCGAAGATCGTTTCGGTACTGAACTTTACAGATGCTGCGCAGGGTTGTCAACTATTAACATTAGGTAGAATATACCATTTCCTGTGAGCATAGTCAATAAAGGTTGCGTATTTTCTCATAATTTATGGATGATGGTTCCTGATTGCAGTTACCCCATGATTGCACTTACCCCACTTTACCTTATAGTGTTCAATTCGCGGTAATGGTCATAACACACGCAGATGAATTTTGCAGCCCGAGCCGTCAGGCGAAGGGTGTAATTCATCAAGTGTGTTATGACTTACATTACCGCTCATTGAACAATATACTATTGTTTACACTTATTATAACACCACTAATCAACAACTAAAGAACTAATTCTAGCAAAAGTCTGTACAATTTATTTCCACTGATTTATTTGCACTTATATTCATTTCCACTCGTTGCTTGGCTCTGAATAATAATAATCCCCTACGCCAATATGCCCCGTATATATATCGAGGCGATTGCTTTCTCGTAAAGCCTGGATGCGCCTAGAAATGGAAAATTCCAGAACGTAAGAACTAAAGCACGCTGGCGCGATCGGAGGAAGCTTCTATTGCTTCGAGAACATTCTAGATCACGGGAGCGACGAATGCACATGGCCGAACTTATCACAATATCATCCAGAATTCCCTATACTTGAAAATACCTGTGTTTCAAATTCCTGTTTTTCAACATCTTTCTTTTAATCTCGCTTTCCATAGCAAAAAATCTTTTCTTTTTCCAGTTACCCACACTAATTATAATAAATCTTACTATTGAAATTGAGCAAGCGTTAGAGGTTCCTCATGTTCAGAATAGTTGAAAATTATATATTTTTTTATTACAGGAGGATGGCACTCCATCTACTTCACATGATATGAGTGTGAGAGGAAACGTTTTGAACAGAGTTGGACATCAACAAGATAAATGGAAGAGACAAGTTAGGGAGCAGAGAAAAAATATTTACGATAGACATGCAATGTTGAATTGAACAATCCAATTATTTATTTTGTATATAATGTATCTTATTTATAGAATTTGCAATATATATAGTTATTGCTGATATTGCAGTATTTAGTTATGGTACCTATATTGAAAATATTGTATAAAGAACAAAGGCTTTATTCAAATAATGACTACCAAATTTACCGTTGGAAAACAAATTTTATGTTCCACCAGCTTTGACTGATCTAATTGTATGTAGAAAGAAGAAATAAAAAATGTTAATATGGTACGACGTCAAAATAGAAACAGGTTAAATCATAGCCGCGCTGTCAAGGCCAGGCATTCTAGACTCCCCAAAAAACAAAGGAGAATACATTATTATTATTTTAATTTTTTAACGTCCGTGTGAGGGGAAAACCCTTTATGGGTGCCGAGAGGGTCCGCACTCTCGGTAGTGTGAGAGTCTAAGATCTTGTTTGGCTACTCACTAAAAACCCCTCACACATTCCATGGAGGAGTTCTTCATCCTGCCCTCGTAGCGTCCCTTAACAAGAGAGATGAGCTGTAAGTGGCTTCTAGAGTTCATGAGACCTGATGATCTGAAGTGACCCGAGCAACACTGCTTTCTGCATTCTGTGCGCCAATACCTCGGCCTGTGATCTGCAGACCGGGATAATCTTCAGTTCATCCACGTAGTTAGCTCTCATGCCACCGAGACATCCTATGATTAGTACGACCATCCTAACTTTATGACCTGGGTATAAAGTTCCAAGCTCGAACATAAGTTCTTTGTATTTTTGCCTATTCTGTTCTTCTTTCATCACAACATTATTTTCAGCAGGGAAGGAGGATTCCATGACAAATAGCTCCTTCAGCTCCTTGTCCAGTAGAAGTAAGTCTGGCTTAACAGCATTGATCTGCCGTGTTGTTGAGACAGGAAAGATCCAGCATATGCGAGCTCTGTCGTTCTGGACCACCGCTTCAATCTCCAGAGGCACATATGGTAGCACCGGTTCCTTGTCTATCCTATGGGATAGACAAAGAGCTGCATATGTGCAGCTCTCAGATGGAAGTATAGAATTCGGAGTGCCGCGTTGTGTCTCTCTACATACCCTGATGGAGCATGAACTCTGCAGGCGGAAAGGATGTGCATAATCGTTTCCTGTTGCCTATGGCAAGCCCTGCCAGTTGTTGGGGTGTCCATTTTCGTGATGTTTTTTTTTTATACCATCTCGTATTTAATAGTCCATCTGGACACGCCAACGCAAATCCCTCCGTCTCTGACTTGAGGCTAGCGGACCTCAGAAAGGCGAAAGACAATTCCTCAGACAGGTCCTGGTCTTTTAAACTCCTGAAATATATGGAATGCAAGTTCTTACTCATATGATGTTCGAGTAATGTATCCGACTGAGACTTTCGGATCAGTCTTGCTAGGCTTCTTTGGTCCGCTTGAGTGATCGGTGTTCCAGCGAGCTCAGGATTGATCGATACGCCGGTTATGCTGAGCTTCTCCACGGCCCTTTGTGCAGCTCGGAATAAGAAGGCTCCATGGTTCGCAATTTCATGCTGAACAACAAATTTCAGGAGCGGATCTTCACTTCCTAGAATCCTTACTGCCATTTCCAATGTTTGTTGATAGTGTTGATATTCCAAACATTACCCCCTGGCTTCGGGGAAGGTATATCCTCTGTATTGAAGTATTGGGATGTAGGCTACGATTCATGTTCATCGTTTTCCTTGTTGACCTATCAAGATTGAGGAGTTCGTTTACCGTCCAGTTCACCACCCCGAAAGAGTAGGTGAGAATCGGGATGGCTATCATATTTGTAGCAGATACTTTGTTCTTTCTCGACAGCTACGATTTCCAAATGTCTCTCAGCTTCTTTTTGTAGCTGGCTTTTAAGGCATTCGTGATGTGGAGCTTCTTGAGAGAGTGCAGCGTAGTGCGACAAGGATTCCCTACGGTATACAGAGACCTGACTATGAACAGAGACTTTAGCTCATGGGTCTCCCAAAATTCTCTGAGAGGCGTCTTCGTGGTGATCTCATAGTCGCATATATAGCACTGCATGGCCTCTTCAATTCTAACTTAAGATTGCTCTTTGAGCTCAATACGGATGCTCGACTGCGTGGCCATGCATTCAAGTTGCGGAAAGAAAATTTCAGATCTACTCAGAGGCAGCATTTTCTTAGCAATAGAGTGTTCGATGTTTGGAATCGCTTACCTTCTACTGTGGTTGGTGCTTGTTCGGTGAATGCCTTTAAGAACATGTATGATGAGTGGTCTATGCAGTGACTTTATTTTCTTTTTATTTTCTGTTCATATCATTATACTGATTATAACTGATTTTTGTTTTCGAACTAGTTTTTAATTTTTGTATTTTGAACTTATGTTCACTTGAATTTTTGTTATTTTTTTGTGAGTTTATAGAATTTTCTAAACTCTTACCCAATAAATAATAATAATAATAATCCTTTGTCTGGGTTGTCTCCAGTACACCCCTCTGTTTCATCCCAAGAAACTTGCAAGTTTCTTCGCCTTCGAGGTGTCGAAAAGTCATTCCATCTTCCAGTCGAATATCTTCTCCTGCGTCTTCAGTTTTTCCCCTGCGCAGAGTAAAGTCAGCACACTTGTCCAAACCGAATGACATTCCCATTGCTGAGGTGTAGTCTGAAACGATATTCAGTAGTTGCCGTAGTGCGGACTTGGAGGAAGCGTAGAGCTTCAAGTCGTCCACGTACAATAGGTGCGAGATCAGGTGGTTTCTTCTGCCTGGTGGTCCGGCCCTGTAACCTATTTTGCTCTCCCCCAACTCAATTGTTAGTGGTATGAGTGTTATGCAGAATAATAAAGGGCTTAGCGAATCTCCCTGGAAAACTCCTCTCCTGTATCTCACCCATCCCGTATAAACGGTTCGACCCTCTGCTCGGATGGCAAACTTCGTTTTCCACAGCGCTATGATGTTTTCTATCGCCTGGATGATGTAAGGGTGGACTTTCAGCATTTTTAATACCCGTACTATCAGTTCGTGCGGCGAGGTGTCATATGCTTTCGCGTAGTCCAACCATGATGTGTGTTTGTAGGTCGCGCTTGTAGTGTCTGGCGTCTAGACATACGCTCTTGTCTATAAGCCAGTTGTCCTTGCACTCCTTTCTTTGCTCCGTTCAAAATCACCTGATTTTGGTACCAGCACTGTTCTACCCTCAGTACCCTCCACCAACCATGACGGAATGGGCTCACGGCGAGTCAGCATCCCGCTGAATAATCTTGCCAGGTGTTGATGTGTAGCTGGAAATCTCTTCCACCAGTATTTTTGAATACCGTCTAGTCCAGGTGCTGTGAAATCACGCTTGTTCTTAAGGGCTTGTCTAATATCTTCGGTTGATATTTCAGAAAGTTCATCGTTCTGCTGTTGGTTTTGATCATACATCTGCTGGAATCTGAGAAGTGCTGCTTCTTGTTCATACAGGCTTTTTTAAAATTCTTCGACCTCTTGAGGTGATAGTGGGTTCTGTGCATTTCGTTTGTTGGGACTGAAATAATCTCGATGGTTCTGCGGTGAAGGTGTTATTATCTTCAATCCATTTCTACCTTTTTATCAGTTTCTTTGGCGCTGCTGCAAGTGATCTTATTTTATCTACAGCGTTCTGCTTCAGTAGACTGTGGGCAAGTCTACTGTATGATGTATGGAACGAAGCTCCCCAATCATATCCTTCATTTTCTTGCTTGATTTAATTTTGCCTTTCAGAACATCTATGATACATTGGTACCAAGATGCCTGCTGCCTTATTGATTTTATTTTGATGTCAAGCCGACTGAGTCTCAACTTATGCTTATCCTTCTTCGTAGCTGTACTTTTCGGTGGATATAGAAATGAAGCGGCCGCTCTCACTGCAGCCACCACATCTTCTAGTGAACAGGTCTCGTTAAGATGATCTTGAATTATGTTATCCAATACGGATAGATCTTCAGCCTTATGTCTTGTTTTTATTCGGGTGGCCTTGACCAGGGGGTTTCTAACGGCAGCCTCAAATGCTTCCCTTGTATCGACTATTAACTTCGGAATATCTCCCACCGTTCTTAGCTTTTGTTGCTGTTGGTGTGGAGCTTCTGTCAACTGCTCTTCAGCGTGTTCTATTTCTCTCTCACTATCTCTCACTTGTTCCGCTCTTGGCATTGCCCCCAGGGCTATTGCTTGGTGTTGTTGGTTTGGAGCATCTGTCACCTGCTCTTCACCGTGTTATATTTCTGGAACATCTCTCACTTGTTCCGTTCTTGGCCTTGCCCCCAGGGCTATTGCTCGATGTTGTTGGTTTGGAGCGTCTGTCACCTGCTCTTCACCGTGTTCTATTTCATAATTATTATTATTACTGTTAGGATAGTATGAATGTATATGTGCACTATAAGTTCTATGATCCTGGGTCACATTTAAACTGAATTTTGTTTATCATTCATGTTTCGTTGTTTCTTTTGTTAATTTCTTGTTTTTCTATATTATAGGTTTCGAGTGCTCGTGGTGAGTTCTGTCGGTTGCCTATTTGTTCGGAGATGTCTCTAGGGTGCATGGCATTTCACTCCCAAAATGAAAAAGATAAAGAATCAAGTGGATAGGAATATATTCGTTAACTTCAACATAAACTCAAAATTTCAGTTTTTATTCTTCATCAAATTCGATAGAACAACAAACAAATGCGGAAAATTACAGACCTATGAGCCTTCCATCTGAGTTTTCAAAGGTTTTTGAAAAATGTGTGAGCAATAGGTCAATGGAGTACTTCATATTCATAGCAAACAATATGCTATAGAAGGGCCAACATGCATACGTGAAAGGAAGCGGAACTCACACTGCGTTGTTTGAGTTCACTGAAGTAATTTTACAGGCATTGGAAGAGAAAAACTTTGTGATGGGACTATTTCTGGATCTGACAAAGGCATATGATTGTGAAAACACATGATTTTGTTGAGGAAGTTGAAAATGTATGGTGTTGCTGGTGGAAAGCTGGAGTCATATTATTTAGGAGATCTCAACAGACAATAATCACAAAAGCAGGAACCACTTTCATATAAAAAAAGAATCGGTTTAATTGGGTATTCAGCAGGGTAGTACAGTCGGTCCAATATTATTTTTAATATACAGATATGGAAAATGTAGTTGGAAACACTGGGGTTTCAGTACAAAATTCGAGCAGTCTTCTAGTCCAGTTGAACAGTGGAAGAATCGAAACCTCAGTGCGATTCGATATCGAATAAGCGGCTGGTCTAGTTTTATGGCAGTTTGTAGTGGGGATGCCAGAGCGCAACGATCTAGGATCTAGGATCTCGGATCGAATTAGATTAGATTAGAGGAAGGAATCAGTAACACTCCCAATGCTCGAAGCGATGGGTGTTATCATGTCCGTTGAAAATGAATACGACAATTTTATTTCACTCTTATCGGAGGAATTAATTTGCCTCAATGAATGACACAAATAATTTCCTTTGAAAATTAGTGCTCAGGTCTTTTTCACCATAACTAGTTTGAAAATAAAATAAATTCTACGAAAAACAAAAATACATTCTACGTAGGTACCTAATAAGAAATTGAAAAAACAAAAATATTCTATGAAAATAAAAAAAATGGAAAACAAAAACAAATTCGATATTGAAGATCGACAAATTCAAATTAAATGTTCAAATAATCCACCTTGTTGTGCTAAACAGTAGCCGAATCTATTATAAAGAGATAATCTCATATTTCTGAGAAGATTTGGCGTACTTGCTATTTTGGCACAAAGTTGGATTATTTTGGACCTTAATTCAGTAATATTTGTCGCTCTTTCAATTTCTTGCCCATACACCATATTTTTCAGATATCCCCAAAGAAACAAATCATTGGGAGATCTGGGGGCCATTTGATCGTTCCGTTTGTTGAAATGAGACGGTCAGAAAAAGTTGTCCTCAGATATTCAGTGACAATTCTTGCATTATGACTCGGGCAGCCATCCTGTTGAAACCAGACATCATCGAAGTTAATAGGTAGCTGTCGAACTGTCGGAATAATCTGATTCTGTGAAAGCTCCAGATATTTTGCAGCAATTAGGTTGCCATCGATGAAAAATGGCCCTATCATGTAATTCCTTAGCATTCCTGTCCAAACATTAAGTTTTTCAGGATACTGGGTACGCACAGAAATAGTTAGGTGCTTATTTTCCCTAGACCAATATCTTACTACAGATGGGTTATGTTTTCTATGCAAGGAAAACGATGACTCATGCGTGAATAAGATATTGCTCAGAAATGAACTGCTCTCATTCTCTTTTTCCATCATCCTTTCGCAAAATTCCATTCTTTTCAAATGGTCTTCTGGAAAAATTTCTTGAGAGGTTTGCACCTTATAACATTTGTAACCATTTCTATTCAAAATATTCCGAACAGTTCTATCGCCCAAATCGACTTGTTCAGCAATTTGTCTACTTGAACAAGGTGCATCGGTTTCAACAGCAGCACACGCATCAACTTCTTTCACTGAACGTTTTTCACTGATGGTCTTCGGTGGTCTATCAATCCTGCAATGACGGCATGTTCGTAAACATCCACATTGCTTGAATTTTTCAACTATTTTTGAAATAGCCGAACGTGAAGGTATCGGCCTATCTTCAAAGGCAACAATAAACGAATTTATTATCTCCGCAATTGATTGACCACCGAAATACCATCTTATTATTTGAATTATCTCTTGAACAGTAAATATTTTCATTCACGCGGAATCTAATTTATTTTCAAACAGTATGGTCTACCGCATCCAGGTTCGGATTGCGACTGAATTCGATCTTCGATCCGCGAAGAGGAGCAGAGATCCAGGCATCCCCACTACAATCGAAACTGCTATTATACTAGACCAGCTGCTTATTCGATATCGAATCGCACTGAGTTTTCGATTATCCCACTGTTCAACTGGACTAGAAGACTGCTCGAATTTTGTACTGAAACTCCAGTGTTTCCAACTACATTTTACATATCAGTATATCAATGATGCACCAATATATCAGTAGCTTATCCAAATTGTATACTAACTAACTACATATGCTGATGACAAAAATGTCCTAATAACTGCAAAAGATCTACCATCTTTGATCAATGACTCAGATGAGGTCTTGGGAGCGTTGTCGAATTGGATTTCTAATGAGGGAATAGGTATGGTTAAATCGAAATAAAACTGACTGTGTAATTTTCAAACCCAGAAATAGCCTACAGAATCTAAATCACATCAAGTTGAATGAAACAGAGATTAGTATAAGCAGTGAAGCAAAAATTTTAGGATCAACAGTAGATGCTACTCTTTCTTGAGAAGGTCATATAGAAAAAACTTAATGGCAGGTTAAATTCAGTTTGTTATGTCTCAATACTTAAATGAAAATGGCTTGAAGATAACTCGGAAGATAATTTATTTTTCAAATTTTGACTCTCTTGAGATATATGGGCTTATTTTTTTGGAAGTGTAAGGACAGTAGATAGGATACTGAAAACTCAAAAAAGAGCAATTAGAATTATTAATAAACTGATCTTCAGAGCTTCTTGTCGGGATTATTTCAAAAGGTGTAATTTGCTAACAGTTGTTTCTTTGTATATTGAAGAATGTATAATGTTTCTCATCAGAAATAAGGATTATTTTGTGGCGACTTGCCACCGGCGTGCAGAAGTCTGCGACCGCGCTTCGCACGCCGCCCGCGCAGAGGGCACCTCCTCCTAGGCAGCGTGGGTTACTGCGGTACCATATTCTTTATAGACCGACCAGGTCCTACTACCCAGTACCCACGCTCGTCTCGGGCAGGGCAGCTGTAACATCTACGTCATTGGCAGGCCTCGCTTACATTAGCCAATCTGATGAGTCCATCGTAAGCGAGGCTGGGACGAAACGTAGCCCCATCCCGATTCACAATTAAAAGCAACACGCTTCAAATTGGTGACCCCGACGTGATCGGGCATTGGGAAATAACAGCTCAACTTTCGTCCCCACATACGATGTCTGGATCAACCTTCGAGACAATTCTGGCTGCAAGCGCAACAAGGTGTGCAACCGTCCCTCGCTGGCGATGGCACACGTCCATCCCAGTGTGGGACAACTCCAAGCACCGGCTGCAGCCCTCTCAGGTCTCCAGGCATCGTCCACGGTATCATGACCATGACCAGTTGTCCTGTTCACTGGGGGAGAGTCATGTGGCGACTTGCCACCGGCGTGCAGAAGTCTGCGACCGCGCTTCGCACGCCGCCCGCGCAGAGGGCACCTCCTCCTAGGCAGCGTTGGTTACTGCGGTACCATATTCTTTATAGACCGACCAGGTCCTACTACCCAGTACCCACGCTCGTCTCGGGCAGGGCAGCTGTAACATCTACGTCATTGGCAGGCCTCGCTTACATTAGCCAATCTGATGAGTCCATCGTAAGCGAGGCTGGGACGAAACGTAGCCCCATCCCGATTCACAATTTAAAGCAACACGCTTCAATTTCAATCAAAATTAACCAACACATTCTTATAACAATAGAAATTCCCACTATGTTTATCCTGTACATAGACTCACTGTTACAAAGATAGGTGCCAAATACAGTTACCATTGAGAATTAGGCTGATACAGAACCAATTAATTTTCAAAAGGGAATTACATTAGTTTCTAATGTTAGAACTTGAGCCATATCGTGTGCAAGAATTTTTGAATGTTACTTTTTGAGTTTCTGAATATTTTTTTGTTGACAATATTTCGTTCTGATTATGTATAAGATCTACTGATGTTTACTTAGGATTTTCGAAATAAAGAAATTATTATTATAGCCTTGATAAAGGACCCAACTAGCAAAATAGTCCCCTAAAAGAACGAATTTATTTCATAATCATCGTATTGCGCAGATAGAAACAACAAAATTATTTTTTTATGCGTCCCAATACGACAATTTTATCTTAAAATATAGAGATTCCTATAATGCGGTTATTGCGGTTGTATAAACGTTCTCACAACTCATATCATACGATAAAGAAATAGTCTAAGTGAAGGAATTTTATAACAGTTGCATATAACGTACCATAAAATTCTTATAGAATAATTTTAAAACAGTCTTATACAGATTATAATAAGGTTGCATAGCTATTGTGTTACTTATAATAGCGGCGTTAAACGATGGTTGTAAAAGAATCTGTATAAATAGTTGCATTAGAGTTCCATGAAAAAATAATAGGATTGTTGCTTTACGCAGAAGTGAAACATATATACACAATTAATATTAATGGATTTTATAATCATCTTATAACAACTACATAATTCTCTCTTATGAAGAGCTTATAGAATAAAAATGTAGTTCCCAGGAATAAATTTATATCAAGTCATGCATTATAAAATCATTTTAAAATTTACTGTATCCCCTACTAGAAGAATTGCGCGGGTTTTTTAGCAGGTTCCGTTAACAAAATGAATTCGGCAATATCTGATTATGAGTGGAAACGAATAAAAAGGATCAGTTAAAAAGAAGTACAATGGAATGGAATACTTCAGACGCAGAGGCTGAAGTGGCATGTAACGAAACGCTAATCTAGAAGAAACGACAATTTGAGCTTCAGCCAGCAGTGATAGGTAATACTGAAGAAGAATCCAAAAGAAATGAAGGCCAACCTGATATATTGGAAGAAAGCGTCAACATTAATAGTGCTGATGAAGAAACCACTGATACAGACGACGTAAATTTGATGCATTACCTGTCCGAAATTGAAAAAAAGATTAAAATAAGAGATCAACTCAAGATTTGGACAACGTCTTTTTACATCAATCATTATATGAAACCTGGCTATTCCTAATCTTCTTCCTACAGCTCCAAGAACATTCTTAAATATTCCCCAACTTAATAATTTGTTTGGAAAATATCCATAAGTTAAACCGCTTGCGTTTTCTTGGAGACTATCCAGCGCAAGCTTTCATTGAAGAGGACTGTTTTTTTTTTCATTAATTTTTATTTATTTTCAGGAGTAGCGAATTTTAATGCTAAATATAATGCTAATGCAAATCCAATTTGTTTCGGGCACCGAATCACTTTCATGTTGTAATTTGTAGTTTGTTGGCCCATTTGTCAACCCCTTTCTATTATTTTCCTCTGTTTCCACTATTTTGACATCTTTTATCGTTTATTATATAAATACCTGTCTATAAATTTCACGATTGGAAAAAATCTGTATACAAAAGTTATTCGAAACACAATATAACTAAATGATTGTTAACTGTCGTACCCCAAGCTCGTTAAGCGATAATTCTGTTCTATTATGTAGTTTGCCAACACGCTATAGGATAACGCGGATATCTAACGTACAGTGTTGTTAGCTTGGGCAGTTTGTAGTTATATCATTGTTTAAACAATGGATATATTATACCAACATTCATAATATTAGGTGCAATAAATAGGTCGTAGACTTTTTATTTTATTATGATACATCTTGAAGTTCAAAACGTGTTGCAAATCAATTAAAAAAGTCAGCAATTTTTTTTCATAGCTACCAATGACTCTTGAAACTATCAAATGCAATGGTATGGCGCTGTATTGAACAACATAATAAAACTTTAATATCGTATACAGCTCAGAAGGAAATAGAATCATTGTATAAGGTCTTTAAAGTGTGTTCTACCATATACCCCATTTTATTAAACTTTCGGATGTTCCGAAACCGCCGCCATTGTGAGAAAAACATAAATAAACGTGAAAAGGTGAATTAAAATTTAATTTTTAAGAGAAATGTATAGATTTTTTTCTGCTTTTACAACAGTCACAATATATGTTTTATTCTTAGTTGAAAACTAAACAAAGAAAACATAATTTTAATAATAACAATAAAATGTAAACTAAACTGAGGCGCTTTAATTTTTTATCATCAATGTATAATATATTGTCAGAAAATTTAGCTGCCCAAATGAATTTAGCCTCTGGACTAACGACAAAGATCCTTAAGATATGTTCAATCAACAGATACGATAATAACTCCGCCGCCATATAATGTCGCTGACATAATATGATATTGAATCTTAAACCTCTGTTTCTGTCATGACTGAACGCAAACGTTGACATACCTCTATGTATATCTAATAAAATATTCTTGTGACAATTCTATTCCGAATTTCAACAGTAGACAACAAAATTATTTTATAAGCGATTCTTTCTGCATTATAAAATAATTTCTTAGTAGTTCTATAAATGTTCGTTAAATACTCTCAAACCGCAGAATAAAAGAACTGCTATGCAAAAGTTTCATAGCAGTTGCCAAATAGTTTTGTGAATGTATTGTATAAGTAATTTTGAAGACATCCTTATAGGACAGTTTTATAGTGATAATACGGATTATCTTATAACGGTCGTATAGTTAACTATAGAACTGTCCTAAAAGAACTAATCTGTTGTATAAACTGGGGCCCTTTTTGGTTGTAAAGACATTGTATAGTGGTTTAGAGCCGCATTATAAGATTTTAACGTTTCTATAAGATATGCTGTATAGCATTTCTCACAGCTTTTATAAAATTAGTTTTGCTAGTTGGGGAGTGGACGACTCCGAAAAGTCGCCAACAATTTTGTAGCAAATTTCACACTAATAAAGATTGCTTAGTCCCAATTCCTGTCATCAATTTCTTCAAATCTATACAGGGTGATTTTTTTGAGTGTTTCATTAAAAGTATTCGAGGAAGGAATTGCGATACGAATTCAAAAATTTTGTTTTAGAGTACATGAACTCAATTTGTAAAATATTTTTGAGCGGAATTTACTTCCGGTTCTACCGGAAACGAATGTGAACTTCGTTATTTCAAATGCAACACCCTGTATATTTATACATATTCGACATCAAGCGATTGTTGAGTTATAGCCAAATTTTTTGACAGAAAGATGGTCACAAATTAGTGTTTGTATCTCCAAAATCTATCATTGTGAGAAATTTTCTTCGCAACAGTGTAACAAGAGAACGGGCGCTGATATTGCTTCTCGTATAAATTATGAGGAAATATTATACAGGGTGTCTGAAACAGGGCTTCAAAGTGAGCATCAACAAAACTATGAAATCTCATTTTTTCAAATGGTAACATATAATTTTGTAATTCCAATCGATTGCTCGTCAAAAACTTGTTAAAGTGTGCCAATTATTTCATGTCTTTAAAATCAATACTTTTGCCGTTATTGAATAAAATTCGAATTTCACTACTATAAAGCCAGGTTTCTCTATCTAATCATCAGGTTTATTGAGATAATTTTCAAGTAGGCTATGTCAAGAGATAGATGCATAGAAATACCTGGTGTTGGCACTGATTAGATTTTGTTTAAGACTTTCATGTCGATCGAAAACGTGATATTTTGTGCAGCTTTTCATTTCTCCCGAAAGGAGTCGCGTTTTTTGTCGTTGCCGCAGTAGCGCCACGACCGATAAATATTGCGGATTTATTCCGGAACTAGTCCAAAATCTGAAAACTAGGATGCCGTTTTGATCTACAAATTTTGGTCACGAATTTTAGTAAGGAGTCGTTACACCAGGTATTCTATGCGTCTATGTCAAGAGTAAGAATATGTCAGTTTTAAACTAAGATTTTTTTATTAAGTCATCATTTATTATCTGCTTTTTTTATTTGTCACATTCGCCGCAAATAAAGAACAGACTTTTGATATAACATTCTAGTGTACCTTATTATTATTGCTTGCTTTGCATAGGGCTTGATCAATAAGAATAAGTAAGAATGACAATTCCTAACAATCCTAACATAGCCTATTTTGAAATATACGAGCATACCTACCTGTGAATTTGACTGAGCCAAACCTGGCTGTAGTCGTGGAATTCGAATTTTATTCGATAACAGCAAAACTACTGATTTTAAAGACATGAAATGTTTAGAACACTGTAGCTAGTTTTTGACGAGCAATCGATCGAAATTACAAAATGATATGGTTCCGAATTGAAAAAAATGAGATTTCATAGTTTTGTTGAGGCTCATTTCGAAGCCCTGTTTCAGACACCCCGTATAATATTTCCTCATGATTTATACGAGAAGCAGTATCAGCGTACTTTCTTTTGATCCACTGTTGCGAAAAAAAATTCTTACAATGATAGATTTTGGAGATATAAACGCTTATTTGTGACAATTTTTCTGTCAAAAAATTTGAGAATCAGGCTATAACTCACAATCGCTCGATGTGGTTGCGCATATCATACATCAAATCATTGCAGAATTAAACGAAGAATTCAAATATGTATGAATATACAGGGTGTTGCATTTGGAATAAGTTCACATTCGTTTCCGGTAGAACCGGAAGTAGATTCTGCTTGAAATTATTTGGCAAATTGAGTTCATGTACTCTTAAACAAAAATACGAAATTTTGAATTGAATTCGCAATTCCTTCCTCGAATACTTCTAATGAAACACTTAAAAAAATCACCCTGTATAACATGGATGCAAATCGGAGCATTGTTATGCATATTATTTGAAATCTCAATATCCTTGGCTATTGTCAATACTTCGCTTAAATTTCCTATGGTTCTGGCATAGCATGTAGCTTGAATACGTCATTCTCCATCTCGATCGAAGTTTTGAAATTATAAGGAAAACCAAATTGCGAATCGTCATATTTTTGGATTTCGTCGTTGAATTTAGCCCATGCTCATTGTACAGGGTGGCCAGATTTCGATGGTTTAGTACTACAACTCCTAAACTATAAAAGATAGAGAAAAAGTAAGATACATGTCATGTCCTCTTTTCTCGAGAAACAGAAATTGCTGAAAACCTCAAGTTGCTACGGCGCGGCGTCTAGTTTCGGAGCTACAGGGCGATCTTGTTATTTGGTCCATTATTATAATTGGCTTTAGGAAGAGAATCAAAGCCTGCTTGAATAGTGGAGAATGATATTTCCAAATTCATCTTTCTTCAACGATTTCAAATGATATACTTCCGAGTTCACTATATATCGAAAATTGCGAAAAAACACTTTTCGTTCAACAAAATCCAAGCAGGCTTTGATTCTCTTCCTTCAAAACTGAGGCGGTCATAGAATTTCATGTCTTTTTTATTTTCACTTGTCAGATTCAATTCAGTTTCATCATTGTTGTATCGTCTGGCGCTTCTAAAGTTCTCATAAGGTCATAAGAATAAGAATAAGAATTTATTAAATCCTTTCAGACAAATATACATTTGTATAGGCACGTCACAATTATTGGCAGTTATAAAAAAAAACAGAAATTGAACAAAAATCAAATTTACATGGACAATAGAAAAGAAGAACAAAAAAAGAAACATATAATTATAATCAAATAAGAGTAGATTCTAAAAACTCCTGGATGCTGTAGAAGCATTTCTCCAGCAGTAATTTTTTTACTTGCTTTTTAAACCTGAAATGTTCTAATGTCTTGAGTCTATCTGGCAAGTGATTAAACAATTTGATTCCAGAGTAAATCGGCGAATGTTGGAATTTAGTTGTTTTGTGTTTAGGAAAACTTATTGATTCCTTGTGCCGAGTATCGTAGTGATGATAATCCGAACATTTCAAGTGATGTTGAACATTACAGCGAATAAACAACAAGGAGTTATAAATAAAAATACAAGGAAAACACAGAATTTTGTGTTCCCTAAACTTAGGTCTACAGGACTCCCGGGGGTTTAGATCGAAAAGAAGCCGAATAATTCTCTTCTGGGCTATAAATATGTCCTTTGCGCCCGTCGAGTTACCCAACAAAACAGCATTGTAATTCATATGAGAGTAAGCCATGGAATAGTACACCGTTAACATAGAATCTCTGGGAAGAACACTCTTGAGACGTTTCAGAGCATAAAATGCACTACTGAGCTTCCTACAGACCGAACTTGAGTGACCTTGCCAGTTTAAGTTTTAGTCGATCAACAAACCCAAAAATCTAACCTGCTTGGATGATTCAAGTTCTCCAGATGGAAGTATCAGATTAAACTCATCTTCGCAGTTTCTTGACCGAAAATATAGCATATCGGTTTTATTTATATTCAAAATAAGCGAGTTTTGGCGACACCAATCTGAAAAGCATAGAACCAACCCCTCGCATCTTCTTTTCAGCTCTTCTGGACTAGGAGCGGCGACAAGAAAAGACGTATCATCCGCGAATAGCACGACTTGGATATTCCAAGAATGTAAATTCAGATCTATATAATTTTGTATGTCATTAACAAAAAGTATGAATATAAGCGGTTCCAGCACAGACCCCTGTGGGACACCCATGTCGACATCGTAGTCGCTGGAATCGTTATGACCAAGTCTCACGAACATTTTTCGCCCTTCAAGATAACTCCTAATCCAATCCAGGAATAAGCCCCTGAATCCCATACTATATAATTTACAAGCTATAAATTCAAAATCAAGGCAGTCGAATGCACGAGACCCGTCAAAAAATAGTCCAGCGGTCGGAATACCTCCATCTAAGTTGTCATGTAAAAACTTGATGAATTGACACGCTGCAGTTCCAGTTGATCTGCCAACTCGAAATCCATGTTGAGAGTCAGATATGATGGAGAATTTATCGAGAAATTTGAGCACTCTGTCATAAATTAACCGCTCAAAGATTTTCGAAAGTGAGGTCATTATAGATATAGGTCGATAATTTGATATATCTTCCTTTGATCCTTTTTTGTAGATCGGAATTACTTTCGAGGTCTTGAGGATCGACGGGAATTTACCCGAAGTTACAGATTCATTTATCAAGTGCGAAAAGTGATCGTATATTTGACTTGCCAACTTTTTCAGAATCTTGATTGATATCATGTCATGACCACAACTGTTACTGTTTTTCATTCTCCCAATAACAGAAATCACCTCTTCAGCCACAACAGGATAAAAAAAGAAATTTTTGTCGGGCAGGACCTGAGTTGTACATGAGGTAGATTTATTCTGACCGTAGCGCTCGTCAATACTTGATTTGCCTATACTGGAAAAATATTTACCAAACACCTCCACCGTTTCTGCGGCATTGGAAATGAGTCTTCCATCCATATTCAGTATAATCTCGTGGGTCATTCTGGTTGGGACCACCTCATTTTTGACCATATTCCAAATTGTCCTTACTTTATTTGAAGAGGATTCAAGGAGACCTCTACAGTGAGAAGCCTTTGTACGCCTCAAATAGAATTCGATATCTCACAATTATTGTAAGCTGCCAAATTGATTCAGGAAATATTAGCTTTATAATTTCTCAGACCAAACTTGTTGTTTCTAGTATGATTTATCTGCTAAATTGAAAAATGAAAAGCGTTAAAATACTTAGATGAAACAAAAGCCATTAGATTATTCTTTAGCCTTGTGAATATATTTTTCTGCGGCTGAGTTCTTTCAGGATATCTATGAAAATATATTTTAGATGCATTATCAGCGCCTCTATTTGCTTGTAAGTATAAAACATTCTAGCATATTATATTTTTAATAATTCTCGTAAGGCATGACGTTAATAAGAATTTTAGAAGCGCCAGACGATACAAAACTGAATTGAATTTGACAAGTGAAAATAAAGTAGACATGAAATTCTATGACCGCCTTAGTTTTGAAGGAACTGAATCAAAGCCTGTTTGGATTTTGTTGAACGAAAAGTGTTTTTTCGCAATTTTCGATATATAGTGAACTCGGAAGTATATCATGATATATATTTTTGAAATCGTTGAAGAAAGATGTTTCCATTTGAAAAAACATTTTTTTTGTTTTAGCTCCGAAATTTGAGCAGATACAAGAAATCCAATAGCACCGATGAAAAGCAGTGAAAAAAGTGTCCTAAGGATGCGTGTTCATTTCGAGAAAGTAGATCCTATAATACGGAAGTTATAGCCAATTATAATAATGGACCAAATAACAAAATCGCCCTGTAGCTCGGGAACTAGATGCCGTAGCAAGTTGGGGTTTTCAGTAATTTCTGTTTCTCGAAAAAAGAAAACATGACATGCATCTTACTTTTTCTCTATCTTTTATAGTTTAGGAGTTGTAGTACTAAGCCATCGAAATCTGGCCACCCTGTACAACCGAACCTGACTTGAAAATGTATGTTTCTCGGTCTTTCCCTTCGAGAGTTAGCGTATTTACGGACGGCCATACATAATTGAATTTGATCACTGCCACGTCTTCATTGAGTCAAGCCTTATCGTTTGGGATCATTCCCTGTTCAAAAAATGGAAAACGACAAATTTGAAATTCACTTCCGGTGCAGCCGGAAGTGATTGATTTGAATACCGTGAGCTATTCCCTAAGATGAAATACATAAATTTAGTGGATTGATTCTTTTGCATCTAGGTCAACGTGACTTGGATTGACGATAATCGGTGGGATGCAATTTAAACTATTTCTTCAATTAGACAGTCGAATTGATTCTATGTTCGTCACGTAGTGTTCTATACATATAAAACGATAACTAATTATTACGTCACTTATGGAAGACAATACCGAATATGAGATTTTGATTTAATAAATTGAACCAATTGAATTCAAGGATCAGCAATGGGAGGAGAACAGTTCCAAACCCAAATGCGAAATAGTTGCATCATTAAATTTCTGAAATAAACTCAATTCAGATTTCATTCCTGACTATTAGCGGTTTTTCAGATCAGTTCAGTTTTTTTGTGATATTTCGGTTCAGTTTGTTTGCAGTTGATTTCTTATTTTATGAAAGATATCGAAATGGAAGACCATAAAATTATGAACGGTAGAAAACGAAAGAAACGTAACAGTTATTACTATTACTATGAAACTGAAGATGAAGAAGACATGAGAGATAAGAGAAAAAGTTTGTTATCGGAAGCAGGAGATGAGGAAGAAAACAGGTAATATTCATAATTCACAATTAAATATATTGATGTAACTAACAAATCTCCTCAGATACTGCTCAATTTTAACGTCGTCGGGGACGAGGGCAACTTTCCTATGTTCCTATGGACAAGAGCGTTATCGTCTTGACTTAATTTCTGTAATATTATAATTCACAGCGGAGAATAGTCTTAAACCATTGAATTGGATGTAAGACGCGTAGGTACACTTTTTTCGGTTCCCATCTGCATGGATGTTTTCTGTTGATTTTTTGTAGTGTGAAGTGATTTTTTTGATACTTTCCACAGTCATGAAATTAAGTATAAAAGTATGAGTTAATAAGCAATTTACAATAAAATCTGGAACAAACATCCTAATATATAGGGTGATTCTATGAATATCTTTTCAACTGTCGATTGTTGATATCAAAAGAAACCTTTTCATCAATGTCCATTCTTATGAATTCGGATATTCAAAGCTTTTTCTAGAAATCATTTTGGGCGAATACGTCCCTGATTCAATTTCTGTTCAATACACATAGAGAATACCCTAACACTAATCTAAATAGGGCCAGAATCTTGAAACCACGATATATTGTGAGTATAACGAGGAGTTTTTCTCGAATCTGTCTGCAATTGAAAATCACTATCTCTTCGTCCAAAATACATCTCCTTTTCGAATTTTCTCAAGCTAAGTTCCCAAACATTATAATAATTCAATCATGTTTCCTCATCCTTCGTCCACTTATTGTAGGCTTCAGGATTATATTTTCCAACTTCTAGTTTTCCTGAGATATTGAAGACCACGACCAGTGGCGGCCGGTGAAAGTATAACGTGGTGAGGCACACCTAAAAAAAAATTATTGTTGATTAGGTTTACGGACAAAGTTATTTTACACTAGCATCTAGCATAAAAATGTTCTATTTCTATTTTACGGGCATTGTCGATAATGAGCTTTTGTTTTCTCATGCTTGTAACCTTGCAGTTCGATTAAATATGCCGAGCTCTTTCATTGTGTAGCAATAGATCACGACTAAAATTGTTCAAATCGCTATAACCAATTTTTGACCAAAATCTGTCGGTGTAAGTATTAATTGCTGCGAATAAAATGCTTGGCCAATAAAATAATTCATTGAATGTTATACAACCGGTAAGCCAGCAGTATTTTTCATACCATGTATTTTTAAATCCTCGATTTGGTTTTCCGATCCCACACGACATTCACTGAAATCTGGAACGGATTGATTTACTTCTTGAACGATGTATAAATAATTTATCCCCATAAGCAAAACTCTGAAAACTTTACTGCTTAGCTGAAAAATTAAAAAAATCACAAGTATTTCGAGTGTTTAAATTTAGCTGGGCAATTTGTGACGTTCCACTGAGTCCCTACAAATCCATTTCGCCTTCGGGACTCGGATAATTGAATCTACCAACCAAATTAAAACACTTTTCGAAAGATATAACACTGAGATAAATCTAAACCTGCACGAATAACAGTTAAAACTCTTCCTACAAATACAACCAAATTTGTAACGTGACATTTGGCTATTATGGGTGCGTCTTCTCAGTGTCATGAGAAAGGGTCCCTATGATGTAGAATAACGCGCTAGAAGAGGAAGTGCGAGGCCTGCTTCTGTCGTTCACTGGGTGATAAGGAAGTGAGACGGATACATAGAAATCGTGAGAAATGGAAGCGTAAAGGCTGTATTTTATCGCTATATAATGAGAAGAAATTACTATATAAATGCGTATGGATGCAGATAATAAGAAATGATGAAATAAATGATCCATAAAATATGAGATTTATGTGTGCAATTTTCGTCATTTAATGGTGAGGGCGGTGAGGCACTGCCTCACCTGTCACATAGGTCAAGCCGCGACTGACCATGACTCTATCCATCTATTTGGAAGTCTTTCTAAGGGGCCTCGGTTCTTGGCATCTCTAGCGATTTTTGCTAGCCATCTTGTCCAGGTAATCAGTCCAGGCTCTTCTACGTTGAAGTCCCCACCACACAATCGTTCCTTCTATCTGTGTTTTTTTTTCTGTCTCTTAGTGTGTACCACCCTGACCCTGCAATGTTTCTAACTTCTATAAAACTCTGCAGAACCCAGGAGAAAAACTTGAGGCAGCGACTGCTCGAGTCTGAAGATAGCCTAATGAAATTGGTGACCACAGAGGATAAGGGATACACACCTCTGAACCTACAACACAGAGAACTGACATTCGATATCACCACGAGAAGCGAAGATAAAAGTATATGGCGGGAACAAGCTCTGCATGGTAGATTCCCTAAACACCTTGAAGGGGAAAATGTAGATAAATTAGCTTCCTTGTCGTGGTTGAATGCGGGACAATTGTATCCTGAAACTGAATGATTCCTGACGGCTATCCAAGACCGAGTTATAAGAACTCGCAACTATGAGAAGCACTGTTTGAAGCTGAACGTGGAGGACAAATGCAGGAAGTGCGGAGCAGTTGGCGAGTCTATTGAACATATAATCGCCGGTTGTCGAGTTCTTGCCGACAACGCATATCTGGGCCGACACAACCAAGTGGCAAAAATTGTTCACCAGCAGTTAGCTCTTAGACATGGTTTTTTGGATACTTGTCCGCCATATTATAAGTATCAACCTGCAGCAGTGTTGGAAACGGACACAGCGGTTCTCTATTGGGACAGACCCATAACAACAGATAGATCAGTGGACAGGGCCGATCCTAGCAGGTGTGCAGCGCGTGCGCCGCACTCGAGCGGCCAAACTCATGGGAGGCCGCAGGCCGCCATATTTTCATGTTATTTTGTATAAAATATGATTCTCAACAAATCTCAAAACGATTTTTTTTTTATTGATTTTTACTTTCCAACTCTAATCATCCAAATGTTGAATGGGACGAGAAAAAAAATTGAATGAAACTGAATTTTTCATCTTGTCAAATATTCCTTGTTCCCCTTCACCGACAGAAAGAAACAAAAGAATGCTTCAGAAGAACGTGATACAAAGATCGAAAAAACTATCATCTGAGAGCAATTATCGCGGTATCGATAGGGTCTCGAAATAGGAATGTCTAGGATTGGTAAAAATTACCAGATGTTGGAATAGAATCAATCGCGTTGTCGTAAAAACGAAAACGGCTGGGGTGCAATTTTTATGGTTTGTAATGATGCTTTCTGCAGAACTGCCATAGCTTCATAGTTCATACATCCTATCGGTCCGAAACTATACAAAAAGAAATTATCGATTTAATGGCCACCAAATTTTTGTTATTTTTTATGAATTCATATAGTACTTCACAAATGCAGGGGCACCATCATGAATTTTTGCCCCGGTCAGAAAAAATCGTAGATCCGGGCCTGAATTTTAAACGGTCGCGGGTCGCCTCAGTTGGAATGTGGCGTTGTTATTCAGTTGGTTCAATAGAGATGGGCTTGAGTGAAATCTTCTACACATATATCAAGCCATTGAATTATTAACAAATTATGTTGTTGCTAGTTGCTATATTCTTTTATCGTGATCTTTTCAAATGATTTTCTCCGAAAATTAATTTATTATCATGAAATATTATGAATGGTTGTTAAAAATGATTTGATTTCTTGTTTTTACAATTTAACATCAGCCATAAGATTTTTATTAACATTGCCTATCTCTGTTGCTTCAGGAGAAAGGAGTTTCAGTAAATTAATAATAATTAAAGATTGCTTGAGAAGCAATATGTCTCAGGAGAGACTCTCAAATTTGGCCATTATCTCTATTGAATCTTAAATATCGGAAAGAATTGATATGAGCCAAACTATTGATTTATTAGCTTCTCAAAAAGCTAGGAAAGTTATTTTATAGGTACCTGTTTATACATACTAGTCAGTAGTCATTACGGACTGAATAAAAGACTGTTCCTCTTCGTATTTATACTTTTTGTTATATATTAATTTGTTTGTGTTTTTTTTTATTTGGGTCAAATCAATGAATAAAAAACTTTTTTTTCTGTTTGTACACATATTTCGTGACATATCAAGTTTGTTTTTTTTTAGTATTCAGTTTGTTTCACTTTCCTATATCACATATTTTTTTATCGAATATTTTTTATTTTGTTGAAATGGATGTATCATGTATCTAGTACATGATACATCATCTAGTACACGAATACAGTAGTATCAAAAATATATATGCGTGTATGAAAATTGCATTCTTATTGTGTAAGATAACATAAAAATCTTTAGAGAAGATGTCGGAGGGCAGAGGGATCATCAAAATATTGACGGGAAAAGTTTTTTCCAAACAATAAAAGGATGCCCATTGAAGATTTTTTTTCATAGATATATGTCTAAAAAAGATATATTTTTTTGTTTTTGGGGCGGGACATAAGGATTCTGCAAGCGGGCGGCCCAGGCCCGGATCTACGATTTTTTCTGACCGGGGCAAAAGTTCATGATGGCGTCCCCCCCCCATTTGTGTAATATATGAATTCATAAAAAATAACAAAAATAAATAATACAAATGAATAATCAAAATTATTACTAATGATAAGGAAAAAAAAGAAAAGAAATTTTAATTTAATTCAATTTTTTATTATTTTCAATTTGCTCAAACTGCAGACGTGGTGTGCAGTAAATTCTTGAAGCTGAACTGACGTTAGAGTTGCAGATCTTTCCTGTGAAGAATTTGCAGCAGGTATAACGAAGTCGATAATTTCAGGAACTGGCTCTTTGAAAACCGCTAGTTCCTAACAAAAATCAACTGTATTCAAGTCTCTTCAATATGTTTGCGCTAAAAGGGTCCCACTTTTCTGCAGATCCTCTTTTTGCATGTTTAAAAGGGCATGGCCGTTGAGGAATGCTTAATTCTTATGCAGATTTTCTGGGCTTTCTAAGCTTTTTCTGATTTCTGACAATAATCTGTCGAAAAATACTTTAATTTCCTTCGAGAATAAACCAACTTGATCTAACGTTCTTGACTCATCCTCGCTAATTTCGTCGACCTGCTTTGTCTTCTTGGAAACACGTTTATTTCTAAAAATTGGCTCCACATCCAATTCTTTTGAAAGAAGGATATCCAGTTTTCAAGAGGTATTTCTCTCATACCTTGCAAGATCTTCACAAGACGAAAATGAACATGAAATAATTATATCCCCTTTAAGAATTTCCATGTTGACGCTATTGATCTCTCGCAGAATATTATACCAAATTGTTAGGTTCAGAATGAATCTAAAATCCATCACAGCACGAAGCAAATGAACATAGCTTCATACTTGGATTCTGCGACTAGTGAGGATTCTTTGATTTCTTCCACAGCCTTCACAACTCCCGGTAAATTATTGAGCAAGGCATTAACAGCTTGATGTTCAGGCCATCTTGTTTGGCTACTTACTTTCAAATTTGTTTTCGTGCACTTTTTCATAATTATTGTTCATCTTATGGTTGAACAAGAAAAAATACAGTTTTTGTATAACACCAAATAAATTTACTGCTTCTGAACATGATGAAGCCAAATGGACACCCACAAGATTCAAAGAGTGTCCTAGGCATGGAACTAATACTGCCAGCTCGTTCATCTGTAGAATTCTGGATTGGACTCCAGCTATATTAGATTCGTTGTCATAGGATTTTGACATCTAAATCGTCAGTTTGCAGTTCATCTAGAATTCGCTTTGATATAGATTATAATTTTGTTTAAGACTTCATTGTCGATCGAAAATCTGAGAATTTGTCCTGCTTGTCATTTCTCTCGAAAGGGGTCGTGCTTTTTTTTCCGTAACTAGACCAAAATCTGAAATCTAGAATGCCGTTTTGATCTACAAATTTTGGTCACGTTTTTTAGTAAGGAGTCGTTATACCAGGTATTCTATGCATCTATGCTATGATATTATTCTCCAGTTTTTACGTCACCTTCTAAGAAGTGAATAAAACTTTTCTTTATCTCATATTTAGACTACGTTCTCTTTAAATATCGTATAACCTGGCTCATTTGTTCTGTGTGAAATACATCTGGGGTGCAGTCGAACATAATAGTGACATAGTTGGCCTCCTTGATCTCATTAATAATTTTATTCCGAACTTTGGTGGCCATTTAATTTCATGTTGCAAAGTTTTAGACAGATAGGATGTTTGCCCTTTTTTCGAGTGGTCAAGATGGCAGTTCCCACACAGCACATGTACGTACAATTGACGAACAATGGATGTTTATTATGGATGTTCGAGACATCCATCGGATGTCCAGAATTGGTACATAGTACATCCAATGGACGTTCATGGGACATCCAGGACACCACTTTGGACGTACAATTCAAGCCCAGATAACGTCCAATGGATGTACATTGTGCCTATCTTGGACATCCATTGTACGTACATTGGATGCACATGTACGTACATTGGATGATCAATGGACCTTTATTATGGATGTTCGAGACATCCATTGGATGTCTAGAATTGGTACATTATTTATCCAATGGACGTACAATTCAAGTCCAATGGATGTTTATTGTGCGTAACCTGCAAATATCGGTCTATGCTTCACTTTCAAAAACTGTTAATATCATCCACCACAAGATAAGGAATGCATTATTATTAATAATATAAACAAATCTTCAACGTGATTCAAATCCATGAAATTGAATGAGTAACACTGAAATTCGTCAGATTCAGATACGGCGTTACTAGATATACCTATAACAGTATAACATAACAAAACAATGGGATCTAACTCAATCTTGTCAGCTTGCCACTTGCCACACTTCATCATCCAGATTCCAGGCACCTAGCGAAGGTTCCATCCTCATCAACTCAAGATCTTGTACGGATCTCCGGAGTTAATTATATCATCGGAGCGGAACGAAGGTCCTCTTAAAAGAAAAGGGAAGATCGTTTTGGGGAAAGACTACCACATGGTGACATCTAGTTAAGAATTAGACAAACAATTCGCTCTCGAAGTTACGCGGACGAAGATAGATGGCATATCTCACATTTTCTCCTTACAGTGACTATATGGTAATATAGTCACTATATTTCTCCTCAGCAAGCAAGAATGTGAGTTTTCACATATGAAACATGCAAGCCGGGAGCGTGAGAATCGTTCATACTTATCGGCATGTCCGAAAATAATAATTATCCAACGAAAGTTTATTCTAGAAGGAATTATTCCAAAAGGAAATTAATCAGTTGAACTGAGATCTGATTTATCTTAGTTTTACTGAATTATTTTCTTTTTGGAATAATTTCTTCTGGAATTAACTTTCGTCTTGGTCTGAAACATGGCCAATATGGCGCTCATCTGCGAATCATCTATAATGTATCTGAATTGGACGTACAATGAATGCTCACTGTTGGATGTACAATGGACGTCAAGAAATGTACATTAACTGGACCAACAAAATATGCAACATTAATAATGTATCTGAATTGGACGTACAATGAATGTTCACTTTTGGATGTACAATGGAAGTCCAGAAATGTACATTAACTGGACCAACAAAATATGCACCATTAATAATGTATCTGAATTGGACGTACAATGAATGTTCACTGTTGGATGTACAATGGACGTCCAGAAATGTACATTAACTGGACGAACAAAATGCACCATTCATCAAATTTCATTTCAGGATTGTGTTTGGAAATACTATTGATTTTCATTTGGAACAGAGAAAAAAGATGAGATTCAAACAGAGAATTCATACATATTTTTGGACATTATATGTATGTAAAATGGACGTACGTTCGTAACAACCAATGGACGTCAACAATTGTAAGTACAATGGACATCCATTCAACGTCCATGGACGTTTGGACTTGATATGGTCGTAAAATGGACGTCCAATGGATGTCGTGTGCTGTATGGGTTCAGACTCAGAGTCGGGTCATATTCGATAAATACTTTTTTCCGAGAAAATCAAAAATAAAAAAAAATTATCCCCTGGTTGTTTTTGGCGCCCCCTTAAGCTGGCGCCCAGGGCAAGCGCCCCGCTTGCCGCCCCTAGATCCGGGCCTGGGGCGGCCAACACCTTAGGATCGGCCCTGTCAGTGGACTACAATAGACCGGACCTTGTATTCATGGAGAAGGATCAGAAGTATGGGGTGATAATTGATGTGGCAGTACCATTGACTCATAACATCGGAAAAACGGAGTCGGAAAAAATAACGAAGTACGAGAACTTAGCAATAGAACTGAAGAATATGTGAACTAGTGGGAGGAACTGAAATGTTTTTTCACTGGTTCATAGAAGTAACCAGCTCGAGCTGAGACCGGGAGACCGATGATGAAGAATAATAATCTTTATTTCAGAGTATGCACAGCAAGTCCTTAAATAACATGAATAGTGTCAAGAAAAAATATAAATAATCAACATCAGGGGCGGATCCAGAATTTTTTCCAGGGGGGGGCACAAGGGCAGTGGGGGGGGGCACAAGGGGCGGATGGGCAAAAAAGTATGTATCTATAAAGTAAAATTAAGAGTATACTACCGTCTGGGAGGGGTGGGGGGCACGTTTACCCCCTGCCCCCCCCCTAAATCCGCCTATCAACATAATATTAAATACTCTTCAAATAATCATTCAGAGAATATGGTTCCAAATTAACCAAATATTCTTTTACATTTTTCTTAAAAATCTTCAAGCTGCTTACGGTTTTTATTTCATTAGGTAATTTATTGAAAATTCTTATACACATATAAGATGGGTGTTTTTCTGATAAGGTCAATCTGTGAACAGGATAATGTAATTCCAGAGATCTTAAGGGATAATCAGTTCTACGCTCGGTTCTACGTGTATCAAGAGAAAATTTCTCTTTGTTTTTGAAGAAAAACATCAAGCACTCGAAAATATATATGGCAGATGTTGCCAAAATTTTATTTTTCCTAAAAACATTTCTACATGATTCAGTGATCCCATCCTGAACATGATTCTTATAATTTTCTTTTGTATCAAAAATATTTTATCAACATCTGTGCTTGTTCCCCAAAAAATGATACCATATCTTATAAGTGACTGAACATTAGCAAAATAAATTATTTTGATATTTGAATCATTCAAATATCTTGAAACTGTCCTAATCCCAAATCCTACACTAGACAGCTTTCCTGTCAGATAATCAATATGGCAAGTCCATTTTAGAAATCCATCCAGTTGAATCCCCAGGAACTTAATTGATTGTTCCATCTTTATCTCACGAATACCCAAATTTAATATATTATTCGTAACTTTTTTTGATCTACTTGTGGTGAAAAGAAGAGCAGATGTTTTCTCCTCATTGATGATTAATTTATTTTTAATGAGCCAGTTCTTAAGCTCATCATACATTGAACGTGCCTTTGCTTCAACATCTTCAAAATTAGCCCCTCCTATCATTAAATTTGTATCGTCAACAAAAGATGTTAATGACTTAATAATATCGTCAGCTGAATCACATATATCGATCATGAATATTACAAATAAGATAGGACCCAAACACTGCCCTGGAGAATACCACAGTTTGAATCTACTATTTCCGATATATATTCACTTTCGTTTTCATAAAGTGAAACTCTTTGTTTTCTATTTGACAGATATAACGTCATCAATTTTTTCGCATTTCCCCTAATCCCTAGTTTCTCGAGTTTCACAAGTAAAAACCTCCTCGACAAACAATCATAAGCACTCGCTAAATCGATAAATAACCCAAGCCCATCAAGATGGTCATTTTCAATCAACTGAATTTATTGCTTCTGTAAATCGATATAAAGCTGTCTGTACCGATCTACCCTCCAAGTATCCGTGCTGAGAATCATTAAAAATGTCAGATTCTTTCATAAATTGCAGTAATTGCTTACAAATTATGTGTTCAAATACACTACTGGAAAAAATTAAAGGATCAAAAAAAATTCCAAATTTTTCGGCAATTTTCAACATGCCGTAACTTTGAGAGGAATGGTCGTACAAGGAATTCAAAAAAAGGAAATTGTAGCTCCAAGTGTCTAGTTTTTGGATTAGAACTTCAAAAATTTTAAGTTTCAGTGGTTTTCGAGTAATGATAGAAAAATCAGCAACCAAAAAATTCTCAAAATTTTACCACATTTTTTTTTCTTGTCTACGAGCTTGGTAATTCTATTTTTGCATAATCGTTATAATGATGGGATACTTTGTTAATTCAGCTTTAATTTATTTTTTATTGACCTCAATACGTCCACTTCTCGCCGAGATATCGGTCTTCAAATGGAAAAGGATCCATTTGTCTTTGATTATCGATTTCTCAGCAACCAATGATCGCATAGAAAATTGAAGGGGGGTTTCAAGACCTTAAATGAACTCCCATCAATGAACAGCCATTGCTTATTCATAGAAATTTTTTTTCTTAATGTCGCATCAATATGAAAATTTAACAAAAAAAGGGCTTTTGGTGGTTTCTTGGAAAATCTACCGCTGGATCGAAAATGTTGAGGAAACTAATAATGTTAAGTGTGACTTTCACAATTCAATATGTTGATAAAAACCTTACCAAGAGCCAACTCAATTCTGCGAGCCGTTTCTTTGTTTGACTCGATTGAATTTTTGAAAAAAAATAAGGATCACGTTTTTTGCTCTGAGAAGCTCGTAATCTTTAAAAAAGGCAAAAAAGAATTTTCTCGAGATTTTTCCACATTTTAATTGCAGATAGTTCATAAATTTCAAAAAAAGAAAAATAAAAAAAACAATCTCCATGGTAGTGACCGACGGCCTCTAGTTTGGCGCCGACGTGGAGAACGTTTTCTCCAGAACTTTGTTCGTCCAGTCGTTGCCTATGGCGGTGGATCAATAATGGTTTGGGGCGGTATTTCTCGAAATTGGAGAACACCATTGGTAGTTGTACGAGAAAATTTAACGGCTAGGGGCTACATCGACCATATCTTAAGACCAATTCTTCTGCCGAGGAGAGAAAATCGGAGGTCGTTTGTATTGATGCAAGACAACGCACGTCCACACACGGCGAATCTTACCAGGCGATTCTTTGAGCAACATGAAATAATATTGTTACGACACCCAGCAATGAGTCCAGACCTTAACCCCATAGAGCATGTATGGGATATAATGGGCCGTCGGTTGCGCAGAGAGTATCCAAAGGACCCCGCACTTTTTCTATGGCAAATGGCGTTCCGTCAAATTTTCTAAAATTTTGGTATAATGTAGTACTCGACCTTCTGATCAAAAGTGTCCATGGCCCCAACTCAATCCTATGACTAGTTTTCGAGATACAGGGCGTTGAGGTTGAGAATTACTCACTTTTACTACGCCCCTATCTCGGAACAGAATCGAATGAACTTCAATTTTTCTCAAGAAACATTTCATTACATCCCCAAGGAGCAACCATATAGAGGAATATGACCGAAAATCGTTACGAATACGGGGTCGTCCATAATTTAATGCATGCCTGATTTTGAAAGAATAAAATATGTCAGTTTTAGAGCGAGAACGTTCACAAAATGAAATATTACACTAGATATATTGTTGTTACATCGAAAACCTCTGAAATACCCAGAATTTATACTGGGTGATCCATTATTATAGAAACTATTTTCAAGGAGGGTTAAATGGACACCCTGTATTTATGGGTTGATTCAAGGTGTTTGTTTAATTTTTTTAGAACATATCATCATGGACTTCAAAGAATACAGGGTGATTCAGTCATGAAATGAACTTTGAACCTCACGAAAATACCCAAAAACCACCTTTTTTTTCATCACCCTGTATTTCAAGATTAACTCCGACGAGGTGGGAGTTTTCTTTCACCACTGTACCTGATATAAAAACATCAATACGGCTGAGAGTTTTTATCCACTTCCTATGACCAGATTTTTTGTTATGCTGGAATAAGAATAGAATAACATACCTAAATAAATAATTTTCACATTACATTAAAAAAAAATCTGCGCATAGGAAGTGTATAAAAACTCTCGGTCGTATTGATAATTTCATATCAAGTACAATGGTGAAAGAAAACTCCCACCTCATCGGAGTTAATCTTGAAATACAGGGTGATGAAAAAAAAAGGTGGTTTTTGGGTATTTTCGTGAGGTTCAAAGTTCATTTCATGACTGAATCACCCTGTATTCTTTGAAGTCCATGATGATATGTTCTAAAAAAATTAAACAAACACCTTGAATCAACCCATAAATACAGGGTGTCCATTTAACCCTCCTTGAGAATAGTTTCTATAATAATGGATCACCCAGTATAAATTCTGGGTATTTCAGACGTTTTCGATGTAACAACAATATATCTAGTGTAATAGTTCATTTTGTGAACGTTCTCGCTCTGAAACTGACATATTTTAGTCTTTCAAAATCAGGCATGCATTAAATTATGGATGACCCTGTATTCGTAACGATTTTCGGTCATATTCCTCTATATGGTTGCTCCCTGGGGATGTAATGAAATGTTTCTTGAGAAAAATTGAAGTTCATTCGATTCTGTTCCGAGATAAGGGCGTAGTAAAAGTGGGTAATTCTCAACTTCAACGCCCTGTATCTCGAAAACTAGTCATAGGATTGAGTCGGGGCCATGGACACTTTTGATCAGAAGGTCGAGTACTACATTATTCCAAAATTTTAGAAAATTTCACGGAACGCCATTTGCCATAGAAAAAGTGCGGGGTCCTTTGCAGAACATAACCGCCTTGGACTTGCGCTTCAGCAAATTTGGAATACCATTCCACAGCCTCAAATTACCGCCTGCATTTACATGGCTGAACGTTTGAGAGCCGTTATTGAAAACAGGGGTGGCAATACCCGTTATTGAATTAATAAAAATGTTATTTGTTGTTTTTTTTATTTTTCTTTTTTTGAAATTTATTAACTATCTGTAATTAAAATGTGGAAAAAGCTCGAGAAAATTCTTTTTTGCCTTTTTTAAAGATTACGAGCTTCTCAGAGCAAAAAACGTGATCCTTATTTTTTTTCAAAAATTCAATCGAGTCAAACAAAAAAACGGCTCGCTGAATTGAGTTGGCTCTTCGTAAGGTTTTTATCAACATATTGAACTGTGAAAGTCACACTTAACATTATTGGTTTCCTCAACATTTTCGATCCAGCGGTAGATTTTCCAAGAAACCACCAAAAGCCCTTTTTTTGTTAAAATTTCATATTGATGCGACATTAAAAAAAAATTTCTATGAATAAGCAATGGTTGTTCATTAATGGGAGTTCAGTTAAGGTCATGAAACCCCCCTTCAATTTTCTGTGCGATCATTGGTTGCTGAGAAATCGATAATCAAAGACAAATGGATCCTTTTCCATTTGAAGACCGATATCTCGGCGACAAGTGGACGTATTGAGGTCAATAAAAAAATAAATTAAAGCTGAATTAACAAAGTATCCCATCATCATAACGATTATGCAAAAATAAAATTACCACGCTCGTAGACAATAAAAAAAAAGTGGTAAAATTTTGAGAATTTTTGTTGTTGCTGATTTTTCTATCATTACTCGAAAACCACTGAAACTTAAAATTTTTGAAGTTCTAATACAAAAACTAGACACTTATAGCTACAATTTCCTTTTTTTGAATTCCTTGTACGACCATTTGGAACTTTTTTTTGATCCTTTAATTTTTTCCGGTAGTGTATTTTTGAAAAACTGGGTAGCAAACTAATGGGTCTGTAACTTTCAAATGATGAAACATCTCCTTTTCTATATATGGGCCTTATAATTGCCAGTTTTAGTTGTCCTGGAAATATTCCAAATTTCATAGAATTATTTATGATGTGCGAAATTACATATTTTATTTCATTTATACAATATTTCATTATATTGACAGGAATACCATCACTACTGAAACTAAACTTATATTGGGTATAATCAAGGATTTCTAAGCATTTTCATTCCCGTTGACTGAAGGATATTCATCGTTCTTTTGGTGTGAACTCTTTGTTTCTATAGCGTATATGTCAGTACCGGTCTGAGACAGGTTTTGTATATTTTGAATTTTGAGGTTTAATTCATATTGGTGTTATTCCAGATGATGTCACATGATATGGCAATGTAGTCGAATGACATACACACTGACAAAAAAGTATCCGGAAATTCTCATTCAAATTGCCCGCGTTCAGTATTTTCAAGTATTTGAAGTTTCTATATGTTGGTAGGACTGTCAGTAATTACTGTGCCAAACAAGAGCACGGCCTGTCAACTAGTTTGTTCACGACAGCTGTTGAAACCAGTCGACCTCAGTGGTAGTCTGCGAATTTAACAATGGAAAAAAATATCGAACAAAGAGTTTGTCTCAAATTTTGTGTTTTGAACGAGATTTCGTGTGCTGACTCGTTGCGCATGCTAGAAAAGGTTTATGGGGACTCTGTTTTATCGAAAACCCAAGTGTACGAATGATACAAAGACTTTAAAAACGGTCGGGAGATCGTCGAAGATTTGCCTCGTTCAGGACGACCGTCGACCTCTTCAACCAACGATAACGTCGAAAAAATCAAAGAAATTGTGCTCGAAAATCGTCATTCCACTTATACTCCATTCACAATTATAAAATCACAACTCTGGCCTTGGAAATTTGACACATTCCACACTGTATCGAAGTTATGACGTTTTTCAAAATATTTTTATGTTCCAAGTGAACACTATGTTGCCCTTTCTACATTCTTAGCGTATTTCTCAGAATGTGAATTTATTCGGAAAATGAATGAATTGGAAAAGCTGTGACGGACGAAAATATTTAACGTTTATATGAATTGATAGAAAGGATTCCTTTTCTAGTTATTTGCATGAAAAATACAAGAGATCACTGTTGAAAAATATTATTTTTCGCCATGGAAGAAAATTGCATTGCTGTCACATGATTTTCATATGCTTGCCTGTGAAGATTTAATGTTGATTATCCTCTTGAACTGAAAGTTCAAGACTTGACATCAATTGTTGAATCAAGAATAATGGAACATTATATCCCTCTACTGGAATCCAAATAGTTGAAGGGAGTTCTGATGCAACAGGAACTTTTTCTTGGAACATAACCTTAATAGCTAACTTAATAAAAATAAGAGTAGAAGATATACATTTCGTTTATTTGATCTTATGAACAAGGAGTAAAATATTCTGACTGTATAGTAATTTATTAGTTCAAAAAATATTCATACATTACAACTACAGTAGGTTTGTACAAATAATATGGAACAGGTCAAACATATGCTTCACATTTATCATTCACCTGTTCTAAAATAAGACACAAACTCCACATTATAGGGCGCCTACAGCATTAAAAGCTTGTGTCTCTTTTGAAAGAAGTAGCACTAGATTAATATATTCTTTCGATTAGGAGCAAATACCTACCGTTGAATGTTACATACACAAATTTCTTCAAAATGGGCTTATACGAAGTGGTTCTTTTTCTGAAACGTGAAAACGATCAACAATAATCATTTAGAGACCGATGATGGCCATCCAAAACCCGTTTACTTACGAAAATCGTGCAATTTCATTCTGCAAGTTCTTTCCTCATAATTCCTCGAAAATCCTACCTGAACCATATTTTCCGGTCGCTTTCGTGAAAAGATCGTATAAGGAAGCCTTTTTTGTCCATTTACACATTCCAAATAAATTTTGAGCACCAAAAACGATACCGAAACTAACCAAACTTCTGGGGGACCGGAATTTCGTTTGAAATCTTTCCAAACGGCCAGATACCTAAAAAAAACTTCGTTATCGAGTGTAAAAAAGGCGATTAGTACTTACTTTTGCTTTATTCATGCTTATAAATCGATTTTTGGTCCAATTCAAATTTGCCGTTTGTACCCATGTCATAATATCTTTGATACTTTTACCTAGGAGCATAGAATAATTATTCTATGCTCCTAGCTTTTACTTTGATGTAAACAAAGAAACTGGCAACGCCGTTTTGTCATTAAAGATATTCTCTGTACGCGCACAGATTTTTTATCAGGTGCACCAATTCCTGAAAACGAAACCATGGCCAGAGTTGTGATTTTATAATTGTGAATGGAGTATAGCTCGTGATCTCAACATCTCTCGTGAAACCGCTCGTTTGATTTTGGTGAACAATTGGGCTATTGGGCATGCAGCTCGTCGCAGCTCGTCTCGTTCCGTTAAGGTGCGATTCCACTGGAGCGCCGCACTGTGCGGCACAGTGGTGCACTGTGTACGCCACAAATGTTCGTTGCGGTGGACATGTGAACGTGAACAGCAACAAAATGTGCGCGTATTTTCTTGAAAAATTCGCGCACAGTTCCAAACTTTTGTCGCGCACTGCTTCCAGTGGTGGACTCGGGTTGACGCACACACACATGTTTCTGCGAACTCAGTTTTGCTTCCGCTTCGAGAGTGAAAACATTTATGTGTGCGCGAACATGGATTGGAATGACGAGAAAACAATCCAATTTATTAATGAAATAGAAATATATCCTGTATTGTGAAGATTATAAAAACAGAAATAAGAAACATGATGTAGCTGAAGAGTTGGCTAAAAAATTTGAGTGCGGTTCCACAGAGATTCTGCGAAAGTGGAAAATAATTTTATCGCAGTACAGGGTGTCCCTAATTCCATGATCACTGATAGCATCTCGAGAACCATAAGGGTTAGAGAAGAAATGTTCAAGGACTTCCGATCTCTTTTTTCAAAATAATCAATTGCCAGCAAACAGATCCCAGATATCTGAATTGGTTCTCGAGTTACAGGGCGTTTCTGGAAAATTGTTGTTTAAAATATTTCGCTATATCTCGTTTTCTGTTGGAGATATCACGAAAATTCCAAAAAGTTTTCTTTTGTAATTTCTATCGCCTATACGTCGCTTTCATCTGACCCTAAAAATTATTCACCGTTCAAGTTTGTGTTTTTCAAATGGGACACCCTATATTTTTCATCATTGCTTTTTAGCAGCAGATTCATCGAGTATCATCCTGTTTTTCGAAAATCTGATTCGTTTCAAAGATATTCAGTCTTTCGTCTTCACTTGAATTGGGACAGCTTGTATATAATTATTTTTCTTATATTTGGAGATATTTTATTTAGGCAATAGAAATTACAAAAGAAAACTTTTTGGAATTTTCGTGATATCTCCAGCAGAAAAAGAGATATAGCGAAATATTTGAAACAGCAATTTTTCAGAAACGCCCTGTAACTCGAGAACCAATTCAGATATCTCGGATCTGTTTGCTGGCAATTGATTATTTTGAAAAAAGAGATCGGGAGTCCTTGAAAATTTTTTCTCTAACCCTCATGGTTCCCGAGATGCTCTGAGTGATCATTGAATTTGGGACACCCTGTACTGCTGCCCTATAAAGCACAACATTTTCTTGATCCTCCATATTTTCAACTATTGACGGAAAGCGAAACACTGAGAACCTGTTCATACGGTGTGCTGCACTGTGCGCGCACAAAAGTTACACACAGCTGTACCGGTGGAAACGGACGCTAAATGTGATCACAGCTTTTACGCGAACTACTGGAGTGCAGCACAAAATGTTCGTAATCATTTGTGCGGCACACGGTTTTGGTGGAATCGTACCTTTAGAGCTGAGAGAATAATATCACAGCGAATTCTATAGAGAAACTGCAAGCTGATGATTCAGATGTCAAAAAATTTCGTGGACAATCCTACGATAACGGATCTACCATGGCTGGCATATAAATAGGAATCCAATCCAGAATTATACAGGTGAACGAGCTGGCGGTATTTGTTCCATGCCTAGCACACTCTTTGAATCTTGATTCTTGTGGGTTTCCATTCGGCTTTATCATGTTCAGAAGCAGTGGATTTATTTGGTGTTGTAGCAGCGCTCAATTCGAAAGTTTAATACATTAAAATTATTTTCCATCCTTGGATGAGAAACTGATCGATTTCAAAAAGCGAGTAACCATACGCAATTAATTATTTTATAATATCTCAATAAAAAACAGCATAACCAATTTTCCTTTAATTTGCACCGTTGAGTAGGTAATCAAATTACCTTTCATCTGATGTATCACAATCCATATATTCCCATTTGAAAAGATAAGGTAGGGGGTGACAAATATCAAATACAAAAAAGCATGCGATGAATTGCTTTTGAAATTAAAAATCGACGAGTACGAGGATTTTCCATGATAATTCTTCAGAATTATTGACGAGTTACGTTACTTTTTTGGCACGCTGTATATTAACACGTAGTTTGGTATTTTCACGGTTCCCTTCCCTTTGCGCTTGGTTTCTGATAGCGCACAACACATATCTATTTTATGTTGTTCCATCTCTGAAAGATTTTCTCTGTTTTTAGTGTTCCACGACATTATATTCCAGCAAGAAATCCGAATTATATTATTCCTCCATTTCCGTTTCTTGTTCAGCTTGTTTTCCGTATTCGTTTTCGAGTTCTCACATGTTAACGAAATAAAGTTCTTATTTTGCTTGAGACGTGCTTCCGCCTCTGAGAACTATTCCAGAATTGCATCGCTATTCGTGATAAATTCTTTAGTTCTGATTCCTCGAACACAAAGTACTTCATTCACATTTGAATTTAAAATTCACTTGTAGCTACTGATTATTTTTCATGGTTTACAGGAAGAAGAAAAACGAGAAGGAGGAGAAAGAAGTTGGTGTTCCGTATTGGAAATTGGTAAATATTTAAATGTATCGAGAAGGTTTCACTGCTAGACAGTGGCACATATTATTGATTCTGATAATTTGATAACACAATGAATTGAAATTTCAAATTGTCATTCTTCTTCGTTCAAATACGAACCCTACCTTCAACCTTCTTCAAAAGACTGGTACAACACCCTATTTTCTACATAAGAAGTAAGAATCTGTGATATATCGTTTGAGAGATCGCTTTATTCTCCATTCAGAAATGTTTTATCATTTTCATGTTCATTGCAGAAACCGAAATGGAACGAATAAAATCGAGTGTAGGTATAGCGAAATTTTGTACAGTTTCAAAAAACAGAATGTATGCAAATTGTAGCTAAAAAATTAACAATGATTATGAAGTAACATCCACATGAAAATGAATCTAAAGGATTAGGATCAGGTGATCGCGAAGGTTATTCGATCGTTCCTGGCCGTCCTATCAACAGATTTCGAAATGTTGCGTGAGATACTGCCGAACATTGCATTGGTAGGTGGTGGTGTTCCATTCTGTTTTGAACCATATCGAATATCATGGACCTTGAGGACTTTCTTGATCTGGATATAATTTTGTCAAGTTGGAACAATATCATTTTGAAGTAGTGCTAAATAATCATCGCTTTTCAAATTTCCCTCAATGAAAAAGGGTCCTATGATATGGTTATTATTATTTGTTATTAACATTTCCCAACCAAACATGAACCTTTTGAAGGAATTGCGTGTGTTCCTCATTCATGTAGTAGGACTTGAAGGATTGGAGGTAAATAAACAAGGAAATTAAAATGAATTTCGGTAATCACATGATTTTCCTTTTTTCGATTTTTGCAATAAACATGGGAATAATGATTTATGAATCGAGAATGTCGTGTCCTTTCAAACGATGTATCACAAGCTCATACTTCCCATCTGAAAAATTGGAGATTCTACCTGTCTTTCGAAGGGGCTTGAGCGTAGGACTTGCATTTTTACGTAGAAGAATGCCCATTAAAATTCAAAATTAGCCATTCAATAACTGGAATTTCCCACCAGATCTGAAAAATAACGTATGTCCCATAAGTTTTGGCACAAATTTCATAGACCAATATAGTGGTGATAAGAGGAAAAAATAAAAGTTTGTTTTGTAACCTTGACTTCACTTTAACATTTCAGTTGTTGAAGTGGTTGAGTCAATATGGCTTGCAAAAAAAATTAGAAAAGAATTTCTCTATTTCAGTATCGTAATGAGTTCATTACAGTACTAAAAACAGTGCTGTAATGAATTCATTACAGCATCGTTTTCAGTTACATTTTTCGTTTTGTGGTTGTCAGCAATGACTTCCGATCCTTTTAAATTTCAGCAGACGTCAATTTTGAAATGTCAATTTTCGTATTTCCTAACATTCACACCAACTGCCAAGATACAATATGACAGTCACTAGGACCTATAATTTGAAATTTTTCATTGAATTTCACAAAATTTGAGTGAAATAGAGAAAATATCGTCTAATAGGGGAAAGCGGGGTAATATCACGCATGTAAGCAAAATTGCTCAGAAAATCTTTATTTTTTAGAATATTACCATATCGTTAAGGGATATATTTCGATAATATCTCTTCTTTACGAAAGTATATGGGAAATTAGAATGGAATAACCCAATATTGAAATATACCCATACTTTCTAGAAATTAAATTTTATGGTATTACCCCATCCGGTGGGGCAATATTGCGCACCTCATGGGGCAAAATCGCGCATAACATTTTAGTTAGAAAATGGATTAATTAAAACAAAATTCAATACAAAAATATTCTATAATGAACTAAAAAAAGATAACAAAAATAAATTTCAAAAACAACAAACGAAACCGAAATGTTATACAGAAAACAAATATCTCTCAAAAATAATGAAGGTAACAGAAAATTGTATTTCTACATCAATTCATTTACCTAATCAATATACGGCGTTCTGCTTTATTCTTCCTTGGGTTATTATTTTCCTTACACTCATCACAGATGTATTCACTTCCCTTTTCCCAACCCGAACACTCTGAATGAGCCCACCCCCCACATTTCACACAACGGTACCACAGTTCTCTATTTTTTCCAAACTCACCGCAGATTATACATATTTTATTTGATACCTGGCATCTCTCCTGCCAGCCGAATTCGCTGACTTCTGAGTCGCTACCATATACTTCCGATTCTATTGAAGAAATTTCCTCTTCCTCCGAAGTTTCCTCATCCTCAATACGTTTTCGTTTTATTTCTTTTTCTTGCTTGGCTTTTTTAAGTTTAACCAGTTGTTTTTCATTTTTTGATTGTTTATTTTTATTTTTCTCATTGCGTTTTAGTTCTTTCTCAACGAGAACCTCTTTCATAGGCGTAGAAGTCAAAATTTCGGATTGTTGTTTCTTACCAGCTTTCTTTTTTCTAGACAATTTATTTATTTTTTTCGGTAAAGGTGCAATGTCTGATATTTTAGATGAAAGCGAACATGAAGAAGTGGAAGGAATTGGATTTAATAAAGTTGATGTTCTAGCAGAATCAGATGCTAAAGGATTATTTGACTGCAGATTGAATGAATGTTCATCCTCGACTGAATCTGAAATGAGCTCCCTAAACTCTTCAGCTGGAGCAAAGTCTTCTTCTGTGAATTTATCCGGGTTGAGAGGAAATATTCCTGCAGCTCGGAATCCTGAAATTCCTTTATCCATTGTGGCTACTTTTAGATAGGCCTGATTAAAAAGCCTCGCAACATCATAAAGCGTAATTCTCTCATGTGCAGTGGAAATCATATGGGAATCGTAGACAGCATACAGAGCTTTTTTAAGCGGCCCAAAAAATGTTAAATCTAGAGGTTGAAGATGGTTGGACGTATGTGGGGGTATTGTGACAAGAACAATGTAATTTTTTTTGCAAAAATGATAGATATCCAATGATATGTGGCTGTTGTGATTATCCAAGATGAGTAAAATAGGATCAGTCTCAGTAGCCTTGACAAATCCTTGAAAATGCTTGAGCCATTTCAAAAAAATACCATCATTTGACCAGCCATTGTCAGAGCAGGAATATATTGCTCCAGGTGGTCCATCCCTCTCTAATTGTGGTGACATACGCTTTCTTGGATAAATAATCATTGGAGGGACGTAGCTACCAACTGCACTAACAGCACATAAGATGGTTATAGTTTGTCCACGTTCACCGGATATTGCAACTCCCACCTGTTTTTGCCCCCTTTTTGCATATATTTTACCCGACTTCCTTTGAACTGTCGTAATTCCCGACTCATCAACATTAAATATCCTGCTAGCAGAAAATTGATATTTCTCCAACACATCTTTGAGATTTTTGAAGAATAAACCAACAGCATCGGCATTAAATGATGCTATACGGTTGAGGCTTGTTCCTTCTGGCTGACGGAGACTTATTTGAGGATTCCTTTTAATAAAATACTTCAGCCAGTCCTTTCCTGCCAATCTTGATTCCTTATTGAACTTGTGTGGTAGATTATTAGCCTCTGCAAAATCAAATGCTATTTTCCTTAAATGGCGTGGAGTCACTCCATAGAACAAATTGCCCAACTTAATGACATGGTCTATGAGCTCTTGTTCTTGTTTTTTCGAAAAAACTGGATGTCGGCCCAAAGTATCCCTAGAGAACGATGGATCTGCAGGATCACCAATCTTATTTTTTTTCAAGTGACCACGAATTGTCGACTCTGGGATGTCGAATTGTCTGGCAGCCTCGCGAATTTTAACCCCAGAATTGATGGCTGTTATGGCGCGATTGAGTTTTTCAACCGACCAACTTTTTCGTTGTGTTTTTCTTTTGTAATGTCTCACCATCTAAAATAAAACAAAAAACAAATTTAGAAGTGGGGCAATATCACGCATATTGAAAATAACGTGGGGTAATGCCGCGCACATAGAGAGAATACGCGCGGTTTTACCCCATATAGATACTGACTCACTTTTTCAACCTTAACTCCGGTACGAATCAAACGAATTCAAAATTTTAAAAAGAAAAGAATAGCTAAATATAACACTAAACTATAATATCCAGAAAATACAATGGTTTTCTGATATTGATACTTACATCGCTTATTCTTCGTAACCCCAATGTTACAAGGAAACCCACCAAATACACACTCTGATCTCCAGCGTGCAACTGAACCGTCCGATGTTCGGTAGAACTATATTGGCATAGTTGTCACATTTACCTTATGATATGCGAGTGGCCAAACTTCTTCTAGAATGCTGCAAATTAGGTATTTTTTCATGCGCGATATTACCTCGATGCGTGGTATTACCCCGCTTTCCCCTACTCGTTGCAGAATGCAATTCCAATCCTCATGCGTTCGAAAACTCGCTCCTTCGTCGCTCGTTTTCGAATTTCGCATTCGTATTGTAATAGGAGCCCATTCTGCAACTAGTTTTAGAATATACTATTATAATTCAGTTGAACGAGTCGATAAAGCCGAGATAATACGCATTCTTTATAAGCTTTTATTTAGTTTCACCTGTCCCGGTGTCTGTCTGTCTGTCTGTCTGTCTGTCTGTCTGTCTGTCTGTCTGTCTGTCTTTGTGTCTCTAATCAAATCTTGCAAGTTAAATATGACATACTTCTAATCGTCCGATTGATTTGAAATTTTGCAGGTGTACCTAATCCTGGTGACAATGCATCATGAAATATTCTTCATAGAAAAAAAAAACAAAATGGCGGCTCCAACATGGCGGATGAGTTTTGTAATTATGATCTGATTTCATTCAAAATTAGTATCTGGGGGTATTGGGTTCGAGAATGATGATACTTTTGTCAAAACTGGGAAATTCAAGATGACGGCCACAATATGGTGGACGAGTTTTGTACTTATGATCATATTCTATTCAAAATTGGTATATGGGGGTTTTCTGGGTCGGAAATTACGATTCTTCAAAATCGAGGAATTCAAGATGGCGGCTTCAAAATGGCGGATGAATGTTGTTATAAAAGCTTATCTTCAAAAATGTTTTTTGAGAATTAGGCTTGTTTAAATCAGAATATATCCTGCAGAACTATTTATCGGACAATAGCTGAATGCGAGCAAGTATGAACCTTGCAAATAGAGGAAGACCTATAGAATTTTGGCCCAAACAATGACCGTAAGACTGGTAATGAGAGCGGAAAACAAAGTTGGTAATTCGTTAAGAAAACTAGCACGTCACTATAGGACATTTAACTACACTGCGCAAAAAAATTAACGCACATTCTGAAAATCTCAATTTCAATGAAAGTTAACTCTACATTGACTTTATAACTTATTTTTTATGTTCTCTCGGGAAGGTTTCGAACGAAACAAGACACATTAAATGGAAGAAAAATTCAGGATTTCACCGAATCTTATATAAAAGAAGAGAAATGAATTTTAAAATACTGAAATGCTGATAAGTGATTTAATACTTGGTATTTCCACCCCTTGCGTTTATTACAGCTCGGCAACGACGGTTCATACTCAAAATGAATGATCTTAAAATGTGCTGATCTAATCCTTGAGGTTGTCCCAAACCTGCTCAATCGGAATGAGATCTGGACTTCTTGCTGGCCATTCCATTCGAGAGACTTCAACCTCTTCAAGGTACTCCTGAACGATGCGCGCACGATGGGGTCTGGCATTATCGTCCATAAAAATGAAATTTTCACCAATGTATGGGGCAAATGGCACTACATGCTCTTCAAGAATGTTCCTTATATACTTATCAGCATTCATGGCTCCATTATCAACGACCACTAGGTCTGTGCGAGCAGACAAAGATATTCCACCCCATACCATAATCGATCCTCCCCCGAAACCAGTAGTATTCAGGAAATTGCACTGAGCATATCTTTCATGTGGACGTCTGTATACAAGGGAACGTCGATCACAATGGTAGAGGCAAAATCTAGACTCATCTGTGCAGAGAACTCTTTCCCAATCGGCCTCTTCCCAATGGATATGCTCTCTCGCAAAATCCAAACGCGCCCTTCGATGGGCTGGGGTAAGAGCTGGGCCTCTTGCTGCGACACGAGGCCTTAAATCATATTCTCTGAGGCGATTTCTTATTGTCTGAGTGCTAATTTGCACCTCATGAGTTTGCTCAAGCTGATTTTGAAGGAGGCGAGCGATTGCAAACCGTTGTCTCAACGAAGAAACTCTCAAGTAACGTTCTTGAATGGCAGTTATTACCCGTGGTCTACCCTGTCCTGGTCTTCGGACATTCATACCTGTCTCCCTGAATCGCTGCAACATTCTGAACACACTTGTATGGGAAACTCCAAACCTTTCTGCAATTCTTGTGTATGTCCACCCTTCTTCTCGCAAAACTACCGCTTGGGCACATTCCTCTTGGGTCAAATTGCGTGTTTCGCGTTGCATAGCGATCGAGTGTAGAAAAGCAAACGAAAGAAGAACTATTGATCACTAGAATTGATCGAGAACAACTGATTTCAGAATGGAACCAATACCTACATTCAAAATCTGATATCATTTTCTTTTATTCCTGCTGGGAGAAAACATCTGTATTGAAGAAAAACGTTGAAAGTGGATAACATATGCATGCATAATTCTGATAAAAATAATCATCATTGAGAACACCTTCAGTTGTAGAATAAATTTGAGATTTCCATAATATGCGTTAATTTTTTTGCGCAGTGTATATCGCCAGTTAATTTCATTGAAGCAGAACACGCTGGAGACGATATTATGTACTGGCCAGACAAGGAGGGATTTACGGAGGAGTGGAGGGGTACTGGGGGTAACTGTCATTTTTTAGTCTCTGAAATGTGTACCAAACTTATGGGACATACGTTATAGCAGATAAAAACTTAGCCAGCGATAGGTGCAGGGATTGTTGGACCTAAAACAAAGTAGTCCATTCCTCTCGAAAAAGACTGTTCAATAGCACAAGCAGAGCTGTATGGTGTCTTGGTATGTGCGTTGGAGAGTATCCGCAGAGGCTATTCTGGGAAACACATATTGTTGCGACAGTCAGGATACACTGAAAACCCTGCCTGAAGTAAAAGCTTGCATGCATCTATCTCTGGAAGTATAAAAGTAGATAACTTAGCCAAATGTGATACATTGATCGAAAACCCCTTCAAGAGATGGATTGATGAGAAATTTTCCTCTGAATGGAACACGAGAACGGATCTCAGGCAAACGAGACTCCTTATCAAGGGGCCTTCTTCAAAGCCGGATGTAAAAAACTCTTGATCCTCGAGATGAAGCAATTATCTCTGGTGACTGGTGCTTCAACTGGCCATCTGTTAAACAAACATTTAGGCTACAATTATTGTTCTTTAAAGGTTGTAAAGCCTCAAAAAACTGGCCAAGAGTGAAGCGATGTCATAACAAAGTTGTTATCTCGGTGAGGTCAACTCAATCGGAAATTGCTGCATGGAGGGATCAGATATCTACTCCTATCACAAAGGAAAAAATGAAATTCGAAAAACGAAATGAATGTTTAAACACATAATAAGCTAATTGTTGAAACAGCTCAATGGGCTCTTTTGTGTAGTTATATGGTCAAATATAACATGGAGAAATCAACTTGCATAAATATATCCATTAGTTGAACAGCCTAGACTCTAGAGTCTAGAGGGACATCTTTTTCCATTCCGTTTCATTGAGGGATGCCTCATTCTGTGATCAGGATGGAAATATAAAATACAATCGAATCAGAATTTTCTGACTCAAATCCTTAGATCAGCTCATATTGTAAATATTCATTGACACACACGTCGACATGTCTTATTATTTTTCTTATTTAAAAATTATTAAATTTCTTTGTTTTTTATTTCAGTACAAATTTGCCACATCATTAGACTGGTTCTTTATTATTATAGCAGCATTATGTACATCTTTAGTAGGTGTATGTCAACCATACTACTGCGTTATATTCGGGCAAGTAACGGGCGACATTATATCCTATGTTACATCAGCAGCAAACACGAATTTAACAAGAGGAGAACAAGAGGATTTAGAGGAAAAGTTGTATTATGATGTATTCATGTTTTCGATGAAATCGGTAGGATTAGGATTAGCTACCCTGCTATGTCAGTATGTTGGTGGAGTATTGTTCTCATACAGTAGTTTGAGGCAGGTGAGTTTTGAATGATGAATTATTCATAGTTATTTCCACGATAAATAAAAACGGATAGTATCTATGTTTCATTTTTCAATGTGAACTTTACATTCTGGAAGCCCCTATCAAAAATTATTTTCGTTGACGTTCACGTGGAATGGCATATTATTGTTCCAAGATCTTTTCTATGTCTAGAATTCATTATAAAGATCTTCAGTTGTTGTATCATCCTCTCTTCAGTCGATACAGCGGGGGTGGGAAATTAGTTGAAGTTGTTGGCACTTAGAAACTTCCCAAATGAAGAGACCATCAGATAAAACAATGAAAATCATTCCGTCTGAAACAAACTGCCAATAGGCCCTTTTATCCATCAAATTACTGAAATGAGACATGCAAGCAGAATAAAGCGATCATTCATAAGTAGGTCTCACTGACGGCTCGTGTCCTTCTTGTGTGGGTCGGCCAGAACCAATATATACAGGTGTTCCTAAATTGGAGATACGAATAAAGAGGGGAAATTCCTTGAATAATTTGAAGGAAAAAGACGCATACATATGAGGCCCCAATTGTTTCGTTTTCGAAATACAGGGTGTAAAAGTTTCAATTTTCCTATAATTTTTCCTCATAGTATCTGCACTTCACAAGATATTCAACTAATCAACTAAACAATATTAACTGAACATTAGTATTATTTTGAGTTTATATTAATTTGATGTGTCAAAACTAACAACGAATTATAGTTGCATAGAATACCTGGTGTTGGCACTGATTAGATTTTGTTTATATCCGCCATCGATGGGGGATGATCAAACATTTCAAATGAAGCATTGGCAAAAACCTACTCTTTATCATCACAATTTTTTTCAGGTTTTCAAAATAAGACAGAAATTTCTGGAGAAAACTCTGTATCAAGATATAAGTTGGTACGATTTAAACAAAACCGGGGATTTCGCAACAACGTTTTCCGAGTGAGTTGGGAACTTGAAATTGCATTTGAATGCAAAATATAACTCTTATTTCCCCAGGAACTTGGGAAAAATTGAGGAAGGAATTGGAGACAAAGTTGGAGTCTTTTTAAATTATCAAAGTGTCTTCCTAACTGGTATGATTTGGTCTTTGGTAATAGGTTGGAAGCTAGCTTTGGTATGCATGGTATCACTTCCTATGTCAACAATAACTATGGCCCTTATAACTTGGGTAAGTGGATATAAATAATTTGATGTATTGATTTTTGAATGCATATCATTATATTCTATATTTGATGAGAACATTTTTTATATTTATTCATGTATAGTCTATCCAAGAATTATTGACATCTCGGGCGGCTTTGGAAAATCGAAATTAGGTTGGTAATGCCCGTTCAGTGATATTTTGAGTCGCAGAATTCAGGTTGGTGTTGGAAATAACACTGACGTTTTGTTCTGTCATTAATATTCGAACAAATTCGACAAATAATCGCGCAAGTGAAAAATCTTTGGAATGAGGCTCTCGAATAATGTGGGTATAATGGAAAGCCTGCACAGAGGACGTAGAAAAAGAAATAAGAGGAGATTAGTCAAAATATATGAGATGTTATGATATTGCTGACATGAAACCTTCAATTATGAACATGACGAGTTCTGCCCAGATGAGGAAATAATAACAGTGGATGTTATAGGAATATTTATATTTTTAATATTAAATATTTTACTCCTTCTTTGTTCACCAATATTGAAAGTTACAATGTCATGACAAAATTCTTCATATATTAAATAGATCCATCCGTTAAGTTTTGTTTCTGTCTTGATATCTACTACAATTTTTCGAATCCATCCAGTTTGCAGATACACGCTTCAAATTATCAACTAGATTTTTCTGGTTTAGCGAATATTCATATAGAACGTTGGGAAGGAGCATGCTTTTTCAACATCCACGATATTTTTCGTTATCGGACCAGAATTTCCATACTGTATGCATGCTCCTATAATAATTGATCGTTCGAAAATGCATCAATACCAGATGAAAATACTATACTGCTGGTTAGCAGATTCACAGGATGGTAATTGTATGCGATAATTGTGGACATTTTCATGTTCAAAGTGCCTTATTTTGAAAACTTCCATTTAATTTCAAGGTTATATATATTGCTATGATGAAAGCACAGAAAATTTTTAATGCCTTTTTTGTAACTAGAAATAAAGGTACGACTGGACTTCCAAGGCCTGCTTTGATGTCAATAATTCTAGGATGGACTATACAATATTCATTCATTGAATTCTATACATGGAGTTCGAATCAAACTGTCTTTGAGTGGCACGATTTCTCAAAATGTTTTTTCCTGCTCTATCAATTTTTTTCAACATGTAGTAGAACTCATGACATATTAGATTTTCAAAATGATAAAGGTGAAGAAATCTCCAAATAAAAAGATCCTCATACGAAGGAAGCCCGGCCCTTTGGTGTTGGTTTGGTCTGAGATGAACCTTGAAAGCGAGGCTGTGATTTTCACTGTTTTCAGGTTTTTGAAACAGGGCAATACATGTTATTTTGAAATCAAACAATATATAAAGGTACCTACAGATTGTATAAAAAGAAATCTGTTTCTCGCTCAAAGTTACTTAACATAATCATAATGTCTATCGAAGATACCCATGATGAGTTATGAATTGCTTTTTATTTACATATACAGGGTCTTTCACGAGGAACCTCACCCATATTTATACGGGAAACTACTGAACGTATTTTCATGAAATTCAGCACTTATGAGTATTTCACGATGCTGATGAAATCTAAAATATTTTCAAGGCATGAGCACCTCCGGTTTTTCCGGAAATGACGTCAACTTCCGTTTTTCGAATTAGAACACCATTTTTATTGCAGAAATAGATTCCTTAGAAAATTTCAAGATATTTTGATGTAACATTTTTCAGTTTTGGTTGGAAAATTCTCTCTGAGCGGGAAAATTCGAAAAAAAAATCGAAAATAGAGCTCCGCTGAAACAAGAATAACTTCGAGGTTTTTGGATGGAAAATTTTCATTTTTGGGATTTTTGAAGATGTAAGATTGATGTATCCACTTTAAAAATCGAAATCGCGATTCATGATACAGGGGGTGAAAAAATCGCTTTCAAAGTTAGGGATGACAAAATCGTGAAAAATCAATTTTTTCAAATTAGAACCCCATTTTTTTATGGCAGATATTGAATCTACGTTAAAAAATAATTTGAGTGTATGCATCACACCCTTGCCCTAAAGTGGATATTTTCTGAGTTATTCACAAAAAACTGTTTTTCGTCTTGAATTTTCAGCTATTTCTTTTCCCTTCACGCCAAAAAGATGAAATTTTCAGGAACTGTTACTTAAACCATGTTTTAGATTTTACTACCCTAATATGCAAGAGAAAAAAGTTACATGTTGTTCCTAAATAGATGGCGAATTTGGATTCGAATTTGTATCGGAAACCTCTTTATTTCAACTAATCGGCCATCGGTTTTCTCTCCAGTGATAAATAAATAATTCCTTATGAACCATATGCAAAAACTCACCATGTTTTACATTCTTTTTTTTTAATGATAGATATCATTAATTACATCTGCCAAATTCCTCTTTATTCAGTAGCATTTTGTGTTTACTATTAATTTGGTGATAATTCGTATTAAGTTATAAAATCGATCACTATGCCTAATTTTACCAATGAAGATTATTTAAATCTCATTCTACTTCATGGAGAATGTAATAAAGTTGTAGATAGAACGATTCGACTGTTCATTGAGAGGTTTCCTGACCGACCCAGACCAACGAGAGATACCATTAACAGAACCATGACAAACTTGAGAAATGTCGGATCTTTCGTTAAGAAAACTATACACAGAGAAAAAAGTGTAGTAGAAGATGAGAACAACGAAATTACAGTTCTTGCATATTTTCGTGTAAATCCTCAAAATTCTCTCAAAGATGCCGAGATTGATCTGGGATTATCTCAATCGAGTGTTTGGAGAATATTAAAAAAACATAAAATGCACCCATATAAATTCAATAGGGTACAGCATTTGAAGGAAACTGATTTCGTCAGGAGAACAGAGTTTTGCGAAGCTATGATGATTCGATTTCAAGAGAATGAAAACTTTTTGGACTGTATAATTTGGACAGATGAATCTAAATTCACAAAGAATGGTTATTTCAATAGGCATAACAGTCATTATTGGTATGAAGAGAACAACCACCACTTCAGACAATGGAACTTTCAAGAGACCTGGAGTTTCAATGTTTTTTGCGCCATCAAAAATAATGCAATTCTCGATGTTCACATTTATGATGGGACTTTAACTGGTAAGATAGAACACTACACATGTTTGCATTATGTGCAAAGAATGTTCTCCCTTAGGAGATAGATATTCTGACATATTGACTCAAATAATTGAGCCGCTAGTACAGAACTATAATGACTTATGGTATCAACAAGATGGCGCGCCTCCACACAATTCACTCAATGTGTCAAATATCCTCTACAGGCTATTTGAAGATCGATGGTTGGCGAACAATGGTCCACCTCTTTGGCCACCACGTTCTCCCGATTTAACTCCTTTAGACTATTATGTTCGGGGTAGGATAAAAAATATTGTCTACTCAACTCCCCTGACTGATAAAGAGGACTGCATAGAACGAGTCAGAAATGCGTTCAGGTTTGTTTAGATTTTTAGATTGATAGTTTTGAAACTCAATTTGGTTTTTAAACACTTTTGCAGATCTCTTCCTCCCGATGAAATAAGAAGAGCAACGCACGAAGCATTCCTGAGACGTATAAATAAATGTCTAGAAATTAACGGTCAAAACTTTGAGCATCTTCTCTAGTTATAACTGCGAGAGTTTGCCATGGTTCTCCTAATAGTAACTTGAAGTCGGTTTCAAGAAGGGGTGAAAAATCTACAGCATGGTTCAAATAACAGTTCCTGAAAATTTCATCTTGTTGGCGTGAAGGGAAAAGAAATAGCTGAAAATTCAAGACGAAAAACAGTTTTTTGTGAATAACTCAGAAAATATCCATTTTAGGGCAAGGGTGTGATGCATACACTCAAATTATTTTTTAACGTAGATTCAATATCTGCCATAAAAAAAATGGGGTTCTAATTTGAAAAAATTGATTTTTCACGATTTTGTCATCCCTAACTTTGAAAGCGATTTTTTCAACCCCCTGTATCATGAATCGCGATTTCGATTTTCAAAGTGGTGTAGCGCCACCAAAAGCAAATTTTGCAAAACAAAAAAAAAAAAGAGGAAAAAAAAATTCAAGTTCCAAATGTTCAAAAAATTCAGAGTGCCCACTGTCACCACGGTTTGCTCAATTGGAGACGGTGTGGGTTCTGTTCTTTTTTTTATTGGGCGCCAACGTATTTAAAATAGGACACTCTGTATATGAAGATGTTAACTAAAGTCTAAGTCCAAGTAAACACGTAAATCAATGGACCTTATCAAATTCAAACACTGAATTATGAAATTGAGTTACTAATTGCTTGATTAAGTAGGGAATAGATGATAATTTCAAATGAAAAAAAAAAGAAAATATTTAATACATATATATTCAACCAAAAAAAATATAACTTTCGGAAATTTCAATACCTATGTTACGCCACTGGTAACAACACACTTTCCAAATTTATTTACCAAAAAATAATAGGTACTAGTAAATAACTAGTATGAGTACCAGTCTTGATCAAGTCTAGCTTACACCTTCAAATAACATTCAATTTTCAGTAGGTATTGTGTGATTCTAACAAAAAAATACTAATTAGGTTTAATAATTGAATTTAATTTATGAAAAATTTTAATCAAAGAATTGACTTTAAAGCAAAATCAAGATGTTAATTCGACTAATGATTTCAATTAATTTGAAAAAAATAAAGGTAAAGGAATTATTAATTTATAAAACTGGCAAACCATCCAATTATGTGGAAGTGGAAAATACAAGAAGGTGAAGAATTAACCAAATAATAATGACGCAATATCCTTGTTTTGGTAATTGCAAACAATTCGATATATGTAGAACTGCAGTAGGTAAACACTCGAAAGATGGAAAATTATCTACATACCAGATATCACAAAACGAACCAGGATAAAGTTTCGAATTCACGGACCACTTGAATGTGAAATTCCGGGGACAAATGGAACCTCCAACCTCAGGTGAACGATGTACGTACGGGGCAGGAACGGTGTTCCAACGACGGAGAATTCCTTGTGAGAATATGGAAGTTCTATAACAGGAACAGAACTCCAACCAGGATGGAAATTTGTATACTATCCCAACAGGGATGGATGGCTGTTGTTGGGCCTCGAGAAGAATTTTTCCAGTATATCTTGATCCCCAAAATTGGGAAATATATTGCTCCAAACCAATAATAACCAGCAATATATTTAAATAACACAGTAATTGTCGTATCCCTAATTAATATAGGATTTTCGAAGAAAATGCAGAATAATTACTATATTAGCGAATATACGTAGCGAACAACTCTCTCTCTTTAATTAAATTTCAATCTCCCGTTTTCCTCCGAATGTTCCAGAAGTCACAAAAAAAACTAACTATAACCACTTTTTCACGCGTTCCATCATCAATCGAAACACGATCTCAAATTTTTTGGACGGCAACCCCACATACACGTCCCTGCAACCTTGGTTGCCTATGCCATATTTTAACGTTACAAATTCTCCCCCCTGTTGAAGAAATTTTCCCAAAATTTAAAATAGAATAACAAACTAAACAGTGAGGACAGCTACACACCAAAATCAAACAACAGCACAATTGCAACTAATCGCCATCGACAACAGGATCAGACTTCAGATCCTTCGTATGCCAGACCCCCTTGTCGTTACCCTTTTCATCCCTCAACCTGTATACCCATGGTGACAATCGTTTTGCGATGAAAAACGGACCAATCCATTTTGGGGCAAGTTTTTTCGTGAAGTATTTACTGGCATCCGAAAGGACAAAATTCCTTCTATAAACTGGCTGATTCAGAATCAATTCATCGGGTCTCTTCCTCAAATTGTAATGTCGAGCATTCTTTTCCGCAGACTCCCTCATCCTTTTCTTCAACTCAGCATACAGTTTTACAAATTCGTTCGATCTAGTTTCCTCAGTCTTATCAGCTTCAATACCATCCTGTGAAGTAATTTTATAATCATCCCCTGAAAGCATCATTCTACGTCCAAAATTTACAAAGTATGGTGTGAACTTAGTAGTCTCATTCCTTGATGTTCTCATAGCACAGGTCAATTGAGGCAAATTCTCGTCCCAGTCACGATGGTTATCAGACACATAAGCAGACAAAAGGAATTTCAATGTTCGATTATACCTCTCAGTTGGGTTAGCTTGCGCATGAAAATTTGCGTTGAATTTTGGGCGGATTTTGTATTTATCCAACAGTTTCAAATACTGGCCTTTATATTGTGAACCATTGTCGCTTATGATGATTCGCGGTACCCCAAAAATCAGAAAAACACCTTCCTCCAGTGCTTTGCAAATCGCTGATGATGTGGCTTTTCTCAAGGGAAAGGTAAGGCAAAACTTGCTAAAGTAGTCAGCAACGACGAAAATGTAAGAAAAGCCCCCCTTCGATCTCGGCAGGGGTCCCACAATGTCAGAACTGATAACCTCCCATGGTCTGGTCGCCTGAGGACTATGTGAAACCATTAATCCCGCCGGTTTCTTTGAGTCCGACTTATACTTACAACAGACTGAACATTTCCTGACAAAATTTGCTACATCAGAACGGGATTTGGGCCAAAAATAACGTTCACATAACCTTGAATGAGTCTTAAAAACACCCATGTGACCAGAAGTTGGAGGATTATGCATATCATGCAAAACTCGTGAGCGCAGCTGTTTTGGTACAACTAGCTTCCATGAATCATTATCTAATCCGAAATTTGATAATTTCACAAACTTATACAAAATTCCATCATCGACTCTCCAAGCTGAAAATTTCTTAGGGTGGTTTTCAACATTCTCCAACATTCTAATATACCAAGGATCTGTAATATTGACAATGTCCTCAACTGTTACCAACTCCAACTTAGGAACTGCACGAGAAAGTAAATCTGGGACATGATGTTCCGATCCTTTACGGTGGGTGACCGTAAAGTCAAACTGCTGCAAACGAACTATCCAACGAGCCAAACGTCCTGAAACAGTTTTGATATTCTGCAACCACAACAAACTGTAATGATCTGTGATCACCTCCACGCTGATGCCTTCAATATACGTTCTTAGCTTCTCCAGCGCCCACAATACCGCCAAATATTCTCGCTCCGTTGTGGAATAGTTCTGCTCCTGTCTGGTCAAAGATCGACTAATATAGCATATAACGCGTTCTCTACCCTGCGAATCTTGCTGGCTCAAGACAGCACCCAATCCATAACCGGAAGCATCGGTCTGGACCTGAAATGGGAGACTATAATCCGGGCAACTCATGATGGGAGCAGTGACTAGTTTCTCCTTAAGAACATTGAAGGAAGTCTCACACTCTGAAGACCAATTGAACTTACTACTTTCCTTGAGAAGGCTGGTTAAGGGAGATATAAATTCAGAAAAGTTTGGGATGAACCTGCGATACCAGGAAAATGTACCGACTATACTCCTAACTTCCTTAACATTACGCGGAATTGGAATCTCAATCATCGACTTTACCTTCTCCGGATCCACTTGTAAACCATCTTTACTGACCACATACCCCAAGTAGCGCATTTCCTCCTTACAAAAACTACACTTTTCCCTCGACACCGTTAAGACCCGCACCGAACAACCGCCGAAACACCTCTTCCAGAATCTCCAAATGTTTTTCGAATTCCTGAGTGACTATAATGACATCGTCAAGGTAACAAAAAACGTAGGGCTCAAGATCACTCCCGAGGATATCATCCATCAAACGTTGCCAGGTTGCTGGACCATTGCGGAGGCCAAATGGCATCCTGAGAAATTGGTAAAGGCCTCTGTTGGGGACGGTGAAGGCCGTATACTGTCTCGACTCCTTCTTGACCGAAACCTGCCAGAACGCGGACTTGATATCCAAAGAGCTGATGTAGGAAGCATTTCTTAGCTTATCTAAAGTGCTGGTCACATAAGGGAGAGGATAACTATCCTTACGAGTCACGTTGTTCAACTTGCGATAGTCTACACAAAACCTATACTCGCCATCTTTTTTCTTCACCATAACGACAGGAGAAGACCAAGGGCTATTGCTTTTCTCGATGATTCCCTGCTCCAACATTTCATCAAGCTGCTGATCAATATGCTTTTGAATGACAGGCGACACAGGGTAATAGCGCTGTTTAATAGGAGGGCCCTCAACGACAATCTCGTGTTCAACCATATTAGCCTTACCAATTTTGTTCCCAATCGAAGCAAAATTGCGATTGATCAACTCATCTAAACGCCTGATCTGGTCATCGTCTAAGCTGGAATCGACAGAAGACATACCTACATCAACATTATCTGTACAGAAATGCCAGACATTGTTCTTCAAGTTTGGAACAATACCCAGAATTCTCCAAAAATCGGCTCCCAGCAGTAAAGGTTTTGGCAATTCCAAAATAACCAACAGTTTCATCACTACCACACGTTCTTTCACTCTTATTGGTACCGTACAACTACCCACACTGGAACATGCCTGACCATTGGCAACAGTACACACCACTGACTCCGGCGAATCAAGTTGAACACCCATGCTACTGAGAATAGACCAACACCCACCATTAATTATCGTCCGTGATGCTCCCGAATCAAGAAGACCCAGAAATTCAACATCAAAAATAGTAACACACAAATATGGTCTCTCGTCCCCTACCATACTATCTAAAATATAATTTATCACAGGATTAAGATTCTGTCGTGGACCTATGGTTTCAACGATCGCTGGAGATGGTCCTTGTCTCAGCGACTCGAGCCGTTTCCCGAACGATTACAACAAGGACAAGTTTTGACAGTAAATCCGGGCTTATTGCATTTGAAACAGCGCCTCTGTCTAGGTGAAGCACAACCTATTGACTTATGTCCAGACATGCCACAATTAAAACAGATAATATGTTTTTCCGGAGCTGCCGATACCTCATTTAAGTGTGTTGAATTGGGCCGTTCACCTGAAATTAACAATTCAGACATACTCTTTTCTACACCTACATAAGCCAAATCTGGTTCAAGCAACCCTTCTATTAGGGGGAATAAAAGATTCTACCGCTTCACGGCGCTCCTCCAGCTTCCTGCATAATTGTCTCAATTGAGTATAAGATTTTATTTCCACCAAAGCTAGCTGGGTCTGAAAGAAAGGGAGTATATTACGCATAACAATCCTCAGCTGTTGCTCCTCGGGTATAGATGTCCTGCATCTATCGAAAAGGGATTTCATCGTAAGTAAATAAATACCTATTGCTTCGTCCTTACCCTGAGTGCGACGCTTGATCTCCTCGAGCAATTTCTCATCATAATCAAATGGTTCAAATTCAGATCTTATAGCATCCACGAAAGAACCCCAATCAACCAGACTATCTTTTACCGCCCGATACCAAATAAGAGCTTTACCCTCAAATAAATCAATACCCGATCTCAATACTTCTCCTTTGGTCACTCCTCTAGCTTCACAAAGTTCCTCCACCTTCTGCAAAAAAGCCTGAACAGATAAACCCTTCCTATCACCACAAAACTTCAAACCCCAACGAAATACGGGAACCGACTTCGTCACGAAAGCACTAGATATACTTGCTTGTTTCGAAGAGGACATTTTGGGTGAAGATGTTGGCAATCCATCAAAAGCTTCCTCGCTGTCACTCTCAGAAGTATTCCCTGGAAAAAGATTTTTACGTACTTCCGGTGGTTTAGACGGCAACTTCTCATCAACCTTTGTTTTGTCCTCGAGAGAATCTAAAAGTGAAAGAACCTTGGCAAACATCTGCTTCTTATAGGATTCTTCCTCTGTAGTTCCTGTTTTGATGTGATCCAAACGTGTGATGACATAACCCAAACGAGTCTGATTTACAACAAATCTTTTGCTTTTAGAAGTAAGAGATTCAGAGTCAGATAAACTTTGTTCAACCTTTGATATAACCTCATCAATAGCGTCCTTATCTTCTGCAAAGGTGAAAGTATAAGGGGGATATGAAATCGAAGCACCTTCCCTCTCGAGCTTGATGACCCTAGCCAAACACTTTCTCATTTTATCAACTGTATCAGTCGGCAATCCTCTAATGGTCAACAAGTAGTTCAGCTGAGACTGGTTCAACCTATTAACGACAATTTTATCCTCAGCCATTATAAAATTCCACACAAAAATCTCAAATATTGGATAAGGACGAGGATAAAAAAAAAAAACTTTAAATTGAAAAAAACAAAATTATGAATAAATTGATATCAAGATCCAGCAATAACTACGAAATTTCGAAGGGATCTGCTCAAACTTACCCTCGACCTATTATACGACAAAAAAAATGACCTAAGAGCAAAAAAAAAAATATACTATTGGAAGGATACTCAAAAAAAAGTGGCCCCACGTTGGGCGCCAAAATTTGTAGCGCCACCAAAAGCAAATTTTGCAAAACAAAAAAAAAAGAGGAAAAAAAAAATTCAAGTTCCAAATGTTCAAAAAATTCAGAGTGCCCACTGTCACCACGGTTTGCTCAATTGGAGACGGTGTGGGTTCTGTTCTTTTTTTTATTGGGCGCCAACGTATTTAAAATAGGACACTCTGTATATGAAGATGTTAACTAAAGTCTAAGTCCAAGTAAACACGTAAATCAATGGACCTTATCAAATTCAAACACTGAATTATGAAATTGAGTTACTAATTGCTTGATTAAGTAGGGAATAGATGATAATTTCAAATGAAAAAAAAAAGAAAATATTTAATACATATATATTCAACCAAAAAAAATATAACTTTCGGAAATTTCAATACCTATGTTACGCCACTGGTAACAACACACTTTCCAAATTTATTTACCAAAAAATAATAGGTACTAGTAAATAACTAGTATGAGTACCAGTCTTGATCAAGTCTAGCTTACACCTTCAAATAACATTCAATTTTCAGTAGGTATTGTGTGATTCTAACAAAAAAATACTAATTAGGTTTAATAATTGAATTTAATTTATGAAAAATTTTAATCAAAGAATTGACTTTGAAGCAAAATCAAGATGTTAATTCGACTAATGATTTCAATTAATTTGAAAAAAATAAAGGTAAAGGAATTATTAATTTATAAAACTGGCAAACCATCCAATTATGTGGAAGTGGAAAATACAAGAAGGTGAAGAATTAACCAAATAATAATGACGCAATATCCTTGTTTTGGTAATTGCAAACAATTCGATATATGTAGAACTGCAGTAGGTAAACACTCGAAAGATGGAAAATTATCTACATACCAGATATCACAAAACGAACCAGGATAAAGTTTCGAATTCACGGACCACTTGAATGTGAAATTCCGGGGACAAATGGAACCTCCAACCTCAGGTGAACGATGTACGTACGGGGCAGGAACGGTGTTCCAACGACGGAGAATTCCTTGTGAGAATATGGAAGTTCTATAACAGGAACGGAACTCCAACCAGGATGGAAATTTGTGTACTATCCCAACAGGGATGGATGGCTGTTGTTGGGCCTCGAGAAGAATTTTTCCAGTATATCTTGATCCCCAAAATTGGGAAATATATTGCTCCAAACCAATAATAACCAGCAATATATTTAAATAACACAGTAATTGTCGTATCCCTAATTAATATAGGATTTTCGAAGAAAATGCAGAATAATTACTATATTAGCGAATATACGTAGCGAACAACTCTCTCTCTTTAATTAAATTTCAATCTCCCGTTTTCCTCCGAATGTTCCAGAAGTCACAAAAAAAACTAACTATAACCACTTTTTCACGCGTTCCATCATCAATCGAAACACGATCTCAAATTTTTTGGACGGCAACCCCACATACACGTCCCTGCAACCTTGGTTGCCTATGCCATATTTTAACGTTACAGTGGATACATCAATCTTACATCTTGAAAAATCCCAAAAATGAAAATTTTCCATCCAAAAACCTCGAAGTTATTCTTGTTTCAGCGGAGCTCTATTTTCGATTTTTTTTTCGAATTTTCCCGCTCAGAGAGAATTTTCCAACCAAAACTGAAAAATGTTACATCAAAATAACTCGAAATTTTCTAAGGAATCTATTTCTGCAATAAAAATGGTGTTCTAATTTGAAAAACGGAAGTTGACGTCATTTCCGGAAAAACCGGAGGTGCTCATGCCTTGAAAATATTTTAGATTTCATCAGCATCGTGAAATACTTATAATAAGGGCTGAATTTCATGAAAATACGTTCAGTAGTTTCCCGTATAAATATGGGTGAGGTTCCTCGTGAAAGACCCTGTATACAGGGTGTCCGGTAAACCTTGTACAATATTGAAACTGGTGATAGACCAGGTCATGACTGTTCAGAATATCAGAATTTCACCTCAGTAAAAATATCACCATTTTCGAGATAATGGGCATTTTCTAAATATCTAGAAAATCACTTATAATCGAAATACCACTTCTTCCAAAAATAATTATACCAACTTTCATACCATTTTAGAGTCTGGACAAAATGGGCATTCTTTTGTTATGAATGTTCACCTCCACGTGGTCCAGACAATAATTTCAAACTTTTGTTAATAGAAATTGGTGGGATTCCAATCTGGCATTTTACCTCTATTTCTTGAAAAATGTATCAAGTTCTGGAAAACTGTTTTGTACGTCTGAAAGTATCACTCATCATTAATCTTCAGCAACAAAGATATTTGAATTAGCACTCAAAAAACGGAGGTGCGGTAGTGATTTTATAGATATTTAGAAAATGCCCATTATCTCGAAAATGGTGATATTTTTACTGAGGTGAAATTCTGATATTCTGAACAGTCATGACCTGGTCTATCACCAGTTTCAATATTGTACAAGGTTTACCGGACATCCTGTATATATAATAATAAGTTGGAAGGTGACTTTTCGACGATCTTTATTTTACAACTTTTTTATGTCAGACTCTAGCGTCATAGTAACAATAACAATACGAAAAAATATAATATGTACAGTATGTCCCAACATTCTCCGGCCCCAAGCTTATTCCTCGCCCAGTGAACATGAATCCTAGATCCAACATTCTCCGCCCCCAAAGCTTATTCCTCGCCCAACCTTGCTGGAACCTTCAAGATTCGACCAAACCTTGATTTGCTTCATCTTTTTCTCCTCATACTTTTCAGTTTGTTCAGTGTTTTTGAAACGTTCGGCTACTTTCAAGCCAAGTATTTCAGCTCTTTCTTCTTCTCTCTTTTTATTCTTCATTCTTATGTCGTTATAGAAAACATCCATTTCATTATCCATTTATTTTTTATTTTTAGCACTGTGTTCTCCGTTTTGTTGGTACCTTTTTTCTTCTTCCAGTTGTTGCCTCAGTATAATTTGGTTTTGTTTCTCTTCCTTATCATCAACTGCTTCTTTATTCAAGAGACTTAATTAAAGTCTGGCTTCAGTGACCTTCAATCTCTTTATTTCTCTGTTTACGTATTCTGCAGCACTTGTTTCTGCGAGTATCATTATACAGGGTGGCCATTTGAAAACGAAACAGACGAGATTACAGACCAAATAATTTTTTTCGATAGAAATGCTCGGACAGGTCGATTTCTGTTTCGAGGGGGACAACTTAAGATGTAGGTTACGGACGCATAGCGCTTCAACCCTTGCTGCTACAACCCCCACCCCCAATTTTTGAATAGGAAAGATGGAAGAAAAACTCCCCACAACGATGATCAAATGCCAATTTTAGCTACAAAACGTAACTGTAGCTTACAGACTGTTTCTGTGAGAACAGAGGAGATCACAAAAAACAGTTCATCGATACTATCTGAACAAATTCCCAGAAACTCCATAAAAAATTCAGTATTCCTGGCTGTCCTTTCCTCTATGTCAGAATATTTTCGAAAAGTTTCAATAGGGTATTTTTTCAGGTGTCGACCAGATTTTCGAAACAGGAAATGGAATCCTATTCTCAGGCTGGATCAATAGCGGAGGAGGTATTTTCAGCTATCAGGACTGTTGTGGCATTCGACGGCCATAAAAAGGAAATGAAAAGATATGATCAACACTTAACTGATGCAAGAACTAATAATATAAAACGAAACCTGTTTAACGGTTTGAGTAACGGTTTCTTGTGGTTCTTTGTGTATGGCTGTTGTGCACTGTCCATGTGGTTTGGAGTTAAATTGATGATCGAAGAAAAGGAGCTGCCAGAAGATCAAGTAACATACACTCCAGGGACTGTTGTGGCGGTGAGAATTTAAATCGTATCCTACTTGGCTGCTTGAAGTTGGCAAAAGCAGCATAAATATGAAGCAAAAATTCTGAGCTAAAGTTAAATATTTAGTTTCCCAACTATTAGGTATTCTAATGGCAAATAATGGTACAAATCGGGCTCTAATTATTTCTACATTATCTATTATTGGAGATTGTAGAAATGAGGGAATAAGTGGAAAATAATTGATCACACCAGGTATTCTGAGCATCTATTTTAAGGTATATCACAATCTGACAACCACAGTAGGTACATATCAACAGAAAACTCATATAGATGCTGTTCAAAATTCACACATTTGTTTTCTTTTACCACAAAGTTTATACATAGGATGGGATTGTTTGGTTGAGAATAAGACCGAGTGCTCTGTGCGATTCTATGGCTGTTACAAAAATCCCACAAGCAGCATATACCTGCTCAGTTCGACAAGATACCTGCCTTCATTCGCATTGTTTTTACACGGCTTAGCTCGAAGCCCTTAACAAATACTTTCCACGTCGTCGGCTTTTAGTTCGCCACCCTTTACAGAGTGAATTCGTGTGATAAGAACTTTTATCCTGCACAACACCAGATGAAACCAGACAGAAGCAGATAAGTAACTTTTAATCTGAACAACCGTAAGTACCATTCCTTCAGTATTTGCTTTGTGGTATTTATTTTCTATCAAACATCCATTTTTTCTTTAATTCTCGAGGCGATAAGAATTGGTACAGCAGTCCATTTCTTCTCCCCAAGAGAGCTCGTGTATATTATTCGGATGCATTATATACCTGGTGTTGGCACTGATTAGATTTTGTTCAAGACTTTTTTGTCGATCGAAAATCTGAGATGGGGTCTGACTTTTCATTTCTCCCGAAAGGAATTGCGCTATTTTCCATTGCCGCAATAGCGTCACGTCCGCGAAAAGTTGCGGATAATTCAGGAACTAGGACCGGATCAGTAATCTAGAGTGCCGTTTTGATAAACAATTTATGGTCACGATTTTTAGTTGAGTCGTTACACCACGGAAACTCTTAATATTTGGAAATCAATATACATATGTATATTTCTCAAACCACAGTAAATGAGTCATACCATTGAGTTTAAATATACATAGAGGCACAACGCCCTTGAACGTTTTGATGCAAAATTTTTTGGCATTTTACTTGCCAACTTTAGTGGCGGTACATAGTAGCCACTCAAGGAACTATCGAGGCATATATAATCTGGTCTCTTTTCATATACAGAAATCTGCATTCATTTTTCTCTAGTTCTATGAATCTATTCTATTTTTTCTCATTGAATAACTGCGACATTCGAGATCTGAACCTGTGCAAAATTCATATTTTTTATTTTTGAATACCACAACGTTCATACCGCGCATGGACTTCTTCGGTGGAGAAGAATAACGAGAATTCAGTGGTTAACCCCACCTTCCTCGAATTTGTGGTCTGAAGGACCCAGAACACCGCAAAACATTCTACCTAGTAAATAGTCTTCTGCGACTTGTCTGGCAACGACCAAAAAAGGTGTTCAGTTCGCCACTCTAATACAGTTCACCATATATACAGGGTCTTTCACGAGGAACCTCACCCATATTTATACGGGAAACTACTGAACGTATTTTCATGAAATTCAGCACTTATAAGTATTTCACGATGCTGATGAAATCTAAAATTTTCAAGGCATGAGCACCTCCGGTTTCTCCGGATATGACGTCAACTTCCGTTTTTCAAATTAGAACACCATTTTTTTATTGCAGAAATAGATTCCTTAGAAAATTTCAAGTTATTTTGATGTAACATTTTTCAGTTTTGGTTGGAAAATTCTCTCTGAGCGGGAAAATTCGAAAAAAAAAATCGAAAATAGAGCTCCGCTGAAACAAGAATAACTTCGAGGTTTTTGGATGGAAAATATTCATTTTTGGGATTTTTCAAGATGTAAGATTGATGTATCCACTTTGAAAATCGAAATCGCGATTCATGATACAGGGGGTGAAAAAATCGCCTTCAAATTTAGTGATGACAAAATCGTGAAAAATCAATTTTTTCAAATTAGAATTCCATTTTTTATGGCAGATATTGAATCTACGTTAAAAAATAATGTGAGTGTATGCATCACACCCTTGCCCTAAAGTGGATATTTTTTGAGTTATTCACAAAAAACTGTTTTTCATCTTGAATTTTCAGCTATTTCTTTTCCCTTCACGCCAAAAAGATGAAATTTTCAGGAATTGTTACTTAAACCATGTTTTAGATTTTACTACCCTAATATGCAAGAGAAAAAAGTTACAGGTTGTTCCTAAATAGATGGCGAATTTGGATTCGAATTTGTATCGGAAACCTCGTTATTTCAACTAATCGGCCATCGGTTTTCTCTCCAGTGATAAATAAATAATTCCTTATGAACCATATGCAAAAACTTACCATGTTTTACATTCTTTTTTTTTAATGATAGATATCAGCAATTACATCTGCCAAATTCCTCTTTATTCAGTAGCATTTTGTGTTTACTATTAATTTGGTGATAATTCGTATTAAGTTATAAAATCGATCACTATGCCTAATTTTACCAATGAAGATTATTTAAATCTCATTCTACTTCATGGAGAATGTAATAAAGTTGTAGATAGAACGATTCGACTGTTCATTGAGAGGTTTCCTGACCGACCCAGACCAACGAGAGATACCATTAACAGAACCATGACAAACTTGAGAAATGTCAGATCTTTCGTTAAGAAAACTATACACAGAGAAAAAAGTGTAGTAGAAGATGAGAACAACGAAATTACAGTTCTTGCATATTTTCGTGTAAATCCTCAAAATTCTCTCAAAGATGCCGAGATTGATCTGGGATTATCTCAATCGAGTGTTTGGAGAATATTAAAAAAACATAAAATGCACCCATATAAATTCAATAGGGTACAGCATTTGAAGGAAACTGATTTCGTCAGGAGAACAGAGTTTTGCGAAGCTATGATGATTCGATTTCAAGAGAATGAAAACTTTTTGGACTGTATAATTTGGACAGATGAATCTAAATTCACAAAGAATGGTTATTTCAATAGGCATAACAGTCATCATTGGTATGAAGAGAACAACCACCACTTCAGACAATGGAACTTTCAAGAGACCTGGAGTTTCAATGTTTTTTGCGCCATCAAAAATAATGCAATTCTCGATGTTCACATTTATGATGGGACTTTAACTGGTAAGATAGAACACTACACATGTTTGCATTATGTGCAAAGAATGTTCTCCCTTAGGAGATAGATATTCTGACATATTGACTCAAATAATTGAGCCGCTAGTACAGAACTATAATGACTTATGGTATCAACAAGATGGCGCGCCTCCACACAATTCACTCAATGTGTCAAATATCCTCTACAGGCTATTTGAAGATCGATGGTTGGCGAACAATGGTCCACCTCTTTGGCCACCACGTTCTCCCGATTTAACTCCTTTAGACTATTATGTTCGGGGTAGGATAAAAAATATTGTCTACTCAACTCCCCTGACTGATAAAGAGGACTGCATAGAACGAGTCAGAAATGCGTTCAGGTTTGTTTAGATTTTTAGATTCATAGTTTTGAAACTCAATTTGGTTTTTAAACACTTTTGCAGATCTCTTCCTCCCGATGAAATAAGAAGAGCAACGCACGAAGCATTCCTGAGACGTATAAATAAATGTCTAGAAATTAACGGTCAAAACTTTGAGCATCTTCTCTAGTTATAACTGCGAGAGTTTGCCATGGTTCTCCTAATAGTAACTTGAAGTCGGTTTCAAGAAGGGGTGAAAAATCTACAGCATGGTTCAAATAACAGTTCCTGAACATTTCATCTTTTTGGCGTGAAGGGAATAGAAATAGCTGAAAATTCAAGACGAAAAACAGTTTTTAGTGAATAACTCAGAAAGTATCCATTTTAGGGCAAGGGTGTGATGCATACACTCACATTATTTTTCAACGTAGATTCAATATCTGCCATCAAAAAATGGGGTTCTGATTTGAAAAAAATTGATTTTTAACGATTTTGTCATCCCTAACTTTGAAAGCGATTTTTTCACCCCCTGTATCATGAATCGCGATTTCGATTTTCAAAGTGGATACATCAATCTTACATATTGAAAAATCCCAAAAATGAAAATTTTCCATCCAAAAACCTCGAAGTTATTCTTGTTTCAGCGGAGCTCTATTTTCGATTTCTTTTTCGAATTTTCCCGCTCAGAGAGAATTTTCCAACCAAAACTGAAAAATGTTACATCAAAATAACTTGAAATTTTCTAAGGAATCTATTTTTGCAATAAAAAAATGGTGTTCTAATTTGAAAAACGGAAGTTGACGTCATTTCCGGAAAAACCGGAGGTGCTCTTGCCTTGAAAATATTTTAGATTTCATCAGCATCGTGAAATACTTATAAGTGCTGAATTTCATGAAAATACGTTCAGTAGTTTCCCGTATAAATATGGGTGAGGTTCCTCGTGAAAGACCCTGTATATAGATCCGACTTTTTCAAACTGCAAGTCCCAACAAAATCATGAATGCAGACAAAGGTTTCAAAATGCTCCTTTTATGTATACTCTCCGACCACTGGCAATAAATGGCCTCGTTTATACTGGAAACACGTACCTTCTTTCTCATTCCGATTCCGAAGAGGTTATTATCTTTCGGAATGAAATCGACTGAAATTATTTCATCAAGAACTCCAATCCATACATATATTTTTTCCTTTTATTCTCGTGGAGATAAGAATTGGTACAGCACTTCATTCTTCTCTCCGAAAGAGCTCTAACAGAACCTACCCTGAGAACTTACTAGTTTCTAGGTTTATCCATTCGAGTGTTATCATGTTCTCAGACGGAAAGAACTGAATTTAACCACGGATTCTTGATCAGTAATCTGATCCTAGTTCATTGAGACCCTTATCGGATAAAAAAAGAATCCAACGAAAATAAATAACAGGTTTCATTATCAATTACATGATCTCGATATACAGGGTCTTTGGAAACAAGTCCGAGAAATTGAAATGGGTGATTTCTTGGACAAAATGAAGAGTAGTTTGTTATATAAATGTTGGGTCGAAAGTCAAACGTTGGAGAAATGTTTTTCTTAAAAACCAAAAGCGATAAAATGATATTTTATGGAAGTATTACCATTTACCATTATGAAAACACGCTTTCTATTTTTCATGTTTTTAAAATTAGTGGGGGGGGGGGGTTGCTAGCAGACCCCTATTAAATTCAAAGATTAACTTACGCAAAGACTTAGATAGAATTGAATTCAAATTGCCTGATTCTGGGTATTCCGCTCTACTCAGTTCTCGAAAAAAAAACATCTATTCGAATCATGGGTAAATTTGGATACCCATAACGCGTTGTGAGCAAAAATTTCGGACAATAGCCGATTTCGGCTATTGCGAATAACACATACATACACTCGAAAAACATTAGCTTCCTTCTGGCGCATTCGGGTCGAAAGTGGATCACGTAGTTATCTTTTTCGATTTTCGAAAATCTATATGGTATTCTTCAAGGGCTTGTTACATCTCATATCGATTAACTAGGTGTCCAGAAACACAATTGGAATAGTAATACAATGTGATTTTCAACTTCTTCAGTTCGGTAACGACAAAACAATACAGATCACTGAATTTGGTAGAGATTCAACCGAATATATTTCGTTATTTTATAGGTCTTCTTCAACACATTGGTAGCTTCTTGGAATTTCAGTATGGGAGCTCCATATCTCCAAATATTTGCCACAGCCTGTGGAGCCGCTGGAAAGGTTTTCAAGGTTCTGGATAGCGAACCAAAAATTAATTTATCCCTGAAAAGGGGACTGAAGTTGAAGAACATCAGAGGAGAAATCGTTTTCGATAACCTTTATTTCAGATATCCAGCTAGGACTGATGTGAAAGTATTGATAATTCGAACATTTTTATATAACATATGAAATATTCACCTTTTCCAGATACTTAATGGTCTATCACTCAAAATCGAGGCAGGTGAAACTGTTGCATTCGTTGGTAGTTCTGGTTGTGGTAAATCAACTTGCATACAGTTACTCCAAAGATTTTATGACCCTATTGCAGGAGAGGTAAGGATAATTAAAAATGTTGTACCCTACTCTTTTGGCTCTATCTCCCAGACGATTATAGCCGAATCTTTATTTCTTGCGAAGAAAGATTCATAACATGTTTACAATTCGATCATGATCCATTATCAATGAAGTAGTCTTGACACAGAAAGAAGCTTCCACATTTGATGAAATGCATACTCGTACAAGCACATCTCAAGAGTTTCATCAATATACACACATAGTCAAAAGTCTTGGCCCCCTAGAATTCTCAAGAAATAAACAATCTATGTTCTGGAAATGAGATGAATATTTTCCTCTATTTCAACTGCAATATATTTCAGGGAAAATTTCTGTTTGTTACCCTTTGCTTCATGCAGGATGAGACAAAATAGGAAACATGAGAAGAAATCTAAATTCATCAGGTCTTCATTTTTGATTAATTGAAGTTTTTCTACAACTTAATCTAAATTCAATAGTCCTCTTTTTTCAATTAACTCCCCAATACGTCTAGGCATCCACTAAAGTCATTACTGAAGTTTTCAGGCAGATCGTTCCATTCTTCCTGAAAAATTTCTGAAAAGATGAAGATGTGTTTTGGCGATTGCTCTCCCTAAGTTATCTCATGCGTGCTCAATTGGATTCATGTCCGGTGAGTTAGCTGGCCAGTCCTTTCCCTGAACATTGTTCTCTCGAAGAACGGATATAGCGTGATTCCTTCGTGTAAAATTAGCGATGTTGTAGATGTTACTCTGGGTCGACCAGGTACCGGTGTGCGGGCAACGCTCCCGGTTTCCAGGAAAAGGGCCACTATGCGCATTACTGAAGTCCGTGGAACATTCAAATGTTCCGCAACCTGGTGGTTCGACTGAGTCTACTATTCCTATTGGCCAAACTGAGAAATTGGATGTCCTGGCATTTTCCCCGGAATATTCTCAGTAGTACAACACTCTCGTTATTGGTTATTCGCTAAAAAATTAGATTCGTTTATATCTATATTCTCCCGAACAAGAAACTTGCTGGTTCATTGTTTTCATTCAAGTGATAAGAAGTTAAATATTCCACACACGAAAAATTGTCATGTAATGCCGGGTTTCCACGAAGCGTACAGGTAAAAACAAAACACAAACGGTCCATTTGAAAAGAAATTTCGAACAGTAGGGTAGAGTTTCAGTTAACCAACTGAAGTGCGGTTCAATTTTATTCAATGAAAAATTTACCAAGTTTCTGAATAGAGAAATAAGAGAGCTAATGGACTGTATATAATTATAAATAGTTATTGAAACCCAACACAAATGAAAGGATAAATGCACCCAAATTAACAATTGAAAAATAGTCTTACCTATTTCAGCACAACGTTCAACCAGATCTTGTCGGTCACTCCTATTTCCATGAACAGAGTGATCGAGCTCGACAAACGAACATGGAATGAAGCTGACTTGAAAATCCGTTGCTAAAAATGTTAAATCAGGAACACTTATCCTTGTGGCAGAATAAATACCACGCCACTGTGCACTGGAAACAGTCTTTTTGGAACCAAATTCGCACAAACGAATGTTCTTAAATGAATGTAATTCGAATGAATCGAAATCACTAGAATTGTGAACCACAAGAAAAACTGAACTTTTCTAAATAAATTCACGAAAGGAAACAGAAGAAATTCAAATTAGCGGTAGCAGATATATTCACGATTAAGGCAATCAATGAACTGAATGAAAAATATGGAAAATATAAATATGCGACATATGCACGCTCCACAGCTGACGCGCCTACACTACATATGGGATTTCCCTAAGTACGGAGAAATCAAATTAATTTTGAAATGAAAAATTCACAAAAGTTTATTCAAACCGTTCACTTGGCGTGAACATTGTTCTTAAAGTGTTCCAATACTGTTGGGTTTCCATCGGACTTTATGTTTACACTCGTCATGAGCACAAATCAATAAAAACTGTTTGAGTTTCATTTAGTTTACACAGAGGAACCGGCCGTGCAGTTTTAAAAATGTGGCACTCAGCAAATTTGAGAAAACAAGATGACGAGGATTTATTTTTGCTAGCAGTTACATTTTTCATGATGAAAAAAACGAAAGTCAACGTCGATTTTGAAATAGGCCATTTTTGAGGCAAGAAGGAATAAATGTGGCTTCTAAACTATTGCAAGATCTTAGAGGAGATAATATAATTATTAGAAGGTGAACTTCGATCAAGTTTTAAGAACTTTTTGAGAATGTCAAATACAGATTTTGGAAATCTATTATGTTCAACTGGCCCTATCATTAGCAAGAAAAACAGCAATTGCAGGGACTATCCCAGCACAGGTACGTTTTGCCATAACACTGAGGTTCCTAACAACAGGAGATTCGTACCATAGTTTAATGTATTTATTCAAAGTTTCGATACCATTTATATCAAGAATTGTGCCAGAAGTATTGGTATGAAATGCACTGATCGAAGTTTTATTAGTCTACTACCACTGAATGACAACAACTAAAATAAAAACAAACTGGTTGTAGGATATTTATACCAAGCTGACAAACATTCCTAGAACACGTGAATCATTTGAAGTTACCGACATTCGCCGGGACACTGTGTTCGTAAAAACTATTCGCGGATTTACATGTTTAGAAAACGATCAAAAAGTTCTAAAACAGTTCGCGGACTGTCACAAACGGACCAAGTTCGTGTTTTGTTTTTGTCTTGTCCACCTTGGTGGATAACTGGCATTACATTCAACAAGTTGAGACTTGATAGGGGAGGCAAGACTTTTGACGATGTGTGTATCATACTTATACAGAGCTATTTGTTTCTCCGTTGCATTTCATTTCGATATAGATATTTTCAGATCACCATTGACGGTTCAGATATAAAAGACTTAAACTTGTCCTGGCTCAGAAGTAAAATAGGCGTTGTTGGCCAAGAGCCAACACTCTTTGCAACCACTATAGCTGAAAATATACGATATGGAAAACTATCTGCGACCCAAGAAGACATAGAGCGAGCAGCGAAAAGGGCCAAAGTGCATAAGTTCATCAAGGGCTTACCCAATGGTTATGATAGTATTATAGGCGAAAGAGGAACCCAGCTTTCTGGAGGCCAAAAACAAAGGATAGCAATTGCAAGAGCTTTAATCAGAAAACCGTCCATTTTACTTCTTGATGAAGCCACTTCTGCTTTGGATACAACAAGTGAAGCCGAAGTTCAGGCTGCTTTGGATTCGGTGAGTGGTCAGAGTTCTACAAATATAATATGTTCCTACCTTTCAAGTAGTTTCAACTGACTTGAAAAATGTTCCACCCGGTTATTTAATTAAGATAACTTGATACAGCGGACTCATAATTCAACTTCTAATTTGCATATACAGGGTAACCCATTTTAGAGAACCACTGAATTAACTTCTTAGGAAGAGCCAGTATCAAAAATGTTTCAAATGAAAGTTTCTTAGTTTTCAGGTGACATCGAATGCAGACAGACACTCAATCTGACCTTGGAGATTGATTTCAAGGTCGAGGAGATTTTTTGATAGGGAATATGCATTTTTCGTTGCTGAATAATAATAATAATAATAATATTTATTTATCTCAACAATTATTCACAACAAATATATAACATTGTAAATAATAAAATAGAGAAAAGTCGAAAAAGAGATTATTTTCTACAAAAACCTATGAATTCATTGATTGAGTAGGGTTCACATTCCAAGATGAAGCTGTTAATGCGCTTTCTGAACAAGGCAACACCCTCAATGATTTGTAACTACTTAGGAAACAAATTAAATAAACGCATAGCCACTTCTTTCAAATCTGGAAGTATCATGGACAGGAAGAAGGAAGGGATGAACTTGCCGAGTGCTATTTTTTATAAGCTTTCATTTAGTTTCACCTGTCCCGGTGTCTGTCTGTCTGTCTGTAATCAAATTTTGCAAGTTAAATATGACACACTTCTAATCGTCCGATTGATTTGAAATTTTGCAGGTGTACCTAATTCTGGTGACAATGCATCATGAAATATTTTTCATAGAAAAAACAAAATGGCGGCTCCAAAATGGCGCATGAGTTTTGTAATTATGATCTGATTCCATTCAAAATCAGTATCTGGGGGTATTTGGGTTCGAAAATGATGATACTTTTGTCAAAACTGGAAAATTCAAGATGGCGACCACAATATGGCGGACGATTCTTCAAAATCAAGGAATTCAAGATGGCGGCTTCAAAATGGCGGATGAGTGTTGTTATAAAAGCTTATCTTCAAACATGTTTACTGATGATACCTGTCGCTTCTGTCAAGAAGCCACCGAAACAGCTGAACACCTGCTTTGCAATTGTGGAGCTGTCTTCAGGAAAAGGCTACAACATCTTGACTTCTGTTTCTTAAAACCGGAACAAGTAATGGGCGTGGCACCGAGAAGAGTAGTGAAGTTCATAGAGGCTTTGCTACCTGATTGGTAAACAGCGCGGGGTAGCACAATAGATGTTCAGGTCAAGGTGTTTGCGAGGCTAAGCAAAGTCTAAACGCCCCTCCTTAAATCTAATCTAATCTAATCTAACATATTTTTTGAGAATTAGGCTTGTTTATTAATATAAAGCAAAAAATAACCTTTATGTAATTTGAGGAAGATGGAGAGGCGATAAATGTATACAGACCGCATTGTGTCTGAACTCTATTGGATCTGAAAACTCCGCGACAGGACTCTCGAAAACCTAATCTGCACATAATTCCCAGTACCCGTTTTTGGATGAGAAATATTTCATCTGCTCTGGGCGAGCTACCCCACAAAATAACCCCATACATCAGAGCCGATTGAAAACTAGCGAAGTAGTGAGATCTCAACACCAGCATCCACCCTATTTCTGAACATGATGAACATATAAGCAGCAGAGTTCAAAGTCTTCCTCAACTAAGCTGCATGATGATCCTATCTCAGGTGTTTATCCAGGGTAACACCCAAGAAATCTACAGACTCCTCCATGGTAACGTCACAGATACCAAGGTGTAGCAGGTATGTCCTTCACAGACTGGCTGTCATAGAAGAATATGTATTGAGTCTTACTATTTTTCTCGCACCAACCACTTACAGTAATTCTACCAGGTTGGACACAGGACTCAATATTCCTTGAAATAACTAGGAAATTGCTGTCATCAGCATAAAGAATGGATCTAAAATCAGCTGAGAGGTTAATGTAGCAAACGGAATCCACATATATAATGAAAAGTAAAGGGCCCAGCAAACTCCCCTGCGGAACTCTTCGAGTAACAACTCGTTCCTCACGGGAATGAACTGTGTCATCCAAAGTGAGAACAGTTCTCTGACGACGGCCACTCAGGTAGCTTTCAAAAAACCTCATGGAGACATCCCTAATCCCACACATCTCCAGCTCTACCAGTATAGGCCTATGATCAATAGAATCAAAAGTCTTGGTCATGTCGAACAGCAAAGTCAATGGATCTTCACCATTCTCAAGCGCCGCAAGATAGGCATCCAACATCTCGAAAATACCAGTTTCAGTGCCTCTATTTTTTGAAAAACCATGCTAACTCTCAGCAAGAACACTTTACTTCCGAAAAAAACCCAAGAAGTCTGAGTGCCAGCACCTTCTCGAATATTTCAGAGAAATTTGACAGAATGCTAATGGGTCTGTAACTGCCAATATCACAGGCATTCCCTTTTTTAAATACTGGTTTAACCAAAGCAACCTTAAGGACAGCCATCCTTGAAAGCACAATTAATAAGGTGTGCAAGAGGGCCTCTTATCAAATGAATAGCCTTTCTTTTAATTAACATGGGAATTCCGTCATCACCAGAGTAATTAGACGTCTTCAGCATCCTGACAGCTACTTCAACATCACTCTTAGTGACATCAAAGAATTAAAAGGACTTACTTATCCGACGTGCATCCAGCGAGGATAAGACGGCAAGAGAGGGATCTACAGGTTTCAATCCGGCAACACCTCCAATGAACATGTCATTAAACCTGTTGCAGAGTTTGACACGATCTTCAGAACTAAAAGGCAGCTTTTTCACACATGATTTACCTGATAGAGAGTTCAGTACCCTCCAAACTGCCCTTGACTTGGTTGGGGAGTTTGCAACAAAGTTGCTGTAATGAAACTTGACAGCATGAGTGATTGAATGATCATACTGCTTTTTATATATTCGATAAAAATTCCTGAACTTTGGTCGAGCTTCAGAAATAACAAGTAGATTATCTAAAATTTTCTTCATTTCTCTTATAGCTGGACTTAACTTGCAAATCTGATTTCGCGATCTGTACACAACTTCCTTTAATGGGCAGTGAATATTAATCTTCGTGAACAACTAAAAACATGTCGCCCTTTTTTGTTTCTTCCATAATATGAATCGTTGAAAAAAGTGTTTTATGCTCAGAATGGTTATGATGAAAATCGTAAAAACTACAAACTACTGAGCAAATTTGAAACAGGGAGTATTCATAGAGACGAAACAAAAATGAGTTTTTATTTAGAAGTTGCAAACAAAAACGAGATTGATAGCACATTTACTTAATTAAATGTTTCAAAAGTTTCCCCACGATTATCAATGCACAGTTCTATCCTCTGTTCGATGCTTCGGATGGTTGATAAAAGCACATGCTGCGGTACATATATGCCTGCATGAATTTTCATGATGCGACTCTATCTCTATCCTCTCTAGTTTGGGTGCCTCTGCATAAACAATATTTCGTGAATATCCCCACAGAAATAAACCAAGGCTTGTTAGATTTGATGATCGAGGGGGCCATTGAACACGATTATCCCGTCCAATTCCTATCCACCTTTCAATTGTTGCACTGCTGAACTTCTATGAGCAGGTGTTGAAACCACATACGCCTTCTTGTTTCTGAATCAACATCCCCTAGAAGACATGGTAGGATATCAGTCAATAAATTGAGATTTCTTTCCGAGTTATCAACATCAATGAGGAATCCATTAACTATGGCATACCATATGACGACACCTCAAAGATTTTGATGATCGACTGTTCGTATCTAATGAGGATTTTGCGCAGACCATTATTGACAGTTTTGTCGACTCAGTTGACCTGAGTTATGGAAAGTGGCTTAATCAGAAAACATGATGTACCTGAAAAAATTTGGATCGTTTCGCTTTCTTTCCTGCGCCCATTGGCAGAATATTCTTCCAAAATCAGGTGTTATTAACGCTTGAGTGCAAGTTATTTGGAATGGATGATACCGATGAAGACTTGAAACTTTTCTTGTTGTTTTCCTCGGAATGCCAGATTCTTTTTATGGAAAAACAAAAGGGACAGAATGCTTACGTTTCTGACGAAGATTAATATTCTGCAACGGAAAAAGTATGTTACCTACTTGACCTTGTGATGAATGTCAGATTAAGGTGGGCGTTCAATGAAGTGTGTTTTTATTTGAAGTTGCATTTAAAAATGGTTTCACTTTGAGAACTTACATAATTGAGATCGATTTGATTTAGAAAGTTCATTTTTTTCCATTCAAAAATAGAAAAAAATGAGCCAACTCATGCTTCTGATTTATTTCAAAAGAAAGATCCATGAAAATAGTTCAACAATTAGAAGTGAATCTATGGATAATTTCGTTCGGAAAGTCAACTTGAAGTACGGAATTGGCAGAGAATGGCCAAATTCAAATAAATAGCGAGAAATACACTGCGCAAGAAAATTAACGCACATTATGAAAATCTCAAATTTATTCTACAACTGAAGGTGTTCTCAATGATAATTATTTTTATCAGAATTATGCATGCATATGTTATCCACTTTCAACGTTTTTCTTCAATACAGATGTTTTCTCCCAGAAGGAATAAAAAAAGATGATTTTATCAGATTTTAAATGTATTGGCTCCATTCTAAAATCAGTTGTTCTCGATGAATTCTAGTGATCAATAGTTTTTCTTTCGTTTGATTTTCTACACTCGATCGCTATGCAACGCGAAACACGCAATTTGACCCAAGAGGAATGTGCCCAGGCGGTAGTTTTGAGAGAACAAGGGTGGACATACACAAGAATTGCAGAAAGGTTTGGAGTTTCCCATACAAGTGTGTCCAGAATGTTGCAGCGATTCAGGGAGACAGGTATGAATGTCCGAAGACCAGGACAGGGTAGACCACGGTCCACGGGTAATAACTGCCATTCAAGAACGTTACTTGAGAGTTTCTTCGTTGAGACAACGGTTTGCAACCGCTCGCCTCCTTCAAAATCAGCTTGAGCAAACTCACGAGGTGCAAATTAGCACTCATACAATAAGAAATCGCCTCAGAGAATATGATTTAAGGCCTCGAAGAAATCTGGGAAGGATTAGATCAGAACATTTTGAGATCACTCATTTTGAGTATGAACCGTCGTTGCCGAGCTGTAATTAACGCAAGGGGTGGAAATACCAAGAATTAAATCACTTATCAGCATTTCAGTATTTTGAAAATTGTTCATTTCTCTTCTTTCACATAAGATTCGGTGAAATCCTGAATTTTTCTTCCATTTAATGTGTCTTGTTTCGTTCAAAACTTTCCCGAGAGGACATAAAAAATAAGTTATAAAGTCAATGTAGAGTTAACTTTCATTAAAATTGAGATTTTCAGAATGTGCGTTAATTTTTTTGCGCAGTGTAGTTCCTGCTTTACCTACATATTCACTAATTTCACAGTTCAGCGATTTTCGGATAGAGAGCGCCATTGTACATTTCATTCCTAAGGGAGGCTACTATACTTCCATTCAATGGAATACTCCATAAAATGCACACTGGTGCCTCTATCGGATTAGTTTTCCTACTCGTTGTGATCGGCGACCTGCATTCGACGTCCCCCTGAAAATAAAGAAACTTTCATTTGATACATGGATCTTTCAAAATGGGTTACCTTTATAATCGATGATTCTGAACGTTTAACTAATGCAAAGTGATATTTCATTGAATTGTACTATTAACGATGGAATCATTATTTGTTCACGAATTGTAAATCCGTTGCAAGATGCATCAAGTGGGCAGTCGAGACGAAGTCGATGTAAACAAATATGCTTTTTGCACATAGTGTACACAGCATTTCCCATTATCCGAAACCGACATTCTCTCCGCATAAAATATTGGAAATTCATACTGCCAAACGCCATCCGTAGATAAGAATATTCTGTCGTTACAGTAACAACATTTGGATTAGTCAGAATAAGATCCAAAATTGTTTCTTTTATTCTTTTGAATATCGAACAGTAATATATTATGTTGATAACTAAGTAGGTACTTATTAGAACCATGTTGATAGGCACTTACGTACCCTCATAAGAAAATTCTTTGAAATACATAGATTCATCGAGTAATCAATTCACTGTTTGCACTAGTGCGAAAAATTGAACTTTCGACCCACTGAATAACTACACGGTCTATTTAAAGGTTATGGCTTTTCTTTTAACAGATGGAAGAACTCATCAAAATAAGTAATTTCACCAGCAATTTTTTATATGAATTATGCCCCTGTTTCGAGAATATGAAACTAGAATATTTTCTAGTTTCTAGGTGAATCTGAAAATTCCTCAGTCCGAATCTGCTCCCTGGCCTTCTTATCCGTGTAGATATCAACATCTCTTGTTTTTTGCCTCCTATAATACATGGCTGACATGACTCAGTTGCGGAGAGGGGGCGGTGTAGATTGTACGAGTGTTTACGTTTGTTCAAATAATGAACTTTTTGATATGCTTTTTTATGGTGAATCAAAACAAAATGCCTGTTCAGCGTAAAAGTTGTACAGAAAAAGATTCCCGCTAAGAAATCACCTTGGCGGATGTTCATAAGCCTGGAACAGAGAGGTGCAGGCCAGAGTAGCATTAAGGTATAGATGCCCAAAATTTGTTATACATTTTTTAAATTGAACATTTCATATGAGAAATTTTCAGTAAAATGACTTCTTTTGATGAGTTCGATCACCTGTCAAAAGAAAAGCTTCACCTTAAAATACACCCAGCATATTCACACAATCCTAGCAAAAAACTATTTTCATACATCTTTCCCCAAAATTATTAACGGCAAACGGAAAAAAATTGAGGTACATATTTCAAAACAATCGATAAACGAAAACATGTTCACATCCTCATTCTTCTTATTATATACGGAACACGAAAATCAACATTCACGTCGTGTACTAAAACCACATAATTCTATACCTATAATTTGATCCTTGAAATTGAAAGTGAAGCTTCTAGAGGGCTGTGCCTAGGGTCAGTGAGACTATTGAGCATGTGCAATAACGGAGAGTGGGAAAATAGGGGCATCGTGGCGATCAGCGGATGCAGTTTTGTTATTTGTCTCTGTTTGTATTGAGCCACATATGGTATCCATGGAAACATAATTACATGTCCCTTCTCTTCTCCCTATGCATGCGTATAGCGACAACTGACCCTGGATTTAAGGGGAACAAGGGCTTCATTTTTGTATACTTATTAGCCACTACGCTCAAATTCTAAACTAGTGGAAAAAATTAAGGGATCACAAAAATATTCCAAACTTTTTGAGGTTTTTTCAAGTGACTGTATTACCCTTAAAAATGGTCGCACTGGCATAAAGAAAAGGATTTTCAAACTCGAAGATCCTAGTTTAGAGATCTCATGATGAATTTTTTTATGCAACTTGTTCCGCTCACTCCTAATGAATCCCTCCCAAAAAAAAAGTTTTCGAAATTCTTCTGGCTCTTTTTTTTTGGTCTACGAAGTCGGAACAATTTTTTCCAACTCAACCACTATATGGATCAGATAACTTGTTCATTCAGCTTAAATTTGCTTTTTAAAAAAGTTTGATACGACCACATCTAGCTAAGATATGGAACATTGAATGGAAAAGGATCTTTTTGTCTTCAACCATCAATATCTTAGCAACCGCTGATCGCACAAGAAAATTAAGGAAGGTTTTGAAATCTTGAATAAACCCCCAACAATAATCAGGTACGGGTTTTTGAGAATTTTTGTTATTTCATTTTTTACGTCAATTTGAAAAATCAAGATAAAAAGGGCTTTTGGTATAATCAGGCGCCAACTTGGGAATATCGAGAAAACCAGTAATGTTGACTGTGCCTTTTACAGTGTAATATGCCTACAAAATCCCCACCAATATTCGATTCAATCCATCGAGCCGTTTTTTTGTTTTATTCGATCGAATTTTTGAATAAAATTTAAAGGATCACGAATTTGACTTAAAATCATAATCTTTAACAAAATGCGAAAAAATGTTTTTTCAATTGTTTTATGCATTTTAATTGATGAAAATGTTTGAATTTAGGCAAGCAAAAAAAATTTAAAAAAAATTCAGTTTTTTTTTTAATCACACCAGATAATTAAAAAACAATATTAGTCAGTTTCAACGCGATTCTGTTATTGCATTCCATGATTTTCCTGATTTTGAAACTTTAGCTGAATGAAAATTTTAATTGAAATAAAAATAAAGTTGATATACCCAATCGAATTTCGACCCCGATCTACACGCTTTTTAGAAATTGCTTATCGTTAATTTTCATGATGTTTTTTCACACACACACACGCACACGTACACGCACAGACACACACACATTATACTGATGCTGGCGGTAGTTTTTGTTAACAAATTTTTGGAGTAATTAAAGAATATCCAAAATTTTTCAAAACGATTTTTTTTTTAATTTTTTTCATGATTTTAAACTTTCTTATTAAGAAAAATGAAAAAAAAAAACTTTTTTTTGCATTTTGTTGAAGATTATGATCATTCGAAGTCAAATTCGTGATCCTTTAATTTTCTCTAAATTCGATCGAATGAAACAAAAAAACGGCTTGATGGATTGAATAGAAAATTTGTGGGGATTTTGTAGGCATATTACACTGTAAAAGGCACAGTCAACATTACTGGTTTTCTCGAAAAAGCCCTTTTTATCTTGATTTTTCAAATTGACGTAAAAAATAAAATAACAAAAATTCTCAAAAAACCCTACCTGATTATTGTTGGGGGTTTATTCAAGATTTCAAAACTTTCCTTAATTTTCTTGTGCGATCAGCGGTTGCTGAGATATTGATGGTTGAAGACAAAAAAATCCTTTTCCATTCAATGTTCCATATCTTAGCGAGAAGGGGTCGTATCAATTTTTTTTAAAAACTTCGTAGACCAAAAAAAAGAACCAGCAAAATTTCGGAAACATTTTTTTTTGGTATTCATTAGGAGTGAGCGGAACAAGTTGCATAAAGAAAAATTCATCTTGAGTACTTGAGTTCTCTAAACTAGGATCTTCGAGCTTGAAAATCGTTTTTTTTTTAATTCTAGTGCGACCGTTTTTAAGGGTATCATAGCCACTTGAAAAACCTTAATTTTTTCCACTAGTGTATATTTATAATTCTATGACTAAAAATAACATAGGTTCAGTTTCATACAGTATCTCATCTCTCATTTGAATTGAATATTTTTCACAAATGACTTTCGATATAAGATCTGTGTTCATAGGTAAAAATGGGTTACATAAAGCACTGTATATTCATATGTTCCAGCTTAATCTTAATAATTAATCGTCTATGAAACCGAATTTGTTAAATCAGGAATATTGGATTTCTTTTCGATAATTATAGCTAAAATGTTAAATGGTTCTGGTTCCGCTATATTGACAAAATTTTGCAAAATTTTTTGTATACTCCATTCACTTTTATAAAGTATCCCAGTTGGCCATGAAATTTCATAGTGTATATATTGAAAATGTTAGGTTATAGTCATTTACCTGTCAGATGAACAAGCAGCGTTGTCGTTTCCACATAGAAATCGTAGTAATTATGTATGTATCAAAACGTTTATCTACTTTGGGAAAATAATGAATTTAAGAAAATATTATGTGAATTCAATAATTCCAAAGACCTGGCGAATGTTGAAAAAACTTTTTTTGTTAATACTGGAAATATTTCACTTACATAAACATGGTTGGAAGATTCAGTTATGCTTTTTTCTTGTACGAAAATCAAGAATCGAGTATTGAAATTTTACTGAAAAATAATGGACAGAATAGTCCGTTACATTGTGACAGTTTATTCGAAAAAAAAAAATAAAAGTACTCGAATAATCCGACAGAAAAACTTCTAAACGAATAGACGGACCAATGCATTGGCAACGTCTCTGAGAATTATTTGTCATTCACGAGTGCCAACCTGCTTCAGTTTTTAGTAATATAACTTGATAAACCTAAATTTTGGCCAACCGGGGAAAAAAGTGAATGGAGTACAGCAATTATTCTTCATCTCCATCTGAATGAATCTCAATCGAATTACTACTTTTGAAATTATCCAAATTTAATGGAAAAAGACACATAAAAATGAGAAAATTCGAGGTGCAGTGGATCACCCAAAATATTTCTGTGGGAAAATATGAGACAGTGTTCCAGAAAAAATATCACCCTTTAGATTTGCAGTATCTATAAATTTTTTGTCACTCTGATCAAAATTTTGAACAATCTCAATGAATTATGAATTTGTTGTTTTTTATCGTATGTATGTTGAATTTTTTTCTTTCGCAGGTCAGTGGTGAATGTACGACCATTGTTGTGGCTCATCGATTATCGACAGTGAGAAATGCGAATAGAATATTCGTATTCAATGAGGGAAAGGTTGTAGAAAGTGGAACTTATGAGGAGCTCATGCAAAAACAAGGATCTTTTTACAATTTGGTAAAATCACAAAATAATTATCAAGAGACAGCATTCGAAGAAGGTGTTTACAATAATCATATTACGTGTAGCAAAATGTAATTTTTTCATTGTCTTTTTGATCAAGTAGTTTATGTTCCAGAAATAGTTGAAACAAACAACGAAATATTCATTAAAGAGGCAAATAGACGAGAATCATACGTTGACATACACAAATTCAAACACAGGATGGTGAGTATCGTTCTGGTTCTAATTGAATTTGAGAACAATGAAAATAGTATTCGTTCAGTATTCGGAATCTGAATAAAATACAAAACGATTTCTGGTGTGTCTTCGTGAAAAGATCCTACTGCAGTCAAGCTAATGAGGGGTCTTTGATGTTATGGATTTCTTTTCTGAGTGGTGAGGTATTAGGATTTGAAAGAGGAAATTGCAACAATGTAATACATAAATATATTTTCAACGGGAGGTAAAAACGAAACTTGAGAATTTTAAGAAAAATAGTGCCATAAACATGGTACCGCAAACGTTCCGTCTTCGAATATATACAGGGTGTACTAGAGAGTACTTGAACGAGAATTAGGGCCTGCCCTATACCTAGACTTGAATAGTTTAGATTTATTTTTATACTAATTGGATTTTCAGGAAATTTTGATCAATCATCGTTAAAACTTTTTTGTACAACTGTCAAAAATAGTTTATATTTCTTGAACACTATGGATGCGTGAATGATTACTTTTTTCTCAACGTGAAAAAATGTCTTTTTTCACCGTAAAAACAAGTCTTACTTCACCGTGAGAAAAGTCTTTTTTTAACACTGAAAAAAAAAAGAATAATTCACACAAAAAACATGAAACAATAAGTTTTGAAAGATTTATTTCTTACAGAGTCAATTATTGATGACTAATAATTTTCGAATCAACTTTTCAAGTAATATTGAACGTTTTTAATCAGAAACAACATAGAAAATCTTCAGGAATTTATGTTTTAAAAGTAATTGTTACTACGATAAACATTTTCCAAAGTGTTATCAGATATTTTTCTGGAAGTAGACGATCAATTCAATCTCAATTTTACACCAAAATTGAAATGAGTAGTGAAAAAGACTAAGATGTGATCAGAAATCGTTAATTGTGGATGCTTGCATCTCGACTACAGGACCATATTATCCTTTTCATGAAATTTTCCATGAGCAAATCTCGGTGGTCAATTGTGCTCACCTCTTCGGGAGATAACACGGTCTGGAAACTTTTTCGTCAAATATCAATGTTTTCCTTGCTTGTGTGGCACGAGCGCTGTCTTGTTGGAAGTTAACGTTGTCCAGATCAATACCATCCAATTGCGGCCATAAAAAATCGTTAATCATCTCTCGATAGCGCAATCTATTCACCTCAACGTCCAGTGGCGCACCGAGGCGGGGGGGCTGTCGAGCTGCAGCCCCCCACCCCCCGGAGCTGTGACAAAGCAAAGAAAAGTAATTCAAATATTTCCATCTTATTGTTTTTCTAAAAGTAATAATAATTATTTTAGAACAGAATGGAAACTTAAACATTTCCTTTACAGATAGAAATAGGGATTGATATACATATACAGGGTGTTTCATTGGAGAATGAACATACGTTAACCTGAGCTAGAGCTAGGCGAGTCCAAAAAACCGATATATGATAGGTCTAATCAATTCCATAACCGAGATACAGAGTGGTTTATGTATTCACCAAAAATTTCAATTCCTCATAACTTCTGAACCAACTAGTATAGCTAGTTGATATTTGGAACGTATGAACGTATTGTAACGGACGAAGTCCGCCTGAATACGTCTCTGGACTCTCTGATTCCGCGTACAGGAATTATTCGAGAAGCCTCCAGAACATATCCGATCGTTCTAGAAACAGAGACGTATTGGGTATATAAAGACGCGCACAATGCGGACGGGCAGTTACGATCTGAATAGAGCCGGATTGAATTGTGAATCGCGAATTCCAAGTAGTGAATATAAATCAGCATTATTAGCAAGTGTGTAAATAAATCAGTATTAGTTATTGTACATAAATTAGTGTGATAAGTTAGTGGTATTGGAAATAAATTAGACGTTTAAATTCAGCAGACAATTTGTTTTAACCCCGAGAACGTTACATTGGTGTCAGGTGTGGGGTCAATTGAACTGCTGTGCTAATTGAATTGTGGACTTCATTGTGGAACTTTTGAATGCCGACAACAAGATCGCAAAAGGAGAAAATGGACCAGGCGAGTATGGAATTCTTCAAGCAAGCCTTTGAACAAATGAGCTTGAAAATGGAAGAGAATTCTCGGGAAATGAGCTTGAAAATGGAAGAGAATTCTCGAGAAATGAGCTCGAAATTGGAAGAAAAAATGGATGAGAATTCTCGAGAAATGAGTTCAAAAATGGAAGAAAAAATGGATAAAATGGAAAATAAGGTGGAGAAAAAAATGAACGATTGTAACGAATTGGTTAGTCAAATTGCAAGTACTTTGGATGAGAGAATGGAGGCTATCAAGGATGTAATAATAGATGAAGTCAATGAAAAATTTGATAAGGTTGACGAAAAATTTGAAGAAGTCAATGAAAAATTTGATAAAGTTGATGAGAAATTCGACGAAGTAGTTGATAAGGTCGACGGAAAAATTGAAGAAGTAGTTGATGAGGTTAATGGGAAACTCGAAGTTATATCAGGAGTAATTGAACAACATGCCAAGTTGATAGAGTCCCTGAAGAGAACATCACATGGAAAAGAAACTTTAGCTTCATCACCCAATAACTTCGTGAAATCGGAAAACAACACAGAGAGTAATAAAATGAAGATTAAACCTCCAACTTTTGATGGCAAAACACCTTGGTGCACGTACCAGAAGCAATTTGAAGCAGCAGCGAATGCCAATGGATGGGGAGAGGAAGAGAAAGCGACAGCCTTGATTGTTGCACTGAGGGGAGATGCATTGAATATTCTTCAGACAGTTCCAGCAAGCCTACAAGGTAATTACGAGGCTTTGACAACTAAACTCCAAATGAGATATGGTGATGCACACCTTCAACAAGTGTATCACGCACAGATCAAGAGTCGCCAGCAGAGGAGTACAGAAACGTTACAGGAATTTGAAGCCGATATAGCAAGGTTGGTGAGACTGGCATATCCTACAGCAACGGATAGCTTCCTGGAACAGCTCGCTATTCAGACCTTTGTCGATGGTTTGAGAGATATGGAAACCCAACAGACACTACGATTGGCCCGACCCAAGACTCTGGATGACGCCCTGGCCTTTGCATTAGAGTTTGAAGCTGCCAAACAAGCTTCGCACAGGGGACACAGCAAGGTGAGGCGCACTGTGGATGATCCCTCGGTCAACGATGAAATTATTGAAGAGGTACTACGCCGAGTTCGTCAAGAGCGACGGAAAAAAGGACAAAGATGCTGGAACTGCGGTGGAGAAGGACATATTCGGCGTTACTGCAAAGAGCCAGCTAAACGTCAGGAACAGGAAAACTAAAACGGGTTGGTGAGAAGGGGCATAAACCGACCCGCCATGACAATGCCCCAGAAGTCATAATTCAGACCATCTCTTCAAGTATTTATGTCGACGGTAAAGTTGATGGGCGGTCGGTTAAAATGTTAGTCGACACAGGCGCAACCCGGACCATAGTAAAGCCAGGAATAGTTGAAAGGAATGGAAAAATCCGACAAACAATGGTCCGTTTACGAACAGCTACTGGAGAGGACGTATCAACACATGGAAAGAAAAGGATTGTCCTGAGCATTGGAGACATAACTCTCGAACATGAGGTGCTGGTAGCAGATATCATGGAGGAAGTCATCTTGGGAATGGATGTCATCAAAGGTTATGGTTTCCAGATGGATATGAGGAACGATGTCTTGAGAATTGGAAGTCTGGAAATCCCATTCTTGGGATGTGAAGGTGCATCAATTCGAGTCTTGCTCAGCGAAGATGTTGACCTAGGTGGCCAGGCAGAAACGATAGTGAAGGGGTACTTGGACAGAAACCTTCGGGATAGCGGTATAAGACTCATCGAACCAGCTAGTGAAAATAACCTAGGAAAAGGATTGCTACTCGGAAAAACCTTAGTAAGAGGCGGGAAGGAAGTTCCTGTAAGGATATTGAATACCAACATGTACCCGGTGACATTGAAGAAGGACACGATTCTGGGAGAAAGCTGCTCCGTGCTTTGTGTGACAGGAGACATTCGGGATGAACAGAACAAGGGTACCAGAAGGGGGAAGTGTTCGCAAAAATTACTTGAGATACTGACTTCTTCCTACATAGACCTTGAACCAGAACACATAAGCGAGGTGAAGAAATTGATAAATGAATACAGCGACGTTTTTGCTACGGATGATACTCGAATGGGAAGAACAAATGTTGTGAGACATTCAATCAACACTGATAAATCCGGTCCCATTCGCCAACACCCACGAAGACTTCCGATAGCAAAGAGGGAAGAAGCAGAGCATATTATCAAGGACATGCACCAACAAGGAATAATAGAGCCATCAGATAGTCCTTGGTCATCACCTGTGGTTCTGGTGAAAAAGAAAGATGGCAGCACCAGATTTTGTGTCGATTACCGTCGTCTGAACGAAGTCACTAAGAAGGATTGTTACCCCCTTCCAAGGATTGATGACACTTTGGACACTCTTTCTGGCTCAAGATGGTTCTCCACACTGGACTTGAAGAGCGGGTATTGGCAGGTGGAACTAGATCCCAAGGACAAAGAGAAAACAGCTTTTACCATTGGGACAGGACTGTGGCAGTTCACAGTAATGCCATTTGGTCTATGTAACGCACCTGCAACCTTCGAGCGATTAATGGAAACCATTCTTCGAGGATTATCCTGGAAGACGTGCCTGGTTTATTTGGATGATGTCATTGTTTTTGGACGGACATTCGAAGAACACCTGAGAAATTTAAGAGACGTTCTGGAGAGGCTACGCACTGCAAATTTGAGACTCAGTCCGAAGAAGTGCCACATGTTCAGGAGAGAAGTGAAATACTTGGGGCATGTAGTTTCTGAAAATGGAATTAGTGCTGACCCAGACAAGGTCAAGGTCGTACAAGAATGGCCCATACCGCAAGACAGGCATCAAGTAAGAAGTTTCCTTGGATTGTGTACCTACTATAGGAAATTCGTTCTTGGGTTTGCCAATATTGCGAAGCCTTTGACGAGACTGACGGAAGATGGAAAGGATTTCAAATGGGATACGGAATGCGGGGATGCTTTCAATCGGCTCAAGCAAGCTCTAACAACGGCTCCTGTTCTAAGTTATCCCCAAGTCAGTGGAAAGTTCATCTTGGACACAGATGCGAGTAACATGGCCATAGGGGGCATATTGTCCCAAATTCAGAATGGCCAAGAAAAAGTAATAGGATATTTCAGCAAGGTCCTGTCAAAGCCCGAACGTAACTATTGCGTTACAAGAAGAGAGCTTCTCGCTGCAGTGAAGTCCATGGAACACTTCTATAAATATCTGTACGGCCGAGAATTCCTTCTCAGGACTGACCACGCCGCTCTGAAGTGGCTTCTACAATTCAAGAATCCAGAGGGTCAGGCTGCCAGATGGATAGAAAGATTGCAGGAATATAATTTCACTGTCGAACATCGTGCAGGAAGAACTCATGGTAACGCTGACGCATTATCTAGGAGACCATGTCCGTCAGATTGCAAGCACTGCAATAAAGTGGAAGAGAAAGAATTCTGCTTGAGAACGACCATCGTGGATATGGACTGGACGCCAGAATCCCTGAAGCGAGATCTAGAAAGTGACCCAGAATTGAAGATGCTGTTGTATTGGAAGATAAGCGGACAGAGACCAAGATGGGAGGAAGTGAGTCATCTGAATCCTAGGGTCAAGTCCTACTGGGCACAGTGGGATTCTATCATATTGGAGGATGGACTGCTGAAAAGGTCCATCGAAAATGACGAAGGTACCGCAGCAAGGAAACAGCTGATAATTCCCAGGAGTCGAGTGAGAGAGGTTTTAGAGAAGTTACATGACGGAACTTCCGGTGGCCATTTCGGTATTAAAAAAACGCTAGAAAAGGTCAGAGAGCGTTTTTACTGGGTCAACTGCAAAGAAGATGTTAAAGACTGGTGCCGGAAATGCAGATTATGTGCCTCATCGAATGGCCCGAGGGGAAGTCGTAGAGCTCCAATGAAGCAGTATAACGTGGGGAGTCCTCTGGAACGAGTTGCCATCGATATTGCAGGTCCATTCCCCGAAACCGAAGATGGGAATAAGTACATACTGGTTGCGATGGATTATTTCACCAAATGGGTTGAAGCTTATGCTATTCCAAATCAAGAGGCCTCGACAGTGGCGGATGTTCTGATTAAGGAGATGTTTAGCCGATTTGGTGTGCCTCTCGAACTTCATTCGGATCAAGGACGAAACTTCGAGTCTAGCCTGTTCCAGAATGTATGCCAATTACTCGGAATCAAAAAGACAAGGACAACTGCGCTTCACCCACAGTCAGATGGCATGGTCGAGAGAATGAATAGAACTGTGGGAAAATATCTGGCTAAAGTGGTCTCTGATCACCAAAGAGACTGGGACATCTATCTCCATCTGTTCACTATGGCCTACAGATCATCAGTGCAAGAATCCACCGGAGAGACACCAGCCTGTATTATGTTCGGCCGAGAAATAAGGTTGCCTTGTGACCTGGAGTTTGGATGCAAGCCGGGAACGGAGATAGCTGGTGAGGACTACGCGAGCCTCTTGAAGGGTAGGCTACATTACATCCATGAAAAGGTCAGACAGAACCTCCAAATAGCGAGTGACCGAATGAAGACTCGGTATGACAGCAAAGCTGCAGAAGGTGGTTTCAATGTGGGAGACCTAGTCTGGCTGTACAACCCCCAGAGGAAGAGGGGTTTCTCACCTAAGCTGCAGAAAGATTGGGAAGGGCCATACAGAGTAGTAAAACGAATCAACGATGTAGTGTACCGTATCCAGAAACTACCCAGAGGCAAGAAACGTGTGGTCCATATAAATCGTCTAGGCAAATATGAGGCAGACTACGAAGAACATGACGAAACCCATCTGAGAAGAACGACTTTTCGGAAAGCGGAGCGTGAGGAGATGAGTTTTGACCTATTCATGGCAAACTACGGTGGAACCGGAAAGGCAAGATTCGGAGTAACCATCGAGAAACAGCAAGATCTCTTCTCTGTATCTGAATACTATTCACTAGCCCATTGTGTCTCGGAAGACCTGCGTATGTCGAGAGGAATAGCATTCGTCTTCCGGAAGAAATTTGGCCGTGTACCAGAGCTCCTGAAACAACATCCTCGTACTGGGAAAACGCTGAGGTTGGCTGATGGCCAGCGTTACCTCTTCTACCTGGTAACCAAGAGATTCTCCGACAACAAACCCAGCTACAAAAGTATGTGGGACACCCTGTTGCAGCTGAGAGACGAGCTCACCAAGTTGAAGGTGAAAAAGCTAGCTGTGCCAAAGTTGGGTTGTGGTCTAGATCAGCTCAACTGGAGAATCGTTCGAAGTATGCTTGAGGTCATTTTCCATAGGACGGGAATGAAGATACTGGTCTGCAGTTTCAACCCGAGCGGATATACGCCGAAGAAGAAGACAGTGGAGTGCTATTTCGGACGACAGGGGTGCTGCAGAAAAGGAGACGCCTGTAGATTCAGCCACACCATCCAGGGTGTTCGGGGACCGAACGTCTTAAGGAGGGGGCAGTGTAACGGACGAAGTCCGCCTGAATACGTCTCTGGACTCTCTGATTCCGCGTACAGGAATTATTCGAGAAGCCTCCAGAACATATCCGATCGTTCTAGAAACAGAGACGTATTGGGTATATAAAGACGCGCACAATGCGGACGGGCAGTTACGATCTGAATAGAGCCGGATTGAATTGTGAATCGCGAATTCCAAGTAGTGAATATAAATCAGCATTATTAGCAAGTGTGTAAATAAATCAGTATTAGTTATTGTACATAAATTAGTGTGATAAGTTAGTGGTATTGGAAATAAATTAGACGTTTAAATTCAGCAGACAATTTGTTTTAACCCCGAGAACGTTACAGTATTCTACAGGTCGATCGATTTACTTTTGAATTTCCAAAGAATTTCAGGTCCGTATTTGAAAAATATAGGACTTCTTCCAAGCTGAGATTCACCCTGTATATTGAAATTTTGGGATTTTATTGAGATATTTGAATAATTTTGAAAAGAGAAGAAAATTTTCAATGGGGTTCAGTAGATTTCATTGTCCCGCACGTCATTTTGCTCAAAGAGAGCTTAAGGGAAAGATCCAATTGAATATTGGAATTCCACAAAATTCTCAGAAAAATCGTACATTATGATCAAATTGATCTCCAGAAGGTACAACGATTGGATCCAGGTGATGAAATTAGAAGAACTAACTTCAGTAGCTGGATTTTACGAAATGAAAGAATGGTCAACAGAATTTTATTATGCAATGAAATACGTAATAATCCAGACATGATCAAAAAAAGTATCAGACATATTTTTTGAAGAGGGCAAGAATGCGTATTGAACCAAATGGTGTTACTTTCGAGCACCTTCTGTATTTCACGTTGAGTTTTTATGTTTCTTCAGTTATTTATTCATCTTTGTTGACTTCAACTAAATTTTTCTCGATGAATAATGTTTTTCTGGAAATAACTCCGAATGATTCCACAGAATATTATGAAATTCGAACGTGCAATTAGTGGGACAAAAAAAATTCAATTAGATCATAATGTACGATTTTTCTGAGAATTTTGTGGAACTCCAATATTCAATTGGAAATGACGTGCGGGACAATGAAATCTACTGAACTCCATTGAAAATTTTCTTCTCTTTTCAAATATCTCAATCAAATAGTAAAATTTCAAAATACAGGGTGTTGAATCTCAGCTTGGAAGAAGTCCCATATTTTTCAGATACGGACCTGGAATTTTTTGGAAATTCAAAAGTAATTCGATCGACCTGTAGAAGTGAATCAAACGTTCCAAATATCAACCGACTATACTGGTTGGTTAAAAAGTTATGAGGAATTGAAATTTTTGGTGAATACCTAAAGCACCCTGTATCTCGGTTATGGAATTGATTAGACCTATCATATATCGATTTTTTGGACTCGCCTAGGGTAGCTCTAGCACAGGTTACCGTATGTTCATCTACCAATGAAACACCCGGTATAATAACGAATGCGATATATCCATTACTTAAGAAGGTTTTCGCTTGCGGCGCATTTTTTAAATTATATAACTTACAAAAACCTGATTAACCCCCCCCCCCCCAATTAAAATTTCTGGGTGCGCCACTGTCAACGTCCTCAACTTTTGCTCCAGTCTCATTTTCGAAAAAGTAAGGTCCATTGACTCCACCGGACCATAAACCGTACCAAACAGTCATACGTGTATCGTTCCATTTTTACTAGCTTTTATTTAGTTTCACCTGTCCTGGTGTCTGTCCTGGTGTCTGTCCTGGTGTCTGTCTCTCTGTCTCTCTATCTTGCAAGTTAAATATGACACACTTCTAATCATCCGATTGATTTGAAATTTGGCACGTGTACATAATTCTGGTGACAATGCATCGTGAAATATTTTTTATAGAAAAAAACCAACTGCGGATGAGTTTTGTAATTATGATGCGATTCCATTCGAAATTAGTATCTGGAGGTTTTCGGGTTCGACAATGATGATTCTTCTGTCAAAATTGGAAAATTCAAGATGGCGGCTACAATATGGCGGACGAGTTTTGTAATTATCCGATTCTATTCAAAATTGGTATCTAGGGGGTTTCTTGGTCGGAAATTACGATTCCTCAAAATTTAGGAATTCAAGATGGCGGCTTCAAAATGGGGGATGAGTGTTGTTGTTATTATGAAAGCTTGTCTTCAAAAATTTTTTCAAGAATAAAGCTAGTTATTATGGATTATTGGAAAACCTTTAGTTATAAACTATTCAATGAACCCTTTTATAATCATTATTACTATAGATAATTCAAGAATGATTTCATTCAATTTTAGAGCATTCGAATAAAAGCTAGTCTTGAAAATGTTTTTCTCTCCAAATTTTTTCATCCGACCGGTACTGCGGTTTCTAATAATTTCAACTACTTCATGAAACATTTTCCCCTGCATGAGTACATACTACAAATAGACAACGACAAAAACGCAAGTGGTCAATCTGCTGCAATGTATCACGATTTGAAAACAAAAATCAGTGTATTCGTTCATTTGATTCGATTTTCCAGAGCATCAGTAGCAAAGACAAAGAGGAACGAGGGAACATTCTGAAAGTACTAGCAATGAATAAAGCGGAATGGTTTTGGATACTTCTTGGATGCATATCTTCAATGTTCATTGGAGCTGCCTTGCCAATTTATTCTGTACTATTTGGTGATATAATCGGGGTAAGTTCCGAAGATTAGAGGTTATGTTGCATCAATGTTGTTTTTTAGACACTTTCCGTTGGTGACAGTGCACAGTTGAGTAAATCAACGAATATGATTTGTCTGTTTTATTTTATTCTTGGATGCGTAGCTGGACTCTCTTATTTGATACAGGTGAGAGTTGCCAATTTGAGCAATTGTTATTTTGTTGATTTCGTTTCATACAGGGTGAATCATACACTTGCACTTTTTTTCAACTGTAGGCCGAAATAAACCTTTTTTTATGTTACTTCTTTGTATTGGCCTTGGTTGAAAAGATGAAGTCATTGAAAAAACTGTAAGAGTAACGTATGTCCCATAAGTTTGGTCACAAATTTCAGAAACCAAAAAAGTTTCATAAGCAACGAAATTCTCAATTCAAATTGAACGAAGAGGGCCATTATCTTCCACAGAGCGCACACCATCAGGTTGTGGACGGTAACTAGGTCGATTTCTCGGATTTTCCTTCATATTCGGCGTCGAAGTTCCTCTTCATTTTGGGCTCCCCATCCTCCATCGTAAACTTTTCGCGATAACAGAGCCGCAAAATCTTCTATGGTTTGAGTCTGTGGAAGGTTAGGGGGATTGCCGTTTCGCGGAACCATTTTGGTTTTGATCGGCTAGCCAATCTTAAGTTTCTCTTGCATAGTGCCTGGACGCAAGGTCTGGCCAGAACATACTTCCGTCTCCAGCGTGTTCTGCTCCAATAAAGTTAATTGGCGATATACATAGTGAGATGTCCTATATTGACGTGCTAGTTTTCTTAGCGAAGTACCAACCTTGTTTTCCGCTCTTATCAGTCTTGCGGTCCTTGCTCGGGCAAAAATTGTAGGTCTTCCACTTTTTGCAAGGTTCATACTCGAAATGCCTTGCTCAGATTCAGCCGATAAATAGGATATACAGGATATATTCTGGTTTTCAAAAATGTGTATCATCTCGGCTTTACCGAATCGCCCAAAATTATATAATACTTTTCCGAATTTTCTTTTGAAGTCATATCGACTTAATCACTTCAAAAACTGAAACGTTGAAGTGAGGTCAAGGTTGCAAACAAACTTTTATTTCAATATATACGAGTATAGCAACCTATTGTCTTCTTCTCATCACTGCTATATATTGGTCCATGAAATTTGTGCCAAAACTTATGGGACATATTATGCGTTACGCGCCTGACATGATTTTTGCTCAGGATGTAAACACCTCAGGGTTGTTGTTTCTCGATTGAAACTGACTAAATACAGTAATATATCATTTCAAACTTATTCAGGGCGGTATCTTGATTTATCTTTGAATATATATTTCTTTGCAAATCTCATCAGAAGAAATTAAAAATAACTGGATATGCAAAAAATCTATAATAGTTTAATGGGAGGAATCTTCAGTAGAAAAAAAGTACAAGTCAAAGACAGGGTCGACCCACTGATTTCGAATCTTTTATTTCACATTGATTTCTGGATAATGCGAATCTGCCTTGAAGGCAGAAGCGCTCAGAAGCTCCTGACTTCACCACACTCCTGTAGTCAATTGGTCAGTACCTTATGTGAACCATTTTTATGTCTCTCAGATTTATGCCTTCGGAGTAGCTGGAGAAAATTTGACACTTCGTGTGAGGAGTAAAATGTTCGGAGCTATGTTGAGACAAGAAATGGGCTGGTACGACAGAAAAGAAAATGCAGTTGGTGCACTTTGTTCGAAACTCTCCAATGATGCTGCTTCAATTCAGGGGGTGAGTATTATCATTAAATCCAACACTGTATGTTTCGAAAAAACTTCTTTTCAACAAGCTCCAATTATTACAAAAATCCCCAACTTAATTAATTCAAAAAAATAAGACACAAATCATTTTCCATTATAAATAATGACAAATGAAATGTGAATACGAACTAGGTCTCCGATACTGTTCACCCCACCAGACCGAATGGTCCAACGTCAACTGAGAATCGCACCGACTGCAGTTTCGTCCTATTTAGGACTCATCAGGGTGGAATATCCCAATGTCGACGCTGTGTTTAATTAATTCAGCAGAGTGATATTCGCAGGCGTGTACACTTTCTACCCAATAGTTAAATTGATACTCCGATGTTGTGGACACACCGTCATCTTGTTCAATCAACATTTTCAGGTTACTAAGCATCAGTAATTGATCATCATGGAAGTTTTTATGTTTCTAACAGTATACAGGGTGTTTCACCATAAACTGGACAAAAATATATAGCCGTGTAAATGACACCGAGAAGTCATGATATATACCTACTCCGTTTTCGAAGCGTAATCGAAATACAGGGTGTTTATTCTCAACTTTGGCAATATTCTGATAACTGTGGTAAGTTATGCGTGACATTTGTAATATCGGTTTCTGATCACATCTTTGTATTTCTTGGTGCCCAATTCAATTGTGGTGTAGAATTCTGGTAAAAATTGTAAATTGAGGGAAACTTGGAATTTTTATTTCCAATTGCCAACTTGCATAGAATTGTTCAATGCTATCGATTTTCTAAAATTTTTCCGTGAAAAAAAATTCTAAATTTGAACTCAACTTTTGTTTTACAGTCTACAAGGAAGACATAATTTCCCCTAAAATTGTTCGAATCTTTCAAGGTTGGACTTTCTTTCATTCTGAATACTGATGGGAAAACAGAATAAAAAATATCCATTGGTTTTCTTTTTGTGCCTTCCAAAGACTCCGCTCGGAGTACTTGCATAATTTTTAATTAAAAACTGGTAACCTTACGAAGGTCAGAATTGTGCTGATGGGCTGCCAGAATGACCTGGATAGAAATATGAATTTATAAACCAGAAATTGTTTTCAAAAAATTTTGGTGGGAATCGAACTCTCTATATTTTCGGCCAAAATGGTTGCCTTACCAAATCAATCAATAAAAATCAATTTGTTCAGCTTTTTGGGATTACAAATTTGCTGTACGTGGAGAACACACTTATGATAATTATCATGTTCTACAGGGTGTCCGGGGAATAACTGTACATACTCATACCAGAGATAGAGTTGAACTAGCTGATTACGAATTGACTATAAAAAATTAATTTCTGGATTTCCCTAGAAAGCTACAGGGTGATATTCCAGCTTCATGGAAATACTAAGACCATCATAAAATCCAAACTTATTGACGGATATTATTGAAACTTGGGAGGTTATTGGCACATGCTAAGGTTGAGTCTGAAAGATATCAATTATTCCATTATTGACGGATATTATTGAAACTTGGGAGGTTATTGGCACATGCTAAGGTCGAGTCTGAAAGATATCAATTATTCCATTATTCCAGGGCCGGACTCATTAATCTTCATTTAAAGTGTTCAAATAATTGATTCGCTTTTTAAAAAGAAGCTAAATTATGCTTCAATTTGTGGTATCGCTCAAAGCTGTCACATCAACAATTATTTTTTTATAAATTTCTTAATTTGGATAAAGTTCGAAAATTTTAATTTATTTTCCTGAACAGGACTTAGTCATTTTGTGGAGGTCGAAAATAAATAATAAACTTTCTTAAAAAAGTCACTGAAGGTGATGAAGACTATAATAATTTGTTGATATACTGGGTGGCCACCCCAGACACGGATCTCATTGCGATGGAGTTAATGTAGGTAAATTTGAAAAAAAAAATTGGTGATGTGTATAGGTTATACATAAGCATATTTCAAAATTATTCATATGTATACCGGGTGTTCGACAACAAAAATATAAGTAGACCAAAGTGACACTTCTTCCAATGCAAAAACCTCAAACTGAATTAGTAAATCGAGTAGTATGAGTAGTGATTTTTCAATTTGTTAGTTTGTTTCTTTAAAGTTTACTTATTCAATATTGAATATTATGAAGTACTCTGAGAAAGAAGAGATATGATTTTCAGTTTGGGAGAATGTTACAAAATATCAATATTCATAACTCGCACATTTGGGCCGAAAATAATCCACACAGTATAAGACTGAGAAAATCACAACAAAAATTTTCAGTAAATGTTTGGTGTGCTGTGATAAACAAACATTTGATAGGGCCTCATTTTTTGACGGTCGCCTTACAAGTGCGATTTATCTAGATTTCTTGCAAAATATTTTACCCGGCATGCTACAAGAAATAAATATTTGAGGAATTTATTTCCAGCATGATGGAGCTGGACCTCATTTTGGCTTGGAAGTGAGAAGTTACCTCGACAATACCTATCCAAGTAGGTGGATAGGTCGAGGAGGACCTATTCCATGGCCTCCTCGATCTCCAGATTTCAACCCGCTAGACTATTTTGTATGGGGAAAATTGAAGGATATAGTATATTCTGAAGAAATCCAGTCAAGAGAAAACAGCTGATGAACAGAATTACCAAATGTTGCGATATTTAAAGAAATAATGCCGATATGATTCGCAAGGCTACATTCAATTTGAACATTCGGCAAGAGAAATGTATACAAGCTAATGGTTTTCATTTCGAACCACTTCTGAAATAACGTTGAATTAGCAATTCATTCGTTCCTATTTTCATTTTTATTAGGTACTACTGTATTTTAGTTTCTTTCATTTGTTATTGTTCAGTTATGGAATGTGCTTATTGAAGCTCCGAACTTTTTTGGAAATTTTCTACTAATACCTTCGCTTTTTATATTCAAACATGTGATTCTCAGTTCTCTTCATGGTGAAAAATTCAATTTATCGAACTTTATCCAAATTCAAAAATTCATAATAAAATAATTGTTGATGTGACAACTTTAAGCGATATCACAAATTGAAGCATAATTCAGCTTCTTTCTAAAAAGCGAATCAATTATTTGTAATTCGAAATACAAAGTATTTTTTTACCCTGAACACTTTAAATGAAGATTAATGAGTCAGGTCCTGGAATAATGGAATAATTGATATCTTTCAGACTCGACCTTAGCATGTGCCAATAATCTCCCAAGTTTCAATAATATCCGTCAATAAGTTTGGATTTTATGATGGTCTTAGTATTTCCATGAAGCTGGAATATCACCCTGTAGCTTTCTAGGGAAATCCAGAAATTAATTTTTTATAGTCAATTCGTAATAAGCTAGTCCAACTCTATCTCTGGTATGAGTATGTACAGTTATTCCCCGGACACCCTGTATAATTCCTACTCAGAAGTAACCACTACAAGTTTGATTATAATCAATATATATATTGTTGTTGTTACACCTCGTTTTTGTGATATTTCTTGTTAGCTCATTCACCCAACACTGGTTCTCATAAAATTTGTTTGACAATTATTGGTAGATAAATTCGCGGATTGTGGTGATAGCGGTTGACTCATGAAGGTCTGTTATTCGGGCATATCTATTTGTGTTTGTTATAAGTCGGACGCATTTGTTTTGGAATACCTGGAGTGGACGGACAGGTGATGGGCAAAGGTGACCAAAGGCAGAAGGCCCGTAGGTAATGGGTTGTCTGATCATTGCTGAGGGTATAGATAAGGGCTTGGTTATTTTGGTCCAAGTTACTGTTTTCTTAATGAGGTGTAGGTATAGTTTTTTTCTGCATCATAACCTCGAACTAGGCAGTTTTTTAGGTTGGTTGAATCTTTCATCTTGCTCTACTCCTAGATATTTTAAGCTATTTTGAGCTATTTAATCTCAATTTGGAGAAAATCTTCTCAGAGTTGACTCTCTTCCTGAACACTATTTCTTCTTTTTTTGATCCATTTAGCCTTATTTTCCATTTTTTGCAATACTTTGACTGTATGATTTTAATGGTATTGTAATTTAGAATTTGCAAAATTCGCCCAAGATGTATGGTAGTAGACACGACGGTGTCTTCCGCGAATAGGGCAAGGTTTGTACCCGGGACAGTAGGGATGAGGTGGCATATAGATTGAATAATATGTGTCCCAGGATGGATCCCTGGAATATGTTTATTGGTTCTGAAAGCGTGTCATTGGTTTTAACTTCAAACTTGCGGTTTGTGAGGTATGAATGAATAATTCTGATGAAGTATATCGGGAATTTCGATTTAATCAACTTATATTTTAATCCATTGATCCATGCTTCGTCAAGAGCTTTCTTCACGTCTAGCGCTAAGATGACGGTGTGTTGTTGTTTATTAGGTACAAGCAGGCCGTCCCAGCTTCGCGGCGGTTTTATCTTCAACACTTCAACCTGCCATATCTTTTGATGTACTAGTTGTAATTGTATGATGTGAGGGGCAAGTCCGTTCTAAATTAAATACTGGGGATAAATAACGTATTAGGTTGGATGAGGATCAATACCCAATTCATAAAAACACACTCCCAAATAGTGCATAATTTTGAAAAACATCTGATTACCATAAACAGGTAATAGCAAGTCAATCTTGAGAGATAGATATATGCTATCGCGGACTTTTTTGTAAAACTATTTAAGAGGTACATTTCCGTCATACATTGTATCCACGTAAGTCTTACGGTTTTTGCAGCGTACGTGAAAATAGCTGATTATGGCTGATTTTTTTGTAATCTTTGAAGTTATAGTAGGTATCCTTTTTATCCTTTTTTTTTTCGGGTGAAAAGTATAGCCTATGTCACTCAGGGATAATGTAGCTTTCTAAGGGTGAAAGAATTTCTGAAATCGGTCCCGTAGTTTTTGAGCCTATTCGTATCAAACAAACAAAAATACAAATCTTCCGTCTTTATAATATTAGTATAGAAGTATAGATATAGATAAACGTATATTTATCTGTTTCTATTCGGCATACTTATTTGTTTTACGACGCTGAGCTTTTTCTTAAAACCAAATTGCTATGTATATCTACTTTTTTGGATATTGTTTTGTATCTAGTCAAGACTGCTTTTTCTGTTAGTTTGCTTAAGGTCGATAACAGACTGATCGGTCTGTGACTGTTTGGATCAGTTTTCTATTTGCCTGGTTTAGGGATCGGGATAACTAACTTTGCTAGATTTCTGATCAGTCTGTAATCCTCCATCATTGTAAGGTTTGGTATAGGAGCTTATATTAAAATACTTTTTTTAGCACGATGTTTATTCTTGGAGTCTATCCTCTAGAATGACGTCGTAGGAACATCTTACAATATGCACATATGAAACAATGGATACATGCGTATTAACATAAAATACATAGTTCTAATTTATAATAACATAAACCCTTACATCATAACCGGGAGCTTTATTATTTGGTGAGGTTTTTGTCAGTGCTCTTTCTTCTGTTGGGTTTTAAAGAAATTTGCTTTTCAGGATGTGGATAGTATTGGAAGTGAGGAAATTTCTAACTATATTTTCTACTTCTTTCTGTTGGTCATTATCGACTGTGGTGAATTTTAGTTTTTCTTGAATGTTTTCGCAAATATTTTAGATTTATTTCTTTTTTGAAAATTTTCGCGGTTTTCCTAAGTGAGTTATCGTGAGGTTCAAATTTGCCTGTTTTTCTCCCCATATCTTGTTTCTTAATCGGTTCATCTGATACCTATAATGCTACCGGTTGCCTTACCTATCGAGTAGACCTCCTCTACGATGGACGGACGGCATAAAATAGGGAGCATTGGAAGGAATTAGGAAAGGCCTATGTCCAGGAGTGGACTCACGAAGGAAGAAGTATCGAGTATTAATTGGATTTATTTTAATCTTATTGATGGTCATTACCAAGCAACGCTTGTTAATCGAAAGTAGAGAGAGTTCGATTCTCCCCAAAGTTGTTCGAAAATACATTTTTTCTACAACCGGGCCTAACTAACTACTTTCCCGCATTGTTTTCGATTCGGAAAGTGTCACTTTCCCGCCCTAGTGCGGGAAAGTTACTTTCCCGCACTAGTGCGGGAAAGTAAATATGTGTTAAATCTGTGTATAATAATACCTTTAACATGAAATCTCGTGATGTACTTACTTATATATTTAGTTGAATATTTCAAATTTTGCAGTTTCATCCATATCAAACTGATTATTACTGCAGATTTCCATTTGAAAATTATTGCATTTTCAAAGAGAACTTGACATCCATCAAAAATTATGACTGGCATACATGGATCTGTGTATTTATTTCTATGTCATGGTCTATGATTTTCCATAGAATTTCCCAAGCTCGTTAATCAATGTGTCAAAACGAATATTCGGCAAGGTTGTTTAGAAGTTTTTTCATATTATAATACGGTTGTTCCTATCTTGAGCGGAAAGTACTTTCCCGCACTCGATTGCTTACCCGAACTCCGCTCCGCGTCGTTCGGGCAACGGCAATCTAGTGCGGGAAAGTACAACTTTTCGCCCTTGATAGGAAAATAACTATTTTTGTTCCATAAATTCATATTTCTATACGAGTCATCCTGGCAGCACATCACCAGTTTTCGAATTAGAATTAGGCAAGTATTCGGAGCGGAATATTTGGAAAGGTACAAAAAGAAAACCAATGGATATTTTTTCATTCTTTTTTCACATCAGTGTTCAGATTGAAAGATAGTCCTACCCTGAAAGATTCCAATAAGTTCGAATTTTGAAAAATAAATCACGGAAAATCTTAGAAAATCGAGTTCGTTGAAATAATGCTATCCAATTGTGGAATCGAAATAAAAATGCCAACCTCGCAGGACTTCCGTCATTTCGATTTTTTTCAGAATTCTACAACACAATTGAATTGAGCACTAAAAGATATGACCAGAAATCGATATTTCAAAGGTCAGGCATAACTCACCACAGAAGTTGACATTTGTTGGATTTTTCTTTTTAAAACGTCGAATTCGAACACCATAATGTTGAGACATCTTGACTGGCAAGCTAAAAAACTATTTCTGCTGCCACCAAATTGTTTTATCTTTCTACCTTATGCTCCCTCTTCAATTTTTGCCGCATGTCTACCTAACACCCTGTATATAATAAGTCACTGCCAATTTTGAGGCCAACCGTTTCAAAAAATCCGAAGAGGCATTTCCTTACGACCGTTTTTCTTACAGCTTGGTACACCCGTTTGTTAAACCGAAAATAGTGGTGAACCATACTGTTGTAATTTAATAAAACATGACGTAAAATCACGCATATTTTATTTATACTTTAATTCATTTAATTCTCGTATTATGGTTTATTCTTAAACATTATTATCTCCTATCCGATATTTTATTCCTCCAATAAAAATATATGTTTTTACAGGCCTCAGGAATGCCAATCGGGACGGTGTTGAATTCTTTATCTACACTTTTTCTAGCCAATGTACTCGCCCTCTATTTCGAATGGAAATTAGCCCTCATCATGCTCACGTTCTTCCCATTTATTTTCATATCGATTTATTTCGAACAGAAGATAATGCAAGGAAATTCAGGCTTCAGAGAGAGAAAGCTTCAGAAATCAGCTGGGGTGAGTACTTTTCTGCTTATGCATAATTCAACAATATGATACAGAGCACTCCGGTGTGGAAGCTCCTATTAATTTTTCCGGCTGCTTTATCCTAGAAATTGTTACAAGCTTCAAAGCTTGTTGTTTCAGAGGGGTCTCCTCAGGAGACCTAGGAGTAGTCAGGATAAACAATATATCATATATCATATCTACTCGATTTGAAAGCCGCCTAACATTCTGTATTATACAAGATGTAAGTGGACACTAAATCCGAAGACCTCTTTGCTAAAACGTAATCGGCAGACGCATAAGGGATATCGCTCGGTGTGTTGAGACGACGACAACTGCAGACGAAACGAGAGTTCGAGTATGTGTAAAAACCATTTCAGTACTCTTAACGCATGATGTGCGCATCCAAGTTAGAGCTCATAAAAAGTTTTTGTGTTTCCGTGCGTAAAGTCCAGGTCCGATAGGATCGTTGGTTCCGTGCGTGAGTGATTTACGGGCTTTTTAGTAACGTTGAAAAAGAAGTGGAGTGACGAATTCAATCATGAATGAAAATTCGGATAACGATAGATCTTTCATGGAAACGGAGGATAGATACTCGTCCTCAGAGGATGAGAGTGAAGAATTAAAGGTGAAGAGCTCAAGACCAACTTGGCCGCTCTGTCAACCTGCATGGCGAATTCGACCAGCGAGTTGAAACTCCTGAGAGAATAACTCCCCAATAATGAAAAATCGCAAATCCTCAAACGAAGTTATTCCCAGGTTTTGACTACTGAGCCATGAACATCAGCCCAAACCAGTCCCTAACCCATTACAATTGTCCCTCCCAAAAAGATAGCCTCAAATATTGAGGACAGCCAGAAAGCCCTCCAACTCCTAGGAGCACATCGGGCCAAGCGTGCCAGAAAAGAGAGTTCGTCCTCAATCGAGGACAAATTGAAGAAGTCAACGGTGACGTCTCAGTCACCTATTAAAGAGAAAATTCCCCCGGTAACAATGATGGGGACTACCGACTGGACGGAAATATCCAAAACGCTCTACAGCATGAAGATAAACTATAGCCGGGCAACGGTTGTTGAAGACGGCATTGAAATTATTGCCTCGTCTGCAGAATACTTCAGGAAACTCACAAAATTTCTTGATCAACAAGGCAAGGAATATTTTACTCACCAAATGGAAGAATAAGAAAGGAAAGTATACGCCGTTATAAGATACTTGCCACTTGACTCGGATATTGAATTGATTAAGCATGACTTAGGACGCCAAGGTATCAAATTTGCTGAAGTGACGAGAATTACGTCAAATAAAATAAAAAGGGTATCCCTCTCTACCTCGTGCACCAGGAATTATTTCAGATCAAAAAGATCTACAGCCTTTGTTTCGAAATAAAGCCCAAAAAGAAGCCAGAAGGCCCAGGACAGTGTCATCGCTGTCAGAGATATAGACACGTTCAAAATATATGCACATTTCTGTTGAGATGCGTAAAATGTTTAGGAGCGCATTGCACAAAAAAATATGTATTGATTCAAAAAGTAGGCGGAAGGAACGCTACATGCGTTTTATGTAACCACAGTGGGTGTCCGGCCAGTTATAAAGGCTGCAGTGCTTATAACAATCTGACCAAAAAGAAACCTCAAGAAAATTACAGAAAAAATGGTGACTGATGTTGGTGTTGAAAGACCACAGGAGCAAAATTCAAAAAAATCGTCCACAAAACCAATTCCAGCCAAAAGAGAAGAGACTAAAGATGAACTTGACAAACTCACTGAGAAAATATTCGGCAGAATAATGCAGAGTTTTGAAAAAGAATTCGGGAAGAAATTTCAAAATTTATTTCGAAACAAATAATTTATGAACAATAGGTAAATCACAAGTAACAATCTGAAGACAGTTTCCTGAAATATTAACGGAATCAGAGCCTGTAAAGCAGATATTGAACACTTATAAAAAGAAGAACATCTTGATATTATGGCGCTTTAGGAAACAAAATTGACCCCAAATGATAGAATTAGATCAGGAACTATGTGATAGCCGAAGGACCTTCTCCTTAGGGTACTGGTTGAGACTATCTATTAAATTATGGGAGTAGAATAACTAATACTTCGTAGGAAAATTGATTTATTAATTTGCCGACATTTCGTACAAATTACAACATGAACTTCATCGATAAAAACAACTGTCATAAGTCGAGATGCAGAGCCAACGCTATTCATTCTTATCTATAGACACAAAATAGAATGACAATAACCAATCTATAATGTCAATTTCTATCACTATCCGTCTAAAGGTCCTCCAAAAATGACTTCGAAGGGATGCTACAGGTACCGTTCTACTCTTTCGAGTAGAACTTGTGATATGGTCTTCCCTTGCAGATGCTACTCTGGGTCGACCAGGAAAAGGGCCACTATATACAGGGTGTCTCAAGTTCGAGTGCCTATTAGACGTTTCTGGAGAACTAGACATATTTGAAACCTGAAATTTGGGATTATGATATTGTTCGAAATTCTCTACAGACCTAAAATATTTTGAAAGCCAGAGCACTTCCGGTTATACAGGGAGTGAAAATAAATTTGCTAAAAATTTTTTTTTCAATGTTTTCGTTTCTGATATGATTGAATATTCAATGCTGAATACATTTCTGTTGAAACCAGTGTATTCATTCGAATAGTTCTCAAAATATCGAAAAAAACCTGAAAAAAAGTAAAATATTCATAGTCAGTATTATGTTCATTTTTCTTATTCTGAACATCCTGAGTGTTAACCGTTTTCACAACGTCAAAGTAGAAGAATGTTGAAAAGTCATACATCTTTGGATTTCATAAATATCATCACAGGGTGTTTCAAATTTCGTGTCAAAAACTGTGATCCAAAATTGACCATAACTTCTGTTTTTCAAATTAGAACCCTATTTTTTTATTATTGCGTTGGATTCTACGGAGAAAAATAATGATAGCACTCCCAGATGCTCTTGCTCCTAGATTCAGTAATTCCCGAGTTATTTGAGCTTTTCTGGATTCATGTTGTACGTAGAATCAAATTCATCTAATCTTTTACTTAAGAATATTCTGTGATCATAGAAGATAAGTTTTCCCATTAATAATTCCCAAGTGACAGGTCTAATTTTAGGTTTTATCTTTACTTTTCGATTTTATTCAATGGTTTCATAAAAATATTCATCGAATATGTTGCATGAGAATATTCTGTGACCATAGAAGATAAATGATCCCATCAATAATTCACAAGTGACAGTTCTGACTATTACTTGTTACTATGGTTTCGTGAGGATATTCATCGAATCTGTTTAGATTCGATGAATTTTACTCTACGTACGACATGAATCCAGAAAAGCTCAAATAACTCGGGAATAACTGAATTTAGGACCAAGAGCATCTGGGAGTGCTATCATTATTTTTCTCCGTAGAATCCAACGCAATAATAAAAAAATAGGGTTCTAATTTGAAAAACAGAAGTTATGGCCAATTTTGGATCACAGTTTTTGACACGAAATTTGAAACACCCTGTGATGATATTTATGAAATCCAAAGATGTATGACTTTTCCACATTCTTCTACTTTGACGTTGTGAAAACGGTTTACACTCAGGATGTTCAGAATAAGAAAAATGAACATGATACTGACTATGAATATTTTACTTTTTTTCAGGTTTTTTTTTCGATATTTTGAAAACTATTCGAATGAATACACTGGTTTCAACAGAAATGTATTCAGCATTGAATATTCAATCATATCAGAAACGAAAACTTCGACAAAAAAAATTTTGAGCAAATTTATTTTCACTCCCTGTATAACCGGAAGTGCTCTGGCTTTGAAAATATTTCAGGTCTGTAGAGAATTTCGAACAATATCTTAATCCCAATTTTCAGATTTCAAATAAGTCCAGTTCTCCAGAAACGTCTAATAGGCACTAGAACTTGGGACACCCTGTATATATAATTTTATGCGTGCATCGGCACCTCCGCCAATTTGCAACTTTACCATAAAAAATATTCAGAGTGGCGCTAAGATAACACACAGAGTTATGGTGTGAAAAAGAGGTTGTTGAAAAATGTGATTTCCACAAAATGAGTGCTAATTTATCCAAAACAATTGGAAAATGAGAAAGTTATAGAAGATGGAAATTTTCTTTTTCAAACGAAGATCAATTTTGCCTGTTCAACAATTAATTCTCAGAAAAGCGTAAGAGATAGAACCCTTCTGTGGAAGTTACTTCCAGGTGAAATACTGACCCTGCAACATACGTTCAACAGATTCAAGAAAACTTGAATATTAAAAAAAATTGAAAAAAAAACATTTGTGAATTATTTTATATAACAACGTGTTTTTCAACATTCGGCACGTTAAGAAACGCAGATCCTCAATAGATATACCTTCACTCAGCAAAAAAGAATGATGTCTACAGATAGAGTATGGCTGTTAAGTGATAGTAAATTTGATAGAAATATATTACTGCCGATAGAATGTGTAGGATCAAGTAGTATAGTATAGTGAAAAGGGGTTACAGTTCCCTGCGACCTTAAGTTCTATTGTGCCCCCTATCAGAGCTGTTATCATCGCGCCTCCGATCAAGTGGTAAAAGGAAATGTGAGCTACCGGAGATTCCGCCACATCGGCTCCTCCGCCAATTTGCAACGCTACCATTAAAAATATTCAGAGTGGCGTTAATTATGGAAATTTTTCAATTGATCAATTTTAAATAGCTGTTTACACCAAAGGCATTCCGCTGAACGCCCGATCTACTTGTCCAAACTGCAGCGTTGCCGAATTTCTTGACCAACCATAAATACGAATAGACGAAAATGTTAGTGGTTTGTAGGGCTGGGTGACAGTAAAACAATCCTTTTCGATTGGCCGACGTTTCGAGTAAATTTTACTCTTTTTCAAGGCTTAAATAAAATAAAATAACAGTTAAAACAATATCACAAATACAAATGACAACGATGGTCAATAAACGATACAACAAGAAATGATGAAGGCGAACACATCAAACTGAAAACAAAAACTCACCGAATTGATGAGATTGAAATACACCCTTCACAGGGAGGTAGGTGAGTCATATAATTTCCTCTTCTCTATATTAGTCATTTAAAATCATAATCTTTCTGAAAATGGTTGTCTACTATTTAGACCAGAACATATGAAAATATGTCAGCTGATCGATTCGAAACGAATACTCGTCAATCACGCATCTGTAGGACTCGATGTTGTCATATTTATCCTTCTTCGACTATTTTTAACTCTCTCCAACAAATTATGATATATTACGCTAAGGTTCTGAGTGTCTGTCCTCAAATTAACGGTGTTATGTAATTTGATTTGTATCATCTCACTGATACTTCTTCTAATATAATTACTTTCCCTGTCTAATAATTTGAAATTGGGAAAGTCGAAAATATGACCGGTATTGAAATGGTGTTGGGCTAAGGCAGTTTTCTCTTTTTTTGCTCTATTTGTTGGCTTACAGTCATTAGAATGCTGGTTTATTCTAGAGCCTATATATTGCTTAGTCATCCCAATATAGCTTTTATCGCAGCCTTCACACTTTACCTCGTATACTACGTTAGACGTTTCTACTTTCTTGGTTTCATCTTTTACTTTGGTGTAAATTTGGCCCATTTTATTGATCGTATAAAAAGCAAGAGTGCAATCTAATGTTGACCTTTCTACGATTCTTTTGATTGCTTCAGACAATCCCTTTATATAAGGAAATCTGAAATGTTTAAATGTAGTCTGTTTCTCTATTGGTTTATTTATATTTGATGTTTTATATTTATATTCATTTATGATTTTTCGCACTAACGATCTAGGATAATTGTTGAGTGCCAACATCTCAACCACTCTCCTCTCATTTTCTTGATGATATTGTTCATGACTCAGATGGTAAGATCTATACAAAAAATTTTTTATTGTTCCAATTTTCTGAGACATGGGGTGATGCGAGTTGTAGTTAAGAAGTCTACCAGAAGAGGAAGGTTTAGTAAACCAATTAGTCACCAGCCTACCACCATCACCTCTCATGACCATCATGTCCAAAAACGCAATTTTACCGTCGGTTTCTTCCTCAATGGTGAACTGCAACCTAGGATTGAAGCCATTAAAGACTTCCATTAACTGATCTTTACAATTCATAGGAATCGTGAGGAAAGTATCATCCACGTATAGTTTTAAAATAGGAACAAAAAATGTGAGCCTTCTCAGACATTGACATATTAACTCGATCATGACCAAATTAGCTATAGATGGACTAGCGGGGTTTCCCATGGCAGAACCGTCAAGTTGTTGAAAGATGATTCCATCAAAAGAGAAGTAGCTCGTGTCAAAAATAAAATTTATTATGTTAATAAACGTTTCTTGAGGTATGTCAGTGTATGCGGATATGAAATGCCACTTCCTCTTTATAATGTCAAGAACCAATTGTTTAGGGATGTTGGTGTACAAGGAGACTACATCAAGAGACACTAATACATAATTTTCTGGTATTTGGCATGTGTTGATAAACTCAGCAAACTGCAGGGAATTGTTTACATTATATTCAGAAGTGGAGACAATAGGTGATAATATTTGATGTATTAAATGTGATAAATTATAGGAGGGAGAGTCAATGCAACTAACTACTGGTCTGAAACTGATCGCATTCTTATGTGTCTTACGTAAACCATATAATTTTGGTATTACAGCGTTATGACGAATACGAATGTTTCGACAGACAAGGCTGTCATGTCATAATTGTCATCCCGTTTTTAGTCGTTTATATTCTCAAAATGTCTAAATTGATCATAAGTAATGGAGCTCAACGAAAATGTGAAATATTACCCAATGTATCTACAAACTACATTGATTGTACAATGTCATTATGGTTACTTGTAACTAAGTTGATAATATTCCTTAAAATTGATTATAATACAATATAAATTGTCATTGTTTATTGACAATAACTATTTTACCCTTGTATGACAATATAAATCCATGCTTATAAGGCTCATCATGAGCCTAGTTTGCTTGAGTTTTTTTACGGTTCCATATAGAATGTTAATGCTGATATTCTAGTGGGTTCGTGGATGTGATCCCATATTTATAAGATTCTCACACAAAGACTTTGTAAGTTTGAATAACTTTCGAAATTTTTCATTGGACAGATCGAAAGGATCTGTCCTTGGAAGTACTTCCTGCCTTATGTTGTGAAATTCTTCAGCATCTCCAACATTTTCCATAATTTCTTCCCACAAAACAAATCTTTGAAGATTTGTTATTCATGATTATTGTAGTAGCCAGCCGTTATAACCAGGGATCTAATTAAATTTAATCCGAGCTTTGTAGATATAACACAAGATAGATATAATTAAAGCACCAAACAAAGAAATAAGTAAGGATATGTATCCTAAAATGTTAAATTATTGGTCTTCCCTGGCTGATCCCCTGAAATTACCCAGTAGAAGCATCAGGGAGCCATCCTTCTATTACCGTCCGATAGAAAGACATTCAAGAATATCACTTATAGATTATCAATAGAACCACGCCACCGTTCTCTCGATTGTTCTACTCCCTGGTTTTCAAGAATAGAAGCCCAGTACGGTCCAGTAGTGTTAGTGAAGATTCACGCTTCACTCTCTACTTCCAATGTGAATAGACGAGTCCCTTCATGCTGGCCAACTGTTTAAAATTGCCTGAAAATCACTTCCCTTTTTTTCGCAATGATTCAACTCTTACCTGAAAGCTTCAATCCTAATGAGTGTATCCTGAAAATATTAGATGTCACGAAGGTCTTCATCAAAAGCTATAAATTTTTGTTTTCTCAGGGTTTCATCAATGGAAAATAAATATACCCAACAAAATGTTTGAATGGAGAATTTGAATTTTTCGAATCAAATGAGGATTTCGCTTGAGTTTGTTTTTTATAATAACTTTTCTGATGAATGAGATGTTTCTATTAACAGTGTAAAAATGATTCAAGATACTGCAGAAATATCAAATCCAAATTTCATTAATTTCCGAAGAAGGAGCACTCGTATAAAGACCTGTTGCAAGATGTAAAACTGATTATTATAGATGTTTTCTTTGGATTCGTAGAGATCATAGGAAGACTTTCAGTGAATTAATGTATTATTAACCCTGTATTGTGGAGTTTATTTAATATAGGTGCATAATTCGCTTCTAATTGGATAGAAATTCTACAAGGAATTCAAAGGAAATTAGGGAAATTAATGATTGTTTTTAATGTTCTTTATTTGCATGGAAACTTACTACAGAATAACAACCCAAAAGTATTTACAACTGCCATAGACTATGATCTGGATGTGAATAAGTTCTGATGCCGCATGAGAAATTAGGATCACTGTACTGGAAAATCATTATAATGAAGTATCACTTTGAAATCATAGTATATTCTTAATATGTAAAGTGGTAAATTCATCATCAACATCAGAACTTGGCCAGTGTATACCACATCTCAAAATAATAAATACAGACAATATATTTACTAAAAATATTGTTCGCAGTTGATTGAGAAACTCCCTTAAAAATGGCTACTTCACAAACAGTTTCAGTTTTATTGATACTAGAACTAATCTCTTTGGAGCAATTTATTTATGGATTTTTCAATCTGGATATAAATCTGAAATTAACTTGACATAATCGTCCACGTGAAGAGAACAAACACATATATTCTTTGCAGCAAGGTTCCCATCCATAGTTTGTCTATCCATGCTTTTCTCCAGTCCAATTTATGCAATATGCCAAAGGCATTAGTGATATTCAGTGTTGAGGCATCTTTCTCAGGAAATTTATATCAAAACGAACTGCCGTGTTTTTACTTTTCCTTGAAGAGCAATTGAGAACAGTTTTTTCCAGTACTAGTACTTTGCTTGAATTGTTATATAATCATCTACTGGCCTAAAATTCAAATATATCATGAGGATTGAAACATGAAAATCTTTTCGTGCAGATACCTACTTCACCTTTTCTGATTTCCATCTTACAGAAAGATGAAGTCACAGCTCAGTACCTCGAATTACGAGGATCATATCCCTCAAGAATACCTGAAACAGCCATTGATTTAGAATAGATGTTCTAATTTCTAAGTCGAAGAAAACAGCTTAGGAGCAAGTAAAAATATAAACAAGTCGTTTTCTAGGTTGGAAAGTCATAGATTTGAATTAATGAAAACATAAGAAAACAAAAATTTATAGCTTTTGATGAAGACCTTCGTGACATCTAATATTTTCAGGATACACTCATTGGGATTAAAGCTTTCAGGTAAGAGTTGAATCATTGCGAAAAAAAGGGAAGTGATTTTCAGGTATTTTTAAACAGTTGGCCAGCATGAAGGTACTCGTCTGTTGGATTTTCTCGTGATACTTGTTGAAAAGAACCGATGTTTCGTCAATTTATCCCTAGGTTTGGCCATTAAAAGAGTCATCAATTTAAAATAAAAAAAGGAACCACAAAAGTTTGTTGGTTCATCACTGTTGTACAAGGTCATTCATTACGAAGGCAGCTAGTATTGCATTTGCAATTCCGTCCATTGTCGTTCCCTCGAATTGTTGATAAGTCTCACCGTCAAATACAAAATGACTCGAAAAGGAAGTCCATCAACGTTAGAAAAGTCATCCTATGATTCCTATCTAATGATTATAGGCAGAGATTGTTTGCCTATTTTTCATTATAATTTTCTTAGTGAACAGTGAAATTACATCTAATGATATCAGGATGTAGTTTTTAAGTAGGACTACAGTTTTAGGGAATTCGACAAATTCGAATGAATTCTTCATTTGATGTTGAAAAGTCGTTGTTACTGCACTCAATGTATCGGTGTTTGAGCTTTGCTATGTTAGATGACGACGAATCAATCCCACTGACTATAGGTCTTAAGTGTAAGCCCCGTTTATGCGTTTTTCTCAGACAATTTAGCTTGGAGGAACTGAATTATGAATTTTCATTTTTTTCTTTTGCAATTCAGAGATGTAACCATTCTTGAATAGATGGTCTATCAATTAATTTGCTTTTTTAGTGCGTTGAAATTGTTTATATTTTGTATTGTGTAATTTTAGGCCTGATGAAGCAGATGTGAATCTGCGAAACGTGGCTAAATATATGCTGTAAAGACTATTGAGCATTCATTTGTTCTATTCCCACTATGGTTTGAGTTCATTATTATTTTTATTCAATTATGAATTCCTCGTGATCCATTACAGAAGTCATTCTGAAACCGAAACCAAAACATTTCGCAATGTTCATTAAACGATGACATTCATTGCGATGACCCGCTCCATTTTGTCAGTCAATCCGATCAAGTGATTTTTTTTCAGAAATCTTTCGGACCATAAGTTTCTTTTAATTGAATTATCAAATTATTCTGATTATAGTGTTATACGCATTTTTTTCTTCAACAGATTGCTGTAGAAGCCATTGGTAGTATTCGAACAGTGGTTTCTCTAGGATGCGAAAAGTTATTCGTAGCACGATACACCGAAGAAATAGTTCCATATATCAATTCATCGAAAAGGAAATCTCATTTCAAATCATTCATGTTGGGAGTGGCGAAAAGTTTGATGTATTTCGCTTACTCAGCAGGTCTAAGCTATGGAGCAAAAATCATCGTGGCAGAGAAGATACATTATGGAATTGTTTTTAAGTAAGGATTAATTCAAGTTAATCTGGCATCAATTTGTCATCTGAAAGAGACCGAAATGTCCTGAATCATAAATCACCACAATATTTCTTTGAATAATCTGATTTATTTCCTCGTTACTATGGCACCAATATACAGGGCGAGCCTTTGACTTGTACATATATTTTAACTGTAGATTCCTCTCATCAAACGAAAGACTTTTTTTATACCATTTTTCAAAGTACGGTTTCGATTGTAAGATACAGCGTGTCGAAAATTCATGAAAAAATCACTTTTCTGTTCATATCTTCTGAAACGTTATTTCAAATGATCTGAATTTTGGTTGATTGTTTACTTTATTCATGGTGCATATTCCTCAATCAAAACTTATTTAATATTTGGTATAAAAGTTACAACGTAGCCGACTCATCAATCTACGCAAAAATATTTTAAAACCACTTGAAAAAAATAAACGGTTCATATTATCGAAAGAATCGACCATTTCAAAAAATAAAAGAATTCCTATGTTTTTTAATGAAATGCGTCCTTTTCGAGTTATTCCCACCCGATAAAGTTTGGCGAAAAAATCAAAAATCATAAGAATAATCTGGATGCTTTCCTGGATTTTCAATATCACAGAATGGCTGAGATTTATAAACTCTCATCTGATCTCTATACAAGTTAACAATGTCGTCAGTATGTTTATCAACTTTGTCAAGATCAAAATCTCTATGATTGAAAAACGTTTGATGTATATATGTAGTAATCAAATCTCACAAATTTGGGGGAAGAAATTGAACACAAAGGAGCATGAAATTATAAATTTTATACGCACAGTTTATATTGAAAATTGTTACCGGTCCATATTAAAAATAAATGTCAATGAAATAAAAAAATCAGATATTAATGATGCATGTCAATAAAAACCACGTAGCAAATTGAAATGAATGAAAAATTGAATTAAAGTAAAGCACTAAAAAATCTGTGGCGGTCTTTCTATCGAAACAATATCCTCTCGGAATTTCATAAAGTCGACACTACACGGTTATTATTACATTAATACACTGAAAATTTTCACATAATCATCACGAGATCGAAGAAAATTCCCTAAAAGAATAACTTTCCCTTTCTATAACAACATAGCCCTAGAGATGATTTGACCATTTTACGGCATTCGCGTCACATTGTTTAGGGTGTTTGTACACCTGTTTGGCTTCTTCTCTGTGAATAAATAAATCGTAGTCCATCATGCAGGTTATTGCTATACGCATGCGTCGTTCATGGGACTGAAGTTTTAGACGCAGAACAACGGTTTTTCTTGCGCGCCAGCTACTTCGCCTTGCGAGGTAGCGTACCATTGTTTGATAAAAAAATGAACAATCTGGCATCGTTTTCTCAAAAGTTTTGTGAAATATCACAAAAGATGGTTTAGGTTAGGTCATTGACCTAGAAACTTATGACCTAGTGTGATGGAGTTAGGTTAGGTTAGTGAAAAAAAAACATTTTTTATGAGATACTAGCTGTCCCGGCGAACTTTGTTTCGCCTAAATGATACTTACGGTGAATTGCACAAATCGTAATCACCGGTGATCGGATATCAACGCCTTGGTTCTCTGATTTTTGAACTGTCAAATCTAGTTGGTGCTAGATCAAGCTCCGATCACCGGTGATTACGCTTTGTGAAACCTACCGTTGAAGTTGTATAAACTAATCATTGCTATTTTTTCAAGCAGGCGATAAAATAGGCAAAATATACAAAATTTTAGTACCATTGTTATTCGCACGAAAAAAATTCTCCTCATTTAAGTGGTATCTGTTGAACATAAAACATTTTGTTTTAAATGCTTTACAGTTTTGTCATTGCAGTACCTTTCTTGTAATGAATGACAACACGAATGCAAATATAAATCTCGATAGAATTGTATGGATGAGAAATAGTTCCAATGATGAATTACCTCTGATCACTCGATCACTGTATAAACCACTTTATTTCTGCCAATACAACGCTGAAAATTTGAATTGAAGTACTTTGTCTATGGTACTTTAACTTCACATCAGAGAATACAAATACGCTAAGACGTTCTCTTATTTTCCTTCTTGACTTCTTGACGTTTATCAGAATGAATTCAAATATTTGAACCAACTAATAAAATTAGAACTTATTTTGTGAATAGCGCTTTCTGAAGTGGAAAAAACGAAACTTTTCTAATATTCTCAATGTTGGCTAATCAAAATCTAAGACTTTTAGTGCTCAGCTTGAAATAATTGGTAAACATCTCAGTTGGTGGAGCAGCGAGATTTCCATGTTTCCATGAATATGGGCTGTCACACAGAACAGAAACAAAAATAATATGTCAATTACTAATTATGGCAAACATATTCATTCCCAAACAGAAATTCGAAAACATTTCAAAAATTATGAGAGAAGATGAGAATGGACAATTCACGATTGAACCCGATCGCCAAAATCCGATTTACTTGACATTTCGATTAAAATTCACTGTGATATTCATTCGCTTCTTGATCTGGTAATAGCCTTTCATGGTACTATAAGTTCTATACATCGCCATCTAATGGTGATAATATCAAATATAGTACCTTCACGATTACCTTATTCTGTTTTGAATAACTAAAACTGTAAAAATAACTAATAACCAGTTTAGTATAGTATAGAACAATCAGTCATAATGTGTGAATAGCGCCACTTGAAATGGTAAGAACGAATTCTCCCTCATATCTCAACGAAATCTAATCATTTTAGAGATCTGTACCTACTCCTACGCTAAGACGTTTTGGTCAACAGCGCAGAGTTGGAGGCAACCCAAATTACACACTATATGTTTACATCGCAATCTAACGCAATCTAAGCTGTAGCGTAACTGTAACTGTAGCGACACCTAGTGACCTTACTCAAAAGAAGGAAAAGCATTTCCTGTATGAGTAAAATTTTCATCGATCGAGTTTTATTGTATTTTATAATAACCAGACCGTAGACGAATCCATATATGAAGTTTCATAACCTACAGTCCTTCCGATCTCGAGTTATAAATGGTGTAACCAACATCTTTCTTTTATATATATAGATTTTCGGGATTTTGAGAAAAATATGAACAAGTTATTAGTGTTTACAAATAAATCTTCAGGAAAATCAAAGAAGGAATTCATTTTGGTGGGAGAAATATGGCTTTTCAATTGTAGAAATAATCGGAGAAAACTGAGTGAGGAAATATCGTGTTTGTAACATTCTTATTCAAACGAGGTTGGAACTTTAGTATTTCCTAAAGGTATCAAGTCAATTTCAATCGAGAAAGATAAACTTTGAGGTTTTTGCAGAGAATCGTATTGGCCCCAATGTTTTCACAAATGGCTATATCTTTCAAACAGAGCCGAATATGGAAAAATGAAAAATAAAAAAAATGTTTTTTTTTGCCTCAAGAATCTATAGCTAAAAGTCAAAGACTCACCCTGAGTAGATGAAAATAGTTTGTTTATAAGAAGTTTCAAATCAGCAAGGAAAATATCGTTTTTTCAAGATTTTTCCCGATAATTTTAGTATTGAGTATTTTCTGAATGTATTTAGTCAGTTCTAAATTATAACTTGTCGTGCTTGACCAGTTTCTTTTTGAAAGCTGAAATTGGAAAAATGAATGAAGGTTTCTTCTGAAACTACATTTGAAAAAAGGGAACAAGTCAAAGATTCATCCTATATAGGTACAGGGTGTCCCAAGTCCGAGTGCCTATTAGACGTTTCTAGAAAAGTGGACATATTTGAAATCTGTAAATTGGGATTATTCAAAATTCTTTACAGACCTAAGATATTTTTGGAGCCTGAGCACTTCCGGTTATACAGGGAGTGAAAATAAATTTGTTCAAAAAATCATTTTTTCAATTTTTTCTTTTCCGATATGATTGAGTATTCATTGTTGAAAACATGTCTGTTGAAACCATTGTATTCGTTCAAATAGTTTCCAAAAAATCGAAAAAAAACCGGAAGAAAAGTCAAATATTCATGGTCAGTATTATGTTCATTTTTCTTATTCTGAACATCCCGAGTGTGAACCGTTCTCACAAGGTCAAAGTATGAGGATGTGGAAAGTTCATGCACCTTACCTCCTTTTGAATTCCATAAATATCATCACAGGGTGTTAAAAATTTTGTTTCAAAAACTGGAATCGAAAATTGGCCATACCTAAATGATAGCCATCTCAGATGCTCTTGCTCCTAAATACAGTAATTCTCGAGTTATTTTCTGGATTCATTTTGTACGTAGAAACAAATTCATCAAATCTAAACCGATTCGATGAATATTCTTATGAAACCATAGTAACAACTAATAATTAGACCTGTCACTTGTGAATTATTAATAGGGATCATTCATCTTCTAAGGTCACAGAATGCAACTGAAAGAAAGAAATTATGGCCAATTTTCGATCACAGTTTTTGACACAAAATTTGAGACACCCTATGATGCTATTTATGAAATTCAAAAGATAGATGACCTTTCCACGTTCTTCTACTTTGACGTTGTGAGAACGGTTTACGCTCGGGATGTTCAGAATAAGAAAAATGAATATAATACTGACTATGTAATATTTGCCTTTTTTTCAGTTTTTTTTTCGATATTTTGAAAACTATTTGAATGAATACAATGGTTTTAACAGAAATGTTTTCAGCATTCAATACTCATTACTCAATCATATCAGAAACGAAAAAATTGAAAGAAACAATTTTTGAACAAATTTATTTTCACTCCCTGTACAGCGGAAGTGTTCAGGCTCCAAAATATTTCAGGTCGGTAGAGAATTTCGAACAATATCATAATCCCATATTTCAGATTTCAAATACATATGTCCAGTTCTCCAAAAACGTCTAATAGGCACTCGAACTTGGGACACCCTGTATATTACTTTTCATGGCATTCTAATCTGTAATGAGTGTTGAATTGAACGATTTGAAGAATTGAGAAACATTTATTTTGCATAAAAATTGCACCACCACACAATTTAGGTTTTATATCTTGGTGATGGTAAGCATTTATTCGTTGATACGTGGGTGAATCAAATATAAACGGGATTATTGTTACTGAAAGTCTATGGTTGGTAGCAATGGGCGCAGGCTCCTAGTATGGTTGGCTTGGGTCACTAGAAGGAGCCGGTCGTTTCACACTTCCAAGCGGTTAGTCAATAGCCGTCGCGATATCGGAGCAGCAAGTGCACCCTTTTACTGCGCAACGCTATTTTATAAATTTCTTTCTGAGTTGATGCATTTTTGAAGCGTATTGTCCCCTGCGACGAGATATGGGTTAACCATTACACCCCAGAGTCAAAACAAGCCAGATGGAAATGGCGGAAAACAGGAGAGGCTCCAGAGTCTCCAGTAAAAGCCAAGACTCGACTTTCAGCTGGCAAGATTCTGGCAACAGTATTTTTCGACCAGCAAGGCATTCTGCTCATTGATTTTTTGCAAGAGTGACACACATCAATGCTGCAAATTATTGCGAGCAATTGGCTAAGGTTAGAGTTGCCACAAAAGACGAAAACAACGGATTCGACAGGTCATCCTTCTCCATGACAATACCAGACCCCATTCCAATGTCAGAACTAAAAGAAATGCTCTGGATTCAACTTAAACATCCAGAACATCCCCCCTACTGCCCCGACTTATCGCCCTGCGATTTTCATTTGTTTGAGCCGCTTAAGGAAGCTTGTATGTGCGCAATTGGCTTTTGACCCACCCAACCAGTTTCATTTTACAATGATGGAATAAAAAACCTTCCTGCACGCTGGGAAAAATGTATTTTTGAAGCAGTAGAAAAATAATTTATATTTGTCGTTCATCATTTAAAACATACCTACATTTTATTTAAAAAAAATCCCGTTTGTATTTGATTCACCCTAGTAATAAAAGCGATGCTCGCTCTTCACAGGATTAATTGAGGTACGTTAAGTTGACAGCCCACCAAAACGGATCGAGTTCGAACCTATGCCATAATTTTGTACCCATTTTGTACCAATTTGTACCACCTTTAAAAAATTTTGTACCCCCACCGTTTCCGAGATATCGACCCCCTCTAGGTGGTCTGCCAACTTAACGTTAAGTTGGCAGACCACTCTGCGAGAATTGATCGTATCGAATTCAAACAAAAACTGCAATTTTGTACCCATTTTGTACCCTCCTGAACAACTTTTATTTTTTCTCTAGGACCTACCGTTTCCGAGATATGGGATTTTGAAAAAAAAAATTTTTTCAAGGATTTTGAGATTTTTACTCCATAATTTTGTACCCATTTTGTACCAATTTGTACCACCTTTAAAAAATTTTGTACCCCCACCGTTTCCGAGATATCGACCCCCCCTAGGTGGTCTGCCAAATTAACGTTAAGTTGGCAGACCACTCTGCGAGAATTGATCGTATCGAATTCAAACAAAAACTGCAATTTTGTACCCATTTTGTACCCTCCTGAACAACTTTTATTTTTTCTCTAGGACCTACCGTTTCCGAGATATGGGATTTTGAAAAAAAAAATTTTTTCAAAGATTTTGAGATTTTTACTCCATAATTTTGTACCCATTTTGTACCAATTTGTACCACCTTTAAAAAATTTTGTACCCCCACCGTTTCCGAGATATCGACCCCCTCTAGGTGGTCTGCCAAATTAACGTTAAGTTGGCAGACCACTCTGCGAGAATTGATCGTATCGAATTCAAACAAAAACTGCAATTTTGTACCCATTTTGTACCCTCCTGAACCATTTTTATTTTTTCTCTAGGACCTACCGTTCCCGAGATATGGGATTTTGAAAAAAAAATATTTTTCAAAAATTTTGAGATTTTTACTCCATAATTTTGTACCCATTTTGTACCAATTTGTACCAACTTTAAAAAATTTTGTACCCCCACCGTTTCCGAGATATCGACCCCCTCTAGGTGGTCTGCCAAATTAACGTTAAGTTGGCAGACCACTCTGCGAGAATTGATCGTATCGAATTCAAACAAAAACTGCAATTTTGTGCCCATTTTGTACCCTCCTGAACCATTTTTATTTTTTCTCTAGGACCTACCGTTCCCGAGATATGGGATTTTGAAAAAAAAATATTTTTCAAAAATTTTGAGATTTTTACTCCATAATTTTGTACCCATTTTGTACCAATTTGTACCAACTTTAAAAAATTTTGTACCCCCACCGTTTCCGAGATATCGACCCCCTCTAGGTGGTCTGCCAAATTAACGTTAAGTTGGCAGACCACTCTGCGAGAATTGATCGTATCGAATTCAAACAAAAACTGCAATTTTGTACCCATTTTGTACCCTCCTGAACCTTTTTTATTTTTTCTCTAGGACCTACCGTTCCCGAGATATGGGATTTTGAAAAAAAAATATTTTTCAAAAATTTTGAGATTTTTACTCCATAATTTTGTACCCATTTTGTACCAATTTGTACCACCTTTAAAAAATTTTGTACCCCCACCGTTTCCGAGATATCGACCCCCTCTGTGTGTACTGCTAACGTTCAGCTAGTGCTCATATTGCGTGGGTTGATCGGATCGAATTAGAACAAAAGCTATCATCTTGTACTCGTTTTGTGTCAATTTTGATCACCTTGACTTTATTTTGAACCCCCACGATTTTCAAGAACTACTGTTGTGTACCAATTCGTAACATCTTCATTGCATCTTCATACAGAAGGACGAATACAGTGCAACAAAAGTGTCGAGTATAATATATCTATTTTGAAGACATTTTACAATATATTCTATCGTTAGTAAGTATACAAGAGGTTGTATTTAATTTTGATTTTATGATACTATTGTAATCACATCCTTCAGGTCATCAAAATTTTGCCACTGCTTATTCGGCGCAAAGAAAATGATTCGCAAGAGAAATATTTGATTCTTGATTTCGAGACTATTAAGGATTAATAATAATTCATCACAACTACTAACAGAGGCAACAACAATTAAAAAAGCGCTTTAAATGAAGTAACAGAATTGGAATAAACCATATAAATATATATAAATCATATAGGGATAAATAGGTTTAACCAATAATGAAGATGCATGTAATTATCATGAATTAGAACACCAGTGGCGACTCGTGGACCTAAGTAGCGTTAACACATTTCAATGAAAGCTATTGATTTTATTGAATGAGAAGAAACCACATAATTATTGATATATTATAAGGTACACTTTGTTTTCACTCTTTTCGTTCTTCTGTATCTTTTTTTTCGATTTTTCTCAAAATCCAATATCTCGGTCCTAGAGAAAACAAAAGAGTGGTTCAAATTGGTGCAATACTATATATTTTCTTCGAAATCAATCCGAAGAACCCCCGAAATGTTGGCGCTAGCTGAACGTTAATCTGGCAGTCCACTAAGAGGGGGTTGATATCTCGGAAACGGTAGGCGTGCAAAATTTTTTAAAGGTCGTACAAATTGGTACAAAATGGGTACAAAATTATGGAGTAAAAATCTCAAAACTTTTGAAATTTTTTTTTTTTCAAAATTCCATATCTCGGGAACGGTAGGTCCTAGAGAAAAAATAAAAGTGGTTCAGGAGGGTACAAAATGGGTACAAAATTGCAGTTTTTGTTTGAATTCGATACGATCAATTCTTGCAGAGTGGTCTGCCAACTTAACGTTAAGTTGGCAGACCACCTAGAGGGGGTCGATATCTCGGAAACGGTGGGGGTACAAAATTTTTTAAAGGTGGTACAAATTGGTACAATATGGGTACAAAATTATGGAGTAAAAATCTCAAAATCTTTGAAAAAAATTTTTTTTTAAATCCCATATCTCGGAAACGGTAGGTCCTAGAGAAAAAATAAAAGTTGTTCAGGAGGGTACAAAATGGGTACAAAATTGCAGTTTTTGTTTGAATTCGATACGATCAATTCTCGCAGAGTGGTCTGCCAACTTAACCTTAATTTGGCAGACCACCTAGAGGGGGTCGATATCTCGGAAACGGTGGGGGTACAAAATTTTTTAAAGGTGGTACAAATTGGTACAAAATGGGTACAAAATTATGGAGTAAAAATCTCAAAATCTTTGAAAAAATTTTTTTTTTCAAAATCCCATATCTCGGAAACGGTAGGTCCTAGAGAAAAAATAAAAGTTGTTCAGGAGGGTACAAAATGGGTACAAAATTGCAGTTTTTGTTTGAATTCGATACGATCAATTCTCGCAGAGTGGTCTGCCAACTTAACGTTAATTTGGCAGACCACCTAGAGGGGGTCGATATCTCGGAAACGGTGGGGGTACAAAATTTTTTAAAGGTGGTACAAATTGGTACAAAATGGGTACAAAATTATGAAGTAAAAATCTCAAAATCTTTGAAAAAAATTTTTTGTTCAAAATCCCATATCTCGGAAACGGTAGGTCCTAGAGAAAAAATAAAAGTTGTTCAGGAGGGTACAAAATGGGTACAAAATTGCAGTTTTTGTTTGAATTCGATACGATCAATTCTCGCAGAGTGGTCTGCCAACTTAACGTTAATTTGGCAGACCACCTAGAGGGGGTCGATATCTCGGAAACGGTGGGGGTACAAAATTTTTTAAAGGTGGTACAAATTGGTACAAAATGGGTACAAAATTATGGAGTAAAAATCTCAAAATCTTTGAAAAAAATTTTTTTTTCAAAATCCCATATCTCGGAAACGGTAGGTCCTAGAGAAAAAATAAAAGTTGTTCAGGAGGGTACAAAATGGGTACAAAATTGCAGTTTTTGTTTGAATTCGATACGATCAATTCTCGCAGAGTGGTCTGCCAACTTAACGTTAATTTGGCAGACCACCTAGAGGGGGTCGATATCTCGGAAACGGTGGGGGTACAAAATTTTTTAAAGTTGGTACAAATTGGTACAAAATGGGTACAAAATTATGGAGTAAAAATCTCAAAATTTTTGAAAAATATTTTTTTTTCAAAATCCCATATCTCGGGAACGGTAGGTCCTAGAGAAAAAATAAAAATGGTTCAGGAGGGTACAAAATGGGTACAAAATTGCAGTTTTTGTTTGAATTCGATACGATCAATTCTCGCAGAGTGGTCTGCCAACTTAACGTTAATTTGGCAGACCACCTAGGGGGGGTCGATATCTCGGAAACGGTGGGGGTACAAAATTTTTTAAAGGTGGTACAAATTGGTACAAAATGGGTACAAAATTATGGAGTAAAAATCTCAAAATCCTTGAAAAAAATTTTTTTTTCAAAATCCCATATCTCGGAAACGGTAGGTCCTAGAGAAAAAATAAAAGTTGTTCAGGAGGGTACAAAATGGGTACAAAATTGCAGTTTTTGTTTGAATTCGATACGATCAATTCTCGCAGAGTGGTCTGCCAACTTAACGTTAAGTTGGCAGACCACCTAGAGGGGGTCGATATCTCGGAAACGGTGGGGGTACAAAATTTTTTAAAGGTGGTACAAATTGGTACAAAATGGGTACAAAATTATGGCATAGGTTCGAACTCGATCCGTTTTGGTGGGCTGTCAACTTAACGTACCTGATTAATTGATAGTTCTGCCAATTCGAGGCTGGCAGTTTTGCCGTTACCATCGTTTCCGATTCCTATGTAGGCACCTAACACATGCATTGGAACCTAGTCTCTTGTCTTAACTTAAGGTGGGCGTTCAATGTAATGTGTTTTTATTTCAAGTTGCATTTGAAAATGGTTTCACTTTGAAAACTGAAATTTTGTGGGTAAACTCAGAAAGGATTTGAGTTCTCGATGAAATAATTTAAATCGATTTCATTCCGCAAGTTAATTTTTTTTCTTTCAAAAATAGAAGAAAATGAGCCAACTCATGCTTCTGTTTTATTTCAACAGAAAGACCCATGAAAATAGTTCAACATCCGATTGAAAGTGAATCTACTGATAATTTCGTTCAGAAAAACAACTTGAAATACGGAATGGGCAGAGAATGGCCAAATTCAAATTTTGGCGGGAAAAAGTTCCTGCTTTACCCACAAATTCGCTTATTTCATAGTTCGGCGATTTTCGGATAGAGAGCGCCGCTGTACATTTCATTCATAATCAGAGGGATATTCATAGAACTTGATAGTGATAATGCATGTTATATGGAGATATTCCATAAAATGTACGGTGGCGCCTCTATCGGATGAGCTTTCCTACTCGCATTAAGCGCCGACCTTAAGACACTTTCATAACTCGTTCAAACTATTTATCTTCACTTTTAAAAGCGAATAAAATTCGATCTAATCCAATGTTCAGAGTTATAGAGCTGGTGATTGTTGGTTCTTGGTCTCTTGGAAATACTTTTGCCTTCGCCCCAAACTTTCAAAGTGGTATCGAAGCTGCCGGACGAATGTTCAACCTCCTGGAAAGGATTCCAGAAGTTAAAAATATTCATAATGCTTCAAAGAGGAGATGGGTGAGTGAAAAAGTATATCATATTGAAAAAAGGGTGAAATGGAAAGAAGAAATATGAAAAGAGGTTTTGAAATGGTATTACTAGATGTCTATAAAGTTAGCAGTGCCACTTGCGAGAAAATGAATGAAACCTATTGCATTGTTATTGACTTTTTTTCAATTGCATTAATTGTCGGATACCTGTCCTGAATTTGTCGTGAAAGAAAAAAATTGTCGCGTCTTTAATTTTTTTTTCTAGGGGTGACTTTGCTAACTTTATATTAAGATAGCAGAACCACTTTCTCAATATAGATCGAAAATCATCACACATCTTATGAAGGATTGTCGATTAATTGTCGAATACCATATAAAGTAAGAAACACAAAAAAATCCATCCTCTCTAGTTTATTTGTCGCTATTTTCCAGCGATTTCGTGGATAAGTGATCGGATGTTAATTTTATTACGAAGAAAAAGGTATGCCGTTGATAATAGAAAATAATATCAGCCCAACGACCACCTCAACCACGACTACTGGATCATATCGTTTTCATGAAATCTTCCATAACCAAATCGCAGAGTGGCTGTCCTATGTCCCTGATAGCCCCACGAATTCCATCTATGAGGTCCTAAATCGACGCTGTGCTCTTGGCGTAGCCCTTCTCTTCCACATGGCCCCAAAAGAAGAAGTCACAAGGTGTTAAATCACAAGATATCGGTGCCCAATTGTGATCACCTCTTCGGGAGATAACAAGGTCCTGTAAAAGATAAATAGTTTAGTTGCTTGTGTGGCAAAATCAATACCATACAATTCCGTTCATAAAAAATTATTACTCGATAGCGCAACCCATTCACAGTTACTGTTGCTCCAACTTCATTCTCGAGAAAGTAAGGTCCAATGTCCCGGCCGGTCCATAAACCGCACCAAGAAGTCACACTTTGAGGAAAGAGAGGCTTTTTAACAATAACTCTTGGGTTTTTCGAGCCCTAGATGCGATAATTCTGCTTGTTGACGAAGCCACCGAGGTGGAAGTGGGCCTCGTCACTCAAGATGATTTTTCGATGGAATTTTTTTCATGAAAAGTAAGATTTTCGAGAAAGATCTGTGATTAACGATCAAATTCTGTGATTTTCATTTGAATGTGCTTTTGACCGGTTCAACAATTTTCATAGAATTCAAATACGCGTTTCATGTTCAGTGACATTGTGTTCCAGAAAAAAGTGACTTAAGGGAGTGCCACGCCATAAAGTAGCTGTAACTTTTTAATGAAATAAACCAGCTTAATAAGCTTTTCTTTTGGTTTTGTTCCTTTAACTCAACTTGACAATTCTATCTTAAATTGACAACTTATATATCTAGATAGATTGACTCATCTGTCTGAAAACATAAATATATACAGGGTATGGCTTCAACATTCTCCACCCAGTGAAGAGCTCAAATCTTCACTAATTGGTCGGAAGGATGCACAATTTAACAACTGGTCTTGTATAAACGCCTTTCTTGGTTTGAATTTTTGCTACCCTAACGACACTATCTTTTCCTGGGAAAATTACCTGAACATGACCCACTCATTTCTTGGTGCTTTCTCGTCCACTATGATGGTTATATCCCCTACTTTAATTGGACTGGCTTTCGAATGCCATTTTTGACGCTGAATTAGAGTCGGCCTGTATTCTAAAACCCAACGCCTCCAATAGGAGTTAGCAAGTCCTTCAGCTATCTTCCACTGTTTTCTACTCAATCTATTGGTACCATCCTCACAATAGCTTTTGATTCCGCCAGGTCTAAGTAAAAGGAAGTGGTTCGGCGTGATAGCTTCTGGTTCATTCGAATCAACAGAAATGTGAGTGAGGGGTCTAGAATTCACAAAGTACTCCGCTTCCGTCAGTAAAGCTGCAAGTACCTCTTCTTTGGGGTTAATACATTTTAATGTAACTTTCAGGGCTGTTTTTATTGAACGCACCATTCTTCCCCACACACCCCCCATATATGGACCAGCAGGAGAATTGAATTTCCATGTAATTCCTTTCACTGGAAGTTCTTCAGATATTTGTGAATGATTCAACGATTGTACCCACTCTCTTAGTTCTCGTTCTGCGCCAACAAAGTTTGTTCCATTGTCTGTGAAGATTTGCTTTGGTTGACCACGTCTTGACATGAATCGCCGAAGTGCAAGGATCATTGAAATCGTATCCAAAGAAGCAGCAATTTCAATGGGTATGGCTAATTCTTGGAGATCATGAAGCCAGTTTTGCCACGTTGGTAACAATTTTTCAGGTAGTTATAGTGAAAAGGGGTTACAGTCCACTGCGACCTTGAGGTCTATTTCAGGTATCTCTGAATCCTAATCAACATTACTTCTCCAGATGTTTTGCATCAAAATCCTTGCCTTTATGATCAAAGGTGCCAATAAACCAATAGGATCGAAAGTTGACATAATGATCCGCAAGACCTCACGTTTAGTTGGTGCTTTCGATCCTGAAGATATTTCATTTGGAATTTTGTGGAAGTTCAGCGAAAATATTAATTGATCAGTTTCTGGAGACCAAGACAACCCAAGAACTCTTTCGATTTTTTGTGAATCAATTTTTATGTCCTTTTCTGATTCAGCGTGAAGACATTTTGGGATCGCCTCTAGAACCGACCTGCAGTTACTAATCCATTTCACCATTTTGAAACCAGCCTGATTATGGACAAAAATTACTTTTCTTTTTCTTGAAATGGCTTCCTCTTCTGTGCTACAAGAATCCAGATAATCGTCAACATAATGCTGTTTTTTCATTGCTCTACTTATTCCAGGGAATTTGTCTTCGAAACTTTCAGCATTTCTGTTCTCGATGAATTGGGCAATGGACAGGGAAGAAACTGAACCAAATATCATCACGTTCATTTCATAGACATCCGCAATTTCACCAAGGTTATGTTCATCACGCCATAGGAAGCGTTGGGCACAGCGATCTTCCTTTTTGATCAATACTTGGTGGAACATTTCTCGGATGTCTCCACTAAATGCAATTCTTCCTTGTCTGAAGCGCCATAATACGGAAACCAAGGATGGAACGAAGTCTGGACCTTGCAGTAAAAAGTCGTTGAGACTATATCCAAAAGATTTTGCAGCAGCGTCGAAAACCAGTCTAATTTTACCAGGTTTGTGGGCATTCCAAACAGCAAAATGTGGTAAAAACCAGTTTCTTGGATTTTCGGTGATTTCTTCTGCGTCTAATTTTCTTGCATAACCCTTGTTGATGTAGTCTTGGATCTTCTCTCGGTATTGTTTCGCAAATTCACCATCTCGTTTCATTTTTCTTTCCATACAGGCAAGACGGTTCAATGCATTAACTTTGCTATATGGTAGTGTGATATCAGCATTTCTCCAAAGGTGACCTATTTCCCATCGGTTACCAATTCTTTTAGCGGTATCATTCATGATTTTCAGTGCTCTACTGTCTTCTACTGAGCTGATTATCTTGTCATTCATTTTAACTCCAAAAGTTTCCAACTTGAAACTATCTTTTACCATGAGATGTAGTTCATCATCTTCAGTATGTCGACAACACAGGTTTGCATGCTTCATGTCATTTCCATCAGATGAATCGTTGAGTGATCCATGAATAGTCCAACCTAATTTGGATTTGGACATAATAGGTTGGTTTATTGTTGGTGGGATAACTTGACGTGGTATAATCAATCCACAATTGTCTTGACCAATGAGTATTTCAGGCTTGGCATTCTCGATACTCTAATCTACGATCTAAATGAGGAAACTTTCGAGACAAGGTATCTACACTGATTTTCTGATTTGGTAAACTCAAGTTTCTAACAGTTCTTAAATTGTTCATATTATAAAAGGTTCGTTTATCGGTGTCACCAGAAATATTAACAGATACTTTTCTTGATTGATCTTCGAAATGCGTGATGTCATTCGTCCATTGGAAACAAAGTGGAACAACAGGTCCAGTGAGGTTCAATTTGACGGCTAAACTCTCGTCGATCATCGAGCATGTTGAGCCTTCATCAAATAGGGCAAAAGTCTTGGTTTCACCTGAGAATCCACGCAATATTACTGGTGCTATTCTCAATAGAGCCGTTTTATTCTCTTCATTAAGCTTCGCACAAAATTCACTTGTAGAAGCTGTCTTATCCTGTGATGTTAGATATGTCCTATTCGAATCATCTCGTGGGATATGTAGAAGACTACTATGTTTTCCTTTGCAACCATTCAGTCCACATCTTGATTTTAGAAAGCATCTGTTTGACATGTGTCCCATTTGGAGACATAGGAAACACAATTTCAAATTCAGAGCTGATTCTCTTCTTTCAGTCACAGATTTTTCCATGAAGTCTCCACATTCTTCTATTTTATGACTCGTATTCTTACAAAATACACAACTTTTGGAAATTTCTGTCTTTTTGGAACCGGACTTCTTTGAAATCATAACTGTTTCTCTCCTAGAAATGTTTTTCATTCTCTGGAATGGATTACTAGTAGAAGCCATAGAGTTTACCTCTTCTTCATACCAACTTGCAAAATCTTCAAGTGATGTTGGAATTCCCTGTATATCTTTCTGATATTTGTATTTTCCCCAGTTATATTTTTGTATAGGAGGAAGTTTTTCAACTATATTCACCAACAATTCCGGATTGAACAGATAAAGTGTAGAATTGACATTTTTCATCGTGACCACCATATTATTAACTGCGTTTGAGAAGAAAATGCAAGATTTTAATCTCTCTTCTCTTACTGAGCTTATTTTCTTGACTTTTTCCATAAGTGATAAAACAATCCATTCAGGTCTACCAAAATTCATTTCGAGCATCTTGATAATCCTAGGAATATTACTTAGAGATATCAAAAGGCTTTGATAGTTTCCCTTGCTTTTCCTCTGAGGGCTCTATCAAGACGAATCAGATTATCCTGATCTGAGAGTTTGAACTGCTCGGTAGATCTTTTGAACTCGCTAATGAAATTCGGCCAATCCGTGAGTTCTCCTGAGAAATGTGGAAGTTCTTTTGCTTTCTGTCTCAGCAATAATTCATTGGTTTTTGCAGTACTTGCAATGCATTGTCTGGCAATATCTAAGATAATATCTCTTCCACCAACCCCAACAGAAGGATTATTTGATGAATGTTCACACGGGGCATAGCGCAAACTATTTGTTTCACAAATCTCTAGTGGAATATTTGAGTTGAGTTCATCCATCAGGCTACATTTTATGTTATCATCAGTACACTTTTTGGCATCCTCAACCCAATTCATCATGAAGAGTGGGTCTTGGTACCAGTGGCGGCTCGTCAGGGACAGCAGGGTCGACAGTGCCGACCCTATATATTTTATGTCCAGCCAAAACATAAATTACTCTTTCTTCTGTTGAATTACTAAATTTATTATAATTATTGTATTTCCAAGACCTGTGTATATAAAATTCTATAAATCATATTTGTATATCACTGATATATTTCAACTTCTTGGAAATACGCTCTTCCAATCTCAACGCCGCGCCGTTCAACTCAGTCCGAGAATTGAAATGTGTACGTGTACGGGAAGACGAGAGCGCCAAGCATCGAACGCTTTCTAGGGACCAAGTACGGCACGCTGCACCTGATTCGACGTTTCAATGAAATGCGAATACGAATGAGGCGAAACAATTTTAACACGACTGTTTTCTGTTGAAATTGTATTCAGATAATGATAAATATTATAGTCGCCTCCTAGTTAATGCTTTTTCAAAATCGAAAATGCGATGTTTTCGTTGTTCGTTCCACCTCACAAATTTCAAGAGATAAATGTTGCTTTGAACGAATTTTTGTCGTATTTCGTACTTTAATAGACGAGGATTTTGAATATGATAGTACCTACTTATATGAATATAAGCCCAATACCACTATTTCCCGAAATTTTTAGCCGAGAAAAAAAATTCTGAACAGTAGCCGCTAAACTCTTATAGCAGACTCAACACATCGCAGGGTCGGCGAATGGGATTATGCCGTACCTGAAATGCCTCGACTCGTATTATACACGAGGAACGATCGGATCGGGCCGATCGGGGTGCCTCGATTGTTTTCGTTCGGGATGCGGCTACAGACAGGAACAGGAGCCTTCAGTGTTCGTATGTTTGGCCCAAACAGTTTGGGTCGTTTCCTCCAGGAAATTAATTATTCAACGCGAACTCAAAAAATTCCTTTTCTGTTAGAGATGTGCATAAATCATGTATTTGACAAAAAATGAAGTAAAATGAATGGTGTTCATAATGCAGAAAAAAAAAAAATATGCAAGGCATTTGAAAAAATGAAGAAAAATCGATTTGAAATTCGTCATGTTGATAGTCTTTTTGTGGACTCTATATGCTGGAGATGCTTTATTATAGCTGGGTAGGATACTTTGAAGTCTTGTCTTTCAATCCATATAAAACTGTTATTGGTATGTGCAAGGGTTCGTGAAATATAATTGGATAAAATAGCCTCTACAAGTATCATTTTTTTGTCAAAATGGCCAATATTTCGAAAACTGTCGAATAAAAATATGTGAAAAGTATACGAAAGCATGCAGGAAGTTTCAGAGAATTGAAAAACACTATTGAATATAGGGTGTCCCATTTGAAAAACAAAGTCACCGGCTATTCCTGTTTTGTGGGCCACCCGATATATTCGAAAATATTTTTAGGATGTGCTCTTCTTGGAGTATATCAAGTCTACATCAAAAAATTTCGACAAACTCAGTCCGTTACGCGTATATCGTCCGCTGCGGCACTAGTGGGACACCTGTATATCTGCCGACCCAAGATAAAAGTTTACGAGCCGCCACACCTTGGTACAAATCTTGGGAGGACAATGATTCGATATCACCATCTGTTGTACTTTTCTCCATAATCTCCTTCTGAATCTCTATTTCTTTCAGAACATTTTCTCTTCTTTTCTCAATAGCATTTAACTTTTCCTGTGTTTCCTCTTCATCAAGCATCTTCTGCTGCTGGATGAGTTTAAGTTCTAGATTTAGTTTAGAAATACTGGACTTTTTCGAGAGTACAGTTAATTCATTTTTCTTAGATATCGTGGATGCACGTAACAAAGTTTTTAAAGGAGGGTGAATAATATCAGACCTGGTCTTATTTTTCTCGTCATATTTGACAACTTCCGAATATTTCGAGTGGTTAGCAGAGATAATTTTGCCTGCATCACTCTTGCAGTTCTTTTACAATCTATTGGTATTGACTTTACCAATAGGAACTAAATTTAAGCCAAGTTCAGCATCGCTCATCCCTACGAATCTTTTTGGTGGAACACCTTTGTTGACCCGGTCACTTCTGCGAAATATCCTTTCACCATCCTCCTTGAATGCTACGTTGGACTGATCCATAGCGTGTTCTCGTGTTAATCGAAGGACCAATGTAAGTTTTTAATGAAATAAACCCGCTTAATAAGCTTTTCTTTTGGTAAACGAAATCGAATTGGGAATAAACAAATTCAAAATGAGAATAAGCAACTTCAAAATGGTAAACACAATCGAATTGAGAATAAACACATTCATATTGAAACTAAACAATTTCATATTGAGAAAAGTCATTTTCCGTTTTATTTCATAGTTCAAGAGAATTGTTCTGAAGTAACTAAGAATTCAAATGAGGAAAAAATTTATTTTACAATGCAGAGGTGTTGATAAACTTAAACTATATAATGCTATTTTATGAACAAGTTGACATATGTGAGAATCTATACGATAATTAAAAATATTTCTTCAACAATGAAAATCACACAACCATATCAACTAAGTTTAAAACATCAGGAAAATATCGCTGTATATGTGCTACATATCGCGCACATCAGTTGTTGATATTTATTATATTTATATTATCACGCAATATAATTTCTCACGCAAGCGGAACTGGTTTTGAGGAAGATTTAAAACATGACCACGCAAATTCTGTAGGGTTCAGCATTGGACTGTAAGGAACGAGTCTGAGTAGATTATTGTCCTGAAATTCTGGTTCCTGAAAGACAATATTTTTGAAGTATCAAATTTAAGTGGAAATGTCATTTCTCAATATGAGATTTTTTAGTCCCATTTTGAATATGTTTATTCCCAATTCGATTTCGTTTACCAATTTGAAGTTGCATATTCTCATTTTGAATTTGTTTGATTCCAATTTGATTGTGATTAGTCTCAATTTGAAGTTGAAAAGGTATAGATAGATTGACTCATCTGTCTGAAAACATAAATATATACAGGGTATGGCTTCAACAGTAGCACTGTGAGATTTCGCATATAATAAAAATCTTGTGTATGGATTCTGAGATAATAGCAAAGGGACTTTTTCAAGGGCAGGATTTCAGGTGGATGTAACTCCTATATCAAAAATAATGGTTTTTCTAAGATTATAGAAAGGAGGACGCGCCTTTCAACAATTTTCAAAATCACCAGAACTAAACTGGGTAACTGTTCTATTACGGAATCAAAATGTGGTAGAAATTTTTGCAACGTCGTAGTGGCGTAGATTCTTCGATTTTTAGAATTTCACTTTTCAGATTCCTTTCTGATATTGAGAGGGGGAACATCAATTCTGAATTTAGCTGACCATGTTTACCTAACTCAGAATATGTTCCAATGTACGGATTCGTCAAAGAAGGTTGATTCCCTTGTATTTTTTTTCATTCTTCAATACCGATAACAACATGCCACTGGACCTTTCAAAGTTAGATTCTGCAATGTTTCCTAGGCAGTATCTAATGGTATTGCTATCCTTTATGCTATATCCGTTCCACTCATTGGAAAGTGACTAAATTTTGGTTTCACCAATTCTCGAATAAATCAATGAGATGCTGTGTCTCCTCCTTCTATGGCCTGAGGTCTAAGGGGTTTTCTAATGTCGTCTCGAGAATCTGCGAACAAACTGTGTTGCATCAATGTCGGACACCTTTATATCATGTTTGGCATAAATGAACCATAGGTTCAATTTTAAAAATTGTTTTCTTCGCCATATCCCAATCGAAATGGGACAATTACTTCCATTAATGGAAAGCTTTTCAAGGCTTGTCCAATGTCCATATCAACTCATTCAGTGAATAATTGTTCTTCCGCCCTTTTTCCAGGATGTTGGTGATCTTGAATACTCCAGAGTGTACTTCTCCTATCCAACCAGACCTGATATACCAGTGTTGAAGGGACTAGACCTGAACATCTTAAGTGGTAAGACAGTTGCCCTCGTGGGCTCTAGCGGTTGCGGCAAGAGCACTATCATACAACTCCTCGAGAGGTTCTACAATCCAACAGCTGGTGAAGTATGTGTAGATGACGTCGACATTCGAGTAATGGATCTTCAACATCTACGATCTCACTTTGGAATTGTGTCGCAAGAACCTAATCTGTTCGACCGGACTATAGCGGAGAATATTGCCTACGGAAACAACCAGAGACACGTTCCCATGACTGAAATCATAGAGGCTTCTAAGAATGCCAATATACACAACTTTGTTACATCTTTACCGAAGGTAAATGTTTCATTCAACAGGAATATTAGAATGCGCAAGAGAATTTCACCATTTCATTGAAGGACTCCTACTTTGGTGAACTTGAATCAATCAATAATAATATTGTACGATGTAGTGGGGTTTTCTCGTAGAAACCTTACCTCGAGCGCCAGCTATTCTTTATGCTTATAAGGTAGAATAGCAAACCTGCCAGGATAGCTGCTTAGCCGGAGACAGAGTTCGGTTGTATCTATATAGGGTGTTAGCGATAACTAAGAAAGCGGAAATAGAGCAATTCACACAATTTATTCAAACGGAAGGAATAGTGATACAAAAGCAATAATGTCAAGAAAATATCAAATATGCAATAATAAGAAAATATCAAATATGCACTAATATCAAGAAAACATCAAATATGTATAAATCCCAATAAAATATACACAGGTAAAGAAAAATGGTTCAGTTTTGTCTGACAGCGAGCATTCATTCAAAAGAAATTTCATGGTACGAGTCAGCCAGAATAGAATGGGGGAGGGGAATTTGAATGAAACGGAGAATTTAAATCTACAGTTGCAAAATGTGAAACGGATATGAAAATGTACAGTGATTATTTTTGTCCGATATTCTTTCAGTCCGAAAACTCAAAAGGGTTGTATTGTCTACTTAGCTTGTTTCACGTCTAGAAAGGTCGGGTTTGGCCAGGTTAATTTTAAATGGTCAAACAGGACGCACCGAACTAGGGGCGCGAAGGATCGGTCCGAACAGGATATTATGCGACTGCACGATCTATAGCATTGGTTTGCATGGGCCCTCCAGTCTGACTATGAGATTACTCGTCATAAAGGACAGACACTAATCGGGCACCGATTTACTCGGATAAACGTGCTAAAGACGGAATCCGGAACGAGTAAAGGAAGGTTTAACACGGATCTCGACGTAACAGCTATTTTTTGATAGACTCAACGAAGATACAGAAAAATAGGACTGAAATGAATTGAATCGGTACTTACGATTTCGGTGCACTGATACTCACTCGGTAAATGCAAAAATAAGAAACTAATACGGTAAATCGGCTTTTGCTGACTACTGACGCTAGAATCAAAACGGATGAATTAACTCGAAAAGCAAAAGAAAAGAATTGTACTCTACTCAAGACGAATCAAAAGTGAATAATGGATGACATGAGGGGAAAATCGCCTTTTATAATCTCCCTGAGGGGGACGGAAACGGCAGGCGCACAAATGCTACTTTTCTAGAAAAGTACTCCGGTAAAAACTTCTTCGAATCTGGCTTATCGTACGTATGAACTAGAAAAACGGCGTTATCTACATTCTACGAGGTTCTTAGGACTCTTTTTACTATGTTCTCTGCATGCAAAACAATATCGAACGTACCATATTCGATCTTCTCGGTTTAATTCTGAACGGAAATGAAATGCAGGAATTTGAAATAAAAATCCGGAAAAATTAATATAAAATGAAGACCGATTTCATGATCGGAAAATCGGACTTCATTACAACGAATTATATAACAACAATACAATATACAACACCTACGGTGAAAAATTACAATAGCCATTAGAATTATACAACTAATTAAAAAACTCACTCAACTTGAATACAGGGTGTTTCTTAATTCATTCGAAAAAATTGCGGAGATGATGGCTCGCATGAAATTAAGATGGGTTTTTCCTAAATCAAAATTTACTCAACCCCCCTTTCAGAGAATTCACCCTTAAAAAGTGGTGACTGAATTTTTTTTTTCTAAAATTTCAGTGAAGCTAGATTCTTGAAATTCTGTAATTTTTGTCCAGTCGCAAAGGACTAATCGCTTGTATTTTTTCAATATTCCTGCTATATTATAAGGGATTGAAATTAGTAACCCCTACGTTATTTCATATCAAAACCTTTTTTTCGAGTTTCATGAAATGAAATTATAACTTCAAATCTATCATTCCTATTTTTTTTTCCGAAAACCAATAAAAACTCCATTTTAGTCAATACCTCGGATAGGGGTGGACTGAGGAAATTTTTTATGGGCAAGACTCATCTTAATTTCATACGAGCAATCACTTTTTGAATTTTTTCGCATGAAATTAGAAACACCCTGTATAATTTTCTCCAGGAGTAAATTCTCCACTCGTCTACTGAACGTCGATGTACCCAGTCGCTTCAAGTGATTTGGAATTCGATGATATAGTTTGGGCAAGTGTGATTAGAGCCCTGTTGAGTCTTACCTATTCTGGCATGGGGGATAGCAAAGATAAAGTTGTCCTTGTTGTAGCCATGATAATGCGAATTCTAAGTGAATTTGTTCTGTCGTTGGTGTACATAGTTAAGCAAATTCCATTCGGTGAAATTGTACAGCAATAGGGCAATTGTATAATGGGAAATGGGTGCAACGTGAGGTCAGACCCATTTAAAAAATTCTTCAAATTTTTTTACATCTGCGAAACAAATATAACAGCAACTGTCAAAATTCGCAGTATCTTTAAAAATAATCCCAGTTTCCTAGCTTTTTCGACCTCAACATATTCAATTCAATGATCCGAATATGAGTCGGGTAAGAAATAAAAAGATTCTTTTCAAAAGAGATCGTACGAACTCGGATTCTTATGAATAAGTATTTAATATTATTAAAAAAAATACAATTTCATTATTCAAATTAATTACCCATCATTTACCATTATTCAGATTGAACAGAAAGCTGAACATATACAGGGTGAGTCTTCGACTTGTACGTATATTTTAACTATGGATTCCTTCCATCAAACGAAACTCTTTTTTTTTCCTATACCATTTTTTTGAAATTCGGTTTCGTTTGAAAGATACAGGGTGTCGAAAATCCATGAAATTAACACTTTTCTTTCCATATCTTCGGAACTATTATTTCAAATGAACTGAATTTTGGTTGATTGTTTACTCTATTCATGTTGCATATTCCTCAATCAAAACTTATTCAACATTTCACCTGGTATGAAAGTAACAGCTTAGCCGAATCATAAATCCACGCAAAAATATCATGAAACCACTTGAAAAAATAAACGGTTCACACAGGGCCGATCCTAGGGTGTTGGCCGCCCGCGTGCTGAATCCTTATGCGCCGCCCCAAAGACAAAAAAATATATCTTTTTTGACATTATATGTCTATAAGAAATCTTTAATGTGCCTCCTTTTATTGTTAACAAAAAACTGTACATACAGCATAACCTTTTTAATACTAAATATTGAAAGAAAAAACACAAACAAACGAAATAATATATAACAAAAAGTATGAATACGAACAAGAACAGTCTTTTGTTAAGTCTGTAATGACTAGTAGGTATATGTATTAACAGGTACCTATAAAATAACTTTCCTAGCTTTTTGAGAAGCAAATGAATCAATAATTTCGCTCATATCATTTCTTTCCGATATTTCAGATTCAATAGAGATAATGGCCAAATTCGAGAGTCTCTCCTGTGACATATTGCTCCTCAAGTAATCTTTGATTATTTTTAATTGACTGAAACTCCTTTCTCCTGAAGCAACAGAGACAGGCAATGTTAATCAAATTCTTATGGCTAATGTGAAATTGCAAAAACAAGAAATCAAATCATTTCGAACAATAATTTCTAATATTTCTCTAGGTTGATCTTTACCAGGGAATTTATGTTTAAATGAATTGATTTCGTTAAAAAGTTGTACGCCATCTGAATGTTTAACAATATTTCCTTCCGCATTCACCTGTAATCTAATATCTAAGTCAATGCAGGCTTTCATAAGATCATCATTAGAAAAATTTTCGAACTCATAGAAGCAAAATTGATTATAAAACATTCAGACAGTAAAGTAAATCTTTCCTGTACTGAGGATGTAGCGTGATCCAGAATTGTATAATAAAACTCAGCCTTTGAGCCTTCAATTTCTGGTAGGAATTAGAAATTGGTTCATCGCTGCGAACTTTATTTCTGGGTTAAGCCATCACTACGAAGAGAGGAGACCTTGTTACCCTGAAACGACTCCGAATAGGGCATTGCATAGTATCACACCAACACCTACTTGCGAGAGAAACAGTGCCAAGATGTAGTACATGCAATAGTGAGGTGACAGCTCGGGTGACAGTGCAACACATAATAACGGAGTGCCTGTTGAATTGCTTTTTATTTGTAAATGATAATAATTTGGAAGGTGACTTTTTGACGATCTTTTATTTTGACAACCTTTTATGTCATTCAACTAAAATTGTTTATGTAACTTGATAATACGAACAAATACAATATGTACAGTATGTCCCAAAACTCTCCGGCCCCAAGCTTATTCCTCTCCAAACCTTGCTGGAACCTTCAAAATTCGACCAAACCTTGATCTTTGGACTGGATTTTCATTCTTCTCTTCCTTTTTCTTATTCTTTTGTTTCCCTTCTATAGTTATAACTTCTTTACTGTTTGATTCTGATGCTGTACTTAATTCTAATGGAAAGATCCTTTGGAATGGCCTTACTATTATTCCGTTCTTTGTTTTCACTTTTGCGACTCGGCTAACTCCATCTTTTCCATCATAAATTTCTAGTATTCTTCCCATTGGCCAGAGCACCCGTTTCACATTGTCTGCTCCGACCAAAACGACATCACCAACCTTGATTTGCACCGTCTTCTGCCTTTATTTACTAACTCTGCAAGATAATCATTTTTAAATCTTTCACGTAACAAATTTCGAACATTTTGCAGATGCGTAAAACGACCTTTAAAAAATACCGCGTCTACCTCGTCTAAATCCGCAACTTCACCCAAAAAATCTGTTCCTACCGACTGCGACTGTATAGGCCTTAAAAACCTTGCAGGACTAAGAACCTCCCACTCATCGCCGCTAGAAACATAGGTGAGTGGTCGTTCGTTAATTACTGCTTCTACATCGCAAAGCACAGTGTATAACTCAACATAATACAACGATGCTTTTCCCAACGATCGACGCAATAGTTCTTTACACTCCTTACTAATCTCTCCCACCATCCGCCCCACCACGGAGCCGAAAGTGGATTGAAAATCCATTTAATTCTTTTTTGACCCGAAAAATTTTCAATTTTCTCCCAATTTAATTTTTCAAACAAATTATCACTTCCACGAAAGTTTGTCCCATTGTCAGAATAAATGGTTTTTGGTCTACCACGTCTACTGATGAAGCGTCTTAGCGAATATAAAAATGCTTCTGTTGAAAGCGATTTGACTAGGTCAAGATGAACTGCCCTGTAGACCGCGCACGTAAACAATACAATCCATACTTTGCTACCATCTTTTAGTAGTAAGGGTCCTGCTAAATCAACACCCACAACTTCAAAAACCCCCGCGTCGTTTATTCTGTTTGCTGGTAGAGGCGCAAAAGGAGTTTCAAGTGGTTTAGATGTATATTTTTTACAATTTACACAGGCAAATATTATGGAATTTATCGTTTTACGGGCTTTTAGTAACCAGAACCTTTTTCGGATAACTCCTAATAAAATTTTCGGCCCTGCATGACAACTATTTTCGTGTTCTTCTATGAGTAGTTTCCTAACAATTTCGTTTTTACTTGGAAGAATGATCGGGTATTTAAAATTTTCGTTAAAATCTCCAAATTCAAGTCTTGTTTTCTTAAAATCCCATTATCGTCAGTCAAATACTCAAACGTACGCATACCTTTTAAATTTTCTCCTAAATCTTTTCTTTGTACTATTCTTGAAATACATGTTTCTGCTCTTTCAAGTTCTTCTGTACTCAAATATTTGAATTTATTTTTGTCTTTTCTTTCTAAGCAATCACCAAACCTCAAAATCCATCCAATAACTCTTTTAATTTTATTATATTTTGAAATTTGATTTATTTTCTGCCAAAATGCTTCATCTACTAAACTCTCTACTAAATTTGTATTGATGATCCTTTTTCGCTCCTTCTCAATTTCATCTTCTGAGCCACATAATTTTCCTTTAGGCCATTTTTCCTTACTTTCTTTTAGCCATTCTGGTCCTTGCCACCATTTTTTCTCCATAAGTTGCTTTCCACTGCAACCACGTGATAAAACATCGGCTGAATTCATTTCTCCTGGTACGTGGCACCATTGATCTACACTACTGTATTTTCTAATTTCCTTGATCCTGTTTCCAACAAAGGTATTCCACAACCCTTTTGTTTTTATCCAGGTCAAAACAATCATGGAATCGTTCCAGTAGGTAGTTTCTAGGTGTTTGAAGTCTTCTACTTCTTTAACCGTTTCCGCTAGTCTTACCCCAATTAAAGCAGCCATTAATTCGAGCCTTGGGAGTGTAATTGGTTTTATTGGACTTAACCTACTTTTTGCTAACAAAGGTCTAATGAAAACTGAATTTTGGTACTCAAACCTAAGAAAAACACAAGCCGCATAAGATACTTTTGACGCGTCTACAAAAACATGAATCGATTTTTTTTGTTATCATGTCTTCATTCTCTATATTATCTGTCAAACATCTAGGAATACTACAAAAACTCAAAAGATTTACACTTTTCAGCCAATTTTCAAATGGTTTCTCTAAATCCTCAGGCAGTTTTTCATCCCACATAAGCTTCAAGCTCCAAGTTTCCTGCAGCATAAGCTTTGGTAACAATGTGAAAGGAGCTGTGAAACCAATTGGATCAAAAACTCGCTGAGTTGTTGATAAAATGCCCCGTTTTGTCATTGGAATATCCTGAAGAGAACCCAAATTTTTTATTTCGCATTTTAGAGTGTCATTTGCAAAGTTCCATTGTATTCCTAGAATAGAAATAATTTTATTTTCGCTGTTTTCCTGGTTTATCTAATTTTCTTTATTTTGATCGTTATAAGTCCACCCCCTCAAATCAAAATTTGCTCTTAATAAGATATCTTTTGACTCCCCTATAAATTTTTCCAAATCTTTTTCGTTTTTGACGCTGTAAACACAGTTGTCAACATAAAACGCATTTAAAAGTTGAGCTGCAGTTTCTTTAAATTTTTCCTCGTTTTTTAAGTGTAAATTTAGTGTAGCTGCCAAAAGAAATGGACTAGGCTTTAACCCGAAAACGACTCTACAATGTCTAAAAATTTTAATTTGTCGTTGTTCGTAATCTTTCCACCATATAAATCCCAAATAGTCTTTTTTAATGCTAATTTGTAAAAATCCTTTGGCGATATCTGCTGTTACCCCTCTATTTTATGTAGCTTAAATTTTAAGATAAGAGGAATAACTAATTCAATCATATTAGGACCCTTTTCTAGTAGATCATTAATAGAATTACCGTTTTTATCCTTTTGTGACGCATCAAATACCTACTGGCCTTATTTTTGTTGTGCAGCTTGCTTCCTTCATGACAGCATGATGAGCCAAATAGTGGTGTCCTTGTTCATATTCATCTTGCTCCACTTCTTGGATAATTCCCATTTGTTCCCATTCATTAAAAACTTTATCGTAATCTTTGAATTTATTTATTGAAAGTAAACGCTTTGTGTTTGAAAATAATCGATTTTCCGCTAGTTTAAAATTTGATGTTATGTTAGGAAAACCGTCCACCCATGGTAAAGACACCTCGTATCTGTTTTCTTCATCTATTCTTGTGCTTTCCATGAATTTTTCCAGTGTTTGGATCTCCAACTCCTCTCTGCATTTTTTTTTTCTGCTGGTTCTTTTATGCCCAACACGTCTAAATTCCATAAATTTGTCAAAGAAGAATCAGAAAAATAAGTAGAAACAAACACATTATTTGTTGACCTTTGTTGACCCATTAAGGTCCATCCAAAGTTTGTTCCCACAGCTACTATAGAATCATTTAATTTGATTATATTTCCTGTAAGAATTTTCCCAAAAATATCTGCTCCTATTAACAAGTTTACTTCGAAATCGCTAGAAGCGCAATCATTTACAAGTATGTTTTTTAATTTTAACTCTTTAATAATATTGATATCATTTAGCTTTGGTATATAATTACATATTTTATCCTGTTCAAGCAAAGACATACCAACGCTAAAAGTTCGTTCTAAATTTTGAACATTTGCTTTGAATAAGCGATGAATTTTTGGATCACTTTGTAAGCCGCCAAACATGCCCTGAACTGAACAATATTTTCCTCTCCGATTTTTAAAAGTCCTAACTCTTCAGCGCATCTTGTTGTAATATACGAACGCTGTGAGCCAGAATCTAGCAGAGCCCTTACTGGCCTCACTGTTTTTGATCTATTATTATCAGAAACAATTTTTACATTAATTGTTTGAAGCAATGTTTCTGAATTGACAGTTGTCATCGTTTGCTCAATTCTCTCCTGCCTATTTGTGTCATTCTTCTCTTTCTCATGCAGATCAGGACACATAAGAGCATGATGTTTTCGCGTGCATTTAACACATTTAACTATAGATTTACAAGTTCTAGAACTGTGATTGGGTTTCAGACATGAAGAACAACCTCTTTTCTTTACTACAGTTGTCCTTTTTTGTTCTAACGTCATTTTTTGTGCTCTTATGCAATTCTGACTATTATGAGTGTTTGAATCGCAAAATATGCAAGAAAAATTGGGCTTACCTTTCGTCTCAGTATTTTTCACATGCAACATTTCTACAGAACATTCATCCTGACCCATTTTTACTCCTTTTTTCAAAGAAAAACTGGTTTGCGCAAGTTTTATTCGCTCGTCTGCTTCCACTTCGGCTTTTAGGAACTGCAGTAGACCCTGTAACTCATTAACAAATTTATTATTAGTTAAACGGTTTCTTTCCCAAATTTTTAGCAATTCTTGTGGTATAGCTGACTCAACCAATGGTAAAAGCATCGCAGCGTATTTGTCGCTAGTCACACCCAATGTTTCTAGCGCCCTGAGCTGAGTCTCCAATTTATCGTACAAAGTTGATAAAGCCATACCTGATTTTTCATGTGAAATATGTTGATTTGAAACTAGGCTTAAAAGCTCTCTAACGTAGACCTGAATTAAAACCTCGTCTCTTGCAAACCTAGTTTTGAGTTGGTCGACGGCAATTTTGTAATTGTTTGCTGAGGGTGGTAAGCTTTCTACCAAGTTACGGGCTGGCGAGTTTTCTTCGGTGGATTGTAAAAGGTACTGGAATTTGTCTTCATTGGGCAAATCTGGATTTTCATCTATTTTGCGAAATTGGCCTCAAAAATTGATCCAATTCTTGACATTTCCGTCGAACTTTTTATTTCTAATTTAGGCAAGTTGAAATTATTTGTTGTTTTTCTTTTTTCGTTTTTAACCTCCGTTTTCGCTTCTTTTGTTTTTTCTAATAAACAATTACATTTGTTTTTATACTTTGTTACTTCAGTGCAAAAATCCATCTCCTCTGTAATTTCTTTACTGAAATCTTCGTCACTGATTTCTTCGTTACAAAGCAATTCTTTTATATTGTTATCTAGGAAAAATACCTTTTCTGCTTTGCTTGGCACTTGTTGCAGTAATCCATTTATTTTTACCATGTCGTCCTGTTCTACCTTCTCAATATCTTGAAAATGTTTCCTTGCAGCGTCCTTCACAATCCTTCTTTCTGTTTTCTAAGACTGCATGCTCTTCTTCAAATTTACCAGGGATGCCAATTATGTTGAATACCTTTTTATTTGTAAATGATAATAATTTGGAAGGTGACTTTTTGACGATCTTTTATTTTGACAACCTTTTATGTCATTCAACTAAAATTGTTTATGTAACTTGATAATACGAAAAAATACAATATGTACAGTATGTCCCAACAGTGCCCATTATACCAGCCCCATAGAACAAAGTTTAACGTAAGCAGCTCAATGAAGGAAGCCCTCAAGATCGACTCACCAGTGTGTCTAAATACCCTAGCATTTGTAAGATTTAATGTGAGATCTGGATGCTTTCCTGGATTTTCAATATCATCGAATCGCAGAAAAATTCATCGCACTACACTACAAGTTAACAGTGTTGTCAGAATGTTTATCAACTTTATCGAGACTAAAATTCAAATGATAGAAAAACGTTTGATGTAGAGATTCATCGCACTACACTACAAGTTAACAGTGTTGTCAGAATGTTTATCAACTTTATCGAGACTAAAATTTAAATGATGGAAAAACGTTTGATGTAGAGATATGTAGGTAATAATGAAATCCCACAATTATTGTGGGATAAAATTAAACACCAATGAGCATGAAATTATACATTTAATACGCACAGTTCCTATCAAAAATTTATTGTTACTGGCCCATATTGAGAATGAATGTCAATTAAATACAAAATTCAGGTAGGTATGTATATAAATGATAAATGTCGATACAAAACATATTCGCTTGGAATTTTATAAACTCGATGTAACACGATTAATATTACATTAATTCAATGACAGTCTTCACATAATCATCACGAGATATAAGAAAAACACCTAAAATAATCACTTTCCCCTTTGTAACAACATAACTCTAGAAAAGATTTCCACCATATTTGTTTACAGATAGCGCCAGTTGTCGCTATGCGCATGCGTCGTTCACAGACCCTGACGTTTGAGATGGGTCGATTCATAAATCTTGCGTCTTGCGTAGTTTCAGGAATATTGGCGGAGCTGGCAACGTAAACATCGAAATTTCTGTGGAATATTCATTGTTTTGAATGCAAAATGGGTTAGGTTAGGTTGATCAATCATAAATTGAGTGGAAACTTATCCTTTATAAATAATTTTCAGGAAAATCGAAGAAGCAACATATTTTGCTGGGAGAATTATGGCTTTCCACTTGCAGATTTAATCGGACAAAACTAGTGTTTTTGTTAAGAAATATCGTGTTTTTGACATTATTATTTCAATAAGGTTAATGCTTGAGTATTTCCTAAATGTACTAACTCAATTTCAATCGAGAAATATAAACTTTGCGGTCTTTGCAGAGGGTCATATCAGGCACTTATTTGGCCCAATTTTTTTCAAATTGCTCTATCTTTTAAACAGAGCCGAATTCGGAAAATTGGGAAATAAAAAAAGGTTTTTTTTCTTCCTCAAATTCTACAGTATGAATATATGTACAAGTCAAAGACTCACCCTCTTCTGCCAGCTTCGTCCTGGGAAATTATTTCACCATAATATCCAGAAATTAATTTATTCTTCTCAGCGCTATGCACCTTCAGAAGTAGCAGGAAGTACTTCTGAAGGTGCCATGAGTGAAAGATCATCTAGAAAAATTCTGTATTCGAAACAAAACATGCTGGAATTGGCAGAATGGAGTTTGCTATCGTGCCATACTGTAAGATATTTTTTGCAAACAATTCAAGCCAAGCGAATGGTGACTATAAATTTAAGTCAAATTATTGCTGCACGAGAACCTTTTCCACATAATTGTATCATATCATATCGAGAATGACCCGGTATGTGGTTGTTGTTATATTTTCTAGTTTCAGGAATATCGACAGCATCCAAATATAATCCTGAAATATAGTTTCCTAATATCATTAATATCATTTTCAGGGTTATGAAACACCTCTAGGAACAAAAGGTACTCAACTTTCGGGTGGACAGAAACAGAGGATTGCCATCGCCAGAGCACTGGTTCGAAATCCAAAAATCCTGTTGCTTGATGAAGCTACATCAGCATTAGATAATGAGAGTGAAAAGGTGAATGTCTGATATTTCGTATGAAGTTGAAACTATCACTACGAATTCTAGAGATTATTTCAAAATGAGAGAGAGTTGATAGGTTTCCGTTTCAGGGCGAACTCGGTAGACATCAGGGAGAAACGAAATGATATAAAAAAGCCTCTACCCAGTGGGCACACACACGTTGAATAAATGTTTTTTTAACGTTGATTGGTAGAAAAATACGTTATCGGTTGATTTTTCAACGTTGTCATTTCAGTTATAATTTATAACGTTAATTCAATACGTTTCAATAACATATATCAAACGTAATTTTACAATAATCAGTTATAAAATTGAGTGCTAATACGTTTCCTCCCGAAATTATTATAACGTTTATGAAAGATGTTATTTTAACGTTCTTATGTAACGATTCCACAACTTCTAGTTCATTAGAATCGTTTCAAATACGTCTCCAGTCAACAATACGAATACGTTTATGGCAAATGTTATTTAAACGTTATCTGATGACAATTCCACAATTTCTCATTAATTTTTATCGTTTAAAATACGTATCCAATCAACAATATGGATACGTTAATGATTTACGTATGTTCAACGTATTTTTCTCACTTCCAGAAGAATAGTTCATCTGAAAATACGTTATTCTGAAATAGAATTTTAACGTGTGTTCTGAACGTTTTTTTAACGTCCATTTTTCAACTACTAGTCTATTTAAATCGTTGAAAATACGTATCCTGTTAACAATACGAATACGTTTATGAAAAATGGTATTTAAACGTTATCTAAAAACAATTCCACTATTTTTCATCAATTTGAATCGTTTAAAATACGTATCCAGTAAACAATATGAATACGTTAATGTTTTACGTATGTTTAACGTACTTTTCTTACTTCCAGAAGAATAGTTCATCTGAAAATACGTTATTCTGAAATCGAATTTTAACGTGTGTTCTGAACGTTTTTTTAACGTCTACTCTTCAATTTTCTAGTCTATTTGAATTGTTGAGAATATCCAGTCAACAATTCGAATACGTTTATGGAAAATGTTATTTAAACGTTATCTAAGAACTATTCCAAAATTTCTCATTGATTTGATGGAAGGGTCATAAAAGTTGACAATACTTAAGATGAAAAACAATGTAAGGTGCAATTGGATTAAATGTATTATCCTTTACATTTCATTTCACGCTACTGAGGTAAAATTCAAAGAGGTAAAAAAAATTTCAATAGATTGATTTACACAAAAGAAAAGCTGACATGTTTTAACAACTGGGCCAATAAATATTGACACTAATAATTTATTTTCAAATGGAATTCGTGAATTAGCTCAAATTTGTCGAATTTTATCAGAAAATGAGGAAGATATTTTCAGGTGGCGCTTCCTTCCAATGAATCACCAATAGAAATCACTCTTCCAATTTCCAATACCTCAACGCAATAATAATTCATATTCCTTTTCTACATTACAATCCACTTTCAGGGAACGGATTTGCACAATCTGGCAACAAAATCAGCTTTCGACACTGTTCGCGGCATGCGCAACTCGTCTGTGACGGTCGCATCATTCGTGAATGCGCGGGAACTGCTTCTCTCTGATTGGCTTGTGACATTGCGTCTGACGTATACTTCTGCGCCTACTTCTGAGAGCTTGAGTGGTCGCAAATGCAACCGCCATCCGGCCATTGACTCCAACATTCGACAACACAACAGGCAAGCAAGTCTCGTTGATGCCGTTGATGGTTCAGTGTGTTGAGTTTCAGAGTTTCGGTTATATTGTTTCAATTATTATAATAGTGTTGTTAATTACATGTGAGTTGGTGAGTACTATAATAATCATTGAAGCACCTATGATGCAAATGCTTGGAAATTTCAGTTCAATCACTTTATACTTCTGAGTGTACCCGCTCTACCTCCATTTTCCACCAATTTGATTTTGCCAAGCGTCGGTTTTATTTCAGGTGAGTATTCTGTTTCAATTCGCTTTTTTTCTCAAGTTGTATTTTATTGATTGGCAATTATAAAATATATTGGTTAATATTTGCATCTACATTTTGGATATCGATAATAATCTTGACATTTTCATGAAAATTGAATTATTTTCGAATGATTCTTTTCTGCTTCATTCAAAGCAATTCCAATAAAAGATCGTGACATAGCAATTCTATGAAAATGCTAGTTTTCTATAATACTTTTCTTGAAAAAAAAATAAAATCTATTAAATGTAGATGTGTTAACCAGAAAAAAATTTTCATATAAATTTCAGAATAGAATGCTCGTGTCTGATTTTTTTTTCATATTTATAGAGGCTGTTAAGATTTCCTTCCCAACCAAAGAAATAGATGAGTTTCGACTTTGCACAGTCATGAGAGAATGGCTGAAATTTGCCACGGCGAGGTTGAAGAAAGCAAAATAGACGAACTATTATTTTATTTTTGTTTCTTGGATATGTTATAGTGAATGTCTCATTTTATAATATATTTTTTATAATAATCAGAAATGTTTTTTTTCTTGAGGTTCACTAATGAAAACACAAGGTAACTTTCGATTCAATTATGATTTATTCGTACCTATTTGTGAAAACTCAAATATAGAATCCATATATTCTTTTTAGGTTATCGTATATACCTACCTATACGTTTTAGTTCAACAATTGAATAATTCATGCAAGATTCATATTTTTCCATTGAAAAATGTTTATCATAGTAATATGACTTCTTGTTCAAGGAACATTATACATTTTTATACGAAATTTGTGTAATATAGGTAAACGTTTCAATACAATGTTCAGATTATGCTCAAAATATATTGAATCATTACGTTGAAAGACAACGGTTAATGAGGATAAAAATTTTGGTGAAAATAAACATTATTAATATGTTAATGATTGAACATATAATTTCGTAGGGTAATATAATATATATACACGTTATAAATTAACTTTCAGACTGAGCACAAGGTATATTATAATAATACTTTGAAAGACAACGTTTATGTGTAGGTATATGATATGGTGGAAATAAACGTTATTTATACGTTATCGGTTAGACAGCAAACTTGTATGGTAGAATAATATACATACACGTTATAAATTAATGTTAATATTGCGCCCAATTCATATTTAATCAATACGTTGAAAGACAACGTTTATGAAGTATATATGATATGGTATAAATAAACGTTATTTATACGTTATCGGTTAGACAGTAAACTTGTATGGTAGAATAATATACATACACGTTATAAATTAACGTTAATATTGCGTCCAATTTATTTTTAATTAATACGTTGAGAGACAACGTTTATTAATAACTAAATTATCGATGCAAGAAAACGTTTTTTCCCGCGACATTTTTACTGTTTTTCAACGTTTGGTTATGTAACTTGTTTTCAACGTATTTTCTACGTGCGCGTGCCCACTGGGTAGGCTCCCCTCTATCTCAAATGAAAAAATAAAATGGCCAACCCTTACCTGTGATATTCATCATTAAAAGCCTTCTCAAAAATGCTGCTATCATATGATTTTCATAACAATAATTTTCATATTGATTTTCATTGTGAAATGTTCGAAGAGACTTTTTCTTATCAACCAAATACTTGAATCCACCTTAATTGACATCAAGATGTTAACCAGTTAACCATAACTTAGTAATACCGATCGTTAAATTGTTGAGTTTTGACTAGAGAGATGATTCCTTGTAATTTTCTTAAGCTTCGTGGGACTTCTCTTGTAAGTGCTGAAGAGTTGAAGAAATGTAATTTTTCGTGCATGCTTTACCAATAAAATGAATTTCGTTTGTTCGACCAGTTGCGGTAAAATTTGGGGTGATTGGTTTTTCCACTCCTTCAAAAGATTACAACAAAATTAAGATAATACTCATAGTTAGTTAATGATTGCAGATAATTATTGCAATCACTTTCAGATGATTATTGAACAATCCAATAAATGAAAATGCACTTACCCGATGAATTCGGAATCCAGAAGGCTCTCACACAGAAGTCGGGTTTTTTAAGGATAGGGATATAAGGATACACCTCCTTTATGAGCCTAGTTGAGAGAAATTAGGCGGCAATTCACACGAAAATTGTTCAATATCACACTCGTTTGTTTGGCACTAATAAACAGATGAAAATGGTGAAAATTAAGACGCGATTTACTATTCGAAATCAGAAGGTTATTCAAAGTTTTAGAATATTTTTAATCGTAATAATCAACACAACAGAAGAAGTAATAATAATTATCTGTCAGGTGTTTACGACAGCCAGAGTTTCCACGCACCAGTGGCGGTGGCAATGATGCCGAATAGGGTTCACGATGTAACAGTTAGCTTTTCTGTTTCATTAGTAAATGAACATACGGTAACCTGAGCTAGAGCTAGCCTAGGCAAGTCCAAAAATCTGTTATATGATAGGTCTAATCAATTCCATAATCGAGATACAGGCTGGTTCATGTATCCACCAAAAATTTCGATTTCTCATAACTTTTGAACCAACCATTATAGTCGGTTGATATTTCGAACGTATGATTCACTTCCCCAGGTCGATCGATTCATAGTTGAATTTACAAAAAATTTCAGGTCCGTACCTGTTTGAAAAATATGACATGACATTGACATTAGTCAATGATGCCAACATATTATATGTACACTTCCAAGCTGAGATTCAATATTATAACTTTGGGATTTGATTGAGATATTTGAAGAGGGCAGAAAATATTCCATGGGATTCAGTACCGCACGTTATTTTGCTGGAAGGAAGCTTCAGGAATAATCCAATTGAATATTGGAATTTCACTCAATTCTTAGAAAATTAGTTCATTGTAATTAAATGGGAACAATTTTCCCCCTATTTCTCTATTTCATTACGGTTTAAAGTACTAAAATCAGCGCTGTAATCAACTCAGCAGTGTTTTCAGTTATATATTTCAACACCAGTCAAATTGGAAATGTCAATTTTCGTATGGAGTGAGTCACACCAATTGCCAAGATACAACACAAAAGTCACTGGGCTGAATAATCTGAATTTTTCATTGAATTTCGACAAAATTTCCTAAAATTTTACTGAAATAGAGAAATTATCGTCTAGTACTCGTTGCAGAAGACAATTTCAACACTCAAATTTCGCATTCGAATTGGAATAGGAACCGATTTTGCAACTAGTTTCAGAATATACTATTCTCGAACTGATTGAATATTTGCATCTTTCAATATTTTAATAGATTTTCAAAAGAAGGCTTAATTGAGAGAATTAACTTTCCCTATTTCAGTATCGTAATGAGTTCATTACAGTACTAAAAACAGTGCTGTAATGAATTCATTACAGCATCGTTTTCAGTAACATTTTTCGTTTTGTGGTTGTCAGCAATGACTTCCGATCCTTTTAAATTTCAGCAGACGTCAATTTAGAAACGTCAATTTTCGTATTTCCTAACATTCACACCAACTGCCAAGATACAATATGAAAGTCACTAGGACCTTAATTAGATTTTTTCATTGAATTTCACAAAATTTGAGTGAAATAGAGAAAATATCGTCTAATACTCGTTGCAGAATGCAATTCCAATACTCATGCGTTCAAAAACTCGCTCCTTCGTCGCTCGTTTTCGAATTTCGCATTCGTATTGGAATAGGAGCCCATTCTGCAACTAGTTTTAGAATATACTATTATGTTCCGAATTGTGAGAGAAATGATCTTGCCACGAGGGATGGGGTCTTCAATATGAGGAATTCGCATGAATGGGCTGAAAAGAATCCGCATGCGCTCAGGGCCCTTATTCTCGACGAGTGATATTTCGGTGCGTATACGTTCTCTGTGTTATTTTGTACGGCAAACGTATACGCACCGAAAGATCACTCGTCGAGAATAAGGGCCCAGGCATACGAAATCCCAATACAAATTTATCTTTACTCAGATTTCCTCTATAATCCTCTTCCTGCAATAACCGGACATTGCATGAATGCATTTTCAGCATGCTGGAGCTCCACCCCATTTGAGAGTAATGGTCAGACATTTTTTAGATCAGAACTTTCCAAATATGTGGATAGGTGGGACGCATGCCTGCCCGCTAGATCACCAACGTATCGAAGTCGCCTGCAATAAGAAAAGTACTAATCCAGATCTGATCAATAAAAGTATCAGCCATATTTGAGGGAAAGAATGTGGATTGAGCAAAACAGTGGCACTTGTTGTGATTCTCGTTAAGTTTTTATGTTTCTTTATTTATTTATTCATCGTTGTTGACTTCAGATGAATTTTTCCAAATCAATAATATTTTTCCGGAAATAACTTGAAATGATTATTTAGATTATTATGAAATACAAATGGGCAATTGATGAGACAAAAAAAATTGATCACAAAGTACCTACTATTTTTCTGAGAATTCATTGGAATTCCAATATTCAATTGGATCTTTCCCTGAAGCTTTCTTTGAGCGAAATGACGTGCGGGACGGGACAATGAATATTGACAATTCAATGTTTTCTGCTTTTTTCAAATATCTCGATCAAATGCCAAAATTTTAATACACAGGGTGTTGAGTCTCAGCTTGGAAGAAGTCCATATTTGTCAAAAACGGACCTGGAATCATTTGGAAATTTAATCATAAATCTATTGACCTGGGGACTTGAATCATACGTTTCAGATATCAACGGCTCTAAAGGTTGATTCAAAAGTTACGAGAAATTGAAATTTTTGGTGAATACATCAACCACCCTGTATATCAGTTATGGAATTGATTAGACCTATCATATATCGGTTTTTTGGACTCGCCCAGGGTAGTTCTAGCTCAGGTTACCGTATGTTCATTCACCAATGAAACAGCCTGTAATGTTACCAACAAAATGCTCGCTTTTGAAAGCGTGTGAATTGTTTAGAAAATGCGTGAAAGCATTTGCTTGAATGACAAACCCCCATTAATTTTTGACAAGGATTCAAATTTTCAAATTGTCACACTGTGTACTAAATAACTATGATTTTTCTTTCGCAGATCGTACAAGAGGCTTTAGATAAGGCTAAAGATGGCCGAACATGTATAACTATAGCACATCGTTTGACTACTATACAGGACGCAGATGTTATTTGTGTATTGGAAAAGGGTAAAATTGTGGAAATGGGAAATCATCAAGAATTGATAGCTAGAAGAGGGCATTATTTCAATTTCCATAAGTTGCAAGCAAGCCACTAGCGTTATTATATGTCTCATTGTAGTGTTGAAGAAGATAATAAAATGATATTCCTGAAGTGTCAATTTCTTGAATAATCCACACACGTTGTCTTGTAGGTTTATCTACTCCCATAGAATAATATATCGATTATTCAACTGATTTTGATCTGTATTAGTCTCTATAAACCAATAGTGTGCGGTAATAATAACTCACGCCTATAACTCACTCTAATACAAATAGGTAAAATGTACCTTACGAAATGAATAAAAAAATCTTGTCAGTGGGGAACTGTATTTCGGACATCTAGGTAACGTTCTCGCCATCCGCATTTCTAAATTTCCTTAGGTCTGTGTCTGAATATCCAAAAATTGCATTTGGAAAACGTGAATTATTGACGTTTTCTACGGGATTCGATATCGATTCGATTTTCGACCACAGAAATCGCTAATGACAACTGTTCTCAATGTTGAAAATGCAGACTAATTCGAATTTTACTGAAGAAGTCGAAGATAAAGTATAGTGTTCAATTCGCGGTAATGGCTCGTAACACACCCCTCGCCTGACGGCTCGGGCTGCAAAATTCATCTTTGTGTGTTATGACTTACATTACCGTTTATTGAACAATATACTATCATCGAATTCACCGTACACCATAAAACAATGATTTTTTACTCTATCTCGAACACTTTCTAGCGTAGCCTTATATTATACAGGGTGAGTCTTTGACTTGTACATATATTTTAACTGTAGATTCCTCTCATCAAACGAAACACTTCTTTCCCATGCCATTTTTCGAAATTCGGTTTGGTTTGGGAGATACAGGGTGTCGAAAATCCATGAAAAAAACACTTTTCTGTTTATATCTTCGGAACAGTTATTTCGAATGAACTGAATTTTGGTTAAGTTTTTACTCTATTCATGGTGCATATACCTCAATCGAAACCTATTTAATTTCTCTACTAGTATAAAAGTTACAGGGTAGTCGACTCATCAAATCGCCATGCAGAAATCTAATGCTCATCAAAGGCAGATACTACGAAAATGCTACGGGTCATACGATGAACATAAACTGCTCATGGTTAAAAAGGTTTACGAACAATTACAAATACAGGAGGATTACGAAATTGCCTAAAGTGTGATTTATGACAGGATACTGACACTGATGGAAAGATTAAAGGATAAAAGGGCTGTGCATTTATTGAATGGCATCATAAACATTGTTTTCAGAAAAGACCTGTAGGTACGTATAGAAGTGGGCTTTAGTCAAAATACCTAAATGCCTTTCTCGAAAAGACTGAATAGTGTGTAAAGGACCCCGCACTTTTTCTATGGCAAATGGCGTTCCGTCAAATTTTCAAAAATTTTGGTATAATGTAGTACTCGACCTACTGATCAAAAGTCTCCATGGCCCCAACTCAATCCTATGACTAGTTTTCGAGATACAGGGCGCTGAAGTTGAGAATTACCCACTTTTACTACGCCGGTATCTCGAAACAAAATCGAATGAACTTCAATTTTTCTCAAGAAACATTTCATTACATCCCCAAGGAGCAACCATATAGGGGAATATGACCGAAAATCGTTACGAATACAGGGTCATCCATAATTTAATGCATGCCCGATTTTGAAAGTATAAAATATGTCAGTTTCAGAGCGAGACCGTTCACAAAATGAACTGTTACACTAGATATGTTGTTGTTACATCGAAAAAGTCTGAAATACCCAGATTCATACTGGGTGATCCATTATTATAGAAACTATTCTCAAGGAGGGTTAAATGGACACCCTGTATTTATGGGTTGATTCAAGGTGTCTGTTTAATTTTTTTAGAACATATCAGCATGGACTTCAAAGAATACAGGGTGATTCAGTCATGAAATAAACTTTGAACCTCACGAAAATACCCAAAAACCACCTTTTTTTTTCATCACCCTGTATTTCAAGATTAACTCCGATGAGGTGGGAATTTTCTTTCACCATTGTACTTGATATAAAAACATCAATACGGCCAGGAGTTTTTATCCACTTCCTATGAGCAGATTTTTTTATGTAATATGAAAATTATTTATTTATGTTATTCTATTCTTATACCAGCATAACAAAAAATCTGGTCATAGGAAGTGGATAAAAACTCTCAGCCGTATTGATGTTTTTAAATCAAGTACAGTGGTGAAAGAAAACTCCCACCTCGTCGGAGTTAATCTTGAAATACAGGGTGATGAAAAAAAAGGTGGTTTTTGGGTATTTTCGTGAGGTTCAAAGTTCATTTCATGACTGAATCACCCTGTATTCTTTGAAGTCCATGATGATATGTTCTAAAAAAATTAAACAAACACCTTGAATCAACCCATAAATACAGGGTGTCCATTTAACCCTCCTTGAGAATAGTTTCTATAATAATGGATCACCCAGTATAAATTCTGGGTATTTCAGACTTTTTCGATGTAACAACAACATATCTAGTGTAACAGTTCATTTTGTGAACGGTCTCGCTCTGAAACTGACATATTTTATACTTTCAAAATCGGGCATGCATTAAATTATGGATGACCATGTATTCGTAACGATTTTCGGCCATATTCCCCTATATGGTTGCTCCTTGGGGATGTAATGAAATGTTTTTTGAGAAAAATTGAAGTTCATTCGATTTTGTTTCGAGATACCGGCGTAGTAAAAGTGGGTAATTCTCAACTTCAGCGCCCTGTATCTCGAAAACTAGTCATAGGATTGAGTTGGGGCCATGGACACTTTTGATCAGTAGATCGAGTACTACATTATACCAAAATTTTAGAAAATTTGACGGAACGCCATTTGCCATAGAAAAAGTGCGGGGTCCTTTGCGCCATAAATAACGTCTCAAACCCGTCATGTATACCTAACTCATTTTTAATGACCTAAACTCCTACAAATACTGAAATCGCAAAATTTTTCTTCAGTTTCATTCTGCCTGGTACAGTGTTCAGTTGTACATTTTTGTGACAACATTAGTATTTTTTTCATTTCGTTTCGTGCTTCATTCTGAGTCAGTTGTGTGCTAGTTTGACCTAAGAAGATGTCTGGGCGATGTGGTATACGAAGAACTACTCCTGGTAAAGCTGCGAGGAAAATTCTATTTCCTCTTTCTGATGACAAATCAGGAATTGATCAAGCCTTCAAGAAACCCAGAAAAAATAAAATTCCTCGTCATATACCGAAGATGCCAATATCGGAAATTGCTAAACTTGCCGCTGAGACCAAAGTCAAATACAAGGCATTACCGGGAATGACGACCAAAATATTCTACGGCAGCAGCACCTCCAAACAGTCCAAACCAAAGGAAGTGAAAGAAATGGACATCGAGGACATCAGCCAAACTTTCTCATGTATGATGATTGAGCCTAGATTTGAAAGGGAAAATGGAGCCAGTACGAGTGCTAGTGAGGTTGTTGGGCAGAAGATGACAGAAGACTATGATTTAATATCAAGTGAAGTGTTGGATATGTTAATAGATGATAATTCGTGATACCCAACGTGAAGGTGATGCTTATTGGCTACAAACAATGGTTATAGAGATAACTCCTTAAAGGCAGATTTGACTGTTTGATGGAGTCTTCCTAATTTTAGTTCTTTAATCTTTCATATTGTAATTATTCGTTAGAAAATAATATTGTTTCAAAAAATTGCACCCGACAATTATTGTATCACTTTAGACGCAGGAACAATTTCGACAAACAAAAACTTTATTTTTATTCCTTCTGTTCCAGATATTGAAATATTATGTACATTTCAAAAAATATTCAATTGTCTGCATGCCGTTATTTCTTTCCTTAATTATATTTACAGACGTTAAACTATTCTCATGTATTATGTACATAGTTTTCTAACTTGATACAACTCATTCAAAGATATGTAATTGTATCTAATTCTTTATACTTTTGTCTATGAAAATTTGTAGATTACCGTTTGTTTTGTTTTTTTGATTCATCTTTTGTATTATTTCTTCAGTGAATTTCTGCCGTTTGAAAAATAAAAAATGAGGGTATTTGAAGTGCTTTTTATTCTATGTATTTATCACCCATTCATCCGTATTGTTTCAAGAGTTATTCCTGAATAAAAAATATTCGTAAATTGTTTATTGATAGCTAAACTTTTCAAAGAAAAGAAATCATTGATTGGCAAACATGATTGAATTCCTCAAGTCCATATGTAAATCACTTTTATTCGAATTATCACAGAAAAAATTAATTTCTTAATCTTCAACTCTCCAATTTAACTGTAAAACTTTAGGAATGTCAAGGTTCAGGGCTCAGGCGCGTATCCAGGGGGGGGGGGGGCGGCTATTGGGGTTCTAGCCCCCTCTCATTCTTTCCAGTGAATTAAAAAGATGGAAAAAGTGGGCTCCTTCATCATGAACGTTCTCGCTCTGAAACTGACATATTTTATACTTTCAAAATCGGGCATGCATTCAATTATGGATGACCCTGTATTCGTAACGATTTTCGGTCATATTCCTCTATATGGTTGCTCCCTGGGGATGTAATGAAATGTTTCTTGAGAAAAATTTAAGTTCATTCGATTCTGTTCCGAGATACGGGCGTAGTAAAAGTGGGTAATTCTCAACTTCAATGCCCTGTATCTCGAAAACCAGTCATAGGATTGAGTTGGGGCCATGGGCACTTTTGATCAGCAGGTCGAGTACTACATTATACCAAAATTTTAGAAAACTTGACGGAACGCCATTTGCCATAGAAAAAGTGCGGGGTCCTTTGTACATATTGCTTCAAATGTTTGGGTACACTGTGTCCCATTTTGGTTGAGACTGCAGTGTATCTCAGCTATTATTGAAGATAAAGACATGCGGTTATCGCGACCCTGTATCACATTTTGGTAAAACTTTCAAAGCCATAAACAGAAATATTCCAACTACTCCTTGTTCGTGAAATAGGTACAGGGTGAAAACGAAAATGTTCACTTTTGGAAATGTAATTATTTCTGGGTATAAGATAGGAAAAAAAAATGAATACTACTTATAATAGATATTTTTACATAGAAGTCAGTGCCGTATTTAAAATTTTTCTTGAGAGCACTATTTTTAAGATTGGACACAAACTTGGTATTTTTCAAATGGATCACCCTGTTCCTGTATATTTCAACGTCAATTTTTGCAATTTTTTTTAATACATTGATGTTTCACAACCCAATCTTCAATAAGTTTCAACTTTAAAAATCAGAAAAATCCAAATTGATGTTTTTGATGCATCCTTTCACACATGCATAAAAGTTGAATATGCAGAAAATAATGTTTGTTTATTGAATTCAATAAAACTTATTCACAAACAGAGTCAAAACAAATCAATCATGATGGCTGACGGTGAAAATATGGAATTTCAAAATTTGAAAAATACTATATGAAAATATAAAATGTAAGCATATCGGAGCTCATCATCTTCATTATAGATGAGCTCCGAGCCCCAACCAAAGAAGCATTCAGAAACTCACAAAGGCGATCCTCAATGTGTAATTTTAAATGTCGAATTGAAACTGTGTGGTTTATGTATAAGACGAAATGGACGACAGTTTGAACAACTTCATTAGATTTATATGTTTATTATTGGTTTATGTAATAAATTGTCTAATTTGAATCTTGTAATTACATCAGTTAATGTTAAATCTGTAGCGATATATATTTTTTGTTTACAACATTTTTAAGTTTATGTTGAAGAGTGATATTTTGAGTTGTGTTCGAAATATAATTGAATGAAAAGGTTTGGATCACATGGCATTTCGAAAAAGTAATCATTGAATGCAGGTGTGAAAGAATTCATGGCCTACTATTAAAAAACAACCATAAATATGGATTTTTCTGATTTTTGAAGCTATAATTTATTGAAGCTAAGGTTGTGATACATCGGTATAAAAAAAATCCATTTTAAAAATACCAAGTTTGTGCCCAATCTTAAGAACAGGGCTCTCAATATCTCTTATAAACCATTTTCATTTTTTTTTCTATCTTATACAGGGCCTAAGAAATACTCTCCAAGAGTAAACATTTTCGTTTTCGGCCTGTATTTCAGGAACAAGAGAAGTTGGAATATTTCTGTTTGTGGCTTTGAAAGTTTTACAAAAAAGTGATACAGGATCGCGAAAATCGCATATCTCTATCTTCAATAATAGCTGAGATACAGAGCAGTCTCAACCAAAATGGTACACACTGTACTTCCCGTGTTCCCGTAACAACGGCTGAAGCAGAGCGCAGTTTTTCTGAAGACCTGGCTCAGAACCACTATGGCAGAAAACCACTTGAACGGATTAGCTCTAATGCACATAAATTACGAGAGAGCCATAGATACAGAAATGGTTGTGACCAGATTTGCTAATGCTGGCGCTTGGAACTTTTATTTAATAACTAAAAACTAATATACCCTTGTATGATTCAATATTTGTTTTTTGAAGATTTTTATTCAGTAACTGAAAACTAGTCAACTGCATGCTTTAATATTTTCTTATTTGTTTTTTATGATTTCTCATGGTTTAAAAACATAACTGTTTTTGTTATATCTTTTACTGGATAAAAGCTGAGCCCCACCCAACATACCTTTCTGGGTACGCGCCTGTCATCAATACACGCTGAAACACCATAAAACCACTTTAAAAAGATAAACGGTTCATATTTTCGAAAGAATCAATCATTTAAGAAACTAAAAGTATTCCTATTTTTTTTAATAAAACGCGTCGCTTTCTAGTTATTTCCAATTTTACCCAGAGAAATTTGACGAAAAAATCATCAATTTCAAGAATAATCTGAATGCGTCTCTGAATTAAATATCATCGAATATTATTCCTTCTCTGGTCTTTGAACGAGTTTACAATTTTGTCACAATATTTATCAACTTTGTCGAGATATTTTAATAATAAAATCCCACAAATGTGGGAGATAAAATTGAACGCCAAGGAGGATTTAATACGTACAGTTTCAATTGAAAATTCATAGTTACCGGTCCATATTGAAGTTAAATGTCGATGAAATACAAAATTCGGATATGAATGATGACTCTCGATACAAACTACTTATTAAATTGAAATAAATGAAAAATTATTCGATACCTGATAATCTGTGACGATGTTTCCATCTAAACAACATCCTCTTGGAATTTTTTAAACTCGACACGGTTGAAATTATATTAATTCGCTTTTCACTTCACATAATAATCACATTAGAACAATAATTCACTGAATGTATTCAGAAATCAGAACTTTACATAATGTTTACAGTTTGTTCGAAGACTCTGGTTTGTTATTGTTTATAGTTGGCCTCCAGAGTCCAGATAACCAATACATACTTCGGTTTTCGCTCTACGCATGCGTGGTAAAATTTGGCGGCAAAGTCGATTTATGATGGAAACGGTAGAATTCATAGATATTTATACCACGGTACACAAATGTATCGTGATTTATAGTATGTTTCGTAAAAAATCCTTAACCTCAATGAAAATATCAGCAAGCTGACAACATCTTCTTGAAATGTCTGTGCAAAATTCACAGAATCGATACAAATTAGATTAGGTTAGGTTGTTTGATAATAAATCTGAATGAAAAGCCTTTCTTCATGATATTGTTTGGTAATTTCGAGGAAAATATGAACAAGTTATTAGTGTTTACAAACTAATCTGTAGAAAAATCGAATAAGGAACTTATTTTGGTGGAATAAATGTGGCTTTTCAGTTGCAGATATAATCCGATGAAACTAACTGTTTTTGTTGAAATTATCGTGTTTGCAACATTATTATTCCAATAATGATGTATAAAGTCAATTTCTATCGATAAATATGAACTTTGAATCAATTCCACAGTATCATTTCAGGGACGTAATTAGCACTTTTTTTTTCAATCTTTTTAACAGAGCCGAATTCGGAAAAATGGAAAATGAAAAAAAGGTTTCTTTTGACCTCAAGAATCTTCAGTTAAAATATATGTACAAGTCAAAGACCCACCCTGTATCTTAGAAGCAAGAGAGCAATTCAAGTCCTTCAATGAATTTGTAGATAAGATCATCATTTCAACTTGAGCCGGCGTTTAGTGGATATATTTCGAATTTCTCATTCTGAAAGAGCTCAATTAAATTCAAAAATAAGCACGACAAACCACTTTTGAGACTTATCGAGTTTAAAACAGTTTATAAAAAAGATCTCAAATAGAACAAAACAATGGCACTATCTAACGGAGCAGAAAGTGATTGAGACATCGTTCATTTCAACAAATTCTATAAAATATACAAGATTGCAGATCATTTGGAGAACATGAAGACAGTAATCAGAAAAACATATTTACTCGTATTAATCAGGTTTACCTCCTCCACTCAACGAAACATTCTGTTATCTATACCTTGGTCTTCCCCTATATATAATTTAATCATGTGAATATGATTTCATAGAACACATCAATTCCATTATGCAATACATATGGGAAAGGGGGACAAAACCGGGTAGCTAAGAAAAAACTGCAATAATTTTTTATTTATTCATGTTTATAATAATAATATTTATTTGATTGAGAATTCATATTACATTTCATTAAGGTCATAAGGTGTTTCATCAAACAAATAAAGTTGCGCAATGAGGTACATAAATTATAAAATATAATTCCTGGTTTTGCTGTGCCCACAAATAAAGAAAATTTTATTCGAGTAGTTCCCCAAAAAAGAAAGAAACAATGTGCAAAATATGTCCAGTCCGAGGGCGGAATGTCGTGGTTAGGTGAGTATGTCCTATTTTGTGAATTTTCTATAATCAGGTAACATTGTCTATATCGGGTGGAAATTAGTATCATCAAGGAAATATCCCATCAATCAGGTATGTATAATGTCATCTTCAGGGCTATCATCCATATTCAATTTTATCTATTCTTGCCAAATTTATCGCATTTTCATCTCATAACTCAAAATTTTTCATTTTGAATTTAGTATTTTATCAATAAAATTCCTGCCTCTATCAAAAATCCATACCTTTAGCTTTGCTTTAAAATTTGTATATTTCGGCTCGCTTCTCAGGTCTGGTGGCAATCTATTAAAAAGTCTTGGACCCAAGTAATCAGCACTACGTTGACAAACTGATTTACTGGCACGGTGAGTTTCCAACTTCTCATCCTTAACCCTAGTTTTGTATTGATGTGGGTAGTTTTCTTTATTCTTGTGTAAATCAAGAAGTACCTGGAAAGTGAACAGCTGACAAACATCGAATAACTTCGATTCTTCAAATAGACTATCGGAAGGGTAAGTATCGATTGACACTTGACTTGTTTATGCCGTAGCATATGAGCCAAACAGTGAAATGGGTAAACCTGATAAAAAACCAGTTCAAGATGAAAAAACCAACAAAAAGAATCAAATTCTATTTTACGGTTCTGCCCCGAGGGTTTGGGGAAAACCGGGTACTGCCGACTGCGTATTATTCACAGTGTAGGCACACACTAAATCATCTTCTAACGATCCTGTACCGGGTTTTTCACTATAATTTGACCCCCCCTTTAACTTTGTTACTGAAGGAGATACAAAAAAATGTTTGATACAAAAATTTCACGAAATCAACTGAGGTTTTTTAATATGACTTCACGAACTGAAATATATACAAGGTGGCCAACATATTGATGGCAACTTCATTTTTTCAAATGGAACACCCTGTATATTTTCCTATATTTGGCTAGCTCTTTTTCCCCTAATTTCGAATATGCAACATATGTTGGTCTATCTCTCTTATTCTGAGCACCACAGAGTTTCAAATTTAAAGAACAACCTGGCAAGCTCAGCAATAACTTTTCAAGTGGCAGGCTGCGATTACTCAAAATGCCCGTTTTTGGAGTTATCTCCTTAGATAACAACTTGAGACAACGATATGAACCTTAGACCATAGAAAGAGGTGACACAGCATCTCATTCATAAATTCGGGAATTGATGAAGCCAAAATTCAGTCAGAATTCAATGAGTGGGACGAAGATAGCAATATCATTTTACATTTATGTGGCAACATTGCAGAATCTAACTTTGAAAAATCCAGTGGCGTGGAGTTATTGATTTTGAAGAATGGAAATAAAATAACGAGTTAATAATCTTTTTATGGCGAATTCTTTCAATATTGGTACGAGGGCGGTTTATAGAAATGTGAAATTATTTTGTACTATAAATATATTTGAAGATTCGTAATTGATGCAAATAATAATAAAATGAATTATTGAACATACCAAAATGCGTAGCATTTTTATATTACTTGGAATGAGTGAAAATAAGTATGAAAAATTATAGAAAAACAATTGATTCTTTAGGAAGTCAATTAAGGTATATAAAATAAACTGCACGATTCATTAAATGCTGAAACTGACCACAAAAAGCATCAAACCGAGTCATCAATATTTGAGATGAAAATCTACGGGGCGGCGAATTGCCGAGCGTACATTATATGCCTATGAACGGCGTTCAGTATGAAAAAAGCAACAATAATTCATGCCTTCTTTATTTATTCACAAAATTCAGCATAATTCCTTGAAGAAAGTGAACCTCATTTATTCCTCCACTGTCCACATCATGAAGAAGAACATGTAATCATAAAACCATAAGTAAAACCATAGTAAATCTACTGAATGCGATATTAAAATAAACATTGATATTGAAAACAGTGTAATAGGGTTTTCTTCCCCTTTTTGGAAACCTTACCTCGAGCGCCAGCTATTCTTTTTGCTTATAAGGTAGAATAGCAAACCTGCCAGGATAGCTGCTTAGTCGGAGACAGAGTTCGGTTGTATCTAGGGTGGTAGCGATAACTGAGAAATCGAAAATAGAGCAATTCACACAATTTATTCAATAGATTGAAATAGTGATACAAATGCAACAATGTCAGGAAAATATCAAATATGCAATAATAAGAAAATATCAAATATTCACCAATAGCAATAAACCATTAAATATACGTTAATCCCAAGATATATCAAATATGCAGTAATCAGAAAATATCAAATATACACAGTTAAAGAAAAGTGATTCAGTTTTGCCTGACCGCGAGCATCTATTCAAAAGAAATATTCCACGGTACGAGTCAGCCAGAATAGAAGGGGGGGGGGGAAATTGAATTAAACGGAGAATTTAAATCTACAGTTGAAAAGAATGTGGGACGGATATGAAAATGTATAGTGCTCACTGTCTGTCCGATATTCTTTCAGTCCGGAAACTCAAAAGGGTTATATTGTCTACTTAGCTTGTTTTACGTCTAGAAAGGTCGGGTTTGGCCAGGTTAACTATAAATGGTCAAACAGGACGCACCGAACAAGGGGCGCGAAAGATCGGTACCGAAACGGAATTAGACTCCACGATCTATAGCATAGGTTTGCATAAGCCCTCCAGTCTGATAGTGAGACTACTCGCCACTAAGATTCAGACATTATCGAGCACTGACTAACTCAGATAAACATACTATAGACTCAGGAAATCTTGTACGAATAAAGGAAGATTTAATACGGATCTCGACGTAACAGCTATTTTGATAGACTCAACGAAGATACAGGAAAATGAGACTGAAATGAATTGGCTCGGTACTTACGGTTTCAGTGCACTACTTTTCACTCGGTAAAGAACAGAGAAAATCAGGAATTACGTTCGTTAAACTTTCGACTCAAAAAGAAAGGAAATTTCGGAAACGCAAGAAAATACTATTCGATTTAGGCCGGAGCAAAAATGAATAATGGGGTCCCAGATGAGGGGAACATCGCCTTTTATAATCTCCCTGAGTGGGGCAAAAATGACAGGCGCAGAAATGTTATTTTTCTAGAAAAGTACTCCGGTAAAACATCTTCGAATCTGGCTTATCGTACGTATAAACTAGAAAAACGGCGTTATCTACATTCTACGTGGTTCTTATGACTCTTTTTACTAGATTCTCTGCATGCAAAACAATATCGAACGAACCATATTCGATCTTCTCGGTTTAATTCTGAACGGAAATGAAATGCAGGAATTCGAAATAAAAATCCGGAAAAATTAATTTAAGATGAAGACCGATTTCATGATCGAAAAATCGAGCTTCGTCACATCTCCCGAAGGACGGATGGCAAAATTCAATCAATCACAATTTGAATTTTCGCGGTTCCCGACCATCTAAATAAACAAATCAACACGGTTGTCTCGCAATCAGGCTTACATTATTTACAATCTATCGTCTCCATGTTCTATGCGTGGTCTGTGGTCGTAGATCTTTGTCCCTCCAGTCAAAGGTAGTTCCAATATCCCATATCTCATATCTGCGCATGTGTCGCCGCCATTTCGTCCTTCCTGTCAGGGTTGCCTTGTTAATTGGGTTATTTGCTGACATTTCCATTTTCTGGTTAATAGTAAACCGTGAATTAATAAATGTGTACAGCGAAGGGTGATGGAATAATAAAATAATTGGTCGAAGACACCTCCTACACAGTAAGTACTTAATTACAAGTCCTCTTCGATGTGGTTTGACTTAGTGCTTTTCAGATTTTGGCTTGACTTTGTTGGTTGTTGGACTCGAAATAGGGCACGCCGAATTGGTATGAATTAATCCAGTGGAATAGACGATGGAGTCGGCGTCCAAAACTGACGCACTAGATGTTGGCATCGGTCGAGTTGATGGGTCGTCGATGTAGGTACTAGGCGGATTGTTGACTGTTACAGGTGGGTATTTCATTTAGTTCCAACCATCTGATCTCGATGATACTTCTCCCATTTTCTTGTTTCTTTCTAGCGGACTTCCCTCGATAGACTAGTCCTCATTTCCACAGACAGTGAACAGCGAACAATTGTGTACATAAAACATACAAAATACAATAATTAATCATCAGTTATTAATGCAATAATGCTTGATTCAGAATGGAAACGGTGCAATAGGTTGACCTTCCTGGACTAACAGACCGATTTAATAATTCTGAACTAGAAATACTTAGAAGTAATGATGTTACGTTTAACGGTATTAGTCCAGACAGGTACCTTGATGAATGTTTTACAGATGAAGGTTTAGTAGTCTAACGAGTGAAACAGATATCAATTCATAGGCAAAATATGACAGTTCAGACAGTTTATATAATGGGTTAGTTGTTTCCCGGTAGAGAAAAGATCAAGATCAGATAACACCACCAGGTAACGTTATTGAAAGGTTATTATTAATTTATGAATTATTTTAAACTGTTACCTGGTGTTGTTGGCCGGAAAATGCGGTGGCTTCTCTAAGGTGACGGTGTTACGGTGTGATGAGGGTAATACTAGTGCTGACGGTTCTCTGTGTTACAGGTCTCAGCCCTCGCTCTACATCTGGGGCAAGCACGGAGGGCCAATTCCCTACTGGTTGGCATCCTAATCCTGCTGGATCCTCGGTGAGTCGTCCTTATACGCAGAACCTTCTGAGTAGCTTCTCTTGGCCTGGACCGGGATGGAAGGCTACATTGGACGGCCACTTCCTTCTGGCGGGTATGACAGGGACAATTCCGGGAGAGGGTGCCCAGTAGGCCACAATGGCTGCAGAACAGCAGCGGTGTTCCGGTGCAGTTGGCCCTACTATGTTTTCCTTGGCCACATTTCCAACACATACCAGGACGGAGCTCCAGGTAGACGTTGTGGCCCATGGTGCCAACCGTACGGACTCTGGGAGGTGAGTCACTTTGTGTCCTGTTCGAGCCAGGATGTTGCGGCTTGTCAACGGTGTGTTCTTCCCAGGTATCGACTTCCATGGGATCGGCGGGATGGTTGGGTGTGGTGGTGCTACCATCTTTCATCCGGGACGGCTTCTGACGCAGGCAGGGTTGCCCGGAGGTGGACGGTGAGTGGGCTGGCTTGGGAACTCTCAACGACGGTGGGACTGGGTCGGCGTGAGAGACACCCTCGCAGGCACAGGAGTCCACGAAGGACAGGTCCTTACCCTCTAAATACCGGGGTTCTGATTCGGTCATGATGTCCGGTTATCTGTGGGCGAAACAAGCAAATGTAAGCGGATTTTGAATAAATAACAAAAAGGTGTTAGTAAACAGTATTTCTCTTAATTTTTCTTTTATTTTTTCAGGACAAAAGAACAATTTCACCTGTTTTCGCCCCCGGAGCTTGTCTCAGTCGTTGAACGGTAGCCAAATTCGCCGGACGGTGCCTGAGGGGAACTGAATTCTGAACCGGGCTCGACGCTGGACGTACCGGTGAGGACATAGGGCTTTCATCCTCTTCTTCAATCCTTCCGTCCAGAGCCGTGGGTTTGGTTGCGCCTTTATCCTAGCGGCCACTCCTGGAGTCAGTCTTACAGCACCCGGTGGACTTGGAATGTCTGCTGGTACGACTGGGGGCGACGGTGGTGTGGGACTGTCTTCTACCTTGACCATCATGACTTCGGCAGGAGAGTGCCATTCCCACTGTGCAGCTGGTCGGCGGAGAGCTGGCACCTCCTGCAATAGTCCCGACACGAACCACCGGACGGAGGGATGTAGGGTGCCTAGTGTCCTCTGGTACTCCTCGGCAAGGGTGGCGGCCCAGTGCTGTCCCGGGATATTGCCGGTGTACGGATCTCGGCCGGTGGCAACGTCCAGGGCGGTCATCCCCAGCGCCCATAGGTCCACCTCCCGACCATAGGGCGCCCTCCGACGCTGCTCTGGAGCCCAGTACGCCTCTGTCCCCGCATTGTACTGGAATCGCTGTCCGGGCTCCAGTTCATCAGCCACCCCGAAGTCAGCTATCTGAAACCGACGGCCATTGCGGAGTACATTACCCGGTTTCAGATCCCGATGTACCACTCGTTGCCGGTGACATTCGGCGAGGCCCGCCGAGATCTGCCGGAGTATCCAAAAGAATTGGGCCGGCTCTGGCATCGGGCCCACACGGCTGAGGTAACCCTCCAGGTCCTCCTCGCACAGGGTCACCACTAGGTATCGGTAGGGGGCCTCTACTATCTCCTCGTGCAGGGTCAGGATGTTCGGGTGCCGGAACCGGTGGAGAAGTCTTGCCTCGTGGACGGACTGCGGCGTCAGACGTACCCTCTTCACAGCGACGGAAGTTGTCTGGTCCGTCCTGCGGGCCCGGTACACCTGACCGAACCCCCCCTCGCCTAGGAGTTCGTCCAGAACGTAGTTCTCCATCTGAAACGGTATCTGATACAATCCACAGGCAAGAACTTACAGAACTATCGTCCTATTCTGGCTGACGAGTTCACGGATAGCTCCCCTGCAACGACTGAGACTTGACTGTATTGGCGGCCTGAAAGCAGAGGATGGTAAGTGCACAGAATTATGATCAGATCAGAAAATTTATAGATACAGTAGTCAAACATACTCACAGAAACGGTTATTTTATAACTACTTACAGTTTTACTCATGATATGGCTTAAGGTCTTTAATGTGGATGTTTGACACTCTTTTACCACCGTCATCTTTCAGGTCGTACACGACGGGGGAAATTACTTTTACCACGGTATATGGGCCGACGAACTTTGGTGCAAGTTTGGAAGCAAAATGGTCAGCGGCAGACGATAGCGGGCGATCACGGCGCAGAACTCTGTCTCCAACATGGTAACGGGCATCTCTACGGCGGAGATTGTAACTGTGAGCCTGCTGATTGAAAGCACGGTACAACCTGGTTCGGACAAACTCATATGCCTCCTGGAGATGTTTGAGCTGATCAGTACGGTGAGTCATATCTCTTCTTCCTGCTTCCTGACTGCCGGATTCCTGGCCGGTTTCTTCATTATGGGGGTTTGTCGAATAAATCGCCCTTGGAACTTCTAGTTCTCTTCCATAATTCAAATAGGCAGGTGTGAATCCGGTAGATTCTTGCTTGGCAGTGTTGATGGCAAAAGTCAGTTCTCCTATCTTCTCATCCCAGTTTCGCTGATCGGTTTCGCAGAACTGTGCTACCATTGTTTTCAATGTACGGTTGGCCCTTTCTACGGGGTTACATTGCGGTGTGTAAGGAGGGGTGAAACGGTGAGCTATGTTCAACTCGCGGAGACTGTTCTTGAATAATCGGCTGTCAAATTGTACCCCATTGTCGGATATCACCAGTTTTGGACAGCCATATTTCAGAATTACTTGTTCGTAGAGGGCAGAGTAAACAGTTTTGGCGGTGGCTTTTCGTAACGGACGGCATTCTACCCACTTTGTAAACCGGTCTTGCATCACAACGATGTAGGAATTTCCCTTTTTGGATCGTGGCAATGGCCCCACGATGTCGGTAGATACTTCCTTGAACGGCGCATCCGCCATTCGGTGTGGTTGCATTTTCCCAGGAGTTTTCTGTTGCGAAACTTTGAACTTTTGGCACGAAGTGCAGCTCCTTACATATTTCGCAATGTCTCTAAACATCCCTGGCCAGTAGTACTTCCGGGCTATCCTAGAAATGGTTTTGGCAATTCCCATGTGACCAGCTAATTCGGAATCGTGGTTTTCTTTCAGGATTTCAATCCTTTGGTCAGTAGGAATACAGAGTTTCCAGGGTCGGCCGGATCCATCTTCAGTGAAGTCGGATGAGTCCCAGAAATGCCTGAATAATTTTCCATTTTCTACGGAATAATCAGGGAAATTGGCCGGATCTTTTTCCACCTCCTGTAACTTCTTGTTATACCATTTGCAGGGGGTTGTTTCTACCTTGGTTAAACACACAGAATCCACGGACGGCAATGGATTCCGGGACAGACTGTCAGCAACTTTGTTCATGGATCCTTTCCGGTATTGGACTTCGAAGTCGAATTGCTGTAGAAAAACTGCCCATCTAGCGATTCTTCCGGACGGTGATTTGATGGAATTTAACCATTTCAGACTCATGTGATCGGAAATGACGGTGAAATGGAATCCCTCCAGGTATGGCCGTAGTTTTTCTATTGAAAATACTATAGCGAGGCATTCCTTTTCTGAGACGGAGTAATTTTTCTCTGCGGGGTTTAAGGTACGGCTTACATAGGCGATTACTCTCTCATCTCCATCAATCACTTGCGTCAGGGCTCCTCCAAGTCCCATGTCACTGGCGTCTGTTTGTAGGACGAACGGTTGTGTGAAATCCGGACAAGCCAGTATAGGTGATTCAGTGAGCTTTTGTTTCAGGATTTCGAAGGCTTTGTGCTGGTCTTCTCCCCATTTCCATCGGTGTTTCTTCTGCAGTAACATAGTCAACGGCGAGACTACTTCGGAGAAGTTTTCGATGAAACGACGGTACCAACTGGCAACTCCAAGAAATCGACGCAATTCTCGGACGGTTTTTGGAATCGGAAAAGCCACTATCGAGGAAACTTTGTCAGGATCGGTGCAGATGCCGTCGGAGGTGACGACATGTCCAAGATATTTCAAGGATTTGCGGACAAATTCGCACTTATCGGGATTCAGACGGAGGTTGGCCTCTCTTAGTCGACGGAATACTTCTTTCAAATTTTTGAGATGTTCTTCAAAAGTTTCTCCTAGGATTACGATGTCGTCGAGGTAAGCAAACGCGTCCGGTTCCATTTCTGGGCCAATCACTGTATCCAAAAATCTTTGGAAGGTTGCTGGGCTTGCGTGCAGACCAAAAGGCATCACGGTGAACTGAAACAGCCCTCTTCCGGGAACCGTGAATGCAGTAATCGGACGGCTCTCCTTGGCTAGTGGTATTTGCCAGTATCCCTGTTTTAGATCCAGTGTAGAGATATATTTGGCCTTGCGAAGTTTGTCCAGAATTCCGGAAATGTAAGGTAACGGATATGCATCTTTAACGGAGACTTGGTTAACTGTACGGAAATCAATGCAAAACCGGTATTTTCCATCTTTCTTTCGGACCAGTACAACAGGTGAACTCCACGGCGACTTTGAAGGTTCGATGACTTCCTCAGCCAACATCCGGTCTACTTCCTGATTGAAAATTTCTTGCATTTTCGGATTTTGAGGACGATATCGTTGTTTGATCGGTTCAGTGCCAGGTTTCAATTTGATTTTATGTTCGATCAAATCGGTAGTACCTTGTAATCTCTCAAATTCCTTCAGTTCCCTGTCAAGAAATTTATCTAGTTTCTTCTTCTGTTCGCTGGTCAGTTCTAACAGGTGTTCACCGGCGATATTTACTTCAGGAGTTGGTTCACAGACAGGAATTGGTTTAGAAATCGGTTGTCCTTCCAGATAGCATTCTGCTGTTTTCAGGTTGATGTTGAAGTTGTAGTTTGAGAGGATGTCCATTCCCAGTATGAGGTCTACAGGTAGGTCAGGAACCAACAGGAATTTTAAGTCGGCCAAGGTATAATCGTCTATCCGGACCATAGTTGTGTAGCGTTTCGGTACGACGGTAGTTTTGCCATTGGCGATCACCACAAACTCGTTAAACATGGGCTCTCCCTTTATTCCTCTTTCTTCCAAGCATTCCGCAACTTTCTGACTGCAGAAGCTTTTGGTTGCTCCTGTATCCATTAATGCTCGGAAGGGCTCGCCTGTCACATGAACCTCTACTAACGGACGATTTTCTTTACAGATGGACGGTGTCAGTGGAGTCAAAGTCTCCGGAGATATGGCTGACCCCGATTTCATACCTCCATTTAGTTTTCCGAACACGGGCAGTCTCTGGAGAGAATATTCTCCCTCTGGCATCGAGAACAAAACAGTTTCGGGGGTCTCCGGCACTCTCGTCGCATGTGGCCGTATCCACCACAGCGGAAACATTGGGTCTGAAAGGAGACTCTCCGGGCTCTCTGTTGATCGGTCCGGTCCGGAGGTGATGAATTCTCAGCCTGACGGTGTGCGGGGGTGGCGGTCGACTGTGGTTGACTGTAAGTATTACTTGTTGATGCTGAACGTGATGTTTGTGTCCGAGAAACTGACTCTGCAGGTTTTGGATGGACTGCTGCGGTTGCTGGTTGGACTCGATTCTCGGTGTCCAGCGAACAATTGGCCTGATAACGGTTTCGCTGCTGGGTGTGGTAGGTCAGGTGCGGTTCATCAATGAGGCCTGGTTTGGAGGGTGGCCGGGTGTATTGGTGCATCTGCCATTGGACCAGTTCGAACACTTTTCCTTTCCGAAGAAGTTCATCGTAAGTCCTAGTTTCTTGGAAGGCCAAGGCTTGCTGTAGGGACGGTAGCAACCTCTGTCTAATCAGACGGATCTGTTCCTCCTCGGACGGTCGAATACCTGATAGTTTCTGGAACAGGTTCTGCATCCTGGTAACGTAGAGCAGAAGTTTCTCGTCTGGGCCCTGCATTCGCCTTTTTATTTCCTCCAACAGATTTTCCTCATAATTCACCGGTAGGAACGCGTCCTTCAATTGGGCCTTGAAGTCGTCCCAGTTCTGAAACGTTCCCCTCCTGGGGATGAACCAATCCCGAGCATCTGTCCTCAGAAGTTCGTACACAGAGTCAAACACCTGTCTTAAGGGTACTTTCCGTGATTCTGCCAGCCTCTCCACTTCATCAATGAAGTCGGTGACACTCTGGGTCCCATCAAAAGAAATCGACCATTTGTACAGCGGGACAAATGGTGTTGATGTAGGTCGGGTTTCGGGCTCAGGTCGGTAACTGCCTTGTGCCAATGATCTTAGGGGGTTTCTCGGTGGTAGGTTTGCCGGGAAAGATACCCCTCGTGTGGAGTTCGCCCAGCGGTCCGGTGTCAGTCTCTCAGGTCGTGATATCGCAGGCGGCTCTTGAGAAGTAGGTATGGCCGGCATTTCCTGTAGTATGCTTCTACATGTCCGTCTAGTGTCATTCATAACTCGATCTGATATGGAATTTCTTTCAGGTGTGCGAGCTCGTGAGATCCTGCCAGCTGACGGTGGAGGGATGTCTTCTCCCAGGTCAATAAGGGAGGGCTCGACCCTTGCTGCTCGCTGTGGCTGAATTGGAGACATCCCAGGTGACGGTGGGACCTCCAGGTCCAGGAGAGACCTTCCTTCTGGCTGTGACGACGGTTGCTGAATGCTTACTTTATGAACTGCCTGTAAAGCATCCAAGGCCTTGAGGGTGGCTCCTTTGAGCTGATTTACCACCTGTAATTGTGACTCATCAGTTGTGTCAATAAAATTCAGTCTTCCCTGTATGTGTTTCAGCCTCGTGAAAATGCGCGAATACTCGTTATCGGCGTTGTCGTGATTGAAGTTCTGAACTGCCTCTACTAAATCGGTGAGCTTGTCCCGGCACACCTCGATATCTTGAGCAGGATCCATCCATGCCCCAGATTGTAAGGGTGCATCCGAATGGAGAACCTGTCGTAGCAAACTTCGTTTGGTCATCACTGTGCTGGGTACCGTTTGCCCTCGGAGTTGAAGTTCGTAGGTTAGCTCATCACTCAGCAGCCGGTTCACATCCATGGTTATTGTTTGCGGTCAAGTCTTTCCGCGTAAAGTTGTGTCCGAGTAGAAATGTTCACAGTTGCCGGTTATGTCACTCACGAACTGTGGATTATTTGTTTATGTGTACAGGTAACAGTAAAAATATAAATGCCGCAACAGTTACAAATGATATAGCCGGAATAACACCAAATCTGTCTTTATTTCACTCACCAATAATTGTTCAGATAAAGAATAGAAAAGAAGAACTTTCAGTCTTAAGTACAAAAATTCAAAACCACCTACCTCGGAATAATCCTTTAACGGTTCGATTTCTGTAACAGAAAATTAAACAACGAAATCCAATAATATCAAAAAAACAACTGATCAGTACTGAAAGTTCAATGTTCATCAGAAATAAAACGCTACCGGGAAAGATTCAATATTTCATAACAGTTCAAAAACAATGGCAACAAATCAAACTCAGAACAATGCATTTATTTCACACAGTTTTCAAAAAGAAATACCAGAAACAGCGGTTTTCACAGTTCAAGCATAAAACTCAATATATGGTATTCACTTTACTTACTGAATAAATCGGGAATCAACTCAGTTCAGAAAGTCAATTTCGAACAAAAAAATGCACAGTATCAGGTAATGAATAAGGTCAGAATCGGGGCGCAAATTTTGCACAGAAACTCTATTTTTGCCGTCCCTGCTCGGGCGCCATTTTGTAATAGGGTTTTCTTCCCCTTTTTGGAAACCTTACCTCGAGCGCCAGCTATTCTTTTTGCTTATAAGGTAGAATAGCAAACCTGCCAGGATAGCTGCTTAGTCGGAGACAGAGTTCGGTTGTATCTAGGGTGGTAGCGATAACTGAGAAATCGAAAATAGAGCAATTCACACAATTTATTCAATAGATTGAAATAGTGATACAAATGCAACAATGTCAGGAAAATATCAAATATGCAATAATAAGAAAATATCAAATATTCACCAATAGCAATAAACCATTAAATATACGTTAATCCCAAGATATATCAAATATGCAGTAATCAGAAAATATCAAATATACACAGTTAAAGAAAAGTGATTCAGTTTTGCCTGACCGCGAGCATCTATTCAAAAGAAATATTCCACGGTACGAGTCAGCCAGAATAGAAGGGGGGGGGGGAAATTGAATTAAACGGAGAATTTAAATCTACAGTTGAAAAGAATGTGGGACGGATATGAAAATGTATAGTGCTCACTGTCTGTCCGATATTCTTTCAGTCCGGAAACTCAAAAGGGTTATATTGTCTACTTAGCTTGTTTTACGTCTAGAAAGGTCGGGTTTGGCCAGGTTAACTATAAATGGTCAAACAGGACGCACCGAACAAGGGGCGCGAAAGATCGGTACCGAAACGGAATTAGACTCCACGATCTATAGCATAGGTTTGCATAAGCCCTCCAGTCTGATAGTGAGACTACTCGCCACTAAGATTCAGACATTATCGAGCACTGACTAACTCAGATAAACATACTATAGACTCAGGAAATCTTGTACGAATAAAGGAAGATTTAATACGGATCTCGACGTAACAGCTATTTTGATAGACTCAACGAAGATACAGGAAAATGAGACTGAAATGAATTGGCTCGGTACTTACGGTTTCAGTGCACTACTTTTCACTCGGTAAAGAACAGAGAAAATCAGGAATTACGTTCGTTAAACTTTCGACTCAAAAAGAAAGGAAATTTCGGAAACGCAAGAAAATACTATTCGATTTAGGCCGGAGCAAAAATGAATAATGGGGTCCCAGATGAGGGGAACATCGCCTTTTATAATCTCCCTGAGTGGGGCAAAAATGACAGGCGCAGAAATGTTATTTTTCTAGAAAAGTACTCCGGTAAAACATCTTCGAATCTGGCTTATCGTACGTATAAACTAGAAAAACGGCGTTATCTACATTCTACGTGGTTCTTATGACTCTTTTTACTAGATTCTCTGCATGCAAAACAATATCGAACGAACCATATTCGATCTTCTCGGTTTAATTCTGAACGGAAATGAAATGCAGGAATTCGAAATAAAAATCCGGAAAAATTAATTTAAGATGAAGACCGATTTCATGATCGAAAAATCGAGCTTCGTCACAACAGGTACATTTGTTGTTAACTGCTCTCAGTGGGCACGCGCACGTAGAAAATACGTTGAAAACAAGTTACATAACCAAACGTTGAAAAACAGTAAAAATGTCGCGGGAAAAAACGTTTTCTTGCATCGATAATTTAGTTATTAATAAACGTTGTCTCTCAACGTATTAATTAAAAATAAATTGGACGCAATATTAACGTTAATTTATAACGTGTATGTATATTATTCTACCATACAAGTTTACTGTCTAACCGATAACGTATAAATAACGTTTATTTATACCATATCATATATACTTCATAAACGTTGTCTTTCAACGTATTGATTAAATATGAATTGGGCGCAATATTAACATTAATTTATAACGTGTATGTATATTATTCTACCATACAAGTTTGCTGTCTAACCGATAACGTATAAATAACGTTTATTTCCACCATATCATATACCTACACATAAACGTTGTCTTTCAAAGTATTATTATAATATACCTTGTGCTCAGTCTGAAAGTTAATTTATAACGTGTATATATATTATATTACCCTACGAAATTATATGTTCAATCATTAACATATTAATAATGTTTATTTTCACCAAAATTTTTATCCTCATTAACCGTTGTCTTTCAACGTAATGATTCAATATATTTTGAGCATAATCTGAACATTGTATTGAAACGTTTACCTATATTACACAAATTTCGTATAAAAATGTATAATGTTCCTTGAACAAGAAGTCATATTACTATGATAAACATTTTTCAATGGAAAAATATGAATCTTGCATAAATTATTCAATTGTTGAACTAAAACGTATAGGTAGGTATATACGATAACCTAAAAAGAATATATGGATTCTATATTTGAGTTTTCACAAATAGGTACGAATAAATCATAATTGAATCGAAAGTTACCTTGTGTTTTCATTAGTGAACCTCAAGAAAAAAAACATTTCTGATTATTATAAAAAATATATTATAAAATGAGACATTCACTATAACATATCCAAGAAACAAAAATAAAATAATAGTTCGTCTATTTTGCTTTCTTCAACCTCGCCGTGGCAAATTTCAGCCATTCTCTCATGACTGTGCAAAGTCGAAACTCATCTATTTCTTTGGTTGGGAAGGAAATCTTAACAGCCTCTATAAATATGAAAAAAAAAATCAGACACGAGCATTCTATTCTGAAATTTATATGAAAATTTTTTTCTGGTTAACACATCTACATTTAATAGATTTTATTTTTTTTTCAAGAAAAGTATTATAGAAAACTAGCATTTTCATAGAATTGCTATTGTCACGATCTTTTATTGGAATTGCTTTGAATGAAGCAGAAAAGAATCATTCGAAAATAATTCAATTTTCATGAAAATGTCAAGATTATTATCGATATCCAAAATGTAGATGCAAATATTAACCAATATATTTTATAATTGCCAATCAATAAAATACAACTTGAGAAAAAAAGCGAATTGAAACAGAATACTCACCTGAAATAAAACCGACGCTTGGCAAAATCAAATTGGTGGAAAATGGAGGTAGAGCGGGTACACTCAGAAGTATAAAGTGATTGAACTGAAATTTCCAAGCATTTGCATCATAGGTGCTTCAATGATTATTATAGTACTCACCAACTCACATGTAATTAACAACACTATTATAATAATTGAAACAATATAACCGAAACTCTGAAACTCAACACACTGAACCATCAACGGCATCAACGAGACTTGCTTGCCTGTTGTGTTGTCGAATGTTGGAGTCAATGGCCGGATGGCGGTTGCATTTGCGACCACTCAAGCTCTCAGAAGTAGGCGCAGAAGTATACGTCAGACGCAATGTCACAAGCCAATCAGAGAGAAGCAGTTCCCGCGCATTCACGAATGATGCGACCGTCACAGACGAGTTGCGCATGCCGCGAACAGTGTCGAAAGCTGATTTTGTTGCCAGATTGTGCAAATCCGTTCCCTGAAAGTGGATTGTAATGTAGAAAAGGAATATGAATTATTATTGCGTTGAGGAATTGGAAATTGGAAGAGTGATTTCTATTGGTGATTCATTGGAAGGAAGCGCCACCTGAAAATATCTTCCTCATTTTCTGATAAAATTCGACAAATTTGAGCTAATTCACGAATTCCATTTGAAAATAAATTATTAGTGTCAATATTTATTGGCCCAGTTGTTAAAACATGTCAGCTTTTCTTTTGTGTAAATCAATCTATTGAAATTTTTTTTACCTCTTTGAATTTTACCTCAGTAGCGTGAAATGAAATGTAAAGGATAATACATTTAATCCAATTGCACCTTACATTGTTTTTCATCTTAAGTATTGTCAACTTTTATGACCCTTCCATCAAATCAATGAGAAATTTTGGAATAGTTCTTAGATAACGTTTAAATAACATTTTCCATAAACGTATTCGAATTGTTGACTGGATATTCTCAACAATTCAAATAGACTAGAAAATTGAAGAGTAGACGTTAAAAAAACGTTCAGAACACACGTTAAAATTCGATTTCAGAATAACGTATTTTCAGATGAACTATTCTTCTGGAAGTAAGAAAAGTACGTTAAACATACGTAAAACATTAACGTATTCATATTGTTTACTGGATACGTATTTTAAACGATTCAAATTGATGAAAAATAGTGGAATTGTTTTTAGATAACGTTTAAATACCATTTTTCATAAACGTATTCGTATTGTTAACAGGATACGTATTTTCAACGATTTAAATAGACTAGTAGTTGAAAAATGGACGTTAAAAAAACGTTCAGAACACACGTTAAAATTCGATTTCAGAATAACGTATTTTCAGATGAACTATTCTTCTGGAAGTGAGAAAAATACGTTGAACATACGTAAATCATTAACGTATCCATATTGTTGATTGGATACGTATTTTAAACGATAAAAATTAATGAGAAATTGTGGAATTGTCATCAGATAACGTTTAAATAACATTTGCCATAAACGTATTCGTATTGTTGACTGGAGACGTATTTGAAATGATTCTAATGAACTAGAAGTTGTGGAATCGTTACATAAGAACGTTAAAATAACATCTTTCATAAACGTTATAATAATTTCGGGAGGAAACGTATTAGCACTCAATTTTATAACTGATTATTGTAAAATTACGTTTGATATATGTTATTGAAACGTATTGAATTAACGTTATAAATTATAACTGAAATGACAACGTTGAAAAATCAACCGATAACGTATTTTTCTACCAATCAACGTTAAAAAAACATTTATTCAACGTGTGTGTGCCCACTGGGCTCCTCTCAAAGCCATATATACATTCGATAGTCATAGTTCTATTTGGAAGGCAAAATCCAAGTTGGTACCAATATTATTAACATATCCTGAGAATCTTGTACCAGTACCAGGGATATGAAACTTCTTCTTGTCTTTGGACCAGAGCAGTCAATGCTTCTTTTATGATACCTGGACTTCCATCCACAGATCTATACTTTGAGATAGTTTCTAAAAGGGGAGGGCTGTTGATGAATTGTATTCTTGGGGAAAAAACAGGCCAATGTTAATGCAAAGGCTTTCAATGATGGGTTGTACGTTGTACTCCTGCTTGCTTGGATCTTTTAACATTCTTTGAAATGAATCTCTTGCAACTCCTGAATTAATGAATGCCTGAAAAGAAGAGAAGATTTTTTGATATGATCATGACTTAGTTGTCAGAGTTAATGGAATTTAAGAAATTCGAGATGAAATATTCACCTTATTCTTCTAATTTTAGAAGAAGATGGTGCCTCAGTGAAACGGGAAGATGAATCTCATTTCTCCACTGGCTCATTTTTTTCAACCCTGCAAAACAGATTACACCAGATATAATTAATCACTAATGCAACAAAAATTACAACCATTCCACCTGCCGGTAGGAGAACAGGTACTGGGAAGAGACTTATCAATTTATAGAATTTATCATATGTGAGATGCTTATATCTGATCCATCCCTCTGTTGAGTTTCCAGAGTACCGGCACAATGACGATTTTTTTGGTGAAATGGCTAATATTTGATTTCAATATTTTGGTTCTTGCTCTGGAAATTCCCAGAAACTTACCTTAAGGACGAAAGTTCGAAGATTGGTATGGCAAGAAGGGGATTGGCATCATTTTTGAGATATCTGGTACCATTCACTCGAATAACGAAATCTTTTAGCTCAAAGTGTTCGGAACATACAAACAGTTTCTGAGAAAGATCATCAAGTAATATTCAGGATTGAGAACCAGTTGTTCCTCTTCTCAATATCAGAATGTAATCTGGAAAGTGAAATTCTAAAAATCTACGCCTCTGATACTAAGTATGAAAAGATTAGAACATACCTTTGCAAATTCAAGTTAGGATTCAAATAGTCCAATTTACCACACACAAGACACTTACGAACCATTTTCTTATCGTATTTAGCTGGAGATATTCAAAAATAAATCCAAATAACGCTTTTAACATACAATGAAGCTCAAAATCTTGTTGACAACACTGTTCGAATTGTCAGAAATTTCATAGAATAATGATGGCTGCACGTAATTAATGAATGAACTGGACATAGATTCAAAAAATCGTATTGCCAAACGTTTTTATACATTAATCTGGAGCAAAAAGATCGATCCGTTTCGCGAACATTTACATATACTTAAGTATATGTAATGTGAAGAATGCACAATAGTTGAAGAAACCAATACTCGTTTCTGGCATTCACGCACAAATGAGTAGATGAATTTCAATCTAAGAAACTTTTCATTTTGATTGAGAGTTCATTTATTAGAAAATTCAACGAACGTCACAACGTTGCAAAAATTTCTACTACATTTTGATTCCGTAGTATTACAATCACCCAGTTCAGTTCTGATGATTTTGAAACTTGGCTTCACTATTTATTATTGAAAGGTGTGTCTCCTCTTTCTATGGTCTAAGATATGAACTATGTGTATTGAATGAAGGTGGTCATTTCGAGCAATTTCTTTAGTTGATGTTATTCATACCATAATACCATAATTTATTATTTTTATTGGTTAAGTTATTGTTAAGTATTCATTTTGATATGATACTTTTAAGTAAATTGTTTGAATATGAAAAATTTCGTAGGCATTTCATATATTTTACTATTCGGTATCATCATTTCAAAACTTCGAATCTCTGGAAATTGAAGAGACACGCCCAAATATGCATATATATTCGAGATCAGGAGAAAATAGCCTATCAAAAGATGGAAGAATATACAGGACAGGACACCCTGTTTTGAAAAAATGTTGTTGCATTCAATATGTTGTTCACCCTGTATATATTCCAATTGACGTTATCATAACTCCAAAAATGGGCATTTTCAGTAAACCCAGTCTGCCACTTGAAAAAAGATTACAGAGCTTGCCAGGTGGTTCTTAAAATTCGAAACTCTGAATAACTCAGAATAAAAGAGATAGATCAACATGTGTTATGTGTTACATATTCGAAATCAGGGGAATAAGAGCTAGGCAAATATGGAAAAATATACAGGGTGTTCCATTTGAAAAAATGAAGGTGCCATCAATATGTTGGCCACCCTGTATATATTCCATTATGTGAATACATACTGTAAAATTAGTGCATTTCATCCACCCATAATTTTTGGTAGTATAAGAGTACTGCTCTTTGCAGTGAATGCAGAGGGTGTTGTTGTCACCTTGCGATGTATCGTCTTCTTTTTCTGAGCTAGCTATTATTTTCGTCAATTTCTTTTTTCTTTTCATTTCACAATCTTTTCCTTCACCAGTTGTATCAATTTATTTTGGGTACCAATTCGATATTTTATTTACCTTTTGAAGCAGCCCTTTCCAAAGACATTTCCATTCATTTTTTTTCAACCCTATCTTCAAGAGTTGATTAAGAAACATTATAATTATTGGCTGCTTTTTTCTAGTCCATCGTTTCAGAAACAACTTCCGTAATTGTTTTTTCCATGTCATCCGTAGGCCAATGGTGACGACTAGTGATAACAGAAATCGATAGGTCACGAATTTTTTTTTCATTGCGGAAAATTTTTAGTTTTCTCAAATTAGTTCATTTATATTGCATTCAGTTCAAAAAACTTCATTATTATTTCCCGATTCAGATCGGGAAAAAAACAGTCTGCAGGATTAGCCCCGTAAAAAACAGCTTATACGATGGATGTATAGGTTACATTAGGCTCACGCATCTTGTTCTGATGTTCCTAGAAGATCCAAGCGTTTCATTGGTGAACTATGTCAGTATAGTTTTGTAACTATGAGTAAAAAACTACAGTTGCATGTTGCCGGTATGTCATTTTGTCCATAGCATGCGGACAAAAGAATTTCGTTTAACGCCATTTATCTAAGAATATTTGATTTTTTGGTACCTACTTTCATTTCATAAAGATTGATTATAGAGGAAGAGCCAGTGACCAATTTTCATATTTCATTTCATAACCAAAATTTACTCGTTTAATATTCAATATCTGCTCGAAAATGAAAACCATTTCTGCCAGCCCATAATGGCCGCAGTAGACTACCATAAGCGCTCAAAGAGGCCTGAAAATTAGATTCAACTATGTCATAGTATCATACACAAAACTTTCAGGAATTGTTATTGATAATATATTGAATCTATAAAAATAATGACAGAACTTTTTCGTCCCTCCTAAGTGTTGGCAGAACTCTTTGAAAATTCATTAAGAACAGCTGTACTTATGTCATTTCAGTACGCTTGAAATTTACAGGAAATAAAGAAAATGTGTCTAGAAAGCGAATTATAATCATGACAGAAATTTTTTGCATCACGGACCATCTGCCAGAACGAGAAATGTTGCCGTTCAAATGCGAGCGAAATGAGCTTATTCATATTTGCAAGTCAGACCTAGAGCGCATATTGGGCATGTATCATTGTCAATGAAAGGAAAAAATTAGCAAGAAAAGTACTGCATTGTTTCTCACTCGAAGAATATTTTTCAACAATATTATAATGGTTAGATCTCAAAAAATGAGTAAAAATATTTTCACCAACAGGTTATTAATAAACATTGACTTTGTTAGAAGAATTTATATATATATCTCATTTTTCCAACTACAAGAAATTCACAATGCATAAGCAAAATGTTTTCTCGAAAACTATTCCTTTTAGAGTAATGATCCAGGAGTACCTTTTTCATGTAGAAGATATTGGCGCATTAGAATTTGCTGTGCAAATGCAAATTTGTCCTGTGGTGTATAAGTTGTGCAATTTCAACATCTCCGCCACTGGAACGTCTAATAAAACCGAGTAAAGTGCAAAAAAGACTATTATTAGTGACAATATGTGTTCAGAAACTTGATTCAGTAATTCAAATGGTTCCTGAGATATCAGCAAAGAGCTGCATGAAATATAAATTTTTGACACGGAAACGAAGAACCGGATTCCTCCGGTGGAAGAGAAACAAAAATGTTATTTTTCCATGAGAAATCTACACTACTCTATTTCAGTGAGTTTTTCAATCGATAAAGACGGTTATTATTATTAATTTTGGCTTATGAATCGAGAATAACTATTTCGGACTTAAACTATTGTTCTAATTGCACTCCGAATTATTGTAAAATGATATATGTATCAATTTATCACAAATTGTTCAAGATTAGTTATGTAAACCATTGTTAATTTATTTTTCCTGAAGTATTCAATTTCAAAGAAAATATACTCCTGTTCATTCACACGGTTATGTTATGATATTTAATATTATCTCACCAAAGCAATCCAAAAAAGACGAAGAATAAATTTCTAAATAGCAATAAAGAGGGATTTGATGTTTCGAAATTCTGTTCATAAACTATACGATTATCTATCTGATTTTTTCTGAATTAACATTGAATGACAATTTCTGTTTATTTGAGTGTAATTTAAATAAGTTCTGAAGGGGCTTTAGTTTCACTCTCACCTAAATACCCTGAAAACTAAAATCGATTAGTACGCGCATTATCCTTCGAATTAAACTCATCTGCTAGTTCACGGGTACACTATTATAGAACGAGGTAAGATATGGAAATCATAACTTTTCCGAATACATTCTTGTTCGATCAGAAATTTATTTGAACGCCATTTCCAATGAACTGGAATGAAACAGCATATTCCATGATGTGAAATTTTGCTTATCATGCACGATGATAGCAATTCCCAACTTCCATCTCTTAATCATTCTTTATACATTTCGAATCAATTTATGCACCCAATGAGACTTAAAAAAATATTTCTGCCTGATAAAATATACAATTACTCTCAGTCTTTCAGAAGATGATTCATTAATATTTTGATTCGAGAAAGTAGAAATATTTCTATGAAATATGAATTGAGAATCACCTTTCTTTTCTCGTACATCCGATTAATCAAACAATATTTTTACACGTCAATTGTTCGATAGATAAGATAAACGATAAGAGCACCAATTATCCATCACATTCATTCATATATAGGAAAAATTTATATATCATTGATTGTGTGCTTTTTTAGTTTGTTTTGTGATTGCTTTGATCCGGAACATATTGAAAAACAGGTAAGGCATTTTCACGATTTGATCGTGAAATATACAATTATTGGGTTCATTGTAGAAGAATTACTTACTTAATGGACTATTTCCGAAAATTTTGTGGCTTCATAGTTTACCATAGAGACCAATTGTCTAAATAGTTTGCCATATTATCTCGATCCAAGTTATTTTTGGTAGTATGCAAAGTATGTTCACGTTAAATCCAAATCCAGAAGCGTAAATTTTTACATTCAATGAATACTGATAGTATTTGACATTTTAAAGATAACTATTGAAATTCGAGCAATTTTTTATTCCTATTTAACATTTATCTTTTAGTACCTATTCATGTTTTCGTCGCATTTTTCATTTATGAAAAATTGAGCTATGATTCTTATTTAAGCTGCAAAGAATCATAACCGGCGCAACGAAACAAATCTGATTGAATATTGATATTCAAATCCATAACAATATCTGAGAATGTCATTTATTTGTCACATTTTTCTAGAAGAAACAAATAGGCAAGGTAAGGCTCTGGTGACTCGCAGATGAATAAAATTTTCGTCGGGCGATGAAGACACATTTTTCGCGAAGAAGCAGTGCTTTATTCCAAAAGGCACTAGTGTGTAGCACAGTGATTCCGAACCTTATATTTTTTCAAGTTGTAATGAAATGATAGGATCAACCAAAAACCTAGGTTTTCTAAAATTTCATAAAATATAAAAACGAAACAAAATCAATTTTTGTTCATTCGAATCAAAAACAAACAAGAATACATCAACCATTCGCCATTTATAGTAAACAAACGTTTTTAAATTTTTCAATCACGAAGGAAATCATAACCAAATAGAAAACCTTGGGTCTATCACTAATTGTGATTAGTGATGTATATTGTATAGTTCTTAGAAATTCTATTCTTGGAGTTGATTTCAAGCAAATTGCACACCGCATGTCATGCTGAGGATGTGTTCCATTTCTGTACATGTTTTTTAAGACAACAAGGATCGAATTACAGCTTCCCACAACAGGGGCGAAGCCAGAAATTTTTTTTACATGCTAACTTCTCTACCTGTATATCAGTAGATACAGTTGAATTTAAGCACATCTTCAATTTTTTATTTAAAATAGCTGAATGGTATTCATGGATACAGTCAATTTTCAAAAGCTCCAATTGGGATATTAGCTGATGAAACCACCGATGTTTCGAATAAAGAACAGTTAACTCTTTGTGCAATATAAGTGTTTCATTCGACGTTTTCGAGGAAGGAATTGCGATACAAATCCAGAATTTTGTATTTTTGTTTTAGAGTACATGAACTCAATTTCTGAAATATTTTCAAGCCGAATCTACTTCCGGTTCTACCGGAAACGATGTGAACTTTGTTATTTCAAATGCAACACCCTGTATATTTATACATATTTGAATTCTTCGTTCAATTCTGCAATGATTCGATGTATGATATGCGCAACCACATCGAGCGATTATTGAGTTATAGCTGGATTCTCAATTTTTTTGGCAGAAAGATTGTCACAAATTAGTGTTCATATCTTCAAAATCCCTCATTGTAAATTTTTTTTTCCAACAGTGTAACAGAAAAAAGTACACTGATACTGCTTATTGTATGAATTATGAGAAAATACTATACAGGGTGTCTGAAACGGGGCTTCAAAGTGTGCATCAACAAAACTATGAAATCTCATTTTTCCAAATGGGAACCATATAATTTTGTAATTCCGATCGATTGCTCGTCAAAAACTAGCTAGAGTGTGCCAAACATTTCATGTCTTTAAAATCAGTAGTTTTGCCGTTATCGAATAAAATTCGAACTTCACGACTAAATCCAGGTTTCGCTCAGTCAAATTCATTGGTATGCACGCCTTTTTCAAAGTAGACTATGTTAGGAATCGTCATTCCTACTTATTTTTATGAATCGAGCACTATGCAGAAGATGCAATAATAATTAGGTACACTAGAATGATTCAATGAATCAAAAGTATGTTCTCTATTTGCGGCGAATGTGACCAATAAAAAAAAACAGATAATGAACGATGACCAAATAGTGCTCGATTAATGAAAATAAGTAAGAATAACAATTCCCAACATAGTCTACTTTGAAAAAGACATGCATACCAATGAATTTGACTGAGCGAAACCTGGATTTAGTCGTGAAATTCGAATTTTATTCGATAACGGCAAAACTACCGATTTTAAAGACATGAAATGTTTGGCACACTCTAGCTAGTTTTTGACGAGCAATCGATCGGAATTACAAAATTATATGGTTTCCATTTGAAAAAAATGAGATTTAATAGTTTAGTTGAGGCACACTTTGAAGCCCCGTATAGTATTTTCTCATAATTCATACAATAAGCGTTATCAACAACAATAAGCGTCATCAGTGTACTTTTTTTTGTTCCACTGGTTAAAAAAAAAGTTCTTACAATGAGGGATTTTGAAGATATGAACACTAATTTGTGACAATCTTTCTGTCAAAAAATTTGAGAATCACGCTATAACTCAACAATCGCTTGATGTGGTTCGCATATTATACATCAAATCATTGCAAAATTGAATGAAGAATTCAAATATGTATAAATATACAGGGTGTTGCATTTGAAATAACGAAGTTCACATCGTTTCCGGTAGAACCGGAAGTAGATTCGGCTTGAAAATATTTTAAAAATTGAGTTCATGTACTCTAAAACAAAAATACAAAATTTTGAATTTGTATCGCAATTCCTTCCTCGAATACGTGTAATAAAACATTTAAAAAAATCACCCTGTATATGTACACTGTGCTTCACACAATTTGAATTTATGTTTTATCTTCGGCGTTCGAGGTCACAGAAATCCGTAATTGTTTAGGAATCATTGAGAGAGCTTACGTGTTCTTCAATATTCCCAAAAGGGAACACGCAATATTGAACTCAAATTGCCTAGACTACCGCCAAGACAAACGCAAAGATTGGTAATAAAAACAGATTCTGCTTCAGAGTATTACAGAATAACGATTTTTATTCCGTTTTTGGATGGCATCATAACAAATCTCCAGAATCGGTTTTCAAAACATAAACAACATAAACATATAATAACGAATTTTGAATGCCTATTTCCTGATAACGATCAAGACTTCGAAAGTCAGTTGAAGTCTTTTTTGGAACTCCACAGCCTCTATAAAGATGTGTTTATATAGTCTATTTCAACCGCATCAGCTGAGAGGTCATTTTCAAATTTGAAGTATTTGAAGAACTATCTTCGTAACACCATGGGGGAGGAGAGACTGAATAGTTAGCGGTTCTTTATACCAATCAAGATATAAATATAACTGTTGAGGAAATTTTGGACCAAATGGCGAAAAAATAGACGAAGAATTTCATTGTAAAATCTTTTTATAACGGTTTTTATTTTAAGGTGGGCGTTCAATGTAGTGTGTTTTTATTTCAAGTTGATTTCGAAAACGGTTTCACTTTGAGAACTGAAATTTTGTGGGTGAACTCAGAAAGGATTAGGGTTCTTGTTGAAATAATTTTAATCGATTTCATTCCGACAGTTGCTTTTTTTTCTTTCAAAAATAGAAGAAAATGAGCCAACCCATGCTTCTGTTTTATTTCAACAGAAAGACCCATGAAAATAGTTCAACATCCGATTAAAAGTGAATCTACTGATAATTTCGTTCAGAAGATCAACTTGAAATACGGAATTGGCAGAAAATGGCCAAATTCAAATTTTGGCGGGAAAAAATTCCTGCTTTACCCACAAATTAGCTTATTTCATAGTTCGGCGATTTTCGGATAGAGAGCGCCATTGTACATTTCATTCATGATTAGAGAGATACTCATAGAAGAACTTATTGTGATAATGTAAGTTCTATGGAGATTTTCCTTAAAATGGACGGTGGCGCCTCTATCGGCTGCGCTTTCCTACTCGCTTTAAACGCCCACCTTAAGTATGAGTATTTTATTGTGTAAAAGTCATTTATTTCAAATGAATCATTGAAATGCCATATGTTTTTTTCTCCCTGAATATTTGCATCCCCCCCCCGAACGAAAATTCTGGCTGCGCCACTGTCCCACAATGTCCAATCTAATGCAGATTGATAAATTTCCTGAAACTATAGAAACAGGAGGCACATCATCTCATTCATAAATACGAGAATTGGTGAAGCCAAAATTTAATCAGTATTCAATGAGTGGAACAAAGATAGCATAAAGGATAGCAATATCATCAGATCCGGCCGTCGCAACATTGCAAAACCTAACTTTGAAAGGTTCAGTGGCGTTCAGTATTGAGGAATGGAAATAAAATTACAAGTGAATTAACTCTTTTTGACGAATTCATACAATGTTCCGAACATTGAAACAGATTCCGAGTTAGATGAACAGAGTCAGCTGAATTCAGAATTGATTTTCCTCCTCTCAATATTAGAAGGGTATCTGAGAAGTGAAATTCAAAAAGTCGAAGAATCTACGCCATTGTCACTTAGAAATGATAAGAGTAGAACAAATCTGTGTAAACTCAAATCAGGATTCAAAAAGTCCAATTTACCACAAACAGGACATATACGAACCATTTTTCAACGTATTTTGCTAATATTATCTATTCAGAAATCGATCCAAATTTCATTTTTCCTACGCGATAATTTGATGACAACACTGTTCAAAACGTCATTAGATAGATGCATAGAAATACCTGGTGTTGGCACTGATCAGATTTTGTTTAAGACTTTCTGGTCGATCGAAAATCTGAGAATTTGTCCTGATTTTCATTTCTCCCGAAAGGGGTCGAGCTATTTTTCGTTGCCGCAGTAGCGCCACGATCCATGAATATTACGGATTATTCCCGAAGTAGGACCGAATCTACAACCTAGAGTGCCATTTTGATCTAAAAATTTTGGCCACGATTTTGAGCAGGGAGTCGATACACCGGGCATTCTATGCATCTATGTCATTAGCTAGACAAAATTAAAATAGCAGAACGAAATTCATGAATGAACTGTCTACATATTATTCAAAAAACGGTGCTACCATAACGTGCCCATTCATATCTGAAGCAAAAACGGCCGAGCCGATTCGCGGTCATCGACATTGTCTTCCATTTTCAACTAAAGAAAAACTTTTGAAATCTCTTGTCCTGTCACACTTCAATTTCTGCAGCTCCGTGTATGTGCCTTGTTTGGATGCTTATGATCGCTATAAAATTCAGAAAGTTCAGAATTCTTGTTTGAGATTACTATACGGCGTGGGGAGGAGAAGTTACATCTCACCATTTCTTGAGAAGTCGGGTTGGCTCAGTATGTCGGATAGACATAGATTGCACGATATGCTCTTCTTTTTCAGAATTCTCAAGTTCAAGACACCACCTTATCTTTACAACAAGATTAAATTCAGAACGGATGTACTTAGTTTGAATCTTAGGAGGAGGGGTATGTTGTCAATTCCTAGGCACAGAAAGGAAATTTTTAAGAGATCCTTGTCTTTCAACATAGCAAACACTATTAATGCTTTTAACGATTTTGATATGTCCTGGTCGATACAATCTTTCGAGAACAGGTGTAAGCGAGATCTCTTAAACGTTAGCAATGAATAATTGCCATTTTTCACTGGTTATCTCCTACGTCTCCTCATCCCTTAGTTTTTCCCTCTATTATCCCATTATCTCAACTCCAAGTAAATTTTATTGTTTTTTTTTTTCATCGGAATTTTCAAACTTGAAAATTGTTTTTTTTTCTCGTTCGATATTTTCAAAATTGTTGATCTCTGTTCACGACTGCTTCTGGAATTTGTAAATTTTATTTTTTTCTCTAATTGATTGCTGTATTCCAAATAAGATTTTTTTGTTGTATGATGAGAATATTGATATTTTTTGTTATTGGTTGCTCTTGATTTTTAATTTTATTATTTAAATTGAGGCCCTAGCAGAGTCCGGGTTACTGGAACTCTGATAATGAGGCCTTTTGTTGTCCCATATTGTGAGACTTTAGTGACTTTACAATAAATGGATTTATTATTATTATTCCAATACCTACATTAGCATATTATGTAATGTACCGGGTTTTTCACCATAATTTGACCCCCCCTTTAACTTTGTTACTGAAGGAGATACAGAACAATGTTTCATACAAAAATTTCACGAAATCAACTGAGGTTTTTTAATATGACTTCACGAACTGAAATATATACAAGGTGGCCAACATATTGATGGCAACTTCATTTTTTCAAATGGATCACCCTGTATATTTTCCTATATTTGGCTAGCTCTTCTTCCCCTAATTTCGAATATGTAACATATGTTGGTCTATCTCTCTTATTCTGAGCACCACAGAGTTTCAAATTTAAAGAACAACCTGGCAAGCTCAGCAATAACTTTTCAAGTGGCAGGCTGCGATTACTCAAAATGCCCGTTTTTAGAGTTATCTCCTTAGTAACGATATGAAATACGTTATCATAACTCCAAAAATGAGCATTTTGAGTAATCGCAGCCTGCCACAATTGGCAGGCTTCAAGAAAAGTTATTGCTGAGCTTGCCAGGTTGTTCTTTAAATTTGAAACTCTGTGGTGCTCAGAATAAGAGAGATAGACCAACATATGTTACATATTCGAAATTAGGGGAAAAAGATCTAGCCAAATATAGGAAAATATACAGGGTGTTCCATTTGAAAAAATGAAGTTGCCATCAATATGTGGCCACCTTGTCTATATTTCAGTTCGTGAAGTCATATTAAAAAACCTCAGTTGATTTCGTGAAATTTTTTTATGAAACATTTTTTTGTATCTCCTTTAGTAACAAAGTTAAACGGGGGGTCAAATTATAGTGAAAAACCCGGTACGTAATTCACAATATTTGAAGAAACAAATACTCATTTCTGACATTCATACACAAATGAGTAAATGCATTTCAATCTAAAGTACTTTTCACCTTGATTGAGAGTTCATTTATTAGAAAATTCAACGAACGTTACAACGATGCAACCCAGTTTAGTTCTGATGATTTTGAAAATTGGCTTCACTATTTATAATTTGAAGGTGTGTCTCCTTTTTGTATAGTCTAAGTTTATTTCCCAACTGTATTTATCGATATGAACATTTTGTGGGTTTATTTAGCCATTTCATTTCAGAGATTTCTCAAATATTCAAAATCTATAGAAAAATTGTTGCCATCAATATCTATCATGAACAAACAATTTTGTTCACCATTATTGACAATTAAAATTCTTAAATTCAGAGGATGTATTCATCTACATCAAGAACGTGAAGGCAGATTACGATGATAATATTGAGATTTCGAACAATGTAATGACGGCTACAGATATCTACCTTTTTCAATTTTCTGGTATTATTTTGAGCAATATAAAGACACCAAATAGAAATGAAAACAAATTTTTCGAAGAAATTTAGATTTAATTTCGGTTATAATCGGCAGTGCTGAAGCTGCAAAAATATTTTAGCTGAATAGAGAATTTCGGACAATTTGGAAGCACGGCATTGGCCCCGCCAAGTCGAGCGCGAAGCAAACACTGCCGTACTATCTTTACCCGAACCATTTCGTCGCATTTTCAGGTCCCTATTTGAGAACCTCCGGATGAGACCAGAACGCCGTCATCCAGTAAGCTATAATTACGTACTTAAAATCCAAAATTTCAAGTGTGTAGGTCATTAAGTTCCGAAGTTAAGAGAAAGCAAATTTTCGCATTTTCGACCCTCACTCACTCATGATCATCAAAATAGAACTAGTACTTCCCATAGACTCAGAGAGCTGAAATTTGGTACAGAGTTAGGGTTTAATGGCCACATAAAGGGAAAATTATAAAAACTAGGATAATCGAGAATCTGGAGTACCATTGTTGTGGCATGTCACGTGAGCTCACGTGCTATCACGTCATCTTCGCAAAATGTGCAACCACAATAATGTATGGAAGTTTATGCGCTTGGAAACACATTTTTGTCATACTCAATATGTGAATATCGACTTAAGAATATAAATGGAAAAAAGAATAATAATCGGGTGATCAGTCTTATACACAGTGATATTTTTACTGTCTCATTTATTGTTCAAGGAAACGATAGGCCGGAACAATAAATGTGACAGTAAAAATTATCACTGTGTATAAGACTGATCACCCAATTATTATCCTTTTTTCAATTGTTATCATTTCACGCATTCAAAGTTAGCATTTGCTGTCACTTGAAAGCACATTGAACTACCCGCAAATTTACATTTTCTAACCGTAATCAGATATCACGTCGGATATTTTGTGAAGTGAAAATGGATGAAAATTTGATCGAACTTGTCAGTGATGATCATTCTTCATCAGAGTACAGGGATCAGAATGTACGACAACAAGCTGGGTTGCTGGGTGCTCATTCCACAATTGCTGAACTAATTGAGGGCATTCTCCCACTTCCTCTCTTCGTTGATTTATTTGGTGAATCAAATCTCTTCAATGAGAATCACCAGCAACTGTAAAAGCAGTTATGTTCTCTATATCTTCTTCCAATTCCGAAGAGCTTGATGAAGAACTCTGTTTCGCTGTATCACTGAATAAAAAAATGCAATGAAATTTTGGTGCAATATAGAACGTCTATTGCTCTTCAGAAAAAACATTATCAGATGGGTCTGCGGTGGTTAGATTGGGAGAGAAAAAATTGAATCCGAAAAGGAATCGGGTAAGAGATGGGCTATATGGATAAGTTTGGTATCAAACTATACATTTTCGAGGACGGTGAATTCAATAAAAAATATTCGGAGGCTCTATCTAGCATAGTTTGTAATAAAAAAACCACTCCCAAAAAAAATGTGTCAAATAAGAAAATCTAATAAAATAGATCAATATGTCCACGTTTCTACAAAAAGAAGTGAAATTCCACCAAAAACATTCTGTAAAACTAGCCAAGTCTCGATGGAGCTGCTTGTTTATCTCTAAAAAGTATTGAAATCTAGAAAAAGTCGAGCCAAGTTTAAGGCTCCTTACTGCGATTTCTTTATTATTATAGTTAATGTTGTGTAACTTGGCCGTTGAAGGGTACACAAGGGTACAAAACCAGGTGCTCCATGACACCACTGCACCAATCTGTCGCCAGAAACGCAACCCATTGACGGCATTGACGATGGAAATTGCCATTTGGAAAACGTTCATTCAATAACCAGTCAATTGTAGGCTTGATAAAGCGTATTCAATAATACGAGCCTGAAATAAACAGTATAAAAAATTATTTCCAGTACAGACGGACTTCTAATCATTGATAGAAGACCGTCTGTACGTCTATTTTATTTTAGATCGGTGGTCGATTTTACGCTCCAAAAAGAAGAGAGCAGAAGTCAGCATTGTCAATGCTGAATGCATATGTGTTGCACAATCAACAACAGCCTAAAATGAGACACTAGCGTCCAATTACCAATACCAGCATGGGCTATTATCTCGCTTAACAAACATAGGTAGGTTCAACAGATATAGCATTACGTGTAAACAAAATTGACTATAGTACCCTCTAACGTATAAAAGTATAAAGAATGTTCAACGGCCAAGTCACACAACATTAACTATAATAATAAAGAAATCGCAGTAAGGAGCCTTAAACTTGGCTCGACTTTTTCTAGATTTCATTACTTTTTAGAAATAAACAAGCAGCTCCATCGAGACTTGGCTAGTTTTTACAGAATGTTTTTGGTGGGTCTCATAATCCACATTTTCATATTTCAATTAGGCCCAGTACCAGAAATGTGTACATTTATGATATTTCGGCATTGGCGTTGATTTGTCGGGAAAAAACGTTGAAATCGTTCATGAAATTGAAATTCTACTCGTTTCAAAGTTTATCTTACTACCTGCCACATGATAATTGCTCGACAATTAATGTGATTAAAATCTTGCACCGAACTCCTGAAAACGTAGGACGGTATTCGGTAATTTCTACTTGAAGGCAAATATCGCGATGAGTATTGAATTCCGGATTTTTGTATGATCATCGTTCATCCACATTGTAGCAAAATTCGCATTTTCTAGTTCAAGAAACCAATCGACTAAAATTGTAACAGCTTTCCGAAAAAATTGACAACCGCTGTCTGTGATCTGGTGTTGCAGAAATGTTGGAATTATTTTTTTTTGTCAATTTGCTAGAATCATATGATAATCGCGATCTGTACACCACTTCGCATGTAGCTTGGCTTCACCATTCTCTGTTCGAATGAAAAATTTTATATCGATCGAACCAGTAGTTTTGAAAAAATCAAGCGCCCATATTTACGGAATCCCTGGTCGAAATGACAATTTTTTGTGTAGCAAACAGACTAGTAGATTTTAAGACGATTATGTACCTATTATCTGCTCTATTTGATTCCAATCAAGCAGAATAAACATTGTTGCACAATTCGCTGTCTGAGACACGATCAAATTACTGTGAGTACAAAGGAGAGGCAGAGCCCGCCGAATGTTCATCCCGAAAAAAATCTATTGTAGGAAGTGATACACGGCCTGAACCAAATACAAACTCAATACCTGATCGTGAGATTGGCGAAACAGGAGTTTCGGAAACTTATACGATTTCGCTTTCACAATTTTCGATTATGAACAATCATTCGTTTTATCAGGCATATGCTTTATAAATTATACTTATCAGAATGAGAGACATCTTTTTGAGTACTCCTAGAGTATGTGATATAACAAATTAGGTTCAATTGAAATCAGTATTGTCATTTTACAACTGATACGTTTGAAAATTTCATTTTCGTGTTAATGGGATTTATATCTGTATGATAAATATGAGGTCAGATTTGCATTTTTATGCTTATTACAACTATGATAACAATAATAATAAGCCAGGGGGGTAGAGGATTGCAATGTTTGGAATATCAACACTATCAACAAACATTGGAAATGGCAGTAAGGATTCTAACAAGTGAAGATCCACTTCTGAAATTCGTTGCTCAGCATGAAATTGCGAACCATGGGGCCTTCCTATTCCGAGTTGCACAAAGGGCCGTGGAGAAGCTCAGCATAACCGGCGTATCGATCAATCCTGAGCTCGCTGGAACACCGATCACTCAGGCGGACCAAAGAAGCCTAGCGAGACTGATCCGAAAGTCTCAGTCGGATACATTACTCGAACATCATATGAGTAAGAACTTACACACCGTATATTTCAGCAGTTAAAAAAACCAGGACCTGTCTGAGGAATTGTCTTTCGTCTTTCCGAGGTCCGCTAGCCTTAAGTCAGAGACGGAGGGATTTGTAATGGCGTGTCAAGATGGAGTACTAAATACGAGATGGTATAAAACGAAAATCATGAAAATGGACACCCCAACAACGTGCAGGGCTTGCCATAGGCAACAGGAAACGATTATGCACATCCTTTCCGCCTGCAGAGTTCATGCTCCATCAGGATATGTAGAGAGACACAACGCGGCACTCCGAATTCGATACTTCCATCTGAGAGCCGCGTATGAGATAGACAAGGAACCGGTGCTACCATTTGTGTCTCTGGAGATTGAAGCGGTGGTCCAGAACGAAAGAGCTCGCATATGCTGGAACTATCCTGTCTCAACAACACGGCAGATCAATGCTGTTAAGCCAGACATACTTTTGCTGGACAAGGAGCTGAAGGAGTTATTTGTCGTGGAATTCTCCTTCCCCTGCTGAAAATAATGTTGTGATGAAAGATCAGAAGAGGCAAAAATACAAAGAACTCATTTTCGAGCTTGGAACTCTATACCCAGGTCATAAAATTAGGATGGTCGTACTAATTATAGGATGTCACGGTGGAATGAGAGCTAACTACATAGATGAACTGAAGATTATCCCGGTCTGTAAATCACTGGCCGAGATATTTGCGCACAGAATGTAGAAAGCAGTGTTGCTCGGGTCACTTCATATCATCAGGTCTCATGAACTCTAGAAGCCACTTGCAGCTCATCTCTTTTGTTAAGGGACGCTACGGGGGCAGGATGAAGAACTCCTTCATTGAATGCGTGAGGGGTTTTTAGTGAGTAGCCAAACAAGATCTTGGATTCTCACACTACCGAGAGTGCGGACCCTCTCGGTGCCCATGCAGGGTTTCCCCTCACACGGACGTTAAAAATAATAATAATGATAATATTCAACACGACGTCAATATTGAATGAAATAAATACAATATAATAAAGAGTTTTCCAATAAGATGTGTTATTTTGCATTCGAAGAAAAATGCCATTTTTTTTGGATAAATGATCGAATGTTTATTTCATTGTAAAGAGGAAGACATGCAGTTAATAATGGAAAATAACATCAGCCAAATGACCACCAAGACCACGACTACAGGACCTTTTCATGAAAGGACCCCGCACTTTTAGTAGGTAAAGTGGCGACCGGTCAAATTTTCTGAAAATTTGGTATGTTGTTGTACCCGACTCATTGACCAAAAGTGTCAATGGGCCCAACCCAATCCTATCGCTAGTTTTCTAAATACGGGGTGTTAAAGTTGAAAATTGCCCAGATTTTCGGATTTATTTGCTAATTATTAAGAGTTACATAGGATTTCTGTTGCATACACACGTTTACTACATGTTCTAGGTATGAAATTAGAGGATACGTATGATTAAAAATATTTATATTTACCGGGTGATTCACGAATATATGACGGTAGTTTTTTTTCCAAAATTCACTTTTTCTACTGTGACGTCACGAGGGCATATTTTTGAAATGTTCTTTCCGATTTAGTATTATGACGACAAAATATTGCACAGTGCATATTTTTTATACAGGGTGTTTCACAGAGAGAACCACTAGACAAAATCATATTTTTTTTAGGATTAATTCGAAATCCTGTATTTTTGAATTGATTTTTGGAAAAAGTAATACCACAAACATATGTGTATCTCTAATCTCCAAAATATTCAGGGTGGTTTATTCATAGTAAGGTATTAAATTTTGGGAAAAGTACAAAAAACATGAACACCCTGTATTCGAAAATTTCCTCGGTCAAATGCAACTATTTTATCACTATATATTGATTCCGACAACATCTCCCGAGGTATGAATTTCAAATCCGATACTATGACCAGTTTTCGAGATACAGGGCGTAAAAGCGGAGAATATTCCATCAATTTTTTTTAAATTGAAAAGCCGAATTTATTTTATGTTGCGCCCATGAGTTCAGTATGAGAGCAGATCAGATGCACATGGGAAGATTTAGCTAAAATATTTACTGTTACAGGGTGATTCATGAATAAATCACAATAGCTTTTGCGAACACTCGATAATTCTAAAGTTTCGTCACAGCGAAATTATTCCATGAAGTTAATACCTATAGTCATTCACAATTTTCAGTCTGAAATACTTCACTTGATGTAATGTTAGACAGTTATTCAAAATTCACCAGAAAAGTTCTCCTTTCAATTATTTCAAAGCATATTATTTATGACTCACCCTGTATGGAAAGTACCTAATTATTATGAAGTATTTCAGACTGAAAATTGTGAACGACTAGGTATTAACTTCATTGTGATTTATTCGTGGATCACCCTGTAACAGTAAATATTTTAGCTGAACCTTTCCTTGTGCATTTGATCTGTACTCATACTGAACTCATGGGCGCAACATAAACTCAATCCGGCTTTTCAATTTAAAAAAAAATTGATGGAATATTCTCCGCTTTTACGCCCTGTATCTCGAAAACTGGTCATAGTATCGGATTTAAAATTTATACCTCGGGAAATGTTGTGGGAATCAATATATAGTGATAAAATAGTTGCATTTGACCGACGAAATTTTCGAATACAGGGTGTTCATGTTTTTTGTACTTTTCCCAAAATTGAATACCTTCCTATGAATAAACCACCCTGAATATTTTGGAGATTAGAGACACACATATGTTTGTGGTATTACTTTTCCCAAAAATCAATTAAAAAATACAGGATTTCGAATTAATCCTAAAAAAATATGATTATGTCTAGTGGTTCTCTCTGTGAAACACCCTGTATAAAAAATATGCACTGTGCAATATTTTGTCGTCATAATACTAAATCGGAAAGAACATTTCAAAAATATGCCCTCCTAACGTCACAGTAGAAAAAGTGAATTTTGGGAAAAAACTACCGTCATATATTCGTGAATCACCCGGTAAATATAAATATTTTTAATCATACGTATCCTCTAATTTCATACCTAGAACATGTAGTAAACGTGTGTATGCAACAGAAATCCAATGTCTTAATAATTAGCAAATAAATCCGAAAATCTGGGCAATTTTCAACTTTAACACCCCGTATTTAGAAAACTAGCCATAGGATTGGGTTGGGCCTATTGACACTTTTGGTCAATGAGTCGGGTACAACAACATACCAAATTTTCAGAAAATTTGACCGGTCGCCACTTTACCTACTAAAAGTGCGGGGTCCTTTCCCATAACCAAAACGCAAAGTGGCTGTACTTTGTCCTCGATAGCCTCACGAATTATCTCTTTGAAATTTTGAATCGACATTGGGCTCATGGCACAGGCATTCTCTTTCATATGGCCAAAGAAAGAAGTCGCAAGGTGCAGGCCAATTGCGATCACCTCTTCGAGAGATAACACATTCCGGAAACTTTTTCCGTAAAAGATCAATGGTTTCGTTGCTCGTTTGACACATAGCGCCGTCGTGTTGAAAGTGAGCGTTGTCCATATCAATACCATCCAGTTCCTGCCATTAAAAATCTTCTCTGCGTTAGCAATCCATTCACCGTAACTGTTTCTCCAGCCTCATTATCGAAAAACTGAGGTCAAACGTTGATGAAGAGGCTTTTCAACATCAACTCTTGGGTTTTACGAGAGCTCCACATGCGGCAATTTTGCTTGTTGACGAACCCACCGAGGTGGAAATGAGCCTCATCCCACACAAGATGATTTTTCTATGGAATTCTGGATCATTTTTATGCATTTCAAGGACCCAATCATGACTGTTGATGATCGGCTTGCTTGTGTTCTTACCTCAACAGAACTTTATGAGCCTTAAGACCCAAATCTGTATGCAAAATACGGTGTAATGACGTATGTGGAATGCCTAATTCCACCACGAGGAATGGACAAACCTAGGTGTTCTTCAACACTCTCGGCTACAGCAGCAATATTCTCGGCAGTTCTTGGGCGACGTGCACTGGTTTTATTCTTAACATCAATAACTTGTCCCAACATATCGAATTTTTCTATCAATTTCTGTATTGCGGTTCGACAAGGTGCTTCAACGCGATCCAAAAATGTTCGAGTTTACCGAACCGTCTCTGCCAAATTTCCACCAATTTTGTAGTAAATTTTAATAATTTCAATGCCTGGTCGACGCGTGTGTCGTTTCATTTTCATTAACGGCGTAGTTTCTACTTGTCAAATGTCAAATAATGACAGCTTCAAAAGGGACGTCTACCGAAATAGCGTGCTATTCAAAATAGCACCTCTTTATTTATAATAAACATGACATTCGATGTTTGAATAAAATTCAGAAGTGAGGATGAAATAAAATCTGATTTATTTCCAGGGTAAATGTCATCTGTCGAAAAATGACAGCATTAAAAGTGACATCTACCGGGATAGAGGGCTCCTCAAAATAACACCTCTTATTGGAAAACCATTTGGTACATTGGTTCACCTAAGAATGGGGGTTGTAATTCGAATTGAAGGCAAAAAATAACATTCGAAGACAATATTTTTGACAATGCACTGAAGAAAAAATCATTAATTGAACTGTTCGACGTAGGTTATTCTGTGAGTAGCAGATTCAGAAGCAAGAACTCCTATTCTTTCGTGGGTTTACAAACTAAAAATATTCAAACCGCTTTTATGTAACACATTCACATCATTCACATTTGAAGCAACAAAGAATAACAGGGTAAAAAATTCAATGACTTCAAATGATCTTACTTGGTTCTGAATATAATAATTTCGAAAGATGTTTTGCCAAAAGAATACTATTTGACATATTCGGGTGCATGAATATTAATTCAAAATCTAGTTCAAAATACCAGGCCCGGATCTAGGGGGGGGGGGGGCAAGCGGGGCGCTTGCCCTGGGCGCCAGCTTGAGGGGGCGCCAAAAACAACCAGAGGTTAAAAAAATTTTACTGTTGATTTTCTCGGAAAAAATTATTATTATTAAATATGACCCGACTAGTGCCATCTAGAACACCTAAAAAAGGACAAACATCCTAGCTTTCCAAAACTATACGAAATGAAATTATCGATGGCCACCAAAGTTCGGAATAACATTATTAATGAGATCAAGGAGGCCAACAACTTCACTATTATGTTCGACTGCATCCCAGATGTATCTCACAAAGAACAAATGGGCCAGGTTATACGATATTTAAAAATATGGACATGAAATAGAGAAAAGTTTTATTGATTTCCTAGAAATTGACGGCAAGACTGGAGAATAATCTCACAGCGAATTCTAGATAAACTGCAAATGTCGTGGGCAATCCTACGACAACGGATCTAATATGGCTGGATTGGCTGGCATACATAAAGGAGTCCAATCCAGAATTCTACAGATGAACGAGCTGGCAGTATTAGTTCCATGCCTAGCACACTCTTTGGATCTTGTGGGTGTCCATTCGGCTTCATCATGTTCAGAAGCAGTAGATTTATTTGGTGTTGTAGAAAAACTGTATTCATTTTTTGTTGATTCATCCACATGATGGACAATTATGAAAAAGTGCACGAAAATAAATTTAAAAGAAAGTAGCCAACCAAGATAGTCAGCTGAACATCAAGCTGTTAATGTCTTGCTCCTTGCTCAATAATTTACCGGGAGTTGTGAAGGCTCTGGAAGAAATCAAAGAATCCTCACAAGCCGCAGAATCCAAGTATGGAGATGGACAGTTACTTCATGCTGAGATGGATTTTAGATCCTCAACCTAACAATTTGCAATCATATTCTGCGGATCAATAGGGTCAACGTGGACATTCATAAAGATGATATAATTATTTTACGTTCATTATCATTGTTGCAAGGTTTTGTGAAGATCTTGCAAGGAATGAGAGAAAAACCTATTGAAAACTGGATCTCGGAAGCTACACTTCTTTCTGAAGAATTTGATGGAGCTAGATCTAGTTGGTTTATTCTCGAAAGAAGTAAAGGTTGTATTCGGCAGATTATTGTCAGAAATCAGAAAAAAGATTAGAAAGCGCAGAGCGTCAGCATACGAATTTCGCTTTCCTCAATGACCATGCTCTTCTAAACACGCAAAAATAGGATCTGCAGAAAGATGGGACCCTTTTAGCGCAAAAATATTCAAGAGACTTGAATGCGGTTGATTTCGGTCAGGAACTAGTGGTTTTCAAAGAGCTGGTTCCTGAAATTAGTGAAAGATCGACTTCATTAGACCCGCTACAAATTCAGTTTCAGCAGATTGAAAATAATAAAAAATTATTTGCGTTCCTCAATGAGTCAGGAACGTCTTTCTGGTCTCTCGATCTTAGCTATGTAAAACAAAACTGTTTCCGAAACAAATTTCGAGGAGCTGATAGAAGCGTTCGCGGAAAAAAATCGCGCCGCGTGAAGGTGTGAAGAAAAAGAATCTAGTTTCTTTTCTTGTCATATTTTTCTTATTTTCATTATTTATGTTTATTATTCATTTGTATCATTTATTTTTGGCTATTTTTTAATAATTCATATATTACACAAATGGGAGGGGCGCCATAATGAATTGTTGTCCCGGTCAGAAAAAATCGTAGATCCGGCCCTGCAAAATACACATACCATCAGACATAAATTTCTTTCACCAGATTGACAAGTTCGTGCAAAATATACTCGGTGCAAAAAAGACCAAAGTCAGATCTCTTTATCTGAAACTTGACAGGGACTCTTGAGCCAATCACAAATATCAAACAGAATGAATAAAAACCACCAAAATCAAAACATTCTGGGCTCTCTAGCCCTGGCCCAACCACCAATTCGGAGCAGTGAATAATCGGATTTTAACCTCCGACGGGCGACGGAGATACCTCTGGAGAAGCCTGCCGCAATTGAAGGCGAAAGGTTATAGGAGAAATTCCTATTGGACCAAGGCTAGAAAGTCTGAAATATGCTAAGCTCAGAGTTTGAATATTGACAATGCACACCCTATTTTTTATTCATCCTAAAACATACTAATCCAGAAATTATGCTTTTTTTTCAGCTCTCTGATACAAGAAACCATGAAGTCCAAGAAACTCGATCTAGTGCAGACCGACAAGAATGGAAAGGGTAAAAAATCCGTTTTAGAACCGTAAGTAGAACAAGAATCTTTCATATGCTATTTCTACTCCTGATATACGGTGGTAAATCATCAAACATATCAAGAATGTAACGTGCCCGAAAATTGATCTCTGGGGTACTTCAACAAATGTAGCAACACAGTAATCTTTACCTTCAAAACAGCTGAGAGCAAAGTTGGCGAAATCAATAATAGCCTCAATTGTGTTTCTTTCTTTGTGAAATCCAAAAAAACCTCATAATCTGGGAAATTGGCAAAAGTGAAATCGGACGATAGTTCAATATCTTCGTCACTTTTTTTGAACAAAGTGACCATCTTGGAAATATTTATGGACTTGGGAAACTTACCGGTACTTAAGTACCTGTTCAGTATCCTGTTTAGTCCTAAAATGATCGTATTAGTGTATTTTTTCCAACCCTTATGGAGAGCCCGTAATAATCAGTAGAATTATTTGTCTTGTTACTGCCTATATCTCTACTAACAATATCACCATCGCCAGCCTCATGAAAATTGAATGTTTCACCGAAAAAACTTGGAAAAATCATCGCCTAATCACCTAAGATTCTCTAGCTTATGGTTTTATTTAATGTTTACGTTTGATTTATTTGTATTAGATTAGATCAGTTAGTATGCAGACAGTCTGATATACACGGCACGCGTCTTAGTATAGGAAATAGAGGAAAGCATTTACTTTGCGATTCCAAGGTCTTCCTGTATATGAAGTGTGTATGAATTAAATCTCTCATTCATTTTATTCTCACGACAATATCATATAATCCCGGGATTTTTGACCTATGAGATTATTTCAACGTTAATATGGTCGGATTTTCTGAAAAATCTATGCCGATCTGATTCTGCAAACTGCAGAAAAAATCAGTTGAAATCATAATATGTATTTTATATAGGAAATGTAGAAGAATTGACAGACTGCTATCGATACAAGATACGAGTAGGGGAGCTTATCAGTTGAAAATGTATGTATCTCAAATAAGTGTGTAGTTCGATGAAAATTCAATTTGAATTTTTATTATCAATGCGTTAAATCATCGTCTTTAGAGGGATGACTCACATCCTTCTAATATATGTACAGGGTCAATGTTTCCGAACCTCGCCCAAAATTTTACGGAGAAACAACTATTTTCATAATATTCATTTTCAGTATGATATCCGGGATGCCGCAAAGAACTAGAATATTTTCATATCTTCGTCCTTTCCGATTATACAGAAAGTAGCTATTATAAATATTCCTGTGTCAATAATTGTTGTACATTGTGGAATTAAATAAATTAGTGGCTTCAGACAATTTAATCAACTCGCGAAACATAAAAATATGGTATATGCGACTATCTTTACCATCGGTTCCCATTTGAAAAATTAAAGTTCTAGATGGAAGCTCGAATCAAAATTCAACCATTTTGTGTGTCACAATCGAAAAATGTGTTGATTTATTGAGTATGCCTTATAAAGAAATGAAGATCAGCTCCTCATATCTCAATTCATATCTACGTCACTGGTTACGCTGATGATTCATTCATTCACTGCTTGGCGGATTCCGCGGATTGATAGATGTAGATGTGGCCGATTAGACGTTTACGAAGAACGGATCATAAGATTGTTCCGAAGATTTGAGTGCCTTAGTAGTTAGCAGCATGTATTCTATGAGGGAAGCATAGAATAGACACTTCATATTGAGGAAAGCTAAATTCTTTATAATAGCTCCCTGAAATCCGATGAGTTTCGTATAAGAAAAAAAATGGTTTGTGGGGCACTCGCAAGTTGATAAGCAATGGCACAACTTCATGCATTGCTTCACAATTGCATTTAATAAGGCATGTCCCAAAATAAGAGTCTTTGTAAAAGAAAACTGAGCAATATCAATTTGACGCATCAGTGAGAGCAGAAAAACGGCCAGACATTCTACTTACATGTGAACCAATGTTTGTTGCATGCTTTTGTGAGTGCCTTAAGGTGAACACAGACTATTCTGACGTGACGTGTTTACATGTGGGCCCACGTCAAAATGTGCGTGATATAAAAATGCAACACATCGTTCTGTGCGTTCACGTTCATATTATGCCAATGTGAGCACTGCTACACGTTTGACGTGATCCGACGGTGCCAGAATAGTCTGTATTCACCTTAAGGCACTCACAAAAGCATGCAACAAACAAAAAAGACTGACATGCTACTAACATGAAAAAGAATGATGAATATGAACGAAAATTGAAAATCGTATTGAAGACATTGCTGATGATTTCAATAATCACTACTCAGAGGCAGCCATGAACCTCAGAAAAACTAGAAGAAATTACTCCATAAGAAGAATCTAACATGAATAATAATCTATTATAGTACTGAGATACATGTATGTAAATGGGTCGTCTTGTATAGAAAAAAATATTTCAAATGAAAGTTTCTTAGTTTTCAGAGGTACATCGAATGCAGACACTCAATCTGACCTTGGAATTTTATTTCAAAGTAGTTTCAAGGTCAAGTTGATTTTTTGAATAGGAAATATGCATTTTTCGTTGCAGAATATTAATCTTCGTGAAAAACTGAAAACATTCTGCCTTTTTCTGTTTCTTCCATAATATGAATTGTTGGGGAAATATAAAAAATTGTTTTATGCTCAGAATGGATACGATGAAATGCTTCTACACAACTACTAAGCGAATTTGAAAAAGAAATATTTTTTTATTGGATGTTGCAAACAAAAAGAAAATCGATAACACATTTCACAAAATAAAATGTTGAAAAGTTTCCTCATGTTTAGCAATGCACACTTCTATCCTCTGTTGGAAGCTTCGGATGGTAGATCAAAGCACATGCTACGGTATGCGCCTGCATGAATTCAAAAAATTGTGATATATAAATCATTCAGAGTCCTAAATTCCTGCCGTATTCTTCAAGGCTCTCGTCACTCTGTATTTTATATTCGGGCAATTACTGCATTTCTTCACACGCGCCATATGCCATATATTGTTTGATTTGAGGAAAAATATGTAGTGCTCTCTTTCAAAAGAACATATACAGGGTGGGCCATCCATAACTTTCCACCCCGAATTTTTAGCTTTGGTCAAATTTAATTGAAAGGGGGACAAATAAGGGTGTTCAAATGAGTTTGATATTACTACGCCTCTAGCTGCAACCCCTAACAGCTCTCATTTTCGAATAGGTAAAAGGGGCCGAGCAGCACCTTGTTGGAAAGACAATTCAATTTCCTGCTTTATTATTATACAGAGTGACTCAGTATTCCGTCAATAACTTTCACACGCTGAATTTGGATTTTTGAGATGGAAAAGACGCTCGGACGGGTCGAAAAATGAATTCGATATCACTATCCCTCTAGCCACTACCCTAACAGCAATTATTTCAATTTGAACGAAAGCGCACGATTTACTTCGTAAATATTATTGTTTTCAAGTTTTCAGATATTGTCTCGGTTTCAGCATATTCAACATTGGTATAATAAGAAAGCGATGAAAAAAAAAATACACTCATGCAGGAAATTGAATTGCCTTTCCAACAAGGTGCTGCTCGACCCCTTTTCCTTATTCGAAAATGAGAGCTTTTAGGGGTTGCAGCTAGAGGAGTAGTTATATCAAACTCATTTGAACACCCTTATTTTTCCCCCTTTCAACAAAATTTGACCTGTCCGAGCGTTATTCCATCCCAAAGCTCAGAATTCGGGGTGGAAAGTTATGGATGACCCACCCTGTATACTTCATGCCTTGAGTGATGAGCTCTATTTGGAAAACGGTTTCGCTGTAATCTTGCTATGGCACGATAATTTCTTCTGCACTCTCAATAAAATCATTGAGTTTAAATATACATAGACACAACCCAGTTCATTGATTTGATGCACAAATTTTTTTTTTGCCAACTTCAGTGGCGGCGCATATTAGCTACTAAAGGAACTATATTCGTCCGATCCATTTTGTCACTACTCATTTATCGAAATCTGTAGGAGATTTATTTTCCTCTAGTTCTACGAATCGTAGGCAGGGTCGGATTCGTCCAAATTCGTTACAAACGGTGTGATTCAATAATGATGAACTATTAGCCATGAATTTCTCCAAAGGAGTGTTCTCAGGTAGGAAATGCAGGGTGAAAATGTTTCTTGGAGGGATATAAAAGAAACGTACTTAATCGATGAAAAGAATTTGTCTTTCTCGTACTCTCTTGAAGATAACTGAAAACCACATAAATCCAAACGCCTTCCAGAAAATGAAGGTTAAATTGGCCACGCAGATTTTCATCAGAACTTCATATTCGGCTATGAGTACAGTCATTGCAACTGGTGAGCTTAGGTCGAGAAGTGCCAATTCAACTGCTCAGTTCATTCTGAAAATGAATGATCTTTTCGACTGCCTCAATTCGAATGGAAAATTTGAGGGAAATTATCAGCCGTCAGCAATACAAACTCTGACGGAATTAATTGAATTCATTAAGTCTTAGACAGTTGGGAAAAATATTCCCTTTTGTTTCGACGTTTTGATACAAACCATCAGTAGCATCCTTCAATTGTGGGAGGAGACGAAGGAAACATTTCCATATTTGATAAAAAGTCGGCTCAACCAGGACCCAATCGAGAATTTATTTTCCAAAATAAGACAGCGTAGGGGATATGATTCAAACCCCTCAGCTCGATGCTTCAGATTTGGGTTGCAGTCGGTCATGACTGGTTGTCTTGAAAAATGTTCCGATATTTCTAACTGCCAAGACGACAATGATTTCGACCTGTGTACAATGGGAGAATCTGAAAGTGGGCCCATTGATGTGGTTGATTGGACAGATTCGACCATTTCTTCTGCGGATTCGGGCAACGGTGAGCCTAGTGAGGGTATATAAGGGATGAAGAGTTAATTGAACCCCGCAAGTTTCTCGGGGTATTTGATGAGGAACATCGCAAAAAAAAACAAATGCGGTAAGTGCGAAAAAGCACTCTTCATTGATGATTTGAATAAGCTTGGTAATGATTGGATATATTGCAAATCGAAATCGGATACATTTGAGAATTCCCTCAACCGATTTCAAACATTTGATGAGGAAAGCGCTGTTGGTCATAAAGAAAATTATGGTCAAAAAATCAGGAAAATATGACTTCAAAGGTATATTTTAGGAAAATTAAAAAAAAAATGAATTTATAGAAGATTGGAACTCTCCGTTAACTCCAGAATTTGAAAAGCACATGATTCATTTGTTGAGACAACTGATTAGAGTGAAGATGTACAGGGGACAGAAAAAAAAACAAAGGAATCTCGACACAGAAGCATCCCGCTGTTTATAAAAAATTAAATACTTTTAAAAATTCATAGAAAATCTATTTATAAATACTTGTGAATTAAGAAAAAATTGCATGCATTTATTTTTTCATACATCAGTATTTTATATTCATGAAAGATCAAAAATAATTGTCGTTTTATTGCATCAAAAAAATCAGGTGATGAAATACTGAACGTCCCACATTTCCATATGCCGGTCCTGATCGTCATCGCATTCGGCTTCGGAAATAGTGCCTTATAGTTCGGCTACTTACCGCCAGATGCGGGAGGTGAAAATTTTCGCTTCTCTGAAAGTGGTGAAGCAACTACACAAAATTTAGCTTCAAATCGTTGAACTGGGCTGTGTCTCTATGTTTATTTAAACTCAATGATAAAATATAATATACTAACTATTTCACTTCGCGTTTTCTCCGGCATTTTCGTCGATCAATGAACGGGACAAAATAATTATGAGAAATAAATGAGGAAAAATAAATATCACTAAAAAATTTTATAAAATTACGCACAATCTAAAATTCACAATTATGAGGGTTAGTAGTGGTAACAATAATTTCGAAATTCGGCATGCGATTTTATTATCGCGGTGTCAAACTAAATGATTCTATGAGAAATAACTTTGGAGTACTTTATCACCACTATCGTAAGCATGAAAAACTTCATATCTCAAGAGAAATTTTTTATGGAAAAATATAAAAACAGAATGTTTTAGTTTTTCACGAATATTCATATTCTGCAACGAAAAACGTAATTTCTCTATTCAACAAATCTACTTTACTTTGAAATGACCTCAAAATCAAACTCAAAGATCAGATCAAACGCCTGCATTCTGTGCCCCCCTAAAACTGAGAAACTTCCATTTGAATTTTTTTTTATTTGGGTGGATCTTTTAAAATGGGTTACCCTATGGCCTATATAATGCTTACAAAGATCCCACTAACATTATTTATTATCAACCATTGCCAAAAAAATAGGGAAAGGAATAGTTAGATGTATGTACATGAAGAAAGATGGTCTGATTGAGTATCAGAACTATAATTCAATCATTTCTAATGTTTTCACAAACGATTGATTTTATCAATAATACTAAAATATAATAAGAACACTATAAATCATTCTCGGCATGAATTCCAAAGATTTCATAGTCAGTACACAGTCATATTATTTTAATTTGAGACAATTTTCTTTCTTATTTTTAGCAATGTTATGTATGTAACATGATGATTTGAATTAAAGATCTTTTTTCATTTTATACTGAACAGTTATAATTGGATGATTTCTGATGAGGGGTAACAGAAAAAAACAAAATTGAATTTAAGCGGCTTTACCTCAGTTTGGACTCATGATGACTTCCGAATGTCATACTGATGGCATCTTTTAAAGACAATGTTATTTCGAAATAGCTGCATTGTGCATATTTTGAAAATTAATTTTCAAGAGTTTTGAGGTCAAGTTAAGCATTTCAATAATTGACTTTCGATTTAGATGATAGCATGAAAATTATCAATTTTCTGATTCATGACATTTAAGGTTCAGAAAATGAGATAGAGCCTCCGGTTAACTGCTGATGATATTTTTCTTTCGTAAATTATAAAAGTTTGATCTTAACCAAGATCTAGTGAAACTGGTACATGAAATGATCTCCGAAAAAAAATCTCGCCACAGAAGAAATTTCAATTATTGTGAACTAATTTCAGGGATCTTTCCGCATCAGAGAAGCCCAATGAGCCGCCTCCCATAGGTTACTTCAATATGGTAAGTAGAATAAAATCTTCATGAAATTTCTCTTAAATGTTTTTACAGTTTAGGTATTCAACCATGATGGATAAATTTTTATTATTCATTGGTGTAGTAGCCACAATTCTCATGTCAGGAGTTCAGCCATTGAATAATCTTTTTTTCGGAGATCTCACACAAAGTATTATCGAATATGCGAGAAAATTGAATGATCCCGATTCTTCGATCGTGGACAAGGCCACTGATCAATTTTTGGACGACGTTAGACTATTCGCAATTCAAATGGGATGCATTGGGTTTGGAATGCTGATTTTGGGGTATATTTCGATGCAAACATTCAGTTATACATCATTAAAGCAGGTGAGTGAGAAATTCTCTTATCAGAATTTGTTTTCTTATATACCAACATTCCCTAGTTCCCAGCACTTTTTGTGGATGACACTGCCATTAACGCACATTCACATCCCGCAGCTGTCTCCAACTCTCATGAAATATAACCTCAAATCCCTCATGAAATTAAAAAAAAATGTTGTATTACCATCAACGAGTAGATAAGATAACAGGTAAATAAAATTCAATTTCCACAAACAATATTTAATTTTGAACAACGATCGTTTCGCCTCACTGAGGCTTCGTCAGGTTCTACATTTGAGCTAATTGGGTGGTATAATAACAGGCCATTATATAGGATATACAGGTATACATGGGGTTGTTTAGATGGTATTCACAAGTTACAAGAAGAAGTACCGACAGGGGCAATAAAAGTTATTGAGTTTTGCCGCTGGTTTTTCCAATCTACGTGAAGATATTCAACAACGGCGATCTATTAACATCCGTTTGGTCATTTAACAAAATTTTTTGAGAATTATATCTGTTAATTTCAAGTGATTCTAATAGTGTTAATCTTGATCCTTTACTCTCGATATGGATAATTTCGTAATTGTGGTTGAAATTATGACCAAATTCTCTTAAATGGTCGGCGTATGTTGAATGTGGACTATTTGATGTATAACTCTTCTGGTGTTCATGGATCCGTTTTTTAAATGATCTGCCGGTTTGACCAATGTAGACCAATGGGCAATCATCACAAGTAAGCTTGTAGACACCCGATTTATCATCTTTGTTTGATTTATCTTTGTTATTTTTAATGTATTTATCTAAGTTGTTAGAGGTTCTGAAAGCTGAAGTATAATTGAAATTGTCTCTAAAATAATTGGCAATATTTTCAGATAATCTATTAATATATGTGATTCGGATATATTTTTGTGGGTTGGGGTCTTTTATGATTGGATATTGGAAATTGAATTTTATTTACCTGTTATTGAACATGAATTTCCATCAAGTAAAGACTGAATCCATCAAATATGAGTAGATAAGAGAAATAAATATAATAATGTTTCTTCTAGGAAGTTTACAAAAATGAATACCTCAACTGTTTCTCTGTAATCAAAGTTTATTTTTAAACTTATTATTTACAGTACTATACAATTAATGTTACCTGTAATCAAAGAAACGACATTAAAGTATATTCTTTGACGATGTAACTTCTTATTAATTTGAAATTGGAAAAACAATACTATGACATTCAATTATAAGTTTGACATCAGTCATCTATTCAAAATCATGTAATAAAAATGATAATTCCATAGAATCCGCACTCTCCAGGGTGCGGTAAAATTCAAATAAATAATATTTCTTTACATCTCCCCTCCAAGGGGAAAAATTTTTTTTTTCAAAAAAAAAAACAAATTTTTTAAATCATTTTCCCTATGAACTGATTAGCCTGTTGGATTTAGAATGAGTTTCGATATGTGGAATAGGTTCGATTCTGTTTTTCTGTGTCCTGTATCTATTTCATAAATTGATTTTGATAATTTGTTTAAAATTTTGTATGGTCCAATTTTTAATTCCTCCAATTTCTTTCGGTTCAACCGGTTTCCATTCTCTACAAAAACTGAGTCTCCAACATTAAATTCATAATTTCTCCTCTTTTTATCGAACAATTTCTTATTGTAATTGTGAGATTTAATGGTATTTTCCAGAGCAATCTTTCTATCTTCGAACAAATCGCGTTGTGTTTTTCCTTGATACAATTCCATTGGTAAAATTGTAACATTTTTTCCTTCCATTAAATATGTAGGTGTAAAACCTGTGACCGTATGTTCGGTTTCATTATATTTTCTTGTACACTCCTGTGCTATTGTTGTCCATGCAGATTTGGTCCGTTTTTCATTCATTCTACATCTTATTTTATTTATTAATGTTTGATTTAATCTTTCATTCAAACCGTTTGAGAAAGGTGAATTCACAGCTGTGAAAACAATTGGTATATTCTTTTCTTTTAAGAATTTCTTGAATTCTTTGGAATTTATTCCTGGATATTGATCAGATAAGATCATTCCAATGTCATTGTTATCAGTCACCTGTCTAACCAGTTTTATAAAATCATCAGAGCTCTGTGTTTTTGATGTCAAAATATAACCGTATCGTGTAAAATGGTCAATCAAGAGATGCAAATACCTTTTAGTAGATCTAGATCCACCAAATCCACCAATTGTGTCTATGGACATTATTTCAAAAGGCTTCTTGGCAGGTCCTAAATGAGACATCAATCCAATTTTAGTTTGTCCTCTTGATTTGTTCTTAATACAGATCTCACAGCTACCACATATTCTCTTTATATTTCGTGTCAAATTCTTCGCTGTAAAAAATGGTGTAATTTTGCTTTGCATTTGAGTAATTCCTATATGGCAATAATCTTCATGTATATTTTTTATAAGTTTCACACTGAAATCTTCTGATAAAATAATTTTTTCCCGTTTGTTTACTTTTTTATGGTATATTAAGTGTTTCAATATCAGTTTTTCTTTCTTTTTTTGTAAGTTTTCATTTTTCTGTTGGTCCATTAGAATATCTTTCATTTTTATTAGGTTTACAATTTTCAACTGTTCATCTTCATTTTCATGTGGTTCTAATACTGGGTTTCTACTTAAACAGTCAGCTTCTAGATTATATTTTCCTGGAGAGTATTTTATTTGAAAATCATATTGCGATAAGTAGTAAGTCAAATCACCTAAGTCTTCATCCGTTCTAGCTTTTAAGTTCATATTTTCCAAAGGTTTGTGATCCGAAAAAACCGTAAAAGATCGTCCGATGAGCCAGAATTGCCAATATTTAACTGCCTCTTTTATAGCTAGGCATTCCAAATATATAGCTTTTTTCCTTTTTTGTACTTCATTTAGTTTTTTAGAAAAGTAAGCCACTGGTTTCAATTCTTTATTTGGTTGTTCTTGTTTCAGAACAGCTCCTATGCCTTGCAAACTAGCATCTGTGTAAATGTATATTGGCAACTGTGGATCGAATATTTCCAGAACCGGTCGAGAACAAAGTATATTTTTTATTTTTTCAAAGGATTCTTGGCATGTATCTGTCCAAATAAATTTTTGTGCCTTTCTCAACAAATTATGCAGTGGATCCAATGTAACCGAGATGTTTGGTACATATTTATTATAGAGATTTATTTTTCCCAAAAATTGTCTGACGTTTTTCTGTGTTTTCGGAACAGGAAAATTTCTGATAGAAATCAGATTATCTTTCACTGGACATATTGAATTATTCCTAATCACATGGCCCAAATATTTCACGGAGTCCGATGCGAATGTGCATTTCGCAAATTTCAATCTGAATCCTTCTTTTGAAATCGCTTCTAATAATTGTTTTAAATGATCAATATGCTCAGAAAAAGATTTCGAAAAGATCAAAATGTCATCGATATAATTGACTGTGAAATTTGTTAATTTATATTTTCGAAGTATATTACTCAATATTCGCTGAAAAATGGCTGGTGCTGTTTTCAAACCGAATGGTAGACATGTCCATTGATAATGACCCTCTTGTGTTACGAACGCGGTTTTTTGTCTATCTTCGGTTCGTAGGGGAATAGACCAAAATGCGGAATTCACGTCCAATGAGGAAAAAAATCTACAATTCCTTGTTTTCACCATTAGATCGTCAATTAATGGAAAAGGTTGTGACTGAGGAACAACAATTTTATTGAGATCACGAAAATCGATGCACAATCTCGATTTTCTATTATCTTCCCGTTTAAATGCTAGGGTAACTGGAGCGGCAAAAGGGCTGTATGATTCTTCAATTAAATTTTTTTCAAATAGTTTCGATATTTGATGTTCTATTTCTTTCTTGTCTTCAATATTGCATCTATATGGTCTTTTACTACAATATTCATCAATTATTAAATCAATTCGAGCTTCATAATCTTTAACTGTTCCGATGTCATATTTATCCTTAGCGAAAATTGAACTATATTTTTCAATAAGTTCATTTATTTTTGCTTTCTGATGATAATCTAAATGATTAACCGTTATATTGAAATTTGAAACATCAACATTTTCATTAAAATTTATTTTGTATTCTTCGATATCTTGGTTTTTATAAATTCTATGCTTACTTGATGTTTCCGCTGCATCTCGAGGATATTCCAGCTTGAATTCTCGCTCCATAATAGGTTTATCAGCTATCAATTCATAATTTTCGTCTTCAATATTTTCCTTAGGAAAATCCGATATTTTCTGTTTGATTTCTAAGTTTTCATTTTGAATCAATTTGAATTTTTTTATCATGTCCAAGCCAATAAGGAAATCATATTTGAAATCTTCTTTTTTTATAACAAATAAATCAACTTCTTCTTCTATATCGAAAATTTTTGCTTTCATAGTCACCATTCCATTAGTTTTTTTCACACCATTAATAGTCATCAAATCTGCATTTTGTGTATCATCCATCTCTTCGGTTTTTAATTTTAATAATTTTGAATTAATCAGAGAAACATTCGAACCAGAATCGTATATTCCAAATGTTTCTAGGGTATTATTCAGCAGCAGTTTGACCTCTATCAATGGTGGCACTTTTAGTTTTTTTGGTTAGTATTCAGTTCAGTTTCAATCTCAGAGTTATTTGTGTACTTAATGTTTTGTTCTTTCTCCTTTCTATTTTCCATCTTGAACCAACATGAGGATTCAGGATGGTAACGCGAACCTTTATTTAATTTCGAACAAATTGCACATGGTACCTTCATTCCATATTGTTTCTTACAATCTGAACTCGTATTTTTTTCTTTTCCAAAACTTTTCTTTTTCATCAAATATTCATATTTATTTATTTCACCAAAAAGGTCCTCGGTTTCTACCAAGTTTTCTCTATCAATCTTATTTAATACAAATCGCGGTAAACCTGCTGCTATGAGATCAATTAATGTTCCTGTGTCTATTGACATTCTCAACTCCAACAAAAGTTTCTCCTTCTTTGTAGCATAGCTCAGCAATGAACCTTCCGTGTATTTAAAAGACAACGCATATGTAACCGGGCTCCATCCTTTGTTAACATATGTTTCACAAAACTTTCCTCTCCATATCCTCCATTCCGAATTCACAGTTAATTTTATTTTCATCGAACTATACCAGTCCAAACATGGTCCTTCCAGAAACCATCTGAGAATTTCAATTTTCTTCTCATCCTCTGTTACTTCAAACCGCTCACATTCCCTTTCAAAAGAATCCATCCATTGATTCGCATTGGGGTTTTTGCTCGTAAATTCTTCAATGATAAACTTTTCTGATAAATATCTCAAATTTTGGCGTCCGGTATTTTGTTCTTTTTCTACTAGCTTCTCTAATATTTGAGTGAGTTTATCAGAACCATTTGCGTTCGAAACATTCAGATTTTCTTTTGTTTCAATTTCTTCCAAAAAACAATCATGAAATTGCATATTTCCATTATCATCTATGTAAGTATCTTCCAATTCTTTTGTTAAATTAATCCAAATTTTTCTTGTTTGCCATCTCTTCTTGAGTGTATTACGCACTTTTTTATATGCATCTGCAGCAGTAACAACTGTGTGAAGAGTTGCTGATTGTAATTCGTCTGGGATACCAAAAGTTTTATTATCTTGCGTAGAAATTGAGACTATACACATCATATTTGATTTCCCATCTTCAGATGGTTTTATAAATATACAAATCGACCTAAAAATTAACAAATTATAACTAAATTTAAGTCGGAACTATCAATTATCGATGAATAAAGCGATTATTAAGGGTGTATATGAATTCAAGGGTTGATTCCTTGTCAACAATTAGAGTGGGTCTTCCATATAAACTCCCCTTTTCGAGTCCCCCTCGCTTAGTCAGGTACAGCCTCGTGAAAATGGCACCCGAAAAATTAAGTACAGATTTTTAGCAAGCGAGAAGGCAATCAAAAAAGTTTTGGTGGTGTTCCTCTATGATTGCAAGGGGTAGAAAAAGCCACCCCTTACCATGTTTCGCAAGAAACATTTCTCCATATTTGAATTTTACAATGACTATTCCACTCTTTTCATTTTTAGTGAGGAAGTTTCCGTAGCAACCGGGCAAAACCAACATGTTGGTTTTTCAGCGACAACATTTTTGACGTTTCTCGAATTCCTAGATAGCTTCAGAAATAAATATCATAGAGAGAACAAACAACGTTTAGTGGTTTAGTTAATCTATGATGAATTCTAATTTGCCAAATAGCGCAATACGCGTCAAATGTGAACATATAACCCTATATTCTCGTGGAATACCACTTGAGATGAAATTTAAGCAGGTAAAATTTCTCTCTTGTAATATTCAAGTTTTTTGCTTTTCGGAAATTTCGCTCATGACATTTTTTCCAAATGTCATTCGCGAAATTTCCGAGCAACAAACTTTCATATTACAATCGAGAAATTTTGCCGGCAAAATTCCATCTCTAGTGGTATCACATATGAAAAAAATTTTGAAAGCTTGATCCATTCTTAACAAAAAAGGCCTCCTGTACTTTCTTGCTAAAATTCACGGTTTTTATGAAATAAACTAGTTTATCATATATAATACCACTAGATGACTATTTCAGAGATAGAACAAAATCTAACAAAGAAGGTAACAAATGTAAACTCAGAAGATATGCCCGAAATAGAAGAAAAAGAAATAGTTAGTGCGATGAGAGAGATGAAGAACCAAAAGGCGCCTGGTAAAGACAACCTAACAAAAGAACTACTGAAAGAAGGAGAGGAGGAAATGATAACAGCGTTGAAGATATTGTTTAACAAATGTCTGGAAACAGGACGAATAGTGAGCGAATGGAAAGAGGCCATAACCATCCTACTATACAAAAAAGGAGACAAACAAGAACAGAAAAATTACAGACCCATAACACTATTATCTCAAGTTTATAAGCTTTTGTCGAGAATCATAATGAAAAGATTGAACAACAAAATTGAAATGTATTTATCCGATGAACAAGCTGGTTTTCGTAAAGGGTTCGGCACAACGGACCACCTTTTAACCCTCAAGATACTAGTGGAAAAAACAAATGAATATCACCTTCCTCTATACATGGCACTTGTAGACTACGAAAAGGCGTTCGATACAATTGAAACGTGGGCAATACAACAGAGTCTATGGAACACTAGGATAGACCACAGATATATGGCATTGATCCAAGACATTTACAAGAACACCACAATAATAGTTAAATGGGCAGATGAAACCAAACCAATCCCAATCCAGAGAGGAGTACGTCAAGGAGACCCACTTTCACCCAAATTATTCATATTGGCTCTTGAGGATGTTTTCAGGAGCCTAAACTGGGAGAATAAAGGCATAAATGGCAAATATTTATGTAATTTAAAATACGCGGATGACGTTATAATATTTGCAACAAATAGAGATCAACTAAAATCCATGCTCCAAGAATTGAACGAAGCTTAAAAAAAATAGGCTTGAAGATTAACACGCAAAAAACAAAGGTTATGACAAATTGCGAAGAAGAAATCAACATCGAATTAGAACAAGATACTATAGAACAAATAAAAGAATACACATACTCAGGGCAAAGATTCACACTTAATAGAGATAATCAAGAAATAGAAACCATAAGAAGAGCGAAACTAGGATGGGCGGCCTTTGGCAAATTAGGTTACATACTGAAGAACCGAAAGATACCTCAACACCTAAGAACAAAAGTATTCGATAGTTGTATATTACCCGTTATTACATACGGGGCCCAGACCTGGACGTTAACAAAAAGAAACGTAGACAAACTCGTGAAAACCCAAAGGGCGATGGAGCGGCAGATGTTACAAATAACCCTAAGAGACAAAAAAAGAAACACATGGATAAGAGAAAAGACAAAAGTCACAGACATACGAGAGAGAATAGCTAGTCTGAAGTGGCAATTCGTAGGCCACAATGCACGCCAAACTGATAACAGGTGGAACGCAGGAATCCTGGACTGGCGACCCTGGCTAGGTAAAAGAGCAAGGGGCAGACCACAGATGAGATGGATTGATGACGTGAAACGACACGCCAGCCTTGCATGGAAGAGAATTGCCCAAAACAGGACACGGTGGAAGGAACAAGGGGAGGCCTACATCCGAAAATGGATAGAAGAAGGCTGAATAGATAGATAGATAGATAGATAGATGACTATTTCAAGAGAAAATGTGTCTAATAGTTATATGGTCACATTGGGCACGTATTCCTCTATGCTTCATTTCCGAAGCTATCTATGAATTTGAGAAACATCAAAAATTTTATCGCTGGAAAACCAACTTGATAGTTTTGCCGGCTTGCATGATTTGTCGAAGTGAAACGAGAGTTGCTATGGAAATTTCCTCACTAAAAATGGAATGAGTGAAATAGTCAACACCCAGTATAAATTCTGGGTTTTACAGACTTTTTCGATGTAACAACAACATATCTAGTGTAATAGTTCATTTTGTGAACGTTCTCGCTCTGAAACTGACATATTTTATACTTTCAAAATCGGGCATGCATTCAATTATGGATAACCCAGTATTCGTCACGATTTTCGGTCATATTTCTCTATATGGTTGCTTCCTGGGGATGTCATGAAATGTTTCTTGAAAAAAATTGAAGTTCATTCGATTCTGTTCCGAGTACGCCCGTAGGTACTTGACCTATAATGTAGGTCAAGTACTACATTATACCAAAATTTTAGAACATTTGACGGAACGCCATTTGCCATAGAAAAAGTGCGGGGTCCTTTATCATCAGACTAGCTGGCCCGGCGAACTTTGTTCCGCCTAAATGATACTTACGGTGGATTTCACAAATCGTAATATTCGTAATCACTGGTGATCAGAGATCAACAGCTTGGTTCTCTGATTTTTGAACTGTCAAATGTTTCGATGGATATGAGCTGTCACACAGAACAGATACATAAAAATAATATGTCCATGTTATCAATTACCAATTATAGCAATTTTGGACTTATTTATTACCCTAACAGAAATTCAAAAACATTTTAAAAATTATGAGAAAAGATGAGAATGGACATATCACGATTGAAACTGATCGCCAAAACCGTATATACTTGACATTTCGATAAAAATTCCCTGTGATATTCACGCGCTTCTGGTACTATAAGTCCTGTGCAAATTACACAGTAATTGATGTCATATGTTCTTTTTTCGACCATTTCAAACAACGACGACCGAAATTCTCGAAAAAAAAACAGATGACATAAATCGATGGTCGCGAAAGCATCAACAAATTCATCGCCATCTAATGGTCCTAATGTCAAATATAGTACCTCCACGATAAGATGTCTAGAATAATGGTGTAGGCACCCGTCAATTTTTGAATGGAATGACGTTCGACCAAATCTAAAATATTAGCAACGTGGCGGCGCCGCAATATCATTTCAGTGTATTTTCTGTTGTCAATTTGATGGATGTATCAACAGCTGATTTGCCAAAGTCAATTATGACATGACAGCAGAATGGCATATTTTTATAATGAAAGTTTTCTACTTTTCCTAAGAACTAATATACATCACAATGTCAGGAATATAAACACACATTATTGTTTGACAAAATTATCTACCATTAACACGCCACGTTCGCCAGAATAAATTCAAATATTTGAAATAACTGATAAAAATCAGTCGAAATTTGTGAATAGCGCCACCTGATGAAGTGAAAAGAACGAAACATTGCTAATATAATCAATTTGGTCACAACAAAATCTAATCAGTGCCTACACCATTATTCTAGACATCCTACTTCACGAATACGTTATTTTGAATACATTAAACTTTAAAAATAACTAACAATCAGTCATAATGTGTGAATAGCGCCATCTGAAGTGGTACGAAATCCAATCATTTTAGACATCTGTACTACTGTACTCCTACGCTAAGACTTTTTGGTTCTGGCCAACAGCGCAGAGTTGTAGGCAACTCAAATTACACACTATTACAGTGACTATAGTGGTAATATAGTCGCCATCTAACGGAGAGAATATGAAATAAAGTCCCTACGGTAGCGTAGCGTAACTGTAACTGTAGCGACACCTAGTGGCCTCGCACAAAAGGAGGAAAAGCATTTCCTGTATAAGTGAAATTTTCATCGATTTTTTCGAAGTTTTATTGTATTTTATAATAACCAGACCGTAGACGAATCCATATATGAAGTTTCATAACAAACAGTCCATCCGATCTCGAGTTATAAATGGTGTAACCAACATCTTTCTTTTATATATATAGATTAAGGTGGGCGTTCAATGTAGTGTGTTTTTATTTCAAGTTGATTTCGAAAACGGTTTCACTTTGAGAACTGAAATTTTGTGGGTGAACTCAGAAAGGATTAGGGTTCTTGTTGAAATAATTTTGATCGATTTCATTCCGATAGTTAATTTTTTTTCTTTCAAAAATAGAAGAAAATGAGCCAACCCATGCTTCTGTTTTATTCCAACAGAAAGACCCATGAAAATAGTTCAACTTCCGATTAAAAGTGAATCTACTGATAATTTCGTTCAGAAGATCAACTTGAAATACGGAATTGGCAGAAAATGGCAAAATTCAAATTTTGGCGGGAAAAAATTCCTGCTTTACCCACAAATTCACGTATTTCATAGTTCGGCGATTTTCGGATAGAGAGCGCCATTGTACATTTCATTCATGATTAGAGAGATACTCATAGAACTTATTGTGATAATGAAAGTTCTATGGAGATATTCCTTAAAATGGACGGTGGCGCCTCTATCGGCTGATCTTTCCTACTCGGTTTAAACGCCAACCTTAGTGATAAATCGATCTGTTTTGTCCAGCATATGAAAAATACATAATGAAAATAAGAGTGGTCCAGCATAATTAAAGAAATATTCTTCACTTGAATAATCGTGATAATCCCACGCTCATTGCATATTTCGAATTTCCGTCCACACTTACGCCTTGATCAGCTATTGGTGCCTCCATTTCGAAAGGAATTTATTCATAGTGCATGGCTGCCTGCCATCTGTAATACATATACGAATTTGTTTTTATTCCCACAGATATTCAAAATAAGGAGTGCTTACACGGAGAAGGCAATGAAGCAAGACATTTCGTGGTATGACCAGCATCAAACAGGAGATTTCGCTTCAAAAATGTCAGAGTGAGTTCCTCAACTAATAATTGAGGAGACAATATTTCTAACGTTTGTGATTTCAGCGATTTGAACAAACTGGAAGAAGGTTTAGGAGACAAAATTCCAATGTTCGTGTACATGCAAGCTGTATTCGTAGCATCACTGATTCTGGCTTTCGTTAAAGGTTGGGAGTTAGCATTAGTTTGTCTAACTTCTTTGCCTTTGTCCATGATTTGCATCGGTATCATAGGAGTGGTAAGTTGATAGAACTCGTTTGTTGAATGTTAAGTCCGGGAAGTATTGTTACTTAATCGATGGCCATTTCATCTCCCTGAATTGGAAGTGGTTGTGAAAAAATTAACATCTTTCAAATAAAAAGATTTTCCAAAAGTCATTTCGATCCACTTGAGAATTCCAATATATGAAAACTTGCATCTTAAAAATAACATCATACCTCGGACATATCGAAGGTCAATGCGAAAATTCGAATTATCTGGCCAGGTCCATGACGCCGAAAATTTTGCGATTTTTCTAAAATACTTCACGATATTGCAAAAAAAATTTAAAAACACCTCCATGGAGCTCCTTTGTTCCCCTATCCGATGTCCCCTTTCAGAGGGCCGCTTGATTGAAAAATAATAATCTAATAAATACTTAATTTCTATTGATTAAAAATCTGTGTCCCAATGAAAAATCTGTATCGTAATGGATGTCATTACGAAACGGATTATGGGCATATAAGTATATTATTATAGTACGGGTGTAGATATTATAGTGCGGGAAAGTGATACTTTCCGAATCTAAAACAATGCGGGAAAGTATAGTTACTTAGGCCCGGTTGTAGAAAAAATCTTTTTAGCAGTTTTCATCCTCAATTGCAAATGCTTGATTCTTCTTCATCAACCTTAGAAAAAACTATACACAGGGTGAAAGTTTTACAAAAGACAAAAAAACATAATTAACAAAACCTTTAGTTGACCGATTAAAACAAAACATTGTGATGTTGCATTCGGGAGCTTGACGATGTAGTACCTTTGCAGGCAATTTCTCAGATATTAAATCGTCCAAGAATGGAAAATCATGATCACTAATTCCCACTCCCAACGATTTCAGCTATCTACAAAGTTGGCTAGAAAAGAATCTGATGCCTACGGTTCTGCAGGAGCGATTGCTGAGGAAGTTTTGGGCACCGTCAGAACCGTCTTAGCATTTGGGGGACAATCTAAAGAAATAGAAAGATACGATGGCAATTTGATACACGCAAAAAAGAACAATATTATTCGCGGCGCTCTCACTGGTGTAGGATTTGGTTTGCTATGGTTTTTCATGTACTGCAGTTACGCTCTAGCATTTTGGTATGGTATTGGACTGATCATAGATGATAAGAAACAGGAAACTTACACTCCTGGAAATATGATAACGGTATGTTAATTCATGAATGTTCGAGGGCAAGTAGGGGATATATTTTTCTTGAAGCTCTAACATACTCACTTGAATGAAAAATAAAATGAAATGGGGAAGATCATTTTTCGATATAATTCATAGTGAATCAATAATAAAGTAGAGTTGTCTTGCTTGATGATGGTTATTAGTTATGGTTATGTATATCAAGTATGTATACAGGGTCTTTCACGAGGACCTCACCCATATTTATACGGGAAACTACTGAACGTATTTTCATGAAATTCTGCATTTATGAGTATTTCACGATGATAATGAAATCTAAAATATTTTCAAGGCATGAGCACCTCCGGTTTTTCCGGAAATGACGTCAACTTCCGTTTTTCAAATTAGAACACCATTTTTTTATTGCAGAAATAGATTCCTTAGAAAATTTCAAGTTATTTTGATGTAACATTTTTCAGTTTTGGTTGGAAAATTCTCTCTGAGCGGGAAAATTCGAAAAAAAATCGAAAATAGAGCTCCGCTGAAACAAGATTAACTTCGAGGTTTTTGGATGGAAAATTTTCATTTTTGGGACTTTTCAAGATGTAAGATTGATGTATCCACTTTAAAAATCGAAATCGAGATTCATGATACAGGGGGTTAAAAAATCGCTTTCAAAGTTAGGGATGACAAAATCGTGAAAAATCAATTTTTTCAAATTAGAACCCCATTTTTTATGGCAGATATTGAATCTACGTTAAAAAATAATGTGAGTGTATGCATCACACCCTTGCCCTAAAATGGATATTTTCTGAGTTATTCACAAAAAACTGTTTTTCGTCTTGAATTTTCAGCTTTTCCCTTCACGCCAAAAAGATGAAATTTTCAGGAACTGTTATTTGAACCATGCTGTAGATTTTTCACCCCTTCTTGAAACCGACTTCAAGTTACTATTAGGAGAACCATGGCAAACTCTCGCAGTTATAACAATAGAAGATGCTCAAAGTTTTGACCGTTAATTTCTAGACATTCATTTATACGTCTCAGGAATGCTTCGTGCGTTGCTCTTCTTATTTCATCGGGAGGAAGAGATCTGCAAAAGTGTTTAAAAACCAAATTGAGTTTCAAAACTATGAATCTAAAAATCTAAACAAACCTGAACGCATTTCTGACTCGTTCTATGCAGTCCTCTTTATCAGTCAGGGGAGTTGAGTAGACAATATTTTTTATCCTAGCCCAAACATAATAGTCTAAAGGAGTTAAATCGGGAGAACGTGGTGGCCAAAGATGTGGACCATTGTTCGCCAACCATCGATCTTCAAATAGCCTGTAGAGGATATTTGACACATTGAGTGAATTGTGTGGAGGCGCGCCATCTTGTTGATACCATAAGTCATTATGGTTCTGTACTAGCGGCTCAATTATTTGAGTCAATATGTCAGGGAGAACATTCTTTAAATGATGCAAACATGTGTAGTGTTCTATCTTACCAGTTAAAGTCCCATCATAAATGTGAACATCGAGAATTGCATTATTTTTGATGGCGCAAAAAACATTGAAACTCCAGGTCTCTTGAAAGTTCCATTGTCTGAAGTGGTGGTTGTTCTCTTCATCCCAATAATGACCGTTATGCCTATTGAAAGAACCATTCTTTGTGAATTTAGATTCATCTGTCCAAATTATACAATCCAAAAAGTTTTCATTCTCTTGAAATCGAATCATCATAGCTTCGCAAAACTCTGTTCTCCTGACGAAATCAGTTTCCTTCAAATGCTGTACCCTATTGAATTTATATGGGTGCATTTTATGTTTTTTCAATATTCTCCAAACACTCGATTGAGATAATCCCAGATCAATCTCGGCATCTTTGAGAGAATTTTGAGGATTCACACGAAAATATGCAAGAACTGTAATTTCGTTGTTCTCATCTTCTACTACACTTTTTTCTCTGTGTATAGTTTTCTTAACGAAAGATCCGACATTTCTCAAGTTTGTCATGGTTCTGTTAATGGTATCTCTCGTTGGTCTGGGTCGGTCAGGAAACCTCTCAATGAACAGTCGAATCGTTCTATCTACAACTTTATTACATTCTCCATGAAGTAGAATGAGATCTAAATAATCTTCATTGGTAAAATTAGGCATAGTGATCGATTTTATAACTTAATACAAATTATCACCAAATTAATAAATAGTAAACACAAAATGCTACTGAATAAAGAGGAATTTGGCAGATGTAATTAATGATATCTATCATTTAAAAAAAAGAATGTAAAACATGGTAAGCTTTTGCATATGGTTCATAAGGAATTATTTATTTATCACTGGAGAGAAAACCGATGGCCGATTAGTTGAAATAAAGAGGTTTCCGATACAAATTCGAATCCAAATTCGCCATCTATTTAGGAACAACCTGTAACTTTTTTCTCTTGCATATTAGGGTAGTAAAATCTAAAACATGGTTTAAGTAACAGTTCCTGAAAATTTCATCTTTTTGGCGTGAAGGGAAAAGAAATAGCTGAAAATTCAAGACGAAAAACAGTTTTTTGTGAATAACTCAGAAAATATCCACTTTAGGGCAAGGGTATGATGCATACACTCACATTATTTTTTAACGTAGATTCAATATCTGCCATGAAAAATGGGGTTCTAATTTGAAAAAATTGATTTTTCACGATTTTGTCATCCCTAACTTTGAAAGCGATTTTTTCACCCCCTGTATCATGAATCGCGATTTCGATTTTTAAAGTGGATACATCAATCTTACATCTTGAAAATTCCCAAAAATGAAAAATTTCCATCCAAAAACCTCGAAGTTATTCTTGTTTCAGCGGAGCTCTATTTTCGATTTTTTTTTCGAATTTTCCCGCTCAGAGAGAATTTTCCAACCAAAACTGAAAAATGTTACATCAAAATAACTTGAAATTTTCTAAGGAATCTATTTCTGCAATAAAAAAATGGTGTTCTAATTTGAAAAACGGAAGTTGACGTCATTTCCGGAAAAACCGGAGGTGCTCATGGCTTGAAAATATTTTAGATTTCATCAGCATCGTGAAATACTTATAAGTGCTGGATTTCATGAAAATACGTTCAGTAGTTTCCCGTTAAATATGGGTGAGGTTCCTCGTGAAAGACCCTGTATAATCAGTGTAACGAGGGATAACAAATAGAGGTGTGGAGGCTTTGGAATAACTGTCACATAATATTGAAAATGATCCATATCATAGTAGTAGTAACAATTCTTTATTGTCTGATACAATTGGCCATCCACCAAGGGTCCCATATCATAGTACTATCGAAATTTACAACTTATACCGGGAAAGAAACAACTTTATTGGTTAACTTCGATATTACAAGAGTATTCTTCATACAATGTTATACTGATTATTCTCTATGCACCAACATAAAATTAATTAATCCTGTTTTTAGGAATCGAACCCCATATACAAACTTTGACAGAAGGTATCTGTGCCTATTCTGAACATAGGTCCGAGTTACAAGCATTTGAAATATTTTCATGTTTTGATTAAGTAGGCCGATAGGTTGATATAGTAATTGACGTTACTTTTATTATTCATTTGACACTTGATATACGTTTTAAATAATAAGTGCATTTTTTTACGACTCGGTAATATGATTTGATGCCAGTTTATGTCATAAATAATCGTTTAAATGCAGAATTGTATAAAAATTTTTGGAGCACAACCTTTTTGACTTCATTGAGGATTAAGAGATCAAAATTATTCGAAATATAAGGCATCAGCACAATGATGCACCACCACATAGAAGGAGACAAGCAGTCAGTTGGCTGAATGAACATTTACTGAATGAATGGATAGGTCAAGGAGGACCATTACAATGGCCACCTCGTTCGGCTGATCTAAATCCCTTTGATTTTATTTATGGGACATATGGAGAAGCTTGTTTATCATGTTGAAATCCAATCTCATTAGTTCGTCTATGTGAAGCTTGCATTCAAGCAGAAGGTGGACATTTTGAACAATTTTCATAGTCTCAAAATTTCCATTTATTATTATGATTCGAACATAAAAATATAATTTTAATGAAAGCTTTTCAGGAATTTGGACAATTTTTATTTTCTTAAATACTATTCAAAGTATTGTCCAAATTCCTGAAAAGTTTTTATCAAAATTATAATCATGGACCGAAACCAAACTGATAAAGAAATAATTCTCCAAATGCTTTCATCTTCTAAACAAAAACGAATCGGACCTATGCTCATAGGAAATAATATGTTCAGAATAGGCACAGCTACCATCTGTCAAAGTTTGTTATGGAGCTTGTAGAACACCCTGTATAATAAATCCCCTGTTCCTTTGTTCCTTAATTGGAAGTACAAACAAAATGGGCAGATTGTTTGCTCAATTTTAAGAAGTCTCATGAACATGGGGTCGCATAGGTTTCATTTTAGAAATACAGGGTGTTAAATAATGCATTTCTTCACGTTCTTTCCCATCTGCATTTCAGACATTCATCTGAAATTTGGCATAGATTTGACAATTTTGAGTTTACACCATGTGACATACCATCGTGCGTGAACTACCAGAATCTTTAGGACTTTAGGATCTATTGTACTTTCGTCATATCTGCTACCAATTTCGAGATAAAAATTGAATCAAGATTGTCTATAAATCCTCAGATAAATCAAGATTGTCTAAAAATACATTGATATTAGAATACTTAACTCTTATGCTATGACGTGCAATGAGTTTTTTTTCAGTTTTGAGTAAGTATGGAGTATTTGAACAAAAGTAATAAAAACAGGTGGACTCGATGGGGTGGCTTCAGTCATGGCTGGTATGACTTGAATATTTCAGATTAACTTTTATGGCGCCATCTGAATCATCTAGTGTAGGTACTAAAGGCCAGTGAACACCGTAGACGAACTGGGAAATCGTAAAATAGACGCGTTTGAAAGAGTTCGATTGTCTATAAGAAAAAGAACAGAAGTTTTTTTAAGGGTTGGAGGAAGACATTTCAATGATTAAAAATTAATCATAACAAAAAACTGAATAATAATAAAGGAACTGAAATACAGCATTTCAGTTCCTTTATTGTTATTCAGTTTTTTGTCATGATTTAATTTTCGAGTTTTACTATTCTTGCTTTTATCTCGAAAATAATAGCAGATACAAGTCATACAACAAAACTTCCATAAAGTTTAGTATAACAACAAAGCTTCTCTAACAATGTTTCGAACTAACTGCACTGACTCACCCAAACAAAGTACTGGAGGAACAGGGGACAGTGTTCCACGAAAAATATAACCCTGTAGATTTTGTAATCGAAAGGGCATCTCATATGGTGTAAACTCCAAATTGTGATATAGAGGGTGTCCCAAGATTTTCCAAACAGCGAATATCTCGGCTTTCAGACAAGGTAGAAAGTTCAAACAAAAAGTTTTTCAAATGGCATCAAAAACTCTACCAGAATCCGTCATTAGAATTCTGTTTCTTATCACCCCCAGATATTTTTTTTCAAATGACACCCTTATATTTTTCTCACTCTAAACGATTTCTTAGTGAAAGAAGAAATATGTTAAAACAATATTTTTCATCATTTTACATAAATTCAGTCTCAAAAAAACATAATTATAATTTCCAGCACATTCACCATTAATATATTTATTTTTTGAGAATTAAACTGTATATTGCTACTTTTTCCAATAAATCTTTACGTATGTCGTCAAAAGTGCGTTGAATCTTGGGTTCTAAGCTTGAAGAATTTCTGGGTTATAGGCTTAAACCAATCTCATAGCAAAGTCTCATATTTTTATTATTACTTTTACAACAGGTGTTTTTCTCTGTGATGAATGCATCAATGAACTTTGGAATATCGTCAACCTACATCGAAATATTTTCAAAAGCAAAGGCATCCGGCGGAAAAATCTTCGCCCTTCTTGATACAGTGCCAGTTATAAATCAATCGATAAATAAAGGAAAAAAACTGAATGCAATGAAGGCCAACATCAAATTCACGGATGTAAAATTCCACTACCCTACTAGAAAGGATGTACCTGTGAGTAGAAATGATAAACATCCCAGTAATAATGTCGTTTCACAATGCATCAATAGATATTAATTCGCCAGTCGATTTTGGAAATAAGATTTATTGATTTTTCAGATATTATCAGGTTTGAACATGGAAATAAAGCCTGGAGAGACTGTTGCCTTAGTTGGAAGTTCAGGATGCGGAAAGTCAACTTGTATTCAAATGCTCCAACGTTTTTATGATCCACTTTCAGGGCAGGTCAGTTTATCACCATTCTTCTTCATGATTACACGTTTTCATATCTCATGAACAACTGAACAAGGTTACACAGATAATTCCTGTCAACAAAACCAAGCGATATAGAGACACTCATGAAGAAACTTAAACAAGAAGTAAAAAAAAAGGAACATAATGTTTGACGACAATGATTTGAAATAAAGAATTATATACTTACATATACTCCATTCACAATTATAAAATCACAACTCTGGCCTTGGAAATTTGACACATTCCACTCTGTATCGAAGTTATGACGTTATTCAAAATATTTTTATGTTCCAAGTCAACACTATGTTGCCCTTTCTACATTCTTAGCGTATTTCTCAGAATGTGAATTAATTCGGAAAATGAATGAATTGGAAAAGATGTGACGGACGAAAATAATTAACGTTTATATGAATTGATAGAAAGGATTCCTTTTCTGGTTATTTGCATGAAAAATACAAGAGATCACTGTTGAAATATATTATTTTTCGCCATGGAAGAAAATTGCATAACCTTAATAGCTAACTCAATAAAAATAAGAGTAGAAGATATACATTTCATATATTTGATCTTATGAACAAGGAGAAAATATTCTGACTGTATAGTAATTTATTAGTTTAAAAAATATTCATACGTATTACAACCACAGTAGGTTTGTACAAATAATATGGAAAAGGTCAAACATATGCTTCACATTTATCATTCACCTGTTCTAAAATAAGACACAAACTCCTCCACATTATAGCCCACACAGCACATGTACGTACAATGGACGAACAATGGATGTTTATTATGGATGTTCGAGACATCCATCGGATGTCCAGAATTGGTACATAGTACATCCAATGGACGTTCATGGGACGTCCAGGACACCACTTTGGACGTACAATTAAAGTCCAGATAACGTCCAATGGATGTACATTGTGCCTATCTAGGACATCCATTGTACGTACATTGGATGCACATGTACGTACATCGGATGATCAATGGACGTTTATTATGGATGTTCGAGACATCCATTGGATGTCCAGAATTGGTACATTATTTATCCAATGGACGTACAATTCAAGTCCAATGGATGTTATTGTGCGTAACCTGCAAATATCGGTCTATGCTTCACCTTCAAAAACTGTTAATATCATCCACCACAAGATAAGGAATGCATTATTCTTAATAATATAAACAAATCTTCAACGTGATTCATATCCATGAAATTTAATGAATAACACTGAAATTCATCAGATTCAGATACGGCGTTACTAGATATACCTATAACAGTATAACATAACAATGGGATCTGACTCAATCTTGTCAGCTTGCCACTTCATCATCCAGATTCCAGGCACCTAGCGAAGGTTCCATCCTCATCAATTCAAGATCGTGTACGGATCTCCGAAGTTAATTATATCATCGGAGCGGAACGAAGGTCCTCTTAAAAGAAAAGGGAAGATCGTTTTGGGGGAAAGACTACCACATGGCGACATCTAGTTAAGAGTTAGACAAACAATTCGCTCTCGAAGTTACGCGGACGAAGATAGATGGCATATCTCACATTTTCTCCTTGCAGTGACTATATAATAATAATAATAATAATGTTTATTCACCATCTCTAAAGAACATAAACTCAAATACATTACTCAAAAATAAAGGATCTGGAGTAACAAACATAGGGAAACTCAAAAAGCTCAAGAGAGCTTGACTTTGAAAAGTTTCTGCCCAATGATCTGCATTCCCCTCCAATCTTCAGAAATTGAGCAATGGATCAAAAACCAAGCACCAACCGATTGACACCCCCTAATATGGTAATATAGTCACTATATTTCTCCTCAGCAAGCAAGAATGTGAGTTTTCACATATGAAACATGCAAGTCCGAAAATAATAATTATCCAACGAAAGTTTATTCTAGAAGGAATTATTCCAAAAGGAAATTAATCAGTAAAACTGAGATCTGATTTATCTTAGTTTTACTGAATTATTTTCTTTTTGGAATAATTTCTTCTGGAATTAACTTTCGTCTTGGTCTGAAACATGGCCAATATGGCGCTCATCTGCGAATTGTCTATAATGTATCTGAATTGGACGTACAATGAATTCTCACTGGTGGATGTACAATGGACGTCAAGAAATGTACATTAACTGGACCAACATAATATGCAACATTAATAATGTATCTGAATTGGACGTACAATGAATGTTCACTTTTGGATGTACAATGGAAGTCCAGAAATGTACATTAACTGGACCAACAAAATATGCACCATTAATAATGTATCTGAATTGGACGTACAATGAATGTTCACTGTTGGATGTACAATGGACGTCCAGAAATGTACATTAACTGGACGAACAAAATGCACCATTCATCAAATTTCATTTCAAGATTGTTTTGGAAATACTATTGATTTTCATTTGGAACAGAGAAAAAATATGAGATTCAAACAGAGAATTCATATATATTTTTGGACATTATATGTATGTACAATGGACGTACGTTCGTAACAACCAATGGACGTCAACAATTGTAAGTACAATGGACATCCATTCAACGTCCATGGACGTTTGGACTTGATATGGTCGTAAAATGGACGTCCAATGGATGTCGTGTGCTGTATGGGAGGGCCCCTACAGCATTAAAAGCTTGTGTCTCTTTTGAAAGAAGTAGCACTAGATATAATATATTCTTTCGATTAAGAGCAAATACCTACCGTTGAATGTTACATACACAAATTTCTTCAAAATGGGCTTATACGAAGTGGTTTTTTTTCTGAAACGTGAAAACGATCAACATAATCATTTAGAGACCGATGATGGCCATCCAAAACCTGTTTACTTACGAAAATCGTGCAATTTCATTCTGCAAGTTCTTTCCTCATAATTCCTCGAAAATCCTACCTGAACCATATTTTCCGGTCGCTTTCGTGAAAAGATCATATAAGGAAGCCTTTTTTGTCTATTTACACATTCCAAATAAATTTTGAGCGCCAAAAACGATACCGAAACTAACCAAACTTCTGGGGGACCGGAATTTCGTTTGAAATCTTTCCAAACGGCCAGATACCTGAAAAAAAACTTCGTTATCAAGTGTAAAAAAGGCGATTAGTACTTACTTTTGCTTTATTCATGCTTATAAATCGATTTTTGGTCCAATTCAAATTTGCCGTTTGTACCCATGTCAAAATATCTTTGATACTTTTACTTTGATGTAAACAAAGAAACTGGCAACGCCGTTTTGTCATTGAAGATATTCTCTGTACGCGCACAGATTTTTTATCAGGTGCACCAATTCCTGAAAACGAAACCATGGCCAGAGTTGTGATTTTATAATTGTGAATGGAGTATATTTAATAATATTCCATACACATGGATTCAAAAGTTTGAAATCTCCCTATATCTTCTAAAATATTTTTGTCGTCATCAAAAATACTCAATAAATTCGTTTCAAATAAAAAACACACTACCAGTTTTTGTACAATATATATTATCCAACGAGCGGTAATGTAGGTCATAACACACGCAGATGAATTTTGCACCACGAGTTGTCTGCCGAGTGGTGTAATTCATCAAGTGTCTTATGGAAGTTCGAGTTCAATCCCGAGGCTAGGAAAGAAAGTTTCTAGACTTCGGTAGTGAGCCACCATTTCACTGTTTCGTCGAAAATTAACAGTGCTGTGCCCTAGGTGGCGTAAGGACACAGCCACAAAGCCTACACAGAACACAACTGATTCTCCGAACTCATAGGGGAAATATGTACAAAATGACATATATGGACAAAATGACATAGGCACCATAACTTGAGTTTGGAGGTATATGCGAAACGGTCTTCTTTATTACGTGACCCGAGTGGCTCCTTCCAACCTCTGACAACGCACAAGCGCTCAACTAGTTCATTCGGTCGTTGTGAGTAATAACCAGTTTGGATAGGTTACGAGTTTTTTTTCATTGCACCAAATTTTTACAATAATTGGTGAGTTTTTACATTTTTTTCATTTTTGTTGCATTCATTTCAAACCTTACATATTCATCATTGAATCCACATAGCTTTTTACATGTTAGATATCCTTTTTGCATTCATTCGATATGTTTCATATCGAATGAATGCAAAAAGGATATCTAACGTGAAAAAAGCTTTGTGAATTCAATGATGAATAACTATAAGGTTCAACAGTTGAAATTACTAAAATTTCGGTTATTTGGATTGACACGAACATCGGTTCAAGAATTAGGTTTCGAGATTGCTGAAAGAATTAAGAAATGCTTTCTCCCACAGATTCAACCCACAAAAAAGAAAAGCGGGAAAAGAGTGGTTAGCAGGTTTTATAAAACGGAATGAAGAGATTTCTTTACGCAAGCCAGAAGCTACTTCAGCAGCTCGTGTTCAGGCTTCCGGCCCCAAGACAAAAATTTTTTTGAAATTATGGAAATTTGCTGGAGTCTGTAAATTTTAGGCCACATCGCATTTATAATGCTGACGAGTCGGGCCTATCTACTGTTCAAAAACCTAAAAAAATATTTGCTACAACCAGAATAAAACAAGTTGGCGTTACAACCAGCGAACAACAGCTGACCCACTTCCCAAAGCTGGACCATCCACACAGCAGCAGGACGTTTCATTTTTACTTCCTGTATGTAACGTTCTGAAGATCTATTCAAATACACAATTTCAGCTTCAAAGTTCCCAGGCCCTAGTATCTGATGATAATTTTTCAGCAGAATTAACAGTTTCTTCTGGACAACAGCACGATTATTCATCTCTTGCTGTTCCTGTCGAGGAGATTTCTCCAGTCCCTAAAGGACGATATATAAGTGGACAAGGCAAACGTAAGCCGAAAACTCTACAAACGTCCTTAGTTTTAACTTCCTCGTCGAATATGATTGCCATCACATCAAAAACTAGACCATTACCTTCTCCAAATAAAGTCATTAAGGCATCATTTGAAGAGGACAGCGAGGAAGAAAATATTCGAATCAACTTTCGAGATGATGACTGTCCATGTATATATTGCAATGACCTTTTTTCCCGATCTAAGCCTGGAGAAGAATGGTTACGCTGCATAAATTACTTGAATTGGGCTCACGCGTCTTGTGCTAATCTTCCTAGTAGAACTAAGCGTTCCATTTTCGAATTTTGTCAGTAGTTTTGTCGCCTGTTGCCTGTATGTCATTTTGTCCGATATGAATGTGTCATTTTATCTTTATCCATATCATACGGACAAAATGAATTTTCGTTGATCTTAATTATTTGAGAATATCTTATTTTTTGTTACCTACTTTTATTTTATGATTGTTGATGAATTTTGTATAAAAAGGGTCAAAGATCATTGTGGTAGAATAGGACATTATTGTGATTTACCAATAAAAAGTTATACCTCTGAAACAAAACCCTATGTCATTTTTTACGTACTTCCCGTACAAATTACGGAGCTCTGAAGCTTGTAGTTATATAAGTGTTTTCAATATCAATACATTTCAACTTTGTGAATTTTTTTTCCTGAATTTACTGTAATTGACTTTACACAGAATTGTTGGTACTATCCAAGTATTAGGGCAGGAAGTGTCCTTGTACAATGAATTAACAGCAATGATGGCATTTTGAGAGAGCTTAAAGTATTTAGGTTTTGTTGTCAGTTTTAATTATTCGAAAAAATAAGGAGACACGTCCCTTTCTCGATTTATTGATGTTATAATTTCTTCCAAAATCGAATTTTTATCTACAGTTCTCCTAGAATTCTCATGCCAGCAAACTTAATTCACTCAACTTCATTTGCAGATTTCCGTGGATGGAGTTGACATGAAGGATCTGGATCTGACATGGTACCGAAAAAAAATTGCTGTGGTGGGTCAAGAACCAGTTCTATTCGGCGCGTCCATAGAAGACAACATTCGATACGGAAACATGGATGCTACACAGGAAGACATAATCGAGGCAACGAAAAAGGCGAATGCATATGATTTCATTTCTGCTCTTCCTTACGGTTTCAAGACAGTTGTTGGCGAAAGGGGGGCGCAGTTATCCGGAGGTCAAAAACAGAGAATCGCCATTGCAAGAGCATTGGTGAGAAATCCATGTTTACTACTTCTCGATGAAGCAACATCAGCCCTGGACAATGAAAGTGAATCCAAAGTGCAGGAAGCATTAGATTCTGTGAGTTCATAGAAATTACCTCAAGAAATAAATTATTTTTGTACCACTTTGACCAGGTGAATCTTCGACTTGTTCATTTTATCGAGTGTTTGATTCTTGAAAGCGAATGAAATCTTATTTCTTCATTTAACAATTTCCTGAATTCCGCTTTGTTAAAAAGATATGAAACTCAAGGGTTTTCCAATAAGGGGTGTTATTTCGACATTCAAAGAGAAATGTCATTTTTTAGATAAATTATCGGATGATAATTTCATTATGAAATTAAGAGGAAGGTATGCCGTCAATAATGGAGAATAACATCAGCCAAATGACCACCGCGACCACGACTACAGGACCATATCCTTTTCCTGAAATTTTCCATAACCAAATCGCAAAGTGGCTGCCCTATGTCCTCGATTGCCTCACGAATTCCATCTTTGAGGTCTTGAGTCGACGTTGCGCTCTTGGCGTAGACCTTCTCTTCCACATGGCCCCGAAGGAAGAAGTCACAAGGTGTTAAATCACAAGATCTAGGTGGCCAATTGTGATCATTTTTTCGACAGATAACACGGTCCGGAAACTTCTTCAACGATGGTTTCGTTGCTTGTGTGGCACGTAGCGCTGTCTTGTTGGAAGAAAACAGTCAGATCAATACCATCCAATTCCGGCCATAAAAAATCAATTATCACCGATCGCGCAATCCATTCACCGTAACTGTTGCTCCAGCCTCATTCTCGAAAAAGTGAGGACGAATGACCCTTTCGGGCCATAAAACGCACCAAACAGTTACACGTTGAGGATAGAGAGGAAAACAATAATGAGACTGTATCCACTGAAGACGAAAGGAAAATTGGCAGACATCTTACAGCAACTAGGACACCTGAAAATCTTGAGGCTGTAAGCCCTGTGTCCTTAGTTCGCCTTCTCTTTCTGGGAAGTATCATACAAGCACCCTTGAGTGATTTTCAATTTTGAGGAATTGAGAACAAGCAAAATATGCTGAGCACATGAATCCCCACACGAGATTCATCGAAGCCCTCTTCACAGTTTAAAGGCTTTACTGTTCTATAGTCAGTTTCTCAGTTTGGACTCCTTGGCTCTTATTTTCCTCGAAGAAAAAAGACAACCATTTTATAGTCACTTCTGCAGCTAGTGACTATTTTGAGGATCTTCTTCCACCGTTGTAGAATTTCTGTAATGAACCTTCATATTTCGATTTTCAGGCAAGTAAAGAAAGGACAACAGTCATCGTAGCACACAGACTTTCAACAATAAGAAATGCAGACAAAATCATTGTTTTATCCAAAGGCGTGGTCGTAGAACAAGGTACTCATGATGAATTAATGGCGCTGAAAAGTGAATATTTCAATTTGGTTACAAGTCAAGTAGTTGAAAAGAGCGACTCAAATGAAGAACATGAAAAAAAGATTATTAGTGCAAAACAACTGAGATCAACTGTTTCTGTAAATCCAGAGGATGATGATAAGGTAAGGTTTGATGCAACTGCTCAGATAATAATGTTTATAATTTAAGGGCAAATCAGGTACACTGCGCAGAAAAATTAACGCACATTCTGAAAATCTCAATTTCAATGAAAGTTAACTCTACATTGACTTTATAACTTATTTTTTATGTTCTCTCGGGAAGGTTTTGAACGAAACAAGACACATTAAATGGAAGAAAAATTCAGGATTTCACCGAATCTTATGTGAAAGAAGAGAAATGAACAATAATTTTCAAAATACTGAAATGCTGATAAGTGATTTAATACTTGGTATTTCCACCCCTTGCGTTAATTACAGCTCGGCAACGACGGTTCATACTCAAAATGGGTGATCTTAAAATGTTCTGATCTAATCCTTCCCAGATTTCTTCGAGTTGGATTCCAAAGTCATTAAGAGTAGCTGGATGATTTTCCGAACTTCTCAGCCTTCTATTGGGGTTGTCCCAAACCTGCTCAATTGGATTGAGATCTGGACTTCTTGCTGGCATTCCATTCGAGAGACTTCAACCTCTTCAAGGTACTCCTGAACGATGCACGCACGATGGGGTCTGGCATTATCGTCCATAAAAATGAAATTTTCACCAATGTATGGGGCAAATGGCACTACATGCTCTTCAAGAATGTTCCTTATATACTTATCAGCATTCATAGCTCCATTATCAACGACCGCTAGGTCTGTGCGAGCAGTCAAGATATTTCACCCCATACCATAATCGATCCTCCCCCGAAACCAGTAGTATTCAGGAAATTGCACTGAGCATATCTTTCATGTGGACGTCTGTATACAAGGGAACGTCGATCACAATGGTAGAGGCAGAATCTAGACTCATCTGTGAAGAGAACTCATTCTCAATCGGCCTCTTCCCAATGGATATGCTCTCTCGCAAAATCCAAACGCGCCCTTCGATGTGCTGGGGTAAGAGCTGGCCTCTTGCCGCGACACGAGGCCTTAAATCATATGCTCTGAGGCGATTTCTTATTGTCTGAGTGCTAATTTGCCCCTCATGAGTTTGCTCAAGCTGTTTTTGAAGGAGGCGAGCGGTTGCAAACCGTGGTCTCAACGAAGAAACTCTCAAGTAACGTTCTTGAATGGCAGTTGTTACCCGTGGACCGTGGTCTACCCTGTCCTGGTCTTCGGACATTCATACCTGTCTCCCTGAATCGCTGCAACATTCTGGACACACTTGTATGGGAAACTCCAAACCTTTCTGCAATTCTTGTGTATGTCCACCCTTCTTCTCGCAAAACTACCGCTTGGGCACATTCCTCTTGGGTCAAATTGCGTGTTTCGCGTTGCATAGCGATCGAGTGTAGAAAATCAAACGAAAGAAGAACTATTGATCACTAGAACTGATCGAGAACAACTGATATTAGAAATGGAGCCAATACATTCAAAATCTGATATCATCTTTTTTTATTCCTGCTGGGAGAAAACATCTGTATTAAAGAATAATGTTGAAAGTGGATAACATATGCATGCATAATTCTGATAAAAATAATTATCATTGAGAACACCTTCAGTTCTAGAATAAATTTGAGATTTCCATAATGTGTGTTAATTTTTTTGCGCAGTGTATTTGAGAATGCAGTCTCGGAGAGACAAAGGGTTTGTTTTAATTTCACGTTTTAATAAAATATCAGGAATTCAATACTCAGTTTTATAGAAGAGTGTGTGTTTAAAATGTCGCCTTTACTTTTATTTAAAATATACCTAGGTACAGGATGTCCCAAGTTTGAGTGCTTCTTATTAGACGTTTCTAGAGAACTGAACATATTTGAAATCTGAAAATTGGGATTATGATATTGTGCGAAATTCTCAACAGACCTAAAATATTTTTGCCCGAGTACTCCCGGTAATACAAAGCGTGAAAATAAATTTGTTCGAAGATATTTTTTCAAAATTTTCGTTTCTTATATGATTGAGTATTCAATGCTGAATGCATTACTGTAGAAACCATTGTATTTCTTCGAATAGTTTTTGAAATATCGAAAAAAAGAAGAAAAAATTCAAATATTCATAGTCAGTACTCAGTATTATTTTCATTTTTCCTATTCTGAACATCCCGAGTGTAAACTGTTCTCATAACGTCCAAGTAGAAGAATGTAAAGGTCATGAATCTTTTGAATTTTATAAATATCATCGCATGATCGCAGGGTGTTTCAAATCTTGTGTCGAATACTGTGAATTGACCATAACTTCTGTTTTTCAGGATTCATGTTGCACGTAGAGTCAAATTCATCGAATCTAAAGAGATTCGATGAATATTCTTATGAGACCATGGTTACAATACAACTAATAATTAGACCTGTCACTTGTGAATTATAAATGGGATCATTTATCTTCTATGGTCACAGAATATTCCCAAGCAACAGATTCGATGACTATTCTGATGAAACCATAGTACCCATTGAAATAAAATCGAGAAGTTAATATAAGGCTTAAAATTAGATCTTATACTCGTGAAATATTAATCGGATAATTTATCTATTCTAATATTCACCTTCTATCTTCTAATATTATAAAGAGGAAAGATTTGTATTTTTGTGTGTTTGATACGACTTGACTTAAAAACTACTGGACCGATTTCAGAAATTCTTTCACCCTTAGAAAGCTACATTATCCCTGAGTATCATAGGCTATACTTTTCACCCGAAAAAAATCAGGATGCCTACTTTAACTTCATCATTTACAAAAAAATCCTGCTTATGGTAATCAGATGTTTTCCAAAATTATGCACTATTTGGGAGTGTGTTTTTATGAATTGGGTATTGATCCTCATTCAACCTAATACGTTATTCAGCCCCAGTATTTAATTTAGAACGAAATTGCCCTTCACATCATACTAAATTACAATGAGTACATCAAAAGATATGGCAGGTTGAAGTGTTGAAGATAAAACCGCACGACCGCACCAAAATGCGTTTCCGTGGTAAGTAGGCAGATAGTAGAGGGCACCGAAGTGTGAGAGGGGGACACGCATATCTATAAAAGAGCAGCGTGGATCAACTTTCAGACTATTCAGACACGCGGTCGACTCGAAGCGGAAGCAGAAGCCTTTTTCTACCCGAACGAAGCTGGGACGGGCTGCTTGTCTTCTATATGTGGTAGCAGATTATTCTCATGTGAAAAATAAGATGAATTTTACTTTACGTGCAACATAAATCCAAAAAATCTCAAGAAACCCAGAATCTACTGAATTTAGGAGCAAGAGTTTCTCAGAGTGCTATAACTATTTTTCTTCACAGAATCCAACGCAATCATAAAAAAATAGGGTTCTAATTTGAAAAACAGAAGTTATGGCCAATTTCGATCACAGTTTTCGACACAAAATTGGAAACACCCTGTGTTGATATTTATGAAATTCAAAAGATGTATGACCTTTCAACATTCTTCCACATTGACGTTGTGAGAACGGTTCACACTCGGGATGTTCAGAATGAGAAAAATGAACATAATATACCTACTGACCATGAATATTGGTTTTTTTTTCGATATTTCTAAAACTATTTGAAGGAAAATGATGGTTTTAACATAAATCTATTCAGGCTCCAAAAATATTTAAGGTCTGTAGAGAATTATAAACAATATCATAATACCAATTTTCAGATTTCAAATATGTTCATTTCTACAGAAACGTCTAATAGGCATTCGAACTTGGAACACCCTGTAATCGTCGTATCAAGAGTTTATCCGATACATCGCGTTCATTGATATAAATATCAACAACCGCCATGGATCCGACACGAACTTGCCAAATTCTTCATCCAGGGAACTAATGAAAGTTCCAACCTCATCGAAGTGGGTAGAAGTCGACCTAGGTTTCGATCTTTTTTCTGATCTCTTCAGGACAACATAACCCTACTACGATGAAAATTGGAGTGGAACGGAGGTCCTCTTAAACAAAACTAGACAAAGTCTTGGGGTACAGTATACATCAAGGCGACATCTAGTTAAGAATCAGACTCCAATTTTCATCGTAGTAGGGTTATGTTGTCCTGAAGAGATCAGAAAAAAGATCGAAACCTAGGTCGACTTCTACCCACTTCGATGAGGTTGGAACTTTCATTAGTTCCCTGGATGAAGAATTTGGCAAGTTCGTGTCGGATCCATGGCGGTTGTTGATATTTATATCAATGAACGCGATGTATCGGATAAACTCTTGATGTGTTTACAATGATTCCTTTTGGAGATAGCATTTCTTTCTAATCGTCATATCGTTGTACGGCAATGCATGCAATCAAGTGCCATAGATCTTCTTAACACTATTTCAGGAATATTCAATCATTCTTGGACACCCTGTACGATAATATTGAATTGCACGAACCTCTTCAGTTTCGAAATGATTCATATGGCTGATATTAATCGGAAATTTGCCAATTACCAACAACAATTTTTCTAATGCAGAAGATGAATTCGAGCATCATCCAAAATTAAGTCAACCCCATTGATATTTTTATTTTCTCGAGAAACTCTTTATTTATTAGCAGAAGAAAACTAAATAATTGCATATTCTCTTTCATGCAGTTCGCAGATGAGGAAGAATCAGATGACATAGGATCAGTGTCTTTCCTACAAGTAATAAAAATGAACAAACCAGAGTGGATACAAATCACATTGGCCAGTCTTGCTTCCATCCTCAGTGGTTGCTCCAGTCCCATATTCGCTTTACTATTCGGAGATGTTATTGGAGTAAGTATAATTTATCTCAAGTATATGCAACATATAAGGTAGGTGTATTTTCACACACCTAAAATTTACAGTAGGTGTTCGAAGTGGCTACCTCCAAACTAACTCGGAAATTGAAAATTTTCTCGGAAAACTAAAAATTTAATTCAAAAGAAAAACTGAGAAAATCAAGGTGAGAATTAGAAAACTGGAAAATTCGGTTCAAACACTTCTTGACACTCGATCGGCCGAATCAGAATTAACTGATGGTCAGGGAAAAATCTGGTTTTATTTTTCCGGAGGGAAGGTGAAAAGGAATGCTCATATGTTCAAAAATTCAGACGAAGTCGCGTCGATGAAAACGTCTTGATTCCGGCTTATCGGCCCTTCATTACAAAAAACGCGGTTATCTGCAAAGTCGCGAATATTTATAACACATTTCATCGTTTTCAAACATAAAAAAGCAATGAAAAACCGATCGGGATTATTTAAAATTTCGAGAACAATTTTTCATTAACCACTAGAATGAACGATACCCGAACAGATGGATCGGACGCAGTCGACCAATCAAGGGGCCCCCACGTTCACCTGACCTTAATCCCATCGATTTTTTCAAGTTTGGGGTTATTTCAAAGAAATCGTTTACGCCTGAGAATGTTCGAGTGAAGACGAGCTGCGACTGAAGATAAGAGAAGCCGAACGTGTCCTAAGAGAGAACAGGGCATCAGGTTTTATGCGATTGAAAGAAAATTTTCTAAGAAGGTGTAGAATGTGTATTGAGGCTGGAGGTGGCCACATTGAACACCTACTGTAAATTTTATAAATAAATTTCTTTTTATTTACATTATGATGTGTGATTTATTGCCATACCTTTTTCTTTTTTTTATCTAGAACTTTTCTTGACCCACATCTAGAGCTAATTTTCATTAATTTTCAGCATTTTCTATCATAACTTGATCAGAAATATCTTAAAATGGCAAAAAATAATTTTGTTGTAAATGTCTAGTTCTTTGATTTTTTCCACCTTTGATGACTGATGACTTTGAAGGCTAATTCTAGCAAAAGTAGAGTGTTAAGTACCATTTTTTATCAATGATTCTAAAAGCTGACTGTTGAGCGCAGTTTTTAAGCATACTAAGGAACCGTGAATTAGCCTTTTTACATTTTTAATTTTGATTCGAAAATTCAGATCATAATCCAATTTACGTAACTTTTTCACTTGAGACCAACATTTCCATAATTTTTATCAAAGTTACAAATCTGGTTTTTTATACAGGGTGAGTCTTTGACTTGTACATATATTTTAACTATAGATTCTTGAGGCCAAAGGAAACCTTTTTTTCATTTTCCATTTTTCCGAATTCGGCTCTGTTGAAGAGATATAGCCATTCGAAAAAATCAATCGGGCTGAATACGTGCCTGATATTATTCTCTGCAAACAATTCAAAGTTCATATTTTTCGATTGAAATTGAGGTGATTAGATGTTCTGGGTGATACAATTAGAAAATACTCAAGCACTAACCTTATTCGAATAAGAATGTAACAAAAACGATATTTCCTAACAAAAACACTGTCCGATTATTTTTGCAATTGAAAAGCCATATTTCTCCCACCAAAATAAGTTCCTTCTTCGATTTTCCTGAAGATTAGTTTATAAACACTAATAATTGGTTAATATTTTCCTCGATATTTTGGAACGATCTCATGAAAATTGGTTTCTCACCAACCTATTCTAACTCCATCAACCTAAGTCAGATGATTCGAGGTCAATGACCTAACCTAACTCATCTTCTGTGATATGATATTCCACAGAACCTGTCTAAGCACAGAACTCTAGAGAAGACGATGCCAGATTGCCGATTTTCTCTTCAAACAATGCGAACTCAAGAAAGCAGTACGTCCCCTATCGTTAGCGGATGAACTATCACAATCGCTAAAGGCGTCTAGGCGTGGCTCTTTGGAGATGCCAAACGAGTTCTGATTCTTGCCGATATAGCGCTACGATATAGCCGGCACGCAAGGCAGACAGGCGGGACAGGCCGTTGTGGTTGTTCTGTTTCTGTGTCTCGAACCGCAGGCCAGTCTATGATAATGGAAGATGCTTAAACGGGATAACCTTAATTATCTATCTAAATCTACTTGCAGATAAAAAAGCAAACAGGTGATGATTGTGATGTGCAGACCGTGTAGTGTCGATTGAAATCTCCAAGAGGATATTGTTGGGATAGATATTTTCCTGAAAGACCGGTAACAAAAAATTTTCAATAGAAACTGTGCTTATAGACTGAGTAATTTCATTTCATGCTTCTCAGAATTCAATTATTACATCGAACGTTTTCCCATCATGTAGATTTTAGTTTTGACGAAGTTGATAAACATTGACAACGTTGTTAATTTGTTAAGATCAGAGAATACATAATATTCGATGATATTTAATTCAGGGAAGCACTCAGATTTTTTATGAAATTCATGATTTTTTCCTCGAATTTGTTCGTATACAATTAGGAATAACTCGAAAACGACGCGTTTTATTGAAAAAATATAAGAATACTTTTATTTTCTAAAATGGTTGTTTCTTTCGAAAATATGAACCGTTTATCTTTTTCGAGTGATTTTATAGTATTTTTGCATGAATTCATGAGACGAGTAGGCTGTAACTCTTATAGCAGGAGGAATATGGAATAAGTTTCAATTGAGGAATATGCACCATGAATAGAGTAAACAATCAACCAAAATTCAGTTCATTCGGATTATCAGTTTCGAATATATGGAAAGAATAGTGTTAATTTCATGGATTTTTGACACCCTGTATCTTTCAAACGAAACCGAAGAATTTTGAAAAATGGTATAGGAAAAAAGTGTTTCGTTTGATGATAGGAATCTACAGTTAAAATATATGTACAAGTCAAAGACTCAACCTGTATATAAAAGTACAATTCATGGAGATTGAGTTACAAAAGGAATTTCACAGAGAAGTCTTGTACTTTTTTTATATCTTTTTTGAGATGGTCAAGTCGAATGTCGAAAATTCTCAAAGTTCATAAAAAAATTCATAACTCGAAAACCGTGAAAAATAGCATACATACATGGGGGTGTTTCGAATAGCCCATGACACGAGGGACCTGTTTTTTCCTTTTTGACGTCAATCTCTTGGCCACCCTGTATAGCCATTTCTAAAATCCACCATCTTTTGTAAATCTTTCAGGTATTGAGTACAACTGCATCAGACCAAATCCGTGAAGAAACCAATAAATATTGCTACTATTTCCTAGCAGCTGGACTTATAATTGGAACATCAACTTTCACGAGCGTAAGTTCTTTAAACAATAAAATTTGAACAAAAATTTCAAATTAAAGTAGGTACTTATCAGAAACGTGGACAGTTTATTTCTTTAATTAAATATACAGAGCCAACGTTTCGAAGACAATATTTTCTCCTTCTTCAGGGCTACAAAAACAAACGAAAAACATCAGCAAAACCAACAAACACAAAAGATGCGACAAGAACTAACCTTAAGATTATTAATCCTTCAGAGATTTAACATTTAGGTACTTATCTGATATCTGATCAATTTTTCAGACATTTAACATTTAGGTATCTGATACCTAAATGTTAGATCTCTGAGAAATTAATAATAAGGTTAGTTCTTGTCACACCTTTTGTGTTTGTTTGTTTTGCTGATGTTTTTTGTTTGTTTTTGTAGCCCTGAAGAAGGAGAAAATAATGTTGGCTCTGTAGATTTAATTAGAGAAATAAACTGTCCACGTTTCTGATAAGTACTTTAATTTAAATAAATAGTATGGATGAAAACCAATCTGATGAAAAAATTTCAAATTTGATTTTTTACAGATATATTTCTACAGTTACGCTGGTGAACTTCTTACCTTACGTTTGCGAAGTCAAATGTTTAAGGCTATGCTAAAACAGGAAATAGGCTGGTATGATAGAAAGGAAAACGGTGTGGGTGCTCTATGTGCCAAATTATCTGGTGAAGCAGCATTAGTTCAAGGCGTGAGTATGAACTATAGGATCACATGATGGTATAAAGTGTGTTAATTTTCTTATTTCGTCGCTGAAGAACACATATGCCTTGATCGAATATTATGAAACTTTACAGTTTCAATATCCATACACATTTAGTCACACAATATAAACTGCTCCTCAAAAAGTTAAGGATATTGATGTTTTCCGAAGATGCATATTCTCTGTATCATATTAAAATTTTCTTTTCAATTACATAAACTTAAAACGAATTTATGCACGTGGTGGTCACACTTTTTATTGGGGGTGAGCTTTTGAGATTTTCAGAATTTCAGTTTTTCTACAACCGGGCCTAACCACATAATTCTATACCGGCCTAACTAACTACTTCCCCGCATTGTTTTCGATTCGGAAAGTGTCACTTTCCCGCCCTAGTGTGTTGAATTTGAGTATAATGATACCTTTAACATGAAATCTCTTAATCTACTTACGTATATATTCAGTTAAATATTTCAAATCATGCAGTTTCATCCATGTCAAACTGATTATTAATGCACATTTTCAGTTTGAAATTTATTGCATTTTCAAAGAGAACTTGACATTCTTCAAAAATTATGACTGGCATACATGGATCTGTGTATTTATTTCTATATCATGGTCTATGATTTTCCATAGAATCTCAAACTCCTTAATCAATGTGTCAAAACGAATATTCGCCAAAGTTGTGTAGAAGTTTTTTTCATTTTATAATACCGTTGTAGAAAATAGTATATTATTTCTAAGATGTCTAGAATAATGGTGTAGGCAGTCGTCAATTTTTGAATGGGATGACGTTCGACCAAATCGAAAATATTAGAAATGTTTCGTGGCGGCGCCGCAATATCATTTCAGTGTATTTTCCGTTGTCAATTTGATTGATGTGTCAACAGCTGATTTGCCAAAGTCAATTATGACATGACAGCAGAATGGCATATTTTTATAATGAAAGTTTTATACTTTTCCTAATAACTAATATACATCAGGATGTCAAGAATATAAACACACATTATTGCTTGACAAAATTATCGACCATTAACACGCCACGTTCGCTAGAATAAATTCAAATATTTGAAATAACAGAAAAAAATCAGTCATAATTTGTGAATAGCGCCACCTGAAGTGGAAAGAACGAAACATTGCTAATATTTTCAATTTGGTCGAAACAAAATCTAATCAGTGCCTACACCATTATTCTAGACATCTTAATTATTTCATTATAAGGAGAAGTGTCACTTTTCGTGGCGAACTTGTGTTTATCCGCCGAACGGAGTGAGACGGATAATTGAAAGCGAGCCACGAAAAGTCACATCTTCTCCGAATGAAATATGCTATTTTATTTCCAAACGTTTTCAAATTCATGAAAATTGTACATTTAATGTAACTTCATCAAATAAAAAGGACGTTTGAATTGAAAGTTTTTGTATTCTATGCATCTATGTTCATGGTAACCAATTAGTCTTTTTCGTAGCAACACTTTTTCTGCCGCCGGCGTCGGAGGGAACAGTATTTCTCCGCCTAGAACTTTTCGATGATCCTGTCAGTCGAGAACTGACGTTGTTATCGTACGTTTGGAAATAAAATATTGTTCCTATCTTGAGCGGAATAGTTATTTTCCTATCAAGGGCGGAAAGTTGTACTTTCCCGCACTAGATTGCCGTTGCCCGAAAGACGCGGAGCGGAGTTCGAACAAGCAATCGAGTGCGGGAAAGGACTTTCCGCTCAAGATAGCAACAATGTTTTTTCTACAACCGTATTATAAAATGAAAAAAAAAACTTCTACACAACTTTGGCGAAAATTCGTTTTGACACATTGATTAACGAAGTTAGGATTCTATGGAAAATCATAGACCATGATATAGAAATAAATACACAGATCCATGTATGCCAGTCATAATTTTTGAAGGATGTCAAGTTCTCTTTGAAAATGCAATAATTTTCACACGGAAATCTGCATTAATAATTAGTTTGACATGGATGAAACTGCAAAATTTGAAATATTCAACTAAATATATTAGTAAGTAGATTGAGGAATTTCATGTTAAAGGTATTATTATACCCAAATTCAACACATATTTACTTTCTCTATTTCAGTATCGTAATGAGTTCATTACAGTACTAAAAACCGTGCTGGGTCAATATCTAGTTTAGGTCCTCCTCTCCGATTTTTAAAATATTTTGTCTCGTGATTGTATATGGTGAAGACACCCTAAAGTTCTAATTTCAGCATTGGCAAACAATTAGTTTCGGAGAAAAAAAAATTAAAAAGATTGTGAATATTTCCACCTGCGTTTAGACTTTATGTTTATTTGAATCGCGTCGGCAGTGTAAAATACCGTAAGGTGATTTTTTTCTCGAACAGACGGTGTTGCCAAATCTCAGTAATGTCTTAAATACTAAGATAGACATAGAACTTCCACACAGGGCAGGTGGGTTTTCAAGAGCTGAGCCTTTAGACTTTAGAGTTTAGACATTTATCCCCTTGTCCCCTGATGACGTCGGCACTGATTTCGTTCAATTCAAACGAGGGCATGGGCACCCACAAGGGGGGTTCAGGGGGGGCGTGCCCCCCCTGAGATTTTGGTGGCCTTATCGTTCAGCAGTTAGGTTAGGTTCAGGTTGGGTTAGGCTTTAGACGTTTATCCCCTTGATCCCCGATGACGTCGGCACTTTTTTCGTTCTATTCAAACGAGGGCATGGGCGCCCACAAGGGGGGGTTCAGGGGGCCTCCCCCTGAAATTTTGGTGGCCTCATCGTTTTTCACCAGTTCGGTAAGGTTAGGTTATGTCAGTTCGGAGTCTGATGGCTTAATTTAATATATACTGCAATAATAACATATTATTTCAACTGATATTATGATGTTAACCTCGAGAAAGCAACGTTACATTCGTAAAACGACGCCTAAATGAAATTTGTCCAATCTATTTTTCATATCTTGCTCCATTCCTATGAGATATCGAATACCTATATGATATAAAAACCTTCGGTTTCATTTTTTTTTGAGCAATAAAAATGCATTGATTGAACGTGGCAACAAGCATCGTACGCTGAATTTTCATTGAATTCAATTCAAACAAAATTTTTCCCGTCCAAATCACGAGCGTAGGGTATCGTTGCTAGGTATTTCAAAATAATAATTCATGAGATGAAAGTTGAAAAGTCATTCGAGATATTTATTCATCTTTCCTTAGATTATAAAATAGTAATTTGTCAGAAGTTCTTCAAGTGTGAGTGTAACAATGGAAGATTTGAATGTGTGTGTGTGTGTGTTCCAAGTTGCGGTTACAATACTTACAGAAAAGAGGATATCGAAAATGTGATACTTCAGTCAGTATCTTTCAAGGTATGTTTTTGGAGCAATCGCATCTTGATTTAATGAAAGTTTGCTTTCTGGTCGACATATTTTTATCAATGGATACTGTCGGAGACTTTCGAAAAAACAAATTATTTTTGAAATTTTCAGAAACTATAGCCTCGAGAAAATTTAATATCTTCATTGATTCAGCGCCAATGAAATTGTACATTTTTCGTATTCCTCTCTTGGACATGTCCTTGAAAGAATAGGTCAATTACCTTGATATTTTTGACAAATTTTGATCTTTTTAGACGATTCAAGACTAATTCTTTCCGTAAATTGTCATTTTTTGAAGAAAATATCTAAAAATCAAACCCACCCAGCACCCCTATTCACTCCAAATCCCGTTGGAAAAACAGCAAAATTACTTGTTTTCCAGCATTGAAACTAGTAGTAAATCATACCAAATCACTTGTTTTTCACGAAAAAAAATTAAAACATCGCAAAATCGAGGGGGACTTAAACTGGAAATTTACTCATTACAGCATTGTTTTCAGTTATATTTTTAATTCTGCTGTGTTCTCGTTATATTTTTAGTTTTTTTGTTGTCAGCACTGGCTTCCACTCCTATCAATTTTCAACACACGTCAATTTGGAAATGTCAATTTCGTAACAGTCACACCAACTGCCAAGATACAATACTAGGACACTAGGATGAGTTTTTCATTGAATTTCAACAGTATTTCACGAAATGAGACTGAAATAGAGAAAATATCGTCTAATACTCGTTGCAGAATGTAATTCCAACACTCATGCGTTCGAAAACTCGCTCGTTTTCGAATTTCGCATTCGTATTGGAAAAGGAGCCCATTCTGCAACTAGTTTTAGAATATACTATTTCCGCACTAGGGCGGGAAAGTGACACTTTCCGAATCTAAAATAATGCGGGAAAGTAGTTAGTTAGGCCCGGTTGTAGAAAATGTACTTTCCCGCACTCGATTGCTTGCCCGAACGACGCGGAGCGGCAATCTAGTGCGGGAAAGTACAACTTTCCGCCCTTGATAGGAAAATAACTATTTCCAAGTTTTTGAAATGATATTATCAAAAATCAACTTTCCTAAAATATTGATGCCGTTTCTGGAAATCGATCGCTCTCGTTTTCAATTGACCCCCTGTATGTTTGCAAAGATAGATGATACCAGTTCATTATACCTATTGTATCTTTTTATGATTTCTATTCAGTTTCTGAATATTGATTCTGAGTTGCTGTTGTGGTCTTGTGACCACTAATTATTTGCTTTCTTTCTATTTTTATTATTTTTCTTTGAATCATTGTTGTATTTGACTTGTCCTATTAGAGCAAGATCCCAGGGCTACCAGACATCACGTATTTTCTGACGAACGAAATATGGACGATTGAATAGTGGTATGTACTATGATCACATGCCTATTGCAAACGGCCTATTTGCAGATATCAGGTCATCGAGTTGCATAAAAACATTGCTTACCTTACTTAAATTCTCCTGGCTGATTTTCACCATTGAGTTTAAATATACATAGAGACACAGCCCAGTTCAACGATTTGATGCAAACATTTTTGGCAGTTTACTTGCAAATTTGCCAACTCAAGTGGCGGCACATAGTAGCTACTAGAGGAACTATCGAGCAAACTATATTCTGCTTCCTACTCATTTATAGAAATCTGTAGGATATTTATTTTTCTCTAGTTCTATGAATCGTAGGCAGGGTCGGATTCATCCAAATTATATAACTCCGTTACAAACGGTATGAATCAATAATGATGAACTATTAGCCATGAATTTATTTTCAAAAATAAGACAGCGTAGGGGTTATGATCCAAACCCCTCAGCTCGATGCTTCAGATTTAGGTTGCAGTCGGTCATGACTGGTTGTCTGGAAAAATGTTCCGATTTTTCAAAATGCCAAGATAACAATTATTTCAACCTGTATACAATGGGGGAATCTGAAAGAAGGCCCGTTGATGTGGTTGATTCGACCATGTCTTCTGCGGATTCCGCCAACGGTGAGCCTTGTGAGGAGGATATAAAGGATTAATTGAACCCCTAAATACCCTAGAATCCAACTCAATCGCGTATTTCTCGGGGTATTTGATGAGGAACATCGCCAAAAAATATAAATGCGATAACTGCGAGAAAACACTCCTCATTGGTGATTTGAACAAGCTAGGTAATGATGGGATATATATTGCAAATCGAAATTATGGCAATAAACGCATACATTCTCCTCAGGAGACCTAGGAGTAGTCAGGATAAACAATATATCATATCATATCATTTGAGAATTTCCTCAACCGAATTCAAATATTTGATAAGGAAAGCGCTGTTAGTAATAAAGAAAATTATGATCAGAAAATCAGAAAGGATAGGACTTCAAAGGTATATTTTGAGAAAAAAAAAATGAATTTATAAAAGATTGGATCTCTCCGTTAACTCCAGAATGTGAAGAGCACAGGATTCATTTGTGAAGCTGTTCAGGAGACAGAAAAAAAAGCCAAAGGAATCTCGACACAGAAGCATTCCACTGCTAATAAAAAATTAAATATTTTTAAAAATTCATAGAAGATCTATTCATAAAAACTTGTGAATAAAGGAAAAATTTCATGCATTTATTTTTTCATACATCAGTATTTTAATTCATGAAGGATCAAAAATAATTGTCGTTTCATTGCATCCAAAAAATCAGGTGTGATGAAATACTGAACATCCAATATTTCTTACGCCGGTCCTGACCGTCATCGAATTCGGCTTCGGAAATATTGCCTTATAGTTCAGCTACTTACCGCCAGATGCGGAGTGAAATATTTCGCTTCTCTGAAACACACTTATCCATCTATGAACCGGTGAAGGAACTACACAAAATTTAGCTTCAAATCGTTGAACTGGGCTGTGTCTCTATGTATATTTAAACTCAATGTTTTCACATATATTTTAGACAATTCCGTTTAAAATAAGTCGTCAATAATGCCAGACACTTCCCGTCGGCCGAATTGCTTAAAGGTGCAGACACATTGTTATCACGTCACATCACGACATCTTCCCAAAATGTGCAACCACGACAATGCATGGAACTCAGACCATAGGAAGAGAGACACACCTTTCAATAATAAATAGTGAACGTATCTATATTCCGCAAATTTACATTTTCTGAATGCACGTGATATCACGTCTGATATTTTGTGAAATTTCATTCTGACATACATTTGAAACCGATCTGGGTGCTCATTCAATAATTATTGAATTAATTGATGGATTTCCCCCACTTCCCCTGTTCGTTGATTCATTTGGTAAATCGAATCCCTTCTATGAGAATCACCAGCAACTGTGAAAGCCGCTATATTTTCCGTATATTCTTCCTATTTCCTCGCGTGAGCTCACATGACGTGACAACAATTTGTATGCACCTTAAGAGACGCCTTAAAGGTCTCAAGAAAATTATTTAACTTCACGTAAATTCTGATGCTCCATTTCAATATAAGTTCTCCTAACCACTATTTTAAAATTTCTCACGAGAAGACAGACCGATCCAAGGTGCCTATCATCCCCCAAACTCAATTTTAATGCTTCTATGGCTTAGAGCGCGAGGGTATTAAGGTGCATACAAACTGTTGCGAGGAAATGGGAAGAAGATATGGAAAATATAGCTGCTTTTACAGTTGATAGTGATTCTCATAGAAGGGATTCGATTTACCAAATGAATCAACGAACAGAGGAAGTGGGGGAATTCCATCAATTAATTCAAGAATTATTGAATGAGCACCAAGATTGGTTTCAAATGTAAGTCCGAATGACATTTCACAAAATATCAGACGTGATGTCACGTGCATTCAGAAAATGTAAATTTGCGGAATATAGATCTTGCGTGCTTTCAGTGCTATAATGTGACAGCAGATACAATGTCGCAAAAATTTTTACTACATTTTGATTCCGTAGTAGTATAATCACCCAGTTTAGTTCTGATGATTTGGATTCACTATTTATTATTGAAAGGTGTGTCTCTCTTTCTATGGTCTAAGTTCCATGCATTATCGTGGTTGAACATTTTGGGAAGATGACGTGATGTGACGTGACGTGATAACAATGTGTCTGTACCTTTATCCGCACGCATGAGGATGAGTGACTTCCCTGTCTCTCTTTTCTGTTTACTCATTTCAATCAATTATTAATATTTTCAGAAAAATCAGCTCGAAACTAATAAATTCATAAATCAGGTAAATTATTGAAGATCGACGAGTAAAAAAGTGCTCATCACCGCAATAACTGTAGAATTTTGACCTGCAAGCTGTTCCAATAAACTACTGACGAAATGATTCCATTCATCGGCAGGTCTAAATTCAAGAATTATTGCTGTGAGATGAGCACTTTTTTACACGTCGATCTTCAATAATGTACCTGATTTTTGAATTTATTAGTTTTAAGCTGATTTTTCTACAAATATTAAGGTCGGCGTTTAAAGCGAGTAAGAAAGCTCAGCCGATAGAGGCGCCACCGTCCATTTTATGGATTTCTCCATAGAACATGCACTATCACTATCAAGTTCTATGAATATCTCTCTAATCATGAATGAAATGTACAATGGCGCTCTCTATCCGAAAATCGCCGAACTATGAAATAAGCGAATTTGTGGGTAAAGCAGGAACTTTTTCCCGCCAAAATTTGAATTTGGCCATTCTCTGCCAATTCCGTATTTCAAGTTGATCTTCTGAACGAAATTATCAGTAGATTCACTTTTAATCGGAAGTTGAACTTTTTTCATGGGTCTTTCTGTTGAAATAAAACAGAAGCATGGATTGGCTCATTTTCTCCTATTTTTGAAAGAAAAAAAATTAACTGTCGGAATGAAATCGATTAAAATTATTTCAACAAGAACTCTAATCCTTTCTGAGTTCACCCACAAAATTTCAGTTCTCAAAGTGATACCGTTTTCGAAATCAACTTGAAATAAAAACACACTACATTGAACGCCCACCTTAATTATTTATTGATACGAGTAAACTGAAATGAGAGTCAATATGAGCTAATACATCTCTCGCTCATCCTCATGCGTGCGGACAATACCCTCGCGCTCTAAGCCATAGAGGCATTAAAATTGAGTTTGGGGGATGATTGGCTCCTTGGATCGGTCTGTCTTCTTGTGAGAAATTTTAAAATAGTGGTTTGGAGAATATATATTAAAATGGAGGATCAGAATTTACGTGAAGTTAAATAATTTTTTTGAGACCTTTGAGGCAATTCGGCCGACGGGAAGTATCTGGCATTATTGACAACTTATTTTGAAGGGAATTGTCTAAAATATATGTGAGTATTTCATTCACACATGGTTCCGCCAATGAAAAGTCACGAATTCAGACACGCGATATGCAATATTATCGACTATCTAGGTAAACAAAGAAATATCAGCGGCTAATTTAAAGTGTCAAAATTTGGCATAACATTCATTCAGAATTGAAAATGTACGGAGGGTCCCGAGTTCAAAACTTGGTTGGGATAATTTTTTTGCAAAATAATCATAAATAAGTCCGACCGCTCGGTCTAAAATACAAAAGACCGCGGATTCGAGCGTTCGGAGCGTGTTCATGAAATGATCTTCCTGAATATCACTCCTCTTTGACAAAAAGCGACTATTATTTTCTTTAATTCATCTCGAGCAACTTGTATTTCGACAATTCAATTCGACCAAATGAACATTAATAATCAAAGAATAACTCCCTCGAGCTAAAGCTCTCGGGAGTTATACAGATTATTAATGTTCATATGGTCTTATCAAATTCTCGAAATTCAAGACGCTCTCGATAGAATTAGGTCGAAAATAATAGTCTAAAGCCGGGTTTCACAAAAGTTGATCGGGTTATCAAATGCTTAATCGAGCGATTCTGTGATAAAAAATCCGTAAATTTGAAATTCTATTGGTCGATTTGACAAAAACGTCAAGGTATTCTGTGAATCACTCAATCAACGATCTTTGTGAAACCCACCAATAGTCTCGGGATATTACCTCCAAAAATCAGCTAGGAGAATTTAATTGTGTTAAGCAATGTTTTTATGCAACTTGATGACCTGATATCAGCAAATTGGCCTTCTGAGCAAGGTAGCCGATAGGCATGATCGTAGTACTAAAGGTGAATACAGACTATTCTGACGTGACGTGATTCCACGTCACGTCAGACGCGTACTGTGCTCCCATTGGCCTGATATTAACGTGAACGCACAGAACGATGTGTTGCATTTTTATATCACTCACATTTTGACGTTCACGTTCATATTAGGCCAATGGGATCACAGTACGCGTCTGACGTGACGTGGAATCACGTCACGTCAGAATAGTCTGTATTCACCTTAACACTATTCACGGCCGTATTCGCCGTTTTCCCTCTTAAGCGAAGCTTCCGTAAGCGCGCTTAAAACTTGAGCCAAGCTTAAACTTATGCGTTATGTGCCGCAGTACGATAAACGTGGCTCAGCTAAGCGTGAAAAAAACTGGGCAACATTGCTTTTTTCAAGCGTTTCAAAAATATTTCACGTGTCAAACGTGAAAAGTCATAATTGAAAGTGATGGATCGTGATTTCGATTTCAAAGTTCTCATTTATATTTACGTGTCTAGTTATGTAGTATCATATCATCCATAATAGAGGATGAGAAAACCAATAAGGCTTCTGGAGAGAAAAAGGAGAAGACCTAGCAGCAGATCACAGAAGAGTTCAACGCATCTTCATCTACTGGTATAGTGGTATATTACGCAGTATGGTTTCTTTGAAGAAATGCTACGAAGATAGAAAAAAGAGCTTAGGAAAACCTTGGCGGAAGAAAAGAAGGAAGTTACTACTGGCCGTGGCCCACTACCAAAGATAGAAAGGGATGAGACTGACGTTCTTTCAATGTAGAATATCGATAAAAATACATTGGTGGGTGTTGAGAACAAATTCGATGATGATGGAGATGAAAGCACTAGTCTGAATAGAGACCCAGATGAAGAAGAAGTGAAATATATAGTAGACGATAATAGCGCAGAAAACAAATACTCTGGAAGGGAGACATCGCCATGATCGACTAGGAAACTGGAAATCATTTTCACTGAGAATTTCAACATGATTATATTTATAAATACTACTACCTATTTACTTCAAATACTTTTAATAATAGATTTTCGAAGTAATTGTCTATAATAAAATTTCTAAAATGCAATAAATTTTTCTGAGGATTAATCGGGGTATGTCTCCTAGTTGGACCCAATATTCCAATTCCTCCATACTCAGGCACACTGGAGATGGGGGAATGCCATTGTGCATTACTCTAGTGATATTGTGTTAATCTTTATACATTGTATTGATTAAAGAAGGTAAAAGATAGAAATGCATTGTATACAATTCGTTTTCGAATTCTAAAGCATCTTCTAAGAGCTCCAGCACTTATAGTGTTGTAGACTTTGTCAGTCGGAATCTTCTTTTAAAGGCCATATCATCCATATCCTCGAAATAGTTGGGCCTCCAGAAAATTCTTTGTGGAAATCCGAAATCAATAACATCTAATATGCCATTATCATCTTCCAGAAGGATTTCATCTTCTAATTCCATCATTGGTATACTTCTTCACCTCCTAATACCAAAAGGGCAAATACTAATATTTATATTTTTGACAATATCAAAAAAGTGGCGTTATGATGTCAGCATAAGCCTGGCTTAAAACATAAAGCTGCCGAATATGGCCGCTTAGAGTTAAGCCAGCCTAAAGGCCTTCATGGATACGGAGCATACAAATTCATAAAGTTAAGCGAGCTTAAGCTTTAAGCTTGGCTTAATAGTATACGGCGAATACGGCCGTCAATCGTCCACATTTCGTTCGTCAGAAAATACGTGAAGTCTGGCGGCCCTGGGATCTTGGACTATACACTATAGTGTCTTGAAGGACCAATAAAGTTATTTATTTATTTATCTTTTAAAGGCTACTGGGCAACGTCTGGGAACCATTGTGAGTTCGATGGCGACTCTGGTAGTTTCGATTGGAATGTCTGTTTATTACTCCTGGCAACTGGGTCTTGTAACACTACTTTTCTCACCATTCATGCTGTTAGCTATATTCCTACAGAACAGGCTCATGGGAAGAGAGAATTCTTCTAGTATGAAGTCTCTGGAAAAGTCAACCAAGGTGAGTAAAAACCACAGAATAATGTGGTCAAAACCTTGAGATACTTTACTGATTTGCGTAATGAAGGGTTTTCCAATAAGAGGTGTTATTTTGATATTCGAAGAAAAATGCCATTTTTTAGATATATCATCGGATTTTTCTTTCATTTGAAGAGGTATGCCGTGAATAATGGAAAATAACATCAGCCAAATGACCACCACGACTGCTGGACCATATCTTTTTTATAAAATCAAATCGCTGAGTGGCTACCCCATGTCCTCGATAGCCTCACGAATTCCCTCTTTGAGGTCTTGAATCGACGCTGGGCTCTTGGCGTAGACCTTCTCTTTCACATGGCCCCAAAGGAAGAAGTCGCTAAGTATAAAATCACAAGATCTCGGTAAACGTTACCCAGATGAATACCTTCCAATTCCGGCAAAAAAATCAATTAATCATCTCTCGATAGCCATTCATCCTAAGTGTTGCTCCAGCTCATTCTCAAGAAAGTACGGTGTAATGACCCCGCCGGACCATAAACCGTACCAAACAGTCACGGATTGAGGATAGAGAGGCTTTTCAAAAATAGTTCTTGGTCTTTCCGAGCCCCAGATGCGACAATTATGCTTGTTGACGAAGCCACCGAGATGGAAAGGGGCCTCAAGATGATTTTCGATGGAATTTCATGCATTTCAAGGACCCAGTCTGCAAAGACACGACGTTTTAGATGATGGGCCGGCTTGAGTTCTTGTGTAACCCAAACACCCAAATCTTTCTGTAAAATACTGTATAATGACGTTTGTGGAATGCCTTATTCCAAAGAATGACGAGATATAGACAAACCTGATTTTTCGATGGAATTCGGGATCAAGCATTTCAATGATCCAATCAGCACATACACGACGTTGTTGGTGATCGGCCGGCTTGAGTTCTTGTGTTAACTAAGTTTATAAGCCTTGAGACCCAAATCTTTATGCGAAATGCGGTGTTATAACGTTTGTGGAATGCCTAATTCCAATGAACGAAGAGGAATGGACAAACCTGGGTTTTCTTCAACACTTTCGGCTGCCGCAGCAATATTTTCTGCTGTTCTTGAGCGACGTGCACGGGTTTCTTTCTTCACATCACTCATTTGTCCCAACAGATCAAATTTTTGCAACAATTTTTGTATTGGGATTCGACAAGGTGCTTCACAACGACCCAAAAGTCTCTGCCAAATTTTCAGCATTTTTATTAGTGAAGTTCAATCATTCCAATGCTTTGTTGGAGCGTGTATCGTTCCATTTTCATTAATGGCGTAGTTTCTACTTGTCAAATGTCAAAAATGACAGCTTCAAAAGTGACATATTCCTAAAATTTGGGCTATTCAGATTAACACCTCTTATTGGAAAACCCTTTACCTGTTTGAACATGTTCTTGTTCTCATTATCAGCTGAGCCAAATTTTTCTTTCCAGAACGTAAAAAATAAATTATTCGCATTCAAACTGAGTAGGTTTTAAACGAAGAGTTTTCGCTTGCCTCTGCCTCATCATTCCAATTTGAATTTTGATTCGAAGTCAGGAGTTTCTGACAGCTGCTAAAAAAATTGTGTCGAAGAAATCATTAGAATAAACAGGGTGATTGGTCATAGTGTTTAATGCGAAAAATAGAATATAAGTATACTTCAATGTCAACTCATCGATTATAGAATTATCCTAGTATCCATAAATTTCTTAAACTAGTTTGAATTGTACAACAATACTCCTTGTTTATCTTCTAAAATGTTTCATATATCATGAATACATCTGAGTGCAAGGTGACGAAATAGTATAGCACTAGTACATTCAACTTTTCGATAAATTAGCATTGTCACATTCGGTTATACTCACTTATTTTGGCAGCTGTCAATAAAATTGACAGCGGTTGTCGCACAATCTTCATATAAATGTAAGTTTTCATCATTATCGAATTCATCCTTTAGAATGAGGATCTTGAAGAATGTACAGCTAATAAATGGAAAGCGGCACAGAGTACGTAGAAAAAGAAATAAGAGAAGATAAGTCAAAATACAATATATGGAATGTTATGATATTGCTGACATAAAGCCTTCAATTATGAAAATGCCGAGTTCTGCCCAGATGAGGAAATAATAACAGTGAAAAAATTACATATTTTACTCCTTCATTGGTCACAAATATTGAAAGTTACTACATGACAAAATTCTTCATATCGATAGCAAAATTTTTGAGATTATGAGGATTTGAGCTCTTTGGGTAGTATTTGAGCCGTAGATCGATTAGGTGAAAAGTAGTGTTTTTTTCGTACCCTGAAAAATTTCTTTTTTCGGACAAGGATTTACACTTTCATTATCGATGTATTAAATAGATCCATTCGTTAAATTTTGTTTGTGGAAAGGAACATTATTTTTAATCATCCACGATATTTTTCGTTATCGGGCAAGAATTTCCAGGCTGTATGCTCCTATAATTGATCGTTCGAAAATGTATCAACACAGATGAAAATGATATACAGCTGGTATACAGATTCACACGATGCTAAGCGTAGGTGATAATTGAGGACGTTTTCATGTTCAAAGTGTCTTATTTTGAAAAAATACCATTCAATTTTAAGGTTATATTTATATATTTTTGATGAAAGCCCAGAATTTTTTAGTTAGGTACTTTTTTGTAACTAGAAATAAAGCTGCGACTGGACTTCCAAGGCCTGCTTTGATGTCAATAATTCTTGGATGGACTATATTAGTTTTACTTTGTACAATCTGTAATGCTTATATTGATAGAAATATCTCAAGTTTTGTTTCATTTTTTATACATGACATATTTGGTTCAATGTTTTCAATGTAGGTACGAATTTTTCACGTAATTCACAATATTCGATTTGGTTTCAGATTGCTGTAGAAGCTGTGGGTAACGTGAGAACAGTTGCTTCCTTGGGAGCTGAAGATGTGTTTCACGATATTTTCATGAAGGAACTAGTGGCACATCAGAAAAAAATGTTGAAGAATTCTCACTTCAAAAGTAGCGTCTTCGGGTTTGCCAGAGGAATCGTTTTCTTTGCTTATGGTACTGCTATGTTTTATGGAGGTTACCTCATTAAGGATGGGATGTCCTATGAAAATGTTTACAAGTATGGTTTTTTGCTACTATTTTAATAGCGTTGTCACTTGTTTGCAATCAAAAAGTTACTCATGGAAATATCATAGTAATACTTTCATTGTTATTGAGACTCAATTGGCATTATTAAGGTATACTCCATTCACTCTTATAAAATATTCCGGTTGGCCATGAAATTCACAAATCATTATGCAAAATACGGTGTAATGACATTTGTGGAATGCCTAATTCCAAAGAATGACAAGGAATGGACGAATCTGTGTTTCTTCAACACTTTCGGTACAGCACCAATATTCTCGGCTGTTCTTGAGTGACGTGCACGGGTTTTATTCTTCACATCACTAATTTGTCCCAATAGCTCGAATTTTTTCAACAATTTCTATATTGCGGTTCGAAAAAGAACTTCAACGCCACCCAAAAATGTTCGTGTTTTACGAACCGTCTCTGTCAAATTTACCAGGCCCGGATCCACGATTTTTTCTGAGCGGCGCAAAAATTCATGATCGCGCTCCCCTCCCCATTTGCGTAATACATGAATTCATAAAAAATAACAGATAATACAAATTTTATTTCTTCACAGCTTCACGCGGCGTGATTTTCCTTGCGCAAACACATCTATCATCTCCTCGAAATCTGATTCGGACGCAGTTTGGTTTTCTATAGCTAAGATCGAGAGACCATAGAGACGTTCCTGACTCATTGAAGAATGTGAATAATTTTTTATTATTTTCAATTTGCTGAAACTGCGTTCACATCTTGCAGACGTGGTAGGTAATGTGCAGTATATTCTTAAAGCTATACTGACATTAGGAAGAGCTCCTTGCAGATCTTGCCGTCTGATGAAGTCTAATTTTTTCTGCAGATCCTCTTTTTGCATTTCTGAAAGGGTTTGGCCATTGAGTAATGCGAAATTCGTATGTAGACTCTCTGCGCTTTCTAATCTTTTTCTGATTTCTGACAATAATCTGTCGGAAACAACTTCAATTTCCTTCGAGAGTAAACCAACTAGATCTAGCGTTCTTGACTCATCCTCGCACATTTCGTCGACCTGCTTTTTCTTCTTGGAAACACGTTTATTTCTAAGAATTGGCTCCACATCCAATTCTTCTGAAGGAAGTGTAGCTTCCGAGATTCAGTTTTCAATAGGTTTTTCTCTTTTTCCTTGCAAGATCTTCACAAAACCTTGCATCAATCTATAATGAACGTGAAATGATTATATCATCCACTTTCCGAATTTTCACGTTGACCCTATTGATCTCTCGCAGAATATTATCCCAACTTGTTAGGTTCAGGATGAATCTGAAATCTATCACAGCATGAAGCAAATGACCAGCTTCATACTTGGATTCTGCGACTAGTGAGGATTCTTTTATTTCTTCCACAGCCTTCACAACTCCCGGTAAATTATTGAGCAAGGCATTAACAGCTTGATGTTTAGCCCATCTTGTTGGGCTACTTCATTTCCAATTTATTTTTGTGCACTTTTTCATAGTTGCTCATCGTTTGGTTGAACCAACAAAAAAAGAACAGTTTTTGTACAACACCAAATAAATTTACTGCTTCAGAACATGATGAAGCCGAATGGACACCCACAAGATCGAAAGAGTGTGCTAGGCATGGAATACTGCCAGCCCGTGTTCATCTGTAGAATTCTGAATTGGACTAAGATATTATTCTCTAGTTTTTTCGTCAACTTCTAAGAAGTCAATAAAACTTTTCTTTATCTCATATCCAGACTCCTTTAAATAATCCTTCAACTCATTAATAATGTTATTCCGAATTTTGGTGGCCATTAAATCGATAATTTCATTTTGTATAGTTTTGGACAGGTAGGATATTTCTCCTTTTTTTGAGTGGTCAAGTGGTCATATTTAAGGTCGGCGTTTAAAGCGAGTAGGAAATCTCCTCCGATAGAGGCGCCACCGTGCATTTTATGAAATATTTCCATAGAACTTACATTATCACTATAAGTTCTATGAATATTTCTCTAATCATGAATGAAATGTACAATGGCGCTTTCTATCCGAAAATCGCCGAACTATGAAATAAGTCAATTTATGGGTAAAGCAGGAATTTTTTCCCACCAAAATTTGAATTTGGCCATTTTCTGCCAATTCAGTATTTCAAGTTGATCTTCTGAACGAAGTTATCAGTAGATTCACTTTTAATCGGAAGATGAACTAAGTATTTTCATGGGTCTTTCTGTTGAAATAAAACAGAAGCATGGGTTGGCTCATTTTCCTCTATTTTTGAAAGAAAAAAAATTAACTGTCGGAATGAAATCGATTAAAATTATTTCAACAAGAACCCTAATCCTTTCTGAGTTCACCCACAAAATTTCAGTTCTCAAAGTGAAACCGTTTTCGAAATCAACTTGAAATAAAAACACACTACATTGAACGCCCACCTTAATGATAATACTTTCTTCCGAGAAAATCAAAAATAAAAAAAAATTCACCTCTGGTTGTTTTTGGCGCCCCTTTAAGCTGGCGCCCCGCTTACCCCTCCCCCTAGATCAGGGCCTGAAATTTACACCAGGTTTGTAGGGAATTTTAATAATTTCAATGCGTTGTCGAGCCATGTATCGTTCCATTTGTATTAACAACGTAGTTTCTACTTGTCAAATGTAAAAAAATGACAGCTTCAAAAGTGACAATGAAATTAAATCTGATTTATTTCCAGGGTATCACAGGCGATGATTATGGGAACGGTGACCATTGCCAATGCTCTCGCTTTTTCCCCCAATTTACAGAAAGGTATCGACGCCGCTCATAAAGCATTGAAACTTCTGAACAGAGTACCAAAAATACAGGACGTACCAAATGCAACTGAAAAAAAATGGGTAAGTAAATATACTCCTTATTATTTGTGATACCTCAACATCCTTTAATATCCCACCCAAAAGCAATGGTCATCAATTATGCAGGCAGAATAATCTAAGACAGATCAATAAGAGGGTGATGATGGATAGTCAGCACTTCTTTTTTACGAGTTTACAAGCCGTAAATTGATATAAATGTATCTGGCAACTGTGCCAATAGCTCAATGGTCGTGTGTTTGAACGCCGGAGTGGATCTTGATTTCTCGACGTAAAAATAGATTTTTAAACGGTTTCAAATGATAAGCTTCAACCCACTTGGTCAAATTCAATTCAGTCCTTCTGTCCGGCCGTAAACACTATATGCAGTTTTGAATCTTGATGAATGTCGCGGTCAAGTTCGTTTTGCCAGATCGCGTTGTCGCCATATGAAATTCCAGCGAATTATCCAAAAAAATCCCAATATTCTTGAATTTTCTTCAAGTCTTGCGTATTGGTATTAATTCCTAATCATATTTTGGAATTAAACTGAAAATATTTCAGTGACATATTTTCATCCCCGATATCTTTTTTCTTGTTGACATCCAAAATATACATAACCTCATCGTTTTCCGCGAGTTTCGAAAGCATCATGCAATATTCAATTCTGAATTCTTACGAACGATTTGGCTTCACTTTGTGACTGCGAATGCAGAGGTATAATCCATATTGCTATATTATTAGATGCTGTTTTATTGTACTGACAAATGCGAATCTTCCTACAAGGTAAAGCTACTTTCAAGTTCAAGCTCATAATTTCACGTCAGTGATATCAGTGACCCATTTTTTTCTGTATCTATTGCAGAAAGAGGGTACCATCGACTATTCTCAAATATACTTCTCGTATCCCACAAGGCCGGCAGTGCCAGTTCTCAAAGGCCTGGACCTCTCCATCCTCCAAGGAAAAACTGTAGCCCTGGTGGGATCAAGTGGTTGTGGAAAATCCACAGTAATTCAACTATTAGAGAGATTCTATGACCCAAACTCGGGATATATCACCATGGAAAAAACAGATATCACTGAAATATCGCTAAACTCTCTTCGATCCAACCTCGGTATTGTATCACAAGAACCGAATCTCTTCGATAGGACCATAGGAGAAAATATCGCCTACGGAGACAACTCCAGAGAAATTTCAAAAGAAGAAGTTATTGAAGCTGCGAAGAAGGCTAATATTCACAATTTCATCGTTTCGTTGCCATTGGTGAGTAAATTTTTAAAATATTTGGAAATTTTTCTATGATTTTTTCATTTATTTCTCTCGAAGGTATACAGGATGTTTCAGCTTAAACTGGACAAACAAATATATTGTCCTGTAAACAGTATCGGGAGAACCGTTTTTTGCGAGATACAGAGTGATTTCTCCCACTCAAAATAGAACAAACTTTTTTCTTAGAATAACGCACTACCAAATTATTTCCAGTTAAATCTTTCACTTAGACTTTTCCGGCCGAAAGAAAGCCTGAATCCGTGCCTAAAGCAGACGTTAGGTCCCTTTATTCTGATGTGTGAGATGTATGAAAAAAGAAGAATAATCGCATAACATCAAGATTCAGAAGTAACATGTCTTAAAACATGGTGTATGCACGCGTCAATTTTTGAATGCAATGACATTCGATCAAACCGAAAATGATTCGTGGCGGCGCCGTAATGTCATACAAGGTCATTACTCAATTACTCATTATGGTGTTTTTCTGTTGATCCATTTGACTGATGTATCAAAAGCTGATCTTCCAAGGCCAATTATGACATTACCACAGAATGACATTTTTATGTAAGGAAAGTCTTTACCTTTCCTCTTTTCTCTGAACTAATATGAATCAAAATGTCGATAAAATAACCACAAATTATTGCTTTAAAGAACAATCGCCTTTTAACACAACACCTTCACCAGAATAAATTCAAATATTTGAAATAACTAATTTAAAATCAGTCATAATTTGTGAATAGCACTAGCTGAAGTGGAAAAATCGAAACTTTTCTAATATTCTCAATGTTGGCGAAACAAAATATAATCAGTGCTTTCAGACATCTCAGAAGTAGAATAGGAAAACTTATTAAATCTTTATTATATCAATTACTATCAACAGTGGAAGATCATTGCTCGAAATGATATATTCCGCAATCAACATTTATTCAATATTTTTCCTGGTATAAAATTTTCGAAAGATCCAATCATTTTAGAAAATGAAAGTATTATCATGTGTTTTTTAGCAAAACAGCGAAATTAGTTATTCCTAATTTCATCCGATAAAATTAGTTATTCCTAATTTCATCCGATAAAATTTGACGAAAATATATATAAATCTTGAGAATAATCTGGATGTTCCCCTTGATTTTAAATATGTATCACCGAATCGCAGAAAAATTTTGGACTCTATGATTGCACTACAAATTAACAATATTGTAAGAACGTTTATCAACTACATACGTCGAATTCTCATTTGGAAATCACAGGCCTAGTAAGGACTAAAATCCCTATGATGGGAAACATTCGATGTAGAGATATGTAATAATAAAATCCCACAATTTATTGTGGAAGATAAAATTGAATTCTTAGGATCATGAAATGATGCATTTTCTACGCACAGTTTCTATTGAAACTTTATTTTTACCGATCCATCCTTCACAAAAATATTAAAAATAAATGACAATGAAATACAAAATTCAGATATATGAATGATGAATGTCGATACAAACGACGTATTAAATTAAAATTAATGAAAAATAAAATGATACTTAGCACTGAACAATCTGTGGCGATGATTCCATCCAAACAATATCTTCTGTGATAATTTGCAAACTGGAACATATAGGTATATAATTATGTGGACTTATGCCATAGAAAAAACAAGTAACCTCAACCTTACTTATCTTGGAGTTTTTTTTTTAATTTTTTCATAAATGAAACCGAAATACTGTGAGCTATCACAGATACATGAAGCTGAAGAACGGAACCGTGGAAACAGTAATCAAAGATCGAAGACTGACGTACTATACCTGATATTAAGGAAGGTGATCAATGGTAGAACTCAAACAAATTTATACTATGTTATCCGAAAAATCAACAAGTTGGCAACTCCATCGATACTCCATTCACAATTATAAAATCACAACTCTGGCCTTGGAAATTTGACACATTCCACTCTGTATCGAAGTTATGACGTTTTTCAAAATATTTTTATGTTCCAAGTCAACACTATGTTGCCCTTTCCACATTCTTAGCGTATTTCTCAGAATGTGAATTCATTCGGAAAATGAATGAATTGGAAAAGATGTGACGGACGAAAATAATTAACGTTTATATGAATTGATAGAAAGGATTCCTTTTCCAGTTATTTGCACAAAAAGTACAAGAGATCACTGTGGAAATATATTATTTTTCGCCATGGAAGAAAATTGCATTGCTTTCACATGATTTTCATATGCATGCCTGTGAAGATTTAATGTTTATTATCCTCTTGAACTGAAAGTTCAAGACTTGATATCAATTGTTGAATCAAGAATAATGGAACATTATATCCCTCTACTGGAATCCAAATAGTTGAAGGGAGTTCTGATGCAACAGGAACTTTTTCTTGGAACATAACCTTAATAGCTAACTTAATAAAAATAAGAGTAGAAGATATACATTTCATTTATTTGATCTTATGAACAAGGAGTAAAATATTCTGACTGTATATATATAAAAATATTCATACATTGTAACCACAGTAGGTTTGTACAAATAATATGGAACAGGTCAAACATATGCTTCACATTTATCATTCACCTGTTCTAAAATAAGACACAAACTCCTCCACATTATAGGGCCTCTACAGCATTAAAAGCTTGTGTCTCTTTTGAAAGAAGTAGCACTAGATATAATATATTCTTTCGATTAAGAGCAAATACCTACCGTTGAATGTTACATACACAAATTTCTTCAAAATGGGCTTATACGAAGTGGTTCTTTTTCTGAAACGTGAAAACGATCAACAATAATCATTTAGAGACCGATGCAGTGGCGGCTCCTCCATTTGTGCACATGTGCACGTGTACCCCCAAGTAATATCTTCATCTAAAGGAATTTATTTTTGTGTTTGACGTAAATGTAACGTTTTCCATTGGGTATTTAATTTTATTTTTAATTTCCGATGTTCCGGTACACGGTTCTGTATTACTGTAGAGTGTAGACTACTATAGAAACAAGAAACAGACGGCGGGCGAACTCACAACAGTCAAAACTTCGAACGCCAACGGTCAATGCAAATACGCGTAGCCCGTACACTGCACTGTCGAACTGATCCATAGATTAAAGAATTATGGAACTGATCCCTCATTGGAGCAGCAGCTACCCTTCGCGTCCCTCACTCCCCGTAACAGTCCATAGTATTTAGCTGACATAGGTACACGTCCAGAATGTGTACGGTCGTCTGTTGCATAGACAAGCTATAGATAGGCAACTCTTAATTCAAATTCTGTTCATTGTGTCTGCGCTATGTATACTCGGTCGTTAGTACTAACAGCTGATATCGGCGTAAAAAACAGACATCGTTTTATGTACCATTTGTATAAAAAAATTTCAAATTTCGAGTTCATTAGATACGATGATTATTTGTATTCCAGAGCAATCACTAAATCTTATAAAAAGCATAAAATGTAGAACACCAGTGATTAAAATCAAAGTCTTATATAGGAGTTAAATATTATTCATTTATACATGTTTGTTTATCTACATGAATTAATGGCAAGGCAAATAATAATATTTCACTCAAGAGAACACACAAAAATATTCAATTGGTTGTATTTCGCGCAATTAGGGCCGCAAATTTGGGGAATCCGATTAGCATTAGCGTACAATATTCAAAAACAAATTCGGTGACATTAGAAAAAAAAACAGAAATCAAAATTGCTTGTCCTGGTCTATTCAATATTTCGTCTGAATTAGATTTAGCACTCAGGGATCATTTGGATCAATCCACCCCAGTATTCAGCGGAACATCCAAAGACATTCAAAATGAATAGTTGGACTGTATGCTTTCATTGCTTTCTGTGTGTCATGCACACATTAAGAAAGAACTCGCTGCCTCAAAATTCGTGTCCGTGATAAGTGATGAAACAATTGACATTTCAAACATTTTCCAAATGGTTATAGTTTGCCGTTATGCTTCAGCAGACGGTACCCCTATTGTGAGAATTTGGGGTTTTCTGAATGTTATTCCAAGATAAGGCCAAAGAACATCACAAACTGCTCTAAACTGCGAGATTTGAAGTTTTATTTCACATTTTTTTCCTCCCCAGAACCCCCCTTCCCTATGTAGTCCGTACCCTCTAGACCCCCCGGTATCTGCCTATATGTGCACTCCCAAAATATAAATCCACGCGCCGCCACTGGACCGATGATGGCCATCCAAAACCCGTTTACTTACGAAAATCGTGCAATTTCATTCTGCAAGTTCTTTCCTCATAATTCCTCGAAAATCCTACCTGAACCATATTTTCCGGTCGCTTTCGTGAAAAGATCGTATAAGGAAGCCTTTTTTGTCCATGTACACATTCCAAATAAATTTTGAGCACCAAAAACGATACCGAAACTAACCAAACTTCGTTATCAAGTGTAAAAAAGGCGATTAGTACTTACTTTTGCTTTATTCATGCTTATAAATCGATTTTTGGTCCAATTCAAATTTGCCGTTTGTACCCATGTCAAAATATCTTTGATACTTTTACTTTGATGTAAACAAAGAAACTGGCAACGCCGTTTTGTCATTAAAGATGTTTTCTGTACGCGCACAGGTTTTTTATCAGGTGCACCAATTCCTGAAAACGAAACCATGGCCAGAGTTGTGATTTTATAATTGTGAATGGAGTATAGAAAGCGCTGTGAAATATTTATAGAAGATCATTATTTTATTACTATTTTGATTGTTTTGAATACCAAATTGATATAGCGCGATTAATCACAAATTTAATGAAAAACCTTCCCTTATAAGATATTTTTGGGGTATTGAAGAAAATATGGAAAATTTATAAGTACACAGAAAGTACTTATGTATGTCGCAGCTCGTATTCACGTTTGAGTTAAAATACGGTGGTAGCCACTATGTACCATTCTTGAAGACAGATCTTGAGATTGCGTCAAACCTGACTGTCTCGAGATTATTCGATTTATTACACGCCGAATGTCCCTACAGACATGTGAGACATGAATATTAGATGAAAAACGTATCCAGATCCGAAGAAAAGTTTGCAGTCACTGTGTGGCCTTTAACGTTTATAACATCCAGTAACAAAAGCTCACGAGTTTCCGTAACATTCGTAACATTAATTCAATTTTACATTTTCAGGGATATGACACGAGACTCGGAGAAAAAGGAACACAACTTTCAGGAGGTCAAAAGCAACGTGTAGCGATTGCTAGAGCTTTGATCAGAAATCCCAAAGTTTTATTACTGGACGAAGCCACGTCTGCCCTAGATACAGAAAGTGAAAAGGTAAATTGTATTTTTTGTAACTTTTCCAAAATATTCGGATTACAATAAATTGGAAAACATTTCATTATCAGATGTAGGTTGATTATGTGCTCTGATCGTATGATCATACTCAAAAATAGGATATAAAACCCTTCTGTTCGTGCCGTATATGGACTATCTCAGCCCCGCTCCTAATCCTTTCAAGTTCAGAACGCTATTCCACGCAAGCTCTACTCGTAATTTTTAGTTTTCGATTAATTCTTTGTTTGTTTGCATTTGTTCTTGTTGGCTTTTTATTCTATTCTTTCTGTCGATTTTCCTGTTTTTGTTTCGTTTGATTTGTGTGGTTTTGTTTGTATTTATTTGATTTTGTTTGTCGTAACTCCCTTCAAACTAAATTGCAGGAATTTTTTGCTAAATTTCTACAATATTTTTATTTGAAATTGATTTGACAGATCTTTTTCATTCGGATAAACATCCGACAGATCATTTTGGTACAAAATGATATGAATATTTATTGACCATCACAGACTACATAGTCTGACGCTATATTGCGATGATGTCAAAATCATTTGCATATGCGAATAAAGATTTTTGCACCATTTTGTGAAGGGTTGTGAACAATAGAGTTTTTAGGGAGTATGTATTAGCAATCATTCCATTTACAGCTCATCTCATCCTATGTGATAATTATCGAAGCGGTTTTTTCTCTATTCGTTAAAATTTCTGAATGTAATTTTCCAGGTTGTACAAGAAGCTCTGGATAAAGCCAAGGAAGGCAGAACATGCATCACGATTGCCCACAGACTGACAACTATTCAAGATGCAGATGTTATATGCGTAGTTAATAAGGGCCAAGTAGCTGAACTTGGTTCCCATCAGGAGCTCATGCAAAGCAGAGGCTTATATTACCAATTATACTCATTACAAGGGGTTTGATTCTTTTATTCAACCAAATGTGTTCATAAGTATTTGTACAAAGGACAAAGTTCAAACAGAAATTATATTCATAAATTATAGTGTAGCTTTCTTGATATGAAGATTGTTTAACTTATGTTCGTGTAGGTAATATTACGTTTTTATTAAAAAGATATTTTATTAATTCGAAGCTATCATTCTCCTTCGATTCTCCCAGGTAGATATCGCTGAAGCCACTTCTAGATGACCTGAAATAATGTTGTTCGATCACCACGAGATAATTCATGCATATAATCCTTTATATCCTTTTTCTGCATTTTGAGATTATTGCAGTGGCGGCTCGTGCCAGACTCAATAGATACATCAGGTATTCCTGAATTGGAGGTATAAATGAGAAGGGCAGATTCCTTGAATAATTTTGAGGAAAAAGTCCCATAAATCTGATACCTCAAACGTGTCGTTTTTGAAGTACAGAGTGTTGAAGTTTCAATTTCGTTCAGGTTTTTTCTCATAGTGTTTGCACTCCACGGGAGTTTTAATTGATCTGTCAAAACTAACAATGAATTTATTCACCACAGCCTACTCTTGGTTTTCTTATCAACAGTATTTCTGGTTTCCTAGCAGTGGTCAAAAAGGAATTTCACCTGGACCACGACTAGAAAACCTGGAATACTCTAGATTTGTTGAATACGGCTGTGAAAGCCTTCATCAATATATTAACTGGATTTTTATCACAATATTCATTCTTCTGGGGATTTCGGGAGAAACATTCAAAAGTTTTATCGAAATCTGTAGCAAGTACGATAAAATCACAGAAATCCATAAAGTTCGGTATAATGACAAAGCTTCTTTTTACAATTATTCATCAAACGGAGAAAAAAGGGGACAGTGCTCCAGAAAAAATACCAAAATGCGGAGTGGGCATGTAAAATGATGTAAACTCTTAAATTTCTCCTGTAGGCTTATATCTTGAGAATTTTGAATTCCATAGGTCCGTCTGATCGTTTGGCAGTTTTTCTGTCGGGTTATTCGAGTCACGAAGTAACGGACTATTCCGTCCATTATTTTTCAGTTAAATTTCGAAACTCCATTCTTGATTTAGAAGCTACTATGTGCTGCCACTAAAGTTGGCAAGAAAACTGCCAAAAATTTGTGCATCAAATCGTTCAACTGGGTTGTGCCTCTATGTATATTTGAACTCAATGCTATAACCTAACATTCCGAAATATACACGGTGAAATGTCAGAATTTCATGGCCAACTCGGATACTTCATAATAATGAATGGAGTAAATGCCTAATTTCAGTTGAATATCTCGTGAAATACATCAGATACTATCAGAAAAAAACAAATCAAACTTTAACGCCCTGCATCCCGAAAACTCAACGCTTGCAGTCCCATATTATTGTTGGTAGTAAATCACCATTTATTCATCATATTCTGTGATCTACCATTGGCACCATCTATGTAGTACCATCTTTGTAATATTCTATAGGAACAGCCTCGTATTCCAAACACACGTTGAATAAAGGTTAGTCTTGAGTTAAATCTCAACGAGTGCGTTTCATTCCCTCATAAGTTCCTTACAATAATTCTTCCACTTTTAAAACATCACATATTTATGGGAATATTTTTTTCTTAGAATTATGCAGGGAGTCTCCCATTTCGTTCGAAATTACGAAATGAACAGAAAACTTAAAAAACACATACTTTCTCTCATTTCATGAAGCTGACCTGATTCAATTCCTAATATGCGATTTCCTAGGGTCCGCTGACCGACCTAGGGCGTATTGCACGACGTCGAATTTACCCGAAATTAGAGATACTTTATATTTTTAGGGACAGAAAATCACAAACTCCTATTAAACGGCACGAAATAGTATATTTCATTACTAGTCCAGAAAGTAAGCTTTTTCCGTGCGCGCGCGAAGAGTTCCCGTGTGAGGCGGATCCGAACACGGGAATTCGTGCAAGCACGGAAAAAGCCTTTCTGGACGTGTAATGAACGATATTTTTCATTACACCTCTCTGAAATCAATCCAACGATATTTGTTCTTCGACAGAAAGCATTTCGATATTGTAAAACAATAATTATTCGAAACACTGACGTCTACTGTCATCACGCAATCGTTGCTTTGTGTCTCAGCATAGATGCATCTATGTCTCAGCGCACGGAAAAGGGTCACTTTCGGTGCCCTGAATCGACATGTTTTGATAGGGTGTTCAGAGCGGTGTAATGAAAACGTTTTTTTTTTCTTTCATATTTAGTATTTATATATTGAGTATTCATCAAATATTCGGAATAAACAATGAGAAACTGTGAGCTTTATAACCAGGGTAAGCGTTTGATCGGCTGGCCGATCTTGTAGGTATAAAGCAGCTATCGAATATTGAGGTATTGTATCGTTCTTTGTGGGGGAACTGCGTGAATCGTAGGTGTTAAGGTAGCATTCGGATCTGGGCAGTCGCGACCCGGCAGCCACGACCCATTGCCACTGCTGTGCGGCGCTGCCACAAGCTTACGGATACCGGCGACCCGGCGGCGACTGCCACACTGTTACGTGCAGTAGTCAGCAAGAAACCAGTGCGAACAGTTGTGCATTTTAACTAATTTGCAAAGAATAAAGGTATTAATAGGAACTTACTTGTTCTATTGAGTTTCTTTCCAATATGCTCCCAAATATTATCTCGAATATCATTATCTTTATATGTTTTGAGTCGAGAATCGTAAAGCGGTGGATTCTGGGAAATTAGTTCTACTAGGAACTCGTCATTTTCTTCGGTAAACGCTGCCATTCTATACAGGGTCTTTCACGAGGAACCTCACCCATATTTATACAAGAAACTACTGAACGTATTTTCATGAAATTCAGCCCTTATAAGTATTTCACGATGCTGATGAAACTAAAATATTTTCAAGGCATGAGCACCTCCGGTTTTTCCGGAAATGACGTCAACTTCCGTTTTCAAATTAGAACATTTTTTTTATTGCAGAAATAGATTCCTTAGAAAATTTCAAGTTATTTTGATGTAACATTTTTCAGTTTTGGTTGGAAAATTCTCTCTGAGCGGGAAAATTCGAAAAAAAAATCGAAAATAGAGCTCCGCTGAAACAAGAATAACTTCGAGGTTTTTGGATGGAAAATTTTCATTTTTGGGATTTTTCAATATGTAAGAATGATGTATCCACTTTAAAAATCGAAATCGCGATTCATGATACAGGGGGTGAAAAAATCGCTTTCAAAGTTTGGAATGACAAAATCGTGAAAAATCAATTTTTGCAAATTAGAACCCCATTTTTTTATGGCAGATATTGAATCTACGTTAAAAAATAATGTGAATGCATCACACCCTTGCCCTAAAATGGATATTTTCTGAGTTATTCACAAAAAACTGTTTTTCGTCTTGAATTTTCAGCTATTTCTTTTCCCTTCACGCCAAAAAGATGAAATTTTCAGGAACTGTTATTTGAACCATGCTGTAGATTTTTCACCCCTTCTTGAAACCGACTTCAAGTTACTATTAGGAGAACCATGGCAAACTCTCGCAGTTATAACTAGAGAAGATGCTCAAAGTTTTGACCGTTAATTTCTAGACATTTATTTATACGTCTCAGGAATGCTTCGTGCGTTGCTCTTCTTATTTCATCGGGAGGAAGAGATCTGCAAAAGTGTTTAAAAACCAAATTGAGTTTCAAAACTATGAATCTAAAAATCTAAACAAACCTGAACGCATTTCTGACTCGTTCTATGCAGTCCTCTTTATCAGTCAGGGGAGTTGAGTAGACAATATTTTTTATCCTACCCCAAACATAATAGTCTAAAGGAGTTAAATCGGGAGAACGTGGTGGCCAAAGATGTGGACCATTGTTCGCCAACCATCGATCTTCAAATAAGTCATTATGGTTCTGTACTAGCGGCTCAATTATCTGAGTCAATATGTCAGAATATCTATCTCCTAAGGGAAAACATTCTTTAAATAATGCAAACATGTGTAGTGTTCTATCTTACCAGTTAAAGTCCCATCATAAATGTGAACATCGAGAATTGCATTATTTTTGATGGCGCAAAAAACATTGAAACTCCAGGTCTTCTTGAAATCGAATCATCATAGCTTCGCAAAACTCTGTTCTCCTGACGAAATCAGTTTCCTTCAAATGCTGTACCCTATTGAATTTATATGGGTGCATTTTATGTTTTTTTAATATTCTCCAAACATTCGATTGAGATAATCCCAGATCAATCTCGGCATCTTTGAGAGAATTTTGAGGATTCACACGAAAATATGCAAGAACTGTAATTTCGTTGTTCTCATCTTCTACTACACTTTTTTCTCTGTGTATAGTTTTCTTAACGAAAGATCCGACATTTCTCAAGTTTGTCATGGTTCTGTTAATGGTATCTCTCGTTGGTCTGGGTCGGTCAGGAAACCTCTCAATGAACAGTAGAATCGTTCTATCTACAACTTTATTACATTCTCCATGAAGTAGAATGAGATTTAAATAATCTTCATTGATCAAATTAGGCATAGTGATCGATTCTATAACTTAATACGAATTATCACAAAATTAATAGTAAACACAAAATGCTACTGAATAAAGAGGAATTTGGCAGATGTAATTAATGATCACCAAAGCGAACTAGAGAGAAGATTGGAGCCAACTGAAACCCTGAGTAGAATGGATATAAATGAACTGAACAGGAAGATCACTAACGACATACACGTTGCAACAAGAAAGATTTGCATGACACCGCAAAAGAAGAAGAGCCCTAAACTACAACCAGAGACCTTACAGCTGATCGAACAAAGAAAGAGAACTTCCAGAGATACATTAGGCTATCAGGAACTAAATAAGAAAATACACAAGGAAGTGAGAAAGAACATCCGATCCTATAACACCAAGATGATCGAAAATGCAATAGAGGATAACTCAAACATGAGAGTTTTAAGGGCAAAACTCTCCACAGACAAGCACGAAATCACCAAGATGAAAGATCAGCAGGGTACCATAATCTCGGACAGGACAAGGATCGCGGAACACATCAAGCGTTTTTACACTCACCTTTATACATCTACTAGACCAGACCCGAGAGCTACAAACAAAGTTATATGCAACGTAGGCTCCGAAGATATACCAGAAATATCTAAGCAGGAAATAAAGGCTGCCCTCAGGCAAATGAAAAATAGGAAGAGTCCGGGAGGCATATTCAGTAACAGCAGACGCGCTGTTTTCGAATTGCGTTCGGCGACGACAGTAACAGCAGACGATCTAGGTCTAGAACGTCTGCTGTTTCTCACCTCAAGTCAAGTTTCAAGTAAATGGAAATGATTAAAAAAAAAAAGATTTTATTTATTTTAGCTTATCAAATAATGACTTTGTTTTCGTTATTAATTTATTTATGAAACACATTTAAAAACAAACAAAAATACATAACCTAATGTATAACTTTTATTATGTTGTAATGATTTATAAATTATTAAAAAATAACTTTGAAAAAATATCAAATCAGCATAAAAAACGGATCAATTTTTACACTTATTTTCATATGAGCCTATATTCATATTGACACATTCTTGTAGAGAATGGGGTGCTTTAGCCTTTTTTTAATAAACTTTTCACTTTTCTGCCAGCTGAGGAATATTTTTTGCCACCCATTGCCGATTTTCGTTTAGCTGCACTTGTTGGCTGCACACTTATATCATTCCTTTTCTTATACCCAGGCGCTTATGCTTAGGAGTTGTTCCGTGGTATTTAAAAGAATTATGCAACCCTGATATAAAAGAGTTGTTACTTCTAGCACACTTTTCTCTATTTTTTTAGGAAAGTGGAAATTGCAGGATAACATTCTATTGGATTATTGTCAAGATGTGTCAGGATTCCATTAGAAAATTTTGACTCAAACTCACCCCGACATCGTCTTTTGATTTTAAATTAGATCTTACAATACATTATCGTCAAATTTCTTATAATTATAATTATCTGGTAAGCAATCCATTTTTATACATCAGCCAACACGTTCCAACTGATTTTTCTGCTGTAGTCTATCACCCATTACTGAAAAGCCGAAAAAAGCCGAAGCACCGCCGATGACCTAGCGCGTCTGCTGTTACTGAAAATGCGTCCGGGAGAAGACAGAATTACATGTGAAATGCTGAAAATGGGAGGAGTGGTTATTGAGGAATCCTTACAAATTTTGTTAAATAAATGTCTACTTGAAGGCAACATCCCAGATACATGGAAAAATGCAGAAGTGGTCCTGCTTTTCAAAAAAGGGGATAATATGAATATAGAAAACTATCGGCCAATAAGCCTATTATCCCACATGTACAAACTCCTCACCAGAATAATAACCAATAGACTAACCAATAAAATGGATGCATACCAGCCAGCAGAACAAGCGGGTTTCCGCAAAGGTTTCAGCACTACTGACCACCTACAAGCCATAAGAATATTAATAGAAAAGACAACGGAATATAACATACCCCTTCATTTGGCATTTGTAGATTTTCACAAAGCGTTCGATTCTGTTGAACCCTGGGCCTTCTTACAAGCTATGGATGATGCTAGAATAGACTCAAGGTACACAAATCTCATAAAGGCCATATATAAGAACGCAACTTTTCACGTCAAAATTAACGAAGATCTGAAAACCGATAGGATCGAAGTAAAACGGGGTGTACGTCAGGGCGATATAATCTCTCCCAAGCTTTTTACTCTAGCACTAGAGAACGTTTTCAAAACCTTACAGTGGGAAACAAAAGGAGTAAATATCGACGGATTATATTTGAGTCATCTCCGATTTGCCGACGATATCGTCATTGTAAGCAGTAGTATGCAAGAACTGAGCGAAATGATAAAACAACTAAACTTACTAAACGAAGCTTCGAAGAGGATCGGTTTGAAGATGAACATCGCCAAAACTAAAATAATAAGTAACACCGAAGAAACGATACATGTAGATGGCACGAAACTGGAAAACGTGAAGGAATATGTATACTTGGGGCATACGATTAAAATAGGTAAAGAAAACCAGACGGCAGAAATAAAAAGGAGAATCAGATTAGCCTGGGCAGGGTTTGGGAAAATGAATTATATATTCAAAAATAAAAGCATCCCCATTAACCTCAAACGAAGAGCTTTTGACACCTGTATACTCCCAGTAGCAACCTACGGTTTAGAGACGATGGCAATGACCAAAAAGACAGCGAATCAAATGAGAGTAATGCAAAGAGCAATGGAACGAGTTATGCTCGGGATTAGTCTCAGAGACAGGAAGAGGAACGAGGATATCCGACAGAAAACTAGAGTTATAGATGTGATAGAGCGGATCGCGGAGCTGAAATGGCAGTGGGTAGGACTTGTGGCGCGGAAAGATGGAACACATTGGACTTATAGACTGGTACACTGGCGACCAAGAAGATCGAAGCGAAGCGCAGGAAGACCACAGAAAAGATGGCTCGATGACATCAAAAAGCAAGCAGGTATAGGGTGGTTTCAAACAGCACAAGATAGGACAGCATGGAGAAATTTGAAAGAGGCCTACGTTCAGGAATGGACAAGATGTGGCTGATAAAGAAGAATTAATGATATCTATCATTAAAAAAAAGAATGTAAAACATGGTAAGTTTTTGCATATGGTTCATAAGGAATTATTTATTTATCACTGGAGAGAAAACCGATGGTCGATTAGTTGAAATAAAGAGGTTTCCGATACAAATTCGAATCCAAATTCGCCATCTATTTAGGAACAACCTGTAACTTTTTTCTCTTGCATATTAGGGTAGTAAAATCTAAAACATAGTTTAAGTAACAGTTCCTGAAAATTTCATCTTTTTGGCGTGAAGGGAAAAGAAATAGCTGAAAATTCAAGACGACAAACAGTTTTTTGTGAATAACTCTGAAAATATCCACTTTAGGGCAAGGGTGTGATGCATACACTCACATTATTTTTCAACCTAGATTCAATATCTGCCATAAAAAAATGGGGTTCTGATTTGAAAAAATTGATTTTTCACGATTTTGTCATCCCTAACTTTGAAAGCGATTTTTTCACCCCCTGTATGATGAATCGCGATTTCGATTTTTAAAGTGGATACATCAATCTTACATCTTGAAAAATCCCAAAAATGAAAATTTTCCATCCAAAAACCTCGAAGTTATTCTTGTTTCAGCGGAGCTCTATTTTCGATTTTTTTTTCGAATTTTCCCGCTCAGAGAGAATTTTCCAACCAAAACTGAAAAATGTTACATCAAAATAACTTGAAATTTTCTAAGGAATCTATTTCTGCAATAAAAAAATGGTGTTCTAATCTGAAAAACGGAAGTTGACGTCATTTCCGGAAAAACCGGAGGTGCTCATGCCTTGAAAATATTTTAGATTTCATCAGCATCGTGAAATACTCATAAGTGCTGAATTTCATGAAAATACGTTCAGTAGTTTCCCGTATAAATATGGGTGAGGTTCCTCGTGAAAGACCCTGTATTTCTATACTACACCAAAACGCAAGAACAATCAAGGCAGCGCGACCATACTGCTTCCAGAGCGGCTCGGCGGCGCTGCCAAAGTCGCGCTGTGGCCACGCCTCCCGGCAGCGCTGCACGGTCGCTTGGATCGGAAAGCGTTGCATGCAATTCCGTTGGAGCGGTGCAGGGCGACCACGGTCGTGACTGCCGGGAAGCGGCTGCCGGGTCGCGACTGCCCAGATCCGAATGCTACCTTTACATAGCACCTCAATCTGATGCGAACAGTCGGTTGGCCGACCTTGTATGTTTCAAACAGTGACCGAATATCTAGGTATTGTACCGTTCTTTTGGAGGAACTGCGTGAGTCGTAGGTGTTACATAGTACCATATTCTGAAGCGCTCAGTCGTCTGGCCGACCTTGTCTGATTCAAACAGCGACCGAATATCGAGGTATTGTATCGTTCTTTTTGGGGGAACTGCGTGAATCGTAGGTGTAACATAGCACCTCATTCTGAAGCGCTCAGTCGGCCGGCCGACCTAGTACGTTTCAAGCAGCGACCGAATATCGAGGTATTGTTCCGTTCTCTTTGGGGGACTGCGTGAATCGTAGGTGTTACATAGCACCTCATTCTGAAGCACACAGTCGGCCAACCGACCTTGTTTGTCAAGCAGGGACCGAATATCAAGGTATTGTACCGTTTTTTTGTGGGAACTGCGTGGGTAGTATGTTTTTTTGGCAACACTGATTTTGACTGCTCACTCACGTTTTGTGTCACTGTCAAACATCTCCAGTTTGTTCTATAAGTTAACCATGCAACAACGCATGCAAATCGTTGAATTTTATTATCAAAATGTGTGCTCTGTTGAAAAATTTCATCGCGCGCTTCTTCCATTTTATGGTCCGTTTAATTCACCCACTGAAGTGGCTATTCAGGTCATTTTGACTGAATTCCGCACCAAATTTTCATTGTTGGACATTAAACCACCAACACGCTTACGTACAGTGTGGACTGAGGAAAAATATCGCTGCTGTATCGGCCAGTGTTAGTGACAAATATGTTACTCAACAACGCTCTCAATTTTGAAAGAGTTTGACTGAATGACATGTGGTTTCAACAAGACGGTTCCACATGCCACACAGCACCCGAAATAATGAACCAATTGAGAGGCAAGTTCGGTGAACAGTTTATTTCACGTTAGGGGCCGGATAATTGGCCGCCTAGATCGTGGGATTTAACGCCTTCAGACTATTCTTGGGGAGGGGGGGGTTATGTTAATGCTGATGTCTATGCTGACAAAAGCCCGCTACGATTGACGCATTGGAAGACAACATTGAAGCATTGGAGTGAGATACCGGCCGAAATGTTGGAGAGACAGAAACACATTGTTATCACGTCACGTCACATCACGTCATCTTCCCAAAATGTGCAACCCCGACAATGCATGGAACTTAGACCATAGGAACCACCTTTCACTAATAAATAGTGAAGCCAAATCATCAGAACTAAACTGGGTGATTGTACTACTACAGAATCAAAATGTATTAAAAATGTTCGCAACATTGTATCTGCTGTCACGTTATAGCACTGATAGCACGCAAGATCTTTATTCCGCAAATTTACATTTTCTGATCGCACGTGATATCACGTCTGATATTTTGTGAAATGTCATTCTGACATACATTTGAAACCGATCTGGGCGCTCATTCAATTGATTGATGGAATTCCTCCACTTCCTCTGTTCGTTGATTCATTTGGTAAATCGATTCCTTTCTTTGAGAATCACCAGCAACTACAAAAGCAGCTATGTTCTTCATGGCGTGAGCTCACGTGACGTGACAACAATTTGTATGCAGACACATTTTTATCACGTCACGTCACATCACGTCATCTTCCCAAAATGTGCAACCACGATAATGCATGGAACTTAGAGCATAGGAGGAGAGACACACCTTTCAAAAATAAATAGTGAAGCCAAATCATCAGAACTAAACTGGGTGATTGTACTACTACGGAATCAAAATGTAGTAAAAATTTTTGCAACATTGTATCTGCTGTCACGTTATAGCACTGATAGCACGCAAGATCTATATTCCGCAAATTTACATTTTCTGAATGCACGTGATATCACGTCTGATATTTTGTGAAATGTCATTCTGACATACATTTGAAACTGATCTGGATGCTCATTCAATAATTCTTGAATTAATTGATGGTATTCCTCCACTTCCTCTGTTCGTTGATTTATTTGGTAAATCAAATCCCTTCTATGAGAATCACCAGCAACTACAGAAGCAGCTATGTTCTCCATATATTCTTCCCATTCCCTGGCGTGAGCTCACGTGACGTGACAACAATTTGTATGCACCTCAAGGTGCAGACACATTGTTATCACGTCACGTAACATCACGTCATCTTCCCAAAATGTGCAACCACGATAATGCATGGAACTTAGAGCATAGGAAGAGAGACACACCTTTCAAAAATAAATAGTGAAGACAAAATCAAAATCAGAACTAAACTGGGTGATTGTACTACTACGGAATCAAAATGTAGTAAACATTTTTGCGACATTGTATCTGCTGTCACATTATAGCACTGAAAGCACGCAAGATCTATATTCCGCAAATTTACATTTTCTGAATGCACGTGTGATATTTTGTGAAATGTCATTCGGACTTACATTTGAAACCAATCTGGGTGCTCATTCAATAATTCTTGAATTAATTGATGGAATTCCCCCACTTCATCTGTTCGTTGATTCATTTGGTAAATCGAATCCCTTCTATGAGAATCACCAGCAACTGTAAAAGCAGCTATATTTTCCATATCTCCTTTCCATTTCCTCGAGTGAGCTCACATGACGTGACAACAATTTGTATGCACCTTTAAAGGTGATGTGACGTGACGTGATAACAATGTGTTTCCGCATTCAGCCACAATTGGACTAAACGGATAGACCATTTGAGGCGCCGCGCCGGCGCGGTCGAAATTTGCATGAAATAATCTTCAAACATTAAATTATATTGACCGTACTATCGATTTGAATAAAGATTTCATGCATTTTTCTGAATTTATGTGTTTTTTTCAACTTTTCTATAGCTCTAAGAAAAATCACCCATACAAACATACAGGTTCGGAAATATGAGTTGGAAACATAGCCAATTCAGCGTTAAACTAGTGGATGAATATTGTCATTATTACAGTCATTTATTCTTACTCCGAACTCGGCACAAGTTCCAAGCTTCGAAGCTTTTAGTTTCAGGGGGGTCTCCTTAGGAGACCTAGGAGTAATCAGATAAACAATATATCATCATTTGTTGTAGTATAGCGTTTTGATTATTTTACTGGTCCACTGGACAACATTCATCCACTCGTTCAACGCTGAATTGGCTATGTTTCCAACTTATATTTCCGAATCTGTATATGTATTTGTGTATCGTTCACCTTTATTCGATGCTATTTCAATAGGGGATGGGGTGACTCTTGTGTTTGCGCCTTTTTCTAAAAGCCATTTGACGAGCGTTTTATGCCCAAAATGTGCCGCTAGGTGGAGTGAGGCATATCCCTTTGCATTTGGTTCATTAACGTCACATCCAGCATAAAAGAGTTCTCGTATACAAGAAGCGTCTATACTGAACGGATTGTTGATAAGATGGGCAATAGCAAGAAAAAATGCGGTTTCTCCCCGTTTAGTTTTAGATTTAATATCAGCATCTGGAAAAAGGAAACTAGTTTAGGATTGGGCAGTACATTTATCCCTTCATGTCTGTTGTGGTTTGATAAGAATAGACATATATTTATAGTTCACTGATTCTCTCATCTATTTTTTCTATTTGAAATTACATTATTCTGAAGTGATTCATTTTTAATTGAATTGAGTTATATATAATGCTCTACAAGAGTTAAGGCTTGTTCGGACTAGGCCAGTAGATTAGTCGTGTAGCGAGTGATTTAGTTACTTGCCGTGTGCGAACTCCAACAATCGAGTCGAATGGTTTAGTCAGTGGGCGAGTCGAGTCGATCCATTCTATTCTATTTTCTCGGGCGAGTAGCTTCCCCCACCACGAGCCACTTGCCACTGGACCGCCAGTAGGGAGTAGTCCGAACATTTGATGTTAGTCGAGTGCATTAGTACTGACAATACCGTACTGTCACAGACGAAAGGAAAAGATACCGTCCGTCGTTTTTCAAATATGTTTCGTTGGAGCAAAGATATCACATATAGATTTGTTCAAAAATATTTGGATCACGAATGTTTATGGAACATTAAGTCGAAAGACTACAAAAATAAAATGATGAGGTAATCCACTTTAGAGGAAATGGAATCAGAAATGCATTTACCCGGTTTAGGAGAAAAAGAAATAAAAACGAAAATTTTATTGTATTATTATTGTATATACTTCACGTCTATAAAGTTTTATTAACAGAAAATTTACACAACTTTCTGACATTCTCAAAGTATCGAGGTATTCTTTGGGATCTTCTAATGCCAATTCCTTCAGAAGACAATTCGTAGCTCCTAGTTCGTATCTTCTATTGATCCACTTCTAAAATAGCCATTAAGATGAGGTTAACCAGTTTGTTTACTTTATTGTGTTGCATGCTGTTCGTTCTTCGAAATATCACTCACTTCTCACTTCACTTGTGAACTCGACCAAAGTGCGAACGATTTCCTGACAGTTGTGTGACAGTAGTGAGTAGATTAGCTACTCTCTACTCTCCACTCGACTGGACTACTGGCCTAGTCCGAACAAGCCTTTAGGGATATCGTATTCAATCGTTTTTAAAAGTATGTAGTCTTCGAGAAAATCGCTGTAAAATCATTTAAAACTCAATAACAACTTGAATCGATCCAATAAAAATCAGTATGAGAGATTTCGTCAATCTGGTCGCCTTTTTCTGAACTTTGGTTCTTTGCATATGCTTCATGAATGTTCTTATTTTGAAATGAAGTCAGTTTATCAGCGGCTTCGATTTGAAACGAGTTTTCTGAAAATGCCAAGACGTAAATTAACAAACGCTGAGGCTAATAGGGCTATCGGAATGCTACAGGGTGGCCTAACTCAGGTTGTTGTAGCAGAAAGGCTCTAAGTCAGCCAAAGTGTGATATCTCGACTTTGGAATAGGTTCAGGGAGACAGGTTCCGTGTTGGAAAGACCAAGGCTTGGTGGGCGACGAAAAACAACACCTGTTCAGGATCGTTTCATCACCGTTTCGGAGAGAAGAAACCCTACATCTACGTGTAGAATGCTACGGAATAATGTTCAAAATGCAGATGGGGTCCAAGTTTCCATCGAAACTATCAGACGACGTTTGAGAGAGGTGAATCTAGGTTCTTGACGTCCATTAGAGAAGTTCCATTAACACGTGACCATAAGCGTCAAAGACTGGAATGGGCAAGGCAACATATCAATTGGAACGATCAATGGCGTAGTGTCCTAATGAATCCAGATATGGACGATTTTCAGATTCTCGAAGAATAAGGGTATGGACAATCCCACGCATACCCCGTAATCGTCGCTTCGTCCAAGAAGTCCATCCATTTCGAGTAGGTAGTGTTATGGTATGGGCCGGAATATGTTTCAACGGGCGCACAGATCTACACATTTGTCCTGGGAATATGACCGCCTTACACTATAGGGAGCATGCCGTTGACAATGTTGTGCCAAATTTTCACGCTGCTATTGGTGAAACTTTTCAATTTCTAGACGATAACGCTAGACCGCACCGTGAAGCCACAGTTGAGAATGCGCGCGAGGAGCTTGGTATTCCACATTTACCAATACCTCCGCACTCACCAGATTTGAATCGCATAGAACATGCATTGGATATGCTCCAAAGAAGATGATGATCTGAGAGAGCTTCTGCCCCGTTTATGGAACCAAATTCCTCAAGAAATGTTCAACAACCTCGTGTGTAGTATGCAAAGAAGATGTCAAGCTGTTATTGATGCCCGCAATACATTGTATTGGTAGTCTTAAAATGCTTAGATTCTCTGGGAATCAAATTTCGTTATTGAAATCATATTAATACGAATTTTCATCACAAAAATCTTATTTTAACTATATTTTTTTGCAATTTAAGTCAATATCCCTAACTCATGTGGAGCAGTTTATTTAACTAATTGAAGTGCAGCTTCAATTAGTTGAACTACTCTACACAACACAGTCAAAAAAATTACTTACTCATTTGGAGCATATATTTCACGAGAAGTGTATTACCATGAAAGCAGGCAATCTGAAAAAAAAATATGCTGTTTAGCAATATTTTTCGAAATTCTTGATTATCCTCACCAAAAACGGGGTATAGTTTTGTGTACCCAAATTTGAATTCACGTAGTTCGGATACTTCTGCAGAAGTTGTATTGCTTCTATTGTATTGCATGACTGCAAAAAATATAGAAAATGTTTTGAACGAAGTTCCAATAATAACTTTTAGATCGATGTGTATATAGTTTGTGGAGTAATATCCAAACAAAATTTGACACACATATAGAGAATGATCTTCGTACAATGATACAATCTATAGAATAAGTCAAAACATAATGTGAATTATAGTATGTACTTTATTCAACGACCATATTATGATGGCTATTATTTACGCGGATGACGTTTACGAGACGAGGTGAAGTAGAGTTTGGCAAATCATCAAAGTGAATAAATGCCATAATATGCGAGTCAAATATTCATCTTTGTCTGAGACTAGTGAATAAATTTTTTTGAAATAATTTTCGATAGGAAAGTCTTAAACAAAATCGAACACCAGGCATTCTATTCAACTATATCACAAGTGATTCATGGATGTCATAATGCTTGCAAATGGATGCAAATGGATTATGAACACCTTATTCAATATTATCTATTCAAACAATTGTATTTTAAGGTGAGGCTTTTTTTTGACAGGTGATAGAACTCATCAAAATAAGTCATTTTAACGAAAATTTCTTATATGAAATGTTCAATTTGAAAAATTCATATAAAATTTTGGGCATCAATACCTTAATACTGTTCTGGCCTGTATCTCTCTGTTCCAGGTCTATGAACATCCGCGAACATTAGCGGAAATCTTGATCTGTACAACTTATACGCTAAACATGCATTTTGTTTTGATTCACCATAAATTAAAAGCATATCAAGTTCATTATTTGAATAAACGTAAACACTCGTACAATCTACACCGCACCCTCGTGTCAGTCATTTTCATTTGTGATATTTTCTGAATTACTTAAGGGTTCTTATTTTTTCCCCGTCGACTTTATGCATAAGATACCATTGGAGTTGTTATTTGGGTTCTTTGGGAAAGTTTCCAAAGTGCCATGTGTATCTGTTTTATAAATTTTGACGAAGTTAACCCACATTGATGTAAGTGTGTTTAGAATTGTAGTTCTTAATGCCGGATTTCCACCAAGCGGACAGGTCAAAACAAAACACGAACTGTCCGTTCGGACAGAAATTTCGAACAATTTTGTATGGAAAATGTTCGAAGACTGTTGGGGTTCTTAACGGACTTTCTATTAACACCAGTCGCGGACAGAAATGAATGAAAACTGTTCGTGTTTTGTTTAAGTTTGATTCAGTTTACATAGAGACACCGGACGTGTAGTTGTGAGAATGTGGCGCGCTGCAAACTTGAGAGAACAAGACGACGAGGATTTATTTTTGCTGGCAGTTACATCTATACAGGGTCTTTCACGAGGAACCTCACCCATATTTATACGGGAAACTACTGAACGTATTTTCATGAAATTCAGCACTTATAAGTATTTCACAATGCTGATGAAATCTAAAATATTTTCAAGGCATGAGCACCTCCGGTTTTTCCGGAAATGACGTCAACTTCCGTTTTTCAAATTAGAACACCATTTTTTTAGTGCAGAAATAGATTCCTTAGAAAATTTCAAGTTATTTTGATGTAACATTTTTCAGTTTTGGTTGGAAAATTCTCTCTGAGCGGGAAAATTCGAAAAAAAAATCGAAAATAGAGCTCCGCTGAAACAAGAATAACTTCGAGGTTTTTGGATGGAAAATTTTAATTTTTGAGATTTTTCAAGATGTAAGATTGATGTATCCACTTTAAAAATCGAAATCGCGATTCATGATACAGGGGGTGAAAAAATCGCTTTCAAAGTTAGGGATGACAAAATCGTGAAAAATCAATTTTTTCAAATTAGAACCCCATTTTTTTATGGCAGATATTGAATCTACGTTAAAAAATAATGTGAGTGTATGCATCACACCCTTGCCCTAAAGTGGATATTTTCTGAGTTATTCACAAAAAACTGTTTTCCGTCTTGAATTTTCAGCTATTTCCTTTCCCTTCACGCCAAAAAGATGAAATTTTCAGGAACTGTTACTTAAACCATGTTTTAGATTTTATTACCCTAATATGCAAGAGAAAAAAGTTACAGGTTGTTCCTAAATAGATGGCGAATTTGGATTCGAATTTGTATCGGAAACCTCTTTATTTCAACTAATCGGCCATCGGTTTTCTCTCCAGTGATAAATAAATAATTCCTTATGAACCATATGCAAAAACTTACCATGTTTTACATTCCTTTTTTTTAATGATAGATATCATTAATTACATGCTACTGAATAAAGAGGAATTTGGCAGATGCAATTAATGATATCTATCATTAAAAAAAAAGAATGTAAAACATGGTAAGTTTCTGCATATGGTTCATATGGAATTATTTATTTATCACTGGAGAGAAAACCGATGGCCGATTAGTTGATATAAAGAGGTTTCCGATACAAATTCGAATCCAAATTCGCCATCTATTTAGGAACAACCTGTAACTTTTTTCTCTTGCATATTAGGGTAATAAAATCTAAAACATGGTTTAAGTAACAGTTCCTGAAAATTTCATCTTTTTGGCGTGAAGGGAAAGGAAATAGCTGAAAATTCAAGACGGAAAACAGTTTTTTGTGAATAACTCAGAAAATATCCACTTTAGGGCAAGGGTGTGATGTATACACTCACATTATTTTTTAACGTAGATTCAATATCTGCCATAAAAAAATGGGGTTCTAATTTGAAAAAATTGATTCACGATTTTGTCATCCCTAACTTTGAAAGCGATTTTTTCACCCCCTGTATCATGAATCGCGATTTCGATTTTTAAAGTGGATACATCAATCTTACATCTTGAAAAATCTCAAAAATTAAAATTTTCCATACAAAAACCTCGAAGTTATTCTTGTTTCAGCGGAGCTCTATTTTCGATTTTTTTTTCGAATTTTCCCGCTCAGAGAGAATTTTCCAACCAAAACTGAAAAATGTTACATCAAAATAACTTGAAATTTTCTAAGGAATCTATTTCTGCACTAAAAAATGGTGTTCTAATTTGAAAAACGGAAGTTGACGTCATTTCCGGAAAAACCGGAGGTGCTCATGCCTTGAAAATATTTTAGATTTCATCAGCATCGTGAAATACTTATAAGTGCTGAATTTCATGAAAATACGTTCAGTAGTTTCCCGCATAAATATGGGTGAGGTTCCTCGTGAAAGACCCTGTATATATAAAAGAAAGATGTTGGTTACACCATTTATAACTCGAGATCGGATGGACTGTTTGTTATGAAACTTCATATATGGATTCGTCTACGGTCTGGTTATTATAAAATACAATAAAACTTTGAAAACATCGATGAAAATTTTACTTATACAGGAAATGCTTTTCCTCCTTTTTGAGTAAGGCCACTAGATGTCGCTACAGTTACAGTTACGCTACCGCTTATTCGTTGGTACTTCATTTTGATATTCTCCGCGTTAGATGGTGATATAAACAAATAGTGTGTACAGTGACTATATTCCCTCTATAGTGACTGTAATAGTGTGTAATTTGAGTTGCCTACAACTCTGCGCTGTTGGGCAAAAGCAAAATGTCTTAGCGTAGGAGTACAGATGTCTAAAATGATTAGATTTCGTTAAGATATGAGAAAAGTTTCGTTCTTACCACTTCAGATGGCGGTATTCACACATTATGACTGATGATGATTAGTTATTTTTATAGTTTTATTTATTCCAAATAACGTAATCGTGAAGGTACTATATTTGACATTATCACAATTAAATGGTGATGAATTTGTTGAGCTTTCGCGGCCATTTATTGATGTCATCTGTTCTTTTTTTCGAGCATTTCGGTCGTCGTGGTTTGAAATGGTCGAAAAAAGAACATATGACATCAATTACTGTGTAATTTACATAGGGCTTATAGTACCATGAAAGGCTATTAACAGATCCAGAAGCGGGTGAATATCACAGTGAATTTTCATCGAAGTTCCAATCGTGAGATGTCAATTCTCATCTTTTCTCATAATTTTTAAAATGTTTTTGAATTTCTGTTTGGGTAATAAATATATTTGCGGAAATAACTGAATCCAAAATTGCCATTATTAGTGATTGACATATTATGACATATTATTTTTGTGTATCTGTTCTGTGTGATAGCTCATATCCATGAAAACATTCGACAGTTCAAAAATCAGAGAACCAAGCCGTTGATCTCCGATCACCGGTGATAACGATTTGTGAAATCCACCGTGTATCATTTAGGCGGAACAAAGTTCGTCGGGCCAGCTAGTTTTACATAATTAAAAAGAACAAAACTAAACGCCGGTTTTGGATTAGGCCATCCTTAAGGCAAAAAAGGGGAAATGTGACGTCTAAACTGTTACAAGATCTCAGTGGAGATGATATGAGTATAGGAGGTAAACTTCGATCAAGTTTTAATAAACATTACGACTTTTTCCTTCACGCACCGAATCAAACTACCACATTAAATCGCAACAACGTGAATAAAAACAAACTGGGCGTTTACACCAAGCTGACAAACAGTCCTAGAACTCGTAAATCCTTTGAAGTTTACCGACATTGGTATTGGATGGTATTTTGTGTCCGTAAAAACGCAATTCGCGGACTTTCGAGTCCGGAAAACAATCCACAAGTTCTAGAACAGTTTGCAAACAGTTCGCGGACTGTCACAAACGGACCGAGTTCGTGTTTTGTTTTTGTTCTGTCCGCTTGGTGGAAACCCGGCATAAGTTCATAATTTAATTGTAAAAATATTTTACGTTCCCTGATGAAGGCAGAGTAATCCGCAGAAAGCTAGGAAATTTCAATAAAGGAAATTTAGCTGAATAATTCCTTGACTTGTTCCCGATAACCTACCAGTTTGAATCATGTTTGTCATGTATGATAGGAGGCAAAAAATAAGAGATATTGATATCTAACGATAAGCAGGCCAGGGAGCAGGTTCGGACTGAGGAATTTTCAGCTTCACCTAGAAACTAGAAAATATTCAGTTTAATTTTCTCGAAACATGGGCATAATTCGTGTAAAAAATTTTTAGTAAAATGACTTTCATAAGAAAGGCCTCACCTTTAAATACAGCTTGTCTTGGGAGAAACCGTTTGCCGGAAAGATAATTTGCAGTAGCAGCTCGTCAGGGACAGCAGGGTCGGCACTGCCGTCCCTGTATATTTTGTGTCCAGCCAAAATGTAAATTACTCTTTCTTCTGTTGAATAACCAAATTTATTATAGTTATTGTATTTCCAATAACTATATATAAATAAAATTCTATAAATCATAATAATGATATATCACTGATATATTTCAACTTCTTAGAAATACGCACTTCCAATCTCAATTGCGCGCCGTTTCGTTTCGTCTCCTCAAATCAGTCCGAGAATTGAAATGTGTCTAACTACGGTATGCACCTTAAGCTGAATACAGATTACTCTGACGTGACGTGTAAGGACGTCACGTCAGACGTGTACTGTGCTCCCATTGGCCTGATATGAACGTGAACGCACAGAACAATGTGTTGCATTTTTATATCACTCACATTTTGATGTTCACGTTCATATTAGGCCAATAGGAGCACAGTACACGTCACGTCAGAGTAATCTGTATTCAGCTTAAGACACCTTTGTCTAATGCCGGGTTTCCACCAAGCGGACAGAACAAAAACAAAACACGAACTCGGTCCGTTTGTGACAGTCCGCGAACTGTTTGCAAACTGTTCTAGAACTTGTGGATTGTTTTCCGGACTCGAAAGTCCGCGAATTGCGTTTTTACGGACACAAACAGAGTCCCATCCAATGTCGGTAAACTTCAAAGGATTTACGAGTTCTAGGACTGTTTGTCAGCTTGGTGTAAACGCCCAGTTTGTTTTTATTTACGTTGTTGCGATCTAATGTGGTAGTTTGATTCGGTGCGTGAAGGGAAGAAGTCGTAATATTTATTAAAACTTGATCGAAGTTTACCTCCTATACTCATATCATCTCCTCTGAGATCTTGTTACAGTTTAGACGTCACATTTCCCATTTTTTGCTTTAAGGATGGCCTAATCCAAAACCGGCGTTTAGTTTTGTTCTTTTTAATAATGTAAAATGTAACTGCCAGCAAAAATAAATCCTCGTCGTCTTGTTCTCTCAAGTTTGCAGCGCGCCACATTCTCACAACTACATGTCCGGTGTCTCTATGTAAACTGAATAAAACTTAAACAAAACACGAACAGTTTTCATTCATTTCTGTCCGCGACTTGTGTAAACAGAAAGTCCGTTGGGAACCCCAACAGTCTTCGAACATTTTCCAAACAAAATTGTTCGAAATTTCTGTCCGAACGGACAGTTCGTGTTTTGTTTTGACCTGTCCGCTTGGTGGAAACCCGACATAAGGCATGCACATTTACAATGCCTCCTATATGTGACAACGATTGCTCGTCGCTACCAGTTAGGAATTGCAGTGCAGCAATGTGCACTCCAATCCCTCATCAGGCAGGACGAAAAAGGTTTCGAAATGCTCGAGCGAGGGCCAAACATTTTAGTCTGGGTGCCAGTGGGACAAATTGCAAATTATTAATAAAGTTTTCTTACTTTCTTTATAACTTTATCAGGCGGATTCTACCACATTTTTCCTCTGTGAAAATTTTTGTAGTCACGCCTTTTTTTCAGCACACCTCTCGTAAGTCGACCATATTTTCAATTTTTTTGGATCATTCAAATAATAATCAAAATGTATAGGGTAAATGCGCCAGTGAGCCTATAGTCGGCCAAAGAGCTTTAATTCTATAATAACTTCAATCGCATTTTTTCCTGTTCCTATTTCATTTATGCCCATATCATTCAATAAGGGCCTGCTAAAAATTAGCCTCATTTGGTGCGGCCGACAACTGGTATAGCCCTGGCCGACTATGGGGTTGTAATGGTTGTATACGGCCGATTACTAGCGAAACTGCCATTTCTTCAAAGAATTAATTAGGAAAATTGTAGATTGAACTAGAAGCTTGTTTTTTCTCACTTTATTCATACTTTAAGACCGTTGGGTAAAATCTGTGCAGCCCAGACACATCTGTGATATTCATTGGGAACTGCAATGTACTCAAAAAAGGCCGACTACTGGCACATTCACCCTACTCATTTTTTGTAAAATGCAACCATGAAAACAATCTGGGAGAAATGAGAAAACATGATTGTCCGAAAAAAATAGTGCGGCTCTGAGCGTGTCTACCAACTTGAACATGAATGAAAATCGCATTTTTTGAAATTATTAACAACCTACTGATTCTTACAGAATCGGTTGATATTACCATATGAAATATGGGTATGCAGTTATCTGACAGAAAAAATGTGGCGTTTTTCTTGTCCGACAAATGAAAATAGACGATTTTTTTGGGTTTTTAAATTCATCAATATTTGTCGGACAAGAATGAATTTATATTTTAGAGAGATTCGTTTCATAGAAAAAACAACTGTCCACCACATACCTAAAATGCGGCAAATTCTTAGTCGGACAAAAAAACTACTTGAAAAATATGGTTTTGTTTCAGAATCTTTCTTAGAATATTATTGAAATGAAACTATCGATTTCAATTGGAAGTGTATAATTCAAATCGTTTACTGACATTTTTATACAAATCTGATGAAGAAAAAATGGAAATACTCCTTCCTCACATTGAATTCTTTGTAATAAGACGAATGGTTTCCAGTAAAAGTATCACGCCAATCGTCAGGTAGAATGACATCTTTATATTTGTGATTATGATGTTTTCTTGATGCCAAGAATATTTTACACTGTCTAAGGATGTCAGCTGTGAATTTTTTCACTTCCGCCCTTTGCGTTTTGTAGCCAGGTTTATTTTTCAAATATTTAAACAAAAAACACTCCATCACTACCAAGAATATTATATCGGCAACAAGTGAAAAACTGTCAAATAGAATGGAACAAGAATTAGGTATCTCGACAAGAGAAAATTCGGCAGCACACGAAAATTCGGCAGCACACTAAAATTCGTCTACACAGTTTCAGACTGCAGAGGACTGCGGTTCAAAACCGCAACAGCACTCATATGCATAGGGAAAATTCCCAAACTACTTTTACAACCCTTGGTATTCCTTAAACGGAATTCCATGAAACCACCACTTTCTTTTCGAAGAATTCGCGACTTCGACTTGGGGTGGAGATTCCATATTCAACTGGGGCAGAAAAAATTCAGTTTTTGCATTTTCATTTTGATAGTCCATTTTCTCATACTTATTATTACAGCTTCAGCCTTTTGAGTGAATAGCCACAAGTATAAATAATTGAACATTCCTTTCATAACCTCAGAGGTGTTACAGAAAAGGTATCCCAGGTACCTTCTACCACTTCGTGCAACATTTCACTTCTAGAGTAGAATTTCCGTATTCAACTGATTCTAGGAATTCTTTGGGGTATGCAAATTAAATAAGCTTCACGAAAGCAACCGAAAGTATGAAAAAAGTCAACTTTCATCGAATTTCAATGTCAAATATAATTATTGAAAATGTTAGTTATGAAAACGGGGTATCACGAGATCAATAACTTTCATTCGGTGCACTGAGAATTGCCGAACTTTTTTCGTCGGACAGTTGAATGATAGTTTTCAGCACATTCTTCTTAAATGATCCTCAATAAATCAAATGTTTATTTATAACATAAGCAAAGTTATTTTCGATGAATGCATCTAGTCTATTCATTCTCAAATTAGATCATTGAATTTGTTAATTTTTGAATGAACGCCACATTTTTTTTTGGCGGACAACTGTTGAACTACATTGAATTTTCAAGGTCAAGAGAGAATAAGAAAAAAACACATTATTCATAATGTTTTTGATCTCACAAAATCGTCATTTGCCATTTGTCGGACACGAAAAACCCACATTTTTTTCTCGGATAATTGCATTTTCATACTTGTTTGTATCAACGATTCTGAAAAAATCAGGAGGGTATTAATAATTTTTAAAATGCGATTTTCAGTCATCTTCATGTTGGTAGACACGATCAAAGCCACACTATTTTTGTCGGACAATCATGTTTTCTCATTTCTCCCAGATTGTTTTTATGGTTGCATTTTACAAAAAAAGAGTATGTATGATTTAAAAAAAAATAAAATATGGTCGAATCACGAGAGGTTTGCTGAAAAAAAGCCGCGTCTACAAAAATTTTCACAGAAGAAAAATGTGATAGACTCCTCCTAATAAAGTTATACAGAAAGTAAGAAAATTTTATTAATAATTTGCAATTTGTCCAATCGGCACCCAGACTAATGTTTCGCCCTCGTGCAGGCGGTGCAGGCATTTCGAAACCTTTTTCGTCCTGCCCGATGAGGGATTGGAGTACACATTGCGGCACTGCAATTCCTAAGCGACGAGCAATCGTTGTCACATAGGAGGCAAGCCTAGCCGCACATTAAGCGCAGCCCAGCACAGCACAGCCGAGCCTAGCCTAGCAGAGGATTTTGTAACACACGCAATTGAATGAAACGCCGCATATTGGACGTAGCAGAGCATAGGCCTACGCGACGTAGTAACAGAGTACTCTGTCTGGCCTCCGTCAGTTGTGGAGGGCGCACAGTTTCCTCTGCAGAGTGGCTACGGATGGAGCGGGTGAATTTCAAGAGGATGGAGTTGCTTATCGAAATGATGCGTGAATATGAGGTGCTGTACATACAAGTCACAATGACTATATGCGAACGAAGTACAAAGACGAAATATGGGAAGAGATCAGCAAGAGATTAAATTTTTGCGTCCGATCACTATGCTATGCTACTATGCTAGGCTACGCTCCTCTCAATATGCGATCATCGCTCAGGCAGAGCACAGAAATAGTCTTCCTCTGTTGTTCCTCCGCTGTGCTGTGCTAGGCTACGCTGCCCTCAATATGCGGCTAGCCTACGGGAAGACGAGAGCATCGAACGCTTTCAGGTGACCGACGTTCAAGCAGGTACGGCACGCTGTAACATGATATGAGAATACATGTTCTTCTATCATGCGCTGTACTAGATTCGACGTATCAATGAAATGCGAATACGAATGTTGGATCTAGGATTCGTTTTCACAGTTTATATTTTTATCAAGTTACATAAACAATTGTAGTGGTCTGACATAAAAAAGTTGTCAAATAAAGATCGTCAAAAAGTCACCTTCCAACTGATTATTATATACAGGGTGACTGGTAACGTAAGGGACAACGGCTAAGTGGAGATAGAGGACCTCAAACTGAATGAGAATTTGGGTTTCAAATGTCCCATAAGGATATTCGTTTCGGAGATATAGGGTAATTTATGAAAAAATGCTAAATCTATGAACCCACATATCTTCGTTAATATGATATGTTTTTCGCTGATATTTTACATGTTTGTTCATACAGGCATTCTCTGTCAGCATAAGAAAAAAAATTGAAAAAATTGCTGGCCCGTACTCAAAAATTTCAATTTACATGTCAAGTGAGAAATATCACACGGTATATGAGATAAAATAAAATCAAATAGAAATTTGGAAAGAGGGAAAAAACTGATGAAATATCTATTTTTGTGTGAATGGCACAAATTTTCTTTCGTTTCTATGATATGTTGAAGTAAGAATATTACAATATTTTTATACGGATAATAGACCAGATCATTCGACTACATACCTATATAATATTTGTATATTCAAATCATGAAAATTAGTACTACTGACCTTGAATTCGAGGCGCTAGAATGAGCCTGGCATTAATATATTCCTTCAAATCTTGAAATCTATTTTTATCAATTAATATTTCGATGCCATATAGAATTTCAAAATAAAATTTGTTGTAGATGGGGTGATGAAAGAGTTGGACACTCAAACACAAAAATGAAGTAAAGAATTTTCTGAATAGGGAGTTTCCTGACAGGTGGATTGGTCGGGGAGGTTCTAGGAATTGGCCTGCTAGATCACCCGATCTAACTCCTCTGGATTATTTCCTATGGGGTCATCTTAAGGATACGGTGTATAAAGAAACAATAACAAGCCGTGAACATTTGAAGAGCAGAATAACTGAAGCATGCGAAGAAATTAAAACAAATATTCCTCTGATTAGAAAAGCTGTGCTTCATTTGTTCAAGAGAGCCAATAAATGTATGGAGGTGAACGGCTCTCATTTCGAACATTTACTTACTTGATTTTTTTATGAATTATATTTGCGACTTTTTCTATTTTTGTGTTTGAGTATCCAACTCTTTCATCACCCCATCTACAACAAATTTTATTTTGAAATTTTATATGGCATCGAAATATTAATTGATAAAAATAGATTTCAAGATCTGAAGGAATATTTTGATGCCAGGCTCATTCTAGCGCCTCGAATTCAAGGTTTTTTCTATCAGTCGTACTAATTTTCATGATTTGAATATAAAAATATTGTAATATTCTTACTTCAACATATCATAGAAACGAAAGAAAATTTATGCCATTCAAACAAAAAACAGATATTTCATCAGTTTTTTTCCCTCTTTCCAAATTTCTATTTTATTTTATTTTATCTCATATGCCGTGTGATATTTCTCACTTGACATGTAAATTGAAATTTTTGAGTGCGGGCCAGCAATTTTTTCAATTTTTTTTTCTTATGCTGACAGAGAATGCCTGTATGAACAAACATGTAGAATACCAGCGAAAAACATATCATATTAACGAAGATATGGGAGTTCATAGATTTAGCATTTTTTCATAAATCACCCTATATCTCCGAAACGAATACCCTTATGGGACATTTGAAACCCAAATTCTCATTCAGTTTGAGGTCCTCTATCTCCACTTAGCCGTTGTCCCTTACGTCACCAGTCACCTTGTATGTGAGCAATTTGAATTATGTGCCCTCTATAAATTGATATAAAATGCTGAGACCATAGCGTAGGCCTAATGTCAAACACTCTGTGATCTGAAGCGATGGCTTTCGATGATCCCTCTCTACTCTCTCTCTCTCTCTCTCTCTCTCAGTACCATGCGCCCTAGACAGACGCAAGGTCAAAGCAAGTAAACAACATAACATAACCAGCCATTTTGTATTCCCTGACGGAGTGTACATTGTATTAATCTGTACGAATAAAGCCCACTGATGAACTGTGAATAAACAACACGTTATCCACACCGAAGTGTTTTATTATTTAACATATATAAATAAAAAGCAATTCAACATAATTGGCATCCCTGGTAATTTTGGAGAAAAGCATGCAGTTTTTGAAAACGGAAAGATTGTCAAGGACGTTGCAAGAAAACATTTCCAAGAGATTGAGAAGGTAGGACAGGACGACAAGGAGAAAATAAATGAACTACTGCAACAAGTTTTAGTCAAAGCAGAAAAAGTATTTTTCCTAGACAACAGTTTAAAAAAATTGCTTGGTAACGAAAAACTCAGTGACGAGATTTTAGTAAAGAAATTACAGAGGAAATGGATTTTTGCACTGAAGTATCCAAGTACACAAACAAATGCAATTTTTTATTAGAAAAAATAAAAGAAGCAAAAGCGGAGGTTAAAAACGAATCAAGAAAAACACCAAAGAATTTTAACTTGCCAAAATTAATAAGTTAACATTGGATCAGTTTTTGGGGTCAATTTCGAAAAATTGATGAACATCCAGATTTGCCTAATGAAGACAAATTCCAGTACCTTATCCAATCCACCGAAGAAAACTTGCCAGCCCGTAATTTGGTAGAAAGCTTCCCACCTTCAGCAAACAACTACAGAATTGCCGTCGACCAACTCAAAACTAGGTTTGCGAGGGACGAGGTTTTAATTCAGGGTCCACTGTGTGATATATATGATAGTGCGCATCCTCATGATGAGTGGGGATGACAATTGTAATTATTGAAATGAATAAAGGACAGTTTAGATCGAGACATCATCGTGAATATTAATTACCTTTGAGAACCTAAATATATGACATGGCGCAGTCGTTTTAACGAACCATCGTTAAAGTTTAATTCAAAATAAAACTTTTAAAAAGTTAGTGAAAATCCTGTGAATTCACATCATATAAATTATAAATGATGAGTAAAGTCATCGCACCTGGCGAAATGGACGAAGACAAGGACCCAGCGGAAGCATGGCGTTTCTTCAAGCAGAAATTCCTACTGTTCCTGAAAGCATCAAAACTGGAAGAAGAAGAAGACGAAGTTAAATGTGCCCTACTACTCAACCACATTGGAAACAAAGGATTGAAAATATATAATACATTTAATTTCGATAAATCTACGGATTCCAACGAATATCAATTGGTTCTGAAGAAATTCGACGACCATTTTAAGCCTACAAAAAACGTGACATATGAAAGGCATGTTTTTCTAACCAGGGAAATGAAACCGAAGGAAACAGTCGACGAATATGTCACTTCTCTTCGTCAATTAAGTGAATTCTGCGAATTCAACGACCTAACCGATAGTCTAATAAAAGATAGACTCGTTTTAGGAATTAAAGACGAAGCAGTCAAGGATAGGCTACTCAGAACAAGAAACTTGAATTTGAATAAAGCTATAGAAATCTGCAAAACAGCTGAATTGACAAAAAATCAGTTACAAGCCATCACCTCCAAAATTTCAAACGTCGACATAGAAGAAAATGAATTCGTCAATACAATAAAAAAAATTCAAGAATAAAAATGTACAAAGTCCATTATCACGAAGATCAGAAGATTACCGAAAAGCTGATAACAAATATGGTTTCAAGACGCAGACGCAGAGGAACTACAATGCGCAAATACCCTCAACATCAAGAACAACATGGCGACATGGTAAACAATCTGGCTGTGGAAAATGCGGCGAGCATCATCGTCCAGGATCTTGCAGAGCGTATGGAAGAAGATGCGGAAAATGCAAGAAGATGAACCATTTCTCGCATTTATGTAGAAGCTGGAAACAACATGTCAACAACATAGAAATGAATTCGAATACTAATAGTAAAGAAGATTTATTTTTAGGAACTGTAAGTAGTCATAATGGTGAGGAATGGATGGTCAATCTGAAAATAAATAATGTTGATTTGAATTTCAAGGTAGATACTGGGACACAGGCTAATGTCATTTCTTACAATATTTATAGAAAATATTTTAAAGGAACTGAACTTAAAAAATGTAAAACTAAACTACACACATATACAGGGGAAACTTTAAATATTATAGGGATAGCAAAATTGAATTCTATATACAAAAATAAGAATTATAAAATTGATTTTCATATTGTTAAAAATAATGGACCAAATATTTTAGGCATTCAATCTATAAATAATCTTAAAATTGCAAAAATGTTGAATTACGTTGAATCAGATAATTTACTAAACGAATATAAAGAAGTTTTTGAAGGTATAGGTTGCATTCCGGGACAATACACAATCAAATTAAATAAAAATGTTAGACCTGTTATTCACGCAAGTAGAAAAATTCCATTTAGCATCAGGGATAATTTGAAAAGAAAATTAGATAAATTAGTGAAACAGAAAATAATTGTGAAAGAAAATGAGCCAACTGAATGGGTAAATTCTTTAGTGATAGTAAATAAACCAAATGGTGATTTTCGACTATGCATCGACCCAACTGATCTAAATCAGGCTGTATATAGGGAACATTTTCAAATACCCTCATTTGAAGAAATCATAAAAGATTTAAATCAGGCAAAAATATTTTCAGTATTAGACGTTGCTAATGGTTTCTGGAATATTCAGTTAGATAAAAAGAGTTCAAAATTATGCACCTTCAATACACCCTTTGGAAGATATCGCTTTCTTCGTCTTCCTTATGGTTTAAAAAGTGCTAGCGAGGTCTTCCAAAGGAAGATGTTGGAGTGTTTTGAAGGTATTGATGGCACAGCAATTTATATTGACGACATTTTGATATGGGGTTCAAATAAAAAAGAACATGACGAAAGATTAAAATTAGTATTAGAACGTGCAAAATTAAATAATGTAAAATTCAATAAAGATAAATGCAAAATTAATGTAAATGAGATAAAATACTTAGGACATATAATAAGTGATAAAGGAATACAACCTGATAACAGTAAAATAGAAATCATAAAAAATTATCCCGAACCTGAATCTAAAAAAGATGTTCAAAGGTTTCTAGGTATTTTGAACTATGTTCATAAATTTATTCCTAATTTGTCGGATCTAACTCAACCGTTAAGAGAACTTCTAAAGAAAGAAAATTGTTTTCAGTGGGAATTTCATCATAGAGAATGTTTTAATAAATTAAAAAATATTTTGATTTCACCTCCCGTGCTACAATATTATGATTCAAAATTGCCTATCACATTAACAGTAGATGCAAGTCAGTTTGCATTAGGTGCAGCATTACTTCAAAATAGTAAACCAGTAGCATATTCATCAAGATCACTTACACCTACCCAACAAGCTTATGCACAGATTGAGAAAGAACTTCTTGCAATAGTGTTTGGATGTAAAACTTATCATCATTTCATTTTTGGGAAAGAAGTGATTATAGAAACTGATCATAAACCTCTTATAGGTCTAGTCAAAAAATCTTTAGTGCGATGTCCCATGAGACTCCAGAGAATGTTGCTTGATCTCCAAAAATATAATTTGAAATTAGTATATAAACCAGGTAAAGAAATGTATATAGCGGATGCGTTAAGTAGAATTAATTCAAGAATTTCACATCAGGAAGAAAATTTGATTGATGAAAACGAATATGAAGCCCAAGTAAATTTTTTAACTGATAATTTTCCCATAAGTCATGATAAGCTTCAAAAATTCAAAATTGAAACAGAAAAGGACAATGATCTAAAAAATTTAATGAATTACGTCAAAAATGGCTGGCCAATCTCTAGATCTCAATGTAAGGATGAAACAAAGTTATATTGGAATATTAGAAATGAAATTGTAATGATTAATGATGTATTATATCGTAAAAACAACATAATTGTACCTAAATCGTTGAGGAAAGAAATGTTAAGTATTTTACATTTATGCCATCTTGGAATCACAAAAACAAAATTAAGAGCTTCAAATGTTTTATATTGGCCAGGAATGTCCTACGATATTGAGAATTTTGTTTTGTCTTGCCCAACATGTAATAGATATTCGAGAAATAATTATAAACAACCGTTAAATCCTCATAATATTCCTGGACTGCCTTGGATTAAAGTCGGTATTGATTTGTATGAGTTAAATAATATTGCCTACTTGATATTGATTGATTATTTTTCAAAATTTGTAGAAATAAGGAAATTACTTTCAACCACCAGTGCTAGTATTATAAACCATTTAAAGAATATCTTTTCAATGCATGGAATACCTCAAATATTATTCTCTGATGGGGGTCCACAATTTACAAGCCAAGAATTTAAAAACTTTTCAGAAGAATGGGATTTTGAACATGAAATGTCCAGCCCATTGTATCCTCAATCAAATGGTATGGTTGAGAGGAGTATTCAGACTGTAAAGAACTTAATAAGAAAATGTCAATATGATAAAACTAATGTAAATGCTGCTCTTTTGGAATATCGTGTGACTCCAATCTCAAATAAAATTTTGTCTCCATCAGAACTCCTGTTTAAGAGAAAAATAAGAGGATTTCTACCTAATTCGAACCTAAATAAAAAGATGAATTTTAAAAAACAGAAAACTTTTATAAAAGAAAAACAATTTAATTCAAAAATGTATTTTGACAAGAGAACAAAACACTTACCACCTCTTGATGTAAATCAAAAAATTTATATTAAAGAAAATAAGATTTGGATTCCTGGAGTAGTAGTAAAGAAATATAATTCAAATTCATATATTGTGAAAGAGGATGGAAACAATAGACTAAAACGTAGAAATAGATATTACTTAAAACCATTGCATGTGAATAAAAAATTGTACTATGATATTGATGAGGATGATTGTAATTTAGATATAGATGTAAAAAATGAAACTTTGCCAGGACCATCAAAAAATGACTTTGAATGTAAATTAGAAAATGAAAATATTATTGATGAGGATACTGATGTTCAGCCTTCATCATCTCAAACTCAAGTTACTCGATATGGAAGAATAGTTAAAAAACCTGATTATTTGTCATATGCATGAAACAAGTGTACATATAATTATTTCCATGTAAATAATAGTTTATAGCAAATAGTTTGTAGGTGTTCTTTATTTTGTAAAACAAAGGAGATGTGATATATATGATAGTGCGCATCCTCATGATGAGTGGGGATGACAATTGTAATTATTGAAATGAATAAAGGACAGTTTAGATCGAGACATCATCGTGAATTAATAACCTTTGAGAACCTAAATATATGACACACTGCAGTTCCTAAAAGCCGAGGTGGAAGCAGACGAGCGAATAAAACTTGCACAAACCAGTTTTTCTTCGGAAAAAGGAGTAAAAATGGGTCAGGATGGGTGTTATGTAGAAATGTTGCATGTAAAAAATACTGAGACTAAAGAGTTAGTTAATAAAGGTCACAATACGTTATTTGGAATAAATAAAACTATCAAAATAACTAATAATCATCAATCATAATGTGTTAATAGCGCCATCTGAAGTGGTAAGAACGAAACTTTTCTCAGACCTCAACGAAATCTAATCATTTTAGACATCTGTACATCTTGTGATGTTTTCTCTCAATCTCACAAATTATAACAGATAAATGTTGCTTAAAACGAATTTTTGTCGTAGTACTTTTATAGACGTGAATTCTGAATATGATAGTTACCTACCCATATGAATTTCCGTCTATTTCCACTATTTCAGAAATTTTTAGCCGAGAAAAAAAAGTTGAACAGTGGCCGTTATATACATAGCTGGTACGGCAAATGGGATTATGCCGTACTGGAAATTCCTTGATTCGTATACACGTAAACACGAGGAACGATCGGACTGGGGTACCTCGATTGTTTTCGTTTGTACTGCGGAATGCAGCTGCAGGCTTCAGTTGTTTATTATACAGGGTGGTGTATTTTAGGGTGAAAAAATTTCTTATATGAAATGTTCAATCTGAAAAATGTATAACAAATTTTGGGCATCAATACCTCAATACTACTCTGGCCTGCATCTCTCTGTTCATATCTCTACATCTCTGCACCGGGTTTATCAACATCCGCGAAGTTGGGTGATTTCTTAGCGGAAATCTTGTTCCGTACAACTTATACGCTGAACTGGCATTTTGTTTTGATTCACCTTAAATTAGAAGCATATCAAGTAGTTCATTATTTGAATAAACGTGCGGCACTTTCGAAACAAAATACTCGTTCAATCTACACCGTACCTTCGCCGTAATACGATCGAAGATTACTGACAAAAGACAAAAACAAGATGTTGATATCTATAGCGGAGCAGTCGAGGGAGCAGGTGCGAACTGAGGAATTTTCAGATTCACCTAGAAACTAGAAAATATTCTAGTTTCGTTTTCTCGAAACAGGGGCATAATTCATATAAAAAAATAAAAACTTTCCCCAAGACAAGGTAGAATAGCATATGCCGATGTCCGCATGGCTAGTGGGAATACCTAGTCATAAATATGCGAACTCCGGATGCCAGGCGACTTCCGATTTCAATAAGCCTCCCAGGAGCATGCGGGGCTCTGCTCCTGGCGACTACCTTTCCCTAGCTACTCGTGGGGCCAACTATGACGGACCAAGTAAAGAAAAAAAGAAGGGCCTTGCACTAGCTCTTATGTGCCGAATATAATGGAAATGGAAAGCCTCAATAAGCCGGGGAAATAGGGCGCAATTCCTGGCCCCATGACTGAGGAAATGCAGTGACGATGAGGTTACCAATGGCCTCGAGAAATAGGTGGTTGTGAGACCTAAACTCTGTGGGGCCGTCAGAAAGAGGATGAAGTTCCTCATAAAGGAGGGGTTGGCGCCAGAAGAAGCCAGGAAAGAAGTCTCAGGTCCCAGGCCGACAATAAGCCAGGCGACCAAGAGATCGAGGTCGGAGGACAGCACGCCCAATGTCAAAGAGCCTAAGCGTGTTAAGCATGAGGTTTCGAAAGCATCACAGTACTCAGGGGCTAACACTGCTGGTCTAAGGGTGGGCATAATAGAGAGGAACTATCGAGAGATGATCCTAGAAATGGACCAACTGAGGGGAATCTGTAAAGCCTAAATTGCCACATGGTTCTTTTGAGACATTGAAGCAGTCGCTTCAACTGATGTTGCATGCAGGATACGCCACTACTCACTTCACATTATGTTTGAAGAGAGCATTCGAAAACAGTTGTCGACTCAGGAAGAAGACGTTCCCTGGTGGAATAATCATTTTGAAACCCTCAAGTGAACTGCAAGGAAAGTCTTCAACGGGACCAAGCGAGAAGTAGGATGAGATGTCGGTCGACTGGCCCTGACAAACTACAACAAAGATGTAAGAAAAGCTAAAAGGCAGTCCTGGAGAAGACAAAACAGCCCCAGCAGCCAGACTTCAAAAGGCACTATCTAAGGATCACTCCAACCCTATTGGCCAAATAAGGAAGCCATGTGGGGACTTTAAGAATGATCCCTAAGAGAGCCTGAGAGCTCTGCGAAGCTGTTTGTCAATCTGTTTATGGACCATGTTGGGGTCCCTGTTAAAACTCGTGTTTGAAACACCAATTTTGTCGTCAATAAAGAGACTCATGTTCCTGGCTCCAAGCAGACTAGTACCAGGAATGAGGGCCCGCAGGGGAGGTATACAGGGTCCTGCAATAGTGCGAAAATGTTCCATAGCTGCCGAACCAGACATCGCAGAGATTTCGTTGGAAAAGAGACCTCTTGTAGTCTTGTACCTTCATTTCTGCATCTCAAGAATTTATTTTCTGTTATACAGGGTGTCCCCGATAAATGTTATTCAACAAATGGATGATTCTTTATGCGCTTAAGAGTGTCTTAAAATGAAAAGGGGCGCATATCTTCATCGCCACGGACAGCCAGGCCAAGCTGAAGTCCCTGGAATCACACTGTCAGGGATCTGGGAGTGCCGTAACACCATAAAGCAACTGGCCAGAGGCAATGAAGTGACTGTAATATGGGTTGCCAGGGCATTGTGGTGATGAAGGAAATGAAAAAGCCGATGGGTTTGCGAAAAGTGCATCAAGGTTAACACCTGCTGAACCTGAGCCTTTATGTGGGCTTGGAAAAGACCAATATAAGGCAGCGATTCAAAAATGGGAGTTGGACAACAAAATAACCATCTGGAGAAACACTCCTGGACTTACTCAATCCAAGAAATTGGTGATGATTTCACCGACCTATACCAGTAGGCTCCTGAAGTTGTCACGAGCTGAGCTTCGGGTGATGGTAGGTCTGCTAACAGGGCACTGTCGGTACTAACATCATTTGTCCCGTATGGGAAAGTCAGCAGATGTGATTATGTAGGCTCTTTGGATCAGAAGCAGAAACAGCTGAACACATGGTATGCAAGTGCCCACAGCTGGATGGTTCATATGGGGATACCGGTCGTAGATACCCACGAGGTAACGGCCAAGGCTCCTAAGGATGTTGTCGGTCTTATCAACACCATCGACGACCTCCTTGGGTTTCAATGAATGAGTAGGGTAGAGAACAAAAGATCCATGTAGTCGCAGTTCCGGGAAGGCTAACTGAGCCATAACGACCCCAGTTCAAATAATAATAATGAAAGAATAACAATATTTGATATTCAGGGTTTTAATATTTCAAAATATAATAGAAACTGGCAACGTTTCGGGCAGTACCCTTTTTCTAGCCTGTAAAAAACAGTATACACAATGTAAAAACAACAAGAACAAACAAACAATTTATGAGTATTATAAAATTCTAAAACACTTTGTTGGATAGAGATCTAATTCTTTTATTACCTTCGAAAAAAATTTTATTTTATGTTATTTTCGATAATAATCAATAATTAATAATTATTATTAATTTATAATTAATAATTAATTTCCATTTAAATAGTTTTCACCATAAAATTCAGTTCACACTAGAAACAGAAATGAACAACGCAATAAATTTTTTAGACATGACACTTTTAAGAATGAACAACTCAGTACAAACAAAACTTTATAGAAAGGAAACATGCACGGACAGAATAATAGATTACAACTCAGCACATATCTATAAACAGAAAAAAGCGATTATGATCGGGTACATTGACAGAGCGCTAAAACTAACTTCACCTATATACAGACCTACCATCATACATGACATTACCTCACTTTTAATAAAAAATAACTATCCTCTACCACAAATAAAGAAGATAATAAAACAACGCACACACAAATTATACAACACCGAAAATTCAACAAATAAAAAAGAAGAACCAATCACATTCATATCAATACCATGCGTACCTTCTCTATCTGAAAAAATAGAAAACATCTTGAAACCCTACAGCAACGTAAAAATAGCGCACAAACCACACATTCAAATTAAACAACTATATAGCAAATTGAAATCACCAACACCATTAACAGAAACATCTCATGTGGTATATAAGATCAATTGCAATAATTGCGAGGGTGTATACATAGGACAGACGGAACAAAAACTGAAAAACAGACTGAAAGGACATAAGTACTCCAAAACACAGACAGCACTTTACAAGCACAAAACCGAGAATGGACATACATTCAATTATGACAAGACTGTAGTGTTAGACCGAGAAAAAAATAAGAAATCTAGAGAATTTCTCGAAATGATTCACATAAAACAAAATGAAAAATCCATTAATGACAGATCAGACATTAGATACCTTCACAACATCTACTCCACTGTTTTGAACAGTCTCAAATAAACCGACCAACGAAAACAAACAAGAAGAAGATATCATTATTGACGTGACAACTCCAAAATCATTCAAAATATTAACCCCAATGACATCCAACAAATAAGTCGGAAAATAACATAAAATAAAAATTTTTTCGAAGGTAATAAAAGAATTAGATCTCTATCCAACAAAGTGTTTTAGAATTTTATAATACTCATAAATTGTTTGTTTGTTCTTGTTGTTTTTACATTGTGTATATTGTTTTTTACAGGCTAGAAAAAGGGTACTGCCCGAAACGTTGCCAGTTTCTATTATATTTTGAAATATTAAAACCCTTAATATCAAATATTGTTATTCTTTCATAAATCACACAGGGTAAATACTTATCATTCGAATAATAATAATAACCCCTCCCAAAAGAAATTTTTCAGTGTGATATACCTCCGATGCCTCGACTCATTCGCCATTTCAAATAATGATTCCTTTAATAATTAACTAGCTGGCCCGGCGAACTCTGTACGAATTATACTTAAAAGTTGTATGAACTTACCATTGCTTTTTTTCAAGCAGGAAAAAAATTAGGCAAAATTAAAGTTCAAAATATACAAAATTTTAATAATTTTGTAATTCACATGGAAAGAATTCTCTTTATAAAAGCGGTAACTAATTGTTGAACTTGATCATATAACTTTTTGTTTTTAATTGTTGTACAGTTCTCTTTTTGCAGTACCTCATGTGACTGAAAGGCAAGAGTATAAAGCTGAATACAGATTACTCTGACGTGACGTGTAAGGACGTCACTTCAGACGTGTACTGTGCTCCCATTGGCCTGATATGAACGTGAACGCACAGAACAATGTGTTGCATTTTTATATCACTCACATTTTGACGTTCACGTTCATATTAGGCCAATGGGAGCACAGTACACGTCTGACGTGACGTCCTTACACGTCACGTCAGAGTAATCTGTATTCAGCTTTATCCATATTAAAGGTACCTTTCATCTTATATGAATCAAAATGTCAAGAATAGGACAAAAATTATTCCTTTAATGAACTATCGACTATTAACACAGCCCGTCGACCAGAATTAAAAAATCAGTCATTTATTAATAGCCCAACCTGAAGTGGCAAAAACAAAACTTTTCTTATATTCTCAAAATCTAATCAGTGGTCACACCATTATTCTAGACATCTTAAGGTGAATACAGACTATTCTGACGTGACGTGATTCCACGTCACGTCAGACGCGTACTGTGCTCCCATTGGCCTAATATGAACGTGAACGCACAGAACGATGTGTTGCATTTTTATATCACTCACATTTTGACGTTCACGTTCATATTAGGCCAATGGGAGCACAGTACGCGTGGAATCACGTCACGTTTTCATAGTCTGTATTCACCTTTAGCTATGCTGCTAAGCTCAAAATAATGGGTAAACACCTCATGGTAGAGCAGCGCGATTCTCATTATTCCTTGGATATGAGCTGTCAATCTCTCTTCAATTTGTTCAATTTAGTTGACGATATCAAGCTCGTTAGAAGACAAATCGAGATGTTAAAATGTCGATAGTACGATCGAAACGGCAAAATTATCAACACTGTCAATTATGTTGAACTCATATTCAAATTTATTGATGGTCATTCGACCAGATCAGATTAGGCAACCCATGAAACATTATTGTAAATCATAAGTGAAGCCCGATGAGCAAACGTTTCAAAATTATTGACGCTTACAATACTGTCTCTGTGCGAACAGAAACACGAATATTATATGTCACTTACTAATTATGGGCAATTTTGGATTCAGTTATTTCCGCAAATATATATATTACCCAAACAGAAATTCGAAAGCATTTCAAAAATAAAGAAAAAAGATGAAGATGGCCAACTCACGTTTGAAACTGATCGTCAAAATCAGATACTTGATCTTTCGGTGAAAATTCACTGTTCCACCAACTTGAGATAAGTTTACCCGCTTTTTGATCTGGCAATAGACTTCCATGTTACCATGAGTTCTATGCGAATCACATATCGCCATCTAACAGCGGTAATACCAACCTACGACTTGTCTATTCACTGTACGACTACGCATCAACGGTAGCGACACCCAGTGGCCTTATTCAAAAGAAGGAAAAGCATTTCCTGCATAAGTAAAACTTTCATCAATTTTTTCGAAGTTTTATTGTATTTTATAATAACCAGACCGAAGACGATTCCATAAATGAAGTTTCATAACAAACAGTCCATCCGATCTCTAGTTATAAATGGTGTAACCAACATCTTTCTTTTATATATACAGGGTGTCTCAAGTTCGAGTGCCTATTAGACGTTTCTGGAGAACTGGACATATTTGAAATCTGAAATTTGGGATTATGATATTGTTCGAAATTCTCTACAGACCTAAAATATTTTCAGAGCCAGAGCACTTCCGGTTATACAGGGAGTGAAAATAAATTTGCTCAAAAAAATTTTTTTTCTATCTTTTCGTTTCCTATATGATTGAGTATTTAGTGCTGAAAACATTTCTGTTGAAACCATTGTATTCATTCGAATAGTTTTCAAAATATCGAAAAAAAACCTGAAAAAAAGTAGAATATTCATAGTCAGTATTATGTTCATTTTTCTTATTCTGGACATCCTGAGTGTTAACCGTTTTCACAATGTCAAAGTAGAAGAATGTGGAAAGGTCATGCATCTTTTGAATTTCATAAATATCATCACAGGGTGTTTCAAATTTCGTGTCAAAAACTGTGATCCAAAATTGGCCATAACTTCTGTTTTTCAAATTAGAACCCTATTTTTTTATTATTGCGATGGATTCGACGGAGAAAATTAATGATAGCACTCTCAGATGCTCTTGCTCTTAAATACAGTAATTCCCGAGTTATTTGAGCTTTTCTGGATTCATGTTGTACGTAGAATCAAATTCATCTAATCTTTCACTTAAGAATATTCTGTGATCATAGAAGATAAGTTTTCCCATTAATAATTCCCAAGTGACAGGTCTAATTTTAGGTTTTATCTTTACTTTTCGATTTTATTCAATGGTTTCATAAAAATATTCATCGAATATGTTGCATGAGAATATTCTGTGACCATAGAAGATAAATGATCCCATTAATAATTCACAAGTGACAGTTCTGACTATTACTTGTTACTATGGTTTCATGAGAATATTCATCGAATCTGTTTAGATTCGATGAATTTTACTCTACGCACGACATGAATCCAGAAAAGCTCAAATAACTCGGGAATAACTGAATTTAGGACCAAGAGCATCTGGGAGTGCTATCATTATTTTTCTTCGTAGAATCCAACGCAATAATAAAAAAATAGGGTTCTAATTTGAAAAACAGAAGTTATGGCCAATTTTGGATCACAGTTTTTGACACGAAATTTGAAACACCCTGTGATGATATTTATGAACTTCGAAAGATGCATGACCCTTCCACATTCTTCTACTTTGACATTGTGAAAACGGTTAACACTCAGGATGTCCAGAATAAGAAAAATGAACATAATACTGACTATGAATATTTTACTTTTTTTCAGGTTTTTTTTCGATATTTTGAAAACTATTCGAATGAATACAATGGTTTCAACAGAAATGTATTCAGCACTGAATACTCAATCATATCAGAAACGAAAACATTGAAAAAAAATTTTTTGAGCAAATTTATTTTCACTCCCTGTATAACCGGAAGTGCTCTGGCTCTGAAAATATTTTAGGTCTGTAAAGAATTTCGAACAATATCATAATCCCAAATTTCAGATTTCAAATATGTCCAGTTCTCCAGAAACGTCTAATAGGCACTCGAACTTGAGACACCCTGTATAGATAGATATATAGATGGAACCATTACCCCCAAGAAAAAATTGTCGACGCCACTGCACGGGGGATTGCCAGTTAAGATCGAAGGGCGAAGATATCGGGAGTGATTAAGTTAACGGTGTGTTCTGCGTGGCAGCGGGCACGAAATTTACTCATTCAGACAATACTACATACGAAAAAGTGATGCCCGACTAGACTACTTTTGCGTATATTGCGTTGTCTGAATGCTTAAATGGCGAGTGGGGACGCGCGCCCGCTGCCACGTAGGATACACCGTAAAGGAGCCCACTCACGAGGCTCCCGAGACGGGCGTTTTATGACAGTTTATGAGGCCACGTGCGAAAAGAGTCTCCGTGATTGGTCAAGGGCTCATAAAGTGTCATAAAAGGCCTGGAACGCCTGGATCCGGATTCTATGTGAGTTGCCACTATTAGAGTCCATATAAATCGGGAACCAAAATGTTAAATCAAGAAGTAGTTTTATCTCAATTTGTTCCATTTTATTTTGAGGAAACCGTTTTGAGCGCGCGCAAAAAAATATTCATATTTTGAAATCTGCTACTAGACTCCAACCGAGACTCCATCTTATCTGCCAAGGTCAATTATGACATGACCACAGAATGGCAATCTTTATATGTATACCTAATGAAAGTTTTATACTTTTCCTCAGAACTAATATACATCAGGATGTCAAGAATATAAACACACATTATTGCTTGACGAAATTATCGACCATTGACACGCCACGTTCGCCAGAATAAATTCAAATATTTGAAATAACTGATAAAAATCAGTCATAATTTGTGAATAGCGCCACCTGAAGGGGAAAGAACGAAACTTTTCTAATATTCTCAATTTGATCGAAACAAAATCTAATCAGTGCCTACACCATTATTCTAGAGATCTTAATATTGAGTAACCTTAGCGTCAGAGAAAAGTGATACATTCACTAACATTTCTTGACCATTCGATATTTATTTTATTGACATAATTCTTTGGCTCATCGTACAAATCTCTTGATATTTCGGTATTTGCACCATTTATAGAGTAGACTTTTCATCAAAATTCAGTTCATGTTAAATAACGGATCCGAAATTTTTTGAAGAAAACGGTTTTTTTGTATGACTTTTTGATTGTTCACTTGATTGCTTATACAGAATATCGTTCAAAAAATATTTCACAATAATAAATTACTAAATTACCTCGATAGCAAGAAAAATTCTCTTGAGAATATTGTTATCAATATAATCATATTTCATTACTTTCTTCACGAAGAGTTCCGTAGCCCATATTATTATCATGAGTATGAGACAAACACTCCAAATTATGGTTAAAGATTCATTTTTAAAGACCATCTCAGATATTTTTTCACTTTGGAGTACCAAACTCTGAAAAAAAAACAATTTTAATGATAACTAATACTGATAACTAATTTTCATTATACCCGTATAATTTGCTCCATAGCATGAATTATAGCGTCCCAGATTATTTGTGCAGATATTATTTCAATAGAAAAAAAGTAAAAAACTTAATTGTCATTTTATGAATTTGATGGTCATAGAGAAAAATATATTGGAGTTATATCACAGAATACTGTGGTTATATGTCTTTGAGATGAGATCATAGAAGCAATCTTATAAAGAAAGCCATAGAGAAATGGTGAAATGGGTTTTTTTGTCCACGACCATTGAATATAGTTTTCGATTCCTGGAAGTAGGGAAGGCGTCGATTTATTTTGAATTCCACCGAAAAATTACCGTTCCTACGTTCAGGAATCAAACCCATCCATAAATCACTTGTGATTTGTAGTCTATCAAACTTCAATCTGAAATTCTGAAATCCACAGAACAAAAATTTTTTGAGCAAAGAATGCAATTTATTCGCAGAAATAAGAATTTTTAAACCTATTTTCCATATATCTAATAACATCAATATCATATATATCTAATAATATCAATATGGAATATACCCCTGCTTTTGACAGTCACAAGGTGAAGCCAAATCTATGGTAAGGATTGAGTTGTAAGCTTGCATCAACTGGAAATTCAAAAATTACGAGAAATGTAGAGGTTACGTTTATTATGAAAGACAACAAGAAAATAGAGATCGAGAATTAAAACACTTGAGGTCGGCGTTTAAAGCGAGTAGGAAAGCTCACCCGATAGAGGCGCCACCGTCCATTTTATGGAACATGCATTAATAGATGCATAGAAATACCTAGGAGCATAGAATATAGTTATTCTATGCTCCTAGGAAATACCTGGTGTTGGCACTGATTAGATTTTGTTTAAGACTTTCTTGTCGATTGAAAATGTGATATTTTGTGCGGCTTTTCATTTCTCCCGAAAGGGGTCGCGTTTTTTGTCGTTGCCGCAGTAGCGCCACGACCGATAAATATTGCGGACAAAGATTATATACTCTATACTCTATATAATCTTTGATTGCGGATTTATTCCGGAACTAGACCAGAATCTGAAATCTTGGATGCCGTTTTGATCTACAAATTTTGGTCACGATATTTAATAGGGAGTCGTTACACCAGGTGTTCTATGCATCTATATGCATTATCACATAGATGCATAGAATACCTGGTGTTGGCACTGATTATATTTTGTTTAAGACTTTCTTGTCGATCGAAAATGTGATATTTTGTGCGGCTTTTCATTTCTCCCGAAAGGGATCGCGTTATTTGTCGTTGCCGCAGTAGCGCCACGACCGATAAATATTGCGGATTTATTCCGGAACTAGACCAAAATCTGAAATCTAGGATGCCGTTTTGATCTACAAATTTTGGTCACGATTTTTAGTGAGGAGTCGATACACCAGGTATTCTATGCATCTATATTATCACCTAGGAGCATATAATATTCTATGCTCCTAGTTATTCTGTCGCTCTCTGACACACCGTTATGTATCGCGAAATAGTTATTTTTTAGTTAGTTTTTTTAGACACACAGACTTCCAGGACTCGCCTCCGCCTCGTCCTAGAATTTTGTCTATTCGTCCAAAAAAACCCTATTTTCCGAACTTGTTACGTAAATTACTATATTCCCGCACTCGATTGCTTGCAACGGCAATCTAGTGCGGGAAAGTACAACTTTCCGCCCTTGATAGGAAATAGTAATTTCCGCTCAAGATAGGAACAATATTTTTTCTACAACCGTATTATAAAATGAAAAAAAACTTCTACACAACTTTGTCGAATATTCGTTTTGACCATATATCTAATAATTCCTATATGGGCCATGAGCCAATCAAAACTGAAGCTGGGCTTTGGTAACAATCCAGATCTGCGCTTGTGCGGCAATATTGAGAATAAAAATATTTTTTTAATTCTGTCTCTCTCCGACACATCGCGTTATGTCGTGAAACGTATGTCATTCTTAACTTCGCATGTGAATAGTTTCGATCATAACCTCACAATTTCATGTGAAATGTTTCAATCGCTTCTTTCTGTTTTCTTCAAGTCCTAAATATCATTGTTAACTACTATTGGTATTTTAAAATTGAACTGCAGGTATTAAAGTGACATATTTTCATTCACGATATCTATTTTTTTGTCTTTCAGAATAAACATAACCTCTACATTTCTCGCAATTTACGAATTTCCAGTTGACGCAAGCCTACAACTCAATGGGTGCGTTCATCGGACTCAACAGTTGGACAACTGTTGTGAAAAAGTCGGATGAACCTTTAATCTCAAGGGCGGTTTTACAGGGGGGGTACTGGGGGTAACTACCCCCCCATGAGTGTGGTGCACATAGAATATTTCATACATTTTGTACCTGATTTAAGCCCGCAACGGACGGCGAGCGATATATTATATCTCATATATTACACCAATATCGCTCCTTATGAAAATACACCAAGCCCCGCGGACGACGCTATAATATATATTCCGATATTTTTCCATACTAAAATGACATATGTCAATGCAAAGCTATAATATAGATGCATAGAATACCTGGTGTATCGACTCCTCACTAAAAATCGTGACCAAAATTTGTAGATCAAAACGGCATCCTAGATTTCAGATTTTGGTCTAGTTCCGGAATAAATCCGCAATATTTATCGGTCGTGGCGCTACTGCGGCAACGACAAATAACGCGATCCCTTTCGGGAGAAATGAAAAGCCGCACAAAATATCACATTTTCGATCGACAAGAAAGTCTTAAACAAAATCTAATCAGTGCCAACACCAGGTATTTCTATGCATCTATGCTATAATATATATTATATTATCGCTCGCCGTCCGTTGCGGGCTTAAGTCTTTTTCATCGTTATTACCCCCCCCCCCATGATCGTCATTACCCCTCCCATGAAAAAGAGCTATATCCGCCCTTGTTTTATCTTTATTTCTTTATAGTTTATGCTACCTGTGCGCTACATCGGAGCGGACGTCATTTTTTCGAGCGGTCTATTTTTATGCTACATGTCAAAAGCGTGAAGTTTGTTGTTGGTGATAGGTTGAAGTTTCATTTGAATTTCGAAAATGGAAAATAAACAAGAGTACATCAAATCATGTGGCTTTGACATATGAAGGAGCATGGAGCGAAAAGGTCGTTCATCAAACTTCGATGTTTCTCAACTGTTACCGATGGATCGGAGCGGTAGCTGCTTAGTCGGATGTACGCACCCAATGTTACCGAATATTTGGCTTCACTTACTGGCTGTGAAAACTGAAAAGCTGGGGTATAATCCATATTGATGTTATTAGATATATGATAATGGAAAATTTATTGTGGCAATAGGACGAATTAGAATGTCAGATTATTTAGTACATATATTTGGCGACGTTTCGCAAATTCACATTTGCTTCCTCAGGCCTACAAAAATGAAAAACATCAATAACATTTTCTCTTTCATAGATACACAAAGTGACAGAAAATTACATACCTCAATATGTTAAAGGTGACAAATTCCGACTATATAAAATAAACATATAAATATACGAGTTAAAATATAAAATCAGGCAGGAATGAATAATGCACACCAGCTCTCAATACGTTGAAAACAACTAACCATAGCCTATAAATTTGACGTCACAAAACAAGTCGTATTTTAGTTGTGGAATATTGAAATATTTTACACCTGGACTAACCAATTTATCTTCTTGTGAACTTCTTATAGTTAGACAATATTGAGTTATATAAACAACTAAGATGACTAGTATCAGATCTAAAATTAACAGATTTGTTTAAATTAATGTGAATCATCTCTAAGATATTTCTTTTTCTATATTGTTTTTTTTTTCAAGAATTTTCACATTAGGAAAATCGAACCTGTGATTCTTCGCAAAGAAGTGGGAGCATAGTGCCGTCTTTTCTCTGTTTTTTGTGTCTTTTAAGTCGTATTTGTGTTGTTTCATCCTGTTGTTCAAATATTGCCTTGTTTGTCACTGTAAATTTCAGTCGCCAGGAGGCGAAACCAAGGAAGCAGTACGACACCTGTTACGTTGTTAACGAATGAACTAACGCATGGGCACTAGTTTAGTTTACTTTTCGCTAATGGCGTCTAGGCGTTCCTCTTTGGAAATGCCCAACGAGTAGTTCTGATTCCCTCTGATATAGCGCTAAGCTAAGATCTAAATTTCAGTCGGCAGGATTCAGACAGGATGAGTCCTACACTTTGGTGTACTTATTGGCCAAAACGGTCGCATATTATACTCCATTCTCTTTTATAAAGTATCAAAGTTGGCCATGCAATTCTGACACTTTTCACCGCGTATATTTCGAAAATGTTAGTTTATAGTCATTCTTCTGTCAGATACAAACGCAACGTTGTCGTTTCTATATATAAATCGTAGAAATGACTTATTTATCAAAATTTTTATTAACTTTGGGAAAACAATGAATTTGAGGAAATAGTATGTGAATTCAATAATCCCATAGACCTGGTGAATGTTGAAGAAATTCTTTTCCGTGTTAATACTGGAAATATTTCACGAATATAAACTTGGATGAAAGATTCAGTTATGCTATTTTCTGGTACGGAAATCAAGAACCGAGTGTTGAAATTTTAAACGAACACAGAACCGACGTACCTATCTACCTATACTCCATTCACTTTTATTAAGTAGCCCGGGAGGCCATGGAATTCTGACACATTTCACCGTGTATATTTTGAAAATGTTAGGTTATGGTCATTCTTCTGTCAGTTGAACCAGCAACGTTGCCGTTTCTACATTTATGTCGTAGTAATTACGTATTTATCAAAATGTTTATTTACTTTGGGAAAATAATGAATTCGAGAAAATATTATGTGAATTCAATAATTCCAAAGACCTGGCGAATGTTGAAGACACTTTTTCGCCTAAATACTGGAAATATTTCACCTATATAAACATGGTTGGGAGATTCAGTTATGCTATTTTCTTGTACGGAAATCAAGAACCAAGTGTTGAAATTTTACTGGAAAATAATGGACAAAATAGTCCGTTACTTTGTGATAGTTCATTCGAAAAAAGAATAAAAGTATTCGCATAACCCCACAGAAAAACTTATAAATGAACAGTGGAATTCCCCACTTTCCAAAAAATAAGCCTACAGAAGAAATTGAAATACCTTTTTGCACCCCTTTAAATACTCCAGTATGAAAATGTAGTGGTACTATGAAACCTGTGTCACTGTTAAACCTTAAAGGAACTAACTCCATGTACAAAGTTCGTGGGAATCTATGTGAATGATAGGTAAACCGAATCAAGAAGAACGTATTTCTAAACTGGGATGCAGCAGCTTCAGTCTGTTATCTTTGGGTGTAATGACAAGATATCTGGATAAATTCTGCATGAAAACCATCTATCATTCAGTATTCGAGTCAAAAGCAAGATATGGAATTATGTTTTATGGACATACTTCGAAGTCAATTCAAATATTCAATCTCCAGGTGGGTGTTAAACGTCTTAAATTTAATTATCATATCAACTGGCATATAATCATTGGATACAAAACTTGAGAAAACGGTAACACAATAAAGAAATTGGTTTTGATACTGTGGAAACCCGCCGAAGACTAACACACCGGTTAGTTCAGGCTAGGCTGGTTCGTTATAAAGAAACAATCATCAACACTTCCAAGTATTTTATTCACTTCTTTTGTACACCGCTGCAAGATGCAATACAATTCGCTTTTTCATTAAAAACTCTTCAACTGTTCTTTTTTTCTCATTGACATTATTACTATCTTGGATCCATGAATTTTCCAACATAGAAAGCATACTTAAACCATAGATCTACTGACCTAATAACTGTAATCAACTGTATGTTGATTACAGGTTTCTAGTTTCAGTACTCGATAGTTCGAGTACTGAACTTTAGATGGAGCGGTGAGTTACAACATTCTCCCACTCGAGAAATGAATTTTACAAAACAAAAAAGAAATTTCTCGTATTCAAACAAAGCATAAGAAATTCAATCGTCTTATTCTAGAAGTCTTTGAGGAACTTTTATCTTTCGTCCACTACGCGAAATTCTTAGAACATCGGGTTCAATTTCGGGTACTCTGCTTTTAGACACTCCCGCACCACCCGACTCGCACTGTTCTTGGTATCCGTCGTCAGGCTGCGAATCCAAGGCAAGCTCAGCATCCTCCGCTGCTCCGACGCCTTCCAGAGTTGCAGCAACTTCTCCTTCGCATTCTAGAGGGTATAACCGTCGCACCGGTCGAAGTAGTTCACCGCAACCCGTTCTTACCCGAGCTAGTCTTGCAAGTCCATCCTTTCCGCGGATTACCTCAATCACACGACCGAGAGGCCAATCTATTCGTTTACTGTGGTCGTTCCCGACGAGCACTACTTGTCCTAGTTTTATCGACGCACTTCGTTTTCGGTCACACAGTAACTTTAACTGTCCTAGATACTCTAAACGAAATCTTTTACGCAAATCATCCCTTAGTTTTTGTCTATTGCGGACACTTCGCGACAAACACACCCTTTCGATGACGTCACAATCAGGTAAGAGAGTTTCCACCTGCTCTCGCAAAAACATTGCAGGTGTCAACGCCGATACGTCTTCAGAATCGCACGACACGTATGTTAGTGGTCTGGCGTTAACCGTCGCCTCACAATCGCAAATTACAGTCAATAATTCCTCATAATTGAGACATGCCGGCCCCAAGACCCTTCTGAGTAACCCTTTCACTAAGCCAATGAGTCTTTCGAAAAATCCTCCCCACCAAGAGGCCGTAGGGGGATTGAAGCGCCACTGTATTCTCTGTATTGCCGCTTCTCGAGTTATTTTCTCCCAATCCAAATTTTCGAATAGATTGTCTGCACCACGGAAGTTTGTTCCATTATCACTGTAGATGATCTTTGGTCGGCCTCTTCTCGCAACAAAACGCCGGAAAACTTGTAAGAATCCTTTTGTGGAAAGGCTTGATGCTAATTCCAAATGTATCGCCCTGTATACTGCACATGTAAAAAGGCACACCCATACCTTCTCACCTGTCTTCAAATATAGCGGCCCCGCGAAATCAACCCCAGTCACTTCGAAGCACATCGCATCTCTGACTCTGTCGACAGGTAGAGGCGGTGTTTCTACCACAAGTGGTCTTGCACTAAACCTTCTGCAAATTACGCAGCTTCTCACAATGGATCTGATTGCACGGCGGCCTCCAATGATCCAGTAATTTTCTCTGAGCATTGACATGAGTCCCTGAACACCTACATGACACGACTTCTTGTGCGTGTACATTATAAGATTTCTTACTACAGGATGTTTAGCCGATAGGATGACTGGATATCTAAAGTTTTCCGTATCATTCCTGTTTGCCACACTGGTCTTCAACCTTAATAGACCGTCTTCACCATAGAAAGGTTTCAGATACTTCATATCTCCTGGACTAGGAGAGCTGGTTTTTTGTATCAACTTGAAAATGAATTTTTCTGCTGTATCCATTTCTTGGACTGAAATATCTCCAATTCTTCGTTGTTTCGAGCAATTGATATTGTTGCCAAATCGGAAGATCCAAGCCATCATCCTTACCGTCTTTGGGTAATCACTAAAATAATCAAGATGGAAATCAGCATCGCACACCTCATTATCTAGCAGTATCTTCACTGTCTTCCTCTTTTCCCTAATAATTTCTCTTTCATCGATGGTCATCTGTTTCGTAACAGGCCAATCCTTTTTCTGTTGATGTAACCAGTCAGGGCCCTCCCACCATTTTGACCCCAGTAGATGAGCAGGAGAACACCCACGTGAAGGCAGGTCAGCCGGGTTTCTGTTACCTGGTATGTGATGCCAACTGTCTGCTGATGTCAATTTTCTTATTTCCTCTACTCTATTATGTACAAAAGTACCCCAGTGCTCATTCCGTTGAATCCACGATATGACCGTCGTGGAGTCGCTCCAAAAATAAGTTTCATATCGTTGTGACAAATTCTTAGCCACCTGAGAATACAGTCTGGCTCCTATCGTGGCAGCAAGCAATTCTAAACGGGGTATTGTTAAAGTTTTACTTTTCTTTTCTATTGGTGCTATCCTGGATTTTGCTGCCATTAAGTAAACTGACACTTGGTCGACCTCCTGAACTCTACAGAATATTGCTGTCGCATATGCATACTTTGAAGCATCAACAAAGACATGAAGACTGACTTCTTCTAAGTTCTTTCCACCAATCTTCGTCCACCGAGGTAATTCGATTTGTAACAAGCTCGGAATTTCCCTCGTCCACTCCTTGAACAAAATAGCCATATCATCATCATCCAATGAAGTGTCCCAACTTATGTTCCTTGACCACAATTCTTGTAACCATAATTTTGGTCGGAGTGTAGCAGGGCAAGTGAATCCAATCGGGTCGAAAATCTTCTGAGCTACTGATAACAACTTCCTTTTCGTGACACTTATATCTTCGGTTTCTATGTTCAACAAATCTTCATTGAGTGTCAACACGTCCTTCGTCGGATACCATCTAAGCCCAAGGACTGGTACTCCACTCGTATGAGAAGCTCCATTTCCAGAAAACTCCCACCCTCGGAGCTCGAAACCTGCCTCGGCCATCACATTTATCGATTGTGTTATGAAATGGTTCAAGACTTCCTCATCTGGCACGCTGGTTACACAGTTGTCCACGTAAAAACTGTTTTTGAGCCTTCCTATATTTTCTTTTGAATAGTAGGTCCCTCTCTCAGAGCACATATTTAAATATTTTGACAAATGATACTCTATTGTAGCTCCAAGTAAGAAAGGGCTGCAGTTGACCCCAAACACAACCCTGTTGTGTTGGTACACTATTTCTCGTCCCTGTTCATCAACCCATAGGAATTTCAGAAAATGGCGGTCTCGACTGTTGACGCTGACTTGCAAAAATGCCTTTTTTATGTCGGAAATAACACCAAACTTATTTTCTCGAAATCTAATGAGAAGTGATGGTATGAGTTCAATTAAATTCTGCCCTTTTTCCAAACAATGATTAAGTGAAGGATTAGTTTTGTCTCGCGCTGAGGCGTCGAATACTGGACGAACTGCAGTCGTTGATCCCTCTTTGACTACTGGTCTATGAGGAAGGAAATGCCCCCGTTGACCATCCGCACCAGCCTTTTGTATAATGCCGTCAGATTCCCATTCTTTGAAGACCTCATTATACCTGGAAGTAAGCTGATCCTTTTCTAATTTTCTCAAAGTACCTGTGAGTCGTTTTTTAGCAATGTCATAGTTGCTAGGAAGTACAGGATGATCCTCCAGCCACGGTAATCTCACTTCATATCGCCCATCTTCATTAAATTTCACAGTCTCATCGAACATCTTCCTAGCTGCAATAGCAAGTTCCTCTTTGGATTTTCTCTCTTTTGGGTCGGAAATACCCAGGATATCTAGCTGCCAAAGTTCAGTAATCGTTGGGTTCGACAGCATGGAAACCGTTGTCAACATACTTAGAGAACCTGAAGATGGTACCTTGCCTTCTACCGTCCAGCCAAAATGGGTCTCATAAGCCACGAGTCCACTCTTCAGCTTGTGGCTCCTACCAGTATAAAAAAACCCAGCCACGTCTGCTCCGATCAACACCTCAATCGGACCTGCATCACCTACATCCGAGACATCGAAATTGGCGAGCTTCAATTCCTGTATCCAAGGACCATAAAATACTGTCGACACGTCGTTACAAATACATAGTTGATCCAGAACCTCAAACGTGAGACTATGGTTGCCGCTGCCAACAGTAATGTCATAACAGAAGTGAGTGCTGTTAATTAGTGTACCTCCAAAGAGACAGTGGGTTATTTTCTCACTCTTTTTGGGTTTCAAATTGAGTTCAGCAGCAGTGGACCTCAGAATGTAACTCCTTTGAGACCCTGAATCGATTAACCCTCTCACGGATCTAAAACCTTTGTTACCCTTTAAAGGCATTCTCAAAGTTTGAAGGAAGACATGATTACTGAAACTTTGATTCGACAGGATATGATCATTCTTCTGCTCAACTTTTGCATCAGGTGATTTTCTTTCCTGATGTTTATTGGGGATGTCTTGGCACATGAGAGGTACATGCGAATATCCACAAACAATACACTTCAATCGCATTCTACATTTACGTGAAACATGACCGATCTTTAGGCATTTAAAGCACGCTTTTTTCTCTGAAAGAGTACGTTTTCTTTCTTCGATAGTCATTTTCTGCGCCTTAAAACAAGAGCTACTTTCATGACTTCCAGCACAAAAAATACATTTTTGAATATCTCCGTTCAGAAGTACAGCTGCAGTCTTTTTCGTTTCTGAATTGCGTACAATTTTCTTTTCAGAAATTGGTTGTTTCCCCATATTATTTGGTAAACCGAAACCTTCGCTTGCCAAATCTACTCGCAGTTCATTTTCCACTTCAGTGCCCAAGAAACGCATCAAATTTTTCAATCGAACCTCTAAGGAAAATTCGTCACACTGTGAATTAGTTAAATTCGAATTTGATCCTGATATTTGCATGTCCTGGCATGTATTGAATGTAGATCGCTGCCAAATTCTCAGAAGATCTTGAGGCAAGCATGACTCAATCAGAGGAAATAATAGAGCCGCGTATTTATCACTTGTGATCCCGAGAGTATCTAGAGCCCGCAATTGTGTTTCGATCCGATCGTATAATTGAGCCAAGTCGTATTTACCCTGTAAAAGAGCGTTGTTGAGGACCAGTTTGAGCAATTCACGCACATAAACCTCAATTTGCAGATCTTCCCGGCCGAATCTAGACTTCAAACAATCAATAATTTTCTCATAATTTTCGCCGATGGAAGGAAAGCTTTCCACGATTTTTCGTGCGCGACTGCCACTAACCGTTGCTTGAATTAAATATTCGATTTTGTCACACGCGTCCATGTCTGTATCCTCATGAATCTTGCTAAATTGTGACCAAAACCCCAGCCAATCTCGGATGTTTCCATCGTATAATTTAAATTGTATGGTGGGTAGTTGGAACTTGTGCTTAATTTTAGTAATATTCTCCAGCTCACCCCTATTCCCATCTCTAGGACGACGAAGCTCCGCCGAATCAGGTGGTTGATCCAATAACTTCTCGACTTGAAACTTCAGTTCGTAGAATCTCTTGCTGTAACCATCCTTCTGTTCCATCTCGGCGAGAAGTTCCTCCTCTTCAGCGTCCGATTCCAATAAATGATCATAGACGGAACATTCCCCTGCATGCATCTCTTCATATTTCCGTTTGAAAAGCTCCCATAGCACAGTCACTTGGTAAAGTTGCACCGGCACTCCTTTTATCAAATTTTCCAGTTCACTTGCCGATTTTGTGAAACTACACCTTAGCACCTTGCGTCTTTTCCTTTTGACTTCAATTGTGTCAGCCATTTCGCAGCGACAAAAATCCACTAAGTCCGTACTGTATTGCGAAGTGAAAATGTAAGTCCTGTCACGGTCGCCAGAAAATGTGGAAACCCGCCGAAGACTAACACACCGGTTAGTTCAGGCTAGGCTGGTTCGTTATAAAGAAACAATCATCAACACTTCCAAGTATTTTATTCACTTCTTTTGTACACCGCTGCAAGATGCAATACAATTCGCTTTTTCATTAAAAACTCTTCAACTGTTCTTTTTTTCTCATTGACATTATTACTATCTTGGATCCATGAATTTTCCAACATAGAAAGCATACTTAAACCATAGATCTACTGACCTAATAACTGTAATCAACTCTATGTTGATTACAGGTTTCTAGTTTCAGTACTCGATAGTTCGAGTACTGAACTTTAGATGGAGCGGTGAGTTACAACAGATACATAATAAAAAAAACTTCAAAAATTCTCCATCACAAAACAATAATTTCTAACATCGTTACATGTTAATGTTTCTTTTTGAGAACGAGCATTAGATTCTTTAATGTATCATACAATATGGCATGTTCAAAGCAATTACAATATTAGGAAAACAGATTTGAATAGGATACCATACATTTTTACCCATGATACATGAGCACAACGATAAAAACCTCTGAATAAGTATAGAGATTTTGTAATTTTTTTCAAAGAATAGGCTGACATATTCATAACGGACAGAATCTTCTTCAGGAACAACATTTCATCTTTCTTTTGGATTGACACTGACAAAATATCTTGAAATCTGCAACAGAAAAGGAGATAGAAAATCATCAGGACATAGTATATAACCCACATTTGGTCCTTGACAACGAAGGTCTTCCGACCATATCTGGTCCTCCAAGCAATTATTTTTGAGATCCTCAGGTTTACGAAGAAGCTTTATGTTCCTTATAAAGACAAAGCCTTTCCCAATTGGTTATTTTTCTATCTAGGTGGTTTGCAGCAACTTCCATATCCATAATATAATTCATTTTGTTTGATTCAGTTGAACCTCCTTGATCGTAGAAAATCTTCGATACAGTACTACTTTTATAAGGAGGGTATTCGACATTTTTGCAATACTAGAAAAGCCAAATGTTAGGTCTTTCACACTGCCTAGAGGGTTCTGTTGAAAAAGGCAGCTCTTTCGCAAAAGTGAGTAGTGTATCAATCGAAACGTGTTCATATTTCAAATTATAATTCCAAATTTGTCGTTGCAGATCTTTCTTCAAAATAAAGTCTTCAGTCAGTGTCTTTTTGGGTTCCCCAATAGTAGGAAATTCTTTGTCGTCTCTTTCACTTAAAATCCTCCTAATTGTGTTTATGTGCAGCTAAAAAATGAATATCTATTCATATAAAATATAAAACCTTGGTTTTCACTCACTTATACGTCGAAAATGTTGGATAGCTGGTCATGAACTGTCGATACCAAATTAACTTCAACTCTGCTTTTTCGAAATTACCTTCGGCATTCTTAGTTTCCAGGCTTGATAATAAACGCCGGCATCGTCTCCGACATTTATTAATTGACGTAATGTCATTCACAAGTGCCAACCTGCGATTTTTTCTGGTGAAAAAACTTGATAAACCTAAAACTTGGCCTCCCGGGATACTTTATAAAAGTGAATGGAGTATATAATCCTAAAGACGACAATTGACCATATTCACCGTCGCCATATTGTTGTGCGACAATACCAACTACCCAGTGTTCCCAACGGAGAAATATTGAGTTTATTAAAAATATCATCAGATTTTCTGATAGTTTTCAGATTATTAGTATGGTATGTGGTATGAGAGGTTATATAAAATATGTGGTAAACTTTGGTTACGTATTTTGTGATAAAATCCAGGAAATATGGCTAGATATTAGTAAAGTGGAGGCCATGGTTGTTGTGTCAGTAATTGTTCGGCAAGAAATAGATCTAAAAATAAAAAAACTGGCACCAAAATATTTCCATTTAAGGTTCGCGGTCCTAAGAAATTAGTGACTTTCGTTATTCGATGTTGAGAACCCTGGGTAGTTGGTATTGTCGCACAACAGTATGGCGACGGTGAATATGGTCAATTAAATACCTCTTTGCACAACTTGAAATACTCCAGTATGAAACTGTAGTAGTACTACGAAACCTGTGTCACAGTTAAACCACAAGCCCCTTGAAGAAAGCCTGGAACAGTGGAAAATGAAATGTGGCAACAACCCCCGGAGGCCATAGCATTTCTTCTACCCCGGTATGCTCTCCCCTACCTGTCGACCCACACTTGTTGCGAATCATGATACTAAAAGTAGTTAGCATCCACGGATACTCAAACCGTGGTTAGCATCATGGTTGCGAATTTAGTTCCATTTCAGTTCATCGCAGTGCTTCCATGTAGGTGCAGGTGCAATCATAGGGTAGAACGTGATAAACCAGCGAACGGCGCGAACAGTGTGATTTTCGATTTGTGATACTGTCTAAACTCTAAATTATTGTTTTGTTCTTTGAGCCCATCCTGAGCAGATGGTATCAATTATCAAATTTACTTACCCGATACAAAAATGTGAACTATGAGAGCCTTGATTCAATAGAAAATTCCGAATTATTGAAAGAATCACTGACTCTATTAGAGGCTTTATTATCTGAAAATTTCGAAAAACTTTTACAACTGAATATCCTATGTGACCATGTTATTTTTTTAGAGTATATTTTTTATTTGAAGGATTCTATTTGAGTTTATTTTAAGAAGTGTGTGAATGCAGAATGAACTTGCCCAGCAAACACTGAAACGCAGGAACTGTACAAAATTTGTACAGCGTTGCTGCACTTCACTGCAGTGATGGTAATACAGTAACTGTATCAAAACGTATATGTCCCGCTGAATTGTACAGTCACTGTACAGTACAAACTGCATTCATATACAGCCATTGTGCAGCGTTGCTGCAATTCATATGAAGCGAGGTTTTGTAGTAACTGTACAAAAACTGTTCAGCCTCGATGCATTTGAAATACAGCAACGCTATACAATGGTTGCATACCAAACGCAGTTTGTACTGATGTACAGCAACTTTAAATTTGATTACGGAATTCAATATGTAAAAGTTTTGAAAAAAGCTGAAAATTTAATAATCTTGATCCTATTATTTTCGGTTTTGGTGTAAAACTGTAAAATCCAATGAAAAGTTAGCTTAAAAAGAAATTCTTTATTGAACAAAAAATATATATAACTGAAACAGGAATATTCATACAAAATATAAAATAAAATATGTATATATAAATCAAAATATAATAAAACAAAATAAATTTCTTCGGAGGTTTATTCATTTTGAATTTGGCTGCTCCTCTCTCATATGTTTTATTTGTTGTTTCAACTTCAGTCTGCGTGGCATTTTCGCAGCCCTTGTTTCTTCGTATGACTACTAAAATAGGAGGAATATGAGGTAAGAAAAAAATGAATTTTACCTTGTGCCAATATAATAGGTACCTAAAATAGCTTTTGTAAAATTGGAAAATTGCGAAAATGCCACTTTCTGCCGGCGGCCCGTCCAGTTTAGCTTATGACCCAATTCTTTTGATAGAATTTTAGAAAGGATGTTTCCACAAACAACTTCCTGATTTTTTCCTCCTATCATTCCAAGACTCAATCTAAAAAAAATTAATAATGCAACTGAAAGTAGTTACACTAAACGTTCATATTGACAGTTGCCTGATACACTGATACCGGAATCTCTTCTAATTGATTCGTCTTCCCGACACAACCCCAATAAAAAATGGCAAATTTATACTAAAAAACCGTAAAAATCTATTCGAAAGAAGTTTGTTATAAAAACATTCACTTACAATTTTTGCGAAGAATTGAGTATCTTCAAGATTCCGCTCAAACTCTTCAAGTTGGTTCAGTGTTGCTAACGTTTCCAAATCGTACCTCGATTCAGTCGTTTTTCCTACTACAGGTATACGTTTTGTGCCCTTTCACACAAATTCGATATACACTGCACACTTTCGAAACCGAACAATAAAACGTTCAATTGAAATGTTACGGAGCAATATTAATAATTTTATAAGGCGCTAAAACGAATATTCTATCTTTCCACAATCTTTACGTAACCTCCAACCACTACACTTGCTGAACAGCTGAACAATAAAATATGGCGTCTGGTCTAACGTAAAGACACCGTACCGAATAGTAAGAACTCCGACCTACCCCACGATGGGGGCATCTTGGGATAGGTCGGAGTTCGTACGATGCCGTGCCTAGTAACAAAGCATTTGGACCTTTTGCAGTTATTACATCACAGTTACTGCACATTTACTGAACTTCACTGGTTGCGCATGAGACACTTAATTTTTGTTGCGCAGAAACTGTACATCAACTGTACTTCAAATACTGCATTCTTTGAAATGCATTATTAGCAATACAGAAACTGTGCAGTTTTAATACAACAATTTATGTGCTGCATTCAAGTGGCACTTGTAACGCAGTATCTGTACAGTTGCTGTATTTTGTGTTTGCTCCATCAATTAATTTCTATCTCAATTCTATCATTCTCGCTCAATTATTTTAACAATTTTCAAAATATTTTTATGGCAAGAGATGGTCCTACACCTTCTCGTGGTTCTTGTTGAACGATAAATCGAATAACAAATATAAAAGCAACAAGCTCCCATTCAAACGCATGAATATTGAGATAATTGGAACTTTTCAAAGCATTATTTATTCGATCCGATTTATTAACTAAGTAGGTCATTATGTGTTTTTTTATAGGTATCCCATCAAAGGAAATTCGTTTAATGTTTTTGCAAACGTATAAACATTTAAAAATCATATATCCCGCGCTACGCATTCGAATACGAGTAGCCCTCCGGTCGCCGAATCTGAGCGCAGTTGTCAGATTGTGTTCCAGGCTTGTGCCTAAACCATGTCCAACCGGGATACTTTATAAAAGTGAATGAGTATATTTATTTATATAAGCGTACCAGAATTTTCGTATAATTTATAATCAAAATTTTCCATGAAATTCGATAACTCACATTTGACCATTTTGGCATCGCTGCTCTGTCTGTCATCTGTGATACTTGATACTATTTTTCTGTGACTCTGTATGTTTGTATACAAACAAATCCTTTATATTTTTTAAATCTTATGAATAAGCACATTGAAATTACGTTAATTTCAGAAATCTCAATTGAATACATCATCATAAATATAAAACATTGAGATGTTAGACGGTTGGTATTGCAGATCCATGGCCAATGCGGCTGCTGCTGCAGAAGAGGTGGAAAAAGCGCAAGAAGAATCGAAATTTAAAATCCAATATAAGTTTCTCAAACGGAAACTTCAAAATTTAATTTACGTAAGAGTTAGAATGTATGAAATGTTTTACAATATTGATCCAAAATTCTAGGAGAATGAGGCTTTCCGTCAAGCACTGAGACAATGCCAAAAAAGATTATTGTCTGTAACCCGTGATAGAAACTTTTTATTGGATCGCTTGATGCTTCATGAAAAAATGGAGAATTCTTCTTCTGATTCAGAAGAAACTGAATCATCAGATGAAGGAGAACCAATCAAAGTGGAACCAAGCAGAAAGTAAGAAGAAATCACTTTTAATTTTGAAGGCATCACTGTTTTGTATTTGGCATATTTCTAGGAGAAAAGAGATGAGCTCCAGTAATAGTAATCATCAATCAAATTCTAATAGAGCTATGCCACCTGTGAAAAGAAAACGTAGTTCTGCTTGTAAAGTTCCAAAGCAAGTACAATATGTAATGGTTAGTATTATTTCAAATTTTCAATATCAACAGTGAGTTTGGTAGTAGCTCCATGCATTTCAGTCTATACATTTACAATTGAGAAATTAATGATGAGCTAAAATTTTTAAGGAAACTAAAAAGATGATTAACCATTTGAATTCAATATTTCATTGCAGCAGTACCAAATGCAAAATTCTTCAACATCAAATGTAATATCAGATGGTCATATGACACCTGAGGAAGTTGAACGGCATTTGCAATCACAAAGCTTTTTGGATTTCCTTCCTGAACGAGCACCCCCTACTGTCCCAACAGAGATGTTCAGCAATGAGCCTTCATTGGATAGGTAATATTTTACTCTTTCTCTCTTTAATATGTGTCTTCATCATGATAAGATTGAATAATGAAATATTATGAGTTATTTTCCTTAACCTTAACGGTGAATAGTGAACAAAACACACCTGCTATGAATGCATCGAGTACTCTAAATTTATGCCAAGTGGTGATTCAGAACTGGCAAAAAAATCTAGATAAAACAATAATACCTAATGCATTGGAAAGGTATGCACAGATAGAGCAGAGAATCAAACAAAGAACAACTCTTTCATGTTTCATCACTTACCAAATACTTCCAAATATGCAGACCATGTACCTACCTCCACTCAAAACTATCTTGGGAGAAAAATTTTTCATTATACAGGGTGTCCGGTAAACCTTGTACAATATTAAAACTGGTGATAGACCAGGTCATGACTGTTCAGAATATCAGAATTTCACCTCAGTAAAAATATCACCATTTTCGAGATAATGGGCATTTTCTAAATATCTAGAAAATCACTTATAATCGAAATACCACTCCTTCCAAAAATAATTATACCAACTTTCATACCATTTTAGAGTCTGGACAAAATGGGCATTCTTTTGTTATGAATGTTCACCTCCACGTGGTCCAGACAATAATGTCAAACTTTTGTTAATAGAAATTGGTGGGATTCCAATCTGGCATTTTACCTCTATTTCTTGAAAAATGTATCAAGTTCTGAAAAACTGTTTTGTACGTCTGAAAGCATCACTCATCATTAATCTTCAGCAACAAAGATATTTGAATTAGCACTCAAAAAACGGAGGTGAGGTAGTGATTTTCTAGATATTTAGAAAATGCCCATTATCTCGAAAATGGTGATATTTTTACTGAGGTGAAATTCTGATATTCTGAACAGTCATGACCTGGTCTATCACCAGTTTAAATATTGTACAAGGTTTACCAGACACCCTGTATATGTTGCCATATGACAAATGTGTCGTCTACATATCTGAGCCATAGTTTCGGTTTGAACCATATTGTTGCAATGCTCTCTGTGTGTTCAAACCGAAACTATGGGAGAGAAAACCTAGACAAATTCCTAGAACACCTGAACAGCATAATAATAATATTTTATTAATCCTTTAGGACAATTACATGTATAGGATACGTCAGAAAAATATCAAAATTATACAATTATACCTTAACCATTAACAAGAGTATCAGACAAATAATCATTCACAGAGAAATCAATTAAATTCACGATGGAAATCGAGGAAAATAACCAACTACCATTCCTCGATGTACTTCATAAGCAGAATGGAAACCCCAGGACCACAGTCTACAGGAAGCCAACGAACACAGGCCAATATCTACACTACGAGTCCAACCATAACCTCAGCACCAAATTAGGAGTAGCCAGATGCTTGTACGACAGAGCAACCAGGATATGCTCTAATCCAGAAGATCGTAATGAGGAATTCAACAACATCACAGAAACCCTCAAGAAAAATGGCTACCCTAAGAAGATCCTCGAGGTTGCCAGAGAAACAAGAACAGAGCCTCAACAAACAGACAATGATGCTACCGACACGATAACCTCTGTCATACCATATGTGAAGGGGCTATCTGAGAAGATAAGAAGGTTTGGCAATAGATACAATGTGAGAACAGCATTCAAGACCAGAAATACGGTCAGGAGTAAGCCCACGAAGGTGAAACCTGACAACAAAAATCAAACAACGAAAAATTGCATATACGAAATTCTGTGTGAATGCGGCAGGTCCTACATCGGGGAGACTAAACGCCCCCTTGAGGTTAGAATCAAAGAGCCCCAAAGACTAGCTCGACTGGGATGAAGCTTCCATAATATCAAAAGAAGAAGGATGGAGAAGGAGGAAATTGAAAGAAGCAGCCTTCATGGCCATAACTCCCAACCCAATTAGTACACCCTCTGTGGAAATAAAGGATGTCTGGGAACCAATTATAAGATCTGAATTGAGAAGGACGAACTCGGCTCAAGGTGGCAATTAACACGAGACTAACCAGACCTAACCTAACCTGACCAAACTTAACCTACTGCGCATATCAACTGCGCATCTGATCGGGTCAAGGTGACCTCTACCAAGAAATAATACTTCATATATAACTTGAATAGTATAATAATTACCTGCTCCGGTAGACTAGTGGTTAGAGTGACTGGAATTTCGAAATTGCACTCTTACAACCCGCGTTCGAATCCCAACACTGTAATTCAATATGGTGCGTACAAGTCCAGACAGATCAAGTTTGGCAAAAACCGGTCCTTCTCAGGACCAACACCCTGAAGACGGCAGGCGAATGCTTGCCGAAACGTCGGAAACAACAAACCGCATAGATAATGGAAACAGCCCAAATAATCTTTCAACATTAAAGACTTCACCTTTCATTTGGAGGGTAAAGAAATATTCTCAAAAATCGACTTGGTTGAAGCGTACCACCAGATTCCGACGGCAAACTGCAATCATTACACCTTTTGGATTGTTTGAATACCTTTCTATGCCTTTTGTTCTCAAAAATGCAGCCCAGACATGCCAAAGATACGTTCACCAAATCACAAAAGGTCTTGATTTCTGTTTTCCGTATTTGGATGATTTTCTAATCGCCTCAGAAAATGAAGGAGAACACAAAAAACATCTGAAATTATTGTTCGAAAGACTGGAAAATCACGGACTTGTTATCAATACAGAAAAAAGTGAATTTGGCAAAAGAAGTATAGAATTTTTAGGATACTTAGTTACAAGAGATGGCATCAGACCAACTGAAAGAAAGACTCAAGGGATTCTGGATTATACAAAGCCTGAAGATTTGAATGGCTTGGTATGGTGAATTTTTACAGAACATCAATTCCTAATTGTGCTGAAATTCAAGCTCCACTAAATGATTTTCTGAAAGGAACTACCAAGAAAAATGAAAAACTCCATTGGACTTCACAACAAGAAGAAGCTTATTCTAGAATGAAAAAGGCAATATCTAATATAACTCTATTGGCTCATCCGTCAAAATCAAATCCTTAATGGTTGACGCATCGAATGAATTTATTTCGCTTTTGAAAAGAATTCTGAAGCATCTTCACCAAGACAAACTCGGTACCTGGACTATATAAGTCAGTTCTCCACAGATATACGCCATATTTCTGGAACCAAAAACGTGGTAGCTGATGCCCTATCTAGGATTTCCATTATGAATCTGGAAAGTACAACAGACTTTACAACCTGGGAAAAAGAACAAAAGAATGATATTCAATTACAAAAATTACTGCACGGAAATACTTCACTTGTCTTGAAGAAAATGAACATTCCAGATACCAATTTCAACATCACCTGCGATATTTCAACAAATAATATTAGACCATATGTTCCCGAATCTTTCAGAAAAGAAATATTCCATAAAATTCACAGTATGTCACACCTAGGCGTGAAGGCAACGTTGAAAATGATTAAGGATAAATTTGTTTGGACGAATATGAACAAACATATCAAGAAATGGGTTCAATGCTGTATTCCATACCAGAAATCGAAGATAACCACACATAATATGAGTCCGACGGGATATTTAAGGATACCAGATACAAGATTTGAACATGTCAATATTGATTTAGTTGGTCCACTTCCCACCTCCAATGGATATTCTTATTGCCTCACCTGCATTGACAGATACTCGAGATGGGTTGAAGCTCTACCAATCCAAGACATAACAGCTGAATCAGTTGCTAAAGAATTCTACCGAGGGTGGATTAGTCGATTTATGATACCATCCAAGGTGACAACTGATCAAGGAATATAGTTTCAAAGTTCACTTTTCAAAGAATTTTCAAAAATCATGGGCTTTCATCACATACGAACTACACCTCACCACCCGAGCTCTAATGGAATGATCGAGAGATTTCATAGGACAATGAAAGCAGCACTGAAAAGTTATCCACCCGAAAAGTGGTCAGAACATATATCAACTGTTTTATATGGTCTTAGAGTAACTCCCAAGGAAGATTTGGATGGTTTGAGTGGTGCTGAAATACTTTATGGATCTACTCTACGTGTACCAGGAGATATTGCCATTACAAACCCGAACGAAGAGTTGTCTCATCAGGAGTTTTTGAAAACGCTACAAGAGTCCATGAGAAATATGAAGAGTAGAGATCAAGCCAATCATCATGGAGAGAAGAAGATTTTTGTACATAAAGATATAAGGAATACTTCCCATGTATTTATGAGAACAGACAGCGTTAAAAAACCACTACAAACTCCATACTCGGGACCCCATAAAGTTCTGGAAGTAACTGAAAAATACTTCGGAATTCTAGTGAATGGAAAAAAGAAAAACATATCAATTGACAGACTCAAGCCAGCATTTTTAGAATTTTCTGAAGAATATTCGTCCGCAACCCCCAATATTCCGAACAAAAAGATTGGAATTCTAAAAAAAGACAAAATGAAGAAATCGCTAGAAAGCCAACCCGGAAATTTAGAGTCAACGTCTTTTCCACCCGTTATGGAAGAAAAGTTCATTTTCGTATATAATTTTTCTCATGAAGGGGGGGTATAATGTAGTGCCCTACAAATATATGTTTTTAGTTTCATCCTGTATGGAACATGTTTCCGTAGAGATGAAATTGAGTAATGAGTTTTGTCAAATAGTTTTGATGAATAAAATTCCTTCAATCAAATCCTTTCATTTGATAGTTTGAATAAACTACAGTGTCTAATTTTAGTGATTTTTCTCAAGCTTGTTCGTTCAGCTATTTCTAAATTGCTGATTTTGGAGATTAAAAAAAATGTGCCTACACATTCCAGCAAGGGCCTTCATATTGGATTTATTCTGTGAATTCATTTCTGATTCTGAGTTGTTTCCTCTTTGTTATCGCGCATATCATCTTGTGAATTGAACTGGCAACCTTCAGTATCTGAACGAATAATTACTGATCACATTCTTGATTTTGCTAAATCCAATAAATTTGATTCCCAATGCTCAGTAAGGTTCTCTTTCGGGTCGCTCAACTATGACTAAGCATCTCATGGCGGTGAATGTCTGATCTATACTCCATTCACAATTATAAAATCACAACTCTGGCCTTGGAAATTTGACACATTCCACTCTGTATCGAAGTTATGACGTTTTTCAAAATATTTTTATGTTCCAAGTCAACACTATGTTGCCCTTTCTACATTCTTAGCGTATTTCTCAGAATGTGAATTTATTCGGAAAATGAATGAATTGGAAAAGATGTGACGGACGAAAATAATTAACGTTTATATGAATTGATAGAAAGGATTCCTTTTCTAGTTATTTGCATGAAAAATACAAGAGATCACTGTTGAAATATATTATTTTTCGCCATGGAAGAAAATTGCATTGCTTTCACATGATTTTCATATGCATGCCTGTGAAGATTTAATGTTTATTATCCCCTTGAACTGAAAGTTCAAGACTTGACATCAATTGTTGAATCAAGAATAATGGAACATTATATCCCTCTACTGGAATCCAAATAGTTGAAGGGAGTTCTGATGCAACAGGAACTTTTTCTTGGAACATAACCTTAATAGCTAACTTAATAAAGATAAGAGTAGAAGATATACATTTCATTTATTTGATCTTATGAACAAGGAGTAAAATATTCTGACTGTATAGTAATTTAATAGTTTAAAAAATATTCATACATTGTAACCACAGTAGGTTTGTACAAATAAAATGGAACAGGTCAAACATATGCTTCACATTTATCATTCACCTGTTCTAAAATAAGACACAAACTCCTCCACATTATAGGGCCCCTACAGCATTAAAAGCTTGTGTCTCTTTTGAAAGAAGTAGCACTAGATATAATATATTCTTTCGATTAAGAGCAAATACCTACCGTTGAATGTTACATACACAAATTTCTTCAAAATGGGCTTATACGAAGTGGTTCTTTTTCTGAAACGTGAAAACGATCAACAATAATCATTTAGAGACCGATGATGGCCATCCAAAACCCGTTTACTTACGAAAATCGTGCCATTTCATTCTACAAATCCTTTCCTCATAATTCCTCGAAAATCCTACCTGAACCATATTTTCCGGTCGCTTTCGTGAAAAGATCGTATAAGGAAGCCTTTTTTGTCCATTTACACATTCCAAATAAATTTTGAGCACCAAAAACGATACCGAAACTAACCAAACTTCTGGGGGACCGGAATTTCGTTTCAAATCTTTCCAAACGGCCAGATATCTAAAAAAAACTTCGTTATCAAGTGTAAAAAAGGCGATTAGTACTTACTTTTGCTTTATTCATGCTTATAAATCGATTTTTGGTCCAATTCAAATTTGCCGTTTGTACCCATGTCAAAATATCTTTGATACTTTTACTTTGATGTAAACAAAGAAACTGGCAACGCCGTTTTGTCATTAAAGATATTCTGTGTACGCGCACAGATTTTTTATCAGGTGCACCAATTCCTGAAAACGAAACCATGGCCAGGGTTGTGATTTTATAATTGTGAATGGAGTATAGGTGCTTAGACATCGGTATTCCGATCGATGTTCATTAGGATTTCGCCAAGGCGTTCGACAGAGTTCCCCACCGTCATATTTCTCATAGGCTGAAGCATATGGAAATTCGAAGAGAGTTGCTCTTAAATCAATTCTTTCCTCAGTGAATTTTTGGAGTGTTTTTTCTGCAGCCGATATGAGGGTTTCAAGTGGTGTGCCCCAGTGTTCTGATCTTGGTCCGATCCGTTTCCTGCTGTACACGGCGGATCTCCCTCAGGGCCGATTGCACCGTATACAAAACTGTAGATTAAATCTTAAACCTCGATTAGTGTCTATGATAATCAATTGACACTAATCGAGGTTTAAGATTTAATCTACAGTTTTGTCTACGGTGCAATCGGCCCTCAATCATTAGTTTCAAAGTCGCTCCTGTACGCTGGCGATGCCAAATAATACAGTGTTCTGTCCGATGGATTCAATCGTAAAACCATTGAATCCCTTTTAAATAGTGCAAGTCTTCTTCTAGCTCCTATAATAATAATAATAATTTATTCATCCATAGAGACATACAAATTATGTATCGGACAAGTCAATAAGAATCACAAACTACTGTTTGAGGGACAAATAAATATAAACAATAATAAATACATGGTTTCAATCCCCCAACCTGATATGCTGACAACAATCATAGTATTCGCTGAATGTATAAAAACAATGTGTGATCAGGAATTCATTTACTTCATTCCGAAACTTTCGTACATTTTCAATCATCCTGTGTCTCTTAGGGCTTGTTCGGACTAGGCCAGTAGATTAGTCGAGTAGCGAATGATTTTGTAATTTCCCGTGTGCGAACGCCAGCAATCGAGTCGAGTAGAGTAACAGGATGATGTACCTACTACCTTATACTGTTTAAGAGTCTTTGATACTGTGGTGGAGTACTCAGTGAGCGAATCGACTCTTCACTCGACTAAAATACTGGCCTACTCCGAACAAGCCTTTAGGGAGAGAATTGAACAACTTAATTCCCATATATCTGGGAGAAAGTATAGTTCTTGAGATCCCCTCACTAGATAACAAATTTCACCCAGCCTGTGTATGCTTACAAAGTCTCCAAGGGTTTTTATAGGAGGTGTTATTTTGAAAATCAAAGAAAAATGCTGTTTTTTTTTGTAAATGGCCGCATGTTTATTTCATTATTCCATCTTCGAAATCTTGAATCGACGCTGGGCTCTTGGCGTAGACCTTCTCTTTCACATGGCCCCAAAGGAAGAAGTCGCAAGGTCACAAGATATCGGAGGCCAATTGTGATCACCTCTTCAAGTGATAACACGGTCCGGAAACTCTTCCCGTAAAAGATCAATAGTTTCGTTGCTTGTGTAGCACGTAGTCTTGTTGAAAGTAAACGTTGTCCAAATCAATGCCATCCAATTCCGGCCATAAAAAATGTTGCTCCAGCCTCATTCTCGAAAAAGTAAGGTCCAATGATCCGTCGCACCATAAACCGCACCAACACACCTTGAGGATAGAGATGCTTTTCAACAATAACTCTTGGGTTTCACGAGCCCCATATGCGACAGTTCTGCTTGTTGACGAAGCCACCGAGGTGGGAATGGGCCTCATCACTAAAGATGATTTTTCGATGGAATTCTGGATCATTTTCATGCATTTCAAACCAAACCAATCAGCAAAGACACGACGTTGTTGATGATCGACCGGCATGAGATCTTGTGTTAACTGAACTTCATAAGCCTTAAGACCCAAATATTTAAGCAAAATACGGTGTAATGACGTTTGTGGAATGCCAAATCCCAAAGAACGAAGAGGAATGGACAAAACTGGCTTTCCTTCAACACTTTCGGCTACAGCAGCAATATCCTCGGCTGTTGTTGATCGACGCACACGAGCTTTATTCTCCACATTATGGACTTGTACCAACACCTCGAAATTTTCCACCAATTTCTGTATTGCGGTTCAACAAGGTGCTTCACGACGACCCAAAAATTTTTTTTTTAGTTTTACGAACCGTCTCTTCCAGGTTTCCAAATTTGTTGGAGCGTGTATCGTTACATTTTTATTAATGGCGTAGTTTCTACTTGTCAAATGTCAAAAAATTACAGCTTCAAAAGTGACATCTGGCGAAATAGCTATTCAAAATAACAACTTGTTGAAGTATACATAGCAAAACCAAATATTTATATTTTCCCACAGAAAGAAATATCATAAATAGGGTTCAATATTTATTCGTTATTTGGTTTATGTCTACTCCACACTTAGGTGTATATGGTGACATACACTGCGCAAAAAAATTAAGCACATTATGGAAATCTCAAATTTATTCTACAACTGAAGGAGTTCTCAATGATAATTATTTTTATCAGAATTATGCATGCATATGTTATCCATTTTCAAAGTTTTTCTTCAATACAGATGTTTTCTCCCAGCAGGAATAAAAAAAGATGATATCATCAGATTTTGAATGTATTGGCTCCATTTCTAAAATCATTTGTTCTCGATCAGTTGTAGCGATCAATAGTTTTTCTTTCGTTTGATTTTCTACACTCGATCGCTATGCAACGCGAAACACGCAATTTGACCCGAGAGGAATGTGCCCAAGCGGTAGTTTTGCGAGAAGAAGGGTGGACCTACACAAGAATTGCAGAAAGGTTTGGAGTTTCCCATACAAGTGTGTCCAGAATGTTGCAGCGATTCAGGGAGACAGGTATGAATGTCCGAAGACCAGGACAGGGTAGACCACGGGTAACAACTGCCATTCAAGAACGTTACTCGAGAGTTTCTTCGTTGAGACAACGGTTTGCAACCGCTCGCCTCCTTCAAAATCAGCTTGAGCAAACTCATGAGGTGAAAATTAGCACTCAGACAATAAGAAATCGCCTCAGAGAATATGATTTAAGGCCTCGTGTCGCGGCAAGAGGCCCAGCTCTTACCCCAGCCCATCGAAGGGCGCGTTTGGATTTTGCGAGAGAGCATATCCATTGGGAAGAGGCCGATTGGGAAAGAGTTCTCTTCACAGATGAGTCTAGATTCTGCCTCTACCATTGTGATCGACGTTCCCTTGTATACAGACGTCCACATGAAAGATATGCTCAGTGCAATTTCCTGAATACTACTGGTTTCGGGGGAGGATCGATTATGATATGGGGTGGAATATCTTTGACTGCTCGCACAGACCTAGTGGTCGTTAATAATGGACCTATAAATGCTGATAAGTATATAAGGAGCATTCTTGAAGAGCATGTAGTGCCATTTGCCCCATACATTGGTGAAAATTTCATTTTTATGGACGATAATGCCAGACCCCATCGTGCGCGCATCGTTCAGGAGTACCTTGTAGAGGGGAAGTCTCTCGAATGGAATGGCCAGCAAGAAGTCCAGATCTCAATCCGATTAAGCAGGTTTGGGACAACCTCAATAGAAGGCTGAGATGTTCAGAAAATCATCCAGCTACTCTTAATGACTCGGAGAAATCTGGGAAGGATTAGATCAGAACATTTTAAGATCACTCATTTTGAGTATGAACCGTCGTTGCCGAGCTGTAATTAACGCAAGGGGTGGAAATACCAAGTATTAAATCACTTATCAGCATTTCAGTATTTTGAAAATTGTTCATTTCTCTTCTTTCACATAAGATTTTTCTTCCATTTAATGTGTATAGTTTTAAAGCTATTTTCGAAAGTGACATCTCATTGCAAGCCGCTAAGCAAGCCTCTAGGCGCTAAGCAAGCCTCCTGCCTATGCGGACGTAGCCTTACGGCACTGCCTTGGTCAATCTAGTGGAAGTTTACAGATTTACAGAGGTCACTCCGCCAGTCAGAATAAACATCTTATGGGAACATCGTTCACTTATTTGAAGCAGAATCAATTAAATTGGAAAAGGATGACGATAGGGTGATCAGTCATAACACAGTGATGTTTATTACTGTCTCATTTATTGTTCAGGCCTTGCTTTCGGAAACCTATCGTTTCCTTCTTCAGGGCCACTAAAAAAGAAGTGTAATACATAACGTAATAATAATACATAACGAAAAGCATGTATCAATATAACCTACATCAATGAGACGAATACAGTATTTGTTGCATACAAAATCCAGAATCTTAAACAATTTAAAACAAAATTGCCACCACAACAGCAGTCTGCAAATCATAAAATCCAACAATACGCATTAAAAATCGTAGATAACCCTCAAACAACAGACAGGTTATCCAATTGTATTCTACCACAGACTGGTCTGTGATTCTACAGTCGATATTCACATAATAAGAATCAATTAATTTCATACCAATTCGTAGATGCTTTTTATGACATCCTTCATCTGTCAATTTTCGGGATAACCTTTAATACATAGATACCTGGTGTTGGCACTGATCAGATTTTCTGTCAACAGAAAATCTGAGTATTTGATCTAATTTTCATTTCTCAGAAATGGGTCACGCTTGAAATAATTTTTTGTGCCATAATGATAATGGGTCTCACATGGGCGCAACCTATAGATAACTATAAGTTATAGTGAAATGATCTGACTGGAGACGCGTCTGGTTGCCATGGTAACCGGCGATATCGCTCGGGCGTTCGAGAATCAGCCCAGCATAGTCCTATTACATTCCTCTTTGGCTTTACGATCTTTATTGTGAAATACAGGTGGTCGCTACGGCTAGGTAAAATGTTTTAAATTTAATTGCATCCAGTTTGAGGAGAAAAGCACGAATATAAAATATACAAATTGGTTGTTTTTTTATATACGTAATTTTTCTAGGGAGGGCGGCGCCCTGCAGCCCTCCCTCACCAGCCGACACTGAGTTTCTTCCTCTCCACAGAATCTACACTCGTCAGTGTCCGATGAACCCGTTCTCAACAGATGCTTCTTCAGGCGACAATGTCCTGTGAGAAAGCCAGTGAGTAGGTGAAGTTGGTTTTGACTGAGATCCAGATATTTTTTGGATCTAGCAGTTTCAAAGTTCCGGAGGAACTTTTTGGAGTGATCCATCCCTGGGAGATTACGCTAGAGTTTTTCTCTTTCGGTTTTGTCCTTCAGCATGAATTCCTTCTTGTAGGTGCATTTTAATCCTAATGGGCGCAACTTACTCAGATGCTTGAACCCACTCTACCTAGATAAGCCAATCTGCACAACAATAATTGGGTGCGGTCAGATTAAGCGATGTTGTATATTCATGCTCAGTTTAATTTTTTCAGTGAATCTAATGACTTGGGTGAACTCGAGACATCTCCTAGCAATTTGGAAGAAGAACTTAGTGTGGATACATTACTTGAATGATATACAATGGTAATATGGATCTTATTTGATCAACAAGATACAACTGCCACATACTCAAAGATGAATAAATATTATATTATATAGGGTTTTAAGAGGTATGAAGAGATTCGATGTTATTTTAGTCAAAAATTATTTCAATAAAAGTTTCTATCATTATTTCATCATTTGATTTATGTAGTTATTATTGCATTTAAATTGATACGATGTGTATGATATGAATTAAGGGATTTGCTTGAACAATATTTGAAGAGCAAGTAATCTCCTTCATTTCAGATTTGAAGTTAATAAACATTAACGATTAACTATGTGAAATTTCATTTTTGTTCATAAGAAAAATTGCATTTACTCCATTCACTTTTATAATGTATCACGGTTGACATGATTTAGGTTTATCAAGTTTTGGTACTCGTTAAATGTCAAATGATTCTCAGAGACGTTGCCAATGCTTATTTCTATTTACTCTTAACTTTGTAAATGGAGTTAGTTCTTTTGAGGTTTCGTAGTACTACTACATTTTCATACTGAAGTATTTCAAGTTGTGCAAAAAGATATTTGAATGTCTTCTGTAGGCCTATTTCTTGAGAATTTTGATAAGTGGGGAATTCCATAGGTCCGCCTATTTGTTTAGAAGTTTTTCTGTTGGGTACTCGATTCTTGAATTTGTTGAGGCTTTCGCGGCCATCGTTTGATGTCATCTGAACAAGCAGAGACATATCGTAACCCTGGTATTTCCCTCCGTCGAAAGTGAATTGGGAAGAATTAGAATATTCTGTGAATGGGTAATAATGTATTTTCAAATACGTTTACAAATAGTATATTATTATACTATATCTAAGCCACAAAACATCTCTGTCTCTCTGTACATAAAAGATCAATAATATACAAAAGGCAATATGATGCATAATCAATATGGTTTTGCAGTAATAATCAACAATCTCTAACTAAAAATATATTAGGTCGATCTGCACACACGAACATTCATTCGAATAAAGATTAGTAATCTACGTCCGTTCAAAAATAAAATCTTCAAACTCCCAAACCACCCTGTTTGCAGTTATACAAATGCACTTTCTACAAGAAAATCATACTCTACTCAGGTAGATGTTAGGATAACTATTGCGTGAAAATGCCTGAGGAATTTTAAATTCATACAGATTACTTTTATATTCTCAAGTGTAAATTTTTGCCTGAAATACTATGTAGAAACTGTTTTCATTCGATCATGTTGCTGCATTCTCAATTCCCGAATTGTTCGATCAAATGTAATTTTTAAAATTGATTGAAGAAGCGGAAATTCAAGAATGCTTCTTATCTCTATGAATCTCAATATCTATACCTCTTATGACCATATTCAACTTTTTCTGGCAAAATATTTTGATACCGAAGTTATGATACAAAGCAGAATGAAATTATTCAATATTTAAATTTCACAAAAATATAACATTCCAAAGCCCACAACAATACTTTACATAGAAATAAGCAATCAGATGTAAAACAGATGAACATTTTTATATATACACATCAAATACCCTCCGATTACCTGGGGATTCGAAAATTTGTCAAAAAACAAAAAAATTGAATAAACAGGTTGTTTCATTGAAAAGAGACATACTTGAACAGTTGATAAAGGTACTATATTTATGCAGGATGTGTTACTATCGGTTTTGCTGATTTCTATATTATATTATATTTTTTCCATATTCAGTACACGTGCTTCTCATGAGCAACACACTAATAGCAGAAAGGCCAAGGTTTGCATCAACAAAAAATAATAAAGCAGTTGGGTCCTTGAAACATCCCGTATCTCTACACTTTCAAAATTCGTTTCTCAATTTGAGTAGAGCACAAAACAAATATCGAAAGGTGCACTTCGTATTCAACTGGTTCGAAATTGGCAAAATCGATATTAAACGAAAACAAAGAATGTCAATCAAATAAATGTAGTACCTTTACTTGAAAAGAGCTCGGTGGCCTCTATTCACCACTAAGTATTCCATTGCCGAATGAAACAATCTGTCAATAATGATAATAAGGGGCTGTATAAAAATAAACAATATAATTGCTTCTCAAAGTTTCAAAGTATGGTCATAAAATATTATTTGGCAAAATACCACAACAATTTTTTCTCTTTTATACAACTTTTGACATAAATTTGTACCTTGCAAACAGCACTATTGATATTTATAAAATATTTTCCATTGCAAATGGTTGATAATCTTCAATTATCTACTGAATTATCTACATCTGTATATACATATTGACAAAGATTTGATCATAAAAAGGGCTTACTGTAACACAAATTTCATATGGAATATCCCATTCATACTTTCGAAAGAGGCTGTATTATTATTCTTATGAGCTTTCATGAAAGTTCGAGGTCTTGTGAGCTGTGAATTTTTACCAAGTCCATAACCTTAATTTTTATGACATTGAAAATATCTAGCGTTGAATGAAATTCGTGGTCTAGATTGTTGTGGAGAAATTAAGATTGTTTTTTTTTATTTATTGAAAAAACGCTCTGCTTGTCCCACATGTTTTCAGATTTGAAAAAATAAACTTGACGTCAAATATCAAATAATACAAATAAATAATCAGCCAATGACAATTGAAGCTGGGCTTTAATAAGAACCGGGATTTGAGCATGTGCAGAAATATCATATGCATATGTAGTTGTTGACTACAAACATTTTTTGCCAGGACCGTGAAATATTGCGGAACATTCCCGAACTAGACCATGAATTACAATCAAGAATTTCGCACAGATCCACAATTTTTGCTCACGATTTTCCATGGATATATTGCGCAGTGAATGTTCACGGCCCACTAGACATCGAACGCCCGTTGTTTGCTAAGGCCCACATGTATCGGTGCAGATAGAGACAGCACACAACCACCAGACATCAATGCACACATAGAAGAATTGCAATCGACAGATGATAAATTTCAATCTGCTGCAAGAGGAATGCACACAAGTTCGACCAAACTATCGTACGAGAGGTTGGTTTGTAATATGCGCGATTAATGTAATTCTGATAAATTTTTGGAATTAGTTCAATTAATGCGAAACGGGTATCTAACTTAGTTCTAAATAAATCATTAATCAATTAGTAATAAATTCAGTCTCCAAACCAAGCATCAACATTTTTCTCAACATTGTATGTCTATATGAACAATTCGAACAATGGAAAAATGAATTATATGGTTTTGAAATTTTAGATGAGAAATTGGTGATATTAAATCTAGATTTTTCCAAAACAAATTATTTGACAATTGTCATACATCAATTTACAGTATCGAGAAAAGCATTGATACCTTAATGCATCCACTTAAAATATATTAATTCACCAGCATATTTCAAACAACGATTCCAACTTTTTCTTACCAAAGATAATGCCTTTTTATTTTCTTTTCGCAAAACTAAATAGGTATGTTAGGCTTTCAACAGTTACTTTTTCATCAACTCTCTAAAATATATATTTTATGTTATAATTTAGATGTTTTTAAAAATATAGTTAGCACAATAGTTAACCTCTTAAATTATGATTCTCACAATTACGTTTTTAAGACTATATGATTAATTACATTTGAAGTCACAAAATTGTACTGTACTAGTATGAAAGTGCACAAAAAGAAGAACTATACTCCAGTTAGCTCAAACTGAGTTTGAAATATGAAGTTTTAGGAACTACAATATATCATTGTGGCGTTTTTTGTTCATCAAAATAATTATTTTCATTATAAAGGGTCTTCGACAACGAGAGGGTATAGGGGTCAGAGAACATCCAGGTTAGTCTAAATAATGGCACAAATAGAAAACTTGAAATTTAGAATATTCCGGGTTTTCTAGACGCGGTCCAATAAGAATTTCACCCAACGTTTCGTTTACAATTGCGGTATGCATCTTCAGAGGTTTCTCGGTCAGAGGTTGAAACCCGGCGATGACTGTTCCGAAGCATCACGGGTTAAACACCCGGAATACCGTAATTTTAAAGTTGAATTCGGCCGTGAAAGCCTTTATAGATAAATCAAATAGGCAATCCAAGGATCTATAAAAAAATTGAAGAAGGCACAGGTAGTCAAATAATGGAAATTTCACCTGGTTCATGACCGTATTGAAAATGTTTATTTGCTAGAAAAATCATGTTGAAAAATAAGTGGATTCTTAGTAAAAAAAAAATGACGCGTTCAGATCTATAGTATTTATGCAATATTTTGGAACACCCACTGTGAGAAACTTGGGTTATTATACACCTATCAAGGGTCTAAATAGGAAAAGTAGGGGAATGTGGTCAACAATCATCAAGATCCACCAAGACTGGAGAAAATCACAGAAAAGAAACCAAAAATTAACATTTATTCGTTGATACCGGAATGAGGTGTATTAATTTCATGTTAGATATAAAACTGATAAATATTAATATTTATACCATATAAAAAGGCGAAGAATTTTACATTTTGATGGCAGTCTTTAATACTAAAAGATGTGATAATTTTACTGTAAAATTTTCTTTGTCGGTGTTTCTTCAGGCTTTTTTATAATAATACATAGCGGAAAAATTTAGACTCACCTAAATGATCTCTAACCTGAGACTGAGTTCGTCACATCGTAAACCACCATGTTTGCACCTGTTTTTCAAATACATGAAAATTTTCTGAAATAGTCGAAAATGAATCACCCACACTTTGCGATTTCTCAATTTTTTTTTGTAAATTTGGAATGATGCATTATGGGACATCTAATCCTTGTATATAGATACAATCTATATACAATGCAATAATATGTTAGCTAGTTGTGTTCTTAAAAATAATTTAGATATCTAACTGAAATGAAAAATCAATAAAACGTCCAATTTCAGTAAAATCTGTTTTCAGTGGGAAGAATAGAGTGTGCATCTGATCATTGGGTACAATGACTAGTTTCCTTCAATTAATTACATAAACAAATATAACGGAAATCATGAAATAAGTATATACATCTATATCTACATTTTCCATTAATAAAAACAATAATTGCATTGTTTTAGTTCAAGTTTTCAGCCGTGCAACTTCACAAGAAGATCCCCTATGAACTATTGTCTTTTTTTTGTTGAAGTTAATGTATATTTTGACTGGATTTGGCGAGTGGTTTTATTTCAATTCAGTTGAAATGAAATAATAGGAAATGATTAAACTAACTTCCTCCCATTAAGGGGGAAATAGCAGCACTGTTGGAATGACCAACACTACAAGAATGATCTTACTGGTTTTTGAAAGTTTGAAAATTAGGTAAATTAAAATATCAACATGTGGCGTTGGTCCATATCCACAGAAATGGAAAAAGACAATGAATAATCACTGTTATTATTATTAATAAACATTACTCAATCATTCTATCTTTCTCTGACACATTGTATTATGTTGTGAAACTGGTGTCGTCCATTACTTCATGTGAATATTTTCGTCCATAACCCAACAAATTTATGTGATATATTTCAATCGCTTTAATACGAATCCTTCAAGTCTTGTATATCGTTGTTAATTCCTAATTATGTTTGTTAACTCAACTGAAATTATTTAAGTGGCATATTTTCATCCCTGATATCTATTTTTCTACTGACTGTCGAAATATACATAACATTTTTAGTTGACGCTTGCGAACATCTCAATCCTTACTAGAAATTTGGATTCGATCTGTGATTAGATAATATAATATGTTTCCGCCGTTTTCTGTAATTTCGAATTTTGAGTGATTTGATAGATAATAAAATTTATGAAATTTTTTATTCCATCAAATCGACTCTAGTGCCCTCGTATTCCAAGCATCCTACGCCACTAAAGAAACATTGGAAAGTTTGCAGGAAATATTTAAAGGTGGGTCGAATGGTGAATTGTCATTCTCAAAATTACTCAGAAAATTATTAATTGACAAATAGAGGCGAATGAATTCAAAGATGATAATCATTATAATTATTATCCTGTTTCACAAACCATTCTTTCATCCGAGTAAAACACACCAGTGCTTTGGACCCAAACATTACAACAGCAATAAACAAACGGTTATCAACATTTTCGAAGTTATTCCCTTCGAAATTCTCTCTCATGTCAAATTATTTTTGCGGTTTAAAAAAAATTGGGACATTTTCGATGGATTTTCTTTGCTTGAGTTCTCTTCACTAGCCTCAACTGAACTGAAGGCTCGCATAAGTCGAGAAGACCTAAATATCTCCCGCTTAATTTCGTAAAAATGATACGAGAATTTGAAAACGGGATCCAGTTTGTATTCTTTTTTGTTAGTGCCTCTTCAATCCAAGTATACTAAAAAAAATAATATTATTAAGCTTGGAATCTTCTTGTTGATTGCATGGATGAAAATAAATATAGGAAAAATAAAACAAGGTACACTGAAATCTGACAAAAAAAACAAAATCGCAACTAATAAACACTACTTGAGGAGGGAAACCATACATCACTATTTTTTTCTACGGAATGGATAAGGCAGTATAATTTTCGAAATATTCTAGAATATATTTTGTGAGTGTAATATTTCATGTAGTGAATAAATATTAAATAAACATTGAAGAATTGAGAGCCTTTAAAAAAATATTTATACAGTACTAAATTGTTTTTCTCAATACGAGGAATATCACCAATATATTCTAGATATTCGTTTACTGAGCAGATTACGCTTTGGGTTATATACATTAAATTTAAAGATACACTCGCAATAAAATAGTGTCAACAATTTGGGTTACTTTGAAATATTTTGACAAGAAAAAAATTAAAATTCACCTGATACAAAATAAAGATATTTCAAAATAAGATGATCCAGATAAGCACAAATAATGGAATATTAGCTCTAAGGGCGGGTTGTAACTCAGCAGGTTAACCTCTGGTTTCCGTTGACCATTGGTTAACGTTGATTGGGTTGTTGTATGACAGGAATCTTGAAGTTAACCAGTCAGTTCACTGTCGAATTTCCAACCATCTAGTTTTGAGAGTTTAACCTGTGGTCTAGACAAAAAAAGCACAGAAAATGCTTTTAGATTGACATACTACATGAATTTTTGAACGATCAACTTTCAAACTGATCTAAACTGAAAATAATCTATCCTATGTGTGTATTGTGTTGATTAGAAATTGCTCTGCTTGTTAAGTTATTCGAAATGAATATGCAAAGAGAGAATCTGCGTGAGTTAAATCTCACTGATGATGACGACTTTATGGAACTTGTCGAATTAGAATCATTTCCGAGGAAAAAACGAAATTTTAGACCGAGGGATGATCATTTTTTTAAATGGAATAACCAAGAATTTCGATCTAGGTTCCGGTATCAACCTGCACCCAAAGATTAACGAGTAGTCACTTTAATCTTTGCCTGCACCTACACGAAGATGAATAAACAGATAAACAGTCTCGGAATCTGAATTCTGAATAAAAACTTACAGTCAGAGTGTCACAGATTACAGTTAGATTATGACAGAATTATAAAAATATTCAATGGATTCTGTGATCTAGGTTCAGTGTGGCCAATGAAAAGACAAAAAAGAGACGTTTACTTGACCATCATCTGATTTTTCATGTTACAACAGAAATTGACTTAACCTTACTTGGCAGGTTAACCATTGGTTTCAAGACCAACTGGTTAACCAACTGAGTTACAACCCGCCCTAAGAGAGATACACCAAAATATATTCGAATAAATGATTAGGATTACTTTTCGAAATCTGAAAAATTCGTATCAGAATTGTTCGTACTGAACTACATACCGTAACGGATGATTATCTCCTTCTTTCGGTATTTCAAGTATATAATAATTATAATAATAAGCTTTATCTTTAGGAATTCACAATAAATTGAATGATTCTTGCAATTTGAACATAACATGATTCTCTAAACAAGAACATTTAAGGGCAATCCCAGAAGAACTTTTCTCGTTAGATCTTGTTCTTTTTCTGGATATGAATTCATGTGAATTTAAAATGATTTTCAAAATCCTTACCACCCATCTATGAACTCATAAAACGTCCATTTCCATTTTTTGTGCTCATCTCCAAATCATCTTCCACAAAGGCTATCACCAATTATTAAATCTTACCGAAACAAATATCAATTCAACCTACAAAAATAAGGGTTCGATTTTCGTTCATTCGGGCAGAAAATAATGAGAATAACAGTCATAGTAGTAGTTTGAACCCTTCTCTAAACATTAGAGAAGAAACACGAAAACACAAAATTTAACAACTCACAGTTACTTCACATTTTGAGTTCCTCTGATGCCCTATAATTGGACAATGTCTTTTTTATTCGCAAAGCTGTCAAACGCGCAGTAGCATTGTGATACCAGCACTCTTTCATCAATTTGGACATGACATGGAGGGCTTCACAGCTTTGCCATCTATTAGGAATATTGGGCCTTTGTTTCTCAGTGCAAACAACTCTGCAAGAATTACACAATATATTTTTGAAATACACCATATTAATGATTAAGGTTTCGTCGTTTCGAATAAACCCAATGGAATGACTTTCGAACGCTCGTTCATTCACATTGTAGGTTGATTGATCTATTGAAACCGTCCTCGACTAAAAAACAAGAAACCAACGAAAAACTTTTTGGTAGAATGTTGGGAGTTTATTTGTCAATATAACGCTTATCTGTATGTCCTGGTGGCGGGTATCCGTATGAAATTTCGCATTAAGCTTGAATACGACATCTGCATGCAAAATCTCGACCTGCAGTTTGCAATTATCAGAAAAACAAAATATCAAACGGCGATATTTACGGAAACCCTGGTCGAATTTTTCGTGGAACGAGCTCTAAAAAATGGGTCATTAGAGCACTGATGAGAAGTGAGGAGCTTTTGAGCGCTCCTTCATCCACCGTGACAGCTGTCAAAAAAATCTCGACAGCAGCTGTCGAAGAAATCGTCCATGATCCCGGATTTGCTGTTACAGAAATATTTGGATTTTTTTCTGATAATTCACCAGAATTTTATATGGTTCTGGTAACGCGTTCTGGACAAGAGTGTATGTGACCTGAATACGTCATTCATTATATTTTTCAGAATAATTGGTTCTGTTAAAAATATTAAACGTTTGTTGTTTTAAAGTGGCCTGATAGTATTTTTCTTTGAATTTTAGAGTAGATCAAACTGTAACTTAGATACAACAAGAAATATTCAATTGTTGATTGAAGAATGTGGAGGAATCATTAAATCAAAAATCAGGTCATTTGAAATCACAGTTCAAAGGATAAGGACAGAAAAGTGTTTAGGTCAAACGACTCACCCTTTACAATTCAAAATGTTAATAATGAGTTTTCACTTCTTGTAATGAAGCTTGAAAATTTAGATAACATCTGATTAAGGGTATGTTGCCTCACTTAGACAATTTGTTTTGTTAAAATACCAAAGGCAATAACATATGTCCCATAAGTTTTCTCACAAATTACATAGACCAATATAAGGGTGATAAGAAGAAGACAAAAGGTTGCTGTGGAAATAAAACTTTATTTGTAACCTTGACTTTACATTTGGTTAAGTCGATATGGCTAACAAAATAGAAATTCTCAAAAGTATACTCCATTCACTTTTATAAAGTATCGCGGTGAGCCTTGATTTAGGTTTATCAAGTTCTTTCACTTAAAACTGACGCAGGTTAGCAGTCGTGAAAATCAAGCGACATTGCCAAGTCTACTTTCTTTTTAAACTTTGTAATCCTGACAGCAGAAAATGAAGACGACTTGCAACGTCTTGTGCATGAATTCAGAAGGGTCGGTGAAGAATTGAATATGAGTATCTGCTGTGAGAAATCTAAGACCATGGTTATCGCCAAGGAGCCTCTCCGATGTAAGATTGTGATAAACAACAGAATACTAGAACAAGTGTCAAGATTCAACTACTTGGGAGTGACAGTATCCAGTGATCGATGCGTCGTAGAGGAAGTACGAGCTCAGACGCACAAGGCAGCAAAGATAGGAGGCTGCCTGAGGGATGTTATCTGGACCAACAAGACTATAAGTCATAAAGCGAAGACTCGCATATACAGGGTTGGGATAAAGTTTGGCACCAAATTAATATATTTAAAACGGAACCGACGGTAATTTTGAAATTTGGCAGCTGAGTGAATGGCAAGCACTTCGAACATTTAAAATGATTTTTTTTCAATTATTTTCAATAAATTTTTTCTACTAGTAAAAGCCCTGTATTTCTTCTCTTTATAGATTTTCATAAAAAATACGTCATGAAACCCGATGGACAGATCCGAAACAAGGTGCACTTTCAGAATCTGCATAAATATACAGGGTGTCTCTTCCTACCAAGGTTTGTATACTATTTTATTTACAACCATCATGTTTCAATTAAAATAAGTAAATTTGTGTTTAACGCTAAATCACCAAGAACGCGGTGATCTCAGAATAATCAAGTAGAATAAGTAGATCTATATTGTTACCGTGACTACGGGGATAGATGCATAGAACACCTGGTGTAACGACTCCCTACTAAAAATCGTGACCAAAATTTGTAGATCAAAACGGCATCCTAGATTTCAGATTTTGGACTAGTTCCGGAATAAATCCGCAATATTTATCGGTCGTGGCGCTACTGCGGCAACGACAAAAAACGCGACCCCTTTCGGGAGAAATGAAAAGCTGCACAAAATATCACGTTTTCGATCGACAAGAAAGTCTTAAACAAAATCTAATCAGTGCCAACACCAGGTATTTCTATGCATCTATCTACGGGGTATACAATTGTCACCAATATAAATAAATGTCAGATAAAGTCGAATACTAAATTCGCGAATAATGAATTGAAAATCATGTCTTCCGACGATGAATTTATGGATTGTACTCCACCAAAAGTTCTGCAGGCTGCTCACGCAGCAGTTCAGGGTTCGGTGCCAGAGAAAAGTGAGCATAGGCTGCATAGGTATCTAAAAGCCTTCGAATGATATAGGAAATGGTGCGAAGAAAAAAAGGTTAAGGGTTAAACATATCGCTTCCGAAAGTGTACTCTTGGCATATTTTGGGGAACATAGCAGACAGAAGAAGCCGTCTACTTTGTGGGCAATGTACAGTATGATACGAACGATGCTAGATTGAAGAAAAAACTGATATCTCGAAACATGGGAAATTGCTAGCCTTCCTGAAACGACAAAATGTTGGCTTTAGGCCCAAGAAATCGAACGTATTTTCGAGAAAGAATATAGAGGATTTTTAAATAAAGCTCCAACGAATGAAAAATATTCATGTAGAATAGATGAAATGGGGGTGGGAAATGAGGGCGGGAAATGAGGGCGGGAAATGAGGGCGGGAAATGAGGGCGGGAAGTGAGGGCAGGAAGTGAGGTTGGGAAGTAGAGGTGTGTAATGTGACATTTCCCAACCTTCAATGACGTTAATAGGTATTTCCTGAGAATTTTGAAAAGTGGGAAATTCCATAGGTTCGTCTGTTCCGTTCGTTTTTCTGGGTTATTCGAGTACTTTTATTCACAAAGTAACGGACTATTCTGTCCATTATTTTTCAGTGAAATTTCAACCCTCGATTCTTGATTTCCGTACAAGAATATAGCATAACTACGATGTTCATATACGTGAAATATTTTCAGTATTAACCGAGAAAAAGTTTCTTCAGCATTCGTCAGGTCTTTGAAATTATTGAATTCACATAATATTTTCTCAAAGTAAATTAACATTTTGATAAAAACGTAATTACTACGATTTTAATGCAGAAACGACAACGTTGCGGGCGTATCTGACAGAGGAATGACCATAACCTAACATTTTCAAAATATACGCGGTGAAATGTGTATAAAAGTGAATGGAGTATATTTATAATATAGTCAGACTCCTCGATGAAGCCGAGATAAAACTCATTTTTGAAAATCAAAACTATATATCAGACAATCGCTAAATGTGCGTAAGGTATTCCTTGTATGAACCTTCCAAAAAGTGGAATACCTAGAATTTTTACCCAAGCAAAGACCGAAAGCCTGGTAAGAGGAGCGAAAAACAAGGTTGATTCTTCGCTAAGAAAACTGGCACGTCAATGTAGGACATCTAGATATAGTAACACCCTATCGCTAGTGAATTTTATTGAAGCAGAACACGCTGGAGACGATATTATGTTCTGGCCATGCCTTGCCACCTGTCACTATGCAAGACGAACTCAAGATTGCCTGGCCGACCAAAATGTACCATATGAGAAGCCCAACATGATGAGGAACTTCGACGACGAATATACGGAAAGATCCGAGAAATCGATCTTAATACCGTCCAAAACCTGATACCAAATGTTCGCAGGAAGTTGCACTCTGTGAAAGATAATGGCCCTCTTCATTTAATTTAAACTGATTGTTTCGTTGCTTCTGAAACGTTAATTAATGTATATCACAGTACAATAAACAAATGCATATTTTTGTCACTTATTTGGTCTTTGAAATTTGTGCCAAAACTTATGGGATACACATTATAAAATAATAGTTCTTTGGATAATCTCGATATTACCAAAAGTGTAATTTACACTTACCGCCTCATTTCTTCTATAGTTGGATCAGGAGGTACTGCATCATAGAAAGGTAGGTTATATTCATCATATATACCACCTACGTTACATCGGGTTGATATTTCCCAGAATATCAAGCCTAGTGCATACACATCTGCCCTTTTGAATGAATCGAATTGATAAGCATTCATGGTTTCATCAAGAACCTAAAAGAATATTCAGATATAGTTTTATATGGACAAAAGTCTTATTTCTATTATTGAAAGACACAAGCGACTCAATCAATGATGAGTTATATCAATCCAATTGGGACTGCGTACTGGGTGGGCGGCAAACTTCTTGTCTAGTGAAGGGATCACGAGAACTATAGGAGCTATAAGAAAACAGCTCTTCTTTCCTAGCTGGTCCAAATCCAAAAACAAGCTGCCAATCATAACTAGATATTGAGTTATATTCGAAATTTGAAGAATGACTTCGATGGTGGCACATTACATTTGAACCCGAATTGTTGTAATCATTTTATAAATGATTCAATGTTGCTATGGTTGATTGATCAAACTCGTCATTCTGAAGATATAATATACAGGGTGATTTTTTTAAGTGTTTCATTAGACGTATTCGAGGTAGGAATTGCGACACAGATCCAAATTTTTGTTTTAGAGTATATGAACTCAATTTATGATTTATGTAAAATATTTTCAAGCGGAACCTACTTCCGGTTCTACCGGAAACGAATGTGAACTTCGTTATTTCAAATGCAACACCCTGTATGTTTATACATATTTGAATTCTTCGTTCATTTTGCAATGATTTGATGAATGATATGCGCAACCACATCAAGCGTTTGTTGAGTAATAGCCTGATTCTCAAATGTTTTGACAGAAATATTGTCACAAATCAGTGTTAATATGTATTTCCAAAATCTCTTATCGTAAGAATTTTGTTTTGCAACAGTGGAACAAAAGAAAGAACGCTGATACTGCTTCTTGTATAAATTATGAGGAAATATCATACAGGGTGTCTGAAACAGGGCATCAAAGAGAGCCTCAACAAAATTATGAAACCTCATGTTGCATTTGAAATAACGAAGTTGACATTCGTTTCCGGTAGAACCAGAAGTAGATTCCGCTTGAAAATATTTTACAAATTTTAAGACAAGCTTTTATAACAATACTCATCCGCCATTTTAAAGCCGCCATCTTGAATTCCTCAATTTTGAAGAATCGTAATTTCCAACCCAGAAAACCCCCATATACCCATTTTGAATAGAATAGGATCATAATTGCAAAACCCGTCCGCCATATTGTGGCCGCCATCTTGAATTTCCCAATTTTGACAAAAGTTTCATCATTTTCGAACCCAAGTACCCCCAGATACTAATTTCGAATGAAATCGGATCATACTTACAAAACCCATCCGCCATTTTGTTTTTTTCTATGAAAAATATTTCATGATGCATATTGCATTGTGACCAGAATTATGTACACTTGCAAAATTTTAAATCAATCGGACGATTAGAAGTGTGTCATACTTAACTTGCAAGATTTGACAGACTACACCGCGACAGGTCGCTCTCGCCGTATAGGAAACGGAATGCACAATGGAACACTCCGTTTCCTAGCAGATATGCGCGATGTGCTCAGTGCTCACTGCCCTGTTAGTCTTCTGGGTGCCGATGGGACAAATAATTGCAAATTATTAATAAAGTTTTCTTACTTTCTGTACAGCAATATGATATAATATACAGTATGGTGCAAATAAAAGGAATAAATTCGTTTTTTTGTAAACCGGTGAATTTAAGGAAAAATCCTGAAACACGTCGATTTTTATTTTAAAACGGGCTACTCGTAAGGATATCTGTTTATTTTTGACGTCATCGCTAAAATTTTTAAATGGAAATGTGGGTGTTGTGATACATCATTTGAAAGGTCTTTCAAATACCTTTTCAGCCATACCAATATTACAGTATTATTGCCACAAATATTATTGATGACATTTCAACAGGTTTATTAATAAAATGTATCAAGTATTGGTATGATGTATTTATTGACAAACAAAAGTGAATTTTGTAAAGGCCGTCATTGTATTTTAGCTGAAAGTAAACAATTTAAGCACTTAATTTAGGTTTCGTTATATTTAATGAGTAATACATATCAAATATTCATTGTAATAATAAAATTTTATTAATTTTTTAAACGAATACAAAAATCAATTACTGTAAATTATCGATATGACTGAATAGGTATCTAAAAGACCTTTCAAGTAATGTATTGCAACACCCACATTTGCATTTAAAAAATTTAGCGATGACGTCATCACGCTCACATAGATGACGTCAAAAATAAAAAGGTATCCTTACGAATAGCCCGTTTTAAAATAAAAATCGAAGGGTTTTTTGTAGTCGCGGTTTTTTTCAGCAAACCTCTCGTAAGTCGACCATATTTCAATTTTTTTTTAATCATACGTATTCTTTTTTTGTGAAATGCAATCATGAAAACAATCTGGAAAAAATGAGAAAACATTATTGTCTACCAATATAAACATGACTGAAAATCGCATTTTTTAAATTATCGATACACGCGTTTTTCTTGTCCGACAGATGAAAATCGACGATTTTTTGAGTTTTTAAATTCATTTTTTTCTGATCGGAACAATATTGAGCAATATCGCCTTAGTTACCATATGTCATAACACACTGATATTTCCCAAGGGAAATATGAAACGTCAAGTCATATTTCCCTTGGGACAATATGATATATTCATATTTCACTATAAGAAATCTTTCATTTATTGATTGGAAAAAGAAAAGTGCAATTCTTAATATCCGCTTGAGGTATTGTAACCAGATACAAAAGATGAAATATCTTGTTCGCAATTCGTCGATGAGACTGCCCTTTCGTTATGAACATTCCTTTCAGCTGTAGTCTCGAACGATTCACCAAAAATCGTCTCCAAAGATTGCGATGATTGTGCTTCACGCGATGCCATCATCGACACTCCAGAAACCTTCATTCTTCATCAATTTATTGTAAATGTCCTATTTATATCATTCTTCGTTTTTGACACTTTGATCACTTTTGCCGCTTGAATTTCCACGTAATTTGACATTATTTCATCAATTTCATTTCTGACAAGACATGAAAATCAAAACAGTCAACTATGATTTTCACAAACACGGTCCATAGAAACGTTAAAAATCCAATGAATTCAAAAATTTGCAATCTAATATTAATTTTTCCATTTTCAGAACAATAATGTTTCAATCAGAAAAAAACTATTGATTACAACACGGGAAGTATGAATATATTTCCTCGGTTGTATATACATCCCTCGGGCTTCGCCCTCGGGATGTAACTGTGACAACCTGGGAAATATACTATTAATATTTCCCTTGTTGTAATAATAGCTATAATGTTTGTCGGACAAGAATGAATTCATATTTTAGAGAGATTCGTTTCATAGAAAAAACATTATTCATAATTTTTATATCCCAAAAAAATCTTCGTTTTCCATTTGTCGGACAAGGAAATCGCCACATTTTTTTGTCGGAAAATTGCATGTTCATACTTCATATTATGGTTGTATCAACCAATTCTCAAAAATTCGGGAGGATATTAATACTTTGAAAAAATGCGATTTTCAGGTTTAATGTTTATGTTGGTAGACAATGAAAATATGGTCGACTTACGAGAGGTTTGCTGAAAAAAAACCGCGACTACAAAAATGTTCACGGTGGAAAAATGTGGTAGAGTCTACCGTCTCTACCTAATAAAGCTATACAGAAAGTAAGAAAACTTTATTAATAATTTGCAATTTGTCCCATCGGCACCCAGAAGACTAACAGGGCAGTGAGCACTGAGCACATCGCGCATATCTGCTAGGAAACGGAGTGTTCCATTGTGAATTCCGTTTCCTATACGGTGAGAGCGACCTGTCGCGCTGACTGTATAGGGAACGGAAAAATGCCACCGGGACAGGTGAAACTAAATAAAAGCTTGTAAAATACAGAATTTTGAATTTGTATCGCAATTCCTTCCTCGATTACGTCTAATGAAACACTTAAAAAAATCACCCTGTACATGTGCATGTTCACGCTAAGTGAACGGCGCGAATAAACTTTTCTGAATTTTTCATTTTCATATTAATTTCATTTCTCCGATACCAGGGGAATTCCCATATGGAGTGTAGGTGCGAGAAGAAATCGTCAGCTGTGCAACGCATATGTCGCATTTTGTTTCATTTTCGTATTTTTCATTCATCGTGAATACTTCTGCTTCCGATAAGTGCTAATTCTGTGTCCTTTCGTGAATTAGGAAAAAGTTCAGTTTTTCTTGTGATTCACAATTTTTAGTGATTTCGATTCATTCGAATTACATTTAGTTAAGAACATTCGTTTGGGCGAATTTGGTTCGAAAAAGACTGTTACCAGTGGCGTGGTTCTTATTCTGCCACAAGGATAAGTGTTCCTAATTTAACATTTTTAGCAACGGATTTTCACGTCAGCTTCATTCCATGTTCGTTTGTCGAGCTCGATCCCTCTGTTCATGGAAATAGGAGTAACCGACAAGATTTGGTTGACCGTTTTGCTGAAATAGGTAAGACAATATTTCCACTGTTATTTTGGGTACATTTATCCTTTCATTTGTGTTGGGTTTCATCAAAACCTTATAATTATATACAGTCCATTAGCTCCCTTATTTTTTTATTCAGAAATTTGGTAAATTTTTCATTAAACAAAATTGAACCGCACTTCAGTTGGTTAACTGAAACTCCACCCAACAATTACTCGATTTAGAACGTCCGACGCCTAATCCTTCTCCTATCTTCGCAGACTCTCTCTCGCAAGTTCCTTTTGCTCATGGACTTGTGTACAGATTTTTGCCACTCCAGTTTGGGTCTTTCTCTTTTTCTTCTATTTGCTGGTTGCCATTGCAAAACCTGTTTTGCCGGCTTGAAAATTTTTTCGGGATGAAACGATCGTTGCTACGGAAAATTCCTCACTAAAAATTAAAAGAGTGTAATAGTCAGTAGTAATATCACAAGAGATTGAATTTCCGTGATAAGTCTATCGATTTATTTTCAAACGAAAATGAGTTGCTTGGAAACATCACGAGTCCGGAGGACGAGTGGTGTTTCCTTAAAGCAACTCATTTGGGATTGGAAATGAAAGATAGACTTATGAGGTAAATTCAATCTCGAGTGAAAGACTATTTCACGAACAGTATAAAAGGTCAGAAACTCCATATTCGAGAAAAGCAAGGAAAAACTTATGTTGACGTCTACAATTTATATTTATCAGTTGTCAAACCGTTCGTATCCATAGTTCAATCACAGATTATTCTGTAGTTCAATCGTTGAAACGTTGAGCCGCGTATACATGTGCGAGCCGAACCTATCGCGAACCGTTCGCGATAGGTTCGTGTCATGTTCGTTGATTTCACGTACACACTTGCGATCCGCTCGCGAACCAATACCGACGGCGAACCAACCACGAACCAACAACGAACCTACCGAAATACCGGCAGTATATCGTTCGTACTAGTGACTACTAACTATGTCTTCCGAAGATTATGCGATGATGGCATATTTAGAAGAAAAGTCAAAAAAAGGCGAAAACAACGGCGTTGGTGGCAGACTGATTTGTACAAAAAAAGGAATGGTATGGAGCTATTATTGGATTTAAAGTCACAGCAACTAAGCGGTCAGTACAAAAATTTCACTAGAATGTCACTGTTGGTAGTCTGCATGAATTTGTATTTATTTTCATTTATCGAGAGTTGAATAAGGTAGGTAAATAGACCCATATGTTCTGTTCTTGCTGGCGCGATAAGCAGAGGTTCCCGTTTAAAACATATTGATATAATCAATGAGAATTTCGACTCGAATGGTACGAAGTTCATTGTAATAATTTGAATGTGTGAAAACTGAGGGATTAATTTGGAAATAAATCTTTGGAAATTATGGTACACTTTGTTATATTGGTCAAACAAAACGACTGTCCTCGCTGAATGGAACGAAGAACTCTTAATAACCACTGAACCACCCAACATTTGGTGCATCGGCCGGGAAACCTGTGTGTTTGACCATTTGGATTTGGACAATGAATACTTAATCTCATCGCTGCAAAAAGGGGTCTACAGATTAATGGAAAATTGAAGAGACACCACGTTTTTCACTCATCAAGGAACATCATTATCACCCATCAAGGAAAATTATTATCACTCATCAAGGATCATTCACAACCACATAAGGGCAGAAACTACTGGGCACATCACATCACACAAATCAAATTCAGATATCCTCTCTCGACGGTGAAGAAACTTCAGGAGATAAGCTCCCTACAAATTGGTCATTTATGGTGAAGAAATTCTACTAAGGTCAGATCACTCCATTACTTCTAGTTCTAATTGAGCTCAAATATTTGATTTAAGATATTGGACATTTACGAAATATTTTTATTTGGAATTCGCATATAACCTTGTAGATACTTGTTTTCTCTCATTTGATGTAACGGGAAAATACAACTTTGCAAAACGTTCTTCAAAGCTCGATCAATGAATCTTCTAGTATCTAGTACAAAGGTTAACCTACCAAGTATTAACATACCCATATTCACAGGGAAACATTCAGAGTGGAATTCATTCAAAAACCTCTTTGATGCTATTGTTCACAACTATGAAGGTCTTAGTGATGTACAGAAATTCACATACTTGAAGTCTAGCTTAATAAATGAGCCTCTAACTTCGATTCAGGATTTGTTACTAACCAATGAAAATTACGAAGTGGCACTTGACATTCTGAGCAAGCGGTATGAAGATCAATTAATTACTATAAATATGCACTTAAGTTGTTTGCCTGAAGTAAGCCCGGTCACAAGGGGAGATTCAAGAAATTTGAGACAATTCATTATAAAGGTAAGGCAAAATTTCAACTCTCTACAGGCTCTCAAAATGCCGGTTCACAATTGGGATGTTATTCTTGTTTTTCTTTTGTCTTAAGCCGCGTATACATGTGCGAGCCGCACCTATCGCGAACCGCTCGCGAAGTGTTCGTGTCATGTTCGTTAATTTCACGTCCACACTTGCGGTCCGCTCGCGAACCAATACCGACGCAAACCAATAACGAACTTACCGAAATACCGTGAAAACTGAGGAACCTGTCTACGCGCCGTCCAAACTTACACTGGGCTCGGGTGGTGTTCGTGAAAAGCCGCGTATACATGTGCGAGCCGAACCTATCGCGAACCGCTCGCGAAGTATTCGTGTCATGTTCGTTAATTTCACGTCCACACTTGCGATCCGCCCGCAAACCAATACCGACGGCGAACCAACAACTAACTTACCGAAATACCGGCAGTATCGTTCGTACTTGTCTACTAGTAACTACTAACTATGTCTTCCGAAGATTATGCGATGCTGGTAATGAGTAGTGCGACTATATTGATGGCCTTTTTGGAAGAAAAGTCATCGAAAGACTTCTCCGCCATAGCAGTGCCGATTTACCTCCATGCATCCTCTTTCAAATGCGTTTTAAAATGATCCTCGTGTTTAGGATACCACAATAAAAGTTTACTTTTGTAAATATCAATAAACTGAATAGTTTTTTCCTCTGACCACTCCATGATAAAAATAATGATATTAGTAAAAACTGACGAACCTGTCTACGCGCCGTCCAAATTTACACTGGGCTCGCGTTGTGTTCGTGAAAAAACCGACTATCGATGGATCGGCGCGAACGGTTCGCGAGCGGCTCTATATACGTTCGACATGCCGTCCAAATTATTGTCGCGATTGGTTCGCGAGCGGTTCGCGATAGGTTCGGCTCGCACATGTATACGCAGCTAAAAAACACGACTATCGATGGATCGGCGCGAACGGTTCGCGAGCGGCTCTACAAACGTTCGACATGCCGTCCAAATTATTGTCGCTATTGGTTCGCGAGCGGTTCGCGATAGGTTCGGCTCGCACATGTATACGCGGCTTTAAAAACACCGAAGTTGTCAGACCAATCATAATTCAGAGACAGTTGGTATTTTCGCGATAATACGAGCTGTCTTTGGACTGTGATTGGTCAGATTTTGAAATGAGTGGAATAGTCGGAGGTAACATCCCAAGACTATGACAAATAGCCGACTATTATTTCCGACCTAATTCTATCGAGAGCGTTTTGTATTTCGACAATTTGATAAGACCATATGAACATTAATAATCTGAATAACTCCCGAGAGCTTTAGCTCGAGGGACTTATTCTTTGATTATTAATGTTCATTCGTTTGTGCGAATTAAGTTCGAAAAAGACTGTTACCAGTGGCGTGGTTATTTTATATCACCACAAGGATAAATGTGCACAATTTGACATTTTTAGCAACGGAATTTCACGTCAGCTTCATTCCATGTTCGTTTATCGAGCTCGATCTTTCTGTTCATGGAAATAGGAGTCATCGACAAGATCTGGTTGATCGTAGGTAAGACTATTTATATTTCAACTGTTATTTTGGGTACATTCATCCCTTCATTTGTGTTGGGTTTCAATAAAATTTTATATACACATGCGGTCCACTAGCCCCATTATTTTTCTATTCCAAAAACAAATTTTTCATTAAATAGGATTGAGACACACTTCAGTTGGTTAACTGAAATTCTACCCATGTGCAGAAATATTAAGAATAAACATTTTTTGGAACTAAACCTAATTGTTCTCGAGCTACCCTCACTAGATCACGAATTTTGTTCACCCTGTACAATGCCCATCACATCTCAATAAATCGGAACAACTATTGATTACCAGTGGCAATGTGGAAATCGAACTAACATTCACGTAGAAATCGTACAAGAGCGACTGCTATATAGTGAATAATGGTCCTATCAAGACTATTCTGACGTGACGTGATTTCAAGTCACGTCAGGCACAACCAGTGCTCCCATTGGCCTAATATGAACATGAACGCACAGAACGATGTGTTGCATTTTTATATCACTCACATTTTGACGTTCACGTTCATATTAGGCCAATGGGAGCACTGAATAGTCTGTATTCACCTTTAGACTGAGAGAAGATTATTCAAAATATTCAATTATGGAAAATTTACCTCTGGGGCCATATATCTTTTTGTACCAACTCGATTATTTAGAGGTATATCGACTGTATCAGTGGTAACGTCATGACGCACAGCCAACCCAAGATCACCAATGGCACATGTGCCATTAGACTTGACCAATATATTTTTTGATTTCAAATCTCTATGTGCAATTGCGGGTTTTCCTGAAATAAATAATTTTTTGATATAACATTAAAAATCAGTGGCAACAGAACTGTTAGGTCTGACACTCACCCTGAGTACCCATAATGTCCATATGTAGATGTGCCAATCCGGTGGCAATAGATAAAGCCATCCTTATCATACCGCTTGTATCCATCACATTTCTATCTAAGAAATCAAACAGAGATCCATATTCATGATAATCGGTTATCAACCACAACTGGGTCCATGTTCCATTATCTTAAAAAAAAAGAACTTGCAAAAGAGAACTACAAAATAAGCACAAAATTACTGTGAAGTTGTTTCTAGTGTTCACTTTAACGCTATATCTATATGAGCACCTTGTGTCTCAAATATGGCATTCAGACGACCAAACACACCAAGCTCAATATTTTGGATTTTTTTCATATTTAGTAACAATTTCTCAGTAATCAAAATCAACCAAACGTAAGGAAATTCTGAACATTGGAATAGGTCGAACTGTAGATGAACGAGCGGTAAAAAATATTTAGTATGAAGTTCCCTCCAGCCAAACTTGAAGCTTCAATATTACCGGAACACTTTAACTTCTCGTTCAAACTGATTTGGGCTAGTAAGTCTGAAGAAAAGCATACATATTCGACATTAATGATATTCCAATATGAGATTAAGTGCTTGTACGGCCAATAACTCTTGGAAATTAGGAAAATGATTAGAATTTTGGCGGAATCGACTTTACTCAACTCATAACCTGAAATTATTTTTGCCTCTATAGGCTGCTCTGAAAGCAGCGGAACAATATACCTAACTCTTTTTCCAATCAGAATGTCCAATGTTTATATTATAATACTCTGAATATCAATGAAATTCTTATTTCGAAATATTCCACTCGTCATAATTTGTCTATTACTTTTAGACAAATTTCATGTTTAAACTAAAGGTTATTGTATATTTCATTGAATTTCAAGTCTTCTGCAGTATCACCGATCTCTTCAGGGGTGTTTCTAAAGCACTACGATGTTTCAATGATGATGACCTTCAAAAAATGTCAATAAGTCCATTCATACAAATGGCATGCCTTCAACCGAGAAACTACATTCGTCACAAGAAAAATAGATTTAATCCAGAAAGCTGAATTTTCAGCTATTTTCCAACAAACAACCTTTCAAAAGGCGTGTTCTTATGCGTTATCTTATGTTCGCGACAATACTATAGTCCATCCAAGAATTATTGACATCCAGGGGGGCTTTTGAAAATCGAAATTATGTTGGTAATAGCCCTTTCAGTAATATTTTTACACTGACATTTTGTTCTGTTGTTAATGTTCGAACAAATTTGGCAAATAATTGAGTGTATAGCTTATAAATGAGAAGCCTGCACAGAGTATGTAGGAAATGAAATGACAGGAAATAAGTCAAAATTCAATGAATAATATCAGGAATCTGGACCAATTGAAAAAGTGTATATGTATTGATATTAGAACATTTACAACTTTGCCCACATTTCGGACACTATTTTTCATTTTTCAAGGCTACAACCAAACAAATATGAAAATTATTTAAACACTCACTTATAATTTTTTTAAATATTTTCTCTCGGCAATAAATCACGTTATGGTAGTTTAGATCATTTATTATTTATCTGTCCTATGTCAGTGAGTTGCTAAATATACAAAATATCACAATTCAAAAAACAATGTAAGTCGAGGAAGTATGAAATTTGGATTGAAAAATTTTATATCATGAATTTAAAATGTAAGTAAAAATTTTAGGCTGAAAGTATAACTGAATAAAAATGATAAAATCATGGTCCAAATCTCTGATATTATTTATTGAATATTAGATAAGGATGCGATCACTCAACAGATTAGTCAAAATATATGGGATGTAATGATATTGCTGACATGAAACCGTTCATTATGAACATGACGAGGTGTGTCCAGATGAGTAAATAATAACAATTGTTTGTTGAAACAGAATAATGGGAATATTTAAATTTTTTATATTACATATTTCACAGCTTCATTATTCCCAATCCATTCATTTTGCAGCAACACTCTTCAAATTACCAACATTTTTCTGGTTTAGCGAATATTCATATTGAACTTTGGAAAGCAACATGATTTTTAATTATCCACGATTTCGTTTTCGAACCAGAATTTCCAGGCTGTATGCTCTTATCTTAAGTTCGAAAATGATATACATACTGCTGGTATAGAGATTCACACGATGGTAATCATTTGATAATTGAGAACATGTTCAAAGTGAAAAAATAACATTCAATTTAAAGGTTATATTTAAATGATTCATATGATGAAAGCACAAAAAATTTGTAGTTACTTTTTTGTAAGTAAAAATAAATCATAACATCGGGTGTGTGTGCTGACTGTCATTGCAGTACATAGTGCAGCTGAGAGACTCAGTTTATACTCTAATTTCGCGGGAAATAATGACTTCTGCGATGCCACAGAGGATCCAGCATTTTCCCGAAAAAATGATTGTCAAATGCATTTAATTCCACTTTTTTCCGAATTCGTATGAAATCATAGAACTAACATTGAATTATCGTCGAATACAAAAGTGGAGGTCTCGTTCATTCTATATCAAGCGCCTGTTGTAGAGAAATGTCATTATGTATGCCCAATGGTTCTCCGGGAGTTTGACCGAACCCTCTAGATGTTTCAGTTCAGATATCAAGGTTTAAATCATAGGTATAGAATTATGTGGAACTAACCCATAGAGAAAACAAGTAAGCTCAACCTTACTTATGTTGGAGTTTATTTTAAAATTTTCCATTAATGAAACCGAACTAACACAGATATGTGAAGCTGAAGAACGAAACACAGGAAACAGTAAACACAGGTCAAAGACTAACGTTAGAGATGGGTTAAAATTTCTAAAAACATGGTGTGCACTGGTCAATTTTTGATTGCATGTTTTTTAGTTTTCCTGAGAACTAATATAACCGCGTTCGTTATTTCCAATCCGGAGTGGAGCGAGAGAATACGGACACAGAACATCTAATAAATACTGATACGGATATACAATTAGACTTCCGAGAAGAAACGGAGAGGAAAGTGTCAACAGATGGAATTATCGATCTTATATCTTTTCCACAGAGCCGAATTCGGATAAACGGTTAATGAAAAAAAGGCTTCTTTCGGCCTCAGGAATCTACAGTGAAAATACATGTCGAGATTCCCCTGTATATCCATTGATAAATGAATATCCTCAGGGGTGCATTTCGGAAGTTCACTATTGATATCCCTATCGATAAGGATTATTACCATTGCAATTAATTTGCCATTATAAATATAAACAAATGAAATGTGAGTACGAACTAGGACGCCGACACTGTTCTCCCCACCATAAATTATGTCTTATTCCTTATCAATTTAAGAGGGTTGCTGCCTTTATAGCATTAATGATTTCATATCATATTTCCATTTATAGCTATATCGCGAAAATTTTCACTGCGCAGCGAGACATAATTTCCTACATAATCGGGTTTTTCGTGTCTGGAATCAGCTCCCCTCGGTGGTGGTGAACAGTGCTACTGTAAATTCGTTCAAGAACAATTTTATTTCAGTTTAGTTAGATAGATGGGCTGTATCTGTTATTCGTTTATATGTGTACTGAGTCCTATAGATCTTTATCTTGAACCTTATCCCTAATAAATAATATCAATAATAGCTATAATCCTAGTTCCGGCTGTGTAGAAAAACTGCAACCGACTTAAAAATTCTTCGGGAATTCAATAGAAAGAATCACAAATTAATCTAGCAGTTTTCAAGATATGATCCCTAGTTTCAAACCCATTCAATTTGTCGTAAAGTAACAGATAAAAAATGACAATTGCGGGTCATTTCATGGAGATCCATTCCCATTTGATGAGGTGTTTTACTTCTTTCGGACCAGCCTATAGATTCCAAAATAATATCAACTTATGAGCGGAGAATATCGAATCCGCCAAAATTTGAATAATTCTCCTAGCACAAAACTTCCAAGAGTACTGTAGACTCACGCTGTATGTAATTTTGAACCAATATACCTTTGTTATCAGCTGCGATGAAGCCAAGAATATTCTCATGTCTCAACATTACAGTTTGGTATATTTCTGCCTCCCTAAACCAGGATCTTTCCTCCCTACTGCTGAATATCTTCACTGCTACATTCTCACCACGCCATCTTCCCCTCCATACCTCTCCAAATCTTCCTTGTCCAATGCTCTCAACTAACTGAATTTGCCGCGCAATACTCCTCTGCACTAGTAAAGGCAAACCTGCAAAGAAAATGCGAGTGAAAGATCAACAAATCCTAGTGATTATGATGAGACACAAAGCCTAAAGAGAAATTCAATGTGAATGTGACCTATCGAACCATTACTACCTATACTCCATTCATAATTATAAAATCACAACTCTGGCCATGGTTTCGTTTTCAGGAATTGGTGCACCTGATAAAAAATCTGTGCGCGTACAGAGAATATCTTTAATGATAAAACGGCGTTGCCAGTTTCTTTGTTTACATCAAAGTAAAAGTATCAAAGATATTTTGACATGGGTACAAACGGTAAATTTGAATTGGACCAGAAATTGATTTATAAGCATGAATAAAGCAAAAGTAAGTACTAATCGCCTTTTTTACGCTTGATAACGAAGTTTTTTTAGGTATCTGGCCGTTTGGAAAGATTTCAAACGAAATTCCGGTCCCCCAGAAGTTTGGTTAGTTTCTGTATCGTTTTTGGTGCTCAATATTTATTTGGAATGTGTAAATGGACAAAAAAGGCTTCCTTATACGATCTTTTCACGAAAGCGACCGGAAAATATGGTTCAGGTAGGATTTTCGAGGAACTATGAGGAAAGAACTTGCAGAATGAAATTGCACGATTTTCGTAAGTAAACGGGTTTTGGATGGCCATCATCGGCCTCTAAATGATTATTGTTGATCGTTTTCACGTTTCAGAAAAAGAACCACTTCGTATAAGCCCATTTTGAAGAAATTTGTGTATGTAACATTCAACGGTAGGTATTTGCTCTTAATCGAAAGAATATATTATATCTAGTGCTACTTCTTTCAAAAGAGACACAAGCTTTTAATGCTGTAGGGGCCCTATAATGTGGAGGAGTTTGTGTCTTATTTTAGAACAGGTGAATGATAAATGTGAAGCATATGTGTTTGACCTGTTCCATATTATTTGTACAAACCTACTGTGGTTGTAATGTATGAATATTTTTTAAACTAATAAATTATACTATACAGTCAGAATATTTTACTCCTTGTTCATAAGATCAAATGAATGAAATGTTTATCTTCTACTCTTATTTTTATTAAGTTAGCTATTAAGGTTATGTTCCAAGAAAAAGTTCCTGTTGCATCGGAACTCCCTTCAACAATTTGGATTCCAGTGGAGGGATATAATGTTTCATTATTCTTGATTCAACAATTGATGTCAAGTCTTGAACTTTCAGTTCAAGAGGATAATAAACATTAAATCTTCACAGGCATGCATATGAAAATTATGTGAAAGCAATGCAATTTTCTTCCATGGCGAAAAATAATATATTTCAACAGTGATCTCTTGTACTTTTCATGCAAATAACTAGAAAAGGAATCCTTTCTATCAATTCATATAAATGTTAATCATTTTCGTCCATCACATCTTTTCCAATTCATTCATTTTCAAAATAAATTCACATTCTGAGAAATACGCTAAGAATGTAGAAAGGGCAACATAGTGTTGACTTGGAACATAAAAATATTCTGAAAAACGTCATAACTTCGATACAGAGTGGAATGTGTCAAATTTCCAAGGCCAGAGTTGTGATTTTATAATTGTGAATGGAGTATACGTAGTTTTTGATGAGTTCAACGATTTCATTATGAATTTCCAATTTACATTCATTTTCATGCTCACTCGCTTGGTTTCTTGGTGGAAAAAGTGGAGTAGCTTTTGTAGATTGTCCTCTGAGTCCGCAATGAATATCGCATCATTCACATACAACACTTTATGAGAATAGGTCATTGTTCTGGGCAGCTTTTCTACGTCATCCATCATTTCATTGAACTTGAATCGATTAATGCAATTAACTTAACTGATTCCTATGTTCATGTTTATTTCTTTAGTTAATGACTTTCATACAGTATCCCGGCTTGCCATGAAATTCTGACACATTTCACCGCGTATATTTTGATAATGTTGGGTTATGGTCATTCCCCTGTCAGATACGCCGGCAAAGTTGTTTCTGCATAAAAATTGTAGTAATTACGTATTTATCAAAATGTGCATTTACTTTGGAAAAATAATGAATTTGAGAAAATATTATGTGAATTCAATAATTTCAAAGACCTGGCGAATGCTGAAGAAACTTTTTCTCTGTTAAAATACTAGAAATATTTCAGGTACATGTATAAAAACGGTTGGAAGATTCAGTTATGCTATTTTCTTTCACGGAAATCAAGAAACGAGTGTTGAAATTTTACTGAAAACATAATGGACAGAATAGTCCGTTGCTTTGTGACAGTTCATTCAGAAAAAGAATAACACTAGTCGAAAAACCCAGAAAAACGAACGGAACAGACGAACCTATGAAATTCCCCAATTTCAAAAATTCTCAAGAAATACCTACAGAAGACATTTGAATACCTTTTTGCACAAATTGAAATACTCCAGTATGAAAATGTAGTAGTTCTGCGAAACCTGTGTCACAGTTAAACCTTAGAAGAACTAACTCCATTTACAAAGTTAGAAAAGAGTAAATAGAAAGTTGCCTTGGCAATGTCGCTTGATTTTCACGCGTGCCAACCTGCGTCAGTTTTAAGTGAAAGAACTTGATGAACCTAAATCATGGCTAACCGGGATACTTTATAAAAGTGAATGGGGTATACTCGTACGTTCTACAATACTGGTTTACCGCATATATCAATTGTATCAAATGGTGGTCAACATTTTTCCCTTTTCAGATTCTTGAAACATCCGTTAATCAACCATATTTGTAATGAACTTGTTCAATGAGGGACTTCGGTCAAGTTGCCAACACAAAAATTTCGCTTTTTTTCTACCAATGGGGAAGGGAAATTTCAGAACAAATTTGTAATGATCAGCTTCACATTATTCATAAATATCCGTAAACTTCGACTCGGCTTTGCAAAACAGGTAATTAGAGCAAAATATCGATATTTGTGGAGATCATCTCTGATTGACTGAAAGTTGTGTTGGATCTCCTGGTTCACGCCAACAATGTCAATGGACCAACTATCTGTCACGACAAACAGTAAACAAACCGATTGTTTACTCTGTGTTTTTTCCCGCAATTGCTTCATTTTTGTCTTATAAAAGTATGCTATTATTCTGTTGTGTGGTTAATTGGGGAAGTAAAAGACCTCTTGGCATTGTGACATTCTATAGAATTCCTGCTACTTCACCCATAAAATACAACTAAATGGACTGCCTTTTGAGGAGATAGTTATCAGCTATTTAAAGGGCTGATTAAACAGAGAAGGAATTGAAAAATACTATTGTATGCTAAAAACATTTTATTACAGTTAGAGGTACCTGATATTTGTGAGTTTTGTATTCTAATTTAAAATGTCCTCAATGTATGTACATACCCAAACTTTTTTATGTGTATATATCATATCATAAACAATAAATCAGTTTACATTCGGTAATTTTGAATTGCATTTTCCTATATTCACAAATTGCATAAAAAATTCACGTTCACGTTCTGTATACGTAGAAGTTTTTGGCGATATCTTTGTCAGTTTGCAATTTTACGAAATAATAACTCAATTAGGCTAGTCCTTAGATATCACACAATGTTTATCCACTCAAAAATTGGTATCACAACACTCAACTTTAGAGAAAATGATAGTAATAATAGAGTAACAGAAGTACTGATCAGAAATGTTTTGTTATTTGTTTGTCCTAGCAGCCATTTTAAAAGCTGATCGTGGCAGATCGTTGGACTGGTCTATTGACATTGTTGACGTAAACCAGGACATCCAACAAAACTTTCAGACAAACAGCGATGATCTTTACAAATCGATATTTTGCTCTAATTACCTGGTCCTGGTTTGCAAAGCCGAGTCGAAGTTTACGGATATTTATGAATAATGTGAAGCTGATCATTACAAATTTGTTCTGAAATTACCCTTCCCCATTGGTAGAAAAAAAGCGAAATTTTTGGGTTGGCAACTTGAACCGAAGTGCCCCATTGAATCTCTCTCCATTGATATCTTAAGCTATTTTACAAAAAACAACCTAAGGCAAACAATATTATGGAGAGGCCTTACATCTTCCAAAGGTTCTAGCTGAACAATAATTCAAATAGCAAATATTCAATCAAACACCATTGCAAGAATATTGTCGAAACCTGACCTTTCCAAGGCATTATAAACTGGTCGTCGAATGACAAAATTATTTATGAAAATATGATATAAAATCTTTCCAGCAAATTATTGTTTTCTCTTTAGGAACCAAATCTCTTTTTGAAATGTATGTAAGCAAAATTTTTCAGATTAGAATTATAAGATTTCAAGGGAATGATGTAGGTACAACAAAAATTTAAAATTTGAAAAAGTATAAAATTTTATGAAAAATGCCAATTATGAAAATTTTAAAAATATGTTCATACTTGTATCTACCCACAATACCAAGAAAGTATGACCAGAGTAGATCAGAGATACGCACAAATGAAGGGAATTTAATTGAGCTACGAATACATTCTCATTTAAAAGTGTCCTCCTCCAATAACTCAACATCGAATCACAATAATTCGTGAAAACATCCAGACAGGTCGATGTTTGATGACAGGGGGATATGATCAAGGATACAAAGCTTGTTTCTACTAGCAACCCCCTGGAGCATGCATGGATTCAAATTTGTATGAACCTGCAGTTTGTGTTCTTATAATAGAATATTCACAAAGTTACAGGGTGTTTTTTATGGAATTATGGTACCGATAAAACCAAATGAAACATATTTATGTTCTAATTGATCGTATAATTTCTATTGAAAGAAAAAACAAACCGAACAATAAGGTGATTAAAAAGTGCCTTTTTTCTCTTTAAGCTTATCAGAACCTGCACTGCCATACGCAAAGATATAATGGCTTTCAGAAAATTTCGTTTCAGTATTCTGTATTGCAGAATTATTAGATGTGCGTTTTATCAGTTCTTAATAAAAATGACAAAATGGTTTACAAGTTGGAGGAGAAAAAGGAAATGTTGAAAATTTATTTACAGAACAATGACTGTGCTAGGGCTACTGTGAGAAACGACATCCTGATAAAAATGTTCATCATTCATTTATCATTCAGTTGGTACATAAATTTGACAAACCTTAACGGCTGACTTTCTGAATCTAAATAGAACAAAGTGACGCACGTATGATAGTAGGTTTGCTGACGGGACACTGCGGCCTTAGGAAACATCTGAACACCATGGGAATACTTAGAGAACCCGTGGATTGCAGACTTTGCGTTGAAGAGGAAGAAACTGCCTCTCACATCCTCTTTGAATGCGACGCCCTAGGAAGAAGGCGTCACATAACCCTCGGAGAGACCAGTTCGGAAACGGGCATGAATCCGAAAAACCTCATAAACAGGCTACTGAACCTGATAAAGGACACAAACCTATTCTCGTGAGAAACCACTGACGAAAGAGTGATACAATAGAACCAAGTTGGTCGCAGTGTCATAGGGAGGCCAAGTGCTAACCCGGTCTCTGGTTCGTCAGCCAAATCAATCAATCAAGGGCGGATTTACGGGGGGTGGGGGTACTGGGGGTAACTACCACCTCCCACCCATAAGTATCGAAGACCTGAGGAAAAGGTGTGCACATAAAATATTTCATACATTGTGAACCTGATTTAATCGTTTTCAATCGTTATTACCCCTCCCATGAAAAAGATCTGTTAGGAAATTACCGAAGAAGCGGCAATGCACCGATCAGCGCACGCAGTCGACGTAGATGTATTGAAACACGAAAAACATATTTTCATATTTTATATCTTCTATATACATATATAAAAGAAAGATGTTGGTTATACCATTTATAACTCGTGATCGGATGGACTGTTTGCTATGAAACTTCATATATGGATTCGTCCACAGTCTGGTTATTATAAAATACAATAAAACTTTGAAAAAATCGATGAAAATTTTACTTATACAGGAAATGCTCTTCCTCCTTTTGAGTAAGGTCACTAGATGTCGCTACAGTTACAGTTACGCTACCGCTTATTCGTTTGTACTTCATTTGATATTCTCCGCGTTAGACAAATAGTGTGTACAGTGACTATATTCCCTCTATAGTCACTATAATAGTGTGTAATTTGAGTTGCCTACAACTCTGCGCTGTTGGGCAAAACCAAAATGTCTTAGCGTATGAGTACAGATGTCTAAAATGATTAGATTTCGTTGAGATATGAGAAAAGTTTCGTTCTCACCACTTCAGATGGCGCTATTCACACATTATGACTGATGATTATTAGTTATTTTTATAGTTTTATTTATTCCAAATAACGTAATCGTGAAGGTACTATATTTGACATTATCACAATTAAATGGCGATGAAGTCGTTGAGGCTTTCGTGGCCATCGATTGATGTCATCTGTTCTTTTTTCGAGCTTTTCGGTCGTCGTGATTTGAAATGGTCGAAAAAAGAACATATGACATCAATTACTATGTAATTTACATAGGGCTTATGGTACCATGAAAGGCTATTAACAGATCCAGAAGCGGGGGTGAATATCACAGTGAATTTTCATCGAAATGTCAAGTAAATCGGATTTTGGCGATGAGTTCCAATCGTGAGATGTCCATTCTCATCTTTTCTCATAAATTTTGAAATGTTTTTGAATTTCTGTTTGGGTAATAAATATATTTGCGGAAATAACTGAATCCAAAATTGCCATTATTAGTGATTGACATATTATTTTTGTGTATCTGTTCTGTGTGATAGCTCATATCCATGGAAACATTAGACAGTTCAAAAATCAGAGAACCAAGCCGTTGATCTCCGATCACTGGTGATTACGATTTGTGAAATCCACCGTAAGTATCATTTAGGCGAAACATAGTTCGCTGGGCCAGCTAGTATGTTCATAAATTCATTCATTCATTATATGTAGAAATAAAACGTTGTATAGCTTATCAACCACATTTTTATTTCTTCGAAATTTAAATCACATAAATAGATACAGTCTACTCATATGAAAACAAAATTTCCACCACCGCCCTTGATTGTTGGATCTATCTAAGTTATAGTACATGCGTCTGTTCCAATATCTTAGTTTTTAGGTTGATTAAGTACCAGAGGATCATTATGGAATAATTTTTTCTTAAGAAAACACGCAAATAACTTTTATATTTTCCAAGATAATAGTAAAAAGCACTAACCTGATCCGCTACCGCTTGTAGTCATCTCAATCATATGCTTGAGACTGACGCCTTTCAATATTGGATGATCGGGCGCTTCAATGCTGTCTTCCCCATGTTGTAGATGATGATGGAGACCACCTCTGCTTTGCTTGGAGGTACGGCAAAAATAGTAGGTGATGATAATCGCACATATCAATGCAGTAGGTGCGACAATTATAACCATGATCTCCAAGGGTGAAAGATTCCATAATGACGGTTCTACACAAGTTAACAATCATCAATTTAATCGCGATATTTCAATTATGAGGAGACACTTGAATGAAACAGATTTTTCAGAATTTCATCTCAAATCTCTTTCAATAATTGTCCTTTTGAGGTCACTGCAGAATATAATTGCTGAAATTTTTTATGGATTTTTGAAGTCTTTGAATTTAAATTAATATGGCCCCCTATATGATTATTATTATACTGATAACTCTTAGGTCTCCGAGACACCCCTCAGAAACTGCAAGCTTCTGAGCTTGCACCTCGGGATTGAACTCGAACCTTCCGGGTCCTCTAATGTTGGAAACTATATTTTGCTGTTCCATATAGAACATATAAACAATTATGACGGCAGGTGAGTCCACCGTTTTAACGTTGGAAAGTTTCCTTTATAAATTAAACTATTATTATTTATAAGCAAAAAATCTATTGATGCCATATTATGGACACTGTTTTCTCGACTTATGACGATCAGCTGATTAGCAGTGACCTCAATTTGAAAAATGATTTCCACTCAATATAAAATTGTATACATACCAAGAACTAATTATAAACAGAAACTGAAACAAACTTAAAGCTCAAGCTATGTTCAAAAGTGTTAAAAAACCATGCAATTACAAAGCGGGAAAGAGGTAGATAAAAGGTTACATGCTATGGTGTTATGAATAAATTATGGGTGTAATATAGTGATGAAAAAGTGTATTTCAACTGAATTTTTGATGACGCCTCGAATGTCATGACTAAATTTTTTTATGATACCATTTAACGAATTTTGCAGTTGCAGACAATCACAGTGATGGAGTGTTTCTGGTCTACAACATCCATTGATAATCCTTGTGATCTAATATATTTTTGATATACACTATATTCATGATAAAGAACTAAAATAACAATTTTCATTCTAAAACCCGTAAGGGTAAGAATGCGAGATAATGAAAAGGCAACTGTAACAATTAAGTCTTCAAGGTTGTTAAAATGTTCAATGTAATTCAATTATGGAATCCACTGAAGCTTTGCTTCATTTATTGAAACCAATGAAATGATTGAGACGCATGACATGCTTCTTCAATCAATTTAATTTTTATATAGAAAAATTTACCCACATGCTATATTTTCAACTATATGCTGCCATTTTACCCCATATTATTTCATCGATCTGGAATTCGAAATCACGTAAAATTATAACCAATTTTTGATATAGAATACGATGGAAGAATTAAACATAGTATCAGACTTATGATATTAATTCTAAAAAAATGTACAGAAACACATTATATGCCGGTATCCAAAGGCTTCCCTCAGGATAAGGTTTTATACTTTTCTCCTGCCTCCCTCAACCTTGAGGTCGGCTGAAATCATACTCAACTCACTGAGGGTCGGTATTATAAAAGTAAAACCGAGGGTTAAACCGTGCGTCAACTACCAGATTCCGTATTTTTAGTGAGGAATTTGGTTGTAGACGCAACGGTTGAACCCTCGGTTGCTTTATATAATATCGGCCCTGAGTATGCTCCATTGAACCTCGACAGCTACTTCGAGTTGTGCCACACTCACTTTCAATGGTGAACTGTGCAAATGAGCCTTATCTTGGGAAATAATTATTAATATCGATCTTTCACATTCAATTCGGTACATTGAGGTAAAATAGCAAAGTACAATTGAAATAAAATATATTGCAATTAATAATGAAGTAGAATGGCAATTTTCATAATGAATTCATTTGACCTATAGGATCCTTGATTAGTTTTATCCAAGCAACATTCTCATCAAACTAGAATATGTATGAAGAAAGCCTTCAGTACAAGTTTAGGAAATTTAGATTACCAGGGTGAATGAAGATGGTTTTCTTGGAAAACTTAGAATAACCTATTTGTCCTATTTGAATAACCATCAATTAACTAGGAAAGTTTTGAAAGCGAAACTTTGTGAAAATCGATATATCCAAATGTCATACATTTCTATAAAGTCTTATATTCAATATTGATACACTATAAACATCAAGTCGACATGTCATATAGCATAGATTAGACAGTTCAAAATTTTTCAAGTTCACGCCCACACTTTCAACGGATTTGATCGAACCTTCGCGATACATAGCGTTTTGAATGCATTTTACCGACAGTCGAACAACACCAAATATACCACATAGAAGCGATCGAGTATCAAATATTCAACCAGACCACTGTACAATAATCCGCTGTTATTTATAGCGTCTGCTTGATTTTGTGCTGGTTGACCGACTATATACTGAGTATTTCATGCCAAATCTGTTTAAAACACCGACTTTAAGATCTGATTGTACACAATAAGCAAATGAGGTTTGAATTGAACGTATAGAAATTTTAATGGAGTCAATACTTAATTGGAATGAGAAAGACCATATTATGATTCTAATTGAAAGTGAGCATTTAACCGAGTTACATATTACGCTAGTTCTCAAGAATCTTCAGAATGAAGATTCAAACAGATAGTTTCATTTCACTAGAAAGTAATCTAAAAATTCAGATATTGAGCAAACTTTCAATATGATTACTCAGATGAAATGTTGCTTGGATACCGTTTGATATGTAGACCAGATCGACAAAATATTAGTCCGGAAGGCAGCGTTGCTGGTCATTTCATCTCGATTGGTTATCATTCCTCTCGGGTTGATGATCTGAGCGTTGCTAATATAATTAAAAATATGTATATATCTCCAGAAAACTATATTCCAAAATTCATTTCAAGCCACTCGAAAATTTGCTACCTTTCGTAATAATGATAACAATGTAAAAAATTTTGCTACATACGTAGTGTAGAATTATGCGTGAGCCATTCGTACAAAACTACCATTAAAAATAAGTATGAAATTTGAAATTTAATGAATCTTGTATACTTATATCCTCAGAATAATCAAAAATACTGAACTATTTATAAAGGGTGGAGCATGAAACGTGCTACAAAAATAAAACGAAATAACTTTTTTTCTGTGTGAGTAATCGGCTTATTTTTTTTATTTTGAAGGTTACTATTTAGATTTATAAAAATGAATACTTGGATACTGAAAAAAGAATTTGGATAGTGCAACGGTTCCATGGTGTGCAGTCCGTCATTTCCGTTCAAAGTGAATCAAGTCGGGAGTTTGTCGGTTAAAATTGCCTTATGTGGAATGAATCTAATCCAGAATAATGCTTCATGAGACGGGACTGCACCCAGAGCGAGTCACTGTGTGGTGCGCAGTTCCATCGAGATGTTTTTTGTAACTGTCAATGGGAATCGTTATTCAAAGATGTTGAAGGAGTTTTTCACCCAGAACTGCGCCGAAGACGTATTCTATTCAACAGCATTTGTTTTCAGCGAGATGATGGAGCAACTGCACATATAGCCAGACCAGTTATTGCGGAGCTCCAAAAACAAAATAGCAAACAAATTGATTTCCAGGAACTCCACTTTTCGCTAGCCCCAAGGTCACCTGATCTGACTGTACCAGACTTTTTTATGGGGTTATGTCAAGCAGGAGGTCCACAAAACGAAACCCAGGAAATTGACTGAATTAAGGCAGTCCATTACGACAATAATTGAGGCGATCCCAACTTCAATACTTCAGACCTCAATGAACAATTTTTTAATCAGGTGCCGCATATGCGTGGGTAAGCGTGGCAGTCATTTGCGGTCTATAAACAATAATCTATTTGGAATAAAATTTACTTTTCTATCAAATAAAAAATAAATAATAAAATACATCGATTAAAAAAAAGTTATTTGAATTTCTTATTGTAGCACAATTGGTGCGCCACCCTTTACTATAGAAGAAAAAAATGATTAGCACATATTCAGTCTAATAATTATATATTCGTAAGAAATTAACATATTAAGATTTTGATTCGATATACGATTATTTCATGAAAAAATTATGAAATTTCTGCCGGGTGGTTTAAGGGTGGAAAAAACTACCCGCTGTATTGAGAGAAGAGATCTACATTAATCCATACATCCCTTCAGGTTGAATATGCAAAATTTTATTTTGGACAGCGCCGGCCGTTCCAGCAATTTTCATACTTATACCCCACAACCCCGACAATGGTAGTTCTATGGCCTTGATATCATTACTGAATGTGATAGCAGACATACAATGCTATGATGTATTCCAAATCTGGCCCAAACATCTCCAGATGTTGAAGTATTATAGAGAACAAACTAGCTTTTTTTACGAATTTCAGCACCCGGTATCTTTGCAATGAAGCGTTTGTTGATATGAAATTGTCTTCTTTAAATAAGTTCTTCCATAGACTGTATGAATTTCAATCGAGTTTAAAATTGCCTACTTGATTTTCTAGAACGTGTTTGGACCATATATAGAGAAGAATCTACACACGCCCTACCACTTGAATAAAAACTGCGTGAACTGACTATTGGGATATCTTTTTTTTTAGATCAAGTTTATCGCCAATAACATAAAACAATGAGCAGGATGAAATGACCATCGAAAGTGTAACGCTACCCGCGGGACTACATGATAACCCATCTGTATTTTGAATCCCCAAATGTCTAACCTGGTAAATGTACGTGGGGTGGCAATACGATCTTCAGGTTTTCATTGCAGAAATCTGAGTTGTCGCAACATGCCGATACTTTTTTTGTATATTCATCATTTTTGAGATCTATAAAATGTTCATTACAGTATTCTTTGCCTACACCAGATTGCAAAAAGGCTATTTCCGGTATGTTTTTCAAGTCCATACATCTATAAAAGAATTCAATAGTTAAAGAGAGTTTTGTCGATTCATTCGCTGCTTCCACCTGCTGGAAAAGAAGTGTTGCTTTCATGTTAGTAAAAAACGTATATGAGTAAAACACGCTATTTACAGGGAAAAACTATCATGCTTTTGAAATGCCAAGCTACTACAGAAGAAACATAGAAAGGTGTACCATAAGATGTAAATATATCGAATAATACAAAGTGTTTCGAGTATTGATAAACAATCTTTTATCGCGTATTCTACGTCCAAAAATTTTCCTCTGCGCCTTCACAAAGTGTTGGTCGTAGTTGCATTCAACTGGGCGCAATTGGGCCCAGAGTAGATTTCCTTTGACCATATGAACTAATATGAACTAATATTCCGAAGCTTTGCAGAGTTATTTGAGCTCTTAGACAAATATTCACATTTGAAATGTTTTTGCTGAAAACTCGAATAAAAATTCGACATATACTTGTGAATACCCTATAGAATTTTGTTGTCAAAATCAAACTGAAATACGTACAGCATGCCCTCAATAACAATTCTTAATTAGAATTCAACAAAGTTCATTTTCTTGAGGAGATTTCAAGAAAATGGTCTATACAGCAAATAGTAAATTAGTGCAATACGGACGTAGAATATGCGTTGAAGTTCGTGTATCAAAATTTGAAAGACCCTTGAAATCTAGACAGACTCTGCCACCAAATAAATTTTAGCCAAACTCAATAGATAACCCTTTTCCTTCAAAAATTTCACGAAAATATTGGACTGATTAACCATTTTGTATAAATCTTGATATTTGCCCTAAAGACTTTGGAATGGCAGCTTTAAACCATTGAAACAAATCTTCTTCGAAATATCTCATTCCTTTTGAAGACTTTGATCTAACTGATCATAGTATCATTGTTTTCATAGTCTATAAAAACAATGAAAATATTGATATCATTAAATGAAGAACAATTTTGCAGACTAGTTCCTGCCTTCTGATGAATTATGACAAAACTCTTGAAGCAGTTGTACAAGATGCGAGAGCTTTTTGCGGATTGAGAGAAATCTTATGATGATAATGATGTATTGTTTATACTGATTACTCCTAGGTCTCCTGAGGAGATCCCCCTGAAACTGCTGAAACTACAAGCTTCGAAGCTTGTAACTTGTACAAGTTCGGAGAAGCAGTTGTTTTCTGTGTAGGCTTTGTTACTGTGGCCTCACGTCACCTTAGGCAAAGCACTGTTATTTCGTGAGAACATATAAAGATTTTCAGGAAATCTAAAACTAATGAAAGGCGTTATTGGGCGATAGTATAGCTCATAAATTTTCTGCACACTTAAACTTATTTCATAAACTATAAAATATATATTTCTTCGAAACAAACACTGACGACAAGAAAGCTATTCATAGATTTCAATTTAAAACTATGAGCCATTTTGTTCATATCCATTCGTTAACCTATTGATTTGTCACAGTAATTTTGTAGGGTGCGCGAATCATTTTATTTCGATAAAATAGTTATCCACATTACATAAAAGATTGTTTTTATAATCATATAAGTCCATCATATGTTCGAAAATCATTTTTACAATTCTTTCAGTTCAATTTCCTAGCATATATAAATTTTGGTGGTTTGATTCATTGTTTTCAGGGGTTCGAGTTATTTTTTAACCAATTGCGGTCAAGCTGTGAGCTGCACCTTTGAAAGTACATTTGTAGGTTACCATATTCTGGACATTATGGTTTGAATTCAGTTGAACACGTAACAGTGTAAGCTTAAACTTAATATGTATACCTATCTCGTAGCCGCATTTATTGTCTTGAAGTCACATGTCATATTTTTAATCCGTTTTTCTGTAGAAATCGCACGGACGAAAACAGCGTTCACAACTGAAATATCTCAACGCATTATGTGCATGGTCTCTCGCATCGTGTACAGCTTCTTTAGTGAGTAGGTCTTGATTTTTACAAAAAAAAATTCAAATAAATATATTGAATAAAGCAATTTTAAGGATGTTTTAAAACGGAATTTCTCGAATAAAGATCACGAAGTCTGTTCTATGAAACACATTTTATTGACCCGATTCCTGACAGCCATTGCTTTCGAGATACAGCACTTTTTATATTTGTTTGGTCATTCCTCCTTTCATCGTAACTTCAGAACAACCCCAAAAATTATTTGAAATTTAGTACACATATTTCTCATTCAGAGTCCAATAGAGTAACCTCTCCCAATGAGAAATATTTGTACTAAATTCGAAAAATTTAGTTAGGTCAGAAGGTACTATCTCAAGAAGAAATGGCAAAATCCATAAAAAGCCACTGTATGTCGGAATCAAATATTGAAAAGATCAATAGATTAAGTATATCTAGATATACGACTCGGTGAACTCTATTCGCAGTTTAAGTAGTTCCGTTTCCCAATGGAACAACCGGTATAAAATAAATTTCAATACAAAAGATTCAAAAAAATCTAAATAGAAATTAATGAGATTTCCTGACACCTTTTCACTATAAGTGTTCTACTGGATGCTCTAGCTTTCTACAGTGCTGCAAGAATATACTAAAATTAATAAGAGAAGTGAAGAAGTATCTTATTTATATACAATTTGCTCCGAAGAGATGAGGAAAGTAGCTGGTAGAGTTATAGAAGGCAATTTTTCTCAGCGAGTGCTAGTCGTCAAAGTTACCTGCGGATCTTTTCACGAGAACGGGAAATAGATGGGCATTGCAGAAATCCTCCGAATTGCAGCACTCCATCACAAATGTGTGATCGAGGGGACTATTCTTCACATTGCAGAGCAGAGGATTGTTAATCGGAATTGTCAGATCCTTCTCCAGGCACCTACATATGTCCGGACAATGCACCAAAAATTGTTTTCGTTTAACAGGGTTTTAAATTTTACTGTGAATTTTTGCATAATTTGTTCACCCTCATTTCATTTTTTTCTTCTTTTTAGCCAGTCCAAATTAAAACACGATGGAAACGGATACAAGAATGTTACGCAATCATCAACTTAATGCAAAAAGCTTTAGATAAAATATATATGTTAAATTTTCATTATGATGTAAATAATTTTCTATCTGAAGACTCAGACTATGGATCAATCAGTATCATCCGCATTCTGGATTCAAACGGTTTTTTACATGGTTGTAGAAATACCTTTGAAGTGCCAATCTAGGAATCACCCCAACCAAACGCCCTAGATTGTCTCTATCGCAGTTTAAGAGTAGTCTTTAGAATTATACAAAAGTCATCAAACTATTTTTATATGGCTAAGATATAATGAATTTTGTACAAAAATTTCAAAACTCTCTTGCTTATAAATAAGATTCTCCTCAATTCTAATTGAAACATCAATCCTAGCATTAATATGAGGAATTAGTTCATCCACAGATGTCCCGTATCGAGTTGTTCAACAGAAAATGTGGAATAGACAGTCATATTACATCTCCAATAGTACGCGTGTATATCATTGGGCTACCCACAATGGAATTGTAATTGTCACCATTTAAATGATCTCGCTTCTTTATTCCAAACAGAACACTGAAATTTTGAGTTGAAGAAGAGATATTTTTTCAAAATGTTAAACAGTTTTTGTACAAACCCGGTAGCAAGGTAGTTCCCTTAGTGGGTAAAAACAACCATATAGTAATCCATCATGAGAAAGGATTCTTCATTCTCCGAGGATAACCACATTTTCTGTTTATATAAATATTTCTCACATTTTTTAGTATCTTCATAAATTCAAAGATTGAAAAAACGATGAAAACTATCGGGGATAGCACAATTATGTACAGTATTGAAGAGATCATATGACATTATATATTTTCCCTTGTACCACTTGGTCCAGGACTCTATACATACATACTATCCGGGAGGAATGCCACAACTGAAAACAACAACAAGCTGGGGTCATTGAGGTATAGAACGATTTTAATAGTCTGAGAGCCTCGGTGTTATGGAGTTAAATTTGAAAGTTCAATAAATCTTAAACCAATCAGCTGACATATTTTAATGTGTGAAATATCACTTCAGTTGAAAATTTGAAGTGAAAAGTTTCTTATTCAACAATAATAATCATTAATTCATGCTGACGCGTAATATCAGTTTTGCCGTTTTATTTGGTTGCTATCGTATGTTGTGTTATGTGGCACTGATGACGGCATAACAAGTCAGAAACCGTTCTATCACTACTATGCAACCTAGCGGTTCACTTTTGAATTAAATCTCCACTAGTCCATTTACTTTTATAATTATTATACAACCGCAGATAGTGCCAAGCAATTTTTGTTTTTTTTGTTGAATCATTTATAAAGGCGGAGAAAAATTCCTGTTTTCATGTACCGGGGAACTCATATTAACAAAAATAGGAAATGTCCACTTTTTATTACTGTCAGTTGATTGGTTCTAGATTTATTAAACATAGAAATTTCACTCAATGTCAGAAAAATATCCTGTTTATCACGAATCTGGACATTCCGACGATTAAAATATCTGGATATCAGTGTACCTATATGATTTCAGTTGTGGTTTCTATTATTCGCATTTCTCCCGATACACCCTTTACATGTTGTCCGGCCCGTAACGAACACATTTGAATATAGAAAACATGTTAGTATAAAGAAACTCAAAACTCTTTAAAAAGTTAGATTCTGTTGTTATTCAAAAATACTAGGAGGCAAAAAGGTCCACTCTGTTACCTGCACTATCTCTATTAAGAACTTCTTTAGAGTTGGGCAAAAAATTGTTGCAAAAATCCTTGGCACAACAGATGTTTTTCTTGCAGAACACGGGGTACTCGGGTGGAAAAAAATTTCTTCTATCGAGGCAGCCGCTCCTAATTTCATTACTGATAAATGCCAATACTTAACTACATTTTGAATATTTCAATATCCATATTGTTATAATCGATAACCAATACAAGGTACAGATTAAATATCAGAAGCTCTATTCTGATCCACGATTGAAGCATATTTCCAGAAAGGCAGTACAGAAAGGCGGATATACCACTTTCTGATAGATACTGATTGCAAGGGTGTTCTTGTATTACATGAAAAAATATAAGTTATGAGAGTTCTAGCTCGGAAACAAGTATTTCTCTAAATTCGGTGATAGAACTCCAATCAATCGTGTGAAAAAATACAAATGCATACTTATTTAATAAAATAGCTGGGCAGCTCATCAACTAGGTAAGGAATATATCAACTGGCAGACTATTCACCAACAGGTGATAACAAATATTTTCAACTTTTGTGAATTGACCAAATTCAAAGGTCCAAAGGAAGAATAAAGAAAACTTATATCGAGTAGTTGCCAAATCACCCCATATGTGTTATACAATTTTCAATAGTTCAGGAGGTATAAGAATTTAATTGATTTTCCCAGAAATGTTCGCCCACAACAACTTTGATTGTTTTCCTTTTTTTATTCTCGTTCGTCGAATTTTTTTGAGCGACTATTAGTTCACCTAGGACCTAGGAGTTATGGAACACAATTTGAAATGGATCAAAAGCCCAAAATTGTTGTTTGAGAGCAAATGAACAAAAAGGTCAAGTCGTAAAGATAATTTCAGTGTTCCTGAACACTTCAATGGCCTTCGAAGAATAAGACAAAACAAATAATTAGTCTATCCTTAAAAGCCCCATGTACCGGGAGATTTTTTTAGGTATTTCGTTAGACTTATTCGAAAAAGGAATTTCGATACAAATTCAAGATTCTGTATTATTGTTTTGGGGTACATAAACTCAAATTGCAAAATATCCGCGCAACCACTACAAGCCACTATAGCCTGATTGTCAAATTTGTTGAAAGAAAGAGTGTCAAAAATTAGTGTTTATATCTCCAAAATCCATCTATGTAAGAATTTCTTTTTGCAACAGTCGAACAGAAAAAAGTACACTGATACTGCTCCTTGTATAAATTATGAGGAAATATTATACAGGATGCCTGTAACAGGGCTTCAAAGTGAGCTTCGAATTTCGATAAAACTATGAAATCTCATTTTTTCAAGTAGTAACCATATAATTTTATAATTTCGATCGATTGCTCGTCAAAAACTAGTTAGAGAGTGACAAACATTTTATGTCTTCAAAATGAGTAGTTTTGCAGTCGTCGAATAAAATTCGAATGTCTTGACTAAAGCCAGGTTTGCCTCAGTCAAATTCATTAGTATGCTCGTCTTTTTTCAAGTAGACTATGTTGGGAATTGTCATTCTTACGTATACCACTTTCTGATAGATACTGATTGCAAGGGTGTTCTTGTATTGCATGAAAAAATATAAGTTATGAGAGTTCTAGCTCGCAAACAAGTATTTCTCTAAATTCGGTGATAGAACTCCAATCAATCGTGTGAAAAAAATCCAAATGCATACTTATTTAATAAAATAGCTGCGCAGCTCATCAACTAGGTAAGGAATATATCAACTGGCACACTATTCACCAACAGGTGATAACAAATATTTATAACTTTTGTGAATTGACCAAATTCAAAGGTCCAAAGGTAGAATAAAGAAAACTTATATCGAGTAGTTGCCAAATCACCCCATATGTGTTATACAATTTTCACTAGTTCATTCTTACGTATGTTATCATTGATCAAGCACTATGCAGAACATGCAATAATAATTAGGCTTTAGTAGTGAAATTCGAATTTTATGCGATAACGGCAAAACTACTGATTTTAAATTTAAAATAAACATCCATTTTTTTTTCAAAGAGATTTTGCAGTTCTCAACAAAAAGAAATCGGGAAAACACAAAGTCCAAGCCTCATACACGTGTTTCGCCCTTACGAGCATCATCAGACCTAAAAAATTTACAACAATGTTCTATCCAAACAACAAGAAAAACAACATAGGAACATTAAAAAATCATTATAAAATTATTTACCCAAAGAACTACAATCAGTTCCACACAAGGGCATAAAATACGGCAGGAAAAGTCGATCGTCAACAACTCATCATAAACAAACAATAAATGATGAAGGTTGGAACCGCCGACGCGAACAAACACAAAAAAGGGGAGTGAATGGAAAACCAAAATAATCTAGAAATTATAGCGGATGGATTCGAACACGGGTTTTCAACATAGGTAGAGGAAAGTCAACCTCCGAGCTGCAACGGCTGACGGTAGTTTAAGAAGAAAAATGATACAGATAGCCTCAAACCGATTTGATATTATTGAAAATAAGGTTAGGTTCGGAATTGTAAATATCGTTTACACAAATGTGATTATGACCTCTCTTGGCCCGTGTAATCTCCATCTTCTCAAGAAGATCCAACTTCTTACCCTTATCACACTCATGTAATAATTTAACATCATCTAAGAATTTATGTCCCGATGACAAGAGGTGGTTAGCAAAAGCAGACTTCGTTTCACTAATATCCGTATTTTTGTTGGAGTTAAAAAGACTAAGATGTTCCTTCACCCTAGTGGAAATCCTTCTGCCGGTCTGACTAACATATACCGCTGTACATTCACCGCAGTTCAAACTGATTTTAAAGACATTAAATGTTTGCCAATTGTTGGCATACCAGTTTTTGACGAGCGATCGATCAGAATTACGAAATTATGTATATGTATATACTCTAAAATACAGAACCCTGAATTTGTATCAAAATTGCTTCGACGAATACTTCTAATGAAATACTTAAAAACATCACCATACATAGGCCAGAAGCATATTGGGTTTTTTTTTAAAAGATAACTCAAATTCACATCATTCACTTTTGACGAGCTGTTTATAATAAAAACATACAAGGTATGTATTCCAGTATGATAACAGGTTTTCAAGGAACTTGCCACGTTGTAATCAAATCGCCTCGGTGGAATTCAAAATCAGTATAAAAAAAATACAGGTGATCGGATTACTGATTTTTCGATTGAGATTGTATTACATATGCGAAACAATAATCGAATACTCAATAATCTAATCACCAAAGTAATTATCAAACGCCATTTAAATTTCCCGGAGGTGATTTCGCCCACAACTTAAATGTGCCTACTCACGTATCGCCGAAGTCTTGATGGGGACTGTCGATCTGCGAATAAGGATGAATATTTTCTATCTTTATAAATTTTTAAAATTCCAAACTTAACGATCCTACGATCCGAAATGTCAAGCTTCAGGTCAGGTGAGATGACATTCCTGGGACAACAGTTCGCCACACCCCCCCCCCCCCACCTAAAGTTAGCAGAGTCTCTTGCGAAAAAATGAATGAAACCTATTATGCCCCAATTACACTCAGCCACTTCCACTGCTACTCGCGCTGCCAGAAATATTTCCCGGAATACTTCTGCGGCAGTATGGAAAGGCAGTGAGTATTTAAACTCTGCTCAGTCATTTCTCTCGCGATCAAGTTTTGGCAATAGCGGACGACGAAATTGCACCTGATCCAGACTTCATCGACTTCATTTTTCCCTTCAGAAGAGATCTGAATGTAGCCCTAAGTGATTTTTTTCTCACTTTAATTCGTCAATTCCAAACATCCTTCCAACCATCGTGCACGTTGTGCTTAAGTTTATGGTTTTCATCAGAAGAATCCCATATCACTCTTCCACTCTCAAGGTATTCTGGAAATGATACTATTTTTTCGTTGCTCCACTCCGTCGACATTTGTCGCAACAATTAACGACTTTTAATCAATTAATACGACAACGTACGCAACGCTCGCACGACAACTGGGCAGCATGTGATCACTCCCTGCCACTCGCGCTGCCGGTCCTTTGACTGCCGCACGAAAAACCGCTAATTTAGGGAGTGACCGGCAGCGCGAGTAGCAGCGCGAGTGGCAGCAGAAGTGAGGTGATTACATTCTCACCCTGCTCATTTCCCTGCTCACTTCCCTGCTTCCTGCCCTGGAAGTGGGCTGAGTGTAATTGACGGGTTATAGTAATTGTCGATAATTTGTCGGGATATTGTCGATTATTCATTCTTCAATTTATTCGAATAATTCATTGGAACAATTATTCATGATGAATTTGTTGAGGCTTTCGCGGCCATCGTTTGATGATATCTGATCTTCTTTCGAGCATTTTCCTCACAAGAAAAATGGGGTAGTTGATGAGAATAACAGTATCGACCAATCAGGCGCCGGAACGAGTCCTAAGCCGGAGGAAGCCAGCCAAACAGACGCAGGCGCGGGTCCCGACCGTCTAGCCCACGCAAGCGCTATTTATATAAGAATAAGGCAGGCTATTTATAGCCTGCGCCCTCGTCAAAATCGGATAGCTCAAGAATAAGAGAGAAATAATTCCTGAAGATGCCAGACACTCGATCTGGCGAAACGTCGAAATTTAATAAACCACGCCGGCCGAAATGCTCGAAAGAAGATCAATTATTCATGAGTAGGTAGTCATGAATATTCATGAATCATGAGTATTCAACTAATCATGAAGAAGTCATGAATAGTATTCAGTGATTATTCAATAAATATTCAGTGGATATGTATTTGATTATTCAACACAAAAAAACTTAATGATATGAATAGTTATTTATTATAAAAGGAAAAAAGTTTTAGCTCGTGAGTGACATAGAATCGAAACCTAAAATCTCGTTGTGATTGGAAAACCGACGATTCAATATAAAAAAATTGAAATACAATGAAATAATGTCATATAATAATCGATTTGACATTTCAACTTTCGTAACATCTCGAATGATGGTGGATTACTCAGCACAATCCTGAATGTATAAATTCATAAAAATTCATTTGTAGAGTATTCAGTGATAAGTTGAATATTCATCAATACATAGTAGAGTATTCACTGAATATTCAGCTAATCAGTGAATATTCAAATATTCACTGAATATTCATGAATATTCGAATAAATTTTCAATGAATATTGGAATACTCAAATCATTCTTTCATGGTTTCCATCTCTCGTTGTAACCCGACGGTTGACTCCAACTTTCCAAATTGAATCTGGTCGTGAAAACCTTCATCAATATATTAAGCGCCTCTACAGGGAGGAAACGCATCATTTTATTCGAAAACTAAACATGTTGAGGAAGAAAAAGGCAGAAAAAGAGTCAAGCTTTTTTATTTCCAAACGTACGATAACAACGTCAGTTCTCGACTGACAGGATCATCGAAAATTTCTATTTCTCCGCCTAGGCGGAGAAATATTTACTTTTCCCTCCGGCGGCGGCAGGAAAAGTGTTGCTACGAAAAAGATGCATAGAATACAAAAACTTCCAATTCAAATGTCATTTTTATTTGATAAACTTACAATATAAATGTACAATTTTCATGAATTTGAAAACGTTTGGAAATAAAATAGCATATTTCATTCGGAGAAGAAGTGACTTTTCGTGGCTTGCTTTCAATTATCCGCCTAACTCCTTTCGGCGGATAAACTCAAGCTCGCCACAAAAAGTGACACTTCTCCTCCTAATGAAATAATATACTATTATGTGCTCCTACTTCATATTCATGACCAATATCTTCACCTTAGTGTTACAGTGTTGTATGTGCATAAGTGATATTTTTGAGTTATAGCGAAATGAAAATTCATATTTCTGCCACACACATTCCATTTCCAGAAATACTGTGTTTATCTGGTTGCTTACAATTCAGGCTATGAGATAGAACCCCAAAACTCCTTATAGTGACGATCCCATGCACATACAATGATGTTATAACCAAAGAAGCAAAATCTTAAAATATGCGACATACAACAGTGTAACTCTAAGGTGACGATATGATGATATCGAGAAGTTGCTTGCTTTATAATAAACTAGCGACCCGGCCCGGCTTCGCACACGGATGCAATGCTGATACTAAATACCTACTACAGAATGTCCTTATAAACAACGTTTACAGCTTTTTTGTCATTAGACAATACAAACATATTTTGTTTAGAAGTTACTCTCAACGCACAAAACTAAGCCCGCAACGTTGAAAGTTTGACCCTGCGCACAGCTATGTCCCTGTATTTTAAATCTATACTAATATTATAAAGAGGAAAGATTTGTATTTTTGTTTGTTTGATACGAATAGGCTCAAAAACTACTGGACCGATTTCAGAAATTCTTTCACCCTTAGAAAGCTACATCATCCCTGAGTGACATAGGCTATACTTTTCACCCGAAAAAATTTAGGATACCTACTATAACTTCAATAATTACAAAAAAATCAGCCATAATCAGCTATTTTCACGTGCGCTGCAAAAACCGTGAGACATACGTGGATACAATGTATGACGGAAATGTACCTCTTGAATAGTTCTACAAAAAAGTCCGCGATAGCATATATCTATCTCTCAAGATTGACTTGCTATTACCTGTTTATGGTTATCAGAGGTTTTCCAAAATTATGCACTATTTGGGAGTGTGTTTTTATGAATTGGGTATTGATCCTCATCCAACCTAATACGTTATTTATCCCCAGTATTTAATTTAGAACGAAATTGCCTTTCACAGCATACAATTACAACGAGTACATCAAAAGATATGGCAGGTTGAAGTGTTGAAGATGAAACCGCCGCGTGAAACAAATTTCTCATCGGGCGAAGCTGGGACGGCCTGCTTGTCTGTAATATCTTCGGAAATATTCATTTAAATTACATGCTGTAAAGGGCCATATTGAGATATATTGAATGGACAATGTATTTAAGGTACATAATTGGATAATATTTATGCAGTATTGCTTAAAATAACTTCCTAAATAAGCCATTTCTTCCCGTAAAATAAGCAGGATAAAAAAAGGTTATTGTGGGTTATCCTTATAGACATATACCACGGCGGATTTTTTTGTTGAGCTTTTTTAGGTGTACAATACCGAGTACATTATTTTAATTTATCTCGTGAGGTTCAGTCAGCGTTTTGCCATGTAAGCGCAAAAAATGTGTTTATTTACGACATCACATTAGAAACCTGTAAATTCATCGGTGTTTCTCTACAATATTATGCAAGTATCATACATATAAACCTTCCTCTTGAATCACTTCATCTATAAAAAAAGGGGTTTAAAAATCCGTTGCGTAGTTTTGAAGATTTAAGCATACATAGGGACAGACAGCGATAGCGACTTGTATCGATTAGCAAAGCCACACGATAAATTCTCGACAATTGATGCGGTTGGTTTCGTTGATTATTTAGCAAGGGGCTCTGCAAACTTCATATGCTGTTGCCGCTGGGTGAGTGGGCTAAATGACTTATGCCACGTCCGATTGTAGGTGCAGACACATTGTTATCACGTCACGTCACATCACGTCATCTACCCAAAATGTGCAACCACGATAATGCATGGAACTTAGAGCATAGGAAGAGAGACACACCTTTCAATAATAAATAGTGAAGCCAAATCATCAGAACTAAACTGGGTGATGATTATACTACCACGGAATCGAAATGTAGTAAAAATTTTTGCAACATTGTATCTGCTGTCACGTTATAGCACTGAAATCACGCAAGATCATTCTATATTCCGCAAATTTACACTTTCTGTATGCATGTGATATTACGTCTAATATTATGTGGAATGTCATTCTGACATACATTTGAAACCGATCTGGGTGTTCATTCAATAATTCTTGAATTAATTGATGGAATTCCCCCACTTCCTCTGTTAGTTGATTCATTTGGTAAATCCAATCCCTTCTATGAGAATCACCAGCAACTGCTAAAGCAGCTATATTCTCCATATCTTCTTCCCATTTCCTCGCGTGAGCTCACGTGACGTGACAACAGTTTGTTTGCACCTTCAGGTTTCCGTTAATCAATCGATGGAGTTCCCAGTTTGCCATCTTGTAAATGGTACTTTTATAATAACAGTATGAATTTTTTTATAATTCTATCCTCACGGATAGTATATAAACAATTTTATAACGATTTAATGTTGAAAAGTACGTTTATTATGTACATACTCAATATATTCAAGTAGTTTTGAAGAGCTTCTATTATTTTGGACTGGCTCGAAAAATATCGATTGGTTTTCTAATTAATATTAGTTATAAATTAACCACGATCTTTCCAAGAGAACTTGTGTAATTCTGAATTCAGCAAGAGCGTCAAGTCGAGAAATATATCTAAACTTTGAATAAAAAGTAGAAAATGTCTCACGGGAAATGGTTCATACTTTCATACTCCACTGGCAGATAGAAGACATCTAGGCCTAGGCGATTCGAAATCGCCCCAATATCAATGGTCATGCAGGTTCTTTGATAATAGCCTCTATTTCAACACTTTATAACATTTGAATCTGATTGATTCAGAATGGACATTTTTACATGCATTTTCAATTCATCAACACAACGGTTCATACCCAAATAACAACCGTTTTGGTGATTCCTCAGACGAAAAGATGTTTTTTTTTCGAATTCAGCGAGATGAAAATGAAATGAATGACCTTCGAAAATGCAATTTTATTCATCGGTCTGCAACAAATGGATAGAGATTGAACACAAAAAACCCGAGTTGGGAATAAATTAATTGGTGGAAATCATCTCATAAAGACATTGCAAAATCGATTATCAAGTTTTCATATTAGTTTTTTTTTTCATTTGTCACATCATGCAAAAATTAAACAGTCAAATAATTACGAAATAAACTAGTCGTCAAAAAATAAAGATTGTGGGACTTAAGAACCTTTTTCTCTTCTTTCATAATGAGTCACCCACATTTATCAATCTTCAAGTTTATTAATTACGACCTCTCTCTCGGAGTACGGTCCTGGTGTCATTTACTGATGATTTCAAACATACTTAAAAATGCATTCCAACAGCTGAAATCGTACACTTGAAGGGTGTCAGTATTTCCTCTTAGAACATTACTTATTAATGATTATTCATAGAAAAATATTTTTCTCAAATGGACCACCTATATACAGGGTGTTTCGGAATAAGGTACCGTAAATTCGGGAACTTAATCCTCAGATGATAAATAAGAATAGTAATTGAACTTAAATGGATTTTTTATTTTTAATATTCGCTCTACATGTTTCGCCCTATCAAGGCATCTTCAGGAGCTCTGTAAATTTGGAAAACAACGACTATAATATATTACATCTATGAATATATAAACTTACTCGTCCAAATTTACAGGCTAACAGGAACATAAAATCTCTGGTCAATGTCAAATAAAATTCTGGTCAAAGTTGTCGAAATTTAAAAACTAACAAATATATGAAACGATAGCGTCAGTTTAACAACACAGATAGCAGATAAGACAGACATTGACTCAGATGATTTTATGACCTAAAGTTCCTATGGACTTTAGGTCCCTGACGCACTGTTTTTGAGACACGGGGTGTTGAAATTTAAAAAAAAATTGGTTTTATGAAATTATTTTCTACACCGTACACGATTTTTTTTGCGTTTTGGTAGGTCATGAATACGCATTAAGACACATTTTCTCCTATACAAAATGATGTTCAATTTTCACCAGTGGCGTCCGTACAGACTTCTGTCTGAATAAATTCGGTGAAAACATTGGTACGCCAATGATTTTTCTCGAATTTTAAATTATTTTCGTAATTACCACATAATTTACAATAAGAATGGTTTCTTGAGTTTTTACCTGCGACGAATACTTTCTGAGAAATAAAAATGAAATGCAATTTCATCATGTGTTTAAATGCGTAGGTACTCATTTTCAACGAATTTATTCGGATAGAAGTCTGTACGGTCGCCACTGGTGAAAATTGAACATCATTTTGTATATAGGAAAAAAAAATGTGTCGTAATGCGTACTCATGACCTACCAAAACGCAAGTCGTGTACTGTGTAGAAAAATTTCAACACCCCGTATATCAGAAACAGTGCATCAGGGACCTATAGGCCATAGGAACTTCATATCATAAAATCATCTGAGGATTAAAATCCCGAATTTACGGTCCCTTATTCTGAAACACCCTGTATACTAACTGACAAAGAAACTGCAACACCCAGAAGGAACTGTTTGATTTTATTTTTGGTAACACATAGATAGCATAGCAAAGAGTACATGATCGGAATCTGGGGTGAATTTCCAAGCCTTCTACCCATGATGTCCCAAACATGCTCTATGGGCGAAAGATCGGGGGATCTGGACGGCCATGGCAAAAGATTCACATGGGTTGCTTCAAAAAAGTTCCAACTAACTCTGGGAACATGCGGTCGAACATTATCTTGTTGGAATATTGGATTCTCGAGCCGGTTAAGGTAAGGGAGGACATAAAGCCAAACTATTTCTTGAAGGTAACGCAGCGCTGTCATGTTACCTCGAGTAAAGACTAAAGGTGACCTACTTGCATGAGCAATAGCACCCCATACCATAACAGCCGTTGTACATGACGCTCTGCATCAAACTGAGGTTCGCGTCTTTCTCCCCGACGTCGTCTTACCATTATTCGGCCATCATGTGCATCCAAGGAGAATCGAGATTCATCAGAAAAGACGACCTGACGCCACATTCCAATGTTGTCGTTCCCTGCACCACTGTAATCGTTGCCGGTGATGCATAGCCGTCAGAGGTAACACAGTAAAGTAAAAGTAAAGTAAAGTAATTTATTGGTGCTTCTTACAATATTTATCTCATTGTATTACACAAGTCATCAAAAACATAATTCACATAAGTCAAAAAAAATTATTACATCATAACATTCACAAAAAACGTTACCAAGTCTGTAAAAAATCAATATCCATCTTGGAGGACATGAACTCATCCACACTATAGAAGGCCCCCCGCTGAAGGTAGGCTTTAATATAATATTTAAATTTCATAGCAGGAGCCTCTCTCAGTGACTGGGGAATTTGATTAAATAATTTGTAGCACAAAAAATTCGTACTATTCTGACATTTTTTCAGTCTCTGAAAGCTTGGTCTCAAATCTTTTTTTCTCCTCGTATTGTAGCCATGGAAATCTCCATTTTTCATTAAATTTTCCTGTTGACTATGGACATAAACAAGACACTCATATATAAAAAGACAAGGAAAAGTGAGTATTTTGAGCTTAATGAATGACTTTTTACAGTCGTCCCTATAATCGACATGTTCCAATATTCTCACGGCTCTTCTTTGCAATCTAAATATCCTTTCTCTCCCAGAACATCCCCCCCAAAGCAAAATACAATACCGTAGACGTGACTCAATGAGACTATGGTAAGCACTTTTCACTACCTTGTTAGATACAGTTTCTGTAAGATTTCGTAAAAGAAATACATTTTTGATCAAACTTTCGGTCAAGTGGTCCACATGTGAGCTCCATGTCAGAGCTGGATCGAGAAATATTCCCAGAAACCTCAAAGATAAAGTAGCATCGTCCGGCTGGGTATTCCTCAGATTGAAAAACATCTTTTCAGTTTTTTCTTCGTTGCACGTAAGACCGTTCAACAAAAACCACTCTTGCGCCATCGACTGTGCAACACCCCCCAATTCCACGGTCCCCAAAAAATCCTTGCTGTTCACCGAGATACATGAGTCATCGGCCCAAAGTATATGGTCATAATCTCTAAGGTAATATGAAAAATCATTGATGAAAATGAGAAACAGTAAGGGTCCAAGAATGGAGCCCTGTGGGACTCCAATCTTTATCTGTTCCTCCCCAGACCACTGTCCACTCACAAAAACCTTCTGACGCCTATTTGAGAAATATGAAATAATGAGACTGAGACTATCATCCTGAAAACCATACTTAGCAAGTTTTGCCAATAGAATAGGGTGCGAAACACAGTCAAAGGCTTTGCTTAAATCTAAAAAGATCGAAAGTGAGTGCATCCCCTTCTCAAAACAATTCAAAGTGTACTCCACTAATCTTAAGAGGGCATCACTGGTTTTGGACTTCTTTCTGTAGCCAAACTGATTGTCAAACAATAAATTGTTCGACTCTATATAATCAACAATCTGATTGTAAATAACCTTCTCTAACACCTTTGAAAAAATCGGGAGTAGTGATATAGGTCTATAGTTAGAAGTCGTGTTAGAATCTCCCTTTTTATATAAGGGAACCACTTTTGCCAACTTCAAACAATCAGGAAAAACATTTGAACTCAAGCATTTGTTAATTACTTTTGTAAGTGGATACACTATGTTATTGATGTTTTTCTTAAGGAGCACTACTGAAAGTCCATAAATATCCTTCGATCTATTATTCTTAAGAGATTTTACCACATCTCTGATGTCATTAAAACTAACTTCTGAGAAATTAAAAGTTTTATCATGTGAAATGTTATCTGGCAAACACTCAACAGAACGACAAACACCATCACCCGACAGACCCCCACCCATTACCTTCGGAATAGAGATGAAATATTTATTGAATTCATCGGGAGATATATTATTCGGTTTAGGAATTTTATTATTTTTCCTTCTATTATTAATTAGTTTCCACATACTTTTTGTTGGGTTGGATGACTCCTGTATGAATTTATCAGTTGCTCTGATACGAGCCCTTCTCAACTCCCTTCTATATTGAGCTCTGAGTTTGTTACGAGCGATCTTATAATCATCTGTTTTATACCTAGTATATAAGCTATTGAAAATTGTGACTTTCTCCCTCATTTGCTGGAGCTCACCCGAAAACCACCTGACCTCACCATCTCTTTTCTGTGACTTGATTTCAATTTCCGGATATGCCGATTCAAAGACGTTTCTAAACCTTTCATGAAACAACCAAAAACACTCATCAGCCTCTAGTGCAGGGTCATTTAAAACATCCCAATCTTCATTGCCTAAAATCTCATGCATTACATTGTGCCCTGCAGCTGTTAGAGGCCTACATTTATTTACACTGAAAGTATTCCTACATAAATCCTCAAAGTACCTTACCTGCTGAGCCTTATGATCTGAGAATGCTATGTTTTCAACTTTACTTGACAAGACTTCAATATTCAAACGTACAAAAATATTATCAATACAATAATTTCCTCTTGTACACTCACTGAAAATTTTTTTCAACCCAAATGAACCAAGTACCTCCAACAGTACGGACGAGTCCCTATCCCCCTGTGATAGATTACCGTCATCATTTAAAACACTAAAATGGACATTAAAATCCCCTGCTAAAATAATTCTATCAGTCATCTTGAAACATCCTAAAATATCAGACAAAACATCAATAAAATTATTAAAATTCCCATTTGGCGACCTGTAAACTGACAACAAGACAGTATTTCCTCTTCTTATCCCTGCCACTTCACAGTCCAATTCCACAGACAGTTTGTTGATATCAACCAATTCTTCATAATCTCTTCCTTTACAAAGAATCATGGAACCTCCTCTTTTATGAAACTGCCTAGCAAAGTGAGATGCAATGTGCCAGCCACCAGCTTGAAAATCCATGCACATATCATGATCCAACCAATGTTCGGTTATACAAATTGCATCGTACATTTCATATTCCCTCATAAACACATCAATTTCATTTATTTTATGGCTAGTTATGCCCTGGATGTTCAAATGTACTAAGCATAATGCTTCGTTGTTGACAAGTTTTAGGTCGGCTTCATTTTCTGTTCTTTCTTGTGAAAAAACCTCGCTATATATGCTCCTTTCGGCCAGACTGTACTTAATTTTGCTTTATCCAGATTATCTGCAGATATTGTTACTTTGAAGGAGTGATAACACTCTGGATGCTTAGATATTAGCTGTGAACACTTTGCCTCCTCGAAATTATGTTTTACCATATTTGAGAACTGTTCTAATGTTGTGGTTACGTCGATTCTCGAGACAAATAACGAGACCTGTTTAGGTATCGCTTTAATAGTGTTGTCTTTAGCATCTCCCATAACAAACCACTTAGATGGTTTATTTTTTGATTTCCTTTTGTAATTATCATCAGAGTTATTGTCTCTGTTATCATCTTTATTATTTGTAGTACTGTCATAAACAAATTTATTTTTGTTTCTGACATTCCGGTTATTTTTAGTAATGGCACCTGCGCCGTTGTTTTGATCTCCTACGGGTAGTAAAGTGGGTGCGTTCTGTGGTGCGTTCCTTGTATTAGGAACAGTCAGAACATTGTCAAATTTATCCTTCTTAAATTTGTGACGCGTATTGGGCATGCTCACTGGTGCGGGAGTAATAGCCTCAGACACGGCCTCATGATCCACTCCGTAATTCTTATCTACAGCTGTATCCAAGTTTTTCATCAAGGAATTATCTTGTTTCGTGGATTTCCCTTTTTTTGCATAAAGACTATTATTGTTGTCTACATATTCAAGTTTTGATTTCAACAAATTGATGATGCTCTCCTTATCCTCAATTATTTGGATTTTATCATTTATAATGATATCTTTTTCAATTAATAGTTTGTTGAGGTATATTACCTTAGTTTTAAGGATATCATAAGAGTCAACATCGTCTGCCGAGCAGTCAGTGAATATATCATCTTGACTCACAGGAACACAACAATTCATTGCACCCTCACCACTCAGTATTTCCACTTTCTTTCTATCACTGCACCCTTTATGTGCAACTAAATTGCAGTTTATACATTTTAAAACATTTGTTAGCGCGTTTCTATTACAAAACTTGCATTTATTTGCCGGAGCAGCTGAATTTACTTCTCCGGCCATGTAGAAGCGTAAGATGGGGGTCGATAATGCTTCAGTTATCCGGCGGTAAACCGTTCGGACAGTTACAGGATGGCCTTGTCTTCCTAACCACTCATCAGCCAAAGATCGAGTCGATCTTGAACTTTATTTGTGCCCCTTCGACGTCCGGTGCCCACTCTTCTTCGATTTTGATCATTATCAAACCCCGCTTGACAACATCTCATAATAGTAGTTGGATTTCTGTTCGTAGCGATTTCTCGAAATGACAACCCCGCCTCCCGTACACCAATAATTCTACCTCTTTCAAATTCACCTAGATAGCGATAAATTTCGCGTACACGTGCTGCAAGCATTTTAACAAAAACTAAACATCGACTTTGGATCTCCTCGAGCAGCTAATTTTTGTAAAATCTAAAAAATTTGCTAAATACTACTACAATATTCAAATAACAAAAAATGTTTCCATGGAAAAACCTTCTGGGTGTTGCACTTTCTTCGTCAGTTAGTGTATTTTTGCATATTTCAGTTGAACTTGATATTTGGCGCTCAGTTGAATTGAGCAACCTCTTCACTGTCTGAATAAAAATTTAAGATTCGATATCAAACTTGAGTATTATTCGGAATCTACTCAAGATTTCTATTTTTCAAATATGACTTCACCAAAATATCAAGTGTAATATATTTTGGGATTGCCTTTGTTAAAAAAAAATTAAATTATCATTAATATACAAGGTTCTAAGAGAAATTACTGACACTACTGAATTCTACGTTAAGTGCTTCAAACGGAATTTTTTTGGAAAATACATATTTGCAGAAAAACACCCTAAAACTCTTAATGGCGAATAGATATCGATATGTGGTTTTCACCATTGTATTTGTCATAAAAATTGATAGGGCACCAACATCAGTTTTCGTCTATGTAGATTGTAAATCGAACTTTCCTTTAAAAAATTTCCTATTTGGCTCAAAAAAACGAACGGAGCTTTGATCATCGATACGGAAATGATATTCAATCGCTTTGACGTCTTCCATCTACCACTAAGGTAATAAATATTATGTACATTTCCTTGCGGAACATCGAATAAGATGGGATACTCCCCGATCCCAGTATGAAATTATTTTAATTATGTATTTCATACAAAAACAACCTTCTGAGGGAACTCTTCATTGCGGCAAAGAAATAAATATAAAATCAATAAACTACATTGAAATTAGTGTAGGTGCATTAATTTATACATCAATCAATTGTGTTAACGGTTCAAGAATAAGAATAATAAATACATAATCTTTATTACTGATTCGACATTAGGATTACGAAACATTGTGATAACATTGAAGATGTTCAAGATATTGAATGTTTACTTGAGTTGTTTTGAATCCACATTTAGTAATTGAATAACAGCAGCTTACATCACAATCGAAGACGAATGTTTCAAAATAGAATTCCTTATCTACATCTCCTCAGATTGGCCGATTTGAAATCGGCACATATACGGGTCAATGAAACGAGAATTAAATTCGGTGTTTTTGTAGGTAAGGATTATTGGATGCATCAATTGAAATAACTTGGTAACGAATCAAAATTGATGATACTCCCATTTCTATTTGATTCACGGATTGCAGATCCTAGTATTGGAAAAACCGTTTTGATTCCACTGATGCACACGGACCCTACCATTTCAATTTCAACGATTCATATATCCAGAAAAGCATCTTTTTGAGCGCTCGTCCCACTTATTTTGAGCTGGGAATGGTCTCAATTGAATCGGCTCGACTTACTGATCACGAATCCGTGGTAAAATACAATTCAATCAGTCCGGCCGGCCGTAAACACGATATTTCTCGAGCGACAAAACCTGGAGACTTGATATGCCACGGTCCAAAATTATACGGAGAACTACTCTAGATATCTTCACTACATTCAGTTTCATGATCATGCTCATCTTGAATATTTTGATGTTGTTTGCTACTGCCGGTTACAACGGAAGAGCTAGCAACAAATAAATCAACACATTTTTGGATTTCCCATCTAATTTTAAGGTGACATTGACCATATGACCAGTGATATTCCGAAGATTTCCAGAGTTATTTGAACTATAAGACATATTCTCTATTCCAAATGATCGGAAAGATTGTGATAGCCACTGCCGTTAGGAGGATGAAAATTTCAGGAACTGTTATTAGAGCCGTGCTTCTAAGTATTTCACTGATTTTGAAAAAAAAATCTACCCTATTAATCATAAAATCATAACGAATTTCGATTCGAATCTTCATCAAAAACTTCCCTATTTCGAATGAAAACCTATATTTTTTTTAACGAATTATAATTCGAGTGCTATCACACATATACCATGTTCCATTTTCTACAGGGTGTCCCAAGCTCGAGTGCCTATTAGACGTTTCTGGAGAACTGGACATATTTGAAATCTGAAAATTGGAATTACGATATTGTTCGAAATTCTCTACAGACCTAAAATATTTTTGAGGCGTGAGCACTTTTGGTTATACAGGGAGTGGAAATAAATTTGTTTAAAATTTTTTTTTCAATTCTTTCGTTTCTGATATTATTGAGAATTCAATGCTGAGTGCATTTCTGTTAAAACGATACTGCTCATTCAAATAGTTTTCAAAATATCGAAAAAAAAACCTGAAAAAAAGTCAAATATCCTTAGTCAGTATTATGTTCATTTTTCGCATTCTGAACATCCCGAGTGTGAACCGTTCTCACAACGTCAAAAAAGAAGAATGTGAAAAGGTCATGCATCTTTTGAATTTCATAAATATCAACACAGGGTGTTTCCAATTTTGTGTCGAAAACTGTGATCGAAATTGGCCATAACTTCTGTTTTTCAAATTAGAACCCTAATTTTTTTATGATTGCGTTGGATTCTACAAGGAAAAATAATAATGATAGCACTCTCAGATGCTCTTGCTCCTAAATTCAGTGATTCCCGAGTTATTTGAACTTTTCTGGATTCATGTTGTACGTAGATTCAAAATCATCGAATGAATAATTCGATGAATATGCTTATGAAACCATAGTAACTACTATAATTAGATCTGTCACTTGTGAATTATTAATGGGATTATTCATCTTCTATGATCACAGAATATTCTCATGCAAAAGATAAGATGAATTTGACTCTACGTACAACATAAATCCAGAAAAGCTCAAATAACTTGGGAATTACTGAATTTAGGAGCAAGAGCATCTGAGAGTGCTATCATTATTTTTCTCTATTTCAGTATCGTAATGAGTTCATTACAGTACTAAAAACAGTGCTGTAATAAATTCATTACAGCATCGTTTTCAGTAACATTTTTCGTTTTGTGGTTGTCAGCAATGACTTCCGATCCTTTTGAATTTCAGCAGACATCAATTTAGAAACGTCAATTTTCGTATTTCCTAACATTCACACCAACTGCCAAGATACAATATGAAAGTCACTAGGACCCATGATTTGAATTTTTTCGTTGAATTTCACAAAATTTGCGTAAAATAGAGAAAATATCGTCTAATACTCGTTGCAGAATGCAATTCCAATACTCATGCGTTCGAAAACTCGCTCCTTCGTCGCTCGTTTTCGAATTTCGCATTCGTATTGGAATAGGAGCCCATTCTGCAACTAGTTTTAGAATATACTATTCTTCGCAGAATCCAACGCAATCATAAAAAAATAGGGTTCTAATTTGAAAAACAGAAGTTATCGCCAATTTTCGATCACAGTTTTCGACACGAGATTTGAAACAACCTGTGATGTTATTCATAAAATTAAAAAGATGCATGACCTTGCCACATTCTTCTACTTTCACTTTGTGAGAACAGCTTACACTCGGGATGTTCAGAATAAGAAAAATGAACATAATACGGACTAAGAATATTTGACTTTTTTTCAGTTTTTTTTTTCGATATTTTGAAAACTATTTGATTGAATACTATGGTTTTATTAGAAATGTATTCATCATTGAATACTCAATCATATCAGAAACTAAAAAATTAAAAAAAAAATTTTTGGACAAATTTATTTTCACCCCCTGTATAACCGGAAGTGCTTACGCTTCGAAAATATTATAGGACTGTAGAGAATTTCGAACAATATCATAATCCCAATTTTCGGATTTCAAATATGCCCAGTTCTCCAGAAACGTCTAATAGGCACTCGAATTCATTAATGAAACTTACTTGACTCTTATTCTTATTCATGCTCCATGTAATGTTCTGTATAGCAATATCAGACAGCTGATGCTATTAGAGTTCAAGATGGAATCTCTTTGGACAGACGGATTCAAATTCACTTAATATGCATCAAAGTATTTATTGGGACGGAAAAAAATCACCTCTTCAGTCATTGGAACTTTTGAGAGTCCTGGTGTTTCACTGTTTTTGTGCTATCAAAAATAACACAATTCTTGATGTTCATATGTATGGAGAAAGATATTCACAGTTTTTGTCATAAAGAATTGAGCAGCTAGTGCAGAACAGTGTTCACAATGATTGTTGGAAAATAATAAAATGATAAATAGGACTGCATAAAACGCGTCCAAAATGTTTCAAGTTCGATTCGAATCATAAATATCATTTTTATAATCATCCACTAATCCAAACACATATTATCTTTTCCTCTTGTTCAGATTAGGAGAAAAATGGTCAATTTTACGGATATTATGATCAATAGAACATTATATATTTGTTTTCAGGAATATAATCATAATTCAAAAATGGGGTTCCCATTTGAAATAGAGAAGTTTTTGGTGAAAACTTGAGTAGAAATTCGGCATATTTTTGTGAATAGCCTCTGAATTTTTTTGTCCAAATCCTAGTGAAAATCATAATATCAGAATGTGTTCATTCAAACTCTCTTTGAAGGCGAACTTTGCAAAAAGGAGTCTTTTCATATAGATTACGGAACTGGGCATAAGCTCCTGATGCAAGCAAGATCTAGGCACTTGCACACCATGTGTTTGGTCCTTTCATAGGCCATAAAAGGGTTCAGGTCCAACCTATGGAACCTTCCAAAATGTGATGATTTAATGATAGCTACTTCTGGTATAACCAGAAGTGACAAAAACATGAAAATATTTTGAATTTTCACAGCATCCTTGATAACACTGAAAAAAAATCATTAAAAAATATAGAGTTGTTCCCCATATAATGTTGGTAGGTAGCCCCTTCAAATAACAATTTAATTATTAATAATTATTAACCATATGTAATAAAGAATTAAATTTAGGGTGCTTACACAGAGAAGTAACTCGGTAAGCATCATTTGTTGCTCATTGCGAAACCAGAAAAACAAACAGGAACTCACACACAGAAGACAAAGCATTTGAGATATTTGGTACATACAAGTTGAATATTCATTGACTGATCGCTCTTTATATTCAATTTTTTTTAATATTCTTTTCTAAACTAATTTGTGCATAATAAATACTGGATCACGTTTTCCTAAAGCCGAGTGTGGTCAAAAAATTTATTTATAATCAAGATTTGGACTATTTGAACCATAAACAAAAAATTAAAAGTTATTATTCTTTGGTACAAAGGACAATACACCTGCCTGATTTGAACGCGAACATAACACAGATCACAGATATTATTGAAAATAAATCAGACCATTCTATGAAATCTCCCCACAACTTGTAGAATGAATTGAACTGATTTTAGAACTATCATATATTGATCAATTGATGATCCTTCAATAATTTCTTTCCCATTTTTGAAATTGCGAGAAAGCTGGTTATCTTTCTAGACACAAAATTCAACTCAAATAAACATTTTCCCCTTCGAATAAATGTAGAACATAATCCACACTTATGCTTTCAATTCAGCTAATTTCCAATGTAGTTTTCAAACATAATCAAGAAAACATACCTGTATTGATGTTCTATTCCTCCTGTTTTAGTTTCAAATGTGGTGGTGAAACAATATCCATCAGTTTCACATATGAAATTTTTATCTGGGCAGATATCACACTTACATTTCAAACAAAAAACTCCTAAAACAGATAACCGATATTGTTAAATCTCTTTATGGTAACCAATTGATCTGAACATTCAGAGAAGTACCGTCTAGAAGCAACCAAGTGAATAGTGAGGGATATCAATGAAGTACCTGATTGTCAATTACTAACTTCTCAAATTGTTCATAATTTTTTTCCACTCCGAAGGTTTTTTTGAATGTTTGATATAAAATAGAGGTTTACTCTAGGTGACCAAGGATTTCATTAAGTATACTTTTCTAATATTTGAACAAATTTACTGGAAAAGCAAATGCTGTTTTCAAACTGAATTCAAATGTTTGAAAGAACAATAAATTTTACTGCAATTTCTGACATATAAATGTTGACATGGTCTCAATAGGTTCATGGAAGGATTCAAAAAATGTTGACAATTAGTGGAAACTTTCAAAACATATCAACAAACAGATACATAATCAGCGGGACCCTTTAACAATGTATTATGAAGTTTCAAAACGGTTAATTCTTAGGACAACCTTTTGAAAAACATGATTGTTTCAATTCAAATAAAAAATTGCAAAATGTTTATCATAGAGGGTTGTGATTTACATTTATTTTTCGATTATGAATTGTGATGAAGACGGGCTAGATCAAATCTTTGCATGGAATTTGTTGAAAATTCCTGAACTAAGGCCACTGCTTGAAGTGATTCATTGAATGAAACAATACTTTGTTTTGATAATGTAACCCATATAATATAAGAAGTGCTCACCATTAAAATGTTGAGATAACCACAAAATACATAAATATGAGAAAAATGTATCTCGCATTCTGGTTCCTTTTTGCAGACACATTAAAAATGGAAATATCACTTAAAATCTAAGTGTTATTGACACGAATTTGCATAATTCCTTTAGAATATTCCATCAAAAACACTGCCATTAGGACACTGTTATTAATCGTGCATGCCACTTCACACGCATGTTTGATCCCACGAATGTTGTCCTTAGTTCCACTTATTTTCGCTCACATCAAGAAAATAAGAATAGTGTTGTTCAAAATAATCCTTCAAAACATTTATTGGTAAAATAATCAGCCATGTCAGTTTTGCTGTTTAGTTTTAATATTTCGATTATGGGAGCTCACCGATAGGTGGCTAAAAATGGGGCGGGAAATTCAAAATTATTAACCATTGGTAATGTTACTTTGCCTCTGGTTCTGGTAACAGGAGCAGGAGTTTTATAACAATCCGTTTTGCCCAATTTGTAAGAAAAAATACCGCAGAAATATCTAATTAGTCTACATTTTCTCAAGAATTCGCATAGATCATAGAAGTAAATTTTACCTTCAACCCATAGACATACATTAACCCTACTTTTATGTGTCAACATTTTTTGAGGTTCTCTGGTGGACAACTTTGTTCGTCGGACCACAGAATACCTGTAGTTAGGTATTCTTACAGTGGCTTTATACTAGACAGTGGCGACAATAGACGTTCACGTTTTGATTGGTCGGACTGTTTTCGACCACTAATGGCGGATTTTCATTGTTTTGTTGTCATGTATCTAAACATAAAGCTCAAGATCGAATCAAATGTCAAACAGCACGACACTCAAATGTAAACAAATATCCGCCATGTTTGGGCAAAAACGTGTTCTATGACCCTATTGTCGCCACTGTCTTGTATAAAGCCACTGTAGGTACAGTGACTCTAACACTGTAACTGTAGGTATTCTGTGGTCGGACGACAGGTTTTGATTCTCAATTGTATATTATTCGATGAGCACATAATGATTACTATTATTCACGAGGGGGAAGTTTGCGACGCGAGCCGCCAGGCGAGTGTCGCAATTCACCCGAGTGAATAATAGTAATTATGTGCGAATAGAATACTATACTTTGTCCACGACTTCCTCGGTAAAATTCGATTTAGGTAATCTGCATTTTCAACAACGAAAATAGTTATCAAAAGCGTTGACATAACATTTTCTGTGTTCGCACTGAATAATGCAAAATCTCGATAAACGTCAAAAGTTCAGTTGACATCGATTCATTTCCATACTTTCGCTCTGATGAAAATGAAATACAAATGCATGCAAGCTAGTGTTTCACCTTCATCACAAGATATTTTTGATCGCATGCTTCAGGAATAAAACTCTTGCTATCTTCCTTCTGATTTCCTTTTCAAAAGTGAACGCAGTTTTTCATAATTTCCAATATCGTTGCCTTCATTTATGTTGAGAGTATTCTTGAGCATGGAATAATGGCCCCATAGGGTTGTTTGTTTATATAGGAGCTGATATTTTCGAAAAATAAGCCAGTAAAACTGACTCCGAAAATGAGTGGAGTTTAATTAGCTGATCTCAGTCTTTGAAATTATTAAACGCTTTTAGGCTGAGATTCCTTGATTTTTCCGGCAATAGATGTAATGCAGTATTTCTTGCAGCCTGTCTTATTTCTGGTGGAGTACACAACATTTCTTCATGACTCTGTAATGCAGGTATCTTCGAGAAGAATTACAATTTATGGAAGGCTCAATGAAAACAGACGGTTTGAATATTTGTCAGCTTGTCAAACTGAATGGGAATCATAGAAGAAAACATTAAGTGCTTATGTTTTCTCTTAATTGTCATTGCGCTGATGGCTTGGTGGTTGGCAGTCATTTTTCCGTCGTGGAAAAAGGGTTCGAATCCTGACGAATTAAAAATTCAGCAGTGATTAATGAATCATTATTCACTGCCATTATTCACCGGTGAATGATGACTATCATTAAGTTTCTCAAAGATCATTCGAAATGTAAGGATTATAGGGAAGTCGTGGACAAAAGCATTGTTTAAGGTCGGCGTTTAAAGCGAGTTGGAAAGCTCAGCCGATAGAGGCGCCACCGTCCATTTTATGGATATCTCCATAGAACATGCACTATCACTATCAAGTTCTATGAATATCTCTCTAATCATGAATGAAATGTACAATGGCGCTCTCTATCCGAAAATCGCCGAACTATGGAATAAGCGAATTTGTGGGTAAATCAGGAACTTTTTCCCGCCAAAATTTGAATTTGGCCATTCTCTGCCAATTCCGTATTTCAAGTTAATCTTCTGAACGAAATTATCAGTAGATTCCCTTTTAATCGGAAGTTGAACTATTTTCATGGGTCTTTATGTTGAAATAAAACTGAAGCATGGGTTGGCTCATTTTCTTCTATTTTTGAAAGAAAAAAAATTGACTGTCGGAATGAAATCGATTAAAATTATTGCAACAAAAACCCTAATCCTTTCTGAGTTCACTCACAAAATTTCAGTTCTCAAAGTGAAACCGTTTTCGAAATCAACTTGAAATAAAAACACACTACATTGAACGCCCACCTTAAGGACAATGTGAGTAAGATGTCTAGAATAATGGTGTAGGCACTGAATGGAATGACGTTCGACCAAATCGAAAATATTAGCAATGTTTCGTGGCGGCGCCGCAATATCATTTCAGTGTATTTTCCGTTGTCAATTTGATTAATGTATCAACAGCTTATTTGCCAAAGTCAATTATGACAGACCAAGTTGGTCTGAGGTTTCATACTTTTCCTAAGAACTAATATACATAAGGCTGTTAAGAATATGAACACACATTATTGCTTTACAAAATTATCGACCATTATTAACACGAAACGTTCGCCAGAATAAATTCAAATATTTGAAATAACTGATAATCAGTCATAATTTGTGAATTACGCCACCTGTAGTGGAAAGAACGAAACATCAATTTGGTCGAACCAAAATCTAATCAGTGCCTACACCATTATTCTAGACATCTTAACGGTGAGGATGGTAATTTTTTGGTGGAATTCCGAATTTCATAACTGCATAGATAGCAAATGGTAGTATTTTAGCGATTGCACTTGATGCCACTTCGCGACATCCAAGCAGCACGACTACCATCACAGACCAGGAGATATACGTACGCGGGAAAGAGAGAAGAATTTCAAATTTAATAACCATACAAGCAACCTAAAGGGTCGTTTATACTGGCCCGTAACTTATGCCCTTAAAATTGTTCTCTTTAAACAATGGTAAGGGAATAAGTTAAAATTTGAGTATAAACCATAGCATGAAATTTCTATGTTTCAACTCTTAGGGTAAGGGAAAAGTTTGAGTTACGGGCCAGTATAAACGACCCGTAAGAATAAAGAATCATGTTCTAAGCAAGCAACCCACTAAGGGAAACTATCATCCCTTGATGCTTGAGTTGCATAAATTCAGTAGAGATGGGGTCATCGTGAAATTTGTTTTGATTTCAGTTCATACGCTTTCGTTTCGGAATTCTGGAGTGTTATTTCTATTTTCTTGATAGAGGAAATTAAACAACGTGTGACGATATCATATTTTTATACATATATTGGAAATAAGTTGTGAGTGGTCTACACGAGATTAAGGAATTATATTTCTATTGCCTCAATTACACTCAGCCCTCTTCCACTACTACTCGCGCTACCAGAAATCTTTCCCGGAATACTTCCGCGGCAGTATGGATAGGAAGTGAGTTAGTGGGTATTTACACTCTGCCCAATCATTTCTCTCGCGATCAAGTTTTGGCAATGGCGGACGACGAAATTTCAGCCTCAGCGCTCTGTCTCTTTCATTTATATAAATATGTGAGTGTCTTAAAAACAGATAAACTTCGAATTCTGGCTGATTCTCTTCTAACCATCGTGCACTTTGTGCTTAAGTTTATGGTCTTTATCAGAAGAATCCCAATCACTCTCCAGGTGTTCTAGAAATCATATTATTTTTTCGTTGCTCCACTCCGTCGACATTTTTCGTAACAATTAAGGGCTCCAACAGACACAGCTGTTTTCGCCGAAAAAGGCGGAATGTGATCACTCCCTATCTCTATTCTATTCTATCTCCCTACCACTTGCGCTGCCGGCCCTTTGACTGCGGCACGAAAAACCACCAATTTTTAGGGAGTTACCGGCAGCGCGAATAGCAGCAGAAGTAAAGTGATTACTGATACATTCTCACCCTGCCCATTTCCCTGGTCACTTACCTGCTTCCTACAGTGGAAGTGGGCTGAGTGTAATTGACGGGTATGAGAAAGCTTCGTGAATATTGCCGTTCGAAATTTTATTTACCTGATTATTCCGAAAACAAAGATTCGATCGAAATCGATTTAGAATTAGATGAAGAATGAGATATTCAAAATACTTGCAGAATTTTTTTCCGGATCGCTCAAAAAGAAGCGATGGGTTTCACGAAGGTTTGTCAAATCTGAAATCAGTTGATTGCCAATCAGATATAAATTTTGAACTATATCAAATCAAATTGTTTCTCCGATCAAGCCCGTGATTCCCCGATCAGCGAATTATTAACAATTGTTTTTTCCAGATAATAATGTGTAAACAATTTCAATAAATAAAAAAATTAAAATTTTATTTGAATAAGAATAGGTCTTGTTGCCATTTTTGATACACCAAACTTGACCGCGGCATTCGAAAACTGAAAACATCAAGTCTCTAGGTTCTTTCGTTCGGGCAGGATTGATTTTGATAAGATAGTCCAACTCAGCCTATTGAGACCTTTTCCACATCAAAATTCAACAAATACAGACATCGTGAGTGAATGATGTAGCCCTCCTGTAAGCAGAACGGGTAAAACTTTCAGAATATCGAATAGACAATTTTCAATTACACACATAAAAACTTCTTTGATATAAATTTTAATAATGATATTTTTTAATATAATTCATAATACAAATATAAAGGTTCATAAATAAAATGTTTTTACATTTATAGATATTGCACTAAAATAAATCTAAATATTTTTCAAAAAAAAGGAACAGTTAAAAACACATAGGAATGATTTAAAAAAAATATTAATACTTGATAATCTGGAAATACCAATTCGAGTAATTTAAAATCTAATAATATAATAACTCTAATATTTTTCAATACACAAAAGGCACAATTTGATAATAGTAACGTTTTCCAAACTCACAAATGGAATCTCCCATTGTTGAGGGGGTAAACTTCTGAATTCAGATTGATCAAAACATAAAATCTACAGGTTGCTCCTCTTTGTACTCGCAGGACTTTGAGAGTCGATGGAAAAAGTATTTCAAGAAGAAAAATTTTCACCAACATGAGAAAAGTGATGCATCGTTTCAAATATAAACGGGCTTTTAAATCATCAAAAAACTTCAGGGGTTTTGTGACAATCAAATTGGCTCGGCTTGGTGGAATGTCAATTAACAAAATGCTATTTATGGTATTATGATATTTATATGGAAATCACGAGCCGTCAGGCGAGCTATTTTGGAAAAAAGGTCATGAGCAAAATTGCCGAAAATCAACAAACCTGAATATTACAATAGAGGAATTTTACACCTTAAATGTCATCTCGAGTGGTATTCGACACGACTATATCACGAGAAAATATAATTAACTGAACGTGGTTATAGTTTTCTCTATGGTATTAATTTCCCAAGCTATCTATGAATTTGAGAAATGTCAAAATTTTATCGTTGGAAAACTAACTTGCGTAGTTTTGCCGGCTTGCATGTTTTCTCGCTGTGAAACGAGAGTTTCTATGGAAACGTCCTCACTAAAAATGGAATGAGCGAAATAGTCAGCAAAAAATTAATCCTGAATTTTTTTCAAGCAATGATTTTAGGTGAGATTACGTTTTACCTAATAAAAAATACTGATTCATTATGAAACTAAGGCAAATACGAGTCAGCAAAGGCGTAGCCAGGATTTATAGCAGGGGGGGGGGCGGTTGGGAAAACCATGTTCATCGTCCATGATCGTTCAAAATGTAAAATTTTAGGATAAAAAGAAAAAAGCAAATTTAATTTATTTTTTCTTTCAGGGGGAGGCTGCCGCCCCCTGCCCATAGCTGGCTACGCCCATGACTGTCAGTCAGAATGAAACAAAAAATGAATTGTTCATCGAGGCAAAAATGCGGAATTCATTTCACATAGGGTTGTATCAGTAATTTTCCAAATTATATTGTAGTGAAACCCTGGTTGTATTAGCGCCGTAATATTACCACTAAACAATAAAATAAATATGGATAGCTTCCAATGTGGTGCTGTATACCAAATGTTGTTCACATACTTCTGGAGATTGACATTATAAAGAAAATGCGATCTTTTTTTTTGACAATTTCAAAGATTGCTACCATTGAAATGAGGCGGTGGGGGGAGTATGTTGATATGCAATTTTCTTCTTGAAATAAGACTGCTAGTTGCTAGTGGACGATCCTGTTTTTTTGTTCACAATAATAAATGAATAATAAATGGTCTTTAAGAACTATTGTAACATCGTATTGATAGTGGTATTCGTATAGACGCTTAGACAGCGGCAATGGGAAATATGATGTTACAATCATTTATAATGACACCGCATTAGCATGATATATCATTCTTTGTTAGGATAAGCGGAATGAATATTGTGATTTTTCGCCAACTGAAGAGAAATAAGAAAATGAGTTTCCCTGTATGAAAAAAAATGTATGATTGATGGCAATGAAGTGTCATTTTTTCGTTAAATTCCTTCAAATAAGGCTCGGAAGAAATTAAAATGGCAATTTATTACTTTCTTCTTTTTGGCGTTACCACCCTCATGATTTCTTTAATCTTCTTCTCGAATCAGGCCCAATTTTATTTTAGAACTAAAAAAATCTAAACCAATTTCGAAGTAAGTTTGATGGAAAAATAGTTCTTAAATGCAGAAGGGTGAAAATCGCTATTTGTTAATAATATTTTTTTAACGCCGCATTTTTTAATAATAACATCATACTTGAGCTATTGATATAAAAATAATAAGGAAGCATTGCTGGAAAAATAAAGTTCCTTTACAATATTTACTAGAGTATGAATGCATGAAAATAATAAGTGCTAAATGAAATGAAAATTCGTAAATATAATTTCTGTTTTGGTATGTTTCAATGTGTTAACATAGATAAATAAAATGAATTTGAAAATTCAAATGATATCTACTCAAACAGGAGCAACAGATCTTTTAATCTAGAATTGCCGTTGGCCCGAGGTAATCGGCGTGTTTTCAAAGATGAGTATATCGAACTACCGAAGTCGCTCATTCTTCAAACTATTCGAGTTCAGGTACGGCTTCGTGTGAATTTTGATCTACATATTTAATTGATGGGTTTGTCATCTTCCTCATTTTGAATCATGGGGCATTTATCGTTAATATACTTTACTTTTGCGCCCAAAGTTTACAGACAGTGGCCACGTGGCAGCGATCGAATATAACATAAATACAAACCAGACAGGTTTTGGAGTGACCAATTTTGAGTACATCGAGATCAATGTGTCGCTTCTGGTGGAGTAGCTATTCTGTGTGTAAGTGCGCTATGGACTTCTAAGCATATATCTGATATAATATCAATATAGGTCATTACCAATGAGAATTGAAGCTGTGCTAATGCTCGAATAGAGACCTGCGCATGTGCAGTAATATCAAGACAAAACATCACTTATCAATGCTGCCTATCTAGGAAATATTGTATAATGCCCTGAAACCGATGTCGTCCATAGCTTCATGTGAACACTTTCGATCATAATCCAACAATTTTATGTGGTATTTTCCAATCGCTTCAAACCGTTTTTTCGGGTCTTGGATATCGTTATTAATATCTAATCATATTTTGGAAATCAATTGAAAATATTTCAGTGGCATATTTTTATCCACGATATCTATTTTCCGGCAATTTTAAAATTTCCAGTGAGCGCATGCGTACAACTCAATCATTACCAAATTTTCGACTTCACTTTGTAACTCTGAAAAGCAAGCGTACGAGCCATATTGGTATATTAGATATGTGCTTTTCAGTATAACAGACAGCATTCGCTCCTCAGTGTGAATGAAAAAATGAGCGCAATATTTTCCAACGCATGATACACGACGACCTTGTACATATTTCGGGAATGCTCTATATCTGTTACACGAAACGGTCCATACTCCATATGCGTTCTTGATTATATTATTATCTCAGCTGCAAGAAAATTCGATTTCAATATTTCAGCACCTGCAACTGTGTTCTAAATTATTTTCATAAAATTTAAGTACATAAACTGAATACGTTGGATTCTAATGATATAAATAAAAGGAAATGATGACCAAATATCATCAACTTTTTAACTTCTTATCTCAATTCATGCTAGGGTGACTACTCCAGCATCTGTTAGATATGGGTCTTTGAAGTTTTCGACCAATAGTTTGGACATGGAATCCAATATCTATCAATGTTTGGTGATCCAATATTTTACGTCCATCAAATATATAAGCAGGCTTCATCATGTCCACATAAATTTTATTGTAGTCCAAAGTCTGAAAAAAGAGCCCCATTGAGTGTCTGCTAGCAGAAGCAATACATTCCAGGTTGACAATCATTGAAGTCTGGGAATGTGCGTTTTCTACGAACTACACATACTATTTTTTCTGAAATCGCTATCAACATTATCATAAATTGAGGAACTTTAATAAAAAAAATATGTACATACATAGTAACAACGCAGTTGTTACAATTTGATGCAAAAATTTTTGGCAGTTTGCAGCAAACTCCAATTTCTTTATTTTATAATTATTCGGTAGATTTTTTTCCTTTGTCAAACATTTATATGAGAACATTTTATATGGAGAAAATGTGTAAATTTGTGAACTATGCTGGATCCAGTTTGGTATAAATTTTCTTACGACCGATTGATTTTTCCCCGGTGGCGTACCTATCGCATATTGTCGAAATTGACCACTGCTGTATCAGATCCCGATTTATTTTGGAAATAATTTTTTTATTGTAACCAGTGACATTACGAAGTATAACCGTATTTTTGTCTCTGAGCAAACATACAGGGTGAGTCTTTGACTTGTACATATATTTTAACTGTAGATTCTTGATGCTAAAGGAAACCTTTTTTTCATTTTCCATTTTTCCGAATTCGGCTCTGTTAAAGAGATATAGCCATTTGAAAAAAAAAGTTGAGCTTAATGCGTGCCTGGATCAATTCTCTGCAAACACCTCAAAGTTCATACTTTTCGATTGAAATTGAGGTGATTATTAGATGTTCTGGTTGATACAAATATAAAATACTCAAGCACTGACCTTATTTGAATAAGAATGTTACAAACACGATATTTCCTAACAAAACACTCAGTTCTGTCCGATCATTTCGGCAATTGAAAAGCTATATTTCTCCCACCAAAATAAGTTCCTCCTTCGATTAGTTTGTAAACACAAATAATTTGTTCATATTTTCCTCGATATTCTAAAACGATCGCATAAAATATGGTTTTTCACTAACCTATCCTAACTCCATTAACCAAAGTCATATGATTCAGGGTCAATGACCTAAGCTTACCACATTCTCTGTGATATAGCACAGAACTATAGTGAAGACTATTATTACATATCTCTACATCAAACGTTTTTTCATCATAGAGATTTTAGTCTTGACAAAGTTGATAAACATTCTGACAACGTTGGTAACTTGTTGAGAGACCAGATAAAAAAATGATATTCGATGAGATTTAACTCAGGACAGATTATTCTTGAAATTCATGATTTTTTCCTCTATTTTAATCTTATACAATTAGGAATAACTTGAGAACGACGCGTTTTATTGAAAAAATATAAGAATACTTTTGTTTTCTAAAATAATCAATTCTTTCGAAAACGTGAACCGTTCATCTTGTTCAAGTGGTTTCATAGTATTTTTGCGTGAATTTATAAGTCGACTATATTGTAACTTTTTTACCAGGAGAAATATGAAATAATTTTCAATTGAGGAATATGCACCATGAATAGAGTAGACAATAAACCAAAATTCAGTTCATTCGAAATATCGGTTCCGAATATATGGAAAGAATAGTGTTAATTTCATGGATTTTTGACACCCTGTATCTTCCAAACGGAACCGAATTTTGAAAAATGGTATGGGAAAAAAGTGTTTCTTTTGATGGGAGGAATCTATAGTTAAAATATATGTACAAGTCAAAGACTCACCCTGTATATTCAAACACTAGCGACCCGCCCCTCGCACCGCTATGTCCCTGCATTTTAAATCTGTAATATCTTCGGAAATATTTAATTTAAATTACATGCTGTAAAGGGCCATTTTGATCTATATTGAATGGACTATGTATTTAAGGTACTCAATTGGATAAGGATTATTACTGTTATGCTTAAAATAACTTCCTAAATTAGCCATTTTTTCCCGTAAAATGTGAAGGATAAAAAATGGTTATTGTGGGTTATCCTTAAGACTCTTAAGAGATAGACATATACCATCGCGGACTTTTTTGTTGACCTTTTTTAGGAGTACAATATTTTGATTTATCTTATATGGGGTTGTCAGCGTTTGCAATGTAAGCGCAAAAAAATGTGTTTATTTACGACATCACATTAGAAACCTGTAAATTCATCAGTGTTTCTCTACAATATTATGCGAGTATCATACATATAAATCTTCCCCTTGAATCACTCTATCTATTGAAAAAAAGCGTTTCAAAATCCGTTGCGTAGTTTTAAAGATTTAAGCATACATAGGGACAGACAGCGATAGCGACTTTGTTTTATACTATGTATGGATAACTTACTATGTAGTTTGTGTTGAAAATTCATTCGAGATATTTTTTTAAATGCAACAATTTATTCATTTTTTGTCTTGTTATCTGAACTTCACGCATCTTAGAGAACCAATTGGGGATCTTCGATTTTTAGAGTGACTTTTTCGAACATGTTGGCGTTCATTAGAAATAAATTTGAACCCACACTTTTTCTTAAATGTAGAGTAAAAATATTGAAAAGTTTATAATTGACTTACAATGAATTCATCCCATTCTGTGCACAGGACTAGTGCGTGTGTACCTTCAGCTGCTGAGTAAGCATCTTGATGTACTGAAACCTGTTTCCTCACTTTCTCAGGTTCTTCACATATGAGCGGATGTGTGAGATCTTCATAAATTCTCTCCTCTTCAACCTATGAGATACGAATATAGTGAGATTAATATTTTTTATATAGGAAATGAAACATATTGATTACCCTTCTGAAAATCAACTGAATCAAAACGTTAAAAAGATTCTGGAGGAAATAAGGGAACAAAAGATCAAAATTATGTGCAGGAAATGAATTTTTACACATTCATCTTCGAAAAACTCTAATTTGACCTGAAAAGTGATATCAGAAGTTTCAAATACAGATGATAAATAAAAAAATTCCAAAGGTTAGGTGCTTTTGCAAGTTTATTCAAATTCGTAGCTGGCGCAGTCAGTCCTTCAGGTATTGAATCCGCCCAAATGCTGCTGGTTTCCAGGTCAAAAAAAATTGCCTGACATTTATATACAGGGTGAGTCTTTGACTATATACATATATTTTAACTGAAGATTCTTGTGGCCAAAAGAAACCTTTTTTTCATTTTCCATTTTTCCGAATTAGGCTCTGTTAAAAAGATATAGCCATTTGAAAAAAAAACATTGGGCTAAATACGTCCCTGAAATGATACTGTGGAATTGATTCAAATTCATATTTCTCGATAGAAATTGTTCATATTTTCCTCGAAATTACCAAACAATATCATGAAGAAAGGCTTTTCATTCAGATTTATTACTAAACAACCTAACCTAATCTAATTTGTATCGCTTCTGTGAATTTCTGCACAGAATGGTCAAGAAGATGTTGTCAGCTTGCTGATATTTTCATTGAGGTTAAGGATTTTTTACGAAACATAGTATAAATCACGATTCGTGTACCGTGGTATAAATATCTATGAATTCTGCCGTTTCCATCATAAATCGACTTTGTCGCCAAATTTTACCACGCATGCGTAGAGCGAAGTATGATTATCTGGAGCTCTGGAGGCCAACTTTAAACAATAACAAACCAGAGTCTCTGAACAAACTGTAAACATTATGTGAAGTTCTGAATAATCTGAATACATTCAGTGACTTATTGTTCTAATGTGATTATTATGTGAAGTGAATTAATATAATTTCAACCGTGTCGAGTTTATAAAATTCCAAGAGGATGTTGTTTAGAAAGAAACATCGCCACAGATTATCAGGTATCGTATTGTTTTTCATTAATTTCAATTTAATAAGTAGTTTGTACCGAGAGTCATCATTCATATCCGAATGTTGTATTCCATCGACATTTAACTTCAATTTGGACCGGTAACTATGAATTTTCAATAGAAACTGTGCGTATTAAATCCTCCTTGGTGTTCTATTTTATCTCCCACATTTGTGGGATTTTATTATTAAAATATCTCGACAAAGTTGATAAATAGTGTTACAACATTGTAAACTCGTTTTAAAACCAGAGAAGGAATAATATTCTCATTGTTGCTTACTACACATGAGTCAGAGCTGAAGTCTCACGGAGAAGTTATTGGCGAGCTTCGTGAGGGTCAGGTCGTTATGTCCGGGGAAATATCCAGTATAGTAAATAAGGTTGCTAATCTCGAGTCTACACTAAGTGGCAAGCATTCAACTGATGCCGTTGCTCTTGATTCAACTCCTGAAATTCTGGACCGGCTGCGCAGGTCCCATAATGTAATTATTACGAACTTGCCTGAGGGAGCTGGGGGAGAGGTGGACAGAGGGGAGGTCTCCAATATCATTGATCACATACAAGAATCTTCTAGTAAATCGTTGTTAAATGTCGTCAGACTTCCAGCCAAAGACACGAGCCGACCAAGATGGACGAAGTTGTCATTTTCCAATCCCGAGAGGATAAGACGAGGGACCAAATCGCCAGGCTCAGGGCGCTCAGAGAGGAACTGAGAGGTAGGCGGGCGCGGGGAGAGCAGTACCTCACCATCAAATTCATCAAGCAAGTTCCGACGATTGTATGCAGTGGTGAGCATTCTCCCAAGCAGCCAAAAAACTAAATCATCTGAGTGTCTGGCCCATATTGTACACTAACATCCAATCGATCTCACCTAAATTTCCAGAACTATTGACTTTCGTACAAATGCAGAAGCCATACATAATATTCATCACAGAAACGTGGCTCAGACCAACCATTAGTGACTCGATCTTTTCTATCCCGGGATATTGCCTTTTCCGTCACGACAGTAGTGTGACTTTGGGTCACCGGGGTGTCTGTGTTTACATAAGTGACGAGATCACAGAAAGTTTCAACTTGCATATCGAACATCAAGATTGGCCAGACATAGACAACTTATTCATTAATATCTCAAATGATCATACTTCCATTTTGGTTGGATGCATATATAGACCTGTCCCTTAGACTTAGAATGTGTTCAATATCTCTCGGATGTTGTCACTCGTCACAAAAATGTTCTGATCACAGGGGACTTCAATTGCCCTGATGTTGATTGGTCTCAGCCTCACTTGATTTCACAGAGTTCACCATCCCGCCCATATGTCGAGTTCATTCATAATTCTGGCTGTCAACAACTTGTCTCTTGTCCCACAAGGTTCAGAACTGGTCAAGTACCTTCTCTTCTAGATCTCTTCATAGTGACTGACCCGAACCTTCTATCCGATCTGATCTATATGCCTCCGCTTGGAAAGTCGGACCACCTAGTAATTACTACAGAGATTCAGATACAGGCCGTTCCACAAGTTAGAAAACACGAGCGAACTCTCCAGTTTATTGACTACGAGAAAGTTTCAGAATACCTTAGTCGGGTCGACTGGGAGATAGCGTTCTCGGGTGCATGCGATGTTGACTCCATGTGGAGGATTTTTCTCGGTTATACGCGTGAGGCTGTAGCTGCTAATGAGCGAACTAAAACGATCAGGGAAAATCAACTAAAACCTTGGATTGATGAACGTATAATGAAGCTTGCGAGACAGAAGAGGACATTATGGCGGAGATTCTCTCGCAGTCGCTCATCCGCAGATTATCTAAATCACCGCTCTTTTTCCAAATTTGTTACATCATCAATTCAAGAGGCTAAATCTTCCTACGAGAAAAAATTGGCGACGTCCAAAAACAGGAAGAAACTGTTCAAGTATGTGAGATCATGCATGAACTCCAAGGTTGGCGTTCCGACGGTGAGAAACTCTAGTGGGGATCCATGTACGAGAGCTCAAGATTCTGCCGACATATTTGCTGAAGTTTTCGCATCAACCTACACCACCGAACCACCTGGAGGTGTCCCTACTCCTGGAGTCCACCGCGTTGATGCAGAGCTATCTGAGGTCGTGTTCGATACTCAGGTGATTGAAAAATACCTCTCTGAACTGAAGGTTGATGCGGCACCGGGATGCGATGGTATGACGGCACGCTTGCTGCAGCGATGTGCCGGAGCATTTGCTGTCCCACTCAATATGATATTTTCGGAATCACTAGAATCATCATCCATCCCTTGTGATTGGCTTTCGGCATCAATAACACCAGTATTCAAGAGTGGCTACAAACTCAATCCCCAAAACTATCGACCGATAAGCATCCTCTCGACGGTTTCTAAGGTTCTGGAGCGAATCATAAGCGACCACATAATCCAATTTTGCTTTGCAAATTATGTCATCCCTAAGTCTCAGCATGGTTTTTTACCCCGTCGCTCCACTACTACCAATCTTCTGTCGTGTCTTGCAGAGTGGACCAGAGCGTTGGACTCTGGGAACCCCGTAGATGTGGTCTATTTGGATTTTGCGAGGGCGTTTGATCGAGTCCCTCACAGGCGTCTCCTCTCTAAGCTGGACACCTGGGGCTGAGGGGCGGGTTGTTGAATTGGTTGAGGTCTTTCCTATCCAACCGTAAATTCCGAGTACGAGTTGGAAACGTTCACTCAACTGAAGAAAGAGATGTAACATCAGGAGTACCCCAAGGCTCTGTGCTGGGCCCAGTTCTCTTTCTCCTCTACATATCGGATTTACCAGCTCGTCTCAGATCGCGATGTTCCTTGTTTGCCGATGATGCCAAACTCTTCAACTTGCCACTTTTATTCCCTCACCTTCTTCAAGCGGATCTGGATCTCCTTTCGGACTGGTGTCGTGACTGGTTGTTACCTCTGAACAAAGAGAAATGCTGTGTCCTCCATATTGGTAGAAACAACCCACGCATACCCTACATCATCGATGGATACCAACTGCAATCGGTAACTAGCCACCTGGATCTTGGGGTAACTATCAACTCGGATCTCACCTGGTCGGATCACATTGCGACGGTGGTTGGAAGGGCGAAACAGATCACTTTTCTCCTCGGGAAGTCCTTCAGAGGTGCTGACTGCAGCGTATTTTGTTTGCTCTACAAAACCTACATCCGCCCGATTATCGAATACGCTGGGCAGGTCTGGTGGCCATCGACCAGATTCGATGAGAATGCCCTCGAATCAGTTCAGCGGCAAGCTACTCGTTTGCCTTATACAGGGTGCGGCACGGAGGATGGATGGTTTTAAAAAAATAATAAAAGCGTTAATTTTTACTCAAAAACACATTTATTGACGGAATCGGATTCTCAAGGAAATAGCATTTGAGACAGTCAAGTGTGGAAAATCACATCAGGCATGTGGTGGCCGAAATCGGTGATGCAGTGCTGGAGGCGCTCTTGGAAGTTCGCGTAGACTCTCTCCAACATCGCTCTCTCAACTTGGGCAACTTCCACGCGAATAGCCCTTTTCAATTCGTCCAATAACGGCAATTCTGCCGGTTAACCATGCCGTTGAGGTGAAAGTGGGCTCCGTCACTCATGAACAAAATGAGGTTCTCATTTTGATCGATCAGTGATTCCATCTCACGTGCGAAGTTCATTCGTTGTGCATAATCTCCGGGGTGTAACTGTTGCACAATGGCCAATTTGTAGGGGTGAAAGCGAAGATCCATATGCAAAATTCGCCTCACCGAACGATCACTGAGGCGAAGTGCAGCAGCATGTTTCCGAGCAGATCGCGACGGACTGCGAAGAATGGCTTGTCGAACGCGTTCAACATTTTCAGGCGTTCGAACTGTTCGCACAGGTCCTCTTGGTCTTCTGTTGATCAGTTCACCACGTCTGCGAAGTGATTCAACCCAACGAAGGATGGTGTTTCGAGAGGGAATAGCTCTATTCCGATGAATGTGGAAATGGCGACGAAACTCACGCTGCACGACCGTGACTGACTCATTATTTCGGACGAAACTATCATAGGCGAAAACACGATGCTCCACCGTCCAAGGCTCCATGACGACAACTGGTAAATAAATGCTAGGAACACACGAGTCTAACGGCACCTTCCCCACTTCTCTCGTCCTCAGTGGGGGAAAGTTATGCCCATCTGAAAAACGTCCGCCCTCCGTGCCGCACCTTGTACTTATCCCAGACCATCTTATGAGGAACGTTTGAAGATATTCGGACTTCGCAGTTTTGCCGAACGCCGTGAACGGGGAGACCTAATATTCACTCATGGGGCCATATCTGGTCGTCTCGGTGAGGACTTCAGGAACATGTTTCAGTTGAACTCCAACAACCTGAGAGGCCATCGATTTAAGCTGTCGAAGGAACCCTATAGGACAACACCACGCCAGAAGTTCCTTTCCAATAGGATATTCGACAAATGGAATAGTCTACCATCCACAGTTGTAGAGGCCCCTACCGTCAATGCGTTTAAGAACAGATTCGATGCATGGAGTGCCAGACGTTGATAGCTTCTAGTTGCTCTCATTTTTATCTGTTTTTTTTTCTTCTTTGTTTTGTATTCACATTAACTTTTTTTTACTTTCTTATGGGTTTATAGGTTTAACCTCAACCCTTCTTAAAGTTGAAATAAATAAATAAATAAATATTTAATTCAGAGACGCATTCAGATTATTCTTGAAATTAATGATATTTCGTCAAATTTCTCCGGGTAAAATTGGAAATAACTCGAAAACGACGCGTTTTATAGAAAAAAAAATAGGAATACTTTTAGTTTCTTAAATGATTGATTCTTTCGAAAATATGAACCGTTTATCTTTTTAAAGTGGTTTTATGGTGTTTTAGCGTGTATTGATGAGTCGACTACCCTGTAACTTTTATACTAGTAAAGATATTGAATAGGTTTCGATTGAGGAATATGCACCATGAATAGAGTAAAAACTCAACCAAAATTCAGTTCATTCGAAATAACGGTTCCGAAGATATAAACAGAAAAGTGTTAATTTAATGGTTTACGACACCCTGTATCTTTCATATGAAACCGAATTTTGAAAAATGGTATAGGAAAAAGTGTTTCGTTTGATGAGAGGAATCTACAGTTATAATATATGTACAAGACTCACCCTGTATATGTACTTCTTAATAATGACTCTTAGCTTTGCTCGATCATAACTGCAATAGAAAACCAATATTTTTCTGTCTCCAAAATACATCCCTTCTTTGATATTATTCAAAACTAGTTCGTAATAATTTTTTATATTTTTCTTCTAACCCTTAAATATTTTACAAACTAACGCTTTTCATTAATTTATTTCGGATTATTTCTAATTTGTATCAACAACAATACATTTCCATGTATTGGTCTAATTTTTGCAGTGACGAATATCTAGATATTCACTGAATTTTTACCACCAAATTCATGTTATGGACCACAGATTCAAAGGAACATTGCTAGTTTTTCAGACTCAACGGATTCTCCAATGTCTTGCAGGAAACACTGTATACAGATTCCAACAAATATGTATCCTCTTTAATGCCATAGCGTATCTACTTTACGGGTTATAACGAAGAGTAGGTTATAATGATCATTGATCATAATCAAAGTTATATATTGTTTATGATGCCGATGTTCATGTCAGTTAATTTATCAAATAACGATGTACCTTCGGAATGATTATGACTACATATTTCCGAGAACAAGATGAACATGTCAATTCCTTGAAGGAATGTTTCGACATATATGCATAGAATAGCTGGTGTGACGACTCCTTACTAAAAGCGCGTTCGGCAATAGCATCCGAGAGCGGACGGATTTTTTAGTCACGTGATAACAGATTTTTCTGTAATAAACGAACGGTACGGAGCGTTCAGAGCGCTTTTTCTGTTTGACGTATGTAACGCCAAAGACCTCTTTGGTAACGCCTTACCCAAGCCAGATATTAAATTAGGGCTTAAAGGTCTATTCGGCCGTAGAGGTGATCAGGGTACTATTTTAATTCTTTTGTTATAGCTCTCAACATTTCTACCCCTTGGTTGAGATGATTCGATATTTGGAATCATTATTTTTTTATCAAACGACATATTTTATTTATTACTACACAACAAATAACATAAGACACGAAATTTCAACAGACTGTTCAATAATATTCGAAGCGGGATACTCATAGACGCTGATAAAATCCATTGACAAAGGCGGAAAAGAAAATTATGTTTCTGTTCTGTGGAAAAAATCCGTTTGCTCCGTCGAAATACACCGAGCAAAAAGATCTACATCCGATTGATCAGATTTGCTTGCCGAACGGTCCAGATGTGGACTCCTCTCAATCTGGATGTAATAAACAAATAAACGAACGGTTCAGATCAATCCGAGCAGTAAGATGTAATTGTCGAACTCGCTTTCTAAATCGAGACCAAAATTTGAAGTTCAAAATGGCACTCTAGATTTCAGTACTGGTGCTACTTCCGGAATAATCCGCAATATTCATCGGTCGTGCCGCTCGTGGCGCTATTTTCGGATGACAAAGGTTATGTTTTTTAGAGAGATGTTTTCATTGTGTCATGAATTTCATCAAAACATATAATATTGTAGTTTTGGAAGAAAAACGCGACCCCTTTGTCGCGGAGAAATGAAAAGCAGGACAAATACTCAGATATCCGATCCACAGAAAGCCTTGAACAAAATCTAATCATTGCCAACACTAGGTATTCTATGCATCTAAGTTTTGACAAACATTTACTAAAAATAAAGGAGGCCAAAGAAATGCTTATACGAATTGATTGATTAAATTGGATATAAACAGTAGTACATTCATTGCGGTACAAAAATCAAACTGACAAATTAGGGTGCATGAATTTCGAGAATATCTTAAACCCAAGAACGGATCTAGAATTTTCGTAACATTTACGACTAATGATTGGTTCTTTCCAAATCGGCAATTAAATTAATAACTAAATAACTTCGAATCCATTTGACCGATTTCGCTCATTTGCAAACTCAGCCAAGGCATCTGGAGAAAAACGTGCCCTAAAATTCTCTTTCGGTGGCTATCTTGTTTACGGCCGAACGGACGGACACAATTGAATCTGATCATGAAATCTACATCTGCGTGTCCAACTAAGTATACTCCATTCACTTTTATTTAATCACATAGGAGGTCATGGTTTCGTTTTCAGGAGTTGGTGCCCCTGATGAAAAGCACAGAACATATGATGAAAAGTCAGTGCGCGCACAGAAAATATCGTTAATGACAAAACGACGTTGCCAGTTTCTTTGTTTACATCAAAGTAAAAGTATCAAAGATATTCCACATTTTGTTAGGTTTACAAATTGTTCGCCGATTTTTGGTATTTAATCGATATTTGCAGGTGAGTTTTCGTCGAATATCCAAGATTAACGTATGTTTATTATTTTTAGCACCAGTTTGAAGCGTGGGGACGATTTTCAAGACCAGGACGAATGTTTACATTTCGAGGTTGAAGGGGTACACGGAAATTTCGTTGAAAAAGCTGTTATTTGGACAGATATCGCAGTAGATGGATCGGATGGAGCCTCGAGAGGTCGATTAGGATGATATTTTTCAGGTTTTCCAAGAAATTTGGCGATATCTGAGCAGATTTGCAAAAGTTAGGTACCTCACTAATGAGGTGGAACTTAGACCTAATTCTCCTATAAGAAACGTCGAGATGGTGAAAAATGTATTCTTTAGATGTTGTTTGAACGAACGCAGCCGAGTTTCATATCCCAACATTGATTTTAAGAAAGTTATCAACAAAATAAAATTGACATTATTCTTGATTCTTGTAATTAGCCATCAATTCATCTTATATCTTTGGGTTGATTTTTTTTTAATAAATTCTTGATTAGAATCGACAATTGATGTCGTCAAGTCTCGAACTTTCAGTTCAAGAGGATAATAAACATTAAATCTTCACAAGCATGCATACGAAAATTATGTGAAAGCAATGCAATTTTCTTCCATGGCGAAAAATAATATATTTCAACAATGATCTCTTGTACTTTTCATTCAAATAACTAGAAAAGGAACCCTTTCTATCAATTCATATAAACGTTAATTATTTTCGTCCATCACATCTTTTCCAATTCATTCATTTTCCGAATAAATTCGCATTCTGAGAAATACGCTAAGAATGTAGAAAGGACAACATAGTGTTGACTTGGAACATAAAAATATTTTGAAAAACGTCATGACTTCGATACAGAGTGGAATGTGTCAAATTTCCAAGGCCAGAGTTGTGATTTTATAATTGTGAATGAATGGAGTATATATTCCACAATTAAGGGCAATCGAACAAAATGATAAAGTTCGTCCTTTGAAACAAACGAGCAAAAAGAGAACAACGAAATTTATCTGAAAAAAAATCATATACAAAAATTTAAAATTGTATCGACAAAAAAAATATAGGACTGAAGAGTTGTTGATCTGAATATGTTTTTCCTCGAAGCAGTTGTCTTAGTCTTTCATTTAAAATATTTGAATGATTTGAATTAAAAATTCAACAATCATAAACAATGTTTCACATTGGAATGGATACAGAGCCCTTGTCGAGTAGATTATCAAGATCAATTATTTTCTCAATGGGAACATCTTGTGCAAATGATATAGAAGCATTAACATACCGGTCTAACCTGTTTTTTTCCAAAAAAGGATGTTTTAAGAGATATATCAGTCCAACAGATCAAAATTCGAGACATGCGCGTAATGATGATGATAAGTGATCAAGTGTTCAACTAGATCGTCACATAATCCATTCCAGAAGGTCGATGAAGAATGACGTAGAAAAAAAATCAAACGAAAAATTAATCAGAGTGCGTCTGTGTTTCGTTTGATTCGTTAATTTTTACGTCATAAGTCATCAAGCCTCCTACTGGGGCATGTGAATGAAACTGAGACGGTGAAATTTTCATTTAATTAGTTCCCCCTACTCACAAGTGTTGAAATGTTGATAACATTGTGTAACTTTCGATATAATTCTATGTATAGATTGGCAAGCATGTATTTTGATAATCAAGAGATATATGAAAATAAAAGAGTTATAAAAAAGCCTAATACACACCGATAAATAATAAATCATAAAAACAAGATCATATTTTCGAAATGCTCACCTTTGGATCATATATCTTCAGAGAAGCACCCTCATCCAGAAGTGTTTTGGCGATGTGAATGGCGGGACTCTCCCTGGTATCACCTGTGTTTTTCTTGAATGCAAATCCCAAAATGCATATTCTCTTACCGCTAACTGTATTGAATAAGGACTGCACAATTTTGGCTGTGAATCTTGATTTCTGATATTCATTCATATCGATAACCTGTTGCCAATATGATGCCACCTCAGGAAGGTTCAAACACTCGCATATATATACCAGGTTCAAGATGTCCTTTTGGAAACAGCTCCCGCCAAAACCAATAGATAAAAGATAAAATTGAGATGGTTCATAGAAATTCGCAGCAAGTATCGAGTGAAATAAAGTTGAACAATTAACATTTTGAAGCGATTCACTAATGCATAACAGAGTGTCATTAGTCATTAGGTCATATTTCGAAATTTCACTAACCGAAAACTTTGTTAATATAATAAAAAATAAAAGCTTGTAAAATATGCATTCTGATAATGAAATTTTGAAAAATTAGAAGTTCTAGGAATAAAAGATAACAGAAAATTCAGATAATCATTTGAGGAACATCCTATCGATTATCCAAATTTCTGCAGAATAGAAAAATTTGCTGAATCTTTCGAATCATCCCCTCCCAGAAGTTTTGCATTTTGCACACAAATATAGAAAAAAGAATCACAGGTCTAATTTTAGGTTTTATCTAAAATGTCTAAAAACATTAGCCATTTTTCTTCGAACTTAACCATACAAACCAGGTTAACAAAAAGATAACCAGTCAATATTTTTCGAAGTGTATTCCAAACTATGACGTAATAGTTAACCGACCGCACAAACCAGCTTACGGAGGTAGTTTGACGGAGAGTTATCTGGTTGCAGGTTAGGTTTTTAATGTTTATGGAACAATCACAATTTCCTAGGAGCATAGAATATCTATGCTCCTAGCAATTTCCATGCATATGCAAGTGTTGAAGTGTTCTTTATATTATCTACTAATAAATTTGCCACACTCATTGTCACTGTATTTTCAGGAACATGAAGTTAAAGTAGTAATATATAATCAAAGACTTCGATATAATAAGCTTAATATTCAAATTGTCAAATACATCAACGAACAAGAAACAAATCTGTCAACCTCCACAAGAAAACCGAAGTTAACTATGACGTCATAATATACAGGGTGACTGGTGACGTAAGGGACAACGGCTAAGTGGAGATAGAGGACCTCAAACTGAATGAGAATTTGTGTTTCAAATATCCCATAAGGGTATTCGTTTCGGAGATATAGGGTGATTTATGAAAAAATGCTAAATCTATGAACTCCCTTATCTTCGTTAATATGATATGTTTTTCGCTGATATTTTACATGCTTGTTCATACAGGCATTCTCTGTCATCATAAGAAAAAAAAATTGAAAAAATTGCTGGCCCGTACTCAAAAATTTCAATTCACATGTCAAGTGAGAAATATCACACGGTATATGAGATAAAATAAAATCAAATAGAAATTTGGAAAGAGGGAAAAAAACTGATGAAATATCTGTTTTTTGTTTGAATGGCACAAATTTTCTTTCGTTTCTATGATATGTTGAAGTAAGAATATTACAATATTTTTATATTCAAATCATGAAAATTAGTACTACTGATAGAAAAAACCTTGAATTCGAGGCGCTAGAATGAGCCTGGCATCAAAATATTCCTTCAAATCTTGAAATCTATTTTTATCAATTAATATTTCGATGCCATATAAAATTTCAAAATAAAATTTGTTGTAGGTGGAGTGATGAAAGAGTTGGATACTCAAACACAAAAATAGAAAAAGTCGCAAATATAATTCATAAAAAAATCAAGTAAGCAAATGTTCGAAATGAGAGCCGTTCACCTCCATACATTTATTGGCTTTCTTGAACAAATGAAGCACAGCTTTTCTAATCAGAGGAATATTTATTTCAATTTCTTCGCATGCTTCAGTTATTCTGCTCTTCAAATGTTCACGGCTTGTTATTGTTTCTTTATACACCGTATCCTTAAGATGACCCTATAGAAAATAATCCAGAGGAGTTAGATCGTGTGATCTAGCAGGCCAATTCCTAGAACCTCCCCGACCAATCCACCTGTCAGAAAACTCCCTATTCAGAAAACTCTTCACTTCATTTGCATAATGAGGAGGTGCACCATCATGTTGAAAAATCATACCTCTCTGATTAATATTTTCTGGCGCCTCGAATTCAAGGTTTTTTCTATCAGTAGAACTAATTTTCGTGATGGGAATATAAAAATATTGTAATTTTCTTACTTCAACATATCATAGAAACGAAAGAAAATTTGTGCCATTCAAACAAAAAACAGATATTTCATCAGTTTTTTTCCCTCTTTCCAAATTTCTATTTGATTTTATTTTATCTCATATACCGTGTGATATTTCTCACTTGACATGTTAATTGAAATTTTTGAGTACGGGCCAGCAATTTTTTCAATTTTTTTTTCTTATGCTGACAGAGAATGCCTGTATGAACAAACATGTAAAATATCAGCGAAAAACATATCATATTAACGAAGATATGGGAGTTCATAGATTTAGCATTTTTTCATAAATCACCCTATATCTCCGAAACGAATACCCTTATGGGACATTTGAAACACAAATTCTCATTCAGCTTGAAGTCCTCTATCTCCACTTAGCCGTTGTCCCTTACGTCACCAGTCACCCTGTAGTTAACCCGGTTTGCGTGGTTAAGTTCGAAGAAAAATGGCTATAGTGTATGTGCACTTGCCAATTTTTGAATGCAATGACGTTCAAACAAATCGAAATTACTAGCAATGTTTCGTGGCGGCGCCGCAATGTTCTTTCAGCGTATTTTCCGTTGATCGATTTGTTTGATGTATCAACATCTGATCTGCCAAGGTCAATTATGACATGATCACAGAATGGAAACTTTCTATAATGAAAGTTTTATACTTTTCCTCAGAACTAAGATGTCCACACCTTTTCCAATTGTAATTCAGAAAATGTAGAATGTAATTCAGAAAAGCAAATTGAATTTCAGAAAATGCAAATTGTAATTCAGAATATTAAGTTGATATTCAGAAACGGTAATTTTAATTACAGAATAGTGATATGTAATTCAGAAAGGAAAATTTGAATAGTGATATGTTATTCAGAAACGGTAATTTGAATTTCAGAAAATATTAATTGTTATTCAGAATTGGTGATTTGAAATTCAGAAATGGGAAATTTTTATTCAGAAAAACGAAATTGTAATTCAGAACAAATAAATTGTAATTCAATTGCTTGGTGCCCAAACCACTTTCTCTAATTATGTATGTAATTCAAATGGAGACATGATTTCATTTAAAATGGGTGGCGAAAAATATTAATAATGATTCTTGAGGTCATTTTCGACCCTCAAAGTACGTAGATACCTACTTGGAAGCAAGAAATATAATAATTATAACTTTATTTCCAAGAGTAACATAAAGGTATATACAGTCAAAAACGAAAACAGGAAACAAATTTGAAAATACCAAATTCTTAAGACAAGATCGACGCCACATTGTCATAGATAATGCTGCATCACTTACCGAGCTCGATACTATTCTGAATTACATATTACATTTTCTGAAATTGAATTGATAACTTTTCCCTTTTTGAAATTGAATTTGCCATTTCTGAATTTCAATTCACTATTTTGAATTACAACTTTGTTTTTCTGAATTACAACTTCCAATTTCGTTTTACTGAAATTGAATTAACTATTCTGAAATTCAATTTCTGTTTTCTGAATTACATATTGCTATTCTGAAATACATGTTCCCTCTTCTGAAATTCAACTTTGAATTTCTGAATAACAACTGTGAAAGGTGTTGAATAATGGTGATAGCACTGATTAGATTTTGTTTCGATCAAATTGAAAATATTAGCAAAGTTTCGTTCTTTCCACTTCAGGTGACGCTATTCACAAATTATGACTGATTTTTATCAGTTATTTCAAATATTTGAATTCATTCTAGCGAACGTGTCGTGTTAATAGTCGATAATTTTGTCAAGCAATAATGTGTGTTTATATTCTTGACATCCTGATGTATTTTAGTTCTGATGTCATGTCATAATTGCCTTTGGTAGATCGGCTGTTGATACATCAATCAAATCGTAAACGGAAAATACACTGAAATTACATTGCGGCGCCGTCACGAAACATTGCTAATATTTTTGATTTGGTCGAACTTCATTCCATTCAAAATTTGACGAGTGCCTACACTATGTTTTTAGACATTCTACTCAGAACTAATATACATCCGATGTCAAGAATGTAAACACACATTATTGATTGTCAAAATTATCGACTATTAACACGAAACGTTCGCCAGAATAAATTCAAATTCATTCAATCATTTTGTGCCACCTGAAGTGGAAAGAACGAAACTTTGCTAATATTTTCAATTTGGTCGAAACAAAATTTAATCAGTGCAGACACCATTATTCTAGACATCTTAACAGAGAAACTCCATCAACCGCAGGTGCGCTGTTCCTTTTTCATTCGTTATAAATTATTTTCCCCTCAGAATATTTTCTAATATAGAAGTTTTTTTTACACAGATATTGTTTTTCCCGAAATTATTTATGTAGAGTAGTACAACGCACTGTTTGTTACATGGAAGGTATGTAAGCGTAGATCAATAAAATTTCGAACGGCCATATTTACGGAACCCCCGGTCGAATTTTCCCGTTAACGAGCGCTCCAAAACTGCTGTTAAATGAATGAATAATTGAAAAAGGAATTGATGAATACCTATGGAAGCTTGTAAGAATTTCGACCCAATTCTAGAGTCGAATCCAACTGCCCTAGCCACTTCTGAAACATCCGCCCCAGTAGCTTCGCAAACTGCCGATAGCGAATTAATGCTGGATATTCTTTGTGCTAACATAGCATTCGCTGCCTGCAAAATGGTAATTTTATGAATTATTATTACATTACAATTTTTGAACAAAAAAATTAGTTCACTATAATATACAGGGTAATTCTTTCTAAACCTCACCCAAAATCATACTCAAGACATTTCAACGAAATTCGTTTTCACTTGTCAGTGTCTGATAAATATTATCATGCGTACGAATATAATGATCTTACAATAATGCGTACGGCGACATTTTATGTGTGGACCCTACAATTGGTCGAACTGCTGACAAAAAGTATCATTACATTGAAATTAAACTATAAGTATAGTTACATCTTACAACTTTTTTTCATGCAGCGTTAACAACTACCAATCGATTAATTATCATTAATTTATCAATTCTTGACGATATTTTATGATACATTGATACGTACAATAAAATCAGCACTCAGAATTCAAGAAAAGTGCGCTATGCTTTTATGTACCTTCAGCATCTTCAATTTGCCGACGGCTCAAGCTGGCATGAATGTTCATCTTCAAAATATACACTCTGTCCGATATATATGTATGAATAAGGTCTGCCGGCCCAAGGATCTTACTCTATCAAGGTAGAGTCTAATTGACATACTCGTACATACAACTCGCTATGAATAAGAACGTTATTCAAATAATCTTCGTTTGGGACACTTCCTAACAAAATGACTGATTAGTCAAAAATGAACACAAATTGAAAATGAATTTAGCAGATATGAATCCCTGAATTTTGAATATTAAATTATTCGATATGATAAATATGTAATGAGAACTGAATGAGTTACCTATACTCCATTCATTTTATAAAGTATCCTGGTTAGCCATGCAATTCTGACACATTTCACCGCGTATATTTTAAAAACGTTTGGCTATAGTCATTCTTCTGTCAGAAACAAACGCAAGGTTGCCGTTTCTACTTATAAATCGTGGAAATTACGTATTTATCAAAATGTTTATTTACTTCGGAAAACGATGAATTTGAGGAAATATGTGAATTCAATAATTCCAAAGACCTGGCGAATGTCGAAGAAACTTTTTTCTCTGTAAATACTGGAAATATTTCACGAATATGGACATGGATGGAAGTTAAGCTATTTTCTTGTACGGAAATCAAGAACCGAGTGTTGAAATTTGTCTGAAAAATAATGGACAGAATAGTCCGTTACTTTGTGATAGTTCATTGGAAAAAATAAAAAAGTACTCGAATAACCCGACAGAAAAACTTCTAAACGAACAGAAGGAACTGTGGAATTCTCCACTTTTCAAAATTCTCCAGAAATAAACCTACAGACGACAATTAAATACCTCTTGGCACAACTTGAAATACTCAAATACGAAAATGTAGTTGTACTACGAATCCTGTGCTACAGTTAAACCTTTAAAGAACTTACTCCATTTACAAAGTTAGAAAAGAGTAAATAAAAAGTAGCCTTGGCAACGTCGCTCAGAATTATTTGGCTTTCAGGATTTCCAACCTCCGTTAGTTTTGAGTGCAAAAAACTTGATAATCCTAAACCATGGCCAACCGGGATATTTTATAAAAGTGAATCGAGTATGTTTATGTTTATGCGTATTGGTAATAAGAGGGTTCTTTTTGGTCTGGATTAAAGAGTCTCAATTAGACAAAATGCCGACGTTTCGATTTATTTCAAATCATCCTCAGGGCTCTACAACGAATGATACATATAAATAACACAGAAAATTTTGAAATCCGATAGAATAAACAAGTTGGCTACATAAAATATGAACCAGGAAACACACAAAAAAAATTATATAACAGATATTGTACATAAACGATATTCATTTATGAAGCAACAAATGCGATGGTAATTAAACAAAAAAAAAGAACTTCATATATATTATGAAGAACTTCTCCGAAAAAAACAATGAGAGTTACCCACATTGCCAGTTGGTCTCTATTGTCATCTCTAGAAATAAAAATACTAAGGATGGACCGATAACGGATATCATTCGGAAGGATAACTCTCATTGTTTTTTTCGGAGAAGTTCTTCATAATATATATGGAGTTCTTCTTTTTTTGTTTAATTACCATCGTATTTGTTGCTTCATAAATGAATATCGTTTATGTACAATATCTGTTATATAATTTTTTTTTGTGTGTTTCCTGGTTCATATTTTATGTAGCCAACTTGTTTATTCTATCGGATTTCAAAATTTTCTGTGTTATTTATATGTATCATTCGTTGTAGAGCCCTGAAGATGATTTGAAATAAATCGAAACGTCGGCATTTTGTCTAATTGAGACTCTTTAATCCAGACCAAAAAGAACCCTCTTATTACCAATACGCATCATTACAAAGGTCATTAAAAATATCAAAGTTTATGTTTATACTGATTACTCCCAGGTCTCCCGGAGTAGACTCCTCAGAAGCTTGTAGCTTTTGCGAGTTAGGAGAATCAGTTGTGTTCTGACTGTGTAGGCTTTGTTACTGTGTCCTTAGGCCACCTTAGGCACAGCACTGTTAATTTTTGACCCAGTGAGAATGGTGGCCCTTACCTAGACTAGAAAATTTCTTTCCTAGCTCGGGATTTAACTCGGACCTGCCGGTACCTAATCCAATGTCCTAACCACTGGACCAAGGGCACGTGTTATTTGTTATGTCTTGGATATCTCGAAAATGGTGAATTTACGCATACGGTGGATGAAACATATTTTTTTAGGAATACATTCACGATTCCAATTCGGAATGAACGTTTTAATGAAGACTCGAATCGGGAGCGCCATTTTTTCGTGATATCTTTTGAAATCTTTTCATCAAAATCAGAGTGAAAAACTTAAAACATCCCATCAATAACAGTTCCTCTCAATTTCATTCTTCTGAAACTGAAGGTCAAGTAGCTATATGTCCATCTTTCTGATCATCTCGCATAAAAAATATACGCTAAAAGCTCAAATAAAGCTTCGGAATATCAGTTTCCAGTGACATCATATGACCAAAGTCACATTTAAATTTCAAGAGGAATTCAAGAATGTGATAATTTAATCTCCATTTGAAGTTGCTAACTATTTCCGGTATAACCGGAAGTTACAATAACAAGTTAAGAAAGACGTTATTTTCATTATTCTGTCTATTTCAGATAATTGAAGAACTTTCAACATGATAGTGACAAAGGCACACATCATAAATATGTTTAGTTTGAGATTTGAAACATTCAGTATGTTTTCCTCTTTAAGCCTTCGAAATAATTATATTCTTTCCATTTTTCGCTTTCCTCAGAAATTTTAAGTATAACGGATACTCGGAGTATAACAGAAGTTCAAAATTGGAAGTGTACATTATTTTTCATATCATAACATTACTGTCAGAGAGAAGCGTGGTGATACCAAGCATAGGTGGGCGAATAATTGTAATAGTGGCCGAATGGGTATGTAGTGAAATGCGGCAAATCTATATATATAAAAGAAAGATGTTGGTTACATCATTTATAACTCGAGATCAGATGGAGTGTTTGTTATGAAACTTCATATATGGATTCGTCTACGGTCTGGTTATTATAAAATGCAATAAAACTTCGAAAAAATCGATGAAAATTTCACTTATACAGGAAATGCTTTTCCTCCTTTCGAGCGAGGCCACTAGGTGTCGCTACAGTTACAGTTACGCTACCGCTTATTCATAGGTACTTGATTTCATATTCTCTCCGTTAGATGGGGTGTACAGTGACTATATTACCACTATAGTCTCTGTAATAGTGTGTAATTTGAGTTGCCTACAACTTTTAGATGTCTAAAATGATTAGATTTCGTACCACTTCAGATGGCGCTATTCACACATTATGACTGATTATTAGTTATTTTTATAGTTTTATTTATTCAAAATAACGTAATCGTGAAGTAGGATGTCTAGAATAATGGTGTAGGCACTGATTAGATTTTGTTGTGACCAAATTGATTATATAAGCAATGTTTCGTTCTTTCCACTGGCGCTATTCACAAATTATGACTGATTTTCATCAGTTATTTCAAATACTTGAATTAATTCTGGCGAACGTGGCGTGTTAATGGTAGATAATTTTGTCAAGCAATAATGTGTGTTTATATTCCTGACATTCTGATGTATATTAGTTCTTAGGAAAAGTAGAAAACTTTCATTATAAAAAGATGCCATTCTGCTGTCATGTCATGATTGACTTTAGCAAATCAGCTGTTGATACATCCATCAAATTGACAACGGAAAATACACTGAAATGATATTGCGGCGCCGCCACGTTGCTAATATTTTCGATTTGGTCGAACGTCATTCCATTCAAAAATTGACGGGTGCCTACACCATTATTCTAGACATCTTATCGTGAAGGTACTATATTTGACATCAGCACCATTAGATGCCGATGAATTTGTTGAGGCTTTCGCGACCATAAATTTATGTCATCTGTTTTTTTTCGAGAATTTCGGTCGTCGTTGTTTGAAATGGTCGAATAAAGAACATATGACATCAATTACTGTGTAATTTGCATAGGACTTATAGTACCATGAAGGTCTATTAACAGATCCAGAAGCGCGTGAATTTTTATCGAAATGTCGAGTATATACGATTTTGGCGATTAGTTTCGATCGTGATATGTCCATTCTCATCTTTTCTCATAATTTTTAAAATGTTTTTGAATTTCTGTTTGGGTAATAAATATATTTGCGGAAATCACTAAATCCAAAATTGCTATAATTGGTAATTGACATATTATTTTGATGTATCTGTTCTGTGTGACAGCTCATATCCATCCAACATCGAAACATTTGACAGTACAAAAATCAGAGAACCAAGCTGTTGATCTCCGATCACCGGTGATTACGATTTGTGAAATCCACCGTAAGTATCATTTAGGCGGAACAAAGTTCGCCGGGCCAGCTAGTATAAAACATATTTCAGCGTCCACAATATTTCAAACCATGCATACAAATTAATTATTGCATATACTCACAAGCTTTGAAAGTTCAGAAGACCATGTGTTTGTGGTCAAAATTTTTTTTCTGGGTATCCAATGCTCATAAATTGTACACAACTTTTCAATAGCCAATTGACCTTCAGGTGTTTCGTCACCTCCAATTAAAACGCGGTCGGCATTGAGAAGATCGTTTACTGCAGTACCTAAAATATTTTGGAAAGTATGTAGTTAAATCAATTAATGAATTGAACAATAAATGGAAATCGTAGAACTGGCCTCACTCAATTGTTTAACAGGTCAGATATTCGAGTTTAAATATACATAGAAGGTACAACGACCTTGAACGATTTGATGCAAAAATTTTTGGCAGTTTACTTGCCAACTTTAGTGGCGGCACATAGTAGCTACAGAAATCTGTAGGATATTTATTTTCCTCTAGTTCTATGAATCATAGGCAGAATTAATTGTCGTTTTATTGCATCCAAAAAATCAGGTGATGAAATACTGAATATCCAATATTTCTTACGCCGGTCCTGATCGTCATCGCGTCCGGCTTCGGAAATAGTGCTTTGTAGTTCAGTTACTTACCGCCAGATGCGGGAGTAAAAATTTTCGCTTCTCTGAAACACACTTATCTATCTATGAACCGGTGAAGGAACTACACTAAATTCAGCTTCAAATCGTTGAACTGAGTTATGCCTCTATGTATATTTAAACTCGATGATTATATTCAAATTGAACATTAGTATTTCAACTGATATTTCAGCAATGGAACAGGACCTAGACGCATAGATAACTGGAGAGAAGGCTCCGCTACAAAAATGAACTGCCACAGACGCCGGAACCTGTTAGTTCGCCGCACGATCACGAGGTGACGCCAACGTCGTTACAGGCTCCAACCAGGCTATCCTAATAAAATAAATAAATAAATTATCTTTTAATGATTATTAGAAGTGTCAGTGAAGAGTTCGACGTCAAAAAAGTAAACCAGAGTTACGCAATAAATAAAAAAAAGATATTCACCGAAATTGTAAAAATCGAAAAATTGGAGTATCGAGCCATTATCAGCTACCTGTAAAAAGGGTTAAGAGGTGATCAGATTTACGAAGATATGGTTCATACCCTTGGTGATCAATGTCCTTCGTATGCGACCGTAAAAAATTGGACTGCAAGCTTCAAAAGAGGAAAGTTTTCCATTGAAGATGATGACCGATCGGGAAGGCCAGTTTCTGTGTCAGTCCCCGAAAATATCGATGCAGTTCATGACATGATTTTATCAGACCGTCGAATTGGGCTAAAACGGATATCTGAAGCACTGAAGATTTCATACGAACGCGTTCATCATATAGTTCACGTCAATTTGGACATGAGGAAAATTTCTGCAAAATGGATCCCCAAATGTTTGAATATTGACCAAAAGCGTGCAAGGGTAGAAGCATCGGGTCCGATCTGTGCTCGATTTGAAAACGATGTAGACTTCTTAAACTGAATTGTTACTATGAATGAGACTTGGGCACATTTCTACGATCCAGAAACAAAGCAACAATCGATGGAATGGCGACACTCTGGTTCTCCAAGACCTAAGAAGTTTCGTGTCCAAAAATCTGCTGGAAAAGTTCTTGCTTCAGTTTTTTTGGGATTGCTATGGAGTAATCATGATTGATTTTTTGGATGAGGATAGAACAATAACTGGAGATTACTATTCGACATTACTGATCACTCTACGGGAAAAAAATTGAAGAGAAAAGACGCGGAAAGCTATCCAAAGGTATTTTGTTTTTACAGAACAACGCCCCAGTACACAAATCTCATGTTGCCATGCAAAAAATTCGTGATTTAGGGTTAGAATTACTAGAACACCCCCCTTATTCACCAGATTTGGCTTCGTCCGACTATCATCTCTTTCCTCAACTGAAAAAAAGTTTAAAAGGTCGTAAATTTTCTTCCAACGAGGAGGTCATAAAAGCTGTGGAGGACTGGTTTGCAGAGCAAGAAGAAAAAATTTTTTTAAAGGTCTAGAGACGTTGCAGGTTCGCTGTAATAAATGTATTCAATTAAGAGGAGAATATGTTGAGTAATAAAATATTTTGACATTGAAATTTTGTTTGGTTCTATGATAGGCTAAGAATTTTTCAATATATCCTCGTATATTCTTTTGAAGAGATCAATACATACTTTTCTTCTCAAATCAAACAATATAATGCGTATGGCATGTGTGAAGAAATGGCGACAAGAAACACATTGAATAAAGGAAGAAAAATCTGTTTTCCGCTCCAAATCTAAGTGTTTGCAAAGGAAATAATATATATATATATATATATTTTTTTTTTTTTGCTTCACACACGAATGTGGTATTCAGAGACTGTCCGGATGCACGCATCAAGAACAGCCGCCGCGAGTTAGTGAGGATAGAGAATCTGTCGAATGATAGTTACTGTTCCCAATATCACTGCTTTCTGCATCCACAGGATGGCATTTGGAGGCAGATTCAATTCCTTCAGGTGTATAAGTGTCTTTTTGTGTACCAGGCCATTGGCGCTTATTATAAGCGGCATTATTTTTACGGTCTTTAGTTGCCACATGTCTCTGATCTGTCGTGCTAATGCCTCGTATTTGGCAATTTTTTCCCCGTAGCTTTTCGATAAGTTGTTATCTTGTGGCACCGCAAAATCAACAATCACTGCTGTTTTGTCTCGCTTGCTCCATACCACCATGTCAGGTCTGTTGTGGCCGACACTCTGATCCGTGATCACCGTCAGGTCCCAGTAGATTTTGACATTTGGATTTTCTGTTAATGCCAGAGGGGTATATTGGTGGTATGGGACAAAGTTCTTCAGGAGACCCTCTTGCAGGCATATCAACTGGTGCACCACCTTTCCCATGTTGTCATGTCGGTTAAGGTATTTGGTGCCCGCTATCGCTGAGCAGCCAGAAGCCAAATGTTGCACTGTCTCTTCTGCGCCGTTGCACAATCTGCATCTTGTGGAGTCTATCGATTGCTTGGTGATGTGCTTTATGTAGTTGCGTGTGGGCACCACCTGGTCCTGTATCGCAAAGAGCGTTCCCTCTGTTTGGGGATACAGGTAACCTTGTATGAGATGGGTGTTCGATGCAAGTAGGTCTACTTCCTCCTGATGCAGACTGGCGTGGAATCTTCCATGTAGGGGTTTCGTTTGCCAGTTCTGTCTCAGCTTTTCACGTCTGTCTTCTTCTGCCATTGACTCATTGGTGGTCACTGCGGAGGCACTGGGTGGGTGACGTACTTCGTAGACCCATTGATGTACAGGGTTGGTTTTGCGCTGGAAGAAGGTTTTGATGTTTTCTTCTTCCTTAAGACATGCTTCCTCTAAGCTCATCAGCCCGCGCCCGCCTTCCCTACGGGGTAAATACAGCCTCTCGGTCGCCGACTTTGGGTGCAGTAGCCCGTATTGTGTGAGGGTGGTTCGAACTCTCCTGTCTACTTTCTGTAGGTCAGTTTTAGACCATGCAATAACCCCAACAGTGTAAGTGAACGCTGGCAAGGCCCAGATGTTAAGCGCCTCTAATTTGTTTCTTGCAGACAGTTGCGTTCGGAGTATTTTGTGCACTCTTTCCAATAATTTGGTCTCGGCGTGTTTCTTGTTCTCCGGCTGTTTGACTTCGTATGTCTGTTGTATTCCGAGGTACCTATATCTAGCCTCCGTTCCCAGGACAGATATTTCTTCTCCTCCCACCATCACTATATTTCCTTCCTCCGACAACTTTCCCCTCTTCACCTCAACAGCAGCGCACTTCCCCAACCCCAGAGACATCCTGATGTCCCCACTAAAGCTTCTCACTAGTTCCAATTCTCCCTCTAGTTGTTTTCTGCCCCTGGCATATAACTTCAGGTCATCTATATAAAACAAATGCGTGAGTTTTGCGGTTTCATTCATAATATACCCATATTTTGATCTATTAAGCATGTTGCTTAATGGGTTGAGAGCTAAGCAAAACCACTCTGGGCTCCAACCGTCTCCCTGGAATATGCCTCTCTTGATGGTTATTGTTGCTGTTGTGTAGGAGCCTGCTTTGCTTTTCATTGTCAGCGACGTGCGCCACGAGGACATCAAGTGCTGCAGTAGTCTTGTTACCTGTGGGTTCACCTTGTAAATGTCGAGAATTTGTAGTAGCCAGGAGTGGGGAACCGAATCGAAGGCCTTCTGGTAGTCGATCCAAGCCATGGAGATATTTTTCAGCTTTTTCTTTGCTTGTTTAGTGATCATATTGTCGACTACTAGCAGTTCTTTGCTTCCACGGCCTTTTTTCCTGCATCCGTTCTGTTCCCAGGCTAAGATGTTGTTTTCTTTAAGGTGCTTGTTGATCTTGAATCCCACGGTTGATGTCAGTATTTTATATGCTGATGGCAGGCATGTTATCGGTCGGTAATTTTGTGGTCTTGTTAGGTCTCCCATCTTTGGAAGCATGTGCGTCGTGCCGCGGGTAAAGTATTCCGGTATCTTTTTGGGGCTGTTCAGTGCCCCCTGAAATAGTCGCGCTAATGCTCTGTGGGTAGATTTCAGTGATTTCCACCAGAAGTTGTGTATGCCGTCCACTCCTGGGGCCGTCCAGTTTTTAAGCCGTCTGATTGTTGCTTCTACGTCCGCTTCAGAGATGATTATGGAACTCATTTCTCCGATGCTGTCATGGTTTTCTCTTTCAGTACTTATCCATGAAGCCTCTTTGTTGTGATCGATGTTATTGGACCAGATGTTAGACCAGTATTCCTTCATTTCTTCAGGGGTCGGTGGATTTACATGGGGCTTTCCGTGCTCTTCTTCAAGGCTTCTGAAAAATTCCTTTTGGTTGGACCTGAATAAATTATTCTGGCGGTATCTCTGGGTCCTCTTGTGGTATCTCCTGAGCCTGTTTCCCAGAGCCGCGATTTTCTGTTTGAGGGATTCTGCATGTGTTCGCAGTTGTTGGTGATACTGTGGGTCCCTGGTCTTGAGTTTGAGCTTGCGTGCGTAGTGTTGAATCTTTTTCTTAATCTTCTTGCTTGGAGTGGGCGTGCTAAGGTAGGCATGGAGGACGCCTATTTCTTTTCGAAAAGTTGTAATTTTTGCGTCGATTCTTTCTTCCCATGGTGGTTTTCTCTCTTTTTGTTCATCAGGAGACACTGTTTTTGTTCCGTGTATAATATTAGCGATGGTGGCGGCGCAGTACACTCTATGGCAGAGTTCCTCCAAACCAGTCGAGCCAACGACAATCTTCTCCAGCGCCGTGTTTATGGTGCTCATTGTGGTCTTTGCCTCCTTGTTGTGTTGGAGTTTTCCGATTGTTGGCCTGGACTCCATTGCCACTCCGTTCCACTTAAGGTCTATCTCCTGAAAGAGCTCAAGGATATCCGAACAAGCCTGATCTGCAATCAGCACTTCCTCCTGTTGCACCATGTCGTCCTCAATGTCTTGCTGCATTGGTGTGCTGAGTCGATGGATACTTCGTCTGATGTTAGCCGTTCTGTTGGTTGGCGAATTTCTGATTGCGTCCTGTTTTAGTGCCTCCAGCTCATCTGGGGCGAGCAGTCCACGGACTCGGATGTTTTTCACCTGGGCCACCAAGTGTTTTCCGGTGAACTGCTTGTCCGGGTGCGCTTCCGCCCAACGTTCTGCCAAATTGGCGGCGTACTTTTTCGTTTTCGTTTTTGTTTCTCCCTCTGTAACTCGGAAGTACGCATTGATTAGACATCGGTTCATATCCCTGGTCCAATGCTGCCTTCCCCTTCTACGGGTTTCAGCGGGATCGCCTAGAGCGTGTTGAACGCCTGACGTATCCAAGCCGTTGCCCTGGTTGGTCATTATTGAGGTGCGTGGCCTTGTGGTTCCGCTTCGCAGACGAGCGCCACTTGCTCCACTCACATCTGCTAGAGACTGTGCCGGTCTTCCCCTTGGTGCAGTCTCCACACCGGGGGCGGTATCCGAGGCTTCGCTGCGAACGTCGAAAGCAATTTATTTCACAACGCAGGGGCTGCTGACCCCAGGCGTTGGTCAACTCAGGTACGCGGGGACGTCACCCCCCGAAGGCCGAAGCCCCCCTGCAATATATATATATATATATATATATATATATATATATATATATATATATATATATATGTATGTAGATCGTCAAGTTTGGGGACATTTTTAAGGTGCCGTTTTTTTTGTATACATCGGTATACATTCGTATATATGACCTATTGGACCGCCGAAAACCCCGAAAAACACATGTTTACAAGTTTGGGGTCATTTTCATATTTGATATTTTTCAGCATATTGCGGTATACATAGGTGTAATTTCTAGTCTAGAGTCAGAAAAACCGCAAACATCCAAAAAAAATCGAATTTTAGAAAGTTAAGAAGGTCATAGGAAGAGTAATCGGCCAGCGCCTCGCTTTTGATTGAATATTTGCGTTGCGTTGCGTCAAAAAGTGCGCCCATCTGTCATTGTCCTACGGCCATTGTCAGGCTTCTTCATGAAATGTTATTTTGAACGCAAGCATGAATAATTTCGTGCGGAAAGCAAACCCTCGTTTGGGGGGGGGGGCGAAGGGTATTTTAAGTGACAACTTGTTTACCTTTCATTATTCTGTAAGTTAACATCAAATCGGTTTGAAACGTTCGCTCCGTTCACTATTCAATGCTCGAAAAGAAAGAATCATAACGAAATGAGTGGAAATATTAATTACTCTTACTAGATCTCAATCATTCCATGAAAGCTTCACCTTCTAGAACGATGAAAACGAAATCATTTGATTCACCTAAATGTTTTTGATATTTCACTTTATTATCCATTATTCTTTAGATAACGAGAATTAAATAGTGAACGGAGCGGAAGCTTCAAATCGATTTTTCTCAAAATCGGATCCATTGGACTATATCACACAAGGGCATCTTCTTTCAAGAAAAAAATATCAGAGTTCATAAATTTGATGTATAACTTGTAAAATAATGAAGGCTTTAAAAGTTGTCTCTGTACATATACCCTTCGCCTCCCGAAAATGATACAATTATGTTTGAGATGAAAAAAATCCACTCAAACCATTCGGTGCGTATTCTTGATATTAGCCAAAGTGTAAAATTTCGACACTTCAAGCGGCACCGTTTTGAAAATATGTTTTCAGAGGACTCTAGCTCTTCAACGAAGAATTTTTGTTTTTGTATTATATGATTTTGGTCGAAAGTGTCTCCAATGATGTCTAGAACATCCACTAGAAGTTTGTGGGTTTAATTATGGGATATCCTGTATGTATATTTGCAAAAAGTAAAAAATATCCAACAAAGATAAACTATGAAAAACTCCTTAATCGAATAAAAATATGTCCATAGACTGTTCTTAAATACATTCATAGAAAACGCACTCAAAATATTATTTTATATTGAGAAAATGTGCATGATATGAATGAAGTTATTATTTTCGAAAGAACTAGAGTTCCTACATATTTCCATTTGTTGAAAATTCACCACTCCTATTTTCTGTGTAACAGATATCGATTTATCCAATGAAATTAATTCAATCCACTCATCATATGATCACGATACTTTGAAAATATTGATGACCCCAAACTTATCATAACATAACAAAGAAGGTTCCCAAACTTATCGCTTTGCAAACGTATAAAAGAATATACCAGAGACTGTAGAGAATAATTATTCACTTCTTGCTCTGCAGACATAAATTTGTAGTCTATGATCCCAGGATATAGGCCTGTCCAACGTCCTAACCTAACGCCCTAAATTGTGGAGGACAAACAAACGTGACTCATCATAGTATGATCACGATACTTTGAAAATATTGATGACCCCAAACTTATCATGACATAACAAAGAAGGTTCCCAAACTTATCGCTTTGCAAACGTATAAAAGAATATACCAGAGACTGTAGGGAATAATTCACTACTCGCTCTGCAGACATAAATTTGTCTATGATCCCAGAGTATGTGGACGAAATTCATTTTGTCCACGACTAATCTTCAATCCGTACATTTAGTATGATCTTTCAGGAATATAATGATAGTCATAATCCACCGTAACCGGTAAAATTATGAATAATGATCTATTATTCACTATACAAATAGAAAAAGAAAATTTTGAAATTGCCAGGATTCGAAACGGGAACCTTTCGCGGGGAAAGGCTCTACACGGAGTCGACAGCTGTGTGTCATTGTGATAAAAAAAAATTTTTTTCATTCGAGGGAGTGGCCAAAAACCAAGGAACTGACAACATTTTTATCTCTTGGGATCAATTCTCAGGATTATTCGTGAGGAAAACTTTGAATGAAATACAAAACTAACATAAAATTCACCCCAAATTGTTTAACTGTAATATTATTTGCAAAGTAATCTTCAACTGCGAGAACTTTTTCTTCGTATTCTCTCAACATTCGTTTAATACTGAATCAAGATATGCTAAAGTAAATTCGAGTTATCCAGAATTTGAATTATTTAAACAAAAAACAATGTAATTATGTAAAATTTGTTTCGAGTTATCTATTCATTGAATTCAGCTGTATTTCCTCCTTATTCTCGTCGCTTTTCATAATGAAATCAGATTTTATTTCGATAAATTTTGCACAAATAGGATTCATCAATAATTGATTATTTGAAAAATCTCTGAAAGCGTACTATATTACGATATACGAATACAACGTGAGTCGTGATGAAAATCTGAAATCATAAACATAACATTCAGGCGCGTAACGAGGAGGGGGGGTTGGTGCAAAAAATCTGAGAGAGAAATATTCTTGTCCCCAAACTGATCATATCATAATGAAAAACGTCCTCAAACTTTACGATAAGCAAGGCACACACATATAAATTTGTACTCCAAGATTCTACGTCCTCAAACTTTACGATTTACACACATATATAAATTTGTAGTCCAAAATTCAACGTCCTCCACAATTGATTAATTAAATATAATGAATAAACCTCACCATACACAATACACAGGGTGTCCCATTCGGTTTGTCCTATCCCCTTATATAGGAACTCAAACGTGTTAGAAAAAAGTTTCAAATAAAAGTTGTTCGTAATAACGTAATCTTTTATTGTATAATAATTTCAAAATGGCGTCGAGCTTATATGCAGGGTGGTGACATAAAGTTATAATTTCTTAAATGGAACACCCTATATATGATTATACTTTTGAAAAGAGCTCAAAAACACGATTTCATTCATGTATAACATCAATAGTCTGTTCCGGATTTATGGCCAGTTTTCAGTGAAAATGGGTCCAACTTTGGACTGCAATAAAAAAGTCTCTATAGAATGGATTCGAATGAAACTTGTAATGAGAGTTTTTCAATTTAGATGTCTTTTATATTTAATCGCAAACAATTTGATAGACAGCGATTAAAATCAATGCGATTGTCTTTCTTCAACCTCCAAATATCTCGAATTATTAAGTAAAGAAATAACGGCATGCAGACAATTGAATATTTTTGAAATTTCGGAAAAAGTCACACACCGTGTCTGCATGCCGTTATTTCTTTCCTTAATTATATTTACAGACGTTAAACCTATTCTCATCTCGAATTATTATTTGAGAAATTATAACTTTATGTCACCACCTTGTATATAAGCTCGACGCCGTTTTGAAATTATCATACAATAAAAGATCACATTAATACGAACAACTCTTATTTGAAACGTTTTTCGATTACATGTGTGAGTTAAGGGGATAGAACAAAACGAATGGGACACCCTGTACTATGTATAATAAATCGAAAAACAGAAATTAATTTTCAATGATCCTAGTAGCATTCTTACAAATTATGCGATATGATTATTCATTATCTGGCTAGTACGTTATAAGTAGAAATTTTTTTTATAGCAGCCAATAAGGTCACTTTGAAAAAAATATTGGTGAGAGTGCATAGTAGAGTTTATTCATTATATTTTATTAATCAATTGTTGAGGTCTTAAGTTGAATACAGACTATTCTGACGTGACGTGATTCCACGTCACGTCAGGCACAATCAGTGCTCCCATTGGCCTAATATGAACGTGAACGCATAGAACGATGTGTTGCATTTTTATATCACTCACACTTTGACGTTCACGTTCATATTAGGCCAATGGGAGCACTGATTGTGCCTGATGTGACGTGGAATCACATCACGTCAGAATAGTCTGTATTCACCTTAAGAATCTTGGACTACAAATTTATATGTGTGTAAATCGTAAAGTTTGAGGACGTTATTCGTTATGGTATGATCAATTTGGGGACAAGAATATTTCAGTGTCTGTCTTAGATTTTGTTCTAAATTCAAAATCTTCTGAATGTTATCGATACAAATATAATCTGCTATAATATAGTAACAGCCTGACAAAATGTACAACAAAGTTCATGATGCTTCAAAAAATTTCAAATACTATTTGGTTTCCAGAAACGCCTTGTGTGGATTACTTGATTTGGTGGCACAAAAAAAAATGGAATTGAAAAATTATTCCTAATGATAAACCAAGTAAGACAAATGGAATTTATTGAAAACTTCGTAACGTTTTGGAATCTATGTCAGACTTCTTCATCAGACGAATACATCGAAAATCTTTGAAATTGTGATTTTTGTGTTTATCTATTGACAATAGACATAATTATATTATCATAGTTGATTAATTGTTGTAGGCACAATTTTTTCATAACTGATTTTCTCCTGACAAATAATAAGTACAAGAATTCACGCAGGAGTATTATCAACATCCTTTTTCGATAAAATATATTAACTGACAAAGAAAGTGAAACAACCAGAAAGAACTGTTTAAATTTTAATTTTTTTTTGGTAAAACATAGAAAGTATAGCAAGGAGTAAATGATTGAAATTTGAAGAAAAAAAACGAAGGGGTTTACAATTTTTTTCAATAAATTTGTTAATAATGTGTTTGTCCACCGCGATTATCTATACACTCCCCAACACGTCTTGGAATTGATGCAATAAGATGGTCTATTTCTTCTTGAGGTATACTATCCCAAGCTACCTCTGTAGTCCATGTCTCAGAGCCGCCAAAGTCTATGGGAGATGGGATAAATTTCTAAGCGTTCTACCCATGATGTCCCAAACATGCTCTATGGGCGAAAGATCGGGGGATCTGGGCGGCCATGGCAAAAGATTCACATGGATCGCTTCAAAAAAAAATTAAACTAACTCTGGCAACACGCGGTCGAGTCGAGCATTATCTTGCTGAAATATTCGATTCTTGAGCCGGTTAAGGTAAGGGAGAACATATGGCTCCACTATTTCTTCAAGGTAACGCAGCGCTGTCATGTTACCTCGTATACCTTAAAGGTGACCTACTTGCATGTGCAATAGCAGCCCATACCGAATACTGCCCAGTGTACAGGGTGTCCCAAATTGCTTGATTTTGGCTGTTTCTGGTACTTCTAGGCTAAATAGGTAAAAATGTTGAAAGGAATTCTGGGCTCGATTTTTGTGGAAACTCCGTTAGTGAAAACCCTTTCACGGTATATTAGATAGATATAACCACCTAATATTGATATTTTGTCGATTTCAAAAAGTGCCATAACTTCTTTATTTTTGAAAATATCCATAGATATGGCATATTGTAGAAATTTCCATGGAATGAGCTATTTGATGATGCAATAATATACCGGGTGTGCCATTTGAAATAAGAACATAGTATACCGTTTCCGGTACAAACGGAAGTTGCAGAGCAATTCATTGCCGAAAACCCCCAAATACAAATTTTCTGCACAAAATTATGATTATTTTCGGACAGTTACAGTCTTGGACTACAAATTTATATGACGTGTGTAAATCGTAAAGTTTGAGGACGTTTTTCGTCATGATATGATCAGTTTGGGGACGAGAATATTTTTCTCTTAGATTTTGTGCTGAATTCACATTTTCCAAATGTTATCGATATAAATATCATCTGAGAGGTTCTGCATTTTCTGAAACATTTTGGGGTTGTCACTCCCAGCTTCTGAAAAAAAATCAATAAAAAAATTTAAACATCATAATATGAGCAAAATTTACGAAATCCTCATTCGAAACAAACAATCTTGGGAGAAGAAAGGAATCTTATATATGTATTCTCAGATTAATTAGGCATTTTCGAAACCAATCATGACAAGAAATTTGTAACTATTATATTCGATAACTGAAACTACATATTCAATCGATGCAATTATCGAGATGATACTGATGAACAATAACGAAACGGGCCAATAATTAAATGAAAAATTAATTCTTCGAACTAATTATTGATTTCAGTCTCTAAGACAACTAATTGAACATCACTTGAGCGATAATCATTATTCTGCAAAACAGTTTATGCATTTGAGGATGAAATTTTGAGACACGACCTCAAACTAACCATTTAAACAATTTCTGAAAAAGTTTGGGGACAGGTCCCCAAACTAACCAATTATCAGAAGAAAAGTTTGAGGACCGACCCCAAAGTTGACAAATGTCTCCGAACTGACCATTTAACAAACAGAAAAGTCCCCAAACTCATCGATTTACATACATATATATATATATATATATATATATATATATATATATAATATATATATATAATAAACAAGGAATCATACAATTCTGCGTATGTTACACAAGAACAGATTTAATTTATATAATATAGTTACTTACCTCAAACAATTTTCGAATTTAATACAATTTGTTTCGACCTCCTTCAGTCAACAACAAAACGTTTTATTATTTAATCACTTCGGTCGTAAAAACCTACGAGTATAAATATGTAATATCTATTTATACCACTAGATTGAAACATTAAACAGTCACCATTCAAAAGAAGAAAAGATTTAAGGAAATTTTCAATAAGAAAGAAGCATAAATGTATCAATAATAAGATGTCTGAACACATGGTGTACGCACACGTCAATTTTTGTGACGTATATCTAAGTTGACAGAAAAGACAGTTTGTTGACAATTGCTAATTGATGTTCACGTGTGAGAAAATAAGATTTTGATTTCTAATAATCCAACATTGATCCAGAGAGCATTTTAGGATTTTCACCACTATAACGAGGTAACAACTGATTTTGTTTTTGTTGTATTATTTTATTCTAAAATAAAAAATTTTTGCAGTCTTGAAAAAGGAACCATCGGTTCCGAAACGTCGACGAAGTTATAAATTGAGTTTTAATTAGTCCAATTGCCTACGATACCCTGAAATATAAGGAATGTTTCGTGGCGGCGCCGCAATGTCATTTCCAAGGTCAATTATGACATTACCACAGAATGACATTTTTTGTAATAAGAGTCTTTTCCTGAGAACTGAATCAAAATAACAAGAATATAAACAAAAATCATTACTTGAAAGAACTAAAGAACTATCCATCATTAACACAACACGTTCACCAGAATGAATTCAAATATTTGAAATAACTAATGAAAATGAGTCATAATTTGTGAATATTCTCAATTTTGGCGAAACAAAATCTAAGCAGTGCATACACCATTATTTTAGACATCTTTATCGATAACAATGACAGCCACATTACATTCTTTGATAGGTGCATCTATATTCTTTGCACTGTAGCGCCGTAGAACAAGATATTTGATGTGTATTGTGTAGCGCTATAATCTATCACAGCGCTACACTAGCAGGCGTCACACGAAGCTCTAACCTCCGTCGTCATTGGAAGTCCAAAATGATGTGTCGAGTGTATGAAGCGTTCTCTCCAGTTATTCTATGCCACTAGCTAAGACTAAAGTCGATATGTATATTTTTTCTAGACAGCGGATATGAATCAACATCAAAAGTATAATTAACACACAAACTCCCAAATACTAAAATCTATCGAGTACTATGTTCGTTAATTTGGTGCCGAGGTCTAATAATGTTCAATTATAGCACCTTCAGAAGAATTTTTTTGTTATTTATGCTTTTGTTTGATTCAAAACATTTGTTGAAAATTGATAAGCGTTCAAACATTTCATTATTTGTCATTATCTTCATACAAGAATCAGTACAATGTTTCTACTCACCTTCTGCTAAAAATTCTGGATTGGAAAGAATTTGGTACGAAACTCCTGGTTTTCGGTTAGCGCTCAAAATTTTAGCTATACTTTCGGCTGCTCTGACTGGCACTGTACTCTTTTCTACAACTATTTTATCACTCTGAGCTATGTCTGCGATCATTCTGGCTGCTCCTTCAACATATTTCAGGTCAGCTGCTCTACCCTGAATATTGCAAAAAAAATTGTTAAATTCAGTTCAATCATTTGGTATTTTTGAATGGGGACAAGAGTATACGTTCTACTTCGTGGATTTTTTCATATCATTAACAGTAAATGTAGAGAACCGAAATATTTCAGCCAATTACGAAATATTGACATTGATTCGAACTACCAAATTATTAGACCAATCCTAAGAAAATAACAATAAAGAAGATATTTATTTTCCGAATCATCATCACATTCGAATTAAGAAAATGAAAATGGGTCGAGCAGCCAATACTAACTACAAATATCATAAAAATGCCGAAGGTAGTTTTGAAAAATCAGTAAGCTGATAGTAACCCTGATAATTCGGAATCACCATCTATCCAACATTTTCGACGTTTGTTAGTGAAAACCATGTTTATATACGTGAAATATTTCAGGTATTAAAAGGAAAAAAGTTTCTTCAACATTAGCCAGGTCTTTGGAATTATTGAATTAACATAATGATATGATATATTGTTTATCCTGACTACTCCTAGGTCTCCTGAGGAGACCCCTCTGAAACTACAAGCTTCGAAGCTTGTAACTTGTGCCGAGTTCGGAGTAAGCAGTTGTGTTCTGTGTAGGCTTTGTTACTGTGTCCTTACGCCACCTTAGGCACAGCACTGTTAATTTTTGACCCAACAGTGGGAATGGTGGCCCCTACCGAGACTAGAAAATTTCTTTCCTAGCTCGGGATTGAACTCCGGACCTTTGGGTCCGAATTTCAATGCTCTACCACTGAGCCAAGGGCACTCATCTCATATTTTCACAAATTCATTATTTTCCCAAAATAAATAAAAATTTTGATAAATACGTAATCACTACGACCTCTATGTAGAGAGGACAACGTTGAATATTTACAAATTCTGAATTGGTGATCCAAAAATTATATCAAGAATATAATTGGTGGTATCAAACAGCAGGAAAATGACACACTGCCAGTTCGCCGACGATTCGGAAATATATTTTTCTCAGGGCTCTGAAAAGTTAGAGAACATCATGAAACAAAATATCTACAATGATCTTATACAAACAGGGAAATTACGAGCTACTCCTTAGACTACTGACTAGAAAAAGACTACAAAACACAGTATGATGTAAATAGAAATACATACAGAGATATAAAAACATTGTTAAAATATTAAAATGTAAAACAATATACAGTCTACTTTGAAAAGGACGTGCATACCAATGAATTTGACTGAGCGAAACCTGGATTTAGTCGTGAAATTCAAATTTTATTCGATAACGGCAAAACTATTGATTTTAAAGACATGAAATGTTTGGCACACTCTAGCTAGTTTTTGACCAGCAATCGATCGGAATTACAAAATTATATGGTTCCCATTTGAAAAAAATGAGATTTCATAGTTTTGTTGAGGCACACTTTGAAGCCCCGTTTCAGTGTACTTTCTTTTGTTCCACTGTTTCAAAAAAAATTCTTACAATGAGGGATTTTGAAGATATGAACACTAATTTGTGACAATCTTTCTGTCAAAAAAATTGAGAATCACGCTATAACTCAATAATCGCTTGATGTGGTTGCGCATATCATACATCAAATCATTGCAGAATTGAACGAAGAATTCAAATATGTATAAATATACAGGGTGTTGCATTTGAAATAACAAAGTTCACATCGTTTCCAGTAGAACCGGAAGTAGATCCGGCTTGAAAATATTTTAGAAATTGAGTTCATGTACTCTAAAACAAAAATACAAAATTTTGAATTTGTATCGCAATTCCTTCCTCGAAAACGTCTAATGAAACACTTAAAAAAATCACCCTCTATACAGTCTATACTATATACGAGCACTTACAGACTAGACAAAAGTGTCTTCCCAAAATCATCGCATGAATATTCAAATCAATCATCCAATAATTAGCTCGAAAAGAAAGCATAACCGATTAAAAGCAGGGACAACAATGCGACCGATGCTGAAACAAAATGCAGACAGACGTGGGTGAAGTCAAAGAAACGACGGACTGGGAACAATATAGGGTAGAAAACATAGACGTACGTGTGTGGCGTGTTGATAGATCTATATCTATACTAATATTATAAAGAGGAAAGATTTGTATTTTTGTTTGTTTGATACGAATAGGCTCAAAAACTAATGAACCGATTCCAGAAATTCTTTCACCCTTAGAAAGCTACATTATCCCTGAGTGCCATAGGCTATACTTTTTACCCGAAAAAAATAAGGATACCCACTATAACTTCAATAATTACAAAAAAATCAGCCATAATCAGCTATTTTCAAGTGCGCTGCAAAAACCGTAAGACTTACGTGGATACAATATATGACGGAAATGTACCTCTTAAATAGTTCTACAAAAAAGTCCGCGATAGCATATATCTATCTCTCAAGATTGACTTGCTATTACCTGTTTATGGTAATCAGATGTTTTCCAAAATTATGCACTATTTGGGAGTGAGTTTTTATGAATTGGGTATTGATCCTCATCGAACCTAATACGTTATTTATCCCCAGTATTTAATTTAGAACGAAATTGCCCTTCACATCATAAAATTACAACGAGTACATCAACAGATATGGCGTGTTGAAGATGAGACCGCTGCGTGAAACAAATTTCTACACGGGCGAAGCTGGGACGGCTGCTTGTCAACAATAAACGTGAAATTGAAAGGGGGCCAAATTCTTACTTGATTTTAAGTTCCTACGCTGTTTGTTCATTGTTTCAATAAAGGATAAGAAAATCGGCTGAGTTGTTGAATATCTGACATAGAGATGGCCGGTTTCTGAGGTTTCGCTTTAACCTTCAAATAGTAAACGGTTCGATAACTTTAACCAATCGATATACTCTCGTTAAAGCTACCTGAGTTTCTGACGTCTTTTTCTGCCCTCCGTTAACTATCGGTTCGATAACTCCTGACTGTCGATCTCTTTATAAGTTTCCTTCAAGTACAACAGATGGCGCCACACGCAAATTGATATTTTAATGATAAATTTTGCAAACTTCAATTGAAACTGCACTCCTGAAATTTAAATTGAGGAGGTTTGCAATACTCGTGGATATTGCGACAGAATTCACGAATATAATATAAATGATTATTTTTTCTCAATTGTTTAACAGGAAAAAAGTAATAATGCAAACAGTACAACGTTCATGTAAAATTTTTACTGTTCGTCCACGATGTTGATAAATAAAATGAATTGAAAAATAGAAAAGAAATTTATCTCTTTCTGACTCATGTCGGTTAATGGAACCTGGAACCACCGCGCATTTTATTTTTTTAAATTTATTCTTGAACAAATTTGATTATTTTTTTCTCAATTGTTATTCAGGAAAAAAGTAATAATGCAAACAGTACAACGTTCATGTAAAATTTTTACTGTTCTTCCACGATGTTGATAAATAAAATGAATAGAAAATCAGAAACGAAATTTTTATTTTATTTCACAATTCATTGCTAATACTGTGAATCTAACAATTATTTTTAAACCACACACGAGGAAGGAAACGAAACTAATAGCACAGTAGAACACGAAAAATGTATATCTTCACTAATATTGTACGTATTTAACGAAAAGAATCCCCAAACTAATTCATTTTCACTCAAAAGATAATTTATGCATACAACCGTAATTCATTTCACTGAGTAATAAAAGACAGGTTACCCTAAATAAGGCTATCTCTGTTTCAGCTGCCCTTGCCTCATTTTACGTTCAAAAGTATACGGTCGGGATCCGTTCCAGGTACATAGTATGGAGTTCAGTGCTATTTGCTCATGCGTCAGATAGTTAACGAACACATATCCGGCCATTTCTTCCCAGTTAAAATAAACGGACTTTATTGATAGGTTATCTTTACGAGAGGACCTCAGAAACCGAAATCTCCAGTTAACCTTCCGTCAAATTTATCGGATAGATATACTACATTAAATGGACCTCAGAAACCGGCCACCAGTTATTTGTAACTTCTCAAACATCAACCGATTACATAAGGATGGCTCCCTATTCAGTATTTGAAAGTCTTCAAAATCGAAGCTATGACCTGTGCTCACACAATGTTCAGCTAAGCTGTTTTGGGGTTAGTGATAGGCAAACGAACGGACCTTACATGTTCCTGTATTCTTGACTTCGAATATTGACCTGTCTGTCCTATATAAACTCGGGAACAATTCGAACAATTGATTTTGTACACTAAGTTTGAGTTCAAAAAAGTTGGTGTCGGGTACTTGATAACATCAAAAAAAAAGTCTACCTAGTGTGTTCGATCTCTTGAAGGACACTCTTGTTGAATATTTATCTGACAGAAAATGACTCTAACCTAACATTTTCGAAATATACACGGTGATATGAGTCAGAATGTCATGGCCAACCGGGATACTTTATAAAAGTGAATAATAATATAGTTTATTCTCGATAAACATTAATCACAGAGGCGTGAGCCTGTACGTGATTTGTAATACAACTTACAAAATTAACCATAGCCAATATAAAACATACAAACTTAATAATAATTCCAATGTGACAGGAGTAAAGCTTCATTTAGGATCTCACATAATGAATGGTTTCAATGACGAAACGTATCAAGACAAAATGTAGTATAACTTCTCATTGGAGTAAGTTACCAACAATATTTTATGTACCAAATTGAATGCCTTCTATGATCACGAAAGTGTGTCGAAAGCTGAGTAGTTACTGATAAAGAATTCAAATTGGAAATTGCAGTTCCACATCAATGCAAAATTGTCATTCGATTCATACCAAAAATTCGTAACAAGTTCAGAGAGAGCTTTATTGATGCTATTTCAGATGGCTATCGACCGAAGTCTTCCGGTCGGTTATTAACATTTTTTTCTCTATTTCAGTATCGTAATGAGTTCATTACAGTACTAAAAACAGTGCTGTAATGAATTCATTACAGCATCGTTTTCAGTAACATTTTTCGTTTTGTAGTTGTCAGCAATGACCTCCGATCCTTTTAAATTTCAGTAAACGTCAATTTGGAAATGTCAATTTTCGTCTTTCCTAACATTCACACCAATTGCCAAGATACAATATGAAAGTCACTAGGACCTATAATTTGAATTTTTTCATTGAATTTCACAAAATTTGAATGAAATAGAGAAAATATCGTCTAATACTCGTTGCAGAATGCAATTCCAATACTCATGCGTTCGAAAACTCGCTCGTTTTCGAATTTCGCATTCGTAATGGAATAGGAGCCCATTCTGCAACTAATTTTAGAATATACTATTAAACAAAGTGTACATTATACTGCGTTCCAAAAAAGAAACGTAACTCGACAATAATTCTTGTACGAAGAATTATTAAGAAAAATCCCTCGCACCTCGATTTTTAATTTCGAAAGCAATTTATCGTATGCTTTTTTTAATTTGATTTCATCATATTTTCCTATTCCCCTAAATTATTATCATTCGATCATTCAACACTAGTTATATACTTTTTGGTTGAATTATTACTGAAAACTTCAAACGTGGTGGTTTAAAAAAAAATTGAGTATCTTCAAAAAAATGTCTGTTCATTTGGCCTGCTGTACTAATGAAAAAATATTGATCTGAATGATGATGAATCTTTACATTTGATTTCTGATTTTAAATCAATATTCATATTTTTAGACTAAAAACTCAAAAAACCTTATCTCCCTGAGCATGCGAAAAAAAGGTTCGATGATGAATTATTCGTTGACGCTCTTCGTTCAATAAATAAATACGGATGAATAATATGTATCTTTCGTTTCATTGACTGATTCCCAGCACTTTTTTGACATGGTAGCATGAAAATATTCTAATAATTCTGAAATTAAACCCAATACGTCATCATATTGGAGATTAAGGTGGGCGTTTGAAGCGAGTGGGAAAGCTCAGCCGATAGAGGCGCCACCGTCCATTTTCCGGAACATCTCCATAGAACATGCACTATCACTATCAAGTTCTATGAATATCTCTCTAATCATGAACGAAATGTACAATGGCGCTCTCTATCCGAAGATCGCCGAACTATGAAATAAGCGTATTTGTGGGTAAAGCAGGAAATTTTTCCCGCCAAAATTTGAATTTGGCCATTCTCTGCCAATTTCGTATTTCAAGTTGATCTTCTGAACGAAATTATCAGTAGATTCACTTTTAATCGGAAGTTGAACTATTTTCATGGGTCTTTCTGTTGAAATGAAACAGAAGCATGGGTTGGCTCATTTTCTTCTATTTTTGAAAGAAAAAAAATTAACTGTCGGAATGAAATCGATTAAAATTATTTCAACAAGAACCCTAATCCTTTCTGAGTTCACCCACAAAATTTCAGTTCCCAAAGTGGAACCGTTTTCGAAATCAACTTGAAATAAAAACACACTACATTGAACGCCCACCTTAAATCGAAACTAGATTTTACGTTCACGCATTCCCAATGCATTAACTATTATAATAATGAATATAAATTCAAGGAACGTTCCTATCATTGCACCTTGCAAGTGCCATCGGAAGAATTGAAAATAATCCTTGAACCACTATAACAAACGTAAAACTTGACGATACTGATGATGCAATAACTACCATCCTTAACTTTGCCATGACATACTCCATGAAGATTACTGAAAGAACCGATCATTATATTACCTAATGGAGTAAATGAATTATTGCTACATTAACCTTTCGGCTCAATAGCACTACTTTATTTCCGAATTCTGCTTATATCGCTTGTGAGTGGATGTCTTTCCGAAAAAGTACCCAATAACCTCTATACTCTTCTTGCCAATTATCAGTAGTTGTAGAAGAATAAATAAGAAATAATCTTTCATATTGAGATATTCCATAATAATAAAATATTTCCACCAATTTAGCACAACTATACATTAATCAATGGGCATAGTTTAGATAGAGAGGAAGTTATAAAGAATCTTCAGATATTTTTTATTTTTTTTGGAAAGATGGACTTTTATTTCATATGAATTTTGAAGTTCAAAGGCTTTCAAAATGTTAGGTTTTGAAAAGAGGAGTACAAGGGATTTCGATGACATCACAGCTGTAAAGAATATACAGGATGTTCCATCGATGACGCGAAAGTCGATTTCGGGTAAGCGGTAAAATTATCGGACTTTTTTCAATAGGAACACAAACGTCCATCAGGTCTTAAATTGTTGAGAAATAAACAGGGTGTCTCAAAAAAGTGTAAATGGCCGGACATGTTTCTTTTGGAATATCCTGTATTTCATTGAATTTTCAGATTGCACGGAAAAATGAGTACAAGTTTGTTACAGTTTCTGGTGTTTAAAAATTGCCGCTCCTTAGTTGTGATTTTTTTTTAATTATTCAATTCTCTACTAGGTGTTCAAAATGACACACGCCAATGATGGCACAATCGAAAGTTCCTGTCTAAAGTCAAAAGGCACACCCTATATTCAATTTGCAATTTGATGAAATTTCTCTTATTTTCTCATGCGTTTGGGAACAACTATGAAATTTCATGTTACCTTCAAGCTGATTTTTGGACAATATGATTTTTTTAGAATATAGTTTGAAGTCCACGTAACACTCCGTCTAAGATATCTAAACACATGGTGTATACTCCATTCAATTTTATAAAGTATCCCGGTTGGCCAAGATTTAGGTTTATCAAGTTTTTTTTGCGTAAATCTGACGCAGGTTGTCACTCGTGAAACATCGGCAATGTCAAAATAATTCTCAGAGACGTTGCCAATGCTGATTTCTATTTAATTTTTTAACTTCGTACATGGAGTAAGCTCTTTTAAGGTTTAACTGTGACACAAGTTTCGTAGTACTACTACATTTTCATACTGGAGTATTTCAAGTTGTGCATAAAGGTATTTAAATGTCTATGATAGATAAATATGATAAGTTGCCTATGATAGACAGACACAAATGCGGGTGACCGTTGAACGTATCTTTTTGGAAGTTTTCTAAACCTTGTACTGAGACTTCATTTAGGGACTTTTTTGTTATTATGAACCTCTCTAAAATTTCTGTCCAAAATTTGTTAGAATCGCAGTATTGAGTATGTATACTCCATTCACTTTTATGAAGTATCCCGGTTGGCCATGAGGTTTAGCAAGTACTTTTGCCCAAAACTAGCACTCGTGAAATTCAAATAATTCTGAGAGACGTTGTCAACGTTAATTTTTATATACACTTTTTCAACTTTGTAATTGGAAGTTTTCAGGGAAGATTCCTAGTACTACTACAGTTCCATACTGGAGTATTTCAAGTTGTGCAAAAAGGTATTCAAATGTCTTCTTAGGGCTAATTTTTTGAGAATTTTGAAAAGTGAGGAATTCCAAAGTCCGTCTGTTCGTTAAGAAGTTTTTCTGTCGGGTTATTCGAGTACTTTCATTTTTTTTTTCGATTGAACTATCACAAAGTAACGGACTATTATGTCCATTATTCTTCAGGAAAATTTCAAAACTCGATTCTTGATTTCCGTACAAGAAAATTGCCTAACTGAATCTTCCAACCATGTTTATATACGTGAAATATTTGCAGTATTAACAGAGGAAACGTTGCTTCAACATTCGCCGGGTCTTCGGAATTATTAAATTCACATAATATCACTTGGGTGTAGTTCTGGATGACGGATGAGATCTTGTTTTCAATGGATGAACGGCGGCAGCACAAGAACGAAAAAGACCAAAACGTGTACAGAGACATACTCGTGTGATCAAAGATCAGAATAGCAAAAAACGAATGGCTCAAACGTGAATGCAAGGAAATTGAACAAATAAGAGATCAACGCGACAATTTTAATCTTCATAAAAAAAACTGAAAGAGGCTGCTGGCATATACAGGGTGTCCGGGGAATAACTGTACATACTCATACCAGAGATAGAGTTGGACTAGCTGATTACGAATTGACTATAAAAAATTAATTTCTGGATTTCCCTAGAAAGCTACAGGGTGATATTCCAGCTTCATGGAAATACTAAGACCATCATAAAATCCAAACTTATTGACGGATTTTATTGAAACTTGGGAGGTTATTGGCACATGCTAAGGTCGAGTCTGAAATATATCAATTATTCCATTATCCCAGGGCCGGACTCATTGATCTTCATTTGAAGTGTTCAGGGTAAAAAAAACACTTTGTATTTCGAATTACAAATAATTGATTCGCTTTTTAGAAAGAAGCTAAATTATGCTTCGATTTGTGATATCGCTTGAAGTTGTCACATCAACAATTATTTTATTATTGTGATATATTATTATAATATAATATGTAGCTATGATGGCGGATGGTGAAGACGCGGATGACGATCGTCCGAATAGTTTATGCGAATATACGGTAAAAGTTGAGAAAATCTGTGCGCACTGCGGCAAGAAAGTGAAAGATTTTGTTGTGTGCGTAAAGTGTAAGGAACTTTTCCATCGTTCCTGCCTTACACAGGCGGCAAACAAGAAATCGTCCACTTGTGCACACGAGATTGGTATAATGGAACAGGATAAAGATGAAGTAAACATGAAAGCAGAGAACAACTTGCTTACACAGAAGGTGAAATATCTCGAGGAATTATATTTCGAGGTAAAGAGCAAAAATGAAATATTAATGTTGAATAACAACCTATTGTTGGAAAAAATAAGAAGTTTTGAGAACGTAAAAAATTATCAAAACAATCATAAAAAATATGAAGATGTAAACACGCATTGTTTGAATGCCCCTACAGAAGATAAAAATTATAAACGAACTAAAACTCAGGGTCAACAAAGGAAGAACACAGAAGATTCCGAAATTCCCGAGTGTCAGATGACATCAAACACAGATTCTACCAAAGTCTGTGATTCTACTAAACAGAATACCAATGTCAATGTCACCAGAAAATGGAGTGACATTGTAAGATCCAACCTAGAAATAAACAAAAATACAACAACAAAGGAAACAGAATACAGAGAAAATGATAATAAAGGCAAACCCAAACATGAAAATTGGAACTTGGTCAATAGAAACAAGCGTACTGATAGAAAGTCTCGTCAAATTATCTGCACAGGAACGAAAAAAAGTGAGAATTCCAAGATTGTTGGAGTACAAAAAAGAAAATGGATTTATGTAGGAAAAATTTCTGGGAAAGCAACTAATGAACAGGATATTATACAATACATGAATCAATCAGAAGAAATTGGTGACGTACAGGTCAAGAAACTAGAAACAAAGGGTAGAAATTCTGCTTTTTCATTGGGAGTAATTGGTGAAGAAGCTTATAAAAGAGTCTGCAGCAATGAATTTTGGCCAGAAGGAATTATAATTAGAGAATTCAGTTTCCGGAATTTTTTTCAACGTACAAACAAGAAGGAACCGAACAGTTAATAGATGACTCTCCAACTTATTCTATCAAAGTTACTCATCTAAATATACAATGTCTTAATACATCTTTCAATGGCTTGATAGAATTTGTAAATGATGAAACTACCGATTTCTTAGCTTTAACTGAACATTGGCAGTGTGAAGAGCAATTACAATCATACTATATAGAAGGATTTAAGATGGTGTCTAGTTTCTGTAGGGCAAAAAATAAGCATGGGGGCTGTGCCATTTATGCAAAGAGTAATTACATTTGTAAAAACCTAGTAAATATATCGAACCTATCTGTACCACATGTTTTTGAATGCTCGGCATTGGAATGTAAGCTGGGTTCAACTAAGATTAGAATTCTTTGTGTATATCGTCCTAATACTCCTCCACTCTCAGATTTGGAGGTTTTCTTCGAAAATCTTATAATATGTCTGGACCTATTGTGTAAGGATGGTGTGCCTCTTATAGTCGTTGGTGATTTCAATTTGGATTTCCTCAAACCTCAAGACAAAAATACAGGAACACTGATATCGATCTTACAATCTTATAATTTATGTCCTAGAGTTGAAGAACCTACTAGAGTGACGCAGCATTCGGCCACTTGTCTTGACAATGTTTGTACAGACCTGGGAAATTGTACAATAAAAGATCACTTGGCTCAAGTTCTTTCATTTCAAATAACTGAGGAAAGTAAATTAACTCATTTTAGAAAAATTAGAAAATATACAGATCAAAATGTCAATACTTTAAGATCGAAGTTAATGGAGTTTGATTGGGCTCCCTTGTTTCTCATGGATCCAGATGGTGTAGAGGATATGTGGGGATACTTTACCTCGAATTTTGAGGATTTGTTCAATGAGTCTGTGAAGACTGATGCGATGGGTTCTCCTGTCATTAAAAAAACCCAATACTCTTACAGAAACATACAAAAAATATCAGATCTGAAAAATCGACTGAATATTCTCTATATTGTCACACAATTTAAACAGGAATATCTGAGTCAATACAGGGAATGTAAGAGAGAATATGATAGGGAAATCAGAGCTGCCAAACAACTACACTATAGACGGAAAATTCAAAACTCAGACAATAAAACAAAAACCACATGGAGCATCATAAAAACCTTGACTGGAAAACAATATACTGGGGATAAACAAATACCTTCATTGAACCACAAATGTTGGTAAATCAGTTTAATGAGTATTTCACAAGTAGTATGAACAACAATGCAACTGGGACTGAAAAAATGAATAAACCTAGAATAAATAGTATAGATAGTTCATTCTATATTTTCGAGGTGACAAGTGATGAAATAATAAAAACAGTAAAGAGGATCAAAAACTCATTATCTACAGGGCACGATCAGATACCCAGTAATGTATTGAAGAAGGTTATACAGTTGGTGGTTGAACCTTTGAGGTATATAATATACAGATCCTTTGTTGTGGGTATATATCCAACATCACTAAAAAGAGCAGTTGTCATTCCAGTCTATAAAAGGGGACCAATAGAAAAATTGGAAAATTACAGGCCAATCAACTTGCTAACAACTTTCAATAAGATATTTGAAAAAATTCTTGCAGAACGACTTCTTGGATTTCTTAATAAACACAAGATATTCAACACATCCCAACATGGATTTCTTCATAAAAAAAAGTACGAACACTGCAATTTTTGAGCTCACTCAGAACATACCGAGAATAATAGAAAAAGGTGAGATCCCTATGGGCCTTTTTCTCGACCTATCGAAAGCGTTTGATTGCGTCAGTCATCCCAGACTGTTGACGAAGCTAGAGGCATATGGAATCCGCGATAACCAACTCAAACTGATGAAAAATTACCTAGAAAATCGAATACAGAGCGTAAACATCACAAAAATGGGTAATACCTACAGGTCAGAGGATATTATTGTTAGTAGAGGAGTACCTCAGGGAAGTGTTCTGGGTCCCCTACTGTTCATTGTCTATATAAATGATTTGCCGTCATGTACAGATCCTTCAGTGCACTTTACAATATATGCTGATGACACAAATATGATTACGAGCATTACTGATGGAGATCAAGATTTAGACCAACAAAAACCTGATGCTGTCTACAAAAAAGTGAAGGAATGGTGTACTGTGAACGAATTAACCTTGAATAATGCAAAAACCGAATGTGTAGTATTCCACACTGAGAGGACATCATTAAATGTTGAAAACGTAGTAATAGATGATACAGTTGTGAAGGTGTCTGATTGTACCAAGTTCTTGGGAGTTTATATTGATCAAAATTTGAAATGGAAGAATCATATCAATCACACAGGGAAAAAACTAAACTCAATATTATACACAATCAATGTGCTGAAGAAATCTGTTGACATTGATACAATCAAGACAATATATTTTTCCAACTTTCAAGCGGCTTTGTCATATGCTATCATATTTTGGGGATATAGCTCATATGCTAATTCCCTATTTGTAAAACAAAAAATGGCCATCAGGTATATGTTCAACCTTAAATATAGACAGACTTGCAGGAATGTATTCAGGGCAAATAACATCTTCACTCTTACTGGACTCTATATTTATCAGTGCCTAATGTTCATAAATGAACATAGTGAACTCTTTGAGAGATATTTGAATAAGAACACTACAAGACAAATGGATTCATACATGTACCCTCTTCTTTCACTGAGCTTATCTCAGAGTAGTGCCTTGTATATGTCAATGAAATTGTATAATGCTCTTCCTAGGATGCTTAAATGTAACAAGGGAATAAAATTTAGGAATAAAGTATCTGTATATATCAAATGCTGTGAACCATATAGCTTAAGGGAATATTTTGAATATTGCAGGGTAAATAGGGACTGAATTTGAGTTATTTTTTATCTGTTTTCTTTCATATTGTACTTGTTGACATAATCTTCTTATGTAAAATTTGAAGACAATAAACATTATTATTATACTTCATCGGTCTCCCGTTCTCAGCTTGAGCTGGCAATTCTTCTATGGACCAGTGAAAAAACATTTCAGTTCCTCCCACTAGTTCAGAAATTTCCGCACGATGTGATAGGTTTGCAGATCCACAGCCTGCTGTGCACATCCCGCGATCTTCTGGGATAATTCGATCCCTTGAACATTTCTCTTGAATGATTCCCTTCCGTCTTCTGAAGTTAAGGATGCCTCCCGGTGAACTCGGTATAGAGGGAGTATCTCCATCCAGGAAGTGGTTTGTACTCGCAATTGTTCACGTAATGAAAAGCTCGCATTACTTCAATATTCATTTCGCGGCTCCACTGGATACGTGCGTTGCGAGCTCCCCTGCAGGCAGTCCTCCTCACGGTGGTCGAGCCAGCAGGTGGAGTGGCATCTCGATCTTCTGCCATGATATCGGTTTCCACTTCTCGTTCATGGGTTTGCCACCATTTACCCTTGGTGGCCCAGGTAACTCGAGCCGTGGGGACGTCACCCCCCATGTGGAGTGCACCACACCCGTGCGGATTATTATTATTATTATTATTATTATTGAGGTGTCTAATATGAGAATTATATTAATTTGAATATAGGTTTTTGAATTAATTAAATTAAACTCCACACTGTTCTGTCAACATTTATTTCCGACTGTCCAAACTCAACTGTATATAAAAACTCTTCCACATATTACATTTAAAACCTTCTTGCGCAGGTACGGTGCGAATATGACAAATATTTAAACATACATTACATCTCCTCCCTTAAAATAAAAAAAAAATACAACATAAAAAATTTCCTTAAAGAGAAATCACAATGTTCAACTAGGTATAATTCAATCGTTCAGGAGGCTTAACAATACGTTTAGGCCTACTACCTAACAAAATGTCACCATCTGATGGCAAAATAGGTTCAACATCATTAGAACCTGATACTACTATTTGTTCAGATATGTCAGGAAGAGAAGACGAAATGAAATTATATTTTTTTATTTGATTAAGATGACGTTTCCATTCTACATTTTCCAATTCTGGAATCTTTACCAAATAAGTGAATGAGCCAATTTTTTTCTTCACTATCGCTTTAATCCACTTCCTTGCATTCTGCTTGCGATAATCACGTACAGTAACTTGCTCATCAATTTCAAAACTCAAAAATCTCTTGCCACCATGATAAAATTGTTGTTTCTTTTGAGCTGCTAGGACTCGATCTCTCAAATCTTTCTGATCTGTTGGCAAAAGAATATTGAAACGAGTTCGCAATTCACGGCCCAAAAATAATTTTGCGGGAGTCTCCTTCGTTGTACAATGAGGAGTAATCCGGTAATCCAATAGAAAGTTACTCAATATTAAATCGATGTTACCATTATTATTTTTACCCAGTGCATTTTTCAAAGCTGACTTAATAGTTTTGACTGCGTTTTCTGCAGCTCCATTTGAAGAAGGATGAAGAGGCGGACTAGTTATGTGAACTATACTATTTTTCTGTAAAAATTCTTCAAATTCCTTCGAACAAAAAGAAGTCCCATTATCAGTAACAACTTGATCAGGTAATCCATAGCGAGCGAAATAAGTCCTCAAAATACCAATAGTTAGATTTGATGTAATCGAACTCATAGAAAAAACTTCGATCCATTTACTGTGCGCGTCCAAACAAATTAAAAATTGTCTGTTGAGAAAAGGTCCCATAAAATCTAAATGAATTCTGCTCCATGGTTTGGAGGGAAAAGGCCAACTGCTCAAAATTGCTTTGTCTGGACTCTTTTTATTCAATAAACAACTTTCGCAAGTTTTACAAATTTGCTCAATTTCGCGATCTAATCCGGGCCACCAAAAATATGATCGAGCTAGCGATTTCATTTTAACAACGCCCATATGAGAAGATTGGAGACTTTCAAGAACTTCTCCTCTCAAGATTGAAGGAATAATAACACGATGATTCCAAATCAAACAATTAGATTCAATAGTTAAGTCATTTCTAATTCTATAAAAATTTTGTAAATCATTGTCAGCAATTTTATAATTTTTCCAATTTTTATTGATTAATTCGATAACTTCTTTTAAAATTTTGTCTTTTTAAGTTAATTCTGCAATTTTTTTACAATCCATTGGGAGGTGCTTATTATTCTCGAAATGATCAACATAGTTCAATTCTACATCTTCGATTAATTCTTCTTCTGCCGATTCCGGAAGACGAGACAAAACATCTGCCTTATTTTGTCTCGATTTCACTACCTCTATATCATATTGATAACCGGAAAGTATAAGTGCCCACCTTCGCAATCGGTTAGCTGAAAATTGTGGAATCGATTTATCCGGATGAAAAATGTACGATAAAGGTTTATTATCAATGACTAACGTGAAATGTCTACCCCACAAATAATTATGAAACTTGCAGAGTCCAATAATAACTGCCAGAGCTTCTTTTTCTAAAATACAATTTTTTTTTTCCCTATCGAGTAATGTTCTCGACGCATAAGCAATAACTTCTTCTATACCATCAGGCATGACATGAGCTATTGAAGCTCCAACGCCGTAGTCACTTGCATCAGTAATCAAACGTAAAGGCAATGTTGGATTATAATGAACCAAAACTGGTGCTGAGGCTAAAATTTTCCTGACTTCCTTAAATGCGGATTCACAATCAACTGACCAATTCCATTTATTATTTTCTTTCAGAAGGTTATACAACGGATACAATAACGTGGATAAGTTAGGCACAAATTTTCCATAATAATTTATTAAGCCTAAAAATGCTCTCAAGGAATGTAAATCCACAGGTCTAGGAGCATGAAGAATTGCTGAAATTTTTGTATTCGATGTATGAAGTCCTTCTTTGTCAATATCATAACCCAAATAAGTGATTTTTGATTTTAAAAATTCGCACTTATTCAAGGCTAATTTTAAACCTGCATCCTGAAGTTTAAATAATACTACTTCTAAACGAGCTAAATGTTCCTCCAAATCTTTACCTGTTATCAATATATCGTCTGAAAAACTAACAACTCCATCGAGACCTTGAAGAATCGTTTCTAAAATTTTCTGAAATTTAGCAGGAATACTAGAAATTCCGAAAGGTGCTCTATTGTAACGAAACAAACCCTTATGTGTAGAAATTGTCATTAATTCTTTCGATTTCTCATTGAGATTCACTTGCTGATATGCATTTGAAAGATCTAGTTTAGTGAATAGCTCACCACCTTGTAATTTAACAAAAAGGTCCTCAATCTTAGGTAGAGGGTAAGAATCAATTTCTATGAAAGGATTAACCGTAACCTTGAAATCGCCGCAAATTCGCACAGAACCATCTTTTTTTAAAACTGGTACGATGGGTGTAGCCCAATCCGAAAAATTGACAGGTTCAATGACACCTAGTTTACACAACCGATCTAATTCATTTTCCACTTTTTCTCTCATCGCGAAAGGTAGGGGTCGAGCTCTACAAAACTTGGGTGTGACTGATTCAGATTTAATTTTAACCGAAATGGTTCCCTTGTTAAAATTTCCTAATCCTGGAGAAAATAGGTTATTGTATTTATGTACTAGAAAATCCCAATTCTTAGGAAGATCTCCAGTATTCAAACTATAAATAACCAACTCAAAAAGATTGAAGAAATCTCGTCCCAGCAGAGGTGGTCCTCCATTTTCAATAATAAACAGTTTTAAATTTGCATGCTTTCCTCTGAATTCAATTGCACATTCAATAAAACCTAAAGGTGTGACCTTTTGACCATTATATAAACTGAAAATTTTGTCAGTACATTGTATTTGTTTGTTTTTCAAATTTTCATTATAGAATTGTTCAGATATTACACTATAGCTTGCACCTGTATCAAGATGAAAATCGAACATTTTGTTTTCAATCAACAATTCGATATTAACTGGATCTGTTTTACAATTAATATTATATAATGAATATTCTTCTGACTCTAAGAAGTTATTCCTGACAGATTTGCTTGGTTTATTTAATTTTTTTTTATTAGGACAGACAGGTGCGAGATGTCCTTTCTTATTACAAGAATGACAATAACAATCTCTGAATGAGCACTTATCTGACTGATGATTTCGACGACCACATACAAAACATTTGATTTGTGTTGATCTTTGTTTATGTTTTTCCTCTCGATGGATGTTGGAACTTCCAGTCCGGGAAAATGTCGGTGTGGAGGGGCGTGCAGACGCATGTGCGTGGTTTCTTGATGCGTAGTAGATCTCTGATTCACTTTTCACAGCCACCGAAGCAAATGGCTTACTGGGTGATTTCGAAGCAGCTAATTCAACTACACGTGAAAATGACACGTCACCTTTCTCTTCGAACAACCGATCTTTAACCGGGCCTTTTTCGTAACCAATTATAAATATGTTCACTAATGCCCTATTAATTTCATCGGCACCCGCGAAATTACACATTGACACTAAACTGCGCAGACGAGCCGCCCATTCTTTAGGTGATTCGGTAGCCATCTTCCTCGCCTCGAAAAATTTTTCTCGACAAGAAAACACTGATGTCACCGGCTTGAAATGACCATCCAGGAACTTGATTATGTCTGTATAAGACTTACGAGTTCGGGTTCAACCGGAATACACATGTTATGCAATAGTTTGTATGCTTCTTCATTCAGAAGACTTAACAGAATCGCACGTTTACGATCATTTTCCTCAATTGCATTCGCCGTAAAGTAATTCTGAAGGCGTTTTTTGTATATAGACCAGTCGGACACTGAAGGCACGAATTCTTGAATGTGACCTGCATACTGCTTTTCCGTCGTCATTTTTACTGACTGAATGCTAACGACACCTTTTTCCTCGTCGCCACTGTGATATATTGAGGTGTCTAATATGAGAACACCGGTATATCGAAATTATATTAATTTGAATATAGGTTTTTGAATTAATTAAATTAAACTCCACACTGTTCTGTCAACATTTATTTCCGACTGTCCAAACTCAACTGTATATAAAAACTCTTCCACATGTTACATTTAAAACCTTCTTGCGCAGGTACGGTGCGAATATGACAAATATTTAAACATACATTACAATTATGAATTTTTGAATTTGGATAAAGTTCGATAAATTGAATTTTTCACCATGTAGAGAACTGAAAATCACATGTTTGAATATAAAAAGCGAAGGTATTAGTAGAATATTTTCAAAAAAGTTCAGAGCTTTAATAAGCACATTCCATAACTAAACAAAAACAAATGAAAGAAACTAAAATACAGTAAAGAGTACCTAAAAAAATAGGAACGAATGAATTGCTGATTCAACGTTTTCTTAGAAGTGGTTCGAAATGAAAACCATTAGCTTGTATACATTTCTCTTGCCGAATGTTCAAATTGGATACAGCTTTGCGAATCATATCGCCATTATTTCTTAAAATATCGCAACAGTTGGTAATTCTGTTCACCAGCTGTTCTCTTGACTGGATTTCTTCAGAATATACCATATTCTTCAATTTTCCCCATACAAAATAGTCTAGCGGGTTGAAATCTGGAGATCGAGGAGGCCATGGAATAGGTCCTCCTCGACCTATCCACCTATTTGGATAGGTATTGTCGAGGTAACTTCTCACTTCCAAGCCAAAATGAGGTCCAGCTCCATCATGCTGGAAATAAATTCCTCTAATATTTATTCCTTGTAGCATGCCGGGTAAAATAATTTGCAAGAAATCTAGATAAATCGCATTTACTGAAAATTTTTGTTGTGATTTTCTCAGTCTTATACTGTGTGAATTATTTTCGGCCCAAATGTGCGAGTAATGAATATTGAACACACCATCTCTGGTGAATTGAGCCTCATCACTGAATATTGTTCTGTACAAAGTGACTTTGTGAATTGCTATCCAATGTGCAAAATTCAGTCTTAAGACATTATCGCCAGGTTCCAATCGGGTACATATTTTCCTCTTTGATTATTCTCTGCACCTTATGCTTCGGCAAATGTAATTGCACTCACCCTCCTTATACTAGTTGAAGGTTGTGCTTGAATTAATTGGAGTACTTCATCGCCTCTTTCTCGATTCCTTTGGCGATCCTTCTTCCTATCTGACACTCTACCATATTGCGCTATACAACTAAATACTTCATAATATTTAATATTGAATAAGTAAACTTTAAAGAAACAGACTAACAAATTGAAAAATCACTACTCATACTACTCGATTTACTAATTCAGTTAGAGGTTTTTACATTGGAAGAAGTGTCACTTTGGTCTACTTATATCTTTGTTGTCGAACAGCCGGTGTATATACGAATAATTTTGAAATATGCTTATGTATAACCTATACACGTCACCAATTTTTTTTTTCGAAATTTACCTTCATTAACTCCATCGCAAGGAGATCCGTGTCTGGGGTGGCCACCCAGTATATCAACAAAGTACATATTATAGTCTTCCTCACCTTCAGTGACTTTTTTAAGAAAGTTTATTATTTATTTTCGACCTCCACAAAATGACTAAGTCCTGTTCAGGAAAATAAATTAAAATTTTCGAACTTTATCCAAATTAAGAAATTCATAAAAAAATAAGTGTTGATGTGACAACTTTGAGCGATACCACAAATTGAAGCATAATTTAGCTTCTTTCTAATAAGCGAATCAATTATTTGTAATTCGAAATACAAAGTGTTTTTTTTTACCCTGAACACTTCAAATGAAGATCAATGAGTCCGGCCCTGGGATAATGGAATAATTGATATATTTCAGACTCGACCTTAGCATGTGCCAATAACCTCCCAAGTTTCAATAAAATCCGTCAATAAGTTTGGATTTTATGATGGTCTTAGTATTTCCATGAAGCTGGAATATCACCCTGTAGCTTTCTAGGGAAATCCAGAAATTAATTTTTTATAGTCAATTCGTAATCAGCTAGTTCAACTCTATCTCTGGTATAAGTATGTACAGTTATGCCCCGGACACCCTGTATATAAAATCTTCAACAGTCAATAAAAACAACCAGCTAGTGCTCGAGAGCAAAGAGAAACCCGATGTTTGGAAAGAGTATATAAAAGAATTGTTTGACGATGACAGACCCTCAGCTGGCACCAACATCTCGCTAACCGGCCCATCAAAATCTAAAGACGAGATTGAAAAAGCAATACGTAGCTCAAAAAATACCAGAGCGGCTGGCCCAGATGCAATTCCTTCAGAAATACTCAAGCTACTAGATGAAAGAGGCATCACAGCCCTACACACAGTGTTTAACACTATATAAGAGACAGGTCACTATCCCCAGCAGTGGTTGTGTTCTACTTTTATCCACCTGCCTAAGAAGACCAATGCAAGAAAATGTCAAGACCACAGACTTATCAGCCTGATGAGCCACACCTTGAAAATATTCCTTAAGATCATTCAACAGAGAATTTAAAAGAAATGTGGAAGGGATATAAGTGACTCGCAATTTGGTTTCAGACGAGGATTAGGTACACGAGAGGCAATAGTCACCACACAAGTGCTCGTCCAGAACTGCCATGATCAGAGAAAGGATGTCTGTCTATATTTTATAGAGTTATAGACTATGAGAAGGCATTCGATCGTATACAACACCACAAATTAATGCAGCTCCTTAAAAGACTTGATATAGATCAAAAAGACATCCGATGTATTGAGAATCTGTACTGGAACTAAACAGCACAAATTGAAGTTGATAATAATATGTCCAATACCATACAGATTAAGAGAGGGGTTCGACAGGGATGTGTGCTATCCCCACTCCTGTTCAATCTTTATTCGGAAGCGATATTCCAAGAAGTCCTAGAAAACGTGGAGACGGGAATCAGGGTTAATGGAGTGTGGATAAACAATCTCCGATATGCTGACGATACGGTATTGATAGCTGATAACATGACCGACCTACAACAACTGGTCAACAAGGGGGGCGAATAAAGCAAATCAATGGGGTTAAATATAAATAAAAAAACAAAATACAGGGTCTTTCACGAGGAACCTCACCCACATTTATACGGGAAACTACTGAACGTATTTTCATGAAATTCAGTATTTCACAATGCTGATGAAATCTAAAATATTTTCAAGGCATGAGCACCTCCGGTTTTTCCGGAAATGACGTCAACTTCCGTTTTTCAAATTAGAACACCATTTTTTTATTGCAGAAATAGATTCCTTAGAAAATTTCAAGTTATTTTGATGTAACATTTTTCAGTTTTGGTTGGAAAATTCTCTCTGAGCGGGAAAATTCGAAAATAGAGCTCCGCTGAAACATGAATAACTTCGAGGTTTTTGGACGGAAAATTTTCATTTTTGGGATTTTTCAAGATGTAAGATTGATGTATCCATTTTGAAAATCGAAATCAAGATTCATGATACAGGGGGTGAAAAAATCGCTTTCAAAGTTAGGGATGACAAAATCGTGAAAAATCAATTTTTTCAAATTAGAACCCCATTTTTTTATGGCAGATATTGAATCTACGTTAAAAAATAATGTGAGTGTATGCATCACACCCTTGCCCTAAAGTGGATATTTTCTGAGTTATTCACAAAAAACTGTTTTTCGTCTTGAATTTTCAGCTATTTCTTTTCCCTTCACGCCAAAAAGATGAAATTTTCAGGAACTGTAACTTAAACCATGTTTTAGATTTTACTACCCTAATATGCAAGAGAAAAAGTTACAGGTTGTTCCTAAATAGATGGCGAATTTGGATTCGAATTTGTATCGGAAACCTCTTTATTTCAACTAATCGGCCATCGGTTTTCTCTCCAGTGATAAATAAATAATTCCTTATGAACCATATGCAAAAACTTACCATGTTTTACAATCTTTTTTTTTTATGATAGATATCATTAATTACATCTGCCAAATTCCTCTTTATTCAGTAGCATTTTGTGTTTACTATTAATTTGGTGATAATTCGTATTAAGTTATAAAATCGATCACTATGCCTAATTTTACCAATGAAGATTATTTAAATCTCATTTTACTTAATGGAGAATGTAATAAAGTTGTAGATAGAACGATTCGACTGTTCATTGAGAGATTTCCTGACCGACCCAGACCAACGAGAGATACCATTAACAGAACCATGACAAACTTGAGAAATGTCGGATCTTTGGTTAAGAAAACTATACACAGAGAAAAAAGTGTAGTAGAAGATGAGAACAACGAAATTACAGTTCTTGCATATTTTCGTGTGAATCCTCAAAATTCTCTCAAAGATGCCGAGATTGATCTGGGATTATCTCAATCGAGTATTTGGAGAATATTAAAAAAACATAAAATGCACCCATTTAAATTCAATAGGGTACAGCATTTGAAGGAAACTGATTTCGTCAGGAGAACAGAGTTTTGCGAAGCTATGATGATTCGATTTCAAGAGAATGAAAACTTTTTGGACTGTATAATTTGGACAGATGAATCTAAATTCACAAAGAATGGTTCTTTCAATAGGCATAACAGTCATTATTGGGATGAAGAGAACAACCACCACTTCAGACAATGGAACTTTCAAGAGACCTGGAGTTTCAATGTTTTTGCGCCATCAAAAATAATGCAATTCTCGATGTTCACATTTATGATGGGACTTTAACTGGTAAGATAGAACACTACACATGTTTGCATTATTTAAAGAATGTTCTCCCTTAGGAGATAGATATTCTGACATATTGACTCAAATAATTGAGCCGCTAGTCCAGAACCATAATGACTTATGGTATCATCAAGATGGCGCGCCTCCACACAATTCACTCAATGTGTCAAATATCCTCTACAGGCTATTTGAAGATCGATGGTTGGCGAACAATGGTCCACATCTTTGGCCACCACGTTCTCCCGATTTAACTCCTTTAGACTATTATGTTTGGGGTAGGATAAAAAATATTGTCTACTCAACTCCCCTGACTGATAAAGAGGACTGCATAGAACGAGTCAGAAATGCGTTCAGGTTTGTTAAGATTTTTAGATTCATAGTTTTGAAACTCAATTTGGTTTTTAAACACTTTTGCAGATCTCTTCCTCCCGATGAAATAAGAAGAGCAACGCACGAAGCATTCCTGAGACGTATAAATAAATGTCTAGAAATTAACGGTCAAAACTTTGAGCATCTTCTCTAGTTATAACTGCGAAAGTTTGCCATGGTTCTCCTAATAGTAACTTGAAGTCGGTTTCAAGAAGGGGTGAAAAATCTACAGCATGGTTCAAATAACAGTTCCTGAAAATTTCATCTTTTTGGCGTGAAGGGAAAAGAAATAGCTGAAAATTCAAGACGAAAAACAGTTTTTTGTGAATAACTCAGAAAATATCCATTTTAAGGCAAGGGTGTGATGCATACACTCACATTATTTTTTAACGTAGATTCAATATCTGCCATAAAAAAAATGGGGTTCTAATTTGAAAAAATTGATTTTTCACGATTTTGTCATCCCTAACTTTGAAAGCGATTTTTTCACCCCCTGTATCATGAATCGCGATTTCGATTTTTAAAGTGGATACATCAATCTTACATCTTGAAAAATCCCAAAAATGAAAATTTTCCATCCAAAAACCTAGAAGTTATTCTTATTTCAGCGGATCTCTATTTTCGATTTTTTTTCGAATTTTCCCGCTCAGAGAGAATTTTCCAACCAAAACTGAAAAATGTTACATCAAAATAACTTGAAATTTTCTAAGGAATCTATTTCTGCAATAAAAAAAATGGTGTTCTAATTTGAAAAACGGAAGTTGACGTCATTTCCGGAAAAACCGGAGGTGCTCATGCATTCAAAATATTTAGCATCGTGAAGTACTTATAAGTGCTGAATTTCATGAAAATACGTTCAGTAGTTTCCCGTATAAATATGGGTGAGGTTCCTCGTGAAAGACCCTGTATATGATTATCTCAAGAAACTCTCATATGTTCGAAAACTCCACATTGATATTTGACGCAAAGCCCATAGAGAGGGTGGAAAAATTTAAATACTAGGGCATCTGGCTTTCTGAAGACTGGACATCAGATAAGGAAATAAGATGTCGCATAGAGCAAGCCCGACAGGTGTTCCTGAGGCTTCGAAGAGTGCTAACCTGCTCCGATTTTGACCTCAATCTAAGACTGAGATTCGTAAAGTGCTATGTTTGGTCGGTGCTTCTTTATGGTATGGAGGGTTGGACATTGAAGGCGAACGCAGTAAACAAATTGGGGGCCTTCGAGATGTGGCTGTACCGCAGAATACTTAAGGTAGCGTGGACGGCTAGGATGACAAATGAGGAAATTCTTGGACGTGTTAACAAACAACGTGAACTGTTTGAGGTGATCAAAAAGAGGAAGACAGCATAACTGGGGCATATAATCCGAGACACGAAATTGTTCATGCATTTGCTAATTGAGGGCAAGATCGAAGGTCGTAGAGGAATCGGATGGAGAAAATGTATTGGCTCCGAAATATCAGACAATGTACAGGACTACAAGATGTACAGTCGTTAATACACACCGCAAGGATTAGAGAGGAAATGGAAACTGTAGAAGAAGAAGTTCTGGCGGCTTGTCCTATGAGGCAGGTGAGGCAGTGCCTCACCAATAAACGTCGAAAATTACACGTATAAATATCATATATTTATTAATTATTTATTCAATCAATTAAAATTGTTTTCATTATCTTCTTCCATACGCATTTATATCGAAATTTCCCTTCATTATATAGCAATAAAATGCGTCTCCGGTTGGGTCTAAGTTTCCGTATCTCACGATTTCTAGGTAAACGGCAGTGGCACGCCTCACACTGCCTTTCTTTACGCGTCATTTTACATCATAGGGAACGGACGGCAGGCGAGAAAACCGCATCCCTAAACGCCAAATATTACGTTGAGTCTGAGGCTAGCCTCTCCTCTAGTCTTGTTATTCTCTCGCGAAGGGCAAAGTGTAATTATTCTGCACTATTAACTAGTTCTTTAGTCTATGAACTCGGGTCAGTTTTCAAATTGGGATCGATTTGTAAAAATAATTTTATCTGTTTTTCGTGTAGATTTAGGTTTGTCTCAGTGTTCATATGATGTCTTTCAATCTTATTACTGAATTCAATTTCCATCGGAGACCCGAAGGCGAAATGTATTTAACGGGACCGATGGAACGTCACGAATTCCCCAGTTAGATGTAAACGCTCGAAAGACTTGTGATTTTTTTGATTTTTCAGCTAATCAGCAAAATTTTTGGCGTAATTCTTATGGGGATAAATCATATATAGTTCAAGAAGTAAAGCGATCTATTCCAGATTGTTCACTAGAATTAGTTATTTATAGGTATATGTATGTACATATACAGAGTGTCCCATTAGTGCAATGAAGTAGATAATCTCATTACTTACGTCAGTTACGGAATAATTTTACTGCAAAAATGGTTGCTCTTGCACTGATATATCAGCCTAAAATAATAGTACCGGCCACAGGGTGTTCGTTTGAAGCGGTGTTACTGGTATCAGAATTAGGTCGGTTTGTTCTAATGGTAACCACTTCATATTATTTCATCTCTTAGTGCCAAATTAGTATTTCTATTCATTGGCATCAACATTTTTCTCAATTTATCCGGCGTGGCTGACATAACGAAAAAATTATGGGAAAGTGAAAGATTTTACTTCATTATCAGAGTGACATAAACTTCAATATTCTCAATGTTCTGGTTAATTGGTGTTTCAAATCTGATGATATGATGGAAAGCAACTTGCTTGTAGAGGATGTTCTTAACAAGGTCCAAAATTGAAGAATTTCTTTAAGGATGCTCATTTTCTTCAACTGGCTTCAAATTACTTTTTATACACACCCTTTAAAATGTTTAGTTTTCGAGTAAGATAATTCTTCATCGCTAGAAGTAAATATTTTACGAAGCAAAATGTTTCTCGAAAAAGATGACCTTGAGTATGCCAGCGATAAAGAATTATTATAATCATCAGTTTTGCAATAGCCTTTTTCACGGCAGCTCCACGGCAGGGAATCTTTTTTCTTCGATGTGCCTCACCACCTTAAACTGTCACGAGCCGCCACTGGATGTATCCCCAATGTTTTGCAAACTTCTTGGAATAACTTTCGGCCTTGATCACAATGCTGCTCAAGGGGGATTCCAAATCTGCCGAAGAACTCTTTGACCAACTTGTCAGCTACTGTGCTCGCTTTTTGCTTAGGAATACCGTACGCTTCCACCCATTTGGTAAAGTAGTCCATCGCTACCTAAATGTACTTGTTTCCATTGTCTGTTTCTGGAAAAGGACCTGCGATGTCGAAAGCTATTCGTTCCATGGGAGATCCGACGTTATATTGTTTCATTGGAACCTTTTCTTAGCCATAAGGTCCGTTGACCGCTGCAAAAGCTTTACATTTTCTACACGAATCTTAACGTCTTTCTTACAATTGATCCAATGAAATCGCTGCCTGACCTCTTCCAGCGTCATAGTAATCCCAAAATGGCCACCCGAAGTACCATTATGTAGTCGGTCAAAATGCCCGTTACTATTACACAATTAACTGAAGCCTCCGCAGAGTTCCATCTTCGTTTTCCCAACAACATTTCAGAAGACCTTCATCAATCTTCAACGTTTTCCATTGGGCCCAATACGACTTGCCATTTCGGCTCAGTCTGAGTACTTCTTCGCAAGTAGGTCGTCTGCCACTCTTCTTCCAACTTAGGATTACTCCCAAATCTAGATATTACTCCTGTGCTCGTCGGATTTCTGGGGATAACCAGTCATCTTCGATTATCATGGTCCGCCTCAAATCGGCCTTGTGTTCCACACGAGAGCAGTTGCTGCAATTATCGGGGTAGACCATCTTGACAACGCATCCGCATTTTCAATGCTTTGGTAATTTGGCTTAAAATGCCCCCTTTTGTTGCAATACCAGCACACAGCATCCTTCTTCTTAGCATTTAATAATCTGCTAATCTCTTCTCGGATGATTTCCTCAACAGGTCGGTCTGCTTATAGGACTTGTCTCACACGAAAGTGTTCTCTATGCGACGCCTGTTTCGCAGCCTCGAATTCTAAAGCTTCAGCTAAGGCACCATCAATGGTTTTAGGGCGTGCAAGTCGCAAGGCTTGTTGAATTTCGCTGTCCTTGATCCCGTCGACAAAAGTCTGGAAAGATAGCTGTTCAAGGCTCACTAATCTGGCAACATCAGCCTCGAACTCCTGGAGACTTTCTCCTGTTTTCTGCACCCGGTTCTTTATTTGAACATGGTAAAACTTCGTAACAGGCCTGTTGACTCACCGGTATCGTCTGCTTCCCCTCGTAAAGCTATTATTAATGCTGTGGCTTTTCGTTGTCGCTTCAACTGTTTGCCAACGCAGCAGCTTCAAATTGTTTTTGATATGTCGACCAAGGAACTTTTCCATCAAATGTTGGTGGCTTGATCTTCATTTCACCACTTTCTATGTTATTTTCCGATTTCACGAAGCTATGGGATGGTGAAGGTAGAGTTTCTTTTCTATTTGACGTTTTTTTCAGGGACTCTATCAACTTGGCATGCTGTTCAATTATTCCTGATATTTCTTCAAATTTTCCTTTAACCTCATCAACTATTTCGTCAAATTTTTCCTCAACTTTATCGAATTTTTCATTGACTTCTTCAAATTTTTCGTCAACCTTATCAAATTTTTCATCGACTTATCTATTATTACTTCCTTGATAGTAGTTTCTATTTTCTCATCCAATGTACTAGCGATTTGACTCACCAATTCATTACAATTGTTCATTTTTGAACTAATTTCTCGAGAATTTTCTTCCAATTTCAAGCTGATTTTTTTCAAAGGCTTGCTTGAAAAATTCCATACTTGTTATCGGCATTCAAAACCACTCCGTACTGACACCAATGCTACGTTTTCTTAATTATTAAAACGTCCGGGATAAATAAACTATTTATTTACATCTAATTATAACACTATTCAACTACGCAAGAACTAATTCTAGCAAAAGTCAGTAAAATTCATTTCCACTGATTAATTCGCACTCGTTGCTTGGTTCTGAATAATAATAATATACAGGGTGTCCCAAGTTCGAGCGCCTATTAGACGTTTCTGGAGAATTTGACATATTTGAGATATGAAAGTTGGGATTATGATATTGTTCGAAATCCTCTACTGAGCCAAAATATTTTTGGAGTTTCAGCTCCGGTTATACAGGGAGTTAAAATTAATTTGTTCAAAAATATTTTTTTTCAATTGTTCCGCTTCTGATATGATTGAGTATTCAACGCAAGATACATTAATGTTGAAACCATTGTATTGATTCAAATAATTTCTGAATATCTAGAAAAAAAACGGATTAAAAGTAAAATTTTTATATTCATATTATGTCCATTTTTCTTATTCTGAACATCCCTAGTGTAAACCGTTCTAATAACGTGAAAGTAGAAGAATGTGGAAAGGTCATGCATTTTTTTATTTCATAAATATCATCACAGGTGTTTCAAATTTTGTCTAGAAAACTGTGATCGAAAATAGGCCATAACTTCTGTTTTTAAAATTAGAACACTAATGCACAGGGGCGCACTTGTCACAATACCAATAAAGAGTTGATTCTGGTATAACCGGGCATGAAAAAATGCTGAATTTTCTGGTCATCCCTGATAACACACTGAAAATAAATTTCATGAGAATATCTTGGGTACTTCTCCGTTTAATTTTGGGCGAGGTTAACAAAATGGCCCTATATTTTCATTTTTCGCACCACTTCTACAATTTACAAAGTACAAACATTCCTTGCTTACCGTTATTCTCATATCTTCTAGAAGAACCTTCAAAGATGAACTCACCTTTCCATTTCCCAATGTCTTTGTAGGGGTGTTGACCGATATAAAGATGAGATCAGCTTCTAAAATGGCACTTCTCACGTTATTCGAAAAGAATAAATTTTTTCCCCTACATGTCTTCACCACTTCGTCTAATCCGGGCTGAAAAAGAGAAAGAAAAGTAAAAAATCGAATCATCAAAATTTAGATTTACCGCGTGACAAATAGCGTGTGTGAAGGCGTCATGCGCCGTAGAAGAATTGTAGATCGTGTGCGAACTACCACTAGTTATACTCCTTAAAACAAATAATGTCCTATCAGCCATACGCGTTAATTGGTCATTTTCGAGAAATTCAAGAATTAACACTCTTCTGGGGTAGGTAAAATGTTCTTATTAACGAATAATTAAATGTTGGAAATGATTAAGGGTGTTACACCCTTTGCCAGAAGGCTCGAATTCCGCTAGATGGCACTACATGAAAATACCCAGCAATAAATATTCAAAACGCCCAAAATTTCAATAGCCCCGCCTATTCTTGCCGAGTTTTTTCGACAGAACAGAATGAACATCTGCTATTATGACAATTTATGACACCCTAATAAAGCGCACCGCTTTACCAGATTGTAAAAAGGGACCGAAAGGATCCAAACTTTCGTCAATTCTGGTATAGAAAAAAGACCGCTCGAGCGCTCAAAAATATTTAGTTTTTCTATTATTACACTGAAAAGTAGGATCCCTTATGTTTAGGGCAGGATTTCGAAAGGATTTTATTAGCCACAATAGGTCCTATTCTATCACTGAAGAGTCGACGACTAAGGTCGTTTATGTTCACATTTCATCGATTTTTGATGAATTAATGCATAAGTTGAGGAAAAGGTTCGAATTCTGACAGCAAAAATTGGAATTGTGGAGGATAAAAACCCATAACACCTTTGTAGAGTTCACTAGGAGAATTTTACGCATGAAAAATCTGAATGACGTATTAGAAATTCTCTCCTGGTGAACCCCAAAATGTTTCTATTGAGTTTTCCACTAATGTGTCAATGGTGTCACTCACCTGAAAATAATTCAGAAGATAGGGACAGAGGACCAATATAAGATCCAGGAGGGATTATTAATGAACTAATTCATCATTACAGATGTTAGTTCGAAAAATATATTATCAAATGAAAGACAAATTGGTTTTATTGGAGAATTTTATTAATATAAGAAAAATTTTATTAATATAATGAGAATTTTATTTATGTAAAGTTTCGATAACAACGTGCGATTACGGATTCAAGCAATGCGGAATTTGCTTATAGTCTGGAATCTGGATCGGTCCTACAAATAGTAGATTTTTCAGTTATTGCAGAAGAAATAATCTGCTCGTAGTCACAAAGAATGTTACCTAAATTCACTATACCGGCGTCCATTCAATAAATGCCTTATAGAAATATGTGTAGAGTCAATTTCAACTTCCAATTCTGACAGATTTTCTATTACATCCCTAAAAAGTATATTATCTGCATCAGGGCCCCCGCTACCATGTGTGCAAAGTGTGCAATGCACACAGGCGCCATCCTTTTAGGGGCGCCAAAATTCTTTTTCGCACACAGGCGCCTGTAGCCCTTACGGGGGCCCTGATCTGCATTTTGTTCACTATGATGACTTCATCCAATGGATCAAATACTTATTTCTAGCACCTTCTGTAGACTCGAGCAATTCACTATTACCTTCTTGTTCAGCAAAAGCGTTCTGTCTAAAATGGAAATCAATTAATGGATATATCAGTTTTCGAAGATTCTTCAGATTTGCCAAAGATCTTTGAAGTTTAGTCATGAGAGAATTAAAAGTATGGTTGAATTTATGTGATGTACATACCTTGCAATTTGTAACTTTTTTATGAATTTTGACCTAGCCGATCTTCTTTGAACTTTTGAGCGCCCATTTGTGTAATATATGAACTCATTAAAATTAACCGAAATAAATAATACAAATGAAAAATAAAAATAAATAATAATAAGAAGGAAAATATTACAAGCAAAGTAATTAGATTTTTTTTCACAACTTCACGCGGCGCGATTTTCTTTCCGCGAACTCATCTATCATCTCCTCGAAATCTGTTTCGGAAGCAGATTTGTTTTCTATAGCTAAGATCGAGAGACCATAGAGACGTTCCTGACTCAATGAGGAATGCAAACAATTTTTTTATTCTTTTTAATTTGCTGAAACTCCGTTCACATCTTGCAGACCAGGTAGGTAATGTGCAGTATATTTTTAAAACTATACTGACATTAGGGAAAGCTTCTTGCAGATCTAGCCTGTGAAGTATTTGTAGCAAGTTTAATGAAGCCGATCTTTCACTAATTTCAGGAACCAGCTCTTTGAAAACCGCTAGTTTCTAACAGAAATCAACTGCATTCAAGTCTCTTCAATATTTTTGCGTTAAAAGGGTGAAGGGTCCCTTTTTTCTGCAGATCCTCTTTTTGCATGTTTAAGAGGCCATGGCCGTTGAGGAATGCGAAACTCGTATGCAGACTCTCTGCGCTTTCTAAGCTTTTTCTGATTTCTGACAATAATCTGTCGAAAACAACCTTCTTCCTTCGAGAATAAACCAACTAGATCTAGCGTTTATTTCTAAAAAATTGGCTCCACATCCAATCCTTTTGAAAGAAGTGTAGCTTCCGAGATCCAGTTTTCAATAGGTTTTTCTCTCATTCCTTGCAAGATTTTAAAAGACCATGCATCAACGATGATGAAATATATACCCTTTCTGAGCGCCCCGCTTGCCCCCCCACTAGATCCGGGCCTGCATAATTGGAATATATAGTGCTTCTCAAAAGTCCCCCCCCCCTCTTATCTTTGGAAGGATTATACATAAACTAATGAAATTTGGCAACTGAATATTAAAGGTTGTAAGCTTCTATACTATTGTTGATAGATGACGAAATCGTCAAAGATGACGTCATAAGGCCATTGTGACCAATAATTTAAGCAGCTCTTTCAGCTAAGCCATTTTTTCGCTTGAATCACGGTTCAAAACTATTTCAAAAACATTTCGAAGTAAACTTCACCAGTTCATGCATCGCTAAAATGCCACAATTTCAAAACGGTGACGTCATCATAGAAATGTCAGTTCAATTTATGAATTTAAAAGTTAGAAACATGATACACGCACGTAATAATAAAAATATTTATAATTTTAGGTGTGTTTATTTGTATATTCTTATTAACTTATTAACTCTTGTATTTTCAAATTGGACTCCAATCAGTTATGATGAATTTGAATGTTCTCGTCCTGATTAACGACTTGTTGAAAAAAATATACGCAATATTCATATTGATTGAATCAAGAGGAAGAAGCCGTAAAATCAATTTCAAAAATTTGAACATACATTTTCAAAATCCAACACACATAACCTATATTCTTCAATCAGCTGATTCCAAACTTCAAACTGCAGTTCGAACTATTCCGCTACCTGCTTTCAAACCGCTTCAAATTATTCTGAACCATTTGGTGCGTGACGTCACCAGTTCGACGCGAAAACACGAATATTTCGAAACGGACGAAATAGCCAGGAATTTACATCTGAAAAATTCATTTTCACTCATTCTCATATATCTGTTCACTTTTAACCAAGTTTCGACAAAATGCGAATGAAGATTACTTGAATCTCATTCCGACAAAATCGTTTACTTTTAAAAACACTTTTTTCCATCTAGGGGTTGCCTAATGGCAACCCCTTCCACCCAGAATCGCACTAACTCTGAAAAAACTAAACCGTGAATCGTTAGCTGAATCCGAATCTGCACATATATCGAGACTCAAGAGATACCATCAGTAGAATAATGAACAACATGAAGAATGCTTGGAATGGCGAAAATAGCCAAATCAGTTTTGGCATGTTTTCATGGAAACCCGCAAAATTCAAGAAATGACGCTGGGGAGATTTTGACAAGCATTGTAGCATTTCAAAGTTCCGCGCTCTTAAAATTGTGGTTCAGCAAACATGCAAACAGCAACACCTACCGTTAAATTATTTAAATTAATATCAGTTAAAAATTGATCGTATGGAAATCTTCCTTGATAAGATTGTCGTCTCTAGTGTCGCCCAGATGTCATAACGATCGCACAGTTTTTAGAAAATCCAGAAATGAATTATTCTTCGTTCAGATTTTGAGTACGCCGCTACCTGTGTTCAAGGGATTTGAAAAGCCATTTTTTTGCTCACGATTTTCGAAGACTTCTGATTAACTCAGATTTTCGCTTGTTTACCGGATTGAATTACATTGAAACCCTTAAGGTGAGTTCAACTAAAAATATTAACAATCCAGTAGTCATTTTATTGCGGAAATTTCAATGAATTGAATTATAGGGTTTCACCCCCACGCCTAAAATTCTCTATGAATTTCTGGACGACACCGGATTTCACCGCCATACCTTAAAATCTTTATGACATTCTGGACGATACCGGAGAACCTCAACACGGATTTCAACGACATTGCTATTCAACATCATCTTCTTGAGGCATCAATCAAGAGAAAAGTCTGTGACAGCCCATCCTCCCGAAGACTTGTCAACTGCAAGGTCCAAATAAAGCTGAGAATCTATCTGCATATTTTTTACTATGAGTTCCTTAACATTTACCTCAGGCATTTGAATATAACAAAGAACAATCAAATAACCAATTGCCAGTTATTGGTTTGTGGCAATTGAGAGCACACAGTAAGTAGAAGTACAACCAATTGGCGCCCACAATTTTTGACTTAATTACCTACTAAGACCCACCCCCAATTTGCTCACCGGCGAACAGCTGCCGTACGCTGTGAGTGTCCCTATTTTTATAGAAAAATACGGCACACATAAGTTTGGCGCCCAACGTGGGGCGCCATAAGTTCATTTTTGATTTAAGATATTTCTTTGATTTTGTTACCTCAATATTCAGTTCCGTTTGAGCATTTGAATTCTTTTAAATTCTCCAAGATATTTTTGAATTTTTCCTCATTATATTCGTATTAATTAACATATATCCTCAAAAATTTCTGTATGCAATACATTCAATTCAAAATTAAATCTTTTCATTTCGTTTTCATTCAAATTAATTCGAATCACGAATTCCATCGAAAATTATATCCATATTGTATGACATATGCTTATGATTGTTATTTACTTTTTTATAATTTACTCATGTACAGGTTGGGTTTCCGCAGACTTCTTAATAATTGTTGAACTGGTTTTTCTGAATTTTTTTGCGAATTTCATATTATTCGATTATTGAATGACAATATTGCCGTGTTTAAAATTTGAAAATTATTTTCAATTTATCATTCATTCTTTACGATGACCTCTATTATGAAACCGATTCATTTATTGGTAGATGAACTCAATTATGAATTAAAAATCAGAGGCGTAGTATCCAGTAGAAATCAGGATGACAAACGCAAAATTTTAAAGAGATTATTGGATAGACAGAATCCAGGTGAAGAGTATAGTTTGTTGAACCTTAATTTTGACTTTGAAGCTGAACAGTTGGAAATTAATAATACGCTCGAATCAATTACTCAATTAGTTATTGACTTTGAAGGTAGTTCTTCCGATTCAGTTTTCAAGCGAGTTCAATCGCGTCTTTCTCACGTAATTGGTAGAATACAGAGATTACCCATCGATGATAAAGCAAATGATGCCGCCGATCGTTTAGAATTCAAAAATGAATCGTACGCTACTTGTATAACATTAGATGCGGATTTACACGACAAGGTTCGTGATCCGAATCCACCCGATATTTCTAATATTTCGTTACAATCATCCAATATTTCAAATTTACCGACAGCAACCGCGAATACCAGCGTTATCAAGTCCGTCCCAGTTTATAAGTGGGGAGAAACTTTCAATGGGGATAAAGAAAAGTTACATTCATTTCTAGAAAATATCGAAGAGTTGAGAAAGGCTCGTCATGTCACCAAGTCAGAATTGTTTGATTCGGCTATAGATCTTTTTGTTGGAGATGCACGTTATTGGCTTCGTCAGATAGTTTCGGATGTAAAAGATTGGGATTCATTGGTGGTTGCTTTGAAGAGAGATTTTCAGTCACCAAATCATGATGATGACTTGTGGGATGAAATAAAATCGAGAAATCAATTTGAAAATGAGTCAGTTACGATTTATTTCGCTAAAATGAACGAACTTTTTAGACGTTTAACTAGAGAACCAGCGGAACCAACAAAATTGAAACATCTTCAAAGAAATTTAATTCCTGATTACAGAAAAGCACTGGCTATGACTGAAATTAATAGCGTTTCAGAATTGTATAGGCACGTTAAACGTTTAGAGGACGATGATTATCTTTCAATAAATAGCTCAAAAGCATCTAACTCAAAATATTCGATGCAACACTCCAAGCCAAATAAAAATGATTTTTCTGTCAAGAAACAATATAATAACGCTAGTGTAGATAGAGTTGCCTCCAATAGTACCAGAAAAAATAATAAAGAACTTTCTTGTTGGAATTGTCATAAACTTGGTCATGTTTATGGTAACTGTAACGCTGAGCGAAATACCAAATTTTGTTTTCGTTGTGGAGCTCCTGGTTTTACAGTGCTCACATGTAAACGGTGTTCAAAAAACTAATTTCCGAGAACTGTTCCTCAGTCCGACATTCTCATTTTGACTCCAGGACTGTATTAGATGATTCTGGTTATTTTGATGAAGATGATTGGCAAAAATGGAAAGAGACACTCTCCAAGTTTTATAAAACACCCATGCGCCCTTTCAAACACCAAACACTTCCCCTTTTTCATGAAAAATTAAATGATAACCGACCTTTCATTGAAGTTATTTTAGTAAATTCTCCTATTGTAGCCCTTTTGGATTCAGGATCCAATGTTTCAATTGTAGGAAGTAGCGGTCTAAAAATTTTGTCGGACTTGAAGTTAAAAATATTCCCTCGAATTTTGCAATCTGTAACAACTGCCGATAATAAAAAACAAGAAGTTCAAGGTTTAGTATACCTCCCCATTGTTATAGATGATGCCTGTCATTGTATAGAAGCGTTAGTGGTACCCACTATAAGTCACTCATTCATTTTTGGTTCTGATTTTTGCCGCAGATTCAGTTTAAGTATAAATTATCGTAATAATTCGTGGAATGTTCAACACAAAAATTCCTCCATAAATACAAGTTCTATCGAGCCAACTGATAAAATTCCAAATATAAATTCAATCCTTGATTTAGACCAATCTCAACGTAACACTGCCGATGAAATAGTGAAATCATTCAAGGTTATTGATGGTGAGCAACGTTTAGGCCTTACAGATAAAATTTCATTGTCAATTGATACTGGAGACGCAAAACCTTTCCGCCATAAACAGTACCCATTGTCTCCATATATGACCGAAGTTCTTCATTCGGAATTGGATGAAATGCTAAAATTAGGAGTAGTTGAGCCTTCCCAGTCACCTTGGTCCAGTCCGGTCCTTCTGATCAAGAAAAAGAACAACGAATTTCGATTTTGTTTTGACGGACGAAAACTCAACGAGATCACCAAACATGACGCTTATCCTCTTCCACGCGTTGACTGCATCCTAAGAAGCCTAGCAGGCGCTAAATTTATTTCGAGCATTGATTTGCGAAAATCTTTTTGGCAAATTCCTTTAGACCCGGAATCACGCGAAAAAACAGCTTTTAGTGTAGCAGGTAGAGGCTTATTTCAATTTAAAGTAACACCTTTTGGTCTGCGTAATAGCGCTCAAGTTCAACAACGATTGGTTGATAAACTATTTGGCCCGGAACTAGAACCCCATATATTCGCCTATCTAGACGATATTATTGTCATTTCGCCATCTTTCGAACATCACGTTCAACTTTTAAAAGAAGTTTTAAAACGCCTGTCTGAAGCCAACTTGACAGTGAATCTCGAAAAATGTCAATTCTTCCGCGCCTCTATTAAATATTTGGGATTCATCGTTGACAGGAATGGTCTTCGAACAGATCCGGATAAAGTTGCTGCGATGGTGAATTTTCCACGACCAGCTACGAGCACCGATATCAAAAAATTTGTCGGCATGTGTTCATGGTATAGGTCATTTATACCGGATTTCTCTTCCCTTCTTTCGCCTATTAACGACCTCATTAAAGGGAAAAAGAAACGCCAGTCTATTTCTTGGACGAAAGCTGCAGAAGAGTCGTTTTTGAAAATTAAAGACGCACTTGTATCAGCACCAATTTTGACTTCCCCTGATTTTGGTTTACCCTTCACTATACAGAGTGATGCATCCGCCACAGGAGTCGGAGGAGTACTCACTCAGGTGCATAACGACCAGGAAAAAGTTATCGCCTATGCTAGTAGATCTCTTTCACGTGTCGAGAGAAATTATTCTGTGACGGAAAGAGAGCTATTAGGCCTTTTATTTTGCCTTGAAAAATTTCGACCATATGTGGAAGGAACAAAATTCACAGTTGTGACGGACCACTATTCTTTACTGTGGTTGAATAAACTGTCGAATCCAACAGGAAGACTTTCGCGATGGTCTGTTCGTTTGGGACAATTCAATTTTGACCTAAAGCACCGCAAAGGAAAGCTGAATGTTGTACCAGATTTTCTGTCGAGAATTGAACACCCAGTTCAAGTAAATGCCCTGAATATCGATACAGAAAAATTGGATCCATGGTATCGTGAAATGAAGCAAAAGATTTCACTAAACCCCAAACTTTTTCCACAGTGGAAAGTTGAGAATGACAGACTCTACAAATTTGTTCCAGCTTCCGTATTGATAGATGGTAACATTAACGAGTAGAAGTGCGTTGTACCAAAAACTCAGCGTAAGGATATCATAAAATCTCTACACGAACCTCCCACTGCCGGTCATTTCGGATTTTATAAAACTCTAGCCAGAATTGGGGAACTTTACTATTGGCCTAAGATGCGAACAGACATTCTGAAATTTGTGCGCTGTTGCAAAATATGCGGAGCACAAAAGTTTTATAACCGTCAGGGCTTGGGTTTGATGGGTTCCGAGAAAAATGTCAAGTTCCCTTGGCAAATAATTGCCCTGGATTTTATTGGTCCACTGCCTCGTTCTAAAAAAGGTAACACTTTTTTATTAGTTGTTGGTGATTGGTTCACTAAATACACTGTCATCAAACCATTACGTGCAGCCACTGCACAAAACGTTGTCAAATTTCTAGAATCCGAAGTTTTCTTGAAGTTTGGTGTTCCACAGTTCATTATTGCTGACAACGGAACTCAATTCGCGGGACGAGCTATGAAAGAACTAGCCAGCTCTTATAATGTGCAGAAAATTTGGTTCACCGCGGTTTATTCGCCCCAATGCGATTTTGTTGAGAGGACAAACAGAACTGTCGGTACAGCCATTCGATGTTACATCGAGGATAACGATCATTCAAACTGGGACAAAGAACTCGACAAGATATCTCACGCTTTAAATACAGCTAGACATGAGGTAACAGGATATTCTCCTGCCTTTTTAAATTTCGGTAGAAATTTACCACTCTCAGGTGACTATTACGGTCAAATCGAAAGCACTGCCGGAATTCAATTGATGCCTGATAGTCGGGATGATTATATCGAAGGCTTAAAACCACTAGCCCAAGTATTCAGTAAAGTCCGTGAAAAACTCCATGCCGCGTATAAACGCAATTCAAAATATTATAATTTAAGAAGAAAAGATTTTTCCTTCAACCGTGGAGACAAAGTTTGGCGTCGCAATAAAGTTCTCTCTGACGCAGCAAGACGATTTTCTGCAAAACTAGCACCCAAATATGTTCTACGTACGGTAAAGAAAAAAATATCTCGCCTATGCTACGAACTCGTAGATTTGAATGGTTCCTCTGACGGTATATGGCATATAAAGGATTTAAAACCTTATTTTGGATCGAACTCTGATGTGTCAGTGTCATAATTTCCCTTGTTTCAAGAATTTGAATTGAGTATTGAAATTTTCAATAATTTACCGTTTCCGATGTCGTTTTTACAGTCGTTTCGTTCAATCGAAATTTGTCGCTGTATTTTATTTATCGTACAAATTATCGTTCGAATATTCTTCCGAATATTATTTTGCCGTGCCGTATAGATTAATTTATCGTTTCATAACTCTTATATGGAATAAAAAGCGTATATTGAATATGTAATTCAATTATTTCTGACAAGGGCCTCTATTAACTGAATTTGTAGGATTTGAATATTTTTCACGAAAGTCTCAATAATGTAGATAATTATTATAGTATAGTTGTGCCTATATAAATATGAAGATAGGAAAAGTAGGAATAGGTTAGGATAGGTATAGGATTAGATAGAAAATAAATGGGTAGTTAAGGTATCTATAGGCAATAGTTAAGAATAGGGGATAGATTTAGGAAATTCTTAGAATAGGGTAAAAAAAAAAAATAGATCAGGTTCAGTAAAGGTTTTCGGGAGGTTTAACCAATTTGATCTGCTTCATTGAATTCTCACACATATCTCATATCCATGGGTTCGTTTAAATTTTCGGCACTTTGGGAAATCAAACTTAAAAAATTTTTTTATTTGGAAAATTTTTTTTGAGGAGAGGGATGGTGTAGCATTTCAAAGTTCCGCGCTCTTAAAATTGTGGTTCAGCAAACATGCAAACAGCAACACCTACCGTTAAATTATTTAAATTAATATCAGTTAAAAATTGATCGTATGGAAATCTTCCTTGATAAGATTGTCGTCTCTAGTGTCGCCCGGATGTCATAACGATCGCACAGTTTTTAGAAAATCCAGAAATGAATTATTCTTCGTTCAGATTTTGAGTACGCCGCTACCTGTGTTCAAGGGATTTGAAAAGCCATTTTTTTGCTCACGATTTTCGAAGACTTCTGATTAACTCAGATTTTCGCTTGTTTACCGGATTGAATTACATTGAAACCCTTAAGGTGAGTTCAACTAAAAATATTAACAATCCAGTAGTCATTTTATTGCGGAAATTTCAATGAATTGAATTATAGGGTTTCACCCCCACGCCTAAAATTCTCTATGAATTTCTGGACGACACCGGATTTCACCGCCATACCTTAAAATCTTTATGACATTCTGGACGATACCGGAGAACCTCAACACGGATTTCAACGACATTGCTATTCAACATCATCTTCTTGAGGCATCAATCAAGAGAAAAGTCTGTGACAGCCCATCCTCCCGAAGACTTGTCAACTGCAAGGTCCAAATAAAGCTGAGAATCTATCTGCATATTTTTTACTATGAGTTCCTTAACATTTACCTCAGGCATTTGAATATAACAAAGAACAATCAAATAACCAATTGCCAGTTATTGGTTTGTGGCAATTGAGAGCACACAGTAAGTAGAAGTACAACCAATTGGCGCCCACAATTTTTGACTTAATTACCTACTAAGACCCACCCCCAATTTGCTCACCGGCGAACAGCTGCCGTACGCTGTGAGTGTCCCTATTTTTATAGAAAAATACGGCACAGCATAAAGGTACAATATAGATGCATAGAATACCTGGTGTATCGACTCCTTACTAAAAATCGTGACCAAAATTTGTAGATCAAAACGGCATCCTAGATTTCAGATTTTGGTCTAGTTCCGGAATAAATCCGCAATATTTATCGGTCGTGGCGCTACTGCGGCAACGACAAATAACGCGACCCCTTTCGGGAGAAATGAAAAGCCGCACAAAATATCACATTTTCGATCGACAAGAAAGTCTTAAACAAAATCTAATCAGTGCCAACACCAGGTATTTCTATGCATCTATGGTACAATTTTATGTTTTTTCAATTATTACTGAATCTGAGAGAAGAAATTATCATGAAGGGCAGGGCCCATTGTAGGTCTTCCGGTTTTTGTTATCTCGAACATATCATAAAAATAAGCATATCGAGTGATATCTACAAACAGGTCCGTTTCCACAATTGGTTCAAATAATTCATATCATGAATCAAGATATGGTAGTTGTACAAGTAAAATAACGATAATTTGGGAGAATATTTATGGGGATTGCATTTGAAACAATGATACAAAAGACTAGCCAGCTTTACAATGTAAACACTCATTCTCATCAGTTTCAAAACAAATATGAGGTTTCAAGGTTTTTCCATGCATGAGATTTTATTTTTCAATTCTGGAATACAATGTCAATTTTCTTTTCGGCAGATTCATATTCGGGGCCACTTTTATTATTCGAAATGAAGAATATTAATTAATACTGTCTTTTCTTGCTTCGCTGTTGTCTGAGGATTTGTTTGCGTTAAGTTCACGAAACCGGCCGAAGAAATAAAAATAATGATTTTTGTGGTTTTTTGGTATTAATTGCTTGGCTATATTTATATACCGACTGACAATGAAACTCCAACACCCAGAAGGAACTGTTTTAATTTTAATAATTTTTTTGTGAAACATATCAGGGTGTTCTACAAGCTCTATGACAAACTTTGACAGATGGTAGCTGTCCTTATTCTGAAAAATTTTTTCCTATAAACATAGGTACGATTCGTTTGTGTTTATATGATACAAGCATTTGAAGAATCATATTTTTATGTTCAAATAATAAATGGAAATTTTGAGATTATAAAAATTGTTCAAAATGTCCACTTTCTGCTTGAATGCAAGCTACACATCGACGAACAGAAGATGCCATTAGTTGTCGGATCAGATTTGGGTCGTATTTGGTTTGCAGCATCTTGAATCAGGTATATTAGGTAATTGTTGATGAGATTGGATTTAAACAAGCTTCTTCATATGTCCCCGTAAATAAAAATCAAAGGGATTTAGATCAGGCCAAAGGGATTTCGATCAGGCGAACGAGGTGGCCATTGTATTGGTCCTCCTTGACCTATCCATTCATTCTATAAATGTTCATTCAGCCAACTGACTACTTGTCTCCTTCATGGGCGCCCGCAGAAACCCGTAGAAATTTTTCTCAGGGGGGGCCAAAATAGAAATTAGAAGGTAATATTGAGGTGCCGTGTTGAAAAACGTTAGGGCCATCAAAATCCCAGGGCGGCCACGGCCCCTCTTGGCTTCCCCCTGCGGGCGCCCATGGTCTCCTTCTATGGTGTGGTGCACCATCGTGCTGATACCTTATATTTCTAACAATGTTGAGCTCTAAGTCATCAATGAAGTAAAAAAGGTTATGCTCCAAAAAAATTTATACAATATGTGAACTGCATCTAAAAGATATTTATAACAAGAAGGGAGCAACGGAAAGATGTAAAAAAAATATTGAGTTTCAGTCATTTTAACCCTGCTGAAATTCACAGAGATGGTCGTTTATATAATTATTCGAATAAAAAAAATCGCCCGCTGGCTGTACGTTGGCGGAAAACCCGTCCGCTGGACATGAAAATGTGTAAAAAAAATTTTGAGTTTCAGTCATTTTAACCCTACTGAAATTCACAGAGATGGTCGTTTATATAATTATTCGAATAAAAAAAATCGTCCGTTGGCTGCACGTTGGTGGAAAACCCGTCCGCTGGACATGAAAATGTGTAAAAAAAATTTTGAGTTTCAGTCATTTTAACTCTGCTGAAATTTACAAAGATGTAAATTATTCAGATAAAAAAAATCGTCAGTCGGCTGTAATTTGGTGGAAACCCCGTCCGCTAGACATGAAAACTTTAAAAAAAAAATTGAGTTTCAGTCATTTTAACCCTGCTGAAAGGATTTTTTATTCGAATAATTATATTATAAACTACCATCTCTGTGAATTTCAGCAGGGTTAAAATGACTGAAACTCAATTTTTTACAGGTTTTCATGTCCAGCGGACGGATTTTCCACCAACGTACAGCCAGCGGACGATTTTTTTTATTCGAATAATTATATAAACTACCATCTCTGTAAATTTCAGCAGGGTTAAAATGACTGAAACTCAATATTTTTTTTTACATGTTTTCGTTGCTCCCGTTGGCGAAACCACCACTGTGAGCCAGCTGACGGTCACTATGCTATAAGACAAATACAAATTAAGCTATATACAAATTATGGCCAGGGTTAAAATTCGTCAACAAAAACTATCACTGGCTCCCGGGCTAATATTCCTGAGTCGTGAAAGAATGCATTGATATTCAAAACGTACATCAAGTGTCGAATGAATAATTAAAATAACGTCAATTACCAGATCAACCTGTCGGCCTACTTAATCAAAACATGAAAATAAATGCTCCTAAATGAAAACGAATCGGACCTATGTCATAGACAAAAAATGTTCAAAAGAAGCAGAGCTACCTTCTGTCAAAGTTTGTCATAGAACTTGTAGAACCCCCTGTATAGTAGAACTTGTAGAACACCCTGTATAGTATAGTATAGCAAAGAGTAAATTATTGAAATTTTGAGAGAAAAACGAAGGGTTCACATTTTTTTTAATAAATTTGTTAATCATGTGTTTGTCCACCGCGATTATCTATACAGGGTCTTTCACGAGGAACCTCACCCATATTTATACGGGAAACTACTGAACGTATTTTCATGAAATTCAGCACTTATAAGTATTTCACGATGCTGATGAAATCTGAAATATTTTCAAGGCATGAGCACCTCCGGTTTTTCCGGAAATGACGTCAACTTCCGTTTTTCAAATTAGAACACCATTTTTTTATTGCAGAAATAGATTCCTTAGAAAATTTCAAGTTATTTTGATGTAACATTTTTCAGTTTTGGTTGGAAAATTTTCTCTGAGCGGGAAAATTCGAAAAACAAATCGAAAATAGAGCTCCGCTGAAACAAGAATAACTTCGAGGTTTTTGGATGGAAAATTTTCATTTTTGGGATTTTTCAAGATGTAAGATTGATGTATCCACTTTAAAAATCGAAATCGCGATTCATGATACAGGGGGTGAAAAAATCGCTTTCAAAGTTAGGGATGACAAAATCGTGAAAAATCAATTTTTTCAAATTACAACCCCATTTTTTTATGGCAGATATTGAATCTACGTTGAAAAATAATGTGAGTGTATGCATCACACCCTTGCCCTAAAATGGATATTTTCTGAGTTATTCACAAAAAACTGTTTTTCGTCTTGAAAAATTTCTTTTCCCTTCACGCCAAAAAGATGAAATTTTCAGGAACTGTTATTTGAACCATGCTGTAGATTTTTCACCCCTTCTTGAAACCGACTTCAAGTTACTATTAGGAGAACCATGGCAAACTCTCGCAGTTATAACTAGAGAAGATGCTCAAAGTTTTGACCGTTAATTTCTAGACATTTATTTATACGTCTCAGGAATGCTTCGTGCGTTGCGCTTCTTATTTCATTGGGAGGAAGAGATCTGCAAAAGTGTTTAAAAACCAAATTGAGTTTCAAAACTATGAATCTAAAAATCTAAACAAACCTGAACGCATTTCTGACTCGTTCTATGCAGTCCTCTTTATCAGTCAGGGGAGTTGAGTAGACAATATTTTTTATCCTATCCCAAACAAAATAGTCTGAAGGAGTTAAATCGGGAGAACGTGGTGGCCAAAGATGTGGACCATTGTTGCATGCAGTTTTTGCATATGGTTCATGAGGAATTATTTATTTATCACTGGAGAGAAAACCGATGGCTGATTAGTTGAAATGAAGAGGTTTCCGATACAAATTCGAATCCAAATTCGCCATCTATTTAGGAACAACCTGTAACTTTTTTCTCTTGCATATTAGGGTAGTAAAATCTAAAACATGGTTTAAGTAACAGTTCCTGAAAATTTCATCTTATTGGCGTGAAGGGAAAAGAAATAGCTGAAAATTCAAGACGAAAAACAGTTTTTTGTGAATAACTCAGAAAATATCCATTTTAGGGCAAGGGTGTGATGCATACACTCACATTATTTTTTAACGTAGATTCAATATCTGCCATAAAAAAATGGGGTTCTAATTTGAAAAAATTGATTTTTCACGGTTTTGTCATCCCTAACTTTGAAAGCGATTTTTTCACCCCCTGTATCATGAATCGCGATTTCGATTTTTAAAGTGGATACATCAATCTTACATCTTGAAAAATCCCAAAAATGAAAATTTTCCATCCAAAAACCTCGAAGTTATTCTTGTTTCAGCGGAGCTCTATTTTCGATTTGTTTTTCGAATTTTCCCGCTCAGAGAGAATTTTCCAACCAAAACTGAAAAATGTTACATCAAAATAACTTGAAATTTTCTAAGGAATCTATTTCTGCAATAAAAAAATGGTGTTCTAATTTGAAAAACGGAAGTTGACGTCATTTCCGGAAAAACCGGAGGTGCTCATGCCTTGAAAATATTTCAGATTTCATCAGCATCGTGAAATACTTATAAGTGCTGAATTTCATGAAAATACGTTCAGTAGTTTCCCGTATAAATATGGGTGAGGTTCCTCGTGAAAGACCCTGTATACTACAATGATTAAATTTGGAGAAAAAAATGGTGAAGGTTTTTTGTTACTTAAATATTGTAGTCCATAATTGAATGCATGCCCGATTTTGAAAGTACAAAATATGTCAGTTCCAGAGCGAGAACGTTCGCAAATGAACTATTTCACTAGATATGTGGGTGTTACATCGAAAAAACCTGAAATACCCAGAATTCATTCTGGGTGGTCCATTATTATAGAAACTATTCACAATGATAGTTAAGTGGACACCCTGTATTTTTGGGTTGTTTTGAAATGTTTGTTTGAACTTCTCAGAACTTATCATCATGTACTTCAAAGAATACAAGGTGATTCAGTCATGAAATAAACTGTGAACCTCACGAAAATACCTAAAAACCACTTTTTTTTCATCACCCTATTTCAAGATTAAATTGTACTCAACACGCCCGAAAATAGTTTTTTTGGACTCACAGACTTCCAGGACTCGCCTCCGGCTCGTCCTAGAATTTTGTCTATTCGTCCAAAAAAACCCTATTTTCCGGACTTGTTACGTAAATTACTATTACAGTCGAAAAAAGGAATAATCGATTCATACGTGTGTGAAATTTCGATTATCTAGGTGAAGTAGAAGTATTTTTAAAAAATTCGCAAAAATCGCGAAAAAAATCCGACAGAAAGGGCCATTTTAAACTCGATAAAACTTTTTTCACAGATATCCTGGCTGTGATGTAAATATACGGATCGAAAGAGGAAAGGTCAATAAAAAATAGCTTGGTATTCATATTTTCTATAATTTTTCCATTTCTTCAGGAAAGTTGATCAAACTTTGACATTTCGCCTATAAAATCACCCGAGTTCTACCGATGGGGATAACTACTTAAGGGGTAGATCTGCTGGCCCATACTATTATTCCTTTATATGGTTGCTCTCTGGGGATGGAATGAAATGTTTCTTGAGAAAAACTGAAGTTCATTCAATTCTGTTTGGATATATGCGCGTAGTTAAAATGGGTAATTCTCAACTTCAACGCCATGTATCTCAGAAACTAGTCATAGGATTGAGTTGGGGCCATGGACATTTTCGATTAGTAGGTCGGGAACTACATTTTACCATAAGGAAAGTGCGGGGTCCTTTCCAAGCCTTCTATCCATGATGTCCCAAACATGCTCTATGGGCGAAAGACCGGGGTATCTGGGCGGCAAAAAATTCACATGGGTCGCTTCAAAAAAGTTTAGACTAACTCTGGCATCACGAGGTGGAGCATTATCTTGCTGGAATATTGGATTCTCGAGCCGGTTAAGGTAAGGGAGGACATATGACAGCACTATTTCTTGAAGATAACGCAGCGCTGTCATGTTACCTCGAATAAAGACTGAAGATGACCTACTTGCATGTGCATATTGCACCCCATACCATAACTGTCCGGTGTACATGACGCTCAACATCAAACTGAGATTCGCTTCTTTCTCTCCGACGTCATCTAACCCTACTTCGGCCATCATGTGCACCCAAGGAGAATAGAGATTCAACAGAAAAGACGACCTGATGCCAATCCACATTCCAATGTTGACGTTCTCTGCACCACTGTAATCGTTGCCGGCGATGCTCAACCCTCATAGAGGTAACACAAGATGGGGTCGATAATGCTGCAGTCCAAAAAACCTCATCCGGCGGTAAACCGTTCGGACAGTTACAGGATGGCCTTGTTCTTCTAACCACTCATCAGCCAAATATCGAGATCTCTGATAGCCAGTCTTGGACGTCGATCTTGAACCTTGAACCTCATTTGTGCCCCTTCGACGTCCGGAGCCTACTCTTCTTCGAGTTTTGGGTATTATCAAACCACGCTTGACAACATTTCATAACAGTAGTTGGATTGCTGTTCATACGGTTAGCGTAGACCAATAATTCGACCTCTTTCAACATAATTTAAAAAATTTGCAAAAAACGACTGCAATATTTAAGTAACAAAAAATGTTAACATGAAAAAACCTTCACCATTTTTTTCTCCAAATTTAATCATTGTCGTGTATAGATAATCGCAGTGGACAAGCACGTTACTAACACATTTATCAAAAAAAATTGTAAACCCTTCGTTTTTTCCCGAAATTTCAATGATTCACTCCTTGCTATACTTTCTTTGTTTTACAAAAAAATTAAAACTCAAAGAGTTCCTGCTGAGTGTTGCAGTTTCTTTTTCAGTTAGTATATTTTATAGCAATGGTATATCAATTCTCATTTAGCATAACTATTGAAAGGTGTAGAGAAAGAACATCGGTTTGAGCAAATTCTTAACTAAAAATTATTTTGTTTTCTCATATTATTCTTGCTTGCGTTGAATCTTTTCGTTCATTTTGTACAACACGCAAAGTAGTACTTATACGAACGCATTTGGGTGCCCAAGTAACACACGGAAATGTCAAACTGATTAAAATTGTTGTTGTAAGGGGAAATTTTCATGAATATTGCAGAAACTGGTGATTATTTTATGCAATGTGAGACTCTTGCAATTGTATTGAACTCCACTTCTCAATTATTATTCAAATTGAACTAATTTATAAGAAACAAGCCGTCCAGCTTCGCCCGAGTAGAAATTTGTTTCACGCGGCGGTTTCATCTTCAAAACTTCAACCTGCCATATCTTTTGATGTACTCGTTGTAATTGTATGATGTGAAGGGCAATTTTGTTCTAAATTAAATACTGGGGATAAATAACGTATTAGGTTGGATTAGGATCAATACCCAATTCATAAAAACACACTCCCAAATAGTGCATAATTTTGGAAAACATCTGATTACCATAAACAGGTAATAGCAAGTCAATCTTGAGAGATAGATACATGCTATCGCGGACTTTTTTGTAGAACTATTCAAGAGGTACATTTCCGTCATACATTGTATCCACGTAAGTCTTACGGTTTTTGCAGCGCACGTGAAAATAGCTGATTTTAGCTGATTTTTTTGTAATTATTGAAGTTATAGTAGGTATCCTTAATTTTTTCGGGTGGAAAGTATAGCCTATGTCACTCAGGGATAATGTAGCTTTCTAAGGGTGAAAGAATTTTTGAAATCGGTCCAGTAGTTTTTGAGCCTATTCGTATCAAACAAACAAAAATACAAATCTTTCCTCTTTATAACATTAGTATAGATATAGATGAATGTAAAGATTTCGTCAATTTGTTTGTGGGGCTCTGGGCCAACACCATTTGGGAGCCCCTCTTTTCCATAATTATGAATGTCGTATAGGAAAAGAAGTAGAATGAAGTGCGCTTAGAACTCGCGTGGCATAGAAGTTCCGTGCCATAACTTTTTCTGTAGAAATCTGGACACTTTTCAGAATCTTAGACTGAATAATTTCAAAGATAATGAGAGGACGCCCAATTTTCGCACCTTTTCTTGTGTGGCACTTTCCACTGCGTGTATATTTTCTATTGGCAGCGATGAATTTGTGATTCAACCCTAGATCATTCATTGTAATTCACAATATTATTTATTATCTCCAATGGGTGCTGGGAACTCTTTGATAAACCCAGAATAGCCCTGATATAGCCTCGCCCCTGTTTTTCGTTGTTTATGTGCTAATAATAGTATCCTAGCCTATTGAGAATGGCCTATCCACACACCACACATAAGTTTATATACAGAACTTCATCCTCCATAATATGCAGTGCTAATTCTAGCTTTCTTATTATTATTATTATTATTATATTGTATTTTACTGAACGATTCAAACCTTCGTAAAATGTGCTTCAAAAAAGGTTCGGCATAAAAGGAGAATTTTTGACAAAAAAATAGACAGCAAATTTTCGAAAATCTACATTTGTGAAAAACACGCTCTGGTTCAGAAATGATGATGGATGTGCAGTTACCACCTCAAGCTTATCATGAGAATTGAATTTCATGCACCAACCTGTGCCTAAGGTAACGTAAGTTACAAAGCCTCTTTGTACACAATTTATTCTCCTGGCACAAGCTACAAGCTTCTGAGGGGGCCCCTCAGGAGACCTAAATGGGAGAATTGGACTAGTGGAGATCTAATTCGAAAGTAAACCACTGGATCATGCTGCCATCTGAGGAGAGTAGTGACAGACGAGTTTCTGGCTTGTTATGCCGTCATCAGTGACACATAACCCAATCCACGATAGTAACCAAATGAAACTGCAGAACTTAAATTACATGTCAGCAGTTATGTGGCACTGATGACGGCATAACAAGCCAGAACCCTGTCTGTAGTCCAATTCTCTCGATAATTATGTTGATCCTCACGGACGTTAACACCGTTACCATTATAATCATAATCATAAAAATACCCGATTCCATCTTTCTAGCTTGTGAAAAAGTATCCAATTTGACACAGCCTATACAAGGGAAAATTGAAAACCGTTATGAAAATCAATGATATACAAAACACTAAAACAGGCATTCGGACCATGCAGTCTGTATCTGTATGTATAGCAAAGCAGAAAATTGGTACGTGAAATGGCAAGTAAAAACTGAGGTCAACTAGTAACATTTCAGCAAAACTGGGATATTCATTCTTTCAGGTGGGCATTTCAGAATCCAGAAGAAATATTATCAGAAGGAGTAGAAGCCTTTGGTACAAATTTTTAAGAACTTCTGTAATAGGTGGATAACTGTTTTACCTAACCTAACAAATATAAATCAACAGAGTCCGAAACAAACCTCTAACATTGGCTATCGAACAAACTTATTGAATTTGCACTATTCCAGCTTGAACTAACCTAACCTTATTCTAAAACAAATAAATTAACTTAATATTCCATGGGTTTCTTGTATAGCTGTTAACTCAGCTTCCAAATAATATTGGCCATTCTGAGAATTAACTGATAATGAGTAGGTACTCTCAATTACTTTTTTACAGTATTTTGTATAAGAGTGTGAACTGTAGTTGCTGAGATAAGATGTGAATAAATCATTTTATTCGAACTGTAATTTTTCCACAAAATAACAAAACTGCCCGAGCTGTTATAACACACTAAATATCAGGTAAAAACTATTATAGGCATTTTACCTATAACCTATCCACTACCTTAATAAATACTTTTCAACCAAAGTACTTGGGACAACCACCTACCTCATAAATTGGTAACTTATCAGAGTTCCATTGAATTATTCTTTCTTTACTGAGATCAACAACAGTAACTTTTATTTCAGGACATTTCAGGGCTATAATGCTACATGTTGGTCCCCCAACATATCCGGCTCCCAAACAGCAAATGTTTTTTATTCCATTTGGGTCGGTCATTGCTAGTAGGATAAAATTAATCAGAATTTAGAAATCACATTCACAATTACTTTTGGCTTCTTATTAACATCATTCAAACTCACTGTGAAATATTTGAACTTGCGAAATACTTTCAAGTTTATTTGGTCAGATACAAAAACTTTTATCTCCAATGGACGTTCAGTAAAATATGAAAGGAAGAGCAAGCAAGAGAATGAACTGAATGAGGAGAGAGGAGATTGGAGATTTGGTAAAATTCAAATAATTATCCACCCCCACGTCCCCCACTAATTTGCATAGACATAGAATTCAAACATTCCAAACTGCTAATGCTAATCTGTTATCCGGTCAATGATAATTTATGTCATCATCGTGGCAACGCCGTATTTAATATGTAACGGCGGGCTAAGATGTCTAGAATAATGGTGTTATGTAGGCACTGATTAGATTTTGATTTTTGTTTCGACCAAATTGAGAATATTAGCAATGTTTCGTTCTTTCCACTTAAGGTGGCGCTATTCACAAATTATGACTGAATTTTATCAGTTATTTCAAATATTTTAATTTATTCTGCCGTACGTGGCGTGTTAATGGACGATAATTTTGTCAAGCAATAATGTGTGTTCATATTCTTGACATACTAATGTATATTAGTTCTTAGGAAAAGTCACTGATACTCAATCATCATAGAACTTATAGTTACTATAAGTTCTATGATCACAATCCATATATTCCCATTCGAAAAAAAAATAGTGGTATGAGAAATATAAAATTCAAACAAGCAAAGGAACAATTGCTTTTGAAATAAAAAATTGGGGGGTGCGAGGATTTTACCTAATAATTCTTTGTACAAAAATTATTGTCGAGTTACGTTATTTTTTTGGCACGCTCTAGAATTCGAGCGTAGTGGCTAATATGTAATTAGATTATTAGATACAAAAGTGTAGTCCTAAATTTTCTTCGTGCTGCCTTCTTACCAATCACAAATCACAAATGCGCAACAGTTCTCACTCGCCCTTTTCATAACCCTCTAGATGTTTCACTTTTTATTTCAAGGATCAAATAATAGGTACAGAATTATGTGAGAAAAACTTATTTCGATTTATCAGGAAATAAGAGATACGATATCTGATAATTTGAAAATGATTTTTGCAAAACGATCACAGCACAAAATTAGGTACTTTTTTCTTCATAACTAGGTAAACTCTCTATTCATACAAGTGAGATTTGAATAATACTGTTCTGGAAGCAGTGGTATGAAATAATGAAATCTGCCGTAAATTTTAAATCAACTGAGGTGGAAAATCGAAATCCAGTCAAATAATATAGCCTTCATGGCATTTTCTTCAAATAACTGAATAATCGTCCGATCTGGCAACGTTTCCATAACTACACCTGCAGCCGACCGCATCTCTGTGATAGGAAATCACAGAGTTTCATAATTTATACTTTCTATGGCTACTCAATTCTGTCAAATATTTATTGAGGTTACCTTCTATTTTACATACAGAGACAACAGGTTATCTCTGTTACATACCACAGAACATATAATAAACTACATTAAAATTACAACTAAAATATTTAGTTTTTAATGCTGAAATTATCTTGAATAATGTCGCGAGCTTCAACTCGTTTTGATTCAAAAAAAGTCAACTCAGAACTTGTCACACTCACTTATGGAGCTCTGGTTGCTCAAATGGTGAAAGATGCCGAAAATACTGATGATATTGGAAAACAGTTGGAAAGATTAGGTTATAATATGGGTGTTCGTTTGATAGAAGATTTTCTTGCTAAAACAGGCACAGGAAGGTGCATGGATTTGAAGGATACAGCTGATAAAATACAAAGTGCTTTTAAGATGTATTTAGGTTTACAACCAAATGTTTCAAATTGGAGTTCAGCAGGGGATGAATTTTCTTTCCTATTAGATTGCAACCCACTTACTGATCTAGTTGAATTACCCGAAGATCTAAAAAATTTAAAGTATTGTAATGTTATATGTGGTGCTATAAGAGGAGCTTTGGAGATGGTGCAATTAGAAGTTCAAAGCTGGATAACTCAGGATCAATTGAAAGGTGATCCATGTACTGAAATCAGGGTGAAATTCATTAGGAGACTAGAAGATGCATTACCTGCAGGTGAAGACTGAAAAAATTAAATAATTATTTTGTATCCAGTATGTAGAATCTTGAAAGACTTGCTTGAATTAAATGCATTGCAATGTTTTAGTTTATCAGATAGTGGTTTCAATGGATATATTATTTTACTTTAATGAAATTTTTGGAGTAAGCTATTGATAATGAACAATGATATTTATTGGTCTTCAACAGTACAGGAGAGGAAAATTTATTCTCACAAGTGAACATGAGTTTGCTCATGAGAAAATCTATATTTCATCTTGTTACACCTAATTAGCAAAATTATAATCTATAACATTAAACTACATGTATAATCCCAAATAAATAAATTTAATATTATTCCTATTCACAAATTTCTGGGCAGAATCTCTATCGCATTCTGTAAACCAGAGAGACCCAAAGTGGGTTTTATAAGGAAACCTGTATTTCCTTGGGGTTCCACAGAAGGTTGTTCAAATCCTTCATACTTCTAATTTGGAATGTTGTGAAATAAAAGGGATATATTGAGAGTTAGGTAGCCATGGTCAATTCTGTACATCTGACCTTGAACACGATAACTCGAACGAATTTACCAAGAGAAAGATCTCGAATTTTGCGGAGAAAAAATTCGACCGGGAGTTCCGTAAAAAGACCGTTCAAAATTCTGTTTCTCTGTTAATTTCAAAACTATGGGTCGAATCGTATTGCCAGAACCTTAGGCAAAGGAGTCTAAGGCCAGAACCATATCAAATTGTATTGAATTATCGAAAATAAAATTTTCAATATTTCTGTAAAAGATCCTGGTTAGTGGATTCACTTGGCATTTCTGTTCTGTGTGACAGGTCATTTCCATGGAAACATGAAAATCCCGCTGTTCCTCCTACTTGAGATGTTTACCCCATAGAACTTATAGTACATGGAATGCCATTAGCCTTGCTGCTCAGCTTAAAAAAATGGATAAACATCTCCAGTTGGAGGAATACTGAAATTTCCATGTTCCCATGGATACGACTTGTCATACAGAACAGAAACACAGAAATATTATGAATTTAATCGTCAAGATCCGATTCACTTGGCATTTCGGCAAACATTTCTGTGTTTCTGATCGGTGTGACAAGTCGTATCCATGAAAACATGGAAATTTCGGTATTCCTCCAACTTGAGATGTTTATCCACTTTTTGATCTGGTAATAGTAAGGCTCTATAAAGATAGGTATGCTAGATAAACCTGGCTCTATGGTTGATTGGGTCCAACCATAGACTCGAAAATTACAGATCCCTCCGAATGAAATGAAATCTGTAATCGAAAGAAATGAAATCTGTAATAAAATGGGCATATTTTCAGAATGAGAGATCTTGTGGTGACTTTTTTCGGCATGCTCACATGAAAAAGATTGGAAATAGGTTAGGTTCGTGGTGTTAGAAAAATGCCGCAGCATCTAATAGTCAAATATATCATAATTTATTGTTTATGTTGTTGTATCACCCCGATAGATGGCGATGAAAATGTTGCGAATCCTGTAATTTTCGAGTCTATGGTTGGACCATAGAGCCAGGTCTATCTAGCATACCTATCTTTATAGTTCCTTAGTAATAGCTAGGAGCATATTCTATGCTCCTAGGTAATAGCATTCCATGTACTATAAGTTCTATGGTTTACCCACATTTTGATTTGGTCATATTACTTTAAGTTCTATGGGACTGTATCATTAGGTCATGATGTCTGTATTTTTCAATTTTCGAGCCGAGAATGTTGTCAATCGACTAGAACCGATTTTTCACGTGAATCACAGTTCAAAAATATTTCGAAGTAAACGTCACCGGTTCGTGTATCGCTAAGGGCTCTTACAGACACAGCTGTTTTCGCCGAGTCGTCGGCTGATTTTGCTTCTGTGGGACGAGTCGGCTTGGGCGGCGGTGTGTGGTTTCATAGCGCAAAAGCACAGGCCATTTCCGCCGACTCGGCGGAAACAGCTGTGTCTGTAAGAGCCACAATTTCAAAACGGTGACGTCATCATAGAAATGTCAATTAAATTTATAAGTTAGGAACACGATACACGCGTCTTATTATACTTATTAATATTTATAAACTCTGGTGTGTGTTAATTGTTATAATTTTCTTTCCTTAGGATAAATCCTGTGTTTTCAAAGTGTATTCCAATCAGTTAAGGGGCAGAATCACCTTTTGAATCGTGGTAAATCTCCATTCAAAAGTGGTCTCTCTATTTCACGAGTAAGTACCCTAATTTACCACGTAGAGACTTGATTTTCTTATAAATTGAAGTGGACGAACGTAACGAGGGCAAATAGTTTTCTTTTTTCGATTTAATTAGTTTTTCAATTAAAAAAAACCATGGTAATCGTTAGATCTGGGGTTATTGAATATGTTTTTCGTTTTTCATGAGTACAAGCTATACTTTTGAAATAATAATCATGAAAATGTTTGTAGTTTATGGAAGATTAAATGCCGAGGGCAAATAGTTGCGATTTTTTCCAAAAAATGATGAATACCTGTCGGAAAAAAATCATTAAGTGTAGTTTCCAAAACGCTGAAGTTCAACCCGTTTTTTTTTAATTGAAAAACTAATTGAATCGAAAAAATCACAACTATTTGCCCTCGGCAATTTAATCTTCTATAAACTATAAAAATTTTCATGATTATTATTTCAAAAATATATAGCTTGTACTCATGAAAAACGAAAAACATATTCAATAACCCCAGATCTAACGATTACCCTAGTTTTTTTAATTGAAAAACTAATTAAATCGAAAAAAAGAAAACTATTTGCCCTCGGGACGTTCTTCAACCTCCATTTAAAAAAATAAAATCAAGTCTCTACGTCGTAAATTAGGATACGTACTCGTGAAATAAAGAGACCACTTTTGAATGGCGATTTACCACGATTCAAAACAGGCGCGTACCCATAAAGGTGTGTTGGGGGGGCTCAGCTTTTATCCAAAAATAGTTATGTTTTTTAACCATGAGAAATCATGAAAAACGAATAAGAAAATATTAAAGCATGCATTTATTTCTTGTAAATATGAATCTTCAGAAAAAAAAACAAATTAATATTGAATCATCCAAGAGTTTATTAGTTTTTAGTTATTAAATAAAAGTTCCAAGCGCCCATTAGCAAATCTGGTCACAACCATTTCTGTATCTATGACTATCTCGTAATTTATGTGCATTAGAGCTAATCCGTTCAAGCGGTTTTCTGCCATAGATATGCGATTTTCGCGACCCTGTATCACTTTTCTGTAAAACTTTCAAGCCACAAACAGAAATATTCCAACTACTGCTTGTTCCTGAAATACAGGGCGAAAACGAAAATGTTCCCTTTTGGAGATGTAATTATTTCTTAGGCCCTGTATAAGATAGAAAAAAATTGAAACGGTTTATAAGAGATATTGAGAGCCCTGTTTTTAAGATTGGGCAAAAACTTGGTATTTTTTAAATGGAATACCCGGTATATTTAAACGTCAAATTTTTGCGATTTTTTGAATACCTTGATGTATCGCAACCTTATCTTCAATAAATTATAGCTTCAAAAATCAGAAAAATCCATATTTATGTTTGTTTTTTAATAGTAGGCCATGAATTCTTCCACACCTGCATTAAATTATTACTTTTTCGAAACGCCATGTGATTCAAACCTTTTTATTCAATTATATTTTGAACATCAACTCAAAATATCACTCTTCAACATAAACTTAAAAATGTTGTAAACAAAAAACAGATTTAACATTAACTGATGTAATTACAAGATTCTAATCAGACAATTTATTACATAAACCAAAAATAAACATATACCATTAGTAGATCTAATGAAGTTGTTCAAACTGTCGTCCATTTTGTCTTATACATAAACCACACAATTTCAATTCGACATTTAAAATTATTAAGGATTGCCTTTGTGGGTTTCTGAATGCTTCTTTGGTTGGGGCTCATCTATATTATAACGCCGATATGCTTACATTTCATATTTTCATATAATATTCTTCAGATTTTGAAATTCCATGTTTTTAGTGTTTTCACCGTCAGCCATCATCATTGATTTGTTTTGACTCTGTTTGTGACTCAGTTTTCTTGAATGCAATAAACAAAACAATATTTTATGCATGTTCAACTTTTATGCATGCGATGAAAGGATTCATGGCCTAGTATCAAAAACATCAATTTGGATTTTTCTGATTCTCACAGTTAAAACTTATTGAAGATTGGGTTGTGATACATCAATGTATTCAGAAAAAAAATTGCGAAAATTTGACGATGAAATAAACAGGGTGATACATTTGAAAAATACCAAGTTTGTGTCCAATCTTAAAAACAGTGCTCTCAACAAAAATTTATTTTTTTCCTATCTTATACAGGGCCTAAGAAACAATTATATTTCCAAAAGTGAACATTTTCGTTTTCGCCCTGTATTTCAGGAACAAGCAGTAGTTGGAATATTTCTGTTTGTGGCTTTGAAAGTTTTACGAAAATGTGATACAGGTTCGCGATAACCGCATGTCTCTATCTTCAATCATAGCTGAGATACAGTGCAATCTCAACCAAAATGGGACACAGTGTACCCAAATATTTGAAGCAATATGTATAAATTTGGATAGAAATCTCCGCTACATTTCTCTAGAGCTGAAGGTGCAGATGAAGCACATGATTTGGAATCATCCGGTGTTGAAGTAGCCCACTTTTTTTCCATCTTTTTGATTCACTGGAAAGAATGAGGCTTTCGCCTGAGGCGAAAGCATTGGGGGGGGGCTAGAGCCCCAATAGCCCCCCCTGGATACGCGCCTGATTCAAAAGGTGATACTGCCCTTTAATGTACTATTCAAATGTTCTCGCCTCGATTATAACGAGTTGCTATTTGAAAAATAAATGCACTATATTCTTATTGGTTGAATCAAGGAGAAGAACCAGTAATATCAACTTTGAGAATGTCAACATACATTTTTAAAACTGAATAATATTTCAGAATTCTCATTCCATTCGAAATGATTTATTCCTTCACAGGTGACAATGCATTTCGGCGAGATCACCATATAGCGCCTAAATTATACCGTGTCGAAAAAAACTTATATGGTATGGTTGTAAGGTTGACAAAAATCTACAAACTAAAAATAATTTTACATATACAGGATGCGTCAAAAAAAACTACGGAAAAATATGATTGGAGCACCCTGTATTTCATGGCATAATTCTTTCGAGGAAAACAAGAGCTTTACTCTTATACTTATACCTCATTTTTCAAATTTGATTACGTCATCGTTGCCACATAATTCGTATTTTAAGGATATTTTTAGTGTTTTAAGGGGTGCATCAAAATTCTTATAGCAACCGCTGTTTTCAATCTAGATAAACGAAATTTTTACAGTATTCAGCTTCATCATTGGGTAAACGTCTGAAGTTTTTTTTATACAGAGTGTCTAATATATAAATTTACCAATATTTACTCAAACTAAATATGCGATAACTCGATTTCTTCAAATGGAACATACTGTAATAATAATAATAATTTATTAATCCTTTTAGATATACATTGATGTATAAGACACTTCAGTAACAAAAATAAAGAAAGTGAAAATGGACCATTAAAACAAAGTTAAACAAAATCAACATCATCCAAATATTCCTGAGTCTAAGAATGAATCCAACAAACATAACCAATTTTTGTGAGAAATGGACTAGTTTGTTCCAACTTAGGGACATTATCCTCCTTTTCATAACCAATATTGTGTGCGAAGCATGGGCGCCCGCAGGGGGAGGCCAGGGGGGCAGTGGCCCCCCCTGAGATTTTGATGGCCCTAACGTTTTTCAGCACGGCACCTCAATATTACCTTCTAATTTCTATTTTGGCCCCCCCAGTTCGAAGCGAAAACACGAATATTTCAAAACGAACGAAAGAGTTTTGAAATGGTGTCACGCGAAAATATAACTTAGGTTCGACTCACTGATCACGAATACGTGATCTGAATCAATTGTCAATTCAGTCCGACCGTCTGCAAACACACGATCACTATCAGACAGATAATGCAGAGAATTGAAATATATAGGGTAGGTTTAAGGTTTGGATCTCGAATGCCGCTGTTCGTAAATGAGCAAATTTCGACTAGGGGTTCAGTTAATTACCTGTTCAAAAGATTGTTCTTCTGATATTTTCAAAACTCGAAACTGAGAATTTGATGGCCTTATCGTTTTTCAGCACGACATCTCAATATTACTTTCTAATTTTTATTTTGCCCCCATGAGAAAAATTTATGCGGGCGCCCATGTTCAAGCCACATACAAAATTCTGTACAGATCGCGTAACAAAAACCGTATAATATTCTAGGGAATTTTTGGAAAAATAATTCTCAATATTTTTGTAACAACGTATCTGGAATCACGGATGATTTGTTTTCCAGCTGCTTTCAATTTTTATTACATCCGTCAAAAATATTAGATTCTTGGATACGAATCTACCTATAAGATGGATGAACGCTCAAAAGCGCTTTTTGCCAATGGAATTTGCTAAAGGAAATTGTTATTTCTAGAGGTCAGACTGCAATCAATAGAATATTCTACAAAAATGACTCTAAACACACTGTATCTCGCTTATCTATATGTACTAATATTATAAAGATTTGTATAACTACTCTACACTACTGGAAAAAATTAAAGGATCAAAAAAAAATTCCAAATTTTTCGGCAATTTTCAACATGCCGCAACTTTGAGAGGAATGGTCGTACAAGGCATTCAAAAAAAGGAAATTGTAGCTCCAAGTGTCTAGTTTTTGGATTAGAACTTCAAAAATTTTAAGTTTCAGTGGTTTTCGAGTAATGATAGAAAAATCAGCAACAAAAAAATTCTCAAAATTTTACCACTTTTTTTTTTCTTGTCTACGAGCGTGGTAATTTTATTTTTGCATAATCGTTATAATGATGGGATACTTTGTTAATTCAGCTTTAATTTATTTTTTTATTGACCTCAATACGTCCACTTCTCGCCGAGATATCGGTCTTCAAATGGAAAAGGATCCATTTGTCTTTGATTATCGATTTCTCAGCAACCAATGATCGCACAGAAAATTGAAGGGGGGTTTCAAGACCTTAAATGAACTCCCATTAATGAACAACCATTGCTTATTCATAGAAATTTTTTTTTCTTATTGTCGCATCAATATGAAAATTTAACAAAAAAAGGGCTTTTGGTGGTTTCTTGGAAAATCTACCGCTGGATCGAAAATGTTGAGGAAACCAATATTGTTAAGTGTGACTTTCACAGTTCAATATGTTGATAAAAACCTTACGAAGAGCCGTTTTTTTGTTTGACTCGATTGAATTTTTGAAAAAAATAAGGATCAGGTTTTTTGCCTGCATTAACATGGCTGAACGTTTGAGAGTCGTTATTGAAAACAGGGGTGGCAATACCCGTTTTTAAATTAATAAAAATGTTATTTGTTGTTTTTTTTATTTTTCTTTTTTTGAAATTTATGAACTATCTGCAATTAAAATGTGGAAAAGGCTCGAGAAAATTCTTTTTTTGCCCTTTTTAAAGATTACGAGCTTCTCAGAGCAAAAAACGTGATCCTTATTTTTTTTCAAAAATTCAATCGAGTCAAACAAAAAAACGGTTCTCTGAATTGAGTTGGCTCTTCGTAAGGTTTCTATCAACATATTGAACTGTGAAAGTCACATTTAACATTATTGGTTTCCCAGAGCCGGACCGTGGGCGTGGCGAAGGAGGCATTTGCCACGGGCGCAAACGACCTAGGGGCGCAAAATGTGAAATATCAGAGATCAAAAATTGTCAGAACTTAAAAAATACACAAGGATATCTCAAATTACTTCAAGAGTGAAGCGGTTATTGTCCCGACAAGAAGTGATTCCGCGAATGACGCCTATGTTGCAGAAAGTATTCCTTCTACTTCTTCAAGTACTGAACAATTAGAACTGACCTATTCTATTTCGGACGATTCAGAAAAAAAATTTTTTTTCGAAGAATCAGGAGTTACTAAGGAACCACTTGAACTAGTTGATTTCAATGACCCTACAACATGGCAAATTACGAAAAATAATATCAAAATATTCCTTCAACTGAATTAGGCGACGATCTCGACTTTTATCCTTTAAGTGACGGTGATCGACGTTTTGATAAAAAATGGTTCTTGAAGATTTTGCCAAATGGAGATAGGTTGCACAGAAACTGGCTTATTTATTGTAAGGGGATGGATGCTTTATTTTGCTTTCCCTGCTTGCTCTTTTCTGGAAAAAAGATTTTTGGACTACTGGCCCAGTGGCGGATCCAGCTCTCGAGAAAGGGGGGGGTCACGGTCAAGTGGATTACATACCCGCCAATTGATTTTTTTGGAGACAAATCAGCATCCCCAAAATAAAATTCTGATGAGATCTAACACAAACAGTTTATTTGATTTATTACAAAAACAAAAACTTAATGAGAATAATATCATAGGTATAACTAAATAGCAAAGGGAATTTTTCTATGACTTCCTCTACATTAACAGATATGTCATTATGGATATAAAGAAGTGCTAGTCCAATAAGTCGTTCTTCTGCCATCGAAGCTCTCAACCATGTTTTGAGCATTTTCAGAATGGAAAATGACCTCTCTGCCGTTGCCCCACTAACTGGAAGTGTTGCGAGTATACTGAGTAATTTTCTCACATTTGGATACATGTCAGAATCACAGTTTTCTAGGAGATTATACTATCGTATATCGTCTGTGGAATCTTCTTCTCTCGTTGCCATTTCATCTTCCATAAGCGATATTCATTCGTAACGATTGAAACAGGAGGATTGTCTAATAGAAGTTTGTACTGATTTACCAACTCATTAACTATTTCAATATCTTCATTTTCATTTTTTGAATAAACGACTTTAGGTATAAAAACCCCTAATTTGAATAAATTCATTACTTCAGATGACATTCGATCCTCTAGGTCGTTCCAGAAGAGGAATGTACACAGACCTGCGGAAATACTCTTCTGCAGACTGGGCAGGCTGATTATTGGTTCTGTGTTTTTGTATTTTTACTATTATAGGGCATTTAATATTCTCATCTAGCTGCTCAGATATACTTCCTTTGCCTCTTCAAAAAGCTGTCGTCCGCTTTTTCCCTTTTTTCTCTTAACACACTCATCGTATCTTTTATGGCATCCGTAGCTCTTTTCAAATCAATTGAGCTGGTTTGTAATATTGTACTCAAAGAAATGGACAAATTATTCTCCCAAAATTCAGATTTTTTTCATTATTGGAACTAACAACTCTCCAATATTCTATTTTTTCAATCGAAACATTTTTTCATCAAACACAGGATTTGAGGGTTCGTCCAGTCCAGGGGGGGGTCATGACCCCCATGACCCCCCCCCCCTGGATCCGCGCTTGTACTGGCCACATCTCAATCCATCACTACCCCGTTATGAGATTTCTTTAAGGGGCAATATCACCTTTTGAATCGTAGTAAATCTCCATTCAAAAGTGGTCTCTTTATTTCACGAGTAAGTACCCTAATTTACGACGTAGAGACTTGATGTTTTTTTAAATTGAAGTTGAAGAACGTCCCGAGGGCAAATAGTTTTCTTTTTTTCGATTTAATTCGTCTTTCAATTAAAAAAACCCGGGTAATCGTTAGATCTGGGGTTATTGAATATGTTTTTCGTTTTTCATGAGTAAAAGCTATCTTTTTGAAATAGTAATCATGAAAATTTTTGTAGTTTGTAGAAAATTAAATTGCCGAGGGCAAATAGTTGCTATTTTTTCCAAAAAATGATGAATAACCGTCGGAAAACAAACATTAAGTGTAGTTTCCAAAACGCAGTTCAACCTGTTTTTTTTAATTGAAAAACTAATTAAATCGAAAAAATCGCAACCATTTGCCCTCGGCAATTTAATCTTCTATAAACTAAAAAAATTTTCATGATTATTATTTCAAAAATATAGCTTAAGCTTGTACCCATGAAAAACGAAAAACATATTCAATAACCCCAGATCTAACGAATACCCTGGTTTTTTTAATTGACTATTCCACTCTTTTCATTTTAAGTGAGGAAGTTTCCGTAGCAACGATCGTTTCATCCCGAAAAAATTTTCAAGTCGGCAAAACCAACATGTTGGTTTTTCAGCGACAAAATTTTGGACGTTTCTCGAATCCATAGATAGCTTCGGAAATAAATATCATAGAGAGAACAAACAACGTTTAGTGGTTTAGTTAAAAATGAATTCTAATTCGACAAATAGCGCAATACGCGTCAAATGTGTACCCTATTTTCTCGTGAAATAGTCAAGCCGAATTCCACTCGAGATGAAATTTAAGCAGGTAAAATTTCTCTCTTGTAATATTCAAGTTTGTTGCTTTTCGGAAATTTCGCCTGACGGCTTGTGATTTTGATACAAATGTCATTCGCGAAATTTCCGAGCAACAAACTTTCATATTACAATCGAGAAATTTTGCCGGCAAAATTCCATCTCTAGTGGTATTACATATGACTAACTAATTGAATCGAAAAAAGAAAACTATTTGCCCTCGGGACGTTCTTCGACTTCAATTTAAAAAAAATCAAGTCTCTACGTCGTAAATTAGGGTACTTACTCGTGAAATAAAGAGACCAATTTTGAATGGAGATTTACCACGATTCAGAAGGCGATACTGCCCCTTAAGTCATAGGGAAACTACATAAAATTGCGAAGATTTGAACGGAGTTAGAATATTGGTGGATTCATTTGGAGAAAATGATCATGGATGAGAAACAGAAATGGAGGCATATCTTGAAGGTTATCTTGTGTGCGATTCTTCACTGCGTTAAGAATAATGCTCTTAGGGGTACTTCTGAAAAAATAGGAGAATTGCGGAATTTTTTTTTATCGTTTTCTATTCATTTTGTTGATCGAGTTTTTGTTCATTACCTTTTAAGAAATATGGGAGATTATTGTGAATAAAAAGTTCTTCAAGAGTGCAAAATATAATCAATAAATGTCAATTATGAAAAACATGTATTTATTGAAAAACGAATTTCTTCAAGGGCGCATTTTGAAAGTTTGCCACAGGCGCTAGAATCCTAGTTCCGGCTCTGTGGTTTCCTCAACATTTTCGATCCAGCGGTAGATTTTCCAAGAAACCACCAAAAGCCCTTTTTTTGTTAAATTTTCACATTGATGCGACATTAAGAAAAAAAAATTTCTATGAATAAGCAATGGTTGTTCATTAATGGGAGTTCATTTAAGGTCTTGAAACCCCCCTTCAATTTTCTGTGCGATCATTGGTTGCTGAGAAATCGATAATCAAAGACAAATGGATCCTTTTCCATTTGAAGACCGATATCTCGGCGAGAAGTGGACGTATTGAGGTCAATAAAAAAATAAATTAAAGCTGAATTAACAAAGTATCCCATCATTATAACGATTATGCAAAAATAAAATTACCACGCTCGTAGACAAGAAAAAAAAAGTGGTAAAATTTTGAGAATTTTTTTGTTGCTGATTTTTCTATCATTACTCGAAAACCACTGAAACTTAAAATTTTTGAAGTTCTAATCCAAAAACTAGACACTTGGAGCTACAATTTCCTCTTTTTGAATTCCTTGTACGACCATTCCTCTCAAAGTTGCGGCATGTTGAAAATTGCCGAAAAATTTGGAATTTTTTTTTGATCCTTTAATTTTTTCCAGTAGTGTATTTTTATATCTTAATAAAAAAGCTCAAACAGGTCAATTTTCATATTAAACGTAGTATGTTATGACATAAAAGTTTCGAGCCTGACATAATCCCTCTTCATGATTTGAAATCAGTGTTTCAATAGGTTTCAAATGAGGTATCGCATGATGCACTTTCGCATTTAAAAAATCGAAGGGGTGACACCCCCATGAAAAGGGATTATGTCAGGTTCGAAACTTTTATGTCATACTACGTTTAATATAAAAATTGACCTGTTTGAGCTCTTTCCACCCCTCAAATTTTTTGACATACTTTCAATTTTCCCGATGTATTTCTATTTACTTTGGCCCCTCCTAAAAAATTCCGGCCCCGGTCTTCGAAAGCTGGCGTCGCCACTGTACAGTTACTACGAGTACATCAAAAGATATGGCAGGTTGAAGTGTTGATAAAACCGCCGCGTGAAACAAATGTCTACCCCGGCGAAGCATTCCCCGTGGGGAATTCTGTAGGTCCGTCTGTTCCGTTCGTTTAAAAGTTTTTCTGTCGGGTTATTCGAGTCCTCTTATTCTTTTTTCGAATGAACTATCACTAAGTAACAGACTATTCTGTCCATTACTTTTCAGTAAAATATCAATACTCGGTTCTTGATTTCCGTACAAGAAAATAGCATAACTGAATGTTCCAACCATGTTTATATACGTGAAATATTTCCAGTAATAACAGAGAAAAAAGTTTCTTCAACATTCGCCAGGTCTTTGGAATTATTGAATAGACCTTTCCAGAATTACCTGTGGAGGTGACAGTTGCGCGCGTCACTTGTGGGCTAAGGATGAATATCATTGGTCGTCAAAATTTCCCTCCTTAAATCGTTGACATTATTAATTTACGCAGTCGACGTTTTGGTGTGGATGTTATTTGTTGTATTGTTTATCGAAAATCAAAATTTTAGTATGCCTCAACAATGTTGTGTTACTAAGTGACGGTCACGATACGATAAAACCAGTAGGACCTCATTTCAATATTTCATTGCTTCCCTGTCTATCTTTCTTTTCTCTCTCGCACTAAGGTTTGCGCATCTTTCAATGCTGCCCACAAGTTGCGCATGAAACATACCTGTTTCTCTCTCATTCTGGTTTAGTTCACATCTTTCATCTTTGTTCTACGTATTCTGAAAAGGTCTATTCACATAATATTTTCTAAAATTCATTATTTTCCCAAAGTAAATAAACATTTTGCTGAATTTGTAATTACTGCGATTTTCATGTATCATGTAGAAACGACAACGTTCCGTTTGTATATGACAGAAGAATGACTATAACCTAACATGTTCAAAATATACTGGGTGAAATGTGTCAGAATTTCATAGCTAACCGGTATACTTGATAAAAGTGAATGGAGTATATTATACCTATTTCGAGGAAAAAATGTTTTTCTTTATCTCATCTACATGACATTTAAGTTCATCCAGTTAATGGTGAAACACTCTGTATGTTTGGTTCAGGTTGAGGAAAATAATATCCAGAAAAGAATTTAAATTAGAATTGTTTCCGACATTAAATTCCATTTTCCATAGAATTATTGAGAGCAAATTACAATTATGAATTGTTTTTAAACATCTTCACATCTCATTAATATATTATAAAAATTTCAATTTTCCAGTGAAGTTTTCCATTTAATCAAAATATCAGCTGCTTTTTGTATATTCTCATCTCTTTTAATGAAACAGTATCTAGCATAATCTTCTGCCATTGGCTTGTTGGGTACACTATAAAAGGCACTTGAGGGTATGGCTTGCAAACCAAGATTTTTGGTCATCCACTTGGTAAATCTGTAATCCATATATTTGTCACTTTCACCATTAAGATCTATATGTTTAGATATTGGGGACCAATCTGTCAGCATGAAGTAGCCACCCTCAGGTATAACAGGCTTCATACCTGCTTCAGAGAGTGCTTTAGCCATCATGTCTCTTTTGGCTTCTAACTCTTTTGGCAACTGGACAAAGAAACATTCATCTGAACCCAAATGTGAAATTTCTTTCTCAAATGAGATGGCAACAGCTTCTTGAATTGGAGTTGTACCAGTATAAACACAATTTTGGTGCACCATCTGTAAGTTAACCATAAGATTGGCAGGTCCATATGCCCAACCTAGTTTCCAACCTGTTACACTGAATGTTTTACCAGCAGAGCCAATTGTAATGGTTCTTTCCCACATTCCTGGTAATGTTGCCATACGAATGTGTTTATTAGGTTTATACACAATCCACTCATAAACTTCATCACATACACACAGGACATTCCATTTCTTACATAAATCAGCAATTATCACAAGTTCTGCGAGTGTGAATACTTTTCCGAGTGGATTATTGGGAGTATTGAGGATGAACATTTTAGTTTTTTCATTGAACATACTCTCTAATTCTTTGGGATCCAGAACCCAGTCAGCTGAAGAGGAATTTCCTTCAATATTTTTTCTAGGTCTTAGAGGAATGAATCTACATTTTCCACCTGACATTTTAACCATTGGCTCATAGCAATCAAAAAATGGTTCAATTATTATTACCTCATCATCTTCATCAACATGTCCTGTGATAGTGGAATATAATGCTTCATATGCACCCGCAGTTGTGAGGATTTCTGTATTAGGATTAATATCCCGATCTAGTAATTTTGAATATAACTTTCCAATAGCATTGACTAGCGTAGGATGTCCAAATCCTCTTGTGTACTGATGTAAAAGACAGTTGTCACTATTTGCCACTTGTGCTAAGGCATCAGTGACATATTTCGGAGGAGGATAATCAGGAAAGCCTTGACCTAAATTGCAGGCTGGTTTATAATCAAGAGCTAGTTGAATATATTCCACCCATACACTTTTCTCACTTCCTTGATATCGTTTTGGGAAACCAAATTTATTCCTCAGACCAGAAGTCATGGTGGCTTCTGGGGGACTATAAGATGCTTTGACAGATGGACTTTCTAAAAAAATATCCTCAACAGAGGTTCTGTTCTGAACTTCAGTTTCCTCTACTTTACTACTTATTGCACGAATAATTGTCGAATTCCTATTCTTGATGAAAGACAGAAGATGTTCGGAGGAGACTTTCACAATAGACATGAATATGTGTTTTATCTGCAAATATTATGCTTTATAACAGGATGGAACACAAAGAACATAACAAGCAAATTATCACCAGAATCCGAATTTATCACATTTGAACCTTGAACCAGATATCAGTCATTGACTTAGAGACCAGTCCAAAAAAACAGCTGATCACCTTTTTTCAAGATGGCTGCTGGGCCAAACAAATAACAAACATTTCTGCTATAGTGTTACTCCATTATAACTATCATTTTACATGGCATAATTGAAGACATTGAAGTTGAAAATTGAGAAACCAACAGAAACTACCCTGAAACACGTACCTCGTAACTGAAAAACCTCGGTTTGTTATTTGTTTGACCCAGCAGCCATTTTTAAACAGCTGATCGTGACACTGACAGATCGTTGGACTGAAAAAATCATTGGGTGCGTTCACGGATACTCAAACAGTATGTTTGAGTATCCGTGGGGTGCGATCATCCGACTAAGCAGCTACCGCTACCGCTCCTTCAAACGTCAAAACCATATGATTTTTTCCAAAGATATTCTTTGATTTTTTCGATTCGTTGTGTCAAAAAAGAGATGAAACGATTTTGACGTCATCATTGTCATATTTTAGTAGTTCTATGGTGGGTTTCACAAAGGGTATGGTCCGTATATCAACCAAGTTCGGTTGGTTCATGAGAATCTATGGTTGGTGACTGTCAAGCCGTTCCGTAAATGAAATATGTCCGGTTGGTAGATGAAAACCGAATATTTACGGGACATGGTTCATTCAAATCACCCGATGTTTTCATGAACCGAATCAACCGGAGGTGATCGTGGGCTGCTTCGTGGGCTATCGGGTTTCTTCGGTTTGTTATTATTCGAATTTACGGCGGATGTTTCCTGATGACAGCGGTAGATTATTGACCAAGAATTTTCGTCGGTTCCTTGGGTTTCTGTTGCTCACAGATCAAGCGAAAGTTAAAAGAGATGAACTTTTTGGGTTCTCGCGACGGACTTTGAATCAAAGACTCCTCGTTTGTGTATTTTGTCCAATAGGCGAAACCAAAGAAGAAGCACGCCCCCTATCGTTAACGACGTTAACGTTTTCTATTTATATATTTCGGATTATTTTAGAATTCATTATCAAGTTTTCTGATATGATATTTCGATACGTTTTTACTAACACCTGTACAAATGCTCTGGGGTGTATATTTTTTTGTGCATTATTATATAAAATTTATTCGAGAGAATATTTAAAATCTTTACTTTTTGAAATAAAGAACTATATTTGAAGTTGTATTTTTCATTCATTATCAAGGAAATACGAGTCGATTCAAAGCACATTTCATTCCAAATTGGGGGAACAAAAGAGAATATGACAATGATGAATTCATCTAGCTATTCACCAGTAAATTTATTGGAATATAAAGAAATTTAAATAGCATAACAAATATGTAATACTATAAATTAATCCACTTCTGTATTGAAATACTTAGCAAAATTCTATGTATTTCATATCTAAATTCAGTATTGAAGCAGAAATATATCAAATAATCTGAACACATCTCTGAGTACCGACAAAAGCTGTGGACTGTTCGCCAAACAATTGCAAAGATGGGAATACCACAAGGAAAACTACTTGGTCCAATTGTATTTATTTCATATATAAATTCAGACAAAGAAATTCAACTACTTTCATCATATGCTGAAGATACATCTTCATAAAAGGTAACAGTTGGCCTGCGGTTAAAATTTTATGAGTAGAACAATGAAAAATGTATATGGCATTCTTCTAGACAATGGCCACACATTTATTTATGTATATTGGAAATGACCAAAGTAGAGAATCATAAATATCTACGCCTCATTCTCTTTAAACATCTCAAATGGAATATTCATATCAAATATATTCAGTTACCTGTACATATATTTTACTGTATTAAGAACATCCTAAGAAGACACTCTCTTATGCTAGTTTATTAATCCCTAGCCAAATTAATACTCAGATATGGTATATGTACTCATATGGAGAGGTCTTTATATAACACACTATATAGATTAGGAATCGCATATGCATACTTTTCAGAAGTAATAAAAAATGTCAACACGTCAACAGATTATATATTACAAGACTTCTCTATTCAACAAAGACACTAGTATACGGAATCTATTTATATCGAAAATCTGCTCCTTCGATCATAAAAATAGACCTTCGAGCTTCCTAAGAGAATGTCATGAATTTGTTCATAAAAATTACAGGAGTTTTATGTATCTGTATGTATGTATGAATCCTATTTTTTTTGGACAAAACACTGGAGGTTGCATGTGATAAATACAGATGTTCAGCATCTAGGTGTGAAAAAAATAAATAATGTAGGAGGCCCAGCTACGGAAGTTGGCTCTGTAAGCAGCCATTGCTTTTTTCCTAATTTCCAATGTGCATCATTCTACATATAGTGAAAATACCTCAGAACAGCTTCTTGAATAATTCTTCTGAATGTTCACTCCATTTCTGATCTTGTCAAAATATTACTCCTTAAAATATCATCAACTGAGACTGTCTAAGTGTTGAGGAGAGAAAGTCAATGTTTGGGTTATGTTTTTAATTAACAAGAGTTTATTTTCTTCAAACCATTCAACTGCAACCACCAATTCCACACTAGTTGCTATATCAACTGCAATCTTTTTTGTATCATCAATAAAATAATGGTTGATATATCTCACCCCTTTCTTGCATAGTAGGTACTTCTCCAGAATTCTATTATAGTTTTTTTTGGACGTTATTCAATGATCATTGTTTTTATAGTTAATAATTCTGGTAAACAGAAGTCTTTTCCCCAACTAACAGAGTATTATTCGAGAATTTTCCAACTTTGGGTTCATGAAGGTCCAGATCTAACTACGCTTCATGATTCATGATCCAACTCCGCCTGGGTGAATGAATAAATTTCATGATCATAAATGGTCTAAAAAAAATTGTTTACAAATAATTATGTGAATATACGATACATGCATATTGTCAATAAATCCGATTGTATTAGGGAAGAGTGTTTCTGTGAAACAAAGAATCAATAATCTAAGGTATATGTCAGTAGGCCATTCACCGATTTTTGAGGCTTAAAAACATTACTTCGTCTTTAACTCTCCTCATAATGTTGTTGCTTTACGAACATTGAATGTTTCACATATGGATAATAAATTATTCGAAAAATACAGTTACGAATTGTGGCTTAACTGGTTTCAGTGAGGCCAGGTAGCAGTCCAACGTCAAGCCCATGGAGCAGGATAGGACAATTCAAAGTGAAATTTTGAATGAACCTTTATCACACAGAAAATCTTTTTTCCTGCATATTCTTTTTAGGAAGAGATCCATCAGACAATCAAGACTTAAAGCTTAAGCTTCAAACAATATATATTTTGAATAAATCGAATAGCCAAAACAATGCGATACGATTCCATAATGCAATGTTTAGCACAATATCAGTTTCTCAAGTTGGAATGAACCCATTCCATTGACGAAGAATATTTCGAATATTCTAAGTCCACAATAAAAACAAATCAACCCCTTCCAACTCCCACCTTCGAAATGCAACCGTGTTAGTTCGCTCTTCAGCCGGTGTGATTTGGCAGGGGCGCTAGTATCGCGGACAAACGAGCTTTACTTCACATGACGCATGACAACAAGGTTTCATTTCGTTTCTGTCCCGCTCTCCGGTGATCGTGAAGTTTTTCAAATATTATTTGAATAGTTTCTTTTGTTAATAATTCGTTTGATTATTCAGTAGGTACCATCTATCTAATTTTTTATTGGTAAGTGTTTTTTTACAATTATATTATTGACTGGCTTGTTCAATTTATTTATTTTATTGAATGTAATCAGCTCTGATGCTATTTGAAGTGCATGTGCAAAGTGAATGAGTTCGCCTTTTCAGCTTTATTATTTTTTGTTAGAACTAATGAACTTTTTTCTTCCTCCATGTAGGTAGCTCTAGCATCATTCTCACTGCTAAAAACTCCAGCCGTTCATTTCATCGGTTCCCAAATCCAAGTGGAAAAAATGCATTCAGGTACTTATTTCTCAATTATTCTAAGCTTTATCAAAATTATGCCGCTACCTTATGATTTGATGTATTCACCTATACACCTCTCCTACAATGAAAAGCACTTTAAAACCTACAAAGTTCAAAGCAAATAACATCTTGACTCTGCGTTGCTATTTTAATCTTCAGTTACATCAAAAAACACATTAGTATGACTTTGGTCACAGTGTCTATAAAACATTTTACTTTTATCTAAAATATTTTATCAATAAAGCGTGATTTCATATACATTATTGTTTGTTTTATTTCAGAGACCGAAAATGGGCAGTTCGGGCTTATCCTAATGAGAACTGGGATGATCAGGCTTCAGTAGCTTTGTATAAAAAAGGACGAGTCATCTGTAGTGCTCATTTCAAAGAGGACAGTTTTACTGACCATGCTGCTCGCCACCTACACCCATATGCTGTTCCAGAGGACATAGTTTCTTCAACTTTTGATGGGGAGTTCTCACAGACGCATCCACCCACTGTTTGCATTGAACAGTCAGTTCTCACACCCAACTGTGCTTCAAACTGTAGTGTTTCACCAACTCAAAGTTACAAGAATTATTGTAAATGTTTTGCTGCAGCTTGTTTTTTTTTACTTAAGTCAATAGTTCAATAGTTTCGAGATCGAGAAGGTACAAAAAAGTTTTTACGATATCTATTTTTTAAACTAAACCATCATTATCCTTTCAAAATTTGATACAGATCAATGTCAGTGTTTTTTATATACTTATTTTATAATCAATAACTTGAAATATCAGGAGTCTGATATAATAAACTTAAATTATTTTAATGTGCCAGATATAAGACTATGTAACACTAGGTATGACTTATTCTGTGTTGATATATTTAATCGCACTCCTTTGAATAACGTGTTTTCTCTGAGTAACCAAGTGTTGAGGAGTCCAAAGATTGTGACATATTTTATGTTTTTTAAAAATGGGAGTTTATAATAGCAACCTTTAATTTTTGTATGTGTTGCTTTGGTTTAGTCTAATTAATTAAGCTCATTGTTAGTTGATTTGTGAGCTTTTCTGTTATAACAGTCTTTCTCCTTTTTTTAGAGTATTATTGATTAATTATAGATTTCTGTTATTTTGCGATTATGTAGTTGCAGAAGTAATGTTAGTCTTGTATATAATTACTTATTTTCATTATAGGTGTGACTCAAATAAATTGTCATTTTTGTGAATATCTAATTAAGTTCATTTTTGTTTGTGTCAATATAAAAGTGATGACGCTTTTTTACTGCCTTTTTATTTTTTGATTCATCAGTGATTTAAAGGATTTTTCCTCGAGCTTACCACAACTAACTAAATAGCTATTAATTACATTTCTTTTACCAATGGCAGGAACTATGTAAGACTTGGAACGGTCCCTATTCGTTGAAAAAAACATATGGTTAACAATGGTTAGGTTTGGTAAACCTGAGGAAAAATCCCTTAAGTCTTTTCTCTTTTTTTGTAAATGAAGGAAAATAAAGTTGATTTTGTTTTTACATTAAAGGTACGATGACGCAGTCTGATGTCGTGGTAGTTTGCGGTCGTTGCACTTTTAATGTAAAAACAATACTTTTGGTGTAGAGGTTCAAAAACAACGAATTTAAATCGCCCGCCACCTGCCGCTAAACAGTAGTTCTGATTTCTACCGGTGCGATTTCGGAGTGGCGCTGTCTAAAAACAGTGTCAACGAGCTTTTGCACGGGAGTCGGACTTCTTTTCGTTTGTTTTTCTATGAAACAAATGGTTCATCTCCGGGCGTCCCGTAAATACAGCTTTGGTTGATAATTTGACATGTACCGCTGTCAGAATTGACGTAACCGCTGTGAAAACGTTGGTTTGGTTGTTTGGTACCTTGGTTGATTTACGGACCACACTCATAGATCGTTGATTGAGTGATTCACAGAATACCTTGACGTTTTTGTCAAATCGACCAATAGAATTTCAAATTTACGGATTTTTTATCACAGAATCGCTCGATTAAGCATTTGATCACCCGATTAACTTTTGTGAAACCCGGCTAGAGTCTATTATATGTTCTGTGGTTCTAGTGCTGATCGAATGACGAAAGAATGCTCCACGTATGTTTAAACAGAGGTTTAAACTAGAAGAATTCGATAGAATGGGGTCAGAGAATGGAATGAGCATTCGCTCGTCTGATGTAAATCCGCCTTAAAACGTTCTGCAATAGGTACATTTCCATAAGTAATTCAACTAAACCAGTGAATAAACCGAATATTTCAATTTATTGGTTTCAGGTATAATTTTTTCTATTTGATTCACAGGCAACTAAAGTACTAAAGAGAACTCGAATTTTCATGAACGCTCGTTCGAATGTTCAAAGAAATCTTTGCACTTGCTATTTTATTATTCAAATTTCCCGCCAAATCTCCACCTTCACAAAGATCAACCATCAACGTTGTCGCAACTCTATTTATCAAATCAATGCGTTATCATCATTAAGGTCAAGTTCTTGTCTCTCGTCTCTGGTATATTTCATAACACGTAGCAGTAAGTAGGTACTGGTCGCGGCAAAGACATTCCTAGTTTCACAAGATTAAAATGGCATCAAGTTCTATTGAGAAATTCCAGCTCCCTAAAAGGTACCAAGGAAGTGAAAAAAGTGTTTGGGTAGAATACATACAGTTAGCACTTGATTACAAACCTGTATGTAATCTTGGACAAGGTTTTCCAGATTATCCACCACCAAAATATGTAACTGATGCGTTATCTCAGGCAGCAAATAGTGAAAACTGCCTGTTACATCAATACACAAGAGGATTTGGTCATCCTAGATTGGTTAATGCTATTGCAAAATTGTATTCAAAACTCATAGGACGTAACTTGAATCCTAATACGGAAGTTTTAACAACTACAGGAGCATATGAAGCTTTGTATTCAACAATAGTTGGTCATGTTGACGAAGAGGATGAAGTTATTATAGTTGAACCATTTTATGACTGCTATGAAGCTATGGTTAAAACTTCAGGAGGAGTATGTCGTTTCATTCCATTAAGACCTCGATTTAGTAGTGGTAATCTATCAACATCAGCTGATTGGGTTCTAGACCCAGAAGAACTTGAAAATATGTTCAATGAAAAAACTAAGCTGTTCATTTTGAATAATCCCAATAACCCTCTTGGTAAAGTTTATAAAAAAGAAGAACTAGAAATGATTGCTAATTTATGCATAAAATGGAATGTCCTCTGTGTATCTGATGAAGTATATGAATGGATAGTTTATAAACCAAATAAGCATATTCGCATAGCAACCTTGCCTGGAATGTGGGAACGTACAATTTCAATTGGTTCAGCAGGTAAAACATTCAGTGTAACTGGATGGAAACTAGGTTGGGCATATGGACCTGCCAATCTTATGATTAACTTACAGATGGTTCACCAAAATTGTGTTTATACTGGTACAACTCCCATTCAGGAAGCTGTTGCTATCTCTTTTGAAAAGGAATTGCCTCGTTTGGATTCAGAAGAATGCTTCTTCAATTATTTACCAAAAGAATTGGAGGCCAAGAGAGATATGATGATAAAAATACTTGTAGAAGCTGATATGAAGCCTGTGATACCAGAAGGAGGATATTTTATGGTGACTGATTGGTCGCCAATTGCGACAAAAGTAGATCTAAATTGTGAAAATGATAAATACCCAGACTATAGGTTCACAAAGTGGATGACAAAGAATCTTGGACTACAAGGAATTCCTGTGTCTGCTTTCTATAGTGAACCTCACAAACATCTTGCCAAGAATTTTGTGAGATATTGTTTCATAAAAAGAGATGATAATATTGAAAAAGCGGCAGATATTTTGAGAAAATGGAAAACGTCATTAAAATCTCATTTGTGATCAAAATGTGTAAATTTTATTGCCCATTCCTGATTTTTATTATAAGCCCCCCTTCAGAAACTTTAATACAATTAAATTTTTATTTCATATTTTGAAAGAATCCAGTTACTATAAAGCCGAATTTTCGCGTGACAATATTTTGAAACTTTTTCGTCCGTTTTGAAATATTCGTGTTTTCGCGTCGAACTGGTGACGTCACTTTCCAAATGGTTCGAAATAATTTGAAGCAAGCGGTTTAAAAGCAGGTAGTGGAATCAAAGATATTCTTCTACAAGTTGTAGAACTTTTAGAATATCTTTGAGTGGGATGGTTCATAGTTCGAACCACAGAACACAAAATATTCGAACTATTATATGTTCTGTGGTTCGAACCGAAGTTTGAAATCAGCTGATTGAAGAATATAGGTTATGTTTGTTGGAGGTAAAGGAAGGGGAGGGAGCACGGATACTGTTTGAGTATCCGTGGGGAGGGAGCATATCCTATATTTCCCTTGATGCAAAAGTGCCACATAAAATCGGCCATATTTGTATGGGCAATTTGTGGCGCGAATTTCTAAAATTTGAATTTATCGAACATGAAACCATTTTTAACTAACACTGGATGTCTCTCTGCTACAAACTGTACAGAATATGAAGAACAAATGAGGCACAAACAATAAAATCCAACGTTTAAATAGTCGTACTATTTGACCATCGGCCATATTGGTGTGTCCCTGCTTTGTTTTGTTTACGTGACACTTTTCAATCGTTATGCCCCCTCCCCTTCCTATACCTCCATGGTATTTATTTTGTTTTTTCTACAAACGTCAAAAAATGACAAGGTTCGCGCATAGACAACAATATGCGAAGTGACCCTTTTTTTCATTTTCCTTCGTTACCATGACACCGTGCGCGAAGTAGTGCGCGAAATACTTACTTCGCACACTGCATGTAAACTTTATGGAATTTTTATATTTTAACCTTTATGTTCCTCAATCAAGCAAAACTCCAAGATATCATTTATTTATTTATGTATAACAATAATTAAGGCTTTCAAATTGTGAGAGAATTGAACACCACTTAATTCTATTTATTATTTACAATAAGCGCGTTCGGCAATGACATCTGACTGGTCGGATTGATCTGAACCGTTCGTTTATTACATCCAGATTGAGGGGAGTACACATCTGGACCGTTCGGCAAGAAAATCTGATCAATCGGATGTAGATCTTTTTGCTCGGTGTATTTCGACGGAGGAAACGGATTTTTTTCCACAGAACAGAAACAGAAATTACTTTTCGGCCTCTGTGAATGGATTTTTTATCCCGCTTCGAATATTCTTGAACAGTCTGTTGAATTTTCGTGTCTTATGTTATTTGTTGTGTAGTAATAAATAAAAAAATGTTGTTTGATAAAAAAATAATGATTCAAAATATTGAATCATCTCAACCAAGGGGTAGAAATTTTGAGAACTACAACAAAAGAATTAAAATAGTACCCAGACTACCTCTACGGACGAATAGACCTTCAAGCTCTAATTTAATATCTGGCTCGGGTAAGGCGTTACATACGTCAAACAGAAAAATCGATCAAAATGCTCCGTAGCGTTCGTTTATTACAGAAAAATCTGACAAACCTGTACAATCTGTTATCACGTGACTAAAAAATCCGTCCGCTCTCGGATGCTATTGCCGAACGCGCTTAATGTTAACATTTATGGTGCAGCCAGTGGTCGAACGTTTGTAGAAAAAATTTTGTTTGCATCTCATGCGCGAAATACTTTGGTGATCTCGACTATTTATTTATATCAGTTCTCGATCACCAAAGTAGCATTTCGCGCACTAGATACAAAAATAACTATTTATCCACGGATCTCAAACAGTTTGAGTATCAGTGGTTTTTACCTTTTTATTTTGAATAATATTATTTAAATATGACAGCTTTGTTCTTAGAATAGGATGCATTGTAACCTGTGAAGTAATAACTACAGCCACTACAGTAATAACTAAAGCCACTGTAGTAATAACTACAGTGGCTTTATACAAGACAGTGGTGACAATAGGGTCATAGAACACTTTTTTGCCCAAACATGGCGGATATTTGTTTACATTTGAGTGTCGTGCTGTTTGACATTTGATTCGATCTTGAGCTTTATGTTTAGATACATGACAACAGAACAATGAAAATCCGCCATTAGTGGTCGAAAACAGTCCGACCAATCAAAACGTGAACGTCTATTGTCGTCACTGTCTTGTATAAAGCCACTGTAGTAATAACTCACTTCGAGTAGAGCATACATTATTTGAGAATTGGTTGGAATCCAATTTGAAAATACAAGATTTATCCTAAGGAGAAAAAATATACAAATAAAATTATAGATATTATTATAATTCTGTGCTTTTAGGTCTCGTGTTTCTCATATATAAATTTAATTGTTTATGGAACCGACTGGCCGAACGCACCTATGGTGTGTAGGTACAGAACACAGAAATGAGGTACAGAAGGTGGCAATATTCTGTGGTGGAACCACAGAACATATGAAAGCAACCATAGAATATTAAATACTTTATTCTGATAAGATGTCTAGAATAATGATGTAGGCACTCGTCAATTTTTGAATGGAATGACGTTCGACCAAATCGAAAATATTAGCAATGTTTCGTGGCGGCGCTGCAATATCATTTCAGTGTATTTTCCGTTGTCAATTTGATTTTTGTATCACAGACCAGTCTTTGGTTGTATCAACAGCTGATTTGCCAAAGTCAATTATGACAAGACAGCAGAACGGCATCTTTTTAGAATGAAAGTTTTATACTTTTTCTAAGAACTAAGATACATCAGGATGTCAAGAATATAAACACGCATTATAGCTCGACAAAATTATCGACCATTAACACGCCATTTTAGCCAGAATAAATTCAAATATTTGAAATTACTGATAAAAATCAGTCATAATTTGTGAATAGCGCCACCTGAAGTGGAAAGAGCGAAACATTGCTAATATCGAAACAAAATCTAATCAGTGTCTACACCATTATTCTAGACATCTTAATTCTGCAACACTGGAAATTATTCAAAATGGTCATAGAATTGCTGCCAATTTTTCTGGAATAAATCATTATTTGTGGCATCTGGTTTGTTAAATGTGTACCCGTGGAGAATTTTTCCATTTGATAGGGAATGAGTTCTATGGAAAAAACGAACACTACTATTCATCTTAATAATTGTTTATGAATAAATGTTTATATTTCCAAAATCTTACAAATTATTGTGATCAATGATCTCAAACTTCAACGTGATGCTTATTCCACTTGCACGCTAAATTATCACAATTATTAATTGCTCTCATTAATAAGCTAATTGAATAAATAACTATTACAGCTCGAAAATAGAAAACTACAGGCATTTGGGCATGGCAAGCAATGGCCAATGAGGAAAGCGCGAAAAATGATACGTAACAACCAAACCAATCCATTTATTAACCGTACGAAATATATATTTTATATTTCTTACTAGAAAGAGAACCAATTAGTACTCTGCTAAGAATATTTATATTTATCTTCATTGAAAACTGAATAGTTTATGCTTCCTTGGACTTGACTTTTACAGCGTTGACAAGACAACTTACCTGCGCAATGGAAATGTTGTGGTCCAGATATTAAATTCATGTATTTGTTGATATTTTATTGTAATCTAGTGAAAGTCACTTGTTTTATGAACATTCGAAATTTTATTTGAGAATTATTGAGTGACGAATACATTCTAGTATGGAAGACAAACCGTTATGGGATCCTAACAGAAAAGGGCAAATTTTGCGAGCACCTAGAACAGGCTCAAACTTAGCTTCAAACAGTGGCAATGGAAAGAACTCTGTTCCCTCGACCCCTATAATTCCCCCAGAACAATCAAAATTGAATGTTGCAGCTGCTGAATTCATCCCCAAATGTTATTATGACAACTCAAATGCAGTTATGTCAAAACCTCCTCAATTGTCTGTACAAAACAGACTGAAAATTCACAAAGAGCAAGAAACGCCGAGGAATCAGACGTTAAGAGATGTCCCCATTAATGCAAGAAATTATTCTCATGGAGATAACAGTTATCGATATGCTAATAATTCTTTGGATGATCGGAGGTTGAAACAGTTGATCAACACTCTCACATGTGATCCAGGACAATTTGATAGTCTTCTGGACATCTTCAGACAAACCCTCAAACCATACTTTGAAGACATTATAGCACTTGCTAGTGTTACAGACTTACTTGTCAGTCAAGTATGAACTTTCCCAACTTAACTGAAATAGTGGTCCTTTCAATATAAATTCTTTGATTTCAGGCTATAGATCATCAGAGCTTTCGTTACACTGCAGCCAGACTTTGCTATAGTATAGAGCAAGAATCTCCAACATTTAGAGCACAGTTGCATTTGACCTGTGAACGAGAATTGAATTCAAATTCAAACAAGCAAGGCATAGTACTGTTTGTGGCTGAACTCTATACACAACTACATCATGAAAATATTTACGGAAGATTTTTGTTAAATGCTTTCAGACAGCTTTTACTGGAAGGTGGAGATAACAATATCAAATGTGTATGCCAAGCTCTCAAGGTAATTATTATATAAAGAAATGTTATCTCCAAAAGGAATCGTTGTAAACACATCAAGAGTTTATCAGATACATCGCGTTCATTGATATAAATATCAACAACCGCCATGGATCCGACACGAACTTGCCAAATTCTTCATCCAGGGATGCTCCACTCCAATTTTCATCGTAGTAGGGTTATGTTGTCCTGAAGAGATCAGAAAAAAGATCGAAACCTAGGTCGACTTCTACCCACTACGATTAGGTTGGAACTTTCATTAGTTCCCTGGATGAAGAATTTGGCAAGTTCGTGTCGGATCCATGGCGGTTGTTGATATTTATATCAATGAACGCGATGTATCTGATAAACTCTTGATGTATTTATTATATTTTGAATAAATACTTATTTATTCATTCCTCAATAACTAAATAATCATTTTATATGACAAACAGATAGTTACATATAGTATACAATTGGGAATTTAAATGGTGGTCAAAGCCAGAAACAATTTCGAGTAGGTACATTATTTATATTAGAAATGTCCAATATGTGTTTTCAAGTGTTCACTACACCTTTCACAGTTGTAATTCAGAAATTCATAGTTGAATTTCAGAAAAGGAAACATGTTTTTGAGAATAGCAATATGTAATTCAGAAAACAGAAATTGAATTTCAGAATAGTTAATTCAATTTCAGAAAAACGAAATTGAAATTCAGATTTGGAAGTTGTATTTCAGAAAAAAAAAGTTGTAATTCAGAATAGTGAATTGAAATTCAGAAATGGCAAATTCAATTTCAGAAAAAGGAAATTGTATTTAAGAAGTTATCATTTCAATTTCAGAAAATGTAATATGTAATTCAGAATAGTATCGAGCTCCGTATCAAGTGATGCAACATAGGAATCTATGACCAAGGGCAGATATAGTTCTTTTTCATGGGAGGGGTAATAAAGATTGAAAACCATTAAATCAGGTACTCAGGTTTTGGATACTCATGGTGGGGGGAGTTATCTGAATTACATTTTACGTTTTCTGAATTACAATTGGAAAAGGTGTAGAGTTCTTTAATTTTATATGCAATTCAATGATTTGTGTATACTCCATTCACAATTATAAAATCACAACTCTGGCCTTGGAAATTTGACACATTCCACTCTGTATCGAAGTTATGACGTTTTTCAAAATATTTTATGTTCCAAGTCAACGCTATGTTGTCCTTTCTACATTCTTAGCGTATTTCTCAGAATGTGAATTTATTCCGAAAATGAATGAATTGGAAAAGATGTGATGTACGAAAATAATTAACGTTTATATGAATTCATAGAAAGGATTCCTTTTCAAGTTATTTGCATGAAAAGTACAAGAGATCACTGTTGAAACATATTATTTTTCGCCATGGAAGAAAATTGCATTGCTTTCACATAATGGGAAGATTTGTTTATTATCCTCTTGAACTGAAAGTTCAAGTCTTGACGACATCAATTGTTGATTCTAATCAGGAATTCATTAAAAAAAAAATCAACCCAAAGATATAAGATGAATTGATGGGTAATTATAAGAATCAAGAATAATGTCAATTTTATTTTGTTGATAACTTTCTTAAAATCAATTGTGACGGCCCTCCGTTTCTATCCGTTGCCGTCTTACCTTCTGGAAACAGAAACCTCGGGCGCCACCTCTAGTTTTGAGTGTTGAGGACACTCGGAACCTGTGGGCGGTACCCCCACAGGTGTCCAGGAGCTACAGTCAGAGAAAATTATGCCCAGGGGCCTGATATTAATAAAATTCTGAATTATTCCCTATCTCTGAAAATGGTTTTGAACGTGCTGCTCAGGAAAATAAAACAAACAATAACCAGGAAACTTTTATTTACTGTTCACTAATGTACACCACGATATCGTCTATGAAATGGTATGATATACACTATGATGTCGACTCGATAGGAAAATGATACAGGTAAAGGTGCCAACGGTAATGTGATGTACCGAGCGGTGCTCAAGATATGAAATGACATATCTGTGTGCCTCGATGAACCCGGTGTGAAAATGATATTTATGTGTGCCTCGATGTACCTGATGTGAAATGACCCACCATGACGTGCAATGAAATGTTGTACGATATGAAGCGATGCATACATACTACCACAGTGTTGTAACCACCTTGATGTCGTGTAAATTACCCAGGGTGAAGTGTTGTACGATACGAAGCGGTGCATACATATTACCAATGATGAAGTGTTGCAACTACCTTGATGTCGGGCATACTACCCAGGATGAAGTGTTGTACGATATGAAGCGATGTATACATACTACCAATGACGAAGTGTTGTAACTTCCTTGATGTCGGCGATATACGATGTGAAATGAGGCACACATGTTGAATAATTGAAAATTTCTAAGGTTACCGTTGCTATCTTGGAATTTAGAACTATCAGAGAAGATTGTGCTTTAGTTGTCTAGTGTGTTTATGTCATGAAATAGTTCGATGATTTGTAAAAATAAAAATAATAACGTCAGTCATGCAGTAATTTCATTTTACTAAAAAAGAGATTAAACCAGAAGATTTAAAAGTAAAATCCATCAGGTTATGGGCCCAGATGCTCCAGAAGCTGTTTGAGGTAAAAAGTTCCGATATAAAAAGTAAAACGTGAAAATACTGAAAAGTAGGTACAAAAATTAAAAACAGTTGAACGAAATGGCCGGTAACAACACATCAATGGAAGAGTTGGCGTCGATTGAAAAACTGAGTGATGGTGAATCGTTTCAACTATGGAAATTTCAAACCACAGTTATCTTCAAGTCACAAGGCATTTGGGATATAGTCAATGGACAATTATTGGAAGAAAGTATCACTGACAAGAACGAAAAGGCTGACTGGATGAAAAAGGATGCCAAAGGTCAAAGAGTAATCATAACAACAGTTGACAAGAAAATATTGATGCATATAATAACTTGCACAACCTCACATGAAATGTATCAGAAACTGTGCAGTATCTATGAAAAGGACTCTGAAGATCAAAAATGCACCCTTTTGAGGGAATTCTTCAACTTTGCATATTCAAAGGGTACTGACATTTCGCTTCACATAAGTAAAATTGAAAACTTGGCATATCGTCTCAAGAATTTGAAACAGAACATAGACGATGAAATGATAATGTCAAAAATTTTATCAACATTACCAGAACGTTTCAAATATTTCAATACCGCATGGGACTCTTCTCCGAGTTCAGATAAAACACTTACGAAATTAACGTCAAGGCTGATTGCTGAAGAAGTCAGAGGTAAAAATAATGAAGATGAAGGGGCTGTTGCATTCAAAACCTACGAAGAAAAGAAAGGTGGATATAAATCACAAAATTCAAGAATGAGAACCTTCGACAAAGTAAAATGTTATAAGTGTAATAATTTTGGACACTTTGCTAAATCGTGCACCAAAAAAACTGAGAATCATCGAAAATACTGTTCAATCTGCAAGAAAAATAATCATGAGCAGGAAGATTGTTTCTTTCGAAAAAAGAAAGATGACAGAAAAGTTGCATTTTTGTCAGAAGGAGAATTACAAATAAAACCAGCATTGAAAAGTTTTGTCGTAGACTCAGGTTCTTCAAGTCACATGTGTAACGATATGAAAATATTTAATGATATGGAAGAAACTACATCTAGGATATTGGTTGCCAAAAAAGGTGAAGATATGAAAAGTTTTGGTATTGGCTCCATTGAAGCAAATAACAGGCGATAGCCGATAAGTTTGATAATGTACCACAGACCAAGTCTTTGAATGTACCATCATCGAATAGCGGTACAAATCAAGAACACAGACAAATAACATGCAGCTCTGTGAACAGACGCAGTAACAACGTCAAAATGCTTTCTGTCAATGTCAATACCGAAAATGACACAAGTAAACAAATAACAAGTCCGAATAGTCCGATTCCAAAACCGGGAAATTCACATTCGCAAGACAATAATGACTGGGAGGAAGTCAAACGAAGAAATAAAAGGAATTATCGATCAAAGGGAATTATATGTACTGGTACGAATAATGAAAATCCTTCGTTCGCTGGGGTACGCCGTAAAAAGTGGATCTATCTGGGAAGGATTGCCGGCAAAGAAGTAAACGAAAACACAGTTAAGCAGTATGTTTGCAATGCTCTAAAAACCGAAAACGTCGAAGTTAAGAAACTAGTAACAAAAGGTAATAACTCATCATTCAGCGTGGGTGCTCCCGAAGATTTATACCAAGCAATAACGAACAAGAACTTCTGGCCTCAAGGTGTCCTGATTCGGGATTTTGATTTCAGAAATTTCTTTCAGAAAGATGCGATAAGAATCGCAAAGTCCACCCATTAGAATTGAAGTCAAGCAAAGATATCATTAGAATAGTACATCAGAATATACAAAGCCTCAATTCATCTTTCCTGAAACTATACCATTTTTTAGATTGTGAGAACCCAGATGTATTTGGAATAACAGAACATTGGAGAACAACCGAAGAATTGCAGTCATATAATTTCAGTGGTTATAAACTGGCATCAGCTTTCTGCAGGGGCAGAAAATCACATGGGGGGTCTGCTTTGTACTGCAGGGATGGCATGTTACATAAAAGAAGGTGTGATATCGAGAACTTAAGTATCAGTAATGTTATTGAATGCTCAGCTATAGAACTATGCCTGAAATCAACCAAGACGACAATAGTTTGCATTTACAGACCTGATTCCCCTCCATTGGCGGATGTTGAAGTGTTCTTTGATGGACTAGTGAGGATTCTAGAGACATCTAGGATGAATGGAGCAAATATTATCATTATGGGAGACTTTAATATTGATACACTGCAGAAAAGTAAAAATACACAAACCTTTATGAGTATCGTTGAAACCTACGATGTACATGCCACTATTCATGAACCAACAAGAGTCACTCTGACTTCATCAACATGCTTGGATAATATTCTTACAAACATTGACGAATTTGAATCATCAGTTTTTGAGGCTCATTTATCAGACCACAAAGGTCAGAAAATTGAGATTGTGGACACATATAAGAAAGATAATGAACATAACATCAAGGTAAGGCAGATTAACGATGATACATTGAAGTCATTCAACGAGTTACTAGCTGATCAGAACTGGTGCGAGATAATTGGAACATCAAACAATGCTAATATCATGTGGAAGAATTTCATCGATCATTACTCATCACTGTTTAGACAAAACTTTCCAGAAAAAATCATAAAAACTTGTGTCTCGAAAAAACCTTACACTTTCAATCCTGAAGTACAAAGAATCAAAAACCAACTTGATATTCTATATGTCATCTCTAAAGTGGACTCACAACATATAAGCAAATATAACTATTTGAAAAAAAAATATGACGCTGCAATAAGATCCTCAAGAAAAGTATTTTACAGTAATAAAATCAAGACAGCTGAAAATAAACCAAAAATGACTTGGGATATTGTTAGGGACCTAACAGGTAGAAACAGGAAAAACAGTCAACATCCTGAGGGCAACTGTCAAGAACTAGTAGAGAAATTTAATCAACATTTCACCAACACAACAACCACATTGGCCTCCAGTCAGCCAACATCGCCTGGTCCAGGAAGAATACAACAACCAAACCTGGAAAAATCGTTTTTCATGTTTGAGGTGAAAGAATCAGAAATAACAAAGGCAGTTAAACAACTAAAAAATAAAAAATCCTTCGGACATGACCAGATCCCCATGACAGTTATCAAGAGTAGTATTAACTATATTGTGAAACCGTTATGTCATGCAATCAACCTATCTTTTCAATCAGGAACTTTTCCTGACGATCTGAAAACTGCAATTGTGAAACCAGTCTTCGAAAAGGGTTCAAAGGAAGAATTAGGGAACTACAGGCCCATAAGTTTACTGACATCTTTTGCTAAAGTATTTGAGAAGATTCTGGCTAGTCGAATGATGAACTTCTTCCAAAAGTTCAATGTAATAACCCAATCTCAACATGGCTTCATCAAAAACAGAAGCACAGAATCTGCCATATACGAGATGACTAATAATATCATGAAGACACTAGAACGAGGGGAAGTACCCATTGGCATATTGATGGATCTATCAAAAGCATTTGATTCCATTGATCACAAAATACTTCTTGGAAAATTGGAACGATATGGAATTAGAGATAAGCAACTTGAGCTAATAAAGAATTATTTAGAGAACAGAAAGCAAAGAGTTATGTTAGCAAAGGAAGATCACAAGTACCTATCAGCTGAGCTCATACGAGATGTGGGTGTCCCCCAAGGGGGCATAATGGGTCCATTATTATTCGTAATTTACATCAACGATTTACCTACATACTTTCCTGCTGATACCTTCAATATCATAATGTATGCTGATGATACAAACGCTTTAATTCCATCTTCAAATGTGGCAATGGCAGTCGAAAACTTCAACACTTCAATGAACCAAATGAGTAAATGGTGTGCCGAAAATCACCTAGCCATTAATGCTTCCAAAACAGAATGCATTATATTCAGGACTGACAGAACCAATAGAACATACCCTCAAAGCATTAATTATAAAGAGAATGAAATAACCGTTAGCAACTCTGCCAAGTTTCTTGGCATACATATAGATCAACATCTCAAATACTTCCCGCATATTGAACAACTAAATAAGAAATTAAAGTCTACAGTATATACACTAAGGGTCCTACGAGATCAAGTAGAATTTTCTGTTCTGAAATCTGTATATTATGCCATGTTTCATTCAAGCCTGAGTTATGGAATTGTATCTTGGGGAAGTAGCTCAGACACACCTCAAATTTTCTATACCCAGAAGATGGCCATACGAACGATGCTAGGGATGGGTTTCAGAGATTCATGTAGAGGGCACTTTAGAGAGAACAGAATTATCACCGTATATGGACAGTACATATTTAAAACCTTAATGTTCCTACATAAGAATAAAAATATTTTTCATGAACATCTGAACTTGAACAACACCAGAAGGATGCAACCTCTTATGTTTCCACTGCACTCACTATCCCTTACAGAAAAAGGAACAGAATACATGTGTATTAGACTATTCAATGTGTTACCTAGGAGAATACAATCATTGGTGGATTCCAAATTGTTTAGAGGAGCAATCCTGGACTGCATTCTGCGAAGTGAGCCCTACAGCATTCAAGATTTCCTGAACTTCATCAAAAATGAAGAATGATTATTATAGTGTATACAAATTAAACTAATCTGACCTGTTTTCCTATTCTCTGACATACCAAATGTAGCTGATGTGGAAAATAAATTTAATTTTGATTTTTGATTTTTGAATGAATGTGTTTTGACTGATGTTCTTTACATACCAGAACTAAGTAAAAACCTCCTTTCGGTCAATGCAATAACTGAAAAGGAAGGAAAAGTTATATTTGAGAAGGAAAAAGTAACCATAATGAAAGACGACAGAAAAATTCTTGAAGGACAGAAGAAAGAAAATGGACTTTACATAGTAAACTTGGACGACAATTCAAAAAGTTTTTTTGCTGAGAAAGAAGGAAATGCTGAACTATGGCACCGAAAATTGGGTCACCTGAGTAATAATAACATGAAAAGGCTGTTGGATCTCTCCACAGGGATGAATATAAATAAAGCAGACTGCGATAAAGTAAATAAACCATGTAAAACATGTTTGGAAGCTAAACAAACACGACTTCCATTCGACAAAATCAGATCCAGAGCAATGAGACCACTTGAAATAATCCATACAGATTTGTGTGGACCAATCGATCCAGTTACTTGGGACAATAAAAAATATATTCTAACCTTTCTAGATGATTTTACCCACTTCGCTATGGTTTACTTACTGGAAAATAAGTATGAAGTTTCAGAGTATTTGAAACAATATGTACTAGAAGTTGAAGCTTACCACAATCTAAAAGTATCGAAAATAAGAAGTGATAATGGTGGTGAATATATTGAGACAGGCCTCAGAAATTGGTACAAGAATAAGGGAATTATCATGGACACCACTATACCCTACTCTCCTCAGCTCAATGGTAAAGCTGAAAGATTGAACAGAACCATTATGGAAAAGGCAAGAGCATTGATGTTTGACTCTGGTCTTAGTAAAGTTTTTTGGGGCGAAGCTGTGAGATTTGCTGTTTATTTGCTTAATAGATGCCCAACTGAAACGGTAAATGTAACACCAGCTGAAAAATGGACAAATAAAGTACCAAATTTATCGAATTTACACTTATTTGGGTGTAAAGCACATGCAAAAGTTCTTGGTTATTTAAAGAAACTTGACTCCAGGAGTAAACAGTACACTTTCATTGGATATTCCCCAACAGGATTTCGTTTGTGGGACAATGAAAAGAATAAAATAATCTTACATAGAGATGTTATTTTTGAAGACAAGATTGAGAGCCTATTTGATAAAAAAGAAGAATCAAAAATAAAATTGGATTGGGAAGATGATGAATGCAGGAAATCGACAGATCCAGAAATACCATCAGTGAACGAGGATAACAACTTGGAATCAGACCGGGAAACTAGAGAAGAATTAATGAACCAAGAAGAATTTCATGGAAGTGAAGAAATTATAAGATTAGGAGAAGGCCAAATTACTACCAGAGGAAGAGAAGTAAGAGCACCAAAAAGATATGATGATTACGTACTTTTAACTTATGAAGAAGCAATAAATAGTGAAGAAAAAGACCAATGGATAAAAGCAATCCAAGAAGAAAAAGAGTCACTCGACAAAAATGAAACCTGGAAGTATGTGGATAAGAGTGAAGTAAAAGACAAGAAAATTTTAACAAGTAAGTGGGTGTTTCGTGTCAAAGATTCAGGAAAATATAAAGCAAGACTAGTGATACGTGGCTGTCAACAAACGAGTGGAATAGATTACACAGAAACATTCAGTCCTGTAGTGAGTACAAATTCCATTAGGATCTTGTTTGCTTTATCAGTTAAAAATGAGATGAAAATCACAAAATTTGATATAAAAACTGCGTTTTTGTATGGAAACCTGGCAGAAGAAATTTACATGTATATACCAGAAGGGTTTAGTCAAGAAAACCAGCTCAATAATGTGTGTAAGTTGAATAAATCATTATATGGACTTAAGCAAGCTCCGCTCAAGTGGAATGAAATATTTACAATATTTTTAAAATCCAATGGATTAATCCCACTCAAAAGTGATCGGTGCATGTTCACAAACGAAATGAAAACCCTATATTTAGCAATTTATGTAGACGATGGACTTTTGTGGAGTTCTTGTGGAAATGAGCTTGAAAAATTGTTGAACAATTTGAAGAATGAGTTTGAAATGACAATTGAAGAAAATCCAGAAAAATTCTTGGGCATAAAAATCAAAAGACAAACTGGTAAAGTATTTTTGAATCAAGAAGAATATGAACAGAGTACATTAGAAAAGTTTAGAATGGAAAATTCGAAACCTGTATGCACTCCTATGGTAATACAAGAAATTGATTCGAAAAACACAGATTCAAAAATTGAATACCCGTTTAGAGAAGCAGTGGGTAGTTTGCTCTACCTGAGTAATAAATGCAGACTGGATTTATCATATGCAATAAATTATTGCAGTAGAAAAATGGAAAAACCTTCAGATGCAGATATAGTGAACATAAAAAGAGAGTTTCGTTACTTGGTAGGTACGAAAGGTGATGGAATATGCTATGAAAAGACAGAGTATGATAAACTAATAGCATATTGTGATGCAGACTTTGCGGGAGACAGTGAAACTCGTAAAAGTACCACAGGGTACATAATTTTTCTTTGCGGTGGACCAATAGCTTGGTGTTCGCGAAAACAACCTATTGTGTCACTATCGAGCACAGAATCTGAATACATAGCTGCTGCTGATTGTATTAAAGAGACGATGTATCTAAAAACAGTGATTGACGAACTTACAGGTGGTGATATTAAAATTGATTTGTTTATGGACAATCAAAGTGCAATGTCCTTAATCAAAAATGGACAATTTAATCGTCGCAGCAAACACATCGACGTTAGATTTCATTTTATAAACGAAAAGGTGCAGGAAGGTTTGGTAGACCTACAATACTGTGCAACTGAGCGACAAATTGCTGATATTTTTACGAAACCACTTGGTAATTTAAAATTTCAAAACTTTAAAGATCAATTCATGAGAAAGTCATGAACTTGAGTTTTTTTTTGTTCTAACCTTGAAATTTGGAGAAGGTGTTGAATAATTGAAAATTTCTAAGGTTACCGTTGCTATCTTGGAATTTAGAACTATCAGAGAAGATTGTGCTTTAGTTGTCTAGTGTGTTTATGTCATGAAATAGTTCGATGATTTGTAAAAATAAAAATAATAACGTCAGTCATGCAGTAATTTCATTTTACTAAAAAAGAGATTAAACCAGAAGATTTAAAAGTAAAATCCATCAACACATACTGCTACTGGCGAAGTGTTGTAACTACCTTGATGTCGGTGATATACGATTTGAACTGAGGCACACACATTACCATTGGCGAAGTGTTGTAACTACCATTGATGTCGGTGATATAGTATACTTAATAAGGTACAGGGAATAGAATGAGCAAGCAGTTCAGAAGCGGGGTGTAACGTGCAATGATCATGAAAACTATACATGCGAAGGTTTGAAATATAAACGACTAAAAGAATGAGAAAGCGGCAAAAGTAACGTGCATTAACAAGCGAGCGTAAGCGAAAATGAAGCAAGAGTGCAAGCGGATAATATTACAAGCAAACAGAACTACGGCAGGTAATAACGTGGGCAGCGTTGAACAAAATTGGATGTCGGTACGCTACGGTTGATAGGAAACGACTAGTCACCGGGCTGAGGAGGACGAACACGCCCCGGAAGGCGCGCTCGGACTCTCCGACCCTTAAGCATTTAGAGGACTGTTTATATCCTCGAAATCCCCGGTGGTAACCAACTTAAGAAAGGAATGTACCCGAGCAGGATTGTGAGATGCGCCGTTTCAAGCTAACATCGCACAATCCTTCACACTCAGGATGCTAAGAGAACTATAGGCCGTTTCAAGCTACTACACGGACTCCCAGAATTCGAGCGGTACCTTGAGGGCGATGCGGGACTGTCGAATGCGCCATTTGAAGCTAACATGCACATCCCCGCACCTTTAGGAAACCCCATAAATCCATGCAGACCATTTAAAGTTACTACACGGATTCATGGAGATACGGAAGACTAGGGACAATACAGGGCCGTGGATGCGTCATTTGAAACTAACATGCACCACCCTGTAGACTAGGAAATCCACGGAGTCAAATAGGCCTTTTAAAGCTACTACGTGGCGCCATGGATATTCGGAAAGGAACGAAGATGTAAATGTGCCGTTTAAAGCTAACATGTACAACCCCGTATATTGGGAAACTCGCAGAATCATGCAGGCCGTTTGAAGCTAATACATAATTCTACGGCCCAAGAAGGTAGAGAATGGAATAGAAAAATTCAGCAACGTACCGACAAAATAATAATATTGAAAGTAAATATTCATACCTAACAACTTGCCCACGCGTAACCTTTATGTACACTCACTGGTTTTCTTTGATTGTTTCTTTGACCTGGACCTGGACCTGGACCTGGATTAGCACTCGCGCTTCTATTCACTATCGGAACCTGGAACCTGGGACCTGGATTTCGGCGGTACTGGCAAGCACGGCAATTATGTTAATTTAATTCACCTCCTCGACCGCGCGCCAGATCTTATACGCTTCCGGGTCGCGACGTTGACCACGCCCAACGTGGCAGACTCGCGACTCGGACCTATCGCGCGTCAATCACCGCGCCGCGAGATATTCCCTTACTCAACCGGGAAACTTGCTCCGTTACACAATGTATAGAACTCGGCTGCGTTTGTTCAAACAACATCTAAAGAAGACATTTTCACCATCTCGATCTTTGAAAGGCGTTTCTTATAGGAGAATTAGGTCTAAGTTCCACCTCATTAGTGAGGTACCTAACTTTTGCAAATCTGCTCAGATATCGCCAAATTTCTTGGAAAACCTGAAAAATGTCATCCTAATCGACCTCTCGAGGCTCCATCCGATCCATCTACTGCGATATCTGTCCAAATAACAGCTTTTTCAACGAAATTCCCGTGTACCCCTTTCACCTCGAAATGTAAACATTCGCCCTTGTCTTGAAAATCGTCCTTACGCTCCAAACTGGTGCTAAAAACAATAAACATACGTTAATCTTGGAGATTCGACGAAAAACTCACCTGCAAATATCGATTAAATACCAAAAATCTGCGAACAATTTAACGGTTTCTGGTCACATCTTAGTATTTTCGAGGGCTCAATTGAATTGTGGTGTAGAATTCTGAAAAAAAAATTTCAAAATGGCGGAAAATCTGCAAAGTTGGATTTGTTTTTCTTGGTTGCCAATTTGGAAAGCACTATTCCAACGTACTCGATTTTGTAAGATTTTCCGTGAAAAATTTTTTTCAAAATTCGAACTCAACTTTCCTTTTTCATGTCTTCAGTGAAAAAAAATTTCGGCCGAAATTGTTGAATGAAAATATTCATTGGTTTTCTTTTTGTAGCCTTCCAAAGATTACGCTCGGAGTACTTTCATAATTTTTATCTAAAAAACTAGTGACCTTACGAAGGTCAAAATTGTGCTACTGGGCTACCAGAATGTTCTAGATAGAAATATGAATTAAAAAACACAACAAATTTTTTTCAAAAAACTTTGTTTGGGGGGATTCTTCTCATTAATGTCCGTTACCAAGCAACGGTAGTTAATCAAATTTTTCAGTTTATTCGAATATTATTTCCCAAGTTCTCCAAACGGATTTGAATTCAAGCAGAAATGCGCTATTCTATTTAGGAAAAGAGTGATATGATTAAGGCTTATTATGAAGCGAATTCTTCAGGAATTCATCAGAATATTGCTCAAAGTTGACATTAAACACCCTGTATCTCGCTTATGCGTCGAAAACGGGGTATATGTCATAAGGCAAAAATGTCTTTCTAGGTGTCATCTACACGGCTATATATGTTTGTCCAGTTTATGGTGAAACACCCTGTATATATACAGAGTGTAACAGCCAAACGGAATAAATTCGATAACGAATAAATGAGGGCGTGTTGGGAAAAACGCTCGGACACGTCGATTTGTAATTTTAAATGCGCATATTTTTCAAGAAAATATTATTATATCGGGTGTTCCATGTGACCGTGGCCAGTACCAACTCTCTTATTTCAAATGCAACCCTCTGTATATTATTTACTTTTTGGATTCTTCAGAGTATTCTAGACACGATTCATGCACAATGTCCTATACCTATCTTTAACTATTTCGGAAGTATTAAGTGTTTTCAGATTTATTGCAAAAATCAACGTTTTAAATAAAAATTATTTTATTTCACAAATTCGGTACATTACACTCAAAACCTAATAAGTAATACTGATTATTTATCAATTATTAAAAAAAAACATTAATGTCAATGTAGGAAATGTTCAAAATGCTCGCCGCGAACGTCTTGGCAACATACTAATCTGGTGTAGAATTGCTTCTAACGTTACGCAACATTTCAGGCGTGACTGATCTGATCGCAAGCGTGATTCGGTTTTTTAGGTCGTCTAAGTTTAAGGGTTTCGTTTCGTATACAATACTCTTGACATATCCCCACAAAAAGAAGTCTAATGGTGTCAGATCAGGAGATCGTGCTGGCCATTCTATCGATCCGCGTACTGCCGGACATTGATTTGGTAATGGGGCGGTGCTCCATCTTGCGGAAATCATATTATATTGGCAGGAAATTGTGGATTTGCTGGATCAGGATATAAGTTTATCAAAGTTGGTACGGCATTATTTTGGAGTAGTTCTAAATATTTTTCTCCATTCAAGTTGCCGTCAATGAAAAAGGAACCTACGATATGATTTCCAACAATTCCTGCCCAAACATTAACATTTTCAGGATATTGCGTATATACTTCTCTCATCCAGTGAGGATTCTCATCAGACCAAAAGCGGCAATTTTGACGATCAACATGACCGTGTAGTGTAAATGTACTCTCATCAGAAAACAAATCATTTTCTGATTGGATCGAATTGTTATCTAACATTGCCATCATTTGCTCACAAAAATGCGTTCTCCTATGGAAATCGTCTTCTATGAGCTCCTGAGTTGCCATCATTCTGTAGGTATGCATCTTACTTTCCTTTAATATTCGGAATATTGACGTGTGGCTGACGGTGAACAGCGGGGCTACTTTTCGAACAGAATTATGTTGGCTTTCTTGAAACTCAAGCATAATATCCAATTTCGTATCATCACTTACTGCATTGGCAGCAATTTTTTTATTTGTCTTACATGACCAAGCTCTCGAAACTGCTTTTCTATTTTGCTAATTGTTCCTTGGGATATAGGCGGCAAACTTGGAAATTTTTCGTGAAATAAGCGAGAAACTTTCATTTGTGTCCGTGTGTAATCTACATAACCAATCATTTGAAGAATGGTTATTTTGTGCATTTCTGTTAAATGAACCATTTTTCTAATATTATTACGTACAGTTATCGAAATTCAAAAGACAATAGCACTTACACTGATCACTTATTGTCATGCAAACAGACAACGTGTTACTAAGGCTATGAGAATAAACAAATCTATTTTTGTTTTTCTTTAATTTCTTCTCAGTAATGGTTTTTGCTTTCTTTCTTCATATCAAGAGGTAAATGGGAAATAAGTATTGAGTGTAATGTATCGAATTTGTGAAATAAAATAATGTAACGTTCTCGGGGTTAAACAAATCGTCTGCTGAATTGAATGTCTAATTTATTTCCAATACCACTAACTTATCACACTAATTTATGTACAATAACTAATACTGATTTATTTACACACTGACTAATAGTGCTGATTTATATTCACTACTTGGAATTCGCGATTCACAATTCGATTCGGCTCTTATTCAGATAGTAACTGACTTTCTGCAACATGCGCGTCTTTTTATATGGATACGGCTCTGTTTCTAGAATAGTCCAGATAGTTTCCGGAGGCTTCTAGAGTTCCGTACGTGGAATCAGAGAGTCCAGAGACGTATTCAGGAGGATTTCGTCCGCTACAATAATTTTCATTCAAAATGTTAATTTTTGTAAAAAGTCTGAAAACACTTCATATTTCCGAAAAAGTTGAAGATAGGTATAGGACATTGTACATGAATTATGTCTAGAATTTTCTGAAGAATCCAAAAAATAAATAATATACAGGGGGTTGCATTTGAAATAAGAAAGTTGGTATTGGCCACGGAACATCCTATATAATTTTATTTTCTTGAGAAATATGCGCATTTAAAATTACAAATCGACGTGTCCGAGCGTTTTTCCTAACACCCCCTCATTTATTCGTTATCGAATTTATTCTATTTGGCTGTTACACTCTGTATACATATATTTTACATCAGTTTTTATTCTGTATCGAATAATGAACTATTCATTTCTGTAAGCATGCCTTTTAAGGTGAATACAGACTATTCTGACGTGACGTGATTCCACGTCACGTCAGACGTGTACTGTGCTCCCATTGGCCTGATATGAACGTGAACGCACAGAACAATGTGTTGCATTTTTTTATCACTCACATTTTGACGTTCACGTTCATATTAGGCCAATGGGAGCACTGCTACACGTCTGACGTGACGTGGAATCACGTCACGTCAGAATAGTCTGTATTCACCTTTACTTTGGGTAAATATGTTTTTTCCAAAACAAAGAATAACACCCTGACAAACAACAAATCTGGTATTATCTACTCCATAGAATGCAACAAGCCTTATACAGGGCGAGTCTTTGACTTGTACATATATTTTAACTGTAGATTCCTCCCATCAAACCAAACACTTTTTTCCTATACCATTTTTTAAAATTCGGTTTCGTTTGGAATATACAGGGTGTCAAAAATCCACGAAAAAACACTTTTCTGTTCATATCTTCGGAACCGTTATTTCAAATGAACTGAATTTTGGTGAAGTATTCATTCCTATCATGATGCATATTCCCAAATCAAAACTTATTCAATATTCCCCCCGGTATGTAAGTTGCAGCTAGCCAACTCATAAATTCGCGCAAAAATACTATAAAACCACGTGAAAAAGTAGAATGGTTCCTATTTTCGAAAGAAGCAATCGGTTTGGAAAATAAAATCATTCTTTAGTTTTTTCAATAAAACGCGTAGTTCTCGAGTAATTCCCAATTTCACCCGATAAAATTTGACGAGAAAATCATAAATCTCGAGAATAATCTGAGTACTTTCCTGCCTTGTAAATATCACCGAATCGAAGATGTGTCAGTACTCTGTAATCGAATTAAAAGTTAACAACGTTGTCAGAATGTTTGTCGAATTTTCATTTGGAAATCACTGACCTATTAAGTATCTAAATCTCTATGATGGGAAAACGTTTGTTATGTCATATAAAATTTCGATATTTTTTACTTTACCGTCTATCAGCAGTGATTTGCTTCAAAGAGAGATCTTCTGACTCATGTGTTCAACAGTTCAACTCATTTTTTGTTCGATATTGATATTTGGATCCTTATTTCATTCAATGAATCAATCCAATTCTGTGAATAAATTGACTATAGAGATATCTCGTCCTCTAAAATATGCACCTAGTTTATTCCATCAGTTTCGGGCTCCGGCAGAAATACATGATAATTTCTAGCTACTCATTTCATTATTCAAATTTAAATAATAATTTGTCACAAACATCAACATAACCTATTCTCTCGATGGAAGAATTTTAATTTCTAACCTCCAAACCATAGAAATCTCACGTCATACGCTATGTGATCGAACTACGCTGAACCGTCTGAACTACCTCAGACATGTGACACAGACATGTGACACAGACCTGTGGTCTGTGCATGTGAAGTATAAGAACGGAATAGTGGTAGTAATTTGAGTCGTTTGAGATAGGTCGATTCCTAATGTTAAGGAAGGTGATCTATGGTCGAATTCATAGATATTTATCCAGTAATGCAATCAGAAAAATCAATTTCCCTAGTTTCAAGAATATTGCTGAAACTGGCAACATACAACACATTCAAGTTCTGTGAATTTTCCACAGAAGATTTCATTAACATCGATTTGAATAGGTTATAGCTTGATCAAAATTATAAATTGAATTTAAAACCATCATTCACAAAATATTTTTGGGATATCGAGGAGGATATGGACAGGTTTTTATTGTTTACAGACTAATCTTTAGGAAAATCGAAGAAGGAACTCAATTATATAGGAGAAATATGGCTTTTCAATTGCCGATATAATCGGACCAAACTGGGTGTTTTTTTTTAAAGAAATATCGTGTTTTTAACATTCTTATTCAAATAAGGTTAGTACGTGAGTTCCCCCAAATATACCAACTTAATTTTAATCGAGAAATATGAACTTTGCATTGGTTCCAGAGAATGTTTTCAGGCACGTACTCAGCCACATGTTTTTTTCAAATGGCTATATCTTTTTAACAGAGCCGAATTCGGAAAAACGGAAAACAAAAAAAAGGTTTCTTTTGACCTCAAGAATCTTCAGTTGAAATATATGTACAAGTCAAAGACTCACCCTGTATAGGCCAAACAGGTGAAATTTCAAAACCCATATCAAGGAACACTGCATAATGGCCAAACAAACCACTGGCCTTTCTAAGCATGTGTATGAAACAGGACATACTAAGAAATTTTCATATGCAAGATGTCTAAGATCAGAGCAGAATAGGTATAAACTCGAGTTTTTAGAGGCCGTTGAGATTATGAGCCACGGGTGGTCTTCCGAAAGGCCTTGAGGTATTAGGCCTCTTCTTCTTTCTGCGTGAAAGCTTCTCCTCTGTATTTGATCATTTCATTAGTGATACGTCTAGGGTTGGAGATTTTCTGTTCTATTTGTGAACGGCGTCTTTGAGTTTTTTTGCGGTTATGAACCAATGTTGTCCAGGATCTTCTGGGGAATTTTCCACCTCCCTCATTTAATCGCTGCAGCATTCAAACAGTTTTTGGAAGAACGTTCCTCACTCAACAGTTGCTATGGTGTTTGTCTGGACGAGCTCATTTACTGTTTTTTTGCGGTTCCTGAGCAGATTCCATATTTTTCTCTCTCCTCCGTACAGGTCGTACTATATCTCGCTCGAAAATCTCTCCCAGTATCTACGCTTTATCGCTCTAATCTCTTCGTTGGAATGGTTTGTAATCTTCAAATGTGATTGTCTTGCTTCTGTATTGCAGGATTTGCTTTTTCTTTCCGCAATGATTTTGATCTCCGGGGTGAACCATGGTTTAGTGTTCAGTTTGCCTGAAGTTCTGACATTTCTTTTCCCGACAGCTTCATTGATTGCTTTCATTAAGTTGGTTGTCAGTTTCTCCCATGCGATTTTGACATCGTCCTCGTCCGATATTGGGCTATCTTCAATTTTCTGCTTCAGTCGTTCCTGGTAAAGATGTCTGGTGGAGTAGTCAGCTAGGAGTTCAATATTGATCTTTTCAACGTATTCAACTTTATCCTTCATCTTCTTCTGTGTGGCAGTTTTCAATTTTGCAAGCAGCAGGTTGTGGTCTGTTTCAGTGCACAGAAGAAGGAAACGACAGTTTCCGAAAGCTTTTCTGAAAGGAGTTAAGTCCTATAGATATTTACCTACATAACCGATTATCTGCTAAGTATATATCACAATTGGTAGTCGAGATTCCAATCACTAAATATTTATTCTGGGATTTTGCTGCCTGATGAGCAATTCTAAGAAAAGATATTGCTCAAAATAAATAGTCGGAGGTAATATCCCAAGACTATGACAAATAGCCGACTATTATTTTCGACCTAATTCTATCGAGAGCGTTTTGTATTTCGACAATTTGATAAGACCATATGAACATTGATAATCTGAATAAATCCCGAGAGCTTTAGCTCGAGGGAGTTATTCTTTGATTATTAGTGTTCATTTGGTCGAATTGAATTGTCGAAATACAAATTGCTCGAGATGAATTAAAGAAAATAATAGTCGCTTTTTGTCAAAGTCGAGTGATATTCAGGAAGATTATTTCATGAACACGCTCCGAACGCTCGAATCCGCGGTCTTATTTATAATTATTTTGCAAAAAAATTTCTATCCCAACCAAGTTTTGAACTCGGGACCCTCCGTACATTTTCAATTCTGAATGAATGTTATGCCAAATTTTGACACTTCAAAATAGTCGCTGATATTTCTTTGTTTACCTAAATAGTCGATAATATTGCATATCGCGTGACCGAATTCGTGACTTTTCATTGGCGGAGCAATGTGTGAATGAAATAATCGGAGGTAATATCCCGAGACTATGACAAATAACCGACTATTATTTTCGACCTAATTCTATCCAGAGCGTTTTGTATTTCGACAATTTGATAAGACCATATGAACATTAATAATCTGAATAACTCCCGAGAGCTTTAGCTCGAGTTATTCTTTGATTATTAATGTTCATTTGGTCGAATTGAATTGTCGAAATACAAGTTGCTCGAGATGAATTAAAGAAAATAATAGTCGCTTTTTGTCAAAGTCGAGTGATATTCAGGAAGATTATTTCATGAACACGCTCCGAACGCTCGGATCCGCGGTCTTTTGTATTTTAGACCGAGCGGTCGGAATTATTTATAATTATTTTGCAAAAAAATTGCTATCCCAACCAAGTTTTGTACTCGGGACCCTCCGTACATTTTCAATTCTGAATGAATGTTATGCCAAATTTTGACACTTTAAAATAGCCGCTGATATTTCTTTGTTCACCCAAATAGTCGATAATATTGCATATCGTGTGACTGAATTCGTGACTTTTCATTGGCGGAGCCATGTTTGAATGAAATAATCATGAATATGTATTCTGCAACAATATTGGATATTTATGATAGCAAGGATTGATCCTAACAATATTAAAATAACTTTTCATTATTTATTTGTTCTATATCTACCTGAAAAAGATATTCATAGGTATGTATACTCCATTCACTTTTATAAAGTATCGCGGTTAGCCTTGATTTAGGTTTATCAAGTTCTTTCACTTAAAACTGACGCAGGTTGGCACTCGTGAAAATCAAGCGGCAATTCCAAGGCTACTTTCTATTTACTCTTTTTTAACTTCGTAAATGGAGTTAGTTCTTCTAAGGTTTAACTGTGGCGCAGGTTTCGTAGAACACATTTTCATACTGGAGTATTTCAAGTTGTACAAAAAGGTATTTAAATGTCTTCTGTAGGGATTTCTTGAGAATTTTGAATTTCGTTTTGATGGGTTATTCGACTACTTTTATTCTTTTTCCGAATGAACTATCACAAAGTAACGGGCTATTCTGTCCATTATTATAAGCTTTTATTTAGTTTCACCTGTCCCGGTCGCATATTTGTAAGCAGAAGACGCGTCCGCCAAAAGGCGCGAGCCGAAGTAGCGTGGTATATAGCAGATGAGTCAGCCAAAACCGCTTGGTAAACGGCAGACACGTGAGATTTGCAAAAATGTGACAAAAAATGGCTAATGGAAAAAAAATCATAACTCAGTGAAATGAGATGATATTGCAATCAGATTTAGATGTGAACTTGATGGATTGGTAAGATATTGAATTTATTTGGAGACTTTCAATACTGAGGGAGGGAGTTGTGGGGGTTTTTGGGGGTGGTTTCTGACAAAAATCATAACTCGACAAAATGGCAGTGTTCCACGATGGGTTTCGAATATATGTTTCTTGAATCCAGAAAAATGCAATGCCATACCCCCCATAGTTTGGAGATTTGGAGAGTTCTTTATGAAAAATGATGAAACAAATTCATATCTCGACGAAATGAGAGTGTTTCACGATCAGATTCAAATATGTGTCTCTTGAATGCCGAAAGAATGAAATACAAAAGACCCCATAGTTTGTTTGCCCACAGGTTTGGAGATTTGGGGGATTGTTTATGAAAAAAATTCATATCTCGGAGAAATGAGTGTTCTACAATCAGTTTCGAATATGTCTTTCTTGAATGCCGAAAGAGTGAAATACAAAAGACCCCATAGTTTGTTAGTCCCCAAGTTTGGAGATTTGAGGATGAAAAAAAATCATATCTCGACGAAATGAGAGTGTTCTACGATCATATTCGAATATGGGTTTCTTGAATGTCGAAAGAATGAAATACAAAAAACCCCATAGTTTGTTAGCTCCCAGGTTCAGAGATTTGGGGGTTGTTTATAAAAATGAGAAGTGTTCCATGAAAAAAAGAATTGTGTCCTTTAATTAATTCAAAATAAGCAAAACCTTCGCATTAACATGAGTCTTAGGTTTTCATTTTTTGTCAATTTGTTTGTATTAACATACAAATGTTTATGAGTATATGCTTTTGTTGAAGTTCTTTCGACCCTGGCGTTCCCCCCACAGGCTGAAAAACACTGCTGTAGAATAACGCGATAGACAGGGAAGTGCATCTGCATCGTGAGATATGAAAACGTAGACCCGGAGACGCATTTAATTGCTAAATAATTAATAAAATATAATATTCATACGTGTATTTTGCGATGTTCATTGGTGAGCTACTGCCTCACCTGCCTCATAGGACAAGCCACCACTGTTCTTTACTGGAGAGTTTGCAGACTTGCAGAGGATCAAATTATTTTCTTTGGCACTTTTATATACGTAATTATTGGGTAATTCACGCATTTCTGTTATGTTACATGCAAAGCTGAAACAGTGAAAATGCCGACGTGTCAGGAAGACAACTGACGCCTCATCTGAATATGAAAATGAAAATTTCTATGCCACACTTACTCCAGTAAACAGCAGACGTATCAGGCGGACTCTGGCGGACGCATCTGCTAAATATTAACATTATTCGGGAATGCCGAAATTTACCGAAGGGATAACTCGTCTCCTGTTTACAAATATGCGTCCCGCAGTCTGTCTGTCTGTCTGTGTGTCTGTAATCAAATCTTGCAAGTTAAATATGACACACTTCTAATCGTCCGATTGATTTGAAATTTTGTAGGTGTACCTAATCCTGGTGACAATGCATCATGAAATATTTTTTATAGAAAAAAACAAAATGGTGGCTCCAAAATGGCGGATTAGTTTTGTATTTAGGATCCGATTCCATTCAAAATTAGTATCTGGGGGTATTTGGGTTCGAGAATGATGATACTCATGTCAAAACTGGGAAATTCAAGATGGCGGCCACAATATGACGGACGAGTTTTGTAATTATGATCATATTCTATTCAAAATTGGAATTAGGGGGTTTTTCTGGGTCGGAAATTACGATTCTTCAAAACCGAGGAATTCAAGATGGCGGCTTCAAAATGGCGGATGAATGTTGTTATAAAAGCTTATCTTCAAAAATGTTTTTTGAGAATTAGGCTTGTTTTTCAGTGAAATTCCAACACTCGATTCTTGATTTCCGTACAAGAAAATAGAATAACTGAATCCTTCTACCATTTTTATATACATACGTGAAATATTTCCAGTATTAACAGAGAAAAAGTTTTTTCAGCATTCGCCAGGTCTGTCAAATTATTGAATTCACATAATATTTTCTCAAATTCATTATTTTCTCAAAGTAAATTAACATTTTGATAAATACGTAATTACTACGATTTTAATGCAGAAACGACAACGTTGCGGGGGTATCTGACAGAGGAATGACCATAACTTAACATTTTCAAAATATACGCGGTGAAATGTGTCAGAATTCCAGGGCAAACCGCGATACTTTATAAAAGTGAATGGAGTATACTATTCAAAACTAATCACTGAAAACAAACCATGGTGACCACCATTATTTATTATATCATTGTATATTTCATAAGGAGAAGTGTCACTTTTCATGGCGAGCTTGAGTTTAGTGAGGCGGGTAATTGAAAGCGAGTCATGAAAAGCCACTTATCCTTCAAATGAAATGTTATTTTATTTTCAAACATTTTGAAATTAATGGAAACCTGAATATACACTTTTGGATCGACATTTACGATCGTTACAATTGAGTGAAAAATGGAACATTTGCCTAATTACGATTGTCTTGCAAAATTCATCTTTACATAACAAAACCTTTCCTGCCTGCTGTCTCAATGAACTGTAACACTTTTATGAGGGCTACATCCATCATTTGTTCCGGCTTCAAAAACTAAGAGCCAAGGTGTTGCAGCCTTTTCCGATGAACAGCTTCACAATCACATAGCAAGTGCTTGATTGTCTCAGTGGCTTCTTGACAGAAGTGTGAAGTGTCTCCCGGCGCCTCCCCCGTGTTTTTCAGATTATACTTCACAGAAAAGTATCCCGTCAGTGCTCCCGTTAGTTTCTTCAATTCCAGTGTACTGAGTGAGAGAACTTTTTCAGTCCAGCTCGACAAGTAGAAGAGAAAAGACTTGGCCTGTCTTTGTTAGTATGCTAAACTTTATTTCCATGTTCCAAAATGTGTGCCGCTGGTTCGGAATCCGAAAAACCAAAACAACAGTTTTATATTGCATGATCGAAAGAATGAATAGAATGGTTAAATATCTGATGGAAGTAGTCTCCAACTATCAAAGGGACTGGGACCACTACCTATATCTGTTTACTATGGATTACAAATAGTCAGTTCAAGAGTCCACTGAAGAACCACAATCCAGGAGAAGAAATAGCAGAGCTGGTGCAGAATATATCAGCGATATGGAAGGTAGACAGTATTTCCACGAGGGAGTAAGCTTAAACCTCCAGAAATATAGGCAAAAAGAAAATGTTATGGAGCTCTAACAAGAAGGCCAACCAGTAGATATGTGGACTACGTCCAGAGACAAAGAATTTGGCCGGGTACAAGAACTCTTTAGATAGCAAGTTGACCATCAACGCAACCTTTTCTATCTGATATCCAAGAAGTTCTCCCAGGAGAAGCCAAGCTACAGAGATCTATGGATTGCTTTGCCGAGTTTAAATTATTAAAAAACAAAGCAGTAGAGAAAAGGGCAGCGCCGAAGTTGGGATAAGATTAACTCAACTGGAGAATTGCTCGTTACATGCTGGAAGCTATTTTCCCGATATGAGCTACGAATACTGCTATGTAGTTTTAAACCAATTCCTTCAACAGAGAAGATTGTTGCATGTTATTTCCACCAGCACTGTAAATGTAGAAATGGAGAAGTCTACATATTCAACCACAGCACCAAATATGTTCGCGGACCGAACCGTTTAGGAAGGGGCAGTGTTACGAAGTACGCCCCTGCCTGCCGGAATTCCTTCGAACACGCAGGCTAGAGCGAAGTGTTCGAATTAGCTCTATAAACCCTACTGAGACAGCCAAGCACTTGCTACGTGATTGTGAAGCTGTTCATCAGAAAAGGCTACCACACATCTTCCGCCCCTCCTCCAATCTTATCTAATCTAAATCAAAAAAACGATGAGCAAGGGAGGAATCCAATAGATGAGAATTGAAGCAAGCTTGACCAATCATAAATTATGAAATAACTGCGTAAATAAATACTACTGTAAAATAGTGGCTGTAAATAATGAAAATAAATTAGTGACATGAGGCAATTTCAAAAACCCGAGGAACGTAACAATATCTTAGTTATCACCACTCGCTCTTTTTGTATAAACAACTAGTTCCGAATCAGTTTGGTATTGATACCAGTTACTGTCACAGTTTCAATTCACATATTTTTCGAGAGACATGTTGATTTAACCAATCTTGTCTTCATGTTTAGCTGACAGGAACAGCTTTAGAACAATATGACAGAGAAACACTGGATGATGTTATGGATATGTTGAATAATAGTAGACAGTATGTATCTGGCACAGCCCTCTGTTTGTTGGATATTGTTATGAAATTAAGGAGTGTGAAGTGGGGATACAGTAGTCAAGAATCTAGTGGCAGGTAAATGAATTCTGTATACATCTCAACCGTTTTTCTTCAAAACATTTTTTAGTAACAGTGAACAAGAAGCATTTTGGGAGGATGATGTTAACACGGTCTTTTACAACTCTGATGGTAACATGCTGTCGAATGAAGAAACGGAATTCCTAGCAGCTAATCTTCAATCAACTGATGAATATTTCCTGTGAGTATAATTAGTCTCTATTCCATTTTCATAATCAATTCAAATGAAAAAACAATATTCTCTGAGTTGATATAAAATTCAAGTGTGAGAATTATATGCTTGTACAATCATCCGCGGCCGTTTTTACCTCAGACGTTCACGGAGAACGGGGTTACGAATAATATTGAAAATTTGGTTTCTCCAAAAATCAGTTCTGCTCTATCGATCTAAATATACATGGTAAGTCTTTGACTTGTACATATATTTTAACTTTAGATTCCTTCCATCAAACGAAACACTTTTTTCCTATACCATTTTTCAAAATTCGGTTTCGTTTGAAAGATACAGGCTGTCGAAAACCCATTAAAAAAACACTTTTCTGTTCATATCTTCGGAACCGTTATTTTAAATAAACTGAATTTTGGTTGACTGTTTACTTCTAAGGTTTTTCCAATAAAACGCGTCGTTTTCGAGTTATTCTTAATTGTATACGATGAAATTTGAGGGAAAAATCACGAAATTCAAGAATAATCTGGATGCTTTCCTGGATGAAATATCATCGAGTATCTTCTCTGGTCTCTGGTGACAATGTTGTCAGAATGTTTATCAACTTGGTCGAGACTGAAATCTAAATGATGGAAAAACGTTTGATGTAAAGATATGTAATAATAAAATCCCACAAATGTGGGAGATAAAATTGAACACCAAGGATGATGAAAGTATATGCACAGTTTCTATTAAAAAATTATTGTTACTGATCCATTTAAAAAAAAAGTCAATGAAATACAAAATGCAGATATATGAATGATGCATCTCTATACAAACCACGTAATAAATTGAAATTAATGAAAAATAAAATGATACTTAGCACTAAATAACCCGTGGCGACGTTTCTTTGCAGCAACCAATTAGTTTAAAACTTCTGCACAATCAAAAACTCCAATTTATACACGTAAATTTTATAAACTCGACACTACACGGTTGACATTACATTAATTCACTGAATGTCTGCATATAATCATCAGGAGATCGAAGAACACCTATAATAATAACCACGTTCCATGATTGTTTGTTCAAAGTTGGCTGCGCCTCCAACGGTAATTGAGATTACCAATGTCCTCCGCCGGTTTCCGCTATACGCATGCGTGGCGAAATTTTGCGGCGTAGTCTATTTTTGATGGAAATGGCAGAATACATAGATATTTATATTATGTTACCTAAAAAATCCTTTACCTCAATGAAAAATCAACAAGTTGGCAACATCGTCTTAAAAGTTCTGTGAAATATTCACAAAGATCATTGTTTTGAATACGAAATACATAGTCTGATCACTGTCTGTGGTTTGATATAGCTTGTTCAATCACATGTGAAGGGAAAACTTTTTTCTTGAGATATTTTTGGGATATCAAGGAAAATATGAAAAAGTTATTATGCCCACTTGCACCGTAGAATATAGGCCTGCCTTAAGGGTGTAGGGTTTGAGACACAGATTCTCTTGCTCCACAGATTAAGTGCAGGTAAAATCCTTCCTATTTAAAGCCTTGATATTTCATGGATTAAGGAAGACTTAGCCCCGCCTTAAAGATACATAAGCTCAAAGAAGAACTTCTCTGTCAGTTTTTGACGTATCAACGAGTTATTTGTCAAGGAGTAGAAACTGTTTGTATTTGTTGTTGTGATTGTGGTATTCAATAATGAAAAATATGGATATAATAAATAGGTTCAATGAAATCTACTAGGAAACCTACGACATACAGGGTGTGTCAGCAAGGCGTACGGCTAAAATAGCGCCTAAACTGTACCGTTTGGAGAAAAACTTATATGGCATGGTTATAAGATTGACCAGAATCAACAAAATAAAAATAATTGTACATATACAGGGTGCGTCAAATGGAACACCCTATATTTTTCTCTTTCATGAAATTTGTTTTTCAAATGTCAACTTTTTTTACGAAGTATGTGCCATACTCAAACTGCTCTTTTTTGGGATATTTCACATTCTCTAAAAAAATGATGCCAATAAAAGCGTATTAATAAAAAAAATATAGTGTGATCGCATGAACTGAGCTGATTTTTTTTCTTATCTCCAGACGTGCCACATAACCAACACGAAAATTGAATTAATCTTAAGTTTCATAAATAAATAAAATGAATTACTAATATCGAATTAATGTGAACTCATATGTATTTTTCAAAATTATATTGTGATCAGAAAACCGCCACACTAAGCTAAAAATATTTTATTGAGGTTGTGAAGAATATTTATATTGTGTAATTGTGCCTCCTTGATCTCAATATCTGCAACTGCAACTTTCAACGCTTCCTCCTTCAATGTCGTTTAAGAGAGTAAACGATGTTTGGTAAAACCCGGCCGGGTTTCACAAAACAACATGTTTGGTGAAACCCGGCATAAGGCCGGGTCAAATCTTAGGCTACGTCCGCATAGGCAGGAGGCTTGCTTAGCGCCTAGAGGTTTGCTTAGCGTCTAGAGGCTTGCTTAGCGACTTGCAATCTGGCTACTACAAAGAGAACTGACTTCCAAAGAAAACTCTTTCTTTAGTTTATTCTTCATTACATTCCAAAACTGTAATGTTAGATCAACTGCAGTCTTCATTGTGCATACTTATGTACATTCTACAACGTTCGTTTCACTAAGCTACTCGCTTGGTGACTCGCCAGGTGACTCGCTAGGCTCTAGGCTCTAGTTTATCTGATGTGGCCTGCAAAGTATATTTTAGTACAATGTTATGAGAAGAAAATTCTCAAATGGCAGGAAAGAAATATTTCACAACGACCGTGACTGTCATCGCGCATTAACTGTCAGATAATGAGAGCGACCTGATCGGCGCCAGATCAAATCTTACAGATTTCCCTTTCGTGTGTGCCTTGCTAATCAGAGTTTATCTGATGTGGCCTGCAAAGTATATTTTAGTACAATGTTATGAGAAGAAAATTCTCAAATGGCAGGAAAGAAATATTTCAGCTTAAAGAAGAGAACGTTATATGGTAACCGATAGAGATAAACTAATACAAACAGTAGAAAAATTCTACACATCCCTATATGAGTTTTAAGTAGATCAGACAGGAGAAAAACCACTACAGAATTCACAAAACCAAGGCTCCGAAGAAATACCCGATATATCACACACATTAATAAAATGGAAAATATCAGGGCCCTCCTGGACTGGATGAGGTGGAGAGGGAGACTATAAAGCTGTGAGGACCAATTTTGAGAAGAAAAAACAGAACTTATTAATCTATGCACCAGAAAATCCCAACCTCATGAAACGACTAAATCACGATATTGCTCTAGAAAACGACATGCCAATTAGCTCGCTTAATCTTCTCAACAAGTTGCACACTAGAATCCTTACAAATATATTAGAACAGGCTGGATTTCGTGCTCGTTATGGCACCAACCGTCATCTGCAATGCTTAAAAATCCTGATCGAAAGGACGTTAAATCCAACAGGCGTTCGGTCCTGGCATTTTGTTGATTTCCATAAGGCGTTTGATACTGTAGAAGTATTGGTCATTATAGAGCATTGAAAATGAATGCCGAATCGACATCGATACACAAATGTCATCAAAAATACAACAACGATCAACCTCCACTGCCAGACAAAGAAAAACTAAATAGAAAGAGGCGTAAGGCAAGATGATACTTTATCCCCTAAACTATTCATCATTTTCAAAACGTGTGTTTCACGCATCGCAATCATCTTTGATCGGAGAATCGCGGGCTTGATCGAAGAATCTAATGGATTTGACAGTTCAAATTCCAATTTAATTGGCCATCAACTGATTTCAGAATTGACGGATTTATGAAACCCACTGTAAGAGTATGCTCTCAAAAACTTAGAATGGTGAAACAAGGGCATCAGTATCGATGGAGAAAGACTCAACCATCTTATATTAGCCGAAAGAACTTGAAGAAATTCAAATGGGTAACTCATTCTATATTTCTTCACTTCTGAATAAATAATGAAGAGAAATCACATATTCATTTTCTACCTGAAATGTAAGGATAAACTTCCAATAACGAAATCTTTCTTTTACATTCTCGAACCGGAATGATCTATGGCATCCAATGTCCCGAATTTTCCGTCAGAACAACACTTTCAATGGTAATCAAATCACAAATTCACTGAAATGTAACTGCAACAAAGAGAATCAGATTAACATAACAATCATTTCATCACGTTCTTTTTTTTTATTGAAAGTTTTCTTCAGGCTTCTTCTCCCTTCTTCGAGGATTTACAAACATTGCTGTTTGGTACTGAAGCATATAGAATTCTGATAAAAACCCGAAGACACAAGCGTAATTGAAAACAACACTACAATTCATCTGAAAATCTACTTTGTCATTTTGGCAATTTACACTATGGAGACATGATGATTAATTATTTAATCGAAAGAAACAGCCACCCAACAACTGAATATCATATTTGATATTCAAATGTTTCGGGTACAAAGTAGATCTATATGAATTGATGTATCATTAATTTGAATGAAAAACGTTTGTTTATAAGATGTTCGAGTAGAATATAAACAAATAATAAGCGTTTGCATACTAATCTTCAGGAAAGTAGAAGAAGGCAGGTATTTTAAACGAACAAATGTTGTACTCAAGTTGCAGACATGATCAGACCAAACTAAGGGCGAACTGCACCAATTTATTCTTATGTTGGGCTCGGCTAAGCTCCACTCAACTACACCATTGAGATTCCAGTGGAGCTTAGGTAAGATGTCAAAAAACATGGTGTATGCACTCGTCAATTTTTGAATACAATGTCATTCGACCAAATCGAAAATATTAGAAATGTTTCGTCGCGGCGCCGCAATGTCATTCAAGGTCATTCCGTTGATTTGATTGAAGTATCACAGCTGATTTTCTAAGGTCAATTATGACATAACCACATCATGAAATTTTTATGTAATGGAAGTCTTATAACTTTTCTCTGAACTAATCTATATACATATAAAAGAAAGATGTTGGTTACACCATTTATAACTCGAGATCGGATGGACTGTTTGTTATGAAACTTCATATGTGGATTCGTCTACGGTCTGGTTATTATAAAATACAATAAAACTCTGAAAAAATCGATGAAAATTTTACTTATACAGGAAATGCTTTTCCTCCTTTTGAGTAAGGCCACTAGATGTCGCTACAGTTACAGTTACGCTACCGCTTATTCATTTGTTCTTCATTTGATATTCTCCGCTCTATGGTCACTGTAATAGTGTGTAATTTGAGTTTCCTAAAACTCTGCGCTGTTGGGCAAAACCAGAATGTCTTAGCGTAGGAGTACAGATGTCTAAAATGATTAGATTTCGTTGAGATATGAGAAAAGTTTCGTTCTTACCACTTCAGATGGCGCTATTCACACATTATGACTGACGATTATTAGTTACTAGCTGCCCCGGCGAACTTTGTTTCGCCTAAATCCTTGACTATACATATATTCTTCCATCATGGACTATACCATCTTTATAGTCTAAGGCCTAAATTATACTTACGGTGGATTTCACAAATCGTCTTCACCGGTGATCGGAGATTAACGGCTTGGTTTTCTGATTTTTGAACTGTGAAATCGGGAGGATTCTAGATCAAGCTGCTATTCATATTTAAGAATTGAACTGGAAATATTTAAGTGACATATTTTCATCCTCGATATCTATTTTTTTGTTGTCTTATACATAACCTCTACATTTCTCGCAGTTTACGAATTTCCAATCGACTTAATCCATATTAAACTTTCCCTCAGAACTACTATGAATCAAAATTTCAAGAATATGAACAAAAATTTGAATAACAAATAAAAATCAGTCATTTCTGAATAGCGCTACCTGAAGTGGAAAATTCGAAACTTTTCTAATATTCTCAATTTTGACTTATCAAAATCTAATCAGTGCTCACACCAATATTTTAGACATATTTATTGCTATTCTGCTAAGCTCAAAACATCTGAGTTGGTGGAGTAGCGAGAATTTCATGGTTCCATGGATATGAGCTGTCACACAGAACGTGTGCTGGAACGGGGTTCACCAATAAGACTAATAAGAGTAAATGGAAAATTCCGGTAGATGTTATTTTATTTTATTTAAAAGATCTAAAAGGTTGAAAACTTGAATTTTTTTAAACATTCCACGATCACATACAATGCTCACCTGAGAGCCTGACCAAATTAGATTAATTCCTTATTGTCGAACAATACGGCAAATAAGCAAAAACTTTTGGGTTCAATCTCCATTCAATTTGTTCAATTTAGTTGACGATATCAAGCTCGTTAGAAGACAAATCGAGATGTTCCAATGAAATCGATAGCACGATCGACACAGAGTTAAAATGATGAAAAAAAAATTATCAACCCTGCCGGTTGTGTTGAACCCACATTCAAATTTATTGATGGTCGAATGGCCAGATTAGGCAACCCATAAAACATTATTTGATATCATTAGTGGTAGCCCGATGAGCAAACGTTTCAAAATCATTGACGCTTACAATACTGTCTCTGTGCAAACAGAAACAGAAAAATAATATGTCAATTACAATGATCTTCAAAATCCGATTTACTTAATATTGTTGCTCCACCAACTTGATATGTTTACCCGCTATTTGATCTGGTAATAACCTTCCATGTTACTATAAGTTCTACGCAAATCGCACAGTCACGCCATCTAATAGTGGTAATATCAAATAAGATACCTACGAAAAAGCCACCAACTGTAGTGACACCTATTGGCCTTATTCAAAAGAAGGAAAAGCATTTCCTACATACGTAAAATTTTCATCGTTTTTTTCGAAGTTTTATTGTATTTTATAATAACCAGACCGTAGACGAATCCATCAATGAAGTTTCATAACAAACAGTCCATCCAATCTCGAGTTATAAATGGTGTAACCAACATCTTTCTTTTATATATATATATAGATTTGTATACAAGTTTTATTTATTCCAAATAACGTAATCGTGAGGGTTCTATATTTGACATTATCACAATTAAATGGCGATGAATTTGTTGAGGCTTTCGCGGCCATCGATTGATGTCATCTGTTCTTTTTTCGAGCATTTCGGTCGTCGTGGTTTGAAATCTTCGAAAAAAGAACATATGACATCAATTACTGTGTAATTTAAATAGGGCTTATAAATAGTACCATGAAAGGCTATCAACAGATCCAGAAGCGGGTGAATATCACAGTGAATTTTTATCGAAATGTCAAGTAAATCGGATTTTGGCGATGAGTTCCAATCGTGAGATGTCCATTCTCATCTTTTCTCATAATTTTCAAAATGTTTTTGAATTTCTGTTTGGGTAATAAATATATTTGCGGAAATAACTGAATCCAAAATTGCCATTATTAGTGATTGACACATTGTGACATATTATTTTTGTGTATCTGTTCTGCGTGATAGCTCATATCCATGGAAATATTTGATAGTTCAAAAATCAGAGAACCAAGCTGTTGATCTCCGATCACCGGTGATTACGATTTGTGAAATCCACCGCAAGTATCATTTGGGCGGAACAAAGTTCGCCGGGCCAGCTAGTATAATAATAATAATTATCTACTCCCGTAGAATAATATATCCATTATCCAACTGGTTTTGATCTGTTATAGCCTCCATAAACCAATAGCGTGAGTTATAATATAACTCACGCCTATAACTCACTCTAATACAAATAGGAAAAATTAAATTACTTACGAAATTAATTAGAAATTCAAATTGGAAATTCACGTCTGTGCAATGTATAACAACATAAGATGGCCGAAGTTATGGGTTATATTAAGGGAAATGGGAGTTCCTGCTCATTTGATAAGCCTTATTGCGAACTTGTACACCAACAGTACAGCAGTTGTCCGTATTGATAATGGATGAACTTAATGGATGAATTTAAAATAGATAAAGGTGTAAGACAGGGTTGCGTGCTGTCACCCATGCTTTATAATATATACAGTGAATATGTGATGCGTACACTGTTGAAGGGATGGAGTAGAGGTCTATCGATCGGTGGTACCAGGTTCTCTAATTTGAGATTCGCCGACGACACAGTGTTGATCACATCAACGATACTAGCCATGAAAGAACTGTTGAAGCGACTTGCAGATATTGGTGAAGAATACGGCTTAAGGATAAACTATCAAAAATCAAAAATTATGATAATTGATCGGGGAATACTGTACCCAATTGCGAAACGGTAAGCTCATTTATCTACCTGTGAGCGACAATTCGTGATGATGGAGATACTGATCCTGAAATAAGGCGACGAATACAACTGGGAAGAACTGCAATGACACAACTATCAAAAATATGGAAGGATAAGAATATCACCAAGGCAACTAAGATCAAACTCGTTCAGACTCTGGTGTTTTCAGTGCTCAATTATGCTTCCGAGACCTGGGTGTTGGAGTCGAATGTTGAAAATACCTTGGACTACTCGAAGAACGAATTTATCCATCTTAAGAGAAATAGATGTGCCACAGAGGCTATCAACGCTTGTGTACAAGCGGATTTTTAAATTTTATGGACACATAATGAGAGGCGACAACATCGAACGCCTTCTAGTGCAAGGAAAAACTAAAGGCAAACGCAAGCGCGGCAGACCCCCTTCGCGTTGGACGGGTACAATAACCCAGATGCTTAATAAGCCCGCCCGACACTCACGGCGCGAATCGCGCCAAGAATTCTTGCCGTGAACTTCGGCAAGAATTCGCGCTCACACAAATATTCGCACTTTGGTTCGCGGCATCCTCGCTGTCTACGAAGACTTTTCGCCTGTTGAGCCAGCTATAAAAAGGGTTTATTCTGATAATAATCAAGAAATTCTCATTCCACTTATATAAATCTGAATCTATTCTAATTTCACTTCATTGCTACATGAATCATTCATTTCTGAAGCGAATAAAGTCAGTGAACAAGCATTAAATCATTACTGCGCAGGTACCGCGAAGGCCTGTGAGTGTGGATGGAACATGTGTGCTTAGGCGCGAAGCCTTTGTCGCGGGACTGGAGACCGCAAACTCACGGGGAAGACCGGGAAGCGCGAACGTTACACAAGAAAGTCATCTACACTCACGTTCGCGGTATTGGCCAAGATTCTTGCCATGAGTGTGGAGCGGGCTTTACAAGTATGGAATCTGCGAATAGGCTTACGCAAAACAGAAGGCAGTGGCAGAGAACCGTAGGACGAGTTATTGACGTCGAACGACGTCCGGACTATGATGATGATGATGCAATGTATAAGAGAACATTATTATCATTATCAATTGGTTATCACGTTGGTCCGGAAATTCAAAGATACGTGGTTCGACTCCCGTTCGAAGTGAAAACTTATTCCGAGATTCAAAAAATCCGTCTGAATAACGATTAATAATTTTCTCTTAAACATTTCTCAGACGTTAATTTCCAATTTAAATTTAAAAATTTCGTTTTATATTGTTCATTGGTCGGAGACCCGAAATCTGACCCCTGCTGATGTCGACAAAATATCGATGACGCATAGGAGAAGGGTAGAGAGGGAATCCTTTGACCGATGATAGCGAATGAGTTTCCTCCCCACCATTTAACCTTCTCACCTGCGCAGACATCTTAGTCTGCGTGGCATCATTAACATCGAATTTCGGAAAGTGTAATTGGTTATCACGTTGGGCCGGAAATTCAAAGATACGTGGTGCGACTCCCGTTCGAAGTGAAAACTTTTTCCGAAATTCAAAAAATCCGTCTGAATACCGATTAATAATTTTCTCTTATTAATAAGAAAGTCGAATCGTTTGATGGGAACTCTATTTCAGACATCAAGGTAACGTTCTCGCCATCCATTTCTACATTTTCTTGGGTCTGAATATCCAAAAATTGCATTTGGAAAACCTGAATTTTTGACGTTTTCTACGGGATTCGATGTCGATTCGATTTTCGACCACAGAGATAGCTTTTCATTTCGGATTTTACTGAAGAAGTCGAAGATAAAGTATAGTGTTCAATTCGTGGTAATGGTGATAATACACTTGAGGAATTACACCACTCGCCTGACGGCTCGTGCTGCAAAATTCATCTGCGTGTGTTATGACGTACATTACCGCTCATTGAACAATATGCTAATATTCGTTCTTAATACATGCATCCTATGTAAGGAAAATATATGTCGAGAGAATAAAAAATTAGACTAGACCACAAAATTAAATAATATATTATAACTTCGTGGTGACCCATAGCCATACAAACATAAACAAAATTTGTCTTTCTAGCTATTTATTAGGTGTCAAAAACGAAGGCGACATGTTTCGGTCTTTTGAATATAGACCATTATCAAGCCTGAAACTGGAACAAAACTAGTAAGTTGCCTGAAAAGTTGAAACTAATTGGAATACTCCTGAGAGTTCATTCCGGCAAGAACACTTACGAGTTTGATCTTCAGTTTTTAATTATGTAGTCCACCATGAATCGAAAAGAGGAAAGGCTGGGGGACATATTATGGAAGCCCCTCGGTCCAATGTAAATTTATTTAATTGGTTTTAACTCCGGACCGCAATGCGTAAGAAATTCCAAGTATGACAAATTCACAAATTGCCAAACGACAAACGGAGAGGAGGTTAATTTTGAGGTTAACCATAGACACGGACAAGACAAGTTCAACCACCGAATATAAAAAAAGAAAAGTCGAACAATAAAACGAAAAAACGAAAAAAATTTTAGGTCTATTACAAAAGTTCAGTCCTGAAACTCGGGTACTCCTAACAAAGTTGCCTACAATACCCTGAATGTATATCATAAAAGGAGTTAACCATTTGAGAGTTGAGGGTTATAATGTCCTTGTTTAGATTTTAATCTCCTCAAGAATTCCTGTCTCACGCCAAATTCACAATGATGTAGTAAACTGGAATCCTCAACCATGTCAAAGTTATGTATATATGGACTTGTTGTTGGTAGGTAGACGGGCACTAAAATGATGTTCCTTCACTCTTGTCTCGAGGCTTCTCCCCGTTCTCCCGATGTAGGTGACTGAGCATGCGGGATCTCCACATTGTAGTTTGTACACCTCTGACTTTGATAGGGGAGAGATTTTGTCTTTGTTCCTCACTAAAATTTGCAGGCTATTCGTTGATTTGAAGGCAACCCTGATACCTGGTAGTTTCTGCAGAATGTGTGCTATGCGGTAGGATATCTTACCTACTTGGAGTTCTTCTAGGGTACCAAAACAGGATTTTTCCAAGGAATGGGTTGGATGGCTGCATAACTAACATGTTTTCGAAATACGCCATGAAGACTTCTGCGAAGAGAGGAGACAAACCATTGCCCATGCCTAAACCTTCTGCCTGTACAAAAATTTTGTTGTTAAAGGAGAAGAAATTCTGCTCAAGGCAGGTCTTTGTGAGGTGGAATAGGGGTTCTGAAACGTCGGACAAACTGGAATTGTCCACCTCACAAAGACCTGCCAAATCTCCAAATGTGGAGATCCCGCTTGCTCAGTCACCTACATCGGGAGAACGGGGAGAAGCCTCGAGACAAGAGTGAAGGAATATCTTTTTAGTGTCCGTCTACCTACCAACAAAAAGTCCATTTTTGGAGTGCACCTGAGAGAGACTCAACATAACTTTGACATGGTTGAGGATTCCAGTTTACTACATCATTGTGAATTTGGCGTAAGACAGGAAATTCTTGAGGAGATTGAAATCTAGAAGCACGCTAACAACAAGGACATTATAACCCTTAACTCTTAAATGGTTAACTCCTTTTATGATACATTCAGGGTATTGTAGGCAACTTTGTTAGGAGTACCCGAGTTTCAGGACTGAACTTTTATAATAGAGACCTAAAAATTTTTTCGTTTTTTCGTTTTATTGTTTGACTTTTCTATTTTATATTCGGTGGTTGAACGTGTCTTGTCCGTGTCTATGGTTAACCTCAAAGTTAACCTCCTCTCCGTTTGTCGTTTGTCAATTTGTCATACTTGGAATTTCTTACGCATTTCGGTCCGGAGTTAAATCAATTTACATTGGACCGAGGGGCTTCCATAATATGTCCCCCAGCCTTTCCTCTTTTCGATTCATGGTGGACTACATAATTAAAAACTGAAGATCAAACTCGTAAGTGTTCTTGCCGGAATGAACTCTCAGGAGCATTCCAATTAGTTTCAACTTTTCAGGCAACTTGTTTTGTTCCAGTTTCAGGCTTGAAACATGTCGCCTTAGTTTTTGACACCTATGTTTAAATAACTAGCTAGAAAGACAAATTTTGTTTATAAAATTAAATAAGAAAACAATAAACATGTACAATATAACATCCCATAAAAAAGAATGAAACCATGATGACTACAACTTAATGCAGTACATCAACAACCGGAGGAGTGTGATTTTACTATTAAATCTGTTTTAGATCTATTTATCTATTAAATCATGCGCATAAAAACGTCGTTCATCAAGAAGCCAAGTTCTCAATTTTCTCTTTAACACACTGTCAGAATTGGCTTGTTTTATATCGGATGGAATTTCATTGTACACTTTAGGTCCAATGAACAAAAATGATCTATTGAATAAAGTTTTGTGAGGTTTCGGAATTGCCAAGGTGGATTTGATTCTACTTCTTGTCACCTAATCGTGATGTGCCGTCGGCACAGAATTGCTTCTTTTTAGACCAGAGGCTACCGTTTGGAGAAAAACTTGTCTTACATCTAGACCTTGGGACAACGTGAATAATAAGTCAGATGAGAATAATACACTCTTCCTCAAATTATTTCCGCAAAATCCACATTTGTATGACCTCCAAGTTGTTGATGTGGTTCTTATAATATATGCCTCCCCATGCTATGATTCCATATCTCAGTTGAGATTCCACAAGGGCAAAGTAAATGGATAATTGGATAATATGAATCAGAATGTCCAGAAAATAAAAACAAATTATTGCCTGAGAGAACTATCGACTATAAACGTTCAATAGAATAAATACTGATATTTGAAATAACCAATAAAAATCAGTCATAATTTGTGAATAGCGCCACCTGAAGTGGAAATAACGAAACTTTTCTAATATGTTCAATTTTGGCGAAACAAAATCTAATCAGTGCTCACACCATTATTTTAGACATCGCTTAGACCACGGTAAGAAATTTCGATTTTCATGTTGACATTGGCAGCCACTTGCAAAGAAAAGTTGGGTTGAATCGGTGGGTTTTATAAGCTCTGTCAGTTCTAAAATCAGTTGATTGCCAATCAAATGTCAATTTTGAACTGTCAAATCACGGAAGTGAATCTTCAGAATAGAAGTTTAAAAAGGCCGAAGAAGTAAATGAAGAATCTTAGAAAATTTTCCAACTAAATTTACTGTAACAAGAATTTGTACAATTGTTCGCTATTCTCTGCATGCTTTTGCCCGGCTAAACGTGGGCTCACTTCTATCGGTTTAATGAGCATTGATTTCAAACTTTATTAAAAAAAATCATTTACATTTTGAGAAAACTTTTTTAGAAATTGTGTGTATTCCAACTCAATTGAAATCTTTCCAACTGCTTCAAAATCTCCAACTGCTTCGAAATTTTCCCAACTGCTTCGAAAATTTTTCGAAAGCTTCGAAAATATTCCAACTGCTTTCAAAATTCGCCAACTCTCTTCAACATTTGGGGGGGGGGGAACATCCCATTTTCGGGTGGAAAGTATAGCCTATGTCACCCAGGGATAATGTAGCTTTCTAAGGGTGAAAGAATTTCTGAAATCGGCCCAGTGGTTTTTGAGTCAAGTCGTAACAAACACACAAAAATACAAATCTTTCCTCTATATTTTATAATATTAGTATAGATATAACAGTCTCGAGGATAAGAATATGTTACTCACCCATACGATTAATTTTCTCTGGCTTATTTTCCATCTGAAAATAATTCCACGTAAGCTTAGTTAGGATCATCGCCATCTTTGACTACAGTCAAAACAACGAAAAAACGACAGATTCGGCGCCGTCTATTGGCGTATGCAGAACCCCTGGTGTATGCGATTTGAAAAAACTCGTTGAATTGAAGGGGGGAAGTGCTCTCAAGATATGAAAATCCGTACGAAAGATATCATGGTTACGGCCAGACGGATTCGTGATCAGTGATCGAATCTATTCGGTTGAGACCATTCTCAGCTTAAAATTCGGAAAATAGAGAGATCGTGACGAATATGATGATAATGGTACTACCTAACACATAAAAACTTGTTCATGTATCTTTTACATACAGGAATTTCGTCGGTTTTCGGAGTACATGAAATATATGGGATTCCAAAATCATAGACTGTAGTTTTAGCTGTATGATTTTTATTGACATATTTAATTGTTGTTTTTAGGGACCCTTCAGAAGATCCTGATGAACTATGTGATCCTGAACCTGAAATGGATGAAGAGATACAAGCTGCATTCAAAGAATTCGTCAAACTTAGTAAACGGTAGTTCAAATTATATTGAAAAATGAAGAATAATTGTGATGTATATTTAATTATTAATTCGATAAAAAATAATTATAAAATTCTTGTTTACTCTTTATGTCATGTTTTGATATATGTTAGTTATAGTGTTTTATATAGTGAATTCTAATTTTCATCCTCAAATCAATTTATAGACTGCATGTGGAAAGAGCGCTTCACATCATGATCATTTATGATTATAACCAAATGATCTCAAGGGATTGTTTGGTAGCCAAAAAATAAATATCTTCAAGGAATATCTGTTTTCTTCACCTATACATATTTTCAAACCGATGTGTTCATTTACCTCAAGAATCCACTTCATTGGACGAACTGAGGATGGGAAAATGACGTTGGACTTGGACATTATGCAACTTATAGGTACGAAAGCTTCTCGCGTTACATAAAAAAGAAATTTACCCAATACATTAATGAACTATTCTAAAATATGTATATGCAAAAATAACCAGCATTCCCATGTTATCAAAATTCACAAGTGACAGTACGGCAAAACCTCATGAATTGAAATAGTAGAATTGTTTACCAGGTAGGAAAAGCGTAACACCTCGTAGGAAAAGACACATTCCTGGACTCTGTGTTGCCAAGTCTCGGCTTGCGCCTCGACTTAGCAATTTTCACAATCGTCCAGGAATGTGTCTTTTCCTACGAGGTGAACATACTATTTTTCCGCAAATCGTTTAGAATTGGATAGATTTCGAAAAATGAAAATTCGAATCATAGACAACATAGACAAGTTGTTGACTATGATTCGAATTGAATTCGTATTGAAATTGGTTACGTTACTATGAAAACGTACTCATGTTGAATTGTTAAAGTTGACGCATAAAAATTTAATTGCTAGTGTTTCCGAATTTAAAACAGTGTAATAGCTAGGAGCATAGAATAACTGGAGAGAAGCCTCCGCTACAAACATGAACTGCCAAAAACGTCCGAACTTGTCAGTTCGACGCAAGGTCACGAGATGGCGACAACGTCGTTCGTTGCTACAACATGGCTATCCTTAATAAAATTATCTTTAATGGTTATTAGTTGTTATTACTTATTAGGTACCATTTGTTACTATATCATAATATATATTCTTTTGGAAGAAAGCAATACATACTTTTTTTCGTAAATCCGACAATATAATGCATATGCTTCAAGGAACAGATTGAATATGGGAAGAAAAATCTGTTTCCCGCTCCGAATCTAAGTGTTAGCACTGTTAGCAGAGGGAATGTAAACGGGGTACCATACAATTCTGCGTATGATACACGAGAACAGATAAAACCTCTGTCTTCCCCTATAAGAATAATAATACTTACCTGAATGTTCGCTTTTCGATTTATTTCTGGAACAATATGATGTCAATTTGATCCAATCAAGAGACGAGATTGTTCCCTTTGTTCAGGAATTTTGAATATTCAGCGCGTCCGAAGGGCGAAACAACCTGCGGCAGGCCTCTTTTGCTCTTTTACGCTCTTTCGAACGTTGTTTGACTTAGTTACGCTTCGACACTTTTGCGACTCCTCGTTTTGAATAAACATAATTTGCCAGTTTAATTCGACCAGTTTTTTTGATTTTTGAGTTTTGAAATTTCAGCATCGATTTCTTTGATTTAATTTTCCGTGGAAAATGAAATCAGTGCGAGGAAAATTCGAGACAGGACTCCCAGTTATTTGTGCAGTGCGTACTTCAGAAAACCGGTAAGGCCCCGTTTATATTTCATTATTCGTTTAATATAATTCTAACAATTGAATCAATTTGTGTTCCACGACTTTTAAATCATTTTTCTTTATTTAAATCTGTGTTATAATTTACTTTCCCTGGTGGTACCTTATTCTCTGTATTTATCAGCAACCTTTTTAAGGATTGAGTTCGGCGACTACGGGGTTACGACAGCGCTTCATCCTTTCTGGGATTACTCGCCTGAGCGTTGTTGGTCCACCGCCGTAACCTGCCCGTTTTTTATCCGCATTATTTTATTTCCTCGATTTTATACTGTATTATATTTCTTTGTGATTCCTAAATCTCTGGATTCATCAGCAACCTTTTTGAGGATTGAGTTCGGCGAGATTACAACGGGGTTACGACCGCGCTTCACCCTTTCTCAATTCACTGAAGGTTGACAGAAATCCAAGAGACTTCGTCAAGCCGAGGGGTTCCATTTTCTGGGACCACTTGTCTGGACGTTGTTGGTTCATTACAGTACCCGACTTATATTCGATCCCATTCTACTTTCAAGATTTCATCTTGTATTTTGATTTCCTTGTGGGGCCTTAATCTCTGTATTTATCAGCGACCTTTTGAGGATTGAGATCGGCAAGATCGTAACGGGGTTACGACCGCGCTTCACCCTTTCTCAATTCGCTCAGGGTTGACGAAATTACGAGAGACTTCGTCAAGTCGACGAGTTCCATTTTCCTGGGGCTACTTGTCTTTTTCCTCAATATTTGAGTGTGGAACACATCATTGTAAGTGGTTAGATTATATAATATTTTCTCTATTTCAGTATCGTAATGAGTTCATTACAGTACTAAAAACAGTGCTGTAATGAACTCATTACAGCATTGTTTTCAGTTATATTTTTCGTTTTTTTGTTGTCAGCACTGGCTTCCGCTCCTATCAATTTTCAACACAAGTTAATTGACCATATTCACCGTCGCCATATTGTTGTGCGACAAAACCAATCACCCATTGTTCCCAACGGAGAAATATTGAGTTCATCAAAAAATACTATCAGATTATTACATATATCTAATAATTCCTATATGGGCCATGTTAACTCCTATTCAATTTCTAAAATTAAACTGAAAGTATTCAAGTGGCATATTTTCATTCTCGATATCAATTTTCTTGTTGTCTTTCAGAATAAACATTACCTCCAAATTTCTCGCAATTTTTGCATTTCCAGTTGACGCAAGCGTACAACTCAATCGTTACCAAAGATTTGGCTTCACTTTGAGACTGTGAAAAGCAGGGGTATAATCCATAATGATGTTATTAGAAATATGGATTATTAGTATGGTAGGTATGTGGTATGAGAGGTTATATAAAATTGATGGTAAACTTTGGTTAAGTATTTTGTGAAAAAATCCAGGAAATATGGGTAGATATCAGTTTAGTGGAGGCCATGGTTGTTGTGTCAGTAATTGTTCGGCAAGAAATAGATCTAAAAATAAAAAAACTGACACCAAAATATTTCCATTTAAACTTTCGCGGTCCTAAGAAATTAGTGACTTTCGTTATTCGATGTTGAGAACCCTGGGTAGTTGGTATTGTCGCACAACAATATGGCGACGGTGAATATGGTCACTTTGATGTCAATTTCGTAACAGTTACCAACTGCCAAGATACAATACAAAAGTCACTAGGATGAGTTTTTCATTGAATTTCAACAGTATTTCACGAAATTTGACTGAAATAGAGAAAATATCGTCTAATACTCGTTGCAGAATGCAATTCCAACACTCATGCGTTCGAAAACTCGCTCCTTAGTCGCTCGTTTTCGAATTTCGCATTCGTATTGGAATAGGAGCCCATTCTGCAACTAGTTTTAGAAAATACTATTACGTGGCCTGCCGGATCTTGAAGTTTTGTTTGTTATTACTCCCGTACTTCCCTGTTCACCGTCCAATTCTCGCATTCGCTCACCTCGCCCGACCGTCTTGCTCACCCGATCACCGTTTATTCTTGAATTTATTAATCACTGTAAAATACTTACCGATACTTGAGTCATCTCTTTTAATTTCATGCTTACTTTTTAAATGAGATCAGTTTTAATTTTTCCTTCTTAGTATTAATGTATTAATCGATTTCTCCCCATTGTTATTTCTATTTGAGGTCAGTAAACTTTATATAATCCGGTTTGGTGTTTTGAGTGAAACGTGGACCACTGTTTGAAAGCTACCTTGGTAGAAGTGAAGAGTTCTTTTCAAGGCGCCACAACCTTGTTAAACCTATTGTGGCTGGCGCTCGAGCATTTGTTTTCCGTAAAGGTGACTGCGCCCTTGAAGTAAATAAAGGATCTTCACAGTGGCGCCCAAGCGGGGACCGTTTCTTTCGTGATAGAATAATTGAGACTGCATATTTTCCATAAGTGAAGTGTTACTGATTTCTGAACTGTTTTTTTGAAGGGATATCCATTTTTGACATTTTTCGATCACAGCTTTCATAGTGTGAATCTTGTGAACTTTTAATTATTGCCATTTTTTAGGACGATTTCGTGTAGAAGATTTTCAGTGATAAACGTGAATAGGTTGCGAGCTGAGGAACTGGTTTGGGAATTAGAAGCCGGTGGGACATAGGCCTGTGAGAATGTCCATGAGAACAGGATCCTGCTCCGGAGGGTGCTCAACCAGAGGGTGCTGCTCAGGCAAACCGTAAGAAATGCAAACGAGGAAATGAACATGGTAAATCAAATCTTGTGTGATCTGATTAAAAATATATTATAGTCAACTTCGAGGTCCAAGGGGGGGGGAGGGCATGGCCCCCCCGCCACCCCTTCATCCACCAGTGCTAAAGAGAATCGCCCCATGATCGCCGTCTGTATTGAGCACCTTAGATTAGAGGTGTACTGACTTTGGCTAATTACTAGTTGTGGACTGTTACCAGATAATTGAGTTAGAGATGGAAGTGTAAAATATTTATTGTACATTATTTACAATCATTATGAATATCATACTCGCATGAAGTTAACAATACAAGAGTGTTTCAGTTTAAATATTAACGACATCTAAACAGAGATATAGTATTCATTGGAAACGAGTTGAGAGAGTGTTGAAATATCACAATTAAAATATATGAATTGATCATGAGATGGTACAAGTTCATTGATGAATGAAGTATGATTGCTAAGAATTTACAATCTAAATGAAAATGATTCATAAGCAAATATTGTTCAAATATTTAAGAGTGCAAAATGATTCAGAGTGTTCAAATGAGAAAAGTGATGAATCATGAAATGGACTTAGCTTATCGTTCAACACAACGTTTACAGTGATTAACTTTGTAATAGAATTATTAAAAGTGAGTGTTTCGATTTAACCAGAAAAACAGAAGGTTTATATGATAAACTATAACGAGAAGTCGAGAGTTGTAATAAGATATAGAATTCAGAGTGTAATCGTAATGTATGAATGAAGTGTACATGTCCATCAATCAAGTTAACATTTACAGTGACAGGGTGCTTAGGAAAAGCACGAGCAGTTCTATTCTATCAGAAAAATAGGAAACGTGATTGATAAACTTAGAGATGTACCGAGTATACTTGTATTAAAGAGATCTGAGTTGAACGGTAAGTGAAATGCCATACATGTTCTCGAGCGAGTGAGTGAAAATAAATGAACGAGTGAATGAGAATACATGATTGAATGATTGAATATAAGAGATTACAAGTAATAATTGAAATCTTATACCAAACGAAGAGATGGCCGGTCAGGATCGAACCCATGGAGCGAGGCAGCTGGCCAGACGTGGCAACTGAATTGAAAACTGGAAATCTTCCAACGAGTAGTCTGAAAATCCTACCACCTGGTCCAGTTGGCCCACTCCAGGGTCCTCCCTGGAGTTACGAGGGCATAAATGTATCTGAAACTCGAGAACAGTATTAGCACATGGTCTGATTGAGGTTAACATTCAAAGTGGGCAGAAAATTCATATTAATCACAGAAAATATGATGTGAACTAGAGTTGCAACAAATTAACAATTAAATTATCAATTTCAATGGTACAGAGAAGGCTTGAGTTAGTTTAATCTTGGTAACACGAAGTGGTCCAGTCTGCACAGACCATAGAACTCATTATATTAATAAAATATATGAAAATATATATCGCAGATTGTGCAGAGAAATGAGTGGAACAGATATGGGCATTTTATGCGTTGGATACTACGAGGATGTCAATTAAACATTAGGATTTAATTGACCACGAGGTGACATGAATTTATCTGTGATTAACAAACGTTAACAATTGGTCAATAAGGCATTTAAAAATTAATTATTACATACCTTGAGATGGGCACTTTTCTTGTTTACCAAGATTAAACGAGATGATCAGAAATTACACAATTTGTGAATAGCGAGATGAACTTATATAAAAGTTTAGCAAAGCGAAAAAACAATAGAGCAACTTATTCGTAACCGAAGCAGGAAGCAAATAATTAATTTGACAAAACTGCAGCAGGAAATTGCAGCGAATTTGACAGTAAGAGTGGGAGAGATATGATCTTGCGCAATAATCTTAGATAAAAGGCAATAACTTTGCATAAAAATGTAACATTTGTTGCATACCTTAATTATGCACTGGAGTGTTGCAACGGGGCCATCTGATGATGACGAGTTGAACTGGAGTAGTCGATGAATTTTCAACATTCCGCCCGCTATAGCGAACAGAGTTGGCTATTAAGATGAGTTGACGTTGAGATGTTCTTGTGTCGATTCGCTTGCAGAGTTGACGTTGAGATGATCTTGAGTTGATTCGCTTGCAGAGTTGACTGGTAGGATGGCTAGCTTCGAGATAGGTCTTTTGAAGATGGACGTGGACGTCTTGACGGTGACGACCCTGACTAATCCGTCTGCACCTGGATGTACAGCCATTACTCGCCCTAATGGCCATTTGCATGGAGGAAGTCGTTCGTCCGTGAGTAGCACCAAGGATCCAACTTTGACTTCGTTGGATGGATGATGCCACTTTGAGATGGAGAGATGTCGTTGTAGAAATTGAGTGGACCAATTTGACCAAAATTGTTGAGTTCGTTCTTGAATGAATTGCCATCTTGACAATCGAGATGTGGAGATGCCTTGCAGAGATGGTTCTGGTATCATATTGAGAGGGCTGCCTATCAAGAAGTGGCCAGGAGTGAGTGCGGTGCAGTCTTCAGGATCATCGCTGAGTGGTTCGAGTGGTCTTGAATTGAGAATCGCTTCAATCTGAGCGAGAAGCGTCATTAATTCTTCCAGTGTGAAGATGTGGTCTTTTGTAGTTCTTGCGAGGTGGTACTTGAAGGACTTGACGGCTGCTTCCCATTTTCCACCCATATGAGGCGCTGCTGGAGGATTGAAGCACCAATTTGTACCTTCGTTCATGAGTAGGTCTGCGATGATCCGATTTTCTGATGAGGCCTGAGTGAAGAGATTCTTGAGATGCACATCTGCACCGATGAAGTTGGTACCGCAGTCTGAGTAGATCGTGTGACATATTCCTCGACGAGATGAGAATCGCCTGTAGGCAGCGATGAAAGATTCAGTGGAATAGTCACTTACTGCTTCGAGGTGGACTGCTGAGGTGGCGAAGCATACAAACACACAGACCCAACCTTTGTGTGTTTTGGCTCCTCTTCCTTTCCAGGTTTTGATTGTGAGTGGGCCAGCGTAGTCGATACCAGTATGGAAAAATGGTCGAGATGGCTTGAGTCGTGGCTCTGGGAGTTGGCCCATGAGTTGTTGAGCTCGTATACCACGTTGTCTTGCACATATCACACACTTCAGTATGTGGGACTTCACTGGGGCTCTTCCTCCAATGATCCAATACTGCTGACGAATGGTGGATAGTGTAAGCTGGGTACCTCCATGCAGAGTGCGGAGGTGAGCTGCCTTGATGACGAGTGAGGTGAACTGAGATGTACGAGGGAGTATTGCAGGATGAGTACTATCTGGGTCTAAATGAGCGTTGGTGATTCGTCCGCCTACACGAATAACACCATCGTGGTCGAGAAATGCTGTGAGTCTACTGAACGCATGAGATGACGATAGAGGTGTGCTAGATTGAAGAGCCTTGAGTTCTTGAGGAAAATATACCTCCTGAGTGCTCTTGAGCCAAAGGAGACGTGCTTTCTCCAAGTCAGTTGAAGAGATAGGAGTAGACATGGTTAGGTCAGAGTGGTATCTAAGTCGGGCGAGGACTCTTAAACAGATAGAAGTGATTCTGAGTAGTCTAGAAAGAGACGAATACCTGTATATGAGGTCCCATGGAAATCTGCGTTCCATAATTGACTACCTTATCGTCCGCCAAAAAACAAGTCTCAAAATCCTAGACATCAGAGCCTGTAGAGGGGCTACCTGCGGCAGCGATCACTATCTTCTGAATGCGAAAATAAGCTTTACTCATAAAATACTACATCCGCAAGTTCAAGAATGTGACGAATATGAAGAACTCGAATCAATTAAATACAACCTAGAAAGCTTAGATCAAGAAAGCACTAAAAACTTGTTCAGAAAAAGATTGGATGAGAGACTACAGACCAGAGACTTCGATAATACATCTGATCACTATAACTACATAAAACACTGTATACATGAAGCAGCAAAAGAGGCATTGGGATTCCTAGAAGAAAAGAGACGCTCAAAACCTTATTGGTGGGACGCAGATATCGAAGCAAAGATTAAGGAAAAGAACGAGGCATATCAAAGATACCTGAGCAAAAGAAGCGACAACAACAGAGAATCATATAAAAGATTACAAGCCAGTGTTCGGACAATGATTACACAGAAAAAGAATGAAACCTGGGAGAGGCGTTGTAGCAGATTGAATGCATACATAGGAGGAGCTAGAAGTACAGAAAGTTGGAGACTTCTAAAAACACTTCGACAAAATAACAAGAAAGAAATTATATCGTCCATCTCACTCACAAAATGGAATGAATACTTCAGTTCCTTACTCGCGGAGAACCGAGAATCGCTCATGGACCCTCCCGAGGAAATAGACGCCATAAGAGTCACCGCATCACCGATAAGGCTCACAGTTGGAGAAGTGGAGGAGGTGTGCAAAAAACTAAAAAACAGAAAAGCCTCTGGACCTGGAAATATACCTGCAGAATTGATAAAATATGGCACACCTAAATTATTCGAACACCTAACCAAGCTTTTTCAAAAATGCATAAATATTGGACAGTTACCAAGTGAATGGAAACTATCCTACCTGACACCCGTGCATAAAAAAGGCAGCAAAGACAACTGCGATAACTACCGAGGCATCGCAGTCATTGGCACAATAAGTAAAATCTACGGCAGAGTGATAAAAGGAAGAATAGAGCGAGAGTATTTGGATAGTGAGGCAGAAGAACAAGCCGGTTTCAGAGCAGGAAGATCAACAGTAGACCACCTTTTTTGCTTAACTCAAGTCATGGAAAAGATCACGGCGATAAACAAGGAGCTGCATATCCTATATGTAGATTTGCAAAAGGCGTACGATAGCGTCCCACTTGCAAAACTTTGGGAATCATTGAAAACAACAAATATAGACACAAATCTGGTTAAAGCAGTACAGGGACTATACCAAGACTGCCATGTTCAAGTGAAAATCGGAAATAAAATTTCAAAAGGATTTACCCCAAGTAAATGGAATATATGACCAGAAAACTCTTTGAAGAGTACGAAAAATGGGGCTTGGAGGTCAATTTTACGAAGACTGAGTACATGTGTATAGGCGGGGCGCAGCAGGATCTGGTGACGGAGGACGGACATAACATAAAATCATGCACAAGCTACAAATACCTTGGTGTTAATATTGCCCAAAACGGAACTCTCGATGACGCAATTAAAGAAAGAAATATCCAGGGAAGAAAAGCCATCAAATCACTAAACAACATTTTATGGGATCAAAAAATCAGCAAAGAGAATAAACACCGAATATATAACACAATAGTTAAGAGTATCGTAACATATGGCAGTGAAGTATGGCCATTGAAGCAAAGATCCATAAAATCTCTAGAGGCCACAGAAATGGACTATTGGAGACGAGCAGCAGGAAGATCAAGACTGGAAAGAATAAGGAACGAGAGAATCCGCGAAATCATGGGTGTAAAACAGACCATAGTCGAAGAGGTTAGAGTGAGACAGCTGAAATGGTATGGACACGTACAAAGGATGACACCGGAAAGACTTCCGAAACAAATATTGGACTGGATACCCGCGGGAAGAAGAAAGAGAGGAAGACCGAGGAAAAGTTGGAGGGAAGGTATCGACAAAGAAATGCAGGAAAGAGGGCTGGAAGAAGGCCAATGGAATGACCGAGCCGAATGGAGACTGGGTATCGGAAGACGTCGGAGTACGTTGTGAAAACCGATTGATATATATATAGATTAGAGCCCTATTGGACGCCGGAGCTTTAAGGTAATTTCTTAGCAGCCAAAAAGTGCCAAAATCTGGGAATTCTTACAACACCGGTGAGCAATGTATTGGCGATCGTTGCAAGTGGAAGCTGCGTAGCAGTGCAGGAGATTTGCCGTACGTCACTATCCTTGGGCGATATGAAGATCGATGCTCCTGATGCCCCAGTTACCGATAGACATCATACTTGACATGAATGTATTATAGCGAATAAAGACTTCCATATTGATCTCGAGACCGCACAATGCTTCTTGAATGGTCGATCATTGTAGGGTCAGATGTAGGGTTGAAACCTCCCGAGAGACCCATGGTGAACTCCCTGACCTCCGGGCAAGAATATAACAGCGATACCGTCCTTACAACCCGAAGATGCCAGGAAGTTATAAACCAAGAGGTGGACAAAATGTTGGAAGAGGGTATTGTGGAACCGTCAAGTTCACCATGGAGCTCAAGCGTAGTTATAGTGAAGAAATCCAACGGCGAACCAAGGTTCTGCATCGACTTTAGACCGGTTAATGACGTTTCCATCAAGGACGCAAACCCGCTGCCGCATATTGCTGGGATAAACTTCGGAGGGACAAATTTATATCTACGTTGGATTTGAGACATGGATACTGGCAGGTTCCTCTGACCGAAAGAAGCAAACCCGTCACCGCATTCACCGTCCCTGGAAGAGGACTGTTCCAATTCAAAGTGATGCATTTCGGTATACACTCTGCCGGAGCTACTTTCCAACGGCTTCTAGACCGTGTCATCGGTCCAGAAATGGACCCTGTAGCCTTCGCATATTCGGACGACATTGTCGTCCTGGTAGAAACATTCGATGAACATTTGGCGAATCTGATGGCCGTATTCCGTAGCCTCAGAGCAGCCAACCTGCGGATCAACCCAGATAAGTGCGCTTTTGTGAGGAATTCACTCAAATATCTGGGTCATATAGTGACCGAAAGTGGTATTGCAAAAGACTCCGACAAAATCGCCGCCATAAACTCGATGTCACCACCCAAAACCGTCCGAGAACTCCGAAGATTTTTGGGAATAGCTGGTTGGTATCGCAGATTAGTGGACGAATTCACCCGTATCGTTTCTCCCCTCACAGCACTTCTGCGCAAGAAACAGAAGTAGAAATGGGATAACGAGCAGCAAGAAGCATTCAATACATTGAAGGAGAAATCGACCAAATCACCAGTTCTAGCCTGTCCTGACTTCAACCAGCCGTTTGTGTTACAGACCTTGACGCAAGTGTTGGATGGGCACGAGAGGGTTATCGCATACGCTAGCCGATCGCTCAATGATGCGGAAAGGAATTAGGTACTCTGTTACCGAAAAAGAGTGTCTGGCCATAGTTTGGGCGATCGAGAAGATGCGACCGTACCTAGAAGGCTACCGTTTTACTGTGATTACCGACCACATGAGCCTCCGTTGGCTTCAATCTATCAAGTAACCAGCTGGCAGGATCGCCTGATGGAGTGTTTTTCTGCAGCAATTCGATTTCGAGATAAAATAACGGAAGTGTGCTTTGAATCGGGTTGCAGACGCCCTATCACGAGACCCGTTACCCGAAGAACCGCAGTCTTGCTTAGTGTAAAATGCTTCATCGTGTTCCTGGTACGAGAGGAAATTTCAAGAAGTTGATAAGGGCCCGACCGGACACCCCGACAGGCGACAACCAATTTCAAGAGGTGTAAGAGGTGTCAACGCTACAAGGTTAGCCAACAGAAACCTGCAGGCAAAATGCAGCCGTATACAATTACCGAGCCATGGAATAGATAGATAGATAGATAGATAGATAGATAGATAGATAGATAGATAGATAGATAGATAGATAGATATATGCTTTATTTCAAATAAGGTTTTACATAATGCAATGAAAAACATGAAATGAAATAGTGTCAGCTCCGAACGTATCGGTCCATTGCCTCGATCTAGGTAGGAAAACGTTTTCCTTGTGATGTTCCAGGACAGGTTTTCCGAATAGATTGAGTGTAAACCTCTTAGGACAGCCACAGGCAGAGGAGTGTTCCAAGCATTTAACGATGTAGTCCTGAAATTTGGTAGCCCATCAGTCGTGATCAGCGACAACGGCTCCCAATTTGAGTGCCGGCTATTCGAAAGCAACCTTCAGGAGTTGGGAATCAAGCACAAGTTTGCACCCGTTTATTCCCCGCAGTGCAACCCCGTGGAAAGAACTAAGAGGACGATCAAAACGATGATATCTCAATTCTGTGAGGCTGACCACCGTAACTGGGATGAAAAGATCGGAGAATTGGCTTTCGCCAGCATTTCTCAACTTCGGCAGAGAAATTCATCCTCCAACAGCCGAGTTTCGAGGGAATTCCGATGATGAAGATGAGGAAGAAGCCGCCGTGGAACGCCCGGCGGATATAGCCCAGTATGCAAACCGTTTACGCCGCCTCCAGGAGACCTATGAATTCGTACGGTTGCAGCTATCGCGAGCTTTTTCTCAGCAGCGCCATTACTATAACTTACGCCGTAGAGAATGGTCCTGTAGGTTGGGAGACAAGGTTTGGCGTAGGGAACGCCCGCTGTCATCGGCGGCAGATAACTTTGCGACAAGCTCGCCCCGAAGTATTCCGGTCCGTATACCTAGACGAAAGTAATCTCTCCGGTAGTTTCTGACCTTAAAGATCAGTTATGAAAACATATCCGTAATATTCACATCAAGGAATTGAAACCGTGGCACGGAGAAGAAGAGGAAAGTCCGTCTGTCTTGAACTCCGAATCCCGAAGAGAAGGTTGTTTGAATACCAACCGTCAGCGCCGTTAACCAGTTTCTGTCCGTCCCGTCCGTTCTTCTCCACCAGTTTCAGATCGTAGAGGCAGTCATAATCTCGATCTCAGACTCCGATGAGATCATGGTAATCGACGAGCTACAACAACGAGCCTTTTCGCCGACCCAAGTATCTATCCATCGAGGAAAAATTAGTTTCATCAACGAACGACCGACACGGTTCCAGTCGGAGGCCCGGATACCAAGAAGCCGACACCAAGACGCCAAATCGAGACACCGATACCAAGACGCCGAATCAAGACGCCGAAACCTAGACGCCAATACCAAGACGCTGACACCAAGACGCAGGACACCGCCGGTTTCCTCTAGATGGCGTCCAGACGTTCTCTGGGACATGAATGATTAGAATTGGGGACCGAGTAAGTACGGTGTAGGTGTAGGTGTTTATGATCGTTGATTCATTTTCTAAATACTTGTTTGCAAGACCAACTAAAACTACCAACACAAACGAGGTGATTTATTGTTTGTAAGATTTATGTAGTATGTTTGGAACACCTGATCGAATTATTGCAGATCGTGGAAAGGCATTTAAATCTAAAACATTTAAAGAGTTTTGCGACGAAAAGAAAATTATTTTGGTTTCAAATGCGGTAGCTTGGCCGCGTTCGAACCGTCAAGTCGAACGTTGTAATCGTACTCTTTTAGACAGTATAAATACGAATATAGAAAACGAAAATGAATAATAATAATAATAAGTTTATTCATATATAAATTAACAGAAATTGTTCACAAAGTAAGATATGTTTATAAACTTAAGGAGATTCACAGAAGGCAAAGCCTGTATGTGGAGATTTTTATCGTATAAAGCAAAGAAAAAAAAAATGTATGCTGATACATAATACATAACAACACAAGGCAGCAATAATAAGAATGAAAAAACACGAGAAAACGAAAAAGAACAAAAACACCTAACCGAGAAGCACAATCAAAGGACCCCAGAAGCACCAGATGAACAGTACGACCAATATCAGCTGAGATATTCCAGAAGTTGATGGATCGCCGCTCTTGGTGTGGAAAGCAAAAGTTCTTTCAGCCTTCTCTTGAAAATATTTGTACTGCCGACATTCTGTATCTCGACCGGAAGGAACTGGAACATTTTTGGTCCAAGAAATGTAAGACATCTCTGACCCTTCGTTTTGCGCATGAAAGGAGGCACGTAGGTTGTTGATTTATTTCTGGTGTTGTACTCGTGATCTGGATTCCTCAGTTCAGCCTTGAACTGGTGTTGTCTGATGTTACCTCGAAGAAAAAATAATTGTCGTGGATCCAACAAGCCAAGTTCACTGAACAATTGATCTGAAGGATACCTGAAGTCTTTATTGAAAATTATCTTCAGTAAACGTTTTTGGACAACTGTTAATTTTTCCATGTATCTCTTGCCAACTCCTCCCCAAACTAGAATTCCATAGACAAGGTGTGGTTCGACTAGAGCTTGGTATAAAATTTTCATCGATGTTGGATCCACCAGATCTTTGAGATATTTCAATTTATATATCAGATATTGAATTTTCTTTGTAATAAAGTGAATCTGCTTGTCCCATCTTAAATTGCTATCGATCACCACACCGAGGTATTTCATTTGATGACATATTTTCACTGATATTTTGTTAGTGATACACAGGCTGTTATATGTGGGGGTGCTTCTCTTGTCTATATGTAGGGGCAAGAAGAAGGTTTTATCGAAATTCATCGTCAGCTTTCTATGGTTGAAGAAGCCTTGAATATAGCGTACCTATGTCTCTTTCTGCCATACTCTTCAGATCCTGCCAGTTGTCATGGGTATAGAAGATTGCCGTGTCATCCGCATAAGTAATGAGTTTTCCCTCAGTGCGTAGTTTGAAAAGATCGTTCAGATACACATTGAAGAGGAGCGGTCCAAGAACTGTTCCCTGAGGTACACCATATTTCATTACCTTTAGTTCACTGGTTTCTGATTTTATCCGAACACATTGCTGTCTGTCGGATAAGTAACTCACGAATAGGTCTAGAGGTGTCCCTCTAACACCAATGCTGTCCAAGCATCCGATGAGCAGGGCATGGCTCACCGTGTCAAACGCTTTAGAGAGATCTATGAATACACAAAGAGAAGGTTTTTCTCTATCCAAAGCATTATACATTTCTGTAGTGAGGGCAAGGATTGCATCTTGAGTTGATTTTCCTTCCCTAAAACCGTACTGTCTACTTGAGATGATATCATTTTTGTTTAGGAAATCATTTAGACGGATTTTTAATATTTTTTCGAAAATCTTTCCTATGGTTGTCAACAGGGATATGGGTCTGTAATTTATAACTTCTTCCCTATTTCCTGCCTTGAAAATTGGTCTGATTACAGCCTTTTTGAAGACACAGGGAAAATGACCCTGCTCAATACACTTATTGAACACGAATGAAACAGGTTCTTTTATTATTGGTGCCAAAATTTTTATTGTCTCGGCCTGTATTCCATCCACGCCAGGCGACTTTTTACTTTTGAGTGACAAGATAATACTATTTATTTCATCAGCGTGCGTTGGTTTCAGGTACATCGAGTTCGAAGCATTACTTCCTCCGACAGGAGTGAAATTTTGTTCCCCATCAACCTCCTCAGCAAGCTTTTGGTCAATGCTGGAATAATGCTCATTGAATATATCTGCAATGGATTTTTCATCTGTTACTCCCCTTCCATCATGTTGTATCACGTTAACTTCTCGAAAGCTTTCATTATTTTTGGGACAAATTTCGTTCACTGTGGTCCACAAATTGGTACTACTTAGTGCGTTCTGTTCAATTTTGTTCCGATAATATTGTAACTTAGTTACTCTTAGAAGACCTCTCAATTCATTTCTATACTGTACATAGTTTCGTCTCAATATCATATTGTCTGGTTCTCTGAGTAGTTGCTGGTACATGTTGTCTCGAGTATTAATGGATTTTATGAGTCCATTGGTAATCCATATCTTTCGCTTCTTCACCTTATATTTGTGAACTGCTGTACAATTTTTTATCTCACTATCCAAGATCTCCATGAAGATATTTGTCGCATCCTCTGCTCTTTCCGCCTCACAGACGGCATTCCAGTTGCAATTGCGTAATCTATTTGCTAGCTGATCATAATTTATTTTTGAACATTGTCACGCAGTAGGCAGGGGGTCTATAACCAGCTAGTATACTCCATTCACTTTTATAAAGTATCCCGGGAGGCCAAGTTTTAGGTTTATCAAGTTTTTTCACCAAAAAAAATTGCAGGTTGGCACTTGTGAATGACATTACGTCAATTAATAAATTTCAGAGAGGTTGCCGATGTTCATTCATCATTATTAAATATTAATTATCAAGCCTGGAAACTAAGAATGCCGAAGGTAGTTTCGAAAAAGCAGAGGTAACGTATCAGGAAATGCTATTTAGAATTGAAATCTGCGCATTCTAAAAGTAACCCTGATAATTTGGTATCGACAGTTCATGACCAGCTATCCAACATTTTCGACGTATAAGTGAGTGAAAACCAAGGTTCTACATTTTATATGAATAGATATTCATTTTTTAGCTGCACATAAACACAATTAGGAGGATTTTAAGTGAAAGAGACGACAAAGAATTTACTACTATTGGGGCACCCAAAAAGACACTGGGTGAAGACTTTATTTTGAAGAAAGATATGCAACGACAAATTTGGAATTATAATTTGAAAACACTTTTCGATTGATACACTACACTTTTGCGAAAGAGCTGCCTTTTTCAACAGAACCCTATGCAGTGTGAAAGACCTAACATTTGGGTTTTCTAGTATTGCAAAAATGTCGAATACCCTCCTTATAAAACTATTACTATATCGAAGATTTTCTACGATCAAGGAGGTTCAACTGAATCAAACAAAATGAATTATATTATGGATATGGAAGTTGCTGCATACCACGTAGATAGAAAATTAACCAATTGGGAAACTTTGGGAAAGGCTTTCTCTTTATAAGGGACATAAAGCTCCTTCGTAAACCTGAGGATCTCAAAAATAATTGCTTGGAGGACCAGATATGGTCGAAAGACCTTCGTTATCAAGAATGTGGGTTATTATATACTATGTCCTGATGATTTTCTATCTCCTTTTCTGTTGCAGATTTCAAGATATTTCGTCAGTGTCAATCCAAAAGAAAGATGAAATGTTGTTCCTGAAGAAGATTCTGTCCGTTATGAATATGTCAGCCTATTCTTTGAAAAAAATTACAAAATCACTATACTTATTCAGATGTTTTTATCTTTGTGCTCATGTTTCATAGGTAAAAATGTATGGCGTCCTGTTCAAATCTTTTTCCTAATACTGCAATTCGCTTTGAACATGCCATATTGTTTGATACATTAAAGAATCTAATGCTCTTTCTCAAAGAGAAATATATACATGTAACGATGTTAGAAATTATTATGTTTTGTGATGGAAAATTGTTGAAGTTTTTTTTATTATGTATCAAAACCAATTTCTTTATTGTGTTACCGTTTTCTCAAGTTTTGTATCCAATCATATGCCAGTTGATATGATAATTAAATTGAAGACGTTTAACACCCACCTGGAGATTGAATATTTGAATTGACTTCGAAGTATGTCCATAAAACTATAAAACATAATTCCATATCTTACTTTTGACTCGAATACTGTATGATAGATGGTTTTCATGCAGAATTTATCCAGATTCTGGTCATTACACCCAAAGATAACAGACTGAAGCTAAGGTGCATCACAGTTTAGAAATACGTTCTTCTTGCTTACGGTTTACCTAACATTCACATAGATTCCCACGAACTTTGTTAATGGAGTTAGTTTAACAGTGACACAGGTTTCGTAGTACCACTACATTTTCATACTGGAGCATTTAAAGGAGTGCGAAAAGGTATTTCAATTTCTTCTGTAGGCTTATTTTTTGGAAAGTGGGGAATTCCACTGTTCGTTTATAAGTTTTTCTGTAGTGTTATGCGAATACTTTTATTCCTTTTTCGAATGAACTATCACAAAGTAACGGACTATTTTGTCCATTATTTTTCTGTGAAATTTCAACTCTCGGTTCTTGATTTCCGTACAAGAAAATAGCATAACTGATTAACTGAATCTCCCAACCATGTTTATATACGTGAAATATTTCCAGTATTTAGGCGAAAAAAGTGTCTTCAAAATTCGCCAGGTCTTTGGAATAGTTATTGAATTCACATAATATTTTCTCGAATTCATTATTTTCCCAAAGTAAATAAACATTTTGATAAATACGTAATTACTACGACATAAATGTAGAAACGGCAACGTTGCTTGTTCAACTGACAGAAGAATGACCATAACCTAACATTTTCAAAATATACACGGTGAAATGTGTCAGAATTCCATGGCTACCCGGGCTACTTAATAAAAGTGAATGGAGTATACCTGAATAGTTTTATTGAAATATTCTCTCCAATAAACCAAACCTCAAATTATCGGAAAAATCCACAATTTCATATACATATCGTAAACTGGATTTAATGTATACCATTGTACCATCATTTTGGTTAAAGTTGCCATAGTTGTAAATAATATCATATTCTGGTATGCCGTACAAACTCAAGTCCCCCATGTTCCACGTTTCCGTTAAAACAATACACTCTGGCAGCTGTGTGAGTTCTTCCAAGTAGCAAATCAACTGGCTGAAGTTCCTACCTATACTTCTTATATTCTCGTGTATTAGTATTATCTTAAAATTTTGGCCGCAACTGTTCACCCTCACAACATCATCATACTCCCCAAAGCTTGATACCTCTTCCGTCCTCACTTCACCAGTGGTGAAATCTCGGATATACTGATCCATTCAGAAGAACCCAAATCGCCCAAGAGAAAAAAAACACCCATTCACGAGTAAAAACACAACAAAAGAAATAGAAAAAAAAGGTTTCCAGAATGTAACCACCCTATGAATTATATGCAAAAATTTTAGGACAAATCATAAATATTGAGACAAAAAATGCAATAGAGGTATTAGTTCGGAATCTAAGCACTTACAGAGTTGAGTTCAAGCGTAGTTCACTACTTATTTGAACGCGTTCTCACTCTTGATAGCTGTGGGCGAGTGTCACGTGGTGGTGGTGCGTTGATATGCTTCATGTTGGCAGACCTGGGTGTGTTTGTCAAAACCGTTGTGAGTTGTTGGGTCCTTTCCGCAACCCTTTGAGCATTTATTTCCTGCCTTCCAGTATCTTCAGAATTAGCAATTGTATTTGCATTTTCAACCTCTTTTGACGCTTCGACAATCGGCGCAGCCTTCTGAGTATCCGCTGCCCGCTCCTCAGACTCCTCAGAAACACCAATAACATCCACAACCTCCTGTAACGTCACGGCGCCTGGCGTAGATGGTGCGCTTGCCGCTTTCACAGATTCTTTACTTTCTAGAGCATCAAGTTCCTCGATTGTGAGAGGTCTGTTGTTAATGTATAATCTATTTCCCCTTATGTAAGAATTGGAAGTATTGGAAGTATTCTGTCTTTCCCTCGCTAAGTATTTTCGCAATATTCTGCGTTCTTCCTGTTGGTACTTTGTTAGGTCTGGGGAAATAAAGACATTCGTGCCCTTAAGTAGGTTTGTCTTTTTCAGTACTAGGAGCTTTGTTATTTGGGATATGAATTCGATTTTCAGTGGGCTATGATCAGTCCGGCCAAGGAACTGAAAACCGCTAATTTCCGAGACAGATATTCCAGTACCTAGTAATTTGTTGACTTCATTGCAGACAGACAGCACTGAGGCATCGATCTCGGATCTCTTCAGGCCAAAAATAACAATATTTTTCTTCTTCTGTTCCCGCTCCAAAACTTCAACGTGCTTTCTTAGTGAGAGATTTTCCTCCTCCAATAACTTGACCCTTTCCTTCACGGACTCTAATCTCAAAAGTATTCTCGCCTCGCTTGCCTCAATAGAACTCTTCAACTCCCTCCTGCTCTTGACAATTTCCTCATAAATTTCCTTGATCGAAACAGTTTCAACCATGTTTCCCTCTTCTGTCGATCACCGTTTATATTCGCACTCGTGAAGTAAACGAGGGCTAAACAGATATTCTGATTGCAAAGGTTTTGTTCAGTATGGTGGTAGATCTACTGACAGAACAATAGGTTTGTTGCTTGAAAACATAAACAGGTTATCACATTCAAATTTGTCCTGCGTTTGAATGATAGTATGTGTACACCCTTGAATGGATGGATAAACTGCCAGATGTGGTCTGGGGAATGAATAACACTATCAGTGAAAGCAGATGGTACTCCCCACATACATTAATGTTTGGCTTCGATAAGGATTGTCATGGGAATTTAGACCAAAAGAAGACATAATCTTCGAAAATAGGAAAGAAATTGCAGAAAGCGCTCAACAAAAAATGAATAAACAAAGCAAAAAAATGAAGAACAGTTTGATAAGAAACGAAAAGAAAGCACCAAATACAAAGTAGGCAGTTTGGTTCTTTTGCGAGGAGCTAAAAAAGATACCAAAGATGTCGGTCGTAAGACTGGAATAAAATATGGAGGGCCCTATAAAGTGTCGGAAGTTCTAGAAAACGATCGATACGAAATTGTGGCCCTGAAAGGAATGAAAGGTTACCAACGATATTCTGCAGTAGTAGCTGCAGACGCAATACGAGAATATAAGTCTGGTGCAATAATTGAATCCGATACGTCTTCAGATGATGAGATGAATAGTATCGATGAGTTGATTGATTTATTGGAGTCATAAAAAAATATACCTATATATGTGTATACAGGGTGTCCCAAGTTCGAGTGCCTATTGGACGTTTCTGGAGAACTGGACATATTTGAAATCTAAAATATTCGTGGGCCCTGAGCACTTACGGTTATACAGGGAGTGAAAATAAATTTCTTCAAATTTTTTTTTCCATTTATTCGTATCTGATTTGATTGGGTATTCAATGGTGAATATATTTCTGTTAAAACCATTTTATTCATTCAAACAGTTTTCAGAATATCGAAAAAAACCTGAAAAAAAGTCAAATATTCATAGCCAGTTTTATGCTCACAATATTTGACTTTTTTTCAGGTTTTTATTTGATATTTTGAAAACTATTTGAATGAATACAATGGTTTTAACAGAAATGTATTCACCATTGACTACTCAATCATATCAGAAACGAAAAAATTGAAAAAAAGATATTTTGAACAAATTTATTTTCACTCCCTGTATAACCGGAAGTGGTCAGGCTCCGAAAATTTTTTAGGTCTGTAGAGAATTTCGAAGAATATCATAATCCCAATTTTCAGATTTCAAATAAGTATGTCCAGTTCTCCAGAAACGTCTAATAGGCACTAGAACTTGGGACACCCTGTATAGGTTATCTATCTGTAATCTGTATATAAATAAATAAATGAATAAATAAATAAATAAACACTTTATTTCTTAATGCATTCTACATATTAAATACATAAACTGCAAAAGAGGGACGTCAAACCTAATTAATCAATGTTTACTTAATCTATTGAAATACTCGTTTAATGAATATGGTTCCAAGCTTAACAAAAACGCTCTGATGCTTTGGACATACACCCTGTAAGATCCAAAAACCTTCAATCGTTGAGGCAGATGATTGAAAAGCTTTATACACATATATTGTGGATGTTTCTCTGTCATACTGAGATGGTGTAGAGGATAATGAAGATCTCTGGATCTCACAGGATATCTGTCACTCACCTCTAAATTAAATCTAGATCTATTTTTGAACAAAATTGCAAGCATTCCAAGATGTAAATTCCATATAAGTACAGTTAATATGCCATATTTTCTGAAGATACCATGACATGAGTCACGATATTTCATTTCACACATAATTCTTAATATCCTCTTTTGAGTTAGAAATATTTCATTTACATTAGTCCCGGCTCCCCAAAATATGATACCGTACCGAGCTATTGACTCCCAATTTGCAAAATATACACTTTTGATGCAACTTTCTCCAACATCATTAATTAAAGTTCTCATACTAAAGCAAACCATATTTAACTTCTTACTGAGCCACTCTATGTGATTTCACCACTTTAAAAACCCATCAATATAAACACCCAGGAATTTAGTAAACTGGTCCAAAACTATTATTTTACTACCGATGTCTAGTTGGCTAATTTTTTCTTTTCTATTTCTTTCTGTGGAGAATAGTACTGCTGTTGTTTTGCTTTCATTAATAATGAGTTTATTTTTTTCTAACCACTCTTTGATTAGTCTATAGATGTTAGCGACTTTGTTGTTAATGGCTGGACCTGTTTTGCCACCAATTAATACATTTGTATCATCGACAAAACCTATTATTGATGTTAAATCTTGCTGAAGAATACTGTATAAATCATTAATGAACAGGACAAACAAAATTTGGCCCAATACACTTCCTTGTGGCAGTGTGGCACTCCATATTCTGATTGCTCTACTGATGATTTTGCTTTTACTTCTTCTTTCTTGATTTCTACCCTCTGCTTCCTATCTGTTAAGAAGGATTCAAACCATTACAGGGCATTTCCTCTCACTCCCATCTTCTTCAGTTTTTCCAAAATGTGTGGTCTTGATAAACAGTCATAGGCCTTGGTAAGATCGACAAAAAGGACCAGTGCTAGGTTGTCCTGTTCAATGAGTTCCATTATTATTTTTGTAAATTCAAATATGGCAGTTTGTGTGGACCTCCCCCGAAGATAGCCATGCTGAGAGTTCGAAAATATGTTGCTGTCATCCACAGAACTTATCAGCCTCTTAGATACTATATGTTCGAAAATTTTGGAGAAATTGGATAGTATACTTATAGGGCGGTAATTTTCATATTCTTCTTCGCTTACTTTTTTATGGATGTGATGGACTACAGCAACGTTCAGTTGTTTAGGCCGTTTAGGGAATACACCATATTTGAGCGAGTTGTTTATAATATAATCTTAAAAAGTATTTTCCTATCAGAAATCAATTGAGTATTGAAAATAATTTAATTTTATGGAATAACCGCATAATTATTCCCATAAATTTGAGGAACAAGATACTGAAGCAATTACATTCATCCCACTTGGGGATGGAAAAAATGAAGTCAATAGCACGTTCATACATTTTTTGGCCAGGTATGAACTCTGATATTGAGAAGTTTGTTGCGAATTGTTCAAAGTGCACGATAAATGCGGCATCTCCGTCCAAGGTTGTACTGTGGCCAGAAATTCCCTTTTCACGTCTGCATATGGATTATTTGGGTCCATTTTTTGGAAAACATTTTTTGGTGATTTTAGACGCTCACTCAAAGTGGCTAGAAGTTTTTCCAACAAATCAAATTTCTACTGATTTCACAATTAAGGTACTTTCAAGCACATTCGCCAGATTTGGCCTGTGTGATGCGTTGGTTTCGGACAATGCTAGTGTTTTCGTGAGTAGAAAAATGAGTGATTTTCTGAAAAGGTTTAGCATTAAATCGATAACGTCTCCACCAAGGTATCCACAGTCTAATGGTGTTTCAGAAAATGCTGTAAAATCAGTTAAAACCGCGTTGAAAAAGATGTTATGTTCAATAAATAATGTCGATGTCAATTTGGCTCTGAATAATTTTCTTATGGATTATCGAAATACACCTCATACTACGACAGGAGTTTCGCCTGCAAAACTTGTTTTTGGAAGAGAATTAACTACGAAAATTAGTCTTCTCAAACCAAAAATTTTCGATGAAGTCAAAAATAGGGTTCTCAGATCGCAAACAGCTCAAAAGAAATATTATGGCGGCGTAAAGTTCAGGATTTATAGTGTAGGAGAGAGAATATTTGCTAGAGATTATAGATGCGAAAATCGAGAGAAGTGGGTAGGCGGAGTAGTTGAGAAAATAATTGGTAGAAATACATATACGAGTATTGTGAATATCCCATGTTTAAATCAAATATGGAAACGCCATCATAATCAGTTGCGTAGAAGAATTTCCGAACATAATATACCATTGAATGATAGAAATAGTAATGAAGAATGAATAATACCTCAAGGTCAGAATCTTAATAATGATGATAGTTCTGCTCATTTTACCAGACCTAAAAGAAATATAAGACCACCTGATAGGCTGAATTATGAAAATTGATTGATGTATTGTATTGGGGAAATTATTAGATGTTGTATATGATAAAATGTAAGATATATATGGATTAACTATATTCTGAAAATATATTGTTAAAAATAATACGAATAGTATAAAGATTTTTCGAGATTTACCTATAATATTGAATAGGTAGGGAAGAGTGTAATATATTGTACTCTGTGGTACATCCATAACAGCTTCTGTCCATGCGCTGTTGTCGATAGATATATGTGCTCACATCTGTAGACGCATATTTGGGTTTTAGCAGTTCTAAACTGAATGCAAATGAATAAAGAGTGTTCCAGTATCTTGTGTTTAATTTATGCATATAATTATGATTTTTCCTCTCAAAATCACTTTTTTAAAAAAAACAATTTATTTCTGGAAACAAGTTTATTTGAAGCAGGTCTGAATAATAATGAATCGTAAAACTATTCCTTTAACAACGGAAAGTGAAAACTGCTGACACAAACTACGTGACGATTCCTCGACGACACTCGAGGATGTTCACCTTATTCTAAGGAATGCTTAAGCCTATACTACATAACACGTCCCCCCTTTTTTTAAGAAATAACTTCAGCATCAATGGTTGAATTATTTTTATGAGTTTTAACAATATTTGTGAATTTATCAATAAAAATCTTATACAGGCAATATGCTATCATCATGATAATAATTAGGTTGAGAATGAAATAAATAGAAGATACATGGTTAGGGTGGATTTTCCAATTAAAAATAGTTTCCTGGAAAGTCGAATTGTCAAATAATAAATCTGGTATAGTAAGATTTTCAATTGTTTCTGTTTTCATATTAATGAGGGGCACATTATGAAAAATGTTGGAAATTTTTTCCTTATAAAAGAACTTAAAATTATTCGTTATATTACATGCGGTTTCTATCAAATAAATTCCACTAAGTTTATAATATTCTGTATGGTCTTTACAAACTTCGCCGATTTGCACATTACCGGTCGATAGAAACTTTCTCGGTGATAACTTCACTAAATCGTCTCTGCACTGAACACGATGTCTTTCACAATTTTCTTTCTTCTGGAAAATTAAGTCTTTCATACATCTGGGCACTGGTCGTAGTAAATTCTGTGGGCATATCCACCAATTTTCCACCTTGGGGCATTCTTCGTTGACAGACCATAAGATTTGTTCTCCCTTGGCCAATAAGTATTTGGGCTGTTCGATGAGGGTAACATTTCGGTATGGGACATATTGAAGATGATAGGTATCCAAAGAATTTGGAGAAGTTAATGGTACTTCGATTATAAAGATTACATGATTATTTCTTAACTGTACCGAAGTATAGCAAACAGAGTAAAAATCTTTTAAATAGTACAGATGTTTCATGAAATCTGTTGAATTTACAAAATCATGGAATGAATCTAAAGGCAAAATACTTTCATGTAGGAGATGAAGTCTCGCAAAGCTGATGGCTGTGTTGATTTCGGTCAGAATTCTATTTATAGTTAATTCTTCGAATTGTGTAAGAATGAGTCGATTAATATCGTTCTGAACCAATCGATAATGATTATAATTTCGTATGATTTGACTGGTAATATTGGAATATTTTGCTGTCATAGATCTTACAACACTTATAATTTGATTTTGTTCTGTTTTCAATGACTGAATTTTATTTTCAAAAGAGTGAAAATAATTCAAGTATAAGGATTCATCATCACTGTCAAGTGTACCGAATAATATTTTGGCTATATGTCCACCGACATTTACTAAACCTCGTTTATGTTTAGAAGAATACAAATTTTTGAGTAGGATCTCATTTTGCTTTAATTGGGTTTTAATCGATTCCACATAGTTTGAAACCGTCATAGTGGAACTGACTGAGTCTAACTGATCTACTAAGATATAATGATCATTTAATATTTTGGTAATATCACTTAAATTATAATGGTTCATCAATATGTGTTTTGACTCACTGATATACGTTTTGTCTACGAAAAAGGGAATAACATTGTGCTTTATTTCTTGAAATTTCAACGATTTATAAGTCGGGAAGAATAGAAGAGTGAGGAGAAGAGAAATGGTTCTCATTTTTTTTTGCTCTGAAAGAGAGAAAAACAAGTATTACTTTCTCTGTTTGATTTTGTTCTTGTGATATATTTTCTGAGAATCAGGATTCTTGATAAGAATATCATCTAGAATCTTTATATTAGTTCTTTTGAATTTTGGATCTAATTTTGCCTTTTTCGGTATGACTAAATAAGCTGGTTTCGTCTCATCTAGCTCTTTCACCTGTTGCCTGTTCTGATTGGTTTGGTCTAGTTTCGTTTTTTGTTTTTCTTTACGAGAGTTTAAATGATCTGCAATTTCTTTCATGTTTTCACGATATTGATGGATGTATTCTGAAATTTTTTCATGAGTAGATTTTTCCACTGGTGTGTTATAGTTCAAATCTGATTTAATGATTTGTAGGGGTGTATAACATGTCGCAGAGTGTATTGAATTATTGTAACTTAAAAGCGTTTTATTCATTTTTTCTGTTAACGAAATATTTTTTTCGTCTAATACTCTAATCTGTTCAATCAGAGTGGAATGAAACCGTTCAACTATGGCGTTGGAGGTAGGATTATAATTTGTTATAAAATGAAGTGATATTTTATGAGTTTCTGCTAGATCTTGTATGATTTGATTTTTGAATTCTGTTCCGTTATCTAAGGTTATCTTTTCTGGGATACCGTGATTGGAAAAGTAACTAGTAAGTTGATTGGCAATTTCAGTCGCAGTCTTGCTATTTAAAATATAGCATTGACCATGTCGCGAAAATGAATCTATTATAGTCAAACATGGGGTTCTATTCATAACGATAGTATCCATGTATAAATGAGAGAATGGTTTTTCTCCAACCGGATTACTTTTAAAAATCAGTTTGGTCGGTTGTCGCTCGTATTTTTGACTTTGACAAATTTCGCAAGAGTTAATATACGATCTGATATCTTTGTCCATTTTGGGCCAATAAAAACGTCTCTTAATGCTCTCTAAATTTTCTTGAAAACCTCTATGTTTGGTTTTGGTTTCATGAAATAATTTGATTTTCTCTTGTTGTTCTTCTTCCGTTTCTATGTCTTCTAAAAGTAAATTAGAAATTTTAAAAGAAAAAGCATTAGCTTTGAATATATTTTGTGTCATTGTCAAAAATTCGTTTTCTAATTCTTTCGATCTGAAATATATACCATACTGTTTATTCGGACTGACATATTCTTTTAAGAATTTGGTGAAATCGTCTGATGACTGTATTGATACAATGAGTCTAATCCGAGTGTTCTTATGCAATTTTAATTTTTCGATTTTGAAAACGTTAGTCTTCTGAAATATTATTTGATTCATTGATGAATTTAGGGAACGTTCGGTATATGATATTTCTAATATGGGGTTTTCTGCATTACTATGAATTGTTTGAGAGGAAGATTGTTCATCTTGGACATCTTCTGAACATGTTTTCGTAATAATTTCGTCTAATTCTTTCTGGGACAATTCTAGGTCTTCATGTGTTATCTGAGGAATAATTGATTCTGCGTCTAGATCATCATCCGAGAGATCGTTTATGTTTAATTCGTTAATTTTTATGCGAGAGATTGCATCTGCATTATTGTTGACTCCTTTTCGATATTTGATCTCGAAGTTGAACTCTTCTAATTTTATTCTCCACCTCATTAATCGTGAAGATGCATCTTTGAGGGAAAATAACCATGTCAAGGGTCTATGATCTGTGTAGATAGTAAATTTCCGACCGAATAAATAGGATCTAAAATATTTTGTTGCCCATACTACCGCTAAAAGTTCTTTTTCTATTGTCGAATATTTGATTTCCGCTTCATTAAGAGTTCTACTTGCATACGCGATAGGAAGATCATTTGGGGGTGTTCCTTGTGATAAGATAGCTCCTATAGCATATTGGGATGCGTCAGTTGTAAGCACAAAAGGTTTGCTAAAATCTGGGTGTTGCAGAATTGGATAATTCATGAGGAGATTTCGACTTGAATAAAATGCATCGATATATTCCTGATCATGAATATCAAGTTTATTATCCTTTTTCAGATATTTTGTCATAGGTTTAGTTAATTTAGAGAAATTTGGAATGAATTTCCGATAGTAACCTATCATTCCAAGGTAGGATTTTATTTCTTTAACTGATTTAGGCATGGGAAAATTTTTGATAATTTCAATTTTTTCGGGATTTGGCTCTACGCCTTCTTCTGAAATTTTGTATCCTAAAAATATAATTTCTCTCTGAAAGAAATAAGATTTATCTAGTTGAATTTTGAGATTCTCTTTCTCTAAAAGTTGTAGAACTGTTTGAATGTCGGCTAGATGTTTTTCTGGAGTTTCTGAGAAAATTAGTATATCATCAATGTATACTACACATATTTTATTGATTACTGGTTTCAAGATTTTATTCATGGCACGTTGAAAAGTTGACGGTGCATTTTTGAGTTGATCTAATAATTCCTCAATGTTTGGGATAGGAAATTTGTCGTCGATCGTTTTTTCATTTAATTTTCTGTAGTCTATTGCCATTCGCCATTTTCGATTACCTGATTGGTCAGTTTTCTTGGGAACAATTACGATAGGGAACGACCACGGGGAGATGCTTGGTCTAATGATATTTTTAGTTAACAAATCTTGAATTTGATTTTTTACTTCTTGTTTATGTACCTCCGGGTATTTATACCTTCTTACGTACACTGGATTTTCATCAATAGTCCTAATATGGTGTTTAACACTATTTGTGAAATTTAATGGCTGGTTTGGTAATTGAAAAGCTTGCTTGTGACTTTGTAATATTTTTGTTAATTGATTTCGAATATTATAATCTAAATGGTCTAATTTAATGGGGAGAGTTTCATTTGGGCTAGTTTGTTGAAGATAAAATTTTTGAGTTTTTACATCATTTCCTAGTTCATGGTTCTTCCAATCAAATTTTAACTTTAAATCTTTCAATAGATTGGCACCTATAACACCATCATATTGAGTATGGAATTTATAAATTACGAACGGATATGTGTTATCTAGGCCAAATGAATCAAGAGGAAAAGCAACTTTGTATTTACTATGATCTTTACCCACGGCTGTTCTGAAATATGAGTGTTCTTCATAGATATTTTCAGGGAATAAACTGTAAGCTACAGCTGGATCAATTATACACATAGAACTACCACTATCAATCAATAGTTTACATGCTGGGTTTTCTAATTTAATGAATGGTAAAGTTGCCAAATGTTCTTTCGTAAAATTCAGGTCATGTGATGCTTGTAGGCTAATGTTTGAAAATTTTGATCATCTTGTTCGATATTTTCCACTTCGTTCTGATCATCTATGTCGTCATTACAATCAATTTCTGGCTCTACTTCAAATTCTTCGATTTCGAAATTTTCTGTATTAGTAAGCTCTTCCGATATGAAATCAGATGGTCCGGTTTTTCTGAAAACGTGCCGGTTATTCGGGGGCTCTTGGCGAATTTGACTGCTAGCTGGCCTTTTAATAGGATAATTTCTTGTTCTGATTGACATTGGTTCTGGTTTTGGTAGATTTAATTGTTGATTTGGGTTTGGTTTGAACACATCTCGCGGTTTTCCGAAAACTTGACTATTAGTTGCAAACTTAGGCTCCGGTATTCTATTAAATTTTAATGATATTGGTTGGGACGGCCATTCTCTACTAGTCGAAGGACGTTGATTATAAATTTGACTACTATTCTGCCGTTCGCTTGATAAAGCATTTGGATGAAAAATGGTGGTTTTTGGAATCGTTGATAAATAAAGTTGTTGCCTTTTGATTTCTCTATTCTCTAATAAATTACATGTATCATCGAAAGGTTTTGATTGCAGGTCTAAAAGGTTTCTGGAATTTTCATCTACGTTATTGTATAAAACAGTATTTCCAATTTTATCTGATAAGTTTCGGTAAACATTAATTTCTGTGGGAGATAATCCTTGTAATTGAATTTGATAGTCATATTGTAGTTTTATGGCTTTCACTCTTTCAATAAAATCTGCTAAAGATTCTTTCGGCTTTCTTTTCATGTATTGGTATTCACTTTGAAGTACATCAAAATTGATCTTAAAACCGAATTTACTATTTAATGTGTGCTTTAATTCTGCCCATGTATTACATGATGGTCCGGAATATACTATAGTTTTGGCTTGTTCAATTAGTTTTGATTTGATCGTTGCAAAACAATATCGGTTGATCAATTCATTATTTGTGGTTCCGAATTGACTCATGAAATTTTGTGCTTCTATAAGGAACGTTTGTAACTCATTAGGGTTTCCGTTGAATCTAGGTAATAATTCACCAAAATGTTTGACAGTGTTAAGATCTATTACAACACGATTTTCGTTTGGAGTAGTCATTTTCGATTGTTTCTTACTATTGACTTTAAGTGAGTTGAATTGTTCGATTAACGAATCAATGATTATAGATTATTTTTTGATAGTCTACTCTTGAAATGTAATGATGCAATAAAGTAAGACAATTCAATGATGTAGGAGAAATTGATTTTATGAAATCAAAAAATGTTAAAAATAAATAAAATGTTACCTTATCTTTTGGTCCAGGGATAGGAAAAAACTGGGATTATTATGACAGCCCAACTTACTTGTTGTTTGACCTTTTGTTTTTTAACCTGGTGCTTGGGGTGCTACTTCCAAACTCCACAGGGTGATTCTTGAGGGGGGTGCTCGTGTCGCTCCAGTCGGGGTTGGTCCTCTACCTCTTCGGTCCGGGATTCAGCAACTCTTCTTGGCTGGTCGATCACTGCACTCGTCTGAATCTGGTGCTCGGTGTTTCCTTTGGTTTCACGTCGTACCTTGATTCTCTTCTTCGGTTGTTGCTTAAAGGAATGAATTCCACGTGTGCCTTGTATCTGAATCGGTGTTTTTCTCCTTGAGAATTTAACGTCTTCTGATATTGCCTAACACACTAGCAACATCCCATCCTCGTCGCCAATTATGATTTTTCCTCTCAAAATCACTTTTTTAAAAAAAACAATTTATTTCTGGAAACAAGTTTATTTGAAGCAGGTCTGAATAATAATGAATCGTAAAACTATTCCTTTAACAACGGAAAGTGAAAACTGCTGACACAAACTACGTGACGATTCCTCGACGACACTCGAGGATGTTCACCTTATTCTAAGGAATGCTTAAGCCTATACTACATAACAATATTCATAAATACGTTACAGAAGGTTAATAAGGTTTTTTTTATGGAAGCATATAGCTTCGGATTTTTCTGCAGAGATTGAAAGGTCTCTACTTCGAGTCCACTGCTCAACCAGCGTTAATGCCTGGGACATATTATCGACAATTTTATGAATGATACAGAAAAGTGGATCCTCATTCCCTGACATAATGTGCTGAGGCTCGACCGGCTCATGATTAGAACTAGTATAGAACCAGCGCGACCATCACAAATCCACATGGAATTATTTACATTACCACGCATTTCATTGAAAAATTCAATGGAGATGTTTAGGCAATTCAAATGGAAACTCTTCTCATAATTTAAGCACTTAATAGAATAATCATATCTACTCATTTTATTTGAGCATTGAGAACACATTAAGGACGGCCGACTGGCCGGACATAATTGAATTTGACCACCGATTTTTGATCAGTGAGTCCGACCTGGTCGATTGAGACCATTCTCGGCTCAAAATTTGCAAAATATAGACATCGTGGCCGCGTGGCGAAATGATATAGGTAGCCTAGTAAAATTTGTTAGTGTTGATAAGATAATATTTTGTGATGACGTAACAGTGACTGTGAAATTAAAAATTAGTTGGATCAGAGGTATTCCGTTAAAATAAAAAAGATGAGAAAAGTTCAGCCGATATAGATGTTACCGAACTTGTATGATACAGTTTATTGCTAGGTATGTTTCATTTTCTCAAATATAAAGTTTTTTTTGAAAAAGAACTCATGCGGCAATGGTTGGAACTAAAGAGTTCAAAACAAAACAAAACAAAACAAAACAACACACGAGTAACACACAAAAACCCAAAACAGTAGTATGCAGCCAAGAATTTAAGGACCACGAATTTTCGAACAAAACAAGTTTTTTTGTGAATGAAATAATAAAAAAGCAAAAACGACATAATAGGCATTCAAGAAAGATCGTAGATTCATTTTCTTACGTTTCGGTTGATTTCGTCGCACCGCTGGTATGTCACTAATCGTGACAAAATGATAGAGCTCTATCTTAAATAAAACAAGCGCGCAGAAAAATCGTGATATAGTATATCCCCAGAAGAACATCCTGTGTTGTCCATCAAATTGACAGTCAAAAGCTCAGGTAATTTGGATTTTCTGATATCTTGAATTGTTAAGGATGTGGAAGGTAATAACATCAGAAAAGATCAAGAACGTCATATTTCACTGCGATATATGGGTCACAAATACTCTACAACAATAAAATTATCAAAATTTTATTTATGGAAAGATTGTTTTGAACTAAAACTTGTTTTTGTAAGTTTTTCATGAGTAGAAAAGTAGCACAATTAAATGAAGTATTTAAGAATTAATAAAAATAAAATTATGAATGATATCTTGGTGGAACAAAATGGTCACCTTGTATTCCTTTCCAAATATCGTAGTATGTTATTACTCAAAATTTTTTCGTTCTTTTTGATTACATGGGAGTCACATGATTTATTTGGAGCATTCCAAATCTGCTCTAGATTTTTGGCAGTATGATAATCACAATGGCTTGACATTTCTGAAATGTTAATTTTTTCATTACATATTTCACACAGTTCTGATGCTTCTATGACAGTCTGTTCATGTATTGTGGAAGTAACTGGTCCATTGCCAAATTCACCTTCTTTGCGTTCCTCAAAGGAATTATCTTGTCTTTTGTAAAAATTGCCATTTTCAATTGAAATATCTTGTTCATGTATTCTTAAAGCAAAATGATAGTCCATGTGAGAACTAATGTCATCACCACTTATAACAATCCCACATTCTTTACATTCCAAATTATTTGTATCTTTATTATCATTATTTTCTGAATTGATTGAGGAGGAACATTCTTGGTGTTGTTCATCCGGCTTAACACGTGAAATTTCATCTTGAAAATTACGAACTTTCTCTTTATCTTTTGCATTAAAATACTTTATGAAGAAGGAATGTTCAATATCATTTTCAGGAATTTCTTCCTCGCTGCCTGAGTGGGAACAACAATTTTCTTCCTTAGAATTACTCATATCTTCAAAATTATCTTCCACTTTCTTTTCAGTATGAATTAAATTATAATAAGCATCTTCTGAAGAATCACCCAACTCATCCTCATTTTCTTTCTTGAAGTTGTAACATTTCAATATTTCTGAAGATTTCTCACTATTCAAATCTTCATTCATCTTCACTTCTCCTTTTTCTAATGAATTTTGGATATCTTTGAGTGAACAATTTTCTTCTCTTTCTTCTTCTTGTACAATTTTCTCTTCAATAAATTCGGATGAAATGTTATTGTCTGATACTGCTTCCAAATGTTTATTCTTCTTCTGAAAAAAATACTTGATGTCCTTGATATTCTTCAGACATTCGAAGTTTCCAACACTTATTCCCAAATACTTTAAATAATAGAAACCATTAGCTTTATGACAAAATTTGTTCAAAATTTCAAGGGCGTCTTGAGCAATAATACTGGCTTCATAAGACCTCAACGTGAATGTTTTAGAAATATTTACATCTTTCGAACTCGCACAGTGAACAAAACTAAGTGTAGCCATTTTCGCTTTTCGACTGTGTTGCTCTTGATCAGTTACCAATCTTTGTGAAACTTCTAAAGCTAACTCATTTATCCAATAATGGACATCTTTCTCTTTGAATAGTGCGTTTTTTCCTGGAAACCTTTTGCAACAACTGATCGACTTGGACAATAGTTTTGGTTGCACTGGTTCATTATCTATTCCCCTTGCAATATTATACAGCCATCGCCTGAAAAAAGAAAGCCAAGTAATCAAGATTTGGAGTTATATTTTTTGAATAAATAAAAAATTAGTTGCTTCGCGACCACCGATCAGATGAAAGCAGGCCGACAATAGAAAATAGAACTCATAGTAACATGGAATGCTATTACCAGTATTACCAGATCAAAAAGTGGGTAAACATCTCAAGTTGGTGGAACAGCGAGATTTTCATGTTTTCATGGATATGAGCTGTCACCATAGAACTTATAGTAACATTTGAAAAAATGAAGAAAAAACAAATTGAAATTCGTCATGTTGATAACAGTGGCGTACCCAGGATCTAGTTATGGGGGAGGGGGGGGCTGAACTGAACTGAAGAATGTTTGATTATGCTTGACGTATGAAAATGAACAGAGAAAAATTTAAAATCTTTGGGTCTTGGGGGGGGGGCTGCATCCCCAAAGCCCCCCTTAGGTGCGCCACTGGGGCGTTCCATTTGAAATAAACAACTTTCAGTCACTGTTTCAAGCAAACGAAAAGACAGTATTTTTTCCACCCTGTATTGAAGTAACGTAGATCAGGCGGATGTGTTGGAAGCATTCATGTATCACCTTACTCCAAATCAAATTTCAATACCATAGTGTCTCTGAACCCGAAGATATCAGCATTTTTAGAGGACATGATTTCTGGTGGAAAAAATTGAAATTAATTTATATTCACAAAACGGCAACAGATAGGTATAGGGAAATGTTGAGAAAAGTTGTTGTAGATTGTTGTGTTCCATTTGAAAAAGCAAAGTTGCATTGACGAAAATATTTTAGTTGGGTAGAGAATGTCCGATAATGCACTCATGCAAATTTTCAAACCGATCCGATATCTGATTCACCAGAAACGTCTAATGTGCCAACCACCGTGAATCACCATTTATTCAATACATCACTGTAACTGTAATTCTGATTTTGCATAGTGTCCAAATAATCAAACAACAAGTATGAATGACAGTTCTCAACAATGCATTATAAATGAACTGACATATTCTAACTGTTGCCAAAGCCTACTTGAAAATTATCTTGAAAAACCTATGATTATATAGACAAAGAAAACTGGATTTATTTCTGAAATTCGAATTTTATTCGATAATGGCAAAACTACTGATTTCAAAGACATAAAATGTTTGGCACACTCTAACTACTTTTTGACGAGCAATCGATCGGAATCTCAAAATTATATAGTTACCATTTGGAAATAATGATGTGTCATGGTTTTATTGAGGCTGACTTTGAAGCCCTGTTTCAGACACCCAGTATAATATTTCCTCATAATTTATACAAGAAGCAGTATCAGCGTTGTTTCTTTTGTTCCACTGTTACAAAAAAATTCTTACAATGAGGGATTATGAAGATATAAACACTAATTTGTGACAATCTTTTTGTCAAAAAATTTGAGAATCAGGTTATAACTCAACAATCGCTTGATGTGGATGCGCATATCAGCAAAGCAGTGCAGAATTGAACGAAAAATTCAAATATGTATAAATATACAGGGGTTGCATTTGAAATAACGAAGTTCACATTCGTTTTCGGTAGAACCGGAAGTAGATTCCGCTTGAAAATATTTTACAAATTGAGTTCATGTACTCTAAAACGAAAATATAAGATTTTGACCCGAGCTATGAAAAAAATTTCTAGCCTCGGTAGGGGCCACCATCTCACTGTTGGGTTAAAAATTAACAGTGCTGTGCCTAAGGTGCCGTAAGGACACAGTAATAAAGTCTACACAGAACACAACTGCTTCTCCGAACTCGGTACAAGTTACAAGCTACGAAGCTTGTAGTTCCAGATGGCTCTCTTCAGGAGGCCTAGGAGTAATCAGTATAAACAATATATCAATATCAATACCTCGATCTTCGGTCGTTGCTTCATACATACAAGGTCGGCCTGCCGTCCGAGCGCTTACACTGGTTATAAATTTCGCAGTTTCTTGATGTTTACTCCAAATATTGAATGAATAGTCAGGAGATAATTCCACAGAATCTTTGGTGAAATGAAACGGGAATGAATCCGAAAAACCTCATAAAAAGGCTACTGAACCTGACAAAGGATACAAACCTATTCTCGTGAGGAACCACTGACGATACAATAGACCCAAGTTGGTCGCAGTGTCACAGGGAGGCCAAGCGCTAACCCGGTCTCTTGTTTGTCAGTTTATAAATCAATCAATCAATCAATCAAGGAGATAATTATTAAATATTACGTCCATTTATTAAGAATTAGTTTATATTTCATTAAAACATCGTACAATACGCGCTAGGACGCCCAGTCGACCCTAGGGTGGAGATAGTTGAATCGCCTATTAGGAATTTAATTAGGTCAGCTGCTACAAATAAGAGAAAGCGGTGTATGGAAAATTCCCTGCATTAGGGTTCAAGTTATCGTCCATGATATGAAATATAGGTATTAAAAAGATTTCTCAGGTATTTGGACGTTTTATTTAATTGGCAATTCTCAATTTATACCAAAATTCACCGAAGTTTCGGTCACGGATCGGACCTTTATCAAGGCTAAAATAAATTAAAAATTAAAATTTCAACGATTAGTCGTATTACATGACACTCACGTCAATGGTTAAAACTAAAAGAATTCAGTAATGAATACATCAGGTTCAAGAAAATGTCCATGAATCATTTGTGATTTTAGGCTCAATAAAATAAATAAACAACAACAATATCTCCCTGCATTATTCTAAGAAAAAATATTACCATAAAAATGGGACTGCAAACTTTTCGTTTTCGAAATACAAGGTGTGTGATTTTCTTCGAGTTTTTTCTCATATTATCTGTTCTACAATGTATTCAACCGATATAAGGCATAGCCACCACAATTTAGAGTTTACATCATTTGACATAACAAATTCGATTGTAAATACCACCCTTTAGGTAAAGGGTGGTATTTTTTCTGGAACACGGTCTCCTGTTTTATTCCAGCACTTTTTTCTGATGGTATCCTGTTCCTGTTCTTTTTTATAAATTGTAAACTAAACTTTATGGATTCTTGTAGTTTTGTCGTATCTGCTACAGATTTCGATGATCTCGAAATACTCAGAAAAATAAAAATTGTCATAAAAATCCAGTTAATATATCGATGAAAGCTTTCACAGCCAGATTCAACTTCAAATCTAGAGTATTCCCGGTTTTCTAGCCGTTGTCCAGGTGAAATTCCTATCGGGATACTCTAGAGTTGAAGATGAAAATCCAGTTGGTAGGCTATGGTGATTGAATTCATTGTTAATTTTGACACATCAGATTGAACTCCTTTTCAGTTAGACATCTTGTGAAGTTAGAAAACGAAACGTTCGCGGCCTCATATTCAAAGGGCACACACTTTTAAATGAGACACCCTGTATTTAGGAAAGAAGTACAGATATAAGTACATTCCTAGGAATTCCTAGAATTACTTAATATTGTCGTCAATATCAGTAATCACTATGAATTTTCCATGACATACTAAGCTCTACTCACCCTGTTTTGAAATCAAACTTTCTCCTGAGTTCATCTTGTGAATACTTGAAGAGTTCACCAACTGTACTTATATTCAACTCTTCCGCTACCTTTTTGCCGAATTTACCACCTAATCTTTTTATTTTCCTCAAAGGTAACTCCGCAAGAAACTGGAGTATAGCACTCCCAGGTAGAATTGTTTGCTTATTTGGTTTATGCAAACCACATACTAGTTTGGCTAATATTTTATTCTGCGCTATTCCCGCTGAACATCTATATCCTGAATGAAAAAAAAATGGTTATTAGAATACGAAGTAATATTCGCTAATAATTTTTAGCAATTCTTGCTGCAATCAGATATATTTTTCATTCAAATTAATTTCATAACCCACATTGGCGGATTCAAATTGACAGATTGAAAAGAGCCATAACATAGAGTTTAAATATTCAAACTCAATGGTATTATAAAATGATGAATAATCCATTCACTTTTATTTAATCACATAGGAGGTCATGGTTTCGTTTTCAGGAGTTGGTGCCCCTGATGAAAAGCACAGAACATATGATGAAAAGTCAGTGCGCGCACAGAAAATATCGTAAATGACAAAACGACGTTGCCAGTTTCTTTGTTTACATCAAAGTAAAAGTATCAAAGATATTCCACATTTTGTTAGGTTTACAAATTGTTTGCAGATTTTTGGTATTTAATCGATATTCGCAGGTGAGTTTTTCGTCGAATATCCAAGATTAACGTATGTTTATTGTTTTTAGCACCAGTTTGAAGCGTGAGGACGATTTTCAAGACCAGGACGAATGTTTACATTTCGAGGTTGAAGGGGTACACAGAAATTTCGTTGAAAAAGCTGTTATTTGGGCAGATATCGCAGTAGATGGATCGGATGGAGCCTCGAGAGGTCGATTAGGATGATATTTTTCAGGTTTTCCAAGAAATTTGGCGATATCTGAGCAGATTTGCAAAAGTTAGGTACTTCATCACTACTGAGGTGGAACTTAGACCTAATTCTCCTATAAGAAACGTCTTTCAAAGGTCGAGATGGTGAAAAATGTCTTCTTTAGATCTTGTTTGAACAAACGCAGCCGAGTTTTATATCCCAACATTGATTTTGAGAAAGTTATCAACAGAATAAAATTGACATTATTCTTGATTCTTGTAATTACCCATCAATTCATCTTATATCTTTGGGTTGATTTCTTTCAATGAATTCTTGATTAGAATCAACAATTGATGTCGTCAAGTCTTGAACTTTCAGTTCAAGAGGATAATAAGCATTAAATCTTCACAAGCATGCATATGAAAATTATGTGAAAGCAATGCAATTTTCTTCCATGGCGAAAAATAATATATTTACACAGTGATCTCTTGTTCTTTTTATGCAAATAACTGGAAAAGGAATCCTTTCTATCGATTCATATAAACGTTAATTATTTTCGTCCACATCTTGTGTGATGGACGAAGTTTCTTGGAAAACCTGAAAAATATCATCCTAATCGACCTCTCGAGGCTCCATCCGATCCATCTACTGCGATATCTGTCCAAATAACAGATTTTTCAACGAAATTCCCGTGTACCCCGTTAACCTCGAGATGTAAACATTCGTCCTGGTCTTGAAAATCGTCCTCACGCTCCAAACTGGTGCTAAAAACAATAAACATACGTTAATCTTGGATATTCGACGAAAAACTCACCTGCAAATATCGATTAAATACCAAAAATCTGCGAACAATTTGTAAACCTAACAAAATGTGAAATATCTTTGATACTTTTACTTTGATGTAAACAAAGAAACTGGCAACGTCGTTTTGTCATTTACGATATTTTCTGTGCGCGCACTGACTTTTCATCATATGTTCTGTGCTTTTCATCAGGGGCACCAACTCCTGAAAACGAAACCATGACCTCCTATGTGATTAAATAAAAGTGAATGGAGTATAGGTACAGGGTTGGAATACAGTTTGGCACCAAATTAATATCTTCAAAACGAAACGGTCGATATTTTTGAAATTTGGCAGCTGAGTGTAATGGACCACAATGCATCTGATGAGCATATTTTCATTAATGAGATACTTCCGGTTTAACCGGAAATGACAAAAAAAAATTATTTAAATGGGACACCCTGTATATTTCTGCAGATTCTGAAAGTGCACCTTGTTTCGGATCTGTCCATATCGGGTTCCATGCTTTTCATGACGTATTTTTGATGAAAATCTATAAAGAGAAGAAATACAGGGCTTTTACTAGTAGAAAAAATTTATTGAAAATAATTAAAAAAAAATCATTTTAAATGTTCGAAGTGCTTGCCATTCACTCAGCTGCCAAATTTCAAAATTACCGTCCGTTCCGTTTTAAATATATTAATTTGGTGCCAAACTTTATCCCAACCCTGTATATATTGATGCATAGAATACCTGGTGTTGGCACTGATTAGATTTTGTTTAAGACTTTCTTGTCGATCGAAAATCCGAGAATTTGTCCAGCTTTTCATTTCTCCCGAAAGGGGTCGCGCTCTTTGTCGTTGCCGCAGTAGCTCCACGACCGATAAATATTGCGGATTTATTCCGGAACTAGACCAAAATCTGAAATCTAGAATGCTGTTTTGATCTACAAATTTTGGTCACGATTTTTAGTAAGGAGTCGATACACCAGTTATTCTATGCATCTATAGGTATACAGGGTCTTTCACGAGGAACCTCACCCATATTTATACGGGAAACTACTGAACGTATTTTCATGAAATTCAGCACTTATAAGTATTTCACGATGCTGATGAAATCTAAAATATTTTCAAGGCATGAGCACCTCCGGTTTTTCCGGAAATGACGTCAACTTCCGTTTTTCAAATTAGAACACCATTTTTTTATTGCAGAAATAGATTCCTTACAAAATTTCAAGTTATTTTGATGTAACATTTCTCAGTTTTGGTTGGAAAATTCTCTCTGAGCGAGAAAATTCGAAAAAAAAATCGAAAATAGAGTTCCGCTGAAACAAGAATTTCGAGGTTTTTGGATGGAAAATTTTCATTTTTGGGATTTTTCAAGATGTAAGATTGATGTATCCACTTTGAAAATCGAAATCGCGATTCATGATACAGGGGGTGAAAAAATCGCTTTCAAAGTTAGGGATGACAAAATCGTGAAAAATCAATTTTTTCAAATTAGAACCCCATTTTTTTATGGCAGATATTGAATCTACGTTAAAAAATATTGTGAGTGTATGCATCACACCCTTGCCCTAAAATGGATATTTTCTGAGTTATTCACAAAAAACTGTTTTTCGTCTTGAATTTTCAGCTATTTCTTTTCCCTTCACGCCAAAAAGATGAAATTTTCATGGTTAACACGGGTAGAGTAAATGGTAGAGTTCACTAGCATACTTTTTTGCGAAAATACTCTACTCTACTCATTTCAGTAGAGTAACCGTTCACACGTTGCTAGTAGTTTGATAGGATAGTTGGCCGAATAACAATAGGGAGACTAGTAACACGCTCTATAGATACTCTACTGAAACCAGGCAAGTGTCTGTTTACATTGGGATAGTCAACTAGCAAACCAATAGAGTAGAGTAGAATTATGGTAGTGGGGATGGGATAGTCGAGTGTACTATCCACATGTGCTTTCCACTCTACTCTACCGTGCACTATCTTTAGTACTCTACTGTCACTAGCTCAGCCTGTTTACATTATGCTAGGGGGATAGTAAGTACTCTACCACCGTACTCTACCATTTACTCTACCCGTGTAAACCGCACTTTAAAGTGCGGTTAACACGGGTAGAGAAAATGGTAGAGTTCACTAGCAAATAGCATACTTTTTTACGAAAACACTCTACTCTACTCATTTCAGTAGAGTTACTGTTTACACGTTGCTAGTAATTTGGGGATAGTTCGATTTTACGTGCCTATATAATAATGAGCAAGCAGGTTAGGCAAAAATATCAGGGCGTTGCGTTATTAGAAAATGTTTAGTGCAAGCGGCAAATATTTTATTAAATGCAGTTGAGGAAGTTATGGAGGAAGAAAATAGATTTTGACCTATTGTATATGCGCAAAGCTCAACATTCCAGAATAGTGGGCAGTTGCTAAGCAATTAGAAAATAACATTGCGGTAATATTCTTACCGCACTGCTGTAGCGTGCGGTAATGTTACAAAAGGATTATTACAATAAAATGAAACAAAGTATGGTTTTAATTTTTATATTGCTAAAGTTGTTATAAAAGAAATAAAAGAAACATCTAATTTATAACGATATTCTTGAACACAAATTAATTGTTGTCAATATTTACAGTTATTGTACAATTTGTTAATTGTACTGGAGGGCAACGAGTATAGACGGCATTTATAGAGGCATGTAGGCCGTTTCAAGCTACTACATGGACTCTAAGAATTCGGTCGGCACAGTGAGGGGGGTACCGGCTGCATATTCATATCCCACGTACCGTATCGCAGCTCGGAGTCAGCCGAAGCTCACGCTATAAACCGAGTGCGTGATCGCATCCTATTTGGAGATATCAATCGAGGGAATATGAATTGGGATTACACGTTATAATGGTACCCCGATTCTTTTATTTTTTTCTGTTCAAATAATAACGACTAGATTTTTCCATATGCACGAATAATAACGGCTACCTCCCATACAGTGAATGCTTTCAGGTTATGAATTTATCGAGATGAAGAAATAAGTATATTCAGAATAGATTTTACACTGAAACGGAAAGAATAATCGAAATAATCTCTTAAATGGTATTTTTTTTAACTTCTCGTGGGGTGTTCTAATAGTTGTTGTCATTGACCGAGTAACTTTTGTTGCATTCATAAGTTCGGCCTCGCACTTCTGAAACGAATTGACAAAAGTAATCTCAATTCACATAGCTGCAAATTGAATTTTGTGGGTACATATTATATTCCCGTTGCTGTTGCAAAGATACACAAAGTAAAAAGCTGTTGAGTAGAAGAATCACTGAGCTTAATGTACAAAATTATTAGAAGAGTTATGAAGTTCAAAAGTTGTCGAAAGGAGAACGGTATCAAAGAAATTGCGATCAGTTGTGCAACATACGAAAGACAAAAATAAGGATCATCGTTGATTGGAAAAATTTGTGAAAGTAATAGTATGATTGAGAGATTATTCAAAAAATTAAGTGGATAGAATTTCTTCGAAAATTATGTTCAATGAGTAAGATCACTCCACATTTTTCTCAAATGGTTAGTTATATCAGAACTAAATTTGGGAATACCTAGTTAACAACATCCAATAACCCTGTCCAAATGATGATTCAGATCGTTATAACAAAAAATATTTTGTAAGGAGTCACCCCATTTTACCTGAATGAATAAGAAAATGAGAAGCTTAGCTATATGTCGATATAAATTTCATTCTTATTATATATTTATTTATCTGATTGCATGTCATAATGACAACGTTATGTCACTCAATTTTGATGACATAAGGAAGCTCATTATGGGACTAAGTACCATAATGAATTCATTATGGGACTAAGTACCATAATGAATTCATTATGGTACTAAGTACCATAATGAGCTTCCTTATGTCATCAAAATTGAGTGACATAACTTTAAAAATAGTTGTCATTGTGACATGTCGAAAATGCAGTTTTTAATTTTTCGAAAATGTATTGATATAAATGCCATCAGATAAAATTTTGTATGTAATACGAATCATAAACAATCATTATGGCACACGCCGTGTTATCGGACTCGGCTACGCCTCGCCCGATAACATTCACGACTTGTACCATAATGATCGTCTTTATGATCCTTATTACATAAATAACTATTATTTATTTATAAACGGACTTGCCATTTTACAGATATTACAGAATCAAATTAAAATAAAACATATATTAAATATTAAAATTAACTGAAATTCAATGAAAAACAAACACCAAAATGATTACAAATTGAATGACACTAATGAAACCCTTCAAAAAAACGTTTCAATTGAAAAATTGAGACATTAAACAAATCTATATCCACCGAACCAGCAGCCCGTAATGCTCTATCTAGGGGGTTGTTCATTAAATAGTTCGTTCTACTGAACTTAATTCTGAACATATCCCAAGTTCTAAGGCTCCTCTGAGGAACATTTATTTTAATATTGTCCAGAAGATAAGGACAATCAGTAAAATTATGTATAATTTTGTAAATCAGCATAATATCAAAATTACGACGCCTCGTCTCGAGAAGAGTGAGGGACAAATTATCAAGAATAATTTCATAATTAATTAATTCGCGAGTGTAACCCCATTTATATGCTATCCATTTCAGAAATTTATTTTGTACCCTCTCAATGGTTTGAATATGAACTCTATAAGAAGGTGACCAAACTACACAAGAATATTCCAGAATACTTCTCACATGGGCAACGTATACAGTTTTTATTGCAGGAACCCCAAAATGCTGCATGTTTCTCTTGAGAAAGCCGAGCATTCGAAGGGCCCTGGCAGACACATTTTGTATGTGATCAATAAAGGTCAAATTTCCGTCCAGCAGGACCCCGAGGTCTCTTACCACTTTAACTGTTTTTAAACAGGATCCATTTATTGAATAATTGAAGAACACTGGCGAGTTATTCCTATTAAACCTCATAGTCTGACATTTATCAACATTGAGTTCCATGTCATTATTAGAACACCATTCGATAATATTATCCAGATCTCTCTGTAACAACAGACAATCCTGCAAGGATTTGATAACCCGAAACAACTTTAAATCATCAGCAAACAGTAAAAAAAAACAGTGTACTATGACAGCTTTGATATCGTTAATGAAGCACAAAAATAAAAGCGGTGATATCGGTGAACCCTGTGGGACTCAGGAACGGACATATATAATCCACATATATTATGTTTAGCTGTTGGTGAAAGGAATTTATAAATATGAAATTTTTTTGGTTATGATATTCTAAGATTAATAAAATCTTTCCACAATTATTTCCGTTCATCGAATAAATGATGATTCTTTATATTGATTGTTGACGAGTATATTATCCATCCAGGAACTGCACTTACCAATTCATTATATTCACTCTCCTATTTTATTTGAAGATTTGATTTTTTTTTATTGTTAGTTATAGAACGTCTTGATGTAATTGCCTCTCGTTTTTTGATTCAATAATTTTTCGAATTGCTACTAAGGGAATATTATCTACGCAAAACCCCTCACCTCAATTTCCTGCTGTGGCTATTTTCGTTCTTACTATTCAGTCATCGATTTGCAAAAAAAAATCAGCGCTTATTTTTTTCAAAAACTCTATGCGATAGGATTCTCTTAGCGATCCCATACAATTCATAAAATACGTCCGAAATCTCAAGCACGGGTGCGATTTCGTACGTTAAGGTGGGCGTTCAATGTAGTGTGTTTTTATTTCAAGTTGATTTCGAAAACGGTTTCACTTTGAGAACTGAAATTTTGTGGGTGAACTCATAAAGGATTAGGGTTCTTGTTGAAATAATTTTGATCGATTTCATTCCGACAGTTAATTTTTTTTCTTTCAAAACTAGAAGAAAATGAGCCAACCCATGCTTCTGTTTTATTTCAACAGAAAGACCCATGAAAATAGTTCAACTTCCGATTAAAAGGGAATCTATTGATAATTTCGTTCAGATGATCAACTTGAAATACGGAATTGGCAGAAAATGGCCGAATTCAAATTTTGGCGGGAAAAAATTCCTGCTTTACCCACAAATTCACGTATTTCATAGTTCGGCGATTTTCGGATAGAGAGCGCCATTGTACATTTCATTCATGATTAGAGAGATACTCATAGAACTTATTGTGATAATGAAAGTTCTATGGAGATATTCCTTAAAATGGACGGTGGCGCCTCTATCGGCTGATCTTTCCTACTCGGTTTAAACGCCGTTACGCCGACCTTAAGTTTACTTCGGCTTCGGGTGAATTCGGAATGCGATACGGTACGTGGAATATGAATATGCGTACCGGCTTGCTGAATGCGCCATTTGAAGCTAGCATGCGCATCCCCGCACCTTTAGGAACACCATGAGTTCATACAGGCCATTTCAAGCTACTGCACGGAGCCATGGGGGATTCGGAAAACTAGGGACAATGCAGGGCTGTGAATGTGCCTTTTAAAGCTAACATACAATAGGCCATTCCAAGATACTACGTGGATACTACCATGGATGTTCGGAAAGGAATGGATATGTAAATGCACCGTTTCAAGCTAGCATGTACATCCCCGCATACTGGGAAATTCATAGAATTATGCAGGCCGTTTGAAGCTACTACACAATTCCACGACCCAAAGAGGTGAAGGATTAAATAATAGTGTACAATAATATACCGACAAAACAACAAGATAATATTGAAATAAAATAATCATACCTAATACCTTTCCCACGTGTAACCCTTCTATTGACTCACTGTACGAACCTGGACCTGGATCTGGGCACTCGCGCTTCAAATACTATACTACTCCTGATCAGGACCTGGACTTCAAACACTTCTTCTTGTACCGACCTTCAAACTCTCTTTGACCTCCTTTTTTTTGTTCTACAAGAGGTGAATCTTACATCAGACACCCAGTTTTTCTGGGTAGTGTCGGATTCTTACCGACTAAACACCTCTCCTGCGGTTGGTTCCGGGAATAAGCCTATAAACCTTCCCTCATCTTTCTGTTATTTTCTCTTTCGCATTCTTTTATGCTGAGTGTTTGTGTTCGTACTTCAATTGGATATCTCTCACTAGGTGTGGAGTTCTATATCTTCATTCTCGCAATTGATCTCTAGGTCTTTTGCGGTAAATTCTCGCTGCTTTTTCATCTTCAGCGGGGCCATAGTCAACTAACCTTCTAAGGTCGTAATTTAGATGTTCACTAGCTCTTTTATAGGCTTTTGCAGCTTTTCGTTTGATGAATATAGTATTGTACTCCCATTTTATGTCTTTTCGGATTTGTTCATTCCTAACAAACCAGGGGGCGTCTAATGCCCATCTCAGAAATTTTTTTTCTGCACTTTGTATCCTCTTTATATGGGTTCTCGCTGCATATCCCCATGTTGTTGATCCATATGTTAGCTGCGGTCTGGCGACTGCTTTTATGATCCTCAATCTTGAGTTTCTGTTCATTTGGCTTCTTCTGCCTATAATCGGGTATAATCTTTTCATTGCTACATTCGTTTTATCCACTGCATACTTTATGTGCTGTTTCCACGTTAGTCCTTTGTCTAATATTACTCCTAGGTATTTAGCTTCATTCTCTCATTATTGTCTATGGGTATCTCCGATTCCATCTTCAGTCTTCTTTTTTGAAGGAGTATTGCTTGACTCTTTTCTCCATTGATTTTGATTTTCCATCTGTTACACCATTGAATAATATCATCTGTTGAACTCCTTTTTTTTATTTATGGAAGAGGTGTCGGATTCTTACCGACTGACCACCTCTCCCGTTGTTTGGTTCCGGGCATGAGCCTATAAACCTTTCATCATCTTGTTTGTTTTTTTTTTTTTTTTTCGCATTCTTTATGCTGAGTGTTTGTGATCATCCTTCAATTGGATATCTCTCTCTAAGTTCTATATCTTCATTTTCGCAATTGGTCTCGGGGTCCTCTGCGGTAAATTCTCGCTGTTTTTTCATCTTCAACGGGGTCGTAGTCAACTAACCTTCTATGGTCGTCATTTAGATGTACACTAGCTCTTTCATAGGCTTTTGCAGCTTTTCGTTTGATGAATATAGTATTGTACTCCCATTTTATGTCTTTTCGGATTTGTTCATTCCTAACAAACCAGGGGGCGTCTAATGCCCATCTCAGAAATTTTTTTTCTGCACTTTGTATCCTCTTTATATGGGTTCTCGCTGCATATCCCCATGTTGTTGATCCATATGTTAGCTGCGGTCTGGCGACTGCTTTTATGATCCTCAATCTTGAGTTTCTGTTCATTTGGCTTCTTCTGCCTATAATCGGGTATAATCTTTTCATTGCTACATTCGTTTTATCCACTGCATACTTAATGTGCTGTTTCCACGTTAGTCCTTTGTCTAATATTACTCCTAGGTATTTAGCTTCATTCTCTCATTATTGTCTATGGGTATCTCCGATTCCATCTTCAGTCTTCTTTTTTGAAGGAGTATTGCTTGACTCTTTTCTCCATTGATTTCGATTTTCCATCTGTTACACCATTGAATAATATCATCTGTTGAACTCCTTTTTTTTATTTATGGAAGAGGTGTCGGATTCTTACCGACTGAACACCTCTCCCGTTGTTTGGTTCCGGGCATGAGCCTATAAACCTTTCATCATCTTGTTTGTTATTTCCTCTTTCGCATTCTTTATGCTGAGTGTTTGTGATCATCCTTCAATTGGATATCTCTCTCTAAGTTCTATATCTTCATTTTCGCAATTGGTCTCGGGGTCCTCTGCGGTAAATTATCGCTGTTTTTTCATCTTCAACGGGGTCGTAGTCAACTAACCTTCTATGGTCGTCATTTAGATGTACACTAGCTCTTTCATAGGCTTTTGCAGCTTTTCGTTTGATGAATATAGTAATGGACTCCCATTTGATTTCTTTTCGGATTTGTTCATTCCTAACAAACCAGGGGGCTTCTAATGCCCATCTCAGAAATAAGTTTTCTGTACTTTGCATCCTCTTTATATCGGTTTTCGCTGCATAGGCCCATGCTGTAGATCCATATGTTAGCTGCGGTCTGGCGACTGCTTTTATGATCCTCAATTTCGTGTTTCTATTCATTTGGCTTCTTCTGTCTATAATCGGGTATAACCTTTTCATTGCTACATTAGCTTTATCTACTGCATACTTAATATGCTGTTTCCACGTAAGTCCTCTGTTTAGTATTACTCCTAGGTATTTAGCTTCATCCTGCCATTCAATTTAATTATCGTCTATGGATATTTTCGATTCCATCTTAAGTCTTCTCTTCTGAGTTGACCTCCTCGAACGCGTTCCCGATTTTATACGCTTCTTGGCAGTGGTGCTGACCACGCTCAACGTGGTCGACACTCGCGACTGTGGCCTAATGCGCATCAATCACCGCGACACTCGATATTCCCTTAATCAGCCGGCAAACTTGCTTCGTCACAATATACGGCCATTTCGTACCGCCAAACTTCCGCCTAAATTACCTTTGGACGGAAAAAACGGACTGCAAAGCATGGATTTGTTGCACTATCCAAATTATCTTTTCAGTATCCTAAGCATTAATTTTTATAAATCTAGATAGTAACTTTCAAAATAAAAAAAATAACATGGAAAAATGATGATATGAGATCATCAGCTGAGAAGGCAGCTACCTATTCAATTGAAAGAAATAAGACACAAATCATTTGCCATTATAAACAATGACAAATGAAATGTGAATACGAACTAGGTCTCCGATACTGTTCACCCTACCAGACCGAATGGTCCAACGTCAACTGAGAATCGCACCGGTGCGATTCTCAGTTGACGTTGGACCATTCGGTCTGGTAGGGTGAACAGTACCGGAGACCTAGTTCGTATTCACATTTCATTTGTCATTGTTTATAATGGCAAATGATTTGTGTCTTATTTCTAAAAAAAATAAGCCGATTACTCATACAGAAAAAAAGTTATTACGTTTCATTTTTGTAGCACGATTCCAGCGCCACCTGCCAGCCGCCCCTGGCCATATTAACATTTCGCATCGATGTCTGTATTATTCGAATTTTGAGCCGGAAATGATTCGTCAATCAACTACGTTCGACTCAGTGATCACGATTCATTAGTTACCACATCTGACTTACCCGTTTTTTCGTAAATACATCTCCTCATTTTTTCCACAATGATTCCACCAACTGCCAATTTCAAGTCATCCTCACAAAATCCATCCGTGTCCTGATTGTTACTGATACTTGAAATGAAGTCCACAGTTTTATGACCAACAATATGTGTTGTCTGGAGTTTATCCAAAGGAATATTAGAAATACCTTTTGCTAATTCTCTTTGCACGGCTTCTGTCAAGTCCAAATAAGCTTCATCGATAGAAGCCCTCTCCAAATGAATAGGGAAAGTACTTAGCGCATCGACTACTTGACTGCCAGCTTCCCGATATCTGAAATCATAAAAACATTTTCATAATAAATAAATAATAAGTTTATTTTAAACAGTGGGTTGAGAATTGTCAACAAACAAAAAATTCATCCTAAGCTAACCTTTGAAATTTATATATTCCTTTATTGAGGACAGAAATAACGGCATGCAGACAATTTAATATTTTTGAAATTCCGGAAAAAGTCAGACACCGTGCAGGAATCGAACCTGCGTCTCCCTACTTTCAGGGCGGGGGCTCTGACCGCTAAGCTAACGGTATGTATGATACTTTTCCTGGAATTCAATATCCAGTTCTCATGCTATAATTCACACTATTCAACCTTTTTCTCAGATCATCAATATGTACCCTCCAGTTCAAACCCTCCAGTCATCTGTAATAATACCCAAAATGGGTTCTTATAACTTGATTATTGACAAACATTTGTTCTTTCTTTTCACTTAATCTGTTAGAACTGAACAATACATAAGTACTTAGTTTTTTTCTTTATTAATAACTAATTGATTCTGCAACATCCAACTGCGCACTATATTCAAAGTTTTTGTGGCATTCATCTCTAATTCACCCATGCTCTTTGCCGTTATCAACAGACTCATATCATAAGAGTTATATGTTATTTGCGGGAAATTTTTATAAACCGATTTCAGGATGCCCTATGGGTGCTCCATGCTCCCCGATTTTCGCTAATATTGTGAGAGATCAAAAGAAATGTTATCTCCAAAAGGAATACTGTAACAACATCAAGAGTTTATCAGATACATCGCGTTCATTGATATAAATATCAACAACCGCCATGGATCCGACACGAACTTGCCAAATTCTTCATCCAGGGAACTAATGAAAGTTCCAACCTCATCGAAGTGGGTAGAAGTCGACCTAGGTTTCGATCATTATTTTGATCATCTTCAGGACAACATAACCCAACCTCGATGAAAATTGGAGTGGAACGGAGGTCCTCTTAAACAAAACTAGACAACGTCTTGAGGTACAGTATACATCAAGGCGACATCTAGTTAAGAATCAGACAACCAATTCCCTCTCGAAGTCACCTGGACGAAGATAGATGGCATACCTTTAGGAGATAACATTTCTTTTGATGATTAAGTCATGTACTGGCTTACGCCGATAAAATGCGAACGATTCTCACGCTCCTGCTTGAATCAATCTGAAGATATTCAGCTGATTCCTGCCGAATGAGCAAAAGAGAGGTATGCCATCTATCTTCGTCCAGGTGACTTCGAGAGGGAATTGGTTGTCTGATTCTTAACTAGATGTCGCCTTGATGTATACTGTACCTCAAGACGTTGTCTAGTTTTGTTTGAGAGGACCTCCGTTCCACTCCAATTTTCATCGAGGTTGGGTTATGTTGTCCTGAAGATGATCAAAATAATGATCGAAACCTAGGTCGACTTCTACCCACTTCGATGAGGTTGGAACTTTCATTAGTTCCCTGGATGAAGAATTTGGCAAGTTCGTGTCGGATCCATGGCGGTTGTTGATATTTATATCAATGAACGCGATGTATCTGATAAACTCTTGATATTGTGAGAGATATTTTAAATCAAGTTCTGGGTAGGTCCAATGCAGATTTTCGTTTTATCTATCTTTATGTGGACGATATAGTGGTCCCAATGCCGAGGAATTCTGTTGATTATGTTCTAGTCATATTTAATTCAGTTCCCCTAAATTGAGATTCACGATGGAAGTGAGAACCCAGAAGAACTAGTGTTCTTTGCCGTTGTTAGTTATATTGTTGGTCAGAGACTTAGATACAGGTGCGATTAGTACAGATTTATACAAGAAACTAACTAGTACCAACCGGACTATTAATTTTTGGTCCCTTCACCCTCTACATCAAGAAATTAATTTGGTTGAACAAGGTATTAATAGAATTCTTAAATTATGTAGTAGTCAGTTTGTTAATCGTAATATCAATCAGTTTAAAAAGGATTTGATAAAAAATGGTTATCCCCTTAAATTGTTTAATAGAATCATGAATTCACAACGGGTCTCTTCGGTGTCTGACCATCGAGATGTGAGGGATGTACAGGGTGACCCAAATTGCTTGAATTTGGCTGTTTCTGGTACTTCTACGCTAGATAGGTGAAAATGTTGAAAGGAGGCCTGGGCTCGATTTTCGTGAAAACTCCATAACTGAAAGCCGTTTCACGATACCTTCATTTGTTTTCAAGATATAACGAAATTTTGATATTTTGGCGATTTCGAAAATGTGCCATAACTTGATCATTTTCTGAAATATCTAAAAACGGCAAAAACTTTCTACAGGCACTTTTTCTTTAGCAATACGTATTCAAATTTTTTTTATCTCTTGTATAAAGGGTGAAAAAAAAAAAACAACTTTCTTATTTTAAATACGAATGTTATTTGTTTTGATCCTCTGTTATGCAGAAAGAAATTAGCTCTTCGAAAATATACAGGGTGGCCATTTGAAAACGAAACAGGCGAGATTACAGACGAAATAAATTTTTTCGATAGAAATGCTCGGACGATTTCTGTTTCGAGGGGGACAACTTAAGATGTAGGTTACGGACGCATAGCGCTTCAACCCTTGCTGCTACAACCCCCACTCCCAATTTTTGAATAGGGAAGATGGGGTGAGTGATACCTCAATTCAAAGGTATTTTTATACTGATTTCAGCACAGTAATTGTTTTTTCATTTTATGCATTAGTTCTCGAAATATTCTTAACTAAGTATTTGAAAATGAAGTGGTGTTCTCATTGCACTTGTGGTGTTTTTTTGTGAAAAATCGACATCTTGATTCTTCTTCTTTTAGTGCCGTGCCCGATTTCAGACGTTGGCTATCATCATGTTGGTCAATTCATGAAATCTATCACGATCCGCGGCCGCTCGGAACAGATCTTCGACGCCCAGGCCGGTCCACTGCCTTATATTGCGAAGCCATGACAGTTTCTTCCGTCCTATCCATCTTCTTCCCTCTACTTTTCCCTGGATTATGAGAAGAAGTAAATAATATTTTGGTCCTCTGATTATATGACCGAAATATTCGGTTTTTCTGACTTTTATTATGTCGACCAATTGTCTCTCTGTGCCCATCATCTTCAGTACCTCGTCATTAGAGGTATGCGACGTCCAAGATATCTTCAGCATCCGGCGGTAGCACCACATCTCGAAAGCCTCCAGTTTTCTGAGCGCTCTGAGCTTCAGGGTCCAAGTTTCACAACCATAGAGGAGAACAGACCATATATAACAGGCTAATATTCTCCTTCGCAGATGCATGGACAAGGTTCTGTTACAAAGAACGGGTTTCCATGACATGAATGCTCTGCGGGATATCTCAACACGAGCTATAATCTCCTGGTCCGAGTTTGTCTCACCGTTTAGCCAGCTACCAAGATACCTGAAGTGTGTCGCACGATCTATGATCATTCCATTGATGTTGAGTTGGAAGGGTTCGACATTTATTCTTCCCACTGCCATCCACTTAGTTTTGGAAATGTCGATCAGAAGTCCTCTCCGCTGACTTGCCTCACTTACAATGACGACCAAAGTTTGAAGATCTTCGAGACTCTCCGCCATTATAGCCGTGTCATCCGCGTATCTTATATTGTTGATGGTTTCTCCGCCGATCTTTACACCCTCACTTCTTCCATTCAGAGCCTCCTTGAAAATCTCTTCCGAGTACAAGTTGAACAGCGTCGGTGACAAAACGCATCCTTGTCGTACCCCTCGCATGATCTGCAATTTACGCGTGCGGTTTTTTCCTACTTGTACTGACGCTACTTGGTGGTAATATATGTATTTTAGCAGTCGGAGATCACAGACTTCCATTCGACCATTCGAAGAGAAGGTCGTGTTGGACTCGATCAAAAGCCTTCTCAAAGTCAATGAAGCAGACGTAAACATTTTTTCGAAACTCACAACTCTTTTGAAGCAGAACGCGCATGCAGAACAGAGCCTCCCTCGTTCCTAAACCATTCCTAAATCCAAACTGTTGTTCACCCAATCTACTTTCACATTGAGAATACATTCGATTTTGGAGTATTCGTAGAAGAATTTTCAATGTGTGGCTCATTAAACTAATAAGTCTGTAGTCGCTGCATTTATAGGCTCTTTGTTTTTTTGGTATAGTAATGAACAGTGACTCAAGCCATTGGTCAGGTATTTTGCCTGTATTATAAATATTATTAAAGAACTTGGTTATTAGTAAGATGCTCTCGTCGTCTAAGATCTTCAATAGTTCTGCAGGGATTTGGTCTGGACCTGGTGTCTTGTTATTTTTCGCTTGGTGTATTGCTTTCTCTACTTCAGATTTTAGTATGGTTGGTCCCCTATCATATCCACATTTGTCTGCCAGGCACTCTGGATTCTGTCGATTGTTGTCCGAGAACAACAAAGCAACATAATTTTCCCATTCCCTGCATTCTTGTTCTCCATCGATTAAAGCGTTCCCGCTAGAGTCTTTGAGTTGGCATGCATGATCTGATCTTCGGATTCCTGCAGTCTGCTTAAGTTTTTTATGGAGGTTGAAGTAGGTAATCGTGTTTTCTTTGTAGTTCTTCTATTTCCCGGCACTTCTGATCCAACCATTTCTCCTTGGCTTCCTTGATCTTTCTTCTCAGTAGCTTTTGAATTCTTGAATATTCCTGTCTGTTTTGGTTCTTGAATTTCCTCCGCGTGTCCATCAAACTCAGAATATCCTGTGTCATCCACTCATTTTTGGAGTCCATTCTGTGTTCTTGCAAGAGCCCATGTGCGCCGTCCAATATTGATGTTTGAATATCGTGCCAGGTTTCGTTAATATTATCCGAGATATTATCATTCCCAACTGAAACACGGTGCAGTTTATCGTTGATTTTTCCTGATAGTTCCCCACGTATTTCGGGATGTTTCAAAGGTTCAAGCGGTATTCTCTTCGGTCTCTGTGGTCTAGACAACTTTTTCAGTTTAACATGTAATGTGGACGATAAAAGATTATGATTAGAGTTGATGTCAGCACCAGGGTAAGTTTTCACGCCCTTAATATTGTTTCGAAACCGGTGATTTATCAGAATGAAATCTATCTGGTTTCATACTATTCTGTCTTGTTGCCCATCTTGTGGCGACCTCCATGTATATAACCTTCGTTTTGGTAGCTGAAAAAAGGTATTTGTAATGACCAGCTCCATTTCCTGACAAAATTCAACAAGACGGTCTTCTCTTTCATTTCTCTCACCGAGTCCATGTCCACCAGTAACACCGTCTGTGAACACTTTTCCCACCTTGGCGTTGAAATCTCCCATAAGTAGTGTAATTTCCTGTTTTCTTGTTATTTTAAGAATATCATGAACCTGTTGATAAAATTCTTCTATCTTACTATCGTCTTTATCTGCAGTGGGCGCATAAACCTGGACGATATTGATATTCACAGGACTCGCATTTATTTGAACCAGCATAATTCTATCCGAGACAGGCACATACCCCGTGACGTACCTACTAATTGATTCCTTCATTACCACTGCCACTCCATTGCGGTGCATTGGGTCTTGATTTCCGGAGTGGTACACAGTATATCCGTTGGATACGTAGCTTCCGCTGTTTGGCCATCTGGTTTCACTGACTCCCATGATGGAGATGTCCAGTCGTTCCATCTCTAAAAGTAGGTTGCCTAGTTGATTAAAGATTTCTATGTCAGCCATCAGAGCCAGAACAAAAGTCTGCTGTGTTATTGAGAGAATAGCAAGACTGAAATGGAGGTGGGCAGGACACATGGCCAGAAGCGAAAACGACAGGTGGATGAAAAAAACCCAATAGTGGAGACCTTGGACGTGTACTAGAGAAAGAGGCCGTCCCCCTCTTAGATGGAAGGATGATATCGTAAAGACAGTGGGGACAGGCTGGATGAGAGTTGCCCAGGACAGACAGGAGTGGAAACAGATGTGTTATGTCTTATGAGTTCATATTTTATTCATCATACATATCTAGTATGTAGTTTGACGTTTTATCAGATAGTTCTGAAAATAAATACAACTTTCATACATATTCATATTTGGAATAGATTTTAACAGATTGGCGACGAGGATAATGGAAGAATTGCTTCGTGAACTTGTATCAACTCTTAAAAACGTACAGAGTCAGCAAGCAAGTTTTTCTACTCACGTTCAAAGTAATGCGGAACAATCTCAAATTGACACAAGAGGAATATCACTACAGCCTTACGATGAATTGAATGAATCCTTCGAATCTTATCTTCAAAGACTTCAAAATTACCTGGAACTTCGAAATCTTTCAGATGATATGCCGGAAAACGATAAAAAAAGCGTTCAAATACTAATAAACTGTTTGGGGCCCAAGAACTATCAAATTCTTAACAGCCTCACTGCACCAGATTTACCCAAGACTAAAACCTTCAAAGAACTCATTAAGTTACTTCGAAGTCACCTCTGTCCAAAACCAAGTGAAGTAGCGGAACAGCACAAATTCTTGATGAGATTACAGCGAGAAGGTGAATCTATTTCTGAATATCAAGCCGAGCTGAAAAGACTCACTACAAATTGCAACTTCATATGTGAATCATGCAAGAAATCCACAATCAATACTCATTTGAGGGCACAATTCATAAGAGGTGTTCGTTGTAATGAAACTCGGGAAAAACTCTTACAGCAGAGTCATGCAATTTCATTCGAAGAAGCAGTCAGGACAGCCTTGGCTATCGAATCATCAAAAATTGAAAGCAAAGAAATGCAACAACCAAAAACTGTATGTGGAATATCAAGAACTGAAAATAATCTCGGAATCAAATCCACTCCTAACCACAACTCAAGACATAAAGAGTCGAGTGATGATAGAAATCAATGTTTTCGATGTGGTAAATATAATCATAAATCGAATGATTGTAAATCGAAGAATTTGAAGTGCAATTATTGTGGAAAAAATGGACACATTCAATCAATTTGCTTCAAGAAACGCACGCAAAACACAAATTCGGTTGATGTTCTAAAAGAATGTGAAATATACCAGATCAACTCATTAATTCAATCAGGAGCATCTGATAAGTTCTTAATACACATCAATGTTAATGAGTCACCCTGTGAATTTGAATTAGATACGGGTGCAGCAGTTTCCATTTGTTCAGAAAAATTTTTCCACAAAATCTGCCCAAAAACAAAATTGCAACCAACAACCATAAAACTGAAAACCTACACCGGAGAAATTTTCGAACCCAGTGGAGTATGTGATGTTAAAATAAATTACAAAAATGAAAATACCGTTGGGAGACTCTTCGTTCTCCAAAATTCGGTGTCACCAATTTGCGGCAGGGAATGGTTAAAGCTAATAAAACTCGATTGGTCCGGGATTCACAGTATTGATACAAATGTCGACAAAAATTACGAAGGCAATCTTACAAATCTACTTCAGGAATATAGTGATCTATTTTCAGAGGAAATTGGAGTCATTAAAAACCATAAATGTGTACTCAAATTGAGAGAAGATACAAAACTAATTTTTTTTCGAGCTCGTCCAATTCCATTTGCACTGAAAGATCGTACTGAAGACGAGATAGATCGACTTGAAAGGGCTGGAATTATCGAGAAAATAACTTACTCAAGTTGGGGAACACCTGTTGTGCCAATAATTAAAAAAGATGGACGAATTCGATTATGTGCAGATTATAAAGTAACGCTAAATAAAAATTTGCTGGACGATAACTATCCAATTCCACGCATTGAAGATATTTTCGCAAAAATGAGTGGTGGAGTTCATTTTTGTACGCTCGATATAAATCAAGCTTATTTACACATGTCAGTTGATGAAAACAGTGCTCTGTTACAAGCAATAAGTACTACGAAAGGTACATACAAAGTAAACCGATTGATGTTTGGTGTAAAAGTAGCACCAAATATATGGCAGTCATTCATGGATCAAATATTACAAGATCTAGAGGGTGTCGCATGTTTCTTTGACGATGTTATTGTACAAGGGAGAACTTCATCAGAACTTTTACAGAGACTCCGAATGGTTTTTCAACGTTTACACGAGGAAGGATTACATCTCAATAGAACGAAATGTCAATTTTTCAAGGAATCAATCACTTATTTAGGACATGTAATTGATTCAAATGGTCTTCACCCAATGAAAGAAAAAATTGATGCAATCGTTACCAGTAAAAGACCAAGAAACGTATCAGAACTGCGAAGTTTTCTTGGAATCGTGAACTATTACCATCAGTTCATACCAAACTTAGCTGGAAAACTTTATCCTTTGCACAAACTTCTTCAGAAAAATGTGAAATTTCAATGGTCATCTCAATGCGAGGCGGTTTTCAAGCAGTTGAAGACAGAAATTACGAGTCCAAATGTTCTTACACCATTCAACGTTAATTTGCCAGTAACTTTAGCTACGGATGCCTCACCTTTTGGATTAGGTGCAGTATTATCGAACATCATGGAAGATGGTTCGGAAAAACCTGTTGCGTTCGCTTCAAAATCTCTAACAAAAGCTGAAAAACAATACAGTCAACTGGACAAAGAAGCTACAGCTTTGATCTGGGGATTGAAAAAGTTTTTCCAATATTGCTATGGGAGGAAAATTATATTGATTATCGACAACAAACCACTATCAAGAATTCTACACCCTGAAAAAGAACTACCTATGACAGCTGCTTTGAGACTGATTCATTATGCAAATTTTTTATCTGGTTTCAATTATACTATCGCCGTGCGACCAACAGAAAAACATTCAAATGCAGATTACTTGTCTAGAAGTGTGCAGGAGGAAAACTCACTCGAGAATGAAATAGACGATGATGGAAATTTTTACCTAAATCAAATCGACACTATACCTGTAACAAAGGACGAAATCCAAAGAGAGATCAAGAACGATAAGGAACTTCAAGAACTCTATTCTACATTACAAGCCGGTTATGGAAATATTCAATCCCTACATGAATATTCTCTGCAAGATGGTTGCATATTTTATGGTATAAGGATCATCATTCCGAAGAAACTGCGTTCTCGAGTTCTCAACGAGCTGCATGAAGCTCATACAGGCATTGTTAAAATGAAGGCTATTGCAAGAAGCTATGTATGGTGGAAAGGAATTGACAAGGATATAGAGGACATTGCAAAATCATGTAGGAGTTGTTGTTTAATACAGAACAATCCTTCAAAAGCTTCTCCGCATCCTTGGGAGTACCCTAAGGAACCTTGGTATCGATTACATATTGATTATGCTGGACCTTTCCATGGAACAAACTTCCTCATAGTGGTCGATGCCTATACTAAGTGGTTTGAAGCTATACCAACGAGTTCGACTACATCGATGGCAACAATAAATATTCTGCGAAATCTTTTTGCAAGATTTGGTTTACCAGTGAGAATTGTATCTGATAATGCAAAACAATTCAAATCCCATGAGATTATGCAGTTTTTCCGATCAAATGGTATAAATACCAAATTTACGGCACCTTACCATCCTTCGACAAACGGACAAGCGGAGAGATACGTCCAAATTTTGAAGCAAAAGTTACGTACAATGATGGACGACCCACAATCATTAAATTGTTACCTTAATTTTATGATTTTATTTTAAAATGATTGAATGAGAAGGGTTACAAATTTTGCGACAGGCAGCTCTTATGCCTTTGGTGAGCCAGGTCGTGGGTACACTTAAATAGGCTTTAAAAATAAAGATGTTTAGGGCGCCACCAGATTTTACAATTGAAAAAAATATTTAGCTATGCCACAAAAATCTGGAAAGTGGAAAAATAATATAATGTGTGAGGAGGAATAAGAAATTTACAAAGTTATGTACACTGCCTTTATTTTCCAAATTTCTAAAAGGCAAAAATTTACAGATATTGAGAATGGTGAAATTTAATAAAGGAAGCTTTCTCCCCAGATTATCACTATATACTTAAATCTAATTATATACAGAGTTATATACAATGGAGATTTCACAAAAATCTCGAATAAAAGACGGAAATCAAATTTACAGATCTGACCTTTTTGTGGGACGTCCAAAATTTCGAAGATCTTACAAACTTGATGATTTTGTGTCTTCGAAGTAGTAGGAGAAGATATTAGTCCCCTGGAATATTCGGGAAATATCCAGACTCGACAAATGGTCAAAATGTCGGCCCAGCCGTAGTTCCTATTCATTCCATTTGAACAATTGAATTAATATGCGAAATAAATTTGAGATACAATTTTATGAATAAAAAGGAAACTTACCTCTTATTTCAGAGGAAATTACACCGTTAAAGAGATAGGTAAATGTATTAAATAATACAATTTGTAGGTTGAAGATATATAGAAAATCGCAGGTAAACTGATAGCACATACGGCATCTATCAAATCAGCAGGAATGAGAAAATTCTCGTCCTGACCATTTCGTCACGAATTCGCGTCATTTGACGCAGACGCAGTGATCTTAATGCCAACTTTGAAAATGTAACATTTTTGAATGTTACACCATCCCCCTCCTTACTAAAAAATTAAATTTATTTAATTTTTGTTTTATGATCAATCAGTTTGTATTGAACAAAGAAAATTAGGTAAATTAGAGAAAATAGGAATATCTATGGAAAATTATCATCTGATTCAGATAGCTCTGATTCAGAATAATGATAAGGCTTCAAATCTTTTATGTGCCATTCACCTGCATCTGAACCATCCTCATTCAGTAAAGCATAAACAAGATTCGAAATCTTTTTCTTTATCTTACAAGGGACATATTTTGGAGCAAGCTTCGAGGAAAATTGCGCAGATTTATCGGAAAGTACCTTATTTCGGCGCCATACTTTATCGTCCACAGAAAAGGAAATATTTCTCTTACGAAGATTATATGTTCGAGAGTTTCGTAGGTAGGCGGAATGCAAATGATCACGAACGCTTTTGAAAACCTGTTGTAGATTTTCCAAATCCAAAGCGTAGTCTGACCTATCTTCTATAGATAATTTTGTCAAGTCCGAACCTATTTTATCATAATACGTACCAGTGATAGGAATGATACGGCCAAAATTCAAAAACGCAGGCGAAAAGCCGGTGACTTCATGCTTTGCAGTATTTAAAGCTTGACGTATACGAGGTATTTCTTTATCCCAATCCTTATGTTTTTTTATATAACATCTAATTGTGGTACCAATGGTTTGATTAGTACGTTCTACAAAGTTACATTGTGGTGAATATTTGGGAGTGAACCATATTTTCTGTATTTTATATGTTTCAATTAAATTTCTGAAAATCGAACCAGTGAACTGAGTTCCATTGTCACAGATTATATTTTGGGGAACACCATGTACTAGAAATACATCATTTTCTAAGTGTTTAACAATCAATTGGGCCGTAGCATTTCTTAAAGGAAACATTAAGGTATATTTCGTAAACCAATCGGTACAAACTAAAATGTATTGGTTACCTCGGGATGATTTTGGTAGTGGACCTATGAGATCTACAGCAATAACTTGAAAAGGATATTGTATATTTTTTTCCTTTCCCATTTGTCCAGCTCGACCGGCAGTATTAATTTTTTGTGAACCACAAGTTTTACAAGATCTAACAAATTTATGAATATCTATACGCATTTGCGGCCAATAATAAATTTCTCTGATTCTATTAAAAGTTTTGAAAGAACCTAAATGTGCACACAATGGTGGCTCATGATTTTCACGAATAATTTCTTTTCTTTTTTCTCGAGGTACAACTAATTTCCACTCTTTAATATTTGAAGCTAACAATAAATTATTCGGAATAAACTTGTATAGGGTGTTATTTTCAAATTTCCACTGAGAAAATTTTTGGGGAATTTTCAAAACATATTCACACATTTTGTGGTACCATTTATCAGTAATAACCTCCAAAGGAATATTAATATTGGAAACTTCAGGATCCGAGTCCTGATTTAGTGAGCGAGAAAGAGCATCTGGAACGATATTGAGGGATCCCTTTCTATGAATCAACTTAAAATCGTATTGACCCAATTTTGCGGCCCATCTTGCCAATCTTCCAGTAGGATTCTTTAAATTATTAAGATATAAAAGTGAGTAATGATCAGTTATCACGTCAAATTGTGATCCTTCAACCCAAGGACGAAATTTTTCAATAGCGAAAATCAAAGATAATAATTCCCGTTCAGAAACTGAGTAGTTCCTTTCGGTACGAGTAAGGGATCTGCTACAATAAGCAATGACACGTTCTTCATTGTCCATTGTTTGCGTGAGAACACCGCCAACTCCAAAATTTGAAGCGTCAACTTGAATTGTGAACTTATTTTCAAAATCAGGGGAACACAATATTGGGGCTGAAATTAGAGCATTTTTTATATTTACAAAAGCTTGATCAGCTTCGGAATTCCATTCAATAGGCTGTTTTTTTGCTCGGCCTTTATTTTTTAAAAGATCGTTTATTGGACTCAATATAGAAGAAAATTGAGGTATAAAACGCCGATACCAGGAACACATACCGACGAATCTCTTCACTTCCGTGGTAGTTTTAGGCCTAGGATAATCTAACATCGACTGAACCTTATCGGGATCTGTACTTATTCCGCTTGAACTTATGACAAAACCTAGATATTTCAAAGATGATTTGAAGAAATCGCATTTATCCAAATTTAATGTTAAGTTAGCATCCTTTAAAATTGATTTAACCTCACTCAACAATTCCAAATGTTCTTCAAAAGTTTCAGAGATTACAATTAAATCGTCAAGATAAGTAAATATTTTCGGTTCATACTTTGGACCAAATAGCTGATCAACCAATCTTTGTTGACACTGCGCCGCATTTCGCAAACCAAAAGGCAAAACTGCAAACTGAAAGGAACCTCTTCCGGTTATGTTGAAAGATGTTTTCTCCTTAGAATCTTCATCTAATGGAATTTGCCAAAATGCCGATCGAAAATCCAACGAAGATATATATTCTGCATTTCTGAGCATATTCAAAATTCTGTCGATTCTAGGCAAAGGATAGCTATCGTGAACTGTTACTTCGTTTAACTTTCTTCCATCAAAACAAAAACGATACTGATTTGGTTCTTTTCGTTTCACCAATAAGACAGGTGAACAATAAGGACTGTTAGATGGCTCAACGACTCCTAACTTTAACATTTCATCTACATGGTCATTCAAAATTTTGAGCATTGGTGGGGACATTAGATATTGACGTTGTCTAAATGGTTGGTGTTCCTTAGTTATGATTTTTGCGGTAATTTTGTTGGTTCTACCTAATCTATTGTCACTATTTATCTCACGAAATGATTCGATAACTATTCTAGCTTTATGACGTTCACTCTGAGGTAATGATCCTAAACTAAAAAGTGGTTTCATTTGATTTGTTGTAACATTTCGAGGAGGAACACTAAGGACATTTGTTTGAACATTCCAGGTACAGTTCTTAAAATCAACACTAATACTGAACAAATTGCAGAAATCGCTGCCCAAAATTAATTCATGTTCAAGACCTGGAACTATCAATAATGTCATAATTTTACATATTTCATCAACACTTAAAGGGATTTCTACAATACTTTCTACACTTCGTTTAGTACCATCTGCCATCCTGACATGTGAAATATAGGGAGTAGATTTTTGTAAGTTTAAATTTTTCAATCTTTCTATGCCCCTAGCACCAATAATTGAAACATTAGCCCCTGAATCCAATAATGCTTTTATCGATATTTCGAAAATGCTGACTGTGATATATGGGCGATTATCTGAGGAATCACTTAAAATCAAAGGAGAAACGAAATTTGGGGGGTTATCAAGAGAATGAGATTTTTCGATACCAGTTAAACATGAATTTCTATGCTCTTTATCAAATTTTGTGAATTTACAATTATTATGCAGAAGATCACGTCGATAATAACGGACCTTCTGCCTGTTCAGTTTTTTGAACATGAAGGACAGTTAAATTTTGTTACATTTGGGGTGCCACAACCATAGCAAAAGCGTTTTCTTGGATTTCTACAGTCTTGATAAGAATGATTGGGTCTATTACAATTCCAACAAATGACTTTTCTAATATTATTTTTATCCGATTCAGAAGTAGAAGCAACAGCATTAATTCTATTATTATTTCTATTTTTATTTGAATTCCAAACATTACTTTTCGGTTTAAAATTTTGATACTCATCAGGATTATTGTTAATTCAGGTTCCAAGAATGAAGTTTGTTTGAGTGAACCAACATTTTGGTTTCTATTTTGGATAAAAAAAACAGACTCTAATTTTTCACACAGTTTGATGAGAGAAGGTAAATCATTAATATCAACCAAAGCTAATTGAGTTACATATTCAGAAAGTAAATTATTCCTTATCATTTTAACTTTTGTATGTTCAGATGGTGTTCGAGATAATCTATTGAATAAAGTCTCCATAATTGCAACAAAAATAAGTATAGGTTCTTTTTCTCCTTGTTTCCTAGATTTAATGTCCTCCCAGATAACGTCATCAAAGTCGGGCGGTAAAAAAGTTTTCTTCAACAAAGCTACTAGAGAATCCCAGTCTTTCACCGTAGATCTAACAGTTCTATACCAAATATAGGTTTTTTCAGTGAAAAAATCGATTGCCGAATTGAACATTTCATCTTGTGAAACTCTTCTAGAAATCGAAAGTTCAGATACTCTTTCAAGAAATGGATGTAGTAATTTAGCATTGCCATCAAATTTAACATCCCATTTATATATTGGTATAACATTTCCTGAGGGTGCTATTCTAGGCGAAATTTGACATAAACTATTTTCTGCAATATTTTGACAGTCAGATACTATATTTTCAGAACTCAAACTCTCATGCAAATCAGCTTCTATAGATAAAGCCGTAGCCAAAGATTCATTTTTGAAATCAACTTCTTCCTGATTGGTTTCATTGATAGGCATTCTACTAATTCGAGACGAAATATGAACAAGACGAGACTTTGCTCTTTTGAAAATTGAATCATTTTCTGTTCCATCGAAATCTTCAACCAACAGTCTGATCGATGTAAACGTTTTATTAACATCTTCCTGTTCTTTTGCGAAATTATATTCGGGATCTTTTAAAATTAAATTTGGTGCAAATTTTTCTTTCGCCAAAAGTCTAACTAAAATCTTACGTTTTTCATCTTGTACTCGAGATGTTGTAACACCTCTTATGCGCAATTCATAATTCAGTTCATCAAGAAGCAAATGTACAGGTTTAAATTCGTTCATGATTGAAAATGTAAACAGGAGATAAAAAATTATTAAATGAAAAATTCAAATGAACAGAAATAACTGAAAAACGAAGTCACCACTGTGTCTCAATAAGAAACATGTGTGTTTCACAAATCAATATAATAATTTTCAGTTTCGCGCTGAGAGAAATTAAATATGCCTACAAATTATAAAGATAACGTGAATAAATTCACAGCGCGATGTTATAACAAAAAATACGCAACATATGGTATGCTACGCTGGATCGCATGAGTTTTATCAATCAAATTTACGACAAGAAATAAATGAAAATTATGAATTATGAAAATACTGAAATTGAACAGATCTGAATCGAATCAAATTTCAGAAATTTAACCCACTCTTAAGAACTAGAAATTTATACAGAATACTTATATTCCTCACACAAGATATTATGGATTATGAAAAATAAAATAATTGAAGGAAATTGAATAAGCCTAAAGAATTTTCGGGGCCCCACGTTTGGACGCCACTTTATGTTACCTTAATTTTATGATTTTATTTTAAAATGATTGAATGAGAAGGGTTACAAATTTTGCGACAGGCAGGTAAACTGATAGCACATACGGCATCTATCAAATCAGCAGGAATGAGAAAATTCTCGTCCTGACCATTTCGTCACGAATTCGCGTCATTTGACGCAGACGCAGTGATCTTAATGCCAACTTTGAAAATGTAACATTTTTGAATGTTACAAAATATTAAATTATGCCGTCTACTTATGCAACATAGAAAAGCCCCGAGTAGCACAACTGGAAAGAGTCCAGCTGTACTAATGTTCAAGAGACAATTCAGGACATGCATTGACTTGGTTAAACGCAGTGTGAACTCAGAAATGGATGACAGTATTTCGCAACCAAAGACAAATACAAGATCTTTCCAAATAGGGGATTCGGTTCAGATAGGCTCTTATGATGGCAGTTCAAAATGGAAATTCGGAACCGTAGTGGCAAAGAAAGGATTACTCCATTATGAAGTAGCAGTAGAAGGGAATATTATTTTTCGACATATTGATCAAATTAGATCAACCAAATTCCGTGAAACAAATGTTTCCAGTTCAACAATCGATAACAATCCCAGTTACTAGACAACCTCTAACGGAAATCTTAATGATTATCCATTAGAATTTTCAGTTAGTTCAGGAAAACCACAGACATCTGAAGCTGATCCAGATCTAAATCGAAGTTCAAATTCGACGGACTGTACCTACAATTCAGATGGAGATAGCAGTATAAGAAATTCTCCTGCAGTTGGAGAAAGATCTGATGCGAGCTCTAACTTATCGGTGCCACCACTACGACGATAGTCGAGAATAATTAAAAAACCAGAAAGATTGAATCTTTGAATGATCGACGAGGGGAAGTGTTATGTCTTATGCATTCATATTTTATTCATCATACATATCTAGTATGTAGTTTGACGTTTTGTCAGATAGTTCTGAAAATAAATACAACTTTCATACATATTCATATTTGGAATAGATTTTAACAAGAAGGAAGAGGCCTACGTTCAGCAGTGGACGTGCGAAGGCTGAAGAAGAAGAAGATGTCAGTGGATTGGAGGAAGGAAGCCACAGTCATGGTTGTTTTGAAGCTCAAAATGTCGATTTTTCACAAAAAAACACTACAAGTGCCATGAAAACACCACTTCATTTTCAAATACTTAGTTGAGAATATTTCGAGAACTAATGCATAAAATGAAAAAACAATTACTGTGCTGAAATCAGTATAAAAATACCTTTCAAATGAGGTATCACTCACCCCATCTTCCCTATTCAAAAATTGGGGGTGAGGGTTGTAGTAGCAAGGGTTGAAGCGCTATGCGTCCGTAACCTACATCTTAAGTTGTCCCCCTCGAAACAGAAATCGACCTGTCCGAGCATTTCTATCGAAAAAATTTATTTCGTCTGTAATCTCGTCTGTTTCGTTTTCAAATGTCGATATATTATTTCCATATTTGAGACAGAAATAGCAAAAAAGTGGAATTTTCACTTGAAGTTGAGTCTGTTATACATTATTTTATGAAGGTGAGGGTCGGAAAATAAAATATCGACATATATATATATATTTTCGAAGAGCTAAGTTTTTTCTGCATAACAGAGGATCAAAACAAATAACATTCGTATTTAAAATAAGAAAGTTGTTTTTTTTTCACCCTTTATACAAGAGATAAAAAATAACTGAATACGGTTTCGTATTGCTAATGAAAAAGTGCCTGTAGAAAGTTTTTGCCGTTTTTAGATATTTTAGAAAATGAAGAAGTTATGGCACATTTTCGAAATCGCCATAATATCAAAATTTTGTTATATCTTGAAAACAAATGAAGATATCGTGAAACGGCTTTCTGTTATGGAGTTTTCACGAAAATCTAGCCCAGGACTCCTCTCAACATTTTCACCTATCTAGCCTAGAAGTACCAGAAACAGCCAAAATCAAGCAATTTGGGTGACCCTGTACAGTACGTTAAACTTCATATGGTGACAAGTCATACTCCTAGGATATTTATGTTTTGTAACGTACTCAAATAAATTGTTTTTCGAGAACTCTGTCACTGTCATGTTGACTGACTGATTTTCAGGTTGCGACTTTTGTCTGTTGCTTCTGGGCCTCTTGACGTTTATTTCAAAAATCCCTCGCTAGCTTCGTATTAATGTTGAATTTTTCGCGATTTTTGTAAGATTGAAGATTGTAGTTTATGAGTAGAAAGAAGTAGAGTAGATCAAAGATGTTTGATGTATGTAATTTTTGAATAATGAATTGTTATTGCTTGGTTTATACTGGTAAGTTTGAGTTTCCTGGATATAGTTTCTAAATGCTTAATGGATGTTTTTGTTGAATTGTATCCTGAAGAAGGAGGAAATTGATCTTCCGAAACATGTAGCAGAAACAGTTTGTTTTGCCAAGAGAGCCTAGCTATTTATTGTTATTATTGACTACGTTGGCAATTGTTTGGTTAGTTCATATTGCAAACGTCATTTATGTATATGTTGAAAAGGAGAGGGCCTAAGATACTACCCTGCGGCATTCCTATGCGAACTTCGGTTAATTCAGATCTGGCATCATATACATGGTGTTTGGAGGGTGAGTAGCCATATGTAAATGGTAGATAGGTGATGCTCTTGGCTACTTGTTGCGCCTAATAAAATAACATTTTGCCCAAAATTCAAAGTGTTATAATTTTTTGCCATTTTTCTAGAAATTTCCCATTTTTCTCATTAAAATCTTGAATTTTTTTAAATTTAATGCTCGAGGTGCCTATAAAATGATTTATTTTTTTAGTCTAGTCTTGTCTTATTCAGATTGAATCATAATTTCATACAAACGTCTTCAAAAAACCTGACAGCGTCGTATCAAACATCGAAATGAAAAAAAAATAATGTTGTGCCCACTTTACGAAGTGAAATGAAAGAAAAATTTACATAGTGTTGGGTTTTAAAATGATTTTAAAAACTTCTCTAGTTAATACTGTTTGCAATGGTATGTAACATGTACCATTAATAATCAAATAACTCAACCAAAAGCTATGTTAGATTAATAATTATTAACCTGCTCACTGGAATAGTTTTGTCGTCACCCTTTTAAGGCATCCTTGAAGACAAAACGGTTTTTTCAAATCAGGTATTTCGACTTCGATGAAAACCAAATCTGAAGAAAATCTATCGGGTAGGAAGTCAAATAAAGTTTTTAAGGGCTTAAGAGGGGCCTATACCGTTCTGACGTTCAGTTCAAAACGCGATTCGGGATTTCTCACGATAGAGACCACCGATTTATATGGGGTTTTCACTATTATTCAATTTGAATAGTTCTTCAAGTCGGAAAGTCCATAACTTTTTTTTTCGTCGAGTGAAAAAAAATAACTTTTTTTTTCCTTTCTTAGTGACTATATGCATAATTCTAACTTTCCGACCTAGATTATTTTTTATATGAATTCCCACAAAAAATTCAACACAAAAAGTTTTTTCCAATCGCTCAAAAACCGATTTCAGTAAAATTAAAATTAAACGATCATAAAGTGCTGCCACCTAATCGACGAACTTCGATATTTCCATCTTCTACTGATCGTTCCATCTATCTGGCAATACTGCACATTTTAGGATGCTCTTTGGGGCTTTCGGTAAATACCAGAGGCAAATATTTATTGTTGTATTGTAAGGCGTCTGTTATCAGTGAAAAGTAAAAGTGTGAAAACATGTGCTATATTATTTCTGTTGGACCAGCAAGCCGAAAGCAAATTGGTTCCGTTTTTACGTTTTTAGATCTTGTGACGAGAGACGGGAGTCGTGAATTTTCACTTGATTTCTTTTTTCTTGTGATTGGAAGTGTTGTGTTATTTTTTTTAATTACTTTGGAGATGAGTAAATTTGATGATAAACGCAAAAATCTTTGCGCACATCGCCGTAGTAGAAAATTGGCTGAACGGAAGAGATTCCAAAAGTAAGTAATTATTCGACTTTAGTTTCAGTTTTCATGGAAAGTTTCAGTTTCAGTATAATAGACAAAGAAGAAAGCGTTCAGCAGGATGAAAAGGATGATACTTCATCAGAAAGGATTGCTGATGATTTGTCTTGTAATTTAGAACAAGAAACGGTTTCAACTACATTAACTTGCGGGTGAGAAATTTTGTTATAACTGGAAAGGTGCTGTTCCATTGCGCGAACCTAACTCGCGCAACGGTTTCGCGAGTCAGTTTCGCGCAATGGAACAGCACCTGAATTAGTCCGAGTCGAATTACCAAATATCTTATACATATTACTTATTATTTTCACTTTGTCTCATCCGAAACAGTTTGTTTTCTATAAACATATTTTTAGATCTTGATCGGGAAAACCTATTATTGTGGAAGGAAGGAGATTGGTGGATGTCCGTTTTTTGTTCAAACAAATTGCTGATTTGTGCAAGCATACCCCCTTTGACTGCTCATCTTCTGATATGGACTGATATGGAAATTAGGAAAGGTTTGAGTCCCCAATTTGTATTCCAATGCCGGATGTGTAACATTCAGAAGAAATTGAACACTATAAATGGGAGTGAAGGTATTACGAATAACATAATAAATATATATAGAAAATGATGATATGGGATCATCAGCTGAGAAGGCAGCTACCTATATAATTGAAAGAAATAAGACACAAATCATTATAAATAATGACAAATGAAATGTGAATAAGAACTAGGTCTCCGATACTGTTCACCCTACCAGACCGAATGGTCCAACGTCAACTGAGAATCGCACCGACTGCAGTTTCGTCCTATTTAGGACTCATCATGGTTGAATATCCCAAAGTCGACGCTGGATGGAAAATCTTTTCGTCAAGATATGATATGATAAATATAATATATATTTTTTTTATAACGTCATTTAAAAACTTATGTTCATCAATGTTCATTCAAAAGAACTTCTGTAAAATAATCCTGGTAATAAATTTATTTGTCTGATTTTGATTTTGTTCATTCATCTCAAAAATCCAAATCAATCAATTGGTGTTCCTAACAATTCAATTTGTTATGCATTTGATGTTTATCTTCTAGAATTTCATACAATCCTTCCTCCTTCTTGAATAACCTTATCGTTTCAATTTTATAAAATAATGATATTTTCTGATCCATCATCTGAGTTCATGAAAAAAATCATTAAATTTCAAAAACTTTCCGCAATTCTTGATATTATAGTCACTAACATCAAAAAAAGCTATTTCGAATGACATTTATATCAAAAAATATATTACTATAATACAGGAATTAGTCTAACTTGAATGGTGCTAATAGACGTTTCTGGAGAACTGGACATATTTGAAATCTGAGAATTGAGATTATCATATTGTTCGAAATTTTTTACAGAGCTAAAATATTTTTGGAGCCTGAGCGCTCTTGGTAACAAGTGAAAATAGATTTGTTAGAATTTTTTTTTTCAATTTGTTCCTCTGTTAAGTATTCAATTCTGAGTAAGTACATTTTTTTTAAAACCATAGTTTTCAAAATATCGAGAAAAAACCGGAATAAAAATCAAATACTCAAATACTCGTAGTCAGTATAATGTTCATTTTTCTTATTCTCAACATCCTGAGCGTAAACAGCCCTCAATCCTCATAACATCAAAGTAGAAGAATGTGGAAAGGCCATGCATCTTGTGAATTTCAGAAAAATCATCACAGGGTGTTTCAAATTTTATGTCGAAAACTATGATCGAAAAGTGGCCATAACTTATATTTTTCAAATTAGAACCTAACTTTTTATGATTGCGTTAATAATTTTACTCCAATAAAAAAAATGAAAACTAAGAGAACTATCATCATTTTTTTTTCGCACGATTAAACGCAATCATAAAAAATAGGCTACTTATTTGAAAAACGATTGTCGATATTTTGTTCTCTGAAGAAAAGTTTCATATATACCTACCTATATTGCTTGCAACTAATAATGTAAATATGTATATACAATTCCTCTAATAGAGCATTTCATACAATAAACAAATTTAAATTCATAAAAAATTTAGTTTAGGTTTTGAATCTCAATCACATTCTTTTTCACTGTAGGTTCATATGTGCATGATTTTTCCCGAACCTAACTTACAACCGAAACACAAGTTCGCAATAAATTCGTACAATCAAGAAGGAGTAATATATTCATATTTTGTTTCTTCACATCTACCAACAAAGGTAACATTCCTGTCTGTTGCTCTTCAGCTAAAATCAATATTATAGACCGCAACCTTGAAACTGGGAATTCCCTTAGTTATAGGGAATTCCCAATTATTTCTTTCCATCTGGTAAAAGGTGAGGGCCTCTGTCCTATGAATTTACAGTGTTGTCGGCAGTTTCGTAAATAATTCCAATTCATTCGTGAATAAACGAGGGCATTCGACAACTTCCGCCTTCCCCTTGGTAAAAAGGCTGTACGTAACAGAAATCTCGCATGTGGAAGAAAAGGGCGGTAAATACGAGGGATGTCTGAGATATCTTCGGACGTCTTGAAAATCGACGATTGGGTGGTGAGGGATAAGAAGTAGGTAGAGTTTGACGTACGCTGAAGAAGCCTCGCACTATAAACCCCTCTTAAGATATCATTCTTTATTGATAAACCTAGCTTTCGTTCCTGTTTGGAACTTCTTCAGGGTCTAAAACATAAACAAACACAATGACATGAGTCGAGTGACCGCATCAGACAATAAAAATATGAAAAATATAAAAAATAAGAAAAATATACTCACATTCAATGTGAAATTGATAATAAGGACGGTACTCAGTCTCCAAACAACATGCCATATATAAAACTATGCTTTCAGAAAAACAATCTACTTAGACGATCCTATACCAGTATTAGAAACTAAGACGAAATAAAAATATAAATAGTTGGGTTAGAAACTCCAGATCACAGAAGAGAGACCACAGAATCAAACTAATTACAAGTCATTACACCATCATTACACACACTATATTCTAAAATTCCAGCATGCTAATCCCGAGCCACAATATCAGTCTTTTTTAATAGTTCCACAATATTGCAATATATGTCATTAACTGAGTTGAAATCTGTATTCACGTTGATATTACTGGGGCACATATTGATTTCAACAGCCTCAAAGAACAATCTCTTATTCTGATCTCTTACTTTTCTTAATATGGCAACATCATTGAGATCCATAATATGACCTGTCTCAACTGTATGTCGAGACAAGCCAGTTGTTGGTTTTAGATCTCTCATGTCCCTCCGATGTTCATCAATCCTAGTCTTCAGCTTCCTTCCCGTTTGACCTATATATGTAGCCCCGCAAGTCCCACAACCAATGCGGTAAACAACATTGATATTATCGAGGACCTCATCCTTATCCTTAAACTTAGTGAAAACCATGTTGCTCAACTTGTTAGGGACAGTTCTTATGATCTTAATTCCCTCAATTCCTTCAAAAATCGAAATGATCTTGGATGTTATCTTACTGTAATAAGGTATTTTACAGTATCTTAAGTTGACAGTTGTATCTATGACCTCATTAACTGGCGGGCTTTCTTGTTGTAATGCATTATTCGATATTGGTGATGTGTTATATAAGATCTTGCTGACCAATCTTAACGGGTATGAGTTTTCCATTAACATCATCTTAAGTTTACTCAAAGAACCCCTCATATCTAGAAGGATCACAGATATTCTTAATTCTGTTCTTTAAACCAGTAACTAAGTTCAACTTGTGTCTCATCTCAAGGGCCGAATGAAAGTTAAGGTATCTACCAGAGGATATAGGCTTGGTAAACCAATCAGTTTTTATTACGAGGTTATCCACAATCAACTTCACATCGAGAAAAGCAAGCTCAAAATTAGCTTCACGCTCGACGGTTCTGATCAAAACCATCGAAACCCTCAACATCTCATCCAACCCATCTCTGGGTGCCAACCAGAACAAGTCATCAACAAACTTCGTCAAAACAGGCATCCTGAATGTCAACTTGGGTAGACACTCATCTAGTAGGTCATCCATAACAAACTGCGCAATTATCGGAGATATAACTGATCCCATGGGGGTGTCCTTAACCTGGCTATAAAAGCTGCTATTAAACTTACAATATGTTGTCTGGTAGACCAACTCTATCATCATTAAAAACTGTTGCTCACTACAAGTGCAATTGCACTCAATCTCTCTCCAATGCCTTGATATTGACTTCTTAGCCGCGTCAATGGTAATATTAGGAAATAATTAAATTTCGTCTAGGCTGACCATTATATGGTCCTCAGGAACCGGCATGTTGTTGACTGTCATGCTAAAATCGAAAGAGTCTCTTACATAATAAGGATTATTTTTATTGTAAGATAATGTCAAGACATCCCTTATGTACGCAGACAACTTAGCATTGGGTCCCCCCAGACTGGAGATAATCGGCCTTAGTGATAAACTGGGCTTATGAATTTTAGGAAGGCATAGAACTTTGGTGATATCGAATTATGAGTCATGAGTGACTTAAGCTGAATACAGATTACTCTGACGTGACGTGTAAGGACGTCACGTCAGACTGTGCTCCCATTGGCCTAATATGAACGTGAACGTCAAAATGTGAGTGATATAAAAATGCAACACATTGTTATGTGCGTTCACATTCATATCAGGCCAATGGGAGCACAGTACACGTCTGACGTGACGTCCTTACACGTCACGTCAGAGTAATCTGTATTCAGCTTTAGCTGTCCTTTATCGATACTTGATTCAGTTTTTAATTTTGTAATATACCTATTGATTCTGTTCTGAAATTTATTTGTTGGATCATTGTCCAGTAATTTGTAATCGTCGATGTTACCCAAAATCTCCAAAGACTTTTCTATATAAACCTCTTTCTTCAAAACTACCCGCCAGTTCGCGAAAATTTCAGGAAAACCGTATTTTTTTCTATTTTTTCACGAATTTTCCAATGTTCCTGAAAATTTTGAGACCTGCATTTTTGACCATATTTTTCTTACTTCATAACAATCAACATATCCAAAATGCAGCACTTTTCGAGAAAAAGTGATTTCAGCCCTTCCTTTACTGGACTATACACTGACATTGTCCTTATCAGATTTTGTGACCATAATTTCTTGATGGTCTTTAAGGAATTTTTTAGTACTACGTCTGGACATCAACGTCTTGGGAATTCTACGTTGTTTAATTTTATGGTCAGTTAAAATATGTGCAACCTTAGCTCTACACACATTCTTGTTGACAATAGGTCTACTCTGTATTATATTATCAGCGTCAGCCAATAAATCTATCATGTCAATTTTTGTTAGGCCCTCAACAGCAAAATTAGGACCCAATGATAACACAGCTTTGACAATCGGGGGGCAGTTCCAAGTCAGTCAAGTTTCTAAGCCACTTATTTTGAACTTGAATGTTCTGACTCTTAACCTTCATATCAACTAGTCTACAAAATTTACTAACCAAACTGCCCTGAATTTTGAAAAAATGATGGTTATACCTGATTTTCTGTTTTCTAAAGAATTCACTATAAGACTATAACATAAGAAAGGCAATTCTAATTTGATCTCGTTGGTAAGTTCTTCACGCTTATTCTCATAGAAAGTCAAACACATGTACTTTCAATTTCTCAACTTAATATTCTAGTGTCCAACTTGCTGTTCAACTCTCTGGTTCTCTGTATGTGTCTGGTAAATACTCCTGTGTTAGGTACTCCAACTGGTTTCCTTCTGGCTATATGATTCGGCAACACTCCACTCGATCTACACCGCAGCAAAAATACTCTCTGGTTCCTTAAATTACCTATCCTGATGTTGATGTTTGCCCATGTCTTAAGTTTATTAACGATCCGAGATCCATAAAGGACAAACGGTTTTTTGTTGAGTTATCTGATTATTAATGGTACATGTTACATACCATTGCAAACAGTATTAACTAGAGAAGTTTTTAAAACCATTTTAAACCCCCCACACTATGTAAATTTTTTTTTATTTCACTTTGTAAAGCGGACACAACATTATTTTTTTTCATTTTGATGTTTGATACGACGCTGTCAGGTTTTTTGAAGACGTTTGTATGAAATTATGATTCAATCTGAATAAGACAAGACTATACTAAAAAAATAAATCATTTTATAGGCACCTCGAGCATTAAATTTAAAAAATTCAAGATTGAAAAATGAAAAAATGGCAAAAAAATTATAACACTTTGAACTTTGGGCAAACCAAAGCTAACCATCTACTTTCGATTTTCTTAATTCCGTAACGTTCCCATTTTCGTAACAAGAATTCATGGTTTATACTGTCATAGGCTTTAGATAGATCCAAAAATATGCCAAGCGATAATTCACGATTTTCACATGCATTAAAGCATTAAAGGCTCTGAAACCTCTGCGATTATTGTTTATACTGCAATAAACATACATTATTATTATTAAATACATCATTTGTGAAATCAAGTATTGCAGTCTCCACGTTACGTCCTTTTATAAAACCATGTTGATTCTCACTGAATAAAATATTTTCCATCAAAAATTTTTGCATACTACTACTTCGCATAATTTTGAGAAGGACGTTAACATACAACATACTTATTGGTCTGAAATTCTTATTCGAATTTATATCACCCTGCTCATACAAGGGAGTTGCTACCGCTATTTTCAATAAGTCTGGGAAAATTCCATACCTGAGAGAATTATTTATTATGAAAACTAAAGGTTTAACAACGTGGTAGATGATTTTTTTCATAAAAAAGGTTGAAAATTCATCAGAACCTGAACTTTTTTTATTTTTGAAAGATTTTACCAATTCTTCAATTTCTTTTTCATCTGAACTTCAAATTTTTACATCATACAGGTATCAATTCAAAATCAACGTGGATTTTTTCTCGATAAACAACTGAATTCATAGCGGCATTAACAAAAAACTGATTCAAACTGTTAGCTCTCTTTATTATATTAATCAAATTAATCAATAAAATTATTATAAATTTCCATTCGAACCGATAATATTCACATGGAAGTTATTTCAATCATGCCATACTTCAAGAGTTGTTATTTCCTGCTTGAAAGTAGGCCGAACGAAATGATGGAATTAACAATTATGCTTTGAATTTGTTTACAGAATCACCACTTTCTTTTATCGCAATAGCTTCATAATGTTGGTTCTACGTATTTGATTGGTTCCATCGGTCGCGTGGACGTGATGTCATGTTCATTCATTTTAGGATATACTATAGTATGGGCCAGCAGATCTACCCCTTAAGTAGTTATCCTCATCGGTAGAACTTGGATGATTTTATAGGGGAAATGTCAAAGTTTGATCAATTTTCCTGAAGAAATGGAAAAATTATGATGAAAAATATGAATACCAAGCTATTTTGCATTGACTGCTTCTCTTTCGATCCGTATATTTACATCGCGGCCAGGATATCTGTGAAAAAAGTTTAATCGAGTTTAAAATTACACTTTTCGTCGGATTTTTATCGCGATATTTGCGAATTTTTTAAAAATACTTCTACTTCGCCTAGAGAATCGAAATTTAACACACGTATGAATCGATTATTCCTCTTTTCGACTGTAAAAAAAATGTTCACCGTATCGATTTTAAAATTCTTCTGGACCCACTTTTCGACAGATTCCCTCGGGCCGGTCCACCGAGTTACCATTTTAGTATAGTATAGAATAAACTGTACTAGTTTTAGCAATAAACGTTCATTAACACATGAACCACACTTAAGTCTCAACCCTTGCGTCCTCAAGAATCCAACCTCTTAGGACACAAGGTAACGTCGGGACACAAACCCAACATTGGTTCTTGGAACCTATACAACAAACACCAGGGATTTTGGAAATACAACCACTGCACCCAGAACCAACAACCACCAGTCATTGGATTTACGACCCTCTGACAACAACCACTGCATGGTGGTGGAATACAACCACGGAACCCACAAACAACAGGGACTTTGGAAATACAACCACTGCACCTACACAACAACCACCACGGACTTTGGGACATCACCACTGAATCCCTCAAACCATCAAACAACAGGAAAGACAGCGGAATCTCCGAGACTTAATTTGTCAGCAGTTTCCATTCCCATATTCACTGCATTTTGGTGAACCGGAGTTTAAAGCGAGTAGGAAAGCTCATCCGATAGAGGCGCCACCGTCCATTTTATGGAATATCTCCATAGAACATGCATTATCACTATCAAGTTCTATGAATATCTCTCTGATTATGAATGAAATGTACAATGGCGCTCTCTATCCGAAAATCGCCGAACTATGAAATAAGCGAATTTGTGGGTAAAGCAGGAACTTTTTCCCGCCAAAATTTGAATTTGGCCATTCTCTGCCCATTCCGTATTTCAAGTTGTTTTTCTGAACGAAATTATTCACTTTTAATCGGATGTTGAACTATTTTCATGGGTCTTTCTGTTGAAATAAAACGGAAGCATGAGTTGGCTCATTTTCTTCTATTTTTGAAAGAACAAAAATTAACTTTCGAAATGAAATCGATTTAAATCATTTCATTAAGAACCCTAATCCTTTCCGAGTTCACCCACAAAATTTCAGTTCTCAAAGTGAAACCATTTGCAAATGCAAGTTGAAATAAAAACACACTACATTGAACGCCCACCTTTATACACCTCTGCAATTCATCACTCACTACTACCATATAGGTACTGCGTTCGTTATTACCAATCCGGAGAGGAAACGGACACAGAAGATCTAATATAATATGTACGGATCGGAGAGAGAGATCCGAATTATTGGATGTTCTGTGTCCGATCCACCTCCGAATGGGAATACCGAATGCGCCTTTAGTATAAAGAGGGGATAGCATGCCAATCCCAGTGTACATTTCATTTGAGGCGATTGTTGAGCGCCATCTGTTGGTTTTTGTATTCGTTCTCATAACCTGATGAGGAATTCTATCTTCTTCTTTCGGTGCCGTACCTGTCTTCAGGCGTGGGCTATCTCCATGACAACTTGACTGAATTGATCTCTATCTTTAGCTGCTCGGAATAGCTGTTCTACTCCCAGTCCAGTCCAATTTCTAATGTTCCGCAACCATGAAATCTTCTTGCGACCTATCCATCTCTTACCCTCAATCTTTCCTTGTATAATCAGGCGAGGGATGTGATATTTTGGGCCTCTTATTATGTGCCCGAAATAGCTGACTTTCCTTATTTTCATGGTGTTCAGAAGTTCTCGATTCTTATTCAGCTGTCTGAGTACCTCTTCATTACTAGTATGTGCAGTCCAAGGGATCTTGAGGATTCTCCGGTAGCACCACATCTCGAACGCTTCCATTTTATTCATGGCGTCAACTTTTAGCGTCCATGTCTCACATCCGTACAAGAGAATGCTCCACACGTAACATCGGAGTGTTCTCAGCCGCGTCTGAACTGTGAGATTTCTGTCAGTGAGAGTTGGTTTCCACTTGCCAAATGTCCTACGTGCCATTTCAATTCTTGCTTTTACCTCTTCGTCGCATGTTATTTCATTATTTAGCCAGCTACCCAAATATTTGAAATGTGGTACCAGCTCAATGCTCTGTCCGTTGATTACAATCGCGATTGGTTCCACGTTTATTTTACCTACGATCATCCACTTCGTCTTCTTGATGTTTATATTTATGCCCCATCTTCGACCAGCCTCATGCACTCTATCCAGCAGTATCTACAAGTCCTCCATGGTTTCTGCAATGATGGCAGTGTCATCTGCGTATCTCACGTTGTTAATAATCTCACCACCTATCTTTACTCCCTCCGTCCTGCCACACAAAGCTTCCTGAAATATGTTCTCTGAATATAGGTTGAACAGCAGCGGCGACAGAACACATCCTTGTCTGACGCCGCTTTTTATCGGTATTTCACCTGTAACGCCATCACCCAGCCTAACTACAGCTGTTTGACTATGATACAAGTTCACCAAAAGTCGCATATCAAAAAAATCCACCTTATATGATCTTAGACATCGGAAGAGTTTTGTGTGTTTGACTTTGTCGAATGCCTTTTCGAAGTCAATAAAGCATATGTATATATTCTTTCGGAACTCACAGCTCTTTTGTATTATTGTCCTCATGCAGAAAAGGGCTTCGCGTGTGCCCAGTCCGCTACGGAATCCGAATTGTTCCTTACCAATATTGTGTTCACATTTGGTATATATTCTGTTGAGGAGTATCTTCAAGAGTATTTTCTGAGTGTGACTCATTAGGCTAATCAATCTGAAGTCATTACACCTATTAGCCCTGTTGGTTTTGGGCAGGGCGATGAAGATCGATTTCTGCCAGTCGCTGGGAAGCTCCCCAGTTTGGTAGACCTGATTGAAAAATGCCGTTAGGACAGATATGCTCTCGTCATCCAGTAGCTTGATCAGATCAATGGGAATCTCGTCAGGTCCTGAAGTTTTCCCTGACTTTGATTGGTTTATTGCCTTTTGAACTTCAGATTTGAGAATATTTGGTCCGTTTTCTGTCATAAAACCAGTCAGTAAATTCTCTGGCGTTTCGCGGGTCTCATCCTCGAACAGCTGCTGGATATACCGTTGCTGCTCTTCCTTTGTTAACAGTGCCATCCCATTTTCGTCATGGAGTACTGTGGTGGTTTTCCTCTTGTATATGCCAGAGTGTTCCTTCAACTTTTTGTGTAAGTTAAAGTGATCGTGTATGCTCTGAAGATGTTCGATTTCTTTGTAGGATTCTCTGAGCCATATTTCCTTTGCTTCTTTGATTTTTTTGCGTATCAAACGATGTATTCTCTTGTATTCACTCTGATTGTTGTTTTTGTGTTTACGTCTCTCCTCCATGAGATTCAATATGTCTTGTGTCATCCATTCTTTCTTTCCCTTTTTCACTTTTGGCTTCACCAGTTGTTGAACTCTTTCATTTCCAAACGAAGTTTTGACATCTCGCCAATTTTCTTTGACACTTTTTTATCAAGAGGAAGCGACACGGTTGCATGTACATTTTCATTTATTTCCTGGGTTAGTTTTCTAATGGTTTCAGGGTCCCTCAGTATATGTTGTTGTATTCTTGAGATTTTCATCGGTTGTCTCATCTTCTTGAGTTTAACATAACAGGTTATGGTCAGAATGCACGTCCGCTCCAGGATATGTTTTCGTTGACTTATTACAATTACGGAATCTTCGCTTCATTAATATGAAGTCGATCTGATTTCTTACGATGTTGTTCTGTGTATGTTGGGGGGACGTCCATGTGTACAGCCTTCTGTATGGAAGATCGTACCAAGTATTTGTAATAATGAATTCTTCTTCCTGGCAGAACTGTACAAGTCGTTTTCCTCGGTCGTTGCGCACCCCCAGACCGTACTGTCCGGTGACATCTTCTGTCGCTTCTCTGCCCACTTTTGCATTCCAATCTCCCATAATTATGGTGATTTCGTGCTTTCTTGTCGCCCTTATGATGTCCTTAATTTGTTGATAGAACTCTTCGACCTCATCGTCATCATGATCTGTAGTAGGGGCATAGACCTGAATAATGTTCACATTTATAGGTTTCATCTCCAGCTTTATCAGCATCACTCTGTCTGACAAGGGTACAAAGTTTCGTACTGATCTACTGAGGGGTTTACTCAGTATTATAGCCACTCCGTTCCTGTGTGACGCATCTCTCGTCCCCGATGCGTAAACCGTGTACTCTCCCGAGTCAAAATGGGTTGCGTCCGCCCATCTTGTCTCACATACTCCCAGTATCTGTATGTCCACTCTCTGCATCTCCAACAATAATGCCCACTTGCACCGTTTTATGCCTAGGACAGACTTTGTTAAGGAGTGCCTTAACTTTAAGTTGGTCTTATCCTCGCCTTTGCGCATCATAGCTTGCACCGCACTCTCAACGACTCAGTAAAGCACGTGTTAAGGAATGGTGAATCTGGCAACATGGCTAAGTTTGATGATTTTGTCGGTTTCTGTACAATTTTCTACCTGAGAAGAGAATTGCTATAGCAGATTTGACAGAGAAATTATTGAAGAATGAAGTGGAGTAGCAAAAGAAGCAACCGGCATTGAAGGATGAAGCGTTGCAAGTTGCAGTCAGATATTGAGATCTATTTTCAACAACCTCGATAAAATATTTTCAACATTTGTTTTGTGTGATGGTTTTCTGATCACAATATAATTTTGAAAAATTCATTGTATAAGTTTACATGAATTCGGTAATGATAATTTATTTTATTTATTTGTAAAACTCGAGAGTAATTTAATTTTCGTGTTGGTTATGTGGAGAAAAGAGAAAAATTCAATTCAGTTCATGCGATCACACAGAATTTTGAATAATGCGCTTTCATTGGCATCTTTTTTTTAAAGAATGTGAAATATCCCAAAAAAAGAGCAGTTCAAGTAGGTATGGGACATACTTTGTAAAAAGTGTAGACATTTCAAAAACAAATTTCATGAAAGAGAAAAATATAGGGTCTTCCATTTGACGCACCCTGTATATGTAAAATCATTTTTATTTTGTTGATTCTTGTCAACCTTATAACCATGCTATTTTAGCCGTACGCCTTGCTGACACACCCTGTATGTCGTAGATTTCATTGAACCTATTTATTATATGTGGTGTTGAATACCACAATCACAACAACAAACACAAACAGTTTCTACTCCTTGACAAATAACTCGTTGATACGGCAAAAACTGACAGAGAAGTTCTTTTTTGAGGTTATGAATCCTCAAGACGGCCCTAAGTCTTCCTTAAGGACCTTAAGCCATGAAATATCACGGCTTAAAATAAGAAGGACTTTACCTGCACTTAACATGTGGTGCAAGAGAATCTGTGTCTCAAACCCTACTTACATTTAAAGACGTCCTTAAGGCAGTCTTAGATTCGACGGTGCAAGTGGGCATAAGTTGTTCAGTCTTCCCGCTTCATAAAGCGTCCGAACATTCCATGTTCCTATCTTCAAATCTGATTCTGATTCTATAACTGAAGTAAAAGTAAACTCTGAAACAAGGTAAATTCATACAGTGGCGTGTAATAATTGGGCTGTTTTATATAAAAGGTGAAAAATTCATTTATGAACGGTACGTTCTGAGCTTATTTTATCTGAATAGTATAATAGGTATTCGTTAGAATTCCACTAAGAAATATGAAATGTCATTATTATTCAATTTAATTATTAGAAATACAAGGGGTAGTGATGAACCAATCGTATCTTCGGAATATGTCGTTCATTATGCAAATGAGGTATTGGTATAAATTAAATCATATATTAGATAAAGAAAATAACAATAACAATGTATTTCAATCATAAGCATATATATTTACATCAAATAAATGAAATATTTTTACATGTCTACGATATGAAATGAGTTTTTTAGTAATATAATAATTATGAACTGAAAAAGGAAATGAATACATACCTCAATTTTTTATCTAACGGTCACTTTTGAAACACGTAAATCACGAAATAAACAATAATTTGAGATTATTCGATACTGTTTGAACTTCCACATTCACAAAATATGTACTCTACTCAAGCCTAGTGCAAATAGAACACTGCGTCATCCCTTGAGCAAGTCGTTCCTTAAATATCGAAATTTAGGAATTACATACCTATATTTATGGCCCCTTTGCTCAAAATTTCCGAAAACTATGATCTAGTTCATCCTTCAAATTGGCATCGTACACTTTTACCTGAGTACACCCGAAAGGGTACAGTTCCATTTTTCTGTATTGAGAATTACTTCGTTTCAGTCGTGAATAAATATAAATATCAAAATTCTCCCTCCGATTCATACCCAATATACGAGCCAGAAAAATAAATGATTAGAAGAATACGGTAGGCATATTTTATTGAAAAACAAAATGTTTCGCTTCTTCCTGATAACAGATTTGTTATCTTAAATGAAGAAAAGGAAAAATGAATTTTATTTCTTTAACGACCCTCCTACTCCGATTGTCAAATTCTGCCACCTTTTGAATACGCCACTGATTAATTTCCGCATCATTATAAAACCCGACCTAACGCCATCTGTATTGCATAAATTAGTGCCATCTATTATCGAAAAGTCCTGTTCGCCAACCGATTCGTTGGAGCCCATATCTTGTGTCGCCATCTATTGATGGGATCCACGCCGTCAAATAACCCCGTAAGGTTGGCATACTATCCCCTCTTTATACTATGCTACTACACCGTCTGGAACAGTTCCTCTAATTATAATATCCACCAATGAGGGACTTCGGTCCAAGTTGCCAACCCAAAAATTTCGCTTTTTTTCTACCAATGGAGAAGGGAAATTTCAGAACAAATTTGTAATGATCACTAAAGCATAGGGTGACCAGTTTAGCTGATCCTCGGTTCCACGAAATAAATTACAAGAGAATTTCAGATTTATGTAGATCCAACAATTATCCAACATCTTTGGTCAACACTATTTTATACAACACTCATTCGATTAATGATGTTTCCCGTGTTGATGTCAATGATACCCATATGAGATTTTTCAACATGCCGAGGATAGCTGGATTGAGTGAGAGATTGGGTTAATGACGATATAAGGGTAGTCATCTATAATCTAAAATCTGTTGCTAACTTGTTCACCAGAACAAAGGATATTGTACGTTTGGGTGATAGATCTGGTTTGGTCTATAAGATCAGTTGTTTGAGTTGTGACAAAATTTACATAGGTGAGACAAAACAAAAATTGTCCAAACGATTATACCAGCATAATTACAACTGTCCGGACTGTCGGTTCCATAATAAGGATAAGAATGAAAAGACTGCATTGGTCTCACACCATTTCGACACAGGTCATAATTTTGACTTTGAACATTTTGGCTAAAGAGGCTAATTGGTACAAAAGAAGAATTCTTGAGATGCTCCACATTAATAAATTCAATAACACCACTGTGAATTTCAAAACAGATACCGCTAATCTGAGTGCCATCTACTGGAATTTGTTGAGGAGATGATACTAATTGTAAAGAATTTCTAATTTTTATAACTATGTTTATTACAGTTTTCTTGTTTTGTTGTTGATATACAGGGTGATTCACGGTGAATGGCACAGTAGACGTTCCTGGTGAACCAGATATCGGATCGGTTTGAAAATTTGCATGAGTGCATTACCGGACATTCTCTACCCAAATAAAATATTTTCGTCAATGCGGTGTTGCCACTTCCTTCAGAAAGTAGTAGCAACTTTGCTTTTTCAAATGGAACACCTGGTATATTATATTATTTTTGGAATCTCCAACAACTTCTTGACAACTTTTCCTAACATTTCCCTATACCTATCTGTTGCCGTTTTCGAAATATAAATTAATTTCAATTTTTTTTCGCCGAAAATCACGACCTCTGAAAATGCTGATAACTTCGGGTTGAGAGACACTATGGCATTGAAATTTGGTTTGAAGTTAGGTGATACATAAATGCTTCCAACACATCAGCCTGATCTACGTTACGTCAATAGAGGGTGGTAAAAAATACAGTATTTTCGGTTTCTTGAAAACGGGACTAAAATTTGTTTATTTCAAATGGAACGCCCTGTATATTATTAGAAATTCAGAAAGCTGATAAAATTTGCTCTCATTCTATGTATATCATGCCTACACCTAACTAGTCAAATTTCGGTATTCCCATTCGGTATTTGGTCGGCAAGCCATGAATACTGTTGAACAGTACCTTGTGACAATCTCCTAATAATAAATTCACGAAACTATTTATATGAGTTATAATTAAAAAGTAGAACAATCATGTAGAATATTTCAAAGTATGTTCGAATCGCTGGCTCTTCACTTCCAAGCATGCGGGTGTTGATTGCTTTCGTCGTGGCAGATAGTATTTCTTGAAATCCAAATCTTTAACTGCTTGGGTGATGCTTTACAACAATTCATCTCTCAAATGCACGGGTGTTTAGTAAACTTCTTTCGACATTCCCCACAGATAAAAATCTAATGGACTGAGATCGGGTAAACTTGCTGGCCAATTTCATGGTCCCAAGCGATCCACCGATCGTCAAAAAGTCTCTCCAGTTAATAATAATAAACAAATTGAGCACTTCGTTTGAATAGTTTTCTTCCAACGTTTCGAGGGTATTTGCAACTTCCGGAATGACGAAAATGTCGAATTTAAAGTTTGTTTTGGTGACTTTATTATTAGGAGAATGTCACAAGATATTGTGGAATAGTAATCATGGCCTGCCTACTAAATACCGAATGGGAATACCATTCTGAAGGGACATTTTGAAAAATAATGCTCATAAGTCCCAAATTTGACTAGTTAGGTATAGGCATGATATACATAGAATGGTAGCAAATTTTATCAGCTTTCTGAATTTTCAATAACATAAAGGGTGTTCCATTTGAAATAAACAACTTTCAGTCTATTTTTCAAGCAACCGAAAAGACTGTATTTTTTACCACGCTGTATTGAAGTAACGTAGATCAGGCTGATGTGTTGGAAGCATTCATGTACCACCTATCTCCAAACCAAATTTCAATGCCATAGTGTCCCTCAACCCGAAGGTATCAGCATTTTTAGAGGTCATGATTTTCGGCGAAAAAAATTGAAATAAATTCATATTTCGAAAACGGCAACAGATGTATGGGGAAATGTTAGGAAAAGTTGTCAAGAAGTGGTTGGAGATTCCAAAAATAATATAATATACCAGGTGTTCCATTTGAAAAAGCAAAGTTGCTACTACTTTCTTAAGGAAGTGGCAACACCACATTGACGAAAATATTTTAGTTGGGTAGAGAATGTCCGGTAATGCACCCTTGCAAATTTTCAAACCGATCCGATATCTGGTTCACCAGAAACGTCTAATGTGCCATCCACCGCGAATCACCCTGTATATATATATCTATTTTCATGTTGGTCGTGTGAACCTTTTTTGGATTTGGACATCTGTCATTATTGAGTTCAAATTTTGTTGATTTCATGAGTAACTGTTTCCATGATATTTTTACGATTGTTAAGATTAAGTATATTGAAAGATCCTGAAATTCTCTATTTATGTTTTTATTGGCCAACAAGGCCGTAGCCAGGAGGGGGTCCGATGGGGTCCGGACCCCCCCCGAAATTTTTTCTATAGCTCAGTTCAACGGACACCCCCCTCTCCCCGCAGTTTTTTTCTAGCTACGGCCTCGGACGGACCCCCCCCGAAATTTTTTTCTAGCTACGGCCTTGTTGGCCAACGAATAATTTTAAGTACGAGGTTAATTTTTTGTGTTCGTTAATTGTTTTCTTGACTTGATGTTTTGACTGTTTTTAGCCCTGAAGTTGCCCTCAAACATTAAAGGCGAAACGTCGGCGTAGTATTTAATCGGCCTGTGTTTTAATGTCCTTATCCGACCATTTCTCTTTCATATATTTATTATAGATTATTTCGATTAGTTTATTTTTGTTCAACTTATTCAACTCGTTGCAAAACTCTTCGTTCGACACCATGTTGCCGGAATGTTTTTTAAACTTATTTTAAATTTTAAATTTATGAACTGGATCAACTGAAAATCCCCAAATATCTAATAAAAACCATTGAACAGTTCCTTTCAAATAGAATCTTTAAAATAAAAATAACAAACGCACGTTCACGACCTTTTACTGCTGAAATGAGGCCTTCCTCAGGGTTCACAGCTTTCCCAATTTCTATACAACATATATTGTTATGACATAACGAACAGATTGAATATTGATATTGTAGCGAACGAAGTCCGCCTGAATACGTCTCTGGACTCTCTGATCCCACGTACAGAAATTCTAGAAGCCTCTAGAGACTATCTCGACCGTTCTCGAACAGGTCCGTATCGATATATAAAGACGCGCACGTTGGGGACGAGTTAGTTACTTTCCTAATCGAATCGAATTGCGAATACCGAGTTGTGAATATAAATTAGCATTATTATCCAGTGTGTAAATAAATCAGTATTAGTTATTGTACATAAATTAGTGTGATCAGTTAGTGGTATTGTAAATAAATTAGACATTTAAATTCAGCAGACGATTTGTTTAACCCCGAGAACGTTACATTGGTGTCAGGTGTGGGGTCAATTGAAGAATTGAACTGCTGTGCTAATTGAATTGTGGACTTCATAGTGGAACTTTTTGAATGCTGATAACGAGATCACAAAAAGAGAAAATGGACCAGGCAAGTATCGAATTTTTCAAGCAAGCATTTGAACAAATAAGCTTGAAAATGGATAAAATGGAAGAAAACTCTCGAGAAATGAGCTCGAAATTGGAAGAGAAAATGGAAGAGAATTCTCGAGAAATGAGTTCAAAAATGAACAATTGTAACGAATTGGTGAGTCAAATCGCATGTACATTGGATGAGAAAATGGAAAATATCAAGGAAGTAATAATAGATGAAGTCAATGAAACATTTGATAAGGTTGACGAAAAATTTGAAGAAGTCAATGGAAAATTTGATAAAGTTGATGAAAAATTCGACGAAGTAGTTGATAATGTCGACGGAAAAATTGAAGAAGTAGTGGATGAGGTTAATGGAAAATTCGAAGTAATATCAGGAATAATTGAACAACATGCCAAGTTGATAGAGTCCCTGAAGAGAACATCACATGGAGAAGAAATTCTAGCTTCACCATCCAATAACTTCGTGAAATAGGAAAACAACACAGAAGGTAGTAAAATGAAGATTAAACCCTCAACTTTTGATGGCAAAACACCTTGGTGCACGTACCAGAAGCAATTTGAAACTGCAGCGAATGCCAATGGATGGGGAGCGGAAGAGAAAGTGACAGCTTTGATTGTTTCACTAAGGGGAGATGCATTGAATGTACTTCAGACTGTTCCTGCAAGCCTACAAGGTTATTACGAGGCTTTGACAACTAAACTCCAAATTATGAATGATTTTATCGTCTGTGAATTCAATTAGAACGGAAGATTTTACCGGCATGCAGACAATTTTTGAAATTCCGGAAAAAGTTACACACCGTGCAGGAATTGAACCTGCGTCTCCTTCTTTCCGGATCGGTACTCTTACTCAGTTGGTTTCTAAACTCCAAATGAGATATGGTGATGCACACCTCCAACGAGTGTATCATGCGTAGATCAAGAGTCGCCAGCAGAGGAGTGCAGAAACTTTGCAGGAACTTGAAGCCGATATAGCAAGGTTGGTAAGACTGGCATATCCTACAGCACCGGATAGCGTCCTGGAACGGAATCAATGTGGTCTTGGTTGGGTTGATGTTCAGCCCCACTGACAAGCACCACTGCTCAATAATTCTAAGGCCCTTCTGCAATAGGTCGCAGAGAGTGCCTTCGAATTTGCCTCTAATTATTAGGACTATGTCGTCAGCATAGCCTACACATTCAAAGCTAAGCTCCGTTAGCCTGTGTAGAAGTTCATCCACTACCAGGCTCCATAGAAGGGAGGATAGCACCCCACCCTGAGGTGTTCCACGAGTAGCTTTGACGAAGACGGATTCCTCGCCCATCGATGTCTCAGCTATCCTCGTCGTTAACACCTCAGACATCCATCTTAAGATGGTATTATTCACTCCTCGCCTCTCAAGTGCATCTCTGACAGACACGTGTGTTGTGTTGTCAAAGGCCCCAGATACATCCAGGAAGGCACACATGGCGATTTCTTTGTTATTCAGAGTTCTCTGGATGACTTCAGTCAGCTGATACAGAGCGGTCTCCGTTGAACGTCCCGCCCTGTAAGCATGCTGAGCATTGTGGAGTGGTGTTTTCTCCAGATGCTCCGTTCTTATGTAGTTATCTACGACTTTCTCCATCGTTTTAAGAAGAAACGATGTTAGGGAAATGGGTCTGAAGGATCGAGGGTCAGTCCCGTCCTTTTTCCCTGCTTTGGGAATGAAGGTTACTTTTGCCCTTCTCCACTTTTCAGGTATTTGACCCAATGCTAAGCTGCTTCTTGTGATATTCAGTAGATGAGGGAGGATCTCCTCCACTCCTTTCTGCAGGAGTATCGGAAACACCCCATCTACTCCTGGGGATTTATACGGCTGAAAGGTGCTTATTGCCCATTCAAGTCGTTGCCTTGTGAATATACTCTTAGCAATGTCCCAGTCCTCCTTGAGGGAGTTCTTGGTGTGCTTCATTGCTATTACAGTATTACCAGGTTACCCGTTTGAGGTAAATCAGAAAGTAGTAATGGAAGTTACACAACTGTCAAATGGTGGTAAATTGAAACCAAAGTTCATTGGCCCATTTGAAATTAAGGCTGTATTGCCGAATGATCGCTATTCCCTGAAGCGAATAGGAGGTCAGAACAGAATGACTACAGCAGGACAAGAACAGCTGAGAATATGGCCTGTGGATACAGAAAATCAGTTTTAGTGTTGGTGACATGAAAGAATCGTAATGTGCCAGTGAATTCTTAAGCACTGTAATGTGATGACTGGATAGTCATAATAATAGTAAATACGTGAAGACTGGATAGTTATATGTCAAGACAGGATAGTCGTTTTATGTAATGACTGGATAGTCATAATCTTTAGTGAAGAGTTAAGAAATTTAAATTTATGCTGATTATCTTGTTTGGATCTAATCACTTTTGTATGTGATAGTTTTTTTTGGTTCTTTTGGCTTTGTTTTGGCCTGACCTATTTCTGTGTGAACAGATAATCATTGCAATAATTGATGTACCATTATGGAAAATCTGAAATGAGTTATTTTTCAAGAAGCTTAGAACTTTATAGCCTCGAAATATTGTAATTTAATTTGTTGTTGATCATGGCTGTAAAATTTTCAAACGAAGCGAGGATTGGATTTGGTCCATTGCATAACCTGAACAATTTTATAGCAGATCATCAATTTTGTGGTAATCAGCTGAAGCTGACTTTTAGTTCTTGGCTAATCAGTTCTAAATCTTGAGTGGTGAGCATGTAAGCGGTGGTGGTTTTTTTATTTGCCTGGCTCTTTTTCCCACCTGAAATACAAAGCCGCAGCGCGAGCCAGCGTTTTGAACATAGCCATGCCTCACAAAAACTCAATTGTATCAGATGTTAGTTAAACAATGCTTTATGTAACCTGAAAAGTATTATTGTTTGCTATGTTAATGAAACGAGGTCGTTTCAAGTGTCAGTATGCCCGTGTTAGCAATGTGAATTTTGAACCCCCTTTTGAATTGATATAAAAATAAGCTGAGACCATATCTACCGAATATATAGCGTAGGCCTAATGTCAAACACTCTGTGATCTGAAGCGATGGCTTTCGATGATCTCTACTCTACGCTCCCTCTCTCTCTCTAACAACGCGGTATCCTAGACAGACGCAATGTCAAAGCAAGTAAACAACAACATAACCTGTCATTTTGTATTCCCTGACGGAATGTACTTTAAGCCCACTGAACTGTGAATAAACAACACGTTAACCACCCCGAGTGTTTCATTATCTTACATTAATTTGTTTCTGTCTTTCGAATTCAGGAAAGCTTCTATCTGTTGAAGCGTGTTTGCCCTCACAGAAAACGCACTTGTTAAGATTTTTTTCTTTATTGAAACATTCTTATTCATCGTGATTTTCACCACAGTTTCTACATATTTTTTTTCCGTTGCAGTTAGACAATAAATGACGGTATCTTAAACAGTTATAACATTGTATAACTGGTCCAACAAACAATGTAATCCTTCTAATACATCCCCATATGGAGACATATCCGGGAAGGTTTTTACCATCAAATGTTAATATCCATGCATAAGAGGGAATATATTTTATTCCTTCGTCAGTATTAGTTCTTCGCTTTAATTTTTTACCGCCAAATTCTTTATTCTTGATTCTGTATGTTGTAGTAAGTCATCTTCCAATATTTCGTCGCCTATATTTTTAATAATTCCCCTACATGTTACCATCCTTGAGGGAACGTAGACGTCTGTTTCATTATCTGCGGAGAAGGGGTTAATTTCGAGGAAAGAATTAGCGCAAGGAGGGCCCTTGAATTCTATACAAATTCTATTTTTACCCTTTTGGGTGATATTTTTAATGCCCGTTATGCCTTCTTTGAACAATTTCTTGCCCAGGTTCATGGGATGTATGTTACCAACATGGTTATTCGACTTGGACCCTATTATAACTATAAAGGGGCCTGAGGAAGCTGTTGGATACTTTAAATCTATTTTATTCTGAGAATTTTTTCTTTTTTCTTGCTCTTTAATTATTTGATCGTCTTTTGACTTCACAAGTAGATCAGAAATTTTTTTGGGATAGAGATAAGGCCTCCATCATAACTTCATCATCTTCACCAAACTGCGTTCTAATTGTATCTAGTTCTCTAGAGAGAAGTGAGAGATTGGCAGGAGAAAAAGGAGATATGTCCCCATCAGATCTTTCCAAAATATTAGAATAAATTCTTTGGGGGGTAGATGTTAATTGAACATAAACCGAATTTTCAGAATAATTCGACGGGGAACCATTGGGTCACCCGTTGATGTTCCAATCCATTCCTCAACAAAAAGCAGAGGAGGAGTTTTCGTTCAAATAAAATTAATATTATTTTTGGTATTAATAATAATTTTGTTGACTGGACAACACAACGTGAAGCTTACCAACAAGTCACAATTTTACTCAATAACTGTTAGTTTTATGAACAGATTTAGGATTTATTAAAAGGATTTTAAAAGGAATTCAAAATAACGTCCACCACGTGAAACGGTTAACCTCTTTTTTTTCGACTGCCAACCACCAAGCCATCAGAGCGATGACAATTAAGAGAAAAAATAACCACTCAATGTTTTCTTCTACGATTCCTATTCAGTTTGACAAACTGATATTTGAAACGTCTGTTTTCAACGCATTGTGCCTCCCATGAATTGTAATTCTTCTCGAAGATGCTTGCATAATAGTCATGAAGAAATGTTGTGTACTCCACCCGAGACTCCACCAGAAATAAGAGAGGCTGGAATTTCTGCCTTAATGCGTTTAATAATTTCATGGAATGAGAGCTGCTAATAAAATCCACTCATTTTCGGAGTCAGTTTTACTGGCCTATTTACTAACAACCTTATGTAGCCATTATTCCATGCTTTTAAGAACACTCTCAATATGAATGAAGGCAACATAATAAACTGCGTTCACTCTTGAAAAGGAAATCAGAAGGAAGAAAGCTCTTGCCAAGAAATAAAAAAAAAATATCCCTGAAGCATGTGATCAAAAATATCTTGTAATGAAGGTAAAACACTAGTTGTAAACATAATATGTATTTCATTTTCATCAGAGTGAAATTATGGAAATGAATCGATGTCAACTGAACTTTTTGACGTTTATCGAGATTTTGCATTATTCAGTGCGAACACAGAAAATGTTATGTCAACGCTTTTGATATCTATTTTGTTGTTGAAAATGCAGTTTAATCGAATTTTACCGAGGAAGTCGTGGACAAAGTATAGTATTCTATTCGCACAAAATTACTATTATTCACTCGGGTGAATAATTTCCTAAACTCAATATTTTCGAACATGTTAGCATAAGGGACCTGTCACGATCTCAACCAAATGTAGTCATTATACCGTCCCTTCATTAGAAGGTACAGATTTACCTCGAGTATTGACTCAATTCATGGATGTTCTCAATCCACTTAGAGTTCTGATGAACTTTTTCCGTTGAGGAGTTTCTGACGTGCTGACAAGGCTAATTGTTTTACTTAGCAGTTGAAAAAAGGGTAACCTGAAGCACTGACGTGAAGTCGAGAGTTTTGAGCACTCAATCTTGTAAGTAGATCCATCCTGTGAAGTTGATCCACCTTACAGATAGATTCGCATTCAAGAATCCAGAAAAAAATGAATAATAGTAATCATCATGTGCTCATCGAATAATATACTATTATTATTATTATTTTCTCATAATGCGCTTCTGCAAGATGAAAATTCTCCCCCACTCGACAGATTGACCCCAAACCATAATATTATATCTCAGTGTAGAGAAAACATTCGAATAGTAGAACGCCAATGCGCTGTCATTGCCCACCAACTTCTTAATGTGAGATATAGTGTAATATGCTTTATGAAGACGCTTACAAATTTTATCAACCTCAGAATCCCACCTGAGATGTTCATCAACCACGGTGCCAAGAATATTTACATCTGATAAAAACTTCACTGGAACGTCATTAAAGATCAACCCGATACCACTTTTCAGCCTCTGAGGAACATGAAATTCTACAGCGATCGTTTTCTCGTAATTAATCAGCAGATGATTCCGCTCACACCAATCACTGAACTTTTCCAAAACCAGGTCACATTTTCTCTTAAGTTCTTCTGGGCACTGGTCACTAATCAGAACGTTCACATCATCAGCATACATGAAAAGGAGAATCCCTGACAAGAATTCCATCAGCAACTCGCCAAGATCATCCACAAAAACATTGAACAACAGAGGACCAATCACGCTACCCTGTGGTGAACCAAGTTGAACATCCAACAAATCGGAAGAGACTGCATCTAATCTCCTTATTCAACACGTCCCAGCTTCGCCCTAGTAGAAATTTGTTTCACGCGGCAGTTTCATCTTCAAAACTTCAACCTGCCATATCTTTTGATGTACTCGTTGTAATTGTATGATGTGAAGGGCAATTTTGTTCTAAATTAAATACTGGGGATAAATAACGTATAAGGTTGGATTAGGATCAATACCCAATTCATAAAAACACACTCCCAAGTAGTGCATAATTTTGGAAAACATCTGATTACCATAAACAGGTAATAGCAAGTCAATCTTGAGAGATAGATACATGCTTTCGCGGACTTTTTTGTAGAACTATTCAAGAGGTACATTTCCGTCATACATTGTATCCACGTAATCCTTACGGTTTTTGCAGTGCACGTGAAAATAGCTGATTTTGGCTGATTTTTTTGTAATTATTGAAGTTATAGTAGGTATCCTTAATTTTTTCGGGTGAAAAGTATAGCCTATGTCACTCAGGGCTAATGTAGCTTTCTAAGGGTGAAAGAATTTTTGAAATCGGTCCAGTAGTTTTTGAGCCTATTCGTATCAAACAAACAAAAATACAAATCTTTCCTCTTCATAATATTAGTATAGATATAGATTAGTAACTATTGTAATGTAATTAGATTTCTCAATGAAATCCAAATCTGAAGTTTTGAATAAATGCACAAAATTCAATTTTCCAAATTCGCGAAATTAAACAGAGAATTAGCAATTATAGGAAGCAGAAGTATTCACGATCGATAAAATCAATGAACAGGATATGAATTAGGAAAATGAAACAAATATGTGCTTCTTTCGGTATAAAAATGATATCTGCACCATTTGTCACCAAATCACTGTTGGGTCGAAAATCTGTGCATAAGGTGGTGATAGAACACAGAAACAAAGCCAACACAGAACACAACCAAATTCGCATCAGTAGTATCAGTATGATCATAAAAGAATTCCTTATGATTAATAATAATAATATCGAATAATTCGAATTTCCAGAATTGGAAAAAATTTTGTTTGAAATTGTTCACTTGGAGTTGGCATGAACAATATGACCATCAACTGATTGAGAGGATGTCACGTGTCACTAAGCAAAGAATCCTTAATACATAAAACATACAGCTTTCCTTTTACAGAAGCCAGGACACTCCTCTGATGTATATGATAAAGATTATACTGATAACTCTTATGTATCCAGATTCCAGAGGAAACTGCTCAGAAGCTACAAGCTTCTGAGCTTGTAGCCTATGCTAGTTAGAAGAATCAGTTGCTGTGATTTCGAAACAATTAATTCTTTGGGAGAAATTTTGCGAATTATATTATTATATCAGCTGTTTATCAATTGTGGAACCTGTCCAAGAAGAGCAATTTATGAAGATTGACTTGCACTACTGAATTAGTTAGATGTTTAATTCGCTTTCATTTGTTTCAAAGTCTCAAATTGTAATGAGAATCTAGAATGATAAGTTGGTAACATTTCATAAGCCAAAACATACTTTGTTAAATCTGCCCTTCCACGAAGTTCTGCAACTCTCGCAAATTGTATGTCTGGACATAAATCCTTCGCTTCATGCTTCCACATTCCTTTGGTTACACCTTTGTCTTTAGCCAAATAATTAGCAGCAATTATCCTACAGTATATGGAGGCATTCATTAATTAGAGCATATATGCATTCGTTAACACATCAAAACGAACCCTCCTTCTCGCCAAAGGTTGTACTGTACAACAGCAACAGGTTTGCCTTGCAACTCAGGGTTAAGTTTTTCTTCCACTTGGCAGTAAAAGCAGTCCATATCTACAAGAGCTATTACACGCATTCTTACAAAATTCGAAAAAAAACCTGAGTGAAATAATTTCGGTTATTTTTGAATTCATCAATATTGGCCATAGATGTCAATGTCATGACTGTGTCTTTAGAAGGCCGTGTTTACATCCAACGATCTGTCACGATCAGCTGTTTGAAAATGGCTGCTGGGTCAAACAAATAACAGCAGCCATCTTGGAGACCACCTACCCGTTGGACAGACGACATCAAGAGGTTGAGAACGAACTGGATATCGGCGGCACAGGACAGAAATGAATGGAGACGCTTAGAGGAGGCTTATGTCCAGCAGTGGACTTTAAATAGCTGAGTGATGATGATGATGATGATCTTGAAAAAAGGTGTTCAGCCGTAGCCTACGTAATCTAACAGGCCAGAATCATGGCAAGATCAGCGGCGTTGTGAGTTTGAGCAAAAGAGGGTTTCGAAATGTCTCGGCAACGACGGCAACACTGTCGTCTCTGGTGTTAGCTTAGCCGTAGCCTCCGCATAGGCTACGCGTAGGCGGCGTAGGCTACCGCTACGGCTTAGCATGCTGCTTCAGTATTTCGCGATCGCGAGCATTCGTTGACTTGAGTAAGGCTTGCGTTCTATAGTTTTTCGATTTGTTGGATTCTTTCGATTGTGCTTAAAGTGATATTTGTGTGTTCTAATAACGAGAAATGTGTTTGTGTAGTGTGTGTGAGTGATAATTGAATATTTGGACTTGCAGAGCCGAATCTGAGGTAATCGCAACAGGTTGTTTTCACATTTATTTTGGAAATGGATGTAAAAGCAATTACAAATCCACCAACGAGAATGTTTTGGTATTTCGATTTCCTAAAGACCCTATAAGGAGACGAAAATGGATCAATTCAACACAAAGAAAATAATTTCAAAATTAAGGATGATACTGTAGTATGTATCAAATATTTCGTAGATACTCATGTTTTAAAAGTGAACACTTATCCAACCTCAGATGGTTCATTTATTAGTATAGCGCGAAAAATCACTAAACCAACTGATGATGCATTCCCTACAAATCAGAAAAGAAGTTGAAAATTTTAAGTCTTCTGAAACTGAAATCGGCTAAATTCGGATCATTTTCGCTAAAAAATTTTTGTAATTCAGATTCTGAAGAAAGTACCTCCCCGGATGCATCTGTTGGCGACATCAGTCAGTTTGAAAATATATTAAATACGTTCAATTAAATCACTGTCCACACTGTACTGAGTTGGTAAGCTCAAACGAAGAATTTCAAGTAGAATTACCAGATCAAGATGTCTTTGTAAGTGATTATCTACGGAACTTAACACGCGATTCATTAAAGAGTCCATCACAATTTCTATTTGAGTGTTCAATAGATTGCTACGAAATGTTTAATACAATTCTCACTGCCGAATATGAAATGAAATATGGTAAAGTAGATGATCAGAGAGACATTTTGAAGACTTTGTTCATGAAATATTTTGAGGGTACTTGGGATTTTTATCACGACAAATGTTCATTATGCCAGCAACCTTCTAAAATTTTATTAGGTAAATTTTCTCAAATTTTGTGTAATATATTCCTCAATAATTATTCCAAAATGGTTAGTGATAGAATTCCCAGGACCTCTATTTCCGACCGAAAATTGCTGACTTTCAGTCGATAATAATCAAAATATTTCATTTTATCTCGAATTTTATTTATTCGAAGTTGATTTTCTGTTTTATAGAATTTATTTTCAGTTTTTTTCCTAAGATCTTTATCAAGAGTTTATTTTTGTTGACATTTTGTTGTATATAGAAATAGAATTTATTTTTAGATTAATATCAACAGTCAGAGTATACAAATCGTTTCGAGGGCAAATATATTTTCATTTTTTTTGCGGTTTTCGTGTTTATTTCTCATTTTATCGACGTTTTCTATTGAATTTGAATGCCTCAGGACACCGAATACATATTCTGATTGCAATCTCTTGGAACTCAATACTACAGCTACCTCCTCGTGGTGAGTTCTGGATTATTTGCGATGAAAGATTATGATCCTAATCGCAAATAAACGAAATGCTGTATTACTCTCAACCCTCCATATCGTTTTAAGTGTTTTTATGAATTCAAGTACCCCAAAATTACATCGCTAAATGCATTAATGCCTGCAATATCGATACTCGGTCCGTGCTTCGCTACCCTCCGATGGTAACAACGGCAACGTCTAACCTTCCGGCCTGTTAGATCAATACCTTACTAGAACACAAGGCCATGAAACAGAATGACAGCGGGAGGGGGGTGAAGTGTGTGAGTAGTCCATTATTTGTTTATGTTTTGGCCGGTATTTTGAGTGTTTTTCGTTGTTTAATAGTTGTAATTTTATTTATTTTGGTGTTACATCAGTCCATAACAGGTAAGGCACTTATATTTGTCCACTAATTTATTTGTTTTAACTGATAATACCTCCAGTTCATAAAAGTTTCGCATTTCATCTTCGAGGTTATGTTAATTTGATTTTAATTTTTTCTTCAAGACTTTTGCTATTTTTAAGTTCATTTCTAAGCTAATCTCCCATTTCTTCCAGCAGAAATCATGCCTTTTCATTGCTCTGTTCCCAAATGCAGGGGCAATTATGCAGGTTAGCCAAAAGTAGCAGTCTTTGGGTTTTCCAAAGACGAGCAACTCAAGAAAATTTGATTGAACGCAATTAGAAGGAAAGATTTCGTTCCCAGTAACAGCAGTAAGGTATGAATTATTGCAAATTTAACTGTTTTGCCTGACACTGTAAGAATTTACTTATTTCTAGGTTTGCGAACTACATTTCCAAACAGAATGTATTGATAGATCTACCAGTTATGTACATGAAGTCACAGGTCAAAAAGTCGAAATCCCATTAAAGTTTCCCAGGTACAGATGAAGAATGTTTGAGATGCCAAAAGCTGAAAAGAATTCCTGTCCCAACAAAAAACCTTCATACAGTTTCCCATGAGAACACCACGGGGGAAGAAAGACTGAATTCATAATGATCCTTTTCAATCAAAATAATGTTAATATTTGCAAAATTTTCAGTTGAAATATGACCAAGAGTAAGATTTGAGTATTCTAGTTAAGTCAAACGATAATATTAAAATTTCAGGAAACGATACACATGCCCGATGAATTGTTAGCTGCTGAAGCTGTATATGCTATAGCAGAAGTAAAGTATGAGGATGTTTCCATACAGGTCAATATTTCATCAATAAGGACAATTCGTGACCATATCACATTAAGTGAAAACCCAAAAGTTTGACAGAATTAATTCGAAATGCCGAAAACTATCTAAATGTTAGTATAATGTTAATAAAGGTTTCCATGAACCAGAATATTGGAATTTCATTTATAACTATCAATTCAAATATCCCTGCAAATTTTTTCTGATTAAAAGCAAAAAATATATAATTTATTCATTAGACAATTTACAGCTGACCTCAAAACAGTTCCTGTGAACTGGTGACAAGGCCTACAAGTACAATAGGTACATCGGTCAGCTAACCATAAACTCCAAAAAAAGAAACACATCACAACTGCCACAGCGCACACTTTCATAAAGTCTCTAATTATCACATAAATTAAACAGTCTCTAATTATCACATAAATCAATCTCTTGGCTTCAGAAATTCCACAACAAGTCTACTGAATTTGCTCCTCTGTATCACATTGTGTCTTCCTTGTTCTTCTAAGCGGTCTTCTTATTAGTTCCCGTGATCTAGTTCTGTGTTCATGAGTTTCCGTTCCATAGTGAACTGCTTGCGTTCTCTTAAAATATCCATTTATGATACCATGTACCAGTTTAGCATCTTCCAAATAGTGAATTTCATTGATGTCCATTATCCGAGTTTCTCTATAGATCAAATCTGAGCTTGTGAGTCTGCTATATCCAAAGATGGTCTTTAGGACTTTGTTCTGTACAACTTGCAAGGGTTTTATATATGTATCGGCTCCATTACCCCAACATGGGTTCCAAGGTATTTGTATTCATTAACTTGTTTTATAGCTATATTGTCAATTTGTATACTAATATTGTTATCTACATTCTTATCAACATAACATCTAACAGAAATGCTTAGGTTTGTGGAACGGGACCAATATCATTATTTGAAATGGGACCTTACAGCTTCATTTGGCCTTCTGGTAACTGTGACTACATGAATCTTGTTTTTGTTTACTTGGGTTAAAAATATGTATTTCATTTCACTTTTCAATCATTTTTAGAATATTTAAATAGTTGATATTAGCACCAGCTTCATAGGAACAACTAGAAGCTGACATTGTTGCAAATTCCTTATCAATTATTATTTTTCCACTAATTCTTGCTGAGAAGGCTGAAGTTTCTGAACATATTTCCAATACTGGAAGCATCACTTTTCCTCAAACTTCTACACACAATAATATGACCAGCATGTAAGCTTCTTCTAAAATGTTTTTCTTTTGATAATGGATGATTGTTCATGTATTTCAATGAAGGAATGACCTCACCTTCATGCTATGTTTTGGAGACCTAAATTTGCTCCTAAATATCGAAAATATTCAGTTATACTGAGAAAAGGCACTGTTCTTACGAAACACTTGTGTTTACAACGATCCTATCTAATCAGAAAAACATTATTTTTCGTTTAAGTTGGAAAAAAGGAAATATAAATCGATCAACATATTTTTGACATTTCCACTAATGGACTACCTATGATGACGTCACCAATGTTGTTTCATGGCCTTGTGTTCTAGTAAGGTAGTGGTTAGATTACGTAGGCTACGGTTCAGCTGTTTTGTTGGCGATTCAAGTTCATCTCCCAAGCCACCTTGCCGCAGAAACAGCATTAACGGGAGTGGGTAGGTTTGTAGGTTAGTATACTTCGATTTCTACAGGGTGCGGCACGGAGGATGGATGGTTTTAAAAAAATAATAAAAGCGTTAATTTTTACTCAAAAACACATTTATTGACGGAATCAGATTCTCAAGGAAATAGCATTTGAGACAGTCAAGTGTTGAAAATCACATCAGGCATGTGGTGGCCGAAATCGGTGATGCAGTGCTGGAGGCGCTCTTGGAAGTTCGCGTAGACTCTCTCCAACATCGCTCTCTCAACTTGGGCAACTTCCACGCGAATAGCCCTTTTCAATTCGTCCAGAGTTCGGGGCTTGGTCTCGTATACTCTAGCCTTGAGGTGTCCCCATAAGAAAAAATCGCATATGGATAAATCTGGGGACCGGCGAGGCCAATGAACATCGCCAAACCTGGAAATAAGGCGACCAGGGAAGAGAGGGCGAATAACGTCCATTGATGCTCTGGCTGTGTGGGCGGTCGCCCCATCCTGTTGGAACCACACACGTCGTATTGGAACACGTTGCCGTCGTAATTCGGGGATAAAGAAGTTGTTGATCATTTCGACGTACCGCTCTGAGTTCACGGTAACAGCACGACCATTAACGTCTTCGAAGAAGTAAGGGCCAATGATGCGAGTTTGCGATACAGCGCACCAAACCGTAACTTTTGGGCTTTTGGGTAAATAAATGCTAGGAACACACGAGTCTAACGGCACCTTCCCCACTTCTCTCGTCGTCAGTGGGGGAAAGTTATGCCCATCTGAAAAACGTCCGCCCTCCGTGCCGCACCTTGTACATCAATGACCGGTTAATTTTTCTATTTTAGTGGAGTGAGTTAGAAAAATTGTGTTCCAGATTCTGTGTTATATACGTTTGAACATTGTGATGAGTGATTAATGCCCTGAAATGTCGAAATCACATGCGTTTTGTTGCGTTTATGGATGCAATAGTAAAGCCAACAGGGGTCCAGTCTCATTTCCTTATTTTCCCAAGTACAAAAGTTGTAAACTAGAAATAACTTTAATTTTATAGGTACCTTATTTTGCTTATTACCAGAACGTATTTCAAAGTTGTGTCATGGTTACTACCTATCATCACAAACATGTGGAATCTCAACGTCGATTTTTAATTATTGATCTGTCAATTGCATTTCTTACAATATTTAAATGATTCCACATTCTACCAATAAAAAAAATTGTGTAAAGTATTCGTGGATAACTGGTCTTTAAAACACTTTCTCTATTTCCGTCTCTAAAAGAGTAAAGACCTTAATATCCACTTATACTTTAATATACTGTTATGATAAGTAGCACAATAGACCTTAATGTCGTAGTGGACTGTAACCCCTTTTTACCATAACTTCATATCATTAATTTATATTGCCGAGTGTAATGATTAGTTTTCAATATCCATGTATAAATTCATTGTATTAACTAATGTCCTATTGTTTTTTTTTATCCAATGTTATCAAGTTATCAGGATATGTTGATGAAAATTTTTATAGAATAGAACATGAATTTTCGTCATAAATATCTGGTGAAATATTAATATTACATACCTTTATTCCTTGATAAAGAGTAAAACCGTATGCAATACGAAATACCTAAGTACACCTTCGTTCAGCTATCTGAATTCTTTTTAATCTCAACGCTACTCATTCCTTCAGACCCAGAGCCTCCCTACTTTTTGGAGTTGCTTCCAAATATCGGAAATATTCGCTTATGCTCACTTTCCATTTTATTTTTTCCCCCGCAAATTACCTTATGTCAGAACTAATGTTTACAAATCTTACCCATTCCCGTATACACGTGTAGTAGAGGACGCTGCCTACCCCTGAATCGCGACCGTATATGTCGGGTGGCATTGTTGCCGCACTTGGCAACAGCCGGGCCCTGTATCTTTACTCTTTAGAATGCCGTGGTATGACAGATGTGGCTCCTCATCGGTGGTTTATGTTTATAACCTATATTCCAAAAAGGCGGAAAAATTGAAAATTTGTAGGCTAAATGGAAAAATTTAAAAATCATTACTGCTGGAATTGCAAATAAAAACCATGTTATAGGAATTTTAAAAACGTGTATAATTCATTCGATACACCGTTTAATAATTACCAAGTCTTTGTCCTTGGGACCTTGGATGATAGCAGTGAACATGTCGCATACAGACAGAATAGTTGCTTTAATAGATATGGACTGTTTTTATTGCCAAGTGGAAGAAAAGTTAAATCCAAATTTGGCAGGAAAGCCTATAGCTGTTGTTCAGTATAATCAGTGGAAAGGTGGAGGGTAAGTGTCACCAACCACATCCTTAAGTGATTCCTTATATTGAACTTTTGAGTTTTAATTATAAACCCAATACTACTCTGTACTCACAATTAAAGCTTTCGTTTTGACGGTTTTACTTGCACTATGGCCTCTGTTGATCTACCCACTTGTGCATTGACGTGTTCTTTTTGGAAGAGGCTTGAAGCACCTGAGCTGCAAGTGTTTGAAGAGTCTGCTAATCAAGTTGTTGCATTATTTGCGTTTCATTTGGAACATTCCATTGGCAACAAATCTCGAGCTGTACTAGGGCATGAAACAGCAAGAAGAAAGCGCCTCATTTGCTGCACTCATTTATTTGACTCAGAATCGTGAAGGAAAGGTAATGCTGTAAATTTTACCTTCTTGACATTCAGGATGTTTCACCATAAACTGGACAAACATAGATAGCCGTGTAGATGAAGAAATTTTCAGCTGTAAAAAATTGACAGCTGACAAAGATATCGTCCATGATCCCAGATTCGTTGTTATAAAAGTACCTATTGGATTTTTTTCTTTCTATAATTCTCTAGAATTTCACATGGTTCTGTTTACACAAACTGGTTAAAATTCTGCATGTAGCATTTATATCATATCATATATTTTTCTCCTTCAGAATAAATACATGGCATGTCAATAACAAGTTTCAAACATCAAATAAAGTGCACATATACATTCATACATAGATGCATAGAATACCAGGTGTAACGACTCCTTTCTAAAAATCGTGACCAAAATTTGTAGATCAAAAGGGCATTCTAGATTTCAGATTTTGGTCTAGTTCCGGAATAAATCCGCAATTTTTATCGGTCGAGGCGCTACTGCGGCAACGACAAATAGCGCGACCCCTTTCGGGAGAAATGAAAAGCAGCACAAAATGTCACATTTTCGATCGACAAGAAAGTCTTAAACAAAATCTAATCAGTGCCAACACCAGGTATTCTATGCATCTTCATTCATACATATAAAAAAATACTATCCTAACAGTCAGGAATTCCTGTATAGAGTAGACAGCCTTCTCTATCAGGAGCCTCTTTATGGCTGTCTCAAAACTCTTTTGGTTCTTTCGTTTCAATTCATCTGGGAGACAATTATAAAATTTTATTCCACAGTATTTTGCATTGTCCTGTGTCTTGACGAGGCGATGATAAGGTATCGCAATACTCCCCCTATTTCTCGTGTTATGGTCATGTCCATAACCCAGTCTGCCGAGTAATCCACTGCTTTTCTGTATATATTTCAGAGCCTCCAATATATACAATGAAGGTGAAGTAAGAATTTTTTCGTTCTTAAAATAAGGTCGACAACTTTCTGTGGTCTTCAACTTACATAATGCTCGAACAGCCCTCTTCTGCAAGAGAAAGATTTCCTCTGCTGAGGCAGAGGCACCCCACAAGAGTGATTTTTGCTGCTGCATGGGTAACCAGGCACCGCACTCTTCTTATGGAGTAGATAGCTTTTGATACTTTTCCACTCAAAAATTCCACATGCTCCCTCCATGAGATTTTAGAATCCAAATAGATTCCCAGCACTTTAACCGTCTTGTTTTCTGTTGTAAACTGCATTATTTCCTTTTTGTTTTCATTAACTTTCAGTTTATTTGCCCTGAACCATCGATCAGATATAATAATAATAATAACTAGCTGGCCCGGCGAACTTTGTTCCGCCTAAATGATATGGTGCATTTCACAAATCGTAATCACCGGTGATCGGAGATCAACGGCTTGGTTCCCTGATTTTTGAACTGTCGAATGTTTCCATGGATATGAGCTATCACACAGAACAGATACACAAAAATAATATGTCATAATATGTCAATCACTAATAATGGCAATTTTGGATTCAGTTATTTCCGCAAATATATTTATTACCCAAACAGAAATTCAAAAACATTTTAAAAATTATGAGAAAAGATGAGAATGGACATCTCACGATTGGAACTCATCGCCAAAATACGATTTACTTGACATTTCGATTAAAATTCACTGTGATATTCACCCGCATCAGGATCTGTTAATAGCCTTTCATGGTACTATAATCCCTATGTAAATTACACAGTAATTGATGTCATATGTTCTTTTTTCGACCATTTCAAACCACGACGACCGAAATGCTCGAAAAAAAGAACAGATGACATCGATAGATGGCCGCGAAAGCCTCAACAAATTCATCGCCATTCAATTGTGATAATGTCAAATATAGTACCTTCACGATTACGTTATTTGGAATAAATAAAACTATAAAAATAACTAATCATCATCAGTCATAATGTGTGAATAGCGCCATCTAAAGTGGTAAGAACGAAACTTTTCTCATATCTCAACGAAATCTAATCATTTGAGACATCTGTACTCCTACGCTAAGACATTTTGGTTTTGCCGAACAGCGCAGTGAGGTAGGCAACTCAAATTACACACTATTACAGTGATTATTTCATTCACACATGGCTCCGCCAATGAAAAGTCACGAATTCAGTCACACGATATGCAATATTATCGACTATTTAGGTAAACAGAGAAATATCAGCGGCTATTTCAAAGTGTCAAAATTTGGCATAACATTCATTCAGAATTGAAAATGTACGGAGGGTCCCGAGTTTCAAAACTTGGTTGGGATAGCAATTTTCTTGCAAAATAATTATAAATAAGTCCGACCGCTCGGTCTAAAATACAAAAGACCTCGGATTCGAGCGTTCGGTGTGTGTTAATGAAATAATCTTCCTGAATATCACTCGACTTTGACAAAAAGCGACTATTATTTTCTTTAATTCATCTCGAGCAACTTGTATTTCGACAATTCAATTCGACCAAATGAACATTAATAATCAAAGAATAACTCCCTCGAGCTAAAGCTCTCGGGAGTTATTCAGATTAATAATAATAATAACAGTACTTTATTGACCATAGTCAAAGGCCATCGACCGGAGTCCTTCAGCCTTGTACATTCATTTACAGTAGAAGTAGATAAAAAAAAAAAAACAATTTTCTGTAAAAATTATTCATAGAAAGTTTTTAGTTGCTCATGAGTCCGTCCATCACAGTGTGGGTCGGAAACTTTCTGGTTGTCTCAGTCGCTTCATCTCTATGGAACATCCCATATATGTCCTCTTGCTCCTTTACACGTTTCAGAAATCTTCCATTCAGAATTTTCAATCTTTCTGATATCGGTTGTATCCTGGTCTTCGTGTATAGTAATTCATTGGATGGATTGTGTAATCTATTAAGGGGGTGTCTCAGCCTTGTTATTATTCTCAGCGATGTTCTCTCCCCTACCTCTATGTTTCTTAACACCGAATTTGTTGCGTTTGCATACAGTGTATGTCCATATTCAAGAATTGGCCTACATATTGTTTTGTAAATCTTTGAGGCATTTTCCAAACTGATTCCTTCGTTTTTATATGTGAGGCAATTGAAATGTTTTGCTCTTGCAATTGTTTTTTTTTTGGTGAGGTTTGAATGGAGTTTCATATTAGCTTTGTTGTCAATTTGTATGCCAAGGTATTTTATTGATGGAGATGGTGTTACATATATATTTTCCACTTGGATCTTAGGTGAACTTGGTCTTATCTTGTGGTTAAATATTATAAACTTCGATTTTTCCGGATTGGGACGTAATCGCCATTTATAGAACCAAGTGATCAATCTGTCCATATATAGTTGTAAAGCCTTTATGCACTTAGCTTCGGTTTTTCCATGAGATATAAGAATGGTGTCATCGGCATATAGTAGGAGGTACTGTTCCATGTTATTGTTTCCTATTATGTCGCAGCAGAAAATATTATATAACAGTGGGGAAAGTGGAGAGCCTTGTGGTGTACCCTGTTCTGGTGAGAATGAGGTGGATACTGTCTCATTGATTTTCACAAGTAGATTCCTATTTTCCAAAAAGCCTTTCACCAACCTTATCAAGTAAGTTGGAGTGTTCAGTTTGTACAGTTTATAGAGCAGACCTTTGTGCCACACACTGTCGAATGCTTTGTTGATGTCTAAACTGACAGCGGCTGTTTTCTTACGGGTTCGTTGGGCATTTTGAGTGTTGGATATGAATATGGTGAGAGGATGGATCGTTGCTTTTTTGTGTTGAAATCCAAATTGGCATGTTGGAATGGTACAAGTGAGCTTTTCCTCAAGTCTTCTTTTAATAATTTTTTCTAGCAGTTTTCCCAATACAGGCAGCAGTGTGACGGGTCTATAATTTTTTACCTTTTGGTGGTCTGTACCATGTTTGGGAATTGTTATTATGGTGCCTGTTTTCCATATTTTTGGGAATATTCCTGCTGTCATGCAGTGTTCGTAAATGTGCATTATTTTCGTGTGTATATTCTTATCCAGTTTCTTGACAATACTCCAAGGAATAGTGTCAGAGCCCGGGGCACTGTTTTTAGTTTTAAAGAGTGCTTCAAAGTATTCTTCTTCCTCAATTTTCATACTATCGCTGTCAGCTGGGAGATCATTGTTTCGGAATAGGTTTTCATACCAGTCTTCAACTTCTATTTCTTGGTTGTTGTCGTATTTGGTATTTCTATCGTATTCAAATGCACCTCTGAAGTGATATGCAAACTTTTCCACTTTCTCTTCGTCTGTCTTAAATTCTTTGTTGTTGTTGTTGTCTTTGAGAGTAGGTATGTTATGAAATTGTTTGTATTTCGAGAGTTTGTTAACCTGTTGGTAGAATGTTTTTCCTTTAGACATTTTGATTTCATTGCAGGCCTTTAACCATGTGTGTTGTCTGTATTGTTTGACCATAACCTGAATGTTCTTACTGATTTGGTTGATGTTTTTTTTGTAATCTGGATGGGGTTGGATTCGGTATTCTCTGTACATTTTCCTCTTCAGTTTTATGAGATTTTTTATGTAGGGTGGAAGTTCATAAAGTACCATATGATGCTTGACTAAAGGTGTATTATTTTTTATGCTACTCGACAAGGTGTTGTTGAAATGAGTTATATAGTCTTCATCAATTTGTTTTGTGTCATTTTCCGAAATGAAGTTCATAACCTCTTTATTAACCTTTTTGATGTTGCATCTGTGGAACTTGTATGTTTTCTTTCTAGGAATTACTTTAGGTATTTGTTTCAAATCAAAACTTATCATCATTGATAGGTGGTCTGATCCTAGGTCAGGAATCAACTCCACATTTAGTAAGTTGTTTTCTAGGTTAGATGAATACAGGATAAGGTCTGGTGTACTATCTGGGTTGTTATCCAAGATGAAAGTTGGAGCAGTCAAATACTTCTTGAAGGCGCCATTTTGTAGGAATTTAGAGAGCTGTTTATGTTTCGCTTTGTTGACATTGAAGTCGCCAATGATGATGGAGTGTTTATATAGTGCAGCTTTCGTAAAAATTGTTTCCTCAATCTTTGAGTGAGGATGTATATACACCAGAAAGATATGTAACTTCTCTCCTTGAAAGGGAATCGTGTAATGCAGGCATTCATTTAGGTTGTTGTTGATAGATGGAGGGTTGTCATTTCCGATTTTCAAGCTTGGGTGGCACTGGACAATACTTCCTCCTCTTGTGTTGTTCGTTTTGTATCCTATTCTCTTGATGATGTTCCAATCTCTGTATGAAATCACATGTTCTTCTTTTATTTTTGCCTCCACAAACATTGCACATTTGATGTCATTTTCCTCGATAAAATTGTTAATAAGGTGTTTTTTCTGAATGTAGCTGTTGATGTTGCTGTAGATGATCTTAATTTTAGAGCTGAATTTGTGTATTGTTATTTGTGGGTTCTGTTGGGGACGATTCATCTGGTTCTTCAATGTCAAACATTAAAATATAAACTCTGTTTCCGGAGAAAACAGCCACAGTATCTATGTTGTATTGGTTAATGAATCTGCGTTTCAATTTGTCGAGTAATTCTTCCCTGTTGCTATTTTTGGGTTTATTTAGTTTTCTTATATAAGTGTTGATTATGTCATCATGTATTGTAACCGAGCTGTGGATTCTGTTTTGTTTTTTGTGAAGTTCTTCTATGTTTCTCGATTTTTTATTTAAGGACTTAATTGCAATGTTGGGTATGCCCTCTATAGGTTTTTTGGGGTGACTTGGACATTTGTGTGACCAAGCCTGGTGATCTTCTGATCCGCATGCTCTACATTTGGGTGGAAGGTTGGTTTTACATTGAGATTCTTTGTGTGGTCCTTGGCATTTGGTGCATTTCACTGGATTGTTGCAGTTTTCAGTTGTGTGATCGAAGAGGAAACACTTGCTGCAAGGCACTGGTGAAGGCTCAGGTGGATGGCTTGGAAAGACCAAATAGTGTCTGTTCTTGTAGAACATTCCCTCGTTCAGGAGTTTTTCGAAAGTTATTCAGATTATTAATGAATAATATGGTCTTATCAAATTGTCGAAATACCTCCGACTCCGACTATAGAGGGAATATAGTCACTGTACACACTATTTGTTTATATCGCCATCTAACGCGGAGAATATCAAATGAAGTACAAACGAATAAGCGGTAGCGTAACTGTAACTGTAGCGACATCTAGTGGACTTACTCAAAAGGAGGAAAAGCATTTCCTGTATAAGTAAAATTTTCATCGATTTTTTCAAAGTTTTATTGTATTTTATAATAACCAGACCGTAGACGAATCCATTTATGAAGTTTCATAACAAACAGTCCATCCGATGCTCGAGCGCCAGCCACAATAGGTTTAACAAGGTTGTGGTGCCTTGAACTCTCCACTTCTACCAAGGTAGCTTTTATACAGTGGAGAAGGGTTCGGTCTAATCTAGGAAGTTAGCGATTAAAAGTTATGTTTCGATCGTTGATGTTGCCAAAAATAAAGGTTTACTTAAAAACACCAAAATGGATTTTACAAAGTTTACTGATTCCAAACAGAATTAACAATAAGGAGAAAGCTATTATGTAATACTAATAATGAGAAATTAAAACTGATCTCATTAAAAAGTAAGCATGAAATAAAAAGAAATGACTTAATTATCGGCAGGTATTTTACAGTGATTAATAAATTCTATAACAAACGGTGATCGCGTGAGTAAGACGGTCGGGCGAGGTGGGCGAAAGCGAGAATTGGACGGTGAACAGGGAAGTACGGGAGTAACAAAGCAAAACTTCAAAATTCGGCAGGCCACGGAAAATATCATATAATCTAACCACTTACAATGATGTGTTCCACACTCGAATATTGAGGAAAAATTATCGGCTAGTACTAAGACTGTGGCGGATATAACAGGGGAGACAACGGCAGCTGTGACACTTGTGACAGCAACGACTTCCAGACAAGGGACTCCAGAGAATGGAACCTCTCGACTTGACGAAGCGATTCTAGTAAATCCGCAAACGTCCAGCGGGTTGACAAAGGGTGAAGCGCGGCCTTGACCCCGTTGTGATCTCGCCAATGTCAACGCACAGGGACGCTGCTGTGAAATATGAATCTTCGAGCACTGCTGAGTGAAGGAGGAATCGGGTACGTGGGAGAACCAACAACGCCCAGACAAGTAGCCCCAGGAAAATGGAACTCCTCGACCTGGCGAAGTCTCTAGTATTTTCGTCAACCTTGAGCGAATTGAGCAAGGGTGAAGCGCGGCCGTGACCCCGTTGTGATCTCGCCGAGCTCAATCCTCAAAAGGTCGCTTGCAAATACAGAGATTAAGGCCCCACAAGGGAATCAAAATACAAGATGAAATCTTGAAAGTAAAATGGGGTCGAAAATAAGTCGGGTACGGTAGTGAACCAACAACGCCCAGACAAGTGGTCCCAGAAAATAGAACCCCTCGGCTTGACGAAGTCTCTTGGATTTCCGTCAACCTTCAGTGAATTGAGCAAGGGTGAAGCGCGGCCTTGACCCCGTTGTGATCTCGCCAAGCTCAATCCCCAAAAGGCTGCTGATAAATCCAGAGATTAAGGAATCACCAAGAAATATAATACAGTATGAAGTCGAGAAAATGATGTGGATAAAATACAGGCAGATTACGGCGGTGGACCAACAACACTCAGGCGAGTAATCCCAGCGAAAGGGTATCACTCGACTTGAGGAAGTCTCTCGTATATCCGTCAACCTTCAGTGAATTGAGCAAGGGTGGAGCGCGGCCTTGACCCCGTTGTGACCTCGCCGAACTCAATCCTCAAAAAGGTTGCTGATTAATACAGAGATTAAGATACCACCAGGAAAAGTAAATTATAACACAGATAAAAAATAAAGAAAAATGGTTTAAAAGTCGTGGAACACACAATGATTCAATTGTAATGCCGGGTTTCCACCAAGCGGACAGAACAAAAACAAAACACGAACTCGGTCCGTTTGTGACAGTCCGCGAACTGTTTGCAAACTGTTCGAGAACTTGTGGATTGTTTTCCGGACTCGAAAGTCCGCGAATTGCGTTTTTACGGACACAAACAGAGTCCCATCCAATGTCGGTAAACTTCAAAGGATTTACGAGTTCTAGGACTGTTTGTCAGCTTGGTGTAAACGCCCAGTTTGTTTTTATTGTTGCGATCTAATGTGGTAGTTTGATTCGGTGCGTGAAGGGAAGAAGTCGTAATGTTTATTAAAACTTGATCGAAGTTTACCTCCTATACTCATATCATCTCCTCTGAGATCTTGTTACAGTTTAGACGTCACATTTCCCCTTTTTTGCCTTAAGGATGGCCTAAACCAAAACCGGCGTTTAGTTTTGTTCTTTTTAATAATGTAAAATGTAACTGCCAGCAAAAATAAATCCTCGTCGTCTTGTTCTCTCAAGTTTGCAGCGCGCCACATTCTCACAACTACATGTCCGGTGTCTCTATGTAAACTGAATGAAACTTAAACAAAACACGAACAGTTTTCATTCATTTCTGTCCGCGACTGGTGTAAACAGAAAGTCCGTTGGGAACCCCAACAGTCTTCGAACATTTTCCAAACAAAATTGTTCGAAATTTCTGTCCGAACGGACAGTTCGTGTTTTGTTTTGACCTGTCCGCTTGGTGGAAACCCGGCATTAGAATGATATTTAACGGATAATGCCATGTAAGAAATATAAACGGGGCCTTACCGGTTTCCAGAAGTATGCACTGCACAAAAACTGGGTGTCCTGTCTCGAATTTTCTTGCACTGATTTTATTCTTCACGGGAGATTAAATCGAAGAAATCAATGTCGAGATTTTACACTCAATAAATCAAAAATAATTCCGGTGGAATTAAACTGGCCAATCAAAATTCAAATCGAGGAGAATCTAAGTCTAACGACGTTCAAACAAGCGTGAAAGAGCAAAAGAGGCCCACCGCAGGCTGTTTTGCCTTGTTCGGAAATGGTGGGGTCATGACGCGCTGAAAATTCGAAAATCTTGAAAGAAGGGAACAATCTCGTCTCCTTATTGGTTCAACTTGACGTCAGATTATTCCAGAAATAAATCGAAAGAATCCCCACCACATAAAAATTCGACAATTCAATCGCCTCTTTTTCCAAAATCCCGGCCGTTGAAAAACGCGAAATCAACCAATAACAACCATAAGGGCCGCTTATCGCTACATCTAGCATATGCTCGGGTGTTTTTATACCTGCGGCTCTGTTTATTACCTCAATTACACTCAGCCACTTCCACTGCTACTCGCGCTGCCAGAAATATTTCCCGGAATACTTCTGCGGCAGTATGGAAAGGCAGCGAGTATTTACACTCAGCTCAAACATTTCTCTCGCGATCAAGTTTTGGCAATGGCGGACGACGAAATTGCACCTGATCCTGACATCAGAAGAGGTCTGAATGTCGCCTTAAGTGACTTTTTTCTCACTTTAATTCCTCAATTCCAAACATCCTTCCAACCATCGTGCACTTTGTGCTTAAGTTTATGGTTTTCATCAGAAGAATCCCATATCACTCTTTCACTCTCAAGGTATTCTAGAAATGATATTATTTTTTCATTGCTCCACTCCGTCGACATTTTTCGCAACAATTAACGATTTCAATCAATTGATACGACAACGTGCGCAACTCAGGCACGACAGTAACTGGGCTGAATGTGATCACTCCATGCCACTTGCGCTGCCGGTCCTTTGACTGCCGCACGAAAAACCGCTAATTTAGGGAGTGACCGGCAACGCGAGTAGCAGCACGAGTGGCAGTAGAAGTGAGGTGATTACATTCTCACCATGCTCATTTCTCTGCTCACTTCCCTGCTCCATGCCGTGGAAGTGGGCTGAGTGTAATTGACGGGTATAACGTTGAATTTATCGAATTAAATTTTCTTTTCGTTGAAATCACGAATATTTTATTGGGAAAATGATAAACGAAACGGGACTTTTATGAATAAAAATTAATTACGTACTTCATTACAACTTGGGGTTCTGTTTACAATATTGAATTTATTGAATTGAATCTTCCTTCCATTGACATCGTGAATAATTATTGGAGGAATGATATATGAAAATAGGCCTGTAATGAATAAAAATAACAAACTTCGTTACAATATATAGATAATATTAATATTTCTTTATTTCAAAGTAAGTTGATACAATTTGTGACAATGGCACAACATAGAGTGAAATAATATTATGCTTCAGTTATTAAGATACGAAAACAAATCATATGGTTCAAGATTTATGAGGAGCTCCTGGATTTTTTGTTTGAAAATGCTTATCTTAGTTAAAGACCTAATTTCAGATGGTAGATTGATAAAAAATTTAATTGCTGAGTAGTGGGCGCTTTTCTCTGTTGTCGTCAACCGACGATTGGGGTATATGTATGTATTGCTTCTTGAAGGGTATCTATGTGAGGTCCTATTTTCCTGGAAAGCTTCCGGAATTTTGAATATGAACATCAAGCATTCGTAGATAGGGCGTAAACTGTCATCAGCTTTGAAGTTCTGAACACAGTTCTGCATGATTGATTGTACTTCATGTTGTTCATTACTCTGACCATTCTCTTCTGGATGATGAAAATCTTTTTGATGTTACTGTTGCCACCCCAAAAGATTATTCCATACCTAGCCACTGATTCAAAAGTTTCCAGGTATAGGGCCCTAGCAGCATTTCCGTCTAGATATCTAGATGGTACCCTGAGTCCGTAGGATATTCTACTGAGTTTTATTGCAAGATTGTCGACATGACAGGAGCATTTCATGAACTCATCGATGTGGACTCCCAAGAACTTAACACTTTGTGATAAGATCCCTTGCCTCTTCTTCTCGGTTTTTCAGGTCTTCCAGGTTGGCCCCACTGACCAGGAAAGTAGCATAGAGATACGTTGTTACGTTGGGTACATTCACCGCTATCATTCATATATATGACAAACAAAAGTGGTCCAAGTATGGACCCCTGAGGCACTCCAACATTAACACCACACTCATCAGACCATTTATCTTTTACTAGCTGCCCCGGCGAACTTTGTTCCGCCTAAATCCTTGACTCATATATAAAGTCTGAGGCCTAAATTATACTTACGGTGGATTTCACAAATCGTCTTCACCGGTGATCAGGAGACCTAGGAGTAATCAGGATAAACAATATATCATATCATATCAAGCTGCGATCACCGATGATTACCCTTTGTGAAACCCACCGTTAAAGTTGTATAAACTTACCATTGCTATTTTTTCGAGCAGGAGATAAATAAGGCAAAATTAAAGTTCAAAATGAAAAAAATTTCAAATATTGCTTGAAACAACTATCGACTATTTACAAACACTGCCGGTTGTGTTGAACCCACAAATTTATTGATGGTCGAATGGCCAGATTAGGCAACCCATAAAACATTATTTTATATCATTAGTGCTAGCCCGATGAGCAAACATTTCAAAATTATTGACGCTTACAATACTGTCTCTGTGCAAACAGAAACAGAAAAATATGTCAATTACAATGATCGCCAAAATCCGATTTACTTAATATTGTTGCTCCACTAACTTGTTTGATGTTTACCCGCTATTTGATCTGCTAATAGCCTTCCATGTTACTATAAGTTCTACGCAAATCACACAGTCACGCCATCTAATAGCGCTAATATCAAATAAGGTACCTACGAAAAAGCCATCAACTGTAGTGGCACCTATTGGCCTCATTCAGAAGAAGGAAAAGCATTTCCTGCATAAGTGAAATTTTCATAGATTTTTTCTGAATTTTATTGCATTTTATAATAACCAGACCGTAGAAGAATCCATAAATGAAGTTTCATAACAAACAGACAATCCGATCTCGAGTTATAAATGGTGTAACCAACATCTTTCTTTTATATCTATAGAAGATTTGGACAGTTTGCTCTCTATCAGTGAGGTAGCTTCTCATCAACTTTAGCACTTTCCCCCCTCATGCCGTAGTATCCCAGTTTCTCAAGAAGGATTCTATGTTGCACCGAGTCAAAGGCTTTAGACAAGTCATACAGCATCAGCTCCGATTTCTCATTGTTTATTGAGTTTATTATGTTCTCATATGCTTCTAACAGTGCTGTAATTGTGGACCTTTTTTCTCTGAAACTGTGTTGACTTTTATGTATTATATTATACTTTTCGAGATATTTGAGTAGTCTCATTTTAATTGCCGTTTCAAAGATTTTGGATAGGGATGATAGGACTGAAATTGGTGTTTAATTTTCGGCCAAGTTTACGTTTTCACCTTTATGAATTGGAACCACTCTGGCTCTTTTGAGTTGCTTTGGAAACTCTCCTTCCTCCTAGCACCTATTAAATAGCTGTGCTACTGGTTCAACTATTACCTCTTGGATTTCTTTTAACGAGTGAGTGTCCATATCATATATGACTTCGATCGGTTTAGCCTTTATGGATGATATAACTTCTAATATCTCCTGTGTAGTTGTAGGTGCCATAAAACACGAGCCAGCATTCCCTATTTTAACAGATTTCAGTAAGACGTTTGCTTCTTTTGTTTCCCTCCCAAATGAGTCTTCCCTTCTATGTCCTTACCGATCTTGATGAAGTAATCCTTGTGGATGTAACGTAATCTCCTTGGGATGTTTGCATGTGTTCGTCTCCTTTTTTATTATTTCCCAGATAACTTTTGTTTTATTATCGGCTTCCCTATTTTTTCCTTCATATTTGTGACGTTTCATCGAGTCAATGCTTTCCCTAAATTTTTCCTCGTACAGTTTGTAAAGTCTGTATGATTCATTGTCTTTTCGTACCCTGTAGATAGTTTCTAATGCCTCGAGCCTATTCATCCAATCTCTAAATTGGTGGCTGTTATGTAGTTCGATCTTTCTCGAGTTGAAATTTTTAACCACCACAGGACAACAGCTGTTATATTCTCGTAACAGAATTTCAAAAGCTGTAAATGCACCGATCCCACCTGGAATCTGTCTTTCCAATCGAAGGTGCTCAACCTGCTCACCAGATTTTCTACGTTTTTTTATCTGTTATTCTAATGTTCTTATTATTAAAACAAGTGAAGGCTTTGGTCAAACACTGCGAGGACTCAAAACTCCAGTTAATTTTCGGAGCCGATGTAAACTCCCACAATAGTGTATGGGGAAGCACCGATACGAACACAAGAGGTGAGTCATTGCTTGAATTTATTGTCTCCAGTAACCTGGAAGTATTTAACAAGGGCAATGAGCCAACCTTTGTCACCCGTAACAGGCGGGAAACCATTGACATAACTGTGGGCACTGGAAAAAAATGTCTGAAATTACGCACAATTTAAAATTCACAATTACGTACCAATGAATCTGTTTGCCGTGGTAATAATAATTTAAAATTTTGGTAAGGTGGTTATCGGTTGGAAAAAAATTCTGAAAACAAACAAGTTTTTTTTTTTTAATATGCTCATATGCAACACAAAACCAAATGATTCTGTGAGAAATAACTTTGGAGTACTCTGCCATGACTATCTTAAGCATGAAACACTTCATATCTCCAGAGAAATGTAATCGCCATTTATAGAACTAGGTTATCAATCTGTCCATATATAGTTGTAAAGCCTTTATGCACTTATCTTCGTTTTTTCCATGTGATACAAGAATGGTGTCATCGGACATATAGTAGGAGGTACTGTTCCTTGTTATTGTTTCCAATTATGTCGCAACAGAAAATATTATATAACAGGGGAATGTGGTGAGCCTTGTGGTGTACCCTGTTCTGGTGAGAATGAGATTGATTTTTACTAGGAGATTCCTGTCTATCAAAAAGCTTTCAACCATCCTTATCAAGTAAGTTGGAGTGTTCAGTTTGTAAAGTTTATAAAACAGACCTTTGTGCCAAACACTGACGAATGCTTTGTTGATATCGACAGCGGCTGTTTTTTACGGGTTCGTTGGGCATTTTGTGTGTTGGATATGAATATAGTGAGAGGATGGATAATTGCTTTTTTGTGTTGAAATCCAAATTGGCATATTGAAATGGTACAAGTCAGGTTTTCCTCAAGTCTTCTTTTGGTGATTTTTCGAACAGTTTTCCCAATACAATGTGATGTGTCTATAATCATTTACTTTTTGGTGGTCTGTACCATGTTCGGGAATTGTTATTATGGTGCCTGGGAATATTTGGGAATATACCACCAGAGTACCAATGCACCACAAAAATTTCAACTGGCTTGGTTACTGAAGAACAGCTAAATTCAATCATAAAATCGTTGAAAAACCAGCAAACAAGAGGATATGGTGGGATATCAAACAGCATTGTCAGAGAAACCAGAGATGAGATACTAAAACCATTGAATCTGATCGTGAATAACTCCTTGAGACATGGAATGAATAATAATAATAATTCTTTATTTCTTCAGTTCAATATACAGAATAGCATATAACAAAAGAAAACGTCAAAAAAGCAAAAATAATCAACATTCAATTGAAAAACTCCGAAATATTATAACAATTCTTCTCCAGAAGTACTGATTTAACCATTTTTTTTTCAAGATGAAAATATTAGAAGCATTCTGCACTTCCACAGGAAGTGCATTGAAAATTTTACAACCCATAAACTGTAGACTTCTTCGATAGTATGCAGCACTATGATTTTTCGACAACAGTAGGTTCTTACATCTGGTATTGTAACAATGACTGTTATCGTTAACAAACAAATATCTATGATTATACACATATACACAAATTTCATAAACATATATTCCAACTAAAGTCAGCACTCTCATATTTTTGAAGGTTGATCTACATGATTCGCGAAAAGAGATCCCAGAAACTATTCTGATAATAATAATCTTTATTGCTTCTTGCTCGGCTTCTTGTCATCATTAACTTATAATATGTCGAGGAATTTTGCCTAAACTTTCGCTTGAGTGCTACTCTTCCTCGATACAATATATGGCAAAAAACAAATAAATTCATTTAGCAACATAATTATCGAAAATATTTAAATAGAGTATGGAGAAGATGTATTTAGGAAGCTCAATTGGGATGACAAAGGCATAAACATCGATGGAAAACGCCTTACACACCTTCGATTCGCAGATGACATTGTGCTGATAAGCAAGGATGCCGCCGAATTGTTGACAATGTTGGGAGACCTAGGGAAGGCTTCAGAAGAGATAGGACTAACGATGAACATCTCGAAAATCAAGGTGATGTCTGGAGAGGACACAGAGTTCATACTGGGTGATATAAAATTGGAAAAAGTCGATGAATATATATATCTGGGCCATAAAATCAAACTTGGAAAAGAAAACCAGACAGCCGAAATTGAAAGACGCATACGTATGACTTGGGCAGCGACGGGTAAACTGGGGTTTGTTTTGAGGGATCCGAACATACCAATAAATTTGAAAACAAAAGTTTTCAACTCGTGTGTTCTCCCTGTTATGACATATGGAATGGAAACTATGTCTCTGACTGTAAACACAGCAAACAAACTTCGAACAACACAGAGAGCTATCGAGCGTGCCATGTTGGGAGTAAGCCTGAGAGATCGAATTCGAAATGACGACATAAGGAGACGAACGAAAGTCGAGGACGTCATCGTCAGGATTGCCAGACTGAAGTGGAGCTGGGCAGGACATGTGGCCAGAGATCAGGAAAATAAGTGGACTAAACGTTTGTTGGAGTGGAGACCGAGAGACCAAAAGCGGAATAGAGGTAGACCACAGAGACGCTGGGCAGATGATATAACCGACCAAGTGGAAAAGAACTGGATGAGAGAAGCTCAGGACAGAAAAATGTGGAAATCAAAAGGGGAGGCCTTTGTCCAGGAGTGGGCTATGAGAGGCTGCTGATGATGATGATGATGGAGAAGATGGGGGCGTCGGGAAACAATAAAAAGATACACATCATAGAGTATGCAGAACTCACAAAAAGAGAGCTTCAAATATTGTCGGGTTCATGCTCTTTCTATAATTTTTTGTTTTTATTGGGTAACGTCTCAGTTCATTACTGATGGCATACTTCTGCAAAACAAAAACCCTATTGACATCCGCAGCACATCCCCAATTCAAAATATCATATCTCAAGTGGCAGTGGACATTTGCAAAATAAATTGTCCTTGATATTTCTCGATTGCAGTGATTTCTCATGAATTTGAGATAAAAACAACCACTACGTAATTTATTGCACAAGAAATCAATGTGGTCAGTCCAACGGCACCGAGAGTCTAGAACAATCCCAAGGAGCTTTGTATTTTCAACGAAGGAAATCTCGCAATCAGAAGTACTAATCGAATCAACCATCTGTCGCGGCGCCCTCAAAGAAAAATGTACCGCATGAGTTTTTGAGCTATTAATCATTAAGCTATTTTTTCTTGACCATTCGAAAATGTTTGCACAAATATTGGCAACTGAGGTTCTCATTTGCTCCACATCGGTCCCAGAGACTATTACGTTTGTATCATCTGCAAAAATATCGGGAGATCGTTACTGTAGATCAAATACAGTTCAGGACCCACAACTGATCCCTGAGGAACTCCCGCCGTAATCAACCTGACAGCACTCAACACGCCTCCAACCCTCACGACCTGAGTTCTACCAGTCGGAATAGATCTAGACTTGGACCTCTTACTCCGTAGCGATGCAGCTTATAAAGCAGAAGTTCATGGTTAACAAAGTCAAAGGGAATATTTCGCAAAAAAAGAAACCAATAGATTCTTCATCTTAAGCTTATAAATTTTACCTATACTTGAAAGAATGCTGAGTGCACGATAACTATCATAGGAGTTATCACCTCGCTTATAGACAGGTGTTATGATAGCAAGTTTGAGACTTTCCGGAAACATACCCTTCTCCAGTGATAGATTCAGAAGATATGTCAATGGTTTGCAGAGTTCCAACTTACATTTTTTCACAATTCTATTGGAAATATGATCGAATCCAGCTGAATTTGTGTTCTTGAGCTGGGCAATAAATAGCAGAATATCACCCTCGCATACAGGACTCATAAAGAGAGAGTTTACATTGAACTTAATACTGCAGTCAATATATTCACTATCAAATTCATCTGACAGTAGGCCATTATTCGAGAAATACGCATTGAAATTATTAGCAACATTGATCTTAGGAATTTTGACTCCATTTTCTACAATATCAATACCATGTTTATTGAATTGCTTCTTCTGTATTTTATTAATGAGTTGCCATGTTGCTTTAGTTTTATTGTTTGAAACAGCGATTTCAGCATCATACTGGACAATACGTGTTTCAGACAGTTTCCCGGAAGCTTTGAAGGTTGCTATAGTCAAGCCGGTTCATAAGAAGGGAGATATTAATGATATTAAGAACTATAGACCCATAAGTATTTATTATTATATTTTGATAAGAGTTTAGAAAAATTCTATAAACTCAAATAAAATTAAAAATAGATAGAAATGCACATAGCTAGACAAAAAATAAAGTATAAATTAAAATTGAAAATAAAAAGCAATATATAACAAAAGCAAGAAAGGAGAAAAGAACTTCATCTTAAGTTTGGCGACGATCGACTCTGCATCCACCTGTCAAATCGGTTTTTGAACGAGTTGACAGAGGATGCCTCCACAATGGCAGACGGTAGACGGTTCCATGAAGAAAACACTCTGTTGGAGAGGAAGTGTTCTCTCTGAGTCGTCCTGAAATTCTCCCTTCGCAGCTTGTATCTATGGCCACGCAGACGTTCATCATCATTCAGAGTGAACATTTCACCCAGATCTGCGTTAAAAAGACCGTTCAGAGCTCTGTAGGTGATAATGAGGTCACCTCGGGCCCGTCTGTCTGAAAATAAGGGGAGATCCATAATAGAGAGCCGTTCAGGATAGATGGGTCGCAGTACACCATAGGGTAATCTAGTCGCACGACGCTGGACACTCTCGAGCAGCTCCACATCGCGAACCAGAGACGGAGACCGAACTGCCCAGGCATATTCCAGGATTGGGCGCACATAGGTAGCGTATAGACTTCTACAGGAGGCCGGATCGCAACGGGAAAATGATCTGCGCAGATAAAGAATTCTCTTCGCCTTGTTAACGGTGTGCAGGATGTGATTGGACCAAGAGAGATCATCGGAAACCACGACTCCAAGGTCACAATGAGAGGTTTCGGCAGAAATCGTATGGCCGCCGAGAAAGTAATCGTCACCAGGATTGTTTCTTCCCATGTGAATGACCGAACACTTCGAAAGATTTAGAGGCAAACACTAGTTCACAGACCAGTCGAAGAGGGCATCGAGGTCCCTCTGAATGACACCAGGGTCCCCAAGCGGATCACCAAAGATTTTAGCATCATCGGCAAAAAGCGAACAATAAGATCGAATGGTTCTTGGCAAATCCGAAGTGTAAAGAAGGAAAAGAAGTGGGCCTAGGACCGAACCCTGGGGGACCCCACTTACCACTGATCTCGTGGTCGATAGAGAATCTCCCACGCGAACGCGAAAAGTGCGGTCAGAGAGGAATGACCAAATACACTGAAGGAGGGAACCCCGAATACCCAAACTCTCGAGCTTGAGAAGTAGACGCCTGTGTGGAACGCGATCGAACGCACGAGAAAAATCGAGGTAAACTACATCAACAGGAACACCCCCGTCTAGCATTCTCGACCATTCATTCACACACAACAAAAGGTTCGTCAACACAGAACGGCCAGGCAAAAAACCATGTTGTTCCTCTGGAATTAAGCTGTTATCAAGCGCGAATTGAATGATTTTATCCAGGATTATTCTCTCACATAATTTTGCGACAATGGGTACCAAACTGATAGGACGGTAGTTTTTGGCGTCTAATTTATCGCCCGATTTGAATATAGGGGTAATAAACGCCATTTTCCAACAGGCGGGTAGGGAGTGAGAAGAAAAAGATTTGTTGAACAAAATGGATAATAGTTCAGCCAGGGAAGATGCACAGTACTTAAGGACCTTCGAGGAAACTCCATCTGGACCCGGAGAAGAAGAGACGTCTAACTGTTGGAGATGATTCAGAAGAATGGCAGGAGTGAATTCAACGTCACTCAAAATAGCAGCTGGATTCCCAGTCAACAGCCTCGGCAACAGAGGAGGCTCCAGAGTATATGAGGACTCAAAAACGTCGGCTAGCTCCTCTGCAGATGTCAACGGCGAAGAGGTGACATCGCCATGCTTGTCTCTGACTAGTGGAATCTTTTTACCGACATTCTCCAAGATTTTTGAGCTGGCATTTTGTAATCAAGTAGTCCAGTACTTTATGGGGAATAATTTATTTTCCGGAAACCAACATGGCTTTCTTAGAGGAAAATCTGTTCAGACAGCGGTATTTCAGTTCATCTTGAAGATAGTGGATGCTTTTGAAGATGGAGACTTGGCGTTGGGACTGTTCTTGGACCTTGCCAAAGCGTTTGATAGCTTGAGTGTTGACATTTTATTGAAAAAGATGGAAAAATATGGTATGGCAGGCTTGGCATTGGAATGGGTTCAGTTTTATTTTAGGGGGAGAACACAACTGGTTGAAAAATCTACTAACAATGGTTTTATAAAGCCGGCCCCAGACAATGCGTGTATTTGACGAATGTTCGGCATTCGCGGTGCTCCGCGTACTGTGTGGGAGCTCAACTGCGGGTATCGTTCGGCATTCGCCTGCTATCCGAAGTCTTGTCGGTAAAACGGCACGAATCAGAGGAAGACGAAGTACATTCGCGTTAGCTCCCAGACAGTGTGCTTAACTACGCGTAGTAGATTGCCTATTCTGTCTTCAGTCAGCTCCGCTACTGTTCTATACTGAGGCCGTGCGGCGAACGTTTGTCAACAGAGAAACGAATGTCGAACATTTCGAGTTTGCCGTAGTGTGTGGGAGGATACCCGAAGGCGCACTACGAAGGCACATTCGTCAAATACACGCATTGTCTGGGGCCGGCTTAGGATCTAAACCACTCGAGTTGAAATTGGGCGTTCCATGGAAGTATTGCTGGTCCTATTTTTTTTCATTGTATACATAAATGACTTCATTGAGAATACACAACGGAACAAAAATAAAGTGAGTACAGTAAATTATGCAGATGACTCAAATCTCCTACTAGTAAAGTCTTTGTGGCCAGAGTTAAGGCAGCTGCTCGAGGATGTATTCCTTCAGGCTGAGATATGGTTTGGGGAAAATAACCTCATTTTGAATAAGAAGAAAAAAGAAATTGTTCTATTCCATCCGACAAATTCTGGAATGCTACCACCGGGGAGAATTTTGGTACAAAATGAAGAATACGCTTTGTCAGCATGTGTTAGATTCCTCGGTCTCTATGTAGATGAAGAACTAAACTGGCACTCGCATATACAACAACTTTGCAATAAGGTAGGATCTTCAATCTATGCTCTGAGGATTATCTCAAAGTATGTCGACTCCATAACACTAAGAACTGCATATTATGGACCAATTGAATCACAACTGAGATTTGGAATAACTTTCTATGGCAGTGGAAATATTTCATCTTTATTTGTCCTGCAGAAAAATTAGAATAATGTGTAACCTGAAGTTCAGGGAATCATGTCGGGGGTTTTTCAAGAAAAAGGGTATCTTAACGATTTATGGAGTATATACAGGGTGTCCCAAGTTCGAGTGCCTATTAGACGTTTCTGGAGAACTGGACATATTTGAAATCTGAAATTTGGGATTATGATATTGTTCGAAATTCTCTACAGACCTAAAATATTTTCAGAGCCAGAGCACTTCCGGTTATATAGGGAGTCAAAATAAATTTGCTCAAAAAATTTTTTTTTCGATGTTTTCGTTTCTGATATGATTGAATATTCAGTGCTGAATACATTTCTGTTGAAACCAATTTATTCATTCGAATAGTTTTCAAAATATCGAAAAAAAACCTGAAAAAAAGTAAAATATTCATAGTCAGTATTATGTTCATTTTTCTTATTCTGAACATCCTGAGTGTTAACCGTTTTCACAACGTCAAAGTAGAAGAATGTGGAAAGGTCATGCATGTTTTGAATTTCATAAATATCATCACAGGGTGTTTCAAATTTCGTGTCAAAAACTGTGATTCAAAATTGGCCATAACTTCTGTTTTTCAAATTAGAACCCTATTTATTTATTATTGCGTTGGATTCTGCGGAGAAAAATAATGATAGCACTTTCTGATGCTCTTGCTCTTAAATTCAGTAATTCCCGAGTTATTTGAGCTTTTCTGGATTCATGTTGTACGTAGAATCAAATTCATCTAATCTTTTACTTAAGAATATTCTGTGATCATAGAAGATAAGTTTTCCCATTAATAATTCCCAAGTGACAGGTCTAATTTTAGGTTTTATCTTTACTTTTCGATTTTATTCAATGGTTTCATAAAAATATTCATCGAATATGTTGCATGAGAATATTCTGTGACCATAGAAGATATATGATCCCATTAATAATTCACAAGTGACAGTTCTGACTATTACTTGTTACTATGGTTTCATGAGAATATTCATCGAATCTGTTTAGATTCGATGAATTTTACTCTACGTACGACATGAATCCAGAAAAGCTCAAATAACTCGGGAATAACTGAATTTAGGACCAAGAGCATCTGGGAGTGCTATCATTATTTTTCTTCGTAGAACCCAACGCAATAATAAAAAAATAGGGTTCTAATTTGAAAAACAGAAGCTATGGCCAATTTTGGATCACAGTTTTTGACACGAAATTTGAATCACCCTGTGATGATATTTATGAAATCCAAAGATGTATGACTTTTCCACATTCTTCTACTTTGACGTTGTGAAAACGGTTTACACTCAGGATGTTCAGAATAAGAAAAATGAACATAATACTGACTATGAATATTTTACTTTTTTTCAGGTATTTTTTCGATATTTTGAAAACTATTCGAATGAATACACTGGTTTTAACAGAAATCTATTCAGCATTGAATATTCAATCATATCAGAAACGAAAACATTGAAAAAAAAATTTTGAGCAAATTTATTTTCACTCCCTGTAAAACCGGAAGTGCTCTGGCTTTGAAAATATTTTAGGTCTGTAGAGAATTTCGAACAATATCATAATCCCAAATTTCAGATTTCAAATATGTTTAGTTCTCCAGAAACGTCTAATAGGCACTCGAACTTGAGACACCCTGTATACAGGAGTGCCTCCTATTCTTCCATAAGAACCAAGAATTCAGCAATTATAGAAATCTTAAGGAAAGATATAATACTAGAACTTCATCTTCCCAAATAAAGGTTGACAACAAGTCAAAAACAGATGAAATACAGATGCCTGAAACTTTTCAATAGCCTAACTGGGGGAATGCAGAGGGAAAGCAACTTCGAATTGTTCAAGAAGAAAATTTTTAAAATTCTTTTGAACCTGGAGCCTTATAGTCTAGATGATTTCATGAATTAAAATTTTGATTTTTTTGTTTATTTGACACTATTTCACTTCAATTAGTTATCAGTCATTAATAATTGTAACCATTGATTTGAAATAAAGATTTTTTGTTGTTGTTGTTATTCATGTCATGCAGTGTTCATATAATATGTATATTATTTTCGTTTGTATATTCTTGTCCAGTTTCTTGATAATACTCCAAGGAATAGTGTCAGAGCCCGGGGCACTGTTTTAGGTTTTCAAGAGTGCTTCAAAGTATTCTTCCTATTATCGATGTCAGGTGGGTGATCATTATTTTGCAATAGGATTTCATACCAGTTGTTAACTTTCATTTCTTGGTTGTTGTCGTATTTTATATTTCTATCGTATTCAAATGCGCCTCTGAAGTGATCTGCAAACTTTTCCACTTTCTCTTCTTCTGTCTTGAATTCCTTGTTGTTGTTGTCTTCAAGAGTGGTTATGTTATGAAATTGTTTGTATTTCGAGAGATTGTTAACCAGCTTGTGAAATGTTTTTCCTTTAGACATGTTGATTTCGTTGCAGGCCTTCATCCAAGTGTGTTGTCTGTATTGTTTAATCATAGCCTGAATGCTCTTATTGATTTCGTTGGATGGGGTTGAATTCGGTATTCTCTGTACATTTTCCTCTTCAGTTCTATGAGATTTTTTATGTAGAATATTTTATTTTCTCGCGAAGATCAATATTCTGATCCAGGCTCTTTCCACGGAAATATTTCAGTGAATTTTGTAAAATGGGTAACCCTATTTTGTTCATCGGCCGGAGATCTGAAATCCGACCACCGCCGATATCACAATATGTCGATGGAGCATAGGTGAAGGGCGAAGAGGGGATCCTTTCACCGATGATAGTGAATGGGTGGAGTACCCTCACACCGTGCAAACATCTTTGAATGCGCGGTATCATTAACATCGAATTCTGAAAAGATAAGTAGCTTTGGAAGTTCACTTGGATAGAACATCGGACTGGTAATCTGAAAATGTGGGTTGTACTCCCGCTCGAAGTGAAAACTTTTCCTAAATTCGTCTGAATGCCGATTAAAAAATTATTTTCTCTACTATTTAATTTCTTTCACAGAATAATTGCAGTCAATTATCCGGCACGTGAGAAAGGCGTAACAAGACAAATGAGGGGAGATGAAGCTAGGGAAAAATGTCCAGATATAGAGTTACCCCGTGTTCCACAGGTTAGAGGAAAAGCAGATCTCACCAAGTAAAGCAAATTCATTGCATTTCTTCCTCAACGTGATAACAATACAATTTTCAGATATAGAGATGCTGGAAAACAGGTCGCAGAAGTTTTGATGACTTCTACAAAAATTTTGGAAAGAGCTTCAATTGATGAGGCTTATTTGGATCTCACAGAAGCAGTTAATACAGAACTGAAGAATGGCTTGCCGATTATATCGTTGCAAGATATGTGTAACACTTTTGTGGTGGGCCAGGAAACTGCAGATTTCATGGCAAATATTTATCAGAACCGAAACAGTGGGTTTTATGAAGATGATATAAAACTACTTGTTGGGGGATTTATCGTGGAAAGGATAAGAGCTGATGTATATGAAAAAACAGGTAGGAGTTGAAGATAATAACAACAATTTAAATTGAAAGATGTGACTTGTTGGAACTATTTCGTATCGCCTTTGTATTGAAAATCAGAAGAGATTAAGGTCGGCGTTTAAAGCGAGTAGCAAATGTCCTCCGATAAAGGCGCCACCGTGCATTTTATGAAATATCTCCATAGAACTTTCATTATCACTATAAGTTTTATGAATATCTCTCTAATCATGAATGAAATGTACAATGGCGCTCTCTATCCGAAAATCGCCGAACTATGAAATAAGTCAATTTGTGGGTAAAGCAGGAATTTTTTCCCGCCAAAATTTGAATTTGGCCATTTTCTGCCAATTCCGTATTTCAAGTTGATCTTCTGAACGAAATTATAAGTAGATTCACTTTTAATTGGAAGTTGAACTATTTTCATGGGTCTTTCTGTTGAAATAAAACAGAAGCATGGGTTGGCTCATTTTCTTCTATTTTTGAAAGAAAAAAAATTAACTGTCGGAATGAAATCGATTAAAATTATTTCAACAAGAACCCTAATCCTTTCTGAGTTCACCCACAAAATTTCAGTGCTCAAAGTAAAACCGTTTTCGAAATCAACTTGAAATAAAAACACACTACATTGAACGCCCACCTTAGTGAAAAATAATTACGCGCAGTGTGGGTCTACATCCCTGAAAAAAGGGAGTCGGAAACGATTTATTTTTCTGACTGATGAAGGGATGTATGAGTGTATAATGAAAAAAATAATAAAAAAATATTTTATAATTATTAAATGAATGAAAATCATATTCCCCATCATTTTTGGTAATTTTTCTACATTTCCACCATCAAAACGAACAAATATTTTTGTGTTTTTTCATTTCAGTATTGAAGTCTATCATTTAGTTAATTAAACGTCTATCTCCTTTTTCTTTCAGAATTTACCGTTTTTTACAACAATGTGTTGTTTTCGCGAAATTTCCTTGAACTTTTCTATTCGAAATGATAAATATCCATTTTTACCAAAGACATTTAATTAAGGATTTTATTAGCCGTCGATTAGTGAAAATTAATTGTATCTTACAATTGTGGATTCTTACATGGAATGGGCATTTCCAGTAATTTTCAGAAAAATATATTTTGACCTATTGGATTCTCACGAAATTCGTGATTTTTTTAAACTTTTTTCTTCATCAATTTATCCCCTAAAAAAATTATTGAAAACGCCAAAATAATCTACAGAATTCAAACGATCAGAAGAAGCGGGAAATCGTGACGTCGGTGGCCAGAAAGATTTTGATTGGTTGTACTCGTCATGACGTGCTGCCATAGAACTTATTGTTACGATATCGAAATCACTGACACAAGACGTCGAATAATGACAAATAAGAAGGTTATGTTTTTATCATATAACTTATAGTAACTATAAGTTCTGTAGTTTTTATTTATAATTATTTGTATTTTCAGAGAATGAGTATTATATTAAGTTGTTATATGACGATGTTTCGAAAATATTATAGTGATAACATCAAATATAATACGATTACTGAATATACATGGTGTACCGCAAGGAACAGTGCTTGGACCGATTTTGTTCCTCTTGTATATGAATGAACTTTTTTCTATAAACCTGGACGCCGACATTATCAGCTTCGCGGACGATACCGCAATTCTTATTAGAGCTAATACATGGGATGAATTGAAGATAAAATCACAGGATATTTTTCTGGAAGTCATGGAATTTTTTGCACTGAAAAAAGTTAAAATAAATATGGACAAAACAAAATTAATGAATTTTACCAGCTATAGTAATGGTCTTCCGGGGTTCAAGGAGCTCAAGGTGCAGTTAAATGACAGTATTCTTTCAATTACGTCAACTGATAAAATAAAATATTTGGGGGTCATATTGGACAATCATTTGAGATGGGCAGCACACTCTGAATATGTTATATCTAAAATCAGGAGTTTGATTGGAAAGTTCAAATACTTGAGGAATATATGTGAAGAAAATGAACTCAAAAAAGTATACTACGGGTTGGTAGAGCCACATTTGTCGTATGGGGTAATTGTATGGGGGGGCTTGGCTGACTGTTACTACAAACATGTAGAGATCATACAGAAATGGATCCTTAAAATAATTTATAGAAAAAAACTTACCTTTCCCATGGAAGAACTTCTCGACATGGCGGGAATGTTCACCTTACGGCAACTCTATGCTCGGGCTTTGCTGATGTATCAATTTGACCAAAATAAGAAGATACCTGATAATAGGAGATACACAGATTACAACTTGCGAATGAAAACTAATTTGAAAGTGCCCCATATGAAGAAGACCATGGTACAAAGAACATTTACTTACCTTGGTCCACTACTATAGGTATAATGAAATACCTCACAATATGAAGAGTCACAGATCATCACAAACTTTTAAAAAATCAATAAGGCATTGGATATGGCAACGAGGAAGAGTAGAATTTAATGAATTTTTGAATAGGAGGAATTTTTGTTGATTGATGGGAATGAAACACTGAAACACTGATATATTTTTTTGTCAAATTATGGAATGGTAACAGGAAAGGAATGATAAGCAAATCTCATATACAAGTAATCACTTTTGTGAGACTGCTTACATAACTATTATTAATGTTATTTATTTGTTCACTAGAGACTTTTTTTGTTCAATTTGTAACTAAATATTTTTGGAATAAATAAAATATCATTATTATTATTATTAATAAATTCGGAGATTTTACCAAAGATATTCTACAACTGTAGAATATCTTTGGATTATACAAAGACTTGACAACAGCGGCGTGTCTCTCAGTAACTCTGGGCTTCAACCAATCATATTACAAATTGAGCCACTGACGTCACAGCAGCAGGACGTTTGAATTCACACGCGTCGAAATCACATTTTCGATATGGAATAATAAATCAGTTTTTCAGAATTCAGAGTGAATAAATGGGTACAACTGTGTCATAAACTGCCCTCCATCACGTCATGTGAACAAAAGTGCATATTTTGAGATACTGGAAATGCCCATTGAATTTCTTTTAAATGATACGCTCCGCAGGTATCTACTCCCAGATGACTGGTGAAGGAAAATTAGTGTATTATACTAGTTCAGGGTAGGGTTTCTTGTTAATATTCCCTGCGCCCCAACATCTGTTCTATTAAGCTGATTAATCCAATTAATAAAAATTAATGCACTGCACCGCCATCTGGCGGTATACGTTTCCTATTTCGAGGGCTGAAGACTCTTAAAATGTCATTACTAGTTTGCCCACTCTGAACTATCGATTTTAAAGAATTATTCTTTCGAATGAAAATTAATATATCCCGCGTACTATAAGCCACTAAAAAAATGCAAACTATGCTTTCTTATTTTCAAGTGGAATAAATCCAGATATAATTGGCCATAAACACGTTGGTGTATAGCAATTGTGGCCACTAAATTGCTTTAATGATCACATTCTTATTTGTTTTGAATAATGTGTTGCCATGTAGATACTGGTAATCTTACAAATACTTTTCTGTCACGTGAATTTTTTTATTTTGATTAAATTCTTCGGAAATGCGCTCATGTCAAGTTGTGGGAGCCGAAAATGTTTGTGGAAAGATTTTCGGAAATTTCGATTTGAAAATAATTTGCATTTTAATCAACTCATAAATTTTCATATTTCAAAAATATCCTCAACCTTTTGATCTGTTAAAGTTGACTTTGTATCAAACCTATTTAAGTAACTCAAATCAGTATGTGTCCATTCTCAAACACAGGTAATAAAAAAACTGATCCAAATTACACTGTACTAACTTGTATTAAAATTAACCTCACAGAACAACCTATTCCAGAATCTCGGAGTGACAAACTGTAGATTTTCAGCTGCAATAACTTGGAAGCAGCGCATTCATGCAAAGTTCAAATATCATAAACATATTCCCTCGATTTAATAGTATCGGTTCCACTTCGATTCTCAGCCAATTCTCAGTAAACCAAACCAGTCCAGGACATCACATATACAGGGTCTTCCACGAGGAACCTCACCTATATTTATACGGGAAACTACTGAACGTATTTTCATGAAATTTAGCACTTATAAGTATTTCACGATGCTGATGAAATCTAAAATATTTTCAAGGCATGAGCACCTCCGGTTTTTCCGGAAATGACGTCAACTTCCGTTTTTCAAATTAGAACACCATTTTTTTATTGCAGAAATAGATTCCTTAGAAAATTTCAAGTTATTTTGATGTAACATTTTTCAGTTTTGGTTGGAAAATTCTCTCTGAGCGGGAAAATTCGAAAAAAAAAATCGAAAATAGAGCTCCGCTGAAACAAGAATAACTTCGAGGTTTTTGTATGGAAAATTTTCATTTTTGGGATTTTTCAAGATGTAAGATTGATGTATCCACTTTAGAAATCGAAATCGCGATTCATGATACAGGGGGTGAAAAAATCGCTTTCAAAGTTAGGGATGACAAAATCGTGAAAAATCAATTTTTTCAAATTAGAACCCCATTTTTTATGGCAGATATTGAATCTACGTTAAAAAATAATGTGAGTGTATGCATCACACCCTTGCCCTAAAATGGATATTTTCTGAGTTATTCACAAAAAACTGTTTTTCGTCTTGAATTTTCAGCAATTTCTTTTCCCTTCACGCCAAAAAGATGAAAATTTCAGGAACTGTTACTTAAACCATGTTTTAGATTTTACTACCCTAATATGCAAGAGAAAAAAGTTACAGGTTGTTCCTAAATAGATGGCGAATTTGGATTCGAATTTGTATCGGAAACCTCTTTATTTCAACTAATCGGCCATCGGTTTTCTCTCCAGTGATAAATAAATAATTCCTTATGAACCATATGCAAAAACTTACCATGTTTTACATTCTTTTTTTTTAATGATAGATATCATTAATTACATCTGCCAAATTCCTCTTTATTCAGTAGCATTTTGTGTTTACTATTAATTTGGTGATAATTCGTATTGAGTTATAAAATCGATCACTTTGCCTAATTTTACCAATGAAGATTATTAAAATCTCATTCTACTTCATGGAGAATGTAATAAAGTTGTAGATAGAACGATTCGACTGTTCATTGAGAGGTTTCCTGGCCGACCCAGACCAACGAGAGATACCATTAACAGAACCATGACAAACTTGAGAAATGTCGGATCTTTCGTTAAGAAAACTATACACAGAGAAAAAAGTGTAGTAGAAGATGAGAACAACGAAATTACAGTTCTTGCATATTTTCGTGTGAATCCTCAAAATTCTCTCAAAGATGCCGAGATTGATCTGGGTTTATCTCAATCGAGTGTTTGGAGAATATTAAAAAAACATAAAATGCACCCATATAAATTCAATAGGGTACAGCATTTGAAGGAAACTGATTTCGTCAGGAGAACAGAGTTTTGCGAAGCTATGATGATTCGATTTCAAGAGAATGAAAACTTTTTGGACTGTATAATTTGGACAGATGAATCTAAATTCACAAAGAATGGTTCTTTTAATAAGCATAACAGTCATTATTGGGATGGAGAGAACAACCACCACTTCAGACAATGGAACTTTCAAGAGACCTGGAGTTTCAATGTTTTTTGCGCCATCAAAAATAATGCAATTCTCGATGTTCACGTTTATGATGGGACTTTAACTGGTAAGATAGAACACTACACATGTTTGCATTATTTAAAGAATGTTCTCCTTTAGGAGATAGATATTCTGACATATTGACTCAAATAATGGAGCCGCTAGTACAGAACCATAATGACTTATGGTATCAACAAGATGGCGCGCCTCCACACAATTCACTCAATGTGTCAAATATCCTCTACCGGCTATTTGAAGATCGATGCATGGTTGGCGAACAATGGTCCACATCTTTGGCCACCACGTTCTTCCGATTTAACTCCTTTAGACTATTATGTTTGGGGTAGGATAAAAAATATTGTCTACTCAACTCCCCTGACTGATAAAGAGGACTGCATAGAACGAGTCAGAAATGCGTTCAGGTTTGTTTGGATTTTTAGATTCATAGTTTTGAAACTCAATTTGGTTTTCAAACACTTTTGCAGATCTCTTCCTCCCGATGAAATAAGAAGAGGAACGCACGAAGCATTCCTGAGACGTATAAATAAATGTCTAGAAATTAACGGTCAAAACTTTGAGCATCTTCTCTAGTTATAACTGCGAGAGTTTGCCATGGTTCTCCTAATAGTAAATTGAAGTCGGTTTCAAGAAGGGGTGAAAAATCTACAGCATGGTTCAAATACCAGTTCCTGAAAATTTCATCTTTTTGGCGTGAAGGGAAAAGAAATAGCTGAAAATTCAAGACGAAAAACAGTTTTTTGTGAATAACTCAGAAAATATCCATTTTAGGGCAAGGGTGTGATGCATACACTCACATTATTTTTTAACGTAGATTCAATATCTGCCATAAAAAAATGGGGTTCTAATTTGAAAAAATTGATTTTTCACGATTTTGTCATCCCTAACTTTGAAAGCGATTTTTTCACCCCCTGTATCATGAACCGCGATTTCGATTTTTAAAGTGGATACATCAATCTTACATCTTGAAAAATCCCAAAAATGAAAATTTTCCATCCAAAAACCTCGAAGTTATTCATGTTTCAGCGGAGCTCTATTTTCGATTTTTTTTTCGAATTTTCCCGCTCAGAGAGAATTTTCCAACCAAAACTGAAAAATGTTACATCAAAATAACTTGAAATTTTCCATGGAATCTATTTCTGCAATAAAAAAATGGTGTTCTAATTTGAAAAACGGAAGTTGACGTCATTTCCGGAAAAACCGGAGGTGCTCATGCCTTGAAAAATTTTAGATTTCATCAGCATCGTGAAATACTTATAAGTGCTGAATTTCATGAAAATACGTTCAGTAGTTTCCCGTATAAATATGGGTGAGGTTCCTCGTGAAAGACCCTGTATAATATCGGTTCAGAGCGTTCTCCGACGCTTTCCGATTCCTAACCGCCATTCCTCTCTATCCAACCATAGGTTTTCGGGAAGCTCTCTTTCATCCATTTCTTTTTCGATCCCCTCTCTCCAGCTCTTCCTTGGTCGACCTCTTTTCCTTCTGCCTTGTGGTGTCCATGTTAGAACCTGTTTGGGCAGTCTGTTATCAGGCATCCTCTGCACGTGGCCATACCATACTAACTGTTTCGTTTTTATGTCATCAGTTATTTATGTTTTGATTCCATTATCTCCCGGATTCTCCCATTGCGCACATGATCCCTCCTAGATATGCCCGCAGACCGTCGCCATGCAGAAATCCATTTCTGTTGCCAGCAACATATTTTCAGATTTTTGTTTCATTTGCCAGACCTCACTTCCATAAGTCATTATACTCTTGAGTATAGTATTATATATACGATGTTTGTTGCATTTGGAAATTGATTGATCCCACAGTAGGCCATTCATCATGGATATCGCCTTTCTCCCTTGGACATTTCTGTCCTTTATAGCAGCGTCCAGTGTCCCATCATACGACAGTTTCATGCCGAGGTACTTATATTCAGAGCAATGAGAAATCTCTGTTCCATCCTCCAATGTGATTTCTTGTGGTATCCCTCCAATGCACATAGAAGTAAATCCTCCAGAAATTTTGTTTCCCACTTTAATTTTCGTTTTTGCGTCCGTGTATAAATTTTGGACTGCTTTAATAAGGCCATATCTGATATTTGTTTGCTGTAGTGTTGGCCATAGCTTTCCGTGGGGGACACTATCAAATGCTTTGTGTAGGTCCACATAAAGTAGATGCACTTCTTGGTTGACTGCTGTTTTCTTCTCAATGACTTGCGTTATGCAAAATAAATGGTCAACTGTGGATCGTCCTACCCTGAAACCAGCTTGTTCTTCTGCCTCATATTCTTGATCAATTTTATTTCTTAGGAGTTTACCATACATTCTGCTGACTGTACTGGTTACAGCAATTCCTCTGTAATTCTCGCACTGATCTTTGCTGCCCTTCTTGTGGATTGCTGACATAATAGAGGTTTTCCATTCACTCGGTATCTGTTCACCATTCATGCAGTCAGTAAATAATTTTCTGAGGTGTTCATAGAGTTTTTTTGTTCCAGCTTTGACTAACTCGGCGTAGATATTACCTGGGCCAGGAGATTTTCCATTTTTTAGAGATTTGGTTATTTCCTCAATTTCTGTTATTGTAACTTTCAAGGGTGATGAAATGATACTTACTTCTGTTGTGCTATCCTCGTTGGAAAACTCTGGTCTAGATCCTTGAAGTACTTTTCCCATTGTTGTGTTGTTATAGGTGATATCAAGTCTTTTTTCCTATTTGTTCTCATTTTCTCCAGCTCCAGCTTTCTGTACTCTTTCTTCCTCCAATGTAGGTGTTAATTTTTTGGCAGTTCTTTTCCCAAATTTCGTTCTTTTTTTGGGTTATCAATTTTCTAACTACGGCTTGTGATCTTTTGTAGTCTACTTTATCGTTTTCTTCTTTAGTTGTCAATCGAGGAGTTAGCCCGATGCCTCAACCCCCAACTTGGAGGACCAGGGATTTTATATCAGAGGTTCCTTCTCTTAGATGAGTTGCTTTATCTGCAGCTTAAGAGTCTCATCTACCCCACCTGTTGGTCCGCGAGTGGTATTTTATTTCCCACCAATCCGCCGGTCAAACTAGATGTTGACCGGTGAGGATACCCCCTATCCGCCACCTTGGGGACGCGCTCTCTAGGGGTTACAGGTTCCCCCGAGAGGGAACCTGTATAAATATGGTTGTACGAATTCGATACCACTTTTTTCCAGGACCAATATTTAGGGTTTTACGTCTATATGGTTGTACAAAATGGTCCTTTCTGACCGCTAGTCCTTAAGAACCTAAGCGTTTTCAATTTCCCAAAGGTCTGTAATTACGGAATTTTGAGTCGAAAATGGTCTTAAACGATCAGTTTGGACTTACTGATGAATAATTAGTGATTGAACCATTTGAATGATTTCGGAGACCGGAGTTATCGATTTTTGACTTTTCAGAGCCACTTGCACCGTATGACAAAACCATAGATTAAATCCAGAACCTCGATTTCTGGATATGATTCTCTTGCACCGTGCCGTAATCCTAGTCTAACAACCTCAACTAACCCTTAAATGAAATCCCCTGAAAGGACGGGATTAAGGTGGGCGTTCAATGTAGTGTGTTTTTATTTCAAGTTGCATTTGAAAATGGTTTCACTTTGAGAACTGAAATTTTGTGGGTAATCTCAGAAAGGATTGGAGTTCTTAATGAAATAATTGAAATCGATTTCATTTCGAAAGTTCATTTTTTTGCTTTCAAAAATAGAACAAAATAAGCAAACTCATGCTCCTGTTTTCCTTCAAACGAAAGACCCATTAAAATAGTTCAACTTCCGATTGAAATCTACACATAATTTCGTTCAGAAAATCAACTTGAAATACGGAGTTGGCAGAGAATGGCCAAATTAAAATATATGACGGGAAAAAGATCCTGCTTTACGCACATATTCACTAACTTCATAGTTCAGTGATTTTCAGATAGAGAGCGCCATTGTACATTTCATTCATAAGGAGAGAGATTCATAGAACTTATAGTGATAAAGTAAGTTCTATGGAGATATTCCATAAAATACACGGTGGCGTCTCTATCGGATTAGTTTTCCTACTCGTTGTGATCGCCGACCTTAAAGTTTAATAATGAACTTTGAATTCTGACCCTACATTCATAGATGTCATATGTTATGCTGGTTTCAAAAATGATATTTGATGTGATTATAAATCAAATTAAAGAGAATAATGGCTGAAGTAGAGGAAGAGATTGTCTTAGATGTCGATTTAGAGATATATGAAATTATAGATTTTGGTTTTCTGTGTAGATGTAAAAGATCAAATTGGTGTGACATGAAAAGCTCACATAAAAATGAGTAACTGAACCTTATATTAACGGTCGAGGTATACATTAACTGTACAAATCCATTCATGATTAAATAATAAATTGTGGTACAGTTCTTCTGACATGTGGAATTATTCTTTAATTTACAGTGACACCTGATTTCATTCAATCAAAAGTAATTTTACTACCTATGTATTGGAATAAAAGTAAATCTTCTTCAGCTATATTTCGTCCACCCCTGGACTTGGGCGACTTTCATACTTCTCCACTACGGAAGAGAGAGGATGCGTAAAGCCATGCGTCTTTGTGATTCAAATACAACTGCCACAAAATGGGATACACCAGTCAGTTAGTGCAGACATTGGTCGACATTTCGCTCATATGATTAATTTATCTGTCAGCACGGGCGTGTTTCCTCATCTCCTTAAAAAAGTCATCGTTGTCCCGATTTTTAAAAAGGGCGATGAGCAGGACATTACTAATTATAGACCCATCTCTATCCTCAGTATCTTTTCTAAGGTATTCGAGCGTATCGTCTTTGATAGAATGATGAGATACCTGGACAAATTCAAAATACTCGACACTGCACAGCACGGTTTCAGATCTGGTCGCTCAACACAAACAGGAGCTCTGTATTTTGTTGATTTCGTCTACGAGTGCCTCGATAATGGATTATACGTTGCGGGATTATTCTTCGACCTATCTCGAGCGTTTGATGGTCTCGCTTTCAAGTTGATAATTGACAAATGCTATAACTTGGGGTTTAGGGGTGTGATTTCGCACTGGCTCTATAGTTATTTAGAGAATAGAACTATGTCTGTGAAAATCGACAGTTCTGTATCAACTGAGCATGGTGTAAATTTGGGGGTACCTCAAGGTTCCGTTCTGGGGCCACTTCTTTTTTGTTATTTGTTAACGATCTCCCCTCAAATCTAAAAAGGTTGCTGGCCGATCAGCCGGAGGATGTAACTCTTCTTTCAAGTAACCATAGAATTACATTGTTTGCTGATGACACCTCGGTAGCCGTTACTGGCCGGACTTTCGAAGAACTACAGGGATTCTGTGGGTTACTGGTGCTTTATAGAATGGTGCCATTCAAACGCAATAATGATTAATGTCAATAAAACAGAATGCATTCATTTCACTATTCGAGCCGATAATCATCGCAAACTTCTCATTAGCCACTTAGATATTGTCATCTCATCTAAAGAATGCACAAAATTTCTTGGCATCCATATTGATTGTTATCTTAGGTGGAATGCGCATATTGACGCAGTGTGTCAAAAACTCAATAGCTCCTACTACGCAATAAGTAGAGTTAAAAGTTCACTTCCACTACAGTCTGTCCTGAACATCTATTATAGCTTAGTCTACAGCCATTTATCATACAGGGTGGCCATTTGAAAACGAAACAGACGAGATTACAGACGAAATAAATTTCGATAGAAATGCTCGGACAGGTCGATTTCTGTTTCGAGGGGGACAACTTAAGATGTAGGTTACGGACGCATAGCGCTTCAACCCTTGCTACTACAACCTACAACCCTCACCCCCAATTTTTGAATAGGGAAGATGGGGTGAGTGATACCTCATTTGAAAGGTATTTTTATACTGATTTCAGCACAGTAATTGTTTTTTCATTTTATGCATTAGTTCTCGAAATATTCTTAACTAAGTATTTGAAAATGAAGTGGTGTTTTCATGGCACTTGTAGTGTTTTTTTGTGAAAAATCGACATTTTGAGCTTCAAAACAATCATGACTGTGGCTTCCTTCCTCCAATCCACTGACATAGAAATCTTTAATCAAGATGTCGATTTTTCACAAAAAAACACTACAAGTGCCATGAAAACAGCACTTCATTTTCAAATACTTAGTTAAGAATATTTCGAGAACTAATGCATAAAATGAAAAAACAATTACTGTGCTGCAATCAGTATGAAAATACCTTTGAATTGAGGTATCACTCACCCCATCTTCCCTATTCAAAAATTGGGGGTGGGGGTTGTAGCAGCAAGGGTTGAAGCGCTATGCGTCCGTAACCTACATCTTAAGTTGTCCCCCTCGAAACAGAAATCGACCTGTCCGAGCATTTCTATCGAAAAAATTTATTTCGTCTGTAATCTCGTCTGTTTCGTTTTCAAATGGCCACCCTGTAAAATGTTCTACTGTGGGGAAACTCCTCCGACGCTGGGAGAGTCTTCGTTATACAGAAAAGAATAATGCGCATGATATTTAACATTCCCCCACGATCTTCCTGTCGACCCATTTTTCTTCAAAATAATATCTTGACATTGGCCTGTATTTTCATTTTTAGATGTCTAGTGTATGTTAAATAAAACGAATTTAATATTACTAAACTGTCTAGCTTTCATGGCTATAATACAAGAAATAAGGGGACGCTATATGTTCCTAAACATAGAACTCATTGTTGCGTACAAATCAGCAACAAGTCAACGGCGCTTTAGTTAACCACTGCAGGAACCAACAGGAATCAACCGCAGGGTAGTTCAGTTCCTCGTAAGTTAGGACAGAGATAGTGCCGTACTCCGAATAACCGTAATATTACAACCCATTGAGTGAAGTAGAAGTTTGTAGTGTTATAATAAATACAGTCCACAAGCGATAAAAGTTTTATTTAAACAACCAGTGCAAAACATTGGCCTTCGAGCGGATAATTAATCCAAAAAGTGAAAAAGAAGCTGCAACAACCTGAACAGTGGAACAGTAAACCGCAGTGAAAAGTCAAGTGTGAACACAAGTAAAAGTGAAATAAATAAATCACGAAAGTAATAAAAATAGTGTTCATGTGAAACAGCCACGTGGTACCGCCTTGGGTGCAGTATAATCGTCTATTCAACAGGCAGCAGAAGATTATGCCAACGCTGGACAAGCAATCATAATTCAGCAATCAGCAAGTAAGAAAAATACAGCAGATAAGTGAAAACTTGGATCCCATAAGAAGAGCAGTTCAAAATTCCTGAAATTCATCAGCCATTTCCAGAAGGACAATCAAGCAGGAGAACAAGGGTGGCCTCTAGTGGTGAAAAGTGTAAAGTGTTTAAAGAGTTCTTTCGGCAAGCAAGGTAGGAAGTCTACAAGTATAAGCAGAAAACTGTAATACCAAACGTCAACAAGACTGTCAATGTCAATTACTGTAAACTGTCAAAGTTTAGGTTAGGATTGCAATTTACATAATCAATTTATTCAGTTTTGATATCTGATAATAAAAATCATCCTTCTTGTCACTAACAGGTAATAATTGATTATAAGTTCATCATTTTATTGCATAATGGCCTCCAAGAAAGAGGAATTAAAGGTACTCAAACAAAAAAGAAATCAATGTAAACAGACCATACTTCGTATCGAGACGTACATCAATGACAGAAAAGACATTGAGTTAACTGAATTAGTATATGCCCAAATTGCCACACGAAAAGAGTTGCTCATGTCGGTTTTTGATAAATACTCGCAGTACGATGATGACATCAAAGGTTTGGACAATAGGGATGATGAAGAAATTTTGGAAGACATATCTAGATTTGCTAGCTCAGGGGCGGATCCAGAATTTTTTTTAGGGGGGGCACAAGGGTTGAATGGGGGGGCACAAGGGGTGAATGGATGGGCACAATGGGCGGATGGGCAAAAAGTCAAGAATAACAAGTATGTATATAAAGTAAAATATAGAGTATACTACCGTCTGGAGAGATTATCCGCCCATGTACTAGCTTATATTAATTTTACTATGTATAACTATAACAACGCTCTGTCACAGGCTAAAAACATTGAAAATAATAGTGAACCATTAGTACCAAAGGTAACACCAACCGGAATAGCGCACACCAGGCTTCCTAACGTTAACGTGCCAATATTCAATGGTACTAATTTAGATGAATTCAAACCATTCATAGAACTTTTTAATGCTGTAATCGATAACAACAAAAATTTGTCAGAAGTTGAAAAATTGTTTTACTTACGTAGTTACTTAAAAGATCAAGCATTAAGCGTAATTAGTAATTTACCAATTATAAGTAGTTCGTACCAAGAGGCTTTGAGATTATTGAATGATAGATATTGCAATGAGTCGTTGATTATAAGCAATTATATTTATAGAATCTTAGATATACCAGCTATTGTTAAAGGCACCAGTTCGGCATTAAGAGAGTTTATTTCTCAAATAAAGCAAAACCTGTCAGCCTTAAAAAATCTTGGCCAGCCGACAGATGAATGGGATATGATACTAGTCTGTATTCTATCCAGAAAATTAGACAACTACACCAATAAATGTTACCAGATTGATCGCAATAATAAGAAATTACCATCTCTGGATGAATTTATACACTATTTAGAAAATGGAGCTATTGGTCTAGAATCAGTGCCAGAACAACCTCGCTCAAAAGACAAGGTGAAAGTAAACAATAATGTTACAGTAAAATCTAAAAATGGTAATAAATTTGAAAAAAGCATTATAAAATGCAAGTTTTGTCAAGCAGTTGGCCACAGAATCTACAACTGTGAACAATTCAAATTAGTTTCAGTAACAGATAGAGTTTCATTCATTGATAAAAACAATTGTTGCCATACCTGTTTGAATAATCACAATAACAAATGCAGATTCAATACGAAATGTCAAATTTGCAACAGTTCTGATCACAATTCGTTACTGCATGTTGACAAAAATCAGATGGTTAAACCGAATGGCGCAGTTGAGCGTAATGTGATGGCAGTGAACTCAACACTCAAAATGAACTCGGTAGTTCTTCCTACTGTATTAGTAAAACTAAAGTCAAAGACGGGATGTTCTATAACGGCAAGAGCACTCTTGGACACAGGATCGGAAAGCTCTCTAATAGCTTAGTAAATATGTCGGAACGCGAACAGACGTGCTCACGAGAGCTCCTAATAAGTGAATTAAATAAAGTGAATAAAAGGGTTCTAATCGACATGATTGTTACCAAGTCGATTCCTAAAGACCTTTCAAGTGATATTCTGAAAAATTTTTTCACCGATTTGTTCGGCGATGTCGTTGAAGGCGATATTTCCGATGAAGGTATGTCCACGAAGGGAACCAACTGTGACATACACGAAATTGTGATCCGTTCTTCAAGCAGAGAAATAAAACATCTCCAAAAACTCAATGATCATTTGGAATTGCGTATTTTGGATTTAAGTGAAATGATCCAGTTACTAAAAAATGGTAATAATCACCCTGAAAGTAAGCCCACGTTAAGATCGTCAAGTAGGCTAGAGGGAGATAGATCATATAGTTCAGTCCTAACAGAAGGGAGACAGACACAAAACGATATTGCGACAACTTCCCATGTGAAGAAAAAGTCCGTTATCGTGGGTAAAACAGATTCGCACGGAAATTTAATAACATGCAATAGTGGAACATCTGCTGGCGCCTCATTGTTGACGAACGAGCCAAATGAAAATATAACCAAAGAAATTCATGAAAATAAATCCGTTCAAAACAATCAAGAATGGCAATACGAGAGACGGAAGAAAAGACGTCAATTTGTAGTGGGCCAGAATAATAACACAGGGAATATTCAAACTGTCCCTAAAATGGTGTCACTACACGTAACCAGGCTCCATCCTCAGACTAAACCAGAGGACCTAAAGAATGTATTGCAGGATAAATTTCCTGATGTAGCTTGCGAAATTCATAAATCAAGTCATCCTGATAAATACTTATCGTTTAAAGTGACCATTAGACAGGAAAATCTCAAAGATGCTTGGCAAAGAGATATTTGGCCAGCAGGTGCGCGAATATCCAAGTTTTTTATCAAGAAGAGGGTACTAACGAATCAGGTAGACCCTCGCAACCAATAACAATAACAACAAATGCACCAATATCTCAATTAGTCACTATTATACACCAAAATGTACAATCGCTGGGGAATAGTGTGAATAAATTGGAGAATCTTCTTTTGGATAATCCGGAATGTGCTATTCTTTGTATCACCGAACATTGGAAAACTCAGGATCAACTCAAACAGATAGGATTGAAGGATTTTCAGTTGATGTCAAGTGTATGTCGTGAGGAAGGAAAGCATGGAGGATCCGCAGTATATCTGAGGCGTTCATTCATGGGGAAATCCTGTGAGAATATTTGTGAAATATCTGTGATAGGAGAATTTGAATGTAGTGCGATCGAGTGTGTCATTCAAAAATCAAAAATAAATGTTCTCTCCGTGTATAGACCACCTGGCGGAAATATTGATTTGTTTTTCGAGTTGATGGAATTTGTTTTATTTGAGAAGATTTTGCCTAATAGAATTGTATTTATAGCAGGGGATTTCAATATCGATATGAAAGATGAAAATCCTCTACAAAACAGGTTGTATACACTTTTCAACAATTTTTCTATTAAGGGCCAGATTAGTGAATATACAAGGGTTACTGCACGCTCTAAGAGTTGTCTTGATAACATCTTCACGAATTTAACAAACAATATAACATCTCAGGTTATAGAATACCATATTTCCGATCATAGCGCCCAAAAAGTCAGTTTTCACTTAGGTAATGATATTAAAACAAAACCAGTTAAAAGACGATTTTTCAGTGAGACAAATAAGGCCCTTTTTCTCAGAGAAATTAAAGAGGAGAAATGGTACAGTGTTTGCCTCGTCGAGAAGTCTGATGTGAATGAACAATGGCGAGTGTTCATTAATCAATTCCTCAATATATTCAACGAATGTTTTCCTCTAAAATCGATTAATAAAAATACGAAATTCCAAAATAAAAATTATAACACCAAACTAAATGAAGTTAAAGCAAAACTGGACATACTGTTTGTAATATCTAATAATGATATAAAATACAAAAGTCAATATATTGCGTTAAAAAAAGAATATGACAATTTATTGAAATCAGAAAGAAAATTAGAATATGAAGAGAGAATTAAAAAATCAAATTGCAAAATAAAATCAATGTGGGCTATTTGTAACGAACTAACGGGTAAAAACGTTCATCATCAGGAGAATTCATTGAGTGAAAAATCATTGCAGTTAGCGGAGAATTTCGGTCAATACCTCATAAAAATTGTGAGGGATGTTCAACTTGATCAAGTTTCTGGCAGTTTTTCCTGCTTGATACCGGAAGCTAATCAATCAATGTTCATGAGACCTGTGAGTGTTGATGAGCTCGTGGAATTAGGTAGCCAACTGAAGAACAAATATTGTAGTGGATATGACGGCATTCCGGTCAATCTTGTAAAATTTTCCATTAAAGAGCTAGCAGAAGTTCTATGCTATATAATAAATAATTCCATGAGATACTCGATATTCCCAGATCAATTGAAACTGGCCTCAATTAAACCGATTTTTAAAAAAGGCGACCCGGATGATCTTGGTAATTATAGGCCAATAAGTTTATTACCGGCATTTTCCAGAATTTTCGAGCTTGTAATGTGTTCTAGACTACTTAATTATATGAATAAAAATAATCTTTTTTCTCGATTTCAACACGGTTATCTGAGAGGGCGATCAACAAATACGGCTATTTACCAATTTGTGAACAAAATTTTGGATCATTTAGAGAATAAAGATTTGGCTATGGGCATCTTTGTGGATTTGAGGAAGGCCTTTGACTGCGTTTGTCATGAAATTTTGCTGAAAAAACTACAAAGATATGGAATAAGGGGTAGAGCCTATAACTGGATAAAATCTTTTCTTTTCGGTAGGCGACAACAGGTTGTCATGAATAATATAAAGTCGAGAATCACCGAGGTCGACGTAGGTTTAGCACAGGGAAGTATGGTAGGCCCTATTCTTTTTATAATTTATATAAATGACCTCCCATTATCAATGGAAAATTATTCTATAACGAATTACGTTGATGATACCAACATTCTGATTAATGGAAAGAACATAAATGAAGTTAATGATGGAGTGGAAGAATGCTTTTCAAAAATTAGTGAATGGTTTTCCATGAATAAATTGTCCATAAATGAGTCCAAAACAAATCTCATATTATTTCGCACAAAACAATCGCCAATTATTCCAAGGAACATCACTCTTGGCAATAATGTAATAAAGCCGGTGTCACATACAAAGTTTCTAGGTGTTCAAATTGAGGAATTCCTAAACTGGGATACTCAAATAAATAAAATGTGTATGAAATTAGCTTCCATTGGCTATGGACTTAGAATTGTTACTCACTACATGAATGAAGAAACACTAAAAATATTATATTATGCGAATTTTGAGTCAATTTTAAGATATGGAATTATTTTCTGGGGCAGTAATTCTGGTATCCAGTCAGTTTTTGTTGTACAAAAAAGAGTAATTAGAACCATTTGTAAGATGAAGTACAGGGATTCATGTAGGGGTAAATTTAGAAACATGAATATTCTAACAGTTTATGGTTTATACATTCATGATTGTTTAATTTTTGTATTCAAAAACAAAGATGAATTCAATGTTGGGGGGGAACATAATTATAATACAAGAACGAAAGATTTAATTTATCCCCAACATAGATTATCTATTTTAGAGAAGGGACCTTATTATATGGGCATAAAATTTTATAATAAGTTACCTGTTAATTTAAAAAACTGTAATAATTTGGGAAAATTCAAAAAAATTATAAAGAATATGTTAATTCGTTTGGAACCATATTCATTGTACGACTATTTTAGTTGTGAGAATTTAGTTTAGTTTATTTATGCAATTGTGACGTCATTTCATTTTTTATGTATATTTATATGTGAAATTTGAAATAAAGATGGTTATTATTATTATTATTATTATTATTAATAACAAAAAGTTTGGCATCAAAAATTGAAGGAAATATTCAGAAAACTGATTTAGCTATTCTTGGAGTATCGGAAAATTTAATAAATATTGACGAACTGGCTTCGATAAAAATCCAATCATTAATTTATGATTATAACATTTCCGTTGATTGTGCCATAGTGAATAAAATAACAGGCCTTTTGCCTCAGAACAAAATTTACTGCGATCCCATGCCGAGTAGTGTGCAATTGGCTGACCCAAATTGGAACAAACCTCAGGATATAGACCTTTTATTGGATGCTAACATATTTTTCAAAATATTGATTAACGGTACAGTACATTCAAACAAGAACGGTTTGGTTCTACAGAACACGTTATTCGGATACGTAGTAAGTGGCGGAGTGTCAGGAAAAGAAAAAATTACTAATTATAATTTAGCTATGTCATTAGCGGCATTGAAAAATACCGGGAATAGCATGGAAGCGCTGATCAATAAATTTTGGCAAACTGAAAAAGTACCGGAAATATTTCCCGAATTTTCAAATGATCAAGAAGCCTGTGAATCTTGCTTTCAGAAGTCCGCGAAACGTATAAATAATCGTTTCCAGGTAACATTGCCTTTAAAGAAAAACATATCAGATTTGAATTTAGGTGACTCATTTTCCGTAGCCTATAGTCGATTTTTAAATTTGGAGAAAAAATTTTCCTCAAATAAGGTTTTATTTGATCGCTACAAGGAATTCATTAATGAACATGTTTCTTTAAACGATTGCATGTTTAATGGGGGCGTAGTACAACGCGAATTATTTGACATATTAATCTGCTTCAGACAACATAAATTTGTTTTGTTAACTGATATTAAACAAATGTACAGACAAATATTGCTAAGCCCTGACCATACAAGGCTACTAAACATTCTATGGCGGGAAAGTCCAAACCAGCCAATTCAAGTATTGAGATTATTAACGGTAACATATGGGTTACGCAGCAGTCCATTCTTAGCAACCAGATGTTTAGTCGAGTTAGCTCGTAGTGAAAATGAACAATTTCCACTGGCACCTAAGGTTTTGCTCAATGATACTTACGTGGATGATATACTAACAGGTTGTGATGATGAAAACGAGTTAGAATTAATCAAAAAACAATTAATAGAATTGCTCAAATTAGGTAGCTTTGAATTGCATAAATGGAGTTCAAACCATGAGGGTATTTTGGAAGATATTCCACCAGAATTACAACATTGTCTCCCAGTCAACATCAATGCTAATGATAATTTTGTAAAAACGCTTGGATTAACTTATAATGTTAAGTCCGATAATTTTGAAATCGCTGTCCCAGTTTGTAATTTTCAATCATGTGTGACAAAGAGACAAATTTTGTCATGCATCTGCAAATTTTATGATCCATTAGGGTTGGTGGGTCCTATTTTGGTTCAAGCCAAGCTAATCATGCAAAATTTGTGGGAAAACAATTTGAGATGGGATGATGTTGTACCGAATGATTTACTCAAGACTTGGAGAGAATTCTCTACAAATATCACTGAAATGAAGAGTTTCAAAATTCCAAGGAATTTAGAAATGTCGTCTAATACAGTTAGAGTTGAATTGATAGGCTATACAGATTCCTCCAATGTTGCATTTGGAGCATGCATATACAGGGTCTTTCACGAGGAACCTCACCCATATTTATACGGGAAACTACTGAACGTATTTTCATGAAATTTAGCACTTTTTTTTTTTAGTATTTCACGATGCTGATGAAATCTAAAATATTTCCAAGGCATGAGCACCTCCGGTTTTTCCGGAAATGACGTCAACTTCCGTTTTTCAAATTAGAACACCATTTTTTTATTGCAGAAATAGATTCCTTAGAAAATTTCAAGTTATTTTGATGTAACATTTTTCAGTTTTGGTTGGAAAATTCTCTCTGAGCGGGAGAATTCGAAAAAAAAATCGAAAATAGAGCTCCGCTGAAACAAGAATAACTTCGAGGGTTTTGGATGGAAAATTTTCAGTTTTGGTATTTTTCAAGATGTAAGATTGATGTATCCACTTTAAAAATCGAAATCGCGATTCATGATACAGGGGGTGAAATAATCGCTTTCAAAGTTAGGGATGACAAAATCGTGAAAAATCAATTTTTTCAAATTAGAACCCCATTTTTGTATGGCAGATATTGAATCTACGTTAAAAAATAATGTGAGTGTATGCATCACACCCTTGCCCTAAAGTGGATATTTTCTGAGTTATTCACAAAAAACTGTTTTTCGTCTTGAATTTTCAGCTATTTCTTTTCCCTTCACGCCAAAAAGATGAAATTTTCAGGAACTGTTGCTTAAACCATGTTTTAGATTTTACTACCCTAATATGCAAGAGAAAAAAGTTACAGGTTGTGCCTAAATAGATGGCGAATTTGTATCGGAAACCTCTTTATTTCAACTAATCGGCCATCGGTTTTCTCTCCAGTAATAAATAAATAATTCCTTATGAACCATATGCAAAAACTTACCATGTTTTACATTCTTTTTTTTAATGATAGATATCATTAATTACATGCTACTGAATAAAGAGGAATTTGGCAGATGTAATTAATGATATCTATCATTAAAAAAAAAGAATGTAAAACATGGTAAGTTTTTGCATGTGGTTCATAAGGAATTATTTATTTATTACTGGAGAGAAAACCGATGGCCGATTAGTTGAAATAAAGAGGTTTCCGATACAAATTCGCCATCTATTTAGGCACAACCTGTAACTTTTTTCTCTTGCATATTAGGGTAGTAAAATCTAAAACATGGTTTAAGCAACAGTTCCTGAAAATTTCATCTTTTTGGCGTGAAGGGAAAAGAAATAGCTGAAAATTCAAGACGAAAAACAGTTTTTTGTGAATAACTCAGAAAATATCCACTTTAGGGCAAGGGTGTGATGCATACACTCACATTATTTTTCAACGTAGATTCAATATCTGCCATAAAAAAATGGGGTTCTAATTTGAAAAAATTGATTTTTCACGATTTTGTCATCCCTAACTTTGAAAGCGATTTTTTCACCCCCTGTATCATGAATCGCGATTTCGATTCTTAAAGTGGATACATCAATCTTACATCTTGGAAAATCCCAAAAATGAAAATTTTCCATCCAAAACCCTCGAAGTTATTCTTTTTTCAGCGGAGCTCTATTTTCGATTTTTTTTTCGAATTTTCCCGCTCAGAGAGAATTTTCCAACCAAAACTAAAAAATGTTACATCAAAATAACTTGAAATTTTCTAAGGAATCTATTTCTGCAATAAAAAAATGGTGTTCTAATTTGAAAAACGGAAGTTGACGTCATTTCCGGAAAAACCGGAGGTGCTCATGCCTTGAAAATATTTTAGATTTCATCAGCATCCTGAAATACTTATAAGTGCTGAATTTCATGAAAATACGTTCAGTAGTTTCCCGTATAAATATGGGTGAGGTTCCTCGTGAAAGACCCTGTATATTCGTGTTGTTCGCAGTAGTGGAGCAAAGGCAACACTGCTGTGTTCGAAATCTAGGGTTTGCCCCATAAACTCAGATTTAACCATTCCGCGAAAAGAACTGAATAGCGCTCTGTTATTAAGTAATTTGTCAAAAAAAATCCACGAATTATTAGAACATAAAATAAGTGGAGTTTACTTATATTGCGATTCTACTATAGTTTTGGCATGGTTGAAAACGGAGCCATTGAAGTTGAACGCATACGTAGCTAACAGAGTCGCAAAAATTCAAAGTGTGACGCAAAATTTTGAATGGGGATACATTAATACGAAAGAAAATCCCGCGGATTGTTTAAGTCGAGGCCTAACACCTCAGGAATTAAACTCTCATTCATTATGGTGGCATGGACCACAAGAGTTACAGGACATCGATTTTACCTCGCCGTTCAATTTTAAGGGTGAATTATCACTTCCGGAATTACGGTGTGATAAAGTAGTAGCGAAAGTAACCGTAATGGACAACACAATTTTGAGAAGATATTCCAATTGGATCAAACTACAAAGGGTAGTCGCATGGATAATGAGATTTCAACGTAATGTAAAAAATAAAAATGAACGACTAACGGGTAATCTTACGCCAGTGGAATTGGACAAGTCGTTGAAGGTTATCATCAAAATGGATCAGAAACAACATTTCAATGCGGAAATCATCAACATCAGAAAAAATTCAGCCGTAAAATCAAATTCATCCTTACGATAAATGATTTCTTATATTTATTTCACAGACATTAAACTTCATATCAATATTTACCAGTGGCGGCTCGTAAACTTTTATCTTGGGTTGGCAGATATACAGGGTGTCCCACTAGTGCCGCAGCGGACGATATACGCGTAACGGACTGAGTTTGTCAAAATTTTTTGATGTAGACTTGATATACTCCAAGAAGAGCACATCCTAAAAATACTTTCGAATATATCGGGTGGCCCACAAAACAGGAATAGCGGGTGACTTTGTTTTTCAAATGGGACACCCTATATTCAATAGTGTTTTTCAATTCTCTGAAACTTCCTGCATGCTTTCGTATACTTTTCACATATTTTTATTCGACAGTTTTCGAAATATTGGCCATTTTGACAAAAAAATGATACTTGTAGAGGCTATTTTATCCAATTATATTTCACGAACCCTTGCACATACCAATAACAGTTTTATATGGATTGAAAGACAAGACTTCAAAGTATCCTACCCAGCTATAATAAAGCATCTCCAGCATATAGAGTCCACAAAAAGACTATCAACATGACGAATTTCAAATCGATTTTTCTTCATTTTTTCAAATGCCTTGCATATTATTTTTTTTCTGCATTATAAACACCATTCATTTTATTCCATTTTTTGTCAAATACATGATTTATGCACATCTCTAACAGAGAAGGAATTTTTTGAGTTCGCGTTAAATAATTAATTTCCTGGAAGAAACCATCCAAACTCACCCAAACTGTTTGGGCCAAACATACGAACACTGAAGGCTCCTGTTAGTCCTGTTCCTGTCTGTAGCCGCATCCCGAACGAAAACAATCGAGGCACCCCGATCGGCCCGATCCTATCGCTCCTCGTGTATAATACGAGTCGAGGCATTTCAGGTACGGCATAATCCCATTTGCCGACCCTGCGATGTGTTGAGCCTGCTATAAGAGTTTAGCGGCTACTGTTCAGCTTTTGGGCGGAAATTCATATAAGTAGGTACTATCATATTCAAAATCCTCGTCTATAAAAGTACGAAATACGACAAAAATTCGTTCAAAGCAACATTTATCTCTTAAAATTCGTGAGGTGGAACGAACAACGAAAACATCGCTTTTTCGATTTTGAAAAAGCATTAACTAGGAGGCGACTATAATATTTATCATTATCTGAATAAAATTTCAACAGAAAACAGTCGAGTTAAAATTGTTTCGCCTCATTCGTATTCGCATTTCATTGAAACGTCGAATCAGGTGCAGCGTGCCGTACTTGGTCCCTAGAAAGCGTTCGATGCTTGGCGCTCTCGTCTTCCCGTACACGTACACATTTCAATTCTCGGACTGATTTGAACGGCGCGGCGTTGAGATTGGAAGAGCGTATTTCCAAGAAGTTGAAATATATCAGTGATATACAGATATGATTTATAGAATTTTATTTACACAGGTCTTGGAAATACAATAATTATAATAAATTTAGTAATTCAACAGAAGAAAGAGTAATTTACATTTTGGCTGGACATAAAATATATAGGGTCGGCACTGCCGAACCTGCCGTCCCTGACGAGCCGCCACTGATATTTACATATTTTCGGTTGAATTGTTCATCGGTCGGAGACCTGAAATCCGACCCCGCTGATGTCGACAAAATATCTATGACGCATAGGAGAAGGGTAAAAAGGGAATTCTTTGACCGATGAGAGCGAATGAGTTTCCCCCCACCTATTAACCTTCTAACCCGCGCAGACATCTTGGTCTGCGTGGCATCATTAACATCGAATTTCGGAAAGATGAGTAACTTCGGTAGTGTAATTGGCTAATGCGTTGGACCGGAAATTCAAAAATACGTGGTTCGACTCCCGTTCGAAGTGAAAACTTTTTCCAAAATTCAAAAATTTGTCTGATTACTTAAAAATGATTTCTTTTATTAATCCTTATCCAATTAAGTACCTTAAATACATTGTCCATTCGATATGGATCGATATGGCCCTTCACAGCATGTAATTTAAATGAATATTTCCGAAGATATTACAGGAGGACATTCGGTCGTAGGTACTAAGTATTTGGTATCCAATGCTCTGTCAAACAGATTATATCAGGTTTTTTGTCCATTGTTTCAATAAATAATTGCAAATCCATTATTTTGTTTCTTACACATTGTATGTTCTGATGCATAACGCTTAATACTCCCTTAGATCTCTCCCCCCTTCGAGGTTTCGTCTGATGTGAAGAAAATAATTTATAATCACTCCTTTACCCCACACATCATAATTCATCACATCTTCTCTTCTTTCATATGGAACATAAAGGTTAAAGCAGCTTTTATATTTGTCCTTCCTAGTTTTCATCTTTTCACAGTGTGTGACAATCTTCAGTATTTCATCAATGTATTCTTTAACATCTTCTGGCTTTGTTTCCGGACTAAATCCTGATAAGAATAAGAAGCTTTGTTTCATTGCAACTGTTAATTTTGAATTCAATATTCAAAAGTTAAAGATCCAACCTTCATTCTAGACTCTTCGCTTCTTGATGGTGTATTCCCAAGTGGTGTAATTTTGTGGTCTAACTATCGGTCGTCTTCTCTGTATGTGTGGTGGCAAAATTTGATGAGTTCTACACTTCAGCAAGAATATCCTTTGATTCCTTAAGGAGGCAAGTTTTTCAAGTAATCTGGTCCAGGATTTAAATTTGGTCACTGTGTCGATAATCTTAATTTATAAGAAAGAAATGCATATCTCCAAAAGGAATCGTTGTGACAACACATCAAGAGTTTATCAGATACATCGCGTTCATTGATATAAAATTGGGAATTGTTGGTCTGATTCTTAACTAGATGTCGCATTGATGTATACTGTACCTCAAGACTTTGTCTAGTTTTGTTTGAGAGGACCTCCTTTCCACTCCAATTTTCATCGTAGTAGGGTTATGTTGTCCTGAAGAGATCAGAACAAGATCGAAACCTAGGTCGACTTCTACCCACTTCGATGAGGTTGGAACTTTCGCTAGTTCCCAAATTTTTCATCAGTTCGTATCGGATCCATGGCGGTTGTTGATATTTATATCAATACTAGCTGGCCCGGCGAACTTTGTACCGCCGGAATTATACTTAAAAGTTGTATAAACTTACCATTGCTTTTTTTCAAGCAGGAAATAAATGAGGCAAAATTAAAGTTCAAAATATACAAAATTTCAATCATTTTGTAATTCACATGGAAAGAATTCTCTTAATTTAAGCGGTACCCAATTGTTGAACATATAATAACTTTTTGTTTTCAATTGTTGTACAGTTCTCTTTTTGCAGTACCTCATGTGACTGGGAATAGCAGGCTGCAGGAGTATAATCCATATTATACCTTTCCTCTAATATGAATCAAAATGTCAAGAATATGAACAAAAATTATTCCTTTAAAGAACTATCGACTATTAACACAGCCCCTCGACCAAAATTAAAAAATCAGTCATTTGTTATTACCCCAACCGCCTCAACCTGAAGTGGCAAAAACAAAACTTTTCTAATATTCTCAAAATCTAATCAGTGGTCACACCATTATTTTAGACATCTTAGCTATGCTGCTAAGCTCAAAATAATGGGTAAAAATCTCAGTTGGTGGAGCAGCGCGAGTCTCATTATTCCATGGATATGAGCTGACAATCTCTCTTCGATTTGTTCAATTTAGTTGACGATATCAAGCTCGTTAGAAGACAAATCGAGATGTTAAAATGTCGATAGTACGATAGACACGGCAAAATTATCAACACTGTGAATTGTGTTGAACACATATTCAAATTTATTGATGGTCATTCGACCAGATCAGATTAGGCAACCCATGAAACATTATTGTATATCATAAGTGAAAGCCCGATGAGAAAACGTTTCAAAATTATTAACGCTTACAATACTGTCTCTGTGCGAACAGAAACACGAATATAATATGTCAATTACTAATTATGGGCAATTTTGGATTCAGTTATTTCCGAAAATATATCTATTACCCAAACAGAAATTCGAAAGCATTTCAAAAATAAAGAAAAAAGATAAAGATGGCCAACTCACGTTTGAAACTGATCGTCAAAATCAGATACTTGATCTTTCAGTAAAAATTCACTGTCCACCATCTTGAGATGTTTACCCGCTTTTTGATCTGGCAATAGAATTCCATGTTACCATGAGTTCTATGCGAATCACATATCGCCATCTAACAGCGGTAATATCAACCTACGACTACGTACAGTGACAGACGACTACGCATCAACGGTAGCGACACCTAGTGGCCTTATTCAAAAGAAGGAAAAGCATTTCCTGCATTAGTAAAACTCTCATCCATTTTTTCGAAGTTTTATTGTATTTTATAACAACCAGACCGTACACGATTCCATAAATGAAGTTTCATAACAAACAGTCCATCCGATCTCGAGTTATGAATGGTGTAACCAACATCTTTCTTTTATATATATATATAGATTTAGATCAATGAACGCGATGTATCTGATAAACTCTCAATCTCAATTTAATTACAGACTCGTGCAAATTAAACCCTATTTATTCGGACCTAGTACATCACCTTAAGAAAAAAACCATAAATCTATTTCACCCGACATGAACCCTGGTTGACGCTTGCGCCGAACATGCCGCTATTTCTGATTGAATGATCACCGAGTACGTCACGTATGTTGATATTACAATTCTGAAAATTGGGAATTCACAAAAATATGTTAACAGGAAATAATTGCTTGTCTTCGTTGGTTTGTCATTTTTGTTGTATTTAAATTCGCTTTTTGCGTTTTGAATACACCATCAACCCATCATGAATGGTACCCAGACACGAGACGTAACCTCAAATCTGTTGTAGGTGATCTTGTTTATTGTTTGCACGCTGTATTTTAATAAATGTATTTTAGCTCACTGAAGATAGCCGTGATAACGACCGAGAGCTTGTATAAATAATAAAGAGGTAAACACGAAATAGTTGATATTCCACCACTTCAACCACAACCGTTATTATTTCCTCATCTGGGAAGACCTCGTCATGTTCATTATGAATGGTATCATGTCAGCAATACCATCATAACATCCCATATATTTTAACTTATCTTCTCTTAACTTGGGTGAATAACCTCCGGTTATCATTTTATATGCTAGTCCTTCATGCCATACTCTATCAAAAGCTCTAGTTACATCTACTAGTAGTAGTCCTATGGCTTGTTTATTCTGAAATCCTTCTGTGATATACCCAGTCATTCTTAGGAGCTGTTGTTAAGTAGAATGTTGTTTTCGGAACCAAAATTGTTCACTCGGTATCGTCGCTAGGGCTTCTGTTTCTTCATTAAGTCGTCTGGCTAAGACTCTCTCCATAATTTTTCCTAGGGCTGGGAGCAGGCTTATCGGTCTATAGTTCCCTGGGATCTTTTTGCCTTTACCTGGTTTATTGAAAACAATCACTTCGGCAGTTTTCCATCTTTTTGGAAAGTGCTCTGTTATCATCACGCCATTTGCTATGCTAGTGAGAGCTGCCATTCCTTTATTTGACATTTTCTTCAGCATGAGATTTGTAATTTTATCTTTTCCAGGAGCCTTTCTTGTTTTCAGATTATTGATTAACTCTTTGATTTCGGCCGGATATGTTGGGTGAGGGATTTTGCCATCCGGTGGTGCTTCTTTCATTTCTTCTTTATTATTTTCAATTAATTCTTCTAGGTCCTCATCGTCTTCTTCACAATAATTCATTCTTGACTCCCTTTCTATAGTATCAGCAAGCGCGTTAGATTGATCGCTTTTTGAATATGCCATCCCATGCATTCCATGCAGTGGTGGAATTTGGGTTTTTCATTGCGTAAATTTTTCTGCATTTTCCTGGCAGATTGCTCTTCTGTGTTAAGTTCACTGATTTTCTTATTCCATCTATTCGTTCTGAGCTCCCTTAGTGCGTTTTTGAGTATTTGACTATGTCTATTCAGTCTTATTTTGTCAATATCTGTTTTATTCATCCTGTAATTCTTTCTTAGTCTTCTGTTAACTTTTATTAGTTCTTTCACCTCTTTTGGAGTATCGCCATATAGATGTGTTGAAGCCATACCCTGTATATATTCATGTTTTCAGACAGATGAGTCAATCTATCTAGATATATGAGTTGTCAATTTAAGATAGAATTGTCAAGTTGAATTAGTTGAATAAAACCAAAAGAAAAGCTTATTAAGCGGGTTTATTTCATTAAAAAACTTACATTGGTCCTTCGATTAACACGAGAACACGCTATGGATCAGTCCAACGTAGCATTCAAGGAGAATGGTGAAAGGATATTTCGCAGAAGTGACCGGGTCAACAAAGGTGTTCCACCAAGAAGATTCGTAGGGATGAGCGATGCTGAACTTGGCTTAAATGTAGTTCCTATTGGTAAAGTCAATACCAATAGATTGCAAAAGAACTGCAAGAGTGATGCAGGCAAAATTATCTCTGCTAACGACTCGAAATCTTCGGAAGTTGTCAAATATGACGAGAAAAATAAGACCAGATCTGATATTATTCACCCTCCTTCAAAAACTTTGTTACGTGCATCCACGATATCTAAGAAAAATGAATCAACTGTACTCTCGAAAAAGTCCAGTATTTCTAAACTAAATCTAGAACTTAAACTCATCGAGCAGCAGAAGATGCTTGATGAAGAGGAAACACAGGAAAAGTTAAAAGCTATTGAGAAAAGAAGAGAAAATGTTCTGAAAGAAATAGAGATTCAGAAGAAGATTATGGAGAAAAGTACAACAGATGGTGATATCGAATCATTGTCCTCCCAAGATTTGTACCAAGACCCACTCTTCATGATGAATTGGGTTGAGGATGCCAAAAAGTGTACTGATGATAACATAAAATGTAGCCTGGTGGATGAACTCAACTCAAATATTCCACTAGAGATTTGTGAAACAAATAGTTTGCGCTATGCCCCGTGTGAACATTCATCAAATAATCCTTCTGTTGGGGTTGGTGGAAGAGATATTATTTTAGATTTTGCCAGACAATGCATTGCAAGTACTGCAAAAACCAATGAATTATTGCTAAGACAGAAAGCAAAAGAACTTCCACATTTCTCAGGAGAACTCACGGATTGGCCGAATTTCATTAGTGAGTTCAAAAGATCTACCGAGCAGTTCAAACTCTCAGATCAGGATAATCTGATTCGTCTTGATGGAGCCCTCAGAGGAAAAGCAAGGGAAACTATCAAAGCCCTTTTGATATCTCCAAGTAATATTCCTAGGATTATCAAGATGCTCGAAATGAATTTTGGTAGACCTGAATGGATTGTTTTATCACTTATGGAAAAAGTCAAGAAAATAAGCTCAGTAAGAGAAGACAGATTAGAATCTTGCATTTTCTTCTCAAACGCAGTTAATAATATGGTGGTCACGATGAAAAATGTCAATTCTACACTTTATCTGTTCAATCCGGAATTGTTGGTGAATATAGTTGAAAAACTTCCTCCCATACAAAAATATAACTGGGGAAAATATAAATATCAGAAAGATATACAGGGAATTCCAACATCACTTGAAGATTTTGCAAGTTGGTATGAAGAAGAGGTAAACTCTATGGCTTCTACTAGTAATCCATTCCAGAGAATGAAAAACATTTCTAGGAGAGAAACAGTTATGATTTCAAAGAAGTCCGGTTCCAAAAAGACAGAAATTTCCAAAAGTTGTGTATTTTGTAAGAATACGAGTCATAAAATAGAAGAATGTGGAGACTTCATGGAAAAATCTGTGACTGAAAGAAGAGAATCAGCTCTGAATTTGAAATTGTGTTTCCTATGTCTCCAAATGGGACACATGGCAAACAGATGCTTTCTAAAATCAAGATGTGGACTGAATGGTTGCAAAGGAAAACATAGTAGTCTTCTACATATCCCAAGAGATGATTCGAATAGGACATATCTAACATCACAGGATAAGACAGCATCTACAAGTGAATTTTGTGCGAAGCTTAATGAAGAGAATAAAACGGCTCTATTGAGAATAGCACCAGTAATATTGCGTGGATTCTCAGGTGAAACCAAGACTTTTGCCCTATTTGATGAAGGCTCAACATGCTCGATGATCGACGAGAGTTTAGCCGTAAAATTGAACCTCACTGGACCTGTTGTTCCACTTTGTTTCCAATGGACGAATGACATCACGCATTTCGAAGATCAATCAAGAAAAGTATCTGTTAATATTTCTGGTGACACCGATAAACGAACCTTTTATAATATGAACAATTTAAGAACTGTTAGAAACTTGAGTTTACCAAATCAGAAAATCAGTGTTGATACCTTGTCTCGAAAGTTTCCTCATTTAGATCGCAGAATTCTCAAGAGTATCGAGAATGCCAAGCCTGAAATACTCATTGGCCAAGACAATTGTGGATTGATTATACCACGTCAGGTTATCCAACCAAGAATAAACCAACCTATAATGTCCAAATCCAAATTAGGTTGGACTATTCATGGAGCACTCAACGATTCATCTGATGGAAATGACATGAAGCATGCAAACCTGTGTTGTCGACATACTGAAGATGATGAACTACATCTCATGGTAAAAGATAGTTTCAAGTTGGAAGCTTTTGGAGTTAAAATGAAAAAACAGCATTATGTTGACGATTATCTGGATTCTTGTAGCACAGAAGAGGAAGCCATTTCAAGAGTAAGAAACGTAATTTTTGTCCATAATCAGGCTGGTTTCGAAATGGTGAAATGGATTAGTAACTGCAGGTCGGTTCTAGAGGCGATCCCAAAATGTCTTCACGCTGAATCAGAAAAGGACATAAAAATTGATTCACAAAAAATCGAAAGAGTTCTTGGGTTGTCTTGGTCTCCAGTAACTGATCAATTCATATTTTCGCTGAACTTCCACAAAATTCCAAATTCAGGATCAAAAGCACTCCAAGAATTAGCCATACCCATTGAAATTGCTGCTTCTTTGGATACGATTTCAATGATCCTTGCAATTCGGCGATTCATGTCAAGACGTGGTCAACCAAAGCAAATCTTCACAGACAATGGAACAAACTTTGTTGGCGCAGAACGAGAACTAAGAGAGTGGGTACAATCGTTGAATCATTCACAAATATCTGAAGAACTTCCAGTGAAAGGAATTACATGGAAATTCAATTCTCCTGCTGGTCCATATATGGGGGGTGTGTGGGGAAGAATGGTGCGTTCAATAAAAACAGCCCTGAAAGTTACATTAAAATGTATTAACCCCAAAGAAGAGGTACTTGCAACTTTACGGACGGAAGCGGAGTATATTGTGAATTCTAGACCCCTCACTCACATTTCTGTTGATTCGAAAAAAACAGAAGCTATCACGCCGAACCACTTCCTTTTACCTAGACCTGGCGGAATCAAAAGCTATTGTGAGGATGGTACCAATAGATTGAGTAGAAAAAAGTGGAAGATAGCAGAAGGACTTGCTAACTCCTATTGGAGGCGTTGGGTTTTAGAATACAGGCCGACTCTAATTCAGCGTCAAAAATGGCATTCGAAATGCCCAATTGAAGTAGGGGATATAACCATCATAGTGGACGAGAAAGCACCAAGAAATGAGTGGTTAATGGGTCGTGTTCAGGAAATTTTCCCAGGAAAAGATGGTGTCGTTAGGGTAGCAAAAATTCAAACCAAGAAAGGCGTTTATACAAGACCAGTTGTTGAATTGTGCATCCTTCCGACCACTTAGTGAAGATTTGAGCTCTTCACGGGGTGGAGAATGTTGAAGCCATACCCTGTATATATTCATGTTTTCAGACAGATGAGTCAATCTATCTAGATATATGAGTTGTCAATTTAAGATAGAATTGTCAAGTTGAATTAGTTGAATAAAACCAAAAGAAAAGCTTATTAAGCGGGTTTATTCAACTAATTCAACTTGACAATTCTATCTTAAATTGACAACTCATATATCTAGATAGATTGACTCATCTGTCTGAAAACATGAATATATACAGGGTATGGCTTCAACATTCTCCACCCCGTGAAGAGCTCAAATCTTCACTAAGTGGTCGGAAGGATGCACAATTTAACAACTGGTCTTGTATAAACGCCTTTCTTGGTTTGAATTTTTGCTACCCTAACGACACCATCTTTTCCTGGGAAAATTTCCTGAACACGACCCATTAACCACTCATTTCTTGGTGCTTTCTCGTCCACTATGATGGTTATATCCCCTACAAGATGTTTGGAAGTAGATTCAGTTTTTCTGTTCGTGCTCTCTTCGTAGGATTTCATAATTGCACTTTCTCTATTTCAGTATCGTAATGAGTTCATTACAGTAGTAAAAACAGTGCTGTAATGAATTCATTACAGCATCGTTTTCAGTAACATTTTTCGTTTTGTGGTTGTCAACAATGACTTCCGATCCTTTCAAATTCCAGCAGACGTCAATTTGGAAATGTCAAATTTCGTAATGCCTAACATTCACACCAACTGCCAAGATACAATATGAAAGTCACTAGGACCTATAATTTGAATTTTTCATTGAATTTCACAAAATTTCGCATTTGTATTGGAATAGGAGCTCATTCTGCAACTAGTTTTAGAATATACTATTCTAATGCTATATCTGATTCATCTTATTCATCAGGAGTGTTAATTTGTGGAATAATCGTGATATTTTCTTGGAGTTTAGTTTTAAACTTGTCCCAATCGGTATGTTCTCTTGTTTGAGTCAATTCATTTCTAGTCCTCGTCCTAAAATGAACTCTATCAGGTTGTGATCAGATGTACCATCCTCTTTCGTTCAAGGGCAAAATCTTGCTTTATATTTTTCATTATCACTGTGTCTAGCACATCAGGGAATCCATTACCACTAGGTAAATAGGTCGGTATATCCGGTCCCATTATTATCACACTATCCTTTTCGGCAAATTCTAACAATTTCTTGCCATTTGCATGATCTTTTTGGAATTCCATTGTTGTGATTTACAATTGAGATCTCCGAGTAGTATCCAATTGAAAAGACTTAGAAAGAATCGACATTTTTTCCCGTTTCAGAAATGTATCATATGTCATAGTTCATGTAGCACCAATTTTGCCCACCCTGTACAGACTTTTGTTAGAATAGGTTCATTAGTCATATAAGTGGTATAAATAAATAGATTATTATCCCGAACGTTTTATAATCAAGAAAACGTTACAATATCATGAGGCGAAAATTACTTTCTCGGTGTCATATATACGGCTATATTTGTTTGTCCAGTTTATGTATATTATATCTATATCTATTCTAATATTATTAAGAGGAAAAATTTGTATATTTGTGCATTAATCCTTATTGATATGAAGTTAAATGTCTGTGAAATAAATATAAGAAATCATTTTTAATCGGTATTCAGACAAATTTTTGAATTTCGGAAAAAGTTTTCACTTCAAACGAGAGTCGAACCACCTATCTTTGAATTTCCGGTCCAAAGATACGTGGACTTAGAAAGAATCGACATTTTTTTCCCGTTTCAGAAATGTATCATATGTCATAGTTCATGTAGCACCAATTTTGCCCACCCTGTACAGACTTCTGTTAGAATAGGTTCATTAGTCAGTAAAGTTGCAAGTACCTCTTCTTTGGGGTTAATACATTTTAATGTAACTTTCAGGGCTGTTTTTATTGAACGCACCATTCTTTCCCACACACCTCCCATATGTGGAGCAGCAGGAGAATTGAATTTCCATGTGATTCCTTTCACTAGAAGTTCTTCAGATATCTGTAAATGATTCAACGATTGCACCCACTCTCTTAGTTCTCGTTCTGCTCCAACAAAGTTTTTTAATTCTTTGGTAGCCTGATCTGCGACATTTTTCTCGGTTGGAACCCAGTGCCACTGTGAAACATCCGTATTTTCATGGATTTCTCCAATTCGGCATGACACAAACATAGGAAATCTCCTTGACTGAGATCTAATCTGTTTGAGCACCACCAAAGAATCTGTCCAATAATGTATTTCACGAATTTTGTATTCCACTTCTTCACATACTGTCTTGGATAATCTACATGCTAGTACGGCTCCTTGTAACTCCAACTTAGGAATGGTTTGCTGAGTCAGTGGCGCAACTTTACACTTAGCAGTGATAAAGCAGGTGTAAGTTTCATTATTTTCTTCAGAAAATGTTCTGAAATAGGCAACAGAGGAATATGCTTTATCGCTTGCATCACAGAACACGTGCAGGTCCACTTCTCTTACACAAGGAATGCTTGGAAAATAATACCTGTTCACAACTATGGGTGCTAATTCTTGGAGTTCATGAAGCCAGTTTTGCCACGTTGGTAACAATTTTTCAGGTATCTCTGAATCCCAATCAACATTACTTCTCCAGATGTTTTGCATCAATATCCTTGCTTTTATGATCAAAGGTGCCAAGAAACCAATAGGATCGAAAATTGACATAATGATCCGCAAGACCTCACGTTTAGTTGGTGCTTTTGATCCTGAAGATATTTCATTTGGAATTTTGTGGAAGTTCAGCGAAAATATGAATTGATCAGTTTCTGGAGACCAAGACAACCCAAGAACTCTTTCGATTTTTTGTGAATCAATTTTTATGTCCTTTTCTGATTCAGCGTGAAGACATTTTGGGATCGCCTCTAGAACCGACCTGCAGTTACTAATCCATTTCACCATTTCGAAACCAGCCTGATTATGGACAAAAATTACGTTTCTTACTCTTGAAATGGCTTCCTCTTCTGTGCTACAAGAATCCAGATAATCGTCAACATAATGCTGTTTTTTCATTGCTCTACTTATTCCAGGAAATCTATCTTCGAAACTTTCAGCATTTCTGTTCTTGATGAATTGGGCAACGGAAGGGGAAGAAACGGCACCAAATATCATCACGTTCATTTCATAGACATCCGCAATTTCACCAAGGTTATGTTCATCACGCCATAGGAAGCGTTGGGCACAGCGATCTTCCTCTTTGATCAATACTTGGTGGAACATTTCTCGGATGTCTCCACTAAATGCAATTCTTCCTTGTCTGAAGCGCCATAATACGGAAACCAAGGATGGAACGAAGTCTGGACCTTGCAGTAAAAAGTCGTTGAGACTATATCCAAAAGATTTTGCAGCAGCGTCGAAAACCAGTCTAATTTTACCAGGTTTGTGGGCATTCCAAACAGCAAAATGTGCTAAAAACCAGCTTCTTGGATTTTCGGTGATTTCTTCTGCGTCTAATTTTCTTGCATAACCCTTGTTGATGTAGTCTTGGATCTTCTCTCGATATTGTTTCGCAAATTCACCATCTCGTTTCATTTTTCTTTCCATACAGGCAAGACGGTTCAATGCATTAACTTTGCTATCTGGTAATGTGATATCAGCATTTCTCCAAAGGTGACAGGTTTGCATGCTTCATGTCATTTCCATCAGATGAATCGTTGAGTGCTCCATGAATAGTCCAACCTAATTTGGATTTGGACATTATAGGTTGGTTTATTCTTGGTTGGATAACCTGACGTGGTATAATCAATCCACAATTGTCTTGGCCAATGAGTATTTCAGGCTTGGCATTCTCGATACTCTTGAGAATTCTGCGATCTAAATGAGGAAACTTTCGAGACAAGGTATCTACACTGATTTTCTGATTTGGTAAACTCAAGTTTCTAACAGTTCTTAAATTGTTCATATTATAAAAGGTTCGTTTATCGGTGTCACCAGAAATATTAACAGATACTTTTCTTGATTGATCTTCGAAATGCGTGATGTCATTCGTCCATTGGAAACAAAGTGGAACAACAGGTCCAGTGAGGTTCAATTTTACGGCTAAACTCTCGTCGATCATCGAGCATGTTGAGCCTTCATCAAATAGGGCAAAAGTCTTGGTTTCACCTGAGAATCCACGCAAAATTACTGGTGCTATTCTCAAAAGAGCTGTTTTATTCTCTTCATTAAGCTTCGCACAAAATTCACTTGTAGAAGCTGTCTTATCCTGTGATGTTAGATATGTCCTATTTGAATCATCTCTTGGGATATGTAGAAGGCTACTATGTTTTCCCTTGCAACCATTCAGTCCACATCTTGATTTTAGAAAGCATCTGTTTGCCATGTGTCCCATTTGGAGACATAGGAAACACAATTTCAAATTCAGAGCTGTTTCTCTTCTTTCAGCCACAGATTTTTCCATGAATTCTCCACATTCTTCTAGTTTATGACTCGTATTCTTACAAAATACACAACATTTGGGAATTTCTGTCTTTTTGGAACCGGACTTCTTTGAAATCATAACTGTTTCTCTCCTAGAAATGTTTTTCATTCTCTGGAATGGATTACTAGTAGAAGCCATAGAGTTTACCTCTTCTTCATACCAACTTGCAAAATCTTCAAGTGATGTTGGAATTCCCTGTATATCTTTCTGATATTTATATTTTCCCCAGTTATATTTTTGTATAGGAGGAAGTTTTTCAACTATATTCACCAACAATTCCGGATTGAACAGATAAAGTGTAGAATTGACATTTTTCATCGTGACCACCATATTATTAACTGCGTTTGAGAAGAAAATGCAAGATTCTAATCTGTCTTCTCTTACTGAGCTTATTTTCTTGACTTTTTCCATAAGTGATAACACAATCCATTCAGGTCTACCAAAATTCATTTCGAGCATCTTGATAATCCTAGGAATATTACTTGGAGATATCAAAAGGGCTTTGATAGTTTCCCTTGCTTTTCCTCTGAGGGCTCTATCAAGACGAATCAGATTATCCTGATCTGAGAGTTTGAACTGCTCGGTAGATCTTTTGAACTCACTAATGAAATTCGGCCAATCCGTGAGTTCTCCTGAGAAATGTGGAAGTTCTTTTGCTTTCTGTCTCAGCAATAATTCATTGGTTTTTGCAGTACTTGCAATGCATTGTCTGGCAATATCTAAAATAATATCTCTTCCACCAACCCCAACAGAAGGATTATTTGATGAATGTTCACACGGGGCATAGCGCAAACTATTTGTTTCACAAATCTCTAGTGGAATATTTGAGTTGAGTTCATCCACCAGGCTACATTTCATGTTATCATCAGTACACTTTTTGGCATCCTCAACCCAATTCATCATGAAGAGTGGGTCTTGGTACAAATCTTGGGAGGACAATGATTCGATATCACCATCTGTTGTACTTTTCTCCATAATCTTCTTCTGAATCTCTATTTCTTTCAGAACATTTTCTCTTCTTTTCTCAATAGCCTTTAACTTTTCCTGTGTTTCCTCTTCATCAAGCATCTTCTGCTGCTGGATGAGTTTAAGTTCTAGATTTAGTTTAGAAATACTGGACTTTTTCGTGAGTACAGTTGATTCATTTTTCTTAGATATCGTGGATGCACGTAACAAAGTTTTTGAAGGAGGGTGAATAATATCAGATCTGGTCTTATTTTTCTCGTCATATTTGACAACTTCCGAAGATTTCGAGTCGTTAGCAGAGATAATTTTGCCTGCATCACTCTTGCAGTTCTTTTGCAATCTATTGGTATTGACTTTACCAATAGGAACTATATTGTTTCGCAAATTCACCATCTCGTTTCATTTTTCTTTCCATACAGGCAAGACGGTTCAATGTTATCATCAGTACACTTTTTGGCATCCTCAACCCAATTCATCATGAAGAGTGGGTCTTGGTACAAATCTTGGGAGGACAATGATTCGATATCACCATCTGTTGTACTTTTCTCCATAATCTTCTTCTGAATCTCTATTTCTTTCAGAACATTTTCTCTTCTTTTCTCAATAGCCTTTAACTTTTCCTGTGTTTCCTCTTCATCAAGCATCTTCTGCTGCTGGATGAGTTTAAGTTCTAGATTTAGTTTAGAAATACTGGACTTTTTCGTGAGTACAGTTGATTCCTTTCACTAGAAGTTCTTCAGATATCTGTAAATGATTCAACGATTGCACCCACTCTCTTAGTTCTCGTTCTGCTCCAACAAAGTTTGTTCCGTTGTCTGTGAAAATTTCTTTAGGTTGACCACGCCTTGACATGAATCGCCGAATTGCAAGGATCGTGGAACTCGTATCCAAAGAAGCAGCAATTTCAATGTGTATGGCCCTGATGGTCAGACAGGTGAACAATACCCCATACCTTTTTTCAATTCTTCGACCAACTGAGACTGTGATCGGTCCAAAGAAATCGATTCCAACATAGGAAAAAGGAAATACAAAAGCCTCCAAACGCTGAGGTGGTAACATTCCCATTTCTGGAGGTATTGGTTTGGATTTTCGTATTTTACAAGTTTGGCAAGAATTGAAGCACTTTTTAACTGCCGAGCGAACATGTAAAATCCAATATTTTGTCCTCAGAGTGTTAACCACTGTCTCAATTCCAATATGACTAGCTTCTTCATGGTATTTTTGAATGAGTAATTTTGTAAACTTGTGCTTGGGATCCAAAATAACAGGGTTTCTAGAATTGTATTCGATATTTAAATTTTGGTCAGGGAATCTTAGCAAAATCAGCCATTATCAGCTATTTTCACATGCGCTGCAAAAATCGCCAGACTCACGTGGATACAATGTATGACAGAAATGTACCTCTTAAATAGTTCTACAAAGAAGTCCGCGATAGATTATATCTATCTCTCAAGATTGACATTCTATTACCTGTTTATGGTAATCAGATGTTTTCCAAAATTCTGCACTATTTGGGAGTGCGTTTTTATGAATAGGGCATTGAACTTAATACGTTATTTATTCCCAGTATTTAATTTAGAACGAAATTGACTTCACATCATACAATTACAACGAGTACATCAAAAGATATGGCAGGTTGAAGTGTTGAAGATGAAACCACACGACGGCACCAAAATGCGTCACCGTGGTAGTTAGGCGGGTGTGAGAGGGGGACATGCATATCTATTAAAGAGTAGCCGCGTGAAACAAATTTCTACCGGGCGGAGCTGGGACGGCCTGCTTGTTTGATATATTTCGAAGTTTGTTGAGTGTACACGCTGTTTTAGAGTCGAGTCAGCTGATGATCTCACAGGGAGCTGAAGAATTTCGTGTTTGTTCTTCAAATTCAAATCAATTATATGGCCTTTGCTTTTAATTAATATGGAAGACAGGAAATTATTCTCTGGCTTGACAGATTTTTGAAATGCATGTCAAAAAATTTCATCATAATGATTTTACCTAATCATTTATCCATAATATTTCAGTGCATTGATCAAAATCAAGACTCTTTTTTAGAACGTCTTCGAGAATCCTTAAGAATACCATCAATAACTAATGAAGAAAATGCAGAAAAATCCTACGAAATTATCGAATGGACTGATAACTTACTGAAATCTCTCGGTTTTCTCACACATTTGAAATATTTAGATGATGCGGACTGCAATGGTCCTCCACCTTGTGTAATCTTGGGAAATTTAGAAACAGGAAATTGTCCTAATAAAACAACTATTCTGATATATTCTCACTTAAGTACCCAAAAAGAGAATATCGAGTTTCCACAATCAGATCAATATATTTATGGAAAGGATGTTTTGAACTTGGGTTCGATGATTGCATGGCTCAATACTATAGAATCCTTCAAAAATGTAGGAATTGATTTTCCCGTTAATATAAAATTATGTGTTGCCCCAGTGGAAATAGAATGGAGTGAAGGACTCAAAAATCTTCTGAATTCTGAGAAAGAAAGTTTTCTAGGTACGATGCTGCATTTCTGAATTCACGGATTGGGGATGGTGGGTGTGTTAGGTATCTTTCATATTTCTTACATTACTTATAAACTAATGAACTAAAAATTACATCTCTTTTTCTTTTCGATAATCAACACATTTTCATTCAAGGTATTTTTTGTAGTTTCCAATCGGTGCACGACAAAAAAAAATCTTCCGAATCAGTCGATGAAACAAGACATTGATATTCATTTTTCACTCGGCGAGGGACTTATGAATGATATACTTTAGTATATCAGTATGTTCTGTTTTTTTAAACAGAACATACTCTATAGATTCAATTATTTTTTTTGTATCATTTATCTTCAGATTTGCTTATGTAGAAGTTCTTGCTGGCTTATTCTCTTCTATGCAAATTGAAGGATGCAGTTCATTGTTCTAATTAAATCGACAATAAATAATTTTTCAGATAAAGTTGATTTCATTTGTATGAATGAAGGGTCTTGGCTACAATCAGATGTTCCAAGCTTTGTCAAAAAATTAAGAGGATTATGCTACTTCTCAGTTGAAGTACGATGCTCAAAGAAAAATTTGGATAGCAATAAATGTGTTGGCATAATTCAGGACGCTATGAATGATTTACTATATTTACTTGGCAGTTTGATGAACGAAAATACCACTTTCTCAGAACTCTGCTCACAAGAAGAAACATCTGCAGATGAAATGAGTACTTACGAAAATACAGATTTAGATGTTAACAGTTTTATGGAGACAATAGGTGCAAATTCCCTATTGTTTGGTGGTGATAAATCCGAGATGGTTAAGCATCGACTAATGGTTCCAAATTTGATTATTCATGATATAAAAACTTCCTTGAAAAGTTTAGAAGAATGGAGCATACCTTCATGTGTGTCGGCACAAGTGTCGATCCGTACTTTTCACAGTGATATTTCCGAAGTTTTTGAATATGTTGGTGTTTACTTGGAAAATGTTTGGTCACTACGTGGAAGCTCCAATAAACTAAACGTTTCCATGGAGAAATCTTACGAGACTTGGAATGCCGATGTTGACAACGTGCAATATAAAGCAGCAGCGAAAGCAGCTGAATACGTTTACGGCACAACAATGAATTTCTTCGATAACACATACACCATTCCTGTGATAAATTTGCTGAACGATATTCTGGGAAAAAATATTCTACTTCTACCTATAGTCTCCGAAAACAATTACATGAAAGAAGCACTTCCATTGAAAAACTTTTTTGATGCATCCAAAATGTGCGCCAGTTATTTATACGAAATGGGGCAGATTCCAAAAATCGTATCTCGATCTTCCTCCTCTTTCGTTTCATGTCAGTCAGTACCAGAAATTTGTGTGTGTGGAAAATTCGACGAAGAAATACAAGCGGCTTCAGGCGATTCCGATGCGGCAAAAGCCAAATCTGATGATGAAATTAAATGTGTATGTCCATACAGAGTTCAAACTAAAGACGCAGCTGTTATCTCAGAAAACGTAATAGAACTGAACCCATCTGTGAAACCGCCACAGAAGCCGTGCAAATGTGTTTTACAATTGGAGCAACAACCTATCGATGTAGAGAACATTTCTCTGGTTTCCAACGCCTCTACTGCAAGTAAAGACCCTACTCCTGTACTTAAATCGAAAGAAAACCGAAAGAAAAATCTTACCCCATCTGTAGATACGATAAATTGTGCATGCACTCCTAATCGGTTTAAAATTTCCTCTGCAAAAAAGGAAAAAATTTTGTCCCTAGAAGAAGAAGAATCTCTTAAGAAAAGCATGAGATCTGTAGGATCCAAAATAAGCGGAATATCAGCCTGTATACATTCAAATGAAACATTCATCACATCTAATTTGAAGAAACTAGGATGCATATGCCCTGAAAGATCACAAGAAACAGTCTGCGAAATAGAAAAACAGAAAGATAGAATGTTTTGCCCGATAATCAAAGAACAAGATGGAATTTGTAATAAGGGCGGTAAACGAAAACACCATATAGCAGGTCCTCCTCTCATAGATGAAGAAGAAAGTGAAATATCATTAGGACCATTGTCTCATTGTTCATGCTCAGAAGAATCCATTGCTATAGTACCAAACTGCGATTGTCCAAAAGGTTCTGCTTTGCAAAGGAATACGAATATAGAAGACGAAATTGATTGATTCCAAATTTTCAATTATTGTAAATATAACTTCTGATGTCTTTTTTCGTTTTAGTTGACTGCATCGATCAATAATATTTAAGGAACTCTTGATTATGTAAAGAAATATGCTTACTCAAGATGAGGTAACGCAGATTTTCATTGTCGATTTAGTAAACCATTTCTAGAGGACATTCGGATACTCCAATATCAAAATGGTTTGAGATAACCGGAATCTGATTTCACCTTCATATTCAATTTTGAACATAAAATATTTGTATAAGGAAACCAGGATAATGAAAACATGTCATGTTTTTCACATTCGTGTCGACTTTTCGCAAAAGTTACCTTCTGATTATTCAAGCCTTAAATTCATTTTCCTCATAAGATGCAAACATATTAGCACAGATTAGTTTTTGAAAATGCACCGAGAAATCACAAACTTAGTTTACATGGCAATTTCAACAAATATCAAGACACAGCATACGCCAGTACATAATGAATAGTAGCATTAGGTTAAAATATATTTAAACTGAATGGAAGTAGAAAACATACGAATTAAAAAGAATAGGCTCCAGTGGCGGCTCGTCGGGGTAGTCAAGGAAAATCTTTTGTGAATTTACTTATCGAAATTATAAAATGATTCATATTTTTTTACGTATCAGATCTCTCTCTCTTTTTAATTATAACTAGCTGGCACGGCGAACTTTGTTTTCACAAATCGTATTCACCGGTGATCGGAGATCAACGGCTTAGGTCTTTGATTTTTCAACTGCCAAATCGAGTTGAGGTGATGCGTTTACGGGAAACATTGAAACACTTGTGTACGAGGACGTAACTTTATTTTTGTGGAGACCTATTCTAGCTCTTAACTAACCATTCTCTGTTTTTACCTAATGCTGTGGTATTTATACCCCTGCCAAATGGATTCCGTGGACTTGCGCCTCCCAAAACTTTCTAGTCCCTCTTGTACCTGAAAGTGACCGATATTCTTTGAAGGTTTGGTTAATGCAATTCGGGAATTTCCTTGACGGTAGAGAAAGTTGAGGGCCAAGTCCAAGAATGCCATTGTTACAATGTGCAGGTATCTTACGAATTATGGGGGTGACAAACTTGGTTCGACACAGGCACTGTGTCGAATCGCTTTTGTCGCCACAGAGTTGATTCTAGATCAAGTTTCGATCACCGGTGATTACGCTTTGTGAAACCCACCGTTAAAGTTGTATAAACTTACCATTGCTATTTTTCAAGCAGGAGATTAATTAGGAAAAATTAATTAAAGTTCAAAATATACAAAATTTCAATAATGCTCTTTATCTAAACGACATTTTCGTTTTGGTCTACAGCACTCAGTTGGAACCAACTCAATTCACCATAGAATTTACATTAAAATGGAATGTTAGCCTTGCTTAAGATGTCTGATAACATGGTGTATGCATGTGTCAATTTTTGGATGCATTGACAATTTCGACCAAATCTAAAATATTTACTTTACTCTTTCATTGTTGTTTCAACTCCGATATCGTGCCAACCAATTGTTTTCGTGGCGGCGCCACCTGTCATTTCGGTGCTAATAATTCCAATATGGACAATGAGCCAATGAAAATTGAAGCTGGGCTTTAGTAGTAGATCTGCACTTGTGCATCAGCAATATTGAGAATAAAAATAATTTACTAATTCTGTCTCTCTCTGACACATCGTAATATGATGTGAATCGTATTGCCATTACCAACCTCACAATTTCATGTGAAATGTTTCGATCGCTTTATTTCGTTTACTTCAAGCCCTGAATATAATTTTTAACTCCTATTCATAGTTTAGAACTGAACTGAAAATATTTAAGTAACATATTTTCATCCTCGATATCTATTTTATTGTTGTCTTCCGGAATATACATAACCTCTACTTTTCTTGCAATTTTTGAAATTCCCGTTGACGCAAGCGTACAACACAATCCTTCGCCTTGTGACTGTGAATAGCGAATAGCGTAGTATATACATATAACAAGCAGGCCGTCCCAGCTTCGCCCGAGTAGAAATTTGTTTCACGCGGCGGTTTCATCTTCAAAACTTCAACCTGCCATATCTTTTGATGTACTCGTTGTAATTGTATGATGTGAAGGGCAATTTTGTTCTAAATCAGTGGCGCACCGAGGGGGGGGGCTGTCGGGCTGCAGCCCCCCCCGAGCTGTGCCAAAAAAAAGTAATTCAAATATTTCCGTCTTATTATTTTTCTAAAAGTAATAATAATTATTTTAGAACAGAATGGAAACGTAAACATTTCCTTTACAGATAGAAATAGGGATTGATATACATATACAGGGTGTTTCATTGGTGAATGAACATACGTTAATCTGAGCTAGAGCTAGCCTAGGCGAGTCCAAAAAATCGATATATGATAGGTCTAAACAATCAATTCCATAACCGAGATACAGAGTGGTTTATGTATTCACCAAAAATTTCAATTCCTCATAACTTTTGAACCAACTAGTATATTTGGTTGATATTTGGAACGTATGATTCACTTCTACAGGTCGATCGATTTACTTTTGAATTTCCAAAAAATTTCAGGTCCGTATTTGAAAAATATGGGACTTCTTCCAAACTGAGATTCAACACCCTGTAGGTATATTGAAATTTCATTGTCCCGCACGTCATTTTGCTCAAAGAGAGCGTCAGGGAGAGATCCAATTTAATATTGGAGTTCCACAAAATTCTCAGAAAAATCGTACATTATGATCAAATAGATCTCCAGAAGGTACAACGATTGGATCCAGGTGATGAAATTAGAAGAACTAACTTTATTAGCTGGATTTTACGAAATGAAAGAATGGTCAACAGAATTTTATTTACCGATTCACGAGGGATGAGGTCATTATTAGGGATTCGCAGTAATGGGCTGCAGAGAATCTGCATGCAGTCAGGCATACGAAATCCTTATACAAATTTTCAAGAAACGTATGGTGTGGCGTTTAATAAAATCGATTGATTAGACCACAGGTCACACCAAGACGGCTTGAAGAAAATCTTTACTTAGATTTCCTCCAAAATCATCTTACTGTATTACTCGAAGGTACGGACATTCCAGGAATGCATTTTCAGCATTATGGAGCTCCACCCCATTTCAGAGTAATGATCAGACAATTTTTAGATCAGAACTTTCCAAATATTTGGATAGGCACATGTGGACCGCATGCCTGGCCCGCTAGGTCACCTGATTTCAATACTGTTGATTATTTCATTCGAGGTTATTTGAAATGTTCAGTAAATTCATCTGAAATAGGAAGAATTGAAGAAATGATTCCACAGAATATTATGAAATTCGAATGTGCAATTAGTGGGACGAAAAAAATTCAATTAGATCATAATGTACGATTTTTCTGAGAATTTTGTGGAACTCCAATATTCAATTGGAAGTGACGTGCGGGACAATGAAATCTACTGAACCCCATTGAAAATTTTCTGCTCTTTTCAAATATCTCAATCAAATCGCAAAATTTCAATATACAGGGTGTTGAATCTCAGCTTGGAAGAAGCCCCATATTTTTCAAATACGGACCTGTAATTTTTTGGAAATTCAAAAGTAAATCGATTGACCTGTAGAAGTGAATCATATACGTTCCAAATATCAACCGACTATACTGGTTGGTTAAAAATTTAAGAGGAATTGAAATTTTTGGGAAATACATAAAGCACCCTGTATCTCGGTTATGGAATAATTGATTAGACCTATCATATATATCGGTTTTTTGGACTCGCCTAGGGTAGCTCTAGCTCAGGTTACCATAAGTTCATTTACCAATGAAACACCCTGTATAATAACAAATGCCATATATCCATTACTTAAGAAGGTTTTCGCTTGCGGCGCATTTTTTAAATTATTTAACTAACAAAAACCTGATTACTCTTGAGCAGCCCCCCCCGAACAAAATTTCTGGGTGCGCCACTGTTCTAAATTAAATACTGGGGATAAATAACGTATTAGATTGGATTAGGATCAATACCCAATTCATAAAAACACACTACCAAATAGTGCATAATTTTGGAAAACATCTGATTACCATAAACAGGTAATGGCAAGTCAATCTGACTTTTTGTAGAACTATTCAAGAGGTACATTTCCGTCATACATTGTATCCACGTAAGTCTTACGGTTTTTGCAGCGCACGTGAAAATAGCTGATTTTTGCTGATTTTTTTGTAATTATTGAAGTTATAGTAGGTATTCTAAATTTTTTCGGGTGAAAAGTATAGCCTATGTCACTCAGGGATAATGTAGCTTTCAAAGGGTGAAAGAATTTTTGAAATCAGCCCAGTAGTTTTTGAGCCTATTCGTATCAAACAAACAAAAATACAAATCTTTCCTCTTTATAATATTAGTATAGATATACCATATTATACCTTTCCTCAAAACTAATATGAATCAAAATGTCAAGAATATAAACACAAATGATTGCTTGAAAGGCATATCGACTATTAAAACAACTCGTTCACCAGAATTTCAAATAGTTGAAATAACTAATAAAAATCAGTCATAATTTGTGAATAGCGCAACCTGAAGTGAAAACAACGAAACTTTTCTAATATTCCCAAATTTGGCTGACCAAAATCTAATCTGTGCTCACGCCATTATTTTAGACATCTTAGCCTTGCTGCTCAGCTTGAAATAATGTAATCATGTTTATGAACTGTCACACAGATGAGAAACATAGATTCACCTGGTGTTGGCACTGATTAGATTTAAATTTGGTCTAAGACTTACTTGTCGATCGAAAATCTGAGTATTTGTCCTGCTTTTCATTTCCCCCGAAAGGAGTCGCGATATTTTCTATTGCCGCAATATCGCCACGACCGCAAATATTGCAGATTATTCCGGAAGTAGCAACAGTACTGATATCTAGAGTGTCGTTTTGATCTACAAATTTTGGTCATGATTTTTAGTAAGGAGTCGTTACACCAGGTATTCTATGCATCGATGAAGAAACACAAAAATAATATGTCCATTACTACACCTTTCACAGTTGTAATTCAGAAATTCAAAGTTGAATTTCAGAAAAAGGAACATGTATTTCAGAATAGCAATATGTAATTCAGAAAACAGAAATTGAATTCCAGAATAGTTTATTCAATTTCAGAAAATCTAAATTGAAATTCAGATTAGAAAGTTGTAATTCAGAATAGTAAATTTAAATTCAGAAATGGCAAATTCAATTTCAGAAAAGGAAAATTGTATTTCAGAAGTTATCAATTCAATTTCAGAAAATGTAACATGTAATTCAGAATAGTGTAGAGCTCGATATCAAGTGATGCAACATAGGAATCTAGGACAATGTGGCATCGAACTTGTCTTAAGTATTTCGTATTTTCAAATTTTTTTTTTTCCTGTTTTCGTTTTTGACTGTATATACCTCCATTCTATTCTTGAAAATAAAGTTATTGTTATTATATTTCTTACTTCTATGAAGGTATCTAAGTACTTTAAGAGTCGCAAATGGCCTCAAGAATCATAATTAATATTTTTCGCCGCCCATTTTAAATGAAATCATGTCTCCATTGCAATAACATACATAACATTAGAGAAAGTGGAAAGCAATTGAATTACAATTTCTTTTTTCTGAATTACAATTTCGTTTTTCTGAATTAAAATTTCCCATTTCTGAATTTCAAATCACCAATTCTGAATTACAATTTATATTTTCTGAAATTCAAATTACCATTTCTGAATTACATATCACTATTCTAAAATTCAAATTACCCTTTCTGAATTACATATCACTATTCTGAAATTCAAATTACCTTTTCTGAATATCAACTTACTATTCTGAATTACAATTTCCATTTTCTGAAACTCAATTTGCATTTCTGAATTACATTTTACGTTTTCTGAATTACAATTGGAAAAGGTGTAGTTATGGGCAATTGTGGATTCAGCAAATATATTCATTACTGTGAATTATACTGATTATATTTGTAGATTCCTGAAGATGCTAATAAAACAGTAAGCGAAAGCTCGAATGAATTAAAAAGAGTCTTCTAATTCGAACCGGACTGTGAATCCCAATAAATTTGTTGTGCCTATTACCCAAACAAACATTCGAAAATAAAGAGAAAATGGACATCTCACGATGGAACCTGATCGTCATAATCCGATTTACTTGACATTTCGGTAAAGAATCACTGTTCCACCCACTTGAGATTTTTACGCGCTTTTCGATCCGGTAATAGCATATATCTAATAATTCCAATATGGGTAATGAGCCAATCAAAATTGAAGCTCTGGGCATTGGTAAGAATCCCGATCTGCGCATGTGTAGTAATATTGAGAATAAAAATAACTTTCTGATTCTGTCTCTCTTTCTGACACATTGTATTATGTCGTGAAACGTATGTCATCCATAACCTCATGTGAATACTTCTGATCATAACCTCACAATTTCATGTGAGATGTTTCGATCACTTTATTCCGTTTTCTTTGAGTCCCGATTATCATTGTTAACTGCTATTGATATTTTGAGCGGAAAATATTTCAGTGGCATATTTTCATCGGTGATATCTATTTTTTGTTGACACTCGAAATATACATAACCTCAATGTTTCCCGCGAGTTTTGAATTTCCAGTTCACGCATGAGTAGAATTCAATTCTTACCAACGGTTTGGCTTCACTTTGTTACTGCGAATAGCAGAGGTTTAATCCATATTGGTGTTATTAGATATATGGGTAGTAGCCTTCCATGTGACTCTAAATTCTATGCAAATTACATAGTAATTGTATACATCGCCATCTAATGGCGATAATATCAAATATAGTACGTTCACGACCACGCTAGTGTCTTATCTAGACACTGTAGACTACGCCTACCGTAGCGACACCTAGTGGCCCCATGCAAAAGGAGGAAAAGCATTTCCTACATAAGCAAAATTTTTATTGATTTTATTCATTTTATAATAACCAGAAGTAGACGAATCCATGAATGAAGTTTCATAACAAACAGTCCATCTGATCTCGAGTTATGAATGGTGTAACCAACATCTTTCGGAGATCAACAGCTTGGTTCTTTGATTTTCGAACTGTCAAATCGAATTGATTCTAGATCGAGCTCCGATCACCGGTGATTACACTGTGTGAAACCCCCCGTTTAAGTTGTATAAACTTATCATTGCTATTTTTCCAAGCAGAAGATAAATTAGACAAAATTAAAGTTCAAAATATATAAAATTTTAAGAATATGTATTGTAATTTTCATGAAGAGAATGCTCTATATTTGAGTGGTACCTAATTGTTGAACATATAACTTTTGTTTTTTCTGTTTCACAGTTCTCTCATTGCAGTACCTTGTGATGAACGATACCACGAATGCAAATTTAAATAACGATCGAATTATATGGATGAGGAATAGTTCCAATGATAAATGACCTCTGATCACTGTATAAACCACTTTAGTTCTGAAAATACTACGCTGAAAATATTCGAATTGGTACAGAATACAAATACGCTAAGGCGTTGGTTTTGGTTCACATCAAGAGTTGGAGGCAACTCAATTTACATTATAATGTAAAGATATTAACCTTGCTTAAGATGTCCAAAAACAAGGTGTATGCATTTGTCAATTTTTGATTGCTTTGACATTGACCAAATCGAAAATATTAGCGCCGCAATGTCTTACGTGTCATTTCGGTGCATATATGTAATAATTCCAATATGGGCTATGAGCCAATGAAAATTGGAGGTGGGCTTTGGTACGAATCCAGATCTGTGCTTGTGCAGCAATATTGAAAATACAAATAGTTTACAAATTTTGTCACTCTCTGACACAACGTTATATGTCGTGAATCGTATGTCATTCATACTTCATGTGATAGATGTTAAAATTGTAAATTTAAGTTGAAGATGTTTCTCTATGTTCTATAAGTAGAATTTATTTTAGATTTTGAAGAGTGCATGTGTCAAAGTTAGTCAAAAAAAAAAAAGAGTTTCAATAAAGTCACATTTTTGAACAGGAGCTTTAATTTAACAAATTTAGAAGAATTCAATAGCTTTATTTTACCAAATTTAGAAGAATTCAATAGGTTATGGGCCCAGAATTCGCAGTTTAATTGGTAAAAAGACTGTTCAAGATTATTTTGAGTGTGGAGTGACGCCGTCTTAGCATCATGGAGTTGGCAAAACATATAAAACCCTTGGCTGGTGAGACAGATTGGCCAATTTGGAAGCATAAATTACGTGATATGTTGGATTATCATGAAGGAGCCTTAGATGTGATCGATGGAAAATTGTTGAAACCAGAACCCTTAGGAAATGAAGCTTCAGAGAGCGAAATCAAGAAGTACAGACAGGCCAGTGAATTATTTCGTAAGGCAAATAGCTACGCAAAGTCAATGATTTCGAGTTCAGTGACTGATGCAGTTTATCAGAAAATAATGGATAAGCAAACAGCGTATGAGGCATGGGAAGCATTAAAGTTGAATTTCGAAGCATCGTCTAGAGATCAGCTTTTCAAAATATGCACAGATTTTTTCGCATTCAGTTGGGTTATTGGAGAAGATGTCTCAACACACATTGCAAAATTAAGAAATTTATGGAATGAACTTAACAACGGTTTGAAATCAAAGAATGAAAATATCTTACCAGATTTAATTCTTGTATGTAAGGTTTTGAAGATCTTGCCTAACGAATTCGAGAACTTCAAGTCAAGTTGGATGTTGTTGTCGAAAAATGAAGAGAAAACATTCGATGAGTTAGTAACTCAATTGTGCATGTTTGAAAGAAATTTCAGAAAGGTCACAGATAGTGCAACTGGAGGAGCATTGTTTGCTAAAACCGATAAAACAAAGAAGTTTCAAGGGTCCAAGAAGTCGAAAGCAAATGATACATGCAACTACTGCAAAAAGAAAGGACATTGGGTAAATACATGTAGAAAGTGGATTGCTGATGGAAGACCATCGCGCAATAGGGACTCTCCTCAGAGCAATGCCATAGATACCAATGTAGCCCTGTATGCTAGCAGTGAAGATATTCTTCAAGATGAGGCCAGTACATCAGTATGGTGGATTGACAATGGAGCCACAAAGCATGTGACGAATTGTCCAGACCAGTTCGTAGATTTTCAAGAGTTTCGAAGCCCATGCGTCATTAAGGCTGCTGGAAAGGAAACTCTTAAGGCAATTGGGAAAGGAACTATAGAGATGTCATCCTTTACGGAAAATTGTACCCTAAAGATGACTCTGAATGATGTATGGTATGTTCCAGAAATATCTAAAAATTTGTTTTCTGTATTAGCTGCTCAAGACAGAAACAAAAATAGCAGATTCTACTCGACTTCAACTCAGTGTTGGCTGGAGGTTGATGGAAAGATGGTTCTACATGGACATCGTGAAAAGGGTGGAACTTTATATAAAGCAGCAATCGAACCGATAATTCCTGAGAAAATGGAGAGAGTTCACATGGTCGAAGCAGAAAATTCCACACTTCAGCTCTATCACGAGAGGTGGGGACACCAAGACAAGCGACACGTAAGAGAGGTTCTCAAGAGAGAGTTGGGTATTACTGTTAAGCTGGTAAGAGACTTTTGTGAACCTTGTATCTTCGGCAAAGCACATCGTTTACCATTCGGCACTAGAGTGAAAGCAACGAAACCTGGGGAACTGTTTTCCGCTGATGTTGTAGGTCCATTTTGCGAATCTTTCAGCAAAAAACGGTTCTTAGTTGTATTCAAGGATAGCTACACTAAGTTTCGTTATGGCTTTGTCATTAAACAGAAATCAGATGTTAAGATTGTTCTGAAACAGTTTTTAGCTCATGCAAAAACACTTGGACACAAAATTCTAGAGCTGCTCAGTGACAATGGAGGAGAATTCGACTGTGACGAGGTCAAGAGGATTCTAGCTGAGAACGGAACCATGCAGAGATTGACAGCACCATATACACCAGAACAAAATGGAGGCAGTGAACGCGAAAACCGAACAATCGTTGAAATGGCAAGGACTTTCAAGTACTCGAACTGTGAAGTAGAATTTCCAGATTCTATATGGGCAGAGCTAGTGATGTCGGCTATTTACATTCTGAATAGAACAGGAAAATCTTCAGAAGATGGATTCACCCCTTTTGAGCTATGGTTCAAGAAGAAACCAAGAATAAAACATCTGCGTGTAATTGGTTCATCCTGCTGCGTTCACATACCCGCTGAAAAAAGGAAGAAGATGGACAAAAAGGCAGGAAAAGGATTTCTTGTAGGATATGACGGAGATGAGCGTTATAGAGTCTACATTCCAAGCAGCAATAAGGTGGTTTTATCCAGAGATGTTCAGTTCCAAGAGAGAATCAGAGAATGTGAAGAACTAGTCAAACTACCATTGGAAGACGTAGAATATAAAAATCAGGACCAGACTGAAGAAACTGAAACTGATAAGGAAGTACATTCTGAAGAAGAAGACGATGATGGAATGCAATCCAAGGAAGAAGATTATGATGATCAACCTGAAGAAGAGTTGAAAACGTCAGAAAGAAACTTGAGGGATAGGTCAAAATTGAGAAAACCCGGACATTTTGAGGATTACACAATGATGGTAGAGGAGTTCGCAAACCAAGTAACAGGTAATCCTGAGACCTATGAAGATGCCCTACGTAGCGACGATTCAGCCGAGTGGAAGAAAGCCATGGATCGTGAAATGTCCTCCCTGAAAGAGAATCAGACATGGATTTTAACAAAACTACCACCAGGTGCGAAGGCCATTCCATGCAAGTGGGTATTCCGACTAAAGAAAAATCCTGACGGCAGTATAAACAAGTACAAAGGTAGATTAGTCGTCAAAGGGTTCAGCCAACGGCATGGAATTGACTATAGCGAAACTTTCAGTCCTGTAGCAAAGATGAGTACAATCCGTTCACTTCTCAGCGTTGCAGCTAGTGAGAAGATGCATTTGAAACAATTTGATGTATCAACAGCATTTCTTTATGGAGAGCTAGAAGAAACAGTATACATGAGACAACCACAAGGGTACGAGGATGGAACCAGCAGAGTATGCAAATTGAAGAAAAGTCTCTACGGTCTTAAGCAAGCACCTAGATGTTGGAATAAACGTCTTGGAGTTTTTCTAGAAAGACATGGATTCAAGGTCAGTGATGCTGACCCATGTTTATATATTAGAGAAAGAGATGGGAGAAAGCTCATCCTCGTGATTTATGTGGACGATGGTATTCTAGCTTCAACAGACTCACGAGATTTGGACATTTTCATTGGAGAGTTAGAATCAGAGTTTAAAATTATTTCAAAGAATGCTGATTATTTCCTAGGCCTTGAAATTGAACAAACAGAGAAGTTCATTAAAATAACACAGAAAGCCTATGCAAAGAATATTTTAGAACGTTTCAATTTTTCAGGGTGTAAGCCAGTTACAACTCCAATACTCAAGAACACAGAATCTTTCGTTTCAGGGAAAGCTGAGAAAGAAATAAAATTTCCCTACCGACAAGCAGTTGGAGCCCTGATGTATCTGATGCTTGGAACAAGACCAGATTTGGCGTACAGTGTCGGGTTTATTTCGAGAACACTTGAAAATCCAACTCAAGAAGATGTAACCCGAGTCAAGAGAGTTTTTCGATACATCGCAGGGACATTAGATCTGGGGATAGTCTACCAGAGCAATCCAGAAAAACGTTCTTTAGATGTTTACAGCGATGCAGATTTTGGAGGGTGCAGAACAACGGGTCGCTCAACCTCCGGTGTCCTCGTTAGGTACTCTGCTGGAGCGATTTCCTGGATGAGTCAACGACAAGCAGTAGTCGCCACCTCAACAACTGAAGCAGAGATCATAGCAGCCAACGAGGGAGCAAAAGAGGCGATCTGGCTGAGTCGACTCTTCAGAGCGATCACGAAACTGGAAGAAGTTCCGATCATTCAAGTGGACAATTCGGCAGCAGTGAGACTCGCTCAGAATCCAGAGTTTCACCGTAGAACCAAACATATTTCCATTAGACACTTTTTTATCAGAGAAAAAGTGACAGAGGGAAAATTGGTTATCCAACAGATCTCTACAGAACATCAAGTAGCAGACATCATGACGAAGCCGTTGCAAAAGGCACGTTTGAAGCTTCTATGTGAGAAGATGGGACTTATGTGAGACAGGACAATGGACAACATTAAGGATGTCACATTATTTACCTCTTTATCTCACATTTATCTCTTTTATTCAACTTCATTTACAAGGGAAAGTGTTAAAATTGTAAATTTAAGTTGAAGATGTTTCTCTATGTTCTATAAGTAGAATTTATTTTAGATTTTGAAGAGTGCATCTGTCAAAGTTAGTCAAAAAAAAAAAGAGTTTCAATAAAGTCACATTTTTGAACAGGAGCTTTAATTTAACAAATTTAGAAGAATTCAATAGCTTTATTTTACCAAATTTAGAAGAATTCAATAATAGATGCATAGAATACCTGGTGTAACGACTCCATTCTGAAAATCGTGACCAAAATTTGTAAATCAAAACGGCATTCTAGATTTCAGATTTTGGTCTAGTTCCGGAATAAATCCGCAATTTTTATCGGTCGAGGCGCTACTGCGGCAACGACAAATAGCGCGACCCCTTTCGGGAGAAATGAAAAGCCGCACAAAATGTCACATTTTCGATCGACAAGAAAGTCTTAAACAAAATCTAATCAGTGCCAACACCAGGTATTTCTATGCATCTATTTCATGTGAAAACTTTCGATCATAACTTCACAATTTCATGTGAAATGTTTCAATCGCTTTATAACAAATTATCCTCCTCGATATCTATTTTTGTTGTTGTCTTTCGGAATATACATAACATCTACATTTCTCGCAATTCTCGAATTCAAGTTGACGCAAGCGTACAACTCAATCCTCACCAAAAATTTGGCTTCGCTTTGTGACTGTGAATAGCAGGAGTATAAGCCATAAGTATTATAGTTTTCCTCAGAACTAATATGAATCAAAATGTCAAGAATATGAACAAAAATTATTGCTTGAGAGAACAGGTCGCCGCTAAGAGCGAGTAGGAAAACTCATCCGATAGAGGCGCAACCGTGAATTTTATGGAATATCTAGAACTTACATTATCACTATCAAGTTCTATGAATATCTCTACCATTATGAATGAGATGTACAATGGCGCCCTCTATACGAAAATCGCTGAATTATGAAATTAGCGAATTTGTGGGTAAAGCAGGAAGATTTTCCCGCCATTTATTTGAATTTGGCCATTCTCTGTCAATTCCGTATTTCTAGTAGTTTTTGTGAACGAAATTATCTGTAGATTCACTTTTAATCGAAAGTTGGCTCATTTTCTTCTATTTTTGATTAAAAAATGAACTTTCGAAATGAAATCGATTCAGATTATTTCATTAATAACTCCAATTTAAATACAACTTGTGAACTTGAAATAAAAACACACTTCATTGAACGCCCACCTTAACAAAGCCCGTGAGTCGTGACCAGAATTAAAAAAAAAATTTAATATCAAATAAAAATCAGTCATATGTGAATGCGCTACCTGAAGTGGAAAAAAACGAAACTTTTCTGATATTCTCAATTTCGGCTAATCAAAATCTAATCAGTGCTCACACCATCGGCTTCGTCATCATTCCTACTTCGTGATGTTATCTGGATGAGTGATGACATTTGGCGGGGATAACTGAACAATTGATAGTTAATCAGTTGTCAATCATAATTACCATCTTGCAACCCTATTGCGAGTCTTTGGATAGAATGGAAAAAATGAAAATAGGGGTGGATCGCAGAGGGGTAAAAATTAAGGGTTGTATGTAAAAAAAATTTGACCAACAAAATTTAAGGGTGGACAACCCTTAACATTGAGAGAGATGAAAAATAGATGTTGGTCCAAATGAAAAGAGTTTAGGTTAGGTTAGAAATAGGGGTTGATGGTAGAGGGGTGACAATTTGGGGTTGTATGTATTTTGTCTGCTGTATCATAAAAAAATTAAAATAAGAAATTTTGTTCAGAAAAATCAATATAAAATTTTGGGGTGGACCATCCTTAACATTAAGGGGGATGAAAAATGGATGTTGGCCGATTCTCAGTCCTACCAAATATGCACACAAAATTTCACGAAAACCGGTCTATCCGTTTCGGAGGAGTTCTACCACAAACATCTTGACACGAGAATTATAAACAGGATGATTCACGGTGGATGGCACATTAGACGTTTCTGGTGAACCAGATATCGGATCGGTTTGAAAATTTGCATGAGTGCATTATCGGATATTCTCTACCCAACTAAAATATTTTCGTCAATGCGGTGTTGCCACTTCCTTCAGAAAGCAGTAGCAACTTTGCTTCTTCAAATGGAACACCTGGCATATTATATTATTTTTGGAATCTCCAACAACTTCTTGACAACTTTTCTCAACATTTCCCTATACCTTTCTGTTGCCGTTTTCGAAATATAAATTAATTTCAAATTTTTTCACCCAAATCATAACCTCTAAAACTGCTGATAACTTCGGGTTGAGAAACACTGTGGCATTGCAATTTGGTTTGGAGTAAGGCGAAACATGAATGTTTCCAACACATCCGCCTGATTGTTGATGAAAGATTGCATTCATTTCAAAATATCGAAAAAATACCTGAAAAAAAGTCAAATATTCATAGTTAGTATTATGTTCATTTTTCTCATTCCCAACATCCTGAGTGTAAACCATTCTCGAATCTGCTTAGATTCGATGAATTTGACCCTACGTACAACATGAATCGAGAAAAGCTCAAATAACTCGGGAATTACTGAATTTAAGAGTAAGAGCATATGAGAGTGCTATCATTATTTTTCGTTGCAGAATCCAACGCAATCATAAAAAAATAGGGTTCTAGTTTGAAAAACAGAAGTTATGGCCAATTTTCGATCACAGTTTTTGACACAAAATTTGAAACACCCTGTGATGATATTCATGAAATTCAAAAGATGCATGACCTTTCCACATTCTTCTACTTTGACGTTGTGAGAACGGTTTACACTCAGGATGTTCAGAATAAAAAAAAATGAACATGATACTGGCTATGAATATTTTACTTTTTTTCAGTTCTTTTTTCGATATTTTGAAAACTATTTGAATGAATGCAATGGTTTCAACAGAAATATATTCAGCATTGAATACTCAATCATATCAGAAACGAAAAGATTAAAAAAAAAATTTTTTTGAGCAAATTCATTTTCACTCCCTGAATAACCGGAAGTGCTCTGGCTCTGAAAATATTTTAGGTCTGTAGAGAATTTCGAACAATATCATAATCCCAATTTTCAGATTTCGAATATGTCCAGTTCTCCAGAAACGTCTAATAGGCACTCGAACTTGGGACACCCTGTATATAATCATGTTGTTCTTTCTTTTCCTTCTATCTTCAGTTTCATCTATATCTTCAAGTTTTTCAATTTTTTCCTCCAAAATTTTCTTCTCCCTCTGCCACTGTTTCTCTTCTTCCTTCATTTCCTTCCCCACACTATGTATCTTTCTACTATCTCCAAACACTTCTTCGTATTCCTCACTCCTATGTCTTCTCTTTTCTACTCCGCTCATTAGTGATCTTCAGTTACAGCTTGCGTGTTCTTATATTCCAATAACCATCGTGCATCGGAAGATCGGTTCTGCCAGTTCCCTACTCAATTCAGGCACCAGCCCGCATCAACCGCTGCCTCGTCAGTTACAGAATGCCTTCCTGATTTGATATTGTTATTATAACCTCTGATATATTTACTAAGATCTTGAATACGTGTTTCTCGCAATTTCCAGCAAAGATAAGCCCTTAAAACTGTAAAATCTCACCTTATTCAGCCGTTTTCACTCCCTATATAATTTAAATCCCACTTCTTCCACAATTTCTCACTAACTTTTTCGCTGTCTGACACGTGTTTACCGATTGCACATCCGACAAAAGAAATTGAATTCGTTCCCAATAATATTTTTTGATTCTTTCACATTATCTTCACAACATTTTTTTAGTCATCACAATCCCACACTGTGTACGATGATAAACTTTTTTTTTATTCGATTTCAGGCTTCAGATGTTCTGCTGGAATTGCTCACAACAAAATTTTGGCGAAATTAGTTTGCAGTTTACATAAACCAAATAAACAGACAATTTTGCCTCAGGGTGCGGTTACCCAAATGTTTGCGAATTTACCAATAAGAAAGATCAAAAGCCTTGGAGGAAAATTCGGTCACATACTATCAGAAAAAATGAATATTCAATACATTGGTGAACTTTTAAGGTTTTCCGAGAAGGAACTTATACAAAATTTCGATGAAAAAACTGGGTAAGTTTGAATTCTTTAATGTAGGTTTCAATCTTCCAATCTGATGAATTAGAAAATTTGCCTAATCGGAAAATACCGAAGCAACAAGACGGAACCAATAATTTTACTGGTTTGAGTATAGACAATAAGGTCTTCTGGCCATATTGATACAATAATAGATGCATAGAAACTATGCATGTATAAGATCTATGATCTGTATACAATATTAATATCTTGTCAAAGTATTTCAACGTATTTTTTTCCTGTCACAAGCAAATAAAATTTAAATGTCACATCGAATCTAAAAATTATCGTGAAATTAAGAATTTACACCCCTTCATAACAATATGAGAATTCTAGTTTGCTTCAGGAACGTAACAAAATGCAAGCAACTATTGCTGAAGCCGCTTGAAATTCATAGGCAATTCGATAAGTTTCTTTCTGATACTTGTGAAACTTCCAGTTGTGAAAGGAAAGGTCTTGTTTTGGGTGTATATGATGGAGATTGTGACGAACCCGTTTTCACAAAAGCGGCTCAAAAATTCAATGATCACATTGGTGGTAAACTGTATGATTTAGTGAAAGCTGCTGGCCCCGAACTCATTCACGAAGGAACTGCAAAAATATTCACGAATCTTTGCAATGACTTTTGGGTAGTCTCGGTGGCAGGATTGGGAAAACTCAAACGAGGTTACAATGAAGTGGAAGCCATAGATGAAGGTTTAGAAGCTGTACGTGTGGCATCAGCTATAGGATCTCTGAAAGCAAAAATGAATGGTGCTACAAGAATTTTTGTAGAAGGCATGGGATATCCCGAGCAAGCAGCAGAAGGCGCAACCTTAGCTCTCTGGAGATACCAAGAAAACAAATCTAGGGAACATTGGAAACCCGTGCCAACAGTAGAAATGTATGACGAATGCGATGGGGAATGCTTTCAAAGGGGATTGTTCAAGGCAGAATCTCAAAACTTCGCAAGACGTTTGTGTGATACTCCTGCCAATCAAATGACCCCCCTCCACTTTGCTCAAGAAGCAGTAAATGAACTTTGTCCGTGTGGCATCAAAGTGTTGGTTCATGACAAAAATTGGATAGAAAATAAGAAAATGAACGCCTTTTTGACTGTAGCAAGAGGATCTTGTGAACCTCCTGTTTTCTTGGAAATATCCTACTGCGGTGGTCCAACTGATCAGAAACCTATACTTTTCACAGGAAAAGGGATAACTTTTGATAGCGGAGGTCTCTGTCTCAAAAGTTGTCAATATTTGGAGAGATTCAGAGCTGATATGACAGGAGCAGCAGCAATCGTCGCAACCGTACGAGCAGCATCCACATTGAGTCTCCCCATCAATATAGAGGCTTGTATTCCATTGTGCGAAAATATGCCTAGTGGAATGGCTATGAAATGCGGCGATGTAGTGACTGCTCTCAATGGAAAAACGATTATGATAAGCAACACGGCGCACGAGGGACGGGTCATCCTTGCCGATGCACTCTGTTATGGACAACAGTTACACAAGCCGAGGTTAATTATAGACGTGGCAAGTTTAACGAGTGGAATTAGAGCAGCTTTGGGTTCAGCAGCTACAGGAGTTTTCTGCAATTCACAGACCATGTGGTCACAAGTCAGAAAGGCTGGAGTAATATCGGGAGATCGGGTTTGGCGTATGCCTCTATGGAAGTTCTTCACTAAAAGAGTTACCAATTTTAAAACTCATGATGTCAATAACCAGGGCGTTGGTCATGGTGCACCTTGTTTAGCAGCAGCTTTCCTTCAAGAATTTATAGAATGCGTTGATTGGATACATTTTGATACTGGTGGTGTAGGATTCAAAGCGGAACACAAACTTTATCCTTATTTATACAAAGGTCGAATGACTGGAAGACCTACAAGGACTCTCATACAGCTTTTATATCAATTAGCTTGTCCTTCTGAAGGACAGAGAGAACTCAAATGAAAATTTGAAGATCATTCATCATTGAAATTGTATTGTTTCATATTTTGTGACTGAACTTATTCATTGTATTCATTTGTATTTTGATTCGGTCGAATAAATGAACCTCTCCTATGAATCGCCTACAAGAAATGCACACCAAATTTCTTTGTCGTATTTGTTGACTAGTTGTTGTTGAACTGAATAGGCAAATCTAAAGCGGCCCCTAGACGGTCAATCATGAATGACAGTCTGACTGAACAATAAGATTGTCAATCCTGCCAATCTTGAAGCCCCTACACATATCATTCAAACTGATTGAAATGACTTCAGCTCAGTTGAAATTTAAACACCAAGTAGTACGCTTCTAATTATCATTATGTCTCCAAATAAAAAAAGTGAAGATAAGGTTTGTTTGGCCATTATCCTTGCATTGGGTACCAAAAAGACTGTGGGTTGCTGTGTTTTTGATCTGTAACTTCAATTAATTCACAGGGAAAGGAAAGTGAAAGAAAAGGTTCAGGCAAATATATCACAGTTTTATTTCAACCCAACTATTTGTTTTGTCCCTGGAGTTTGAGGACCCCATTTTCAGAAAAACGATTGATTTATAGTGTTGTGACAGAGTCGTTATCGTTGGTCTAGGCGCCAAGGGCCGAGATTATGCGAACCAGATGTTGCGGACGAACGTACTGGCTTTCTTCCGTTTCTTGAAGAGTGGTCGCGCTGATGTGGAACAGATGTGCGTTGATGGACGGTCTTTCTTGTCGCTGGTCGAGGGTTTTGATAAAAACCTTTTAAGATTTAGTAGTTGTCGACGATTATAGCTGATTTCTTCTTCTCGAGTGCTGGTGCTCGTTGTAGGTGATGAATCGATGAGATCTGATTTCTGGTTTGCATATCGGCCCTTTATATCCAATTTCTGGACCGATTTTAGTTGCTCCAATAAGGTTGCTCGAATGAGTTTTCTCATCTCGAGGCGTGGTTTCCCAGATTCCACATTTTCTCTGTCCGCCGAATTTGCACTCGAAACTCATTTTATTCCTTCGATATTTCTGTGGAAATTAGTTTCCCACACACTCCCCCACCAGTGACGAAGTTACGAAATCATCTGCACAAATCGCTTTGTGAAATGGACTTTTCTGCCGGACCTAGTGGTCCGTGTTTCTTGCGATGGCCTTGGATCTGTTGTGTCGGGTTCTACAGGGTGTTCTCTTCTTGGAAAGTCTTCCATCTTATCGTCGGTGATAACGTAGGCTGGCCTTCAGTCTGTCGATCGTCACCGTCGTTTCCTTGCCGTTCACTTTTATTACGAAATGTTTTGGATTTCGACTTAACACTTCGTATGGTCCGTCATATGGATTTTGCAGACCTTTCTTTGGGCCGTCATGTCGGACGAAAACGCAAGGTGAAGTTGATAAATCCTTGAACACGAAGTTGGTTCGTTCTCCGTAGTGGCTTCCTTCGGTGGGTCTTATTGCTTGCATTTGTTGCCTCAGATTCACGATGAAGTCGGATGTGTCTTCATAGTCATTTGTATTCGTAGCTAGGAATTCTCCGGGCAATCTTAGTGGTTCTCCATATACTAGCTCTGCTGCGGTTGTCTTCAAATCCTCTCGCCAGGCCGCCCGCATTCCGAGCAGGACGGTTGGTAACGTTTCGGTCCATCGATCGTTGCTGTGGCATTTTATTGCTGCCTTGAGTTGTCGATGAATTCTCTCCACCATGCCGTTGGTTGCTGGGTGATAGGCGGTGGTTCGGATGTGATTCGAGCCAGTCAACTTACTCAACTCGTTGAACAGGCTTGACTCGAATTGTCTTCCTTGATCCGTTGTGATCCGCAGTGGAGTGCCAAACCTCGCTATCCAGTTCTTGTAAAATTCTCTGGCGATGGTGACTGCCTCCTGGTTTTGTAGAGGGATTGCTTCTGGCCACCTGGTGAATCGGTCGACGCAAGTGAGACAGTATCGGTAGCCCTCAGAGTGTGGCATGGTTATTTATTTATTTATTTATTTATTTATGAAATAAACGGGTCATACCCTTTTATACAATAATAACAAACAATCACGAATAACCGTGTGCAACACAATGAAATGGAAAAGATTTACAAATTTCAGTATAAGCAAAATGATAACAAAAAGCAGTAAACAATACCAAACTCAAACTGAGGCGAAACTTGAAAGGCAGAGCAAAAGAAAAGAAGAATAAAATATTCTCAAAAATTAAAACAAAGTTCACGCTACGATCGCCCGACATATCTCCCCCCTTAACCTCGACAAAGACCGATCAAAAAAGTCAACTCCTGAGACAGAGGCAACGTTGACGTGACTGCTAATCCTTGGAACAGGAGAGTTTTTAGAGTAATTAAATTTATAATTATGTATATGAAGAAGAGTTCTACCCCTGGTTCGCCTAGGAGGAACCAGAAAGCCGAAAAGTTCAAGCAGATCTGGGCAGTTTAGTGCTCCACAAATCAACTTAGAAAAAAACATTACATCTCCACGCTTGCGTCTAAGGAACAAAGAGGGAAGATCGATTCTAGATCTCATGAGGGAAGCTGAAAAATTTATCCTCTCAATGCCAAGGCGAAAAGAAATATACATAAGAGACTTATTTTGAACCTTCTCAATCCTCTCAGAGTCTGTGTACGTATAAGGAGACCACACAACTGAAGCGAACTCCAGCGTCGGCCTAACAAGCTTCACAAAAAGATATCTAAGTGTCTCCTCCGACTGAAAATCATGTGAGTGTCTGATAATGAATCCAAGCAACTTTACACCTCTATTTATAATGTAATCAACATGAGGCTTGAAACTCATGTTGCAGTCATAAAGTACACCCAAATCTCTGATTTGATCTACTCTGATGTCCATATGAACGTGCTCAAATCGTCGTGCTGGTGGAACGAATGGACTTAGTGGAGCCGTGACATGACGAGTGAATTTAGCTCGCTGACACTCTATACAGCCGCGGGACCATTTCCTACAGTCTGCGTTGATTGAAGGCCATACAAATCTTTGTTTCACCATTTTTGTTGTTGCGTTAATACCAGGGTGTGCCAGTCTGTGGATGGTATCGAAGGCTGCTCTACGAAATGGCTTCGTCAAGAACGGGCGTGCCTGTGGTGTGGATGTGTCACAGTACACCGAGATGGTAGAACCATGTGGCTTCATTTTCCTTAGCAGCAATCCTGTGTCTCCTCGTAGGTATCTCCGTAGTTCGTCGTCGTCCTCTTGTGATTTGGCCAATGCTGCATAGTCCAATGTGGGAGTGAGTTCGTCCACTCTTGAAAGGGCATCAGCGACGACGTTCTGCTCTCCTGGGACGTATCGTATGTCGGTGGAGAACTGGGAGATGTAATCCAGGTGTCGGAACTGCCTGGGCGAGCACTTCTCTGGCTTCTGCTTGAAGGCGTACGTCAAGGGTTTGTGATCCGTGAAGATGGTGAAGTTTCGGGTCTCTACCATGTGTCTGAAGTGTTTGATGGCTAGGTAGATGGCTAGTAGTTCACGGTCGTAGGCTCCATAACGGGTCTCTGGTGGTGATAGTTTCTTAGAGAAGAATGCAAGAGGTTGCCAATCACTGTTGACCAACTGTTGGAGAGTAGCTCCGACGGCTGTGTCTGATGCGTCGGTTACTAAGGCCAGTGGGGCGCCATCCATAGGGTGTGCTAGCAAGGTCGCTGAGGCTAGCGTTTTCTTCCCTTCTTCAAAGGCTGCAGTGGCTTCTGGGGTCCATGAGATCTTAGCCTTCCCTTTTAAGTTTGGTACGAGTATGTCGTGGAGCGGTGCCAGTGACTGTGATGCTCGAGGTATGAAACGACGATAGAAGTTTATCATACCCAGAAATCTTCGAAGGTCTTTGGCAGTTGTTGGTTGGCTGTATCCCAGTATGTCTTGGACTCTGTCTGGAAGTGGCCTTGTTCCTTCAACTGTGACGAGGTACCCTACGAACTTCACTTCTGGTTGTCCGAATGTGCATTTGGCTGGATTGAGGACGATGGAGTAATTGCGGAACCGCTCGAAGATGATCCGGAGATGTTCCATATGTTCCACTTCTGATGAGGAGGCGATCAGCACGTCGTCTATATAGCTGAAGCAGAAGTCCAGTCCTCGTAGAACCTCATCGATGAACCTCTGGAAAGTCTGTGCAGCGTTCCGTAGTCCGAAAGTCATGAACGGGAACTCGAACAATCCAAACAGCGTTGTGATGGCTGTCTTGGCTACGTCTTCTTCTGCCAGGGGTATCTGGTTGTAGGCCCTCACTAGGTCGAGGGTCGAGAAGATTGTCTTTCCTTGAAGAATGTGAGCGTAGTCCTGGATGTGTCTCACAGGATATTGGTCGGGGAAAGTCCGGGCGTTTAGTGCACGGTAGTCTCCGCACGGTCTTCATTCTTCGGAACCCTTCTTCGGTGCCAAGTGCAGTGGGGACGACCAAGGGCTGTTGGATGGACGGGCGATTCCTAGTCTGAGCATGGCTTCGAATTCTTTCTTGGCTGCCTTGAACTTCTCTGGTGCCAAGCGTCGTGGTCTTGAAGCGACTGGTGGTCCATGGGTCTTCTTAATGTGATGCTTCGTCTGGTGCGTGATGCGTCCTGGGGCTCCTTCCGGTCTTGTGATATATGGAAATTGTGTTAATAGATTGTGATACCTGGAGGATCCGTTGACTGTTTTGACTTCTGGAATATTACACTCAGCCACTTCGCCTTGGGTAGTGAGCTGGGTGGTTCCGTCCAAGAGTCTTCTGTTTCTGACGTCTACTAGCAGGTTGTAGAAGCTCAGGAAGTCGACGCCGAAGATGGGTTTCGATACTTCTGCTATGACGAATCTCCATGTGAACGCTCGGCGTAGTCCTGGGTTCAGCGTGAGGGTGATTGTACCATAGGTGGCTATGGGTGTCCCGTTGGCTGCTGAAAGGACGTAGTCGGACTTCTCTCGTCTGCCAGTGACTGCGCTGTATGGAAAGACGCATAAGTCTGCACCAGTGTCGACCAGGAACTGAAGCTTGGAATCCTGATCCGTTACGAACAGGCGGCGCGTCGACGGGCTGGGATCACTGGCCGCCTCTAGTGAAGGCCCCCTCCGTTTCCCGAAGAGTAGTTGCAGGGCTGCACGCACCTCGTAGACCTTGCTCCAAATCTGTCGTGGTACCAGCCTCGGGTCCTATCTCTCCTAGGTCGTTCTTCGAATGCCGCCAGTTTCGCCTTCAGGGTTGCAATCTCCTGGTTGAATTCTATGGTCCACTGCGAGAATTCCTTCTTGAGGGATTCTATGTTGGCCACTTCAGCTATATGGTGGACGGGGGGTCGGGAAGCTTCCACGATGTTGTCTGCGAGGTTCGCCAAGTCCTCCAATTTCTTGTCCTTGATGATAGCCAATGACATCTTGATGTTCTTGGGTAGACGGCTCATCCATAGGGACTTCATCAGGTTCTCTGGCACTGTTGCATCTGCAAGCCCCTGTAAGTGACGAAGAAATTGTGAGGGCTTACGGTCTCCCATTTCCTCTCGCTCCAGTAGGCGGCGGGTTTTCTCTTCCTGGGAGGCACTCAACCGTCGCACCAGCTCCGTCTTCAACTTGTCGTAGGCTTCACTGGTAGGTGGTTTCATGATGATGTCCTTCACCTCGACTGCATATTTGGCTGGCAGGGCTCCTACGACGTGGTTGAACTTGGTCCGGTCCTGTGTCACGCCAGCATTGCTGAAACTCCCTTCGCAGATGGCAAACCATAATTCGGGATCCGTGAATACAAATTCGGGCATACGGACGGCGACTCTTGATACTTGGGCTTCTTCTTCCATTGTCTTCAGGGCTTCTTTTTCGATCACGTCGGGGTCACCAATTTGTGGGTTGCTGTGTTTTTGATCTGTAACTTCAATTAATTCACAGGGAAAGGAAAGTGAAAGAAAAGGTTCAGGCAAATATATCACAGTTTTATTTCAACCCAACTATTTGTTTTGTCCCTGAAGTTTGAGGACCCCGTTTTCAGAAAAACGATTGATTTATAGTGTTGTGACAGAGTCGGTATCGTTGGTCTAGGCGCCAAGGGCCGAGATTATGCGAACCAGATGTTGCGGACGAACGTACTGGCTTTCTTCCGTTTCTTGAAGAGTGGTCGCGCTGATGTGGAACAGATGTGCGTTGATGGACGGTCTTTCTTGTCGCTGGTCGAGGGTTTTGATAAAAACCTTTTAAGATTTAGTAGTTGTCGACGATTATAGCTGATTTCTTCTTCTCGAGTGCTGGTGCTCGTTCTAGGTGATGAATCGATGAGATCTGATTTCTGGTTTGCATATCGGCCCTTTATATCCAATTTCTGGACCGATTTTAGTTGCTCCAATAAGGTTGCTCGAATGAGTTTTCTCATCTCGGGGCGTGGTTTCCCAGATTCCACATTTTCTCTGTCCGCCGAATTTGCACTCGAAACTCATTTTATTCCTTCGATATTTCTGTGGAAATTAGTTTCCCACAAGACAATAAAACGCAGAGTATGGATGAAGGAATGGCTAAAAAAACGTCACCAGTATAGCCACTCAACATTTTTTCCAATGCAACATTTCTTTTATATTTATTCATGTAACTGGGATGGAATTCATTCCACAGTTCGGGGAAAGATTCATAAGCACTTATGAACCTTAGAAGGCAGTTTCGATCGTCAACCCTTTGGGCAACTCATCGAAATCCTCGTTAAAGTTTTGCGAGCATCCGTCCTCCAAGATTGCATTAATAAGACTGAGGAAAAGAATGATAGAATCACTACACCACCATTCAGACTTTCAGTCTCCCCACTCGGCGTGATTGAACCTCGGATTTCCAAATATTTGGAAATCCGTCAGTCCATTCGTCATTCCATCAGTATAGACCTTACACCTTCAATCGGAATGTCAATCTTCGCTCTGATTGTCATTCTGAATGTTCGTATAGGGGCCGCTTAAGTGTACTGATTTTGTATTGAGGATTGTCGCATTGAATCTTTATATCAATGATTCAGTGGTCGAGTATTATATTCTGCCCCTGGAATTCCAATTTCGATCATCAAACGCCATGAGTCATCTGCAAAAAGCCAACAATATAACATGTTGTAACACACAGCCCTTCTTCTGCGGGCAGACGATGTGGTAATATCGTTACTCATACTATGTTGGAAATGTAAGAACGGATTCATGTTGTGTTGTAAGTCGTTAACTGTGTACGTGCTATTGAGCATCAACCTTTGTAGGTGTTCGGATCCGTTTGCTTAACTAGTCAAATTGTCTCAAACATATGGAGGACATCTCAATTATTGGGAATCAAAGGTGAATACACCTAACCTGGGATAAGAGTTCGATTCAGGAGTGGAATCTCAGATATCGCCATGAGAGAATGTACCCAAGTGGGACAGCAAATTCCTTCAATTTCTGTCTTCTGTCCTGCTGTTCCATTGCGGAGATTAATAGTTTGAATATCCAAAGCAAATTTTCGGATTTGATCCATCCAGTATGTTGTTTATTTCTTCTCCTAAAATACTGCTCTGAGGTGGTTTATACACTGAGGTGATTTGGACACTTCGTCCATCTATTTTCGCAAATATTGAACTGAATCTATTTATGAAACGCCGGCTGATCCCTTGAAGTAGTGTTTCAGGTCTCTTCTCGCTATTATGGGTACTCCCCCTCCTGGTTTTCAAATCCTGTCGAATCTATATGTATACTCCATTCACTTTCATAAAGTATCCCGGTTGGCCATGAAATTCTGACACATTTCACCGCGTATATTTTGAAAATGTCTGGTAATAGTAATTCTTCTGTCATTTCTACATAGAGGTCGTAGTAATTACGTATGCATCAAAATGTTTATTTACTCGGTGATTTTTAACAGGTTTCTAGGTCCAAAAATAATTCACAAAACCATCTTTTTGGAAAAAAGGCCAACTAGTTTCGATTTTATTCTAAAATCTTCATCAGGGCTCTGAAATAGAATAACATACCCTACAATAATCTGAGATGTTCGAAATTACAATTAAAAGATTAAAATCATATTTTTTTAACACTTATTTTAAACACATACAAACAAACAAGTATATAAATGAGGAAATAGGTTCGGAATATAGTGTGAATTTTCGACTTGCATTTTCACTTTGTGTGGTTTCGTTGTCAACAGTTCTGATGTCAAAAATTAATAATAAAATTATTTTTTTTCCAAAAAGATGGTTTTGTGAATTATTTTTGGACCTAGAAACCTGTTAAAAATCACCGAGTTATTATTCATAGGTCTCATCATCATTCAATGTTTATTTACTTTGGGAAAATAATGAATTTGAGAAAATATTAAGTGAATTCAATAATTTCAAGGAACTGGCGAATGTTGAATAAACTTTTTCTCTGTTGATACTCGAAATATGTGGTTATCCGCCACATTTTTTTTTGTCGTAAGGGATGGCTATTTCAAGTTCAGAATTTTTCGTCTCCGGTTTGATAGGAACGACAATCATCTGCTCTTCAAATTATTATTTCTCGATTTTTTCAAATGTAACACCATGTATTTTTTCCACAATTATGTAGACAATTGAATACCGTAAATTTTCTCAGAAGTATCCTTAGGATTATATTCACTCCCGCATCCAGCAGGCACGAAAAATGAAATCGCAGCTGAAAATTGTATTGAAATAATAACATAAAAAAAAACTAACGGACTTTAAAAAAAGACAAAATGAAACTTTGCAGGTATTATTCAACACAGTCCTAACTCATCATGGTTATCTTCGATAGACAGGCTGTTCGAATTCGATAACTGAGTTGGTAGCATTTGTACAGATGTTTTTTTATTTTCTCTTATCGTAGATTCTCGAGATAGCTTTCAAGGTATCTTTATTCTAATGAACTTTCGAATGTTTCCTATCGGGATATTGGGCAGCATAACTACGAGTTCCTAGAAGAACAGGTTCTGTGGCACTGCCTGACTGCCCTAACATGAAGATCATATCAACCTTCCCATTTTTCCTAAAAATTCATACTAATTCGCTGTATTAGAAAGTATCTTTGATCTCTAAGTAGCAATAACTTGATTATTTTTTTTTTTTGGAAAGCCTATAAAAACTGATATAATTGGTTGAATACGTGATCAATATGTATTGCTTGTACGGAAAAAAATATATCATTTTTATGTTCAGGAAGTATGATTCTGGGGAGGTTTTAAAGTTTTTCAATAATTATTCATTTAGTTTCATTTCTTTGTTTGACCTCTTTTGAATGTCTTACTTCTGAGATAATGAAAGGTATTCAATTGTCTACATTATTGTGGAAAAAAATACAGGGTGCTACATTTGAAAAAATCGAGAAATAATAATTTGAAGTTCTTCATATTTGGACCTTAAAAACGGACACCCTGTATATGATATACATTTGAAAAAATCGAGAAATAATAATTTGAAGTTCTTCACATTTGGACCTTAAAAACGGACACCCTGTATATGACAGATTGATTATTTAGGAACGGTGACAAGGCAAATCCTTCAATTAAAAAACATTTAGATCGAATTCATGTGACTATCGTTTCTGGAAATCGTCAGAAGACTTCTACTGAACTGCTTTTCCATCACCTTTTTGCAGTTTTCTTCGAATGAGACCTGTACCGTTGGAAAAATGTCTCTAATATTTTGCGTCATGAAAGAGGTGATGAAGGTCATTGAAAAAATGTGAAAATATATTGAATAACATTTATCGGGGATACCCTGTATATCAGAAAATAAATTTCTTTGGTCCAGAAATGAAGGTACAAGAGATTTACTTTCCAACGAAATCTCTGAGATGTCTAGTTCGGCAGCTATGTAAGATTTTCGCACTATTGCAGGATCCTGTATAATTTTTCAAAGAAAATTAATTTTGCTTTCGAATGAAAAAATAAAATACAGGCTGTGCCATTTGACATATAAGCCTCAAATTATAGTTTGATTATGATAGAAACAGAATGCTTTTCCGTTATTCTAGTATTCACAGCCACTATCCCATTCCACCAAATTCATTCAAGTCAAACTTATCGAATTTAAGGAAAATTGAAATACCTCAGAATCGCCAAATTTTAAGCACATGGGATGTCAAAAAAAGTAAGTTTTATTTTCACCATGCTTTCTTAATATGTGTATAAGTGAGAGGAGAAAGTTTTTCCATGACAACCTTATCAACTTTCTCCCCAAGAAAGTCTGGCAGACATAGGAAGACAGAATTGTAGTTCTTCCAGCAGTTTAGATGCTAACCTCCTCGCCCAGCATTTTGCTCCATCCTTCGTCACTTTGAGTGATAATCTGCAAAATTCCCCTTTGGAATCCCTCAATGCCATACCTCTATATTCAAGACCTTCTTATAATTTCAATCCACTTCGGGAGATATCTCGTCGAAGTCAGTTGGAGTTGATGATCTTGGAATAGCTCTTCTTGAACCGATCATTTATGAAATAATTCCAGTCTTAAGCCACATAATATACAACTTTTCATTGAGTAATGACATCAGACAGATTTTAGCATATTTGAATACCTATTTCTTGTTCAACAAGTTTCAGTCTGGTTTCCGCAAAGAACACAGCACTGAGCACTACCACAGCACTAACCAAAATTACCAGGGTTATGATTGAGGCAATGGTTCGTAAACAACTTAAGATATTGAAGTGGTGAAAAATCGATTATTTCGTTAATTCAAAGGTACGTAATTATCGGGTCAAATCATCTTAGTCTCAATGTTTACCTTTTTATTGTTTATCCAAGCTTTCGGTCTTTATCTTCAGATAGCTAAAATTCATTTATCAAAATACAACGTTAAAACAATACATATACAAGATAACCTACATCAGATTCGAGGTTACGCCTCGTGTCTGGTACCATTTAGTGGTGGGCTGATGGTGCATACAGCAAAAATGGCAAACCAACGAAGACAAGCAATTATTCTTTGTCAACTTATTTTTGTTAATTCTCAACTGTCAGAATTGTAATATAAACATATTATGTGGCGTACTCGGCGATCATTTAATCAGAAGTGGCGGCATGTTCGGCGCACGCGTCAACTAGGGTTTATGTCAGGCGAAATGGGTCTATCGTTCTTCGTCTTGAGGTGATGTACTATGTATACTATTCACTTTTATAAAGTATCTTGGTGGGCCATGGTTTAGGTTTATCAAGTTCTATCACTTAAAACGGACGCAGGTTGGCAATCGTGAAAATCAAGCGACATTGCCAATGTAGTATGTTGAACACCCTGTATATTTCGTACGTGATATAATAAGATTAGTGCGACCTCCCTTTAGACCTACAGCGGCACGTAAAGCCACAGCTCTAGGTCTCATCATTGCCAGTTATGTTTATCAAATATAATGTTATTAAAACAAGTAAACATTTATAAAATATATATATCAATTGGCTAGGGAGATTGATAGAGTGATTCATTCAGAAGCGTGTACGTATTGAATGTTTGTTAGTCAACAGTTATTGTCGGTAGTAAACAGTTACATTGAATGTGAATTATCATCTGTGCCAGTATGGTTAAGAAATAAACCCTTTGATGAGTCTGCCTGGTATTATTCCTCACCATCCTTAACTGCATAACGATTGGCCGAACCTACCCTAGCTGGGTACGTCACATGGCGATCCTGCCAGTTCTATGCAGTTAAAGGTCCAGGGTCCAGAAGGTTTTCATCAGGATTTGGATATGGGTATGTGACTTCATCAAAAATTCGTAGTTCAACCAACAAGCCAAGATGGGATCAGGCCAGCCCAAGCCAGACGAGATCATTATTGCCCAATGGTCAAAGAAGCTTTGGAGCCGATTGGGCCGAGGATACAACTCGAGGCCAGGAGAAGCCAACAGGAATTAGTGTGAGAACTATTTCGTATGCCCCATTATGTCCGATTGTGAAGTGAGTAGTGATGAACTAATTGCTGACCTAAATGGTGTGAAAACATCAAAAATGATCCGCGAGAACATAGTGAACGGGCCGATAGGGTAAATAATGAATTAATCAAGATTTAAATTTAACAAATTATGTAAATTGTCAAGTCGGAACCAAATTTTCTCAAAGCATCGCAAATGAATCATGGTGATTTTGATCAGAAAGAAAATTCGTACCATTCAAATCGAGGTCGTGACCCCTGACCGAAACAAAATTTTATGTCAGCGTAAGATAGTTACGCACAAGGTCTCGGTCACCAGTTCACGAATCATTCTGAAAACAATAACACCTCGGATTTATTTGTTCAATATGATTAAAATTCGTCAAGCAGATTAACCAAATTCTGTTTGATTTTAGAAGAGTATAACTTCACGGGTCATTATGTAAAAGTTTCAGAAAATTTTTTCAGCACATGCCTTATCGCGTATTTAAAATGAATTAGGTTCTAAGCAATACGAGACGAATGCCTCCGATGGCAAAAGGATTGATCACCTTGTTGTTGTCGAAGTTTCAAAACGTCCAGTAAAAAGTATTGAGTAAAGACCACTTTCAGAAAAACAATTTTATAATTTGAAAAATCAACATTCAGAGGATTACAACGAGAATTTAATATATAATGTGAATTCACAAATTATTTTCATTAACCAGGACATCCGATCAGCGTACGACTTAGGTACATCGTTGAGGAAACTGGAAAATTTATGCGCAGAAAATAATATATCAGAGTTGTACCTCATAAAGCTAGCTAGCAATATAAAATTTTTGAATATGTTGTCAAATTATAAAAATGAAATTCTAGGGAACGTCCTTTAAAATCAATGTAATTCGAGATGTAACGCGTATCGAAGATTAAGGCAAATCATTCTGAACGATGTTCACATGCTTCCAACCGGTGGACATTCAGACATGTTTAATTTAGTTTTCAGAAACCTAGTAGATTTTCACAAAATTTAAAAAGCCGAGTAGATATTATTTACAATTTTGACAACTCTTGGATTAATATATAGGTTGCAAACGGCTTAGAAAGATGCTAGAGAAAACTTGGTGAAGGTAAAATCGGAAATTTTCGACAAAAAATGTAATGAAAAATTAGTAAGATGAATATTGTATTAAACTTTGTAGAGGTAAGATCCATTGAGACTGATATTGTAGATATAGATATTAAGCTATAGATAAGTCAAAAAAAAAAATATATTTTTTACATTTGTATAAAATTTTTTTTTCTCTCAAAGAGGGAAGGTGTAGTATGTTGAACACCCTGTATATTTCGTACGTGATATAATAAGATTAGTGCGACCTCCCTTTAGACCTACAGCGGCACGTAAAGCCACAGCTCTAGGTCTCATCATTGCCAGTTATGTTTATCAAATATAATGTTATTAAAACAAGTAAACATTTATAAAATATATATATCAATTGGCTAGGGAGATTGATAGAGTGATTCATTCAGAAGCGTGTACGTATTGAATGTTTGTTAGTCAACAGTTATTGTCGGTAGTAAACAGTTACATTGAATGTGAATTATCATCTGTGCCAGTATGGTTTAAGAAATAAACCCTTTGATGAGTCTGCCTGGTATTATTCCTCACCATCCTTAACTGCATAACGATTGGCCGAACCTACCCTAGCTGGGTACGTCACACCAAGTCTACTTTCTAATTATTCTTTTTTAACTTTGTGAATGAAGTTAGTTCTTTTAAGGTTTATCTGTGACACGTAGTACCACGACATTTTCATACTGGAGTATTTCAAGTTGCGCAAAGAGATATTTAGTTGTCGTCTGTAGGCTCATTTCTTGAAAATTTTGAAAAGTGGGGATTTCCATACGTCCGTCTGTTCTGTTCGTCTAAAAGTTTTTCTGTCGGGTTAATGAACTATCACAAAGTAACGGACTATTCTGTCCATTATTTTTCAGTAAAATTTCAACACTCGGTTCTTGATTTCCGTACAAGAAAATAACATAACTGAATCTTCCAATCATGTTTATACTCGTACACGTGAAATATTTCCAGTATTAACAGAGAAAAAAGTTTCTTCAATATTCGTCAGGTCTTTGGAATTATTGAATTCACATAATATTTCCTCAAATTCATTGTTTTCCCAAAGTAAATAAACATTTTGATAAATACGTAATTTCTACGATTTTTATGTAGAAACGGCAAAGTTGCGTTCATGTCTGACAGAAGAATGACTATAACCTAACATTTTTAAAATATACGCGGTGAAATGTGTCAGAATTCCAGGGCCAACCGGGCTACTTTATAAAAGTGAATGGAGTATACAACATGAATCCAGAAAAGCTCAAATAACTCGGGAATACTGAATTTAGAAGCAAGAGCATCTGAGAGTGCTATCATTATATTTCCTCGCAAAATCCAACGCAATAAAAAAAATAGGGTTCTAATTTGAAAAACAGAAGTTAAGGCCAATTTTCGATCACTTTTTTCGAGACAAAATTTGAAAGACCCTCTGTTGATATTCGTGAATGTCAAAAGATGCACGAACTTTCCACATTCTTCCACTTTGACGTTGTAAAAACGGTTCACACTCGGGATGTTCAGAATAAGAAAAATGAACATAATACTGACTATAGATATTTGACTTTCTTTCCGGTTTTTTTTTCGAAAACTATTTGATGGAATACAATGGTTTTAACCGAAATGTATTCAGCATAAAATATGTAATCGGAAGAGCTCAGGCTCCAGAAATATTTCAGCTCAGTAGAGAGTTTCGAACAATTTCATAATCACAATGTTCAGATTTAAAATATGTCCTGTTCTCCAGAAACGTCTAATAGGTACTCGAACTTGGGACACCCTGTATTATAATGAGAACTACCTCCTTCCACTTTTGAAAACACCCTATATGGTACTCTTAATTTCAAAAGATTTTGATGTGTATTGATTTTCGCTTATACGGACGTATGTCAAACTGCTCCGCGTAAAGTGAACTTTTAGTAATCAAATCTTTGAAGGAAAATTGTAAAAGATACATCAAAATGTGCGTGAAATAACAGCAAATTCAACGCTATTTAAATTTATTTCCGAAATCGTGAAAAAGGACACTAAAAACGGAAGTTTGTGAATAAAAAGACTAGAAATAGAATAAATTCTCGGTCAACATATGTGTTACTGATAAGGTGATAAACACAATCAGTGGAAGGATGAAATGCATCAAATGCGACATAGAAGGAGATAAATATAGTATTTATAAATGTGACGTTTGTCACACGACTCAATGCAGGGAATGCGGCATTTTCTCCGCGTCAGAGGAAAAATGTTTCGCACTAAATAAAAGGAAAGTACTACTTCTTTGTCCGGAGTGTCGGGAGCAGTCTGGAAACATCATGGAGTTGATGAAAGAAAATCGTAAATTAAAACAGGAACTTGAGAAACAAACAAGCCTGAACAATGAGATGAAAAAAATTATTGATGAAAACAAAACCAAGAAAAATAAAAATGAAGAATTGATTCAACAAAATATACTACTAAAAAACGAAATCGCTGCACTCAATCAGAAGAATAATGATTTGATTGATAAATTAAATAAATTAGAACAGCGGTTTGTGGAACTAACCCAACAAACTGCAAAAAACAATGAAACACCTAAAAATACTACTAGTAAACAGTTAGAAGAAAAACAAACACCAATCACAGACCAATTTCAATTGAATAAAATTATAAAAGAAACTGTAGACAGTGTGATAGATGCTAAACTACAAGATTTCAGGAAGACCATGGAAATTAAATTACTAAACATAAATAATGATAGAAACATAAATAATGATAGAAACATAAATAAACCACTTTTTAGTGATATTACGAAAAAAAGGGCCCATGATAGGGTAGAAGGTCAACACACTCTCGATAAAGAATCAGTTAGTACTGAACATAAGAAAATTCATGTTGGAACACTTCTCGAGGACCAACAAAGATTAATGGAGGACATAATAGGACTGGGGAACACAGATAGCCAAGCAATAAATAAACAAAATAAAAGACAAAATGGTAACAGCACATTGATAGGAAAACAGCAACCTAAAGTTTTTGTGACTCCAAACAGGGAACAAAACACAAAACAAAGCAAACCAAGAAAAACAAGAGGTATCATAGGAAATGGTCAAGGGAAATCCATACTAATAAAAGGAATTAAACAGCTAGGACACATACATGTATGTAAATTAGACCCAAAATTAGAGGCCAATGAATTAACATTACATCTACAAAAAAATGGTTTCGAAGATGTGGTGTGCGAAAAAATCATATCTCGTAAACCAGAAATTTACTCTTCGTTTAAAATTAGTGTACCCAAAAAAGATATAGATGAATTAAAAAACCCAAGCATTTGGCCAGAAGGAACAAGAATCAATCCTTTTTTATTCAAACTGGAGTGGAAGAAACAGCAAACAGAAGAGTAAGGGTTCTTTTCCAAAATGTTCAATCAATTGGGAATAGTCATTTGAAACTTGAGAGCATCGTCCATGACCACCATATTGATTTTCTTAATGTTTGCGAACACTGGAAAACACTGGAACAATTGAAGAACTATCAGATACGGGATTTTCAACTAGCTTCATCATACTGTCGGAGCGAAAAACAACATGGAGGGTGTGCAATTTACTGTAGGAACAATATAAACTACAAACTGAGGTCAGATATAAATTTGTTGTCTGTTCCTTGTGTTTTTGAGTGTTGTGCTGTTGAGTTTCACGTGGACGGTGGGAGGGTGATTATGATTTGCATATATAGACCACCCATGTCTGATGAGGGGATATTCTTTGATAGACTCACTATATTATTTGATAAATTAGCAAACGAAAAGGCATATCATGTTATTTCGGGTGATTTTAATATAGATGTTTTAGATAACAGAGATAAATGTACACAATGTTTTAAATCTTTTGTAAACAATTTAAATTCAAAACTTCTATTTGCAGAACCTACAAGAATAACAGCTAACAAAAGTTCTTGCATAGATAATATCCTTTCAGACATTGAGAATGTACACACAGAAGTATTTCAGCCACACACATCCGACCACTTGGCACTGAAGTTAACAATTTACTGCAGATCAAAAACAAAACCAGTCAATAAAAAACTAACCAGACATTTCAAGGAAGAGGCAATAACATCTTTCAAAGAAGAACTGAAAAGGGTGGATTGGTCGGAGGTGTATGATATACAGGAGGAAAACATTAATGAAATGTGGAACCTTTTTGCAATAAAATACCAGGACATATTCGATCAAAATTTTCCACTGGTGAAATTGAACTTACAAACCAAAAATAGATACAAAAAAACCGAAGAAATAATACTGCTGAAAGACATGTTAGATAAGACATACATGGTCTCAATGAAAAGACCAGAGCTTAAAGAGCATTATAAAAATATTAAAAAAATATATGATGAGAAAATAAGTGAACAGAAAAAATCCCAATTTCAGGAACAGATACATAAAGCTAATAACAAATCTAAAGCTACCTGGCAGGTCATCAAAACTGTTACAGGAAAAAACAAAGATGAGAAGGAGAAAACACCTAGAAATATACCAGTAATGGTGGATAAATTTAATGATTATTTCACTAGAAAAGCTTTTGACTCAGTGAAGGATATGCCAAAAATAAATGATCACATTATTATAGACAGAGTAGAAAATTCATTTAACATGTTTGAGATCATGGAAAATGAACTCAAGATTATTATCACTAAAAAACTGAAAAACAAAAATAGTGTAGGATGGGACGGAATTCCGTTAAAAATCATTGAAAGATCTTTTGACATAATTAAAAAACCTTTATGCTACATAATGAACAGATCAATCATGACTGGAATTTTCCCAGAACACCTGAAAATAGCAGTAGTGAAACCAATGTATAAGAAAGGGGACCCTGAACAATTAAGTAATTATAGACCAATTAGCAAACTAACAGCATTCTCAAAAATTTTTGAAAGAGTACTCTACGACAGACTCCTCAAGTTCTTTGGTAAATTCAAGATACTCAGTGAAAGCCAACATGGCTTCCTAAAAAGCAAGAGTACGGAAACGGCAATGTATGAACTGGTTCAGGTGGTCCTGAGAGCACTTGAAGAGGGTGACACTCCATTAGGATTATTCTTGGACCTAGCAAGTGCATTTGACTGTGTGGAATATAAGAGGCTATACGACAAACTTGAGAGATATGGTATAAGAGGTAATACCCTGAAATTCATAAAAAGCTATCTCACCAATAGAAAGCAAAGGGTAATGATGGAAGAGGATGGAATAGAATATGTGTCAGCAGACAACACACCTATCCTGGGAGTTCCACAGGGCAGCATACTGGGACCTTTACTGTTCATAGTGTACCTGAATGACCTCCCTGAACAATTAATTTCAGAAAACAAGTCAGTTTTCATTTATGCAGATGACACAAACATTCTTATTAAGAATAAAACATTACAGGACGTTATACAAGAAAAGGATACAACTATAGAGAAATTGGAAACATGGGGCATAGCAAATAAATTGGTGCTAAATAAAAACAAAACTGAATGCCTTTTCTTTGAAACTGGGAAAGCTAAGAAAATGTACCCAAGAATTATATCAATAGGAACAACAGAAGTAACAGTGGCGAAATCGATGAAGTTCCTGGGAGTTTACTTAGACTCAAATTTGAAATGGTGGGAACAAATAGAGTACCTCAATGGTCGCTTGAGTTCTGTAGGATATACCTTCAATGTACTCAGACGTCAACTTTATCAGGAAACGTTGTTGATACTGTATCACGCGAACTTTATGTCAGTTTTGAGTTATGGAATAACCATATGGGGTGGCAGCAATCAAGTAAATAGACTATTTTTAATACAAAAAAGGGTTATAAGATATATATTTGGCATGAGCTACAGGGAATCATGTAGAGGAATCTTTAAAAAGCATAAATTAATGACAGTAACTGGTTTATATATATATAAATGTTTAATTTTTATACATAAGCATGGAAATTATTTTATAGAATGTAAAAATATCAATAATACTAGGCAAATGCAACCCTATGTATTTCCTATACATCACTTGACACTAACGGAAAATAATACTCACTATATGTGCATGAGGTTCTTTACAGCCTTGCCAAAATCAGTACAAATTATACAACTTCTCAAACCATTCAAAGCAAGGGCAAGACAAATTGTAATAGACTGTGAGCCGTATGTACGTGAGGATTTCTTCGAGTACTGCAGAAATAGTGTAGAGCTTGTATAGGAGGGGAAGGGAAACTAAGAGCAAATGTGCTTTGTTTTCAAATTGGATGTAGAATTAAGTGTTCATTTTTTTCTGGTATACTGAAATATTTATTTCAGATGACGATTTTCAGTTTCTGTATTTTATTGTTGTAGAACATGATACATATTCTTGGAATAAACGATATTATTATTATTATTATTATTATTATTTGAATAACCATTTGCTTTGATTTTTATCTAGTGTACTCTATTCACTTTCAGGCGTTGGTTGTATAATGTTGCGAGGGGTATTGATAAAGATCCAGTTCAGGTGAAACTCGTTTCTAAATCAATTGGTTGCTGTAAAAGGTTTCCTGGAAGGACATCCTTATGTAAAGCAGAAGCGGTGGAACATTGGATGAAGGAACTTAGTAGTGAGATTTCGGATAGGCTGTATGAGGATTTGAAAGAAAATAATCGAAAAGGAAAACTCATGACAGTGAGCTTCTCGCAAGAAACAAATCAAACTGAAATCAGTAGTACAAGAGCAGTACCATTAAAATCATATGAAATGGAAAAAATATGTCAACAAGCTATGGAGGTACTGGAAAAATACTGTAGAAAGCCTGATAGTTCATATCACATAACATTCTTGGGTTTGAGTATAGGCAACTTCGAAAATATCAAAAATGTGAAAACTATTACTTCATTTTTTAAAAGAGTTGACAGAACAGAACCAAATCCCACAAAAATTGATATCTTTAACGATTGTTCTCACAATGATCCGACGTATTCAGTTCAAAAAGAATCTGCAAGATCAACTATAATTCCATTAAAAGAATCAGAAATAGTAAGTACAATTCCTTTGTATGGTTCCGATATTTTGAATTGTGACGAGAAATCAGTCTTTTCTGATACAACCGTAGAGCTTGAAGAAGACCCTGATAATTTGTTTTTTTACGATGATCATACAGGATCTGAAAGATTCTCTACGGAAAAACTGGAAGCAAACAAAAGTGCGGGTAATAACAACTATAATCTTACTGAGAATTTTGCATTAGGATCGAATGTCCTTCCCAATTTAGAGGACTCATCTGCCGAAGGACTGTATCCAATAAATTCTTCAATATCCCATTCTCCAGTGCTTCAATCACGAAAACATGAGAATACAGATGATGAGAGTGATTCTTCAAGGGAAATTAAACGCAATTTCGATACCTCTAAAATATTCAGAGAGCGTTATAGTAGCAGTGATGAAGAAAATGAAAACATAACATTAGAAGGAAGTCAAAACTGGACAACCGAACTATCTGAAAATTGCAAAGAATGTGGAAAACGTATTCTAGTGGTGGACATGGTTTCACACATGGATTATCATTTAGCCTTAAAATTGTCCAAAGAAATGATTCCTGCGAATGAAAAAATATTACAGACTAAACAAAAAAATAATCCCCCTCCCAAAAAGCGTAAAATAGGCCAAACTTTGGGGAATATTAAGGCATTTTGCGTACCGAAGCATATTAATTCAGATGAGTTTACTGAACTGTGTGCAGAATGTAATAAAAGAATTAAAATCGAAGATGTACCCACCCATCATGATTATCATGCTGCCAAAAAACTACATTTAGAATTGAATAGCCCAAGTTCTAAAAGTGAACGGCTCAATAGCAATAATCCTGTTGCTTCCTCAAGTAAGGTGCCTAGTAATAACAAAAATAAAAAAAAAATTGGAAAAGGAACGAATATTTCATCATTCTTCAAACAACTTGACTCTTAATAATTGTATTTTTGTTAAAGCGTACAATGAGATATTCGAAATATTCCTCGAAATTAGAAGTATTGTATATTGTTTGCAACGTTATTATCTATTGAACTTGTTATTATATTTTTGGAATTCCTCAACTTCTTACTTCCCTTACATCCTTTCAATAATAATTCGTTGATCATTCCTGTGAATAGTACATTGTATATTGGGTAGTTACAATAATATATTCCCGGGAATGTACGAACTTTTAGAACGATGTATACATACATTTATGGCAACCAAGATTATCATAAATGAGGAATCTTCATGAAATCATTGTTACGGGGTTTTATCTACTGAGGTTAATTAATCCTCCATTTTGTAATCGCCTCCGGTTGGCGCCAGCTTAAATATTGCAAATCTCTTTTGACAGTTTCTAGCCGGAGACAGGATCGGTGTTATCTTAGTTGTGAGCAAAAGCAATGTAGCAACATTCTAGTTTTCTGTGGACTTATTCTACTTCCGAAATGGGAGTAAAATCTTAGAGACTTAGACTATATAGAGACCCGTTTATTAACATTGAAATAAGTCGCACCTGAAGCTTAGAGCGGGTCGATTGTACCTTATACTGGTCCACTGGAATCGTTTGCTATATTCTCATGTTACCAAACTGAGCAGATTGTAGGTATCTCCGATTATACACAAAAACTATTTCTCTCATTTACAATGCTAAATTGATATAACATCTTGTGATTTTTATTGAGACAGACTTTTCGGATATATCATTTATGAGTAAAAGTAAATCAATGAATATAGTTGATTGTATATTTTATGCTAGAGGCTATTGTACCACAGAAATTCAGGTTACATTTATGACAACACCGCTCTTATGTCAACGTCAGTTCGACGAGAGATGGAATAGATACTTTCCTCAACACGTGATCTTCGAAGAAACATGTAGCCGGTAAAATGGGATTGAAAGTAGTTGAATTTCAAGAAAAACTTATGTTGAATTTGATGGCTGTTTATGATTCAGTGGCGTAGAAACTTTAAATAAGGCCGTTAAATAAGGCAGTTGAAACTGTCAGTCTAAACTGAGGAATATGAAGAAATTCATTTCTCTCAGTTAAACTGCACAGTTGGCAAAATCGCATTAAACTGAGACTGAAATGCCCACTCACGTACAGTTTAGACTAACAGTTTCAACTGCGCTCAGTTTAACTGTACGTGAGTGGCCGGCCTAAGGAAGTTTTCAGCTTGTAACTGTTCAGGTGCAAATTAATATGACAGTCAGGATTGTCGAGAAATCTATCGAGTATAATAGACCTGCCTACATCTGTTTCATCGATCTACAGAAAGCATTTGACCGGGTAAAGCTACAGGATGTTGTCCATTTGCTATACTATACAGCCTTCAACTTGATTAGAGTCATTGAAAACATATACAGCGCCAACAAAATACAAGCCAGAATTGACGGAGAACTGACCGAATCTATACCCGTAGACAAGGGAATACGCCAGGGCGACTCATTGAGTCCACTTCTCTTTAATATAATCATGGACGAGATTATAAAACAAGTACGCCACTTGAAAGGTTATAAAATGGGTAACCGTAATATAACTATCCTATGTTACGCCGATGACGCTGTACTTGTTGCGGAAAATGAAGACGATCTTCAGAGGTTGCTGTATCGCTTTAACTGTGTAGCCAAGTCCTTGAATATGATCATCTCAGCATCAAAAACAAAAAGCTTGACAACATCTAAAATACCAATCAGATGCAAACTTGTTGTCGACGATCAAATAATTCAACAAGAAATGAAATTCAAATACCTAGGTATTGAGCTCTCTGGATATGGGGACATTGAGCTGGAAGTTAGACAACAAACAAACAAAGCACTGAGGGTCGCTGGCTGTTTGAATGACACCATATGGAAGAACAAATATCTACACACTGAGACAAAGGCACGAATATATAAATCTGTCATAAGACCTATAATGACATACACAGCAGAAACACGACCAGATACAGCAAAAACGAAAAGAATCCTGGAGGTCGGCGAAATGAAGATCTTACGGAAAATCGCTGGAAAGACTTTATTCGACAGAGAACGAAGTGACAACGTGAGACGGACATGTAGAGTGGAAAACATCAACGATTGGGTGCTAGGCAGAAAGATGGAATGGAACGAGCACATAAGCCGAATGGACCAACAAAGATTGGTGAGAATAGCACGCGATGAATCTCCCATTGGAAGAAGAAGTTTGGGAAGACCACGAAAAAGATGGAGCGATAATCTTACCGTCCATTAAACGCAGACGAGTTATGAAGAATAAACAGGCAATTGTGCCTATCATAGAGAAAGAAGAAGAAGAAGAAGGATTGTTTTTTGTTATGCAACAATGTGGACAGTCTTTGCTACATTTATTGTCAGCAGTATTGGCCAAAAATTCTAGTTCGTTGGTACTAAAATAAACTCAAATTCATACGAAATAAAAAACAAAAAATCACTAGAATAAAAAAAATATGGTACCGGCACGTTGATTGACGACGTCATAACACCCGCAGATGTCAATTGCAAAGTAGAGACCAAATCTAAAGCAATATTCGACCACAAAAGTTTATATATAAGTATTAACCTGGCAACAAACGTGAACATTGTCAAATCAAAAAAGATTGTTTATAAAAATTATAAATGATAATGAAAAACTAAAAGATACGGTTCGCACACTGCTACCAGAAAGCATTGATGGGTTGATAGGGCTTCTGAATGAAGCTAAAAGCACATGTACAATAAAAAAAAAGTCGATAATAAAAAATAATAAATGGTGGTACAATTATACCATAATTGCAAATATAATGAGAAGGGACAGCCTATACAAGAGAATGAAGAAGTTCCCATACAACGCCAAACATCAGGATAACTATGAAATACAAAGAAAAAAGTGAACAATCTGATTAGAAATCAAAAGAAGAATTGCAAGGAATTGGAAATAACACTAGAAAATTATGGTCAACAATAAATAGAATCCTACCAGTGAATAATAAAACAGAAACAAAACTAGCAAAGACATACAAAAATGCAAGAGAAAAAGCAAATTTACTCAACAGATATTTTATCCATGCAGCTGAACAAACAGAGAGAATTATTTAAAATAAAACAAAATTTGAGGAAATTGAACAGAACCAGTCGCTCTCTACAGGGTGAGTCTTTGACTTGTACATATATTTTAACTGAAGATTCTTGAGGTCAAAAGAAACCTTTTTTTCGTTTTCCATTTTTCCGAATTCGGCTCTGTTAAAAAGATATAGCCATTTGAAAAAAAACATGGGGCTGATTACGAGCCTGAAAACATTCTCTGGAACCAATGCAAAGTTCATATTTCTCGATTAAAATTAAGTTGGTATATTTGGGGGAACTCAAGTACTAACCTTATTTGAATAAGAATGTTAAAAACACGATATTTCTTAAAAAAAAAACACTCAGTTTGGTCCGATTATATCGGCAATTGAAAAGCCATATTTCTCCTATATACAGGGTGTCTCAAGTTCGAGTGCCTATTAGACGTTTCTGGAGAACTGGACATATTTGAAATCTGAAAATTCGGATTATGATATTGCTCGAAATTCCCTACAGACCTAAAATATTTTCAGAGCCAGGGAGTGAAAATAAATTTTCTCAAAATTTTTTTTTTCAATCTTTTCGTTTCCGATATGATTGAGTAGTCAATGCTGAATACGTTTCTGTTAAAACCATTGTATTCATTCGAATAGTTTTCAAAATATCGACAAAAAACCTGAAAAAAAGTCAAATTTTCATCGTCACTTTTATGTTCATTTTTCTTATTCTGAACATCCTTAGTGTAAACCGTTCTCACAACGTCAAAGTAGAAGGAAAAGGTGTGGAAAGGTCATGCATCTTTCGAATTTCATGAATACAATCACAGGGTGCTTCAAATTTTGTGTCAAAAACTGTGATCGAAAATCGGTCATAACTTCTGTTTTTCAAATTAGAAACCTATTTTTTCATTATTTCGTTGGATTCTGCGAAAAAAAGTAATGATAGCACTATCAGATGCTCTTTCTCCTAAATTCAGTAATTCCCGAGTTATTTGAGCTTTTCTGGATTCATGTTGTACGTAGAATCAAGCGGCGATCAATGGCGACCAAGATGTATTATCTTGGTCGCCATGGATTATTTCAGTAAGTGGGTAGAAGCATATTCCCTTCCAGATCAAGAGGCTGTGACGGTTGCTAAAGTATTGGTAAAAGAATGGGTTAGCAGGTTTGGTGTCCCAAGAGAATTACATTCTGACCAAGGAAGGAATTTCGAATCACATGTGTTCCAAAAGTTATGTGAGACTCTTGGTATCAGAAAAACCAGGACGACGGCCTTACATCCGCAGTCAGATGGGATGGTGGAGCGTATGAATAGAACCATGGGTGTTCTGGCTGGTGTTTCCAAATATCATTTTTATATTGTTGTGTAAAAACATAGTGTGTGAAAAGGGTTGAAGGAGAATAGTTGTCAAATATATAATAGAAGAAAAGTCATTATTTATTATTTGAGAATTAAAGAGGTTTTATATTGGTTTAGCCACACCATTTTTTGGTCCTTCGAGCCATTATAGATAAAAAAGAAATTGTGCTCTAAGCCACGAGCATAAATTTCAATCTTCTCGATATGCCAGATCGGGAAGAATCTTTAAGGAAGACCACAAGAAAAAATGCAGGAAAACCTCCCTTAATTATTCAATTGAAACGAATTGAATTACGAAGATTAGAAGCTCTGAAAGCGATAATACTAAAGGAAGCAGAAGCAACAAGGGCAGCAAGAGTAGCAGAAGCAGCAAGGGTAGCAGAAGTAGCAAGAGCAGCAGAAGCAGCAAGAGCAGTAGAAGCAACAAAAAATGCGAGAAAACCTCTCTCAAGTATTGAATTGAAACAAATTGAATTGAAAAGATTAAAAGCTTTGAAAGCGATAATACTAAAGGAAGCAGAAGCAACAAGGGCAGCAAGAATAGCAGAAGCAGCGAGAGCAGCAGAAGTAGCAAGAGCAGCAGAAGCAGCAAGAGCAGCAGACGCCGTAGATGCAGTAAGAGCAGCAGAAGCAGTAGAAGCAGCAAGAGCAGCAGAAGCAGCTGAGATGAGGAAATGCATGGAAAAAGAGGAACAAATTACTAATATTCAAGCTTCAGTGGAAGTCGAACAAGTTTCACAAAATTCGTCAGTGAGATCGAGTTCCGAAGCCTCTATAAATAGTTGTGATGAAGAGGTACCTGAAACTATTCAAGCCCCAATCGAAAATAATTTCCAAACATTGACCAAAGGAAATAAAGAGAAAATTCGAATATGGCTGGATCAAGTGAATATTGAAAATCATAGAAATGAGTCAACAGACAATCAGTTATTTCTCCATTAGATTCTAATTCTGAACCAGAAGCTGACAGCGCTAAACGTGAAATAATTCTTGGCCTGGAAAGCGATCAAAGCATCGACGATTTCTTCCAAGACACGGAGTTTCTACGAAAGAGCAAAGACGTATGCGAGTCCTCCATCTCAGAACTGCTCGACACGTCCAGAGCACAAGCGACCCCTTGGGAGGTAGAAATACGAGAGTTTTGTCTAGAAAGAATACCCTTCAGGCAAGAAGAAATCATCAAAAAGATGAACGACGCTCTAGAAGACTTCGACGATCGACATGAGAACTTGAACAACGAACGAGCCGAGCCATTGGTGGGTGGTTTATTCTGCGACCTCTCCATCCACAGACTACACCAAGAGCTAATAATTCTGAGAGATTTCGAGGCGCACCAAGAGGTCCTCCAGGAGAAGGTGTTTGCCAGGATGACGAGCGTGCTAGACATGGAGGATGTGATAAACGGGGTGAAGTCGCAGAAGAACTTGGAACAGCAGGATTTGATACACGAGCAGTTCTACAAGCTGATCCACGACAACAAGTTCTCCAAATTTCTGAAGAATGTGTTCAAGAAGAAGCACAAGCCTCCTAAGGTCCCGCACGGAGATGATTCCAGTTCCGGGTCATCGTCTTATTCCAGTTCGGAATCGGAAGAAGAGCAACGTTCTATTAATTTTTTGTGGCCGCGGAGAATGTTCTGGCTGGTGTTTCCAAATATCATTTTTATATTGTTGTGTAAAAACATAGTGTGTGAAAAGGGTTGAAGGAGAATAGTTGTCAAATATATAATAGAAGAAAAGTCATTATTTATTATTTGAGAATTAAAGAGGTTTTATATTGGTTTAGCCACACCAATGGGCAAATACTTATCGAAAGTAGTCTCGGACCACCAAAAAGACTGGGATGAGTACATCCATCTATTTCTTTTGGCATATCGTTCATGTGTTCATGAATCCACGGGCATGACCCCTGCGAGCATTGTCTTCGGTCGCGAAATAAGACTGCCATGCGATATAATGTTTGGATGCAAACCTGGAGACGACATTGCTGGAGAGGACTACGTCAGCAAACTCAGGCAGAAGATGGATGACATACACGATAGAGTGCGAACGAACATCCAAAGAGCTAGTGACAGGATGAAAGACATTTACGACGTTAAGACCAATCCGTTGCAGTATGATCCTGGAGATCGTGTATGGTTGTACAACCCTCAACGACGTCGTGGATTGTGTCCTAAGTTTCAGCGAGCATGGGAGGGCCCATATGAGGTGCTGACTAAGCTAAACAGCGTTATTTACCGCATCAAGAAATGCCCCAATGGAAAGCCCAGGGTGGTGCACTTCAATCGTTTGGCACCGCATAAAGGGACTCAGGATTCATTTCATGCGGACGTAATTCGTGTTTGCGAGGCGATCACCGACCAAAGAGAATTTGAACAGTTGGACAGAGTCTACGAAGGCCGTAGAAATGGCGTAGTTAGAGAAATACAGCAGAACATGTTTGAAGTATGCGGAGAATATTCCCTGGCGCATTGTGTAGCTGCAGATCTTCGAATGTCCAGAGGAATCGCTTCTGTGTTCCGGGAGAAGTATGGGAAAGTAGAAGATCTAATGTGTCAGGCGCGTTCTGTCGGTAGCGTCCTGAAGATTGAAGATGACGATGGAAGATCTTTATTTTATTTAATAACGAAGGAGTTTTCGCACCAGAAGACCACTTATTACGACTTATGGCGAGTCCTCAAGAACTTGAGGGACCAGATGCTGGAAGAAAACTTACCTAAGTTGGCTATTCCCAAGTTGGGATGTGGTTTGGATGGTTTATCTTGGTGGATGGTAAGGAATATGATTGAAGAGTTGTTCCAGAATACATCTATTCAAGTTTTGGTATGCTGTTTCAATCCATTACATGAAAAACAACTTCCAAAGAAAATTCCTTGCTACTTCTTCTCGAAAGGGAGATGTAATAGAGGAGAAACCTGTCCGTACATGCATTCAGCAATTGTTGATGTTTCGGGACGAAACACTTTTAAGGAGGGAGCAGTGTTACGAATACCGTAACTGGTCAGCATATGGGAAGTGACATGAAGGGGAGAATGTTCGATGGTGGAAAGAACAACTGTCAGGTGTTCTATGCATCTATGTTTTTGAAATAAGATAGGAAAAGTCATTATTGGATAGACAATGGGCGCGTTCATCCGACTAAGCAGCTACCGCCACCGCTCCTTCAAACGTCAAAACCATATGATTTTTTCGATCCGTTGTGTCAAATTAGTTAGTAATTTTGACACAACGAATCGAAAAAATCATGTGGTTTTGACGTTTGAAGGAGCGGTAGCGGTAGCTGCTTATAGTGCGTTCAACTTGGCGATCGCAACGATCAAAACGCTCCTTTGGCCGTTCCACATGGCGACTACGGTCGTTGTGGACGCGGCGAATACGTCACTCATGACGTCATTGTTTTCGCCCACGCCAAGCTCACAACGACCCATCCCAAGACTTGGGTCTTTGCGGTCGTTCGAGGAGTGGGGATGATAATTTGGTCACGGCCTGCTAAAGACTGATGTAGTAGGCCAATGCCAATCTAGCCCGTTCCACTTGAATGTTTGATTGCAACGATCGCGAGCTTGTGGAATGGGATAAACAGCGGTCGTGAGCGTGAGCATTGTGAGCGCCAAGTGGAACGCACTATTAGTCGGATGAACGCGCCCAATTTTAAGTAGAGTAGTGAATATTGCTGTGGATTGACGAATAGACTATTATTTCTTGTTGAGTATTTTTTTAATAAAACTGTGTGAACCCCGAAAAACGTAACAATATTTAAATAGGTACTTAATTATCGATGATCAATTTCATAACACTATTGTTGAAGGGATGTTGACACATGTTACAAATTCATATAAATTGAGGTTTTCCACATTGAAGGTAGTTTTTGAAATACTATAATAATATTTTAGTGATCTAATTACTCTCATTCAATTAAATGAAATCGATTTAAAATATGTAATCTATTACCGTTTATCACGTGACTGCAAACACGAATGAGAATACGTGACGTCACTGTTCTGTAAACAAGCTAACCTTACTGTCATCACGAGTACGAACTTACGAAGAACAGAAGAGAGTAAAACGTATCACCAGCGAACTATTTCACGATTATTTGATATTACGCAAACGATTCGTTCGCAAGAAATCACACAAGATCAGTTCGCTTTGACAGACGGCGAAGTCTGTTTACCGTATAGTAACGTCATCATAATCACTTCTTTTGAGCGGGAATTTTGAAAACTATTCTTATTTACGCATTTTTTATTGGTATTTGCAATATTTTTTCCATTTTTTCGTGTTTGTATAGGGCTTATCTACAAATTAATATCATTTCCAAAAAATAGTCAACATCCCTATTGTGGTATTAACCTTTTTCATCTGTTAAAACTGCACCATTAAATCAAACTCAGACAAGACGCCTGGCAACCTTAAACATGATAACTATGTCAATATTATTTTGATTGAATGACACCTTCTCAACAATTTTTCTTTAAATACTAATTAATGAGAACACGATAAAAACTTCTAAATATCCCTCTAGAATAGCCGTGTCAGAGACAACCGAGACGGGTAACTACCTGCTAAAAAAGAGGGGCATTTTATTCTCCATCTCTCTCAGTTTCATGTAAAGATCAGCATAGAGGCGCTGCATGTAGTTTGAGAAAGGAATGGAAAAATTTAAAAATCATTACTGCTGGAATTGCAAATAAAAACCATGTTATAGGAATTTTAAAAACGTGTATAATTCATTCGATACACCGTTTAATAATAACCAAGTCTTTGTCCTTGGGACCTTGGATGATAGCAGTGAACATGTCGCATACAGACAGAATAGTTGCTTTAATAGATATGGACTGTTTTTATTGCCAAGTGGAAGAAAAGTTAAATCCAAATTTGGCAGGAAAGCCTATAGCTGTTGTTCAGTATAATCAGTGGAGGGTAAGTGTCACCAACCACATCCTTAAGGGATTCCTTATATTGAACTTTTGAGTTTTTAATTATAAAGGGGCGCGGCAAAATTTGAAATTTACGCGGGAGATTTGAAATGCCTTGTCACATTTCACAGCTGATATAAAAGACTGCAATACTGTATGAAAAAACTTCTACATTCTTCAGTAGAGAGAAAATAATCTACTGTGAAATATGAAGTTTTCCATACAATATTTATTGCAAATATTCAATATTGGAGACAAAATAGGTTTATAAAATAAAAGTACCTAGTTAATTGGCAAAGAACATTTAATTATTTACTGCATTAATCAGCACACATATAAATGGACAAATTGAAAAGTGATCAGAATATAAAAACAATCATGAAAATTCAATAGAAAAGAATCGATCATTCATAGCATGAATTCACCATTCAGATGAATGTACGAATATGAAACAAAAATAATATTTATGAATACTTATATATATGAGAAGAAATAACACATGATCAAAATGGAAAACAACAGTTAATTATCAAAAACAAAAGATCAATCCTTCCCTGCATGAATGCACTATTCGCATGAATGCACATATACAGACGAGAACTAACAAATTCACAAGATTGAAAAACGGTAATCCTTAACCAAGAAGGAATAATTATTTACTGCATGAATTCAACTTTCAGATTAATGTACCAATATGAAACACAAAGAATACAGATAAGAATAAATAATTAATTATCAAAATTGAAAAGTAGTAGTTCATTATCAACAAAAAATGGTCATTCAATTCACTGCATGCACAAAACATTATGAATCTACATACGTACATATATTGAAAAAAGCAAATCATTATTAAACAGAGGATCAATCATTTGCTGCATGAATTCAACGGTCAGATGAATGTACCTAAATGAAACTCAAGAATACTTAAAAATATACAGAATGGAATCTTGGAAGAAATATCAAATAATCAAAATTGAAAAACAGGATCAATCATTCACTGCATGAATTCACCATTCGATGAGTACACTAATATGCTAATACAGATGAGGTGTAACAAACGATTGAAATTTAAAAACGGTAATTCTTTATAAACAGAAAATGATGAATCATATACTGCCCGCAATAAAATATAAACAAAATACATATAAATATTATACAGATAAGAAGAAATAAAAATAATTTAGATTGAGAAATGGTGACGAAAAACTAAAAAGAGAGAATTAATTCATTAAAATTAGATTATTATTCAACTTTTTCTTTCTTGGAGAATTCTGGCTTGTATTTCCGTAATTTCCTGTTTCATTCTCTTGAATCACTAAGGAGTTCCAATTCTGCAGAGTGACCTAATGGTTTGAATTTCCTCATAATGTATAGGACATTCGAGTGACGATATTCCTGAAGAATAACTTGTACTTTCTCCAGGAAATTCATCTGAAATGATCCAACATTTAAGTGCTGCATCACATTATTCACATTCCAATTTAAAACTGATTGTTGTATATTTGAAAGTATCTGGACTATTGTCAAAAATCCTACGACCTCACAGGGTTTCTCCCACGGTTTCTTCAGTATATTTCATCCCCAAACTTTCCAGCCTTGAATAACACCAATTTACAATTAACGATTACCAATCTTTGAGCACCTCTAATATGGTGTATAAATAAATATAACTAAAATAAAACAGACTGATGACACTATAATTTGCATAGACACATTAGGTGACCCTATCTTATGCATATTTTCTTATTTTGCAGTTCCAATAATATCTCCCTGCACAAATTATTATGTGGATCAATACCTTTGTGACGTCCTGAAGACAGCCTCACTTTCTTCTGGCAATTCTGTTTAGGTGACCCACCGAAAAGGCACTGCATCTTTATTTAATTCATAGGAGATCAAGTCACGAAAGAAAGCTGGCTTGAAATGTTTATCACAAATCTTCCACCTTCTATCAGATTCTCCTTTGAATATCCTAAACTTCCTTGCCACAACATTGATCTAAAATTTTCAAAAAATTAATATGATAATGTTTACATATTTCAAATATCTTACTTTTCAATATTCCCGGGAAAACAATAGATTTTCTTCACCTCCAGATCATCAGATCCACATATAATGCACAATGCATGTTAGCTAATTTAAAAACAAATATTCCTACTCTGAAGACATTCAACTTTGTAAACATGTAAACAACATCATTTAAGCCGCCATTTGCATTTTCGAAGAGTAGTTTCCTACCATTTAGGCTTGAAAATTAACGCCATCTAAGTAGAATCTTACATCAGTTTTAAACAAGGATGAACTTATATGAATTTCATTGAACAGACAGAGATGGCCCAATTTCCTTAAAATGCCCGTAATTTCAGTACCTAGTTACACGTCTCGTTTGTCTCTGGCCGTGTATAAAACACAATATAGCTCAGATGCACGCGAAATATACAAGATATCGAAACAGTACTCATTTTCTAGTTTGGAATTTTTGCCGATAGAGGGCGTTTGGATATTTGGATTCGCCAATAATATATAACACCAATCTGTGGTCACATACCAGAAAAATGGCCGCCAATGCAGCCACAGTCTGTAGAACAACCAAAGATATTCTACAACAAGATGGAGCATAGTGAGAGAGAAAACGTCCTCATAATAAGATAGCTATATATTGTTTATTTTGGTCAAAATGTAAACATTAACCCACACACTCCCATTGGTGAGAAATATCATGTGGAACGAAGTAATCCGAATGAGTCCGTACAATTCCGAATTCATAATAGCATCGTTGTCAAATCTACGGAAATGTCTGGAGTCTCCTTAGGTTCAAAGAGAAATACGAAATTTAATAACTGGAAGTTCAACTAAGAATTCATAAACTTATTAGCTATGGAATAAATTATGATAACTATAATTGTTATTGTATCTAGTCACGAATGTTATGACAATCATTTCTTTCAAGTACAACGAAAATTGAGAGGACGAAGTTAAGAAAAGGAAATTGGTGATATAAAATTGACAACGACGTATCATTAATCGACAGATTTCAACATGGCCGCAATCTGTTTACATTCTTAAGTGAAACAAACTTGTCGTTTCACAAGTTATTTGTTGATCCTTGGTGTGGAAACTGTATTGTACAATTACATTTTCGATTGAAATAGGAGAAAAATGGTAAATCGCTGTGTGGCTTACAGAAAAATCAGCAGTGAAGGCAGTGGGAAATCCTTGCATCCGTAAGTAAACAAATAACAAACCAAAAACAACTGTTCTCTCCATAGGCGTCGCATGGAATATTTATTTTCTTCATTAGAATTTCAACATAATTTTTTTTGCTAGAATGCCTGGGGATAATATAAGAAGAAAATAATGGACTGATAATTCAAAACTAAAAATCCTTATATCTTCAAAGTGGTTTTACGTTTGCTGTGATCATTTTTCGGATGAAGACTCATCTTTATATCAGGAAAAAAAATTTTGAAGACTGAAGCTGTTCCTTCTAGGATTTCTTCATCATCTAAGCATTTGTAAGTGTATTGGATACTTCGAATGTTGTGTTAACAACCATTTGGATAAATTTTGTTTCATCAGTATATGGATGAAAGAGAAGAGGATAATTGTTTTTTATTTCAGGTCAAGTAGCAGATCAACTGCTTCAGCTGAAAGGCCCATCGCCAGGAAACAGCAGATGCTGGTAAAGTTTCAGGATCCTTGCCACCGCCGAGTGATTCTGATCTATCTAAAACTTCAACAGCCTCAGATTTGTCCTCTACACTAACTGCTTCAGATTCTTCAAGTACATGTCAAGATATGTTGGAGGCCAATGAAACATATTCATTATTGCAAAGAAGAAAAATTTACAGTTATTTATTCAAAGCTTCAAAATTCGTTATTAGTGTATGCACTCAAGCTGAAAAAACATTTAGATATTTTCTTTCAAATGATCCAAACCTCTCGACTTCTAAATCTGAGAAGCTTATGAATAAATTGTTGTATAATTGTGTAAATAATTTGCAAAATGATGGTGTTCACTGCATTTGGGAATCATGCTTATGATGACGAGGTGCTGGGATGTCAAGAACTGCCACTTATAAAGCTTCTATCAAAAAGATACCTATTTACAATTCGTATACAGCACGAAACAAGAAAATTGAGTGATCGAGTGTGTAATAGAGTGGGAAGTATGCTTACACGCTTGATATTATATCAAAACCAATAAAAATTGTACTGATATATTATGTTATACAGAATTATTGTAAGTTGATAAACATTAAATTTTATTTCAACAAATGTTCTCATTCTATTTCAATAAAATGTCATTTTTATCTATTGAACGTTGCAGAATATAGGTGGAATATTTTTTTTCATTTCATTTACTTTGAAAATCCATAGCAATGATTGAACGAAAAGTTTTGAAAAGTCAATTAGTAGGTTTATTGTCACGTAAACAAACATATTTAATATTGTCAGAAGTGACATGAAGCATCAGAAGTTTTTTTCTGGATTTGCTCTTTCTTTTTTGCTAATTTGTCAATAAAATAACTTCTTTAAATCTATGGGAGATGATCCCCCAATATATGAGGTCTGTGGAGTTTCTCGAACACCAGAATAATCATCAGATCGAATGATCCTTCCGATCCAAGAGAGAGTTAGGACTTCTTGAAAAGGTTTTTTTAGCAGGTGAAGTAATTTTTTCACTTCTGAGTTCTTGTTACGGATACAATTCCATCCAAATCGATGAAAAAGCTTGTTTTCAAGTACAAGAAGCTCTGTGACATGGATATCAGCATATTTTTCTGAACAAACTCAGTAATTATACACATATACAGGGAGACAAACAGATTTTTTTCTTCAGTACAATCTGATCCTTGTCGCAATTTCTCCACACGTTTGATTTAAGAAAAAAGTATGTATTGCTCTCTTTCAGAGGAATAAATATAATAGGATGATATGAAAACAACTTTTTTATACACAACTGTAACCAACTTTTCGTTTGGAACTTTCAGGTCATATTTCGAAAGAGATTCTTCGTAATAATGTAAAATGGAACTTTATCTGCGAAATCAGTCGAACCATCATATCCATTCCAGAAAATGATTTATATTTATTTGGGATATTGTATTATTTACTTAGACCATAGTCTAAGATTATTAATTACAATATTTCAGATCCACGCCACTGATTTCTGTTTACGAATCCACTCTTTGTTTGTAAACAAACAGTTGTTATTATGAGGACAAAACATTCAGTGCATCGAGTATAGGGATGCTCCATCTTGTTGTAGAATATCTTTGAGAACAACAATGCGTCTGTCAGATTACGTTCTATATCTGTCATCGGCGGAATTCGCGAAATAAAAATAACCTCAAACAAAATGCATTATGCAATCACATGAAAATTTGGCGAAAGCGAAAATGAATGTTATGTGAATTTCGTTGTTTTTCAGATAGAGAGTATAGTTTATTCAATTCTTCATCGAGGAATTATGTATGAAATTGTATTGTATAGATATAATACAAACAGAGATCTTGCGTGCTTTCAGTGCTATAGCGTGACAGCAGATACAATGTTGCGAAAATGTTTACTAAATTTTGATTCCATAGTAGTACAATCGCCCAGTTTAGTTCTGATGATTTGGCTCCACTATTTATTATTGAAAGGTGTGTCTGTCTTCCTATGCTCTAAGTCGTAGCCTACGTAATCTAACGTTAGATTACGTAGGCTACGTCTAAGTTCCATGCATTATCGTGGTTGCACATTTTGGGAAGATGACCTGATGTGACGTGACATGATAACAATGTGTCTGCACCTTAATGCCTTCCAACGTAGACCATGCTCATCAGAGCACATCTTTATGTAATCGGTATCTATGGCCTAGGCACGAATGGGTTCGATATTGGAAATAGATCCTTTTCAACATTTAAATAGAGTGTAACTCATCAGCCCTATCGTTAGAATATCAATGAAACAGAATATGCAAATTAAATACCATTTTTTATTCACAAAAAATATGACAAGATTGTAACACATTTATATTCTGAAGTAAACTACAGTGAGTTGTGCCATCTAAAAAATGAAATAGGACTCGAACTTTATTTACAATATTCACAAATGTTTTTTAATACGATATTATTCTTCTTCATCCTCACTGCTGTAAAAATCCCTTGAATCGTTACTGTCACTTTCACTGTATGCTTCGATCATTGCTGGCTTCCTGTTCCTATTCATCGGTATATCGTCATCATCACTTTCACTGTATGTTTCAATAATTGCTGGCTCCCTGTTCCTGTTCATTGGTATATTGTCATCATCACTATCACTTTCTTCTGAATGTTGCTTCATACACTCAAGAAAGGGCCATATGTTGTCTTCCTTATAAAACTTTATGTGTTCACATGTTAAAATTCTTGCGATTTCACCTTTCACTTTAACACCTTCTTCTATAGGATCTATTATGACGAAATCGCCACGTTTTACCCAAATGTATTTTCGGAATTTGAAAGGCATGGAGACGAGAAACCTAGTTTTATCATATTTCTCTACCTCGTGAAGATTGTTGCCTTTAGTTCCCACAATTTTCACTATTTGCTGCTCCTCTGTGGGTGGCGAAAAATCGTGAATTTCTCGCGAGAGATGTTTCCTTTTGGTTGCTCGAGACATATTGATGACGCCTGAGTAATAGCACTGATCGGATCGATGGATATTTTCGAGTACACTTCTTTACGGCGAAAGACTAACACTGTGAACTTGAAGATAATAAACACGTGGTTTACGCAAGATGCAGACCTGGCTGTGCTAAGTACTTTTCGAAAAATAACGACTTTTGCAGAATGTAGACCACAGATCCATGGTGATCACAGAATTTTTTGATCTTCTTCATTAATACGGAAGAAGTAGAGCACTATAAAGATAGGTATGCTAGTAGACCTGGCTCTATGGTTGATTGGGTCCAACCATAGACTCGAAAATTGCAGGACTCGCAACATTTTCATCGCCATCTATCGAGGTGATACACCAACATAAACAATAAATTATTATAAATTTGATTATTAGATGCCGCGGCATTTCTCTAACACCACGAACCTAACCTATTTCCAATGTTTTTCATTTGAGCATGCCGAAAAAAGTCACCACAAGATCTCTCATTCCGAAAATATGCTCATTCGATTACAGATTTCATTTCTTTCGAAGGGATCTGTAATTTTTGTTTACAGTCAGCTGCGCCCTCATCGGTGGTTGGAATCGCCAATAAAAAAAGAGGGGCAAGTTACGCCATCTTCGAAAGGGGTGAGACAAAACGTTTCGTTTTGCATGGGGTTCAGTACAGGTTAAATGATTTTTCCAACTTTTCTACTAATTGATTGCTAATTCAGTCGGACCTATTGGAACTAAACACTCGGAAGTAAGGCCAGTTCTCTCTCTTACCCTTGTGTTATCAGGCATCGAACCCCAGGGCGATTTCGGCAATGTAAGAGATGTTTAGAATATGAAAATCGAATTTATTTAAATAGGTACTTTATTATCGATGATCAATTTCATAACACTATTGTTGAAGGGACGTTGACACATGTTACAAATTCATATAAATTGAGGTTTTCCACATTGAAGGTAGTTTTTGAAATACTATAATTGTTATAATTTGGAGAGGATCAGGAGCGAAATCAAACACATACAGCTTCGTCTAGATGATACAATGATACTGACTTTATTACACTGTAGGTGGCGCTACAAAAATGCTCATGTGCCAAATCTATCTAACACCCCCACTATTTGAAACATTGTACATTTTTGACTAAATCTAAACCCAAACTATTCATAAACTTATAATGCTTATTACTACCTAAAGCTTTTGTAAAAATATCTGCAGGCATTTCATCTGATTGCAAATATTCAACATTTATAAGACCATTTTCCACTGTTTCACGAATAAAGTGGTACCTTATATCGATGTGCTTCGTGCGCTTATGAAATATTGGATTAAGCGTCAATTTCAATGCACTTTGGCTATCGCTATATAGAGAGATACAATCAAAAGAGTTAGTTAATTCCCCTAACAAATTTTTCAAATAAATTGCCTCTTTCGATGCTTCCCCCAAGGCCATATATTCGGCTTCTGTGCTAGAAAGAGCAACCGTTTTTTGTTTTTTACTTTCCCATGAAATTAATGAATTTGAATACATGAAACAAAAACCAGTATAGGATCTCCTATCATATACATTACTCCCCCAGTCTGCATCTACAAAACCTTCTAAACATTTTGAACTACTTTTAAAGGTTAAACAATAATCTTTTGTTTTCTTTAAATACTTCAAAAGTCTTTTTAAACTATTCCAATGAGTCTGATTGAAACAATTGTTAAATTGACTGAGAAAACTAACACTGTACGAAATGTCTGGTCGAGTCATTACTGCCAAATACATTAAGCCTCCAATCAACTGTTGATATGGAGCTGAAAAATCACTATTTTTAACTCCTTCTAGTTTTAAGTTTTTCTCCATTGGAGTTTCTACAGTTTTACAATCTGCCATATTAAATTTTAACAACAAAGACTCTATATAATCCTTTTGATCTAAAGTAATAATATTCTTAGACTTGTTTACATATACAAATATTCATCCCCAAAATCTGCTTGGCTTTGCCTAAATCTTTCAACTGAAAATTTTCTGCCAATTTTTGTTTGAGATCATTTGTCTCGGAAATATCATTTGAAAAAATGAAAAAATCATCAACATACAAATTATTGTCAACAATTTTACATTATGTTTAATAAATACACATGGTTCGTATTTTGACCTTTCATAATTCAAATCGGTTAAGACACTTTCAACCTTTTTGTACCATACCCTTGATGACTGTTTAAGTCCATAAATTGCCTTATTGAGTTTAAATACCTTGTTTTTACTTCCACGTTTTGAGTAACCATCAGGTTGTTTCATAAAGATTGTTTCTGATAAATCCCCATTTAAGAATGCAGTGACAACATCTAAATGAAAGATATCTAATCCTAAATCTACACTTAAGGCTATCAACAGGCGTAATGTAGAGAACCTAACTACAGGCGAAAAAGTCTCATTATAGTCTATACCCTCTTTTTGTGTAAAACCTTTTGCCACTAATCTCGCATGATAAGTTTTATTATTTTCACTGTCAACTTTGATTTTGAATACCCATTTACATTCAACTACTTCACTTCTTTTGGGTAAATCCACTAAACACCACGTATTATTTAATTCCATGCACTTTATCTCGTGTTCTACTGCTTCTTTCCATTTGTCACCATCTGGTCTTGAGAAAGCTTCTGAGACTGTTACTGGAACATCATTAATTGTAGTTTCTTCAATTTCTGGAACGACACTCAAGTAGGTCACATAATCTTCATAAGATTTTTCTTTTCTTCTTCTTGTTTCTCCACTATATTGTACTTCTGTTCCCAATGAGTTTTCTGGAATGTAATCTTCATCTGAATCGATTCTTGCCTGTGGTATTTCTTCATTTTCTTCATCTTCAAATTGTTCAATTGGAACTTCAACGGTATCTGCTGGTTGTTCCCCCACTGGATCTGATACCACTTCAGAATCTTCTGTTCGTTTAGATCGAAGGTCTTCATATATTACGACATCCCTACTCGTTGTAACATCATCTTTAATAGGATCATAGATTCTATAACCATTAATGTTATCTGAATATCCTACAAAAATACATTTCTTTGATTTTTTGTCAAATTTCAGTCGTCTTTCTTTTGGAACATGCACCATAATCGGACTTCCAAATATTCGAAAATCTGACACATTGGGTTTATTGCCAAACCACACTTCATATGGAGTTTTTTCATTTGGACCCCTTGAAATGCACCTATTTCTTAGATAATTATCTGTGTGAACTGCTTCTGCCCAAAATCTGTTTGGCAAGTTTGCATCGAACAATAAATTACATTTGGCCTTTTCCACGATTGTACGGTTCAACCTTTCACTTAGACCATTTTGTTGAGGTGTGTAAGAATTTGTTTTTTGATGAACTATACCATGACTCTTCAAAAAATTCTCAAATTGATTACTGCAAAATTCACCACCTTGATCAGTACGAAATGTTTTTATTCTTTTATCTTGCTGATTTTGTACCATTGCTAAAAATTCCTTAAATAGGCCTAAAGCTTGGTTCTTTTCTTTCAAAAAATAAACAAACGACATTCTACTGTAATCGTCAGTTAAGAGCATGAAGTATCTGGAACCTCCAATTGAAATGGTTTCCATTGGTCCACATAGGTCTGCGTGTATGATATTGAGTTTTTCATTGCTGCGTATACCTAAATTTGGAAATGGCAATCTACTTTGTTTACCTTCACAGCATACTATGCAACTTGATTTATCAATGGTAGCACGTCTTTTTAACTCTAAACCATCAACACAATGCTTCATTTTGTTTAAATCTTGACTATTGATGTGTGCTAATCGTCTGTGCCAAATTTCTGAATCATCACAAATAGCTAAAAAACAATTTTCTTGCTTCATGTTCAATTTATAAACTCCATCAACTAATTCTGCTGTGGCTATTAAATCATTGTTTTTACTATAAATGCAGCATCCTCTTTTATTAAAACAAACTCGATTTTCTTTAGAAATTAACTGGCTTACTGATATGAGGTTTGTGGTTAAACTTGGAATACACAACACGTCATGAACTGAAACTGAATTGTTCTTTCCATTAACCGAAGTTATAATGTCCATATCACCTGAACATTTCACTGGTACTCTTTGTTTATTTGCAACAACAATTTCTTTTACTTCTGCTTGTGTAACGTTCTTGAACCAGGATTCGTTTGGAGTCATGTGTCTACTGGCACCTGAGTCCAGATAAAAATCATTCTCTTTGTAATTTCCCGTGAGAAATGTTGCACTGACTGCATACTTTTTATCCATTTTCGAGAAATTTTCTGAAGTTGAACTTCTCTGAGACTGATTCGGGCACTTCGACATGAAATGTCCTTGTTTGCATTTATAACAAACAACGCTTCTTCTGTCAGTTTCAGTCGACTTAGAATTCTTCTTTTTACTGCTGCTGCCATCTCTCGGATAACTTTTGAAGTTTCCTCTTGCTGAAAAAGCGTTACTTCTGCTGGTTGCGCCATCCGTCTGCAGGTCGACTAACTTACTCTTGATTGAATCTGTGGTCACTGTAATTCCAGAGTGTTCTATTCCCATCAACATCGGAGCGTATTTGTCTGGCAACCCAGCGAGTAAAAGGGAACCTACCCATTCTTCGTTGATGTCGAAGCCACTTTTTCTTAATTTCTGCGAAGTCTCGATAATTTGATTCACGTAACTTTCCATTGACTCACAATTATCCAGCCTTATGGAGATAAGATTGCGTAGTAGTCCAATTTTTCTCGTAACACCCGTGTCTTCGTAGAGATTCTTGATTTTATTCCAAACCTCTTCGCACGTGTTTCACGTCTTTCACATGAACATACATCGATGGGTCCAAAGTTAGAATCAACTTAGCTTTCGCTTTTGCTATTACACTAGCGTCGGTTTCTTCACCGTTTAAGCACTTTGTTAGACCTTCCAGCACGAACACGTTTTCTATGGCGAAACACCATTCATCGTAGTTCTCGCGGCCAACAAGCTTCGGAACATTGTTTAAATAGTTCTGAGCCATTTTTATCTTCTAGAAGCGCGTTACTATTTCACTTTACACTTGTTGCACAGCACAAGGAACGATTATCTGGGCTATAACCTGTTATAATTTGGAGAGGATCAGGAGCGAAATCAAACACATACAGCTTCGTCTAGATGATACAATGATACTGACTTTATTACACTGTAGGTGGCGCTACAAAAATGCTCATGTGCCAAATCTATCTAACAATAATAATATTTTAGTGATCTAATTACTCTCATTAAATTAAATAAAATCGATTTAAAATGTGTAATCTATTATCGTTTATCACGTGATTGCGAACACTAATGAGAATACGTGACCTCACTGTTCTGTAAACAAGCTAACCTATAACCTTACTGTCATCACGAGTACGAACTTACGAAGAACAGAAGAGAGTAAAACGTATCACCAGCGAACTATTTCACGATTATTTGATATTACGCAAACGATTCGTTCGCAAGAAATCACACAAGATCAGTTCGCTTTGACAGACGGCGAAGTCTGTTTACCGTATAGTAACGTCATCATAATCACTTCTTTTGAGCGGGAATTTTGAAAACTATTCTTATTTACGCATTTTTTATTGGTATTTGCAATATTTTTTCCATTTTTTCGTGTTTGTATAGGGCTTATCTACAAATTAATATCATTTCCAAAAAATAGTCAACATCCCTATTGTGGTATTATCCTTTTTCATCTGTTAAAACTGCACCATTAAATCAAACTCAGACAAGACGCCTGGCAACCTTAAACATGATAACTATGTCAATATTATTTTGATTGAATGACACCTTCTCAACAATTTTTCTTTAAATACTAATTAATGAGAACACGATAAAAACTTCTAAATATCCCTCTAGAATAGCCGTGTATAAAACAAAATATAGCTCAGATGCACGGGAAATATACAAGATATCAAAACAGTACTCATTTTCTAGTTTGGAATTTTTGCCGATAGAGGGCGTTTGGATATTTGGATTCGCCAATAATTTATAACACCAATCTGTGGTCACATACCAGAAAAATGGCCGCCAATGCAGCCACAGTCTGTAGAACAACAATGCGTCTGTCAGATTACGTCCTATATCTGTCATCGGCGAAATTCGCGAAATAAAAATAACCTCAAACAAAATGCAAACACATGAAAATTTGGCGAAAGCGAAAATGAATGTTATGTGAATTTCGTTGTTTTTCAGATAGAGAGTATAGTTTATTCAATTCTTCATTGAGGAATTATGGGTAATCCTGTTGTTTAATCAAGTAGAATTTGGGTAGTGGTGGGGGGTCCGTCAAATTCGCCGCAACGTTGCCAGATCGGGCGATTATTCCGGTATTTGAAGAAAAGGTCATGAACTTTTTCTTTGCTTAGTTCTTTCCTTCATTAGCACTTCGAACTAAGCAACCCTGAATAAATTATTAGAAATCATATGATTTCTTTCAATATAGTGTTTAATCCAAAAACAATTCTAATTCATTAAATTAGAATTTAATTATTTATCAAATTAGAATTTTCTATTATCTTTATAACGTGAAGATAGACGAGATTAAACAACAATTAAGTGAAATTGAACTGGATTTTTTCCCTTGCATTTTATTTCATGCCACTAAGGTAAATTTCAGGACAAATGCATAAAATGTTCTCTAGGAAGTGCAAAACAATTTCAAAATTTATGCTCCTTCTGAACAGTAGTTGATTAATTCAACTTAGCCATTATTTATTAACACTCATAATTTTGTTTCGAATTCCTGAAAGCCGTGGATAATTCTTATTCTGACATTACAATTCACTCTGAAGAAATGGATTTGCACAATCTGGCAACAAAATCCGGTTTTGACACAGTTCGCGCATGCGCAAATCGGCCTTCAAATTCTACTTGATTAAACAACAGGATTACCGAATTATGTATAAAATTGTATTGTATAGATATAATAGGTAAGGTAGTCACCGCGCCGCGGATCTCACTTGATTTAAACAGCGGGATTACACAGCTCTGACACATCTGACAGCTCTGTTAGGGGGCACAATAGACCTTAAGATCGCAGTGTACTGTAACCGCTTTTCACTATAAACATAAACCACCCCATCAAACATTCAAACAGTCTGGATTGATTTATAAGATACAATGACGAAATCGATTGTCTTGTTACAGAGCCCAAACGAATCAGTATTTGCATAACTGACACTAGAACTTGAGATCAAACAAATAAAACTGCTCATACCTCGGATCTTCGATTTGATTTCAATCAGGTTAGTATCGTTGACAGAAAAACTTGCTACTAGATTACTAGAACAGAGTTCTAATCTAAGTGAAATATGATACACATGAACAAAAATCAAACAGTCAGTTTGAGTGAGGACATTATTATAACTTACCAGTTTAGTATAGTATAGAATAATTTTGCTAATGATCAAAGGATCAGTTATTGAAGTTGTGGCATCTGAACATAAACGTTATGTCTGCTAAACTAAGAATAAAGAACTCAAGGTTATACGAAATTTTCGAGTGAGTTATCTTTCATTTTATGTATTATGAGGGCAGTAATCGGATCTTGAGATCAAAACTATGTTCGGAAATGTCCAATTTATCGCTCAACCTAGGTCACTCCCTTATACTAGATTTCATTATGACATTGTGAGAAGAATAAATTGTTTGAAGAAATTCTTCAATCTCCACTTCATTATAATACTGCTGTGTGAAACTATCGGCTGGTGACATTATTGGGGATAGCATAGTTAGTGTTTGTGAGTACCTAGTTGTATATAATAGCCGTTATTGAAGAGAGTAATTTTTTTGTTTTTTAGCTCTGGGTGAGGAATTCACTATAACATTCTCTGAAACATTGGTAAAAGTTCTTAGAATTCGATTATGAGTACCTACCTGAGCACAAAGCTGTATAACAAGTTCAATTTGAAAAATGGATGTACGTGACTCACGAAAAGAACATAAGCCCAAATTTAAAATAAATCTTGATAAGGCATACGAAAACAAAATGTGTTCCTGTATGCATAGAGGGAGATATAGGTATATCGATTTGGAACAACAACACTAAAGGTGCATACAAATTGTGGTCAAGTCATGTGATCTCAAGCGAGGAAATGGGAAGAAGATATGGAAAATATAGCCTGCTTTTACAGTTGCTGGTGATCCTCATAGAAGGGATTCGATTTACCAAATGATTCAACGAACAGAGGAAGTGGGGGAATTCCATCAATTAATTCAAGAATTATTGAATGAGCATCCAGATCAGTTTCAAATGTATGTCAGAATGACATTTCACAAAATATCAGACGTGATATCACGTGCATTCAGAAAATGTAAATTTGCGGAATATAGATCTTGCTTGCTTTCAGTGCTATAGCGTGACAGCCGATGCAATGTTGCGAAAATTTTGATTCCGTAGTAGTACAATCGCCCAGTTTAGTTCTGATGATTTGGCTTCACTATTTATTATTGAAAGGTGTGTCTCTCTTCCTATGCTCTAAGTTCCATGCATTATCGTGGTTGCACATTTTGGGAAGATGACCTGATGTGACGTGACATGATAACAATGTGTCTGCACCTTAATGCCTTCCAACGTAGACCATGCTCATCAGAGCACATCTTTATGTAATCGGTATCTATGGCCTAGGCACGAATGGGTTCGATATTGGAAATAGATCCTTTTCAACATTTAAATAGAGTGTAACTCATCAGCCCTATCGTTAGAATATCAATGAAACAGAATATGCAAATTAAATACCATTTTTTATTCACAAAAAATATGACAAGATTGTAACACATTTATATTCTGAAGTAAACTACAGTGAGTTGTGCCATCTAAAAAATGAAATAGGACTCGAACTTTATTTACAATATTCACAAATATTTTTTAATACGATATTATTCTTCTTCATCCTCACTGCTGTAAAAATCCCTTGAATCGTTACTGTCACTTTCACTGTATGCTTCGATCATTGCTGGCTTCCTGTTCCTATTCATTGGTATATAGTCATCATCACTTTCACTGTATGTTTCAATAATTGCTGGCTCCCTGTTCCTGTTCATTGGTATATTGTCATCATCACTATCACTTTCTTCTGAATGTTGCTTCATACACTCAAGAAAGGGCCATATGTTGTCTTCCTTATAAAACTTTATGTGTTCACATGTTAAAATTCTTGCGATTTCACCTTTCACTTTAACACCTTCTTCTATAGGATCTATTATGACGAAATCGCCACGTTTTACCCAAATGTATTTTCGGAATTTGAAAGGCATGGAGACGAGAAACCTAGTTTCATCATATTTCTCTACCTCGTGAAGATTGTTGCCTTTAGTTCCCACAATTTTCACTATTTGCTGCTCCTCTGTTGGTGGCGAAAAATCGTGAATTTCTCGCGAGAGATGTTTCCTTTTGGTTGCTCGAGACATATTGATGACGCCTGAGTAATAGCACTGATCGGATCGATGGATATTTTCGAGTACACTTCTTTACGGCGAAAGACTAACACTGTGAACTTGAAGATAATAAACACGTGGTTTACGCAAGATGCAGACCTGGCTGTGCTAAGTACTTTTCGAAAAATAACGACTTTTGCAGAATGTAGACCACAGATCCATGGTGATCACAGAATTTTTTGATCTTCTTCATTAATACGGAAGAAGTAGAGCACTATAAAGATAGGTATGCTAGATAGACCTGGCTCTATGGTTGATTGGGTCCAACCATAGACTCGAAAATTGCAGGACTCGCAACATTTTCATCGCCATCTATCGAGGTGATACACCAACATAAACAATAAATTATTATAAATTTGATTATTAGATGCCGCGGCATTTCTCTAACACCACGAACCTAACCTATTTCCAATGTTTTTCATTTGAGCATGCCGAAAAAAGTCACCACAAGATCTCTCATTCCGAAAATATGCTCATTCGATTACAGATTTCATTTCTTTCGAAGGGATCTGTAATTTTTGTTTACAGTCAGCTGCGCCCTCATCGGTGGTTGGAATCGCCAATAAAAAAAGAGGGGCAAGTTACGCCATGGACGCCATCTTCGAAAGGGGTGAGACAAAACGTTTCGTTTTGCATGGGGTTCAGTACAGGTTAAATGATTTTTCCAACTTTTCTACTAATTGATTGCTAATTCAGTCGGACCTATTGGAACTAAACACTCGGAAGTAAGGCCAGTTCTCTCTCTTACCCTTGTGTTATCAGGCATCGAACCCCAGGGCGATTTCGGCAATGTAAGAGATGTTTAGAATATGAAAATCGAATTTATTTAAATAGGTACTTGATTATCGATGATCAATTTCATAACACTATTGTTGAAGGGACGTTGACACATGTTACAAATTCATACAAATTGAGGTTTTCCACATTGAAGGTAGTTTTTGAAATACTATAATTGTTATAATTTGGGGAGGATCAGGAGCGAAATCAAACACATACAGCTTCGTCTAGATGATACAAGGATACTGACTTTATTACACTGTAGGTGGCGCTGCAAAAATGCTCATGTGCCAAATCTATCTAACACCCCCACTATTTGAAACATTGTACATTTTTGACTAAATCTAAACCCAAACTATTCATAAACTTATAATGCTTATTACTACCTAAAGCTTTTGTAAAAATATCTGCAGGCATTTCATCTGATTGCAAATATTCAACATTTATAAGACCATTTTCCACTGTTTCACGAATAAAGTGGTACCTTATATCGATGTGCTTCGTGCGCTTATGAAATATTGGATTAAGCGTCAATTTCAATGCACTTTGGCTATCGCTATATAGAGAGATACAATCAAAAGAGTTAGTTAATTCCCCTAACAAATTTTTCAAATAAATTGCCTCTTTCGATGCTTCCCCCAAGGCCATATATTCGGCTTCTGTGCTAGAAAGAGCAACCGTTTTTTGTTTTTTACTTTCCCATGAAATTAATGAATTTGAATACATGAAACAAAAACCAGTATATGATCTCCTATCATATACATTACTCCCCCAGTCTGCATCTACAAAACCTTCTAAACATTTTGAACTACTTTTAAAGGTTAAACAATAATCTTTTGTTTTCTTTAAATACTTCAAAAGTCTTTTTAAACTATTCCAATGAGTCTGATTGAAACAATTGTTAAATTGACTGAGAAAACTAACACTGTACGAAATATCTGGACGAGTCATTACTGCCAAATACATTAAGCCTCCAATCAACTGTTGATATGAAGCTGAAAAATCACTATTTTGAACTCCTAGTTTTAAGTTTTTCTCCATTGGAGTTTCTACAGTTTTACAATCTGCCATATTAAATTTTAACAACAAAGACTCTATATAATCCTTTTGATCTAAAGTAATAATATTCTTAGACTTGTTTATACAAATATTCATCCCCAAAATCTGCTTGGCTTTGCCTAAATCTTTCAACTGAAAATTTTCTGCCAATTTTTGTTTGAGATCATTTGTCTCGTTGTGAACTTCTTGTTTCTCCACTATATTGTACTTCTGTTCCCAATGAGTTTTCTGGAATGTAATCTTCATCTGAATCGATTCTTGCCTGTGGTATTTCTTCATTTTCTTCATCTTTAAATTGTTCAATTGGAACTTCAACGGTATCTGCTGGTTGTTCCCCCACTGGATCTGATACCACTTCAGAATCTTCTGTTCGTTTAGATCGAAGGTCTTCATATATTATGACATCCCTACTCGTTGTAACATCATCTTTAATAGGATCATAGATTCTATAACCTTTAATGTTATGGGAATATCCTACAAAAATACATTTCTTTGATTTTTTGTCAAATTTCAGTCGTCTTTCTTTTGGAACATGCACCATAATGGGACTTCCAAATATTCGAAAATCTGACACATTGGGTTTATTGCCAAACCACACTTCATATGGAGTTTTTTCATTTGGACCCCTTGAAATGCACCTATTTCTTAGATAATTAGCTGTGTGAACTGCTTCTGCCCAAAATCTGTTTGGCAAGTTTGCATCGAACAATAAATTACATTTGGCCTTTTCCACGATTGTACGGTTCAACCTTTCACTTAGACCATTTTGTTGAGGTGTGTAAGAATTTGTTTTTTGATGAACTATACCATGACTCTTCAAAAAATTCTCAAATTGATTACTGCAAAATTCACCACCTTGATCAGTACGAAATGTTTTTATTCTTTTATCTTGCTGATTTTGTACCATTGCTAAAAATTCCTTAAATAGGCCTAAAGCTTGGTTCTTTTCTTTCAAAAAATAAACAAACGACATTCTACTGTAATCGTCAGTTAAGAGCATGAAGTATCTGGAACCTCCAATTGAAATGGTTTCCATTGGTCCACATAGGTCTGCGTGTATGATATTGAGTTTTTCATTGCTGCGTATACCTAAATTTGGAAATGGCAATCTACTTTGTTTACCTTCACAGCATACTATGCAACTTGATTTATCAATGGTAGCACGTCTTTTTAACTCTAAACCATAAACACAATGCTTCATTTTGTTTAAATCTTGACTATTGATGTGTGCTAATCGTCTGTGCCAAATTTCTGAATCATCACAAATAGCTGAAAAACAATTTTCTTGCTTCATGTTCAATTTATAAACTCCATCAACTAATTCTGCTGTGGCTATTAAATCATTGTTTTTACTATAAATACAGCATCCTGTTTTATTAAAACAAACTCGATTTTCTTTAGAAATTAACTGGCTTACTGATATGAGGTTTGTGGTTAAACTTGGAATACACAACACGTCATGAACTGTAACTGAATTGTTCTTTCCATTAACCGAAGTTATAATGTCCATATCACCTGAACATTTCACTGGTACTCTTTGTTTATTTGCAACAACAATTTCTTTTACTTCTGCTTGTGTAACGTTCTTGAACCAGGATTCGTTTGGAGTCATGTGTCTACTGGCACCTGAGTCCAGATAAAAATCATTCTCTTTGTAATTTCCCGTGAGAAATGTTGCACTGAATGCATACTTTTTATCCATTTTCGAGAAATTTTCTGAAGTTGAACTTCTCTGAGACTGATTCGGGCACTTCGACATGAAATGTCCTTGTTGTTTGCATTTATAACAAACAACGCTTCTTCTGTCAGTTTCAGTCGACTTAGAATTCTTCTTTTTACTGCTGCTGCCATCTCTCGGATAACTTTTTTGAAGTTTCCTCTTGCTGAAAAAGCGTTACTTCTGCTGGTTGCGCCATCCGTCTGCAGGTCGACTAACTTACTCTTGATTGAATCTGTGGTCACTGTAATTCCAGAGTGTTCTATTCCCATCAACATCGGAGCGTATTTGTCTGGCAACCCAGCGAGTAAAAGGGAACCTACCCATTCTTCGTTGATGTCGAAGCCACTTTTTCTTAATTTCTGCGAAGTCTCGATAATTTGATTCACGTAACTTTCCATTGACTCACAATTATCCAGCCTTATGGAGATAAGATTGCGTAGTAGTCCAATTTTTCTCGTAACACCCGTGTCTTCGTAGAGATTCTTGATTTTATTCCAAACCTCTTCGCACGTGTTTCACGTCTTTCACATGAACATACATCGATGGGTCCAAAGTTAGAATCAACTTAGCTTTCGCTTTTGCTATTACACTAGCGTCGGTTTCTTCACCGTTTAAGCACTTTGTTAGACCTTCCAGCACGAACACGTTTTCTATGGCGAAACATCATTCATCGTAGTTCTCGCGGCCAACAAGCTTCGGAACATTGTTTAAATAGTTCTGAGCCATTTTTATCTTCTAGAAGCGCGTTACTATTTCACTTTACACTTGTTGCACAGCACAAGGAACGATTATCTGGGCTATAACCTGTTATAATTTGGAGAGGATCAGGAGCGAAATCAAACACATACAGCTTCGTCTAGATGATACAATGATACTGACTTTATTACACTGTAGGTGGCGCTACAAAAATGCTCATGTGCCAAATCTATCTAACAATAATAATATTTTAGTGATCTAATTACTCTCATTAAATTAAATAAAATCGATTTAAAATGTGTAATCTATTACCGTTTATCACGTGATTGCGAACACTAATGAGAATACGTGACGTCACTGTTCTGTAAACAAGCTAACCTATAACCTTACTGTCATCACGAGTACGAACTTACGAAGAACAGAAGAGAGTAAAACGTATCACCAGCGAACTATTTCACGATTATTTGATATTACGCAAACGATTCGTTCGCAAGAAATCACACAAGATCAGTTCGCTTTGACAGACGGCGAAGTCTGTTTACCGTATAGTAACGTCATCATAATCACTTCTTTTGAGCGGGAATTTTGAAAACTATTCTTATTTACGCATTTTTTATTGGTATTTGCAATATTTTTTCCATTTTTTCGTGTTTGTATAGGGCTTATCTACAAATTAATATCATTTCCAAAAAATAGTCAACATCCCTATTGTGGTATTAACCTTTTTCATCTGTTAAAACTGCACCATTAAATCAAACTCAGACAAGACGCCTGGCAACCTTAAACATGATAACTATGTCAATATTATTTTGATTGAATGACACCTTCTCAACAATTTTTCTTTAAATACTAATTAATGAGAACACGATAAAAACTTCTAAATATCCCTCTAGAATAGCCGTGTATAAAACAAAATATAGCTCAGATGCACGGGAAATATACAAGATATCAAAACAGTACTCATTTTCTAGTTTGGAATTTTTGCCGATAGAGGGCGTTTGGATATTTGGATTCGCCAATAATTTATAACACCAATCTGTGGTCACATACCAGAAAAATGGCCGCCAATGCAGCCACAGTCTGTAGAACAACAATGCGTCTGTCAGATTACGTCCTATATCTGTCATCGGCGAAATTCGCGAAATAAAAATAACCTCAAACAAAATGCAAACACATGAAAATTTGGCGAAAGCGAAAATGAATGTTATGTGAATTTCGTTGTTTTTCAGATAGAGAGTATAGTTTATTCAATTCTTCATTGAGGAATCATGTATAAAATTGTATTGTATAGATATAATAGGTAAGGTAGTCACCGCGCCGCGGATCTCACTTGATTTAAACAGCGGGATTACACAGCTCTGACACATCTGACAGCTCTGTTAGGGGGCACAATAGACCTTAAGATCGCAGTGTACTGTAACCGCTTTTCACTATAAACATAAACCACCCCATCAAACATTCAAACAGTCTGGATTGATTTATAAGATACAATGACGAAATCGATTGTCTTGTTACAGAGCCCAAACGAATCAGTATTTGCATAACTGACACTAGAACTTGAGATCAAACAAATAAAACTGCTCATACCTCGGATCTTCGATTTGATTTCAATCAGGTTAGTATCGTTGACAGAAAAACTTGCTACTAGATTACTAGAACAGAGTTCTAATCTAAGTGAAATATGATACACATGAACAAAAATCAAACAGTCAGTTTGAGTGAGGACATTATTATAACTTATAATTTTGCTAATGATCAAAGGATCAGTTATTGAAGTTGTGGCATCTGAACATAAACGTTATGTCTGCTGAACTAAGAATAAAGAACTCAAGGTTATACGAAATTTTCGAGTGAGTTATCTTCCATTTTATGTTTTATGAGGGCAGTAATCGGATCTTGAGATCAAAACTATGTTCGGAAATGTCCAATTTATAGCTCAACCTAGGTCACTTCCTTATACTAGATTTCATTATGACATTGTGAGAAGAATAAATTGTTTGAAGAAATTCTTTAATCTCCACTTCATTATAATACTGCTGTGTGAAACTATCGGCTGGTGACATTATTGGGGATAGCATAGTTAGTGTTTGTGAGTACCTAGTTGTATATAATAGCCGTTATTGAAGAGAGTAATTTTTTTGTTTTTTAGCTCTGGGTGAGGAATTCACTATAACATTCTCCGAAACATTGGTAAAAGTTCTTAGAATTCGATTATGAGTACCTACCTGAGCACAAAGCTGTATAACAAGTTCAATTTGAAAAATGGATGTACGTGACTCACGAAAAGAACATAAGCCCAAATTTAAAATAAATCTTGATAAGGCATACGAAAACAAAATGTGTTCCTGTATGCATAGAGGGAGATATAGGTATATCGATTTGGAACAAGAACACTAAAGGTGCATACAAATTGTGGTCAAGTCATGTGATCTCAAGCGAGGAAATGGGAAGAAGATATGGAAAATATAGCCTGCTTTTACAGTTGCTGGTGATTCTCATAGAAGGGATTCGATTTACCAAATGATTCAACGAATAGAGGAAGTGGGGGAATTCCATCAATTAATTCAAGAATTATTGAATGAGCACCCAGATCAGTTTCAAATGTATGTCAGAATGACATTTCACAAAATATCAGACGTGATATCACGTGCATTCAGAAAATGTAAATTTGCGGAATATAGATCTCTTGCTTGCTTTCAGTGCTATAGCGTGACAGCCGATGCAATGTTGCGAAAATTTTGATTCTGTAGTAGTACAATCGCCCAGTTTAGTTCTGATGATTTGGCTTCACTATTTATTATTGAAAGGTGTGTCTCTCTTCCTATGCTCTAAGTTCCATGCATTATCGTGGTTGCACATTTTGGGAAGATGACCTGATGTGACGTGACATGATAACAATGTGTCTGCACCTTAATGCCTTCCAACATAGACCATGCTCATCAGAGCACATCTTTATGTAATCGGTATCTATGGCCTAGGCACGAATGGGTTCGATATTGGAAATAGATCCTTTTCAACATTTAAATAGAGTGTAACTCATCAGCCCTATCGTTAGAATATCAATGAAACAGAATATGCAAATTAAATACCATTTTTTATTCACAAAAAATATGACAAGATTGTAACACATTTATATTCTGAAGTAAACTACAGTGAGTTGTGCCATCTAAAAAATGAAATAGGACTCGAACTTTATTTACAATATTCACAAATGTTTTTTAATACGATATTATTCTTCTTCATCCTCACTGCTGTAAAAATCCCTTGAATCGTTACTGTCACTTTCACTGTATGCTTCGATCATTGCTGGCTTCCTGTTCCTATTCATCGGTATATCGTCATCATCACTTTCACTGTATGTTTCAATAATTGCTGGCTCCCTGTTCCTGTTCATTGGTATATTGTCATCATCACTATCACTTTCTTCTGAATGTTGCTTCATACACTCAAGAAAGGGCCATATGTTGTCTTCCTTATAAAACTTTATGTGTTCACATGTTAAAATTCTTGCGATTTCACCTTTCACTTTAACACCTTCTTCTATAGGATCTATTATGACGAAATCGCCACGTTTTACCCAAATGTATTTTCGGAATTTGAAAGGCATGGAGACGAGAAACCTAGTTTTATCATATTTCCCTACCTCGTGAAGATTGTTGCCTTTAGTTCCCACAATTTTCACTATTTGCTGCTCCTCTGTTGGTGGCGAAAAATCGTGAATTTCTCGCGAGAGATGTTTCCTTTTGGTTGCTCGAGACATATTGATGACGCCTGAGTAATAGCACTGATCGGATCGATGGATATTTTCGAGTACACTTCTTTACGGCGAAAGACTAACACTGTGAACTTGAAGATAATAAACACGTGGTTTACGCAAGATGCAGACCTGGCTGTGCTAAGTACTTTTCGAAAAATAACGACTTTTGCAGAATGTAGACCACAGATCCATGGTGATCACAGAATTTTTTGATCTTCTTCATTAATACGGAAGAAGTAGAGCACTATAAAGATAGGTATGCTAGATAGACCTGGCTCTATGGTTGATTGGGTCCAACCATAGACTCGAAAATTGCAGGACTCGCAACATTTTCATCGCCATCTATCGAGGTGATACACCAACATAAACAATAAATCAGCGTTACCACCTCTACCGATTTTTCGGTAGATCTACCGATTTTCGTCTCAATCTACCGATCTACCGAAAAAGCACATAAATCTACCGAATTTTGATGGAGTGAATGTATGTACTGATATTCTAGGAAATCATTACTTTGACGATATTATTTTGAAGGTTTCCTTACCATAACATAATTGGATACATATTTTAAGTTATACGTTGATAAATCTATAAAGGAAAGCAATAAAAGCATACTTCACGTAATACAGATTTATGTATCATAGGATTCCGCTTCCTAAAATTGATAAATTCCTTGCTGAGAACTGGGAGCTTTCGTTGAATGAATGAATGATGCTTATCTGAAAGTAAAATGTTCCTTCGAACATTAGGGAGTGACATTTAAAAGACTGATATTACACATGTGACTAATTAATTTTTGTTTCTAATGTTTATTTTTTGCTCAAATTCATTTTTTTTAATATAGATAGTTTTTTAGTATATTTATTTTTCGTTAACATGTTTATTTCATATTAATATATTATATGTATTATTTCAAATATTTTTTTCAAGCAATTTGATGTACATGTGTTTTTTTGCATATTTGTTTTCAATAAGTGTTAATCTTTGGAATTATCTATTTATTTTGTTGGAATTTTTTTTTGCTGAAAAGTTCAGTTTTCCAAATATAAATTAAATCTATTTTCAATTTTGCTTCATTCGCAATAAACCTCAAGTAAAATATTTCCGATAAATGGTATTTAAACTCTCGAAAAACCCCATAAAATAGGTGAAAAGGTATTTTTTTCAAAAATCTACCGAATTTCTACCGAATTTTTCCGAACTTTCTACCGAAAACGGAGTTACGGAGGGTGGCAACACTGCAATAAATTATTATAAATTTGATTATTAGATGCCGCGGCATTTCTCTAACACCACGAACCTAACCTATTTCCAATGTTTTTCATTTGAGCATGCCGAAAAAAGTCACCACAAGATCTCTCATTCCGAAAATATGCTCATTCGATTACAGTTACAGATTTCATTTCTTTCGAAGGGATCTGTAATTTTTGTTTACAGTCAGCTGCGCCCTCATCGGTGGTTGGAATCGCCAATAAAAAAAGAGGGGCAAGTTACGCCATCTTCGAAAGGGGCGAGACAAAACGTTTCGTTTTGCATGGGGTTCAGTACAGGTTAAATGATTTTTCCAACTTTTCTACTAATTGATTGCTAATTCAGTCGGACCTATTGGAACTAAACACTCGGAAGTAAGGCCAGTTCTCTCTCTTACCCTTGTGTTATCAGGCATCGAACCCCAGGGCGATTTCGGCAATGTAAGAGATGTTTAGAATATGAAAATCGAATTTATTTAAATAGGTACTTTATTATCGATGATCAATTTCATTAAGCTGAATACAGATTACTCTGACGTGACGTGTAAGGACGTCACGTCAGACGTGTACTGTGCTCCCATTGGCCTAATATGAACGTGAACGTCAAAATGTGAGTGATATAAAAATGCAACACATTGTTCTGTGCGTTCACGTTCATATCAGGCCAATGGGAGCACAGTACACGTCTGACGTGACGTCCTTACACGTCACGTCAGAGTAATCTGTATTCAGCTTAACACTATTGTTGAAGGGACGTTGACACATGTTACAAATTCATATAAATTGAGGTTTTCCACATTGAAGGTAGTTTTTGAAATACTATAATTGTTATAATTTGGAGAGGATCAGGAGCGAAATCAAACACATACAGCTTCGTCTAGATGATACAATGATACTGACTTTATTACACTGTAGGTGGCGCTACAAAAATGCTCATGTGCCAAATCTATCTAACACCCCCACTATTTGAAACATTGTACATTTTTGACTAAATCTAAACCCAAACTATTCATAAACTTATAATGCTTATTACTACCTAAAGCTTTTGTAAAAATATCTGCAGGCATTTCATCTGATTGCAAATATTCAACATTTATAAGACCATTTTCCACTGTTTCACGAATAAAGTGGTACCTTATATCGATGTGCTTCGTGCGCTTATGAAATATTGGATTAAGCGTCAATTTCAATGCACTTTGGCTATCGCTATATAGAGAGATACAATCAAAAGACATAACAGAATTAGACTAATAGAGATCTAGTTTCCAAAGCACACCACCAGGTGGCACCACCACAGGAAGACAATGCATTACCGGTTTCTGGCTTGTTGGCCGTCATCAGATGCATGTAGTATCCTGAGATGAATGCCAACTGAAACGGCAGAACTTATATTGCGCCCTAGCAAGAACTATTGGGTACAGTTTCGTACAGTAGTTCCACCTAGGGGGCAAATGTCTACGCTTCATCCGGGATGAAGCGTAGACATTTGCCCCCTAGGTGGAACTACTGTACGAAACTGTACCCAATAGTTCTTGCTAGGGCGCAATATAAGTTCTGCCGTTTCAGTTGGCATTCATCTCAGGATACTACATGCATCTGATGACGGCCAACAAGCCAGAAACCGGTAATGCATTGTCTTACTGTGGTGGTGCCACCTGGTGGTGTGCTTTGGAAACTAGATCTCTATTAGTCTAATTCTGTTATGTATTTTAGTTGTTCCAACTTAGGGACATGATCCTCCTTTTCATGACAATCAAAAGAGTTAGTTAATTCCCCTAACAAATTTTTCAAATAAATTGCCTCTTTCGATGCTTCCCCCAAGGCCATATATTCGGCTTCTGTGCTAGAAAGAGCAACCGTTTTTTGTTTTTTACTTTCCCATGAAATTAATGAATTTGAATACATGAAACAAAAACCAGTATAGGATCTCCTATCATATACATTACTCCCCCAGTCTGCATCTACAAAACCTTCTAAACATTTTGAACTACTTTTAAAGGTTAAACAATAATCTTTTGTTTTCTTTAAATACTTCAAAAGTCTTTTTAAACTATTCCAATGAGTCTGATTGAAACAATTGTTAAATTGACTGAGAAAACTAACACTGTACGAAATGTCTGGACGAGTCATTACTGCCAAATACATTAAGCCTCCAATCAACTGTTGATATGGAGCTGAAAAATCACTATTTTTAACTCCTTCTAGTTTTAAGTTTTTCTCCATTGGAGTTTCTACAGTTTTACAATCTGCCATATTAAATTTTAACAACAAAGACTCTATATAATCCTTTTGATCTAAAGTAATAATATTCTTAGACTTGTTTACATATACAAATATTCATCCCCAAAATCTGCTTGGCTTTGCCTAAATCTTTCAACTGAAAATTTTCTGCCAATTTTTGTTTGAGATCATTTGTCTCGGAAATATCATTTGAAAAAATGAAAAAATCATCAACATACAAACAAATTATTGTCAACAATTTTACATTATGTTTAATAAATACACATGGTTCGTATTTTGACCTTTCATAATTCAAATCGGTTAAGACACTTTCAACCTTTTTGTACCATACCCTTGATGACTGTTTAAGTCCATAAATTGCCTTATTGAGTTTAAATACCTTGTTTTTACTTCCACGTTTTGAGTAACCATCAGGTTGTTTCATAAAGATTGTTTCTGATAAATCCCCATTTAAGAATGCAGTGACAACATCTAAATGAAAGATATCTAATCCTAAATCTACACTTAAGGCTATCAACAGGCGTAATGTAGAGAACCTAACTACAGGCGAAAAAGTCTCATTATAGTCTATACCCTCTTTTTGTGTAAAACCTTTTGCCACTAATCTCGCATGATAAGTTTTATTATTTTCACTGTCAACTTTGATTTTGAATACCCATTTACATTCAACTACTTCACTTCTTTTGGGTAAATCCACTAAACACCACGTATTATTTAATTCCATGCACTTTATCTCGTGTTCTACTGCTTCTTTCCATTTGTCACCATCTGGTCTTGAGAAAGCTTCTGAGACTGTTACTGGAACATCATTAATTGTAGTTTCTTCAATTTCTGGAACGACACTCAAGTAGGTCACATAATCTTCATAAGATTTTTCTTTTCTTCTTCTTGTTTCTCCACTATATTGTACTTCTGTTCCCAATGAGTTTTCTGGAATGTAATCTTCATCTGAATCGATTCTTGCCTGTGGTATTTCTTCATTTTCTTCATCTTCAAATTGTTCAATTGGAACTTCAACGGTATCTGCTGGTTGTTCCCCCACTGGATCTGATACCACTTCAGAATCTTCTGTTCGTTTAGATCGAAGGTCTTCATATATTACGACATCCCTACTCGTTGTAACATCATCTTTAATAGGATCATAGATTCTATAACCATTAATGTTATCTGAATATCCTACAAAAATACATTTCTTTGATTTTTTGTCAAATTTCAGTCGTCTTTCTTTTGGAACATGCACCATAATCGGACTTCCAAATATTCGAAAATCTGACACATTGGGTTTATTGCCAAACCACACTTCATATGGAGTTTTTTCATTTGGACCCCTTGAAATGCACCTATTTCTTAGATAATTAGCTGTGTGAACTGCTTCTGCCCAAAATCTGTTTGGCAAGTTTGCATCGAACAATAAATTACATTTGGCCTTTTCCACGATTGTACGGTTCAACCTTTCACTTAGACCATTTTGTTGAGGTGTGTAAGAATTTGTTTTTTGATGAACTATACCATGACTCTTCAAAAAATTCTCAAATTGATTACTGCAAAATTCACCACCTTGATCAGTACGAAATGTTTTTATTCTTTTATCTTGCTGATTTTGTACCATTGCTAAAAATTCCTTAAATAGGCCTAAAGCTTGGTTCTTTTCTTTCAAAAAATAAACAAACGACATTCTACTGTAATCGTCAGTTAAGAGCATGAAGTATCTGGAACCTCCAATTGAAATGGTTTCCATTGGTCCACATAGGTCTGCGTGTATGATATTGAGTTTTTCATTGCTGCGTATACCTAAATTTGGAAATGGCAATCTACTTTGTTTACCTTCACAGCATACTATGCAACTTGATTTATCAATGGTAGCACGTCTTTTTAACTCTAAACCATAAACACAATGCTTCATTTTGTTTAAATCTTGACTATTGATGTGTGCTAATCGTCTGTGCCAAATTTCTGAATCATCACAAATAGCTGAAAAACAATTTTCTTGCTTCATGTTCAATTTATAAACTCCATCAACTAATTCTGCTGTGGCTATTAAATCATTGTTTTTACTATAAATACAGCATCCTGTTTTATTAAAACAAACTCGATTTTCTTTAGAAATTAACTGGCTTACTGATATGAGGTTTGTGGTTAAACTTGGAATACACAACACGTCATGAACTGTAACTGAATTGTTCTTTCCATTAACCGAAGTTATAATGTCCATATCACCTGAACATTTCACTGGTACTCTTTGTTTATTTGCAACAACAATTTCTTTTACTTCTGCTTGTGTAACGTTCTTGAACCAGGATTCGTTTGGAGTCATGTGTCTACTGGCACCTGAGTCCAGATAAAAATCATTCTCTTTGTAATTTCCCGTGAGAAATGTTGCACTGAATGCATACTTTTTATCCATTTTCGAGAAATTTTCTGAAGTTGAACTTCTCTGAGACTGATTCGGGCACTTCGACATGAAATGTCCTTGTTGTTTGCATTTATAACAAACAACGCTTCTTCTGTCAGTTTCAGTCGACTTAGAATTCTTCTTTTTACTGCTGCTGCCATCTCTCGGATAACTTTTGAAGTTTCCTCTTGCTGAAAAAGCGTTACTTCTGCTGGTTGCGCCATCCGTCTGCAGGTCGACTAACTTACTCTTGATTGAATCTGTGGTCACTGTAATTCCAGAGTGTTCTATTCCCATCAACATCGGAGCGTATTTGTCTGGCAACCCAGCGAGTAAAAGGGAACCTACCCATTCTTCGTTGATGTCGAAGCCACTTTTTCTTAATTTCTGCGAAGTCTCGATAATTTGATTCACGTAACTTTCCATTGACTCACAATTATCCAGCCTTATGGAGATAAGATTGCGTAGTAGTCCAATTTTTCTCGTAACACCCGTGTCTTCGTAGAGATTCTTGATTTTATTCCAAACCTCTTCGCACGTGTTTCACGTCTTTCACATGAACATACATCGATGGGTCCAAAGTTAGAATCAACTTAGCTTTCGCTTTTGCTATTACACTAGCGTCGGTTTCTTCACCGTTTAAGCACTTTGTTAGACCTTCCAGCACGAACACGTTTTCTATGGCGAAACACCATTCATCGTAGTTCTCGCGGCCAACAAGCTTCGGAACATTGTTTAAATAGTTCTGAGCCATTTTTATCTTCTAGAAGCGCGTTACTATTTCACTTTACACTTGTTGCACAGCACAAGGAACGATTATCTGGGCTATAACCTGTTATAATTTGGAGAGGATCAGGAGCGAAATCAAACACATACAGCTTCGTCTAGATGATACAATGATACTGACTTTATTACACTGTAGGTGGCGCTACAAAAATGCTCATGTGCCAAATCTATCTAACAATAATAATATTTTAGTGATCTAATTACTCTCATTAAATTAAATAAAATCGATTTAAAATGTGTAATCTATTACCGTTTATCACGTGATTGCGAACACTAATGAGAATACGTGACGTCACTGTTCTGTAAACAAGCTAACCTATAACCTTACTGTCATCACGAGTACGAACTTACGAAGAACAGAAGAGAGTAAAACGTATCACCAGCGAACTATTTCACGATTATTTGATATTACGCAAACGATTCGTTCGCAAGAAATCACACAAGATCAGTTCGCTTTGACAGACGGCGAAGTCTGTTTACCGTATAGTAACGTCATCATAATCACTTCTTTTGAGCGGGAATTTTGAAAACTATTCTTATTTACGCATTTTTTATTGGTATTTGCAATATTTTTTCCATTTTTTCGTGTTTGTATAGGGCTTATCTACAAATTAATATCATTTCCAAAAAATAGTCAACATCCCTATTGTGGTATTAACCTTTTTCATCTGTTAAAACTGCACCATTAAATCAAACTCAGACAAGACGCCTGGCAACCTTAAACATGATAACTATGTCAATATTATTTTGATTGAATGACACCTTCTCAACAATTTTTCTTTAAATACTAATTAATGAGAACACGATAAAAACTTCTAAATATCCCTCTAGAATAGCCGTGTATAAAACAAAATATAGCTCAGATGCACGGGAAATATACAAGATATCAAAACAGTACTCATTTTCTAGTTTGGAATTTTTGCCGATAGAGGGCGTTTGGATATTTGGATTCGCCAATAATTTATAACACCAATCTGTGGTCACATACCAGAAAAATGGCCGCCAATGCAGCCACAGTCTGTAGAACAACAATGCGTCTGTCAGATTACGTCCTATATCTGTCATCGGCGAAATTCGCGAAATAAAAATAACCTCAAACAAAATGCAAACACATGAAAATTTGGCGAAAGCGAAAATGAATGTTATGTGAATTTCGTTGTTTTTCAGATAGAGAGTATAGTTTATTCAATTCTTCATTGAGGAATTATGTATAAAATTGTATTGTATAGATATAATAGGTAAGGTAGTCACCGCGCCGCGGATCTCACTTGATTTAAACAGCGGGATTACACAGCTCTGACACATCTGACAGCTCTGTTAGGGGGCACAATAGACCTTAAGATCGCAGTGTACTGTAACCGCTTTTCACTATAAACATAAACCACCCCATCAAACATTCAAACAGTCTGGATTGATTTATAAGATACAATGACGAAATCGATTGTCTTGTTACAGAGCCCAAACGAATCAGTATTTGCATAACTGACACTAGAACTTGAGATCAAACAAATAAAACTGCTCATACCTCCGATCTTCGATTTGATTTCAATCAGGTTAGTATCGTTGACAGAAAAACTTGCTACTAGATTACTAGAACAGAGTTCTAATCTAAGTGAAATATGATACACATGAACAAAAATCAAACAGTCAGTTTGAGTGAGGACATTATTATAACTTACCAGTTTAGTATAGTATAGAATAATTTTGCTAATGATCAAAGGATCAGTTATTGAAGTTGTGGCATCTGAACATAAACGTTATGTCTGCTAAACTAAGAATAAAGAACTCAAGGTTATACGAAATTTTCGAGTGAGTTATCTTCCATTTTATGTATTATGAGGGCAGTAATCGGATCTTGAGATCAAAACTATGTTCGGAAATGTCCAATTTATCGCTCAACCTAGGTCACTCCCTTATACTAGATTTCATTATGACATTGTGAGAAGAATAAATTGTTTGAAGAAATTCTTTAATCTCCACTTCATTATAATACTGCTGTGTGAAACTATCGGCTGGTGACATTATTGGGGATAGCATAGTTAGTGTTTGTGAGTACCTAGTTGTATATAATAGCCGTTATTGAAGAGAGTAATTTTTTTGTTTTTTAGCTCTGGGTGAGGAATTCACTATAACATTCTCTGAAACATTGGTAAAAGTTCTTAGAATTCGATTATGAGTACCTACCTGAGCACAAGGCTGTATAACAAGTTCAATTTGAAAAATGGATGTACGTGACTCACGAAAAGAACATAAGCCCAAATTTAAAATAAATCTTGATAAGGCATACGAAAACAAAATGTGTTCCTGTATGCATAGAGGGAGATATAGGTATATCGATTTGGAACAACAACACTAAAGGTGCATACAAATCGTGGTCAAGTCATGTGATCTCAAGCGAGGAAATGGGAAGAAGATATGGAAAATATAGCCTGCTTTTACAGTTGCTGGTGATTCTCATAGAAGGGATTCGATTTACCAAATGATTCAACGAACAGAGGAAGTGGGGGAATTCCATCAATTAATTCAAGAATTATTGAATGAGCATCCAGATCAGTTTCAAATGTATGTCAGAATGACATTTCACAAAATATCAGACGTGATATCACGTGCATTCAGAAAATGTAAATTTGCGGAATATAGATCTTGCTTGCTTTCAGTGCTATAGCGTGACAGCCGATGCAATGTTGCGAAAATTTTGATTCCGTAGTAGTACAATCGCCCAGTTTAGTTCTGATGATTTGGCTTCACTATTTATTATTGAAAGGTGTGTCTCTCTTCCTATGCTCTAAGTTCCATGCATTATCGTGGTTGCACATTTTGGGAAGATGACCTGATGTGACGTGACATGATAACAATGTGTCTGCACCTTAATGCCTTCCAACGTAGACCATGCTCATCAGAGCACATCTTTATGTAATCGGTATCTATGGCCTAGGCACGAATGGGTTCGATATTGGAAATAGATCCTTTTCAACATTTAAATAGAGTGTAACTCATCAGCCCTATCGTTAGAATATCAATGAAACAGAATATGCAAATTAAATACCATTTTTTATTCACAAAAAATATGACAAGATTGTAACACATTTATATTCTGAAGTAAACTACAGTGAGTTGTGCCATCTAAAAAATGAAATAGGACTCGAACTTTATTTACAATATTCACAAATGTTTTTTAATACGATATTATTCTTCTTCATCCTCACTGCTGTAAAAATCCCTTGAATCGTTACTGTCACTTTCACTGTATGCTTCGATCATTGCTGGCTTCCTGTTCCTATTCATCGGTATATCGTCATCATCACTTTCACTGTATGTTTCAATAATTGCTGGCTCCCTGTTCCTGTTCATTGGTATATTGTCATCATCACTATCACTTTCTTCTGAATGTTGCTTCATACACTCAAGAAAGGGCCATATGTTGTCTTCCTTATAAAACTTTATGTGTTCACATGTTAAAATTCTTGCGATTTCACCTTTCACTTTAACACCTTCTTCTATAGGATCTATTATGACGAAATCGCCACGTTTTACCCAAATGTATTTTCGGAATTTGAAAGGCATGGAGACGAGAAACCTAGTTTCATCATATTTCTCTACCTCGTGAAGATTGTTGCCTTTAGTTCCCACAATTTTCACTATTTGCTGCTCCTCTGTTGGTGGCGAAAAATCGTGAATTTCTCGCGAGAGATGTTTCCTTTTGGTTGCTCGAGACATATTGATGACGCCTGAGTAATAGCACTGATCGGATCGATGGATATTTTCGAGTACACTTCTTTACGGCGAAAGACTAACACTGTGAACTTGAAGATAATAAACACGTGGTTTACGCAAGATGCAGACCTGGCTGTGCTAAGTACTTTTCGAAAAATAACGACTTTTGCAGAATGTAGACCACAGATCCATGGTGATCACAGAATTTTTTGATCTTCTTCATTAATACGGAAGAAGTAGAGCACTATACAGATAGGTATGCTAGATAGACCTGGCTCTATGGTTGATTGGGTCCAACCATAGACTCGAAAATTGCAGGACTCGCAACATTTTCATCGCCATCACTTTTAATGCTAAGCAATACGCTATCTGGCGGAATTAACTCGCATCAATGTCACGTGACCAGCAAGTGTGATTACTTGACAATGCTTGTATTTATTTACTTCCAAGAGTTCCAAGCGTGCATTTGTGTGAGGGATTATAGTTGTTTTATAGTGATAAATAGTTTGTTAAAAGTGAAAATGACCAGCAGAGCAAATTGTTGTGTACCTGGATGTAACTCTGTGTATAAAAAAAACCCCGATTTGACCTTTCATCATTTTCCAAATGAGGGTCAGAGAGTCGAGAATATTGGAGAATCCGGAATGGTGACTACGGTTGATAGAAAGAAACTATGGGAGATCAAATTGAAAATAGGAAAGAGAGTTACCAAAAACATGAGAGTTTGTTCCAAACATTTTGTCGAGGACGATTTCATAACTCCTAGTGATTGTAAGTAAGTAAAGTTTTTATATTATGTGGTTAAAACAATTCAAATCAATCTTTCAGGGGGCTATCAGAAACGGTACCTGAAAAAGACCGCTGTACCAAGTAAAAACTTACCTGTGTCCAGTGTTACAACAAAATCAAAAAGTCTGAAGATAGAAGAGAAAAAGAGAAGATATGAAAAACTTATGGAAAAAAGACAGGCAAGTTCTCTTGTTGGTTATTTTTATTGAAGTTAAAACTAAATAACTATACTTACTAACTATTTCAAATTTTAGGTTAATCAACTCCCTTCCACCTCCAAGGATGACATGATATCAAGCTCGTTTAGTGACTTTGATGGAGCTAAAGCACTACTGGAGCTTCAACAACAGGAGTTACCATTTGTTGAAGACACTACCAAAGAAACATTACATACCATGAAGATATTTGTTGACGTTGCCACTCAAACTGATAACAAGGAAGTATGCGATGAGGAGATTCAAGTGAACACAAACTGGTCTTCAATTTCTGATTTTATCCAGACTGAGAAAGCTTTGAACATTCTAACAGGAATTCCATCATTCAGTTTATTGATTTTATTGGTTAATTTATTTACATCTTTTAAAAAAGACTCAAGATGTCAAAGATTATCAGTGAAAGAAAGAGTTATTTTAGTGTTTTTAAAATTCAAACTTGATTTGACATACTCTGCTTTGGGAGTCTTGTTTGGGGGTTTGAGTGTGCCAACATGTAGAAGAATTTTTCAGGACACTATTGAAGTGCTTTCGGGTATTTTAGCCAATTTTGTTTATCTGCCATCTAAGGAAGAAGTTTTGAAGAATATGCCAATATGTTTTAGCAAGTTCCAGAATGTGAGAATTGTTTTAGATTGCACTGAAATGAAAGTGCAAGTACCAAAGAAACTATGTTGCAGAATTAAATTGTACTCCCATTACAAAAAAAATCATACTCTCAAATTCATGACAGCAGTCACTCCTGCTGGCTTCATAGCCTATGCCAGTCCATCCTATGGGGGCAGAGCTTCAGATAAAAGTATTTTTGAACAGTCTCAAATAGTAGAACAATTAATTCCCTATGTTGATGAAGTTATGGTTGATAAAGGATTCCTGATTGAAAGTTCATGTGAAGAGTTTGGAATAAAAATTATAAGACCACCTTTTCTTCGAAAGAAAAAACAGTTTGATAGGGGTGAGGCCTCTATGAACAGAAGTATTGCCTCAGCAAGAGTGCATATTGAAAGAGTGAATGCGAGGATAAAGGTTTTCAGAATTTTCAGAAATACTTTTCCTTTGCATTTGGTACCAATTGTTGATAATATATTCAAAATTATTTGTGGTATTGTTAATTTGGGTAGTCCTATTTTGAGAGATGATTTGTTTTTGCACTAGGGATTATGCCATGAAGAAAAATTGTTGGAAATATTTATAAATTAAATAATATAGTCCAAACTCGACACAAGTTACAAGCTTCGAAGCTTGTAGTTTCGGAGGGTTCTCCTCAGGAGACCTAGAAGTAATCAGGATAAACAATATATCAAATGCTGTCTTATCATGCGGGTCATACGATTCAACAAAAACATACTCAGCTTCGACTATATACAGAAATTCCATATTTTTATTGTGTACAGGAAATGTCAGATTATTTTTGAAAAATATTGTTTTCTCTTATAAGTGAAAAATCCCTTAAAAGAACATAACTGTTTTTCTGACTTGATGGATCTTGAAATAATTCTTCTAAAAAATTGTTGTTGCTAACCAATAGTTTATACCTATATCATTATATATTTCGGAGATATAAATAAATCAATTCAAAGATTTTAAATATTTTATTCATGAAAATGATGAGGTATTTGCAAAACAACTAACCACAAACAGTATGAATCATTTTCTCAAAATATTTCTTTGAAACTGTTTCAATTAGATGTTTTGCAAATCCCTCATCGAACGGAACAGAAATTTGTAAATAGTGCTTTTCTTTTGAAAAATACACAATGAATTCACACATTCTCAAATTCAGCAAAGCCATCCCAAACTGAATTTGACCATAATGAGGATGGTTCTGTTTGAGTGTGCAGTCTGGATTCAGATACCTCAGTGTTGGTATCACCTCAGTTTCTGACTTTATTTTTCCTAAAAAAAAATTAATAAGCGTAAGGAAAGTCTTGAATCATTATTGACATTACCCAAATATGGGCACTTGATCTCTATAAGTCTGCTTGGCTTTCCATCCTCAAATGCTATTCCATCAGGAGAATAAGCTAACCAAGGATATTCTTTGCATATAATAATTCCAATCTTTTTAATTTGGAGATTAGGATTCATGCTTTCGAATGCTTCAAGCGCAAAAGATTCCTGTTCAGATCCATATCTCATTTCTTTTGTTATCAACGATTTGGGGTTGAAAAAGTTACCCAACATTTTTGTCCAATCCTGCTTTTGGAAGGTATAGATTGAATAACAAGTAGATCCTGAAAAATTAACATAATTACTGGGAGTGAATCAAGAGAACTTCATTGTTAATCAGTAGCAGCTAGATAAACAGGATGAATAGTGAATACAAGTTGTTTATAAACAAATATAATTTTGTAGACATCATTTGCATCATAATTTTTTGCATGTCAATTAGATTAGGATTAAGTTTTCATTGTGACTAATTCTCTACAAACTTTGTTGTTTGTCAAAGAGAAAAATAAAGATTTCTTATTCAATACCTGTTATTTTATTCTTGCGCCTTCTTTTCCATTCCAATGTTCCTTGCTGGCAGCACATGCCTTCTAAAATGTCTTCATTCTTAAATGATTCCAACACCATCAAACAACAATCTTCTAGAGATGGAATAGTTATATTCAAATTGTTGATAAATGGGGAATCTTTAGAATGGTCAAAAATCACGGTTACATGTGAAGGCATTTCTTTCGTCAATTTGGGTTTCTTGACATTATTTCTTCGCCCTTGTCTGTAACAATCAGATTTAAATATCTATGATATATTTCAATTGTTTATTAATAGTATACAGATGAAAGTTTACCTATTCAATGCAAAGGAAGAATTTGGGAGTGCTAACGAGGCCAACTGAAACATTTCTCCAACTTCTTCCTTCGCAAACGATCTTTTTCTAGCCAACATATTTAATGGCCTGAAACACTGAGTTTTGTTCAGTGGCTGTGGCAAATATTTATTTGTTGCTTTGGTCTTCTGAACTTTCCATACACATTCAGTGTCTGTAGAGGACAGCTCTTCCAACTCTTCTAATGGTTTTCTGAAACAAAAATACAAGCACAGAAAAAGGAAACCTAAAATAAAAAAAGGTTGCAGAAACCTTATAAATTACAATGGGCACGATTAGCCATCTAATAAATCAGTCATAATACCACCTTGAGCAAAACAGTAGTGTTGCTGCTACATGTTTGCAAGATTCCGATGTGCCTGCCTTACAGCTGCAAGTAAATGTCTGTATTTCAACCTTGCAATCTGAAATCACTGAAAATATTCCATTGATCTCATGGGGATCACTTTTCACTGCACTAGTTTGCGAACAGTACGATCTGATCATCCACTTTTTGTCCACTTTTTGTCTCACTCCACACACGATTACATGGTTCGCTGCCAGAACAGCTTCACCTTCTACAATGCATCTGCTATTTGGAGAAGCAGATAAATAGTCAAAAATTGACGACAGTGACAAAAACATGATTGGATCTCTTTAAAAGAATAAAAAAGCTTGCTCAACCTCAGGTTATTTACAATGCAATCACACTTGGCGTCAAAAACGTATGTTTTTCGACAGAATGACAGCGCGGGAAAATTAGGGTTAAAATCTCAGACCAACATAAACAATAAATTATTATAAATTTGATTATTAGATGCCGCGGCATTTCTCTAACACCACGAACCTAACCTATTTCCAATGTTTTTCATTTGAGCATGCCGAAAAAAGTCACCACAAGATCTCTCATTCCGAAAATATGCTCATTCGATTACAGTTACAGATTTCATTTCTTTCGAAGGGATCTGTAATTTTTGTTTACAGTCAGCTGCGCCCTCATCGGTGGTTGGAATCGCCAATAAAAAAAGAGGGGCAAGTTACGCCATGGACGCCATCTTCGAAAGGGGTGAGACAAAACGTTTCGTTTTGCATGGGGTTCAGTACAGGTTAAATGATTTTTCCAACTTTTCTACTAATTGATTGCTAATTCAGTCGGACCTATTGGAACTAAACACTCGGAAGTAAGGCCAGTTCTCTCTCTTACCCTTGTGTTATCAGGCATCGAACCCCAGGGCGATTTCGGCAATGTAAGAGATGTTTAGAATATGAAAATCGAATTTATTTAAATAGGTACTTGATTATCGATGATCAATTTCATAACACTATTGTTGAAGGGACGTTGACACATGTTACAAATTCATACAAATTGAGGTTTTCCACATTGAAGGTAGTTTTTGAAATACTATAATTGTTATAATTTGGGGAGGATCAGGAGCGAAATCAAACACATACAGCTTCGTCTAGATGATACAAGGATACTGACTTTATTACACTGTAGGTGGCGCTGCAAAAATGCTCATGTGCCAAATCTATCTAACACCCCCACTATTTGAAACATTGTACATTTTTGACTAAATCTAAACCCAAACTATTCATAAACTTATAATGCTTATTACTACCTAAAGCTTTTGTAAAAATATCTGCAGGCATTTCATCTGATTGCAAATATTCAACATTTATAAGACCATTTTCCACTGTTTCACGAATAAAGTGGTACCTTATATCGATGTGCTTCGTGCGCTTATGAAATATTGGATTAAGCGTCAATTTCAATGCACTTTGGCTATCGCTATATAGAGAGATACAATCAAAAGAGTTAGTTAATTCCCCTAACAAATTTTTCAAATAAATTGCCTCTTTCGATGCTTCCCCCAAGGCCATATATTCGGCTTCTGTGCTAGAAAGAGCAACCGTTTTTTGTTTTTTACTTTCCCATGAAATTAATGAATTTGAATACATGAAACAAAAACCAGTATATGATCTCCTATCATATACATTACTCCCCCAGTCTGCATCTACAAAACCTTCTAAACATTTTGAACTACTTTTAAAGGTTAAACAATAATCTTTTGTTTTCTTTAAATACTTCAAAAGTCTTTTTAAACTATTCCAATGAGTCTGATTGAAACAATTGTTAAATTGACTGAGAAAACTAACACTGTACGAAATATCTGGACGAGTCATTACTGCCAAATACATTAAGCCTCCAATCAACTGTTGATATGGAGCTGAAAAATCACTATTTTGAACTCCTTCTAGTTTTAAGTTTTTCTCCATTGGAGTTTCTACAGTTTTACAATCTGCCATATTAAATTTTAACAACAAAGACTCTATATAATCCTTTTGATCTAAAGTAATAATATTCTTAGACTTGTTTATACAAATATTCATCCCCAAAATCTGCTTGGCTTTGCCTAAATCTTTCAACTGAAAATTTTCTGCCAATTTTTGTTTGAGATCATTTGTCTCGGAAATATCATTTGAAAAAATGAAAAAATCATCAACATACAAACAAATTATTGTCAACAATTTTACATTATGTTTAATAAATACACATGGTTCGTATTTTGACCTTTCATAATTCAAATCGGTTAAGACACTTTCAACCTTTTTGTACCATACCCTTGATGACTGTTTAAGTCCATAAATTGCCTTATTGAGTTTAAATACCTTGTTTTTACTTCCACGTTTTGAGTAACCATCAGGTTGTTTCATAAAGATTGTTTCTGATAAATCCCCATTTAAGAATGCAGTGACAACATCTAAATGAAAGATATCTAATCCTAAATCTACACTTAAGGCTATCAACAGGCGTAATGTAGAGAACCTAACTACAGGCGAAAAAGTCTCATTATAGTCTATACCCTCTTTTTGTGTAAAACCTTTTGCCACTAATCTCGCACGATAAGTTTTATTATTTTCACTGTCAACTTTCGATTTTGAATACCCATTTACATTCAACTACTTCACTTCTTTTGGGTAAATCCACTAAACACCACGTATTATTTAATTCCATGCACTTTATCTCGTGTTCTACTGCTACTTTCCATTTGTCACCATCTGGTCTTGAAAAAGCTTCTGAGACTGTTACTGGAACATCATTAATTGTAGTTTCTTCAATTTCTGGAACGACACTCAAGTAGGTCACATAATCTTCATAGGTTTTTTCTTTTCTTCTTCTTTGTGAACTTCTTGTTTCTCCACTATATTGTACTTCTGTTCCCAATGAGTTTTCTGGAATGTAATCTTCATCTGAATCGATTCTTGCCTGTGGTATTTCTTCATCTTTAAATTGTTCAATTGGAACTTCAACGGTATCTGCTGGTTGTTCCCCCACTGGATCTGATACCACTTCAGAATCTTCTGTTCGTTTAGATCGAAGGTCTTCATATATTATGACATCCCTACTCGTTGTAACATCATCTTTAATAGGATCATAGATTCTATAACCTTTAATGTTATGTGAATATCCTACAAAAATACATTTCTTTGATTTTTTGTCAAATTTCAGTCGTCTTTCTTTTGGAACATGCACCATAATGGGACTTCCAAATATTCGAAAATCTGACACATTGGGTTTATTGCCAAACCACACTTCATATGGAGTTTTTTCATTTGGACCCCTTGAAATGCACCTATTTCTTAGATAATTAGCTGTGTGAACTGCTTCTGCCCAAAATCTTTTTGGCAAGTTTGCATCGAACAATAAATTACATTTGGCCTTTTCCACGATTGTACGGTTCAACCTTTCACTTAGACCATTTTGTTGAGGTGTGTAAGAATTTGTTTTTTGATGAACTATACCATGACTCTTCAAAAAATTCTCAAATTGATTACTGCAAAATTCACCACCTTGATCAGTACGAAATGTTTTTATTCTTTTATCTTGCTGATTTTGTACCATTGCTAAAAATTCCTTAAATAGGCCTAAAGCTTGGTTCTTTTCTTTCAAAAAATAAACAAACGACATTCTACTGTAATCGTCAGTTAAGAGCATGAAGTATCTGGAACCTCCAATTGAAATGGTTTCCATTGGTCCACATAGGTCTGCGTGTATGATATTGAGTTTTTCATTGCTGCGTATACCTAAATTTGGAAATGGCAATCTACTTTGTTTACCTTCACAGCATACTATGCAACTTGATTTATCAATGGTAGCACGTCTTTTTAACTCTAAACCATCAACACAATGCTTCATTTTGTTTAAATCTTGACTATTGATGTGTGCTAATCGTCTGTGCCAAATTTCTGAATCATCACAAATAGCTAAAAAACAATTTTCTTGCTTCATGTTCAATTTATAAACTCCATCAACTAATTCTGCTGTGGCTATTAAATCATTGTTTTTACTATAAATGCAGCATCCTCTTTTATTAAAACAAACTCGATTTTCTTTAGAAATTAACTGGCTTACTGATATGAGGTTTGTGGTTAAACTTGGAATACACAACACGTCATGAACTGTAACTGAATTGTTCTTTCCATTAACCGAAGTTATAATGTCCATATCACCTGAACATTTCACTGGTACTCTTTGTTTATTTGCAACAACAATTTCTTTTACTTCTGCTTGTGTAACGTTCTTGAACCAGGATTCGTTTGGAGTCATGTGTCTACTGGCACCTGAGTCCAGATAAAAATCATTCTCTTTGTAATTTCCCGTGAGAAATGTTGCACTGAATGCATACTTTTTATCCATTTTCGAGAAATTTTCTGAAGTTGAACTTCTCTGAGACTGATTCGGGCACTTCGACATGAAATGTCCTTGTTTGCATTTATAACAAACAACGCTTCTTCTGTCAGTTTCAGTCGACTTAGAATTCTTCTTTTTACTGCTGCTGCCATCTCTCGGATAACTTTTGAAGTTTCCTCTTGCTGAAAAAGCGTTACTTCTGCTGGTTGCGCCATCCGTCTGCAGGTCGACTAACTTACTCTTGATTGAATCTGTGGTCACTGTAATTCCAGAGTGTTCTATTCCCATCAACATCGGAGCGTATTTGTCTGGCAACCCAGCGAGTAAAAGGGAACCTACCCATTCTTCGTTGATGTCGAAGCCACTTTTTCTTAATTTCTGCGAAGTCTCGATAATTTGATTCACGTAACTTTCCATTGACTCACAATTATCCAGCCTTATGGAGATAAGATTGCGTAGTAGTCCAATTTTTCTCGTAACACCCGTGTCTTCGTAGAGATTCTTGATTTTATTCCAAACCTCTTCGCACGTGTTTCACGTCTTTCACATGAACATACATCGATGGGTCCAAAGTTAGAATCAACTTAGCTTTCGCTTTTGCTATTACACTAGCGTCGGTTTCTTCACCGTTTAAGCACTTTGTTAGACCTTCCAGCACGAACACGTTTTCTATGGCGAAACACCATTCATCGTAGTTCTCGCGGCCAACAAGCTTCGGAACATTGTTTAAATAGTTCTGAGCCATTTTTATCTTCTAGAAGCGCGTTACTATTTCACTTTACACTTGTTGCACAGCACAAGGAACGATTATCTGGGCTATAACCTGTTATAATTTGGAGAGGATCAGGAGCGAAATCAAACACATACAGCTTCGTCTAGATGATACAATGATACTGACTTTATTACACTGTAGGTGGCGCTACAAAAATGCTCATGTGCCAAATCTATCTAACAATAATAATATTTTAGTGATCTAATTACTCTCATTAAATTAAATAAAATCGATTTAAAATGTGTAATCTATTATCGTTTATCACGTGATTGCGAACACTAATGAGAATACGTGACCTCACTGTTCTGTAAACAAGCTAACCTATAACCTTACTGTCATCACGAGTACGAACTTACGAAGAACAGAAGAGAGTAAAACGTATCACCAGCGAACTATTTCACGATTATTTGATATTACGCAAACGATTCGTTCGCAAGAAATCACACAAGATCAGTTCGCTTTGACAGACGGCGAAGTCTGTTTACCGTATAGTAACGTCATCATAATCACTTCTTTTGAGCGGGAATTTTGAAAACTATTCTTATTTACGCATTTTTTATTGGTATTTGCAATATTTTTTCCATTTTTTCGTGTTTGTATAGGGCTTATCTACAAATTAATATCATTTCCAAAAAATAGTCAACATCCCTATTGTGGTATTAACCTTTTTCATCTGTTAAAACTGCACCATTAAATCAAACTCAGACAAGACGCCTGGCAACCTTAAACATGATAACTATGTCAATATTATTTTGATTGAATGACACCTTCTCAACAATTTTTCTTTAAATACTAATTAATGAGAACACGATAAAAACTTCTAAATATCCCTCTAGAATAGCCGTGTATAAAACAAAATATAGCTCAGATGCACGGGAAATATACAAGATATCAAAACAGTACTCATTTTCTAGTTTGGAATTTTTGCCGATAGAGGGCGTTTGGATATTTGGATTCGCCAATAATTTATAACACCAATCTGTGGTCACATACCAGAAAAATGGCCGCCAATGCAGCCACAGTCTGTAGAACAACAATGCGTCTGTCAGATTACGTGCCATCTGCGAAATTCGCGAAATAAAAATAACCTCAAACAAAATGCAAACACATGAAAATTTGGCGAAAGCGAAAATGAATGTTATGTGAATTTCGTTGTTTTTCAGATAGAGAGTATAGTTTATTCAATTCTTCATTGAGGAATCATGTATAAAATTGTATTGTATAGATATAATAGGTAAGGTAGTCACCGCGCCGCGGATCTCACTTGATTTAAACAGCGGGATTACACAGCTCTGACACATCTGACAGCTCTGTTAGGGGGCACAATAGACCTTAAGATCGCAGTGTACTGTAACCGCTTTTCACTATAAACATAAACCACCCCATCAAACATTCAAACAGTCTGGATTGATTTATAAGATACAATGACGAAATCGATTGTCTTGTTACAGAGCCCAAACGAATCAGTATTTGCATAACTGACACTAGAACTTGAGATCAAACAAATAAAACTGCTCATACCTCGGATCTTCGATTTGATTTCAATCAGGTTAGTATCGTTGACAGAAAAACTTGCTACTAGATTACTAGAACAGAGTTCTAATCTAAGTGAAATATGATACACATGAACAAAAATCAAACAGTCAGTTTGAGTGAGGACATTATTATAACTTATAATTTTGCTAATGATCAAAGGATCAGTTATTGAAGTTGTGGCATCTGAACATAAACGTTATGTCTGCTGAACTAAGAATAAAGAACTCAAGGTTATACGAAATTTTCGAGTGAGTTATCTTCCATTTTATGTTGGCAGTAATCGGATCTTGAGATCAAAACTATGTTCGGAAATGTCCAATTTATCGCTCAACCTAGGTCACTCCCTTATACTAGATTTCATTATGACATTGTGAGAAGAATAAATTGTTTGAAGAAATTCTTTAATCTCCACTTCATTATAATACTGCTGTGTGAAACTATCGGCTGGTGACATTATTGGGGATAGCATAGTTAGTGTTTGTGAGTACCTAGTTGTATATAATAGCCGTTATTGAAGAGAGTAATTTTTTTGTTTTTTAGCTCTGGGTGAGGAATTCACTATAACATTCTCCGAAACATTGGTAAAAGTTCTTAGAATTCGATTATGAGTACCTACCTGAGCACAAAGCTGTATAACAAGTTCAATTTGAAAAATGGATGTACGTGACTCACGAAAAGAACATAAGCCCAAATTTAAAATAAATCTTGATAACAAAATGTGTTCCTGTATGCATAGAGGGAGATATAGGTATATCGATTTGGAACAAGAACACTAAAGGTGCATACAAATTGTGGTCAAGTCATGTGATCTCAAGCGAGGAAATGGGAAGAAGATATGGAAAATATAGCCTGCTTTTACAGTTGCTGGTGATTCTCATAGAAGGGATTCGATTTACCAAATGATTCAACGAATAGAGGAAGTGGGGGAATTCCATCAATTAATTCAAGAATTATTGAATGAGCACCCAGATCAGTTTCAAATGTATGTCAGAATGACATTTCACAAAATATCAGACGTGATATCACGTGCATTCAGAAAATGTAAATTTGCGGAATATAGATCTTGCTTGCTTTCAGTGCTATAGCGTGACAGCCGATGCAATGTTGCGAAAATTTTGATTCCGTAGTAGTACAATCGCCCAGTTTAGTTCTGATGATTTGGCTTCACTATTTATTATTGAAAGGTGTGTCTCTCTTCCTATGCTCTAAGTTCCATGCATTATCGTGGTTGCACATTTTGGGAAGATGACCTGATGTGACGTGACATGATAACAATGTGTCTGCACCTTAATGCCTTCCAACGTAGACCATGCTCATCAGAGCACATCTTTATGTAATCGGTATCTATGGCCTAGGCACGAATGGGTTCGATATTGGAAATAGATCCTTTTCAACATTTAAATAGAGTGTAACTCATCAGCCCTATCGTTAGAATATCAATGAAACAGAATATGCAAATTAAATACCATTTTTTATTCACAAAAAATATGACAAGATTGTAACACATTTATATTCTGAAGTAAACTACAGTGAGTTGTGCCATCTAAAAAATGAAATAGGACTCGAACTTTATTTACAATATTCACAAATGTTTTTTAATACGATATTATTCTTCTTCATCCTCACTGCTGTAAAAATCCCTTGAATCGTTACTGTCACTTTCACTGTATGCTTCGATCATTGCTGGCTTCCTGTTCCTATTCATCGGTATATCGTCATCATCACTTTCACTGTATGTTTCAATAATTGCTGGCTCCCTGTTCCTGTTCATTGGTATATTGTCATCATCACTATCACTTTCTTCTGAATGTTGCTTCATACACTCAAGAAAGGGCCATATGTTGTCTTCCTTATAAAACTTTATGTGTTCACATGTTAAAATTCTTGCGATTTCACCTTTCACTTTAACACCTTCTTCTATAGGATCTATTATGACGAAATCGCCACGTTTTACCCAAATGTATTTTCGGAATTTGAAAGGCATGGAGACGAGAAACCTAGTTTTATCATATTTCTCTACCTCGTGAAGATTGTTGCCTTTAGTTCCCACAATTTTCACTATTTGCTGCTCCTCTGTTGGTGGCGAAAAATCGTGAATTTCTCGCGAGAGATGTTTCCTTTTGGTTGCTCGAGACATATTGATGACGCCTGAGTAATAGCACTGATCGGATCGATGGATATTTTCGAGTACACTTCTTTACGGCGAAAGACTAACACTGTGAACTTGAAGATAATAAACACGTGGTTTACGCAAGATGCAGACCTGGCTGTGCTAAGTACTTTTCGAAAAATAACGACTTTTGCAGAATGTAGACCACAGATCCATGGTGATCACAGAATTTTTTGATCTTCTTCATTAATACGGAAGAAGTAGAGCACTATAAAGATAGGTATGCTAGATAGACCTGGCTCTATGGTTGATTGGGTCCAACCATAGACTCGAAAATTGCAGGACTCGCAACATTTTCATCGCCATCTATCGAGGTGATACACCAACATAAACAATAAATTATTATAAATTTGATTATTAGATGCCGCGGCATTTCTCTAACACCACGAACCTAACCTATTTCCAATGTTTTTCATTTGAGCATGCCGAAAAAAGTCACCACAAGATCTCTCATTCCGAAAATATGCTCATTCGATTACAGATTTCATTTCTTTCGAAGGGATCTGTAATTTTTGTTTACAGTCAGCTGCGCCCTCATCGGTGGTTGGAATCGCCAATAAAAAAAGAGGGGCAAGTTACGCCATCTTCGAAAGGGGCGAGACAAAACGTTTCGTTTTGCATGGGGTTCAGTACAGGTTAAATGATTTTTCCAACTTTTCTACTAATTGATTGCTAATTCAGTCGGACCTATTGGAACTAAACACTCGGAAGTAAGGCCAGTTCTCTCTCTTACCCTTGTGTTATCAGGCATCGAACCCCAGGGCGATTTCGGCAATGTAAGAGATGTTTAGAATATGAAAATCGAATTTATTTAAATAGGTACTTTATTATCGATGATCAATTTCATTAAGCTGAATACAGATTACTCTGACGTGACGTGTAAGGACGTCACGTCAGACGTGTACTGTGCTCCCAGAGTGTACAGAGTAATCTGTATTCAGCTTAACACTATTGTTGAAGGGACGTTGACACATGTTACAAATTCATATAAATTGAGGTTTTCCACATTGAAGGTAGTTTTTGAAATACTATAATTGTTATAATTTGGAGAGGATCAGGAGCGAAATCAAACACATACAGCTTCGTCTAGATGATACAATGATACTGACTTTATTACACTGTAGGTGGCGCTACAAAAATGCTCATGTGCCAAATCTATCTAACACCCCCACTATTTGAAACATTGTACATTTTTGACTAAATCTAAACCCAAACTATTCATAAACTTATAATGCTTATTACTACCTAAAGCTTTTGTAAAAATATCTGCAGGCATTTCATCTGATTGCAAATATTCAACATTTATAAGACCATTTTCCACTGTTTCACGAATAAAGTGGTACCTTATATCGATGTGCTTCGTGCGCTTATGAAATATTGGATTAAGCGTCAATTTCAATGCACTTTGGCTATCGCTATATAGAGAGATACAATCAAAAGAGTTAGTTAATTCCCCTAACAAATTTTTCAAATAAATTGCCTCTTTCGATGCTTCCCCCAAGGCCATATATTCGGCTTCTGTGCTAGAAAGAGCAACCGTTTTTTGTTTTTTACTTTCCCATGAAATTAATGAATTTGAATACATGAAACAAAAACCAGTATAGGATCTCCTATCATATACATTACTCCCCCAGTCTGCATCTACAAAACCTTCTAAACATTTTGAACTACTTTTAAAGGTTAAACAATAATCTTTTGTTTTCTTTAAATACTTCAAAAGTCTTTTTAAACTATTCCAATGAGTCTGATTGAAACAATTGTTAAATTGACTGAGAAAACACTGTACGAAATGTCTGGACGAGTCATTACTGCCAAATACATTAAGCCTCCAATCAACTGTTGATATGGAGCTGAAAAATCACTATTTTTAACTCCTTCTAGTTTTAAGTTTTTCTCCATTGGAGTTTCTACAGTTTTACAATCTGCCATATTAAATTTTAACAACAAAGACTCTATATAATCCTTTTGATCTAAAGTAATAATATTCTTAGACTTGTTTACATATACAAATATTCATCCCCAAAATCTGCTTGGCTTTGCCTAAATCTTTCAACTGAAAATTTTCTGCCAATTTTTGTTTGAGATCATTTGTCTCGGAAATATCATTTGAAAAAATGAAAAAATCATCAACATACAAACAAATTATTGTCAACAATTTTACATTATGTTTAATAAATACACATGGTTCGTATTTTGACCTTTCATAATTCAAATCGGTTAAGACACTTTCAACCTTTTTGTACCATACCCTTGATGACTGTTTAAGTCCATAAATTGCCTTATTGAGTTTAAATACCTTGTTTTTACTTCCACGTTTTGAGTAACCATCAGGTTGTTTCATAAAGATTGTTTCTGATAAATCCCCATTTAAGAATGCAGTGACAACATCTAAATGAAAGATATCTAATCCTAAATCTACACTTAAGGCTATCAACAGGCGTAATGTAGAGAACCTAACTACAGGCGAAAAAGTCTCATTATAGTCTATACCCTCTTTTTGTGTAAAACCTTTTGCCACTAATCTCGCATGATAAGTTTTATTATTTTCACTGTCAACTTTGATTTTGAATACCCATTTACATTCAACTACTTCACTTCTTTTGGGTAAATCCACTAAACACCACGTATTATTTAATTCCATGCACTTTATCTCGTGTTCTACTGCTTCTTTCCATTTGTCACCATCTGGTCTTGAGAAAGCTTCTGAGACTGTTACTGGAACATCATTAATTGTAGTTTCTTCAATTTCTGGAACGACACTCAAGTAGGTCACATAATCTTCATAAGATTTTTCTTTTCTTCTTCTTGTTTCTCCACTATATTGTACTTCTGTTCCCAATGAGTTTTCTGGAATGTAATCTTCATCTGAATCGATTCTTGCCTGTGGTATTTCTTCATTTTCTTCATCTTCAAATTGTTCAATTGGAACTTCAACGGTATCTGCTGGTTGTTCCCCCACTGGATCTGATACCACTTCAGAATCTTCTGTTCGTTTAGATCTAAGGTCTTCATATATTACGACATCCCTACTCGTTGTAACATCATCTTTAATAGGATCATAGATTCTATAACCATTAATGTTATCTGAATATCCTACAAAAATACATTTCTTTGATTTTTTGTCAAATTTCAGTCGTCTTTCTTTTGGAACATGCACCATAATCGGACTTCCAAATATTCGAAAATCTGACACATTGGGTTTATTGCCAAACCACACTTCATATGGAGTTTTTTCATTTGGACCCCTTGAAATGCACCTATTTCTTAGATAATTAGCTGTGTGAACTGCTTCTGCCCAAAATCTGTTTGGCAAGTTTGCATCGAACAATAAATTACATTTGGCCTTTTCCACGATTGTACGGTTCAACCTTTCACTTAGACCATTTTGTTGAGGTGTGTAAGAATTTGTTTTTTGATGAACTATACCATGACTCTTCAAAAAATTCTCAAATTGATTACTGCAAAATTCACCACCTTGATCAGTACGAAATGTTTTTATTCTTTTATCTTGCTGATTTTGTACCATTGCTAAAAATTCCTTAAATAGGCCTAAAGCTTGGTTCTTTTCTTTCAAAAAATAAACAAACGACATTCTACTGTAATCGTCAGTTAAGAGCATGAAGTATCTGGAACCTCCAATTGAAATGGTTTCCATTGGTCCACATAGGTCTGCGTGTATGATATTGAGTTTTTCATTGCTGCGTATACCTAAATTTGGAAATGGCAATCTACTTTGTTTACCTTCACAGCATACTATGCAACTTGATTTATCAATGGTAGCACGTCTTTTTAACTCTAAACCATCAACACAATGCTTCATTTTGTTTAAATCTTGACTATTGATGTGTGCTAATCGTCTGTGCCAAATTTCTGAATCATCACAAATAGCTAAAAAACAATTTTCTTGCTTCATGTTCAATTTATAAACTCCATCAACTAATTCTGCTGTGGCTATTAAATCATTGTTTTTACTATAAATGCAGCATCCTCTTTTATTAAAACAAACTCGATTTTCTTTAGAAATTAACTGGCTTACTGATATGAGGTTTGTGGTTAAACTTGGAATACACAACACGTCATGAACTGTAACTGAATTGTTCTTTCCATTAACCGAAGTTATAATGTCCATATCACCTGAACATTTCACTGGTACTCTTTGTTTATTTGCAACAACAATTTCTTTTACTTCTGCTTGTGTAACGTTCTTGAACCAGGATTCGTTTGGAGTCATGTGTCTACTGGCACCTGAGTCCAGATAAAAATCATTCTCTTTGTAATTTCCCGTGAGAAATGTTGCACTGAATGCATACTTTTTATCCATTTTCGAGAAATTTTCTGAAGTTGAACTTCTCTGAGACTGATTCGGGCACTTCGACATGAAATGTCCTTGTTGTTTGCATTTATAACAAACAACGCTTCTTCTGTCAGTTTCAGTCGACTTAGAATTCTTCTTTTTACTGCTGCTGCCATCTCTCGGATAACTTTTGAAGTTTCCTCTTGCTGAAAAAGCGTTACTTCTGCTGGTTGCGCCATCCGTCTGCAGGTCGACTAACTTACTCTTGATTGAATCTGTGGTCACTGTAATTCCAGAGTGTTCTATTCCCATCAACATCGGAGCGTATTTGTCTGGCAACCCAGCGAGTAAAAGGGAACCTACCCATTCTTCGTTGATGTCGAAGCCACTTTTTCTTAATTTCTGCGAAGTCTCGATAATTTGATTCACGTAACTTTCCATTGACTCACAATTATCCAGCCTTATGGAGATAAGATTGCGTAGTAGTCCAATTTTTCTCGTAACACCCGTGTCTTCGTAGAGATTCTTGATTTTATTCCAAACCTCTTCGCACGTGTTTCACGTCTTTCACATGAACATACATCGATGGGTCCAAAGTTAGAATCAACTTAGCTTTCGCTTTTGCTATTACACTAGCGTCGGTTTCTTCACCGTTTAAGCACTTTGTTAGACCTTCCAGCACGAACACGTTTTCTATGGCGAAACACCATTCATCGTAGTTCTCGCGGCCAACAAGCTTCGGAACATTGTTTAAATAGTTCTGAGCCATTTTTATCTTCTAGAAGCGCGTTACTATTTCACTTTACACTTGTTGCACAGCACAAGGAACGATTATCTGGGCTATAACCTGTTATAATTTGGAGAGGATCAGGAGCGAAATCAAACACATACAGCTTCGTCTAGATGATACAATGATACTGACTTTATTACACTGTAGGTGGCGCTACAAAAATGCTCATGTGCCAAATCTATCTAACAATAATAATATTTTAGTGATCTAATTACTCTCATTAAATTAAATAAAATCGATTTAAAATGTGTAATCTATTACCGTTTATCACGTGATTGCGAACACTAATGAGAATACGTGACGTCACTGTTCTGTAAACAAGCTAACCTATAACCTTACTGTCATCACGAGTACGAACTTACGAAGAACAGAAGAGAGTAAAACGTATCACCAGCGAACTATTTCACGATTATTTGATATTACGCAAACCATTCGTTCGCAAGAAATCACACAAGATCAGTTCGCTTTGACAGACGGCGAAGTCTGTTTACCGTATAGTAACGTCATCATAATCACTTCTTTTGAGCGGGAATTTTGAAAACTATTCTTATTTACGCATTTTTTATTGGTATTTGCAATATTTTTTCCATTTTTTCGTGTTTGTATAGGGCTTATCTACAAATTAATATCATTTCCAAAAAATAGTCAACATCCCTATTGTGGTATTAACCTTTTTCATCTGTTAAAACTGCACCATTAAATCAAACTCAGACAAGACGCCTGGCAACCTTAAACATGATAACTATGTCAATATTATTTTGATTGAATGACACCTTCTCAACAATTTTTCTTTAAATACTAATTAATGAGAACACGATAAAAACTTCTAAATATCCCTCTAGAATAGCCGTGTATAAAACAAAATATAGCTCAGATGCACGGGAAATATACAAGATATCAAAACAGTACTCATTTTCTAGTTTGGAATTTTTGCCGATAGAGGGCGTTTGGATATTTGGATTCGCCAATAATTTATAACACCAATCTGTGGTCACATACCAGAAAAATGGCCGCCAATGCAGCCACAGTCTGTAGAACAACAATGCGTCTGTCAGATTACGTCCTATATCTGTCATCGGCGAAATTCGCGAAATAAAAATAACCTCAAAGATGATAGAAAATAACCTCAACAAGATTAGCGATTCGGACGTTTGGAGAGCGACCTGAAAATAAGCCGGTGAATTCCTTATAATCCAAATCCTATTGATTGTTTTGTGTGTCGATCCTGGTAAGTCTTTTTGCAAGGTCTAGGTTGAAAAGAGTAGTTTTCATAATTTCAAATATTGTAACCAACTAATTTGGCACATCTCGTGGCAACATGTCAAACGAGAGCCCCGGGGGGCACCCCCGGGTCTCACCACTTCTTTCACCCAGAGCAGCTAACGCCTTGGATAATCTAGAATCCCCTAATAGAATAGACTTTAATCTTCTCAACGAGGAGATAGCAAGTTTGAAAAAAACAGCCTTTGAGACACAAGATAATGAACTACTTTACCAAATTGAAAACCTATCTCAAATGTTGAATAAACCCAATAACACGGTAAGTCCCAGGCAAACTTTTAGATATAGAACAACTGACAAAGGTCCTTTTTGTGTTATTATTGAATCAATAAGCCAGAATATTGGCAACCTAAACCCAATGAACATTGGTAAACTCCTTCATCAGACCCAATATAGTAACAATATTGATATCAAAAATATTTGCAGAAAGGGTCTTAAAAGAACAGGCATTTACATGGCAACAGCAGAACAAGCCAACTGGTTTGTTGATAACCACTCACTTTGCATCAGAACCTATGAAGTATATATCCCAGCCCGAATGGTAACTTCAATGGGAATTGTGCGAGATATAGGATCAGATATCACAGAAGAGGACATAATTCAACATGGTACAGGTATGTCTCCCAACACACCCATACTCAGGGTACGCAGGTTCAACCGCACAAGCAGATTGAATGACCAAACATCTAGGGTTCCATCAGGAACATGCTTGATAACATTCCAGGGCGTCTCCCTGCCCAAATATTTCGAAATATTCAGTATTCGCACCGAAGTTTCATTATATATACCCCCGGTCATCCAATGCCGCAAATGTATACGGTACGGTCATATTGAAACACAATGTAGAGGAAGCATTAGATGCGTTACATGCGGTGAATCCCATGACAACACTCCCCCTTGCAAAGCAACACCCAAATGTCTATTCTGTAGCGAACCACATTCAGCAAACGATAAGATGTGCACCGAATACCTCAGACAGGTGAAGATGAGGGAATTGATGGCCATCCATAATTTATCCTTGTATGAGGCAAATACCGCCACCAGACCCCAGAAAGCCCCTGTACCATCTGAATTCCCCTCTCATCTGAACAACATAGTCCAACGAAATAATCCTTCTCCACCTCCTACAACATCAAGAAGATTAGTTTCATATTCACGTTCAAACAATAAAACAACTCCCCAAAAGCGGAAGGAAAGGACCATAGGATACGATCGCCAGGCTCATGCTCAGGCTCTTTTCACATACACCCCCACCAATACTAATTGCTTAGAATCATGCATACCATCCCCTATACCCCCAAATAAAAAGATGATAACAGACACCATTAGACACACCCCTCTCCCCACCTCCCCCAACGACGAAGATAGTATAACTGTAACAAATAACCAATACACAAATGAAAACTCTGTTGAAAACTTTGACTGGAGCATGGAGGAGTCCCCTCCTGGCCCCAGTAATTCCTTTCATCATTAATATATGTATGTATTTGTATGTATATATAGTTTTAACAATTTAACAAGAAACCAATCATGTTGCACCCTTGTGCCATGATATCAATATATATTACATACCCTTTCAACCCCAATGGAACTTAAAATAATGCACTGGAATATACATTCCTTGATGCGCAACTTGGTTGATCTTAAAATAATGATCAAGGATCACAACCCCGACCTAATATTGCTGAATGAAACTTATCTCAACCCCTCCATTAAAGCCCAAATATTGGGATATACTTTGATTAGGCAAGACAGGAATGATGGCTATGGAGGTATAGCGGTCGCAGTCAGGCAGAATGTTCCATATCATATGGTACAAATGCCAAATCTGCTTTTCCCACCCAGAGTACAGCTAATGGCACTGGAGATTGAGTCCATCAGGATCTTCTGTATGTACTCACCGCCTGATATAAGGCTCTCGTTGAGCCAATTTGACACACTCTCACAGCATTTCGTTGCACCTTTCTTCCTGATAGGTGACCTCAACACACAGAACCCATTATGGGGATCTGGAATGAGAAACTACAATGGTGCTGTACTGGAGAGGTTTCTCCATTCAACCGACCTTGTTGTTTTGAATGACAACACCCCCACCCGGTTGACACCCCCAGGTGCAAACCCTAGTGCCCCGGATCTTACTATATGCTCTCCAGCGCTATCTCTCATCTCAACATGGTCAGTTATTCTGGATAGCAGCATGAGTGACCACTTCCCCATCCTAATTAAGGTGGGTAGGAGGCAGTCTGAACACATCTCTGCAAGAACATTTAGCACTCGGAAATATAACCTCAAAAAGGCAGATTGGATTGGGTACAATACATATCTGAGTGATCAAATCTTTCGGGGAAACTTTGCGGAGGTAGATTCAGAAAAAATTATTAACCTATTAACACAGGCTGCTGATGAGTTTATTCCCAGAAGGAAGGCAGCAACCACTGCAGATTATCGTATACATTGGTGGGATGATGATGTGGCCAATGCTGTCAGGGAAAAGAGGACAGCTTTCAGATCATATAAATTGAATTCCACCCTAGAAAACTTCTGCGCTGTCAAGGAGGCAAGGGCACACTGTAGGCGCCTGATAAGGGCGAAAAAGAAAGCCGCATTTAGAGAATTTTGCGAGAGCATAGACTTTGTAAAGCTTAACAAAATGTGGAGGGTTGTGAAAAAATTCTCTGGCACCACCCCTGCCACCTATTCAGCCCCCCCCTCAAAAGAATGCCTGTTGAACATTCTCCGTAACTTATCAAGCCCCAACAACATAGTCCTCCCAGACACCTCAAACCCAGGTTCCTGCGAGCCCTTCTCATTGAATGAATTAAATTTGGCATTGGCGAGGAAAAAGGATTCCGCTCCGGGATTGGATGGCCTATCGTATTCAGTATTTACGCACGCTCCACTATCAGCAAGGTTACTGCTGTTGAGGGTGTTCAATCAGATTCTTGAATCGGGGGTTATTCCCCCCGAGTTCAAGGAAACATTAATACTCCCATTTCTAAAAAAAGGCAAAACCCCTAACATTCCTAATAACTATAGGCCCATATCTCTATCGCCGTGCATTACAAAAATCCTTGAAAGCCTGCTAAAACACCGTATTGAAGAACTTATAGAGAACCAAATCGGCATTCACCGGCCTCTGTTCGGCTTTCGAAGGGGGCGTTCTGTCAATGATTGCCTCGCGTTCCTGACTGCATTCGTGTATAAAGCATTCTCACGCGGAGAAAAAGTCATGGCGATATTCCTGGACATAAAGGGTGCCTATGATCATGTATCCCCGACAGTGCTCTTGTCAGATCTTGAGGCGGCCTCCATTCCTCCCCCCATATCGAAACTTATAACCCAACTGTTGATCAATCGATCCCTATACATAACCCACCCTGCAGTCGGAACTATTCTGGGTCCGGTAACCACCTCATGCGGCCTTTCACAGGGAGGTGTCCTTCCTCCTTCCCTGTATAACTTGTACTCTCTTATGCCCCCGGATCTGCTATCCCCTGACACCCAACCGTTACAATATGCTGATGATCTTGCACTGCTGATGAGCGGAACTGACTTAGAGCAGATGACAGAATGCCTTACAGCGGATTTGAATGAGGTGCACACATGGCTCTCCCAAAGGAACCTATCCCTGTCCCCAGAGAAATCTACTGCGATAGTTTTTGCGAAGGCAAGAGCCCCCAGGGATTTACCTAACATATCATGCTGCGGCCAAAACATTCCATGGTCTCCATGCATCAGATACCTGGGTGTACACTTCGAGAATAACTTTCGTTGGAACCGTCAGATCGAGGTTACATGTGCTAAAATTTCAGCAACACACAATATACTAAAGGCGCTCGGCAGGACAAAGTGGGGCTGCCATCCGGCCGTATTAGTGAGAGTCTATATGGTACTTGCTCTCCCACATTTGGACTATTCAAGCATATTTTATGGACGATGCTCCAAAGCCAATCTCTCTCGCCTGGATAGAGCACAATACGCCCTGCTTCGGTCCGCTCTTTCACTGCTGAAGTCTACCCCAACCAACATCATCCTCTTTGAGGCGGCTCAGACTCCCCTTTCATATAGACGAAGATGGCTGGCCTACAGGTATGTCTCTAGGCTGTTGAGATATACAGAACATCCTGTTTTGAAATTAATCGGCGATCATACAGAACTTGATCACCTATGGTCTCGCACCGTAGTCCCACCTCTTTTTCAGGCAATAGCCGATCTAACACCCAAGAAGCATCTCATCAGAGCAGCTCAAAATATTCCCTTCTTCGAGATCCCTCTAAAGGTGAAGCTCCATAGAGTGGATGTCCATATTTCTGACCTTCCCAAGAATGCCCTATTGAACCCCCAGAGATTCCATGCCCTCATCAGCGAAAAGTTCCCGCATCACCGATTACTCTTTACAGATGCATCCCTTTCTAGGGACCCCAACTCTGTAGGATACGGAATTTTTTGTCCATCACCAATAATTAAAAAGTCTGCACCTCTTCCGAATCATTGGTCCATATACACTGCAGAAATGTACGCGGTGGGCAGTGCTGCTGAATTGGCAATAAAACAAAAATTTGAGAGAGTACTTATAATATCGGACTCACTTAGCGTTCTTCAAGCGCTCAAGGCTGGAAAATTTGACGCCAAAACAGACCCCATTACTGCACGCACTTACCAACTCATGTACGATACCTCCCTGAAGGGAATCTCACTAAAATGTTTGTGGATTCCCAGTCATTCGTACATCCATGGAAATGATATTGCTGATCGCTTAGCTAATGAGGGACGATATCAGACGGGGCCCTCGGATATACCTGCGGGACCACAAGAGTTATGGCCCGGGTTCTTGGCAGAACACGCGAAACGCTGGAAAGCGGAATTTTTTGATATCTGCTCTATTAAGGGAAAGGTGTACGGCTCTTTTGCTAAAGAGGTACCCAAGAAGCCATGGTTTTCCAAGATTGACCGCCCCCGCCGCTTTTTCACGGCGATAATCCGCCTCAGAAGCGGGCACTGTCTTACCCCTTCGCATCTACATAGAATCGGTCTGAGAGAATCTGCTAGCTGTGATTGCGGGATGTTGGGAGACATAAACCATATATTTTTTGGATGCCCCAATAATTCATTTAATAGTAATGTACTTTATACCGCTCTCTCCTCGTTTGATTATCCATTACCCATTAACATCTATCAGACCTTATTTAGCAATAATATACAGGTTCTAGATTGGTTGGTTGATTATTTGGTTAAGAGTAGAATAGTGCTATAAATAGCATGCCTTGTTAGCCTAGACTTATTGCTGCCTGTGTTATTGTACCTTTGTCGCTTTTTCCAAGCCTTGTCATCCTTCACACCCACCGCTTGTAGATCTCGCTAAGTAGAGTAGTACATAACACATTATTGAATCGCTACAAATAATTATGAATATCTTCAGTAAACCAATCCTGGGATTGGAACACCAAGATTCCTGAAGCCCCAGGACCCAGGATCAAGAACAGCAAATATAAAACGGAGATTGGGTACATAGTCTACCAGGCTGAGCCCATGTTCAGACCACTTCAATCAGGGGCAATTCTGGTTGCAGCCCGGTTTGTTTGAGAAAGAAGAAGAAGAAGAAGAAGAATAACCTCAAACAAAATGCAAACACATGAAAATTTGGCGAAAGCGAAAATGAATGTTATGTGAATTTCGTTGTTTTTCAGATAGAGAGTATAGTTTATTCAATTCTTCATTGAGGAATTATGTATAAAATTGTATTGTATAGATATAATAGGTAAGGTAGTCACCGCGCCGCGGATCTCACTTGATTTAAACAGCGGGATTACACAGCTCTGACACATCTGACAGCTCTGTTAGGGGGCACAATAGACCTTAAGATCGCAGTGTACTGTAACCGCTTTTCACTATAAACATAAACCACCCCATCAAACATTCAAACAGTCTGGATTGATTTATAAGATACAATGACGAAATCGATTGTCTTGTTACAGAGCCCAAACGAATCAGTATTTGCATAACTGACACTAGAACTTGAGATCAAACAAATAAAACTGCTCATACCTCCGATCTTCGATTTGATTTCAATCAGGTTAGTATCGTTGACAGAAAAACTTGCTACTAGATTACTAGAACAGAGTTCTAATCTAAGTGAAATATGATACACATGAACAAAAATCAAACAGTCAGTTTGAGTGAGGACATTATTATAACTTACCAGTTTAGTATAGTATAGAATAATTTTGCTAATGATCAAAGGATCAGTTATTGAAGTTGTGGCATCTGAACATAAACGTTATGTCTGCTAAACTAAGAATAAAGAACTCAAGGTTATACGAAATTTTCGAGTGAGTTATCTTCCATTTTATGTATTATGAGGGCAGTAATCGGATCTTGAGATCAAAACTATGTTCGGAAATGTCCAATTTATCGCTCAACCTAGGTCACTCCCTTATACTAGATTTCATTATGACATTGTGAGAAGAATAAATTGTTTGAAGAAATTCTTTAATCTCCACTTCATTATAATACTGCTGTGTGAAACTATCGGCTGGTGACATTATTGGGGATAGCATAGTTAGTGTTTGTGAGTACCTAGTTGTATATAATAGCCGTTATTGAAGAGAGTAATTTTTTTGTTTTTTAGCTCTGGGTGAGGAATTCACTATAACATTCTCTGAAACATTGGTAAAAGTTCTTAGAATTCGATTATGAGTACCTACCTGAGCACAAGGCTGTATAACAAGTTCAATTTGAAAAATGGATGTACGTGACTCACGAAAAGAACATAAGCCCAAATTTAAAATAAATCTTGATAAGGCATACGAAAACAAAATGTGTTCCTGTATGCATAGAGGGAGATATAGGTATATCGATTTGGAACAACAACACTAAAGGTGCATACAAATTGTGGTCAAGTCATGTGATCTCAAGCGAGGAAATGGGAAGAAGATATGGAAAATATAGCCTGCTTTTACAGTTGCTGGTGATTCTCATAGAAGGGATTCGATTTACCAAATGATTCAACGAACAGAGGAAGTGGGGGAATTCCATCAATTAATTCAAGAATTATTGAATGAGCATCCAGATCAGTTTCAAATGTATGTCAGAATGACATTTCACAAAATATCAGACGTGATATCACGTGCATTCAGAAAATGTAAATTTGCGGAATATAGATCTTGCTTGCTTTCAGTGCTATAGCGTGACAGCCGATGCAATGTTGCGAAAATTTTGATTCCGTAGTAGTACAATCGCCCAGTTTAGTTCTGATGATTTGGCTTCACTATTTATTATTGAAAGGTGTGTCTCTCTTCCTATGCTCTAAGTTCCATGCATTATCGTGGTTGCACATTTTGGGAAGATGACCTGATGTGACGTGACATGATAACAATGTGTCTGCACCTTAATGCCTTCCAACGTAGACCATGCTCATCAGAGCACATCTTTATGTAATCGGTATCTATGGCCTAGGCACGAATGGGTTCGATATTGGAAATAGATCCTTTTCAACATTTAAATAGAGTGTAACTCATCAGCCCTATCGTTAGAATATCAATGAAACAGAATATGCAAATTAAATACCATTTTTTATTCACAAAAAATATGACAAGATTGTAACACATTTATATTCTGAAGTAAACTACAGTGAGTTGTGCCATCTAAAAAATGAAATAGGACTCGAACTTTATTTACAATATTCACAAATGTTTTTTAATACGATATTATTCTTCTTCATCCTCACTGCTGTAAAAATCCCTTGAATCGTTACTGTCACTTTCACTGTATGCTTCGATCATTGCTGGCTTCCTGTTCCTATTCATCGGTATATCGTCATCATCACTTTCACTGTATGTTTCAATAATTGCTGGCTCCCTGTTCCTGTTCATTGGTATATTGTCATCATCACTATCACTTTCTTCTGAATGTTGCTTCATACACTCAAGAAAGGGCCATATGTTGTCTTCCTTATAAAACTTTATGTGTTCACATGTTAAAATTCTTGCGATTTCACCTTTCACTTTAACACCTTCTTCTATAGGATCTATTATGACGAAATCGCCACGTTTTACCCAAATGTATTTTCGGAATTTGAAAGGCATGGAGACGAGAAACCTAGTTTTATCATATTTCTCTACCTCGTGAAGATTGTTGCCTTTAGTTCCCACAATTTTCACTATTTGCTGCTCCTCTGTTGGTGGCGAAAAATCGTGAATTTCTCGCGAGAGATGTTTCCTTTTGGTTGCTCGAGACATATTGATGACGCCTGAGTAATAGCACTGATCGGATCGATGGATATTTTCGAGTACACTTCTTTACGGCGAAAGACTAACACTGTGAACTTGAAGATAATAAACACGTGGTTTACGCAAGATGCAGACCTGGCTGTGCTAAGTACTTTTCGAAAAATAACGACTTTTGCAGAATGTAGACCACAGATCCATGGTGATCACAGAATTTTTTGATCTTCTTCATTAATACGGAAGAAGTAGAGCACTATAAAGATAGGTATGCTAGATAGACCTGGCTCTATGGTTGATTGGGTCCAACCATAGACTCGAAAATTGCAGGACTCGCAACATTTTCATCGCCATCACTTTTAATGCTAAGCAATACGCTATCTGGCGGAATTAACTCGCATCAATGTCACGTGACCAGCAAGTGTGATTACTTGACAATGCTTGTATTTATTTACTTCCAAGAGTTCCAAGCGTGCATTTGTGTGAGGGATTATAGTTGTTTTATAGTGATAAATAGTTTGTTAAAAGTGAAAATGACCAGCAGAGCAAATTGTTGTGTACCTGGATGTAACTCTGTGTATAAAAAAAACCCCGATTTGACCTTTCATCATTTTCCAAATGAGGGTCAGAGAGTCGAGAATATTGGAGAATCCGGAATGGTGACTACGGTTGATAGAAAGAAACTATGGGAGATCAAATTGAAAATAGGAAAGAGAGTTACCAAAAACATGAGAGTTTGTTCCAAACATTTTGTCGAGGACGATTTCATAACTCCTAGTGATTGTAAGTAAGTAAAGTTTTTATATTATGTGGTTAAAACAATTCAAATCAATCTTTCAGGGGGCTATCAGAAACGGTACCTGAAAAAGACCGCTGTACCAAGTAAAAACTTACCTGTGTCCAGTGTTACAACAAAATCAAAAAGTCTGAAGATAGAAGAGAAAAAGAGAAGATATGAAAAACTTATGGAAAAAAGACAGGCAAGTTCTCTTGTTGGTTATTTTTATTGAAGTTAAAACTAAATAACTATACTTACTAACTATTTCAAATTTTAGGTTAATCAACTCCCTTCCACCTCCAAGGATGACATGATATCAAGCTCGTTTAGTGACTTTGATGGAGCTAAAGCACTACTGGAGCTTCAACAACAGGAGTTACCATTTGTTGAAGACACTACCAAAGAAACATTACATACCATGAAGATATTTGTTGACGTTGCCACTCAAACTGATAACAAGGAAGTATGCGATGAGGAGATTCAAGTGAACACAAACTGGTCTTCAATTTCTGATTTTATCCAGACTGAGAAAGCTTTGAACATTCTAACAGGAATTCCATCATTCAGTTTATTGATTTTATTGGTTAATTTATTTACATCTTTTAAAAAAGACTCAAGATGTCAAAGATTATCAGTGAAAGAAAGAGTTATTTTAGTGTTTTTAAAATTCAAACTTGATTTGACATACTCTGCTTTGGGAGTCTTGTTTGGGGGTTTGAGTGTGCCAACATGTAGAAGAATTTTTCAGGACACTATTGAAGTGCTTTCGGGTATTTTAGCCAATTTTGTTTATCTGCCATCTAAGGAAGAAGTTTTGAAGAATATGCCAATATGTTTTAGCAAGTTCCAGAATGTGAGAATTGTTTTAGATTGCACTGAAATGAAAGTGCAAGTACCAAAGAAACTATGTTGCAGAATTAAATTGTACTCCCATTACAAAAAAAATCATACTCTCAAATTCATGACAGCAGTCACTCCTGCTGGCTTCATAGCCTATGCCAGTCCATCCTATGGGGGCAGAGCTTCAGATAAAAGTATTTTTGAACAGTCTCAAATAGTAGAACAATTAATTCCCTATGTTGATGAAGTTATGGTTGATAAAGGATTCCTGATTGAAAGTTCATGTGAAGAGTTTGGAATAAAAATTATAAGACCACCTTTTCTTCGAAAGAAAAAACAGTTTGATAGGGGTGAGGCCTCTATGAACAGAAGTATTGCCTCAGCAAGAGTGCATATTGAAAGAGTGAATGCGAGGATAAAGGTTTTCAGAATTTTCAGAAATACTTTTCCTTTGCATTTGGTACCAATTGTTGATAATATATTCAAAATTATTTGTGGTATTGTTAATTTGGGTAGTCCTATTTTGAGAGATGATTTGTTTTTGCACTAGGGATTATGCCATGAAGAAAAATTGTTGGAAATATTTATAAATTAAATAATATAGTCCAAACTCGACACAAGTTACAAGCTTCGAAGCTTGTAGTTTCGGAGGGTTCTCCTCAGGAGACCTAGAAGTAATCAGGATAAACAATATATCAAATGCTGTCTTATCATGCGGGTCATACGATTCAACAAAAACATACTCAGCTTCGACTATATACAGAAATTCCATATTTTTATTGTGTACAGGAAATGTCAGATTATTTTTGAAAAATATTGTTTTCTCTTATAAGTGAAAAATCCCTTAAAAGAACATAACTGTTTTTCTGACTTGATGGATCTTGAAATAATTCTTCTAAAAAATTGTTGTTGCTAACCAATAGTTTATACCTATATCATTATATATTTCGGAGATATAAATAAATCAATTCAAAGATTTTAAATATTTTATTCATGAAAATGATGAGGTATTTGCAAAACAACTAACCACAAACAGTATGAATCATTTTCTCAAAATATTTCTTTGAAACTGTTTCAATTAGATGTTTTGCAAATCCCTCATCGAACGGAACAGAAATTTGTAAATAGTGCTTTTCTTTTGAAAAATACACAATGAATTCACACATTCTCAAATTCAGCAAAGCCATCCCAAACTGAATTTGACCATAATGAGGATGGTTCTGTTTGAGTGTGCAGTCTGGATTCAGATACCTCAGTGTTGGTATCACCTCAGTTTCTGACTTTATTTTTCCTAAAAAAAAATTAATAAGCGTAAGGAAAGTCTTGAATCATTATTGACATTACCCAAATATGGGCACTTGATCTCTATAAGTCTGCTTGGCTTTCCATCCTCAAATGCTATTCCATCAGGAGAATAAGCTAACCAAGGATATTCTTTGCATATAATAATTCCAATCTTTTTAATTTGGAGATTAGGATTCATGCTTTCGAATGCTTCAAGCGCAAAAGATTCCTGTTCAGATCCATATCTCATTTCTTTTGTTATCAACGATTTGGGGTTGAAAAAGTTACCCAACATTTTTGTCCAATCCTGCTTTTGGAAGGTATAGATTGAATAACAAGTAGATCCTGAAAAATTAACATAATTACTGGGAGTGAATCAAGAGAACTTCATTGTTAATCAGTAGCAGCTAGATAAACAGGATGAATAGTGAATACAAGTTGTTTATAAACAAATATAATTTTGTAGACATCATTTGCATCATAATTTTTTGCATGTCAATTAGATTAGGATTAAGTTTTCATTGTGACTAATTCTCTACAAACTTTGTTGTTTGTCAAAGAGAAAAATAAAGATTTCTTATTCAATACCTGTTATTTTATTCTTGCGCCTTCTTTTCCATTCCAATGTTCCTTGCTGGCAGCACATGCCTTCTAAAATGTCTTCATTCTTAAATGATTCCAACACCATCAAACAACAATCTTCTAGAGATGGAATAGTTATATTCAAATTGTTGATAAATGGGGAATCTTTAGAATGGTCAAAAATCACGGTTACATGTGAAGGCATTTCTTTCGTCAATTTGGGTTTCTTGACATTATTTCTTCGCCCTTGTCTGTAACAATCAGATTTAAATATCTATGATATATTTCAATTGTTTATTAATAGTATACAGATGAAAGTTTACCTATTCAATGCAAAGGAAGAATTTGGGAGTGCTAACGAGGCCAACTGAAACATTTCTCCAACTTCTTCCTTCGCAAACGATCTTTTTCTAGCCAACATATTTAATGGCCTGAAACACTGAGTTTTGTTCAGTGGCTGTGGCAAATATTTATTTGTTGCTTTGGTCTTCTGAACTTTCCATACACATTCAGTGTCTGTAGAGGACAGCTCTTCCAACTCTTCTAATGGTTTTCTGAAACAAAAATACAAGCACAGAAAAAGGAAACCTAAAATAAAAAAAGGTTGCAGAAACCTTATAAATTACAATGGGCACGATTAGCCATCTAATAAATCAGTCATAATACCACCTTGAGCAAAACAGTAGTGTTGCTGCTACATGTTTGCAAGATTCCGATGTGCCTGCCTTACAGCTGCAAGTAAATGTCTGTATTTCAACCTTGCAATCTGAAATCACTGAAAATATTCCATTGATCTCATGGGGATCACTTTTCACTGCACTAGTTTGCAAACAGTACGATCTGATCATCCACTTTTTGTCCACTTTTTGTCTCACTCCACACACGATTACATGGTTCGCTGCCAGAACAGCTTCATCTTCTACAATGCATCTGCTATTTGGAGAAGCAGATAAATAGTCAAAAATTGACGACAGTGACAAAAACATGATTGGATCTCTTTAAAAGAATAAAAAAGCTTGCTCAACCTCAGGTTATTTACAATGCAATCACACTTGGCGTCAAAAACGTATGTTTTTCGACAGAATGACAGCGCGGGAAAATTAGGGTTAAAATCTCAGACCAACATAAACAATAAATTATTATAAATTTGATTATTAGATGCCGCGGCATTTCTCTAACACCACGAACCTAACCTATTTCCAATGTTTTTCATTTGAGCATGCCGAAAAAAGTCACCACAAGATCTCTCATTCCGAAAATATGCTCATTCGATTACAGTTACAGATTTCATTTCTTTCGAAGGGATCTGTAATTTTTGTTTACAGTCAGCTGCGCCCTCATCGGTGGTTGGAATCGCCAATAAAAAAAGAGGGGCAAGTTACGCCATGGACGCCATCTTCGAAAGGGGTGAGACAAAACGTTTCGTTTTGCATGGGGTTCAGTACAGGTTAAATGATTTTTCCAACTTTTCTACTAATTGATTGCTAATTCAGTCGGACCTATTGGAACTAAACACTCGGAAGTAAGGCCAGTTCTCTCTCTTACCCTTGTGTTATCAGGCATCGAACCCCAGGGCGATTTCGGCAATGTAAGAGATGTTTAGAATATGAAAATCGAATTTATTTAAATAGGTACTTGATTATCGATGATCAATTTCATAACACTATTGTTGAAGGGACGTTGACACATGTTACAAATTCATACAAATTGAGGTTTTCCACATTGAAGGTAGTTTTTGAAATACTATAATTGTTATAATTTGGGGAGGATCAGGAGCGAAATCAAACACATACAGCTTCGTCTAGATGATACAAGGATACTGACTTTATTACACTGTAGGTGGCGCTGCAAAAATGCTCATGTGCCAAATCTATCTAACACCCCCACTATTTGAAACATTGTACATTTTTGACTAAATCTAAACCCAAACTATTCATAAACTTATAATGCTTATTACTACCTAAAGCTTTTGTAAAAATATCTGCAGGCATTTCATCTGATTGCAAATATTCAACATTTATAAGACCATTTTCCACTGTTTCACGAATAAAGTGGTACCTTATATCGATGTGCTTCGTGCGCTTATGAAATATTGGATTAAGCGTCAATTTCAATGCACTTTGGCTATCGCTATATAGAGAGATACAATCAAAAGAGTTAGTTAATTCCCCTAACAAATTTTTCAAATAAATTGCCTCTTTCGATGCTTCCCCCAAGGCCATATATTCGGCTTCTGTGCTAGAAAGAGCAACCGTTTTTTGTTTTTTACTTTCCCATGAAATTAATGAATTTGAATACATGAAACAAAAACCAGTATATGATCTCCTATCATATACATTACTCCCCCAGTCTGCATCTACAAAACCTTCTAAACATTTTGAACTACTTTTAAAGGTTAAACAATAATCTTTTGTTTTCTTTAAATACTTCAAAAGTCTTTTTAAACTATTCCAATGAGTCTGATTGAAACAATTGTTAAATTGACTGAGAAAACTAACACTGTACGAAATATCTGGACGAGTCATTACTGCCAAATACATTAAGCCTCCAATCAACTGTTGATATGGAGCTGAAAAATCACTATTTTGAACTCCTTCTAGTTTTAAGTTTTTCTCCATTGGAGTTTCTACAGTTTTACAATCTGCCATATTAAATTTTAACAACAAAGACTCTATATAATCCTTTTGATCTAAAGTAATAATATTCTTAGACTTGTTTATACAAATATTCATCCCCAAAATCTGCTTGGCTTTGCCTAAATCTTTCAACTGAAAATTTTCTGCCAATTTTTGTTTGAGATCATTTGTCTCGGAAATATCATTTGAAAAAATGAAAAAATCATCAACATACAAACAAATTATTGTCAACAATTTTACATTATGTTTAATAAATACACATGGTTCGTATTTTGACCTTTCATAATTCAAATCGGTTAAGACACTTTCAACCTTTTTGTACCATACCCTTGATGACTGTTTAAGTCCATAAATTGCCTTATTGAGTTTAAATACCTTGTTTTTACTTCCACGTTTTGAGTAACCATCAGGTTGTTTCATAAAGATTGTTTCTGATAAATCCCCATTTAAGAATGCAGTGACAACATCTAAATGAAAGATATCTAATCCTAAATCTACACTTAAGGCTATCAACAGGCGTAATGTAGAGAACCTAACTACAGGCGAAAAAGTCTCATTATAGTCTATACCCTCTTTTTGTGTAAAACCTTTTGCCACTAATCTCGCACGATAAGTTTTATTATTTTCACTGTCAACTTTCGATTTTGAATACCCATTTACATTCAACTACTTCACTTCTTTTGGGTAAATCCACTAAACACCACGTATTATTTAATTCCATGCACTTTATCTCGTGTTCTACTGCTTCTTTCCATTTGTCACCATCTGGTCTTGAAAAAGCTTCTGAGACTGTTACTGGAACATCATTAATTGTAGTTTCTTCAATTTCTGGAACGACACTCAAGTAGGTCACATAATCTTCATAGGTTTTTTCTTTTCTTCTTCTTTGTGAACTTCTTGTTTCTCCACTATATTGTACTTCTGTTCCCAATGAGTTTTCTGGAATGTAATCTTCATCTGAATCGATTCTTGCCTGTGGTATTTCTTCATTTTCTTCATCTTTAAATTGTTCAATTGGAACTTCAACGGTATCTGCTGGTTGTTCCCCCACTGGATCTGATACCACTTCAGAATCTTCTGTTCGTTTAGATCGAAGGTCTTCATATATTATGACATCCCTACTCGTTGTAACATCATCTTTAATAGGATCATAGATTCTATAACCTTTAATGTTATGTGAATATCCTACAAAAATACATTTCTTTGATTTTTTGTCAAATTTCAGTCGTCTTTCTTTTGGAACATGCACCATAATGGGACTTCCAAATATTCGAAAATCTGACACATTGGGTTTATTGCCAAACCACACTTCATATGGAGTTTTTTCATTTGGACCCCTTGAAATGCACCTATTTCTTAGATAATTAGCTGTGTGAACTGCTTCTGCCCAAAATCTTTTTGGCAAGTTTGCATCGAACAATAAATTACATTTGGCCTTTTCCACGATTGTACGGTTCAACCTTTCACTTAGACCATTTTGTTGAGGTGTGTAAGAATTTGTTTTTTGATGAACTATACCATGACTCTTCAAAAAATTCTCAAATTGATTACTGCAAAATTCACCACCTTGATCAGTACGAAATGTTTTTATTCTTTTATCTTGCTGATTTTGTACCATTGCTAAAAATTCCTTAAATAGGCCTAAAGCTTGGTTCTTTTCTTTCAAAAAATAAACAAACGACATTCTACTGTAATCGTCAGTTAAGAGCATGAAGTATCTGGAACCTCCAATTGAAATGGTTTCCATTGGTCCACATAGGTCTGCGTGTATGATATTGAGTTTTTCATTGCTGCGTATACCTAAATTTGGAAATGGCAATCTACTTTGTTTACCTTCACAGCATACTATGCAACTTGATTTATCAATGGTAGCACGTCTTTTTAACTCTAAACCATCAACACAATGCTTCATTTTGTTTAAATCTTGACTATTGATGTGTGCTAATCGTCTGTGCCAAATTTCTGAATCATCACAAATAGCTAAAAAACAATTTTCTTGCTTCATGTTCAATTTATAAACTCCATCAACTAATTCTGCTGTGGCTATTAAATCATTGTTTTTACTATAAATGCAGCATCCTCTTTTATTAAAACAAACTCGATTTTCTTTAGAAATTAACTGGCTTACTGATATGAGGTTTGTGGTTAAACTTGGAATACACAACACGTCATGAACTGTAACTGAATTGTTCTTTCCATTAACCGAAGTTATAATGTCCATATCACCTGAACATTTCACTGGTACTCTTTGTTTATTTGCAACAACAATTTCTTTTACTTCTGCTTGTGTAACGTTCTTGAACCAGGATTCGTTTGGAGTCATGTGTCTACTCCTACTGGCACCTGAGTCCAGATAAAAATCATTCTCTTTGTAATTTCCCGTGAGAAATGTTGCACTGAATGCATACTTTTTATCCATTTTCGAGAAATTTTCTGAAGTTGAACTTCTCTGAGACTGATTCGGGCACTTCGACATGAAATGTCCTTGTTGTTTGCATTTATAACAAACAACGCTTCTTCTGTCAGTTTCAGTCGACTTAGAATTCTTCTTTTTACTGCTGCTGCCATCTCTCGGATAACTTTTGAAGTTTCCTCTTGCTGAAAAAGCGTTACTTCTGCTGGTTGCGCCATCCGTCTGCAGGTCGACTAACTTACTCTTGATTGAATCTGTGGTCACTGTAATTCCAGAGTGTTCTATTCCCATCAACATCGGAGCGTATTTGTCTGGCAACCCAGCGAGTAAAAGGGAACCTACCCATTCTTCGTTGATGTCGAAGCCACTTTTTCTTAATTTCTGCGAAGTCTCGATAATTTGATTCACGTAACTTTCCATTGACTCACAATTATCCAGCCTTATGGAGATAAGATTGCGTAGTAGTCCAATTTTTCTCGTAACACCCGTGTCTTCGTAGAGATTCTTGATTTTATTCCAAACCTCTTCGCACGTGTTTCACGTCTTTCACATGAACATACATCGATGGGTCCAAAGTTAGAATCAACTTAGCTTTCGCTTTTGCTATTACACTAGCGTCGGTTTCTTCACCGTTTAAGCACTTTGTTAGACCTTCCAGCACGAACACGTTTTCTATGGCGAAACACCATTCATCGTAGTTCTCGCGGCCAACAAGCTTCGGAACATTGTTTAAATAGTTCTGAGCCATTTTTATCTTCTAGAAGCGCGTTACTATTTCACTTTACACTTGTTGCACAGCACAAGGAACGATTATCTGGGCTATAACCTGTTATAATTTGGAGAGGATCAGGAGCGAAATCAAACACATACAGCTTCGTCTAGATGATACAATGATACTGACTTTATTACACTGTAGGTGGCGCTACAAAAATGCTCATGTGCCAAATCTATCTAACAATAATAATATTTTAGTGATCTAATTACTCTCATTAAATTAAATAAAATCGATTTAAAATGTGTAATCTATTACCGTTTATCACGTGATTGCGAACACTAATGAGAATACGTGACGTCACTGTTCTGTAAACAAGCTAACCTATAACCTTACTGTCATCACGAGTACGAACTTACGAAGAACAGAAGAGAGTAAAACGTATCACCAGCGAACTATTTCACGATTATTTGATATTACGCAAACGATTCGTTCGCAAGAAATCACACAAGATCAGTTCGCTTTGACAGACGGCGAAGTCTGTTTACCGTATAGTAACGTCATCATAATCACTTCTTTTGAGCGGGAATTTTGAAAACTATTCTTATTTACGCATTTTTTATTGGTATTTGCAATATTTTTTCCATTTTTTCGTGTTTGTATAGGGCTTATCTACAAATTAATATCATTTCCAAAAAATAGTCAACATCCCTATTGTGGTATTAACCTTTTTCATCTGTTAAAACTGCACCATTAAATCAAACTCAGACAAGACGCCTGGCAACCTTAAACATGATAACTATGTCAATATTATTTTGATTGAATGACACCTTCTCAACAATTTTTCTTTAAATACTAATTAATGAGAACACGATAAAAACTTCTAAATATCCCTCTAGAATAGCCGTGTATAAAACAAAATATAGCTCAGATGCACGGGAAATATACAAGATATCAAAACAGTACTCATTTTCTAGTTTGGAATTTTTGCCGATAGAGGGCGTTTGGATATTTGGATTCGCCAATAATTTATAACACCAATCTGTGGTCACATACCAGAAAAATGGCCGCCAATGCAGCCACAGTCTGTAGAACAACAATGCGTCTGTCAGATTACGTCCTATATCTGTCATCGGCGAAATTCGCGAAATAAAAATAACCTCAAACAAAATGCAAACACATGAAAATTTGGCGAAAGCGAAAATGAATGTTATGTGAATTTCGTTGTTTTTCAGATAGAGAGTATAGTTTATTCAATTCTTCATTGAGGAATTATGTATAAAATTGTATTGTATAGATATAATAGGTAAGGTAGTCACCGCGCCGCGGATCTCACTTGATTTAAACAGCGGGATTACACAGCTCTGACACATCTGACAGCTCTGTTAGGGGGCACAATAGACCTTAAGATCGCAGTGTACTGTAACCGCTTTTCACTATAAACATAAACCACCCCATCAAACATTCAAACAGTCTGGATTGATTTATAAGATACAATGACGAAATCGATTGTCTTGTTACAGAGCCCAAACGAATCAGTATTTGCATAACTGACACTAGAACTTGAGATCAAACAAATAAAACTGCTCATACCTCCGATCTTCGAATTGATTTCAATCAGGTTAGTATCGTTGACAGAAAAACTTGCTACTAGATTACTAGAACAGAGTTCTAATCTAAGTGAAATATGATACACATGAACAAAAATCAAACAGTCAGTTTGAGTGAGGACATTATTATAACTTACCAGTTTAGTATAGTATAGAATAATTTTGCTAATGATCAAAGGATCAGTTATTGAAGTTGTGGCATCTGAACATAAACGTTATGTCTGCTAAACTAAGAATAAAGAACTCAAGGTTATACGAAATTTTCGAGTGAGTTATCTTCCATTTTATGTATTATGAGGGCAGTAATCGGATCTTGAGATCAAAACTATGTTCGGAAATGTCCAATTTATCGCTCAACCTAGGTCACTCCCTTATACTAGATTTCATTATGACATTGTGAGAAGAATAAATTGTTTGAAGAAATTCTTTAATCTCCACTTCATTATAATACTGCTGTGTGAAACTATCGGCTGGTGACATTATTGGGGATAGCATAGTTAGTGTTTGTGAGTACCTAGTTGTATATAATAGCCGTTATTGAAGAGAGTAATTTTTTTGTTTTTTAGCTCTGGGTGAGGAATTCACTATAACATTCTCTGAAACATTGGTAAAAGTTCTTAGAATTCGATTATGAGTACCTACCTGAGCACAAGGCTGTATAACAAGTTCAATTTGAAAAATGGATGTACGTGACTCACGAAAAGAACATAAGCCCAAATTTAAAATAAATCTTGATAAGGCATACGAAAACAAAATGTGTTCCTGTATGCATAGAGGGAGATATAGGTATATCGATTTGGAACAACAACACTAAAGGTGCATACAAATTGTGGTCAAGTCATGTGATCTCAAGCGAGGAAATGGGAAGAAGATATGGAAAATATAGCCTGCTTTTACAGTTGCTGGTGATTCTCATAGAAGGGATTCGATTTACCAAATGATTCAACGAACAGAGGAAGTGGGGGAATTCCATCAATTAATTCAAGAATTATTGAATGAGCATCCAGATCAGTTTCAAATGTATGTCAGAATGACATTTCACAAAATATCAGACGTGATATCACGTGCATTCAGAAAATGTAAATTTGCGGAATATAGATCTTGCTTGCTTTCAGTGCTATAGCGTGACAGCCGATGCAATGTTGCGAAAATTTTGATTCCGTAGTAGTACAATCGCCCAGTTTAGTTCTGATGATTTGGCTTCACTATTTATTATTGAAAGGTGTGTCTCTCTTCCTATGCTCTAAGTTCCATGCATTATCGTGGTTGCACATTTTGGGAAGATGACCTGATGTGACGTGACATGATAACAATGTGTCTGCACCTTAATGCCTTCCAACGTAGACCATGCTCATCAGAGCACATCTTTATGTAATCGGTATCTATGGCCTAGGCACGAATGGGTTCGATATTGGAAATAGATCCTTTTCAACATTTAAATAGAGTGTAACTCATCAGCCCTATCGTTAGAATATCAATGAAACAGAATATGCAAATTAAATACCATTTTTTATTCACAAAAAATATGACAAGATTGTAACACATTTATATTCTGAAGTAAACTACAGTGAGTTGTGCCATCTAAAAAATGAAATAGGACTCGAACTTTATTTACAATATTCACAAATGTTTTTTAATACGATATTATTCTTCTTCATCCTCACTGCTGTAAAAATCCCTTGAATCGTTACTATCACTTTCACTGTATGCTTCGATCATTGCTGGCTTCCTGTTCCTATTCATCGGTATATCGTCATCATCACTTTCACTGTATGTTTCAATAATTGCTGGCTCCCTGTTCCTGTTCATTGGTATATTGTCATCATCACTATCACTTTCTTCTGAATGTTGCTTCATACACTCAAGAAAGGGCCATATGTTGTCTTCCTTATAAAACTTTATGTGTTCACATGTTAAAATTCTTGCGATTTCACCTTTCACTTTAACACCTTCTTCTATAGGATCTATTATGACGAAATCGCCACGTTTTACCCAAATGTATTTTCGGAATTTGAAAGGCATGGAGACGAGAAACCTAGTTTCATCATATTTCTCTACCTCGTGAAGATTGTTGCCTTTAGTTCCCACAATTTTCACTATTTGCTGCTCCTCTGTTGGTGGCGAAAAATCGTGAATTTCTCGCGAGAGATGTTTCCTTTTGGTTGCTCGAGACATATTGATGACGCCTGAGTAATAGCACTGATCGGATCGATGGATATTTTCGAGTACACTTCTTTACGGCGAAAGACTAACACTGTGAACTTGAAGATAATAAACACGTGGTTTACGCAAGATGCAGACCTGGCTGTGCTAAGTACTTTTCGAAAAATAACGACTTTTGCAGAATGTAGACCACAGATCCATGGTGATCACAGAATTTTTTGATCTTCTTCATTAATACGGAAGAAGTAGAGCACTATAAAGATAGGTATGCTAGATAGACCTGGCTCTATGGTTGATTGGGTCCAACCATAGACTCGAAAATTGCAGGACTCGCAACATTTTCATCGCCATCACTTTTAATGCTAAGCAATACGCTATCTGGCGGAATTAACTCGCATCAATGTCACGTGACCAGCAAGTGTGATTACTTGACAATGCTTGTATTTATTTACTTCCAAGAGTTCCAAGCGTGCATTTGTGTGAGGGATTATAGTTGTTTTATAGTGATAAATAGTTTGTTAAAAGTGAAAATGACCAGCAGAGCAAATTGTTGTGTACCTGGATGTAACTCTGTGTATAAAAAAAACCCCGATTTGACCTTTCATCATTTTCCAAATGAGGGTCAGAGAGTCGAGAATATTGGAGAATCCGGAATGGTGACTACGGTTGATAGAAAGAAACTATGGGAGATCAAATTGAAAATAGGAAAGAGAGTTACCAAAAACATGAGAGTTTGTTCCAAACATTTTGTCGAGGACGATTTCATAACTCCTAGTGATTGTAAGTAAGTAAAGTTTTTATATTATGTGGTTAAAACAATTCAAATCAATCTTTCAGGGGGCTATCAGAAACGGTACCTGAAAAAGACCGCTGTACCAAGTAAAAACTTACCTGTGTCCAGTGTTACAACAAAATCAAAAAGTCTGAAGATAGAAGAGAAAAAGAGAAGATATGAAAAACTTATGGAAAAAAGACAGGCAAGTTCTCTTGTTGGTTATTTTTATTGAAGTTAAAACTAAATAACTATACTTACTAACTATTTCAAATTTTAGGTTAATCAACTCCCTTCCACCTCCAAGGATGACATGATATCAAGCTCGTTTAGTGACTTTGATGGAGCTAAAGCACTACTGGAGCTTCAACAACAGGAGTTACCATTTGTTGAAGACACTACCAAAGAAACATTACATACCATGAAGATATTTGTTGACGTTGCCACTCAAACTGATAACAAGGAAGTATGCGATGAGGAGATTCAAGTGAACACAAACTGGTCTTCAATTTCTGATTTTATCCAGACTGAGAAAGCTTTGAACATTCTAACAGGAATTCCATCATTCAGTTTATTGATTTTATTGGTTAATTTATTTACATCTTTTAAAAAAGACTCAAGATGTCAAAGATTATCAGTGAAAGAAAGAGTTATTTTAGTGTTTTTAAAATTCAAACTTGATTTGACATACTCTGCTTTGGGAGTCTTGTTTGGGGGTTTGAGTGTGCCAACATGTAGAAGAATTTTTCAGGACACTATTGAAGTGCTTTCGGGTATTTTAGCCAATTTTGTTTATCTGCCATCTAAGGAAGAAGTTTTGAAGAATATGCCAATATGTTTTAGCAAGTTCCAGAATGTGAGAATTGTTTTAGATTGCACTGAAATGAAAGTGCAAGTACCAAAGAAACTATGTTGCAGAATTAAATTGTACTCCCATTACAAAAAAAATCATACTCTCAAATTCATGACAGCAGTCACTCCTGCTGGCTTCATAGCCTATGCCAGTCCATCCTATGGGGGCAGAGCTTCAGATAAAAGTATTTTTGAACAGTCTCAAATAGTAGAACAATTAATTCCCTATGTTGATGAAGTTATGGTTGATAAAGGATTCCTGATTGAAAGTTCATGTGAAGAGTTTGGAATAAAAATTATAAGACCACCTTTTCTTCGAAAGAAAAAACAGTTTGATAGGGGTGAGGCCTCTATGAACAGAAGTATTGCCTCAGCAAGAGTGCATATTGAAAGAGTGAATGCGAGGATAAAGGTTTTCAGAATTTTCAGAAATACTTTTCCTTTGCATTTGGTACCAATTGTTGATAATATATTCAAAATTATTTGTGGTATTGTTAATTTGGGTAGTCCTATTTTGAGAGATGATTTGTTTTTGCACTAGGGATTATGCCATGAAGAAAAATTGTTGGAAATATTTATAAATTAAATAATATAGTCCAAACTCGACACAAGTTACAAGCTTCGAAGCTTGTAGTTTCGGAGGGTTCTCCTCAGGAGACCTAGAAGTAATCAGGATAAACAATATATCAAATGCTGTCTTATCATGCGGGTCATACGATTCAACAAAAACATACTCAGCTTCGACTATATACAGAAATTCCATATTTTTATTGTGTACAGGAAATGTCAGATTATTTTTGAAAAATATTGTTTTCTCTTATAAGTGAAAAATCCCTTAAAAGAACATAACTGTTTTTCTGACTTGATGGATCTTGAAATAATTCTTCTAAAAAATTGTTGTTGCTAACCAATAGTTTATACCTATATCATTATATATTTCGGAGATATAAATAAATCAATTCAAAGATTTTAAATATTTTATTCATGAAAATGATGAGGTATTTGCAAAACAACTAACCACAAACAGTATGAATCATTTTCTCAAAATATTTCTTTGAAACTGTTTCAATTAGATGTTTTGCAAATCCCTCATCGAACGGAACAGAAATTTGTAAATAGTGCTTTTCTTTTGAAAAATACACAATGAATTCACACATTCTCAAATTCAGCAAAGCCATCCCAAACTGAATTTGACCATAATGAGGATGGTTCTGTTTGAGTGTGCAGTCTGGATTCAGATACCTCAGTGTTGGTATCACCTCAGTTTCTGACTTTATTTTTCCTAAAAAAAAATTAATAAGCGTAAGGAAAGTCTTGAATCATTATTGACATTACCCAAATATGGGCACTTGATCTCTATAAGTCTGCTTGGCTTTCCATCCTCAAATGCTATTCCATCAGGAGAATAAGCTAACCAAGGATATTCTTTGCATATAATAATTCCAATCTTTTTAATTTGGAGATTAGGATTCATGCTTTCGAATGCTTCAAGCGCAAAAGATTCCTGTTCAGATCCATATCTCATTTCTTTTGTTATCAACGATTTGGGGTTGAAAAAGTTACCCAACATTTTTGTCCAATCCTGCTTTTGGAAGGTATAGATTGAATAACAAGTAGATCCTGAAAAATTAACATAATTACTGGGAGTGAATCAAGAGAACTTCATTGTTAATCAGTAGCAGCTAGATAAACAGGATGAATAGTGAATACAAGTTGTTTATAAACAAATATAATTTTGTAGACATCATTTGCATCATAATTTTTTGCATGTCAATTAGATTAGGATTAAGTTTTCATTGTGACTAATTCTCTACAAACTTTGTTGTTTGTCAAAGAGAAAAATAAAGATTTCTTATTCAATACCTGTTATTTTATTCTTGCGCCTTCTTTTCCATTCCAATGTTCCTTGCTGGCAGCACATGCCTTCTAAAATGTCTTCATTCTTAAATGATTCCAACACCATCAAACAACAATCTTCTAGAGATGGAATAGTTATATTCAAATTGTTGATAAATGGGGAATCTTTAGAATGGTCAAAAATCACGGTTACATGTGAAGGCATTTCTTTCGTCAATTTGGGTTTCTTGACATTATTTCTTCGCCCTTGTCTGTAACAATCAGATTTAAATATCTATGATATATTTCAATTGTTTATTAATAGTATACAGATGAAAGTTTACCTATTCAATGCAAAGGAAGAATTTGGGAGTGCTAACGAGGCCAACTGAAACATTTCTCCAACTTCTTCCTTCGCAAACGATCTTTTTCTAGCCAACATATTTAATGGCCTGAAACACTGAGTTTTGTTCAGTGGCTGTGGCAAATATTTATTTGTTGCTTTGGTCTTCTGAACTTTCCATACACATTCAGTGTCTGTAGAGGACAGCTCTTCCAACTCTTCTAATGGTTTTCTGAAACAAAAATACAAGCACAGAAAAAGGAAACCTAAAATAAAAAAAGGTTGCAGAAACCTTATAAATTACAATGGGCACGATTAGCCATCTAATAAATCAGTCATAATACCACCTTGAGCAAAACAGTAGTGTTGCTGCTACATGTTTGCAAGATTCCGATGTGCCTGCCTTACAGCTGCAAGTAAATGTCTGTATTTCAACCTTGCAATCTGAAATCACTGAAAATATTCCATTGATCTCATGGGGATCACTTTTCACTGCACTAGTTTGCAAACAGTACGATCTGATCATCCACTTTTTGTCCACTTTTTGTCTCACTCCACACACGATTACATGGTTCGCTGCCAGAACAGCTTCACCTTCTACAATGCATCTGCTATTTGGAGAAGCAGATAAATAGTCAAAAATTGACGACAGTGACAAAAACATGATTGGATCTCTTTAAAAGAATAAAAAAGCTTGCTCAACCTCAGGTTATTTACAATGCAATCACACTTGGCGTCAAAAACGTATGTTTTTCGACAGAATGACAGCGCGGGAAAATTAGGGTTAAAATCTCAGACCAACATAAACAATAAATTATTATAAATTTGATTATTAGATGCCGCGGCATTTCTCTAACACCACGAACCTAACCTATTTCCAATGTTTTTCATTTGAGCATGCCGAAAAAAGTCACCACAAGATCTCTCATTCCGAAAATATGCTCATTCGATTACAGTTACAGATTTCATTTCTTTCGAAGGGATCTGTAATTTTTGTTTACAGTCAGCTGCGCCCTCATCGGTGGTTGGAATCGCCAATAAAAAAAGAGGGGCAAGTTACGCCATGGACGCCATCTTCGAAAGGGGTGAGACAAAACGTTTCGTTTTGCATGGGGTTCAGTACAGGTTAAATGATTTTTCCAACTTTTCTACTAATTGATTGCTAATTCAGTCGGACCTATTGGAACTAAACACTCGGAAGTAAGGCCAGTTCTCTCTCTTACCCTTGTGTTATCAGGCATCGAACCCCAGGGCGATTTCGGCAATGTAAGAGATGTTTAGAATATGAAAATCGAATTTATTTAAATAGGTACTTGATTATCGATGATCAATTTCATAACACTATTGTTGAAGGGACGTTGACACATGTTACAAATTCATACAAATTGAGGTTTTCCACATTGAAGGTAGTTTTTGAAATACTATAATTGTTATAATTTGGGGAGGATCAGGAGCGAAATCAAACACATACAGCTTCGTCTAGATGATACAAGGATACTGACTTTATTACACTGTAGGTGGCGCTGCAAAAATGCTCATGTGCCAAATCTATCTAACACCCCCACTATTTGAAACATTGTACATTTTTGACTAAATCTAAACCCAAACTATTCATAAACTTATAATGCTTATTACTACCTAAAGCTTTTGTAAAAATATCTGCAGGCATTTCATCTGATTGCAAATATTCAACATTTATAAGACCATTTTCCACTGTTTCACGAATAAAGTGGTACCTTATATCGATGTGCTTCGTGCGCTTATGAAATATTGGATTAAGCGTCAATTTCAATGCACTTTGGCTATCGCTATATAGAGAGATACAATCAAAAGAGTTAGTTAATTCCCCTAACAAATTTTTCAAATAAATTGCCTCTTTCGATGCTTCCCCCAAGGCCATATATTCGGCTTCTGTGCTAGAAAGAGCAACCGTTTTTTGTTTTTTACTTTCCCATGAAATTAATGAATTTGAATACATGAAACAAAAACCAGTATATGATCTCCTATCATATACATTACTCCCCCAGTCTGCATCTACAAAACCTTCTAAACATTTTGAACTACTTTTAAAGGTTAAACAATAATCTTTTGTTTTCTTTAAATACTTCAAAAGTCTTTTTAAACTATTCCAATGAGTCTGATTGAAACAATTGTTAAATTGACTGAGAAAACTAACACTGTACGAAATATCTGGACGAGTCATTACTGCCAAATACATTAAGCCTCCAATCAACTGTTGATATGGAGCTGAAAAATCACTATTTTGAACTCCTTCTAGTTTTAAGTTTTTCTCCATTGGAGTTTCTACAGTTTTACAATCTGCCATATTAAATTTTAACAACAAAGACTCTATATAATCCTTTTGATCTAAAGTAATAATATTCTTAGACTTGTTTATACAAATATTCATCCCCAAAATCTGCTTGGCTTTGCCTAAATCTTTCAACTGAAAATTTTCTGCCAATTTTTGTTTGAGATCATTTGTCTCGGAAATATCATTTGAAAAAATGAAAAAATCATCAACATACAAACAAATTATTGTCAACAATTTTACATTATGTTTAATAAATACACATGGTTCGTATTTTGACCTTTCATAATTCAAATCGGTTAAGACACTTTCAACCTTTTTGTACCATACCCTTGATGACTGTTTAAGTCCATAAATTGCCTTATTGAGTTTAAATACCTTGTTTTTACTTCCACGTTTTGAGTAACCATCAGGTTGTTTCATAAAGATTGTTTCTGATAAATCCCCATTTAAGAATGCAGTGACAACATCTAAATGAAAGATATCTAATCCTAAATCTACACTTAAGGCTATCAACAGGCGTAATGTAGAGAACCTAACTACAGGCGAAAAAGTCTCATTATAGTCTATACCCTCTTTTTGTGTAAAACCTTTTGCCACTAATCTCGCACGATAAGTTTTATTATTTTCACTGTCAACTTTCGATTTTGAATACCCATTTACATTCAACTACTTCACTTCTTTTGGGTAAATCCACTAAACACCACGTATTATTTAATTCCATGCACTTTATCTCGTGTTCTACTGCTTCTTTCCATTTGTCACCATCTGGTCTTGAAAAAGCTTCTGAGACTGTTACTGGAACATCATTAATTGTAGTTTCTTCAATTTCTGGAACGACACTCAAGTAGGTCACATAATCTTCATAGGTTTTTTCTTTTCTTCTTCTTTGTGAACTTCTTGTTTCTCCACTATATTGTACTTCTGTTCCCAATGAGTTTTCTGGAATGTAATCTTCATCTGAATCGATTCTTGCCTGTGGTATTTCTTCATTTTCTTCATCTTTAAATTGTTCAATTGGAACTTCAACAGTATCTGCTGGTTGTTCCCCCACTGGATCTGATACCACTTCAGAATCTTCTGTTCGTTTAGATCGAAGGTCTTCATATATTATGACATCCCTACTCGTTGTAACATCATCTTTAATAGGATCATAGATTCTATAACCTTTAATGTTATGTGAATATCCTACAAAAATACATTTCTTTGATTTTTTGTCAAATTTCAGTCGTCTTTCTTTTGGAACATGCACCATAATGGGACTTCCAAATATTCGAAAATCTGACACATTGGGTTTATTGCCAAACCACACTTCATATGGAGTTTTTTCATTTGGACCCCTTGAAATGCACCTATTTCTTAGATAATTAGCTGTGTGAACTGCTTCTGCCCAAAATCTTTTTGGCAAGTTTGCATCGAACAATGAATTACATTTGGCCTTTTCCACGATTGTACGGTTCAACCTTTCACTTAGACCATTTTGTTGAGGTGTGTAAGAATTTGTTTTTTGATGAACTATACCATGACTCTTCAAAAAATTCTCAAATTGATTACTGCAAAATTCACCACCTTGATCAGTACGAAATGTTTTTATTCTTTTATCTTGCTGATTTTGTACCATTGCTAAAAATTCCTTAAATAGGCCTAAAGCTTGGTTCTTTTCTTTCAAAAAATAAACAAACGACATTCTACTGTAATCGTCAGTTAAGAGCATGAAGTATCTGGAACCTCCAATTGAAATGGTTTCCATTGGTCCACATAGGTCTGCGTGTATGATATTGAGTTTTTCATTGCTGCGTATACCTAAATTTGGAAATGGCAATCTACTTTGTTTACCTTCACAGCATACTATGCAACTTGATTTATCAATGGTAGCACGTCTTTTTAACTCTAAACCATCAACACAATGCTTCATTTTGTTTAAATCTTGACTATTGATGTGTGCTAATCGTCTGTGCCAAATTTCTGAATCATCACAAATAGCTAAAAAACAATTTTCTTGCTTCATGTTCAATTTATAAACTCCATCAACTAATTCTGCTGTGGCTATTAAATCATTGTTTTTACTATAAATGCAGCATCCTCTTTTATTAAAACAAACTCGATTTTCTTTAGAAATTAACTGGCTTACTGATATGAGGTTTGTGGTTAAACTTGGAATACACAACACGTCATGAACTGTAACTGAATTGTTCTTTCCATTAACCGAAGTTATAATGTCCATATCACCTGAACATTTCACTGGTACTCTTTGTTTATTTGCAACAACAATTTCTTTTACTTCTGCTTGTGTAACGTTCTTGAACCAGGATTCGTTTGGAGTCATGTGTCTACTGGCACCTGAGTCCAGATAAAAATCATTCTCTTTGTAATTTCCCGTGAGAAATGTTGCACTGAATGCATACTTTTTATCCATTTTCGAGAAATTTTCTGAAGTTGAACTTCTCTGAGACTGATTCGGGCACTTCGACATGAAATGTCCTTGTTGTTTGCATTTATAACAAACAACGCTTCTTCTGTCAGTTTCAGTCGACTTAGAATTCTTCTTTTTACTGCTGCTGCCATCTCTCGGATAACTTTTGAAGTTTCCTCTTGCTGAAAAAGCGTTACTTCTGCTGGTTGCGCCATCCGTCTGCAGGTCGACTAACTTACTCTTGATTGAATCTGTGGTCACTGTAATTCCAGAGTGTTCTATTCCCATCAACATCGGAGCGTATTTGTCTGGCAACCCAGCGAGTAAAAGGGAACCTACCCATTCTTCGTTGATGTCGAAGCCACTTTTTCTCAATTTCTGCGAAGTCTCGATAATTTGATTCACGTAACTTTCCATTGACTCACAATTATCCAGCCTTATGGAGATAAGATGGCGTAGTAGTCCAATTTTTCTCGTAACACCCGTGTCTTCGTAGAGATTCTTGATTTTATTCCAAACCTCTTCGCACGTGTTTCACGTCTTTCACATGAACATACATCGATGGGTCCAAAGTTAGAATCAACTTAGCTTTCGCTTTTGCTATTACACTAGCGTCGGTTTCTTCACCGTTTAAGCACTTTGTTAGACCTTCCAGCACGAACACGTTTTCTATGGCGAAACACCATTCATCGTAGTTCTCGCGGCCAACAAGCTTCGGAACATTGTTTAAATAGTTCTGAGCCATTTTTATCTTCTAGAAGCGCGTTACTATTTCACTTTACACTTGTTGCACAGCACAAGGAACGATTATCTGGGCTATAACCTGTTATAATTTGGAGAGGATCAGGAGCGAAATCAAACACATACAGCTTCGTCTAGATGATACAATGATACTGACTTTATTACACTGTAGGTGGCGCTACAAAAATGCTCATGTGCCAAATCTATCTAACAATAATAATATTTTAGTGATCTAATTACTCTCATTAAATTAAATAAAATCGATTTAAAATGTGTAATCTATTACCGTTTATCACGTGATTGCGAACACTAATGAGAATACGTGACGTCACTGTTCTGTAAACAAGCTAACCTATAACCTTACTGTCATCACGAGTACGAACTTACGAAGAACAGAAGAGAGTAAAACGTATCACCAGCGAACTATTTCACGATTATTTGATATTACGCAAACGATTCGTTCGCAAGAAATCACACAAGATCAGTTCGCTTTGACAGACGGCGAAGTCTGTTTACCGTATAGTAACGTCATCATAATCACTTCTTTTGAGCGGGAATTTTGAAAACTATTCTTATTTACGCATTTTTTATTGGTATTTGCAATATTTTTTCCATTTTTTCGTGTTTGTATAGGGCTTATCTACAAATTAATATCATTTCCAAAAAATAGTCAACATCCCTATTGTGGTATTAACCTTTTTCATCTGTTAAAACTGCACCATTAAATCAAACTCAGACAAGACGCCTGGCAACCTTAAACATGATAACTATGTCAATATTATTTTGATTGAATGACACCTTCTCAACAATTTTTCTTTAAATACTAATTAATGAGAACACGATAAAAACTTCTAAATATCCCTCTAGAATAGCCGTGTATAAAACAAAATATAGCTCAGATGCACGGGAAATATACAAGATATCAAAACAGTACTCATTTTCTAGTTTGGAATTTTTGCCGATAGAGGGCGTTTGGATATTTGGATTCGCCAATAATTTATAACACCAATCTGTGGTCACATACCAGAAAAATGGCCGCCAATGCAGCCACAGTCTGTAGAACAACAATGCGTCTGTCAGATTACGTCCTATATCTGTCATCGGCGAAATTCGCGAAATAAAAATAACCTCAAACAAAATGCAAACACATGAAAATTTGGCGAAAGCGAAAATGAATGTTATGTGAATTTCGTTGTTTTTCAGATAGAGAGTATAGTTTATTCAATTCTTCATTGAGGAATCATGTATAAAATTGTATTGTATAGATATAATAGGTAAGGTAGTCACCGCGCCGCGGATCTCACTTGATTTAAACAGCGGGATTACACAGCTCTGACACATCTGACAGCTCTGTTAGGGGGCACAATAGACCTTAAGATCGCAGTGTACTGTAACCGCTTTTCACTATAAACATAAACCACCCCATCAAACATTCAAACAGTCTGGATTGATTTATAAGATACAATGACGAAATCGATTGTCTTGTTACAGAGCCCAAACGAATCAGTATTTGCATAACTGACACTAGAACTTGAGATCAAACAAATAAAACTGCTCATACCTCCGATCTTCGATTTGATTTCAATCAGGTTAGTATCGTTGACAGAAAAACTTGCTACTAGATTACTAGAACAGAGTTCTAATCTAAGTGAAATATGATACACATGAACAAAAATCAAACAGTCAGTTTGAGTGAGGACATTATTATAACTTACCAGTTTAGTATAGTATAGAATAATTTTGCTAATGATCAAAGGATCAGTTATTGAAGTTGTGGCATCTGAACATAAACGTTATGTCTGCTAAACTAAGAATAAAGAACTCAAGGTTATACGAAATTTTCGAGTGAGTTATCTTCCATTTTATGTATTATGAGGGCAGTAATCGGATCTTGAGATCAAAACTATGTTCGGAAATGTCCAATTTATCGCTCAACCTAGGTCACTCCCTTATACTAGATTTCATTATGACATTGTGAGAAGAATAAATTGTTTGAAGAAATTCTTTAATCTCCACTTCATTATAATACTGCTGTGTGAAACTATCGGCTGGTGACATTATTGGGGATAGCATAGTTAGTGTTTGTGAGTACCTAGTTGTATATAATAGCCGTTATTGAAGAGAGTAATTTTTTTGTTTTTTAGCTCTGGGTGAGGAATTCACTATAACATTCTCTGAAACATTGGTAAAAGTTCTTAGAATTCGATTATGAGTACCTACCTGAGCACAAGGCTGTATAACAAGTTCAATTTGAAAAATGGATGTACGTGACTCACGAAAAGAACATAAGCCCAAATTTAAAATAAATCTTGATAAGGCATACGAAAACAAAATGTGTTCCTGTATGCATAGAGGGAGATATAGGTATATCGATTTGGAACAACAACACTAAAGGTGCATACAAATTGTGGTCAAGTCATGTGATCTCAAGCGAGGAAATGGGAAGAAGATATGGAAAATATAGCCTGCTTTTACAGTTGCTGGTGATTCTCATAGAAGGGATTCGATTTACCAAATGATTCAACGAACAGAGGAAGTGGGGGAATTCCATCAATTAATTCAAGAATTATTGAATGAGCATCCAGATCAGTTTCAAATGTATGTCAGAATGACATTTCACAAAATATCAGACGTGATATCACGTGCATTCAGAAAATGTAAATTTGCGGAATATAGATCTTGCTTGCTTTCAGTGCTATAGCGTGACAGCCGATGCAATGTTGCGAAAATTTTGATTCCGTAGTAGTACAATCGCCCAGTTTAGTTCTGATGATTTGGCTTCACTATTTATTATTGAAAGGTGTGTCTCTCTTCCTATGCTCTAAGTTCCATGCATTATCGTGGTTGCACATTTTGGGAAGATGACCTGATGTGACGTGACATGATAACAATGTGTCTGCACCTTAATGCCTTCCAACGTAGACCATGCTCATCAGAGCACATCTTTATGTAATCGGTATCTATGGCCTAGGCACGAATGGGTTCGATATTGGAAATAGATCCTTTTCAACATTTAAATAGAGTGTAACTCATCAGCCCTATCGTTAGAATATCAATGAAACAGAATATGCAAATTAAATACCATTTTTTATTCACAAAAAATATGACAAGATTGTAACACATTTATATTCTGAAGTAAACTACAGTGAGTTGTGCCATCTAAAAAATGAAATAGGACTCGAACTTTATTTACAATATTCACAAATGTTTTTTAATACGATATTATTCTTCTTCATCCTCACTGCTGTAAAAATCCCTTGAATCGTTACTATCACTTTCACTGTATGCTTCGATCATTGCTGGCTTCCTGTTCCTATTCATCGGTATATCGTCATCATCACTTTCACTGTATGTTTCAATAATTGCTGGCTCCCTGTTCCTGTTCATTGGTATATTGTCATCATCACTATCACTTTCTTCTGAATGTTGCTTCATACACTCAAGAAAGGGCCATATGTTGTCTTCCTTATAAAACTTTATGTGTTCACATGTTAAAATTCTTGCGATTTCACCTTTCACTTTAACACCTTCTTCTATAGGATCTATTATGACGAAATCGCCACGTTTTACCCAAATGTATTTTCGGAATTTGAAAGGCATGGAGACGAGAAACCTAGTTTCATCATATTTCTCTACCTCGTGAAGATTGTTGCCTTTAGTTCCCACAATTTTCACTATTTGCTGCTCCTCTGTTGGTGGCGAAAAATCGTGAATTTCTCGCGAGAGATGTTTCCTTTTGGTTGCTCGAGACATATTGATGACGCCTGAGTAATAGCACTGATCGGATCGATGGATATTTTCGAGTACACTTCTTTACGGCGAAAGACTAACACTGTGAACTTGAAGATAATAAACACGTGGTTTACGCAAGATGCAGACCTGGCTGTGCTAAGTACTTTTCGAAAAATAACGACTTTTGCAGAATGTAGACCACAGATCCATGGTGATCACAGAATTTTTTGATCTTCTTCATTAATACGGAAGAAGTAGAGCACTATAAAGATAGGTATGCTAGATAGACCTGGCTCTATGGTTGATTGGGTCCAACCATAGACTCGAAAATTGCAGGACTCGCAACATTTTCATCGCCATCACTTTTAATGCTAAGCAATACGCTATCTGGCGGAATTAACTCGCATCAATGTCACGTGACCAGCAAGTGTGATTACTTGACAATGCTTGTATTTATTTACTTCCAAGAGTTCCAAGCGTGCATTTGTGTGAGGGATTATAGTTGTTTTATAGTGATAAATAGTTTGTTAAAAGTGAAAATGACCAGCAGAGCAAATTGTTGTGTACCTGGATGTAACTCTGTGTATAAAAAAAACCCCGATTTGACCTTTCATCATTTTCCAAATGAGGGTCAGAGAGTCGAGAATATTGGAGAATCCGGAATGGTGACTACGGTTGATAGAAAGAAACTATGGGAGATCAAATTGAAAATAGGAAAGAGAGTTACCAAAAACATGAGAGTTTGTTCCAAACATTTTGTCGAGGACGATTTCATAACTCCTAGTGATTGTAAGTAAGTAAAGTTTTTATATTATGTGGTTAAAACAATTCAAATCAATCTTTCAGGGGGCTATCAGAAACGGTACCTGAAAAAGACCGCTGTACCAAGTAAAAACTTACCTGTGTCCAGTGTTACAACAAAATCAAAAAGTCTGAAGATAGAAGAGAAAAAGAGAAGATATGAAAAACTTATGGAAAAAAGACAGGCAAGTTCTCTTGTTGGTTATTTTTATTGAAGTTAAAACTAAATAACTATACTTACTAACTATTTCAAATTTTAGGTTAATCAACTCCCTTCCACCTCCAAGGATGACATGATATCAAGCTCGTTTAGTGACTTTGATGGAGCTAAAGCACTACTGGAGCTTCAACAACAGGAGTTACCATTTGTTGAAGACACTACCAAAGAAACATTACATACCATGAAGATATTTGTTGACGTTGCCACTCAAACTGATAACAAGGAAGTATGCGATGAGGAGATTCAAGTGAACACAAACTGGTCTTCAATTTCTGATTTTATCCAGACTGAGAAAGCTTTGAACATTCTAACAGGAATTCCATCATTCAGTTTATTGATTTTATTGGTTAATTTATTTACATCTTTTAAAAAAGACTCAAGATGTCAAAGATTATCAGTGAAAGAAAGAGTTATTTTAGTGTTTTTAAAATTCAAACTTGATTTGACATACTCTGCTTTGGGAGTCTTGTTTGGGGGTTTGAGTGTGCCAACATGTAGAAGAATTTTTCAGGACACTATTGAAGTGCTTTCGGGTATTTTAGCCAATTTTGTTTATCTGCCATCTAAGGAAGAAGTTTTGAAGAATATGCCAATATGTTTTAGCAAGTTCCAGAATGTGAGAATTGTTTTAGATTGCACTGAAATGAAAGTGCAAGTACCAAAGAAACTATGTTGCAGAATTAAATTGTACTCCCATTACAAAAAAAATCATACTCTCAAATTCATGACAGCAGTCACTCCTGCTGGCTTCATAGCCTATGCCAGTCCATCCTATGGGGGCAGAGCTTCAGATAAAAGTATTTTTGAACAGTCTCAAATAGTAGAACAATTAATTCCCTATGTTGATGAAGTTATGGTTGATAAAGGATTCCTGATTGAAAGTTCATGTGAAGAGTTTGGAATAAAAATTATAAGACCACCTTTTCTTCGAAAGAAAAAACAGTTTGATAGGGGTGAGGCCTCTATGAACAGAAGTATTGCCTCAGCAAGAGTGCATATTGAAAGAGTGAATGCGAGGATAAAGGTTTTCAGAATTTTCAGAAATACTTTTCCTTTGCATTTGGTACCAATTGTTGATAATATATTCAAAATTATTTGTGGTATTGTTAATTTGGGTAGTCCTATTTTGAGAGATGATTTGTTTTTGCACTAGGGATTATGCCATGAAGAAAAATTGTTGGAAATATTTATAAATTAAATAATATAGTCCAAACTCGACACAAGTTACAAGCTTCGAAGCTTGTAGTTTCGGAGGGTTCTCCTCAGGAGACCTAGAAGTAATCAGGATAAACAATATATCAAATGCTGTCTTATCATGCGGGTCATACGATTCAACAAAAACATACTCAGCTTCGACTATATACAGAAATTCCATATTTTTATTGTGTACAGGAAATGTCAGATTATTTTTGAAAAATATTGTTTTCTCTTATAAGTGAAAAATCCCTTAAAAGAACATAACTGTTTTTCTGACTTGATGGATCTTGAAATAATTCTTCTAAAAAATTGTTGTTGCTAACCAATAGTTTATACCTATATCATTATATATTTCGGAGATATAAATAAATCAATTCAAAGATTTTAAATATTTTATTCATGAAAATGATGAGGTATTTGCAAAACAACTAACCACAAACAGTATGAATCATTTTCTCAAAATATTTCTTTGAAACTGTTTCAATTAGATGTTTTGCAAATCCCTCATCGAACGGAACAGAAATTTGTAAATAGTGCTTTTCTTTTGAAAAATACACAATGAATTCACACATTCTCAAATTCAGCAAAGCCATCCCAAACTGAATTTGACCATAATGAGGATGGTTCTGTTTGAGTGTGCAGTCTGGATTCAGATACCTCAGTGTTGGTATCACCTCAGTTTCTGACTTTATTTTTCCTAAAAAAAAATTAATAAGCGTAAGGAAAGTCTTGAATCATTATTGACATTACCCAAATATGGGCACTTGATCTCTATAAGTCTGCTTGGCTTTCCATCCTCAAATGCTATTCCATCAGGAGAATAAGCTAACCAAGGATATTCTTTGCATATAATAATTCCAATCTTTTTAATTTGGAGATTAGGATTCATGCTTTCGAATGCTTCAAGCGCAAAAGATTCCTGTTCAGATCCATATCTCATTTCTTTTGTTATCAACGATTTGGGGTTGAAAAAGTTACCCAACATTTTTGTCCAATCCTGCTTTTGGAAGGTATAGATTGAATAACAAGTAGATCCTGAAAAATTAACATAATTACTGGGAGTGAATCAAGAGAACTTCATTGTTAATCAGTAGCAGCTAGATAAACAGGATGAATAGTGAATACAAGTTGTTTATAAACAAATATAATTTTGTAGACATCATTTGCATCATAATTTTTTGCATGTCAATTAGATTAGGATTAAGTTTTCATTGTGACTAATTCTCTACAAACTTTGTTGTTTGTCAAAGAGAAAAATAAAGATTTCTTATTCAATACCTGTTATTTTATTCTTGCGCCTTCTTTTCCATTCCAATGTTCCTTGCTGGCAGCACATGCCTTCTAAAATGTCTTCATTCTTAAATGATTCCAACACCATCAAACAACAATCTTCTAGAGATGGAATAGTTATATTCAAATTGTTGATAAATGGGGAATCTTTAGAATGGTCAAAAATCACGGTTACATGTGAAGGCATTTCTTTCGTCAATTTGGGTTTCTTGACATTATTTCTTCGCCCTTGTCTGTAACAATCAGATTTAAATATCTATGATATATTTCAATTGTTTATTAATAGTATACAGATGAAAGTTTACCTATTCAATGCAAAGGAAGAATTTGGGAGTGCTAACGAGGCCAACTGAAACATTTCTCCAACTTCTTCCTTCGCAAACGATCTTTTTCTAGCCAACATATTTAATGGCCTGAAACACTGAGTTTTGTTCAGTGGCTGTGGCAAATATTTATTTGTTGCTTTGGTCTTCTGAACTTTCCATACACATTCAGTGTCTGTAGAGGACAGCTCTTCCAACTCTTCTAATGGTTTTCTGAAACAAAAATACAAGCACAGAAAAAGGAAACCTAAAATAAAAAAAGGTTGCAGAAACCTTATAAATTACAATGGGCACGATTAGCCATCTAATAAATCAGTCATAATACCACCTTGAGCAAAACAGTAGTGTTGCTGCTACATGTTTGCAAGATTCCGATGTGCCTGCCTTACAGCTGCAAGTAAATGTCTGTATTTCAACCTTGCAATCTGAAATCACTGAAAATATTCCATTGATCTCATGGGGATCACTTTTCACTGCACTAGTTTGCAAACAGTACGATCTGATCATCCACTTTTTGTCCACTTTTTGTCTCACTCCACACACGATTACATGGTTCGCTGCCAGAACAGCTTCACCTTCTACAATGCATCTGCTATTTGGAGAAGCAGATAAATAGTCAAAAATTGACGACAGTGACAAAAACATGATTGGATCTCTTTAAAAGAATAAAAAAGCTTGCTCAACCTCAGGTTATTTACAATGCAATCACACTTGGCGTCAAAAACGTATGTTTTTCGACAGAATGACAGCGCGGGAAAATTAGGGTTAAAATCTCAGACCAACATAAACAATAAATTATTATAAATTTGATTATTAGATGCCGCGGCATTTCTCTAACACCACGAACCTAACCTATTTCCAATGTTTTTCATTTGAGCATGCCGAAAAAAGTCACCACAAGATCTCTCATTCCGAAAATATGCTCATTCGATTACAGTTACAGATTTCATTTCTTTCGAAGGGATCTGTAATTTTTGTTTACAGTCAGCTGCGCCCTCATCGGTGGTTGGAATCGCCAATAAAAAAAGAGGGGCAAGTTACGCCATGGACGCCATCTTCGAAAGGGGTGAGACAAAACGTTTCGTTTTGCATGGGGTTCAGTACAGGTTAAATGATTTTTCCAACTTTTCTACTAATTGATTGCTAATTCAGTCGGACCTATTGGAACTAAACACTCGGAAGTAAGGCCAGTTCTCTCTCTTACCCTTGTGTTATCAGGCATCGAACCCCAGGGCGATTTCGGCAATGTAAGAGATGTTTAGAATATGAAAATCGAATTTATTTAAATAGGTACTTGATTATCGATGATCAATTTCATAACACTATTGTTGAAGGGACGTTGACACATGTTACAAATTCATACAAATTGAGGTTTTCCACATTGAAGGTAGTTTTTGAAATACTATAATTGTTATAATTTGGGGAGGATCAGGAGCGAAATCAAACACATACAGCTTCGTCTAGATGATACAAGGATACTGACTTTATTACACTGTAGGTGGCGCTGCAAAAATGCTCATGTGCCAAATCTATCTAACACCCCCACTATTTGAAACATTGTACATTTTTGACTAAATCTAAACCCAAACTATTCATAAACTTATAATGCTTATTACTACCTAAAGCTTTTGTAAAAATATCTGCAGGCATTTCATCTGATTGCAAATATTCAACATTTATAAGACCATTTTCCACTGTTTCACGAATAAAGTGGTACCTTATATCGATGTGCTTCGTGCGCTTATGAAATATTGGATTAAGCGTCAATTTCAATGCACTTTGGCTATCGCTATATAGAGAGATACAATCAAAAGAGTTAGTTAATTCCCCTAACAAATTTTTCAAATAAATTGCCTCTTTCGATGCTTCCCCCAAGGCCATATATTCGGCTTCTGTGCTAGAAAGAGCAACCGTTTTTTGTTTTTTACTTTCCCATGAAATTAATGAATTTGAATACATGAAACAAAAACCAGTATATGATCTCCTATCATATACATTACTCCCCCAGTCTGCATCTACAAAACCTTCTAAACATTTTGAACTACTTTTAAAGGTTAAACAATAATCTTTTGTTTTCTTTAAATACTTCAAAAGTCTTTTTAAACTATTCCAATGAGTCTGATTGAAACAATTGTTAAATTGACTGAGAAAACTAACACTGTACGAAATATCTGGACGAGTCATTACTGCCAAATACATTAAGCCTCCAATCAACTGTTGATATGGAGCTGAAAAATCACTATTTTGAACTCCTTCTAGTTTTAAGTTTTTCTCCATTGGAGTTTCTACAGTTTTACAATCTGCCATATTAAATTTTAACAACAAAGACTCTATATAATCCTTTTGATCTAAAGTAATAATATTCTTAGACTTGTTTATACAAATATTCATCCCCAAAATCTGCTTGGCTTTGCCTAAATCTTTCAACTGAAAATTTTCTGCCAATTTTTGTTTGAGATCATTTGTCTCGGAAATATCATTTGAAAAAATGAAAAAATCATCAACATACAAACAAATTATTGTCAACAATTTTACATTATGTTTAATAAATACACATGGTTCGTATTTTGACCTTTCATAATTCAAATCGGTTAAGACACTTTCAACCTTTTTGTACCATACCCTTGATGACTGTTTAAGTCCATAAATTGCCTTATTGAGTTTAAATACCTTGTTTTTACTTCCACGTTTTGAGTAACCATCAGGTTGTTTCATAAAGATTGTTTCTGATAAATCCCCATTTAAGAATGCAGTGACAACATCTAAATGAAAGATATCTAATCCTAAATCTACACTTAAGGCTATCAACAGGCGTAATGTAGAGAACCTAACTACAGGCGAAAAAGTCTCATTATAGTCTATACCCTCTTTTTGTGTAAAACCTTTTGCCACTAATCTCGCACGATAAGTTTTATTATTTTCACTGTCAACTTTCGATTTTGAATACCCATTTACATTCAACTACTTCACTTCTTTTGGGTAAATCCACTAAACACCACGTATTATTTAATTCCATGCACTTTATCTCGTGTTCTACTGCTTCTTTCCATTTGTCACCATCTGGTCTTGAAAAAGCTTCTGAGACTGTTACTGGAACATCATTAATTGTAGTTTCTTCAATTTCTGGAACGACACTCAAGTAGGTCACATAATCTTCATAGGTTTTTTCTTTTCTTCTTCTTTGTGAACTTCTTGTTTCTCCACTATATTGTACTTCTGTTCCCAATGAGTTTTCTGGAATGTAATCTTCATCTGAATCGATTCTTGCCTGTGGTATTTCTTCATTTTCTTCATCTTTAAATTGTTCAATTGGAACTTCAACGGTATCTGCTGGTTGTTCCCCCACTGGATCTGATACCACTTCAGAATCTTCTGTTCGTTTAGATCGAAGGTCTTCATATATTATGACATCCCTACTCGTTGTAACATCATCTTTAATAGGATCATAGATTCTATAACCTTTAATGTTATGTGAATATCCTACAAAAATACATTTCTTTGATTTTTTGTCAAATTTCAGTCGTCTTTCTTTTGGAACATGCACCATAATGGGACTTCCAAATATTCGAAAATCTGACACATTGGGTTTATTGCCAAACCACACTTCATATGGAGTTTTTTCATTTGGACCCCTTGAAATGCACCTATTTCTTAGATAATTAGCTGTGTGAACTGCTTCTGCCCAAAATCTTTTTGGCAAGTTTGCATCGAACAATGAATTACATTTGGCCTTTTCCACGATTGTACGGTTCAACCTTTCACTTAGACCATTTTGTTGAGGTGTGTAAGAATTTGTTTTTTGATGAACTATACCATGACTCTTCAAAAAATTCTCAAATTGATTACTGCAAAATTCACCACCTTGATCAGTACGAAATGTTTTTATTCTTTTATCTTGCTGATTTTGTACCATTGCTAAAAATTCCTTAAATAGGCCTAAAGCTTGGTTCTTTTCTTTCAAAAAATAAACAAACGACATTCTACTGTAATCGTCAGTTAAGAGCATGAAGTATCTGGAACCTCCAATTGAAATGGTTTCCATTGGTCCACATAGGTCTGCGTGTATGATATTGAGTTTTTCATTGCTGCGTATACCTAAATTTGGAAATGGCAATCTACTTTGTTTACCTTCACAGCATACTATGCAACTTGATTTATCAATGGTAGCACGTCTTTTTAACTCTAAACCATCAACACAATGCTTCATTTTGTTTAAATCTTGACTATTGATGTGTGCTAATCGTCTGTGCCAAATTTCTGAATCATCACAAATAGCTAAAAAACAATTTTCTTGCTTCATGTTCAATTTATAAACTCCATCAACTAATTCTGCTGTGGCTATTAAATCATTGTTTTTACTATAAATGCAGCATCCTCTTTTATTAAAACAAACTCGATTTTCTTTAGAAATTAACTGGCTTACTGATATGAGGTTTGTGGTTAAACTTGGAATACACAACACGTCATGAACTGTAACTGAATTGTTCTTTCCATTAACCGAAGTTATAATGTCCATATCACCTGAACATTTCACTGGTACTCTTTGTTTATTTGCAACAACAATTTCTTTTACTTCTGCTTGTGTAACGTTCTTGAACCAGGATTCGTTTGGAGTCATGTGTCTACTGGCACCTGAGTCCAGATAAAAATCATTCTCTTTGTAATTTCCCGTGAGAAATGTTGCACTGAATGCATACTTTTTATCCATTTTCGAGAAATTTTCTGAAGTTGAACTTCTCTGAGACTGATTCGGGCACTTCGACATGAAATGTCCTTGTTGTTTGCATTTATAACAAACAACGCTTCTTCTGTCAGTTTCAGTCGACTTAGAATTCTTCTTTTTACTGCTGCTGCCATCTCTCGGATAACTTTTGAAGTTTCCTCTTGCTGAAAAAGCGTTACTTCTGCTGGTTGCGCCATCCGTCTGCAGGTCGACTAACTTACTCTTGATTGAATCTGTGGTCACTGTAATTCCAGAGTGTTCTATTCCCATCAACATCGGAGCGTATTTGTCTGGCAACCCAGCGAGTAAAAGGGAACCTACCCATTCTTCGTTGATGTCGAAGCCACTTTTTCTCAATTTCTGCGAAGTCTCGATAATTTGATTCACGTAACTTTCCATTGACTCACAATTATCCAGCCTTATGGAGATAAGATGGCGTAGTAGTCCAATTTTTCTCGTAACACCCGTGTCTTCGTAGAGATTCTTGATTTTATTCCAAACCTCTTCGCACGTGTTTCACGTCTTTCACATGAACATACATCGATGGGTCCAAAGTTAGAATCAACTTAGCTTTCGCTTTTGCTATTACACTAGCGTCGGTTTCTTCACCGTTTAAGCACTTTGTTAGACCTTCCAGCACGAACACGTTTTCTATGGCGAAACACCATTCATCGTAGTTCTCGCGGCCAACAAGCTTCGGAACATTGTTTAAATAGTTCTGAGCCATTTTTATCTTCTAGAAGCGCGTTACTATTTCACTTTACACTTGTTGCACAGCACAAGGAACGATTATCTGGGCTATAACCTGTTATAATTTGGAGAGGATCAGGAGCGAAATCAAACACATACAGCTTCGTCTAGATGATACAATGATACTGACTTTATTACACTGTAGGTGGCGCTACAAAAATGCTCATGTGCCAAATCTATCTAACAATAATAATATTTTAGTGATCTAATTACTCTCATTAAATTAAATAAAATCGATTTAAAATGTGTAATCTATTACCGTTTATCACGTGATTGCGAACACTAATGAGAATACGTGACGTCACTGTTCTGTAAACAAGCTAACCTATAACCTTACTGTCATCACGAGTACGAACTTACGAAGAACAGAAGAGAGTAAAACGTATCACCAGCGAACTATTTCACGATTATTTGATATTACGCAAACGATTCGTTCGCAAGAAATCACACAAGATCAGTTCGCTTTGACAGACGGCGAAGTCTGTTTACCGTATAGTAACGTCATCATAATCACTTCTTTTGAGCGGGAATTTTGAAAACTATTCTTATTTACGCATTTTTTATTGGTATTTGCAATATTTTTTCCATTTTTTCGTGTTTGTATAGGGCTTATCTACAAATTAATATCATTTCCAAAAAATAGTCAACATCCCTATTGTGGTATTAACCTTTTTCATCTGTTAAAACTGCACCATTAAATCAAACTCAGACAAGACGCCTGGCAACCTTAAACATGATAACTATGTCAATATTATTTTGATTGAATGACACCTTCTCAACAATTTTTCTTTAAATACTAATTAATGAGAACACGATAAAAACTTCTAAATATCCCTCTAGAATAGCCGTGTATAAAACAAAATATAGCTCAGATGCACGGGAAATATACAAGATATCAAAACAGTACTCATTTTCTAGTTTGGAATTTTTGCCGATAGAGGGCGTTTGGATATTTGGATTCGCCAATAATTTATAACACCAATCTGTGGTCACATACCAGAAAAATGGCCGCCAATGCAGCCACAGTCTGTAGAACAACAATGCGTCTGTCAGATTACGTCCTATATCTGTCATCGGCGAAATTCGCGAAATAAAAATAACCTCAAACAAAATGCAAACACATGAAAATTTGGCGAAAGCGAAAATGAATGTTATGTGAATTTCGTTGTTTTTCAGATAGAGAGTATAGTTTATTCAATTCTTCATTGAGGAATCATGTATAAAATTGTATTGTATAGATATAATAGGTAAGGTAGTCACCGCGCCGCGGATCTCACTTGATTTAAACAGCGGGATTACACAGCTCTGACACATCTGACAGCTCTGTTAGGGGGCACAATAGACCTTAAGATCGCAGTGTACTGTAACCGCTTTTCACTATAAACATAAACCACCCCATCAAACATTCAAACAGTCTGGATTGATTTATAAGATACAATGACGAAATCGATTGTCTTGTTACAGAGCCCAAACGAATCAGTATTTGCATAACTGACACTAGAACTTGAGATCAAACAAATAAAACTGCTCATACCTCCGATCTTCGATTTGATTTCAATCAGGTTAGTATCGTTGACAGAAAAACTTGCTACTAGATTACTAGAACAGAGTTCTAATCTAAGTGAAATATGATACACATGAACAAAAATCAAACAGTCAGTTTGAGTGAGGACATTATTATAACTTACCAGTTTAGTATAGTATAGAATAATTTTGCTAATGATCAAAGGATCAGTTATTGAAGTTGTGGCATCTGAACATAAACGTTATGTCTGCTAAACTAAGAATAAAGAACTCAAGGTTATACGAAATTTTCGAGTGAGTTATCTTCCATTTTATGTATTATGAGGGCAGTAATCGGATCTTGAGATCAAAACTATGTTCGGAAATGTCCAATTTATCGCTCAACCTAGGTCACTCCCTTATACTAGATTTCATTATGACATTGTGAGAAGAATAAATTGTTTGAAGAAATTCATTAATCTCCACTTCATTATAATACTGCTGTGTGAAACTATCGGCTGGTGACATTATTGGGGATAGCATAGTTAGTGTTTGTGAGTACCTAGTTGTATATAATAGCCGTTATTGAAGAGAGTAATTTTTTTGTTTTTTAGCTCTGGGTGAGGAATTCACTATAACATTCTCTGAAACATTGGTAAAAGTTCTTAGAATTCGATTATGAGTACCTACCTGAGCACAAGGCTGTATAACAAGTTCAATTTGAAAAATGGATGTACGTGACTCACGAAAAGAACATAAGCCCAAATTTAAAATAAATCTTGATAAGGCATACGAAAACAAAATGTGTTCCTGTATGCATAGAGGGAGATATAGGTATATCGATTTGGAACAACAACACTAAAGGTGCATACAAATTGTGGTCAAGTCATGTGATCTCAAGCGAGGAAATGGGAAGAAGATATGGAAAATATAGCCTGCTTTTACAGTTGCTGGTGATTCTCATATCTCGATTTACCAAATGATTCAACGAACAGAGGAAGTGGGGGAATTCCATCAATTAATTCAAGAATTATTGAATGAGCATCCAGATCAGTTTCAAATGTATGTCAGAATGACATTTCACAAAATATCAGACGTGATATCACGTGCATTCAGAAAATGTAAATTTGCGGAATATAGATCTTGCTTGCTTTCAGTGCTATAGCGTGACAGCCGATGCAATGTTGCGAAAATTTTGATTCCGTAGTAGTACAATCGCCCAGTTTAGTTCTGATGATTTGGCTTCACTATTTATTATTGAAAGGTGTGTCTCTCTTCCTATGCTCTAAGTTCCATGCATTATCGTGGTTGCACATTTTGGGAAGATGACCTGATGTGACGTGACATGATAACAATGTGTCTGTACCTTAATGCCTTCCAACGTAGACCATGCTCATCAGAGCACATCTTTATGTAATCGGTATCTATGGCCTAGGCACGAATGGGTTCGATATTGGAAATAGATCCTTTTCAACATTTAAATAGAGTGTAACTCATCAGCCCTATCGTTAGAATATCAATGAAACAGAATATGCAAATTAAATACCATTTTTTATTCACAAAAAATATGACAAGATTGTAACACATTTATATTCTGAAGTAAACTACAGTGAGTTGTGCCATCTAAAAAATGAAATAGGACTCGAACTTTATTTACAATATTCACAAATGTTTTTTAATACGATATTATTCTTCTTCATCCTCACTGCTGTAAAAATCCCTTGAATCGTTACTGTCACTTTCACTGTATGCTTCGATCATTGCTGGCTTCCTGTTCCTATTCATCGGTATATCGTCATCATCACTTTCACTGTATGTTTCAATAATTGCTGGCTCCCTGTTCCTGTTCATTGGTATATTGTCATCATCACTATCACTTTCTTCTGAATGTTGCTTCATACACTCAAGAAAGGGCCATATGTTGTCTTCCTTATAAAACTTTATGTGTTCACATGTTAAAATTCTTGCGATTTCACCTTTCACTTTAACACCTTCTTCTATAGGATCTATTATGACGAAATCGCCACGTTTTACCCAAATGTATTTTCGGAATTTGAAAGGCATGGAGACGAGAAACCTAGTTTTATCATATTTCTCTACCTCGTGAAGATTGTTGCCTTTAGTTCCCACAATTTTCACTATTTGCTGCTCCTCTGTTGGTGGCGAAAAATCGTGAATTTCTCGCGAGAGATGTTTCCTTTTGGTTGCTCGAGACATATTGATGACGCCTGAGTAATAGCACTGATCGGATCGATGGATATTTTCGAGTACACTTCTTTACGGCGAAAGACTAACACTGTGAACTTGAAGATAATAAACACGTGGTTTACGCAAGATGCAGACCTGGCTGTGCTAAGTACTTTTCGAAAAATAACGACTTTTGCAGAATGTAGACCACAGATCCATGGTGATCACAGAATTTTTTGATCTTCTTCATTAATACGGAAGAAGTAGAGCACTATAAAGATAGGTATGCTAGATAGACCTGGCTCTATGGTTGATTGGGTCCAACCATAGACTCGAAAATTGCAGGACTCGCAACATTTTCATCGCCATCACTTTTAATGCTAAGCAATACGCTATCTGGCGGAATTAACTCGCATCAATGTCACGTGACCAGCAAGTGTGATTACTTGACAATGCTTGTATTTATTTACTTCCAAGAGTTCCAAGCGTGCATTTGTGTGAGGGATTATAGTTGTTTTATAGTGATAAATAGTTTGTTAAAAGTGAAAATGACCAGCAGAGCAAATTGTTGTGTACCTGGATGTAACTCTGTGTATAAAAAAAACCCCGATTTGACCTTTCATCATTTTCCAAATGAGGGTCAGAGAGTCGAGAATATTGGAGAATCCGGAATGGTGACTACGGTTGATAGAAAGAAACTATGGGAGATCAAATTGAAAATAGGAAAGAGAGTTACCAAAAACATGAGAGTTTGTTCCAAACATTTTGTCGAGGACGATTTCATAACTCCTAGTGATTGTAAGTAAGTAAAGTTTTTATATTATGTGGTTAAAACAATTCAAATCAATCTTTCAGGGGGCTATCAGAAACGGTACCTGAAAAAGACCGCTGTACCAAGTAAAAACTTACCTGTGTCCAGTGTTACAACAAAATCAAAAAGTCTGAAGATAGAAGAGAAAAAGAGAAGATATGAAAAACTTATGGAAAAAAGACAGGCAAGTTCTCTTGTTGGTTATTTTTATTGAAGTTAAAACTAAATAACTATACTTACTAACTATTTCAAATTTTAGGTTAATCAACTCCCTTCCACCTCCAAGGATGACATGATATCAAGCTCGTTTAGTGACTTTGATGGAGCTAAAGCACTACTGGAGCTTCAACAACAGGAGTTACCATTTGTTGAAGACACTACCAAAGAAACATTACATACCATGAAGATATTTGTTGACGTTGCCACTCAAACTGATAACAAGGAAGTATGCGATGAGGAGATTCAAGTGAACACAAACTGGTCTTCAATTTCTGATTTTATCCAGACTGAGAAAGCTTTGAACATTCTAACAGGAATTCCATCATTCAGTTTATTGATTTTATTGGTTAATTTATTTACATCTTTTAAAAAAGACTCAAGATGTCAAAGATTATCAGTGAAAGAAAGAGTTATTTTAGTGTTTTTAAAATTCAAACTTGATTTGACATACTCTGCTTTGGGAGTCTTGTTTGGGGGTTTGAGTGTGCCAACATGTAGAAGAATTTTTCAGGACACTATTGAAGTGCTTTCGGGTATTTTAGCCAATTTTGTTTATCTGCCATCTAAGGAAGAAGTTTTGAAGAATATGCCAATATGTTTTAGCAAGTTCCAGAATGTGAGAATTGTTTTAGATTGCACTGAAATGAAAGTGCAAGTACCAAAGAAACTATGTTGCAGAATTAAATTGTACTCCCATTACAAAAAAAATCATACTCTCAAATTCATGACAGCAGTCACTCCTGCTGGCTTCATAGCCTATGCCAGTCCATCCTATGGGGGCAGAGCTTCAGATAAAAGTATTTTTGAACAGTCTCAAATAGTAGAACAATTAATTCCCTATGTTGATGAAGTTATGGTTGATAAAGGATTCCTGATTGAAAGTTCATGTGAAGAGTTTGGAATAAAAATTATAAGACCACCTTTTCTTCGAAAGAAAAAACAGTTTGATAGGGGTGAGGCCTCTATGAACAGAAGTATTGCCTCAGCAAGAGTGCATATTGAAAGAGTGAATGCGAGGATAAAGGTTTTCAGAATTTTCAGAAATACTTTTCCTTTGCATTTGGTACCAATTGTTGATAATATATTCAAAATTATTTGTGGTATTGTTAATTTGGGTAGTCCTATTTTGAGAGATGATTTGTTTTTGCACTAGGGATTATGCCATGAAGAAAAATTGTTGGAAATATTTATAAATTAAATAATATAGTCCAAACTCGACACAAGTTACAAGCTTCGAAGCTTGTAGTTTCGGAGGGTTCTCCTCAGGAGACCTAGAAGTAATCAGGATAAACAATATATCAAATGCTGTCTTATCATGCGGGTCATACGATTCAACAAAAACATACTCAGCTTCGACTATATACAGAAATTCCATATTTTTATTGTGTACAGGAAATGTCAGATTATTTTTGAAAAATATTGTTTTATCTTATAAGTGAAAAATCCCTTAAAAGAACATAACTGTTTTTCTGACTTGATGGATCTTGAAATAATTCTTCTAAAAAATTGTTGTTGCTAACCAATAGTTTATACCTATATCATTATATATTTCGGAGATATAAATAAATCAATTCAAAGATTTTAAATATTTTATTCATGAAAATGATGAGGTATTTGCAAAACAACTAACCACAAACAGTATGAATCATTTTCTCAAAATATTTCTTTGAAACTGTTTCAATTAGATGTTTTGCAAATCCCTCATCGAACGGAACAGAAATTTGTAAATAGTGCTTTTCTTTTGAAAAATACACAATGAATTCACACATTCTCAAATTCAGCAAAGCCATCCCAAACTGAATTTGACCATAATGAGGATGGTTCTGTTTGAGTGTGCAGTCTGGATTCAGATACCTCAGTGTTGGTATCACCTCAGTTTCTGACTTTATTTTTCCTAAAAAAAAATTAATAAGCGTAAGGAAAGTCTTGAATCATTATTGACATTACCCAAATATGGGCACTTGATCTCTATAAGTCTGCTTGGCTTTCCATCCTCAAATGCTATTCCATCAGGAGAATAAGCTAACCAAGGATATTCTTTGCATATAATAATTCCAATCTTTTTAATTTGGAGATTAGGATTCATGCTTTCGAATGCTTCAAGCGCAAAAGATTCCTGTTCAGATCCATATCTCATTTCTTTTGTTATCAACGATTTGGGGTTGAAAAAGTTACCCAACATTTTTGTCCAATCCTGCTTTTGGAAGGTATAGATTGAATAACAAGTAGATCCTGAAAAATTAACATAATTACTGGGAGTGAATCAAGAGAACTTCATTGTTAATCAGTAGCAGCTAGATAAACAGGATGAATAGTGAATACAAGTTGTTTATAAACAAATATAATTTTGTAGACATCATTTGCATCATAATTTTTTGCATGTCAATTAGATTAGGATTAAGTTTTCATTGTGACTAATTCTCTACAAACTTTGTTGTTTGTCAAAGAGAAAAATAAAGATTTCTTATTCAATACCTGTTATTTTATTCTTGCGCCTTCTTTTCCATTCCAATGTTCCTTGCTGGCAGCACATGCCTTCTAAAATGTCTTCATTCTTAAATGATTCCAACACCATCAAACAACAATCTTCTAGAGATGGAATAGTTATATTCAAATTGTTGATAAATGGGGAATCTTTAGAATGGTCAAAAATCACGGTTACATGTGAAGGCATTTCTTTCGTCAATTTGGGTTTCTTGACATTATTTCTTCGCCCTTGTCTGTAACAATCAGATTTAAATATCTATGATATATTTCAATTGTTTATTAATAGTATACAGATGAAAGTTTACCTATTCAATGCAAAGGAAGAATTTGGGAGTGCTAACGAGGCCAACTGAAACATTTCTCCAACTTCTTCCTTCGCAAACGATCTTTTTCTAGCCAACATATTTAATGGCCTGAAACACTGAGTTTTGTTCAGTGGCTGTGGCAAATATTTATTTGTTGCTTTGGTCTTCTGAACTTTCCATACACATTCAGTGTCTGTAGAGGACAGCTCTTCCAACTCTTCTAATGGTTTTCTGAAACAAAAATACAAGCACAGAAAAAGGAAACCTAAAATAAAAAAAGGTTGCAGAAACCTTATAAATTACAATGGGCACGATTAGCCATCTAATAAATCAGTCATAATACCACCTTGAGCAAAACAGTAGTGTTGCTGCTACATGTTTGCAAGATTCCGATGTGCCTGCCTTACAGCTGCAAGTAAATGTCTGTATTTCAACCTTGCAATCTGAAATCACTGAAAATATTCCATTGATCTCATGGGGATCACTTTTCACTGCACTAGTTTGCAAACAGTACGATCTGATCATCCACTTTTTGTCTCACTCCACGACTCCACACACGATTACATGGTTCGCTGCCAGAACAGCTTCACCTTCTACAATGCATCTGCTATTTGGAGAAGCAGATAAATAGTCAAAAATTGACGACAGTGACAAAAACATGATTGGATCTCTTTAAAAGAATAAAAAAGCTTGCTCAACCTCAGGTTATTTACAATGCAATCACACTTGGCGTCAAAAACGTATGTTTTTCGACAGAATGACAGCGCGGGAAAATTAGGGTTAAAATCTCAGACCAACATAAACAATAAATTATTATAAATTTGATTATTAGATGCCGCGGCATTTCTCTAACACCACGAACCTAACCTATTTCCAATGTTTTTCATTTGAGCATGCCGAAAAAAGTCACCACAAGATCTCTCATTCCGAAAATATGCTCATTCGATTACAGTTACAGATTTCATTTCTTTCGAAGGGATCTGTAATTTTTGTTTACAGTCAGCTGCGCCCTCATCGGTGGTTGGAATCGCCAATAAAAAAAGAGGGGCAAGTTACGCCATGGACGCCATCTTCGAAAGGGGTGAGACAAAACGTTTCGTTTTGCATGGGGTTCAGTACAGGTTAAATGATTTTTCCAACTTTTCTACTAATTGATTGCTAATTCAGTCGGACCTATTGGAACTAAACACTCGGAAGTAAGGCCAGTTCTCTCTCTTACCCTTGTGTTATCAGGCATCGAACCCCAGGGCGATTTCGGCAATGTAAGAGATGTTTAGAATATGAAAATCGAATTTATTTAAATAGGTACTTGATTATCGATGATCAATTTCATAACACTATTGTTGAAGGGACGTTGACACATGTTACAAATTCATACAAATTGAGGTTTTCCACATTGAAGGTAGTTTTTGAAATACTATAATTGTTATAATTTGGGGAGGATCAGGAGCGAAATCAAACACATACAGCTTCGTCTAGATGATACAAGGATACTGACTTTATTACACTGTAGGTGGCGCTGCAAAAATGCTCATGTGCCAAATCTATCTAACACCCCCACTATTTGAAACATTGTACATTTTTGACTAAATCTAAACCCAAACTATTCATAAACTTATAATGCTTATTACTACCTAAAGCTTTTGTAAAAATATCTGCAGGCATTTCATCTGATTGCAAATATTCAACATTTATAAGACCATTTTCCACTGTTTCACGAATAAAGTGGTACCTTATATCGATGTGCTTCGTGCGCTTATGAAATATTGGATTAAGCGTCAATTTCAATGCACTTTGGCTATCGCTATATAGAGAGATACAATCAAAAGAGTTAGTTAATTCCCCTAACAAATTTTTCAAATAAATTGCCTCTTTCGATGCTTCCCCCAAGGCCATATATTCGGCTTCTGTGCTAGAAAGAGCAACCGTTTTTTGTTTTTTACTTTCCCATGAAATTAATGAATTTGAATACATGAAACAAAAACCAGTATATGATCTCCTATCATATACATTACTCCCCCAGTCTGCATCTACAAAACCTTCTAAACATTTTGAACTACTTTTAAAGGTTAAACAATAATCTTTTGTTTTCTTTAAATACTTCAAAAGTCTTTTTAAACTATTCCAATGAGTCTGATTGAAACAATTGTTAAATTGACTGAGAAAACTAACACTGTACGAAATATCTGGACGAGTCATTACTGCCAAATACATTAAGCCTCCAATCAACTGTTGATATGGAGCTGAAAAATCACTATTTTGAACTCCTTCTAGTTTTAAGTTTTTCTCCATTGGAGTTTCTACAGTTTTACAATCTGCCATATTAAATTTTAACAACAAAGACTCTATATAATCCTTTTGATCTAAAGTAATAATATTCTTAGACTTGTTTATACAAATATTCATCCCCAAAATCTGCTTGGCTTTGCCTAAATCTATCAACTGAAAATTTTCTGCCAATTTTTGTTTGAGATCATTTGTCTCGGAAATATCATTTGAAAAAATGAAAAAATCATCAACATACAAACAAATTATTGTCAACAATTTTACATTATGTTTAATAAATACACATGGTTCGTATTTTGACCTTTCATAATTCAAATCGGTTAAGACACTTTCAACCTTTTTGTACCATACCCTTGATGACTGTTTAAGTCCATAAATTGCCTTATTGAGTTTAAATACCTTGTTTTTACTTCCACGTTTTGAGTAACCATCAGGTTGTTTCATAAAGATTGTTTCTGATAAATCCCCATTTAAGAATGCAGTGACAACATCTAAATGAAAGATATCTAATCCTAAATCTACACTTAAGGCTATCAACAGGCGTAATGTAGAGAACCTAACTACAGGCGAAAAAGTCTCATTATAGTCTATACCCTCTTTTTGTGTAAAACCTTTTGCCACTAATCTCGCACGATAAGTTTTATTATTTTCACTGTCAACTTTCGATTTTGAATACCCATTTACATTCAACTACTTCACTTCTTTTGGGTAAATCCACTAAACACCACGTATTATTTAATTCCATGCACTTTATCTCGTGTTCTACTGCTTCTTTCCATTTGTCACCATCTGGTCTTGAAAAAGCTTCTGAGACTGTTACTGGAACATCATTAATTGTAGTTTCTTCAATTTCTGGAACGACACTCAAGTAGGTCACATAATCTTCATAGGTTTTTTCTTTTCTTCTTCTTTGTGAACTTCTTGTTTCTCCACTATATTGTACTTCTGTTCCCAATGAGTTTTCTGGAATGTAATCTTCATCTGAATCGATTCTTGCCTGTGGTATTTCTTCATTTTCTTCATCTTTAAATTGTTCAATTGGAACTTCAACGGTATCTGCTGGTTGTTCCCCCACTGGATCTGATACCACTTCAGAATCTTCTGTTCGTTTAGATCGAAGGTCTTCATATATTATGACATCCCTACTCGTTGTAACATCATCTTTAATAGGATCATAGATTCTATAACCTTTAATGTTATGTGAATATCCTACAAAAATACATTTCTTTGATTTTTTGTCAAATTTCAGTCGTCTTTCTTTTGGAACATGCACCATAATGGGACTTCCAAATATTCGAAAATCTGACACATTGGGTTTATTGCCAAACCACACTTCATATGGAGTTTTTTCATTTGGACCCCTTGAAATGCACCTATTTCTTAGATAATTAGCTGTGTGAACTGCTTCTGCCCAAAATCTTTTTGGCAAGTTTGCATCGAACAATAAATTACATTTGGCCTTTTCCACGATTGTACGGTTCAACCTTTCACTTAGACCATTTTGTTGAGGTGTGTAAGAATTTGTTTTTTGATGAACTATACCATGACTCTTCAAAAAATTCTCAAATTGATTACTGCAAAATTCACCACCTTGATCAGTACGAAATGTTTTTATTCTTTTATCTTGCTGATTTTGTACCATTGCTAAAAATTCCTTAAATAGGCCTAAAGCTTGGTTCTTTTCTTTCAAAAAATAAACAAACGACATTCTACTGTAATCGTCAGTTAAGAGCATGAAGTATCTGGAACCTCCAATTGAAATGGTTTCCATTGGTCCACATAGGTCTGCGTGTATGATATTGAGTTTTTCATTGCTGCGTATACCTAAATTTGGAAATGGCAATCTACTTTGTTTACCTTCACAGCATACTATGCAACTTGATTTATCAATGGTAGCACGTCTTTTTAACTCTAAACCATCAACACAATGCTTCATTTTGTTTAAATCTTGACTATTGATGTGTGCTAATCGTCTGTGCCAAATTTCTGAATCATCACAAATAGCTAAAAAACAATTTTCTTGCTTCATGTTCAATTTATAAACTCCATCAACTAATTCTGCTGTGGCTATTAAATCATTGTTTTTACTATAAATACAGCATCCTGTTTTATTAAAACAAACTCGATTTTCTTTAGAAATTAACTGGCTTACTGATATGAGGTTTGTGGTTAAACTTGGAATACACAACACGTCATGAACTGTAACTGAATTGTTCTTTCCATTAACCGAAGTTATAATGTCCATATCACCTGAACATTTCACTGGTACTCTTTGTTTATTTGCAACAACAATTTCTTTTACTTCTGCTTGTGTAACGTTCTTGAACCAGGATTCGTTTGGAGTCATGTGTCTACTGGCACCTGAGTCCAGATAAAAATCATTCTCTTTGTAATTTCCCGTGAGAAATGTTGCACTGAATGCATACTTTTTATCCATTTTCGAGAAATTTTCTGAAGTTGAACTTCTCTGAGACTGATTCGGGCACTTCGACATGAAATGTCCTTGTTGTTTGCATTTATAACAAACAACGCTTCTTCTGTCAGTTTCAGTCGACTTAGAATTCTTCTTTTTACTGCTGCTGCCATCTCTCGGATAACTTTTTTGAAGTTTCCTCTTGCTGAAAAAGCGTTACTTCTGCTGGTTGCGCCATCCGTCTGCAGGTCGACTAACTTACTCTTGATTGAATCTGTGGTCACTGTAATTCCAGAGTGTTCTATTCCCATCAACATCGGAGCGTATTTGTCTGGCAACCCAGCGAGTAAAAGGGAACCTACCCATTCTTCGTTGATGTCGAAGCCACTTTTTCTTAATTTCTGCGAAGTCTCGATAATTTGATTCACGTAACTTTCCATTGACTCACAATTATCCAGCCTTATGGAGATAAGATTGCGTAGTAGTCCAATTTTTCTCGTAACACCCGTGTCTTCGTAGAGATTCTTGATTTTATTCCAAACCTCTTCGCACGTGTTTCACGTCTTTCACATGAACATACATCGATGGGTCCAAAGTTAGAATCAACTTAGCTTTCGCTTTTGCTATTACACTAGCGTCGGTTTCTTCACCGTTTAAGCACTTTGTTAGACCTTCCAGCACGAACACGTTTTCTATGGCGAAACATCATTCATCGTAGTTCTCGCGGCCAACAAGCTTCGGAACATTGTTTAAATAGTTCTGAGCCATTTTTATCTTCTAGAAGCGCGTTACTATTTCACTTTACACTTGTTGCACAGCACAAGGAACGATTATCTGGGCTATAACCTGTTATAATTTGGAGAGGATCAGGAGCGAAATCAAACACATACAGCTTCGTCTAGATGATACAATGATACTGACTTTATTACACTGTAGGTGGCGCTACAAAAATGCTCATGTGCCAAATCTATCTAACAATAATAATATTTTAGTGATCTAATTACTCTCATTAAATTAAATAAAATCGATTTAAAATGTGTAATCTATTACCGTTTATCACGTGATTGCGAACACTAATGAGAATACGTGACGTCACTGTTCTGTAAACAAGCTAACCTATAACCTTACTGTCATCACGAGTACGAACTTACGAAGAACAGAAGAGAGTAAAACGTATCACCAGCGAACTATTTCACGATTATTTGATATTACGCAAACGATTCGTTCGCAAGAAATCACACAAGATCAGTTCGCTTTGACAGACGGCGAAGTCTGTTTACCGTATAGTAACGTCATCATAATCACTTCTTTTGAGCGGGAATTTTGAAAACTATTCTTATTTACGCATTTTTTATTGGTATTTGCAATATTTTTTCCATTTTTTCGTGTTTGTATAGGGCTTATCTACAAATTAATATCATTTCCAAAAAATAGTCAACATCCCTATTGTGGTATTAACCTTTTTCATCTGTTAAAACTGCACCATTAAATCAAACTCAGACAAGACGCCTGGCAACCTTAAACATGATAACTATGTCAATATTATTTTGATTGAATGACACCTTCTCAACAATTTTTCTTTAAATACTAATTAATGAGAACACGATAAAAACTTCTAAATATCCCTCTAGAATAGCCGTGTATAAAACAAAATATAGCTCAGATGCACGGGAAATATACAAGATATCAAAACAGTACTCATTTTCTAGTTTGGAATTTTTGCCGATAGAGGGCGTTTGGATATTTGGATTCGCCAATAATTTATAACACCAATCTGTGGTCACATACCAGAAAAATGGCCGCCAATGCAGCCACAGTCTGTAGAACAACAATGCGTCTGTCAGATTACGTCCTATATCTGTCATCGGCGAAATTCGCGAAATAAAAATAACCTCAAACAAAATGCAAACACATGAAAATTTGGCGAAAGCGAAAATGAATGTTATGTGAATTTCGTTGTTTTTCAGATAGAGAGTATAGTTTATTCAATTCTTCATTGAGGAATCATGTATAAAATTGTATTGTATAGATATAATAGGTAAGGTAGTCACCGCGCCGCGGATCTCACTTGATTTAAACAGCGGGATTACACAGCTCTGACACATCTGACAGCTCTGTTAGGGGGCACAATAGACCTTAAGATCGCAGTGTACTGTAACCGCTTTTCACTATAAACATAAACCACCCCATCAAACATTCAAACAGTCTGGATTGATTTATAAGATACAATGACGAAATCGATTGTCTTGTTACAGAGCCCAAACGAATCAGTATTTGCATAACTGACACTAGAACTTGAGATCAAACAAATAAAACTGCTCATACCTCGGATCTTCGATTTGATTTCAATCAGGTTAGTATCGTTGACAGAAAAACTTGCTACTAGATTACTAGAACAGAGTTCTAATCTAAGTGAAATATGATACACATGAACAAAAATCAAACAGTCAGTTTGAGTGAGGACATTATTATAACTTATAATTTTGCTAATGATCAAAGGATCAGTTATTGAAGTTGTGGCATCTGAACATAAACGTTATGTCTGCTGAACTAAGAATAAAGAACTCAAGGTTATACGAAATTTTCGAGTGAGTTATCTTCCATTTTATGTTTTATGAGGGCAGTAATCGGATCTTGAGATCAAAACTATGTTCGGAAATGTCCAATTTATAGCTCAACCTAGGTCACTTCCTTATACTAGATTTCATTATGACATTGTGAGAAGAATAAATTGTTTGAAGAAATTCTTTAATCTCCACTTCATTATAATACTGCTGTGTGAAACTATCGGCTGGTGACATTATTGGGGATAGCATAGTTAGTGTTTGTGAGTACCTAGTTGTATATAATAGCCGTTATTGAAGAGAGTAATTTTTTTGTTTTTTAGCTCTGGGTGAGGAATTCACTATAACATTCTCCGAAACATTGGTAAAAGTTCTTAGAATTCGATTATGAGTACCTACCTGAGCACAAAGCTGTATAACAAGTTCAATTTGAAAAATGGATGTACGTGACTCACGAAAAGAACATAAGCCCAAATTTAAAATAAATCTTGATAAGGCATACGAAAACAAAATGTGTTCCTGTATGCATAGAGGGAGATATAGGTATATCGATTTGGAACAAGAACACTAAAGGTGCATACAAATTGTGGTCAAGTCATGTGATCTCAAGCGAGGAAATGGGAAGAAGATATGGAAAATATAGCCTGCTTTTACAGTTGCTGGTGATTCTCATAGAAGGGATTCGATTTACCAAATGATTCAACGAATAGAGGAAGTGGGGGAATTCCATCAATTAATTCAAGAATTATTGAATGAGCACCCAGATCAGTTTCAAATGTATGTCAGAATGACATTTCACAAAATATCAGACGTGATATCACGTGCATTCAGAAAATGTAAATTTGCGGAATATAGATCTCTTGCTTGCTTTCAGTGCTATAGCGTGACAGCCGATGCAATGTTGCGAAAATTTTGATTCTGTAGTAGTACAATCGCCCAGTTTAGTTCTGATGATTTGGCTTCACTATTTATTATTGAAAGGTGTGTCTCTCTTCCTATGCTCTAAGTTCCATGCATTATCGTGGTTGCACATTTTGGGAAGATGACCTGATGTGACGTGACATGATAACAATGTGTCTGCACCTTAATGCCTTCCAACATAGACCATGCTCATCAGAGCACATCTTTATGTAATCGGTATCTATGGCCTAGGCACGAATGGGTTCGATATTGGAAATAGATCCTTTTCAACATTTAAATAGAGTGTAACTCATCAGCCCTATCGTTAGAATATCAATGAAACAGAATATGCAAATTAAATACCATTTTTTATTCACAAAAAATATGACAAGATTGTAACACATTTATATTCTGAAGTAAACTACAGTGAGTTGTGCCATCTAAAAAATGAAATAGGACTCGAACTTTATTTACAATATTCACAAATGTTTTTTAATACGATATTATTCTTCTTCATCCTCACTGCTGTAAAAATCCCTTGAATCGTTACTGTCACTTTCACTGTATGCTTCGATCATTGCTGGCTTCCTGTTCCTATTCATCGGTATATCGTCATCATCACTTTCACTGTATGTTTCAATAATTGCTGGCTCCCTGTTCCTGTTCATTGGTATATTGTCATCATCACTATCACTTTCTTCTGAATGTTGCTTCATACACTCAAGAAAGGGCCATATGTTGTCTTCCTTATAAAACTTTATGTGTTCACATGTTAAAATTCTTGCGATTTCACCTTTCACTTTAACACCTTCTTCTATAGGATCTATTATGACGAAATCGCCACGTTTTACCCAAATGTATTTTCGGAATTTGAAAGGCATGGAGACGAGAAACCTAGTTTTATCATATTTCCCTACCTCGTGAAGATTGTTGCCTTTAGTTCCCACAATTTTCACTATTTGCTGCTCCTCTGTTGGTGGCGAAAAATCGTGAATTTCTCGCGAGAGATGTTTCCTTTTGGTTGCTCGAGACATATTGATGACGCCTGAGTAATAGCACTGATCGGATCGATGGATATTTTCGAGTACACTTCTTTACGGCGAAAGACTAACACTGTGAACTTGAAGATAATAAACACGTGGTTTACGCAAGATGCAGACCTGGCTGTGCTAAGTACTTTTCGAAAAATAACGACTTTTGCAGAATGTAGACCACAGATCCATGGTGATCACAGAATTTTTTGATCTTCTTCATTAATACGGAAGAAGTAGAGCACTATAAAGATAGGTATGCTAGATAGACCTGGCTCTATGGTTGATTGGGTCCAACCATAGACTCGAAAATTGCAGGACTCGCAACATTTTCATCGCCATCTATCGAGGTGATACACCAACATAAACAATAAATCAGCGTTACCACCTCTACCGATTTTTCGGTAGATCTACCGATTTTCGTCTCAATCTACCGATCTACCGAAAAAGCACATAAATCTACCGAATTTTGATGGAGTGAATGTATGTACTGATATTCTAGGAAATCATTACTTTGACGATATTATTTTGAAGGTTTCCTTACCATAACATAATTGGATACATATTTTAAGTTATACGTTGATAAATCTATAAAGGAAAGCAATAAAAGCATACTTCACGTAATACAGATTTATGTATCATAGGATTCCGCTTCCTAAAATTGATAAATTCCTTGCTGAGAACTGGGAGCTTTCGTTGAATGAATGAATGATGCTTATCTGAAAGTAAAATGTTCCTTCGAACATTAGGGAGTGACATTTAAAAGACTGATATTACACATGTGACTAATTAATTTTTGTTTCTAATGTTTATTTTTTGCTCAAATTCATTTTTTTTAATATAGATAGTTTTTTAGTATATTTATTTTTCGTTAACATGTTTATTTCATATTAATATATTATATGTATTATTTCAAATATTTTTTTCAAGCAATTTGATGTACATGTGTTTTTTTGCATATTTGTTTTCAATAAGTGTTAATCTTTGGAATTATCTATTTATTTTGTTGGAATTTTTTTTTGCTGAAAAGTTCAGTTTTCCAAATATAAATTAAATCTATTTTCAATTTTGCTTCATTCGCAATAAACCTCAAGTAAAATATTTCCGATAAATGGTATTTAAACTCTCGAAAAACCCCATAAAATAGGTGAAAAGGTATTTTTTTCAAAAATCTACCGAATTTCTACCGAATTTTTCCGAACTTTCTACCGAAAACGGAGTTACGGAGGGTGGCAACACTGCAATAAATTATTATAAATTTGATTATTAGATGCCGCGGCATTTCTCTAACACCACGAACCTAACCTATTTCCAATGTTTTTCATTTGAGCATGCCGAAAAAAGTCACCACAAGATCTCTCATTCCGAAAATATGCTCATTCGATTACAGTTACAGATTTCATTTCTTTCGAAGGGATCTGTAATTTTTGTTTACAGTCAGCTGCGCCCTCATCGGTGGTTGGAATCGCCAATAAAAAAAGAGGGGCAAGTTACGCCATCTTCGAAAGGGGCGAGACAAAACGTTTCGTTTTGCATGGGGTTCAGTACAGGTTAAATGATTTTTCCAACTTTTCTACTAATTGATTGCTAATTCAGTCGGACCTATTGGAACTAAACACTCGGAAGTAAGGCCAGTTCTCTCTCTTACCCTTGTGTTATCAGGCATCGAACCCCAGGGCGATTTCGGCAATGTAAGAGATGTTTAGAATATGAAAATCGAATTTATTTAAATAGGTACTTTATTATCGATGATCAATTTCATTAAGCTGAATACAGATTACTCTGACGTGACGTGTAAGGACGTCACGTCAGACGTGTACTGTGCTCCCATTGGCCTAATATGAACGTGAACGTCAAAATGTGAGTGATATAAAAATGCAACACATTGTTCTGTGCGTTCACGTTCATATCAGGCCAATGGGAGCACAGTACACGTCTGACGTGACGTCCTTACACGTCACGTCAGAGTAATCTGTATTCAGCTTAACACTATTGTTGAAGGGACGTTGACACATGTTACAAATTCATATAAATTGAGGTTTTCCACATTGAAGGTAGTTTTTGAAATACTATAATTGTTATAATTTGGAGAGGATCAGGAGCGAAATCAAACACATACAGCTTCGTCTAGATGATACAATGATACTGACTTTATTACACTGTAGGTGGCGCTACAAAAATGCTCATGTGCCAAATCTATCTAACACCCCCACTATTTGAAACATTGTACATTTTTGACTAAATCTAAACCCAAACTATTCATAAACTTATAATGCTTATTACTACCTAAAGCTTTTGTAAAAATATCTGCAGGCATTTCATCTGATTGCAAATATTCAACATTTATAAGACCATTTTCCACTGTTTCACGAATAAAGTGGTACCTTATATCGATGTGCTTCGTGCGCTTATGAAATATTGGATTAAGCGTCAATTTCAATGCACTTTGGCTATCGCTATATAGAGAGATACAATCAAAAGACATAACAGAATTAGACTAATAGAGATCTAGTTTCCAAAGCACACCACCAGGTGGCACCACCACAGGAAGACAATGCATTACCGGTTTCTGGCTTGTTGGCCGTCATCAGATGCATGTAGTATCCTGAGATGAATGCCAACTGAAACGGCAGAACTTATATTGCGCCCTAGCAAGAACTATTGGGTACAGTTTCGTACAGTAGTTCCACCTAGGGGGCAAATGTCTACGCTTCATCCGGGATGAAGCGTAGACATTTGCCCCCTAGGTGGAACTACTGTACGAAACTGTACCCAATAGTTCTTGCTAGGGCGCAATATAAGTTCTGCCGTTTCAGTTGGCATTCATCTCAGGATACTACATGCATCTGATGACGGCCAACAAGCCAGAAACCGGTAATGCATTGTCTTACTGTGGTGGTGCCACCTGGTGGTGTGCTTTGGAAACTAGATCTCTATTAGTCTAATTCTGTTATGTATTTTAGTTGTTCCAACTTAGGGACATGATCCTCCTTTTCATGACAATCAAAAGAGTTAGTTAATTCCCCTAACAAATTTTTCAAATAAATTGCCTCTTTCGATGCTTCCCCCAAGGCCATATATTCGGCTTCTGTGCTAGAAAGAGCAACCGTTTTTTGTTTTTTACTTTCCCATGAAATTAATGAATTTGAATACATGAAACAAAAACCAGTATAGGATCTCCTATCATATACATTACTCCCCCAGTCTGCATCTACAAAACCTTCTAAACATTTTGAACTACTTTTAAAGGTTAAACAATAATCTTTTGTTTTCTTTAAATACTTCAAAAGTCTTTTTAAACTATTCCAATGAGTCTGATTGAAACAATTGTTAAATTGACTGAGAAAACTAACACTGTACGAAATGTCTGGACGAGTCATTACTGCCAAATACATTAAGCCTCCAATCAACTGTTGATATGGAGCTGAAAAATCACTATTTTTAACTCCTTCTAGTTTTAAGTTTTTCTCCATTGGAGTTTCTACAGTTTTACAATCTGCCATATTAAATTTTAACAACAAAGACTCTATATAATCCTTTTGATCTAAAGTAATAATATTCTTAGACTTGTTTACATATACAAATATTCATCCCCAAAATCTGCTTGGCTTTGCCTAAATCTTTCAACTGAAAATTTTCTGCCAATTTTTGTTTGAGATCATTTGTCTCGGAAATATCATTTGAAAAAATGAAAAAATCATCAACATACAAACAAATTATTGTCAACAATTTTACATTATGTTTAATAAATACACATGGTTCGTATTTTGACCTTTCATAATTCAAATCGGTTAAGACACTTTCAACCTTTTTGTACCATACCCTTGATGACTGTTTAAGTCCATAAATTGCCTTATTGAGTTTAAATACCTTGTTTTTACTTCCACGTTTTGAGTAACCATCAGGTTGTTTCATAAAGATTGTTTCTGATAAATCCCCATTTAAGAATGCAGTGACAACATCTAAATGAAAGATATCTAATCCTAAATCTACACTTAAGGCTATCAACAGGCGTAATGTAGAGAACCTAACTACAGGCGAAAAAGTCTCATTATAGTCTATACCCTCTTTTTGTGTAAAACCTTTTGCCACTAATCTCGCATGATAAGTTTTATTATTTTCACTGTCAACTTTGATTTTGAATACCCATTTACATTCAACTACTTCACTTCTTTTGGGTAAATCCACTAAACACCACGTATTATTTAATTCCATGCACTTTATCTCGTGTTCTACTGCTTCTTTCCATTTGTCACCATCTGGTCTTGAGAAAGCTTCTGAGACTGTTACTGGAACATCATTAATTGTAGTTTCTTCAATTTCTGGAACGACACTCAAGTAGGTCACATAATCTTCATAAGATTTTTCTTTTCTTCTTCTTGTTTCTCCACTATATTGTACTTCTGTTCCCAATGAGTTTTCTGGAATGTAATCTTCATCTGAATCGATTCTTGCCTGTGGTATTTCTTCATTTTCTTCATCTTCAAATTGTTCAATTGGAACTTCAACGGTATCTGCTGGTTGTTCCCCCACTGGATCTGATACCACTTCAGAATCTTCTGTTCGTTTAGATCGAAGGTCTTCATATATTACGACATCCCTACTCGTTGTAACATCATCTTTAATAGGATCATAGATTCTATAACCATTAATGTTATCTGAATATCCTACAAAAATACATTTCTTTGATTTTTTGTCAAATTTCAGTCGTCTTTCTTTTGGAACATGCACCATAATCGGACTTCCAAATATTCGAAAATCTGACACATTGGGTTTATTGCCAAACCACACTTCATATGGAGTTTTTTCATTTGGACCCCTTGAAATGCACCTATTTCTTAGATAATTAGCTGTGTGAACTGCTTCTGCCCAAAATCTGTTTGGCAAGTTTGCATCGAACAATAAATTACATTTGGCCTTTTCCACGATTGTACGGTTCAACCTTTCACTTAGACCATTTTGTTGAGGTGTGTAAGAATTTGTTTTTTGATGAACTATACCATGACTCTTCAAAAAATTCTCAAATTGATTACTGCAAAATTCACCACCTTGATCAGTACGAAATGTTTTTATTCTTTTATCTTGCTGATTTTGTACCATTGCTAAAAATTCCTTAAATAGGCCTAAAGCTTGGTTCTTTTCTTTCAAAAAATAAACAAACGACATTCTACTGTAATCGTCAGTTAAGAGCATGAAGTATCTGGAACCTCCAATTGAAATGGTTTCCATTGGTCCACATAGGTCTGCGTGTATGATATTGAGTTTTTCATTGCTGCGTATACCTAAATTTGGAAATGGCAATCTACTTTGTTTACCTTCACAGCATACTATGCAACTTGATTTATCAATGGTAGCACGTCTTTTTAACTCTAAACCATAAACACAATGCTTCATTTTGTTTAAATCTTGACTATTGATGTGTGCTAATCGTCTGTGCCAAATTTCTGAATCATCACAAATAGCTGAAAAACAATTTTCTTGCTTCATGTTCAATTTATAAACTCCATCAACTAATTCTGCTGTGGCTATTAAATCATTGTTTTTACTATAAATACAGCATCCTGTTTTATTAAAACAAACTCGATTTTCTTTAGAAATTAACTGGCTTACTGATATGAGGTTTGTGGTTAAACTTGGAATACACAACACGTCATGAACTGTAACTGAATTGTTCTTTCCATTAACCGAAGTTATAATGTCCATATCACCTGAACATTTCACTGGTACTCTTTGTTTATTTGCAACAACAATTTCTTTTACTTCTGCTTGTGTAACGTTCTTGAACCAGGATTCGTTTGGAGTCATGTGTCTACTGGCACCTGAGTCCAGATAAAAATCATTCTCTTTGTAATTTCCCGTGAGAAATGTTGCACTGAATGCATACTTTTTATCCATTTTCGAGAAATTTTCTGAAGTTGAACTTCTCTGAGACTGATTCGGGCACTTCGACATGAAATGTCCTTGTTGTTTGCATTTATAACAAACAACGCTTCTTCTGTCAGTTTCAGTCGACTTAGAATTCTTCTTTTTACTGCTGCTGCCATCTCTCGGATAACTTTTGAAGTTTCCTCTTGCTGAAAAAGCGTTACTTCTGCTGGTTGCGCCATCCGTCTGCAGGTCGACTAACTTACTCTTGATTGAATCTGTGGTCACTGTAATTCCAGAGTGTTCTATTCCCATCAACATCGGAGCGTATTTGTCTGGCAACCCAGCGAGTAAAAGGGAACCTACCCATTCTTCGTTGATGTCGAAGCCACTTTTTCTTAATTTCTGCGAAGTCTCGATAATTTGATTCACGTAACTTTCCATTGACTCACAATTATCCAGCCTTATGGAGATAAGATTGCGTAGTAGTCCAATTTTTCTCGTAACACCCGTGTCTTCGTAGAGATTCTTGATTTTATTCCAAACCTCTTCGCACGTGTTTCACGTCTTTCACATGAACATACATCGATGGGTCCAAAGTTAGAATCAACTTAGCTTTCGCTTTTGCTATTACACTAGCGTCGGTTTCTTCACCGTTTAAGCACTTTGTTAGACCTTCCAGCACGAACACGTTTTCTATGGCGAAACACCATTCATCGTAGTTCTCGCGGCCAACAAGCTTCGGAACATTGTTTAAATAGTTCTGAGCCATTTTTATCTTCTAGAAGCGCGTTACTATTTCACTTTACACTTGTTGCACAGCACAAGGAACGATTATCTGGGCTATAACCTGTTATAATTTGGAGAGGATCAGGAGCGAAATCAAACACATACAGCTTCGTCTAGATGATACAATGATACTGACTTTATTACACTGTAGGTGGCGCTACAAAAATGCTCATGTGCCAAATCTATCTAACAATAATAATATTTTAGTGATCTAATTACTCTCATTAAATTAAATAAAATCGATTTAAAATGTGTAATCTATTACCGTTTATCACGTGATTGCGAACACTAATGAGAATACGTGACGTCACTGTTCTGTAAACAAGCTAACCTATAACCTTACTGTCATCACGAGTACGAACTTACGAAGAACAGAAGAGAGTAAAACGTATCACCAGCGAACTATTTCACGATTATTTGATATTACGCAAACGATTCGTTCGCAAGAAATCACACAAGATCAGTTCGCTTTGACAGACGGCGAAGTCTGTTTACCGTATAGTAACGTCATCATAATCACTTCTTTTGAGCGGGAATTTTGAAAACTATTCTTATTTACGCATTTTTTATTGGTATTTGCAATATTTTTTCCATTTTTTCGTGTTTGTATAGGGCTTATCTACAAATTAATATCATTTCCAAAAAATAGTCAACATCCCTATTGTGGTATTAACCTTTTTCATCTGTTAAAACTGCACCATTAAATCAAACTCAGACAAGACGCCTGGCAACCTTAAACATGATAACTATGTCAATATTATTTTGATTGAATGACACCTTCTCAACAATTTTTCTTTAAATACTAATTAATGAGAACACGATAAAAACTTCTAAATATCCCTCTAGAATAGCCGTGTATAAAACAAAATATAGCTCAGATGCACGGGAAATATACAAGATATCAAAACAGTACTCATTTTCTAGTTTGGAATTTTTGCCGATAGAGGGCGTTTGGATATTTGGATTCGCCAATAATTTATAACACCAATCTGTGGTCACATACCAGAAAAATGGCCGCCAATGCAGCCACAGTCTGTAGAACAACAATGCGTCTGTCAGATTACGTCCTATATCTGTCATCGGCGAAATTCGCGAAATAAAAATAACCTCAAACAAAATGCAAACACATGAAAATTTGGCGAAAGCGAAAATGAATGTTATGTGAATTTCGTTGTTTTTCAGATAGAGAGTATAGTTTATTCAATTCTTCATTGAGGAATCATGTATAAAATTGTATTGTATAGATATAATAGGTAAGGTAGTCACCGCGCCGCGGATCTCACTTGATTTAAACAGCGGGATTACACAGCTCTGACACATCTGACAGCTCTGTTAGGGGGCACAATAGACCTTAAGATCGCAGTGTACTGTAACCGCTTTTCACTATAAACATAAACCACCCCATCAAACATTCAAACAGTCTGGATTGATTTATAAGATACAATGACGAAATCGATTGTCTTGTTACAGAGCCCAAACGAATCAGTATTTGCATAACTGACACTAGAACTTGAGATCAAACAAATAAAACTGCTCATACCTCCGATCTTCGATTTGATTTCAATCAGGTTAGTACAATACCTTACTAGAACACAAGGCCATGAAACAGAATGACAGCGGAAGGGGGATTGAAGAGTGTCAGTAGTCCATTATTTGTTTATGTTTTGGCCGGTATTTTGAGTGTTTTTCGTTGTTTAATAGTTGTAATTTTATTTATTTTGGTGTAACATCAGTCCATAACAGGTAAAGCACTTATATTTATCCACTAATTTATTTGTTTTAACTGATAATACCTCCAGTTCATTAAAGTTTCGCATTTCATCTTCGAGGTTATGTTGATTTGATTTTGATTTTTTCTTCAAGACTTGCTATTTTTAAGTTCGTTTCTAAGCGAATCTCCCAATTTTTTCCAGCTGAAATCATGCCTTTTCATTGCTCTGTTCCCAAATGCAGGGGCAATTATGCAGGTGAGCCTAAAGTAGCAGTCTTTGGATTTTCCAAAGACGAGCAACTCAAATAAATTTGATTGAACGCAATTAGAAGGAAAGATTTCGTTCCCAGTAACAGCAGTAAGGTATGAATTATTGCAAATTTAACTGTTTTGCCTGAAACTGTAAGAATTTACTTATTTCTAGGTTTGCGAACTACATTTCCAAACAGAATGTATTGAAAGATCTACCAGTTATATACATGAAGTCACAGGTCAAAAAGTCGAAATCCCATTGAAGTTTCCCAGGTACAGATGAAGAATGTTTGAGACGCCAAAAGCTGAAAAGAATTCCTGTCCCAACAAAAAACCTTCATACAGTTTTCCATGAGAACACCACAGGGGAAGAAAGACTGAATTCATAATGATCCTTTTCAATCAAAATACTGTTAACATTTGCAAAATTTTCAGTTGAAATATGACCAAGAGTAAGATTTGAGTATTCTAGTTAAGTCAAACGATAATATTAAAATTTCAGGAAACGATACACATGCCCGATGAATTGTTAGCTGCTGAAGCTGTATATGCTATAGCAGAAGTAAAGTACGAGGATGTTTTTATACAGGTCAATATTTCATCAATTAGGACAATTCGTGACCATATCACACTAAGTGAAAACCCAAAAGTTTGACAGGGTTGAATTCATTTGAAATGCCGAAAACTATCTAAATGTTAGTATAATGTTAATAAAGGTTTCCATGAAGCAGAATATTGGAATTTTATTTATAACCATCAATTCAAATATCCCTGCAGATTTTTTCTGATTGAAAGCAAAAAATATATAATTTATTCATTAAACAATTTACAGCTGACCTCAAAACAGTTCCTGGGAACTGGTGACAAGGCCTACAAGTACAATAGGTACATCGGTCAGCTAACCATGAACTCCAAAAAAATAAACACATCATAGCTGCCACAGCGCACACTTTCATAAAGGCTCTAATTATCACATAAATTAAACAGTCCCTAATTATCACATAAATCAATCTCTTGGCTTCAGAAATTCCACAACAAGTCTACTGAATTTGCTCCTCTGTATCACATTGTGTCTTCCTTGTTCTTCTAAGCGGTCTTCTTATTAGTTCCCGTGATCTAGTTCTATGTTCATGAGTTTCCCTTCCATAGTGAACTGCTTGCGTTCTCTTAAAATATCCATTTATGATACCATGTACCAGTTTAGCATCTTCCAAATAGTGAATTTCATTGATGTCCATTATCCGAGTTTCTCTATAGATCAAATGTGAGCTTGTGAGTCTGCTATATCCAAAGATGGTCTTTAGGTTCTGTACAACTTGTAAGGGTTTTATATATAAATATATTTTTACAACTCGAAAAACCGTTTTTAAAAAAACACGGAAAGACTTAATACGAGCTTTATTCAGATGTATCTACCAACCTAACTGTCATACAGTTCTACAAGCTTTTATAAACTCATGAATAATGTCTACTAAGCATACTGGCGTTCATTGCCACTACTTCGAGGAGTTACTTGGGATATGGTTACATATTATCTCCCCCTTTTAATGAACTGAGTTCAATCTTATTGTTTGAACTCCGTTTATCAACGATCATTTGAAATTTCAGTATGAAAATTTTATACATTACATAGAAAATTATGATTAAACATATAATTATAAAAATGAAGTACAGGGTTGAAAGATGGTTTGGATGTAAATTCCATTCGTACAATTTTAAATCAGAAATATTTGTTACATTCAGAGGTTCTACAGTTAAATCTTGAATCTGTGAGATGTTTAAATCATTAAGTTGGAATACATGGTATAAATTATCAATATTGGATAATTCAAATGTTTTTAGTCCATTAGATATGATACAGTTGCTTTCAATCATTAAAATCTTCTTGGGTTCATGTTCATATGTTAAATGTCCTGAACAGTTTTCACTTATAATGCTATTGAACAATGATAAATATTGTCCATTGGGTAATAGTTGTAAGTCTTCAGAACTTGTTACCGGTTTTCTCGAACAGTTTTCATGTTTTTCACGCACAAATTCACTCAAACACGTAGGTGGTTTCACTAGTCTGTTCTGTGGGCACAACATCCATTTTTCCACTTGCTGGCATTCTTCGTACAGGGACCATATGATTTCTTCTTCTTCGATGAGCAAATACTTTGGTTGATCTATTATATTGGTATTTAAGAAGGGAACGAAATTCAACTCCAAAGTACTATAAGGAATATCATTTACCAAAGGCACTTTTATAATAAATGTAATCTGCGATTTCTCAATTTTAACTGATGTGAAACAGACTGAGTAAAAATCCTTCAAGTAGACTAATTTTTTCAATACATTATCATCTTGAATATAATTCCTGAAATAACTCAATGACAATATTGACTCATGTAGAAGGTGAAGCCTAGCAAAACTAATGGCAGTATTTATTTCTGAAAGAATTCTGGATATTTTATTCTGTTCAAATTGCAAAAGGAAAACTTTATCTAAGATTTGCTGTAATTTCATGAATTTATCAATTTGTTTTATCATAATATTGGTTTGATTCTGAAATCTATCAGATATCGATTTCACTATACTTATAACTCGATTTTGATTTATCTTTATGGTATCTGCATCATTTCTCAATGATCGAAAATATTCTTGATAAAGAGTTTCGTCTTCATCGTCTAAAGTGCCAAAGAGAAATTTGGAAATTCTTCCTCCAATATTAACAAGGCCTCTTTTCTTCCTTGATGGAATTAATTCATGCAAAATTTGTTTATTTGTAATTATTTGATTTGATGTCAACTCATACAAGTATTTCGTTGCTTCATCCCTTGGTTCATTCTTCTTGATTACATCATTTAAAATTTCTTCATGTTTGTTGAGGATTGAACCTATTCGTGACAGGTCATAATGGTACATAAGAACATGGTCTTTTTGAATTATGAATGTTTTAGGACCATTGAATGCAATTATATTATTTCGGACTTCTTTCGTTTTTAGGCAAAATAGTGTTTCAAGAAAAAGTAGAATTATTGTCATGTAGAAAGGGGCCATCCTGAAACAGATGATTATTATTTTTTTCTTTGTTTGATTTTACTTTTATGATAAACATGTCCTTTATTTGCTTCCTTTACGAGGACATTATCTAAAATTTTGATGTTTACTTCTTTGAATCGGGGTTTCAATTTAGCGTCTGCCGGTAATTTGAAAAATGCTTTCTGATCATCATCTAAAATAACATCTTCCGATCTGTTTTCATTTTCCTTCTGTCGTCTTTTTTCGTTTTTCTTGTTGTTTTCCGTCAATACTTTAGAAATTTCCTTAAGATTCTGATTATATTGTTCAATATAATTGGATACTTTTTCATTATCCGTGTATTCAACGGGAAGGCTATAATTCAAATCAGATTTTATGATCTGTAGAGGACTATATTTAAGGGTGGAATGAATAGAATTATTATAACTAAGAAGGGCTCTATTTAATTTCTCTCTCAAACTCAGATTTTTATCTTCGATTACCCTTATTTGTTCGGTCAAAGTTGAATGAAATCTCTCAACAATGGCATTCGATGTTGGATTATAATTTGTCACGTAATGTATCTCTATATTATGTGTGGAAGCGAATTCTTGAATTATCGCGTTCTTAAATTCCGTTCCATTGTCGGTTGTTATTTTCCTAGGCGTTCCATGATTCGAGAAATAGCGAATAAGTGATTCTACAATTTCTACTGACGTTTTACTTTTAAGAATGAAACATTGCCCGTGTCTTGAGAATGAATCTACTAATGTGAGACAGGGTGTTTTCGAAATATTTATTGTATCGGCATATAAATGTTCGAAAGGTTTTTCACCGATTGGATTTTGTTTGAATATTAATTTATTGGGTTGTCTCTCATATTTTTGACGTTGGCATATATCACAACTATTTACATAACGCTGGACTTTGAATGACATTTTTGGAAAATAGAATTTTTTCTTAATGCTTTCCACATTCTCTTGTATACCTCTATGAGTAGTTTTAGTCTCATGATACATTTTGATTTTTTCAATTTGTTCTTCTTCATCTTCTATATCTTCCAATAAGATATTTGAAATTTTGAATTTGAAACTTCCTGAATTGAAAAGTTTATGTGCATATTGTATAAATGGCGTTTCGATATTTTTATCTTGGAAGAATATTCCATATGTTTTGTCTGGGGAAATGAATTCTTTCAAAAATTTGGTAAATTGATTTTCTTCTGAAATAGATAAAATTAATCTGAATTTTGATTGATTATGTAATTTTATTTTACTAACATTGAACTTATTGCTCTTTTTGATAATGATTTGGTATTGAAAAATATTAATGGCTCGTTCAATGTGAGGAATTTCTAGAATAGGGTCTTCTTGGTTCGAATGTATTGTTTCATTATCTGAGTTATCATCTGCATCTATTGACATTAATTCATCAAATTCTTCTGGTCTTAATTCTAAATCTTTATGTGATATGTGAGGAATAATTGAATCGAGATCCGATAATAATTGTTCTTTCTCAGTAATATTAAATTCATCATTTTTAATTCTAGATAGAGCATCTGCGTTGTTATTCGCACCTTTCCGATACTTTATTTCAAAATTGAATTCATCGAGTTTTATTCTCCAACGCATCAATCTTGAAGAGGCTTCTTTTAGTGAAAATAACCAAGTAAGAGGTCGATGATCAGTGTAAATAATAAATTTTCTTCCAAATAAATAAGGTCGAAAATGTTTGGTCGCCCAAACGATAGACAGTAATTCCTTTTCAATGGTTGAGTAGTTTATTTCCGCTTTATTAAGAGTACGGCTAGCATACGCTATGGGCAAGTCGTTCGGTGGATTTCCCTGCGATAAAATAGCACCAACTGCATATTTCGAGGCATCTGTTGTTAGAATGAAAGGTTGATTAAAATCTGGGAATTGAAGAATAGGATGATTTATCAACATGTTTCTACTAATATTGAAAGATTCCAGATATTCTTGATTTTCTAAGTTTATCTTTGCATCTTTTTTCAGACATTGTGTCAAAGGTTTAGTAAGCTTTGAAAAATTTGGAATGAACTTTCGGTAATAACCAATCATGCCTAAATAGGATTTTATCTCTTTAGGATTTTTTGGAATTGGAAAATTCTTAATAGCTTCTATTTTTTCTGGGTTAGGCTCGACTCCTTTATCTGAAATTTTGAATCCTAAAAACATTACTTCATTTCTGAAAAAATATGATTTATCTAATTGAATTTTGAATCTTTCTTGTTTTAGTACTTCCAGTACAGTTTGAATATCTGCTAAATGTTTATCAGGATCTTTAGAGAATATTAATATATCGTCCATGTATACTACACAAATTTTTCCTAATAGGGGTCTTAAAACTTCATTCATTACTCTCTGAAATGTGGATGGGGCATTTTTTAGACCAAAAGGCATTCGCAAAAACTCAAAATGTCCATCATCCGTAGCAAAAGCAGTTTTTTCTATGGATTCTTCGTCGAGTTCAATTTGGTGATATCCCGATGCTAAATCAATAGTGCTGAAATATTTTGCACCTTTCAAATTATCTAACATTTCATCGATATTTGGAATTGGGAATTTGTCATCGATTGTTTTTTCGTTAAGTTTTCTATAATCGATTGCAATTCGCCACTTTTGTACGCCTGATTTATCCGCTTTTTTGGGAACGACTACGATAGGAAAAGACCAGGGTGAAATACTCGGTCTAATTATATTTTTATTTAAAAGATCTTTGATTTGATTTCGTACTTCTTCTTTGTGAATTTCCGGATATCTATATCGTTTAACATAGACTGGGTTATCATCAACTGTTCTGATATTGTGTTTTATCTTACTTGTAAAATTTAGTGGTTCTCCGGGAAATTGCAAAACTGATTTATTACTCTGCAAAATTTTTGTTAATTGATTTTTCAAATTTTTGTCTAGGTGATTCAAATCTAAAGATAATTCTTCTCTTGGTTTCACCTGTTGTAAATGAAGGTTATGGGAAACGATTCCATTAGTTAAAACATTATTTTTCATATCCACGGTAAGTTGTAGATCTTTCATTAAATTATAACCGATTACACCGTCATATTGAGGATGAAATTTATAAACAACAAATGGGTAGGATGTATCATAGCCAAATATGTCCAGAGGGAATAGCATTTTATTGTTACAAGAATCTTTTCCTGTAGCTGTTGTAAAATATGTGCTTTCTTTATAAATTGAATTTGGAAAATAATTATAAGCAATTATTGGATCGATAATTGAAATTGAACTGCCTGAATCGACTAGTAATTTACAAGGAGGATTCTGCAATTTAATATATGGAAGACTTGCTATTCTTTCATCATTAAAATTTAAGTCATGGGTGTTTGATAAGGACTTTCCTGAAAATTTTCGTTCTCGATCTCTGATGGAGATTGAAACTCATTTGAATTTAGGTATTTCGATTCATAATTTTCATCGTAATTTTCATCATAATTTTCGAGAAATTGTTCTTCTGGTGGAAATTCATTTTGCTCTTCCGTATTCGTTAATTCTTCCGATATAAAATTTGGAGGTGCTCTAGGTCTAAAATAGTTTTCTCTAGGCTGATAATTTGGTTTGGGTTGACGTATACTTGATGATTCATTAGGACGTTTTTGAGGTAAAATTCTTGTCCTTATTGACATTGGTTCTGGTTTATTGGTGGGTCTATAATTAGGATTGGGTTTGAAAACGTTTTGAGGTTTTCCAAATACTTGCTCATTAGTAAAATATTTTGTTTGACTTGAATGTTGAATCGGTTGCATACGTATTGGTTGACTTGGGAAATTCTGATTCGGAATGAAATTGATATGTGGACGCGTATTCTGTTTGAAAGAATTTTGATTATAAGTGGAATGATAAGAGGAATTGTTAATTTTCTCTCTACTAGTATGAGGAGTTTGTGAAAATGAGTTTAAATTTGGAATGAAATTTAGTTGTTGTCTCTTTATCTCTCTATTTTCTAACATTTTGCATGTTTCATCGAACTTTCGTTCATTATTATCTAATAAATTTCTGACATTTTCATCAACATTATTATAAATTACTCTTTGCCCAATTCTTTCAGAAATATTCCTGTAAATCACAAGTTCGTTCTGATTGAATCCTTGCATCTGCAATTGATAATCAAAATGCAATTTGGTTTGCTTAATTCTCTCCAAGAAATTTAAAAGAGGTTCTTTATAGGCTCTACGCATATTTTGATATTCGTCTTGTAAAACATCAAAATTGATTCTAAATCCAAACTTATCAATTAAAATTTGTTTTAATTGTAGCCAATTATTTGGAATGGGGCCTGAATTCATAATTATTCTTGCTTCATCAATTATTCTAGATTTTATCATAGCAAAGCAATAATGATTAATTCGAGCATTGCTCGTGCCTCCGAATTTTGAAATATAATTTTCTATTTCTACAATAAATGATTGGAGTTCGTTTGAATTACCATTGAATTTTGGTAACAAATCTCCAAATAACTTTAAATCGTTAATATCTACTGTGTCGTTTTGACTTCCTGAAGCCTGAGTCATTTTGGTATCAAGATTTTTGAATTTTTCAATTAAATCGTCTATTTTGATTTCGGGTATTTTACCAGTTTGTTTCTTACAATTACTTCTTAAAAATTAAAAAAAACAAGTATTCCTTTGGTCTAGAGAATAGAAAAACTAGGAGGTTAATAGATCAACCAACTCACTGTATTGCTTTCTGTCCTGGTTTGAGGGGCGCTACTCGATCAATCCTCAGGGGTGTTTTCAGACGTTGAAAAGCTCACAAGCAGACCAGAAAGGGTTCACCTTACACTTCTTCAGGGATTCAGCCTCTCGTCGTGGACTCCTGCTCACTCGTGGGTTTGTTGCTACTTTTGATCGGTTTCACACTCGATTGACGTCACAAACTTTCACAACTGCAGTTCTTTGTATATTGCTCAAAGAAATTGATTTCACGTATTCTTTTTCCGGAATACTAGCAATATCCCATCCTCGTCGCCAAATATATTTTTACAACTCGAAAAACCGTTTTTAAAAAAACACGGAAAGACTTAATACGAGCTTTATTCAGATGTATCTACCAACCTAACTGTCATACAGTTCTACAAGCTTTTATAAACTCATGAATAATGTCTACTAAGCATACTGGCGTTCATTGCCACTACTTCGAGGAGTTACTTGGGATATGGTTACATATTAATATGTATCGGCTCCATTACCCCAACGTGGGATCCAAGGTATTTGTATTCATCAACTTGTTTTATAGCTGTCAATTTGTATACTAATATTGTTATCTATATCGTATCAACATAACATCTAACAGAAATGCTTAGGTTTGTGGAAGGGACCAATATCACTGTGACTACATGAATCTTGTTTGTTTACTTGAGTTAAAAATATGTATTTCATTTCACTTTTCAATCATTTTTAGAATATTTGAATAGCTGATATTAGCACCAGCTTCATAGGAACAACTAGAAGCTGACATTGTTGCAAATTCCTTATCAATTATTATTTTTCCACTAATTCTTGCTGAGAAGGCTGAAGTTTCTGAACATATTTCCAATACTGGAAGCATCACTTTTCCTCAAACTTCTTCACACAATAATATGACCAGCATTTAAGCTTCTTCTAAAATGTTTTTCTTTTGATAATGGATGATTGTTCATGTATTTCAATGAAGGAATGACCTCGCCTTCATGCTATGTTTTGGAGACCTAAATTTGCTCCTAAATATCGAAAATATTCAGTTATACTGTGAAAAAGCACTGTTTTTACGAAACACTTGTGTTTACAACGATCCTATCTCTTCAGAAAAACATTATTTCTCGTTTATGTTAGAAAAAAGGAAATATAAATCGATCAACATATTTTTGACATTTCCACTAATGGACTACCTATGATGACGTCACCAATGTTGTTTCATGGCCTTGTGTTCTAGTAAGGTATTGGTTAGTATCGTTGACAGAAAAACTTGCTACTAGATTACTAGAACAGAGTTCTAATCTAAGTGAAATATGATACACATGAACAAAAATCAAACAGTCAGTTTGAGTGAGGACATTATTATAACTTACCAGTTTAGTATAGTATAGAATAATTTTGCTAATGATCAAAGGATCAGTTATTGAAGTTGTGGCATCTGAACATAAACGTTATGTCTGCTAAACTAAGAATAAAGAACTCAAGGTTATACGAAATTTTCGAGTGAGTTATCTTCCATTTTATGTATTATGAGGGCAGTAATCGGATCTTGAGATCAAAACTATGTTCGGAAATGTCCAATTTATCGCTCAACCTAGGTCACTCCCTTATACTAGATTTCATTATGACATTGTGAGAAGAATAAATTGTTTGAAGAAATTCTTTAATCTCCACTTCATTATAATACTGCTGTGTGAAACTATCGGCTGGTGACATTATTGGGGATAGCATAGTTAGTGTTTGTGAGTACCTAGTTGTATATAATAGCCGTTATTGAAGAGAGTAATTTTTTTGTTTTTTAGCTCTGGGTGAGGAATTCACTATAACATTCTCTGAAACATTGGTAAAAGTTCTTAGAATTCGATTATGAGTACCTACCTGAGCACAAGGCTGTATAACAAGTTCAATTTGAAAAATGGATGTACGTGACTCACGAAAAGAACATAAGCCCAAATTTAAAATAAATCTTGATAAGGCATACGAAAACAAAATGTGTTCCTGTATGCATAGAGGGAGATATAGGTATATCGATTTGGAACAACAACACTAAAGGTGCATACAAATTGTGGTCAAGTCATGTGATCTCAAGCGAGGAAATGGGAAGAAGATATGGAAAATATAGCCTGCTTTTACAGTTGCTGGTGATTCTCATAGAAGGGATTCGATTTACCAAATGATTCAACGAACAGAGGAAGTGGGGGAATTCCATCAATTAATTCAAGAATTATTGAATGAGCATCCAGATCAGTTTCAAATGTATGTCAGAATGACATTTCACAAAATATCAGACGTGATATCACGTGCATTCAGAAAATGTAAATTTGCGGAATATAGATCTTGCTTGCTTTCAGTGCTATAGCGTGACAGCCGATGCAATGTTGCGAAAATTTTGATTCCGTAGTAGTACAATCGCCCAGTTTAGTTCTGATGATTTGGCTTCACTATTTATTATTGAAAGGTGTGTCTCTCTTCCTATGCTCTAAGTTCCATGCATTATCGTGGTTGCACATTTTGGGAAGATGACCTGATGTGACGTGACATGATAACAATGTGTCTGCACCTTAATGCCTTCCAACGTAGACCATGCTCATCAGAGCACATCTTTATGTAATCGGTATCTATGGCCTAGGCACGAATGGGTTCGATATTGGAAATAGATCCTTTTCAACATTTAAATAGAGTGTAACTCATCAGCCCTATCGTTAGAATATCAATGAAACAGAATATGCAAATTAAATACCATTTTTTATTCACAAAAAATATGACAAGATTGTAACACATTTATATTCTGAAGTAAACTACAGTGAGTTGTGCCATCTAAAAAATGAAATAGGACTCGAACTTTATTTACAATATTCACAAATGTTTTTTAATACGATATTATTCTTCTTCATCCTCACTGCTGTAAAAATCCCTTGAATCGTTACTGTCACTTTCACTGTATGCTTCGATCATTGCTGGCTTCCTGTTCCTATTCATCGGTATATCGTCATCATCACTTTCACTGTATGTTTCAATAATTGCTGGCTCCCTGTTCCTGTTCATTGGTATATTGTCATCATCACTATCACTTTCTTCTGAATGTTGCTTCATACACTCAAGAAAGGGCCATATGTTGTCTTCCTTATAAAACTTTATGTGTTCACATGTTAAAATTCTTGCGATTTCACCTTTCACTTTAACACCTTCTTCTATAGGATCTATTATGACGAAATCGCCACGTTTTACCCAAATGTATTTTCGGAATTTGAAAGGCATGGAGACGAGAAACCTAGTTTCATCATATTTCTCTACCTCGTGAAGATTGTTGCCTTTAGTTCCCACAATTTTCACTATTTGCTGCTCCTCTGTTGGTGGCGAAAAATCGTGAATTTCTCGCGAGAGATGTTTCCTTTTGGTTGCTCGAGACATATTGATGACGCCTGAGTAATAGCACTGATCGGATCGATGGATATTTTCGAGTACACTTCTTTACGGCGAAAGACTAACACTGTGAACTTGAAGATAATAAACACGTGGTTTACGCAAGATGCAGACCTGGCTGTGCTAAGTACTTTTCGAAAAATAACGACTTTTGCAGAATGTAGACCACAGATCCATGGTGATCACAGAATTTTTTGATCTTCTTCATTAATACGGAAGAAGTAGAGCACTATAAAGATAGGTATGCTAGATAGACCTGGCTCTATGGTTGATTGGGTCCAACCATAGACTCGAAAATTGCAGGACTCGCAACATTTTCATCGCCATCACTTTTAATGCTAAGCAATACGCTATCTGGCGGAATTAACTCGCATCAATGTCACGTGACCAGCAAGTGTGATTACTTGACAATGCTTGTATTTATTTACTTCCAAGAGTTCCAAGCGTGCATTTGTGTGAGGGATTATAGTTGTTTTATAGTGATAAATAGTTTGTTAAAAGTGAAAATGACCAGCAGAGCAAATTGTTGTGTACCTGGATGTAACTCTGTGTATAAAAAAAACCCCGATTTGACCTTTCATCATTTTCCAAATGAGGGTCAGAGAGTCGAGAATATTGGAGAATCCGGAATGGTGACTACGGTTGATAGAAAGAAACTATGGGAGATCAAATTGAAAATAGGAAAGAGAGTTACCAAAAACATGAGAGTTTGTTCCAAACATTTTGTCGAGGACGATTTCATAACTCCTAGTGATTGTAAGTAAGTAAAGTTTTTATATTATGTGGTTAAAACAATTCAAATCAATCTTTCAGGGGGCTATCAGAAACGGTACCTGAAAAAGACCGCTGTACCAAGTAAAAACTTACCTGTGTCCAGTGTTACAACAAAATCAAAAAGTCTGAAGATAGAAGAGAAAAAGAGAAGATATGAAAAACTTATGGAAAAAAGACAGGCAAGTTCTCTTGTTGGTTATTTTTATTGAAGTTAAAACTAAATAACTATACTTACTAACTATTTCAAATTTTAGGTTAATCAACTCCCTTCCACCTCCAAGGATGACATGATATCAAGCTCGTTTAGTGACTTTGATGGAGCTAAAGCACTACTGGAGCTTCAACAACAGGAGTTACCATTTGTTGAAGACACTACCAAAGAAACATTACATACCATGAAGATATTTGTTGACGTTGCCACTCAAACTGATAACAAGGAAGTATGCGATGAGGAGATTCAAGTGAACACAAACTGGTCTTCAATTTCTGATTTTATCCAGACTGAGAAAGCTTTGAACATTCTAACAGGAATTCCATCATTCAGTTTATTGATTTTATTGGTTAATTTATTTACATCTTTTAAAAAAGACTCAAGATGTCAAAGATTATCAGTGAAAGAAAGAGTTATTTTAGTGTTTTTAAAATTCAAACTTGATTTGACATACTCTGCTTTGGGAGTCTTGTTTGGGGGTTTGAGTGTGCCAACATGTAGAAGAATTTTTCAGGACACTATTGAAGTGCTTTCGGGTATTTTAGCCAATTTTGTTTATCTGCCATCTAAGGAAGAAGTTTTGAAGAATATGCCAATATGTTTTAGCAAGTTCCAGAATGTGAGAATTGTTTTAGATTGCACTGAAATGAAAGTGCAAGTACCAAAGAAACTATGTTGCAGAATTAAATTGTACTCCCATTACAAAAAAAATCATACTCTCAAATTCATGACAGCAGTCACTCCTGCTGGCTTCATAGCCTATGCCAGTCCATCCTATGGGGGCAGAGCTTCAGATAAAAGTATTTTTGAACAGTCTCAAATAGTAGAACAATTAATTCCCTATGTTGATGAAGTTATGGTTGATAAAGGATTCCTGATTGAAAGTTCATGTGAAGAGTTTGGAATAAAAATTATAAGACCACCTTTTCTTCGAAAGAAAAAACAGTTTGATAGGGGTGAGGCCTCTATGAACAGAAGTATTGCCTCAGCAAGAGTGCATATTGAAAGAGTGAATGCGAGGATAAAGGTTTTCAGAATTTTCAGAAATACTTTTCCTTTGCATTTGGTACCAATTGTTGATAATATATTCAAAATTATTTGTGGTATTGTTAATTTGGGTAGTCCTATTTTGAGAGATGATTTGTTTTTGCACTAGGGATTATGCCATGAAGAAAAATTGTTGGAAATATTTATAAATTAAATAATATAGTCCAAACTCGACACAAGTTACAAGCTTCGAAGCTTGTAGTTTCGGAGGGTTCTCCTCAGGAGACCTAGAAGTAATCAGGATAAACAATATATCAAATGCTGTCTTATCATGCGGGTCATACGATTCAACAAAAACATACTCAGCTTCGACTATATACAGAAATTCCATATTTTTATTGTGTACAGGAAATGTCAGATTATTTTTGAAAAATATTGTTTTCTCTTATAAGTGAAAAATCCCTTAAAAGAACATAACTGTTTTTCTGACTTGATGGATCTTGAAATAATTCTTCTAAAAAATTGTTGTTGCTAACCAATAGTTTATACCTATATCATTATATATTTCGGAGATATAAATAAATCAATTCAAAGATTTTAAATATTTTATTCATGAAAATGATGAGGTATTTGCAAAACAACTAACCACAAACAGTATGAATCATTTTCTCAAAATATTTCTTTGAAACTGTTTCAATTAGATGTTTTGCAAATCCCTCATCGAACGGAACAGAAATTTGTAAATAGTGCTTTTCTTTTGAAAAATACACAATGAATTCACACATTCTCAAATTCAGCAAAGCCATCCCAAACTGAATTTGACCATAATGAGGATGGTTCTGTTTGAGTGTGCAGTCTGGATTCAGATACCTCAGTGTTGGTATCACCTCAGTTTCTGACTTTATTTTTCCTAAAAAAAAATTAATAAGCGTAAGGAAAGTATTGAATCATTATTGACATTACCCAAATATGGGCACTTGATCTCTATAAGTCTGCTTGGCTTTCCATCCTCAAATGCTATTCCATCAGGAGAATAAGCTAACCAAGGATATTCTTTGCATATAATAATTCCAATCTTTTTAATTTGGAGATTAGGATTCATGCTTTCGAATGCTTCAAGCGCAAAAGATTCCTGTTCAGATCCATATCTCATTTCTTTTGTTATCAACGATTTGGGGTTGAAAAAGTTACCCAACATTTTTGTCCAATCCTGCTTTTGGAAGGTATAGATTGAATAACAAGTAGATCCTGAAAAATTAACATAATTACTGGGAGTGAATCAAGAGAACTTCATTGTTAATCAGTAGCAGCTAGATAAACAGGATGAATAGTGAATACAAGTTGTTTATAAACAAATATAATTTTGTAGACATCATTTGCATCATAATTTTTTGCATGTCAATTAGATTAGGATTAAGTTTTCATTGTGACTAATTCTCTACAAACTTTGTTGTTTGTCAAAGAGAAAAATAAAGATTTCTTATTCAATACCTGTTATTTTATTCTTGCGCCTTCTTTTCCATTCCAATGTTCCTTGCTGGCAGCACATGCCTTCTAAAATGTCTTCATTCTTAAATGATTCCAACACCATCAAACAACAATCTTCTAGAGATGGAATAGTTATATTCAAATTGTTGATAAATGGGGAATCTTTAGAATGGTCAAAAATCACGGTTACATGTGAAGGCATTTCTTTCGTCAATTTGGGTTTCTTGACATTATTTCTTCGCCCTTGTCTGTAACAATCAGATTTAAATATCTATGATATATTTCAATTGTTTATTAATAGTATACAGATGAAAGTTTACCTATTCAATGCAAAGGAAGAATTTGGGAGTGCTAACGAGGCCAACTGAAACATTTCTCCAACTTCTTCCTTCGCAAACGATCTTTTTCTAGCCAACATATTTAATGGCCTGAAACACTGAGTTTTGTTCAGTGTCTGTGGCAAATATTTATTTGTTGCTTTGGTCTTCTGAACTTTCCATACACATTCAGTGTCTGTAGAGGACAGCTCTTCCAACTCTTCTAATGGTTTTCTGAAACAAAAATACAAGCACAGAAAAAGGAAACCTAAAATAAAAAAAGGTTGCAGAAACCTTATAAATTACAATGGGCACGATTAGCCATCTAATAAATCAGTCATAATACCACCTTGAGCAAAACAGTAGTGTTGCTGCTACATGTTTGCAAGATTCCGATGTGCCTGCCTTACAGCTGCAAGTAAATGTCTGTATTTCAACCTTGCAATCTGAAATCACTGAAAATATTCCATTGATCTCATGGGGATCACTTTTCACTGCACTAGTTTGCAAACAGTACGATCTGATCATCCACTTTTTGTCTCACTCCACGACTCCACACACGATTACATGGTTCGCTGCCAGAACAGCTTCACCTTCTACAATGCATCTGCTATTTGGAGAAGCAGATAAATAGTCAAAAATTGACGACAGTGACAAAAACATGATTGGATCTCTTTAAAAGAATAAAAAAGCTTGCTCAACCTCAGGTTATTTACAATGCAATCACACTTGGCGTCAAAAACGTATGTTTTTCGACAGAATGACAGCGCGGGAAAATTAGGGTTAAAATCTCAGACCAACATAAACAATAAATTATTATAAATTTGATTATTAGATGCCGCGGCATTTCTCTAACACCACGAACCTAACCTATTTCCAATGTTTTTCATTTGAGCATGCCGAAAAAAGTCACCACAAGATCTCTCATTCCGAAAATATGCTCATTCGATTACAGTTACAGATTTCATTTCTTTCGAAGGGATCTGTAATTTTTGTTTACAGTCAGCTGCGCCCTCATCGGTGGTTGGAATCGCCAATAAAAAAAGAGGGGCAAGTTACGCCATGGACGCCATCTTCGAAAGGGGTGAGACAAAACGTTTCGTTTTGCATGGGGTTCAGTACAGGTTAAATGATTTTTCCAACTTTTCTACTAATTGATTGCTAATTCAGTCGGACCTATTGGAACTAAACACTCGGAAGTAAGGCCAGTTCTCTCTCTTACCCTTGTGTTATCAGGCATCGAACCCCAGGGCGATTTCGGCAATGTAAGAGATGTTTAGAATATGAAAATCGAATTTATTTAAATAGGTACTTGATTATCGATGATCAATTTCATAACACTATTGTTGAAGGGACGTTGACACATGTTACAAATTCATACAAATTGAGGTTTTCCACATTGAAGGTAGTTTTTGAAATACTATAATTGTTATAATTTGGGGAGGATCAGGAACGAAATCAAACACATACAGCTTCGTCTAGATGATACAAGGATACTGACTTTATTACACTGTAGGTGGCGCTGCAAAAATGCTCATGTGCCAAATCTATCTAACACCCCCACTATTTGAAACATTGTACATTTTTGACTAAATCTAAACCCAAACTATTCATAAACTTAAAATGCTTATTACTACCTAAAGCTTTTGTAAAAATATCTGCAGGCATTTCATCTGATTGCAAATATTCAACATTTATAAGACCATTTTCCACTGTTTCACGAATAAAGTGGTACCTTATATCGATGTGCTTCGTGCGCTTATGAAATATTGGATTAAGCGTCAATTTCAATGCACTTTGGCTATCGCTATATAGAGAGATACAATCAAAAGAGTTAGTTAATTCCCCTAACAAATTTTTCAAATAAATTGCCTCTTTCGATGCTTCCCCCAAGGCCATATATTCGGCTTCTGTGCTAGAAAGAGCAACCGTTTTTTGTTTTTTACTTTCCCATGAAATTAATGAATTTGAATACATGAAACAAAAACCAGTATATGATCTCCTATCATATACATTACTCCCCCAGTCTGCATCTACAAAACCTTCTAAACATTTTGAACTACTTTTAAAGGTTAAACAATAATCTTTTGTTTTCTTTAAATACTTCAAAAGTCTTTTTAAACTATTCCAATGAGTCTGATTGAAACAATTGTTAAATTGACTGAGAAAACTAACACTGTACGAAATATCTGGACGAGTCATTACTGCCAAATACATTAAGCCTCCAATCAACTGTTGATATGGAGCTGAAAAATCACTATTTTGAACTCCTTCTAGTTTTAAGTTTTTCTCCATTGGAGTTTCTACAGTTTTACAATCTGCCATATTAAATTTTAACAACAGAGACTCTATATAATCCTTTTGATCTAAAGTAATAATATTCTTAGACTTGTTTATACAAATATTCATCCCCAAAATCTGCTTGGCTTTGCCTAAATCTTTCAACTGAAAATTTTCTGCCAATTTTTGTTTGAGATCATTTGTCTCGGAAATATCATTTGAAAAAATGAAAAAATCATCAACATACAAACAAATTATTGTCAACAATTTTACATTATGTTTAATAAATACACATTGTTCGTATTTTGACCTTTCATAATTCAAATCGGTTAAGACACTTTCAACCTTTTTGTACCATACCCTTGATGACTGTTTAAGTCCATAAATTGCCTTATTGAGTTTAAATACCTTGTTTTTACTTCCACGTTTTGAGTAACCATCAGGTTGTTTCATAAAGATTGTTTCTGATAAATCCCCATTTAAGAATGCAGTGACAACATCTAAATGAAAGATATCTAATCCTAAATCTACACTTAAGGCTATCAACAGGCGTAATGTAGAGAACCTAACTACAGGCGAAAAAGTCTCATTATAGTCTATACCCTCTTTTTGTGTAAAACCTTTTGCCACTAATCTCGCACGATAAGTTTTATTATTTTCACTGTCAACTTTCGATTTTGAATACCCATTTACATTCAACTACTTCACTTCTTTTGGGTAAATCCACTAAACACCACGTATTATTTAATTCCATGCACTTTATCTCGTGTTCTACTGCTTCTTTCCATTTGTCACCATCTGGTCTTGAAAAAGCTTCTGAGACTGTTACTGGAACATCATTAATTGTAGTTTCTTCAATTTCTGGAACGACACTCAAGTAGGTCACATAATCTTCATAGGTTTTTTCTTTTCTTCTTCTTTGTGAACTTCTTGTTTCTCCACTATATTGTACTTCTGTTCCCAATGAGTTTTCTGGAATGTAATCTTCATCTGAATCGATTCTTGCCTGTGGTATTTCTTCATTTTCTTCATCTTTAAATTGTTCAATTGGAACTTCAACGGTATCTGCTGGTTGTTCCCCCACTGGATCTGATACCACTTCAGAATCTTCTGTTCGTTTAGATCGAAGGTCTTCATATATTATGACATCCCTACTCGTTGTAACATCATCTTTAATAGGATCATAGATTCTATAACCTTTAATGTTATGTGAATATCCTACAAAAATACATTTCTTTGATTTTTTGTCAAATTTCAGTCGTCTTTCTTTTGGAACATGCACCATAATGGGACTTCCAAATATTCGAAAATCTGACACATTGGGTTTATTGCCAAACCACACTTCATATGGAGTTTTTTCATTTGGACCCCTTGAAATGCACCTATTTCTTAGATAATTAGCTGTGTGAACTGCTTCTGCCCAAAATCTTTTTGGCAAGTTTGCATCGAACAATAAATTACATTTGGCCTTTTCCACGATTGTACGGTTCAACCTTTCACTTAGACCATTTTGTTGAGGTGTGTAAGAATTTGTTTTTTGATGAACTATACCATGACTCTTCAAAAAATTCTCAAATTGATTACTGCAAAATTCACCACCTTGATCAGTACGAAATGTTTTTATTCTTTTATCTTGCTGATTTTGTACCATTGCTAAAAATTCCTTAAATAGGCCTAAAGCTTGGTTCTTTTCTTTCAAAAAATAAACAAACGACATTCTACTGTAATCGTCAGTTAAGAGCATGAAGTATCTGGAACCTCCAATTGAAATGGTTTCCATTGGTCCACATAGGTCTGCGTGTATGATATTGAGTTTTTCATTGCTGCGTATACCTAAATTTGGAAATGGCAATCTACTTTGTTTACCTTCACAGCATACTATGCAACTTGATTTATCAATGGTAGCACGTCTTTTTAACTCTAAACCATCAACACAATGCTTCATTTTGTTTAAATCTTGACTATTGATGTGTGCTAATCGTCTGTGCCAAATTTCTGAATCATCACAAATAGCTAAAAAACAATTTTCTTGCTTCATGTTCAATTTATAAACTCCATCAACTAATTCTGCTGTGGCTATTAAATCATTGTTTTTACTATAAATGCAGCATCCTCTTTTATTAAAACAAACTCGATTTTCTTTAGAAATTAACTGGCTTACTGATATGAGGTTTGTGGTTAAACTTGGAATACACAACACGTCATGAACTGTAACTGAATTGTTCTTTCCATTAACCGAAGTTATAATGTCCATATCACCTGAACATTTCACTGGTACTCTTTGTTTATTTGCAACAACAATTTCTTTTACTTCTGCTTGTGTAACGTTCTTGAACCAGGATTCGTTTGGAGTCATGTGTCTACTGGCACCTGAGTCCAGATAAAAATCATTCTCTTTGTAATTTCCCGTGAGAAATGTTGCACTGAATGCATACTTTTTATCCATTTTCGAGAAATTTTCTGAAGTTGAACTTCTCTGAGACTGATTCGGGCACTTCGACATGAAATGTCCTTGTTGTTTGCATTTATAACAAACAACGCTTCTTCTGTCAGTTTCAGTCGACTTAGAATTCTTCTTTTTACTGCTGCTGCCATCTCTCGGATAACTTTTGAAGTTTCCTCTTGCTGAAAAAGCGTTACTTCTGCTGGTTGCGCCATCCGTCTGCAGGTCGACTAACTTACTCTTGATTGAATCTGTGGTCACTGTAATTCCAGAGTGTTCTATTCCCATCAACATCGGAGCGTATTTGTCTGGCAACCCAGCGAGTAAAAGGGAACCTACCCATTCTTCGTTGATGTCGAAGCCACTTTTTCTTAATTTCTGCGAAGTCTCGATAATTTGATTCACGTAACTTTCCATTGACTCACAATTATCCAGCCTTATGGAGATAAGATTGCGTAGTAGTCCAATTTTTCTCGTAACACCCGTGTCTTCGTAGAGATTCTTGATTTTATTCCAAACCTCTTCGCACGTGTTTCACGTCTTTCACATGAACATACATCGATGGGTCCAAAGTTAGAATCAACTTAGCTTTCGCTTTTGCTATTACACTAGCGTCGGTTTCTTCACCGTTTAAGCACTTTGTTAGACCTTCCAGCACGAACACGTTTTCTATGGCGAAACACCATTCATCGTAGTTCTCGCGGCCAACAAGCTTCGGAAGGCCGGAGACACACTTGGCGTTTTTTTCCGATCGGATATTTTGCCGTCGACGCCGTACCAGAAGTAGCGCGTGGGATCTTATGGCGACGTACACATTCGGCGGGAAAAAGGACGAGCGGATTTTTTAACGCCGTCGGTAGAAATGCAGCCGACCGCTGCCACTACATTCGTCGGTTTTTCTACCGACCTCCCCTAGCAGTGGCCTACGTGACCGAATGCAAGGTTACACACTCGTCGTCCAGTCTACAGTGCTGCGTGTCAGTGATTGACTGGCGGAGGTAGTGTGGTTGTGACTTTAGACGGATATTTTACTGCCCAGTGTGTAATCCAGTGTGTAAGCTCCAATTTTGTTGTACCGTCGACGGCAAAATATCCGATCGGAAAAAAACGCCAAGTGTGTCTCCGGTCATTGTTTAAATAGTTCTGAGCCATTTTTATCTTCTAGAAGCGCGTTACTATTTCACTTTACACTTGTTGCACAGCACAAGGAACGATTATCTGGGCTATAACCTGTTATAATTTGGAGAGGATCAGGAGCGAAATCAAACACATACAGCTTCGTCTAGATGATACAATGATACTGACTTTATTACACTGTAGGTGGCGCTACAAAAATGCTCATGTGCCAAATCTATCTAACAATAATAATATTTTAGTGATCTAATTACTCTCATTAAATTAAATAAAATCGATTTAAAATGTGTAATCTATTACCGTTTATCACGTGATTGCGAACACTAATGAGAATACGTGACGTCACTGTTCTGTAAACAAGCTAACCTATAACCTTACTGTCATCACGAGTACGAACTTACGAAGAACAGAAGAGAGTAAAACGTATCACCAGCGAACTATTTCACGATTATTTGATATTACGCAAACGATTCGTTCGCAAGAAATCACACAAGATCAGTTCGCTTTGACAGACGGCGAAGTCTGTTTACCGTATAGTAACGTCATCATAATCACTTCTTTTGAGCGGGAATTTTGAAAACTATTCTTATTTACGCATTTTTTATTGGTATTTGCAATATTTTTTCCATTTTTTCGTGTTTGTATAGGGCTTATCTACAAATTAATATCATTTCCAAAAAATAGTCAACATCCCTATTGTGGTATTAACCTTTTTCATCTGTTAAAACTGCACCATTAAATCAAACTCAGACAAGACGCCTGGCAACCTTAAACATGATAACTATGTCAATATTATTTTGATTGAATGACACCTTCTCAACAATTTTTCTTTAAATACTAATTAATGAGAACACGATAAAAACTTCTAAATATCCCTCTAGAATAGCCGTGTATAAAACAAAATATAGCTCAGATGCACGGGAAATATACAAGATATCAAAACAGTACTCATTTTCTAGTTTGGAATTTTTGCCGATAGAGGGCGTTTGGATATTTGGATTCGCCAATAATTTATAACACCAATCTGTGGTCACATACCAGAAAAATGGCCGCCAATGCAGCCACAGTCTGTAGAACAACAATGCGTCTGTCAGATTACGTCCTATATCTGTCATCGGCGAAATTCGCGAAATAAAAATAACCTCAAACAAAATGCAAACACATGAAAATTAGGCATTCTAAATCACGTGACCTAAAATGGCGTCTGCTGAGGGCAAACCATAGACATCAAGTTGTCTATGGGGCAAACAACTTTCTGAAGTGTCATAACACGTCATAAGGAACCTGGTGAATAAATTAGTTGTGTGTATTTGTTGTTGTTGTTGTTGATAGACTTTTTAAGATGCAAAGTGTTTATTTGACAGAACAACATAAACACCAACGTATTGTTTGCCCCATAGAACTTATAGTACATGTACTATGAGTTCTATGGTTTGCCCTCAGCCGCCATATTGAGAATTTGTTTTGACAGGTCATTAGAATGCCCTATTTGGCGAAAGCGAAAATGAATGTTATGTGAATTTCGTTGTTTTTCAGATAGAGAGTATAGTTTATTCAATTCTTCATTGAGGAATTATGTATAAAATTGTATTGTATAGATATAATAGGTAAGGTAGTCACCGCGCCGCGGATCTCACTTGATTTAAACAGCGGGATTACACAGCTCTGACACATCTGACAGCTCTGTTAGGGGGCACAATAGACCTTAAGATCGCAGTGTACTGTAACCGCTTTTCACTATAAACATAAACCACCCCATCAAACATTCAAACAGTCTGGATTGATTTATAAGATACAATGACGAAATCGATTGTCTTGTTACAGAGCCCAAACGAATCAGTATTTGCATAACTGACACTAGAACTTGAGATCAAACAAATAAAACTGCTCATACCTCCGATCTTCGATTTGATTTCAATCAGGTTAGTATCGTTGACAGAAAAACTTGCTACTAGATTACTAGAACAGAGTTCTAATCTAAGTGAAATATGATACACATGAACAAAAATCAAACAGTCAGTTTGAGTGAGGACATTATTATAACTTACCAGTTTAGTATAGTATAGAATAATTTTGCTAATGATCAAAGGATCAGTTATTGAAGTTGTGGCATCTGAACATAAACGTTATGTCTGCTAAACTAAGAATAAAGAACTCAAGGTTATACGAAATTTTCGAGTGAGTTATCTTCCATTTTATGTATTATGAGGGCAGTAATCGGATCTTGAGATCAAAACTATGTTCGGAAATGTCCAATTTATCGCTCAACCTAGGTCACTCCCTTATACTAGATTTCATTATGACATTGTGAGAAGAATAAATTGTTTGAAGAAATTCTTTAATCTCCACTTCATTATAATACTGCTGTGTGAAACTATCGGCTGGTGACATTATTGGGGATAGCATAGTTAGTGTTTGTGAGTACCTAGTTGTATATAATAGCCGTTATTGAAGAGAGTAATTTTTTTGTTTTTTAGCTCTGGGTGAGGAATTCACTATAACATTCTCTGAAACATTGGTAAAAGTTCTTAGAATTCGATTATGAGTACCTACCTGAGCACAAGGCTGTATAACAAGTTCAATTTGAAAAATGGATGTACGTGACTCACGAAAAGAACATAAGCCCAAATTTAAAATAAATCTTGATAAGGCATACGAAAACAAAATGTGTTCCTGTATGCATAGAGGGAGATATAGGTATATCGATTTGGAACAACAACACTAAAGGTGCATACAAATTGTGGTCAAGTCATGTGATCTCAAGCGAGGAAATGGGAAGAAGATATGGAAAATATAGCCTGCTTTTACAGTTGCTGGTGATTCTCATAGAAGGGATTCGATTTACCAAATGATTCAACGAACAGAGGAAGTGGGGGAATTCCATCAATTAATTCAAGAATTATTGAATGAGCATCCAGATCAGTTTCAAATGTATGTCAGAATGACATTTCACAAAATATCAGACGTGATATCACGTGCATTCAGAAAATGTAAATTTGCGGAATATAGATCTTGCTTGCTTTCAGTGCTATAGCGTGACAGCCGATGCAATGTTGCGAAAATTTTGATTCCGTAGTAGTACAATCGCCCAGTTTAGTTCTGATGATTTGGCTTCACTATTTATTATTGAAAGGTGTGTCTCTCTTCCTATGCTCTAAGTTCCATGCATTATCGTGGTTGCACATTTTGGGAAGATGACCTGATGTGACGTGACATGATAACAATGTGTCTGCACCTTAATGCCTTCCAACGTAGACCATGCTCATCAGAGCACATCTTTATGTAATCGGTATCTATGGCCTAGGCACGAATGGGTTCGATATTGGAAATAGATCCTTTTCAACATTTAAATAGAGTGTAACTCATGAGCCCTATCGTTAGAATATCAATGAAACAGAATATGCAAATTAAATACCATTTTTTATTCACAAAAAATATGACAAGATTGTAACACATTTATATTCTGAAGTAAACTACAGTGAGTTGTGCCATCTAAAAAATGAAATAGGACTCGAACTTTATTTACAATATTCACAAATGTTTTTTAATACGATATTATTCTTCTTCATCCTCACTGCTGTAAAAATCCCTTGAATCGTTACTGTCACTTTCACTGTATGCTTCGATCATTGCTGGCTTCCTGTTCCTATTCATCGGTATATCGTCATCATCACTTTCACTGTATGTTTCAATAATTGCTGGCTCCCTGTTCCTGTTCATTGGTATATTGTCATCATCACTATCACTTTCTTCTGAATGTTGCTTCATACACTCAAGAAAGGGCCATATGTTGTCTTCCTTATAAAACTTTATGTGTTCACATGTTAAAATTCTTGCGATTTCACCTTTCACTTTAACACCTTCTATAGGATCTATTATGACGAAATCGCCACGTTTTACCCAAATGTATTTTCGGAATTTGAAAGGCATGGAGACGAGAAACCTAGTTTCATCATATTTCTCTACCTCGTGAAGATTGTTGCCTTTAGTTCCCACAATTTTCACTATTTGCTGCTCCTCTGTTGGTGGCGAAAAATCGTGAATTTCTCGCGAGAGATGTTTCCTTTTGGTTGCTCGAGACATATTGATGACGCCTGAGTAATAGCACTGATCGGATCGATGGATATTTTCGAGTACACTTCTTTACGGCGAAAGACTAACACTGTGAACTTGAAGATAATAAACACGTGGTTTACGCAAGATGCAGACCTGGCTGTGCTAAGTACTTTTCGAAAAATAACGACTTTTGCAGAATGTAGACCACAGATCCATGGTGATCACAGAATTTTTTGATCTTCTTCATTAATACGGAAGAAGTAGAGCACTATAAAGATAGGTATGCTAGATAGACCTGGCTCTATGGTTGATTGGGTCCAACCATAGACTCGAAAATTGCAGGACTCGCAACATTTTCATCGCCATCACTTTTAATGCTAAGCAATACGCTATCTGGCGGAATTAACTCGCATCAATGTCACGTGACCAGCAAGTGTGATTACTTGACAATGCTTGTATTTATTTACTTCCAAGAGTTCCAAGCGTGCATTTGTGTGAGGGATTATAGTTGTTTTATAGTGATAAATAGTTTGTTAAAAGTGAAAATGACCAGCAGAGCAAATTGTTGTGTACCTGGATGTAACTCTGTGTATAAAAAAAACCCCGATTTGACCTTTCATCATTTTCCAAATGAGGGTCAGAGAGTCGAGAATATTGGAGAATCCGGAATGGTGACTACGGTTGATAGAAAGAAACTATGGGAGATCAAATTGAAAATAGGAAAGAGAGTTACCAAAAACATGAGAGTTTGTTCCAAACATTTTGTCGAGGACGATTTCATAACTCCTAGTGATTGTAAGTAAGTAAAGTTTTTATATTATGTGGTTAAAACAATTCAAATCAATCTTTCAGGGGGCTATCAGAAACGGTACCTGAAAAAGACCGCTGTACCAAGTAAAAACTTACCTGTGTCCAGTGTTACAACAAAATCAAAAAGTCTGAAGATAGAAGAGAAAAAGAGAAGATATGAAAAACTTATGGAAAAAAGACAGGCAAGTTCTCTTGTTGGTTATTTTTATTGAAGTTAAAACTAAATAACTATACTTACTAACTATTTCAAATTTTAGGTTAATCAACTCCCTTCCACCTCCAAGGATGACATGATATCAAGCTCGTTTAGTGACTTTGATGGAGCTAAAGCACTACTGGAGCTTCAACAACAGGAGTTACCATTTGTTGAAGACACTACCAAAGAAACATTACATACCATGAAGATATTTGTTGACGTTGCCACTCAAACTGATAACAAGGAAGTATGCGATGAGGAGATTCAAGTGAACACAAACTGGTCTTCAATTTCTGATTTTATCCAGACTGAGAAAGCTTTGAACATTCTAACAGGAATTCCATCATTCAGTTTATTGATTTTATTGGTTAATTTATTTACATCTTTTAAAAAAGACTCAAGATGTCAAAGATTATCAGTGAAAGAAAGAGTTATTTTAGTGTTTTTAAAATTCAAACTTGATTTGACATACTCTGCTTTGGGAGTCTTGTTTGGGGGTTTGAGTGTGCCAACATGTAGAAGAATTTTTCAGGACACTATTGAAGTGCTTTCGGGTATTTTAGCCAATTTTGTTTATCTGCCATCTAAGGAAGAAGTTTTGAAGAATATGCCAATATGTTTTAGCAAGTTCCAGAATGTGAGAATTGTTTTAGATTGCACTGAAATGAAAGTGCAAGTACCAAAGAAACTATGTTGCAGAATTAAATTGTACTCCCATTACAAAAAAAATCATACTCTCAAATTCATGACAGCAGTCACTCCTGCTGGCTTCATAGCCTATGCCAGTCCATCCTATGGGGGCAGAGCTTCAGATAAAAGTATTTTTGAACAGTCTCAAATAGTAGAACAATTAATTCCCTATGTTGATGAAGTTATGGTTGATAAAGGATTCCTGATTGAAAGTTCATGTGAAGAGTTTGGAATAAAAATTATAAGACCACCTTTTCTTCGAAAGAAAAAACAGTTTGATAGGGGTGAGGCCTCTATGAACAGAAGTATTGCCTCAGCAAGAGTGCATATTGAAAGAGTGAATGCGAGGATAAAGGTTTTCAGAATTTTCAGAAATACTTTTCCTTTGCATTTGGTACCAATTGTTGATAATATATTCAAAATTATTTGTGGTATTGTTAATTTGGGTAGTCCTATTTTGAGAGATGATTTGTTTTTGCACTAGGGATTATGCCATGAAGAAAAATTGTTGGAAATATTTATAAATTAAATAATATAGTCCAAACTCGACACAAGTTACAAGCTTCGAAGCTTGTAGTTTCGGAGGGTTCTCCTCAGGAGACCTAGAAGTAATCAGGATAAACAATATATCAAATGCTGTCTTATCATGCGGGTCATACGATTCAACAAAAACATACTCAGCTTCGACTATATACAGAAATTCCATATTTTTATTGTGTACAGGAAATGTCAGATTATTTTTGAAAAATATTGTTTTCTCTTATAAGTGAAAAATCCCTTAAAAGAACATAACTGTTTTTCTGACTTGATGGATCTTGAAATAATTCTTCTAAAAAATTGTTGTTGCTAACCAATAGTTTATACCTATATCATTATATATTTCGGAGATATAAATAAATCAATTCAAAGATTTTAAATATTTTATTCATGAAAATGATGAGGTATTTGCAAAACAACTAACCACAAACAGTATGAATCATTTTCTCAAAATATTTCTTTGAAACTGTTTCAATTAGATGTTTTGCAAATCCCTCATCGAACGGAACAGAAATTTGTAAATAGTGCTTTTCTTTTGAAAAATACACAATGAATTCACACATTCTCAAATTCAGCAAAGCCATCCCAAACTGAATTTGACCATAATGAGGATGGTTCTGTTTGAGTGTGCAGTCTGGATTCAGATACCTCAGTGTTGGTATCACCTCAGTTTCTGACTTTATTTTTCCTAAAAAAAAATTAATAAGCGTAAGGAAAGTCTTGAATCATTATTGACATTACCCAAATATGGGCACTTGATCTCTATAAGTCTGCTTGGCTTTCCATCCTCAAATGCTATTCCATCAGGAGAATAAGCTAACCAAGGATATTCTTTGCATATAATAATTCCAATCTTTTTAATTTGGAGATTAGGATTCATGCTTTCGAATGCTTCAAGCGCAAAAGATTCCTGTTCAGATCCATATCTCATTTCTTTTGTTATCAACGATTTGGGGTTGAAAAAGTTACCCAACATTTTTGTCCAATCCTGCTTTTGGAAGGTATAGATTGAATAACAAGTAGATCCTGAAAAATTAACATAATTACTGGGAGTGAATCAAGAGAACTTCATTGTTAATCAGTAGCAGCTAGATAAACAGGATGAATAGTGAATACAAGTTGTTTATAAACAAATATAATTTTGTAGACATCATTTGCATCATAATTTTTTGCATGTCAATTAGATTAGGATTAAGTTTTCATTGTGACTAATTCTCTACAAACTTTGTTGTTTGTCAAAGAGAAAAATAAAGATTTCTTATTCAATACCTGTTATTTTATTCTTGCGCCTTCTTTTCCATTCCAATGTTCCTTGCTGGCAGCACATGCCTTCTAAAATGTCTTCATTCTTAAATGATTCCAACACCATCAAACAACAATCTTCTAGAGATGGAATAGTTATATTCAAATTGTTGATAAATGGGGAATCTTTAGAATGGTCAAAAATCACGGTTACATGTGAAGGCATTTCTTTCGTCAATTTGGGTTTCTTGACATTATTTCTTCGCCCTTGTCTGTAACAATCAGATTTAAATATCTATGATATATTTCAATTGTTTATTAATAGTATACAGATGAAAGTTTACCTATTCAATGCAAAGGAAGAATTTGGGAGTGCTAACGAGGCCAACTGAAACATTTCTCCAACTTCTTCCTTCGCAAACGATCTTTTTCTAGCCAACATATTTAATGGCCTGAAACACTGAGTTTTGTTCAGTGGCTGTGGCAAATATTTATTTGTTGCTTTGGTCTTCTGAACTTTCCATACACATTCAGTGTCTGTAGAGGACAGCTCTTCCAACTCTTCTAATGGTTTTCTGAAACAAAAATACAAGCACAGAAAAAGGAAACCTAAAATAAAAAAAGGTTGCAGAAACCTTATAAATTACAATGGGCACGATTAGCCATCTAATAAATCAGTCATAATACCACCTTGAGCAAAACAGTAGTGTTGCTGCTACATGTTTGCAAGATTCCGATGTGCCTGCCTTACAGCTGCAAGTAAATGTCTGTATTTCAACCTTGCAATCTGAAATCACTGAAAATATTCCATTGATCTCATGGGGATCACTTTTCACTGCACTAGTTTGCAAACAGTACGATCTGATCATCCACTTTTTGTCCACTTTTTGTCTCACTCCACACACGATTACATGGTTCGCTGCCAGAACAGCTTCACCTTCTACAAAGCATCTGCTATTTGGAGAAGCAGATAAATAGTCAAAAATTGACGACAGTGACAAAAACATGATTGGATCTCTTTAAAAGAATAAAAAAGCTTGCTCAACCTCAGGTTATTTACAATGCAATCACACTTGGCGTCAAAAACGTATGTTTTTCGACAGAATGACAGCGCGGGAAAATTAGGGTTAAAATCTCAGACCAACATAAACAATAAATTATTATAAATTTGATTATTAGATGCCGCGGCATTTCTCTAACACCACGAACCTAACCTATTTCCAATGTTTTTCATTTGAGCATGCCGAAAAAAGTCACCACAAGATCTCTCATTCCGAAAATATGCTCATTCGATTACAGTTACAGATTTCATTTCTTTCGAAGGGATCTGTAATTTTTGTTTACAGTCAGCTGCGCCCTCATCGGTGGTTGGAATCGCCAATAAAAAAAGAGGGGCAAGTTACGCCATGGACGCCATCTTCGAAAGGGGTGAGACAAAACGTTTCGTTTTGCATGGGGTTCAGTACAGGTTAAATGATTTTTCCAACTTTTCTACTAATTGATTGCTAATTCAGTCGGACCTATTGGAACTAAACACTCGGAAGTAAGGCCAGTTCTCTCTCTTACCCTTGTGTTATCAGGCATCGAACCCCAGGGCGATTTCGGCAATGTAAGAGATGTTTAGAATATGAAAATCGAATTTATTTAAATAGGTACTTGATTATCGATGATCAATTTCATAACACTATTGTTGAAGGGACGTTGACACATGTTACAAATTCATACAAATTGAGGTTTTCCACATTGAAGGTAGTTTTTGAAATACTATAATTGTTATAATTTGGGGAGGATCAGGAGCGAAATCAAACACATACAGCTTCGTCTAGATGATACAAGGATACTGACTTTATTACACTGTAGGTGGCGCTGCAAAAATGCTCATGTGCCAAATCTATCTAACACCCCCACTATTTGAAACATTGTACATTTTTGACTAAATTTAAACCCAAACTATTCATAAACTTATAATGCTTATTACTACCTAAAGCTTTTGTAAAAATATCTGCAGGCATTTCATCTGATTGCAAATATTCAACATTTATAAGACCATTTTCCACTGTTTCACGAATAAAGTGGTACCTTATATCGATGTGCTTCGTGCGCTTATGAAATATTGGATTAAGCGTCAATTTCAATGCACTTTGGCTATCGCTATATAGAGAGATACAATCAAAAGAGTTAGTTAATTCCCCTAACAAATTTTTCAAATAAATTGCCTCTTTCGATGCTTCCCCCAAGGCCATATATTCGGCTTCTGTGCTAGAAAGAGCAACCGTTTTTTGTTTTTTACTTTCCCATGAAATTAATGAATTTGAATACATGAAACAAAAACCAGTATATGATCTCCTATCATATACATTACTCCCCCAGTCTGCATCTACAAAACCTTCTAAACATTTTGAACTACTTTTAAAGGTTAAACAATAATCTTTTGTTTTCTTTAAATACTTCAAAAGTCTTTTTAAACTATTCCAATGAGTCTGATTGAAACAATTGTTAAATTGACTGAGAAAACTAACACTGTACGAAATATCTGGACGAGTCATTACTGCCAAATACATTAAGCCTCCAATCAACTGTTGATATGGAGCTGAAAAATCACTATTTTGAACTCCTTCTAGTTTTAAGTTTTTCTCCATTGGAGTTTCTACAGTTTTACAATCTGCCATATTAAATTTTAACAACAGAGACTCTATATAATCCTTTTGATCTAAAGTAATAATATTCTTAGACTTGTTTATACAAATATTCATCCCCAAAATCTGCTTGGCTTTGCCTAAATCTTTCAACTGAAAATTTTCTGCCAATTTTTGTTTGAGATCATTTGTCTCGGAAATATCATTTGAAAAAATGAAAAAATCATCAACATACAAACAAATTATTGTCAACAATTTTACATTATGTTTAATAAATACACATGGTTCGTATTTTGACCTTTCATAATTCAAATCGGTTAAGACACTTTCAACCTTTTTGTACCATACCCTTGATGACTGTTTAAGTCCATAAATTGCCTTATTGAGTTTAAATACCTTGTTTTTACTTCCACGTTTTGAGTAACCATCAGGTTGTTTCATAAAGATTGTTTCTGATAAATCCCCATTTAAGAATGCAGTGACAACATCTAAATGAAAGATATCTAATCCTAAATCTACACTTAAGGCTATCAACAGGCGTAATGTAGAGAACCTAACTACAGGCGAAAAAGTCTCATTATAGTCTATACCCTCTTTTTGTGTAAAACCTTTTGCCACTAATCTCGCACGATAAGTTTTATTATTTTCACTGTCAACTTTCGATTTTGAATACCCATTTACATTCAACTACTTCACTTCTTTTGGGTAAATCCACTAAACACCACGTATTATTTAATTCCATGCACTTTATCTCGTGTTCTACTGCTTCTTTCCATTTGTCACCATCTGGTCTTGAAAAAGCTTCTGAGACTGTTACTGGAACATCATTAATTGTAGTTTCTTCAATTTCTGGAACGACACTCAAGTAGGTCACATAATCTTCATAGGTTTTTTCTTTTCTTCTTCTTTGTGAACTTCTTGTTTCTCCACTATATTGTACTTCTGTTCCCAATGAGTTTTCTGGAATGTAATCTTCATCTGAATCGATTCTTGCCTGTGGTATTTCTTCATTTTCTTCATCTTTAAATTGTTCAATTGGATCTTCAACGGTATCTGCTGGTTGTTCCCCCACTGGATCTGATACCACTTCAGAATCTTCTGTTCGTTTAGATCGAAGGTCTTCATATATTATGACATCCCTACTCGTTGTAACATCATCTTTAATAGGATCATAGATTCTATAACCTTTAATGTTATGTGAATATCCTACAAAAATACATTTCTTTGATTTTTTGTCAAATTTCAGTCGTCTTTCTTTTGGAACATGCACCATAATGGGACTTCCAAATATTCGAAAATCTGACACATTGGGTTTATTGCCAAACCACACTTCATATGGAGTTTTTTCATTTGGACCCCTTGAAATGCACCTATTTCTTAGATAATTAGCTGTGTGAACTGCTTCTGCCCAAAATCTTTTTGGCAAGTTTGCATCGAACAATAAATTACATTTGGCCTTTTCCACGATTGTACGGTTCAACCTTTCACTTAGACCATTTTGTTGAGGTGTGTAAGAATTTGTTTTTTGATGAACTATACCATGACTCTTCAAAAAATTCTCAAATTGATTACTGCAAAATTCACCACCTTGATCAGTACGAAATGTTTTTATTCTTTTATCTTGCTGATTTTGTACCATTGCTAAAAATTCCTTAAATAGGCCTAAAGCTTGGTTCTTTTCTTTCAAAAAATAAACAAACGACATTCTACTGTAATCGTCAGTTAAGAGCATGAAGTATCTGGAACCTCCAATTGAAATGGTTTCCATTGGTCCACATAGGTCTGCGTGTATGATATTGAGTTTTTCATTGCTGCGTATACCTAAATTTGGAAATGGCAATCTACTTTGTTTACCTTCACAGCATACTATGCAACTTGATTTATCAATGGTAGCACGTCTTTTTAACTCTAAACCATCAACACAATGCTTCATTTTGTTTAAATCTTGACTATTGATGTGTGCTAATCGTCTGTGCCAAATTTCTGAATCATCACAAATAGCTAAAAAACAATTTTCTTGCTTCATGTTCAATTTATAAACTCCATCAACTAATTCTGCTGTGGCTATTAAATCATTGTTTTTACTATAAATGCAGCATCCTCTTTTATTAAAACAAACTCGATTTTCTTTAGAAATTAACTGGCTTACTGATATGAGGTTTGTGGTTAAACTTGGAATACACAACACGTCATGAACTGTAACTGAATTGTTCTTTCCATTAACCGAAGTTATAATGTCCATATCACCTGAACATTTCACTGGTACTCTTTGTTTATTTGCAACAACAATTTCTTTTACTTCTGCTTGTGTAACGTTCTTGAACCAGGATTCGTTTGGAGTCATGTGTCTACTGGCACCTGAGTCCAGATAAAAATCATTCTCTTTGTAATTTCCCGTGAGAAATGTTGCACTGAATGCATACTTTTTATCCATTTTCGAGAAATTTTCTGAAGTTGAACTTCTCTGAGACTGATTCGGGCACTTCGACATGAAATGTCCTTGTTGTTTGCATTTATAACAAACAACGCTTCTTCTGTCAGTTTCAGTCGACTTAGAATTCTTCTTTTTACTGCTGCTGCCATCTCTCGGATAACTTTTGAAGTTTCCTCTTGCTGAAAAAGCGTTACTTCTGCTGGTTGCGCCATCCGTCTGCAGGTCGACTAACTTACTCTTGATTGAATCTGTGGTCACTGTAATTCCAGAGTGTTCTATTCCCATCAACATCGGAGCGTATTTGTCTGGCAACCCAGCGAGTAAAAGGGAACCTACCCATTCTTCGTTGATGTCGAAGCCACTTTTTCTTAATTTCTGCGAAGTCTCGATAATTTGATTCACGTAACTTTCCATTGACTCACAATTATCCAGCCTTATGGAGATAAGATTGCGTAGTAGTCCAATTTTTCTCGTAACACCCGTGTCTTCGTAGAGATTCTTGATTTTATTCCAAACCTCTTCGCACGTGTTTCACGTCTTTCACATGAACATACATCGATGGGTCCAAAGTTAGAATCAACTTAGCTTTCGCTTTTGCTATTACACTAGCGTCGGTTTCTTCACCGTTTAAGCACTTTGTTAGACCTTCCAGCACGAACACGTTTTCTATGGCGAAACACCATTCATCGTAGTTCTCGCGGCCAACAAGCTTCGGAACATTGTTTAAATAGTTCTGAGCCATTTTTATCTTCTAGAAGCGCGTTACTATTTCACTTTACACTTGTTGCACAGCACAAGGAACGATTATCTGGGCTATAACCTGTTATAATTTGGAGAGGATCAGGAGCGAAATCAAACACATACAGCTTCGTCTAGATGATACAATGATACTGACTTTATTACACTGTAGGTGGCGCTACAAAAATGCTCATGTGCCAAATCTATCTAACAATAATAATATTTTAGTGATCTAATTACTCTCATTAAATTAAATAAAATCGATTTAAAATGTGTAATCTATTACCGTTTATCACGTGATTGCGAACACTAATGAGAATACGTGACGTCACTGTTCTGTAAACAAGCTAACCTATAACCTTACTGTCATCACGAGTACGAACTTACGAAGAACAGAAGAGAGTAAAACGTATCACCAGCGAACTATTTCACGATTATTTGATATTACGCAAACGATTCGTTCGCAAGAAATCACACAAGATCAGTTCGCTTTGACAGACGGCGAAGTCTGTTTACCGTATAGTAACGTCATCATAATCACTTCTTTTGAGCGGGAATTTTGAAAACTATTCTTATTTACGCATTTTTTATTGGTATTTGCAATATTTTTTCCATTTTTTCGTGTTTGTATAGGGCTTATCTACAAATTAATATCATTTCCAAAAAATAGTCAACATCCCTATTGTGGTATTAACCTTTTTCATCTGTTAAAACTGCACCATTAAATCAAACTCAGACAAGACGCCTGGCAACCTTAAACATGATAACTATGTCAATATTATTTTGATTGAATGACACCTTCTCAACAATTTTTCTTTAAATACTAATTAATGAGAACACGATAAAAACTTCTAAATATCCCTCTAGAATAGCCGTGTATAAAACAAAATATAGCTCAGATGCACGGGAAATATACAAGATATCAAAACAGTACTCATTTTCTAGTTTGGAATTTTTGCCGATAGAGGGCGTTTGGATATTTGGATTCGCCAATAATTTATAACACCAATCTGTGGTCACATACCAGAAAAATGGCCGCCAATGCAGCCACAGTCTGTAGAACAACAATGCGTCTGTCAGATTACGTCCTATATCTGCCATCGGCGAAATTCGCGAAATAAAAATAACCTCAAACAAAATGCAAACACATGAAAATTTGGCGAAAGCGAAAATGAATGTTATGTGAATTTCGTTGTTTTTCAGATAGAGAGTATAGTTTATTCAATTCTTCATTGAGGAATCATGTATAAAATTGTATTGTATAGATATAATAGGTAAGGTAGTCACCGCGCCGCGGATCTCACTTGATTTAAACAGCGGGATTACACAGCTCTGACACATCTGACAGCTCTGTTAGGGGGCACAATAGACCTTAAGATCGCAGTGTACTGTAACCGCTTTTCACTATAAACATAAACCACCCCATCAAACATTCAAACAGTCTGGATTGATTTATAAGATACAATGACGAAATCGATTGTCTTGTTACAGAGCCCAAACGAATCAGTATTTGCATAACTGACACTAGAACTTGAGATCAAACAAATAAAACTGCTCATACCTCCGATCTTCGATTTGATTTCAATCAGGTTAGTATCGTTGACAGAAAAACTTGCTACTAGATTACTAGAACAGAGTTCTAATCTAAGTGAAATATGATACACATGAACAAAAATCAAACAGTCAGTTTGAGTGAGGACATTATTATAACTTACCAGTTTAGTATAGTATAGAATAATTTTGCTAATGATCAAAGGATCAGTTATTGAAGTTGTGGCATCTGAACATAAACGTTATGTCTGCTAAACTAAGAATAAAGAACTCAAGGTTATACGAAATTTTCGAGTGAGTTATCTTCCATTTTATGTATTATGAGGGCAGTAATCGGATCTTGAGATCAAAACTATGTTCGGAAATGTCCAATTTATCGCTCAACCTAGGTCACTCCCTTATACTAGATTTCATTATGACATTGTGAGAAGAATAAATTGTTTGAAGAAATTCTTTAATCTCCACTTCATTATAATACTGCTGTGTGAAACTATCGGCTGGTGACATTATTGGGGATAGCATAGTTAGTGTTTGTGAGTACCTAGTTGTATATAATAGCCGTTATTGAAGAGAGTAATTTTTTTGTTTTTTAGCTCTGGGTGAGGAATTCACTATAACATTCTCTGAAACATTGGTAAAAGTTCTTAGAATTCGATTATGAGTACCTACCTGAGCACAAAGCTGTATAACAAGTTCAATTTGAAAAATGGATGTACGTGACTCACGAAAAGAACATAAGCCCAAATTTAAAATAAATCTTGATAAGGCATACGAAAACAAAATGTGTTCCTGTATGCATAGAGGGAGATATAGGTATATCGATTTGGAACAACAACACTAAAGGTGCATACAAATTGTGGTCAAGTCATGTGATCTCAAGCGAGGAAATGGGAAGAAGATATGGAAAATATAGCCTGCTTTTACAGTTGCTGGTGATTCTCATAGAAGGGATTCGATTTACCAAATGATTCAACGAACAGAGGAAGTGGGGGAATTCCATCAATTAATTCAAGAATTATTGAATGAGCATCCAGATCAGTTTCAAATGTATGTCAGAATGACATTTCACAAAATATCAGACGTGATATCACGTGCATTCAGAAAATGTAAATTTGCGGAATATAGATCTTGCTTGCTTTCAGTGCTATAACGTGACAGCCGATGCAATGTTGCGAAAATTTTGATTCCGTAGTAGTACAATCGCCCAGTTTAGTTCTGATGATTTGGCTTCACTATTTATTATTGAAAGGTGTGTCTCTCTTCCTATGCTCTAAGTTCCATGCATTATCGTGGTTGCACATTTTGGGAAGATGACCTGATGTGACGTGACATGATAACAATGTGTCTGCACCTTAATGCCTTCCAACGTAGACCATGCTCATCAGAGCACATCTTTATGTAATCGGTATCTATGGCCTAGGCACGAATGGGTTCGATATTGGAAATAGATCCTTTTCAACATTTAAATAGAGTGTAACTCATCAGCCCTATCGTTAGAATATCAATGAAACAGAATATGCAAATTAAATACCATTTTTTATTCACAAAAAATATGACAAGATTGTAACACATTTATATTCTGAAGTAAACTACAGTGAGTTGTGCCATCTAAAAAATGAAATAGGACTCGAACTTTATTTACAATATTCACAAATGTTTTTTAATACGATATTATTCTTCTTCATCCTCACTGCTGTAAAAATCCCTTGAATCGTTACTGTCACTTTCACTGTATGCTTCGATCATTGCTGGCTTCCTGTTCCTATTCATCGGTATATCGTCATCATCACTTTCACTGTATGTTTCAATAATTGCTGGCTCCCTGTTCCTGTTCATTGGTATATTGTCATCATCACTATCACTTTCTTCTGAATGTTGCTTCATACACTCAAGAAAGGGCCATATGTTGTCTTCCTTATAAAACTTTATGTGTTCACATGTTAAAATTCTTGCGATTTCACCTTTCACTTTAACACCTTCTTCTATAGGATCTATTATGACGAAATCGCCACGTTTTACCCAAATGTATTTTCGGAATTTGAAAGGCATGGAGACGAGAAACCTAGTTTCATCATATTTCTCTACCTCGTGAAGATTGTTGCCTTTAGTTCCCACAATTTTCACTATTTGCTGCTCCTCTGTTGGTGGCGAAAAATCGTGAATTTCTCGCGAGAGATGTTTCCTTTTGGTTGCTCGAGACATATTGATGACGCCTGAGTAATAGCACTGATCGGATCGATGGATATTTTCGAGTACACTTCTTTACGGCGAAAGACTAACACTGTGAACTTGAAGATAATAAACACGTGGTTTACGCAAGATGCAGACCTGGCTGTGCTAAGTACTTTTCGAAAAATAACGACTTTTGCAGAATGTAGACCACAGATCCATGGTGATCACAGAATTTTTTGATCTTCTTCATTAATACGGAAGAAGTAGAGCACTATAAAGATAGGTATGCTAGATAGACCTGGCTCTATGGTTGATTGGGTCCAACCATAGACTCGAAAATTGCAGGACTCGCAACATTTTCATCGCCATCACTTTTAATGCTAAGCAATACGCTATCTGGCGGAATTAACTCGCATCAATGTCACGTGACCAGCAAGTGTGATTACTTGACAATGCTTGTATTTATTTACTTCCAAGAGTTCCAAGCGTGCATTTGTGTGAGGGATTATAGTTGTTTTATAGTGATAAATAGTTTGTTAAAAGTGAAAATGACCAGCAGAGCAAATTGTTGTGTACCTGGATGTAACTCTGTGTATAAAAAAAACCCCGATTTGACCTTTCATCATTTTCCAAATGAGGGTCAGAGAGTCGAGAATATTGGAGAATCCGGAATGGTGACTACGGTTGATAGAAAGAAACTATGGGAGATCAAATTGAAAATAGGAAAGAGAGTTACCAAAAACATGAGAGTTTGTTCCAAACATTTTGTCGAGGACGATTTCATAACTCCTAGTGATTGTAAGTAAGTAAGTAAAGTTTTTATATTATGTGGTTAAAACAATTCAAATCAATCTTTCAGGGGGCTATCAGAAACGGTACCTGAAAAAGACCGCTGTACCAAGTAAAAACTTACCTGTGTCCAGTGTTACAACAAAATCAAAAAGTCTGAAGATAGAAGAGAAAAAGAGAAGATATGAAAAACTTATGGAAAAAAGACAGGCAAGTTCTCTTGTTGGTTATTTTTATTGAAGTTAAAACTAAATAACTATACTTACTAACTATTTCAAATTTTAGGTTAATCAACTCCCTTCCACCTCCAAGGATGACATGATATCAAGCTCGTTTAGTGACTTTGATGGAGCTAAAGCACTACTGGAGCTTCAACAACAGGAGTTACCATTTGTTGAAGACACTACCAAAGAAACATTACATACCATGAAGATATTTGTTGACGTTGCCACTCAAACTGATAACAAGGAAGTATGCGATGAGGAGATTCAAGTGAACACAAACTGGTCTTCAATTTCTGATTTTATCCAGACTGAGAAAGCTTTGAACATTCTAACAGGAATTCCATCATTCAGTTTATTGATTTTATTGGTTAATTTATTTACATCTTTTAAAAAAGACTCAAGATGTCAAAGATTATCAGTGAAAGAAAGAGTTATTTTAGTGTTTTTAAAATTCAAACTTGATTTGACATACTCTGCTTTGGGAGTCTTGTTTGGGGGTTTGAGTGTGCCAACATGTAGAAGAATTTTTCAGGACACTATTGAAGTGCTTTCGGGTATTTTAGCCAATTTTGTTTATCTGCCATCTAAGGAAGAAGTTTTGAAGAATATGCCAATATGTTTTAGCAAGTTCCAGAATGTGAGAATTGTTTTAGATTGCACTGAAATGAAAGTGCAAGTACCAAAGAAACTATGTTGCAGAATTAAATTGTACTCCCATTACAAAAAAAATCATACTCTCAAATTCATGACAGCAGTCACTCCTGCTGGCTTCATAGCCTATGCCAGTCCATCCTATGGGGGCAGAGCTTCAGATAAAAGTATTTTTGAACAGTCTCAAATAGTAGAACAATTAATTCCCTATGTTGATGAAGTTATGGTTGATAAAGGATTCCAGATTGAAAGTTCATGTGAAGAGTTTGGAATAAAAATTATAAGACCACCTTTTCTTCGAAAGAAAAAACAGTTTGATAGGGGTGAGGCCTCTATGAACAGAAGTATTGCCTCAGCAAGAGTGCATATTGAAAGAGTGAATGCGAGGATAAAGGTTTTCAGAATTTTCAGAAATACTTTTCCTTTGCATTTGGTACCAATTGTTGATAATATATTCAAAATTATTTGTGGTATTGTTAATTTGGGTAGTCCTATTTTGAGAGATGATTTGTTTTTGCACTAGGGATTATGCCATGAAGAAAAATTGTTGGAAATATTTATAAATTAAATAATATAGTCCAAACTCGACACAAGTTACAAGCTTCGAAGCTTGTAGTTTCGGAGGGTTCTCCTCAGGAGACCTAGAAGTAATCAGGATAAACAATATATCAAATGCTGTCTTATCATGCGGGTCATACGATTCAACAAAAACATACTCAGCTTCGACTATATACAGAAATTCCATATTTTTATTGTGTACAGGAAATGTCAGATTATTTTTGAAAAATATTGTTTTCTCTTATAAGTGAAAAATCCCTTAAAAGAACATAACTGTTTTTCTGACTTGATGGATCTTGAAATAATTCTTCTAAAAAATTGTTGTTGCTAACCAATAGTTTATACCTATATCATTATATATTTCGGAGATATAAATAAATCAATTCAAAGATTTTAAATATTTTATTCATGAAAATGATGAGGTATTTGCAAAACAACTAACCACAAACAGTATGAATCATTTTCTCAAAATATTTCTTTGAAACTGTTTCAATTAGATGTTTTGCAAATCCCTCATCGAACGGAACAGAAATTTGTAAATAGTGGTTTTCTTTTGAAAAATACACAATGAATTCACACATTCTCAAATTCAGCAAAGCCATCCCAAACTGAATTTGACCATAATGAGGATGGTTCTGTTTGAGTGTGCAGTCTGGATTCAGATACCTCAGTGTTGGTATCACCTCAGTTTCTGACTTTATTTTTCCTAAAAAAAAATTAATAAGCGTAAGGAAAGTCTTGAATCATTATTGACATTACCCAAATATGGGCACTTGATCTCTATAAGTCTGCTTGGCTTTCCATCCTCAAATGCTATTCCATCAGGAGAATAAGCTAACCAAGGATATTCTTTGCATATAATAATTCCAATCTTTTTAATTTGGAGATTAGGATTCATGCTTTCGAATGCTTCAAGCGCAAAAGATTCCTGTTCAGATCCATATCTCATTTCTTTTGTTATCAACGATTTGGGGTTGAAAAAGTTACCCAACATTTTTGTCCAATCCTGCTTTTGGAAGGTATAGATTGAATAACAAGTAGATCCTGAAAAATTAACATAATTACTGGGAGTGAATCAAGAGAACTTCATTGTTAATCAGTAGCAGCTAGATAAACAGGATGAATAGTGAATACAAGTTGTTTATAAACAAATATAATTTTGTAGACATCATTTGCATCATAATTTTTTGCATGTCAATTAGATTAGGATTAAGTTTTCATTGTGACTAATTCTCTACAAACTTTGTTGTTTGTCAAAGAGAAAAATAAAGATTTCTTATTCAATACCTGTTATTTTATTCTTGCGCCTTCTTTTCCATTCCAATGTTCCTTGCTGGCAGCACATGCCTTCTAAAATGTCTTCATTCTTAAATGATTCCAACACCATCAAACAACAATCTTCTAGAGATGGAATAGTTATATTCAAATTGTTGATAAATGGGGAATCTTTAGAATGGTCAAAAATCACGGTTACATGTGAAGGCATTTCTTTCGTCAATTTGGGTTTCTTGACATTATTTCTTCGCCCTTGTCTGTAACAATCAGATTTAAATATCTATGATATATTTCAATTGTTTATTAATAGTATACAGATGAAAGTTTACCTATTCAATGCAAAGGAAGAATTTGGGAGTGCTAACGAGGCCAACTGAAACATTTCTCCAACTTCTTCCTTCGCAAACGATCTTTTTCTAGCCAACATATTTAATGGCCTGAAACACTGAGTTTTGTTCAGTGGCTGTGGCAAATATTTATTTGTTGCTTTGGTCTTCTGAACTTTCCATACACATTCAGTGTCTGTAGAGGACAGCTCTTCCAACTCTTCTAATGGTTTTCTGAAACAAAAATACAAGCACAGAAAAAGGAAACCTAAAATAAAAAAAGGTTGCAGAAACCTTATAAATTACAATGGGCACGATTAGCCATCTAATAAATCAGTCATAATACCACCTTGAGCAAAACAGTAGTGTTGCTGCTACATGTTTGCAAGATTCCGATGTGCCTGCCTTACAGCTGCAAGTAAATGTCTGTATTTCAACCTTGCAATCTGAAATCACTGAAAATATTCCATTGATCTCATGGGGATCACTTTTCACTGCACTAGTTTGCAAACAGTACGATCTGATCATCCACTTTTTGTCCACTTTTTGTCTCACTCCACACACGATTACATGGTTCGCTGCCAGAACAGCTTCACCTTCTACAAAGCATCTGCTATTTGGAGAAGCAGATAAATAGTCAAAAATTGACGACAGTGACAAAAACATGATTGGATCTCTTTAAAAGAATAAAAAAGCTTGCTCAACCTCAGGTTATTTACAATGCAATCACACTTGGCGTCAAAAACGTATGTTTTTCGACAGAATGACAGCGCGGGAAAATTAGGGTTAAAATCTCAGACCAACATAAACAATAAATTATTATAAATTTGATTATTAGATGCCGCGGCATTTCTCTAACACCACGAACCTAACCTATTTCCAATGTTTTTCATTTGAGCATGCCGAAAAAAGTCACCACAAGATCTCTCATTCCGAAAATATGCTCATTCGATTACAGTTACAGATTTCATTTCTTTCGAAGGGATCTGTAATTTTTGTTTACAGTCAGCTGCGCCCTCATCGGTGGTTGGAATCGCCAATAAAAAAAGAGGGGCAAGTTACGCCATGGACGCCATCTTCGAAAGGGGTGAGACAAAACGTTTCGTTTTGCATGGGGTTCAGTACAGGTTAAATGATTTTTCCAACTTTTCTACTAATTGATTGCTAATTCAGTCGGACCTATTGGAACTAAACACTCGGAAGTAAGGCCAGTTCTCTCTCTTACCCTTGTGTTATCAGGCATCGAACCCCAGGGCGATTTCGGCAATGTAAGAGATGTTTAGAATATGAAAATCGAATTTATTTAAATAGGTACTTGATTATCGATGATCAATTTCATAACACTATTGTTGAAGGGACGTTGACACATGTTACAAATTCATACAAATTGAGGTTTTCCACATTGAAGGTAGTTTTTGAAATACTATAATTGTTATAATTTGGGGAGGATCAGGAGCGAAATCAAACACATACAGCTTCGTCTAGATGATACAAGGATACTGACTTTATTACACTGTAGGTGGCGCTGCAAAAATGCTCATGTGCCAAATCTATCTAACACCCCCACTATTTGAAACATTGTACATTTTTGACTAAATCTAAACCCAAACTATTCATAAACTTATAATGCTTATTACTACCTAAAGCTTTTGTAAAAATATCTGCAGGCATTTCATCTGATTGCAAATATTCAACATTTATAAGACCATTTTCCACTGTTTCACGAATAAAGTGGTACCTTATATCGATGTGCTTCGTGCGCTTATGAAATATTGGATTAAGCGTCAATTTCAATGCACTTTGGCTATCGCTATATAGAGAGATACAATCAAAAGAGTTAGTTAATTCCCCTAACAAATTTTTCAAATAAATTGCCTCTTTCGATGCTTCCCCCAAGGCCATATATTCGGCTTCTGTGCTAGAAAGAGCAACCGTTTTTTGTTTTTTACTTTCCCATGAAATTAATGAATTTGAATACATGAAACAAAAACCAGTATATGATCTCCTATCATATACATTACTCCCCCAGTCTGCATCTACAAAACCTTCTAAACATTTTGAACTACTTTTAAAGGTTAAACAATAATCTTTTGTTTTCTTTAAATACTTCAAAAGTCTTTTTAAACTATTCCAATGAGTCTGATTGAAACAATTGTTAAATTGACTGAGAAAACTAACACTGTACGAAATATCTGGACGAGTCATTACTGCCAAATACATTAAGCCTCCAATCAACTGTTGATATGGAGCTGAAAAATCACTATTTTGAACTCCTTCTAGTTTTAAGTTTTTCTCCATTGGAGTTTCTACAGTTTTACAATCTGCCATATTAAATTTTAACAACAAAGACTCTATATAATCCTTTTGATCTAAAGTAATAATATTCTTAGACTTGTTTATACAAATATTCATCCCCAAAATCTGCTTGGCTTTGCCTAAATCTTTCAACTGAAAATTTTCTGCCAATTTTTGTTTGAGATCATTTGTCTCGGAAATATCATTTGAAAAAATGAAAAAATCATCAACATACTGTAACGTTCTCGGGGTTCAAACAAATTGTCTGCTGAATTTAAACGTCTAATTTATTTACAATACCACTAACTTATCACACTAATTTATGTACAATAACTAATATTGATTTATTTACACACTTGCTAATAATGCTGATTTATATTCACTACTTGGAATTCGCGATTCACAATTCAATCCGGCTCTATTCAGATAGTAACTGACTGTCCTCATTGTGCGCGTCTTTATATACCCAATACGTCTCTGTTTCTAGAATAGTTCAGAAAGTTTCCGGAGGCTTCTAGAATCGATACGCTGAATCAGAGAGTCCAGAGACGTATTCAGGAGGATTTCGTCCGCTACACTGCCCCCTCCTTAAGACGTTCGGTCCCCGAACACCCTGGATGGTGTGGCTGAATCTACAGGCGTCTCCTTTTCTGCAGCACCCCTGTTGTCCGAAAAAGCATTCCACTGTCTTCTTCTTCGGCGTATATCCGCTCGGGTTGAAACTGCAAACCAGTATCTTCATTCCGGTCTTATGGAAAATGACCTCGAGCATACTTCGAACGATTCTCCAGTTGAGCTGATCTAAACCACAACCCAACTTTGGCACAGCTAACTTTTTCACCTTCAACTTGGTGAGCTCGTCTCTCAGCTGCAACAGGGTGTCCCACATACTTTTGTAGCTGGGTTTGTTGTCGGAGAATCTCTTGGTTACCAGGTAGAAGAGGTAACGCTGGCCATCAGCCAACCTCAGCGTTTTCCCAGTACGAGGATGTTGATTTAGGAGTTCTGATACACGGCCAAATTTCTTCCGGAAGACGAATGCTATTCCTCTCGACATACGCAGGTCTTCCGAGACACAATGAGCTAGTGAATAGTCTTCAGATACATAGAAGAGATCTTGCTGTTTCTCGATGGTTACTCCGAATCTTGCCTTTCTGGTTCCACCGTAGTTTGCCATGAATAGGTCGAAACTCATCTCCTCATGCTCCGCTTTCTGAAAAGTCGTTCTTCTCAGATGGGTTTCGTCACGTTCTTCGTAGTCTGCCTCATATTTGCCTAGACGATTTATATGGACCACACGTTTCTTGCCTCTGGGTAGTTTCTGGATACGGTACACTACATCGTTGATTCGTTTTACTACTCTGTATGGCCCTTCCCAATCCTTCTGCAGCTTAGGTGATAAACCCCTCTTCCTCTGGGGGTTGTACAGCCAGACTAGGTCTCCCACATTGAAACCACCTTCTGCAGCTTTGCTGTCATACCGAGTCTTCATTCGGTCACTCGCTATTTGGAGGTTCTGTCTGACCTTCTCATGGATGTAATGTAGCCTACCTTTCAAGAGGCTCGCGTAATCCTCACCAGCTACCTCCGCTCCAGGCTTGCATCCAAACTCCAGGTCACAAGGCAACCTTATTTCTCGGCCGAACATAATACAGGCTGGTGTCTCTCCAGTAGATTCTTGCACTGACGACCTGTAGGCCATAGTGAACAGATGGAGATACCTGTCCCAGTCTCTTTGGTGATCAGAGACCACTTTAGCCAGATATTTTCCTACAGTTCTATTCATTCTTTCGACCATGCCATCTGACTGTGGGTGAAGCGCAGTTGTCCTTGTCTTTTTGATTCCGAGTAATTGGCATACATTCTGGAACAGGCTAGACTCGAAGTTTCGTCCTTGATCCGAATGAAGTTCGAGAGGCACACCAAATCGGCTAAACATCTCCTTAATCAGAACATCCGCCACTGTCGAGGCCTCTTGATTTGGAATAGCATAAGCTTCAACCCATTTGGTGAAATAATCCATCGCAACCAGTATGTACTTATTCCCATCTTCGGTTTCGGGGAATGGACCTGCAATATCGATGGCAACTCGTTCTAGAGGACTCCCCACGTTATACTGCTTCATTGGAGCTCTACGACTTCCCCTCGGGCCATTCGATGAGGCACATAATCTGCATTTCCGGCACCAGTCTTTAACATCTTCTTTGCAGTTGACCCAGTAAAAACGCTGTCTAACCTTTTCTAGCGTTTTTTTGATACCGAAATGGCCACCGGAAGTTCCGTCATGTAACTTCTCCAAAACCTCTCGCACTCGACTCCTGGGAATTAACAGCTGTTTCCTTGCTGCGGTACCTTCGTCATTTTCGATGGACCTTTTCAGCAGTCCATCCTCCAAAATGATAGAATCCCACTGTGCCCAGTAGGACTTGACCCTAGGATTCAGATGACTCACTTCCTCCCATCTTGGTCTCTGTCCGCTTATCTTCCAATACAACAGCATCTTCAATTCTGGGTCACTTTCTAGATCTCGCTTCAGGGATTCTGGCATCCAGTCCGTATCCACGATGGTCGTTCTCAAGCAGAATTCTTTCTCTTCTACTTTATTGCAGTGCTTGCAATCTGACGGACATGGTCTCCTAGATAATGCGTCAGCGTTACCATGAGTTTTTCCTGCACGATGTTCGACAGTAAAATTATATTCCTGCAATCTTTCTATCCATCTGGCAACCTGACCCTCTGGATTCTTGAATTGTAGAAGCCACTTCAGAGCGGCGTGGTCAGTCCTGAGAAGGAATTCTCGGCCGTACAGATATTTATAGAAGTGTTCCATGGACTTCACTGCAGCGAGAAGCTCTCTTCTTGTAACGCAATAGTTACGTTCGGGCTTTGACAGGACCTTGCTGAAATATCCTATCACTTTTTCTTGGCCATTCTGAATTTGGGACAATATGCCTCCTATGGCCATGTTACTCGCATCTGTGTCCAAAATGAACTTTCCACTAACTTGGGGATAACTTAGAACAGGAGCCGTTGTTAGAGCTTGCTTCAGCCGATTGAAAGCATCCTCGCATTCCATATCCCATTTGAAATCCTTTCCATCTTCCGTCAGTCTCGTCAAAGGCTTCGCGATATTGGCAAACCCAAGAACGAATTTCCTATAGTAGGTACACAATCCAAGGAAACTTCTTACTTGATGCCTGTCTTGCGGTATCGGCCATTCTTGTACGACCTTGACCTTGTCTGGGTCAGCACTAATTCCATTTTCGGATACTACATGCCCCAAGTATTTCACTTCTCTCCTGAACATGTGGCACTTCTTCGGACTGAGTCTCAAATTTGCAGTGCGTAGCCTCTCCAGAACGTCTCTTAAATTTCTCAGGTGTTCTTCGAATGTCCGACCAAAAACAATGACATCATCCAAATAAACCAGGCCCGTCTTCCAGGATAATCCTCGAAGAATGGTTTCCATTAGTCGCTCGAAGGTCGCAGGTGCATTACATAGACCAAATGGCATTACTGTGAACTGCCACAGTCCTGTCCCAATGGTGAAAGCTGTTTTCTCTTTGTCCTTGGGATCTAGTTCCACCTGCCAATACCCGCTCTTCAAGTCCAGTGTGGAGAACCATCTTGAGCCAGAAAGAGTGTCCAAAGTGTCATCAATCCTTGGAAGGGGGTAACAATCCTTCTTAGTGACTTCGTTCAGACGACGGTAATCGACACAAAATCTGGTGCTGCCATCTTTCTTTTTCACCAGAACCACAGGTGATGACCAAGGACTATCTGATGGCTCTATTATTCCTTGTTGGTGCATGTCCTTGATAATATTCTCTGCTTCTTCCCTCTTTGCTATCGGAAGTCTTCGTGGGTGTTGGCGAATGGGACCGGATTTATCAGTGTTGATTGAATGTCTCACAACATTTGTTCTTCCCATTCGAGTATCATCCGTAGCAAAAACGTCGCTGTATTCACTTATCAATTTCTTCACCTCGCTTATGTGTTCTGGTTCAAGGTCTATATAGGAAGAAGTCAGTATCTCAAGTAATTTTTGCGAACACTTCCCCCTTCTGGTACCCTTGTTCTGTTCATCCCGAATGTCTCCTGTCACACAAAGCACGGAGCAGCTTTCTCCCAGAATCGTGTCCTTCTTTAATGTCACTGGGTACATGTTGGTATTCAAAATCCTTACAGGAACTTCCTTCCCGCCTCTCACTAAGGTTTTTCCGAGTAGCAATCCTTTTCCTAGGTTATTTTCACTAGCTGGTTCGATGAGTCTTATACCGCTACCCCGAAGGTTTCTGTCTAAGTACCCCTTCACTATCGTTTCTGCCTGGCCACCTAGGTCAACATCTTCGCTGAGCAAGACTCGAATTGATGCACCTTCACATCCCAAGAATGGGATTTCCAGACTTCCAATTCTCAAGACATCGTTCCTCATATCCATCTGGAAGGAGTGATAAAAATGACGCGCATAACTATGACTACCTGAAGGTAGCCAAACACCTCGTCGAGATGAAAACGACGCTACCTTCAGGTAGTCATAGTTATGCGCTTCATTTTTATCACGACGAGGTGTTCGGCTACCTTCAGATAAACATAGTTAGGCGCGTCATTTTTATCACGACGAGGCGTTTGGCTACCTTCAGGTAGTCATAGTTATGCGCGTCGTTTTCATCGCGACGAGGTGTTCGGCTTACTTCAGGTAGTCATAGTTATGCGCGTCATTTTTATCACGACGAGGCGTTTGGCTACCTTCAGGTAGTCATAGTTATGCGCGTCGTTTTCATCGCGACGAGGTGTTCGGCTTACTTCAGGTAGTCATAGTTATGCGCGTCATTTTTATCACGACGAGGCGTTTGGCTACCTTCAGGTAGTCATAGTTATGCGCGTCGTTTTCATCTCGACGAGGTGTTTGGCTACCTTCAGGTAGTCATAGTTATGCGCGTCATTCTTATTACGACGAGGCGTTTGGCTACCTTCAGGTAGTCATAGTAATGCGCGTCATTTTCATCACGACGAGGCGTTTGGCTACCTTCAGGTAGTCATAGTTATGCGCGTCATTTTTATCACGACGAGGCGTTTGGCTACCTTCAGGTAGTCATAGTTATGCGCGTCATTTTCATCGCGACGAGGCGTTTGGCTACCTTCAGGTAGTCATAGTTAGGCGCGTCGTTTTCATCGCAACGAGGTGTTTGGCTACCTTCAGGTAGTCATAGTTATGTGCGTCATTTTTATTACGACGAGGCGTTTGGCTACCTTCAGGTAGTCATAGTAATGCGCGTCTTTTCATCACGACGAGGCGTTTGGCTACCTTCAGGTAGTCATAGTTATGCGCGTCATTTTTATCACGACGAGGCGTTTGGCTACCTTCAGGTAGTCATAGTTATGCGCGTCATTTTTATCACGACGAGGCGTTTGGCTACCTTCAGGTAGTCATAGTTATGCGCGTCGTTTTCATCGCGACGAGGTGTTCGGCTACCTTCAGGTAAACATAGTTAGGCGCGTCGTTTTCATCGCAACGAGGTGTTCGGCTACTTTCAGGTTGTCATAGTTAGGCGCGTCGTTTTCATCGCAACGAGGTGTTTGGCTACCTTCAGGTAGTCATAGTTATGCGCTTCATTTTTATCACGACGAGGTGTTCGGCTACCTTCAGATAGTCATAGTTAGGCGCGTCATTTTTATCACGACGAGGCGTTTGGCTACCTTCAGGTAGTCATAGTTATGCGCGTCGTTTTCATCGCGACGAGGTGTTCGGCTTACTTCAGGTAGTCATAGTTATGCGCGTCATTTTTATCACGACGAGGCGTTTGGCTACCTTCAGGTAGTCATAGTTATGCGCGTCGTTTTCATCTCGACGAGGTGTTTGGCTACCTTCAGGTAGTCATAGTTATGCGCGTCATTCTTATTACGACGAGGCGTTTGGCTACCTTCAGGTAGTCATAGTAATGCGCGTCATTTTCATCACGACGAGGCGTTTGGCTACCTTCAGGTAGTCATAGTTATGCGCGTCATTTTTATCACGACGGAGCGTTTGGCTACCTTCAGGTAGTCATAGTTATGCGCGTCATTTTCATCGCGACGAGGCGTTTGGCTACCTTCAGGTAGTCATAGTTAGGCGCGTCGTTTTCATCGCAACGAGGTGTTTGGCTACCTTCAGGTAGTCATAGTTATGTGCGTCATTTTTATTACGACGAGGCGTTTGGCTACCTTCAGGTAGTCATAGTAATGCGCGTCATTTTCATCATGACGAGGCGTTTGGCTACCTTCAGGTAGTCATAGTTATGCGCGTCATTTTTATCACGACGAGGCGTTTGGCTACCTTCAGGTAGTCATAGTTATGCGCGTCATTTTTATCACGACGAGGCGTTTGGCTACCTTCAGGTAGTCATAGTTATGCGCGTCGTTTTCATCGCGACGAGGTGTTCGGCTACCTTCAGGTAAACATAGTTAGGCGCGTCGTTTTCATCGCAACGAGGTGTTCGGCTACTTTCAGGTAGTCATAGTTAGGCGCGTCGTTTTCATCGCAACGAGGTGTTTGGCTACCTTCAGGTAGTCATAGTTATGCGCGTCATTTTTATCACGACGAGGCGTTTGGCTACCTTAAGGTAGTCATAGTTATGCGCGTCGTTTTCATCGCGACGAGGTGTTCGGCTACCTTCAGGTAGTCATAGTTAGGCGCGTCGTTTTCATCGCAACGAGGTGTTTGGCTACCTTCAGGTAGTCATATTTATGCGCGTCATTTTTATCACGACGAGGCGTTTGGCTACCTTCAGGTAGTCATAGTTATGCGCGTCATTTTCATCGCGACGAGGCTACCTTCAGGTAGTCATAGTTAGGCGCGTCGTTTTCATCGCAACGAGGTGTTTGGCTACCTTCAGGTAGTCATAGTTATGCGCGTCATTTTTATCACGACGAGGCATTTGGCTACCTTCAGGTAGTCATAGTTATGCGCGTCGTTTTCATCTCGACGAGGTGTTTGGCTACCGTCAGGTAGTCATAGTTATGCGCGTCATTTTTATCACGACGAGGCGTTTGGCTACCTTCAGGTAGTCATAGTTATGCGCGTCGTTTTCATCTCGATGAGGTGTTTGGCTACCTTCAGGTAGTCATAGTTATGCGCGTCATTTTTATCACGACGAGGCGTTTGGCTACCTTCAGGTAGTCATAGTTAGGCGCGTCGTTTTCATCGCAACGAGGTGTTCGACTACTTTCAGGTAGTCATAGTTAGTCGCGTCGTTTTCATCGCAACGAGGTGTTTGGCTACCTTCAGGTAGTCATAGTTATGCGCGTCATTTTTATCACGACGAGGCGTTCGGCTACCTTCAGGTAGTCATAGTCATGCGCGTCGTTTTCATCTCGACGAGGTGTTTGGCTACCTTCAGGTAGTCATAGTTATGCGCGTCGTTTTCATCTCGACGAGGTGTTTGGCTACCTTCAGGTAGTCATAGTTATGCGCGTCATTTTTATCACGACGAGGCGTTTGGCTACCTTCAGGTAGTCATAGTTATGCGCGTCGTTCTCATCGCGACGAGGTGTTCGGCTACCTTCAGGTAGTCATAGTTAAGCGCGTCGTTTTCATCGCAACGAGGTGTTTGGCTACCTTCAGGTAGTCATAGTTACGCGCGTCATTTTTATCAGGACGAGGCGTTTGGCTACCTTCAGGTAGTCATAGTTATACGCGTCGTTTTCATCTCGACGAGGTGTTTGGCTACCTTCAGGTAGTCATAGTTATGCGCGTCATTTTTATCACGACGAGACGTTTGGGTACCTTCAGGTAGTCATAGTTATGCGCGTCGTTCTCATCGCGACGAGGTGTTCGGCTACCTTCAGGTAGTCATAGTTATGCGCGTCATTTTCATCGCGACGAGGCGTTTGGCTAATAACATCTTTATTCAAGCACAGGTATTACATGTCAAAATGCAGAAGCAAAACAATCAATTCAAAATCATGTACACAGAAATACACAACATAACCAACAAGCATGTATAAAGTGAGGTAAATTGTCCATTAATAGTCTTGTGTTCACTATTCACCCACAATCGGTTGACAGGCCATGCTTCACTCCCGCACCCTCGCGACACGAAACCGAAGACATTCCGCTCTGTAGGTATTGCCAGAGGTAGCTGTACGAACATTTGCTCCACACGCGACGGCATTCACGCACAGTTCTGTCGCGCCGCACCAAACCGCAGATCAGCCAGCCATCAGAACACCTCCCAGGTCCTTCTGCAGACGTCAGCATGGGTCATCCAGCTTCCTCGCATGGTCGTCGTGACGAGGTCTCGTCTGAGCTGTTGCGTGTTCACTTCCAGTTCATCTAGGAGGGTGGTGCTCTGCCGGCACCAAATGCCTCTGGCGCCTATTATAAATGGGAGTACTCGGATGTTTTTGCCAGGAAGCATCGCCGCCAGCGCGTCCAAAAATTCGGGCTGGTTGTAGGTCGCCCGCTTGAAATGATATGTTGTTTCGAGCGATCGAGGACACTCCCAAGAAACTCCTATGTCGACCACTATCACGGAGTCACCCCTCTCGCAGAGCAGGTCGGGCTTGTTCAAACGGCCCCTGGTATCCCTTATGCTGGGCTCCTCCGTCACCTTCCATCCTTTGGCCATGGCCGCCTTCGCCACCCTCGCTGCCACGTAATTGTGCCGGCTATTTCTACCGACGCTACCCAGGGGACATTTCTGCAGGACATGACTGAGGGACTCAACTCTGCCACATCCTGCTCGGCACATTCTGGCTTCCTGATCAGCATAGGGAAGTGCTTTGGTTGGAAGGGTATTAGTTCTTAGTTTTATTGCTGACAGGAAGTCGCGGGTGTTCCAATACCGTGGAGGGGAGTATATCCAAAAATTGGCGGCATTGTCGTTGGTTGCCTGCATCGTTCCTCCGCCGTAAAAGGATTCTTCGAGCCTGGTGGCATTGGCCCGGTCAACTGCCGCTTTTGTGTTCCTCTCTGGATGGATCATTCTGCTGATTCGAAGCGTCCATTCTCTCACAATGTCCGCAATCGAAGAGAATAGGGCAGACCTGGCGGCAGCTCTCTCCAACCTATCCCGCATAATAATTGGTATTTTTCGCATCATCGAAAAAAGTCCCAGTCCGCCCATGGATGTTGGAGCGTACAGTGACTCATCGATGATGTGTACAGGCAGCTCTTCTGATCGACTGATCGGCTCTCTTTAGCACTCTCTTGTAGACCGAAGGTGATTGTAGCGAGTGGATGTACCTTGGGATCAAGAAGTTTTTCAAAATGTCCCATTTTTGTTGGGGTTTTAGTGGAGCCCTCATGATACGTCCTATCTGCTCGTCGAGGTTCTTGAGGTTGCAGGGCGTGACGCCCCTTGATGTGAACGAGGAGCCTAGATATTTGAAGGCCGAATTTATGGTCTCCAAGGGGGGGATCGGCTCTCCATAGATGTAGAATTTTGGTGTTGTCTGTAGATATAATTTCTTTTTAGAGGGGACCACAGCGAGTGAGAGGGAGACGCACTTTCCGGGATTCAACTGCAAACCATGGACCTCGAAGAAGGCGACAGCAATTTTAAGCAGGTACTGCGCATCTTTATTGCTCTCCCCTAGTAGGAGCAAATCATCCGCATAGCCCATAACTGAAATGTCGACTGGCCCTATCTGGACCCCATGTCTAATTTTCAGGTCTGCTATGAGCTCATCAAGAACCATGTTAAAGATGATAGGGGACAGTGGATCTCCCTGTTTGACCCCCCTGAGGATGCTGTATGTGCCGACCTCTTCTCCTTCGCAGAACAGCCTGGTCTTAGAGTTCTGTAGGTTGGCCATTATATACTCGGACGTGTTTTTGTCAATCCGGAATCTTTTCAGCGCCCGCTTAACGGATTTATGCGAGACGCTGTCAAACGCTCTCTTGAGGTCGAGACCGATCACCGAAAGCGGCCTTCCCTCCTTCCTCTTCATTTTGATGATGGTCTGAAGTGTAATCGAATTGACGAAGCATCCGTCAACCGAAGTGAACCCCCTCTGACATTCATCCAGGTGTATCCGCTGCGAGAGCCTGGAGGCGATGATCCTGTTAAGAAGTCGGAGCAAGATGGAGGAGATGGTCAACGGTCTCCAGTTGTCTACCCGATGCAGCTGCTCGCTCTTCTTTGGTATTAAAATTGTGCGGCTGACCCTGAGTGCCCCTGGTACGTACTTGGAGAGAAGAATCATATTAAGCAGGAATTCCAGCTTCTCATTCGGGATCTTGGACAGTCGGTTCGAATCAATTCCGTCTGGTCCGGCAGATGTTTTGCCCAGCAGTTTTATGAAATTCGTAATATTCTCTCTGTTGATTGGTTCGTAAGTATCAACCTCATCGCCAACGAATTCGAGCACGGGTTTCTCAGCAGCTGTACCTTCTTGTTCGAAAATCTCCTTGTATGCCGCCTCGATATCCTCCTTCGGAGGTTTAACTCCTTCAGAGTCAGGGGCCAAACCGTCTATGATCTCTCTAGCCAGCTTCTTTTTGTCTCTAATATAGATCTGTTGGCATCTTCTATATTGCTCAGCTCTTTTGTTTCTTCTTCCTGTAGCTCCAGCACGGGGCTGTGTTCGTCCTCTGGCTGTCAGGGGTTTACCATATGTCAGACATAGCAGATTGACCCAGTTGTCTAGGGTCTCCCTGTAGCCGTCTTCCTTCATGCAGACCGCGCGACAAGTTGTCAGCGCCTCCATATCCTCCGTCACGACGCACAGCTCCAACAGATGTTTTAGAACCGGATCCTCCACCTCAGCCGGAGCTTCAACCTCCATCACAGGGGTATCCTCAATCAGGACGCAGTCCGAGTCATCCGACTCCCCGTCTTGAGACGGCTCGTCGACCTCAGCAGCAAGTCTAGCCTGCTTTTCCTGTTGGACCCTTTCTACAATATTTCGATAGGTCATATTGTATCTTTTTCTTTTGACCCCCTCCCTTGGTCTGCCAACTTGTTCGGCAAGGTAGTCCACAAGGCGGCTGCTTTCCCCCTCAAAATTGACCTCCAGCTCCGCCATGAGTTCAAGCTCCCCCTCAGTCCACTGGGGGCGTCGACTCCTGGACTCGACCTCTGTATTGAGGTCGGCATTATATTCATCCTGATGTGCTCGACTCATATGAAGTCGCATGCTGGCATACGAGCGATAATCCTGGCCACAAACCGGGCATCTCTCTTCGGGACGATCCGGGTTAGGGGGGCCACGGCAGAATCTCCTCTGATGATCGCGGAGATTGATGTTGGTTGCGTATGTCTTACCGCAATTGCATGTGAAGGGCATTTTGTAGGCCGCTGTCAGGTGGAATAAAAAACTTTCTCACCTCGACTTTAAGAAAAAAAAAACAGCAATACGACCACAACAATCACGTCCAAGATGCTGACTCTCTTGTCGCTTCCAAGAATGAGCTCTCCGCGCACCGCATCCAGCGACTCCAGCGTCCACAGCATGTAGGAGCTCTCCGCAGTTCTTGTGGCGTGACAGGTTCAACCGCACATGGCAGCCCCCAGAGGGTTGGAATATATCCATAAATCCAATTATGAATGGATTGCGCATGCACTCAAGCTGACTTGAAGTTAGTTGTTTACCTCATGGCTCGCCCTATATATGTGTTCATTTTCGGGCATAAATATATGCCCGAAAACCACAATAGTGGTTGTAGTTTGCATGATAAAAGGGACCACCCGACTTCCTCGAAATTTTCGTGCAGGCTGAAAAATATTCTAAGTCCGAATGATGGTCGTTCGAAATTTTCCTAAGTCCAATCAGGTCGAAAATTAGACTAAGTCCACAAATTCGAAAATTTTCCTAAGTCTCGACTACAACCAGCACCTTCGCCATTTCGCTCCCTGATGAAATTATTCTAAGTCCCACGTTCGAATAAAATGGACTTTGTTGTTTTAAAAGCCGGAGTTTTCTTGGTGTTAACGCAGGAATCAGTTAGTAGTGACTCGTGCAAGTCCCAACGTCTGCGCAGTACGCTCCCTGTGGGCCACCGGCGCGTCGAACGCCAGCCATGGATTCGGCCGACCTCTTGATGCTCCTGATCTCCTGATACGTGAATATGATGACTAGCCATTATATTCCGAATTAAGGCCCTTAGGCCATAGTAACGCTTGATGGGGGGGCAAAGGAACTTCTCTAGGCCCCATTTAACTGATTTATGCAACGCTCATGGAATTCTACGGAGGCATAAACGCGCATTATTTACATTGACTTTGATTCACGTAGAAAAACAAGAGATCACAGCAACATGACCGGAGTTCGAGTTTTTATGAACTTTTCGTGAGTTTTTTATGTGGTGGAAATAGATAAAAACGGTCATGTGGATATTCAAGATTCCGGCTATATGGAAATAAATGGGATTCTAATAAATGGAGATTTCATTATAACTTTTGGAAATCTCAACCAATATTCACCATTTCTTCACATGATGTTCAACAGAACTTTATCTCCACGCAGACACAAGAATCACACAGACACGACACGCGGAACGAGAATACAACTAAGCGGACATCTGAGCACGGCTCACACGTCCGTCTCCTACGACGGTTCGAAAGGTAGTCATATTTAGGCGCGTCGTTTTCATCGCAACGAGGCGTTTGGCTACCTTCAGGTAGTCATAGTTATGCGCGTCTTTTTTATCACGACGAGGCGTTTGGCTACCTTCAGGTAGTCATAGTTATGCGCTTCATTTTCATCACGACGAGGTGTTCGGCTACCTTCAGGTAGTCATAGTTATGCGCGTCGTTTTCATCTCGACGAGGTGTTTGGCTACCTTCAGGTAGTCATAGTTATGCGCGTCGTTTTCATCTCGACGAGGTGTTTGGCTACCTTCAGGTAGTCATAGTTATGCGCGTCATTTTTATCACGACGAAGCGTTTGGCTACCTTCAGGTAGTAATATTTATGCGCGTCGTTTTCATCTCGACGAGGTGTTTGGCTACCTTCAGGTAGTCATAGTTATGCGCGTCGTTTTCATCGCGACGAGGTGTTTGGCTACCTTCAGGTAGTCATAGTTAGGGGCGTCGTTTTCATCGCAAGGATGTGTTCGGCTACCTTCAGGTAGTCATAGTCAGGCGCGTCATTTTTATCACGACGAGGCGTTTGGCTACCTTAAGGTAGTCATAGTTATGCGCGTCGTTTTCATCGCGACGAGGTGTTCGGCTACCTTCAGGTAGTCATAGTTAGGCGCGTCGTTTTCATCGCAACGAGGTGTTTGGCTACCTTCAGGTAGTCATATTTATGCGCGTCATTTTTATCACGACGAGGCGTTTGGCTACCTTCAGGTAGTCTATTTCCCTGGTATTGGGCCTCAAGTCTGGCCATTTCCTCCAGTTCACCTTCCGTCCAAAGTGGTCTTCTGCTTCCCGACTCGGCTTCCGCATAGAGTTCCCTGTTATAATCTTCGGGATGAGAGGCCTGTTGGTGTTTTCTCAAGGCCATGTAGTTGTTAAATTCTCTGCCGCAGTACCGGCAGTCGTCAGCCGCCGGGACTCCCCGACAATATCTACGCTGGTGGTCCTTTCGCCTGATCTCGGTGGCGTATGATCTGCCACATATGCATGGGAACATGGTTTCGCAGCCAGGTGGTATGAATAAATTCTCACCTCGACTTTATAAAATAAAACAATTAATCAGACGAACACAAATTTTCACACCCACAGTGTAGCTCTCTTGGAGGGATGAAAGTTTCTCGAAATTCGTCGGGATAGGAACCCCATGCCGTCCAAAGGTGCCTGTGCAGCGGTGTCCATCCACCACATGTGCACGTTAAGTGTTCACCCTCCATAATCTACCACGGCAAGTCCGAAAACTCGAAATTCCTCTAAGTCCATTATTCGGGATTTTCCTAAGTCGAAATTTGTTGAAATTTTCTTAAGTCCCGGCACCTGGCTCCTTCGCCTATTTGCAACTCGGCGAAAATTTTCAAAGTCCGTTTGTGTGGTTTTAAATGGGAGATACCTCTGTTACCTCCTGTGCTCCTAATCATTAAAATTTTTATCATCCAATATTTTCGAAGCGAATTTTTATTTAACAAAATCTGAGTTTTCTCGATATTGGCTTGAGATAGAAGGATTTTGTTTTTACTTAAATTCATGAATATTTTATGTACTTGGAAAAACTTCCTTCGGAATGAAGTTGAGTCCATCCTGTCTAATATTTTCGAAGCGAATTTTATTTTACAAAATCTGAGTTTTCTCGAAATTGGATCGATATAGAAGGATTTTGTTTTTACTAAAATTCGTGAATATTTTATGTACTTGGAAAAACTTCCATCGGAATGAAGTTGAGTCCATCCTGTCCAATATTTTCGAAGCGAATTTTTATTTTACAAAATCTGAGTTTTCTCGAAACTGGCTCGTTTTTACTAAATTTCATGAATATTTTATGTACTTGGAAAAACTTCAATCGGAATGAAGTTGAGTTCATCCTGTCCAATATTTTCGAAGCGAATTTTTATGTTACAAAATCTGAGTTTTCTCGAAATTGGCTTGAGATAGAAGGATTTTGTTTTTACTAAAATTCATGAATATTTTATGTACTTGGAAAAACTTCCATCGTATGAAGTTGGGTCCATCCTGTCCAATATTTTCGAAGCGAATTTTTATTTTACAAAATCGGAGTTTTCTCGAAATTGGCTTGAGATAGAAGGATTTTGTTTTTACTAAAATTCATGAATATTTTATATACTTGGAAAAACTTCCATCGTAATAAAGTTGAGTCCATCCTGTCCAATATTTTCGAAGCGAATTTTTATATTACAAAATCTGAGTTTTCTCGAAATTGGATCGAGATAGAAGGATTCTGTTTTTACTAAAATTCATGAATATTTTATGTACTTGGAAAAATTTCCATCGGAATGAAGTTGAGTCCATCCTGTCCAATATTTTCGAAGCAAATTTCTATTTTACAAAATCTGAGTTTTCTCGAAATTGGATCGATATAGAAGGATTTTGTTTTTACTAAAATTCGTGAATATTTTATGTACTTGGAAAAACTTCCATCGGAATGAAGTTGAGTCCATCCTGTCCAATATTTTCGAAGCGAATTTTTATTTTACAAAATCTGAGTTTTCTCGAAACTGGCTCGAGATAGAAGGATTTTGTTTTTACTAAATTTCATAAATATTTTATATACTTGGAAAAACTTCCATCGTAATAAAGTTGAGTCCATCCTGTCCAATATTTTCGAAGCGAATTTTTATATTACAAAATCTGAGTTTTCTCGAAATTCGGGATTCGAAATAACTTAACGTGCACATGTGGTGGATGGACACCGCTGCACAGGCACCTTTGGACGGCATGGGGTTCCTATCCCGACGAATTTCGAGAAACTTTCATCCCTCCAAGAGAGCTACACTGTGGGTGTGAAAATTTGTGTTCGTCTGATTAATTGTTTTATTTTATAAAGTCGAGGTGAGAATTTATTCATACCACCTGGCTGCGAACCATGTTCCCATGCATATGTGGCAGATCATACGCCACCGAGATCAGGCGAAAGGACCACCAGCGTAGATATTGTCGGGGAGTCCCGGCGGCTGACGACTCGCTATGCCGGTACTGCGGCAGAGAATTTAACAACTACATGGCCTTGAGAAAACACCAACAGGCCTCTCATCCCGAAGATTATAACAGGGAACTCTATGCGGAAGCCGAGTCGGGAAGCAGAAGACCACTTTGGACGGAAGGTGAACTGGAGGAAATGGCCAGACTTGAGGCCCAATACCAGAGAAATAGACTACCTGAAGGTAGCCAAACGCCTCGTCGTGATAAAAATGACGCGCATAAATATGACTACCTGAAGGTAGCCAAACACCTCGTTGCGATGAAAACGACGCGCCTAACTATGACTACCTGAAGGTAGCCGAACACCTCGTCGCGATGAAAACGACGCGCATAACTATGACTACCTTAAGGTAGCCAAACGCCTCGTCGTGATAAAAATGACGCGCATAACTATGACTACCTGAAGGTAGCCAAACACCTCGTTGCGATGAAAACGACGCGCCTAACTATGACTACCTGAAAGTAGCCGAACACCTCGTTGCGATGAAAACGACGCGCCTAACTATGTTTACCTGAAGGTAGCCGAACACCTCGTCGCGATGAAAACGACGCGCATAACTATGACTACCTGAAGGTAGCCAAACGCCTCGTCGTGATAAAAATGACGCGCATAACTATGACTACCTGAAGGTAGCCAAACGCCTCGTCGTGATAAAAATGACGCGCATAACTATGACTACCTGAAGGTAGCCAAACGCCTCGTCGTGATGAAAATGACGCGCATTACTATGACTACCTGAAGGTAGCCAAACGCCTCGTCGTAATAAAAATGACGCACATAACTATGACTACCTGAAGGTAGCCAAACACCTCGTTGCGATGAAAACGACGCGCCTAACAATGACTACCTGAAGGTAGCCAAACGCCTCGTCGTGATAAAAATGACGCGCATAACTATGACTACCTGAAGGTAGCCAAACGCCTCGTCGTGATGAAAATGACGCGCATTACTATGACTACCTGAAGGTAGCCAAACGCCTTGCCGATAGAGGGCGTTTGGATATTTGGATTCGCCAATAATTTATAACACCAATCTGTGGTCACATACCAGAAAAATGGCCGCCAATGCAGCCACAGTCTGTAGAACAACAATGCGTCTGTCAGATTACGTCCTATATCTGCCATCGGCGAAATTCGCGAAATAAAAATAACCTCAAACAAAATGCAAACACATGAAAATTTGGCGAAAGCGAAAATGAATGTTATGTGAATTTCGTTGTTTTTCAGATAGAGAGTATAGTTTATTCAATTCTTCATTGAGGAATCATGTATAAAATTGTATTGTATAGATATAATAGGTAAGGTAGTCACCGCGCCGCGGATCTCACTTGATTTAAACAGCGGGATTACACAGCTCTGACACATCTGACAGCTCTGTTAGGGGGCACAATAGACCTTAAGATCGCAGTGTACTGTAACCGCTTTTCACTATAAACATAAACCACCCCATCAAACATTCAAACAGTCTGGATTGATTTATAAGATACAATGACGAAATCGATTGTCTTGTTACAGAGCCCAAACGAATCAGTATTTGCATAACTGACACTAGAACTTGAGATCAAACAAATAAAACTGCTCATATCTCGGATCTTCGATTTGATTTCAATCAGGTTAGTATCGTTGACAGAAAAACTTGCTACTAGATTACTAGAACAGAGTTCTAATCTAAGTGAAATATGATACACATGAACAAAAATCAAACAGTCAGTTTGAGTGAGGACATTATTATAACTTATAATTTTGCTAATGATCAAAGGATCAGTTATTGAAGTTGTGGCATCTGAACATAAACGTTATGTCTGCTGAACTAAGAATAAAGAACTCAAGGTTATACGAAATTTTCGAGTGAGTTATCTTCCATTTTATGTTTTATGAGGGCAGTAATCGGATCTTGAGATCAAAACTATGTTCGGAAATGTCCAATTTATCGCTCAACCTAGGTCACTCCCTTATACTAGATTTCATTATGACATTGTGAGAAGAATAAATTGTTTGAAGAAATTCTTTAATCTCCACTTCATTATAATACTGCTGTGTGAAACTATCGGCTGGTGACATTATTGGGGATAGCATAGTTAGTGTTTGTGAGTACCTAGTTGTATATAATAGCCGTTATTGAAGAGAGTAATTTTTTTGTTTTTTAGCTCTGGGTGAGGAATTCACTATAACATTCTCCGAAACATTGGTAAAAGTTCTTAGAATTCGATTATGAGTACCTACCTGAGCACAAAGCTGTATAACAAGTTCAATTTGAAAAATGGATGTACGTGACTCACGAAAAGAACATAAGCCCAAATTTAAAATAAATCTTGATAAGGCATACGAAAACAAAATGTGTTCCTGTATGCATAGAGGGAGATATAGGTATATCGATTTGGAACAAGAACACTAAAGGTGCATACAAATTGTGGTCAAGTCATGTGATCTCAAGCGAGGAAATGGGAAGAAGATATGGAAAATATAGCCTGCTTTTACAGTTGCTGGTGATTCTCATAGAAGGGATTCGATTTACCAAATGATTCAACGAATAGAGGAAGTGGGGGAATTCCATCAATTAATTCAAGAATTATTGAATGAGCACCCAGATCAGTTTCAAATGTATGTCAGAATGACATTTCACAAAATATCAGACGTGATATCACGTGCATTCAGAAAATGTAAATTTGCGGAATATAGATCTTGCTTGCTTTCAGTGCTATAGCGTGACAGCCGATGCAATATTGCGAAAATTTTGATTCCGTAGTAGTACAATCGCCCAGTTTAGTTCTGATGATTTGGCTTCACTATTTATTATTGAAAGGTGTGTCTCTCTTCCTATGCTCTAAGTTCCATGCATTATCGTGGTTGCACATTTTGGGAAGATGACCTGATGTGACGTGACATGATAACAATGTGTCTGCACCTTAATGCCTTCCAACGTAGACCATGCTCATCAGAGCACATCTTTATGTAATCGGTATCTATGGCCTAGGCACGAATGGGTTCGATATTGGAAATAGATCCTTTTCAACATTTAAATAGAGTGTAACTCATCAGCCCTATCGTTAGAATATCAATGAAACAGAATATGCAAATTAAATACCATTTTTTATTCACAAAAAATATGACAAGATTGTAACACATTTATATTCTGAAGTAAACTACAGTGAGTTGTGCCATCTAAAAAATGAAATAGGACTCGAACTTTATTTACAATATTCACAAATGTTTTTTAATACGATATTATTCTTCTTCATCCTCACTGCTGTAAAAATCCCTTGAATCGTTACTGTCACTTTCACTGTATGCTTCGATCATTGCTGGCTTCCTGTTCCTATTCATCGGTATATCGTCATCATCACTTTCACTGTATGTTTCAATAATTGCTGGCTCCCTGTTCCTGTTCATTGGTATATTGTCATCATCACTATCACTTTCTTCTGAATGTTGCTTCATACACTCAAGAAAGGGCCATATGTTGTCTTCCTTATAAAACTTTATGTGTTCACATGTTAAAATTCTTGCGATTTCACCTTTCACTTTAACACCTTCTTCTATAGGATCTATTATGACGAAATCGCCACGTTTTACCCAAATGTATTTTCGGAATTTGAAAGGCATGGAGAGGAGAAACCTAGTTTTATCATATTTCTCTACCTCGTGAAGATTGTTGCCTTTAGTTCCCACAATTTTCACTATTTGCTGCTCCTCTGTTGGTGGCGAAAAATCGTGAATTTCTCGCGAGAGATGTTTCCTTTTGGTTGCTCGAGACATATTGATGACGCCTGAGTAATAGCACTGATCGGATCGATGGATATTTTCGAGTACACTTCTTTACGGCGAAAGACTAACACTGTGAACTTGAAGATAATAAACACGTGGTTTACGCAAGATGCAGACCTGGCTGTGCTAAGTACTTTTCGAAAAATAACGACTTTTGCAGAATGTAGACCACAGATCCATGGTGATCACAGAATTTTTTGATCTTCTTCATTAATACGGAAGAAGTAGAGCACTATAAAGATAGGTATGCTAGATAGACCTGGCTCTATGGTTGATTGGGTCCAACCATAGACTCGAAAATTGCAGGACTCGCAACATTTTCATCGCCATCTATCGAGGTGATACACCAACATAAACAATAAATTATTATAAATTTGATTATTAGATGCCGCGGCATTTCTCTAACACCACGAACCTAACCTATTTCCAATGTTTTTCATTTGAGCATGCCGAAAAAAGTCACCACAAGATCTCTCATTCCGAAAATATGCTCATTCGATTACAGTTACAGATTTCATTTCTTTCGAAGGGATCTGTAATTTTTGTTTACAGTCAGCTGCGCCCTCATCGGTGGTTGGAATCGCCAATAAAAAAAGAGGGGCAAGTTACGCCATCTTCGAAAGGGGCGAGACAAAACGTTTCGTTTTGCATGGGGTTCAGTACAGGTTAAATGATTTTTCCAACTTTTCTACTAATTGATTGCTAATTCAGTCGGACCTATTGGAAATAAACACTCGGAAGTAAGGCCAGTTCTCTCTCTTACCCTTGTGTTATCAGGCATCGAACCCCAGGGCGATTTCGGCAATGTAAGAGATGTTTAGAATATGAAAATCGAATTTATTTAAATAGGTACTTTATTATCGATGATCAATTTCATTAAGCTGAATACAGATTACTCTGACGTGACGTGTAAGGACGTCACGTCAGACGTGTACTGTGCTCCCAGAGTGTACAGAGTAATCTGTATTCAGCTTAACACTATTGTTGAAGGGACGTTGACACATGTTACAAATTCATATAAATTGAGGTTTTCCACATTGAAGGTAGTTTTTGAAATACTATAATTGTTATAATTTGGAGAGGATCAGGAGCGAAATCAAACACATACAGCTTCGTCTAGATGATACAATGATACTGACTTTATTACACTGTAGGTGGCGCTACAAAAATGCTCATGTGCCAAATCTATCTAACACCCCCACTATTTGAAACATTGTACATTTTTGACTAAATCTAAACCCAAACTATTCATAAACTTATAATGCTTATTACTACCTAAAGCTTTTGTAAAAATATCTGCAGGCATTTCATCTGATTGCAAATATTCAACATTTATAAGACCATTTTCCACTGTTTCACGAATAAAGTGGTACCTTATATCGATGTGCTTCGTGCGCTTATGAAATATTGGATTAAGCGTCAATTTCAATGCACTTTGGCTATCGCTATATAGAGAGATACAATCAAAAGAGTTAGTTAATTCCCCTAACAAATTTTTCAAATAAATTGCCTCTTTCGATGCTTCCCCCAAGGCCATATATTCGGCTTCTGTGCTAGAAAGAGCAACCGTTTTTTGTTTTTTACTTTCCCATGAAATTAATGAATTTGAATACATGAAACAAAAACCAGTATAGGATCTCCTATCATATACATTACTCCCCCAGTCTGCATCTACAAAACCTTCTAAACATTTTGAACTACTTTTAAAGGTTAAACAATAATCTTTTGTTTTCTTTAAATACTTCAAAAGTCTTTTTAAACTATTCCAATGAGTCTGATTGAAACAATTGTTAAATTGACTGAGAAAACTAACACTGTACGAAATGTCTGGACGAGTCATTACTGCCAAATACATTAAGCCTCCAATCAACTGTTGATATGGAGCTGAAAAATCACTATTTTTAACTCCTTCTAGTTTTAAGTTTTTCTCCATTGGAGTTTCTACAGTTTTACAATCTGCCATATTAAATTTTAACAACAAAGACTCTATATAATCCTTTTGATCTAAAGTAATAATATTCTTAGACTTGTTTACATATACAAATATTCATCCCCAAAATCTGCTTGGCTTTGCCTAAATCTTTCAACTGAAAATTTTCTGCCAATTTTTGTTTGAGATCATTTGTCTCGGAAATATCATTTGAAAAAATGAAAAAATCATCAACATACAAACAAATTATTGTCAACAATTTTACATTATGTTTAATAAATACACATGGTTCGTATTTTGACCTTTCATAATTCAAATCGGTTAAGACACTTTCAACCTTTTTGTACCATACCCTTGATGACTGTTTAAGTCCATAAATTGCCTTATTGAGTTTAAATACCTTGTTTTTACTTCCACGTTTTGAGTAACCATCAGGTTGTTTCATAAAGATTGTTTCTGATAAATCCCCATTTAAGAATGCAGTGACAACATCTAAATGAAAGATATCTAATCCTAAATCTACACTTAAGGCTATCAACAGGCGTAATGTAGAGAACCTAACTACAGGCGAAAAAGTCTCATTATAGTCTATACCCTCTTTTTGTGTAAAACCTTTTGCCACTAATCTCGCATGATAAGTTTTATTATTTTCACTGTCAACTTTGATTTTGAATACCCATTTACATTCAACTACTTCACTTCTTTTGGGTAAATCCACTAAACACCACGTATTATTTAATTCCATGCACTTTATCTCGTGTTCTACTGCTTCTTTCCATTTGTCACCATCTGGTCTTGAGAAAGCTTCTGAGACTGTTACTGGAACATCATTAATTGTAGTTTCTTCAATTTCTGGAACGACACTCAAGTAGGTCACATAATCTTCATAGGTTTTTTCTTTTCTTCTTCTTTGTGAACTTCTTGTTTCTCCACTATATTGTACTTCTGTTCCCAATGAGTTTTCTGGAATGTAATCTTCATCTGAATCGATTCTTGCCTGTGGTATTTCTTCATTTTCTTCATCTTTAAATTGTTCAATTGGAACTTCAACGGTATCTGCTGGTTGTTCCCCCACTGGATCTGATACCACTTCAGAATCTTCTGTTCGTTTAGATCGAAGGTCTTCATATATTATGACATCCCTACTCGTTGTAACATCATCTTTAATAGGATCATAGATTCTATAACCTTTAATGTTATGTGAATATCCTACAAAAATACATTTCTTTGATTTTTTGTCAAATTTCAGTCGTCTTTCTTTTGGAACATGCACCATAATGGGACTTCCAAATATTCGAAAATCTGACACATTGGGTTTATTGCCAAACCACACTTCATATGGAGTTTTTTCATTTGGACCCCTTGAAATGCACCTATTTCTTAGATAATTAGCTGTGTGAACTGCTTCTGCCCAAAATCTTTTTGGCAAGTTTGCATCGAACAATAAATTACATTTGGCCTTTTCCACGATTGTACGGTTCAACCTTTCACTTAGACCATTTTGTTGAGGTGTGTAAGAATTTGTTTTTTGATGAACTATACCATGACTCTTCAAAAAATTCTCAAATTGATTACTGCAAAATTCACCACCTTGATCAGTACGAAATGTTTTTATTCTTTTATCTTGCTGATTTTGTACCATTGCTAAAAATTCCTTAAATAGGCCTAAAGCTTGGTTCTTTTCTTTCAAAAAATAAACAAACGACATTCTACTGTAATCGTCAGTTAAGAGCATGAAGTATCTGGAACCTCCAATTGAAATGGTTTCCATTGGTCCACATAGGTCTGCGTGTATGATATTGAGTTTTTCATTGCTGCGTATACCTAAATTTGGAACTGGCAATCTACTTTGTTTACCTTCACAGCATACTATGCAACTTGATTTATCAATGGTAGCACGTCTTTTTAACTCTAAACCATCAACACAATGCTTCATTTTGTTTAAATCTTGACTATTGATGTGTGCTAATCGTCTGTGCCAAATTTCTGAATCATCACAAATAGCTAAAAAACAATTTTCTTGCTTCATGTTCAATTTATAAACTTCATCAACTAATTCTGCTGTGGCTATTAAATCATTGTTTTTACTATAAATGCAGCATCCTCTTTTATTAAAACAAACTTTTCGATTTTCTTTAGAAATTAACTGGCTTACTGATATGAGGTTTGTGGTTAAACTTGGAATACACAACACGTCATGAACTGTAACTGAATTGTTCTTTCCATTAACCGAAGTTATAATGTCCATATCACCTGAACATTTCACTGGTACTCTTTGTTTATTTGCAACAACAATTTCTTTTACTTCTGCTTGTGTAACGTTCTTGAACCAGGATTCGTTTGGAGTCATGTGTCTACTGGCACCTGAGTCCAGATAAAAATCATTCTCGTTGTAATTTCCCGTGAGAAATGTTGCACTGAATGCATACTTTTTATCCATTTTCGAGAAATTTTCTGAAGTTGAACGTCTCTGAGACTGATTCGGGCACTTCGACATGAAATGTCCTTGTTGTTTGCATTTATAACAAACAACGCTTCTTCTGTCAGTTTCAGTCGACTTAGAATTCTTCTTTTTACTGCTGCTGCCATCTCTCGGATAACTTTTGAAGTTTCCTCTTGCTGAAAAAGCGTTACTTCTGCTGGTTGCGCCATCCGTCTGCAGGTCGACTAACTTACTCTTGATTGAATCTGTGGTCACTGTAATTCCAGAGTGTTCTATTCCCATCAACATCGGAGCGTATTTGTCTGGCAACCCAGCGAGTAAAAGGGAACCTACCCATTCTTCGTTGATGTCGAAGCCACTTTTTCTTAATTTCTGCGAAGTCTCGATAATTTGATTCACGTAACTTTCCATTGACTCACAATTATCCAGCCTTATGGAGATAAGATTGCGTAGTAGTCCAATTTTTCTCGTAACACCCGTGTCTTCGTAGAGATTCTTGATTTTATTCCAAACCTCTTCGCACGTGTTTCACGTCTTTCACATGAACATACATCGATGGGTCCAAAGTTAGAATCAACTTAGCTTTCGCTTTTGCTATTACACTAGCGTCGGTTTCTTCACCGTTTAAGCACTTTGTTAGACCTTCCAGCACGAACACGTTTTCTATGGCGAAACACCATTCATCGTAGTTCTCGCGGCCAACAAGCTTCGGAACATTGTTTAAATCAAAGATATTCTACACCAAGATGGAGCATTCCTTTACTGGATGAACTGAATGTTATGTGGCCATAATAAACACTGTTTGTTTACAAACAAAGAGTGTGGCGTAAACAGAAGTCAGTGGCGTGGATCTAAAAAATTGTAAATAATACAAAATCAGAAATAAATCCCCAAAAGGTTATTATCTTATAATCTTCGGTTATTATATTTCATTGGGTGCAGAACGATATCATGTTTTTTTTTTAATTAAATTTCGTTAACCGTCTCGAATGTTTCCATCTTATTGTAAATTATTTTTAGACATAGAATTTTTAATGTTCGGGGATATTGTCTTCAATGTGAAAGGAAATTTGGAATAGCAAATATGATTTTCATATATTGTTGTGATGGTTTGGCTAATTACACAGATACAGTTGAATGAATCTCATTAACAATGATCTCATGAATTATCTTGTTTTATCGAATACATTTGTATTCAGGTCACTTTTCAGTGAGGCTCAGTCTGTGTAGTACATAAGTACCGAACGAGACAGTTTGGTATATTGCTCAGAGTTGAGTCAAAATATTTATTGGGGACCCCTATGGTGTTACAAATGGAACTCAGTTGACTGCGAAGGTTGGAAAATTGATCATACTACAACCTCATTCTACATAAATTTATTTCTGATATAAGTTGGATTAAATAACAAATACATTCATAACTTCCATAAAAAATAACGTCTCTAACAGAAAATAAATATAAATAATTTTTACATAAATGAAATACAATAATCAGAATTTTCTGATAACTATAATGAAATAACCAAGAATTGCAAAGATATTATTTAAATTAAACTTATTGATTCTGATACAAAATCAGATGTGTGAGCACATACTTCTATCTCGATTCACCACTTGATCGCTCATTTTTCTCGTTTTGTGAATTCTTTTAGTGAAATATCTTTTCAATATCAGTTTAATCAATGGCAATTTTCCTTGTTTTGGGGTCCTGAAATCTCCATCTGTTACATCACCAACAATCCAACAAAACATTTTCTTCTTCTTACTCTTCGTACAGTACTTTTAGCTTCAGAACTGAAATGAGAAAATTGAAGTTTGATATCACAAACCAGAATATATTTGGCAATATTTTCAAATCTTGAAAAAAATTTAGTAAAACTCACAAAGTTGGATGTGGTCCCGTAAATACAGCAGAAGATACCAATTTGCTTGACGATTCTGAAGCGGTTAAAGTAGCAGAATCTGAAGCAGTCAGTGTAGCAGACAAATCAGTGGCTGTTGAAGTTCTGGATATTTTAGTATCACTCACTTTTGTGGATTCCCCAACACTACCAAGATTAGTAATATTATCTGATAGCTTCTGAGTCACAGACCTTTCATCTGGAGATGTGCTACTGGAACTGAAATATGAGATATTATATTTCGTTATCAATATTCTTAGAATCCAATTTGAATAGAACAACCTATAATATTCAGAAGACTCACCAATGAAGCGATAACGAAATCCTGGACGAAATAGCTTCAGTTTTCAAAAGTCTTCATCACAAAAATGGTCAGGGCAAACGTAACCTCCGTCGCAGATTTTGTATTTCCCAAATTTAATTGATCGATCCACAATTTCCGTCTAGCTTTATCACAAGACATTCTATCAAAAGGAAATACTGCTTTTAAAATAAGTTTACAATATGCTCATATTCAGAGCTAGGTACCCCAAGCTACGCCTATGGTAAATTATTGTTTGTTGTCATTTACTTACCAATGTATGGATCTCCCTCAGCCTTTACTGGAGCTTTATATACATATCACTCAGGAATTAACCATTTTTCAGTTATATATAACGAATAAGTATTGTACAATACAGTTTTTACGATAAGAATCACTTAGTTAACTCAAAATAATGAGTTAGAACTAGATTCACTCAAGAATCAGCTGTGAAGAAGGCGGCCATAATGGAATGGTCGAGCTAGGGTGAAAACACAGCGTTGTCACTATTTTATCGCAGAATCTCTCTTTGAATTCGCTTTCTGAATTCAGGTCGAATGAATCAAATATATTTTGTGGAATATGCTTGGTATGAACGTACTAACGAACCCCTAATCGTCATAGTTAGGTATAAGTAAAAGTAAAATTAGTATAACGGTTAATATGAAATACCTTTGGAGAATAAAAACCGTTTCAAGAAGGTGTAAAATAACTAACATTGAAAAAAAGAAACAAGGTCCAGTCAAATATGATTTTATCTATCAATATTTCTAAAATAGCCTCAACATTGATTTCGTATTCAGTAAATTGTAAATTGAAATAAGGCGTATCATATTCGTTGTATATATTGTAGTTGTTGATCTGGAGATTCTAAACATTTTTGAAAAAACCGGCAACTCTGCACGGATTCATTCGTTTCTCTAGGTCACATGGTGGAAAGCCACCAATAGGCAGCTGCGGGAAGGTTGTTTTGATTTTGAAGTAAATAATAAACAATTCGCTATCTTATTTCGACCACGTTTTCTCTCTCACTACACTCTATCTTGGTGTAGAATATCTTTGGTTTAAATAGTTCTGAGCCATTTTTATCTTCTAGAAGCGCGTTACTATTTCACTTTACACTTGTTGCACAGCACAAGGAACGATTATCTGGGCTATAACCTGTTATAATTTGGAGAGGATCAGGAGCGAAATCAAACACATACAGCTTCGTCTAGATGATACAATGATACTGACTTTATTACACTGTAGGTGGCGCTACAAAAATGCTCATGTGCCAAATCTATCTAACAATAATAATATTTTAGTGATCTAATTACTCTCATTAAATTAAATAAAATCGATTTAAAATGTGTAATCTATTACCGTTTATCACGTGATTGCGAACACTAATGAGAATACGTGACGTCACTGTTCTGTAAACAAGCTAACCTATAACCTTACTGTCATCACGAGTACGAACTTACGAAGAACAGAAGAGAGTAAAACGTATCACCAGCGAACTATTTCACGATTATTTGATATTACGCAAACGATTCGTTCGCAAGAAATCACACAAGATCAGTTCGCTTTGACAGACGGCGAAGTCTGTTTACCGTATAGTAACGTCATCATAATCACTTCTTTTGAGCGGGAATTTTGAAAACTATTCTTATTTACGCATTTTTTATTGGTATTTGCAATATTTTTTCCATTTTTTCGTGTTTGTATAGGGCTTATCTACAAATTAATATCATTTCCAAAAAATAGTCAACATCCCTATTGTGGTATTAACCTTTTTCATCTGTTAAAACTGCACCATTAAATCAAACTCAGACAAGACGCCTGGCAACCTTAAACATGATAACTATGTCAATATTATTTTGATTGAATGACACCTTCTCAACAATTTTTCTTTAAATACTAATTAATGAGAACACGATAAAAACTTCTAAATATCCCTCTAGAATAGCCGTGTATAAAACAAAATATAGCTCAGATGCACGGGAAATATACAAGATATCAAAACAGTACTCATTTTCTAGTTTGGAATTTTTGCCGATAGAGGGCGTTTGGATATTTGGATTCGCCAATAATTTATAACACCAATCTGTGGTCACATACCAGAAAAATGGCCGCCAATGCAGCCACGTGGCGATTTCGTCATAATAGATCCTATAGAAGAAGGTGTTAAAGTGAAAGGTGATATCGCAAGAATTTTAACATGTGAACACATAAAGTTTTATAAGGAAGACAACATATGGCCCTTTCTTGAGTGTATGAAGCAACATTCAGAAGAAAGTGATAGTGATGATGACAATATACCAATGAACAGGAACAGGGAGCCAGCAATTATTGAAACATACAGTGAAAGTGATGATGACGATATACCGATGAATAGGAACAGGAAGCCAGCAATGATCGAAGCATACAGTGAAAGTGACAGTAACGATTCAAGGGATTTTTACAGCAGTGAGGATGAAGAAGAATAATATCGTATTAAAAAACATTTGTGAATATTGTAAATAAAGTTCGAGTCCTATTTCATTTTTTAGATGGCACAACTCACTGTAGTTTACTTCAGAATATAAATGTGTTACAATCTTGTCATATTTTTTGTGAATAAAAAATGGTATTTAATTTGCATATTCTGTTTCATTGATATTCTAACGATAGGGCTGATGAGTTACACTCTATTTAAATGTTGAAAAGGATCTATTTCCAATATCGAACCCATTCGTGCCTAGGCCATAGATACCGATTACATAAAGATGTGCTCTGATGAGCATGGTCTACGTTGGAAGGCATTAAGGTGCAGACACATTGTTATCATGTCACGTCACATCAGGTCATCTTCCCAAAATGTGCAACCACGATAATGCATGGAACTTAGAGCATAGGAAGAGAGACACACCTTTCAATAATAAATAGTGAAGCCAAATCATCAGAACTAAACTGGGCGATTGTACTACTACGGAATCAAAATTTTCGCAACATTGCATCGGCTGTCACGCTATAGCACTGAAAGCAAGCAAGATCTATATTCCGCAAATTTACATTTTCTGAATGCACGTGATATCACGTCTGATATTTTGTGAAATGTCATTCTGACATACATTTGAAACTGATCTGGATGCTCATTCAATAATTCTCGAATTAATTGATGGAATTCCCCCACTTCCTCTGTTCGTTGAATCATTTGGTAAATCGAATCCCTTCTATGAGAATCACCAGCAACTGTAAAAGCAGGCTATATTTTCCATATCTTCTTCCCATTTCCTCGCTTGAGATCACATGACTTGACCACAATTTGTATGCACCTTTAGTGTTGTTGTTCCAAATCGATATACCTATATCTCCCTCTATGCATACAGGAACACATTTTGTTTTCGTATGCCTTATCAAGATTTATTTTAAATTTGGGCTTATGTTCTTTTCGTGAGTCACGTACATCCATTTTTCAAATTGAACTTGTTATACAGCTTTGTGCTCAGGTAGGTACTCATAATCGAATTCTAAGAACTTTTACCAATGTTTCAGAGAATGTTATAGTGAATTCCTCACCCAGAGCTAAAAAACAAAAAAATTACTCTCTTCAATAACGGCTATTATATACAACTAGGTACTCACAAACACTAACTATGCTATCCCCAATAATGTCACCAGCCGATAGTTTCACACAGCAGTATTATAATGAAGTGGAGATTAAAGAATTTCTTCAAACAATTTATTCTTCTCACAATGTCATAATGAAATCTAGTATAAGGGAGTGACCTAGGTTGAGCGATAAATTGGACATTTCCGAACATAGTTTTGATCTCAAGATCCGATTACTGCCCTCATAATACATAAAATGGAAGATAACTCACTCGAAAATTTCGTATAACCTTGAGTTCTTTATTCTTAGTTTAGCAGACATAACGTTTATGTTCAGATGCCACAACTTCAATAACTGATCCTTTGATCATTAGCAAAATTATTCTATACTATACTAAACTGGTAAGTTATAATAATGTCCTCACTCAAACTGACTGTTTGATTTTTGTTCATGTGTATCATATTTCACTTAGATTAGAACTCTGTTCTAGTAATCTAGTAGCAAGTTTTTCTGTCAACGATACTAACCTGATTGAAATCAAATCGAAGATCGGAGGTATGAGCAGTTTTATTTGTTTGATCTCAAGTTCTAGTGTCAGTTATGCAAATACTGATTCGTTTGGGCTCTGTAACAAGACAATCGATTTCGTCATTGTATCTTATAAATCAATCCAGACTGTTTGAATGTTTGATGGGGTGGTTTATGTTTATAGTGAAAAGCGGTTACAGTACACTGCGATCTTAAGGTCTATTGTGCCCCCTAACAGAGCTGTCAGATGTGTCAGAGCTGTGTAATCCCGCTGTTTAAATCAAGTGAGATCCGCGGCGCGGTGACTACCTTACCTATTATATCTATACAATACAATTTTATACATGATTCCTCAATGAAGAATTGAATAAACTATACTCTCTATCTGAAAAACAACGAAATTCACATAACATTCATTTTCGCTTTCGCCAAATTTTCATGTGTTTGCATTTTGTTTGAGGTTATTTTTATTTCGCGAATTTCGCCGATGGCAGATATAGGACGTAATCTGACAGACGCATTGTTGTTCTACAGACTGTGGCTGCATTGGCGGCCATTTTTCTGGTATGTGACCACAGATTGGTGTTATAAATTATTGGCGAATCCAAATATCCAAACGCCCTCTATCGGCAAAAATTCCAAACTAGAAAATGAGTACTGTTTTGATATCTTGTATATTTCCCGTGCATCTGAGCTATATTTTGTTTTATACACGGCTATTCTAGAGGGATATTTAGAAGTTTTTATCGTGTTCTCATTAATTAGTATTTAAAGAAAAATTGTTGAGAAGGTGTCATTCAATCAAAATAATATTGACATAGTTATCATGTTTAAGGTTGCCAGGCGTCTTGTCTGAGTTTGATTTAATGGTGCAGTTTTAACAGATGAAAAAGGTTAATACCACAATAGGGATGTTGACTATTTTTTGGAAATGATATTAATTTGTAGATAAGCCCTATACAAACACGAAAAAATGGAAAAAATATTGCAAATACCAATAAAAAATGCGTAAATAAGAATAGTTTTCAAAATTCCCGCTCAAAAGAAGTGATTATGATGACGTTACTATACGGTAAACAGACTTCGCCGTCTGTCAAAGCGAACTGATCTTGTGTGATTTCTTGCGAACGAATCGTTTGCGTAATATCAAATAATCGTGAAATAGTTCGCTGGTGATACGTTTTACTCTCTTCTGTTCTTCGTAAGTTCGTACTCGTGATGACAGTAAGGTTATAGGTTAGCTTGTTTACAGAACAGTGACGTCACGTATTCTCATTAGTGTTCGCAATCACGTGATAAACGGTAATAGATTACACATTTTAAATCGATTTTATTTAATTTAATGAGAGTAATTAGATCACTAAAATATTATTATTGTTAGATAGATTTGGCACATGAGCATTTTTGTAGCGCCACCTACAGTGTAATAAAGTCAGTATCATTGTATCATCTAGACGAAGCTGTATGTGTTTGATTTCGCTCCTGATCCTCTCCAAATTATAACAGGTTATAGCCCAGATAATCGTTCCTTGTGCTGTGCAACAAGTGTAAAGTGAAATAGTAACGCGCTTCTAGAAGATAAAAATGGCTCAGAACTATTTAAACCAAAGATATTCTACACCAAGATAGAGTGTAGTGAGAGAGAAAACGTGGTCGAAATAAGATAGCGAATTGTTTATTATTTACTTCAAAATCAAAACAACCTTCCCGCAGCTGCCTATTGGTGGCTTTCCACCATGTGACCTAGAGAAACGAATGAATCCGTGCAGAGTTGCCGGTTTTTTCAAAAATGTTTAGAATCTCCAGATCAACAACTACAATATATACAACGAATATGATACGCCTTATTTCAATTTACAATTTACTGAATACGAAATCAATGTTGAGGCTATTTTAGAAATATTGATAGATAAAATCATATTTGACTGGACCTTGTTTCTTTTTTTCAATGTTAGTTATTTTACACCTTCTTGAAACGGTTTTTATTCTCCAAAGGTATTTCATATTAACCGTTATACTAATTTTACTTTTACTTATACCTAACTATGACGATTAGGGGTTCGTTAGTACGTTCATACCAAGCATATTCCACAAAATATATTTGATTCATTCGACCTGAATTCAGAAAGCGAATTCAAAGAGAGATTCTGCGATAAAATAGTGACAACGCTGTGTTTTCACCCTAGCTCGACCATTCCATTATGGCCGCCTTCTTCACAGCTGATTCTTGAGTGAATCTAGTTCTAACTCATTATTTTGAGTTAACTAAGTGATTCTTATCGTAAAAACTGTATTGTACAATACTTATTCGTTATATATAACTGAAAAATGGTTAATTCCTGAGTGATATGTATATAAAGCTCCAGTAAAGGCTGAGGGAGATCCATACATTGGTAAGTAAATGACAACAAACAATAATTTACCATAGGCGTAGCTTGGGGTACCTAGCTCTGAATATGAGCATATTGTAAACTTATTTTAAAAGCAGTATTTCCTTTTGATAGAATGTCTTGTGATAAAGCTAGACGGAAATTGTGGATCGATCAATTAAATTTGGGAAATACAAAATCTGCGACGGAGGTTACGTTTGCCCTGACCATTTTTGTGATGAAGACTTTTGAAAACTGAAGCTATTTCGTCCAGGATTTCGTTATCGCTTCATTGGTGAGTCTTCTGAATATTATAGGTTGTTCTATTCAAATTGGATTCTAAGAATATTGATAACGAAATATAATATCTCATATTTCAGTTCCAGTAGCACATCTCCAGATGAAAGGTCTGTGACTCAGAAGCTATCAGATAATATTACTAATCTTGGTAGTGTTGGGGAATCCACAAAAGTGAGTGATACTAAAATATCCAGAACTTCAACAGCCACTGATTTGTCTGCTACACTGACTGCTTCAGATTCTGCTACTTTAACCGCTTCAGAATCGTCAAGCAAATTGGTATCTTCTGCTGTATTTACGGGACCACATCCAACTTTGTGAGTTTTACTAAATTTTTTTCAAGATTTGAAAATATTCTGGTTTGTGATATCAAACTTCAATTTTCTCATTTCAGTTCTGAAGCTAAAAGTACTGTACGAAGAGTAAGAAGAAGAAAATGTTTTGTTGGATTGTTGGTGATGTAACAGATGGAGATTTCAGGACCCCAAAACAAGGAAAATTGCCATTGATTAAACTGATATTGAAAAGATATTTCACTAAAAGAATTCACAAAACGAGAAAAATGAGCGATCAAGTGGTGAATCGAGATAGAAGTATGTGCTCACACATCTGATTTTGTATCAGAATCAATAAGTTTAATTTAAATAATATCTTTGCAATTCTTGGTTATTTCATTATAGTTATCAGAAAATTCTGATTATTGTATTTCATTTATGTAAAAATTATTTATATTTATTTTCTGTTAGAGACGTTATTTTTTATGGAAGTTATGAATGTATTTGTTATTTAATCCAACTTATATCAGAAATAAATTTATGTAGAATGAGGTTGTAGTATGATCAATTTTCCAACCTTCGCAGTCAACTGAGTTCCATTTGTAACACCATAGGGGTCCCCAATAAATATTTTGACTCAACTCTGAGCAATATACCAAACTGTCTCGTTCGGTACTTATGTACTACACAGACTGAGCCTCACTGAAAAGTGACCTGAATACAAATGTATTCGATAAAACAAGATAATTCATGAGATCATTGTTAATGAGATTCATTCAACTGTATCTGTGTAATTAGCCAAACCATCACAACAATATATGAAAATCATATTTGCTATTCCAAATTTCCTTTCACATTGAAGACAATATCCCCGAACATTAAAAATTCTACGTCTAAAAATAATTTACAATAAGATGGAAACATTCGAGACGGTTAACGAAATTTAATTAAAAAAAAAACATGATATCGTTCTGCACCCAATGAAATATAATAACCGAAGATTATAAGATAATAACCTTTTGGGGATTTATTTCTGATTTTGTATTATTTACAATTTTTTAGATCCACGCCACTGACTTCTGTTTACGCCACACTCTTTGTTTGTAAACAAACAGTGTTTATTATGGCCACATAACATTCAGTTCATCCAGTAAAGGAATGCTCCATCTTGGTGTAGAATATCTTTGATTTAAACAATGTTCCGAAGCTTGTTGGCCGCTAGAACTACGATGAATGGTGTTTCGCCATAGAAAACGTGTTCGTGCTGGAAGGTCTAACAAAGTGCTTAAACGGTGAAGAAACCGACGCTAGTGTAATAGCAAAAGCGAAAGCTAAGTTGATTCTAACTTTGGACCCATCGATGTATGTTCATGTGAAAGACGTGAAACACGTGCGAAGAGGTTTGGAATAAAATCAAGAATCTCTACGAAGACACGGGTGTTACGAGAAAAATTGGACTACTACGCAATCTTATCTCCATAAGGCTGGATAATTGTGAGTCAATGGAAAGTTACGTGAATCAAATTATCGAGACTTCGCAGAAATTAAGAAAAAGTGGCTTCGACATCAACGAAGAATGGGTAGGTTCCCTTTTACTCGCTGGGTTGCCAGACAAATACGCTCCGATGTTGATGGGAATAGAACACTCTGGAATTACAGTGACCACAGATTCAATCAAGAGTAAGTTAGTCGACCTGCAGACGGATGGCGCAACCAGCAGAAGTAACGCTTTTTCAGCAAGAGGAAACTTCAAAAGTTATCCGAGAGATGGCAGCAGCAGTAAAAAGAAGAATTCTAAGTCGACTGAAACTGACAGAAGAAGCGTTGTTTGTTATAAATGCAAACAACAAGGACATTTCATGTCGAAGTGCCCGAATCAGTCTCAGAGAAGTTCAACTTCAGAAAATTTCTCGAAAATGGATAAAAAGTATGCATTCAGTGCAACATTTCTCACGGGAAATTACAACGAGAATGATTTTTATCTGGACTCAGGTGCCAGTAGACACATGACTCCAAACGAATCCTGGTTCAAGAACGTTACACAAGCAGAAATTGTTGTTGCAAATAAACAAAGAGTACCAGTGAAATGTTCAGGTGATATGGACATTATAACTTCGGTTAATGGAAAGAACAATTCAGTTACAGTTCATGACGTGTTGTGTATTCCAAGTTTAACCACAAACCTCATATCAGTAAGCCAGTTAATTTCTAAAGAAAATCGAGTTTGTTTTAATAAAAGAGGATGCTGCATTTATAGTAAAAACAATGATTTAATAGCCACAGCAGAATTAGTTGATGAAGTTTATAAAATGAACATGCAGCAAGAAAATTGTTTTTTAGCTATTTGTGATGATTCAGAAATTTGGCACAGACGATTAGCACACATCAATAGTCAAGATTTAAACAAAATGAAGCATTGTGTTGATGGTTTAGAGTTAAAAAGACGTGCTACCATTGATAAATCAAGTTGCATAGTATGCTGTGAAGGTAAACAAAGTAGATTGCCAGTTCCAAATTTAGGTATACGCAGCAATGAAAAACTCAATATCATACACGCAGACCTATGTGGACCAATGGAAACCATTTCAATTGGAGGTTCCAGATACTTCATGCTCTTAACTGACGATTACAGTAGAATGTCGTTTGTTTATTTTTTGAAAGAAAAGAACCAAGCTTTAGGCCTATTTAAGGAATTTTTAGCAATGGTACAAAATCAGCAAGATAAAAGAATAAAAACATTTCGTACTGATCAAGGTGGTGAATTTTGCAGTAATCAATTTGAGAATTTTTTGAAGAGTCATGGTATAGTTCATCAAAAAACAAATTCTTACACACCTCAACAAAATGGTCTAAGTGAAAGGTTGAACCGTACAATCGTGGAAAAGGCCAAATGTAATTTATTGTTCGATGCAAACTTGCCAAAAAGATTTTGGGCAGAAGCAGTTCACACAGCTAATTATCTAAGAAATAGGTGCATTTCAAGGGGTCCAAATGAAAAAACTCCATATGAAGTGTGGTTTGGCAATAAACCCAATGTGTCAGATTTTCGAATATTTGGAAGTCCCATTATGGTGCATGTTCCAAAAGAAAGACGACTGAAATTTGACAAAAAATCAAAGAAATGTATTTTTGTAGGATATTCACATAACATTAAAGGTTATAGAATCTATGATCCTATTAAAGATGATGTTACAACGAGTAGGGATGTCATAATATATGAAGACCTTCGATCTAAACGAACAGAAGATTCTGAAGTGGTATCAGATCCAGTGGGGGAACAACCAGCAGATACCGTTGAAGTTCCAATTGAACAATTTAAAGATGAAGAAAATGAAGAAATACCACAGGCAAGAATCGATTCAGATGAAGATTACATTCCAGAAAACTCATTGGGAACAGAAGTACAATATAGTGGAGAAACAAGAAGTTCACAAAGAAGAAGAAAAGAAAAAACCTATGAAGATTATGTGACCTACTTGAGTGTCGTTCCAGAAATTGAAGAAACTACAATTAATGATGTTCCAGTAACAGTCTCAGAAGCTTTCTCAAGACCAGATGGTGACAAATGGAAAGAAGCAGTAGAACACGAGATAAAGTGCATGGAATTAAATAATACGTGGTGTTTAGTGGATTTACCCAAAAGAAGTGAAGTAGTTGAATGTAAATGGGTATTCAAAATCAAAGTTGACAGTGAAAATAATAAAACTTATCATGCGAGATTAGTGGCAAAAGGTTTTACACAAAAAGAGGGTATAGACTATAATGAGACTTTTTCGCCTGTAGTTAGGTTCTCTACATTACGCCTGTTGATAGCCTTAAGTGTAGATTTAGGATTAGATATCTTTCATTTAGATGTTGTCACTGCATTCTTAAATGGGGATTTATCAGAAACAATCTTTATGAAACAACCTGATGGTTACTCAAAACGTGGAAGTAAAAACAAGGTATTTAAACTCAATAAGGCAATTTATGGACTTAAACAGTCATCAAGGGTATGGTACAAAAAGGTTGAAAGTGTCTTAACCGATTTGAATTATGAAAGGTCAAAATACGAACCATGTGTATTTATTAAACATAATGTAAAATTGTTGACAATAATTTGTTTGTATGTTGATGATTTTTTCATTTTTTCAAATGATATTTCCGAGACAAATGATCTCAAACAAAAATTGGCAGAAAATTTTCAGTTGAAAGATTTAGGCAAAGCCAAGCAGATTTTGGGGATGAATATTTGTATATGTAAACAAGTCTAAGAATATTATTACTTTAGATCAAAAGGATTATATAGAGTCTTTGTTGTTAAAATTTAATATGGCAGATTGTAAAACTGTAGAAACTCCAATGGAGAAAAACTTAAAACTAGAAGGAGTTAAAAATAGTGATTTTTCAGCTCCATATCAACAGTTGATTGGAGGCTTAATGTATTTGGCAGTAATGACTCGTCCAGACATTTCGTACAGTGTTAGTTTTCTCAGTCAATTTAACAATTGTTTCAATCAGACTCATTGGAATAGTTTAAAAAGACTTTTGAAGTATTTAAAGAAAACAAAAGATTATTGTTTAACCTTTAAAAGTAGTTCAAAATGTTTAGAAGGTTTTGTAGATGCAGACTGGGGGAGTAATGTATATGATAGGAGATCCTATACTGGTTTTTGTTTCATGTATTCAAATTCATTAATTTCATGGGAAAGTAAAAAACAAAAAACGGTTGCTCTTTCTAGCACAGAAGCCGAATATATGGCCTTGGGGGAAGCATCGAAAGAGGCAATTTATTTGAAAAATTTGTTAGGGGAATTAACTAACTCTTTTGATTGTATCTCTCTATATAGCGATAGCCAAAGTGCATTGAAATTGACGCTTAATCCAATATTTCATAAGCGCACGAAGCACATCGATATAAGGTACCACTTTATTCGTGAAACAGTGGAAAATGGTCTTATAAATGTTGAATATTTGCAATCAGATGAAATGCCTGCAGATATTTTTACAAAAGCTTTAGGTAGTAATAAGCATTATAAGTTTATGAATAGTTTGGGTTTAGATTTAGTCAAAAATGTACAATGTTTCAAATAGTGGGGGTGTTAGATAGATTTGGCACATGAGCATTTTTGTAGCGCCACCTACAGTGTAATAAAGTCAGTATCATTGTATCATCTAGACGAAGCTGTATGTGTTTGATTTCGCTCCTGATCCTCTCCAAATTATAACAATTATAGTATTTCAAAAACTACCTTCAATGTGGAAAACCTCAATTTATATGAATTTGTAACATGTGTCAACGTCCCTTCAACAATAGTGTTAAGCTGAATACAGATTACTCTGTACACTCTGGGAGCACAGTACACGTCTGACGTGACGTCCTTACACGTCACGTCAGAGTAATCTGTATTCAGCTTAATGAAATTGATCATCGATAATAAAGTACCTATTTAAATAAATTCGATTTTCATATTCTAAACATCTCTTACATTGCCGAAATCGCCCTGGGGTTCGATGCCTGATAACACAAGGGTAAGAGAGAGAACTGGCCTTACTTCCGAGTGTTTATTTCCAATAGGTCCGACTGAATTAGCAATCAATTAGTAGAAAAGTTGGAAAAATCATTTAACCTGTACTGAACCCCATGCAAAACGAAACGTTTTGTCTCGCCCCTTTCGAAGATGGCGTAACTTGCCCCTCTTTTTTTATTGGCGATTCCAACCACCGATGAGGGCGCAGCTGACTGTAAACAAAAATTACAGATCCCTTCGAAAGAAATGAAATCTGTAACTGTAATCGAATGAGCATATTTTCGGAATGAGAGATCTTGTGGTGACTTTTTTCGGCATGCTCAAATGAAAAACATTGGAAATAGGTTAGGTTCGTGGTGTTAGAGAAATGCCGCGGCATCTAATAATCAAATTTATAATAATTTATTGTTTATGTTGGTGTATCACCTCGATAGATGGCGATGAAAATGTTGCGAGTCCTGCAATTTTCGAGTCTATGGTTGGACCCAATCAACCATAGAGCCAGGTCTATCTAGCATACCTATCTTTATAGTGCTCTACTTCTTCCGTATTAATGAAGAAGATCAAAAAATTCTGTGATCACCATGGATCTGTGGTCTACATTCTGCAAAAGTACTTAGCACAGCCAGGTCTGCATCTTGCGTAAACCACGTGTTTATTATCTTCAAGTTCACAGTGTTAGTCTTTCGCCGTAAAGAAGTGTACTCGAAAATATCCATCGATCCGATCAGTGCTATTACTCAGGCGTCATCAATATGTCTCGAGCAACCAAAAGGAAACATCTCTCGCGAGAAATTCACGATTTTTCGCCACCAACAGAGGAGCAGCAAATAGTGAAAATTGTGGGAACTAAAGGCAACAATCTTCACGAGGTAGAGAAATATGATAAAACTAGGTTTCTCGTCTCCATGCCTTTCAAATTCCGAAAATACATTTGGGTAAAACGTGGCGATTTCGTCATAATAGATCCTATAGAAGAAGGTGTTAAAGTGAAAGGTGAAATCGCAAGAATTTTAACATGTGAACACATAAAGTTTTATAAGGAAGACAACATATGGCCCTTTCTTGAGTGTATGAAGCAACATTCAGAAGAAAGTGATAGTGATGATGACAATATACCAATGAACAGGAACAGGGAGCCAGCAATTATTGAAACATACAGTGAAAGTGATGATGACGATATACCGACGAATAGGAACAGGAAGCCAGCAATGATCGAAGCATACAGTGAAAGTGACAGTAACGATTCAAGGGATTTTTACAGCAGTGAGGATGAAGAAGAATAATATCGTATTAAAAAACATTTGTGAATATTGTAAATAAAGTTCGAGTCCTATTTCATTTTTTAGATGGCACAACTCACTGTAGTTTACTTCAGAATATAAATGTGTTACAATCTTGTCATATTTTTTGTGAATAAAAAATGGTATTTAATTTGCATATTCTGTTTCATTGATATTCTAACGATAGGGCTGATGAGTTACACTCTATTTAAATGTTGAAAAGGATCTATTTCCAATATCGAACCCATTCGTGCCTAGGCCATAGATACCGATTACATAAAGATGTGCTCTGATGAGCATGGTCTACGTTGGAAGGCATTAAGGTGCAGACACATTGTTATCATGTCACGTCACATCAGGTCATCTTCCCAAAATGTGCAACCACGATAATGCATGGAACTTAGAGCATAGGAAGAGAGACACACCTTTCAATAATAAATAGTGAAGCCAAATCATCAGAACTAAACTGGGCGATTGTACTACTACGGAATCAAAATTTTCGCAATATTGCATCGGCTGTCACGCTATAGCACTGAAAGCAAGCAAGATCTATATTCCGCAAATTTACATTTTCTGAATGCACGTGATATCACGTCTGATATTTTGTGAAATGTCATTCTGACATACATTTGAAACTGATCTGGGTGCTCATTCAATAATTCTTGAATTAATTGATGGAATTCCCCCACTTCCTCTATTCGTTGAATCATTTGGTAAATCGAATCCCTTCTATGAGAATCACCAGCAACTGTAAAAGCAGGCTATATTTTCCATATCTTCTTCCCATTTCCTCGCTTGAGATCACATGACTTGACCACAATTTGTATGCACCTTTAGTGTTCTTGTTCCAAATCGATATACCTATATCTCCCTCTATGCATACAGGAACACATTTTGTTTTCGTATGCCTTATCAAGATTTATTTTAAATTTGGGCTTATGTTCTTTTCGTGAGTCACGTACATCCATTTTTCAAATTGAACTTGTTATACAGCTTTGTGCTCAGGTAGGTACTCATAATCGAATTCTAAGAACTTTTACCAATGTTTCGGAGAATGTTATAGTGAATTCCTCACCCAGAGCTAAAAAACAAAAAAATTACTCTCTTCAATAACGGCTATTATATACAACTAGGTACTCACAAACACTAACTATGCTATCCCCAATAATGTCACCAGCCGATAGTTTCACACAGCAGTATTATAATGAAGTGGAGATTAAAGAATTTCTTCAAACAATTTATTCTTCTCACAATGTCATAATGAAATCTAGTATAAGGGAGTGACCTAGGTTGAGCGATAAATTGGACATTTCCGAACATAGTTTTGATCTCAAGATCCGATTACTGCCCTCATAAAACATAAAATGGAAGATAACTCACTCGAAAATTTCGTATAACCTTGAGTTCTTTATTCTTAGTTCAGCAGACATAACGTTTATGTTCAGATGCCACAACTTCAATAACTGATCCTTTGATCATTAGCAAAATTATAAGTTATAATAATGTCCTCACTCAAACTGACTGTTTGATTTTTGTTCATGTGTATCATATTTCACTTAGATTAGAACTCTGTTCTAGTAATCTAGTAGCAAGTTTTTCTGTCAACGATACTAACCTGATTGAAATCAAATCGAAGATCCGAGGTATGAGCAGTTTTATTTGTTTGATCTCAAGTTCTAGTGTCAGTTATGCAAATACTGATTCGTTTGGGCTCTGTAACAAGACAATCGATTTCGTCATTGTATCTTATAAATCAATCCAGACTGTTTGAATGTTTGATGGGGTGGTTTATGTTTATAGTGAAAAGCGGTTACAGTACACTGCGATCTTAAGGTCTATTGTGCCCCCTAACAGAGCTGTCAGATGTGTCAGAGCTGTGTAATCCCGCTGTTTAAATCAAGTGAGATCCGCGGCGCGGTGACTACCTTACCTATTATATCTATACAATACAATTTTATACATGATTCCTCAATGAAGAATTGAATAAACTATACTCTCTATCTGAAAAACAACGAAATTCACATAACATTCATTTTCGCTTTCGCCAAATTTTCATGTGTTTGCATTTTGTTTGAGGTTATTTTTATTTCGCGAATTTCGCCGATGGCAGATATAGGACGTAATCTGACAGACGCATTGTTGTTCTACAGACTGTGGCTGCATTGGCGGCCATTTTTCTGGTATGTGACCACAGATTGGTGTTATAAATTATTGGCGAATCCAAATATCCAAACGCCCTCTATCGGCAAGGCGTTTGGCTACCTTCAGGTAGTCATAGTAATGCGCGTCATTTTCATCACGACGAGGCGTTTGGCTACCTTCAGGTAGTCATAGTTATGCGCGTCATTTTTATCACGACGAGGCGTTTGGCTACCTTCAGGTAGTCATAGTTAGGCGCGTCGTTTTCATCGCAACGAGGTGTTTGGCTACCTTCAGGTAGTCATAGTTATGTGCGTCATTTTTATTACGACGAGGCGTTTGGCTACCTTCAGGTAGTCATAGTAATGCGCGTCATTTTCATCACGACGAGGCGTATGGCTACCTTCAGGTAGTCATAGTTATGCGCGTCATTTTTATCACGACGAGGCGTTTGGCTACCTTCAGGTAGTCATAGTTATGCGCGTCATTTTTATCACGACGAGGCGTTTGGCTACCTTCAGGTAGTCATAGTTATGCGCGTCGTTTTCATCGCGACGAGGTGTTTGGCTACCTTCAGGTAAACATAGTTAGGCGCGTCGTTTTCATCGCAACGAGGTGTTCGGCTACTTTCAGGTAGTCATAGTTAGGCGCGTCGTTTTCATCGCAACGAGGTGTTTGGCTACCTTCAGGTAGTCATAGTTATGCGCGTCATTTTTATCACGACGAGGCGTTTGGCTACCTTAAGGTAGTCATAGTTATGCGCGTCGTTTTCATCGCGACGAGGTGTTCGGCTACCTTCAGGTAGTCATAGTTAGGCGCGTCGTTTTCATCGCAACGAGGTGTTTGGCTACCTTCAGGTAGTCATATTTATGCGCGTCATTTTTATCACGACGAGGCGTTTGGCTACCTTCAGGTAGTCTATTTCTCTGGTATTGGGCCTCAAGTCTGGCCATTTCCTCCAGTTCACCTTCCGTCCAAAGTGGTCTTCTGCTTCCCGACTCGGCTTCCGCATAGAGTTCCCTGTTATAATCTTCGGGATGAGAGGCCTGTTGGTGTTTTCTCAAGGCCATGTAGTTGTTAAATTCTCTGCCGCACTACCGGCATAGCGAGTCGTCAGCCGCCGGGACTCCCCGACAATATCTACGCTGGTGGTCCTTTCGCCTGATCTCGGTGGCGTATGATCTGCCACATATGCATGGGAACATGGTTCGCAGCCAGGTGGTATGAATAAATTCTCACCTCGACTTTATAAAATAAAACAATTAATCAGACGAACACAAATTTTCACACCCACAGTGTAGCTCTCTTGGAGGGATGAAAGTTTCTCGAAATTCGTCGGGATAGGAACCCCATGCCGTCCAAAGGTGCCTGTGCAGCGGTGTCCATCCACCACATGTGCACGTTAAGTGTTCACCCTCCATAATCTACCACGGCAAGTCCGAAAACTCGAAATTCCTCTAAGTCCATTATTCGGGATTTTCCTAAGTCGAAATTTGTTGAAATTTTCTTAAGTCCCGGCACCTGGCTCCTTCGCCTATTTGCAACTCGGCGAAAATTTTCAAAGTCCGGTTGTGTGGTTTTAAATGGGAGATACCTCTGTTACCTCCTGTGCTCCTAATCATTAAAATTTTTATCATCCAATATTTTCGAAGCGAATTTTTATTTAACAAAATCTGAGTTTTCTCGATATTGGCTTGAGATAGAAGGATTTTGTTTTTACTTAAATTCATGAATATTTTATGTACTTGGAAAAACTTCCTTCGGAATGAAGTTGAGTCCATCCTGTCTAATATTTTCGAAGCGAATTTTATTTTACAAAATCTGAGTTTTCTCGAAATTGGATCGATATAGAAGGATTTTGTTTTTACTAAAATTCGTGAATATTTTATGTACTTGGAAAAACTTCCATCGGAATGAAGTTGAGTCCATCCTGTCCAATATTTTCGAAGCGAATTTTTATTTTACAAAATCTGAGTTTTCTCGAAACTGGCTCGAGATAGGAGGATTTTGTTTTTACTAAATTTCATGAATATTTTATGTACTTGGAAAAACTTCAATCGGAATGAAGTTGAGTTCATCCTGTCCAATATTTTCGAAGCGAATTTTTATGTTACAAAATCTGAGTTTTCTCGAAATTGGCTTGAGATAGAAGAATTTCGAGAAAACTCAGATTTTGTAATATAAAAATTCGCTTCGAAAATATTGGACAGGATGGACTCAACTTTATTACGATGGAAGTTTTTCCAAGTATATAAAATATTTATGAAATTTAGTAAAAACAAAATCCTTCTATCTCGAGCCAGTTTCGAGAAAACTCAGATTTTGTAAAATAAAAATTCGCTTCGAAAATATTGGACAGGATGGACTCAACTTCATTCCGATGGAAGTTTTTCCAAGTACATAAAATATTCACGAATTTTAGTAAAAACAAAATCCTTCTATATCGATCCAATTTCGAGAAAACTCAGATTTTGTAAAATAGAAATTTGCTTCGAAAATATTGGACAGGATGGACTCAACTTCATTCCGATGGAAATTTTTCCAAGTACATAAAATATTCATGAATTTTAGTAAAAACAGAATCCTTCTATCTCGATCCAATTTCGAGAAAACTCAGATTTTGTAATATAAAAATTCGCTTCGAAAATATTGGACAGGATGGACTCAACTTTATTACGATGGAAGTTTTTCCAAGTATATAAAATATTCATGAATTTTAGTAAAAACAAAATCCTTCTATCTCAAGCCAATTTCGAGAAAACTCCGATTTTGTAAAATAAAAATTCGCTTCGAAAATATTGGACAGGATGGACCCAACTTCATCCGATGGAAGTTTTTCCAAGTACATAAAATATTCATGAATTTTAGTAAAAACAAAATCCTTCTATCTCAAGCCAATTTCGAGAAAACTCAGATTTTGTAACATAAAAATTCGCTTCGAAAATATTGGACAGGATGAACTCAACTTCATTCCGATTGAAGTTTTTCCAAGTACATAAAATATTCATGAAATTTAGTAAAAACGAGCCAGTTTCGAGAAAACTCAGATTTTGTAAAATAAAAATTCGCTTCGAAAATATTGGACAGGATGGACTCAACTTCATTCCGATCTGAGTTTTCTCGAAATTGGATCGATATAGAAGGATTTTGTTTTTACTAAAATTCGTGAATATTTTATGTACTTGGAAAAACTTCCATCGGAATGAAGTTGAGTCCGTCCTGTCCAATATTTTCGAAGCGAATTTTTATTTTACAAAATCTGAGTTTTCTCGAAACTGGCTCGAGATAGGAGGATTTTGTTTTTACTAAATTTCATGAATATTTTATGTACTTGGAAAAACTTCAATCGGAATGAAGTTGAGTTCATCCTGTCCAATATTTTCGAAGCGAATTTTTATGTTACAAAATCTGAGTTTTCTCGAAATTGGCTTGAGATAGAAGAATTTCGAGAAAACTCAGATTTTGTAATATAAAAATTCGCTTCGAAAATATTGGACAGGATGGACTCAACTTTATTACGATGGAAGTTTTTACTAAAATTCGTGAATATTTTATGTACTTGGAAAAACTTCCATCGGAATGAAGTTGAGTTTTCTCGAAACTGGCTCGAGATAGAAGGATTTTGTTTTTACTAAATTTCATAAATATTTTATATTTATATAAAAATTCGCTTCGAAAATATTGGACAGGATGGACTCAACTTTATTACGATGGAAGTTTTTCCAAGTATATAAAATATTCATGAATTTTAGTAAAAACAAAATCCTTCTATCTCAAGCCAATTTCGAGAAAACTCCGATTTTGTAAAATAAAAATTCGCTTCGAAAATATTGGACAGGATGGACCCAACTTCATCCGATGGAAGTTTTTCCAAGTACATAAAATATTCATGAATTTTAGTAAAAACAAAATCCTTCTATCTCAAGCCAATTTCGAGAAAACTCAGATTTTGTAACATAAAAATTCGCTTCGAAAATATTGGACAGGATGAACTCAACTTCATTCCGATTGAAGTTTTTCCAAGTACATAAAATATTCATGAAATTTAGTAAAAACGAGCCAGTTTCGAGAAAACTCAGATTTTGTAAAATAAAAATTCGCTTCGAAAATATTGGACAGGATGGACTCAACTTCATTCCGATGGAAGTTTTTCCAAGTACATAAAATATTCACGAATTTTAGTAAAAACAAAATCCTTCTATATCGATCCAATTTCGAGAAAACTCAGATTTTGTAAAATAAAATTCGCTTCGAAAATATTAGACAGGATGGACTCAACTTCATTCCGAAGGAAGTTTTTCCAAGTACATAAAATATTCATGAATTTAAGTAAAAACAAAATCCTTCTATCTCAAGCCAATATCGAGAAAACTCAGATTTTGTTAAATAAAAATTCGCTTCGAAAATATTGGATGATAAAAATTTTAATGATTAGGAGCACAGGAGGTAACAGAGGTATCTCCCATTTAAAACCACACAAACGGACTTTGAAAATTTTCGCCGAGTTGCAAATAGGCGAAGGATCCAGGTGCCGGGACTTAAGAAAATTTCAACAAATTTCGACTTCGGAAAATCCCGAATAATGGACTTAGAGGAATTTCGAGTTTTCGGACTTGCCGTGGTAGATTATGGAGGGTGAACACTTAACGTGCACATGTGGTGGATGGACACCGCTGCACAGGCACCTTTGGACGGCATGGGGTTCCTATCCCGACGAATTTCGAGAAACTTTCATCCCTCCAAGAGAGCTACACTGTGGGTGTGAAAATTTGTGTTCGTCTGATTAATTGTTTTATTTTATAAAGTCGAGGTGAGAATTTATTCATACCACCTGGCTGCGAAACCATGTTCCCATGCATATGTGGCAGATCATACGCCACCGAGATCAGGCGAAAGGACCACCAGCGTAGATATTGTCGGGGAGTCCCGGCGGCTGACGACTGCCGGTACTGCGGCAGAGAATTTAACAACTACATGGCCTTGAGAAAACACCAACAGGCCTCTCATCCCGAAGATTATAACAGGGAACTCTATGCGGAAGCCGAGTCGGGAAGCAGAAGACCACTTTGGACGGAAGGTGAACTGGAGGAAATGGCCAGACTTGAGGCCCAATACCAGGGAAATAGACTACCTGAAGGTAGCCAAACGCCTCGTCGTGATAAAAATGACGCGCATAAATATGACTACCTGAAGGTAGCCAAACACCTCGTTGCGATGAAAACGACGCGCCTAACTATGACTACCTGAAGGTAGCCGAACACCTCGTCGCGATGAAAACGACGCGCATAACTATGACTACCTTAAGGTAGCCAAACGCCTCGTCGTGATAAAAATGACCCGCCTGACTATGACTACCTGAAGGTAGCCGAACACATCCTTGCGATGAAAACGACGCCCCTAACTATGACTACCTGAAGGTAGCCAAACACCTCGTCGCGATGAAAACGACGCGCATAACTATGACTACCTGAAGGTAGCCAAACACCTCGTCGAGATGAAAACGACGCGCATAAATATTACTACCTGAAGGTAGCCAAACGCTTCGTCGTGATAAAAATGACGCGCATAACTATGACTACCTGAAGGTAGCCAAACACCTCGTCGAGATGAAAACGACGCGCATAACTATGACTACCTGAAGGTAGCCAAACACCTCGTCGAGATGAAAACGACGCGCATAACTATGACTACCTGAAGGTAGCCGAACACCTCGTCGTGATGAAAATGAAGCGCATAACTATGACTACCTGAAGGTAGCCAAACGCCTCGTCGTGATAAAAAAGACGCGCATAACTATGACTACCTGAAGGTAGCCAAACGCCTCGTTGCGATGAAAACGACGCGCCTAAATATGACTACCTTTCGAACCGTCGTAGGAGACGGACGTGTGAGCCGTGCTCAGATGTCCGCTTAGTTGTATTCTCGTTCCGCGTGTCGTGTCTGTGTGATTCTTGTGTCTGCGTGGAGATAAAGTTCTGTTGAACATCATGTGAAGAAATGGTGAATATTGGTTGAGATTTCCAAAAGTTATAATGAAATCTCCATTTATTAGAATCCCATTTATTTCCATATTCAAGATTCCGGCTATATAGCCGGAATCTTGAATATCCACATGACCGTTTTTATCTATCTCCACCACATAAAAAACTCACGAAAAGTTCATAAAAACTCGAACTCCGGTCATGTTGCTGTGATCTCTTGTTTTTCTACGTGAATCAAAGTCAATGTAAATAATGCGCGTTTATGCCTCCGTAGAATTCCATGAGCGTTGCATAAATCAGTTAAATGGGGCCTAGAGAAGTTCCTTTGCCCCCCCATCAAGCGTTACTATGGCCTAAGGGCCTTAATTCGGAATATAATGGCTAGTCATCATATTCACGTATCAGGAGATCAGGAGCATCAAGAGGTCGGCCGAATCCATGGCTGGCGTTCGACGCGCCGGTGGCCCACAGGGAGCGTACTGCGCAGACGTTGGGACTTGCACGAGTCACTACTAACTGATTCCTGCGTTAACACCAAGAAAACTCCGGCTTTTAAAGCAACAAAGTCCATTTTATTCGAACGTGGGACTTAGAATAATTTCATCAGGGAGCGAAATGGCGAAGGTGCTGGTTGTAGTCGAGGCTTGGGAAAATTTTCGAATTTGTGGACTTAGTCTAATTTTCGACCTGATTGGACTTAGGAAAATTTCGAACGACCATCATTCGGACTTAGAATATTTTTCAGCCTGCACGAAAATTTCGAGGAAGTCGGGTGGTCCCTTTTATCATGCAAACTACAACCACAATATATGCCCGAAAATGAACACATATATAGGGCGAGCCATGAGGTAAACAACTAACTTCAAGTCAGCTTGAGTGCATGCGCAATCCATTCATAATTGGATTTATGGATATATTCCAACCCTCTGGGGGCTGCCATGTGCGGTTGAACCTGTCACGCCACAAGAACTGCGGAGAGCTCCTACATGCTGTGGACGCTGGAGTCGCTGGATGCGGTGCGCGGAGAGCTCATTCTTGGAAGCGACAAGAGAGTCAGCATCTTGGACGTGATTGTTGTGGTCGTATTGCTGTTTTTTTTTTCTTAAAGTCGAGGTGAGAAAGTTTTTTATTCCACCTGACAGCGGCCTACAAAATGCCCTTCACATGCAATTGCGGTAAGACATACGCAACCAACATCAATCTCCGCGATCATCAGAGGAGATTCTGCCGTGGCCCCCCTAACCCGGATCGTCCCGAAGAGAGATGCCCGGTTTGTGGCCAGGATTATCGCTCGTATGCCAGCATGCGACTTCATATGAGTCGAGCACATCAGGATGAATATAATGCCGACCTCAATACAGAGGTCGAGTCCAGGAGTCGACGCCCCCAGTGGACTGAGGGGGAGCTTGAACTCATGGCGGAGCTGGAGGTCAATTTTGAGGGGGAAAGCAGCCGCCTTGTGGACTACCTTGCCGAACAAGTTGGCAGACCAAGGGAGGGGGTCAAAAGAAAAAGATACAATATGACCTATCGAAATATTGTAGAAAGGGTCCAACAGGAAAAGCAGGCTAGACTTGCTGCTGAGGTCGACGAGCCGTCTCAAGACGGGGAGTCGGATGACTCGGACTGCGTCCTGATTGAGGATACCCCTGTGATGGAGGTTGAAGCTCCGGCTGAGGTGGAGGATCCGGTTCTAAAACATCTGTTGGAGCTGTGCGTCGTGACGGAGGATATGGAGGCGCTGACAACTTGTCGCGCGGTCTGCATGAAGGAAGACGGCTACAGGGAGACCCTAGACAACTGGGTCAATCTGCTATGTCTGACATATGGTAAACCCCTGACCGCCAGAGGACGAACACAGCCCCGTGCTGGAGCTACAGGAAGAAGAAACAAAAGAGCTGAGCAATATAGAAGATGCCAACAGATCTATATTAGAGACAAAAAGAAGCTGGCTAGAGAGATCATAGACGGTTTGGCCCCTGACTCTGAAGGAGTTAAACCTCCGAAGGAGGATATCGAGGCGGCATACAAGGAGATTTTCGAACAAGAAGGTACAGCTGCTGAGCAACCCGTGCTCGAATTCGTTGGCGATGAGGTTGATACTTACGAACCAATCAACAGAGAGAATATTACGAATTTCATAAAACTGCTGGGCAAAACATCTGCCGGACCAGACGGAATTGATTCGAACCGACTGTCCAAGATCCCGAATGAGAAGCTGGAATTCCTGCTTAATATGATTCTTCTCTCCAAGTACGTACCAGGGGCACTCAGGGTCAGCCGCACAATTTTAATACCAAAGAAGAGCGAGCAGCTGCATCGGGTAGACAACTGGAGACCGTTGACCATCTCCTCCATCTTGCTCCGACTTCTTAACAGGATCATCGCCTCCAGGCTCTCGCAGCGGATACACCTGGATGAATGTCAGAGGGGGTTCACTTCGGTTGACGGATGCTTCGTCAATTCGATTACACTTCAGGCCATCATCAAAATGAAGAGGAAGGAGGGAAGGCCGCTTTCGGTGATCGGTCTCGACCTCAAGAGAGCGTTTGACAGCGTCTCGCATAAATCCGTTAAGCGGGCGCTGAAAAGATTCCGGATTGACAAAAACACGTCCGAGTATATAATGGCCAACCTACAGAACTCTAAGACCAGGCTGTTCTGCGAAGGAGAAGAGGTCGGCACATACAGCATCCTCAGGGGGGTCAAACAGGGAGATCCACTGTCCCCTATCATCTTTAACATGGTTCTTGATGAGCTCATAGCAGACCTGAAAATTAGACATGGGGTCCAGATAGGGCCAGTCGACATTTCAGTTATGGGCTATGCGGATGATTTGCTCCTACTAGGGGAGAGCAATAAAGATGCGCAGTACCTGCTTAAAATTGCTGTCGCCTTCTTCGAGGTCCATGGTTTGCAGTTGAATCCCGGAAAGTGCGTCTCCCTCTCACTCGCTGTGGTCCCCTCTAAAAAGAAATTATATCTACAGACAACACCAAAATTCTACATCTATGGAGAGCCGATCCCCCCCTTGGAGACCATAAATTCGGCCTTCAAATATCTAGGCTCCTCGTTCACATCAAGGGGCGTCACGCCCTGCAACCTCAAGAACCTCGACGAGCAGATAGGACGTATCATGAGGGCTCCACTAAAACCCCAACAAAAATGGGACATTTTGAAAAACTTCTTGATCCCAAGGTACATCCACTCGCTACAATCACCTTCGGTCTACAAGAGAGTGCTAAAGAGAGCCGATCAGTCGATCAGAAGAGCTGCCTGTACACATCATCGATGAGTCACTGTACGCTCCAACATCCATGGGCGGACTGGGACTTTTTTCGATGATGCGAAAAATACCAATTATTATGCGGGATAGGTTGGAGAGAGCTGCCGCCAGGTCTGCCCTATTCTCTTCGATTGCGGACATTGTGAGAGAATGGACGCTTCGAATCAGCAGAATGATCCATCCAGAGAGGAACACAAAAGCGGCAGTTGACCGGGCCAATGCCACCAGGCTCGAAGAATCCTTTTACGGCGGAGGAACGATGCAGGCAACCAACGACAATGCCGCCAATTTTTGGATATACTCCCCTCCACGGTATTGGAACACCCGCGACTTCCTGTCAGCAATAAAACTAAGAACTAATACCCTTCCAACCAAAGCACTTCCCTATGCTGATCAGGAAGCCAGAATGTGCCGAGCAGGATGTGGCAGAGTTGAGTCCCTCAGTCATGTCCTGCAGAAATGTCCCCTGGGTAGCGTCGGTAGAAATAGCCGGCACAATTACGTGGCAGCGAGGGTGGCGAAGGCGGCCATGGCCAAAGGATGGAAGGTGACGGAGGAGCCCAGCATAAGGGATACCAGGGGCCGTTTGAACAAGCCCGACCTGCTCTGCGAGAGGGGTGACTCCGTGATAGTGGCCGACATAGGAGTTTCTTGGGAGTGTCCTCGATCGCTCGAAACAACATATCATTTCAAGCGGGCGACCTACAACCAGCCCGAATTTTTGGACGCGCTGGCGGCGATGCTTCCTGGCAAAAACATCCGAGTACTCCCATTTATAATAGGCGCCAGAGGCATTTGGTGCCGGCAGAGCACCACCCTCCTAGATGAACTGGAAGTGAACACGCAACAGCTCAGACGAGACCTCGTCACGACGACCATGCGAGGAAGCTGGATGACCCATGCTGACGTCTGCAGAAGGACCTGGGAGGTGTTCTGATGGCTGGCTGATCTGCGGTTTGGTGCGGCGCGACAGAACTGTGCGTGAATGCCGTCGCGTGTGGAGCAAATGTTCCTACAGCTACCTCTGGCAATACCTAAGAGCGGAATGTCTTCGGTTTCGTGTCGCGAGGGTGCGGGAGTGAAGCATGGCCTGTCAACCGATTGTGGGTGAATAGTGAACACAAGACTATTAATGGACAATTTACCTCACTTTATACATGCTTGTTGGTTATGTTGTGTATTTCTGTGTACATGATTTTGAATTGATTGTTTTGCTTCTGCATTTTGACATGTAATACCTGTGCTTGAATAAAGATGTTATTAGCCAAACGCCTCGTCGCGATGAAAATGACGCGCATAACTATGACTACCTGAAGGTAGCCGAACACCTCGTCGCGATGAGAACGACGCGCATAACTATGACTACCTGAAGGTACCCAAACGTCTCGTCGTGATAAAAATGACGCGCATAACTATGACTACCTGAAGGTAGCCAAACACCTCGTCGAGATGAAAACGACGCGTATAACTATGACTACCTGAAGGTAGCCAAACGCCTCGTCCTGATAAAAATGACGCGCGTAACTATGACTACCTGAAGGTAGCCAAACACCTCGTTGCGATGAAAACGACGCGCTTAACTATGACTACCTGAAGGTAGCCGAACACCTCGTCGCGATGAGAACGACGCGCATAACTATGACTACCTGAAGGTAGCCAAACGCCTCGTCGTGATAAAAATGACGCGCATAACTATGACTACCTGAAGGTAGCCAAACACCTCGTCGAGATGAAAACGACGCGCATAACTATGACTACCTGAAGGTAGCCAAACACCTCGTCGAGATGAAAACGACGCGCATGACTATGACTACCTGAAGGTAGCCGAACGCCTCGTCGTGATAAAAATGACGCGCATAACTATGACTACCTGAAGGTAGCCAAACACCTCGTTGCGATGAAAACGACGCGACTAACTATGACTACCTGAAAGTAGTCGAACACCTCGTTGCGATGAAAACGACGCGCCTAACTATGACTACCTGAAGGTAGCCAAACGCCTCGTCGTGATAAAAATGACGCGCATAACTATGACTACCTGAAGGTAGCCAAACACCTCATCGAGATGAAAACGACGCGCATAACTATGACTACCTGAAGGTAGCCAAACGCCTCGTCGTGATAAAAATGACGCGCATAACTATGACTACCTGACGGTAGCCAAACACCTCGTCGAGATGAAAACGACGCGCATAACTATGACTACCTGAAGGTAGCCAAATGCCTCGTCGTGATAAAAATGACGCGCATAACTATGACTACCTGAAGTAAGCCGAACACCTCGTCGCGATGAAAACGACGCGCATAACTATGACTACCTGAAGGTAGCCAAACGCCTCGTCGTGATAAAAATGACGCGCCTAACTATGACTATCTGAAGGTAGCCGAACACCTCGTCGTGATAAAAATGAAGCGCATAACTATGACTACCTGAAGGTAGCCAAACACCTCGTTGCGATGAAAACGACGCGCCTAACTATGACAACCTGAAGGTAGCCAAACGCCTCGTCGCGATGAAAATGACGCGCATAACTATGACTACCTGAAGGTAGCCAAACACCTCGTTGCGATGAAAACGACGCGCATAACTATGACTACCTGAAGGTAGCCAAACACCTCGTCGAGATGAAAACGACGCGCATAGTTATGACTACCTGAAGGTAGCCAAACGCCTCGTCGTGATAAAAAAGACGCGCATAACTATGACTACCTGAAGGTAGCCAAACACCTCGTCGCGATGAGAACGACGCGCATAACTATGACTACCTGAAGGTAGCCAAACGCCTCGTCGTGATAAAAATGACGCGCATAACTATGACTACCTGAAGGTAGCCAAACGCCTCGTCGTGATAAAAATGACGCGCCTGACTATGACTACCTGAAGGTAGCCGAACACCTCGTCGAGATGAAAACGACGCGCATAAATATTACTACCTGAAGGTAGCCAAACACCTCGTCGAGATGAAAACGACGCGTATAACTATGACTACCTGAAGGTAGCCAAACGCCTCGTCCTGATAAAAATGACGCGCGTAACTATGACTACCTGAAGGTAGCCAAACACCTCGTTGCGATGAAAACGACGCGCTTAACTATGACTACCTGAAGGTAGCCGAACACCTCGTCGCGATGAGAACGACGCGCATAACTATGACTACCTGAAGGTAGCCAAACGCCTCGTCGTGATAAAAATGACGCGCATAACTATGACTACCTGAAGGTAGCCAAACACCTCGTCGAGATGAAAACGACGCGCATAACTATGACTACCTGAAGGTAGCCAAACACCTCGTCGAGATGAAAACGACGCGCATGACTATGACTACCTGAAGGTAGCCGAACGCCTCGTCGTGATAAAAATGACGCGCATAACTATGACTACCTGAAGGTAGCCAAACACCTCGTTGCGATGAAAACGACGCGACTAACTATGACTACCTGAAAGTAGTCGAACACCTCGTTGCGATGAAAACGACGCGCCTAACTATGACTACCTGAAGGTAGCCAAACGCCTCGTCGTGATAAAAATGACGCGCATAACTATGACTACCTGAAGGTAGCCAAACACCTCATCGAGATGAAAACGACGCGCATAACTATGACTACCTGAAGGTAGCCAAACGCCTCGTCGTGATAAAAATGACGCGCATAACTATGACTACCTGACGGTAGCCAAACACCTCGTCGAGATGAAAACGACGCGCATAACTATGACTACCTGAAGGTAGCCAAATGCCTCGTCGTGATAAAAATGACGCGCATAACTATGACTACCTGAAGTAAGCCGAACACCTCGTCGCGATGAAAACGACGCGCATAACTATGACTACCTGAAGGTAGCCAAACGCCTCGTCGTGATAAAAATGACGCGCCTAACTATGACTATCTGAAGGTAGCCGAACACCTCGTCGTGATAAAAATGAAGCGCATAACTATGACTACCTGAAGGTAGCCAAACACCTCGTTGCGATGAAAACGACGCGCCTAACTATGACAACCTGAAGGTAGCCAAACGCCTCGTCGCGATGAAAATGACGCGCATAACTATGACTACCTGAAGGTAGCCAAACACCTCGTTGCGATGAAAACGACGCGCATAACTATGACTACCTGAAGGTAGCCAAACACCTCGTCGAGATGAAAACGACGCGCATAGTTATGACTACCTGAAGGTAGCCAAACGCCTCGTCGTGATAAAAAAGACGCGCATAACTATGACTACCTGAAGGTAGCCAAACACCTCGTCGCGATGAGAACGACGCGCATAACTATGACTACCTGAAGGTAGCCAAACGCCTCGTCGTGATAAAAATGACGCGCATAACTATGACTACCTGAAGGTAGCCAAACGCCTCGTCGTGATAAAAATGACGCGCCTGACTATGACTACCTGAAGGTAGCCGAACACCTCGTCGAGATGAAAACGACGCGCATAAATATTACTACCTGAAGGAAGCCAAACGCTTCGTCGTGATAAAAATGACGCGCATAACTATGACTACCTGAAGGTAGCCAAACACCTCGTCGAGATGAAAACGACGCGCATAACTATGACTACCTGAAGGTAGCCAAACACCTCGTCGAGATGAAAACGACGCGCATAACTATGACTACCTGAAGGTAGCCGAACACCTCGTCGTGATGAAAATGAAGCGCATAACTATGACTACCTGAAGGTAGCCAAACGCCTCGTCGTGATAAAAAAGACGCGCATAACTATGACTACCTGAAGGTAGCCAAACGCCTCGTTGCGATGAAAACGACGCGCCTAAATATGACTACCTGAAGGTAGCCAAACGCCTCGTCGCGATGAAAATGACGCGCATAACTATGACTACCTGAAGGTAGCCGAACACCTCGTCGCGATGAGAACGACGCGCATAACTATGACTACCTGAAGGTACCCAAACGCCTCGTCGTGATAAAAATGACGCGCATAACTATGACTACCTGAAGGTAGCCAAACGTCTCGTCGTGATAAAAATGACGCGCATAACTATGACTACCTGAAGGTAGCCAAACACCTCGTCGAGATGAAAACGACGCGTATAACTATGACTACCTGAAGGTAGCCAAACGCCTCGTCCTGATAAAAATGACGCGCGTAACTATGACTACCTGAAGGTAGCCAAACACCTCGTTGCGATGAAAACGACGCGCTTAACTATGACTACCTGAAGGTAGCCGAACACCTCGTCGCGATGAGAACGACGCGCATAACTATGACTACCTGAAGGTGGCCAAACGCCTCGTCGTGATAAAAATGACGCGCATAACTATGACTACCTGAAGGTAGCCAAACACCTCGTCGAGATGAAAACGACGCTACCTTCAGGTAGTCATAGTTATGCGCTTCATTTTTATCACGACGAGGTGTTCGGCTACCTTCAGATAGTCATAGTTAGGCGCGTCATTTTTATCACGACGAGGCGTTTGGCTACCTTCAGGTAGTCATAGTTATGCGCGTCGTTTTCATCGCGACGAGGTGTTCGGCTTACTTCAGGTAGTCATAGTTATGCGCGTCATTTTTATCACGACGAGGCGTTTGGCTACCTTCAGGTAGTCATAGTTATGCGCGTCGTTTTCATCTCGACGAGGTGTTTGGCTACCTTCAGGTATTCATAGTTATGCGCGTCATTCTTATTACGACGAGGCGTTTGGCTACCTTCAGGTAGTCATAGTAATGCGCGTCATTTTCATCACGACGAGGCGTTTGGCTACCTTCAGGTAGTCATAGTTATGCGCGTCATTTTTATCACGACGAGGCGTTTGGCTACCTTCAGGTAGTCATAGTTATGCGCGTCATTTTCATCGCGACGAGGCGTTTGGCTACCTTCAGGTAGTCATAGTTAGGCGCGTCGTTTTCATCGCAACGAGGTGTTTGGCTACCTTCAGGTAGTCATAGTTATGTGCGTCATTTTTATTACGACGAGGCGTTTGGCTACCTTCAGGTAGTCATAGTAATGCGCGTCATTTTCATCACGACGAGGCGTTTGGCTACCTTCAGGTAGTCATAGTTATGCGCGTCATTTTTATCACGACGAGGCGTTTGGCTACCTTCAGGTAGTCATAGTTATGCGCGTCATTTTTATCACGACGAGGCGTTTGGCTACCTTCAGGTAGTCATAGTTATGCGCGTCGTTTTCATCGCGACGAGGTGTTCGGCTACCTTCAGGTAAACATAGTTAGGCGCGTCGTTTTAATCGCAACGAGGTGTTCGGCTACTTTCAGGTAGTCATAGTTAGGCGCGTCGTTTTCATCGCAACGAGGTGTTTGGCTACCTTCAGGTAGTCATAGTTATGCGCGTCATATTTATCACGACGAGGCGTTTGGCTACCTTAAGGTAGTCATAGTTATGCGCGTCGTTTTCATCGCGACGAGGTGTTCGGCTACCTTCAGGTAGTCATAGTTAGGCGCGTCGTTTTCATCGCAACGAGGTGTTTGGCTACCTTCAGGTAGTCATATTTATGCGCGTCATTTTTATCACGACGAGGCGTTTGGCTACCTTCAGGTAGTCTATTTCCCTGGTATTGGGCCTCAAGTCTGGCCATTTCCTCCAGTTCACCTTCCGTCCAAAGTGGTCTTCTGCTTCCCGACTCGGCTTCCGCATAGAGTTCCCTGTTATAATCTTCGGGATTAGAGGCCTGTTGGTGTTTTCTCAAGGCCATGTAGTTGTTAAATTCTCTGCCGCAGTACCGCCATAGCGAGTCGTCAGCCGCCGGGACTCCCCGACAATATCTACGCTGGTGGTCCTTTCGCCTGATCTCGGTGGCGTATGATCTGCCACATATGCATGGGAACATGGTTCGCAGCCAGGTGGTATGAATAAATTCTCACCTCGACTTTATAAAATAAAACAATTAATCAGACGAACACAAATTTTCACACCCACAGTGTAGCTCTCTTGGAGGGATGAAAGTTTCTCGAAATTCGTCGGGATAGGAACCCCATGCCGTCCAAAGGTGCCTGTGCAGCGGTGTCCATCCACCACATGTGCACGTTAAGTGTTCACCCTCCATAATCTACCACGGCAAGATGTTCGTATATCAACCATTCAAACCAAGAATTCTTTTTTTTTTTTCAGATGGTCGAAATTTCAATCATTAAGTCCAACAACCGGAATTTTCCTCACTCGCAAAAATTTTTCCAAGTCGGACCGTGCGGAAATTTTTCTAAGTCCGAAAACTCGAAATTCCTCTAAGTCCATTATTCGGGATTTTCCTAAGTCGAAATTTGTTGAAATTTTCTTAAGTCCCGGCACCTGGCTCCTTCGCCTATTTGCAACTCGGCGAAAATTTTCAAAGTCCGTTTGTGTGGTTTTAAATGGGAGATACCTCTGTTACCTCCTGTGCTCCTAATCATTAAAATATTTATCATCCAATATTTTCGAAGCGAATTTTTATTTAACAAAATCTGAGTTTTCTCGATATTGGCTTGAGATAGAAGGATTTTGTTTTTACTTAAATTCATGAATATCTTATGTACTTGGAAAAACTTCCTTCGGAATGAAGTTGAGTCCATCCTGTCTAATATTTTCGAAGCGAATTTTATTTTACAAAATCTGAGTTTTCTCGAAATTGGATCGATATAGAAGGATTTTGTTTTTACTAAAAATTCGTGAATATTTTATGTACTTGGAAAAACTTCCATCGGAATGAAGTTGAGTCCATCCTGTCCAATATTTTCGAAGCGAATTTTTATTTTACAAAATCTGAGTTTTCTCGAAACTGGCTCGAGATAGGAGGATTTTGTTTTTACTAAATTTCATGAATATTTTATGTACTTGGAAAAACTTCAATCGGAATGAAGTTGAGTTCATCCTGTCCAATATTTTCGAAGCGAATTTTTATGTTACAAAATCTGAGTTTTCTCGAAATTGGCTTGAGATAGAAGGATTTTGTTTTTACTAAAATTCATGAATATTTTATGTACTTGGAAAAACTTCCATCGGATGAAGTTGAGTCCATCCTGTCCAATATTTTCGAAGTGAATTTTTATTTTACAAAATCGGAGTTTTCTCGAAATTGGCTTGAGATAGAAGAATTTCGAGAAAACTCAGATTTTGTAATATAAAAATTCGCTTCGAAAATATTGGACAGGATGGACTCAACTTTATTACGATGGAAGTTTTTCCAAGTATATAAAATATTCATGAAATTTAGTAAAAACAAAATCCTTCTATCTCGAGCCAGTTTCGAGAAAACTCAGATTTTGTAAAATAAAAATTCGCTTCGAAAATATTGGACAGGATGGACTCAACTTCATTCCGATGGAAGTTTTTCCAAGTACATAAAATATTCACGAATTTTAGTAAAAACAAAATCCTTCTATATCGATCCAATTTCGAGAAAACTCAGATTTTGTAAAATAGAAATTTGCTTCGAAAATATTGGACAGGATGGACTCAACTTCATTCCGATGGAAATTTTTCCAAGTACATAAAATATTCATGAATTTTAGTAAAACAGAATCCTTCTATCTCGATCCAATTTCGAGAAAACTCAGATTTTGTAATATAAAAATTCGCTTCGAAAATATTGGACAGGATGGACTCAACTTTATTACGATGGAAGTTTTTCCAAGTATATAAAATATTCATGAATTTTAGTAAAAACAAAATCCTTCTATCTCAAGCCAATTTCGAGAAAACTCCGATTTTGTAAAATAAAAATTCGCTTCGAAAATATTGGACAGGATGGACCCAACTTCATCCGATGGAAGTTTTTCCAAGTACATAAAATATTCATGAATTTCAGTAAAAACAAAATCCTTCTATCTCAAGCCAATTTCGAGAAAACTCAGATTTTGTAACATAAAAATTCGCTTCGAAAATATTGGACAGGATGAACTCAACTTCATTCCGATTGAAGTTTTTCCAAGTACATAAAATATTCATGAAATTTAGTAAAAACGAGCCAGTTTCGAGAAAACTCAGATTTTGTAAAATAAAAATTCGCTTCGAAAATATTGGACAGGATGGACTCAACTTCATTCCGATGGAAGTTTTTCCAAGTACATAAAATATTCACGAATTTTAGTAAAAACAAAATCCTTCTATATCGATCCAATTTCGAGAAAACTCAGATTTTGTAAAATAAAATTCGCTTCGAAAATATTAGACAGGATGGACTCAACTTCATTCCGAAGGAAGTTTTTCCAAGTACATAAAATATTCATGAATTTAAGTAAAAACAAAATCCTTCTATCTCAAGCCAATATCGAGAAAACTCAGATTTTGTTAAATAAAAATTCGCTTCGAAAATATTGGATGATAAAAATTTTAATGATTAGGAGCACAGGAGGTAACAGAGGTATCTCCCATTTAAAACCACACAAACGGACTTTGAAAATTTTCGCCGAGTTGCAAATAGGCGAAGGAGCCAGGTGCCGGGACTTAAGAAAATTTCAACAAATTTCGACTTAGGAAAATCCCGAATAATGGACTTAGAGGAATTTCGAGTTTTCGGACTTAGAAAAATTTCCGCACGGTCCGACTTGGAAAAATTTTTGCGAGTGAGGAAAATTCCGGTTGTTGGACTTAATGATTGAAATTTCGACCATCTGAAAAAAAAAAAAGAATTCTTGGTTTGAATGGTTGATATACGAACATCTTGCCGTGGTAGATTAAGGAGGGTGAACACTTAACGTGCACATGTGGTGGATGGACACCGCTGCACAGGCACCTTTGGACGGCATGGGGTTCCTATCCCGACGAATTTCGAGAAACTTTCATCCCTCCAAGAGAGCTACACTGTGGGTGTGAAAATTTGTGTTCGTCTGATTAATTGTTTTATTTTATAAAGTCGAGGTGAGAATTTATTCATACCACCTGGCTGCGAACCATGTTCCCATGCATATGTGGCAGATCATACGCCACCGAGATCAGGCGAAAGGACCACCAGCGTAGATATTGTCGGGGAGTCCCGGCGGCTGACCACTCGCTATGCCGGTACTGCGGCAGAGAATTTAACAACTACATGGCCTTGAGAAAACACCAACAGGCCTCTAATCCCGAAGATTATAACAGGGAACTCTATGCGGAAGCCGAGTCGGGAAGCAGAAGACCACTTTGGACGGAAGGTGAACTGGAGGAAATGGCCAGACTTGAGGCCCAATACCAGGGAAATAGACTACCTGAAGGTAGCCAAACGCCTCGTCGTGATAAAAATGACGCGCATAAATATGACTACCTGAAGGTAGCCAAACACCTCGTTGCGATGAAAACGACGCGCCTAACTATGACTACCTGAAGGTAGCCGAACACCTCGTCGCGATGAAAACGACGCGCATAACTATGACTACCTTAAGGTAGCCAAACGCCTCGTCGTGATAAAAATGACGCGCATAACTATGACTACCTGAAGGTAGCCAAACACCTCGTTGCGATGAAAACGACGCGCCTAACTATGACTACCTGAAAGTAGCCGAACACCTCGTTGCGATGAAAACGACGCGCCTAACTATGTTTACCTGAAGGTAGCCGAACACCTCGTCGCGATGAAAACGACGCGCATAACTATGACTACCTGAAGGTAGCCAAACGCCTCGTCGTGATAAAAATGACGCGCATAACTATGACTACCTGAAGGTAGCCAAACGCCTCGTCGTGATAAAAATGACGCGCATAACTATGACTACCTGAAGGTAGCCAAACGCCTCGTCGTGATGAAAATGACGCGCATTACTATGACTACCTGAAGGTAGCCAAACGCCTCGTCGTAATAAAAATGACGCACATAACTATGACTACCTGAAGGTAGCCAAACACCTCGTTGCGATGAAAACGACGCGCCTAACTATGACTACCTGAAGGTAGCCAAACGCCTCGTCGCGATGAAAATGACGCGCATAACTATGACTACCTGAAGGTAGCCAAACGCCTCGTCGTGATAAAAATGACGCGCATAACTATGACTACCTGAAGGTAGCCAAACGCCTCGTCGTGATGAAAATGACGCGCATTACTATGACTACCTGAAGGTAGCCAAACGCCTCGTCGTAATAAGAATGACGCGCATAACTATGAATACCTGAAGGTAGCCAAACACCTCGTCGAGATGAAAACGACGCGCATAACTATGACTACCTGAAGGTAGCCAAACGCCTCGTCGTGATAAAAATGACGCGCATAACTATGACTACCTGAAGTAAGCCGAACACCTCGTCGCGATGAAAACGACGCGCATAACTATGACTACCTGAAGGTAGCCAAACGCCTCGTCGTGATAAAAATGACGCGCCTAACTATGACTATCTGAAGGTAGCCGAACACCTCGTCGTGATAAAAATGAAGCGCATAACTATGACTACCTGAAGGTGGCGTCGTTTTCATCTCGACGAGGTGTTTGGCTACCTTCAGGTAGTCATAGTTATGCGCGTCATTTTTATCACGACGAGGCGTTTGGCCACCTTCAGGTAGTCATAGTTATGCGCGTCGTTCTCATCGCGACGAGGTGTTCGGCTACCTTCAGGTAGTCATAGTTAAGCGCGTCGTTTTCATCGCAACGAGGTGTTTGGCTACCTTCAGGTAGTCATAGTTACGCGCGTCATTTTTATCAGGACGAGGCGTTTGGCTACCTTCAGGTAGTCATAGTAATGCGCGTCATTTTCATCACGACGAGGCGTTTGGCTACCTTCAGGTAGTCATAGTTATGCGCGTCGTTTTCATCGCAACGAGGTGTTTGGCTACCTTCAGGTAGTCATAATTACGCGCGTCATTTTTATCAGGACGAGGCGTTTGGCTACCTTCAGGTAGTCATAGTAATGCGCGTCATTTTCATCTCGACGAGGTGTTTGGCTACCTTCAGGTAGTCATAGTTATGCGCGTCATTTTTATCACGACGAGACGTTTGGCTACCTTCAGGTAGTCATAGTTATGCGCGTCATGTTTATCACGACGAGGCGTTTGGGTACCTTCAGGTAGTCATAGTTATGCGCGTCGTTCTCATCGCGACGAGGTGTTCGGCTACCTTCAGGTAGTCATAGTTATGCGCGTCATTTTCATCGCGACGAGGCGTTTGGCTACCTTCAGGTAGTCATATTTAGGCGCGTCGTTTTCATCGCAACGAGGCGTTTGGCTACCTTCAGGTAGTCATAGTTATGCGCGTCTTTTTTATCACGACGAGGCGTTTGGCTACCTTCAGGTAGTCATAGTTATGCGCTTCATTTTCATCACGACGAGGTGTTCGGCTACCTTCAGGTAGTCATAGTTATGCGCGTCGTTTTCATCTCGACGAGGTGTTTGGCTACCTTCAGGTAGTCATAGTTATGCGCGTCGTTTTCATCTCGACGAGGTGTTTGGCTACCTTCAGGTAGTCATAGTTATGCGCGTCATTTTTATCACGACGAAGCGTTTGGCTACCTTCAGGTAGTAATATTTATGCGCGTCGTTTTCATCTCGACGAGGTGTTCGGCTACCTTCAGGTAGTCATAGTCAGGCGCGTCATTTTTATCACGACGAGGCGTTTGGCTACCTTCAGGTAGTCATAGTTATGCGCGTCATTTTCATCACGACGAGGCGTTTGGCTACCTTCAGGTAGTCATAGTTATGCGCGTCGTTCTCATCGCGACGAGGTGTTTGGCTACCTTCAGGTAGTCATAGTTATGCGCGTCTTTTTTATCACGACGAGGCGTTTGGCTACCTTCAGGTAGTCATAACTATGCGCGTCGTTTTCATCTCGACGAGGTGTTTGGCTACCTTCAGGTAGTCATAGTTATGCGTCGTTTTCATCGCAACGAGGTGTTTGGCTACCTTCAGGTAGTCATAGTTATGCGCGTCATTTTCATCGCGACGAGGCGTTTGGCTACCTTCAGGTTGTCATAGTTAGGCGCGTCGTTTTCATCGCAACGAGGTGTTTGGCTACCTTCAGGTAGTCATAGTTATGCGCTTCATTTTTATCACGACGAGGTGTTCGGCTACCTTCAGATAGTCATAGTTAGGCGCGTCATTTTTATCACGACGAGGCGTTTGGCTACCTTCAGGTAGTCATAGTTATGCGCGTCGTTTTCATCGCGACGAGGTGTTCGGCTTACTTCAGGTAGTCATAGTTATGCGCGTCATTTTTATCACGACGAGGCATTTGGCTACCTTCAGGTAGTCATAGTTATGCGCGTCGTTTTCATCTCGACGAGGTGTTTGGCTACCGTCAGGTAGTCATAGTTATGCGCGTCATTTTTATCACGACGAGGCGTTTGGCTACCTTCAGGTAGTCATAGTTATGCGCGTCGTTTTCATCTCGATGAGGTGTTTGGCTACCTTCAGGTAGTCATAGTTATGCGCGTCATTTTTATCACGACGAGGCGTTTGGCTACCTTCAGGTAGTCATAGTTAGGCGCGTCGTTTTCATCGCAACGAGGTGTTCGACTACTTTCAGGTAGTCATAGTTAGTCGCGTCGTTTTCATCGCAACGAGGTGTTTGGCTACCTTCAGGTAGTCATAGTTATGCGCGTCATTTTTATCACGACGAGGCGTTCGGCTACCTTCAGGTAGTCATAGTCATGCGCGTCTTTTTCATCTCGACGAGGTGTTTGGCTACCTTCAGGTAGTCATAGTTATGCGCGTCGTTTTCATCTCGACGAGGTGTTTGGCTACCTTCAGGTAGTCATAGTTATGCGCGTCATTTTTATCACGACGAGGCATTTGGCTACCTTCAGGTAGTCATAGTTATGCGCGTCGTTCTCATCGCGACGAGGTGTTCGGCTACCTTCAGGTAGTCATAGTTAAGCGCGTCGTTTTCATCGCAACGAGGTGTTTGGCTACCTTCAGGTAGTCATAGTTACGCGCGTCATTTTTATCAGGACGAGGCGTTTGGCTACCTTCAGGTAGTCATAGTTATACGCGTCGTTTTCATCTCGACGAGGTGTTTGGCTACCTTCAGGTAGTCATAGTTATGCGCGTCATTTTTATCACGACGAGACGTTTGGGTACCTTCAGGTAGTCATAGTTATGCGCGTCGTTCTCATCGCGACGAGGTGTTCGGCTAATAACATCTTTATTCAAGCACAGGTATTACATGTCAAAATGCAGAAGCAAAACAATCAATTCAAAATCATGTACATAGAAATACACAACATAACCAACAAGCATGTATAAAGTGAGGTAAATTGTCCATTAATAGTCTTGTGTTCACTATTCACCCACAATCGGTTGACAGGCCATGCTTCACTCCCGCACCCTCGCGACACGAAACCGAAGACATTCCGCTCTGTAGGTATTGCCAGATGTAGCTGTACGAACATTTGCTCCACACGCGACGGCATTCACGCACAGTTCTGTCGCGCCGCACCAAACCGCAGATCAGCCAGCCATCAGAACACCTCCCAGGTCCTTCTGCAGACGTCAGCATGGGTCATCCAGCTTCCTCGCATGGTCGTCGTGACGAGGTCTCGTCTGAGCTGTTGCGTGTTCACTTCCAGTTCATCTAGGAGGGTGGTGCTCTGCCGGCACCAAATGCCTCTGGCGCCTATTATAAATGGGAGTACTCGGATGTTTTTGCCAGGAAGCATCGCCGCCAGCGCGTCCAAAAATTCGGGCTGGTTGTAGGTCGCCCGCTTGAAATGATATGTTGTTTCGAGCGATCGAGGACACTCCCAAGAAACTCCTATGTCGGCCACTATCACGGAGTCACCCCTCTCGCAGAGCAGGTCGGGCTTGTTCAAACGGCCCCTGGTATCCCTTATGCTGGGCTCCTCCGTCACCTTCCATCCTTTGGCCATGGCCGCCTTCGCCACCCTCGCTGCCACGTAATTGTGCCGGCTATTTCTACCGACGCTACCCAGGGGACATTTCTGCAGGACATGACTGAGGGACTCAACTCTGCCACATCCTGCTCGGCACATTCTGGCTTCCTGATCAGCATAGGGAAGTGCTTTGGTTGGAAGGGTATTAGTTCTTAGTTTTATTGCTGACAGGAAGTCGCGGGTGTTCCAATACCGTGGAGGGGAGTATATCCAAAAATTGGCGGCATTGTCGTTGGTTGCCTGCATCGTTCCTCCGCCGTAAAAGGATTCTTCGAGCCTGGTGGCATTGGCCCGGTCAACTGCCGCTTTTGTGTTCCTCTCTGGATGGATCATTCTGCTGATTCGAAGCGTCCATTCTCTCACAATGTCCGCAATCGAAGAGAATAGGGCAGACCTGGCGGCAGCTCTCTCCAACCTATCCCGCATAATAATTGGTATTTTTCGCATCATCGAAAAAAGTCCCAGTCCGCCCATGGATGTTGGAGCGTACAGTGACTCATCGATGATGTGTACAGGCAGCTCTTCTGATCGACTGATCGGCTCTCTTTAGCACTCTCTTGTAGACCGAAGGTGATTGTAGCGAGTGGATGTACCTTGGGATCAAGAAGTTTTTCAAAATGTCCCATTTTTGTTGGGGTTTTAGTGGAGCCCTCATGATACGTCCTATCTGCTCGTCGAGGTTCTTGAGGTTGCAGGGCGTGACGCCCCTTGATGTGAACGAGGAGCCTAGATATTTGAAGGCCGAATTTATGGTCTCCAAGGGGGGGATCGGCTCTCCATAGATGTAGAATTTTGGTGTTGTCTGTAGATATAATTTCTTTTTAGAGGGGACCACAGCGAGTGAGAGGGAGACGCACTTTCCGGGATTCAACTGCAAACCATGGACCTCGAAGAAGGCGACAGCAATTTTAAGCAGGTACTGCGCATCTTTATTGCTCTCCCCTAGTAGGAGCAAATCATCCGCATAGCCCATAACTGAAATGTCGACTGGCCCTATCTGGACCCCATGTCTAATTTTCAGGTCTGCTATGAGCTCATCAAGAACCATGTTAAAGATGATAGGGGACAGTGGATCTCCCTGTTTGACCCCCCTGAGGATGCTGTATGTGCCGACCTCTTCTCCTTCGCAGAACAGCCTGGTCTTAGAGTTCTGTAGGTTGGCCATTATATACTCGGACGTGTTTTTGTCAATCCGGAATCTTTTCAGCGCCCGCTTAACGGATTTATGCGAGACGCTGTCAAACGCTCTCTTGAGGTCGAGACCGATCACCGAAAGCGGCCTTCCCTCCTTCCTCTTCATTTTGATGATGGTCTGAAGTGTAATCGAATTGACGAAGCATCCGTCAACCGAAGTGAACCCCCTCTGACATTCATCCAGGTGTATCCGCTGCGAGAGCCTGGAGGCGATGATCCTGTTAAGAAGTCGGAGCAAGATGGAGGAGATGGTCAACGGTCTCCAGTTGTCTACCCGATGCAGCTGCTCGCTCTTCTTTGGTATTAAAATTGTGCGGCTGACCCTGAGTGCCCCTGGTACGTACTTGGAGAGAAGAATCATATTAAGCAGGAATTCCAGCTTCTCATTCGGGATCTTGGACAGTCGGTTCGAATCAATTCCGTCTGGTCCGGCAGATGTTTTGCCCAGCAGTTTTATGAAATTCGTAATATTCTCTCTGTTGATTGGTTCGTAAGTATCAACCTCATCGCCAACGAATTCGAGCACGGGTTTCTCAGCAGCTGTACCTTCTTGTTCGAAAATCTCCTTGTATGCCGCCTCGATATCCTCCTTCGGAGGTTTAACTCCTTCAGAGTCAGGGGCCAAACCGTCTATGATCTCTCTAGCCAGCTTCTTTTTGTCTCTAATATAGATCTGTTGGCATCTTCTATATTGCTCAGCTCTTTTGTTTCTTCTTCCTGTAGCTCCAGCACGGGGCTGTGTTCGTCCTCTGGCTGTCAGGGGTTTACCATATGTCAGACATAGCAGATTGACCCAGTTGTCTAGGGTCTCCCTGTAGCCGTCTTCCTTCATGCAGACCGCGCGACAAGTTGTCAGCGCCTCCATATCCTCCGTCACGACGCACAGCTCCAACAGATGTTTTAGAACCGGATCCTCCACCTCAGCCGGAGCTTCAACCTCCATCACAGGGGTATCCTCAATCAGGACGCAGTCCGAGTCATCCGACTCCCCGTCTTGAGACGGCTCGTCGACCTCAGCAGCAAGTCTAGCCTGCTTTTCCTGTTGGACCCTTTCTACAATATTTCGATAGGTCATATTGTATCTTTTTCTTTTGACCCCCTCCCTTGGTCTGCCAACTTGTTCGGCAAGGTAGTCCACAAGGCGGCTGCTTTCCCCCTCAAAATTGACCTCCAGCTCCGCCATGAGTTCAAGCTCCCCCTCAGTCCACTGGGGGCGTCGACTCCTGGACTCGACCTCTGTATTGAGGTCGGCATTATATTCATCCTGATGTGCTCGACTCATATGAAGTCGCATGCTGGCATACGAGCGATAATCCTGGCCACAAACCGGGCATCTCTCTTCGGGACGATCCGGGTTAGGGGGGCCACGGCAGAATCTCCTCTGATGATCGCGGAGATTGATGTTGGTTGCGTATGTCTTACCGCAATTGCATGTGAAGGGCATTTTGTAGGCAGCTGTCAGGTGGAATAAAAAACTTTCTCACCTCGACTTTAAGAAAAAAAAAACAGCAATACGACCACAACAATCACGTCCAAGATGCTGACTCTCTTGTCGCTTCCAAGAATGAGCTCTCCGCGCACCGCATCCAGCGACTCCAGCGTCCACAGCATGTAGGAGCTCTCCGCAGTTCTTGTGGCGTGACAGGTTCAACCGCAGATGGCAGCCCCCAGAGGGTTGGAATATATCCATAAATCCAATTATGAATGGATTGCGCATGCACTCAAGCTGACTTGAAGTTAGTTGTTTACCTCATGGCTCGCCCTATATATGTGTTCATTTTCGGGCATATATTGTGGTTGTAGTTTGCATGATAAAAGGGACCACCCGACTTCCTCGAAATTTTCGTGCAGGCTGAAAAATATTCTAAGTCCGAATGATGGTCGTTCGAAATTTTCCTAAGTCCAATCAGGTCGAAAATTAGACTAAGTCCACAAATTCGAAAATTTTCCTAAGTCTCGACTACAACCAGCACCTTCGCCATTTCGCTCCCTGATGAAATTATTCTAAGTCCCACGTTCGAATAAAATGGACTTTGTTGTTTTAAAAGCAGGAGTTTTCTTGGTGTTAACGCAGGAATCAGTTAGTAGTGACTCGTGCAAGTCCCAACGTCTGCGCAGTACGCTCCCTGTGGGCCACCGGCGCGTCGAACGCCAGCCATGGATTCGGCCGACCTCTTGATGCTCCTGATCTCCTGATACGTGAATATGATGACTAGCCATTATATTCCGAATTAAGGCCCTTAGGCCATAGTAACGCTTGATGGGGGGGCAAAGGAACTTCTCTAGGCCCCATTTAACTGATTTATGCAACGCTCATGGAATTCTACGGAGGCATAAACGCGCATTATTTACATTGACTTTGATTCACGTAGAAAAACAAGAGATCACAGCAACATGACCGGAGTTCGAGTTTTTATGAACTTTTCGTGAGTTTTTTATGTGGTGGAGATAGATAAAAACGGTCATGGGATATTCAAGATTCCGGCTATATGGAAATAAATGGGATTCTAATAAATGGAGATTTCATTATAACTTTTGGAAATCTCAACCAATATTCACCATTTCTTCACATGATGTTCAACAGAACTTTATCTCCACGCAGACACAAGAATCACACAGACACGACACGCGGAACGAGAATACAACTAAGCGGACATCTGAGCACGGCTCACACGTCCGTCTCCTACGACGGTTCGAAAGGTAGTCATATTTAGGCGCGTCGTTTTCATCGCAACGAGGCGTTTGGCTACCTTCAGGTAGTCATAGTTATGCGCGTCTTTTTTATCACGACGAGGCGTTTGGCTACCTTCAGGTAGTCATAGTTATGCGCTTCATTTTCATCACGACGAGGTGTTCGGCTACCTTCAGGTAGTCATAGTTATGCGCGTCGTTTTCATCTCGACGAGGTGTTTGGCTACCTTCAGGTAGTCATAGTTATGCGCGTCGTTTTCATCTCGACGAGGTGTTTGGCTACCTTCAGGTAGTCATAGTTATGCGCGTCATTTTTATCACGACGAAGCGTTTGGCTACCTTCAGGTAGTAATATTTATGCGCGTCGTTTTCATCTCGACGAGGTGTTTGGCTACCTTCAGGTAGTCATAGTTATGCGCGTCGTTTTCATCGCGACGAGGTGTTTGGCTACCTTCAGGTAGTCATAGTTAGGGGCGTCGTTTTCATCGCAAGGATGTGTTCGGCTACCTTCAGGTAGTCATAGTCAGGCGCGTCATTTTTATCACGACGAGGCGTTTGGCTACCTTAAGGTAGTCATAGTTATGCGCGTCGTTTTCATCGCGACGAGGTGTTCGGCTACCTTCAGGTAGTCATAGTTAGGCGCGTCGTTTTCATCGCAACGAGGTGTTTGGCTACCTTCAGGTAGTCATATTTATGCGCGTCATTTTTATCACGACGAGGCGTTTGGCTACCTTCAGGTAGTCTATTTCCCTGGTATTGGGCCTCAAGTCTGGCCATTTCCTCCAGTTCACCTTCCGTCCAAAGTGGTCTTCTGCTTCCCGACTCGGCTTCCGCATAGAGTTCCCTGTTATAATCTTCGGGATGAGAGGCCTGTTGGTGTTTTCTCAAGGCCATGTAGTAGTTAAATTCTCTGCCGCAGTACCGGCAGTCGTCAGCCGCCGGGACTCCCCGACAATATCTACGCTGGTGGTCCTTTCGCCTGATCTCGGTGGCGTATGATCTGCCACATATGCATGGGAACATGGTTTCGCAGCCAGGTGGTATGAATAAATTCTCACCTCGACTTTATAAAATAAAACAATTAATCAGACGAACACAAATTTTCACACCCACAGTGTAGCTCTCTTGGAGGGATGAAAGTTTCTCGAAATTCGTCGGGATAGGAACCCCATGCCGTCCAAAGGTGCCTGTGCAGCGGTGTCCATCCACCACATGTGCACGTTAAGTGTTCACCCTCCATAATCTACCACGGCAAGTCCGAAAACTCGAAATTCCTCTAAGTCCATTATTCGGGATTTTCCTAAGTCGAAATTTGTTGAAATTTTCTTAAGTCCCGGCACCTGGCTCCTTCGCCTATTTGCAACTCGGCGAAAATTTTCAAAGTCCGTTTGTGTGGTTTTAAATGGGAGATACCTCTGTTACCTCCTGTGCTCCTAATCATTAAAATTTTTATCATCCAATATTTTCGAAGCGAATTTTTATTTAACAAAATCTGAGTTTTCTCGATATTGGCTTGAGATAGAAGGATTTTGTTTTTACTTAAATTCATGAATATTTTATGTACTTGGAAAAACTTCCTTCGGAATGAAGTTGAGTCCATCCTGTCTAATATTTTCGAAGCGAATTTTATTTTACAAAATCTGAGTTTTCTCGAAATTGGATCGATATAGAAGGATTTTGTTTTTACTAAAATTCGTGAATATTTTATGTACTTGGAAAAACTTCCATCGGAATGAAGTTGAGTCCATCCTGTCCAATATTTTCGAAGCGAATTTTTATTTTACAAAATCTGAGTTTTCTCGAAACTGGCTCGTTTTTACTAAATTTCATGAATATTTTATGTACTTGGAAAAACTTCAATCGGAATGAAGTTGAGTTCATCCTGTCCAATATTTTCGAAGCGAATTTTTATGTTACAAAATCTGAGTTTTCTCGAAATTGGCTTGAGATAGAAGGATTTTGTTTTTACTAAAATTCATGAATATTTTATGTACTTGGAAAAACTTCCATCGGATGAAGTTGGGTCCATCTTGTCCAATATTTTCGAAGCGAATTTTTATTTTACAAAATCGGAGTTTTCTCGAAATTGGCTTGAGATAGAAGGATTTTGTTTTTACTAAAATTCATGAATATTTTATATACTTGGAAAAACTTCCATCGTAATAAAGTTGAGTCCATCCTGTCCAATATTTTCGAAGCGAATTTTTATATTACAAAATCTGAGTTTTCTCGAAATTGGATCGAGATAGAAGGATTCTGTTTTTACTAAAATTCATGAATATTTTATGTACTTGGAAAAATTTCCATCGGAATGAAGTTGAGTCCATCCTGTCCAATATTTTCGAAGCAAATTTCTATTTTACAAAACCTGAGTTTTCTCGAAATTGGATCGATATAGAAGGATTTTGTTTTTACTAAAATTCGTGAATATTTTATGTACTTGGAAAAACTTCCATCGGAATGAAGTTGAGTCCATCCTGTCCAATATTTTCGAAGCGAATTTTTATTTTACAAAATCTGAGTTTTCTCGAAACTGGCTCGAGATAGAAGGATTTTGTTTTTACTAAATTTCATAAATATTTTATATACTTGGAAAAACTTCCATCGTAATAAAGTTGAGTCCATCCTGTCCAATATTTTCGAAGCGAATTTTTATATTACAAAATCTGAGTTTTCTCGAAATTCTTCTATCTCAAGCCAATTTCGAGAAAACTCAGATTTTGTAACATAAAAATTCGCTTCGAAAATATTGGACAGGATGAACTCAACTTCATTCCGATTGAAGTTTTTCCAAGTACATAAAATATTCATGAAATTTAGTAAAAACAAAATCCTCCTATCTCGAGCCAGTTTCGAGAAAACTCAGATTTTGTAAAATAAAAATTCGCTTCGAAAATATTGGACAGGATGGACTCAACTTCATTCCGATGGAAGTTTTTCCAAGTACATAAAATATTCACGAATTTTAGTAAAAACAAAATCCTTCTATATCGATCCAATTTCGAGAAAACTCAGATTTTGTAAAATAAAATTCGCTTCGAAAATATTAGACAGGATGGACTCAACTTCATTCCGAAGGAAGTTTTTCCAAGTACATAAAATATTCATGAATTTAAGTAAAAACAAAATCCTTCTATCTCAAGCCAATATCGAGAAAACTCAGATTTTGTTAAATAAAAATTCGCTTCGAAAATATTGGATGATAAAAATTTTAATGATTAGGAGCACAGGAGGTAACAGAGGTATCTCCCATTTAAAACCACACAACCGGACTTTGAAAATTTTCGCCGAGTTGCAAATAGGCGAAGGAGCCAGGTGCCGGGACTTAAGAAAATTTCAACAAATTTCGACTTGGGAAAATCCCGAATAATGGACTTAGAGGAATTTCGAGTTTTCGGACTTGCCGTGGTAGATTATGGAGGGTGAACACTTAACGTGCACATGTGGTGGATGGACACCGCTGCACAGGCACCTTTGGACGGCATGGGGTTCCTATCCCGACGAATTTCGAGAAACTTTCATCCCTCCAAGAGAGCTACACTGTGGGTGTGAAAATTTGTGTTCGTCTGATTAATTGTTTTATTTTATAAAGTCGAGGTGAGAATTTATTCATACCACCTGGCTGCGAACCATGTTCCCATGCATATGTGGCAGATCATACGCCACCGAGATCAGGCGAAAGGACCACCAGCGTAGATATTGTCGGGGAGTCCCGGCGGCTGACGACTCGCTATGCCGGTACTGCGGCAGAGAATTTAACAACTACATGGCCTTGAGAAAACACCAACAGGCCTCTCATCCCGAAGATTATAACAGGGAACTCTATGCGGAAGCCGAGTCGGGAAGCAGAAGACCACTTTGGACGGAAGGTGAACTGGAGGAAATGGCCAGACTTGAGGCCCAATACCAGAGAAATAGACTACCTGAAGGTAGCCAAACGCCTCGTCGTGATAAAAATGACGCGCATAAATATGACTACCTGAAGGTAGCCAAACACCTCGTTGCGATGAAAACGACGCGCCTAACTATGACTACCTGAAGGTAGCCGAACACCTCGTCGCGATGAAAACGACGCGCATAACTATGACTACCTTAAGGTAGCCAAACGCCTCGTCGTGATAAAAATGACGCGCATAACTATGACTACCTGAAGGTAGCCAAACACCTCGTTGCGATGAAAACGACGCGCCTAACTATGACTACCTGAAAGTAGCCGAACACCTCGTTGCGATGAAAACGACGCGCCTAACTATGTTTACCTGAAGGTAGCCGAACACCTCGTCGCGATGAAAACGACGCGCATAACTATGACTACCTGAAGGTAGCCAAACGCCTCGTCGTGATAAAAATGACGCGCATAACTATGACTACCTGAAGGTAGCCAAACGCCTCGTCGTGATAAAAATGACGCGCATAACTATGACTACCTGAAGGTAGCCAAACGCCTCGTCGTGATGAAAATGACGCGCATTACTATGACTACCTGAAGGTAGCCAAACGCCTCGTCGTAATAAAAATGACGCACATAACTATGACTACCTGAAGGTAGCCAAACACCTCGTTGCGATGAAAACGACGCGCCTAACTATGACTACCTGAAGGTAGCCAAACGCCTCGACGTGATAAAAATGACGCGCATAACTATGACTACCTGAAGGTAGCCAAACGCCTCGTCGTGATGAAAATGACGCGCATTACTATGACTACCTGAAGGTAGCCAAACGCCTTGCCGATAGAGGGCGTTTGGATATTTGGATTCGCCAATAATTTATAACACCAATCTGTGGTCACATACCAGAAAAATGGCCGCCAATGCAGCCACAGTCTGTAGAACAACAATGCGTCTGTCAGATTACGTCCTATATCTGCCATCGGCGAAATTCGCGAAATAAAAATAACCTCAAACAAAATGCAAACACATGAAAATTTGGCGAAAGCGAAAATGAATGTTATGTGAATTTCGTTGTTTTTCAGATAGAGAGTATAGTTTATTCAATTCTTCATTGAGGAATCATGTATAAAATTGTATTGTATAGATATAATAGGTAAGGTAGTCACCGCGCCGCGGATCTCACTTGATTTAAACAGCGGGATTACACAGCTCTGACACATCTGACAGCTCTGTTAGGGGGCACAATAGACCTTAAGATCGCAGTGTACTGTAACCGCTTTTCACTATAAACATAAACCACCCCATCAAACATTCAAACAGTCTGGATTGATTTATAAGATACAATGACGAAATCGATTGTCTTGTTACAGAGCCCAAACGAATCAGTATTTGCATAACTGACACTAGAACTTGAGATCAAACAAATAAAACTGCTCATACCTCGGATCTTCGATTTGATTTCAATCAGGTTAGTATCGTTGACAGAAAAACTTGCTACTAGATTACTAGAACAGAGTTCTAATCTAAGTGAAATATGATACACATGAACAAAAATCAAACAGTCAGTTTGAGTGAGGACATTATTATAACTTATAATTTTGCTAATGATCAAAGGATCAGTTATTGAAGTTGTGGCATCTGAACATAAACGTTATGTCTGCTGAACTAAGAATAAAGAACTCAAGGTTATACGAAATTTTCGAGTGAGTTATCTTCCATTTTATGTTTTATGAGGGCAGTAATCGGATCTTGAGATCAAAACTATGTTCGGAAATGTCCAATTTATCGCTCAACCTAGGTCACTCCCTTATACTAGATTTCATTATGACATTGTGAGAAGAATAAATTGTTTGAAGAAATTCTTTAATCTCCACTTCATTATAATACTGCTGTGTGAAACTATCGGCTGGTGACATTATTGGGGATAGCATAGTTAGTGTTTGTGAGTACCTAGTTGTATATAATAGCCGTTATTGAAGAGAGTAATTTTTTTGTTTTTTAGCTCTGGGTGAGGAATTCACTATAACATTCTCTGAAACATTGGTAAAAGTTCTTAGAATTCGATTATGAGTACCTACCTGAGCACAAAGCTGTATAACAAGTTCAATTTGAAAAATGGATGTACGTGACTCACGAAAAGAACATAAGCCCAAATTTAAAATAAATCTTGATAAGGCATACGAAAACAAAATGTGTTCCTGTATGCATAGAGGGAGATATAGGTATATCGATTTGGAACAAGAACACTAAAGGTGCATACAAATTGTGGTCAAGTCATGTGATCTCAAGCGAGGAAATGGGAAGAAGATATGGAAAATATAGCCTGCTTTTACAGTTGCTGGTGATTCTCATAGAAGGGATTCGATTTACCAAATGATTCAACGAATAGAGGAAGTGGGGGAATTCCATCAATTAATTCAAGAATTATTGAATGAGCACCCAGATCAGTTTCAAATGTATGTCAGAATGACATTTCACAAAATATCAGACGTGATATCACGTGCATTCAGAAAATGTAAATTTGCGGAATATAGATCTTGCTTGCTTTCAGTGCTATAGCGTGACAGCCGATGCAATGTTGCGAAAATTTTGATTCCGTAGTAGTACAATCGCCCAGTTTAGTTCTGATGATTTGGCTTCACTATTTATTATTGAAAGGTGTGTCTCTCTTCCTATGCTCTAAGTTCCATGCATTATCGTGGTTGCACATTTTGGGAAGATGACCTGATGTGACGTGACATGATAACAATGTGTCTGCACCTTAATGCCTTCCAACGTAGACCATGCTCATCAGAGCACATCTTTATGTAATCGGTATATATGGCCTAGGCACGAATGGGTTCGATATTGGAAATAGATCCTTTTCAACATTTAAATAGAGTGTAACTCATCAGCCCTATCGTTAGAATATCAATGAAACAGAATATGCAAATTAAATACCATTTTTTATTCACAAAAAATATGACAAGATTGTAACACATTTATATTCTGAAGTAAACTACAGTGAGTTGTGCCATCTAAAAAATGAAATAGGACTCGAACTTTATTTACAATATTCACAAATGTTTTTTAATACGATATTATTCTTCTTCATCCTCACTGCTGTAAAAATCCCTTGAATCGTTACTGTCACTTTCACTGTATGCTTCGATCATTGCTGGCTTCCTGTTCCTATTCATCGGTATATCGTCATCATCACTTTCACTGTATGTTTCAATAATTGCTGGCTCCCTGTTCCTGTTCATTGGTATATTGTCATCATCACTATCACTTTCTTCTGAATGTTGCTTCATACACTCAAGAAAGGGCCATATGTTGTCTTCCTTATAAAACTTTATGTGTTCACATGTTAAAATTCTTGCGATATCACCTTTCACTTTAACACCTTCTTCTATAGGATCTATTATGACGAAATCGCCACGTGGCTGCATTGGCGGCCATTTTTCTGGTATGTGACCACAGATTGGTGTTATAAATTATTGGCGAATCCAAATATCCAAACGCCCTCTATCGGCAAAAATTCCAAACTAGAAAATGAGTACTGTTTTGATATCTTGTATATTTCCCGTGCATCTGAGCTATATTTTGTTTTATACACGGCTATTCTAGAGGGATATTTAGAAGTTTTTATCGTGTTCTCATTAATTAGTATTTAAAGAAAAATTGTTGAGAAGGTGTCATTCAATCAAAATAATATTGACATAGTTATCATGTTTAAGGTTGCCAGGCGTCTTGTCTGAGTTTGATTTAATGGTGCAGTTTTAACAGATGAAAAAGGTTAATACCACAATAGGGATGTTGACTATTTTTTGGAAATGATATTAATTTGTAGATAAGCCCTATACAAACACGAAAAAATGGAAAAAATATTGCAAATACCAATAAAAAATGCGTAAATAAGAATAGTTTTCAAAATTCCCGCTCAAAAGAAGTGATTATGATGACGTTACTATACGGTAAACAGACTTCGCCGTCTGTCAAAGCGAACTGATCTTGTGTGATTTCTTGCGAACGAATCGTTTGCGTAATATCAAATAATCGTGAAATAGTTCGCTGGTGATACGTTTTACTCTCTTCTGTTCTTCGTAAGTTCGTACTCGTGATGACAGTAAGGTTATAGGTTAGCTTGTTTACAGAACAGTGACGTCACGTATTCTCATTAGTGTTCGCAATCACGTGATAAACGGTAATAGATTACACATTTTAAATCGATTTTATTTAATTTAATGAGAGTAATTAGATCACTAAAATATTATTATTGTTAGATAGATTTGGCACATGAGCATTTTTGTAGCGCCACCTACAGTGTAATAAAGTCAGTATCATTGTATCATCTAGACGAAGCTGTATGTGTTTGATTTCGCTCCTGATCCTCTCCAAATTATAACAGGTTATAGCCCAGATAATCGTTCCTTGTGCTGTGCAACAAGTGTAAAGTGAAATAGTAACGCGCTTCTAAAAAATGGCTCAGAACTATTTAAACCAAAGATATTCTACACCAAGATAGAGTGTAGTGAGAGAGAAAACGTGGTCGAAATAAGATAGCGAATTGTTTATTATTTACTTCAAAATCAAAACAACCTTCCCGCAGCTGCCTATTGGTGGCTTTCCACCATGTGACCTAGAGAAACGAATGAATCCGTGCAGAGTTGCCGGTTTTTTCAAAAATGTTTAGAATCTCCAGATCAACAACTACAATATATACAACGAATATGATACGCCTTATTTCAATTTACAATTTACTGAATACGAAATCAATGTTGAGGCTATTTTAGAAATATTGATAGATAAAATCATATTTGACTGGACCTTGTTTCTTTTTTTCAATGTTAGTTATTTTACACCTTCTTGAAACGGTTTTTATTCTCCAAAGGTATTTCATATTAACCGTTATACTAATTTTACTTTTACTTATACCTAACTATGACGATTAGGGGTTCGTTAGTACGTTCATACCAAGCATATTCCACAAAATATATTTGATTCATTCGACCTGAATTCAGAAAGCGAATTCAAAGAGAGATTCTGCGATAAAATAGTGACAACGCTGTGTTTTCACCCTAGCTCGACCATTCCATTATGGCCGCCTTCTTCACAGCTGATTCTTGAGTGAATCTAGTTCTAACTCATTATTTTGAGTTAACTAAGTGATTCTTATCGTAAAAACTGTATTGTACAATACTTATTCGTTATATATAACTGAAAAATGGTTAATTCCTGAGTGATATGTATATAAAGCTCCAGTAAAGGCTGAGGGAGATCCATACATTGGTAAGTAAATGACAACAAACAATAATTTACCATAGGCGTAGCTTGGGGTACCTAGCTCTGAATATGAGCATATTGTAAACTTATTTTAAAAGCAGTATTTCCTTTTGATAGAATGTCTTGTGATAAAGCTAGACGGAAATTGTGGATCGATCAATTAAATTTGGGAAATACAAAATCTGCGACGGAGGTTACGTTTGCCCTGACCATTTTTGTGATGAAGACTTTTGAAAACTGAAGCTATTTCGTCCAGGATTTCGTTATCGCTTCATTGGTGAGTCTTCTGAATATTATAGGTTGTTCTATTCAAATTGGATTCTAAGAATATTGATAACGAAATATAATATCTCATATTTCAGTTCCAGTAGCACATCTCCAGATGAAAGGTCTGTGACTCAGAAGCTATCAGATAATATTACTAATCTTGGTAGTGTTGGGGAATCCACAAAAGTGAGTGATACTAAAATATCCAGAACTTCAACAGCCACTGATTTGTCTGCTACACTGACTGCTTCAGATTCTGCTACTTTAACCGCTTCAGAATCGTCAAGCAAATTGGTATCTTCTGCTGTATTTACGGGACCACATCCAACTTTGTGAGTTTTACTAAATTTTTTTCAAGATTTGAAAATATTGCCAAATATATTCTGGTTTGTGATATCAAACTTCAATTTTCTCATTTCAGTTCTGAAGCTAAAAGTACTGTACGAAGAGTAAGAAGAAGAAAATGTTTTGTTGGATTGTTGGTGATGTAACAGATGGAGATTTCAGGACCCCAAAACAAGGAAAATTGCCATTGATTAAACTGATATTGAAAAGATATTTCACTAAAAGAATTCACAAAACGAGAAAAATGAGCGATCAAGTGGTGAATCGAGATAGAAGTATGTGCTCACACATCTGATTTTGTATCAGAATCAATAAGTTTAATTTAAATAATATCTTTGCAATTCTTGGTTATTTCATTATAGTTATCAGAAAATTCTGATTATTGTATTTCATTTATGTAAAAATTATTTATATTTATTTTCTGTTAGAGACGTTATTTTTTATGGAAGTTATGAATGTATTTGTTATTTAATCCAACTTATATCAGAAATAAATTTATGTAGAATGAGGTTGTAGTATGATCAATTTTCCAACCTTCGCAGTCAACTGAGTTCCATTTGTAACACCATAGGGGTCCCCAATAAATATTTTGACTCAACTCTGAGCAATATACCAAACTGTCTCGTTCGGTACTTATGTACTACACAGACTGAGCCTCACTGAAAAGTGACCTGAATACAAATGTATTCGATAAAACAAGATAATTCATGAGATCATTGTTAATGAGATTCATTCAACTGCATCTGTGTAATTAGCCAAACCATCACAACAATATATGAAAATCATATTTGCTATTCCAAATTTCCTTTCACATTGAAGACAATATCCCCGAACATTAAAAATTCTACGTCTAAAAATAATTTACAATAAGATGGAAACATTCGAGACGGTTAACGAAATTTAATTAAAAAAAAAACATGATATCGTTCTGCACCCAATGAAATATAATAACCGAAGATTATAAGATAATAACCTTTTGGGGATTTATTTCTGATTTTGTATTATTTACAATTTTTTAGATCCACGCCACTGACTTCTGTTTACGCCACACTCTTTGTTTGTAAACAAACAGTGTTTATTATGGCCACATAACATTCAGTTCATCCAGTAAAGGAATGCTCCATCTTGGTGTAGAATATCTTTGATTTAAACAATGTTCCGAAGCTTGTTGGCCGCGAGAACTACGATGAATGGTGTTTCGCCATAGAAAACGTGTTCGTGCTGGAAGGTCTAACAAAGTGCTTAAACGGTGAAGAAACCGACGCTAGTGTAATAGCAAAAGCGAAAGCTAAGTTGATTCTAACTTTGGACCCATCGATGTATGTTCATGTGAAAGACGTGAAACACGTGCGAAGAGGTTTGGAATAAAATCAAGAATCTCTACGAAGACACGGGTGTTACGAGAAAAATTGGACTACTACGCAATCTTATCTCCATAAGGCTGGATAATTGTGAGTCAATGGAAAGTTACGTGAATCAAATTATCGAGACTTCGCAGAAATTAAGAAAAAGTGGCTTCGACATCAACGAAGAATGGGTAGGTTCCCTTTTACTCGCTGGGTTGCCAGACAAATACGCTCCGATGTTGATGGGAATAGAACACTCTGGAATTACAGTGACCACAGATTCAATCAAGAGTAAGTTAGTCGACCTGCAGACGGATGGCGCAACCAGCAGAAGTAACGCTTTTTCAGCAAGAGGAAACTTCAAAAGTTATCCGAGAGATGGCAGCAGCAGTAAAAAGAAGAATTCTAAGTCGACTGAAACTGACAGAAGAAGCGTTGTTTGTTATAAATGCAAACAACAAGGACATTTCATGTCGAAGTGCCCGAATCAGTCTCAGAGAAGTTCAACTTCAGAAAATTTCTCGAAAATGGATAAAAAGTATGCATTCAGTGCAACATTTCTCACGGGAAATTACAACGAGAATGATTTTTATCTGGACTCAGGTGCCAGTAGACACATGACTCCAAACGAATCCTGGTTCAAGAACGTTACACAAGCAGAAGTAAAAGAAATTGTTGTTGCAAATAAACAAAGAGTACCAGTGAAATGTTCAGGTGATATGGACATTATAACTTCGGTTAATGGAAAGAACAATTCAGTTACAGTTCATGACGTGTTGTGTATTCCAAGTTTAACCACAAACCTCATATCAGTAAGCCAGTTAATTTCTAAAGAAAATCGAGTTTGTTTTAATAAAAGAGGATGCTGCATTTATAGTAAAAACAATGATTTAATAGCCACAGCAGAATTAGTTGATGAAGTTTATAAATTGAACATGAAGCAAGAAAATTGTTTTTTAGCTATTTGTGATGATTCAGAAATTTGGCACAGACGATTAGCACACATCAATAGTCAAGATTTAAACAAAATGAAGCATTGTGTTGATGGTTTAGAGTTAAAAAGACGTGCTACCATTGATAAATCAAGTTGCATAGTATGCTGTGAAGGTAAACAAAGTAGATTGCCAGTTCCAAATTTAGGTATACGCAGCAATGAAAAACTCAATATCATACACGCAGACCTATGTGGACCAATGGAAACCATTTCAATTGGAGGTTCCAGATACTTCATGCTCTTAACTGACGATTACAGTAGAATGTCGTTTGTTTATTTTTTGAAAGAAAAGAACCAAGCTTTAGGCCTATTTAAGGAATTTTTAGCAATGGTACAAAATCAGCAAGATAAAAGAATAAAAACATTTCGTACTGATCAAGGTGGTGAATTTTGCAGTAATCAATTTGAGAATTTTTTGAAGAGTCATGGTATAGTTCATCAAAAAACAAATTCTTACACACCTCAACAAAATGGTCTAAGTGAAAGGTTGAACCGTACAATCGTGGAAAAGGCCAAATGTAATTTATTGTTCGATGCAAACTTGCCAAAAAGATTTTGGGCAGAAGCAGTTCACACAGCTAATTATCTAAGAAATAGGTGCATTTCAAGGGGTCCAAATGAAAAAACTCCATATGAAGTGTGGTTTGGCAATAAACCCAATGTGTCAGATTTTCGAATATTTGGAAGTCCCATTATGGTGCATGTTCCAAAAGAAAGACGACTGAAATTTGACAAAAAATCAAAGAAATGTATTTTTGTAGGATATTCACATAACATTAAAGGTTATAGAATCTATGATCCTATTAAAGATGATGTTACAACGAGTAGGGATGTCATAATATATGAAGACCTTCGATCTAAACGAACAGAAGATTCTGAAGTGGTATCAGATCCAGTGGGGGAACAACCAGCAGATACCGTTGAAGTTCCAATTGAACAATTTAAAGATGAAGAAAATGAAGAAATACCAGAGGCAAGAATCGATTCAGATGAAGATTACATTCCAGAAAACTCATTGGGAACAGAAGTACAATATAGTGGAGAAACAAGAAGTTCACAAAGAAGAAGAAAAGAAAAAACCTATGAAGATTATGTGACCTACTTGAGTGTCGTTCCAGAAATTGAAGAAACTACAATTAATGATGTTCCAGTAACAGTCTCAGAAGCTTTCTCAAGACCAGATGGTGACAAATGGAAAGAAGCAGTAGAACACGAGATAAAGTGCATGGAATTAAATAATACGTGGTGTTTAGTGGATTTACCCAAAAGAAGTGAAGTAGTTGAATGTAAATGGGTATTCAAAATCAAAGTTGACAGTGAAAATAATAAAACTTATCATGCGAGATTAGTGGCAAAAGGTTTTACACAAAAAGAGGGTATAGACTATAATGAGACTTTTTCGCCTGTAGTTAGGTTCTCTACATTACGCCTGTTGATAGCCTTAAGTGTAGATTTAGGATTAGATATCTTTCATTTAGATGTTGTCACTGCATTCTTAAATGGGGATTTATCAGAAACAATCTTTATGAAACAACCTGATGGTTACTCAAAACGTGGAAGTAAAAACAAGGTATTTAAACTCAATAAGGCAATTTATGGACTTAAACAGTCATCAAGGGTATGGTACAAAAAGGTTGAAAGTGTCTTAACCGATTTGAATTATGAAAGGTCAAAATACGAACCATGTGTATTTATTAAACATAATGTAAAATTGTTGACAATAATTTGTTTGTATGTTGATGATTTTTTCATTTTTTCAAATGATATTTCCGAGACAAATGATCTCAAACAAAAATTGGCAGAAAATTTTCAGTTGAAAGATTTAGGCAAAGCCAAGCAGATTTTGGGGATGAATATTTGTATATGTAAACAAGTCTAAGAATATTATTACTTTAGATCAAAAGGATTATATAGAGTCTTTGTTGTTAAAATTTAATATGGCAGATTGTAAAACTGTAGAAACTCCAATGGAGAAAAACTTAAAACTAGAAGGAGTTAAAAATAGTGATTTTTCAGCTCCATATCAACAGTTGATTGGAGGCTTAATGTATTTGGCAGTAATGACTCGTCCAGACATTTCGTACAGTGTTAGTTTTCTCAGTCAATTTAACAATTGTTTCAATCAGACTCATTGGAATAGTTTAAAAAGACTTTTGAAGTATTTAAAGAAAACAAAAGATTATTGTTTAACCTTTAAAAGTAGTTCAAAATGTTTAGAAGGTTTTGTAGATGCAGACTGGGGGAGTAATGTATATGATAGGAGATCCTATACTGGTTTTTGTTTCATGTATTCAAATTCATTAATTTCATGGGAAAGTAAAAAACAAAAAACGGTTGCTCTTTCTAGCACAGAAGCCGAATATATGGCCTTGGGGGAAGCATCGAAAGAGGCAATTTATTTGAAAAATTTGTTAGGGGAATTAACTAACTCTTTTGATTGTATCTCTCTATATAGCGATAGCCAAAGTGCATTGAAATTGACGCTTAATCCAATATTTCATAAGCGCACGAAGCACATCGTATATCGAGGTACCACTTTATTCGTGAAACAGTGGAAAATGGTCTTATAAATGTTGAATATTTGCAATCAGATGAAATGCCTGCAGATATTTTTACAAAAGCTTTAGGTAGTAATAAGCATTATAAGTTTATGAATAGTTTGGGTTTAGATTTAGTCAAAAATGTACAATGTTTCAAATAGTGGGGGTGTTAGATAGATTTGGCACATGAGCATTTTTGTAGCGCCACCTACAGTGTAATAAAGTCAGTATCATTGTATCATCTAGACGAAGCTGTATGTGTTTGATTTCGCTCCTGATCCTCTCCAAATTATAACAATTATAGTATTTCAAAAACTACCTTCAATGTGGAAAACCTCAATTTATATGAATTTGTAACATGTGTCAACGTCCCTTCAACAATAGTGTTAAGCTGAATACAGATTACTCTGTACACTCTGGGAGCACAGTACACGTCTGACGTGACGTCCTTACACGTCACGTCAGAGTAATCTGTATTCAGCTTAATGAAATTGATCATCGATAATAAAGTACCTATTTAAATAAATTCGATTTTCATATTCTAAACATCTCTTACATTGCCGAAATCGCCCTGGGGTTCGATGCCTGATAACACAAGGGTAAGAGAGAGAACTGGCCTTACTTCCGAGTGTTTAGTTCCAATAGGTCCGACTGAATTAGCAATCAATTAGTAGAAAAGTTGGAAAAATCATTTAACCTGTACTGAACCCCATGCAAAACGAAACGTTTTGTCTCGCCCCTTTCGAAGATGGCGTAACTTGCCCCTCTTTTTTTATTGGCGATTCCAACCACCGATGAGGGCGCAGCTGACTGTAAACAAAAATTACAGATCCCTTCGAAAGAAATGAAATCTGTAACTGTAATCGAATGAGCATATTTTCGGAATGAGAGATCTTGTGGTGACTTTTTTCGGCATGCTCAAATGAAAAACATTGGAAATAGGTTAGGTTCGTGGTGTTAGAGAAATGCCGCGGCATCTAATAATCAAATTTATAATAATTTATTGTTTATGTTGGTGTATCACCTCGATAGATGGCGATGAAAATGTTGCGAGTCCTGCAATTTTCGAGTCTATGGTTGGACCCAATCAACCATAGAGCCAGGTCTATCTAGCATACCTATCTTTATAGTGCTCTACTTCTTCCGTATTAATGAAGATCAAAAAATTCTGTGATCACCATGGATCTGTGGTCTACATTCTGCAAAAGTCGTTATTTTTCGAAAAGTACTTAGCACAGCCAGGTCTGCATCTTGCGTAAACCACGTGTTTATTATCTTCAAGTTCACAGTGTTAGTCTTTCGCCGTAAAGAAGTGTACTCGAAAATATCCATCGATCCGATCAGTGCTATTACTCAGGCGTCATCAATATGTCTCGAGCAACCAAAAGGAAACATCTCTCGCGAGAAATTCACGATTTTTCGCCACCAACAGAGGAGCAGCAAATAGTGAACTAAAGGCAACAATCTTCACGAGGTAGAGAAATATGATAAAACTAGGTTTCTCGTCTCCATGCCTTTCAAATTCCGAAAATACATTTGGGTAAAACGTGGCGATTTCGTCATAATAGATCCTATAGAAGAAGGTGTTAAAGTGAAAGGTGAAATCGCAAGAATTTTAACATGTGAACACATAAAGTTTTATAAGGAAGACAACATATGGCCCTTTCTTGAGTGTATGAAGCAACATTCAGAAGAAAGTGATAGTGATGATGACAATATACCAATGAACAGGAACAGGGAGCCAGCAATTATTGAAACATACAGTGAAAGTGATGATGACGATATACCGATGAATAGGAACAGGAAGCCAGCAATGATCGAAGCATACAGTGAAAGTGACAGTAACGATTCAAGGGATTTTTACAGCAGTGAGGATGAAGAAGAATAATATCGTATTAAAAAACATTTGTGAATATTGTAAATAAAGTTCGAGTCCTATTTCATTTTTTAGATGGCACAACTCACTGTAGTTTACTTCAGAATATAAATGTGTTACAATCTTGTCATATTTTTTGTGAATAAAAAATGGTATTTAATTTGCATATTCTGTTTCATTGATATTCTAACGATAGGGCTGATGAGTTACACTCTATTTAAATGTTGAAAAGGATCTATTTCCAATATCGAACCCATTCGTGCCTAGGCCATAGATACCGATTACATAAAGATGTGCTCTGATGAGCATGGTCTACGTTGGAAGGCATTAAGGTGCAGACACATTGTTATCATGTCACGTCACATCAGGTCATCTTCCCAAAATGTGCAACCACGATAATGCATGGAACTTAGAGCATAGGAAGAGAGACACACCTTTCAATAATAAATAGTGAAGCCAAATCATCAGAACTAAACTGGGCGATTGTACTACTACGGAATCAAAATTTTCGCAACATTGCATCGGCTGTCACGCTATAGCACTGAAAGCAAGCAAGATCTATATTCCGCAAATTTACATTTTCTGAATGCACGTGATATCACGTCTGATATTTTGTGAAATGTCATTCTGACATACATTTGAAACTGATCTGGGTGCTCATTCAATAATTCTTGAATTAATTGATGGAATTCCCCCACTTCCTCTATTCGTTGAATCATTTGGTAAATCGAATCCCTTCTATGAGAATCACCAGCAACTGTAAAAGCAGGCTATATTTTCCATATCTTCTTCCCATTTCCTCGCTTGAGATCACATGACTTGACCACAATTTGTATGCACCTTTAGTGTTCTTGTTCCAAATCGATATACCTATATCTCCCTCTATGCATACAGGAACACATTTTGTTTTCGTATGCCTTATCAAGATTTATTTTAAATTTGGGCTTATGTTCTTTTCGTGAGTCACGTACATCCATTTTTCAAATTGAACTTGTTATACAGCTTTGTGCTCAGGTAGGTACTCATAATCGAATTCTAAGAACTTTTACCAATGTTTCAGAGAATGTTATAGTGAATTCCTCACCCAGAGCTAAAAAACAAAAAAATTACTCTCTTCAATAACGGCTATTATATACAACTAGGTACTCACAAACACTAACTATGCTATCCCCAATAATGTCACCAGCCGATAGTTTCACACAGCAGTATTATAATGAAGTGGAGATTAAAGAATTTCTTCAAACAATTTATTCTTCTCACAATGTCATAATGAAATCTAGTATAAGGGAGTGACCTAGGTTGAGCGATAAATTGGACATTTCCGAACATAGTTTTGATCTCAAGATCCGATTACTGCCCTCATAAAACATAAAATGGAAGATAACTCACTCGAAAATTTCGTATAACCTTGAGTTCTTTATTCTTAGTTCAGCAGACATAACGTTTATGTTCAGATGCCACAACTTCAATAACTGATCCTTTGATCATTAGCAAAATTATAAGTTATAATAATGTCCTCACTCAAACTGACTGTTTGATTTTTGTTCATGTGTATCATATTTCACTTAGATTAGAACTCTGTTCTAGTAATCTAGTAGCAAGTTTTTCTGTCAACGATACTAACCTGATTGAAATCAAATCGAAGATCCGAGGTATGAGCAGTTTTATTTGTTTGATCTCAAGTTCTAGTGTCAGTTATGCAAATACTGATTCGTTTGGGCTCTGTAACAAGACAATCGATTTCGTCATTGTATCTTATAAATCAATCCAGACTGTTTGAATGTTTGATGGGGTGGTTTATGTTTATAGTGAAAAGCGGTTACAGTACACTGCGATCTTAAGGTCTATTGTGCCCCCTAACAGAGCTGTCAGATGTGTCAGAGCTGTGTAATCCCGCTGTTTAAATCAAGTGAGATCCGCGGCGCGGTGACTACCTTACCTATTATATCTATACAATACAATTTTATACATGATTCCTCAATGAAGAATTGAATAAACTATACTCTCTATCTGAAAAACAACGAAATTCACATAACATTCATTTTCGCTTTCGCCAAATTTTCATGTGTTTGCATTTTGTTTGAGGTTATTTTTATTTCGCGAATTTCGCCGATGGCAGATATAGGACGTAATCTGACAGACGCATTGTTGTTCTACAGACTGTGGCTGCATTGGCGGCCATTTTTCTGGTATGTGACCACAGATTGGTGTTATAAATTATTGGCGAATCCAAATATCCAAACGCCCTCTATCGGCAAAAATTCCAAACTAGAAAATGAGTACTGTTTTGATATCTTGTATATTTCCCGTGCATCTGAGCTATATTTTGTTTTATACACGGCTATTCTAGAGGGATATTTAGAAGTTTTTATCGTGTTCTCATTAATTAGTATTTAAAGAAAAATTGTTGAGAAGGTGTCATTCAATCAAAATAATATTGACATAGTTATCATGTTTAAGGTTGCCAGGCGTCTTGTCTGAGTTTGATTTAATGGTGCAGTTTTAACAGATGAAAAAGGTTAATACCACAATAGGGATGTTGACTATTTTTTGGAAATGATATTAATTTGTAGATAAGCCCTATACAAACACGAAAAAATGGAAAAAATATTGCAAATACCAATAAAAAATGCGTAGATAAGAATAGTTTTCAAAATTCCCGCTCAAAAGAAGTGATTATGATGACGTTACTATACGGTAAACAGACTTCGCCGTCTGTCAAAGCGAACTGATCTTGTGTGATTTCTTGCGAACGAATCGTTTGCGTAATATCAAATAATCGTGAAATAGTTCGCTGGTGATACGTTTTACTCTCTTCTGTTCTTCGTAAGTTCGTACTCGTGATGACAGTAAGGTTATAGGTTAGCTTGTTTACAGAACAGTGAGGTCACGTATTCTCATTAGTGTTCGCAATCACGTGATAAACGATAATAGATTACACATTTTAAATCGATTTTATTTAATTTAATGAGAGTAATTAGATCACTAAAATATTATTATTGTTAGATAGATTTGGCACATGAGCATTTTTGTAGCGCCACCTACAGTGTAATAAAGTCAGTATCATTGTATCATCTAGACGAAGCTGTATGTGTTTGATTTCGCTCCTGATCCTCTCCAAATTATAACAGGTTATAGCCCAGATAATCGTTCCTTGTGCTGTGCAACAAGTGTAAAGTGAAATAGTAACGCGCTTCTAGAAGATAAAAATGGCTCAGAACTATTTAAACAATGTTCCGAAGCTTGTTGGCCGCGAGAACTACGATGAATGGTGTTTCGCCATAGAAAACGTGTTCGTGCTGGAAGGTCTAACAAAGTGCTTAAACGGTGAAGAAACCGACGCTAGTGTAATAGCAAAAGCGAAAGCTAAGTTGATTCTAACTTTGGACCCATCGATGTATGTTCATGTGAAAGACGTGAAACACGTGCGAAGAGGTTTGGAATAAAATCAAGAATCTCTACGAAGACACGGGTGTTACGAGAAAAATTGGACTACTACGCAATCTTATCTCCATAAGGCTGGATAATTGTGAGTCAATGGAAAGTTACGTGAATCAAATTATCGAGACTTCGCAGAAATTAAGAAAAAGTGGCTTCGACATCAACGAAGAATGGGTAGGTTCCCTTTTACTCGCTGGGTTGCCAGACAAATACGCTCCGATGTTGATGGGAATAGAACACTCTGGAATTACAGTGACCACAGATTCAATCAAGAGTAAGTTAGTCGACCTGCAGACGGATGGCGCAACCAGCAGAAGTAACGCTTTTTCAGCAAGAGGAAACTTCAAAAGTTATCCGAGAGATGGCAGCAGCAGTATAAAGAAGAATTCTAAGTCGACTGAAACTGACAGAAGAAGCGTTGTTTGTTATAAATGCAAACAACAAGGACATTTCATGTCGAAGTGCCCGAATCAGTCTCAGAGAAGTTCAACTTCAGAAAATTTCTCGAAAATGGATAAAAAGTATGCATTCAGTGCAACATTTCTCACGGGAAATTACAAAGAGAATGATTTTTATCTGGACTCAGGTGCCAGTAGACACATGACTCCAAACGAATCCTGGTTCAAGAACGTTACACAAGCAGAAGTAAAAGAAATTGTTGTTGCAAATAAACAAAGAGTACCAGTGAAATGTTCAGGTGATATGGACATTATAACTTCGGTTAATGGAAAGAACAATTCAGTTACAGTTCATGACGTGTTGTGTATTCCAAGTTTAACCACAAACCTCATATCAGTAAGCCAGTTAATTTCTAAAGAAAATCGAGTTTGTTTTAATAAAAGAGGATGCTGCATTTATAGTAAAAACAATGATTTAATAGCCACAGCAGAATTAGTTGATGGAGTTTATAAATTGAACATGAAGCAAGAAAATTGTTTTTTAGCTATTTGTGATGATTCAGAAATTTGGCACAGACGATTAGCACACATCAATAGTCAAGATTTAAACAAAATGAAGCATTGTGTTGATGGTTTAGAGTTAAAAAGACGTGCTACCATTGATAAATCAAGTTGCATAGTATGCTGTGAAGGTAAACAAAGTAGATTGCCATTTCCAAATTTAGGTATACGCAGCAATGAAAAACTCAATATCATACACGCAGACCTATGTGGACCAATGGAAACCATTTCAATTGGAGGTTCCAGATACTTCATGCTCTTAACTGACGATTACAGTAGAATGTCGTTTGTTTATTTTTTGAAAGAAAAGAACCAAGCTTTAGGCCTATTTAAGGAATTTTTAGCAATGGTACAAAATCAGCAAGATAAAAGAATAAAAACATTTCGTACTGATCAAGGTGGTGAATTTTGCAGTAATCAATTTGAGAATTTTTTGAAGAGTCATGGTATAGTTCATCAAAAAACAAATTCTTACACACCTCAACAAAATGGTCTAAGTGAAAGGTTGAACCGTACAATCGTGGAAAAGGCCAAATGTAATTTATTGTTCGATGCAAACTTGCCAAAAAGATTTTGGGCAGAAGCAGTTCACACAGCTAATTATCTAAGAAATAGGTGCATTTCAAGGGGTCCAAATGAAAAAACTCCATATGAAGTGTGGTTTGGCAATAAACCCAATGTGTCAGATTTTCGAATATTTGGAAGTCCCATTATGGTGCATGTTCCAAAAGAAAGACGACTGAAATTTGACAAAAAATCAAAGAAATGTATTTTTGTAGGATATTCACATAACATTAAAGGTTATAGAATCTATGATCCTATTAAAGATGATGTTACAACGAGTAGGGATGTCATAATATATGAAGACCTTCGATCTAAACGAACAGAAGATTCTGAAGTGGTATCAGATCCAGTGGGGGAACAACCAGCAGATACCGTTGAAGTTCCAATTGAACAATTTAAAGATGAAGAAAATGAAGAAATACCACAGGCAAGAATCGATTCAGATGAAGATTACATTCCAGAAAACTCATTGGGAACAGAAGTACAATATAGTGGAGAAACAAGAAGTTCACAAAGAAGAAGAAAAGAAAAAACCTATGAAGATTATGTGACCTACTTGAGTGTCGTTCCAGAAATTGAAGAAACTACAATTAATGATGTTCCAGTAACAGTCTCAGAAGCTTTTTCAAGACCAGATGGTGACAAATGGAAAGAAGCAGTAGAACACGAGATAAAGTGCATGGAATTAAATAATACGTGGTGTTTAGTGGATTTACCCAAAAGAAGTGAAGTAGTTGAATGTAAATGGGTATTCAAAATCGAAAGTTGACAGTGAAAATAATAAAACTTATCGTGCGAGATTAGTGGCAAAAGGTTTTACACAAAAAGAGGGTATAGACTATAATGAGACTTTTTCGCCTGTAGTTAGGTTCTCTACATTACGCCTGTTGATAGCCTTAAGTGTAGATTTAGGATTAGATATCTTTCATTTAGATGTTGTCACTGCATTCTTAAATGGGGATTTATCAGAAACAATCTTTATGAAACAACCTGATGGTTACTCAAAACGTGGAAGTAAAAACAAGGTATTTAAACTCAATAAGGCAATTTATGGACTTAAACAGTCATCAAGGGTATGGTACAAAAAGGTTGAAAGTGTCTTAACCGATTTGAATTATGAAAGGTCAAAATACGAACCATGTGTATTTATTAAACATAATGTAAAATTGTTGACAATAATTTGTTTGTATGTTGATGATTTTTTCATTTTTTCAAATGATATTTCCGAGACAAATGATCTCAAACAAAAATTGGCAGAAAATTTTCAGTTGAAAGATTTAGGCAAAGCCAAGCAGATTTTGGGGATGAATATTTGTACAAACAAGTCTAAGAATATTATTACTTTAGATCAAAAGGATTATATAGAGTCTTTGTTGTTAAAATTTAATATGGCAGATTGTAAAACTGTAGAAACTCCAATGGAGAAAAACTTAAAACTAGAAGGAGTTCAAAATAGTGATTTTTCAGCTCCATATCAACAGTTGATTGGAGGCTTAATGTATTTGGCAGTAATGACTCGTCCAGATATTTCGTACAGTGTTAGTTTTCTCAGTCAATTTAACAATTGTTTCAATCAGACTCATTGGAATAGTTTAAAAAGACTTTTGAAGTATTTAAAGAAAACAAAAGATTATTGTTTAACCTTTAAAAGTAGTTCAAAATGTTTAGAAGGTTTTGTAGATGCAGACTGGGGGAGTAATGTATATGATAGGAGATCATATACTGGTTTTTGTTTCATGTATTCAAATTCATTAATTTCATGGGAAAGTAAAAAACAAAAAACGGTTGCTCTTTCTAGCACAGAAGCCGAATATATGGCCTTGGGGGAAGCATCGAAAGAGGCAATTTATTTGAAAAATTTGTTAGGGGAATTAACTAACTCTTTTGATTGTATCTCTCTATATAGCGATAGCCAAAGTGCATTGAAATTGACGCTTAATCCAATATTTCATAAGCGCACGAAGCACATCGATATAAGGTACCACTTTATTCGTGAAACAGTGGAAAATGGTCTTATAAATGTTGAATATTTGCAATCAGATGAAATGCCTGCAGATATTTTTACAAAAGCTTTAGGTAGTAATAAGCATTATAAGTTTATGAATAGTTTGGGTTTAGATTTAGTCAAAAATGTACAATGTTTCAAATAGTGGGGGTGTTAGATAGATTTGGCACATGAGCATTTTTGCAGCGCCACCTACAGTGTAATAAAGTCAGTATCCTTGTATCATCTAGACGAAGCTGTATGTGTTTGATTTCGCTCCTGATCCTCCCCAAATTATAACAATTATAGTATTTCAAAAACTACCTTCAATGTGGAAAACCTCAATTTGTATGAATTTGTAACATGTGTCAACGTCCCTTCAACAATAGTGTTATGAAATTGATCATCGATAATCAAGTACCTATTTAAATAAATTCGATTTTCATATTCTAAACATCTCTTACATTGCCGAAATCGCCCTGGGGTTCGATGCCTGATAACACAAGGGTAAGAGAGAGAACTGGCCTTACTTCCGAGTGTTTAGTTCCAATAGGTCCGACTGAATTAGCAATCAATTAGTAGAAAAGTTGGAAAAATCATTTAACCTGTACTGAACCCCATGCAAAACGAAACGTTTTGTCTCACCCCTTTCGAAGATGGCGTCCATGGCGTAACTTGCCCCTCTTTTTTTATTGGCGATTCCAACCACCGATGAGGGCGCAGCTGACTGTAAACAAAAATTACAGATCCCTTCGAAAGAAATGAAATCTGTAACTGTAATCGAATGAGCATATTTTCGGAATGAGAGATCTTGTGGTGACTTTTTTCGGCATGCTCAAATGAAAAACATTGGAAATAGGTTAGGTTCGTGGTGTTAGAGAAATGCCGCGGCATCTAATAATCAAATTTATAATAATTTATTGTTTATGTTGGTCTGAGATTTTAACCCTAATTTTCCCGCGCTGTCATTCTGTCGAAAAACATACGTTTTTGACGCCAAGTGTGATTGCATTGTAAATAACCTGAGGTTGAGCAAGCTTTTTTATTCTTTTAAAGAGATCCAATCATGTTTTTGTCACTGTCGTCAATTTTTGACTATTTATCTGCTTCTCCAAATAGCAGATGCTTTGTAGAAGGTGAAGCTGTTCTGGCAGCGAACCATGTAATCGTGTGTGGAGTGAGACAAAAAGTGGACAAAAAGTGGATGATCAGATCGTACTGTTTGCAAACTAGTGCAGTGAAAAGTGATCCCCATGAGATCAATGGAATATTTTCAGTGATTTCAGATTGCAAGGTTGAAATACAGACATTTACTTGCAGCTGTAAGGCAGGCACATCGGAATCTTGCAAACATGTAGCAGCAACACTACTGTTTTGCTCAAGGTGGTATTATGACTGATTTATTAGATGGCTAATCGTGCCCATTGTAATTTATAAGGTTTCTGCAACCTTTTTTTATTTTAGGTTTCCTTTTTCTGTGCTTGTATTTTTGTTTCAGAAAACCATTAGAAGAGTTGGAAGAGCTGTCCTCTACAGACACTGAATGTGTATGGAAAGTTCAGAAGACCAAAGCAACAAATAAATATTTGCCACAGCCACTGAACAAAACTCAGTGTTTCAGGCCATTAAATATGTTGGCTAGAAAAAGATCGTTTGCGAAGGAAGAAGTTGGAGAAATGTTTCAGTTGGCCTCGTTAGCACTCCCAAATTCTTCCTTTGCATTGAATAGGTAAACTTTCATCTGTATACTATTAATAAACAATTGAAATATATCATAGATATTTAAATCTGATTGTTACAGACAAGGGCGAAGAAATAATGTCAAGAAACCCAAATTGACGAAAGAAATGCCTTCACATGTAACCGTGATTTTTGACCATTCTAAAGATTCCCCATTTATCAACAATTTGAATATAACTATTCCATCTCTAGAAGATTGTTGTTTGATGGTGTTGGAATCATTTAAGAATGAAGACATTTTAGAAGGCATGTGCTGCCAGCAAGGAACATTGGAATGGAAAAGAAGGCGCAAGAATAAAATAACAGGTATTGAATAAGAAATCTTTATTTTTCTCTTTGACAAACAACAAAGTTTGTAGAGAATTAGTCACAATGAAAACTTAATCCTAATCTAATTGACATGCAAAAAATTATGATGCAAATGATGTCTACAAAATTATATTTGTTTATAAACAACTTGTATTCACTATTCATCCTGTTTATCTAGCTGCTACTGATTAACAATGAAGTTCTCTTGATTCACTCCCAGTAATTATGTTAATTTTTCAGGATCTACTTGTTATTCAATCTATACCTTCCAAAAGCAGGATTGGACAAAAATGTTGGGTAACTTTTTCAACCCCAAATCGTTGATAACAAAAGAAATGAGATATGGATCTGAACAGGAATCTTTTGCGCTTGAAGCATTCGAAAGCATGAATCCTAATCTCCAAATTAAAAAGATTGGAATTATTATATGCAAAGAATATCCTTGGTTAGCTTATTCTCCTGATGGAATAGCATTTGAGGATGGAAAGCCAAGCAGACTTATAGAGATCAAGTGCCCATATTTGGGTAATGTCAATAATGATTCAAGACTTTCCTTACGCTTATTAATTTTTTTTTAGGAAAAATAAAGTCAGAAACTGAGGTGATACCAACACTGAGGTATCTGAATCCAGACTGCACACTCAAACAGAACCATCCTCATTATGGTCAAATTCAGTTTGGGATGGCTTTGCTGAATTTGAGAATGTGTGAATTCATTGTGTATTTTTCAAAAGAAAACCACTATTTACAAATTTCTGTTCCGTTCGATGAGGGATTTGCAAAACATCTAATTGAAACAGTTTCAAAGAAATATTTTGAGAAAATGATTCATACTGTTTGTGGTTAGTTGTTTTGCAAATACCTCATCATTTTCATGAATAAAATATTTAAAATCTTTGAATTGATTTATTTATATCTCCGAAATATATAATGATATAGGTATAAACTATTGGTTAGCAACAACAATTTTTTAGAAGAATTATTTCAAGATCCATCAAGTCAGAAAAACAGTTATGTTCTTTTAAGGGATTTTTCACTTATAAGAGAAAACAATATTTTTCAAAAATAATCTGACATTTCCTGTACACAATAAAAATATGGAATTTCTGTATATAGTCGAAGCTGAGTATGTTTTTGTTGAATCGTATGACCCGCATGATAAGACAGCATTTGATATATTGTTTATCCTGATTACTTCTAGGTCTCCTGAGGAGAACCCTCCGAAACTACAAGCTTCGAAGCTTGTAACTTGTGTCGAGTTTGGACTATATTATTTAATTTATAAATATTTCCAACAATTTTTCTTCATGGCATAATCCCTAGTGCAAAAACAAATCATCTCTCAAAATAGGACTACCCAAATTAACAATACCACAAATAATTTTGAATATATTATCAACAATTGGTACCAAATGCAAAGGAAAAGTATTTCTGAAAATTCTGAAAACCTTTATCCTCGCATTCACTCTTTCAATATGCACTCTTGCTGAGGCAATACTTCTGTTCATAGAGGCCTCACCCCTATCAAACTGTTTTTTCTTTCGAAGAAAAGGTGGTCTTATAATTTTTATTCCAAACTCTTCACATGAACTTTCAATCTGGAATCCTTTATCAACCATAACTTCATCAACATAGGGAATTAATTGTTCTACTATTTGAGACTGTTCAAAAATACTTTTATCTGAAGCTCTGCCCCCATAGGATGGACTGGCATAGGCTATGAAGCCAGCAGGAGTGACTGCTGTCATGAATTTGAGAGTATGATTTTTTTTGTAATGGGAGTACAATTTAATTCTGCAACATAGTTTCTTTGGTACTTGCACTTTCATTTCAGTGCAATCTAAAACAATTCTCACATTCTGGAACTTGCTAAAACATATTGGCATATTCTTCAAAACTTCTTCCTTAGATGGCAGATAAACAAAATTGGCTAAAATACCCGAAAGCACTTCAATAGTGTCCTGAAAAATTCTTCTACATGTTGGCACACTCAAACCCCCAAACAAGACTCCCAAAGCAGAGTATGTCAAATCAAGTTTGAATTTTAAAAACACTAAAATAACTCTTTCTTTCACTGATAATCTTTGACATCTTGAGTCTTTTTTAAAAGATGTAAATAAATTAACCAATAAAATCAATAAACTGAATGATGGAATTCCTGTTAGAATGTTCAAAGCTTTCTCAGTCTGGATAAAATCAGAAATTGAAGACCAGTTTGTGTTCACTTGAATTTCCTCATCGCATACTTCCTTGTTATCAGTTTGAGTGGCAACGTCAACAAATATCTTCATGGTATGTAATGTTTCTTTGGTAGTGTCTTCAACAAATGGTAACTCCTGTTGTTGAAGCTCCAGTAGTGCTTTAGCTCCATCAAAGTCACTAAACGAGCTTGATATCATGTCATCCTTGGAGGTGGAAGGGAGTTGATTAACCTAAAATTTGAAATAGTTAGTAAGTATAGTTATTTAGTTTTAACTTCAATAAAAATAACCAACAAGAGAACTTGCCTGTCTTTTTTCCATAAGTTTTTCATATCTTCTCTTTTTCTCTTCTATCTTCAGACTTTTTGATTTTGTTGTAACACTGGACACAGGTAAGTTTTTACTTGGTACAGCGGTCTTTTTCAGGTACCGTTTCTGATAGCCCCCTGAAAGATTGATTTGAATTGTTTTAACCACATAATATAAAAACTTTACTTACTTACTTACAATCACTAGGAGTTATGAAATCGTCCTCGACAAAATGTTTGGAACAAACTCTCATGTTTTTGGTAACTCTCTTTCCTATTTTCAATTTGATCTCCCATAGTTTCTTTCTATCAACCGTAGTCACCATTCCGGATTCTCCAATATTCTCGACTCTCTGACCCTCATTTGGAAAATGATGAAAGGTCAAATCGGGGTTTTTTTTATACACAGAGTTACATCCAGGTACACAACAATTTGCTCTGCTGGTCATTTTCACTTTTAACAAACTATTTATCACTATAAAACAACTATAATCCCTCACACAAATGCACGCTTGGAACTCTTGGAAGTAAATAAATACAAGCATTGTCAAGTAATCACACTTGCTGGTCACGTGACATTGATGCGAGTTAATTCCGCCAGATAGCGTATTGCTTAGCATTAAAAGTGATGGCGATGAAAATGTTGCGAGTCCTGCAATTTTCGAGTCTATGGTTGGACCCAATCAACCATAGAGCCAGGTCTATCTAGCATACCTATCTTTATAGTGCTCTACTTCTTCCGTATTAATGAAGAAGATCAAAAAATTCTGTGATCACCATGGATCTGTGGTCTACATTCTGCAAAAGTCGTTATTTTTCGAAAAGTACTTAGCACAGCCAGGTCTGCATCTTGCGTAAACCACGTGTTTATTATCTTCAAGTTCACAGTGTTAGTCTTTCGCCGTAAAGAAGTGTACTCGAAAATATCCATCGATCCGATCAGTGCTATTACTCAGGCGTCATCAATATGTCTCGAGCAACCAAAAGGAAACATCTCTCGCGAGAAATTCACGATTTTTCGCCACCAACAGAGGAGCAGCAAATAGTGAAAATTGTGGGAACTAAAGGCAACAATCTTCACGAGGTAGAGAAATATGATGAAACTAGGTTTCTCGTCTCCATGCCTTTCAAATTCCGAAAATACATTTGGGTAAAACGTGGCGATTTCGTCATAATAGATCCTATAGAAGAAGGTGTTAAAGTGAAAGGTGAAATCGCAAGAATTTTAACATGTGAACACATAAAGTTTTATAAGGAAGACAACATATGGCCCTTTCTTGAGTGTATGAAGCAACATTCAGAAGAAAGTGATAGTGATGATGACAATATACCAATGAACAGGAACAGGGAGCCAGCAATTATTGAAACATACAGTGAAAGTGATGATGACGATATACCGATGAATAGGAACAGGAAGCCAGCAATGATCGAAGCATACAGTGAAAGTGACAGTAACGATTCAAGGGATTTTTACAGCAGTGAGGATGAAGAAGAATAATATCGTATTAAAAAACATTTGTGAATATTGTAAATAAAGTTCGAGTCCTATTTCATTTTTTAGATGGCACAACTCACTGTAGTTTACTTCAGAATATAAATGTGTTACAATCTTGTCATATTTTTTGTGAATAAAAAATGGTATTTAATTTGCATATTCTGTTTCATTGATATTCTAACGATAGGGCTGATGAGTTACACTCTATTTAAATGTTGAAAAGGATCTATTTCCAATATCGAACCCATTCGTGCCTAGGCCATAGATACCGATTACATAAAGATGTGCTCTGATGAGCATGGTCTACGTTGGAAGGCATTAAGGTGCAGACACATTGTTATCATGTCACGTCACATCAGGTCATCTTCCCAAAATGTGCAACCACGATAATGCATGGAACTTAGAGCATAGGAAGAGAGACACACCTTTCAATAATAAATAGTGAAGCCAAATCATCAGAACTAAACTGGGCGATTGTACTACTACGGAATCAAAATTTTCGCAACATTGCATCGGCTGTCACGCTATAGCACTGAAAGCAAGCAAGATCTATATTCCGCAAATTTACATTTTCTGAATGCACGTGATATCACGTCTGATATTTTGTGAAATGTCATTCTGACATACATTTGAAACTGATCTGGATGCTCATTCAATAATTCTTGAATTAATTGATGGAATTCCCCCACTTCCTCTGTTCGTTGAATCATTTGGTAAATCGAATCCCTTCTATGAGAATCACCAGCAACTGTAAAAGCAGGCTATATTTTCCATATCTTCTTCCCATTTCCTCGCTTGAGATCACATGACTTGACCACAATTTGTATGCACCTTTAGTGTTGTTGTTCCAAATCGATATACCTATATCTCCCTCTATGCATACAGGAACACATTTTGTTTTCGTATGCCTTATCAAGATTTATTTTAAATTTGGGCTTATGTTCTTTTCGTGAGTCACGTACATCCATTTTTCAAATTGAACTTGTTATACAGCCTTGTGCTCAGGTAGGTACTCATAATCGAATTCTAAGAACTTTTACCAATGTTTCAGAGAATGTTATAGTGAATTCCTCACCCAGAGCTAAAAAACAAAAAAATTACTCTCTTCAATAACGGCTATTATATACAACTAGGTACTCACAAACACTAACTATGCTATCCCCAATAATGTCACCAGCCGATAGTTTCACACAGCAGTATTATAATGAAGTGGAGATTAAAGAATTTCTTCAAACAATTTATTCTTCTCACAATGTCATAATGAAATCTAGTATAAGGGAGTGACCTAGGTTGAGCGATAAATTGGACATTTCCGAACATAGTTTTGATCTCAAGATCCGATTACTGCCCTCATAATACATAAAATGGAAGATAACTCACTCGAAAATTTCGTATAACCTTGAGTTCTTTATTCTTAGTTTAGCAGACATAACGTTTATGTTCAGATGCCACAACTTCAATAACTGATCCTTTGATCATTAGCAAAATTATTCTATACTATACTAAACTGGTAAGTTATAATAATGTCCTCACTCAAACTGACTGTTTGATTTTTGTTCATGTGTATCATATTTCACTTAGATTAGAACTCTGTTCTAGTAATCTAGTAGCGAGTTTTTCTGTCAACGATACTAACCTGATTGAAATCAAATCGAAGATCGGAGGTATGAGCAGTTTTATTTGTTTGATCTCAAGTTCTAGTGTCAGTTATGCAAATACTGATTCGTTTGGGCTCTGTAACAAGACAATCGATTTCGTCATTGTATCTTATAAATCAATCCAGACTGTTTGAATGTTTGATGGGGTGGTTTATGTTTATAGTGAAAAGCGGTTACAGTACACTGCGATCTTAAGGTCTATTGTGCCCCCTAACAGAGCTGTCAGATGTGTCAGAGCTGTGTAATCCCGCTGTTTAAATCAAGTGAGATCCGCGGCGCGGTGACTACCTTACCTATTATATCTATACAATACAATTTTATACATAATTCCTCAATGAAGAATTGAATAAACTATACTCTCTATCTGAAAAACAACGAAATTCACATAACATTCATTTTCGCTTTCGCCAAATAGGGCATTCTAATGACCTGTCAAAACAAATTCTCAATATGGCGGCTGAGGGCAAACCATAGAACTCATAGTACATGTACTATAAGTTCTATGGGGCAAACAATACGTTGGTGTTTATGTTGTTCTGTCAAATAAACACTTTGCATCTTAAAAAGTCTATCAACAACAACAACAACAAATACACACAACTAATTTATTCACCAGGTTCCTTATGACGTGTTATGACACTTCAGAAAGTTGTTTGCCCCATAGACAACTTGATGTCTATGGTTTGCCCTCAGCAGACGCCATTTTAGGTCACGTGATTTAGAATGCCTAATTTTCATGTGTTTGCATTTTGTTTGAGGTTATTTTTATTTCGCGAATTTCGCCGATGACAGATATAGGACGTAATCTGACAGACGCATTGTTGTTCTACAGACTGTGGCTGCATTGGCGGCCATTTTTCTGGTATGTGACCACAGATTGGTGTTATAAATTATTGGCGAATCCAAATATCCAAACGCCCTCTATCGGCAAAAATTCCAAACTAGAAAATGAGTACTGTTTTGATATCTTGTATATTTCCCGTGCATCTGAGCTATATTTTGTTTTATACACGGCTATTCTAGAGGGATATTTAGAAGTTTTTATCGTGTTCTCATTAATTAGTATTTAAAGAAAAATTGTTGAGAAGGTGTCATTCAATCAAAATAATATTGACATAGTTATCATGTTTAAGGTTGCCAGGCGTCTTGTCTGAGTTTGATTTAATGGTGCAGTTTTAACAGATGAAAAAGGTTAATACCACAATAGGGATGTTGACTATTTTTTGGAAATGATATTAATTTGTAGATAAGCCCTATACAAACACGAAAAAATGGAAAAAATATTGCAAATACCAATAAAAAATGCGTAAATAAGAATAGTTTTCAAAATTCCCGCTCAAAAGAAGTGATTATGATGACGTTACTATACGGTAAACAGACTTCGCCGTCTGTCAAAGCGAACTGATCTTGTGTGATTTCTTGCGAACGAATCGTTTGCGTAATATCAAATAATCGTGAAATAGTTCGCTGGTGATACGTTTTACTCTCTTCTGTTCTTCGTAAGTTCGTACTCGTGATGACAGTAAGGTTATAGGTTAGCTTGTTTACAGAACAGTGACGTCACGTATTCTCATTAGTGTTCGCAATCACGTGATAAACGGTAATAGATTACACATTTTAAATCGATTTTATTTAATTTAATGAGAGTAATTAGATCACTAAAATATTATTATTGTTAGATAGATTTGGCACATGAGCATTTTTGTAGCGCCACCTACAGTGTAATAAAGTCAGTATCATTGTATCATCTAGACGAAGCTGTATGTGTTTGATTTCGCTCCTGATCCTCTCCAAATTATAACAGGTTATAGCCCAGATAATCGTTCCTTGTGCTGTGCAACAAGTGTAAAGTGAAATAGTAACGCGCTTCTAGAAGATAAAAATGGCTCAGAACTATTTAAACAATGTTCCGAAGCTTGTTGGCCGCGAGAACTACGATGAATGGTGTTTCGCCATAGAAAACGTGTTCGTGCTGGAAGGTCTAACAAAGTGCTTAAACGGTGAAGAAACCGACGCTAGTGTAATAGCAAAAGCGAAAGCTAAGTTGATTCTAACTTTGGACCCATCGATGTATGTTCATGTGAAAGACGTGAAACACGTGCGAAGAGGTTTGGAATAAAATCAAGAATCTCTACGAAGACACGGGTGTTACGAGAAAAATTGGACTACTACGCAATCTTATCTCCATAAGGCTGGATAATTGTGAGTCAATGGAAAGTTACGTGAATCAAATTATCGAGACTTCGCAGAAATTAAGAAAAAGTGGCTTCGACATCAACGAAGAATGGGTAGGTTCCCTTTTACTCGCTGGGTTGCCAGACAAATACGCTCCGATGTTGATGGGAATAGAACACTCTGGAATTACAGTGACCACAGATTCAATCAAGAGTAAGTTAGTCGACCTGCAGACGGATGGCGCAACCAGCAGAAGTAACGCTTTTTCAGCAAGAGGAAACTTCAAAAGTTATCCGAGAGATGGCAGCAGCAGTAAAAAGAAGAATTCTAAGTCGACTGAAACTGACAGAAGAAGCGTTGTTTGTTATAAATGCAAACAACAAGGACATTTCATGTCGAAGTGCCCGAATCAGTCTCAGAGAAGTTCAACTTCAGAAAATTTCTCGAAAATGGATAAAAAGTATGCATTCAGTGCAACATTTCTCACGGGAAATTACAAAGAGAATGATTTTTATCTGGACTCAGGTGCCAGTAGACACATGACTCCAAACGAATCCTGGTTCAAGAACGTTACACAAGCAGAAGTAAAAGAAATTGTTGTTGCAAATAAACAAAGAGTACCAGTGAAATGTTCAGGTGATATGGACATTATAACTTCGGTTAATGGAAAGAACAATTCAGTTACAGTTCATGACGTGTTGTGTATTCCAAGTTTAACCACAAACCTCATATCAGTAAGCCAGTTAATTTCTAAAGAAAATCGAGTTTGTTTTAATAAAAGAGGATGCTGCATTTATAGTAAAAACAATGATTTAATAGCCACAGCAGAATTAGTTGATGGAGTTTATAAATTGAACATGAAGCAAGAAAATTGTTTTTTAGCTATTTGTGATGATTCAGAAATTTGGCACAGACGATTAGCACACATCAATAGTCAAGATTTAAACAAAATGAAGCATTGTGTTGATGGTTTAGAGTTAAAAAGACGTGCTACCATTGATAAATCAAGTTGCATAGTATGCTGTGAAGGTAAACAAAGTAGATTGCCATTTCCAAATTTAGGTATACGCAGCAATGAAAAACTCAATATCATACACGCAGACCTATGTGGACCAATGGAAACCATTTCAATTGGAGGTTCCAGATACTTCATGCTCTTAACTGACGATTACAGTAGAATGTCGTTTGTTTATTTTTTGAAAGAAAAGAACCAAGCTTTAGGCCTATTTAAGGAATTTTTAGCAATGGTACAAAATCAGCAAGATAAAAGAATAAAAACATTTCGTACTGATCAAGGTGGTGAATTTTGCAGTAATCAATTTGAGAATTTTTTGAAGAGTCATGGTATAGTTCATCAAAAAACAAATTCTTACACACCTCAACAAAATGGTCTAAGTGAAAGGTTGAACCGTACAATCGTGGAAAAGGCCAAATGTAATTTATTGTTCGATGCAAACTTGCCAAAAAGATTTTGGGCAGAAGCAGTTCACACAGCTAATTATCTAAGAAATAGGTGCATTTCAAGGGGTCCAAATGAAAAAACTCCATATGAAGTGTGGTTTGGCAATAAACCCAATGTGTCAGATTTTCGAATATTTGGAAGTCCCATTATGGTGCATGTTCCAAAAGAAAGACGACTGAAATTTGACAAAAAATCAAAGAAATGTATTTTTGTAGGATATTCACATAACATTAAAGGTTATAGAATCTATGATCCTATTAAAGATGATGTTACAACGAGTAGGGATGTCATAATATATGAAGACCTTCGATCTAAACGAACAGAAGATTCTGAAGTGGTATCAGATCCAGTGGGGGAACAACCAGCAGATACCGTTGAAGTTCCAATTGAACAATTTAAAGATGAAGAAAATGAAGAAATACCACAGGCAAGAATCGATTCAGATGAAGATTACATTCCAGAAAACTCATTGGGAACAGAAGTACAATATAGTGGAGAAACAAGAAGTTCACAAAGAAGAAGAAAAGAAAAAACCTATGAAGATTATGTGACCTACTTGAGTGTCGTTCCAGAAATTGAAGAAACTACAATTAATGATGTTCCAGTAACAGTCTCAGAAGCTTTTTCAAGACCAGATGGTGACAAATGGAAAGAAGCAGTAGAACACGAGATAAAGTGCATGGAATTAAATAATACGTGGTGTTTAGTGGATTTACCCAAAAGAAGTGAAGTAGTTGAATGTAAATGGGTATTCAAAATCGAAAGTTGACAGTGAAAATAATAAAACTTATCGTGCGAGATTAGTGGCAAAAGGTTTTACACAAAAAGAGGGTATAGACTATAATGAGACTTTTTCGCCTGTAGTTAGGTTCTCTACATTACGCCTGTTGATAGCCTTAAGTGTAGATTTAGGATTAGATATCTTTCATTTAGATGTTGTCACTGCATTCTTAAATGGGGATTTATCAGAAACAATCTTTATGAAACAACCTGATGGTTACTCAAAACGTGGAAGTAAAAACAAGGTATTTAAACTCAATAAGGCAATTTATGGACTTAAACAGTCATCAAGGGTATGGTACAAAAAGGTTGAAAGTGTCTTAACCGATTTGAATTATGAAAGGTCAAAATACGAACCATGTGTATTTATTAAACATAATGTAAAATTGTTGACAATAATTTGTTTGTATGTTGATGATTTTTTCATTTTTTCAAATGATATTTCCGAGACAAATGATCTCAAACAAAAATTGGCAGAAAATTTTCAGTTGAAAGATTTAGGCAAAGCCAAGCAGATTTTGGGGATGAATATTTGTATAAACAAGTCTAAGAATATTATTACTTTAGATCAAAAGGATTATATAGAGTCTCTGTTGTTAAAATTTAATATGGCAGATTGTAAAACTGTAGAAACTCCAATGGAGAAAAACTTAAAACTAGAAGGAGTTCAAAATAGTGATTTTTCAGCTCCATATCAACAGTTGATTGGAGGCTTAATGTATTTGGCAGTAATGACTCGTCCAGATATTTCGTACAGTGTTAGTTTTCTCAGTCAATTTAACAATTGTTTCAATCAGACTCATTGGAATAGTTTAAAAAGACTTTTGAAGTATTTAAAGAAAACATATGATTATTGTTTAACCTTTAAAAGTAGTTCAAAATGTTTAGAAGGTTTTGTAGATGCAGACTGGGGGAGTAATGTATATGATAGGAGATCATATACTGGTTTTTGTTTCATGTATTCAAATTCATTAATTTCATGGGAAAGTAAAAAACAAAAAACGGTTGCTCTTTCTAGCACAGAAGCCGAATATATGGCCTTGGGGGAAGCATCGAAAGAGGCAATTTATTTGAAAAATTTGTTAGGGGAATTAACTAACTCTTTTGATTGTATCTCTCTATATAGCGATAGCCAAAGTGCATTGAAATTGACGCTTAATCCAATATTTCATAAGCGCACGAAGCACATCGATATAAGGTACCACTTTATTCGTGAAACAGTGGAAAATGGTCTTATAAATGTTGAATATTTGCAATCAGATGAAATGCCTGCAGATATTTTTACAAAAGCTTTAGGTAGTAATAAGCATTATAAGTTTATGAATAGTTTGGGTTTAGATTTAGTCAAAAATGTACAATGTTTCAAATAGTGGGGGTGTTAGATAGATTTGGCACATGAGCATTTTTGCAGCGCCACCTACAGTGTAATAAAGTCAGTATCCTTGTATCATCTAGACGAAGCTGTATGTGTTTGATTTCGCTCCTGATCCTCCCCAAATTATAACAATTATAGTATTTCAAAAACTACCTTCAATGTGGAAAACCTCAATTTGTATGAATTTGTAACATGTGTCAACGTCCCTTCAACAATAGTGTTATGAAATTGATCATCGATAATCAAGTACCTATTTAAATAAATTCGATTTTCATATTCTAAACATCTCTTACATTGCCGAAATCGCCCTGGGGTTCGATGCCTGATAACACAAGGGTAAGAGAGAGAACTGGCCTTACTTCCGAGTGTTTAGTTCCAATAGGTCCGACTGAATTAGCAATCAATTAGTAGAAAAGTTGGAAAAATCATTTAACCTGTACTGAACCCCATGCAAAACGAAACGTTTTGTCTCACCCCTTTCGAAGATGGCGTCCATGGCGTAACTTGCCCCTCTTTTTTTATTGGCGATTCCAACCACCGATGAGGGCGCAGCTGACTGTAAACAAAAATTACAGATCCCTTCGAAAGAAATGAAATCTGTAACTGTAATCGAATGAGCATATTTTCGGAATGAGAGATCTTGTGGTGACTTTTTTCGGCATGCTCAAATGAAAAACATTGGAAATAGGTTAGGTTCGTGGTGTTAGAGAAATGCCGCGGCATCTAATAATCAAATTTATAATAATTTATTGTTTATGTTGGTCTGAGATTTTAACCCTAATTTTCCCGCGCTGTCATTCTGTCGAAAAACATACGTTTTTGACGCCAAGTGTGATTGCATTGTAAATAACCTGAGGTTGAGCAAGCTTTTTTATTCTTTTAAAGAGATCCAATCATGTTTTTGTCACTGTCGTCAATTTTTGACTATTTATCTGCTTCTCCAAATAGCAGATGCATTGTAGAAGGTGAAGCTGTTCTGGCAGCGAACCATGTAATCGTGTGTGGAGTGAGACAAAAAGTGGACAAAAAGTGGATGATCAGATCGTACTGTTTGCAAACTAGTGCAGTGAAAAGTGATCCCCATGAGATCAATGGAATATTTTCAGTGATTTCAGATTGCAAGGTTGAAATACAGACATTTACTTGCAGCTGTAAGGCAGGCACATCGGAATCTTGCAAACATGTAGCAGCAACACTACTGTTTTGCTCAAGGTGGTATTATGACTGATTTATTAGATGGCTAATCGTGCCCATTGTAATTTATAAGGTTTCTGCAACCTTTTTTTATTTTAGGTTTCCTTTTTCTGTGCTTGTATTTTTGTTTCAGAAAACCATTAGAAGAGTTGGAAGAGCTGTCCTCTACAGACACTGAATGTGTATGGAAAGTTCAGAAGACCAAAGCAACAAATAAATATTTGCCACAGCCACTGAACAAAACTCAGTGTTTCAGGCCATTAAATATGTTGGCTAGAAAAAGATCGTTTGCGAAGGAAGAAGTTGGAGAAATGTTTCAGTTGGCCTCGTTAGCACTCCCAAATTCTTCCTTTGCATTGAATAGGTAAACTTTCATCTATATACTATTAATAAACAAATGAAATATATCATAGATATTTAAATCTGATTGTTACAGACAAGGGCGAAGAAATAATGTCAAGAAACCCAAATTGACGAAAGAAATGCCTTCACATGTAACCGTGATTTTTGACCATTCTAAAGATTCCCCATTTATCAACAATTTGAATATAACTATTCCATCTCTAGAAGATTGTTGTTTGATGGTGTTGGAATCATTTAAGAATGAAGACATTTTAGAAGGCATGTGCTGCCAGCAAGGAACATTGGAATGGAAAAGAAGGCGCAAGAATAAAATAACAGGTATTGAATAAGAAATCTTTATTTTTCTCTTTGACAAACAACAAAGTTTGTAGAGAATTAGTCACAATGAAAACTTAATCCTAATCTAATTGACATGCAAAAAATTATGATGCAAATGATGTCTACAAAATTATATTTGTTTATAAACAACTTGTATTCACTATTCATCCTGTTTATCTAGCTGCTACTGATTAACAATGAAGTTCTCTTGATTCACTCCCAGTAATTATGTTAATTTTTCAGGATCTACTTGTTATTCAATCTATACCTTCCAAAAGCAGGATTGGACAAAAATGTTGGGTAACTTTTTCAACCCCAAATCGTTGATAACAAAAGAAATGAGATATGGATCTGAACAGGAATCTTTTGCGCTTGAAGCATTCGAAAGCATGAATCCTAATCTCCAAATTAAAAAGATTGGAATTATTATATGCAAAGAATATCCTTGGTTAGCTTATTCTCCTGATGGAATAGCATTTGAGGATGGAAAGCCAAGCAGACTTATAGAGATCAAGTGCCCATATTTGGGTAATGTCAATAATGATTCAAGACTTTCCTTACGCTTATTAATTTTTTTTTAGGAAAAATAAAGTCAGAAACTGAGGTGATACCAACACTGAGGTATCTGAATCCAGACTGCACACTCAAACAGAACCATCCTCATTATGGTCAAATTCAGTTTGGGATGGCTTTGCTGAATTTGAGAATGTGTGAATTCATTGTGTGTTTGATAGTATTCTATGACTATAAATGTATGCTATTCTGTGATACCGAAGCCAAGCGTATTTTAAGGTTATGTATTATTATGATTACGACTAACCTAGAGTCTATTCATGTAACCGAATTATTCCAATAAATATAAAAGTTATAAGTGTTTCTTTAATTAAATATCAAGTATAAAGTATTAAACATGGCGCAGTCGTATGCTTGCTTGTGTTAAATCAGCAAAAACCACCAAGATCTCCGTGAAGTTTAAAGATAATGGCTGGGTACGCTGGACTCGTGAAATTGCCACCGGATTTTGACTTGCAGGGTCAAAATGCAGCAACCGAGTGGAAATTCTGGAAAACTGCCTTCACCGATTATTTAGTGGCCACTGGTCAGCATGAGGCAAATGATGGAATTAAATTATCCATCCTAAGAAATATAATTGGAACAGAAGCCGCCCGAATTATGTCAACTTTTGTGATACCAGAGGGTGAAACCAACAAATATGAACGTATCATACAACTAATCGACAAGTATGTTAACCCAAGGGTGAACGAATGTTTCGAGAGATACAACTTTCTGAAAAGGACCCAAAAAGAAAATGAGTCGTTCGAACACTTCCTCACTGAATGCAAATATTTAGTTCGTACATGTAATTATAACGAAACAGACCCGAATCAAACCCCAGAGGATAAGGCATTGAGGGATAAAATTGTCATGGGAATACGAGATCCAGTAACCAGGGAAGCTCTACTGAGGATCGAGAAGCTAACCGTGGAAAAGGCTATAGAATTCTGCCGAACCAGTGAGCAGAGCAAGCAACAGAACCTGCAATTCCAAACCGAGGTAAATATCAACGCCGCAAAGAAGGATGATAAACAAAGAAATTTCAAGACCAAGCACGGAAAATTCCAGAAGAGAGAAAATGGCCAATTCAAATGTCGAAGATGTCAGTCAGTTCATGGAGCTCGTGAATGTCCAGCATATGGAAAAAAATGCAGAAAATGTGGTATGTTAAACCATTTCGCCATTTCATGTAATGTTAAAAATGTAAAAGGTGTAGAAAAAAATGAAACTGACAATGATAGCGATGAGCAGGATGTATTTGTAGGATATGTAGGCAAATGTAACTGTAAAAAATTTAACTGTAGGCATAAGGAAATGTGGGATGAAACAGTTCAGATTGAAAATAAGAATTTTAGAGTCAAAATAGATACAGGTGCAGACATAAGCATAATTCCCAAGGAAAATATTCGCATGGTAAATAGAAAAATTTTAATACATAATACAAATTACATTATTAAAGGTTTTGAGGGTACTAAGGCCAAGACAATCGGTACAGTAAATTTATACTGTAAATATAAAGGCAAGAGTATTTACGAAGACTTTGTTATAGTTGATGGTGCATCTAAAATTCTTCTGAGTGGTCAGGCATGTACAAATTTAGGTATGATAAAGCGAATAGGTAGTATTGAGGTTTCCAAGACAGGATCAGAAAGAGAAGATTTCATCAAGCAAAATTCAGATATATTTTCAGGACCCGGTAGATTCGAAGGTGTACACAAAATAACAACTAAAGTAAATTTTGAACCAGTTAGTCACCCGCCTAGTAAAATACCATTAGCCATAAAAGATTCCTTAAAATGTGAATTGGATAGGTTAGTACGAATAAAAGCGATCGAGAAGATAGATGAAATTAAACCTGAAATGAGTATAAACCGTATTGTAATTGTGGAAAAGAATAACGGAAAATTGAGATTATGTTTAGATCCGGCAGACTTAAATAAACAAATTATACGTAAACCAAGAACTATTGATAAAATTGAAGATATCTGCTCAAATCTAAGGGATAAAAAATTTTTTACTGTATTTGATTTATCGGAGGGATACCATCATCTGATATTAGATGAAGAATCTTCGTGGAAATGTGCTTTTGCCACACCATTTGGAATTTTTAGATATTTAGTTCTACCATATGGTTTATCTAACTCTCAAGATTTATTTGAGGAAGCAGTAGAGAAGAGATTTGGTGATATTGAAAATATTTTAATATGTCATGATGATATGATAGTTGCAGGTCGCACTAGGGAAGAGCATGATAGTGTAGTAAAGAAAGTAGTAGAGAGAGCACGAGAAGTAGGAGCCAAATTCAATAAAGACAAATTTCAATATTGTAAAAACCGTGTTAAATTCATGGGGCAAGTTTTTTCAGAGAAGGGAATGGAAATAGATCAGGATAGAGTAAAAGCACTTTGTGAATTGAAAACTCCACAAAATAAAGTGGAATTGCAAAGAATTTTAGGCTCGTTCAATTACGTGAGACGGTATATTCCTAACATGACCGATTATATCCAACCTCTTTGTGAATTATTAAAATCAAATGTAGATTGGCAGTGGCTACCCAAGCATGAAGAATGTTTCAAAAATTTGAAAGAAATTATCTGTAAATCACCGGCTCTAGTTCCATTTAACCCAAACAAAAAAATCGTTCTTCAATGTGATGCATCAAAGAATGGATTAGGATGTTGTATGTTTCAGGAATATGAGAATAATGTTCTGAAATTAGTTGCGTGTGCGTCTCGTAACATGAATGATAATGAAGTAAATTATAGCCAAACGGAAAAGGAATTTCTAGCTATTTACTTTGGCACACAGAAGTTTCATAATTTTATATATAAATATGTAGTTGATGTGCAAACTGATCATAAACCCATAATACCAATTATGAGCAAACCTATATGTAAAATTGGCTCAGTAAGATTACAGAGATTAAGAATTAAGCTATTAAAATATTCTCTTAATGTTTACTATGTTACAGGAAAGAACATACATTTCGCAGATATGTTATCTAGAGATTATTTAAAATTAGAAAGTTTTGATCCGGAAATGATCGAAATGGTACATTCTGTTTCCAAACATTTACCTATGAGCGAAGAAAAAAAAGTAGAATTCAGAAATGCTACTAGTCATGATGAGGCTCTCATTAAATTATCCGAATATTATTATAACGGATGGCCTAGCGAAAAAAATATTCCAGACCATTGTAAACCTTATTATAAAATGAAAGACTCTGTTTATATAGAAGCAGGTATTGCATTTCTTGATGATAAAATAATTGTCCCAAAAAAGCTTAGACAACCAATGATTAAATTACTTCACAAAGGTCACATAGGGATTAACAAGACCATTAATAAAGCCAGAACAATATTTTATTGGCCAGAACTAACTACGGATATAATGACTTACATAAAACGATGTAGAACTTGCGAGAAATTTAGCCCAAGTAATCGTTCAGAACCCTTACTACCGCATGAAGTACCAAGATTAAGATTCAGTAAAATAGGTGCAGATATATTGGAATATGGACCAAATGCTTACTTAGTTGTGATAGACTATTTTTCACATTGGCTTGAAATGTCATTACTTAAAGATAAAACATCTGTTTCTGTTATAGATGCATTTCAAAACATATTTACCAAATTTGGTTATCCTAATTGTATTGTCGCTGATAATTTGCCCTTTGTTTCAACTAAATGTAAAAATTATTATAGAGATAAGGACATTGTTATCACTACATGCAGTCCAAATTACCACCAAAGCAATGGTCTAGCGGAAAAATCTGTAAGCATCGGAAAACAGATCTTGCGAAAAAGTTTCCTAGAACATTCAGATTTTAGAGAATTAGTAATGAGTTATAACAATACAGCCATTATTGGCTTAAACGCTTCACCAGCACAAATCCTCCAAAGTAGAAGGTTAAAAGACCAATTACCGATTACTAGCCAAAATCTGCAACCCCAAATTCAAAATCACATTTTCAAAAAGTTATGTGATCAAAAAGTAAAGCTTAAAATTCAATATGACAAAACGGCATGTAGGAAACCCATGGAATTTAAAAAGGGAGATAAAGTAGTTATAAGAACTGTACAAGATAAGACTTGGGAAAAGGCTATTGTACTCGAAAAAGCTAAGGAACCAAGATCTTATTGGGTAAAAAAGGAATGTAATGATAGGATTGTAAGACGTAACACGTCTCAAATGAAAATATCACATACGATAGTGAACAATGATGAATATGTATTGGAGCCAGAGTTAGGCCCACATCAAATGTCACAAGATAATAATACTATAGTTTCCTCATTAGATCCACAAGATCCACATTGTAGTGAACCTAAAGTTAATCAAAAAATTGTTATAGATGTTAAGGAACCTAGAAATAAGGATTGTAATAAAACAAGATTTGGACGTCTTGTAAAACCCCCTAAAAGGATTGATCTTTGAGGGGAAGGTGTTTGATAGTATTCTATGACTATAAATGTATGCTATTCTGTGATACCGAAGCCAAGCGTATTTTAAGGTTATGTATTATTATGATTACGACTAACCTAGAGTCTATTCATGTAACCGAATTATTCCAATAAATATAAAAGTTATAAGTGTTTCTTTAATTAAATATCAAGTATAAAGTATTAAACATTGTGTATTTTTCAAAAGAAAACCACTATTTACAAATTTCTGTTCCGTTCGATGAGGGATTTGCAAAACATCTAATTGAAACAGTTTCAAAGAAATATTTTGAGAAAATGATTCATACTGTTTGTGGTTAGTTGTTTTGCAAATACCTCATCATTTTCATGAATAAAATATTTAAAATCTTTGAATTGATTTATTTATATCTCCGAAATATATAATGATATAGGTATAAACTATTGGTTAGCAACAACAATTTTTTAGAAGAATTATTTCAAGATCCATCAAGTCAGAAAAACAGTTATGTTCTTTTAAGGGATTTTTCACTTATAAGAGAAAACAATATTTTTCAAAAATAATCTGACATTTCCTGTACACAATAAAAATATGGAATTTCTGTATATAGTCGAAGCTGAGTATGTTTTTGTTGAATCGTATGACCCGCATGATAAGACAGCATTTGATATATTGTTTATCCTGATTACTTCTAGGTCTCCTGAGGAGAACCCTCCGAAACTACAAGCTTCGAAGCTTGTAACTTGTGTCGAGTTTGGACTATATTATTTAATTTATAAATATTTCCAACAATTTTTCTTCATGGCATAATCCCTAGTGCAAAAACAAATCATCTCTCAAAATAGGACTACCCAAATTAACAATACCACAAATAATTTTGAATATATTATGAACAATTGGTACCAAATGCAAAGGAAAAGTATTTCTGAAAATTCTGAAAACCTTTATCCTCGCATTCACTCTTTCAATATGCACTCTTGCTGAGGCAATACTTCTGTTCATAGAGGCCTCACCCCTATCAAACTGTTTTTTCTTTCGAAGAAAAGGTGGTCTTATAATTTTTATTCCAAACTCTTCACATGAACTTTCAATCAGGAATCCTTTATCAACCATAACTTCATCAACATAGGGAATTAATTGTTCTACTATTTGTGTGGAAACCCGCCGAAGACTAACACACCGGTTAGTTCAGGCTAGGCTGGTTCGTTATAAAGAAACAATCATCAACACTTCCAAGTATTTTATTCACTTCTTTTGTACACCGCTGCAAGATGCAATACAATTCGCTTTTTCATTAAAAACTCTTCAACTGTTCTTTTTTTCTCATTGACATTATTACTATCTTGGATCCATGAATTTTCCAACATAGAAAGCATACTTAAACCATAGATCTACTGACCTAATAACTGTAATCAACTGTATGTTGATTACAGGTTTCTAGTTTCAGTACTCGATAGTTCGAGTACTGAACTTTAGATGGAGCGGTGAGTTACAACATTCTCCCACTCGAGAAATGAATTTTACAAAACAAAAAAGAAATTTCTCGTATTCAAACAAAGCATAAGAAATTCAATCGTCTTATTCTAGAAGTCTTTGAGGAACTTTTATCTTTCGTCCACTACGCGAAATTCTTAGAACATCGGGTTCAATTTCGGGTACTCTGCTTTTAGACACTCCCGCACCACCCGACTCGCACTGTTCTTGGTATCCGTCGTCAGGCTGCGAATCCAAGGCAAGCTCAGCATCCTCCGCTGCTCCGACGCCTTCCAGAGTTGCAGCAACTTCTCCTTCGCATTCTAGAGGGTATAACCGTCGCACCGGTCGAAGTAGTTCACCGCAACCCGTTCTTACCCGAGCTAGTCTTGCAAGTCCATCCTTTCCGCGGATTACCTCAATCACACGACCGAGAGGCCAATCTATTCGTTTACTGTGGTCGTTCCCGACGAGCACTACTTGTCCTAGTTTTATCGACGCACTTCGTTTTCGGTCACACAGTAACTTTAACTGTCCTAGATACTCTAAACGAAATCTTTTACGCAAATCATCCCTTAGTTTTTGTCTATTGCGGACACTTCGCGACAAACACACCCTTTCGATGACGTCACAATCAGGTAAGAGAGTTTCCACCTGCTCTCGCAAAAACATTGCAGGTGTCAACGCCGATACGTCTTCAGAATCGCACGACACGTATGTTAGTGGTCTGGCGTTAACCGTCGCCTCACAATCGCAAATTACAGTCAATAATTCCTCATAATTGAGACATGCCGGCCCCAAGACCCTTCTGAGTAACCCTTTCACTAAGCCAATGAGTCTTTCGAAAAATCCTCCCCACCAAGAGGCCGTAGGGGGATTGAAGCGCCACTGTATTCTCTGTATTGCCGCTTCTCGAGTTATTTTCTCCCAATCCAAATTTTCGAATAGATTGTCTGCACCACGGAAGTTTGTTCCATTATCACTGTAGATGATCTTTGGTCGGCCTCTTCTCGCAACAAAACGCCGGAAAACTTGTAAGAATCCTTTTGTGGAAAGGCTTGATGCTAATTCCAAATGTATCGCCCTGTATACTGCACATGTAAAAAGGCACACCCATACCTTCTCACCTGTCTTCAAATATAGCGGCCCCGCGAAATCAACCCCAGTCACTTCGAAGCACATCGCATCTCTGACTCTGTCGACAGGTAGAGGCGGTGTTTCTACCACAAGTGGTCTTGCACTAAACCTTCTGCAAATTACGCAGCTTCTCACAATGGATCTGATTGCACGGCGGCCTCCAATGATCCAGTAATTTTCTCTGAGCATTGACATGAGTCCCTGAACACCTACATGACACGACTTCTTGTGCGTGTACATTATAAGATTTCTTACTACAGGATGTTTAGCCGATAGGATGACTGGATATCTAAAGTTTTCCGTATCATTCCTGTTTGCCACACTGGTCTTCAACCTTAATAGACCGTCTTCACCATAGAAAGGTTTCAGATACTTCATATCTCCTGGACTAGGAGAGCTGGTTTTTTGTATCAACTTGAAAATGAATTTTTCTGCTGTATCCATTTCTTGGACTGAAATATCTCCAATTCTTCGTTGTTTCGAGCAATTGATATTGTTGCCAAATCGGAAGATCCAAGCCATCATCCTTACCGTCTTTGGGTAATCACTAAAATAATCAAGATGGAAATCAGCATCGCACACCTCATTATCTAGCAGTATCTTCACTGTCTTCCTCTTTTCCCTAATAATTTCTCTTTCATCGATGGTCATCTGTTTCGTAACAGGCCAATCCTTTTTCTGTTGATGTAACCAGTCAGGGCCCTCCCACCATTTTGACCCCAGTAGATGAGCAGGAGAACACCCACGTGAAGGCAGGTCAGCCGGGTTTCTGTTACCTGGTATGTGATGCCAACTGTCTGCTGATGTCAATTTTCTTATTTCCTCTACTCTATTATGTACAAAAGTACCCCAGTGCTCATTCCGTTGAATCCACGATATGACCGTCGTGGAGTCGCTCCAAAAATAAGTTTCATATCGTTGTGACAAATTCTTAGCCACCTGAGAATACAGTCTGGCTCCTATCGTGGCAGCAAGCAATTCTAAACGGGGTATTGTTAAAGTTTTACTTTTCTTTTCTATTGGTGCTATCCTGGATTTTGCTGCCATTAAGTAAACTGACACTTGGTCGACCTCCTGAACTCTACAGAATATTGCTGTCGCATATGCATACTTTGAAGCATCAACAAAGACATGAAGACTGACTTCTTCTAAGTTCTTTCCACCAATCTTCGTCCACCGAGGTAATTCGATTTGTAACAAGCTCGGAATTTCCCTCGTCCACTCCTTGAACAAAATAGCCATATCATCATCATCCAATGAAGTGTCCCAACTTATGTTCCTTGACCACAATTCTTGTAACCATAATTTTGGTCGGAGTGTAGCAGGGCAAGTGAATCCAATCGGGTCGAAAATCTTCTGAGCTACTGATAACAACTTCCTTTTCGTGACACTTATATCTTCGGTTTCTATGTTCAACAAATCTTCATTGAGTGTCAACACGTCCTTCGTCGGATACCATCTAAGCCCAAGGACTGGTACTCCACTCGTATGAGAAGCTCCATTTCCAGAAAACTCCCACCCTCGGAGCTCGAAACCTGCCTCGGCCATCACATTTATCGATTGTGTTATGAAATGGTTCAAGACTTCCTCATCTGGCACGCTGGTTACACAGTTGTCCACGTAAAAACTGTTTTTGAGCCTTCCTATATTTTCTTTTGAATAGTAGGTCCCTCTCTCAGAGCACATATTTAAATATTTTGACAAATGATACTCTATTGTAGCTCCAAGTAAGAAAGGGCTGCAGTTGACCCCAAACACAACCCTGTTGTGTTGGTACACTATTTCTCGTCCCTGTTCATCAACCCATAGGAATTTCAGAAAATGGCGGTCTCGACTGTTGACGCTGACTTGCAAAAATGCCTTTTTTATGTCGGAAATAACACCAAACTTATTTTCTCGAAATCTAATGAGAAGTGATGGTATGAGTTCAATTAAATTCTGCCCTTTTTCCAAACAATGATTAAGTGAAGGATTAGTTTTGTCTCGCGCTGAGGCGTCGAATACTGGACGAACTGCAGTCGTTGATCCCTCTTTGACTACTGGTCTATGAGGAAGGAAATGCCCCCGTTGACCATCCGCACCAGCCTTTTGTATAATGCCGTCAGATTCCCATTCTTTGAAGACCTCATTATACCTGGAAGTAAGCTGATCCTTTTCTAATTTTCTCAAAGTACCTGTGAGTCGTTTTTTAGCAATGTCATAGTTGCTAGGAAGTACAGGATGATCCTCCAGCCACGGTAATCTCACTTCATATCGCCCATCTTCATTAAATTTCACAGTCTCATCGAACATCTTCCTAGCTGCAATAGCAAGTTCCTCTTTGGATTTTCTCTCTTTTGGGTCGGAAATACCCAGGATATCTAGCTGCCAAAGTTCAGTAATCGTTGGGTTCGACAGCATGGAAACCGTTGTCAACATACTTAGAGAACCTGAAGATGGTACCTTGCCTTCTACCGTCCAGCCAAAATGGGTCTCATAAGCCACGAGTCCACTCTTCAGCTTGTGGCTCCTACCAGTATAAAAAAACCCAGCCACGTCTGCTCCGATCAACACCTCAATCGGACCTGCATCACCTACATCCGAGACATCGAAATTGGCGAGCTTCAATTCCTGTATCCAAGGACCATAAAATACTGTCGACACGTCGTTACAAATACATAGTTGATCCAGAACCTCAAACGTGAGACTATGGTTGCCGCTGCCAACAGTAATGTCATAACAGAAGTGAGTGCTGTTAATTAGTGTACCTCCAAAGAGACAGTGGGTTATTTTCTCACTCTTTTTGGGTTTCAAATTGAGTTCAGCAGCAGTGGACCTCAGAATGTAACTCCTTTGAGACCCTGAATCGATTAACCCTCTCACGGATCTAAAACCTTTGTTACCCTTTAAAGGCATTCTCAAAGTTTGAAGGAAGACATGATTACTGAAACTTTGATTCGACAGGATATGATCATTCTTCTGCTCAACTTTTGCATCAGGTGATTTTCTTTCCTGATGTTTATTGGGGATGTCTTGGCACATGAGAGGTACATGCGAATATCCACAAACAATACACTTCAATCGCATTCTACATTTACGTGAAACATGACCGATCTTTAGGCATTTAAAGCACGCTTTTTTCTCTGAAAGAGTACGTTTTCTTTCTTCGATAGTCATTTTCTGCGCCTTAAAACAAGAGCTACTTTCATGACTTCCAGCACAAAAAATACATTTTTGAATATCTCCGTTCAGAAGTACAGCTGCAGTCTTTTTCGTTTCTGAATTGCGTACAATTTTCTTTTCAGAAATTGGTTGTTTCCCCATATTATTTGGTAAACCGAAACCTTCGCTTGCCAAATCTACTCGCAGTTCATTTTCCACTTCAGTGCCCAAGAAACGCATCAAATTTTTCAATCGAACCTCTAAGGAAAATTCGTCACACTGTGAATTAGTTAAATTCGAATTTGATCCTGATATTTGCATGTCCTGGCATGTATTGAATGTAGATCGCTGCCAAATTCTCAGAAGATCTTGAGGCAAGCATGACTCAATCAGAGGAAATAATAGAGCCGCGTATTTATCACTTGTGATCCCGAGAGTATCTAGAGCCCGCAATTGTGTTTCGATCCGATCGTATAATTGAGCCAAGTCGTATTTACCCTGTAAAAGAGCGTTGTTGAGGACCAGTTTGAGCAATTCACGCACATAAACCTCAATTTGCAGATCTTCCCGGCCGAATCTAGACTTCAAACAATCAATAATTTTCTCATAATTTTCGCCGATGGAAGGAAAGCTTTCCACGATTTTTCGTGCGCGACTGCCACTAACCGTTGCTTGAATTAAATATTCGATTTTGTCACACGCGTCCATGTCTGTATCCTCATGAATCTTGCTAAATTGTGACCAAAACCCCAGCCAATCTCGGATGTTTCCATCGTATAATTTAAATTGTATGGTGGGTAGTTGGAACTTGTGCTTAATTTTAGTAATATTCTCCAGCTCACCCCTATTCCCATCTCTAGGACGACGAAGCTCCGCCGAATCAGGTGGTTGATCCAATAACTTCTCGACTTGAAACTTCAGTTCGTAGAATCTCTTGCTGTAACCATCCTTCTGTTCCATCTCGGCGAGAAGTTCCTCCTCTTCAGCGTCCGATTCCAATAAATGATCATAGACGGAACATTCCCCTGCATGCATCTCTTCATATTTCCGTTTGAAAAGCTCCCATAGCACAGTCACTTGGTAAAGTTGCACCGGCACTCCTTTTATCAAATTTTCCAGTTCACTTGCCGATTTTGTGAAACTACACCTTAGCACCTTGCGTCTTTTCCTTTTGACTTCAATTGTGTCAGCCATTTCGCAGCGACAAAAATCCACTAAGTCCGTACTGTATTGCGAAGTGAAAATGTAAGTCCTGTCACGGTCGCCAGAAAATGTGGAAACCCGCCGAAGACTAACACACCGGTTAGTTCAGGCTAGGCTGGTTCGTTATAAAGAAACAATCATCAACACTTCCAAGTATTTTATTCACTTCTTTTGTACACCGCTGCAAGATGCAATACAATTCGCTTTTTCATTAAAAACTCTTCAACTGTTCTTTTTTTCTCATTGACATTATTACTATCTTGGATCCATGAATTTTCCAACATAGAAAGCATACTTAAACCATAGATCTACTGACCTAATAACTGTAATCAACTGTATGTTGATTACAGGTTTCTAGTTTCAGTACTCGATAGTTCGAGTACTGAACTTTAGATGGAGCGGTGAGTTACAACAATTTGAGACTGTTCAAAAATACTTTTATCTGAAGCTCTGCCCCCATAGGATGGACTGGCATAGGCTATGAAGCCAGCAGGAGTGACTGCTGTCATGAATTTGAGAGTATGATTTTTTTTGTAATGGGAGTACAATTTAATTCTGCAACATAGTTTCTTTGGTACTTGCACTTTCATTTCAGTGCAATCTAAAACAATTCTCACATTCTGGAACTTGCTAAAACATATTGGCATATTCTTCAAAACTTCTTCCTTAGATGGCAGATAAACAAAATTGGCTAAAATACCCGAAAGCACTTCAATAGTGTCCTGAAAAATTCTTCTACATGTTGGCACACTCAAACCCCCAAACAAGACTCCCAAAGCAGAGTATGTCAAATCAAGTTTGAATTTTAAAAACACTAAAATAACTCTTTCTTTCACTGATAATGACATTTCACAAAATATCAGACGTGATATCACGTGCATTCAGAAAATGTAAATTTGCGGAATATAGATCTTGCTTGCTTTCAGTGCTATAGCGTGACAGCCGATGCAATGTTGCGAAAATTTTGATTCCGTAGTAGTACAATCGCCCAGTTTAGTTCTGATGATTTGGCTTCACTATTTATTATTGAAAGGTGTGTCTCTCTTCCTATGCTCTAAGTTCCATGCATTATCGTGGTTGCACATTTTGGGAAGATGACCTGATGTGACGTGACATGATAACAATGTGTCTGCACCTTAATGCCTTCCAACGTAGACCATGCTCATCAGAGCACATCTTTATGTAATCGGTATCTATGGCCTAGGCACGAATGGGTTCGATATTGGAAATAGATCCTTTTCAACATTTAAATAGAGTGTAACTCATCAGCCCTATCGTTAGAATATCAATGAAACAGAATATGCAAATTAAATACCATTTTTTATTCACAAAAAATATGACAAGATTGTAACACATTTATATTCTGAAGTAAACTACAGTGAGTTGTGCCATCTAAAAAATGAAATAGGACTCGAACTTTATTTACAATATTCACAAATGTTTTTTAATACGATATTATTCTTCTTCATCCTCACTGCTGTAAAAATCCCTTGAATCGTTACTGTCACTTTCACTGTATGCTTCGATCATTGCTGGCTTCCTGTTCCTATTCATCGGTATATCGTCATCATCACTTTCACTGTATGTTTCAATAATTGCTGGCTCCCTGTTCCTGTTCATTGGTATATTGTCATCATCACTATCACTTTCTTCTGAATGTTGCTTCATACACTCAAGAAAGGGCCATATGTTGTCTTCCTTATAAAACTTTATGTGTTCACATGTTAAAATTCTTGCGATTTCACCTTTCACTTTAACACCTTCTTCTATAGGATCTATTATGACGAAATCGCCACGTTTTACCCAAATGTATTTTCGGAATTTGAAAGGCATGGAGACGAGAAACCTAGTTTCATCATATTTCTCTACCTCGTGAAGATTGTTGCCTTTAGTTCCCACAATTTTCACTATTTGCTGCTCCTCTGTTGGTGGCGAAAAATCGTGAATTTCTCGCGAGAGATGTTTCCTTTTGGTTGCTCGAGACATATTGATGACGCCTGAGTAATAGCACTGATCGGATCGATGGATATTTTCGAGTACACTTCTTTACGGCGAAAGACTAACACTGTGAACTTGAAGATAATAAACACGTGGTTTACGCAAGATGCAGACCTGGCTGTGCTAAGTACTTTTCGAAAAATAACGACTTTTGCAGAATGTAGACCACAGATCCATGGTGATCACAGAATTTTTTGATCTTCTTCATTAATACGGAAGAAGTAGAGCACTATAAAGATAGGTATGCTAGATAGACCTGGCTCTATGGTTGATTGGGTCCAACCATAGACTCGAAAATTGCAGGACTCGCAACATTTTCATCGCCATCACTTTTAATGCTAAGCAATACGCTATCTGGCGGAATTAACTCGCATCAATGTCACGTGACCAGCAAGTGTGATTACTTGACAATGCTTGTATTTATTTACTTCCAAGAGTTCCAAGCGTGCATTTGTGTGAGGGATTATAGTTGTTTTATAGTGATAAATAGTTTGTTAAAAGTGAAAATGACCAGCAGAGCAAATTGTTGTGTACCTGGATGTAACTCTGTGTATAAAAAAAACCCCGATTTGACCTTTCATCATTTTCCAAATGAGGGTCAGAGAGTCGAGAATATTGGAGAATCCGGAATGGTGACTACGGTTGATAGAAAGAAACTATGGGAGATCAAATTGAAAATAGGAAAGAGAGTTACCAAAAACATGAGAGTTTGTTCCAAACATTTTGTCGAGGACGATTTCATAACTCCTAGTGATTGTAAGTAAGTAAAGTTTTTATATTATGTGGTTAAAACAATTCAAATCAATCTTTCAGGGGGCTATCAGAAACGGTACCTGAAAAAGACCGCTGTACCAAGTAAAAACTTACCTGTGTCCAGTGTTACAACAAAATCAAAAAGTCTGAAGATAGAAGAGAAAAAGAGAAGATATGAAAAACTTATGGAAAAAAGACAGGCAAGTTCTCTTGTTGGTTATTTTTATTGAAGTTAAAACTAAATAACTATACTTACTAACTATTTCAAATTTTAGGTTAATCAACTCCCTTCCACCTCCAAGGATGACATGATATCAAGCTCGTTTAGTGACTTTGATGGAGCTAAAGCACTACTGGAGCTTCAACAACAGGAGTTACCATTTGTTGAAGACACTACCAAAGAAACATTACATACCATGAAGATATTTGTTGACGTTGCCACTCAAACTGATAACAAGGAAGTATGCGATGAGGAGATTCAAGTGAACACAAACTGGTCTTCAATTTCTGATTTTATCCAGACTGAGAAAGCTTTGAACATTCTAACAGGAATTCCATCATTCAGTTTATTGATTTTATTGGTTAATTTATTTACATCTTTTAAAAAAGACTCAAGATGTCAAAGATTATCAGTGAAAGAAAGAGTTATTTTAGTGTTTTTAAAATTCAAACTTGATTTGACATACTCTGCTTTGGGAGTCTTGTTTGGGGGTTTGAGTGTGCCAACATGTAGAAGAATTTTTCAGGACACTATTGAAGTGCTTTCGGGTATTTTAGCCAATTTTGTTTATCTGCCATCTAAGGAAGAAGTTTTGAAGAATATGCCAATATGTTTTAGCAAGTTCCAGAATGTGAGAATTGTTTTAGATTGCACTGAAATGAAAGTGCAAGTACCAAAGAAACTATGTTGCAGAATTAAATTGTACTCCCATTACAAAAAAAATCATACTCTCAAATTCATGACAGCAGTCACTCCTGCTGGCTTCATAGCCTATGCCAGTCCATCCTATGGGGGCAGAGCTTCAGATAAAAGTATTTTTGAACAGTCTCAAATAGTAGAACAATTAATTCCCTATGTTGATGAAGTTATGGTTGATAAAGGATTCCAGATTGAAAGTTCATGTGAAGAGTTTGGAATAAAAATTATAAGACCACCTTTTCTTCGAAAGAAAAAACAGTTTGATAGGGGTGAGGCCTCTATGAACAGAAGTATTGCCTCAGCAAGAGTGCATATTGAAAGAGTGAATGCGAGGATAAAGGTTTTCAGAATTTTCAGAAATACTTTTCCTTTGCATTTGGTACCAATTGTTGATAATATATTCAAAATTATTTGTGGTATTGTTAATTTGGGTAGTCCTATTTTGAGAGATGATTTGTTTTTGCACTAGGGATTATGCCATGAAGAAAAATTGTTGGAAATATTTATAAATTAAATAATATAGTCCAAACTCGACACAAGTTACAAGCTTCGAAGCTTGTAGTTTCGGAGGGTTCTCCTCAGGAGACCTAGAAGTAATCAGGATAAACAATATATCAAATGCTGTCTTATCATGCGGGTCATACGATTCAACAAAAACATACTCAGCTTCGACTATATACAGAAATTCCATATTTTTATTGTGTACAGGAAATGTCAGATTATTTTTGAAAAATATTGTTTTCTCTTATAAGTGAAAAATCCCTTAAAAGAACATAACTGTTTTTCTGACTTGATGGATCTTGAAATAATTCTTCTAAAAAATTGTTGTTGCTAACCAATAGTTTATACCTATATCATTATATATTTCGGAGATATAAATAAATCAATTCAAAGATTTTAAATATTTTATTCATGAAAATGATGAGGTATTTGCAAAACAACTAACCACAAACAGTATGAATCATTTTCTCAAAATATTTCTTTGAAACTGTTTCAATTAGATGTTTTGCAAATCCCTCATCGAACGGAACAGAAATTTGTAAATAGTGGTTTTCTTTTGAAAAATACACAATGAATTCACACATTCTCAAATTCAGCAAAGCCATCCCAAACTGAATTTGACCATAATGAGGATGGTTCTGTTTGAGTGTGCAGTCTGGATTCAGATACCTCAGTGTTGGTATCACCTCAGTTTCTGACTTTATTTTTCCTAAAAAAAAATTAATAAGCGTAAGGAAAGTCTTGAATCATTATTGACATTACCCAAATATGGGCACTTGATCTCTATAAGTCTGCTTGGCTTTCCATCCTCAAATGCTATTCCATCAGGAGAATAAGCTAACCAAGGATATTCTTTGCATATAATAATTCCAATCTTTTTAATTTGGAGATTAGGATTCATGCTTTCGAATGCTTCAAGCGCAAAAGATTCCTGTTCAGATCCATATCTCATTTCTTTTGTTATCAACGATTTGGGGTTGAAAAAGTTACCCAACATTTTTGTCCAATCCTGCTTTTGGAAGGTATAGATTGAATAACAAGTAGATCCTGAAAAATTAACATAATTACTGGGAGTGAATCAAGAGAACTTCATTGTTAATCAGTAGCAGCTAGATAAACAGGATGAATAGTGAATACAAGTTGTTTATAAACAAATATAATTTTGTAGACATCATTTGCATCATAATTTTTTGCATGTCAATTAGATTAGGATTAAGTTTTCATTGTGACTAATTCTCTACAAACTTTGTTGTTTGTCAAAGAGAAAAATAAAGATTTCTTATTCAATACCTGTTATTTTATTCTTGCGCCTTCTTTTCCATTCCAATGTTCCTTGCTGGCAGCACATGCCTTCTAAAATGTCTTCATTCTTAAATGATTCCAACACCATCAAACAACAATCTTCTAGAGATGGAATAGTTATATTCAAATTGTTGATAAATGGGGAATCTTTAGAATGGTCAAAAATCACGGTTACATGTGAAGGCATTTCTTTCGTCAATTTGGGTTTCTTGACATTATTTCTTCGCCCTTGTCTGTAACAATCAGATTTAAATATCTATGATATATTTCAATTGTTTATTAATAGTATACAGATGAAAGTTTACCTATTCAATGCAAAGGAAGAATTTGGGAGTGCTAACGAGGCCAACTGAAACATTTCTCCAACTTCTTCCTTCGCAAACGATCTTTTTCTAGCCAACATATTTAATGGCCTGAAACACTGAGTTTTGTTCAGTGGCTGTGGCAAATATTTATTTGTTGCTTTGGTCTTCTGAACTTTCCATACACATTCAGTGTCTGTAGAGGACAGCTCTTCCAACTCTTCTAATGGTTTTCTGAAACAAAAATACAAGCACAGAAAAAGGAAACCTAAAATAAAAAAAGGTTGCAGAAACCTTATAAATTACAATGGGCACGATTAGCCATCTAATAAATCAGTCATAATACCACCTTGAGCAAAACAGTAGTGTTGCTGCTACATGTTTGCAAGATTCCGATGTGCCTGCCTTACAGCTGCAAGTAAATGTCTGTATTTCAACCTTGCAATCTGAAATCACTGAAAATATTCCATTGATCTCATGGGGATCACTTTTCACTGCACTAGTTTGCAAACAGTACGATCTGATCATCCACTTTTTGTCCACTTTTTGTCTCACTCCACACACGATTACATGGTTCGCTGCCAGAACAGCTTCACCTTCTACAAAGCATCTGCTATTTGGAGAAGCAGATAAATAGTCAAAAATTGACGACAGTGACAAAAACATGACTGGATCTCTTTAAAAGAATAAAAAAGCTTGCTCAACCTCAGGTTATTTACAATGCAATCACACTTGGCGTCAAAAACGTATGTTTTTCGACAGAATGACAGCGCGGGAAAATTAGGGTTAAAATCTCAGACCAACATAAACAATAAATTATTATAAATTTGATTATTAGATGCCGCGGCATTTCTCTAACACCACGAACCTAACCTATTTCCAATGTTTTTCATTTGAGCATGCCGAAAAAAGTCACCACAAGATCTCTCATTCCGAAAATATGCTCATTCGATTACAGTTACAGATTTCATTTCTTTCGAAGGGATCTGTAATTTTTGTTTACAGTCAGCTGCGCCCTCATCGGTGGTTGGAATCGCCAATAAAAAAAGAGGGGCAAGTTACGCCATGGACGCCATCTTCGAAAGGGGTTGTTTTATTCACTATATATATATTTATATTATTAAGAAGGCACTGTGTATTTCAACGTATTTATTAAACTAGTTTACAATTCTTGGTGGTCTTGTCTGGTTACCGGTCGGGGATGGAAGAGGGTTAACCTCACTTCTCCGGCCAACTCGTCTTCTCAACCATAGAGCTGTGTACACAGAACAATCACTCATTATCTTATTATAATGTTCTTATAAACTATAACATTTACATGACTATACTAATATATAACACGCTTTCACTTTTTTTTTTTTTAATTAAAGCTACTCATCACATTCATAATCTCTTAAGTAATAGGGAACATTTCTAGTTCTTTTAGGTCGTATTGCCTTATGTTGGAATGCAGGATTGTCACTTTGGGAGTTCTCTCCATCATTATTATCCAATAAATAATTATCAAAATTTGTGATTTGAATATCATTAAATATATTATCATTTTCCACAATATGTTCAGAGGTTGATGGTATGTTAACATTATTCATAATATGTTCAGAGATTGATGGGATATTATCATCTTCCATAATATGTTCAGAGGTTGATGGGATGCTACATTTGGTATCATTACTTATATAATCATCAGTTTCATACAGCAAATTTGACAGATATTGGTTAGTTATCTTAACAGGTAGATTTGTTTTATTTATAAACTTTCTGTTTCTTCGAAACTCATTACCTTGTGTATCCTCGATTTTATATGAGCGATCATTATGTTTACCAATTACCCTTCCTTTTACCCATTTTTTGTTTTTTTGAAATAAAATATTTTGGTTATTTTGTAGAGGTGGTAAGTCTTTTGCAGTTTTGTTATAGGTCTGTTGCATTTTTTGTGAATTTTCTTTGAGTTTAGATACAATATCTTGCTGATTTATGACTTTAGGTGATAACTTTTCTGAAGAAGCAGGAAGTTTAGTTTTAACTAGCCGGTTCAAAAGTAGTTGAGAGGGAGCGTATCCAATGCTGGGCAAAGGACTGTTTCGGTATTCTAAAAGATAATATGACAATTCATCTGTATTATTCATTTTTTTAAGCATGTTTTTAGCAATAGAAACATATTTCTCTGCTAGACCATTCGACTGATGATGATGAGGACTGGAAAATTCTAATTCAAAGTTCCAAGCCTTGGCAAAATTTTTGAATTCAATGCTATTATATGGTACATTATCTGAATATAAAATATCTGGAACCCCGAACCTTGAAAATATTTCGCTACAATTTTTAATAACCGTTTTTGCTGTTTTATCATTTGTAGGAAATACTTCCAGCCAATGTGAAAATGAATCTACAATTAGTAAGTAGTTTTGAGATCTGAACTCAAAGAAATCTGTGAACAATATTTCCCATGGCCGTTCGGGAGTTTTATGTGGAACAAGGGTTTCCTTTTGATTATTAGGTTTATGAACCTGACAAATCTCACAATTGGAAACAAACAATTCAATATCTTTCGACATGTTTGGCCAAATCATTATTTCACGAGCTCGTAACTTGCATTTTTCTATTCCAAAATGAGCTGAATGAATCAACTTGAGCATTTCCATCCTAAGATTGGAAGGAACAACAACCTTGTGATTGTAAAAAATTATGTTGTCAGACAGATGTAAATTGTCTTTTAATTTATAATAATATTTCAATTCTTGATGTATTTTTTTGTGATTTTGATTGGGCCAGTTGCCTGAACAATATTTTTTTACTTCTGATAATATTGGGTCAGATTCTATACTATTTTGAAAACTAATCATCTTTTCCTTTGTCATTGGGACTTTGAGTGAAAGAGAGTGAATTATGTATTCTAATTCCTCATCTATTGGCGCTTCTGATTTTATGAAGGATCGGCTTAATGTATCTGCAACATACATTTTAGAACCTTGTAAATATTCTACTTTTAGGTTATATTTCAGCAGTTTGAGGAGCATTCTCTGTAATCTAGCAGTTACGTCGTCAAGATTCTTGTGAAATATTGATATTAAAGGTTTATGATCTGTTTTAATTGTAACTTCATGACCGTAAATCCAATAGTGAAACTTTTCGCATGAGAATACAATACTTAGCAATTCTTTTTCAATCTGAGCATAGTTAACTTCTGCTTTATTAAGTGAACGGGATGCAAATGAGATAGGATACCCGCCCTGCATCATACATGTTCCTATACCCTTGCTTGATGCGTCTGTTTGAATTTCAATTGGTAATTTTTTGTCAAATATTTTTAAAATAGGTTTATTGGTTATGAAAGTTTTCAAAGTGTCTAATTCGTTTTGATGCTTTTCCAACCACTCGAATTTTGTATCCAATCTGGTAAGACTTCTCATATTAGAGGTGAGTTGGGATAAATTTGGGATAAATTTTGAAAAAAATTTAAAAAGTCCCAAGACCCTCAACAGGTCTTTTTTATTTGACGGAGCCTCGATTGCCATAACAGCTTCTACATTTTTGTGGGAAGGTTTAACTCCATCTTTCGAAATATGTTGACCCAAAAATTCGACTTCTGTCACTTTATATTGTAGCTTATTGAAGTTGAATTTCAAATTATATTTCAAAGCCTTTTCTAATACTCTTCTGAAAGCAGTGTCATGATCAGATTCATTTGATCCATAAATAATCAAGTCATCAAAGTAAACACTCACATTTGGTATGTCGCCAAAAATTTCTACGTTTTTTTTTTGAAAAATTTCTGGTATGCTACTCAATCCGAAAGGAACTCTATGAAATTTATATCTACCAAATGGAGTGTTAAACGTACACAAATCTGAGCTGCTTTCTGTTAATTGAATTTGCCAAAATCCATCTTTCATATCTATAACTGAAAAAATAGTTTTTCCTTCCAATTTAGCTAAAATATCATCACATTTTGGAATACAATAATGTTCTCTACATATAAATTTATTTAAAGGTTTGGGATCGAGACACAAACGAAGTGAACCATTAGGTTTCTCCACTATCATTAATGAATTTACCCAGTCTGTGGGATTATCTACTTTGGAAATAATGCCTTTTTTTTCAAGGTCATCTAATGAAGCTTTCAATCTTTCATGCAGGACTAATGGAATCTTCCTCTGTGTCTGAATCACTGGTATTGCATTATCTTTTAATTTTATATCGACCAAGCCCGGCATACAACCAATTCCTTCAAAAATATGTTTAAACCTAGAGTACAATTCTTTACTGTTTTTTGGTAGTGGTTCATCAATGAGGAATTTCATATGTACTGAGTTGATACGAGATATCATATTGAACTCCAAGCAATCTTTCAATCCTAGCAAGGGTTCTGAATCAAAATCTACTATCAAGAATTTTATGTTCAGAAGTTTGTTTTTGTATTTGCATTCAAATGTAGCATGTCCCAAGGGTTTAGATTTGAAATTACCATACGAAATTATAGTCAATGATGTCGGAACTAGTTGGATTTTCCTAAAATTAAGAGTTTCAAAATATTTTAAAGGCAAAATACTTGACTCAGCCCCTGTATCTAACTTAAATCTAATATTTTGTTTATTGATTTGAACAATCTCATACCAACTCCTATTATTATTGTTTAGTTTCTGTTCATGTATAACAAATGAATTCTTTTTACTCACAATGTCATTGATTGCAGCTGCATTGTCTGTCATTTGCACTTCAGATGCTTGTCGTTGAGTGGTCCTTGTTTGTTGGTTCGACCATCTGTGGTTGCTTTCTTCTTTTCTGTTTTTAAAGAAACAAACAGATGCAAAGTGGTTTTCTCTCTGGCAGTTACGGCAAGTTTGCTTATATGCTGGGCATTTTCTTGGAGCATGTCCAGTCCCACATCTGCTACATTTTCGTGATGTCCTATATTGCTTCACTTCATGAATTTCTTCACTGTCCTTGTCTGCATTTAATAATTCCACGTGTTTAACCGTTATTTCAATGGACTTACAATATTCTTGGATTTTTTCTAGAGACATGTTTGAGTCTCGCAGTAGGTGTCTTTGAACTTGTTTATCCAATATACCAAGTATTATTCTATCCCTGATCATCCTTTCTGCATAGCTTATTTTGACTTTGTCACTTTCGCAGACAAATCCACAATTCGAAGCCTGATTTTTCAATTCTGTTATGAATGAATCAATGGATTGGCCTTCTTTCTGGATTATATTATTGAATTTGAAGGTTTCCATGCAAATATTTTGTTTTGGCAGGAAATGATCATCAAAACAACATATCACATCTTCTAGTTTCTCTACACGTGTTTCATCAAAAGTGTTGTATATGTCTATGCACGACTCTCCCAAATTATGTAATAGTAAAGCAATTTTTACCTTATCTGCAGCTTCAGATTTTCCAGAAGCCAGTAGATATATTTGGAACAGCTGCTTCCATTTGGACCAACCCTGTGGCTCGTTTGTGTTGAATGGCTGTGGGGGTCTGCAATCCATTTCTGAGTCTTGAAACTGTTTCTATTGAACCAAAAATTGTTTTCTTCAGATTCGAGTCTTTTGTGTGTTTTTCCACGTTCTTCTTCAACAGTCAATGCCTTATCACACCTGACACCATGTTTTATTCACTATATATATATTTATATTATTAAGAAGGCACTGTGTATTTCAACGTATTTATTAAACTAGTTTACAATTCTTGGTGGTCTTGTCTGGTTACCGGTCGGGGATGGAAGAGGGTTAACCTCACTTCTCCGGCCAACTCGTCTTCTCAACCATAGAGCTGTGTACACAGAACAATCACTCATTATCTTATTATAATGTTCTTATAAACTATAACATTTACATGACTATACTAATATATAACAGGGGTGAGACAAAACGTTTCGTTTTGCATGGGGTTCAGTACAGGTTAAATGATTTTTCCAACTTTTCTACTAATTGATTGCTAATTCAGTCGGACCTATTGGAACTAAACACTCGGAAGTAAGGCCAGTTCTCTCTCTTACCCTTGTGTTATCAGGCATCGAACCCCAGGGCGATTTCGGCAATGTAAGAGATGTTTAGAATATGAAAATCGAATTTATTTAAATAGGTACTTGATTATCGATGATCAATTTCATAACACTATTGTTGAAGGGACGTTGACACATGTTACAAATTCATACAAATTGAGGTTTTCCACATTGAAGGTAGTTTTTGAAATACTATAATTGTTATAATTTGGGGAGGATCAGGAGCGAAATCAAACACATACAGCTTCGTCTAGATGATACAAGGATACTGACTTTATTACACTGTAGGTGGCGCTGCAAAAATGCTCATGTGCCAAATCTATCTAACACCCCCACTATTTGAAACATTGTACATTTTTGACTAAATCTAAACCCAAACTATTCATAAACTTATAATGCTTATTACTACCTAAAGCTTTTGTAAAAATATCTGCAGGCATTTCATCTGATTGCAAATATTCAACATTTATAAGACCATTTTCCACTGTTTCACGAATAAAGTGGTACCTTATATCGATGTGCTTCGTGCGCTTATGAAATATTGGATTAAGCGTCAATTTCAATGCACTTTGGCTATCGCTATATAGAGAGATACAATCAAAAGAGTTAGTTAATTCCCCTAACAAATTTTTCAAATAAATTGCCTCTTTCGATGCTTCCCCCAAGGCCATATATTCGGCTTCTGTGCTAGAAAGAGCAACCGTTTTTTGTTTTTTACTTTCCCATGAAATTAATGAATTTGAATACATGAAACAAAAACCAGTATATGATCTCCTATCATATACATTACTCCCCCAGTCTGCATCTACAAAACCTTCTAAACATTTTGAACTACTTTTAAAGGTTAAACAATAATCTTTTGTTTTCTTTAAATACTTCAAAAGTCTTTTTAAACTATTCCAATGAGTCTGATTGAAACAATTGTTAAATTGACTGAGAAAACTAACACTGTACGAAATATCTGGACGAGTCATTACTGCCAAATACATTAAGCCTCCAATCAACTGTTGATATGGAGCTGAAAAATCACTATTTTGAACTCCTTCTAGTTTTAAGTTTTTCTCCATTGGAGTTTCTACAGTTTTACAATCTGCCATATTAAATTTTAACAACAAAGACTCTATATAATCCTTTTGATCTAAAGTAATAATATTCTTAGACTTGTTTATACAAATATTCATCCCCAAAATCTGCTTGGCTTTGCCTAAATCTTTCAACTGAAAATTTTCTGCCAATTTTTGTTTGAGATCATTTGTCTCGGAAATATCATTTGAAAAAATGAAAAAATCATCAACATACAAACAAATTATTGTCAACAATTTTACATTATGTTTAATAAATACACATGGTTCGTATTTTGACCTTTCATAATTCAAATCGGTTAAGACACTTTCAACCTTTTTGTACCATACCCTTGATGACTGTTTAAGTCCATAAATTGCCTTATTGAGTTTAAATACCTTGTTTTTACTTCCACGTTTTGAGTAACCATCAGGTTGTTTCATAAAGATTGTTTCTGATAAATCCCCATTTAAGAATGCAGTGACAACATCTAAATGAAAGAGGAAGATAACTCACTCGAAAATTTCGTATAACCTTGAGTTCTTTATTCTTAGTTTAGCAGACATAACGTTTATGTTCAGATGCCACAACTTCAATAACTGATCCTTTGATCATTAGCAAAATTATTCTATACTATACTAAACTGGTAAGTTATAATAATGTCCTCACTCAAACTGACTGTTTGATTTTTGTTCATGTGTATCATATTTCACTTAGATTAGAACTCTGTTCTAGTAATCTAGTAGCAAGTTTTTCTGTCAACGATACTAACCAATACCTTACTAGAACACAAGGCCATGAAACAACATTGGTGACGTCATCATAGGTAGTCCATTAGTGGAAATGTCAAAAATATGTTGATCGATTTATATTTCCTTTTTTCTAACATAAACGAGAAATAATGTTTTTCTGAAGAGATAGGATCGTTGTAAACACAAGTGTTTCGTAAAAACAGTGCTTTTTCACAGTATAACTGAATATTTTCGATATTTAGGAGCAAATTTAGGTCCCCAAAACATAGCATGAAGGCGAGGTCATTCCTTCATTGAAATACATGAACAATCATCCATTATCAAAAGAAAAACATTTTAGAAGAAGCTTAAATGCTGGTCATATTATTGTGTGAAGAAGTTTGAGGAAAAGTGATGCTTCCAGTATTGGAAATATGTTCAGAAACTTCAGCCTTCTCAGCAAGAATTAGTGGAAAAATAATAATTGATAAGGAATTTGCAACAATGTCAGCTTCTAGTTGTTCCTATGAAGCTGGTGCTAATATCAGCTATTCAAATATTCTAAAAATGATTGAAAAGTGAAATGAAATACATATTTTTAACTCAAGTAAACAAACAAGATTCATGTAGTCACAGTGATATTGGTCCCTTCCACAAACCTAAGCATTTCTGTTAGATGTTATGTTGATACGATATAGATAACAATATTAGTATACAAATTGACAGCTATAAAACAAGTTGATGAATACAAATACCTTGGATCCCACGTTGGGGTAATGGAGCCGATACATATATAAAACCCTTACAAGTTGTACAGAACCTAAAGACCATCTTTGGATATAGCAGACTCACAAGCTCACATTTGATCTATAGAGAAACTCGGATAATGGACATCAATGAAATTCACTATTTGGAAGATGCTAAACTGGTACATGGTATCATAAATGGATATTTTAAGAGAACGCAAGCAGTTCACTATGGAAGGGAAACTCATGAACATAGAACTAGATCACGGGAACTAATAAGAAGACCGCTTAGAAGAACAAGGAAGACACAATGTGATACAGAGGAGCAAATTCAGTAGACTTGTTGTGGAATTTCTGAAGCCAAGAGATTGATTTATGTGATAATTAGGGACTGTTTAATTTATGTGATAATTAGAGCCTTTATGAAAGTGTGCGCTGTGGCAGCTATGATGTGTTTATTTTTTTGGAGTTCATGGTTAGCTGACCGATGTACCTATTGTACTTGTAGGCCTTGTCACCAGTTCCCAGGAACTGTTTTGAGGTCAGCTGTAAATTGTTTAATGAATAAATTATATATTTTTTGCTTTCAATCAGAAAAAATCTGCAGGGATATTTGAATTGATGGTTATAAATAAAATTCCAATATTCTGCTTCATGGAAACCTTTATTAACATTATACTAACATTTAGATAGTTTTCGGCATTTCAAATGAATTCAACCCTGTCAAACTTTTGGGTTTTCACTTAGTGTGATATGGTCACGAATTGTCCTAATTGATGAAATATTGACCTGTATAAAAACATCCTCGTACTTTACTTCTGCTATAGCATATACAGCTTCAGCAGCTAACAATTCATCGGGCATGTGTATCGTTTCCTGAAATTTTAATATTATCGTTTGACTTAACTAGAATACTCAAATCTTACTCTTGGTCATATTTCAACTGAAAATTTTGCAAATGTTAACAGTATTTTGATTGAAAAGGATCATTATGAATTCAGTCTTTCTTCCCCTGTGGTGTTCTCATGGAAAACTGTATGAAGGTTTTTTGTTGGGACAGGAATTCTTTTCAGCTTTTGGCGTCTCAAACATTCTTCATCTGTACCTGGGAAACTTCAATGGGATTTCGACTTTTTGACCTGTGACTTCATGTATATAACTGGTAGATCTTTCAATACATTCTGTTTGGAAATGTAGTTCGCAAACCTAGAAATAAGTAAATTCTTACAGTTTCAGGCAAAACAGTTAAATTTGCAATAATTCATACCTTACTGCTGTTACTGGGAACGAAATCTTTCCTTCTAATTGCGTTCAATCAAATTTATTTGAGTTGCTCGTCTTTGGAAAATCCAAAGACTGCTACTTTAGGCTCACCTGCATAATTGCCCCTGCATTTGGGAACAGAGCAATGAAAAGGCATGATTTCAGCTGGAAAAAATTGGGAGATTAGCTTAGAAACGAACTTAAAAATAGCAAGTCTTGAAGAAAAAATCAAAATCAAATCAACATAACCTCGAAGATGAAATGCGAAACTTTAATGAACTGGAGGTATTATCAGTTAAAACAAATAAATTAGTGGATAAATATAAGTGCCTTACCTGTTATGGACTGATGTTACACCAAAATAAATAAAATTACAACTATTAAACAACGAAAAACACTCAAAATACCGGCCAAAACATAAACAAATAATGGACTACTGACACTCTTCACCCCCCTTCCGCTGTCATTCTGTTTCATGGCCTTGTGTTCTAGTAAGGTATTGTACTAACCTGATTGAAATCAAATCGAAGATCGGAGGTATGAGCAGTTTTATTTGTTTGATCTCAAGTTCTAGTGTCAGTTATGCAAATACTGATTCGTTTGGGCTCTGTAACAAGACAATCGATTTCGTCATTGTATCTTATAAATCAATCCAGACTGTTTGAATGTTTGATGGGGTGGTTTATGTTTATAGTGAAAAGCGGTTACAGTACACTGCGATCTTAAGGTCTATTGTGCCCCCTAACAGAGCTGTCAGATGTGTCAGAGCTGTGTAATCCCGCTGTTTAAATCAAGTGAGATCCGCGGCGCGGTGACTACCTTACCTCAGGGGGATGAAGCGCTAGTAGGTAAGACCGGCAACACGATCCATAATACACATACGTCCTTTCCACTTTTAAATGGCTGCCGAATCGTATGATGTAGCTACGACAAACGTTGAAGTGGATTGAAATGACAATTTTGACGTATGAATAAAATAAGTGGAATGGAGAATTAAATGGAAAAAAATTACATAAATTGTGATGTAGGGATTAAGAGGATATAATCGAATTATTCTTTTTCAGGTTTATTTTCTTCTCACAACTCCTAACGATATTATAGCATGTCGGAATTTTTATTTTTGATGAATGGTTATCTTGAATAATTTTCTCTAGAACATACATCAGTTATAGAGAATTCTATTTGAAAGGTGAGTTGTAGCTCTTATATTTTCTGATTGAGAATTCAATTGCGATACAAAGTCTCTGTTTGAAGTTTTGTTGGATCAAGTTCTTATGAAGTTAACTGACTCGAAATATAATGATCTGCCAATTCTGTTTATTTGAAGTCTGTATCTTATCCAGATATTCATAAATGTTCAAAGATAAGCACTAACTATTTAGAAACATTCTCATTTAAAAAAAGAACTGGCATATTAAGTAATCGAGTCTCCAATCATGCTTTGATAATTAGCGTTATTGATTACCTGACTGAATGCATCTCTCAGATGTTGGTTTCTCTAAAATTTTGGTTTGTTTTAAGTGTCATCAATGAACGTTACCTGGCAGTAAGAAAAACAAAAATGTTTGTTTTTTTGAGAAGATACAAATCCACCTGACGGTGACCTGTATGGAACCAATGAAAATGAGATACCTAAACAGTTGCGATGAATGATTGTGATAAATAATAATGTCAGAGAAGATATATTTCTAATTTTCCAATGAATATGTTGAAATGTGAACAATTTTGTGAAGCTTAATAAATGGATTTTATGATAGCTCAGTTTTATTCGAAATAACAAGAACATTTCACTTCCCATGAATTTTCGTTACTTTCGAAGTCAACGAAAATCATGGGAAGTGAAAATTTGCAAAACAAAATCATAATTTAAATAAAGCTCAAAAGCCAAAACTTTTCAAGTCGGTAAAGAAGGTTTCTGTATTATCTTCAACTCTCCACTTTTAAATGGCGGCTCAAAGCCATTTCTGTGGTTTGAACTGTCAGTGGTGTTGCCATCGTTTAGTAGGGAGGTAGCATTTCTTTTATTAGATGTTCTGTGCCTTACCTATTATATCTATACAATACAATTTTATACATAATTCCTCAATGAAGAATTGAATAAACTATACTCTCTATCTGAAAAACAACGAAATTCACATAACATTCATTTTCGCTTTCGCCAAATTTTCATGTGTTTGCATTTTGTTTGAGGTTATTTTTATTTCGCGAATTTCGCCGATGACAGATATAGGACGTAATCTGACAGACGCATTGTTGTTCTACAGACTGTGGCTGCATTGGCGGCCATTTTTCTGGTATGTGACCACAGATTGGTGTTATAAATTATTGGCGAATCCAAATATCCAAACGCCCTCTATCGGCAAAAATTCCAAACTAGAAAATGAGTACTGTTTTGATATCTTGTATATTTCCCGTGCATCTGAGCTATATTTTGTTTTATACACGGCTATTCTAGAGGGATATTTAGAAGTTTTTATCGTGTTCTCATTAATTAGTATTTAAAGAAAAATTGTTGAGAAGGTGTCATTCAATCAAAATAATATTGACATAGTTATCATGTTTAAGGTTGCCAGGCGTCTTGTCTGAGTTTGATTTAATGGTGCAGTTTTAACAGATGAAAAAGGTTAATACCACAATAGGGATGTTGACTATTTTTTGGAAATGATATTAATTTGTAGATAAGCCCTATACAAACACGAAAAAATGGAAAAAATATTGCAAATACCAATAAAAAATGCGTAAATAAGAATAGTTTTCAAAATTCCCGCTCAAAAGAAGTGATTATGATGACGTTACTATACGGTAAACAGACTTCGCCGTCTGTCAAAGCGAACTGATCTTGTGTGATTTCTTGCGAACGAATCGTTTGCGTAATATCAAATAATCGTGAAATAGTTCGCTGGTGATACGTTTTACTCTCTTCTGTTCTTCGTAAGTTCGTACTCGTGATGACAGTAAGGTTATAGGTTAGCTTGTTTACAGAACAGTGACGTCACGTATTCTCATTAGTGTTCGCAATCACGTGATAAACGGTAATAGATTACACATTTTAAATCGATTTTATTTAATTTAATGAGAGTAATTAGATCACTAAAATATTATTATTGTTAGATAGATTTGGCACATGAGCATTTTTGTAGCGCCACCTACAGTGTAATAAAGTCAGTATCATTGTATCATCTAGACGAAGCTGTATGTGTTTGATTTCGCTCCTGATCCTCTCCAAATTATAACAGGTTATAGCCCAGATAATCGTTCCTTGTGCTGTGCAACAAGTGTAAAGTGAAATAGTAACGCGCTTCTAGAAGATAAAAATGGCTCAGAACTATTTAAACAATGTTCCGAAGCTTGTTGGCCGCGAGAACTACGATGAATGGTGTTTCGCCATAGAAAACGTGTTCGTGCTGGAAGGTCTAACAAAGTGCTTAAACGGTGAAGAAACCGACGCTAGTGTAATAGCAAAAGCGAAAGCTAAGTTGATTCTAACTTTGGACCCATCGATGTATGTTCATGTGAAAGACGTGAAACACGTGCGAAGAGGTTTGGAATAAAATCAAGAATCTCTACGAAGACACGGGTGTTACGAGAAAAATTGGACTACTACGCAATCTTATCTCCATAAGGCTGGATAATTGTGAGTCAATGGAAAGTTACGTGAATCAAATTATCGAGACTTCGCAGAAATTAAGAAAAAGTGGCTTCGACATCAACGAAGAATGGGTAGGTTCCCTTTTACTCGCTGGGTTGCCAGACAAATACGCTCCGATGTTGATGGGAATAGAACACTCTGGAATTACAGTGACCACAGATTCAATCAAGAGTAAGTTAGTCGACCTGCAGACGGATGGCGCAACCAGCAGAAGTAACGCTTTTTCAGCAAGAGGAAACTTCAAAAGTTATCCGAGAGATGGCAGCAGCAGTAAAAAGAAGAATTCTAAGTCGACTGAAACTGACAGAAGAAGCGTTGTTTGTTATAAATGCAAACAAGGACATTTCATGTCGAAGTGCCCGAATCAGTCTCAGAGAAGTTCAACTTCAGAAAATTTCTCGAAAATGGATAAAAAGTATGCATTCAGTGCAACATTTCTCACGGGAAATTACAAAGAGAATGATTTTTATCTGGACTCAGGTGCCAGTAGACACATGACTCCAAACGAATCCTGGTTCAAGAACGTTACACAAGCAGAAGTAAAAGAAATTGTTGTTGCAAATAAACAAAGAGTACCAGTGAAATGTTCAGGTGATATGGACATTATAACTTCGGTTAATGGAAAGAACAATTCAGTTACAGTTCATGACGTGTTGTGTATTCCAAGTTTAACCACAAACCTCATATCAGTAAGCCAGTTAATTTCTAAAGAAAATCGAGTTTGTTTTAATAAAAGAGGATGCTGCATTTATAGTAAAAACAATGATTTAATAGCCACAGCAGAATTAGTTGATGGAGTTTATAAATTGAACATGAAGCAAGAAAATTGTTTTTTAGCTATTTGTGATGATTCAGAAATTTGGCACAGACGATTAGCACACATCAATAGTCAAGATTTAAACAAAATGAAGCATTGTGTTGATGGTTTAGAGTTAAAAAGACGTGCTACCATTGATAAATCAAGTTGCATAGTATGCTGTGAAGGTAAACAAAGTAGATTGCCATTTCCAAATTTAGGTATACGCAGCAATGAAAAACTCAATATCATACACGCAGACCTATGTGGACCAATGGAAACCATTTCAATTGGAGGTTCCAGATACTTCATGCTCTTAACTGACGATTACAGTAGAATGTCGTTTGTTTATTTTTTGAAAGAAAAGAACCAAGCTTTAGGCCTATTTAAGGAATTTTTAGCAATGGTACAAAATCAGCAAGATAAAAGAATAAAAACATTTCGTACTGATCAAGGTGGTGAATTTTGCAGTAATCAATTTGAGAATTTTTTGAAGAGTCATGGTATAGTTCATCAAAAAACAAATTCTTACACACCTCAACAAAATGGTCTAAGTGAAAGGTTGAACCGTACAATCGTGGAAAAGGCCAAATGTAATTTATTGTTCGATGCAAACTTGCCAAAAAGATTTTGGGCAGAAGCAGTTCACACAGCTAATTATCTAAGAAATAGGTGCATTTCAAGGGGTCCAAATGAAAAAACTCCATATGAAGTGTGGTTTGGCAATAAACCCAATGTGTCAGATTTTCGAATATTTGGAAGTCCCATTATGGTGCATGTTCCAAAAGAAAGACGACTGAAATTTGACAAAAAATCAAAGAAATGTATTTTTGTAGGATATTCACATAACATTAAAGGTTATAGAATCTATGATCCTATTAAAGATGATGTTACAACGAGTAGGGATGTCATAATATATGAAGACCTTCGATCTAAACGAACAGAAGATTCTGAAGTGGTATCAGATCCAGTGGGGGAACAACCAGCAGATACCGTTGAAGTTCCAATTGAACAATTTAAAGATGAAGAAAATGAAGAAATACCACAGGCAAGAATCGATTCAGATGAAGATTACATTCCAGAAAACTCATTGGGAACAGAAGTACAATATAGTGGAGAAACAAGAAGTTCACAAAGAAGAAGAAAAGAAAAAACCTATGAAGATTATGTGACCTACTTGAGTGTCGTTCCAGAAATTGAAGAAACTACAATTAATGATGTTCCAGTAACAGTCTCAGAAGCTTTTTCAAGACCAGATGGTGACAAATGGAAAGAAGCAGTAGAACACGAGATAAAGTGCATGGAATTAAATAATACGTGGTGTTTAGTGGATTTACCCAAAAGAAGTGAAGTAGTTGAATGTAAATGGGTATTCAAAATCGAAAGTTGACAGTGAAAATAATAAAACTTATCGTGCGAGATTAGTAGCAAAAGGTTTTACACAAAAAGAGGGTATAGACTATAATGAGACTTTTTCGCCTGTAGTTAGGTTCTCTACATTACGCCTGTTGATAGCCTTAAGTGTAGATTTAGGATTAGATATCTTTCATTTAGATGTTGTCACTGCATTCTTAAATGGGGATTTATCAGAAACAATCTTTATGAAACAACCTGATGGTTACTCAAAACGTGGAAGTAAAAACAAGGTATTTAAACTCAATAAGGCAATTTATGGACTTAAACAGTCATCAAGGGTATGGTACAAAAAGGTTGAAAGTGTCTTAACCGATTTGAATTATGAAAGGTCAAAATACGAACCATGTGTATTTATTAAACATAATGTAAAATTGTTGACAATAATTTGTTTGTATGTTGATGATTTTTTCATTTTTTCAAATGATATTTCCGAGACAAATGATCTCAAACAAAAATTGGCAGAAAATTTTCAGTTGAAAGATTTAGGCAAAGCCAAGCAGATTTTGGGGATGAATATTTGTACAAACAAGTCTAAGAATATTATTACTTTAGATCAAAAGGATTATATAGAGTCTTTGTTGTTAAAATTTAATATGGCAGATTGTAAAACTGTAGAAACTCCAATGGAGAAAAACTTAAAACTAGAAGGAGTTCAAAATAGTGATTTTTCAGCTCCATATCAACAGTTGATTGGAGGCTTAATGTATTTGGCAGTAATGACTCGTCCAGATATTTCGTACAGTGTTAGTTTTCTCAGTCAATTTAACAATTGTTTCAATCAGACTCATTGGAATAGTTTAAAAAGACTTTTGAAGTATTTAAAGAAAACAAAAGATTATTGTTTAACCTTTAAAAGTAGTTCAAAATGTTTAGAAGGTTTTGTAGATGCAGACTGGGGGAGTAATGTATATGATAGGAGATCATATACTGGTTTTTGTTTCATGTATTCAAATTCATTAATTTCATGGGAAAGTAAAAAACAAAAAACGGTTGCTCTTTCTAGCACAGAAGCCGAATATATGGCCTTGGGGGAAGCATCGAAAGAGGCAATTTATTTGAAAAATTTGTTAGGGGAATTAACTAACTCTTTTGATTGTATCTCTCTATATAGCGATAGCCAAAGTGCATTGAAATTGACGCTTAATCCAATATTTCATAAGCGCACGAAGCACATCGATATAAGGTACCACTTTATTCGTGAAACAGTGGAAAATGGTCTTATAAATGTTGAATATTTGCAATCAGATGAAATGCCTGCAGATATTTTTACAAAAGCTTTAGGTAGTAATAAGCATTATAAGTTTATGAATAGTTTGGGTTTAGATTTAGTCAAAAATGTACAATGTTTCAAATAGTGGGGGTGTTAGATAGATTTGGCACATGAGCATTTTTGCAGCGCCACCTACAGTGTAATAAAGTCAGTATCCTTGTATCATCTAGACGAAGCTGTATGTGTTTGATTTCGCTCCTGATCCTCCCCAAATTATAACAATTATAGTATTTCAAAAACTACCTTCAATGTGGAAAACCTCAATTTGTATGAATTTGTAACATGTGTCAACGTCCCTTCAACAATAGTGTTATGAAATTGATCATCGATAATCAAGTACCTATTTAAATAAATTCGATTTTCATATTCTAAACATCTCTTACATTGCCGAAATCGCCCTGGGGTTCGATGCCTGATAACACAAGGGTAAGAGAGAGAACTGGCCTTACTTCCGAGTGTTTAGTTCCAATAGGTCCGACTGAATTAGCAATCAATTAGTAGAAAAGTTGGAAAAATCATTTAACCTGTACTGAACCCCATGCAAAACGAAACGTTTTGTCTCACCCCTTTCGAAGATGGCGTCCATGGCGTAACTTGCCCCTCTTTTTTTATTGGCGATTCCAACCACCGATGAGGGCGCAGCTGACTGTAAACAAAAATTACAGATCCCTTCGAAAGAAATGAAATCTGTAACTGTAATCGAATGAGCATATTTTCGGAATGAGAGATCTTGTGGTGACTTTTTTCGGCATGCTCAAATGAAAAACATTGGAAATAGGTTAGGTTCGTGGTGTTAGAGAAATGCCGCGGCATCTAATAATCAAATTTATAATAATTTATTGTTTATGTTGGTCTGAGATTTTAACCCTAATTTTCCCGCGCTGTCATTCTGTCGAAAAACATACGTTTTTGACGCCAAGTGTGATTGCATTGTAAATAACCTGAGGTTGAGCAAGCTTTTTTATTCTTTTAAAGAGATCCAATCATGTTTTTGTCACTGTCGTCAATTTTTGACTATTTATCTGCTTCTCCAAATAGCAGATGCATTGTAGAAGGTGAAGCTGTTCTGGCAGCGAACCATGTAATCGTGTGTGGAGTGAGACAAAAAGTGGACAAAAAGTGGATGATCAGATCGTACTGTTTGCAAACTAGTGCAGTGAAAAGTGATCCCCATGAGATCAATGGAATATTTTCAGTGATTTCAGATTGCAAGGTTGAAATACAGACATTTACTTGCAGCTGTAAGGCAGGCACATCGGAATCTTGCAAACATGTAGCAGCAACACTACTGTTTTGCTCAAGGTGGTATTATGACTGATTTATTAGATGGCTAATCGTGCCCATTGTAATTTATAAGGTTTCTGCAACCTTTTTTTATTTTAGGTTTCCTTTTTCTGTGCTTGTATTTTTGTTTCAGAAAACCATTAGAAGAGTTGGAAGAGCTGTCCTCTACAGACACTGAATGTGTATGGAAAGTTCAGAAGACCAAAGCAACAAATAAATATTTGCCACAGCCACTGAACAAAACTCAGTGTTTCAGGCCATTAAATATGTTGGCTAGAAAAAGATCGTTTGCGAAGGAAGAAGTTGGAGAAATGTTTCAGTTGGCCTCGTTAGCACTCCCAAATTCTTCCTTTGCATTGAATAGGTAAACTTTCATCTGTATACTATTAATAAACAATTGAAATATATCATAGATATTTAAATCTGATTGTTACAGACAAGGGCGAAGAAATAATGTCAAGAAACCCAAATTGACGAAAGAAATGCCTTCACATGTAACCGTGATTTTTGACCATTCTAAAGATTCCCCATTTATCAACAATTTGAATATAACTATTCCATCTCTAGAAGATTGTTGTTTGATGGTGTTGGAATCATTTAAGAATGAAGACATTTTAGAAGGCATGTGCTGCCAGCAAGGAACATTGGAATGGAAAAGAAGGCGCAAGAATAAAATAACAGGTATTGAATAAGAAATCTTTATTTTTCTCTTTGACAAACAACAAAGTTTGTAGAGAATTAGTCACAATGAAAACTTAATCCTAATCTAATTGACATGCAAAAAATTATGATGCAAATGATGTCTACAAAATTATATTTGTTTATAAACAACTTGTATTCACTATTCATCCTGTTTATCTAGCTGCTACTGATTAACAATGAAGTTCTCTTGATTCACTCCCAGTAATTATGTTAATTTTTCAGGATCTACTTGTTATTCAATCTATACCTTCCAAAAGCAGGATTGGACAAAAATGTTGGGTAACTTTTTCAACCCCAAATCGTTGATAACAAAAGAAATGAGATATGGATCTGAACAGGAATCTTTTGCGCTTGAAGCATTCGAAAGCATGAATCCTAATCTCCAAATTAAAAAGATTGGAATTATTATATGCAAAGAATATCCTTGGTTAGCTTATTCTCCTGATGGAATAGCATTTGAGGATGGAAAGCCAAGCAGACTTATAGAGATCAAGTGCCCATATTTGGGTAATGTCAATAATGATTCAAGACTTTCCTTACGCTTATTAATTTTTTTTTAGGAAAAATAAAGTCAGAAACTGAGGTGATACCAACACTGAGGTATCTGAATCCAGACTGCACACTCAAACAGAACCATCCTCATTATGGTCAAATTCAGTTTGGGATGGCTTTGCTGAATTTGAGAATGTGTGAATTCATTGTGTATTTTTCAAAAGAAAACCACTATTTACAAATTTCTGTTCCGTTCGATGAGGGATTTGCAAAACATCTAATTGAAACAGTTTCAAAGAAATATTTTGAGAAAATGATTCATACTGTTTGTGGTTAGTTGTTTTGCAAATACCTCATCATTTTCATGAATAAAATATTTAAAATCTTTGAATTGATTTATTTATATCTCCGAAATATATAATGATATAGGTATAAACTATTGGTTAGCAACAACAATTTTTTAGAAGAATTATTTCAAGATCCATCAAGTCAGAAAAACAGTTATGTTCTTTTAAGGGATTTTTCACTTATAAGAGAAAACAATATTTTTCAAAAATAATCTGACATTTCCTGTACACAATAAAAATATGGAATTTCTGTATATAGTCGAAGCTGAGTATGTTTTTGTTGAATCGTATGACCCGCATGATAAGACAGCATTTGATATATTGTTTATCCTGATTACTTCTAGGTCTCCTGAGGAGAACCCTCCGAAACTACAAGCTTCGAAGCTTGTAACTTGTGTCGAGTTTGGACTATATTATTTAATTTATAAATATTTCCAACAATTTTTCTTCATGGCATAATCCCTAGTGCAAAAACAAATCATCTCTCAAAATAGGACTACCCAAATTAACAATACCACAAATAATTTTGAATATATTATCAACAATTGGTACCAAATGCAAAGGAAAAGTATTTCTGAAAATTCTGAAAACCTTTATCCTCGCATTCACTCTTTCAATATGCACTCTTGCTGAGGCAATACTTCTGTTCATAGAGGCCTCACCCCTATCAAACTGTTTTTTCTTTCGAAGAAAAGGTGGTCTTATAATTTTTATTCCAAACTCTTCACATGAACTTTCAATCTGGAATCCTTTATCAACCATAACTTCATCAACATAGGGAATTAATTGTTCTACTATTTGAGACTGTTCAAAAATACTTTTATCTGAAGCTCTGCCCCCATAGGATGGACTGGCATAGGCTATGAAGCCAGCAGGAGTGACTGCTGTCATGAATTTGAGAGTATGATTTTTTTTGTAATGGGAGTACAATTTAATTCTGCAACATAGTTTCTTTGGTACTTGCACTTTCATTTCAGTGCAATCTAAAACAATTCTCACATTCTGGAACTTGCTAAAACATATTGGCATATTCTTCAAAACTTCTTCCTTAGATGGCAGATAAACAAAATTGGCTAAAATACCCGAAAGCACTTCAATAGTGTCCTGAAAAATTCTTCTACATGTTGGCACACTCAAACCCCCAAACAAGACTCCCAAAGCAGAGTATGTCAAATCAAGTTTGAATTTTAAAAACACTAAAATAACTCTTTCTTTCACTGATAATCTTTGACATCTTGAGTCTTTTTTAAAAGATGTAAATAAATTAACCAATAAAATCAATAAACTGAATGATGGAATTCCTGTTAGAATGTTCAAAGCTTTCTCAGTCTGGATAAAATCAGAAATTGAAGACCAGTTTGTGTTCACTTGAATCTCCTCATCGCATACTTCCTTGTTATCAGTTTGAGTGGCAACGTCAACAAATATCTTCATGGTATGTAATGTTTCTTTGGTAGTGTCTTCAACAAATGGTAACTCCTGTTGTTGAAGCTCCAGTAGTGCTTTAGCTCCATCAAAGTCACTAAACGAGCTTGATATCATGTCATCCTTGGAGGTGGAAGGGAGTTGATTAACCTAAAATTTGAAATAGTTAGTAAGTATAGTTATTTAGTTTTAACTTCAATAAAAATAACCAACAAGAGAACTTGCCTGTCTTTTTTCCATAAGTTTTTCATATCTTCTCTTTTTCTCTTCTATCTTCAGACTTTTTGATTTTGTTGTAACACTGGACACAGGTAAGTTTTTACTTGGTACAGCGGTCTTTTTCAGGTACCGTTTCTGATAGCCCCCTGAAAGATTGATTTGAATTGTTTTAACCACATAATATAAAAACTTTACTTACTTACAATCACTAGGAGTTATGAAATCGTCCTCGACAAAATGTTTGGAACAAACTCTCATGTTTTTGGTAACTCTCTTTCCTATTTTCAATTTGATCTCCCATAGTTTCTTTCTATCAACCGTAGTCACCATTCCGGATTCTCCAATATTCTCGACTCTCTGACCCTCATTTGGAAAATGATGAAAGGTCAAATCGGGGTTTTTTTTATACACAGAGTTACATCCAGGTACACAACAATTTGCTCTGCTGGTCATTTTCACTTTTAACAAACTATTTATCACTATAAAACAACTATAATCCCTCACACAAATGCACGCTTGGAACTCTTGGAAGTAAATAAATACAAGCATTGTCAAGTAATCACACTTGCTGGTCACGTGACATTGATGCGAGTTAATTCCGCCAGATAGCGTATTGCTTAGCATTAAAAGTGATGGCGATGAAAATGTTGCGAGTCCTGCAATTTTCGAGTCTATGGTTGGACCCAATCAACCATAGAGCCAGGTCTATCTAGCATACCTATCTTTATAGTGCTCTACTTCTTCCGTATTAATGAAGAAGATCAAAAAATTCTGTGATCACCATGGATCTGTGGTCTACATTCTGCAAAAGTCGTTATTTTTCGAAAAGTACTTAGCACAGCCAGGTCTGCATCTTGCGTAAACCACGTGTTTATTATCTTCAAGTTCACAGTGTTAGTCTTTCGCCGTAAAGAAGTGTACTCGAAAATATCCATCGATCCGATCAGTGCTATTACTCAGGCGTCATCAATATGTCTCGAGCAACCAAAAGGAAACATCTCTCGCGAGAAATTCACGATTTTTCGCCACCAACAGAGGAGCAGCAAATAGTGAAAATTGTGGGAACTAAAGGCAACAATCTTCACGAGGTAGAGAAATATGATGAAACTAGGTTTCTCGTCTCCATGCCTTTCAAATTCCGAAAATACATTTGGGTAAAACGTGGCGATTTCGTCATAATAGATCCTATAGAAGAAGGTGTTAAAGTGAAAGGTGAAATCGCAAGAATTTTAACATGTGAACACATAAAGTTTTATAAGGAAGACAACATATGGCCCTTTCTTGAGTGTATGAAGCAACATTCAGAAGAAAGTGATAGTGATGATGACAATATACCAATGAACAGGAACAGGGAGCCAGCAATTATTGAAACATACAGTGAAAGTGATGATGACGATATACCGATGAATAGGAACAGGAAGCCAGCAATGATCGAAGCATACAGTGAAAGTGACAGTAACGATTCAAGGGATTTTTACAGCAGTGAGGATGAAGAAGAATAATATCGTATTAAAAAACATTTGTGAATATTGTAAATAAAGTTCGAGTCCTATTTCATTTTTTAGATGGCACAACTCACTGTAGTTTACTTCAGAATATAAATGTGTTACAATCTTGTCATATTTTTTGTGAATAAAAAATGGTATTTAATTTGCATATTCTGTTTCATTGATATTCTAACGATAGGGCTGATGAGTTACACTCTATTTAAATGTTGAAAAGGATCTATTTCCAATATCGAACCCATTCGTGCCTAGGCCATAGATACCGATTACATAAAGATGTGCTCTGATGAGCATGGTCTACGTTGGAAGGCATTAAGGTGCAGACACATTGTTATCATGTCACGTCACATCAGGTCATCTTCCCAAAATGTGCAACCACGATAATGCATGGAACTTAGAGCATAGGAAGAGAGACACACCTTTCAATAATAAATAGTGAAGCCAAATCATCAGAACTAAACTGGGCGATTGTACTACTACGGAATCAAAATTTTCGCAACATTGCATCGGCTGTCACGCTATAGCACTGAAAGCAAGCAAGATCTATATTCCGCAAATTTACATTTTCTGAATGCACGTGATATCACGTCTGATATTTTGTGAAATGTCATTCTGACATACATTTGAAACTGATCTGGATGCTCATTCAATAATTCTTGAATTAATTGATGGAATTCCCCCACTTCCTCTGTTCGTTGAATCATTTGGTAAATCGAATCCCTTCTATGAGAATCACCAGCAACTGTAAAAGCAGGCTATATTTTCCATATCTTCTTCCCATTTCCTCGCTTGAGATCACATGACTTGACCACAATTTGTATGCACCTTTAGTGTTGTTGTTCCAAATCGATATACCTATATCTCCCTCTATGCATACAGGAACACATTTTGTTTTCGTATGCCTTATCAAGATTTATTTTAAATTTGGGCTTATGTTCTTTTCGTGAGTCACGTACATCCATTTTTCAAATTGAACTTGTTATACAGCTTTGTGCTCAGGTAGGTACTCATAATCGAATTCTAAGAACTTTTACCAATGTTTCAGAGAATGTTATAGTGAATTCCTCACCCAGAGCTAAAAAACAAAAAAATTACTCTCTTCAATAACGGCTATTATATACAACTAGGTACTCACAAACACTAACTATGCTATCCCCAATAATGTCACCAGCCGATAGTTTCACACAGCAGTATTATAATGAAGTGGAGATTAAAGAATTTCTTCAAACAATTTATTCTTCTCACAATGTCATAATGAAATCTAGTATAAGGGAGTGACCTAGGTTGAGCGATAAATTGGACATTTCCGAACATAGTTTTGATCTCAAGATCCGATTACTGCCCTCATAATACATAAAATGGAAGATAACTCACTCGAAAATTTCGTATAACCTTGAGTTCTTTATTCTTAGTTTAGCAGACATAACGTTTATGTTCAGATGCCACAACTTCAATAACTGATCCTTTGATCATTAGCAAAATTATAAGTTATAATAATGTCCTCACTCAAACTGACTGTTTGATTTTTGTTCATGTGTATCATATTTCACTTAGATTAGAACTCTGTTCTAGTAATCTAGTAGCAAGTTTTTCTGTCAACGATACTAACCTGATTGAAATCAAATCGAAGATCCGAGGTATGAGCAGTTTTATTTGTTTGATCTCAAGTTCTAGTGTCAGTTATGCAAATACTGATTCGTTTGGGCTCTGTAACAAGACAATCGATTTCGTCATTGTATCTTATAAATCAATCCAGACTGTTTGAATGTTTGATGGGGTGGTTTATGTTTATAGTGAAAAGCGGTTACAGTACACTGCGATCTTAAGGTCTATTGTGCCCCCTAACAGAGCTGTCAGATGTGTCAGAGCTGTGTAATCCCGCTGTTTAAATCAAGTGAGATCCGCGGCGCGGTGACTACCTTACCTATTATATCTATACAATACAATTTTATACATGATTCCTCAATGAAGAATTGAATAAACTATACTCTCTATCTGAAAAACAACGAAATTCACATAACATTCATTTTCGCTTTCGCCAAATTTTCATGTGTTTGCATTTTGTTTGAGGTTATTTTTATTTCGCGAATTTCGCCGATGGCAGATATAGGACGTAATCTGACAGACGCATTGTTGTTCTACAGACTGTGGCTGCATTGGCGGCCATTTTTCTGGTATGTGACCACAGATTGGTGTTATAAATTATTGGCGAATCCAAATATCCAAACGCCCTCTATCGGCAAAAATTCCAAACTAGAAAATGAGTACTGTTTTGATATCTTGTATATTTCCCGTGCATCTGAGCTATATTTTGTTTTATACACGGCTATTCTAGAGGGATATTTAGAAGTTTTTATCGTGTTCTCATTAATTAGTATTTAAAGAAAAATTGTTGAGAAGGTGTCATTCAATCAAAATAATATTGACATAGTTATCATGTTTAAGGTTGCCAGGCGTCTTGTCTGAGTTTGATTTAATGGTGCAGTTTTAACAGATGAAAAAGGTTAATACCACAATAGGGATGTTGACTATTTTTTGGAAATGATATTAATTTGTAGATAAGCCCTATACAAACACGAAAAAATGGAAAAAATATTGCAAATACCAATAAAAAATGCGTAAATAAGAATAGTTTTCAAAATTCCCGCTCAAAAGAAGTGATTATGATGACGTTACTATACGGTAAACAGACTTCGCCGTCTGTCAAAGCGAACTGATCTTGTGTGATTTCTTGCGAACGAATCGTTTGCGTAATATCAAATAATCGTGAAATAGTTCGCTGGTGATACGTTTTACTCTCTTCTGTTCTTCGTAAGTTCGTACTCGTGATGACAGTAAGGTTATAGGTTAGCTTGTTTACAGAACAGTGAGGTCACGTATTCTCATTAGTGTTCGCAATCACGTGATAAACGATAATAGATTACACATTTTAAATCGATTTTATTTAATTTAATGAGAGTAATTAGATCACTAAAATATTATTATTGTTAGATAGATTTGGCACATGAGCATTTTTGTAGCGCCACCTACAGTGTAATAAAGTCAGTATCATTGTATCATCTAGACGAAGCTGTATGTGTTTGATTTCGCTCCTGATCCTCTCCAAATTATAACAGGTTATAGCCCAGATAATCGTTCCTTGTGCTGTGCAACAAGTGTAAAGTGAAATAGTAACGCGCTTCTAGAAGATAAAAATGGCTCAGAACTATTTAAACAATGTTCCGAAGCTTGTTGGCCGCGAGAACTACGATGAATGGTGTTTCGCCATAGAAAACGTGTTCGTGCTGGAAGGTCTAACAAAGTGCTTAAACGGTGAAGAAACCGACGCTAGTGTAATAGCAAAAGCGAAAGCTAAGTTGATTCTAACTTTGGACCCATCGATGTATGTTCATGTGAAAGACGTGAAACACGTGCGAAGAGGTTTGGAATAAAATCAAGAATCTCTACGAAGACACGGGTGTTACGAGAAAAATTGGACTACTACGCAATCTTATCTCCATAAGGCTGGATAATTGTGAGTCAATGGAAAGTTACGTGAATCAAATTATCGAGACTTCGCAGAAATTAAGAAAAAGTGGCTTCGACATCAACGAAGAATGGGTAGGTTCCCTTTTACTCGCTGGGTTGCCAGACAAATACGCTCCGATGTTGATGGGAATAGAACACTCTGGAATTACAGTGACCACAGATTCAATCAAGAGTAAGTTAGTCGACCTGCAGACGGATGGCGCAACCAGCAGAAGTAACGCTTTTTCAGCAAGAGGAAACTTCAAAAGTTATCCGAGAGATGGCAGCAGCAGTAAAAAGAAGAATTCTAAGTCGACTGAAACTGACAGAAGAAGCGTTGTTTGTTATAAATGCAAACAACAAGGACATTTCATGTCGAAGTGCCCGAATCAGTCTCAGAGAAGTTCAACTTCAGAAAATTTCTCGAAAATGGATAAAAAGTATGCATTCAGTGCAACATTTCTCACGGGAAATTACAAAGAGAATGATTTTTATCTGGACTCAGGTGCCAGTAGACACATGACTCCAAACGAATCCTGGTTCAAGAACGTTACACAAGCAGAAGTAAAAGAAATTGTTGTTGCAAATAAACAAAGAGTACCAGTGAAATGTTCAGGTGATATGGACATTATAACTTCGGTTAATGGAAAGAACAATTCAGTTACAGTTCATGACGTGTTGTGTATTCCAAGTTTAACCACAAACCTCATATCAGTAAGCCAGTTAATTTCTAAAGAAAATCGAGTTTGTTTTAATAAAAGAGGATGCTGCATTTATAGTAAAAACAATGATTTAATAGCCACAGCAGAATTAGTTGATGGAGTTTATAAATTGAACATGAAGCAAGAAAATTGTTTTTTAGCTATTTGTGATGATTCAGAAATTTGGCACAGACGATTAGCACACATCAATAGTCAAGATTTAAACAAAATGAAGCATTGTGTTGATGGTTTAGAGTTAAAAAGACGTGCTACCATTGATAAATCAAGTTGCATAGTATGCTGTGAAGGTAAACAAAGTAGATTGCCATTTCCAAATTTAGGTATACGCAGCAATGAAAAACTCAATATCATACACGCAGACCTATGTGGACCAATGGAAACCATTTCAATTGGAGGTTCCAGATACTTCATGCTCTTAACTGACGATTACAGTAGAATGTCGTTTGTTTATTTTTTGAAAGAAAAGAACCAAGCTTTAGGCCTATTTAAGGAATTTTTAGCAATGGTACAAAATCAGCAAGATAAAAGAATAAAAACATTTCGTACTGATCAAGGTGGTGAATTTTGCAGTAATCAATTTGAGAATTTTTTGAAGAGTCATGGTATAGTTCATCAAAAAACAAATTCTTACACACCTCAACAAAATGGTCTAAGTGAAAGGTTGAACCGTACAATCGTGGAAAAGGCCAAATGTAATTTATTGTTCGATGCAAACTTGCCAAAAAGATTTTGGGCAGAAGCAGTTCACACAGCTAATTATCTAAGAAATAGGTGCATTTCAAGGGGTCCAAATGAAAAAACTCCATATGAAGTGTGGTTTGGCAATAAACCCAATGTGTCAGATTTTCGAATATTTGGAAGTCCCATTATGGTGCATGTTCCAAAAGAAAGACGACTGAAATTTGACAAAAAATCAAAGAAATGTATTTTTGTAGGATATTCACATAACATTAAAGGTTATAGAATCTATGATCCTATTAAAGATGATGTTACAACGAGTAGGGATGTCATAATATATGAAGACCTTCGATCTAAACGAACAGAAGATTCTGAAGTGGTATCAGATCCAGTGGGGGAACAACCAGCAGATACCGTTGAAGTTCCAATTGAACAATTTAAAGATGAAGAAAATGAAGAAATACCACAGGCAAGAATCGATTCAGATGAAGATTACATTCCAGAAAACTCATTGGGAACAGAAGTACAATATAGTGGAGAAACAAGAAGTTCACAAAGAAGAAGAAAAGAAAAAACCTATGAAGATTATGTGACCTACTTGAGTGTCGTTCCAGAAATTGAAGAAACTACAATTAATGATGTTCCAGTAACAGTCTCAGAAGCTTTTTCAAGACCAGATGGTGACAAATGGAAAGAAGCAGTAGAACACGAGATAAAGTGCATGGAATTAAATAATACGTGGTGTTTAGTGGATTTACCCAAAAGAAGTGAAGTAGTTGAATGTAAATGGGTATTCAAAATCGAAAGTTGACAGTGAAAATAATAAAACTTATCGTGCGAGATTAGTGGCAAAAGGTTTTACACAAAAAGAGGGTATAGACTATAATGAGACTTTTTCGCCTGTAGTTAGGTTCTCTACATTACGCCTGTTGATAGCCTTAAGTGTAGATTTAGGATTAGATATCTTTCATTTAGATGTTGTCACTGCATTCTTAAATGGGGATTTATCAGAAACAATCTTTATGAAACAACCTGATGGTTACTCAAAACGTGGAAGTAAAAACAAGGTATTTAAACTCAATAAGGCAATTTATGGACTTAAACAGTCATCAAGGGTATGGTACAAAAAGGTTGAAAGTGTCTTAACCGATTTGAATTATGAAAGGTCAAAATACGAACCATGTGTATTTATTAAACATAATGTAAAATTGTTGACAATAATTTGTTTGTATGTTGATGATTTTTTCATTTTTTCAAATGATATTTCCGAGACAAATGATCTCAAACAAAAATTGGCAGAAAATTTTCAGTTGAAAGATTTAGGCAAAGCCAAGCAGATTTTGGGGATGAATATTTGTACAAACAAGTCTAAGAATATTATTACTTTAGATCAAAAGGATTATATAGAGTCTTTGTTGTTAAAATTTAATATGGCAGATTGTAAAACTGTAGAAACTCCAATGGAGAAAAACTTAAAACTAGAAGGAGTTCAAAATAGTGATTTTTCAGCTCCATATCAACAGTTGATTGGAGGCTTAATGTATTTGGCAGTAATGACTCGTCCAGATATTTCGTACAGTGTTAGTTTTCTCAGTCAATTTAACAATTGTTTCAATCAGACTCATTGGAATAGTTTAAAAAGACTTTTGAAGTATTTAAAGAAAACAAAAGATTATTGTTTAACCTTTAAAAGTAGTTCAAAATGTTTAGAAGGTTTTGTAGATGCAGACTGGGGGAGTAATGTATATGATAGGAGATCATATACTGGTTTTTGTTTCATGTATTCAAATTCATTAATTTCATGGGAAAGTAAAAAACAAAAAACGGTTGCTCTTTCTAGCACAGAAGCCGAATATATGGCCTTGGGGGAAGCATCGAAAGAGGCAATTTATTTGAAAAATTTGTTAGGGGAATTAACTAACTCTTTTGATTGTATCTCTCTATATAGCGATAGCCAAAGTGCATTGAAATTGACGCTTAATCCAATATTTCATAAGCGCACGAAGCACATCGATATAAGGTACCACTTTATTCGTGAAACAGTGGAAAATGGTCTTATAAATGTTGAATATTTGCAATCAGATGAAATGCCTGCAGATATTTTTACAAAAGCTTTAGGTAGTAATAAGCATTATAAGTTTATGAATAGTTTGGGTTTAGATTTAGTCAAAAATGTACAATGTTTCAAATAGTGGGGGTGTTAGATAGATTTGGCACATGAGCATTTTTGCAGCGCCACCTACAGTGTAATAAAGTCAGTATCCTTGTATCATCTAGACGAAGCTGTATGTGTTTGATTTCGCTCCTGATCCTCCCCAAATTATAACAATTATAGTATTTCAAAAACTACCTTCAATGTGGAAAACCTCAATTTGTATGAATTTGTAACATGTGTCAACGTCCCTTCAACAATAGTGTTATGAAATTGATCATCGATAATCAAGTACCTATTTAAATAAATTCGATTTTCATATTCTAAACATCTCTTACATTGCCGAAATCGCCCTGGGGTTCGATGCCTGATAACACAAGGGTAAGAGAGAGAACTGGCCTTACTTCCGAGTGTTTAGTTCCAATAGGTCCGACTGAATTAGCAATCAATTAGTAGAAAAGTTGGAAAAATCATTTAACCTGTACTGAACCCCATGCAAAACGAAACGTTTTGTCTCACCCCTTTCGAAGATGGCGTCCATGGCGTAACTTGCCCCTCTTTTTTTATTGGCGATTCCAACCACCGATGAGGGCGCAGCTGACTGTAAACAAAAATTACAGATCCCTTCGAAAGAAATGAAATCTGTAACTGTAATCGAATGAGCATATTTTCGGAATGAGAGATCTTGTGGTGACTTTTTTCGGCATGCTCAAATGAAAAACATTGGAAATAGGTTAGGTTCGTGGTGTTAGAGAAATGCCGCGGCATCTAATAATCAAATTTATAATAATTTATTGTTTATGTTGGTCTGAGATTTTAACCCTAATTTTCCCGCGCTGTCATTCTGTCGAAAAACATACGTTTTTGACGCCAAGTGTGATTGCATTGTAAATAACCTGAGGTTGAGCAAGCTTTTTTATTCTTTTAAAGAGATCCAGTCATGTTTTTGTCACTGTCGTCAATTTTTGACTATTTATCTGCTTCTCCAAATAGCAGATGCTTTGTAGAAGGTGAAGCTGTTCTGGCAGCGAACCATGTAATCGTGTGTGGAGTGAGACAAAAAGTGGACAAAAAGTGGATGATCAGATCGTACTGTTTGCAAACTAGTGCAGTGAAAAGTGATCCCCATGAGATCAATGGAATATTTTCAGTGATTTCAGATTGCAAGGTTGAAATACAGACATTTACTTGCAGCTGTAAGGCAGGCACATCGGAATCTTGCAAACATGTAGCAGCAACACTACTGTTTTGCTCAAGGTGGTATTATGACTGATTTATTAGATGGCTAATCGTGCCCATTGTAATTTATAAGGTTTCTGCAACCTTTTTTTATTTTAGGTTTCCTTTTTCTGTGCTTGTATTTTTGTTTCAGAAAACCATTAGAAGAGTTGGAAGAGCTGTCCTCTACAGACACTGAATGTGTATGGAAAGTTCAGAAGACCAAAGCAACAAATAAATATTTGCCACAGCCACTGAACAAAACTCAGTGTTTCAGGCCATTAAATATGTTGGCTAGAAAAAGATCGTTTGCGAAGGAAGAAGTTGGAGAAATGTTTCAGTTGGCCTCGTTAGCACTCCCAAATTCTTCCTTTGCATTGAATAGGTAAACTTTCATCTGTATACTATTAATAAACAATTGAAATATATCATAGATATTTAAATCTGATTGTTACAGACAAGGGCGAAGAAATAATGTCAAGAAACCCAAATTGACGAAAGAAATGCCTTCACATGTAACCGTGATTTTTGACCATTCTAAAGATTCCCCATTTATCAACAATTTGAATATAACTATTCCATCTCTAGAAGATTGTTGTTTGATGGTGTTGGAATCATTTAAGAATGAAGACATTTTAGAAGGCATGTGCTGCCAGCAAGGAACATTGGAATGGAAAAGAAGGCGCAAGAATAAAATAACAGGTATTGAATAAGAAATCTTTATTTTTCTCTTTGACAAACAACAAAGTTTGTAGAGAATTAGTCACAATGAAAACTTAATCCTAATCTAATTGACATGCAAAAAATTATGATGCAAATGATGTCTACAAAATTATATTTGTTTATAAACAACTTGTATTCACTATTCATCCTGTTTATCTAGCTGCTACTGATTAACAATGAAGTTCTCTTGATTCACTCCCAGTAATTATGTTAATTTTTCAGGATCTACTTGTTATTCAATCTATACCTTCCAAAAGCAGGATTGGACAAAAATGTTGGGTAACTTTTTCAACCCCAAATCGTTGATAACAAAAGAAATGAGATATGGATCTGAACAGGAATCTTTTGCGCTTGAAGCATTCGAAAGCATGAATCCTAATCTCCAAATTAAAAAGATTGGAATTATTATATGCAAAGAATATCCTTGGTTAGCTTATTCTCCTGATGGAATAGCATTTGAGGATGGAAAGCCAAGCAGACTTATAGAGATCAAGTGCCCATATTTGGGTAATGTCAATAATGATTCAAGACTTTCCTTACGCTTATTAATTTTTTTTTAGGAAAAATAAAGTCAGAAACTGAGGTGATACCAACACTGAGGTATCTGAATCCAGACTGCACACTCAAACAGAACCATCCTCATTATGGTCAAATTCAGTTTGGGATGGCTTTGCTGAATTTGAGAATGTGTGAATTCATTGTGTATTTTTCAAAAGAAAACCACTATTTACAAATTTCTGTTCCGTTCGATGAGGGATTTGCAAAACATCTAATTGAAACAGTTTCAAAGAAATATTTTGAGAAAATGATTCATACTGTTTGTGGTTAGTTGTTTTGCAAATACCTCATCATTTTCATGAATAAAATATTTAAAATCTTTGAATTGATTTATTTATATCTCCGAAATATATAATGATATAGGTATAAACTATTGGTTAGCAACAACAATTTTTTAGAAGAATTATTTCAAGATCCATCAAGTCAGAAAAACAGTTATGTTCTTTTAAGGGATTTTTCACTTATAAGAGAAAACAATATTTTTCAAAAATAATCTGACATTTCCTGTACACAATAAAAATATGGAATTTCTGTATATAGTCGAAGCTGAGTATGTTTTTGTTGAATCGTATGACCCGCATGATAAGACAGCATTTGATATATTGTTTATCCTGATTACTTCTAGGTCTCCTGAGGAGAACCCTCCGAAACTACAAGCTTCGAAGCTTGTAACTTGTGTCGAGTTTGGACTATATTATTTAATTTATAAATATTTCCAACAATTTTTCTTCATGGCATAATCCCTAGTGCAAAAACAAATCATCTCTCAAAATAGGACTACCCAAATTAACAATACCACAAATAATTTTGAATATATTATCAACAATTGGTACCAAATGCAAAGGAAAAGTATTTCTGAAAATTCTGAAAACCTTTATCCTCGCATTCACTCTTTCAATATGCACTCTTGCTGAGGCAATACTTCTGTTCATAGAGGCCTCACCCCTATCAAACTGTTTTTTCTTTCGAAGAAAAGGTGGTCTTATAATTTTTATTCCAAACTCTTCACATGAACTTTCAATCTGGAATCCTTTATCAACCATAACTTCATCAACATAGGGAATTAATTGTTCTACTATTTGAGACTGTTCAAAAATACTTTTATCTGAAGCTCTGCCCCCATAGGATGGACTGGCATAGGCTATGAAGCCAGCAGGAGTGACTGCTGTCATGAATTTGAGAGTATGATTTTTTTTGTAATGGGAGTACAATTTAATTCTGCAACATAGTTTCTTTGGTACTTGCACTTTCATTTCAGTGCAATCTAAAACAATTCTCACATTCTGGAACTTGCTAAAACATATTGGCATATTCTTCAAAACTTCTTCCTTAGATGGCAGATAAACAAAATTGGCTAAAATACCCGAAAGCACTTCAATAGTGTCCTGAAAAATTCTTCTACATGTTGGCACACTCAAACCCCCAAACAAGACTCCCAAAGCAGAGTATGTCAAATCAAGTTTGAATTTTAAAAACACTAAAATAACTCTTTCTTTCACTGATAATCTTTGACATCTTGAGTCTTTTTTAAAAGATGTAAATAAATTAACCAATAAAATCAATAAACTGAATGATGGAATTCCTGTTAGAATGTTCAAAGCTTTCTCAGTCTGGATAAAATCAGAAATTGAAGACCAGTTTGTGTTCACTTGAATCTCCTCATCGCATACTTCCTTGTTATCAGTTTGAGTGGCAACGTCAACAAATATCTTCATGGTATGTAATGTTTCTTTGGTAGTGTCTTCAACAAATGGTAACTCCTGTTGTTGAAGCTCCAGTAGTGCTTTAGCTCCATCAAAGTCACTAAACGAGCTTGATATCATGTCATCCTTGGAGGTGGAAGGGAGTTGATTAACCTAAAATTTGAAATAGTTAGTAAGTATAGTTATTTAGTTTTAACTTCAATAAAAATAACCAACAAGAGAACTTGCCTGTCTTTTTTCCATAAGTTTTTCATATCTTCTCTTTTTCTCTTCTATCTTCAGACTTTTTGATTTTGTTGTAACACTGGACACAGGTAAGTTTTTACTTGGTACAGCGGTCTTTTTCAGGTACCGTTTCTGATAGCCCCCTGAAAGATTGATTTGAATTGTTTTAACCACATAATATAAAAACTTTACTTACTTACTTACAATCACTAGGAGTTATGAAATCGTCCTCGACAAAATGTTTGGAACAAACTCTCATGTTTTTGGTAACTCTCTTTCCTATTTTCAATTTGATCTCCCATAGTTTCTTTCTATCAACCGTAGTCACCATTCCGGATTCTCCAATATTCTCGACTCTCTGACCCTCATTTGGAAAATGATGAAAGGTCAAATCGGGGTTTTTTTTATACACAGAGTTACATCCAGGTACACAACAATTTGCTCTGCTGGTCATTTTCACTTTTAACAAACTATTTATCACTATAAAACAACTATAATCCCTCACACAAATGCACGCTTGGAACTCTTGGAAGTAAATAAATACAAGCATTGTCAAGTAATCACACTTGCTGGTCACGTGACATTGATGCGAGTTAATTCCGCCAGATAGCGTATTGCTTAGCATTAAAAGTGATGGCGATGAAAATGTTGCGAGTCCTGCAATTTTCGAGTCTATGGTTGGACCCAATCAACCATAGAGCCAGGTCTATCTAGCATACCTATCTTTATAGTGCTCTACTTCTTCCGTATTAATGAAGAAGATCAAAAAATTCTGTGATCACCATGGATCTGTGGTCTACATTCTGCAAAAGTCGTTATTTTTCGAAAAGTACTTAGCACAGCCAGGTCTGCATCTTGCGTAAACCACGTGTTTATTATCTTCAAGTTCACAGTGTTAGTCTTTCGCCGTAAAGAAGTGTACTCGAAAATATCCATCGATCCGATCAGTGCTATTACTCAGGCGTCATCAATATGTCTCGAGCAACCAAAAGGAAACATCTCTCGCGAGAAATTCACGATTTTTCGCCACCAACAGAGGAGCAGCAAATAGTGAAAATTGTGGGAACTAAAGGCAACAATCTTCACGAGGTAGAGAAATATGATGAAACTAGGTTTCTCGTCTCCATGCCTTTCAAATTCCGAAAATACATTTGGGTAAAACGTGGCGATTTCGTCATAATAGATCCTATAGAAGAAGGTGTTAAAGTGAAAGGTGAAATCGCAAGAATTTTAACATGTGAACACATAAAGTTTTATAAGGAAGACAACATATGGCCCTTTCTTGAGTGTATGAAGCAACATTCAGAAGAAAGTGATAGTGATGATGACAATATACCAATGAACAGGAACAGGGAGCCAGCAATTATTGAAACATACAGTGAAAGTGATGATGACGATATACCGATGAATAGGAACAGGAAGCCAGCAATGATCGAAGCATACAGTGAAAGTGACAGTAACGATTCAAGGGATTTTTACAGCAGTGAGGATGAAGAAGAATAATATCGTATTAAAAAACATTTGTGAATATTGTAAATAAAGTTCGAGTCCTATTTCATTTTTTAGATGGCACAACTCACTGTAGTTTACTTCAGAATATAAATGTGTTACAATCTTGTCATATTTTTTGTGAATAAAAAATGGTATTTAATTTGCATATTCTGTTTCATTGATATTCTAACGATAGGGCTGATGAGTTACACTCTATTTAAATGTTGAAAAGGATCTATTTCCAATATCGAACCCATTCGTGCCTAGGCCATAGATACCGATTACATAAAGATGTGCTCTGATGAGCATGGTCTACGTTGGAAGGCATTAAGGTGCAGACACATTGTTATCATGTCACGTCACATCAGGTCATCTTCCCAAAATGTGCAACCACGATAATGCATGGAACTTAGAGCATAGGAAGAGAGACACACCTTTCAATAATAAATAGTGAAGCCAAATCATCAGAACTAAACTGGGCGATTGTACTACTACGGAATCAAAATTTTCGCAACATTGCATCGGCTGTCACGCTATAGCACTGAAAGCAAGCAAGATCTATATTCCGCAAATTTACATTTTCTGAATGCACGTGATATCACGTCTGATATTTTGTGAAATGTCATTCTGACATACATTTGAAACTGATCTGGATGCTCATTCAATAATTCTTGAATTAATTGATGGAATTCCCCCACTTCCTCTGTTCGTTGAATCATTTGGTAAATCGAATCCCTTCTATGAGAATCACCAGCAACTGTAAAAGCAGGCTATATTTTCCATATCTTCTTCCCATTTCCTCGCTTGAGATCACATGACTTGACCACAATTTGTATGCACCTTTAGTGTTGTTGTTCCAAATCGATATACCTATATCTCCCTCTATGCATACAGGAACACATTTTGTTTTCGTATGCCTTATCAAGATTTATTTTAAATTTGGGCTTATGTTCTTTTCGTGAGTCACGTACATCCATTTTTCAAATTGAACTTGTTATACAGCCTTGTGCTCAGGTAGGTACTCATAATCGAATTCTAAGAACTTTTACCAATGTTTCAGAGAATGTTATAGTGAATTCCTCACCCAGAGCTAAAAAACAAAAAAATTACTCTCTTCAATAACGGCTATTATATACAACTAGGTACTCACAAACACTAACTATGCTATCCCCAATAATGTCACCAGCCGATAGTTTCACACAGCAGTATTATAATGAAGTGGAGATTAAAGAATTTCTTCAAACAATTTATTCTTCTCACAATGTCATAATGAAATCTAGTATAAGGGAGTGACCTAGGTTGAGCGATAAATTGGACATTTCCGAACATAGTTTTGATCTCAAGATCCGATTACTGCCCTCATAATACATAAAATGGAAGATAACTCACTCGAAAATTTCGTATAACCTTGAGTTCTTTATTCTTAGTTTAGCAGACATAACGTTTATGTTCAGATGCCACAACTTCAATAACTGATCCTTTGATCATTAGCAAAATTATTCTATACTATACTAAACTGGTAAGTTATAATAATGTCCTCACTCAAACTGACTGTTTGATTTTTGTTCATGTGTATCATATTTCACTTAGATTAGAACTCTGTTCTAGTAATCTAGTAGCGAGTTTTTCTGTCAACGATACTAACCTGATTGAAATCAAATCGAAGATCGGAGGTATGAGCAGTTTTATTTGTTTGATCTCAAGTTCTAGTGTCAGTTATGCAAATACTGATTCGTTTGGGCTCTGTAACAAGACAATCGATTTCGTCATTGTATCTTATAAATCAATCCAGACTGTTTGAATGTTTGATGGGGTGGTTTATGTTTATAGTGAAAAGCGGTTACAGTACACTGCGATCTTAAGGTCTATTGTGCCCCCTAACAGAGCTGTCAGATGTGTCAGAGCTGTGTAATCCCGCTGTTTAAATCAAGTGAGATCCGCGGCGCGGTGACTACCTTACCTATTATATCTATACAATACAATTTTATACATAATTCCTCAATGAAGAATTGAATAAACTATACTCTCTATCTGAAAAACAACGAAATTCACATAACATTCATTTTCGCTTTCGCCAAATAGGGCATTCTAATGACCTGTCAAAACAAATTCTCAATATGGCGGCTGAGGGCAAACCATAGAACTCATAGTACATGTACTATAAGTTCTATGGGGCAAACAATACGTTGGTGTTTATGTTGTTCTGTCAAATAAACACTTTGCATCTTAAAAAGTCTATCAACAACAACAACAACAAATACACACAACTAATTTATTCACCAGGTTCCTTATGACGTGTTATGACACTTCAGAAAGTTGTTTGCCCCATAGACAACTTGATGTCTATGGTTTGCCCTCAGCAGACGCCATTTTAGGTCACGTGATTTAGAATGCCTAATTTTCATGTGTTTGCATTTTGTTTGAGGTTATTTTTATTTCGCGAATTTCGCCGATGACAGATATAGGACGTAATCTGACAGACGCATTGTTGTTCTACAGACTGTGGCTGCATTGGCGGCCATTTTTCTGGTATGTGACCACAGATTGGTGTTATAAATTATTGGCGAATCCAAATATCCAAACGCCCTCTATCGGCAAAAATTCCAAACTAGAAAATGAGTACTGTTTTGATATCTTGTATATTTCCCGTGCATCTGAGCTATATTTTGTTTTATACACGGCTATTCTAGAGGGATATTTAGAAGTTTTTATCGTGTTCTCATTAATTAGTATTTAAAGAAAAATTGTTGAGAAGGTGTCATTCAATCAAAATAATATTGACATAGTTATCATGTTTAAGGTTGCCAGGCGTCTTGTCTGAGTTTGATTTAATGGTGCAGTTTTAACAGATGAAAAAGGTTAATACCACAATAGGGATGTTGACTATTTTTTGGAAATGATATTAATTTGTAGATAAGCCCTATACAAACACGAAAAAATGGAAAAAATATTGCAAATACCAATAAAAAATGCGTAAATAAGAATAGTTTTCAAAATTCCCGCTCAAAAGAAGTGATTATGATGACGTTACTATACGGTAAACAGACTTCGCCGTCTGTCAAAGCGAACTGATCTTGTGTGATTTCTTGCGAACGAATCGTTTGCGTAATATCAAATAATCGTGAAATAGTTCGCTGGTGATACGTTTTACTCTCTTCTGTTCTTCGTAAGTTCGTACTCGTGATGACAGTAAGGTTATAGGTTAGCTTGTTTACAGAACAGTGACGTCACGTATTCTCATTAGTGTTCGCAATCACGTGATAAACGGTAATAGATTACACATTTTAAATCGATTTTATTTAATTTAATGAGAGTAATTAGATCACTAAAATATTATTATTGTTAGATAGATTTGGCACATGAGCATTTTTGTAGCGCCACCTACAGTGTAATAAAGTCAGTATCATTGTATCATCTAGACGAAGCTGTATGTGTTTGATTTCGCTCCTGATCCTCTCCAAATTATAACAGGTTATAGCCCAGATAATCGTTCCTTGTGCTGTGCAACAAGTGTAAAGTGAAATAGTAACGCGCTTCTAGAAGATAAAAATGGCTCAGAACTATTTAAACAATGTTCCGAAGCTTGTTGGCCGCGAGAACTACGATGAATGGTGTTTCGCCATAGAAAACGTGTTCGTGCTGGAAGGTCTAACAAAGTGCTTAAACGGTGAAGAAACCGACGCTAGTGTAATAGCAAAAGCGAAAGCTAAGTTGATTCTAACTTTGGACCCATCGATGTATGTTCATGTGAAAGACGTGAAACACGTGCGAAGAGGTTTGGAATAAAATCAAGAATCTCTACGAAGACACGGGTGTTACGAGAAAAATTGGACTACTACGCAATCTTATCTCCATAAGGCTGGATAATTGTGAGTCAATGGAAAGTTACGTGAATCAAATTATCGAGACTTCGCAGAAATTAAGAAAAAGTGGCTTCGACATCAACGAAGAATGGGTAGGTTCCCTTTTACTCGCTGGGTTGCCAGACAAATACGCTCCGATGTTGATGGGAATAGAACACTCTGGAATTACAGTGACCACAGATTCAATCAAGAGTAAGTTAGTCGACCTGCAGACGGATGGCGCAACCAGCAGAAGTAACGCTTTTTCAGCAAGAGGAAACTTCAAAAGTTATCCGAGAGATGGCAGCAGCAGTAAAAAGAAGAATTCTAAGTCGACTGAAACTGACAGAAGAAGCGTTGTTTGTTATAAATGCAAACAACAAGGACATTTCATGTCGAAGTGCCCGAATCAGTCTCAGAGAAGTTCAACTTCAGAAAATTTCTCGAAAATGGATAAAAAGTATGCATTCAGTGCAACATTTCTCACGGGAAATTACAAAGAGAATGATTTTTATCTGGACTCAGGTGCCAGTAGACACATGACTCCAAACGAATCCTGGTTCAAGAACGTTACACAAGCAGAAGTAAAAGAAATTGTTGTTGCAAATAAACAAAGAGTACCAGTGAAATGTTCAGGTGATATGGACATTATAACTTCGGTTAATGGAAAGAACAATTCAGTTACAGTTCATGACGTGTTGTGTATTCCAAGTTTAACCACAAACCTCATATCAGTAAGCCAGTTAATTTCTAAAGAAAATCGAGTTTGTTTTAATAAAAGAGGATGCTGCATTTATAGTAAAAACAATGATTTAATAGCCACAGCAGAATTAGTTGATGGAGTTTATAAATTGAACATGAAGCAAGAAAATTGTTTTTTAGCTATTTGTGATGATTCAGAAATTTGGCACAGACGATTAGCACACATCAATAGTCAAGATTTAAACAAAATGAAGCATTGTGTTGATGGTTTAGAGTTAAAAAGACGTGCTACCATTGATAAATCAAGTTGCATAGTATGCTGTGAAGGTAAACAAAGTAGATTGCCATTTCCAAATTTAGGTATACGCAGCAATGAAAAACTCAATATCATACACGCAGACCTATGTGGACCAATGGAAACCATTTCAATTGGAGGTTCCAGATACTTCATGCTCTTAACTGACGATTACAGTAGAATGTCGTTTGTTTATTTTTTGAAAGAAAAGAACCAAGCTTTAGGCCTATTTAAGGAATTTTTAGCAATGGTACAAAATCAGCAAGATAAAAGAATAAAAACATTTCGTACTGATCAAGGTGGTGAATTTTGCAGTAATCAATTTGAGAATTTTTTGAAGAGTCATGGTATAGTTCATCAAAAAACAAATTCTTACACACCTCAACAAAATGGTCTAAGTGAAAGGTTGAACCGTACAATCGTGGAAAAGGCCAAATGTAATTTATTGTTCGATGCAAACTTGCCAAAAAGATTTTGGGCAGAAGCAGTTCACACAGCTAATTATCTAAGAAATAGGTGCATTTCAAGGGGTCCAAATGAAAAAACTCCATATGAAGTGTGGTTTGGCAATAAACCCAATGTGTCAGATTTTCGAATATTTGGAAGTCCCATTATGGTGCATGTTCCAAAAGAAAGACGACTGAAATTTGACAAAAAATCAAAGAAATGTATTTTTGTAGGATATTCACATAACATTAAAGGTTATAGAATCTATGATCCTATTAAAGATGATGTTACAACGAGTAGGGATGTCATAATATATGAAGACCTTCGATCTAAACGAACAGAAGATTCTGAAGTGGTATCAGATCCAGTGGGGGAACAACCAGCAGATACCGTTGAAGTTCCAATTGAACAATTTAAAGATGAAGAAAATGAAGAAATACCACAGGCAAGAATCGATTCAGATGAAGATTACATTCCAGAAAACTCATTGGGAACAGAAGTACAATATAGTGGAGAAACAAGAAGTTCACAAAGAAGAAGAAAAGAAAAAACCTATGAAGATTATGTGACCTACTTGAGTGTCGTTCCAGAAATTGAAGAAACTACAATTAATGATGTTCCAGTAACAGTCTCAGAAGCTTTTTCAAGACCAGATGGTGACAAATGGAAAGAAGCAGTAGAACACGAGATAAAGTGCATGGAATTAAATAATACGTGGTGTTTAGTGGATTTACCCAAAAGAAGTGAAGTAGTTGAATGTAAATGGGTATTCAAAATCGAAAGTTGACAGTGAAAATAATAAAACTTATCGTGCGAGATTAGTGGCAAAAGGTTTTACACAAAAAGAGGGTATAGACTATAATGAGACTTTTTCGCCTGTAGTTAGGTTCTCTACATTACGCCTGTTGATAGCCTTAAGTGTAGATTTAGGATTAGATATCTTTCATTTAGATGTTGTCACTGCATTCTTAAATGGGGATTTATCAGAAACAATCTTTATGAAACAACCTGATGGTTACTCAAAACGTGGAAGTAAAAACAAGGTATTTAAACTCAATAAGGCAATTTATGGACTTAAACAGTCATCAAGGGTATGGTACAAAAAGGTTGAAAGTGTCTTAACCGATTTGAATTATGAAAGGTCAAAATACGAACCATGTGTATTTATTAAACATAATGTAAAATTGTTGACAATAATTTGTTTGTATGTTGATGATTTTTTCATTTTTTCAAATGATATTTCCGAGACAAATGATCTCAAACAAAAATTGGCAGAAAATTTTCAGTTGAAAGATTTAGGCAAAGCCAAGCAGATTTTGGGGATGAATATTTGTATAAACAAGTCTAAGAATATTATTACTTTAGATCAAAAGGATTATATAGAGTCTCTGTTGTTAAAATTTAATATGGCAGATTGTAAAACTGTAGAAACTCCAATGGAGAAAAACTTAAAACTAGAAGGAGTTCAAAATAGTGATTTTTCAGCTCCATATCAACAGTTGATTGGAGGCTTAATGTATTTGGCAGTAATGACTCGTCCAGATATTTCGTACAGTGTTAGTTTTCTCAGTCAATTTAACAATTGTTTCAATCAGACTCATTGGAATAGTTTAAAAAGACTTTTGAAGTATTTAAAGAAAACATATGATTATTGTTTAACCTTTAAAAGTAGTTCAAAATGTTTAGAAGGTTTTGTAGATGCAGACTGGGGGAGTAATGTATATGATAGGAGATCATATACTGGTTTTTGTTTCATGTATTCAAATTCATTAATTTCATGGGAAAGTAAAAAACAAAAAACGGTTGCTCTTTCTAGCACAGAAGCCGAATATATGGCCTTGGGGGAAGCATCGAAAGAGGCAATTTATTTGAAAAATTTGTTAGGGGAATTAACTAACTCTTTTGATTGTATCTCTCTATATAGCGATAGCCAAAGTGCATTGAAATTGACGCTTAATCCAATATTTCATAAGCGCACGAAGCACATCGATATAAGGTACCACTTTATTCGTGAAACAGTGGAAAATGGTCTTATAAATGTTGAATATTTGCAATCAGATGAAATGCCTGCAGATATTTTTACAAAAGCTTTAGGTAGTAATAAGCATTATAAGTTTATGAATAGTTTGGGTTTAGATTTAGTCAAAAATGTACAATGTTTCAAATAGTGGGGGTGTTAGATAGATTTGGCACATGAGCATTTTTGCAGCGCCACCTACAGTGTAATAAAGTCAGTATCCTTGTATCATCTAGACGAAGCTGTATGTGTTTGATTTCGCTCCTGATCCTCCCCAAATTATAACAATTATAGTATTTCAAAAACTACCTTCAATGTGGAAAACCTCAATTTGTATGAATTTGTAACATGTGTCAACGTCCCTTCAACAATAGTGTTATGAAATTGATCATCGATAATCAAGTACCTATTTAAATAAATTCGATTTTCATATTCTAAACATCTCTTACATTGCCGAAATCGCCCTGGGGTTCGATGCCTGATAACACAAGGGTAAGAGAGAGAACTGGCCTTACTTCCGAGTGTTTAGTTCCAATAGGTCCGACTGAATTAGCAATCAATTAGTAGAAAAGTTGGAAAAATCATTTAACCTGTACTGAACCCCATGCAAAACGAAACGTTTTGTCTCACCCCTTTCGAAGATGGCGTCCATGGCGTAACTTGCCCCTCTTTTTTTATTGGCGATTCCAACCACCGATGAGGGCGCAGCTGACTGTAAACAAAAATTACAGATCCCTTCGAAAGAAATGAAATCTGTAACTGTAATCGAATGAGCATATTTTCGGAATGAGAGATCTTGTGGTGACTTTTTTCGGCATGCTCAAATGAAAAACATTGGAAATAGGTTAGGTTCGTGGTGTTAGAGAAATGCCGCGGCATCTAATAATCAAATTTATAATAATTTATTGTTTATGTTGGTCTGAGATTTTAACCCTAATTTTCCCGCGCTGTCATTCTGTCGAAAAACATACGTTTTTGACGCCAAGTGTGATTGCATTGTAAATAACCTGAGGTTGAGCAAGCTTTTTTATTCTTTTAAAGAGATCCAATCATGTTTTTGTCACTGTCGTCAATTTTTGACTATTTATCTGCTTCTCCAAATAGCAGATGCATTGTAGAAGGTGAAGCTGTTCTGGCAGCGAACCATGTAATCGTGTGTGGAGTGAGACAAAAAGTGGACAAAAAGTGGATGATCAGATCGTACTGTTTGCAAACTAGTGCAGTGAAAAGTGATCCCCATGAGATCAATGGAATATTTTCAGTGATTTCAGATTGCAAGGTTGAAATACAGACATTTACTTGCAGCTGTAAGGCAGGCACATCGGAATCTTGCAAACATGTAGCAGCAACACTACTGTTTTGCTCAAGGTGGTATTATGACTGATTTATTAGATGGCTAATCGTGCCCATTGTAATTTATAAGGTTTCTGCAACCTTTTTTTATTTTAGGTTTCCTTTTTCTGTGCTTGTATTTTTGTTTCAGAAAACCATTAGAAGAGTTGGAAGAGCTGTCCTCTACAGACACTGAATGTGTATGGAAAGTTCAGAAGACCAAAGCAACAAATAAATATTTGCCACAGCCACTGAACAAAACTCAGTGTTTCAGGCCATTAAATATGTTGGCTAGAAAAAGATCGTTTGCGAAGGAAGAAGTTGGAGAAATGTTTCAGTTGGCCTCGTTAGCACTCCCAAATTCTTCCTTTGCATTGAATAGGTAAACTTTCATCTATATACTATTAATAAACAATTGAAATATATCATAGATATTTAAATCTGATTGTTACAGACAAGGGCGAAGAAATAATGTCAAGAAACCCAAATTGACGAAAGAAATGCCTTCACATGTAACCGTGATTTTTGACCATTCTAAAGATTCCCCATTTATCAACAATTTGAATATAACTATTCCATCTCTAGAAGATTGTTGTTTGATGGTGTTGGAATCATTTAAGAATGAAGACATTTTAGAAGGCATGTGCTGCCAGCAAGGAACATTGGAATGGAAAAGAAGGCGCAAGAATAAAATAACAGGTATTGAATAAGAAATCTTTATTTTTCTCTTTGACAAACAACAAAGTTTGTAGAGAATTAGTCACAATGAAAACTTAATCCTAATCTAATTGACATGCAAAAAATTATGATGCAAATGATGTCTACAAAATTATATTTGTTTATAAACAACTTGTATTCACTATTCATCCTGTTTATCTAGCTGCTACTGATTAACAATGAAGTTCTCTTGATTCACTCCCAGTAATTATGTTAATTTTTCAGGATCTACTTGTTATTCAATCTATACCTTCCAAAAGCAGGATTGGACAAAAATGTTGGGTAACTTTTTCAACCCCAAATCGTTGATAACAAAAGAAATGAGATATGGATCTGAACAGGAATCTTTTGCGCTTGAAGCATTCGAAAGCATGAATCCTAATCTCCAAATTAAAAAGATTGGAATTATTATATGCAAAGAATATCCTTGGTTAGCTTATTCTCCTGATGGAATAGCATTTGAGGATGGAAAGCCAAGCAGACTTATAGAGATCAAGTGCCCATATTTGGGTAATGTCAATAATGATTCAAGACTTTCCTTACGCTTATTAATTTTTTTTTAGGAAAAATAAAGTCAGAAACTGAGGTGATACCAACACTGAGGTATCTGAATCCAGACTGCACACTCAAACAGAACCATCCTCATTATGGTCAAATTCAGTTTGGGATGGCTTTGCTGAATTTGAGAATGTGTGAATTCATTGTGTATTTTTCAAAAGAAAACCACTATTTACAAATTTCTGTTCCGTTCGATGAGGGATTTGCAAAACATCTAATTGAAACAGTTTCAAAGAAATATTTTGAGAAAATGATTCATACTGTTTGTGGTTAGTTGTTTTGCAAATACCTCATCATTTTCATGAATAAAATATTTAAAATCTTTGAATTGATTTATTTATATCTCCGAAATATATAATGATATAGGTATAAACTATTGGTTAGCAACAACAATTTTTTAGAAGAATTATTTCAAGATCCATCAAGTCAGAAAAACAGTTATGTTCTTTTAAGGGATTTTTCACTTATAAGAGAAAACAATATTTTTCAAAAATAATCTGACATTTCCTGTACACAATAAAAATATGGAATTTCTGTATATAGTCGAAGCTGAGTATGTTTTTGTTGAATCGTATGACCCGCATGATAAGACAGCATTTGATATATTGTTTATCCTGATTACTTCTAGGTCTCCTGAGGAGAACCCTCCGAAACTACAAGCTTCGAAGCTTGTAACTTGTGTCGAGTTTGGACTATATTATTTAATTTATAAATATTTCCAACAATTTTTCTTCATGGCATAATCCCTAGTGCAAAAACAAATCATCTCTCAAAATAGGACTACCCAAATTAACAATACCACAAATAATTTTGAATATATTATGAACAATTGGTACCAAATGCAAAGGAAAAGTATTTCTGAAAATTCTGAAAACCTTTATCCTCGCATTCACTCTTTCAATATGCACTCTTGCTGAGGCAATACTTCTGTTCATAGAGGCCTCACCCCTATCAAACTGTTTTTTCTTTCGAAGAAAAGGTGGTCTTATAATTTTTATTCCAAACTCTTCACATGAACTTTCAATCAGGAATCCTTTATCAACCATAACTTCATCAACATAGGGAATTAATTGTTCTACTATTTGAGACTGTTCAAAAATACTTTTATCTGAAGCTCTGCCCCCATAGGATGGACTGGCATAGGCTATGAAGCCAGCAGGAGTGACTGCTGTCATGAATTTGAGAGTATGATTTTTTTTGTAATGGGAGTACAATTTAATTCTGCAACATAGTTTCTTTGGTACTTGCACTTTCATTTCAGTGCAATCTAAAACAATTCTCACATTCTGGAACTTGCTAAAACATATTGGCATATTCTTCAAAACTTCTTCCTTAGATGGCAGATAAACAAAATTGGCTAAAATACCCGAAAGCACTTCAATAGTGTCCTGAAAAATTCTTCTACATGTTGGCACACTCAAACCCCCAAACAAGACTCCCAAAGCAGAGTATGTCAAATCAAGTTTGAATTTTAAAAACACTAAAATAACTCTTTCTTTCACTGATAATGACATTTCACAAAATATCAGACGTGATATCACGTGCATTCAGAAAATGTAAATTTGCGGAATATAGATCTTGCTTGCTTTCAGTGCTATAGCGTGACAGCCGATGCAATGTTGCGAAAATTTTGATTCCGTAGTAGTACAATCGCCCAGTTTAGTTCTGATGATTTGGCTTCACTATTTATTATTGAAAGGTGTGTCTCTCTTCCTATGCTCTAAGTTCCATGCATTATCGTGGTTGCACATTTTGGGAAGATGACCTGATGTGACGTGACATGATAACAATGTGTCTGCACCTTAATGCCTTCCAACGTAGACCATGCTCATCAGAGCACATCTTTATGTAATCGGTATCTATGGCCTAGGCACGAATGGGTTCGATATTGGAAATAGATCCTTTTCAACATTTAAATAGAGTGTAACTCATCAGCCCTATCGTTAGAATATCAATGAAACAGAATATGCAAATTAAATACCATTTTTTATTCACAAAAAATATGACAAGATTGTAACACATTTATATTCTGAAGTAAACTACAGTGAGTTGTGCCATCTAAAAAATGAAATAGGACTCGAACTTTATTTACAATATTCACAAATGTTTTTTAATACGATATTATTCTTCTTCATCCTCACTGCTGTAAAAATCCCTTGAATCGTTACTGTCACTTTCACTGTATGCTTCGATCATTGCTGGCTTCCTGTTCCTATTCATCGGTATATCGTCATCATCACTTTCACTGTATGTTTCAATAATTGCTGGCTCCCTGTTCCTGTTCATTGGTATATTGTCATCATCACTATCACTTTCTTCTGAATGTTGCTTCATACACTCAAGAAAGGGCCATATGTTGTCTTCCTTATAAAACTTTATGTGTTCACATGTTAAAATTCTTGCGATTTCACCTTTCACTTTAACACCTTCTTCTATAGGATCTATTATGACGAAATCGCCACGTTTTACCCAAATGTATTTTCGGAATTTGAAAGGCATGGAGACGAGAAACCTAGTTTCATCATATTTCTCTACCTCGTGAAGATTGTTGCCTTTAGTTCCCACAATTTTCACTATTTGCTGCTCCTCTGTTGGTGGCGAAAAATCGTGAATTTCTCGCGAGAGATGTTTCCTTTTGGTTGCTCGAGACATATTGATGACGCCTGAGTAATAGCACTGATCGGATCGATGGATATTTTCGAGTACACTTCTTTACGGCGAAAGACTAACACTGTGAACTTGAAGATAATAAACACGTGGTTTACGCAAGATGCAGACCTGGCTGTGCTAAGTACTTTTCGAAAAATAACGACTTTTGCAGAATGTAGACCACAGATCCATGGTGATCACAGAATTTTTTGATCTTCTTCATTAATACGGAAGAAGTAGAGCACTATAAAGATAGGTATGCTAGATAGACCTGGCTCTATGGTTGATTGGGTCCAACCATAGACTCGAAAATTGCAGGACTCGCAACATTTTCATCGCCATCACTTTTAATGCTAAGCAATACGCTATCTGGCGGAATTAACTCGCATCAATGTCACGTGACCAGCAAGTGTGATTACTTGACAATGCTTGTATTTATTTACTTCCAAGAGTTCCAAGCGTGCATTTGTGTGAGGGATTATAGTTGTTTTATAGTGATAAATAGTTTGTTAAAAGTGAAAATGACCAGCAGAGCAAATTGTTGTGTACCTGGATGTAACTCTGTGTATAAAAAAAACCCCGATTTGACCTTTCATCATTTTCCAAATGAGGGTCAGAGAGTCGAGAATATTGGAGAATCCGGAATGGTGACTACGGTTGATAGAAAGAAACTATGGGAGATCAAATTGAAAATAGGAAAGAGAGTTACCAAAAACATGAGAGTTTGTTCCAAACATTTTGTCGAGGACGATTTCATAACTCCTAGTGATTGTAAGTAAGTAAAGTTTTTATATTATGTGGTTAAAACAATTCAAATCAATCTTTCAGGGGGCTATCAGAAACGGTACCTGAAAAAGACCGCTGTACCAAGTAAAAACTTACCTGTGTCCAGTGTTACAACAAAATCAAAAAGTCTGAAGATAGAAGAGAAAAAGAGAAGATATGAAAAACTTATGGAAAAAAGACAGGCAAGTTCTCTTGTTGGTTATTTTTATTGAAGTTAAAACTAAATAACTATACTTACTAACTATTTCAAATTTTAGGTTAATCAACTCCCTTCCACCTCCAAGGATGACATGATATCAAGCTCGTTTAGTGACTTTGATGGAGCTAAAGCACTCTGGAGCTTCAACAACAGGAGTTACCATTTGTTGAAGACACTACCAAAGAAACATTACATACCATGAAGATATTTGTTGACGTTGCCACTCAAACTGATAACAAGGAAGTATGCGATGAGGAGATTCAAGTGAACACAAACTGGTCTTCAATTTCTGATTTTATCCAGACTGAGAAAGCTTTGAACATTCTAACAGGAATTCCATCATTCAGTTTATTGATTTTATTGGTTAATTTATTTACATCTTTTAAAAAAGACTCAAGATGTCAAAGATTATCAGTGAAAGAAAGAGTTATTTTAGTGTTTTTAAAATTCAAACTTGATTTGACATACTCTGCTTTGGGAGTCTTGTTTGGGGGTTTGAGTGTGCCAACATGTAGAAGAATTTTTCAGGACACTATTGAAGTGCTTTCGGGTATTTTAGCCAATTTTGTTTATCTGCCATCTAAGGAAGAAGTTTTGAAGAATATGCCAATATGTTTTAGCAAGTTCCAGAATGTGAGAATTGTTTTAGATTGCACTGAAATGAAAGTGCAAGTACCAAAGAAACTATGTTGCAGAATTAAATTGTACTCCCATTACAAAAAAAATCATACTCTCAAATTCATGACAGCAGTCACTCCTGCTGGCTTCATAGCCTATGCCAGTCCATCCTATGGGGGCAGAGCTTCAGATAAAAGTATTTTTGAACAGTCTCAAATAGTAGAACAATTAATTCCCTATGTTGATGAAGTTATGGTTGATAAAGGATTCCTGATTGAAAGTTCATGTGAAGAGTTTGGAATAAAAATTATAAGACCACCTTTTCTTCGAAAGAAAAAACAGTTTGATAGGGGTGAGGCCTCTATGAACAGAAGTATTGCCTCAGCAAGAGTGCATATTGAAAGAGTGAATGCGAGGATAAAGGTTTTCAGAATTTTCAGAAATACTTTTCCTTTGCATTTGGTACCAATTGTTCATAATATATTCAAAATTATTTGTGGTATTGTTAATTTGGGTAGTCCTATTTTGAGAGATGATTTGTTTTTGCACTAGGGATTATGCCATGAAGAAAAATTGTTGGAAATATTTATAAATTAAATAATATAGTCCAAACTCGACACAAGTTACAAGCTTCGAAGCTTGTAGTTTCGGAGGGTTCTCCTCAGGAGACCTAGAAGTAATCAGGATAAACAATATATCAAATGCTGTCTTATCATGCGGGTCATACGATTCAACAAAAACATACTCAGCTTCGACTATATACAGAAATTCCATATTTTTATTGTGTACAGGAAATGTCAGATTATTTTTGAAAAATATTGTTTTCTCTTATAAGTGAAAAATCCCTTAAAAGAACATAACTGTTTTTCTGACTTGATGGATCTTGAAATAATTCTTCTAAAAAATTGTTGTTGCTAACCAATAGTTTATACCTATATCATTATATATTTCGGAGATATAAATAAATCAATTCAAAGATTTTAAATATTTTATTCATGAAAATGATGAGGTATTTGCAAAACAACTAACCACAAACAGTATGAATCATTTTCTCAAAATATTTCTTTGAAACTGTTTCAATTAGATGTTTTGCAAATCCCTCATCGAACGGAACAGAAATTTGTAAATAGTGGTTTTCTTTTGAAAAATACACAATGAATTCACACATTCTCAAATTCAGCAAAGCCATCCCAAACTGAATTTGACCATAATGAGGATGGTTCTGTTTGAGTGTGCAGTCTGGATTCAGATACCTCAGTGTTGGTATCACCTCAGTTTCTGACTTTATTTTTCCTAAAAAAAAATTAATAAGCGTAAGGAAAGTCTTGAATCATTATTGACATTACCCAAATATGGGCACTTGATCTCTATAAGTCTGCTTGGCTTTCCATCCTCAAATGCTATTCCATCAGGAGAATAAGCTAACCAAGGATATTCTTTGCATATAATAATTCCAATCTTTTTAATTTGGAGATTAGGATTCATGCTTTCGAATGCTTCAAGCGCAAAAGATTCCTGTTCAGATCCATATCTCATTTCTTTTGTTATCAACGATTTGGGGTTGAAAAAGTTACCCAACATTTTTGTCCAATCCTGCTTTTGGAAGGTATAGATTGAATAACAAGTAGATCCTGAAAAATTAACATAATTACTGGGAGTGAATCAAGAGAACTTCATTGTTAATCAGTAGCAGCTAGATAAACAGGATGAATAGTGAATACAAGTTGTTTATAAACAAATATAATTTTGTAGACATCATTTGCATCATAATTTTTTGCATGTCAATTAGATTAGGATTAAGTTTTCATTGTGACTAATTCTCTACAAACTTTGTTGTTTGTCAAAGAGAAAAATAAAGATTTCTTATTCAATACCTGTTATTTTATTCTTGCGCCTTCTTTTCCATTCCAATGTTCCTTGCTGGCAGCACATGCCTTCTAAAATGTCTTCATTCTTAAATGATTCCAACACCATCAAACAACAATCTTCTAGAGATGGAATAGTTATATTCAAATTGTTGATAAATGGGGAATCTTTAGAATGGTCAAAAATCACGGTTACATGTGAAGGCATTTCTTTCGTCAATTTGGGTTTCTTGACATTATTTCTTCGCCCTTGTCTGTAACAATCAGATTTAAATATCTATGATATATTTCAATTGTTTATTAATAGTATATAGATGAAAGTTTACCTATTCAATGCAAAGGAAGAATTTGGGAGTGCTAACGAGGCCAACTGAAACATTTCTCCAACTTCTTCCTTCGCAAACGATCTTTTTCTAGCCAACATATTTAATGGCCTGAAACACTGAGTTTTGTTCAGTGGCTGTGGCAAATATTTATTTGTTGCTTTGGTCTTCTGAACTTTCCATACACATTCAGTGTCTGTAGAGGACAGCTCTTCCAACTCTTCTAATGGTTTTCTGAAACAAAAATACAAGCACAGAAAAAGGAAACCTAAAATAAAAAAAGGTTGCAGAAACCTTATAAATTACAATGGGCACGATTAGCCATCTAATAAATCAGTCATAATACCACCTTGAGCAAAACAGTAGTGTTGCTGCTACATGTTTGCAAGATTCCGATGTGCCTGCCTTACAGCTGCAAGTAAATGTCTGTATTTCAACCTTGCAATCTGAAATCACTGAAAATATTCCATTGATCTCATGGGGATCACTTTTCACTGCACTAGTTTGCAAACAGTACGATCTGATCATCCACTTTTTGTCCACTTTTTGTCTCACTCCACACACGATTACATGGTTCGCTGCCAGAACAGCTTCACCTTCTACAATGCATCTGCTATTTGGAGAAGCAGATAAATAGTCAAAAATTGACGACAGTGACAAAAACATGATTGGATCTCTTTAAAAGAATAAAAAAGCTTGCTCAACCTCAGGTTATTTACAATGCAATCACACTTGGCGTCAAAAACGTATGTTTTTCGACAGAATGACAGCGCGGGAAAATTAGGGTTAAAATCTCAGACCAACATAAACAATAAATTATTATAAATTTGATTATTAGATGCCGCGGCATTTCTCTAACACCACGAACCTAACCTATTTCCAATGTTTTTCATTTGAGCATGCCGAAAAAAGTCACCACAAGATCTCTCATTCCGAAAATATGCTCATTCGATTACAGTTACAGATTTCATTTCTTTCGAAGGGATCTGTAATTTTTGTTTACAGTCAGCTGCGCCCTCATCGGTGGTTGGAATCGCCAATAAAAAAAGAGGGGCAAGTTACGCCATGGACGCCATCTTCGAAAGGGGTGAGACAAAACGTTTCGTTTTGCATGGGGTTCAGTACAGGTTAAATGATTTTTCCAACTTTTCTACTAATTGATTGCTAATTCAGTCGGACCTATTGGAACTAAACACTCGGAAGTAAGGCCAGTTCTCTCTCTTACCCTTGTGTTATCAGGCATCGAACCCCAGGGCGATTTCGGCAATGTAAGAGATGTTTAGAATATGAAAATCGAATTTATTTAAATAGGTACTTGATTATCGATGATCAATTTCATAACACTATTGTTGAAGGGACGTTGACACATGTTACAAATTCATACAAATTGAGGTTTTCCACATTGAAGGTAGTTTTTGAAATACTATAATTGTTATAATTTGGGGAGGATCAGGAGCGAAATCAAACACATACAGCTTCGTCTAGATGATACAAGGATACTGACTTTATTACACTGTAGGTGGCGCTGCAAAAATGCTCATGTGCCAAATCTATCTAACACCCCCACTATTTGAAACATTGTACATTTTTGACTAAATCTAAACCCAAACTATTCATAAACTTATAATGCTTATTACTACCTAAAGCTTTTGTAAAAATATCTGCAGGCATTTCATCTGATTGCAAATATTCAACATTTATAAGACCATTTTCCACTGTTTCACGAATAAAGTGGTACCTTATATCGATGTGCTTCGTGCGCTTATGAAATATTGGATTAAGCGTCAATTTCAATGCACTTTGGCTATCGCTATATAGAGAGATACAATCAAAAGAGTTAGTTAATTCCCCTAACAAATTTTTCAAATAAATTGCCTCTTTCGATGCTTCCCCCAAGGCCATATATTCGGCTTCTGTGCTAGAAAGAGCAACCGTTTTTTGTTTTTTACTTTCCCATGAAATTAATGAATTTGAATACATGAAACAAAAACCAGTATATGATCTCCTATCATATACATTACTCCCCCAGTCTGCATCTACAAAACCTTCTAAACATTTTGAACTACTTTTAAAGGTTAAACAATAATCATATGTTTTCTTTAAATACTTCAAAAGTCTTTTTAAACTATTCCAATGAGTCTGATTGAAACAATTGTTAAATTGACTGAGAAAACTAACACTGTACGAAATATCTGGACGAGTCATTACTGCCAAATACATTAAGCCTCCAATCAACTGTTGATATGGAGCTGAAAAATCACTATTTTGAACTCCTTCTAGTTTTAAGTTTTTCTCCATTGGAGTTTCTACAGTTTTACAATCTGCCATATTAAATTTTAACAACAGAGACTCTATATAATCCTTTTGATCTAAAGTAATAATATTCTTAGACTTGTTTATACAAATATTCATCCCCAAAATCTGCTTGGCTTTGCCTAAATCTTTCAACTGAAAATTTTCTGCCAATTTTTGTTTGAGATCATTTGTCTCGGAAATATCATTTGAAAAAATGAAAAAATCATCAACATACAAACAAATTATTGTCAACAATTTTACATTATGTTTAATAAATACACATGGTTCGTATTTTGACCTTTCATAATTCAAATCGGTTAAGACACTTTCAACCTTTTTGTACCATACCCTTGATGACTGTTTAAGTCCATAAATTGCCTTATTGAGTTTAAATACCTTGTTTTTACTTCCACGTTTTGAGTAACCATCAGGTTGTTTCATAAAGATTGTTTCTGATAAATCCCCATTTAAGAATGCAGTGACAACATCTAAATGAAAGATATCTAATCCTAAATCTACACTTAAGGCTATCAACAGGCGTAATGTAGAGAACCTAACTACAGGCGAAAAAGTCTCATTATAGTCTATACCCTCTTTTTGTGTAAAACCTTTTGCCACTAATCTCGCACGATAAGTTTTATTATTTTCACTGTCAACTTTCGATTTTGAATACCCATTTACATTCAACTACTTCACTTCTTTTGGGTAAATCCACTAAACACCACGTATTATTTAATTCCATGCACTTTATCTCGTGTTCTACTGCTTCTTTCCATTTGTCACCATCTGGTCTTGAAAAAGCTTCTGAGACTGTTACTGGAACATCATTAATTGTAGTTTCTTCAATTTCTGGAACGACACTCAAGTAGGTCACATAATCTTCATAGGTTTTTTCTTTTCTTCTTCTTTGTGAACTTCTTGTTTCTCCACTATATTGTACTTCTGTTCCCAATGAGTTTTCTGGAATGTAATCTTCATCTGAATCGATTCTTGCCTGTGGTATTTCTTCATTTTCTTCATCTTTAAATTGTTCAATTGGAACTTCAACGGTATCTGCTGGTTGTTCCCCCACTGGATCTGATACCACTTCAGAATCTTCTGTTCGTTTAGATCGAAGGTCTTCATATATTATGACATCCCTACTCGTTGTAACATCATCTTTAATAGGATCATAGATTCTATAACCTTTAATGTTATGTGAATATCCTACAAAAATACATTTCTTTGATTTTTTGTCAAATTTCAGTCGTCTTTCTTTTGGAACATGCACCATAATGGGACTTCCAAATATTCGAAAATCTGACACATTGGGTTTATTGCCAAACCACACTTCATATGGAGTTTTTTCATTTGGACCCCTTGAAATGCACCTATTTCTTAGATAATTAGCTGTGTGAACTGCTTCTGCCCAAAATCTTTTTGGCAAGTTTGCATCGAACAATAAATTACATTTGGCCTTTTCCACGATTGTACGGTTCAACCTTTCACTTAGACCATTTTGTTGAGGTGTGTAAGAATTTGTTTTTTGATGAACTATACCATGACTCTTCAAAAAATTCTCAAATTGATTACTGCAAAATTCACCACCTTGATCAGTACGAAATGTTTTTATTCTTTTATCTTGCTGATTTTGTACCATTGCTAAAAATTCCTTAAATAGGCCTAAAGCTTGGTTCTTTTCTTTCAAAAAATAAACAAACGACATTCTACTGTAATCGTCAGTTAAGAGCATGAAGTATCTGGAACCTCCAATTGAAATGGTTTCCATTGGTCCACATAGGTCTGCGTGTATGATATTGAGTTTTTCATTGCTGCGTATACCTAAATTTGGAAATGGCAATCTACTTTGTTTACCTTCACAGCATACTATGCAACTTGATTTATCAATGGTAGCACGTCTTTTTAACTCTAAACCATCAACACAATGCTTCATTTTGTTTAAATCTTGACTATTGATGTGTGCTAATCGTCTGTGCCAAATTTCTGAATCATCACAAATAGCTAAAAAACAATTTTCTTGCTTCATGTTCAATTTATAAACTCCATCAACTAATTCTGCTGTGGCTATTAAATCATTGTTTTTACTATAAATGCAGCATCCTCTTTTATTAAAACAAACTCGATTTTCTTTAGAAATTAACTGGCTTACTGATATGAGGTTTGTGGTTAAACTTGGAATACACAACACGTCATGAACTGTAACTGAATTGTTCTTTCCATTAACCGAAGTTATAATGTCCATATCACCTGAACATTTCACTGGTACTCTTTGTTTATTTGCAACAACAATTTCTTTTACTTCTGCTTGTGTAACGTTCTTGAACCAGGATTCGTTTGGAGTCATGTGTCTACTGGCACCTGAGTCCAGATAAAAATCATTCTCTTTGTAATTTCCCGTGAGAAATGTTGCACTGAATGCATACTTTTTATCCATTTTCGAGAAATTTTCTGAAGTTGAACTTCTCTGAGACTGATTCGGGCACTTCGACATGAAATGTCCTTGTTGTTTGCATTTATAACAAACAACGCTTCTTCTGTCAGTTTCAGTCGACTTAGAATTCTTCTTTTTACTGCTGCTGCCATCTCTCGGATAACTTTTGAAGTTTCCTCTTGCTGAAAAAGCGTTACTTCTGCTGGTTGCGCCATCCGTCTGCAGGTCGACTAACTTACTCTTGATTGAATCTGTGGTCACTGTAATTCCAGAGTGTTCTATTCCCATCAACATCGGAGCGTATTTGTCTGGCAACCCAGCGAGTAAAAGGGAACCTACCCATTCTTCGTTGATGTCGAAGCCACTTTTTCTTAATTTCTGCGAAGTCTCGATAATTTGATTCACGTAACTTTCCATTGACTCACAATTATCCAGCCTTATGGAGATAAGATTGCGTAGTAGTCCAATTTTTCTCGTAACACCCGTGTCTTCGTAGAGATTCTTGATTTTATTCCAAACCTCTTCGCACGTGTTTCACGTCTTTCACATGAACATACATCGATGGGTCCAAAGTTAGAATCAACTTAGCTTTCGCTTTTGCTATTACACTAGCGTCGGTTTCTTCACCGTTTAAGCACTTTGTTAGACCTTCCAGCACGAACACGTTTTCTATGGCGAAACACCATTCATCGTAGTTCTCGCGGCCAACAAGCTTCGGAACATTGTTTAAATAGTTCTGAGCCATTTTTATCTTCTAGAAGCGCGTTACTATTTCACTTTACACTTGTTGCACAGCACAAGGAACGATTATCTGGGCTATAACCTGTTATAATTTGGAGAGGATCAGGAGCGAAATCAAACACATACAGCTTCGTCTAGATGATACAATGATACTGACTTTATTACACTGTAGGTGGCGCTACAAAAATGCTCATGTGCCAAATCTATCTAACAATAATAATATTTTAGTGATCTAATTACTCTCATTAAATTAAATAAAATCGATTTAAAATGTGTAATCTATTACCGTTTATCACGTGATTGCGAACACTAATGAGAATACGTGACGTCACTGTTCTGTAAACAAGCTAACCTATAACCTTACTGTCATCACGAGTACGAACTTACGAAGAACAGAAGAGAGTAAAACGTATCACCAGCGAACTATTTCACGATTATTTGATATTACGCAAACGATTCGTTCGCAAGAAATCACACAAGATCAGTTCGCTTTGACAGACGGCGAAGTCTGTTTACCGTATAGTAACGTCATCATAATCACTTCTTTTGAGCGGGAATTTTGAAAACTATTCTTATTTACGCATTTTTTATTGGTATTTGCAATATTTTTTCCATTTTTTCGTGTTTGTATAGGGCTTATCTACAAATTAATATCATTTCCAAAAAATAGTCAACATCCCTATTGTGGTATTAACCTTTTTCATCTGTTAAAACTGCACCATTAAATCAAACTCAGACAAGACGCCTGGCAACCTTAAACATGATAACTATGTCAATATTATTTTGATTGAATGACACCTTCTCAACAATTTTTCTTTAAATACTAATTAATGAGAACACGATAAAAACTTCTAAATATCCCTCTAGAATAGCCGTGTATAAAACAAAATATAGCTCAGATGCACGGGAAATATACAAGATATCAAAACAGTACTCATTTTCTAGTTTGGAATTTTTGCCGATAGAGGGCGTTTGGATATTTGGATTCGCCAATAATTTATAACACCAATCTGTGGTCACATACCAGAAAAATGGCCGCCAATGCAGCCACAGTCTGTAGAACAACAATGCGTCTGTCAGATTACGTCCTATATCTGTCATCGGCGAAATTCGCGAAATAAAAATAACCTCAAACAAAATGCAAACACATGAAAATTAGGCATTCTAAATCACGTGACCTAAAATGGCGTCTGCTGAGGGCAAACCATAGACATCAAGTTGTCTATGGGGCAAACAACTTTCTGAAGTGTCATAACACGTCATAAGGAACCTGGTGAATAAATTAGTTGTGTGTATTTGTTGTTGTTGTTGTTGATAGACTTTTTAAGATGCAAAGTGTTTATTTGACAGAACAACATAAACACCAACGTATTGTTTGCCCCATAGAACTTATAGTACATGTACTATGAGTTCTATGGTTTGCCCTCAGCCGCCATATTGAGAATTTGTTTTGACAGGTCATTAGAATGCCCTATTTGGCGAAAGCGAAAATGAATGTTATGTGAATTTCGTTGTTTTTCAGATAGAGAGTATAGTTTATTCAATTCTTCATTGAGGAATTATGTATAAAATTGTATTGTATAGATATAATAGGTAAGGTAGTCACCGCGCCGCGGATCTCACTTGATTTAAACAGCGGGATTACACAGCTCTGACACATCTGACAGCTCTGTTAGGGGGCACAATAGACCTTAAGATCGCAGTGTACTGTAACCGCTTTTCACTATAAACATAAACCACCCCATCAAACATTCAAACAGTCTGGATTGATTTATAAGATACAATGACGAAATCGATTGTCTTGTTACAGAGCCCAAACGAATCAGTATTTGCATAACTGACACTAGAACTTGAGATCAAACAAATAAAACTGCTCATACCTCCGATCTTCGATTTGATTTCAATCAGGTTAGTATCGTTGACAGAAAAACTCGCTACTAGATTACTAGAACAGAGTTCTAATCTAAGTGAAATATGATACACATGAACAAAAATCAAACAGTCAGTTTGAGTGAGGACATTATTATAACTTACCAGTTTAGTATAGTATAGAATAATTTTGCTAATGATCAAAGGATCAGTTATTGAAGTTGTGGCATCTGAACATAAACGTTATGTCTGCTAAACTAAGAATAAAGAACTCAAGGTTATACGAAATTTTCGAGTGAGTTATCTTCCATTTTATGTATTATGAGGGCAGTAATCGGATCTTGAGATCAAAACTATGTTCGGAAATGTCCAATTTATCGCTCAACCTAGGTCACTCCCTTATACTAGATTTCATTATGACATTGTGAGAAGAATAAATTGTTTGAAGAAATTCTTTAATCTCCACTTCATTATAATACTGCTGTGTGAAACTATCGGCTGGTGACATTATTGGGGATAGCATAGTTAGTGTTTGTGAGTACCTAGTTGTATATAATAGCCGTTATTGAAGAGAGTAATTTTTTTGTTTTTTAGCTCTGGGTGAGGAATTCACTATAACATTCTCTGAAACATTGGTAAAAGTTCTTAGAATTCGATTATGAGTACCTACCTGAGCACAAGGCTGTATAACAAGTTCAATTTGAAAAATGGATGTACGTGACTCACGAAAAGAACATAAGCCCAAATTTAAAATAAATCTTGATAAGGCATACGAAAACAAAATGTGTTCCTGTATGCATAGAGGGAGATATAGGTATATCGATTTGGAACAACAACACTAAAGGTGCATACAAATTGTGGTCAAGTCATGTGATCTCAAGCGAGGAAATGGGAAGAAGATATGGAAAATATAGCCTGCTTTTACAGTTGCTGGTGATTCTCATAGAAGGGATTCGATTTACCAAATGATTCAACGAACAGAGGAAGTGGGGGAATTCCATCAATTAATTCAAGAATTATTGAATGAGCATCCAGATCAGTTTCAAATGTATGTCAGAATGACATTTCACAAAATATCAGACGTGATATCACGTGCATTCAGAAAATGTAAATTTGCGGAATATAGATCTTGCTTGCTTTCAGTGCTATAGCGTGACAGCCGATGCAATGTTGCGAAAATTTTGATTCCGTAGTAGTACAATCGCCCAGTTTAGTTCTGATGATTTGGCTTCACTATTTATTATTGAAAGGTGTGTCTCTCTTCCTATGCTCTAAGTTCCATGCATTATCGTGGTTGCACATTTTGGGAAGATGACCTGATGTGACGTGACATGATAACAATGTGTCTGCACCTTAATGCCTTCCAACGTAGACCATGCTCATCAGAGCACATCTTTATGTAATCGGTATCTATGGCCTAGGCACGAATGGGTTCGATATTGGAAATAGATCCTTTTCAACATTTAAATAGAGTGTAACTCATCAGCCCTATCGTTAGAATATCAATGAAACAGAATATGCAAATTAAATACCATTTTTTATTCACAAAAAATATGACAAGATTGTAACACATTTATATTCTGAAGTAAACTACAGTGAGTTGTGCCATCTAAAAAATGAAATAGGACTCGAACTTTATTTACAATATTCACAAATGTTTTTTAATACGATATTATTCTTCTTCATCCTCACTGCTGTAAAAATCCCTTGAATCGTTACTGTCACTTTCACTGTATGCTTCGATCATTGCTGGCTTCCTGTTCCTATTCATCGGTATATCGTCATCATCACTTTCACTGTATGTTTCAATAATTGCTGGCTCCCTGTTCCTGTTCATTGGTATATTGTCATCATCACTATCACTTTCTTCTGAATGTTGCTTCATACACTCAAGAAAGGGCCATATGTTGTCTTCCTTATAAAACTTTATGTGTTCACATGTTAAAATTCTTGCGATTTCACCTTTCACTTTAACACCTTCTTCTATAGGATCTATTATGACGAAATCGCCACGTTTTACCCAAATGTATTTTCGGAATTTGAAAGGCATGGAGACGAGAAACCTAGTTTCATCATATTTCTCTACCTCGTGAAGATTGTTGCCTTTAGTTCCCACAATTTTCACTATTTGCTGCTCCTCTGTTGGTGGCGAAAAATCGTGAATTTCTCGCGAGAGATGTTTCCTTTTGGTTGCTCGAGACATATTGATGACGCCTGAGTAATAGCACTGATCGGATCGATGGATATTTTCGAGTACACTTCTTTACGGCGAAAGACTAACACTGTGAACTTGAAGATAATAAACACGTGGTTTACGCAAGATGCAGACCTGGCTGTGCTAAGTACTTTTCGAAAAATAACGACTTTTGCAGAATGTAGACCACAGATCCATGGTGATCACAGAATTTTTTGATCTTCTTCATTAATACGGAAGAAGTAGAGCACTATAAAGATAGGTATGCTAGATAGACCTGGCTCTATGGTTGATTGGGTCCAACCATAGACTCGAAAATTGCAGGACTCGCAACATTTTCATCGCCATCACTTTTAATGCTAAGCAATACGCTATCTGGCGGAATTAACTCGCATCAATGTCACGTGACCAGCAAGTGTGATTACTTGACAATGCTTGTATTTATTTACTTCCAAGAGTTCCAAGCGTGCATTTGTGTGAGGGATTATAGTTGTTTTATAGTGATAAATAGTTTGTTAAAAGTGAAAATGACCAGCAGAGCAAATTGTTGTGTACCTGGATGTAACTCTGTGTATAAAAAAAACCCCGATTTGACCTTTCATCATTTTCCAAATGAGGGTCAGAGAGTCGAGAATATTGGAGAATCCGGAATGGTGACTACGGTTGATAGAAAGAAACTATGGGAGATCAAATTGAAAATAGGAAAGAGAGTTACCAAAAACATGAGAGTTTGTTCCAAACATTTTGTCGAGGACGATTTCATAACTCCTAGTGATTGTAAGTAAGTAAAGTTTTTATATTATGTGGTTAAAACAATTCAAATCAATCTTTCAGGGGGCTATCAGAAACGGTACCTGAAAAAGACCGCTGTACCAAGTAAAAACTTACCTGTGTCCAGTGTTACAACAAAATCAAAAAGTCTGAAGATAGAAGAGAAAAAGAGAAGATATGAAAAACTTATGGAAAAAAGACAGGCAAGTTCTCTTGTTGGTTATTTTTATTGAAGTTAAAACTAAATAACTATACTTACTAACTATTTCAAATTTTAGGTTAATCAACTCCCTTCCACCTCCAAGGATGACATGATATCAAGCTCGTTTAGTGACTTTGATGGAGCTAAAGCACTACTGGAGCTTCAACAACAGGAGTTACCATTTGTTGAAGACACTACCAAAGAAACATTACATACCATGAAGATATTTGTTGACGTTGCCACTCAAACTGATAACAAGGAAGTATGCGATGAGGAGATTCAAGTGAACACAAACTGGTCTTCAATTTCTGATTTTATCCAGACTGAGAAAGCTTTGAACATTCTAACAGGAATTCCATCATTCAGTTTATTGATTTTATTGGTTAATTTATTTACATCTTTTAAAAAAGACTCAAGATGTCAAAGATTATCAGTGAAAGAAAGAGTTATTTTAGTGTTTTTAAAATTCAAACTTGATTTGACATACTCTGCTTTGGGAGTCTTGTTTGGGGGTTTGAGTGTGCCAACATGTAGAAGAATTTTTCAGGACACTATTGAAGTGCTTTCGGGTATTTTAGCCAATTTTGTTTATCTGCCATCTAAGGAAGAAGTTTTGAAGAATATGCCAATATGTTTTAGCAAGTTCCAGAATGTGAGAATTGTTTTAGATTGCACTGAAATGAAAGTGCAAGTACCAAAGAAACTATGTTGCAGAATTAAATTGTACTCCCATTACAAAAAAAATCATACTCTCAAATTCATGACAGCAGTCACTCCTGCTGGCTTCATAGCCTATGCCAGTCCATCCTATGGGGGCAGAGCTTCAGATAAAAGTATTTTTGAACAGTCTCAAATAGTAGAACAATTAATTCCCTATGTTGATGAAGTTATGGTTGATAAAGGATTCCTGATTGAAAGTTCATGTGAAGAGTTTGGAATAAAAATTATAAGACCACCTTTTCTTCGAAAGAAAAAACAGTTTGATAGGGGTGAGGCCTCTATGAACAGAAGTATTGCCTCAGCAAGAGTGCATATTGAAAGAGTGAATGCGAGGATAAAGGTTTTCAGAATTTTCAGAAATACTTTTCCTTTGCATTTGGTACCAATTGTTGATAATATATTCAAAATTATTTGTGGTATTGTTAATTTGGGTAGTCCTATTTTGAGAGATGATTTGTTTTTGCACTAGGGATTATGCCATGAAGAAAAATTGTTGGAAATATTTATAAATTAAATAATATAGTCCAAACTCGACACAAGTTACAAGCTTCGAAGCTTGTAGTTTCGGAGGGTTCTCCTCAGGAGACCTAGAAGTAATCAGGATAAACAATATATCAAATGCTGTCTTATCATGCGGGTCATACGATTCAACAAAAACATACTCAGCTTCGACTATATACAGAAATTCCATATTTTTATTGTGTACAGGAAATGTCAGATTATTTTTGAAAAATATTGTTTTCTCTTATAAGTGAAAAATCCCTTAAAAGAACATAACTGTTTTTCTGACTTGATGGATCTTGAAATAATTCTTCTAAAAAATTGTTGTTGCTAACCAATAGTTTATACCTATATCATTATATATTTCGGAGATATAAATAAATCAATTCAAAGATTTTAAATATTTTATTCATGAAAATGATGAGGTATTTGCAAAACAACTAACCACAAACAGTATGAATCATTTTCTCAAAATATTTCTTTGAAACTGTTTCAATTAGATGTTTTGCAAATCCCTCATCGAACGGAACAGAAATTTGTAAATAGTGGTTTTCTTTTGAAAAATACACAATGAATTCACACATTCTCAAATTCAGCAAAGCCATCCCAAACTGAATTTGACCATAATGAGGATGGTTCTGTTTGAGTGTGCAGTCTGGATTCAGATACCTCAGTGTTGGTATCACCTCAGTTTCTGACTTTATTTTTCCTAAAAAAAAATTAATAAGCGTAAGGAAAGTCTTGAATCATTATTGACATTACCCAAATATGGGCACTTGATCTCTATAAGTCTGCTTGGCTTTCCATCCTCAAATGCTATTCCATCAGGAGAATAAGCTAACCAAGGATATTCTTTGCATATAATAATTCCAATCTTTTTAATTTGGAGATTAGGATTCATGCTTTCGAATGCTTCAAGCGCAAAAGATTCCTGTTCAGATCCATATCTCATTTCTTTTGTTATCAACGATTTGGGGTTGAAAAAGTTACCCAACATTTTTGTCCAATCCTGCTTTTGGAAGGTATAGATTGAATAACAAGTAGATCCTGAAAAATTAACATAATTACTGGGAGTGAATCAAGAGAACTTCATTGTTAATCAGTAGCAGCTAGATAAACAGGATGAATAGTGAATACAAGTTGTTTATAAACAAATATAATTTTGTAGACATCATTTGCATCATAATTTTTTGCATGTCAATTAGATTAGGATTAAGTTTTCATTGTGACTAATTCTCTACAAACTTTGTTGTTTGTCAAAGAGAAAAATAAAGATTTCTTATTCAATACCTGTTATTTTATTCTTGCGCCTTCTTTTCCATTCCAATGTTCCTTGCTGGCAGCACATGCCTTCTAAAATGTCTTCATTCTTAAATGATTCCAACACCATCAAACAACAATCTTCTAGAGATGGAATAGTTATATTCAAATTGTTGATAAATGGGGAATCTTTAGAATGGTCAAAAATCACGGTTACATGTGAAGGCATTTCTTTCGTCAATTTGGGTTTCTTGACATTATTTCTTCGCCCTTGTCTGTAACAATCAGATTTAAATATCTATGATATATTTCAATTGTTTATTAATAGTATACAGATGAAAGTTTACCTATTCAATGCAAAGGAAGAATTTGGGAGTGCTAACGAGGCCAACTGAAACATTTCTCCAACTTCTTCCTTCGCAAACGATCTTTTTCTAGCCAACATATTTAATGGCCTGAAACACTGAGTTTTGTTCAGTGGCTGTGGCAAATATTTATTTGTTGCTTTGGTCTTCTGAACTTTCCATACACATTCAGTGTCTGTAGAGGACAGCTCTTCCAACTCTTCTAATGGTTTTCTGAAACAAAAATACAAGCACAGAAAAAGGAAACCTAAAATAAAAAAAGGTTGCAGAAACCTTATAAATTACAATGGGCACGATTAGCCATCTAATAAATCAGTCATAATACCACCTTGAGCAAAACAGTAGTGTTGCTGCTACATGTTTGCAAGATTCCGATGTGCCTGCCTTACAGCTGCAAGTAAATGTCTGTATTTCAACCTTGCAATCTGAAATCACTGAAAATATTCCATTGATCTCATGGGGATCACTTTTCACTGCACTAGTTTGCAAACAGTACGATCTGATCATCCACTTTTTGTCCACTTTTTGTCTCACTCCACACACGATTACATGGTTCGCTGCCAGAACAGCTTCACCTTCTACAAAGCATCTGCTATTTGGAGAAGCAGATAAATAGTCAAAAATTGACGACAGTGACAAAAACATGACTGGATCTCTTTAAAAGAATAAAAAAGCTTGCTCAACCTCAGGTTATTTACAATGCAATCACACTTGGCGTCAAAAACGTATGTTTTTCGACAGAATGACAGCGCGGGAAAATTAGGGTTAAAATCTCAGACCAACATAAACAATAAATTATTATAAATTTGATTATTAGATGCCGCGGCATTTCTCTAACACCACGAACCTAACCTATTTCCAATGTTTTTCATTTGAGCATGCCGAAAAAAGTCACCACAAGATCTCTCATTCCGAAAATATGCTCATTCGATTACAGTTACAGATTTCATTTCTTTCGAAGGGATCTGTAATTTTTGTTTACAGTCAGCTGCGCCCTCATCGGTGGTTGGAATCGCCAATAAAAAAAGAGGGGCAAGTTACGCCATGGACGCCATCTTCGAAAGGGGTGAGACAAAACGTTTCGTTTTGCATGGGGTTCAGTACAGGTTAAATGATTTTTCCAACTTTTCTACTAATTGATTGCTAATTCAGTCGGACCTATTGGAACTAAACACTCGGAAGTAAGGCCAGTTCTCTCTCTTACCCTTGTGTTATCAGGCATCGAACCCCAGGGCGATTTCGGCAATGTAAGAGATGTTTAGAATATGAAAATCGAATTTATTTAAATAGGTACTTGATTATCGATGATCAATTTCATAACACTATTGTTGAAGGGACGTTGACACATGTTACAAATTCATACAAATTGAGGTTTTCCACATTGAAGGTAGTTTTTGAAATACTATAATTGTTATAATTTGGGGAGGATCAGGAGCGAAATCAAACACATACAGCTTCGTCTAGATGATACAAGGATACTGACTTTATTACACTGTAGGTGGCGCTGCAAAAATGCTCATGTGCCAAATCTATCTAACACCCCCACTATTTGAAACATTGTACATTTTTGACTAAATCTAAACCCAAACTATTCATAAACTTATAATGCTTATTACTACCTAAAGCTTTTGTAAAAATATCTGCAGGCATTTCATCTGATTGCAAATATTCAACATTTATAAGACCATTTTCCACTGTTTCACGAATAAAGTGGTACCTTATATCGATGTGCTTCGTGCGCTTATGAAATATTGGATTAAGCGTCAATTTCAATGCACTTTGGCTATCGCTATATAGAGAGATACAATCAAAAGAGTTAGTTAATTCCCCTAACAAATTTTTCAAATAAATTGCCTCTTTCGATGCTTCCCCCAAGGCCATATATTCGGCTTCTGTGCTAGAAAGAGCAACCGTTTTTTGTTTTTTACTTTCCCATGAAATTAATGAATTTGAATACATGAAACAAAAACCAGTATATGATCTCCTATCATATACATTACTCCCCCAGTCTGCATCTACAAAACCTTCTAAACATTTTGAACTACTTTTAAAGGTTAAACAATAATCTTTTGTTTTCTTTAAATACTTCAAAAGTCTTTTTAAACTATTCCAATGAGTCTGATTGAAACAATTGTTAAATTGACTGAGAAAACTAACACTGTACGAAATATCTGGACGAGTCATTACTGCCAAATACATTAAGCCTCCAATCAACTGTTGATATGGAGCTGAAAAATCACTATTTTGAACTCCTTCTAGTTTTAAGTTTTTCTCCATTGGAGTTTCTACAGTTTTACAATCTGCCATATTAAATTTTAACAACAAAGACTCTATATAATCCTTTTGATCTAAAGTAATAATATTCTTAGACTTGTTTATACAAATATTCATCCCCAAAATCTGCTTGGCTTTGCCTAAATCTTTCAACTGAAAATTTTCTGCCAATTTTTGTTTGAGATCATTTGTCTCGGAAATATCATTTGAAAAAATGAAAAAATCATCAACATACAAACAAATTATTGTCAACAATTTTACATTATGTTTAATAAATACACATGGTTCGTATTTTGACCTTTCATAATTCAAATCGGTTAAGACACTTTCAACCTTTTTGTACCATACCCTTGATGACTGTTTAAGTCCATAAATTGCCTTATTGAGTTTAAATACCTTGTTTTTACTTCCACGTTTTGAGTAACCATCAGGTTGTTTCATAAAGATTGTTTCTGATAAATCCCCATTTAAGAATGCAGTGACAACATCTAAATGAAAGAGGAAGATAACTCACTCGAAAATTTCGTATAACCTTGAGTTCTTTATTCTTAGTTTAGCAGACATAACGTTTATGTTCAGATGCCACAACTTCAATAACTGATCCTTTGATCATTAGCAAAATTATTCTATACTATACTAAACTGGTAAGTTATAATAATGTCCTCACTCAAACTGACTGTTTGATTTTTGTTCATGTGTATCATATTTCACTTAGATTAGAACTCTGTTCTAGTAATCTAGTAGCAAGTTTTTCTGTCAACGATACTAACCAATACCTTACTAGAACACAAGGCCATGAAACAACATTGGTGACGTCATCATAGGTAGTCCATTAGTGGAAATGTCAAAAATATGTTGATCGATTTATATTTCCTTTTTTCTAACATAAACGAGAAATAATGTTTTTCTGAAGAGATAGGATCGTTGTAAACACAAGTGTTTCGTAAAAACAGTGCTTTTTCACAGTATAACTGAATATTTTCGATATTTAGGAGCAAATTTAGGTCCCCAAAACATAGCATGAAGGCGAGGTCATTCCTTCATTGAAATACATGAACAATCATCCATTATCAAAAGAAAAACATTTTAGAAGAAGCTTAAATGCTGGTCATATTATTGTGTGAAGAAGTTTGAGGAAAAGTGATGCTTCCAGTATTGGAAATATGTTCAGAAACTTCAGCCTTCTCAGCAAGAATTAGTGGAAAAATAATAATTGATAAGGAATTTGCAACAATGTCAGCTTCTAGTTGTTCCTATGAAGCTGGTGCTAATATCAGCTATTCAAATATTCTAAAAATGATTGAAAAGTGAAATGAAATACATATTTTTAACTCAAGTAAACAAACAAGATTCATGTAGTCACAGTGATATTGGTCCCTTCCACAAACCTAAGCATTTCTGTTAGATGTTATGTTGATACGATATAGATAACAATATTAGTATACAAATTGACAGCTATAAAACAAGTTGATGAATACAAATACCTTGGATCCCACGTTGGGGTAATGGAGCCGATACATATATAAAACCCTTACAAGTTGTACAGAACCTAAAGACCATCTTTGGATATAGCAGACTCACAAGCTCACATTTGATCTATAGAGAAACTCGGATAATGGACATCAATGAAATTCACTATTTGGAAGATGCTAAACTGGTACATGGTATCATAAATGGATATTTTAAGAGAACGCAAGCAGTTCACTATGGAAGGGAAACTCATGAACATAGAACTAGATCACGGGAACTAATAAGAAGACCGCTTAGAAGAACAAGGAAGACACAATGTGATACAGAGGAGCAAATTCAGTAGACTTGTTGTGGAATTTCTGAAGCCAAGAGATTGATTTATGTGATAATTAGGGACTGTTTAATTTATGTGATAATTAGAGCCTTTATGAAAGTGTGCGCTGTGGCAGCTATGATGTGTTTATTTTTTTGGAGTTCATGGTTAGCTGACCGATGTACCTATTGTACTTGTAGGCCTTGTCACCAGTTCCCAGGAACTGTTTTGAGGTCAGCTGTAAATTGTTTAATGAATAAATTATATATTTTTTGCTTTCAATCAGAAAAAATCTGCAGGGATATTTGAATTGATGGTTATAAATAAAATTCCAATATTCTGCTTCATGGAAACCTTTATTAACATTATACTAACATTTAGATAGTTTTCGGCATTTCAAATGAATTCAACCCTGTCAAACTTTTGGGTTTTCACTTAGTGTGATATGGTCACGAATTGTCCTAATTGATGAAATATTGACCTGTATAAAAACATCCTCGTACTTTACTTCTGCTATAGCATATACAGCTTCAGCAGCTAACAATTCATCGGGCATGTGTATCGTTTCCTGAAATTTTAATATTATCGTTTGACTTAACTAGAATACTCAAATCTTACTCTTGGTCATATTTCAACTGAAAATTTTGCAAATGTTAACAGTATTTTGATTGAAAAGGATCATTATGAATTCAGTCTTTCTTCCCCTGTGGTGTTCTCATGGAAAACTGTATGAAGGTTTTTTGTTGGGACAGGAATTCTTTTCAGCTTTTGGCGTCTCAAACATTCTTCATCTGTACCTGGGAAACTTCAATGGGATTTCGACTTTTTGACCTGTGACTTCATGTATATAACTGGTAGATCTTTCAATACATTCTGTTTGGAAATGTAGTTCGCAAACCTAGAAATAAGTAAATTCTTACAGTTTCAGGCAAAACAGTTAAATTTGCAATAATTCATACCTTACTGCTGTTACTGGGAACGAAATCTTTCCTTCTAATTGCGTTCAATCAAATTTATTTGAGTTGCTCGTCTTTGGAAAATCCAAAGACTGCTACTTTAGGCTCACCTGCATAATTGCCCCTGCATTTGGGAACAGAGCAATGAAAAGGCATGATTTCAGCTGGAAAAAATTGGGAGATTAGCTTAGAAACGAACTTAAAAATAGCAAGTCTTGAAGAAAAAATCAAAATCAAATCAACATAACCTCGAAGATGAAATGCGAAACTTTAATGAACTGGAGGTATTATCAGTTAAAACAAATAAATTAGTGGATAAATATAAGTGCCTTACCTGTTATGGACTGATGTTACACCAAAATAAATAAAATTACAACTATTAAACAACGAAAAACACTCAAAATACCGGCCAAAACATAAACAAATAATGGACTACTGACACTCTTCACCCCCCTTCCGCTGTCATTCTGTTTCATGGCCTTGTGTTCTAGTAAGGTATTGTACTAACCTGATTGAAATCAAATCGAAGATCGGAGGTATGAGCAGTTTTATTTGTTTGATCTCAAGTTCTAGTGTCAGTTATGCAAATACTGATTCGTTTGGGCTCTGTAACAAGACAATCGATTTCGTCATTGTATCTTATAAATCAATCCAGACTGTTTGAATGTTTGATGGGGTGGTTTATGTTTATAGTGAAAAGCGGTTACAGTACACTGCGATCTTAAGGTCTATTGTGCCCCCTAACAGAGCTGTCAGATGTGTCAGAGCTGTGTAATCCCGCTGTTTAAATCAAGTGAGATCCGCGGCGCGGTGACTACCTTACCTCAGGGGGATGAAGCGCTAGTAGGTAAGACCGGCAACACGATCCATAATACACATACGTCCTTTCCACTTTTAAATGGCTGCCGAATCGTATGATGTAGCTACGACAAACGTTGAAGTGGATTGAAATGACAATTTTGACGTATGAATAAAATAAGTGGAATGGAGAATTAAATGGAAAAAAATTACATAAATTGTGATGTAGGGATTAAGAGGATATAATCGAATTATTCTTTTTCAGGTTTATTTTCTTCTCACAACTCCTAACGATATTATAGCATGTCGGAATTTTTATTTTTGATGAATGGTTATCTTGAATAATTTTCTCTAGAACATACATCAGTTATAGAGAATTCTATTTGAAAGGTGAGTTGTAGCTCTTATATTTTCTGATTGAGAATTCAATTGCGATACAAAGTCTCTGTTTGAAGTTTTGTTGGATCAAGTTCTTATGAAGTTAACTGACTCGAAATATAATGATCTGCCAATTCTGTTTATTTGAAGTCTGTATCTTATCCAGATATTCATAAATGTTCAAAGATAAGCACTAACTATTTAGAAACATTCTCATTTAAAAAAAGAACTGGCATATTAAGTAATCGAGTCTCCAATCATGCTTTGATAATTAGCGTTATTGATTACCTGACTGAATGCATCTCTCAGATGTTGGTTTCTCTAAAATTTTGGTTTGTTTTAAGTGTCATCAATGAACGTTACCTGGCAGTAAGAAAAACAAAAATGTTTGTTTTTTTGAGAAGATACAAATCCACCTGACGGTGACCTGTATGGAACCAATGAAAATGAGATACCTAAACAGTTGCGATGAATGATTGTGATAAATAATAATGTCAGAGAAGATATATTTCTAATTTTCCAATGAATATGTTGAAATGTGAACAATTTTGTGAAGCTTAATAAATGGATTTTATGATAGCTCAGTTTTATTCGAAATAACAAGAACATTTCACTTCCCATGAATTTTCGTTACTTTCGAAGTCAACGAAAATCATGGGAAGTGAAAATTTGCAAAACAAAATCATAATTTAAATAAAGCTCAAAAGCCAAAACTTTTCAAGTCGGTAAAGAAGGTTTCTGTATTATCTTCAACTCTCCACTTTTAAATGGCGGCTCAAAGCCATTTCTGTGGTTTGAACTGTCAGTGGTGTTGCCATCGTTTAGTAGGGAGGTAGCATTTCTTTTATTAGATGTTCTGTGCCTTACCTATTATATCTATACAATACAATTTTATACATAATTCCTCAATGAAGAATTGAATAAACTATACTCTCTATCTGAAAAACAACGAAATTCACATAACATTCATTTTCGCTTTCGCCAAATTTTCATGTGTTTGCATTTTGTTTGAGGTTATTTTTATTTCGCGAATTTCGCCGATGACAGATATAGGACGTAATCTGACAGACGCATTGTTGTTCTACAGACTGTGGCTGCATTGGCGGCCATTTTTCTGGTATGTGACCACAGATTGGTGTTATAAATTATTGGCGAATCCAAATATCCAAACGCCCTCTATCGGCAAAAATTCCAAACTAGAAAATGAGTACTGTTTTGATATCTTGTATATTTCCCGTGCATCTGAGCTATATTTTGTTTTATACACGGCTATTCTAGAGGGATATTTAGAAGTTTTTATCGTGTTCTCATTAATTAGTATTTAAAGAAAAATTGTTGAGAAGGTGTCATTCAATCAAAATAATATTGACATAGTTATCATGTTTAAGGTTGCCAGGCGTCTTGTCTGAGTTTGATTTAATGGTGCAGTTTTAACAGATGAAAAAGGTTAATACCACAATAGGGATGTTGACTATTTTTTGGAAATGATATTAATTTGTAGATAAGCCCTATACAAACACGAAAAAATGGAAAAAATATTGCAAATACCAATAAAAAATGCGTAAATAAGAATAGTTTTCAAAATTCCCGCTCAAAAGAAGTGATTATGATGACGTTACTATACGGTAAACAGACTTCGCCGTCTGTCAAAGCGAACTGATCTTGTGTGATTTCTTGCGAACGAATCGTTTGCGTAATATCAAATAATCGTGAAATAGTTCGCTGGTGATACGTTTTACTCTCTTCTGTTCTTCGTAAGTTCGTACTCGTGATGACAGTAAGGTTATAGGTTAGCTTGTTTACAGAACAGTGACGTCACGTATTCTCATTAGTGTTCGCAATCACGTGATAAACGGTAATAGATTACACATTTTAAATCGATTTTATTTAATTTAATGAGAGTAATTAGATCACTAAAATATTATTATTGTTAGATAGATTTGGCACATGAGCATTTTTGTAGCGCCACCTACAGTGTAATAAAGTCAGTATCATTGTATCATCTAGACGAAGCTGTATGTGTTTGATTTCGCTCCTGATCCTCTCCAAATTATAACAGGTTATAGCCCAGATAATCGTTCCTTGTGCTGTGCAACAAGTGTAAAGTGAAATAGTAACGCGCTTCTAGAAGATAAAAATGGCTCAGAACTATTTAAACAATGTTCCGAAGCTTGTTGGCCGCGAGAACTACGATGAATGGTGTTTCGCCATAGAAAACGTGTTCGTGCTGGAAGGTCTAACAAAGTGCTTAAACGGTGAAGAAACCGACGCTAGTGTAATAGCAAAAGCGAAAGCTAAGTTGATTCTAACTTTGGACCCATCGATGTATGTTCATGTGAAAGACGTGAAACACGTGCGAAGAGGTTTGGAATAAAATCAAGAATCTCTACGAAGACACGGGTGTTACGAGAAAAATTGGACTACTACGCAATCTTATCTCCATAAGGCTGGATAATTGTGAGTCAATGGAAAGTTACGTGAATCAAATTATCGAGACTTCGCAGAAATTAAGAAAAAGTGGCTTCGACATCAACGAAGAATGGGTAGGTTCCCTTTTACTCGCTGGGTTGCCAGACAAATACGCTCCGATGTTGATGGGAATAGAACACTCTGGAATTACAGTGACCACAGATTCAATCAAGAGTAAGTTAGTCGACCTGCAGACGGATGGCGCAACCAGCAGAAGTAACGCTTTTTCAGCAAGAGGAAACTTCAAAAGTTATCCGAGAGATGGCAGCAGCAGTAAAAAGAAGAATTCTAAGTCGACTGAAACTGACAGAAGAAGCGTTGTTTGTTATAAATGCAAACAACAAGGACATTTCATGTCGAAGTGCCCGAATCAGTCTCAGAGAAGTTCAACTTCAGAAAATTTCTCGAAAATGGATAAAAAGTATGCATTCAGTGCAACATTTCTCACGGGAAATTACAAAGAGAATGATTTTTATCTGGACTCAGGTGCCAGTAGACACATGACTCCAAACGAATCCTGGTTCAAGAACGTTACACAAGCAGAAGTAAAAGAAATTGTTGTTGCAAATAAACAAAGAGTACCAGTGAAATGTTCAGGTGATATGGACATTATAACTTCGGTTAATGGAAAGAACAATTCAGTTACAGTTCATGACGTGTTGTGTATTCCAAGTTTAACCACAAACCTCATATCAGTAAGCCAGTTAATTTCTAAAGAAAATCGAGTTTGTTTTAATAAAAGAGGATGCTGCATTTATAGTAAAAACTAGTTTGGGCCCACGGATCCGCCTTTTTGGTAGATCAATATTATCGGTAGATCAATATTAAATGTAGATTCGCATTTATATACAAAAGAGGCCAATAGATGGTAAGAAGAAAATTTTTTTGACAAATGTCAAACTCTATGACGGACATCGACAACCATAGAATGCTACAACTTGACACTCGTGTCACTCTATGACGGACATTGACAACCATAGAATGTCACAACTTGACACTCGTGTCACTCTATGACGGACATCGACAACCATAGAATGTCACAACTTGACACTCGTGTCACTCTATGACGGACATCGACAACCATAGAATACAGGGGTCAAACTCTATGACGGACATCGACAACCATAGAATGTCACAACTTGACACTCGTGTCACTCTATGACGGACATCGACAACCATAGAATACAGGGGTCAAACTCTATGACGGACATTGACAACCATAGAATGTCACAACTTGACACTCGTGTCACTCTATGACGGACATTGACAACCATAGAATGTCACAACTTGACACTCGTGTCACTCTATGACGGACATCGACAACCATAGAATACAGGGGTCAAACTCTATGACGGACATCGACAACCATAGAATGTCACAACTTGACACTCGTGTCACTCTATGACGGACATCGACAACCATAGAATACAGGGGTCAAACTCTATGACGGACATTGACAACCATAGAATGTCACAACTTGACACTCGTGTCACTCTATGACGGACATTGACAACCATAGAATGTCACAACTTGACACTCGTGTCACTCTATGACGGACATCGACAACAATAGAATACAGGGGTCAAACTCTATGACGGACATCGACAACCATAGAATGTCACAACTTGACACTCGTGTCACTCTATGACGGACATCGACAACCATAGAATACAGGTGTCAAACTCTATGACGGACATTGACAACCATAGAATGTCACAACGTGACACTTGTATGTTCCACCGCTATGAAGGAACATAGATATCATTCGTGCAGGGATTAATAGACATGTCTATTTCATTGTATCTCACTCTGACACGTTGCACTATGTCGTGGAACGTGTGTCTTTCGCTCATTCATGTGAATATCTTTGACTATAACCTCACACCATCACGTGAAATCTTTCGATCGCTTTATTCCGTTTTCTTCAAGTCCCGAATATCATTGTTAACTCTCAATCGTATCTCGGAACCGAACTGAGAATATTTCAGTGTAATATTTCCATCGTCGTTATCTATTTTCTTGTCGTCCCTCGAAATATACGCAACCTCTACGTTTCCTGCGAACTTCATAATCCTAACCAATGAAATGGCTTTGTGACGGACAACGAAACAGCTGACTTCTTTATTGACATCGGTGAAACAACGAATGAAATAGAAAATTAACATTTTGGGAATTTTCAACATCTCGATAGCCACTACGTAAGTTATTTTAAAGAGTGGAATATGCAGATACAATAATTATGCTTACCTCGATTCGATTCTCTTTCACTCAAGTTCTTTTCCGAAGTTAAATGGAAATAATACTTTGAGAATAAAGAACGTTGGGAATTGTTGGATTAAAAGTCAAAAAATTCAAGATTATAACGATTATTTATTGTTAATTCAAAGGCTACAATGTATACAATGGAATAGTTACAAAATGCAATTATTGATATATCAGTTTGGTACACTTTAAATTATTTCATTTCCATCTATCCTTTTCAACTGTGAAGAATCAGCCATTTGGTCCTCTTCTGTATTATTAGATTGCAGTGTTCACGGAATTACTCCGGGAGAAAAAATCTTGAAATAATTCCACCGAAGCTTCTTGTTCAATTTTTCTTCACAAATCTGCATTCATATTTCATCGTCTTCTTTTTTGCAGGAGGTCTTTTTCAGTCAAAAACATCCGGGATATCCATTCCCATGAAAACAGAGATTTCCACAGGCGTTCTCAAAAAACCCTGTAGGAAAATCCTCACCTTGATTCCATTTCATTTGAAATCAATGCTAAAACGTCCTAATTGTAACGTGTCATTTTTCGATACACTCGGAATAAGGCTAGGTATCATTCGGTCAAAAATATCCAAGATATCGATTCCCATAAAAGCATGAAGAGTTCCACAAAGACATCCTGAAAAAATTCAAACATCACATTCTGTACGACAATCCAATATTTACATACTTACTGCTACGTTTCAGTTCCGTTTTTTCTATAAATTACCACTCTCGAAAATTCTTCACGAAAACATTCTGCGAAGCCAATATGGCGGCATATGACATGCTCGTTTGTTCAAAGCGTAGATGCATAGAATGCATGTCAAAGCTCTCCGATTTTATGGACGATATTCACAGAACCTACTAAATTTACGGCACTCGTGAGCTGTGACGTCTCGAAACGTCGAAAAAACCCAACCTAAAAACGGACATCTGTGCGTCCCGTCAATCTTTGAAGGCCGTTGTCAAGAACCCTAACCTACATTTAACGTGAAAAGTCATCGAAATGACTGAAATTCTCTGGTTTTGTCGATTTTTTGTGGCCGGATCGGAAAATTTACCGTTTTCGAGAAACGTCAAAACTTTTCGAATTTCTTGCGGACACCCGGAGGACCGCGTCGAAAAACGGTTTTCATCTGTCGCCGAACGGGGATATGGGGCTCCGATCGAAAAAAAGAAACCGTCGGCTGGGGGCCTCCGAAGGTCCGAAAAGTGTCGGACCGATTCGGTCCATCGGTCGATTTCGACCTTTTTCGCGAATTTTTTTAAAATACTTCCCGAACTCGGAAAAAAAATCCAAAGACACTCGCGGGAGCCCCCGTCCTTTCCCTCTCCGGCGCCACCGTCGCCCCCTCGCCGGGGGTCGCGAGCGACCCCCGCGATCGGCTTCGCCGATCGCCTTTTAAAGCCTCCTCAAAACTTTACCCCGTTCTGTGTTCCTTATTAAATTAAATAATAAGACAATGATTTAATAGCCACAGCAGAATTAGTTGATGGAGTTTATAAATTGAACATGAAGCAAGAAAATTGTTTTTTAGCTATTTGTGATGATTCAGAAATTTGGCACAGACGATTAGCACACATCAATAGTCAAGATTTAAACAAAATGAAGCATTGTGTTGATGGTTTAGAGTTAAAAAGACGTGCTACCATTGATAAATCAAGTTGCATAGTATGCTGTGAAGGTAAACAAAGTAGATTGCCATTTCCAAATTTAGGTATACGCAGCAATGAAAAACTCAATATCATACACGCAGACCTATGTGGACCAATGGAAACCATTTCAATTGGAGGTTCCAGATACTTCATGCTCTTAACTGACGATTACAGTAGAATGTCGTTTGTTTATTTTTTGAAAGAAAAGAACCAAGCTTTAGGCCTATTTAAGGAATTTTTAGCAATGGTACAAAATCAGCAAGATAAAAGAATAAAAACATTTCGTACTGATCAAGGTGGTGAATTTTGCAGTAATCAATTTGAGAATTTTTTGAAGAGTCATGGTATAGTTCATCAAAAAACAAATTCTTACACACCTCAACAAAATGGTCTAAGTGAAAGGTTGAACCGTACAATCGTGGAAAAGGCCAAATGTAATTTATTGTTCGATGCAAACTTGCCAAAAAGATTTTGGGCAGAAGCAGTTCACACAGCTAATTATCTAAGAAATAGGTGCATTTCAAGGGGTCCAAATGAAAAAACTCCATATGAAGTGTGGTTTGGCAATAAACCCAATGTGTCAGATTTTCGAATATTTGGAAGTCCCATTATGGTGCATGTTCCAAAAGAAAGACGACTGAAATTTGACAAAAAATCAAAGAAATGTATTTTTGTAGGATATTCACATAACATTAAAGGTTATAGAATCTATGATCCTATTAAAGATGATGTTACAACGAGTAGGGATGTCATAATATATGAAGACCTTCGATCTAAACGAACAGAAGATTCTGAAGTGGTATCAGATCCAGTGGGGGAACAACCAGCAGATACCGTTGAAGTTCCAATTGAACAATTTAAAGATGAAGAAAATGAAGAAATACCACAGGCAAGAATCGATTCAGATGAAGATTACATTCCAGAAAACTCATTGGGAACAGAAGTACAATATAGTGGAGAAACAAGAAGTTCACAAAGAAGAAGAAAAGAAAAAACCTATGAAGATTATGTGACCTACTTGAGTGTCGTTCCAGAAATTGAAGAAACTACAATTAATGATGTTCCAGTAACAGTCTCAGAAGCTTTTTCAAGACCAGATGGTGACAAATGGAAAGAAGCAGTAGAACACGAGATAAAGTGCATGGAATTAAATAATACGTGGTGTTTAGTGGATTTACCCAAAAGAAGTGAAGTAGTTGAATGTAAATGGGTATTCAAAATCGAAAGTTGACAGTGAAAATAATAAAACTTATCGTGCGAGATTAGTAGCAAAAGGTTTTACACAAAAAGAGGGTATAGACTATAATGAGACTTTTTCGCCTGTAGTTAGGTTCTCTACATTACGCCTGTTGATAGCCTTAAGTGTAGATTTAGGATTAGATATCTTTCATTTAGATGTTGTCACTGCATTCTTAAATGGGGATTTATCAGAAACAATCTTTATGAAACAACCTGATGGTTACTCAAAACGTGGAAGTAAAAACAAGGTATTTAAACTCAATAAGGCAATTTATGGACTTAAACAGTCATCAAGGGTATGGTACAAAAAGGTTGAAAGTGTCTTAACCGATTTGAATTATGAAAGGTCAAAATACGAACCATGTGTATTTATTAAACATAATGTAAAATTGTTGACAATAATTTGTTTGTATGTTGATGATTTTTTCATTTTTTCAAATGATATTTCCGAGACAAATGATCTCAAACAAAAATTGGCAGAAAATTTTCAGTTGAAAGATTTAGGCAAAGCCAAGCAGATTTTGGGGATGAATATTTGTACAAACAAGTCTAAGAATATTATTACTTTAGATCAAAAGGATTATATAGAGTCTTTGTTGTTAAAATTTAATATGGCAGATTGTAAAACTGTAGAAACTCCAATGGAGAAAAACTTAAAACTAGAAGGAGTTCAAAATAGTGATTTTTCAGCTCCATATCAACAGTTGATTGGAGGCTTAATGTATTTGGCAGTAATGACTCGTCCAGATATTTCGTACAGTGTTAGTTTTCTCAGTCAATTTAACAATTGTTTCAATCAGACTCATTGGAATAGTTTAAAAAGACTTTTGAAGTATTTAAAGAAAACAAAAGATTATTGTTTAACCTTTAAAAGTAGTTCAAAATGTTTAGAAGGTTTTGTAGATGCAGACTGGGGGAGTAATGTATATGATAGGAGATCATATACTGGTTTTTGTTTCATGTATTCAAATTCATTAATTTCATGGGAAAGTAAAAAACAAAAAACGGTTGCTCTTTCTAGCACAGAAGCCGAATATATGGCCTTGGGGGAAGCATCGAAAGAGGCAATTTATTTGAAAAATTTGTTAGGGGAATTAACTAACTCTTTTGATTGTATCTCTCTATATAGCGATAGCCAAAGTGCATTGAAATTGACGCTTAATCCAATATTTCATAAGCGCACGAAGCACATCGATATAAGGTACCACTTTATTCGTGAAACAGTGGAAAATGGTCTTATAAATGTTGAATATTTGCAATCAGATGAAATGCCTGCAGATATTTTTACAAAAGCTTTAGGTAGTAATAAGCATTATAAGTTTATGAATAGTTTGGGTTTAGATTTAGTCAAAAATGTACAATGTTTCAAATAGTGGGGGTGTTAGATAGATTTGGCACATGAGCATTTTTGCAGCGCCACCTACAGTGTAATAAAGTCAGTATCCTTGTATCATCTAGACGAAGCTGTATGTGTTTGATTTCGCTCCTGATCCTCCCCAAATTATAACAATTATAGTATTTCAAAAACTACCTTCAATGTGGAAAACCTCAATTTGTATGAATTTGTAACATGTGTCAACGTCCCTTCAACAATAGTGTTATGAAATTGATCATCGATAATCAAGTACCTATTTAAATAAATTCGATTTTCATATTCTAAACATCTCTTACATTGCCGAAATCGCCCTGGGGTTCGATGCCTGATAACACAAGGGTAAGAGAGAGAACTGGCCTTACTTCCGAGTGTTTAGTTCCAATAGGTCCGACTGAATTAGCAATCAATTAGTAGAAAAGTTGGAAAAATCATTTAACCTGTACTGAACCCCATGCAAAACGAAACGTTTTGTCTCACCCCTTTCGAAGATGGCGTCCATGGCGTAACTTGCCCCTCTTTTTTTATTGGCGATTCCAACCACCGATGAGGGCGCAGCTGACTGTAAACAAAAATTACAGATCCCTTCGAAAGAAATGAAATCTGTAACTGTAATCGAATGAGCATATTTTCGGAATGAGAGATCTTGTGGTGACTTTTTTCGGCATGCTCAAATGAAAAACATTGGAAATAGGTTAGGTTCGTGGTGTTAGAGAAATGCCGCGGCATCTAATAATCAAATTTATAATAATTTATTGTTTATGTTGGTCTGAGATTTTAACCCTAATTTTCCCGCGCTGTCATTCTGTCGAAAAACATACGTTTTTGACGCCAAGTGTGATTGCATTGTAAATAACCTGAGGTTGAGCAAGCTTTTTTATTCTTTTAAAGAGATCCAATCATGTTTTTGTCACTGTCGTCAATTTTTGACTATTTATCTGCTTCTCCAAATAGCAGATGCATTGTAGAAGGTGAAGCTGTTCTGGCAGCGAACCATGTAATCGTGTGTGGAGTGAGACAAAAAGTGGACAAAAAGTGGATGATCAGATCGTACTGTTTGCAAACTAGTGCAGTGAAAAGTGATCCCCATGAGATCAATGGAATATTTTCAGTGATTTCAGATTGCAAGGTTGAAATACAGACATTTACTTGCAGCTGTAAGGCAGGCACATCGGAATCTTGCAAACATGTAGCAGCAACACTACTGTTTTGCTCAAGGTGGTATTATGACTGATTTATTAGATGGCTAATCGTGCCCATTGTAATTTATAAGGTTTCTGCAACCTTTTTTTATTTTAGGTTTCCTTTTTCTGTGCTTGTATTTTTGTTTCAGAAAACCATTAGAAGAGTTGGAAGAGCTGTCCTCTACAGACACTGAATGTGTATGGAAAGTTCAGAAGACCAAAGCAACAAATAAATATTTGCCACAGCCACTGAACAAAACTCAGTGTTTCAGGCCATTAAATATGTTGGCTAGAAAAAGATCGTTTGCGAAGGAAGAAGTTGGAGAAATGTTTCAGTTGGCCTCGTTAGCACTCCCAAATTCTTCCTTTGCATTGAATAGGTAAACTTTCATCTGTATACTATTAATAAACAATTGAAATATATCATAGATATTTAAATCTGATTGTTACAGACAAGGGCGAAGAAATAATGTCAAGAAACCCAAATTGACGAAAGAAATGCCTTCACATGTAACCGTGATTTTTGACCATTCTAAAGATTCCCCATTTATCAACAATTTGAATATAACTATTCCATCTCTAGAAGATTGTTGTTTGATGGTGTTGGAATCATTTAAGAATGAAGACATTTTAGAAGGCATGTGCTGCCAGCAAGGAACATTGGAATGGAAAAGAAGGCGCAAGAATAAAATAACAGGTATTGAATAAGAAATCTTTATTTTTCTCTTTGACAAACAACAAAGTTTGTAGAGAATTAGTCACAATGAAAACTTAATCCTAATCTAATTGACATGCAAAAAATTATGATGCAAATGATGTCTACAAAATTATATTTGTTTATAAACAACTTGTATTCACTATTCATCCTGTTTATCTAGCTGCTACTGATTAACAATGAAGTTCTCTTGATTCACTCCCAGTAATTATGTTAATTTTTCAGGATCTACTTGTTATTCAATCTATACCTTCCAAAAGCAGGATTGGACAAAAATGTTGGGTAACTTTTTCAACCCCAAATCGTTGATAACAAAAGAAATGAGATATGGATCTGAACAGGAATCTTTTGCGCTTGAAGCATTCGAAAGCATGAATCCTAATCTCCAAATTAAAAAGATTGGAATTATTATATGCAAAGAATATCCTTGGTTAGCTTATTCTCCTGATGGAATAGCATTTGAGGATGGAAAGCCAAGCAGACTTATAGAGATCAAGTGCCCATATTTGGGTAATGTCAATAATGATTCAAGACTTTCCTTACGCTTATTAATTTTTTTTTAGGAAAAATAAAGTCAGAAACTGAGGTGATACCAACACTGAGGTATCTGAATCCAGACTGCACACTCAAACAGAACCATCCTCATTATGGTCAAATTCAGTTTGGGATGGCTTTGCTGAATTTGAGAATGTGTGAATTCATTGTGTATTTTTCAAAAGAAAACCACTATTTACAAATTTCTGTTCCGTTCGATGAGGGATTTGCAAAACATCTAATTGAAACAGTTTCAAAGAAATATTTTGAGAAAATGATTCATACTGTTTGTGGTTAGTTGTTTTGCAAATACCTCATCATTTTCATGAATAAAATATTTAAAATCTTTGAATTGATTTATTTATATCTCCGAAATATATAATGATATAGGTATAAACTATTGGTTAGCAACAACAATTTTTTAGAAGAATTATTTCAAGATCCATCAAGTCAGAAAAACAGTTATGTTCTTTTAAGGGATTTTTCACTTATAAGAGAAAACAATATTTTTCAAAAATAATCTGACATTTCCTGTACACAATAAAAATATGGAATTTCTGTATATAGTCGAAGCTGAGTATGTTTTTGTTGAATCGTATGACCCGCATGATAAGACAGCATTTGATATATTGTTTATCCTGATTACTTCTAGGTCTCCTGAGGAGAACCCTCCGAAACTACAAGCTTCGAAGCTTGTAACTTGTGTCGAGTTTGGACTATATTATTTAATTTATAAATATTTCCAACAATTTTTCTTCATGGCATAATCCCTAGTGCAAAAACAAATCATCTCTCAAAATAGGACTACCCAAATTAACAATACCACAAATAATTTTGAATATATTATGAACAATTGGTACCAAATGCAAAGGAAAAGTATTTCTGAAAATTCTGAAAACCTTTATCCTCGCATTCACTCTTTCAATATGCACTCTTGCTGAGGCAATACTTCTGTTCATAGAGGCCTCACCCCTATCAAACTGTTTTTTCTTTCGAAGAAAAGGTGGTCTTATAATTTTTATTCCAAACTCTTCACATGAACTTTCAATCAGGAATCCTTTATCAACCATAACTTCATCAACATAGGGAATTAATTGTTCTACTATTTGAGACTGTTCAAAAATACTTTTATCTGAAGCTCTGCCCCCATAGGATGGACTGGCATAGGCTATGAAGCCAGCAGGAGTGACTGCTGTCATGAATTTGAGAGTATGATTTTTTTTGTAATGGGAGTACAATTTAATTCTGCAACATAGTTTCTTTGGTACTTGCACTTTCATTTCAGTGCAATCTAAAACAATTCTCACATTCTGGAACTTGCTAAAACATATTGGCATATTCTTCAAAACTTCTTCCTTAGATGGCAGATAAACAAAATTGGCTAAAATACCCGAAAGCACTTCAATAGTGTCCTGAAAAATTCTTCTACATGTTGGCACACTCAAACCCCCAAACAAGACTCCCAAAGCAGAGTATGTCAAATCAAGTTTGAATTTTAAAAACACTAAAATAACTCTTTCTTTCACTGATAATCTTTGACATCTTGAGTCTTTTTTAAAAGATGTAAATAAATTAACCAATAAAATCAATAAACTGAATGATGGAATTCCTGTTAGAATGTTCAAAGCTTTCTCAGTCTGGATAAAATAATATTTTTCAAAAATAATCTGACATTTCCTGTACACAATAAAAATATGGAATTTCTGTATATAGTCGAAGCTGAGTATGTTTTTGTTGAATCGTATGACCCGCATGATAAGACAGCATTTGATATATTGTTTATCCTGATTACTTCTAGGTCTCCTGAGGAGAACCCTCCGAAACTACAAGCTTCGAAGCTTGTAACTTGTGTCGAGTTTGGACTATATTATTTAATTTATAAATATTTCCAACAATTTTTCTTCATGGCATAATCCCTAGTGCAAAAACAAATCATCTCTCAAAATAGGACTACCCAAATTAACAATACCACAAATAATTTTGAATATATTATCAACAATTGGTACCAAATGCAAAGGAAAAGTATTTCTGAAAATTCTGAAAACCTTTATCCTCGCATTCACTCTTTCAATATGCACTCTTGCTGAGGCAATACTTCTGTTCATAGAGGCCTCACCCCTATCAAACTGTTTTTTCTTTCGAAGAAAAGGTGGTCTTATAATTTTTATTCCAAACTCTTCACATGAACTTTCAATCAGGAATCCTTTATCAACCATAACTTCATCAACATAGGGAATTAATTGTTCTACTATTTGAGACTGTTCAAAAATACTTTTATCTGAAGCTCTGCCCCCATAGGATGGACTGGCATAGGCTATGAAGCCAGCAGGAGTGACTGCTGTCATGAATTTGAGAGTATGATTTTTTTTGTAATGGGAGTACAATTTAATTCTGCAACATAGTTTCTTTGGTACTTGCACTTTCATTTCAGTGCAATCTAAAACAATTCTCACATTCTGGAACTTGCTAAAACATATTGGCATATTCTTCAAAACTTCTTCCTTAGATGGCAGATAAACAAAATTGGCTAAAATACCCGAAAGCACTTCAATAGTGTCCTGAAAAATTCTTCTACATGTTGGCACACTCAAACCCCCAAACAAGACTCCCAAAGCAGAGTATGTCAAATCAAGTTTGAATTTTAAAAACACTAAAATAACTCTTTCTTTCACTGATAATCTTTGACATCTTGAGTCTTTTTTAAAAGATGTAAATAAATTAACCAATAAAATCAATAAACTGAATGATGGAATTCCTGTTAGAATGTTCAAAGCTTTCTCAGTCTGGATAAAATCAGAAATTGAAGACCAGTTTGTGTTCACTTGAATCTCCTCATCGCATACTTCCTTGTTATCAGTTTGAGTGGCAACGTCAACAAATATCTTCATGGTATGTAATGTTTCTTTGGTAGTGTCTTCAACAAATGGTAACTCCTGTTGTTGAAGCTCCAGTAGTGCTTTAGCTCCATCAAAGTCACTAAACGAGCTTGATATCATGTCATCCTTGGAGGTGGAAGGGAGTTGATTAACCTAAAATTTGAAATAGTTAGTAAGTATAGTTATTTAGTTTTAACTTCAATAAAAATAACCAACAAGAGAACTTGCCTGTCTTTTTTCCATAAGTTTTTCATATCTTCTCTTTTTCTCTTCTATCTTCAGACTTTTTGATTTTGTTGTAACACTGGACACAGGTAAGTTTTTACTTGGTACAGCGGTCTTTTTCAGGTACCGTTTCTGATAGCCCCCTGAAAGATTGATTTGAATTGTTTTAACCACATAATATAAAAACTTTACTTACTTACAATCACTAGGAGTTATGAAATCGTCCTCGACAAAATGTTTGGAACAAACTCTCATGTTTTTGGTAACTCTCTTTCCTATTTTCAATTTGATCTCCCATAGTTTCTTTCTATCAACCGTAGTCACCATTCCGGATTCTCCAATATTCTCGACTCTCTGACCCTCATTTGGAAAATGATGAAAGGTCAAATCGGGGTTTTTTTTATACACAGAGTTACATCCAGGTACACAACAATTTGCTCTGCTGGTCATTTTCACTTTTAACAAACTATTTATCACTATAAAACAACTATAATCCCTCACACAAATGCACGCTTGGAACTCTTGGAAGTAAATAAATACAAGCATTGTCAAGTAATCACACTTGCTGGTCACGTGACATTGATGCGAGTTAATTCCGCCAGATAGCGTATTGCTTAGCATTAAAAGTGATGGCGATGAAAATGTTGCGAGTCCTGCAATTTTCGAGTCTATGGTTGGACCCAATCAACCATAGAGCCAGGTCTATCTAGCATACCTATCTTTATAGTGCTCTACTTCTTCCGTATTAATGAAGAAGATCAAAAAATTCTGTGATCACCATGGATCTGTGGTCTACATTCTGCAAAAGTCGTTATTTTTCGAAAAGTACTTAGCACAGCCAGGTCTGCATCTTGCGTAAACCACGTGTTTATTATCTTCAAGTTCACAGTGTTAGTCTTTCGCCGTAAAGAAGTGTACTCGAAAATATCCATCGATCCGATCAGTGCTATTACTCAGGCGTCATCAATATGTCTCGAGCAACCAAAAGGAAACATCTCTCGCGAGAAATTCACGATTTTTCGCCACCAACAGAGGAGCAGCAAATAGTGAAAATTGTGGGAACTAAAGGCAACAATCTTCACGAGGTAGAGAAATATGATGAAACTAGGTTTCTCGTCTCCATGCCTTTCAAATTCCGAAAATACATTTGGGTAAAACGTGGCGATTTCGTCATAATAGATCCTATAGAAGAAGGTGTTAAAGTGAAAGGTGAAATCGCAAGAATTTTAACATGTGAACACATAAAGTTTTATAAGGAAGACAACATATGGCCCTTTCTTGAGTGTATGAAGCAACATTCAGAAGAAAGTGATAGTGATGATGACAATATACCAATGAACAGGAACAGGGAGCCAGCAATTATTGAAACATACAGTGAAAGTGATGATGACGATATACCGATGAATAGGAACAGGAAGCCAGCAATGATCGAAGCATACAGTGAAAGTGACAGTAACGATTCAAGGGATTTTTACAGCAGTGAGGATGAAGAAGAATAATATCGTATTAAAAAACATTTGTGAATATTGTAAATAAAGTTCGAGTCCTATTTCATTTTTTAGATGGCACAACTCACTGTAGTTTACTTCAGAATATAAATGTGTTACAATCTTGTCATATTTTTTGTGAATAAAAAATGGTATTTAATTTGCATATTCTGTTTCATTGATATTCTAACGATAGGGCTGATGAGTTACACTCTATTTAAATGTTGAAAAGGATCTATTTCCAATATCGAACCCATTCGTGCCTAGGCCATAGATACCGATTACATAAAGATGTGCTCTGATGAGCATGGTCTACGTTGGAAGGCATTAAGGTGCAGACACATTGTTATCATGTCACGTCACATCAGGTCATCTTCCCAAAATGTGCAACCACGATAATGCATGGAACTTAGAGCATAGGAAGAGAGACACACCTTTCAATAATAAATAGTGAAGCCAAATCATCAGAACTAAACTGGGCGATTGTACTACTACGGAATCAAAATTTTCGCAACATTGCATCGGCTGTCACGCTATAGCACTGAAAGCAAGCAAGATCTATATTCCGCAAATTTACATTTTCTGAATGCACGTGATATCACGTCTGATATTTTGTGAAATGTCATTCTGACATACATTTGAAACTGATCTGGATGCTCATTCAATAATTCTTGAATTAATTGATGGAATTCCCCCACTTCCTCTGTTCGTTGAATCATTTGGTAAATCGAATCCCTTCTATGAGAATCACCAGCAACTGTAAAAGCAGGCTATATTTTCCATATCTTCTTCCCATTTCCTCGCTTGAGATCACATGACTTGACCACAATTTGTATGCACCTTTAGTGTTGTTGTTCCAAATCGATATACCTATATCTCCCTCTATGCATACAGGAACACATTTTGTTTTCGTATGCCTTATCAAGATTTATTTTAAATTTGGGCTTATGTTCTTTTCGTGAGTCACGTACATCCATTTTTCAAATTGAACTTGTTATACAGCTTTGTGCTCAGGTAGGTACTCATAATCGAATTCTAAGAACTTTTACCAATGTTTCAGAGAATGTTATAGTGAATTCCTCACCCAGAGCTAAAAAACAAAAAAATTACTCTCTTCAATAACGGCTATTATATACAACTAGGTACTCACAAACACTAACTATGCTATCCCCAATAATGTCACCAGCCGATAGTTTCACACAGCAGTATTATAATGAAGTGGAGATTAAAGAATTTCTTCAAACAATTTATTCTTCTCACAATGTCATAATGAAATCTAGTATAAGGGAGTGACCTAGGTTGAGCGATAAATTGGACATTTCCGAACATAGTTTTGATCTCAAGATCCGATTACTGCCCTCATAATACATAAAATGGAAGATAACTCACTCGAAAATTTCGTATAACCTTGAGTTCTTTATTCTTAGTTTAGCAGACATAACGTTTATGTTCAGATGCCACAACTTCAATAACTGATCCTTTGATCATTAGCAAAATTATAAGTTATAATAATGTCCTCACTCAAACTGACTGTTTGATTTTTGTTCATGTGTATCATATTTCACTTAGATTAGAACTCTGTTCTAGTAATCTAGTAGCAAGTTTTTCTGTCAACGATACTAACCTGATTGAAATCAAATCGAAGATCCGAGGTATGAGCAGTTTTATTTGTTTGATCTCAAGTTCTAGTGTCAGTTATGCAAATACTGATTCGTTTGGGCTCTGTAACAAGACAATCGATTTCGTCATTGTATCTTATAAATCAATCCAGACTGTTTGAATGTTTGATGGGGTGGTTTATGTTTATAGTGAAAAGCGGTTACAGTACACTGCGATCTTAAGGTCTATTGTGCCCCCTAACAGAGCTGTCAGATGTGTCAGAGCTGTGTAATCCCGCTGTTTAAATCAAGTGAGATCCGCGGCGCGGTGACTACCTTACCTATTATATCTATACAATACAATTTTATACATGATTCCTCAATGAAGAATTGAATAAACTATACTCTCTATCTGAAAAACAACGAAATTCACATAACATTCATTTTCGCTTTCGCCAAATTTTCATGTGTTTGCATTTTGTTTGAGGTTATTTTTATTTCGCGAATTTCGCCGATGGCAGATATAGGACGTAATCTGACAGACGCATTGTTGTTCTACAGACTGTGGCTGCATTGGCGGCCATTTTTCTGGTATGTGACCACAGATTGGTGTTATAAATTATTGGCGAATCCAAATATCCAAACGCCCTCTATCGGCAAAAATTCCAAACTAGAAAATGAGTACTGTTTTGATATCTTGTATATTTCCCGTGCATCTGAGCTATATTTTGTTTTATACACGGCTATTCTAGAGGGATATTTAGAAGTTTTTATCGTGTTCTCATTAATTAGTATTTAAAGAAAAATTGTTGAGAAGGTGTCATTCAATCAAAATAATATTGACATAGTTATCATGTTTAAGGTTGCCAGGCGTCTTGTCTGAGTTTGATTTAATGGTGCAGTTTTAACAGATGAAAAAGGTTAATACCACAATAGGGATGTTGACTATTTTTTGGAAATGATATTAATTTGTAGATAAGCCCTATACAAACACGAAAAAATGGAAAAAATATTGCAAATACCAATAAAAAATGCGTAAATAAGAATAGTTTTCAAAATTCCCGCTCAAAAGAAGTGATTATGATGACGTTACTATACGGTAAACAGACTTCGCCGTCTGTCAAAGCGAACTGATCTTGTGTGATTTCTTGCGAACGAATCGTTTGCGTAATATCAAATAATCGTGAAATAGTTCGCTGGTGATACGTTTTACTCTCTTCTGTTCTTCGTAAGTTCGTACTCGTGATGACAGTAAGGTTATAGGTTAGCTTGTTTACAGAACAGTGACGTCACGTATTCTCATTAGTGTTCGCAATCACGTGATAAACGGTAATAGATTACACATTTTAAATCGATTTTATTTAATTTAATGAGAGTAATTAGATCACTAAAATATTATTATTGTTAGATAGATTTGGCACATGAGCATTTTTGTAGCGCCACCTACAGTGTAATAAAGTCAGTATCATTGTATCATCTAGACGAAGCTGTATGTGTTTGATTTCGCTCCTGATCCTCTCCAAATTATAACAGGTTATAGCCCAGATAATCGTTCCTTGTGCTGTGCAACAAGTGTAAAGTGAAATAGTAACGCGCTTCTAGAAGATAAAAATGGCTCAGAACTATTTAAACAATGTTCCGAAGCTTGTTGGCCGCGAGAACTACGATGAATGGTGTTTCGCCATAGAAAACGTGTTCGTGCTGGAAGGTCTAACAAAGTGCTTAAACGGTGAAGAAACCGACGCTAGTGTAATAGCAAAAGCGAAAGCTAAGTTGATTCTAACTTTGGACCCATCGATGTATGTTCATGTGAAAGACGTGAAACACGTGCGAAGAGGTTTGGAATAAAATCAAGAATCTCTACGAAGACACGGGTGTTACGAGAAAAATTGGACTACTACGCAATCTTATCTCCATAAGGCTGGATAATTGTGAGTCAATGGAAAGTTACGTGAATCAAATTATCGAGACTTCGCAGAAATTAAGAAAAAGTGGCTTCGACATCAACGAAGAATGGGTAGGTTCCCTTTTACTCGCTGGGTTGCCAGACAAATACGCTCCGATGTTGATGGGAATAGAACACTCTGGAATTACAGTGACCACAGATTCAATCAAGAGTAAGTTAGTCGACCTGCAGACGGATGGCGCAACCAGCAGAAGTAACGCTTTTTCAGCAAGAGGAAACTTCAAAAGTTATCCGAGAGATGGCAGCAGCAGTAAAAAGAAGAATTCTAAGTCGACTGAAACTGACAGAAGAAGCGTTGTTTGTTATAAATGCAAACAACAAGGACATTTCATGTCGAAGTGCCCGAATCAGTCTCAGAGAAGTTCAACTTCAGAAAATTTCTCGAAAATGGATAAAAAGTATGCATTCAGTGCAACATTTCTCACGGGAAATTACAAAGAGAATGATTTTTATCTGGACTCAGGTGCCAGTAGACACATGACTCCAAACGAATCCTGGTTCAAGAACGTTACACAAGCAGAAGTAAAAGAAATTGTTGTTGCAAATAAACAAAGAGTACCAGTGAAATGTTCAGGTGATATGGACATTATAACTTCGGTTAATGGAAAGAACAATTCAGTTACAGTTCATGACGTGTTGTGTATTCCAAGTTTAACCACAAACCTCATATCAGTAAGCCAGTTAATTTCTAAAGAAAATCGAGTTTGTTTTAATAAAAGAGGATGCTGCATTTATAGTAAAAACAATGATTTAATAGCCACAGCAGAATTAGTTGATGGAGTTTATAAATTGAACATGAAGCAAGAAAATTGTTTTTTAGCTATTTGTGATGATTCAGAAATTTGGCACAGACGATTAGCACACATCAATAGTCAAGATTTAAACAAAATGAAGCATTGTGTTGATGGTTTAGAGTTAAAAAGACGTGCTACCATTGATAAATCAAGTTGCATAGTATGCTGTGAAGGTAAACAAAGTAGATTGCCATTTCCAAATTTAGGTATACGCAGCAATGAAAAACTCAATATCATACACGCAGACCTATGTGGACCAATGGAAACCATTTCAATTGGAGGTTCCAGATACTTCATGCTCTTAACTGACGATTACAGTAGAATGTCGTTTGTTTATTTTTTGAAAGAAAAGAACCAAGCTTTAGGCCTATTTAAGGAATTTTTAGCAATGGTACAAAATCAGCAAGATAAAAGAATAAAAACATTTCGTACTGATCAAGGTGGTGAATTTTGCAGTAATCAATTTGAGAATTTTTTGAAGAGTCATGGTATAGTTCATCAAAAAACAAATTCTTACACACCTCAACAAAATGGTCTAAGTGAAAGGTTGAACCGTACAATCGTGGAAAAGGCCAAATGTAATTTATTGTTCGATGCAAACTTGCCAAAAAGATTTTGGGCAGAAGCAGTTCACACAGCTAATTATCTAAGAAATAGGTGCATTTCAAGGGGTCCAAATGAAAAAACTCCATATGAAGTGTGGTTTGGCAATAAACCCAATGTGTCAGATTTTCGAATATTTGGAAGTCCCATTATGGTGCATGTTCCAAAAGAAAGACGACTGAAATTTGACAAAAAATCAAAGAAATGTATTTTTGTAGGATATTCACATAACATTAAAGGTTATAGAATCTATGATCCTATTAAAGATGATGTTACAACGAGTAGGGATGTCATAATATATGAAGACCTTCGATCTAAACGAACAGAAGATTCTGAAGTGGTATCAGATCCAGTGGGGGAACAACCAGCAGATACCGTTGAAGTTCCAATTGAACAATTTAAAGATGAAGAAAATGAAGAAATACCACAGGCAAGAATCGATTCAGATGAAGATTACATTCCAGAAAACTCATTGGGAACAGAAGTACAATATAGTGGAGAAACAAGAAGTTCACAAAGAAGAAGAAAAGAAAAAACCTATGAAGATTATGTGACCTACTTGAGTGTCGTTCCAGAAATTGAAGAAACTACAATTAATGATGTTCCAGTAACAGTCTCAGAAGCTTTTTCAAGACCAGATGGTGACAAATGGAAAGAAGCAGTAGAACACGAGATAAAGTGCATGGAATTAAATAATACGTGGTGTTTAGTGGATTTACCCAAAAGAAGTGAAGTAGTTGAATGTAAATGGGTATTCAAAATCGAAAGTTGACAGTGAAAATAATAAAACTTATCGTGCGAGATTAGTGGCAAAAGGTTTTACACAAAAAGAGGGTATAGACTATAATGAGACTTTTTCGCCTGTAGTTAGGTTCTCTACATTACGCCTGTTGATAGCCTTAAGTGTAGATTTAGGATTAGATATCTTTCATTTAGATGTTGTCACTGCATTCTTAAATGGGGATTTATCAGAAACAATCTTTATGAAACAACCTGATGGTTACTCAAAACGTGGAAGTAAAAACAAGGTATTTAAACTCAATAAGGCAATTTATGGACTTAAACAGTCATCAAGGGTATGGTACAAAAAGGTTGAAAGTGTCTTAACCGATTTGAATTATGAAAGGTCAAAATACGAACCATGTGTATTTATTAAACATAATGTAAAATTGTTGACAATAATTTGTTTGTATGTTGATGATTTTTTCATTTTTTCAAATGATATTTCCGAGACAAATGATCTCAAACAAAAATTGGCAGAAAATTTTCAGTTGAAAGATTTAGGCAAAGCCAAGCAGATTTTGGGGATGAATATTTGTATAAACAAGTCTAAGAATATTATTACTTTAGATCAAAAGGATTATATAGAGTCTTTGTTGTTAAAATTTAATATGGCAGATTGTAAAACTGTAGAAACTCCAATGGAGAAAAACTTAAAACTAGAAGGAGTTCAAAATAGTGATTTTTCAGCTCCATATCAACAGTTGATTGGAGGCTTAATGTATTTGGCAGTAATGACTCGTCCAGATATTTCGTACAGTGTTAGTTTTCTCAGTCAATTTAACAATTGTTTCAATCAGACTCATTGGAATAGTTTAAAAAGACTTTTGAAGTATTTAAAGAAAACAAAAGATTATTGTTTAACCTTTAAAAGTAGTTCAAAATGTTTAGAAGGTTTTGTAGATGCAGACTGGGGGAGTAATGTATATGATAGGAGATCATATACTGGTTTTTGTTTCATGTATTCAAATTCATTAATTTCATGGGAAAGTAAAAAACAAAAAACGGTTGCTCTTTCTAGCACAGAAGCCGAATATATGGCCTTGAGGGAAGCATCGAAAGAGGCAATTTATTTGAAAAATTTGTTAGGGGAATTAACTAACTCTTTTGATTGTATCTCTCTATATAGCGATAGCCAAAGTGCATTGAAATTGACGCTTAATCCAATATTTCATAAGCGCACGAAGCACATCGATATAAGGTACCACTTTATTCGTGAAACAGTGGAAAATGGTCTTATAAATGTTGAATATTTGCAATCAGATGAAATGCCTGCAGATATTTTTACAAAAGCTTTAGGTAGTAATAAGCATTATAAGTTTATGAATAGTTTGGGTTTAGATTTAGTCAAAAATGTACAATGTTTCAAATAGTGGGGGTGTTAGATAGATTTGGCACATGAGCATTTTTGCAGCGCCACCTACAGTGTAATAAAGTCAGTATCCTTGTATCATCTAGACGAAGCTGTATGTGTTTGATTTCGCTCCTGATCCTCCCCAAATTATAACAATTATAGTATTTCAAAAACTACCTTCAATGTGGAAAACCTCAATTTGTATGAATTTGTAACATGTGTCAACGTCCCTTCAACAATAGTGTTATGAAATTGATCATCGATAATCAAGTACCTATTTAAATAAATTCGATTTTCATATTCTAAACATCTCTTACATTGCCGAAATCGCCCTGGGGTTCGATGCCTGATAACACAAGGGTAAGAGAGAGAACTGGCCTTACTTCCGAGTGTTTAGTTCCAATAGGTCCGACTGAATTAGCAATCAATTAGTAGAAAAGTTGGAAAAATCATTTAACCTGTACTGAACCCCATGCAAAACGAAACGTTTTGTCTCACCCCTTTCGAAGATGGCGTCCATGGCGTAACTTGCCCCTCTTTTTTTATTGGCGATTCCAACCACCGATGAGGGCGCAGCTGACTGTAAACAAAAATTACAGATCCCTTCGAAAGAAATGAAATCTGTAACTGTAATCGAATGAGCATATTTTCGGAATGAGAGATCTTGTGGTGACTTTTTTCGGCATGCTCAAATGAAAAACATTGGAAATAGGTTAGGTTCGTGGTGTTAGAGAAATGCCGCGGCATCTAATAATCAAATTTATAATAATTTATTGTTTATGTTGGTCTGAGATTTTAACCCTAATTTTCCCGCGCTGTCATTCTGTCGAAAAACATACGTTTTTGACGCCAAGTGTGATTGCATTGTAAATAACCTGAGGTTGAGCAAGCTTTTTTATTCTTTTAAAGAGATCCAATCATGTTTTTGTCACTGTCGTCAATTTTTGACTATTTATCTGCTTCTCCAAATAGCAGATGCATTGTAGAAGGTGAAGCTGTTCTGGCAGCGAACCATGTAATCGTGTGTGGAGTGAGACAAAAAGTGGACAAAAAGTGGATGATCAGATCGTACTGTTTGCAAACTAGTGCAGTGAAAAGTGATCCCCATGAGATCAATGGAATATTTTCAGTGATTTCAGATTGCAAGGTTGAAATACAGACATTTACTTGCAGCTGTAAGGCAGGCACATCGGAATCTTGCAAACATGTAGCAGCAACACTACTGTTTTGCTCAAGGTGGTATTATGACTGATTTATTAGATGGCTAATCGTGCCCATTGTAATTTATAAGGTTTCTGCAACCTTTTTTTATTTTAGGTTTCCTTTTTCTGTGCTTGTATTTTTGTTTCAGAAAACCATTAGAAGAGTTGGAAGAGCTGTCCTCTACAGACACTGAATGTGTATGGAAAGTTCAGAAGACCAAAGCAACAAATAAATATTTGCCACAGCCACTGAACAAAACTCAGTGTTTCAGGCCATTAAATATGTTGGCTAGAAAAAGATCGTTTGCGAAGGAAGAAGTTGGAGAAATGTTTCAGTTGGCCTCGTTAGCACTCCCAAATTCTTCCTTTGCATTGAATAGGTAAACTTTCATCTGTATACTATTAATAAACAATTGAAATATATCATAGATATTTAAATCTGATTGTTACAGACAAGGGCGAAGAAATAATGTCAAGAAACCCAAATTGACGAAAGAAATGCCTTCACATGTAACCGTGATTTTTGACCATTCTAAAGATTCCCCATTTATCAACAATTTGAATATAACTATTCCATCTCTAGAAGATTGTTGTTTGATGGTGTTGGAATCATTTAAGAATGAAGACATTTTAGAAGGCATGTGCTGCCAGCAAGGAACATTGGAATGGAAAAGAAGGCGCAAGAATAAAATAACAGGTATTGAATAAGAAATCTTTATTTTTCTCTTTGACAAACAACAAAGTTTGTAGAGAATTAGTCACAATGAAAACTTAATCCTAATCTAATTGACATGCAAAAAATTATGATGCAAATGATGTCTACAAAATTATATTTGTTTATAAACAACTTGTATTCACTATTCATCCTGTTTATCTAGCTGCTACTGATTAACAATGAAGTTCTCTTGATTCACTCCCAGTAATTATGTTAATTTTTCAGGATCTACTTGTTATTCAATCTATACCTTCCAAAAGCAGGATTGGACAAAAATGTTGGGTAACTTTTTCAACCCCAAATCGTTGATAACAAAAGAAATGAGATATGGATCTGAACAGGAATCTTTTGCGCTTGAAGCATTCGAAAGCATGAATCCTAATCTCCAAATTAAAAAGATTGGAATTATTATATGCAAAGAATATCCTTGGTTAGCTTATTCTCCTGATGGAATAGCATTTGAGGATGGAAAGCCAAGCAGACTTATAGAGATCAAGTGCCCATATTTGGGTAATGTCAATAATGATTCAAGACTTTCCTTACGCTTATTAATTTTTTTTTAGGAAAAATAAAGTCAGAAACTGAGGTGATACCAACACTGAGGTATCTGAATCCAGACTGCACACTCAAACAGAACCATCCTCATTATGGTCAAATTCAGTTTGGGATGGCTTTGCTGAATTTGAGAATGTGTGAATTCATTGTGTATTTTTCAAAAGAAAAGCACTATTTACAAATTTCTGTTCCGTTCGATGAGGGATTTGCAAAACATCTAATTGAAACAGTTTCAAAGAAATATTTTGAGAAAATGATTCATACTGTTTGTGGTTAGTTGTTTTGCAAATACCTCATCATTTTCATGAATAAAATATTTAAAATCTTTGAATTGATTTATTTATATCTCCGAAATATATAATGATATAGGTATAAACTATTGGTTAGCAACAACAATTTTTTAGAAGAATTATTTCAAGATCCATCAAGTCAGAAAAACAGTTATGTTCTTTTAAGGGATTTTTCACTTATAAGAGAAAACAATATTTTTCAAAAATAATCTGACATTTCCTGTACACAATAAAAATATGGAATTTCTGTATATAGTCGAAGCTGAGTATGTTTTTGTTGAATCGTATGACCCGCATGATAAGACAGCATTTGATATATTGTTTATCCTGATTACTTCTAGGTCTCCTGAGGAGAACCCTCCGAAACTACAAGCTTCGAAGCTTGTAACTTGTGTCGAGTTTGGACTATATTATTTAATTTATAAATATTTCCAACAATTTTTCTTCATGGCATAATCCCTAGTGCAAAAACAAATCATCTCTCAAAATAGGACTACCCAAATTAACAATACCACAAATAATTTTGAATATATTATCAACAATTGGTACCAAATGCAAAGGAAAAGTATTTCTGAAAATTCTGAAAACCTTTATCCTCGCATTCACTCTTTCAATATGCACTCTTGCTGAGGCAATACTTCTGTTCATAGAGGCCTCACCCCTATCAAACTGTTTTTTCTTTCGAAGAAAAGGTGGTCTTATAATTTTTATTCCAAACTCTTCACATGAACTTTCAATCTGGAATCCTTTATCAACCATAACTTCATCAACATAGGGAATTAATTGTTCTACTATTTGAGACTGTTCAAAAATACTTTTATCTGAAGCTCTGCCCCCATAGGATGGACTGGCATAGGCTATGAAGCCAGCAGGAGTGACTGCTGTCATGAATTTGAGAGTATGATTTTTTTTGTAATGGGAGTACAATTTAATTCTGCAACATAGTTTCTTTGGTACTTGCACTTTCATTTCAGTGCAATCTAAAACAATTCTCACATTCTGGAACTTGCTAAAACATATTGGCATATTCTTCAAAACTTCTTCCTTAGATGGCAGATAAACAAAATTGGCTAAAATACCCGAAAGCACTTCAATAGTGTCCTGAAAAATTCTTCTACATGTTGGCACACTCAAACCCCCAAACAAGACTCCCAAAGCAGAGTATGTCAAATCAAGTTTGAATTTTAAAAACACTAAAATAACTCTTTCTTTCACTGATAATCTTTGACATCTTGAGTCTTTTTTAAAAGATGTAAATAAATTAACCAATAAAATCAATAAACTGAATGATGGAATTCCTGTTAGAATGTTCAAAGCTTTCTCAGTCTGGATAAAATCAGAAATTGAAGACCAGTTTGTGTTCACTTGAATCTCCTCATCGCATACTTCCTTGTTATCAGTTTGAGTGGCAACGTCAACAAATATCTTCATGGTATGTAATGTTTCTTTGGTAGTGTCTTCAACAAATGGTAACTCCTGTTGTTGAAGCTCCAGTAGTGCTTTAGCTCCATCAAAGTCACTAAACGAGCTTGATATCATGTCATCCTTGGAGGTGGAAGGGAGTTGATTAACCTAAAATTTGAAATAGTTAGTAAGTATAGTTATTTAGTTTTAACTTCAATAAAAATAACCAACAAGAGAACTTGCCTGTCTTTTTTCCATAAGTTTTTCATATCTTCTCTTTTTCTCTTCTATCTTCAGACTTTTTGATTTTGTTGTAACACTGGACACAGGTAAGTTTTTACTTGGTACAGCGGTCTTTTTCAGGTACCGTTTCTGATAGCCCCCTGAAAGATTGATTTGAATTGTTTTAACCACATAATATAAAAACTTTACTTACTTACAATCACTAGGAGTTATGAAATCGTCCTCGACAAAATGTTTGGAACAAACTCTCATGTTTTTGGTAACTCTCTTTCCTATTTTCAATTTGATCTCCCATAGTTTCTTTCTATCAACCGTAGTCACCATTCCGGATTCTCCAATATTCTCGACTCTCTGACCCTCATTTGGAAAATGATGAAAGGTCAAATCGGGGTTTTTTTTATACACAGAGTTACATCCAGGTACACAACAATTTGCTCTGCTGGTCATTTTCACTTTTAACAAACTATTTATCACTATAAAACAACTATAATCCCTCACACAAATGCACGCTTGGAACTCTTGGAAGTAAATAAATACAAGCATTGTCAAGTAATCACACTTGCTGGTCACGTGACATTGATGCGAGTTAATTCCGCCAGATAGCGTATTGCTTAGCATTAAAAGTGATGGCGATGAAAATGTTGCGAGTCCTGCAATTTTCGAGTCTATGGTTGGACCCAATCAACCATAGAGCCAGGTCTATCTAGCATACCTATCTTTATAGTGCTCTACTTCTTCCGTATTAATGAAGAAGATCAAAAAATTCTGTGATCACCATGGATCTGTGGTCTACATTCTGCAAAAGTCGTTATTTTTCGAAAAGTACTTAGCACAGCCAGGTCTGCATCTTGCGTAAACCACGTGTTTATTATCTTCAAGTTCACAGTGTTAGTCTTTCGCCGTAAAGAAGTGTACTCGAAAATATCCATCGATCCGATCAGTGCTATTACTCAGGCGTCATCAATATGTCTCGAGCAACCAAAAGGAAACATCTCTCGCGAGAAATTCACGATTTTTCGCCACCAACAGAGGAGCAGCAAATAGTGAAAATTGTGGGAACTAAAGGCAACAATCTTCACGAGGTAGAGAAATATGATAAAACTAGGTTTCTCGTCTCCATGCCTTTCAAATTCCGAAAATACATTTGGGTAAAACGTGGCGATTTCGTCATAATAGATCCTATAGAAGAAGGTGTTAAAGTGAAAGGTGAAATCGCAAGAATTTTAACATGTGAACACATAAAGTTTTATAAGGAAGACAACATATGGCCCTTTCTTGAGTGTATGAAGCAACATTCAGAAGAAAGTGATAGTGATGATGACAATATACCAATGAACAGGAACAGGGAGCCAGCAATTATTGAAACATACAGTGAAAGTGATGATGACGATATACCGATGAATAGGAACAGGAAGCCAGCAATGATCGAAGCATACAGTGAAAGTGACAGTAACGATTCAAGGGATTTTTACAGCAGTGAGGATGAAGAAGAATAATATCGTATTAAAAAACATTTGTGAATATTGTAAATAAAGTTCGAGTCCTATTTCATTTTTTAGATGGCACAACTCACTGTAGTTTACTTCAGAATATAAATGTGTTACAATCTTGTCATATTTTTTGTGAATAAAAAATGGTATTTAATTTGCATATTCTGTTTCATTGATATTCTAACGATAGGGCTGATGAGTTACACTCTATTTAAATGTTGAAAAGGATCTATTTCCAATATCGAACCCATTCGTGCCTAGGCCATAGATACCGATTACATAAAGATGTGCTCTGATGAGCATGGTCTACGTTGGAAGGCATTAAGGTGCAGACACATTGTTATCATGTCACGTCACATCAGGTCATCTTCCCAAAATGTGCAACCACGATAATGCATGGAACTTAGAGCATAGGAAGAGAGACACACCTTTCAATAATAAATAGTGAAGCCAAATCATCAGAACTAAACTGGGCGATTGTACTACTACGGAATCAAAATTTTCGCAACATTGCATCGGCTGTCACGCTATAGCACTGAAAGCAAGCAAGATCTATATTCCGCAAATTTACATTTTCTGAATGCACGTGATATCACGTCTGATATTTTGTGAAATGTCATTCTGACATACATTTGAAACTGATCTGGATGCTCATTCAATAATTCTTGAATTAATTGATGGAATTCCCCCACTTCCTCTGTTCGTTGAATCATTTGGTAAATCGAATCCCTTCTATGAGAATCACCAGCAACTGTAAAAGCAGGCTATATTTTCCATATCTTCTTCCCATTTCCTCGCTTGAGATCACATGACTTGACCACAATTTGTATGCACCTTTAGTGTTGTTGTTCCAAATCGATATACCTATATCTCCCTCTATGCATACAGGAACACATTTTGTTTTCGTATGCCTTATCAAGATTTATTTTAAATTTGGGCTTATGTTCTTTTCGTGAGTCACGTACATCCATTTTTCAAATTGAACTTGTTATACAGCCTTGTGCTCAGGTAGGTACTCATAATCGAATTCTAAGAACTTTTACCAATGTTTCAGAGAATGTTATAGTGAATTCCTCACCCAGAGCTAAAAAACAAAAAAATTACTCTCTTCAATAACGGCTATTATATACAACTAGGTACTCACAAACACTAACTATGCTATCCCCAATAATGTCACCAGCCGATAGTTTCACACAGCAGTATTATAATGAAGTGGAGATTAAAGAATTTCTTCAAACAATTTATTCTTCTCACAATGTCATAATGAAATCTAGTATAGAGAATAGAGGACAACTTAAAAAAGTCGACGGTGACGTCTCAGTCACCTATAAAAGATAAAATTCCCCCAATAACAATGATGGGGACTTCTGACTGGACAGAAATTTCCAAAACGCTATACAGCAAAAAGATAAATTATAACCGTGCAACGGTTGTTAAAGACGGTATAAAAATCATTGCCTCGACTGCAGACGACTTCAGGAAACTAACAAAATTTCTTGAGCAACAAGGAAAAGAGTATTTTACTTACCAAATGGAGGAAGAAAGAAGAATTTACGCTGTAATAAGGTACTTGCCACTTGATGCGGATATTGGAGTGATTAAGGAAGACTTAGGACTCCAGGGTATTAAAGATGCTGAAGTGACGAGAATGACGTCAAACAAAACGAAAAAGGCTATCCCTCTATACCTCGTGAAAACTCAACACAAGGAAATTTTCCAAATCAAAAAGATCTACAGCCTCTGTATCGAAATAGAGCCAAAAAAGAAACCAGAAGGCCCAGGACAGTGTCATCGCTGTCAGAGATATGGCCATGCGCAAAACAAATGCACATTTCCGTGGAGATGTGTAAAATGCTTAGGAGCGCATTGCACAAAAGATTGTGTATTGACCGAAAAAGAAGGGGAAAGGAACGCTACATGCGTTTTATGTAACCAGAGTGGGCATCCGGCCAGTTATAAAGGCTGCAGTGCTTATAAAAATCTGACTAAAAAGAAAACACCCCCAAAAAAAGAAGCCCCTACCAAAAAAATGGAGACTGCTATCGCTGTTGAAAAACCACAGGTACCAAAAACAAAGAACCCGTCCAAAAAACCGACTACAGCCAAAAAAGAAGATCCCAAAGATGAACTAGACAAACTTACAGAGAAATTATTCAGCAGAATAATGCAGAAATTCGAAAAAGAATTCGAGAAAAAATTTCAAAATTTATTTGGAAACAAATAATTTATGAACAAACAATCACATCTAGAAAATCTGAAGATAGTTTCCTGGAATGTTAACGGAATCAGAGCCCGTAAATCAGATATTGAACAATTGTTAGAAGAAAAACATCCTGATATTATGGCACTTCAGGAAACAAAAATGACTACCAATGATAGAATTTCCTTCAAAAATTACGAAATATACAGAAGAGACAGAAATAATAGAAACGGAGGAGGGGTTGCCATTCTTGTTAAAAGAGACGTGAACCACTACCTGAATGCGGTTATAAATCCCGAGGACAATGACGCATCTATAGAGGCACTATCGATCACAGTAAAGATAAGAAGAGAAAGCATTAAGGTATTCTCTGTATATAAACCACCGCAAATAAATCTGCCAGAGGAAGAGATAAAGATTTTATTAGGGGGTCATTTTCCAAGAATAATACTTGGAGATCTCAACTGTAAATCTCAACAATGGAACTCTAGAACAGAGAACGCAAATGGCAAGAAATTGAAAGAGTATGCCGAGAAGGAAGATGCGATTATAATGGGACCGGACATACCGACATTTTTACCTAGTGCCAATGGAACCCCTGATGTGCTAGACATAGTTATAATGAAGAATATAAAGCAAGATTTTGCTCTTGAAACGATAGAGGATGGAACATCTGATCACAATCCGATAGAGTTCATTTTAGGACATGGAACTAGAAATGAAGTGACTCAAACACGAGAACATACCGATTGGGACGAATATAAGAATAAACTCCAAGAAAATATCACGAGTATTCCACAAATTAACACTCCGGATGAATTAGATCAATCAGTCATAGCTTTGGAGAGTGCGATTATGAAATCCTATGAAGAGAGCACGGTTAGAAAAACTGAACCTAGTCCCAAACATCCCTATGGCGATACTCCCAAAGAGGTGAAAGAACTGATTAAAGTCAACCGAAGACTAAGAAAGAACTACAGGATGTATAAAACAGATAATGATAAAATCAGACTGAACAGACATAGTCAAATACTTAAAAATGCACTAAGGGAACTCAGAACGAATAGATGGAATAAGAAAATCAGTGAACTCAGCACAGAAGACCACTCTGCATGGAAAATGCAAAAAAATTTACGTAATGAAAAAACTCAAATTCCACCACTGCATGGAATGCATGGAATGGCATATTCAAAAAGCGATAAATCTAACGCTCTTGCCGATACTATAGAAAGGGAGTCAAGGATAAATTATTGTGAAGAAGACGATGAGGACCTAGAAGAATTAATTGAAGATAATGAAGAAGAAATGAAAGAAACACCACCGGATGACAAAATCCCTCACCCTACATCTCCGGCAGAAATCAAAGAGATAATCAATAACTTGAAAACAAGAAAGGCTCCTGGGAAAGATAAAATTACAAATCTCATGCTGAAGAAAATGTCAAAGAAAGGAACGGCAGCTCTCACTAGCATAGCAAATGGCGTGATGAGAACAGAGCACTTTCCAAAAAGATGGAAATCTGCCGAAGTGATTGTTTTCAATAAACCAGGTAAAGACAAAAAGTTCCCACAGAACTATAGACCGATAAGCTTGCTCCCAGCCCTAGGAAAAATTGTGGAGAGAGTCTTAGCCAGACGACTTAATGAAGAAACAGAAGCCCTGGCGACGATACCGAGTGAACAATTTGGATTCCGAAAACAACATTCAACTGAACAACAGCTCCTAAGAATAACCGAGTATATCACAGAAGGATTTCAGAATAAAGAAGCCACAGGACTACTACTACTGGATGTAACCAGAGCTTTTGATAGAGTATGGCATGAAGGACTTGCATATAAAATGATAACCGCAGGATATTCACCCAAGTTATGCAGAATAATAAGAAATTATCTGAGGGATAGGAACTTTTGTGTGAAAATAGGTGATGTTCATTCCACACTCAGATATTTAGAAGCAGGAGTTCCCCAAGGATCCATACTAGGACCGCTACTCTATAACATATACATACATGATATACCAAGAAATCCAAGATGCCTGCTTGCTCTATACGCAGACGATACGGGCATAGCAATTAGGCACAGAAATACAAAGATAATTCACAAAAGACTTCAAGAAGCTGCAGATGATATCAGTCAATGGTGTAACAGATGGAAAATCAAAATCAATGGAGAAAAGAGTCAAGCAATACTCCTTCAAAAGAGAAAACTGAAGATGGAATCGAAGATATACATAGACAATAATGAAATTGAATGGAAGAATGAAGCTAAATACCTAGGAGTAATATTAGACAAAGGACTAACGTGGAAACAGCACATTAAGTATGCAGTGGATAAAACGAATGTAGCCATGAAAAGATTATACCCGATAATAGGCAGAAGAAGTCAAATGAACAAAAACACGAAATTGAGGATCATAAAAGCAGTCGCCAGACCGCAGCTTACATATGGATCAACAGCATGGGGATATGCAGCGAGAACCCATATAAAGAAGATACAAAGTACAGAAAACAAATTACTGAGATGGGCATTAGACGCCCCCTGGTTTGTTAGGAATGAACAAATCCAAAAAGACATAAAATGGGAGTCCATTACTACATCCATCAAGCGAAAAGCTGCAAAAGCCTATGAAAGAGCAAGTGAACATCCAAATGACGACCTTAGAAGGTTAATCGACTATGACCCCGCTGAAGATGAAAAAGCAGCGAGAATTTACCGCAAAAGACCTAGAGACCAATTGCGAAAATGAAGATATAAAACTCCACACTTAGTGAGAGATATCCAATTGAAGGATGAACACAAACACTCAGCATAAAAGAATGCGAAAGAGAAAATAACATATGAGAAGATGAAAGGTTTATAGGCATATGCCCGGAACCTAACAACGGGAGAGGTGTTTAGTCGGTAAGAATCCGACACTACCCAGAAAGACTGGGTGTCTTATGTAAGATTCACCTCTCCTATAAAAAAAAAAAAAAAAAAAAGGAGGTCAACTAAATTAACATAATTGTCGTGCTTGCCAGTACAGCCGAAATCCAGGTCCCAGGTTCCAGGTTCCGATACTCCGATAGTGAATAGAAGCGCGAGTGCTAATCCAGGTCCAGGTCAAAGAAACAATCAAAGAAAACCAGTGAGTGTACATAAAGGTTACGCGTGGGCAAGTTGTTAGGTATGAATATTTACTTTCAATATTATTATTTTGTCGGTACGTTGCTGAATTTTTCTATTCCATTCTCTGCCTTCTTGGGCCGTAGAATTATGTATTAGCTTCAAACGGCCTGCATGATTCTGCGAGTTTCCCAATATACGGGGTTGTACATGTTAGCTTTAAACATCACATTTACATCTTCGTTCCTTTCCGAATATCCATGGCGCCACGTAGTAGCTTTAAAAGGCCTATTTGACTCCGTGGATTTCCTAGTCTACAGGGTGGTGCATGTTAGTTTCAAATGACGCATCCACGGCCCTGTATTGTCCCTAGTCTTCCGTATCTCCATGAATCCGTGTAGTAACTTTAAATGGTCTGCATGGATTTATGGGGTTTCCTAAAGGTGCGGGGATGTGCATGTTAGCTTCAAATGGCGCATTCGACAGTCCCGCATCGCCCTCAAGGTACCGCTCGAATTCTGGGAGTCCGTGTAGTAGCTTGAAACGGCCTATAGTTCTCTTAGCATTCTGAGTGTGAAGGATTGTGCGATGTTAGCTTGAAACGGCGCATCTCACAGTCCTGCTCGGGTACATTCCTTTCTTAAGTTGGTTACCACCGGGGATTTCGAGGATATAAACAGTCCTCTAAATGCTTAAGGGTCGGGGAGTCCGAGCGCGCCTTCCGGGGCGTGTTCGTCCTCCTCAGCCCGGTGACTAGTCGTTTCCTATCAACCGTAGCGTACCGACATCCAATTTTGTTCAACGCTGCCCACGGTATTACCTGCCGTAGTTCTGTTTGCTTGTAATATTATCCGCTTGCACTCTTGCTTCATTTTCGCTTACGCCCGCTTGTTAATGCACGTTACTTTTGCCGCTTTCTCATTCTTTTAGTCGTTTATATTTCAAACCTTCGCATGTAGAGTTTTCATGATCATTGCACGTTACACCCCGCTTCTGAACTGCTTGCTCATTCTATTCCCTGTACCTTATTAAGTATACTATATCACCGACATCAATGGTAGTTACAACACTTCGCCAATGGTAATGTGTGTGCCTCAATTCAAATCGTATATCACCGACATCAAGGTAGTTACAACACTTCGCCAGTAGCAGTATGTGTGCCTCATTTCACATCGTATATCGCCGACATCAAGGTAGTTACAAAACTTCGTCATTGGTAGTATGTATACATCGCTTCATATCGTACAACACTTCATCCTGGGTAGTATACTCGACATCAAGGTAGTTGCGACACTTCATCATTAGTATGTATGCATCGCTTCGTATCGTACAACACTTCACCCTGGGTAGTTTACACGACATCAAGGTGGTTACAACACTGTGTATGCATCGCTTCATATCGTACAACACTTCATCCTGGGTAGTATGCCCGTATCATTGCACGTCATGGTGGATCATTTCACATCAGGTACATCGAGGCACACATAAATATCATTTTCACACCGGGTTCATCGAGGCACACAGATATATCATTTCATAACTTGAGCACCGCTATGTACATCACATTGCTGTTGGCACCTTTACCTGTATTATTTTCCTATCGAATCGACATCATAATGTATATCACACCATTTCATAGACGATATCGTAGTGTACATTAGTGAACAGTAAATAAAAGTTTCCTGGTTATTGTTTGTTTTATTTTCCTGAGCAGCACGTTCAAAACCATTTTCAGAGATAGGGAATAATTCAGAATTTTATTAATATCAGGCCCCTGGGCATAATATTCTCTGACTGTAGCTCCTGGACACCTGTGGGGGGTACCGCCCACAGGTTCCGAGTGTCCTCAACACTCAAAACTAGAGGTGGCGCCCGAGGTTTCTGTTTCCAGAAGGTAAGACGGCAACGGATAGAAACGGAGGGCCGTCACAGCTCATCTCTGGAAAATATGAGGTTTTCCAAATCATTTTCCAAATTTCCCAAGCCCTGACGGCATCCCGAAAAATTTGGAAGATGGTTTCCTGTAGAGTATGTAAAAACACATATTCCAGCAAAAATTTTTTTTCGAACACGCTCATCTCTGGAAAATATAAGGTTTTCCAAATCATTTTACGGATTTCCCAAACCTGACGGCATCCCATTTGGAAAGTGGTATCTCGTAGAGCATGTAAAAACACATATTCCAGCAAAAAAATTTTTTCGAACAAGCTCATCTCTGGAAAATATGGAGGTTTTAAGTTGAATGAAAACCGTGGCTGGGTAGTTTTTTGAATTTGCCAAGTCCCAGACGGTATCCCGAAAAATTTGGAAAATGGTATCTCGTAGAGCATGTAAAAACACATATTCCAGCAAAAAAATTTTTTCGAACAAGCTCATCTCTGGAAAATATGAGGTTTTCCGAATCATTTTCCGGATTTCCTTAGCCTGACGGCATCCCAAAAAATTTGGAAAGTGGTATTTCGTAGAGCATGTAAAAACCCATATTCCAGCAGAAAATTTTTTTCGAACAAGCTCATCTCTGGAAAATATGAGGTTTTCCAAATCATTTTACGGATTTCCCAAGCCCTGACGGCATCCCAAAAAATTTGGTAAGTGGTATCTCGTAGAGCATGACACATATTCCAGCAAAAAATTTTTTTCGAACAAGCTCATCTCTGGAAAATATGGAGGTTTTATGTTGAACGAAAACCGTGGCTGGGTAGTTTTTCGTATTTGCCAAGTCCCAGACGGCATCCCAAAAAATTTGGATAATGGTTTACTGTATGTAAAAACACATATTCCAGCAAAAAATTTTTTTCGAACACGCTCATCTCTGGAAAATATGAAGTTTTCCAAATCATTTTCCGGATTTCCCAAGCCCTGACGGCATCCCAAAAAATTTGGAGATTGGTTTCCTGTAGAGTATGTAAAAACACATATTCCAGCAAAAATTTTTTTTCGAACACGCTCATCTCTGGAAAATATGAAGTTGGAAAATGTAATCTCGTAGAGCATGTAAAAACACATATACCAGCAAAAAATTTTTCTCGAACAAGCTCATCTCTGGAAAATATGGAGGTTTTATTTTGAATGAAAACCGTGGCTGGGTAGTTTTTCGAATTTGCCAAGTCCCAGACGGCATCCCAAAAAATTTGGAAAATGGTTTCCTGTAGAGTATGTAAAAACACATATTCCAGCAAAAAATTTTTTTCGAACACGCTCATCTCTGGAAAATATGAAGTTTTCCAAATCATTTTCCGGATTTCCCAAGCCCTGACGGCATCCCAAAAAATTTGGAAAGTGGTATCTCGTAGAGCATGTATAAACACATATTCCAGAAAAAAATTTTTTTCGAACAAGCTCCTCTCTGGAAACTATGAGGTTTTCCAAATCATTTTCCGGATTTCCCAAGCCCTGACGGCATTCCAAAAAATTTGGAAAATGGTTTCCTGTAGAGTATGTAAAAACACATATTCCAGCAGAAAACTCTTTTCGAACAAGCTCATCTCTGGAAAATATGAGGTTTTCCAAATCATTTTCCGGATTTCTCAAGACCTGACGGCATCCCAAAAGATTTGGAAAGTGGTATCTCGTAGAGCATGTAAGAACACATATTCCAGCAAAAAATTTTTTTCGAACAAGCTCATTTCTGGAAAATATGGAGGTTTTCCAAATCATTTTCCGGATTTCCCAAGCCCTGACGGCATCCCAAAAAATTTGGAAAGTGGTATCTGGTAGAGCATGTAAAAACACATATTCCAGCAAAAAAAATTTTTCGAACACGCTCATCTCTGGAAAATATGAGGTTTTTCAAATCATTTTCCGGATTTCTCAAGCCCTGACGGCATCCCAAAAAATTTGGAAAATGGTATCTCGTAGAGGATGTAAAAACACATATTCCAGCGAAGAAATTTTTTCGAACAAGCTCATCTCTGAAAAATATGAGGTTTTCCGAATCATTTTCCGGATTTCCTTAGCCTGACGGCATCCCAAAAAATTTGGAAAGTGGTATTTCGTAGGGCATGTAAAAACCCATATTCCAGCAGAAAATTTTTTCCGAACAAGCTCATCTCTGGAAAATATGAGGTTTTCCAAATCATTTTACGGATTTCCCAAGCCCTGACGGCATCCCAAAAAATTTGGAAAGTGGTATCTCGTAGAGCATGTAAAAACACATATTCCAGCAAAACAAGCTCATCTCTGGAAAATATGGAGGTTTTATGTTGAATGAAAACCGTGGCTGGGTAGTTTTTCGAATTTGCCAAGTCCCAGACGGCATCCCAAAAAATTTTGAAAATGGTTTACTGTAGAGTATGTAAAAACACATATTCCAGCAAAAAATTTTTTTCGAACAAGCTCATCTCTGGAAAATATGGAGGTTTTATTTTGAATGAAAACCGTGGCTGGGTAGTTTTTCTAATTTGCCAAGTCCCAGACGGCATCCCAAACAATTTTGAAAATGGTTTACTGTAGAGTATGTAAAAACACATATTCCAGCAAAAAGTTTTCCAAAGCATTTTCCGGATTTCCCAAGCCCTTACACCATCCCAAAAAATTTGGAAAGTGGTATCCCGTAGAGCATGTAAAAGCACATATTCCAGCAAAAAATTTTTTTCGGACAAGCTCATCACTGGAAAATATGAGGTTTTCCAAATCATTTTCCGGATTTCCCAAGCCCTGACGGCATCCCAAAAAATTTGGAGATTGGTTTCCTGTAGGGTATGTAAAAACACATATTCCAGCAAAAAAATTTTTTCGAACACGCTCATCTCTGGAAAATATGAGGTTTTCCAAATCATTTTCCCGATTTCCCAAGCCCTGACGGCATCCCAAAAAATTTGGAAAATGGAATCTCGTAGAGCATGTAAAAACACATATACCAGCAAAAAATTTTTCTCGAACAAGCTCATCTCTGGAAAATATGGAGGTTTTATGTTGAATGAAAACCGTGGCTGGGTAGTTTTTCGAATTTGCCAAGTCCCAGACGGCATCCCAAAAAATTTGGAAAATGGTTTCCTGTAGAGTGTGTAAAAACACATATTCCAGCAAAAAATTTTTTTCGAACACGCTCATCTCTGGAAAATATGAAGTTTTCCAAATCATTTTCCGGATTTCCCAAGCCCTGACGGCATCCCAAAAAATTTGGAAAGTGGTATCTCGTAGAGCATGTATAAACACATATTCCAGAAAAAAAATTTTTTCGAACAAGCTCCTCTCTGGAAAATATGAGGTTTTCCAAATCATTTTCCGGATTTCCCAAGGCCTGACGGCATTCCAAAAAATTTGGAAAATGGTTTCCTGTAGAGTATGTAAAAACACATATTCCAGCAGAAAACTTTTTTCGAACAAGCTCATCTCTGGACAATATGAGGTTTTCCAAATCATTTTCCGGATTTCCCAAGCCCTGACGGCATCCCAAAAAATTTGGAAAGTGGTATCTGGTAGAGCATGTAAAAACACATATTCTAGCAAAAAAACTTTTTCGAACACGCTCATCTCTGGAAAATATGAAGTTTTCCAAATCATTTTCCGGATTTCCCAAGCCCTGACGGCATCCCAAAAGATTTGGAGTTTGGTTTCCTGTAGAGTATGTAAAAACACATATTCCAGCAAAAAAGTTTTTTCGGACAAGCTCATCACTGGAAAATATGAGGTTTTCCAAATCATTTTCCGGATTTCCCAAGCCCTGACGGCATCCCAAAAAATTTGGAGATTGGTTTCCTGTAGGGTATGTAAAAACACATATTCCAGCAAAAAAATTTTTTCGAACACGCTCATCTCTGGAAAATATGAGGTTTTCCAAATCATTTTCCCGATTTCCCAAGCCCTGACGGCATCCCAAAAAATTTGGAAAATGGAATCTCGTAGAGCATGTAAAAACACATATACCAGCAAAAAATTTTTCTCGAACAAGCTCATCTCTGGAAAATATGGAGGTTTTATGTTGAATGAAAACCGTGGCTGGGTAGTTTTTCGAATTTGCCAAGTCCCAGACGGCATCCCAAAAAATTTGGAAAATGGTTTCCTGTAGAGTGTGTAAAAACACATATTCCAGCAAAAAATTTTTTTCGAACACGCTCATCTCTGGAAAATATGAAGTTTTCCAAATCATTTTCCGGATTTCCCAAGCCCTGACGGCATCCCAAAAAATTTGGAAAGTGGTATCTCGTAGAGCATGTATAAACACATATTCCAGAAAAAAAATTTTTTCGAACAAGCTCCTCTCTGGAAAATATGAGGTTTTCCAAATCATTTTCCGGATTTCCCAAGCCCTGACGGCATTCCAAAAAATTTGGAAAATGGTTTCCTGTAGAGTATGTAAAAACACATATTCCAGCAGAAAACTTTTTTCGAACAAGCTCATCTCTGGACAATATGAGGTTTTCCAAATCATTTTCCGGATTTCCCAAGCCCTGACGGCATCCCAAAAAATTTGGAAAGTGGTATCTGGTAGAGCATGTAAAAACACATATTCTAGCAAAAAAACTTTTTCGAACACGCTCATCTCTGGAAAATATGAAGTTTTCCAAATCATTTTCCGGATTTCCCAAGCCCTGACGGCATCCCAAAAGATTTGGAGTTTGGTTTCCTGTAGAGTATGTAAAAACACATATTCCAGCAAAAAAGTTTTTTCGAACACGTTCATCTCTGTAAAATATGAGTTTTTCCAAATCATTTTCCGGATTTCCTAAGCCCAGACGGCATCCCAAAAAATTTGGAAAGTGGTATCTCGTAGAGCATGTGAAAACACATATTCCTGCGAAGAATTTTTTTCGAACACGCTCATCTCTGGAAAATATGAAGTTTTCCAAAGCATTTTCCGGATTTCCCAAGCCCTCACACCATCTCAAAAAATTTGGAAAAAGGTATCCCGTAGAGCATGTAAAAGCACATATTCCAGCAAAAAATTTTTTTCGGACAAGCTCATCACTGGAAAATATGAGGTTTTCCAAATCATTTTCCGGATTTCCCAAGCCCTGACGGCATCCCAAAAAATTTGGAGATTGGTTTCCTGTAGGGTATGTAAAAACACATATTCCAGCAAAAAAATTTTTTCGAACACGCTCATCTCTGGAAAATATGAGGTTTTCCAAATCATTTTCCGGATTTCCCAAGCCCTGACGGCATCCCAAAAAATTTGGAAAATGGAATCTCGTAGAGCATGTAAAAACACATATACCAGCAAAAAATTTTTCTCGAACAAGCTCATCTCTGGAAAATATGGAGGTTTTATGTTGAATGAAAACCGTGGCTGGGTAGTTTTTCGAATTTGCCAAGTCCCAGACGGCATCCCAAAAAATTTGGAAAATGGTTTCATCTATGATTTCCATATTTTCCAGAGATGAGCTTGTTCGAAAAAAATTTCTTGCTGGAATATGTGTTTTTATATGCTCTACGAGATACCACTTTCCAAATTTTTTGGGATGCCGTCAGGGCTTGGGAAATCCGGAAAATGATTTGGAAAACCTCATATTTTACAGAGATGAGCGGGTTCGAAAAAAATTTTTTGCTTGAATATGTGTTTTTACATGCTCTACGAGAAACCTTTTTCCAAATTCTCTGGGATGCCGTCAGGGCTTGGGAAATCCGGAAAATGATTTGGAAAACTTCATATTTTCCAGAGATGAGCGTGTTCGAAAAAAATTTTTCGCTGGAATATGTGTTTTTACATACTCTACAGGAAACCATTTTCCAAATTTTTCGGGATGCCGTCTGGGACTTGGCAAATTCGAAAAACTACCCAGCCACGGTTTTCATTCAACTTAAAACCTCCATATTTTCCAGAGATGAGCTTGTTCGAAAAAAATTTTTGCTGGTATATGTGTTTTTACATGCTCTACGAGATATCTTTTTCCAAATTTTTTGGGATGCCGTCAGGGCTTGGGAAATCCGGAAAATGATTTAGAAAACCTCATATTTTCCAGAGATGAGCTTGTTCGAAAAAAAATTTCTGCTGGAATATGTGTTTTTACATACTCTCCAGGAAACCATTTTCCAAATTTTTTGGGATGCCGTCAGGGCTTGAGATATCCGGAAAATGATTTGGGAAACCTCATATTTTCCAGAGATGAGCTTGTTCGAGAAAACTTTTTTGCTGGTATATGTGTTTTTATATGCTCTACGAGATACCACTTTCCAAATTTTTTGGGATGCCGTCAGGGCTTGGGAAATCCGGAAAATGATTCGGAAAACCTCATATTTTACAGAGATGAGCGTGTTCGAAAAAAACTTTTTGCTGGAATATGTGTTTTTACATGCTCTACGAGATACCACTTTCCAAATTTTTTGGGATGCCGTCTGGGACTTGGCAAATTCGAAAAACTAACCAGCCACGGTTTTCATTCAACTTAAAACCTCCATATCTTCCAGAGATGAGCTTGTTCGAAAAAAATGTCCTGCTAGATTATGTGTTTTTACATGCTCTACGAGATACCATATTCCAAATTTTTTGGGATGCCGTCAGGGCTTGAGAAATCCGGAAAATGATTTGAAAAACCTCATATTTTCCAGAGATGAGCGTGTCCGAAAAATTTTTTTTGCTGGAATATGTGTTTTTACATGCTCTACCAGATACCACTTTCCAAATTTTTTGGGATGCCGTCAGGGCTTGGGAAATCCGGAAAATGATTTGGAAAACCTCCATATTTTCCAGAAATGAGCTTGTTCGAAAAAAATTTTTTGCTGGAATATGTGTTCTTACATGCTCTACGAGATACCACTTTCCAAGTCTTTTGGGATGCCGTCAGGTCTTGAGAAATCCGGAAAATGATTTGGAAAACCTCATATTTTCCAGAGATGAGCTTGTTCGAAAAAAGTTTTCTGCTGGAATATGTGTTTTTACATACTCTACAGGAAACCATTTTCCAAATTTTTTGAAATGCCGTCAGGGCTTGGGAAATCTGGAAAATGATTTGGAAAACCTCATATTTTCCAGAGAGGAGCTTGTTCGAAAAAATTTTTTTTCTGGAATATGTGTTTATGCATGCTCTACGAGGTACCACTTTCCAAATTTTTTGGGATGCCGTCAGGGCTTGGGAAATCCGGAAAATGATTTGGAAAACTTCATATTTTCCAGAGATGAGCGTGTTCGAAAAAAATTTTCTGCTGGAATATGTGTTTTTACATGCTCTACGAGAAACCACTTTTCAAATTTTTTGGGATGCCGTCAGGGCTTAAGAAATCCGGAAAATGATTTGGAAAACTTCATATTTTCCAGAGATGAGCGTGTTCGAAAAAAATTTTTACTGGAATATGTGTTTTTACATACTCTACAGGAAACCATTTTCCAAATTTTTTGGGATGCCGTCAGGGCTTGGGAAATCCGGAAAATGATTTGGAAAACCTCATATTTTCCAGAGATGAGCTTGTTCGAAAAAAATTTTTTGCTGGAATATGTGTTTTTACATACTCTACAGTAAACCATTATCCAAATTTTTTGGGATGCCGTCTGGGACTAGGCAAATACGAAAAACTACCCAGCCACGGTTTTCGTTCAACATAAAACCTCCATATTTTCCAGAGATGAGCTTGTTCGAAAAAAATTTCTTGCTGGAATATGTGTTTTTATATGCTCTACGAGATACCACTTTCCAAATTTTTTGGGATGCCGTCAGGGCTTGGGAAATCCGGAAAATGATTTGGAAAACCTCATATTTTACAGAGATGAGCGTGTTCGAAAAAAATTTTTTGCTTGAATATGTGTTTTTACATGCTCTACGAGGTGCCACTTTCCAAATTTTTTGGGATGCCGTCAGGGCTTGGGAAATCCGGAAAATGATTTGGAAAACTTCATATTTTCCAGAGATGAGCGTGTTCGAAAAAAATTTTTTGCTGGAATATGTGTTTTTACATACTCTACAGGAAACCATTTTCCAAATTTTTTGGGATGCCGTCTGGGACTTGGCAAATTCGAAAAACTACCCAGCCCCGGTTTTCATTCAAAATAAAACCTCCATATTTTCCAGAGATGAGCTTGTTCGAAAAAAATTTTTTGCTGCTATATGTGTTTTTACATGTTCTACGAGATTACATTTTCCAAATTTTTTGGGATGCCGTCAGGGCTTGGGAAATCCGGAAAATGATTTGGAAAACCTCATATTTTCCAGAGATGAGCGTGTTCGGAAAAATTTTTTTGCTGGAATATGTGTTTTCACATACCCTACAGGAAACCAATCTCCAAATTTTTTGGGATGCCGTCAGGGCTCGGGAAATCCGGAAAATGATTTGGAAAACCTCATATTTTCCAGAGATGAGCTTGTTCGAAAAAAATTTTTTGCTGGAATATGTGCTTTTACATGCTCTACGAGATACCACTTTCCAAATTTTTTTGGGATGGTGTGAGGGCTTGGGAAATCCGGAAAATGCTTTGGAAAACTTCATATTTTCCAGAGATGAGCGTGTTCGAAAAAAATTCTTCGCAGGAATATGTGTGTTCACATGCTCTACGAGATACCACTTTCCAAATTTTTTGGGATGCCGTCTGGGACTTGGCAAATTCGAAAAACTACCCAGCCACGGTTTTCATTCAACTTAAAACCTCCATATTTTCCAGAGATGAGCTTTTTCGAAAAAAATTTTTTGCTGGAATATGTGTTTTTACATGCTCTACGAGATACCACTTTCCAAATTTTTTGGGATGCCGTCAGGGCTTAGGAAATCCGGAAAATGATTTGGAAAAACTCATATTTTACAGAGATGAACGTGTTCGAAAAAACTTTTTTGCTGGAATATGTGTTTTTACATACTCTACAGGAAACCAATCTTCAAATTTTTTGGGATGCCGTCAGGGCTTGGGAAATCCGGAAAATGATTTGGAAAACTTCATATTTTCCAGAGATGAGCGTGTTCGAAAAAAATTTTTTGCTGGAATATGTGTTTTTACATACTCTACAGTAAACCAAACTCCAAATTTTTTGGGATGCCGTCAGGGCTTGAGAAATCCGGATAAAGATTTGGAAAACTTCATATTTTCCAGAGATGAGCGTGTTCGAAAAAAAATTTTTGCTGGAATATGTGTTTTTACATACTCTACAGGAAACCAATCTCCAAATTTTTTGGGATGCCGTCAGGGCTTGGGAAATCCGGAAAATGATTTGGAAAACTTCATATTTTCCAGAGATGAGCGTGTTCGAAAAAAATTTTCTGCTGGAATATGTGTTTTTACATACTCTACAGGAAACCAATCTCCAAATTTTTTGGGATGCCGTCAGGGCTTGGGAAATCCGGAAAATGATTTGGAAAACTTCATATTTTCCAGAGATGAGCGTGTTCGAAAAAAATTTTTTGCTGGAATATGTGTTTTTACATACTCTACAGTAAACCATTATCCAAATTTTTTGGGATGCCGTCTGGGACTAGGCAAATACGAAAAACTACCCAGCCACGGTTTTCGTTCAACATAAAACCTCCATATTTTCCAGAGATGAGCTTGTTCGAAAAAAATTTTTTGCTGGAATATGTGTTTTTACATGCTCTACGAGATACCACTTACCAAATTTTTTGGGATGCCGTCAGGGCTTGGGAAATCCGTTAAATGATTTGGAAAACCTCATATTTTCCAGAGATGAGCTTGTTCGAAAAAAATTTTCTACTGGAATATGGGTTTTTACATGCTCTACGAAATACCACTTTCCAAATTTTTTGGGATGCCGTCAGGCTAAGGAAATCCGGAAAATGATTCGGAAAACCTCATATTTTCCAGAGATGAGCTTGTTCGAAAAAATTTTTTTGCTGGAATATGTGTTTTTACATGCTCTACGAGATACCATTTTCCAAATTTTTCGGGATGCCGTCTGGGACTTGGCAAATTAAAAAAACTACCCAGCCACGGTTTTCATTCAACTTAAAACCTCCATATTTTCCAGAGATGAGCTTGTTCGAAAAAATTTTTTTGTTGGAATATGTGTTTTTACATGCTCTACGAGATACCACTTTCCAAATTTTTTGGGATGCCGTCAGGGCTTGGGAAATCCGTAAAATGATTTGGAAAACCTTATATTTTCCAGAGATGAGCGTGTTCGAAAAAAAATTTTTGCTGGAATATGTGTTTTTACATACTCTACAGGAAACCATCTTCCAAATTTTTCGGGATGCCGTCAGGGCTTGGGAAATTTGGAAAATGATTTGGAAAACCTCATATTTTCCAGAGATGAGCTGTGACGGCCCTCCGTTTCTATCCGTTGCCGTCTTACCTTCTGGAAACAGAAACCTCGGGCGCCACCTCTAGTTTTGAGTGTTGAGGACACTCGGAACCAGGAGCTACAGTCAGAGAAAATTATGCCCAGGGGCCTGATATTAATAAAATTCTGAATTATTCCCTATCTCTGAAAATGGTTTTGAACGTGCTGCTCAGGAAAATAAAACAAACAATAACCAGGAAACTTTTATTTACTGTTCACTAATGTACACTACGATATCGTCTATGAAATGGTATGATATAAATTATGATGTCGATTCGATAGGAAAATTATACAGGTAAAGGTGCCAACAGCAATGTGATGTACATAGCGGTGCTCAAGTTATGAAATGATATATCTGTGTGCCTCGATGAACCCGGTGTGAAAATGATATTTATGTGTGCCTCGATGTACCTGATGTGAAATGATCCACCATTAGTGCGTTCCACTTGGCGATCACAACGATCAAAACGCTCCCTTGGCCGTTCCACATGGCGACTACGGTCGTTGTGGACGCGGCGAATACGTCACTCATGACGTCATTGTTTTCGCCCACGCCAAGCTCACAACGACCCATCCCAAGACTTGGGTCTTTGCGGTCGTTCGAGGAGTGGGGATGATAATTTGGTCACGGCCTGCTAAAGACTGATGTAGTAGGCCAATGCCAATCTAGCCCGTTCCACTTGAATGTTTGATTGCAACGATCGCGAGCATGTGGAATGGGATAAACAGCGGTCGTGAGCGTGAGCATTGTGAGCGCCAAGTGGAACGCACTACATGACGTGCAATGATACGGGCATACTACCCAGGATGAAGTGTTGTACGATATGAAGCGATGCATACACAGTGTTGTAACCACCTTGATGTCGTGTAAACTACCCAGGGTGAAGTGTTGTACGATACGAAGCGATGCATACATACTAATGATGAAGTGTCGCAACTACCTTGATGTCGAGTATACTACCCAGGATGAAGTGTTGTACGATATGAAGCGATGTATACATACTACCAATGACGAAGTTTTGTAACTACCTTGATGTCGGCGATATACGATGTGAAATGAGGCACACATACTGCTACTGGCGAAGTGTTGTAACTACCTTGATGTCGGTGATATACGATTTGAATTGAGGCACACACATTACCATTGGCGAAGTGTTGTAACTACCATTGATGTCGGTGATATAGTATACTTAATAAGGTACAGGGAATAGAATGAGCAAGCAGTTCAGAAGCGGGGTGTAACGTGCAATGATCATGAAAACTCTACATGCGAAGGTTTGAAATATAAACGACTAAAAGAATGAGAAAGCGGCAAAAGTAACGTGCATTAACAAGCGGGCGTAAGCGAAAATGAAGCAAGAGTGCAAGCGGATAATATTACAAGCAAACAGAACTACGGCAGGTAATACCGTGGGCAGCGTTGAACAAAATTGGATGTCGGTACGCTACGGTTGATAGGAAACGACTAGTCACCGGGCTGAGGAGGACGAACACGCCCCGGAAGGCGCGCTCGGACTGCCCGACCCCTAAGCATTTAGAGGACTGTTTATATCCTCGAAATCCCCGGTGGTAACCAACTTAAGAAAGGAATGTACCCGAGCAGGACTGTGAGATGCGCCGTTTCAAGCTAACATCGCACAATCCTTCACACTCAGAATGCTAAGAGAACTATAGGCCGTTTCAAGCTACTACACGGACTCCCAGAATTCGAGCGGTACCTTGAGGGCGATGCGGGACTGTCGAATGCGCCATTTAAAGCTAACATGCACATCCCTGCACCTTTAGGAAACCCCATAAATCCATGCAGACCATTTAAAGTTACTACACGGATTCATGGAGATACGGAAGACTAGGGACAATACAGGGCCGTGGATGCGTCATTTGAAACTAACATGCACCACCCTGTAGACTAGGAAATCCACGGAGTCAAATAGGCCTTTTAAAGCTACTACGTGGCGCCATGGATATTCGGAAAGGAACGAAGATGTAAATGTGCCGTTTAAAGCTAACATGTACAACCCCGTATATTGGGAAACTCGCAGAATCATGCAGGCCGTTTGAAGCTAATACATAATTCTACGGCCCAAGAAAGCAGAGAATGGAATAGAAAAATTCAGCAACGTACCGACAAAATAATAATATTGAAAGTAAATATTCATACCTAACAACTTGCCCACGCGTAACCTTTATGTACACTCACTGGTTTTCTTTGATTGTTTCTTGGACCTGGACCTGGATTAGCACTCGCGCTTCTATTCACTATCGGAGTATCGGAACCTGGAACCTGGGACCTGGATTTCGGCGGTACTGGCAAGCACGACAATATTTTAATTTAGTTGACCTCCTCGACCGCGCGCCCGATCTTATACGCTTCCGGGTCGCGCCGTTGACCACGCCCAACGTGGCAGACTCGCGACTCGGACCTATCGCGCGTCAATCAGCGCGCCGCGAGATATTCCCTTACTCAACCGGGAAACTTGCTCCGTTACAGAGCTTGTTCGAAAAAAATTTTTTGCTGGAATATGTGTTTTTACATGCTCTACGAGATACCACTTTCCAAATTTTTTGGGATGCGGTCAGGGCTTGGGAAATCCGGAAAATGATTTGGAAAACCTCATATTTTACAGAGATGAGCGTGTTCGAAAAAAATTTTTTGCTGGAATATGTGTTTTTACATGCTCTACGAGAAACCACTTTTCAAATTTTTTGGGATGCCGTCAGGGCTTAAGATCTCCGGAAAATGATTTGGAAAACTTCATATTTTCCAGAGATGAGCGTGTTCGAAAAAAATTTTTACTGGAATATGTGTTTTTACATACTCTACAGGAAACCATTTTCCAAATTTTTTGGGATGCCGTCAGGGCTTGGGAAATCCGGAAAATGATTTGGAAAACCTCATATTTTCCAGAGATGAGCTTGTTCGAAGAATTTTTTGCTGGAATATGTGTTTTTACATGCTCTACGAGATACCATTTTCCAAATTTTTTTGCGATGCCGTCTGGGACTTGGCAAATTCGAAAAACTACCCAGCCATGGTTTTCATTCAACTTAAAACCTCCATATTTTCCAGAGATGAGCTTGTTCGAAAAAAATTTCTTGCTGGAATATGTGTTTTTATATGCTCTACGAGATACCACTTTCCAAATTTTTTGGGATGCCGTCAGGGCTTGGGAAATCCGGAAAATGATTTGGAAAACCTCATATTTTACAGAGATGAGCGTGTTCGAAAAAAATTTTTTGCTTGAATATGTGTTTTTACATGCTCTACGAGAAACCACTTTCCAAATTTTCTGGGATGCCGTCAGGGCTTGGGAAATCCGGAAAATGATTTGGAAAACTTCATATTTTCCAGAGATGAGCGTGTTCGAAAAAAATTTTTCGCTGGAATATGTGTTTTTACATACTCTACAGGAAACCATTTTCCAAATTTTTCGGGATGCCGTCTGGGACTTGGCAAATTCGAAAAACTACCCAGCCACGGTTTTCATTCAACTTAAAACCTCCATATTTTCCAGAGATGAGCTTGTTCGAAAAAAATTTTTGCTGGTATATGTGTTTTTACATGCTCTACGAGATATCTTTTTCCAAATTTTTTGGGATGCCGTCAGGGCTTGGGAAATCCGGAAAATGATTCAGAAAACCTCATATTTTCCAGAGATGAGCTTGTTCGAAAAAAAATTTCTGCTGGAATATGTGTTTTTACATACTCTCCAGGAAACCATTTTCCAAATTTTTTGGGATGCCGTCAGGGCTTGAGATATCCGGAAAATGATTTGGGAAACCTCATATTTTCCAGAGATGAGCTTGTTCGAGAAAACTTTTTTGCTGGTATATGTGTTTTTATATGCTCTACGAGATACCACTTTCCAAATTTTTTGGGATGCCGTCAGGGCTTGGGAAATCCGGAAAATGATTCGGAAAACCTCATATTTTACAGAGATGAGCGTGTTCGAAAAAAACTTTTTGCTGGAATATGTGTTTTTACATGCTCTACGAGATACCACTTTCCAAATTTTTTGGGATGCCGTCTGGGACTTGGCAAATTCGAAAAACTAACCAGCCACGGTTTTCATTCAACTTAAAACCTCCATATCTTCCAGAGATGAGCTTGTTCGAAAAAAATGTCTTGCTAGATTATGTGTTTTTACATGCTCTACGAGATACCATTTTCCAAATTTTTTGGGATGCCGTCAGGGCTTGAGAAATCCGGAAAATGATTTGAAAAACCTCATATTTTCCAGAGATGAGCGTGTCCGAAAATTTTTTTTTGCTGGAATATGTGTTTTTACATGCTCTACCAGATACCACTTTCCAAATTTTTTGGGATGCCGTCAGGGCTTGGGAAATCCGGAAAATGATTTGGAAAACCTCCATATTTTCCAGAAATGAGCTTGTTCGAAAAAAATTTTTTGCTGGAATATGTGTTCTTACATGCTCTAGGAGTTACCACTTTCCAAATCTTTTGGGATGCCGTCAGGTCTTGAGAAATCCGGAAAATGATTTGGAAAACCTCATATTTTCCAGAGATGAGCTTGTTCGAAAAAAGTTTTCTGCTGGAATATGTGTTTTTACATACTCTACAGGAAACCATTTTCCAAATTTTTTGGAATGCCGTCAGGGCTTGGGAAATCTGGAAAATGATTTGGAAAACCTCATATTTTCCAGAGAGGAGCTTGTTCGAAAAAATTTTTTTTCTGGAATATGTGTTTATACATGCTCTACGAGGTACCACTTTCCAAATTTTTAGGGATGCCGTCAGGGCTTCGGAAATCCGGAAAATGATTTGGAAAACTTCATATTTTCCAGAGATGAGCGTGTTCGAAAAAAATTTTTTGCTGGAATATGTGTTTTTACATACTCTACAGGAAACCATTTTCCAAATTTTTTGGGATGCCGTCTGGGACTTGGCAAATTCGAAAAACTACCCAGCCCCGGTTTTCATTCAAAATAAAACCTCCATATTTTCCAGAGATGAGCTTGTTCGAAAAAAATTTTTTGCTGCTATATGTGTTTTTACATGTTCTACGAGATTACATTTTCCAAATTTTTTGGGATGCCGTCAGGGCTTGGGAAATCCGGAAAATGATTTGGAAAACCTCATATTTTCCAGAGATGAGCGTGTTCGGAAAAAATTTTTTGCTGGAATATGTGTTTTTACATACCCTACAGGAAACCAATCTCCAAATTTTTTGGGATGCCGTCAGGGCTTGGGAAATCCGGAAAATGATTTGGAAAACCTCATATTTTCCAGAGATGAGCTTGTTCGAAAAAAATTTTTTGCTGGAATATGTGCTTTTACATGCTCTACGAGATACCACTTTCCAAATTTTTTGGGATGGTGTGAGGGCTTGGGAAATCCGGAAAATGCTTTGGAAAACTTCATATTTTCCAGAGATGAGCGTGTTCGAAAAAAATTCTTCGCAGGAATATGTGTGTTCACATGCTCTACGAGATACCACTTTCCAAATTTTTTGGGATGCCGTCTGGGACTTGGCAAATTCGAAAAACTACCCAGCCACGGTTTTCATTCAACTTAAAACCTCCATATTTTCCAGAGATGAGCTTTTTCGAAAAAAATTTTTTGCTGGAATATGTGTTTTTACATGCTCTACGAGATACCACTTTCCAAATTTTTTGGGATGCCGTCAGGGCTTAGGAAATCCGGAAAATGATTTGGAAAAACTCATATTTTACAGAGATGAACGTGTTCGAAAAAACTTTTTTGCTGGAATATGTGTTTTTACATACTCTACAGGAAACCAATCTTCAAATTTTTTGGGATGCCGTCAGGGCTTGGGAAATCCGGAAAATGATTTGGAAAACTTCATATTTTCCAGAGATGAGCGTGTTCGAAAAAAATTTTTTGCTGGAATATGTGTTTTTACATACTCTACAGTACACCAAACTCCAAATTTTTTGGGATGCCGTCAGGGCTTGGGAAATCCGGAAAATGATTTGGAAAACTTCATATTTTCCAGAGATGAGCGTGTTCGAAAAAAAATTTTTGCTGGAATATGTGTTTTTACATACTCTACAGGAAACCAATCTCCAAATTTTTTGGGATGCCGTCAGGACTTGGGAAATCCGGAAAATGATTTGGAAAACTTCATATTTTCCAGAGATGAGCGTGTTCGAAAAAAATTTTTTGCTGGAATATGTGTTTTTACATACTCTACAGTAAACCATTATCCAAATTTTTTGGGATGCCGTCTGGGACTAGGCAAATACGAAAAACTACCCAGCCACGGTTTTCGTTCAACATAAAACCTCCATATTTTCCAGAGATGAGCTTGTTCGAAAAAAATTTTTTGCTGGAATATGTGTTTTTACATGCTCTACGAGATACCACTTACCAAATTTTTTGGGATGCCGTCAGGGCTTGAGATATCCGGAAAATGATTTGGGAAACCTCATATTTTCCAGAGATGAGCTTGTTCGAGAAAACTTTTTTGCTGGTATATGTGTTTTTATATGCTCTACGAGATACCACTTTCCAAATTTTTTGGGATGCCGTCAGGGCTTGGGAAATCCGGAAAATGATTCGGAAAACCTCATATTTTACAGAGATGAGCGTGTTCGAAAAAAACTTTTTGCTGGAATATGTGTTTTTACATGCTCTACGAGATACCACTTTCCAAATTTTTTGGGATGCCGTCTGGGACTTGGCAAATTCGAAAAACTAACCAGCCACGGTTTTCATTCAACTTAAAACCTCCATATCTTCCAGAGATGAGCTTGTTCGAAAAAAATGTCTTGCTAGATTATGTGTTTTTACATGCTCTACGAGATACCATTTTCCAAATTTTTTGGGATGCCGTCAGGGCTTGAGAAATCCGGAAAATGATTTGAAAAACCTCATATTTTCCAGAGATGAGCGTGTCCGAAAAATTTTTTTTGCTGGAATATGTGTTTTTACATGCTCTACCAGATACCACTTTCCAAATTTTTTGGGATGCCGTCAGGGCTTGGGAAATCCGGAAAATGATTTGGAAAACCTCCATATTTTCCAGAAATGAGCTTGTTCGAAAAAAATTTTTTGCTGGAATATGTGTTCTTACATGCTCTACGAGTTACCACTTTCCAAATCTTTTGGGATGCCGTCAGGTCTTGAGAAATCCGGAAAATGATTTGGAAAACCTCATATTTTCCAGAGATGAGCTTGTTCGAAAAAAGTTTTCTGCTGGAATATGTGTTTTTACATACCCTACAGGAAACCAATCTCCAAATTTTTTGGGATGCCGTCAGGGCTTGGGAAATCCGGAAAATGATTTGGAAAACCTCATATTTTCCAGAGATGAGCTTGTTCGAAAAAAATTTTTTGCTGGAATATGTGCTTTTACATGCTCTACGAGATACCACTTTCCAAATTTTTTGGGATGGTGTGAGGGCTTGGGAAATCCGGAAAATGCTTTGGAAAACTTCATATTTTCCAGAGATGAGCGTGTTCGAAAAAAATTCTTCGCAGGAATATGTGTGTTCACATGCTCTACGAGATACCACTTTCCAAATTTTTTGGGATGCCGTCTGGGACTTGGCAAATTCGAAAAACTACCCAGCCACGGTTTTCATTCAACTTAAAACCTCCATATTTTCCAGAGATGAGCTTTTTCGAAAAAAATTTTTTGCTGGAATATGTGTTTTTACATGCTCTACGAGATACCACTTTCCAAATTTTTTGGGATGCCGTCAGGGCTTAGGAAATCCGGAAAATGATTTGGAAAAACTCATATTTTACAGAGATGAACGTGTTCGAAAAAACTTTTTTGCTGGAATATGTGTTTTTACATACTCTACAGGAAACCAATCTTCAAATTTTTTGGGATGCCGTCAGGGCTTGGGAAATCCGGAAAATGATTTGGAAAACTTCATATTTTCCAGAGATGAGCGTGTTCGAAAAAAATTTTTTGCTGGAATATGTGTTTTTACATACTCTACAGTAAACCAAACTCCAAATTTTTTGGGATGCCGTCAGGGCTTGGGAAATCCGGAAAATGATTTGGAAAACTTCATATTTTCCAGAGATGAGCGTGTTCGAAAAAAAATTTTTGCTGGAATATGTGTTTTTACATACTCTACAGGAAACCAATCTCCAAATTTTTTGGGATGCCGTCAGGACTTGGGAAATCCGGAAAATGATTTGGAAAACTTCATATTTTCCAGAGATGAGCGTGTTCGAAAAAAATTTTTTGCTGGAATATGTGTTTTTACATACTCTACAGTAAACCATTATCCAAATTTTTTGGGATGCCGTCTGGGACTAGGCAAATACGAAAAACTACCCAGCCACGGTTTTCGTTCAACATAAAACCTCCATATTTTCCAGAGATGAGCTTGTTCGAAAAAAATTTTTTGCTGGAATATGTGTTTTTACATGCTCTACGAGATACCACTTACCAAATTTTTTGGGATGCCGTCAGGGCTTGAGATATCCGGAAAATGATTTGGGAAACCTCATATTTTCCAGAGATGAGCTTGTTCGAGAAAACTTTTTTGCTGGTATATGTGTTTTTATATGCTCTACGAGATACCACTTTCCAAATTTTTTGGGATGCCGTCAGGGCTTGGGAAATCCGGAAAATGATTCGGAAAACCTCATATTTTACAGAGATGAGCGTGTTCGAAAAAAACTTTTTGCTGGAATATGTGTTTTTACATGCTCTACGAGATACCACTTTCCAAATTTTTTGGGATGCCGTCTGGGACTTGGCAAATTCGAAAAACTAACCAGCCACGGTTTTCATTCAACTTAAAACCTCCATATCTTCCAGAGATGAGCTTGTTCGAAAAAAATGTCTTGCTAGATTATGTGTTTTTACATGCTCTACGAGATACCATTTTCCAAATTTTTTGGGATGCCGTCAGGGCTTGAGAAATCCGGAAAATGATTTGAAAAACCTCATATTTTCCAGAGATGAGCGTGTCCGAAAAATTTTTTTTGCTGGAATATGTGTTTTTACATGCTCTACCAGATACCACTTTCCAAATTTTTTGGGATGCCGTCAGGGCTTGGGAAATCCGGAAAATGATTTGGAAAACCTCCATATTTTCCAGAAATGAGCTTGTTCGAAAAAAATTTTTTGCTGGAATATGTGTTCTTACATGCTCTACGAGTTACCACTTTCCAAATCTTTTGGGATGCCGTCAGGTCTTGAGAAATCCGGAAAATGATTTGGAAAACCTCATATTTTCCAGAGATGAGCTTGTTCGAAAAAAGTTTTCTGCTGGAATATGTGTTTTTACATACTCTACAGGAAACCATTTTCCAAATTTCTTGGAATGCCGTCAGGGCTTGGGAAATCTGGAAAATGATTTGGAAAACCTCATATTTTCCAGAGAGGAGCTTGTTCGAAAAAATTTTTTTTCTGGAATATGTGTTTATACATGCTCTACGAGGTACCACTTTCCAAATTTTTTGGGATGCCGTCAGGGCTTGGGAAATCCGGAAAATGATTTGGAAAACTTCATATTTTCCAGAGATGAGCGTGTTCGAAAAAAATTTTTTGCTGGAATATGTGTTTTTACATACTCTACGAGATACCACTTTCCAAATTTTTTGGGATGCCGTCTGGGACTTGGCAAATTCGAAAAACTACCCAGCCACGGTTTTCATTCAACTTAAAACCTCCATATTTTCCAGAGATGAGCTTTTTCGAAAAAAATTTTTTGCTGCTATATGTGTTTTTACATGCTCTACGAGATACCATTTTCCAAATTTTTTGGGATGCCGTCAGGGCTTAGGAAATCCGGAAAATGATTTGGAAAAACTCATATTTTACAGAGATGAACGTGTTCGAAAAAACTTTTTTGCTGGAATATGTGTTTTTACATACTCTACAGGAAACCAATCTTCAAATTTTTTGGGATGCCGTCAGGGCTTGGGAAATCCGGAAAATGATTTGGAAAACTTCATATTTTCCAGAGATGAGCGTGTTCGAAAAAAATTTTTTGCTGGAATATGTGTTTTTACATACTCTACAGTAAACCAAACTCCAAATTTTTTGGGATGCCGTCAGGGCTTGGGAAATCCGGAAAATGATTTGGAAAACTTCATATTTTCCAGAGATGAGCGTGTTCGAAAAAAAATTTTTGCTGGAATATGTGTTTTTACATACTCTACAGGAAACCAATCTCCAAATTTTTTGGGATGTGTCAGGGCTTGGGAAATCCGGAAAATGATTTGGAAAACTTCATATTTTCCAGAGATGAGCGTGTTCGAAAAAATTTTTTTGCTGGAATATGTGTTTTTACATACTCTACAGTAAACCATTATCCAAATTTTTTGGGATGCCGTCTGGGACTAGGCAAATACGAAAAACTACCCAGCCACGGTTTTCGTTCAACATAAAACCTCCATATTTTCCAGAGATGAGCTTGTTCGAAAAAAATTTTTTGCTGGAATATGTGTTTTTACATGCTCTACGAGATACCACTTACCAAATTTTTTGGGATGCCGTCAGGGCTTGGGAAATCCGTTAAATGATTTGGAAAACCTCATATTTTCCAGAGATGAGCTTGTTCGAAAAAAATTTTCTGCTGGAATATGGGTTTTTACATGCTCTACGAAATACCACTTTCCAAATTTTTTGGGATGCCGTCAGGCTAAGGAAATCCGGAAAATGATTCGGAAAACCTCATATTTTCCAGAGATGAGCTTGTTCGAAAAATTTTTTTTGCTGGAATATGTGTTTTTACATGCTCTACGAGATACCATTTTCCAAATTTTTCGGGATGCCGTCTGGGACTTGGCAATTAAAAAAAACTACCCAGCCACGGTTTTCATTCAACTTAAAACCTCCATATTTTCCAGAGATGAGCTTGTTCGAAAAAATTTTTTTGTTGGAATATGTGTTTTTACATGCTCTACGAGATACCACTTTCCAAATTTTTTGGGATGCCGTCAGGGCTTGGGAAATCCGTAAAATGATTTGGAAAACCTTATATTTTCCAGAGATGAGCGTGTTCGAAAAAAAATTTTTGCTGGAATATGTGTTTTTACATACTCTACAGGAAACCATCTTCCAAATTTTTCGGGATGCCGTCAGGGCTTGGGAAATTTGGAAAATGATTTGGAAAACCTCATATTTTCCAGAGATGAGCTGTGACGGCCCTCCGTTTCTATCCGTTGCCGTCTTACCTTCTGGAAACAGAAACCTCGGGCGCCACCTCTAGTTTTGAGTGTTGAGGACACTCGGAACCTGTGGGCGGTACCCCCACAGGTGTCCAGGAGCTACAGTCAGAGAAAATTATGCCCAGGGGCCTGATATTAATAAAATTCTGAATTATTCCCTATCTCTGAAAATGGTTTTGAACGTGCTGCTCAGGAAAATAAAACAAACAATAACCAGGAAACTTTTATTTACTGTTCACTAATGTACACTACGATATCGTCTATGAAATGGTATGATATAAATTATGATGTCGATTCGATAGGAAAATAATACAGGTAAAGGTGCCAACAGCAATGTGATGTACATAGCGGTGCTCAAGTTATGAAATGATATATCTGTGTGCCTCGATGAACCCGGTGTGAAAATGATATTTATGTGTGCCTCGATGTACCTGATGTGAAATGATCCACCATTAGTGCGTTCCACTTGGCGATCACAACGATCAAAACGCTCCCTTGGCCGTTCCACATGGCGACTACGGTCGTTGTGGACGCGGCGAATACGTCACTCATGACGTCATTGTTTTCGCCCACGCCAAGCTCACAACGACCCATCCCAAGACTTGGGTCTTTGCGGTCGTTCGAGGAGTGGGGATGATAATTTGGTCACGGCCTGCTAAAGACTGATGTAGTAGGCCAATGCCAATCTAGCCCGTTCCACTTGAATGTTTGATTGCAACGATCGCGAGCATGTGGAATGGGATAAACAGCGGTCGTGAGCGTGAGCATTGTGAGCGCCAAGTGGAACGCACTACATGACGTGCAATGATACGGGCATACTACCCAGGATGAAGTGTTGTACGATATGAAGCGATGCATACACAGTGTTGTAAGCACCTTGATGTCGTAACCACCTTGATGTCGTGTAAACTACCCAGGGTGAAGTGTTGTACGATACGAAGCGATGCATACATACTAATGATGAAGTGTCGCAACTACCTTGATGTCGAGTATACTACCCAGGATGAAGTGTTGTACGATATGAAGCGATGTATACATACTACCAATGACGAAGTTTTGTAACTACCTTGATGTCGGCGATATACGATGTGAAATGAGGCACACATACTGCTACTGGCGAAGTGTTGTAACTACCTTGATGTCGGTGATATACGATTTGAATTGAGGCACACACATTACCATTGGCGAAGTGTTGTAACTACCATTGATGTCGGTGATATAGTATACTTAATAAGGTACAGGGAATAGAATGAGCAAGCAGTTCAGAAGCGGGGTGTAACGTGCAATGATCATGAAAACTCTACATGCGAAGGTTTGAAATATAAACGACTAAAAGAATGAGAAAGCGGCAAAAGTAACGTGCATTAACAAGCGGGCGTAAGCGAAAATGAAGCAAGAGTGCAAGCGGATAATATTACAAGCAAACAGAACTACGGCAGGTAATACCGTGGGCAGCGTTGAACAAAATTGGATGTCGGTACGCTACGGTTGATAGGAAACGACTAGTCACCGGGCTGAGGAGGACGAACACGCCCCGGAAGGCGCGCTCGGACTCCCCGACCCCTAAGCATTTAGAGGACTGTTTATATCCTCGAAATCCCCGGTGGTAACCAACTTAAGAAAGGAATGTACCCGAGCAGGACTGTGAGATGCGCCGTTTCAAGCTAACATCGCACAATCCTTCACACTCAGAATGCTAAGAGAACTATAGGCCGTTTCAAGCTACTACACGGACTCCCAGAATTCGAGCGGTACCTTGAGGGCGATGCATGACTGTCGAATGCGCCATTTAAAGCTAACATGCACATCCCTGCACCTTTAGGAAACCCCATAAATCCATGCAGACCATTTAAAGTTACTACACGGATTCATGGAGATACGGAAGACTAGGGACAATACAGGGCCGTGGATGCGTCATTTGAAACTAACATGCACCACCCTGTAGACTAGGAAATCCACGGAGTCAAATAGGCCTTTTAAAGCTACTACGTGGCGCCATGGATATTCGGAAAGGAACGAAGATGTAAATGTGCCGTTTAAAGCTAACATGTACAACCCCGTATATTGGGAAACTCGCAGAATCATGCAGGCCGTTTGAAGCTAATACATAATTCTACGGCCCAAGAAGGCAGAGAATGGAATAGAAAAATTCAGCAACGTACCGACAAAATAATAATATTGAAAGTAAATATTCATACCTAACAACTTGCCCACGCGTAACCTTTATGTACACTCACTGGTTTTCTTTGATTGTTTCTTGGACCTGGACCTGGATTAGCACTCGCGCTTCTATTCACTATCGGAGAAAACTAGTTTTCTCTTTTCTAAGAATTAATTCTCTGAAACAATGAAAAATAAAAACTATACTCTTCCTAGCTACTACAAAACTAAAATAAACCAAACTCTAAAAGAAAAAACCATTTTTATATTCGGCGGCTGTCTCATGGCTTCGACCAGGTGGGGGCCCCGGACACCGTCACCCGGATTATGTCGCACTGAATGCCCACCTCTCGAGTCCTGGGCGCTGTTGATGGGGGCTCCTGGCGGGATGTCCCCTTCGGTTGGGACGCCTTCCTCGGCGGAACCGGAACCTTCCTCCGGCAGCCACAGTCGGCCGATCGGGTGCCCACTCTCCCACATTTGGAGCAGAATGTTGTCGGAGGTCGTCGGCAGGTGCTCCGGTCATGGTCCGGATACCCACACCTCCAGCACAGGGCGTACTCCCCCACCGGGAGGTACACGGGCGTCTCCTCCCTCGGCCTTCCGGCCGCCTCCGTCGGCCTCGCGGCCTTCTCGCCATCGAGGACCACCTCCTCGTATAGGACGAGGACTTCCTGGTTGTTCATCTCGACCTGAAATCACACAGGAAGAAGGTCTAAGCAAAACATTAGACTTCTCAACATTTTTTTATTCAGAAAGGGAACAGACAAAAGGCCGCAAAATAATGAGTGTTATTGCTTCGCCGGGATCCTGATCCATTTAGGCTTTTCGCCTATGGGCACCTTCACGCGGAAATATTTTCCCGCGGGCCAACCAGGCGGACGTAGCTCCTCGGCGATTTCCCATATTTTCGGGCTCCAATTTCCGTCTCCGGGCGGGACTGTCTGCAAGAGCCGACCGAATTCCTCGATTAGTTCTTCCCTAGTCGGGGTTGGAGGTGGAGGAGTTGGGGGAAGCGGACTGAGTAGCCTCGGCACTACGAACTCCCTCATTGGAACCTCGTCTTCCCTTCGGCGTCTCGAGGGTCTCATCTTCGACGGGATGGTGGATTTCGGCATGTCTGTAACATAATTAATGTGTTCATGGTAAGGTTTAAGGTCTTTTACATGTATCTGCTTGACCAGTTTTCCTTGCTCATCTCGCAGATCGTAGACCACGGGCGATATCACTCGGCAGATAGTGAAAGGACCGGTGAATTTGGGGGCCAATTTGGCAGCAAAGTCGTTAATCGCGCGAGACAGGGTGTTCCCGCTTCATCACCCTGTCACCCAGATGACACCTCCAAGCACGGTGACGTAGGTCATAATGCCTCTTCTGTTTGTCGAAGGCCTGCGCTAAGTGACGGCGCACCAAGCCAAAGGTTTCTTGCAGTCTCTTCAGACGGTTGGTGCGTTCCTGGATGGTAAGCGGGCCTGGATCGGTATCTTCAAATTCTCCGGTACCTCGCGTAGCCTCCTGGTAGATCGTCTTCGGGGCCTCCAACTCTCGACCGAAGTTTAGAAATGCCGGGGTAAATCCTGTGGACTCGTGACGGGAACTATTGATGGCGAAGGTGATCTCGTGTAGATGACTGTCCCAGTGTTTATGGTTGTTCTCGCAGAATTGTGCAATCATAGTTTTTATAGTGCGGTTGGCTCGTTCGACTGGGTTGCACTGGGGTGTGTAGACGGGTGTTACCCGGTGCTGGATACCAAGTTCTTCCATCATTCCTCGAAATATCTTGCTGTCGTACTGTGATCCATTATCCGAGATTACTGTTTTCGGACAACCGAAACGAGTGATTATTTCTTCGTAGAGTGTCTTGGAGACGGCGGCTGCGGTAGCTCGGCGAATGGGTCGGCAGGCGGTCCATTTGGTAAAACGGTCATGAAACATCACCAAGTAACAATTCCCTTTTGATGAACGCGGAAGTGGTCCCACGAGATCGGTGCTTACTGTTTCCCATGGTAGGGAGACGGGACTCGGTTGCATTTTTCCAGGTGGTTGCTGCTGTGACGGCTTATAAGCTTGACAGACGTCGCAATTCCTGACGTATCTGCTAATCTCCCTATACATATTTGGCCAGTAATAATGTCGGGCGATGCGGGCGGCGGTTTTTGCAATTCCCAAGTGTCCTGCGGTCGGTCGATCATGATTCTCCCTCAATACGGCCTCACGTTGGTAGATAGGTGTACATAGCTTCCATGGATCCGAATCTTCCTCTTCCTTCAGATCGGAGAAGTCCCAGAAATGACGGAAAAGTTTTCCTCCTTGAATTGAATAGTCGGGAAAATTCCCCGGGTTCAGCTGGACTTCTTCCATTTTTCGGTCATACCATGAACATTTCCGTGGAATCTCTCCCTCTTCGGCTTGAGTGTCGGTCTGTATCGTATAAGTCGGCTCATGCAAAGATTCCTCGAAGGTTTCACCCAGGACTATGATGTCGTCCAGGTAAGCGAATGCTCGTGGGTCCATGTCCGGTCCGATAATACAATCCAATAAACGCTGGAAAGTAGCTGGGGCTGAGTGTAACCCGAAAGGCATCACGTTGAAGTGGAACAATCCTCGAGTTGGAACTGTGAAAGCGGTTATCGGTCGACATTCTTTCGCTAAAGGAATTTGCCAATACCCCTGTCTCAAGTCGATACTCGAAATATATTTCGCAGCTCGCAAACGATCAAGTATTGCGGAGATGTATGGTAGTGGGTACGCATCCTTGCGGCTGACTTCATTTACCTGGCGGAAGTCTATGCAGAATCTTGGTTTACCATCCTTTTTCTGTACGAGGACGATCGGGCTACTCCACGGGCTGTTGGAAGGCTCGATGATTCCTTCGGCCAACATTCTATCTACTTCTTGATCAATGATATGCTGCATCTTCGGGTTCTGTGGTCGATAACGTTGTTTGATCGGCTCCTTCTTTAGGAGATGAATTTTATGCTCCACCAGCGGTGTAGTTCCTTTAATGTCCTTGAACTTCGCTAGTTCTCTCTTCAGAAAAGCCTGTAGTCGTTGTTGTTCGTCGGGTGCTAGTTCCAAATTGGGTTTCACTAGTTCATCGGTAATGGTGTTCAGCTTCGAAGAATGCAGCGGTTTTCCATTAATTATAATTTCATCGGCGGCTGGGAATATTTGTACGTCGTTGGATAATAGGAAATCCATCCCTAGTAGAATTTCATGATTCAACCTTGGCAAGTACATCAGTGAAATTTCGAATTCCTCATCTTGGATCGTAAGCGGGAGTTTTACAGCAAGCGGTATCCTCGTCAGGCTTCCGTCGGCTAGGAGGGCGTTCGGCATCTTCCCTCGGATGGTTGGTATTTTCTTGACTTTACATAGGTCCATTATTGTGTCTCCGAAGTACGATCTGGAGGCTCCGGTGTCCAAAAGTGCTCGGAACTTTCTCCCAAATAACTCGACGTTAATGTGCGGGCGGTGGTCTACATGTTTATCGGCGGCGGCATACGAGGCGGAGGGCACGGGTATCGGATCTGGCCTCGTGACAAACCTTTCCCTGCTTAGTTTCCCGGCTTGGGACAGCTACAATCCCGGCTCATGATTCCTTTTCGTCCGCATCGAGAGAAAAATAATTGCGGTGGGTTCCGGCAGTCGCCCCTCAGATGTCCGGTTTGTCCGCATCTCCAGCAAGTCGTAGATCGGTTATGACTTTCTTGTTTCGCCGGATATGTCGGTCGTGGCCTGTTTGGCGTAGTTGGTCCTTTTACCGGGTCCCTGGATGTCGATGGACCGTTCTGCTGGCGGATCTCGATCTTCAACGTTTCTATTTCGCGGACTTTCATCAGGAACATGGGTATATCCTTGATGTCTTGTCCCCATAACATTTGGCGGTAGTCGGGCAGCAGGTTTCTCTGAAGCGTGGATAGTTCTTGAACGTCGCTGTATCCTCCGTGTCTTCTCATCATCGTCTGTAGGTCGGTTATGTATTTTGTGACGGCCTCGTCCGGTTGTTGTTGGCGTCTGCGGATGTCTTCCTCCAGTGTGATGTAGTAGTCGGTTGGGAAGTAGAAGGTCTTGAATGCCACGATGAACGCAGACCAGTTCGTCAGGTCGCGTTTATTATTCCTAAACCACAAGGAAGCATCCCCTGTCAGGATTTGCGGGAGTCCTGCCAATATTCCTTCCGGGTCTAAATGAAGTTGACTTTGTATCTCTTCTATCCTCTCTAGGAATGCGGCTGGGTCTTGGATCCCGTCGAAGCTTATCCCATACTTGTGCAGGTCGATCGGGTCTGGGCGACTGGAAGTACTCGGTGCCTGCGGGGTTACCGCCGGAAATGCTGGCGGTGTCAGGTAGATGGGCGGGTTTGGTGTACCTTGTCCACTCTTTATGAACTTGGCTAGTCTCCTCCTCATTTCGTCGACAGTTCCTTCTGTTCGGAGACGGAATTTGACCAATTCCACTTCGAGTTCTTCCTTCTTCAACTTATAGATCCAGCTGGTACTCTGGTCTGCGGGGATGGTGGCTGGCGGAACTTCTTCGTCGTTGCTGTTCATGTCGATGGTCCCGCAGCTGGCTGGTCGGAAAGTCTCTTTGGTCGGTGACTGGTAGAAAATCCTCTTCTTAGCTGGCCGGTCGGAAATCCTCTTCGGTCCTGGTCGCTGGAAAAATCCTCTTCTTAGCTGGCTGTCCGGAAATCCTCTTCGGTCCTGGTCGCTGGAGAAATCCTCTTCTTAGCTGGCTGGTCGGAGATCCTCTTCGGTCGCTGGTCGTTGGAAGGAATTCTTTTGTAAACTGGCTGGTCGGGGTGCTCTTCGGTCGCTGGCTAATAGAAAACTCTTCTTGTTAGCTGTCTGGTCGGATATCTTCTTCGGTCGCTGGTCGTTGGATTCATTCCTCTCAGGCCCTCCGTGTGGCCGCATATATACGATTTCTCTCCTCTGAGAAGCGGTGGTGGGAGATCAACCATGCGCAGAACATCGTTCGGAGTCGGGTCGAAATCCAGGTCAGGTCGGAATGGGCCATGATGTTCACCCATCTTCAAGTCTCGTTGTCGCCATGTATAGTCGTCAATTTCTCGGTACTTGCTCATCCTCTGGTCTGTCCAGGTGTTGGGGACTATACGGAAGGGCTGGCAACATTAGGGTCCCTGCTCGGGCGCCATTTGTGACGGCCCTCCGTTTCTATCCGTTGCCGTCTTACCTTCTGGAAACAGAAACCTCGGGCGCCACCTCTAGTTTTGAGTGTTGAGGACACTCGGAACCTGTGGGCGGTACCCCCACAGGTGTCCAGGAGCTACAGTCAGAGAAAATTATGCCCAGGGGCCTGATATTAATAAAATTCTGAATTATTCCCTATCTCTGAAAATGGTTTTGAACGTGCTGCTCAGGAAAATAAAACAAACAATAACCAGGAAACTTTTATTTACTGTTCACTAATGTACACTACGATATCGTCTATGAAATGGTATGATATACATTATGATGTCGATTCGATAGGAAAATAATACAGGTAAAGGTGCCAACAGCAATGTGATGTACATAGCGGTGCTCAAGTTATGAAATGATATATCTGTGTGCCTCGATGAACCCGGTGTGAAAATGATATTTATGTGTGCCTCGATGTACCTGATGTGAAATGATCCACCATGACGTGCAATGATACGGGCATACTACCCAGGATGAAGTGTTGTACGATATGAAGCGATGCATACACAGTGTTGTAACCACCTTGATGTCGTGTAAACTACCCAGGGTGAAGTGTTGTACGATACGAAGCGATGCATACATACTAATGATGAAGTGTCGCAACTACCTTGATGTCGAGTATACTACCCAGGATGAAGTGTTGTACGATATGAAGCGATGTATACATACTACCAATGACGAAGTTTTGTAACTACCTTGATGTCGGCGATATACGATGTGAAATGAGGCACACATACTGCTACTGGCGAAGTGTTGTAACTACCTTGATGTCGGTGATATACGATTTGAATTGAGGCACACACATTACCATTGGCGAAGTGTTGTAACTACCATTGATGTCGGTGATATAGTATACTTAATAAGGTACAGGGAATAGAATGAGCAAGCAGTTCAGAAGCGGGGTGTAACGTGCAATGATCATGAAAACTCTACATGCGAAGGTTTGAAATATAAACGACTAAAAGAATGAGAAAGCGGCAAAAGTAACGTGCATTAACAAGCGGGCGTAAGCGAAAATGAAGCAAGAGTGCAAGCGGATAATATTACAAGCAAACAGAACTACGGCAGGTAATACCGTGGGCAGCGTTGAACAAAATTTGATGTCGGTACGCTACGGTTGATAGGAAACGACTAGTCACCGGGCTGAGGAGGACGAACACGCCCCGGAAGGCGCGCTCGGACTCCCCGACCCTTAAGCATTTAGAGGACTGTTTATATCCTCGAAATCCCCGGTGGTAACCAACTTAAGAAAGGAATGTACCCGAGCAGGACTGTGAGATGCGCCGTTTCAAGCTAACATCGCACAATCCTTCACACTCAGAATGCTAAGAGAACTATAGGCCGTTTCAAGCTACTACACGGACTCCCAGAATTCGAGCGGTACCTTGAGGGCGATGCGGGACTGTCGAATGCGCCATTTGAAGCTAACATGCACATCCCCGCACCTTTAGGAAACCCCATAAATCCATGCAGACCATTTAAAGTTACTACACGGATTCATGGAGATACGGAAGACTAGGGACAATACAGGGCCGTGGATGCGTCATTTGAAACTAACATGCACCACCCTGTAGACTAGGAAATCCACGGAGTCAAATAGGCCTTTTAAAGCTACTACGTGGCGCCATGGATATTCGGAAAGGAACGAAGATGTAAATGTGCCGTTTAAAGCTAACATGTACAACCCCGTATATTGGGAAACTCGCAGAATCATGCAGGCCGTTTGAAGCTAATACATAATTCTACGGCCCAAGAAGGCAGAGAATGGAATAGAAAAATTCAGCAACGTACCGACAAAATAATAATATTGAAAGTAAATATTCATACCTAACAACTTGCCCACGCGTAACCTTTATGTACACTCACTGGTTTTCTTTGATTGTTTCTTTGACCTGGACCTGGATTAGCACTCGCGCTTCTATTCACTATCGGAGTATCGGAACCTGGAACCTGGGACCTGGATTTCGGCGGTACTGGCAAGCACGGACAATTATGTTAATTTAGTTGACCTCCTCGACCGCGCGCCCGATCTTATACGCTTCCGGGTCGCGCCGTTGACCACGCCCAACGTGGCAGACTCGCGACTCGGACCTATCGCGCGTCAATCAGCGCGCCGCGAGATATTCCCTTACTCAACCGGGAAACTTGCTCCGTTACAGAGCTTGTTCGAAAAAAATTTTTTGCTGGAATATGTGTTTTTACATGCTCTACGAGATACCACTTTCCAAATTTTTTGGGATGCGGTCAGGGCTTGGGAAATCCGGAAAATGATTTGGAAAACCTCATATTTTACAGAGATGAGCGTGTTCGAAAAAAATTTTTTGCTGGAATATGTGTTTTTACATGCTCTACGAGAAACCACTTTCCAAATTTTTTGGGATGCCGTCAGGGCTTAAGAAATCCGGAAAATGATTTGGAAAACTTCATATTTTCCAGAGATGAGCGTGTTCGAAAAAAATTTTTTACTGGAATATGTGTTTTTACATACTCTACAGGAAACCATTTTCCAAATTTTTTGGGATGCCGTCAGGGCTTGGGAAATCCGGAAAATGATTTGAAAAACCTCATATTTTCCAGAGATGAGCTTGTTCGAAAAAAATTTTTTGCTGGAATATGTGTTTTTACATGCTCTACGAGATACCATTTTCCAAATTTTTTTGCGATGCCGTCTGGGACTTGGCAAATTCGAAAAACTACCCAGCCATGGTTTTCATTCAACTTAAAACCTCCATATTTTCCAGAGATGAGCTTGTTCGAAAAAAATTTCTTGCTGGAATATGTGTTTTTATATGCTCTACGAGATACCACTTTCCAAATTTTTTGGGATGCCGTCAGGGCTTGGGAAATCCGGAAAATGATTTGGAAAACCTCATATTTTACAGAGATGAGCGTGTTCGAAAAAAATTTTTTGCTGGAATATGTGTTTTTACATGCTCTACGAGAAACCACTTTCCAAATTTTCTGGGATGCCGTCAGGGCTTGGAAAATCCGGAAAATGATTTGGAAAACTTCATATTTTCCAGAGATGAGCGTGTTCGAAAAAAATTTTTCGCTGGAATATGTGTTTTTACATACTCTACAGGAAACCATTTTCCAAATTTTTCGGGATGCCGTCTGGGACTTGGCAAATTCGAAAAACTACCCAGCCACGGTTTTCATTCAACTTAAAACCTCCATATTTTCCAGAGATGAGCTTGTTCGAAAAAAATTTTTGCTGGTATATGTGTTTTTACATGCTCTACGAGATATCTTTTTCCAAATTTTTTGGGATGCCGTCAGGGCTTGGGAAATCCGGAAAATGATTTAGAAAACCTCATATTTTCCAGAGATGAGCTTGTTCGAAAAAAAATTTCTGCTGGAATATGTGTTTTTACATACTCTCCAGGAAACCATTTTCCAAATTTTTTGGGATGCCGTCAGGGCTTGGGATATCCGGAAAATGATTTGGGAAACCTCATATTTTCCAGAGATGAGCTTGTTCGAGAAAACTTTTTTGCTGGTATATGTGTTTTTATATGCTCTACGAGATACCACTTTCCAAATCTTTTGGGATGCCGTCAGGGCTTGGGAAATCCGGAAAATGATTCGGAAAACCTCATATTTTACAGAGATGAGCGTGTTCGGAAAAAACTTTTTGCTGGAATATGTGTTTTTACATGCTCTACGAGATACCACTTTCCAAATTTTTTGGGATGCCGTCATATTTTCCAGAGATGAGCTTGTTCGAAAAAAATTTTTTGCTGGTATATGTGTTTTTACATGTTCTACGAGATTACATTTTCCAAATTTTTTGGGATGCCGTCAGGGCTTGGGAAATCCGGAAAATGATTTGGAAAACCTCATATTTTCCAGAGATGAGCGTGTTCGGAAAAAAATTTTTACTGGAATATGTGATGATGCCGTCAGGGCTTAGGAAATCCGGAAAATGATTTGGAAAAACTCATATTTTACAGAGATGAACGTGTTCGAAAAAACTTTTTTGCTGGAATATGTGTTTTTACATACTCTACAGGAAACCAATCTCCAAATTTCTTGGGATGCCGTCAGGGCTTGGGAAATCTGGAAAATGATTTGGAAAACTTCATATTTTCCAGAGATGAGCGTGTTCGAAAAAAATTTTTCGCTGGAATATGTGTTTTTTCATACTCTACAGTAAACCAAACTCCAAATTTTTTGGGATGCCGTCAGGGCTTGGGAAATCCGGAAAATGGTTTGGAAAACTTCATATTTTCCAGAGATGAGCGTGTTCGAAAAAAAATTTTTGCTGGAATATGTGCTTTTACATACTCTACAGGAAACCAATCTCCAAATTTTTTGGGATGCCGTCAGGGCTTGGGAAATCCGGAAAATGATTTGGAAAACTTCATATTTTCCAGAGATGAGCGTGTTCGAAAAAAATTTTTTGCTGGAATATGTGTTTTTACATACTCTACAGTAAACCATTATCCAAATTTTTTGGGATGCCGTCTGGGACTTGGCAAATACGAAAAACTACCCAGCCACGGTTTTCGTTCAACATAAAACCTCCATATTTTCCAGAGATGAGCTTGTTCGAAAAAAATTTTTTGCTGGAATATGTGTTTTTACATGCTCTACGAGATACCACTTACCAAATATTTTGGGATGCCGTCAGGGTTTGGGAAATCCGTAAAATGATTTGGAAAACCTCATATTTTCCAGAGATGAGCTTGTTCGAAAAAAATTTTCTGCTGGAATATGGGTTTTTACATGCTCTACGAAATACCACTTTCCAAATTTTTTGGGATGCCGTCAGGCTAAGGAAATCCGGAAAATGATTCGGAAAACCTCATATTTTCCAGAGATGAGCTTGTTCGAAAAAAATTTTTTGCTGGAATATGTGTTTTTACATGCTCTACGAGATACCATTTTCCAAATTTTTCGGGATGCCGTCTGGGACTTGGCAAATTCAAAAAACTACCCAGCCACGGTTTTCATTCAACTTAAAACCTCCATATTTTCCAGAGATGAGCTTGTTCGAAAAAATTTTTTTGCTGGAATATGTGTTTTCACATGCTCTACGAGATAGCACTCTCCAAATTTTTTGGGATGCCGTCAGGGCTTGGGAAATCCGTAAAATGATTTGGAAAACCTTATATTTTCCAGAGATGAGCGTGTTCGAAAAAAAATTTTTGCTGGAATATGTGTTTTTACATACTCTACAGGAAACCATCTTCCAAAGTTTTCGGGATGCCGTCAGGGCTTGGAAAATTTGGAAAATGATTTGGAAAACCTCATATTTTCCAGAGATGAGCTGTGACGGCCCTCCGTTTCTATCCGTTGCCGTCTTACCTTCTGGAAACAGAAACCTCGGGCGCCACCTCTAGTTTTGAGTGTTGAGGACACTCGGAACCTGTGGGCGGTACCCCCACAGGTGTCCAGGAGCTACAGTCAGAGAAAATTATGCCCAAGGGCCTGATATTAATAAAATTCTGAATTATTCCTTATCTCTGAAAATGGTTTTGAACGTGCTGCTCAGGAAAATAAAACAAACAATAACCAGGAAACTTTTATTTACTGTTCACTAATGTACACTACGATATCGTCTATGAAATGGTATGATATAAATTATGATGTCGATTCGATAGGAAAATAATACAGGTAAAGGTGCCAACAGCAATGTGATGTACATAGCGGTGCTCAAGTTATGAAATGATATATCTGTGTGCCTCGATGAACCCGGTGTGAAAATGATATTTATGTGTGCCTCGATGTACCTGATGTGAAATGATCCACCATGACGTGCAATGATACGGGCATACTACCCAGGATGAAGTGTTGTACGATATGAAGCGATGCATACACAGTGTTGTAACCACCTTGATGTCGTGTAAACTACCCAGGGTGAAGTGTTGTACGATACGAAGCGATGCATACATACTAATGATGAAGTGTCGCAACTACCTTGATGTCGAGTATACTACCCAGGATGAAGTGTTGTACGATATGAAGCGATGTATACATACTACCAATGACGAAGTTTTGTAACTACCTTGATGTCGGCGATATACGATGTGAAATGAGGCACACATACTGCTACTGGCGAAGTGTTGTAACTACCTTGATGTCGGTGATATACGATTTGAATTGAGGCACACACATTACCATTGGCGAAGTGTTGTAACTACCATTGATGTCGGTGATATAGTATACTTAATAAGGTACAGGGAATAGAATGAGCAAGCAGTTAAGAAGCGGGGTGTAACGTGCAATGATCATGAAAACTCTACATGCGAAGGTTTGAAATATAAACGACTAAAAGAATGAGAAAGCGGCAAAAGTAACGTGCATTAACAAGCGGGCGTAAGCGAAAATGAAGCAAGAGTGCAAGCGGATAATATTACAAGCAAACAGAACTACGGCAGGTAATACCGTGGGCAGCGTTGAACAAAATTGGATGTCGGTACGCTACGGTTGATAGGAAACGACTAGTCACCGGGCTGAGGAGGACGAACACGCCCCGGAAGGCGCGCTCGGACTCCCCGACCCTTAAGCATTTAGAGGACTGTTTATATCCTCGAAATCCCCGGTGGTAACCAACTTAAGAAAGGAATGTACCCGAGCAGGACTGTGAGATGCGCCGTTTTTTTTGCTGGAATATGTGTTTTTACATGCTCTACGAGATACCACTTTCCAAATTTTTTGGGATGCCGTCAGGGCTTGGGAAATCCGTAAAATGATTTGGAAAACCTTATATTTTCCAGAGATGAGCGTGTTCGAAAAAAAATTTTTGCTGGAATATGTGTTTTTACATACTCTACAGGAAACCATCTTCCAAATTTTTCGGGATGCCGTCAGGGCTTGGGAAATTTGGAAAATGATTTGGAAAACCTCATATTTTCCAGAGATGAGCTTGTTCGAAAAAAAAATTTTGCTGGAATATGTGTTTTCACATGCTCTACGAGATACCACTTTCCAAATTTTTTGGGATGCCGTCTGGGACTTGGCAAATTCGAAAAACTACCCAGCCACGGTTTTCATTCAACTTAAAACCTCCATATTTTCCAGAGATGAGCTTGTTCGAAAAAATTTTTTTGCTGGAATATGTGTTTTTACATGCTCTACCAGATCCTCTTTTCCAAATTTTTTTTGTTCCAAAAATTTTTTTTGCTGGCATATGTGTTTTTACATGCTCAACGAGATACCATTTTCCAAATTTTTTGGGATGCCGTCTGGTACTTGGCAAATTCGAAAAACTACCCAGCCACGGTTTTCATTCAACTTAAAACCTCCATATTTTCCAGAGATGAGCTTGTTCGAAAAAAGTTTTTTGCTGGAATATGTGTTTTTACATACTCTACAGGAAACCATTTTCCAAATTTTTTGGGATGCCGTCTGGGACTTGGCAAATTCGTAAAACTACCCAGCCATGGTTTTCATTCAACTTAAAACCTCCATATTTTCCAGAGATGAGCTTGTTCGAAAAAAATTTTTTGCTGGAATATGTGTTTTTACATACTCTACAGTAAACCATTTTCCAAATTTTTTGGGATGCCTTCTGGGACTTGGCAAATTCGAAAAACTACCCAGCCACGGTTTTCATTCAACATAAAACCTCCATATTTTCCAGAGATGAGCTTGTTCGAAAAAAATTTTTGCTGGAGTATGTGTTTTTACATACTCTACAGAAAACCATCTTCCAAATTTTTCGGGATGCCGTCAGGGCTTGGGAAATTTGGAAAATGATTTGGAAAACCTCATATTTTCCAGAGATGAGCTTGTTCGAAAAAAAAATTTTGCTGGAATATGTGTTTTCACATGCTCTACGAGATACCACTTTCCAAATTTTTTGGGATGCCGTCTGGGACTTGGCAAATTCGAAAAACTACCCAGCCACGGTTTTCATTCAACTTAAAACCTCCATATTTTCCAGAGATGAGCTTGTTCGAAAAAATTTTTTTGCTGGAATATGTGTTTTTACATGCTCTACCAGATCCTCTTTTCCAAATTTTTTGGGATGCCGTCTGGGACTTGGCAAATTCGAAAAATTACCCAGCCACGGTTTTCATTCAACTCAAAACCTCCATATTTTCCAGAGATGAGCTTGTTCGAAAAAATTTTTTTGCTGGAATATGTGTTTTTACATGATCTACGAGATACCACTCTCCAAATTTTTTGGGATGCCGTCAGGGCTTGGGAAATCCGGAAAACGAATTGGAAAACCTCATATTTTACAGAGATGAACGTGTTCGAAAAAAATTTTTGCTGGAATATGTGTTTTTACATGCTCTACGAGATACCACTTTCCAAGTTTTTTGGGATGCCGTCTGGGACTTGGCGAATTCGAAAAACTACCCAGCCACGGTTTTCATTCAACTTAAAACCTCCATATTTTCCAGAGATGAGCTTGTTCGAAAAAAAATTTTTGCTGGTATATGTGTTTTTTATGCTCTACGAGATAATTTTTTCCAAATTTTTTGAAATGCCGTCAGGGCTTGGGAAATCCAAAAAATGATTTGGAAAACCTCATATTTTCCAGAGATGAGCTTGTTCGAAAAATTTTTTTTGCTGGCATATGTGTTTTTACATGCTCAACGAGATACCATTTTCCAAATTTTTTGGGATGCCGTCTGGTACTTGTCAAATTCGAAAAACTACCCAGCCACGGTTTTCATTCAACTTAAAACCTCCATATTTTCCAGAGATGAGCTTGTTCGAAAAAAGTTTTTTGCTGGAATATGTGTTTTTACATACTCTACAGGAAACCATTTTCCAAATTTTTTGGGATGCCGTCTGGGACTTGGCAAATTCGAAAAACTACCCAGCCATGGTTTTCATTCAACTTAAAACCTCCATATTTTCCAGAGATGAGCTTGTTCGAAAAAAATTTTTTGCTGGAATATGTGTTTTTACATACTCTACAGTAAACCATTTTCCAAATTTTTTGGGATGCCGTCTGGGACTCTGCAAATTCGAAAAACTACCCAGCCACGGTTTTCATTCAACATAAAACCTCCATATTTTCCAGAGATGAGCTTGTTCGAAAAAAATTTTTTGCTGGAATATGTGTTTTTACATGCTCTACGAGATACCACTTCCCAAATTTTTTGGGATGCCGTCAGGCTTGGGAAATCCGTAAAATTATTTGGAAAACCCCATATTTTCCAGAGATGAGCTTGTTCGAAAAAAATTTTCTGCTGGAATATGGGTTTTTACATGTTCTACGAAATACCACTTTCCAAATTTTTTGAGATGCCGTCAGGCTAAGGAAATCCGGAAAATGATTCGGAAAACCTCATATTTTCCAGAGATGAGCTTGTTCGAAAAAATTTTTTTGCTGGAATATGTGTTTTTACATGCTCTACAAGATACCATTTTTCAAATTTTTCGGGATGCCGTCTGGGACATGGCAAATTCAAAAAACTACCCAGCCACGGTTTTCATTCAACTTAAAACCTCCATATTTTCCAGAGATGAGCTTGTTCGAAAAAAATTTTTTGCTGGAATATGTGTTTTTACATGCTCTACGAGATCCTTTTTTCCAAATTTTTTGGGATGCCGTCAGGGCTTGGGAAATCCGTAAAATGATTTGGAAAACCTTATATTTTCCAGAGATGAGCGTGTTCGAAAAAAAAATTTTGCTGGAATATGTGTTTTTACATACTCTACAGGAAACCATCTTCCAAATTTTTCGGGAATTTTTGGGAAAAACAACACGATTCAAATTGGTGACCCCGACGTGATCGGGCATGGGGAAATAACAGCTTTCGTCCCCACATACGATGCCTGGATCAACCTTCGAGACAATTTTGGCTGCAAGCGCAACAAGGTGTACTACCGTCCCTCGCTGGCGATGGCACACGTCCATCCCAGTGTCGGCCTGTCCCAGTGGGCACACACACGTTGAATAAATGTTTTTTTAACGTTGATTGGTAGAAAAATACGTTATCAGTTGATTTTTCAACGTTGTCATTTCAGTTATGATTTATAACGTTAATTAAATACGTTTCAATAACATATATTAAACGTAATTTTACAATAATCGGTTATAAAATTGAGTGCTTATACGTTTCCTCCCGAAATTATTATAACGTTTATGAAATATGTTATTTTAACGTTCTTATGTAACGATTCCACAACTTCTAGTTCATTAGAAACGTTTCAAATACGTCTCCAGTCAACAATACGAATACGTTTATGGCAAATGTTATTTAAACGTTATCTGATGACAAATCCACAATTTCTCATTAATTTTTATCGTTTAAAATACGTATCCAGTCAACAATATGGATACGTTAATGATTTACGTATGTTCAACGTACTTTTCATACTTCCAGAAGAATTGTTCATCTGAAAAAACGTTATTATGAAAAAGAATGCTAACGTGTGTTCTGAACGTTTTTTTAAAGTCCATTTTTCAACTACTAGTCTATTTAAATTGTTGAAAATACGTAACCTGTTAACAATACGAATACGTTTATGGAAAACGTTATCTAAACGTTATCTTATAACAATTCCACTATTTTTCATCAATTTTTATCGTTTAAGATACGTATCAATTCAACAATATGGAAACGTTAATGATTTACGTATGTTCAACGTACTTTTCTTACTTCCATAAGAATATTTCATCTGAAAAAACGTTATTATGAAAAAGACGGCTAACGTGTGTTCTGAACGTTTTTTTAACGTCAATTTTTCAACTACTAGTCTATTTAAATCGTTGAAAATACGTATCCTGTTAACAATACGAATACGTTTATGGAAAATGTTATTTAAACGTTATCTAATAACAATTCCACTATTTTTCATCAATTTGAATCGTTTAAAATACGTATCTAGTAAACAATATGAATACGTTAATGATTTACGTATGTTTAACCTACTTTTCTTACTTCCCGAAGAATAGTTCATCTGAAAATACCTTATTTTGAAATCGAATTTTAACGTGTGCTCTGAACGTTTTTTTAATGTCCATTCTTCAACTTTCTAGTCTATTTGAATTGTTGAAAATATGTATCCAGTCAACAATACGAATACGTTCACAACTAAACGTTATCTAAGAACAATTCCAAAATTTCTGATTGATTTGATGGAAGTCTACCCGTGCCGAAAAACACGTTCCGAGTGCCTCGCCAGGCTCCACCAGCAGTTGTGAACATTTTATTCTTCTGTTGATATTCATTTTACTTCAAAAATGGGTCACAATTCCAAAAAGTTTGAGAAGCATCGACTACTCTGGACACGATTTTGATAAGATGACAGTTTTTCTGCCTCTCCTGTCTATCGTTAAGTTTAATAGGGCATTAAGCTGAATTTCCATGCATCCGATGATACGATCGTCCGATCGTCGTTGTGATTGGCAGAAATTTTCAATTGAATATTTCTGCCAATCACAACGACGATCGGAAGGTCGTATCATCCGATGACGGATGCATGGAAATCCAGCATTAAAGGTTGAAAATTCTACTCATCAACAGCCAACAGTTTGTCACCAAATTATTCTTTATTTTACATATTAGGATATTTTTGGCGCTTTTGTTGAGCTGAACTGAGAGCATATTAATTTGCCCAAATGTCTGTAATTTTCGAATTTTTGGCAGAAAATGGTATCAATAGTAATTTTTACGCAGAGACAACTCTGTTATTACGTGACAATACTTGAGATGAAAAACAATATAAGGTGCAATCGAATTGAATATATTTTTCCTTTACATTTCATTTCACGCGCTAATGAGGTAAAATTCAAAGGGGTGAAAAAAATTTCAATAGATTGATTTACACAAAAGGAAAGCTGACATGTGTTAACAACTGGGCCAATAAATATTGACACTCATAATTTATTTTCAAATGGAGTTCGTGAATTAGCACAAATTTGTCAAATTTCATCGGAAAATGAGGAAGATATTTTCAGGTGGCGCTACCTTCCAATGAATCACCAAAAAAATTTATCTTCCAATTCCTCAACGCAATAATAATTTATATTCCTTTTCTACACTACAATCCACCTTCAAAGAACGGATTTGCACAATCTGGCAACAAAATCAGCTTTCGACACTCTTCGCGGCATGCGCAACAGCGCAACTCGTCTGTGACGGGCGCATCATTCGGGAATGCGCGGGAACTGCTTCTCTCTGATTGACTTATGACATTGCGTCTTGCGTGTGCTTCTGCGCCTACTGCTGAGTGCTTGAGTGGTCGCAAATGCAACCGCCATTCGCAAGCAACAGGTCTATACTCTCGTTAGTTTCGTTGATGGTTCAGTGTGTTGAGTTCCAGAGTTTCGCTTATATTGGAATATTGTATAAATTATTATAATAGTGTTGTTAATTACATTTGAGTTGGTGAGTACTATAATAATCATTCAAACACCTATGATGCAAATGCTTGGAAATTTCAGTTGAATCACTATACTTCTGGGTGTGCCCGTTCTACCTCCATTTTCCACCAATTTGATTTTGCCAAGCGTCGGTTTTATTTTAGGTGAGTATTCTGTTTCAATTCGCTTTTTTCCTCAAGTTGTATTTTATTGATTGCCAATTATAAAATATTGGTTAATATTTGCATCTGCATTTTGGATATCGATAATAATCTTGATATTTTCATGAAAATTGAATTATTTTCGAATAATTCTCTTCTGCTTTATTCGAAGAAATTCCTTGAAATTGGTAGAAGATGTATACCGATATATACTGTGTCCTGTGTCCGTATGGAACAAATTCATTTTCAGCTAAACGGGTCATTTTAAGTAATAATCCTGAAACACGTCGATTTTTTATATTAATTTACCGTATTTTAAAATAATAATCTAATATACAGGGGAATTACGTTCGAGTAATGACGTCACCGTCATTTTTTTGAAATGGAACACTCGCATTTTGTCTCAATTTTCGGATTACTCTAGCTGAGCTGATTCAAAAAATGTATCACATGTTGATTCCAATTGGTACAGGATGGACGAAAATACAATAGTTTTGTGTGTGCTCATAAAGTAACGCGTAACATTCTTTATTAGGTAAATTAACAATATTATCAATAATAGAGGTGTGCAAAAAGTATCTATCCAACGAAAAGTATCGGATACTCTACTGAAATTCAAGTATCGGATACCCCATTTTAAAAACTATGGATACCTGTTGGATATTTGGATAGGTCATAGCCTACATGATCTCAGAATTCTTAGATTCTGTAGGCTACGGTATGTACATGTTATATTCGAAATTACGTATGTGCCACCCAACGAGTATCCAAATATTATAATCTTTGCGAGTATCGTCGTAATATTGACAAGGTCTTGAGCATTTCGTTCAAAGTATTCAAGTTTCATTCAGTGACAGATGAGAGAATTTTGTAAAACTACCATTTGCGCAAATTCAAGAAATTTTTGGTCAACGGGGAATCACCGCATAACACATGCCGCATTTATAATTTACTTATGGTTTTGTGCAATGAAGACTTTTTGAAACAAACCATTTTTATTCAGCTGCTCAGCTATTCTTATATTTTTCAAGTGGATACTTTTTCAAACCTGTTTTTCTGAGAAAACATTCAATTTTTGTTTTGTCTTCTGCATAAATAACAGGTAATGTTTATATTTATTCTCTCCGAATGAATTTTGATTATATTTATCTTCTTATTTCTAATATTATTCCCTTTTTCATAATATCAAACCTATATTTTCAGTGTAGCTTTTGTCAGTATAGATTTGGATACCAAGTATCCAATGAATGTACTCGGATACAAAAGTTTTAATATCCGATAGTATCGGATACTCAAATGTATCCAAGTTGCACACCTCTAATCAATAATACTTGGTAATCCTGACGTTGTTTAATCAAGTAGAATTTGGGTAGTGGTGGGGGGTCCGTCAAATTCGCAGCAACGTTGCCAGATCGGGCGATTATTCCGGTATTTGAAGAAAAGGTCATAGAACCGCATTCATCTGACAGTACGGTAATTTTCCGCGACCAATTCTGGCAGTAATTTAAACTTTTTTATAAATGCTCTATTGTAATTCCAATGTTATAGCATGCTGGAACTTTTTTTCAAACAAATATGATGTATTTTTTTTAATTAGGTGCTTGATGAGTGATGGTTTTCTATGCTTAGTTCTTTACTTCATTAGCACTTCGAACTAAGCAACCCTGAATAAATTATTAAAAATCATATATTTTCTTTCAATATAGTGTTAAATCCAAAAACAATTCTTATTCATGGAATTAGAATTAAATTCTAATTTATTAAATTAGAATTTAATTATTTATCAAATTAGAATTTTCTAATATCTTTATAACGTGACGATAGACGAGATTAAGAAACAATTAAGTGAAATTGAATTGGATTTTTACCCTCGCATTTTATTTCATGCCACTAAGGTGCGAAAAAATTTCAAATCACTAATTTCAAAATTTACGCTCCTTCTGATCAGTAGTTGATTAATTCAACTTAGCCAATATTTATTAACACATAATTTAGTTTCTAATGGAATTAAAACAAATTTCATCGAAAAATGCGGAAGATATTTTCTAGTGGTGATTCCTGCCATTGAGAGGCCAATAAAAATTACCCTTCCAATTCCTGAACGCAGTATAAGTTGATAATTCTTATTCCTTTTCTATGACATTACAATTCACTCTGAAGGAATTGATTTGCACAATCTGGCAACAAAATCCGGTTCGCGCATGCGCAAATCGACCTTCTAATTCAACAGGATTACCAAATGAGCTGTTTACAAACAAAAACTATTGTATTTTTGTCCACCCTGTACCAATTGGAATCAGCTCAGTTAGAGTAATCCGAAAATTGAGACAAAATGGGGGTGTTCCATTAAAAAAATGACGGTGACGTTATTATTTTTTTGAAATACGGTAAATTAACATCAAAAATCGACATGTTTCAGGATTATTTCTTAAAATGACCAGTTTAGCTAAAATTCCATACTTTAGGAACACAGTGTAGATCAGCATCAATATAATAAATCGTGACAATAGCCCAAACAATCATTCAACAACTAATGATATGCAAATAATCTTCAATAATTATTTTTTTCGATCTTCCTGTTTGTTAATTATTTAAGAAATTTCTTCTATCCATTTTGATCATTAAATAATGCACAAAATGTTGATTGCATTGTATATTCGATGATTTTAGTTATTTGTTCTTGTGAAAATGAGTAGATAATGCTGGATTTCCTTGCAACCGTCATGCGATGATACGATCGTCCGATCGTCGTTGCGATTGGCAGAAATTTTCAAAATTGAATATTTCAACCAATCACAACGATGATCGGACGATCGTATCATCGGATGACGGATGTATGGAAATCCAGCATTACTGACAATATCATCTTTTTTAGGATATACGAAACATTGGCGAACTCTTTTTGTCATAAATTTTAAGTGGTTAAACGGAAAGCGGTAACTTCGTAGGTACTCATTCATAAGGTGAAATGTTCAAAAATAAATTAGTGGGAAAAAGGCAGTTGCAGCGTAGAATAAAACGCCAAACCAAACTTTTACAAAATCAAATAAACAATGGAGTAGGGGAATCTTCTAGTTCAATATTAGCTGTCAATAATGATATGGATTTAAAAATCCCGTTAATCAGTTCCGAATTGGATTCACATAATAATAGAGAGGTTGATAATGTTAGTAGCAATACTGATTTTCTGGAGATCGGTACAGACCAAACTGATTTTGATTCTGATAGTGATATTGAACTAGAAGAATCTGTAGATATTGCTATCGATTTGAAGAATAAACTGAGGGAATGGGTCAATACATATAATGTAACCCGTAATTCTACAACTGCATTATTACATATACTAAAACCAGTTTTACCTTTTATACCTAAAGATTTTCGAACACTCATGGGGACCCCGAGACACACAGAAATTGTAAAACTGAATAATGGGAACATGCACTATTTCGGAATTGAAAATACAATTTTGAAAAAATGTCAATATGGTATAAAAGAAAATGTGAAGAAAATTTCATTACAAATCAATATTGATGGTTTGCCTCTCTTCAAAAGCAGTTCTACAGAGTTCTATCCTATTTTGGGCATGTGTCAGGATTTGAAAGATAATTCTCCATTCACCATTGCTTTATTTTGCGGTACTGGCAAACCAGATCCTTTAGAAATTTATTTACAAAATTTCATAGATGAAATTATTTCGTTGAAAGAACGTGGAATAAATTACAATGAAAAAGTATACACATTCGATATACATTTCTTCATTTGTGATGCTCCTGCTAGGAGCTACTTGCGCCAAACTGTAGGTCATACGTCAAAATTAGGGTGTGAGAAATGCCACATTGCTGGTGAATATGAAAATCACAGAATTATATATGCTCAAAACAATCTCAAATTGTTTAATTCTAAGTTGGACCAAGACTTCATAACTGAACCACTTCCTACATATATCAAAGGAAAAAGTCCTCTTCTTAGAGCAAACATTAAAATGGTAACACAGTTTCCTATAGATCCCATGCATCTACTATTCCTGGGTGTAGTGAAGCGACTATTAGTGAACTATTTTTTTGCCACTTCTCCAGTGAAGTTATCCCAGAAAATAATGAAAGAAATTGATGATAAAACTATCATTCTCCATGAGTATATTACATCAGATTTCCCTAGAAAATGCAGAACCTTCAAAGAAATACGAAGGTGGAAAGCAACAGAATTCAAACTTTTCATTTTATACACTTTTCCAGTCATTTTCTATAATGCTGTGAATACTATCCAATTCAAATTAGTTTTATTATTACATTGCGCTATTTTCATATTGACAGATGAGAACTTGATCTCAAAATATATATCTGTTGCTGATGAAAGCTTAAAAAAATTTGTTGTAAAATCTGCTGAAGTGTTTGGTAGAGATTTTGTTGTATTCAATATCCATAATTTGGTGCACTTGGTTGATGATATAAAGTTGTACGGTACAATCAATCAATATTCTTGTTTTCCTTTTGAAAATTACATGACATTTTTGAAAAGGAAATTACACTCTTCAAATAATCCATTGCAGCAGCTGCATAGGAGAATCCATGAGCATGAATATGTCTCAGCAGAACATGTCAATCTTAAAAAAATTTCTAAACATGAACCAAAAAACCTATGTAAGAAGTTGTATAATGCACAGGGTAAATTAATTTCTTACAATTGTGAAAAGTTGCAATTTAATGAGACATGTTTATCTATTCACAAGCCTGACAATTGTGTTATGTTGAATTCTAAAAAAATGTATATTATCAAATTCATAAGATACATTGAAGACGCGTTTGTACTTGGTGGTGAGCCTTTCACATATTATGATGATTTATATAGTGAACCATTGCAATCTTCCAAATTGGGCATATTTTATATTAAGAAAATTGATGAATCTCGAGCAAAAACATTCAGTTTGGGTGACATTTCACACAAATGTATGATTATGCCTTTCAAAGAAGGTTTTGCCGCTTTTCCTCTTAACCACTATAAATTCTGTGATTTCCATCAGTGAAGCAATGTATGCGGTAGTGGAGTTCCTGAATTCCGAAATGGAATCCACAGGGGAAATATCTATTGTGCCATTAATTTGGCTGCTGAAAAATGGGAAAAAATGTTATTGGCCAATACGTACTAATAAAGTACCCTTCAGAAAATTTGTGGAAGATCTCACCCCCTTTAAAAAAAGTTGGCCCACTTATAAGGTTAACACGCGCTTCACATGTGGTAAGGTTTTCCTGAAACTGGTAAAATTCTGTTCACATCTGATCTGTTTCCAGCAACTTATGAGTTAGCAGAGAAAAATTTAAATAAAATCATAGCAGATAATTATGAATCTGCAGAATCAGTCAGAACTTTGACTCAAAAAGGACTTTTGAATGATTCGAACTCCAGCACTGATTCTGAACCTGTTCCTGCTAAAAAACCACGTCGTGAGGATGACTTATGTGCTGCATCAGTATTCTCATACTCTACGCTTTCCCTGGCAAATGAAGGAGCTTCTACTAGTAGAAGTGCAGATGGAGGAAAGTCTCCAACAGTATCCTCATACTCTACGCTTTCGCTGGCAACTGAAGGAGCTTCTACTAGTAGAAGTGGATATGGAGGAAAGTCTCCGACATCCTCTTCATTTTCATCTACCATTGCAAATGATGGTGGTAGACATGTCTCCCTTTCACGAAACGCAGGTAAATTGAATGTGTTCCTTCATAATATATTGATAGCAAGTACATATTAAAAACCAAGACTCCATAATGTGTCTGTTGACACCTCAAAGCAATAAAAAAAAACTCAATAACCTATAGCATCTCAAAATAACTTAGTCTTTTTTTTTTAATTTGATTACAAATATATATTTTATATATTTTTTTTAATATTTTCAGAATTTGAGAGTGTTGTTTTAAATGCTCTGTCAAAGATATCGGCAAGTGTAGACCAACTCTCAATCATTCTGGCTGATATAAACAGACGAACGAGTTTGGCAGGCTCGGAACACTTGAATCCACCAGAGTGTATCATGTCTGAAACTTTTCCATTTCAAACTCTTTCCAGTTTTCAAGAGTTTGAGAAGAAACTAGCTGATAAAATGGTTTGGGAATATATGGTAAGAACACAACAATATTTGTAGCAATACTATTTCAAGCAGAATAATATTTATATTGACAATTCGATGAGATGGAAAAACTTTTTTTATATTTAAAAAATAAGGGTAATTTACTGCACTAATGCACTAATTTAGTGCATTTTGAGGTTGAAAAGATGAAGATTTCAGTAGAACTGTTCTTAGAAATCATATTCAATTGAATATTTGTAGAAAAATCTTCCTGTCACTGTAGTAAATATAAATCATATCTGTTCCAGGTAAGGAGATTGGCATGTCTTGGAGGGTCTGGGTCAGAGGGCCTGACCAGACGAATGCTCCGATACCTCATTGCTGACGATGTGGCCAAACTTTTTAATTGGAAAGGAAGAGACAAAATAGCCTTCGAAAAATACAAAACCAAGGAGTTGCTGTTGGGTAAATAAAAAAAATATACTTTAGTATCCTAATCTAGTTTATGAGGCACATATTGACATCTATATTTGAAAATGAGTAATGGTGTTCCGTATAATGGCAAATACAAGTTGATATTAAACCAAGGCTGACTCTTTTGGGTAACCAATAATCTTATTATTTTCATTTTCAATAAATGGTTGCATTGACATACATGCATTGTTTGTCCATTAATATTATGCAAAAGGGATATTTTAAAATGAATGAACAGTTCCATTTGAGAACTTATATCAGTCACCTGAGGCGGTGAATATAGGTATTTCTGTAAAGGAGCTTAACATAAAACTGTCTAAAATTATTATGAAATATGATTTTTTTGGTTAACACCCCGACCAACATTGAGTAACATTGTGATTTATTTCAAGAATGCTGTTGTTAGACTTTCATTTTCATTCAGACACCCACGAATGAAAGTAGAAGGCATTGTATACGGATATCTTGTATAGACTCTCCCCAGATCAATCATTTCAAGGCATCTAAGGACATCACCCCCAATAAGTTTTTGGTTGAATAATAATATACTTCATGTTGTTTCTGCAATCACCATACACCAGTCTCTGAATCTGAATTATATTGAAGTTTACTGACTATCATTAATTATGGGCTAGTATTTTCGAAATATCTATATATTGTTTCTCCAAGTTTTTCCATGAATGGTATGAAAATGCTAGTTTTCTAAAATACTTTTCTTAAAAGAAATAAAATCTTATTAGATATAGATGTGTTAACCAGAAAAAAATTTTCATATAAATTTCAGAATAGAATGCTCGTGTCTGATTTTTTTTTCCATATTTATAGAGGCTGTTAAGATTTCCTTCCCAACCAAGGAAATTGATGAGTTTCGACTTTGCACAGTCATGAAGGAATGGCTGAAATTCGCCTCGGCAAGGCTGAAGAAAGTGAAATAGACAAACTTTTATTTTATTTTTGTTTCTTTGATCTCTTGTAGTGAATATCTCCTTTTATAATATATTTTTCATAATAATCAGAAATGTTTTTTTTTCTTGAGGTTCACCAATTTGAAAACACAAGGTAACTTTCGATTCAATTATGATTTATTAGTACCTATTTGTGAAAACTCAAATATAGAATCCATATATTCTTTATAGGTATATACCCATACGTTTCAGTTCAACAATTGAATTATTCATGCAAGATTTATATTTTTCCATTGAAAGATGTTTATCATAATAATGACTTCTTGTTCAAGGAACATTATACATTATTTTATGAAATTTGTATAATATAGGTCAACGTTTCAATACAATGTTCAGATTATGCTCAAAATATATTGAATCATTACGTTGAAAGACAACTGTTAATGAGGATATACGTTATGGTGAAAATAAACATTATTAATACATTAATGATTGAACATATAAACTCGTAGGGTAATATAATATATATACACGTTATAAACTAACTTTCAGACTGAGCACAAGGTATATTATAATAATACGTTGAAAGACAACGTTTATGTATAGGTATATGATATGGTGGAGATAAACGTTATTTATACGTTATCGGTTAGACAGTAAACTTGTATGGTAGAATAATATACATACACGTTATAAATTAACGTTAATATTGCGCCCAATTTATATTTAATCAATACGTTGAAAGACAACGTTTATGAAGTATATATGATATGGTGGAAATAAACGTTATTTATACGTTATCGGTTTGACAGTAAACTTGTATGGTAAAATAATATACATACACGTTATAAATTAACGTTAATATTGCGCCCAATTTATATTTAATCAATACGTTGAAAGACAACGTTTATTTATAACTAAATTCTCGATGCAAGAAAACGTTTTTTCCCGCGACATTTTTACTGTTTTTCAACGTTTGGTTATGTAACATCTTTTCAACGTATTTTCTACGTGCGCGTGCCCACTGGGACTCCAAGCACCGGCTGCAGCCCTCTCAGGTCTCCAGGCATCGTCCACTGTATCATGACCAGTTGTCCTGTTCACTGGGGGAGAGTCATGTGGCGACTCAATGCCACGCGTGTAGAAGTCTGCGACCACGCTTCACACGCCGCCCGCACAGAGGGCACCTCCTTCTAGGCAGCGTGGGTTACTGCGGTACCATATTCTTTATAGACCGACCAGGTCTACTACCCATCCCGATTCACAATTAAAAGCAACACGCTTCACCATAACACCATATGAAACATTTTTTGGTAGAAAACCAGACCTTAGCCATATAAGGATATTTGGCAGTCATGCAATGGTACACATCCCAAAGGAAAAGAGACAAAAATGGGATAAGAAATCAGAAAAATTAATTCTCGTTGGATTTCATGAAACAAAAAAAGGTTATAGACTTAATAATACAAAAACAGGTCAAATCTCCACTAGCAGAGATGTTATTGTATTTGAGAAAGAAAGAAATATTTCCATTATTGAAGATGAAAATCTTTCAAACCTGAATGAAAGTGAAACCTTTTGGAAGGAAGAAATTCCAGAAGAAGTATTCAAACATGATTTAGAGCCGACACAGGAAATGCAAGAGCGAATCGATGAAGAAAACAGCAATTCAGAAGATACTCTCGAAGAAGAAAATGACAGCAGTCTAGACATCACCAGAGGATCTGAAAGAATCAGAAAACCCAAGAAATTTGACGATTTTATCACGTATTTTAGTCCAGGAAAACAAGAAAATTCAAATGAAGAAAGTCTATTTTCAGTGGGAGTTCCAACTTCAACGGAAGAAGCCCTTGCTGGACCAGATCGGGACCAGTGGATAAAAGCAGTCAATGATGAATTGAAGTTTCAGTGAAAACTGTGCGTGGCAGTTAGTGGACCTTCCGACCTTTCGGAAGTTCAAAGGCCTGCAAAGTGTAAGTGGGTTTTCAAAGAAAAAGTTAATAGTGAAGGACTGATTACCTACAGAGCGAGATTAGTTGCGAAAGGTTTCGATCAGAGACCAGGTATTGACTTTGAAGAAACTTTAAGTCTTGAAAAAGGAACCATCGGTTCCGAAACGTCGACGAAGTTATAAATTGAGTTTTTAATTAGTCCAATTCCCTACGATACCCTGAATTTTTAATAACATGGACGAGAACACAGCAGAATTTAAGATTATTGTTTGCATTGGCAGTTAAATTAAACCTGGATGTTCAACATTTAGATGTAGTTACAGCTTTTTTAAACGGAAAACTGGAAGAAGTGGTATTCATGGAAATTCCAGAAGGTTTTGATCACAAACATTTTAAAAATTGTAATTTGGGGGCACGGCAGTGGCCCCGCCAAGTCGAGCGCGAAGCAAACACTGCCGTACTATCTTTACCCGAACCATTTCGCCGCATTTTCAGGCCCCTATTTGAGAACCTCCGGATGAGACCAGAACGCCGAAATTTTCGTCATCCAGTAAACAATAATCACGTACTCAAAATTCAAAATTTCAAGTGTGTAGGTCATTTAGTTCCGAAGTTACGCGAAAGCAAAGTTTCGCATTTTCGACCCTAATTCACTCATAAACATCAAAATAGAACTATACTCTGTTCAAATATAAGAGACATCAAAATAAACAAAGTCGCGCAGAGGTAGGATGGGCTTCCTTCAGGTAGAGACTTGCTTTCAGGGCTCCAGGGTCGGATCGAGGATAGTTCAATCGATTCATCGACCCATATTGAATTTTTTGTACATCCCGCATTTATCCATGTCTCGTCAAGGTAATAAATTTTTCGGCCTTGCTCCCTAAATTCTCGAATTTTCTTCAAATAATTTCTCCTCCAAACAACTATTTCGTCTCTATCAATCAATAAACTATTACGACCACGTTTTTTGAATTTGAATTTCATTTTTTTCAATAATTTATAAAATGTTGTTCTTTTAAAATTCGGCAGGCTGTCATCGATAATTAACAACTTCCAAAACCTTCGAAATTGTAGGAATTTCATCACGAAAAAAAACCGTGAACTATTCTCCTAATTAAGTTCATGTCGAAATCGTCTATTGAATCGATGCTTTTTAGCGACTGGGATTTCTGCTTAGGTGGAATCAATAGATGATTTCGTTTATATTCGGTGAGAATCCTGAGTATACAGGAACTAGCGACTCCTGAGGACTTTGAAACAATTCGCACCAAGCTTATTTTCGATATATTTGGATGTTCCTCAAATTCTTTTCGTTAAATGTTTAATATTAATTCTTTTTCTTGAATAGATAAATGTGAACGTTTCGATCTTTTTCGTGGTGGGCCCAATATATCCCCTTCAGATGCAGTTTCCGTCTCTGAATTCGATGTTTTTCGTGGATCGCCACCTTCAGATCCAGTGTCCGTTTCTGATTTTGACATTATTGTCCGGAACAGTTAAGAGTCTTTCGCCTTCAAAATAAGAAACTTTTACCGCCAGATGGCAGTGCGAGTTCCCCGATCCTAACTCCGCCCGTTTTATAGCTTCACGATCACACTGCTGTTAGCCCACTGTACAGGACCGAATCGGTGCTTGTTCTTCCAAATTACAAACGTGTTCGTTTTCGAATTTCCAGATGAAAACACTAACTATGTATTAAGTGTTGAGAATAAAATCGGAATAGCACCTAAGTAAAAAACTGAACAATACACATTTCACGAAGAATACAATGTGATAAACTTGCGGACAGTGGACACACATGTCCACTGCAAGTGTATTTCCTGATGAATATACCTAACTAGATAAATTTTATAAGACCAGATTTTGTTCAACAAATTAGTTTTTTTTTAGATCATTCATGAACTATGTCTTTTTGTGATCGAGATATACTCGATAATGGAATATTTAATGAATTTGTTGAGGCTTTCGCGGCCATCGTTTGATGACATCTGATCTTGTTTCGAGCATTTCGGCCGAGAGAGAAATTATTCCTGAAGATGCCAGGCACTCGATCTGGCGAAACGTCGAAATCTAATAAACCACGCCGGCCGAAATGCTCGAAACAAGATGAGATGTCATCAATGGAATATTTGTTGAAAGATTATTTGGGCTGTTTCCATTATCTGTAGATAATGTGAACTATGTCATCCTGTATTGTTGAGATTTTCTTGTACACAGTTGAGTTATTCCCGTTGTTCCCGTAATTTCTATAATTCCTGTTATTCCCATTGTTCTCGTTATTTCCGATAATCCGATGTTCCTATTATTCCCGTTATTCCTGTTACTCCTGTTGTTCCCGTTGACAAAAAACCTTATTCCGTCATCTTAATGATGATAATGAGGATGATGAAGATGAAAATACAAAGAAATAGAAACAAACATTAATACATTAATTTTTATACATATATTGGATTATTCAGCTTCATAGAACAAATGTTGGGGCGCAGGGAATATAACGAGAAATGAAGAAATCCGACCCTGAACTATATATCTCACACTAGCTGTATAAATGCTCTCTCTTTCATTCAACAGTCAACTGGGAGGAGCTACCTGCGGGGCGTGTCATTTAAAAGAAATTCAATTCCATCTTAAAATCCATAATTGTTATTAACAATTGATTTTCACTAATCGAAGGCTAAAACAAACCTTAATGACTTGTCTTTGAGAAAAATGGATATTTATCATCCGAATAGAATAATTCAGGGAAATAAATTTCGCGAAAACAACACATTTTTGTAATATCATTTACAAAAAAAACGGCTAATTATAAAAGAAAAATGATATAGACATGTCATTAACTAAATGATAGACTTCAATACTGAAATGAAAAAACACAAAAATATTAGTTCGTTTTGATGGTGGAAATGTTGAAAAATAAACCAAAAATGATGTTGAATATCCTTTTTATTCATTCAATACCCATAAAATATTTTTTTAATTATTTTTACCTTTATACACACATACATCTCTTGATCAGTCAGAAAAATAAATCGTTTCTGACTCCCTTTTTTTCAGGGATGTAGACCCTTAACTGTGAAATCGACTACATGACAGAGGATTTTTGTCAGAAATTAGCGCTTTCTAACGAGAACACTTGATTAACTTTTTTCACCACAAAATCAATGTACACCATTATTAACTACACCTTCACCGTACTCTAGGTTGCTATCGACTAAAAACTTCTATATGTTTCCGAAATTTATATAGAAAGGACCCAAATTGCTCAGGATTTTTCAGAAATTATCTCGTCGGAAACCGACAAAGGGTTAAGTACAATTCAAACAAATATTTATAACCGGGACAAATTGAGGTACCTACTTCAGTTATATCAGGTTATAACCGTTGCGAATTTTAAAGGACCTAATTACAAGGGTTATAAGGGTGTAACAAAGAAATCCAAAATCCAAATCATAACTCTCCAGTACCTTCTATCGACATTCCGTTCTAAGCTGTAAGTACGATCCTTGCAGTCTTTTGGGGGCGTGAAAAGAATTGTAGAGAAGAACCTTTGACCAATATGATGTTAGTATGCGCAAAACAAACCGATTTCGTTTGTTTGTTTACATTCTCTTATATTTGAACAGACTATAGTACTTCCCATAAACTCAGCTGAAATTTGGTACATAGTTAGGGTTTAATGACCACATGAAGGGAAAATTATAAAAACTAGGATAATCGAAAATCTGTTGGCACGTCACGTGAGCTCACGTGCTATCACATCATCTTCGCAAAATGTGCAACCACAATAATGTATGGAAGTTTAAGCGCTTGGAAACACATTGTTATCATACTCAATATGTGAATATCGACTTTAGAATATAAATTGAAAAAAAATAAAAATCGGGTCATCAGTCTTATACACAGTGATATTTTTACTGTCTCATTTATTGTTCAAGGAAACGATAGGTTTTCGAAAGCTAGGCCGGAACAATAAATGAGACAGTAGAAATTATCACTGTGTATAAGACTGATGACCCGATTATTATCCTTTTTTCAATTGTTATCATTTCACGCATTCACGAAGTTAGCATCTGCTGTCACTTCATAGCACACCAGAACTACCCGCAAATTTACAATATCTAACCGTAAGTGATATCACGTCGGATATTTTGTGAAGTGATTGATGAAGTGAAAATGGACAATATCGAAGATAAGAAACTAAAGTGGATGTGTCTTCGTAGACACTGAAATAAGCAGTATTCAGTTCATGTTAAATGTAAAACTGATGAATATTTAAATTTATATCATATAAAAGGATAAAGAAGTTACAGGGACAGAGCTCTGATTAATATTCTTTCTCCAATACTTTCTCTTCAATCTCTTCGGGCTCCCAATACTAAAAGTTGTAATCATATGATTGATTGAAATTTTCTTCGTCAGTGATACTTCAGGATATTTTTATATATTAGAAATCATAAAAACTCACTCGTTCACTCATGAAATGCATATAAAGGCCTCTTGCAACGACAGAGAATTCTCGCGAGAATTTTCTGTCAAATTCACTGACCGAGAATTCTCTGCCGATGCATACGATGGAACAATGGAATTCCACAGAGAATTCTACCGAAAGTAGTATGCAACGGCAGAGAATTTTCGGTCAGTGAATTTGACAGAAAATTCTCGCGAGAATTCTCTGTCGTTGCAAGAGGCCTTAAGATAATAAAATTCCTCATATTTACTGCAAGCCAGCGACCTGTCAGAAAATTTATAGGTTATCTGGAGGCAGGGCGCCACGTGGTTTGGATTGCCTAATACAGAAGTACTGATCAGATTTTAACAGCTGATCGTGACAGATTGTTGGACTGGTCTATTGACATTGTTGACGTGAACCAGGAGATCCAACACAACTTTCAGCCAATCAGCGATGATCTTTACAAATAAAAAAGCCGAGTCGAAGTTTAGGGATATTTATGAATAATGTGAAGCTGATCATTACAAATTTGTTCTGAAATTTTCCTTTCCCATTGGTAGAAAAAAAGTGAAATTTTTGGGTTGGCAACTTGGACCGAAGTCCCCCATTGACCCCTCAGCTGACACCAATGTAACGTTCTCGGGGTTAAACAACTTGTCTGCTGTTTAAATGTCTAATTTATTTACAATACCACTAACTGATCACACTAATTTATGGACAATAACTAATACTGATTTATTTACACACTGGCTTATTTATATTCACTACTTGGAATTCGCTATTCACAATTCCATTCGTCTCTATTCAGGAAGTAACTAACTGATCTGCAACATGCGCGTCTTTTTATATGGATACAGCCCTCTTCGAGAATATTCCAGATATTCGGGAGGCTTCGAGAGTTTCGGTACGTCGTGGAATCACGGAGAGTCCAGAGACGTATTCAGGAGGATTTCGTTCGCTACACTACGATTTTCATGCAGAAACGAAACGTTGCGGGCGTATCTGACAGAGGAATGACCGTATCCTAACATTTTCAAAATATACTCGGTGAAATGTGTCAGAATTTCATGGCAAACCGATATACTTCATAAAAGTGAATGGAGTATCCCTCTCAATTATTTCATCTGAGAATGTGATATTGGACAAGCTGAGCGAGGGATAAGCGGTGAACCCCGCTTCTGGCCTCATTGGCGTAAGAACTAGCGAAAGACTGGGCTAGCCTTAGCCGACCCGATGAGCCCCTGACAATCGGCGTTGTGACTTCGCAGTTCAAAAAAGGGCAAACATGCTTCAAAAATATATTATTGTTTTTAGATAAAGCCAGTCTGTTTTCAGATTCGCTTCACTTAACACAACACGTTCAACAGAATATTCAAATATTTGAAATAACTAATAAAAATCAGTCATACTCTGTGAATAGCGCCACCTGCAGTGGAAATAAGGAAATTTTTCCATGTTCTCGAATCTGGAAAAACAAAATCTTATCAGTGCTTACACCAGGTTTTTTAGACATCTTAGTTATAGTCCAATTTGACAGTGAAAACTTTCCTGAAAAATCAAAATTCTGCCAATGTGGAGAATTCCTAAAGAACAAAACAACTTTGATTGTTTCTATATTAATAGGAACATTTTTTTTACTTGAAATAGACTCAGTGAAATAATAGGCATATTTTATTCCAACAATATGAATAATATAGATGCACTTGATAAAATACAATTACATTCATTGGCAGGTTTTCTCCATAATAATGGCTATCCTACTTGAATGAAAAACAACAAGAACAGTTCACGATCTTCAATTTGTGAATAAAACACTGTCAATCGGAAAATTAAACATGGAATTTGTAGAATCCCCAAAGATCACCTATACATTTTTTCCTCAAGTGAGGTATTTTGTAGGTCAATAAAGCATTTAAGTAATTGAAACTTTTTACTCATGAGCAATCTACAAACAATTTTTGAATAAGACCAAGAATTTCTAGAAATATCCCTGCAATATGGCTCAAGAGAATTTATATTAAGAGCCATATATTGAAACAAAGTATAAATTTTCATTAGCACCAATTTCTCAAAAAAAATCAAAATAGTGAAATATACGACTACTAAAATATGAATAAATAAAGGTGATCAATTCAAAGTTACAATTTGGTGAGTGTGTTTCTCAAAATACCGTAATAAAATTTTCACAAATAAATAAAAAAATCACACAAGTCATCTCAAATACATTTGGCATTCTTCAGTAAGGTGAAGTAGAACTCTCAGAACATGTTGAATCATTCCTATAATTAAGACTATGCTGTAAGGCCATTGGCATGAGCCATTCTTTTGGTAGACATTTCTCTAAAAAGGGCACCCAGCTGCTGAAGTAGGCAAGACGATTCACCCAAGGAGGTATTTCATGTCCACATAATATCTGGAAGAAATTCAGGTGTATCAGTCCATTAGAATGCAATCTATAAATTTGGTCATAATTGCTGCTCAATTATTTATGGAAGAACTCACTTTTGTGAAAGCACTAGAAAAATGATTGCAGTTATTGTTCATAAGGTGATATCTGTCGCCTCTAAACTCTTTTCCTAGTTCGTTAACTAATTTCTCTATGTCCTGTTCTGTAAAATCTGTATAACCCACTTGTATGGTTTGTCGAAATCGAAACTGGTCTCCGAGGTCTTTCTCATCCCTTGGAATGATTTTGAATATTCCTGAGATAGGAAATTGGTGTCCACCATAGGCATATTCTACTCCATATATTTCCACACCTAATCACAAAATTCATAAATATTTTCCACTATTACGTACAAACTTCCACAACTTGGATTTTTTTGAACTCTATCTAATTGCTTGGCAATAATTATGTTTAATTCCAATTTCAACTAACTTCTATCCCTTGAATATCTTGATAACTCAAACTAAAAATTATGCAGGAATTTTTTATGTGATATGATATGATGATATACAGGGTTGGGATAAAGTTTGGCACCAAATTAATATATTTAAAACGGAACGGACGATAATTTTGAAATTATACCGGAAGTATCTCATTAATGGAAATATGCTCATCAAATGCATTGTGGTCCATTACACTCAGCTGCCAAATTTCAAAAATATCGCCCGTTTCGTTTTAAAGATATTAATTTGGTGCCAAACTTTAGCCCAACCCTGTATATTGTTTATCCTGATTACTCCTAGGTCTGCTGAGGAGACCCCTCTGAAACTACAAGCTTCGAAGCTTGTAAATTGTGCCGAGTTCGGAGTAAGCAGTTGTGTGTAGATAGATTTAAGTAGGGTCCAATTTATCGCACTGCAGGCATAAGATATAAGAGCTGTTCTCTTAGTATGTAACAAGCGTTCGGATGTTGTCATTTGAAAGGTGCCTGTATTTAATGAATGCATACAAATTTAAGTGACTGTAAACTCTTATCGGGTAAGGTGCGACCCAGTGTACATCGTATATTCGTATAAAGAATCTATATTTCTTTGTGAGCTCATTATTTAATGGATCCTTTCATAGTGATTCTATGCGAGCAGTTATGTTCTTCTGAAATATGTATGTACACAATATTTTCTGTATCGGGCAGTTTATTGAAATGTTTCATACTTAGGAAATTTCTTCGCTCATCTGTTTGAAGTCATCAGGAAGTTTATTGAAAAGTTTCATTCTTATGTAATTCGGGCCTTGTTGTGTCATCTTTATTCTCATGTATAGCAGTGTAAATTTATGTTTCTCATGGCTATGATATTCCGAATTATCAGTGAATTTGTTGGAATTTTGATGCACATATTTAATACAGGTTAGAATGAACGAGGATACCACGGTTAGTATTTTATCCTTCTTGAAAACATCACGACAGCTCTTAGTGGATTTCATCCCGTAAAGAGGTTCGAATGGTTCTTTTTTGTTTCAAGAGACCTTTTTCAATAAAACTACTTTGTCCCCATGCATGATCCCGTACACCATATGGCAGTGAAAAACTAAGTAATAAGTTTGCTTGGCTGTGTCTATGTTTGAAATCTGTTTGTTCTTCTAGTGAATAATATCGCGGTCGATAGTCTACTCAAGTCTACTGCATAGCTCTTTAATATGATCGTGATTCCCAGGTACCTATGACAGTGACTCGTCAATTTGCTTTTTGAAAATAAAAATCATATTTTGGGTCTTTTCAATGATGATCTTGAGGCGATTTGCAGCAAACCACCCTTGAGTAACCCCCAGGACTTTTTTCGTCATCGGATGTAGGGAGTCTTTCGATCTAGTCAGTACTGCTGTGTCGTCGGCGTAACTGCATATTTTGTCACACTCTACGATTACGTATATGTCATTTGTGTAGATAATGAACAATATAGGCCCCAATATAGAACCCTGAGGTACCCCTATCTTATTTTCTCTGCTACTAGAAGAAAAACTATACCATCCGACTTTTTGATTCCTGTTTGCTAAATATGATGCTTGACTTTTTTCTGGAAAAGACGAGTCAAAAATTGACAGAAGTGCCTCCGCGTTCTCATATAAAAGTTTCCAGCTTTTTAATTCAATATGTCCTAACAATTTATCAGTATTTTTTAATTCATTTATCTTATAAACCCGGCGTCCTCCCGCATTGAACAATTCATTTTAGCTATTTGATGTGCCAAAATCTTGGCCCGATTTTTCAACAAATATGGCTCGCAGGTGGAGACTTCAATTTCACTATTTGGTAATATTGTAAACATGTTATCTATACATGATCTTGATGATTTAATTATTCTAAGAGGATCTTCAGAAACTTCAAATCTAGAGTGTCCGATAGGAATTTCACCTAACGTGAACTGAGCGGTCATTCGTCGGGGTACAACCTACGACCGAGAAACCTCTGAAGATGCCTAGCGCAGTTTTAGGCGAAACGTTAGTTAAAATTCATAACCGACCATGGCTAGAAAACCTGGAATACTCTAGATTTGAATCCGGCCGTGAAAGCCTTCATCAATATATATCTTCGAAAACATTATTCGAATCAAACAATCGGAACAGCTCAATTCACTCGCTTTTTAGTTACTTGATTTAGCAAGGTAAACATTAAAATCTCCAGCAACAACGATCATGTCGTCTCCACATCCGTCAAAACACTACTCCAAGGCTACAGTCAATATGGAAAGGAACATTAGGAAATTCACGGACACTAAATTGTAAGTTACTTTTGAATCTTTGATATCTATTTTCTAGTTGTCTCTCTGAATATACATAACCTCTACTTTTCTACTTTTTCCCGCGATTCTTGAATTTCCTGTTGACGCGTGCGTAGAACTCAATTCTTCGGCTTCACTTTGTGACTCTGAATAGCAGGCGTATGAGCCATATAAGTATATTAGCTTTAGAATGATTTCCCTTGCAATAAATTTTTTTCCAATGTGTACAAAGCAGTCATTTAGTTAGTTCGTATTTGAAGTTGGGCTAGGATTTTTTTCTCGATTTTCTCTTTGAGTTAATTCTATATACCAAATAGCTGAGCTTTTATTTTCAGCCATTTATTGTGCTTTTAGAAGTATGTATATATGATTGTGTAATGTGTGTCCTTTTTAACATAACTTAAAGGTGGAGTGCATCAACTTTGTTTTAACAAATATGAATTTCATTTGCATTTAATATTTCCTGTCTTCTCATATTGTCATCTATCCCAATTTTTCTTTAAGGAAAACTGACATTAAATATACCTCTTAGTGGAAAATGGTTTATGATTCATGATGTTTGTGGATATCAGATATCAATTGATTCGTTTCAGTTGCTCAGTAATAATTGTTGGTTCATTTCTTGTTTTCAAATAGGTTGCACTGTATAAATGTACTGGGTTAATATGCTCATGTTCATAAATAAATAAATGAACATTCTCACCATGTACTTTGTTCCTCTATTGTTCAGATTAATGTGTTTGCTTTATTTCCAAACACGGCACTATTTGGTAGATATGTGGTGGTTCACTATGTTTTTCCAATATTTTTGCGGATCAATATTGTGAAGATGTTTCCTTCACCAGTACAACATGTTTGTGGGATTCTTACGGGTTCCTTGTATACTACATGTATGTTATAGCTCATTGCCAGTTCTCTTATCGTAATTGTTTCGCTTTTTATTTTTAGGAAGTTCATGTTGAAATCTTCAGTCACAATCAGTTTGCCTTAATTTTCAGCTCTTGCTTAGTCCAAAGCTTGCTCCAATCTTTTATTGGAATCCTATAGGTTTCCTAGTGGTGGTCAGTATATGTAACTATTGTAATTCATGTTTTGATAAAAATGGCTGATATTTCTATGGGTTTTTCTATTGATAACATTTCTATTACCGGTATAAATGTGTTTGCTGGCTATAATCAGACTGCCCACATGACTGTGAGTGTATAAGAGTTAACAATTGAAGGTTACAGGGGAAAAACCGGCCAAATCACTTTTTGTTACTTTCGATCTAGAGCCATTTTTATGTTTTGTATCCAATGTTGTCAGGGCATGTTTCAGATAATTGATCAACTATGAATGGGGATGGATTTGTTGATATAACAAGTTGGAACTCGAAAGTGCCAATGTCGAGTGTCTTAGCCGATTATTTCCCTACCACCGCATGGTACAGCCTGGTTTTTCCTCTGCATATGATATTTTTGATCGTTTGCCATATCTTACTTAACCGATTTTTTCCCATGTTTGATATACTTAGTGAAAAGAAAGAGCCTTTGATTGGCTATAATTTGCGCGCCTTATCTCAATTCTTGCCAAAGTATGACTTAGCTGGTTTTTCCCCTGTACCCTTCAATTTGTGATTTGGGAAATTTACCTATTCCATCTGGTGTTTTGTCATATAGTGTTCAGAAAGACATGCAATTTCCATAATGCTTGATACATTATCAAGAAAATCCATTTTGTTATCTAAGCATTGTACATTTTGGTTTTGTATTGTACTTTTGATTCATTTTAGTTTCAGGTTTTTGATTTTGTTATATGTTTTCTTCCAGCTTTCATGGATACTGAACATTTTTTTTTGGCTCCTTGAATTTTCTTCATTTGGATATGGTTTATTCCAGGTATTGGGAGAGTTTTTAATTCATGTTGCAATATGATTGTTTACAACTTTCATGTTATTATAGTTAATAGGTCTAGATTGGTATTTTTTCCTTTTGTGCATATTTTCATTGAGGTTATTTGATTATAAGGGGACATCGGTTAATTAAATTCCAAGCTTGGTCTAAGTTTTAATGACATTTCAGGTCTGGGCCATTTTTCCAATCAGTTAAATAAACCATAAATATTACTCCTTTTAAAAAAAACGATACATTTATTGTAAGTGTATATAAACTAGCTGACCCGTTCCGCCTTAGAAGCTCAAATAAGAAGTTTTTGTTATACCACGTTTACCCGTTTCCGTTAGGTTAGGTTTATCAAATACAAACAAATTTTTCGACCCGTTCACGTATTTTAACTTAATTTATTAATTGACTCTAAGGCGGAACGGAGTTCGCCGGGTCTGGTAGTGATTTTACTAAAATTCATGATTCTTATGTGTACTTGGATAAACTATCATACAATGAAGCTGAGTCCACCCTGTCCAATATTTTCGGGTTGAATTTTAATTGAATTCGACTGAGAACGTCTGCCGCGAATGGTTGTAGTTTTTCTTACTCTCCATATTTGGATGCTAAATTCGTGTTTGTGGCTAGAAAAATAAACATAAACATCGCAATTGCAAATTAAGAACTACTTCTACATGAGTAGAAGACGAAGGAGTGAAGTATAGTGAAAAAAGACACTTAAAAGTTCGCGAAATATAGTGAGAAAATACATGTAGATAGGTTTAACGTCTGTAAAAAATAATTAAGGAAAGATATAACGGCATGCAGACAATTGAATATTTTTGAAATTCCGGAAATTCCTGCACGGTGTGTGACTTTTTCCGGAATTTCAAAAATATTCAATTGTCTGCATGCCGTTATATCTTTCCTTAATTATTATTTACAGACGTTAAACCTATCTACATGTATTATTCTCGGCTTATTGAATAACATCATTGGTCGGAATCCGAAATCCGATCTAATAACTGAAATCGAAAAAATTCGATGACGTCGAGTGCAGGATAAGTGGAATCCCCTGACTAATGATGGTGAATCATTGCTCCTCACCTAGGAACCCCCCTCTCACTAACATATGAGGTAAACCTCAGGATATTGAATTCCGGAAAAAGTATCATATGCATCGTTAGCCCAGTGGTCAAGGCCCCCGCCCGGAAAGTAGGGAGACGCAGGTTCGTTTCCTGCACGGTGTGTGACTTTTTCCGGAATTTCAAAAATATTCAATTGTCTGAATGCCGTTATATCTTTCCTTAATAGTGAGAAAAGACGCATCCTCAAAAATATATGGCAGACGCCGAAAAAACGTAAAAGATCGGACACCCAAACTCTGAGTCCACCCACAACACCAACAAAAATCAGATTCTCACCATTAGCAACAATGGGAACCAACGAGCTGAATGGTAAGAATGGAGAAAAAACGGATAAAAACCAGGAAAACAAAACACCAACCCCACCACCAATCTTTATCTATGATGTTGCTGACTACAAAGCAATGCTGAGCAGCTTTACTCAGGTAATTGAGTAAGATTCATTCCACACAAGAGTGCTAGCAGATGACAAAATCAAAATTAGCATGCATTCCGTGGACGCTCACTGAAAATTATCTGCACACCTTAAGAAAGAAGCAATAACACACCACACTTACCAAATTCGCGAAGAACGAGCATACAGAGTGGTCATTAGAAACTTGCACCACACGGTACCCACTGAGGAAATTAAAAATGAACTCAAAGAAGCTGGCCATAAAATTCGTAACATAATTAATGTGAAACATAGAGTAACAAAAGAACCACTACATATGTTTTTCGTCGATTTAGAACCCCAATCCAACAACAAAACAGTTTATGAACTGCAATTCATAAATAGAACCAAAGTCACCATTGAACCACCTAGAAAAAAACGATGATTGATACAATGTATGAGATGTCAGGGATATGGTCACTCCAAAACGTACTGTTATAGACCCTTCAATTGCGTTAAATGCTGAGAACAACACGACACTAAAATCTGCCAAAAAGATAAAAATTCGCCACCAAAATGTGTGCTTTGCATCGGTAATCATCCGGTCCACTGCAGGGGTTGCCAAGTCTATAAAGACCTTGTTGAAAAAAACCGACCCAGAAACACCACTCGCCAACAAAACACAACCTCAAACGCTCCTCGAAAAATCCCAAATTTAACAAACAACCAAATACAACAAACCTATGCCGAAGTAACACGAGCAGAGAAACAAGAACAAACACCACCTGGCTTCAGTCAACAATTATCAATACTTCTTGATGAATTCAAAAGTATGTTTTCACAACTACTTAATCAAAACAGCATGATACTAAATCTGCTTACCACCATCATAAGCAAAATGAACCCATAATGGCTAATAATAATCTGAGGATTGCAACATGGAACGCCAACGGCTTGACTAATCACAAACCAGAAATACAAACCTTCCTCGACCTCAATAAAGTGGACATTCTACTGGTTTCCGATACGCATTTTACCAGTCGAACAGTATTCTCCATCCCACTCTACTCAATCTATCACACAACCCATCCAGATGGAACTGCTCATGGAGGATCAGCTATCATCATAAAAAATTCCATATCCCACAACGAACAGGAAAAGTTTCGAACTGACGCCACTCAAGCAACAACCGTCAATATCAAAATCAATACTGGGAATCTGAGCATAACATCGGTGTATTGTCCACCACGCCACACAATCTCACCGGAATCATATAAAGACTTCTTCAGCACTCTTGGAAACAGATTCATTGCGGGCGGTGACTGGAATTCCAAGCATACTCATTGGGGCTCAAGGTTGATAACTACAAAAGGCCGTAATCTACTTCGTGCCCTGACTGATAAACATTATGAACACCTTTCCACTGGAGAGCCAACATACTGGCCAGCAGACCCTATAAAACTACCTGACCTCCTTGACTTCTTTGTAGTGAATGGTATTCCAACGCAGAACTGCTCACTTGAATCTCATTATGATTTAACATCCGATCATACACCTGTTATTGCGAATCTCAACAGCCAACCAATAAAAACAAACATTCCAACCAAATTAGTCTCGATAAATACTAGATGGGACAAGTAGCAATTAATTCTCTAAGCACCCCACTTCATATACGACATCTAATTACCGAGAAAAGGAGAGCAAGACGAACTTCGCAAAGATCCCGCAACATCGCCGATCTGCATCACTATAGAAAACTATCACGAGATCTTCCAAAAGCGCTAAGAGAGACACAAAACTCATCCTTTGAAGCCTACACTGAGAGCCTAAGCACATCAGATCACAGCTTATGGAATGCCACCAAAAAGTTCAAGAGACCAACACCACCTGTTACCCCGATAAAAACATACCATGGTTGGGCAAGATCAAGTAATGAAAAAGCAGATGCTTTCGCTTTACACCTGTCCAAAGTGTTCAAAGAACAAGACGAAACACCTGGGCATACAACTGATGTCGAAAAATATCTAGATGCACCATGCCCATTATCGTTATCTATTGAAGCAATAACCCCTAAAGAAGTACAGACTGAAATCCGTAAACTCAAAAATAACAAAGCTCCCGGTTATGACATAATAACAGCACAAGTTCTCAGAAAACTACCTAGAAAAGCGATAGTGTTCCTAACAACCATCTACAACCGCATGCTGAACTTAGGTTACTACCCCATCCTCTGGAAATATGCACACGTTATTATGATTCACAAAGACGGAAAACCACCACACGAACCGGCGTCATATAGACCGATTAGTCTCCTGTCAATTCCATGAAAAATATTTGAAAGGCTGCCTCTGAAAAGGATTCAAAACGACCACGAAACTAATATATTTCCCGATTACCAATTCGGATTCCGCCAAAGAATGTCAACAACCCATCAAGCCCACCGAAAAGTTAATAAAATAGCCAGTGCTCTTGAAAACAAACACTTCTGCAACGGCGTATTTCTGGATATATCACAAGCATTTGACAGGGTATGGCAGTATGGCACGCAGGACTCTTATATAAAATTAAAAAGAACCTTAGTAACAACTATTATCTACTGCTCAAATCCTACCTCTCAGATAGGAAGTGCTCCGTCAAGTTTAATGATGAAATATCAGGATATTTTTCCCTCAAGTCTGGCGTACCACAAGGAAGTGTCCTGGGACCATTCCTCTACCTTCTCTACACAGTTGACTTGCCAGAAACATCTACCACAACAATTGCTGCGTTTGCTGATGACGTGATTGTACTTTCTTCCGACAAGGACCCTGAAACCACCTCCAGAAACATACAAGACCACCTAAACCAGCTAAACGACTGGTATAAAACATGGAGGATGACAATCAATCTGACCAAATCAGTCCAAGTCGTATTCACTACGAAAACCAGCACTTGCCCACGAGTGACTATAAATGCAGCCTTAATACCAACTAAAAAAGAAGTAAAATACCTAGGTATACACCTCGACCAACGTTTAACATGGGAGAAACACATCCAAGCAAAAAGAAAATATCTGGACCTAAAACTAAGAAAGACGTACTGGTTAAGTGGCAAGAAATCAAAATTGTCCATCCAAAATAAACTCACCATATACAAGGCAATTCTGAAACCTATTTGGACATATGGCGTTCAACTATGGGGTTGTGCAAAACCCACACGACGAAACGTAATCCAACGGTTCTAATCGAAAACGCTTCGATTGATAGCTGGTGCACCGTGGTACGTCACGAATGAAAGACTTCACTCAGATCTCGAAATTCCATATGTCATAGATGTCATCAAATCTGCCTCCACAAAATACCAAGACCGATTGCAGGGACACCCAAATGACCTTATTCAGAATCTATACAGTGAAGGACCAGACAAAAGACGACTCAAGAAAACATGGCCAAAAGACCTTCCACAGCACCACTAGTTTAGTGTATAATAAGTAGAAATGTCGCTGGACATTTCACTTACATGTTCCAACTACATCATCACATTTACTTAATACCATTATGAGTAGATTGTAAATTTTCAATAATGAAGGACAAAAAAAAATTTTAATTTGACCAAACCTGAGTTTTTAGGAAATGGCTCGAGATAGAAGGATAATGATTTTACTAAAATTCATGATTCTTATGTGTTTTTGAATTAACTATCATTCAATGATTTCAATGAAGCTGAGTCCACGCTGTCCAATATTTTCGATTTGAATTTTTATTTTACCAAACAAACCTGAGTTTTTAGGAAATTGGCTTGAGATAGAAGAATCATGATTTCACTGAAATTCATGATTCTTATGTGTACTTGGATGAACTATCATTCAATGAAGCTGAGTCCACCCTGTCCAATATTTTCGGGTTGAATTTTAAATAAAAAATTTTGACCAAAAAAAATTTTAGGGTGGGCAACCCTTAACATTGAGGGAGATGAATAAAAGATGTTGGCCATAGATGAAAAGTAGAAATGAATGAGTTTATAGGTTAAGTTAGGAATAGGGGTTGACGTAGAGGGGTGAAAATTTGGGGTTGTATGTATTTTTATCTGCTGTATCATAAAAAAATTAAAATAAGAAATTCTGTTCAGGAAAATTAAAATGAAATTTTGGGGTGGTCCACCTTCAACATTTAGGGGGATGAAAAATAGATGTTGGCCGATTCTCAGTCATACCAGATATGCACACAAAATTTCACGAAAATCGGTCCAGCCGTTTCGGAGGAGTTCTACCACAAACATCGTGACATGAGAATTATATACATATATTAGAAGATATCACAGCAACAAGGATCTCAGGACAAACACTCATAACACATATAACATTTTGAAATTATGAGGAACAAAAAACCTTCTAAATAATTACCAACAAATACATGAAGTAGCAATGGGAAGTCCAATCGCAAGTGTTATTGCACAACTGGTGATGGAAGATTTGGCGGAGAGAATCTTATTCAACCCAAAATATGATGTTACTCTTTTCAAAAGATATGTGAATTTTAACAAATTTCAATAACGTTGATCATAGAATTCAGTTTACAATAGAGGCGGAAAAATACAATACAATTAACTTCCTTGACATTACAGTGATCAGGGAAAATGGAACAATTAGGACCAAATTACACAGGAAACCTACCAATACAGACCGAATTCTAGACTACAATTCAACACATAGTATGAAACAAAAAAGAGCCAAAGTGACTAACTACATCGATCGAGCACTTAAGTTAACGTCTCCAACTTACAGACCAGAAATTATACAGGACACGATTACCTTATTAAAAAAAAACAATTACCCAATTTACATGTTAAAAGAAATTTTGAAACAGCGCACACGTGAACTGTACAACACATTGAACACCCCAGTTACAATACAAACACAGAGAACAACCTACATACCATTACCATCATTATCAGAGAACATCAACAGACCCCACACAAATCAAACATGCAGATAAAACAAGTTTACTCCAAACTTAAAGCACCAACCCCAAAAGAGGAAACTTCTCACGTAGTTTAGAAAATATCACCGACTGTACAGATGTTTACATAGGACAAGCATGACAAAAACTGTAGGATAGACTGAAGGGACATAAATATTCCAAAACGCAGACGGCACTATACAAACATGTCACCAACAACAATCACATTAAATTTTAACCGGACAGAGAATCTAAAACAACAAGAGCATTCCTGGAAATGATACATATATAACGAAATGCAACTGTGTTAACAACAGAACGGATATTAAAAACCTGAACTCGACAATACTCAACTGTATCTGAGTGTGAAGACCAACGGAACAAAATAAGAAGAAAAATATTGAATTGACCTCACTAAACAGAGTAACAAACATAGATACATTTTGTCCATTACATGACCAAGCGCAATTGTGCGAGAAAACTTTGATATTAGTATTTAGGAGGTACAGGTCTCGTTTTTCCCATATTTTAATATAGTATAGAATGTTTTTTGCTCCTTACAATTTCAAAATGTTATATGTGTAATGAGTGTATGTCCTGAGATCCTTGTTGGTGTGATATTTATAAAGGGTTTTCCTAAATTGAACGTACAAACGAAAAGGGGAGATTCCTTATGTAAGTCGCAGTTTTCCAGATATATTTTTTTCTTAAATTATTTAAGGAAGCTCCCCTTTTCGTTTGTACTTTCAATTTAGGAAGACCCTGTATATACAATAGGTGTATCGTTTTTTATTAAAGGAATAATATTTATGATTCGTTTTACAGATTTGAAAAAGAACCCAGACCCAAAACTTCATATTAAAACATACACCAAGCTTGGAATTTGATTAACTGATGTTCCCTCATAATTAAATTACAGTGATGAAAATTATCACTTAATGATATTTTGCTTGACACCATTATATGTGCTTGTTTTTGTAGGGGTTATAGTGTTATAGTTATAGTGAAAAGGGGTTACAGTCCACCTCGACCTTAAGGTCTATTGTGCCCCCTGACAGAGCTGTCATCATCGCGCCTCCTACAGCTCGCCCTCCAGTTCCAGAGATTTGATGAAATCCAGTATCTGGTACGGCTTCAAGGATGTTTTGTAGGGGTAGTACTTTCATTATTTTTCATTCCATCTTGAACATTAAGATTTTTATTCCAACTTCCCCAACTTTTGTTATTTGGAATTTGGATCTTGAGTTTAATCCCTTTCAGCCAATTCTATTTTAAGGAACAGTTTTTCGAACAATCTATCTTCCATTTCTCTAATGACCTTTTCATACTTTCAGAGTCAATTTCGATTGTTTTCTTATTTATGGATGTGGTTTGTCTAACCATATAGAGTTTGGACTGCATGTCTTTCAGCTCTTTGTTACCTCTAACACTCTCCATCAATTGAGACTTTATCTTTCCTGTCCAGTCCTTCTCTACATCTTGCATTTACATCCTGGTAAAATGCATTCTCTACTGTAAGAATCTTGATTGAAGTCGTCATGATTTTTTGTACCTGTCTCAGTTCAACCAGTTCATTTAATTGGTCTTTCTCATTGTTCTCATGGTTTCCTTCATGAAGTTCTTTTCTTCCACAATAATGGTCAAATTAATAATATCGAGCATAATTCCAAACATAACTTGTACACCAAGAGAGAAAAAAAATTAACATTATAATTGGATAAAATAAATAATATCAGGAATTGGACAATTCCTTAGCGAATTTCTTTAAGCCTGATATTATTTGTTTTATTTAAACTACGTAATGGACGAGGAAAACATTAATGATTATTAACATGGAAAATGATGATATGAGATCATCAGCTGAGAAGGCAGCTACCCATTCAATTGAAAGAAATAAGACACAAATCATTTGCCATTATAAATAATGACAAATGAAATGTGAATACGAAAAGGGTCTCCGATACTGTTCACCCTACCAGACCGAATGGTCCAACGTCAACTGAGAATCGCACCGACTGCAGTTTCGTCCTATTAGGACTCATTAGGGTGGAATATCCCAAAGTCGACGCTGGATGGAAAATCTTTTCTGAAGGTGGATAGATGTCGCTCATTAATTTCTCATCGAAATAATGCGGCGCCAGATGTCCATATCTTGACGAAAAGATTTTCCATCCAGCGTCGACTTTGGTATATTCCACCCTGATGAGTCCTAATAGGACGAAACTGCAGTCGGTGCGATTCTCAGTTGACGGTTTGGTAGGGTGAACAGTATCGGAGACCTAGTTCGTATTCACATTTCATTTGTCATTATTTATAATGGCAAATGATTAGTGTCTTATTTCTTTCAATTTATGATTATATGACGATCAAAATGATCAACATTTTGCATATGGCTGCATAAAAGATGGAAAATATGCCATAGTTCATTCGAGTCAGAGGGGATTGTAAAAATGTATCAGGGGCGTTTCATAAAACAATTTGCAAGTATCAATAATAAGTGAATTGTAGTCCCTGATTTATAAATCATAAGTGTGATTGATAGACATAAAAAAACTTTCCTTTGTTCACAATTTTACGGATGATCAAACGTAATGTTGATATTCAGCCATTTTTCACAGGTCAGATACTATTTGTTGGAAATCTTTATGATTAATTATTGTGATTTTTATTCTTACATGATAAAAACTGAGTTGGATCTTCACTAATGGCACATTGATAATGAAAGAATGTTCTAGAATCTGTATCTAATGAAAAAGTTCTCCCACTGTGTTTTTGAATTTTTTTTCACAAAAGCAGATGACAACTTGTAATTATTTTATGAAACAGACTCTTGGTTCATTATAAACTGTAATGCAATTTTGTAATCATCCCATTGCAGTATGTAAATATGCTATGAATTAATAACTGAGTGAATAAAACAAAGAACAATAGTTCTGTAATTTCATTTCCTTTTTCAAGATCGTTAGCAGTTGATTTCTATTTGCTGAAATTGACAATCGACTGCCTCTATCAAATGAAAATTCCATTAAATTTCTTGCTACATTTTACCTGAATGAAAAACGCCTATTCCAACATTAGAAGTATATTCATTTATTTTGTACATGTCGTAGACATTCAGAAGGACAGGCTCTCTTGCCAATTTGTTTGGAAGCAGTTCATCAGAGCCAGAATCTCTAGCTACCCTCATGCAGCTGAAGGGCAAGTTGCACATAAGTTCATTCATGAACATTTTGTTGAAATTTGTTTGAAAAATATAACCAGTTGTCATCGAATAATTATCCTGTGGGGTAATTTGAGAACTGAAATTGAGGGTTTTCCCTCATTGACTTCATGAACTACTACAACATTGAATTATAAACTTCACAAAATCACAGGACAGAATAATTTCAACTATGTTGATTTTGTATACACATATTTCACTGTTCTTCGAGGAACATTTCGGATATTATGACAGGTTAACTTTCTGTTTTTGTCACAGAATGTTGATCAAACTATTTGAACTACATCAAAAATCACAGACCATGTCTGTGATCACATACCATGTCTGTGATAACATACTAAAGGAAGCACAGAACATACTAGTCATACTACTCCTTCAGAAAAATCGAAACGTTGGCAATGTGTTATTAAATGTTCTGTGGCAATGGCTAAACAATTCGAAGCAATGTACACGTCAACGTCATCTTGCCTTACTTTTTGGGTGTAAATTTCTAATGTTATGATTATAGGACGATTTTTATTGTAAATTATTTGATTTACTTTTATTTCAAGATGGTAAGTTCGACTGCCTAACTCTTCTGAAATTGTTACTTGAAAAAACTTGAACAATTCTAGAGTGAATTATTATTGAAAATCAGTATACATTAGTTTCATTTTCAGGTGCTTATAGCAGCTGCTGTTTGCACCAAAGCTGGTAAAAGTAAGTATATGTAAGACATTAGGATGGCTTAATGTAATAACACGTTCTTTTAGCAATTGTTTCTCGACAGTTTGTTGAAATGTCTAAAGCAAGAATTGAAGGTCTACTTGCTGCTTTCCCTAAACTGATTCCAGTTGGAACACAACATACTTTTGTTGAAACTGATTCAGTTCGTTATGTATACCAACCTTTAGAACGTCTGTATATGGTACTTATCACTACCAGAGCTAGTAATATATTGGAAGATCTGGAGACGTTGAGACTCTTTGCTAGAGTGGTGAGAAGAAATTTATTATTTTATCACAAAATTGAAAGAAATGTCTGAACAACAGTTACGGAATGACCAAAGCTAATTTACTGAGGTGTTTGCCATTTGGTTCTAAACTATATGTTATATGAGAGTTTTTGATCTTGGCTCAATGATATATTGTTTATACTGATTACTCCTAGGTCTCCTGAGGAGACCCCTATGAAACTACAAGCTTGGAAGCTTGTAACTTGTACGTAATTATTTCAGATTCTGATTAAAATATAATTGACTGATAAAATTAGGTGACCTGTGTATTATTGAAGTATCTTGAGTTCAAAATTGTGTTTGGTACAAGGTCAGTTGGGACAATTTTAAAATAGGCTTAAATATGGATCCTCAGGCCATTAAGACAAAATTTTACACATAGCTATAGCAACATGTGAGCCTTTTATACTGTAAGTTAATAAGTTATCCTTTTGCTTCCAAATTGCAAAATCAATAAAGTTGATCGAAATTAACATAGAAGATGAAAATGGTGATCAGTGGCTTGATTTTATGTCATTTATTTTGAAAGGGAAATGTGATGAAGAAAGAATTAATTATTGGTGTTATGTGTCCAGTTTTCGAATGTTAATGGTTGCATTGCTGGAATCTTTCGAGAAAAAGTGTTACATATTATTTTAATCTGTCAAGATGCATAAGATATACAGGGTGTCCCACTAGTGCCGCAGCGGACGATATACGCGTAACGGTCTGAGTTTGACAAAATTTTTTGATGCAGACTTGATATACTCCAAGAAGAGCACAACCTAAAAATATTTTCTTATATATCGGGTGGCCCACAAAAGAGGAACAGAGGGTGAATTTGTATTTTCAAATGGGACACCCTATATTCAATAGTGTTTTTCAATTCTCTGAAACTTCCTGCATGCTTTCGTATACTTTTCACATATTTTTATTTGACAGTTTTCGAAATATTGGATATTTTGACAAAGAAATGATACTTATAGAGGCTAGGTTATCGAATTATATTTCACGAACCCTTGCACATACCAATAACAGCTTTATATGGATTGAAAGACAGGACTTCAAAGTATCCTAGCCAGCTATAATAAAGCATCTTCAGCATATCTTCATAATGGAGTTGATTCTTTTAAGGTTTAAGGGTGACACAGGTTTAGTAGTACAACTTTTCTCATACTGGAGTATTTCAAGTTGTGCAAAAAGGTGTTTAAATGTCGTCTGTAGGCTTATTTCTTCAGAATTTTGAAAAATTAGGAATTCAACTGTTGGTTTATAAGTTTTTCTGTCGGGTTATTGGAGTACTTTTATTCTTTTTTTGAATAAACTATCACAAAGTAACGGAATGTTCTGTCCATCACTGGTTCTTGATTTCCGTGCAAGAAAATAGCATAAATGATTCTTCAAACCATATTTATATACGTGAGAAATCTCAAGTATTAATAAAGAAATAGGTTCTTCAACATTGGCCAGGCCTTTGGAATTATTGAATTCACATAATTTTTTCTCAAATTCACTATTTTCGCTAAGTGAATAAACATTTTCATGAATACGTAATTACTACGACTCATTTGTGGAAAGTACAACGTTGCTCATTCATCCGACAGAAGAATGACTATAACCTAACATTTTCAAAATATACGCGGTGAAATGTGTCAGAATTTCATGGCCAACCGGGATACTTTATAAAAGTGAATATCTATAAACCAATAGCGTGAATTATAATAACTCACGCCTATAATAACTCACCCTAATACAAACAGGAAAAATTGAATTGCTTACGATATGAATGAAAAAGTCGGATCGATCAGGAACTCCATTTCAGACATCAAAGTTCTCGCCATCCATTTCTACATTTCCTTGGGTCTGAATATCCAAAAATTGCATAAAAACATGAATTTTTGACGTTTTCTACGCCAGCGGTCCGCAACCCTGGGGTCGCGACCCCATGTGGGGTCGCGAAAGATATTTATGGGGTCGACAAAAAAGTCAACAAGGTCCTGTTTGCTCTAATATTACTTTCCAAAATAAATAAACTCTTCAATAGAAATAATTTACGAAATAAAAACAGCTAACTTCGTTACCTGAACCAACCTTTGCACTTGTGATTTTTTTTTCTGGGGTCACTCATAACTCTTCTTTTAATTTTGGGGTCGCAATATCAAAAAGGTTGCGGACCGCTGTTCTACGCTATTCGATTCCCGACCACAGAGATCGATTTTGACCACTGTTTGAAAATGCAGATATAGATGCATAGAATACCCGGTGTTGGCACTAATTAGATTTTGTCTAAGACTTGTTTGCCAATCGAAAATTTGAGTATTTGTCCTTCCGAAAGGGGTCGCGCCTTTTTTCATTGCTGCAGTAGCGCTACGACCGATAAAGATTGCAGTACTGAAATCTAGAGTGCCGTTTTGATCTACAAATTTTGGTCACGATTTTTAGTAAAGAGTCGTTACCCCAGGTATGCTATGCATCTATGTACATATATGCAGATTAATTTTAATTCTGAAGTAGTCGAAGATAAAACGAGCCTGATTCTCAAAAAAACATTTTTGAAGACAAGCTTTTATAACAACACTCATCCGCCATATTGTAGCCGCCATCTTGAATTTTCCAATTTTGACAAAAGTATCATCATTTTCGAACCCAAATACCCCCAGATACTAATTTTGAATGGAATCGGATCATAATTACAAAACTCATCCGCCATTTTGGTTTTTTCTATAAAAAATATTTCATGATGCATTGTCACCAGAATTAGGTACACCTGCAAAATTTCAAATCAATCGGACGGTTAGAAGTTAGAAGTGTGTCATATTTAACTTGCAAGATTTGATTACAGACAGACAGATACCGGGACAGGTGAAACTAAATAAAAGCTTATAAAATAGAAGATAATAAGCCAACTCATGCTACTGTTTTATTTCATACGAAAGACCCATGAAAATAGTTCGACTTCCGATTAAAAGTGAATCTACAGATAATTTCGTTCAGAAAAACAATTTGAGATACGGAATTGGCAGAAAATGGCCAAATTCAAATAGAGTGAAACCTCTCTTGGGCGGACACCATTGGGACCGTGAAAAAGTGTCCGCCTAACGAAGGCGTCCGTACAAAGGAGGGCTTGACCTAAAAAATCTCAAACTAATTTTTTGCTCTTTGTATATATGTTCAATATCAGACGAGCCACCCCGTATATTTCTTATCCCATAGTGATTGGAAAAATTACCCGAAACACGTCGAATGATTTTGTTTGGGCGACATCATTTGACGTACATTTGAGGCTTGACTGAGCAACCCCCTAAGAGGGGGCGCTTCAACACCTCAAAATTGAATGGTGGAGAGGGGTTGAGTGATACTTCATTTGAAAGGTCCTGGAAGCTTCTTTACAACGGTGTATGAATCAATGATCAATTTTTTCAGCTCAAATGAGCCACCTTCTTAGTGTAAAGTTATATGCTACTCATTACTATATTAGTATACCATGATATGTAACACAGAGTTAGGATAATGCTCCTCTATGCTCGAGAGAGTGAACCTAGAGGTGATGTAGGGAGAAAGCACGTTGTATCGAGTATCGTTTTAGTTGGTGAAATAAATCTATTATTAAAAACTCGTTGCATTATAATTTCACATGGTAGCAGAGCGTGGTTTGATTAATCATGAGTGGATCAAACGAAAAATATGGAATTCCAATTTTTAATGGGAAAGATTTTGATCTATGGAAACTACGTGTACAACTGGCTCTTCGTTCGACAAAACTTGCCAAGGTGTTAACCGAAGAAGAAACTGATGCAGATAAAATTAATAAAGCGGAACAAATTATCGTTGGTTCGATCAGTAATGAAATACTCAGGGAATTTTGCAGATATGATACAGTCATGGAATTATGGACAAAAATGCTGACGAAATATGAAAGGAATACGATCACAAATCAGGTTACACTTCTCCGAGAATGGCGAAATATGAAGTACGATGGAAAAGGCGATCTGAAGGTATTCATATCAGAATTTAATATTCTTATAAATAGGTTAAATGAAGGAGAAGAAATGATACATGAGAAAGACAAGATTGCTACTCTACTAAACGCTATGCCAGATTCGTTCAGTCCCCGAGTAGAGGCATTAGAGACAGGAACATGTACAAGTTACGAAGAAATCACTGGAAGTCTTCTCGACTATTATGTAAAAGTTAAGAGCAGAAACCTTGAAGTCAGCGATAAAAATCCGGAAACAACACCAACATCCTTTTTAACAGATAACAAGAAGCAATTCAAAGGTCGTGGAGGTTATAACAATCGTGGCAGGTATCAAAATGGCAATAGGCAACACAACTTTCAGAATCGAGGTAGTTACAAGAATAACATGGGCAATGAGAGGAGATGCTTCAACTGCAATAAGCTGGGTCACATCAGGGCAAACTGTCGTATGCCAACAATGTCAGGTCACTACGTGGACAGTGGGAAAGAATCAATGTTTACTACATCGATGGACAACCTATCAAATTCCAATATGAAGACAGGTGAGGTCGAATTTATTGTGGACAGTGGTGCAACTGATCACATGGTAAACTGTAAGTCAAATTTGATCAATTTTCTCAGTTCTGATAATAAAGTAAGTGTTAAGAGTGCTGAACAGAATGGTCTATTATGGGGTGAAGGTTATGGAACAATTAAAATAATAGCTGAATACGGTGGTCAAGTTGATATAGAAAATGTGTTATATATACCTACTCTTCGACATAATTTATTATCTGTTTCAAAATTAGAGAAAAAAATGTTCAAGATTGAATTCTATAATGACATGGTACTTATTCAGAAAAATAATGTGATATACGGAAAAGGAAAATGTGTTAATGGGCTTTATTATGTGAAGTGGCAAATATTTGATGATTCGAAAGTTTTTAATGCAACCTGTCCATTGTCTAACAATGTTGAATTGACGTTCTTGCACAGAAAATTTGGTCACCTGAATTATAGAACTCTAAAGAATATGTTGAAAAATAATATGATTAATTTACAAAATTTGAAAATAAGTCCTAAACTAGATTTAAATGAATTCAAGAAATGTGAAGTTTGTATACTAGCGAAAAATAAGCATCAACCTTATCCACCAAGAGAGTATAGTCGTAGTAGTAGACCTTTAGCTTTAGTTCATACTGATATTTGTGTTATCGATCAAATAGCTTATAATGGATGTCAATACTTTGTTACCTTCGTTGACGATTTTTCGGGATACAAGTGGGTTTGTCCAATACAGTACAAATCTCAAGCGTTTGAAAAATTTTTAGAATTTGAGAATTTTACTTCAACACTATTTGAAAGTAAGTTTCGTATTGCTGTTGTTAGGTGTGACAAAGGTGGTGAGTACAGAAGTCGTGAATTTGTAAATCACTGTAAGGGAAGAGGTATTCGAATTCAGTACACAATTCCAGGAGAAAGTCAGCTGAATGGAGTAGCTGAAAGGTTGAACAGGACAATCTGCGAAAAAGCACGAGCAATGTTGTCAGACAGTGGTGTTCCTAAGAAGTTTTGGCCACATGCTGTGTGTTATGCTGCATATGTATTAAACAGGTCTGAAACAAAAGGTACAGAGTTGAATTGTACTCCGGCGGAAGCTGCTTATGGCTATAAACCCACAGCCGAAAGAATGCATGTTTTCGGTTGTCGTGCATATCCATTGGAAGATAAAGGGAAAATGGAAGATAGATCAACTAGGTCATATTTTATTGGCATTAGGGAAGGTGGTTATGTGCTGATGGATTCTTCAGGTGAAAAAAGGTTTGAGGCTCGAAATGTTATGTTTGATGAGACTATTGTTTTTAAAGATGACAATAGATTGTTAGTAAGTTCACAAAGTTCGGAAGAACAGGAACAAATGGAGGTTGAAATTGAGGGGAGTGATGTTCAAACACAGCGAAAGTCAGAACGAGCAAATCAAGGCAGATTGCCTGGAAAATTCAATGATTATGTGTTATGTGCTTTTAACGCACAAATAAGTGGTGACGAATGCCAGGTAACTAATTTTAATGAATCTGTACTACCAGGTACCTATGAGGAAGCAATGTCAAGCAACTATTCTCAGGAATGGCAAATTGCTATCTCTGAAGAATTGAGTTCGTTACAGGAAAATAATGTATGGAGTGTGGTAGATTCGAAGGCATGTATGGGAAAACCAATAGGGTCCAAGTGGATCTTCACCATAAAAAATCCAGGGAAGGCAAATGAAAAATTCAAGGCTAGATTAACTGCATTGGGGTATATGGAGAAAAATTGTTTACGACAGGAAGAATTTTATGCTCCTGTTGCAAAACTAGCAACAATTCGTGTATGCTTTGCGATAGGGAATCAGATGGACATGTTTATGAGACACCTTGATGTATGTACAGCATTTTTGAATGGGGATGTGAGTTCAGAAATTTTTATGGCTCCCCCTCCAGGAGTTGAAGTTCCAACTGGGAAAATACTTAAGCTTAATAAAGCTCTGTATGGTTTAAAGGGTTCTCCCAAATCATGGAATTTATGTTTTCATTCATATATTACATCCCTTGGTTTTACTCAATCAAAAGTGGATTGGTGTTTGTATACATCTAAGAGAAAAGGAAAATTCATTCTGGTCTTATTGTATGTGGATGATCTGTTGGTTCTTACAGAAGAAGAAGCTGACATGAATGAAGTGATTAACTCGCTAATGAACCGATTCAAAATGAAAGATCTGGGTGAACCAGAAAAATTTGTTGGAATGAATGTAACTCGTAATGGAAACTCACTAGAGTTATTCCAAGGGCAATATATTGATACTATTTTGGAAAACTATGGGATGACAGATTGTAATGCGGTAATTACTCATATGGAGAAGAATTCATTGAGTGAAATCTCAAACGATAGTAGAAAACTGTTAAATAAACCGTATCGTGAATTAATTGGATCATTACTATATTTGTCTCAATCAACAAGATTGGACATAACATACGTAGTGAATATTCTGTCTAGATATGTGAGCAATCCAAACGTGTCTTGCTGGAAGTTGGCAAAACGAGTTTTAAGGTACTTGAAAGGAACCCGTGATCTGAAGCTGATATATACAAGGAAAGAGGAAAATTTTCCACTACTGCGTGGATACGTGGATGCTGATTTTGGTTCAGATCCATTCGATCGAAAATCCAATACTGGATTCTTATTTGAGGTATTTGGGTGTCCAGTAGTCTGGGTAACAAGAAAACAACAGTCAGTAGCAACTTCCAGTTCAGATGCTGAATATGTAGCTTTGTCAATAGCTGCTAGCGAAGGACTATGGCTGAAATTTTTATTGAATGATCTGGGACAACTGTGTGAATCCTTTGTTTTGTATGAAGACAATTCTGGTGCAATTTTTGTCAGTTGAGGTTCATCGAATACAAAAAGAACTAAACACATAGACATTCGATATCATCATGTCAAAGATTTGATTGAAAAAGGTACTGTATCACTCGCACATATCCCTTCTCGTCAACAGAAGGCTGACATCTTAACTAAACCATTGGGTGGTACTCTTATTTCCGAGTTGCGTTACTTATGTAGTCTAAGCATTTGAAAAAAAAGGTTATTATGTAGTTTACTTCTAATATTTTTGTTAAGTTCGAATATTTTTTATTATGAAATTCGTAGCAAGGGGAGTGTGTAAAGTTATATGCTACTCATTACTATATTAGTATACCATGATATGTAACACAGAGTTAGGATAATTCTCCTCTATGCTCGAGAGAGTGAACCTAGAGGTGATGTAGGGAGAAAGCACGTTGTATCGAGTATCGTTTTAGTTGGTGAAATAAATCTATTATTAAAAACTCGTTGCATTATAATTTCACACTTAGACCATAGAAAGAGGAGACCCAGCATCTCATTCATAAATTCGGGAATTGATTAAGCCAAAATTCAGTCAGAATTCAATGAGTGGGACGAAGATACCATAAAGGATAGCAATATCATTTCACATTTATGTGGCAACATTGCAGAATCTAACTTTGAAAAATCCAGTGGCGTGGAGTTATTGATTTTGAAGAATGGAAATAAAATTACGGGTGAATAATCTTTTTATGGCGAATTCTTACAATATTGGTACGAGGGCGGTTTATAGAAATGTGAAATTATTTTGTACTATAAATATATTTGAGGATTGAAGATTCGCAATTGATGCAAATGAATTATTGAAAATATTAAAATGCTACGCATTTTCATATTACTAGGAAGTCAATTAAGGTATATAAAATAAACTACACGGTTCATTCAATGCTGAAACTGACCACAAAAATGTGTAAATTCATGTGAATGAATCAGATTTTCCTCTTCACGAGATTTTATAATAAATTGAGGTGTTTTATCACGTTATTACAAATATGATAAGTAATGGCTGCAAAATGCATCAAACCGAGTCATCAATATTTGAGATGAAAATCTACAGGGCGGCTAATTGCCGAGCGTACATTATATGCCTATGAACGGCGTTCAGTATGAAAAAAGCAACAATAATTCATGCCTTCTTTATTTATTCACAAAATTGAGCATAATTCCTTGAAGAAGATGAACCTCATTTATTAATCATCATCATGAACAAGAACCTAATACAATCATAAAACCATAAGTAAAACCATAGTAAATCTACTGAATGAGATATCAAAATAAACATTGTTATTGAAAAGAGGTCCATTTGTTGTTAACTGCTCCTCCCAAAGCCCTATATACATTCGATAGTCATAGTTCTATTTGGAAGGCAGAATCCAAGTTGATACCAGTATCAACATATCCTGAGAATCTTGTACCAGTACCAGGGATATGAAACTTCTTCTTGTCTTTGGATCAAAGCAGTCAATGCTTCTTTTTGAAACCTGGACTTCCATCCACAGATCTATTCTTTGAGATAGTTTCTAAAAGGGGAGGGCTGTTGATGAATGTTTTTCTCACAGAATTGTATTTTTGGGGGAAAAAGAGGCCAATGTTAATGCAAAGGCTTTCAATGTTGGGTTGTACTATCTATCTATATCTTTCTGAAAAAATACTGTATAAGTTGTCATAGTTAATGGAATTGAAGAGAATTGAGATAAAATATTCACCTTATTCTTCTGATTTTAAAAGAAGATGGTGCCTCAGTGAAACAGGAAGATGAATCTCATTTCTCCACTGGCTCAATTTTTTCAACCCTGCAAAACAGATTACACCAGATATAATTAATCACTAATGCAACAAAAATTACAACCATTTCACCTACCAGTAGGAGAACAGGTACTCAGAAGAGACTTACTGACTCCTACTGCTGAATCTTCCATTTCAATGTCGTCAGCATCTTCATTTTCATCTCTTATCCCTTTTTGTGCAATCTGGTTCTGAACCGAAGGTTTTTTCTTATTTCGTGGATCATCGATCACCTTGATATCTATTCGTACAACTTCTTGCTCATTATCTCCAATGAATTTTCCTGCTCGTCCTTCAACTTCTTGCTCCTTCTGTTTTCTGATCTACTTCCAAGGTTCCTGCTTCATTCATGTTTGTTTTCATCGGTACTACTCCAAAGGCGTCTGTGGTGAAAGATTGTTTCACCATTTCATGGAGTGGAACGTTGGAAATTTCAGAAGTGCAGATGTGGAAGGAATATGCCTGTCTTTCTCGTCTGTTACAGTTTCCTCCGTGAAGAATCCACCCAAGATGAGTTTTTGTCGCAATGGGAAGATTTTCTGTGCTCTGAACTACTTTTCTGGCTACAGTGAGGCGTACGTTGTCTTGGCCTAGTAAAATCATAGGGCGTTCTCCTATTTCGTGGAAGGGTATTCCTGAGAAATAGGGGTATCTTTCCCAATCGGATTTTCGAACCTCTTGAACAGGCAAAGCTAAATTTCGTACTGTTCTGACATTTTGCAAACGGAAAATTTTAGCTCCATCGAATACTCCCGATATGTCAAAATTCAAGCAGCTCGAATCTTCATGGCGCTATGATAAGTTGTTAGTCCATTTGATGCAAAGCGGTTGAGCTGTACCATCTAGTCCCAATCTGTTGGCTATTGACTCGTCTACGAGGGTCACAGAAGAAGCTTCATCGCATAAAGCTACAGTCTCCAAAACAGTATTGTTACCATACAACTTTACTTTCACCATCCTTAACAGAACATTGCTTTCCCCATGTCCAACTGCAAGCACATTCTCATTATTTTCCCATTCTGTCTGAGTTGAATGGGTACCAGCATCTTTATCTTTATGAAGCAGGTGATGATGAGAACGCTTACAACCATTGATATTACACTGTCGTCTTGCTCTGCATTTCATGGTCTGGTGATTGTGTCGTAGACATGAAAAACACAATTTCTTTTTGGTAATAACTGCCCATCTAGTATCAACATCGTCAGAGGACATTTTTGAACAATCCTGTATTTTATGTCCTTTTCCTGTACAATATTTACATTTTTCGTCATGACTTTGTATATCTGTCGAAATCAAAGTAGTTTCTTGTCGTCTTGAAGAGAACTGAATATGTTTTGGTTTTGTTTCTATTTTGAAACTCTTGGAGCTATTGACAAAACACGCTGCAGTGGCTTTTCTATCAATCCAAACGGAAAATTCGTTCAGATTTGTCGTTCCCCCATTTTGCATAATTTCTTCTCCCCATTGGAGTTTCAACGAATCAGGTAGTTTCTGAACCAATTCTCGAAGTACTTGCGGATTTTGGAGATGTTCAAAATGTTCCAATGATTTGATGGTAGCCACGAGACAGCAAACATGATTGGAGAGGTGAATCAAAGTGTCCATGTTGTTTTCCCTTATTGGTGGAAGATTTCTCACCTTCATGATGAGCCCCTCGATGATTTGGTCAGGTCTACCAAATCTCATTTCGAGTGTCCTCAAAACTAGGTCAATGTTATCTGGGGTGGTCATCATTCCTGATACTGCAAGCTTGGCTTCACCTCTTAAACACTTTTGCAGTTTTATCATCATTTCTTCTGAAGAATATTCGCATAATTTGGAAATTCGCATGAACTGTGAAATGAATGTTGGCCATTCTTCGGAATTGCCGTCAAAAATACTGAAATCTTTGTCCACAACTTGCCTTGCTGCAAAACTACTTTGCTTTGGAGCACTAGCGACAGACTTTATGGCTTCAGTGATGGTATTGCATAATTGTTTGATCTCAGATATTTGTTCATTTCCTTCTTCTGGCTGGATTTCATGTTTTGTGGCCGAATGCAAATCATTTATCCATTTTCTCGTCTTCTGTACAGAATGGTTATCATCATTTGGTATTTGGCATTCAATATTGGGTATTGATGACTGAGATCGATTTTCTTGAAGTTCTTCAATTTCAGTCTCTCGAACTTCATTTTCTAGTTCTAAGATTTTTAGTCGATTTTCCAACTTTTTCATTTCGATCGCTTGTCTTATCTTCTCGACTTCAACGGCATGTCTTTTTTTACGAAGGGAAATACTACTGACTTTCGAAAGATTGGATTTCATGGAAAGAACGGATGAAGTTTCTGGTAATTCATTACCGACGTCTTTAGGTCCTGGGTGTTGACTCTGTTTGTCTTTCTGTTTTGAGTTCACCTTGGCCAACAAAAGTTCATCTCGTTCATCCATTATCTTTGTCTGGTATTCTTCTTTATTTGGATTTTGTGTAATTTCTGTCTTGTTTGACCTGACACTGACTGCATGTCGTCTTGATAATCCAAAAGCAGTTGGCCACTCATAACTGGGATTAAGTTTACTATGGGTACCTGCAGTCGTTCTTCTTGTATTTGCATGTCTTAAAATTCCTCTGGAATGACTTCTTCACCAAAGGACTTGTTATCCGGCTCGAAGGACCAATGTTATTTCGTCTTATTTCAAAGAATGTCTTCAGTTGTCTTCAATTTCAATGTTTTAATCAACTTTTCAACAGTATCAGTCAATTGACACAACTAATTCATTTTACATGTCAAAATCTGACTGATATTCCCCTACTATGATAAAACCTATCAAAAAATACATATATGTACAGAGTGAACAACAACACAAGACACTTACGAACCATTTTTTATCGTATTTAGATGGAGATATTCAAAAATAAATCCAAATAACGCTTTTAACATACAATGAAGCTCAAACACTTTGTTGACAACACTGTTCAAAATGTCAGAAGTTTTATAGAATAAAGATGGCGGCACGTAATTAATGAATGAACTGGACATAGATTCAAAAAACCGTATTAGAAAGAAGAAAGAAAGAAAGAAAGTTTATTGATCCATATAGACATTTAACAATGTATTGGATACGTCATAGAAAAAAAAAATTAAGAATCATCAATGGTATTATCCAAGAGGTACTCGCCTAATGTGTAGTAGCCCTTATTAGCAAGTACAGATCTTATAGTATCTCTAAACCTGTCACGATTCAGCCTCTTAATTCTACTAGGTAGATGATTGTAAATTTTTATACCACAATAGGCAGGAGAATTTTCATACTTGGCCGTGACATGCCCAGGGACAAACAAGGTTTCGTAATTACGAGTGTTATACCTATGAAAACTATTTAATTTAGTGAAATTTGACAAATCATCGTATACATACATCAAGCACTTAAATATAAAAATACAGGGTAGAGTGAGAATTTTATATTTGACAAACCATGGCCTACATGTATCACGTGGCTTTAGTTTAAAAATTAGACGCAAAATGCGCTTTTGTGATATGAATGCTCTTTTGTAGTCGACCGAATTACCCCAGAGAACAACATTATAGCTCAGGTGACTATATACAGAGCTGTAATAAATATTAATAAGAGATTGAGTTGGAAGAGAGTCTCTGACCTTGTTTATTGCATAGTAAGCAGAGTTGAGTTTTTTGCACACCGCTTCTATGTGGTTGGACCATTTTAGGGATGCGTCCAGGTACGTCCCCAAAAATCTGACACTGGTACTGGAGGCAACTTCATGTTCCCCAATAACAATAGGAAAGCTTTGTTCTGTTGTAACTCTGGTATTAAAGACTACAAATTTAGTTTTCCCCAAATTTAAAATGAGTGAATTTGCTCTACACCAATCACTGAAGCTATTAACCAATAGAGAACACTTCTCGGAGAGCTCCCCAGGACTCCGAGCTGAGGCCACCAAAGATGTATCATCCGCAAAGATGACTATTCTCTCCGCAGTAATATGATCGGGAAGATCATTGATAAATAATATAAACAGAAGTGGACCCAACACGGAACCCTGAGGAACTCCGAGATCAGTGTGCCGTTCACTCGAAAAAGTATTTTGAATCTTAACTGATATACTTCTGTCTACTAGATAGCTTTCAATCCAATCAAGGAAAATGCCTCTGAAACCCAAACTGTATAATTTGTGCAATATTAATTTGTGTGTTAAGCAATCGAATGCACGAGACAGGTCAAAGAATATACCCGCCACATGAAGTCCATGGTCCAGTGATTGATAGACGTATTCTACAAAAGAAATAGCAGCACTCTGAGTTGACTTTCGAGCTCTAAAGCCATGTTGACAATTTGTTATTTTCTTAAACCTATCCAGATAATTAATCATACGGTCGTAAACAATTCTTTCACGTATTGCCAAACGTTTCCATTCATTAATCTGAGGTGAAAAGATCGATCCGTTTCGCGAACATTTACATATACTTAAGTATATGTAATGTGAAGAATGCACAATAGTTGAAGAAACAATACTCGTTTCTGACATCCACACACAAAAGAGTAAAGCCCGCAACGGACGACGAGCGATAATATAATATATATTATAGCTTTGCATTGACATATGTCATTTTAGTATGGAAAAATATCGTAATATTGGAATATATATTATAGCGTCGTCCGCGGGGCTTGGTGCATTTTCATAAGGAGCGATATTGGTGTAATATATGAGATATAATATATCGCTCGCCGTCCGTTGCGGGCTTAAATGCATTTCAATCTGATTTTGATTGAGACTTTGTTTATTAGAAAATTCAAAGAACGTCACAACGTTGCAAAAATTTCTACTACATTTTGATTCCGTAGTATTCCAGTTACCCAGTTCAGTTCTGATGATTTTGAAAATTGGCTTCACTATTCATTTTTGAAAGGTGTGTCTCCTCTTTCTATGGTCTAAGGCCACCTTGAATATTTCGTTTTTGTGTACAATGTACAAGCCCATTTTTACTAAGCCCTCTTTGCAAACTGAAAAAATCTTTGAAAAAATCACAATCTTGAAAAAATTGAATTGTTTTATCATGCTAACAATAATAGTTATTTAATCAACTAGTTTATTAATGACAGCGATTAATGGTCGAAATATTTTAACGCGTGAGCGGAGCGAGCGCGTTAATGTTTGAGACCATTAATCGCTAGATTAATAAACGAGTTTATTACAAGATTTTTCCGTCGACCTCATCATGAATTGAAAATAAACTCTGGATTCAAAAAGATTTTTATTTCGCGTAATAGACAAATTTGACATAATGCAAATTTCTGTGTTCATTTCTATATACAGGGTGGGGCAGAAGAACCTATCCGATTTCAAATCCCTTTTTCTCAGAAGAGAGAGCAGGTAGAGTAGTGGGGTAAAAACCGTTAGAAAGCTGGTTTTATGCCATTTGTCAGTAGTCAACATGCCTTGGTCTGGTGAACATCGTGCTTTTGTTATTGAGCGGTTTATCGAATGCGGCGGTTCGATAATTGCTACACAACGTGCTTTTCGAATTCATTTCGGACTCGGGCGTCATGATCCTGTTCCACATCACGCTACGATTAAAGTGTGGGTGTCAAATTTTAGACAGACGAGTTCAGCATTGAAAAAGAAGTCGCCTGGACGTCCCAGGACAGCAACAGGACCTGAAAACGTGGCCAATGTGAGAGCCGCGATTGAACGTTCCCCGCGTCGTTCGGCGCGAAAACATTCGCTCGCTTTGGGGATTTCCAACCGCAGTATTCGGCGAATTTTGCACCGGGACCTCAAAATGCATCCCTACAAAATGGTTGTTGCACAGAAATTAAGTGAAAGGGATTTTGAAACCCGTACGAACCTGTGTCGCGATCTCCGAGAACTGCCAAACGACGATGTTGTGCTCTTCACGGACGAAGCCGAAAGTCATGGAAAGCTACCGCGAGCGCCTAAATAAGTGTATCCGCTCCCAAGGAAGACATTTGAGTGATGTGCTTTTCAAAACTTAAATTTAAAAATGGCATAAAATTTGCGATATGTTAATAAAAAAAATTTTTTGACAAGCTGAGTGGTTTTAATTTTATAACGTTTTGAAATCGGATAGGTTTTTCTGCCCCACCCTGTATTAATATTTATGCTCCCTATAGAAGTTTTCGAAAGATTCATGAATGGAATATAGGACATGTTGCGAAATTCTGAATAGTTTACATTTTTTCATGAGAATAAGTTGGATTAACGATTCAATTGAGTTTTATTTTTACCTTTGACATCAACAAAATACTATTAGGAGCATTCGCTATGAACTCTTCCACATGTTCTTCTTCGATTTTTCGATCAACAGTTTGTTTTATCTGCTTATATCAATGTTATCTTCAGCATCGAATACTTTGACCATAAATTTGCTTAATTCCTCTTTTCCGCAATACACGTAAAGTATGCCAACAAAACCATTACCGAAAATTTCAGAACGTTCTTTGGCAGTTTTTTCCACATCTAGCGGTATCGAAGGGATATTTTCTTCGATATTCATCATGTAAAATACCGTAACTGGTAAAATCAGATTCTGATCGAAAGCGAATAATTAAATTTGACACCTCGATAGTGCTCCGACATAGATGCATCTATGCTCCGACTGAATATTTTATGTTCGGTTGCCATGATAATCATGCATTAATACAAGAAATCATGCATTAATAGGGGTCATTAATGGATGATTTCGAGTGCGTTAAAATGAGCTTTTATTCTATGGTCGACGGAAAAAAAAATTACAACTGCATATTTAAATCAAATGCTCAAATTATCCTCCATTAATACATACAATAATACAATGTTGATTGAAAACCGTCTCTAACATGGTTCAGCATAATTTGAGTTACTAACGACACTCATTCACAATTCGTTGACGTAGTTCGTCCAAATTTTCAGGCTGAGTCACAAAAATATTGGACTTAAAAGTCCCGACTCCCGACAAGAAGAAGTCCAGAGGGTTCTTGGCGAAAACAGTTTATCAGAATTACGTTTTTCATACTAAGGAATACGAAATATACGGAGTGGTTCGTCTGAAATTGATCACCCTGTATATTCACTACATTCATTTTCTCTTCAAGATTCAATACTCGACATTTTGCAGACATTACTGCTTTCTTGGCGAAATCTCAGACGTTCTATCGGGAAGATCAAACTATACTGAACTAAACCAAACGCATTGAAAACCCAGGAAGCCCAGGATGATCATCATCTGCAACTGGGTTTTCTCCGTCTGTCAACCACCTGAACACAGTATGCAGTGAATTACCTATTATGAAATATTTACGTTGCCTTATAGTAGTTTCCGTAATTCCGTTGTCCGTTTAAGGGAAAGTTCCGGAACCTAGAATACGAAATATGGGTGTCCGCGTCCGCCCAAGAGAGGGTACTATCTGAAGGAATTGCATTTGCCGAATTCCGGACTATGAAAATGTGTCCGTTCAGCAGAGGTGTCCGCCCAAAGGAGGTGTCCGTTAGTAGAGGTTTCACTGTATATGGCGAGAAATAGTTCCTGCATTACCCACATAATTTCATTGCGATTTTCGGATAGAGAGCGCCATTGTACATTTCATTCATAAGGATAGAGATGTTTATAGAACTTATAGTGATTATGAAAGTTCTATGGAGATATTTCATAAAATGCACGATGGCGCCTCTATCGGATTAGTTTTCCTATTCGTTCTGAACGGCGACCTTAAACAATGATATAACATATAACGGTGGCGAGGTAGCGGGCGCGCAAGACACACTGTTATTTCGTCTTATTTCAAAGAATGTCTTCAGTTGTCTTCAATTTCAATGTTTTAATAAACTTTTGAACAGTATCAGTCAATTGACACAACTAATTCATTTTACATGTCAAAATCTGACTGATATTCCCCTACTATGATAAAACCTATCAAAAAATACATACAGGGTGTTTGGTAATTCGACGTGAACCTTGAAAAGGGATATACTAGACGTCATTTGCAGTGAATTGCGTCGAGTGAAGCATGGTCCGATAATCTATGGTTACGAAGATATCGCCATTTTTCAACTTTTTTGAAATTTTCTGCTTCGTTATCGAAAATAATTAATTTTGTGAAAACTACTCTACTCTAAATATTCAATGAATATTTTTTTCAAAGCTGAGGAGATGGTCCTCATCTCTTGCGAAAAAGTATTCACTAAAAATTCAGATAACCCGAGATATAAAGGGTCATAAATGGCTGCACCTGTTTTCCTCATGAAATCTTGATAAAACAATTGGGAATTACTTGAAAAAAGTATTATGAACTAGGTGTACAAATGTCAAGAAAAACTTCCCTGTTTCATCAGCTTTCCAAATAAATAAATAAATAATTCTCTTTATTTCAAATCATCATGATACATGACATAATAATTATATGACATTGCAAAGAATTAGAAGTGAAATTGTGTCAAAACTTTACGTCTATTTACTCATAAAAAATTCCTCGACGCTATATGGTTCCATTTCAAGAAGCATTTTGAAGATCTTTCTTTTGTATATATTAATATTAGTTTCTGTTCGGATTTCTATAGGACAATGGTTGAAATATCTTATTGATTGGTATTGTGGCCCCTTTTCTGTTGTTGTAAGCTTGTGTGCTGGGTACAAAATCTGTGTTGTTCTTGTATTGTAATGCTGACTTCTGTTTTCGGTATAATAATGTCTGTTCTTAAAAAGAAAAAGAAAAAGTAGGTTCACTTGTATGTGAATAGCAGTTGTTGTTGAAAGGCCGTTCTGTTTAAATTTACTTCTACAAGAGTCTTTTGACTTCATGCCAAGGATGATTCTTAGTGCTCTTTTTTGGATCTTGAAGACATTATTCACATTTGAGCTCGCACCATAAAACAGAATCCCATATCTCAATTTTGACTCGAAAGAGTTCTGATAGATTATTTTCAGAGATTTTATGTCCAAATACTGTTTTATTACCCTCAGAAGGTGACAAGTTATTGAGAGTTTTTTTGATAAATCTTGAATGTGTTCTGTCCAGCTCAAATTTTCATTTATCCATAATCCAAGAAATTTTGTTGTTTTATCGAATTGTATCTTAGAGTTTGATAATTTCAGATATTCTGGGGTGTCATAGCCGGCATGATTAGTTTTAAAAAGAATTATGCTTGTTTTGTCTACATTCATACACAATTTGTTTCTGGTAAACCAATTTTCTGTCTTATTCAGAACTGCTTCTGCCATGATCGTTATTTCCGGAAAGGTATTTGCTTTCAATAATATATTTGTATCGTCAGCGTAATTGATGACTTTGGTTTCATCTTTTTCATCCACGATGGTGTGCAGGTCATTTCTGAAGAGTGTAAAGATGATTGGTCCAAGAATACTACCTTGTGGTATACCTAATTTTATGAGGTTAGGTTCCGATAAGCACTCATCCATACCATTGTTTACGTACGTTCTTTGTGACCTTCCTGTCAGATATGAATGTATGAGCTCCAATGCTGTGCCTCGTATACCCATTTGTTCCATTTTTTCCAAGACGTATTCATGGCTTAAGCTGTCAAAGGCTTTTGATAGATCTAGGAAGAGGCCGATGATCATTTCCGAGTTTTCCAAAGCTAGTAATATTTCAGTCATGAACTCATAAATAGCTGTATCTGTTGATCTTCCTTTGATGTATCCATGTTGGTTGCCGGAGTAAATATTGCAGTTGGTCAAGAAGAAACATAGTTGCTTGCAAATTACCATTTCAAATAGCTTGGAAAATGCTGGTAAAAGGCTTATTGGCCTATAGTTTTGATAGTTATTCGGATCACCTTTTTTAAAAAAGGGTTTTACTATTGCCTCCTTTAGTTTCTTAGGGTAGATTCCATACTTCAAAGAATTGCTGATAATAAATGCTAACGGGAACTTTGTGAAAGTTATGGTAGCTTTGACGACAGTTGTTGGAATTTCATCTACACCACTGCTATATTTGTTTTTCAATAATGAACATGTATTTTGGACCTGTTCTTCTGTTACGGGGTCGAATATTAAACTTTCATTATTTCTTTTGATTTCACTAGTGAAAGGGCTGTCCTTCAGTTCTTTTATGAGGTGTGAGGCTGCCTCTGAGAAGTAGTTATTGAAATCATTAGCAATTTCCTCAATTTGGCCTTCTATTGGAATATATTGTTGGTTGATTTTACCTTTTATTTCTTTTACGGCTTGCCTTAGACTTTTTGTTTTATTATCAGAATTCAATATTTTTTGCTTGTATTTATCACTTTTTTCTTTCATTAGTAGCAAATCATATTCTCTTTTTGTTTCTTTGTATGCCTTTGTGAAAGCTTTATTTGTTATTTTACAAGTAAGCAGAATGTCTAGCCGTTTTTTACATTCAGTTACCTCTGTATTATGTTGATATGGCTTATTTGGTCTTTGTAAGGGCACTTTTTTTTTGGGGCACACCATATTGAACGCTGTTGTGAAGCATTGCATGAAGTTGTCCCATTGTTTGTCAACTTGCGATTCCTCCACGTCTGATATTGTTCTCCAGTCTTGCTCCTCTAATCTGTTGCATAGGTCCTTGATGGTATCTTCATTTATTATCCTTTTATATGTGTAAAAAGGTACATATGTCAATAATTCCTTCATGCAATCTAAAAATATGGCCAGAAAACCAAGCAGACAACAGACTTTTTCGGGTCATTCAGATATCCTATTATTCTTTATTTCACTCGGCGTGATTCGTAAGCCGTAAGCGGGCCATGGTTCGATAAGGTTCGATCAATAAATGACTCGAAAAAGTCTGTTGTCTGCTTGGTTTTCCGGCCATATTTTTTGATTGCATGAAGAAATTATTGATGTATGTACCTTTTTGGAAAGCTGATGAAACAGGAAAGTTTTTCCTTGCATTTGTACTCCAAGTTCATATTACTTTTTTCGAGTAATTCTCAATTGTTTTATCAAGATTTTATGAGGAAAACAGGTGCAGCCATTTATGACCCTGTATATCTCGGGTTATCTGAATTTTTAGTGAATACTTTTTCGCAAGAAATAAGGACCATCTCCTTAGCTTTGAAAAAATATTCATTCACTATTTAGAGTCGAGTAGTTTTTACAAAATCAATTATTTTCGATAACGAAGCAGAAAATTTCAAAAAAGTTGAAAAATCGCCATATCTTCGTAACCATAGATTTTCGGACCATGCTTTACTCGACGCAATTCACTGCAAATGACGTCTAGTATATCCCTTTCCAAGGTTCACGTCGAATTATCAAACACCCTGTATATGTACAGAGTGAACAACAACATTTTCTCCCCTCCGTGAAGAAGTTTCAGCTTCTCTCACTCTAGCCATTTTCGATGTCGATTCTGCGCAACTTTGCAACGGGGCGCTTGAATTCTCCGTTACTAGTTTTGACACTCACGACTCGAACTCGTCCATCAGGGCCTGGATACAGTGTCCCTACTTTTCCTAATTTCCACTGCCTTCTTGGGGAATTCTCCTCATTTGCAGAAATTGACAATTCAGGAGCTAAATTTGTCCGTCCACTCAGAAGCAATATTCCTCTCTTATTTATACTATCTTCATCTATATCTCCGATAGTTGCTTTCGGTATCTCTTTCTTGTCGGGAATTGCTCGTATCTTTTCTGATTCTTTCATTGTTTCGTAGTCTTTCTCTTCATCCTTTTCTTCATATATTTCTTCATCTTTCTTTTTCGATTTGTCGTCTTTCATGTTGATATCTTCATCATCATCTATTTGTGGTTCAACCGAGAATTCATTGCCTTCTCTTGAATAATCTATCATCTTTGTTTTGAATTGTGCTTCCTCTTTCTCATTACGTTGTACATCTCTCCCGTCATTTTTAGTTTCATAACGTAGCTTAGGATCTTCTGTTTCCTTGGAATCTGTGTGCTTCTTTTCCTTCAGAAATGTTTCGTTATTCATCTGCTCAGTTGGTATAAATTCCAATGATGCTTGCTTGTAAGCAACATTGCCATGAATATTTCTCAAATCTTCCGTTTTCGTGGTTTCATTTTGAGCTCTCGTTCGATCAATTACTTCATCCTCATTCAAATCTTGCCTTTTCACATATCCGAATGAAATTGCCAGGTCATTTATCGAATTATCTCTTGATTCTATATGTCTTGGTGATTTGTTTCTTTCGATTTCTTCAACATTTTGATCTTTGGATTTGCTCCTACTCCTACTGATGAATCTTCCATTTCAATGTCGTCAGCATCTTCATTTTCATCTCTTATCCCCTTTCGTGCAATCTGTTTCTGAACTAAAGGTTGTTTCTTATTTCCTGGATCCTCGATCACTTTGATATCTTTTCGTACACCTTCTTGCTCATTATCTTCAATTTCTTGCTCCTTCTGTTTTCTAGAAGCAAAATCATGATCTACTTCCAAAGTTCCTGCTTCACCCATGTTTGTTTTCATCGGTACTATTTCGAAGGCGTCTGTGGTGAATGAGTGTTTCACCATTCCATGGAGAGAAACGTCGGAAATTTCAGAAGTGCAGATGTGGAAGGAATATGCCTGTCTTTCTTGTCTGATACAGTTTCCTCCGTGAAGAATCCACCCAAGATTGGTTTTTGTCGCCATGGGAAGATTTTCTGCGCTCTGAATAACTTTTCTGGCTACAGTGAGGCGTACGTTGTCTTGGCCTAGTAAAATCATAGGGCGTTCTCCTATTTCGTGGAAGGGTACTCCTGACAAATAGGAGTATCTTTCCCAATCGGATTTTCGAACCTCTTGAACAGGCAGAGCTAAATTTCGTACTGTTCTGACATTTTGCAAACTGAAAATTTTAGCTCCATTGAATACTCCCGATATGTCAAAATTCAAGCAGCTCGAATCTTCATGGCGCGATGATAAGTTGTTAGTCCATTTGATGCAAAGCGGTTGAGCTGTAACATCTAGTCCCAATCTGTTGGCTATTGACTCGTCTACGAGGGTCACAGAAGAAGCTTCATCGCATAAAGCTACAGTCTCCAAAACAGTATTGTTACCATACAACTTCACTTTCACCATCCTTAACAGAACATTTCTTGCCCCATGTCCAAATGCAAGCACATTCTCATTATTTTCCCATTCGGTCTGAGTTGAATGGGTACGAGCATCTTTATCTTTATGAAGCAGCTGATGATGAGAACTCTTACAGCCATTGATGTTACACTGTCGTCTTATTCTGCATTTCATGGTCTGGTGATTGTGTCGTAGACATGAAAAACACAATTTCTGTTTGGTAATAATTGCCCATCTCGTATCAACATCGTCAGAGGACATTTTCGAACAATTCTGTATTTTATGTCCTTTTACTGTACAATATTCACATTTTTCGTCATGACTTTGTAAATCTGTCGAAATCAAAATAGTTTCTTTTCGTCTTGAAGAGAACTGAATATGTTTTGGTTTGGTTTCTATCTTGAAACTCTTGGAGCTATTGACAAAACACGCTGCAGTAGCTTTTTCATTAATCCAAATGGAAAAGTCGTTCAGATTTGTCGTTCCCCTATTCTGCATAATTACTTCTCCCCATTGAAGTTTCAACATATCAGGTAGTTTCTGAACCAATTCTCGAAGTACTTGGGGATTTTGGAGACGTTCAAAATGTTCCAATGATTTGATGGTAGCTACGAGACAGCAAACATGATTGGAGAGGTGAATCAAAGTGTCCATGTTGTTTTTCCTTATTGGTGGAAGATTTCTCACCTTCATGATGAGCCCCTCGATGATTTGGTCAGGTCTACCAAATCTCATTTCGAGTGTCCTCAAAACTAGGTCAATGTTATCTGGGGTGGTCATAATTTCTTATACTGCAAGCTTGGCTTCACCTCTTAAACACTTTTTCAGTTTTATCATCATTTCTTCTGAAGAATATTCGCATAATTTGGAAATTCGCATGAACTGTGAATTGAATGTTGGCCATTCTTCGGAATTGCCGTCAAAAATACTGAAATCTTTGTCCACAACTTGCCTTGCTGCAAATCTACTTTGGTTTGGAGCACTAGCGACAGACTTTATAGCTTCACTAATGGTATTGCATAATTGTTTGATCTCATATATTTGTTCATTTCCTTCTTCTGGCTGGATTTCATGTTTTGTGGCCGAATGCAAATGATTTATCCATTTTCTTGTCTTCTCTATAGAATGGTTATCATCATTTGGTATTTGGCATTCAATATTGGGTATTGATGACTGAGATCGGTTTTCTTGAAGTTCTTCAATTTCAGTCTCTCGAACTTCATTTTCTAGTTCTAAGATTTTTAGTCGATTTTCCAACTTTTTCATTTCGATCGCTTGTCTTATCTTCTCGACTTCAACGGCATGTCTTTTTTACGAAGGGAAATACTACTGACTTTCGAAAGATTGGATTTCATGGAAAGAACAGATGAAGTTTCTGGTAATTCATTACTGACGTCTTTAGGTCCTGGGTGTTGACTCTGTTTGTCTTTCTGTCTTGAGTTCACCTTGGCCAACAAAAGTTCATCTCGTTCATCCATTATCTTTGTCTGATATTCTTCTTTATTTGGATTTTGTGTAATTTCTGTCTTGTTTGACCTGACACTGACTGCATGTCGTCTTGATAATCCAAAAGCAGGTGGCCACTCATAACTGGGATTAAGTTTACTATGGGTACCTGCAGTCGTTCTTCTTGTATTTTGCATGTCTAAAAATTCCTCTGGAATGACTTCTTCACCAAAGGACTTGTTATCCGGCTCGAAGGACCAATGTTATTTCGTCTTATTTCAAAGAATGTCTTCAATTTCAATGTTTTAATAAACTTTTGAACAGTATCAGTCAATTGACACAACTAATTCATTTTACATGTCAAAATCTGACTGATATTCCCCTACTATGATAAAACCTATCAAAAAATACATATATGTACAGAGTGAACAACAACACACACCGTAAGATCTATGAATCTCAAACCTTATATTGTTGTTTTGTGTCTCAAACATCAGTCTCTGTGAACCACGCATGCGTATAGCGACAACCGGCGTGATGTAAATGGCGTAAACAAAAAAACGAATCATTTCTCGAGATATGTTGTTATAAAAGGGGAAAGTAAATATTTTAGGGGTTTTTCTTCGATCTCGTGATGACTATGTGAAGACTTTCAGTGAATTAATGTAAAATCAACCTTATAGTGTCGAGTTTATAAAATTCCAAGAGGATATTGTTTAGATAGAAACGTCGGCTCAGGTTATTTAGCGCCAAGTATCTTTTTATTTTTCAGTAATTTCAATTTAATACGTGGTTTGTATCGGCATTTATCCGATTTTTGTATTTCATTGACATTTATTTTTAACATGGACCGGTAACAATATATTTTCAATAGAAACTGTGCGTATTAAAGGTATAATTTCCTGATGTTCAATTTTATCTCCCACATTTTTTGTGGGATTTTATTATTTACATATCTCTAAATCAAACATTTGGTAGGAATCGAACTCTGTACGAGCATTGAGTTTGAATATACAACAATGCAGTTGAACGATTCGATGCAAAAATTTTTGCAGTTTACTGCCAACTTTATTGCGGCACATAGCTACTAAAGGAACAATAATCTGCCGATTCATGTTGTTAGATATTCATTTACAGAAATCTGTAGGATATTAATTTTTTCCTAGTTCTATGAATAATAGGCGAAATTAACAGGTGTGATGAAATACTGAACATCCCACATTTCCATACGCCGCGCCGGTCCTGATCGTCATCGTAGTCCAAGATCCCAGAGCAATCAGACATAACTTATTTTCACACGGATGAAACCTGAAGTTTTCAGTAGCGTCTCGTGTGCCTTGGATACCTACGCGCTTTGTGGAACTTCCCGAGTGACACCTGGGCTAATTTTTATATATATCACAAGCAGGCCGTCCCAGCTTCGCCCGAGTAGAAATTTCTTTCACGCGGCGGTTTCATCTTCAAAACTTCAACCTGCAATATCTTTTGATGTACTCGTTGTAATTGTATGATGTGAAGGGCAATTTTGTTCTAAATTAAATACTGGGGAATTTATCCCCAGTATTAGGTTGGATTAGGATCAATACCCAATTCATAAAAACACACTCCCAAATAGTGCATAATTTTGGAAAACATCTGATTACCATAAACAGGTAATAGCAAGTCAATCTTGAGAGACAGATACATGCTTTCGCAGACTTTTTTGTAGAACTATTCAAGAGGTACATTTCCGTCATACATTGTATCCCCGTAAGTCTTACGGTTTTTGCAGCGCACGTGAAAATAGCTGATTTTGGCTGATTTTTTTGTAATTATTGAAGTTATAGCAGGTATCCTTTTTTTTCGGGTGAAAAGTATAGCATATGTCACTCAGGGATAATGTAGCTTTCTAAGGGTGAAAGAATTTTTGAAATCGGTCCAGTAGTTTTTGAGCCTATTCGTATCAAACAAACAAAAATACAAATCTTTCCTCTTTATAATATTAGTATAGATGTAGAATATTATTTTGAAGTAATATCATAAGTGTCAGACACTTTTGATGGACCAGAGCTTTTGTCAGACGCTTTCAGCCCAAAGCTACTACTGACAATACACGATAAACTTTATGACGTCATTCTATATCCAATATGGCGGACCATACAAGATGGCGGCATAGTTATTTTTTATGCACTTCTACAATATGGGTATCAAATGAAAGGGCTTGTTGAGAGTAACTCGAAAAATTATGTTGACGTCATTCAAAATCCAATATGGCGTATTATCCAAGATGGCGGAATAATCATTTTTTTATGCACTTCTGCAATATGGGTATCAAATGAAAGGGCTAACAAGCCCTTTCATTTGAACTCTTAACAAAGAGTAACTCAAAAAATAAGGTTGACGTCATTCTAAATCCAATATGGCGGAACATCCAAGATGGCGAAAACGTAATTTTTTATGCACCTCTACAATATGCGTATCAAATGGAAGGGCTTGTGGAGAGTAACTCGAAAAATAATGTTAACGTGATTCTAAATCCAATATGGCGTAACACCCAAGATGGCGGAATAGTTTTTTTAATGCACTTCTGCAATTTGGATACCAAATGGAAGGGCTTGCCGAGAATATTTAGAAATAACTAAAAAGTAAAAAATAAATTAAAAGAAAAAAACTTTTTGAAAAAAGCTTTTATTTAAATGCTCTAAAAAAAGAAAATAAATTTTTCCTTTGAAATTTCAACTATCAACTCATAACTTCATAATACACAATTTATATGATCATAACAGCTTGTCGCGCGATTTACTTGTTTAAATAAACTAGTACCTATTCAATTGAGTATCTAAGGTCTGCTGAATACAATTTTTTATATATAAGTTTAATTAAATACTTATAGATAGGTACTTACACAGAACTCGCGACAATCTTTTATGATCATATAAATTGTGTATAATGAGGTTATGAGTTGATAGTTGAAATTTTAAAGGAAAATTTTATTTTCTTTTTTTTAGAGCATTTAAATAAAAGCTTTTTTCAAAACGTTTTTTTGCTTTTAATTTATTTTCCAAATTTTGGTTTTATATTTCCTCAGGTCGACTTGAATCAAATAGCATGAAATAAATATAAAACTACCAATTATCAGTCAGAAATTCTCTCTATACCATTTGATTTTGAAAACCAGTCGAATATGCAGAGGTTTTTATGTTGGAAAAACGCTGTTTCCGTGATTAATTTCCATGCCTATGTTCAATAGTCTTTCCTATAACAAATTCAGATAACCCGAGAAAAATCATCATATTGATGGTTCACTTTTTAATTTTGTACAATGCATATGTTAAGAAATCAAGCTACCCGCTTACGTGAAGCACACTGACTTGTCCTTTGTTTCATATATTCAACGTCAATAATTATGAAATATTATTTTTTCAGATTCCTGAATATTGCCGCTCATTAGAAGAAAGTGAAATTGTCGAGAATGCATTTTCCTTGATTTTTGCTTTTGATGAAATAGTTGCTCTGGGATATAGGGAGAGCATAAATTTATCTCAAATTCGCACATTTGTTGAGATGGATTCACATGAAGAAAAAGTTTATCAAGCTGTTCGTCAGGCAAGTGCTTGTATTTTAAAACTGTTATCACCCGTACAAATTCAAAAGAGATGTTCGTATAATCATCTCATCTTTCCTTTTCCCTATTGACAGGGACTGAAATGAAGTGTATGTCAACAAGGAAAGTATAGACAGTAGTATTAATATTCATAATGGAAGTGGTATTATATTCTAATATTGCCGCTTGTCGAAATTTTCTTTTATTTATTTTATTTGTGAACTAATTGGTGAAAACAGTAAAAGTTGTCTCGTTATTCCAAATTCGCTGATAACTGAGAATTTCTCAAGAACTATAATCAAGAGAAAAATTCTTAACACACTCTTATTTTTTGAATAATGAGATTTTTCAAAGAAGGTCATACAAAGGGTGAGTCAACTGTGTTTGGTCGGTCGATAACTCTTGGAAATGTTGAGCTAGAATAATGATTTGAATTTATTTCGGTTGAGGATACCAGTTACTATCCTGTTTTTTAACATAAGAATGACCACTAGAGATCCTTGGAAACATTTCCTCTAACTCGAATGGATTGCGAATTACCTTAAGTAAACATTCAATTTGGGATATTCTGTACCTTTTAAAATTTCAAAAATATCCGTTAACTCAAAAATCAGTGATACTTTCATTAAACATGTTTTTTAATATTTTGATCACGCTTCACTCTGTATATTCAAAAAATATTTTCCTATAAATATTACGGATTAGAACAAATAGCAATCATGAATCATGAATTCCAATTGTGTTGCGAAGCATCTCAGAATTTTTACTGATAAATGTTGAGGGAGCTTTCAAAAATGCACATTTTCGAAAAAAATTCTATTACCCTGACACGATGATAGATAGTTTGTCATAAAAATTGGCCTTCAGTCATTGACATCAGTTTTCAACAGTCTCTTTTATAAACAGGACTCTTCGTGTTCCTTCCAAGTGTTAGCTCATATGTGGTATGCAACAAGTTACCCTTAGCACGAGTTTGCGTCTTTGGGACTCCTCATATTGTGTATCATATACACAAATTTAATTCTCAAATATGTTTGACTTAACTTGACAACTTTAAATTTCATTTTGAAGGATTTTCCAATAAGATGTGTTATTTCAAAGAGAAATTCCATTTTTAGATAAATGATCGCATGTTTATTTCATTATAAAGAGGAATATATGCCGTTGATAATGGAAAATAACATCAGCGGAATGACCACCACGACCATAGGACTATAATATCCTTTTCATTAAATTTTCCATAACCAAATCGTAAAGTGGCTGCCCTATGTCCACGATATCCATCTTTGAGGCCTTGAATCAACTCTGGCTTTTTGGCGTAGACCTCATTCACATGGCCCCAAAAGAAGAAGCCGCAAGGTGTTATATCACAAGATCTCGGTGGCCAATTGTGATAATCTTTTCGAGAGATATCACGGTCCGGAAACTTTTCCCGTAAAAGATAAATGGTCTCGTTGCTTGTGTGGCACGTAGCGCCGTCTTGTTGAAAGTAAACGTTGTCCAGATCAATACCATCCAAGTACGGCCATAAAAAATCCTAACTTTTGTTTGTGGAATGCCTAATTTCAATGAACGACGAGGAATAGACAAAACTGGGTTTTCTTCAACATTTTCGGCTCCATCAGCCATATTTTTGGCTGTTCTTGAGCGGCGTGCACGGGTTTTATTCTTCACATCACTAACTTGTCCCAACTTGTTTGTCACTCAAATTTTTCCCTCAATTTCCGTAAGCGGTTCGACAAGGTGCTTCACGACGACCCAAAAATGTTGGAGTTTTACGAACCGTCTCTGCCAACTCTCACCATTTTTGTTGTGAATTTTAATGATTTCAATGCGTTGTTGAAGCGTGTATCGTTCCATTTCGGTTGATGGCGTAGTTTCAACTTGTCAAATGTCAAAAAATGGACAGCTTCAAAAGTATTATCTACCGAAATAGCGGGTTATGCAAAATAACACCTTTTATTTGAAAACCCTTTATATTAACTTGATATATACTCCTGTATAGAATTACACAATAGTATTATATTGTAGACTCAAGAAAGAGAAGCGAAGAATAAAATGTGGGAGAAGGCTAAAGAGCTACAGAGACAGAAGATTGAGGCCAAAAAATTGGGAAAACCATCATTTGGCAACAGTGGGGGATTTGGTAGTACAACTGCTTACACTCCGACACCATCTGTTGGAGATGTTGTCAGTGTACCTAATGATATAAAAACTAGTAGTTATACTAATGTACAGTAAGCATGTCTTAATTGTATTGGAAAGAAGCTTAACACAGAATTTCTTTCCTGATATTATGAATTCATTATTTCTTGTGTTCTAGGAAACCTGCTAGCAGAGGCATGAAGTTAGGAGGTAAAGGGAAAGATGTTGAATCTTTTGTGGATCAACTTAAATCAGAAGGAGAGAAAGTTATTGCCCCAACACCAAACAGTATTTCTCAAACAGGACTCAAAATACCCACTGTTAATAAAATGGATATTGATGAGTATGTATATAAATTTCTACCTACCATATGATCATATTTTTCATTTTATTCATATGATTTTAGTGTACATTTGAGATTAGAAGAAAAATTGCTCCTGAGCATTGGAAGAAATGGTGGTATACAACAATTTGAATTGTCCGGCTTGATTACATTGCATATTGGAAATGAAAAATGGGGAAGAATCCGCATACAGATAGAAAATCTTGATAGTCGAGGCGTGCAGTTGCAAACTCATCCAAATGTAGATAAGGAATTATTCAAAATACGCTCCCAGGTTTGTAGCTTCAGCGAAAAAAAATGTTGCTAACATTATCAACTCAGAGAATTTTATGCATTGGCTTGCAATGGTGAGACGTTCTGTAACCTGTGATACGGAGGTTCTTCCCAAACTAAAGATAGAAATAAATTGGACAATGTAGCCATATTGATAATATCATGAGCGAACTTTTTTTGTAATTTATTAGTTAAATTTATTGATAAATTCGAGATTATGACGCAACTGACGATGGAAAATAACACCAACCAAATGACCACCACGACTACAGGACCATATCCTTTTCATGAAATTTTCCATAACCAAATCGCAAAGTGGCTGCTCTATGTCCTCGATATCTTCCATCTTTGGGGTCTTGTATCGACGCTGGGCTCTTAGCGTAGACCTTCTCTTTCACATGGCCTCAAAGGAAGAAGTCGCAAGGTGTTGAATTACAAGATTTCGGTGGCCAATTGTGATCACCTGTTCCTGATATAACACGGTCCGGAACTTTTCCCGCAAACGATCAATGTTTTCATTGCTTGTGTGGCACGTAGCGCCGTCTTGTTGGACGTTTACGTTGTCCAGATCAATACCATCCAATTCCGGCCATGAAAAATCATTAATCATCTCTCGATAGCGCAATCCATTCATCATAACTGTTTCTCCAGCCTCTTTCTCGAAAAAGTAAGGTCCAATGACCCTGCCGAACCATAAATCGCACCAAACTTCAGGATCATTTTCATGCATTTCAAGGACCCAATCAGCAGAGACACGACGTTGTTGAAGATCGGCCGGCTTGAGTTCTCGTGTTAACTGAACTTTATAAGACCCAAATCTTTATGCAAAACACGGTGTAATGGACAGCATCAATATTTTCGGCTGTTTTTGAGCGACGTGCAAAGTTTTTTTTTCTTCACATCACTGACTAGTCCCAACAACTCAAAATTTTCCACCAATTTAGGTAATGCGGTTCGACAAGGTGCATCACGCGTTTACCGTCTCTGTCATTCTCACCATTTTTATAGTGAATTTTAAGAATTTCAATGCGTTGTTGTCGCGTGTATCGTTCCATTTTTATTCATCTATGGTATCTACTTGTCAAATTTCAAAAATGACAGCTTCACAAGTGACATTTCCAAAAATAGCGGACTATTCAAAATAACATCTCTTGTTGGAAACCCTTTACAAAGGAGGGAAATGGACTAGTACAAACTTTCGAACCTCCTACGGATAGCATGACTCATAGTATCATGAGCATTCAGGATCACACATTTTGCTGCTATATCTTGAGCTTCTTCATATCTTAATCAGGAGCTCTGCTAGATTAGATTAGCAATCGCGGAAGCATATAGGCAAGTTCAATTTGATTCAATAATTTTGTTTTGGTTCACAGTTCTGGACCGTTCGCACAAGCGCGATGTCAAAATCCTAAATAACCTGTTTTGGTTCACTCTGAACTGGTTCGGAACTATATTGTCCGGTGTTTTGGTTAGACTACGGAACAATTCTGAACTATCCTAGGACGGTGAAAACAGTTCGAACCTCTGATAACGAACTGGTTCAGAATTCAGAGTTCGGATAATGCGTAGTAGCGTAGTGCTTAGTGAAGTGTTCAATTTAAAAACGTGCTTGTTATAAGAATTTGGTGTTTTCTTGTATTTTGTCAAATATAATATAAAGGAAATATATTGCGTAGTGGAGGTAATGAGTACAATAACTTTATCATTTATAATTTCTAATATTAACTTTTTTTTTCAGAATTTCCTGTCAGAAATGTGGGAATCCAGCTCAAGTTCATCATCTTCTAGTGATGAAGATGAATTTTTAGCCACAGTCCTACCACTCCTACCTGAGAGAGAGAGAGAAAACGTTTTTTATTGACTCAAAGGCCAAGAGCCATCGACCATAGGTCCTTCAGCTCAGTACAATTATCGAACATTCTATTCTATACAAAAAAAAAAGAACAACAACAATAGCATTCAAACGGTCGTATTATACACTTCTCTCATACTTTGGATGAGTGTTGCTGTGGGGAATTTCCTTCTCTTCTTGGCATGCTCCTCATCATGATAGAGCTGCATTACATCTGCAATGTTTTGCAGCCTGCTGTAGAATTTCTTGTTTAATTTTTTTAATCTGCTTGATATAGGTTCGGTGTCTGTCAATGTGTACAGCAGATGGTTGGGTGGGTTATATAGTCTATTCATGGGGTGTCTCAAACGACTGATACTCCTGAGGGCTGTCCTCTCTGCTACTTCCAAGTTTTTGATAGCTGGGTTTCTACAATTTATTAGAATTGGATGTGCATATTCAAGTAATGGTCTGCAAAAAGACGTGTAGATTTTCTTTGCATTTTTCAGTGAAAGACCTTGGTTTCTTATCACCAGTTTCGAGAAGTACTTTGCACGTGATATTGATTTCTTCTTCATTAGGTTGGTATGTTGATTGAAGTTAAGTTTATGGTCTATGTGCACGCCTAAGTATTTGATTGTTTGTTGGGTTCTTATGTGTTTTTTACATACTCTAACTGTTGGGGAACTTGGTGAAGGATTATGGCCGAATATTATGAGCTGTGACTTTTGTGGGTTGGGCTTTAGTCTCCAGATGCGGAACCAGTGCTCGATCTTATCCATTAGCTCTTGTAGGTTATTGATGCATTTTTCCAAATTTTTGTCATGTGACATGATCAGGGTGTCATCCGCATATTGAAGGACATACTGGTTGTTCATGTATGTTCCCGGCTCAAATATATCTCCACAGAAAATGTTGTAAAGGATAGGTGACAGAGGTGATCCTTGTGGTGTTCCCTGTTTTGGGGTGAATGGAATAGAATAGAATAGAATACTTTATTTAGACTATACAATAACCAAGTCAAAAACATACAACAAATATCTTAGCTTCCTACAGTAGAATAAAAATCTTCAAAACTGTAGGGAGGATTTTGAATTAGGTGACTTCTTAGGGTTTTTTTCATTGCTTTCTGGTTTAGGCCTTTCCAGTTTCTTGGTAATTTGTTGTAGAGTGTGGCTCCGAGAGTTCTTCTTGAGTTGACCTGCAGCCTTGTTTTTGGGATATTTAGATTGTCATTGGTCCTAAGGTTATATGGTTGACTTTCTGATCTTGTGATGAACTGCTCTGGGTGGTTTACTGCCTCAAGTATCATTTTGATTATTACTTCGGCTGTTATGGTGAGTATTTGGTTCTTTGTAAACAGAGGTTTGCAGTGGGTTCTAGAATTAACACCTTCCAGGGCTCTGACAGCTGCCTTCTGCGCAAGTAGCACTTCCTGACTGTGAGCAGAGGTTCCCCATATCTCCAGACCATACAGCATCCTTGAGTGAAATAGTGCATGATAAGCCTGCAGAGCCGCTTTTTGAGTGATGATTTGTCGAATTCTACGTATTGCATATATGGCACTGGAGAGTCTACCTCTCAGGTTGAGAGAGTGCTCACCCCATAGTAGTTTGCTATCTATGTGGATACCCAGAAACTTAGCTGAAGCAGACGGTATTCTCCTGGAGGCAGTGAAAAGGACTGTTTGGGCTTTATCTTTGTTTACAAATAATTTATTGGCGTTGAACCAACCAATTGCGAGTTCCTCAGCTTCACTTGTCTTCACCCTTAAGGTTTCTAAATTTGCGTCTTTAATCGCTATTGTTGTGTCATCAGCATACATAATTGTGTGGCACTGCATATTCTTAGGCAGGTCGTTCATATATAGTATGAACAAGAGGGGGCCGAGTATTGAGCCCTGGGGGACACCCTGCTTGACATCCAGAATAGAACTTGTTTGGCCATTTTGAAATACCATCTGCTTTCTGCCAGTTAAATAGGAATGAAACAGATCCAGTGCGACACCTCGCACTCCGTAGTGTTCGAGTTTTTCCAAACATATGCTGTGGTGCATACAGTCGAATGCTTTTGATAAGTCTAAGAATTTAGCAGATGTTGTTAAATGTTCTTCAAATCCGTCTAAGATGAAGTTGCATAGTGACCTAATACCGTGGATAGTTGATTTGTTTTCCCTGAAACCGTATTGATGTTCGGATATGTAATTATTTTTGGTCATAAATGATTCGAGTTGGTCAACCATCACCATCTCGAGTAATTTCGAGAATATTGGCAGAGCTGCTATAGGCCTGTAGTTGTCAGGATCCTCTTCATTACCTTTCTTGAATATGGGGCATATCTTAGCAATCTTCATTCTTTCTGGGAATATTCTTTGTTCAAGACATGTGTTGACCAAATGAGTCAGTGGGTGTGTAATTTCATAGGCCAGCTTTTTCACTACTTGAGCGTTGATGCCATAGATGTCCATTGTTGTTTTATTTTTGAGTCTATTGATGTAGGTCAACATTTCATATTCATTAATTGCCCTCAAGTACATAGAGCATGATGTTTTGATTGGAATTTGCTTCAAGTAGTCAGAGGGGTTTACTGTAGAGGTGCCAACTTTCTCAGTTATGTTAGGACCAACATTTGCAAAAAAAATATTGAAATTCTCAGCGCTGATGTGGTTTTCTGGGTTTTTTTTGCTGGATCTTCCTGTTTCGGTGTTAATTATTTGCCATGTTATCTTTTGTTTATTATCGGCATTGTAAATTCGATGCTCATTGTTGTATTTTCTATGTTTGAGTGCAGTTTCAAGGTACAGCTTCTTGTATTCACAGAATTTTCTGTATGTATTATCGTTTCGATTTAATTCATATACTTCTCGAATTAGATCTAGCGTTTCCTTCATATGGTCCAATTCTTGTGACGGCTTGTTTCTTCTTTGAGTGTTATTACATACCATGGGGAGATGCTTGTCGAGGTAAAGACAGAAGGTGCTCAAGAACACGTTGAATTTTTCATTAGCATCTTTCACACCGTATACTAGACTCCAGTTCTCATCTTTCAAGTCTTCTTTTAAGTTTTCTAATCTTTGTGGTGTGATCATTCTTTTTTTTAAAATAGTGGTTTTTTTATTCTGATGTGTAATGTGTAAGATGTTGTATTGTTTATTCTGACACGTAGTCTTCTGTTTTCTAAGAAGTTTTTAATTATGAGCAAAAGGGCTCTAGGTACCTTGAACAAGTGTAGTTTAAATAAAAGACCCTTATGCCAAACACTATCAAAGGCTTTGTTAATGTCTAGGCTAATTGCTGCGGTTTTATATTCTTTCATCATGGCATTTTGGGTGTTCGATACCATGATGCTGAGTGGATGAATGGTTGATTTTCTGCTTTGAAATCCGAACTGAGTGATTGGTATTTTATTTTCAGTGTATTTATTCAATTCCTACCTGAATTATTGGAACATCACCAAAAAAATGAATGTGATTCCTAAATATACAGATAAGGAATTCCTAGAACATTTCAAAGTTCCTAGGCCAGTAACAGAAAAGTTAGCTGAAGAATTTGAATCAAGTGAATTTTATCCGAAAAAGGATAGAGGATTTGCAAGAATAACCCCCATTAAATGCATGTGGGTATTTTGCTGGTATGCAACACATGAAGCTGCATCATTTCGTGATGTTGCTGATGGGTTCAATATTCCACTCAGCACGCTGTATGTGATAATTGAAAATGTGAGTGTTTTTATCAGCAATAAATCTAAAGACATTATAAAATGGTCATCAGAGGAAGAACAATTTTCAATTGCTGAGGATTTTTCTAATATGGGATTCCCAAATGTTATAGGATGTGTGGATGGTAGTCATGTGAGAATTGACAAACCCAAACATGATCCTGAATCCTACCTCAACAGAAAATAATATTACTCGATACAGGTGAGTAGTATAATGTTTCACTTAGTGATAATCATCTAATGTGATTTTCATATTTTCAGTTTCAAGCAGTTTGTGATTCAAAGAGAAGGATAAGGGATATCTTTATAGGATTTCCAGGATCAGTGCATGATGCTAGAGTGTTTCACAATTCTCCCCTATACACAAATCTTTCGTTATGGTGTAGAGATAAATACATATTAGGAGATAGTGCATATCCATGCTTAAGAAATCTCCTCACACCATACCGAAATAATTGCCACCTTATGGAAGTGGAGACAAATTATAATATTAAATCAAGTCATTGTCGAATACTTATCGAACATACCTTTGGTATATTAAAACAAAAGTTTCGGCAATTGTATCACCTCAAACTGAGGAGTGTTCCTTCGATTTGCCATTTCATTAGGGCCTGTTGTGTATTGCATAATTTAACATTAGGAGAAGGTGACAGTGAATTCGTAGATGAAGAAAATGTTGGTGTTACATCACAAGCACAAGATAATGTGGAGATGAAAGAAGAAAATGAAGGAAACATTGTAGGATTTAATTTTAGGAATTATGTTGCTAGTACATTGTATATAAATAATTGAAAACACTTTTAATAAACCATTGGTTATGATTAATGTTTCTTTGCTTTCTTAATTTGTGTATGCAAAAAATTACTGTGATGAAACAGTTACATTTGAAAAATAATAATATATTAGTGAATTAGTAACTTAATCCGTTACTCGCATTGAGCTTAATTTATCTATAGTAGATAGCATGGGTGAGAAAGAATCTGAGTAACTTAAAAATAAATATTTCATAATATAAAATAAATATTACAAAGAAATAACTATTGCAGAAGGTAAAAATGAATTAGGTGAAATGACTAAATAGGTGCAGAAACAATCTTTTCTTTTTCCTTTTGAAGTAAATATGCTTCCAATAGTTTAGTTCTCTTGAGTCTATCTTCAATTTTATATTTTTCCAATGCCAACTTTTCTTCCTGGATTCTCAGCTTCGTGTAATATTGCTTCAAATCGTTCTTCATCTCTAGAAGAATTTCATTTCTTCTTGTATAAGATCCTGTTGTCTTTCTCAGAGATTTTTTCTGGAAATTTTCACACCAGAAGCTTCTTGACTCTCTTGGATCGTCAGCACTGGAATGAGAGATTCCTCTGATTTTGATGTGTTTGTTAACTCCTTATTTGAATCAACTAACATTTCACACCTTGGCTCAGCTGCTTCCACCAAGGTCTCTGATGATGAACAGACAGTGTTCGAACCAAGCAATAACATTGCTCGAACACTGTTTTTTTGCCATAAATATCATCGAATTCTTTTTCAAATTCAAATTTTTTAAATCCTCTTCCCGTTCGCCTATTGTTGTCGATGCATTTTTATAATTTCTTTCTAGAACCTTCCATCTATTTTCACATTTCATTGGTGTCACCGGGACCCCAAAGAGTGCACTCAGCTGGCTTGACAAAACTTCCCACAGTTTCTTATTGGTTCTGATTTCCCCAGAACCAACTTTTGGCCTCCATTTTTTATAGAGATCAATGAGAGCCAAGGTTCTTGAACGATCAAATACATTGATCTCATTCTCCATCTGAATAATGACGTCTGGAAAAAAAGCGAATTAAATAAAATAAAAAAAGGACAGTTTATTCTAGTACTCACGTAAAATTTCTCTATCCATTTTTTTGGCTTATTATATTCACCAATCCCAGTAATATATCTTTGCAAACTCAAAAAAGGAATAAAACGATGTTTCAATTGTTTCAAATCTTACCGCCGGCGCCGACCTTGCACTATCCGAAACATAGAATAGTGTTTTGGTTTTATCATTTTTCGAACTGTTCTAGAATCGTTCTGAATCGACATTTCACTGCGCATCAGTTCAACACAGATTCGGAACAGTACCAGGACAGTTCCGAATTTCCGAACCAAAACAAAGCTAATGTGTTCCACCATGAACTGGACAAACAATACAAACATATTCAGTGTGTTCCAAGTTCGAGTGTCTATTAGACGTTACTGTAAAACTGCTCGAAATTCTCTGTTCAGCAAAAATATTTTTGGAGCTTCAGTAACGATTATACCGGAAATGAAAATCAATTTATCAAGAATTTTTTCGAGGATAATTTTCTGAGAAAGAATGGTACTGGAGGGTGTAATGTGAGATTCGCGATAGATCTCATTGTTGGCAGTGGTTGGGACATGGCATTGCCATCTTTCACTCCTAATAATAGTAATAACTATAGATTCATAAAAGAAAAAAGGATATCATCGCCTTAGTTGCGAATACCCGAACTTGCCATAATACCATTGCTTATGAATGTATCTAATCACGTTGGTAATTTTGATATTTCATTCTAACAATCTGCTAATTTTGATGTATTCCAATTTTATCCTTTGCCTTGACATGCATCAATTAATAATTGTTTTCACTCCAGATTGGATTGAAACAGCCTACAAAACCTTTTCCTCTAAAAACTGATGTGGGAGTTTTGAAATGGAGACTTCACAGCACAGATGAGAGTTTTGTCCCTCTACAAATAAATTGTTGGCCTTCAGAAGCAGGAGATGGTAGTTGTGATGTAAATATTGAATATGAACTGACCAATGCTGACCTTGAACTAACTGATGTAAACATCATTATACCCCTACCGTAAGTTATTTAGGTTGCAATGATATTGTGTTTGCATACTTTGGCAGTTGAAACAACAATGAAAGAGTCAAGTACATGCTTAATACTGATTGATATTTTCCACTGACAAACTGTGGTAAGTAAAACTAGCGATGGACGAGCCCGATATGCTCCACCCGATTGTATGGATTGTTGAAACAACTCGATCGTTCTCTCCCGATATTCCAAGCGAATTTTCGATCCTATATTCACTAATGAGAGAAACAAGACATTTTCAGACCTCAGCTACATCCGGTATATTATTGCATCTTCGAATTTTTCGATGACAATATCTCCTATAAGTCATATCTTGGGCAAAAACTCAACGAATAATGAGTTATTGTGATTCTTATAAAAAAAATGGCGAAAACAAGGATTCACAGGTTTTCGAATATTTTCGCAAAACAAGATTTTTTCAAAAAATCTCTTTCATTTTTAATTGTGCGAATAGGTAGTAATTATAAACTTGGTCAAATCATATCACGATTTTCAAATGACAACCTATATTTTTTATCATTTTATTCGATTCTGTGTGTATAAAGAGGGGGGGATATATAGACAAACCCTATACCTAACATGAAGACTCTCTGAGTTATCACGGAAAAATTCGACATAAGCGAGAACAGCATTCTCCAAGTGAATATATCAAATCAGCACTAACAAGATTTCTAAAAAAATTTTCATTCATTTTAGTATTGGTTGTGCCCCTGTTGTTGGAGAATGCGATGGAACTTATACTCATGAATCTAGGAAGAACCAACTGGTTTGGAACTTACCGATCATCGATGAAACTAATAAGAATGGTTCATTAGAATTCAATGCCCCACGTGCAATTCCTAATGATTTCTTTCCTGTAATTGTAGCATTCAGTTCTAAAACTTCTTATGCCAAAATAAAGGTGAGACAATTTTTCTTTTTGATTTGGATCCTATTTTTTATTATTGATCATACCTGTTGATACCTATAAACAACCAGGCGTCCACATTTCCTTGTACCTTGATTGAACTAGATGGAGGCTATATGAGCCAATCAGTCAAGTTTTTAGAATTTCACAGGAGAGCACTAGTGAAGTTTCGTGTAGAATCTTATTTTTCACCTGAAATGGATTATTGATATTGGTTAGCTCCTCTAGCTATGATCCCCACGATATCACTTTTTAATTCACTGGAATTCTAAAAAAAACATTTTTGAGCTGGATTTGATTCTGAAGCGTGTTGCTTTTAATTGTGAATCGGGATGGGGCTACGTTTCGTCCCAGCCTCGCTTACGATGGACTCATCAGATTGGCTAATGTAAGCGAGGCCTGCCAATGACGTAGATGTTACAGCTGCCCTGCTCGAGACGAGCGTGGGTACTGGGTAGTAGACCTGGTCGGTCTATAAAGAATATGGTACCGCAGTAACCCACGCTGCCTAGAAGGAGGTGCCCTCTGTGCGGGCGGCGTGTGAAGCGCGGTCGCAGACTTCTACACGCCGGTAGCAAGTCGCCACATGACTCTCCCCCAGTGAACAGGACAACTGGTCATGATACAGTGGACGATGCCTGGAGACCTGAGAGGGCCGCAGCCGGTGCTTTGTGTTGTCCGACACTGGGATGGACGTGTGCCATCGCCAGCGAGGGACGGTTGCACACCTTGTTGCGCCTGCAGCCAGAATTGTCTCGAAGGTTGATCCAGACATCGTATGTGGGGACGAAAGTTGAGCTGTTATTTCTCCATGCCCGATCACGTCGGGGTCACCAATTTGAAGCGTGTTGCTTTTAATTGTGAATCGGGATGGGGCTACGTTTCGTCCCAGCCTCGCTTACGATGGACTCATCAGATTGGCTAATGTAAGCGAGGCCTGCCAATGACGTAGATGTTACAGCTGCCCTTGCTCGAGACGAGCGTGGGTACTGGGTAGTAGACCTGGTCGGTCTATAAAGAATATGGTACCGGAGTAACCCACGCTGCCTAGGAGGAGGTGCCCTCTGTGCGGGCGGCGTGTGAAGCGCGGTCGCAGACTTCTGCACGCCGGTGGCAAGTCGCCACAATTCTATTACCCACTGAAATTTTTGTTCATTGGTCAAAACAATTCCTGAAATCTAGCTATGTTTCTGTGATCTAGAACATGGATTCTTTGGCGACTGAAAATTTACAGTTTTTTCTAAACAATGACGTAATGGAATGAAAACGAAAAAAAATGGACGAGGAGGATGATTTGCCTCTGAATCGATCCTTACTAAAACTACCAAGCTTGAAGATTAATTTAACTGATATTCATCTCACTCATTAATATCAACAAATGACTTGTCGGATAAGAACTTGAACTCATTAAAATATTCTGATGGTTTTCTTCTGTTTTAGATCGTTGATGTTCTTCTAATTGATGATGATTCTCCTGTAAAGCATTCATGTGAAACAGTTTTTTATCCAGAAAAGTATGAAATTGTTTAAGACAGATTAAGATGAAGTTATTATAGTGAAAAAATTACTTTCATATAAAACAATGTAAAAAATATGAATCATTATTTTATTTGTAATTCAAAAAACCATTTACTTTTTTACAAAATAGAAATATGCATTTGGTTTTTCGTATTCATAAGTGTATAATAAATATCTTGGAATAAAAATGTTACTACAATTTCGTTTTTTTTTGCATAGAAAATGTTTGCAACATTCATGTATATTTACCAAATTGCCAACGCAATATCGGAAATCAATGTAACAGACAGAGAACATTGTTGTTATAACTACTAACAGTTGCGATGTGCGGGTTCGAGATGTTCTCGATGATTCTCTCGCAAGTCGCAATCGACTCGACTCAAGTATATATGACATAGAACTTAGAGTAACATGGATTGCTATTAGCCTTGCTGTTCAGCTTGAAATAATTGGTTAAACATCTCAGTTGGAAGAATATCGAGATTTTCTTGTTTCCATAGATATGACCTGTCTCACAAAACAGAAATACTATGAAACTAACATAGAACTTACTTTAAGTTCTATGGAAACTAATCATCAAAATCCTATTCGACACAAATTTCTGTGTTTCTCTTCTGAGTGACAGGTCATATCTATGAAAACATGAAAATCTCGATATTCTTCCAAATGAGATTTTTAACTAATTTTTGATCTGGTAATAGCATTCCATGTTACTACATGTTCTATGATATATGAGCATCCTGAATGGAGAGTATTTGCCTTGGAGCTCAAATAACTCTGAAATGTTTCGGAATATCAACGAAATCACATGATTCTCATTAAATTTCCATAGGGAATCCAATAATGTTATAATTTATTGAGCATGATATTTGAAAAACCGAAGGTGAAGCCACTTCCAGGGGTGGCTGGTGAAAGAATAACACTAGAAAAAATCAGTGTTAATTAAGTATTCGGACAAACTACTACTACTGAGATTTTCTGTGTTTTCGATTCTATGGTCGTGTCACAAAAATCTCACAAGCATCTCTCTACCTGTTCAGTTCGATGACACCTCTGCCTCTAGTCGCAACGGTTTCACGCTAAGCTCGCAACCCTAACGCAGACTTATACCCTCGTCGGCACCTAAAAGTGAATTCGCCAGGACTTTACCCGGAACAACATCACACGAAACCAGACAGCCATCTGCAGATACATCTCGTCAAATCAGACCAGCCGTGAGTACCATTTCCTACAGTGTTTACTCTGTGGTATTTATTTCTATTTTCGAACATTCATTTTATTTTTTAGTTCTCGTGGTGATAAGAATTGGTACAGGAGTCCATTCTTCTCTCCAAGAGAGCTCCTGTATATTATTTACATATCATATAAGTTTTTCCCACACGGTACAGTTAAGACGCTATTTTAGCCGTACGCCTTGCTGACGCATCCTGTATATACATTTACAAATATAGATTTCTTAATCACCTAAGAACTAGGTTTGACAACTCCATACATCTAATAAGATCAATATGGATTATACCCCTGCTTTTCACAGTCACATTTAAAAATTGCTAGAAATTTAGAGGTTATGTTTATTCCGAAAGACAACAATAAAATAGATATCGAGAATGAAAATATGTCACTTGAATACCTTCAATTCAATTTTAGAATATGAATAGGAGTTAACAAGGATATTCAGGACTTGAAGAAAACGGAATTAAGCGGATGAAACATTTCACATGAAATTGTGAGGTTATGATCGAAACTATTCACATGAAGTTAAAAATGACATACGCTTCGGGCATGATACGATGTGTCGGAAAGACAGAAAAAAAAGTTGAGTTCGAATTTTGGAAAAAAATTTCACGGAAAATCTTAGAAAATCTAGTACGTTGAAATAAGGCTCTCCAAATTGGCGACCGAGAAAAAAAAATTCCAACTTTGCAGGTTTTCCGCCATTTTGAATTTTTTTTCTTCAGAATTTTACACCACAATCAAATTGAGCCCTAAGTACCTACTAAGATGTGACCAGAAACCGTTATTTCAAATGATCAACTATAACTTACCACAGTTATCAGAATATTGCTCAAAGTTGACATCAAACACCCTGTATCTTGCATATGCGTCGAAAACGGTGTCATCTACCCGGCTATACATATATGTTTGTCCAGCTTATGGTGAAACACCCTGTATACATATACTCCATGTGTATATACATTCGTATATTTGGAAAATGTTAGGTTATAGTCATTCTTCTGTCAGTGGAATGAGCAACGTTGTACTTTCTTCTTATAAGTCGTAGCATTGAGTTTAAATATACAATGTATATTTAAACTCAATGCTACGACTTATAAGAAGAAAGTACAACGTATACAATGTATATTTAAACTCAATGGTCGTAGTAATTACGTACAAGGTGGGCAAAATTGGTGCTACATGAACTAAAACTTTTTGTTATAACTCAGCAAATAAACCTCTTAGAAAAAATCAGAGTACGCCACTGGATTGCTATCAGAAAAGTGCCTGTATGTTTTTATTTCAACATCCTAGCATGAACAGAAACGGAGATAATGACCAAAGTTGAAATTGCCCAAATTGCAATTTCGGCCTATAACTCGGAAACTAAAGAAGATAGAGGAATGCAGTTGATGGTGTGGCGACTTGCCACCGGCGTGCAGAAGTCTGCGACCGCGCTTCACAGTTCACACGCCGCCCGCACAGAGGGCACCTCCTCCTAGGCAGCGTGGGTTACTGCGGTACCATATTCTTTATAGACCGACCAGGTCTACTACCCAGTACCCACGCTCGTCTCGAGCAGGGCAGCTGTAACATCTACGTCATTGACAGGCCTCGCTTAAATTAGCCAATCTGATGAGTCCATCGTAAGCGAGGCTGGGACGAAACGTAGCCCCATCCCGATTCACAATTAAAGCAACACGCTTCAATGGCATTAACAGTTTATCGAAGAAAGAGGACTATAAGGTGCCATTCATTTTTCTCTATCTCCTCGGGTTAAAAAGTTTTAGTTCATGTAGCACCAATTTTGCCCACCCTGTACATATTCATCAAAATGTTTATTTAACTTTGGAAAAATAATGAATTTGAGAAATTATTATGTGAATTCAATAATTCCAAAGATCTGGCGAATGTTGAAGAAAATTTTTTCTCTTTTGATACTGGAAATATTTCACGTATATAAAAAAGGTTTGAAGATTCAGTTGTGCTATTTTCTTGTACGGAAATCAAGAATCGAGTGTTGAAATTTTACTCAAAAATAATGGACAGAATAGTCCGTTACTTTGTGAAAGTTTAATTCGAAAAAAATAAAAGTCCTCGAATAACCGACAGAAAAACTTATAAACGAACAGTAGAATTCCCCACTTTTCAAAATTCTTAGGAAATAAGCCTACAGCTACAGAAGACATTTATATTACTTTTTGCACAACTTGAAATACTTCGGTATGTGAATGTAGTGGTACTACTAAACCTGTGTCACAGCGAAACCTCACAAGAAATAACTTCATTTACAAAGTTGAAAGAGAGTAAATAATAAATTATTGCATTGGCAACATCTCTTAGAATTATTTTACTTTCACGATTGCCAACTTACGTTAGTTTTAAGTTAAAGAACTTGATAAACCTAAACCATGGCCAACCAGGATACTTTATAAAAGTGAATGGAGTGTACGTGAAATATTTCCAGGGATCAGTATTAACAGAGAAAAAGTTTCTTCAGCATTCGCCAGGTCTTTGAAATTATTGAATTCACATAATATTTTCTCAAATTCATTATTTTCCCAAAGTTAATGAACATTTCGATAAATAGGTAATTACTACGATTTTTATGCAGAAACGACAACGTTGCGCGCGTATCTGACAGGAGAATGACCATAAACCTAACATTTTCAAAATATACGCGGTGAAATGTGTCAGAATTTCATGACAAACCTGGATACTTTATTAAAGTGAATGGAGTATATAGGTACACCGCTGTCTCTTACTTTATGAAGCTGATCTAATTCAATTTCTAATATGCGTTTCAACTCCACCCCAGGGTCGCCTGGCCGTCTTAACGTGTATTGGACGACGTTTGCATTCACTAGGAATTAGAAATATATTACATTTTTACGATCAGAAAATCACAATAAACCTATCAAATTGAACGAAAACGTTTTTTTTCAGAAATAGGCATTCTTCTACTTCAGCTCTACAGCTTGATCGACAATACTTAATACTTCGCAATAATCTCCTGTCCAACGCCTTCCGCCTCCATTCTTTCCACATGCCCCATGCAAAGAGTACTCTTTGGCCCATGTACGCAATTCTTTGTGCTTTGATAAATCTGACTATATCTCTCCCTTCAATCAGTTCATGGATTCGCCAACCATCATTTTCTTGGGCCATATATTCTTAAAAGAATTTTTCCTTCAAAAATGTTCTAGTTTTTCTCGTTCGATTGTGTCATAGTCACTGTTTCGCATCCATACGTTACCACTGGTCTTATTTATGCCCTCGTAATTTTTTAGTTTTGATCAAAGATTCAGCAGTTTGCTCCTAAGGGACCTAAGGAAGTAATTATAAGTGGAATAGCATGTCTGAAATAGACATAATGTTTGATGACCATCTTTCAACAATTCATTCAATATCTGGAATAAAAAATAAAGAACTTATTAATAAGCATGGTAGCGACCGAATATCGTGGTATTGTTCCTTTCTATTTGAGGGAACTGCGTGAGTCGTAGATGTTGCATAATACGGAATACCATATTCTGAAGCGATCGGTCGGCTGGCCGACCTTGCATATTTCAAGCAATGACCGAATATCGAAGTATTGTACCCTTCTATTTGGGGGAATCACGTGAGTCGTAGGTGTTAGTAACATATTCTGAAGCGTTCGGTCTGCTGGTCGACCTGCGTGGTATACGAGGTCTGGCTATTAAATAACGAGACTGCTTATGAAAAAGAGTTTTATTTTAAAAATTATTCTACAATCGAATGCTCCCCTTCAATATACTCCCCTTCCCTCGCCACACACCGTTCCATTCGTTTTTTCCATTGGTCAAAGCAATGCTGGAAGTCTTCTTTTGTAAGAGCATTTAGGAGCTCCGCCGATTTTCGCTTTACCTCTTCCATCGACTCGAACCGGGTTCCTTTTAAGGCAGACTTGATTTTCGGAAATAGGAAAAAGTCACAGGGTGCTAAATCAGGCGAGTACGGCACGTGTTCGAGCACTGGAGTGCCTCTAGCGGCTAAATAACGCTTCACAGACAGCGCGTTATGGGCAGGTGCGCTGTCCTGGTGGCAAGATCCACGATTTGCTTTTCCACAACTCCGGCCGTTTCTTACGAACTCGCTCTCGCAGCGTTGCCAAAACTTTCAAATAGTAAGTTTGGTTTACAGTTTGACCCTCTGGAACCCATTCAGTCATCACGATACCGTTGATGTCGAAAAAAACGATTAGCATGGCTTTAAATTTTTTGGTCATCTTCGGTGCTCTCTCGGCCTTCAGAAAACCTTTTATACCATTCGAAAACACGCGCACGAGATAGAGAATTCTCACCATAGGCCTCTTTCAACAACTTATAGCACTCAGTCGGAGTTTTTTTTAATTTGACGAGAAATTTCACATTGATCCGTTGCTCGTGTTTTTCGTCACACATCGTTATCGGCACGAGAAAAAAACACGTTCGTTTCTAACCTCTACACAAAAAATACTACTACAGCGACGAAAACGTGTTTTCGTACTGGAATAGTAGACACTTCCAGCTATCCAATGCTGCATTCATTTCCCACCCTACCCCTCTAGGACGCCTTCTGCGCGCGCAGTCTCGTTATTTAATAGCCAGACCTCGTATAGTATACGGAAAAATGACATTAGAAAGAACTTTTCCTGTTCTAAGTGGAAATATAAGATTTCGAGAGTAATAATCGAGATTCGAATTGGAAATGCAACGGTGGTCACAGTGGCGCACCCAGAAATTTTTTTCGGGGGGGGCTGCTGCTCAAGAGTAATCAGGTTTTTGTAAGTTATATAATTTAAAAAATGCGCCGCTAGCGAAAACCTTCTTAAGTAATGGATATATCGCATTCGTTATTATACCGGGTGTTTCATTGGTGAATGAACATACGGTAACCTGAGCTTGAGCTACCCTAGGCGAGTCCAAAAAACCGATATATGATAGGTCTAATCAATTCCATAACCGAGATACAGGGTGCTTTATGTATTCACCAAGAATTTCAATTCCTCATAACTTTTTTACCAACCAGTATAGTCGGTTGATATTTGGAGCGTATGGTTCACTTCTACAGGTCGATCGAATTACTTTAGAATTTACAAAAAATTCCAGGTCCGTATTTGAAAAATATGGGACTTCTTCCAAGCTGAGATTCAACACCCTGTGTATTGAAATTTTACGATTTGATTGAGATATTTGAAAAGAGGAGAAAATTTTCAATGGAGTTCAGTAGATTTCATTGTGGACGCACGTCATTTCCAATTGAATATTGGAGTTACACAAAATTCTCAGAAAAATCGTACATTATGATCTAATTGAATTTTTTTTGTCCCACTAATTGCACGTTCGAATTATAATATTCTGTGGAATCATTTGGAGTTATTTCCGGAAAAACATTATTCATCGAGAAAAATTTAGTTGAAATCAACAAAGATGGATAAATAACTGAAGAAACATAAAAATAATATGTGGAAATTTTCAGGTGTTGCGGTCTGTTTGAATAAAAACAAGTTTTTCTCAGTTACTCAATATTTCGTCATTTATTTATGACTTCATCAGGAGTTGTGCTGAAAGGAAATTGGATATTACAATTAAACATGACTCACAAAAGAATCATCAACTTACAGAATTACAGTCAATACATTAAAATTAAAACAAACATTCAGAATTATTTTTACATGTTGTCGTGGTCAATTTCATGAAGGAGATTGAATACAGTAAGACATATGTGACGTCTATACAAATGTCACTCCGATATAGAGTATGGTCTTTTTTAATACATGTTTACTTTAATTACTTGTTAATTATCACTAAAATCATCAAAATTACATTGCGTCCAAAATTCCACAATATATACTACTGAGTTGGTTGGTATCAGATTTATAATTTACACAATTTTTATTTTTTCTTATTTCACACATTTCGAGAAACAATCTACTTCTATATTTGTCTTCTTGTTCCAATATTTTGACGTTGTCGAAATCAAAATTATGACCGGTCGCAAGTTGGTGATGAACGTGAAATACAGAAGGTGCTCGAAAGTACCACCATTTTGTTCAATACACATTCTTGCCCTCTTCAAAAAATATGTCTGATACTTTTTTTGATCATGTCTGGATTATTACGTATTTCATTGCATAATAAAATTCTGTTGACCATTCTTTCATTTCGTAAAATCCAGCTACTAAAGTTAGTTCTTCTAATTTCATCACCTGGATCCAATCGTTGTACTTTCTGGAGATCAATTTGATCATAATGTACGATTTTTCTGAGAATTTTGTGGAATTCCAATATTCAATTGGATCTTTACCTTAAGCTCTCTTTGAGCAAAAAGACGTGCGGGACAATGAAATCTACTGAACCCCATTGAAAATTTTCCGCTCTTTCCAAATATCTCAATAAAATCCCAAAATTTCAATATACAAGGTGAATCTCAGCTTGGAAGAAGTCCCATATTTTTCAAATACGGTCCTGAAATTCTTTGGAAATTCAAAAGTAAATCGATCGACCTGTAGAAGTGAATCATACGTTCCAAATATCAACCAGCTATACTAGTTGGTTCAGAAGTTATGAGGAATTGAAATTTTTGGTGAATACATAAACCACTCTGTATCTCGGTTATGGAATTGATTAGACCTATCATATATCGGTTTTTTGGACTCGCCTAGCTCTAGCTCAGGTTAACGTATGTTCATTCACCAATGAAACACCTGTATATGTATATCAATCCCTATTTCTATCTGTAAAGGAAATGTTTAAGTTTCCATTCTGTTCTAAAATAGTTATTATTACTTTTAGAAAAACAAGATGGAAATATTTGAATTACTTTTCTTTGTCACAGCTCGGGGGGGGCTGCAGCCCGACAGCCCCCCCCCTCGGTGCGCCACTGGGTGGTCATGGAATCATAAAAATATGATGAAAAGATTGATTTCGGGTCTAATAAAACACCCTGTGCATGAAATATCATCTATATTATAGTCGTTAGTATCATCTGATTCTGCATAGATTTTTTAAAGTGTAGTCAGTAGTAATATCACAAGAGATTGGATTTCCGTGATAAGTCTATCGAGTGGTGTTTCCTTAAAGCAACTCATTAGAGTTTGGAAATAAAAGATAGACCTATGAGGTTAATTCAATCTCGAGTGAAATTTTATAAGACTATTTCACGAACAGAATAAAAGGTCAGAGACTCCATAGCAAGGAAAAACTCATGTTGACGTCTACAATTAATATTTATCAGTTGTCAAATCGTTCGTATCCATAGTTCAACCACAGATTATTCTGTAGTTCAATCGTTAAAAATACCGAACTTGTCAGACCAATCATAATTCAGAGACAGTTGCGATAATACGAGCTGTCTTTGGACTGTGATTGGTCAGTTTTCGAAATGAGTGGAATTGACCATATTCACCGTCGCCATATTGTTGTGCGACAATACCAACTACCCAGTGTTTCCAACGGAGAAATATTGAGTTTATCAAAAATACTATCAGATTTTTAGTATCGTATGTGGTATGAGAGGTTATATAAAATTGGTGGTAAACTTTGGTTAAGTATTTTGTGATAAAATCCAGGAAATATGGGTAGATATCAGTATAGGGGAGGCCATGGTTGTTGTGTCAGTAATTAATCGGCAATAAGACATCTTATTCGGCAAGAAATAGATCTAAAAATAAAAAACTGACATCAAAATATTTCCATTTAAACTTTCGCGGTCCTAAGAAATTAGTGACTTTCGTTATTCGATGTTAGAACCCTGGGTAGTTGGTATTGTCGCACAACAGTATGGCGACGGTGAATATGGTCAATAGTCACTAGAATTGCACACAAACCTATCAAGCGCTCGTCCTGCAAGGCTATCATCATTATGTCTGTACCTATTTCAATGGACTGTTCGGAATTTTCTCCAGGTAAAAGAACCTGACTGATGAAAAAATGGGAATTAGGAAACTAGGAAATTTCTATTCGTTAGGTTTGGACGGTATAATGAAAACATGTCAAAGCAAAAGAGTCTGTCTTTAATGCGAGCCGATCCAAAGCAAATATTTATTCTTACCCCTATTATAGGGTAGGTTGGCATCCAATTAAATCGCTAAAAGATCACAATTCATTTCTTTGTTTCTTCGGAGTATTTTAAGACTTGAGGTTGAGAAATATGCAAGTGAGAGTGGTTGGTGTCAAAGGTACCAGGTTCGTTCTCATATTGGAATAATTGTTTTTTCTGACTATTTTTCAATTTGGAAGGATAAACAAGCTGAAGATGAACTTTCATCCATGAAATAAAATAAATAAACAGGGCCGATCCTAGGGTGTTGGCCGTCCGCGTGCAGAATCCTTATGTGCCGCCCCAAAGACAAAAAAAAATTATCTTTTTTTGACATATACTATATAAAAAATCCTTTTGTTGTTAGGAAAAAACATATAAGATTTAAGGGGGGGATAACCCCGTTACTTTTCCCGTAAAGATTTGATGATCACTCTGCCCTCCGACATCTTCTCTAAAGATTTCAATGTTATCTTGCACAATGAAAATGCAATTTTCGTACACGCATATATATTTTAAATACTACTGTATTCGTGTACTAGATTATGTATCATGTTCTAAATATATGATACATCCATTTCAACAAAATAAAAAATATTCAATAAAAAATATGTAATATAGGAAAGAAAAACGAACTGAATACTACAAAAAACGAACTTATATGTCACGAAAAACTATGTGTACGAACAGGTACCAAAAGTCTTTTATTCAACCATTTTTTTTTCAAAATGAAAATCATTCAATGAAGAAAATAAAGTTGATACTAAAAAAAACAAACCTATATGTAACAAAAAATATAAATACAAACAGGACATTTCAACCAATTTAAAAAACATTCAATTAAAAAATGTGATATCGGAAACATAAAATGAATACTAAAAAAAACACTAACAAACAAACTAATATGTATACAACAAAAAGTATCAGGAACAGTCCTTTATTCAGTCTGTAATGATAAGTAGATATATGTATAAACAGGCAGGCACCTATTAAATAACTCCTAGTTTTTTGAGAAGCACATAAATCAATAATTTCGCTCATATCAATTCTTTCCGATATTTCAGATTCAATATAGATAATGGTCAAATTCGAGAGTCTCTCCTGTGACATATTGCTTCTCAAGTAATCTTTGATTATGTTTGATTTACCGAGACTCCTTTCTCCTAAAACAACAGAGATAGGCAATGTTAATAAAATAATAATGGCTAATGTGAAATTGGAAAAACTAGAAATTAAATCATTTTTAACAATAATTTCTAATATTTCTCTAGGTTGATCTTTACCCGGGAAAATATCTTTGAATGATATTATAACATTCAGACAGTAAAGTGAATCTTTCCTGTACTGGGGATGTAGCGTGATCCAGAATTGTATGATGAAACACAGCCTTAAATTTCTGGTAGGAATTATAAATTGGTTCATCGCTGCCCTCATAATTAAATAAGCGAACTTTCTTTCTGGGTTTGGGGATGGGAAAGCTTCGATCAATTTCTAAGTCATTGGCTAAACATGTTGCTGAGTCAACAAATGTTTCAAAATTTTCATCAGATCTTAATGAAATTAAATATATGTAAGATAATAAAACACTCGGGGTGGTTTAACTTGTTGTTTATTCACAGTTCACAGATTATTAGTGGGCTTTATACAAAATGGCAGGTTATGTTGTGTTTTTGGATGCGGTAGCGTTGTTAGACAGAGAGAGAGCGTGGTAACGAGATCATCGAAAAACCATCACTTCAGATCACAGAGTGTTTTGACATTAGGCCTACGCTATGGTCTTAGCATTTTCTATCAATTTATAGGGGATTCAAAATTCACATTGCTAACACGGCCATACTGACACTTGAAACGACCTCGTTTCATTAACATAGCAAACAATAATACTTTTCAGGTTACATAAAGCATTGTTTAACTAACATCTGATACAATTGAGTTTTTGTGAGGCATGGCTATGTTCAAAACGCTGGCTCGCGCTGCGGCTTTGTATTTCAGGTGGGAAAAAGAGCCAGGCAAATAAAAAAACCACCACCGCTTACATGCTCACAACTCAAGATTTAGAACTAATTAGCCAAGAACTAAAAGTCAGCTTCAGCTGATTACCACAAAATTGATGATCTGCTATAAAATTGTTCAGGTTATGCAATGGACCAAAAATCATTCGCAACTCCTGCATGGAATGAACTCCAATCCTCACTTTCGTTTGAAAATTTTACAGCCATGATCAACAACAAATCAAATTACAATATTTCGAGGCTATAAAGTTCTAAGCTTCTTGAAAAATAACTCATTTCAGATTTTCCATAATGGTACATCAATTATTGCAATGATTATCTGTTCACACAGAAATAGGTCAGGCCAAAACAAAGCCAAAAGAACCAAAAAAACTATCACATACAAAAGTGATTAGATCCAAACAAGATAATCAGCATAAATTTAAATTTCTCAACTCTTCACTAAAGATTATGGCTATCCAGTCTTCACGTATTTACTATTATTATGACTATCCAGTCATGTCACCAACACTAAAACTGATTTTCTGTATCCACAGTCCATATTCTCAGCTGTTCTTGTCCTGCTGTAGTCATTCTGTTCTGAACTCCTATTCGCTTCAAGGCATAGCGATCATTCGGCAATACAGCCTTAATTTCAATTGGGCCAATGAACTTTGGTTTCAATTTACCACCATTTGACAGTTGTGTAACTTCCATTACTACTTTCTGATTCACCTCCAACGGGTAACCTGGTTTTCGAGTCATATCAAACTTCCTGTTTGTTACCTCTGCCGAAACATCCAGTTTCTCAATGAGGGCATCTTTATCAACATTAATTTGCTTTATTGGTATATCGCTGAGCAAGTTAATGGTTGACGAAAGTCTCTGATTAGAGTTTTTCATTAAAACTACAGGAGCATATCCTGTCGACTTATTCACAGTCGAGTTCAGATCATTTTCAATGTTCGGTAAAGACTTATACCATAATTTTTCATCTTTCTCGTTCAAAATTGATCTCATTGCATTGAAAATGGTTCGCATAACTTTTTCAACCTTTCCGTTGACCATTTTATCAACTCCTATGTGTGAAGATTCATCATGGTACAGTTTCATTATCTCCAATCTAGCCAAAATTGGGATAAAGCATCTCATTGGGTGAATCCTCTTCCCTTGCCAGTAAACCAAGTCATCCTGGACTGCAAAACCTTCCTCATGTAGATTTCCACTTAAGATCTCCATGCAAAATGGGTCGACTTTTTGCCATTCACCAATATATTGAGGAGTACCTGTAACAGATTTGAGCACCAGTATTTTGTTCTCGCAAGGCAAATTCCTACTCATATAATCGACATGCTTCTATTTCTCGTGTACTGGGTTTAATCAAACCGCATTCAATTATTACTCCTAAAAATTCTATTGACGTTTTGAAGAATTCGCATTTTTGATAATAAAGTGTGAAGCCACACTTGACAGCCTATCAATAATTTTATTTAAATTAACAAGTCCTTGAATATTTTCACATGGACAAAGAATATCATCAACATTAACTAGTGCAATTTTCTCTTTATAATCTCCGAGAGCCTTATAAATTGCTGACTAATAACATGAAGGAGAATTTATGAAACCAAAAGGCATTCTATTGTATTTGTACAATCCATCAGGTGTGATAAATGCAGTAATGTGTTTGGAAGATTCTTCTACTTCAATCTGATGAAAACCAGATTTCATATCGAGCTTTGTATAAAACTTTGCTGTTGCTAAAAGGTCTATTTGATTTTGAATTCTAGGTAAGGGGTAGTTATTTCGCAAAATTTTCTTATTCAGTTCTTTGTAATCAACACACAGTCTTATTTCACCATTACATTTTCTTACTATAGGACAATGGGGCTTGCATAATTTGATTCACTACATCTTATAATACCAGATTCTAATTGGTTTTTAATAATTTCCTTAACTTTTGTTCTTTCCTGATACGCTAAATTTCTTGCTCTAAAAACGACAGGAGATTCATCTTTCAATTGAATTTTTAATTCACCTGTGATGACTGCAACAGGCTTAGATTCAACCCCTTTTTTAATTATTTGTGCTTTCAACTGTTCGTCCAATCCTGACAAGTCTAATTCTAAATCTTTGCAAACCAAAGTGAACGTTTTAGGAGATTTTCTAAAGAAAGTCACAAAATTAACACAATCCTTATTAATTTCAAGTTGAATATCCCCTTCTTTGAGTATATCTAATCCGATTAAAGCATCAATATCCTTATGTGGAATAATTCTATCTGTAACTATATTGAATTCAATTTCTATAGCTAATTCACACTTGAAAAATAGGATGTTTGCTTTTCCTAATGTTTTAAATTCAACGTTTCCTATTCCCCTAATTATTTTAGTTTGAGGTATTACTTAACTTGTGATTGTACTGCATGAAATTCACGTGTTGGTTGAACTCGATCTTTCGATTCCATCATTTTCATCTGCAGTTGAGCTTGGATTTCCATCACATGAATCATCGTTATTGGTTCGGCTTGGGCAGCATTCTCTTGATCCATTTTGAATTCGTTTGCACAAAGGTTCTCGTTGAAACTCGTAGAATTCAGGTTCTAATTCTTTGTTTGTGAATAAAGAATCTATCCCACTTCTGATGTAAGATAATAAAACACTCGGGGTGGTTTAACTTGTTGTTTATTCACAGTTCACAGATTATTAGTGGGCTTTATACAAAATGGCAGGTTATGTTGTGTTTTTGGATGCGGTAGCGTTGTTAGACAGAGAGAGAGCGTGGTAACGAGATCATCGAAAAACCATCACTTCAGATCACAGAGTGTTTTGACATTAGGCCTACGCTATGGTCTTAGCATTTTCTATCAATTTATAGGGGATTCAAAATTCACATTGCTAACATATATTTTTTTTAATTTCTAAACTAAACCCTTTATGTAACAGGAGGATTATTATTAATTTTCAACGAGAACGACAAATAAACATGAAGCTATGGCAGTAACTGCAGAAAGCATCATTACAAACCATAATAATTGCATCCCAGCCCAGCCGTTTTTGTTTTTACGACAACGCGATTCTATTCCAACATCTTTGAATTTTTACCAATATCCCCTATCGATACCGATAATTGCTTTCAGATGGTAGTTTTTTCGATCTTTGTATCACGTTCTTCTGAAGCAAGCATTCTTTTGTTTCTTTTTGTCGGTAAAGGGGAACAAGGAATATTTGATTTGACAAGATTGAAAAATTAAGTTTCATTTAATTTTTTTTCTCGTCCCATTCAAAATTTGGATGATTAGAGTTGGAAAGTAATAATCAATAATTGAAAACAATTATCTCTTTAAGATTTTTTGAAAATCATATTTTTTACAAACTGACAAAAAAATGTGGCGGCCTGCGGCCGCCCCTTGAGTATGGCCGCCCGCGTGCGTGGCACGCGCTGCACACCTGCTAGGATCGGCCCTGTAAATAAATCATCTCGTGGCATTTTTGTTCTTCCAAGATCCACTAGTACTGTAATTATTTGAGTGTTTAAATAGAAGTATGCTAGATTGACTAGCATCGCATAGACTATAGAGTCTATAATTTTGCTATAATTATTGAAGTGCTTATGTTATGTTACCGTAGGGCGTAGACTCAAAGATATTCTATTGTAGAATATCTTTGCGTAGACTCATGATACCGGTCTCTGTTTCCGAATTCTGTCGAGGCTCGAACTGGCACCTTATTATTATTGCTATAATTGATAAATCAATAAAAATCAACACCTAAAATATTTATTCAGTGTCAATTCAGTAATTCACATGCAAAATTATTAATGTTCAAAAGATCAACCATAAACAATAGATCTTTTGTATGTGCAATCAACTTCTCGTAATGAAATTCATATATAAAAATAAATTGAAAATCCCACCTAAAATAATAAAAGAATGCTGTCAATTTTGTGCTTTCACATTCTGTGATACCACAGGTGATGCTTTCACAGACACAGTTGGTCTGTGATGCTTTGCTTTATTAGTTCAAAGTTCACTTATTCTGCGTCGTACTGTCGTAGTTCTATTCCTAGTTAGATATCGTACATATAGGTTAGTTACTTTGTGATGGTTGGGTGACCTTCTGGCGAAATTTTTCCTGTATTTAGTTTTTGATTTCCCTATTTTTTCCGTAAATATTACTTTTTTCAATTATAATTATAGTTAGATTTTAAGTTGAATGTGTTTATTAGCATTCTAAACATATTTTTGAAGAGTAAACCTCAATGAGAATTTTTCAGACAATTCATAATTTATTATATTGATGAAGTTTACTTAGAAATTCATAATTTTTTATTTTGGATTAATTTGAAGATTTTCATTTTTTGGTAATATGGAGGACCTAAAAATACTTATTCCTTATTAGGAATAGATTTCTTTATTAAAGTTCATATTGATGATGACCCAAAATCGTACTTTATTGGTTTCGTTCATTGACTTAGGATCTAAGTCAATGGTTTCGTTGCGTACATGTTTTGTGACCCTTTGGAGTTGAAACCACCTCACATATTGAATGTATTAACGTAGGAATATTTAACGTTTCCACTGATGAAAGGGAAAAATTATTATCTAGGTTATTAATATTTTGTTTCCAAGTGAACATGCTGTGTTGTGGTTAAGTGCTCAAAAATTACCACAAGAGATGAAGAAATACGGATTATATAGTTCATTGTGGCAACAAAAGTGTTTGTGAAATCTCCCAGACCAGTTCAGAAGCATTTATAAAGCTTTCAAGAATAAATGATTCAGAGTTTGTTTCAGACATTTCCCCCTTGGTGAAGGAAATGTTGTGAATCTCTTTAGAACTATAATAATCATAGTTCTACTGATTATAAAATATTCTTCAAGCAAGGAAATATCTTTCTATTCAAATTATATCGTCATGTTGTAGGTGAACCAGCTCTGTCGAGGAATGTATCCTATTAATATGGAGATTTTCGTCATATGGAAGATAATGTAAATAGTGAAGATATTCACATATGTGGTAGACATGAAATATTGTGAAAATGGAAGTCTGCCAAACCAAGGATGAAATTAATTTTTGCATCATTTTCTAGAATGGAATTGAGTTGAGGAAATCCTTGTATTTTACTGTGAGCGTCTTAAGAATGAATAATGTCCAAATTCTAAAATGAACCCGAACACACAAAACTCTGCACTGCTTTTTGTGTGATATTTGTGTAAAATTAGTAGTGAAATTCGAATTTTATTCAATAATGGCAAAAATACTTATCTTAAAGACATGAAATGTTAGGAACATTAACTAGTTTTTTATAGTTCCCATTTGAAAAAAAGGAGATTTCATTGTTTTGTTGAGGCTCACTTTGAATCCCTGTTTCGGACACCCTGTATAATATTTCCGCATAATTCATACAAGAAGCAGTATCAGCGTACAGAAACAGAATGTGCCACTGTTGCAAAAAAATTCTTACAATGAGAGATTTTGGAGCTATAAACACTAATTTGTGACAATCTTTTTGTAAAAAAATTTTGGGAATCAGGCTATAACTCAACAATCGCTTGATGTGGTTGCGCATATCATACATCAAATCATTGCAGAATTTAATGTAGAATTCAAATATGTATAAATATACAGGGTGTTGCATTTGAAATAACGAAGTTTACATTCGTTTCCGGTAGAACCGGAAGTGGATTCCGCTTGAAAATATTTTACAAATTGAGTTCATGTACTCTAAAAAAAATACAAAATTTTGAATTTAAATCGCAATTCCTTCCTCAAATACGTCTAATGAAACACCCTGTATATCCATAACCAAGTACATATTCCTTATTTTCAGCTGGCACTGATGATGACTTCATAATATATCATTATTTATTTTTTAGTTGTGTTTTATGGACTACAGAGCATTGCTCACTTTATATGCCAAAACATGGATTTGAATCTACAGACACATGTTTGTTACACCATCAACGTCCTTTTGTGAGACTTTAAATGTTCATGGAGCTAAACAGATTGAAATAAAAAATTATGATAAATAAAAATTATATTGTCAAGAATATCATGTCGAAAATTATAACTTAGATTCTAAATAAAAAATAGGACAAAAACTTCTTATGAACCTGTAGGCATAGGCCCAAAGTCTCTGTTTCACAATACTGTCTATTGAAGTAAATTCCCTGGAGACAGTTATTTTAACTTTTTTCCAAAACTAATGGAGAAATGAACATACCACTAGAGTACCTAAATATGCATTCTTCAACAGTATTTTTTTCCAAAACAGTGCATCCTAATGATATGAGACTGGTTTACTTTTTTTGTGTAGAAATATACAGGGTGTCCCAAGTTCGAGTGCCTATTAGACGTTTCTGGAAATTGGGATTATGATATTGTTCGACATTCTCTACCGACCTAAAATATTTTTGCAGCCTGAGCACTTCTGGTTATACAGGGAGTGAAAATAAATTTGTTTGAAATTTTTTTTTTAATTTTCTCGTTTCTGATATGATTGAATATTCAATGTTGAATACATTTATGTTGAAACCATTGTATTCATTCAAACAGTTTTCAAAATATCTGTTTAGATTCGATGAATTTGATTCTACGTACGACATGAATCCAGAAAAGCTCAAATAACACAGGAATTACTGAATTTAGGTGCAAGAGCATCTGAGAGTGCTATCATTATTTTTCTCTGCAGAAACCAAAGCAATCATAACAAAAATAAGGTTTTTATTTGAAAAACAGAACTTATGGCCAATTTTCGACACAAAATTTGGAACACCCTGTGATGATATTTATGAAATTCAAAAGATGCATGACCTTTCCACATTCTTCTTCTTTAACGTTGTGAGAACGGTTCACACTCGGGATGTCCAGAATAAGAAAAATTAACATAATACTGACCATGAATATTTTGCTTTTTTTCAGGTTTTTTTTCGATATTTTGAAAAATGTTTAAATGAATACAATAGTTAACAGAAATGTATTTACCATTGAATACTCAATCATATCAGAGATGAGTAAATTGAAAAAAATTAATTTTAACAAATATATTTTACTCCCTGTATAACCGGAAGTGCTCAGGATCCTAAAATATTTTAGGTCTGTAGAGAATTTTCAGATTTCAATTATGTCCAGTTCTCCAGAATCGTCTAATAGACACTCGAACGTGGGATAGCCTGTATAAGATTATATTTTCAAAATTCCGAAAATATCTCAAGAAAAAATATGGGAAATTTTGCTCAGTCTCCGATTATTACCGCCACTGACTTGACCTGTGTTATCTGTTGTAGTTCCGTAAGTTCCATAGAGGCCCAAAATCTGAAGAATATTATAGGTTCATATGTAGTTTTTCACCTTTTTTGATATTAATTTATTTCACTTCTGACTAGTCTGTATACAGAATGTTACCTGAATCACTGTGATGAAGAAGTTTTTGTATGTATCTTTCTCAAATAAATATCTAGTAGGTATAATGATGTTTCATTTCCAATAGGTTCGGTAATGGGCGAAATTAGACCAGTATTTCTGTAGATATGGCTGTACGAAATAGTTTTCTCATAATTTCAATACTACTGGTTGAACAATGGTTTATTGAAGCGGCTCAAAAAGAATTCGTCCAATATCCAGGATACGTTATCACCGAAATATTGGAATTTTGGTCAAAAATTCTTATCTTTCTTATGGTTCTGGTTGAGCGATCTGGACAAAATTTTGCATGTATCTTGAATACATTCCACATCTAACTGCTAAATTTCATCTCAATTGAATCCATCGTTTCGAAATTATCAGGAAGCCAAAATTTTAAACGGCGATATTGACGGAGCTGCTGTCGAACCTAATCCATTGAGACCATTTTTCTCCATTCAAGTTGCCGTCAATGAAAAAGGAACCTACGATATGATTTCCAACAATTCCTGCCCAAACATTAACATTTTCAGGATATTGCGTATGTTCTTCTCTCATCCAGTGAGGATTCTCATCAGACCAACAGCGGCAATTTTGACGATTAACATGACCGTGTATTATTGTAAATGTACTCTCATCAGAACACAAAACATTTTCTGATTGGATCACATTGTTATCTAACATTGCCATCATTTGCTCACAAAAATGCGTTCTCCTATCGAAATCGTCTTCTATGAGCTCCTGCGTTGCCATCATTCTATAGGGATGCATCTTACTTTCCTTAAATATTCGAAATATTGACGTGTGGCTGACGGTGAACAGTGGGGCTAATTTTCGAACAGAATTATGTGGACTTTCTTGAAACTCAAGCATAATATCCAATTTCGTATCATCACTTACTGCATTGGCAGCAATTTTTTTTATTTGTCTTATATGACCAAGATCTCGAAACTGCTTTTCTATTTTGCTAATTGTTCCTTGGGATATAGGCTGCAAATTTGGAAATTTTTCGTGAAATAAGCGAGACTTCCATTTGTGTCCGTGTGTAATCTCCATATAAAATAATTTTCATTTAAAATGTTAATTTTCGTAAAAAATCTGGAAACACTTAATATTCCCGAAAAAGTTGAAGATAGGTATAGGACATTGTACATGAATTATGTCTAGAATTTTCTGAAGAATCCAAAAAATAAATAATATATAGGGGGTTGCATTTGAAATAAGAAAGTTGGTATTGGCCACGGTCGCATGGAACACCCTATATAATTTTATTTTCTTGAAAAATATGCGCATTTAAAATTACAGATCGACGTGTCCGAGCGTTTTTCCTAACACCCCCCTCATTCATTCGTTATCGAATTTATTCCATTTGGCTGTTACACTCTGTATAAGTATATGGCGGGAGCAAGCTTTGCACCGCAGATTTCCCAAAAACCTTGAGGGGGAAAATGTCGATAAATTAGCTTCCTTGTCGTGGTTGAATGCGGGACAATTGTATCCTGAAACTGAGGGATTTCTGACGGCTATCCAAGACCGAGTTATAAGAACTCGCAACTATGAGAAGCACTGTTTGAAACTGAACGTTGTTTCCTGGACAAATGCAGGAAGTGCGGCGCAGTTGTCGAGTCTATTGAACATATAATCGCAGGTTGTCGAGTTCTTGCCGACAATGCATATCTGGGCCGACACTGTTTTATATGTCGTTTGAATAATACGACGTTATTTTTATATTATCTTTATTAAACCAACACAATGCTTACACAATAATATCTATTCGTCTACCATGCCGTGTCGGCTGTCTTATATCTCAATGACTCATGCTCTGTCACAAGTGTCAATGTCTTAACCAGTATGACACCAACCTAACAAAGTGTAATGGTAAAGGTCCCTACATAACAGACAACACCAACAGCAGGCTGTAGCTTTGCAAACCTGTCACATCGTGCGGAAATTCCTGAACTAGTGGGAGGAACTGAAATGTTTTTTCATTGGTTCATAGAAATAATACCAGCTCAGGCTGAGACCGGGAGACCGATGATGAAAGATAATAATAATATTCATTTATATACCAAGATAACACCTTATAAACATTTGAACAATAATTACAACTATCCAAACAATAGGAGGGCCATAGTGCAAACCTGTCAAAACCAAAAAAAGAAAAAACAACAGCAAACTAAAAAGTATGTGTGAAAAATTCTGTAACTGTGTACGGTTCCATTTGAAGCAAAATTTCATGTATTGTTCTCTTGAAAGTTGATTCATTTGTGATGTTTTGCATGCCATATGGAAGATGATTATACATTTTCAAAGACATACAGGCTCTTCGAGGAACCTCACCCATATTTATACGGGAAACTACTGAACGTATTTTCATGAAATTCAGCACTTATAAGTATTTCACGATGCTGATGAAGTCTAAAATATTTTCAAGGCATGAGCACCTCCGGTTTTTCCGGAAATGACGTTAACTTCCGTTTTTCAAATTAGAACACCATTTTTTTATTGCAGAAATAGATTCCTTAGAAAATTTCAAGTTATTTCGATGTAACATTTTTCAGTTTTGGTTGGAAAATTCTCACTGAGCGGGAAAATTCGAAAAAAAAAATCGAAAATAGAGCTCCGCTGAAACAAGAATAACTTCGAGGTTTTTGGAAGAAAAATTTTCATTTTTGGGATTTTTCAAGATGTAAGATTGATGTATCCACTTTAAAAATAGAAATCGCGATTCATGATACAGGGGGTAAAAAAATCGCTTTCAAAGTTTGGGATGACAAAATCGTGAAAAATCAATTTTTTCAAATTAGAACCCCATTTTTTTTATGGCAGATATTGAATCTACGTTAAAAAATAATGTGAGTGTATGCATCACACCCTTGCCCTAAAGTGGATATTTTCTGAGTTATTCACAAATAACTGTTTTTCGTCTTGAATTTTCAGCTATTTCTTTTCCCTTCACGCCAAAAAGATGAAATTTTCAGGAACTGTTATTTGAACCATGCTGTAGATTTTTCACCCCTTCTTGAAACCGACTAGTTAGTTACTATTAGGAGAACCATGGCAAACTCTCGCAGTTATAACTAGAGAAGATGCTCAAAGTTTTGACCGTTAATTTCTAGACATTTATTTATACGTCTCAGGAATGCTTCGTGCGTTGCTCTTCTCATTTCATCGGGAGGAAGAGATCTGCAAAAGTGTTTAAAAACCAAATTGAGTTTCAAAACTATGAATCTAAAAATCTAAACAAACCTGAACGCATTTCTGACTCGTTCTATGCAGTCCTCTTTATCAGTCAGGGGAGTTGAGTAGACAATATTTTTTATCCTACCCCAAACATAATAGTCTAAAGGAGTTAAATCGGGAGAACGTGGTGGCCAAAGATGTGGACCATTGTTCGCCAACCATCGATCTTCAAATAGCCTGTAGAGGATATTTGACACATTGAGTGAATTGTGTGGAGGCGCGCCATCTTGTTGATACCATAAGTCATTATGGTTCTGTACTAGCGGCTCAATTATTTGAGTCAATATGTCAGAATATCTATCTCCTAAGGGAGAACATTCTTTAAATAATGCAAACATGTGTAGTGTTCTATCTTACCAGTTAAAGTCCCATCATAAATGTGAACATCGATAATTGCATTATTTTTGATGGCGCAAAAAACATTGAAACTCCAGGTCTCTTGAAAGTTCCATTGTCTGAAGTGGTGGTTGTTCTCTTCATCCCAATAATGACTGTTATGCCTATTGAAAGAACCATTCTTTGTGAATTTAGATTCATCTGTCCAAATTATACAGTCCAAAAAGTTTTCATTCTCTTGAAATCGAATCATCATAGCTTCGCAAAACTCTGTTCTCCTGACGAAATCAGTTTCCTTCAAATGCTGTACCCTATTGAATTTATATGGGTGCATTTTATGTTTTTTTAATATTCTCCAAACACTCGATTGAGATAATCCCAGATCAATCTCGGCATCTTTGAGAGAATTTTGAGGATTCACACGAAAATATGCAAGAACTGTAATTTCGTTGTTCTCATCTTCTACTACACTTTTTTCTCTGTGTATAGTTTTCTTAACGAAAGATCCGACATTTCTCAAGTTTGTCATGGTTCTGTTAATGGTATCTCTCGTTGGTCTGGGTCGGTCAGGAAACCTCTCAATGAACAGTCGAATCGTTCTATCTACAACTTTATAACATTCTCCATGAAGTAGAATGAGATTTAAATAATCTTCATTGGTAAAATTAGGCATAGTGATCGAATTTATAACTTAATACGAATTATCACCAAATTAATAGTAAACACAAAACGCTACTGAATAAAGAGGAATTTGGCAGATGTAAATAATGATATCTATCATTAAAAAAAAAGAATGTAAAACATGGTAAGTTTTTGCATATGGTTCATAAGGAATTATTCATTTATCACTGGAGAGAAAACCGATGGCCGATTAGTTGAAATAAAGAGGTTTCCGATACAAATTCGAATCCAAATTCGCCATCTATTTAGGCACAACCTGTAACTTTTTTCTCTTGCATATTACGGTAGTAAAATCTAAAACATGGTTTAAGTAACAGTTCCTGAAAATTTCATCTTTTTGGCGTGAAGGGAAAAGAAATAGCTGAAAATCCAAGACGAAAAACAGTTTTTTGTGGATAACTCAGAAAATATCCACTTTAGGGCAAGGGTGTGATGCATACACTCACATTATTTTTTAACGTAGATTCAATATCTGCCATAAAAAATGGGGTTCTAATTTGAAAAAATTGATTTTTCACGATTTTGTCATCCCTAACTTTGAAAGCGATTTTTTCACCCCCTGTATCATGAATCGCGATTTCGATTTTTAAAGTGGATACATCAATCTTACATCTTGAAAATCCCAAAAATGAAAATTTTCCATCCAAAAACCTCGAAGTTATTCTTGTTTCAGCGGAGCTCTATTTTCGATTTTTTTTTTCGAATTTTCCCGCTCAGAGAGAATTTTCCAACCAAAAATGAAAAATGTTACATCAAAATAACTTGAAATTTTCTAAGGAATCTATTTCTGCAATAAAAAAATGGTGTTCTAATTTGAAAAACGGAAGTTGACGTCATTTCCGGAAAAACCGGAGGTGCTCATGCCTTGAAAATATTTTAGATTTCATCAGCATCGTGAAATACTTATAAGTGCTGAATTTCATGAAAATACGTTCAGTAGTTTCCCGTATAAATATGGGTGAGGTTCCTCGTGAAAGACCCTGTATACACAAAGTTTTTTTGAGTTGTGGTGAGGTTATACTTCGGAAGCATGTAGTTTCTACCTCATGTTCTATCTGACGATTTGTTGAAAGATTCGAACAGGTTTTTGTTTTTAAAATTGAAAACTAGGCACTCCCTTACATAGAGGCCAGAAACGGTCAGGATTTTATTAATTTTAAATTTTCCTCTGCAATATATATGGGATCATTTGTTTGTTTTCATCCTCCTTTTTGTCTTTGGAAGTTGTGTACCATGTGTCTTTCTTGTTTCATTACTTGTATAATTTTCAATTAGCCGATAAATGATTACTGTTATTATATCTGTTTTATTTTGAATTTTTTATCAGCGTTCGAGTGCCAGAACAGAGGTGTCTTTTGCATACCATCTAAACTCCGCCCTGAAAATTTTTACCCCATTTAATGAACTCATTATTTATTTTTTTTGTTACTTTGTTTCGTGTAAATGAAGGCAATGGTCGCGTTCAGCGGACGAAGTAGATACCTCTACGGCGCTACCCACCGCAAACCGCTACCTAGCTAAAATGAAATGCGCTCCGAAAAATGGCTTCTGCTCCAAAACGTGTTGAGTTGGTAGCGCATGTGCCAGCGGACGATTCCGATAGTGTTAAGTGTTTTCACAGTATAGACACCAACCAGTAGTCGCACTCCGTGGATTTCCTTACTCCATTCCGGACTCGCGCATACCTCATCGTCATAACCTCAAATCATCCAGCATTACTCGGGAAAATGTCACGGATACTAAAACACTTTGAGTATCCGTGGGAAGATGTCACTGATGTCAGGTCCCCGCATATAGCTAGAGATGGCCTGCTGTTATAGTCATCCTTGTCATATTATTTACAACTATGTTGCCGCTTTTTCTGATAAACTGAACCCAACTTTCCGAGACGGGTTATTTTCTGAATATATTCCATTTTCAGAGTTCAGACACGACATAACTTTCTTCAAGAGGATTATACTGTTTTTCCAATTGATATTGCTGTGCTTCGGCTGGAGCTATCAAATTATATATAAAGTTTTTTGAGAGCCAAGAATATTGTTTCGGTAAATTTGCCGATAATTCTGTGGCTGCGGCAACAACTGAATGCATATCCTGATGCGCGCCGAGGTATGCGCGAAATCCCGTTGGAGTAAAAATTTCAGTTCATTTTAGAGAGAGTGCGACTACTGGTTGGTGTCTATACTGTGGTGTTTTGCAACAGTTGCCCAACGGTTGCGTCCGCTGAATGCGACCATTGTCAAAAAAGTCCCATTATTATTTTTATAACAATATCGTCATATGAGATATTTAATTTCCTCTATCCAGAAAATTCAAAACACTCTAGAATTCACAACAGAAGCATTTGAATTGAAGACAAAACAAATTTCACTAATCCCCACCACTACTGAATTTATTCAACCCAAACATCAAAGGACGATAGCCTCCTATCGCTGATTGCCTGCATAGTTATCTCATTTGAAACTCTTTTCTCTTTCCCGCGCACGTATACATCGTGTCTTTTTTTAGTGTTTCATAAAGCCGGCCATAGACATCGTTATTTTTCATCCGTTTATAACGCCGCGATACGAACCGTCTCGGCAAAAGCGCCAAAAACCAATGTGTGTGGCGAAGAACCGTCGGTACGCATCGTCGGTAGAAATATCTGCCGATGCTTGATTTTTGTCACGAAGGTTCATCGGTTGTCGTGCCATACCGACTGTGTGTGGGGGATTTCGTCGAGAATCGGCGGTTATTTTCCATTAGCGTAGTACAAATCCTATATTGACCGTTTCTTTATTTCTTTTTTATTCAGCACCGAAACCGCGGCCGCCACTGCTAAGAGATGTTTCCTCTTCATGACGTGCTAATTCGCGATCGACAGCAAAATAACTGGTAGAATTTACCGAAGTGTGTGGGCAAAACAGTTCTGCGATATGACTCGGCGGTTCGAATCGTGGCGAGGAAAACGGATGAAAAATAACGATGTCTATGGCCGGCTTTAGACGTATTCGAGGAAGAAATTCTGATACAAATTCTAGATTTTGTGTTTTTGTTTTAGAGTACATGAACTGAAATTGTAAAATATTTTCGAACGGAATCTACTTCTGGCTCTACCGGAAACGAATGTGAACTTCGTTACTTCAAATATAACACCCTATATATCCGTTCTCTTTCGAATAGTACTTTTTATAAAGTTCTGACACATTTCACCGTGTATATTTTGAAAATGTTAGGTTATAGTCATGTTCGTGTCAGATACATACGCAACGTTTGCCTTTCTACATAGAAGTCGTAGTATTTACGTATTTATGTTTATTTAATTTGGGAAAATAATGAATTTAAGAAAATTTTATGTGAATTCAATTACTCCGAAGACCCGGCGAATGTTGAAGAAACTTTTTCATCTGTTAAGAGTCTTCAGCCTTCGAAATAGGAAACGCATACCGCCAGATGGCGGTGCAGTGCATTAATTTTTATTTATTGGATCATTCAGCTCAATAGAACAGATGTTGGGGCGCAGTGAATATTAACAAGAAATCCTACCCTGAACTAGATCTCACACTGACTGTATAATACATTAATTTTCCTTCACCAGTCATCTGGCAGTAGATGCCTGCGGGGCGTGTCATTCAAAAGAAATTCAATTCCATGTAAGAATCCACAATTGTAAGAAACAATTAATTTTCACTAATCGACGGCTAAAACAAACCTTAATAAATTGTCTTTGATAAAAATGGATATTTATCATTTCGAATGAAAAAATTCAAGGAAATAAATTTCGCGGAAACAACACATTGTTGTAATATTATTTACAAAAAAATCGTATTTTCTGAAAGAAAAATGTGATCGACGTTTGGTTAACTAAATGATAGACTTCAATACTGAAATGATAAAACACAGAAACATTTATTCGTTTTGATGGTGGAAATGTTACAAAATAACCAAAAATGATGGCGAATATCCTTTTCATTCATTCAATACTTATAAAATATTTTTTTTATTATTTTTATCTTTATACACTCATACATCTCTTTATCAATCAGAAAAAAATAAATCGTTTCTGACTCCCTTTATTCAGGGACGTAGACCCTTAATACTGGAAATATTTCACGTATATAAAAATGGTTGGAAGATTCAGTTATGCTATTCTCTTGCATGGAAATCAAGAATCGAGAGTTAGAATTTCAATGAAAAATAATGGACAGAATAGTCCGCTACTTTGTGATAGTTCATTTGAAAAAGAAGACTGAAAGTACTCGAACGACCCGACAGAAAAACTTCTAAACGAACAGAACAGACGGACCTATGGAATTCCCCACTTTTCAAAATTTCCAAGTAATAAGCCTACAGAAGACATTTAAATACCTTTTTGCACAAATACTCCAGTATGAAAATGTACTACGGAACCTGTGTCAATGTTAAAACTTAAAAGAACTGACTCCATTTACAAAACATAAGAAGATTAAATAGAAATTAGTTTCGTCAACGCCTCTCAGAAATACTTCACTTTCACGAGTGCCAACCTGCGTCAGTTTTAAGTAAACGAACTTGATAAACCTGAATCATGGCCAACTGGGATACTTTATAAAAGTGAATGGAGTATATTTGAATTCTTCGTTTAATTCTGCACTGATTTGATGTATGATATACGCAACCCCTTCAAGCGATTGTTGAGTTATAGCCTGATTGCTAAATTTGTTGACAGAATGAGTGTCACAAATTAGTGTTTACATCTCCAAAATGCCTCATTGCATTGTAGTAATTTCTTCCTGCAACAGTGGAACAAAAGAAAGTCGCTGATACTGCTTCTCGAATAAATTATGAGGAAATATGATACAGGGTGCCTGAAACAGGACTTCAAAGTGAGCCTCAATAAAACTATGAAATCTCATTTTTTCAAATGGTCCCATATAATCAAAATCATAGAATATGCGACGCCTTACGGGCGAGGAGAGGGCGGCGTCCGAAAGTTGAAGAACGGTGGCACGGGTGGGTGTTTTCGGATTTTCTCTAGAACCCCGGGAAGTATTTTGAAAAAATTCGCGAAAAACGGTCGAAATCGCCCGAAAGAGCGAATTTTTTTGGCATAAGGCTTTTTTCCGGGGGCACCTGGACGTTCGGGGATTTTTTGAAACGAAGCCCCATATCCCAGATCATCTTAGTACGCAAAGCGTTTTCGAGACGTTCCTTCGGGTGTCCGAAATAAATTCGAAAAGTTTCGACTTTTCGCGAAAATTATGAAAATTTCCGACCCGGCTCAGGACACATTGACCTAGCCAGAGAATTCGCACGGATAGGTTGACGTTCGATATTTACGAGATCTGACGTGATTTTTCAAAATGTAGATTTTTGGTATTTAATCGCCGTTTGACGGTAAGTATTTGGTCGATTATCGAAGATTAACGTTTGTTTTTACTTTTTAGCTAAATTTCCGACCGGCTCAAGCATTTTCGGAAGCGAGATGGAATGTTTACACTAGAGGATGTACGGGTGAAGGGAAAAATGAATGAAAAACCTGTTAAAGGGGGCGATATCGTTTTGGATGGTTCGGATGGAGCGTTTTCAGGTGGATTACCACGATATTTTTCGGTTTGCAGAAGAGTTTCGTCAATTTTCGAGAAAATTTCGAATGTTGACGTTAGTGAGAGGTAGATAGAGCTTATACTGATTCCGGTTACAGTGGCTTTATACCGGACAGTGGCGACAATAGACGTTCACGTTTTGATTGGTCGGACTGTTTTCGACCACTAATGACAGACTTTCATTGTTTTGTTGTACAAAAACTCAAGATCGAGTCAAATGTCAAACAGCACGACACTCAAATGTAAACAAATATCCGCCATGTTTGGGCAAAAACGTGTTCTATGACCCTATTGTCGCCACTGTCTTGTATAAGTATAAAGCCACTGTAATTCCGGTTATTGAGAGGTCTGTAGTGTTTTGTAGAGCTTTTTTGAACGGAAGAGTCCAAGATTCAACCTGCAAGATGAATTTCAAGAGAGTTTTGAACGAAGGAAAATTGAAAATCGAATATTTTGAATAAAATGGAACCGCTTCGGGCCACAATCTCCTCGTGTTTTACGTCGTTTTTTGAAGTTTCGTAATGGAATATCTCTATTTTCCGGGGTTTTTGTGGTGAATTTCGAATTTTTTTTCAGTCAAATGAAAGGATGAAAATTTCAAGTTTTTTGAATAAATCTTCGATTTTGAGGTGAGTTATGGATCGATTACCGACGATTCTTATTTCAGCAGAAATTTCGATTTTTTTTTGAAGGAAATTGGGCTTCAATTTTAACGTGACATTGAAAGTGAAAGAATTGAGGGAAAAATGTTCTAAAACGTGAATAAATGAACATAATTCGAAGTGATTACAAGAATAGTATGATATTTGCAAGATTCTCTTCTGGATTGTGTTGGTTTCTGGCAAATTACGTATTTTGAGAAGAATAAGAATTTTACATTATTTCCTTCTGAATCGGCAATTCATATTTTATGCTTCAGAGACAGTTGCTGCTTCTTTCCCTGGGGCCTCCCAATATTTTCAGTATGACGTTCCTTTGTAACTACGGTTTTTCGAAATAAGGTTTTTTCAGCATCTAAAAACGAGTTCACCAATTTCTCCCGTCCCTCCGAGAGTTATTCCGTGCAATTCAATAATACAGAGGAGGACCACCTAGCTGATTTTTCACAGTGGAAAGGATACATTGAGAAGGAATAATTCAAAGTGTGTCAAAGTGATATATCAATTGTATTTTGTAACTATTCTATTTCATACATTGCAGCCTTTGAATAAACAAATAATAAATAATAATTTTTTGACTTTTAATGCAAAAATTCCCAACGTTCTTAATTCTTGAGTTTTTGTTATTTCCATGACTTTTGACTTTACATTCAGGTTAGGGTTCTTTCTTTCTTTCTTGCTTCTCTGCACCAACTTCACCGCTAGAACTCCCCCAAAGCGGAGAATGCTGGCACCATGGTTAGGGTTCTTGACAACGGCATTCAAAGTTAAACGCGACACACAGATGACTGTTTTGAGGTTGGATTGTTTCGACATTTCGAGACGTCAGATAGAGGTTAGGATTCTTGACAACGGCATTCGAAGTTTGACGCGACGCAAAGATTACCGTTTTGAGGTTGGACTTTTTAGAAAGCGCGTTCGGCAATAGCATCCGAGAGCGGACGGATTTTTTAGTCACGCGATGACAGATTGTACAGATTTGTCAGATTTTTCTGTAATAAACGAACGCTACGGAGCATTTAGATCGTTTTTTCTGTTTGACGTATGTAACGCCTTACCCGAGCCAGATATTAAATTAGAGCTTAAAGGTCTATTCGTCCGTAGAGGTAGTCTGGGTACTATTTTAATTCTTTTGTTGTAGTTCTCAACATTTCTACCCCTTGGTTGAGATGATTCAATATTTTGAATCATTATTTTTTTATCAAACAACATTTTTTTATTTTTTACTACACAACAAATAACATAAGACACGAAAATTCAACAGACTGTTATTCGAAGCGGGATAAAAAATCCATTCACAAAGGCCGAAAAGTAATTTCTGTTTCTGTTCTGTGGAAAAAAACCGTTTCCTCCGTCGAAATACACCGTGCAAAAAGATCTACATCCGATTGATCAGATTTTCTTGCCGAACGGTCCAGATGTGTACTCCCCTCAATCTGGATGTAATAAACGAACGGTTCAGATCAATCCGACCAGTCAGATGTCATTGCCGAACGCGCTTAGAGATTTAGAGCCGTCACAGGTGACGTTACGTCTAGGTTAGGGTTCTTGACAACGGCATTCAAAAAGCGCGTTCGGCAATGACATCTGACTGGTCGGATTGATCTGAACCGTTCGTTTATTACATCCAGATTGAGGGGAGTACACATCTGGACCGTTCGGCAAGAAAATCTGATCAATCGGATGTAGATCTTTTTGTTCGGTGTATTTCGACGGAGGAAACGGATTTTTTTCCACAGAACAGAAACAGAAATTACTTTTCGGCCTCTGTGAATGGATTTTTTATCCCGCTTCGAATATTCTTGAACAGTCTGTTGAATTTTCGTGTCTTATGTTATTTGTTGTGTAGTAATAAATAGAAAAATGTTGTTTGTTAAAAAAATAATGATTCAAAATATTGAATCATCTCAACCAAGGGGTAGAAATGTTGAGAACTATAACAAAAGAATTAAAATAGTACCCAGACTACCTCTACGGACGAATAGACCTTCAAGCTCTAATTTAATATCTGGCTCGGGTAAGGCGTTACATACGTCAAACAGAAAAATCGATCAAAATGCTCCGTAGCGTTCGTTTATTACAGAAAAATCTGACAAATCTGTACAATCTGTTATCACGTGACTAAAAAATCCGTCCGCTCTCGGATGCTATTGCCGAACGCGCTTAAAGTTTGACGCGACGCACCGATGACGGTTTTGAGGTTTGATTTTTTCGACATTTCGAGACGTCTCCGCTTACAGGTGACAATAGCGCCCCATACACGAGCGAATTATCCGTACAGATCCAATCCGCAGATCTGATTTGACAAATCGGGATCGGACGAACTAGATCCGTTCTTCTCCACAAACTGACATGCCAAGTTCGCGAGCCAGATCGCCATATCGGATTCGAGGTATCAGATCTGAAATGGAATCTAGCACCCCATAATAAAGTACCCCATATACGAACGGATAATTCGTTATACCTACCTATCTGATATGGCGAGTCAAATTTGTAAAAATATCCTTGCGTTTATGGTTCACCACGAGCCATATTTGGCTCGATGATAGGGTTGTCAGATGGGATGTTCAAAATATCTGGAGAAAATGTGAAAATATCGGGAAAGATAAATTCAAAGAAAGATGTTATTTTATTTCGAAACTGCGGATATTGTTCGTAAAAACTAATAATTGTAGTCCGAATTTTCAGGTTGCCACATATACAGGATGGCCATTTGAAAACGAAGTCATTTTCGGGTGAATTGGCCACATTTGTTGAAAACGTAGAGACAGGTTGATTTTTGTTCAGATGGCCTATTTAGATGGATAATTCATCAGTGAAATAGCCACCCCCTGAACGGAGCGGTTCCCACCCTCATATTTATAATATTACATAAGAATATTTTCCTACTCATGATAAAAGATGAATATTCTCTTAAAGTTGTGTTTTGTTTATTTTAACCCTTTAGGTTATTAGAAATTGACTTCTTGAAGTGGAATAGCATACTCCTAAGTGGGGTTTTCATTTTCCGCTGCAAACATCAACACTAATGGATTGTCCTCGTATTCGGAAAGTGGCTATTGATAATTGCTTTTTGTTATATCTAATAAAGATTAATCATGTGAAATGACCATGATTTTCATCTCTTTTAACTTCATGAAAAGTAGTTATGGCAGCGTTCTTTTGGGGAAAAATCACAAAGTAACTATCTGTTTTCGAACTGAAGTTGGAAAAAGATGTCAAGTTGTATTCAACAAGTGACATAGGTACCCCAAAAACATTTTTTCAAACCCGAAGATTGGGATACATAATAATATATATGATGTTTTTTTTGTGAAAACATTAATATATAGGTATTTACTCGGTTATTTATGAAGGAGAATTGTTTTAAATGATCCTACTAAGAACCGTACCAGAGTAGTAATAACACTGTTCAGAAGCTGGAATTACTAATACAATTCATGAATATTTCAATTTCAGAGTTTGTAGGCCTTTGAATTACCTTCTATTCGGTACAAATGGGCATTGGAAGAGTAAAAGTATGTTTTTCTTGAGAAGGCTTTAGATAACTGTTGATGACTTCTGCTTTATTTCCTATAAAGATGTTTTTCACCGAACGAGGAATTTTGGAAACAAAATAGTAGTTATCATGAGAATATATAAAAAGTCGTCTCGAAAAAAACGTAACTTCACCCTTCCAATCCCTAGAAAGCTAGTAATGAAGCTATTTTGAATTTTGCGACAAAAGTGTGCTCTCCTGCCATGGTAACAGTAACAGTAAGTAACAGCCGCATGGTGGCGCGCTAAAAATTGTTTTTTTTGTCTCGTAAAACGTCAGTGTCCGATATATTTTATTTTGTTATCTGAGATTATTTATTGAATCGTTACGATGAGTGAATGGACGAAAGATATTTTAACTGGCTTTATCCAAATTTATAGAAGGCATACTTGCTTATGGCAAATAAGATCCAAAGAATACACGAATAAAAATTTAAAAAATCGGGCCTACGATGAGCTGGTAAGGTATTGCCAGGAATATTTTCCAAAAGTAGATCGTGGTTTTGTGACCAAAAAAATACAAAATATCCGAGCTGCATTTCGGAAGGAATCAAATAGGGTAAAAGAATCTAGAAGAAGTGGCACCTCTACCGAAGATGTGTACATACCCACACTTTGGTACGTATGTAAGATTTTATTCTTTTAAATAGAGTGCTTACCCGTTTGGGTTTTCTCAGCTCGATTTTTTTAATAAATTTGTGAGGTATCAAAATAAAGATTATTTCATTTAGAATATGAAGTAATCAGTTAACTATTTTGCATGGATTACAAATAATTGACAAGGCATTTTGTAGGTACTACGATTTGCTCTCATTCACCGTAGACCAAGACACTCCTCTAGAGAGTTGTTCAAATATTGCATCACCCCCCAAAGATCGACAAGATAGTACTGAAGAAGAGAATATTGGTGTTGAGGAATCTTCAGAAGTGCAAGTGAACTTCGAATCAGAAGAAAATAGACAAGAAGTAAGTTTATTAAATATTTCACTGATACAAGAAATATAAACGTGAACAAATAAAAAAAATATATCTAAGCCCGTCCTTGGAAAACCATATCATGCTGCCACTCCACTGCTCCGACTCCATTGAAATGTTCTAAATATTTTTGCCGATTGTTAATTGCTTCCAATGGAACACTTTTCGTTGGATTAGGCCTGAGTGGAACAAGGCTGTTATGGGTATCTCTTCTCCAATCTCCCTCAGTAATTTTTCGATTAATCAGATCTTCAGCATCTACTGATGAAGGGGCCATATAAGATTAACTGGTTTTTCTGAGAAAATTGTGTAGCACACAGATTGCTAAAATAACACTCCTTGTTTTTTGAGGATCAATACATATTTTTGTGTGTAAAATCCTAAATCGAGAAGCCATTAAACCGAAAGCGTTTTCAACCACATTTCGACATCTGGAGATGCGGTAATTATAAATATGTCTTTCATTAGTCAGATTTCTCTGAGAGAAGGGCTTCAAAATATGTTCTTGTAGAGCAAAAGCTTCATCTCCAACTATGACAAAATTTAGTTCTTCGTCGTTTTCGCTGTTATCTGGGAATTGCAGTTCTTCCTTCACCAACAAGTCGTAAAACTTTGTTGATGTTATTACACCTCCATCAGATAATCTTCCTTGCTTTCCTATATCAACATACACGAATTCATAGTTTGAATTAACTAAGGCCATCAGCACCACACTATAGAAGTTTTTGTAATTATAATATTGAGCCCCTGATAGAGCCGGACGTTCAATACGAATATGTTTCCCGTCGAGTGCGCCTCCGCAATTTATCATTTGCCAACGTTTCTTAAAACCTTGAGCAATTTCCATCCATTCCTGTTTTGTGTTTGGAAACTAAAAAAAAAAAATTAATGACCTTTCAATATTCTCCAATCTCTGATACAAGTTTGTGTACAATAGACCTTAAAGTTGCAGTGGAATGTGAATGCGTCAAGCCTAAATTTTGGATTATTTTATCAAAAACAAAATAAAACTAGATGCTGAAATTTAGCTATCAGAACAACGACAACGTTTTTCCTTAATTTAAGTGAAGATCAAAATAACATTCACATATTTATAAGCGAAAGTGATATGATTTATGCACTTAACGTAGGTATACATTTTCAGGTTTTCAAGACACCAACTTCTAGCAGAATCGCCAGTAGGAAAAGAAAGGCAAACGATAATGCCACATCGGATATCAAAAAATTTATGAATATCTGCACCGCAGCATTAACCGAAAAGGATGAAGTGGATGAATATATGGCAATTGCAATAAATATTGCAGCAAAACTTAAGAAGATGACATCAGAACAGGCTTACCTATCTGAGTCACTGATAACTCAAGTTATGACAAAAGGCCTGTTCAATGAACTTACAAGAAATACAATTATTACGGAGATTTCCAGCGCCACTCCACATCGCAACTCATCTACAAATTCTGCTGAAAGCAGTTCTTCATCGGAAATTCTAGAATTTTACACTAATGCACCAAGTTTTTTTAATCTTTAAATAAAGTTTAATTCCAAAAATAAAACAGTTCAAAAAACTTTAAATTGTACATATTGTTCTTGAGTAAAAGTTATATTCTCACCTTCATATATTTTTCTCTCAATACATTATATATTGCTTGACAAGTCTCAGGTATGATTTGCCCTAATGTTTGAGCTGCAATGCATGTTGAAAATTTCTAATCTTCGTAGGATCTGCCAGTACCCAGAAATCGAAGAGTGGCAATAAGTCGTTCTTCTGGAGGAATTGCTTGTCGCATAACTGTGTTTACCTTTTCTATATGCGGCTCAACCAGATTTAATAGGAGGCTAAACGTTCTTTCATCCATCCGTAAATAATTGCGATAGTCATTCGGGTCATTCGAACTCAGCTCTCTCAAAAGTAGCATATGACTGAAATCATTTCGTCGCAATAACCAATTCTTCACCCATTTTCTACTAACTTTTTTTTTCTGTTGAAGTTGTGAAATCACGATGCCAACACAAGCAATAGCCATACGTTTTTTGCTTCTCATCTTGAACACTCACTTCTAACTAAAAATTTCCGCTACCACAGCCCGATCTCTTAGCTCGCCTGAGATACCACGAGCCAGATCAAATCTTTGTGAAATTGTAGGATTTGACTCCACTAACTGACAGATCCGATACGTCGAATCCGATATGGCGATTTGGCTCGCGAACTTGGCTTGTCAGTTTGTGGAGAAGATCGGATCTAGTTCGTCCGATCCAGATCTGTCGAATCAGATCTCTACGGATTTGATCTGTACGGATAATCTGCTCGTGTGTGGAATGATTAATATTCGCCCATACCCACAAACGGACAGATTTGGTCCGCAAGTCAAATCTGCAGATTTGATTCGTACGAAATTCTCATCGAGCCATATCTGGCTCGTCGTAAACCATAAACGCAAGGATATCTTTACGAATTTGATTCGCCACATATCAGATATGACGGATTATCCGCTGGTGTATCGGGCGCTAATACATATAGGTTACGGTTCATGACACGGCATTCAAAGTTTGACGCGACGCGCATATGACTGTTTTGAGATTGGAAGACGTGATATGACTCCTATAGATGTCTATGGATAATCACAGAATATTATGATATGTAAATGCCATTTTTATCATCTCAGACCTGTTGGTTTCTTTTACTGTTAAATGCGAATCTACCTTCAAAGAGGGATCTACCGACAAGGCGGATCTACCAACAAGGTGGATCTGTGGGCCCAAACTAGTAACCATATAAAATATAATTTTGTAATTCCGATCGATTGCTCTTGCTCGTCAAAAACTAGTTACAGTGTGCCGAACATTTCATGTCTTCAAAATCAGTAGTTTTGCCGTAGTCGAATAAAATTCTAATTTTACGACTGAAGCAAGGTTTGGCTCGGTCAAATTCACTGGTATGCTCGTCTTTTTCGAAGTAGGCAGTGCTAGGAATACTTATTTTTATTGATCAAGCACAATGCAAAACATGCAATAATAATTAGGTACACTCCAACAATATCAAAAGGCTGTTCTTTATTTGCGGCGAATCTGACAAATAATTAGTATGCATTAAATCAGTTCGCATGTGTCACAAGTGCCTTGAAAGAGCTCCGAAATAAATTACCAATTTTGGTATGTTTTGATACCTGAAATTGTTAAGATATACATCACGGTTCAAAACTGTGCATTTTCATTTCTTAAATAATATTAGGCAAACAGTTCGTTAATGGGCGAAATTTGTCCAGGGACTCCGTTAATATGGCGCTCGAAACTTTGTTTTCCAACACTGCGGATTCGATCGGAATGATATTTCTATTAAGGCTATTATATTCAGGCACAAATCACTTCTGAAGTATTAATTATTTAATTTCCTTACAGATGAGTTACAAATGGTTCATTTTATTCATATCATTTACTATCTTCCCAATATGCCTTAGCAGATTGGACGAAGATGCATCCTTCATCACCACGACTGATAATAAAACTGTTGACCACTGCAATATAAATAAATGTTTTCACGTATCTGCTGAATTTTGTCCAAAGGCTGATAGTGCGTGCAGATGCCATCAATTACGGAATTGCCCAAAAGCTGTTGTGTGCTGTAATGTTACCAGTTTTCAACTAGTTGAAGGATTAGCTTGCGCAAGTATGATCATCATTTATTCATATATTGCAGTAATCTCAGAAAAATATACATACAGTGTACCAAAAAAATATCATAACTCGTGAATAGTTCTTGTATGTTCTTGAATTATTAAGGAAAATCCTCGCACGCGTCGATTTTAAATGTCAAAAGCAATTCATCCTGTGCTTATTTGAATTTGATGTTTCTCACCCTCACCCAACACTTTACTTTATTTTTTCAAATGGGAATATATGGATTGTGATTCAAATGAAAGGTAATTTGATTACCCATTCAGCGATGTGGCTAAAAGTAGAATTAGTTGTGCCGTTTTTCAGAAAATAATTTACAGTTACCACTAATGGATACAATAAGGAACCTTCCAGCCTTCCTGATGCCATCACTGTCAACTCAACACTTTGATATATATTTTTTTCTTCCTCTCAAACGATTATGTTAATTTTTCAAGAAAAAGAATGTATATAAAAATGTTTCTCTATTTCAGTAACGTAATGAGTTCATTACAGTACTTAAAAGAGTGCTGTAATGAACTCATAAGAGCATTATTGTTTTCAGTTATATTTTTCGTTTTGTGGGTGTCAACAATGACTTCCGATATAGATGCATAGAAATACCTGGTGTTGGCACTGATTAGATTTTGTTTAAGACTTTCCTTTCGATCGAAAATGTGATATTTTGTGCGGCTTTTCATTTCTCCCGAAAGGGGTCGCGTTATTTGTCGTTGTCGCAGTAGCGCCACGACCGATAAATATTGCGGATTTATTCCGGAACTAGACCAAAATCTGAAATCTAGGATGCCGTTTCGATCTAAAAATTTTGGTCACGATTTTTAGTAAGGAGTGTCGATACACCAGGTATTCTATGCATCTATCTTCCGATCCTAACAAATTTCAACACACGTCAATATGGAAATGTCAATTTTCGTAACACTACCAACTGCCAAAATAAAATAAAAAAGTCATAAGGATGTTCAATCTGAATTTTTCATTGAATTTCGATAGTATTTTACAAAATTTGACGGAAATAGAGAAAATATCGTCTAATACTCGTTGCAGAATGCAATTCCAACAACGCATTCGTATTTTGGAATAGAAGCCCATTCTGCAACTAGTCTAAAGGTGAATACAGACTATTCTGACGTGACGTGATTCCACGTCACGTCAGATGTGTAGCAGTGCTCCTATTGGCCTAATATGAACGTGAACGTCAAAATGTGAGTGATATAAAAATGCAACACATCGTTCTGTGCATTCACGTTCATATTAGGCCAATGGGAGCACTGACGGTGCCTGACGTGACGTGGAATCACGTCACGTCAGAATAGTCTGTATTCACCTTAATACTCGTTGCAGAATGCAATTCCAACAACGCATTCGTATTTTGGAATAGAAGCCCATTCTACAACTAGTTTTAGAATAAACTAATGTTATACTGGCAGAAAGACAAAAGTCGTTGGCCATTTGCTAGAGCAATATGTATCTTTTCTCTCCCTCTAATTTACAATTTGTGATTGTAGAGTACTGCAATCAGATCATTATTCTTTCAATGATTATTTTCAAGGGAAATCCACGAATCCATGGATTTGTAATTTCGAAAGCAGGTATCCCTATGCGTTTTTGAATTTACGCTCCACAGTACACACTCTTTTCTAATAGGAATATATGGATTGTGATGAACATTCGATTGCACATTGAGCGGTTGTTAGGCTATTTTTTTTATCACAAAATTAATAGTTGTGATTGGTATCAGGTTCTTATTCTTGAAATATTAAATATTGAGAAATGCAGGGGTGGTTGTATTTTATACTTCATAGTATTCTCTCGCAGTGACGCAACGATGGGGGGCTGTCGGGCTGCAGCCCCCCCCCCCCCCCCGAGCTGTGACAAAAAAAGTCATTCAAATATTTTCATGTTATTATTTTTCTAAAAGTGATAATAATTATTTTGGAACAGAATGGAAACTTAAACATTTCCTTTAGAGATTGATATTTTTACGTTGCGGCCATTGCGAAAAAGGCTGTTCTTGAAAAAAGAAGACAAATGTAAAGAATATGAAGTTCCACTGATAAAGCCTCGAATTGCAAAAAGAAAAACAAAACGATGTAATATCGAATGCAAAAATGCAGAGACTTACTTTCGAATTTCAATATTTATCTCATTTCTTGACAATTTTATAGCACAAATTCACAATCGATTCTTAAAACACAAAGATGTTTTGTCGTCATTTATGTGCAGCTTATTGCCAATGAACACTATTGATGAGTCTTACACTGATGATCTAAATAAAATTTTCTTATTTTACGAACAGGACCTTTCTTCCAAAAACGATCGTTTCATCTCGATAAAACTTTCAAGCCGGCAAAACCAACAAGTTGGTTTTCCAGCGATAAAATTTTTGACGTTTCGACAATTCATAAATAGCTTCGTAAATGAATATCATAGAGAAAACATACAACGTTTAGTTAATCTAGGAATTCTAATTAGCCAAATAGCGCAATCCGTGTCGAATGTGACTATATTACTTAATGTTACACATTTTCTCGAGAAATAGTCATGCCGAATATACTCGAGATGAAATTTTACCTGCTTGAATTTCATCTCGAGTGTATTCGACGGCAAAATTCCATTACTAGTGGTGTTACATATCGTCGCCTCAGAACCAGACTATTCTATGTCCACTTTTTTCTACATTTTTTTTTAATTTTACAATTTTTCATGCTCTCAAGAAAATAAAAAATTAAGTTGTTTACTATCCAACAGTAAACTATCAAAATAAGTGAAAAAACATACATGTTCTGGCTGGTGTTTCCAAATATCATTTTTATATTGTTGTGTAAAAACATAGTGTGTGAAAAGGGTTGAAGGAAAGGGTTGTCAAATATATAATAGAAGAAAAGTCATTATTTATTATTTGAGAATTAAAGAGGTTTTATATTGGTTTAGCCACACCATTTTTTGGTCCTTCGAGCCATTATAGATAAAAAAGAAATTGTGCTCTAAGCCACGAGCATAAATTTCAATCTTCTCGATATGCCAGATCGGGAAGAATCTTTAAGGAAGACCACAAGGAAAAATGCAGGAAAACCTCCCTTAATTATTCAATTGAAACGAATTGAATTACGAAGATTAGAAGCTCTGAAAGCGATAATACTAAAGGAAGCAGAAGCAACAAGTGCAGCAAGAGTAGCAGAAGCAGCAAGGGTAGCAGAAGAAGCAAGAGCTGCAGAAGCAGCAAGAGCAGTAGAAGCAACAAAAAATGCGAGAAAACCTCTCTCAAGGTATAGTCCTAATGAATCAACTAAGAACTCTAAAGAAAGCAAAAAATCTTCAAGTAGTATTGAATTGAAACAAATTGAATTGAAAAGATTAAAAGCTTTGAAAGCGATAATACTAAAGGAAGCAGAAGCAACAAGGGCAACAAGAATAGCAGAAGCAGCGAGAGCAGCAGAAGTAGCAAGAGCAGCAGAAGCAGCAAGAGCAGCAGAAGCAGCAAGAGCAGCAGAAGCAGCAAGAGCAGCAGACGCCGTAGATGCAGTAAGAGCAGCAGAAGCAGTAGAAGCAGCAAGAGCAGCAGAAGCAGCTGAGATGAGGAAATGCATGGAAAAAGAGGAACAAATTACAAATATTCAAGCTTCAGTGGAAGTCGAACAAGTTTCACAAAATTCGTCAGTGAGATCGAGTTCCGAAGCCTCTATAAATAGTTCTGATGAAGAGGTACCTGAAACTATTCAAGCCCCAATCGAAAATGATTTCCAAACATTGACCAAAGGAAATAAAGAGAAAATTCGAATATGGCTGGATCAAGTGAATATTGAAAATCATGGAAATGAGTCAACAGACAATCAAGTTATTTCTCCATTAGATTCTAATTCTGAACCAGAAGCTGACAGCGCTAAACGTGAAATAATTCTTGGCCTGGAAAGCGATCAAAGCATCGACGATTTCTTCCAAGACACGGAGTTTCTACGAAAGAGCAAAGACGTATGCGAGTCCTTTCTACGAAAGAGCAAAGACGTATGCGAGTCCTCCATCTCAGAACTGCTCGACACGTCCAGAGCACAAGCGACCCCTTAGGAGGTAGAAATACGAGAGTTTTGTCTAGAAAGAATACCCTTCAGGCAAGAAGAAATCATCAAAAAGATGAACGACGCTCTAGAAGACTTCGACGATCGACATGAGAACTTGAACAACGAACGAGCCGAGCCATTGGTGGGTGGTTTATTCTGCGACCTCTCCATCCACAGACTACACCAAGAGCTAATAATTCTGAGAGATTTCGAGGCGCACCAAGAGGTCCTCCAGGAGAAGGTGTTTGTCAGGATGACGAGCGTGCTAGACATGGAGGATGTGATAAACGGGGTGAAGTCGCAGAAGAACTTGGAACAGCAGGATTTGATACACGAGCAGTTCTACAAGCTGATCCACGACAACAAGTTCTCCAAATTTCTGAAGAATGTGTTCAAGAAGAAGCACAAGCCTCCTAAGGTCCCGCACGGAGATGATTCCAGTTCCGGGTCATCGTCTTATTCCAGTTCGGAATCGGAAGAAGAGCAACGTTCTATTAATTTTTTGTGGCCGCGGAGAATGTTCTGGCTGGTGTTTCCAAATATCATTTTTATATTGTTGTGTAAAAACATAGTGTGTGAAAAGGGTTGAAGGAAAGGGTTGTCAAATATATAATAGAAGAAAAGTCATTATTTATTATTTGAGGATTAAAGAGGTTTTATATTGGTTTAGCCACACCAATACAGTTAGACAAAAAGTGAAATGAGCATACAGTCCTGAAGTTCTTGAAATTAGAAAACGTCCTCCTGTAAAGTTTTAATAAATGGACTTAGAATAGTCTGGTTCTAAGGCGACGATATGACTATTCCACTCATTCCATTTTTAGTGAGGAAGTTTCCGTAGCAAGTTGGTTTTCCATCTATAAAATTTTTGACGTTTCTCCAATTCATAGATAGCTTCGGAAATGAATATCATAGATAAAACAAACTATTGAAGCTGGAGATACTTTTCAGCTAGCAGCATTAGTTTATTTTGGTTCTATGATTATTATTTATAAGATCAACATACTTTGGAGATGTCAAAGTAATGGGTCAATAAATTTATGAATATAATAGGACAATTCTTTATTCTGAGTTAAAATTACTTCAACATGGTAGCAGAGCGTGGTTGAGGTGGAAGAAACAGAATAAGAGTGAAGATATTTATAAATTGCAAGGGAGTTAAACTCAGAAGATGGATTCAAGTAAAATACAAATTGGTTTGCTTGAGGGAAAGTCAAACTGGTCAACCTGGAAGTATAAATTGTGCATTTTGTTAAGAGGAATTAAAGGAGGTCTAGAAGTTATCGAAGGTAAATTGAAAACCCCTAAATCCATACCAGAAGATGCTGCAACTGATGAGAAAAACAGGTACGAGAAGGACTTATCAGATTTCAATCAAGCCGATAATAATGCTTTACTAATTCTGACCCTAAATATGACACAAGATACTTTATAGTCCAAGATCCCAGAGCAATCAGACATGACTTATTTTCACACGGATGAAACCTGAAGTTTTCAGTAGCGTCTCGTGTGCCTTGAATACCTACGCGCTTTGTGGAACTTGCCGAGTGACACCTGGGCAGGTACCAGGTGAGAAAGGTAACTAAAAATAAGAACTATTTTACTTAAATTCACATGGCTGATTTTTATATATGTCATGTAGAATATTATTTTAAAGCAATATCATAAGTGTCAGACACTTTTGATGGACCAGAGCTTTTGTCAGACGCTTTTAAGTTACCCAAAAAATAAATGAACTTTACTTATTTTTACATGTCTGATTTTTTAATACGTTATTGAAGTATTTATTTAAAAGTTATATTCAATCAGTCAGACAAATTAGAGTGACCAAACATCCCCTAAGACAAAAATTATTCGGCCAGAAGTATGAGGGCGAGAGCACTATGCATGCGCTTCAGAGTGAGTGGAACGTCCATAATAACTCGGTTCCCCTTCTTAAACTCACCATCTGTTTCGATCTACTGTGTATGTGCTGTTTGCGTGTAATATTATATAACTTATAATACAGGGTGGCCATTTGAAAACGAAACAGACGAGATTATAGACGAAATAAATTTTTTCGATAGAAATGCTCGGACATGTCGATTTCTGTTTCGAGGGGGACAACTTAAGATGTGGGTTACGGACGCATAGCGCTTCAACCCTTGCTACTACAACCCTCACCCCCAATTTTTGAATAGGGAAGATGGGGTGAGTGATACCTCATTTGAAAGGTATTTTTATACTGATTTCAGCACAGTAATTGTTTTTTCATTTTATGCATTAGTTCTCGAAATATTCTTAACTAAGTATTTGAAAATGAAGTGGTGTTTTCATGGCACTTGTAGTGTTTTTTTGTGAAAAATCGACATTTTGAGTTTCAAAACAACCATGACTGTGGCTTCCTTCCTCCAATCCGCTGACATAGAAATCTTTAATCAAGATGTCGATTTTTCACAAAAAAACACTACAAGTGCCATGAAAACACCACTTCATTTTCAACTTAGTTAAGAATATTTCGAGAACTAATGCATGAAATGAAAAAAAAATTAATGTGCTGAAATCAGTATAAAAATACCTTTCAAATGAGGTATCACACACCCCATCTTCTCTATTCAAAAATTGGGGGTGAGGGTTGTAGTATCAAGGGTTGAAGCGCTATGCGTCCGTAACCTACATCTTAAGTTGTCCTCCTCGAAACAGAAATCGACCTGTCCGAGCATTTCTATCGAAAAAATTTATTTCGTCTGTAATCTCGTCTGTTTCGTTTTCAAATGGCCACCCTGTATATAAATATACAGTATGGTGCAAATGAAAGGAATAAATTCGTTATTTTGTAAACCGCCGAATTTAAGGAAAAATCCCGAAACACGTCGATTTTTATTTTAAAACATTCTATTCGTAAGGATACCTTTTTATTTTTGACGTCATCTATGTGAGCGTGATGACGTCATCGCTCAAATTTTTAAATGGAAATGTAGGTGTTGTGATACATTATTTGAAAGGTATTGGTATGATGTATTTATTGACACACAAAAATAAATTTTGTAGAGGCCGTCATTGTATTTTAGCTGAAGGTGAATAATTTAAGCACTCAATTTAGGTTTCGTTGTATTTAATGAATAATACATATTAAATATTCATTGTAATAATAGAATTTTATTAATTTCTTAAACAAATACAATAACTGCAAATTATTGATATGACTGAATAGGTATTTAAAATACCTTTCAAATAATGTATCACAACACCCACACTTCCATTTCAAAATTTGAGCGATGACGTCATCACGCTCACATAGATGACGTGAAAAATAAAAAGGTATCCTTACGAATAGCCTGTTTTAAAATAAAAATCGACGTGTTTCGGGATTTTTCCTTAAATTCGGCGGTTTACAAAATAACGAATTTATTCCTTTCATTTGCACCATACTGTATATTTATATTATAAGTTATATGAAATTACACGCAAACAGCACATACACAGTAGATTGAAACATATGGTGAGTTTAAGAAGGGGAACCGAGTTATTATGGACGTTTCACTCACTCTGAAGCGCATGCATAGTGCTCTCGCCCTCATACTTCTGGCCGAATAATTTTTGTCTTAGGGGATGTTTGGTCACTCTAATTTGTCTGACTGATTGAATATAACTTTTAAATAAATACTTCAATAACATATTAAAAAATCAGACATGTAAAAATAAGTAAAGTTCATTTATTTTTTGGGTAGCTTAAAAGCGTCTGACAAAAGCTCTGGTCCATCAAAAGTGTCTGACACTTATGATATTGCTTTAAAATAATATTCTACATGACATATATAAAAATCAGCCATGTGAATTTAAGTAAAATAGTTCTTATTTTTAGTTACCTTTCTCACCTGGTACCTGCCCAGGTGTCACTCGGCAAGTTCCACAAAGCGCGTAGGTATTCAAGGCACACGAGACGCTACTGAAAACTTCAGGTTTCATCCGTGTGAAAATAAGTTATGTCTGATTGCTCTTGGATCTTACTCTATTAGAAAAAGTAATGCGTTTTACATCCGCTAGAGAAGTTTGGCTGGAATTGCACAGACTTTATGATGGCAATGTCGAGGACAAGACATATGACCTATGCATGCAATTCTTCAGCTATGTAAAACAAGCAGATGATGATATAGCAACACATACATCAAAACTGAAGAATCTTTGGGATAAACTTCAGAAAGATATTTTGAAGGACAAAATGACTGCTGGAAATGAGTGCAAGTGTGATTTACCTGAAATTTTACTCATCTGTAAAATTTTAGAAACTCTACCTTCTGATTACTTCTCATTCAAGTCAAGTTGGATGCTCATATCAAACAAAGATAGAACAATAGATAACTTGACAAATCAATTGGTTGCTTATGAAAAGGCATTATCAAGAAAAATTGAGACTAAACAGGAAGTTTTGTATACAGTAAACAAAAGAAGCAATTTATTTTGTAAGTACTGTAAATCACGAGGACATAAAATACGACAGTGCCAGAAATGGAAAGCAGATGGTAAGCCACCGAAACCTGACAAAACTAATAGAGCAAGTGATACGAAGAACAATGTTTCATTATTAGCCGTTTCCAATTTTGTATTGTTGTGTGAAAATGATGAAGAAAACTGGTATGTCGATAATGGCGCAACTAATCACATTACAAACCAAAATAATGTGTTTGAGAGCTATGTACCATTTGACAATCATCACCGAATAACAACAGCAAATGGAGAGTCAGTACCAGCATTAGGAAAAGGTACCATCAGAGTAAAAACAAACGTGAATGGTAAAATTCAAGTTTTTCCTCTCACTGAAGTATGGTATGTTCCCAATATCAAGAAAAACTTGTTCTCAACATTGTCAGCACAAGATAAAAATCCAGACAGTGAATTTGTTTCAACAACAGAAGAGTGTTATTTCAAGTTATCAGGAGAAGTTATACTTGTTGGATCCAGAAATTGTTCAGGTGGATTGTACAAACTCAAGATGAAATCTTTGAAGACAGAAAATTCACAAGAAATTAATTCAGTTAATAATGATAATGTTTTGCAGTTATATCATGAAAGATTTGGACATCAAAATAAGAGATATATAAAGACAATATTGAAAAGAGAACTGGGATTAGATGTCAATCTCGATAGTGAAATATGTGAAGGTTGTGTCTATGGGAAAGCTCATGTACTCAAATTTGGTACAAGATGTCGAGCCAATGCACCTGGTGAACTTTTACATACAGATGTATGTGGTCCATTTGACCCATCCAAATCCGGCTATCGATATTATGTCTTATTCAAGGATGATTTTAGCAGATATCGTTTTATATATTTCATGAAACACAAATCAGAAGTGATAGATAATTTAAACATTGTCCTAGAAGAAATCAAAGCTGCAGGTTATGGCGTGAAAGAAGTTTTATCAGATAATGGTCGTGAGTTTGACAATAATAGAGTCAGAAAAATGCTAAACCATTATGGCATACGACAAAGACTTATCATGCCATATACACCACAACAGAACGGTTGTGCAGAAAGAGAAAACCGAACTGTTGTTGAAACAGCAAGAGCTTTAATGCATGCTAGAGAAGGAATTTTTGATCAGAGTTTTTGGGCAGAATTAGTCAACACAGCGACATATATTCTGAATCGAACCAGCAAATCAAGTATTGAAGGAATATCTCCCTATGAAATATGGTTCAATAAGAAACCGAAATTGAGTCATTTGAGAATCGTAGGCAGTAGTTGCTATGCTCATATTCCTAAGATGCATCGGAAGAAAATGGAAAAGAAAGCTACTAAAGGTATTCTTATGGGTTACGAAAATGACGATGGTTATCGGATATGGTCTGTAGAACAGAAGAGACTAGTAAGATCAAGGGATGTCATTTTTGATGAATGTGAAATTTTGCCAATAACGCATAGTCAACAGACTGAAAGTCAAACTGGTCAAATTCAAAATAATTTTGATTACTTGAGAGCTGTTGACAAAGATGAACATTTCCTTGAATCATCCAATTCTGACACTGAACAAGATCAACAGTCAACTGAAGAAGATAATCAAATTCTGGAAGAAAGAGTGATACCTGAAGAAGTAGTTGAAGAAAGTGAGCAGAGTACTGAAGAAATGAGACAGGAGTTAATAGACAGAAAAAACATTAGAAAACCATCACGTTTTGATGACTATGTTATGACAGTTGCAGCAGAAATATGTGCATCGAATGAACCTTTAAATTACAAGGATGCCATAACTTGTGATGAAAAAGAAAACTGGATTTCAGCAATGAAGCAGGAGTTACAATCTTTGAAGGAAAATAATACTTGGGTTTTGGAGGAATTACCACCTGGAAAAAAGGCAATTCCTTGCAAATGGCTATTCAAGTTGAAAACAAATCCTGATGGCTCCATTGAAAAATACAAAGCGAGACTGGTTATAAAAGGATACTCCCAGAAAAAAGGGATTGATTATGACCAAACCTTTAGTCCAGTGGCAAAAGGAGGAACAATAAGATCACTATTAAGCATAGCTGCCAGTAAAAATATGACTCTCACACAGTTTGACGTATGTACTGCTTTTCTCTATGGTAAATTAGATGAAGAAGTGTACATGAAACAACCTGAAGGTTTCGAAAATACAAGCGGCATGGTTTGTAAACTCCAACGAAGTTTGTATGGGTTAAAACAAGCTCCAAGATGTTGGAACAAACGTTTCAGTGATTTTCTTGAAAATCGAGGATTCAAACGATCTGATGCCGACCCATGCCTATTTATCAAAAAACAAAGCACTGACATGTTATTATTAGCTCTTTATGTCGACGATGGACTACTAGCTTGCAGCAATGATATCATGAAAAATGAATTTTTGAATAGTTTGGAAGAAGAATTCAAAATAACGATAAAACCGGCATCCTACTTTCTTGGTCTCCAGATTCAGAAAGAAGAGAACGGTACCATTCAAGTGAATCAATCTTCTTATACTAGGAAAATTCTTGAAAGATATGGTATGTCAAACTGCAAACCAGTTACAACTCCAATTGTTAAGGAAGTTTCTCAATTAGGGAAGGAAGATGAAGAATTGAACAATACTTTTCCTTATCGAGAAGCAGTTGGTGCTTTACTTTACCTAATGACGAGTACAAGGCCAGACATAGCTTATGCAGTCAGTGTCGCCTCAAGAAAGCTGGAAAATCCAACGAACGCAGATTGTGTTAAAGTTAAAAGGATATTTCGTTATCTGAAGGGCACAGTGGATCTTGGTCTTAGCTACAAGTCAAAGGAAAGAGATGAGTTAGTGGCCTACAGTGATGCAGACCACGGAGGAGATTTTGAAACAGGACGCTCAACTTCTGGCGTTTTATGCATGTATGCTGGTGGAGCTATATCTTGGCTTAGTCAACGTCAAACATCTGTTGCAATTTCCACAACAGAAGCAGAAATAGTGGCTGCTAGTGAAGCTGCACGGGAAATGGAATGGCTAAAGCGATTATTCAAAGAAATACTCACTTTTCAGTCAGTTCCAACATTAATGGTAGACAACGAAGCTGCAATTAAGCTGAGCCAAAATCCAGAATTTCACAGACGCACTAAACATATTCATATAAGGCATTTCTTTGTACGTGAACTTGTTTTAGATGGTGAAATGGAAGTTGAAAAAGTTTCAACAGAGGACCAATTGGCAGACCTAATGACAAAACCTTTGTTCAAACCTCGACTTCAAATGCTTAGAGAGAAAATGGGATTAACCAAAATATTCCAATGAGGGAAGGTATTGAAGCTGGAGATACTTTTCAGCTAGCAGCATTAGTTTATTTTGGTTCTATGATTATTATTTATAAGATCAACATACTTTGGAGATGTCAAAGTAATGGGTCAATAAATTTATGAATATAATAGGACAATTCTTTATTCTGAGTTAAAATTACTTCAACACAAACAACTTTTCGTTAATCTATGAATTGTAATTTCCAAATAGCGCAATCCGTATCAAATGTGACCATGTTAGACATTTTCTCGTGGAATAGTCATGCCGAATACCACTCAGATGAAATTTAAGCAGGTAAAATTTCTCTCTTGTAATATTCAAGTTTGTTGCTTTTCGGAAATTTCGCATTGACATTTTTTATTTTTATATTTCTGTAGAATAATTATTCAAGTTTTAGGCGCGTCCTCTTACCCCCTTCACTTAGTATTTGTGAAAAAAATAAAATATGCATTTTTTGAAGCAAGCTTTTTTATAATGTCTTCCCAAAATAACGAATGCGATATATCCATTACTTAAGAAGGTTTTCGCTTGCGGCGCATTTTTTAAATTATATAACTTACAAAAACCTGATTACTCTGGAGCAGACCGCCCCCTCACCGAACTTCTGGGACTGGGAGCATTTGCTCGATAACATATTATTCGTACGTCGCATTTTATTGAATCGATTTCTACTTCGGGGGATGATAACTATAGGCGATTGGTTTATTTGACGAGGTTCAGATACCTCGGCGGCCTCACATTTAAGATAACCATAACTATGCTCCTAATGATGATTACTTATTATTTTTCATATTTTTTTACTAATTATTTTTCATATTTTTTCAGACGTTAGTGATGGAGTTGTTGAAGCATTACATGTCCAGAATGCGACCTTGGCTATTTTGAATGTTACTCAACCCACTTGGAAAAGGTTGAGCTATATGACAATTACAGATGGACACATTAGGAGTGTTTCTGGTGAATTTCCAAAGCATACTAGTATATCCTGCCTTAATTTATCATCCAACAGTATCAGTGAATTCGATGTGAGATCTCTTGTTAATCTCTATAATCTAAGCCATTTAGATCTGTCCCATAATAATCTATCAGAAGTACCTAGATTCAAGATGGAGGGCGCTGTTACTCTGGATATATCACGTGAGCAGAAACAATTTTTATTGAGTTTCTCCTCTTGTTAAGAAAATTTATCAAAAATAATATAGTAAAATGAATGATGAAAATAAGAATTTGATTCCACACCAAACAACTAATGTGCTGCTTAAACAGAATTCTGATGATCCAATCCAAATATCATAATCCAATAAAATAAACTTCAAGAATTGCCATGAATCTCATTTCATGATATTTGGATGAAGGATGTAATAATAGCCCGGGAGCCAGTGATAGTTTTTAGTCAGTCATTTCAACCCTGGCCATAATTTGTATATAGCTTGATTTGGTTGTTTTCTTAGCCAAAGTGACCGTCAGCTGGCTCAACAGTGGTGCAACGGGAGCAACGAAAACATGTAAAAAAATATTGAGTTTCAGTCATTTTAACCCTGTTGAAATTTACAGAGATGGTAGTTTGTATAATTATTCGAATAAAAAAAATCGTTCGCTGGCTGTACGTTGGTGGAAAACTCGTCCGCTGAACATGAAAACGTCCGCTGGACATCAAAACTTGTAAAAAAATTTTGAGTTTCAGTCATTTTAACCCTGCTGAAATTTACAGAGATGGTAGTTTATATAATTATTTGAATAAAAAAATCGTCCGCTGGCTGTACGTTGGTGGAAAACCCGCCCGCTGGACATGAAAACTTGTAAAAAAAAATTGAGTTTCAGTCATTTTAACCCTGCTGAAATTTACAGAGATGTTAGTTTATATAATTATTCGAATAAAAAAATCGTCCGCTGGCTGTACTTCGGTGGAAAACAAGTTTTCATGTCCAGCGGACGGGTTTTCCACCAAAGTACAGCCAGCGGACGATATTTTTTCATTCGGATAATTATATAAACTAACATCTCTGTAAATTTCAACAGGGTTAAAATGACTTAAACTCAAATTTTTTTTTACGTGTTTTCGTTGCTCCCGTTGGCAAACCCACCACTGGTGCGCCAGCTGACGGTCACTATGCTATAAGACAAATACAAATTAAGCTATATACAAATTATGGCCAGGGTTAAAAGTGGTCACCAAAAACTATCACTGGCTCCCGGGCTATAAATTCTTTCGATTAGATATTCATTTTTATGCGAAAGATCACCTACGAAAATCAACTTACCCATAAATGTGTATTGTTCATTTTAAGCCTCCTCCCTCCGTTCATTGTTTTGAATAAATGGATGATTTCCAACTCGCATACAATCTGACAGACTCAAATTTAAGTAAATAATAAGATATAATATACAAAGGGTGTTTCAATAAGTGCGCAAGATTTCAGTGTCCAATAAAACATGGATTTCTGCAGCAAAGTATTGAAATATTTATATTTTATATTTATATTTGAAAAATATACATTTGAGAATTATGTACGAAACAAAATATCTGGTAAATAGAAGCCACGCCTTTGCCGACATATGCGTACCCTTTTGACGAAGTTCATTTAGAAAATATTAATGTTCAAAAATAATTATCTACTAGTATTGCCTGATAGTAATCCCAACAAACTAGCATTTTTAGCCAATCAAGACATTATTCTTTGCAACCAGTGGTTATGTAACAACAAACTGACAATAAATGTAGCAGAGACTGTCTAAATTGTTACGAAACAACAAACAATCCTGACTGTGATATGAATTTGTACCTGAACAGGTACAAGCTGAACACTTCCTTATTTAAAGTTTCTACGCCACTGAATCATAAACAGCCACCTTGAAATTCATCTACATACTATCAACCTCATTTTACCGGTAACGTGTTTCTTTGATAACCACGTATTGAGAAATAGTATATTTCATTACTAGTCCAGAAAGTAAGCTTTTCCGTGCGCGCGTGAAGAGTTCCCGTGTGAGGCTCCGCCTCACATGGGAATTCGTGCAAGCACGGAAAAAGCCTTTCTGGACGTGTAATGAACGATATTTTTCATTACACCTCTCTGAAAACAATCCAACGATATTTGTTCTTCGACAGAAAGCATTTCGATATTGTAAAATAATAATTATTCGAAACACTGACGTCTACTGTCATCACGCAATCGTTGCTTTGTGTCTCAGCATAGATGCATCTATGTCTCAGCGCACGGAAAAGGGTCAATTTCGGTACCCTGAATCGACATGTTTTGATAGGGTTTTCAGAGCGGTGTAATGAAAAGTATCTTTCCATATCTCTTCGAACTGAAGTAGAGATAAGAGCTGTGTTGTCATAAATCTAACCTGAATTTCTTTGCTACAATAGCCTCTAGCATAAAATAGCCCAATCAACTATGCTCTTTGATTCACTCATTAATAATAAGTTTCAATTAAAAATTACGAGATGTTATATCAATTTAGCATTGTAAATGAGGAAAATAGTTTTTGTGTATAATCAAAGATACCTACAATCTGTTCAGTTGCGTTCCCTTTTGACTTAATTTCCAATACCATTATTGAATGCACGTGGAGGTATTTCATTGATACATAATCAATTTCGACTCTCAATGCTTCGAAAGGCTTATTGCTATCGGAAACTAAAGACCAATATCTCTTTTAAGTAGGTAGAATATCTAAAATAATACGCACATTTTTTCAACCGTCATCGTATAGTTTCATTCTTCTGCGCGACAAGCCGACAACCCCAACCCCTTAAATTTGAATGTAGAAGATGAGTCGTGCGATATGTTGTTGAAAATAACTTTTTCTTTTTAATATGACAGTGATTTTTTTTGAGATTTTATCATTCGTTTACGTAATTTTCAACTTTGAAAATGAAATATCGCTCAATTTACCCGGGTCATAAGATGATTACCAATTTCAAAGAGACAAAGCTTCAGGAGGCGGGATGAGAAGAGCTATGTAAGGGGGCAGTGGAATGTAACTATAAACTATTAGATACAAAGCACGAATGAATAGTTGTTCAGAAAAACCAGATGATAATAATAATAGTTCTCTAACAAATGCTCAAATTGAGCCCCGCCAACTTCCATACAATGGTATAAATTTTGATCAAACTTTCGCTTCACACTCTGGAGCATTTCAGGGGTCTTTCTATGTTAATTAACACCGAAATAAGCAAAATTTATACCATTGTATGGAGACCACTGTCGATAAAGAAACATATTGTTTGATTTCTTAAATGAAGGCTAGTGACAAAGTTCGAGTCATACTCTGTTTGTCGGTGATTGTAGACAAATGGAGTATGTCTGATTTTTCAACAAATACATACTTATTATCAAATAATAAATGAATAATTTTTTTCAGATAATCCATATATTCCATGTAGTAGCGTGCTAGAGACACTGAAGAGAGCTCAATTATTTTTCAATAATGAGAAAGAAACTAATTGTTCCAGTTCTAAAACTTTCAGTTGGTTCAATACGACTGAACATCTGCCTTTGATACAAATGATAGGCTTACATGAGGTATGAATAATCGAACTGCTCGATAAGTTTTCAAGAATAGATTTTGCTGTCCAAATATCATATCGCTGTCAGTTTACTTCATTTGTCATTTTATTTGAAGTGCTTTTAGTTGAATACTCTGATTTCCTTCAATTCGGTCAATCGTTAATTTTGTCGAAGACCAACATTCTCAATAACTTGATGACCTACTTTCTTCGACTCACTTTTGATCGGTTTATTTCTTTAAATTTTTACAGCACTAATCAAACTGAAGTTGGTCGCTTTTCAGAGCTTGTTCAATTTCATTGTCAGGTACAGGCCTGAAGTTTCATAAATAAAAACTATTTTCATTTATTATTCAAACGATTCTTATAAAATTTTGTTTTAGTCTTCGTTACATTATTTCATCATAACTGATTTTCAATACGATAGAATCGGAATTTTTTAATTAATGAGATTACGAAAATTCAAATGGCTATTCTCTGAAACTTTTGGCGAGATTTTGCCCATTTGCGAACAAAACCTGCGATTTTAGCCTTCACCGTAAACTGAAATTTTCAATAACCAAGTTCTTTTCTTTCGTAAGTTATAGAGGTTACAGGGGGACAGACAGAAGAACAGAGTTAAATTTGACCATGAATTCTTCATCAACCTAATTTTCGAGGCCATTTTCGGCTCAGAATTAGAAAATTATAAACATTTAAGAAAATGATTTCCTTTTCGTTCCTAGAAACGGGCGCTCAAAAATGCTGCATATTGATGTTAAACAAAATCGCGTTGATTCGATGTGCATATTATTCTTATTAGGTAATAATTTGTGCAAGAAGAGAATCGATTTAATCAATTTAAAAATTCTTAAATTTAATTGGGAATGTTCTAGACCTTGAATTGATAGCTGACCGTTACACATCTCTATAAAAAAGATTAATTCTATTTTAGCTTAGCAAGGATTGTAATAAAATGAATTCGAATTGTACATGTGAACCATCTAGGGTTCATTGGGTTCCCTCGAAAGCACCTATATTTGCAATTGATGTGAACTGCTCCAACAGGGGATTGAAGCAGATGCCAACACCATTACCTCCAAATACTATTGTCCTCAATATAACGAATAATAATGTAATGTGTAGTATGTGGTATCTCAAATATTCATAAGATTCAAATTATGAAAAGTTTTCAGATCACTTCTCTGGAAGCAGTCAATAACGATTTCTCTTACATAGATCTCAAAGAATTATATGCAGATAATAACGAAATAACATCTGTGCAGCCACTTGAAGGTTCCAAATTTATCAGTAATTTCGTTACTCTGAGTCTACGAAATAACAAAATAGATTCGGTAAGTTAAAATTTTATAAATGAATTTTCCATAATATAATATTATTCAACATTAAAGAAGCATAATTTAAATGACAGTAACAATAAACTCAAGCGGATATTTCACAAGCTAATCTTCACTCCCGAAAGTCGTCAACAGACCTCAATCATAATTTTTCAAGTTGATAAGTATTTATACTGGGTGTCCAGTTTTCCTTGGGCCTGTATTAAAAAATGTTTCAAGTGAAAGTTTCTTAGTTTTCAGGGGGACATGCAGACACTCAATCTGACCTTGAAATCAAATTCCAAGTAGATTTTTTGAATAGGAAATATGCATTTTTTCTTGCGGAATATCAATCTTTGTGAAAAACATTCTGCCCTTTTTTGTTTCGGCCATAATATTCATCTGTTAGAAGCTTCGGATGGTTGATAAAAGCTCATGCTGCGGTATGCGCCTGCATGAGTTCATGATTCGTCCAGTCATATCCTCTGTAGTTGTAGGTGCCTCCCATAGAAATCATAATATATATACTTACTCTAGAATGCTAAATCAATTGGACCGAAGTGTTGTAAAAATTTCAGTGTGGTCCATAATGTGCATACGTGCCATCAGGTTGTTTCTGAACAGGGTCGGCTTCAATAAAATTTTATGCTGTTATTGTTGCAGTTGAATTTAATCAATTCATAATTAGTATTCCACACTAGTTGTTTTGAACATATTGATAATTTTCAACAGCTATCTGAATGGTAAATTTGGAATCATCAGCGACTGGAAGATAAGCTGAAAATCTTTCATTATTCCAAAACCTCTTCAGGCGTTGAAAAAACCCGGTTTCGGTATAAAAATTAATTCAAGGATCGAGGAAGACAAATTCTGGTTAAGAAACGACGAATCTTTTGGTAAAGTACAGAAAAAAAATCAAATGAGCAGAATATACTAATATATCCCTTAAGGACAGTTTTATTCTTCGGTGTTCCTGAAAATAGTGGAAACATGAAAATGTATTGTACATCTGCCAATGCGTTACTCTGCATCGTTTCATGAGTGAATTCTGATACCTACATTCATTCTTCAAGTCATTTGTCTTTTTGAGTTCCGAGTATATTCCAAAATCAATCTGTTATCGGAATGAAACTGCAAAGTTTTACTTCAACATAATTATTATTTTATTTTAGAGTTCGAATATCCATTAAAAGATGATTTACTCACAAGATTTCATGATTTTTCATAATGAATTGCGTTCTTTTGCTATATAAAGAACCAATCTCATGGCGTGAGTGGATAGTATGTGTCAATCGCATGAAAAGCAAAGCGTGAATCATACATTTTTAACAGTTTATATGAATGAAAAGGTGCACATAGTTTACATACTTAAGTGGTCAAGACAAGGACACCACAACACTATACAGTTCATTGTTTATCGGATACGAAAAAATCCAAATCGAACACAACACACAACAAAAGCAAAATGCACACGAAGAATATCAAACACGAAAATAACAGTTACGCACCACTAAACTAGTTTGTCTATGCAGTAAACTAAACTGTGGCTGCAGACTGACACTGAACCGTTCCTGCCTAGACTTTCACTAAGGTCATTTCAAAGTCATTTGCCATGAGACAGAAAAAGCGGTGTTGCGCGGTATATATCTATTTAGTGAAACCTACTACATTACTGCTCTAATTTTCTCACCAATTCCACAAATAATGCAATTCACTTATGATATTAATGTGTCTAATAGTCGTAGGAAGTCGCGCATGGGCTATAAAATAAGTTTGTTACTCAATGAAATATTTTTATTGTTTAATTATATTGAACTCAAAATAGAACCGACAAAACATTTAGGGACTTGGCATCGTTCTACGTGAAATTTCCTAATGGTGAGCATGCGCACATTGTGAATCAGTTGCCTATGCGGCACGTTTTTCGCTGCGGAACTAGAAGGAATTAGCATTCTAGAGTAAGTATATATATTATGATTTCTATGGTGCCTCCGCATAAACAATACCTCGTAAATATCCCCACAGAGAGAAAGCAGATCTGGTGATCGAGGGGGCTATTGAACACGTTTATCACATCCAATTCCTATCTTTGATTCAAAAATTGTTGAACTGCTAAACTCCTATGTTCTTTGTTTCTAAATCACCATCCTCTAGAAGACCTGGTAGTCAAAAAATTGAGATAACTATCCGAGTTAACAACATAAAAAACGGCCCAATGAGGTATCCATTAACTATATAAGAATGGAATTCAATCCTTATTTTCTATTTATAGAAATAGACGATTTGATGTCTCAATCTGAAAGATTTATTTTCTTTAGTTGAAAATATAACAAACAAACTCTTCTAACTAAAAGGAATAGCTTACGAACCTGAAAGAAATCAAAAACAATGCTATTTCTTCGAGTTCTGAATTTACAATATTTGAAATCTAAAATGACATTAATTAACAATTGACAAAACAAGGCATTCTCTAAGTTAAAATTAAATGAAACATAGAAAAGAAAATAGAAAGTGGTTTCTTAAATAAAATGATACTTACTGTTCATTTTTACAACTATATGGCAGAAATGTGATGACACTCTAACGATTTTGATCATCGACTGCTCGTGTCCAATGAGGATTTTGCGCTGACCAATAATGACAGTTATGTCAATTCAGTTCACCTGTGTTATGGAGAGTTTTGCTTTATCAAAGAACATGATATAGCTGATTATTTCATTCACACATGGCTCCGCCAATGAAAAGTCACGAATTCAGTCACGCGATATGCAATATTATCGACTATTTAGGTAAACAAAGAAATATCAGCGACTATTTTAAAGTGTCAAAATTTGGCATAACATTCATTCAGAATTGAAAATGTACGCAGGGCCGCGAGTTCAAAACTTGGTTGGGATAGAAATTTGTTTGCAAAATAATTATAAATAAGTCCGACCGCTCGGTCTAAAATACAAAAGACCGCGGATTCGAGCGTTCGGAGCGTGTTCATGAAATAATCTTCCTGAATATCACTCGACTTTGACAAATAGCGACTATTATTTTCTTTAATTCATCTCGAGCAACTTGTATTTCGACAATTCAATTCGACCAAATGAACATCAATAATCAAAGAATAACTCCCTCGAGCTAAAGCTCTCGGGAGTTATTCAGATTATTAATGTTCATATTATGGTCTTATCAAATTGTCGAAATACAAAACGCTGTCGATAAAATTAGGTCGAAAATAATAGTCGGCTATTTGTCATAGTCTAGGGATATTACCTCCGACTATTCCACTCTTTTCATTTTTAGTGAGGAAGTTTCCGTAGCAATGATCGTTTCATCTCGAAAAAACTTTCAAACCTGCAAAACCAACATGTTGGTTTTTCAGCGATAAAATTTTTGACGTTTCTCCAATTCATAGATTGCTTCTGAAATGAATATCATAGAGAAAACAAACAACGTTTAGTTAATCTATGTATTCTAATAGCGGAATCCGTGTCAAATGTGACCATATTACTTATAATGTTAGATATTTTCTCGTGAAATGGTCATGCCGAACACCACTCGAGATGAAATTTCAGCAGGTAAAATTTCTCTCTTGTAATATTCAAGTTTGTTGCTTTTCGGAAATTCCGCTCATGACATTTGTATCAAAATCACGAGCCGTCAGGCGAATGTTTTTTCACGAAATTTCCGAGCAACAAAATTTCATATTACACCGAGAAATTTTGCCGGCAAAATTCCATCTCTAGTGGTATTACATATGAAAAAATTTGAATCGTTTTGCCCAGGTGGTATTAACGCTTGAGTCAAAGTTATGTGGAATGGATGATACCGATGAAGCCTTAAAATTATTCTTGCTGTTTCCCTCGGAATGCCAAATTGAACTTGAATTCGTCGAAGCGAAATATGGCGATTCAATGCAACCATAGCAAGCACTACTGAAACTTGTGGGTCGTCTCTTTCAATAGTTATATGTAGTTCTACGGCGCTGTCGTAATTTTGAAGGCCCTTGTCTCTCACTATTTTCGATTCGGACGATTACTGCATGACTTGAGTGATGAGCTCTCCTAAGACCAATAAAATATCAACTATTTCATTTCGCGTGGAATCTGGCATTTTTTCCGATCAATAAACCAGACAAAGTAATAAGGAGAAATAAATGAAGAAGAAAAAATTGTCTGAAATTGCACACAATCTAAAATTCCCAATGATTGTGTACCTACCAAAGTATCTGTTTGCAGTGAATAATTTCAAAATTCGGCATGCGATGAGATTTTATTATCGCTGTGTCAACTCATGTGTGCGTTTGGAAAAATATTCAGAAAACAAACCAGTTTTTCTTTTTTGAATATGTTCATACGTAACACAAAACCAAATGATTCTATGAGAAATAACTTTGAAGTTTTTTACCATGACTACCTTAAGCATAAAGCACTTCGTATCTCCAGATAAATTCTTTTTATCTGATGGCATGTCATAATGACAACGTTATGTCACTCAATTTTGATGACATAAGGAAGCTCATTATGGGACTAAGTACCATAATGAATTCATTATGGGACTAAGTATCATAATGAATTCATTATGGTACTAAGTACCATAATGAGCTTCCTTATGTCATCAAAATTGAGTGACATACTCCTTTAAAAATAGTTGTCATTGTGACATGTTGAAAATGCAGTTTTTAATTTTTCGAAAATGTATTGATATAAATGCCATCAGATAAAATTTTGTATGTAATACGAATCATAAACAATCATTATGGCACACGCCGTGTTATCGGACTCGGCTACGCCTCGCCCGATAACATTCACGACTTGTACCATAATGATAGTCTTTATGATCCTTATTACATAAATAACTATTATGTTCGACTGCTTCATAAACACTTGATTCATGAATTCGTTTAGCGTCCAGAATTGACTACTTTATTGGACACCACTTTATTGGACTCAACTGTCACAGTCTTCTCTCGATTTTGCAATTTTCTTCGTTTCACACCGCTTGTTATAGGCAGCATACAAATTTTCATAAGCACTTTTAGTGGGTAGGAGAGATTCTTTGGCACTTGCGGCTAAATTATTCACGCTTTCCTCTTCCAAACTATCCATTTTTGGGATTATTATGACGTTTGTCACAGAATTAACGAAGTAAACAACTTTGTTCAGTGAGGTTGCTAAGGTCGCCGATGGTTACTAAGGTAAGATAAGCAAAAGCTCACTCAAAGTATTTCTTGAAATAAAGCGACGAATATATTGATTGCCATTTCAGAAAATAAAATGTCTGCATTGCAGTCAAACATAAAGCTTTGTATGCAAACTCGTACATAATTAGGCTTATGGACTTGCCCAAATTATTGGCCTCGCTCGCTTTGCTCGCTCTGCCATAAATTTTGGACTCGTCCATAAAGACCTAATTTATGTACTTGTTACATAAATAGCTATTATGGAAAAACAAAGGAAACAGAATGTTTCAGTTTCTCACGAAGAATAATTAATATTCTGCATTCAAAAACCTGCTTGTCCTTTAAATCAAACTCCAAGGTCAGATTAAACTCCTGCATTCGATGTCACCCTGAAAATTAAGAAACTCATTTGAAACACATGACGTTGGCCCAGTAGAATTCGAGCAGTCCGAAATTGATTTCTCTACTGGATTATTTCAAAAGTTACAATCGAAAATTATCTTTTTCGTTTCGAAAACGAACAGTATCATAGTTTTTGTAGCGAATAATGTTGATATTCAGTTTGATTTGTCTTAATAGTTCTCTTCTGTAAACACTAATGTGTTCAAACTAGTTGTCTATTATACAGAGTGCTCGACAGAGTGATTCACCTTACTTATTCATCAGAGGTTGATAGTGAACTAAGAGCCGTTTCACATGGGACTGATGGTCAGTCCTGACGGTCGGTCGAAGTGATCACCAGTCGGCGGTATTTGTTTTCACATGGATGCGTATCGTCAGTCGCCGCAATCAAAGACCATTTGGCGCTATCGATTTGGAGCGTGATACTGTTGACCGTTTGTTCGAGAACCATCCAATTCACACACGAAGTGAAAAATTTTTCTGTATTTCGAAATTCTTATATTGGAATTCTAATTATTATTTGAATTCTTTATTTGGAAAGTTATCTGGGAAATTTGCTCGTTGATTGGTTCGTGTTTTATTGAACGAAAAGTTGAGGGGCGAAGACATTATCGTCGATCAATCTGTTGATGAATATACAAACTTACTTGCGTCCTGCTAATGTCTCTGAAAAAGATTCTTGAAACCTTCCTGCAATACACAGATCTGAGCCACATCCTCCCAATATTCACATCTTTTTTCTATGACACTAATAAGCATTTCAGTTTCAGAACTTTTTCCTACTCATTGACTTTTTTCCACTAGTATTGGTATACAAAAACAATCCTTTCGCATGCATGTGAAAACCTTCTTTGTCTCTATTGCCCCGACTCGAGCCGACGATACGCAAACGCCGCTCGCCGAACCAATGGTCCTGCTTTCATCGGCCGACTGATGATACGCATGCATGCAATTGCAAATTCCAGTTTAAACACCGACCCCGACTGACCATCAGTCGCATGTGAAACGGCTCTAAAGAATACATCAACCCAAAATTTTGCCTGCGTCCATGAAGTGATGTGATTTATACTCTCCTTGAATAGTCACTTTCTGTATTATTAGCTTTAGATTCTACCCAAAATTCTAACCATTGCATATTGATATTGAACCATGTTCCTGTATTCATTTTTGTTTGAGATAATTTATTCAAAAAAATTTGTCAAATATGTCTGTATCACCCACAATTTTATTGTAGTCATGAACAATTTCTTTTTCGTGTACAAATTAACTATGAGAAACCCCAATAGTATTCCGAAAAATTCACACTTGGGGCTACATTAAAAATGTTCTCTAATTCCTTATATTCGATGCAATTAAATGCTGAAATGTCGATGGTATGATGAACTTTTACGTCGAAGAATTTATTGAAAATTCGGTTTCCTGGGTAGTAATCACTGCTCTGAAGATCTAAAATATTTTTATATTTGAAATTGTAATACCTGTATATTTCTGTATCAACTTCCTCGTACCTATCTCTTATACCTCAATTACACTCAGCCACTTCCACTGCTACTCGCGCTGCCAGAAATATTTCCCGGAATACTTCTGCGGCAGTATGGAAAGGCAGCGAGTATTTACACTCAGCTCAAACATTTCTCTCGCGAACAAGTTTTGGCAATGGCGGACGACGAAATTGCACCTGATCCTGACATCAGAAGAGGTCTGAATGTCGCCCTAAGTGACTTTTTTCCCACTTTAATTCCTCAATTCTAAACATCTTCCAACCATCGTGCACTTTGTGCTTAAGTTTATGGTTTTCATCAGAAGAATCCCATATCACTCTTTCACTCTCAAGGTATTCTAGAAATGATATTATTTTTTCGTTGCTCCACTCCGTTGACATTTTTCGCAACAATTAACGATTTCAATCAATTGATACGACAACGTGCGCAACGCAGGCACGACAGTAACTGGGCTGAATGTGATCACTTCATGCCACTTGCGCTGCCGGTCCTTTGACTGCCGCACGAAAAACCGCTAATTTAGGGAGTGACCGGCAACGCGAGTAGCAGCACGAGTGGCAGTAGAAGTGAGGTGATTACATTCTCACCATGCTCATTTCCCTGCTCACTTCCCTGCTCCATGCCGTGGAAGTGGGCTGAGTGTAATTGACGGGTATCGGTTTTCGAGTATATGGATTGATAAAAACATAAACTTCATTTAAACATTTACTGTTTGGGTACTTGGAATCCCAGACAGCTTAAATTTAGGGTGTGGATTACCAATAACAATTGTATAATTTACGTTTAATGAATACCTCCCAGAACATACCGGGTTGCAGCCATAGCCATAACAAAAACTTCAGGTAGATTTCTCTCTAAATCCTATATAAACCATAAATGATCAATTTAGGTGGATCAACCTCCTGTAACAGAATTTCTATTTCATTGTCAATTCTTTGTGAAATTTAATTAACTTAATTTTCAGCTACCAACATATATTTTCTCAAACGCTTTCGATAGAAATTATTTTCCGAGGTCTGTTTTTTTGGAGAAGAATTATATCCATTGTGACTGCAACACAGCAAACAATCTGAAGGTATGTTGATAAAGGATTTTCAATAGAGACGTTTTATCAGTCTTGGTGCTTTCAAGAATTTTATTAAGATTTCAAATTACCTACCACATGTTCCTTTATGCTTTCTAATGACAAACTAAAACTAAATGCTGAAAAAAAGATCAGCTATGATATATGCAAATATACAATGTATATGCTCGTCGAGAGTAACGTATTCTACTGGTTGAAAATACACCGTCAAAAGTCTTGGCCCCTCCTATCAACTATCAACTTGTTGAATGTTACATGACAATTTTTTTGTGTGGAATCCTCACCGTCTTACACTTAAATGAAATCAATAAACCAGCAAAAAATGTTTCTTGTTCGGTAGAATACAGTTGTATTCGAAGTAAATCAGTTTTCTGCGAATAACGAGTGTTTTAATATTGTGAATATTCCGTGGAAAATACCGGGACATCCAATTTCTCAGTTTGATAAGGCAAGAATAGTAGCCTTTAATCAAGAAGCGGACTACAGTGAGACGCATAGTGGCCCTTTTCTTGGAAACCGGCAGCGTTGCTGGAGACCGGCGCCTGGTCGACCCATCATCGGCCCTTCTACATTTGTAATACAGAAGAGAGCTATTCGTACATTACTGGGATTGGGAAGAATGGAATCATGTCGTGCGCATTTTTTACGCCTGAGAATATTCACTTTGGTGAATTTATATATATACAAAGTTGCCATTTGTTCTTTCAATCGCAGGAGCCAATACACTATACTCTGTTCAAATATAAGAGACATCAAAATAAACAAAGTCGCGCAGAGGTAGGATGGGCTTCCTTCAGGTAGAGACTTTATTTCAGGGCTCCAGGGTCGGATCGAGGATAGTTCACACAATCATATAAACTCAAATTCAAATTCATTTATTCAACATATTCAAATTACAAATGTCATAAGTTTGAAAAAAATAATGCAGCGTCCAAAATAATATATTATGTATTACCCTATTAAAAATTATTCCGAATTTTGTTGGTCTTCTTCTGTGTCACTTTCATCCAGATTCACCAGCACTCGCTCTATTGTTGACTCCATGATATTATCGAGCTGACACATTTTTTCTTCGACATCAGTTACAACATGATGTATGCATTTCTTCCATTTCTCAGCACCAATCGAGCCTATAGCTCCCAGAAACAAATTACGAACCTCAGCAATTTTAAATGAGGAGTTCTGAGCAGCTACTTTTCCTTTTACTTGAGCCCAAATGAGCTCGATTGGATTCAGCTCGCAATGATATGGTGGGAGTCTCAATACTGTTCTTCCCGTCTCATTGGCCATTTCATCTATAATTAATTTTTCATACCTCCCTCTAATTGCCTTGACCAGAGCAAGAAGTTCCGCCTTCAAAAGATCATTTTCGAAGGAAATATTTTTACTGAGCAACCAATTTTTGACATCTTCCTTGCGGGTTGAAGAAGACGGAATCGATTCCATTTTTCTCGAATGATAAACTGGCGTTGTCCATTACGATGACAGCGTTATGATCCAGAGTTGGCAAAATTGTTGAGAACCACTTTTCGAACGATTCCCCGTTCATTTCCTCATGGTAATCTCCGGATTTTTTCGATTCGAAAAACCATAGGACGTTCTCTACAAATCCGTCTTCTCCCCCTATATGACATATAATCAGTCCTTTTCCTTTTCCACTTGGGTTTTTGAGACCAGTTGACAGACCTTCTCGAAAAGCCTGTCTGTTGGACCCAATCGATTCATCGACCCATATTGAATTTTTTGTACATCCCGCATTTATCCATGTCTCGTCAAGGTAATAAATTTTTCGGCCTTGCTCCCTAAATTCTCGAATTTTTTTCAAATAATTTCTCCTCCAAACAACTATTTCGTCTCTATCAATCAATAAACTATTACGACCACGTTTTTTGAATTTGAATTTCATTTTTTTCAATAATTTATAAAATGTTGTTTTTTTAAAATTCGGCAGGCTGTCATCGTTATTAACAACTTCCAAAACCTTCGAAATTGTAGGAATTTCATTATGAAAAAAAACCGTGAACTATTCTCCTAATTAAGTTCATGTCGAAATCGTCTATTGAATCGATGCTTTTTAGCGACTGGGATTTCTGCTTAGGTGGAATCAATAGATGATTTCGTTTATATTATTTTTCAGAAATCTCGTCAGATATATCAGGTAATAACCGTTGCGAATTTTAAAGGACCTAATTACAAGGGTTACAAGGGTGTAACAAAGACATCCAAAACAATTCACTCTAAGCTTTAAGTACGATCCTGGCAGTCTTTTGGGGGCGTGACAAGAATTGTAGAGAAGGCCCTTTGACCAATAAGCTGTTAGTATGCGCAAAACAAACCGATTTGGTTTGTTTGTTTACATTCTCTTATATTTGAACAGACTATAGACTTTCCGAAGTACATAAATACGACACTCGAAATAGGGACAGATTTTTAACTCCAACTTTCAATTATGAGGTGCACCGAAGGGGACCGTTATACATTGGAGTCCTGATAATGAACAAACTTCCGATCTCTTTCAACACCATTCCATCTCTCAATAGGTTCAAGAGAGAAGTTAGAAGGATTCTGTTAAATAGAGTTTATTACACCTTTGAGGAGTTTCTTAATGATTCATTTTCGTAGATCCTGTCTTGGGAAATGTCTGTAATATAATGTTAATACATGATATATTCTATCTATAGTACATAATTTTCTTTGTTTTTTTTTATTATGAATCCATACTTTTTTTTTCCGAAATTCACTTTCCCTCATGCTCAAATGAGTGGAATACAGTATTTGAATTGAATTTTTTATATGATTAGAATTAAGGACACTATTGTATTCTTTGGGAAATAAATCTAAATCTAAATCATTACATCGCAAATTCTACCCGAAGGAATCGAAAGTTATCTGTAACAGCCCATCGAAGTCATTTATTGAGGACGGGTATAGTCTCAACCAATACCATTAGGAGACGGTTGCATTCCACAAATTTAAGGGCAAGAAGACCTTTGAGAGTACCTGGCTAACACTTGGGCATAGAGCTACCCGTCGGCAATGGGCAGAAAACCACCAAGACTGACTTCAAAACTTTGGAGCTTGTTGCTACCAATTTGTGAATCGGGATGGGGCTACGTTTCGTCCCAGCCTCGCTTACGATGAACTCATCAGATTGGCTAATGTAAGCGAGGGTGCCAAGTGCAAGACGTGGTCCGTCTTATAGCGTCGTGGTAAATGGCACCCAGGTATATCTGGGGTGTGGCGCCCTCTGCCGAGCACGTGCTCAATCGCGGCGTGTGAAGCGCTGCCGCAGACTTCTACACTAGTCGCCACAAAACAATAGCGTAACGTACTTTTTTCGGACGAGTCACGATTCGGTTTACAAAGTGATTGTCGACGAGAAAGGAGTAGGAGTAGAAGGGGTCCGGGCGGATTAGAGCGACATAATTTCGCTAGGGAAGTTGTGCCCTTTCAAGGTGGATCAATAATGTGCTGGAAGGGTATAATGCCGTACCCCTCTCGTTATCGTTGAACGAACAATGAATCATTGTTCTTCTGCGCAACGGATTTGGGGATAATTTCAATTATCAGAATGATAAATCCCCACTACACCGCACACGAAGGGTTCAAAACAACAATATCCAGAAAATGAATTGACCAGCAAACTCACCTTCAACTCCAAGTTTATATAGCTCTTCAGGAAGAATGGAAAGATATGCCTGAAAATTTCATTAATGACTTGATTCGTGGGATGCCTAGGCGTATTGAGCAGTTGTTTGAAAGAAGAGGCGGTAATACGGTCTAATGAATTTGAATTCATTTGTGGAATGACTATAATTGATCAAAAATAAAGCATCGATGATTTTAGACTTTTTCCTATTTTGTCCCATCCTGCATAAAGCAAAGAGCAACAAACAAAGATTTTCTATCATATATATTGCAGTTGAAATAGAGGAAAATATTCATCTCATTTCCAGAACATAGATTGTTTATTTCTTGGGGAACCTAGGGAGTAAGACTTTTGACGATATGTGTACATGCAGTGCAAAATTTAACTTAGTCGATATTATTGAAATATGTATGTCTAAAATGCTTTTTAAAACCTTCTTTGTGTGCCGTGTGTCGAATACTATTGTTTATTTAAAAAAATGTCGATTAGCGCCTTGATATCGTTCAAATGAACTTGTTCAAACGAATCCTCCAAGGCATATTAAGAATGTCATAACTCATAATATACAACTTCATTCACACAATTGTATGGCCAGAGGTGTGTGGTTACGCATTTTGAGATTGCCAATGGAACTTTCATTTGTGTTATTTGTGCCCTTATTACTCAAATGTTTTTTGCAGGTATGGTTGCTCACAAAGGCGAAACAAATACCAGATTACAAGGAGATATTTTGCGAAAACATTAATTCACCTGTTATGGATCTGAATCCTTCAACGCTATGCCAAAGTACATCGGACTGGACTGATTATGTTTATTATATTATAACCTTCCAAGTGCTCTTACTTGTTGGACTCATTGCGAAAGTTTTTTACGATTATTGGATCTTTAAAACGGCCGGGTATCTTCCATGGCCTGCAAGTAAAATGCCAAAAATGCCTTGTGATTGGCTTTGCGAGTGAATTTCGAATCACTTATTTAGGTTGGAATTGCAAAATAAGTTTACTTTCCCAAAGAGATCGAATTTTCTATGTTTTGTACCAGTTGAATCATTTCAATCAGGGTGTTTTTTTAGGGGTTCTATACTTTCAATTGGGATGAAACAAAGAAAAATATTTTTATATCAATGGAATTGGCTTTATTAGTAAGATAATTTTATGCCCTCAAAAATTGAATATGTAATTTTTATACAAGCTGCATTAACGTCCGTATTGCCCAATAACTTGGCGAATGTCCTAAAAAATGTTCAATCGTCACCCGTTTATCGTTGTTGACAACCTGAAGGCCGCAAAAAATAATCTAATGAGGCCAGTTCACGCGATTTACTCATTCAAACAATGCGAAATACGCAAAAGTAGGGACCGACTTGCTTACTTTTGCGTTGTCTGAATGTGCCTCAGTCGTACGCTCTTACACGCAGAATTTACCGTTACTTTCATAACAAATTTCACAATTTGCATGCTGTAGTCGATTCATTATCGAATGTCTTACCAAATCTAACCACATAGAAACATTAGAAACTGTCAAATGGATCGACAAACAAAATAGTGTTGCCAGCACAAAGGAACTTCTAAAACAACACCATTTACTGTATTGTTGTACTGTATTCTTACAAGCCAATGAGTTCAACGATATTCAATTTTTGTTCTGCAACATAATGATGATTGTAGAAGTTTTTTGACATATATTTCATATAATAGTTATATTATATATTTTCTATAAATGTCGTTAAATACATCATTATTGTTTTTATTTTCATTCTCCTAAGGCTGGGGTTGAGCAAATCAAAAAGATGGGTCACTTAAATCGCTGACTGATCCGGGAGGCGTATTGGCATTGTTTACTACAGTGCAACGCATACATGGTGTTGGAACGCGGTAAAGAATGGCTGAACCAATGCTCTCTCTACCCAGACTATCTTACGGCTCAGCGCAGGGAGATGTTCAGGCGTAGTAACTGTCATGTATTGTTAAAGGGTTTACTACGCCGCTGCCTTAACAGGTGTTGGTCCGGCTGAATTGTTCTTATGTTTCACATGTATGTTTTGTATTTTATTGAATAAAGATTCAGTTTACCCAGACGATGTGTATCATTCAGATGGTATCTGACAGTAACTATTGTATACGCGCCTATTCTCGGGTCATTGTTTACCGCGTTCCAACTTAACTACGTTCAAAGTTGCTTCCTTTCGCAATTTTGCAACCCGCGTTCATAAAGATAATAATATACTATCCCAAAAATAGTTTATTGAACTACACTAAAATAAAGAAAGAATAATATGTATATAGAAAATAATACATAAAAATAACGTAATACATAAAAATACAGTGAGTATCGCTGAAAACAACTACATAAAATGCAGAATCAACTGAAGTATAATCCTAGTGTGCATTTCCATGTGATTTTGTATTTGGTCTATTGAGATCAATATTTTTCTTCAAAGATCTTTGCCTTTTAGGATTTTTGTCATTTCTTTGATGGATGGCCTACCAGCTTGAATGCGTTTTGCGCCGCATGATAAACCACGTCTAATTTTTCTTCGGCTCACTGATGTTGGCTGAACAGAAATTTTCTTTTTCGTGGGAGCAGTCCGAAATTGATTTCTCTACTGGATTATTTCAAAAGTTACAATCGAAAATTATCTTTTTCATTTCGAAAACGAACAGTATCATAGTTTTTCTAACGAATAATGTTGATATTCAGTTTGATTTGTCTTAATAGTTCTCTTCTGTAAACACTAATGTGTTCAAACTAGTTGTCTATTATACAGAGTGCTCGACAGAGTGATTCACCTTACTTATTCATCAGAGGTTGATAGTGAACTAAGAGCCGTTTCACATGGGACTGATGGTCAGTCCTGACGGTCGGTCGAAGTGATCATCAGTCGGCGGTATTTGTTTTCACATGGATGCGTATCGTCAGTCGCCGCAATCAAAGACCATTTGCCGCTATCGATTTGGAGCGTGACACTGTTGACCCTTTGTTCGAGAACCATACAATTTACACGCGAAGTGAAAACTTTTTCAGTATTTCGAAATTCTTATATTGGAATTCTAATTATTATTTGAATTCTTTGTTTGGAAAGTTATCTGGGAAATTTGCTCGTTGATTGGATCGTGTTTTATTGAACGAAAAGTTGAGGGGCGAAGACATTATCGTCGATCAATCTGTTGATGAATATACAAACTTACTTGCGTCCTGCTAATGTCTCTGAAAAAGATTCTTGAAACATTCCTGCAATACACAGATCTGAGCCACATCCTCCCAATATTCACAAGATTCGTAGTACCAATACATTTTTATACTGGAGTATTTCAAGTTGCGCAAAGAGGTATTTAATTGTCCTCTGTAGGCTTATTCCTTGAGAATTTTGAAAAGTGGGGACTTCCATACGTCCGTCTCTTCTGTTCGTCAGTCAACATGAGTCAACAGAAGTGCTCCCGGAAAACTTGTCTGTAGTGATATATGTGGACCTATTGCAACATCATCTGTATCGCTCGTTATATGTTATTGTTCAAAGCACGGCCTTCTTAAGACATGTCTTGAGATGGCCGTGGTTCAAAGATAGCTGTACAGGATACCGAGTAGCTTACTTCATAAAGCACAAAAGTGATACTCTAGAATGTTTTGTTAGATATAATAACGTTATCAAAACAAGGTTTGGACGCTCAGTGAATGCTCTTCATGTTGACAATGGTTCTGAATACACAAACAAAGAACTGGAAATGTACATGATGAAAGAGGGTATTGAATTAGAAACTACCGCACCATATACACCAGACCAAAATGTAAGATGTGAAAGAGAGAATAGAACCATTATGGAAAGTGTGCGAACCATGCTTATCAGTGCAAACGCACCACACTACCTGTGGGCAGAAGCAGCAAATACTGCTATATACATTTTAAATCGAACACCATCCAAGCAGTGCGAAACCACACCTTATGAACAATGGACAGGTGAAAAAACCATATTTAGGTCATGTCAAAACCTTCGGATGTGTTGCATATGTACAGGGTGGGCAAAATTGGTGCTACATGAACTAAAACTTTTTAACCCGAGGAGAGAAAAATGAATGGCGCCTTATAGTCCCCTTTTCTCGAGAAACTGATAATGCCATCAACTGCATTCCTCTATCTTCTTTCGTTTCCGAGTTATAGGGCAAAATTGAAATTTGGGCGATTTCAACTTTCGTCATTATCTCCGTTTCTGTTTATACTAGGATGTTGAAATAAGAACATTATACAGGCAGTTTTCTGATAGCAATCCAGTGGCGTACTCTGATTTTTTTAAAAGAGGTTTATTTGCTGAGTTATAACATAAAGTTGTGTTTTTTCTAATGGAAACAGTAGTTTGAAATGACTCAGAAAGAATCGCCATTTTTTTTTCCGTTTCAGAAATGTATCATATGTCATACGTATAAATGTAGCACCAATTTTGTCCACCCTGTACATACTCCTAATCAGAAGAGAACAAAGCTTCAACCTAAAAGTCAAAGAATGGTTTTTGTAGGATATGATAAGAATTCCACAAATTACCGTTTATACAATCCCCAGAATCGCAAGACTACAATATCTTGTAATGTGATGTTTCAGGAAGAGAAAAATGGATTTATAAATAAACAAGAAGAGATACCTGTATTAATTGAGTTCACAGATGATAACTTTGAAAATCCAATATCAGACATTCAGCCAGAGGATAATTTTCAATCATACGAAGAAATCGAACCTAATGAAGATAATGGAAGACCAAGAAGAAACGTCAAGTTTCCGGAAAAATTAAGAGATTTTGAAGTTGAGCTGAACCTGGTGGAACTAGAAGTTCCAAATACCTATGAAGAAGCAATACATTGCGAAAACGCTGATAAGTGGAAAGAAGCAATACAAGAAGAAATACGTGCTCTGGAACAAAATAAAGTATGGATTATACAAAAACTTCCTGAAGAACGAAAAGCGATTGGATCAAAATGGGTATTCAAACTAAAATATAACAATCAAGGTGAAATAGAAAGATATAAGGCAAGACTGTGTGCAAAAGGCTTTGCTCAAAAGGAAGGACGTGATTATCATGAAATACACTACTGGAAAAAATTAAAGGATCAAAAAAAAATTCCAAATTTTTCGGCAATTTTCAACATGCCGCAACTTTGAGAGGAATGGTCGTACCAGGAATTCAAAAAAAGGAAATTGTAGCTCCAAGTGTCTAGTTTTTGGATTAGAACTTCAAAAATTTTAAGTTTCAGTGGTTTTCGAGTAATGATAGAAAAATCAGCAACAAAAAAATTCTCAAAATTTTTCCACTTTTTTTTTTCTTGTCTACGAGCGTGGTAATTTTATTTTTGCATAATCGTTATAATGATGGGATACTCTGTTAATTCAGCTTTAATTTATTTTTTTATTGACCTCAATACGTCCACTTCTCGCCGAGATTTCGGTCTTCAAATGGAAAAGGATCCATTTGTCTTTGATTATCGATTTCTCAGCAACCAATGATCGCACAGAAAATTGAAGGGGGGTTTCAAGACCTTAAATGAACTCCCATTAATGAACAACCATTGCTTATTCATAAAAATTTTTTTCATAATGTCGCATCAATATGAAAATTTAACAAAAAAAGGGCTTTTGGTGGTTTCTTGGAAAATCTACCGCTGGATCGAAAATGTTGAGGAAACCAATAATGTTAAGTGTGACTTTCACAGTTCAATATGTTGATAAAAACCTTACGAAGAGCCAACTCAATTCAGCGAACCGTTTTTTTGTTTGACTCGATTGAATTTTTGAAAAAAAATAAGGATCACGTTTTTTGCTCTGAGAAGCTCGTAATGTTTAAAAAAAGGCAAAAATGAATTTTCTCGAGCTTTTTCCACATTTTAATTGCAGATAGTTCATAAATTTCAAAAAAAGAAAAATAAAAAAAACAACAAATAACATTTTTATTAATTTAATAACGGGTATTGCCACCCCTGTTTTCAATAACGGCTCTCAAACGTTCAGCCATGGAAGGCGGTAATTTGAGGCTGTGGAATGGTATTCCAAATTTGTTGTTTTTTTAATTTTTCTTTTTTTGAAATTTATGAACTATCTGCAATTAAAATGTGGAAAAAGCTCGAGAAAATTCTTTTTTCTTTTTTTAAAGATTACGAGCTTCTCAGAGCAAAAAACGTGATCTCTATTTTTTTTTCAAAAATTCAATCGAGTCAAACAAAAAAACGGCTCGCTGAATTGAGTTGGCTCTTCGTAAGGTTTTTATCAACATATTGAACTGTGAAAGTCACACTTAACATTATTGGTTTCCTCAACATTTTCGATCCAGCGGTAGATTTTCCAAGAAACCACCAAAAGCCCTTTTTTTGTTGAATTTTCATATTGATGCGACATTAAGAAAAAAAATTTCTATGAATAAGCAATGGTTGTTCATTAATGGGAGTTCATTTAAGGTCTTGAAACCCCCCTTCAATTTTCTGTGCGATCATTGGTTGCTGAGAAATCGATAATCAAAGACAAATGGATCCTTTTCCATTTGAAGACCGATATCTCGGCGAGAAGTGGACGTATTGAGGTCAATAAAAAAATAAATTAAAGCTGAATTAACAGAGTATCCCATCATTATAACGATTATGCAAAAATAAAATTACCACGCTCGTAGACAAGAAAAAAAAAAGTGGAAAAATTTTGAGAATTTTTTTGTTGCTGATTTTTCTATCATTACTCGAAAACCACTGAAACTTAAAATTTTTGAAGTTCTAATCCAAAAACTAGACACTTGGAGCTGCAATTTCCTTGTTTTGAATTCCTTGTACGACCATTCCTCTCAAAGTTGCGGCATGTTGAAAATTGCCGAAAAATTTGGAATTTTTTTTGATCCTTTAATTTTTTCCAGTAGTGTATTTTCTCCTACAACACGATTTGATTCAATCAGAGTAATTCTGTCGGTTGCTGCATAGATGCATAGAACACCTGGTGTAACGACTCCCTACTAAAAATCGTGACCAAAATTTGTAGATCAAAACGGCATCCTAGATTTCAGATTTTGGACTAGTTCCGGAATAAATCCGCAATATTTATCGGTCGTGGCGCTACTGCGGCAACGACAAAAAACGCGACCCCTTTCGGGAGAGATGAAAAGCTGCACAAAATATCACGTTTTCGATCGACAAGAAAGTCTTAAACAAAATCTAATCAGTGCCAACACCAGGTATTTCTATGCATCTATGTTGCTGCCCACGAGGGATACAAAATCAAGCAGTTTGATGTCAAAACAGCCTTTTTGTATGGAGAACTCTCAGAAGAAGTTTATATATGGAAATTCCTGAAGGTTTTCCCAAGCATTGCAATGAAGTATGTAAACTAGTAAAATCATTATATGGATTAAAACAAGCACCCAGATGCTGGAACCAGAAATTTGACAGTGCACTAAAATTTGGTTTTGAGCAATGCCAAGCAGATAAATGTATCTATCGAGGATATGTACAGGAACACAAAGTTCTGCTCATCATCTATGTCGACGATGGTTTGTTGATATCGTCATCTGACAAAGCACTAGATATTTTTCTTACAGAATTAGGTAAATGCTTTGAAATTAAGATAGGCGATATCAATAATTATGTTGGACTTGAAATTATAGAGAACAAGGAGAGAAACTCTATATTTCTGCATCAAACGAGATATATAAACAAAATTGTGAATAAGTTTGGAATGAATCAGTGTAACCCTTCAGAAACACCAGCTGACCCAAATGCTGACCTTATGAGAATTGAAACAGACATCAAATTTGAAGGTCCCTATAGAGAATGTGTGGGATCATTAATGTTTGCTGCAATCGTTTCAAGGCCAGACATTGCATATTCAGTGGGAGTCGCAAGCCGATTCCTGAATAATCCTACAGTAGCTCAGTGGAATGCTGTCAAGAGGATTATCAGATATCTGAAAAATACTGCCAATTATGGAATAGAATATTTGAGACAACCAGAGTACAACCTGAATGGTTTCTGTGACGCTGATTACGCATCAGACAAAGAAACAAGAAGGTCCACTACCGGATACGTGTTCAAGGCTTCAGGAGGTCCAATTACGTGGTCCAGCAAAAGGCAATCAGGTGTTACCTTATCAACAACAGAAGCAGAATATGTAGCTGCATGCCAAGCAACCAAAGAAGCTGTATGGTTACGTCAGTTGCTGAATGATATTGGTGTATCATTGAAGGGTGCAACTCCTCTACATATAAACAACCAAGGTGCTATCAAGCTCATTCACAACCCTGAATTTCACAGCCGTACGAAGCATGTGGATGTTCAATTCCATTTTGTTGGGCAAAAATACTATAGTGGTGAAATATCTCCTAAATACGTCCCAACAAAAGAACAAGAGGCTGATTTTTTTACAAAAGCTCTACCAAAAGAAGTTTTTTTAAGACTCAGATATTTGTTGGGCATGAAAACTTATAATGATTGAGACTCACAATGAGTGTGTTTTTAGTGTTCTTGTTGATATTTACAACACTCAATAAGTGGGAGTATTGGAATTATTATGTATTTCGTGTTACGGTGGATTTCCATGCATCCGTCATCCGATGATACGATCGTCCGAAAGTGTTGTGATTGGCGAAAATATTCAAAATCGAAAGAGCGCCAAACATTCGTCCGAAAGTTTCAACTCCCTTCCGTTATCGGAGAAAGTTGAAAAATGTTTAACTTTTGTCCGTTATCGTATCAAATTTGACATAACTTCTAGAATGTTTGACGTTCTCTTGTTGTTGTTGCTATTGATTCTTCTATTGAAAAGAAAGAAACCTATATTATGGGTGAAAGATATTTTTATGAGCAGAAAGGCCCAAGGAATGTTCAATAACTTGGTACAAGAAATGCGATTGTCCGATGGTGGGCAGTATTTCAATTATTTGAGAATGAGCAATATCACATTCAACAAATTATTGAGTATTGCTGGACCATCTCTCACAAAAATGTACCATATACGAGAACCCATCTCACCGGGTGAAAGACTAGCTTTGACTTTAAGGTTTGTAATCTGATAATTAAATAATTATACAGTTCGCGTCAAAATTATGGAACAAAATCATTCTCTCAGAAGAAAAATATTTGGCAACAAAAATCCTTCAAAAATGCATAAAAATTTGGTAAAAGTGAAACCAGAATTGACCTGTCTCAGGATGCCAAATATTTTCTGAGAAAATAAATTTGTTCAATAATTTTGACGCGCAATGTATATACAAAATGTTACCATTTTTCTCATTAAAACACACGACAACGTTTTGAAAATTCGGGAATTGACAGTTTCGTCCGTCCGACAAAATGTATACGATATCCGAACCGGACATCGGATGACGGATGCAGTCAGCATTTCGAGCTGACGTCACACTGCATCATTTCTATGATCTGTGGGGCACACATTAGCTCCATTTAGCATGCAGAACGGGAAGAATCTCAGATTTTGATCATATTTTGCACGTCTTAAAAACTTTTTTTCGCTAAGTAAATACAAAACACTCCATAAGAGACTCAACAAAATGCAAAAACTAACTGGTTGCCCCACAGCCGAAATGTCAAAATCAGCTGACTCGAAATGCCTATATCGATATCCGAATCGGATCGGACATCGGATGACGGATGCATGGAAATCCATATATTCGATGTTCGGAATATATATTGATGGATGTCAAGTATGATCATTGATGTAGAATCCGATATTCTAGGTCAATGAGTATGATTGATGTAGTTGTCAATAGGTAATAAAGAAACGTTAAAACGTGCTAAGTTCTTCCGAGTGATAAATACCAATCCACTATTGTTCAACGAATTTGTACAATTTTCACGCGAAATTGTTCGTCAACATTTCCACGAGAATCTTCAGTATAAAATTCCTGAACAGGAAGTAGCGAGAAATCAGCCAAGACATAGGTTTCGTCGTCCATCACGCAACAAGAAAAATTTTTCAAGAAATCTTTTAATTTCTTTGCTCTTGATTTCGCTTTTTGATTCTTCACAGCGTTTCTGTCTGGCACTTTGTATGTTTTAAGCCCACAACTCGACTTGATTTTCTGAACGGTTGACTGCGAACAACCCACTATTTGGGTCACTTTCTTCAGAAAAAGGCTGATAGCTTTCTTCACTTTTTTTGGGTTATGAAACCTCTTTTTCCTCCCGGTTCCTTGTAAGATCTTCGTTGAAGCGCTCAAAAACTCTTGATACCATTTCCGGACGAACGCGAGCCTCTTTTGCGATTCTTTTGAAGCTCCATTTTTGATTATTTTGAAAAAGTTTCACTATAAATTCTCGTGTTTTCACTTCGCTTGACATTTTGTGACAAAGAATTGGAATATCTATAAAGTAAATGTTCCACATGTTTCTGACGTTCATAACAAAGCTAACTATGATCAAATTTTGATTTTTTTCTCAATTGGTTCAAGATAGGCATTTTTGTGATAGCGAATTTAATTCTCGTTCATTCCTTATCATTAAAAGTAGCACGAGCAATCTCTATACGGCACTTTATCTCGCAGTCAGGGTTTAGATCCTCTGTAATAACACTACCAAGGTATTTGACCTTAGGAACTCGTTCAATTTGGCTTCCCTTATATTCTAGGGTAGTTGTGGTTGCCTGCTAAAATCATAAATTTGGTCTTCTCGGGACTAGGGGCAGTATTGTTTAGTTTTCTCGCCATAGTGATTTCCTGCGAAAAGATGATCGAGGGGGTTTCCCGTTGCCTTCCTCGATTTTATTTCAGCCGCCAGCCGCACAATCTGGAAACAGACGCCGTTAGTAGCCTCTCATTCTGGGTAAGACGCTACTCGATTCGTCATATCTGACTATCCTCACTTGATTTAGCATGCAGGTAGATGCATTTGCCCAGAGTGTGGCGCAGGTAGTCACAAGTGAGTCTTAGTGGTCTCTAGGAGCATACTAGGTCTGGCTATTAAATAACGAGACTGCTTATGAAAAAGAGTTTTATTTTAAAAATTATTCTACAATCGAATGCTCCCCTTCAATATACTCCCCTTCCCTCGCCACACACCGTTCCATTCGTTTTTTCCATTGGTCAAAGCAATGCTGGAAGTCTTCTTTTGTAAGAGCATTTAGGAGCTCCGCCGATTTTCGCTTTACCTCTTCCATCGACTCGAACCGGGTTCCTTTTAAGGCAGACTTGATCTTCGGAAATAGGAAAAAGTCACAGGGTGCCAAATCAGGCGAGTACGGCGCGTGTTCGAGCACTGGAGTGCCTCTAGCGGCTAAATAACGCTTCACAGACAGCGCGTTATGGGCAGGTGCGTTGTCCTGGTGCAAGATCCACGATTTGCTTTTCGACAACTCCGGCCGTTTCTTAGGAACTCGCTATCGCAGCGTTGCCAAAACTTTCTAATAGTAAGTTTGGTTTACAGTTTGACCCTCTGGAACCCATTCAGTCATCACGATACCGTTGATGTCGAAAAAAACGATTAGCATGGCTTTAAATTTTTTGGTCATCTTCGGTGCTCTCTCGGCCTTCAGAAAACCTTTTATACCATTCGAAAACACGCGCACGAGATAGAGAATTCTCACCATAGGCCTCTTTCAACAACTTATAGCACTCAGTCGGAGTTTTTTTTAATTTGACGAGAAATTTCACATTGATCCGTTGCTCGTGTTTTTCGTCACACATCGTTATCGGCACGAGAAAAAAACACGTTCGTTTCTAACCTCTACACAAAAAATATTACTACAGCGACGAAAACGTGTTTTCGTACTGGAATAGTAGACACTTCCAGCTATCCAATGCTGCATTCGTTTCCCACCCTACCCCTCTAGGACGCCTTCTCCGCGCGCAGTCTCGTTATTTAATAGCCAGACCTCGTATAATGGAGAACTGGAGAGAAGGCTTCATAAGCTCGACACATCATTTTGGATTTCCAATGACAGCGGAGGTTGGAGTTTCGTGTGACACCCGTTTGTGTAGCGCTGTGATCGTTAATACAACATCAAATATCTTGTTCTGTGGCTGTCATTGTTATGGACATATTAGGCGCATTCGGTATTACCAATCCGGGAGTGGAGCGAGAGAAAACGGACACAGAACATCTAATAATTTGTATCTCTCTCTCTCTGGCTGAAAGAGGGAGAGAGAGAGATCCGTATTTATTAGATGTTCTGTGTCCGTTTTCTCTCGCTCCACTCCCGGATTGGTAATAACGAACGCAGTAATTTAAGCTTCTTTTCAATTGAAAATTGCCTTGAATCATAACATATTAACATAGACAATATTGTTGACATATCAACGCTTTATTATTCTAATCAACTATTTATGCGCAATTTTATGGAAAATCCATGATCGGCAATAAATTTGTCGACACAATATCCTTATCGAAAAAGCGAACACTCCGGTAAGTATTATTATTAATACGGGAAGACAGAGGTTTTTATCTGTTCTCGTGTATCATACGCAGAATTGTATGATACCTACCCCGTTTACATTTCCTCTGCTAACACTTACATTTGGAGCCGGAAACAGATTTTTCTTCCTTTATTGCCATAGGCATAATATTGTTGATTTGAGAAAAAAGTATGTGTTGCTCTCTTTCAAAAAAGTAAACAGGGTGATTTTTTTAAGTGTTTCGTTAGACGTATTCGAGGAAGGCATTGTGATACGAATTCAAAATTTTGTACTATTTCTTACAATGATAGATTTTGGAGATATGAACACTAATTTGTGAACATCTTTCTGTCAAAAAATTTGAGAATCAGGCTATAACTCAACAATCGCTTGATGTTGCGCGTATCATACATCAAATCATTGCAGAATTAGACGAAGAATTCAAATAGGTATAAATATACAGGGTGTTGCATTTGAAATAAAAAAGTGCACATCCGTTTCCGGTAGAACCGGAAGTAGATTCCACTTGAAAATATTTTGCAAATTGAGTTCATGTACTCTAAAACAAAAATACAAAATTTTGATTTTGTATCGCAATTCCTTCCTCGAATACGTCTAATGAAACACTTAAAAAAATCACCCTGTATATTATGATATAGTAACTAATGGTACCTAATAAGAGATCGGATGGACTGTTTGTTATGAAACTTCATATAAGGATTCGGCTACGATCTGGTTATTATAAAATACAATAAAACTTCGAAAAAATTGATGAAAGTTTTACTTATGCAGGAAATGCTTTTCCTTCTTTTGAATAAGGCCACTAGGTGTCGCTACCGTTGATGCGTAGTCGTACAAGTTACAGTGACTCTCTGTTAGAGTCACTGTAGTACAAGTCACAAGTCACTCTACGTAGTCGTAGGTTGATATTACCGCTGTTAGATGGCGATATGTGATTCGCATAGAACTCATGGTAACATGGAAGTCACTGTACGTAGTCGTAGGTTGATATTACCGCTGTTAGATGGCGATATGTGATTCGCATAGAACTCATGGATAACATGGAAGTCTATTGCCAGATCAAAAAGCGGGTAAACTTATCTCAAGTTGGTGGAACAGTGAATTTTTACCGAAAGATCGAGTATCTGATTTTGACGATCAGTTTCAAACGTGAGAGTTCGCCATCTTCATCTTTTTTCTTTATTTTTGAAATGCTTTCGAATTCCTGTTTGGGTAATAGATAGATTTGCGGAAATAACTGAATCCAAAATTGCCCATAATTAGTAATTGACATATTATATTCGTGTTTCTGTTCACACAGAGACAGTATTGTAAGCGTTAATAATTTTGAAACGTTTACTCATCGGGCTTTCACTTATGATATACAATAATGTTTCATGGGTTGCCTAATCTGATCTGGTCGAATGACCATCAATAAATTTGAATGAGTTCAACATAATTCACAGTGTTGATAATTTTGCCGTGTCGATCGTACTATCGACATTTTAACATCTCGATTTGTCTTCTAACGAGCTTGATATCGTCAACTAAATTGAACAAATTGAAGAGAGATTGACAGCTCATATCCATGGAATAATGAGAATCGCGCTGCTCTACCAACTGAGATGTTTACCCATTATTTTGAGCTTAGCAGCATAGCTAAGATGTCTAAAATAATGGTGTGACCACTGATTAGATTTTGAGAATATAAGAAAAGTTTTGTTTTTGCCACTTCAGGTTGGGCTATTAACAAATGACTGATTTTTCAATTCTGGTCGACGGGCTGTGTTAATAGTCGATAGTTCATTAAAGGAATAATTTTTGTTCATATTCTTGACATTTTGATTCACATAAGAGGAAAGGTACCTATAATATGGATTATACTCCTGCTATGCACAGTCACATGAGGTACTGCAAAAAGAGAACTGTACAACAATTAAAAACAAAAAGTTATATGTTCAAGTTCAACAATTAGTTACCGCTTATAAAGAGAATTCTTTCCATGTGAATTACAAAATTATTAAAATTTTGTATATTTTGAACTCTTATTTTGCCTAATTTTTTTTCCTGCTTGAAAAAAAGCAATGGTAAGTTTATACAACTTTTAAGTATAATTCAGGCGGTACAAAGTTCGCCGGGCCAGCTAGTTATCATTAAAGATAATTTCATTAAGGATACGTTAGCGCCACTTCGTGGCCGTGCGGCGAACTGACAAGTTCCGATGTCTGTGGCAGTTTATTTTTGTAGCGGAGGCTAGCGGAGCCTTCTTTTCAGTTATCTATGCTCCTAGGTAGTCTTGTGAGGACCAGACACCTCCTAACTTCCGTCGTTGACGTCTATTACGACCGTACTTGGTGAAAGGTACTACCCCTACAACACTAACCCTGTACACCGTTTAAAAAAGCACTGACATCAATTCAGGAGCTTTTGTGCGGTGGTTCACTCATCTTGTTAGTTGATCCATCTCTACAGCGGGTTTCACAAAGCGCTAATAGGAGAATCGTGAGCTTGATCGGATAATCAACTCGATTTAACCGTTCAAAATTCACATTTGATTGGCAATCAAATGACTTCAAATGACAGAGCTTTGTGAAATCCACCGCTAGTCCGACAAGAGTTTCGGTGAATTATTCATTACAATTGGGGGAAAAAATTGTAGAATGTGTGATGGATGAACAGACAAATATCTATTTCAAACTAATAAATTTCATTATTGAATTATAAATCGTAACGTAAAATTTTTCAAATATAATTTTTTTTAATGTATACATTAATTAGTAAGGGAATAAATAAATGGAAAAATACATAACTGAATAATTATTCAAAATATTCAACTTATATTTAATGTATTTACATGTCAATCACTTCACTAGTCCTAATTTTTTAGCTTCCACCTCATAAATCAATAATCTCCACATTTTGACTACAAACACTTCAGCTTCTTCATCTAATACCTGAAAAAAATCAATAATGAATATTTGATTACAGCAATTTCATATAGGAGTTAGTGATTATGATAATTACACACCAAAGGAATTCTCTTTACATGGTGAGCCAATGAACTCTACACCGGCTTTAGAAAGGAAATGTGAAATGCACAATCCACTGATTCTGAATAGGGGCATTGATAGGGATGAGAGTGGTTGCGATACCTCATTTTGGGAATAGTCTCAGTCTACTACGTTCGACAAATCGCCTACAACTACGGTATTCTCTGAAGTTGCTTTACATAGCTGTAGACGAAACTTTAGGTGAATTCTTGGACCATGGTTCAAAATCCAGGTATTTGCTTATTTTATAATCAGAGGGTGAAAGCCTTCACCAATATACCCTGAAAAGTTATGTTAACCGGCGGACAGACAGAATTGAGTTAGACCACATATTCGGGATTGGTGAGTCGAATTTAGTCGACTGAGACTTATAGGCTCAAAATACACGCATTGTGGCGAAATGAATTTCCGATCTTCGAATCATAAACCTTTTTTCTCAAAACGTTTTGAGAATGTATCATGATATTTTTTTATTTACATGAAAATGACCCAAGGAAAAAAAATCAACTATTATCACGCTTATCGGTTCACTGTTGAATTATAAGTAGACTAGCATTACCTGTACAATACAGGGTGCTCAAAGTTCGAGTGCTTTTTAAAAGTAACTGAAGAACTGGGCCTATTTGAAATCAGAAAATTTAGATTGTTCGGAATTCTCTGCTCAGCTTCAATATTTTTGTAGCTTCAGCTCTTCCGGTTATACCGGAAATGGTACTCAGAGCATAAGTTTGAATTATTTTTGGCCCTACAAGCTGGTCAGAAAGAAGTGAAACTCAATGGCGGAGTCTCCCAGGAATGTATCCCTTCAAAAAGTTCCTTCGAAATTTTGAAACTGCAAGATCCAAAAGGTATTTGGATCTCAGAAAGAACCAGTTACACCTCCTCACCAGGCTCACCGGCTTTCTTATAGAACACTGTCGCCCAAGGAAGCATCTGATAAGAATGGGCTTATCAGAAACTGATGAGTGTAGATTCTGCGGGGCAGAGGAGTCAACTCCTACACATGGTTACAGAATGTCCCGCCACTGCAATCCGACGCTAAGCATGCTTTGAACGAGAAGATTGATGGAGGAATGACGACATCTAGAAGCCCTTCCAGATATTGGAGGTCAGGAACTGGAAGGCGAGCTGTAGACGGTGCAACGGTGCGAACCCAGAAAGATATTGTGGAAGTAAAACCACCTCTTAGAAATAAATCATTTTGTACAGGGTGGCCAGATTTCGATGGTTTAGTACTATAACTCCTAAACTATAACAGATAGAGAAAAAGTAAGATACATGTTCTCTTTTTTCGAGTAACATAAACTGATGAAAACCCCAAGTTGCTTCGGCGTCTAGTTTCCGAGCTACAGGGCTATAACTTCCGTATTATCGGATCTACGTTCTCGAAATGAACGCATCTTTAGGGCACTTTTTTCCTGCTTTTCGTCGGTGCTATTGGATTTTTTGTATCTGCTCAAATTTCGGAGCTATAACAAATTTTTTTTTCAAATGGAAACCATAGTGGGAAATTTCCAAATTGACCGTTCTTCAACGATTTCAAAATAGTTATTTATGTAATAAGGATCATAAAGACGATCATTATGGTACAAGTCGTGAATGTTATCGGGCGAGGCGTAGCCGAGTCCGATAACACGGCGTGTGCCATAATGATTGTTTATGATTCGTATTACATACAAAATTTTATCTGATGGCATTTATATCAATACATTTTCGAAAAATTAAAAACTGTATTTTCGACATGTCACAATGACAACTATTTTTAAAGGAGTATGTCACTCAATTTTGATGACATAAGGAAGCTCATTATGGTACTTAGTACCATAATGAATTCATTATGGTACTTAGTCCCATAATGAATTCATTATGGTACTTAGTCCCATAATGAGCTTCCTTATGTCATCAAAATTGAGTGACATAACGTTGTCATGATGACATGCCATCAGATAAATATATATTATGATATACTTCCGAGTTCACTATACAGGGTGAGTCTTTGACTTGTACATATATTTTAACTGTAGATTCCTCTCATCAAACGAAACACTTTTTTCCTATACCATTTTTCAAAATTCGGTTTCGTTTGAAAGATACAGGGTGTCAAAAATCCATGAAATTAACACTATTCTTTCCATATATTCGAAACCGATAATCCGAATGAACTGAATTTTGGTTGATTGTTTACTCTATTCATGGTGCATATTCCTCAATTGAAACTTATTCCATATTCCTTCTAGTATAAGAGTTACAGCCTACTCGTCTCATGAATTCATGCAAAAATACTATAAAATCACTCGAAAAAAATAAACGGTTCATATTTTCGAAAGAATCAACCATTTTAGAAAATAAAAGTATTCTTATATTTTTTCAATAAAACGCGTCGTTTTCGAGTTATTCCTAATTGTATACGAACAAATTCGAGGAAAAAATCATGAATTTCATAAAAAAACTGAATGCAACCCTGAATTAAATATCATCGAATATTATGTATTCTCTGATCTTAACAAATTAACAACGTTGTCAATGTTTATCAACTTCGTCAAGACTAAAATCTACATGATGGAAAAACGTTCGATGTAATAATTGAATTCTGAGAAGCATGAAATGAAAATACACAGTCTATAAGCACAGTTTCTATTGAAAATTTATTGTTACCGGTCTTTCAGGAAAATATCTATCTCAACAATATTATCCTCTTGGAGATTTGAATCGACACTACACGGTCTGCACATCACAATCATCACCTGTTTGCTTTATTATCTGCAAGTAAATTTAGATAGATAATTAAGGTTATCCCGTTTAAGCGTCTTTCATTATCATAGACTGGCCTGCGGTTCGAGACACAGAAACAGAACAACCACAACACAACGGCCTGTCCCGCCTGTCTGCCTTGCGTGCCGGCTATATCGTAGCGCTATATCGGCAAGAATCAGAACTCGTTTGGCATCTCCAAAGAGCCACGCCTAGACGCCTTTAGCCGTTAGCGATTGTTATAGTTCATCCGCTAACGATAGGGGACGTACTGCTTTCTTGAGTTCGCATTGTTTGAAGAGAAAATCGGCAATCTGGCATCGTCTTCTCTAGAGTTCTGTGCTTAGACAGGTTCTGTGCACGGCCTTCTAGAGACTTTAGTCTTTAGATGGCCGTGTTCTGTGGAATATCATATCACAGAAGATGAGTTAGGTTAGGTCATTGACCTCGAATCATCTGACTTAGGTTGATGGAGTTAGAATAGGTTGGTGAGAAACCAATTTTCATGAGATCGTTCCAAAATATCGAGGAAAATATTAACCAATTATTAGTGTTTATAAACTAATCTTCAGGAAAATCGAAGAAGGAACTTATTTTGGTGGGAGAAATATGGCTTTTCAATTGCAGAAATAATCGGACAGTGTTTTTGTTAGGAAATATCGTTTTTGTTACATTCTTATTCGAATAAGGTTAGTGCTTGAGTATTTTCTGATTGTATCACCCAGAACATCTAATCACCTCAATTTCAATCGAAAAATATGAACTTTGAAGTGTTTCCAGAGAATGTATCCAGGCACGGACTCAGCACTATTTTTTTTTCAAATGGCTATATCTTTTTAACAGAGCCGAATTCGGAAAAATGGAAAATGAAAAAAAGGCTTCCTTTGGCCTCAAGAATCTATAGTTAAAATATATGTACAAGTCAAAGACTCACCCTGTATACAGGGTGACTGGTGACGTAAGGGACAACGGCTAAGTGGAGATAGAGGAGACCTCAAACTGAATGAGAATTTGGGTTTCAAATATCCCATAAGGGTATTCGTTTCGGAGATATAGGGTGATTTATGAAAAATGCTAAATCTATGAACTCCCATATCTTCGTTAATATGATATATTTTTCGCTGATATTTTACATGTTTGTTCATACAGGCATTCTCTGTTAGCATAAGAAAAAAAATTGACAAAATTGATGGCCCGTACTCAAAAATTTCAATTTACATGTCAAGTGAGAAATATCACACGGTATATGAGATAAAATAAAATCAGATAGAAATTTGGAAAGAGGGAAAAAAACTGATGAAATATCTGTTTTTTGTTTGAATGGCACAAATTTTCTTTCGTTTCTATGATATGTTGAAGTGAGAATATTACAATATTTTTATATTCAAATCATGGAAATTAGTACTACTGATAGAAAAAACCTTGAATTCGAGGCGCTAGAATGAGCCTGGCATCAAAATATTCCTTCAAATCTTGAAATCTATTTTTATCAATTAATATTTCGATGCCATATAAAATTTCAAAATAAAATTTGTTGTAGATGGGGTGATGAAAGAGTTGGATACTCAAACACAAAAATAGAAAAAGTCGCAAATATAATTCATAAAAAAATCAAGTAAGCAAATGTTCGAAATGAGAGCCGTTCACCTCCATACATTTATTGGCTCTCTTGAACAAATGGAAAAGGACAGCTTTTCTAATCAGAGGAATATTTGTTTCAATTTCTTCGCATGCTTCAGTTATTCTGCTCTTGAAATGTTCACGGCTTGTAATTGTTTCTTTATACACCGTATCCTCAAGATGACCCCATAGGAAATAATCCAGAGGAGTTAGATCGGGTGATCTAGCAGGCCAATTCCTAGAACCTCCCCGACCAATCCACCTGTCAGGAAACTCCCTATTTTCGTTTACAAGTTTCTCTGGGTTATTCGAGTACTTTCATTATTTTTCCGAATTAACTATCACGAAGTAACGGACTATTTCAACACTCGTTTCTTGATTTCCGTAAGAAAATGGCACAACTGAATCTTCCAACCATTTTTATATACGTGAAATATTTCCAGTATTAACAGAGAAAAAGTTTCGTCAGCATTCGACAGTTCTTTGAAATTATTGAACTCACATAATATTTTCTCAAATTCATTATTTTCCCAAAGTAAATAAACATTTCGATAAATATGACAACAATTTTTATGTAGAAACGACAACGTTTCGTGTATATCTGACAGGAGAATGACTATAACCAAACATTTTCAAAATATGTGTCAGAATTTCATGACCACACGGGATACTTTATGAAAGTGAATGGAGTATATACACCATGTTTTTCGACATCTTTACTTACAGAAAGCACCAACATGGACGTATATTTCTCTATTCGGACACCAACATCTGTCAAAAACGCTGCTTATTCATATTTTATTCCTATTCTTATCTCAGTTGCTGTATAAACCCGCCTTAAAGGTTATTTACAATGACCTGATTTATATGCCTGTAGTGATAGTAACGTTAAAAATTCCATTTCATTTGTACAACATAGGGCGCATTCAGAAGAAAATCCTGCTACCATCGGTTTCCGCTACCGATAGGTATAGTAGCGCAAATCTGCTGGATCCAGTGCTCCTTCTTCGACACCTGTCAGTAATTTGTCCAATAAACATTGGGAAAATCTCAAGTTAAGTCTTAAAATTTTGTACGTGAGAATCATGTTAATTTATTATGGATAATGATCCTAGCGAGTTTGCTCACTATAATCTAATTATTACAGGAGATTGACTAATCAATCACGGAACAAGACTTGAAATAAAATAAACAAAATATATTTCATTACACCGCTCTGAAAACCCTATCAGAACATGTCGATTCAGGGCACCGAAAGTGACCCTTTTCCGTGCGCTGAGACATAGATGCATCTATGCTGAGACACAAAGCAACGATTGCGTGATGACAGTAGACGTCACTGCTTCGAATAATTATTGTTTTACAATATCGAAATGCTTTCTGTCGAATAATAAATATCGTTGGATTGTTTTCAGAGAGGTGTAATGAAAAATATCGTTCATTACACGTCCCGAAAGGCTTTTTCCGTGCTTGCACTTACTTTCTGGACTAGTAATGAAAAATACTATTGCACACGCATAATTTTAATTTATTTATTTTATTTATTTATTGCATAATTTTAATGAATGCTCTGTTTCTGAAAACAATAAAAGATTTTAGAGGTAGCGCGGAAGCGTGAAAATGTTCGTTCTCACGATTTCAAACCAGACCTTCAAAACAAAAGTTTCAATTCAATATAGGTATTTCAATAAATAACTTTAATTTGTACTATCCAATTTATTCCGTATAATTATCAGCTATAGTTTATTGTTGTCTATCGAATTCAAAAGTGAAAGTCACTGCCTGCTTTCGTTTAAAATTTTGATTGCTTTGAATTCAAACCACAACTGACAGCTCCTGTCAAAATAGGGCATGTTACCGAGCACAAATAAGTAACGATACTTAAAATGGCGACTGTCTCGATCACTTCGACAGGTAGCGCAAGTGTTCAGCAGAAAGATCATAGAAATTTGGGAACTGCTCCGCAACTCTGCTGAAAGCGCCCATTCTGTTTGTATTTAGCCTTAATTTTCCTACCATGCCAGAGAATGGTCGGAAAAAATGAGGGCTAAAACCTGAACTGTCGAACTGGATCTATAAATCCATTGTTCTACCAATCGTTAGCTATGCAGATCTCATTTGGTGGTCAAGAGCTTAACTGGTGTCAGGGCAATCAGCCCTGGCAAAATTACAATGATCTTCCTCCCCTCCTTTAATCTAGCCTTCATATGATATACTGAAACTAGTCATAAAAGAATAGTATACCACATACCATCTGAACATCTTCTAGAATCACTTGGGGCAGAGAGCCAGCTAAGACTTTCGAACAAATAAAATCTACCAGGGTCGGCTCCGGTTCTCCAATATATTCTATTATTTTCTTATTGATCCATGGCCGAATCTTCTTTTCCATGAGTTGGTTATCAATTGCTGCCCAATCCAGTTTATGGGCAAATAAGGCATTCTTCTCAGTGGGAATATTTTCAATTAGAGTCTTGATGTGTTTCCTCTTCTCCTCTTGAGATTTTTGAGTATCTTCTGTTTTTTTGTCACCATTTTCTTTATCTTTTTTCGATTTCTTTTCCTCTGTATAGTCTGAAAATAAAATAGAAAGTTATTTATATATCGAAAAATAACATTAAATGAATATTGCTCAAGATTTAACAACATGGTCCAGAAGATACTGGGGGTAACTACCCCCCATGAGTATCGAAGACCTGAGAAAAAGGTGGTACACATAAAATTTTTCATACATTGTATACCTGATTCAATGGTTTTCAATCGTCATTACCCTCCCCGTGATCGTTATTACCCCTCCCATGAAAAAGAGCTATATCCGCCCTTGATGGACACCATTGTCATGGATATCACGAAAACAAAATGTTGCTGAAATAGAGTACAAACCTATTGGAACTAATTTTCGCTTTTTGATTTGAGTAGCACTGTCATCCTCATCAGGATTGAAAACTTCTCTCAGGTCAGCTTTTTTTCTCTTCGTATCTCCTCTTTGATTTTGCGGACTGAAGGCCATTGGCTTAGAAAGATTTATTTTCACACCAGTTCCAGTTGGTAAAGCAGGAGCTTCATCATGATTCGACACAAAGGACTGTCTCGAATCTTCATCCCCTGCTTGAACTTGAGTCCACTGGGCACTATTAGAATTTTCATTTGAAACATCATCATTGACTGGAAGTGGTGGGCTATAGTGAGGTCCATCAATGTCACTATCACTATCAATTGGTTCGGCCTCTACAGCTGCCAATTCTTCTGCAGCCTGTTTTAATATATATCTGCAAACAAAATATATAAATGAAGATTTGTATCACTGAAGTGTTAAGTATGCTTATTTCTGATTACATCATTTATCCATTGAATCAAAATTCTTGCTGGACACAGGATGGCCAAACTTCGATGTGCTTTATAGCAGTTATAAAGCATTCTTAAAATAAACTGTTCATCAGAATTTGAGGATAGTAATGTTTTCCGTATTACCCGAATTTGTTTTGATCATCTATAGTCTTAACGATTATAAAAATGTCTTCTAGTTCATTGTCAAGTTATTGTCAAATTTAATCAAAACAAATGTTGTTTTATTGACTGTACTGCATTTCAATAAGATCAAACGGTTCAACGCAATTTAAAATTAGAATTTTCATTAAGCCAGAAGCCAAGACAAGTGTACGATAACGATGCCAACGATTTCATAATGCTTCAGGCTGGTCGAACACAAGTGCACGTGCCCAATATTTTCAATGTTAGTGTGATATCACGTCAACTCTCCCGATACTCTGATACTGGATCTGTTTGAAAAGACCTCGGTATTCCATACTATCCACTCAACAACACGGATTCGGGCATGGCAGGTCTACCCAGTCGGTGAGCTGTGAGTTTTTTGAGTTCGTTTATGAGAGCCTGGACGACGTAGACTATGTGGCGGGTATATTTTTTGACCTGTCGAGGGCGTTCGACACGCTCCAACATGACTTCATTTTGGATAAGATGTACCAGATGGGATGCAGGGGAGTGTTCCTTGATTGGTTCAGGAGCTTTCTATCTGCTCGCAAAATTTATGTAAGATTGAATGACATTACATCTGACGAGTACACCAACGACCTCGTCGCTCAAGGATCTGTTTTAGGACCGCTCCTGTTTTTACTATTCATCAATGATCTGCCTGCTCACGTGGTAGCCTATATACTCATTATGTTCGCTGATGATACTTCTATTGCGATTAAAGCAAAAAGTTGGCAAGAACTGAAATCGCTATGTGAAACCATAGTCCAATACTCACTCCAGTATTTCACTGATTGGTGCCACAGAAATGCACTCATCCTGAATCTGACGAAGTCGGTAATAGTCAGGTTTCAGAATCAAGATAACCCCAGTGTTGAACCTCTCATTATAAACCACAAACAAGGAGTATTGCAGGCTAAAGACGACGTCAAATTTCTAGGTCTGTATGTGGACGGTAACCTAAGGTGGTATCTCCACACAGATCATGTTTGTGGAAAGCTTAACAGTGTCTACTATGCCTTATCGCGTTTTTATTTCCCGAAAGCGTATCATACGACTTATATTCAGACTTCGACCATGTGAATCGTGTCGTCCTATTTTCGGTCAACTTCGTATTCTTCCCTTCCCTTGTATATTCATTCTCAATTGTCTTACATCCACCAAAACCTGAGTAAATTCAAGAATTGTGCTGATTTTCATGAGTACGAAACACGATACTCTGGTACTATAGCCTTTCCCAGACATCACACAGCTAAGTATGAGTCCTCGCCAAATTATATAGGTATCAAATTAGGTGAAATAGGTTAAGGGATTCTTTCGAAACTTTCTGTTTCTTCTTCAGGGCAACTGGAATAGCAAATAACAACAAAATAAAAACAATGTCAGAATGAACTTCGTTAACTTACTGAAATTCGAGGTTAAAACAAACACAAAATAATCATGACCAACTAGTAGATGTCTTCTCTAAATGGCAACAGTTTATGCTATTCTAATTCTACTAGTTGGTCATGATTACTTTGTGTTTGTTTTAACCTCGAATTTCAGTAAGTTAACGAAGTTCATTCTGACATTGTTTTTATTTTGTTGTTATTTGCTATTCCCGTTGCCCTGAAGAAGAAACAGAAAGTTTCGAAAGCTAGGCTATGATTAAAGAGTAAACATCTAATTCTTTTAATAGTTGGTCGAGATCCCTTAACCTATTTCACTTAATACTACGACCGTTAATTGTATACTAGGTATCAAATTATATAATAACTTGCCTCGGAGATTGAAATCAATGGATGGAAGGTCTTTCAAGAGAGAAGTAAAATTCCTTTTAATTAGCAGATGCTATTGCAGTATTGAGGAGTTCCTTGAGGACTCCATTGGTTGAATTTGTTTTTTTTTTCATTATCATGTGACTTTTTCATACATTTCTCAAATTTCTAAAGGGATCAATAAACTTTATTATTATTATTATTATTAATCTTGGCAATTTACTTATAGAGATTAGTGAACGTTTTGTGAATGCTGAGTGTTTGTGGTAATTTTAAATGTATAAAAACCGTTTGCACGGAAAAAAATTTTTATCCTTTATTTTATTTATGGCCCGATGAAGAATAGGGACAGATCCACTTTAAAATCTTGCATTGATAGTAAGTAGCAGGCAGAGAACTTCATATACTGTTTTTGTTAATATCTTCAACCAAATTAATGATCAATTTTTCAAATTTTGTAGTCCCTGAAGAAGGCTGGCATGCAGCCAAAAGCTTGGAATTTTAATCAATAAAAAGTACACGTAATAAGAGCCCTTGGAACTTAATACCCGATAACTTACCTATCTCTTGGTGTCGAACGAAGTTCGATATTCCCTCCTATAATGAGGTATGATAATTTTAGTTTGCAAGAGAGTCTACCCTCTCATTGCCAAGAATTCCATTATATCCGGTACCCACACAGGTATAACCTTATGATTTGCCAGGATATAACGAACCTTTCGGCTTTACCATATTTGTTTGGATCCGAGTTTATGGCATTTTTATCTAATATTGAAAAATGTGTTGAAGTTGGTGGAGGTCATTTAGAAGAAGTGATTTTTGAAAGTAAGAATTAAATTAGCCAAATATTTATGAGTTATCATAAATCCCAAAGAGTTAGCTGTAATTTAGTATAATAAAAAGTTTATTTTGTTAATTTAAAAAAAAATAATTCAAATATTAAAATGGGTCGCCAATTATGAGGAACCCTGTATATTAGAGGATTTGAAATAATTCTGTCAATCCTGACATGCCCACTTGTGGATATGGAGTTGCAATAGCCATTACACTTTGATCTATAAGATCTCAACCACATACATTTGTTTTCATTAAGTTGATAAATACTAAGTACTATTTTCGAAAATCGCCAACCTACTTGACCTCGAAAACAAAAGACTTGAAAAACTAGCAGCTTCACCTAAGAATAAATTAAGGAAGAATCTTACGTGCACGGTGCAACAAACAGAAATAATTTCCATAACAGGATAACTTTGAACTTGAAACAATTGCTTTCTAGCAGTGGCAAATGTGAATCTACCTACAATGTGAATGAACGAGCGCTCTAAAGGTCAGTGCTTTCGATGGCCAAATTTTTGCCTTCTCTCCATTTATTAGTTATATTCTATATTTTTTTTGAAAAATTTTCGGCATGAAGGCTGAATTAAATTAGTTCATAGATTATAGAATATCCATTTCATTTCGAGGTTTCTTTTTTTTTAATCAAGTTCTGGTAATTTATTAGAAATAAGTTTTCTTATTCATGGATCTTGTATTTCTTTTTATGTGAAACATTTCCGAAAAGGATTTTTTATCTGAATTGCATTCCTTCTTTAGAATTTTTGCATATTCTAATTTCATGATATGGTTTCCGGTAAAACAATGCCGTGCTAAAAAGAAATACAAGATCCATGAACAAGAAAACCGATACCAAAAACAAAAGCGGAATTAATAGATGCCTAATGAATTACAGTGGCACATCCAATAATTATATTTTCGGAACTCGATAAAGAAGACTGAGCGAACAAAAAGAAACTTCAAAATAAAATTGATATTATGTTATCTATGCCCTAACCTCTAATCGTCAATGGTTTATTCAACCAAACCCGCAATAGACCAGTCCAACAAAACATCTGATCACCGTTTTAAGATGGCTGCTGGGAGCAAACTATAAACAAACATTTGGGATGAGCATTTCTGTTTTCTGCTAGAAACAAACCTTTCAAGAGGGGCCTATACCGTAATGACGTTCAGTTCAAAACGCGATTCGGTATTTCTCACGATAGAGACCACCGATTTAAATGGGGTTTTCACTATTATTCAATTTGAAGTGTTCTTCAAGTCGGAAAGTTCATAACTTTTTTTTTTCGTCGACTGAAAAAAAAATAAAATTTTTTTTTCTTTCTTAGTGACTCTATATGCATGATAATAACTTTCCGACCTAGATTATTTTTTTTTATGAATTTCCACACAAAATTCAACACAAAAACATTTTTCAATCGCTCCAAAACCGATTTCAGTAAAATTAAAATTAAACGATGGTAAAGTGCTGCCACCTAATCGACAAACTTGGTTATTTCCACTGTCTACTGATCGTTCCGTCTATCTGGCAATACTGCACATTGAAGCAGGTACTATTCAGCAAAATCCAAAGGCAAATATGTATTGTTTACTTGTAAGGCGTCTGTTATCAGTGAAAAGTGAAAGGGCTGAAAACAACACCGAAGAAGAGGACCATACCCCTACTATTATTATTAGCGGAGAGTGTGAAAGCTAATTGCATGAGATTTTGTGTCTTGAATGCTATTCAGCTAAAGTAGGATTTTTCTAAAAAAATGAAAAGTTCGAATTATGTTTGTCACTTGTTACTAAGAGATTGAGAGTAATATCAGATATTTCTTCATATATTTTTTTAACGTCATTTAAAAACTTATGTTCATCAATGTTCATCCAAAAAAACTTCTGTGAAATAATCTTGGAAATAAATATAATATCATAGTCACTAACAACAAATAAAGAAAGCTAGTTCAAATTAATGATATCAAAAAATATATGACTTTGATATATAGGATGTCCCAAGTTCGAGTGCCTATTAGACGTTTCTAGAGAACTGGACATATTTGAAATCTGGAAATTGGGATTATCATATTGTTCGAATTTTTCTACTGGAGTCTGAGCGCTCTCGGTTATATAAGAAGTGAAAATAGATTTGTTAAAAAAAAAATTTCTACAAGCGTGCGCTTTCCCCCTTATTCCTGCACGCATTTCAATTCGTAAAGAATCACATTGTCAAACAGTGCGGAAAAAACCTCTGCTATTCCATTCCCGCACACTTTCCGTGCGGGAATGGAATAGCGGGGGTTTTTGCCGCACGCTTTTTCTAAAGAATGAACTGAATTATGATATGTTCCTATGCACCCAGGGCCGTCGAGAGCTTCGGCGGGCCCCGGTACAAACCAAAAATACGGGCCCCCCCGATGGTGTTACTTAACCGTATAATAAGATTAGGATATATGCCTTCTGAAATCAAAATCATTGAACATTGTAATTTTTTTAATGTAGAAAAAATTAGGGAAGGAAAAATAAAAGTTTATCATATTTTTTCTTACATGGACTTTATACTGCTTTATGCAAGTAAAATTATTGGAATTAGAACCTTCCAGAAACATGAATTGGCTTACTAAGTATATACTATAAAGAGTTGAGAAACACAGCTGCACTAAATACTGAAAAAATTAGGTAAAAATTACTTCGCAGACCGCTACAAAAAACACGAATCATTTTATGTGAGCCTTTCGGCATTTTGCAGTGGCAAAATTTGCTATAATTTTAGAAAAATCGCATCTTCTAGCTACTCTCGACTCGATCGATAATAAGCCTAGAGCACTCAATCGTCCCTGAGTCATGGTAGATCTAAGAACATTTTTAATTTTTGAAAGGTGGCTGAAAGACCTTTCAGCTTGGGCTACAGTCACAGGCAAAGTGCAAAATATTCTTAAGGATATCACAATATTTGGAAACAAGGTATCCAATTTTAATTTGTGAAAAAATTCTTGTTGCTGGAGCTCGAGCCCGGGCCCCCCATGAGCCCGGGCCCCGGTAATTTGTACCGGCTGTACCGCCCTCTCGTCGGGCCTGTATGCACCAAACGCCACCAACGACGTTGTTATGGAAACGACATGTGAATTAAAATTTGACATCAGTATGAAATTATTTGAATATTATATCAAATTGAATTTGATCAGTGTGATGAGATCAAATTGATATCTTTTCCGCACTGCAGTTTCGTGCGGAAAAATATAACCCTTTTCGCACTTGTTAGGAAAATAACTATTTTTAATTTTTTTCTTCTTTTAAGTATTCAATTCTGAATAAGTACATTTCTGTTTAAACCATGGTTTAATTTGATTCTGCAAAGAAAAATAATTATTGTACTTCAATAAAAAAAAATTAAAAAACTTAGAGAATTATCATTATTTTTTTTCGCACAATAAAACGCAATCATAAAACAAGCCTAATTCTCAAAAAACATTTTTGAAGATAAGCTTTTATAAAAACACGCATCCGCCATTTTGAAGCCGCCATCTTGAATTCCTCGATTTTGAAGAATCGTAATTTCCGACCCAGAAATCCCTCATATACCAATTTTGAATAGAATATGATCATAATTACAAAACTAGTCCGCCATATTGTGGCCGCCATCTTGAATTTCCCAGTTTTGACAAGGGTATCATCATTTTCGAACCCAAATACCCCCAGATACTAATTTTGAATGGAATCGGATCATAATTACAAAACTCATCCGCCGTTTTGGGACCGCCATTTTGTTTTTTTCTATAAAAAATATTTCATGATGCATTGTCACCAGAATTAGGCACACCTGCAAAATTTCAAATCAATCGGACTATTAGAAGTGTGTCAAATTTAACTTGCAAGATTTGATTACAGACAGACACACAGACAGACACCGGGACAGGTGAAACTAAATAAAAGCTTATGAAAAAGGGTACTAATTTGAAAAACGATTTTCGATGTTTTTTTCTCTGGAGTAAAGTTTCATATACCTACCTATATTGCCTGTAACTAATAATGTGAATATATACAATTCCTTTGATACAGCTTCTCATACAATAAACAAATTTAAACTCATTAAAAAATTTCGGTTTAGATTTTTAGTCTCAATTACAATTTTTTATATACTGTAGATTCATATGTGCATGATTTTTTTAGTCCACGACTCTTTTCCGAACCTAACTTACAATCAAAACAGAAATTCGCAATAAATTCGTACAACTAAGAAGTAGTAATATATTCTTATTTTTTTCCTTCACATCTTTCAACACAGGTAGCATGCCTGTCTGGTCGTTGAGCTAAAATCAATATTATAGACCTCAACCTTGAAAGTGGGAATACCCTACAACTGCGGGAATTATTTCTTCCCATCTCGTCAAACGTAAGGGCACAGAGGTAAGACTCTTTCCTGTGAATTTACAGTGTTGTCGGCAGTTTCGTGAATAATCCCAGTTCATTCGTGAATATTCGTGAACATTCGGCATTTTCCGCCCTTCCCTTGGTAAATGCTGTAGGTAACAGAAAACCGCATGTGGAAGAAAAGGACGGTAAATACGAGGAATGTCTGTGATATCTTCGGACGTCCTGAAAATCGACGATTTCTTAGAGGGGGTGAGGGGTAAGACGTGGGTAGAGTTTGACGTGCGCTCAGGAAGCCCCCCGGTATAAACCCCTCTTAATTGCTGCTAACCATTTTCCACTCCTAAACTTGGAGAGCTCATTCAGTCGTTTTTTATGGGCTAAATTCAGCACAGCTAGAATTTTTTATAATTTTACATTGTCGCGAATTCCTCTATTTCCACAATTTATCACACTGCATGGTTGAAATTGAAAATTCCGAAAGCAAAAGAAACAAGAAACTACCCTGAAACAGTGAAATACGTAACTGACATAACCTCGGTTTGCTCCCAGCAGCCATTTAAACAGCTGATCGTGAGAGATCATTGGACTGGTCTATACGAAAATTTTCTCAGAACAATGTTTGGGTTAGCGATTAACTGAGACAGAGCGAGGGGCACTGATCAATTCTGACAGCTCGAACTCTTTGCGTTAATTCAAACCTAGCTAGTATATCGTTCGAGTTCCCGGTGGCCAACCCTGAATTTCCATTTGCTAAGGTTACCATCTGTTTCAATTCAACCAGAAGGGACAGTGCTATAAGAATTGAAAAAAATAGATCACATCATGCCATAATCAAAAGCAAAATTTCAGATTTCCTATAAGCCTGTAATTAATCGGATGAATCTCAGTGATTATGGTGCAAAAGACTCCAAATGATAAGTTTCTACTTACTTTTCTCTTTCTTCCCTCAATTTTTGCCTTTCCTTTTCCCTTTCAAATTCTCTATGACGTTCTCTTTCTCTAGCTTTCTGCCTTTCTAATTCTCTCTCTTTTTCTCTTTCCTTTTGCTTCCAATGCTCCAAATTCACATCAATTAATAGTTTAGGTTTATACAGTTCTTCCATTTCTTTTTTCATCTGTAGAAAAAAATTAACAATCAAATGGTAAATAATTTATAGCCAAATTAAAAATTATTACAAGCTGACAACTCGCGTCATTGATGATTACCGTAATAAAAACCCTGGTGATTGCAACGATTTGATTTTTGTTAGAGATGCATAGATAAGTATTCTATGCATCTATTTTTTGTTCAACGAAAAATCGAGTTATCATTTATTGCACAAGTTCACATTTTTCTTTGGATTATTCTACTTCCTTCTCAAAATGAAAATGTACCTTTCAAGAAACTTTTATTTTCAGAGCACTTACTACATCGCATTCGGATGTGAAATATAATAAACCAATGGACTCTCATATGGAAATAACTGAGGCAACTGAGAAAGGATCACGCAAAGAGAGACTAATTCAATACAGAGAAGCACAAAAATAAATTGTTCGAATGTTAGATATTCGAATAGAAAATTCAAAAGAATGATCGAAAAGCATGAAAAAACTAATTTTATACAATTCTAGAAGAAAATATGTGATGTGGACTTTTTCAAAGCACATGCATTTTGGAATGTTTGTATTTATATTCTTTTATTTCAACACATATACCCCATTCACTTTTATAAAGTATCTTGGTGGGTCATGGTTTAGGTTTATCAAGTTCTTTTACTTAAAACGGACGCAGGTTGGCACTCGTGAAAATCAAGCGACATTGCCAAGTCCACTTTCTAATTACTCTTTTTTAATTTTGTGAATGGAGTTAGTTCTTTTAAGCTTCAACTGTGACACAAGATTCGTAGTATCAATACATTTTCATACTGGAGTATTTCAAGCTGCGCAAAGAGGTATTTAATTGTCCTCTGTAGGCTTATTTCTTGAGAATTTTGAAAAGTGGGGATTTACATACGTCCGACTGTTCTGTTCGTCTAAAAGTTTTTCTATCGGGTTAATGAACTATCACAAAGTAACGGACTATTCTGTCCATTATTTTTCAGTAAAATTTCAACACTCTGTTCTTGATTTCCGTACAAGAAAATAGCATAACTGAATCTTCCAATCATGTTTATACTCGTACATGTGAAATATTTCCAGTATTAACAGAAAAAAAGTTTCTTCAATATTCGTCAGATCTTTGGAATTATTGAATTCACATAATATTTCCTCAAATTCATTGTTTTCCCAAAGTAAATAAACATTTTGATAAATACGTAATTTCTACGATTTATATGTAGAAACGGCAACGTTGCGTCCATATCTGACAGAAGAATGAGAATAACCTAACATTTTCAAAATATACGCGGTGAAATGTGTCAGAATTCCAGCGCCAACCGGGCTACTTTATAAAAGTGAATGGAGTATAGGTAATCATTTCGGTTCCGATTGAATGAAACCATGTGTCACTATAAATTAAAGATTATTTTTACATATCGGAAGAACTGTAACGCAATTATTTATTTAATCACGTATGGATTTGTTCAGTTCACATTTTACCTCAACCGTTGATATTTAGTTCAGTTATTCATTTTTGCGTGTGCTTAACCTTCCACACCAATTTGATCTTTCATATCTACTGCTAGGAAAGCCAAAATCTATAATTTCTACTTCAGCCATTACTTTCTTCACTTTGATTCATAATCAAACCTAGGAGCATAGAATAACTGGAGGAAGGCTCCCCTACGAAAATGAACTGTCAAAAACGTCCAAACTTGTCAGTTCGCCGCAAGGTCACGAGATGGCGACAACGTCGTTCATTCCTACAACATGGCTATCCTTAATAAAATTATCTTTAATGGTTATTAGTTGTTATTACTTATTAGGTCCCATTTATTACTATATCATAATATATATTCTTTTGAAAGAAAGCAATACATACTTTTTTTCGTAAATCCGACAATATAATGCATATAGCACGTGTAAAGAAATGGCTTCAAGGATCAGATTGAATATAGGAAGAAAAATCTGTTTCCCGCTCCGAATCTAAGTGTTAGCAGAGGGAATGTAAACGGGGTACCATACAATTCTGCGTATGATACACGAGAACAGATAAGACCTCAGTCTTCCCGTATAATAATAGTAATACTCACCTGAATGTTCGCTTTTTCCGATAAGGATATTGTTTTGACAAATTTATTACCGATCACAGACTTCCCATATAATTGCGCATAAAAAGTTGATTAGAATAAAGCGATGATATGTCATCAATATTGTCTATGTTATGATTTATGGCCATATTCAATTGAAAAGAAGCATAAATGTATCAATAACAATGACAGGCACATTATATTCTTTGCAATTGTAGCGCCATAGAACAAGATATCTGACATGTTGCTGAATAAACGATCTCAGCGTTATCTATCGGGCGTCACACGAAACTATAACCTCCGCCGTTATTGACAGTTCAAAATGATCTGTCGAGCGTATAAAGCCTTCCCTCCAGTTATTCTATGCTCCTAGATCAAACATCATTTTTGAAACAAGCATAACATATGTGATCTATGAACGTAGGGTTAGATAGAATTCAATATTCATTCATTGAACTTTCATTTAATCCCGTCAGTGGGGATTTTATTTGAGAGTTCGTTTACTAGGATAACGGCACGGTGTAAGAGAATCATAACCACAAATCGAGGTTATGGTGCAAGTGGCCCTTTTAGGGTTTAAGAACTGATCGGATTTAGTTTCGCCAAATTTGAGTATATGAGAGAAATTTCGTTCTTTCCACTTCAGTTGGCGCTATTCACAAATTATGACTGACAAGCAGGCCGTCCCAGCTTCGCCCGTGTAGAAATTTGTTTCACGCGGCGGTTTCATCTTCGAAACTTCAACCTGCCATATCTTTTGATGTACTTGTTGTAATTGTATGATGTGAAGGGCAATTTCGTTCTAAATTAAACATTGGGGATAAATAACGTATTAGGTTGGATGAGGATCAATATCCAATTCATAAAAACTCACTCGCAAATAGTGCATAATTTTTGGAAAACATCTGATTACCATAAACAGGTAATAGCAAGTCAATCTTGAGAGATAAATATATGCTATCGCGGACTTTTTTGTAGAACTATTTAAGAGGTACATTTCCGTCATACATTGTATCCACGTAAGTCTTACGGTTTTTGCAGCGCACGTGAAAATAGCTGATTATGGCTAATATTTTTGTAATTAATTAATTAAGTTATAGTAGGTATCCTTATTTTTTCGGGACAAAAGAGTAGCCTATGTCACTCAGGTATAATGTAGCTTTCTAAAGCCCGCAACGGACGGCGAGCGATAATATAATATATATTATAGCTTTGCATTGACATATGTCATTTTAGTATGGAAAAATATCGTAATATATCGCTTGGATGAAAATATATGTGGGATTCGTACTTATATTTCGAATTGAATTATAATATTCTATGTTGTTTGAATGACGTTATCAATAACTTAGATATAGGAGGCGAAAAATAAAGGAGCGTCAGATAGACGTCAATCAGATTTGAGACGAGTTTGTTCAGAGGCTGTATTTCCTCCGAATTTTGTTGTTACTTGCTTTCGTGAATAAAGTTTTATTCCAACCTCGTGATAATTACCCTAGACAACGAAAAAAATCCTACATTTTGGGGGCTCAACCGGGATAACGAAACAAATCATAGACGAACACGAAGATTTGGATGAACAGAAGATCTGAACGAACTATTGACTGAGTTTGGATCATTGACGAAGATCTGAACGAAGAAGAAGACGAAGTAGACGAAGATCTGAACAAAGAAGAAGAAGAAGTAGTGCTGCAGGACAAGGTGAACTCTTTCCGAAACAAATCATAGACGAACAAGAAGATTTGGATGAACAGAAGATCTGAACGAACTATTGATTGAGTTTGGATCATTGACGAAGATCTGAACGAAGAAGAAGACGAAGTAGACGAAGATCTGAACAAAGAAGAAGACGAAGTAGTGCTGCAGGACAAGGTGTACCCTTTCCACTGAAAGACGGAGACGAAGTGAGGAAACCCACGGCGAGAACTTTCAGACGGGAAGCTGGGGCTTGGGTTCCGAACGACAGGTGGAATTGGTATTGGTAGAGTTTTGCAGTATCAAGGTAGGAGATATCCTTTTTAGACGTACTGACTGAGGGAGGCTGTTCGGAAGGAATTCATCTTAATTGAGATTCAGAAGGAATTCACCTTAATTGTGTATTTTTTGAGATTTTCAACTGTGCCATTGAGACTCGTTATTGTGTAAAGGAGTACAGCCACTTAACGAACAATAGTCAAGTTCTTAATTCTGATCAGTTGATTACCATTCATTTTTGGTTTATCGTTCATTGAACTCTTTTCCGTCATTTCGAAAAACTTCTTTTGTGTATTTAGTGTTTTCATATTTTTAGAATTAGTTATTAGTTTGATACTTTTTAAAGGAGGTATACCTAAAATTGAATATCAAATAACTCATGCAAGATTATCTGTTGTGAAAGCGTTACATATTATTTGTTACGGTGATGAGGGAGAGTCGCGTAAAGGTCGAAAAGCTTTGCGGAATTTTTCAGGATTTTCTTGGAATTTAGGTACGGACCAACACTTGGCCAAAGTACGTGATATCACCAAACAGTTGACACTTCCAGACATGATAGCGGTATGCAATATTCTTGATTTGGAGTATAATGGATCATCAGATGAAATAGCTCAGCGCATATGTTCATTTTTGATTAGATTTGAATACGTCCAAGAATTAAATATTGATGGTGATGATATTACTGAAGATCGACAAGAATTCGAGAAAGAAGATGATCTTGAAGGTATAGAGGGTAGTGAAGATGAGGTAGAAGAGCTAGGAAAATATGAGTTCGACGCGAGAAGGAACTATAGACGAGAAGGATTTTCACTGACTTTTAGAGATGTGGAAGAAAACATACGACAATTCGATGGAAAAGATGACTATCCGATTAGAAGGTGGATTGAGGATTTTGAAGAGATTGCGGAAATAACTGGTTGGAATGAGCTTCAAAAATTAATATTTGGAAAAAAATCATTGATAGGACTTGCGAAGTTGTATATACAATCGCAAAAAGGTATAAGAAGTTGGAGCGTGTTGAAAAAGAGACTACTTGATGAATTCGAAATCAAAGTTACCAGTGCACAGATCCATAAGTTGCTGATGACAAGAAGAAAGAAATATGACGAAAGTGTTCAAGAATATGTTTTGTATATGAGGGAGATTGCCAGTCGAGGGAATATTGAAACTGAAGTAGTCATTCAATATATTATTGATGGGATACAGGATGAATCTGCAGACAAAGTCATACTGTATGGTGCCAGAAACTTTCATGAGTTCAAAGAGAAGGCTAAGCTTTACGAAACTATCTCCAAGAAGAGGAATGTAGGAGGAGGTAACTTCTATAAATCCAAGAGAGAAAATGTGAAGCATCAGGTGAAGCACGAGGCTAAGAAAGGTGTTGAAAGCAGTACAAAAGATCAGACGAAGAATGGGAAGCAGCAAAATTGCTATAACTGTGGAAACCGTGGACATAAATCTAGCGATTGCCCAGACAAGAGTAAAGGTGTAAAATGTTTTAGCTGCAAAGGATTTGGACATTTGGCATCGAAGTGTCCTGAAAAAAATTCAACTGTACAAAACTCACATGCTTCAAATCATATGAACACAATTGAAGTAATACAGAGCATTACTATGATATTGACTATTGAAGGTGTTAGAATATCAGCATTGTTTGACACAGGAAGTGATATAAGTGTGATGAGACAAGATGTTTACGAGAAATTTTTTGTAAATGAAATGCAATCACTCGACTTCCTAGTACTCAAAGGAATTGGGTCAAATAAGGTGAAAACATTGGGATCATTTAAAAAGAACATAGAAGTAAGTGGAGAATTATTTGATATGCTATTCCATGTTGTACCCAAAGAAGCAACTGACTTTGAGGTGATCATTGGAAATGATATTCTGAAAATAGCTGAAGTGTATCTTGGAGACAATGGAATTATTGTACATAAAAAGAAGAATGACAACTTTCTGATGAGGATCGCTGTAGATGAAAGTAAACCAGACAATGAGATTCGTTTAGAAAACATAGAAGATGTCAGACACAGGCAAATTGTGAAAGATATGATGGAAAATTATAAGCCGGAGAAAACTTTAACTACTGGCATCAAAATGAAAATAATTTTGAGAAGTGAGGAACCAATTTGTCAAGGACCTAGAAGATTATCTTTTCCTGAGAAAAAAGAAGTCGAAAAACAAATAGAAGAGTGGTTGAATGAAGGAATAATTAGAGAAAGTTCGTCTGAATTTGCTAGTCCAATAGTTTTAGTACGTAAGAAAGATGGAAGTATAAGGATATGTTGTGACTACAGGAAACTAAACAAGAATATCTTAAAGGATAGGTTTCCTTTACCCTTGATTGAGGATGTACTTGACAGGCTCGAAGGTGTTAAGGTTTTTTCGACAATCGATCTGAGAAATGGATGTTTTCATGTTGAAGTAGAAGAGGACAGCATAAAGTATACTTCGTTCGTCACACACAATGGACAATATGAGTTCCTCAAATGTCCATTCGGTTTGTGCAATAGCCCGCCAGTTTTTCAGCGATTCGTCAATTATGTTTTTAGGAAACTCACTGCACAAGGAATAGTAATATTCTACCTTGATGATATTATCATTCCTAGTAGTACCGTAGAAGAAGGAATAGAAAGGTTGAAGATAGTTCTGCAAGTTGCTAGAGATTATGGACCAGAAATGAAGAAGAAGAAGTGCCAATTTTTGAAGACTAAAGTACAATTTTTAGGATATGTTATTGAAGATGGCAGAGTGCATCCTTCAGAAGAAAAGACGCTAGCAATCAAACGTTATCCTGAACCTACAACTTTTAAACAACTTCAATCTTTTCTTGGTCTGACCGGATACTTCAGAAAGTTTGTACCGTCTTACTCTACAATTGCAAAACCATTGAGCGACTTATTAAGAAAAGATGTGCTATTCAAATTCGGAGATGGACAGAGGCAATCTTTTCGAAAGTTGCAGGAACTACTGACTTGCTATCCTGTATTTCATATTTATCAAAGAAGCATTAAAACAACGCCTTTCCAAGTATTGACTGGTGTTAAAATGAGAAGAAAAGAAGATTTTCGATTAATAGAGATTATAGAAGATGAAACGAGAAAACAATTTGATGAGGCAAGAGAAATCGTCAGAAAGAAAAGCAAGAAGAATTTGGTTAAGATGCAGGAAGAAAGTAGAAGGAGTTTTAATAAAAAGAGATAAGAAGCCAAGAAGTATAAAGTGGGAGACTTAGTTGCTATTAAACGAACCCAGTTTGGCTCTGGATTGAAAGTGACAAGAAAATTTCTTGGTCCTTATGAGGTCTCCAAGGAGAAACGGAATGATAGATATGATGTAATAAAAGAAGGAAACCACGAAGGAACCATCAGGACATCAACGTGTTCAGAGTATTCGAAGCATTGGGTGCAATTCGGAACTGAATCCGAGTCGGATTCTACGTAGGATGGCCGAGTGTGGGATTCGTACTTATATTTCGAATTGAATTATAATATTCTATGTTGTTTGAATGACGTTATCAATAACTTAGATATAGGAGGCGAAAAATAAAGGAGCGTCAGATAGACGTCAATCAGATTTGAGACGAGTTTGTTCAGAGGCTGTATTTCCTCCGAATTTTGTTGTTACTTGCTTTCGTGAATAAAGTTTTATTCCAACCTCGTGATAATTACCCTAGACAACGAAAAAAATCCTACATATATATACAGGGTGTTTGGTAATTCGACGTGAACCTTGAAAAGGAATATACTAGACTTTATTTGCAGTGAATTGCTTCGGGTGATGCATGGTCCGAAAATCTATGGTTACGAAGATATCGCGATTTTTCAACTTTTTTGAAATTTTCTGCTTCGTTATCGAAAATAATTAATTTTGTGAAAACTACTCGACTCTCAATATTCAATGAATATTTTTTTCAAAGCTGAGGAGATGGTCCTCATTTCTTGCGAAAAAGTATTCACTAAAAATTCAGATAACCCGAGATATACAGGGTCATAAATGGCTGCACCTGTTTTCCTAATAAAATCTTGATAAAACAATTGAGAATTACTCGAAAAAAGTATTATGAACTTGGTGTACAAATGGGAGAAAAAACTTCCCTGTTTCATCAGCTTTCCAAAAAGGTTCATGCGAAAAAGTATTCACTAAAAATTCAGATAACCCAAGATATACAGGGTCATAAATGGCTGCACCTGTTTTCCTCATAAAATCTTGATAAAACAATTGAGAATTACTCGAAAAAAGTATTATGAACTTGGTGTACAAATGTAAGGAAAAACTTCCCTGTTTCATCAGCTTTCGAAAAAGGTACATATGTCAATAATTCCTTTATGCAATCTAAAAATATGGCCGGAAAACCAAGCAGACAACAGACTTTTTCGAGTCATTCAGATATCCTATTATCCTTTATTTCACTCGACGTGATTCGTAATCTGTAAGCGGGCCATGGTTCGATCACTAAATGACTCGAAAAAGTCTGTTGTCTGCTTGATTTTCCGGCCATATTTTTAGATTGCATAAAGGAATTATTGACATATGTACCTTTTTCGAAAGCTGATGAAACAGGGAAGTTTTTCCTTACATTTGTACACCAAGTTCATAATACTTTTTTCGAGTAATTCTCAATTGTTTTATCAAGATTTTATGAGGAAAACAGGTGCAGCCATTTATGACCCTGTATATCTTGGGTTATCTGAATTTTTAGTGAATACTTTTTCGCATGAAATGAGGACCATCTCCTCAGCTTTGAAAAAAAAATTCATTGAATATTTTGAGTCGAGTAGTTTTCACAAAATAAATTATTTTCGATAACGAAGCAGAAAATTTCGAAAAAGTTGAAAAATCGCCATATCTTCGTAACCATACATTTTCGGACCATGCTTTACTCGACGCAATTTACTGCAAATGACGTCTAGTGTATCCCTTTCCAAGGTTCACGTCGAATTACCAAACACCCTGTATATATATTTTTCTATACTAAAATGACATATGTCAATGCAAAGCTATAATATATATTATATTATCGCTCGCCGTCCGTTGCGGGCTTAAGGGCGAAAGAATTTCTGAAATCGGTCCAGTAGTTTTCGAGCCTATTCGTATCAAACAAACAAAAATACAAATCTTTCCTCTTTATAATATTAGTAAAGATTTCTACAAGTTATTTGAGCATGGAAAAATGATGTGTCCCAAGATGGACGGATTTTGAAGTTATCATTATCATATGATGTTGACGTTTTTTTTTTAAGAAATTAAAACAACTTTCTGATACGGGATATTATCTGAATATACGAGGTCTGGCTATTAAATAACGAGACTGCGCGCGCAGAAGGCGTCCTAGAGGGGTAGGGTGGGAAACGAATGCAGCATTGGATAGCTGGAAGTGTCTACTATTCCAGTACGAAAACACGTTTTCGTCGCTGTAGTAGTATTTTTTGTGTAGAGGTTAGAAACGAACGTGTTTTTTTCTCGTGCCGATAACGATGTGTGACGAAAAACACGAGCAACGGATCAATGTGAAATTTCTCGTCAAATTAAAAAAAACTCCGACTGAGTGCTATAAGTTGTTGAAAGAGGCCTATGGTGAGAATTCTCTATCTCGTGCGCGTGTTTTCGAATGGTATAAAAGGTTTTCTGAAGGCCGAGAGAGCACCGAAGATGACCAACGTCCAGGTCGACCTGTCTCTGTTTCAACTCCGCAAACAGTGACCAAAATAAATGAAATTGTGCTGAATGGGTTCCAGAGGGTCAAACTGTAAACCAAACTTACTATTTGAAAGTTTTGGCAACGCTGCGAGAGCGAGTTCGTAAGAAACGGCCGGAGTTGTGGAAAAGCAAATCGTGGATCTTGCACCAGGACAACGCACCTGCCCATAACGCGCTGTCTGTGAAGCGTTATTTAGCCGCTAGAGGCACTCCAGTGCTCGAACACTCGCCGTACTCGCCTGATTTAGCACCCTGTGACTTTTTCCTATTTCCGAAGATCAAGTCTGCCTTAAAAGGAACCCGGTTCGAGTCGATGGAAGAGGTAAAGCGAAAATCGGCGGAGCTCCTAAATGCTCTCACAAAAGAAGACTTCCAGCATTGCTTTGACCAATGGAAAAAACGAATGGAACGGTGTGTGGCGAGGGAAGGGGAGTATATTGAAGGGGAGCATTCGATTGTAAAATAATTTTTAAAATAAAACTCTTTTTCATAAGCAGTCTCGTTATTTAATAGCCAGACCTCGTATTCCATGTCCAGATTCCAGAGCTGACGCAACATCTTTCGTTCAATACTTGATTAAAAGTCTTCTTTCCCCACAGATATCTGTGATCAAGATATATCCCCCTCTATTCAGTCAAAGCCTGCAGATACAGTGAGATGTGTAAATATACGGATCTAAAGAGAAAATGTCAATGCAAATAGCTTGGTATTCAAATTTTTCCATTTCGTCAGGAAAATTGATCAAACTTTGACATTTCGCCCATAAAATCACCCGATTTGCAATCTACCGATAAGGGTAACTAATTAATAGGTAGATCTGGGAGCTCTACTAGTTATTTGTAATTATATTTTGGAACTGAACCAAAAATATTTCAGTGGTATATTTTCATTCTTGATATCTATTCTCCTATTGTCTCTCGCAGTATACACTCCAATTACTTTTATAAAGTATCCGGTTGGCCGTGTGCAGATTTATCAAGTTCTTTTACGTAAAACTGACGTTTGTTGGCATTCGTGAATGACAAACAATTCTGAGCGACATTGGTCTAACATCCATGGTATTATTAAAACGAAAGAATATAACGGGAACTTGGACGTATTTATTTTAAAAATTCCAATCTAAGTCGACGTTTCAAAGGGTCTTCCCTTCTTCTTAGTTTGGAATTTTTAAAATAAATACGTCCAAGTTCCCGTTACTTCCTTTCATTTCAGGAGTTAGTTCTTTAAGGGCCGGTTGTTCAATCGGAGATTAACTCACGATCACAGGTAATCCGGGATTATGAATGAGGGTCGGTTTTTCAATGAAGGATCAGGAGAAAACGGATTAACTCAGGGTTAAGTTAATCCATGTAATTCGAGGGATTAAGGAGATAATTCTCTGATTATAACCTAACTTATTTGACAGTTCCACTTCTAAAATCTGTTGTTTGTTTGTATTTGAGTATTAAAGTATTTTTGGCGAAAATGTCGAATGTGGAGAATGAAAATATCACAGACGATGAAGATTTCTTGGAGCTGATTGATATACTTTGTCCAATACGAAAAAGTCCGGTATTCAAGCAGCGTCATTACTATTGGGAAGAAGGAAGTATTAACAGAAAAAGAACTTTTTCTACAACCAGGCCTAACAACTACTTTCCCGCATTGTTTTCGATTCGGAAAGTGTCACTTTCCCGCCCTAGTGCGGGAAAGTATATATGTGTTGAATTTGTGTATAATGATACCTTTAACATGAAATCTCTTAATCTACTTACTTATATATTTTGTTGAATATTTCAAATTTTGCAGTTTCATCCATGCCAAACTAATTATTGATGCAGAGAACTTGATATCCTTCAAAAATTATGACTGGCATACATGGATCTGTGCATTTATTTCTATGTCATGGTCTATGATTTTCCATAGAATCCCAAACTTGTTAATCAATGTGTCAAAACGAATATTCGCCAAAGTTGTGAAGAAGTTTTTTTCATTTTATAATACGGTTGTAGAAAAAATATTGTTCCTATCTTGAGCGGAAAGTACTTTCCCGCACTCGATTGCTTGCCCGGTAATCTAGTGCGGGAAAGTACAACTTTCCGCCCTTGATGGGAAAATAACTATTTCAATCAATATTTTTGCTCGTTACTAACAACTAACAGCATCAGTTTTCTTGTTCCCTACTACAAGGTGCGGCACGGAGGGCGGACGTTTTTCAGATGGGCATAACTTTCCCCCACTGAGGACGAGAGAAGTGGGGAAGGTGCCGTTAGACTCGTGTGTTCCTAGCATTTATTTATTTTGCATATGGATCTTCGCTTTCACCCATCATTGGCCCTTACTTCTTCGAAGACGTTAATGGTCGTGCTGTTACCGTGAACTCAGAGCGGTACGTCGAAATGATCAACAACTTCTTTATCCCCGAATTACGACGGCAACGTGTTCCAATCCGACGTGTGTGGTTCCAACAGGATAGGGCGACCGCCCACACAGCCAGAGCATCAATGGACGTTATTCGCCCTCTCTTCCCTGGTCGCCTTATTTCCAGGTTTGGCGATGTTCATTGGCCTCCCCGGTCCCCAGATTTATCCATATGCGATTTTTTCTTATGGGGACACCTCAAGGCTAGAGTATACGAGACCAAGCCCCGAACTCTGGACGAATTGAAAAGGGCTATTCGCGTGGAAGTTGCCCAAGTTGAGAGAGCGATGTTGGAGAGAGTCTACGCGAACTTCCAAGAGCGCCTCCAGCACTGCATCACCGATTTCGGCCACCACATGCCTGATGTGATTTTCCACACTTGACTGTCTCAAATGCTATTTCCTTGAGAATCTGATTCCGTCAATAAATGTATTTTTGAGTAAAAATTAACGCTTTTATTATTTTTTTAAAACCATCCATCCTCCGTGCCGCACCCTGTATATGCTGATATTTATTCACAAGATCTATCAACACTTTCTCTTCCCCTTCATTAAAGTTTGAAGTTCTCTTCTTAATCCCTTCCATTTTAATTTTTTTTAACACCCTTTTCATTTTCAACTACTCACTCAAGATTTCGGAGGAAAGCAATTTTGAATTTGAAATTTGCTTCGTATCGGCTTATCGACATAGATCATTGAAATCATAGAATTTTCAACGAAGAACGACGGCTCGATTCATCGGTAATAGTAGTATAGCAAACATGCTTTCGAGAAAACACCGAATTCCTAGATTAACACTGGATTAGGTAATCCGGTGTTAGTTTGTCATTGAACAACGTTCGACTTCCCTGATCCAGAGTTGGAAGTTAATCCTGGATTCAATAATCAGCGGATTAATCCTCAATTGAACATCCGGCCCTTAAGGTTTAACTGTGACATAGGATTCGTAGTACTACTAAATTTTCATACTGGAGTAGGTATTTCAAGTTTTCCAAAAAGGTATTTAAATTTGTTCTGTAGCTTATTTCTTGAAAATTTTGAATAGTGGGGAATTCCATAGACCCGTCTGTTCGTTTAGAAGTTTTTCTGTCCGGTTATTCGAGTACTTTTATTTTATTTCCGAATGAACTATCACAAAATGTCCGTTATTTTTCAGCAAAATTTCAACACTCGTTTCTTGATTTCCGTAAAAGAAATACTGGACAAACATTTACAGGGTGTCCGGTAAACCTTGTACAATATTGAAACTGGGGATAGACCAGGTCATGGCTGTTCAGAATATCAGAATTTCACCTCAGTAAAAATATCACCATTTTCGAGATAATGGGCATTTTCTAAATATCTAGAAAATCACTACCTCACCTCCGTTTTTTGAGAGCTATGTCTACAAATTGAGACTAATTCAAATATCTTTGTTGCTGAAGATTAATGATGAGTGATGCTTTCAGACGTACAAAACAGTTTTTCAGAACTTGATACATTTTTCAATTTGTAGACATAGCACTCAAAAAACGGAGGCGAGATAGTGATTTTCTAGATATTTAGAAAATGCCCATTATCTCGAAAATAGTGATATTTTTACTGAGGTGAAATTCTGATATTCTGAACAGTCATGACCTGGTCTATCACCAGTTTCAATATTGTACAAGGTTTACCGGACACCCTGTATAGCCGTGTAGATGACATCGAGAAAGTTATTTTGGCCTTATGACATCTACCCCGTTTTCGACGCATGAGCGAGATACAGGGTGTTTAATATCAACTTTGAGCAATATTCTGATGACTGGAAAGTTATGCGTCACATTTGAAATAACGGTTTCTGGTCAGATCTTAGTATTTTTCAGGGCTCAATTCAATTGTGGTGTGGAATTCTGAAGAAAAAAATTCGAAATGGCGGAAAACCTGCAAAGTTGGCATTTTTTTCTCGGTTGCCAATTTGGAAAGCATTATTGCCACGAACTAGATTTTCTAAGATTTTCCGTTGAAAAATTTTTCCAAAATTCGAACTCAACTTTTTTTTTACATGTCTTCAGTGAAAAAAATATTGTGGCCAAAATTGTTGGAATTTTACATGGTTGAACCATCTTTTATTCTGAATACTGAGGTGAAAACAGGATGAAAAAATATCCATTGGTTTTTTTTTGTAGCTTTCCGAAGATTACGCTCGGAGTACTTCCATAACCTCACCGCAGTTATCATAATATTGGTCAAAGTTGACATCTACGCAGCTATACTGGGTGATTCACGGTGGATGGCACATTAGATATTTCTGGTGAACCAGATATCGGATCGGTTTGAAAATTTGCATGAGTATATTATCGGACATTCTCCACCCAACTGAAATATTTTCGTCAATGCGGTGTTGCCACTTCCATTAGAAAGTAGTAGCAATTCATGTATCACCTAACCCCAAATCAAATTTCAATGCCATAGTGTCTCTCAACCCGAAGTTATTAGCATTTTCAAGGTCATGATTTTCGGCGAAAAAAATTTAAATTAATTTATATTTCAAAAACGGCAACAGATAGGTATAGGGAAATGTTAAGAAAAGTTGTCGAGAAGTTGTTGGAGATTCCAAAAATAATATAATATACCAAGTGTTCCATTTGAAAAAGTAAAGTTGCTACTTCTTTCTAATGGAAGTGGCAACACCGCATTGACGAAAATATTCCAGTTGGGTAGAGAATGTCCGATAATACACTCATGCAAATTTTCAAACCGATCCGATATCTGGTTCACCAGAAACGTCTAATGGCCATCCACCGTGAATCACCCTGTATATGCTTGTCCAGTTTATGGTGAAACATAAGCATAACTGAATCTTCCAACCATATTTCCAGTATCAACAGAGAAAAAAGTTTCGTCAGCATTCGCCAGATCTTTGGAATCAATGAATTCACATAATATTTCCTCGAATGCATTATTTTCCCAAAGTGAATAAACATTTAGATAAATAAGTAATTACTACGATCTGTATGTAGAAACAACAACATTGCGGGCGTATCTGGCAGGGTAATGACTATAACCTAACATTTTCAAAATTTACGCGGTGAAATGTGTCAGAATTTCATGGCAAAGCGGAATACTTTATGAAAGTGAATGAACTCCTATTTCCGCAATAATTGTTTACGGTTTGTCTGAAGGCAGAAGGTCCATTAATGACAGTTGCTTCAAAGATTCATCGCGAGTTAATGTATTCAGGAACATAATAGGTTTAACACAGAAAATTATGATATGGGATCATCAGCTGAGAAGGCAGCTACTAACGGCCGTATTCGCCGTTTTCCCTCTTAAGCGAAGCTTCCGTAAGCGCGCTTTAAACTTATGCGTTATGTACCGCAGCACGATAAACGTGGCTCAGCTAAGCGTGAAAAAAACTGGGCAACATTGCTTTTTTCGAGCGTTTCAAAAATATTTCACGTGTCAAACGTGAAAAGTCATAATTGAAAGTGATGGATCGTGATTTCGATTTAATTTATATTTACGTGTCTAGTTATGTAGTATCATATCATTCATAATAGAGGATGAGAAAACCAATAAGGCTTCTGGAGAGAAAAAGGAAAAGACCTAGCAGCAGATCACAGAAGAGTTCAACGCATCTTCATCTACTGGTACAGTGGTATATTATGCAGTATGGTTTCTTTGAATGCTACGAAGATAGAAAAAAGAGCTTAGGAAAACCTAGGCGGAAGAAAAGAAGGAAGTTACTACTGGCGGTGGCCCACTACCAAAGATAGAAAGGGATGAGACTGACGGTCTTTCAATGTCGAATATCGATAAAAATACATTGGTGGGTGATGGAGATGAAAGCACTAGTCTGAATAGAGACCCAGATGAAGAAGAAGTGGAATATATAGTAGACGATAATAAAGCAGAAAACACATACTCTGGAAGGGAGACATCGCCATGATCGACTAGGAAACTGGAAATCATTTTCATTGAGAATTTCAACATGATTATATTCATAAATACTACTACCTATTCACTTCAAATACTTTAAATTACAGTTTTCCAAAGTAATTGTCTATAATATGATTTCTAAAATGATGCAATAAATTTTTCTGAGGATTAATCAAGGGTATGTCTCCTTATTGGACTCAATATTCCAATTCCTCAATATTCAGGCCCACTGGAGGTGGGGGATTACCATTGTGCATTACTCAAGTGATATTGTTGTCTTTATAAACTGTACTGATTAATGAAGGTAAAAGATATAAATGTTCTTCTAAGAGCTCCAGCACTTATAGTGTTGTAGACTTTGTCAGTCGGAATCTTCTATTGAAGGCCATATCATACATCTCCTCGAAATAGTTGGGCCTCCAGAAAATTCTTTGTGGAAATCCAAAATCAATAATATCTAATATGCCATTATCATCTTCCACAAGGATTTCATCTTCTAATTCCATCATTGGTATACTTCTTCACCTCCTAATACCAAAAGGGCAAATACTTACTAATATTGATATTTTTGACAATATCAAAAAAGTGACGTTATGATGTCAGCATAAGCCTGGCTTAAAATATAAAGCTGCCGAATATGACCGCTTAGAGTTAAGCCAGCCTAAAGGCGTTCATGGATACGGAGCATACAAATTCATAAAGTTAAGCGAGCTTAAGCTTTAAGCTTGGCTTAATAGTATACGGCGAATACGGCCGTAAGATGTCTAGAATAATGGTGTAGGCACTCATCAATTTTTGAATGGAATGACGTTCGACTAAATCGAAAATATTAGCAATGTTTCGTGGCGGCGCCGCAATATCATTTCAGTGTTTTGTCCGTTGTCAATTTGATTGATGTATCAACAGCTGATCTGCCAAAGTCGATTATAACATGACAGCAGAATGGAATCTTTTTATAATGAAAGTTTTATACTTTTCCTAAGAACTAATATACATCAGGATGTCAAGAATATAAACACACATTATTGCTTGACAAAATTATCGACCATTAACACGCCACGTTCGCCAGAATAAATTCAAATATTTGAAATAACTGATAAAAATCAGTCATAATTTGTGAAAAGCTCCACCTGAAGTGGAAAGAACGAAACATTGCTAATATTCTCAATTTGCTCGAAACAAAATCTAATCAGTGCCTACACCATTATTCTAGACATCTTAGCAGCTACCTATATAATTGAAAGAAATAAGACACAAATCATTTGCCATTATAAATAATGACAGATGAAATGTGAATACGAACTAGGTCTCCGATACTGTTCACCCTACCAGACCGAATGGCCCAACGTCAACTGCACCGACTGCAGTTTCGTCCTATTTAGGACTCATCAGGGTGGAATATCCCAAAGTCGACGCTGGATGGAAAATCTTTTCGTCAAGATATGGACATCTGGCGCCAGACGAAAAGTCTGGTAGGGTGAACAGTATCGGAGACCTAGTTCGTATTCACATTTCATTTGTCATTATTTATAATGGCAAATGATTTGTGTCTTATTTCTTTCAACATAATAAGTTTATTTTCAATAAATGTTAAGAATATCTGATGTCCGAGATGTGGTCGCTTGTTGGCCAGGATCTGAGCTTGACACGGAAAGAACAATATCTTATTTGCTAAATTTCTTGCATCCAAAAAATTTAATTCCAAATTATTCTAATACTTGTCTTTTCAAAAAAAAAATATAAATAGAACAATGACAAACAGAACTTTTCGATTTTGACCTAAATATGACAACCATCTGACATTGTCGCTTGATCATATTCGATCAATTAAAAGTATCGGTAACATCGGAAATATTGCTACCATGGTTTAGGTTTATCAAGTTCTTTCACTTAAAACTGACGCAGGTTGGCAGTCGTGAAAATGAAGAGACATTGTCAAGTCTACTTTCTATTTACTCTTTTTTATTAACTTTGTGTTTGTCGTTAGTTCTTTGAAGGTTTAACTGTGACACAAGATTCGTAGTACCATTACATTTTCATACTGGAGTATTTCGAGTTGCGCAAAGAGGTATTTAATTGACATCTATAGGATTATTCCTTGAGAATTTTGAAAAGTGGGGATTTCCATACGTCCGTCTGTTCTGTTCGTCTAAAAGTTTTTCTGTCGGGTTAATGAACTATCACGAAGTAACGGACTATTCTGTCCATTATTTTTCAGTAAAATTTCAACACTCGGTTCTTGTTTTCCGTACAAGAAAATAGCATAACTGAATATTCCAATCATGTTTATACCCGTACACGTGAAATATTTCCAATATTAACAGAGAAAAAAGTTTCTTCAATATTCGTCAGGTCTTTGGAATTATTGAATTCACATAATATTTCCTCAAATTCATTGTTTTCCCAAAGTAAATAAACATTTCGATAAATACGTAATTTCTACGATTTATATGTAGAAACGGCAACGTTGCGTTCATATCTGACAGAAGACTGACGATAACCTATGAATGGAGTATACAGAGTGATTCACGGTGGATGGCACATTAGACGTTTCTGGAGAACGAGACTTCAGATCGGTTTGAAAATTTAATGGAATGCATTATCGGACCTATTCTATTCAACTAAAATATTTTTGTCAATGCGGTGTTGCCACTTCTATTAGAAAGTAGTAGCAACTTTGCTTTTTCAAATAGAACACAAGGTATACAGGGTGTCTCAAGTTCGAGTGCCTATTAGACGTTTCTGGAGAACTAGACATATTTGAAATCTGAAATTTGGGATTATGATATTGTTCGAAATTCTCTACAGACCTAAAATATTTTCAAAGCCAGAGCACTTCCGGTTATACAGGGAGTGAAAATAAATTTGCTCAAAAAATTTTTTTTCAAAGTTTTCGTTTCTGATATGATTGAGTATTCAGTGCTGAATACATTTCTGTTGAAACCATTGTATTCATTTGAATAGTTTTCAAAATATCGAAAAAAACTGAAAAAAAGTAAAATATTCATAGTCAGTATTATGTTCATTTTTCTTATTCTTAACATCCTGAGTGTTAACCGTTTTCACAACGTCAAAGTAGAAGAATGTGGAAAGGTCATGCATCTTTTGAATTTCATGTATATCATCACAGGGTGTTTGAAATTTCGTGTCAAAAACTGTGATCCAAAATCGGCCATAACTTCTGTTTTTCAAATTAGAACCCTATTTTTTTATTATTGCGTTGGATTCTGCGGAGAAAAATAATGATAGCACTCTCTGATGCTCTTGCTCTTAAATTCAGTAATTCCCGAGTTATTTGAGCTTTTTTGGATTCATGTTGTACGTAGAATCAAATTCATCTAATCTTTTACTTAAGAATATTCTCTGATAATAGAAGATAAATTTTCCCATTAATAATTCCCAAGTGACAGGTCTAATTTTAGGTTTTATCTAAGATGTCTAGAATAATGGTGTAGGCACTGATTAGATTTTGTTTCGACCAAATTGAGAATATTAGCAATGTTTCGTTCTTTCCACTTCAGGTGGCGCTATTCACAAATTATGACTAATTTTCATCAGTTATTTCAAATATTTGAATTTATGGCGTGTTAATGGTCGATAATTTTGTCAAGCAATAATGTGTGTTTATATTCTTGACATCCTGATGTATATTAGTTCTTAGGAAAAGTATTAAACTTTCATTATAAAAAGATGCCATTCTGCTGTCATGTCATAATTGACTTTGGCAAATCAGCTGTCGATACATCAATCAAATTGACAACGGAAAATACACTGAAATGATATTGCGGCGCCGCCACGAAACATTGCTAATATTTTCGATTTGGTCGAACGTCATTCTATTCAAAAATTGACGAGTGCCTACACCATTATTCTAGTCATCTTAGTTTCATCTTTACTTTTCGATTTTATTCAATGGTTTCATCAAAATATTCATCGAATATGTTGCATGAGAATATTCTGTGACCATAGAAGATAAATGATCCCATTAATAATTCACAAGTGACAGTTCTGACTATTACTTGTTACTATGGTTTCATGAGAATATTCATCGAATCTGTTTAGATTCGATGAATTTTACTCTACGTACGACATGAATCCAGAAAAGCTCAAATAACTCGGGAATAACTGAATTTAGGACCAAGAGCATCTGGGAGTGCTATCATTATTTTTCTCTGTAGAATCCAACGCAATAATAAAAAAATAGGGTTCTTATTTGAAAAACAGAAGTTATGGCCAATTTTGGATCACAGTTTTTGACACGAAATTTGAAACACCCTGTGATGATATTTATGAAATCCAAAGATGTATGACTTTTCCACATTCTTCTACTTTGACGTTGTGAAAACGGTTTACACTCAGGATGTTCAGAATAAGAAAAATGAACATAATATTGACTGAATATTTTACTTTTTTTCAGGTTTTTTTTTCGATATTTTGAAAACTATTCGAATGAATACAATGGTTTCAACAGAAATGTATTCAGCACTGAATACTCAATCATACCAGAAACGAAAACATTGAAAAAAAAATTTTTTGAGCAAATTTATTTTCACTCCCTGTATAACCGGAAGTGCTCTGGCTTTGAAAATTTTTTAGGTCTGTAGAGAATTTCGAACAATATCATAATCCCAAATTTCAGATTTCAAATATGTCTAGTTCTCCAGAAACGTCTAATAGGCACTCGAACTTATTATTTTTGGAATCTCCAACAACTTCTCGACAACTTTTATTGACATTTTCCTATACCTATCTGTTGCCGTTTTCGAAATATAAATTAATTTCAATTTTTTTCAACGGAAAACATGACTTCTAAAAATGCTGATAACTTCGGGTTGAGAAACACAATGGCATTGAAATTTGGTAAATTCCATGGTCCCAAGCGCCTTATCCACCTATCTTAAAAAAGTCTCTCCAGTTAATAAACATGAACAAATTCATGAGCACTTCGTTTGAATAGTTTTCTTCCATCGTTTCGAGGGCATTTGCAACTTCTGGAATGAAGAAAATGTCGAAATTCAAGCTTCTTGGGGCCTTTATTATTAGGAGAATGTCAAATAGTAATCATGGCCTGCCTATCAAATACCGAATGGAAATACCATTCTGAAGGGACATTTTGACAAATAAATGCTCGTAAGTCCGAAATTTGACTAGTTAGGTATAAGCATGATATACATAGAATGAAAGCGAATTTCATCAGTTTTCCGAATTTCCAATAATATACAGGGCATTTCATTTGAAATAAACAACTTTCAGTCACTTTTTCAAGCAACCGAAAAGACTGTATTTTTTATCACCCTGTATTGAAGTAACGTAAATCAGGCTGAAGTGTTGAAAGCATTTATGTATTACCTAACTCCAAACCAAATTTCAATGCCATTGTGTTTCTCAACCCGAAGTTATCAGCATTTTTAGAAGTCATGTTTTCCGTTGAAAAAATTGAAATTAATTTATATTTCGAAAACGGCAACAGATAGGTATAGGGAAATGTCAATAAAAGTTGTCGAGAAGTTGTTGGAGATTCCAAAAATAATATAATATACCGGGTGTTCCATTTGAAAAAGCAAAGTTGCTACTACTTTCTAAAAGAAGTGGCAACACCGCATTGACGAAAATATTTTAGTTGGGTAGAACAGGTCCGATAATGCATTCCAATAAATTTTCAGACCGATCTGAAGTCTGGTTCTCCAGAAACGTCTAATGTGCCATCCACCGTGAATCACCCTGTATATGAAACATTTTTTCGAGTTAACCCCTTAGGTCAAAGTTCAGCCGGGGGTCAGTTAAGCGAAGAGAATTTCCCAGAGACAAAGGACAAAATTGTGAATTTCATCTCATCACAAAGAATTATCTTCGCAGATGTAAGTAAACAACGAACGCTCAGGATTCTTCTAGATCGAGTTAATTGTCTTTTGAAAACAATAATTCGTTTAAAAGATTATATAGAAAATTCAGTGACAATAAACTCTAGTTAAATCACGCCATCCTTATAGAACACACTTTTTGTGTTGCATTATTTAAAGTTTTTTATTCATAAACTTCCCTCAAAAACGGCTACAAAACAGGTATACAAACAATTTACTAATATAGTCCGTAAATGCGCTAAGGAGTTGTAAAAGGATAATTCTCAAAGCACATACCCTTTCAAATTCTGCATTTGGATCATCAACTTCGCTAGAGAATATTTCGGTTTTCAATTCTTCTAACTCTTCCTTTTCTTTGAGTCTATCTCGACTATCCATTTCAGCTTCTTTGACTCTCTCGGCAAGTCTCCTTTGAAGTTCTCTTCCCCTGGAAAGAACAGCAATTTCTGTATTCCACATAATTTTTACTGGATCAGGAGTGAGTATTTTCAGTAGTAATATCACAAGACATTGAATTTCCGTGATAAGTCTATGGATTTATTTTCAAACGAAAATGAGGTGTTTCCTTAAAGCAAGTTATTTTGTAGTTCAATCGTTGAAAATACCAAAGTTGTCAGATCAATCATAATTCAGAGACAGTTGGTATTATCGCGATAATACTTCTTTGGACTGTGATTGGTCAGTTTTTGAAATGAGTGGAATAGTCAAATAAATTCTTTCCATGTGGCGCGCAGCAAATTTGGGAAAACAAGATGACGAGGATTTATTTTTGCTACCAGTTACATTGTTCATGATAAAAAAAATAAAAGTCGACGTCGGTTTTGGATAAGGCCATCTTTAAGGCCAAGAGGAAGAAGAGTGACTTTTAAACTATTGCAAGGACTTCGATAACGTTTAAACCAAGCTGACAAACATTCCTAGAACACGTGAATCCTTCGAAGTTACCGACATTCACCGGGACACTCTTTGTGTTCGTAAAAATGTGTTCGCGGACTAACAAGTTAAGAAAACGATCCAAAAGTTCAACAAACGGACCCAGCTCATGTTTTGTTTTTGTCCTGCCCGCTTGGTGGAAACCCGGCAATAGGTGGGGACCCAAATAATAATGTATAATCAGTACATTGAATGTTCAAGTTGGCCGATCTTTAAGTAGAAAGTGCAAATGGTACTGCTCAATTCAACTATTCGCTCTATTGGAAATCTATACTAATATTATAAAGAGGAAAGATTTGTATTTTTGTTTGTTTGATACGAATAGGCTCAAAAACTACTGGACCGATTTAAAAAATTTAGGATACCTACTATAACTTCAATAATTACAAAAAAATCAGCCAAAATCAGCTATTTTCTCGTGCGCTGCAAAAACCGTAAGACTTACGTGGATACAATGTATGACGGAAATGTACATCTTGAATAGTTCTACAAAAAAGTCCGCGATAGCATGTATCTATCTCTCAAGATTGACTTGCTATTACCTGTTTATGGTAATCAGATGTTTTCCAAAATTAAACACTATTTGGGAGTGTGTTTTTATGAATTGGGTATTGATCCTAATCCAACCTAATACGTTATTTATCCCCAGTATTTAATTTAGAACAAAATTGCCCCTCACATCATACAATTACAACGAGTACATCAAAAGATATGGCAGGTTGAAGTTTTGAAGATGAAACCGCCGCGTGAACAAATTTCTACTCGGGCGAAGCTGGGACGGCCTGCTTGTCCTTGATATATTTGTTTTCGTTCATTGACGTAGCATGTAAATTTTCTTTGATCACCAATAATTATTATTGTTGGGCTGAAGGACTTAGGTCAATTGCCTTAAATACATTTATTTATTTTATTTTTTATTTATTATTGCTGTAGTATTATTATTGCTATTGAAACCGGGCGACATTACCAATATTTCATACTCACTTATAGAACTTGATGTCATCACGGTCATCGTCATAGTCCTCCAAGAATTCTTTAAGTCTTTTAGCATCTTTTTCTCTTTCTTCCTCTCGGATTCGTTCCTTCTCTCTTTCTTTTTCGTAATCTTTTGCTTTTCTTCTTTCTCTTGATTCCCAGGCCCTGAAATTAAATATTCAATATTTACTAATTATAATGCATCTTTTCTAAATAATTTATTGATTTCAAATTACGTATTCTTCCAGAAGAGATTTCATTATCGACCTTTTCCATGATTTGATCTGATTCAAGCTAGGTGGTATAAGAAGTTCCGAATTTTCAAGATATAATTTGTTTACTATAATTCAGTTCTCTTTAGATATATACGGTGGGCAACAGAGCTGTGACGAGCACTGAAGGAGCTCCGAGCACTAAGCACCTGAACAAAAAGGCTCCCAAGTCTCGAGCACTAAGCACTTATTTTCACAAAAGGCTCGCAAGTACTAAGCACTTTGTGAAAGTAATTCGACATTTCGAGCACTAAGCCCTAAGCACTTTTTTAGAAATTTTTGAAAGTGAGGTTATTTTAATCGAAAAAGAAATTGTAAGCTGTCCTATGTGAGATTATTGACGGGAGAGAAGAGATGCACAAGGTGTCCCAAACTCGATGCCCACTGTGAGCTGATCCCGAACTATGAGTGTTGGAAAAAAAATTTAAGAGACCGATAGAATCGAATGGTTCGATTCGATTGACAACGAGAAGATTCTTGTTTTATCTCCCTCCAATTTTCGTCCAATACAATACTTCCAGATAAAAATTTCGAATTTGATTCAATCTATATATATAAAAGAAAGATGTTGGTTACACCATTTATAACTCGAGATCGGATGGACTGTTTGTTATGAAACTCCATATATGGATTCGTCTACGGTCTGGTTATTATAAAATACAATAAAACTTTGAAAAAATCGATGAAAATTTCACTTATACAGGAAATGATTTTCCTCCTTTTGAGTAAGGCCACTAGATGTCGCTACAGTTACGGTTACGCTACCGCTTATTCGTTGGAACTTCATTTGATATTCTCCGCGTTAGATGGCGATATAAACAAATAGTGTGTACAGTGACTATATTCCCTCTATAGTATAGTACAGTGACTATATTCCCTCTATAGTCACTGTAATAGTGTGTAATTTGAGTTGCCTACAACTCTGCGCTGTAGGGCAAAACCAAAATGTCTTAGCGTAGGAGTACAGATGTCTAAAATGATTAGATTTCTTTGAGATATGAGAAAAGTTTCGTTCTTACCACTTCAGATTGCGCTATTCACGCATTATGACTGATGATTATTAGTTATTTTTATAGTTTTATTTATTCCAAATAACGTAATCGTGAAGGTACTATATTTGACATTATCACAATTAAATGACGATGAATTTGTTGAGGCTTTCGCGGCCATCGATTGATGTCATCTGTTCTTTTTTCGAGCATTTTGGTCGTCGTGGTTTGAAATGGTCGAAAAAAAAACATATGACATCAATTACCGTGTAATTTACATAGGGCTTGTGGTACCATGAAAGGCTATTAACAGATCAAAAAGCGGTTGAATATCACAGTGAATTTTTATCGAATTTTCAAGTAAATCGGATTTTGGCGATCAGTTTCAATCGTGAATTGTCCGTTCTCATCTTTCCTCATAATTTTTGAAACGTTTTTTAATTTCTGTTTGGGTAATAAATATATTTGCGGAAATAACTGAATCCAAAATTATAAGTGATTGACATATTATGACATATTATTTTTGTGTATCTGTTCTGTGAGATAGCTCATATCCATGGAAACATTTGACAGTTCAAAAATCAGAGTGGATTTGTGAAATCCACCGTAAGTATCATTAGGGCGAAACAAAGTTCGCCGAGCCAGCTAGTATAATATAAAATTGATTCTGATCGGTAATGAAATAGAAAACTGTTTTGATGTCTTCTGAATAAGACTCTTTAGTCAGATGAAAACGTAAAAAAATCAGAATCGTGCTTTCTGCTTTTTCTATTGAAATTAAGTTGTCGACGCACAAATTACCAACTTCATATAAATAAGTACACGTGTATCCTTCAATGTTTCTTTCATATTGTTCGGGTTCCCTCATTATCATTTTTCTCTGTTATTGCAATTCAAACAGTTCCAGGATGTTATTATCATGTAAGGAAATGTTATTTTCACATTGTATTTTATGTAAACGTAAATTCGTGAGCTATCTGTGATTATAATTCAGAATAAACAATCTGAAGAAAAATAACAAAATATAAGATGTACCTATGAGAAAACTCAAGATGTAAGAAAATAATTCCAACATTTAACACTTTTGTTCTATCCTGAAGAAGAATGTACGAAGATATTAAAATGGTAATAGCTAATGATTGCAAAATGAATGGTACCTTTTCGCAGAGTGATTATGGGTATATTTAAGGATAGGCATTCTCACAGCCATTTTGGATCAATTTCATAATGATCTTGGACGTGTTACGACAAGATTGGCTCAGGGCTTAGTGCTTAGTAATCCGAAGAAGTGCTCGGGGATTACTAAGCACTAAGTCTTTCGTTGAAGGACTTCAATTATTAAGCACTAAGCACTGCTTTTGAAAAGTGCTCGGGAGCACAAAAGGGCTCCGAGTACTTTCACGAGAACAAAGCACAATGCTTTTGCACAGCTCTGGTGCGCAATCAAGTTTCCGCTGTTTTATTGAAGCTAATACAACTTAATTGTGGAAAAATGGATACAAAATTCCCTCAAAGTGTTACCCATTGTTATCTACAATTTTTTCCCATCTTTCTGGAAGACCTCCAATACCGTTTCGGTGGAAGTGATCATCTTCAGTATTCATATGAGTGGAACTGCTGATGAGCCAAACCATGTGCCATCGACCGGAACAAGTAATGGTCTGGGAAATACGGCGAGAGGTGATAGACGTCCCATTTGAGCGTCATGCTGTAGAAGCACTTCCCCAGTAATGGTTTCACTCGGTTCGAACAGCCAATAATGAATAACACCGACCTGGGCTCACCAAATACACAGCATAATCTTCCTCTTTGGGTTGCTGTAATGGATCCATCTTAGATCATCCACCACGAAGCGATGAAGAAAACCCTTCCTTTTTTCCGCTGAGGCAATTGTTCACATGCGAAAAACGACGTTCAACAACCTTCAGCGTCAATCCACAGGAAACCCAGATTCCCTGTTTTTGAATCATTCAAAACGCATGAAATCGCTTTGAAATGACTTGGCGGGTAACTCTCTGGTGAGAACAGCTCTGTTATGCAGCCCATACACTATGCGATTGCCTTAGTGCCCTTGCCTCAATAAGAAACTTATGAGGTCAATATCGTAGAGTAAGGGACACAATAGACCTTATGGGTCCCATACACTATGCGATCGCCTTAGTGCCGTTGCCTCAATAAGAAACTTATGAGGCCAATATCGTAGAGTGACATACACTATCAGTCCACCACCTGCAAGCGGACGTACAGAACTGCAGATGCTTGCCTGATGATAGCATACATCATCCGTCAAGTGCCTGAAGGCGAATTGTCGATCGCAAATCAGGACTGCAGGCAAACCGCAGTTTGCAGACAGTTTTTCAGCATGCTTTGTCGAAAACGTTGCGCGATATACATTTTTTCAATTTTTTGAGTTCCACCCCGAAGAAGGTTTTGGTTGAAAAAGTGGCTTCAGAGGATAGAGACACTAGTTCTCACATGTCATTGCTTCGTGAACTGAGACATCTCATCACGAGGATTTAATGAATTATTCGAGAATGAGCGAAAATAATTTTCAAAAACTCCTAGAGTTGGTTTCACCAGGAATCAGTAAATTAGATTAGATTTGAGGAGGGGCGTTTAGACTTAGCTTAGCCTCGCAAACACTTTGACCTGAAAATCTATTGTGCTACCCCGCGCTGTTTACCAATCAGGTAGCAAAGCCTCTATGAACTTCACTACTCTTCTCGGTGCCACGCCCATTACTTGTTCCGGTTTTAAGAAACAGAAGTCAAGATGTTGTAGCCTTTTCCTGAAGACAGCAACACAACTGCAAAGCAGGTGTTCAGCTGTTTCGGTGGCTTCTTGACAGAAGCGACAGGTATCATCAGGAACCTTTTCCATGTTCCGAAGATGATAATTTACAGGACAGTGTCCCCAGTAATCAGTAAAATGATCACCAATTTGCGCCAGTCAATCGGTGTTGAGGAAAGATTGATTACAACTCTGAAATTTTTAGCAACGGGCCGAAGCTTCGAAGATTTCAACCTTTCGACTCGAATTTCACCTCAAGCGCTTGGGAAAATCCTACCAGCAACCTGCAGAAGCATATTGTATGCTTCATCGCGTAATCTTTTGTCTGCATGATTTTCATCTTTTATTTTCCACAAAGAAGGGTGAGCTCGGATAATTTCAATAAACCCGGAAATAAATGGTGATTTACAATCCATATTTGCTCGTCAGTCCACTCGCGTACCAACACTGCAGGGCTTGGGATGGCCTGACGTAAAACTGCCGAAAACAGTAGATTCGGAGGGATTACGATCTAGCGCCTTCAGGCCAACTGACAGTGGGTGGTGGTGAGCTCTGAGATCATCATCCGACAATCCTGTGCCGGTTGCCGATCTGCCGTCCGTTCGTCGCCTGCTGCAGGCCGCTACGGCGGCCACTCGTCTTCAGTCCGCGCGACCTGCAGTCCAATATCTTCAGATTAACTGATAAATGTGTGGGCAACTCCGATCAGCAGCCTTACGATTACCTCAAGTAAAACTGATAGTGTATGGGGCGTCTTAGACTATCAGTTTTACTTAAGGTAATCGTAATGGGCCTACCACACGCTCAAGCTTCACAACAGCTGCTACCACACGGCACAGTTAAGTACGTGCAAGCCTCATTCATGACAAAGTCGTCGACACGGTAAAAATGCGTCCGAACGAAGAACGTACCAGCCGGGCTTGCGCAAGCCGGACTTGCACAGGCAAAATTTCAAGCAGGTCGAAAATTACACAAGCCAAGCCGAGGGGTTTGTGCGGTATACAGTTTTCCCAACCACACGCTCAGTGTTCAAGCCGGTTTGCGCAAGCAAAACTGTGGTGAAGCTTGAGCGTGTGGTAGGCCTATAAGGCTGCTGATCGGAGTTGCCACAAATTTATCAGTTAATCTGAAGATTTTGGACTGCAGGTCGCGCGGACTGAAGGCGAGTGGCTGCCGTAGCTGCCTGTAGCAGGCGACGAACGGACGGCAGATCGGCAACCGGCACAGGCTTATAGGATGATGATCTCAGAGCTCCCCACCACCCACTGTCAGTTGGCCTGAATGCTAGATCGTATTCCCACCAAATCTACTGTTTTCGTCAATCCATTTCAAACCCTGCAGTGTTGGACGCGGGTGGATTGACGAGCAAAAATGGATTGTAAACCACCATTTATTTCCGGGTTTATTGAACTTTACCGAGCCCACCCTTCTTTGTGGAAGATAAAAGATAGAAATTATGCAAACAAAAGATTACGCGATGAAGCATACGACATGCTGCTGCAATATTATAAAAAAACCCGTGACGTCAGCTACCGTTGATATGGTTAAGAAAAAAAAATTATTTTCGCTCATTCTCAAATAATTCATTAAATCCTCATGATGAGATTGTCTCAGTTCACGAGCAATGATGTGTGAGAACTAGTGTCTATCCTGAAGCAACTTTTTCACAGAAAACCTTCTTCGGGGTGGATCTCCAAAAATTGAAAGAAGCTATATCGCGCAACGTTTTCGACGAAGCATGATGGAGAACTGTCTGGAAACTGCGGTTTGCCTGCAGTCTTGATTTTCGATCGACAATTCGCCTTCAGGGACTTGACGCATGATGTATGCTATCATCAGGCAAGCATCTACAGTTCTATACGTCCGCTTTCAGGTGGTGGACTGATAGTGTATGGGCCCCATACACTATGCGATTGCCTTAGTGCCGTTGCCTCAATAAGAAACTTATGAGGCCAATATCGTAGAGTAACATACACTATCAGTCCACCACCTGCAAGCGGACGTACAGAACTGCAGATGCTTGCCTGATGATAGCATACATCATCCGTCAAGGGCATCAAGTGCCTGAAGGCGAATTGTCGATCGCAAATCAGGACTGCATACAAACCGCAGTTTCCAGACAGTTTTCCATCATGCTTTGTCGAAAACGTTGCGCGATATATATTTTTTCAATTTTTTGAGATCCACCCCGAAGAAGGTTTTGGGTGAAAAAGTGGCTTCAGAGGATAGAGACACTAGTTCTCACATGTCATTGCTTCGTGAACTGAGACATCTCATCACGAGGATTTAATGAATTATTTGAGAATGAGCGAAAATAATTTTCAAAAATTCCTAGAGTTGGTTTCACCATGAATCAGTAAAGTGATCACCAATTTACGCCAGGCAATCGGTGTTGAGGAAAGATTGATTACAACTCTGAGATTTTTAGCAACGGGCCAAAGCTTCGAAGATTAGAAGCTTCCGACTCGAATTTCACCTCAAGCGCTTGGGAAAATCCTACCAGCAACCTGCAGAAACATATCGTATGCTTCATCGCGTAATCTTTTGTTTCATGATTTTCATCTTTTATTTTCCACAAAGAAGGGTGGGCTCGGTAAAGTTCAATAAACCCGGAAATAAATGGTGGTTTACAATTCATGTTTGCTCGTCAGTCCACTCGCGTACCAACACTGCAGGGCTTGAAATGACCTGACGTAAAACTGCCGAAAACAGTAGATTCGGAGGGAATACGATCTAGCGCCTTCAGGCCAACTGACAGTGGATGGTGGTGAGCGGCCTGCTACAGGCCGCTACGGCGGCCACTCGCCTTCAGTCCGCGCGACCTGTAGTCCAACATCTTCAGATTAACTGATAAATGTGTGGGCAACTCCGATCAGCAACCTTACGATCACCTTGAGTAAAACTGATATTGCATGGGGCGTCTTACTCTACGTGTCTTCGATATTCGCCTCATAAGTTTCTTATTGAGGCAACGGCACTAAGGCAATAGTGTATGGGCTGCTTCACGGACGCAGTGGACTGTAACTCCTATTCACTATAAACTCCTAATGCTGATTAAAGCTCTTCTTGCGTTTTGCTCGGATCCTCACCTGCAATTCAGCGTCTTGGAAGTTTTTTGGCCTTCCTTCTCGCGGAAGGCCGTCAGTCAACATCGAAATTACCGTCTTTGAAGAGACGGAACCAATCACTGCACCTTGTTTCACTTAGAGCCTCATAGCCGTAAACTTTTTGGAGCTCATGATATGCTTCAGCTGATTTCTTCGAATGAAAGAAGAAAATCAACACTTTCCGCAAATAACGAATATTTGGCTGAAAATCAGACGTATTTACGCAATCAAATGTATGTCACCAAAACAAAATCACTAATGTATTACAATAATCTATTAGAATAAGATCAATATGGCCCATACCCCTGCTATTCAGTCATAGAGTGAAGCCAAATCATTGGTAAGAATTGAATTGTACGCATGCGTCAACTGGAAATTAAAAGATTGCGGGAAACGTAGAGGTTAGTATATTCCGAGTGTCAACAAGAAAATAGATATCGCGGATGAAGGTATGTCACTTGAATATTTTCATATGTAATACCACTAGAGATGGAATTTTGCCGGCAAAATTTCTCGATTGTGATATGAAAGTTTGTTGCTCGGAAATTTCGCGAATGACATTTGTATCAAAATCACTAGCCGTCAGGCGAGTGATTTTAGAAAAAATGTCATGAGCGAAATTTCCGAAAAGCAACAAACTCGAATATTACAAGAGAGAAATTTTACCTGCTTAAATTTCATCTCGAGTGGAATTCGGCATGACTGTTCCACGAGAAAATAGGGTAATATGTTCAAATTCGACGCGTATTGCGCTATTTGGCAAATTAGAATTCATCATAGATTAACTAAGCGACTAAACGTTGTTTGTTCTCTCTATGATATTTATTTCCGAAGCTATCTATGAATTCGAGGAACGTCAAAAATTTTGTCGCTGAAAACCAACATGTTGGTTTTGCCGGCTTGAAATTTTTTTCGGGATGAAACGATCGTTGCTACGGAAACTTCCTAACTAAAAATGAAAAGAGTGGAATAGTCAGTTCAATTCTAAAATATGAATAGGAGTTAACAACGATATACAGAGCTTGAAGAAAACGGTTTAAAACCATTGAAAAATATCACATGAAATTGCTAGATGATGATTAAAAGTATTCGCATGAAGTTAAGGATGACATACATTTCACGACATAATACAATGAGCTAGAGGGAGAATGAATAATAATTAATATTACTGCACATGCACAGATCGGGAATCTTACGAAAGCACGGGTTCAATTTTCATTGGCTCATTACCCATATTGGAATTATTAGATATATGATTACAATAGTGTGTTTACCATATGTCTAAGATTAAAGAGAGAGAAGAATATGCTCTGATAGGCAAGGTCAAATTGGAAGTCATCAGTGTTGCCGTCGCAACAGAAATATCTGCAAATCTGCCGAATTCGACTTTAGGCGGTAGGCTCTTTTCATTTCTAGTTTTCATTAATAGTGGATCAAATAAAAATAAAGCGCTCGGGAGGCAAATAAATTTAAAATGTTCGGAAACTATCTTTAGCTCTCAGAAGAACTGAATGATTAACCTCTCCGCACAAAAATTTCACTTGGAAAACTTTCAGAAGAACTTTTTGAATATTTCTTCAGCAGAGGAATCAGAAATCCTCTTGAACTTATATAATATTCGCGTCTCAGAAAGTCTGGGAAAAAGCGGCAACATTGGTGTCAATCATATGACAATGGTGACATAAGAATCGTTTCATCTCTTTCCATATCATGGGACCAGTGATGTTTCCTTATGTTCAGTCTATGTATTCTATGTCTATGGTCCAGCACTTACTGCTGGAGCCATCTATTGACAAACAGTGGAACTCAGTTGAGCACCTAATATGATGCATGAACAAGTGGATTTTGTCAGTATAATCGAAAATGTAAAATGAAGTGTGAAAAGTCAAAAACAACTTATTTAGCGAGTTTCACAAAATGTTTGGTGCAAAATACAAATTATAATTTGGATCTATAAATATAAGTATGTATACAGTGCTAGTCAAAAGTCCCCTCCCCCCCTCGTATCTTTTGAACGGGTATACTCATAATAATGAAATTTGGAGGGTGGAAATAAACGGATGTTGTTCGGGACATAATGGGTAGAAGTTTTGGAAATTTACCTCGGCCCCCACGGACTTTGGCGGCTCTTATAATTTTCATATTTCTTAAATTTATCAATCAAAATCAGCCGAAACCCAAACAAAATTGGTATGACTGAATAGGTATTTTCAATACCTTTCAAACGAGCTGTCACTTGCCATAGGGTCCCATTTAAAATTATTGGTCACAGTGACCTTGTGACGTCATTTATGACTATTGCGTCACCTGTTATGACCAGTTGAGAAGCCTACATCCGTTTATTTCCACCCTCCAAATTTCATTATCATAAGTGTACCCGTTCAAAAGATACGAGGGGGGGAGGGGACTTTTGACTAGCACTGTATATCATCGAAAGGAACTTCTGAGAGAAACTGGATATGAAAGAAAACATCGATAAGATAAAAAAAAATTGCATATATAGGTTTGACTGCATTTTCTTACCTCAGTCGTTCTTGATAAACTGCCTCTTTTTCTCTGGCTCTTCTATCAGCTTTTTTCTTCTCCTTTGCTTCTTCCTCCATCTCTTTTTCCCGAAGTAGTTCTTTAGCACTCTTTTTATCATCACGCTCTCTTTCTCTTTCTCGTTCTCTTTCCCTCTCTCTCTCCCGTTCTCTCGCTTCCCTTTCACGTTCCCTTTCCTTTTCTCTTTCTCGTTCCCTTTCCCGTTCCCTCTCCCTCTCCTTCTCACGCTCCCGCTCTCTCTCTCGTTCCCTTTCGCGTTCGCGTTCACGATCACGTTCTCTTTCACGGCTACTCCTATCATGTGATGACCTGAGGAAGCATTCACCAATTTATTTATAATTCACATGAGTAAAGATTTTGTTATGTCTTTAACTAGTGGGAAACGGAAAGTCATAAAATCTGTACACCGAGCAGCGTTTTTAGGAACTGGATAGGTGACCGTTTTAGTAATGAATTTGTACTAGCATCCAAAAGCTCCTGACTTCGGGTCTGTGCTTTTCTCGATCAATTGACTCAATTGGGAGGTCAAAGATATTTCAAGAATATAAAATAGCATTTTGAAAGATAAGTAGTTAAAAGTTGACACAAAAGATATGGAATTCGAATACGATGGTTTGGTAAAATTAAATCAACGAAAAACTTGCCATGTAAAATCTATTTCAAAAATTGAGAGAACGCAATGAAATTTCTAAGAGGAAAGAATACAATTGAACAAAGCTAACCAAAAAAATCGTTAATTGGAGATCCAACAAAGAAAATATAATTTCTATTAATGTAACGGAAACATAAAAGACACAAAAATGAAGTTCACAAACATTCCAACAATTGATATCATTTAGAAAAATTATACTCCTGGGCGAAACTCGGACCACACAGAATCCTGGGGAAGTTGATTTGACAATTACAACTTGATGAGGTGTGATTCAACAAGCTTTCATATAGGATGAGTACTCATTTATGTTAAATGAAGCATTATCGTAATTACTTGTGGAATATCAATTGAGTATTATTATTATCGCTCCGACTTCTGCAGTTCAGAAGTTGATAAGTAAACTTCGAGGAATTTTGTTTAAAGATTTTCAGGTTTGATGGCTTTCATAGAGAAAAAAATCAGTTAAACAACAATCTATTATGAGATAGTTACTTACCTTGATCTGGACCTCTTTCGTTTTTTTTCTTCCTTTTCTTTTCTCTTGGGACTGGGTGAGTGAGAGTTTGATTTTTCTCTGTGCTTTTCCTTTTCTTCTCGTTTCTTCCTACTAACTTTCTTTGCCTCTTCTTGTTTCTACAAAAAAGAAGAATGTCAATGATTATTCGGAATGAATTCTTTCGAAGGAATATTAATGAAAAAAATCTCATACCATTGGAGACCAAGAATATGTATCAAATGAAAATATTCGCAAATTTGTGCACTCATTTTTGTATATTCTGTAAATGAGTTAAAATTGTATTTGTTAGTTGGTTATCACAGAAGAAGATCTCTTGAATGACACCTGATCTCTTTCAGAGTTCGAAAATACTACAATAATGTTTAAATCAACAATCATGAAGTCTTGGTTTGCAACTCAAATTTACAAGAAGAGCAAGAAAAATTTTCAGATTTCAAATAAAAATCTAAAGAATGTGAATGGATTCTACAGATATCATGGAGGTAAAACAAACATAATCGAATATTTGTAATTAAATGAATACCAATCATCTCTCAAAGTATTTCTCGAGGTATGATTATTGTTCAATTGCGCACAGTATAAAATTCTGAGAATTTGAAGTTTTAACTCGGTTTTCCCTTTGTTTCTACGTATAATTAGAATAATCGTCACATAAGTCTGTCGACACACCTGATATAGGAACCAAATAGTTGGCTTTATGAATCTGACATGTTGATTTTATGAAACATGTCTGATTGGTGTTGATTTCGTCTAAATATACAGTTTCAGTATGATGATCTACTTTCGGAATAACCGAAAATGTTGCGAACGTGACAATAATTTTAAGACATAGGCTTGATGAAATCACAAGGTTTAAATTATAAATCGTTCTCTCCAAAATTTGTATTACTTTTTAAATAAGATACCTTATTTGTTCTATTCATATTCAGTTTTTTCAAAGGTGTTTGCCACTGTCTTGGAGTCCTAAGAGGTACGTGGAGTTTGGAAATTGGGAAACTCTGAGATACATTTTAATAGAACCTGGTTTTAAGAGAAGTCTACAAAATTGTATGCGAATCGATATGATGAAGAAAAAGCACTTTTGGATGTTTATAAAGCAACCCAAGCAAAAAAAAAATTAATGACTCAATACTGAGTGTTGTTGAAGCCTAAATTCAGTTCAGTATCAGAATAACGTATGGTCCTAAAGTTTTGGGAAACATTTCAAAAGCATATAAGTTTGACTTAAATAATCTTATATTTTTATCAAATTATTCAACAATTCAACTTAACTATCTTTATTATAAATCAAAGTTCAAATAACAATAACTGGTGACATTTCAATTCTATGGCCTTCTTCGTTAAATGCATTTTGCTTCTCAATCAGATCAGGTGAAATTTTTCCCAAAACTTTAGGACCATACGTTAGGTACACTACATCTCTATAGAAGGCGAAAACTATGAAAATTTGTTAATCATCCATGGATGTCAAACGAAACAGGTATTGTACTGATTCCAACATTTCAGTTTCGTATAAAATGCGCCATCATTTCCTTTATTTCGGAAATATCGTTAGAAAAACCAATCTGAAATGAATTAGCTTCACATAACGTTTTTCCGAGGGCTTGCACCTTAGTATCCTAAAACTTAAGTAGGGGCAATTACTATTGGGAAAGAACTGAGGAATACCTAGTAACTGCCTACAAAATTTCCGTATCAAAGAAACCAACCTATTTTTTTTTTCATCGATGTATTTGTCAAATGAGATTTACTCCTACATGGGCCAACGAGTCAAAATCTCAAAATGAATTTATGAAAACTGTATTGATTCAATCTGCAGAGTATGAAACGTTAGCTTATCATTAGCTTATGTTGTAATGCACATGAAAATTAAATGTCAAATTTAGCTTCATTAGAATAATCCATTTTGGTTTTATTAGTAAACGGACATAGTTGAGAGTAAGAAACCGTAGATTTAGCGGGGTTTCTCAGTTATCAGTGATAGAGTGAAGCTGTTTTAGCAAACCGTGCTACTTTTGATAATATCAGAATGATATTATAAAATGATTTGATAGTCCTATTTCTGAAAACTTTGCTTTGAAAAAGAGGCAACAAAGCCAGGAATTGCTCATCAAGTTTATGCCATAAAATCTTATATCCTTACTCCATTAGATAATCTCTAAAATAATATGCGCAGACATTCTACAATGAATCCCATATCGAAACAAGAAATATGTATATTATTCTGTGTGATCAGAATATGGAAAAAATTTTCAGGATGTTCAACACAAAAGAGACACAAATAGATGATAATTTGAGGATTTCCGAATGAATTAAATTAATGCAAATATCTTAGAAATTATGACTCCTGGAGTAAAATAGTACGTCACTAGATCCTTCCTAAAAATTTCAATAATCACGTGTTCAATTTCAATTCTGCAAGAGCCGGGATATTTTCACTGCCTGAAAATAACAAAATTTAAAAATAGCCCTGTGGCACATAAACATCACAACTATAGCAAATATGTTTGTGGAATGTTTGTGTTTCATCAAAAAGTAGCTCTTTCTCCACTCATAACCGAGATCCCCGTGAAACCTGCGAAATTTGACAACTTTGATAGAATCTTTACCAGATGCAGATTTTTGTAGATACTAAATAACAAAAACCAAACTGTATAGTTATCTAATAAGTTTCTCATCTTCCAATGTAAGAAACTGCAGTTTAACGGAAATTCACATCATTTCAGAAAGTGCTACAGTCGCACAACATAGTTATAATTGGGTGGAAAAATCATACAGGTGAGTCAACAGTGATCGATCGGTCGAAAATTTTAGGTTAAGACAATAATTCAAATTTTCGCGAAATCGCCTCATCGCATGAACTAAAATTACTGCGATTGAATTCCCCAAGTTTGCAAGTCTTCTGTAGTTCTTCGGCTCAATATACAGGTGGTTCGAAAGACAATGCAATTCAAACGGCATGTCCTGATCTTTTCTGTGTGTTGGATACTCTGGTTCGTTGTCTTAATTTTTCAGACGACCTGCTGTATCTGAAATGAATAGTTTTCAAAATACTCTGCATTCCAGGTTTTGTTCGGAGCTTGGCAGTATACGTTCCACGAATACCGCATATCAAGGTAATAAGATTACTCAACTCATAATATTATACCTACCAATTATATCTCGTCAGGATAAGCCAAATCAAAGAAATCAACAAATATTTAAAGAAATTTATAACTTAGGAAAGAAATAACGGCTATTCTCATGAAATTTATAACTTTCTGCAGATTCCGTTCCTTAAATCTGAAATCATTTTGAAGTTAAAATGACTAATTGTTTAATCCCTCATTCCTTCGACTCTGTATAAGTGGAACGTATACCTCCAAACTCCGCACAAAATATGGAATGCACAGCATTTTAAAAATTATTTAGACACTTGGGTTATCGACAGATCGACCACCGCTGACTCACCCTGCATAAGGAAAATAAAATTCTAATATAAGAAGCATACATTACAAGCAAATGCTATTAGAATAGAGGTTGATTTTCGTTCACTAGAAAACTTTTCTGCACTTATCGCTAGGATCTTCAGTGTAAAACCATACAGAATCATTTTCTAGGATATCTCTCACTTTTGCTTGCGAATGTTATTCTTCTATTTGTAATATTTTCGAACAAACACAAAAAAGAATTATGTTGAGATTCTATATATACATTTCAACTTACTCTCAGTTTTAAGATGTTGAAAATCCTACTCTTGAAGATAACTTCCCACCAGCATCTGCTATTATTTTATGATACAACAAATAACATATACACCATGGCCAATAACTTACAAATACTAACCATGGTGACAGAAATCTAGTGTTCTAATATTAGGTAGAATAATTAATTATTCTCAAATCAATGAAAAATGAATAACATCTGATGAAAAAAACAACCTCAAAATATCAAAAAGGGTAACAAAAATTTATTTTACAGCTTAAAAAAGTATGCTTAGTCCATTCAAATTATGGCTGATATTTTGCAGTTGTTCGTTCTTAAAAGTAAAGAATTATTCAGGTACAAATTGTTTCAAACCACATACCGTAAAAATTCTATATTTATGCAAATTTCTTAAAATTAGCTCTTATGGAATATCTAGGGCTATCAATCTGATTTTATAATCTAAGGATGCCAGCTAACGCTGTAAATTCCCGAGCATATTGATTTCGAATTCAATCAAAGCAAAAGTAATGGAAGTCGCGCGATCGCGTTTGCATTTGATTTGCGAGTGCTCAGTTTTAGACAAAATTTCTTCAACTAGGTCCTGATCCTTTTATGGGTTAATCACCTCCCACAACCTAAATCAGTAAATATAGACTAGTGCGATATCGACGGTTTGATTTTACTTAGGTTTAAGGATAGATGCATAGAATACCTGGTGTATCGACTCCTTACTAAAAATCGTGACCAAAATTTGTAGATCAAAACGGCATTCTAGATTTCAGATTTTGGTATAGTTCCGGAATAAATCCGCAATATCTCTCGGTCGTGGCGCTACTGCGGCAAAGACAAATAGCTCGACCCTTTTCGGGAGAAATGAGAAGCAGTACAAATTCTCGGATTTTCGATCGACAAAAAAGTCTTAGACAAAATCTAATCAGTGCCAACACCAGGTATTTCTATGCATCTATGTTTAAGGTTTAATTGGGAAGGCAGTAAAAAAAAAACAAAGTTGTTCGGTCGAATGTCATTCCATTCAAAAATTGACGAGTGCATACACCATGTGTTTAGACATCTTAGTCTTCACCAAAATGGATCTGTGTCTCTTGTGAAATAATCATAAAAGCGAAATATTTTGATTGTTTTGAAAACAAAACAGATTGATATAGTTTGATGAGCTATTAATTGAATGCAAAGCGTTTGTTCATAAAATATTTGTGGGTTTTCGAGGAAAATATGAATTTATTACCGTTTAGGAACTAATCTTCAGGAAAATAGGGGGAAAGTATTTCGAAGAAAGAAGCTAATTGTTTGCCCTTTCACACTTTGATTGATTTCCTTTTACGACATTTGCGGATTTGGGTTGTGGAAGCTGATCAACCCAAAAAAAAGGATCAAGAGAACATTCTAACCCTCCACAAAAAATTACATTCCAACAATATTCTTCTCTTGATTCTCGAAAGGAACCAATTATCTTTAGTGACTGGTGTTTTAACTGGCCACAAACATTTACGAAGAATTGGTTTAACTGAGTATTTCCTGTGTCGTTGTTGCAGGAACGCGGATGAAACGGCGGAACATATACTGTTCACGTACGGCAATCTATCTGCACTGAGGTTAACAAACCTAGGGGGTTCCCTAGGGTTCTACACCTCCCAACTCTATGGTGGGAGGGCCTCCTCCTTGTCGGCTCCGGCCTTCTTGTCAGAGTGCCTTCGGGTCTGAGTCTCTCTAATATTAATATAAATGCGGTGTGAACAATGGGCCACAAGGCCTACGTTCGGCCGACCAAGGGCGCCGCGCATAGGAAGAAGAACAATATTCTTCAACTGAATAATTTTGCATTTGAAAACTTGTGGGGTTATGAATTGCTATAAGAAGGATGACCTGAATATCAAAGTTTAATTTCCTAAATCTAGTTCAATGGCAGCTATTTCAAGAAGGAACCTAAATGACATTGGTTTGAGGTTACTTTTCAGAAAAGTGTATCTTGTGTTACCTCTGACGGTTGAGCATCGCCGGCAACGATTATAGTGGTACAGAGAACGTCAACATTGGAATGTGGAAGTGGAATGGCATCAGGTCGTCTTTTCTGATGAATCTTGATTCTCCTTGGGTGAAGAAGGGTTAGACGACGTCGGGGAGAAAGACGTGAAACTCAGTTCAATTTTGAGCGTGCGTCATGTACACCGGACAGTAGGCATTATGGTATGGGGCACTATTGCACATGCAAGTAGGTCACCTTTAGTCTTTATTCTAGGTAACATGACAGCGCAGTTACAAGAAGAAATAGACCATCTTATTGCATATATGCCATTATTATCGTATAGATAATCGCGGTGGACAAACTCATTTTTAACAAATTTATTTAAAAAAATGTAAACACTACTTGCTATACTATCTGTTTCATCAGCTAGAATACATTGACAAGTACAAAATGAAGTTATTTCCTGAAATACTTCAGTTATCTGTAAACCGAAGGAAGAAGGTTTTTCTGCTGAATGCGCCCATTATTTGTAACAGGTACAATGTGGGAACGGCATTAAATACACAAGACTCCATTTGTTACATAGCAAATTTGCTCTTTAGCCTAAATGATTATCTTGTCATTTGCAACCGTAATTTAAAAGGTTGGATTAGGAGGATCACAACAGTTAATCGAAATTCGATCCACTACCAACCCATTTTCCGTCGTATAACTTGAATGAATCGTGAATACTAGTAGTACGAGAGATGACGACCAAAACCATGTTTCATAGCCGTCCGGCTAAATCCGTGTGAAGTCGATAGATTAGATTACCCTAAAGCCGACTGGTAAGTAGTAATACTCAGAAGTGAAGCATTTTCGCGGGGGGCATTTCTGCTGTGTAAAAAAAAATGGTCGACTGTCGTATAACAGCCCGTCTGATATTGAAAATGCACATAGAGTTTGTTATTTTATCACTAAAATTTGTATTTTCAGACATTTTGTGTGTAGCGTTTGATGTATTTTCAAAAATGTCAAAAATCTGACCTAAGTGACTCATAGCAGCTCGGTTCATTTTTGTTTTAAATCATTCGTATGGATGCCCAGAATACGAAAATACGGTTTTCAGAAATTTTGAGTGTCGCCTATAACGAAAAAATGTGCCGGAGTTGCCCGGAAAAAACTCCGGCTCTCTTACTTGGCTACACTAGTAAGAGAAAGACATATGCGATCTTATCGAAAAGAAAAGATATGAACCAAGTTTGTGGTCAACTTGTCACAATCATATGGAAGATGTAAACAAATATTTATGTGACCACAGGCTTGCTTTGCCCACAAACTCTGACAACAAGGAGTTGATGCGTTGAATATAATTCATGTTAGACTAATTTCTGAATTAAAGTCATATATTTTTTTAAATATTTCATTTGGAATATATCTATTTGGTGTTAGTGACTACAACCAAAAGAATTTTTGTGAAGTATTTCGGAAAGACGAAAGTGACGATGACAACGAAGACGAGTCAGACAGCAATTAAAAATTAAAATAAATTTGTGTGATTGTCAATACACATATAACATTATCCTCGTACTGTCCTCATGTCGTACAATTCATTTAGAAATTCCTCCAGTGTGTCAGTTCCACAGATTCAGGTAACTTCTTATTTCAACATTAAATTTTTAATTTAAATTATCAATACACATTGACACATTAGATAAATGTGTGATAAATATGTGTATGAAAAAATTGAACGATACCCCTGGGGTAAATGTACCTCAGGTTTATGCAACCGGGCTAAGTACCGCAAATTGAAAAGTTGTCTGATTCGTTACATGCTACATTCAATTTGTCTGATATCATTTTTTTCCACATCTGGGAAACGTATGCAATCATTGACTACGAATTTCAGACAGATTGCTATGAGTTACTTAGGTCAGATTTGTTGACATTTTCGAAATGCTATAAAAATGTAAGGCCAAATTTTTGTCTGAAAATTGATCTTTCCACATCAATTGACACGACTTAACCTATAAAATCATTTTCAGCGGGCTGCTGTAATTTTTTTTTTTTTTTTTTCATTTTTCTTTTTTTTTATTGGTCTCCTGGGTACGCGCTACAACCTTGGTGTCTGAAAACTGTGTTATTGGTATCTAAGGGCTATTAGCTAACTACATTCCGGAAATCAGACGGGCTGCTATGAGTCACTTATGTCATTTTTTTTTACATTTTTGAAAATGCGCTCAGATCATACGCTACGCGCAAAATGTCTGAAAATCGCATTTCTGGGTACAGCGTCATATAATGTATCGGTTCCGAGGCAAAAATCTTGGTCGCCATCTCTCGTACTAAAGTAAATACCAGCAGTTAAAACGAGCCGAATAAGCGTTTGCATTTGATATACAGACAAATCTCTGAACAATTAGGATTTTTCGAAGTAATCACAATTCAAATAACTGTTATCATGGTTATTATATCCGAGTTCGGTGTTAAGATGATGATAACGAATTGAACGAGTTTTATGGATACAGCTGTGGCCGTGATATCAATGAGCACTCACAAAAATGCTGCAAAAAGTGTTATCGATATATTTTTCCTATTTCCGAGAGCTTTTTTGTAGGAATGTATGGTTCTAATGTGAAAAAAAATATGTGGCTTGAAACAGTTATGAAAAATTGTTGAGTTCACATTACTCACCAGCGGCGCCATGGGCCAAACCTAGGATGGACTGCGCCGTTTTCCATTTGCCTGTTTGGTTTCAAGCACTATATGAGTGCAACCGTTACTTTATATCCCCCAATTAAATCAATAATGAAACTCTGATTGAATTGAAATAACTATCACAAAAGGAGAGAGTTCGAATGTTAAAAACTCTCAAGAAACCCCATACAAAATATCTATATCCATTTTCATCGAAAATTTTTATACTTACTTTCATAATTTCTCGGAACTTGCCAATTTCCCTAGTGATAAGATCACGTTTTTCTTCCTCCACGTCCGCTTCTTCCAGAACACGGTTGGCCTTCTTGATTTCTTCTTCTGCAAAATATGCATTCATATACACTTTTTCACAGGGATGTTAAATAAAAATTAAGGATTAACTAGTCCGAAGACGATGAAAAATTCGAGGTCAAATAGATTCTCGACATTGAAAATATTTTTTCTATGTGTTCCTCATATTAAGAAACTTTCACCTGATTTTGTTTCCTTGAATATTATACAGGGTGTCCCGGAAAATGTGGGAAATCTCTCGGATTCAGATAAAACATAAAAAAATAAGAAGACAAGTTCCCATAATTTTTTTCCTAGCGGCCCTCCCTACGCAGATACGGCCTCCTAAATGACGTCACTGGAAATCCATTTTACTGGAATGAATCTCAAACTATTTAATATAATTAAAAAAAAATCATATGATGAACAGTGTTAAGGACCTCTTAAAATACTACCCTTAAATTTAAATTAGCTTTTTTGGGTTACTAGGGGCGGACTAGGTTGTACATTTTAATGCTTACATTTTCAACACCCTGTATGATAAGGAGAAGAAAAAACAAATTTGGATAGCTTGAACAATAAGCTAAAAAAAAGGTACTCTTGTTTATTATTATTATTGTCGATAAAATGAACCGTTTTCGAAAAACAAAATTAAAAAGATTCTTAACCATGCAGTTTTGGCACAGAAAGGGACGTTAAGAAAATTATTTTTAAGAAATTTACCCTTATGAAGTCTTTAACAGATTTTTTATAACTGGCGTATTCATATTTAATCGTTGCAAGCTTTTTGATTGATTGATTGATAAGCTGACGAACAAGAGACCGGGTTAGCGCTTGACCTCCCTGTGACACTGCGACCAACTTGGGTCTATTGTATCACTCTTTCGTCAGTGGTTCCTCACGAGAATAGGTTTGTGTCCTTTATCAGGTTCAGTAGCCTGTTTATGAGGTTTTTCGGATTCATTCCCGTTTCCGGATTGATTTCTCCGAAGATTCTGTGGCGACTTCTTCCCAGGGCGTCGCATTCAAAAATTATGTGGGAGGCTGTTTCTTCCTCTTCACCGCAGAGTCTGCAATCCACGGGTTCTCCAAGTATTCCTATGGTGTTCAGATGTTTTCTGAGGCCGCAGTGTCCCGTCAGTAGACCTACTATTATACGTGCCTTTGTTCTGTTTAGGTTCAAAAAGTCGGCCGTCAAGGTTTGGCTTGTGTGTCCTACCATGGCTTTGCTGTGTGTTTGCCCGTCGCTCTGTTCCCAGTGTTGTCGGTGTCTTTGTTTTATCCACTCCTCAATCATCGGTTTTTGCTGATTCCAAGCACAGGTTCTGGCCCTGTGAATGGCGTTTCAGATGCTTGTCTTGCTAACTGGTCGGCTTTTTCGTTGCCCGCTATTCCCTTGTGACCTGGCACCCACATCAGAGTGACCTTGTTGTGTTTAGCCAGCTCCAGAAGGTCCTGGAGGCATTCCCAGACGAGTCTAGACTTATTGTAGGAGGGAATATAGAACTTCGTTCGACACCAAGAGATAGGTAAGTTATCGGGTATTAAGTTCCAAGGGCTCTTATTACGTGTACTTTTTATTGATTACAATTCCAAGCTTTCGGCTGCATGCCAGCCTTCTTCAGGGACCACAAAATTCAAAAAATTGATCATTAATTTGGTTTAAGACATTAACAAAAATGGTACATAAAGTTATCTGCCTGTTACTTACTATCAATGCAAGATTTTTAAAGTGGATCTGTCCCCTTTCATCATCGGACCATTAATAACATAAAGGATAAAATATTTTCCGTGTTAACGGTTTTTTACATTTAAAATTACCACAAACACCCAGCATTCACACAACGTTCGCTACTCTCTAAAATTTCCAAGATTAAAAATTTGAACGACAGAATCATCATGAAATACGTTGTTTTATTATTTATTATTTTATAGGTTAACCACAATGATAAAATAGTTGCTAGGTCACCTATCAATCCGCCCCCTCCCGAGCCTCACACTCTGCATGCTATCTAATATGTTACAATAAATTAGGTTTACGTCATCTGTGTCAGTGCACACATTTATGTTGTTCGTATGATTGTTAATTTCAACTGCTTCTAGGAACAAAGAGCCCTTGGAACTTAATACCCGATAACTTACCTATCTCTTGGAGTCTAGACTTTATCTGTGTCGAGTTGAGAGCATTGATGGCGCTCTGGCTGTTAGAGAGAATGTGGATGTGTTTTCTTTGGTAGCCACTTTCCAGGTTCTTCTGTATGCATGTCCTAATGGCATGTGTTTCAGCTTGAAATATCGTGGCGTGTTTGCCGAGAGGTATTATGTAGTCCCTTCTTGGCCTCACTCCGTGTATTCCCGCTCCTGTTCCTTCATCTGTCTTAGAACCGTCTGTGTACCAGACTATTTCTGCAGATGATTGTGATTCTATACTCGAGTCCCATCTGTTCCAGTCGACCTGTGTTTTGAATGGTTTTTCGAATGAGTATAGAGGTTGCATGTAGTCTGAAATCATATGCTACGTCAGCTACATGAGTGATTCTGGTGTGCCCAGTTGTGCTGGTTCTCCAGTTTTTTGTTTGGATCAGTCTGTATGCACCCATCCTGGCCTTTCCCATGACATGTATGTCAAGGGGTGAGAGGTTAAGGATAACCTCCATAGCAGCTGTTGGAGTGCTATTCATTGCACCCGTGATGCAGAGACAGGCAAGCCTTTGGATTTTTCCAAGGTTGGTTTTTGCCTGTCTTTGATTTGTTTTTGGCCACAACAGGAGTGAGCCATAAGTGATTCTGGGTCTTATTTTCGCTGACTAAAGCCAGTGCATGGCTTTCGGTTTGAGTCCCCAAGTTTTTCCAAAAGCTCTCCTGCACATCATAAGTGTCGTTTTACTTTTGTTGGTTACATGATGTAGATGCGGGTCCCAGGTTAGTTTCTTATCGAGAATCAGCCCAAGGTATTTCGCCTGTTCTACAACTTGTAACGTTTCGCCGAAGAATCTGGGAGGTGTGAGATCTCCTATGTTTCTTTTGCGAGTGAAGGGAATGAGTGCTGTTTTGTTCGGATTTGCGTTGCAAGCTCAAGTGAGAGTACATTTCCAAAAAATAATTTTCGTTAACGTGCCTTTCTATGCCAAAACTGCATAGTTAAGGATCTTTGTAATCTTGTTTTTTGAAAACGGTTCATTTTATCGACAATAAACAAGAGTACCTTTTTTTTAGCTTAATGTTCAAGCTGTCCAAATTTGTTTTTTTCTACTCCTTATCATACAGGGTGTTGAAAATGTAAACATTAAAATGTAAAACCTAGTCCGCCCCTGGTAAACTTAAATTTAAGGGCAGTATTTTAAGAGATCCTTACTACTGTTCATCTTATCAATTATATTGAGTAGTTAGTAGATTTATTCTAGTAAAATGGATTTCCAGTGACGTCATCTAGAGGGCCGTATCTGCTTAGGGAGGGCCGCTAGGAAAAAAATAATGGGAACTTGTAATCTTTATTATTTATGTTTTATCTGAAACCGAGAGATTTCCCACATTTTCCGGGACACCCTGTGGAATATAAAGAAGGAACCGCCTTATGTGAAACATACTGGTTTTAAAGGTCAATTAATAAATAATTAGATATTATTCTTCTCTAGGGTTCCACACATGCGACAAAAAACGGATCATACGGAAGCTCTCATTGTTGAGACAGCAAATATATATTTTCCAGATTTTTGAGTTGCATAATTCAGAAAATATTCTGAATTGGGTCAGCTACTGAGTCTGAGAAACTGAAAATATAGCGAAAATCCAACGTATTCAAAAATCTTCAGAAGCAATTATAGTACGGAATCTCTTCCACTCAAGCGCACTCACTTGAACCTACCTACTTGTTGAAGAGGAAGCCATTCGTATAAATGATTTTGAAACAATCAAGAAAGATTAAGTAATTTCAAATTGAGTTTAAGCAGGAATCATACGACAACAAACAAATTTCTACTTTGGAATAAGAAAAATAAGTGATAATTTGAAAACTTACCCTCTCTTTTTGCTTCATAATTATCCATTTCATCCTCATATTCTGCTAAAATTTCCCTTATTTTCTGCTTTGCATGCTGGTCTAAAGCCAGAGTTTCATCATCCAGTTCGTCTTCTTGCTCATCTTGCAAAGGGGATCCTTTTTCTTTTCTTCTACGTTCAACTGAAATAAAGAAAATTTTCAGGTTTTACTTTGAAATTCACTACAACTAAGACCACATTTCGAACATTTTGAAATTAGGTCAGATTCACTACTCATTTATCGAAATCTGTAGGAGATTTATTTTCCTCTAGTTCTATGAATCGTAGGCAGGGTCGGATTCGTCCAAATTCGTTACAAACGGTGTGATTCAATAATGATGAACTATTAGCCATGAATTTCTCCAAAGGAGTGTTCTCAGGTAGGAAATGAAGGGTGAAAATGTTTCTTGGAGGGACATAAAAGAAACGTACTTAATCGATGAAAAGAATTTGTCTTTCTCGTACTCTTTTGAAGATAACTGAAAACCACATATATCCAAACGCCTTCCAGAAAATGAAGGTCAAATTGGCCACGCAGATTTTCATCAGAACTTTATATTCGGCTATGAGAACAGTCATTGCAACTGGTGAGCTGAGGTCGAGAAGTGCCAATTCACTGCTCAGTTCATTCTGAAAATGAATGATCTTTTCGACTGCCTCAATTCGAATTTAAAATTCGAGGGAAATTATCAGCCATCAGCAATACAAACTCTGACGGAATCAATTGAATCCATTAAGTCTTGGACAGTTGGGAAAATTATTCCCTATTGTTTCAACGGTTTGATACAAACCATCAGTAGCATCCTTCAATTGTGGGAGGAGACGAAGGAAACATTTCCATATTTGATAAAAATTCGGCTCAACCAGGACCTTATCGAGAATTCATTCTGCAAAATAAGACAGCGTGGGGGTTATGACCCAAATCCCTTAGCTCGATGCTTCAGATTTGGGTTGCAGTCGGTCATGACTGGTTGTCTTGAAAAATTTTCCGATAATTCTAACTGCCAAGACGACAATGATTTCGACCTGTGTACAATGGGAGAATCTGAAAGTAGGCCCATTCATGTGGTTGATTGGATAGATTCGACCATTTCTTCTGCGGATTCGGGCAATGTTTTTATGGATGAAAGTTGCCCCATACTAATGTACCACATAAATTTTCAAGAAGTAGTATAAACTATGACGAGTAGATTTACTAAGTAATACTCAAATCAATGTAGCAGATGAATATGCATTGGTAAACAAAATTGATTTATCTGATAAACAATTCAAAGCTTTACACATCAACATAAGGAGTGCCAACAAGAATTTTGAAGGCTTAATTTTATAACTGGGAACTTACAATTTTGAATAATGTGGATAAGTGAGGTTTATTGATGAACTTAAAATTTAGAGTCTTCCGGGCTTTCTAGCCGTGAATGAATAACACAATGCATTATTGATGCAATCAGAAGAAGATATATAATAAAACGCAGAATCCTGAAAAATTAAAACAAGAATTTTTTTTTAACACTATTTTCTTGTCACCAATTAATGGAAACGAATTTTCAATACAAATCTCACCGTTCAAAAATAAAAGCTCCCCAGGTCCTGGTAAAATAACACTAGAAATAATAAAGCAAACTCATTAAATGCCACCAGAAATCAAGACTTCAGTTATCACACCAGTTCCCAAGAACAGTGTCAAAAATCATGTTAGAAACTATAGGCTTCTCTAAACAATGTCGCAGAAAAACCTCGAAAATGTCCAAACAAGAGATTGCTTCAATTTCTGGCAAATAATCATATTCTCAATGAAACTCAATTCGGATTTTCCTGGATATTCCACACAAAAGCCATATTTAAATTCAAAGATGAAGTGAGCAAATGTCTAAACAAGGCAAGAAAATATGTAGCCGTGTTTTTAAACTTGGCTAAGGCGATACTGTTCTACATGACAGATTGTTGAATATACGAAAAGCATCCTGTACATCAAAAACCAAATCCCTTGTTCAACCGAGGACGATATGTAGGTTAACTAATGAAATATTCAAAAGTATGCCAAAAAAAGGATTGTTTAGGAATAGGCTCACCAAATAATAATCGTTCTACATCTTTCTGGATTCATTGTCTGAAAGTAAAATTAAAAGCAAAAAACCTTTTATATACATGCTCTGAAAAAAAGATAATAAAATTTTCCTTTGAAATTTCAACTATCAACTTATAACCTCATTATACACAATTTACATATATACTCATAAAAGCTTGTCGCGCGATTCACTTGTGCTACATACATTTTTTTATGAATTTCAGTTTAATTAAATACTTATAGGTACTCGCGCATACCTCGCGACAAGCTTTTATGATCATATAAATTGTGTATAATGAGGTTATAAGTTGATAGTTGAAATTTCGAAGGAAAATTTTATTTTCTTTTTTTTTAAAGCATTTAAATAAAAGCTTTTTTCAAAAAGGTTTTTTGCTTCCAATTTATTTTTGACTTTTTAGTTATTTCTAAATATTCCCGGCAACCTCTTTCATTTGATACCCACATTGCAGAAGTGTATAAAAATATCTATTCCGCCATCTTGGATGTTCCGCCATATTGGATTCAGAATTACGTCAACATAATTTGTCGAAATTCTCTCAACAAGCCCTTTAATTTGATACCATTATTGTGGAAGTGTAAAAAAATAACTATTCCGCCATCTTGGATGTTCCGCCATCTTGGATTTAGAATGACGTCAACTTTATTTTCCAAATTACTCTCAACAAGCCCTTTCATTTGATACCCATATTGGAGTGGTGCGTAAAAAATAACTATTCCACCATCTTGGATGGTCCGCCATATTGGATATAGAATGACGTCACAAAGTTTATCGTGTATTGTCATCCAAGTTAAACGTGTATACAAAATTTCAGCTCAATCGGTTGAAGATATCTGCTTCAAAATTGAGTAGCAAGATTCCACCCAAACATACATACATACATTGCAAGTCAAATAAAAGCTTTTCTCTATTTCAGTATCGTAATGTGTTCATTACAGTTCTAAAAACAGTGCTGTAATGAATTCATTACAGCATCGTTTTCAGTAACATTTTTCGTTTTGTGGTTGTCAGCAATGACTTCCGATCCTTTTAAATTTCAGCAGACGTCAATTTGGAAATGTCAATTTCCGTATTTCCTAACATTCACACCAACTGCCAAGATACAATATCAAAGTCAATAGGACCTATAATTTGAATTTTCTCATTGAATTTCACAAAATTTGAGTGAAATAGAGAAAATATACTCGTTGCAGAATGCAATTCCAATACTCATGCGTTCGAAAACTCGCTCCTTCGTCGCTCGTTTTTGAATGTCGCATTCGTATTGGAATAGGAGTCCATTCTGCAACTAGTTTTAGAATATACTATTAATTTTAAAATAAAAATAGTGAGTCTCGAACAGTGGAGTTAAACGATTTTTCCTTCTCCGCTGGAATTGGCAAGAAATAGCGAATCAACAAAACAGATTCGCTGGTGAACAATTCACTTATGTTGCAATCAAAAATAAAACAGATGAATAGAAGTAGACTTCCAATTTTCGTATCGGAACGAAATCATGTTTTATAGCAATTGAAGGGTACAGGGGAAAAACCAGCTAAGTCATTCATTGGAAAGATTCGAGATGAGGCGCGCAAATTATAGCCAATCTATCTTTTCACTATATCAAACATGGGAAAATCGTTTAAGTAAGCTATGGCAAACGATGAAAAATATCATAAACAGTGGAAAACCCAGGCTAAGTCCATGCGGCACAGGGATATAATCGGCTAAGGGCCGGTTCCATAATCGAAAATAAAGTCTCCTTTTCCGTGAGAAATCCCCTTTACAAATGAAACGGGTCCCATAAACCAATTTTACGGTTAAAGGACGCTCTGTAGTATCCTTTATCATAAAGTCCGGGTATTGGGGCTTTATGGCAGAGAAAGTCTGCTTTTTCTTCGCGCATGCCGTGTGACTGTAAACATAACCTCGTTCTGTTCTGTCATTTCACTTCAAATGTTTTCGTATTTCGTTGATTCGTTCTAGTTTTCAGAGGTTGTCTCTGTGAAAATAAGTTTTCTCCACAAAAATCGAAAAATTTCTTCTAGTACGAGTTCTTCCTTGTCCGATGATGAACAAGATATATTTTCAAGACGGACGAAAATATAATATAGGAGAAGGGAGCAACATTCAATTTAACATCTCCTCGTCAAGCAAGGCAGTTAATTATACATGATTATATTGGCAATATACAATTGGATAGATTATTTCATTAATTTTATGTTTCAATATACAGGGTGCGTCTGCAAGGCGTACGGCTAAAATAGCATAATATGGATGTTGACAAAAATCCAGAAACTAAAAATAATTTTACATATAAGAGTTCGTCAAAAAAAGTTTCGGAATAATATGTAGTTTTTTCAAATTGAACACCACTCTGTCTTTCATGGCATAATTCTTTCGAGGACAACAAGAGATTTACAAATTTCATCACGGCATTGCCACATAATTCGTATTTTTAGTATATTTTTAGTGTTTCAAGAGGTTCATCAAAATTCTTATAGAAACCGCTGTGTTCAATCTACAGGGTGACTGGTGACGTAAGGGACAACGGCTAAGTGGAGATAGAGGACCTCAAACTGAATGAGAATTTGGGTTTCAAATGTCCCATAAGGGTATTCGTAACCTTTTTTTTAGATATTTCACATTCTTTAAAATAATGATTACTTTGTAAAAAATTTAGACATTTGAAAAACAAATTTCATGAAAGAGAAAAATACAGGGTGTTCCATTTGAAGAAATCGATTCATCGCATATTTAATTTGAGTAAATTGGTAAATTCATATTAGACACTCTTTATAAAAAAACTTCAGATGTTGACCGAATGATAAAGCTGATACCTATCTAGAATGCATACAGCGGTTGCTATAAGAATTTTGATCAACCCTTTAAAACACTAAAAATACGAATTATGAGGCAACGCCGTGATAAAATTTGAAAAATGAGGTATAATAATTGTAATGCTCTTGTTGTCCTTTAAAGAATTATGCCATGAAATACAGGGTGTTCCATTTGAAATAACTACCTATTTTTCCATAACTTTTTTTAGTTCGTACATTTTGTCAAGTTTATAACTTTGTCATACAAGTTTTTTTCCACACGGTACTGTTTAGGCTTTTTTTTAGCCCTACGTCTTGCTGACGCACCCTGTACATACATACATTCGACCCTGAAAATATTTTAAATATCCCAATTCTCTGTATTCATTGCATATTTCCTTATCTCATTTATTTCCTAGGTTAATACCCAGATATATTGATATATTTCTCATTAAACGCTCAAGCATCCATTGAAAAAATATATACATAATTATAAATATTCATTATGCACCACAATTCGAGGTTCAATATTGAGTTTTGTTTGCATCTATCAAACTTCAATAAATTGTAATTTGATATCATGTTCCTCCTGCTTCATTTCCCAAAACTTCCTTCTTTATCTTGTAATATTCCTGCTCTGCAACTGACAAGAGGATTTCGGACTTGCGCTATCCGGTTGTCTATGAAATATTACCAAATGCAAGCAGTAAATCACTAGATCTCAGAATAGCCAACCCTAGGAATGTTGACAGTTACGAACAAAAGGAAGCTTCATCTAAATGAGGGTAGGATTATGTTTATGGTACCGGACGAGCTGTCGAACTCCCTTCAAAGGCGGCCGTCTTGAAAAACGGACTTTGCGAAAAGGAGCCTTTTCGTAAATACTATGGAACTGGGCCTAAGTCACTCGACATTGGCACTTTCGAGTTCCAACTTGTTATATCAACAAATCAATCTCCATTCTCAGAAGATTTTTCCTATATGCGGGGGTAGCACGCCGAATATCCGAATCGTTCACGACTAATGTGCGCAACTCGAGACTCTACTATCTAGTTAATAATAATAATAGATTTTCATACTAACCTTTATATTCATCCAAAATGGTTTTGGTTTTAGCATCTACTTTAGCGACCAAACGTTTATCACCTACCATTAAATCATGAAGTATTCGGACCGCACGGAGACCAGCATCAGGCCCAGCAAGTTCACAAAATCCAAAAGCTTTCACTTTTTTCCAACTGATAACATGTCCACAAGTAGATAGAATTTGCCTTATCATAGCATCAGGAGCTTTTTCTGTAATGTTACCTGGAAGAAAAGAATCATTGCAGTAGTATGTTGAATATTACATTAAGGGTTCATTGTTCTCTACGAGTACACCTGGTTGCAATTTAGCAACTCATCTAGGCCATCCTGAAGTTTAGATAACTTTTATTGAGTAGTACCTATACAAAACACGCGCATATATTCTTATCCTCAAAAGTAGTAATAGGTGCGATTTTTTCCAAAAAATTATGAATAACCGTCGGAAAAAAATCATTAGGTGTAGTTTCCAAAACGCTGAAGTTCAACATGTTTTTTTTAATTGGAAAACTAATAAAATTGAAAAAATTGCAACTATTTGCCCTCGGCAATTTAATCTTCTATAAACTACAAAAACTTTCATGATGATCATTTCAAAAATATAGCTTGTACTCATGATAAACGAAAAACATATTCAATAACCCCAGATCTAACGATTACCCTGGTTTTTTCAATTGAAAAACTAATTAAATCGAAAAAAAGAAAACTATTTGCCCTCGGGACGTTCTACAACTTCAATTTAAAAAAAAAATCAAGTCTCTATGTCGTAAATTAGGGTACTTACTCGTGAAATAAAGAGACCACTTTTGAATGGAGATTTACCACGATTCAAAAGGTGATACTGCCCCTTAAAAAACTTCCCAAAAGCATTAGCCTATATTCTAGATTCGAATCTCCCGCTTCGCAATAGTACCGATACCAAACACTTGGAGCGCTGATTTTCATCACATTAATTAACATTCATTGCGTTCGTTATATCCAATCCGGAGTGAAGGGAGAGAATACGAACACAGAACATCTGATTAATTCGGATACGGATATACAAGTGTCCAAGTTAATAATAATATTAATAAATGTATTCACTTCAAGGACAGTTTTGAAATTTATAATGAACAATTTAATTTTAATTTGATACTACGTACAACATAATCCAGGAAAGCTCAAATAACTCGGGAATTACTGAATTTAGCAAGAGTATCTGAGAGTGCTATCACTATTTTTGTTCGCAGAATCCAAAGCAATCATAAAAATATAGGGTTCTAATTTGAAAAACAGAAGTTATGGCCAATTTTTGATCACAGTTTTTGACACAAAATTTGAAACACCCTGTGATGATATTCATGAAATTCAAATGTTGCATGACCTTTCCACATTCTTCTATTGTGACGGTTTACACTCGGGATGTTCAGAATAAGAAAAACTAACATAATACTGACTATGAATATTTGACTTTTCTTCAGGTTTTTTTCGATATGTTAAAAACTATTCAAATGAATTTAATGGTTTTGACAGAAATGTATTCAGCATTAAATACTCAATCATATCAGGAACGAAAAAATTGAAAACAAAAATTTTTGAGCGAATTTATTTTCACTCCCTGTATAACCGGAAGTGCTCAGGCTCCAAAAATATTTTAGGTCTCTAGAGAATTTAGAACAATATCATAATCCCAATTTTCAGATACCAAATATGTCCAGTTCTCCAGAAATATCTAATAGGCACTCGAACTTGGGACACCCTGTATATTATCTATACTAATATTATAAAGAGGCAGGATTTGTATTTTTGTGTGTTTGATACGACTTGACTCAAAAACTACTGGACCGATTTCAGAAATTCTTTCACCCTTAAAAAACTACATTATCCCCGAGGCTATACTTTTCAACCGAAAAAATTATATATATAACTTCAATAATTACGAAAAAATCAGCCATAATCAGCTATTTTCACGTGCGCTGCAAAAACCGTAAGACAGAAATATCCCTCTTAAATAGTTCTACAAAAAAGTTGGACTGCCGCAAGCGCCACGATCGCAAAATTTTGCGGATTATTCCGGAACTAGACCAAAATCTGAAATCTAGAATGCCGTTTTGATCTACAAATTTTGGTCACGATTTTTAGTAAGGAGTCGTTACACCAGGTATTCTATGCATAGCTATACTTCAAGCGATTGTTGAGTTATAGCCTGATTGTCAAATTTGATGACAGAAAGAGTGTTAATATCTCCAAAATCTCTCATTGTAAGAAATATTTTTCGGCACAGTAGAACAAAAGAAAGTACGCTGCTACTGCTTCTTGTATAAATTATGAGTAAATAGGTGTCTGAAACAAGGCTTCAAATTGGGCCTCAATAAAACTATCAAATCTCATTTTTTTCATACGGGAACCATATAATTTTGTAATTACGATCGATTGCTCGTCAAAAACTAGTTGGAGTGTTCCAAACATTTCATGTCTTTAGAATCAGTAGTTTTGCCGTTATTGAATAAAATTCGAATTTCACGACTAAAGCCAGGTTTGGCTCAGTCAAATTCAGTGGTATGCTCGTCTATTTCAAAGTAGGCTATGATAGGAATTGTCATTCATCATTGATCGATGCAAAACAAGCAATAATAATAAGGTACACTAGAATGATATATCAAAAGTCTGTTCTTTATTTGCGACGAATGTGACAAACCAGATACTGAATGATGACTAAATTAAAAAAAATCTTAGTTTGAAACTAACATATTATTGCTATTGACATAGCCTACTTGAAAATAATCTTAATAATCCTGATGACAAAGAAACCCGGGCTATTAGCGAAATTCGAATTTTATTCAATAACGGCAAAACTACTGCTTTTAAAGACATGAAGTGTTTGGAACACTGTAAACTTGTTTTTGAAGAGCAATCGATCGCAATTACAAAATTGAATGGTTCCGATTTGAAAAAAAGAGATTTTATAGTTTTATTGAGGCTCACTTTGAAGCCCTGTTTCAGACACCCTGTATAATATTTCCACATAATTTATTCATCAAATCAGTGCAGAATTAACCGAAGAATTCAAATATGTATGAATTTACAGGGTGTTACATTTGAAATAACGAAGATCACTTTCTTTTCGAGTAGAACAGGAAGTAGATTCCACCTGAAAATATTTAACAATTTAAGTTTATGTACTCTGAAACAAAAATACAGAATGTTGAATTCGTATCAAAATTTCTTCCGCGAATACTTCTAATGAAACACTTAAAAAAATCACCCTAGATAGTTCAAAAGTTCTGAAGTATCAAGTAGATAAGGAAACATTGAAAGTTGTCTACAGCTCTAAGAATCAGTTGCTCATAGCGTATGGCGTCACTTTTTTGGGGGCTCATCGCGTATTGATAGAGGATTTATGGCCCAAAAGTGTACAAGGAGGATTTTATTGAATCTTGGGTACAGATGACGGTTCATGGGACTTATGTTTTCTGGTGTGTGTTTCATTCAGGACCTGAATGAAGCAGAAGGATAATGCCCTATCTTTTTCCGCTCCGCTCTCTCACAATGTCACAGAGGGGTGTGCATTAAATGTGTATAAGATTTTTGAACTGGCTCCCATCGACTTTTTTGAAAGCGCGTGGAAGTAAGCATTTTAAAAATGATTTAAGAAAGTTCGTTATTGATTGCGAACCTCAGAGTATGAATGAATTTTTTGCTTATTGAGAGATTTACAAGGAAAGGGTATGAGGCCTGTGATGCAAAATTTGACTTGTTGCAATTTTATTCATACATATGTTTACTTATGTGTCAATAATTTTTGCAATGAATATGTTGCTATTCTATTCAGGCTTAACGTTAGGTGTAACTCCTATTGGACCATGGCTCGAATGCCCTCAATTTTTCCAATTTGTTATCATATGGAAAAACTTAATAAATAATATCCTGATGCGAGTGGTCTTGAATCTACTGTCAGATCTAACAATGTTAGAAGTATCAAAAATCTTTGTTTTAGAACATATCGCAGAGGTTTATTCAAACCAAACAATGTTGACCATAACAGCGTTTAATATTAAAGCATGTATAATCTTATTTTTGAAAAAAAGAGAATACTTTGAACGAAATCTTCCATCTCATTCATATAATATCAGAAATTGTTATTATGCATATCCTGTTCATAGGCCACGTTATGAAGGAAGAGGAACTGAATACTCCTAAATGAAATTCCGAAGATAATATGTATAAAAAATTTATGGGTTTACAAAAGAGATTTGCAACATTTTATTAGAACTTTTTTTAGGTTTACGATCGGATTTTGTTTTTTTCTTTTTGAGCATTTGATCTACCATGACGAGATATATCATCTCATCATTCATAATTTGTAATAACGGCAGAAATGGAAATAAATTATTGCTACTGCTCTCTGTATTTATCGAATTTTGAACCAGGAATGGTCTCAATTGAATATATTGGACTCACTGATCACGAATCCTTGATCAAATTCCATTCTGTATGTTCGTCAAGAACAACCTACAACATTTTCAGGGTACTCAAATTGAAGTTCATTGGTGGGCGAAATACTACCAGGGTTTCCGCCAACATGGATGTTCAAATAGTTTCCCTGATAATTTCAAAACCACTTGTTCGATAGAAATGAAATTTTGTATTTAGATGGAGAATGACATATTCAAGCTACATGCAAAGTTTTGTTGAGATCAGATATCCAGAACCATACAAAATTCTAATGAGTCATCAAAATAAAATCTTTCATTGATTTTACAAACCTTTGGTTTCTTGAATGTTAGTTATCAACAAGGTGGATTTATGAGCTCTCAAAAGCTCCTGACTACATGTAATATATTTCATCTGGCACAAATATTAATTTCATGATAGACCAATTCATTTATTTTGTTGGTGCAAGATTGCTGATTGGGAAACTTTATTCCAAATATCTTTGTCAAAGTGAGATTACATTGAAACCCAATAAAAGTATGAATTGGTATTATTGAAGAACAAGCGTCCCAGCTTCGCCCGAGTAGAAATTTGTTTCACGCGGCGGTTTCATCTTCAACACTTCAACCTGCCATATCTTTTGATATACTCGTTGTAATTGTATGATGTGAAGGGCAATTTCGTTCTAAATTAAATACTGGGAATAAATAACGTATAAGGTTGGATGAGGATCAATACCCAAATCATAAAAACACACTCCCAAATAGTGTTTAATTTTGGAAAACATCTGATTACCATAAACAGGTAATAGCCAGTCAATCTTGAGAGATAGATATATGCTATCGCGGACTTTTTTGTAGAACTATTTGAGAGGTACATTTCTGTCACACATTGTATCCACGTAAGTCTTACTGTTTTTGCAGCGCACGTGAAAATAGCTGATTTTGGCTGATTTTTTTGTAATTATTGAAGTTATAGTAGGTATCCTTAATTTTTTCGGGTGAAAAGTATAGCCTATGTCACTCAGGGATAATGTAGCTTTCTAAGGGTGAAAGAATTTTTGGAATCGGTCTAGTAGTTTTTGAGCCTATTCGTATCAAACAAACAAAAATACAAATCTTTCATCTTTATAATATTAGTATAGATAATTGAAACAATTGCATATACAGGGTGTCCAGGAAAATGTGGGAAATCTCTCGGATTCAGATAAAATATAAAAAAATAAGATGACAAGTTACCATAATTTTTTTTCCTAGCGGCCCTCCCTACGGAGATACAGCCTCCTAAATGACGTCACTGGAAATCCATTTTACTGGAATAAATCTCGAACTACTTAAAATAATTAAAAAAAAAATTGTATGATGAACAGTAGTAAGGTCCTCTTAAAATACTGCCCTTAAATTTGAATTTGCTCTTTTAGGGAACTAGGGGCGGACTAGGTTGTACTTTTTAATTTTTTAATGCTTACATTTTCAACACCCTGTATAATAAGTAGTAGAGAAAAACAAATTTGGATAGCTTGAACATTAAGCTAAAAAAAAGGTACTCTTGTTTATTGTCCATAAAATGAACCATTTTCGAAAAACAAAATTACAAAGATTCTTAACTATGCAATTTTCGCACAGAAAGACACGGTAAAAAAAAACATTTTTCAGAAATTTACTCTTATGAAGTTTCTAAGAGATTATTTATAACTAGCGTATTCATATTCAATCTTTGCAAGCTTTAGTTAGAGTATATTTCTAAAAAATAATTTTTGTTAACGTGCCCTTCTATGCCAAAACTGCATGGTTAAGGATCTTTGTAATTTTGTTTTGCGAAAACGGTTCATTTTAACGACAATAAACAAGAGTACCTTTTTTAAGCCTAATGTTCAAGCTATCCAAATTTGTTTTTTTCTACTCCTTATCATACAGGCCTAGGATGGAAAGAGCAACTAGGGAATCCCAAAATCGACAAAGATGGCGACAAACGATCAATCGCATTGTAACGAACCTGGACGGGACATAACTCCATAGCAATCACTACACATCGCTTGCGATGTTGGACTGAGAAGATCATACAGGCTGTTGAAAATGTAAGCATTAAAATGTACAACCTAGTCCGCCCCAGGTAAACTAAAAGAGCTAATTTAAATTTAAGGGCAGTATTTTAAGAGGTCCTTACTACTGTTCATCATATCAATTTTTTTTTTAATTATATTGAATAGTTTGAGATTCAATCCAGTAAAATGGATTGCCAGTGACGTCATTTAGGAGGCTGTATCTCCATAGGGAGGGCCGCTAGGAAAAAAAATTATGGGAACTTGTCATCTTATTTTTATATGTTTTATCTGAATCCTAGAGATTTCCCACATTTTCCAGGACACCCTGTATGATAAAATACATGACATATTGAAAAAAATTCAGAGAAACAAAACATTTGAGTAAATAGTAGTGAATATTTGATGGATTCAGTCTTTACTTGATGGAAATTCATGTTCAATAACAGGTAAATAAAATTCAATTTCCACAAAAAATATTTAATTTTGAACAACGATCGTTTCACCTCACTGAGGCTTCGTCAGGTTCTACATTTGAACTAATTGGGTGGTACAATAACAGGCCATTATATAGGATATACAGGTATACATGGGGTTGTTTAGATGGTATTCACAAGTTACAAGAAGAAGTACCGACAGGGGCAATAAAAGTTATTGAGTTTTGCCGCTGGTTTTTCCAATCTACGTGAAGATATTCAACAACGGCGATCTATTAACATCCGTTTGGTCATTTAACAAAATTTTTTGAGAATTATATCTGTTAATTTCAAGTGATTCTAATAGTGTTAATCTTGATCCTTTACTCTCGATATGGATAATTTCGTAATTGTGGTTGAAATTATGACCAAATTCTCTTAAATGGTCGGCGTATGTTGAATGTGGACTATTTGATGTATAGCTCTTCTGGTGTTCATGGATCCGTTTTTTAAATGATCTGCCGGTTTGACCAATGTAGACCAATGGGCAATCATCACAAGTAAGCTTGTAGACACCCGATTTATCATCTTTGTTTGATTTATCTTTGTTATTTTTAATGTATTTATCTAAGTTGTTAGAGGTTCTGAAAGCTGAAGTATAATTGAAATTGTCTCTAAAATAATTGGCAATATTTTCAGATAATCTATTAATATATGTGATTCGGATATATTTTTGTGGGTTGGGGTCTTTTATTATTGGATAAACATAGGTTAATGCTATTTTGTTCTGTTTGTTTGTTATCATATTATCTATGATGTTTGGGTTGAAACCATTATTAATAGCTATTTATGGAAGTTTTGTGAAATATTCACAAAACTTCCAACCATCCTTATAAACAAAAAATGGCAGCTTATAATAGTTTTATTCATAGATTATTAAATGTTCCTTTGAACTCCCAGAATTTTACAAAAGAATTAAATATAATTAAACAAATAGCTATTAATAATGGTTTCAACCCAAACATCATAGATAATATGATAACAAACAAACAGAACAAAATAGCATTAACCTATGTCTATCCAATAATAAAAGACCCCAACCCACAAAAATATATCCGAATCACATATATTAATAGATTATCTGAAAATATTGCCAATTATTTTAGAGACAATTTCAATTATACTTCAGCTTTCAGAACCTCTAACAACTTAGATAAATACATTAAAAATAACAAAGATAAATCAAACAAAGATGATAAATCGGGTGTCTACAAGCTTACTTGTGATGATTGCCCATTGGTCTACATTGGTCAAACCGGCAGATCATTTAAAAAACGGATCCATGAACACCAGAAGAGCTATACATCAAATAGTCCACATTCAACATACGCCGACCATTTAAGAGAATTTGGTCATAATTTCAACCACAATTACGAAATTATCCATATCGAGAGTAAAGGATCAAGATTAACACTATTAGAATCACTTGAAATTAACAGATATAATTCTCAAAAAATTTTGTTAAATGACCAAACGGATGTTAATAGATCGCCGTTGTTGAATATCTTCACGTAGATTGGAAAAACCAGCGGCAAAACTCAATAACTTTTATTGCCCCTGTCGGTACTTCTTCTTGTAACTTGTGAATACCATCTAAACAACCCCATGTATACCTGTATATCCTATATAATGGCCTGTTATTGTACCACCCAATTAGTTCAAATGTAGAACCTGACGAAGCCTCAGTGAGGTGAAACGATCGTTGTTCAAAATTAAATATTTTTTGTGGAAATTGAATTTTATTTACCTGTTATTGAAATAGTAGTGATAAAATTCAAATTGGAGACTGACGACAGATACTCACCAACGAAAACTGTTACAGCTGGGCCTTGCATCTGTTTCATTTGATCTCTGTTTGGGTTCAATTTTGGGTAAGCACGAATTTGTGTTGCTGAAGTCACCTGAACAGGAACCATCTGTCAAAATTAATCAAGCCATCTACTAAACACCATTTAATGCATTTTAAAACTTACATGTTGAATCGGCATTACTGCTGGCATCATAGGAGGTGCAGGACCAGTCATTGGCATATATGCCATTGGCAGTCCTTGCATTATGGGGGGCCTTCCAGGATAGGACATTTTATCTTTCACAAATTATATAAATAGTTGATGAAATCCTAGATTTACAGTTGACTGAAATAATCTACAGTAGTCAACAATGATGCTCCTTATAGAATTCAAGATTTGAGTATGATATTAAATATGATATCCCATTGCATTTCAATTAATCAATGTTCATCTAAGTAATAATTATAATATAAATAATTTCATATCTTCATTAATAACGCATAGTACAAAATATTACTGAATGACATGTGCCGCCATATTATAAATCACCACAGAAAACCCTATTTCTTTCGAACTGTTCTATGTTCTTACTAAGAAAAGAACACTTATGTGTTCTGTGCTGTGCAAAGAAGTTTGCCACAGAAAATTTTTTGGTGGGGAATGTGGGGATTCACAATTAGAGTCAGCGCCATGGTGTTTGAAGACCGAACCAGTTTTGCGTACATTTCTTTCTAAGGATAGAAACGTCGAATAATGGATGAACACGAAAACCCTGGTGCATCGACTCCTAACAAAATATCGTGACCAAAACTTGAAGATCAAATCGGCACTCTTGATTGTAGATCGGTCCTACTTCTGGAATAACCCGCAATATTTCACGGTCGTGGCGCTATTGGGGCAATGGAAAATAGCGTGTCCCCACCACAGAACATATGATAGTCCCCACTCCCCTTTGGAGAGTAATCTCAGATTTTCCATCGACAAGAAAGTCTTAAGAGGGGCCTATACCGTTCTGACGTTCAGTTCAAAACGCGATTCGGGATTTCTCACGATAGAGACCACCGATTTATATGGGGTTTTCACTGTTATTCAATTTGAAGAGTTCTTCAAGTCGGAAAGTTCATAATTTTTTTTTTCGTCGAGTGAAAAAAAAATAAATTTTTTTTTCCTTCTTAGTGACTCTATATGCATGATTCTAACTTTCCGACCTAGACTATTTTTTTTATGAATTCCCACAAAAAATTTAACACAAAAAGTTTTCTCCAATCGCTCAAAAACCGATTTCAGTAAAATTAAAATCAAACTATCGCAAAGTGCTGCCACCGAATCGACGAACTTAGCTATTTCCATCTTCTACTGATCGTTCCATCTGTCTGGCAATACTGCACATTTTAGGATGCACTTTGGGGTCTCCGTGAATCCCAGAGGCAAATATTTATTGTTTTATTGCAAGGCGTCTGGTATCAGTGAAAAGTAAAAGTGTGAAAACATGTGCTATATTATTTCTGTTGGACCAGCAAGCCGAAAGCAAATTGGTTCCGTTTTTAGATCTTGCGACGAGAGACGGGATTCGTGAATTTTCACTGGATTTCTTTTTTCTTGTGATTGGGAGTGTTGTGTTATTTTTTTTAATTACTCTGGAGATGAGTAGGAAATTTGATGATAAACGCAAAAATCTTTGCGCACATCGCCGTCGTAGAAAATTAGCTCAACGGAAGACATTCCAAAAGTAAGTGGGTAATTATTCGACTTTAGTTTCAGGTTCATGAAAAGTTTCAGTTTCAGTATAATAGACAAAGAAGAAAGCGTTCAGCAGGATGAAAAGGATGATACTTCATCAGAAAGGATTGCTGATGATTTGGCCTGTAATTTAAAACAAGAAACGGTTTCAACTACATTAACTTGCGGGTGAGAAATTTTGTTATAACTGGAAAGGTGCTGTTCCATTGCGCGAACCTACCGCTTTCGCGCCAAAAATTTTGTTAAATTTCTGGCGCGAAAACGGTATCCACATCGCGAAATTTGTTTCGCGAAACAGTTGCGCGAGTCAGTTTCGTGCAATGGAACAGCACCTGAATAGATGTCCAAGTCGAATTACCAAATATCTTATACATATTACTTATTATTTTCACTTTGTCTCATCCGAAACAGTTTGTTTTCTATAAGCATATTTTTAGATCTTGATCGGGAAAACCTATTATTGTGGAAGGAAGGAGATTGGTGGATGTCCGTTTTTTGTTCAAACAAATTGCTGATTTGTGCAAGCACTTTGACTGCTCATTTTCTGATATGGACTTGATACAGGAAATTAGGAAAGGTTTGAGTTCCCAATTTGTATTCCAATGCCGGATGTGTAACATTCAGAAGAAATTGAACACTAACGTCAACTGAGAATCGCACCGACTGCAGTTTCGTCCTATTTAGGACTCATCAGGGTGGAATATCCCAAAGTCGACGCTGGATGGAAAATCTTTTCGTCAAGATATGATACAATAAATATAATTATATATTTCTTCATATTTTTTTTATAACGCCATTTAAAAACCTATGTTCATTCAAAAGAAGTTCTGTAAAATAATCCTGGTAATAAATATATTTGTCTGATTTTGATTTTATTCATTCATCTCAAAAATCCAAATCAATCAATTGGTGTTCCTAACAATTGAATTTGTTATGCATGTGATGTTTATCTTCTAGAATTTCATACAATCCTTCCTCCTTCTTGAATATCCTAATCGTTTCAATTTTATAAAATAATGATATTTTCTGATCCATGATCTGATTTAATGAAAAAACTCATTAAATTTCAAAAACTTTCCGAAATCCTTGATATTATAGTCAGTAACATCAAAAAAAGCTTTTTCAAATGACTTACATATATCAAAAAATATATTACTATGATACAGGAATCAGTCTAACTTGAATGGATGTCTCCAGTTCGAGTGCCTATTAGACGTTTCTGGAGAACTGGACATATTTGAAATCTGAGAATTGAGATTATCATATTGTTCGAAATTTTCTGAGCTCTGAGCCTGAGCGCTCTTGGTTATACAACAAGTGAAAATAGATTTGTTAAATTTTTTTTTTTTTTTTCCTCTGTTAAGTATTCAATTCTGAGTAAGTACATTTTCGTTAAAACCATAGTTTTCAAAATACCGAGAAAAAACCGGAATAAAAATCAAATACTCAAATACTCGTAGTCAGTATAATGTTCATTTTTCTTATTCTCAACATCCTGAGCGTAAATAGTCCTCAATCCTCATAACATCAAAGTAGAAGAATGTGGAAAGGCCATGCATCTTGTGAATTTCAGAAAAATCATCACAGGGTGTTTCAAATTTTGTGTCGAAAACTATGATCGAAAATTGGCCATAACTTAAATTTTTCAAATTAGAACCTAATTTTTTACGATTGCGTTGGATTCTGCAAAGAAAAATTATAATTTTACTCCAATAAAAAAAAATTAAAAACTAAGAGAACTATCATCATTTTTTTTTCGCACGATTAAACGCAATCATAAAAAATAGGGTACTTATTTGAAAAACGATTGTCGATATGTTGTTCTCTGAAGAAAAGCTTAAAGCTTCATAAATACCTATCTATATTGCTTGTAACTAATAATGTAAATATGTATATACAATTCCGCTGATAGAGCATTTCATACAATAAACAAATTTGAATTGATAAAAAATTTAGTTTAGGTTTTGAAACTCAATCACATTTTTTTTTACTGTAGGTTCATATGTGGATGATTTTTTCCGAATCTAACTTACAACCAAAACAGAAATTCGCAATAAATTCGTACAACCAAGAAGGTGATACATATATTCTTATTTTGTTCCTTCACATCTGCCAACACAGGTAACATCCTGTCTGTTGTACTTCCTTCAGCTAAAATCAATATTATAGACCGCAACCTTGAAAGTGGGAATTCCCTCTGCAGGTTGTAGGGAATCCCCAACTATTTTATTTCCATCTTGTAAAACCAGTGGCGGCTCGTGAACTTTTATCTTGGGTCGGCAGATATATAGGGTGTCCCAAGTTCGAGTGCCTATTAGACGTTTGTGGAGACCTGGACATATTTGAAATCTGAAAATTGGGATTATGATATTGTTCGAAATTCTCTACAGACCTAAGATATTTTTGGATCCGGAGCACTTCCGGTTATACAAGGATTGAAAAGAAATTTGTTCAAAAAATTTTTTTTGATTATTTTCCGATTCTTTTCGATATTTTTAAATCTATTCCAATGAATACGATGGTTTTGACATAAATGTATTGATCATTGATGACTCAAACATATAATAAACGAAAAAATGGAAAAAAATGAAACAAATTTATTTTCACTCCTTGTATAATCGGAGTGCTCAGGCTTCAAAAATATTTTAAGTCTGTAGAGTGTAGAGAATTTCGAACAATATCATAATCCCAATTTTCAGATTTCAAATATGTCTAGTTCTCCAGAAACGTCTAATAGGCACTCGAACTTGGGACACCCTGTATATAATAAACAATCCGCATCCCGCAATACAAACGAAAACAGTCGAGGTACCCCCGATCCAATTCTTTCTCGTGTCTACGAATCAAGGCATTTCCAGTACGGCATAATCTCATTTGCCGTACCTGAGCCTGCAATAAGAGTTTAACGGCTACTGTTCAGCATTTTTTTTCGGCTAAAAATTTCTGGAAATAGTGGAAATAGACGGAAATTCATATGAGTACTATCATATTTAGCATTCACGTCTATAAAAGTAGTAAAACTACGAAATACGACAAAAATTCGTTTTAAGCAACTCTTATCTCTTATAATTTGTGAGATTGAACGAAAATGAAAAAGCATTAACTAAAAGACGAATATAATTAGAAAGGAAGATTTTTAGCGGCATGCTAATTGAATTCACAGACGATAAAATTATTCATAATAGACGAATATAATATTAATCATTATCTGAATAAAATTCCAACAGAAATCAGTCGTTTCGTCTCATTCGTATTCATTCGCCTTTCATTGATCCAGTACGGCCGAGTACGGCATGCCGTACCTGCTTTAACGTCGGTCCCCAGAAAGCGTTCGATGCTTGGCGCTCTCGTCTTCCCGCAGTTACACACATTATTTTGATTTGGGTTGACGAAACGGCGCGGCGTTGAGATTGGAAGAGCGTATTTTCAAGAAGTTGAAATATTTCAGTTATATAATTTTTAGAATTTTATTCACATAGGTATTGGGAATACAATAATTATAATAAATTTGGTAATTTAACAGAAGAAAGAGTAATTTAAATTTTGGCTGAACACGAAATATATAGGGTCGGCAGTGCCGACCCTGCCGTCCCTGACGAGCCGCCACTGTGTAAAACATCTACCTCCTTTGAATTTACGGTGTTGTCAGCAGTTTCGTAAATAATTCCATTTCATTCGTGAATATCCGATGGCATTCGACAAATTCCGGCGTCCGCTTGGTAAAGGCTGTACGTAACAGAAATCTCGCATCGCATGTGGAAGAAAAGGGCGGTAAATACGAGGAATGTCTGAGATATCTTCGGACGTACTGAAAATCGACGATTTCTTAGGGGTGGTGAGGGGTGAGAGGTAGGTAGACTTTGACGTACGCTAAGAAATCTAGGCACTATAAACCCCTCTTAAACAAAATCTAATCATTGCCAACAACAAGTATTCTATATATCAATGTCGAATAGTAAATACCTACATTACTAACATCTTGAATATCGCCATCGCCAGGATAATTCCCTGTATTATAAAGTATAAATAGGAGATCGTTACTAGATACATAATTGTCACCTACTGTACAACTAATCTTCATTTCTGCTTGATACGGAATAGAAGATTGAAGTTGTTTAGAGATATGGTCAACAGTCACTGTCTTACCGGGCTCAACATCAATGTTTTCTGTGACTTGTACTACCGTTGTGGTATTTTTAACAATAGATTTATGAAATTGACTAACAGTTTGCTTTTGCCAAGTGTAATTAAAATCAATATTTGCTGAAGGCAAATAACTCAGTGACTTAGTATTCTTTGCACAAATTTCTATCCCTCCCGAAACTTTACTTAACCATTGTTGTATCTCTTGTTTATCGTGCGTCAAAGTTATTTTATCATTTAGAGTTACTGTTTCAGATATGGAGAATTTTTGTGTAACATTTGTCCTATTATTGAATGTACCAAGAAGCCTATTGTAATTTATTACTTCAAGTCTGCCCTCTTCTGGTTCATTATATTGGAAGCCTTCAATCTTAAGCACAAGAAAGTCTTAAACAAAATCTAATCATTGCCAACAACAAGTATTCTATATATCAATGTCGAATAGTATGTGCTTCAAACTATTTTAAAGTGTACATTATAGAGTTTTCTGGTTTCACGCACTGACCAATTTGAGGGGGTTGGGCAACAGGGGGCCATGGTTGCCTCTCGAGGTTGACAATAAACCCTTGTTGATTGTTCAACAAATTACTTATATTCGAATTACAGTCAAATCATTCAAATATTTTTTTTTTCATTCGCTGCATATCACTCGAATGGAACCAAATAATCTAATACAGAACCGACTTCTTCAAACTACTAGACTCAACAAAATCATACATGCAGACAAATGTTGGAATGCTCTGAATTCAACTTATGTCTACTACCTGATCCATAAATATATCGATAAAATATATGCTGCAGATACGCACTTCTAGGGATACCTGTAGTGTTCTTAGTAATCTCGGAACACAGCTCTATATCAAATATCCTGAGAAGAGATTTAAGAACAAATTCACATTTTCGGACTACATGATAAAAGCATTAAAAAAAAAAACAGCATCAAGGACCGCTTGTTAATAACCCCAGCTTCAGATTCAGATGTAACATAGACGAGCAGGAGAAAAGAGTATTGGAGTGCGAGCAGTATTTGAACCAAGTGGAGAGTTCAAGTGATACTTGCAAAATATCTCAGGTTAGAAAGAAGATAGCAGGGCGATTTAGCTCTGAGATATCGCATTCAATTCATAGAAAGTAGTAGTAGCGAGTTACTAACTATATTACTACCTGAGAATCTATGCTCGAGTGATATGCAAAGAGAGATTTTAACGAGCGAGGTATGTTCAGTATACGGCAATAATAAGTGCTATCTTGATAGCGTTAAGACAGGATTGAAAATATCAGCAGCAGCAGTAGCGAAGGAAGAAGGAAACATGGAAGAAGCACAAAGTGCCTCCACATCTGAGCTGAGTTGCAGTAAACCAAGAAGTATTCCTTTAAACTCTCTTAAGAAAGATAGCGTATGGCGTAAAGTAAGGCAGGCACTAGTACTGCAGTACGGCAATGACATAGATGAAGCTTGGTTTTCGAAAGCTGTAGTTAGTGAGTGCCAAGAAACTAGCCTACTACTACTTACCATGCCAACAAAGTTTATGGTGAACTGGCTCAAGAATAGTTATGGCTATGCTATATCTAGAATATCAGGAGTCCTTGGTGTCAGATACATAGAATATAATTATTAAAGAATAGGAGTAAGTATGAGAGTAAATGTTTATCAAGGTGAGCAAAAAATATGAAATTAACAGTAAGGAGTTAGGATTATGACAGAGAATCAAGATTTACAAGAGCAAATGGATAGAGGATGATATTCTAAGTGCTATAGATGTAGCTGAGTATCTTTTAATATTAGTGGATAGGGAGGCAGGTGATGCAATTACGCAATTAAAATTACAAAAGCTAATGTATATAGCTCAAGGGATTCACCTTGCATTATATGATGTGCCACTATTTAAGGAGGAGATTGAGGCGTGGCAACATGGACCGGTAGTAAGAGAGTTATATGATGAGTTTAAAGGATATGCTACTGATCCTATTCCTTTGCCTTATAAGATTATTTGTTGACTCTCATACCATGGTAATACCCGCTTATTAAGCATATCAGCAGCGGTAAGAGCTGTTTTATCAGTATATAATTTAGCATCAGCTACTCTGTTGTAGCGATCAATAAATACCTGAGAATAAACCTTACCTATACCCTTAAAGTTGCCTACATAATATTGTAGCGGACGAAGTCCGCCTGAATACGTCTCTGGACTCTCTGATTCCGCGTACAGGAATTATTCTAGAAGCCTCCAGAAACTATCCGAGCGTTCTCGAACAGAGACGTATCTATATATATCTATATATATAAAAGAAAGATGTTGGTTACACCATTTATAACTCGAGATCGGATGGACTGTTTGTTATGAAACTTCATATATGGATTCGTCTACGGTCTGGTTATTATAAAATGCAATAAAACCTCGAAAAAATCGATGAAAATTTCACTCATACAGGAAATGCTTTTCCTCCTTTTGAGCGAGGCCACTAGGTGTCGCTACAGTTACAGTTACGCTACAGTGACTCTAACACTAACTTGTTAGAGTCACTGTAAGTTACGCTAACGCTTATTCGTAGGTGCTTCTCGCCGTAAGATGGGGTGTACAGTGACTATATTACCACTTTAGTCACTGTAATAGTGTGTAATTTGAGTTGCCTACAACTTTACGCCGTTGGCCAATGTTAACTTCTTTCCACTTCAGGTGGCGCTATTCACAAATTATGACTGATTTTTATCAGTTATTTCAAATACTTGAATTTATTCTGGCGAACGTGGCGTGTTAATGGTAGACAATTTTGTCAAGCAATAATGTGTGTTTATATTCCTGACATTCTGATGTATATTAGTTCTTAGGAAAAGTAGAAAACTTTCATTATAAAAAGATGCCATTCTGCTGTCATGTCATAATTGACTTTAGCAAATCAGCTATTGATACATCCATCAAATTGACAACGGAAAATACACTGAAATGATATTGCGGCGCCGCCACGTTGCTAATATTTTCGATTTGGTCGAACGTCATTCAAGGGCGTAGCCAGGATTTATAACAGGGGGGGGGGGCAAACCATGGTCATCCTCCATGGTCTTTCAAAATGTAAAATTTCAGGATTAAAAGAATAGGCAAATTTAATTCATTTTTTCTTTCAGGGGGGGCAGCTGCCCCCCCCGTCCATAGCTGGCTACGCCCATGACGTCATGCCATTCAAAAATTGACGGGTGCCTACACCATTATTCTAGGCATCTTATCGTGAGGGTACGTACTAATTATATTTGGCATCAGCACCATTAGATGGCGATGAATTTGTTGAGGCTTTCGCGACCATCAATTTATGTCATCTGTTTTTTTTTTCGAGGATTTCGGTCGTCGTTGTTTGAAATGGTCGAATAAAGAACATATGACATCAATTACTGTGTAATTTGCATAGGACTTATAGTACCATGAAGGTCAATTAACAGATCCAGAAGCGCGTGAATATCACAGTGAATTTTTATCGAAATGTCAAGTATATACGATTTTGGCGATCAGTTTCGGTCGTGATATGTCCATTCTCATCTTTTCTCATAATTTTTAAAATGTTTTTGAATTTCTGTTTGGGTAATAAATATATTTGCGGAAATCACGAAATCCAAAATTGCTATAATAGGTAAATGACATATTATTTTTATGTATCTGTTCTGTGTGACAGCTCATATCCATCGAAACATTCGACAGTTCAAAAATCAGAGAACCAAGCTGTTGATCTCCGATCACCGGTGATTACGATTCGTGAAATCCACCGTAAGTATCATTTAGGCGGAACAAAGTTCGCCGGGCCAGCTAGTTAGGTATATAAAGACGCGCACGATGGGGACGGTCAGTTACTATCTGAATAGAGGTGAATCGCGAATTCCGAGTTGTGAATATAAATCAGCATAATTAGTCAGTGTGTAAATAAATCAGTATTAGTTATTGTAGATAAATTAATGTGATAAGTTAGTGGCATTGGAAATAAATTAGACGTTTAAATTCAGCAGACGATTTGTTTGAACCCCGAGAACGTTACAATATGTATCTTGGCATCCTAGATACTCTGGATGCTGTGTCTCAATTTCTCCATGTGCTTCTTTTTCATTCATAGCTTTACATGCTGATGATATGCTACCAAGGCTCTTAGCGAGTTCTAGTAAACCTAATTTTGGCTTTATTATTTTTTGATTTAAGTTCATTGTGACCTTCCATTTTTTTATCTGTATTTTTTAATACATTATTTTTATTAAATGTAAGATCAAATGTCAACTACTACAAATTGATAACCCTGCATCTTTACACCTTTATTTAAAGCATAACAATACATCTTATTTCTTATCTTAACTTTCTTCTACTCATTCTTATGACTTTTTCAACAACCCGTCTTGACTTCTACAAATTAGCCTTTAACGAGATAAAATTAACTCTCACTCACTATCACTTGAGAGTCATAGTAAATACTTGGTGTTATTGCACCAGTTAATTGAGTGGAGTAAATACCTACATTACTAACATCTTGAATATCGCCATCGCCAGGATAATTCCCTGTATTATAAAGTATAAATAGGAGATCGTTACTAGATACATAATTGTCACCTACTGTACAACTAATCTTCATTTCTGCTTGATACGGAATAGAAGATTGAAGTTGTTTAGAGATATGGTCAACAGTCACTGTCTTACCAGGCTCAACATTAATGTTTTCTGTGACTTGTACTACCGTTGTGGTATTTTTAACAATAGATTTATGAAATTGACTAACAGTTTGCTTTTGCCAAGTGTAATTAAAATCAATATTTGCTGAAGGCAAATAACTCAGTGACTTAGTATTCTTTGCACAAATTTCTATCCCTCCCGAAACTTTACTTAACCATTGTTGTATCTCTTGTTTATCGTGCGTCAAAGTTATTTTATCATTTAGAGTTACTGTTTCAGATATGGAGAATTTTTGTGTAACATTTGTCCTATTATTGAATGTACCAAGAAGCCTATTGTAATTTATTACTTCAAGACTGCCCTCTTCTGGTTCATTATATTGGAAACCTTCAATCTTAAGCACAAGTTTATAGTTTATAGGAATAAGACGTACTATGGTTTCATCCCTAAAATAACTTGCATGATCGTCTCTTATACCCATTACTGGATTATTGCTTCCATTTTTAGCCTCATTAAAATGTAAATATTTTCCATATTGATTTTTTACCTGGTAAGCATTATTACCATCTCTATCTCTCTTAGGTATAAGCTGTACTATGGTTTCATCTTCATAACAACCTTTATTCATCCATAACACAGAATAACTGTCTCTTATACCCATTACCGGGTCATTATTTCCATTTTTAGCCTCATTAAAATTTAAGTATTTTCCATATTGATGTTTTACCTGGTAAGTATTATTACCATCTCTCTTAGGTATAAGCTGTACTATGGTTTCATCCCTAAAATAACTTGCATAATCGTCTCTTATACCCATTACCGGGTCATTATTTCCATTTTTAGCCTCATTAAAATGTAAATATTTTCCATATTGATGTTGTATTTGTAACAATAGTTTTGTAAACATGAATGCACCTATATACTAAATAATATATATACTTAAATGTTTAAGTAATTTTGACCAGAAAAGGAGGATGATCGGGTTATCAGTCATAAAACAGTGATGTTAATAGACGAGTCCCTTCATGCTGGCCAACTGTTTAAAATTGCCTGAAAATCACTTCCCTTTTTTTCGCAATGATTCAACTCTTACCTGAAAGCTTTAATCCTAATGAGTGTATCCTGAAAATATTAGATGTCACGAAGGTCTTCATCAAAAGCTATAAATTTTTGTTTTCTTAGGGTTTCATCAATGGAAAATAAATATCCCCAACAAAATGTTTGAATGGAGAATTTGAATTTTTCGAATCAAATGTGGATTTCGCTTGAGTTTGTTTTTTATAATAACTTCTCTGATGAATGAGATGTTTCTATTAACAGTGTAAAAATGATTCAAGATACTGCAGAAATATCAAATCCAAATTTCATTAATTTCCGAAGAAGGAGCACTCGTAGAAAGACCTGTTTCAAGATGTAAAACTGATTATTATAGGTGTTTTCTTTGAATTCGTAGAGATCATAGGAAGACTTTCAGTGAATTAATGTATTATTAACCCTGTATTGTGGAGTTTATTAAATATAGGTGCATAATTGGGTTCTCACTTCTATTTGGATAGAAATTCTACGAGGAATTCAAAGGAAATTAGGGAAATAAATGATTGTTTTTAATGTTCTTTATTTGCATGGAAACTTACTACAGAATAACAACCCAAAAGTATTTACAACTGCCATAGACTATGATCTGGATGTGAATAAGTTCTGATGCCGCATGAGAAATTAGGATCATTGTACTGGAAAATCATTATAATGAAGTATCACTTTGAAATCATAGTATATTCTTAATATGTAAAGTGGTAAATTCATCAATTCAACATCAGAACTTGGCCAGTGTATCCACATCTCAAAATAATAAATACAGACAATATATTCAGTATATTCACTAAAAATATTGTTCGCAGTTGATTGAGAAACTCCCTTAAAAATGGCTACTTCACAAACAGTTTCAGTTTTATTAATACTAGAACTAATCTCTCTGGAGCAATTTATTTATGGATTTTTCAATCTGGATATAAATCTGAAATTAACTAGACATAGTCGTCCACGTGAAGGGAACAAACTCATATATTCTTTGCAGCATGGTTCCCATCCATAGTTTGTCTATCCATGCTTTTCTCCAGTCCAATTTATGCAATATGCCAAAGGCATTAGTGATATTCGGTGTTGAGGCATCTTTCTCAGGAAATTTATCAAAACGAACAGCCGTGTTTTTACTTTTCCTTGAAGAGCAGTTTTTTCCAGTACTAGTACTTTGCTTACATTGTTATATAATCATCTACTGGCCTAAAATTCAAATATATCATGAGGATTGAAACATAAAAATCTTTTCGTGCAGATAGATACCTACTTCACCTTTTCTGAATTCCATCTTACAGAAAGATGAAGTCACAGCTCAGTACCTCGAATTACGAGGATCATATCCCTCAAAAATACCTGAAACAGCCATTGATTTAGAATAGATATTCTAATTGACCATATTCATCAGCTATCGGTTGCAGCTTTTTGAGCATCTTTGGGTTGGTACCAATGTGTTATCAATGTCATTGTTTAATGTCAAACGTCATTACTCATTATTTATATTTACAATTTTTGAAGTTTTGAACGTGCTTTTTATTTTGAATTTTTGGAAGAGAACAGACATGGAGAAATTCATCTCGAAAAAACACATTCCCATTATTTTCAGGTTACCGTGGGTGGATAGCTCCAAGGATCTTTTCATAGAGGAAATTGATTTCGATGGGAACCTATGGTTTAGACCAGAGTTTACCCATTCTGACGAAATTTTAATTCGATAATTTTGAAAAGTCCTTGGAAATGCTCAGCTCACCAACTTTGTGAAAATATTGAAACTGGTACCTGAAAATATAACTTTATAGCGGTAAAAAAATAATGTTATTTTTGGGATTTGAATCCGTACTACCTTTTGATTATATATGTACCTGTTAATATATATGTATGATGGAAGTATCTGTGGTTTTTTATACATACTGAATACTGAACTAGTGTTTTGGAAGGAAGTCTGTTAGTTTACTTTGGACAGAGGTTTTTCTATATGACTTCTGTCAGATAATTCTTTCCTTGCGGCAATGTTGTTATCGACACTTCAAATCATCAAAATAGTGTTGTTTGCTGCTGCATCACAAACCTTTGTTACAGTGGATCTCCACAAAAACTTGCTTGTAATAGACTTTTTCAGTCCGAGGATTTTACATTGTTTTAATTCGGGACGGAAATTGGTTCATCACATGGGAGTTTCCATTATATGCGAGTTCATTATAAGTGGGACTGTATATCAACATTATCTGCACATTCATAGGGAAGGGACATTTAGACATGAAAACAATTATTGAAATTAAATACTTTTATATTACTTATACTTCTTCGATCTAGAAGGGGTGCTTTAGAGAAATTGGGAATCAAACTACAAACTGTCCATATCTTATTCAGTTGGTCCATGGTACTGATGGGAATCGTAGATTTCAGCATATTGAAAATTTTCACTTCACCAATTTTCCTCTCGACATGAATTCTGAGACCTACAAAAATTAAGATATAAAAAAGTTGAGTAGCAGGAACGTATTAAAATGTATATACTATTTTTCTAGTTGGGCATATACTCACTAGCAATGTCTTTGGTGACTTGTTCTTCCAACTCATTAAGTTGATTATTATTTTTGAGAACAAATGGTGGTATCACAGTCCACCTGCCGAAGTTCATCAACAATGGTGAAACCTCTGTTTGCCATCAAAGAATCACCAGGTTCCAGTTTTTGAATAGGGTCACTTTTCAAAACTAAGTTTCGAAATAAATAGCACGTTCAAAACTTCAAAAATTGTAAATATAAATAATGAGTAATGACGTTTGACATTAAACAATGACATTGATAACACATTGGTACCAACCCAAAGATGCTCAAAAAGCTGCAACCGATAGCTGATGAATATGAGTGGCTTTCCAATTGCACAATTTGAGCACCCAGTCGAGCACATGCGTGCGCAGTGCTTCAAACGCATGTTAATTTTGAAGCACTGCGCACGCATGTGCTCGACTGGGTGCTCAAATTGTGCAATTGGAAAGCCACTATTGTCATGACCCACGGATACTCAAACAGTTTGAGTATCCGTGGTGGCCGCCATTTTTCTGGTGTGAGGGAATAAAAAATGTGGCGGGAATATTTGAAATTACTGAAGCGAATTATTTTCTTTGATTTGAGACTCGAACACAAGATTAAATATAAATAATGAGGATCTTACGTTGAAAAATAATTAAACGTTAAATCCTCATTATTAATATTCAACCTTTTAGTGAAGTGAGTTAGAAAAATTGTGTTCCAGATTCTGTGTTATATACGTTTGAACATTGTGATGAGTGATTAATGCCCTGAAATGTCGAAATCACATGCGTTTTGTTGCGTTTGTGGATGCAATAGTAAAGCCAACAGGGGTCCAGTCTCATTTCATTATTTTCCCAAGTACAAAAGTTGTAAACTAGAAATAACTGTAATTTTATAGGTAGGTACCTTATTTTGCTCATTACCAGAACGTGTTTTAAAGTTGTGTCATTGTTACTATCATTACAAACATGTGAAATCTCAACGTCGATTTTTAATTATTGATCTTTCAATTGCATTTCTTACAGTATTTAAATGATTTCACATTCTACCAATAAAAAAAATTGTGTAAAGTATTCGGGGAAAACTGGTCTTTAAAACACTTTCTCTATTTCCGTCCCTGAAGAGTAAAGACCTTAATATCCACTTATACTTTAATATACTGTTATGATAAGTAGCAGTAGTAGCACAATAGACCTTAATGTCGTAGTGGACTGTAACCCCTTTTTACCATAATTATCATTAATTTATAATGCCGATCGTAATGATTAGTTTTCAATATCCATGTATAAATTCATTGTATTAACTATGTCCTATTGTTTTTTTTTTAATCCAATATGTTATCATTTATCAAGTTATCAGTATATGTTAATGAAAGTTTTTATAGAATAGAACATGAATTTTAGTCATAAATATTTGGTGAAATATTAATATTACATGAGAATAGTTTAACGTCTGTAAATATAATTAAGGAAAGAAATAACGGCATGCAGACAATTGAATATTTTTGAAATTCCGGAAAAAGTCACACACCGTGCAGGAATCGAACCTACGTCTCCCTACTTTCCGGGCATGGGGCCTTGACCACTGGGCTAACGATGCATATGATACTTTTCCCGGAATTCAATATCCTGAGGTTCACCTCATATGTTGGTGAGAGGGGGGATCCTAGTTGGGGAGCAATGATTCACCATCATTGGTCAGGGGATTCCACTTATCCTTCACTCCACGTCATCGAATTTTTCGATTTCAGTTTTTAAGATCATTTAAGAATCATTGCTCCCCAACTAGGATCCCCCCTCTCACCAACATATGAGGTGAACCTCAGGATATTGAATTCCGGGAAAAGTATCATATGCATCGTTAGCCCAGTGGTCAAGGCCCCATGCCCGGAAAGTAGGGAGACGTAGGTTCGATTCCTGCACGGTGTGTGACTTTTTCCGGAATTTCAAAAATATTCAATTGTCTGCATGCCGTTATTTCTTTCCTTAATTATATTTACAGACGTTAAACTATTCTCATGTATTATTCTCGGCTTATTAAAATAACATCATTGGTCGGAATCCGAAATCCGATCTTAAAAACTGAAATCGAAAAATTCGATGACGTGGAGTGAAGGATAAGTGGAATCCCCTGACCAATGATGGTGAATTGCTCCCCAACTAGGATCCCCCCTCTCACCAACATATGAGGTGAACCTCAGGATATTGAATTCCGGGAAAAGTATCATATGCATCGTTAGCCCAGTGGTCAAGGCCCCATGCCCGGAAAGTAGGGAGACGTAGCTGTAGGTTCGATTCCTGCACGGTGTGTGACTTTTTCCGGAATTTCAAAAATATTCAATTGTCTGCATGCCGTTATTTCTTTCCTTAATTAATATTACATACCTATATTTCTTAATAAAGAGTAAAATCTTATGCAATACAAAATACCTAAGTACAACCTTCCTTCAGCTATCTGAATTCTTTTATAATCTCAACGCTACTCATTCCTTTAGACCCAAAGAGGTTTCCTACTATTCTGAGTTGCTTCCAAATATCGGAAACATTCGCTTATGCTCAGAAAAACACTCTTTTCGGCAACCGTCCGGGAAGTACCCACTTCCCGGACGCTTTTTCTATGAGAAAGTAGCATTTCCCGGCCTAGGCCGGAAAGTATGTACTTCCCGGCCTAGGCCGGAAAAACACGTCGATGTTGTCATTGCTATGATCATCACAATAGCAACGAAATAACGGATGACAGTTCTGTTCTGTGTTCTGTTTAATTCAAATATGAATCAAAATCAATAAAGAGATGTGTCATCTCATTGATTTGTAATAGACGAGTCCCTTCATGCTGGCCAACTGTTTAAAAATACCTGAAAATCACTTCCCTTTTTTTCGCAATGATTCAACTCTTACCTGAAAGCTTTAATCCCAATGAGTGTATCCTGAAAATATTAGATGTCACGAAGGTCTTCATCAAAAGCTATAAATTTTTGTTTTCTTATGTTTTCATTAATGGAAATCTATGACTTTCCAACCTAGAAAACGACTTGTTTATATTTTTACTTGCTCCTAAGCATATATCTAATAATTCCAATATGGGCCATGAGCCAATCAAAACTGAAGCTGGGATTTGGTAACAATCCAGATCTGCGCTTGTGCAGAAATATTAAGAATAAAAATAACGTAGTTATTCTATCTCTCTCTGGCACCTTGTATTATGTCATACACGTAAAATTAATGATGTGATGTATTATTTCATACGCTCATAACCAAACAAATTATTTATTCCGTTTGTGAAAATTCGTTAATCAATAAATCAATAGTTCGTTCGTTGTTTAAATCCTGGTTCATTTTTCACTTATAATCGTTGTTGTTATTGTTCATTTTCGCGTTTAATATAATCATAGTTTATTTACCTAGTTGAGTTGGTTAGTCTTTATAGGTATAGTTGGTCCGTTTTTGAATAGTATTTATATCTATTTGAAAATTTTCTTGTGTTCTTTTATTCAATAAGGAATTAAACATGTCTTTAAGGAGCTCTACTCACAAATGTTACATTTGTGACCCTACACGCTCGAATTCATATCACAGGTAAAAAATTCAAATACAACTGTTATACGTTCATGCTTTCTCCTTTACCACTATATTTTTTTCAGGTTCCCTCAGAATCACCTACAAAGATCTCAGTGGATGGCCCTATGTCACCTAAATGCTGATGTCGCACAGCTGAGAATTTGTGGAAGACATTTTGTTGAAAATTATTTTACAGGGAAAGGTACTAATAGAAAACACCCAGAGAATTCAATTTTGGTTTGGATGGAGGACATCTTTTAAAGTATAAATCTCTTTCTGAATAGAAACCCACTGAAAGGGTTGGCTCTAAGTTTTTAATGGCCAATGTACCGTTAGGTGAAAGAGCTGTTCAACACACATATTGGATGTGTTTTTCTTTTCATCAAATGAATGAAATCAGTCAGTTAAACTGACTCTAGAATAAATGCATTCTGAAACTTAATAAATCATTTGTTACATATTATTTGGGTTCTGTATTTATGTTCATCGTATTGAGAGGTAAACTTGCCTTGGCTTTTGATTACGTCATATCAATACGCAGTGGAACCCTGATATAACAAATCGGAAGGGAGCAAGTAGAAATTCGTTATATCAAGTAATTCGTTAAACTGAGGTGAGATTGGTCTAAAATTTGTTATATCGAGGTTCCACTCTAGGTTTATTCACCTCAACATTACGTACTCATCTTGTTTTAGCAAAAAACTTGCATGATTTTAATCTTCTACTGTTTACAGGCAATCCTTCCAATCAACGGTATGTCTTTTTAGTTTCAACTTTGTTTTTTAGATTACTTATCATCCTGCTCACTATTTAGATGGTATTATTGAAAATTTAACAAAATTCAGCAATTTCAACATCTTTTTATTTTAGGTCATGGTTCAGTATTTTTGCAATACTGTATTACTTAGTGTATGTACTGCTACCTCCAATCCCATGTTCTCGATATGTCATAATAATAGCCTCTCATTCAATTTTAATGGAATATGCAGTCCCCGGGTTGTTAAAAAATGGCATATTTCCATGAAGGTACTGGTAACAAACTCCAAATCACATATTCACATAATAATCCAATCAGAAAAGTTCAACCTGTCTCGAAAGTGCCCTTCTGAGAAAAATTTTGGATTTACCCTTGTCTGACAGCTATTGGCTAACTATGTAAGCAATTATGATATGGATCATGGACTAAAAATTCATAGTTCACCTGAAAACTCATAGTAAGAAAATATTTCGAAGTAATTTCATGTACCATTTCAAAATTGGAGGAGGATTCAAACTTTTCTAATACTTATGTTGAATATGTCATGAAAGCTTATTTCCCCAAAAACCGTATCAAATAGGCCCCATATTTTCCAATCTACCAAAGTGAACAAAACTTCATATGTCTCAATTGAGAAGTAAGTTCATCCGAATCTACCTACCTCAGCATGTAAACTGGTTTGTTCTCTTTCTTGACAATAATTTTTGGTATGAAATTGTAATGAAAAAAATGTGTAAATAAACTGTAAAATAGTTATTAGTTGTTTTATTACATAGAATGATTGAATACATCATTTTAAGAAATTGCGTAAACAAATTTGAATAATTAATGTTCATGGCCTCTAGTTCATAATACTTCAATAGTTGCTATAACTAGGATCTCAAAAAGGAATGTTTGAAGCAAAGAAGGACTTTTTCATTCAGAATTGAAACCTTTCAAAAAACAATCAAAAATTATTAAACCCTGAGCAAGTAGATCAACGAAACAAGACAAAAATTCAAGACTTCTTATCAAACAAAAATTGTGAAGAGAATAACTATTGGTAGGTAACATAGCGAATAAACATATCCTTGAATACCTACCTGAAAAAACACATTTCAATTTTGTTTCAGTAATGAAATATTCAATTCAGCTAAAACACAAGAATCTTTTTGACTTCTACATTACTCTGATAACAAGAGTTCATTTAACTATAGATAGATTTACGATGGATTATTCAATAATGTGAGTTACCATTTTATCAACCTCTCACAGCAAAGATGTTCATACCTATACCTACGTTTTATTTTATCGGGTAGTCGGAATTCCATTAGAACTTCTGACGAAAATTTCTCGATAAATCCTTGATACATGAATTATCAATATTTATTCCGGCTAAAAGAATGCATTCCCTTCAATACGATGAATCAAATAGTTTTCTGAAAACTTATAACATTCATTTCTTTGCGAAAACTAAAATAGAAATGTTTCAGTACTTTCAGTAGAACGTTTTCATCCAAGCAAGAAAATCTTGAAGCCTAAAATGTAAATAAATGATGACATAACCTCCAAGTCTATTGTCATAATTGAATTTCGAGTTGACGCATGCGTACAATTCAATCGTTACCAAAGATCTGACTTCACTTTCAGACAACTATTAGCAGGCGTATAATCCATATTGGTATTAGTAGATATATGCTCCTAAGCTATTATATGTTCTGTGCTCCTAAGCTGTTTTCATTGACTTAGAAATTAGAATATCTATTCTAAATCAATGGCTGTTTCAGGTATTCTTGAGGGATATGATCCTCGTAATTCGAGGTACTGAGCTGTGACTTCATCTTTCTGTAAGATGGAAATCAGAAAAGGTGAAGTAGGTATCTGCACGAAAAGATTTTTATGTTTCAATCCTCATGATATATTTGAATTTTAGGCCAGTAGATGATTATATAACAATTTAAGCAAAGTACTAGTACTGGAAAAAACTGTTCTCAATTGGAAAAGTAAAAACACAGCTGTTCGTTTTGATATAAATTTCCTGAGAAAGAATGCCTCAACACCGAATATCACTAATGACTTTGGCATATTGCATAAATTGAACTGGAGAAAAGCATGGATAGACAAACTATGGATGGGAACCTTACTGCAAAGAATATATGTGTTTGTTCCCTTCACGTGGACGATTATGTCAAGTTAATTTCAGATTTATATCCAGATTGAAAAATCCATAAATAAATTGCTCCAGAGAGATTAGTTCTAGTATTAATAAAACTGAAACTGTTTGTGAAGTAGCCATTTTTAAGGGAGTTTCTCAATCAACTGCGAACAATATTTTTAGTAAATATATTGTCTGTATTTATTATTTTGAGATGTGGTATACACTGGCCAAGTTCTGATGTTGAATTGATGAATTTACCACTTTACATATTAAGAATATACTATGATTTCAAAGTGATACTTCATTATAATGATTTTCCAGTACAATGATCCTAATTTCTCATGCGGCATCAGAACTTAGTCACATCCAGATCATAGTCTATGGCAGTTGTAAATACTTTTGGGTTGTTATTCTGTAGTAAGTTTCCATGCAAATAAAGAACATTAAAAACAATCATTTATTTCCCTAATTTCCTTTGAATTCCTTGTAGAATTTCTATCCAATTAGAAGCGAAAACCCAATTATGCACCTATATTTAATAAACTCCACAATATAGGGTTAATAATACATTAATTCACTGAAAGTCTTCCTATGATCTCTACGAATCCAAAGAAAACACCTATAATAATCAGTTTTACATCTTGCAACAGTTCTTTATACGAGTGCTCCTTCTTCGGAAATTAATGAAATTTGGATTTGATATTTCTGCAGTATCTTGAATCATTTTTACACTGTTAATAGAAACATCTCATTCATCAGAAAAGTTATTATAAAAAACAAACTCAAGCGAAATCCACATTTGATTCGAAAAATTCAAATTCTCCATTCAAACATTTTGTTGGGGATATTTATTTTCCATTGATGAAACCCTAAGAAAACAAAAATTTATAGCTTTTGATGAAGACCTTCGTGACATCTAATATTTTCAGGATACACTCATTAGGATTAAAGCTTTCAGGTAAGAGTTGAATCATTGCGAAAAAAAGGGAAGTGATTTTCAGGCAATTTTAAACAGTTGGCCAGCATGAAGGGACTCGTCTATTCTTCACGGTTGCCGAAAAAATATTGTACGCAACACGCCCGCAAATAGTTTTTTTGGACTCACAGACTTCCAGGACTCGCCTCCGGCTCGTCCTAGAATCTTGTCTATTCGTCCAAAAAAACCCTATTTTCCGGACTTGTTACGTAAATTACTATTTTCACTTTCCATTTTATTTTTTCCCTGCAAATTACCTTATGTCAGAACTAATGTTTACAAATCTTACCCACTCCCGTATAGACGTGTAGTAGAGGGCGCTGCCTACCCCTGAATCGCGAATTATGGATGTTGCCGAAGACCATTCCTCTTTGATTTGCGGAAGATTCGACTTCACTCTGTGACTCTGACGATTTGCACATTGTTCTGTGCTCTTAAATATAGGTTAATATTTCAAATATAACCATGATAGAAAAAAACGAGTGTTGTGAGTTTCAAGTTATTTTATTTGTGTTTTTAATTATTCATTAGATGTGTAACTAGAGATTTTTGTATGGAGTTTAATCAACATGGGAAATGTCTCACAGTTAAAAGAAGCGTAAGTAATTATCTGCTACTGTTGTTGAAAGAATTCCTATTACAATATTGGTATCTGCTCTTATTTATATTATATGGCGATTTTTAGTAAACGTAGACATTGCAGGAGCTTATTCTCCCCAGGAAAATGAATAAAAACTCATATTGAGGTGAATGAAACATGTTCTTCAATTTACCATAGCTTCTAGTTCAAAACATACAATGTTACAAATCCCTTTCATTCATAACAATTCATTTACTCATTGAGAATGGGTAGTTTTCTAAAATCCATTTATAATTATTTTTCAGGTTTGAGGTTGAATCCAAACACAAAGCCTTTTATACAGGAGGAAATATAGAATGGCATGGTGACATACTCTTTTGTCAAACTGATACATCAATTAATCTCTTCAATACCCTTGATGGCACAGTTTCACGGACAGTTGGTGAAGAAAATTCTGAGGATCCTGATTCCATTCAAACCTTCACTACAGATGGTACAAGAATAATATCAGCACACAAGAGTGGCCTTCTTAAATTATGGGATGAATCAGGTGATCTGCAAAAAGTATGGAAATATATTCATAGGGCACCCATTGCTAGGCTACTTTTAAATGGTAACATATTAGCAAGTGGTGGAGCAGATGGAGGAGTAAGGATTTGGGACCTGGAGTATGGCTCTTGCTTGTTGAGTTTCAAAGAATGTCAAGGTGTTGTTAGTGTTTTGAAATTTCATCCGACAGAAAGGGAAATCCTAGCTACAGGAGATGATGGTAAAATTTTCCAATTTGAATTGGAGGAAGGAAAAATAAAGAAAATATATGAAAAACATTTCAGTAAAGTGACTTCAATTGTATTCACTCATGACAATACCCACTTTGTTTCTTGTGGAAGGGATAAAGTGATGATATTATGGGAATTTTTGAATGACACTCCACTGAAATCAATACCATTTTTTGAGTCTGTGGATTGTATCCTTAGTTTACCTGCCAAATTCAAATTACCTGGTTTCAAATCTGATCCTGACTGTTATTATGTTGCTTCTGCAGGTGAAAAAGGAATTTTAAGAATTTGGGATGTATTGAATGTAAAAGAGGTCTATGTTCAAAATAGGTCATTGGTAACCCCAGCTGAAGAAGGAGCTCTAGCAGTATTGAATCTTCTTTTTGACCAAGAAAAAAAAACAATTGCTGTTGTAACTGTTGAACATAATATAATTTTATATCATTTGAAATCTTTCGCCTGTGTTAAGCAATTTGTAGGATTCACTGACGAAATATTCGATATTGCCTTTATGGGCCAAAATGACAGTTATTTGGCAGTTGCAACAAATTCCAGTGATATAAAACTTTACGAAAATTCAACAATGAACTGTCAGCTATTGAAGGGACACACAGATATTGTATTATCATTGTCGGTGCCCAAAACCAATCCAAATTTATTATTATCTTCAAGTAAAGATAATACAATTAGATTATGGTTGTCTTCTGTTCAAGTTGAGTGTATTGGTGTTGGGAAAAGACATACAGGTACTGTTGGTAGTTGTTGTTTCAGTCAAACATCTGCAAATTGGGCTGTTAGTGTTGGCAAAGATTTCTGTTTGAAATTATGGGATATTCCATCAGCTAAAGGAGAGAATTTAATATCACTCAACTGTCCAAGAACTGAACTAGCTCATAGAAATGATATAAACTTCGTCTCAGTTTCACCCAAAGACAACATTATCGGTACAGCCAGTCAGGATAAAACAGCAAAATTGTGGGATCCTAATTTAAAACTCATTGGTGTTTTGAAAGGTCATAGACGGGGTGTGTGGTGCATTAGGTTTTCACCTGTTGATCAATTAGCTGCAACATCTTCAGCAGATTGTTTCATAAAATTGTGGAATCTTAAAGACCTGACATGCTGTAATAATATAATTATTTATGACGCGAGTATTTTCAATGTTCTATTCATAACAAATGGAACCCAAATCCTATCCAGTGGAGGTGATGGAACCATCAAAATTGTAAATATTAAGGATTCTGCAAAAATCCTATCTTTAGAAGAACATGATGGAAAAATTTGGGGTATTGGAATAAATAGTGATGAATCTATGATTGTATCTGGTGATTCTGATTCCACCCTTATTAGATGGAAAGACATAACTGAACAAAAAAGATTGGAGAAGTCAAAAGAAGAAGAAGAGAAAGTAGTAGATGAACAAAAACTCAACAATTATTTAACAAATCGTAATTATTTGAAGGCTCTAAAATTGGCTTTGAGATTGGAAAAACCTTTTAGAGTTTTAAAAATTGTGAATGACATAATAAAGTATAAGGAAGATGGTTTGAAAACTACAATTGGGCAATTGAGAGAAGAACAGAAGAAATCCCTTTTTTCCTATGCAGTCAAATGGAATTCAAATAAGAAAAATCGTAAACCTGCACAAATTTTAATAGAATTATTTATAGATGAGATGATACTTGGAAACTTTGAACCAACATTTTCAGATTTGGAACAAGTGATCGCCTTTTCACGAAGATACACCAATAATTCCATCGACTCCGTAAAAAAATATCTCTTTTCACATTATTCTATGTTTTCTATGAAACCACTCATGTAAATAAAGATTCATGAATAATATGCCTGTTCTTGAAAATATAAAGACCTTTCTAATGTATACACATAATTATACAGTGTTTCACCATAAACTGGCGAATATTGCATAATACATAATAATAAAGTTTTATTTCTGACTGAATTAGATAATAAATGAGAATACAGAGTAAGTAAACAGTAAAGCACAAAATTCATAGCTTTGGTGTTTCCTATTTTGTAGCGAACAGAAGTTTTTGAAATTTTCTGGATGAGTTATTCCCATAACATGATATTGAATCTTAAGAAAAGATTTAAAAAAATTTATGTGGATGTTGCATGGAGGAGCGATTATTTCTAGGCGTTTTTTCACTCTTGTACCATATCAGAAAATTACATTTTTGTCAAAAAAAACGTTACTTTGAATTATGAGAAATACCACCACATACCTACATACTAATAGCATTCTTTAAACAGTTTAAACAATGCTAATACTATAGTATGAGGGAAAATATTCCATATTATACATATGAGGCTATTGGTGTTTTCCGAAAAAAATATACAGGGAGAGTTTATATGTATATTGATGAAAAATTGTATATTCATCAGAACATTCTCAACCAAATTGAAAGAATCGATAAGGGATAACATTCTTTATGATATCGTATTTTGAAATCTAACCTCCCAGGGGGTATATTTTAGCATGCGAGATTTTGACATATGCGCGTGTGAAAGCATGTGTTTTTCGTTCGATAATGAAGTATCCATGGAAAAATCTTGTATGAGAGATGAGACAAATATGTCACCGTTTGAGCATTGTTTGGAGAGAATTCCTTAAATAAAAATTTGAGAGTTGCTCTTCTGAGGAAAAATGTATGTATTAAATAACTTATTGTTGGATTCATAATTGACTGAAATTTTTAGAATCAGAAGCGGTTTTGAACACATTGTTAATCCTGGAGCTCTGGATGCGATTTGAAAATTCAGTATCTGGTAGACGATTTAGTTCCTTTTTTCTAGGATAAATTTTAAATAATATAATTCATATTAAAATTGAATGTAGACTGCATACTTGAGATTATAATTATATCATTTTGATAAATCTCTTTATACAGAGTGTTCCAAAATAGGTGTATCAACGGTCAACTGTAGATTTCTCATGAAAAAATAACATGTCCAATGACACTGAGTAAACTGCAAAAAAGTAGCCATTATCAGTGACAATGTGTGTACAGAGACTCAAAGCTGTAATTCAAACGGTTCCTGAGATATTAGCAAAAAACTGAAGAAAATATAAATTTTTGACACCCTGTATCTCTGAAACGAAGACCCGGACGGAAAAAATGGAAGGGAAAAAAATGTAATTTTTCATGAGAAATCTACAGTTAACCATTGATACACTTATTTAGGAACAACCAGTAAAAAAAATAATTTTTTAAAAATTATATTCCTGAAATTAAAAAATCTCACAACTCTAGGTGGATTTCCAAACATCCGATGATACGATCGTCCGAAGGTGCTGTGATTGGCAGAAATATTCAAAATTGAATATTTCGGCCAATCACAACACCTTCGGAATTCAAGATTGAATATTTCTGCCAATCAGAACACTTTCCGACGATCGTATCATCTTTCCTCATGTTCTTTCATCTTTCATCTATGGACATTGGACAGAATTTAGATTTCTAGACATCTTAGATTTATACAGGATCTCCCAGAAGTACCGCACTTCCTTGAGGGGATCCTGTATTATTTTATGTTTTTAATAAAATATCTGTATTATTTCAAGTATTCTTTATTTAGACTGATGCGTCTCTTACAAAAGTCATCTATTAACTACTGACATATAATTGACAATCATCTCACAGACTATGCTAGATAGAGCCCATATGAGGCGCCCCCTCATGTTAGTTTTATTAACTAACTCAAGTATGTAACATCTCCCTTTTTTTTATAAAACAATTTACAATCAGTTATCAATACAACAACAAGAACTAGGTTTAAAGTTTAGTCTCTGAATCTTATTGGCTTAATTACACTACGTCCAGAACGAGTTTGATAAATTGCACTAGCGGGTGCAGTCTCGGTCACGTTTTCAACAGGTGTAACTGAGTTGCGACTCATTTCACGGCACTCACGATGAGCAACGGACTCACTGTTATTCGGCACACACAACTTAGTAATACTCTTATATTCTGGTACATTATGGTTCTTATGTCTAAGAATAACTTCATTTGGGTTTGGTCTAATGAATGTAGAGTTTCGCCTCAGCACCCTGTCTAGGTTCTCTCTAACTAAGTAAGATCTGGGTGTTTCATGTTTAGCAACAACTTTACCTGGAACCCAACTAACTCAAGTATGTAACAGATCCAAAGTGAAAAATATTCTAAGCCCAAATATCCATGTTTGAAATTTTTTGATAACGTAGTTCATTAGTTATTAATTAATGAAAGTGACCAATCAGGAGCGCGCTTCAAAGAATGAGTCAACAGTGGGGACGCGAAAGTGAGACGCTAGTCTCGGTTTACTGCGTGAAAAGTAGTGTTGTTCATAATCGAATGATCTCAATAATCGAATGATGAGCATTCGAGTGATTGCAATAATCGAATGATCACTCGAATTAAAAATAATCGAATGGTCGAACCCCTGTTTTCTGCTTGTACCAGCGTTAACCGCAGAGTTTTCGCTTTTCCGACTTTCATTCGTTCATTTCATACAATACATATTTTATCTTAATGATTTTATTATTTTATCTCAGTAGGTACCTATTTCTATATTCTCAAATCAAAATTTCTATTTAGTAAAGAATATTTTATTGTTCATTAATTTTCAATATGAAAATTCTCAAAAGGAAGTTAGTTACCTCATAAATACTTCCATGCATTTCACGAAATTGAAATATTCGAACGGCCATATTGAAGGGGTACAAAAGGACCATGAATCAAAATCGAAACTTTTTCTTGTGACCTCCTGCCGCGAGAAAGTAAATTCTAAAATTCATAAATATTCATAAAATGAAAAAGAATCCTATAAGAGTCAGCACCTGTGTTCATTGGACGCATTTATCAAAAATCGATTTGAAAGAATGTGTTTCACATCTTTCGAATTAAAATTCACTCGAGATCAGACGTATCATTCGAGCGATCTCTCGAATTAAAATTCACTCGAGATCAAACGTATCATTCGAGCGATCGCTCGATTTATCATTCGAATTAAATTTCACTCGAGATCAAACGCATCATTCGAGCGATCGCTCGATTAATCATTCGAATTAAATTTCACTCGAGATCAAACGCATCATTCGAGCGATCGCTCGAGTTATTATTCGATTCATGCGCAGAAAACGGGATTTTAGTTCTGCGTCGATTATTTTATCATTCGAATGATCCATTCTAATAATCGAATGATGTCGATTATTGCAATAATCGAATGATCGATTATTTTTCATTCGAATGATAACATCACTAGTGAAAAGCCGGCAGCAGCTCTGGCGTCTCACTCTCGCGTCTCTCATTCTTCTATAGCGCGCTCCTGAGTCCTGATTGGTCACTTTCATTAATTAATTACTGATTAACTACGTTATCAAAAAATTTCAAATATGGATATTTGGGTTTGGGCTTAGAATATTTTTCACTTTCGATCCCCTCAAGGAAGTGCGGGACTTCTGGAACACCTGTATATATACGTTGCTAGTTTATCCATGGTCTGTGATTTATCTATGGTTACTCATGTTGAAGCATATATCTACTAATACCAATATGGATTATACGCCTGCTAATAGTTGTCTGAAAGTGAAGTCAGATCTTTGGTAAAGATTGAATTGTACGCATGCGTCAACTCGAAATTCAATTATGACAATAGACTTGGAGGTTATGTCATCATTTATTTACATTTTAGGCTTCAAGATTTTTTTGCGTGGATGAAAACGTTCTACTAAAACATTTCTATTTTAGTTTTCGCAAAGAAATGAATGTTATAAGTTTTCAGAAAACTATTTGATTCATCGTATTGAAGGGAATGCATTCTTTTAGCCGGAATAAATATTGATAATTCATGTATCAAGGATTCATCGAGAAATTTTCGTCAGAAGTTCTAATGGAATTCCGACTACCCGATAAGATAAAACGTAGGTATAGGTATGAACATCTTTGCTGTGAGAGGTTGATAAAATGGTAACTCACATTATTGAATAATCCATCGTAAATCTATCTATAGTTAAATGAACTCTTGTTATCAAAGTAATGTAGAAGTCAAAAAGATTCTTGTGTTTTAGCTGAATTGAATATTTCATTACTGAAACAAAATTGAAATGTGTTTTTTCAGGTAGGTATTCAAGGATATGTTTATTCGCAATGTTACCTACCAATAGTTATTCTCTTCACAATTTTTGTTTGATAAGAAGTCTTGAATTGTTGATCTACTTGCTCAGGATTTAATAATTTTTGATTGTTTATTGAAAGGTTTCAATTCTGAATGAAAAATTCCTTCTTTGCTTCAAACATTCCATTTTGAGATCCTTTTTATAGCAACTATTGAAGTACTATCAAGTAGAGGCCATGAACATTAATTATTCAAATTTGTGTTACGCAATTTCTTAAAATGATGTATTCAATCATTCTATGTAATAAAACAAATAATAACTATTTTACAGTTTATTTACACATTTTTTTCATTACAATTTCATACCAAAAATTATTGCCAAGGAAGAGAACAAACCAGCTTACATGCCGAGGTAGGTAGATTTAGATGAACTTACTTCTTAATTGAGACATATGAAGTTTTGTTCACTTTGGTAGATTGGAAAATATGGGGCCTATTTGATAAGATTTTTGGGGAAATAAGCTTTCATGACATATTCAACATGAGTTAAACTATTAGAAAAGTTTGAATCCTCCTCCAATTTTGAAATGGTACATGAAATTACTTCGAAATATTTTCTTACTATGAGTTTCCAGGTAAACTATGAATTTTTAGTCCATGATCCATATCATAATTGCTTACATGGTAATTGAAATAGCCGTCAGACAAGGGTAAATCCAAAATTTTTCTCAGAAGGGCACTTTCGAGAACAGGTTGAACTTTTATGATTGGATTATTATGTGAATATGTGATTTGGAGTTTGTTACGAGTACCTTCATGGAAATATGCAATTTTTTAACAACCTGGGGACTGCATATTCCATTAAAATTGAATGAGAGGCTATTATTATGACATATCGAGAACATGGGAGTGGAGGTAGCAGTACATACACTAAGTAATACAGTATTGCAAAAATACTGAACCATGACCTAAAATAAAAAGATGTTGAAATTGCTGAATTTTGTTAAATTTTCAATAATACCATCTAAATAGTGAGCAGGATGATATGTAATCTAAAAAACAAAGTTGAAACTAAAAAGACATACCATTGATTGGAAGGATTGCCTGTAAACAGTAGAAGATTAAAATCATGCAAGTTTTTTGCTAAAACAAGATGAGTACCTAATGTTGAGGTGAATAAACCTAGAGTGGAACCTCGATATAACAAATTTTAGAGCAATCTCACCTCAGTTTAACGAATTTCTACTTGCTCCCTTCCGATTTGTTATATCGGGGTTCCACTGCGTATTAATATGATGTAATCAAAAGCCAAGGCAAGTTTACCTCTCAATACGATGAACATAAATACAGAACCCAGATAATATGTAACAAATGATTTATTAAGTTTCAGAATGCATTTATTCTAGAGTCAGTTTAACTGACTGATTTCATTCATTTGATGAAAAGAAAAACACAGCCAATATGTGTGTTGAACAGCTCTTTCACCTAACGGTACATTGGCCATTAAAAACTTAGAGCCAACCCTTTCAGTGGGTTACTATTCAGAAAGAGATTTATACTTTAAAAGATGTCCTCCATCCAAACCAAAATTGACTTCTCTGGGTGTTTTCTATTAGTACCTTTCCCTGTAAAATAATTTTCAACAAAATGTCTTCCACAAATTCACAGCTGTGCGACATCAGCATTTAGGTGACATAGGGCCATCCACTGAGATCTTTGTAGGTGATTCTGAGGGAACCTGAAAAAAATATAGTGGTAAAGGAGAAAGCATGAACGTATAACAGTTGTATTTGAATTTTTTACCTGTGATATGAATTCGAGCGTGTAGGGTCACAAATGTAACATTTGTGAGTAGAGCTCCTTAAAGACATGTTTAATTCCTTATTGAATAAAAGAACACAACAAAATTTTCAAATAGATATAAATACTATTCAAAACCGGACCAACTATACCTATAAAGACTAACCAACTCAACTAGGTAAATTACTTATGATTATATCAAACGCGAAAATGAACAATAACAACAACGATTATAAGTGAAAAATGAACGAGGATTTAAACAACGAACGAACTATTGATTAACGAATTTTCACAAACGGAATAAATAATTTCTTTGGTTATGAGCGTATGAAATAATACATCACATCATTAATTTTACGTGTATGACATAATACAAGGTGCCAGAGAGAGATAGAATAACTACGTTATTTTTTTTCTTAATATTTCTGCACTTGCGCAGATCTGGAGTTTTACCAAAGCCCAGCTTCAGTTTTGATTGGCTCATGGCCCAGCATTCTAAATCACGTGACCTAAAATGGCGTCTGCTGAGGGCAAACCATAGACAACAAGTTGTCTATGGGGCAAACAACTTTCTGAAGTGTCATAACACGTCATAAGGAACCTGGTGAATAAATTAGTTGTGTGTATTTGTTGTTGTTGTTGATAGACTTTTTAAGATGCAAAGTGTTTATTTGACAGAACAACATAAACACCAACGTATTATTTGCCCCATAGAACTTATAGTACATGTACTATGAGTTCTATGGTTTGCCCTCAGCCGCCATATTGAGAATTTGTTTTGACAGGTCATTAGAATGCCCTATTAGATATATGTGTTGAAGTAAAGACTTTGGTTAAAAACAGGGGGATGAAGCGCTAGTAGGTAAGACCGGCAACACGATCCATAATACACATACGTCCTTTCCACTTTTAAATGGCTGCCGAATCGTATGATGTAGCTACGACAAACGTTGAAGTGGATTGAAATGACAATTTTGACGTATGAATAAAATAAGTGGAGTGATGTAAACAAGTGGAGTGGAGAATAAAATGGAAAGAAATTGCATAAATTTCGATCTAGGGATTGAGAGGAAATTATCGAATTATTCTTTTTCAGGTTTATTTTCTTCTCACAACTCGTAACGATATTATAACAAGTCGAAATTTTTATTTTTGATGAATGATTGTCTTGATTAATTTTCTCTAGAACATCCATCAGTTATAGAGAATTCTATTTGAACGGTGAGTTGTAGCTCTAATATTTTCTGATTGAGAATTTAATTGCAATACAAAGTCTCTGTTTGAAATTTTGTTGGATAATGCTCTTATAAGTTAACTGACTCGAAATATAATGATCTGCAAATTCTGTTTATTTGAAGTCTGTATCTCATCCAGATATCCATAAATGTTCAAAGATATGCACTAACTATTTAGAATCATTCTCATTAAAAAAAAGAACTGGCATATTAAGTAATCGAATCTCCAATCATGCTTTCATGATCAGCGTTATTGATAATAACATTACCTAACTGAATGCCTCTCTCAGATATTGGTTTCTCTGAAATTTTGGTTTGTTTTTAGTGTCATCAATGAACGTTACCTGGTAGTAAGAAAAAACAAAAATGTTTGTTTGTTTTTTGAGAAGATACAAATCCACCTGAGACCTGATGATGACTTCCTGTATAGAAACGATGAAAATGAGATCCCTAAACAGTTGTGAGGAATCATTGTGATAAATAATAACGTCAGAGAAGATATATTTCGAAGTTTCCAATGAATATGTTCAAATGTAAACATAAAACAATTTTGTGAAGCTAAATAAATGGATTTTATGATAGCTCAGTTTTATTCGAAATAACAAAGAACATTTCACTTCCAATGAATTTTCGTTACTTTTTAAGTCAACGAAAATCATTGGAAGTGAAAATTTTCAAAACAAAATCAAAATTCAAATAAGGCTCAAAATCCAAAACTTTTCAAGTCGGTAAAGAAGGTTTCTGTATTATCTTCAATTCTCCACTTTTAAATGGCGGCTCAAAGCCATTTCTGTGGTTCTAACTGTCATTGGTGTTGCCATCGTTTAGTAGGGAGGTAGCATTTCTTTTATTAGATGTTCTGTGGTTAAAAACTTAGACAGGTTAAAAAACACTCTTTGCTCATGTCATTTCCAATTTTGTTTATGTCATAGGAAAATTGATTTCCGAGTTCTGAATCTGGAACATCTGAGTTGTTGGTTGTATCAAATTATTTCCATGAATAGTTAAAAAGAATTTTTTGGGTCCCAAGATAATTCCTAATTAATAGGAAAGACTGGAGATTTCGCTAGAAAATATTGTATCTGAAAGCATATTCATACAATTGAAATCTTACTTTTATATCCCTCATCATGGAGGAGAAAATTATTACCGGCTTGAGGGATCTTGGGTGCGTACCTCGAAGTTGTTCATAAAATGTCATAATATTTTCATATTTCAGCTATCAAGGAGCTTTGGTGCAAAAAGGAAATCTGAGGAGTGCTATTGAATATGGTTCTAAAAGTATTGAATACACCAAGTTGGTCAACTATTTGACTACAGAATTACGAACATTGGTTAACTTAGATGAGCAAGTAAATCCTATATCAAGTCCTGAAGATTCTGTGTCTTTCACAATGGAAATAAGTTCATTTCTCAAAGAACTGAGTGAGTTTTTCTACAATGAGTGTCTTCTTAATCTTGAATGAAACTATTTATGCAATCTGCACAACTAATGCATATTCGAAACAACTCCTTGAAAATCATATCATTATTCAATGAAAATCCCACCAAAAACATTCTGTAAAAAACTAGCCAAGTCATGATGGATCTGCTTGTTTATATCTAAAAAGTAATAAAATCTATACAAAGTCGTGCCAAGTCTAAGACTCCTTACTGCGATTTCTTTATTATTATAGTTAATGTTGTGTGACTTGGCTGTTGAAGGATACACAAGGGTACAAAACAATTTTCCATCGTCAATGAATAGCAGTTCTGGCAACAGATTGGTGGAATGGCGCCATGGAGCACCTAGTTTTGTACCCTTGTGTATCCTTCAACGGCCAAGTCACACAAGATTAACTAAAATAATAAAGAAATTGCAGTAAGGAGCCTTAGACTTAATAATAATACCTGTAGAATTGTTCGTAAATTTTTGTCAAGTGTATCGTGATCGAGCCTATTCCCTTTGATTATTGTATCTGGGAAAGGTAAATTTATCTGGCCGGGTGCCGAGATAGTGAATAAGTCCACGATCATAATAATAATAAAACTCCTTTATTTCCAAATGAGTTACATTCCCAAAAAAAAGAAAAAAACTAAAAGAAATTGTGTCACTGATAAAATTGAAAAAACACTAATTTTTGTTGAGGTATTCCCTCATGGTGTAAGGTTCTAAATCTATTAGGTACTTCTTGATCTCTCTTTTGAAGGTTTTCTGAGTTCTTAAATTCTGCAGTCGGATTGGTATGTTAATGAAAAAGTTGATGCATCTGTAATGAGTGCCTTTTTCTGTGAGTGTGAGTCGTATGAATGGGGTATATGATATCATTGGATCTTGCTTGATAACTATGATTTCTTTCAGTTTGGAGGTTATTGGTGTTCCGTGACAAGAACATCAAACATTCATATATGTATAGTGCATATATGGTAAGGAACCCATGTCTCCTAAACACCCCTCTGCAGCTTTCTGCATCTTATGGCTCGCTTTTGGACCACAAAGACATGCTGAATGTCCTAACAGGACCCCCAGAATACTATTCCATATCTTGCAACTGCTTCGAAGCAGGCATAGTAGAATGATTTTAGTGTACCCTCATTCATGCGGAAACCGATACTTCTGAGGGCATATGTAGTGGAATTTAACTTCTTTTTAGTGTTTCTTATGTGTTCTCCCCAATCAAGAAATTCATCAAGATAAACTCCAAGAAATTTTGATGATCTGTTTAATGGTTGTCTAATGTTCCCAAGAGTAACTTCATCTGGTATTCTGGCCTTAGCTTGTTTTGTCCTGAAAAGAATAGATGTTGTTTTGTCTTTGTTCAGGATAAGTTGATTTGTGTTGAACCACTCTTCAACCTTGGTGAACTGCTGACTTGCTCTATCTATGGTCTCCTCCACAGTGTTTCCCCAGACCAAAATATTGTTGTCATCAGCATATTGGGTTATAAGGGATTTGGCTTAAATTTCTGGTGTTGAATTGGGTGTCCTCTGGTTGTCCTCATGCTGTTCCAGAAAAGAGTCCTCCACATCATTCAGAAATACCACAAACAGGAGTGGACCCAGTAAACTTCCCTGATGTATTCCTATATAGTTTTCCTTCGTTTGGGATATTCCCTTTACATTATTTCTTTCAACTGCAACGCACTGCTTCCCTCCAACTAGATAGGTTTTTAACTATTCGTATGCCCACCCTCGAATACTGTACATCCAGAGCTTCTTTAACAGGATGTTGATGTTTAGACAATCATATGCCTTTGAGAGATGTAGCATCATTTCGAGTGCATAGTTTTTATCCTCAAGCTTGTCTATGATAGTTTGGACGAAGCTGTAAATAGCTGTAACAGTTGGTTTGCCCTTTAGATAGCCATGTTGGTTCGACTTCAAAATATCACACCTGACTTGGCACGACTTTGTATAGATTTCATTACTTTTCAGATGTATTATTACAAATATTTCTTTTCTTTTTTTCCGGTTCTGATTCTTCTACAGTAGCAACAGTTTTTTCGCATCGCCCATTCGCGTTCATTATTAATACTTTTAGACAGTTTAATTTCTGAAAGATCGGCGCGGTATTTACGCCTAAGCCAGTATTCGGTGATCGCTGAAGCTTGAGCTTTTATACTTTTGAAGTCAACATTTATGAGGTGCTCCCCATGAAGATTGGTTACTCGCGAAAGCGCCACGTAGGCTTGGCAACAAGAGAATATGGAGGTGCCAATGTCCATGAGGGCATTTTTTAAACTTAGACCTTTGCTCTTGTGAATTGTTAGGGCATACGCCAAATTGATTGGGAATTGTTCTCTGCACACATATGCCCGGGGTATGATCTCAAATTTTGACTTAATAGGTAATAATTCGTGAATCAAATTATTATCGAATTTTACTACCAATTGTTTAGGCTTTGTTTGATCTTCTAGGTCCCACCTCACTTTCTGTACAACGCCTATCGTCCCATTCACTAAACTAAAAAAATCAGTCCAGCAGTTATCGACGCATCATATTTTTGTAAACACGCCCGGGCCTTCATTATCATACATTCTGAACAATCCAAGAAATCTTTAGCAACTAACTTTATCTCGGGGTGCGGAATCGCTTTTAACATAGCATTATTTAACTGCATAAACATATTTCTAGTCGGTAGTAAACAAACAGTATCTTCTGGTAAGTCCCTCAAACATTGTGCTATTTCCATTAACCTTCCTTCATTGGAATGCGAGAGCAGAGGTATCAATCAGTTAGACAGTATATCTCTGTCTGATAGGGTTGTCACTCCTACTCTGATTCTTTTTAACATTTCTACAAACGTAGAATCATCCAGCTGTCTCATATTCAACGTAAGTTTGTCGTTACTTAAAAGTTCAGTCCATAAGTTTGGAATACTAAAAGTTTATTAATTTCTGAAGGGATTAGTTTTTCAAATGGAGACTTTTCTCTAATAAGTGGAAGTTGCAAAAGATCCCCAAGCACTGAAATATGCTTTTTTTCAAACCCACCATCTTCTACATCAGAAGGTATGTCGATCTTTAATAGTTTGGTTGGTGTTTCACACACTAATAAGACTTTTATTCTTGACTTTAAAACTACTTCTTATAGGCGTTGAACGTTGTTGGGAATGAAACAAGCCTTATTCCTAAAAAACTCTTTTAAGAGGGGCCTATACCGTAATGACGTTCAGTTCAAAACGCGATTCGGTATTTCTCACGATAGAGACCACCGATTTAAATGGGGTTTTCACTATTATTCAATTTGAAGTGTTCTTCAAGTCGGAAAGTTCATAACTTTTTTTTTTCGTCGACTGAAAAAAAAATAAATTTTTTTTTCTTTCTTAGTGACTCTATATGCATGATAATAACTTTCCGACCTAGATTATTTTTTTTTAATGAATTTCCACACAAAATTTAACACAAAAAGTTTTTTTCAATCGCTCCAAAACCGATTTCAGTAAAATTAAAATTAAACGATGGTAAAGTGCTGCCACCTAATCGACAAACTTGGTTATTTCCACTGTCTACTGATCGTTCCGTCTATCTGGCAATACTGCACATTGAAGCAGGTACTATTCAGCAAAATCCAAAGGCAAATATGTATTGTTTACTTGTAAGGCGTCTGTTATCAGTGAAAAGTGAAAGGGCTGAAAACAACACCGAAGAAGAGGACCATACCCCTACTATTATTATTAGCGGAGAGTGTGAAAGCTAATTGCATGAGATTTTGTGTCTTGAATGCTATTCAGCTAAAGTAGGATTTTTCTAAAAAAATGAAAAGTTCGAATTATGTTTGTCACTTGTTACTAAGAGATTGAGAGTAATATCAGATATTTCTTCATATATTTTTTTAACGTCATTTAAAAACTTATGTTCATCAATGTTCATCCAAAAAAACTTCTGTGAAATAATCTTGGAAATAAATATAATATCATAGTCACTAACAACAAATAAAGAAAGCTAGTTCAAATTAATGATATCAAAAAATATATGACTTTGATATATAGGATGTCCCAAGTTCGAGTGCCTATTAGACGTTTCTAGAGAACTGGACATATTTGAAATCTGGAAATTGGGATTATCATATTGTTCGAATTTTTCTACTGGAGTCTGAGCGCTCTCGGTTATATAAGAAGTGAAAATAGATTTGTTAAAAAAAAAATTTCTACAAGCGTGCGCTTTCCCCCTTATTCCTGCACGCATTTCAATTCGTAAAGAATCACATTGTCAAACAGTGCGGAAAAAACCTCTGCTATTCCATTCCCGCACACTTTCCGTGCGGGAATGGAATAGCGGGGGTTTTTGCCGCACGCTTTTTCTAAAGAATGAACTGAATTATGATATGTTCCTATGCACCAAACGCCACCAACGACGTTGTTATGGAAACGACATGTGAATTAAAATTTGACATCAGTATGAAATTATTTGAATATTATATCAAATTGAATTTGATCAGTGTGATGAGATCAAATTGATATCTTTTCCGCACTGCAGTTTCGTGCGGAAAAATATAACCCTTTTCGCACTTGTTAGGAAAATAACTATTTTTAATTTTTTTCTTCTTTTAAGTATTCAATTCTGAATAAGTACATTTCTGTTTAAACCATGGTTTAATTTGATTCTGCAAAGAAAAATAATTATTGTACTTCAATAAAAAAAAATTGAAAAACTTAGAGAATTATCATTATTTTTTTTCGCACAATAAAACGCAATCATAAAAAAAGGGTACTAATTTGAAAAACGATTTTCGATATTTTTTTCTCTGGAGTAAAGTTTCATATACCTACCTATATTGCCTGTAACTAATAATGTGAATATATACAATTCCTTTGATACAGCTTCTCATACAATAAACAAATTTAAACTCATTAAAAAATTTCGGTTTAGATTTTTAGTCTCAATTACAATTTTTTATATACTGTAGATTCATATGTGCATGATTTTTTTAGTCCACGACTCTTTTCCGAACCTAACTTACAATCAAAACAGAAATTCGCAATAAATTCGTACAACTAAGAAGTAGTAATATATTCTTATTTTTTTCCTTCACATCTTTCAACACAGGTAGCATGCCTGTCTGGTCGTTGAGCTAAAATCAATATTATAGACCTCAACCTTGAAAGTGGGAATACCCTACAACTGAGGGAATTATTTCTTCCCATCTCGTCAAACGTAAGGGCACAGAGGTAAGACTCTTTCCTGTGAATTTACAGTGTTGTCGGCAGTTTCGTGAATAATCCCAGTTCATTCGTGGATATTCGTGAACATTCGGCATTTTCCGCCCTTCCCTTGGTAAATGCTGTACGTAACAGAAAACCGCATGTGGAAGAAAAGGACGGTAAATACGAGGAATGTCTGTGATATCTTCGGACGTCCTGAAAATCGACGATTTCTTAGAGGGGGTGAGGGGTAAGACGTGGGTAGAGTTTGACGTGCGCTCAGGAAGCCCCGCGGTATAAACCCCTCTTGAAGACAAGCTTTTATACAAACATCACTCATCCGCCATTTTGAAGCCGCCATCTTGAATTCCCAAATTTTGAAGAATCGTAATTTCCGATCCAGAAATCCCCCAGATAACAATTTTGAATAGAATCGGATCATAATTACAAAACTAACTCATCCGCCATATTGTAGCCGCCATCATGAATTTTCCAATTTGGACAGAAGAATCATCATTGTCGAACCAGAAAACCCCCAGGTGGCCCAGATTCTAATTCCGAATGGAATCGGATCATAATTACAAAACTCATCTGCCATTTTGGAGCAGCCATTTTGTTTTTTCTGTAACAAATATTTCATGATGTATTGTCACTAGAATTATGTACACCGGCCCAATTTCAAATCAATCGGACGATTAGAAGTGTGTCATATTTAACTTGCAAGATTTGATTACAGACAGACAGACAACGGGACAGGTGAAACTAAATAAAAACGTATAAAAATAACTCGCCACTTTGCAAAAGAATCATTTATTCCCCCTAACTAATTGGAAAATAATTACACCTTGATCAACTTAGCGATTTATAACTCCCACAGTGGAGAGTAATGTAACACTTTACAATGTGTTATGAAAAATTCCTAATGAAATGGATTCTGAAAACTAATGCATACATTCGTGCTCAAATATCTGGTTGGGACCATTTCCCCTGGTTCCCCTATCCCTTTCCGATGGGCTTCAAGAGCTTTTTGTCGAGTCAGACTTATCCGTTGACGGATTTATGGAAAACAGCGAACACAAAACTCTGAACGTGTATCTTGGGTTGCCTAATCAATGTCTCTGACAGTTGGGCTCTTGTGTTTTCAAATAAGGGTCACCAGATCTTCGATTTTCCTAGTTTTTATAGTTTTCCCTTTATGTGGCCATCAAACCCTAACTCTGTACCAAATTTCAGCTCTCTGAGTTAATGGGTTCTATTTTGATGATCATGAGTGAGTGGGTGAGTGTCGAAAATGCGAAACTTTGCTTTCGCTTAGCTTCGGAACTAAATGACCTACACACTTGAAATTTTGGATTTCAAGTACATGATTATAGCTTACTGGATGACAAAAATTTCTGCTTTCTGGTATCATCCAGAGGTTCTCAAATAGGGGCCTGAAAATGCGGCGAAATGGTTCCGGTAAAGGATGGTACGGCAGTGTTTGCTTCGCGCTCGACTTGGCGAGGGCACTGCCGTACCCCCAAATGCATTGTTCTTGTCGCTCTAGGTTCCAAAGTGGCTGGGTTTGACCAAACATTTCAATCTGGTTTAAGGAGATAACGATTAACGACTTGAAAGCCACAGAATATAAAAGTTGACCTCCCTAAACGAGATTAGGAACGTTTGTTTAACCGGCATTATTCAGTACAATAAACTGAGATTATTTGTCGTTCATGATATTTGACCTAATTTGAGCAGAGCGCATCCAACTGGCAGTCATCATCAGTGCTTGCTGAAAATATGGGAAAATAGTCTATGTACATATAAAAGGGATGGTATTATTATTCTTCATCGGTCTCCCGTTCTCAGCTCGAGCCGGTTATTCTTCTATGAACCAGTGAAAAAACAATTCAGTTCCTCCCACTAGTTCATAAATTTCCGCACGATGTAACAGGTTTGCAAATCCACAGCCTGCTGTGCATATCCCGCGATATTCCGGGATAATTCGATCCCTTGAAGATTTCTCTTCTCCATCCAGGAAGTGGTTTGTCCTCGCAATTGTTCACGTAATGAAAAGCTCGCATTACTTCAATATTCATTTCGCGGCTACACTGGATACGTGCGTTGCGAGCTCCCCTGCGGGCAGTCCTCCTCACGGTGGTCGAGCCAGCAGGTGGAGTGGCATCTCGATCTTCTGCCATGATATCGGTTTCCACTTCTCGTTCATGGGTTTGCCACCATTTACCCTTGGTGGCCCAGGTAACTCGGGCCGTGGGGACGTCACCCCCCATGTGGCGTGGCAGAAACCAAACCACACCCGTGCGGTTATTATTATTCTTCATCGGTCTCCCGTTCTCAGCTCGAGCTGGTTATTCTTCTATGAACCAGTGAAAAAACATTTCAGTTCCTCCCACTAGTTCAGAAATTTCCGCACGATGTAACAGGTTTGCAAATCCACAGCCTGCTGTGCACATCCCGCGATATTCCGGGATAATTCGATCCCTCGAAGATTTCTCTTCTCCATCCAGGAAGTGGTTTGTCCTCGCAATTGTTCACGTAATGAAAAGCTCGCATTACTTCAATATTCATTTCGCGGCTACACTGGATACGTGCGTTGCGAGCTCCCCTGCGGGCAGTCCTCCTCACGGTGGTCGAGCCAGCAGGTGGAGTGGCATCTCGATCTTCTGCCATGATATCGGTTTCCACTTCTCGTTCATGGGTTTGCCACCATTCACCCTTGGTGACCCAGGTAACTCGGGCCGTGGGGACGTCACCCCCCATGTGGCATGGCAGAAACCAAACCCCATTATTATTATTATGTATTATTATTATTATTAATGAAAATCAGGTGTAGTAATAATGAATTATGATACTTCTTTTAGTCAACGTTTATAAGACTTTAGCCGGGTTTCACAAAAGTTGATCGTGTGATTAAATGCTTAATCGAGCGATTCTGTGATAAAAAATCCGTAAATTTGAAATTCTATTGGTCGATTTGACAAAAACGTCAAGGTATTCTGTGAATCACTCGATCAACGATCTTTGTGAAACCCACCATTAATCGTTCTCTGCTTTCAAAACTATTAACAGTGACAGTATTCAAACTTGTAGCAGATAAAGTTTGTAACAGATGCCATAAGAATATGTCATAGAAATCAAACCTGGTTTATTGATTTTGATAAATTTATGGTAGAATCATCTCATTACTTGTCTTTTCCTCATCATAGTGGTAGCTAGGAGCATAGAATATAATATTATTCTATGCTCCTAGGTGGTAGCCAGGTATACGAAATGAGTCACACCTGATTTCTATGACAGATTCCTATGGCATATGTCACAAACTTGATTGCTGCAAGTTTTAATATTACTACTGATAATAGGTTTGAAAAAGGAGATAGATTCAGTCTCTGAAATGATCACTAAGAGAATTTTTTTCATTTAATTGCTGATAAATGGCGTAGTCCATGTAGGACTTCTGCTAGAGAAGTCCGCGTTGCTCTATTTAACCATGCATATGATATTAATGGTGGGTTTCACAAAGCGTAAACCCCGGTGATCGGATACCAACGACTTGATTGTCTCGTTTTTCAACCTCAGATCACTGGTGATTCGCTTTGTGAAAACCACTGTTAGATATCCTCATTTTATGTGCGGACAAAGGGTCACAACATTAAGTACTGAAACACAGAAAACCAAAAGACGAAAAGCTGAAAGGTAGATGACCAGAGACTGAACAAATGGTTTCAAAACTTGCATTGTGAGGCAGGGAAAATTCACATAATTCTTCTTTGAAAAATACTCACGACGTGAGCGAACTAACGCGGTGCGAAAGCGCATTACACAGCGTGCAAAAAAAGTAACGTAACTCGTCAATAATTCTTGCACGAAGAATGGGCATCCCTGGCATTGTTCACGATTGACTAACGTTCCTATCTGTCCCATCGTACGAGGTAATGGCCTCAAATAACTTCGACTCACTGATCACGAATCAGTGGTCAAATTCAATTCTATCCGTCCGACCGTTAACACGATAACACTTGAACGAATAAACCAAGGCCGGTATTCGTAGTTGTCACTCAAGATAAGGGTCCAATTGTTACTTGATGGACTGCTACACATGCTAACGGAGCTCGGCTTCGAAAGTGTAGGCTATGCTGATAATTTAGTCCAAATAGTTAAAGGCAAATTCGAAGGCACTTTGCGACTTATTGAAGAAAGGCCTTAGAATAATTGGGCAGCAGTGCTTGTCAGTGGAACTGAGCTAACCAAGTAATTCCGTTCACTCGGAAAAGAAACTTTCCATCCATGAAGACGTTATCATTAAACGGAGATATCTTCGAGTGGGAGTTTGATGTTGAATACCTGGAATTAACTCTGGATAGCAAATATGTTGATAATGCTATTGGGCTCTGATAGCGTGCAGGTGTCTATGCGGCAGGAATTTGGATTGCAAGCCAAAAATACTGCGATGGATTTACGTCATGATTGTGAGACCTATAATAACATAAGGGCCAGTGTCCTGGTTTGCTAAAGCAAGTCAGGTAAGTACGAGGAAAATGCTTGTCAAAGTACAGAGGTTTGCCTGCTTGTGCATCACGGGAGCTATGAGTTGAGATAATTACAGATCTCACCTTTACATCTAGCGATTGATAGGGTAGCCCGTAGCCTACGTAATCTAGATTACGTAGGCTACGGGTAGCCCATAAGACAATCCTCAGTATATCTGAAAGAAAATAATAGTACGAGAGAAGACGACCAAAACAATGTGTCATAGCCGCCCGGCTAAAACCGTGTAAAATCGATAGATAAGATGACCCTAGAGCCTACTGGTAAGTAGTAATACTCAGAAGTGAAGCATCTTCGAGGGGGGCCATTTCTGCTGTGTAAAAAAATGGTCGACTGTCGTATAACAGCCCGTCTGACATTGAATAGGAATAGAATAGAAATAGATTTTGTTATTTTATCACTAAAATTTGTGTTTTCAGACATTTTGTGCTTAGCGTTTGACCTGAGTGTATTTTCAAAAATGTCAAAAATCTGACCTTAGTGACTCATAGCAGCTCGGTCCATTCGTATGGATGCCCAAAATACAAAAATACGGTTTTCAGAAATTTTGGGTGTCGCCTATAACGAAAAAATGTGCCGGAGTCGCCCGGCAAAAACTCCGACTCTCTTACTTGGCTACACTAGTAAGAGAAAGACATATGCGATCTCATCGAAAAGAAAAGAGATGAACCAAGTGTGTGGTCAACTTGTCAAAATCATATGGAAGATGTGAACAAATATTTATGTGACCACAGGCTTGCTTTGCCCACAAGCTCTGACCACGAGTTGATGTGTTAAATATAATTCATGTTAGACTAATTCCTGAATTAAAGTCATATATTTTTTTATATATTTCATTTGGAATATATCTATTTGGTGTTAGTGACTATAATCAAAAGAACTCTGTGAAGTATTTAGGAAATTTCTCAAATTATTTTAGGGACTTGTGTCAGAAATATATTAGAAATGATTTGAGATTGGACATCCCTCAGATTTTTGAGTTGAACGTTGAACTAATTCATAATATCTTTAATAAATATAATGCATATAATTTTGCTGAATAATTAATGTTTTATTGGCTACAAACTACAAAAGCGTATTATCATTTCATTCTTCCGTGTGTCAGTTCCACAGATTCAGGTAACTTCTTATTTTAACATTAAATTTTTAATTTAAATTATCAATACACATTGACACATTGGATGAATGTGTGATAAATATGTGTATGAAAAAAATTGAACGATACCCCTGGGGTAAATTTACCTCACGTTTATGCAACCGGGCTAAGTACTGCAAATTGAAAAGTTGTCTGATTATTTACATGCTACATTCAATTTGTCTGATATCATTTTTTTCCACATCTGGGGAACGTATTCAATCATTGCTATGAGTCACTTAGGTCAGATTTGTTGACATTTTCGAAATGCTATAAAAATGTAAGGCGACATGGTTTTTGTCTGAAAATTGATCTTTCCACATCAATTGACACGACATAACCTATAAAAATCATTTTCAGACGGGCTGCTGTAATTTTTTTTTCATTTTTTATTTTTTTTAATGGTCTCCTGGGTACGCGCTACAATCTTGGTGTCTGAAAACTGTGTTATTATTGGTATCTCAGGGCTGTTATCTAACTACATTCCGGAAATCAGACGGGCTGCTATGAGTCACTTATGTCATTTTTTTGACATTTTTGAAAATGCGCTCAAATCATACGCTACGCGCAAAATGTCTGAAATTCGCATTTCTGGGTACAGCGTCATATAATCTATCGATTCCGTGCGGTTTTAGCCGAGCCGCTATGAGGCAAAAATCTTGGTCGCCATCTCTCGTACTATAAGCACTGAGAAAAACTTCAGTACAATGCTAAGTGAAGGAGAGGACTGGGAACGGGAATACACCCACACTATCTTAGAGAAAAACGACGCTGGAGTATACGGGGCAAAAAACAAGTGTAAACTGTAGTTAGGCCCCCTCGAATGTTTTTTAGGCAGAATTACTGACAATTAAAAGATGTCAGAGGTACGATACAGCCATTCACTCGGATAGTCAAGCCGCTATTAAAGCACTGAGCTCCTATACGTCATCGACTCAAAGTTGATCTAGGAGTGCCGGAAAAAACTCAATGATGTAGGCAAGAAAAATAAGGTCTCAAAAGAAATGAAGAGATCCATATGGTTGCCGGAGAGGGCGCACAAACGCCAGTTACTGGCCCAGAACCTTTCTGTGGTATAGGGAAATGCAGCTATGAGAAAGAGTTTTGGAGAAAGAGAAAACCGAAAGGGAAACACTCTGGCGGAATCTTCCAGGAATGTACCACTCTGAAAAGTTCCTTCGGAATATTGAATCTGTATGATCCAAAAGGTATCTGGATCTTGTTAAGAACCAGCTACACTTCCTCACATGCTTTTTTACAATATATTGTCGTCTTAGGAAGGATCTGAGAAGAATGGGTTTATCGGACACTGAAGAATGTAGATTTTTTGGGCGGGAGGAAGAAACTCCTATTCACCTAGTTACTGAATGCCTCCCCATCGGAATGCAAAGGAAATAATCCTTTGGGCAAGAAGCTTGCAGGAGTGAGGAATTAGCCTCGTTAAAACTTTCCCAAATATTGGATTTCATTAGATCTCTGTAACGGGAAGGCGAGCTGTAAAGTGGGTGGTGAGAACAGCTTTGGTATCTCCACAGTAAAATACTCCACAAAAATACCGTCTGGAGAGGGGGGGGGGGGCACGTTAAATGAATACTCTAGAAACTTGGAAGATCTCAGGGTTGGTTCAAGTCTCTAATCCCGCGATTCAGTTCGACCAGTGGTTCCGTGAATATGGTCTGCCGAAATTTGGTTTTCCTGAATATTTCAGAACTACGGAATCGATATAAACGAACCTACCTCAAAAATTTTGTTCAGATCGCGAACCAGAATGAAATAAAATTCATGTAAATTGCCGAAAAAAATCCAATATTTCTGTAACAATAGATCATAGACCATTTATTTGACTATCAAATTTTTTCGGGAGTAATTGAAAATTGATTTCAATTGATCTTTCCAACTGGCAAATTCGAATCTACCTACAAGGTGGATCTACTTTTTAAGGTTCAAGTGACGTGTTTCTACTTAATGAAAAAACTAACCTGTAAGGTAATTTTACAATACAAATCCAATTTTCAGACTGCCCGTATCAACACCTCACACAAGGTCATGTTTCCGATAGATTACAAAATGTGGAAGACAGAGAATTATTACTAGATTATCTCATTATTGAACTTATGATGGCCAGAATGACTCAGGACACAGTCCCCAAGAATAAAATTGAATTGAAGTTGGTGAGTATTCCTTTTCGTATAATATAGGATGGCATAGTACGGAAATAAAGTGGCAACCACTTAATATGTATTTCGAATTTTTTCTGATTATTTTTGTACATACTACTCTACACCTATCTTCAGCAGTTTCTCCAGAAATTACCGGATTCCTGAATTTTTCGTGCAAAACCGAGCGCATAATTATCAATTATTGCACACGAACGTCTAAAGGTGAATAATAATAATAATACAGACTATTCTGACGTGACTTGATTCCACGTCACGTCAGACGTGTAGCAGTGCTCACATTGGTCTAATATGAACGTGAACGTCAAAATGTGAGTGATATAAAAATGAAACACATCGTTCTGTCCGTTCACGTTCATATCAGGCCAATGGGAGCACCGACTTTGCCTGACGTGACGTGAAATCACGTCACGTCAGAGTAGTCTGTATTCACCTTAATTCAGGGGGCTACTGTTTTGCGGGCGATGCACCGGTTCCTGCTAGTTCCCTATTCGACACTTTATTTTAATTTTCATGGATGTTTAGTCGGCCTACGGAATAGCCGGACGGCGGATTAAATGTTCGTGTGCCGGGGCCCTTAGGAGAACCGGAAAGATGATGTCGTTTTTAATTACATTATTTTCAAAACTCCTAAATTTTCAATGCGGTTTTTGTTTTTAATCAAGGATATAATCAGCCTTTTAGGCGGCTTACAGTATCACTCGAGACAACATTTGTTGGAAACACTCGCTGCTGGTAACGAAACCAGAGAAACGAGTAGGAGTTTTTTTACACACTGAAGACACGATTTGTGTTGAGACGGTGTGTGAGCTCCTGTTTGATTTACTGGTTTTGAGAGCAGCGCAGAATCGTGGTAAAATACAAGATGACAAGATTTCATGTGTCATTTATGTGCATGAAACTACATATTAGATAAACTACCAAATGAAATTAAACAGATAAAACTTAGCAATCAATTCCCAAGAGGAGAGTAAAAATACTCAGATCGAGAACGATACAACTCAAAGTTCTTCTTTCTTTCATGACGGATGCATGGGAATCCAGCATAAGAGTTTCTGCTCCGTAAGTAAGCATCGGCAACAAACATTCGTCGAAAACCTTCCTCTTCAGGCTGTGACGACCTCCCGTTTCTATCTGTTGCCGTCTTATTATCCTCCGAAGACACAGTAGTACAGTAGTGACTATATTACCACAGTGACGACAACTGGTCATAAAACTGTCACAAGTCCGCCATGTTTTTTCCAGACGTTTTGGCGGTATTTTTGAATTTAGTATCGGTAACTTACGGGGCAATATTTCATATTGTAATTGTAGGTCTCAATTTCATTAGGAAGTAACATTATGTTACATGAATTCGATCTAAGTTGCAGATGAACTGAATCGTGCTATTTATTTTCCCGAAGATAGAGATGGAGAATATTGGTTATCTTTAACTTCTAACTTAAATTATTATTGAGAAAAAACTCAAGAACTACATACACAAGTAAAGATTATTATTTTCCAATAATAAATTCATCTTGATTGATCAGTTATGGGCTTAATGGCAATACCTCTAGAAAGAAGTCCTTATTCTCAATCTGTAGACAACAAAACGTCCCATAATTTTGAATTCCATCTTCGATCCAACGTATTTCGTCTCAAATGAACTGAATCGTGCTATATATTTTTCCCATGATACTAAAACCCACAAGGTATGATCACTTGATGAACGAGTTTTGACTAGGTTGGCGCATGACATCACTACGTGACAAATGGCGATTATTTGTCACATAATTCTATGTTAATTTCATAGGCATTTAATTGGATTTGCCTATTTATCCGTGAACATAATTTTCTTATTCATAATATTTGCAAAAATACCGTATCTGATCGAAAAGAAATCAAAATAGTTGTTGAATGTAGAATAACACTTGAAAATTCCAGCAGAATATTAACTCGTGACAAATATAGTTGGGTACCTAGGAAAACAAACGAGAATAAGATTTGACTTTCAAGTCAATTTTCTTTGATATTTTTATTGGAATGATTTAATTACACATTAAATTATTAATAATGATATATCTTTATTTCGAAGTAAGTCGTTAATTTGGTTAAGGTACGAAAATACATTATATTTATTGCTTCTTGTAGGGTATCCCTGTGATGTCCTTTTTTATTAAACTAGTTTATCAAATTATAGACCAATTTGTTTAACATCCAACATATCTAAAGTAATCGAGAAATTGTTGAAGGTTCGTATTGTCAACTTTTTGGAGAAGAATAAAGTCTTGTCTCATAAGCAGTACGGTTTCAGGACAGGGAAATGTACAGAGGACGCAATCAGACAGCTGGTGGAGAGAGTATATGGATGGATGGATGGGAACAAAGTGGGCATATGCGTGTTTATAGACCTTGCAAAAGCCTTCGACACCGTATCACATAAAAAGCTCTTGAGGAAACTTTACCTGAACGGCTTCCGAGGAAAAGCACATAAATTGATGGAATGCTACTTATCAGGTAGGACACAATTTGTGAAAATAGATGGGCATTCAAGTGAAAAACACACTGTTGAATATGGAGTGCCACAAGGAACAGTATTGGGACCCATTTTACTCATCATATATATGAACAACCTATTGCTAATGAAAAGAAAAGGAGAGATTATCAGTTTTGCAGATGACACTGCCATACTGTACGAAAATAGTACCTGGGAAAAGTTGAAACATGAAGCGGAGAAAGATCTTTTAATTGTAAAACAGTGGTTCAGAGAAAATAAACTGACGATAAATTTGCAGAAAACCAAGTACTTGCCTTTTTCTGCTTACGAATCAGGTCAGCCACATATGGGCAATCTAGAAGTTGACGATGAAACATCAATTCCTGAAGCGGAACATATAAAATATCTGGGTATCACAATCGACCGACATTTGAGATGGGATAAACATATAGATACTTTGGTGTCCAAACTGAGGTGTCTACTTACCAAGTTTAGATGTCTCAGACAGTTCCTGGATTTAACACATCTGAAGATGATATACTCAGCTCTATGTCAGTCCCAAATTAGATATGGCATAATAGGTTGGGGTGGAGCATACAGTTGTCACATGAGGAGGGTTGAGGTGGTCCAGAAATGGTTGCTACGTGTTATCTACGGTAAGCCTCTTCTCTTTCCGTCAGATGAATTGTTTGCTGTTTCCAAGATTATGAATCCCCACCAGTTGTTTGTGATGCAGATACTAATTGGCGTAAACGCAAGAAATATTAAACTCAAATTAACTGAGTATGAATATAACACAAGAAACAAGATGAATCAATATCTTACGCCCCGAGCAGAAAAACGCATAGGTCAGAGATGCTTTGCCTACCTGGCCCCACGAATATATGCCGTAGTTCCGAACGATCTTAAGAATATAAGAATATTAAAAACCAAAAAAATGAAAATGATGAATTGGGTAATTGAAAAGGGAAGAAAATATTTCAATTCGATAATAAATCCCCGTTAACTCACCCCAGATACGTTCTTCCGAAATAAAATATTCAACATCTTTAACAACTGCAACCTTCCACTGTATACATTGAACTCCTAATAAGTTTTTCTAAGAGATATGTACTGGTTACAGATAAAATTAATCTGGACCGAATATACTCGTAAGCCCGAGTATAAGCCCATTGTGCTTTTGTTGTGTAGATGAGATTTTCACTTCTTGGTACGAATAGTATTGTCTTGGAGAATTTTTAAGTTTTTTCTTTGTTGGTTTCCATGTTATAACACTGTCTAGGTAATTGTTTTTGAGAATTCATAAAATAATTTGAATACCGGCTACTGTATTATATCATGTTTAGTTATAAGTCACGTACAGGCTAACGCCTCGATGATTGTTGTTTATACCTGTAGCTTCACAGAATAAACCATATTATTATTATTTAGCTAGAATACTGAGGAAAACAATAAAATAATAATTTACGTAACAAGTCCGGAAAATAGGGTTTTTTTGGACGAATAGACAAAATTCTAGGACGAGCCGGAGGCGAGTCCTGGAAGTCTGTGAGTCCAAAAAAACTATTTTCGGGCGTGTTGCGTACAATATTTTTTCGGCAACCGTGTAGAATTACAAATCAATGGTAGGACACATTTCTTTATTATACATTTTGATTATTATTTGAATTGAACAGAACAGAAATGTCATCCGTTATTTCGTTGCTATTGTGATGATCATCACAATGACAACAACGACGTGAGTTTTCCGGCCTAGTCCGGAAAGTACAGGGTATCCCATTTTGGGCACTTTTACGGGATGTCTCCGTTATTTTTAACTTTAGCGGGATGCGGTTTTCGCGACAGCGTGCTACTTTTTTTTGCATTGTCCTCTTAGTTTTTGCTATACAGGGTGGAAATGAAAAGTATCACTTTTTGATCACCCCCCGTATCTCAGTTGTGCTTAAACTTGGAGAAATGGTTGAAACGCATTCCTATAGATTTTTTTTCCGTAGAATCCAGTGGCTTAGTCAGTTTTTCAATTTAACTTTCCGTTTTTGAGTTATTGAGCAAACATATGTTTTTTTTAAATCGGACACCCTGTATATTATTTTTTATTCTTATTAAGCACAATCTCAGCTTTTCAAAAACATATTATTTTATGCATTTATTTTCAAAACCAAGCTCAGAATTCAAGATTTTGTAATTCAATTGTCAATGACTAAGTAAGGCTTTATGACTGTTTATTAAAAACAAAAAATAAATGTCAAAGCTTTGTCGGTTGGTTTAAAAGTTTACAGTTCTCTCAGTTTTTATTATTTATTATATTATATTAAAGCCGTTCCCAGATAATGCGTGTATTTGACGAATGTGCCTTCGTAGTGCACCTTCGGGTACCCTCCCACACACTGTGGCGAACGCGAAATGTTCGACATTCGTTTCTCTATTGACAAACGTTCGCCGCACGGTTTTGCGCGACTCTGACTGAAGACAGAATAGGCAATCTACTACGCGTAGTTAAGCACACTGTCTGGGAGCTAACGCGAATGAGCGCGAATGTACTTCGTCTTCCTTTTGATTCGTGCCGTTTTACCGACAAGACTTCGGATAGCAGGCGACTGCCGAACGATACCCGCAGTTGAGCTCCCACGCCTCCCACACAGTACGCGGAGCACCGCGAATGCCAAACATTCGTCAAATACACGCATTGTCTGGGACCGGCTTAATGATTCAGTTTTAAGTTTTTCTCATTATGGCTGCTTACGAAAATTACGAGAAATATGGCATGCTTGTTTGTTTCATCCAAAGCAATGAAAATTGCCAAGAAGCATCGGAACTATACTTTCAAAGGTAACCTTTGGGAGCGCTGTGGTTACGTTCTAATCTTATTTGTTTTTTTTTAATATTAGATATCCAGAGAGAAGACAACCTTTTCATGACATATTTGACCGCCTTAAATTAAATTTGATTGAAAACGGATCATTTACTAAGCCCCGTCCTATATAAAATATACACGAAAGAAGAGAGAGAGATAATTGAAACGCATGTATTGGGTTATGTAGAAGCAACCCCATCATCGTCATGTAACCAGATAGAGGAAGCAACTGGCGTGTCAGAATCCAATGCCCAAAGAATTTAAAAAAAATATAAGTATCATCCGTATAAATTTCATATAGTTCAACATTTACACCCCGGTGATGCCGAGCGCCGATTGGTGTTTTGCCAATGGTATTTACAGCAAATCCGTACCAATGACACATTTGGGAAACTTGTTATCTGGTCTGATGAATGCTTCTTTTCAAGTGCTGGAATCCTTAATCGTCATAATTCAAGAACCTAATCTAGTGAAAATCATCATTTAATTTTTGAGAGGGCACAACAAGGACGCTTTGGGGATCTTGTTTTATTCTGGGGAGACGAATTGCTTATCGAATTTTTGAAGGGGGTCTTACAGCTCGTCGATGTCAAGAAATCCTTGAGGAAGTTATTCCATAATTGATGGACAATGTTCCGTTGGCCCATTACGGTGCCGTTTATCTCCAACAAGACGGTGCTCCAAGCCACAACTCTGGACTTGTAAGGCCATTTCTAGATCATAACATTTATAAAACAAAATATAATTCAGTAGCGGAGCTTCGTGCGGCAATTATTTTGACCTTTGAAAATTTACAAAGAAGGCCTATGATTCTTTTGAACGCCATTAAAAGAATAACGAAACTCTGCAGATTTTGTATACGGGAAAATGGCCGTCATTTTGAACAGCATCTATAAAACAAAATTACAAAATTTTGTTATTGTTTTGGATTCCCTAATAATCATTTAATAATTGGTATTTATAGGTAATCAATTATTTAAATTTTCAAAAAATTGCAAATCAAATTAAGCTAAATATTAGATCATGTGATGTAGATATTATGTTAACATTATTTTCGATTTCTAACGGAATCTTGTTATTTATTTTTTGTTTTTAATAAACAGTCATAGCCTACTACTTAGTTATTGACAATTGAATTACAAAATCTTGAATTCTGAGCTTGGTTTTGAAAATAAATGCATAAAATGATATGTTTTTGAAAAGCTGAGATTGTGCTTAATAAGAATAAGAAAATAATATACAGGGTGTCCAATTTAAAAAAAACATATGTTTGCTCAATAACTCAAAAACGAAAAGTTAAATTGAAAAACTGACTACGGCACTGGATTCTACGGAAAAAAATCTATAGGAATGCGTTTCAACCATTTCTCCAAGTTTAAGCACAACTGAGATACGGGGGGTGATTAAAAAGTGATACTTTTCATTTCCACCATGTATAGCAAAAACTATATTATTCGGGATGAAGATGGTATTCCCAACCTTCCTTTGACTGAACTTAATGCGGTGTATCTATGATTTCGATGTAGCAGGTTGAACTATACTCAATGCGCCTTGAAACTATTGCTATGCATCAACGCAAATAGAATTAAAATTCTATTCGCGGCAATTTCTAAAAGCGAATTAGATTTCGAGTTTCATGGCGAAAATCGTAAATCACAACGTATCATATTCGACGTCGAATTCGAACTTACTTATCAAAAATTAAGAGAAAAAATCAGCAACATGTGGTGAGATAAATTATTCAAACTTCCAAAAAATGAAAAGGCCCAACCAAGGGCACTGTATCACAAAAATTACCAATTGTTACCCTAAAATATAATTTTTACAAATACAATTATTCAAAAAAAAATTACTTCAATGTTAATGTGGACTAATAACAAAATATAACAATATTTTTCTCATTAAATAACAAAAATTCTTCATCAAATTTTTCATGTGACATAAATTGTTCAGATATTCAAACAATGAAAAGGCCCAACCAAGGGTACTGTATCGAAATTACACAGAAATTAGCAATCGATACCTTAAAATATAATTTTTCAAAATACAATAATTCAAAAAAAATAAATCAAAAGCAAAAAAATAACTTTTTGAAAAATGTTTGTATTTAAATACATTTTTTCAATCCATTCAGTTTGCAGGTAATCGTATGTGATAATTGGAAACTTTGTCATGTTCAGATTGCCTTACTTTAAAAAATACCATTTAATTTTCAGGTTATTTCTATATTTTTTATTGCTATGATGAAAGCACAGAAAACTTTAAGTTACTTTTTGTAACTAGAAATAAAGCTGCGACTGGGATTCCAAGGCTTGCTCTGATGTCAATAATTCTTGGATGAACTGTAGCTTGATTCTGCCGAATTAGTTTAACGAGGAACTCAACCAAGAAAATTATTCGAAAAAGAATTACGCTGGACTGGATCTCTGTGTTTAACAAAATTTATATATTTTCTCTGATTCAGAAAACAATGAATAATCTTTCCAAACTATGTCAAAAAGGTTCACATACAGCAAGGATTTCACTTTGAATTTCTCGCTACAATATGCCTTTTCGCTAAGTTTGAATTCCCAGTGGTTTTCCTGTAATATATGGTTAAACATCTACATTCGTGGTTTTTTTCTATTTACGGCTTAGTGACTTCGGAGATGAGGATGAGGAATTTGCATCTCAAAAATCTGAATAAAATATTTGTTGTTTCCACAATAAGAATTTTCGTTTGATGTGCTTTACACAAAGACTATAGCATTTCGTCCCGATGTTTGTATTTTCTATTCTTGAGCCGGTAGTTATCTCAAACAAAAAGGTTTGACTCACTGATGACGAACTCGTGGTCAAAGTTAATTATCTTCGCTCGTCCAGCCGTAAACCCGATACTATGACTGCTCGAAATGTTGTTTTTTTTTTTCATAATCATAAACTACGGATTCGATCGAGATGAAATCTCGCATTCAGATGGAGAATGACGCATTCAACAGCATGCTATATTTCGTCCAGATCGCGTAGCCAGAACTATATACGATTCAAGCGAATTATCGCTTTCCAGTATTTCCGGAACAAATAAATGAAATTAGATTATTGACGATTTTTTTGACAGCTGCTGTCAATATGTTATCTGACAGACGCTGTCAACATTTTTCCGACTGATTTTTGAACTGGAAAATGCTAATTTCAACCTATAAGGTGAATGGATGGGCACCCAAAAGCACGACAGTGCTTTATGTGGCCCATTTTTAGACATGTGTCCGTCATTGGGCCACTATACGATAGACGTTCCAAATTTTACTCATTTGTGTCGAGTAGGATTCGAGAAAACTGACTGTGATAGAGAGACAGATAGGCGCGCGAGTGTTCCTATTAGGGTCCGTTTTTATCATCCTAAAAACATTTGATTGTCCCTCAGCATTATTTATGTATATTGAATTCTAGCAAGAAACACCAGAAGCAGCTGACTTGAAACAAATATTGGTCACCTTAGGATTTCCCAAACCTCCTGATGATATAACCGTTGAGAGCCTTCTTCGTAATCTCATTCCGAAAATTGAGGATATCATTAAAAAATTAGGACTTGGTCATATCGGCAAAGCATTCTTCTGTGGATTATTATCAGAAAAGCAATGGAAAATGCTTAGTCAATTACAAGAAGACTTGAATAATGATTATAAAATACGACGTGAGATGTTACTCACTCGATTAGATGTTACCATTCAGTCTTTCCAGGTGAGTAGAAGGGAAAATGCAAAATCTAGTTTCTTCATATCGATGACTTTCAGTGGTCTGATAGAACGAAAGGAAGGGAAGATTTTTTCCAAAAAGATTACAAGGAGGAAAGAATGAATTTACATGCTGAACCAAATGTGGATTTGTCACATTTATTAGCAGCTAGGACAGATCTGGCTATAATTGAAAAAACTAGTAGTGCTACTGTTAGGAAAAATACTAAAACATCCATTCAAAAAGTTATAATTGGACAGGTAAGTGCGTTTCATATTTCATCATAGAATTTATTGTTCATTAGAGTTTTTAACGCCGCAATGGACATCGAGCGATAATCAATATATAGTATAAAACAAAGTCGCTATCGCTGTCTGTCCCTATGTATGCATGAATCTTCAAAACTACGAAGCGGATTTTGAAACGTTTTTTTAAATAGATGAAGTGATTCAAGAGGAAGGTTCATATGTATGATACTTGCATAATATTGTTGACAAACAATGATGAGTTTATGGGTTTCTAATGTGATGTCTATACTAATATTATAAAGAGGAAAGATTTGTATTTTTGTTTGTTTGATACGAATAGGCTCAAAAACTTCTGGACCGATTTCAGAAATTCTTTCACCCTTAGAAAGCTACATTATCCCTGAGTGACATAGGCTATACTTTTCACCCGAAAAAATGAGGATACCTACTTTAACTCCAATAATTACAAAAAATCAGCCATAATCAGCTATTTTCACGTGCCATGCAAAAACCGTAAGACTTACGTGGATACAATGTATGAAGGAAATGTACCTCTTGAATAGTTCTACAAAAAAGTCCGGAATAGCATATATCTATCTCTCAAGATTGACTTACTATTACCTGTTTATGGTAATCAGATGTTTTCCAAAATTATACACTTTTTGGGAGTGTGTTTTTATGAATAGAGTATTGATCCTCATCCAACTTAATACGTTATTTATCCCCAGTATGTAATTTAGAATGAAATTGCCCTTCACATCATACAATTACAACGAGTACATCAAAAGATATGCCAGGTGGAAGTGTTGAAGATGAAACCGTCGCGTGAAACAAATTTCTACCCGGGCGAAGCTGTGACGGCCTGTTTGTCGTAAATAAAGATATTTTTTTGCGCTCATATTGCAAACGCTGACTGAACCCCACGAGATAAATCAAAATGATGCACTCGGTATTGTACACCTAAAAAAGGTCAACAAAAAAGTCCGTTATGGTATATGTCTATCTCTTAAGGATAACCCACAATAACCAGTTTTTATCCTTCACATTTTACGGGAAAAAATGGCTTATTTAGGAAATTATTTTTAGCAATACAGCATTAATACTTATCCAATTCAGTTCCTTGAATACATTGTCCATTGAATATACACTACTGGAAAAAATTAAAGGATCAAAAAAAAATTCCAAATTTTTCGGCCATTTTCAACATGCCGTAACTTTGAGAGGAATGGTCGTACAAAGAATTCAAAAAAAGGAAATTGTAGCTCCAAGTGTCTAGTTTTTGGATTAGAACTTCAAAAATTTTAAGTTTCAGTGGTTTTCGAGTAATGATAGAAAAATCAGCAACAAAAAAATTCTCAATACTTTACCACTTTTTTTTTTCTTGTCTACGAGCGTGGTAATTTTATTTTTGCATAATCGTTATAATGATGGGATACTTTGTTAATTCAGCTTTAATTTATTTTTTTATTGACCTCAATACGTCCACTTCTCGCCGAGATATCGGTCTTCAAATGGAAAAGGATCCATTTGTCTTTGATTATCGATTTCTCAGCAACCAATGATCGCACAGAAAATTGAAGGGGGGTTTCAAGACCTTAAATGAACTCCCATTAATAAACAACCATTGCTTATTCATAGAAAATTTTTTTTCTTAATGTCGCATCAATATGAAAATTTAACAGAAAAAGGGCTTTTGGTGGTTTCTTGGAAAATCTACCGCTGGATCGAAAATGTTGAGGAAACCAATAATGTTAAGTGTGACTTTCACAGTTCAATATGTTGATAAAAACCTTACGGAGAGCCAACTCAATTCAGCGAGCCGTTTTTTGTTTGACTCGATTGAATTTTTGAAAAAAAATAAGGATCACGTTTTTTGCTCTGAGAAGCTCGTAATCTTTAAAAAAGGCAAAAAAGAATTTTCTCGAGCTTTTTCCACATTTTAATTGCAGATAGTTCATAAATTTCAAGAAAACATAAATAAAAAAAACAACAAATAACATTTTTATTAACATGGCTGAACGTTTGAGAGCCGTTATTGAAAACAAGGGTGGCAATACCCGTTATTAAATTAATAAAAATGTTATTTGTTGTTTTTTTTATTTTTCTTTTTTTGAAATTTATGAACTATCTGCAATTAAAATGTGGAAAAAGCTCGAGAAAATTCTTTTTTGCCTTTTTTAAAGATTACGAGCTTCTCAGAGCAAAAAACGTGATCCTTATTTTTTTTCAAAAATTCAATCGAGTCAAACAAAAAAACGGCTCGCTGAATTGAGTTGGCTCTCCGTAAGGTTTTTATCAACATATTGAACTGTGAAAGTCACACTTAACATTATTGGTTTCCTCAACATTTTCGATCCAGCGGTAGATTTTCCAAGAAACCACCAAAAGCCCTTTTTCTGTTAAATTTTCATATTGATGCGACATTAAGAAAAAAAATTTTCTATGAATAAGCAATGGTTGTTTATTAATGGGAGTTCATTTAAGGTCTTGAAATCCCCCTTCAATTTTCTGTGCGATCATTGGTTGCTGAGAAATCGATAATCAAAGACAAATGGATCCTTTTCCATTTGAAGACCGATATCTCGGCGAGAAGTGGACGTATTGAGGTCAATAAAAAAATAAATTAAAGCTGAATTAACAAAGTATCCCATCATTATAACGATTATGCAAAAATAAAATTACCACGCTTGTAGACAAGAAAAAAAAAGTGGTAAAGTTTTGAGAATTTTTTCGTTGCTGATTTTTCTATCATTACTCGAAAACCACTGAAACTTAAAATTTTTGAAGTTCTAATCCAAAAACTAGACACTTGGAGCTACAATTTCCTTTTTTTGAATTCTTTGTACTACCATTCCTCTCAAAGTTACGGCATGTTGAAAATGGCCGAAAAATTTGGAATTTTTTTTTGATCCTTTAATTTTTTCCAGTAGTGTAGATCAATATGGCCCTTTACAGCATGTAATTTAAATGAATATTCCCGAAGATATTACAGATTTAAAATGCAGGGACAAAGCGGTGCGACATCTTTTGCAATGACCATTAATAATGCCCACTTGCACCGTTTTATGCCTAGGACAGACTTTGTTAAGGAGTGCCTTAACTTTAAGTTGGTCTTATCCTCGCCTTTGCGCATCATAGCTTGCACCGCACTCTCACTACCAACGACTCAGTAAAGCACGTGTTAAGGAATGGTGAATCTGGCAACATGGCTAAGTTTGATGATTTTGTCGGTTTCTGTACAATTTTCTACCTGAGAAGAGAATTGCTATAGCAGATTTGACAGAGAAATTATTGAAGAATGAAGTGGGGTAGCAAAAGAAGCAACCGGCATTGAAGGATGAAGCGTTGCAAGTTGCAGTCAGAGATCTATTTTCAACAACCTCGATAAAATATTTTCAACATTTGTTTTGTGTGATGGTTTTCTGATCACAATATAATTTTGAAAAATTCATTGTATAAGTTTACATGAATTCGGTAATAATAATTTATTTTATTTATTTGTAAAACTCGAGAGTAATTTAATTTTCGTGTTGGTTATGTGGAGAAAAGAGAAAAATTCAATTCAGTTCATGCGATCACACAGAATTTTGAATAATGCGCTTTCATTGGCATCTTTTTTTTAAAGAATGTGAAATATCCCAAAAAAGAGCAGTTCAAGTATGGGACATACTTTGTAAAAAGTGTAGACATTTCAAAAACAAATTTCATGAAAGAGAAAAATATAGGGTCTTCCATTTGACGCACCCTGTATATGTAAAATCATTTTTATTTTGTTGATTCTTGTCAACCTTATAACCATGCTATTTTAGCCGTACGCCTTGCTGACACACCCTGTATGTCGTAGATTTCATTGAACCTATTTATTATATGTGGTGTTGAATACCACAATCACAACAACTAACACAAACAGTTTCTACTCCTTGACAAATATCTCGTTGATACGGCAAAAACTGACAGAGAAGTTCTTTTTTGAGGTTATGAATCCTCATGACGGCCCTAATAGCGCGTTCGGCAATGACATCTGACTGGTCGGATTGATCTGAACCGTTCGTTTATTACATCCAGATTGAGGGGAGTACACATCTGGACCGTTCGGCAAGAAAATCTGATCAATCGGATGTAGATCTTTTTGCTCGGTGTATTTCGACGGAGGAAACGGATTTTTTTCCACAGAACAGAAACAGAAATTACTTTTCGGCCTTTGTGAATGGATTTTTTATCCCGCTTCGAATATTCTTGAACAGTCTGTTGAATTTTCGTGTCTTATGTTATTTGATGTGTAGTAATAAATAAAAAAATGTTGTTTGATAAAGAAAATAATGATTCAAAATATTGAATCATCTCAACCAAGGGGTAGAAATGTTGAGAACTATAACAAAAGAATTAAAATAGTACCCAAACTACCTCTACGGACGGATAGACCTTTGAGCTCTAATTTAATATCTGGCTCGGGTAAGGCGTTACATACGTCAAACAGAAAAATCGATCTAAATGCTCCGTAGCGTTCGTTTATTACAGAAAAATCTGACAAATCTGTACAATCTGTTATCACGTGACTAAAAAACCGTCCGCTCTCGGATGCTATTGCTGAACGCGCTTTAAGTCTTCCTTAAGGACCTTAAGCCATGAAATATCACGGCTTAAAATAAGAAGGACTTTACCTGCACTTAACATGTGGTGCAAGAGAATCTGTGTCTCAAACCCTACTTACATTTAAAGACGTCCTTAAGGCAGTCTTAGATTCGACGGTGCAAGTGGGCATAAATCGCAGGTTCAACGTTGCGGGCTTAGATTTGAGCGTTGAGTGTTTTTCTCATGGTCAATTATAGGTCGCTCTTTCAAGAGTAACTTCTGAACAAAATATGTTTGTATTGTCTAATGACAAAAAAAGCTGTAAATGTTGTTTATAAGGACAGTGACGTTCTTTCGCCTTATATTGGAATGATACAGAAAAGGGGTTAGCGCCAGCTAAATACTGTGGACTGTTACGGGACGTATGGGGCGCGAGGGGTAGCTGCTGACCCAATCAAGGATCAGTTCGAGAGAGCAGTAGGTATACGGCGCGTCAAGTTCGCCGCCGTCTGTAGTCTGAAATACATCGGAAATTAAAAATAAAATTAAATACCCAAATAAAAAACGTTACGTTTACGTCAAACACAAAAGTAAATTCCTTTGGATGAGCACATGTGCACTTATTGAGCAGCCAACCAGTGGCGGCTCCAGTCCAGCATCCTGTCAAGCTAACAAACGTTTCAAAATTTTTTCTTTTGTCGTCTTGAGACCTTTTTAATATAACTACTCTAATTCGAAGCTCATAATTGAGTTCGTTTAACAAAAGATGAGTGGGATTCATCATATAAAAATATATGAAATATTGCAGTGGAAAAAAATAAACAATTTAGCTGATATATGGCAAATACAGAAAAATATTTAAAATACCTTCTGTATAAAAAGTACCCGGAATTGTAAAAAAAACACATAAATTTAAATTTAATCATCAATACTTATTTTGTCTCCTTCAAAATAGTCCCCATTGCTCACAATACAACTATGATATCGGCGAACCCACTTTTCCATGCACCGCTCATACGCCGCCAAAGGTATGGCCTTCAGTTCTCGTTGCGAATTTGTTTTGATGGCTTCAATGGACTCAAAACGCGTTCCACGTAGGGGCAATTTGAGTCTTGGGAATAGAAAAAAGTCGCACGGAGCTAAGTCAGGTGAATACGGCGGTTGTTCGATGGTATTTATTGAGTTTTTGGTCTTGTATTCCTTAATAATTATGGCTCGGTGCGACGGCGCGTTATCATCATGCAAAATCCACGAATTGTCTTTCCATAAATCTGGCCGTTTACGACGAACATTCTCACGCAAACGCCTCAATACACCCAAGTAATACTCCTTATTCACTGTCTGTCCTTCAGGAAGAAATTCTGAGTGCACAACACCACGATAATCGAAGAAAACAGTGAGCAAAACTTTAATTTTCGATCGACTTTGACGTGGTTTTTTCGGACCGTCTTTGAATGATTTGTACCAATCGTATGCTTGTGTTTTTGACATACAATTATCACCAAAGGCTTTTTTTAACATTTTCAATGAATCGGCACAAGAAAATTCGTTTGCAAGACAAAATTTGAGGCAAACTCTTTGATCAACTATTTTTTCCATTGTGAAATTCGCAGAGCACTTTTGAGGTCGACTGATACTGACAGCTGTTGTAAACACACTAGTTGACAGATCGCGCTCAAATTTGGCTTGGTAATAAAGGAAGGTCCTACCAACTTTAAGAAAAAAAAAATTACCGATTCCTTTTTGGCGGTTCATTTAAATAACATTTTCCGGGTACTTTTTATACAGAGAGTATGTGTCTAATCAGAATCAATGAAATACCGAAACTCACAATGAATTTATTTATTTAGCGTATGGATGCTTTACAATACGATATGAAATTATAAGTAAGGGTAAAAGTACATAGACATATTACAATATAGCACCGTAGATCTTAAGATGAACTTATATGTTAATGTCCAAATTGCACAGCCAATGAATTCAGTTCAATAATCAGTCATAAATACATTCAGAGATAACAAAAAAAGTTATTGTAAATATTCAAATAACATAGGAGTTCGGTATTATTGATAACAATATAAATCGGGCCCCACGTTGGGTAACAAATTTTTTTAAGAAATGAAAACTAAAATAGTTACACTGCAAGCGGCAGCTGTTCGCTGGAGAACATTAATGGTTGTGGGGTTTTCCTATTCTTTTGTCTAACAGATTTCGAACTGATTTGATTTGAATAACTCATTCAATTGAAATGATAACTTTGGAGGGCGCCAATTAGTGTGAGTCCCATTGAAATGATTCAATTCATGGCAAACTAAAAAATCCACAAATGATCAATAAAATGATGTTGAATTGATATTGTGAATGGTAATCAAAATATTCACAAATCAAAATGAACCTATTTATTTTCCTGTTGGAATAGAATCGGTATCTGAGTTCTTACATGAGGTTGTTGTTGGAGATGGCAACTTGGGGATGGTGATGGCTTCGGTTGTCACAGCGGTTGGTAAATCCAATTTTCGGCGATACGACTGAGGAATCGAAAATCATTGAGTGAACAGAAGGACACCCAGAGAAAGGATCCTGAGGAACGATTAAAAAAAATTGTACAAATACAAAAAAAAACCATCGTTAAACTCACCTTTGGAAAAAGAGTTCTTAGAGCACGAAATCTAATTGAAATAAGAATAATCAATAAGATCACTAATTATATCAAATACAAATCTTCTCGAGATACTATGATCGTGAACGATATAAAAATATTTTCTATAGCATCTCAATGATTTACTGAAGACAAAAGAAATCCGTTCGCCCCGCGATAAATTTCATGTAATTTCGAATACGCAGGCATCTCCAAATCAACTTCTCTCCAACGTTTGATGCCACATAGGAAACTGCAATACCAGTTTATGGATTAAAAATTTGCATTTCCCTGTACATATGGTTGAATGTACGCAACACACAATGCTGGAGGAATTAATCGTAACAAATATATCAGTTTTGGAACAAAACTTTCAATAACCCCTCATAATTTCGCAATACTACAACATCCCCGAAACATGGCACCCGTAATTTTAATGTTTTTCTTGAATACCAAAAAAAACTACAAGAATAAAATTGAGCATACTGGTACAAATTATGCAATAAAACAAACAATTTTAAACTTTCCACGAATTTGACCGAAAAGCCGAAAGGTCAAATGCAATCAGACATCACAAATAAAATAGTTCGGAAATAATTCCAGCCTCTACAACTCAGGCGTATTATCTGTTGATGAATTATATTTTTTCTTCTCAGGAACTGTGAACTTAAGCAAGATAATAATTTTTTTTTCATTTACTGAGGGGTCTCCTCGGGAGACCTAGGAGTTAGGGCTCTCACAGACACAGCGGAATTGGCCTGTGCTTTTGCGCAGTTGCGCTATGAAACCACACACCACCGCCGACTCGCCCCACAGAAGCAAAATTAGCCGTCGACTCGGCGAAAACCGCTGTGCCTGTAAGAGCCCTTATCAGTGCAATCAATATCAATCAATCAAAGGAATATGGAAATAAGTTTCTTGCAAAACTAGGTTTAGAGGTGAAGTACCCATTGCGATCATATAGGAACACCACCAAAAATTTATTTGAGTGCCTTCTTTCTCGCATCAAATGTCTGCTTAATTTTATTCTTGTCAGTTTTCTGGTTTTTAAGAAAGAAATTGAAACTGTTATTCAGGCGCCATCTTTAGGGGGCTGCTTATATGAAAGACCCGTATTTTACAAGCTTTTATTTAGTTTTACCTGTCCCGATGTCTGTCTGTCTATCTGTCTGTCTGCATAGTTGAGGATCTTTATAATTTTGTTTCTCGAAATCGGTTCATTTTATCGACAATAAACAAGAGCACCTTTGTTTTAGCTTAATGTTCAAGCTATCCAAATTCGTTTTTTTCTACTCCTTATCATAAAGGGTGTCGAAAATGTACGCATTAAAATGTACAACATAGTCCGCCCCTGGTAAACTAAAATAGCTAATTTAAATTTAAGGGCAGTATTTTAAGAGGTCATTACTACTGTTCATCATATCAATTTTTTTTTTAATTATATCAAGTAGTTTGAGATTTATTCCAGTAAAATTGATTTCCAGTGACGTCATTTAGGAGGCCGCATATCCGTAGGGAAGGCCGCTAGGAAAAAAAAATATGGGAACTTGTCATCTTATTTTTTTATGTTTTATCTGAATCCTAGAGATTTCCCACATTTTCCCGACATGACATGTATATGTCATGTTTTTTTTTCGAGAAACATAAATTGCTGAAAACCCCAAGTTGCTTCAACATATAATTTCCGAGCTACAGGGTGATTTTGGTATTTGGTCCATTTTTATGATTGATTATAACTTCCGTATTATAGGATCTACGCTCTCGAAATTAACACATCTTCAAGGCACTCTTTTCATCGGTGCTATTGGATTTTTTGTATCTGCTCAAATTTCGGGTCTATAACAAAAATTTTTTTTCAAATGTGAACCATAGTGGGAAATCATATTTCCAAATGGATCTTTCTTCAACGATTTCAAAAATATATATCATGATATACTTCCGAGTTCACTATATATCGAAAATTTCGAAAAAACACCTTTCATTCAACAAAATTAAGCAGGCTTTGATTCACTTACTTAAAAACTGAGGCGGTCATAGAATTTCATGTATTATTTCTTTTCGCTTGTCAATTCAGTTTCATGATTTTTGTATCATATCGCGATTCTAATTATTTATATCACATCATTAAAATATCCCATTTATGTATTTCCTCAAATGAACAACGATTCGAATATTTGTTGTGAACATTATATTTTTTCAAATAAACCTATATTTTTTTTGACGGAGCTTTTTTGCTTCTACTGGAAACATTCATTGCTGTTTTCAACGGGTTACATAAAACTTTGTGTTATTGTCATCATCAAATCATTTAAGTATTTGAATGCTTTTTATTTTTCAATTCAGCATAGAAATCATACTAAAATCACTAAAATCAACAAGTTTCGCGAAGCCCCTCTATTGGTCTATATTTCCTGAATCAATTCGGCAGCCTACAATGATTGTGAGATATCGAATTCTAGAGGTAGAGCGTTGGAATTAAGACCCAAAGGTCCGAAGTTCAATCCCGAGCTAGGAAAGAAATTTTCTAGTCTCGGTAGGAGCCACCATTCTCACTGTTGGGTCAAAAATTAACAGTGCTGTGCCTAAGGTGGCGTAAGGACACAGTAACAAAGCCTACACAGAACACTACTGCTTACTCCGAACTCGGCACAAGTTACAAGCTTCGAAGCTTGTAATTTCAGAGGGGTCTCCACAGGAGACCTAGGAGTAATCAGGATAAACAATATATCATATCATATCATGACCTTATAAGAATTTTAGAAGAGCCAGACGATACAACAATGATGAAACTGAATTGAATTTGACAAGTGGAAATAAATAACACATGAAATTCTATGACCGCCTCAGTTTTGAAGGAAGTGAATCAAGGTCTGCTTGAATTTAGTTGGACGAATAGTTTTTTCGAAATTTTCGTTGAAGAAATATATCTATTTGGAAATATCATTTCCCATTATGGTTTCCATTTGAAAAATAGTTATTTTTGTATATTTATTATTGAACTGGCTTAGACTGTTTTTCTCACAATTTGAAAGCCTTAATTATTGTTATACATTAATAAATAAAACGAGGATATCGTCCTAAGACTAGCATAATAATGATCTCTTGCTAGTCCAATTTCTTCATTATTAATAAATCAATTTCTTGGATTTTTGCTTGATTGAGGAACATAAAGGTTAAAATATAAAAATCCCATATAGTTTACATGCAGTGTGCGAAGTAAGTATTTCGCACACTACTTCGCGCACGGTGTCATGGTAACGAAGGAAAATGAAAAAAAGGGTTACTTCGTATATTGTTGTCAATGCGCGAACCTTGTTATTTTTGACGTTTGTAGAAAATAGTATATTTCATTACTAGTCCAGAAAGTAAGCTTATTCCGTGCGCGCGCGAAGAGTTCCCGTGTGAGGCGGAGCCTTTCTGGACGTGTAATGAACGATATTTTTCATTACACCTCTCTGAAAACAATCCAACGATATTTGTTCTTCGACAGAAAGCATTTCGAAATTTTAAAACAATAATTATTCGAAACACTGACGTCTACTGTCATCACGCAATCGTTGCTTTGTGTCTCAGCATAGATGCATCTATGTCTCAGCGCACGGAAAAGGGTCACTTTCGGTGCGGCCGCACGGAAAAGAGTCACTTTCGGTGCCCTGAATCGACATGTTTTGATAGGGTTTTCAGAGCGGTGTAATGAAAAAATTTTTTTGTTATAGCTCCGAAATTGGGGCAGACAAAAAAATTCAATAGCACCGCTGAAAAGCAGTAAAAAAGATGTGTTATTTTCGAGAGCGTAGATCCTATAATACAGAAGTTACAGTCAATTATAATAATGGACCAAACAACAAAATCGCCCTGTAGCTCGGAAACTAGACGCCTAGCAACTTGGAGTTTTCAGCAATTTCTGGTTCCCGAAAAAAACATGACATGACACTTTTTCTCTATCTTTTATAGTTTAGGAGTTGTAGTACTAAACCATCGAAATCTGGCCACCCTGTACGATCTGGTTGAAATTTGGTAATGAGCTGTATAACTATAAACTTCCGAGTGCAAACAAAATTTCGTGAAGCTCTCGTGTTTAAGACAATTAAAAATTAAAAAGAGCCCCCACCAGGAGCTTTTGAGTGCTCGTCTTTTCTTTTAAAAATCTCCATCTATTCCAGGACGTTGAATATTCCTTTCGTTGTGCAAGATGTGGTTATCAATTGAGGTCTTATGGCTGTGATCCTCAATGTGGTTTCCTATTGCTGAAGGTGGTCTATTGTTGCAGTGTTCGGAAAATTATTATCATTATACTAGCGGCGCTTGTAGTCCTAATTCAGTTCATCGCTTATCATTTCTTCATAGGAATCTCGATCCTCCATCTATTTACTCACTCTCCCTTAACAATTTACAGGTTCCAGATAGGGGAGGTAGAACAAATGAAATAGCACCGCCCCCTCCTGAAATGCCCTCATGGCAACAGAGAACACCAGGACCTCAAAATATGGGAAGAGGAGGTTTCAACTCGGGCAGAGGAAGAGGAAATTACAACCAAGGAAACGGTCAAAGCAGTTATAGCCAAGGATCTGGAAGAGGTAATAACTCCTTTGGGGATTCCTCAAACCGAAGCAACAAGTCTTATAGCGGAATAAAGAGCTCTTTTAATTCATCTAGTGATAGTAGACCTTTCTCGAATTTTAATACCAGCTTGTCAATGTATAGTGCATATACACCAGGTTTCAGCAGATTAGGCAATACTAATACAAAACCAGGTCATCTTGGCTCCAGGGACTTTGCAAGTTCAGACAAGGATACAGATTCAAATTTTAGGAAAGGCCCGTCACAAAATTTTGATAGTGCAGGTTCATACGATAACCCTAACAAACGTCGTAGAACAAGTTATGAAAGTTCTAATTCAGACTCAAAATCCAATAACTACAGTCAAAAGCGCTCTTTTAATATTGCAGGAGATAACGAGGAAAGAGGAAATTATAATTCTAGAACAAACTCTGGAAGTTATGGGGGTGATAGACAATCGAATTATACGGCGTATGATAGTGCTGGGAGCTATGATACAAATAAAAGGGTAAAATCGTATGACACTTTCAAAACAGATAACTCTAGTTATTCTGAACAGTATGTTAGAGATACACAACATAATCAACAAAATCATTCAAGAAATCAATCTGCAAGGGGCCGTTCCAATTACCATCGTGGACAAGGCAACAGTAGAAACTACAATAGATGAATCTTTCTTCAACTTCATGTTCATTTTTCTGCCAAAATATATATAGTATATATGATATTTATAAAAATCTGGAAATTAGAGTTATGTACTTGAATAATATTCATCTGTAATCATATTCACTGAATAAGAGCAATTTAAAACACATTGTCTTTAATTTTCCCTTGGAAACCGTATTAACTTGGTCAGTAACAACAAATCCAATATGTTGAAACCAAATATGGCAAAAGCTCTCAATGTAGTGAAAACCCATGACAGATGAACTGTTTCGTTACTACGAAATTCCAAATACCGTTCTGGCGTAATACTTCTTATTATGTATTTACTCCAGTCCGAAATAGGTATGTTTTCTGATATTCGATCAAATTTTGCGTCGAAAGCTGTGATTCTGCGAAGAAAAATAGTGATAGCACTCAATGATGCTCTTGCTCCTCAATTCAGTAATTCCCGACTTATTTGAGCTTTTCTGGATTAATGTTGTACGCAAAGTAAAATTCATTGAATCTAAACAGATTTCGGTAGATTGAGAAGAAAATCGGTAGAGGTGGTAACACGCCTAAAGGACACGAACCGTCACTGGTAGTTTGGAGACCTCTGATCTAGAGGATGTACTACTTGTATGAGAAATGAAAACCTTGATTAAATAAATTTGAAATATTCCTACTGAGATTCATGACGTTCAGATGGGATTATGAAAAGTCATTTGATTGCGTAATAAAAGATATATTTATCATCACAAAACCATTTTGTTAAGTAATCAACTATAATATATTCGGGAATTTTATTAACGATAGTTTTTGACCAAATAAGGGAAAAAACGGAACAATTTCTCACGTATTATCATGATAATCCAAAAATATTCTTTCCATTGTTCGTCAAATACATATATAATAAACATATTCATGTAAAATTTCAGTATTCGCTTGAACCTAATTACAGTGATATGGTACAAGCATAAAAATATAACATTTATTTAAATTAGGCTAAAAATTCCTCAACTGAATATTATATACAATACTTATAAAAATATTTTTCATCGTAAAAAAATATAATTAAACAAGTGAATTAGTAGCTATCATTATTCATATTTTGATAATCTCACCATTATTGTAGCGTTCAAAAAATGTTTTGAAATTGAGAATATTTATCCAATGCATTTATAGCCAAGTCAGTATTAAGGTACAATAAATTGACATTCATCTTGAGTCGAATATAATAAGATGCCTTTCCTTGTTCCTGCTTGTTCTAATTTCATCCATAGCAAATTTTAAGATTCAGATTATGTATATTTCAAATATGGATATGCTAGGGGTAAAAGATGTATCCCACAATCATCATTCTTGCCATTTTTTCAAATTGATGAAAAAGCAACAGTTTTTTATGAATTGTGGTAAATAACACTTACAAGTAGCAACTCAATAAGTTTATAATGAATCTTCGAAGATGGTAACATTAATTTCAAGTCGATTAGAGCAAAATTTAACTATTATTTTCGAAAGTGTCAATCATCGATATCAAATATAATATTCTAAATTGAAACGGGTCCTCCAAGAAGTTTTAAAATGAATGTAATTACATTTAATCGATAATTTTGTGGATACCCCCAAGTATTTCTGGAAATGCTTTGACTGCGTCTTCAAACCATATCAAGTCGCGTACAGATCTGAACATTCGCTGGGAATCTGCTTTCGGAGGTTCTAAAGTCAATGCAACAACTCCATACCGCCCGCCGTATACAAACTTGAATGAATAGTGAATACTCGAATTAATAAATTACGTAAGCGCGAGATAGGAAGAAAATATGCGTTAGCGTTGGATCTTTCCGAGTCGGAAAGATCGACAACACTCGGAACGACAAGGAACGTTAGAAGCTTATTATTGTGACACGATTACACCCAAATGTCTTCTATTCGGCAGTTGCTCCGATCTGTTCGCGGCTTTAGATCACAGAACTAGTAGTTTTCCATTCCCGAGAATGGCTCAGCCATTTTGTATGAGCAATATTAGGCTCAGTTTGTTCGGAAACATCACCAGCAGAGTTACACAATTTCTCCTTTAGTTTGAATTTTATTCGTAACGATTTATTTTTCATTCAAAACAAAGGCGCATATGAGCCATTCAGAGGTCAATCAACCTAGATCCAGTTTTTAAAATTTTTCAGGAGAGCAGTAAGAGCACTATTGAAGTTTAGGGTCAATGTTTCAACGATTCTTATTTTTTTCGTAGAATTTTGTTATTTTTCTTTAAAATAGATGATACATATTGGTTAGAGAGAAGCTATTACCCCTCTATAGCCACGATATCACTTTTTATTTCACTGGAATTCTCAAAAAAGTTTTGGCTGAACTTGGTTCTATTGCCCGCTGACATTTTTGTTAGTTGGTCGAATCAATTCCTGAAATCTAGCTGTTTCGGTAATCAAGGGACTTGGACCGTTTGGCGACTGAAACTTCACAGTTTTCTCTTAACAATGGACGTTATAAAATGAAAACGAAAAAAAAATTGATTTAGGCTGATTGGCCTCCGAACCGCTCATATGACAATGTTCATTTTTTAGTATTAGAGTGCTGCTAAAAATAACCTTTGCATGGATAAATTCATTTCAAATTTTCACACTGCTACTGTCTGTGAGTTCTTCTGATTTCACAATTAGAAATTCAGAATTTACACAACTTCAGCACCGAAAATTTCAATAATGTTCTTTGAAAAACAAAATTAAAAATCCATTCCAACAAATAACTAGTCAACAAAGATCAATACCTAACAGGTATCCAAGTTCCAGATTGCTCGTCTCTTCGGAAGTAATGTGGTTTGTTATCTCTAAAAACTGTTATAGCTGGAAATTGGTTATCTTGAATGTACTTCAAAGTGGCACGTAACTGAAAAGAAGATATGTATATGAGTGAATTTGTATTATCTCCATATAGATATGTATTGTAGGGTGTGGCATTTATTGATATTTATGTTAAAAATGAAATATGTCCGTCGAATTCGACTAGAATAGGATCATAAAAAACGCGTCCGCCATATTGTGGCCGCCATCTTGAATTTCCCAATTTTGACAAAAGTATAATCATTTTCGAACCCAAATACCCCCAGATACTAATTTTGAATGGAATCGGATTATAATTACAAAACTCATCCGCCATTTTGTTTTTTTTCTATAAAAAAATTTCATGATGCATTGTCACTAGAATTAGGTACACCTGCAAAATTTCAAATCAATCGGACGATTAGAAGTGTGTCATAATTAACTTGCAAGATTTGATTACAGATAGACAGACAGCCAGACAGACCGACAGACACCGGGACGCATTTTTCCGTTCCCTATACAGTCAGCGCGACAGGTCGCTCTCACTGTATAGGAAACGGAATGCACAATGGAACTCCGTTTCCTAGCAGATATGCGCGATGTGCTCACTGCCCTGTTATAGTCTTCTGGGTGCCGATGGGACAAATTGCAAATTATTAATAAACTTTTCTTACTTCCTGTATAGCTTTATTAGGTAGAGTCTACCACATTTTTTCTCTGTGAACATTTTTGTACTCGCGGTTTTTTGTCAGCAAACCTCTCGTAAGTCGACCATATTTTCATTTTTTTTAATCATACGTACTCTTTTTTTGTAAAATGCAATCATAAAAACAATCTGGGAAAAATGAGAAAACATGATTGTCTACCAATATAGACATGACTGAAAATCGCATTTTTTAAATTATTTAATACACTTCTGATTTTTTCAGAATCGGTTTAGATAACCATATGAAATATGAAAATGCAATTGTCCGACAAAAAAATGTTGATGTTTTCTTGTCCGACAGATGAAAATCGACGATTTTTTTGAGTTTTTAAATTCATTTATATTTGTCGGACAAGAATGAATTTATATTTTAGACAGATTCGTTTCATAGAAAAAACAACTGTCCACCATATAAAATGCGGCAAATCCTTAGTCTAGTTGAATATAACGGTTTTGTTTCAGAATCTTTTTTCGATTATTATTGAAATGAAACCATTGATTTCGATTGAAAGTGTATAATGCAAATTGTTTACTGACATTTTTATTCAAATCTAAAAAAAAAACAATGAAAATACTCCTTCCTCACATTGAATTCATTGTAACAAGACGAATGATATCCAGTAAAAGTATCACACCAATAGTCAGTTTGTATGACATCTTTATACATTTGTGATTATGATGTTCTCTTGATGCCAAGAATATTTTGCACAGTTTAAGGATGTTAATTCCTCCTTTTTCGTTTTAAAGCCACGGATATTTTTTAAATGTCTGCACAAAAAACACTCCATCACTACTAGCAATATTATATCGGCAACAACTGAAATTGCCGAACTTTATTCGTCGAACAGCTAGATGATAGTATTCAGCACATCCTTCTTAAATGGCCCTCAAAAAATCGAATGTTTATTCTTAACATGAGCAAAGTTATATCCGGTAAATGCATATAGTCTATTCATAACCAAATTAGAGCAGTGAATTCTTCAATTTTTGAATGAACGCCACGTTTTTTTTTGTCGGACAACTAGAGCACTACATTGTATTTTCAAGGTGGAGAGAGAATAAGAAAAAAAAGACATTATTCATAATTTTTTATCCCAAAAAATCTTCGTTTTTCATTTGTCGGACAATTGCATTTTCATACTTCATATGATTGTGTCAACCGATTCTGAAAAATTCGGGAGGGTATTAATACCTACTTTGAAAAAATGCGATTTTCAGTCATGTATATGTTGGTAGACAATCATGTTTTCTCATTTCTCCCAGATTGTTTTAATGATTGCATTTTACAAAAAAGAGTATGTTTGATTCAAGAAAAATGAAAATATGGTCGACTTACGAGAGGTTTGCTGAAAAAAAAACCGCGACTACAAAAATGTTCACAGAGGAAAGATGTGGTAGACTCTACCTAATAAAGCTATACAGAAAATAAGAAAACTTTATTAATAATTTGAAATTTGTCCCATCGGCACCCAGAAGACTAATAGGGCAGTGAGCACATCGCGCATATCTGCTAGGAAACGGAGTTCCATTGTGCATTCCGTTTCCTATACGGTGAGAGCGACCTGTCGCGCTGACTGTATAGGGAACGGAAAAATGCCACCGGGACAGGTGAAACTAAATGAAAGCTTATATAAATAAAGATTATGCATGGATTAGTCCTTCCATCAATCTATTTAAACCGCTTATTATAAGTGTTGGCCGCCTGTTCACAACGTCGGAAAATAACGGCCGCATTAGCATGATACTATTGACTGAGGTGGAATAGCAAGCAGCGCTTGGATCTAGCCGTCCGGGGGGTATGTTCATATCCCACGTAGCAAATTCACCCGAAGCCGAAGTGAACTTAACGTGCGAGATCGCACCGGTGCCTGCGATTTCGAACCTATCTTATGAATTATATGAGATCGCTAAGAGAATCCAATCGCATTGTTGCAAAATGGAGCGCTTGGAGCTGGCCGGTCGGAAGCTAAAATAGTCGTCGTATAATCGTGTTCAATCACCAAATCTAATTAGCCTTGATTTCTTTCTGTGGGGATATTTACGAAATATTGTGTATGCAGAGGCACATACAACTAGAGAGGATATGATAGGACGAATCATGAATTCATGCAGGCGCATACCGCAGCATGTGCTTTTATCAACCATCCAAAGCTTTGAACAGAGAATAAGCGCAGTGCTTATCATGGGTAAACTTTTGAACATTTAATTGGGCGAAAAGTGCCAATAATTTTGTTTTTTTTGCAACCCCTAATTGAAAAAAATAATTTTTGATTCGTCTCCATGAATGCTCCCTTTTCAAGTTTGCTTAGTATTTTGTGTATAGAAGATTTTGATCATAACCATTCTGAGCATAAAGCACTTTATATTTCCACAACAATTCATATTATGGCAGAATGTTTTTATTTTTTCACGAAGATTAATATTCTGCAACGAAAAATGTATATTCCCTATTCAAAATTTCTACTTGACCTTGAAATCAAAATCCATGGTCAATTGAGAACTAAGAATCTTTCATTTGAAAAATTTTTTGATACACGCTCTCTTCAGTGGGTCATTTGAAATGGGTCACCCTGTATAAATATTATCTCAAAAACAGCGCAATATAATATTTTCAATGCTGGTATATCCAAATATCTTCACAGTATTCCTGGGGTAGCATGTGCTGGCTAGTTTTTCAGTCAAGTAGAAGTCGGTTACCGAGATATTCGCACTACGGAAAATTCTGCGAAATTAGACCATTTGGCATGACACTAATTGAAGGCATTTTCTCAAACTTTCATTTGGTGAGCATGCATAGTTTTTTTTAAACAATTATCTAACTCAAATTCCATTTTTGCCTTATTGGTATAACAAAATATGGTCACCTGAGTGCCAAATTGAGAAAAAACATGCCGATTCCATTAAGATTCCGAAATGGTAATTCCAGAATTTAATACAAAATAAATTCTCACTAAAATGAACCAAAAATGCTAAAATTTACTTAAATATGTACTTAAAATCAACTCGAAAATATTGATTTCCTAACGTGGAATTTAATAATGGAAAAAAACGACAGAAAATAACAATTTCAATATATCGTTTTATCAAATTAAATTTCACAAATGGTGTCCAAAGTTTCATTTCAAATAGGAGAAATTAAATTGCTTACGAATTGAATAAAAAAGTCGGATCGATCGGGACCTCTATTTCAGAAATCAAGGTAACGTTCTCGCCATCCATTCCTACATTTCCTTGGGTCTGCATATCCAAAAATTGCATTTAGAAAACGAGATTTTTTGACGTTTTCTAGGCGATTCGATTCTCGACCACAGAGATCGCTTTTGACAACTGTTGTCAATTTTGAAAATGCAGATTCATTCGAATTTTACTGAAGAAGTCGAAGATAAGTACTCAATTCGCGGTTATGGTCCCAACAAACTCGATGAATTACACCACTCGCCTGATGGCTAGTGCAGCAAAGTTTATCTGCATGTGTTATGACTTACATTACCGCTCGTTGAATAATATATGATTCTGGCTGGGCGATCTGGGCACAATTTTGCATGAAGCTTCACGATCGAATTAGTAGTTTTGAAATTATTAGGAAAAAAAATTCGGACGGCCATATTCATAGAACTCCTAGTCGAATTTTGCTTGCGAACTGAGCCGCAGAATTGGAGATCTGAACCTATCTTGAAAATTTCACTTCTCTATAGGTTTATTCGATTGGAAGTTATCGCGTTTACGGGCGGACATAGTCGAAACTAGTCGATTGAGACGATTCCTGATCAAAATTTTTCAACCAATTTCCTGAACTGGAAAATGTGAGTATATCGGTGCTTTATACAAGAATTATTGACATCAAAGCAGGCCTTGGAAGGCCATTCGTAGCTTTATTTCTAGTTACAATAAGTGATTAAAAAGTTTCTGTGGTTTCATCATATTTACATATATAACCTAAAAATTGAATGGTAATTCAGGTTCGATTATGAAAAATATCGTGGAACTCGAATGAAGAAATATCACTCATGTACAGGGTGGGCAAAATTGGTGCTACATGAACTAAAACTTTTTGTTATAACTCAGCAAATAAACCTCTTAGAAAAAATCAGAGTACGCCACTGGATTGCTATCAGAAAAGTGCCTGTATAATGTTTTTATTTCAACATCCTAGCATAAACAGAAACGGAGATAATGACCAAAGTTGAAATTGCCCAAATTGCAATTTCGGCCTATAACTCGGAAACGAAAGAAGATAAAGGAATGCAGTTGATGGCATTAACAGTTTCTCGAAGAAAGAGGACTATAAGGTGCCATTCATTTTTCTCTATCTCCTCGGGTTAAAAACTTTTAGTTCATGTAGCACCAATTTTGCCCACCTTGTACAAGTTACCCCTGAATGATTAAAAAGCATGTCCTTTTCCAATTTTCCATTTCGTAACATTCTTTTGCTGGAATAGGCATCTGAACATAAGCGCTACGCCACCTGGTGACAATCAAAGTCCCTAAAAATCTTGACATAGTTCGTGATTCGGGCTTTGTGTTGATGTGAATTTTTACAAATATTTATATTTTGAAATTACTCTAATAGTTATGAGTCGTTCGAATCAAATTTTCATAACGAAAATATACACTCAGAACTAACACAACACAACAATCTAATGTCAATAACTGTAGTTCCACTACTGCCCACCTTGGCGCTGTATTCTTATTTTCAGATGCCTGTACCAGAAAAATTTATAATGCCCCCCTTTCTCGTCAAGGAGAACACTTGCTCCAGCTCAGGAGGGTTGGGGTGGATTCGATTCTTGAGTGGTTTTTAATGAAACACAGATGTTGGTTTCATTCGGGTGATGCGTACGTGAATGAAGAAGGCGATTCGTAATTTTGAATTTGTATGCAGGGTGTTTCACCATAAACTGGACAAACATATACAGGGTCTTTCACGAGGAACCTCACCCATATTTATACGGGAAACTACTGAACGTATTTTCATGAAATTCAGCACTTATAAGTATTTCACGATGCTGATGAAATCTAAAATATTTTCAAGGCATGAGCACCTCCGGTTTTTCCGGAAATGACGTCAACTTCCGTTTTTCAAATTAGAACACCATTTTTTTATTGCAGAAATAGATTCCTTAGAAAATTTCAAGTTATTTTGATGTAACATTTTTCAGTTATGGTTGGAAAATTCTCTCTGAGCGGGAAAATTCGAAAAAAAAATCGAAAATAGAGCTCCGCTGAAACAAGAATAACTTCGAGGTTTCTGGATGGAAAATTTTCATTTTTGGGATTTTTCAAGATGTAAGATTGATGTGTCCACTTTAAAAATCGAAATCGCGATTCATGATACAGGGGGTGAAAAAATCGCTTTCAAAGTTAGGGATGACAAAATCGTGAAAAATCAATTTTTTCAAATTAGAACCCCATTTTTTTATGGCAGATATTGAATCTACATTAAAAAATAATGTGAGTGTATGCATCACACCCTCGCCCTAAAGTGGATATTTTCTGAGTTATTCACAAAAAACTGTTTTTTGTCTTGAATTTTTAGCTATTTCTTTTCCCTTCACGCCAAAAAGATGAAATTTTCAGGAACTGTTACTTAAACATTGTTTTAGATTTTACTACCCTAATATGCAAGAGAAAAAAGTTACAGGTTGTTCCTAAATAGATGGCGAATTTGGATTCGAATTTGTATCGGAAACCTCTTTATTTCAACTAATCGGCCATCGGTTTTCTCTCCAGTGATTAATAAATAATTCCTTATGAACCATATGCAAAAACTTACCATGTTTTACATTCTTTTTTTTAATGATAGATATCATTAATTACATCTGCCAAATTCCTCTTTATTCAGTAGCATGTAATTAATGATATCTATCATTAAAAAAAAAGAATGTAAAACATGGTAAGTTTTTGCATATGGTTCATAAGGAATTATTTATTTATCACTGGAGAGAAAACCGATGGCCGATTAGTTGAAATAAAGAGGTTTCCGATACAAATTCGAATCCAAATTCGCCATCTATTTAGGAACAACCTGTAACTTTTTTCTCTTGCATATTAGGGTAGTGAAATCTAAAACAATGTTTAAGTAACAGTTCCTGAAAATTTCATCTTTTTGGCGTGAAGGGAAAAGAAATAGCTGAAAATTCAAGACAAAAAACAGTTTTTTGTGAATAACTCAGAAAATATCCACTTTAGGGCAAGGGTGTGATGCATATACTCACATTATTTTTCAATGTAGATTCAATATCTGCCATAAAAAAATGGGGTTCTAATTTGAAAAAAATGATTTTTCACGATTTTGTCATCCCTAACTTTGAAAGCGATTTTTTCACCCCCTGTATCATGAATCGCGATTTCGATTTTTAAAGTGGATACATCAATCTTACATCTTGAAAAATCCCAAAAATGAAAATTTTCCATCCAAAAACCTCGAAGTTATTCTTGTTTCAGCGGAGCTCTATTTTCGATTTTTTTTTCGAATTTTCCCGCTCAGAGAGAATTTTCCAACCATAACTGAAAAATGTTACATCAAAATAACTTGAAATTTTCTAAGGAATCTATTTCTGCAATAAAAAAATGGTGTTCTAATTTGAAAAACGGAAGTTGACGTCATTTCCGGAAAAACCGGAGGTGCTCATGCCTTGAAAATATTTTAGATTTCATCAGCATCGTGAAATACTTATAAGTGCTGAATTTCATGAAAATAAGTTCAGTAGTTTCCCGTATAAATATGGGTGAGGTTCCTCGTGAAAGACCCTGTATAGCCGTGTAGATGACACCGAGGAAGTCATTTTTGCCTTATGGCATATACCCCGTTTTCGACGCATAAGCGAGATACAGGGTGTTTAATGTCAACTTTGAGCCATATTCTGATGATTGTGGTGAGTTATGCGTGACATTTGAAATAACGGTTTCTGCTCACATCTTAGTATTTTTGAGGGCTCAATTGAATTGTGGTGTAGAATTCAGAAAAAAAATTTCAAAATGGCGGAAAATCTGCAAAGTTGGAATTTTTTTTTCTTGGTTGCCAATTTAGAAAGCACTATTTCAGCGTACTCGATTTTGTAAGATTTTCCGTAAACATTTTTTTTCAAAATTCGAACTCAACTTTATTTAACATGTCTTCAGTGAAAAAAAAACGGCCAAGGTTGAACTTTTTTATTCTCAACACTTGTGTCGAAACAGAATGAAAAATATTCATTGGTTTTCTTTTTGTAGCCTTCCAAAGATTACGCTCGGAGTACTTTCATAATTTTCATCTAAAAAACTAGTGACCTTACGAAGGCCAAAATTGTGCTATTGGGCTACCAGAATGTTCTAGATAGAAATATGAATTAAAAAACACAAAAAAAAATTTCAAAAAACTTTGGGGGGAATCGTACTCCCGACTTTCGGACAGTAGCGACAGTTGATTCACCTTTCCTGTCCAGGTGTAAATCGGATTTATTCTTCTCATTAATGTCCGTTACCAAGCAACGGTAGTTAATCAAATTTGACAGTTTATTCGAATATTATTTCCCAAGTTCTCCAAACGAATTTGAATTCAAGCAGAAATGCGCTATTCAATTTAGGAAAAGATTGTAATGATTAAGGCTTATTATGGAGCGAATTCTTCAGGAAGGAGAGCGAGGGAAAATATGGCAAATTTGTGTTTCTTTTCCCGTTATCGTTGTTATTTCCGCATAATTCAAAAAATACTGATGCGATCATGATGAAGCTGAGTAATTAGTTAGCAAATGTGAATACACAGTTGGGTAAAGAATTTCGTGATGATCGTGTCATTAGAACAATAAAAAAAAATTGCAAAATTTCTTTTGGTCACGAATTTGAACACACGCGCAAAAGCTCCTGACTTTTTGAATTTTATTTAATTTGATTATTATTATTTTTTTTTTTTTTTACGTCCGTGTGAGGGGAAAACCCTTTATGGGCACCGAGAGGGTCCGCACTCTCGGTAGTGTGAGAATCCAGGATCTTGTTTGGCTACTCACTAAAAACCCCTCACACCTTCAATGGAGGAGTTCTTCATCCTGCCCTCGCAGCGTCCCTTAACAAAAGAGATGAGCTGCAAGTGGCTTCTAGAGTTCATGGGACCTGATGATATGGAGTGACCCGAGCAACACTGCTTTCTGCATTCTGTGCGCCAATACCTCGGCCAGTGATCTGCAGACCGGGATAATCTTCAATTCATCCACATAGTTAGCTCTCATTCCACCGAGACATCCTATGATAAGCACGACCATCCCAATTTTATGACCTGGGTATAAAGTTCCAAGCTCGAACATAAGGTCTTTGTATTTTTGCCTCTTCTGTTGTTCCTTCATCACAACATTATTTTCAGCAGGGGAGGAGAATTCCACGACAAATAACTCCTTCAGCTCCTTGTCCAGCAGAAGTATGTCTGGCTTAACAGCATTGATCTGTCGTGTTGTTGAGACAGGATAGTTCCAGCATATCCGAGCTCTTTCGTTCTGGACCACCGCTTCAATCTCCAGAGGCACATATGGTAGCACCGGTTCTTTGTCTATCCCATACGCGGCTCTCAGATGGAAGTATAAAATCCGGAGTGCCGCGTTGTGTCTCTCTACATACCCCGATGGAGCATGGACTCTGCAGGCGGAAAGGATGTGCATAATCGTTTCCTGTTGCCCATGGCAAGCCCTGCAAGTTGTTGGGGTGTCCATTTTCATGATGTTCTTTTTATACCATCTCGTATTCAGTACTCCATCTTGACACGCCATCACAAATCCTTCTGTCTCTGACTTAAGGCTAGCTGACTTTAGAAAGGCGAAAGACAATTCTTCAGACAGGTCCTGGTCTTTTAAACTCCTGAAATATATGGAGTGCAAGGTCTTACACTCATATGATGTTCGAGTAATGTATCTGACTGAGACTTTCGGATCAGTCTTGCTAGGCTTCTTTGGTCCGCTTGAGTGATCGGTGCTCCAGCGAGCTCAGGATTGATCGATACGCCGGTTATGCTGAGCTTATCCAGGGCCCTTTGTGCAGCTCGGAATAGGAAGGCTCCATGGTTCGCAATTTCATGCTGAGCGACAAATTTCAGAAGCGGATCTTCACTTCTTAGAATCCTTACTGCCATTTCCAATGTTTGTTGATAGTGTTGATATTCCAAACATTGCAATCCTCTACCTCCCTGGCTTCGAGGAAGGTATATCCTCTGTATTGAACTGTTGGGATGTAGGCTACGATTCATGTTCATCGTTTTCCTTGTTAACCTATCAAGATCGAGGAGCTCGTTTACCGTCCAGTTCACCACTCCGAAAGAGTAGGTGAGAATCGGGATGGCTAGCATATTTGTAGCAGATACTTTGTTCTTTCCCGACAGCTGCGATTTCCATATGTCTCTCAGCTTCTTTTTGTAGCTGGCTGTTAAGGCATTCTTTATCTGGGTTGTCTCCAGTACACCCCTCTGTTTCATTCCAAGAAACTTGTAAGTTTCTCCGTCTTCGAGGTGTCGAAAAGTCATTCCATCTTCCAGTCGAATATCTTCTCCTGCGTCTTCAGCTTTTCCCCTGCGCAGATGAAAAACAGCACACTTGTCCAAACCGAATGACATTCCCATTGCTGAAGTGTAGTCTGAAACGATATTCAGTAGTTGCCGCAGTGCGGACTCGGAGGGAGCGTAGAGCTTCAAGTCGTCCACGTACAAGAGATGCGAGATCAGGTGGTTCCTTCTGCCTGGTGGTCCGGCCTGGTATCCTATCTTGCTCTCCCTTAACTCAATTGTTAGTGGTATAAGAGTTATGCAGAATAATAACGGGCTTAGCGAATCTCCCTGGAAAACTCCTCTCCTGTATCTCACCCATCCTGTATAAACGGTTCGACCCTCTGCTCGGATGGCAAACTTCGTTTTCCACAGCGCTATGATGTTTTCTATCGCGTGGACGATGTTGGGGTGGACTTTCAGCATTTTTAATAACCGTATGATCAGTTCGTGCGGCGAGGTGTCATATGCTTTCGCGTAGTCTAACCATGATGTGTGTAGGTCGCGCTTGTAGTGTCTGGCGTCTAGACATACGCTCTTGTCTATGAGCAAGTTGTCCTTGCATCCTTGCACTCCTTTCTTTGCTCCCCTCTGTTCGTAGATGCTGTTCCACACTGGTCCAATAACCCTCAGTATTTGATCTCGAATTACACTTGTGAGGATCTTATACAGTGTATTGAGGCAAGTGATTGGGCGATAGTTCTTGGGTTGCCCTAAATCACCTGATTTTGGTATCAGCACTGTTCTACCCTCCACTAACCATGACGGAATGGGCTCATGGCGAGTCAGCATCCCGCTGAATAATCTTGCCAGGTGTTGATGTGTAGCTGGAAAACTCTTCCACCAGTAGTTTTGAATACCGTCCAGTCCAGGTGCTGTAAAATCACGCTTGTTCTTAAGGGCTTTTTTAATATCTTCGGTTGATATTTCAGAAAGTTCATCGTTCTGCTGTTGGTTTTGATCACACATCTGCTGGAATCTGAGTAGTGCTGGAGTATCCCTGGTTTCTGCTTGTTGTTCATACAGGCTTTTCCAAAATTTTTCGACCTCTTGAGGTGATGGTGGGTTTTGTGCCTTTTGTTGTTGGGACTGAAATAATTTCGATGGTTCTGTGGTGAAGGTGTTGTTATCTTCAATCCATTTTTGCCTTTTTATCAGTTTCTTTCGCGCTGCAGCAAGTGATCTTATTTTATCTACAGCTTTCTGCTTCAGTAGATGGACTGTGGGCAAATCCACTGCATGATGTATGGAACGAAACTCCTCGATCATATCCTTCATTTTCTTGCTTGATCCAATTTTGCCTCTCAGAACATCTATGATACATTGGTACCAAGATGCCTGCTGCCTCATTGATTTTATTTTGATGTCAAGCCGACTGAGTCTTAACCTATGCTTATCCTTCTTCGTAGCTGAACTTTTCGGTGGACATAGAAGTGAAGCGGCCGCTCTCACTGCAGCCACCACATCTTCTAGTGAACAGGTCTCGTTAAGATGATCTTGAATTATTTTATCCACTACGGCTAGATCTTCAGCCTGAAGTCTTGTTTTTATTCGGGTGGCCTTGACCAGTGGGTCTCTAACAGCAGCCTCAAATGCTTCCTTTATATTGACGATTGACTTCGGAACATCTCTCACTTGTTCCGCTCTTGGCCTTGCCCTCAGGGCTATTGCTTGGTGTTGTTGGTTTGGAGCATCTGTCACCTGCTCTTGACCGTGTTCTATTTCTGGAACATCTCTCACTTGTTCCATTCTTGGCCTTGCCCCCAGGACCATTGCTTGGTGTTGTTGGTTTGGAGCATCTGTCACCTGCTCTTGACCGTGTTCTATTTCTGGAACATCTCTCACTTGTCCCGTTCTTGGCCTAGCTCCCAGGGCTATTGCTTGATGTTCTTGGTTTGGAGCATCTGTCACCTGCTCTTCACCGTGTTCTATTTCGGGAACATCTCTCACATGTTCTGTTATTGGCCTGTTGGAGCGTGTACCAGTCTCGGTTCGGCTCGCAATGTTTCTCACCAGGTCAATCGTCAATTGCTGATGTTGGCTCGAAGCATCTGTCACCTGCTCCTCAGCTAGTTGTTCCGTCCTTTCTTGCTCTTGAGACCGCCATAAGATTCCTCTTCTTTTGAGATGACTGATCTGATCTCTGAGGTTTTGCTGCGTCATGAAGTCAAGGTCCGGATAATTTTCGCACCACAGACCATGAAGCCTATTCATGTACCCTCGTCTTTCAGGTCTTGATCTTCTGTATAGCGCAGTCAGCAGGCTATGCTGCTCGGGCGTCCACTTGTGGCGTCCTCTTTGTGCCGTCCTGTTTCGGCTGCCGGTTCCGACTGCGGGCTGCTCTCTCGAGCGTTGAATCCCTATGCGACCGACAACCTGAACTCTCTCCTCGTCAATGTCTTCCTCGTCTAAAGGCATAGCTTCTTGTATGGCAGGCGCCTGCCTTCTCAGCATCCTGCCGTTGGTGGCCCGCATGCTGTCACGTCCAGCACCAACTCCAGACGCGCCCTGACGATCCCCAGGCAGCGACTGTTTTCCGAGGCTTAGCTGATATCTGTCCGACATCGGTTGAGAGTGACCGGGGTCCGCGGGATTGTCACACCCGTATACTACAAAGTAGTACCCCCCGTGCGGGTTTGTCACCATTTACCCTTGGTAGCCCAGGTAACTCGGGCCGTGGGGACGTCACCCCCCATGTGGCATGGCAAAAACCACACCACACCCGTGCGGGTTGATTATTATTATTAGTTTCACCTGTGCCGGTGTTTGTCTGTCTGTCTGTAATCAAATCTTGCAAGTTAAATATGACACACTTCTAATCGTCCGATTGATTCGAAATTTTGCAGGTGTACCTAATTCTGGTTTATAGAAAAAAACAAAATGGCGGATGAATTTTGTAATTATGATCCGATTCCATTCAAAATTAGTATCCGGGGGTATTTGGGTTCGAAAATTGGGAAATTCAAGATGGCGGCCACAATATGGCGGACGATTTTTGTAAATATGATCCTTTTCTATTCAAAATTTAGAATTTTAAGATGGCGGCTTCAAAATGGCGGATGAGTGTTGTTATAAAAGCTTGTCTTCAAAAATGTTTTTTGAGAATAAGGCTTGTTTTTCCGCATAAAAGTACCTTCCTCACGTAATAAAAGTACCTTCCTCACGTAATTTACGGGCTGTTTCCATGAATGTTTTGAAGTTGGGTAATGTTCTGCTTGGAAATCTGCGGGCGTAAATTTCCCTCGCTCTCCTTCCTGAAGAATTCGCTTCATAATAAGCCTTAATCATATCACTCTTTTCCAAAATTGAATAGTGCATTTTTGCTTGAATTCAAATTCGTTTGGAGAACTTTGAAAATAATACAACGAAGAGGATATCGTCCTAAGACTAGCGTAATAATGAAGAAATTGGTGGTTCCACCAGTGGTGAGCTTTGGAAATTAGATCTCTGCTAGTCCAATTTCTTAATTATTTGAAAATAATATTCGAATAAACTGTCAAATTTAATTAACTACCGTAGCTTGGTAACGCACATTAATGAGTAGAATAAATTTGGGGACACGGCAGTGGCCCCGCCAAGTCGAGCGCGAAGCAAACACTGCCGTACTATCTTTACCCGAACCATTTCGCCGCATTTTCAAGCCCCTATTTGAGAACTTCTGGATGAGACCAGAACGCCGAAATTTTCGTCATTCAGTAAGCTATAATCACGTACTCAAAATCCAAAATTTCAAGTGTAAAGGTCATTTAGTTCCGAAGTTACGCCAAAGCAAAGTTTCGCATTTTCGACCCTAATTCACTCATGATCATCAAAATAGAACTATAGTACTTCCCATAAACTCAGAGAGCTGAAATTTGGTACACAGTTAGGGTTTAATGGCCACATAAAGGGAAAATTATAAAAACTAGGATAATCGAAAATATGTTGGCACGTCACGTGAGCTCACGCGCTATCACGTCATCTTCGCAAAATGTGCAACCACAATAATGTATGGAAGTTTATGCGCTTGGAAACACATTGTTATCATACTCAATATGTGAATATATACTTTAGAATATAAATTGAAAAAAAATAATAATCGGGTCATCAGTCTTATACACAGTGATATTTTTAATGTCTCATTTATTGTTCAAGGAAACGATAGGTTTTCGAAAGCTAGGCCAGAACAATAAATGAGACAGCAAAAATTATCACTGTGTATAAGACTGATGACCCGATTATTATCCTTTTTTCAATTGTTATCATTTCACGCATTCACGAAGTTAGCATCTGCTGTCACTTGATAGCACACCAGAACTACCCGCAAATTTACATTTTCTAACCGTAAGTGATATCACGTCGGATATTTTGTGAAGTGATTGATGAAGTGAAAATTAATGAAAATTTGATCGAACTTGTCAGGCTTCATGAAGTGATCTATGATCATTCTTCATCAGAGTACAGGGATCAGAATGTACGACAACAAGCTTGGGTGCTGGGTGCTCATTTAACAATTGTTGTACTATTTGAGGTAATCCTCCCACTTCTTCTCTTCGTTTATTTATTTGGTGAATCAAATCTCTTCTATCGGAATCACCAGCAACTGTAATAGCAGTTATGTTCTCTATATCTTCTTTCCATTCCGTCTTCGGAAGCTCTTTCTTGATGAAGAAGAAACTGTGTTTCGCTCTGTATCACTGAATATGAAAATGCTATGAAATTTATGTTGCTCTTCAGAAAAAACATCATCAGATGGGTCTGCGGTGGTTAGATTGGGAGAGAAAAAATTGAATCCGAAAAAGAATCGGGTAAGAGATGGGCTATATGGACAAGTTTGGTATCAAACTATAGGTTTTCGAGGACGCTGAAATCAATAAAAAATAATCGGAGGCTCTATCTACCATAGTTCAAAACCGAAAAAAATAAAGATTTGTAATAAAAAAATTTGTAATAAAAAAACTACTCTTAAAAAAAGTGTCAAATAAGAAAATCTAATAAAATAGATCAATATGCCCACGTTTCTACAAAAAGAAGTGAAATCCCACCAAAAACATTCTGTAAAAACTAGCCAAGTCTCGATGGAGCTGCTTATTTATCTCTAAAAAGTAATGAAATCTAGAAAAAGTCGAGCCAAGTTTAAGGCTCCTTACTGCGATTTCTTTATTATTATAGTTAATGTTGTGTGACTTGGCCGTTGAAGGGTACACAAGGGTACAAAACCAGGTGCTCCATGACACCATTGCACAAATCTGTCGCCAGAAACGCAACCCATTGACGATGAAAAATTGCCACTTGGAAAACGTTCATTCAATTGTAGGCTTGATAAAGCTGCGTATTCAATAATACGAGCCTGAAACAAACAGTATAAAAAATTATTTCCAGTACAGAGGGACTTCTAATCATTGATAGAAGACCGTCTGTACGTCTATTTTATTTTAGATCGGTGGTCGATTTGACGCTCCAAAAAGAAGGGAGCAGAAGTCATCATTGTCAATGCTGAATGCATATGTGTTGCACAATCAACAACAGCCTGAAATGAGACACCAGCATGGGCTATTATCTCGCTTAACAAACATTGGTAGTTACAACAGATATAGCATTACGTGTAAACAAAATTGACTTGTACCCACTAACGTATAAGAATGTTCAACGGCCAAGTCACACAACATTAACTATAATAATAAAGAAATCGCAGTAAGGAGCCTTAAACTTTGCTCGACTTTTTCTAGATTTCATTACTTTTTAGAGATAAATAAGCAGCTCCATCGAGACTTGGCTAGTTTTCACAGAATGTTTTTGGTGGGATCCGATTTACACCTAGACAAGAAAGGTGACTCAACTGTCGCTACTGTCCGAAAGTCGGGAGTTCGATTCCTTCCAAAGTTTTTTGAAAATTTTTTTTGTGTTTTTTTTTTAATTCATATTTCTCTCCAGAACATTCTGGTAGGCCAGTAGCACAATTTTGGCCTTCGTAAGGTCACTAGTTTTTTAGATAAAAATTATGAAAGTACTCCGAGCGTAATCTTTGGAAGGTTACAAAAAGAAAACAAATGAATATTTTTTCATTCTGTTTCGACACAAGTATTGAGAGTAAAAAAAGTTCAACCTTGGAAGATTTCAACAATTTCGCCCGAATTTTTTTTTACTTGAAGACATGTAAAAAAGAAGTTGAGTTCGAATTTTGAAAAAATTTTTTCACGGAAATCTTACAAAATCGAGTACGTTGAAATAGTGCTTTGCAAATTGGCAACCAAGATAAAAAAATTCCAACTTTGCAGATTTTCCGCCATTTTGAAATTTTTTTCTCAAAATTCTACACCACAATTCAATTAAGCCCTCAAAAATACTAAGATGTGACCAGAAACCGTTATTTCAAATGTCACGCATAACTCACCACAATCATCAGAATATTGCTCAAAGTTGACATGAAACACCCTTTATCTCGCTTATGCGTCGAAACGGGGTATATGTCATAAGGCAAAAATGACTTCCTCGGTGTCATCTACACGGCTATATATGTTTGTCCAGTTTATGGTGAAACACCCTGTATTTCTGCGAATTGTTAATCCAGGTTTAGGGATATGAAATTCACCTGCACAGTGCTCATAAAAATCATCTATCAGGATTGGTGAAAATTCTCTAGAATTAGGGATAAGTGCGTTAACCTAAAAAAAAGCCACACAACGATCGAGACTTTACGTCGAAGGGTCCATCGCTACACATATAAACCCTGTTCTCTGCTTCTTCCGAGCAACCACCTTTTCCGTTCGACTTGGGGTTAACTATACCAGGAAGAATTTGTGTATGAATGCTACGAAGGTTTTGTCAAGAAATGTATATTATCACCTGTTATTTAGTGGTTAATTTTTAGTATAATTATATAACATATGAGTTCGAACTCCGTAGACATTTCCGCACTAGAATTATTGGTTGTACCTACCTAGTAATCACCCGAATGAAACAAACATCTCTGTTTCATTAAAAACCACTCAAGAATCGAATCCACCCAAACCCTTCTGAGCTGGAGCAAGTGTTCTCCTTAACGAGAAAGGAGGGCACTATAAATTTTTGTGAATATTCTGGTAATTCAGCAAAAAAATGTTACACGATATAAATTGTCGCCTTGGACGTGAATAGGACTAATCCACAATTTTCCGTTTTTTGTGTTAGAACTGTTGTAGACAACTTGAAAAAAGGTCAAATTTTGTAGTGGTGAAGACATTCAATCGATTAATAGTTTATTTGATGTGTTCTCACGGAATTTCTAAAAGATCTAAGCAACAATTCTTTGAGTGAATAGCACCAAACGGGTTGGTTCTTTTCCCTACTGCTTTTCACAGGGCGGATTTCAAATATTCAACAAGAAATATATTCCAGTTATTAAAAACCTTCATTTGAAAAACAAAAGTTGTTTTCTTCACCGACAAATAATGACGTCTGATTTTCCAGAGAGAAAAAAGTTCAAATTCGCTTTACTCAAAACAAATGTTGAGTGGATTAGACCAAGGCGACGAAATATTCGCAAAACCAGTAAAACAAAGCCGCCCGAGATGTCAATAATCTTTGGATGGAGTCAGTGGCGGCTCGTCAGGGACGGCAGGGTCGGCAGTGCCGACCCTATATATTTTATGTCCAGCCAAAATGTAAATTACTTTTTCTTCTGTTGAATTACTAAATTTATTATAATTATTGCATTTCCAAGACCTCTGTTAATAAAATTCTATAAATCATATTTGTATATCACTGATATATTTCAACTTCTTGGAAATACGCTCTTCCAATCTCAACGCCGCGCCGTTCAAATCAGTCCGAGAATTGAAATGTGTACGTGTACGGGAAGACGAGAGCGCCTTGCATCGAACGCTTTCTAGGGACTAAGTACGGCACGCTGCACCTGATTCGACGTTTCAATGAAATGCGAATACGAATGAGGCGAAACAATTTTAACTCGACTGTTTTCTGTTGAAATTTTATTCAGATAATGATATATATATATATTCTTATGAAATGGAGCTGTACAGATTTGATTCCAAATATGGCATGTGTCTCGAAAAGGCAACAAGGAACAGATCATTCAAACAAACATATTGATCCATCCCCCGCTCCTAATCTCAGTATTAGCAGAGGAATGTCAAACGGGGCACTATACAGTTCTGCGTATGATGCAAGTTCAGATAATGATAAATATTATAGTCGCCTCCTAGTTAATGCTTTTTCAAAATCGAAAATGCGATGTTTTCGTTGTTCGTTCCACCTCACAAATTTTAAGAGATAAATGTTGCTTTGAACGAATTTTTGTCGTATTTCGTACTTTTATAGACGAGGATTTTGAATATGATAGTACCTACTTATATGAATTTCCGCCCAATACCACTATTTCCCGAAATTTTTAGCCGAGAAAAAAAAAAGCTGAACAGTAGCCGCTAAACTCTTATAGCAGGCAACACATCGCAGGGTCGGCAAATGGGATTATGCCGTACCTAAAATGCCTCGACTCGTATTATACACGAGGAACGATCGGATCGGGCCGATCGGGGTGCCTCGATTGTTTTCGTTCGGGATGCGGCTACAGACAGGAACAGGAACAGTTTGGATCGTTTCTTCCAGGAAATTAATTATTTAACGAACTCAAAAATTCCTTTTCTGTTAGAGATGTGCATAAATCATGTATTTGACAAAAAATGGAGTAAAATGAACGGTGTTTATAATGCAGAAAAAAAATAATATGCAAGGCATTTGAAAAAATGAAGAAAAATCGATTTGAAATTCGTCATGTTGATAGTCTTTTTGTGGACTCTATATGCTGGAGATGCTTTATTATAGCTGGGTAGGATACTTTGAAGTCTTGTCTTTCAATCCATATAAAACTGTTATTGGTATGTGCAAGGGTTCGTGAAATATAATTGGATAAAATAGCCTCTACAAGTATCATTTTTTTGTCAAAATGGCCAATATTTCGAAAACTGTCGAATAAAAATATGTGAAAAGTATACGAAAGCATGCAGGAAGTTTCAGAGAATTGAAAAACACTATTGAATATAGGGTGTCCCATTTGAAAAAACAAAGTCACCCGCTATTCCTGTTTTGTGGGCCACCCGATATATTCGAAAATATTTTTAGGATGTGCTCTTCTTAGACTCTTAGAGTATATCAAGTCTACATCAAAAATTTTTGACAAACTCAGTCCGTTACGCGTATATCGTCCGCTGCGTCACTAGTGGGACACCCTGTATATCTGCCGACCCAAGATAAAAGTTTACGAGCCGCCACTGGATGGAGTATAAAATGTGAACGCGTTCAAAAGTTCCTGTTAGTGTTTCAAGTTATTCATTCTTTCTGCGACTTATAGCAAATTTCATTGGCACTGAGTTTACCGTTCATCCTAGATCAATCCAAATGTCATATAGCAATGGTTGAAATTCTCCAATGGAATGAGTTCTACTAATTGAATTCGCTTTATTTGTTCACTTCTCATCCATTTGTTCATTTGTTACCTTCAATAGATGACAACAGATAGTCAAGGAATCGGGCCGAATCATTGATTACAATAATTCCTATTCATGACGGGATTGGTCTAAACTATAGCACTTATAACATGAAATGATATAAACCAAATCAAAAAATGAGAAAACATCTCAAGTGGGACAATGACTCTTTGCCAAAATAGCAAGTGAATCGGACTTTGACGATTAGTTTCAATCGCGAGTTGCCAATTTTCATCTTTTCTCCTCATTTTTGAATTGCTTTGTATTTGCGTTAGTTACTGAATCCAAAATTGCCCATAATTAGTATTTGACATATGATTTCTGAGGTGTCTGTTCTGTGTGACAACTCATATCCATGGAAACATGAAAATCTCGCTTATATCATTCCATTATAATGCAAGTTTTATGGCCCAAACATATTCTTAAACAATAGGTGACAGTTAATGTAAAATAAAACTTGAATTCACTATTGCTGAGTAGGTTCCGAAACATTTATCTTTTTAAGATGGTACCTACTTGCATCACAATATGTGGAGGCTCTACTTCGGGAGCATCTGTTAAATGTTGTAATATAAATTCATCACTCTGTTCCAGCCATAAATCCACTCCACGAAGAGGTTGATAGTTGAAAGGGCCAATTCTTAACAAACCCATATTATAATCATAAATGTCGGAAACCTGAAATAATGATTTCCTAATATAAGAACTTTTAATTATTTGGAAAATTGAACATGAAGGAGAAACCATATAAATAATAAATATAAAATATATAAATTGGTTAATTGATTATATAGGAATTTCAATTTAATTCTATTAATATTAGATTGAACACCAAAGATTGAAAGAGGGCTCGTACCGGAAACGTTCTTAATATTGTGACAAATTAATAGAGTTAAATTGGAATTCCTATATAATCAATTAACCAATACCCTTCATAAAACCAGTGGAATAAGTAAATCAACTAGTGACATATAAATAAAGAGTTTCAGCCAAAGCAATATCCCGTTCTGTATGTTTGTGAATGCCGGATTTGATTACCAGTATGCCATAAGTAATAATACAGGGTCTTTCACGAGGAACCTCACACATATTTATACGGGAAACTACTGAACGTATTTTCATGAAATTCAGCACTTATAAGTATTTCACGATGCTGATGAAATCTAAAATATTTTCAAGGCATGAGCACCTCCGGTTTTTCCGGAAATGACATCAACTTCCGTTTTTCAAATTAGAACACCATTTTTTTATTGCAGAAATAGATTCCTTAGAAAATTTCAAGTTATTTTGATGTAACATTTTTCAGTTTTGGTTGGAAAATTCTCTCTGAGCGGGAAAATTCGAAAAAAAAATCGAAAATAGAGCTCCGCTGAAACAAGAATAACTTCGAGGTTTTTGGATGGAAAATTTTCATTTTTGGGATTTTTCAAGATGTGAGATCGATGTATCCACTTCAAAAATCGAAATCGCGATTCATGATACAGGGGGTGAAAAAATCGCTTTCAAAGTTAGGGATGACAAAATCGTGAAAAATCAATTTTTTCAAATTAGAACCCCATTTTTTATGGCAGATATTGAATCAACGTTAAAAAATAATGTGAGTGTATGCATCACACCCTTGCCCTAAAGTGGATATTTTCTGAGTTATTCACAAAAAACTGTTTTTCGTCTTGAATTTTCAGCTATTTCTTTTCCCTTCACGCCAAAAAGATGAAATTTTCAGGAACTGTTACTTGAACCATGTTTTAGATTTTACTACCCTAATATGCAAGAGAAAAAAGTTACAGGTTGTTCCTAAATAGATGGCGAATTTGGATTCGAATTTGTATCGGAAACCTTCTTTATTTCAACTAATCGGCCATCGGTTTTCTCTCCAGTGATAAATAAATAATTCCTTATGAACCATATGCAAAAACTTACCATGTTTCACATTCTTTTTTTTAATGATAGATATCATTAATTACATGCTACTGAATAAAGAGGAATTTGGCAGATGTAATTAATGATATCTATCATTAAAAAAAAAAGAATGTAAAACATGGTAAGTTTTTGCATATGGTTCATAAGGAATTATTTATTTATCACTGGAGAGAAAACCGATGGCCGATTAGTTGAAATAAAGAGGTTTCCGATACAAATTCGAATCCAAATTCGCCATCTAGGAACAACCTGTAACTTTTTTCTCTTGCATATTAGGGTAGTAAAATCTAAAACATGGTTTAAGTAACAGTTCCTTAAAATTTCATCATTTTGGCGTGAAGGGAAAAGAAATAGCTGAAAATTCAAGACGAAAAACAGTTTTTGTGAATAACTCAGAAAATATCCACTTTAGGGCAAGGGTGTGATGCATACACTCAAATTATTTTTTAACGTAGATTCAATATCTGCCATAAAAAAATGGGGTTCTAATTTGAAAAAATTGATTTTTCACGATTTTGTCATCCCTAACTTTGAAAGCGATTTTTTCACCCCCTGTATCATGAATCGCGATTTCGATTTTTAAAGTGGATACATCAATCTTACATCTTGAAAAATCCCAGAAATGAAAATTTTCCATCCAAAAACCTCGAAGTTATTCTTGTTTCAGCGGAGCTCTATTTTCGATTTTTTTTTCGAATTTTCCCGCTCAGAGAGAATTTTCCAACCAAAACTGAAAAATGTTACATCAAAATAACTTGAAATTTTCTAAGGCATCTATTTCTGCAATAAAAAAATGGTGTTCTAATTTGAAAAACGGAAGTTGACGTCATTTCCGGAAAAACCGGAGGTGCTCAAGCCTTGAAAATATTTTAGATTTCATCAGCATCGTGAAATACTTATAAGTGCTGAATTTCATGAAAATACGTTCAGTAGTTTCCCGTATAAATATGGGTGAGGTTCCTCGTGAAAGACCCTGTATATTAGCGATGAATTTCTCCATAGGTGTGTTCACTTTCGCTCTAGTGGCGATCGATTTTGGCGTTTATTGCTATCTTTGAGCCAGCTGAAATTACGAAATAACTTTTTCATTTATAGATTATTACAATGAAAAATTATATTAAGGATCTGTAGATCACAATCTTATAAACATCAAATACAATCTGTGTATGTTGATCTTCAATTTCAAAATTATCAACACATAATGTCATCATCAATTCAGATTCTTCAAAAAATCGTAAATGTAGATTTTCTCTCGTCAGCTTGAAAAATGTCGGCGACAGGAGGCCGGTAATATGCAGTTTGTTAACCTGTCGTCATCATGTGGAAGGCGCGAAGTTTGAAATAGTCAGTGGTAGAAAAATATTCCTATTATTACCGAACTCCGAGATGTCGTTCAGCATAAATTAACTGTTTTTGTTTTTAGTCATTTCATATTGTTCTAATCTTCGATAATTACTATCTTTATGCAGTATTTCTAAATTTTCCAAGGTAGCTTTGTGGTTATGTTCTATCAAATGGCTTCCTAGTGCCGAGTTTGGTCTGTTCTTTTCGTGATCTGTAAACCTCTTCCTCATCGTTCTTGTTGCCATGCCAATATAAAAGCAAGGAGAATCTGAGCATGTTATCTTATATGAGTGCCCCTGGCTCAGTGGTAGAGCGTTGGAATTAAGACCCAAAGGTCCGAAGTTCAATCCCGAGCTAGGAAAGAAATTTTCTAGTCTCGGTAGGGGCCACTGTTGGGTCAAAAATTAACAGTGCTTTGCCTAAGGTGGCGTAAGGAAACAGTAACAAAGCCTACACAGAACACAACTGCTTACTCCGAACTCGGCACAAGTTACAAGCTTCGAAGCTGGTAATTTCAGAGGGGTCTCCACAGGAGACCTAGAAGTAATCAGGATAAACAATATATCATATCATATCATATACCACTGTGCTGGAACTTATCAATTCTTGATTTTTTATTAATCAAAATATTCTCTAAATTTCTGTGTCGCCTGCTCACTACGTTGTAGATTTATACATAGGTTGGATGATCTTCTTATCGAACTTGTGATAAAATGGATTAGGAACAAAATTCTCATTATTGAGGTTAGAACTTCATCCATAAAATTCTTAGGATATTAATTATATTTGATATATGATTTTTAGTTCTTTTCTGTAATTTTCTTCAGAGAGTGGGATGCTGAGAAGCGTATGGAACAGGAACCTGAACATTGCTCTTTTTATAGGGGGAGCATGGTATGAATGATAGGGGATGATTAAGTCTGCCTGCGTGGTTTTTCTGACATGTAAAGAACAGACCAAACTCGGCACTAGGGAGCCATTTGATAGAGCATAACCACAAAGCTACCTTGGAAAATTAAGAAATACTGCATTGCTGCATAAAGATAGTAATTATCGAAGATTAATTTTATTTGGACAATAAAAAATAACTAAAAACAAAAATAGTCAATATATGCTGAACGGCATCTCCGAGTTCAATAATACATAGAGGTACATCGCCCTTGAACGATTTGATGCAAAATTTTTTGACAGTTTACTGCCAACTTTAGAGGCGGCAGATAGTAGCTACTAAAGGAACTGTAATCAGCCGATCCATTTTGTTCTTATTCATTTACAGAAATATGTAGGATATTTATTTTCCTCTAGTTCTATGATTCATAGGCAGAATTAATTGTCGTTTTATTGCATCCAAAAAAAACAGGTGTGAAGAAGGACTGAACATCCCACATTTCCAAACGTCGGTCCTGATCGTCATCGCATTCAGATTAGGAAATTGTGCTACTCGCCGCCAGATGCGGGAGGTAAAAATTTTCGCTTCTCTGAAACACACTTTTCCCTCTATGAACCGGTGAAGGAACTACACTAAATTCAGCTGGGATGTTCCTCTATGTATAGGGTGTCCCGGAAAATGTGGAGAATCTCTCGGATTCAGATAAAACATAAAAAAATAAGATGAAAAGTTCCCATAATTTTTTTTCCTAGCGGACCTCCCTACGGAGATACAGCCTCCTAAATGACGTCACTGGAAATCCATTTTACTGGAATAAATCTCGAATTACTTAATATAATTCAAATAAGAAATTGATATGATGAACAGTAGTAAGGAACTCTTAAAATACCGCCCTTAAATTTAAATTAGCTCTTTTAGTTTAGCAGGGGCGGACTAGGTTGTACATTTTAATGCTTACATTTTCAACACCCTGTATGATAAGGAGTAGAAAAAACAAATTTGGTTGGCTTGAACATGAAGCTAAAAAAAAAGGTACTCTTGTTTATTGTCGATAAAATGAACCGTTTTCGGAAAACAAAATTACAAAGATTCTTAACTATGCAGTTTTGGCAAAGAAAGACACATTGAAAAAATTATTTTTTAGAAATTTACTCTTATGAAGTTTTTAAAAGATTATTTGTAACTAGCGTATTCATATTCAATCGTTGCAAGCTTTAGTGAGAGTACATTTCTGAAAAATAATTTTTGTTAACGTGCCTTTCTATGCCAAAACTGCACGGTTGAGGATCTTTGTAATTTTGTTTTTCGAAAACGGTTCATTTTATCGACAATAAACAAGAGTACCTTTTTTTTAGCTCCATGTTCAAGCTATCCAAATTTGTATTTTCTACTCCTTATCATAAAGGGTGTTGAAAATAAGCATTAAAATGTACAACCTGTCCGCCTCTGGTAAACTAAAAGAGCTAATTTAAATTCAAGGGCAGTATTTTAAGAGTTCCTTACTACTGTTCATCATATCAATTTTTTTTTAATTATATCAAGTACTTTGAGATTTATTCCAGTAAAATGAATTTCCAGTGACGTCATTTAGGAGGCTGTATCTCCGTAGGGAGGGCCGCTAGGAAAAAAAATTATGGGAACTTGTCATCTTATTTTTTTATGTTCTATCTGAATCCGAGAGATTTCCCACATTTTCCTGGACACCCTGTATATTCAAACTCAATGATAATATTAAGAATATTTTTAAGATCATAGATCTACCACTGACTAATTCAAACTTCGCGCCTACCACATGATGACGACAGTTTAACACCACCGACATTCTGCACGCTGACGAGAGAAAGTCTACATTTACGATTTCTTGACGAACAGATTGTATTTGATGTATTTCACTGGAATAAATTTGGTCACCTATACCCAATAATATAATATCCGAACTAAGGTGCAGAACTTATTTGCTAAAAAGATTTTAGAGTGAATGATCCGTAATAGAAATCTATAAATGTGAAAGTTATTTTATATTTTCAGCTGGCCCGAAGATGGCAATAAACGCCGAAATAGATCGCCATTTTTTTTAAATAGTGTGTTTTATTATATACTCTCATTAGTATGCTATAAGTAAGTTTTCGGAGATAACAATGGGTAAATTCTGCTTACAAAATGTCAGGGAAAGGAACCCGCACTTTTCTTATGTAAAATGGCGACCGCTTAAATTTTCTGAAAGTTTGGTGCTGTTGTAACCAAAAGTGTCAATGGGCCCAACCCAATCCTATGGCTAGTTTTCTAAATACGGGGTGTTGAAGTTTAAAATTGCCCAGATTTTCGGAATTATTTTTTATTTATTAATAGTTAGATTGGATTTATGTTGCAAGCAGACGTTTACTACATGTTCTAGTAATCAGAGTGTGGATTAACAAAATTTATGTTTACAAGGTGATTCACGAATGTATGACGGTAGTTTTTTCCAAAATTCACTTTTGCTAACTGTGACGTCAGGGAGGCATGTTTTTGAAACGTTTTCTTGGTTATAGTATTTTGACGAGAAAATATTGCACAGTACACATTTTTATACAGAGATAGCCACTAGTCATAATTCGAAACCCTGTATTTATGGATTAATTTTTGGGAAAAGTAATACCACAAACATAATGTGTGTCTCCAATCTCCGAAATATTCAAGGTGGTTTATTTATGGAAAGGTATTCTATTTTGGGAGAACATGAACAACCTGTATTCAAACATTTCCTCGGTCAAACGTAATTCTTTTCTCACTGTACATTGATTTTCATAACATCTTGAGCTATGAATTCTATATTTCTATATTTTTGGTAGGTGATTATTTCTAAATCACCTTGTATATTTCAAATTCTTACGGTTACGCATACTTCATGGAATGCTGTACAGTTACAAAAAATTCATAAACAAGTTCTCGTTTCTATTACTTCAAAGCATAATTATTTTTGGTATGGTTGGCTGTATGGCTCACTCTGTATGGAAAGTAATTATAATGGACTATTTCAGACTCAACTAGGTATTAACTTAATGGAATAATTTATCTGTGACGGAACTGTAGAATTTTGAGTAATTGCAAAAACTATTGTGATTTATTAGTGAGTAACCCTGTAACAGTAAATATTTTCAGCTGAACATGTACATGTTCATCTGACCGAAACTCAAATTAAACTCATAGGCACAACATAAAATCAATCCGGGTTTTCAATTTGAAGAAAAATCTGATAAAATCAGTAATACTTCACGCCCCGCATCTCGAAAACTGGTCAAAGTAGCGGATTTAGAATTCATACCTCTGAAGATGTTATGAAAATTAATATATAGTGTGAAAATAGTTACATTTGGCCAACGAAATTTTTGAATACAGGTTGTTCATGTTTTTTGTACTTTTCTCAAAATGGAATACCTTCATATGAATAAATCACCTTGAATAATAATTTTGAGATTAGAGACACACATATGTTTGTGGTATTACTTTTCTCAAAAATCAATCCATAAATACAGAGTTTCGAATCAATCCTAAAAAAAATAATTATGTCTAGTGGTTCTCTCTTTGAAACTCCCTATATAAAAAATGTGTACAGTGCAATATTTTCTCGTCAAAATACTATATCGAAGAGAACATTTCAAAAACATGCCTTCCTGACGTCCCAGTAGAAAAAAAGAATTTTGACAAAAAACTACCGTCATACATTCGAGAATTACCTTGTAAATATAAATATTTTCATACGTACCTATCCACTACACCTTTTCCAATTGTAATTCAGAAAACGTAAAATGTAATTCAGAAAAGCAAATTGAATTTCAGAAAATGGAAATTGTAATTCAGAATCGTAAGTTGATATTCAGAAACGGTAATTTGAATTTCAGAATAGTGATATGTAATTCAGAAAGGGTAATTTGAATTTCAGAATAGTGATATGTAATTCAGAAAGGGTAATTTGAATTTCAGAATAGTGATATGTAATTCAGAAACGGAAATTTGAATTTCAGAAAATATAAATTGTAATTCAGAATTGGTGATTTGAAATTCAGAAATGGGAAATTTTAATTCAGAAAAACGAAATTGTAATTCAAATGGAGACATGATTTAATTTAAAATGGGTGGCAAAAAATATTAATAATGATTATTGGGGTCATTACCGACTCTCAAAGTACTTAGATACCCTCCATACAAGTAAGAAATATAATAACAATAACTTTATTTCCAAGAATAACATGAAGGTATATACAGTCAAAACCGAAAACAGGAAAAAAACAAATTTGAAAATACGAAATACTTAAGACAAGTTCGTTGCCACATTGTCCTAGATTCCTATGTTGCATCACTTGATACCGAGCTCGATACTATTCTGAATTACATATTACATTTTCTGAAATTGAATTGATAACTTCTGAAATACAATTTTCCTTTTCTGAAATTGAATTTGCCATTTCTGAATTTCAATTCACTATTCTGATTACAAATGTGTTTTTCTGAATTACAACTTCCTAATCTGAATTTCAATTTCGTTTTTCTGAAATTGAATTAACTATTCTGAAATTCAATTTCTATTTTCTGAATTACATATTGCTATTCTGAAATACATGTTCCCTTTTCTGAAATTCAACTTTAAATTTCTGAATTACAACTGTGAAAGGTGTAGTTTCATTACTAGAATATGTAGTAAACGTCTGCATGCAACAGAAATCCAATCTAACTATTAATAAATAACGAATAAACATCCGAAAATCTGGGCTATTTTCAACTTTAAAAAGACTTTGATAAAACTAGCCATAGGATTGGGTTGGACCCATTGACACTTTTGGTTACTGAGTCGGGTACAACAACATACCAAACTTTCAGAAAATTTGACCGGTCGCCACTTTACATAAGAAAAGTGCGGGTTCCTTTGGTGGATTCGTACAGTTTGGTGTTCTCATTATAATTCCGAGTTTGCGACCTTCATATTGACAAAACGGGACAAAAAACCAGTTTTTGGGGATATCCTCCATCCGGTGACGAAATGATTAATGAAAAAAATTGTAATGAATCAGTGACGGCTCGTATGCAGGGTCGGCCGGCCGACCCAAAAATAATCGAGAAATAGAATCTATTCTGAATTAATTTCGAAATTCCAATCTAGATAATTGCTCTCGAAATCTTATATTTCCCTTTAGAACAGCAGAAGTTCTTCAGAATATAATAACACCTACGAGTCCTACGACTCACACAGTTCCCACAAAGAGAAAGGTACAATACCTCGATTTTTGGTCGATGCTTGATTCATACAAGGTCGGCCCGCGCTCCTCGCTTACCCTGGTTATAACCATCGGTGGTCGAAGTACAACTTCGCTAGTTGAGAAGTTGATTACCAACAATTAGTTCAAATGCATATTATTCAAATTGTAAAAGGTGGAAACAGAGGCATCTATAATTCGTTCATAATATGAAGCTATATTTTTTTCATGGTTGATCTTCGAAACATTGTCATTTGATGTTTCTTTAAACTATAATTTGAACTCTTGACCACTTTGGAAGCGAAACCTACGTATGATAAGCAAGCTGAAAGTTATATTGTTCGAATCTTTTATTTTCTATTAGCTATGGCATTCTATAGGGATTCTTCACTAAAGAAATCTTTGATTTTCATTCTGATTACTTCGAATCGTGGCTTCTTTCTCTTTGCTTGTTTGACGGACAAAAATATTTCGAAATGTGCATCATTTGTTAAAATGGAATGGTAGGAAACCATAAACTTCAGATCTATAGTTTTATCGAGATCTTGCACAAGTTTTAACAACGATAGGGATATTTTGATATTTCGATTCTGCCCAGAGCATGAATACGCAAATTATTTTTTATGAGTAGAAGCTTTTTCTTCCACAAGTCATTCCACATCTTGAGATCCCCTGTTTCATCCCAAACAGTAGTTTGACTTGGACTTGATTCACTACTCCACTGAAATAATTGGACTGTATTTTCGAATTTCAATCGACTTGGTTAAACTCATTGATCACGAATCCGTGGTCAGATTGATTTCTGTTCGACCATATGAAATTCAAGCGAATCATTGAAGCAAAATCCCAATATTTCTCTTATAACAAATCAGGGAGCATGGATGATTTACATATTCGACAGTGAGTCAATTGTTTGGGAAGTTTTCAAAAAATTTGACTGAGGGTTCCGTAAATAAGGCCGTTAGAAATTTTATTTTCTTGATAATTTCAAAACTAAAAATTCGATCGAGTTGAATGTTCGCATTCACATGGTGAATGATATATTCAAGCTACGTGCGAAATTTTGTTCTGATTGCTTGGCCAGATGCCCAGACCATATAAAACGCTAGCTGATTGGTTAGTAACTAAAACAATGGTAGTGCGTATTTGCAGAAATTGATCGATTTCACGATTTTCAAGAATTTGTGGATCTTGGTTCCGCTGTGATTCGTGATCTATTTATCTGATTGAAACTGGGTTTTGGTACTATTTTTCCAATATGGCGACGTTGTGGTAAACTGGAAATATTAATGAGAAGACCAAATTCCTCGAATCCACCAAATCAGAACTCTCCTTGACCTTTTGTATCGAAAGCCCACTCTAAGTTTCAGAGTCGGTACTATGGTATTGAAAACAAATTTCGTATACCTGTGTATAACCTGTAAGATATCGAGCAAATCTGAGTGATAAATCCGGACCTTTGTCAGGAAATGTTGCCGGAAATATATCACCCGTTTTAACATTGAGACCTATACCATAAATAATAGGCCAAGGGATTCCCCCACGAATAGTAGTGTTCAACTCTCCAACACAAGCCAACGTAAGATCTATCTCAACCAATTGTTTGTGAAATGAATCTAAAATAAAAAGGGGAAAATAAAATTAAAAAAAATTAAAATAATGCCAAAATTAGTTTCCGCTCCATGTGCGCAATTCTACCTACTCATTACACTAAAAAATAACTCTTCAGCATAAGGTCTCGAACTGTATGCTCCAATGAGTTGTAATTCAATTCTTCCATCTGGATATCCAATGGCTAATTCTTGTACTCTTTGAACCATGGCACATACAGCTTCATCAGTTCCCGATCCATCTAGATGTGCAAGTGCTACAGCTCCAGAACCTGAAAATAACAAAAAAGAGGTTGTTCCATTTGTCAACCTAAGTAATATTTGAATGTTATAATGCGCACATTTGGGGGCACAAATAAGAGCTACAAACGTTTTGAAATAATTTCTGTGCTTTATCTATGGTTCATAATGGTTTGCATGATTTTTTAGGTTTTTATCAGTATCAAGATCGATGGATTCATTAAGAAACTATACATGGTTATTCAGATCCAGATGACCAAAATCCGATACGATTGAATCCGAGGTAATAGAGAATCGTTGGAGCTATGAAAAGACTGCAGCATAGATCTCCTTCATGAAGAAACATAAAGAAAGGAAAACTAATTGTTGCTATAGCATTGAATAATATGAATAAATTTCGTTTATCGAAGTCACAGGTTTTCTAATCAGAGGTTTCATTTTGAATAGATCTTCATTTCGGCATCATTCTGCCATATTAAGAGCTGATTCTCTGAAGAAGCCTGTGATTCTCCGATCTGCGCTGATCGTGCTCTGTGAAACCCGCTATAGGTATAAATAACTTACCTGAATGTCTCACTACTACTATCAAACAACTTGTTACATCGTCAGTTCCCAGTATGGTAACATTTTCTGAAATAATAAATAAATTCCTTTATATTTTAGGTTAGGTTAATTATATAATAAATATTTAATAATATAATATATACAGGGTGTCCCACTAGTGCCGCAGAGGACGATATACGCGTAACAGTCTGAGTTTTGCAAATTTTTTTTGTGAAAGGCTTGATATACTCCAAGAAGAGCACCACCTAAAAATATTTTCGAATATATCGGGTGGATCACAAAAGAGAAATAGAGTGTGACTTTATTTTTTCAAATGGGACACCCTATATTCAATAGTATTTTTCAATTCTCTGAAACTTCCTGCATGCTTTCGTATATTTTTATTCGACAGTTTTCGAAATATTGGCCATTTTGACAAAAAAATAATACTTGTAGAGGCTATGTTATCGGGTTATCCAATTATATTTCACGAACCCTGGCACATACCAATAACAGCTTCATATGGATTGAAAGGCAAGACTTCAAAGTATCCTAGGCAGCTATAATAAAGCATCTCCAGCATATGGAGTGTCCACAAAAAGGCTATGAACATGACGAATTTCAAATCGATTTTTCTTCATTTTTTCAAATGCAATGCATATACTTTTTTTCATCATTGTAATCACCATTCATTTCACTTCATTTTTTGTCAAATGCATGATATGCATATTTTTAACAGAATAGGATTTTTAAGAGCTTTTTCGAAATGTTTCCCTAAAATTTACATATATCTTCGAATTCAAATAGCAGATTTGGCTTTTCTGTGGTTAATGAGAACTGTCAAATTATTACACTCAGAATAAGCATCATTGAAGCTTCAATTCATATATTATCATATTATAGCGAAATGAGGAACTATAGAAAGTTTTGATGTATCTACTCAAAAATGTGATGGAAATCAGTTACCGAACTACCGAAGACAGAAACTTGCTTTCTGTACCCATTTTTCAAAATACATTTTTGATAATTTTCTATGTTTCTACTTGAAGAGTCGAATCTTGTAGAAATTTCAAACAAGCTCCAAGCTTGCAGGAAGTTTCAGAGAATTGAAAAACACTATTAAATATAGGGTGTCCCATTTGAAAAAACGAAGTCACCCTCTATTCCTCTTTTGTGATCCACCCGATATATTCGAAAATATTTTTTGGTTGTGCTCTTTTTGGAGTGTATCAAATCTGCATCAAAAAATTTCGCAAAACTCAGGCCGTTAAGCGTATATCGTCCGCTGCGGCACTAGTGGGACACCCTGTATATATATTCTAGTCCTTGATTTAACGGTTTCCACCCTGCTCTCTCTTCCTCTGCACTGGATATATGTCATCGTATGTAGGAAAGAAAATGTTACACTAAGTATTATTGTCATCTTTGGAGAGATGGGAGGAGTAAAACAGGCATTCAGTTGCCTATCACTTCTCATTTCTCCGGGGAGAACTTTTGAATTTATATTATTTTTTGTTGTAATCATAAGAAATGAAATTTGTAAAAGATTGTTGCTCATATGGATGAATAAATGAATTGAATTGAATAATGCGATATACAGGGTGCGGCACGGAGGATGGATGGTTTTAAAAAAATAATAAAAGCGTTAATTTTCACTCAAAAACACATTTATTGACGGAATCAGATTCTCAAGGAAATAGCATTTGAGACAGTCAAGTGTGGAAAATCACATCAGGCATGTGGTGGCCGAAATCGGTTATGCAGTGCTGGAGGCGCTCTTGGAAGTTCGCGTAGACTCTCTCCAACATCGCTCTCTCAACTTGGGCAACTTCCACGCGAATAGCCCTTTTCAATTCGTCCAGAGTTCGGGGCTTGGTCCCCATAAGAAAAAATCGCATATGGATAAATCTGGGGACCGGGGAGGCCAATGAACATCGCCAAACCTGGAAATAAGGCGACCAGGGAAGAGAGGGCGAATAACGTCCATTGATGCTCTGGCTGTGTGGGCGGTCGCCCCATCCTGTTGGAACCAACTGGTAAATAAATGCTAGGAACACACGAGTCTAACGGCACCTTCCCCACTTCTCTCGTCCGCAGTGGGGGAAAGTTATGCTCATCTGAAAAACGTCCGCCCTCCGTGCCGCACCTTGTATTAAGCAATGTACAGGGTTTTTCAAAATAGAAGCTACATAGTACATATTTTACCAGTACAGGTATGTGAGATACCTTTGTGGTTCCGAATTACCACCCATTGTTGCCTTAGTTAACTGGGTTTTGCCTGAATTTTCTTTCAAACCAATTGATATAAATAATTAATTTTTTTTATAAGAAACTTTTTTCTTCCGTGGACTGAAATAACGACCGAACTCGAAATTCGACTCGGCTTTATTGAACGTATTGAGGATTCAAAATTATATCCTAGCGCCATGGTGGTAACACATTCTTTATCCTAGAATCGTCAAGTAGAATGTGTTTTCAAGTGTTTATTGGAGTTATTTGGTTATACAGGGTGTTTGGAGGGTGAGTAGCCATAGGTAAATGGTGGATAGGTGATGCTCTTGGCTACTTGTTGCGCCTAATAAAATATCATTTTGCCCAAAGTTCAAGGTGTTATAATTTTTTTACCATTTTTCTAGAAATTTCCCATTTTTCTCATTAAAACCATGAATTTTTTCAAATTTAATGCTCGAGGTGGCTATAAAATGATTTATTTCCTTTGTCTAGTCTTGTCTTATTCAGATCGAATCATAATTTCATACAAACGTCTTCAAAAAACCTGACAGCGTCGTATCAAACATCAAAATGAAAAAAAAAATAATGTTGTGTCCACTTTACAAAGTGAAATGAAAAAAAAATTCACATGGTGTTGGGTTTTAAAATGGCTTTAAAAACTTCTCTAGTTAATACTCTTTGCAATGGTATGTAATATGTACCATTAATAATCAGATAACTCAACAAAAAACTGTTTTGTCTTCAAGGATGCCTTGAAAGGATGACGACAAAACTATTCCATTGAGCAGGCAAAATCTTTTCTCTCATTCTACCACAGCTAAAAATAGCGTGCCCTCTCTATCATCGGCTAACAATACTCCCAAGGGCGTCTCCAGGGAGGGGGCAGCTGCCCCCCGTGCCCCCCCCCCCCAATCAGAATAGAAATAATTAACTGATTTTCGTATATCATGCTATTATTTCAAAAGGTTTTAAGGGATTTTTGAGCTCGAGGGGGGAGGCAGCTGCCCCCCGTGTCCTCCCCCCCAGCTCAAAATATGCTACAGAATATGTTGATGAACCACCGAAATGTTGAGTGAACTCAAAACTGCATTACTGCACCTTTACTGCAGGCCTATGAAATGACTTGCAAATGTAGTAATTACCCCCCAGCTTTTGAGCTATGGGGGCACTGGGGGGGGGGGCAGTTCCCCCCCCCCTCCCTAGAGCTCAAAAATCCCTTAAAAACTTATGAAATAATAGCACCATATACGAAAATCAGTTCATTTTTTCTATTTTGATTGGGGGGGCAGGGGGGGCAGCTGCCTCCTCCCTGGCGACGCCCTTGGGAGTATTGTTAGCCGATGATAGAGAGGGCACGCTATTTTTAGCTGTGGTAGAATGAGAGAAAAGATTTTGCCTGCTCAATGGAATAGTTTTGTCGTCATCCTTTCAAGGCATCCTTGAAGACAAAACAGTTTTTTGTTGAGTTATCTGATTATTAATGGTACATATTACATACCATTGCAAAGAGTATTAACTAGAGAAGTTTTTAAAGCCATTTTAAAACCCAACACCATGTGAATTTTTTTTTCATTTCACTTTGTAAAGTGGACACAACATTATTTTTTTTTCATTTTGATGTTTGATACGACGCTGTCAGGTTTTTTGAAGACGTTTGTATGAAATTATGATTCGATCTGAATAAGACAAGACTAGGCTAAGGAAATAAATCATTTTATAGGCACCTCGAGCATTAAATTTGAAAAAATTGAAGGTTTTAATGAGAAAAATGGGAAATTTCTAGAAAAATGGTAAAAAAATTATAACACCTTGAACTTTGGGCAAAATCATATTTCATTAGGCGCAACAAGTAGCCAAGAGCATCACCTATCCACCATTTACCTATGGCTACTTACCCTCCAAACACCCTGTATATTCTACATCGCAGTTAACAACAGGATTTGTAGCGGAAAAACAAAGCTCAGTACTTGCTCCATCTTTTTTCATCATTACTCTTCAATTGTTGGCTATCAATGAGCATAACTTAAGATGCTGTGGAATTGATTCTTGGTCCATTCGCACAACACCACGTCGAGGCCAAATCCTGATTGATAAGGACTGAACGAGAATAAATTCGCTATCACAAAAACGCTTATATCTTTTGAACCACTGGACCGATTTCGAAAATCAAACTCATTTTCGTATCATCTTCTAATTTTAATGAAAACTATTTTTTACAAAATTCATGGATTTTTTTCTGGAATTCTTCCCATCATGCTTCTTATAGTGTTCTCGGTCACTTTCTGGGATGCTGTCTTCCACTGTTGCTTGAATTCCGCTGTTTTCAATGATTTCTTAGTCTTCTTCAATTCTCTTTTTACCAGGGCCCAATATCTTTCGATTGGCCTGAGTTCTGGGCAATTTGGTGGATTGGCCTCTTTGGGGATAAAAATCACCTCATTAGCTTTATACCATTCCTTGGTGGCCTTGCTGTAGTGGCATGAAGCTAAATCTGGCCAAAAGATTCTTGACACATCGTGCTCACGTAAAAATTGTAAAAGTCGCTTCTTCAAGCATTCCTAGATGTATATCTTCGAGTCAACAGAGCCTTGGCCAACGAAAAATTTGCTCCTTTTCCCACAAGTGCAAATTGCTTGCCAAACCAGGAATTTTTTAGGAAACTTTGCTTGTTTCTTCATGCGAAATTGTTCGTCAACATTTCCACGAGAATCTGCAGTATAAAATTCCTGACCAGGAAGTTGCGAGAAATCAGCCAATACATAGGTTTCGTCGTCCATCACGCAACAGGGAAAATTTTTCAAGAAATCTTTTTTTAATTTCTTTGCTCTTGATTTCGCTTCTTGATTCTTCACAGCGTTCCTGTCTGGCACTTTATGCACTTTGTGTGTTCTAAGCCCACACCTCGACTTGATTTTCTGAACGGTTGACTGCGAACAACCCACTATTTCGGCCAAATATGAATTCCAAGCTGTTTTGCATAGACCTTTCCTCTTTCGATCCGTATATTTACATCACGGCAAGGATATCCGTGAAAAAGTTTAATCGAGTTTCACATTGTCCTTTTTGCAGGACTTTTTCTTTTTCAAAATACTTCTACATCGCCTAGAAAATCGAAATTTCACCCACGTATGAATCGATTATTCCTCTTTTCGACCGTATGAAAATTTCTCTACTATAAATAAAAAAAAAACTCAATCTCATTTGAGAACGTCCTGTACATGATATGATATATTGTTTATCCTGAAATCTGAAACTACAAGCTTTGAAGCTTGTAACTTGTGCCGAGTTCGGAGTAAGCATTTGTGTTCTGTGTAGGCTTTGTTACTGTGTCCTTACGCCACCTTAGGCACAGCACTGTTAATTTTTGACCCAACAGTGAGAATGGTGGCCTCTACCGAGACGCCTAGCTCGGGATTGAACTCCGGACCTTTGGGTCCTCATTCCAACGCTCTACCACTGAGCCAAAGGCACATTTAAAGCATAAAAGCATCCTCTCGTATGTCTATCGTTCAACCTATTTCCATGACTCGCTAACATTTATTCTATTGAAATCAATAACAAATTCGAGGGAATTATTAAATAATACCGTAAAGTCAAGAACTGAGCGCAAGTTCATCCAACTTGTAGCAGAGTAGAAAGTAGAAATTGCTATATAATTTCTAGAGTTCGAAGTGAAATTAAAAGGGAAGTTATGACTGTGATCCGGAAACGGGAATGAATCCGAAAAACCTCATAAACAGGCTACTGAACCTGATAAAGGACACAAACCTATTCTCGTGAGGAACCACTGACGAAAGAGTGATACAATAGACCCAAGTTGGTCGCAGTGTCACAGGGAGGCCAAGCGCTAACGCCGCTAACCCGGTCTCTTGTTCGTCAGCAAATCAATCAATCAATCAATGCCTGTGAACTTTGTGTTCTCATGAAGTCTAGTAAGGACGTAACGGAAGTCAGTATCGCAAAAGGAGAAAATGTAACGTCGATCTCTTATATGTTATCAGCAGTAATATCACAAAATATTGAATTTCCGTGATAAGTCTATCGATTTATTTTCAAATGAAAATGAGTTGCTTGGAAACATCACGAGTCCGGAGGACGAGTGGTGTTTCCTCAAAGCAACTCATTTGAGTTTGGAAATAAAAGATAGACCTATGAGGTAAATTCAATCTCGAGTGAAATTTTATAAGAATATTTCACGAACAGAATAAAAGGTCAGAAACTCCATATTCGAGAAAAGCAAGGAAAAACTTATGTTGACGTCTACAATTTATATTTATCAGTTGTCAAACCATTCGTATCCATAGTTCAATCACAGATTATTCTGTAGTTCAATCGTTGAAAACACCGAAGTTGTCAGATCAAGCATAATTCAGAGACAGTTGGTATTATCGCGAAAATACGAGCTGTCTTTGGACTGTGATTGGTCAGTTTTTGAAATGAGTGGAATAGTCACAAAAATATTGGAAATTATTTTCGATAATTCGCTAGAATTTTCTATTGCTCTGGTGACGCGATCTGAATGCTTTTGTTTCGGCAAATTTGAGAAATTTCGTTTTTTCCACTTCAGGTGGCATTCACAAATAATGACTGATTTTAATTAGTTATTTCAATTATTTGAATTTATTCTGTTGAACGCGTCGTTTTAATAGTCAATAATTTTTTAAAGCTAGAATTTGTGTTTAAATTCTTGAAATTTCGATTCATATTAGTTCTGAGGAAAGGTATTAGACTCTCATCACATAAAAATGCCATTATGTGGTCCGGTCATAATTGACCTTGGCAGATCAGATGTGGATACAATATACATCAATCAAATTGATCAACGAGAATAAAACCGAAATGACTAGTATGACATTGCGGCGCCGCCACGAAACAATTCTAATATTTTCGATTTGGTCGAATGTCAATGCATTCAAAAATTGACGAGTGCATGCATACATTAAGATGTCTAAAATAATGGTGTAAAAAGTGATTGGATTTTGTTTCGCCAAAATTTTGAATATTACAAAAGTTTCGTTCTTTCCACTTCAGGTGGCGAATTATGACTGATTTTTATTAATTATTTCTAATATTTGAATTTATTATGGTGAACGTGTTGTGTTAATAGTCGGCTGGTGTATAGGAGCTGCGGAGCTGCAGCACCGGTTTTCAAATGAGATAAAGATAGGGGAAGGTGGGGACCCTTCGTACGGTTTCAACATTTTATTTTTTTTATTTTTTGTTTTTTCATTAATCAATCACCTGACAGCTTGAATGTACAGTCTAACTATCTGAGATTCATATGAAAAAATTACAGATGATTTCATCTTATGTTTCAACCATAATTATAATTTAATACTAAATCTGGAATATGTACGAACCTGCCCCAACAACGGGGCACCTACATACAGTCAGTATAAAAACGTGATTTTCCTGGTCGTCATCCTTTGTTTGTTTTATTACTTCTCACAACAGTCGGATAGAGTCGAATTGACTCTAGTGTCAAAACTGTCGTCAAAGGAGCTACTATTATTTGATGGATTGGTGAATTATTCAAAGGATCTAAATTAAACCTTTGTAGTTCATCATAAGTTATCAATGGTGAGTTAATAGTTTGTTCTCGCGGAACGGCGGAACCTCCAAGAAAGAAGTTAATGCAAAAATTAGCAATTAGTACACTAACACACTAAATCGTACCTAGTTGGGGCACATTCTTACGCGTCCAAATGTGCCCCATCTAGTTCTGTACGAAAGTACCCCACTTACTAAATAACAGCAAAATATATCCTCTTTCAATATTGATAGGAAAACGTCATAAATTTATTATTGAAAACGTATCTTAAGTATATTTTGCTAGTTACTGATAGAATTCTCTTCACGAAAACCTATCTTATCTACGGTAACAATAGACAAAAACATTGATCAAAAAATTACTTAGCGAGCGCGAAAACACGTTCGTGCCTGACAATTCGCTCTCACCAGTGCGAATGGCGCGATAGTACGTTGACGTAAAGTTGGTACCTCCACTCAAGCACACATACAGAAGCAAGGCCGTACGTCGTTTCGTTCAAGTTTTATTTTGACTGTATGAATGTGCCCCGCGTACGAAGGGTAACGATCTCCCCCTACTAATTTTCTTCATAAATTACATATTAGGGAATCCAACGACCTATCAAATATTTTTTTGAGGTTAGCTGGTGGTCAAACAAACCAAATTTAGCTTTGTTCATGTAGACATTAAAACCGTTTATTTGCTTGAAAAATTGTTTTATGTGGAAATTTTTTTTTATATTTCCAGTCAATCTTACTCTTAGGAATATCAGACCAGTGAAAATTATTTAAATTGAGTGCATTTTCAATAAAAAATGCCATAAATGTGTGCCAAAGTTGGATGTACAAGTCGTTCAAATTATGAGGATTTTCTTGAATATTTTGGAACACCCAGTGTGTGTAACTTGGTGTATTATACACATATTAAGTGACTTATCAGGAAACAAAAGGAAATTGGGTCAGCAGTCATCAAGACTTGACAATATCGAAGATAAGAAACTAAAGTGAATGTGTCTTCGTAGACACTGAAATAAGCAGTATTCAGTTCATGTAAAATGTAAAACTGATGAATATTTAAATTTATATCATATAAAAGGATAAAGAAGTTACAGGGACAGTGCTCTGATTAATATTCCTTCTCCAATACTTTCTCTTCAATCTCTTCGGGCTCCCAATACTAAAAGTTGTAATCATATGATTGAGTGAAATTTTCTTCGTCAGTGATACTTCAGGATACTTTTTGATATTAGAAATCATAAAAACTCACTCGTTCACTCATGAAATGCATACAAGATAATAAAATTCCTCATATTTACTGCAAGCCAGCGACCTGTCAGAAAATTTATAGGTTATCTGGAGGCAGGGCGCCACGTGGTTTGGATTGCCTAATTCATTATGAATCAATAAGCAAAAACAATAAGTACATAGGAATTGGTTTTTAATCTCATCAATTTAAGCAATCAGATGGTCACAGACTGACAGACATAACAGTAAACTTTAGAACTAAGTTCTTCACTCAAAGCAGTTAACTGAAATAGTGACACCTGAAGTAAGTGAGTTTTGTGTCCTCCACGGTTTAACAGGGGGTATTGTTTGTGGGAATAAGGACAAATACTTAAGAACTTTTAAAATATATTTAGCGACGTTTCGCAGATTTTCATCTGCTTAAATTTATAGAGGCCTGATGAAGCAGATGAAAATCTGCGAAACGTCGCTAAATATATTTTAAAAGTTCTTAAGTATTTGTCCTTATTCCCACAAACAATACCCCCTATAGTGACACCTATTGCTTTTTGAGATAAGTTGCATCTTCGTACTCCATACTCCATCGGCCGGGCTGTGGCCGGCACAGCCCGGCTTCCTACAGTATTTGACCTTGAATCGGCCAATCACAATTCACGGTTGAGATTTGAATATAGAAACAGCAAGGCGGAATAGTTTGAACTAGAACGTGACGTAAACAGACCGATCTGCATTCTGCAGTCAAACGCAGCCGAGGAGGTGTTTTAGATTCGATTCGACGATCGACGGAGACGGAATGCGCGAGGGTTCCACATAATTCTATACCTATAATTTGATCCTTGAAATTAAAAGTGAAACATCTAGAAGGCTCTGACTAGGGTCAGTGAGACTATTGAGCATGTGCTATAGCGGAGAGTGGGAAAATAGGGTCATCGTGGCGATCTGCGGATGCAGTTTTGTTATTTGTCTCTGTTTGTATTGAGTCACATATGGTATCCATGGATACAGAATTAAATGTCCCTTCTCTTCTCCCTAGGCATGCGTATATGCGATGACTGACCCTGGATTTGAGGGGAACGATTGCCACACTTTTGTATACTTATTAGCCACTTCGCTCAAATTATAGGTATAGAATTATGTGGAGGGTTGGCTGATTTGTCTACATTCACGTTGATTTTTACGATCGCGCTTTTTCGAGAATATAATAAATGGATCTTATTACAAAATATAAGAACTTTTCAAGATTAAGCCTTGAAGAAAAATTAGAGATTAAACGGAATGGACGTCCTATGCCAGACCTCAATTTCGAAGTTTCTTCGACAAGCCGGGGAAAAAATTATACATGCAGACCCTTCCTCACCCTCCTCAAAACATCCACGTTTGTAACCTTTGTTATCCAGGGAATTTTTAAAATTCTTCTGTACAACCACATCTCGAAAGCGTTGATTTTGCTGGATGTGGCCTCATTGAGGGTCCAAGACTCTGCACCATAGAGGAGAACGGAAAAGACGTAGCATCTCAAGAGTCTTAATTTAGTGTCAAGGGTGATGTTATGACTTTTAAAGAATGAGCTCATGTTGTTAAAGGTTGACCCTATACGTGTTTTCATTTCCTGTACACTATTCCAGTCTTCATTTATAACTGTCCCCAGGTAACTGTAGTGATCAACTCTCTTGATTGCTGTTTGATTAATGACTAGACGGAATTGTGTTATCTTCTCTTTGCTGACTATCATGAGTTTTGTTTTCTGAACCTTGATTTCTAGTCCATAGTGATTACTGTGATGGGTGATCTTATCCATCAGCGCCTGCAAGTCTTCGAGACTTTCAGCAAAGACGATGGTATCATCAGCGTACCTGATGTTGTTCAGCCGATGTCCATTTATCAGAATACCCTTGTCCATGCCATCCAAAGCTCTTTCAAACATGTACTCCGAATAGAGATTGAAGATAAGGGGCGAAAGGATACAACCTTGTCTGACACCTCGCTTTATTCTGACTTATTCTGTGTGTTTCCCCTCAACCCTCAAGTTAGCGATCGATTCCAATAGAGGTTGCCTCGATACCAGTTTCCCTCAGTTAAGCAATAATTTGTGTTTATATTCTTGATATTAGTTCTGAGGAAAGGTATAAGACTTCCATTACATAAAAATGTCATTCTATGGTAATGTCAACATTGACCTCGACAAATCAGATGTTGATACATCAAGGTCCAATGGAGGAGGTATGCCCCTATTGCGATGCATTGAGTGTTGCTGGAAAAGTTCCAGGATTGTGTTGTTTGAATGGCAAGGAAAAATTTTCATTATTGTCTCCCCCCCTGCACCATTGCGTTCTCTGCTCCGTGTTGAATCATGACATTTTCTATCGAGCACTCAGAAATACAATGGGTGTTGTGGCAAGACCAATTTATACTATACCTTGAGAGAGGTTTTCTCGCATTTTTTGTTGCTTCTACTGCTCTTGCTGCTTCTGCTGCTCTTGCTACTTCTGCTACCCTTGCTGCTTCTGCTACTCTTGCTGCCCTTGTTGCTTCTGCTTCCTTTAGTATTATCGCTTTCAGAGCTTCTAATCTTCGTAATTCAATTCGTTTCAATTGAATAATTAAGGGAGGTTTTCCTGCATTTTTCCTTGTGGTCTTCCTTAAAGATTCTTCCCGATCTGGCATATCGAGAAGATTGAAATTTATGCTCGTGGCTTAGAGCACAATTTCTTTTTTATCTATAATGGCTCGAAGGAACAAAAAATGTTGTGGCAAGACCAATTTATTACCACTTTTTTATCTTAAATAATAAAGATGACTTTTACCTTTTATTATATTTTGACAACTCCTTTCAAATCTTTTTTACATACTATGATCTGAACAACAATATAATGAAATTATTTGAATACATCCACCAGAACAATGGGTGTTTCCAAATGACTTCATTCGGAGCAGACATAATTGAAGAACGTGGATTCAATCCAACATTCAAGGTACAAGAGAATAGTATTAACATTTATGATTTCAAATCACTTATGTGGTCTTCCTATTTCGCTGTATAGATCCAAGGCCAGATTCACCATCGAATTGAACCATTACAACCATTTCTCCAAATATACTTCATAGACAAAATGGTTGATCAACGTCAAAATATTAATGCAACAGCGAGAAGGACAATGCTTCAAGATCTGCAGCAACTGCCTCATGAAAATCAAGCATTGGTTCGATTGTTCAAAACTGCTTTGGAACGCATTCCAAGTGACGATCACAAGGATGTGATCTGAGCAGATAAACGACGTGTCGGAGCACATGAACGCCAATTCAATGACCCAACGATAGACGAAGTGGTAATTGTGATTGTTGGTGAAAGAGTCGGAAAACCTTCTAATAAAGAGAATTCTTTTCATGCAAATAACAATGTACAAACGTTTGAATAAAGGAAGCGCTCGAAAATATTTACATAATACATGTTTTTCTGCAAGTATTATGATATGCATAGCCAACCTATTATTTCATTATTGCATGATATTTATCGTTATATTCGGCGAGCTTACTTACTGTCAAGTGGAACTGTAGCAGCGTATTCCCTCTGAAGAACATATAAGAGTCCTACTGGACCTACTACTTTGTTTGGAATCGCCAATAATTGTGCAGCTCTGTCTCTATAAACAGGATGTGTGTGATACAAGGAAGAAGTATCAGGGGGACACTCCTCTTGAAGTACGCCGTTAAACACTAGCACCATTCTGAAAAAAAGATAACTATGTTGCAGGAAATCCTTACAATAAAGACCTTAGGCATTCTCAAAATAATGGCAATTTTTTATGGCATTCAGCTCCATGTTCTACCTTCATTAATTCTCAACAAATACGGAAAAAATTTCACCTTGAGCAGGAATTGAACATGCGCACTCTGATTTTCGGTCAAATGCATCCAACACTGAGCTACCAAAGCACATCATTGTCTGCACGTTAAAACTATTCGAATTCCGGAAAAATTAGTTGGATCGGTAGCTGCTCGAAGAGGAGCTTTTTTCCGGATTTCAATTAGTCTATATGCTCATAAAAAATTTCTCTCAATGAATAATAATGTTCATAAAATCAGCTCCAACTTTCCTGAAAATTCAGTTGGAGAAAAATAACGATTTTCATAATAATTCATTTCTGATTGGTTGAAATTGAGGATGGTGCCAAGACTCAAAGTGGCAGTTTGATATAATTGAACTAGTGGAGCCTTCGGGCAGTAAGCAACTAATTTTTGATTTTGATGGTGAATCATTGCTCCCCACCTAGGAACCCCCCCCTCTCACTAACATATGAGGTGAACCTCAGGATATTGAATTCCGGAAAAAGTATCATATGCATCGTTAGCCCAGTGGTCAAGGCCCCCGCCCGGAAAGTAGGGAGACGCAGGTTCGATTCCTGCACGGTGTGTGACTTTTTCCGGAATTTCAAAAATATTCAAAAAAATTCATTCGTTTACTTGAAAGTGGACATGTGACTCTGCAGAGCAGATGATTTCGAATCAGTGTGAACTTGGCGGCCACTTTCTATCGGCCATTCTCGGATTCATCGGCCAGTTCACCAGTGGCGTCGGGTATTAATGTAAATCGCGATTAAAATTATTTGAACGGCGAGAATTCGGAATTTTTGCCTGAATCGACTTCTTTGATTCTCTGTTGATAATTAAACAACAAAATTTCTATTTATTTTGATGATTAGAAAAAGTTATAATGAATTATTAGGGGAAGGTGGGGACCCTTCGTACGGTTTCAACATTTAATTTTTTTTATTTTTTGTTTTTTCATTAATCAATTACCTGACAGCTTGAATGTATAGTCTAACTATCTGAGATTCATATGAAAAAATTACAGATGATTTCATCTGATGTTTCAACCATAATTATGATTTGAAACCAAATCTGGAATATGTACGAACCTACCCCAACAACGGGGCACCTACATACAGTCAGTATAAATACGTGATTTTCCTGGTCGTCGTCCTTTGTTTGTTTTATTACTTCTCACAACAGTCGGATAGGGTCGAATTGCCTGTAGTGTCAAAACTGTCTTCAAAGGAGCTACTATTATTTGATGGATTGGTGAATTATTCAAAGGATCTAAATTAAACCTTCGTAGTTCATCATAAGTTATCAATGGTGAGTTAATAGTTTGTTCTCGCGAAACGGCGGAACCTCCAAGAAAGAAGTTAATGCAAAAATTAGCAATTAGTACACTAACACACTAAATCGTTCCTAGTTGGGGCACATTCTTACGCGTCCAAATGTGCCCCATCTAGTTCTGTACGAAAGTACCCCACTTACCAAATAACAGCAAAATATATCCTCTCTTTCAATATTGATAGGAAAACGTCATAAATTTATTATTGAAAACGTATCTTAAGTATATTTTGCTAGTTACTGATAGAATTCTCTACACGAGAACCTATCTTATCTACGGTAACAATTGACAGAAACATTGATCAAAAAATTACTTAGCGAGCGCGAAAACACGTTCGTGCCTGAAACTTCGCTCTCACCAGTGCGAATGGCGCGATAGTACGTTGACGTAAAGTTGGTACCTCCACTCAAGCACACATACAAAAGCAAGGCCGTACGTCGTTTCGTTCAAGTTTTATTTCGACTGTATGAATGTGCCCCGCGTACGAAGGGTAACGATCTCCCCCTATGTGTCGGAGAAATATGATTTCGAGTATATTGAAGGGATACACTTAAAAATGATTAGCCTGAACGAAATTTGGTAGAAATGTTGCTAGTGTGGTCTAGAATCTTATTCCGAGAGGTTTTCATTTGCAAGACTTTGGAGGGTAGTTTTCACCCCTATCCTCCAAGAGTCGACAAAACATCGCGAGTGGGTCTAAAAAATGATAAGCCTGAATGAAATTTGGTAAGAATGTTGCTAGTGTGGTCTAGAATCTTATTCCAAGAGGTTTCTTATTTGCAAAACTTTGGAGGGTAGTTTTCACCCCTATCCTCCAAGAGTCGACAAAACATCGCGAGTGGGTCTAATAAATGATAAGCCAGAATGAAATTTGGTAAGAATGTTGCTAGTGTGGTCTAGAATCTTATTCCAAGAGGTTTTTTATTTGTCGGACTTTGGAGGGGAGTTTTTACCCCTATCCTCCAAGAGTCGACAAAACATCACTAGTAGGTCTAAAAAATGATAAGCCTGAATGAAATTTGGTGAGAATGTTGCTAGTGTGGTCTAGAATCTCATACCGAAAGGTTTTTCATTTACAAGACTTTGGAGGGTAGTTTTTACTCCTATCCTCCAAGAGTCGACAAAACATCACAAGTAGGTCTAAAAAATGATTAGCCTGAATGAAATTTGGTAGAAATATTGCTACTGTGGTCTAGAATCTTACTCCGAAAGGTTTTTCATTTGCAGGACTTTGGAGGGTAGTTTTTACCCCTAACCTTCAAGTAAGTGTCGCTTAAACATCGCAAGTGGGTCTAAAAAATGATTAGCCTGAACGAAATTTGGTAGAAATTGTTACAGTATAGATTATGATCAGAGAATTTTATGAAAATTTGAAGAGCAAGCTAATTGCAATGAATTTCATTTTCACGCATATAATATTAAAGTCAACCCTGTATGTTCGACACAGAATCGATTTGTAAATTTGAATTATACAGGGTCCGGCAGAGATGTATGACGTTTTTGAAAAAACCATAACTGAGTGAGATTTTGAGGAAAATGAAATTTTATTTTTTTTAAATGAACATGAGAGTTTGCCATAATCATGAACGGAAGATGATGTCATCTAAGTGGTTGCCCTGTTTTTCCACACACTCCTGCAGCCGATTTGTGAAGTTGTCCATGCATCGTTCCAGCATGTTGTTTGGAATTGCTTGAATTTCGCGGGTGATTGCAAGAGAAAGTTCGTCAAGGGTACGTGGCTTGTCAATAAATACACGAGCTTTTAGGTGCCCCCACAGAAAAAAATCACAAGGGGTGAGATCAGGCGATCGTGGAGGCCACTCAATATCCCCTCTTAGCGAAATCAGTCGTCCAGGAAAATGCTGTCTCAAAAATGCCATAGATTCCCTTGACGTGTGACAAGTTGCCCCGTCTTGCTGGACATTCTCCGGAGTTCTAACAGTTCTTTCTCTGCCCCTAGGTACACCAGGGCTCGACGATCCTCTCGTCCGGAGATTGTGCACCCACTTTAGGATGGTGTTTCGTGAAGGAACACGTCCATGCCTTCCAACATTAAAATGTGTTCGAAATCTACGTTGAGTTGCTACCACAGAACGATCGGTTTCAATGAAACTATCGTACACAAACACCCGTTGCTTTAGCGTCCACGGCTCCATGGCGACTGAACAAGAAATAATGGCAACTCCTTGCGGTCACATATCAACCATTGCGAAAAAGTTAGACTTCCCCTTCGCCGAGTTATACGCATCCAAAAAACGTCATACATCTCTGCCGGACCCTGTATTTACTATTCATAGAACATGTAAGGAAATATTGTTACGCATGATTATATGACAATATGTTTCCAAGAACGAGCCCGATTCTCAATTCCTCTTTCTTTTGCGTTCTGAATTTGTTGAGAGAAGTAACGAAATAGGAGTAAAAAACGGCAAATTTTTGATTTCCTTAGATTGCTGGATAATTCCTTTTGTTAGGCAAATATTTTCGGCTCTGCCGGATAAGCTCTGTTATTTTATCGATAATTCAATTCGGTGGTGAAATAAGTTTGTGAGACTGAGGGTGAGAGTTATTTTTTCTCGATTTTTCTTTGAAGCGTAAAACATGCCTTAATCCAATTTAGATTTGTCTGCCATTAAAATCTTCATTTATATCGTCGATTCAAGAACATCACTTCAAGTCATCTTGCATCAAATTTAATACCATAGCTTCGGATATTGGACGAGCCATATTTTTGAGATTTTTCGGGATTTCGCTTCCGACAAGAAATTCCCTTGCAGATTGCAACACGAGATTCCATCATCCCCTGGAGATCACATCGTCTGTCCAAACGAGCTTGCAGCAGCCCCTTCGTTCGTTTAAAAAAAACAAAAGATAAGTGAAATTGAAAAAAACAGCTATTTTCTGTATATGTATTTCTTTTGTTGAAATTCACCTGGTTCACCTAATAATTGTTGAATTCATTTTTGAAGTTAAGGCCTGTTCTTGTTAGAACAGAGAACTCACACCCTGACATTTGAGATTTGAAAGTTGGAAATATAGAAATTACAGTAATTCTTTCATATTTAAATTTTGTAGTATTTAAGCATAGGTATCATTTATTTTCTTGCTTGTATTATTTCCATTTATAATACCTGTAAAATTGCATTTAACCTTGATGAAATTTGTGAAATAATAAAATTTGTACACTCATTTTGTTTTCTGAAAAAGGTTAGCCGGAAAACTGTATCAAAATGTTGCTAGTGTGGTCTAGAATCTTATTCCGAGAGGTTTCTCATTTGCAAAACTTTGGAGGGTAGTTTTCACCCCTATCCTCCAAGAGTCGACAAAACATCGCGAGTGGGTCTAAAAAATGATAAGCCTGAATGAAATTTGGTAGGAATGTTGCGAAAGGTTTTTCATTTGCAAGACTTTGGAGGGTTGTTTTCACCCCTATCCTCCAAGAGTCGACAAAACATCACAAGTAGGTCTAAAAAATGATTAGCCTGAATGAAAAAAAGGTTTTCAACGTATTGAGATCTGGTGTGCATTATTCATTCCTGCCTGATTTTATATTTTGACTCGTATATGTTTATTTTATATAGTCGGAATTTGTCACCTTTAACATATTGAGGCCTGAGGAAGCAAATGTGAATTTGCGAAACGTCGCCAAATATATGTACTAAATAATCTGACGTATTCTAATTTGTCCTATTCCCACAATAAATTTTCCATTATTTATAGAGGAGGTTGAGAGTCGATCCATCCGTAGCCTGCGTAATCAAGATTAAAGAGATAATCCTTGTAAGTAATATAAAGTCTGTGAACGACGCATTCGTATGGCCCAGAAGTTGGTCTGTGCGTATAGCGACCACCGGCGCGCAATCTCCAAACAAACATGGAGGAAATCTTCAGATGGAAACACCGCCACAGATTATTTAGTGCTGAGTGTAATTTTATTTTTTATAGTGATTCGGCTCATATATCTGAATTATGTGTTTCGTTCACATTTATTTTTTATCTCGACCAGTAACAATAAATTTTCAATAGAAACTGTGCGTATTAAATACATATATGTGAGCAATTTGAAAATTGGGTGCCCTATAAATTGATATTATAATAATAAGCTGAGACCATATCTACCGAATCGTAGTGTCAAACACTCTGTGATCTGAAGCGATGGTTTTCGATGATCTCGTTACCACGCTCCCTCTCTCTGTCTAATAACATGGCGGCATCCTAGACACAGCGCGTGTTAGTAAACACCACATAACCTGCCATTTTGTATAAAGCCCACTAATAATCTGTGAACTGTGAAATAAACAACAAGTTAAACCACCCCGAGTGTTTCATTATCTTACATCAGAAGTGGGATTGGTTTTTTCTTAACAAAGAAAAAATTTGAACCTGAATTCTACGAGTTTCACCGAGTTCTTTGTGCAAACGAATTCGAAATGGATCAAGAGAATGCTGCCCAAGCCGAACCAATGACGATGATTCGAATGATGGAAATCCAAGCTCAACTGCAGATGAAAATGATGGAATTCATGTCGAACATGGCAAATGGAAGATCGAGTTCAACCAACACGTGAATTTCATGCAGTACAATCACAAGTTAAGTAATATGTACCTCAAACTAAAAAAATTAGGGGAATAGGAAACGTTGAATTTAAAACATTAGGAAAAGCAAACATCCTATTTTTCAAGTGTGAATTAGCTATAGAAATTGAATTCAATATAGTAACAGACAGTATTATTCCACATAAGGATATTGATGCTTTAATCGGATTAGATATACTCAAAGAAGGGGATATTCAACTTGAAATTAATAAGGATTGTATTAATTTTGTGACTTCCTTTAGAAAATCTCCTAAAACGTTCACTTTTGTTTGCAAAGATTTAGAATTAGACTTGTCAGGATTGGACGAACAGTTGAAAGCACAAATAATTAAAAAAGGGGTTGAATCTAAGCCTGTTGCAGTCATCACAGGTGAATTAAAAATTCAATTGAAAGATGAATCTCCTGTCGTTTTTAGAGCAAGAAATTTAGCGTATCAGGAAAGAACAAAAGTTAAGGAAATTATTAAAAACCAATTAGAATCTGGTATTATAAGATGTAGTGAATCAAATTATTGCGTAATGGTGAAATAAGACTGTGTGTTGATTACAGAGAACTGAATAAGAAAGTTTTGCGAAATAACTACCCCTTACCTAGAATTCAAAATCAAATAGACCTTTTAGCAACAGCAAAGTTTTATACAAAGCTCGATATGAAATCTGGTTTTCATCAGATTGAAGTAGAAGAATCTTCCAAACACATTACTGCATTTATCACACCTGATAGATTGTACGAATACAATAGAATGCCTTTTGGTTTCATAAATTCTCCTTCATGTTATTAGTCAGCAATTTATAAGGCTCTCGGAGATTATAAAGAGAAAATTGCACTAGTTTATGTTGATGATATTCTTTGTCCATGTGAAAATATTCAAGGACTTGTTAATTTAAATCAAATTATTGATAGGCTGTCAAGTGTGGCTTCACACTTTATTATCAAAAATGTGAATTCTTCAAAACGTCAATAGAATTTTTAGGAGTGAAGCCCGCAACGGACGGCGAGCGATATATTATATCTCATATATTTCACCAATATCGCTCCTCATGAAAATGCACCAAGCCCCGCGGACGACGCTATAATATATATTCCGATATTACGATATTTTTCCATACTAAAATGACATATGTCAATGCAAAGCTATAATATATATTATATTATCGCTCGCCGTCCGTTGCGGGCTTAAAGCTCGCAACGGACGGCGAGCGATATATTATATCTCATATATTTCACCAATATCGCTCCTTATGAAAATGCACCAAGCCCCGCGGACGACGCTATAATATATATTCCGATATTACGATATTTTTCCATACTAAAATGACATATGTCAATGCAAAGCTATAATTATATTATATTATCGCTCGCCGTCCGTTGCGGGCTTAATAATTGAATGCGGTTTGATTAAACCCAGTCCACGCGAAATAGAAGCATGTCGATTATATGAGTAGGAATTTGCCTTGCGAGAACAAAATACTGGCGCTCAAATCTGTTACAGGTACTCCTCAATCTATTGGTAAATGGCAAAAAGTCGACCCATTTTGCATGGAGATCTAAAGTGGAAATCTACATGAGGAAGGTTTTGCAGTCCAGGATGACTTGGTTTACTGGGAAGGGAAGAGGATTCACCCAATGAGATGCTTTGTCCCAATTTTGGCTAGATTGGAGATAATGAAACTGTACCATGATGAATCTTCACACATAGGAGTTGATAAAATGGTCAACGGAAAGGTTGAAAAAGTTATGCGAACCATTTTCAATGCAATGCGATCAATTTTGAACGAGAAAGATGAAAAATTATGGTATAAGTCTTTACCGAACATAGAAAATGATCTGAACTCGACTGTGAACAAGTCAACAGGATATGCTCCTGTAGTTTTAATGAAAAACTCTAATAAGAGACTTTCGTCAACCATTAACTTGCTCAACGATATACCAATAAAGCAAATTAATGTTGATAAAGATGCCCTCATTGAGAAACTGGATGTTTCGGCAGAGGTAACAAACAGGAAGTTTGATATGACTCGAAAACCAGGGTACCCGTTTGAGGTAAATCAGAAAGTAGTAATGGAAGTTACACAACTGTCAAATGGTGGTAAATTGAAACCAAAGTTCATTGGCCCATTTGAAATTAAGGCTGTATTGCCGAATGATCGCTATGCCCTGAAGCGAATAGGAGGTCCGAACAGAATGACTACAGCAGGACAAGAACAGCTGAGAATATGGCCTGTGGATACAGAAAATCAGTTTTCATTACACCGCTCTGAAAACCCTATCAAAACATGTCGATTCAGGGCACCGAAAGTGACCCTTTTCCGTGCGGCCGCACCGAAAGTGACCATATTCCGTGCGCTGAGACATAGATGCATCTATGCTGAAACACAAAGCAACGATTGCGTGATGACAGTAGACGTCAGTGTTTCGAATAATTATTGTTTTACAATATCGAAATGCTTTCTGTCGAAGAACAAATATCGTTGGATTGTTTTCAGGGAGGTGTAATGAAAAATATCGTTCATTACACGTCCAGAAAGGCTTTTTCCGTGCTTGCACGAATTCCCGTTTTCGGCTCCGCCTCACACGGGAATTCTTCGCGCGCGCACGGAAAAAGCTTACTTTCTGGAGTCTGGACTAGTAATGAAATATACTATTTAGTGTTGGTGACATGACTGGATAGTCATAATAATAGTAAATACGTGAAGACTGGATAGCCATTATCTTTAGTGAAGAGTTAAGGAATTTAAATTTATGCTGATTATCTTGTTTGGATCTAATCACTTTTGTATGTGATAGTTTTTTTTTGGTTCTTTTGGCTTTGTTTTGGCCTGACCTATTTCTGTGTGAACAGATAATCATTGCAATAATTGATGTACCATTATGGAAAATCTGAAATGAGTTATTTTTCAAGAAGCTTAGAACTTTATAGCCTCGAAATATTGTAATTTGATTCGTTGTTGATCATGGCTGTAAAATTTTCAAACGAAGTGAGGATTGGAGTTCATTCCATGCAGGAGTTGCGAATGATTTTTGGTCCATTGCATATCCTGAACAATTTTATAGCAGATCATCAATTTTGTGGTAATCAGCTGAAGCTGACTTTTAGTTCTTGGCTAATTAGTTCTAAATCTTGAGTGGTGAGCATGTAAGCGGTGGTGGTTTTTTTATTTGCCTGGCTCTCTTTCCCACCTGAAATACAAAGCCGCAGCGCGAGCCAGCGCTTTGAACATAGCCATGCCTCACAAAAACTCAATTGTATCAGATGTTAGTTAAACAATGCTTTATGTAACCTGAAAAGTATTATTGTTTGCTATGTTAATGAAACGAGGTCGTTTCAAGTGTCAGTATGGCCGTGTAAGCAATTTGAAAATTGGGTGTCCTATAAATTGATATTATAATAATAAGCTGAGACCATATCTACCGAATCGTAGTGTCAAACACTCTGTGATCTGAAGCGATGGTTTTCGATGATCTCGTCACCACGCTCCCTCTCTCTGTCTAACAACATGGCGGCATCCTAGACACAGCGCGTGTTAGTAAACACCACATAACCTGCCATTTTGTATAAAGCCCACTAATAATCTGTGAACTGTGAAATAAACAACAAGTTAAACCACCCCGAGTGTTTCATTATCTTACATATATAATTTCATGATCCTTGGAGTTCAATTTTATCTCACACATCTGTGGGATTTATTATAACATAACTCTACATCAAACGTTTTTCCATCTTTTAGATTTTGGTCTCGACGACGTTGATAAACATTCTAAAAACATTGTGAACTTGTTTAGAGACGAGAATATTAGATGATACTGATCCAGGGAAGCATCCAGATTATTCTTGAAATTCATGATTTTTTCCTCGAATTTTATAGTTTAGGTACGTTTTATTAAACAAAAACATAAGAATACTTAGTTTTATTTTCTAAAATGATTGATGTTTTCGAAAATATCAACCGTTCATCTTTTAAAAGTTGTTTTATGGTATTTTTGCGTGGATTTATGAGTCGGGTACTTTTATACCAGGAGGATTATTGAATGAGTTTTGATCGAAAAATATGCACCAAATAGAGTAACCAATCAACCAAAATTCAGTTCTTTTGAAATAACGATTCCGAAGATATAGACTTTCGTCATCCTGTATCTTTCAAACGAAATCGAATATTCAAAAAGGGTATAGGAGAAGAGTGTTTAGTTTGATGAGAGGAATCTGTAGTTAAAATATATTCACAAGTCAAAGAATCACCCTGTATATACAGGGTGTCCAAGTTCGAGAGCCTATTAGACGTTCGGAAATTGCCCAAACTGTTTTTCGAATAAGAACCCTATTTTTTTATGATTGGGTTGGATTCTGCAAAAAAAAAATTATGATAGCACCCTCAGATGTTCTCGCTTCTAAATTCAGTAATTCCCGAGTTATTTGAGCTTTTCTGGATTCATGTTGTACATAAAGTAAAATCAATCAAATCTGAACAGATTCGATCAATATTCTTATGAAACCATAGTAACTACTAATAATTAGACCTGTCACTTGTGAATTATTAATGGGATTATTTATCTTTTATGGTCACAGAATATTCTTATGCAAAGATTCGATGAATATTCTTATGAAACCATTGAAGTAAAATCGAGAAGTAAAGATGAGGCCAAAAATTAGAACTGTCACTTCTTCTACTGTCAGAATATTCTCATGCAAAGATAAAAAGAATTTGATTCTTTACCCCATTCACTTTTATTTAATCACATAGGAGGTCATGGTTTCGTTTTCAGGAGTTGGTGCACCTGATGAAAAGTCAGTGCGCGCAAAGAAAATATCGTTAATGACAAAACGACGTTGCCAGTTTCTTTGTTTACATCAAAGTAAAAGTATCAAAGATATTCCACATTTTGTAAGGTTTCAAATTGTTCGACAAAATGCCGAAAGTTCTCGACATAAACCAAAGGCGAAGTATCAGGAAGTGCTATTTTGCATTGAAATCTGCATCTGCAGAAAATAGTAACCCTGATACTTCGGAAATGTCGATTTATAACACAGTGTCCAACATATTCGATGTAAGTAAATAAATTCATATTATTTTTCTTCCGAATCGAAACGCTTTATATTTTAGGTGCATGAATCCACTATAACGAGGATAGAAAGAGAGGATGACAAAGAATTTCCGAAAATTGGGAGACCCAAAGACACAATGACAGTTGAAGAATTTGTTTTTAGAAAAGATGTGCATCAGAACTCCCTTCAACTATTTGGATTTCAATAGAGGGATATAATGTTCCATTATTGATTCTTGTAATTACCCATCAACAGGCCCGCCGTAAGCGGGCGTGCAAGGCGTGCCCGGCACAAGGGCGGCACGTCCAGGGGGGCGGCAAATCCAGTGAAATTGAAAATTTTTTTGGAGGGAACAAACAACGTGGTAAGCGGAGGGGGGGAGAAAAAAAGGGGGGGCGATTGTCCAACTCCAACTGCTTTAAAATTATGCCAACTGTCATAGAAACATAGAAATTTTGCCATATGCGATCGAAACTTTGCCAACTGCTTTGAAATTTCTCCAACTCCGTTCAACATTGGGGGCGGCAAGGTCCAAGGTCTCCCCATCCCCCTTAGAGAGACTTTTTCTCTGAAGGATCGGGAGTACAGGCGGCCAACATCGATAGTTTCCGTATATCCACGGAATTCAGTGAATTCACTGCAGTGTTTCTTTCAGGTATATTTCCGGGAGGGGCACTGCCGCCCCCCGGAGTTCCGCAGGTGCCCCCCCCCCCCCGGCGAAATACTGAGAGCGCCTAGATCCAGTTATGGCGTAAAACTTCAAGATCGAAAAATTCACATAATCCGATAAATTGCCCTCCCGGAACTTCGAATTGCGCCCTCGGGAAAAATTTTCTGAAAGAAACATCGATTCAGAAAGTTCCTACGGCATCTCTGATTTTGTTGAATATTCTATGAGAAAAAATTGCAGAACCAGGTAGTAGTAGTAGTAGTAGTTGAATATTTTCAGTGCGCCGTATCGTTTATGCCAATTATTGCATGTCATAAAAAACCATCTGTTACCAAATTGCGCCCTTTCTACTAGCCGAATTTAGGTAGCTACGTGATTTTGAAGAGAGAATTACGAAAATAAAGATAAAAACAGAATGAGGGTCTTTGTCGGAATATACACCCCCTAGGATCAGTTGCATTTTGCATTCGAAATTGAAACTTGTCTCTTGTCTATAATTCGATTCGAATTTGGTAGTGAATGATGCAGCAAGTATTACGCACGAAACTGTGAATTTCTTCAATATAATTCAAGAAATTTACGTCATCTACAAAAAGGTGGTCTGTTATCAGTAAACATTTACCAAAGTTAAAATTAAAAGCTTTAAGTAATACGCGATGGTCAAGCAGAATCGATGCAGTTAAACCCTTACGTTATCACCTCGAAAAATTTTTTGATGCTTTGCTAGAAATATCTGATAATTCCTCAGAATGGGATTGTACTACTTCCCACAAAGCTTATTCGCTGGCCTAAAACGTACAAAATTATAGATTTATTTGCTCGGTAGTAATTTGATTTGATATCCTAAATGAAATTAATGCCCTAATGAAATGATGCAGAGCCCCACCATGAATACCCAAATTTGCATGAATTTGTTGAAGACGTTGATTGATAAGTTCAAACAATATCGTACGGCTGAACATTTTGAAATTGTGTTAGCAGAATCTTCCAAAGTGGCCCACGAACTCAATGTAGAAACAGATTTTCCACCAATCAATAAAATCAGACCAAGAAGAAAACCTACACAATTTCAATATGGACACAGTGATGAAGTTTTATCCGACCCAAAAACCAAGTACCGAGTGGAGTTTTATTTTGGGATACTAGATCAAACAATCAATTCCTTGAAAAATAGATTCGAAGAGTTAACCCTCCCCCCAGGAAAGAGTTTTTCACACTAAATCTTCGAATGGAAACGATCTACCCCCCCCCCCTTTCCCCGCTTTTCACTCAAGAACAGTTCAGGTCCCTCGCTAAAACTTGCCAGTACCCCCCCCCCCCACCGAATTGCTCTCTGGATACGCCCCTGATGTAGCGCCCTATTGGGGGCGGCATAACAGTATTTGCACGCGGGCGCTCAGACAGCTAGCGGCGGGCCTGCCCATCAATTCATCTTATATCTTTGGGTTGATTTTTTTTTAATGAATTCTTGATTAGAATCAACAATTGATGTCGTCAAGTCTTGAACTTCCAGTTCAAGAGGATAATAAACGTTAAATCTTCACAAGCATGCATATGAAAATTATGTGAAAGCAATGCAGTTTTCTTCCATGGTGAAAAAAAATATATGTCAACAGTGATCTCTTGTACTTTTCATGCAAATAACTAGAAAAGGAATCCTTTCCATCAATTCATATAAACGTTAATTATTTTCGTCCATCACATCTTTTCCAATTCATTCATTTTCCGAATAAATTCACATTCTGAGAAATACGCTAAGAATGTAGAAGGGGCAACATAGTGTTGACGTCATAACTTCGATACAGAGTGGAATGTGTCAAATTTCCAAGGTCAGAGTTGTGATTTTATAATTGTGAATGGAGTATACGTACAACATAAATCCATGAAATCTCAAATAACTCAGAAACTACTTAATTTAGGAGCAAGAGCATCTTAGGGTGCTATCACTATTTTTCTTCGCAGAATCCAACGGAATCTAAAAAACAATAGGGTTCTAATTTGAAAAACAGAAGTTATGGCCAATTTTCGATCATAGTTTTCGACAGAAAATTTGAAACACCCTGTGAGGATATTTTGAAATTCAAAAAATGCATGACCTTTCCACATTCTTCTACTTTGACGTTATGAGAACGGTTTACTCTCAAGATATTGAGGACGAGAAAAATTAGCAAGATACTATAAATATTTGACTTTTTTCAGGTTTTTTCGGATATTTTGAAAGCTATTTGAATGAATACAATGGTTTGAACATAAATGTATTCAGCGTTGAATACTCAATCATATCAGAAACAAAAAATTTGAAAGAAGAGTTTTTTTGAACAAATTTATTTTTACTCTTTTTATAACCGGAAGTGTTCAGGCTCCAGGCTCCAAAAATATTTTAGGTCTATAGAGAATTTCGAACAATGCCATAATCCCAATTTTCAGATATGTCCAGGGTGCAATATATGCAAAAAGCTTATTTCCTGTCGCACCCAGCATAATTGCACAACTTTATACTTTGTGCAACCAAATTACTTCATTTGGCACTTGTTACATAAATAACTATTAACTTTTTTATTTCATTTTCGGTATGCCAATCAAAACAAAAACCGACAAATAATTAACAAGCTGAGTGTATTGTGTCTACGAATAAATTATGATTTTGGTTGAAGCAGTAGGTAACGTTTCGGAATGGACTATTTAGGTTGACCTTTACAGTTGTAGATATTTTAATGATTTGTTCATGTTGAGGAAAGCAGTTATCCCAAAAGAGGTCGAGAGAGAATAATTTTGCCGAAATAAATAATGAGTTTCAAGCAAGTACGTACTGGTTCAATTCATGATATTCTAACGAGCGTTGAAAGAGACAAAAGCCAGTATGAAATTAAAACTCACATTTCTTTATAAATCTCACTTGTTCAAAACCAATCGAACCGCACATCACCATGAGCACTCCCAAGGAATAACAGCATGCGTTCTGGAACCTCGAACGTATCAATTTCAACGATGTGATAATAGAAATACCAAAAAGGGGACCTTATCTTATCGGAGGCAGTCAGTGGTCTTCATTAATTATTGTATCAAGAAAATATTATATTCTTGACATATATTATCCGCAATCGTATGAGTTACGATGTTGAGAATACAGGGTTGGAATGAAGTATAGAGCAAGTGAATGCATCGGAAAGGAAAAGGAAGACATTCATAAAAGTAATGGGGATAAGTGACATTATGTCAGAATGTTTGTATTTCTCAAATTTTGAGCCAGCAATGGTCTCAATCGACTAGTTTCGACTCACTTATCACGAATTCGGGCTCAAATTCAATTCTGTCCATTCGTCTGGGAGCAAGATACTCTCGAATGGATAATAGGCAAAATACGACATGAGGTTCCGAACGAAATTTTAATTTCCTAATTATTTCAGACCCCTTTCAAGATGGCGATATGATACTCGGGCACAGTGTAGATCGACATGGAAACAATTGGAGGAGGCCTATGTCCAGGACTAGACTCAAACGGTCGGAAGAAGAAACATTTCAAAACTACAAATCCGATTAAGATGCATTCAGGTGAAGAATGACATAGCCAAAGCTACATGAAATATTTTGTCTAGATCTCTTAACTAGAACCATAAAAAATGCTAGGGAATTATTGAAAAATAACATTTCTAATACTTTTGTAATAACATATCCGAGATCATGGCGCATCCAAGATTGGCCAATTGGCTGCATCACCTCGAGATTTATAATAGTTAATAATAAACATTTATATTTCTGCTATAATAACTTATTGTGAAATAATTCTTATAATTCCAATAAAAAATAGGCCGTACTTCTAATAGAACACATCACCACAGATATTTCACAAATAAAATATTTTTGTTGATTAAAGTGACGTTACATGTTGATTCAAACTGAAGTACTTATGTAGAAGCACGAGATCAAATTGGAGGAATGTTTCGGCCAATCATTTCTAGGAATGCCAGGGTTTTAAAGAAACGATGCTATGAATTAACTAATATGGAATATCAATATCTGTCAGTTTCGAAAACTTTGGTGCATGGATTTTGATAATATTTCGAACCATTCAAATTCCGGGGCTGCATCCAGAATCATCTTTGAATTAACGGCTTTGTTAATGAATCTCATCGAATAAATATGGGAAAATGCTCGAAAATGGCGCGTTTTATGCAGAGTCACTTTTCCAAAACGTTCGATCTTTTAGAAATATGAACCGTTTATCGTTTTCAAGTAGTTTAATGATATTTTCTCCTGGATTCATGGGTCACAGTCTAGCTGTAACTTTGATACTAGAATAAATATTCACTAAAATTATACACGATGAATAGGACAAACACTTCACCAAAATTAAAAAAAAAAAGAAATAACGATTCCAGAGATATTGACAGAAATGTGTTTTCATGGATTTTTGACACCCTGCATCTTTCAAATGAATTGAAAAATGAAATTATGTATTTCGTTGGAAGAGAGGAATCTACAGGTAAAAAATGAAAAGTCAAAGACTCATCTTGTATATTATTTCTTATAGACATCGATTATTGATATTTCCTACTTCAGTTTATTTATAATTTGGAATTTTTGAATCTATAAATATGATTTGGTTGGCAATTGTATTTTGTATTCTAGGTACTATTGTTCATCTTTTGACAAATGTCTTGAGTTCGTTTTTATTCTTTAATTATTTCTTTTCCGTCGACCATAGAATAAAAGCTCATTTCAACGCACTCGAAACATAGAACTTATAGTACATGGAAAGCTATTAGCTTTGCTGCTCAGCCAGGCCCGGATCTACGATTTTTCCTGACCGGGGCAAAAATTCATGATGGCGCCCCCTCCATATATGAATTCATAAAAAATAACAAAAATAAATAATACAAATGAATAATAAAAATGAATCCTAATAGTGAGGAAAATGTCAAAAGGAAAGAAATTGAATTTTTTTCTTCACAGCTTCACGCGCTGTGATTTTCTTTCCGCGAACGCATCTGTTAGCTCCTCGAAATCTGTTTCGGAAGCAGTTTTGTTTTCTACAGCGAAGATCAAGAGACCATTGAGACGTTCCTGACTCATTGAGGAACGCGAATAATTTTTCATTATTTTCAATTTGGTGAAACTGCGTTCACATCTTGCAGACGTGGTAGGTAATGTGCAGTATATTCTTAAAGCTATACTGACATTAGGAAAAGCAGCTTGCAGATCTTGCCTGTGAAGAATTTGTAGCAGGACTAATGAAGTTGATCTTTCTCTAATTTCAGGAACCAGCTCTTCGAAAACCACTAGTTCCTAACAAAAATCAATTGCATTCAAGTCTCTTCAATATTTTTGCGCTAAAAGGGTCCCATGTTTCTGTAGATCCTCTTTTTGCATGGCCATTGAGAAATGCGAAATTCGTATGCAGACTTTCTACGTTTTCAAATCTTTTTCTGATAATAATCTGTCGAAAACAACCTTAATTTCCTCCGAGAATAAACCAACTAAATCTAGCGTTCTTGACTCATCCTCGCACATTTCGTCGACATGCTTTTTCTTCTTGGAAACACGCTTATTTCTAAGAAATGGATTCACATCTAATTTTTCTGAAAGAAGTGTAGCTTCCGAGATCCAGTTTTCAATAGGTTTTTCTCTCATTCCTTGCAAGATCTTCACAAGATCTTGCATCAACGATAATGAACGTGAACTAATTATATCCCCTTTCTGAATTTCCACGTTGACCCTATTGATCACTCGCAGAATATTATCCCAAATTGTTAGGTTCTGGATGAATATAAAATCCTTCACAGCATGAAGCAAATGACCAGCTTCATTCTTGGATTCTGCGACTAGTGAGGAATCTTTGATTTCTTCCACAGCCTTCACAACTCTATATTATTAAAATTCAAATTAATTTATTCAACATTATTGTAAATTATGATGTATAGCCTATCTTGTTTGGCTACTTCCTTTCAAATTTTTTTTTCGTGCCCTTTTTCATAATGGTCCATCGTGTGGTTGAACTTACAAAAAAAGAATTCAGTTTTTGTACAACACCAAATAAATTTACTGCTTCTGAACATGATGAAGCCGAATGGACACCCACAAGATTGTGGGTTGTGGGCATGGAACTAATACTGACAGCTCCTTCATCTGTAGAATTCTGGATTGGACTTTCTATATGCCAGCCATATTAGATCCGTTGTCGTAGGATTGCCCACGACATTTTTTGACATCTAAATCATTTTGCAGTTTATATAGAATTCTTTATGATATTATTCTCCAGTTTTTCCGTAAACTTCTAAGAAGTCAATAAAACTTTCCTGTATCTCATATCCAGATTCCAGACTCCGTTCACTTTAAATATCGTATAACCTGGTTCATTTGTTCCTCTGGGGTGCAGTCAAACATAAAAGCGGGTCATATTTAATCATATGACTTTTTTTCCGAGAAAATAAAAAATAAAAAAAATAACCTCTCGTCGTTTTTGGCGCCCCCTTGAGCTGGCGCCCAGGGCGAGCGCCCCGCTGGATACGACTTGTCATACAGAACAGAAACACATAAATACTATTAATTTAATCATCAAGATCCGATTCACTTGGCATTACGGCAAACATTTCTGTGTTTCTGATCGGTGTGACAGGACTGACAGGCCGTATCCATGGGAACATGGAAATTTCGGTATTCCTCCAACTTGAGATGTTTAACCACTTTTTGATCTGGTAATAGCATTCCATGTACTATAAGTTCTATGACTCGAAATCATCCATTAATGACCCCTATTAATGCATGATTTCTTATATTAATGCATGATTATCATGGCAACCGAACATAAAATATTCAGTAGGAGCATAGATGCATCTATGTCGGAGCACTATCGAGTTGTCAAATTTAATTATTCGCTTTCGATCTCTGATTTTACCAGTTACGCTATTTTACATAATGAATATCGAAGAAAATATCCCTTCGACACCGCTAGATGTGGGAAAAACTGCTGAAGCAGCAACTTTGAGTATTCTACCTGGAAAGAGCTGACATTTATGAGAAAACCTAGGAAGAATTTCGATCTTGGCAAGGAGAAGAACGTTCTGAAATTTTCGGTAACGGTTTTGTTGGCATACTTTACGTGTATTGGAGAAAAGGGGCATTAAGCAAATTTACGGTCAAAGTATTCGATGCTGAAGACAACATTGATATAAGCAGATAAAACAAACTGTTGATCGAAAAAGAAGATGTGGAAGAGTTCATAGCGAATGCTCCTAATAGTATTTTGTTGATGTCTAAGGTAAAAATAAAACTCAATTGAATCGTTAATCCAACCTATTCTCTTGAAAAAAATGTAAACTGAATAATATACACGAGCTCTCTTGGAGAGAAGAAATGGACTATTGTACCAATTCTTATTGCCTCGAGAAATTAAAGATAAAAAAATGGATGTTTGATCGAATTGAAAATAAATACCACAAAGTGAACACTGAAGGAATGGAACTTACGTTCCTTCAGATGAAAAGTTACGTATCTGCTTCTGTTTTGGTCTCGTGTGGTGTTGTGCAGGGTAAAAGTTCTTATCACATACGAATTCACTTTGTATATAGGGTGGCGAACTAAAGGCCGACGACGTGGAAAGTATTTGTTAAGGGCTTCGAGCTAAGCCGTGTAAAAACGATATGCGACTGATGGCAGAGAGGTTATTGAACTGAGCAGGTATATGCTTGTGGGATTTTTACAACAGCCATAGAATCGCACAGAGCACAGAAAATCCCGTTCTTATTCTTACTGAGTAAGCCCATCCTATGTATAGACTTTGTGGTATAATAAAACAAATGTGTGAATTCTGAACATTCTCCGCCGGGAAATAGGAAAAGTAAAAATAAAAAGTTGAAGAAAATTAAGCTTCTAATTAAGTTTTCCGATCTGCATATGACTGTCTGGCTTATTTCGAAAGGGATGAGGAGGAGGGAGATATAAATCAACGCAGGATGGCCCAAGGATTGGTTTGGAAGGTAATTGTTCCAAATTACTAATGGAACGCCAATTGGTGTCTGATGAACGATCTGGGTTCTTCACTTGTTGGCGTTTTGACGGGTGACTCTGTCTCGAATTTATATTTCGACTGTCCCGAGACCTCCAAAGAGTGGAATTTGAAACAGGCTCAGATCTTCTATTCGATGATTCGATAAGAAAGGAGGCTGTTGACAAAACTGAATGGACCTGTTCAATAGGCGACCGGGGCGACGATGGCGAACTGGGAAGTGAGGTTTTCTTTGAACGGCCGACTTGGGTTCTCGAAAGCGGCATTTTGACCACATGCAATAAAGTGTGGTGTTCACCGGATCCACATTTCTTGCATTTATATGCTGACTGGCAGGAGCAAACGTCGTGAGATGCACTCAAACAATTAAAACAAAGGTGCGATGCTCTACAGAAATCGTAGCGTTGATTTGGAGATTTCGCAGAGAACGCATTGCATCGGTAAATTGTATGTTTACCTTTGCAGTGGAGACAAGTGCGTGAAGATGAGGTATTCATAAAAAGCGTGGTGGATTGATAATGATGGGTTTTTCTGTCTTGCTGGAATCTTTGTCGCGTGTTGGAAATATTGTTGTGGGAATTCATATTCCCAGGAGAGGAACCGACAACCTTCAAAGTTTCTAATGCTGTGCAGCGTCTCTCAAGAAATGACAGGAGATCTCTATAATCAGGAATTTCGATCGAATTCCTATTGAGCTCAAAACTAGTGACAGTCGCGTGACCTAGACGCTTGATTAACATAATCGATAAAACAAAGTTCCAGCTTTCGACAGGAAAATTCATTTGGGTGAGGCCGGCAAGATTCTCGGAAAAAGTGTCTAAGAGTTTCCTCAAGCTCGCGGCGTTCTCGGATTTTAGAGATGGCGCATTTTCCAACTCGTTCCACATGGCTTGAGCGCGTAATCTCTTATTGTGATACCTGCGCTTTAACTGACCATATGCGATCTGATAGTTATCGCTGCATAACTTTAGCGTTGTGACTAGAGTCAAAGGTGGTCCAGAAAGGGAGGATATCAAGTAATTGAATTTTTCTATAGCTGATAATGAGCTATTGGTATGTACTAATGCGTCGAATAAATCTATGTAAGAAGGAAACGATTTGTAATCACCGTTGAACTTCGTTAATTCAAGAGTTGGAAGCATGATATGTGAATGCTGATTGGTAATTGAATGGTCTGCAATTTCGGTTTTAGTTTCTGATTCTGAGATATCGGCGTGGACACTTTTGATAAAATAATAGGATTCTAAGAAATCCTCACGAATTTTGAATTCGTCCTCCAAATTTCCGTCTGACTCGGTTATGAGCAATGAAATGACCGTGTTATGATGCTTTAAAAACTCTTCTTTGATACCTTCTAAGTCTTGATAATGCGCTTTGAAACGGGACAGAATTGATTTTTCCGTGATGACTTTATCTGCGAGATCGTGCAAATTTAGAATATCACGAATATAAATCGATCGAAGAGTTGAGTGCTTCTGCGTTTTTGCCATATTCAATGAAATATTTGAACTATAAATACGAAGTGCCAGAAATCTTTACCCAATTCACGACTGGGTCTGAAGGTTTCAAAATTACCTGGACGATGCGACGGAGAGCAATAAAACGTACCGAAAGGAATTTCGTATCGGAAGGAGAGCAGGTACTTGACGGATAAGAAACAGATATGCAGATAGGACGTAAACAGTTCGAATAACGTGTTGAAAATGAAATTGATAATTTTGATTTCTTCAACTCTCAATATGACAATTAAATTGATACCAATCCGGCAAATCGAAGGACCAATGAGTAATATACACGAGCTCTCTTGGAGAGAAGAAATGGACTATTGTACCAATTCTTATTGCCTCGAGAAATTAAAGATAAAAAAATGGATGTTTGATCGAATTGAAAATAAATACCACAAAGTGAGCACTGAAGGAATGGTACTTACGTTTGTTCAGATGAAAAGTTACGTATCTGCTTCTGTTTTGGTCTGGTGTGGTGTTGTGCAGGGTAAAAGTTCTTATCACATACGAATTCACTTTGTATATAGGGTGGCGAACTAAAGGCCGACGACGTGGAAAGTATTTGTTAAGGGCTTCGAGCTAAGTCGTGTAAAAACGATATGCGACTGATGGCAGAGAGGTTGTTGAACTGAGCAGGTATATGCTTGTGGGATTTTTACAACAGCCATAGAATCGCACAGAGCACAGAAAATCCCGTTCTTATTCTTACTGAGTAAGCCCATCCTATGTATAGACTTTGTGGTCACAACATGTCCTATATTCCATCCATGAATTTTTCGAAAACTTCTATAGGGAGCATAAATATTAATATATAGAAATGAACACAGAAATTTATATTATGTCAAATTTGTCTATTACGCAAAATAAAAATCTTTTTGAATCCAGAGTTTATTTTCAATTCATGATGAGGTCGACGGAAAAATCTTGTAATCAACTCGTTTATTAATCTAGCGAGTAATGGCCTCAAACATTAACGCGTGAGCGGAGCGAGCGCGTTAAAATATTCCGACCATTAATCGCTGTCATTAATAAACTAGTTGATTAAATAACTATAACACGGGGAGCAAACCCTTTGTACAAAATTTAATTTTTATGATCTTTTTTCGTTTTTTCAGCTCATATCCGCGTTGAATAAGAAAGGAAAAGCAAAAATCATTTGCAAATTACTTTTGTCCACGACTTCCATATAATCCTTACATTTCGAATGATCTTTGAGAAACGTAATGATAGTCATCATTCACCGGTGAATAATGGTTCATTAATCACTGCTTAACATTCACTTCTGAAAATTTTCAATCAGTCAGGATTCGAACCCGAGACGCCTTTTTTCCACGATGGAAAAATGACAGCGAACCACCAAGCCATCAGAGCGACGACAATATAGAGAAAAAATAACCACTTAACGTTTTCTTCTATGATTTCCAATCAGTTTGACAAACAGATATTCGAAACGTCTGTTTTCAACGCATTGTACCTCCTATGAATTGTAATTCTTCTCGTTTTACAGGCGAATTTTTCGAAAATAGATAGCTACCTGTTAACAACCTTATGTATCCATTATTCCATGCTTATGAGAATACTCTCCACATAAATGAAGACAACGATATTGAAAATTTTAATAAACTGCGTTCACTCTTGAAAAGGAAATCAGAAGGAAGAAAGCTCAGGCCAAGAAATGAAAAAAAAATATCCCTGAAGCATGTGATCAAAAATATCTTGTAATGTGAAAAGTAATGGAAAGTATGGAAATGAATCGATGTCAACTGAACTTTATGACGTTTATTGAGATTTTGCATTATTCAGTGCGAACACAGAAAATGTTATGTCAACGCTTTTGATAACTATTTTCGTTGTTGAAAATTCAGTTTAAATCGAATTTTACCGAGGAAGTCGTGGACAAAGTATAGTATTCTATTCGCACATAATTACTATTATTCACTCGGGTGAATTGCAAACTTCCCCCTCGTGAATAATAGTAATCATTATGTGCTCATCGAATAATATACTATTTTCGGTCGCATACCTATTTTGAGAGATATACAGGGTGGGGCAGAAGAACCTATCCGATTTCAAATCCCTTTTTCTCAGAAGAGAGAGCAGGTAGAGTAGTGGGGTAAAAACCGTTAGAAAGCTGGTTTTATGCCATTTGTCAGTAGTCAACATGCCTTGGTCTGGTGAACATCGTGCTTTTGTTATTGAGCGGTTTATCGAATGCGGCGGTTCGATAATTGCTACACAACGTGCTTTTCGAATTCATTTCGGACTCGGGCGTCATGATCCTGTTCCACATCACGCTACGATTAAAGTGTGGGTGTCAAATTTTAGACAGACGAGTTCAGCATTGAAAAAGAAGTCGCCTGGACGTCCCAGGACAGCAACAGGACCTGAAAACGTGGCCAATGTGAGAGCCGCGATTGAACGTTCCCCGCGTCGTTCGGCGCGAAAACATTCGCTCGCTTTGGGGATTTCCAACCGCAGTATTCGGCGAATTTTGCACCGGGACCTCAAAATGCATCCCTACAAAATGGTTGTTGCACAGAAATTAAGTGAAAGGGATTTTGAAACCCGTACGAACCTGTGTCGCGATCTCCGAGAACTGCCAAACGACGATGTTGTGCTCTTCACGGACGAAGCCCATTTTCACCTTTGTGGCGCCGTAAACAGGCAGAATTTTCGATATTGGAGTGACGAAAATCCTCGGGAAATCCATCAGGAACCCCTCCATAGCCCAAAAAGAAGAAATTCCTGTGGAAATGACGGTGAAAGTCATGGAAAGCTACCGCGAGCGCCTAAATAAGTGTATCCGCTCCCAAGGACGACATTTGAGTGATGTGCTTTTCAAAACTTAAATTTAAAAATGGCATAAAATTTGCGATATGTTAATAAAAAAAATTTTTTGACAAGCTGAGTGGTTTTAATTTTATAACGTTTTGAAATCGGATAGGTTTTTCTGCCCCACCCTGTATAACAATGAAAATATTTATTGGATATTGCTTGATCCTCTTTTCTTGTGATGGAATTGATTCGAGTGCCTATTATTCGTTGGTGGAGAACTGGGCCGATTTGAAATATTTCAATTATGAGATTGTTCGAAATTCTTCGTTCAACATATATTTTTGGTGCTTCAGCACTTTTGACCAGAAATGGAAATTAATTACCTCAAAAAAAATCCTTTTTTTCTTCGCTAATATTATTGGGTATTCAATTCTCAATGACTATTTAACTCATTCCATTTTTAGTGAGGAAGTTTCCGTAGCAACGATCGTTTCATCTCGATAAAACTTTCAAGCCGGCAAAACTAACAAGTTGGTTTTCCAGCGATAAAATTTTTGACGTTTCTCGAATTCATAGATAGCTTCGGAAATGAATATCATGGAGAAAACAAACAACGTTTAGTGGTTTAGTCAATCTTTGATGAATTCTTATTTGCCAAATAGCGCAATACGCGTCAAATGTGAACATATTACCCACCCTATTTTCTCGTGAAATAGTCATGTCGAATACCACTCGAGATGATATTTGAGCAGGTAAAATTTCTCTCTTGTAATATTCAAGTTTGTTGCTTTTCGGAAATTTCGCTCATGGCATTTTTCCCAAAATGACTCGCCTGAGCAACAAAGTTTCATATTACAATCGAGAAATTTTGCCGGCAAAATTCCATCTCTAGTGGTATTACATATGACTATTCTACTCATTCCATTTGTAGTGAGGAAGTTTCCGTAGCAACGATCGTTTATCTCGACAAAATTTTCAAGCCGGCAAAACTAACAAGTTGGTTTTACAGCGACAAAATTTTTTACGTTTCTCGAATTCATAGATAGCTTCGGAAATAAATATCATAGAGAAAACAAACAACGTTCAGTGGTTTAGTCAATCTATGATGAATTCTAATTTGCCAAATAGCGCAATACGCGTCAAAAGTGAACATATTACCGTATTTTCTCGTGGAATAGTCATGCCGAATACGACTCGAGATGAAATTTGAGCAGGTAAAATTTCTCTCTTGTAATATTCAAGTTTGTTGCATTTCGGAAATTTCGCTCATGACATTTTTCCCACTCGCCTGAGCAACAAACTTTCATATAACAATCGAGAAATTTTGCCGGCAAAATTCCATCTCTAGTGGTGTTACATATGAAAAAATGAATTTTGACGCTCTTATATTCAAAAAAAATATTAGATGTGTCGCTAAGTGGATATCAACTTAGCGAAACAAGTATCCGAAAAATGTTTTCCACAAAAATCAATCGAGCACATCTTTTTCAGAGATTTATCCGTGAAGAAAAAAACACATCGCCAATCTTGAATTTCAAAAATTATTAGATATTTCGCTAACTTGATATCAACTTGGCGAAACAACTATTCAAAGAATATTTTCATATGTAATACCACTAGATATGGAATTTTGCCGGCAAAATTTCTCGATTGTAATATGAAAGTTTGTTGCTCGGAAATTTCGCGAATGACATTTGTATCAAAATCACTAGCCGTCCGGCGAGTTATTTTGGAAAAAATGTCATTCGCGAAATTTCCGAAAAGCCACAAACTTGAATATTACAAGAGAGAAATTTTACCTGCTTAAATTTCATCTCGAGTGGAATTCGGCTTTAGTATTCCACGAGAAAATAGGGTAATATGTTCACATTTGACGTGTATTGCGCTATTTGGCAAATTAGAATTCATCATAGATTAACTAAACCACTAAACGTTGCTTGTTCTCTCTATGATATTCATTTCCGAATTCGAGAAACGTCAAAAATTTTGTCGCTGAAAAACCAACATGTTGGTTTTGCCGACTTGAAAATTTTTTCGGGATGAAACGATCGTTGCTACGGAAACTTCCTCACTAAAAATGAAAAGAGTGGAATAGTCGAAAAAAATCTTGCTATTCGTTTGTACTTCATTGAAAATTGAACTTTAAGAAAGTAATTCTTCGAGATTCCTCATCGAGGCTTTAAGAAGGAGACTTGGTCATTCTCATGTAAGTATTGTTGTTTGATTGATTTGTATTCCATTGCTACTCTTATACTGATTTGTAAACTTGTCATTCTCAGTGAAACATAAGAAATTACGCCTCATTCAGACTATCAGTCCACCTACCCCTGAACCCTGTCTCAGCACAGCACAATCAGCACTGATCGGGAATCACGGACTTGATTTCGAACTGCCAAATCGAGTTGATTCTCCGATCAGCGCTGATTGCGCTTTGTGAAACCCGCCAGGTACTTTAAGAAGAGGTCGCTGTATAGATTCTCAGTTAAGATCTCGGTTAAGATTGAACTTTATTATTACAATATTAATGAATTTTTGTTAGCCTGTGATGTTCTATGAGGTATATCAAAAGGCTGTGACTTGTTTTCTTTTTGTGTGATCTTTTTTTGTATGACAAGCATGTGAATAAATATGTATGTTATGTTGATATGATGATTCTTTTGACCTATTTCGGAGCAAATATGAATTCATAAAAAATTGTTTTGATGTGCATGCTGGGAACATATTGAATGAAATTGACTTTACGTATGACAAACAAGCCTTATTCCCAAAAAACCTTTTTAAAGATAAGCTTTTATAATAACAACATTCATCCGCCATTTTGAAGCCGCCATCTTGAATTCCTCAATTTTGAAGAATCGTAATTTTCGACCCAGAAAACACCCAGATACCAATTTTGAATAGAATCGGATCATAATTACAAAAGTCGTCCGCCATCTTGAATGTTCCAATTTTGACAAAAGAATCATCATTGTCGAACTCAAAAACCCCCGTATACTAATTTTAAATGGAATCGGATTATAATTACGGAACTCATACGCCATTTTGGAGCCGCCATTTTGTTTTTTTCTGTAACAAATATTTCATGATGCATTGTCACCAGAATTATGTATACCTGCAAAATTTCAAATCAATCGGACGATTAGAAGTGTGTCATATTTAACTTGCAAGATTTGATTACAGACAGACAGACAGACACCGGGACAGGTGAAACTAAATAAAAGCTTGTAATGTAAAATCAACAAAATCTCAAATAACTCCAAGTAAATCCAACGCGAGCATGAAAAAATAGGGTTTTAATCTGAAAAACAACAGTCATGGCTGAATTTTCTTTACAATTTTTGACAATATATAAGAAACATCCTGTGATAATGAAAAGTGAGGATCACGTCCCTGAGTTAGGACAAACTAAATAATGTGAGAAATGGACTAGTAGAGATCCAGTTTTCGAAATACACCACCAGGTGGCACCGCCACAGTTAGTTTGTCCTAACTTAGGGACGTGATCCTAATTTTTCATTTTAATATTTGCGGGCTCCGAAACCGTATGAACCGGGCGTATTCTACTTCCCTCGGTACACTGCATAAGACTCCAAAGTGAGTTGTAGCGAGATCCGTTTGGGAAAAATGAATGTACGTAGAGATCCAGTTTTTGAGGGAACCTCCGGGATGAAGCGTAGACATTTTCCCCCTGGGTGGAACATTGTACAAAACTGTACTCAACAGTTTCAGTTGGTTCCCGTCGCAGGATAAGACTATATGGCTCTGATGACGGTTAGTCGGTTAATAAGCCAGAAACCGGTAAGTCATTGTCTTCCTGTGGCGGTGCATTTCGGAAACTGGATCTCTACTAGTCCATTTCTCACATCCTGTGATAATGTTACACGATTTTAAAAGATACTCGGCATTCACACATTCATTTCAAGATTATGAAGACAGATTACATATTGAGAATTCAAATGATATGCATAATAGTGAGTACGCATTTTTCACCCTTTTGCTAGTTTTTCCTGAATATTTTGAGATACAGCAATACTAACGCGACAGTTCGAATAAATTGTCACGTATAAATTACAGACGAAAAACGTCAAAATTTTTAGCTATTCCGAGTTTGATCCGCGATAGTTGTTTTGCTAACTTTATGTACATGATAAAATCACTCGTGAATGAGGAATTCCTCAAAAAATTCGACTTATCGAATGATGCCGCCAAATATTTCGTTCGAGGTATCAAGATATTCGAGATATAGAAGTTCGACTTATTGAACAAAAATTACACTATTTTGCCGTATTATAGTTATCGAAAATTCGATTTATCGAAGTTCGACTGTACTTGAGATTGATTATAGAAAAGACATTAAAATGTAATGCACATGTGGATATGATCATGATATGGTCATTCAGCCATTTATCTGTAATATGGTCAAACTCAAAAAAATTCAATCTGAAAAGACCGCAGAGATTACAAAATGAAGTAATAAAAAGACTCCCCCACCTTCCATTTGAATATCTAACTGAAGATTTATATGAAAATTATCAATACTTGAAGCTGGACAAATTGATCAAGTTGCAACAGTGTAGATTCATATACAAGCTAGAGAATCAACACAGGTATAAAGAGTCAAAATCTTTTGAAGATCCAAAATATAACTAAATGAGAAACAAGACAACAAAATTCCTACTATCTATGTACAGAAAGTCGAAGGAGGGGTCCCATATATGCTGGCTTGGCAACTTTTGATAGTATGCCAGGACATATCAAAAATTCTTTAAAACTTACATTGAATAATAAGTCAACTATAATAACAACAAATTGTTGAATAATTCTGCCGTCCTAAGCCAAAAAGCAGTACCTATCTCCAATATCATTATTATATAAAGAGGTAATTCGAAAATGGCAAAAATTGGAGATACTGCTCTTCGGCAGAATAGTGGTATTTTCAAATGAATAAATAAATAAATCTTCACTGATTTTTGTGTTAGATTCGAAATAATGTTACTATTCTGTATAGAAGAATGTATGCCTGAACTGGTAACCTCTGTTCCTTAATTACTTGGGTTTAGTTGTTTATTTTCCTATAGTGAAAGAGTATTTATTCCAGTATTTGCAATATTCAAGACAAGCAGGGCGACCCAGCTTCGCCCGGTGAGAAATTTGTTTCACGCGGCGGTTTATTCTTCAACACTTCAACCCGCCATATCTTTTGATGTACTCGTTGTAATTAATAATAATAATAATAATAATAAAGGTCTTTTATTGAAAAGAATGCTACATTGACATTTTAATATTTATAATGGGCGAGGTTCAGTTCGCCCGGGGCATATTATCGAACATACCCCGAACGTCTGTTCAACTAACCCACTTCTGTCCCTATACGAGGGAAATAATGAAAAAAAAACAAAGAAATTAACAAATTAATAGAAGTTAAGAAGGTATACCCAAGCGCCAAACTAAGTATATAATAGAGACATACACGTCATCCTCATAAACCCGAGACCCAACTCAATGCCAGTTTCCTAATTTTTTGCCTTGTAAAGGTTTGACCAATGATCGAAAAATCAATGGGAAAATCGTTCAAACACCTCGCGATGTTGTAGGAGAATGACCGCTTGAAGAGCTGCAACGAATGTGATGGTATCGTGAGTCTCCCCCTAAAGCGAGTCTCCCCCTAAAGCGAACATTGTATGATGTGAAGGGCAATTTCGTTCTAAATTGAATACTGGGGATAAATAACGTATTAGGTTGGATGAGGATCAATACCCAATTCATAAAAACACACTCCCAAATAGTCCATAATTTTGGAAAACATCTGATTACCATAAACAGGTAATAGCAAGTCAATCTTGAGATATAGATATATGCTATCGCGGACTTTTTTGTAGAACTATTTGAGAGGTACATTTCCGTCATACATTGTATCCACGTAAGTCTTACGGTTTCTGCAGTGCACGTGAAAGTAGCTGATTATGGCTGATTTTTTTGTAATTTTTGAAGTTATAGTAGGTATCCTCATTTTTTTCGGGTGAAAAGTATAGCCTATGTCACTCAGGGATAATGAAGCTTTCTAAGAGTGAAAGAATTTCTGAAATCGGTCCAGTAGTTTTTGAGCCTATTCGTATCAAACAAACAAAAATACAAATCTTTCCTCTTTATAATATTAGTATAGATGACTCATGTTAAGCATAAGCGCTAAATCAACAGTTACAGTACCAGTTGCAGGAAGTATGGTCCATGATTCCAGCTGGTTGGCACAAAATCACAGAGGAACACAATGGTGAAACAAATGGTATAATGAAGAATTCAAAAAAGAAATACATATGTTAACAAAAATATTGGGATTTTTTTTCAATAATTCGCTAGAATTTTATATGGATTATACAGATTCGTCATCAGCTGGTCAAAACAGATCATTCCCTGATCAAAATTTGCAAATTATAGACATCATACCGAAATGATATAGCTACAAGTAAAACAAGCGCTCAAATATTCGAACGAATAATAAATACCTATTTCTAAGAAAAAGAGTTTGGACTTATTGGATCCTGAATTATGTCAGTGTTTATAAAATAGGTCGCCATTCTTTCAATTTCATGATGAAAAAAATGATTTGAGAAGGAATAACAGAAATATAAATTCCCTATAAAATGTCTCAATAAATTTTGAGCATCCTATGTCTCCACTCCAGATATAAATGTGAAAAAGCTGACCCATTGTACACCTAAATTTATTGAGAGATGAGAGCAGTTAATGATATGTGGAGAATCTGCATGCAAATTATACTAAATGGTCCTGAAAGTTGGTGTGGTCAAGATTTTTCACCACTAAAACAACCTTTTGCCTCCACTTAGCTATCTGACAATTCATTTTTCACTTTAACACATAAATAAATGGAAGAGAACTTACCTCACAATAGGGTTGTTTTTAAATGGTCCTAGGTTCTCTTATTCTGCAAAATAACAACTATTTGAAATAAATTCATTCGAATGTTTCTCATCCTACTATGAATGAAGCCAAATTTTCCATATCAAGGTATCATTCTCACAATTGTTGGAATATGACAGTGCCCAATTAACACAATGGGCTCAAACTCCCTGTATTATCTGTCCTATCAGTATTGAAATTATTAAAATATTCAGTTTTGTGAATGGCTTTCAATGGAAGTATGTAAATATTGTTATTTGCATATCTTTATATAAACAGAAGTGAACATGGAAACTGAAAAATTACCCTAAGAATTTCTTCCTTCAACTAATGATTCTCACATCCTACCGATTATTTTCAATAGTAAGGCACCAATTCCATAAGTCTCGAAATTCCATTAATGATCATCTAATCTGAAATTCTGAAATAATTGGAGAACTAATGTACAAGAAACCAAAAACTTAAAACGAGTACGGATTAGAAAATAGATTCTTGAAATTTTGTCATATGTCAAAACATTCTAATTTCTAAAGTCAAAACAACACAGTTATGTGTGGATATGTCAAAAGGTCATTCCCCTTGAAAACCTGATTCGGCTGATTCAAAATTCCGCACATTTCTAGTTCCTTTCACTGTCTACAGATGTTCTCTCTGTATATTCATCCAAAGGAAATTCTGTTTAAATCCTCATCAATAGATAAACCTATCGCAAACAAAACGCTGGATTGACATTGGAAAAAGAAGAATGATAACAGTTAGTGGTTGACCATAGAATTAGAAAAAAGATATATCTAATTATCTATGTTTCTGACAGATAAGATATAAAAACATTAATTGTAAATAGATTATTTGAACATATATAAGTCATTAAGTCCTTTGTAAACTGTACTTAATTATCACCATTATATTGAATAATCTCTATTCACAAAGAAACCTAGTTATTTGCTAAATAGGCGCAAAAACCGCTTTACAACTTGCCACACCAAATGGCTACTTCATACTTTTCACCCATAATTTCAACTGGATATAGATGAACCAGCAGAAGTGAAGCTGATTATATTTCACGATTTTAAATATAGTGGATTATGTCACTGCAATTTCTTCCAAGTGAATGAATTGTTGAATCCAGGAATGTGCATTTTAGAGTGATTGAATCAAGTGGAAGCCAAATTTGAAATGAAGCAACAAACTTTGGAAGAGGATGAAAATGAGAATATTGTTTTCAAGAGGATTGCCTCAGCAGTATTCTACGGAGTGGCCTCCTTCATGATCACAGTAGTCAATAAAACTGTGTTAACAACTTATGGATTTCCATCTTTCCAAGTTTTAGGGATTGGGCAAATGGTAACAACAATTGTTGTTTTATTCGTTGCTAAAAAACTGAAAATCATGAGTTTTCCCAGTTTTCAACTAGGAACCTTCAAACAAATTTTTCCTCTACCTTTACTTTACATAGGAAATATGATCTTCGGTCTTGGAGGCACGAAAGAATTGAGTTTACCAATGTTCACTGCTTTGAGAAGATTTTCAATTTTGATGACAATGATGTTAGAGTTCTATTTATTAGGTATATTTCCTGTATTAAGTGTACAAATCAGTGTATACACGATGATTATAGGTGCATTACTAGCAACCAGTGATGATTTGGCATTTAACTTACATGGTTACATATATATATTGTTAAATGATCTTTTAACTGCTACTAATGGTGTATACACAAAAAAGAAACTTGACTCTAGGGAACTTGGTAAATATGGTCTTATGTATTATAATTCTTTATTTATGGTTGGTCCAGCAATTATTATTTCATATTATTCAGGAGACTTTGAAGTGATTTCCAGATTCAAAGATTGGGATAATCCCATTTTCTTAGCTCAATTTATTACATCATGCATCATGGGCTTCATTCTTTCCTATAGTGTTATGTTATGTACCCATTATAACTCAGCTTTAACAACCACTATTATAGGATGTTTAAAGAATATATCTGTGACATATTTAGGAATGATAATTGGAGGAGATTATGTTTTCTCATGGATTAATTTCTTAGGACTAAACATTAGTGTATTAGGTAGCCTTATATATACATATGTCACATTTAGAAAAAAAGAAACCAAAGTTCCTTATGTTCCTCTTAAAAATGAGAATAAAGATAATATTGTATAGTATTGTGTGCAATAACAAAGACAAATTTAGATAGTTTGAATTTGAAATTCGAAGAATAATTTTACCCGAATATCTAATGCAAATTCTTCATGCTGTGATTTATAGTTAATATATATATTGACTCAGAGAATTTATAGATTGTGCCATCATATTCAAGTATAAATATGTAAATATAATTTGTTTTGATTCCTCAAAAAAATCATTTCATTCTCAATATTGCTGCAGAACGGCTGATCTCGATTCTTACACCGAAGCCCAGCTTCAATTTCAATCAGTTCATTGCCCATATTGGAATTATGAAATGACACGTATGACATTGCGGCGCCATCACGAAACAATTCTACTATTTTCGATTAGCTCGATGTCAGTGCATTCAAAAATTGACAAGTGCATACACGATGTTTTAAGACACCTTGAGCAAGACTCATATAATTCAATTATATAGTAAATTGAATTGCCTCTTAGCATATTTGTATTCTGTGAAGTTAAAGTACCATAGACAAAGTATTTCAATTCGCAACTTAATGAAACTCTATTTTGTCAGTTTCCACTATTTATTAATTGTTCTTGTACGACCGGTTTCGGTAATTACACCATCATCAAGTGCTAGACTGAGAATATATAAACAATGGGCGTTTCCAGTACATCAAGAAATCCATTTTTTCTTACATAAATATATTAAGAGTAGTCCAAAACATAATCCTAACCACTTTCAATTTTGTGCATTTTTTCTATTATTATCATTAATAAACTATTTAAATTCGAATTAGCGCCATGATGACGTAGGACGGAACCTCATTGGACACTGCCGTGATGACGTACACATCCATGACCAATCTAATGTGTGATGGAAGCTATCAAGAAGGCGTAGTTGCCGCTAACTCTATTTTGTCGTCTTAAATAGGAGAAATAAAACCGCAGAAACTTATGAAGCATACATGGCTTCTTGATAAATTCGATGGGTATCACCATAACCTCTTCAATCCAACAGCCATCGTTGTGATCACAGAATTAGAACCATGATAAGAACGAATCTTCCGTGATAGAGAAGAACGGATAGTTAGGAGGATGGCAACCTGGCAACGCTGTACTGTCCCAACCAATCAAATTATGATTGCCGCCATTTATAAAAAAAAAAAGAAAAATTGTTACGAGATTCTGAGGGTCAAATATTACCGAAATGATTTTTTCTGAAAATCACTGGAAACGCCCATTGTCTCCAATATGGTGAGTATCGTATGCCATTCAAAATAAATTCAACAAAGGAGATCGCGACATCTCTAATTGGCTGTTCAAGGTGTTTATTTCTGTGGATTTATTGATTTTGTTTATTTCCAAATATTCAAGAAGGTCCATTTTTCCCCCTTTATCACAAACATGAAGAACTTCAAGTTCATTTGTATAGGATGGTTGTAAGTACCTATATCACAGTATAAGCTACCTTATACTGTGCCTATATGTTCAAGGATTGGAGAATTACGATCGGTTGTTAGATGTTCTTTTAATCTTGTTTAGAAATTTCGTCCTGTTTGACCCACGTAAGCTGATGAACACTCCCTGCAAACTATCCTATAAATGCCTGATTTCTTCAATTCATCCATCTTTGTTTTACCATTGAACAGCAATGATAAATTGAACAAATCAGGCAATGATAAATTGAAGAAATCAGCACGTAAGCTGATGAACACTCCCTGCAAACTATCCTATAAACGCCTGATTTCTTCAATTTATCCATCTTTGTTTTACCATTGAACAGCAATGATAAATTGAAGAAATCAGGCATTTATAGGATAGTTTGCAGGGAGTGTTCATCAGCTTACGTGGGTCAAACAGGACGAAATTTCCAAACAAGATTAAAAGAACATCTATCAACCGATCGTAATTGACCATATTCACCGTCGCCATAATGTTGTGCGACAATACCAACTACCCAGTGCAGACCACTAAAAAATGGACAAACATCCTATATGCCAAAACTATACAAAACGAAATTATCGATTTAATGGCCACCAAAGTTCGGAATAGCATTATTAATGAGATCAAGGAGGCCAACTATTCCACTATTATGTTCGAGTGCACCCCAGATGTATCTCACACAGAACAAATGAACCAGGTTATACGATATAAAGAGAACGGAGTCTGGATATGGGATAAAAAGAAAGTTTTATTGACTTCTTAAAAGTTGTCGGAATAACTGGAGAATAATATCATAGCGAAAGCGAATTCTAGATAAACTGCAAGCTGGTGATTTAGATGTCAAAAATGTCTTGGGCAATCCTACGACAACGGATCTAATATGGCTGGCCAAGATAAAGGAGTCCAATCCAGAATTATACACATCAACGAGCTGGAAATATTATAGTTTCATGCCTAGCACACTCTCTGAATCTTATGGGTGTCCATTTGGCTTCATCGTGTTCAGAACCATTGAATTTATTTGGTGTTGTACAAAAACTGTATTCGTTTTTTGTTAGTTCAACCACACGATGGACAATTATGAAAAAGTGCACAAAAACAAATTTGAATGGAAGTAGCAAAACAAGATGGGCTAAACATCAAGCTTTTTTACCGAGAGTTCTGAAGGCTATGGAAGAAATCCAAGAATCCTCACAAGTCCCAGAATCCAAGTATGAAGCTGGTCATTTGCTTCATATGGTGTGATGGATTTTAGATTCATACTAAACCTAACAATTTGGGATAATATTCTGCCAGAGATCAATAGGGTCAACGTGGAAATTCAGAACGGGGATATAATTATTTCCCGTTCATCATCGTTGATGCAAGGTCTTGTGGAGATCATGCAAGGTCTTGTGAAGATCTTGCAAGGAATGAGGGAAAACCCTATTGAAAACTGGATCTCGGAAGCTACACTTCTTTCAGAAGAATTGGATGTGGATCCAATTCTTAGAAATAAACGTGTTTCCAAGAAGAAAAAGCAGGTCGACAAAATGTGCGAGGATGAGTCAATAACGCTAGATCTATTTGGTTTATTCTCAAAGGAAATTGAGGTTGTTTTCGAAAGATTATGGTCAGAAATCAGGAAAAACTTAAAAAGCGCAGAAAGTCTGCATATGAATTTCGCATTCCTCAACGGCCATGCCCTCTTAAACATGCAAAAAGAGGATCTGCAGAAAAATGGCACCCTTTTAAGGCAAAAATAATGAAGAGAATTGAATGCAGTTGATTTTTGTTAGGAACTAGCGGTTTTCATAGAGCTGGTTCCCGAAATTAGTGAAAGATGGCTTCATTAGACCTCCTACAAATTCTTCACAGGCAAGATCTGCGAGAAGCTTTTCCTTATGTCAGTATAGCTTTAAGAATATACTGCACATTACCTACTACGTAGTTTCAGCAAATTGAAAATAATAAAAAATTATTTGCGTTCCCAATGAGTCCGGAACCTCTTTTGTCTCTCAATCTTAGCTATAGAAAACAAAAGAGCTTCCGAAACAGATTTCGAGGAACTGATAGATGCGTTTGCGGAAAGAAAATCACGCCGCGTGAAGCTGTGAAGAAAAAAAATCTAATTTCTTTCCTTGTGATATTTTCCTTATAATTAGTATTTGTTTCTATTATTTTTCCGTTATTTTCTATGATTTCATATATTACACAAATGGGGGGGCGCCATCATGAATTTTTGCCCCGGTCAGAAAAAATCGTAGATCCGGGCCTGACCCAGTGTTCCCAACAGAGAAATATTGAGTTTATCAAAAATACTATCAGATTATTAGTATGGTATGAGAGGTTATATAAAATTGGTGGTGAACTTTGGTTAAGTATTTTGTGATAAAATCAAGGAAATATGGTTAGATATCAGTATAGTGGAGGCCATGGTTGTTGTGTCAGTAATTGTTCGGCAAGAAATAGATCTAAAAATAAAAAACTGACACCAAAAATATTTCCATTTAAACTTTCGCGGTCCTAAGAAATTAGGGATTTTTGTCATTCGATGTTGAGAACCCTGGGTAGTTGGTATTGTCGTTTGTTTTTCTATCCCAGGCAACACAAAGATATCCCAGAGAAATCCCTGCGACTTCTTTTTAGGAAGTTGTGACGCCTTTTGTGACTTCTTTGGGAAGTCGCAGGGAGCTCTATATCTCCTCCAAATGTCCGCCACAAAAGAGTTCCCAGAGAACTCTTGACGATATCCTACGTGGATATTCTCAAACAAGCCACACTGAGAGTTCGCATACACCTCCCGCGGCGAGGACTTTGAGAACTTCTTATTAACCTCCGCATTGCGAGATGTATAAGATATTCTCAAACAGGTCGCATTGCGGGATTTATAAGAAGTTTCTATACAGGCCGCTTTGCACAGGTATATACAGGTCGCATTGCGAAATGTTAATAGAATATCAAAAACTAAATTTGATTTGTCCTATTCCTATGATGAGAATCTGCATATTAGCTATATTATATAACTATACAACAAACAGTGTTGAAAGTTATTCATTATTTTCGGCTGCAACAGAAGGTAAACTAAAACAAGTGAATAAATCCTTCAATCTTTATTATCAGCAAATTGCAATAAAAAATTAAAAAAAAATTATTCAAAACATTACATTTCTTTCTTCCTCTGGGTACAATCTCTCAGTCCATCTTGAGAAAAGACTCCTCTGTTGTCCACCACGTATGCAGTGTTGCCACCCTCCGTACCTACAAGTTCGAAAAAATTGGTAGATTTCGGTAGATTTTTGGAAAAAAATAGGTAGAGTTCGGTAGATTTCTGGAAAAAGATACCTTTTCACATATTTTTTGTGTTATTCAAGTTGAAATACCATTTATCCGAAATATTGGGCAAGAAGGTTATTTTTCGAATGAAGCAAAATTGAAAATGGATTTCATTTACCTATTTACAAAATTAATGTTCGAAAAACGGATCTTTCGAACAAAAAATGAGTATTCTGACAAAATAAATAGGCATTCAAAAAATTAACACCTATTGAAAACAGCAAATATTCTGAAAATAAACGTATGTACATCAAATTGCTTGAAAAAAAATAGAGATTTGTCAACGTATAACTCAACTTATGTGTCAAATTATGGTATGATTAGGAAATCTTCAAAATAATATCGTAAGAGTCATGATTTCCCAGAATATCAGAACGTACATTCACTCCTTCAAATTTCGGTAGATTCATGTGCTTTTTCGTTAGATCGGTAGATTGACAAGAAAATCGGTAACACTTTTGTAAGGTCAGTGGTTTATACATTAATCAAAACGTGAATAAACATTGTGTCAAGTGCTTTTGGAGCACAAATTGAACAAAGAGGATTTCAACAACATTTCAATGTCCATTCTGCATTCATATATCAGCTTGAAACAAAATGAGATATAATTTCAAACAGTTCCCGTGGAATTGCAATACTGGTTTCCATAGGAACTTTTAAACCATGCCTATTAAGAATTATCAATAATTTATCAGCTTGAATTTTGGGAATAATCGACTTTACTAACCATTCTTGTAAAATCTGTTGTGAAGTTTTTACACTCATCCATATTCTTAATAGAAATAATTATCCTGATCACCAATATATCAAGTAGAAAATCGTTCAATGTGAATTGATCAATTTATTGTTGGTGTTGGTTATTGGTGGTTGAATTACTCGGATAACATAAATGGCGGTAAAAATGATTAGGTACGGTATATGTCCTAATAGGTGAGAAAACTCCAGGATTCAATGAAAATAACACTTACTTGGAGCACAAATATCCTCATCGAAATTTCACACAATAACGAACCTCGCACAGCACAGTAACACCGATAAACACAGCTAACTACTCTATCCAGTATCCACAAAAGGCCCCTCTCGATGTCTCGCCGGCTTGGTAAACTCGCTGTTTATACAAGTTCGACTTGATAGACAAATAGCGCCTGCGTGAACAGATTGACCTTGTCAATCGCATGGTGCGCTCTCCTCTCCAAGTTATCGCATGGAGTAGTCCCAAGGATATCGCATGGCGAGGTCTCCAAGATATCGCATGGGCACATCAGTGGGAAATTCGCTTAGTTACATCACATAGAGATCTCTGGGAACTCGCGGTAGGAGCTCCTATAAAAGTCGCATTGTAACCTCTCAGAGATATCGCGGAGAAGTCTGTGTTGCCTGGGATGGTATTGTCGCACAACAATATGGCGACGGTGAATATGGTCAATTCTCCAATCCTACATATAGGTACTTACAACCACCCTATAGACACAAATGACCTTGAAGTTCTTCATGTTTGTGATAAAGGGCGAAAAATGGACCTTCTTCAGTATTTGGAAATGAACAAAATCAATAAATCCACAGAAATAAACACCTTGAACAGCCAATTAGAGATGTCGCAATCTCCTTTGTTGAATTTATTTTGAATGACATACGATACTAACCATATTGCAGACAATTATTTATATATTCAGGTCGATTCTGTTCGCATCTTGTTATAACATTGCTAAATCTACAACATTGTTATAATTATAAAATATAACAAACTTTGCTGTGATGGCAATATCTTTTCTATAACCATATTACTATTTCCAAACAGAATCGACCTGAATCTCAGTCTGGTACTTGATGATGGTGTAATTGCCGAAACCGGTCCTACAAGAACAATTAATAAATAGTGGAAACTGACAAAATAGAGTTTCATTAAGTTGTGTTAAGATGGTTTTCCACAAAATAAAGTCAACAACTATTAATTTTTATATTTTGATTGAGTGATCAGAGGCAATTCATCATTGGAACTATTTCTCATCCATATTATTCGATCGTAATTTATACATATTTGGTTGGGCCCTTTCTTTTAGTAGATTGTTTTCTTTCTCGCTCATTGCAATTATTTATCTCACATATGACACCACATGTTGCTGATTTTATTCTTTTCAATTTTTCTTTGAATCAGTACGAATTCGATATTGCATAGGATACGTCGTGATTTTCGTTATCAAACTCGAAATCTTGTTTCGCATTGGAAATTGCCGCAATTAGAATCTTATTGCTAATTATTCGCTTTGATTCAACATAGTTATAGTTCAACCCGCTTCATCATAGATATACACCGCATTAAAATTAATCAACGGAAGGTCGGGATTAACATCTTCATCCCGAAGAACGTGTCGGAGGTGTCCAGGTTATTTCAGCTTGTTTTTCCTATTTTATCCTTCACCCTTCCTAACTTAATCCTTATAGCTGAAGGTGATTTAGGCAACTATTACTCCTGGATTTAGCCGAAAGATCGACATCAATTCGGAAGTAAATACAGCCCACTTTTACAATATTTTACATATTAGCTTTGGGTCTTTGTAAGTGCTAATTATTATTATAATTGACCAAAGGCCGCACCAATATTTGCAATCGTGGTGTCGTTCATTACAAGATAGGTACTGCAATGAGAGAAGTCTAAAGCATTTAAAACGAAATGTTATATAATAAATAATGATTTAAAATCACATAAGCGGTAAGGCGCTACCTATTCAATTGAAAGGAATATGACACAAATCATTCGCCACTATAAATAATAACAAATGGAATATGAATACGAACTAGGTCTCCCATACCGTTTACCCCATCAGACCGAATGGTCCAAGGTCAAATGAGAATCGCACCGACTGCATTTTCGTCCTACGGACTCATCAGGGTGGAATATCCCAAAGTTGACGCTGGATGGAAAATCTTTTCGTCAAGATATGGATATCTGTCGCCGCATTATTTCGATGAATAATTAATGAGCGACATCTATCCACCTTCAGAAAAGACTCCCCTCTCGGTGATCGAGTGAACAATAAAGGTAACAATTTGGGAAAGATTTTGCGGCATGCAGACAAATTTTGTGAAATTCCTGCTCGGTGTGTGACTTTTTCCGGAATTTCACAAAATTTGTCTGCATGCCGCAAAATCTTTCCCAAATTATTAACACAGACGATAAAATCCATTAAATAAAGGTAACTTTATTCCAAATTGCAACACCAGATTTTGAATTTCAACGTTCTAAACGTAATAAATCAATTCACCCGGGAAGCGCGGAGACGTTCGCAGTTTATAGGTTTTTTCAAAACCCAAAAAGTAGAATATAATAAATAATGATGTAAAATCACCTAAGCGGTAAGGCGCTACCTATTCAACAATTAGATACCGCTTGAATAAAGATACATAATTCTTTTCGTGGTACTTGAATTTTGTACATTCTGCCTAATTTATCTCCTGCTTGAAAAAATAGCAATGATTAGTTTATACAACTTCAACGGTGGGTGGGTTTCACAAAGCGTAATCACCGGTGATCGGAGCTTGATCTAGCATCAACTCGATTTGACAGTTCAAAAATCAGAGAACCTACCGTTGATCTCCGATCACCGGTGATTACGATTCCTGAAATTCACCGTGAGTATCATTTTTAGGCGAAACAAAGTTCACCGGGTCAGCTAGTATTATTATAAAGTATCGAAATGTTATACTCCCAAATGATGTTAAAAACTGAGGAAACAAAAATGAAAATATCTATTCCACAATGGATCTTTTTTACCATTAATGTTGAACTATAATCATCGCACATAAATGCCAGCAACATTGTTGACTGGAAGATAAACTGCCACTCAAATAATATATATTTATTAAAATCTGGATAAACATGATAAAGAGAGATCAACTACATGGGATATTAACAAAAGTAGGTAATATGTTCGAAAACAACAAACAGTAAAAATTACAGTCTACGGAGTTATCACAAGTAGAAGACAAAAATGCTAAATGACTTATTATCAAAACATAACAGAATATATATTTGGTGCAGAATAGATCTTGTTTACATATTGTATCAAAATATTCGAAAATTATACATTTATCATATAAAATATATTTCAACAAATTATTACAATAGCAGAGATAATATGAGGAATGTAACCGAGGTACTTATTGTTTCATTGTAGCTACCACGAAAAATATAAACTAAAAATTCGAGAACTTCTCGCATGCATGTAAGCCAAAAATAATCCTTCACTCCAATACTCCATGAAACAAGACTAAGAGGTTTCGAAATATCAAATCACAGTCCTTTGCCAACCAAATCATTTGATAACAATATTGGTCAAACAATGTTGTCATGTAGATATAACTTTATGGAATTAAAAATAAATAAACTTATAATTTTATGCTTCCTAATTGTAAAATCATCTAATGAAAGTAAATAAATATAAACGTAAAAATAGACTACATAAAAATTTTCATCACGAATACTCATATGCAGAGTGTTCGGATACAATGTTTTAAATTCGAATAAAAGATCCTAAAAATTAAGAGAATGACCCGAACACATAACTATTTTCGAAAAGGTACTTCTACCTCTTATTTTATAGGTATTTTCATTTGGGACTCTCAGTTCAGAACTGGAATATGATGTTCTCACAGGTGTTTTTGAATTGATGCGAAAATTTTCGATAGGTCACTGCTGAGGTTTTTTTTGAGTAAAATTTTATGTGAATCCATGAACGAAAATGCCCAGTTTTCGAGATACAGAGTACTAATTTAATAGTCTTTCACTTAACTATATTTTACTCCGAAACTGAATAATTGTGGAAATTATCATGTCACTTTTTCATCAATTCGGAAGTTTTTACTACTTAAATAATGTTTTAGTGTGAGAGTGTTGATGAAACCTGGGAACTTTGCCCTCATTATATCAAAATTGAATTATCAGTAGTTCAAATGGTATCGACATAATTAAATTTTTAGTATTTTCGATAATGGATTTGATCAAAATTTTTATTTCAGCCCTTTCTGGAGTTTCTCAACCAGATTAACGAAAAAAAAATAATTCATTTCCAATGCACCTAAGATTGAAGATCAATTCAAACTCGCAAATAGATTATCATAAATTCAAGACATAGAATTATAAATACATAGATGTGAAAGTTGTGTCATAGAATCATATAGAATACCTGGTGTTGGAACTGATTAGATTTTGTTTGAATCTTTCTTGTCTTTCGAAAATCTGAGCTGGGGGTCCTACTTTTCATTTCTCCCGAAAGGGGTCGCGCTAATTTCCATTGCCGCAGTAGCGTCACAACCTCGAAATATTGTGGATTATTCATATCCCCGAAGTACAACATTCCAGAGTGCCGTTTTTGATCTACAATTTTTGGTCGCGATTTTTGGTTAGGAGTCGTTACACCAGGGTTTCTATGCATCTATGATATAGTTATCACATAAACTCACAATTATAAACGGCTCGCCAAAAGTTTAGGATATCGATGTTTTCCGAACATGCATATTCTCTGTAAAATCTTTATATTTTTTTATCAATAACATCAACTAATAACGATAGAAGAAACCTGTTCTGGTACTCCGTGAAGTTTTTATAGAGCTATTTCATTAATCGTTTTCAATGGGATGCAACCGTTCTACGCGATTAAAAAAATCGAAATTTCATTGTACCAAAACAAGTTCTATCCGATAACGGTGCTAACAGAGTCTTCGCCCTTCGGGATGCTATAGCTGGTCAAACACAATCGGCTCCAATGTTAAGCCCGCTCCACACTCATGGCAAGAATCTTGGCCAATACCGCGAACGTGAGTGTAGATGACTTTCTTGTGTAACGTTCGCGCTTCGCGGCCTTCCCCGTGAGTTTGCGGTCGCCTGTCCCGCGACAAAGGCTTCGCGCCTAAGCACACATGTTCCATCCACACTCACAGGCGTTCGCGGTACCTGCGCAGTAATGATTCAATGCTTGTTCCCTGGCTTTATTCGCTTTTGAAATGAATGATTCATGTAGCAATGAAGTGAAATTAGAATAGATTCAGATTTAGATAAGTGGAATGAGAATTTCTTGCATATTATCAGAATAAACCCTTTTTATAGCTAGCTCAACAGGCGAAAAGTCTTCGTAGACAGCAAGGATGCCGCGAACCAAAATGCGAATATTTGTGTGAGTGAGGAAGACTTGCTTGTCCGCGAATTCTTGCCCAAGCTCACGGCAAGAATTCTTGGCGCGATTCGCGCCGTGAGTGTGGAGCGGGCTTTAGGCCAATGTGTAATATCACGTTCACTCTTGCGGTAGTTTGCCATTGAAACTGGCTAATAATTATAAGAAGTGTAGGCCTCGTTTTGCCCGAATCCAGCACCAATCCGCTATAAACGCATGCGCCATGTACCGGGGTTTTCACTATAATTTGACCCCCCCTTTAACTTTGTTACTAAAGGAGATACAAAAAAATGTTTTATACAAAAATTTCACGAAATCAACTGAGGTTTTTTAATATGACTTCACGAACTGAAATATATACAAGGTGGCCAACATATTGATGGCAACTTCATTTTTTCAAATGGAACACCCTGTATATTTTCCTATATTTGGCTAGCTCTTTTTCCCCTAATTTCGAATATGTAACATATGTTGGTCTATCTCTCTTATTCTGAGCACCACAGAGTTTCAAATTTAAAGAACAACCTGGCAATCTCAGCAATAACTTTTCAAGTGGCAGGCTGCGATTACTCAAAATGCATATTTGATTATTATTTTCATTTAATGTAAAACGTATGTCATATCGTTACTAAGGAGATAACTCCAAAAACGGGCATTTTGAGTAATCGCAGCCTGCCACTTGAAAAGATATTGCCGAGCTTGCCATGTTGTTCTTTAAATTTGAAACTCTGTGGTGCTCAGAATAAGAGAGATAGACCAACATATGTTACATATTCAAAATTAGGGGAAAAAGAGCTAGCCAAATATAGGAAAATATACAGGGTGTTCCATTTGAAAAAATTAAGTTGCCATCAATATGTTGGCCACCTTGTATATATTTCAGTTCGTGAAGTCATATTAAAAAACCTCAGTTGATTTCGTGAAATTTTTGTATGAAACATTTTTTTGTATCTCCTTTAGTAACAAAGTTAAAGGGGGGGTCAAATTATAGTGAAAAACCCGGTACATTTGCCGCGCAGAGAAGGAACATGCCATTATTTCCATATTCACATTGAGTGGAATTTTCCTTCGTGCTGTCGATCTCCAAATTTCCTTGATATCCTACTCGAAGCTACATCCTCTTTATCGCACATGCGCACTAGTTCTCTCGAGTGCCAGACGGAACCCACTATAGGTATTCCAGATTTAATTTCAAGGATAGAATTATGTTACCCAAAATTAAATTTTCTCCAGGTTAATGAGATCTTTATGTGAAGTAATTTCTTTCTATGGAATGTTATTAATAAAACCAGAACATGGATGAAACAGGCAACTTCATTCAGCCTTATTTTAGACATTTTGAATTTCATTGCTGGGTTGGCGGTAGTCGACTCACAATCTGAGAGTTTATTCCGACTACTAGTTTGTAAAGATCGAGTGCCAAGGTGTATACTCGATAAGAAATTTGTGACTATCTATAATATTCATGATAATAATGTGAGAAACTTTAGATGAAAACTACTTTTTACACACTATCACCTCATTTTTTCACCATTCATGAGCATATTCTTCCTGAATGGCCAAATTACCGTCATGTTATTAGGAATTTTGTTTTTTTGGACCTGGCATAAGAACTGAGAATTTTAGTAAATTCACCATTATTCTCCATTTGCATTTTCGGAATTATTTAATTTGAACCTATTGAAGTGCTACTGAGACGTATGCTGATATGATACTCAGTGACCAGTTGCAGGATCAAAATGTTCACTTTGCTCTATTTGTTTCCGATGATGATACATATGTACCCTCAAACAGCTGCGGTTCCTCATAGTCTTTCCACAAACATCACAATCTAAATTGATTGAGCTGTCCTCATGCTTATCTCGTACATGGACTTTGAGATTATATCTATTAACGAATTTTCTCTCGCAATAGTGACAGTAAACATATGATTTGGTATCATCTGCAAAAACATAAAACATAATGAAAAATAATAAATGGGGGCTTAACGTTACCTGATTATGAGTATGTAAAAGCCAATCCCAGTCACCATTAAATGCTATTCAGAAGAAAAAGCGTGGGAAGAATGAGTATTAGTGGAAATAGCAGATCACTAAAGCAAGTAAACACTTGTCCCCAGAATTCAGTGTTAAATCATCCTGAATCAATAGTATTTATAAATCAAGTAGACAAATTTCATACATCTCTATTGCATTCAAAAAATGTCCACCTCAATATACCAAAACGTTGGTTTTGTTTTATATCAATATTGGCATATGAATGATTGAAGAAATTTATTGACATAAATTATGCCATCGCTGTACTCACAATACCCATATTCAATAATGAACAGGTCCGGCAAAAAATATCTTGCATTGGAACTATATGGGTAGAGAAAACCGAAAATAAAGCAGAGAACGATAACGCTTTACATCCTTTCCGACTAATTGCAAATAGGCGAGTATACCTAATTTCCTTGTAAGGAATCTTTTAATAGAAAATCTTTCATCTTCCCAATATATTGCCGCGAAATTGTATCCATATGTACCTAATCATGGGATTTGCCTTTAATTTCTTTCTTTGTTTCTCGAATAACTTAATCATGAATCCAAGCTGTTCCCACCAAATATACAACATGAGCTTGGTTTTGGATGTTGAAGCATGGTCATGTGGCCCTATGATTTCTATTTCATTGAAACAATTTTTCACCGCAGTGACCACGAAGCAAAAAAAATTCAACCTCAATCGACATCAGTTCACGATTTTAAAAGATGTGAAATTGGTAACTTTAATGTGAATTAAAGTTCTTCTTGTGCTTGGCACGAATCTTTCTCTAATAATTTTTCAATTGCGTCTTCGTACACTTGTAGCGTTCCGCTATGTCATTTGACTTCGTCGTCAAACTTGCCCTTCCCAAACCAATGAAACTATTAACGACACTTAATCGACCCCCACCATAAGATTCTGTAAGCAGTCGAAGCTTCTCAGCTAAAGATTGCGTCAAATTGAGGTATTGAATCAAAAGTTACCGAAAATGATGCTCAAAACTCGACATTGATGTGATGTTGTTGCATTCTTCACACATATATGTCAGAATGTTTGTGCGATTGATATGCTCTCATCAAATCCTTTAAGGTTGTCAACATAAAACGGAGACCTAACGTAATCCCATGAAATCAAGTCCAACGTCGTTAAAATGCATGAACGAAGTTTCCGTTTCCAGCTATGTGGCAACGTCTTCTTGGAACCACAAACCACTATGTTTCCAAGTCTCGCTAAAAGTTATTTACAAACATGGCACTTTCATCGACAAAATAATATGGTCGAACCGACTAAGGCATTGAATCAATTGTAATAATGGCCGGAAGGCCAGTGTTCATCCGAAACTGCTTTTATCATGTTTATAAACCCATCCTTGTATACTCCATTCATTTTTATGAAGTATCCAGGTTAGCCATGATTTAGGTTTATCAAGTTCTTTCACTTAAAACAGACGCAGGTTGGCACTCGTGAAAATCAAGCGACATTGCCAAGGCTACTTTCTATTTACCTACTCTTTTTTAACTTTGTGAATGGAGTTAGTTATTCTAGGGTTTAACTGTGACACAGGTTTCGTAGTACCACTACATTTTCATACTGGAGTATTTCAAGTTGTGCAAAAAGATTTTTGAATGTCTTCTGTAGGTATTTCTTGAGAATTCTGAAAAGTGGGGAATTCCATAGATCCGTCTGTTCTATTCGTTTTTCTGGGTTATTCGAGTACTTTTATTCTTTTTCTGAATGAACTATCGCTAATAACGGACTATTCTGTCCATTATTTTTCAGTAAAATTCCAACACTCGTTTCTTGATTTTGGTAAAAAAAAATAACATAACTGAATCTTCCAACCATTTTAATATACGTGAAATATTTCCAGTATTAACAGAGAAAAAGTTTCATTCAGCATTCGCCAGGTCTCTGAAATTATTGAATTCACATAATATTTTCTCAAATTCATTATTTTCCCAAAGTAAATGAACATTTTGATAAATACGTAATTACTGCGATTTTCATACAGAATCGACAACATTGCGGGCGTTTCTGACAGGGGAATGACCATAACCTCACATTTTCAAAATATACGCGGTGAAATGTGTCAGAATTTCATGGCAAACCGGGAAACTTTATAAAAGTGAATGGAGTATATAGTAAATATTTGCTTCATCGCCTCTGAATAAGTCAAGCGAGGCTAACTCTGTACAAACGCAGTTCAAGTTCACTAGTTTCAAGGAATTTAAGGTACGAAAAGAATCACTGAAAGGCAAATCATGTTAAAAAAGTTTTTTATATTTCATAGAATATCCAAGCACTTGGGTGAAACAATTCAATAAGGCACCACAATAGAATAATATAATGTAAGAAAAAACCGCAATTTCTTTCAATACAGATTACAGAATATGCTGAAAAAATCACAATAAAGTATACATAAAAAAGAATCTTTGAAAATGATTCGAAATTGAAATTGATTAAAAACAGATGACTAGTGAAACAAATGGCAACCCCTTTCAATATTTTGAAGAGGAATTTACTACAATACTAATAAATCAAACGATGTTGATAAAATTACATCTAGGTACATAATAATCATACAAAATTTTAACCTTATACATATGTATTTATTCCTACAATTTGGCAAATATGTTATTCAAGAATAGGTCTCAGGTAAAAAGTTTCCTAAGTATTATTATTATTATCTTTAATTCATTTTGCACGGTAAATTTGGTGAAAAAGTCAATATACAGTGAAGTATACTTAAGGTAAAGTTTTAGAAGTGGAGAGGAAGTACATCAAGTTCTGAGAAACGAATTATATCGTACAGGTACATGCCAAATTGTACTTGCAACAAAGGGCGCAATTTAGGCTCATCAATCAATAGTACTTTTCTTATTTAGGCTGAAATTGAAATACAATTGTTGGAATTTATTTTTCACCGTTCGATTATTTCAACATTTATTTTTAAGGAAACGATATTATTTGTGCAGATATAACGTCCTGTGAAACTTTGGCTGTGCAGCAAATCCATATTGAAAGGTAGTGCGGAGGGGTCGTTAGAATAGGAAATTTGGCGGGATTGTAATAAATTGAGAAGCGTATTAACAATTATCCAACTGCCGCCATAAAAGATATTTTGATAATATTTAAATATAAATTGATTGATTACTATGCTTAAATGAAATATAAGAAAAATAAATTGTGAATACTTTTCAATATGGGTAAGTCCACCAATAAATATTTAAATTTATATTGATTTGAATCTACCATTTCCAGCTCATGACTCCCTACCGAGTTCCGAATTCAAAAAGAATGATTGAAACCAGTAATCATAAGTTAAAAAGCTACCTAGTCCCGTTCCACCCGAGTTTTCGATGGCAATGCTAGCAAGCAGGTGGACAAGAAAAAAACATGACAGTGAACGCTATGAGCGCTTAGTGGAAGGTAGTCTTTGTGTGTGTTGAGTGAGGGCAGTTTTATTTTCAGCTTGTACGAGTTTAACACCATTGTGAATCTATCTGTCTTGTAAGAATTGAACGCTGACATGCTGAAAATAAAACTTTCCACAGAGCGCTCATGACGTTCACGCAGTGGCGGATTTAGGGGGGCCGAAGGCGGTTTCGCCCCCCCCTCAGGTTCCGCGAGACCCAAGGCCCTCGCCATTTTTAGTTTTCATACTAAAACATTTAACCGAAATTTTTACTGTGTTATTTTGGAATCGCCTCCCCTCTCAGAAAATTCCTAGATCCGCCCCTGCGTTCTCGGATACGTTTTTCCTCGTTCCACTTGCTTGCTAGCATTGCAATCGAAAACTCGAGTGGAACGGGACTAGGTAGCTTTTCAACTTGAATTCTTGAGCTCGGAAGGAAGTCATAAGCTTGAACTTCAATATTTATTGGTGGATTAATCCATATTGAAAAGTATTTACAATTAATTTTTTTATATTTCATTTTAGCATAGTATTACTGAACACATACAAATGAAAAGCTTGATTTCGACGACGTTACTATTTCAGATACGCTATTTTATACTTTTATTGAGTGAGTTGATACTGTTGAGATAATATTCTATGATCATTCATTCCTCCCGTCTATGTATTAGATGTTCTGTGTAGGTAATGTTCTATGATGGTTGTCAGAAGAACGTGCTCGAGTTGAGAGCTAAAGAATGTAGATTCGTTTTATGTTAAATAAAGCTGTTAAAATAAACCTGGATGACTATTATTTAACATGGTAGCAGAGCGTGGTTCGAGATTAAATATTTATTGAATTGCACATTTGAAGATTTGGAAGAAATCGAAAAGTTGAAGCTGGATAGCACATCGTATAGAAAATTCCAAGATGGACACGCACATACCAATTCCGAATTTCAAGTCAGGTTCCGAACCATATGATACTTGGCGATATAAATTTCTCTTGCTGCTTGAAATGAAAAATTGCAAGGAAGCTATTGAACATGAACAAAAACCCAGTACAGTAACAACAGACGCTGAGTGGAACAAAATGCAAACCAAGGCCAAATTACTTTTTGCATCGGCTGTGGATGTGGAGATTATTATGGAATGCCAAACAGCTAAACAAATGATGGACAAGTTGGATAACTTATATTTGAAAAAAAGCGAACTCAGACAAGCATTGATTGAAAGGAAATTAAGTAGACTCAGATTCACCGAAACAGAAGATCCTGAAAAATTTTTTGAGACATTTGAACGTTTAATAAAAGATCTTCAAAATGCTGGTGCAACTGTTGATCGGAAGAGGAAGTTGACTTTATTAATTATAACCTTACCAGAAAGTCTTGACCACCTAACTGAGACAATTGACTTATTGCCAGAAGATAATAGAACCGTCGATTATATCCGTGAGAAAATACTAATAAGGAGGGCTAAGAAGGATGATATAACGAATTCCCCTGACTCGACTCATGAAACAAAACACGAAGCTTATGTTTTCAAAACCTCCACATTCAAATCAGACTTAAAAACTTGTTTCTCATGCAATGAAAAGGGCCACATATCACAATTTTGTCCTAAAAGAAGACATTTAGATATTAATATTCAATATGTGTTCCAAAATATTAATTCTGAAGAAATAATAGTTAGAAAAATAGATTCTAGTGATAATTTAGCAGATGTGTTCACTAAGGCACTAGGTAGAGAAAAGTTTTTCTACTTCAGACAAATGCTGTGTTTAGAATAAGTTATGATCTCTGTCTTATTAAATGAAAAAAAAATGTGTTTAGTTAGTAATTTCTAAGTTTGATAAAACCCAGAAATTAAGGGAGGGTGTTGAGATAATATTCTATGATCATTCATTCCTCCCGTCTATGTATTAGATGTTCTGTGTAGGTAATGTTCTATGATGGTTGTCAGAAGAACGTGCTCGAGTTGAGAGCTAAAGAATGTAGATTCGTTTTATGTTAAATAAAGCTGTTAAAATAAACCTGGATGACTATTATTTAACAGATACAAATAAGGCGACTTCGTTCAGTGAATTTCAATAAAGATACAAATAACCTAAGTATTGTTTATGTCTGCAGGATGTCTAAAATAAAAATACCCAATATATAGTATTCTTCTTCTTTGAGCCTTCGTTTCATTGCTATGCCATAGTATATTTCATGTTTAAAAGGGAATTTGAATTTATAGATACAATGAGCTAGTGTTGCTTTGGTTCGTATCCTTATTTTTGAATTAATAAATTTGTTTATCCGGCCTTGAAAAAAGAACAAATCGTTCCGAAACGCCGGCGAATTTTAAGATGTTTTTATTAAATTTGTTTAATTCTTCGAAACAATATCTTTTGAAGGCTCGTACATTCATCTTGTATGTAGATTCGAATTTGCTAGTTCAAGAAAACAGTAATTTTTGAAACTATAAAAAAAATTACAGCAGCTTACGAAGAAATAATCTATGACACCTGATTCTTTGTGACTGCAACCTTTGTAGTTTTTTTCGATAATGCGCTTGAACTTGATTTGGTACTTTTACGCGATCTGGAGAAAATTATGCATGTAGATTGAACACCTCATTCTCAATCTAAGCGGAGTTGAATTTTTTTGAGATATTCTCTTTTAAATAATGAGAATTTGCGAAGGAAACGGTTTGTTCACTTTTTAATGTATTACGTTTTTTATGGTTTCGGTAGTTTTACTTAAGCTGGATTCAAATCGAGATATATATTGTTTATCCTGATTACCCCTAGGTCTCCTGAGGTGACCCCTCTGAAACTACAAGCTTCGAAGAATTGATTAGTGCACCTTGCTCTCACTCGGACTATCGTTTAAAGTGAAAGTTTGACTGTCAAAGAAATCGTTCATGCTATTAGAGATATATAGGTTTTTGTTTTCTCGATAATTCTCCAGCATTTTATATGGATATGCAAAACAAAAAACATAACACTCTGGAGAAACTCTCTAAGACCCGGTTTCACCCGGCCTAAGATTAAACAAACGAAAAGATTTGTATAGTTTACTCCATCTAAATACAGAATTTCATCTCCATCGAATCTGTAATATTGGAATCATAAGGAAAACAGAATTTTAAACTGCCATATTTATAGAATTTCTGGTCGAATTTTGTCCATCAACGAACGTAACCACGGCATTCGAGTTCCTACCCTGAAAATTTGAAGTTTCTATGTTCATCAGTTAGAGGGTTATCGTGTTTACGAACGCACGGACATAATTGAATTTTACCACATACTCGTGCGCCCCTTCCTAGAAAATTGGTATCATTCCCGGCCTAATTCGAAAAATACAGTCCTCGTGAAGAAATAATCTAGCCCTCATTTGAGTAGAACATGGTCTCATAAACATCTCAGGTATTGTGACGTTTTTAAAAAAAAATCAGAATCTAGAGTGGTGTGTATAAATTGGAGTATATATTTTTATATGATTAAAAGTAGCGCTCAGCTTGTACCATAGGGTTCCTAGATTTGAGGTACGATACTTTTGTAATGTATCTTCAATAAAAGCAATTCTAGAGATTTATGACAGTTCTATTTTTTAATATCTGAACAATTAATATTTTATATTTTTGAATGTCGACTTCTATTAGAATTTATAATTATGTTTTCTATGACTGTCACAAAATATTTCATCACAGAATATTTAAACCTCTACATTACTCTCGGGCCGGCATTTTTTACCAAATTTGTAGTGAAAATAACAATATTTTCCTTCTATCCATCCGGTAACTTCCTTCTTGATTTCGATTTCTTCCAGACTACGCCTAGTAGGTCTGTTCCCATAACATATGCCAAACTGTTTGATAGCTTTACTTTGCTCAGCAACTTCTGATTTCAAGTCTTGTAAGATCATTTGAAGTACTTCTACTTGAACTTGTCATTGCTTATTCAAGATGTATGCACGATAAAATCAATCGTAGGGGTCACCAATTATAATGTATCTTCAATAAAAGCAATTGTAGAGATTTATGACAGTTCTATATTTTTTAATATCTGAACAATTAATATTTTATATTTTTGAATGCCGACTACTATCAGAAGTTATAATTATGTTTTCTGTGACTGTCACAAAATATTTCATCACAGAATATTTGAACCTCTACACTTTCATTCTTCTATTCTGGGAACCTTGTGGTACAAGATAAGCCAACTCTGATTTCTCGACAGCACATCAGGCCACGAATTATTTTGAACGCTTGTTATAAGAGTGAAGCCTCTGCTTTTCATAGGCTTATATTCATGATAAATATTCCTCTTGTTACAAAATTCAAGTGATTTTTACTAGTTGTAATTAATAATCAAATTGCTATGGGAACTATATTGCTCGAAAAACGTAGGCGTTAGAAAATTAACAAACTTGGCAAATTTAAAATTATACAATTTACCGGCATGGTGTCATGAATAGAAATATCTAGATTTATGCGCAAGACTCTAAAATGTATGCAATGTAAAAAATTGGTCATAGCCCTAGTACGAAATCTCAAGTGAGAGAAATTTAAAGCACCATGTTCAAATATGAAACATTTTTCTCCAATGTGAACAATCGAAGAAATAGAAGCGAGCCTCCCATCGGTGACTTACCTTGTATATAAAAATATACAAGTATTCTGTGGAAGCTCTTGAAACAGCAAAAATGTATCACATACAAGATTAATTTATAATTCGAAAAATGGACCTGCCACTCATTCTTAAATTCCCTTCAAAACTGGAGAAGTCAGCGAAACAAGTATATTATATTACAAATCTATGATCGAGACACTGGCATTAGTTTTTTGGAACACTCATATGGGACATTCATGTATCTAATAACATCAATATGGCTTATACCCTGCTACTCACAGTCAGGAAGTGAAGTCAAATCTTTGGTAAGGATCAAGTTCTACGCTAGCGTCAACTGGAAATTCAAAAATTGCGAGAAATCAAAGGTTATGTATATTTCGAAAGATAACAAGAAAATAGAAATCGGGGATGAAAATATGTCACTTAAATATTTTCAGTTCAATTCTACAATATGAATAGGAGTTAAGAATGATATTCAGGAATTGAACGAAACGGAATAAACCGATTGAAACATTTCACATGAAATTGTGAGGTTATGATCGAAAGTATTCGCATGAAGTTATGAGTGACATAAGTTTCACGACCTAATACCACAGAATACCTAACTACACAGAAGCGTCACTAAGCGTCGGCACTTTGATCTTCAAGGGGCAAATTTTCGTGACCTTCATTCCCTGTTAGGTAGTACATATGTCATTTTTGAGCGGATTATCACAGAATACCTAACTAATTTAGGGTATTCTGTGACATAATTCTATACTTTATTTATAATTCTATGGGTCCAGCAGGAAGTTTGAATTTCACGTTGACATTTGTACTACCTAGCATGTCACAAGCGTCATCAAATAAAGTTTTGGCGGAATGACGCTTCTGTGTAGTTAGGTATTCTGTGCTAATACGATGTGTTAGAGAGAGACAGAATTAGTAAGATATTTTAATTCTTAATACTCGGGCACAAGCGCAGATCTGGATTCTTAACGAAGCCCAGCTTCAATATTCATTGGTTCATTTCCCATACTGGAATTATTAGATATACGGGGACATTCTACTTGTTAATAGGGGCCATATTGTTGATGTCACATCGATGGAATTGGGTGTCATTTATCCATTCTGCTTTGACAAATCACCATGGGCTAATGTAGCATTCAACAACACGTGTTTATGAAAACATAGTTTTATCAAAAACAAATGACGACCGACTCAATAAACAATGAAACCGTAACTGTTAGCGAAACTTTAGGTGAAATTCCTATTAGACCACGACTAGAAATTTTCTAATTTTGTGGTTGAATCCGTCATTCGAGCGAATCGAATTATTGCCACCCTATTTTTTTGTTCGATTGAACCTACAGGAAGAAATACATAATACTCTCCTCAGCTTAAGAATCTACAAATATGATGATACCTGCAATAAAATATTGGTTTTCTAAGATGATTCATGTTTAAATTCATATCACAGATATTTAGTGGATTATTAAATATTACAATAAATAACAACGGCGTTTCACAGATTTGATTCTACTTCCTCATGCACATTCAATTTTGACCTATTCATTAATGTTTTCATAATCATAGTAAGGCACGTAAACAGGTACAACAAATACTCAATTGCTTTTCTTTTAACAGAGTTAAAATCTTTGGAAATTCAATCATCTTTGGAATTGAAATAAACTCTCTTTAAAAGAAGTGTCTTTGGATTAGGTATTTGTGAATCATCACGCTTTCGCCGAACTCAAAATCAATGACTCTGATTTTGGAACCATATGAAATTTTGAAATATGTTTCCTAAGGCTTTCGGTGTTTTTATACAATTGCGAGCAAACTATACATACAAACGGTCCGGCATCTTCCCCGTGTATATTCTTTTCATGCGTCCTAAGGTGATCCCTCCTACTAAACCTCTTTGGGCACATTTCACATAGATAGCTTGGTTTCAGCGAGTATTTCGCATCAGGATTTCCTAAATAATCACAAAATTATTCTAACAGGAACAATCTGGTTCAATCAATTCTAATTTCATTTCCATATACTGACTAGTTCACAAAAAACACAAAAGCAACAATAAAACACGGTTAGAAAAAATAAACATATATTCGCTTCAATTATGTTAATACAATTAAAATGATATTCATTGGATATGTACACAAAATATATATAATGAATGTCAAAAGTTTCCGATTTTGTATGTGCATTAATAGAAATATCAAATAAATTATTTGAACAATAAACTATGCCAAGTCGGCTTTCTAAAAACAGCCAAAATTATCAATCTCATATAAAATAAATAAATTCAATTTTCATGTATCGAATAATTAACATAACAATCCTTAAAGTTTTTCTCTTGAATTATTGCCAAAAGCACAATATGAGTAATACTTCTTTACTCCCATAATAACTTAAAATCACTTCTCACAGCCTTGATCATTGTAGAAAAATGATCTCTAAAAAAATTCTCGAAATATGAAGTTATTATTGCTTGATTTTGAACTTTTCCCTATCAGATTTAAATTGTCTATGTATAGTTATCAGATGGGTCGTCAAACTATTCGCAGTTTTAAACCGTTTGTGGCATAGATCACATGGTAATTGTTGGGTAGGATAATGCACATCGAATATGTGCCTTCGTAAACTGCTTTTTCTCATAGATTTTCCACAAGCATTACACCTAGCTGAAATTTTGGAAGTATCATAGAAATAGAGGATATAAGCAGAGACAAACTAGACGGTAAACTAGGTAGTGAAATTTGGTACATTTTAAGAAAATTGAATCATCTCTGCCTATTCAATGCAATTCCTAAGTTCATCCTCGTGTAAAACTGATCTGAGCCACTACTTAGATGGCGTTTCCAACCCCCCAAGAGGAGGAAACTACTCTTTGTAAATGCATATGGCGGCTGATATCATCATCACAACATCGATATTATTTATCGTTTTTAAATTCCCAACATGCGTTGAGGAAAATGTATTTTTTTCCCAGGAATATTGAAAAGTAAGATATTTGAAATATATGTAAAAATTTTCCCATTAATTTTTTCAAAATTTTGATCGAAGAAGTGTCAAGAAAGTTAAGAAATGATATTGGAAGCTTTGCAATAATAATTTCATGCCAGAGTCATTTAGTGATTTGAAATCCGATGCCATCTCGATGGATCACATCAACAGAATTGCCAGAAGAACTTTCCGTGCGAGAAAGGAATACCAGGGGTTTTTCCCGCACGCTTTTTCTAATATACCGAATTATGATATGCCTCTATGCACCAAACGCCTCCGACGGCGTTGCTTTGGAAACGGCATGTGAATTAACATTTGTCATTAGTATAAATTATTTAAATATATCAAATCGACTTTGATCAGTGTGTTGAATCAAATCAATATCGTATAAGGTCTTGTAGAAAAAATATCGTTCCTAACTTCTGCGAAAAGTGTCTTCTCCGCTTCGCGTCGTTCGGGCAACGGCAGTCTCGTGCGGGAAAATATCACTTTCCGCACTTGTTAGGAAAATAACTGCACATTCATATTCAGTTCTGCGTACTAACGTTTAACGCGGAATAAATTGAATGAGAAGGCTATTTCAGTTTCCCGCGCTACGCGATTTTGTCTTGCTTGAGGAATGAGAGAAATGGAGAATTAAAATGTACCAAACTTCAAAAGTTCCTAGTTGACCGTCTCGGTTGTCTCTGATATAAGTTAGTTATTAGAAATTCAGTTCTACTTACCATGCAAAAAATTGATAAACAAAACAGAAAATAACGAGAACACTCACAAAAACACTAAAAAAAAAATTATATTCTTGAAAAACCACATAAAATAACGAAATCATATTCAGGCAGTGCTTGCTAAAAAACCTGAAATAGAATAAAATAACCCAAAAAGCAATCATGTGCTTATAATCACAAGCAAAGTAGTTTAGCAAGAGATATCAGACAGTCATACAGAATATGTTTTATCAATCACTAAAGAATTTAACTGACCATTAACATCATCTGCATTTCATTGTTTTGTTTAAAATTGCTGTGACCATAGGAATTCAGTAAAAACATGATAATAAAAGGACAAGTGGATGCAGTTTATTGAAAATTAAATTGATTTGACTTTATGCAAAGAGCGGTTTGAAAATTACTAAATATTCCTTCAGCTAATTCATCACATTCATCATGCAAAAGCGAACATTTTGGGTAGATAAAATATAGAAAAACATACCCGTAACGAAATGGGGACATTGGTACAGGCAAATGAATTTGGGTACAATACGATTGCAAGTTTAGACAAGGAGTTACTTGAAGGCCTTCATAATTATACAGGGTGTCCGAGAAGTCCCGCACTTCCTTGAGTGGATCGAAAGTGAAAAATATTCTAAGCCCAAATATCCATGTTTGAAATTTTTTGATAACGTAGTTCATTAGTTATTAATTAATGAAAGTGACCAATCAGGAGCACGCTACAGAAGAATGAGTAAGAAGTTGGGGACGCGAGAGTGAGACGCCAGAGCTGCTGCCGGCTTTTCACGCAGTAAACCGAGACTGGCGTCTCACTCTCGCGTGCCCACTGCTTACTCATTCTTCTGTAGCGCGCTCCTGATTGGTCACTTTCATTAATTAATAACTAATGAACTACGTTTTCAAAAAATTTCAAATATGGATATTTGTGCTTAGAAAATTTTTCACTTTCGATCCCCTCAAGAAAGTGCGGGACTTCTGGGACACAGGGTATCAGACGTTCCAAAAAATTCGTGTTCTTGAGTGCAATGGTGAAATCAAGAGTTGTTTTCTGTAATGAAAATTGGCACGAAACTCGAAAAAGTCACTATTTCCAAAATTATTCTACGTTCATAAAGGCCCGGTTGTACAGTCCGTGTTTACGCCGAGTTCAAGACCGAGCCCTACTCAAACCAGAAACATCTGTTGCACAGTGGGGCCTGAGCTTCGCTCAAATCGACCCTCAAGTTGAGCTACCAAAATCGGGCGCTCGAGCCTGGTTCAGCTGAAATGTCACTTCAAATGATCGTTTCATAGGTTATATATAGATGCATAGAATACCTGGTGTATCGACTCCTCACTAAAAATCGTGACCAAAATTTGTAGATCAAAACGGCATCCTAGATTTCAGATTTTGGTCTAGTTCCGGAATAAATCCGCAATATTTATCGTGGCGCTAGTGCGGCAACGACAAATAACGCGACCCCTTTCGGCAGAAATGAAAAGCCGCACAAAATATCAGATTTTCGATCGACAAGAAAGTCTTAAACAAAATCTAATCAGTGCCAACACCAGGTATTTCTATGCATCTATGGTTGTATGTCAAGCAGTTGAAAGAGTCCGCTTTCGCTTGCTAGTATCATTTATTTTCGTGAATAAGCTGTGTTTCACTCAAAGACACAGATTTTTGTACATAAAATTGATAGAAATGGATTTTCAACTCGGCAATAACCTTGCGGAAATGACCGATGATGAAGATTTTGTGGAAGCAGTGAAGTTTGCAATGATCGAGAAGAAAGCCGAAGAAATACGGGGAGAGAATAAATCATTTTGAGGTGTGTTAAACAGAATTTTTGCACAGATTCTGATTACCGAAAGATGGATTACATTTTGTTTATTCCAAATTCAGGTGAAGATATCAAGAACAGATAACATATTACATTGCTGTATTTTTTCTTTGAATTAATTAAAATGTTCTCCTCGGAAAACTTCGCTCTACGTTCGCTATGATTCTCGACACTTTGAAGAATTTTAAATCACAACCAAAATGGAACAATTCAAACTTCAAGTAATAAATTCGCGATCTTGTTTATGAATAATGTTCATGCTTTTTGTAATTCTTCTTTCCATTTGTCCAAATTTGTCATAATTCGTATCGAAAACGCATGTCTCAAAGGAAGCGACGTTGCTATTTCCTGAAGAATTGCACTCAAGGAAAGTTTATTTGAGCTCGCCTCAAACATAACCTGTGCAACCGAAACACATATCTGAACCTAACTCAAGATTGAGCTGAGCTCACTGTACAACCTGACCTAAATCTATGCATATTTGAAAATTAATCAACCTGTGTGCAATTGATTTCCCGAATCGAAATGATCGTATGAAAGCCATTTTATCACATTATTCTACATTCTGCGGCTACGCTGGAATCTTCGAACCTAAGTTTCAGCTCAGATGACTGGTAAATAGTAAGATTTAGAAAATATAACTCGGATATTTGAATCCATATTTATTTCAGATACGCAACTAATGCATAACCCAGAACAAATTTAAAAATGAATGTGTTTAGTTATTATTACGAAGATATTGTTATCAACTATGAAATTTCTATGACCAATACATTTCCACAAAAAAGGCCTCCATGAGAAATTCTAAAGCAAGCAATCGTAGGTGATTAGAAAGAAAAGTTGCAATTTAATATGTTAATGATTATGTGGAAATGAAAGAATAGGGATATTGAAAAATTAAAACAACTTAAGAATTTGATGTGTATGGTCAGTTATTTCCCCAGGACCATGATGAATCAATACATTGTTTTGAATCCATGCAAAATAGCCAAAAAATAAAATAAAATGGTATTTCCTCCTTAAAATAGTACTTTGACAGGCTATGCTCATAATTCATCTTAAGTACTCAATAGCTCTCAAGCATATATTTCCTGACGAAGATAAATTAGGTTGACATACTGGGTAAGGATTTCAGTCGCTTGAATTGCAGTTCCAAAATTATGAAGGTTACAAAAAAATGTCAGTATCTCCGTCTATATTCTTGATATGCCTTGATTGTTAAAAACTACTTGTTTCTATCATCACTTCATTTTTAATCTGCAGGGTAAATAAGTCGTTCATCGTACAATCATCAATAACATCATCGTGTGTATTATTGAAGTTACAGCTTTCTAACAAACACTGTAGGAAAATAATTTCTAGTTATCTATTCAGTTTTTCTTTAATAGGTCTATTTTCAGAATCTTTTTTCAACTGGTTTTGATAGTTGGCTGTAACACCATCAGATGAGCGATTTTCGCTACAAAATATATCGCGCATAAAATATCGATTTTACGGCACTCAACAGTTGTGAATTGAATAATTATTCCTACGAAAACTCAGAAGCTGTTAAAAAAAATCGTCAATGATCCCGCATCATTTGTTACAGAAATATTGGAATTTTTTCGATAATTCGGTTGAATTTTATACGGTTCTAGTTCCACAGTTTGCACGAAACCTAGCATGTCCACCGGATACGTCATTCTCCATCTAAATGCAAAATTTCATCTTGAATGAATCTTTGGTTTTGAAATTATCTGGAGAAATTCGATGGGTCATATATACGGAACACCTATGTTTTCGTTCGATAGTTATCGTGTTTAAAGACGGACGGACCGAACTAAATTTGAACACGGATTCATCATCAATAATCAGAAAATTTCCCTCCATATAGTAATTTATTGGTTGTAACTTGACAGATATTGATTAATTTTGAAGAAATCGCGAATTATTTCATTCATAAATGTGCTTTGAAATTAGTAATGAAATTGGTTGCGTTACTATGGAAATGTATTCATGTTGAATTGTCGAACTTGACGAATATAAATCATAGTAACTATAAGTTCTATGATATAAATTCAATTGCTAGTGTTCCCAAAAATAAAACAGTGTAAAATGATGAATGATAAATTTCCCATTCCTGGGACACCTCCAGAACTGGGTGAGACAGTGAAAACTGCTTCATTTAAATTGTTGCCAATGAAATAAAGAGAAAAGTTCGAATCTGCATATGTAGAAGGCAAATCGCTAGAAAATTTCGACATTTCAGACAAAATGTCATAGAAAAGTCAAGATTTCCCAACTGTTAGGAAATATTCATATGCTTATTGTAAGGAAATGAAATTACCTTACAGTTGGGAAATCTTGACTTTTCTATGACATTTTGTCTGAAATGTCGAAATTTTCTAGCGATTTGCGTTCTACATATGCATACTCATACTTTTCTCTTGATTTCTTTGGCAATATTTCCAATGAAGAAGTATTCACTACCACAACCAGCTATGGAGGAGTCCCAGAAATGGAAAATTAATCATCACTCATCATTTTACACTGTTTTATGAAATAGAAAAAATTCAAGAAAATGGTCTGCATGCCGCGAATCATCTTTCTACTAGCAATTAAATTTATTACTCTTTCTTCTGTTGAATTACCAAATTTATTATAATTTATGTTAATAAAATTCTATAAATCATATCACTGATATATTAAAACTTCTTGAAAATACGTTCTTCCAATCTCAACGCCGCGCCGTTTCGTCTACTCAAATCATTCTGAGAATAGACGAGTCCTTTCATGCTAGCCAACTGTTTGAAAATACCTAAAAGTCACTTTCCTTTTTTTTGCAATGATTCAACTCTTAGCTGAAAGCTTTAATCTTAATGAGTGTATCCTGAAAATATTGGATGTCACGAAGGTCTTCATCGGAAGCTATAAATTTTTGTTCTCTTATCTTTTCATTAATGCAAATGCTATAAATCTATGACTTTCGTCTAGAATTCTAACCTAGAAAACGAGTTGTTTATTTTTTTAAGTGCTTCTAAGCTGTTTTATATCCAGGTATTCTTGAATCTTGAGAGAATATTTGAAAGTTTTCATTGTAGACTGTAGATTCTTGATGCTGAAGGAAACCTTTTTGTCATTTTCCATTTTTCCGAATTCGGCTCTGTTAAAGAGATATAGCCATTTGAAAAAAAAATAGTGCTGAATACGTGCCTGATATTATTCTTTACAAACATCTCAAAGTTCATATTTTTCGATTGAAAGTGATGTGATTATTAGATATTCTGGGTGATACATTTAAAAAAATACTCAAGCACTAACCTTATTTGAATAGGAATGTTATAAACACGATATTTCCTAACAAAACACTTAGTACTGTCCGATCATTTCGGCAATTGAAAAGCACCAAAATAAGTTCCTTCTTCGATTGTCCTGAAGATTAGTTTATAGACACTAATAATTTGTTCATATTTCCTCGATATTCTAAAACGATCTCATAAAAATTGGTTTCTCACTAACCTATCCTAACTCCATTAACCAAAGTTATATGGTTCGGTGTCAATGACCTAACCATACCCATCCTCTGTGATATTCAATTCACTTTAGAGAAGACGATGCCAGATTGCCGATTTTCTCTTCAAATAATGCGAACTCAAGAAAGCAGTACGTCCCCTACGTTAGCGGATGAACTATCACAATCGCTAAAGGCGTCTAGGCGTTGCTCTTTGAAAATCCTAAACGAGTAGTTCTGATTCTCGCCAATATAGCGCTACATTCTTAATTTCAGTCGTCACGGCCTACTCTTCACTTCAGAAGGCCGTGGATGTAGCCGCCACGCAAGACAAAGAGTTGTTCTGTGCTCCAACCAGTCCAACCTAAAACGTTAGTCAGTGATCCCATACACGGCATAAACGAAGTTCACGCTTTATTTATTTACAGAGAATGAAGCAAACAGGTGATGATTATGTAAATGACTTTCAGTGAATTGATGTAATAGTAGTGTCGTTCTGGTGTCGAGTTATATTGTTTCGATATATATTTTGCTGAAGGACCAGTAACAATGAATTTCAAATAGAAACTGCCTATAAAATGTATAATTTCATGCTTCTTAGAATTCAATTTTATGTCCCACGAATGTGGAATTTTATTATTACATATCTCTACATCAAACGTTTTTTCATCATAGAGATTTTAGTCTTGACAAAGTTGATAAACATTCTGACAACGTTGGTAACTTGTTGAGAGACCAGAGAAGAAATAATATTCGATGAGATTTAACTCAGGACAGCATTCAGATTATTCTTGAAATTCATGATTTTTTCCTCTAATTCAATCTTATACAATTAGGAATAACTTGAGATCGACGCGTGTTATTGAAAAAATATAAGAATACTTTTGTTTTCTAAAATAATTAATTCTTTCGAAAACGTGAACCGTTCATCTTTTCTAAGTGGTTTTATAGTATTTTTGCGTGAGTTTATATGTCGACTATACTGTAACTTTTTTACCAGGAGAAATATGAAATAAATTTCAATTGAGGAATATGCACCATGAATAGAGTAAACAATCAACCAAAATTCAGTTCATTCGTAATATCGGTTCCGAATATATGGAAAGAATTGTGTTAATTTCATGGATTTTTGACACCCTGTATCTTCCAAACGAAACCGAATTTTGGAAAATGGTATGGGAAAAAAGTGTTTCTTTTGATATCTCAGATATGCATTTTAGTTCGTTTCAACTCAGGGACATTATCCTCCTTTTTCATCGTTTCTTTTGATGGGAGGAATCTACAGTTAAAATTTATGTACAAGTCAAAGACTCACCCTGTATGTGAATTTTAGGCCAGTAGATTGATTATATAACAATGTAAGCAAAGTGGTATTTTTGGGAAAAAACTGTTTTCCATTGCTCTTCAAGAAAAAGTAAAAACGCGGCTATTCGTTTTCATAAATTTCCTGATAAAGATGCATCAACACCAAATATACTAATGCCTTTGAAATTTTGAATAAATTGGACTGGAGAAAAGCATGGATAGATAAAACTATTGATGGGAAACTTCGCTGCAAAGAATGCGTTTGTTCCCTTCACGTGGACGATTATGTCAAGTTTATTTCAGATTTATATCCAGATCGAAAAATCCATAAATAGAGTGCTTGAGAGAGAATAATTGTAGTATTAATAAAACTAAAAATGTTTGTGAAGTAGCCATTTTTTGAGAGTTTCTCAAACAACTGCGAACAATATTTTTAATGAATATATCGTGTATTTAGCTGATATTTTGAGATGTGGTATTCACTGATCAAGTTCTGATGTTGAATTGATGAAATTACCACTTTACATTTTAAGAATATACTATGATTTAAAAGTGATAATTGATGATAATGATTTTCCAGTACAATGACCTTAATTTCTCATGCGGCATCAGAACTTATTCACATCCAGATCATAGTTTATGGCAGGTGTAAATGCTTTTGTGTTGTTATTCTGTAGTAAGTTTCCATGCAAAATAAAGAACATTCAAGACAATCATTTATAATTTCCTTTGAATTCCCCGTAGAATTTCTATCCAATTAGAATGGAAAAGCCAATTTATACACGTACATTTAATAAACTCGACAATACACTGTTCATAATACATTGATTCATGAATTCAAAGAATCCACCTATAATAATCAGTTTCACAGGTTTTAAACGAGTGCTCCTTCTTCGGAAATGGATGAATTTTAAATTTGATATTTCTGTAGTATCTTGAATCATTTTTACACTGTTAATAGAAACATATCATTTATGAGAAGAGTTATTATAAAAAACAAAGACTCTAGCGAAATCCTCATTTGATTCGAAAAATTCAAATTCTCCATACAAACATTTTGGTGGGATATTCATTTTCCTATCCATTGATGAAAACCTAAGAAAACAAAAATTTATAGCGTCCGATGAAAACCTTCGTGACATATAATATTTTCAGGATACACTCATTAGGATTAAAGCTTCCAGGTAAGAGTTGAATCATAGCGGCAAAACGGAGAGTGATTTTTAGGTATTTTTTAAATAGTTGGCCAGCATGAAGGTACTCGTCTATTGAATTGTGCCTAACTACGGGAAGACGAGAGCATCGAACCGACGTTAAAGCAGGTACGGCATGCCGTACTGGATTCGACGTATCAACGAAATGCGAACACGAATGAGACGAAACAATTCTAACTCGACTGATTCCTCTTAGTTAATGCTTTTTCATAATTCTTTTAGAAGTTATCTTGTTGACGGCCAGTTAAACGGACAGAATTGATTTTGAATACGAATTCTTCATGAGTCAGTCCAACCTAATTATTCAAGACGATTTTCAGGTCAGAATTCGACACAGATATTTATAGCCTAAACGTTCCTAGTAACGAGCGCGCATGAAGCGCATCTAATAGCATCACAGCCAACTATCAATTGCATTATGCACTTATATTTAGTAACTTCAATAACCTAAAAGTTATTGATGATTCTGAAAACGGCTGGCCAATTTTTCAACTGTATCCTAAAACGGGGGGCATAGGAACAAGTAGTTTTGTAGCGCTTGTACATAGTTGGGCAGTGAAGATGGACGTTTCTGAAGGAGCCAAAACTTGCCACCGAAGGACCGATCAGTGTGTGGCTGGATCTGTTAAATTCTTAGCATTTGTCAGTCAAAGCCATGAAACTGTGGTTGTTGGAACACCGTGTCATCATCATCATAAGCTTATGCTGTCCACTGCTGGACATAAGCCTCTCCCATATTTTGCCAACCTTTTCGGTCCTGTGTCCTGTATCCAATTTCCAGCGAGTCTCTTCAAATCGCCACTCCATCTTGTTGGCGGGCGTCCCACACTTCTGTATGCGTCTGCTCTCGGCCTCCACTGTATGATCCGCTTCGTCCACCGACCATCAGTCATCCTAGCCACATCGCCAGCCCAATTCCATTTCTGGCGAAGAATTTTCTCGACGGAACCCTGTATTCCTGTTTTGCGTCTTATTGTTCTATTTGGAACTTTGTCCCGGAATGTTATTCCTAGCATTGACCACTCCATTTTGCGTTGCATGCTTTGTATTCTTTTTATGCTGTTCTTGGTCAATGTTTGTGGGAACACCGTGTATTCACGTACGAAAGCTCCACCCGAAATCTATCATGGCGGTTTAGCGTAAATTCCATACCAACATTCACTGCAACGGAAGCGAAGTGGTCGTTCAAGAAACACATTGTTCGACAAGCTCGAAACTATTCCGTTTAAGTAATCTGACGGTAAAGCTTTTCACCCTCAAAATTGCCAGTTCTTCAATAGTTACGAACAATGACTAACCTTCGCCCGCAAGATGGAAGCACTCCATGATTGAAATTAGAAACCCATTATCTACATATCTAATGAGACCTCAAGTATTTGCGGGCATAAGCATTGAACTATGTACAGCGATGCTGGAGAGAGTGGTAACCATAGAACGATATTAACCTTGCTGCTCTGCTTGAAATAATGGGTAAACATCTTAGGTGGTGGAAAAACGGAATTTTCATTTTTCCATGGATATGAGCAGAAACACAGAAATATTATGTCAATTACTATTTGTGCGCAATTTTGGCTTCAATCATTTCCGAAAATATATTTATTACACAAACAGCAATTGAAAAACATTCCAAAATGAATAGAAAAGATGAAAATTGACAACTAATAATTGAAACTAAAGGTGCATACAAGTTGTTGTCACGTCATGTGAGCTCACGCGAGGAAATGGGAAGAAGATATGGAAAATATAGCTGCTTTTACAGTTGCTGGTGATTCTCATAGAAGGGATTCGATTAACCAAATGAATCAACGATAAGAGGAAGTGGGGGAATTCCATCAATTAATTCAAGAACTATTGAATGCGCACCCAGATCGGTTTCAAATGTATGTCAGAATGACATTTCACAAAATATCAGACGTGATATCATGTGCATGCAGAAAATGTAAATTTGCGGAATATAGATCTTGCGTGCTATCAGTGCTATAACGTGACGCATGGACAAGTTATATAGAGGCTAACTTTAAACATCATAGAACTGACACAACATACGTGAATGGGGGCATGGGACCAACCATTCTTAAGTCTGAGGTGATGCATGCCTTCTCTATAGCAAAAAATAGGAAAGCATCTGGCCCCGACGAGATTCCGGCAGAGGCTCTGAAGCTCACCACAGAGGAAAATATTGGCTTGATGGTTGAACTGTTTAATAGTATATACAGGACAGGTGAAATTCCATCTGATTGGTTGTCATCAACATTCATTGCTATACCTAAAAAACGTCAGCCAAAAAAATGTGGGGATTATCGCTTAATCAGCCTGATGTCCCACATGCTCAAAGCATTCCTTCGGATCATCCACGCTCGCATCAGACGCAGATGTGAGGAAGATCTTGATGATTCTCAATTCGGCTTCAGAAACGCTTTCGGAACGCGGGAAGCACTTTTCGGAATTAACCTTCTCCTCCAAAAATGCCGCGATCAACAAAAAGATGTCTTTGCATGCTTTATCGACTACGAAAAGGCCTTCGATCGCGTACAGCACGATAAACTTATTGATATACTGCAGGGGGTTGGAGTGGACGATAGAGATATCAGCATAATTAAAAATCTATACTGGAATCAGACAGCACAGGTGAGAGTGGGCAATTTTAAAACAGACGCTATCGAAATTCAACGTGGGTTAAGACAGGGTTGCATATTGTCGCCCTTACTTTTCAACCTATACTCTGATCGAATATTTAAGGAAGCATTGGAGGGAATAGCACAGCTCGGCATCAAAATAAATGGAGAGCCAATAACAACAATCAGATATGCTGATGACACAGTGATCTTAGCAAACACGATCGAGGAACTACAGCTGCTCATGAACAAGATCAGTAGAGTGGGAGAGACACACGGTCTAAAAATCAATGTAGGGAAGATCAAATTTATGATATTCAGCAGGCAACCCCACAATGGCACTACCCTAGAACATAATGGAAGCCAAATTGAACGTGTCTCTAAGTTCAAATACCTTGGTAGTGTTATCTAAAGAGAATCTAAATCCTGACTGCGAGATAAAGTGCCGTATAGAGATTGCACGGGCTACCTTTAAAAACATGAGATCCTTCTTTTGTAATGACAGCTTGAGTCTCAAGTTAAGACAACGCATGGTTGAATGCTACGTGTGGTCGGTGTTGCTGTACGAAGTGGAGACGTGGACTCTGAAGGTCAGGACGGTGAACCAGTTGGAGGCATTCGAAATGTGACTTCACAGAAGAATGCTTCGTATTCCGTGGACACAACATGCTACAAACGAGAGTGTGCTACGAAGAGCAAACATCGAAAGGCAGCTCTTGAAGATCGTAAAATGCCGGAAGATATCATACCTCGGGCATATTTTGAGAGGTGATAAATATCGCCTATTACAGCTCATACTGAAGGGCAAGATTGAGGGGCGACGTGGATTTGGAAGGAAGCAGCAGTCGTGGCTCAGGAATATTCGGGATTGGACTGGCATAGGAGGGACTTGTGAACTTTTTCGCTTGGCGGAGGACCGTACAGCTTTTGCCATGGTGATCGCCAACGTCGGGGGGACCGGGCAGGGCACATGAAAGAAGAAGAACGTGACAGCAGATAGAATGTTGCAAAAATGTTTACTACATTTTAGTACAATCACCCAGTTTAGTTCTGATGATTTGGCTTCACTATTTATTATTGAAAGGCGTGTCTCTCTTCCTATGCTCTAAGTTCCATGCATTATCGTGGTTGCACATTTTGGAAAGATGACGTGATAACAATGTGTCTGCACCTTTAATCGTCAAAATCCAATTGACTTGGCATTTCGGCAAAAAATTTTGTGTTTCTGTTCTCTGTGACAGCTCATATCCATGGAAACATGAAAATCCTGCTGTTCCACCAACTTGATATGTTTACCCACTTTTTGATCTAGCAATAGCATTCCATGGCACTTTAAGTTCTATGGTGGCAACCAAATTCCAAGTATAGCTGCAGCTGATCAAGGCCTCCTCATGTTAGATGTTGTTTCTCACAATTGGATAACGCAAATTCAATAAACTGACGTACCCGAAAACATACTTTTAACATGAAAATTGATAATTGTATGAATTTTTGAACACCGCCCATCTTCACTGATTCACCGTTTTTTATCCACCCTGCATATAGTGTTGAAATTTTATGTAATTTCACCTAGCCAATCTACCATCTACAGGGTTACCCACAATCGATATGCGGAAATTAAGAATCGAACGTGCTTACTTTGCATATTCGTGAAAAAAGGAAAGTAATTTTGTGTGAGCAATATTCTGATAACTGTGGCAAGAAATACGCGATCTTTGAAATAAAGGTTTATGGTCACATGCTTTTTAGTGCTGAATTCAACTGTCGTATGAAATTGTAAAAAAAATCAGAATGCAAAGGTGGAATTTTTCATTTCGGATTGCCGAATTAGAGAGCATTATTTCAATGAAGTCGATTTTCTAAGATTTTACGGTAGAAAATGAACTCAACTTTTTTTACTGCCTACAGTGAAAAAAAATTCACCCAAAATTGTTGGAGGAAAGGTGGAAATGTCTCTCATTCCGAACCCTGCGCTGAAAACATAATGAAATAATCCCCATTGGTTTTTTTTTGTAGCCTTCCGAAGTACTTTCATAATTTTTTATTTGAAAAACTGGAGGCAGTACGAAGGTCACATGTGTGCTTGTGGGCTGCCAGGATTACTTGGAGAGAAAAATAAATTGACTTTATTCTAATCTTAGAAATATCCGTTACCAAAGCAACGCTAGTTAATCGAAAGTTGGGCGTTCGATTCTCACCAAAGTTTGTAGAAATGTTTTTTTTTTTTCATTTTTGAATTCATATTCCTATCCGGGTCATTCTGTCAGCCCAATTTTGGCCCTCTTAAGGCCTCCAGTTTTTTGGATAAAAATTATGAAAGTATTACGAGCGTAATCTTTACAAACAAAAAAAAGGAAACCAAAAAGGTATTTTTTATTTTGTTTTCACATTAGTATTAAAAATTAAATGAAGTCAACCATGAAAGATTCCAAAACTTTTGGATGAATTTATTTTGGCTGAAGACATGTAAAAATAAAGTTGAATTCGAATTTTGGAAAAATTTTTTCACGAAAAATCTTAGAGAAAATCAGATACCTTGAAATTCTAGTATTTTTGTCCACAATAAAATGGGGGGATCAGAACAGAAAATTAATTCTCGCCAAACTACTGAACTGAGAACCCGAATCAGGCATTTCTGAAAAGGAAATTCAAAGACCTTTAGAAGGACGTGTTTCATTTTTGCATTCTTGAGGTTGTAGCATCATTGGCAATTGTCTTCTCAAGTCTCAAAAGTACAGTTAAATATGTCCCATCACAAACATCTAGGAGCATAGAATAACTGGAGGGAAGGCTTCATACGCTCGACAGATCATTTTGAACTGCCAATAACGGCGGTGGTTAGAGTTTCGTGTGACGCCCGATAGATAACGCTGAGATCCTTTATTCAGTAACATGTCAGATATTTTGTTCTATGGCGCTACAATTGCAAAGAATATAATGCTTCTTTTAATTGAAAATGGCCATAAATCATAACATAGACAATATTGATGACATATCAACGCTTTATTCTAATCAACTTTTTATGCGCAATTTTATGGGAAGTCTGTGATCGGAAATAAATTCGTCAAAACAATATCCTTACCGGAAAAAGCGAACATTCAGGTAAGTATTATTATTATTATACGGGAAGACTGAGGTTTTATCTGTTCTCGTGTATTATACGCAGAATTGTATGGTACCCCGTTTACATTCCCTCTGCTAACACTTAGATTCGGAGCGGGAAACAGATTTTTCTTCCTATATTCAATCTGATCCTTGTAGCCATTTCTTTACACGTGCTATATGCATTATATTGTCGGATTTACGAAAAAAAGTATGTATTGCTTTCTTTCAAAAGAATATATATTATGATATAGTAATAAATGGGACCTAATAAGTAATAACAACTAATAACCATTAAAGATAATTTTATTAAGGATAGCCATGTTGTAGGAAGAAACGACGTTGTCGCCATCTCGTGACCTTGCGGCGAACTGACAAGTTCGGACGTTTTTGGCAGTTCATTTTCGTAGGGGAGCCTTCTCTCCAGTTATTCTATGCTCCTAGCAAACATTAAGGTCGGCGTTTAAAGCGAGTAGGAAAGCTCATCCGATACAGGCGCCACCATCCATTTTATGGAATATCTCCATAGAACATGCATTATAACTATCAAGTTCTATGAATATCTCTCTGATTATGAATGAAATGGCGCTCTCTATCCGAAAATCGCCGAACTATGAAATAAGTGAATTTGTGGGTAAAGCAGGAGCTTTTTCCCGCAAAAATTTGAATTTGGCCATTCTCTGCCAATTCCGTATTTCAAGTTGTTTTTCTCAACGAAATTATCAGTAGATTCACTTTTAATCGGATGTTGAACTATTTTCATGGGTCTTTCTGTTGAAATAAAACAGAAGCATGAGTTAGCTTATTTTCTTCTATTTTTGAAAGAAAAAAAATTAATTTTCGGAATGAAATCGATTCATTATTTCATCAAGAACTCCAATTCTTCCTGAGTTTACCCACAAAATTACAGTTTTCAAAGTGAAACCATTTTCAAATGCAACTTGAAATAAAAACACACTACATTGAACGCCCACCTTAATGAACTCATCTGAGTAAATTTCGCATATCATCATATGGGAAATATCGTTGGTGACTTTTTCATTAAGTATTATTATATCAACATTGTGAATTCTTGTTTAATCGTTCTGTTCGATACAATCTTGATGGTGCTTCTTTTTGAAGTTAAAGGCTTTGCCAAAATCGAATTTAGATACAAGCAATGAATTATAAATTCATTGGAGAATCCAAAAATATACAGGACATTTGAAATATGAAGTAAGTATTTATGTTTATTTTCAGGCAAGTCCAATCCTTTGATTTCCATAAATCGATTAATGGAGTTTACAGTTGTATATTATTCAGTAATAGGTAATCTGATTGCAGCAACAACAAAAACAGAGGTGAATTTCATTTGAAGCATTCAGCTTTAGTTCTGGTTTTCTCAACTGAATCTAGTAACTGATGAGAAATGAAATTCTGTTGGTGAAATCCTAGTTGAGATTCACTTTGATAGATATTAGTAATTTGGTCCATTGACATTTTTCGATTAATTCAATTGGCTCATTGAGAATGTCAATAAATAATGTATTATATCATCATAACAGAAAATGAGACAAGTCTGGGAAGATTATAATGAAGCATGCAACCCCATTAAGAATTACCTATAAAAAGGCTCACCTTGGTCAACAAAATTATCAACTAGAGTGTTACTTCTTGATTCTGTCAGTTTCTCAGTACTTTCTTCATCAGCAGAAGATCTGTCTGATTTTATATTACTGATGTCTGTGTATTCTGATTCACTATCCTGATTCAAAGTTGTTCCCCTCTTTTTTTGAATAATATCTTCCTCTTTCTTTACCAAACTTATGGGCATTGATTTGCTTGGTATATTTTGGTTTCCATTACTATCGACCTTAGGACGCTTGCCATTAGATGCACTCGTGTTAGAATTCTTAGGTCTCTTGTTATTTGTTGGTGGAATGTTGATATTTGGCATTTGTGGTTGTATAGACGGAGGGGGGCTTGGATTGCAGATTGCTCTAGTTGAAGGGTAATGTGGTGTTATGCCCATACGACTGTCTACAGAATTAAATTGTTGGCTGCATTGCAAATCTTGAATCAAATTAGTGAAATCCTCATCTTCATCATTATCACATTCAAATTTTTCATCTTCTTTGGAAGAAGATTCACTCTGTAATAGAAAATTTCAAAAATGTATGATAAGTAAACAATTTCCACTATAATATGTGGATCAGTTTTTATGAGTGAACAATTGGAAAATTTTCTTTTTGGAGTTTTTGCCATCTCCAGTAATGAATTAATTAAAAAATTCTTCAAAAGTATACTTGTGTCAGTCGATGGATATCTCAAAGAGCAAAAGTCAAACTTTCCTAAAATCATGGGCTATTGCCAAAGGGACACAGTCCTATGAAATATTGAGAGTGATGTGGAACATTATGCCAAACACATAACTGATTCCATATTTCTATATTATTAAATGATTATATCCTAATTATATTATTTCATCTAAAAACTAAGAATCTCCATATTTTTTTCGTTCTTTCTGAAAAGATAATGAAAAAATAAGGATTCTAGTTATATCAAAAATGTATTAATTCGGAAATTTTCTGCTTGTACTATCATGGTACTCATTGAGAAACATTGAAGTAGTTTAATAGATAATCAATGAATACCATTATGATTATACTGATAACTCTCCCGAGGAGACCCCTCAGAAACTACAAGCTTCTAGCTTGTACAAGTTAGGAGAATCAATTGTTTCTTTAATTTATACATTGATGTAAAATACTATCGGCTTAAGTACTGCCCAAATTTTCTTTAGAAGGTTTTGGACTTAAACATGGTGTATTTTTGTGGAATACATGTCAATGTTTTTGATGAAATATTTCAGCATATTTGTCACAAGTTCTTGGGAGAGCTTTATCGCACTCTTCATTATTAATAAATTGCAAAAATTCTGGTAGGAATAATTTAATCAGCAAAGCAATTTTTTACTTCAATGCACAAGTGAATGATAGCTTGTGGCTAAACTTTCCCCTAATGTTACATATTGTTTCCAAAGCAACGGTAGTTGCGCATGCATGATATGTTCAGATGTACATTTTTGTAAGAAAGTTGGTTAAGAAATAAACGAATAAGAGTAACATGTAAATATAAGCTTTATTACCCAGTTTCATTCCAAATTGAATGAACCCGATTTATGCCAAAAATATAGACAAATATTTAACACCTAATAAGGACGATTTATTAATCGATGGTCGATTAATAGTCTGGATGCCAGTGGGACAATTTGCAAATAATTAATGAAGTTTTCTAACTTTCTGTAAAGCTTTATTAGGCGGAGTCTACCACATTTTTCCTCTGTGAAAATGTTTGTAGTCGCGGCTTTTTTTCAGCAAACCTCTCGTAAGTCGACCATATTTTCATTTTTTTTACTCATCCATAGGTACTCATTTTGTAAAATGTAATCATGAAAACATTCTGGGAGAAATGAGAAAACATGATTGTCTGACAAAAAATAGCGTGGCTTTGAGCGTGTCTACCAACATGAACATGATTGAAAATCGCATTTCTTTTTTATTATTAATACCCTCCTGGTTTTTTCAGAATCGGTTGATACAACCATATGAAGTATGAAAATCATAGATCTTATAGTGTAATATATATTCGTATCCGAATTAATTAGATGTTCTGTGTTCGTTTTCTCTCCCTTCAGTCCGGATTGGATATAGATATAATAAACACAGTGATTAAATTCAGCTTCAAATCGTTGAACTGGGTTATGCTCTGAACTGGGTTATGTAGGTATGTTTAAACTCAATGATTATATTTGACATAGAAATTTCGATGAAAGTTGCTTTTTTTCATACTTTTGGTTGGATACGGAAATTCTACTCTAGAAGTGAAATGTTGCATGAAGTGGTAAAAAGTACCTGTAACACCTCTGGGGTTATGAAAAGAATGTTTTCAATTGTTTATACTTGTAACTATTTACCTTGAAAGTCTGAAGCTTTAATAATAAGTATGAGGAAATGGATTATCAAAATAAAAATGAACAAACTGAATTTTTTCTTGCCCAGTTGAATATGGAATCTCCTCCCCAGGTTGAAGTCGCGAAATCTTCGAAAAGAAAGTGGTAGTTTCATGCAATTCCGTTTGAGGAATACCAAGGGTTGTAAAAGTACATAATTTGGTAATTTTCCCTTTAAATATAGAGCAGTTTCGGTTTTGCACCACAGTCATCTGCAGGCTGAAACAGTGTAGACGAATTTTAGTGTGTTGCCGAATTTTCTCTGCTTAAGATAATTCTTGTTCTAATCTATTTGACAGTTTTTCAGTTATTGCCGATATAGTATTCTTAGTAGTGATGGAGTGTTTCTTGTTTAAATATCTGAAAAATAACCCTGGCTGCAAAACGCAAAGGGTGGAAGTGAAAAAATTCACAGTTGACAGTGGAATATATTCTTGGCATCAAGAGAACACGTATCACATATAAAGATGTCATTCTACCTGACAATTGGTCTGATACTTTTACTGGATACCATTCGTCTTGTAACAAAGAATTCAATGTGAGGAAGGAGCATTTCCATTGTTTTTTTTTAGATTTGAATAAAAACGTCAGTAAACACTTTTATTTAAAATCAATAGTTTCATTTCAATAATAATCAAAGAAAGATTCTGAAACAAAACCATCAACACGACGAATCAAATCGGAAGTCAACATCAACTTTAACATCAAAGCCCATAGAGAAGGACATTACTTATACACATTTGTCTATGTCACAACCTAACCTAGATGGGAAACCTCAAGAAAACGAAAATATACCAAATATAAACAAATCAATGAAGAAAACTAATAATCATTCAAACCAACAAAAACCCTTTTCTGCAGTGGGTGAACAGGAAGAAATTAGTGGAAAATAGAAGACGATCAAGAACCAAGAATGCTAATGTTGGAACAGCACAATTACAAAAAAACGAGCTGGAAAACGAATTTCAGTCTATCAAACCGGAAAAGGAAAATAAAAAGCTATGGCTTTTTATATCTAGAGTAAAAGAAACAGTAGAAGAATCTGACATTCAAACCTATATAGCAAAAAAAGCATCAATGGACATCAAAGACATTAATGTAAAGATTCTAGAGACAAAATTGGAAAAAAGTTTCAAAAGCTTCATGATTGGAGTACCAACCAATTTGAAGGAAAAAATATATGAGAACGAGTTTTGGCCCGCAGGGATATCTTTCTCTCGTTTCAACTTCTCACGTGGTCAGCATTTTTTAGGTACAAATTAAGTCAACCAACACAATACACTAAATCAGACACACCATTTCAGAATTTTTCAATATTCCATCAAAATATACGTTCCATAGGTAACAGTAGAGATCAGCTAGAAGAAATTATGAATCAAAACAAACACATCAAAATATTATGCCTCACAGAGCACTGGAAAGCAGAAGATCAACTTAGATATTTTGGCATTGAAAATTTCACCCTTGGAGCATATTTCTGTAGGAGTGATGGAGAACATGGCGGAGTGGTTATATATGTGAGAAACGATATACAGGCAGTGGAAAGAAAGGATATTGCTGCAATCTCTGTAAAGGGAATTTTTGAAATAGCAGGGATCGAATTTAAGTTGAATGGAAGAAAACACATTTGCATGGTTGTACACAATAATGGAACCACAGAGATTATGCTAAATGAACTGGACAAAATTTTGTACAAGCTTGATAATTACAACATAACTATCGCAGGAGATTTCAACATCAACATGCTAGAAACTTCAACAAAAAAACAGCAGCTCCTAAACTTACTAAAATGTTACAACTTGAAACAAACAATTTTCAATGCTACAAGATTGACCGAGACAAATGCCTCATGCATAGATGGAATCTATACCAACCTTGATATCCCATATGATACAACTACCTGGGATACACATCTGTCTGATCATTTGGCTCAACAATTAACATTCCAGACAAAGGAAAACAGCAATCAATATGCTTGGAAAAGAATATACTCCAGAAGAAATATCGAAAAATTCAAAGCATCATTAAAACAAGAGGACTGGAAACTTATATGCAATGGGGTTGATGATGTAAATGTAATGTTCAACAATTTTCATGACGTCTATCTCAGGCACTTTAGAGTAGCCTTTCCTCTGAGAAAGATAAAAATCATTAAAAACAACGAAAAGTTTAAACAAAATCCTGCCATACTAAAACTAAAAAGTAAATTAGATCTGATGTTGATTTTGAGTCAGTATAATCCATCACTAAAAAATGCATACAAGGAAGTAAAGTCACAATACGATAAGGAATTAGTTACACAAAAAACCCAATTATATGACGAAAAAATAGCAACATCTGACAACAAAAATAGAGCATTATGGTCAGTCGTGAAATCTATAAAAGCAAATGAAGCAGAAAGGAAATTGCCGATTAAGAAAGATCCTATGCGAACAGCTAATGAGCTGAATGAACATTTCATCAACATTGCATCTAATTTAACTGCCAACATAAAAATGAACAAAACTCACTCAATTCCAAAAGAACAAGATAAATCCATATATATCAAACAAATAACCAAAGAAGAACTCAGAGATATTGTGAAATGCATGAAAAATAAACAAACACAAGGTATAGATGGTATCTCAAATAAGTTAATAAAGCAAACCATAGATGAAATTGAAGAACCATTGGAATACATAATCAATAAATCATTGAAACATGGAATCTTCCCAGACAAATTAAAAACAGCAATAATAAAACCCATTTACAAAACAGGAGAATTACGAAAATTACCGCCCTATAAGTATTCTACCATCGTTTTCCAAAATATTTGAGATGGCTTTCTGTAGACAGCTAATGAACTTCGTGCTGGATAACAATATAATATCCAAAAACCAGCATGGTTATCTGAAGGGAAGATCGATACAAACAGCGATATACCATTTCATAAAAAAAATATTAGACGCATTTGAGGAGGATGAACTGGCTTTGGGTTTGTTTCTAGACTTATCCAAGGCTTACGACTGCGTTTTTGCTGAGAAACTTCTTGGAAAACTGGAAAGTTGTGGAATTAGAGGACAAGCACTGAAATGGGTTAAATCATGGAATTGCACAAGGCAGCTTTGTAGGGTCAATATTCTTCATCCTATACAGGGTGAGTCTTTGACTTGTACATATATTTTAACTGTAGATTCTTGAGGCCAAAGGAAACCTTTTTTTCATTTTCCATTTTTCCGAATTCGGCTCTGTTAAAGAGATATAGCCATTTGAAAAAAAAAGTTGAGCTTAATGCGTGCCTGGATCAATTCTCTGCAAACACTTCAAAGTTCATATTTTTTGATTGAAATTGATGTGATTATTAAATATTCTGGGTGATACATATGAAAAATACTCAAGCACCAACCTTATTTGAATAAGAATGTTATAAACACGATATTTCCTAACAAAACACTTAGTTCTGTCCGATCATTTCGGCTGTATGAAAAGCTATATTTCTCACACCAAAATAAGTTCCTTCTTCGATTGTCCTGAAGATTAGTTTATAGACACTAATAATTTGTTCATATTTCCTCGATATTCTAAAACGATCTCATAAAAATTGGTTTCTCACTAACCTATCCCAACATTCCCAACTCCATTAGCCAAAGTCATATGTTTCGGTGTCAATGACCTAACTATACCCATCCTCTGTGATATTCAACACAGAACATATTCAATTCACCCAGAGAACTCTAGAGAAGACGATGCCAAATTGCCGATTTTCTCTTCAAACAATGCGAACTCAAGAAAGCGCTACGTTCCCTTCAGATGGCCGTGGAATCCACGGCGTGGATGAAGCCATTGTAGCCGTGACGCAAGACCGTTGTTCTGTGCTCCAACCAGTCCAACCTAAAACTTTAGTCAGTGATCCCATAGACGAAGTTCACTCTTTATTTATTTACAGAGAATGAAGCAAACAGGCTTAGAATATAAAACAAATATTCTAAGCAAACAGGTGATGATTATGTAAATGACTTTCAGTGAATTGATGTGATAGTGTCGTTCTGGTGTCGAGTTATATTGTTTCGATAGATATTTTGCTGAAGGACCGGTAACAATGAATTTTAAATAGAAACTGCCTATTAGTGCCTATAAAATAATTTCATGCTTCTTAGAATTCAATTTTATGTCCCACGAATGTAGAATTTTATTATTACATATCTCTACATCAAACGTTTTTTCATCATAGAGATTTTAGTCTTGACAAAGTTGATAAACATCCTGACAACGTTGGTAACTTGTTGAGAGACCAGAGAAAAAAATTATTTTCGATGAGATTTAACCCAGGACTGCACTCAGAGAATTCTTGAAATTCATGATTTTTTCCTCTAATTCAATCTTATACAATTAGGAATAACTTGAGAACGACGCGTTTTATTGAAAAAATATAAGAATACTTTTGTTTTCTAAAATAATCAATTCTTTCGAAAACGTGAACCGTTCATCTTTTTTAAGTGGTTTCATAGTATTTTTGCGTGAATTTATAAGTCGACTATACTGTAACTTTTTTACCAGGAGAAATATGAAATAAGTTTCAATTGAGGAATATGCACCATGAATAGAGTAGACTATTAACCAAAATTCAGTTCATTCGAAATATCGGTTCCGCATATATTGAAAGAATAGTGTTAATTTCATGGATTTTTGACACCCTGTATCTTCCAAACGGAACCGAATTTTGAAAAATGGTATGGGAAAAAAGTGTTTCTTTTGATGGGAGGAATCTATAGTTAAAATATATGTACAAGTCAAAGACTCACCCTGTATATCAATGAGTCTGGGGAAGAAATAGATGAAGTGAACTACACAGGGACAGTGGTAAACTATGCTGATGACACCAGCATTTTAACTATTGCAAGTCAATGGCCAGAATTGAAAAAGATGGCTTCAGAGGTGTTGGCACTTTCCAACACATGGTTCAGCAATAATAATCTAATATTGAATAAGGAAAAGACCAATGTTCTAATGTTTCACCACATCAAGTCAGGTATAGAGAACCCAAGTAGCATAAAGTGGAATGATCAAACATATAAAATTAATAATTATGTAAAATTTCTTGGAGTCTACATGGATCACGAATTAAATTGGAAGTACCAAATTGAGTATGTCGGAAAGAAGGTTTCATCAGCAATTTATGGATTGAAGGTGGTTGCCAGATATTTGAAAAGCATCTCATTGAAAACTATATATTATGCAACAATAGAATCCAGACTAAGATTTGGAATAATATTCTTTGGATCAGGAAATATATCATCTCTTTTCATTCTTCAAAAAAAGGCAGTAAGAATACTGTTTAATTTAGGTAGAATTACATCATGCCGTGGAATCTTAAAAAAAAATAAAATCTTAACTGTATATGCAGTATATATACAAGAATGCCTCATATTTCTGCATAAAAACAAGGAACTTTTCAGAGAGCACATAAATGAAAATAAGACAAAATACAGCATAAGAAATCACAATTACACATACCCCAAGATCCGTCTAACTAGCACTCAAGACCAGGTGGAATATAGGTGCATTAAATTTTTCAACGCATTGCCAATTGGAATCCAAAAAGAAGAAGACTTGAATAAATTCAAGAAGTCAATACATGAACTTTTGTTGAAAATTGAACCATACAGATTTGAAGACTTTCTTTTTGTAAATAAGACCTAAGAGTTAGTATTGTACATGTTGACACAATTTCATTTGCTTTTTCTGTGATGATCATTTGAAATAAAGATTCTTATTATTTATTTATTTATTTTTCAAGAAGTTTTTTGTCCCACTAAGGATTTGCCGCATTTTATATGGTGGACAGTCGTTTTTTCTATGAAACGAATCTCTTAAATACAAATTCATTCTTGTCCGACAAATATTGAATTTAAAAACTCAAAAAAATCGTCGTTATTCATTTGTCAGACAAGAAAAATGTCACATTTTTTTTGTCGGAAAATTGCATTTTTATATTTCATATGGTTATATCAACCGATTCTGAAAGAAACAGGAGGGTATTAATAATTTAAAAAAATGTGATTTTCAGTCATGTTCATTTTGGTAGTCACTCTAAAAGCCACACTATTCTTGTCATACAATAATGTTTTCTCATTTCTCCCAGAATGTTTTTATGATTGCATTTTACAAAAAAAGAGTATGGATGATTAAAAAAAAATGAAAATAAGTCGACTAACGAGAGGTTTACTGAAAAAAGCCGCGACCACAAAAATGTTCACAGAGGAAAAATGTGGTAGACTCTACCTAATAAAGCTATACAGAAAGTAAGAAAACTCTATTAATAACTTTCAATTTGTCACACCAACACTATGAGCTATTAGCTAATTGAATTGACAAACAGGAATTGGAGTGGTGTAAGAGAATCGATCTGTCAGAATTGATTAATGTATCCCTCTCTCTCAGTTGGATAGAAAAAAAAATGCCAATTTTAACTTGAGAGTTGAAATTTCATACTGCGGCATAAACAAGACTCAAATCTCAACAGAGCAGTTCAACTACCCCTCAAAAGTTGAGTATAGCTTAGCCAAGTCCAACATGAAAATAAATCAGTGCAGTTGGCCCTAAGTCTGTTTCAGATCAATGAAGAATCTATCTTAAAAGGATCCCGCATGCGAGAAAACCATCTGTCCCAACATATAGAGATGAACTGATTTAGAATTGAAATAACTATTTATTTTCTATAATTTTATGAATTTGGCTCACTCATCTGTACTTTTGGTGGAAAATTTCCATTCATTCATGCTAAAAACTTACCGAGTCATCTCCTGTCAACCCTTTGACCTGCAAAAGTTCGGCAGTCCTCAGAAAAGATGTCAAATTCTCTCTAAGGACACTAACTTCCCCTAAATACATGAATTCCAGTATATCTTTCATATGTTCATGTCCTACCCCTTTCAATATCACAGTAGGATGTTTGCAAGGATTGACTTTGAACATTTCTTTAAAAAACGGACTGCAAATAGATAAAACAACCTTGTGAGCTTGAAGAAATTTTCCATCCATTGCCAGAGTAACATCTACCATGTCAGCTGCTTCAAATAGTTCATGAAAACCCAAAGACAGGTTAGAGTGAAAATTGTTCCATTTTAAAGCAAACTGCTGAGTGTGTGTCGCAGATGTATCCATTTTGCTGGAAATGTTAAATAAATGTAGATAAACTTCATTGGAATAAAAGAATAAGTAATCCGATTTAAATCTTCATGAAGTTCAAACATTTTACTAAATTCACTTACCCGTTATTCTCTGGTACAGTAAAAACGAAAATCGAGCGAAAAGCCGAAAACTAGGGCATCAACGAAACAAACATAAATGAAGAAAAGATCCTCAATAGATTACATAACTTAATGTACCTACGCTGATAAACACAACGAGAGATGAACAACCCTAATTAACCATTTCCGGGCCAATCCGGGCATCCGGGATACGTTGTGATTGACAGAATGAAAAACGTTGCGCGTTTGCCATGTTCCTATATGGAGTTCCCTGTTCTAAAAACATAAATGGCCAAATAACAGTGTTGTCACGTTGTCACCGAACTCCAGAATTGTTGGCATTCTTTTTTGAGCGCTGATTAAATTTATTTCTCATTCATATAAGAAAGAGGACAATCATTTTGTCACGATGTTAGTATTTTTCGAATTTTGGGACTGGAACGGTCTCAAACGATATAGTTCAACTCACTGATCACTGTGTGACCAGTCTTGAAACTTCCAGGGTAGGTTTGATTTTGAAAAACCTCCATTGAATGCTGCATTTATGACCGTTTCGTTGATGAGTAACATTGGATTCTGTAAATTTGGTTATTTGGAATTTTTTCTCTTGATGACTGCAAATCCACTGGCGGATACAGGGGGGGGAGCATGGGGGCCATGCCCCCCCCTCGGACGCCGAAATTGACAATAATCCCTTTATTAGTAGTCCTATAACGTTGCCAAAATTTTTATTTCTATTGATGGCCAGTGTGCAAATCTACGGATTCCTTCGAGATGAAATTTTGTATTAAGACAGAGAATATTCTGTAACGCGTTGCCAACAACTGTGAATCGGAATTGGGTTCACGTTTCATTCCAACTTCGCTCATCAGATTGCCTATTGCGAGCTAAATCTGCCAATGACGTATACTCCATTCGTCCATTCACACAATGTATCCCGGTTGGCCATGAAATTCTGACACCGCGGATATTTTGAAAATGTTAGGTTATAGTCATGTTCCTGTCAGATACGTACGCAACGTTGTCGTTTCTACATAGAGATCGTAGTAATTAGTGTAATTACGTATTCATCAAAATGTTTATTTCATTTGGGAACATAAAATGAATATGGGGAAATATTATGTAAATTCAATAATTCCAAAGACCTGGCGAATGTTGAAGAAACTTTTTTCTCTGTTAATACTGAAAATATTTCATGTCTATAAACATATGGTTGGAAGATTCAGTTATGCTTTTTTCTCGTACAGAAATCAAGAATCGAGTGTTGAAATTTTAATGAAGAATAATGGACAGAATAGTAGTGATAGTTCATTCGAAAAAAGAATAAAAGTACTTGAATAACCCGAAAGAAAAACTTCTAAACGAACAGACGGACCTATCGAATTCCCCACTTTCCAAAATTGATAAGAAATAATGCCTACAGAAGACATTTGAATACCTTTTTGCACAACTTGAAGTACTCCAGTATGAAAATGTAGTAGTACTAGCTCTTTGTAAGGTTAAGTGCTGGTTCTCAAAAAATAGCTTCATACTACATGAACAAAAAACTAAATCTATTTTCTTTACAACCACGAAATCTAGTTTTGATATACCTATTGAAGTCGTACTTCGCGAAAATATTAGACTGCCTTCTGGATGGTTCATTCTTCATTATCATCTGAATCACACATAGAAAAACTGATTAACAGGCTGAGCACAGTGATCTATTCTTTTCGGGTAATTAAAGGTAAATTAGATAAAAACACAATGAGAGTACCTTTTATATCATGCCAATTTTTTATTCTATTCTATGGGGGAAGGGGGAAGCGAGCAACTGCAAAGAGTTTTCATTAGTCGAAAGCGCGCCTTGGGTGTAATTTTGGTGTTGAATTATAGACAAACTTGCATGAGAATATGTTTTATTTTTTTAACCGGAAACGGTGCCTCGAACAGCAAAAAGTCAGGAGACCTTATTTGCTCCTAATTAAATAAGGGCTCAAATAGTTATTTTTATTGTCGGAAAAACCAGTGTCGTATAATTTTTTTATCTCAAAATATTCTGTCTCGCAGCAGTACGGACGCAACAGGTAGGATAGAAAAAAAATGATATTCTGCAAAAAGTGCTCCTTGACGCTCAAAACCTGTCTGAAATTTCATAAAAATATTTCAAGCAGTGTGAAAGTTATTAATAAAAAACATTTTCTTTTCTATAATTTTAACACTCCGTATCTCGGAAAGGAAACATTTCTCGACATATGTTCATATCATATGACAAACTGGGGCTTATTTTTGATGTAGAAAACGTGGTTGAAATTTCTTGGTTACGATCTGGACCACCCTGTATAATTAAAATTGTGTTGAACAAATTGATGAGTTGCAGAAATTTGATGGTATTTTCCAGTTTTTCGGCTTCTTGTCCTAGGGCCTATTGTAAGGAGTCCACCATACCAGTTTTTTCTCTTTGAGGTCTGAAGTTGGGACATTCAACAAGAATATGTTTGACGGTCATAGTTCGATCACAAGTGTTCTTTTTCAAAAATAGGGATATTTTCGATGAATTCAAACAAAAGATATTTATCCAACAAGATCATTGGATTATACGTATCCCATGTGCCGGGTTTCCACCAAGCGGACAGGTCAAAACAAAACACGAACTGTCCGTTCGAACAGAAATTTTGAACAATTTTGTTCGGAAAATGTTCGAAGACTGTTGGGGTTCCTAACGGACTTTCTGTTTACACCAGTAGCGGACAGAAATGAAAGAAAACTGTTCGTGTTTTGTTCAAGTTTCATTCAGTTTACACCGGACGTGTAGTTGTGAGAATGTGGCGCGCTGCAATCTTGAGAAAACAAGACGACGAGGATTTATTTTTGCTGGCAGTTACATTTTACATTATTAAAAAGAACAAAACTAAACGCCGGTTTTGGATTAGGCCATCCTTAAGGAAAAAGGAGGAAATGTGACGTCTAAACTGTTACAAGATCTCAGAGGAGATGATATGAGTATAGGAGGTGAACTTCGATCAAGTTTTAATAAACATTACTTCTTCCTTTCACGCACCGAATCAAACTACCACTAGATCGCAACAACGTAAATAATAGTGATGTTATCATTCGAATGAAAAATAATCGATCATTCGATTATTGCAATAATCGACATCATTCGATTATTAGAATGGATCATTCGAATGATAAAATAATCGACGCAGAACTAAAATCCCGTTTTCTGCGCATGAATCGAATAATAACTCGAGCGATCGCTCGAATGATGCGTTTGATCTCGAGTGAAATTTAATTCGAATGATAAATCGAGCGATCGCTCGAATGATGCGTTTGATCTCGAGTGAAATTTAATTCGAATGATAAATCGAGCGATCGCTCGAATGATGCATTTGATCTCGAGTGAAATTTAATTCGAATGATAAATCGAGCGATCGTTCGAATGATACGTCTGATCTCGAGTGAATTTTAATTCGAAAGATGTGAAACACATTCTTTTACATCGTTTTTTGATAAATGCGTCCAATGAACACAGGTGCGGACTCTTATAGGATTCTTTTTGATTTTATGAATATTTATGAATTTTAGAGTTTACTTTCTCGCGGCAGGAGGTCACAAGAAAAGTTTCGATTTTGATTCATTGTCCTTTTGTACCCCTTCAATATTGCCGTTCGAATATTTCAATTTCGTGAAATGCATGGAAGTATTTATGAGGTAACTAACTTTTATTTCAATTCATGATGTCTGCCCCTTAGTCGGAGGTATCAATGGTTTTTTGAGAATTTTCATATTGAAAATTAATGAACAATAAAATATTCTTTACTAAATAGAAATTTTGATTTGAGAAAATAGAAATAGGTACTAAGATAAAACAATGAAATCATTAAGATAAAATATTTATTGTATGAAATGAACTAATGAAAGTCGGAAAAGCGAAAACTCTGCGGTTAACGCTGATACAAGCAGAAAACAGGTGTTCGACCATTCGATTATTTTTAATTCGAGTGATCATTCGATTATTGCAATCACTCGAATGCTCATCATTCGATTATTGAGATCATTCGATTATGAACAACACTAGTAAATAAAAACAAACTGGGCGTTTACACCAAGCTGACAAACAGTCCTAGATATCGTAAATCCTTTGAAGTTTACCGACATTGGATGGGACTCTGTTTGTGTCCGTAAAAACGCAATTCGCGGACTTTCGAGTCCGGAAAACAATCCACAAGTTCTAGAACAGTTCGCGGACTGTCACAAACGGACCGAGTTCGTGTTTTGTTTTTGTTCTGTCCGCTTGGTGGAAACCCGGCAATACATAGACTCACAATTCAAAATGGTCATACACAAAATGTTATTCATATAAAAATTTTTGTTAAATGACTTATTTTGTCAAAAGAAAAGCCTCACCTTTAAATACACCCTGTATAGTCCACCACGACATGCAATAACCTTCGATGAATACAGAGATATTTCTCAAATATTTGATGGTATATTGGTATATTCATAATCGGTGTCGACTGGAATGCCAAACACACTCCTGGAGTTCTCGACTTGTTACCACAAAAAAAACGAAACCTCCTTCAAACTCTGTCCGACGCGAATCTGGACTCCTTCAAAAATGGTGCTCCAACTTATTGGTCTTCCGACCCAAGAAAAATTCCAGATCTGCTCGACTTCTTCGTTACCCGTGGAATTCCTCGAAACAACTGCTTAGTTGAAGGCTGCTTTGTTCTCTATTCCGATCACCGGTCATCCTCAGCATGATTACCATCATCATTAGTAAAAACACCCCCTCCGCGTCTAACATCAAAACACACTGATTGGAACAAACTCGAATACTACATTACATTGAAGAAAACATTGATCTGAATTTACGAATCGAAAGTCTCAATGACCTTACAAGGAGCAGCAAGTTATTCCACACCTCCGGTCCTCCAACAGAAAGTAGAAATCCATAGCATTCCACTTCATATAAGACAATTAATAAGTGATAAACGCCGAGCTAGAAGGATTTGGCAAAGATCAAGAAATACAGCTGACCAACATCTCTCCATAAGCTACACAGGCAACTGGCAGTAACCCTCAAGGACTTCCAAAACTCCACATTCGAACACTTCATAACTACACTATCCCCTGACGACAATATGCTATATGGAAGGCAACAAAAAATTTCAAAAGAACACAGACTCATGTACCTCCAATCCGTAAACCGAATGGAGAGAGGACCCGAACGGACAAAGAAAAGGCAGACACCTTTGCAGAACATCTGAGCGAAGTATTCGAAGGTGCTGGAGCGCTGGAGGAAATACAGACAAAGACATCCAAGAATTTATTGACACACCTTTTCAGATGACCACACCTATTAAACCTTGCACACCAGCAGAAATAAAGGCAGAAATAAGGAAACGTACTTTTATTGTGTAACCGCATAATATCCATGTCGCACTTCCCTACTGCATGGAAGTATGCAGAGATTATAATGATCCATAAACCACAAAAGCCTCCAAACGAACCAACATCATTTCGACCCATCAGCCTTCTTACCACTACGAGTAAACTCTTTGAAAGACTTTTTCTCAAAAGAATCAAGGAAGAAGCGGATTTTTCAGAATTACTGCCCAAACATAATTCGGATTTCGTGAACACCATTCTACCATTCACCAAGCCCAAGCCCATGGAATAGTGAATGAAATTGCTACAGTACTTGAAAAAATACTGTAACACAGTATCTATATATATGAAGGAAAGATGTTGGTCACACCATTTATAACTCGAGATCGGATGGACTGTTTGTTATGAAACTTCATATATGGATTCGTCTACGGTCTGGTTATTATAAAATACAATGAAACTTTGAAAAAATCGATGAAAATTTTACTTATACAGGAAATGCTTTTCCTCCTTTTGAGTAAGGCCACTAGATGTCGCTACAGTTACAGTTACGCTCCGCTTATTCGTTTGGACTTCATTTGTGATATTCTCCGCGTTAGATGGCGATATAAACAAATAGTGTGTACAGTGACTATATTCCCTCTATAGTCACTGTAATAGTGTGTAATTTGAGTTGCCTACAACTCTGCGCTGTTGGGCAAAACCAAAATGTCTTATCGTAGGAGTACAGATGTCTATAATGATTAGATTTCGTGGAGATATGACAAAAGTTTCGTTCTTACCAATTCAGATGGCGCTATTCACACATTATGACTGATGATTATAAGTTATTTGTATAGTTTTATTTATTCCAAATAACGTAATCGTGAGGGTTCTATATTTGACATTATCACAATTAAATGGCGATGTTGAGGCTTTCGCGGCCATCCATTGATGTCATCTGTTCTTTTTTCGAGCATTTCGGTCGTCGTGGTTTGAAATGGTCGAAAAAAGAACATATGACATCAATTACTGTGTAATTTACATAGGGATTATAGTACCATGAAAGGCTATTAACAGATCCAGAAGCAGGTGAATATCGCAGTGAATTTTTATCGAAATGTCAAGTAAATCCGATTTTGGCGATGAGTTCCAATCGTGAGATGTCCATTCTCATCTTATCTCATAATTTTTAAAATGTTTTTGAATTTCTGTTTGGGTAATAAATATATTTGCGGAAATAATTGAATCCAAAATTGCCATTATTAGTGATTGACATATTATGACATATTATTTTTGTGTATCTGTTCTGTGTGATAGCTCATATCCATGGAAACATTTGACAGTTCAAAAATCAGAGAACTATGCCGTTGATCTTCGATCACCGATGATTACGATTTGTGAAATCCACCGCAAGTATCATTTAGGCGGAACAAAGTTCGCCGGGTCAGCTAGTTCCTTGATATAACTCAAGCTTTCGACAGAGTGTGGCATCCAGGTCTTCTCTTCAAACTAAAACGTGCACTGAACTGTATAACCACTATCTTCTGCTAAAATCCTACTTAACTAAGAGAACATTTTCAGTCAGATACAATGATCAAAAATCTTCCAGTTCATTCAATCAGGTGTTCCTCAAGGGAGTGTACTTGGGCCATTTCTCTTCTCAATCTATACTGCTGATATACCCGAAACAACCAACACAACCATAGCAACTTATGCCGACGACGTAGCTGTTTTATCGAAGTCTGGTCTGGGACCCTCAAACTGCCTCTGAAAATCTCCAAAATCACCTTAACCTACTAGCGAGATGGTATAAAAAATGGAGAACTGAAATAAACACCACCATATCAGTCCAAATAACCTTCACCAACAGGCTCACTACTTGCCCAGCCGTAAAAATTGACAACTCTCCGATTCCAATCAAAACCTGTGTGAAATACCTGAAGTCCTGAGCCTACATCTTGATCAACGACTCACCTGGCGAAAACACATTGAAGCCAAACGAGCTTGATCTCAAGTCCCGACAAATGTACTGGCTCATCGGAAGGAAGTCCAAACTTTCATTGGCTAACAAGCTTTTACTTTACAAGAGCATGTTGAAACCTATATGGTGCTCTACGGACTTCAACTCTGGGGATGTTCAAAAACATCAAACTTGAATATAATTCAAAGATTTCAGTCAAAAATACTGAGGGGATAGCCAAAATGCACCTTGGTACGTCAGCAATCAGACACTCCAATCTATACTATAGTAAAACTGACGTTTTATATCACCTTCCGTTGCAGAGTAATTCGTTACTTCCACCTGTACATGTTACTGAAAAAAGGGTGACGTCTGTTGTAGTAATTTCGCACTCCATATTTATTTCTTTCAGCAATCACATTTCTTTCAGTAAAAAAGTACTGGGTGGTATGTAGCAATTTGTGGTTAGTAATAGTGTCTACTATGATAGGTGATATTGTGTACTTATGGTAAGTATTAGGGTCAACCTAGGAAAGTGATAGAGCGTACTTGCGGTAAGTAACAGTGACTCTTATCGTAACAAAAGAGGTTATTGTAATCATAAACTTGTTATGAAGTCTGAATGAAAAAGTAACTTGTGATAAACATAAATAACAAAAATACTTGGACTATGAAAAATGTCGCTTAGCATAAATTAATAAAGTTTTAATCTGCGCTGAATAAATTTTTAATCCGCGCCGAATAACTTTTTAAGTTGCGCCGATAACTTTGTAAATCGGTCCGATTAACTTTTCAATTTGCAGTAAATCGCTGAATATCATATTGAGTAACAAATGCTTCTTGGAACAAGTTAGAAAAGCCAGTTACTCTGATTAAAAATAAAAAACGGTTTGCAAGTAAAGGCGAGTTTATACAGCAACTAAAATAAAATAAGAACTAAAATAAAATATGAATGTTCACTTGATGCATTTCAATGACAGCGTTTATACAGGAAATAAGCTGAAATAAGGAATAAGAATAAGAATATTCTTATTCCTTATTCCTTATTCCTTATTTTAGCTCATTTCCTGTATAAACGCTGTCATTGAAATGCATCAAGTGAACATTCTTATTTTATTTTAGTTCTTATTTTATTTTAGTTGCTGTATAAACTCGCCTTAACTTCGCTTACTTATGATAAGATACTTTTTGTCAAGAAACGCCTGTACTTGTCGGAAATGAAAAAAGTTCTTTGTGCCTATAACCAGTCTAAATTTCAATTTGGGGTATTCAATTTTTTTTTCTCGGTGTATGCTTAAACTTTGTACTGTAAGCAACAATCATTATGTAGAGGCGTTTAGTTTATTTAAGTATAGCATCAACTCAACGTATTTCATGGACCTACCGTTTGATTGTAGCTATATACTTCTTTCATTTCCACTCCTTTCGATTGTACTTTTTCCGTTTTATTTTCGTCATTGCGGATGTCCAAGAATGAGCAGTTTGACGTTGTGCTGCTACTTGAAGGTCAGTAAGATCTTCTGCATAGAAAGCATCTGATTTGGGTTTGTTGTTTCTTTGGTTTGAAACAACACTTGCTTGAATGTTGGGGCAACTGAACGACCAGACTCAGAACGTTCAAGGGATGTCTTAACTCCACAGTTGCCGTAGCGGGGTATTGATCAGACTAAAGATGAATGATACTTTATTGATTACAATGTAACCTTATATACTAAATTAAATAATGACGATAGAAATAACATTGCCATATTTGGTATCATTGCACTAGCGGAGTCCCCGGTTGCATCAATTGTTTCCAGCCACTCAGCAGATTTCCGTCGTTCGGCGGCTCGATCGGCGTGATCTACTTTTGATTGTTCAATAATTTGAGTGGAATTTTCTGTATGATCGAGAATGAATATATTTTAGCAGAATAATGTTCGAATTTCGAACAGTGTTCTTGACTTGTAGGAGAAGATTGTTAGTTTTTGCATGTGCTGTGCATTTCTGTAACACATGATGCCTCTAGTGATTGACTGGGGCGGCGACTCGTACTCTTGAATATGGGAAATAATTGTACCATCGGCATCGCATGTAATAATACATGAAAATCTGATGGTACATATCAATAGGTCCTTGTTGTTCGATTGACGATTCTTTGATATTTTTTGCTTTTATCATGATACTAGCTGGACCGGCGAACTTTGTTTCGCCTAAATTATACTCACGGTGGATTTCACGACTCGTATCACCAGTGATTGGAGATCAACGGCTTGGTTCTCTGATTTTTGAACTGTCAAATCAAGTTGATTCTAGATCAAGCTCCGATCACCAGTGATTACGCTTTGTGAAACCCACCGTTAAAGCTGTTCCACCAACTTGAGATGTTTACCCGCTTTTTGATCTGGTAATAGTCTTCCATCTTACTATAAGTTTTATGCGAATCACACATAGCCATCTAATAGCGGTTATATCAAATAAAGTACCTACGTTCACGCATCAACGGTATAGCGACACCTAGCTGCCCCGGCGAACTTTGTTTCGTCTAAATCCTTGACTATACCATGAAGAATACATGTACTTATTCTTCCATCATGGACTATACCCACTATATAGTCTAAGGCCTAAATTATACTTACGGTGGATTTCCCAAATCGTCTTCACCGATGATAGAAGATTAACGGCTTGGTTTTCTGATTTTTGAACTGTGAGATCGAGAGGGTACTAGATCAAGCTGCTATTCATATTTTAGAATTGAACTGAAAATATTTAAGTGACATATTTTCATCCTCGATATCTATTTTCTTGTTGTCTTCCGGAATATACATAACCTCTACATTTTTCGCAGTTTCCGAATTTCCAGTTCCAGTTCAATCCTTACCAAAAATTTGGCTTTGGTATAATCCTTAGACCATAGAAAGAGGAGACACACCTTTCAATAATAAATAGTGAAGCCAAGTTTCAAAATCATCAGAACTGAACTGGGGATTGTAATACTACGGAATCAAAATGTAGTAGAAATTTTTGCAACGTTGTGACGTTCGTTGAATTTTCTAATAAATAAACTCTCAATCAAAATGAAAAGTTTCTTAGATTGAAATTCATTTACTCATTTGTGCGTGAATGCCAGAAACGAGTATTGGTTTCTTCAACTATTGTGCATTCTTCACATTACATATACTTAAGTATATGTAAATGTTCGCGAAACGGATCGATCTTTTTGCTCCAGATTAATGTATAAAAACGTTTGGCAATACGGTTTTTTGAATCTATGTCCAGTTCATTCATAATTACGTGCCGCCATCTTTATTCTATGAAATTTTTGACAATTCGAACAGTGTTGTCAACAAGATTTTGAGCTTCATTGTATGTTAAAAGCGTTATTTGGATTTATTTTTGAATATCTCCAGCTAAATACGATAAGAAAATGGTTCGTAAGTGTCTTGTGTGTGGTAAATTGGACTATTTGAATCCTAACTTGAATTTGCACAGGTATGTTCTAATCTTTTCATACTTAGTATCAGAGGCGTAGATTTTTAGAATTTCACTTTCCAGATTACATTCTGATATTGAGAAGAGGAACATCTGGTTCTCAATCCTGAATATTACTTGATGATCTTTCTCAGAAACTGTTTGTATGTTCCGAACACTTTGAGCTAAAAGATTTCGTTATTCGAGTGAATGGTACCAGATATCTCAAAAATGATGCCAATCCCCTTCTTGCCAAACCAATGTTCGAACTTTCGTGCTTAAGGTAAGTTTCTGGGAATTTCCAGAGAAAGAACCAAAATATTGAAATCAAATATTAGCCATTTCACCAAAAAAATCGTCATTGTGCCGGTACTCTGGAAACTCAACAGAGGGATGGATCAGATATAAGCATCTCACATATGATAAATTCGATAAATTGATAAGTCTCTTCCCAGTACCTGTTCTCCTACCGGCAGGTGGAATGGTTGTAATTTTTGTTGCATTAGTGATTAATTATATCTGGTGTAATCTGTTTTGCAGGGTTGAAAAAATTGAGCCAGTGGAGAAATGAGATTCATGTTCCCGATTCACTGAGGCACCATCTTCTTCTAAAATTAGAAGAATAAAGTGAATATTTCATCTCAAATCTCTTAAATTCCATTAACTCTGACAACTAAGTCATGATCATATCAAAAAATCTTCTCTTCTTTTCAGGCATTCATTAATTCAGGAGTTGCAAGAGATTCATTTCAAAGAATGTTAAAAGATCCAAGCAAGCAGGAGTCAGTGGCGGTTTTATTTATCTACTGAGGGGGGGGGCGAAGTGAAAAAATAAAAAAGCAGTTCGATGATAAAGCTAAAACAAAAATTCTAAATGAGGTGAATAAAAATATACAGGGTGTCCCACGTTCGAGTGCCTATTAGACGTGTCTGGAGAACTGGACTTATTTGAAATATGAAAATTGGGATTATGATATTGTTCGAAATTCTCTACAGACCTGAAGTATTTCCAGAGCCGGTTATACAGGGAGTGAAAATAAATTCGCTCAAAAAATTTTTTTTCAATTTTTTCTTTCCTGATATGATTGAATATTCAATGCTGAATACATTTCTGTTAAAACCATTGTATTCATTCGAATAGTTTTCAGAATATCGAAAAAAAACTGAAAAAAAGTAAAGTATTTATGGTCAATATCATGTTAATTTTTCCTATTCTGAACATCCTGAGTGAAAACCGTAATCACAAAATCAAAGTAGTAGAATGTGGAAAGGTCATGCATCTTTTGAATTTCATGAATATCATCACTTAGTGTTTCAAACTTTGTGTCAAAAACTGTGGTCGGAAATTGGCCATAACTTCTGTTTTTCAAATTAGAACCCTATTTTTTATTATCGCGTTGGATTCTGCGAAGAAAAATAGTGATAGCACTCAAAGATGCTGTTGCTTCTAAATTCAGCAATTCCCGAGATATTTGAGCTCTTCTCGATTCATGTTGTACTGTTGTAGGTATAGAGTCAAATTCATCGAATCTAAACAGATTCGATGAATATTCTCATGAAACCATAGTAACAACTCATAATTTTATTACACCTGTCATTTGTAAATCATAATGGGATCATTTATCTTCTATGGTCACAGAATATTCTCAAGTAAAAGATTAAATGAATTTGATTCTACGTACAACATGAATCCAGAAAAGCTCAAAGAACTCAGGAATTTAGGAGCAAAAGTATCTTAGAGTGATATCACTGATATCATTACTTTTCTTCGCAGAATCCAACGCAATATTAAAACAATAGGGTTCTAATTTGAAAAACAGAAGTTATGACCAATTTTCGATCACAGTTTTTGACACAAAATTTGAAACACCCTGTGATGATATTCATGAAATTCAAAAGATGCATGACCTTTCCACATTCTTCTACTTTGACGTTGTGAAAACAGTTTACACTCAGGATATTCAGAATAAGAACTACGACTATGTATTTAGCATTGAATACTCAATCATATCAGAAACGGAAAGTTTGAAAAAAAATATTTGAGCAAATTTATTTCCACTCCCTGTATAACCATAAATGCTCAGGATCCAAAAATATTTAAGGTCTGTAGAGAATTTTGAACAATATCATAATCCCAATTTTTAGATTTCAAATATGTCCAGTTCTCCAGAAACGTCTAATAGGCACTCGAACTTGGGACACCCTGTATATTGAATATATTTACTTTTCAGGTATCAGGGGTCATGCCAGTCAGACCTATTTCATTCGATTTTTATGTTAACCTAATAAAATTAAAGTTTAGGGGGGGGCGATCGCCCCTGTCGCCCCCCCTGAAAACCGCCCCTGGCAGGAGTACAACGTACAACCCATCATTGAAAGCCTTTGCATTAACATTGGCCTCTTTTTTTCCCCATAGAATACAATTCATCAACAGCCCTCCCCTTTTAGAAACTATCGCAAAGTATAGATCTGTGGATGGAAGTCCAGGTATCATAAAAGAAGCATTGACTGCTCTGGTCCAAAGACAAGAAGTTTCATATCCCTGGTACTGGTACAAGATTCTCAGGATATGTTAATATTGGTATCAACTTGGATTCTGCCTTCCAAATAGAACTATGACTATCGAATATATATAGGGCTTTGGGAGGAGCAGTTAACAACCAATGGGCCTGTTTTCAATATCAATGTTTATTTTAATATCGCATTCAGTAGATTTACTATGGTTTTACTTATGGTTTCATGATTACATGTTCTTCTTCATGATGTGGATAGTGGATGAATAAATGAGGTTCACTTTCTTCAAGGAATTATGCTAAATTTTGTGAATAAATAAAGAAGGCATGAATTATTGTTGCTTTTTTCATACTGAACGCCGTTCATAGGCATATAATGTACGCTCGGCAATTCGCCGCCCCGTAGATTTCCATCTCAAATATTGATGACTCGGTTTGATGCTTTTTGCAGCCATTACTTATCATATTTGTAATAACGTGATAAAATACCTCAATTAGATAATATAAAATCTCGTGAAGAGGAAAATCTGATTCCTTCACATAAATTTACACATTTTTGTGGTCAGTTTCAGCATTTAATGAATCGTGCAGTTTATTTTATATACCTTAATTGACTTCCTGAAGAATCAATTGTTTTTCTATAATTTTTCATACTTATTTTCACTAATTCCAAGTAATATAAAAAAGCTACGCATTTTAATATGTTCAATAATTCATTTGCATCAATTACGAATCTTCAAATATATTTATAGTACAAAATAATTTCACATTTCTATAAACCGCCCTCGTACCAATATTGAAAGAATTCGCCATAAAAGATTATTAACTCGTTATTTTATTTCCATTCTTCAAAATCAATAACTCCACGCCACTGGATTTTTCAAAGTTAGATTCTGCAATGTTGCCACATAAATGTAAAATGATATTGCTATCTTCGTCCCACTCATTGAATTCTGACTGAATTTTGGCTTCATCAATTCCCGAATTTATGAATGAGATGCTGTGTCTCCTCTTTCTATGGTCTAAGGTATAATCCATATTATACTTTTCCTCAGAACTACTATGAATCAAAATGTCAAGAATATGAACAAATATTTGAATAACAAATAAAAATCGGTCATTTGTGAATAGCGCTACCTGAAGTGGAATACAAAATGAAACTTTTCTAATATTCTCAATTTTGGCTTATCAAAATCTAATCAGTGCTCACACCAATATTTTAGACGTATTGATTGCTATTCTGCTAAGGTCAAAACATCTGAGTTGGTGAGACTTTCATGGTTCCATATGGATATGAGCTGTCACAGGTTGATCAAAGATGGATTTTGGATCGAATTAGTGGGAGAAATTTTGACTTTTATGACCGTAAGGCAGTTTTGTTTGAACGTTTAGTGACATGTGTTGTGGGTGCTACCAGAGTCTCCACTCTCCATTAGGTAAGGTCGGTAAGGAACTCTTGATCTGGGCTTTTCCGAATCTTTATTCCGCACCTTTATTGTGTTTATTTTGTGTAGAACTATTTTCCTGCTCGAAGTACGTGTTATTTTCGTTTTTTATTTGTAACGTTACCTTGAAAGAAACCGGCTTAGTTCGAAGCTAGACGCGTCTCCGCGGTGCACACAGAGGCCGAGTGTCTCGGCTCAAAGTCGCCCGGTCCTCGCCGCTCGGTCTTTCGATCCTTTGGGAATTTTACGATTTTTTTTTGTCTCGTCGCTTGTTGGGCGGTGTTGAGTCCTCCTTTGTTTCTTCGGTGCAGTGGCTTATTGGTCACGCCGCTTGTGGTGCGACACCCGGTAGGTGCGGGATAACGCACAGCCTGCGAGCTTCGTGAGCCGTCCCCGATATTTTTGGTGGAGGCACTGCGCTGCCGTGCGGTATAACACGTCGGAGTACGTTTTGCAGGATGCGCCGCGCGGTCACATGGTTTGTCGTGCGTTTTCACCTGTCTCGTCCCTTGTTGGACGGTGTTAAGTCCTTTGTAACCTTTGTTTCTTCGGTGCTTTGGTTCGGTCACGCCTCTTGAGGTGCAACACTCGGTAGAGGTGACTGACCGGTTGCCGGAGTCATAGTGGGATCACGCACAGCCTGTGAGCTTCGTGACTCCTCTCCGACATTTTTGGTGGAGGCACTGCTCTGCCGTGCGGTATATAGTTAATTAGTTATTAATTAATGAAAGTGATCAATCAGGAGCGCGCTACAGAAGAATAACTAGGCAGTGGGGACGCGAGAGTACGACCCCAGTCTCGGTTTACTGCGTGAAAAGCCGGCAGCAGCACTGGCGTCTCACTCTCGCGCCCCCACTGCCTAGTTATTCTTCTGTGGCGCGCTCCTGATTGGTCACTTCCATTAATTAATAACTAATTAACTACGTTATCAAAAACTTTCAAACATGGATATTTGGGCTTTAAATATTTTTCACTTTTGATACCCTCAAGGAAGTGCGGGACTTCTGGGACACCCTGTATATAAGAAGAAGATTTACATAAACAGGAATCCCAACAGGAGAACCCAATTACAGGGATTCACTAAATAAAACGTATATCCAAACAAGTTGTGAACTTAATCCTAAACTATTCTAAAGTTTTATGAACCAAACATTAAAAAAAAGCACATTCAGTAATTCCTAAATAAATATTGGATCAGATTTCCCTTGAAGACGGTAAGTGACAAATTGAAAATATCGATGTTATAAAGGTGCCAGTTATAAAAAAGCAAATATCAAGAAAATCGAGTGTTAAAATAAAGATGTACGGGCCCTAGGTATGAAAAACAGCTCCCTTCGACGGCCAGTAAAAATGCGGACATTAAAAAGAATTTCGATGAGAGGAATATCAAATTCAAAGTGGCCATTTATTATTCGGTATAAAAAAGTTTGACCGAAAATAACTCTTCTGTGCTCTAAGCTTGTCAACTTGTATAACTTGAGTCTCTCGTGTTGGGGACACTCGACCTGCCGATTTCCGAATCTATAATTCAGGGTTTGGTGAACTTTCTTTGAACTCTCTCCAAGCGATCAATGTATTTGTAGTAAAAGGGATTCCAAATCGGTGTGGCATATTCCATAGTCCGGGTGCCCGTGGGACAAATTGCAAATTATCAACAAAGTTTTCTTACTTTCTGTAAAGCTTTATTAGGCGGAGTCTACCACATTTTTCCTCTGTGAACATTTTTGTAGTCGCGGCTTTTTTTCAGCAAACCTCTCGTAAGTCGACCATATTTTCAATTTTTTTTTAAATCATACATACTCTTTTTTTGTAAAATGCAATCATAAAAAAAGTCTAGGGGAAATGAGAAAACATAATTGTCCGACAAAAATAGTGTGGCTTTTGAGCGTGTCCACCAACATGAACATGTCTGAAAATCGCATTTTTTTAAATTATTAATATCCTCCTGATTTTTTCAGAATCGGTTGATACAACTATATGAAGTATGAAAATGCAATTGTCCGACAAAAAAGTGGCGTTTTTCTTGTCCGACAAATGAAAAACGACGATTTTTTGAGCTAAAAAAATTATAAATAATGTTCTAATTTTTTTTATTCTCTCTTCACCTTGAAAATACAATGTAGTGCACCAGTTGTCCGACAAAAAAAATGTGGCGTTCATTCAAAAATTAAAGTATTCAATGCTCCAATTTGGTTATGGATAGACTATATACATTTATCAGATATAACTTTGCTTATGTTATAAATAAACATTTGATTTTTTTAGCATCATTGGAGGATGTGCTGAATACTATCATTCAACTGTCCGACGAAAAAAGTTCGGCAATTTCTCAGTCCACCGAATGAAACTTGTTGGTCTCGTGAGCTTCCATTTTCATAATTAATCATTATATTTGACTGTCTGTCCTAACTTAGGGACATGATCCTCCTTATTCATTATTATATTTGACGTTTCATTATTATATTTGACGATGAAAGTTGCCTTTTTTCATACTTTCGGTTGGATATGGAAATTCTTCTCTAGAAGTGAAATGTTGCACGAAGTGGTAGAAGGTATCTGGGACACCTTTTTTGTCACACCTCTGGGGTTATGAAAAAATGTTTTCAATCATTTATACTTGTAGCTATTAACTTTAAAGGCTGAAGATGTAATAATAAATATGAGACAATGGACTATCAAAATAAAAATGCAGAAACTGAATTTTTTCTGCCCCAGTTGAATATGGAATATACACCCCAGATCGAAATTGCGAATTCTTCGAAAAGAAAGTGGTAGTTTCATGGAATTCCGTTTGAAGCTTACCAAGGGTTGCAAAAGTAGTTTGGTAATTTTCCCTATGAATATGAGTGCTATGTCGGTTTTGCACCGCAGTCCTCTGCCGTCTGAAACTGTGTAGACGAATTTGAGTCTACTGCCGAATTTTCTCTTCTTGAGATAATTCTTGTTATATTCTATTTGATAGTTTTTCAGTTGTTGCCGATATAATATTCTTAGTAGTGATGGAGTGTTTTTTGTTTAAATATTAGGGTTAAAAATAACCCTGTCTACGAAACGCAAAGGGAAGAAGTGAAAAAATTCACAGCTGACATCCTGAGACAGTGTAAAATATTCTTGGCATCAAGAACACCTCATAATCACAAAAATAAAGATTTCATTCTTCCTGACGATTCGTGTGATACTTTTACTGGATACCATTCGTCTTGTTAAAAAAATTCAATGTGAAGAAGGAGTGTTTCCATTGTTTTTTTCATTAGATTTGAATAAAAATGCCAGTAAACAATTCGAATTATATAGTTTCATTCCAATAATAATCGAAGGAAGATTCTGAAACAAAACTATATTTTTCAAGAGGCTTTTTTGTCCGACTAAGAATTTGCCGCATTTTATATGGAGGACAGTTGTTTTTTCATATGTAATACCACTAGAGATGGAATTTTGCCGGCAAAATTTCTCGATTGTAATATGAAAGTTTGTTCTCATGACATTTTTTCCAAAATATCATTTGCGAAAATTCCGAAAAGCAACAAACTATTCGGCATTACTATTCCACGAGAAAATAGGGTAATGTGTTCACATTTGACGCGTATTCCGCTATTTGGCAAATTAGAATTAAGGAACTATAAAGATAGGTATGCTAGAGTTGCGTTCGGCCTGTCAACTCCGGTACGGGGCGAGTCGAACCAGAGTTTTTATTAGAGATCGCTTAGTGTTAGTGGAACTTTTAGAACTTGTCACTTGTTCCTATTTGAACGAACGAATGACAATTGACCATATTCACCGTCGCCATATTGTTGTGCGACAATACCAACTTCCCAGTGTTCCCAACGGAGAAATATTGAGTTTATCAAAAATACTATCAGATTATTAGTATCTTAGACAAAGTCTGAGATTAGTATGGTATGTGTGGTATGAGAGGTTATGTAAAATTGGTGGTAAACTTTGGTTAAGTATTTTGTGATAAAATCCAGGAAATATGGGTAGATATCAGTACAGTGGAGGCCATGGTTGTTGTGTCAGTAATTGTTCGCCAAGAAATACATCTTAAAATAAAAATACTGACACCAAAATATTTCAATTTAAACTTTCGCGGTCCTAAGAAATTAGTGACTTTCGTTATTCGATGTTGAGAACCCTGGGTAGTTGGTATTCTCGCACAATAATATGGCGACGCTGAATATGGTCAATTGGCGAATACGAAGATCAAAGCGCCCTCTTTCATCGGTGGTTGGAATCGGTTGACAAATGTCAACCACTAAAACCCCGGGAATTTCATATTTGAATTTAACTTCTCAGCTGATAGATTATAAATTATAGTTTCATAACTGAAATAAGTTCACAATTTGAGTTGAACAATAATTCATTGGAAAAGATGAATCGACAGGTACATTATTACGAAGTAATAAATATTTCTTTATTGGTTGCTATTATTATTCTAGGGGTTATAGGCTGCATAGATGGTTCACACGTTCCAATAAAAGCCCCCAAAATGAACCATACTTCTTATATTAATAGAAAAAACTTTCATTCTCTATTACTTCAAGGTGTATGTGATCATAAATTAATGTTCACTGATGTTTATACTGGTGAGGTTGGTTCACTTCATGATTTCAGTTTATACAAAAAATCAACTTTTGAATACGTACTTGAAATCTCTCGCAACAGCATTCTGTTTCCTGTAACGCCTTTCGTCATTACCACATTACGGGAGTTCTTAGAAAATGACGAAAATGTCTTTGACATAGTTAATCAACGATGAATGATGATGAGACCTATGAATATTAACTCGGTGATTTTTAACAGGTTTCTAGGTCCAAAAATAATTCACAAAACCATTTGTTTGGAAAAAAGGCCAACTAGTTTCGATTTTATTCTAAAATCTTCATCAGGGCTCTGAAATGGAATAACATACACTACAATAATCTAAGATGTTCGAAATTACAATTAAGAGATTAAAATCATATTTTTTTTAACACTTATTTTAGACATATACAAACAAACAAGTATATAAATGAGGAAATAGGTTCGGAATATAGGGTGAATTTTCGACTTACATTTTCACTTTGTGTGGTTTCGTTGTCAACAGTTCTGATGTCAAAAATTAATAATTTGGAGAGGACAACAACTGCTCGCATGGAGGACATTAAAAGATTGATGTTATCAATTAGTATTAGATGATTCTGGAGTATGCGCGGATTATTATAACAACTTACACACCTGGGTTGGAAAACAAACTTCTATGCATCCCCGATTTTTCAATTAAATAATAATATGCGGTATTCAAATTTTCAATGTCGTTCCTTTTATTAATGGAATTTTTTTCTTGTTTTATTGATATCATCTCATCTAATAACCGTCTTTTCAAATTCGTTTGCCTACCTAATATTCCCACCGAGCCAGGATCCTGGCTTTTTTTGGACCTAGAAACCTGTTAAAAATCACCGAGATAGTTAATCAAACTTATTTTAAAATTTGAAATTTCAATTCCGTCTAACCACAGACCTCCTTTCGCGCCCTATCTCTGGAGCTAGGGTTTTCAGAGTTGGTTCCAAAAGCTCTACTCCGTCTGGCACGAACGACATACAATTGACACTTTTCGATCTGACATGGGTGGCCGAACGACACGGAGCAAAAAGTGTTTATGGAACCGACAGGCCGAACGCACCTTAGATAGACCTGGCTCTATGGTTGATTGGGTCCAACCATAGACTCGAAAATTACAGGATTCGCAACATTTTCATCATTATCTATCGGGGTGATATACCAACATAAACAATAAATTATTATATATTTGACCATTAGATGCCGTGGCATTAACACCACGAACCTAACCTATTTCCAATGTTTTTCATGTGAGCATGCCGAAAAAAGTCACCACAAGATCTCTCATTCCGAAAATATGCTCATTCTATTACAGATTTCATTACTTTCGATTACAGATTTCATTTCATTCGAAGGGATCTGTAATTTTCGAGTCTATGGTTGGACCCAATCAACCATAGAGCCAGGTCTATCCAGCATACCTATCTTTATAGAGCCTGTAAAAACCCGCCGAAGGTCAACTCACCGGTTGACTCTAGCTGAGTTGGTTCCTACTTTAATTCTAAAGCAATATAAGCGGAATAAAATACAGATTGACTTTTTAAATTCAACAGCTCTGACAACTCTCTTTTTATTTTTTCGACAACACACTTGATAAAACATTAAATCAATAGCTACCTAGATTAACATTGGCAAATCATAGAAAAACATAGAAATAGTTCGAAATCGATATTAGATGAAACGCAACATTCTCCCACCCGAGAAATTAATTAAACATAAGCAATTTCTCGTGACAAATCAAAAAAGTCCACAATTCCAAGAATGAAAACCAAATCTCGGACAAAATATGCTAATACAACTTAATCTAAAAACTTTACAGGAGTCTTAATTCTACGTCCACTTCTCGAGATTCTTTCGACACTTGAAACGATATCGGGTGCTCTGCTTTTATTCACTCCCGCACTACCCGAATCATTTTTGTCTTCACCCTCGTTCACATCTTGATGCAAATCGGTGTCTGGTTCAGGATCATCCATAGCATCTGCTTTTTTCTGAAATCCAACCACTTCTCCATCTCCATCAAATTCGAGAGGATGCAACCGTTGCACCGGACGTAAGAGTTCGCCAGAAGACGTTTTAACTCGTGCAAGTCTTATTCTTCCGTCTTTTCCATGAATTACCTCGGTAACGCGAGCGAGTGGCCAATCAATTCGTTTATTGAAGTCATTTCCGATAAGCACCACTTGTCCTAACTTAACGAACGCACTAGACTTTTTGTCGTGAAAAAGTTTGAGCTGCCCTAAATACTCTATGCGGAACCTATTTCGTAGGTTCTCTCTAAGTCTCTGCTTGTTTCGCATGCTTCTCGACAGACATGTTTTTTCGACCACGTCACACTCCGGTAAGTAGGCGCCCACTTGGTCTCTCAAAAACATAGCAGGTGTTAACGCAGATAAATCATTCGGATCGTTAGAAATATAAGTAATTGGTCTAGCGTTCACTGTCGCCTCGCAATCACATAATATAGTCATTAAATCCTCATAATTGAGACATGCGCACCCCAGGACCTTTCTCAGCAATCCCTTAACGACGCCAATAAGTCTTTCAAAAAATCCTCCCCACCACGACGCAGTTGGAGGGTTAAAACGCCACTCTATGCGCTGTATAGAGATTTCGCGTACTATTCTTTCCCAGTCCAAATTCGAAAATAAATTTTCGGTGCCACGAAAATTGGTGCCATTGTCACTATATACAATTTTCGGTCTTCCCCTCCTAGCAACAAAACGACGGAAAACTTGTATGAACCCCTTGGCAGAAAGGGACAACGTCAGCTCCAAGTGAACAGCACGATATACAGCGCAAGTAAACAGGCACACCCAAGCTTTTTCGCCGGTCTTTGAATGCAATGGTCCTGCAAAGTCAACTCCAGTGACTTCAAAACACATTGCGTCTCGAACTCTGTCTGCTGGTAAGGGTGGTGATTCCACTGTGAATCTTCTGCAAATCAAGCAACTCCTAACAATAGATCTTAGAGCACGCCGGCCCCCAATGATCCAATACGTTTCCCGAAGTAAAACTAAAAGCCCCTGGACACCTACATGACAAGACCTCTTATGTATAAACAATATGAGACTTTTAATTACAGGATGCCTTGCAGGCAAAATGACTGGAAATCTAAAGTCTTTGGTGTCTAGTCTATTTGCCACTTTTGTCACCATTCTCAAAAGACCATCATCATCATGGAACGGTTTCAACTGCTTTATTTCTTCTAAATTAGGAAAACTGACGTCCTGTATCATTTTGAAAATAAATTTTTCAGCCATATTAATTTCCGTCACAGAAATATCTCCTTTTGTTCTTTGCTCTTCTCCCTTCTTCTTGATGTTGTGGATGAATCTGAAAACCCATGCCATCATTCTTATTGTCTTTGGATAGTCACTAAAATGATCAAAGTGAAAATCGACACAGCTTGATAATTGTCAAGAAGAGCCTTCACTAGCTTTTTCCTCTCTTCAAGAATTTCTGCTTCATCAACGTTCAACTGCTTGGTCACAGGCCAGTCTTCTTCCTGCTCATACAACCAATCTGGGCCCTCCCACCATCTTGACTTCAATAGTTGTGTTGGAGAACACCCACGTGATGGTAGATCAGCTGGATTTTTACTTCCTGGTATATGATGCCAGCTCCCTGAAGGCGTTAATCTTCTAATTTCCTCAACCCTATTATGGACGAACGTACCCCACTCTTCATTTCTTTGAATCCAGGATATAACTGTTGTGGAGTCACTCCAGAAGAAGCTTTCATAATGGTGTGACAGACTTTCAGCTACTTGTGAATAAAGCCTAGATCCTATTGTCGCAGCAAGCAATTCCAAACGTGGAATGGTAATTGTTTTACTGGCTTTCTCGATCGGTGCCACTCTAGACTTAGCTGCCAATAGGTGAACTGAAACCTTGCTTGATTCCTTTATTCTACAGTAGATTGCTGCCGCATAGGCATCTTTCGAGGCATCAACAAAGGTGTGTAGACTAACATCTTCAGGCTTGGCTCCCCCAATCTCCGTCCAACGCGGTAATTCTATTTTCAATAGATTAGGTACATCTTGAATCCACTGCTTGGAAAGAATGGCAATACCATCATCTATCTCAGTATCCCAACTGATCTTCCTCGACCACAATTCTTGCAACCATAATTTTGGTTGAAGTGTTGCGGGGCATATGAATCCAATGGGATCAAAGATCTTCTGTGCCATAGATAATAGCTTCCTCTTTGTTACTACCATGCCTTCTGTTGCTATATTGAGCAAATCCTTATTAATAGTTAAAATATCCTCAAACGGATACCATCTGAGTCCAAGCACAGATATTCCATTCGTCTGATTTTCTACGTTACCTGAGAACTCCCACCCTCTAAGCTCGAAACCTCCTTCTGCCATTGCTCGTACCGAATCGCCGATGAATTGGTTCAAAACCTCTTCATTTGATACACTGGTGACACAGTTATCAACATAGAAGCTCTTTCGAAGTCTCTCTATATTTTCCGTTGAAAACTCACAATTTTCATCAAAGGACATCTTGAGATATTTCGATAGATGGTATTCTATTGTTGCACCAAGCAAAAAAGGACTGCAGTTGACTCCAAAGACGACCCTGTTGTGTTGGTAAACTATTTCTTCACCTTGTTTGTCTACCCACAGAAACTTCAAGAAATGACGGTCTTTTGGATTCACGCTAATCTGCAAAAATGCCTTCTTAATGTCAGCTATGACAGCAATTTTATTTTCTCGAAATTTAATGATGAGAGAAGGTATGAGCTCAATGAGATTCTGTCCCTTTTCCAAGCACTGGTTGAGTGAAGGATTATCCTTATCACGGGCAGATGCGTCGAATACAGGTCGCACTGCGGTTGTTGATCCCTCTTTCACAACAGGTCGATGGGGAAGGAAATGACCTTGTCCATCACCCATGTCAATTTGTTTGATGATACCTGCAGATTCCCATTCTTCAAATACAGTGTTGTACCTAGTGGTAAGCTGGCTGTTCTCTAAACGCTTCACAGTACTTGCAAGTCTTTTCCTAGCAATGTTGAGATTACTGGTTAGAACAGGATGATCCTCAATCCATGGTAGCCTCACTTCATATCTGCCTTCTTGATTAATTTCCACGGTCTCCTCGAACAACTTCCTAGCAGCCAACGCCATTTCTTCCTTAGATTTGATTTCCTTTGGATCAGAAATGCCTAGGATGTCCAATTGCCAAAGTTCTGTTATCGTTGGATTTGATAGCATTGAAATTGTTGTGAGCATACTGACAGAAGTGGATACTGGTACTTTACCTTGTAGTGTCCATCCAAAATGTGTTTCATATGCCACAAGACCACTCTTCAGCATGTGCCTCTTACCAGTGTACAACAGCCCAGCTACATCTGCTCCAAATAACAGCTCTATTGCACCTGAATCTTTCACATCTGATACATCAATTTGGGCCAGATTCAGTTCCTGCATCCATGGACCAAAAAATACAGTTGACACTTCATTGCAAATGCAGGACTGATCTAGAACTTCAAATGATTGTTTATAATGACCTCTAGATATGGAAATTTCATAGCAATTGTGTGTATTCTCAATTTGTGTACCTCCAAAGAGACAATGTGTTAGTTTTTCTTTTCTTATTGGCTTCAAATTGAGTGCAACTGCTGTAGACCTTAAAATATAGCTCCTCTGAGACCCTGAATCGATTAAACACCTCACAGATCTGTTACCAGTAGCCCCTTTTATTGTCAGTCGCAATGTCTGAAGAAACACATGTGTATCCAAACATTGATTTGCCATAGTGTGGTCCTTATCCCGTTCGCATTTCTCATTTGATGGTTTGCCTTCTCGCGGTTTATTCAATAACTCCTGGCACATCAAAGGCACATGAGAAGACCCACAAATGATACATTTCAAACGCATTTTGCATTTACGAGATTGATGACCAATCTTCAAACATCGAAAGCACGCTCTTTTCTCCGATAAAATTCTTTTACGTTCATCGAAAGTCATTTTCTGCGCTCTAAAACAAGATTTACCATCATGATCTCCGGAACAAAATATACATTTTGCAACATCACCATGCAATAGTCCAGCTGCAGTCTTTTTTGACTCGAAATTTCGCCCATTTTTCTTCTCATAATTCGATTGTTTCTTGACAGTTTCAGCCAAACCAAAACCCTGACTTGCCAGGTCAACTCGTAATTCATTTTCTACTTCTGACCGCAAGAAACGCATTAAATTCCTCAATCGAACCTCTAGAGAAAACTCGTCATTTTGCGAAACAATTGATAGGTTCGAATTTGAGCATGACACGTCCTGACTGATATTGAAATTAGAACGCTGCCAAATTCGCATAAGGTCTTGTGGTAAGCATGACTCAATTAGAGGAAACAGTAGAGCCGCATATCTATCACTGGAGATACCGAGAGTATCTAAAGCCCGTAACTGTGTCTCTATTTGATCATACAAATGTGTTAGATCATGTTTACCCGGCGATACCGCGTTGTTGAGAACTAGCTTTAGCAACTCGCGCACGTACACTTCTATTTGCAAGTCTTCCCGGCCGAATCTAGATTTCAAACAGTCAATGATTTTTTCATAGTTTTCGCCGACAGAAGGAAAACTTTCAACAATTTTGCGTGCACGACTGCCATCGACAGTAGCTTGAATTATATATTCAATTTTGTCACAAGCATCAATGTCTGTATCCTCGTGGATTTTACGGAACTGCGACCAAAACCCAAGCCAATCACGAATGTTCCCATCGTATGGTTTGAATTGGATGGTAGGCAATTGAAATTTCCGCTTACCTTTTGGGGTATCACTGTCAGACTCACCCCTACATCCACCTTTGGATCTGTTTTCTAATGGATCAGGTGGCTGTACCATTAGCTTCTCGATTCGCAGCTTCAAATCGACGAATCTTCTATGGTAGGCATCACCCTGTTCCATCTCTGCAATGAGTTCCTCCTCTGAAGCATCCTCTTCCAGCAGATGATTGTAAATTGTATGATCCCCGACACTCAGCTCCTCATATTTCTTCTTCAAACACTCCCAGAGTACAGCTATTTGATCATATGAGATCGGTTCGGCCTTCACCAAATTATCTAATTCATTAGCCGATTTGGTAAAGATACAACGCAGCACTTTACGACTTTTCCTTCTAGCTTCAATTGTATCAGCCATTTCAGAGGATTCTCTCAGCCCTCAGGATGAACGAGAACAGTCTGCACAATCCGCACTATACAGGGTCTTTCACGAGGAACCTCACCCATATTTATACGGGAAACTACTGAACGTATTTTCATGAAATTCAGCACTTATAAGTATTTCACGATGCTGATGAAATCTAAAATATTTTCAAGGCATGAGCACCTCCGGTTTTTCCGGAAATGACGTCAACTTCCGTTTTTCAAATTAGAACACCATTTTTTTATTGCAGAAATAGATTCCTTAGAAAATTTCAAGTTATTTTGATGTAACATTTTTCAGTTTTGGTTGGAAAATTCTCTCTGAGCGGGAAAATTCGAAAAAAAAATCGAAAATAGAGCTCCGCTGAAACAAGAATAACTTCGAGGGTTTTGGATGGAAAATTTTCATTTTTGGGATTTTTCAAGATGTAAGATTGATGTATCCACTTTAAGAATCGAAATCGCGATTCATGATACAGGGGGTGAAAAAATCGCTTTCAAAGTTAGGGATGACAATATCGTCAAAAATCAATTTTTTCAAATTAGAACCCCATTTTTTATGGCAGATATTGAATCTACGTTGAAAAATAATGTGAGTGTATGCATCACACCCTTGCCCTAAAGTGGATATTTTCTGAGTTATTCACAAAAAACTGTTTTTCGTCTTGAATTTTCAGCTATTTCTTTTCCCTTCACGCCAAAAAAATGAAATTTTCAGGAACTGTTGCTTAAACCATGTTTTCGATTTCACTACCCTAATATGCAAGAGAAAAAAGTTACAGGGTGTTCCTAAATAGATGGCGAATTTGGATTCGAATTTGTATCGGAAACCTCTTTATTTCAACTAATCGGCCATCGGTTTTCTCTCCAGTGATAAATAAATAATTCCTTATGAACCATATGCAAAAACTTACCATGTTTTACATTCTTTTTTTTTAATGATAGATATCATTAATTACATCTGCCAAATTCCTCTTTATTCAGTAGCATGTAATTAATGATATCTATCATTAAAAAAAGAATGTAAAACATGGTAAGTTTTTGCATATGGTTCATAAGGATCTATTTATTTATCACTGGAGAGAAAACCGATGGCCGATTAGTTGAAATAAAGAGTTTTCCGATACAAATTCGAATCCAAATTCGCCATCTATTTAGGAACAACCTGTAACTTTTTTCTCTTGCATATTAGGGTAGTAAAATCTAAAACATGGTTTAAGCAACAGTTCCTGAAAATTTCATCTTTTTGGCGTGAAGGGAAAAGAAATAGCTGAAAATTCAAGAAGAAAAACAGTTTTTTGTGAATAACTCAGAAAATATCCACTTTAGGGCAAGGGTGTGATGCATACACTCACATTATTTTTTAACGTAGATTCAATATCTGCCATAAAAAAATGGGGTTCTAATTTGAAAAAATTGATTTTTCACGATTTTGTCATCCCTAACTTTGAAAGCGATTATTTCACCCCCTGTATCATGAATTGCGATTTCGATTTTTAAAGTGGATACATCAATCTTACATCTTGAAAAATCCCAAAAATGAAAATTTTCCATCCAAAACCCTCGAAGTTGTTCTTGTTTCAGCGGAGCTCTATTTTCGATTTTTTTTTCGAATTCTCCCGCTCAGAGAGAATTTTCCAACCAAAACTGAAAAATGTTACATCAAAATAACTTGAAATTTTCTAAGGAATCTATTTCTGCAATAAAAAAATGGTGTTCTAATTTGAAAAACGGAAGTTGACGTCATTTCCGGAAAAACCGGAAGTGCTCATGCCTTGAAAATATTTCAGATTTCATCAGCATCGTGAAATACTTATAAGTGCTGAATTTCATGAAAATACGTTCAGTAGTTTCCCGTATAAATATGGGTGAGGTTCCTCGTGAAAGACCCTGTATAGCAATTTAGAACTCAAGTCCTGTCACGGTCGCCAAAATATGTAAAAACCCGCCGAAGGTCAACTCACCGGTTGACTCTAGCTGAGTTGGTTCCTACTTTAATTCTAAAGCAATATAAGCGGAATAAAATACAGATTGACTTTTTAAATTCAACAGCTCTGACAACTCTCTTTTTATTTTTTCGACAACACACTTGATAAAACATTAAATCAATAGCTACCTAGATAGATGCATAGAACACCTGGTGTAACGACTCCCTACTAAAAATCGTGACCAAAATTTGTAGATCAAAACGGCATCCTAGATTTCAGATTTTGGACTAGTTCCGGAATAAATCCGCAATATTTATCAGTCGTGGCGCTACTGCGGCAACGCCAAAAAACGCGACCCCTTTCGGTATAAATGAAAAGCTTTACAAAATATCACGTTTTCGATCGACAAGAAAGTCTTAAACAAAATCTAATCAGTGCCAACACCAGGTATTTCTATGCATCTATCTACCTAGATTAACATTGGCAAATCATAGAAAAACATAGAAATAGTTCGAAATCGATATTAGATGAAACGCAACAGAGCCTTATTCATCATAGATTGACTAAACCACGTTGTTTGTTCTCTCTATGATATTTATTTCCGAAGCTATCTATGAATTCGAGAAACGTCAAAAATTTTGTCGCTGAAAAACCAACATGTTGGTTTTGCCGGCTTGAAAATTTTTTCGGGATGAATAGTCTATGAAACGAATCTCTTTAAAATATAAATTCATTCTTTTCCAACAAATATTAATGAATTTAAACACTCAAAAAAATCGTCGATTTTCATTTGTCGGACAAGAAAGACGCCACATTTTTTTTGTCGGACAATTGCATTTTCATATTTTATATGGTCATATCAACCGATTCTGAAAGAATCAGGAGGGTATTAATAATTTAAAAAAATGCGATTTTCTGTCATGTTCATGTTTGTACTTGATAGACAATCATGTTATCTCATTTCTCCCAGATTGTTTTTATGATTGCATTTTACAAAACAAGAGTATGTATGATTAAAAAAAAAATGAAAATATGGTCGACTTACGAGAGGTTTGCTGAAAAAAAGCCGCGACTACACAAAATTTCACAGAGGAAAAATGTGGTAGACTCTACCTAATGAAAGTAAGAAAACTTTATTAATAATTTGCAATTTGTCCCACGTGCACCCGGACTACCAGAATAGTTATCTATTCAACCGTTCATTAATTATTCGAGTGGGAAATATTGCGGTGGAGTAGTCTTCACGAGCGTTCGGTTAACACAGTTTTGGTTTGAAATCCGTAGCCCATTTAATTTTTGTTTACTGTTTCCGTGTTTCATACTAACTGCTTTGCTCTCTCACGGCTGCTTTGAATGCTCTCATTGTTCATTTGTTGTAATTAGACTGTGATTTTTTATCACCGCTTATTTTCCGTGTGTCTCGCCTACTCACCCCGCCAACCCGTAACTGTTTTCATATCTTTTCGTAAAACCCGTGAAGCTTTTGTACATTTCATACTTGTAGACGTCATTTCATTTGATCTTGTATTTGTGTTCACATTTGTTCTGGGATTCTTTGACATAATAGTATATTGTTCAATGAGCGGTAATGTAAGTCATAACACACGCAGATGAATGTTTGCACCGCGAGCCGTCAGGCGAGTGGTGTAATTCATCAAGTGTGTTATGACCATTACCGCGAATTGAATACTATGCTTTATCTTCGACTTCTTCAGTAAAATTCGAATTCATTTGCATTTTCAAAATTGAAAACAATTATCAAAAACACTGACATAAATTTCTGTGTTCACTGAATATTTCATGCAGTCATATATGCATCTATGGGCAGTCCAATGAACTGTCATCGTTCCATGCTTGGTTATTTTGAGTAGGATTTCAGCATTTTACATTGTTTTTCTTGAATGAAAACAGGCCATTCTTTAGTTATGTTGTGAACTGTGGCAGTAGACAAGAACGAAGTAGGGTTGGGTTACTCAGAATATCGTCTATCGTCATTTTCCTACATATTTCTATTTGAATGAATAAGCCAGAATCAGACAATCGAAATTGATCATCTGTGTTGAGAGGGTTGTGTTAATACCTATACCCAACTGAGAAATTCTTGAAATTGCTTAAAACCCCCTCTTTTTGGTAAAATTATAATATTTTTGTTCATGTTGCATACCCTCCAGAATCATGATCAGCTATTTTCTTTGACTTCCCTATCAGTATAATATCTGTGAGTATAACAATAAATACAAGGACTTTAGTAATTAGGTACTAATTTTCTTTATTGATAACATAAACTGTAACATTTGAACAACCTTGAATCTGAATATTTGGGAATGAATTATGCAAGTTTATTGTTTCTTCTTGTGTTTTTTGTATATGTGTTGTTGATGTACTAACTGGCTGGGGTGTTATAGAACTGTAAATTTTATTTGCAGTATCTTTCTTATTTTTTTCGGAATCATCAATGTACCCCTCAGCCACAGTAGTTGATCGCCAACCGCCATGGCGCTTTAGTGCCGTTATGTCTCCTCCAGAATCTACTAATAAAGTAGCCGACGAGCGGCGAAAACAATGCCCTGTGTATAAGTTATAGTCAGGTAATTTTAAAAAAGATGCAATGTCTTTCCCCATTGCTCCAAATTTATTGATGCCAATTCTTTGTGGGTGATACTTTCCATTTTGAAATTTAAAGAATAAAATATTGTGCGATATATTGTTAGGCCTCAGATTCAAATATTTCTTCACTATGATATACAAATTTCCAGTAATAGCAAATTTTCTGGCAATTTTTGTTTTTGTATTTGGAACATTGACCATTAAAATAGATCCTTGGTCTTCTAAATCATTAATCTGCATAGAGTACAATTCTGCTGCACGACAAGCACCCATAATGCCCATTATTAAAGCAACCTGAAATAAATTATATATTTGACGAGATGATGAAAACGATTGAATTATTGTGAGATCTGTTGAAATATATATTAAATGTAATTTTTGGTACATGTAACGCCATCTGTTAATGTTCACGTTAAACAAACATTACTAAGGACAGTTCTTCCTCTTCCTTTTGATCTGTCATTGTACACAGATTGTATATTTGAGTCTATGACCATTTTGTAGCATCTCAGGTTGTCTCTCTCTAGTAAAAGTAACGCTATGTAAGTGTGTCTTTACGAAATATAGATTTGTTAAAAAACGCTGAGTTTGTTGAACTGATTTAATCGATTCTACCTGGTTTTATCCATCCTGAATAGACTCATTACATTAGGTTATGTTCCCAGTGCGTGGATTTGTTTGAAACTATCGGTATATCAAAAAACAGTTTTTTCGCTCTAAAAGTGTTGTGCACGTATTGAACATGGCGTCAGCAAGTTTCATGTCGGGAGTTCCAAAATTAACTGGACGGGACAATTACGACGAATGGAGTTTTGCAGTGGAGAATTTTTTAATTCTTGAAGGACTCAACAAGTGTCTTGATGGTTCGGAAAGTGACTCAATTTTGCAGAGTAAGGCACGTGCAAAATTAGTGCTTACCATCGACCCCTCTTTATATGTCCATATAAAAGAAACTAAGACGGCGACGACCTTGTGGAAAACCCTAAGGACGATGTATGCTGATACAGGCTTTACACGAAAAATTCATTTACTCCGAGCCCTAATATCACTTCGTTTAGAGAACAGTGAAAGCATGGAATCATATGTTACTCAAGTCGTTGAAACTGGACAAAAACTGAAGAAAACAGGTTTTTCCATTGATGAAGAATGGATTGGTTCATTGCTATTGGCAGGATTGACAGAAAAATATGCACCGATGATAATGGCAATTGAACACGGTGGGCTGATAATTACCACAGAAACTATCAAAACCAAGTTATTAGACATGGCACAGGAAGATACCGAGAAATCAAGTGGTTCAGCATTCGCACTTAAGAAACGTCAAGAAAACAAAACTTTCAAGGGCCAACCAAGAAAAGACAAAGACAGTAGAAAAGACAATTTCAACATGTCAAACGTCAAATGCTATCGATGTAAATGTTTTGGTCATTTTATGAACAAATGTCCCAAGGGAAATAAGGGAACGAATGATAGTTCAAGATCAGACGAAAACAAGAAAGATGTAAGTGCTTTCAATGCAGTTTTCATAAATGGAGAATTTTCCAATCTCGATTGGTATATAGATTCAGGAGCAAGTCATCATATTACTTGTCGAAAAGAATGGATGAAAGATTTTCAAGAGATAAGAGAACCCAAATCCATCATGATAGCAGACCAGACTCGATTACCAGTCTTAGGTACAGGGAATATTGAAATTAAAAGTATCGTTGATGGAAAGGAGCATGATATAGTGGTGAGGAATGCTTTATACGTACCTGGAGTAACTACTAATTTATTATCGATTGGTCAAATGATCAGAACTGGAAACCGAATTGAATTCTCTAATAAAAATTGTAGGATTACCAATAATAAAGGTGAAGTAGTTGCTATTGCCAATTCTACCCAGAATGTTTACAAGTTAGTATGGCATTCACCATTACAATGTGAAGATACTGTAGTACATTTATCACAAGCAAGTTTACACTTATCAGTATCGAATGAAATATGGCATCGAAGATTAGCACATTTGAATTTACAAGATCTTATGGCAATGCAAAATCACTATTCAGTGGAAGGTTTACATATGAAACGAAGTAATTGTCCAGAAAAATTTTGCCAGATTTGTTGTGAAGGTAAACATGCAAAATTACCTTTTAAGCATGAGGGGCAGAGATCTAAATCTCTGTTGCAGGTAATACACACTGATCTGTGTGGACCAATGGAGCAAGTATCTATTGGAGGATCGAGATATTTCATTCTATTCGAAGACGACTATAGTAGGTACACCCACGTCTACTTCTTAAAGACTAAAGACGAAGCATTTAAGTATTTCAAAGAATACAAGCAACTTGTCGAAAATCAAACAAGCAGAAGAATAAAATGTTTGCGTTCCGATAATGGTGGTGAATTTTGTGGAAACGAATTTGAAGAATACCTCAAGAAAAACGGTATCGTACACCAGAAAACCAATCCTCATACCCCACAACAAAACGGTATGAGTGAAAGAATGAACAGGACCATTATTGAAAAAGCTAGGTGCTTGTTATTTGATGCTGAGCTCCCTAAAAACTTCTGGGCTGAGGCTGTCAATACAGCCATATATCTTAGAAATAGATGTATAGCTAAAGGTCTAAATTACCAAACCCCGTTTGAACTCTGGTATGGTAAAAAGCCAGATATTAATCACCTCAGAATATTCGGCAGTGAATGTATGGTTCATTTCATATTCCTGAAGCTAATCGACTAAAATGGGATAAGAAATCCAAGAAAATGATACTAGTTGGATTTGGAGATAACGTTAAAGGATATAGATTATATGATCCTACTGTCAAAAGAATCATAACTAGCCGTAATGTGATTATACATGAAAAAGAAGGTAAAGAAATTTTAGTCGATCAAAACTTTGGATTGGACGAGAAGCAAGAAGATACCAATTCAGTGGGGGAAACAGAGGATCAAGAAGATTCAGTGATTACCTTGAACTCTGATGATGAAGAATCAAATATCCCTCGTAGATCTGAACGAGTCAGAATACCAAACAAGAGATTCCAAGATTACGTCACCTATGTTTGCAAAGGTGAAACTGATATAGACGACATTCCAATGAGCGTCAAAGAAGCTCTATCAAGACCAGATAAGCACAGATGGAACCAAGCGATGATAGAAGAAATGCAGTCATTTGAAGAAAACGACACCTGGGAATTGGTGGATGCGCCCAACCATGGAACCATCGTTGACTGCAAGTGGGTTTTTAAAATTAAATGTTCAGAAAACAATTTAGTTTACCGTGCTAGGTTAGTAGCTAAAGGTTTTACCCAAAAACATGGCATAGACTATGAAGAAACATTTTCACCTGTAGTTAGACACAGTACTATTAGAATGCTTTTTGGATTATCTGTAAAAATGAATTTAAAAGTTTTTCACTTAGATGTCAAAACCGCCTTTTTGAATGGCTACCTTGAGGAAAATGTATATATGAGACAGCCAGATGGCTTTGTACTTAAGGGATTTGAGAACAAGGTATGCAAATTGAAGAAGGCTGTTTATGGACTCAAGCAAAGTAGTAGAGCTTGGAATAAAAGAGTGGATGAAGTATTGCTAGGATTGAACTATTCTAAATCGAAATTTGAACCTTGCATTTACATTAAAAGAACAGGAACATTTTTGATTATTGTTGCATTGTATGTTGACGATTTTTTCATTTTTAGTAATAACGAAGAAGAAACCATAAATTTGAAATCAAATCTCAATAATCACTTCAAAATTAAAGATTTAGGATTAGCCAAAAATATTTTAGGTGTAAGAATTAGGCAGGAATCTGGTCGAATAAGATTAGATCAGGAAAGTTATATTGATCAAGTATTAAAAAGATTTAATATGACCGATTGCAAGGGAATTTCGACTCCCATTGAATGTAATATAAATGTTGAATCAAATTCTGAAGAACTTGAAGATGTTAACAGAGAGTTTCCGTATCAGAGGTTAATAGGCAGTTTAATGTATATAAGTGTTTTAACAAGACCTGATATTTCATATGCTATTAGTTTTTTAAGCCAGTTTAACAACTGTTATACAGAAACTCATTGGAAATATGCAAAGAGAATACTTAGGTATTTACAAGGCACAAAGAACAAATGTCTCACTTTCACAGAAAATGGCTGTAATCTAGAAGGCTATTCAGACGCAGATTGGGGATCCAATAAACTGGATCGGAAATCTTTTACAGGTTTTGTATTTAAACTAGCGGGTGGAGCCATTTCCTGGAAAAGTTTCAAACAAAAGAGTACTGCACTTAGCAGCACTGAAGCCGAATATATGGCAATGAGTGAAGCTGCCAAAGAAGCTATATATTTGCGGAATTTGTACGAGGAATTGAATGAAGGTCTGGATTCATTTAAATTATTTGTTGACAATCAGTCTGCTCAAAAGTTAGCATTGAATCCTGTTTTTCATTCACGTTCCAAGCATATAGATGTTAGATACCATTTCATCCGGGAAACAGTGGCTAATAAAATTATCAAACTAGAATACTTGGCATCATCTGATATGACGGCAGATATTTTAACGAAAAGTCTACCCACTGCCAAACATAAGATGTTTGTTGAAAAACTAGGTTTAGTTTAATTGTATAATTTGTGTTTTTCTTTTCATTTTATATTGTGAAATTATATTTAATAAGTGGGGGTGTTGAAATATATATTAAATGTAATTTTTGGTACATGTAACGCCATCTGTTAATGTTCACGTTAAACAAACATTACTAAGGACAGTTCTTCCTCTTCCTTTTGATCTGTCATTGTACACAGATTGTATATTTGAGTCTATGACCATTTTGTAGCATCTCAGGTTGTCTCTCTCTAGTAGAAGTAACGCTATGTAAGTGTGTCTTTACGAAATATAGATTTGTTAAAAAACGCTGAGTTTGTTGAACTGATTTAATCGATTCTACCTGGTTTTATCCATCCTGAATAGACTCATTACATTAAGATCTACTACCTTTGTTGCCAGATATTTATCATCAGAAGCTTCATTTAAGAATTTATTCACTTGTTCTGGCGTAAAAGTTTTTGCCTTTTTGGCAATATGTTTTTCTGATTTCCGTTTCAGAAATGCACGTAATTTTGAATAGTTTTCTATATTGACTCCCTGATTTATGTTAAGTGTGCTTCTTAGCATGGAGTAGAAAGTCCATAGGGATGATGCTTTATATTTAGTGCTCAATTCACTAAAATATGCCAGAAGAACGTTCTCAGAAATCGATGACTTGATGTTCTTACTTTTACACCAATCCAAAAAATTTATGTATGCAGCTCTATACTTTTTTTCGGATTTTTCAGGCAATAAATTATGAATTGTAGTATTAGCTGCTTCCCGTATTTCTGGAGGTGTACATAATAATTCATCTTCACTATCTGAATTCATCTCTTTCATCAAAATATCCACAATAATTAGATACCTATCAATTCAATTCAAATACAGTACATCAAAATTATTCAAGTGACATTTCTCGTACTCGCCTACTCCCCTCGATATCAATAATGAATAGTTCCCGTTCGCCGACGCCTACTCCCCTCGATGTCAATAATGAATTGTTCCCTTTCGTTCAACAAGCGCGATTTCTGTGGTCGAGAATTGAATCGCGTAATGAACGTCAAAAATTCACTTTTTCCAAATTCGATTTTTGAATATTCAGGCCAAAGGAAAGGTAGAAATGAATGGCGAGAACGTTACCTTGGTGTTTGAAATAGTGGTCCCGATCGATCCGACTTTTTTTATTCATTTGGTAAGCTGTTTTTCCTATTTGTATAAGAGTGAGTTATAGGCGTGAGTTATTATTACCTCACACTATTGGTTTATAGAGACTATTATAGATTAAATTCAGTTGAATAATGGATATATTATTCTATGGGAGTAGATAAAGTATATTATTATAACTTTCACTTTCATTGTTCAGTAGTTCACCATTAGAAATAGTTTAACACTTTGATTGTGGGTGGTATTGTATACATTATTTGTTTAGTTTCATATTGTAGCACATTTCATTTTCACATTATAGTTTTTTAGATTTTTTCTTGTTTTATTATACCTGCAACAACTAGAAGTATTTAGTAAAGAACACAATCGCTAACACCTTATAGATTGAGCCGAACCCTTCTCCAACTGTCTAAATGCTACCCAGGCAGAGGGTTTGAAGTGAAATATTTTATAAAGGATGAGTCACTGTCTTTTAAAACCTATGGTGACTGGCGCCCCAACGATTATATTTCTGCCGGCAAAAGCCAATAGGTAGAGAAAGCCCGTCACAAATTACGAATGCTCTGAATTGTTTTAAATCTGTACAGACAGAAATTCTGGATATGGAAATATAAACTTCACGAATCTTTTCAGTTAATCATTTATTGGGACAAAAAAAAATTCCTCAGTCAAAAAATAAATCATTATTATTCATTGAATGTTTAATATTATTATAATTATGATCACTTGATCGACCACTCTGAAAAACTGTGACGTGATTTAGGCGCTTCCTCGAACGATTCATTCCCATCTCTCCTTTTATTGATCACTCTTTTGAAATAATCGGCAACTCCTGTGTTCAGAAGGGCGTTGATGCAACTGGAACTTGTGGATTGCTGAGGGGGATTTGGCTTCAGAAAAATCTTTTGTTTTTGAAGCTCGGTGTTTGAGGTGTAGGAAGCCGACCTTTCCCTGAGGACCTCGTCTTTGGTCGGAGTCTGTAATATGTCAACAATCAGTTAAATAATTACATAGTTGTGTGTACTGGTGCGTGTTGGTATTGTTGAAGATGTCTCTTATATTTTCTGATGTAAGACCTATTATTCTGTACCTATAATTTGACCCTTGATATAAAACATCCAGTGTCTCGCTCCTGCGAGAGAAAGTGCGCATGGCGATAAGGAGGAACCGTCTTGGAGTAGAATATTAAGGAAATATGACGTCAGCCCGAAAAAAAATTAAATAATCAATTCCACATGAGGTAACCATGGAGACATTATGACTTGTTCCTTCTCTTCGTCACAAAAGTTCATTACGCATGCGTATAGCGCCAACGGACGCTGGATTCAGACAGAATAATGGGCTTACCACACGCCACTGGCAGATCCAGCCAGTTTTTCAGGGGGGGCCATGAACTCTTTCAGGGGGGGGGCATCAATAGAAATAATTTTTTTGCCGACGTTGTAGGACCACTGATAAAGGGATTATCGTCAATTTCGGGGTCCAAGGGGGGGGCCATGGCTCCAATGCCCCCCCCCCTCCCTGTATCCGCCAGTGCCACACGCTCAAGCTTCACCACAGTTTGGCTTGCGCAGGCATCTCGTACGTAAAGATTGAACACAACAGTTGCTACCACACGGCACAGTTGAGTACGTGCAAGTCTCATTCTTGACAAAGTCGTCGACACGGTAACAATGCGTCCGAACGAAGGACTATTCCTTCAGCTGCAATTTTTTCAGTGCTTGCTGATGAAAAAAAAAAGGCAAATAAATATTCAAAAAGAAAACGTTCTAAATGGACGAAAAAATGGCTTTTGAAGAGAAACGTTCATTCACACGTAAATCTAATGAAAGATTTGAGAGGGGATCCAAATGATTTTCGAAACTATTAACGGATGGATGAAAATGCATAAGCAGAGTTATTATTACGTTTAGTTACACTACACCTCTCATCCAAAGGCAGGATACAGTTATGCGTGAGAGCATTTCGCCACACGAAAGACTCACCGCTACTTCGAGGTTTCTGGCTACTGGAAGATCGTACCAAAATGTGAGGTTTTCTACAGCAATTTCAGAACAAGCTTTATCTGAAATAATTCCGGACACATGTAAGGCCATTTACAAGGTTTTCATTTTAATGATCATTTTTTCGTAGGCTTCGTTCTTTTTATTTATATCCGGATAATCCCTCGATTTCATCTTCCAGAGTGCTGGCAGAGATTTATATTGGCTTATAAATTCCGTGATGAAATCGCGATTGTGCATTCTTAAATCGGACATTTTCGCAGAAAAACGGCGAAACGGGTGCTTCTCTGAATGAAGACTAATCTCGAATGAGGCCTGAACACTGTACCACAGTATAAGGTACCGTATCAAGGGCGTCACCAGGAGGGGGAAGGGAGGGGCAGTTGCTCCCCCTCAAAAACTTATGAAATAATAGCATAATATACGAAAATCAGTTCATTTTTCCTATTCTGATTGTTTTTTGCACCCCCCCCCCACCCCTTAGCTCAAAGGCTGGCGACGCCCTTGTACCTTATACTGTGACTGTACGTCAACCACACGTATATTCCATTCACTTTTATAAAGTATCGTGAAAATCAAGCGACATTGCCAAGTCTACTTTCTATTTACTCTTTTTCAACTTTGTGAATGGAGTTAGTTCTTATAAGGTTTATCCTGTGACACAAGATTCGTAGTACCACTACATTTTCATACTGGAGTATTTCAAGTTGCGCAAAGAGGTATTTAATTGTCGTCTGTAGGTTTATTTCTTGAGAATTTTGAAAAGTGTGGATTTCCATACATCCGTCTGTTCTGTTCTTCTAAAAGTTTTTCTGTCGAGTTGATAAACTATCACAAAGTAACGGACTATTCTGTCCATGATTTTTCAGTAAAATTTCAACACTCGCTTCTTGATTTCCGTACAAAATAGCATAACTGAATCTTCCAATCATGTTTATACTCGTACACGTGAAATTTTTCCAGTATTAACAGAGAAAAAAAGTTTTTCAATATTCGTCAGATCTTTGGAATCATTGAATTCACATAATATTTCCTCAAATTCATTGTTTTCCCAAAGTAAATTTTTGCATCACGGGTGCAATAAATAGCACTCCAACAGCTGCTTTGGAGGTCATCCTTAACCTCTCACCCCTCTTGACATACATGTCATGGGAGAGGCCAGGATGGGTGCATACAGACTGATCCAAACCAAAAACTGGAGAACCCGCACAACTGGGTGTGCCCAGTCATCACTCATGTAGCTGACGTAGCCGAGTTCGATATCATTTCATACTACATGCAACCCCTATACTCATTCGATAAACCATTCAAAACACAGCTCGACTGGAACAGATGGAACTTGAGTATAGAATCACAATCATCTGCAGAAATAGTCTGGTACACAGATGGTTCAAAGACAGATGAAGGAACAGGAGCGGGAATACATGGAGTGAGGCCAAGAAGGGATTACATAATACCTCTCAGCAAACACGCCATGTCATTAGGACAAGCATACAGAAAAACCTGGAAAGTGGCTACCAAAGAAAACACATCCACATTCTCTCTGACAGCCAGAGCGCCATCAAAGCCCTCAACTCGACACAGATAAAGTCTAGATTCGTCTGGGAATGCCTCCAGGATCTTCTGGAGCTAGCAAAACGATACAAGGTCACTTTGATGTGGGTGCCAGGTCACAAGGGAATAGCAGGCAATGAAAAAGCAGACCAGTTAGCAGTTAGCGAGACAAGCATCTGAAACGCCATTCACAGGGCCAGAATATGTGCTTGGAATCAGCAAAAAATGATGCAGGACCCTGATTGACGAGTGGATAAAACAAAGACACCGACAACACTTGGAACAGAGCGACGGGCAAACACACAGCAAAGTCATGGTAGGACACACAAGCCAAACCTTGACAGCTCACTTTTTGAATCTAAACAGAACAAAGGCACGTATAATAGTAGGTCTACTGACGGGACACTGCGGCCTTAGAAACATCTGAAGACCATAGGAATACTTGGAGAACCGTGGATTGCAGACTTTGCGGTGAAGAGGAAGAAACAGCCTCTCACATCATCTTTGAATGTGACGCCCTAGGAAGAAGACGCCACAGAATCTTCGGAGAAATCAATCCGGAAACGGGAATGAATGCGAAAAACCTCATAAACAGGCTACTGAACCTGATAAAGGACACGAACCTATTCTCGTGAGGAACCACCGACGAAAGAGTGATACAATAGAATCAAGTTGGTCGCAGTGTCACAGGGAAGCCAAGCGCTAACCCGGTCTATTGTTCGTCAGCAAATCAATCAATCAATCACTCAATTTGTATGATTATTTCTACAATTGAAAAGCCATATTTCTCCCACCAAAATGAGTTCCTCCTATGATTTTTCTGAAGATTAGTTTGTAAACACTAATAACTTGTGCATATTCCCTTCGATATACCAAAAATATCTCATTAAAAATTGTTTTTTTACTAACCTAACCTAACTCCATTTCCCTAGTGTAGGTCAAAGTTTCTAGGCCAATGACCTAAGTTAACCCATCTTCTGTGATATTCCCCAAGATTTTGAGAAGACGATGCCAGATTGTTGATTTTTTTCTCTCTAAACAATATACGCTACCTCGCAATGCGACGTAGCTGGCACGCAAAAGAAACCGTTGTTCTGCGTCTAAAACGTCAGTCCCATGAAGGACGCATACTACAGGTGTCCCAAGTTCGAGTGCCTATTAGACTTAGACGTTTCTGGAGAACTGGATATATTTGAAATCTGAAAATGGAGATTATAATATTGTTCGAAATTCTCTACAGACCTAAAATATTTTCAGAGCCTGGACACTTCTGGTTATACAGGGAGTGAAAATAAATTTGCTCAAAAATTTTTTTTTCAATCTTTTCGTTTCTAATATAAGTGAGTATTCAATGCTGAATACGTTAAAAACATTCTATTAATTCGAATAGTTTTCAAAATATCGACAAAAAATCTGAAAAAAAGTCAAATATTCATCGTCAGTATTATGTTCATTTTTCTTATTCTGAACATCCTGAGAGTAAACCGTTCTCACAACGTCAAAGTAGAAGAATGTGGAAAGGTCATGCATCTTTTGAATTTCATGAATATCATCACAAGGTGTTTCAAATTTTGTGTCAAAAACTGTGATCGAAAATCGACCATAACTTCTGTTTTCCAAATAAGAACCCTATTTTTTTATTATTGCGTTGGATTCTGCGAAGAAAAATAATGATAGCACTTTGCTCCTAAATTCGATTGTTCCCGATTTATTTGAGCTTTTCCAGACTCATGTTGTAGAATCAAATTCATCTAATCTTCTACTTGAGAATATTCTGTGACCATAGAAGATAAATTATACATTAATCATATATCAGTACCTCAGAACCATAGTATCGTAAGTCCAAAATTTTCGATTTTCTGTTTTCAGTTGATTATGAGTCAGAATGATATTTTCTATCGAACCACACTATCGTATGTGAACTTGAAAATATATTCACAGATTAAGCTGCAGCTATAATATCGTAAGTCACAATGTATGTTAGAGCCATACTAACTTATGTCCAGATACGATGTTTTGGTTCTGAACTGTAAGCAGGTAAGTGAACGCAAGTCCAGAGTCATACTTTTACAGGCATAGAAAGTAACGTCGTCAAGGGTATATTCACTTATCAATACACGGTAACTAGGCAAAATTCATGAACTTTATTGGTTCATTTAGAAATGAGTTCTGAAAGTGAAATGTTATTTTGTGATGATTTTTCAGTATCACAAATACCTATAAATACAAATACTATACCTACACTGAGAGAAAAAAAGCATTGTGGCAATTAAAAAATTTAATAAATATAGCCTCAAGTAGCCCAGTTAATAGAACCAACTAATTTATTGTCATTGCTTCCAAATAATTGAAACAATTGAGTTTTTTTTGTTGTACCAATTAAAGTTTCTCTAATTGTAGCTATCAATTCTATTTCTTCATTACAATAAATTCAGTTTGGTTGAAGTATTTCTTTATTACAATGAATGCTGTCATATTGAACTCATTTGCATAATTTAATTATGATAACTTTTTTTTTAATTTGCATCAAAGAATTCATTTCATTGTCACAATAAAACTTATTTAATCATCACAATAAAACCTACCATTACCCCTATGCCTTTTGTCAGGTTTATGGGTGAGTGGACAAAAAACAATGAGTTGATCAAAATCGTTTATTTTTGGTAAATAAAATACACAAGTCAACATTCTTCAGAGCAGTGAAAAACTAAAACTACCCTGGTACAACATCAAAATAAAATTAATACTGATGCACATCATAAATAAATTATTATATAATGTAATTATATAAATTTAGAGTATTATATCATATAATTTGAAAGTTGAAAGTTTTTATTTGGCAATAAAGTTTTCATACTATCTGATGTCTGCATTTTATGAGAATAAATTAACTGGCTATATCTATATGAAATCTTAAACTGAAAATTGTGAGGTTTTTATTATTGAGAATAATCAAATTTTGTTCAAATATAGAGTACTCGATTATATGATAATATATATACCAGGTAATCTATATATATAAAAGAAAGATGTTGGTTACACCATTTATAACTAGAGATCGGATGGACTGTTTGTTATGAAACTTTATATATGGATTCGTCCACGGTCTGGTTATTATAAAATGCAATAAAACTTCGAAAAAATCGATGAAAATGTCACTTATACAGGAAATGCTTTTCCTCCTTTTGAGCGAGGCCACTAGGTGTCGCTACAGTTACAGTTACGCTACCGCTTATTCGTAGGTACTTCTCTCCGTTAGATGGGGTGTACAGTGACTATATTACCACTATAGTCACTGTAATAGTGTGTAATTTGAGTTGCCTACAACTTTGCGCCGTTGGCCAACACTAAAAAATTTTAGCGTAGGAGTAGAGATGTCTAAAATGATTAGATTTCGTACCACTTCAGATGGCGCTATTCACACATTATGACTGATTATGAGTTATTTTTATAGTTTTATTTATTCAAAATAACGTTATCGTGAAGTAGGATGTCTAGAATAATGGTGTAGGCACTGATTAGATTTTGTTGTGACCAAATTAATTATATTAGCAATGTTTCGTTCTTTCCACTTCAGGTGGCGCTATTCACAAATTTGTTGAATAATTGAAACTTTCTAAGGTTACCGTTGCTATCTTGGAATTCAGAACTATCAGAGAAGATTGTGCTTTAGTTGTCTAGTGTGTTTATGTCATGTAAAAGTTCTGTGATTTGTAAAAATAAAAATAATAACGTCAGTCATGCAGTAATTTCATTTTACCAAAAAAGAGATTAAACCAGAAGATTTAAAAGTAAAATCCATCAGGTTATGGGCCCAGATGCTCCAGAAGCTGTTTGAGGTAAAAAGTTCCGATATAAAAAGTAAAACGTGAAAATACTGAAAAGTACAAAAATTAAAAACAGTTGAACGAAATGGCCGGTAACAACACATCGATGGAAGAGTTGGCGTCGATTGAAAAACTGAGTGATGGTGAATCGTTTCAACTATGGAAATTTCAAACCACAGTTATTTTCAAGTCACAAGGCATTTGGGATATAGTCAATGGACAATTATTGGAAGAAAGTATTACTGACAAGAACGAAAAGGCTGACTGGATGAAAAAGGATGCCAAAGGTCAAAGAGTAATCATAACAACAGTTGACAAGAAAATATTGATGCATATAATAACTTGCACAACCTCACATGAAATGTATCAGAAACTATGCAGTATCTATGAAAAGGACTCTGAAGATCAAAAATGCACCCTTTTGAGGGAATTCTTCAACTTTGCATATTCAAAGGGTACTGACATTTCGCTTCACATAAGTAAAATTGAAAACTTGGCATACCGTCTTAATAATTTGAAACAGAACATAGACGATGAAATGATAATGTCAAAAATTTTATCAACATTACCAGAACGTTTCAAATATTTCAATACCGCATGGGACTCTTCTCCGAGTTCAGATAAAACACTTACGAAATTAACGTCAAGGCTGATTGCTGAAGAAGCCAGAGGTAAAAATAATGAAGATGAAGGGGCTGTTGCATTCAAAACCTACGAAGAAAAGAAAGGTGGATATAAATCACAAAATTCAAGAATGAGAACCTTCGACAAAGTAAAATGTTATAAATGTAATAATTTTGGACACTTTGCTAAATCGTGCACCAAAAAAACTGAGAATCATCGAAAATACTGTTCAATCTGCAAGAAAAATAATCATGATCAGGAAGATTGTTTCTTTCGAAAAAAGAAAGATGACAGAAAAGTTGCATTTTTGTCAGAAGGAGAATTACAAATAAAACCAGCATTGAAAAGTTTTGTCGTAGACTCAGGTTCTTCAAGTCACATGTGTAACGATATGAAAATATTTAATGATATGGAAGAAACTACATCTAGGATATTGGTTGCCAAAAAAGGTGAAGATATGAAAAGTTTTGGTATTGGCTCCATTGAAGCAAATGAATGTGTTTTGACTGATGTTCTTTACATACCAGAACTAAGTAAAAACCTCCTTTCGGTCAATGCAATAACTGAAAAGGAAGGAAAAGTTATATTTGAGAAGGAAAAAGTAACCATAATGAAAGACGACAGAAAAATTCTTGAAGGACAGAAGAAAGAAAATGGACTTTACATAGTAAACTTGGACGACAATTCAAAAAGTTTTTTTGCTGAGAAAGAAGGAAATGCTGAACTATGGCACCGAAAATTGGGTCACCTGAGTAATAATAACATGAAAAGGCTGTTGGATCTCTCCACAGGGATGAATATAAATAAAGCAGACTGCGATAAAGTAAATAAACCATGTAAAACATGTTTGGAAGCTAAACAAACACGACTTCCATTCGACAAAATCAGATCCAGAGCAATGAGACCACTTGAAATAATCCATACAGATTTGTGTGGACCAATCGATCCAGTTACTTGGGACAATAAAAAGTATATTCTAACCTTTCTAGATGATTTTACCCACTTCGCTATGGTTTACTTACTGGAAAATAAGTATGAAGTTTCAGAGTATTTGAAACAATATGTACTAGAAGTTGAAGCTTACCACAATCTAAAAGTATCGAAAATAAGAAGTGATAATGGTGGTGAATATATTGAGACAGGCCTCAGAAATTGGTACAAGAATAAGGGAATTATCATGGACACCACTATACCCTACTCTCCTCAGCTCAATGGTAAAGCTGAAAGATTGAACAGAACCATTATGGAAAAGGCAAGAGCATTGATGTTTGACTCTGGTCTTAGTAAAGTTTTTTGGGGCGAAGCTGTGAGATTTGCTGTTTATTTGCTTAATAGATGCCCAACTGAAACGGTAAATGTAACACCAGCTGAAAAGTGGACAAATAAAGTACCAAATTTATCGAATTTACACTTATTTGGGTGTAAAGCACATGCAAAAGTTCTTGGTTATTTAAAGAAACTTGACTCCAGGAGTAAACAGTACACTTTCATTGGATATTCCCCAACAGGATTTCGTTTGTGGGACAATGAAAAGAATAAAATAATCTTACATAGAGATGTTATTTTTGAAGACAAGATTGAGAGCAACCTATTTGATAAAAAAGAAGAATCAAAAATAAAATTGGATTGGGAAGATGATGAATGCAGGAAATCGACAGATCCAGAAATACCATCAGTGAACGAGGATAACAACTTGGAATCAGACCGGGAAACTAGAGAAGAATTAATGAACCAAGAAGAATTTCATGGAAGTGAAGAAATTATAAGATTAGGAGAAGGCCAAATTACTACCAGAGGAAGAGAAGTAAGAGCACCAAAAAGATATGATGATTACGTACTTTTAACTTATGAAGAAGCAATAAATAGTGAAGAAAAAGACCAATGGATAAAAGCAATCCAAGAAGAAAAAGAGTCACTCGACAAAAATGAAACCTGGAAGTATGTGGATAAGAGTGAAGTAAAAGACAAGAAAATTTTAACAAGTAAGTGGGTGTTTCGTGTCAAAGATTCAGGAAAATATAAAGCAAGACTAGTGATACGTGGTTGTCAACAAACGAGTGGAATAGATTACACAGAAACATTCAGTCCTGTAGTGAGTACAAATTCCATTAGGATCTTGTTTGCTTTATCAGTTAAAAATGAGATGAAAATCACAAAATTTGATATAAAAACTGCGTTTTTGTATGGAAACTTGGCAGAAGAAATTTACATGTATATACCAGAAGGGTTTAGTCAAGAAAATCAGCTCAATAATGTGTGTAAGTTGAATAAATCATTATATGGACTTAAGCAAGCTCCGCTCAAGTGGAATGAAAGATTTACAATATTTTTAAAATCCAATGGATTAATCCCACTCAAAAGTGATCCGTGCATGTTCACAAACGAAATGAAAACCCTATATTTAGCAATTTATGTAGACGATGGACTTTTGTTGAGTTCTTGTGGAAATGAGCTTGAAAAATTGTTGAGCAATTTGAAGAATGAGTTTGAAATGACAATTGAAGAAAATCCAGAAAAATTCTTGGGCATAAAAATCAAAAGACAAACTGGTAAAGTGTTTTTGAATCAAGAAGAATATGAACAGAGTACATTAGAAAAGTTTAGAATGGAAAATTCGAAACCTGTATGCACTCCTATTGTAATACAAGAAATTGATTCGAAAAACACAAATTCAAAAATTGAATACCCGTTTAGAGAAGCAGTGGGTAGTTTGCTCTACCTGAGTAATAAATGCAGACCGGATTTATCATATGCAATAAATTATTGCAGCAGAAAAATGGAAAAACCTTCAGATGCAGATATAGTGAACATAAAAAGAGTGTTTCGTTACTTGGTAGGTACGAAAGGTGATGGAATATGCTATGAAAAAACAGAGTATGATAAACTAATAGCATATTGTGATGCAGACTTTGCGGGAGACAGTGAAACTCGTAAAAGTACCACAGGGTACATAATTTTTCTTTGCGGTGGACCAATAGCTTGGTGTTCGCGAAAACAACCTATTGTGTCACTATCGAGCACAGAATCTGAATACATAGCTGCTGCTGATTGTATTAAAGAGACGATGTATCTAAAAACAGTGATTGACGAACTTACAGGTGGTGATATTAAAATTGATTTGTTTATGGACAATCAAAGTGCAATGTCCTTAATCAAAAACGGACAATTTAATCGTCGCAGCAAACACATCGACGTTAGATTTCATTTTATAAACGAAAAGGTGCAGGAAGGTTTGGTAGACCTACAATACTGTGCAACTGAGCGACAAATTGCTGATATTTTTACGAAACCACTTGGTAATTTAAAATTTCAAAACTTTAAAGATCAATTCATGAGAAAGTCATGAACTTGAGTTTTTTTTTGTTCTAACCTTGAAATTTGGAGAAGGTGTTGAATAATTGAAAATTTCTAAGGTTACCGTTGCTATCTTGGAATTCAGAACTATCAGAGAAGATTGTGCTTTAGTTGTCTAGTGTGTTTATGTCATGTAAAAGTTCTGTGATTTGTAAAAATAAAAATAATAACGTCAGTCATGCAGTAATTTCATTTTACCAAAAAAGAGATTAAACCAGAAGATTTAAAAGTAAAATCCATCAAAATTATGACTGATTTTTATCAGTTATTTCAAATACTTGAATTTATTCTGGCGAACGTGGCGTGTTAATGGTAGATAATTTTGTCAAGCAATAATGTGTGTTTATATTCCTGACATTCTGATGTATATTAGTTCTTAGGAAAAGTGGAAAACTTTCATTATAAAAAGATGCCATTCCGCTGTCATGTCATAATTGACTTTAGCAAATCAGCTGTTGATACATCCATCAAATTGACAACGGAAAATACACTGAAATGATATTGCGGCGCCGCCACGTTGCTAATATTTTCGATTTGGTCGAACGTCATTCCATTCCAAAATTGACGGGTGCCTACACCATTATTCTAGACATCTTATCGTGAAGGTACTATATTTGACATCAGCACCATTAGATGGCGATGAATTTGTTGAGGCTTTCGCGACCATCAATTTATGTCATCTGTTTTTTTTTTCGAGAATTTCGGTAGTCGTTGTTTGAAATGGTCGAATAAAGAACATATGACATCAATTACTGTGTAATTTGCATAGGACTTATAGTACCATGAAGGTCTATTAACAGATCCAGAAGCGCGTGAATATCACAGTGAATATTTATCGAAATGTCACGTATATACGATTTTGGCGATCAGTTTCGATCGTGATATGTCCATTCTCATCTTTTCTCATAATTTTTCAAATGTTTTTGAATTTCTGTTTGGGTAATAAATATATTTGCGGAAATCACTAAATCCAAAATTGCTATAATTGGTAATTGACATATTATTTTTATGTATCTGTTCTGTGTGACAGCTCATATCCATCGAAACATTTGACAGTTCAAAAATCAGAGAACCAAGCTGTTGATCTCCGATCACCGGTGATTACGATTTGTAAAATCTACCGTAAGTATCATTTAGGCGGAACAAAGTTCGCCGGGCCAGCTAGTTGTTGAATAAAGGTGAATAAGATCTTTTTCTGCTTTCTCTCATGATGGGATGTGAAGATCCGGGAGATGGTATATTGGGGGAAAGGTTTCCATCACAATCGAAAATCGCATCCAGTTCAGGTATCAAGCATCTTGAATCATTCGATGCATCACTTTGTGAATATGTACCCAAGTCAGATATTGTTAGTGTGCCAGCTTGAGATGTTGAGGTTGATGCTGTTTCCGACTGAATATAATATTATAGGAATTACGAAAATATACGAGAACGCTGAAGATTATTATACTCACATCAATTATAACATCTGATCTTAAAGCATCCTCAATCATTTTCTTGTTCTTATACTCAACATACTTCGACCGGAAAATGAGAAAAGTGCCTTTCTTTGGAATGAGTTCCTTCAGTATCTCCTCATCGAGTAAATCGAAGGCAATATCATCAATACCTTCATCTGTAAAACAAAACTTTTGAAGAACTCCAATTTCCATCAACTCATCGGAAAATTTACCCATATTTATGTAACCGATAGAGATAAATATAATTTTACAACTTACAACCTCTCCAAACAGAAAACTGATGAGTACTTAGTAAAATAATGAAATGCCTCTTATCGTGAGATTTAATAACCGGAAAATATTTTGGCCAAAAACCGCTATACTATACCCATGCACCAGCGAACTAACCTTCGAATGATTGGATGAGGTGTTCTAATCCCCAAGAAATCAAAATATCCTTGAATTTTTGACTCATTATACAAAAAATAATGTTATCCGCTAAATACCACCACACCACTAATATACACGCTACACACTTCTTATTCCGCACTGATGCGTATTCGCGTATCACAGGGTCTTACGGAAATCTGGATTATTCTGGAAATCTGGACACAGGGTTGCCTAAGCAAATGGGCGGTTAAGTTCGTTATAATGCGTGAAGGGGGATGGTCTGATTGAACCGATTATTTGACGGAATATTTCGTTTCATTGTTGTTGCCCCTTGTTTAATTAACCGGAAACTGATACGTATTGGAGGAATGAAACTATGTGTTCTTAGCAATTATCCAAGTATTTTTTTCAGATTCGAATTATCACAACGAAACAGATTATTAGGCACTATTGCGTACAGTTCTTCGCATTAATTAACTGTTGAAAAAAAAACGAATGTCTTGTACCAACCATTCAAAATCTTAGGTTTAATGATACATGTAATTGAATGGAAAAATCATTTCAATTGTCACAATGCAGAGCTTCTAAATAACATAGTTTAATTGAAATCTTTTTTCTCAGTGTACAACAGCAATGAATACGTCTAAACTTGTTCCTTATAGCGACTCAGATTCAAATGATGGGGAAATAAATCGTACTCAAAAGGGCAAAAAGAGAGTAAAAAACCCACTCAACTGGAAAAAGAGCATAAGGAAAAGAAAAATACTTGCTGGTGAGCGATATGTAAGCGCGAAAGGAAAATTGTCGGAAGGAAAACCTTTGAAACCACCATGTGGGGATAATTGCCGTTTGAATTGTAACGGAAGATTTACTCGTGAAGGAAGATCACATATTCATTCTGAGTTTTGGAAATCTGATAGATCTTGGGACTTGAAACGATAGTTGGTTGCGTCATGCATACAATCCAAACCTGTAGCTAGGCAGCGGCAAAGAGATAGCACAAAGAATACCAAAAGTATAAGTAACACATACTTCTTGAATAACAAAAACAAAAGAGAAGTAGTGTGCAAAACTTTTTTTTTGAATACTCTCTCAATTTCTGATATGTTTACAAGACATGTTTTGAAAAAATCAGGTGGCATTGGTCTTGTGGAGGGAGATCTTAGAGGGCATCATACACCCTCTAATAAAAAGCCTCTTGAAACCTTAGAAGTGATAAAAAGTCATATAAGGAAATATCCCACGTATGAAAGTCATTATAGCAGGGAGAGGTCACAAAGAAAGTATTTAGGGAACCACTTGAATATCAGCAAAATGTATAACATGTACGTTGAAGAATGAAAAGAGGATGGAATCGAACCAGAAAAAAAATGGTTATTTTCTAAGGTATTCAATGAAGAATTCAATTACTCTTTCCATTTGCCGGCTAATGATACTTGTGATAAGTGCGATAAGATTGACTGTTGCATAAAAAATGAAAAGTCTGATGAAAAACTAGAAGAGCTGAAACAGCAAAAAACAGATCATTTAGAGGAAACTTCTCTTAGATATGCTTTAAAACGAGAGGATAAATTCAATTCCAAGGAAAGTGAAAACATAAAAGTTATTACAGCAGATCTACAAAAGTGCCTCCCTACACCGTCATTAACAAATTCACAAAGCTTCTATTTGAGAAAACTATGGACACTAAACTATACAATATATGATACAAAAGTTAACAAAACCCATTGCATGATTTGGGATGAGACTACTGGAGGAAGAGGAGGGAGTGAAATGGCTTCATGCCTTTTTGCTTGGGCAAGTGAAGAATTAGCAAACACAAAGAACCTCACAGTGTGGACGGATAATTGCAGTGGGCAGAATAGAAACCTGAATATGATCTTCATGTACATGTGGCTCATGGAAAAGTCCCCGCATTTAGATATAATAAATCACAAGTTTCTTCTTGCTGGTCACACACACATGGAGGTTGATGGGAAGCACAGTATCATTGAGAGGGCAAAGAAAAAAATTCCGAGCAATACTATTTATACAACCAATGACTGGATAAATTTCATTTCGACATGTGAATTGAAAAATCCATTTGTAACTAAAAGAATGGCTTTGGAAAACTTTTTAAATTTTTTATATTTGAAGCAGAAAAATGGTCCTCTTATATCGAGGAAGAGGAACACAGATGGAGAACCATTTTTGATATCTGAAGTAGTGTGGATGCAGTTTCGAAGGGAAGATAAAGGTGTTGTGTACTTCAAAACAAATTTTAGTGAAGAATCTTTTAAAATGATTGATTTGAAAAGGAAGAAACGGATAGGCCTAGCAATGCCTGATATTCTACCCCTGTTGAGGACAACCAAAAAGAAAATAAGCAATGAAAAGTTTAGAGACATACAGACTCTCATGCAGTGGGTTCCTGATGAGTACAAACCATATTTTCAGGCCCGGATCTACGATTTTTTCTGACCGGGGCAAATATTCATGATGGCGCCCCCCCCCCATTCGTGTAATATATGAATTTATAAAAAATAAGAAAAATAACACAAATGAATAATAAAAATAAATACTAATAATAAGGAAAATATCACATCTATCAGCTCCTCGAAATCTATTTCGGAAGCAATTTGGTTTTCTATAGCTAAGATCGAGTGACCATAGAGACTCATTGAGGAACGCAAATGATTTGTTATTATTTTCAATTTGCTGAAACTGTGTTCACATCTTGCAGACTGCAAACGTGGTAGGTAATGTGAAGTATATTCTCAAAGCTATACTGACATTAGGAAAGCTTCTTTCAAATCTTGTGAAGAATTTGCATGCAATTGTAGCAGGTCTAATGAAGTCGATCTTTCATTAATTTTAGGAACCATCAGTTCTTTGAAAACCGCTAGTTTCTAACAAAAATCAACTGCATTCGAGTCTCAATATTTTTGCGCTAAAATGGTCCCATTTTTCTGCAGATCCTCTTTTTGTATGTTTAAAAGGGCATGACCGTTGAAGGATGCGAAATTCGTATGCAGACTCTGTGTGCGCTTTCTAAGCTTTTTCTGATTTCTGACAATAATCTGTCGAAAACAAACCTTAATTTCCTTCGAGAATGAACCAACTAGATCTAGCGTTCTTGACTCATCCACGCACATTGCGTAGACCTGCTTTTTTTTCTTGGAAATACGTTTATTTCTGAGAATTGGCTTCACATCCAATTTTTCTGAAGGAAGTGTAGCTACCGAGATCCTGTTTTCAATAGGTTTTTCTCTCATTCCTTGAGAGATCTTCACAAGACCTTGCATCAACGATAATGAACGTGGAATCATTATATCCCCTTTCTGAATTTTCACGTTGACCCTATTGATCTCTCGCAGAATATTACACTAAATTGTTAGGTTCAGGATGAATCTAAAATCCATCACAGCATGAAGCAAATGACCAGCTTCATACTTGGATTCTGCGACTAGTGAGAATTCTTTGATTTCTTCCACAGCCTTCACAACTCCCCGTAAATTATTGAGCTTGATGTTTAGCCCATCTTGTTTGGCTACTTCCTTTCGAATTTGTTTTCATGCACTTCTTCATGATTGTCCATCGTGTGGTTGAACTAACAAAAAAAAATACAGTTTTTGTACAACACCAAATAAATTTACTTCTTCTGAACATGATGAAGCCGAATGGACACCCACTAGATTCAGAGAATGTGCTAGGCATGGAACTGATACCTACTGTCTGCAGCTAGTTCGTTCATCTGTAAAACTCTGGAATCTGGATTGGACTCCTTTATATATGCCAGCCATATTAGATCCGTTGTCGTAGCACGAAATTTTTCGACTACTCAATCATCAGTTTGCAGTTTATCTAGAATTCGCTATGATATTATTCTCCACTTTTTCCGTCAACTTCTAAGAAGTTAATAAGACTTTCCTTCATCTCATATCTAGGCTCCGTTCTCTTCAAATATCGTATAAGCTGGTTCATTTGTTCTGTGTGAGATACATCTGGGGTGCAGTCGAACATAATAGTGAAATATAGTTGGCCTCCTTAATCTAATAATGTTATTCCGAACTTTGGTGGCCATTAAATCGATAATTTCATTTTGTATAGTTTTGGACAGATAGGATGTTTATCATTTTTTTGAGTGGTCAAGATGGCACTTCAGAGTCGGGTCATATTTAATAATAATACTTTTTTCCGAGAAAATCAAACATAGCAAAAATTAACTTCTGGTTGTTTTTGGCGCCCCCTTGAGCTGGCGCCCAGGGCAAGCGCCCCGCTTGCCCCACCCTAGATCCGGGCCTGCATATTTTGAGAGCATTCCGCATGGAGATGGTGTTGGAGATTTCCCTGAAGATGATTCAACTCAAATGGAATGAAACAGGTTATCGCATTTCTGATGAAAACTAGTATTAAATTCATTTGGCAATAAAAACTCGTTTTTATCACATTGACATTATCCTGTTTCATTCCATTTCAGTTTATTCGTTTATTGATAGCACAGTGAATTAATAGGTACTGCTGAGTAGTTGAATTCGTACCACGAAAGTTAAAATAAATTAATTTTTTATTATTAGGCCTTAGTTCTATCAATACTGTTACAGTATTTCCAATAAAATTAATAAATCAGAACCATCATTCATTGTTCTATCATTTCATCAACCCCTATTACCATTTTTATCATTATGACATAGGAGTGTAGGTAAGTCCATATCAACAACTTATGTTTAGAACCATAACATCGTAAGTCCATTTATTAATGAAACTAACTGAATTGGAGTAAAATTCTTTCACAGATAAAAAAATGGATATGGACTTATATATTTTCACTAATAAAATAGTTATAATAAGTCTTCTCTGTCTTTCCCGGAAGCGTGAAAAAAGTTAGATTATATATTTAGGCTCTCCTGAATAATTGAGCAGTTGTGACTTACGTTACTATGGATCTGAGGTACAGATTATCTAATAATTCCAATATGGGCCATGAGCCGATCAAAACTGAAGCTGGGATTTGGTAAAAATCCAGATCTGCGCTTGTGCGGCAATATTGAAAATAAAAATATTTTTTTAATTCTGTCTCTCTCCGACACATCGTATTATGTCGTGAAACGTATGTCATTCATTACTTCATGTGAATAGTTTCGATCATAACCTCACAATTTCATGTGAAATGTTTCAATCGCTTTATTCCGTTTTCTTCAAGTCCTAAATATCATTGCTGATTCCTATTCATATTCTAAAATTGAACTGAAAGTATTCAAGTGACATATTTTCATTCTCGATATCTATTTTCTTGTTGTATTTCAGAATAAACATAACCTCTAAATTTCTCGCAATTTTTGAATTCCTAGTTGATGCAAGCGTACAACTCAAGCTTTACCAAAGATTTGGCTTCACTTTGAGACTGTGAAAAGCAGGGGTATAATCCATATTGATGTTATTAAATATATGCCATTAATAATTCACAAGTGACAGGTCTAATCATTAGTTGTTACTATGGTTTTATGAGAATATTCATCGAATCTGTTTAGATTGGATGAATTTGACTTTACGTACAACATGAATGGAGAAAAGCTCAAATAACTCGAGAATTACTGAATTTAGAAGCAACAGCATCTTAGAGTGCTGTCACTATTTTTCTTCGCGGAATCCAACGCAATCATAGAAAAATAGGGTTCTCATTTGAAAAACAGAAGTTATGGCCAATTTTCGATCACAGTTTTTCACACAAAATTTGAAAAACCCTGTGATGATATTCATGGAATTCAAAAGATGTATGATCTTTCCATATTCTTCTACTCTGACGTTGTGAGAATGGCTTACACTCAGGATGTTCAGAATAAGAAAAAAGAACATGATATAGTGACTATGAATATTTGACTTTTTTTCAGGTTTTTTTCTCGATATCTTGAAAACTATTGGACTGAATAACAGAAATGTATTCAGCATTACTCAATGATATCAGAAACGAAAAGATTGAAAAAAAAATTTTTGAGCAAATTTATTTTCACTCCCTGTATGACCAGAAGTGCTCTGGCTTTGAAAATATTTTTGGTCAGTAGAGAATTTTGAACAATATCAAAATCCCAATTTATATATATACAAATCAGTTTAAAACGTTCTTCGACGTCTTCTGATTTCCAGCCTCCATGTTTCTCGGTCTTCCCAAAGGTCGTCTTCTATACCCTTTGATCGCATATCGTTGATGATTCCCTCTCTCCAGCTCAGTCTGGGTCGTCCCCTTCTTCTTCTTCCATGTGGTGTCCATTGAAGCATCTGTTTCGGGAGTCTATTGTCCCCCATTCTTTGGACGTGTCCGTACCATCGGAGCTGTTTCTCCCTAATGTCTTCAGTTATTCGATGACTTACTTTCATTATGTCTAGGATTCTCTCATTTCTTACTCTGTCTAGTCGCGATTTTCCGGCAGCTCGTCGCCAGTAATCCATCTCTGTGGCGTGAAGCAATCTCAGCGATTTCTGTTTTAAAGGCCATACTTCGCTGCCGTAGGTTGTGATGCTCTTAACAATGGAATCAAAGAGCCTGTGTTTGTTTTTCTTGGATATGGATTTGTCCCATAGAATACTATTCAGTTGTCTGATTGCTATTCTGCCTAGGCTATTGCGGTGTTTTATCTCTTCGTCCATATTTCCATCGTTTGTTATGTGTACTCCCAGATATTTGTACTTAATGCATTTCTTTACAACCTGTTGTTCTAGTTCCAGATCTCGTTGCTCTCCGCCAATACACATATATTCGGTTTTGCTGATGTTAACCTCTAGGCCCCAAATCTTGTATTCTTCAATGAGTTTGCGGGTCATGTATACCAGGTCGTCGTAATCTTGCGCCAGAACCACCTGATCGTCGGCGAAACATAATGTGTAAAGGATGGATTCGTTCAATGGTATGCCCATATCTCGGCATTTTCTCTTCCATGTTTTAAGAGCTTGCTCCAGATAGATTTTGAACAGGGTTGGTGATATGCAACAACCCTGTTTGAGTCCTTTGTCTACGCTAAAACCCCTTGACAACCTCTGTCCTCCCTTCACCTGACACCAATTATCTCTATATACCTCTTGTATCGCTTTGATGAGATTTACGCTGATGTTGGTTTTCTCTAAGGCGTCCCACAGTTTTTGTTGTGGTACACTATCATAAGCCTTTTTCAGGTCCACAAATAGAAGATGTATTTCTTGATTCAGAGCTCCTTTTTTTTCAATCACCTGCGTTAGGGTGAAGAGATGATCTATGGTTGACCTACCCGCTCTGAAGCCCGCCTGTTCCTCGGCTTCCATATCCTGGTACTCAGCTTCGATCTTCTCTTTCAACAATTTTCCATACACCCTGGAGATTGTGCTGAGTACGGCAATACCTCGAAAATTGTCACAACTTTCCTTACTTCCTTTCTTATGTATAGTGGTTATGTATGAGGTTCTCCATTCTTCTGGGATGCCCTGTCCGTTAAGACATCGTTGGAACAGCTCTGCAAGAAGTTCGAAAAGTTTGTCTGTTCCGTATTTGAGTAGTTCTGGAGGGATTTGTCCCGGGCCTGGTGATTTTCTGTTTTTGAGTCCCTGGCATAATTTTCTGATCTGTTCTTTGTTTACTCTGATTGGAGATGACGTAGTTGTTATGTGCTCACCTGAATTTTGTTGTTCATATTCTGGTCTTTTTTCGGTCAAGAGATCACTGAAATATTCATCCCACTTTTGAAGAGTTATTGGTGAGATGATGTCTTTCTTTTTTTGCTGGCGTAGGGATCTTATGGTTTTCCAGCTTTCTGTGCTCCTTGTTCCTCCAATGTATGTATTTATACGAGTACAAGTCCTTTCCCAACTTTCGTTTTTCTTCTCTTTGATTGCCTTATGGACTCTTTTTTGTGCTTCTTTGTAATCTCTTCTACTCTGAATGGTTTGCGTATTTAGATACTTAGTGTATTTTTCTTTTTTCAATTTAATTATCTCCTCAATCTCCTCATCCCACCAGTATGGTTTTCTTCTCAGGTACTTCTCTCGCTCCCCCAGAGCCTCCAACGCTGCTTCCTTTAGGCATTCTTTTATATGGCTACAAAGTTGTTCGGTGGTATCAAAGTGTTTTTTGCTGAGTTTACTGTCTAATCTGGATCTATATAGTTGTTTGATGCTTTCTTCGTCGAAACTCTCGAGGTTATATCTGACACCTGTAATCTGTTGCTCCTCCTCTGCCGCTATTATTGTTTTCGCCCTTTTTGGTTCGGAGGAAAGTATCTTAGCCCCGACAAGGTAGTGGTCGCTTCCGCAGGTCGCTCCTCTGTATACACGGACGTCTTGAACTCTCATCCTTGTTTGTTGTCGCACAATTACATAGTCTATGATAGACTTCAGACCTCTAGTATGTTGAATCCAGGTATACTTATGAATTGAGCGGTGTTGGAAAAACCCGTTGAGTATCTTCAGGTTATTATGTTCACATATCCCTATGAGTCTCGTTCCATTGTCATTCAGAACTTCTTCCAGAAACGTCTAATAGGCATATTCTGTACACAGGGTCTTTCACGAGGAACCTCACCCATATTTATACGGTAAACTACTGAACGTATTTTCATGAAACTCAGCACTTATAAGTATTTCACGATGCTGATGAAATCTAAAATATTTTCAAGGCATGAGCACCTCCAGTTTTTCCGGAAATGACGTCAACTTCCGTTTTTCAAATTAGAACACCATTTTTTTATTGCAGAAATAGATTCCTTAGAAAATTTCAAGTTATTTTGATGTAACATTTTTCAGTTTTGGTTGGAAAATTCTATCTGAGCGGGAAAATTCGAAAAAAAAATCGAAAATAGAGCTCCGCTGAAACAAGAATAACTTCGAGGTTTTTGTATGGAAAATTTTCATTTTTGGGATTTTTCAAGATGTAAGATTGATGTATCCACTTTGAAAATCGAAATCGCGATTCATGATACAGGGGGTGAAAAAATCGCTTTCAAAGTTAGTGATGACAAAATCGTGAAAAATCAATTTTTTCAAATCAGAACCCCATTTTTTTTATGGCAGATATTGAATCTACGTTAGAAAATAATGTGAGTGTATGCATCACACCCTTGCCCTAAAGTGGATATTTTCTGAGTTATTCACAAAAAACTGTTTTTCGTCTTGAATTTTCAGCTATTTCTTTTCCCTTCACGCCAAAAAGATGAAATTTTCAGGAACTGTTACTTAAACCATGTTTTAGATTTTACTACCCTAATATGCATAAGAGAAAAAAAATACAGGTTGTTCCTAAATAGATGGCGAATTTGGATTCGAATTTGTATCGGAAACCTCTTTATTTCAACTAATCGTCCATCGGTTTTCTCTCCAGTGATAAATAAATAATTCCTCATGAACCATATGCAAAAACTTACCATGTTTTACATTCTTTTTTTTTAATGATAGGTATCATACATCTGCCAAATTCCTCTTTATTCAGTAGCATTTTGTGTTTACTATTAATTTGGTGATAATTCGTATTAAGTTATAAAATCGATCACTATGCCTAATTTTACCAATGAAGATTATTTAAATCTCATTCTACTTCATGGAGAATGTAATAAAGTTGTAGATAGAACGATTCGACTGTTCATTGAGAGGTTTCCTGACCGACCCAGACCAACGGGAGATACCATTAACAGAATCATGACAAACTTGATAAATGTCGGATCTTTCGTTAAGAAAACTATACACAGAGAAAAAAGTGTAGTAGAAGATGAGAACAACGAAATTACAGTTCTTGCATATTTTCGTGTGAATCCTCAAAATTCTCTCAAAGATGCCGAGATTGATCTGGGATTCTCGATGTTCACATTTATGATGGGACTTTAACTGGTAAGATAGAACACTACACATGTTTGCATTATTTAAAGAATGTTCTCCCTTAGGAGATAGATATTCTGACATATTGACTCAAATAATTGAGCCGCTAGTACAGAGCCATAATGACTTATGGTATCAACAAGATGGCGCGCCTCCACACAATTCACTCAATGTGTCAAATATCCTCTACAGGCTATTTGAAGATCGATGGTTGGCGAACAATGGTCCACATCTTTGGCCACCACGTTCTCCCGATTTAACTCCTTTAGACTATTATGTTTGGGGTAGGATAAAAAATATTGTCTACTCAACTCCCCTGACTGATAAAGAGGACTGCATAGAACGAGTCAGAAATGCGTTCAGGTTTGTTTAGATTCATAGTTTTGAAACTCAATTTGGTTTTTAAACACTTTTGCGGATCTCTTCCTCCCGATGAAATAAGAAGAGCAACGCACGAAGTATTCCTGAGACGTATAAATAAATGTCTAGAAATTAACGGTCAAAACTTTGAGCATCTTCTCTAGTTATAACTGCGAGTAGCGGCGGCCTTACCAATTGCGAGGCCCCGGGCGGCAGGTCTTTGCGAGGCCCTTTGTCCTTTTCGAAAAGTATGTCATTCGAATTTAAGTCGGGTCCTTTGGTTTAGGTATTTTGTCATGTTTGATAAAAACTGCCATAGTTTTACAACTAAATAAAATTTGTGTTTCAAAATATTTTACTTCGAAAGGTTTACAAATTCAACAAATTCGGAGAAGATAAATTTTGAAATTTATATTAAATTTCAAAATTGATGTTCGTGGCTTTTTCTGAGACTCAAATCTTTAATTAGAACACAATAATCCAATGAATGAGCTACGTCATTTTCTACATTGAAAGAATAGCAAGTACTGAAAGCCGATCTTGAATTCTTCAAATAAGTTTTGTTAATTTTAAGCCTCGAAAAACTCCTTTCAGCAGACGCAACTGAAACAGGTGTGGTGTCAATAAGAACCGTTCCAAATGGGACTGAGAGCCGTTTCACATGCGACTGATGTTCAGTCCTGATGGTCAGTCGGGACCGGCGTTTGAACTGGATTTTGCAATACTTTCACATGCATGCGTATCATCAGTCGACTACATTGAAAGAATAGCAAGTACTGAAAGCCGATCTTGAATTCTTCAAATAAGTTTTGTTAATTTTAAGCCTCGAAAAACTCCTTTCAGCAGACGCAACTGAAACAGGTGTGTTGGCAATAAGAGCCGTTCCAAATGGGACTGAGAGCCGTTTCACATGCGACTGATGTTCAGTCCTGATGGTCAGTCGGGACCTGCGTTTGAACTGGATTTTGCAATACTTTCACATGCATGCGTATCATCAGTCGACCCATGAAACAAGCATGAGCATCGGTTCGGCCTGCTGCGTTTGCGTGTCGTCGGATCGAGTCGCGGCGAAAGGCACAAAGGAGGTTTTCACATAATGCATGCGCACCGTCAGTCCTGATGCGATTGCGGTGTTGCGCATGTTATCATTGAATATTCTTAGGAATTTCTACATTATTCATCAATAATAGTGGATAATAGTCAATGGGTAGGAAAAAGTTAATTTTGAAACTGAAATGCTCATTAGTGCCATAGAAAAAAAAATGGAAATATGGAATACAACCCCAGAAAATTAAAAAAATATTGATTTGAATATTGGGAGGATCTGACTCTGATCTGTGTATGTCAGGAAGATTTCAAGAATCTTTTTCAACGACGAAGCAAGTTTGCATATTCATCAACAGATTGATCGTCGATAATGTCCTCGCTCCTTAATTTTTTGTCTGATGTCTTTGGCTTTTTATATACAAGATGACAGAGTAAATTTAAAAACTTCAGAAAAACTTGAACCAATCATCAAGTAGATTTCCCATATAACTTTCACACAAAGAATCCACACAATAATAATTCCAATATAAGAATTTCGAAATACGAAAAAAGTTTCCACTTCGTGCGGGAATCGGACGGTTCTCGTACAAAGCAATTACAGTGTCACGCTCAAAACCCATGACAGCAAATGGTCTTTGATAGCGGCGGCTGACGATACTCATCGATGTGAAAACAAATACCGCCGACTGATGATCGGTTCGACCGACCATCAGGACTGACCATCAGTCCCTTGTGAAACGGCTCTAATTCTCAGGACTATTTCGATAGTGGGGTAAACTTCAGTCATATTTTTTTTCTCTTATGTACTTCAGCACCGGGATAATATCGTCGTTTTCCTCATACGACTGATGAACATATTCTGTTCTTCGTACAATTCATGTCCATCAACATCATATGATTCTCCTACTGTCACGGACATTTGCAAGTAGCTGCATTGTTTAAAAAATTCACTATTATTGATTTCCTTCAATTTTTTTACACATGAAGCCAAAAATGCTCTCATGCTTGGGTTCTTGCGCGAGGCCCCTCCAAGAGCGAGGCCCTGGGCGATTGCCCCGTTCGCCACCCCCTAAGGCCGCCTCTGCTGCGAGAGTTTGCCATGGTTCTCCTAATAGTAACTTGAAGTCGGTTTCAAGAAGGGGTGAAAAATCTACAGCATGGTTCAAATAACAGTTCCTGAAAATTTCATCTTTTTGGCGTGAAGGGAAAATAAATAGCTGAAAATTCAAGACGAAAAACAGTTTTTTGTGAATAACTCAGAAAATATCCATTTTAGGGCAAGGGTGTGATGCATACACTCACATTATTTTTTAACGTAGATTCAATATCTGCCATAAAAAAATGGGGTTCTAATTTGAAAAAATTGATTTTTCACGATTTTGTCATCCCTAACTTTGAAAGCGATTTTTTCACCCCCTGTATCATGAATCGCGATTTCGATTTTTAAAGTGGATACATCAATCTTACATCTTGAAAAATCCCAAAAATGAAAATTTTCCATCCAAAAACCTCGAAGTTATTCTTGTTTCAGCGGAGCTCTATTTATCATTTGTTATAGAAGGGGAAAGTGATTTTCCTCGATCACGTGATGATTATGTGATTATGTAATAATAAACGTGTAGTGTCGAGTTTATGAAATCCCAAGAGGATATTGTTTAGATAGAACATCGCTACAGATTAATTTCATAATTTCATTTTATTTTTCATTAATTCCAATTCAATACGTGGTTAGTACAACATACATCATTAATATCCGAATTTCGTATTTCATTGACATTTATTTTCAATATGGACCGGTAACACTAAATTTTTGATAGAAACTGTGCGTATAAAATGTAAAATTTCATGCTTCTTAGAATTAGCTCCCACATTTGTGGGAATATATTATTACATATTTCTACATCAAACGTTTTTGCATCATAGAGATTTCAGTCTTGACGAAGTTGATAAACATTCTGACAACATTGTTAACTTGTCTAGAGATTATAGAGAGTTCATACATTTCAGCCACTCTGTGATATTAAAAAACTAGGGAAACATCCGGATTATTCTTGTGATTTTTTATTTTTTTCGTCAAATTTCATCGTGTAAAATTGGGAATAACTCGAAAACGGCGAGTTTTATTAAACGAACATAGGCATAGTTTTATTTTTTTTATTGATTCTTCCGAAGATATAAACCGATCATTTTTTCCAGTGGTTTTATAGTATTTTTGCGTGGATTTATGAGTCAGCTACGCTGTAACTGGTATACCAAGAAAAATATTGAATGAGTTTTGATTGAGGAATATAAACCATGATTAGAGTAACCAACCAATCAAAATACAGCTCAGTTGAAATAACGGTTCCAAAAATATGATCAGAAAAGTGTTGTTTTCATGGATTTGCGACACCCTGAATCTTTCAAACGAAACCAAATTTTGAAAAATGTTATATGAAAAAAGTGTTTCGTTTGACGAGAGCAATCTGCAGTTGAAATTTATGTACAAGTCAAAGACTCACTCTGTATATTAATATCAAATAATAATTTATAAAATATTAAGTACCTGATGAGAAACAGAAGAATGAAGAGATCCATTCCTGGAGAAGTCTCTGGTTTCGCAATTTTTCTTGATAGCTCCTAGCATAATCTCAGTTATTCTCTGCGAGTATTTCAAGATCTCGGATGCATCATCAACCGACAAAGTTACAGTATCACTGAAATTCTTGTCGGTAAAGTCTTTCTGTGTACTGCAAGAACTTCTTGCTTCGGAAAACTCATCTCCCACCTTATCATCTCGAGAATACTGAGAGACACTATTATAAATCACACTGGAAACATATCCACTTCTAGAATTTTGATAGTTTAGCCAAAAGTTGTTCCATTCGCCAACTTTGTTTTCTGCGTCAGATAAATCGGCGTTTTTGCCGGCTTTTCCGAAGTACTCATTCTGGACGCTCTCAATCCAGCTGAGGTAATTAGATTCGGGAGTGTCCATATTCTTCTCATGTTTCTTCACTTCTGCATTACCATTTCCACTTCTCGTTGCGTAATCCGTACAGTCGGAATAAGGAGAGTCTATGGAACTGCAAGTTCTCGTTTGGAAGAACGACGAATTGGAAAAAGAATGTTTCGCTTTATATTCAGAAATGGATTCTAGGCTATGCCTGTGCGTGCTATCTAAAGATCTCCTTAACTTTTCGGATGTGAAATGCTCACCGATTCTCTCTCTCTTGATGACAATGTCTTCGTTGCTGATGCTCTTCGTAGAATCTCTACGGAAGCTGTTGGCTCTTCTAACTGTTCCGGTTCTGCTGAGTAACATCGATGCCGTGGACCCGAGGAGAAGAAACTCGTTCTTGGCTCTTGGTATATTATCGCCTTGAAATATTATCAGTCCTTGGTTTGAAGAGCTGGTTGAAGATTCAGACTGTGACGAACCCTTTCTACTGCCGTGTAGCGACATGACGGATAACATCTATTAATGGTTTACTGGAGGGTTTGCCGAGTGTGAAAATGTGCCAACGAAGAGGTTTCACACCTGATTTGGCGTAACCATGTCAACGATTTAAATTTAAGCCGCTACTCCTCCAAAAAGAGCATGTGTGTATATCTATAGATGTTAATCAATAAATATGGACGCATCCTGCATGGAATACGATGAATCTTATTATTATTGTAAAGTATTTGATTGAGCAGGACTCCACTTTGCGGAAATCAATTTGGGTAAATAAGAAATCGTCAATGATACCGTTTTTTATAGAAATATTGGGATTATTTATTTCCCATTTCATTTGGTTCTGGTGACGCGATCTGTTCAGAATTTTGCATGTAGGATCCCGCACTTTTCTTATGTAAAGTGGCGACCGGTCAAATTTTCTCAGTATCCAAAAGTGTCAATGGGCCCAACCCAATCCTACGGCTAGTTTTATAAATACATAGTTGGAAATTGCCCAGATTTTCGGATTCATTTTTTATTTATTAAATGTTAGATTGGATTTCTGTTGCATGCAGACGTTTACTTCATGATCTAGTAATGAAATTAGTGGATACGTTCGATTAAAAATATTTATTTTTGCCAAAATTAATTTTTCCTACTGAGACGTCAGGGAGGCATATTTTTGAAACGTTCTCTTCGATATAGTATTTGAATGAGGAAATATTGCACAGTAGATACCATTGAGTTTAAATATACAGAGTTACAACGCCCTTGAACGATTTGACGCAAAAATTTTCGGCAGTTTACTTGCCAACTTTAGTTGCGGCACATAGTTGCTACTAAAGGAACTATAATCTGCCGATCCATTTTTGTCACTATTCGTTTTACAGAAATCTGTAGGATATTCATTTTCCCCTAGTTCTATGAATCATAGGCAGAATTAGTTGTCGTTTTTTGCATCCAAAAAATCAGGTGTGACGAAATACTGAACATCCAATTGGCGATTCAAGTTCATCTCCGAGCCACCTAGCGGCATGAAATGAAATAACCTAAGTGGGTTGGTTTATTGTTTACTATGTGGAAAGCTTCGATTTCTACATTAATTACCGGTTAGGTAATTTTTCTATTTAAGTGAAGTGAGTTAGAAAAGTTGTGTTCCAGATTCTGTTTTATTTACTTTTTGAACATTGTGATAAGTGATTACTGACCTGAAATGTCTAAATCAGATGCGTTTTGTTGCGTTTATGGATGCAATATAGTAAAGCCAACAGGGATACAGTCTCATTTCATTATTTTCCTAAGTAAAACAGTTTCAAACTGGAAATAACTGGTATAAATGGTATTGTCGAGAAAGTTGACATAAGAAAAATTTGAGGTGTGGAAAGAAAATAACTGATACCATGCGAGTTTCTTCAAAGCATTTTGAAGAATCTGCATTTGATATTCGAAGTAAGTTGTTTAAATATCGGTCAAGTTCCATGTACAAGGGCGGATATAGCTCTTTTTCATGGGAGGGGTAATAAAGATCATGGGGGGGGTAATAACGATTGAAAACCATTAAATCAGGTAAAAAATGTATTGTAGCGGACGAAATCCTCCTGAATACGTCTCTGGACTCTCTGATTCAGCGTACCGATTCTAGAAGCCTCCGGAAACTATCTGAACTATTCTAGAAACAGAGCCGTATTAGGTATATAAAGACGCGCACGATGGGGACGGGCAGTTACTATCTGAATAGAGCCGAATTGAATTGTGAATCGCGAATTCCAAGTAGTGAATATAAATCAGCCTTATTAGCAAGTGTGTAAATAAATCAGTATTAGTTATTGTACATAAATTAGTGTGATAAGTTAGTGCTATTGGAAATAAATTAGACAATTAAATTCAGCAGACGATTTGTTTAACCCCGAGAACGTTACATTGGTGTCAGAAGTGGGATAAATTGAACTGCTGTGCTAAGTGAATTGTGGACTTCACAGTGGAACTTTTTGAATGCCGATAACAAGATCGCAAAAGGAAAAAATGGACCAGGCGAGTATGGAATTTTTCAAGCAAGCCTTTGAACAAATGAGCTTGAAAATGGATAAAATGGAAAATAAAATGGAAGAAAATTCTCGAGGAATGGGCCTGAAAATGGAAGAAAATTCTCGAGAAATGGGTTCAAAAATGGATAAAATGGAAAATAAGGTGGAAGAAAAAATGAACAATTGCAACGAATTGGTGAGTCAAATTGCAAGTACATTGGACGAGAGAATGGAGGCTGTCAAGGAAATAATAATTGAGGAAGTCAATGGAAAATTTGATAAGTTTGATGAAAAATTTGAAGAAGTTAATGAAAAATTTGATAAAGCTGATGAAAAATTTGACGAAGTAATTGATGAGGTTGATGGAAGATTTGAAGAAATATCAGGAATAATTGAACAACATGCCAAGTTGATAGAGTCCCTGAAAAGAACATCACATGGAAAAGAAACTCTAGCTTTACCATCCAATAACTTCGTGAAATCGTAAAACAACACAGAAAGTAAAATGAAGATTAAACCTCCAACTTTTGATGGCAAAACACCTTGGTGCCCCTACCAGAAGCAATTTGAAGCAGCAGCGAATGCCAATGGATGGGGAGCGGAAGAGAAAGCGACAGCCTTGATTGTTGCACTGAGGGGAGATGCATTGAATATACTCCAGACTGTTCCTGCAAGCCTACAAGGTAATTACGAGGCTTTGACGACTAAACTCCAAATGAGATATGGTGATGCACACCTCCAACAAGTGTATCACGCACAGATCAAGAGTCGCCAGCAGAGGAGTACAGAAACGTTGCAGGAATTTGAAGCCGATATAGCAAGGTTGGTGAGACTGGCATATCCTACAGCACCGGATAGCTTCCTGGAACAGCTCGCTATCCAGACCTTTGTTGATGGTCTGAGAGATATGGAAACCCAACAGACACTATGATTGGCCCGACCCAAGACTCTGGATGACGCCCTGGCCTTTGCATTAGAGTTTGAAGCTGCCAAACAAGCTTCGCACAGGGGACACAGCAGGGTGAGGCGCACTGTGGAAGATTCCGCGGTCAGCGATAAAATCATAGAAGAGGTACTACGCCGAGTTCGTCAAGAGCGACGGAATAGAGGACTAAGACCAAGATGCTGGAATTGCGGCGGAGAAGGACATTTTCGGCGCTACTGTAAAGAGCCAGCTAAACGTCAGGAACAGGAAAACTAAAACGGGTTGGTGAGAAGGGGCATAAACCGACCCGCCATGACAATGCCCCAGAAGTCATAATTCAGACCATCTCTTCAAGTATTTATGTCGACGGTAAAGTTGATGGGCGGTCGGTTAAAATGTTAGTCGACACAGGCGCAACCCGGACCATAGTAAAGCCAGGAATAGTTGAAAGGAATGGAAAAATCCGACAAACAATGGTCCGTTTACGAACAGCTACTGGAGAGGACGTATCAACACATGGAAAGAAAAGGATTGTCCTGAGCATTGGAGACATAACTCTCGAAAATGAGGTGCTGGTAGCAGATATCATGGAGGAAGTCATCTTGGGAATGGATGTCATCAAAGGTTATGGCTTCCAGATGGATATGAGGAACGATGTATTGAGAATTGGAAGTCTGGAAATCCCATTCTTGGGATGTGAAGGTGCATCAATTCGAGTCTTGCTCAGCGAAGATGTTGACCTAGGTGGCCAGGCAGAAACGATAGTGAAGGGGTACTTAGACAGAAACCTTCGGGATAGCGGTATAAGACTCATCGAACCAGCTAGTGAAAATACCCTAGGAAAAGGATTGCTACTCGGAAAAACCTTAGTGAGAGGCGGGAAGGAAGTTCCTGTAAGGATTTTGAATACCAACATGTACCCGGTGACATTAAAGAAGGACACGATTCTGGGAGAAAGCTGCTTCGTGCTTTGTGTGACAGGAGACATTCGGGATGAACAGAACAAGGGTACCAGAAGGGGAAAGTGTTCGCAAAAATTACTTGAGATACTGACTTCTTCCTACATAGACCTTGAACCAGAACACATAAGCGAGGTGAAGAAGTTGATAAGTGAATACAGCGACGTTTTTGCTACGGGAAGAACAAATGTTGTGAGACATTCAATCAGCACTGATAAATCCGGTCCCATTCGCCAACACCCACGAAGACTTCCGATAGCAAAGAGGGAAGAAGCAGAGAATATTATCAAGGACATGCACCAACAAGGAATAATAGAGCCATCAGATAGTCCTTGGTCATCACCTGTGGTTCTGGTGAAAAAGAAAGATGGCAGCACCAGATTTTGTGTCGATTACCGTCGTCTGAACGAAGTCACTAAGAAGGATTGTTACCCCCTTCCAAGGATTGATGACACTTTGGACACTCTTTCTGGCTTGAGATGGTTCTCCACACTGGACTTGAAGAGCGGGTATTGGCAGGTGGAACTAGATCCCAAGGACAAAGAGAAAACAGCTTTCACCATTGGGACAGGACTGTGGCAGTTCACAGTAATGCCATTTGGTCTATGTAATGCACCTGCGACCTTCGAGCGATTAATGGAAACCATTCTTCGAGGATTATCCTGGAAGACGTGCCTCGTTTATTTGGATGATGTCATTGTTTTTGGTCGGACATTCGAAGAACACCTGAGAAATTCAAGAGACGTTCTGGAGAGGCTACGCACTGCAAATTTGAGACTCAGTTCGAAGAAGTGCCACATGTTCAGGAGAGAAGTGAAATACTTGGGGCATGTAGTATCCGAAAATGGAATTAGTGCTGACCCAGACAAGGTCAAGGTCGTACAAGAATGGCCGATACCGCAAGACAGGCATCAAGTAAGAAGTTTCCTTGGATTGTGTACCTACTATAGGAAATTCGTTCTTGAGTTTGCCAATATCGCGAAGCCTTTGACGAGACTGACGGAAGATGGAAAGGATTTCAAATGGGATATGGAATGCGAGGATGCTTTCAATCGGCTGAAGCAAGCTCTAACAACGGCTCCTGTTCTAAGTTATCCCCAAGTCAGTGGAAAGTTCATCTTGGACACAGATGGGAGTAACATGGCCATAGGAGGCATATTGTCCCAAATTCAGAATGGCCAAGAAAAAGTGATAGTATATTTCAGCAAGGTCCTGTCAAAGCCCGAACGTAACTATTGCGTTACAAGAAGAGAGCTTCTCGCTGCAGTGAAGTCCATGGAACACTTCTATAAATATCTGTACGGCCGAGAATTCCTTCTCAGGACTGACCACGCCGCTCTGAAGTGGCTTCTACAATTCAAGAATCCAGAGGGTCAGGTTGCCAGATGGATAGAAAGATTGCAGGAATATAATTTTACTGTCGAACATCGTGCAGGAAAAACTCATGGTAACGCTGACGCATTATCTAGGAGACCATGTCCGTCAGATTGCAAGCACTGCAATAAAGTAGAAGAGAAAGAATTCTGCTTGAGAACGACCATCGTGGATATGGACTGGATGCCAGAATCCCTGAAGCGAGATCTAGAAAGTGACCCAGAATTGAAGATGCTGTTGTATTGGAAGATAAGCGGACAGAGACCAAGATGGGAGGAAGTGAGTCATCTCAATCCTAGGGTCAAGTCCTACTGGGCACAGTGGGATTCTATCATTTTGGAGGATGGACTGCTGAAAAGGTCCATCGAAAATGACGAAGGTACCCCAGCAAGGAAACAGCTGATAATTCCCAGGAGTCGAGTGAGAGAGGTTTTAGAGAAGTTACATGACGGAACTTCCGGTGGCCATTTCGGTATCAAAAAAACGCTAGAAAAGGTTAGAGAGCGTTTTTACTGGGTCAACTGCAAAGAAGATGTTAAAGACTGGTGCCGGAAATGCAGATTATGTGCCTCATCGAATGGTCCGAGGGGAAGTCGTAGAGCTCCAATGAAGCAGTATAACGTGGGGAGTCCTCTGGAACGAGTTGCCATCGATATTGCAGGTCCATTCCCCGAAACCGAAGATGGGAATAAGTACATACTGGTTGCGATGGATTATTTCACCAAATGGGTTGAAGCTTATGCTATTCCAAATCAAGAGGCCTCGACAGTGGCGGATGTTCTGATTAAGGAGATGTTTAGCCGATTTGGTGTGCCTCTCGAACTTCATTCGGATCAAGGACGAAACTTCGAGTCTAGCCTGTTCCAGAATGTATGCCAATAACTCGGAATCAAAAAGACAAGGACAACTGCGCTTCACCCACAGTCAGATGGCATGGTCGAAAGAATGAATAGAACTGTGGGAAAATATCTGGCTAAAGTGGTCTCTGATCACCAAAGAGACTGGGACAGGTATCTCCGTCTGTTCACTATGGCCTACAGGTCGTCAGTGCAAGAATCGACTGGAGAGACACCAGCCTGTATTATGTTCGGCCGAGAAATAAGGTTGCCTTGTGACCTGGAGTTTGGATGCAAGCCTGGAGCGGAGATAGCTGGTGAGGACTACGCGAGCCTCTCGAAAGGTAGGCTACATTACATCCATGAGAAGGTCAGACAGAACCTCCAAATAGCGAGTGACCGAATGAAGACTCGGTATGACAGCAAAGCTGCAGAAGGTGGTTTCAATGTGGGAGACCTTGTCTGGCTGTACAACCCCCAGAGGAAGAGGGGTTTATCACCTAAGCTTCAGAAGGATTGGGAAGGGCCATACAGAGTAGTGAAACGAATCAACGATGTAGTGTACCGTATCCAGAAACTACCCAGAGGCAAGAAACGTGTGGTGCATATAAATCGTCTAGGCAAATATGAGGCAGACTACGAAGAACATGACGAAACCCATCTGAGAAGAACGACTTTTCAGAAAGCGGAGCATGAGGAGATGAGTTTCGACCTATTCATGGCAAACTACGGTGGAACCGGAAAGGCAAGATTCGGAGTAACCATCGAGAAACAGCAAGATCTCTTCTCTGTATCTCAAGACTATTCACTAGCTCATTGTGTCTCGGAAGACCTGCGTATGTCGAGAGGAATAGCATTAGTCTTCCGGAAGAAATTTGGCCGTGTATCAGAACTCCTAAATCAACATCCTCTAACTGGGAAAACGCTGAGGTTGGCTGATGGCCAGCGTTACCTCTTCTACCTGGTAACCAAGAGATTCTCCGACAACAAATCCAGCTACAAAAGTATGTGGGACACCCTGTTGCAGCTGAGAGACGAGCTCGCCAAGTTGAAGGTGAAAAAGTTAGCTGTGCCAAAGTTGGGTTGTGGTTTAGATCAGCTCAACTGGAGAATCGTTCCAAGTATGCTTGAGGTCATTTTCCATAAGACCGGAATGAAGATACTGGTTTGCAGTTTCAACCCGAGCGGATATACGCCGAAGAAGAAGACAGTGAAATGCTTTTTCGGACAACAGGGGTGCTGCAGAAAAGGAGACGCCTGTAGATTCAGCCACATCATCCAGGGTGTTCGGGGACCGAACGTCTTAAGGAGGGGGCAGTGTAGCGGACGAAATCCTCCTGAATACGTCTCTGGACTCTCTGATTCAGCCTACCGATTCTAGAAGCCTCCGGAAACTATCTGAACTATTCTAGAAACAGAGCCGTATTAGGTATATAAAGACGCGCACGATGGGGACGGGCAGTTACTATCTGAATAGAGCCGAATTGAATTGTGAATCGCGAATTCCAAGTAGTGAATATAAATCAGCATTATTAGCAAGTGTGTAAATAAATCAGTATTAGTTATTGTACATAAATTAGTGTGATAAGTTAGTGCTATTGGAAATAAATTAGACAATTAAATTCAGCAGACGATTTGTTTAACCCCGAGAACGTTACAGTATGAAAAATTTTATGTGTACCACCTTTTTCTAAGGTCTTCGATGCTCATGGGGGGGGGTAGTTACCCCCAGTACTCCCCCCCGTAAATCCGCCCTTGTCCATGTGTATTAATATATTTATAACTTACACACATAATTATGTGACCGCCATTCAAGACCGCTTCTCCTAAATGTTTGATCTTTGGATAATGGATGATTATTTATAAATTTCAATGAACTCGCCTTCTAATACGTACCTAATATTTGGAGTCGATTCCAAATATCGGAAAGATTCACTAATGCTGAAAAACACACTCTTTTCACTGCACATCGCAATTTTTTCTCGCAAATAACCTTTTAACATCAGTATTTTACCAAGCCTTAGTTGAGTCCCAAATTGGCTATGGCTATGGGAAGGTGCATATCACAACCAGATAAAATCGTTAAAAGTTATTCAAAAATGGGTCTTGAAAATCATTCACATGAAAAAACGTACCTTCCCCAGCCAACAATTATTCGATATAGCACAAGTCAACCAGGAAATATTACAATTAATAAGTCGCAACATCAATATACAACAAGAGGAAGAGATCACTATTACCAAGTTCCTAGATGCAATAAGAGTATAGGCCAAAGAAGTCATATTATCCAAATAGACAGTATTTTTTTTTTCTTGAGATCGAATGGGGAGATTCTCCCCTCAACCAATTTCCCGGATGTGAAATTAATTCGAAGAGATGCAAGGATATCATTGATGAGTGTTATTTTTGATTCTTTTCCTGGAATAATTTTTCCGTTTTTTTTTAATGCACGGATCAATTTTCAGAGTTCCTAATTATGTTAATATCACGTAGAGGATATATTTATACAGCGTGATTCACGGTGGATGGTACATTAGATGATTCTGGTGAACCAGATATCGGATCGGTTTGAAAATTTGCATGGGTGCATTATCGGACATTCTCTACCCAACTAAAATATTTTCGTCAATGCGGTGTTGCCACTTCTATTAGAAAGTAGTAGCAACTTTGCTTTTTCAAATGGAACACCTGGTATATTATATTATTTTTGGAATTTCCAACGACTTCTCGACAACTTTCCCCGAAATTTTCTATGCCTTTATGTAGCCGTTTTCGAAATATAAATTAATTTCAATTTTTTTCGCCAAAAAACATGACCTCTAAAAATGCTGATAACTTGGGTTGAGAGACACTATGGCTTCGAAATTTGGTTTGGAGCTAGGTGATACATGAGTGCTTCCAACAAATCAGCCTGATCTACGTTAATTCAATACAGGGTGGTAAAAAATACAGTCTTTTCGTTTGCTTGAAAAAGTAACTGAAAGTTGTTTATTTCAAATAGAACGCCCTGTATATTATTAAATATTCAGAAAGCTGATGAAATTTGCTTTCATTCTATGTATATCATGCCTATACCATAGATGCATAGAAATACCTGGTGTTGGCACTGATTAGATTTGGTTTAAGACTTTCTTGTCGATCGAAAACGTGATATTTTGTGCAGCTTTTCATTTCTCCCGAAAGGGGTCGCGTTTTTTGTCGTTGCCGCAGTAGCGCCACGACCGATAGATATTGCGGATTTATTCCGGAACTAGTCCAAAATCTGAAATCTAGAATGCCGTTTTGATCTACAAATTTTGGTCACGATTTTTAGTAGGGAGTCGTTACACCAGGTGTTCTATGCATCTATCCTATACCTAATCAGTCAAATTTCGGATTTATGAGCATTTATTTGTCAAAATGTCCCTTCAGATTGGTATTCCCATTTGATATTTGGTAGGCAGGCCATGATTACTATTCCACAGTACCTTGTGACATTCTCCTAATAATAAAGGCACCAAGAAACTTGAATTCGTCATTTAAGAAGTTGCAAATACCCTCGAAACGATGGAAGAAAACTATTCAAACGAAGTGGTCATGAATTTGTATTATAATTAACTGGAGAGACTTTTTGACGATCGGTGGATAAGGCGCTTGGGACCATGGAATTGGCCAGCAAGATAACCCGATCTTAGTCCATTAGATTTTCATCTGTGAGGAATGTTGAAAGAAAAAGTATACAAAACACCCCTGCATTCGAAAGATGAATTGTTGGAAAGGATTAACCAAGCATTTGAAGATTTGGATTTCAAAGAAATACGATCTGCCACGATGAAAGCACTCAAAACCCGCATTTTGAAATGCTTGGAAGTGAACGGCCAGCGATTCGAACATACTTTGAAATATTCAACATTGGTTCTAAGCGTTATTAAGTAAAATCCCTATCAATTATATCCTGGATTGAATATTGGGCTTGCACCGAGACTGAATCTCTGATGGGTCCTACTTTTCATGTCTCCCGAAAGGGGTCGCGCTATTTCCCAATAGCGCCACGACCGCGAAATATTGCGAATAATTCCGAAACTAAGGCCCGATCTATAAGTCTAGAGTGCCGTTTTGATCTACAAACTTTGGTCACGGTTTTTAGATAGTAGTCAGTGACAGAAACACAAGTGAACTCATCCACCAACAGGGTCGATATGCTCTGTCCTGGTTACGAACTCCATTCTCGATTCAGTCTCAAAGGTGGAGCCAAGGCTAACCTTTCATTGCAGCGTGTAGAGAGTTTGGAACTGAAAGATTTCGATGTGATGTGGTTCAAGCTAGCCAATACCAAACTGACCAAGTTCCTCTGCTGCCTTTACCTGTCGCCAAATGAACCGTCATATATGAGCCTTTTTGAGTCTTTATCACTCAAACTGGATTTCATCCAGGAGAACCACCCAGCAGCTGAAGTCATAATCATAGGAGACTTCAATGTACACAACGCAGCCTGGCTCAAATTCTCCAACAAAACAGATGATGCAGGTCGTCAAGCTGAGGTCTTTGCCAACACTCATGGCCTAGAACAACTGGTCGAGCTACCAACCCGCATCCCAGATGTCAAGAACCACTCTGCCAATATACTGAATCTCTTTCTCACCACAAATCCTGATCCATATAGAATAGATATTTGCGCCCCACTTGGAAATTCCGACCACATCCTAATCTCCACAGCTCTTTTTATGTACCATCAAGCAGCACAATACCACCCCGTCTCATGGCATTACAAATCGACTGACTGGGAAGGGCTTCGTATGTTTTTTCAGCGTTTCCATGGAAGAGAGCTTGTTTCTCCTCTGTAGATCCAACATAATGTGCCGAGACAATTTCTGAAATCATCATGTTTACATACCAAACACCGCAAGAAGAAAATTATCCGATAAGACCTGGTTTAACAGAAACTGCTTCAAAGCTGTCGCTTCCAAACAAACAAAATCCAGGCCCTGAGACTAGAGCAGAATATGTGGAGTCTAGAGGCATAAGCAATGAGACAATCAAATCTTCAAAAGATGCTCACAATGCCAAAATAAGATCTAGACTTGTTGAAGAAACTTCACTTTCAGCTCGTTTCCTCCTCTAACCAAGGAAGATGGAACACTAGCAACGACTGCCCTGGAAAAAGCCAACATCTTCGCGCATTTGTTTGCTGAAAAATTCCACTCTGGATTCATCGGGAAAACAACCCCCGAATATTTCACCTATTGATAGTCATATGCCCGAGATAACCTTTCGCATACGTACTGTCAGAAAGATTCTGTTGGGTCTCAACACCAACAAAGCCAATGGATCCGACGGAATCCCACTGATTGTTCTCAAGAAATGTGCCCCCGAACTAACACCTGTCCTCTGCAGGTTGTTCAACCACTCATACAAATTGGGTGTTTTCCCATCCAACTGGGAAATCGCAAGAGTACAACCAGTCCCTGAAAAAGGTAAAAAGACCTTACCTAGCAACTACAGACCTATCGCTCTGTTATCTATTATTTCAAAGGTCATGGAAAAAGCCATCAACTTCGAGCTCATGAAACATCTGGAACACTCAGGAATTATCAACGATAGACAATAATATGGTTTTCGTCATCAGAGATCCACTGGTGACTTGCTCGCTTACGTCTCACATATATGGCAGCTATCTATTGAGAAATATGGTGAAACCCTAGCCATAGCACTGGATAGCCAAGGCATTCGATCGAGTCTGGCATCAGGGACTCCTCGCCAAGATTCCATCTTATGGCGTGCCCCCAAAGCTGTGTTCTCTGCTGTGCGGATGAAAGTATCTTCCAATATTTGGAGTGCTGCACCTAAAAAAATCCTAAAACTCTTGGATTCTGTACAAAAAAGGGCAATTCGTCCCGTCGGTGATGCCTCGCTTACAAACTCGCTCACTTCTCTGGAACACCGTAGAAGATTAGGCGAACTGTCTCTGTTTTATAGATATTTCCATGGGCGATGCTCTTCTGAATTATCAGCAATCGTTTCCCCTCTGGCAGTCTCTTTGAGACTAACCCTTCAAGTTAAGTCTTCATTCACATCTCTTCGTGGTGACTTTGGAGACCTGCAGAACATCTCTCTTCAAAGACTCGTTCATCCAACGAACAGCGAGGCTTTGGAACACATTGCATAGGGAGGTGTTCCCCGAGGTATAAAACCTCCAAAAATTCTAAAAGAGCACCAATTCCTACCTGCTTGCCCTTGGTTCTCACGATGTTCTCTGAACATTACAGGATATTCCTTTTCGTGAGAACCACAACATATAAAAAGTCGTTACACCCGGGTTTCTATGCATCTATGTTTAGACGTTTTTTAACATTGGAAATGTTTATGTTCGTTTATTGCACGCAAGTTACGAGGTCAAAAGACAAAGGTGTCGCCAGTAGACCAAATAAAGCATTCGAAGGTTATCGCGTGATTTATTAACATAGGTGTATTGGGCCAGCACACGAGAATCGGCGACCAGTGAGCCGCGGTGGGCGGTCCGTCAAATTCGCCGCAACGTTGCCAGATTGGGCAATTATTTCTGTGTTTGAAGAATAGGTCATCGTTTTATTTCGTCCATTAGCACTTCGAGTGTTTATATATTGTTGTTCAATCAAGTGAGATCTGGGCCGCGGTGAGTGGTCCGTCAAATTTTTCGCAACGTTGCCAGATTGGGCAATTATTTAGTTATTTGAAGAATAGATCATTGTTTTCTTTACTTTATTAGCACTTCGAGTGTTCACATTGTTGTTTAATCAAGTGAGAACTGGGCCGCGGTGAGCGGTTCGTCAAATTTTCCGCAACTTTGCTAGATTGGGCAATTATTTGGGTATTTGAAGAATAGGTCATTGTTTTATTTCCTTCATTAGCACTTCGAGTGTTTATATTGTTGTTTAATCAAGTGAGATCTGGGCCGCGGTGAGTGATCCATCAAATTCGCCGCAACGTTGCCAGATTGGGCAATTATTTCGGTATTCGAAGAATAGGTTATTGTTTTCTTTTCTTCATTAGCACTTGGGGTGTTTATATTTTTGTTTAATCAAGTGAGATCTGGGCCGCGGTGAGCGGTCCGTTAAATTCGCCGCAACATTGTCGGATTGGGCAATTATTTCGGTATTTGAAGAAAAGGTCATTGTTCTTTCCATCATTAGCACTTCGAACTAAGCAACTCTGAATAAAATATTAGAAAGATATTTTCTAGAGGCGCTGCCTTTCAATAAATCGCCAATAAAACTTATTCCTGAACGGAATATAAGTTGACAATTCTTATTCCTTTTCTACAGGGTCCGGCAGAGATGTATGACGTTTTTTGGATGCGTATAACTCGGCGAAGGGGAAGCCTAACTTTTTCGCAATGGTTGATATGTGACCGCAAGGAGTTGCCATTATTTCTTGTTCAGTCGCCATGGAGCCGTGGACGCTAGAGTTTCAATGAAACCGATCGTTCTGTGGTAGCAACTCAACGTAGATTTCGAACACATTTTAATGTTGGAAGGCATGGACGTGTTCCTTCACGAAACACCATCCTAAAGTGGGTGCACAATCTCTGGACGAGAGGATCGTTGAGCGAAATTCAAGCAATTCCAAACAACATGCTGGAACGATGCATGGACAACTTCCACAAATCGGCTGCAGGAGTGTGTGGAAAAACAGGGCAATAACTTAGATCACATCATCTTCCGTTCATGATTATTTTTCATATTTTTTTTTGATGTGGTATCAATGGCAAACTCTCATGTACATTTGAAAAAAATAAAATTTCATTTTCCTCAAAATCTCACTTAGTTATGATTTTTTCAAAAACGTCATACATCTCTGCCGGACCCTGTACTACTTCACAATCCACTAAAGAAACGGATTTGCACAGTCCGGCAACGAAATCCGCTTTTGACACTGTTCGCGCATGCTCATATCGGCCTCTAAATCTCACTTGATTAAACAGGATAACCATTTGAAGTTTAGATTCAACGGCAACAAGAATTATGGATTCTAAAAGTTCAAAAAATAGTAAATCGATATCGACAGCGTAAACGTTTACGCGTGGCCGCATCTCTATAAGTATAATCCGGACGCATACAATCCGCCGCGTCTGAAATTTGCGAATTTAGAGACACGATTCCGACGATGGGATTTCGGAAAATTTTCATGAAAATGATATTGTGGATGAAACAAGAAATTACTGAAAAACCAATGATTCCTCTACTCTCTACTGCCGAAGAGAATGATATAGGTATCAGCGGCCACACAACTGAAGATGCATTAAAAAAATGTGTTCAATTGGCATCAGAATATTTTCAGGCGATCACTTGGAGATGCTGTTCGCAATGAAGAATATTGCAGTACAAAATGAAGCTGCATCAAAAGTTCAAACAGAAATTTCAGTTTTTTTCCAAGCTGGAAATAATTACATACATATTATGGAAATATGGGATCTATTGATTATAAAAATTTTAAATCAAATTATGTATTGTTACGTTTTAGAATTTCTTTTTAGACGCATCGAATATTTCAGCATCGAGGTAGCCCCATAGAACTTATAGTACATGGAATGCTACTAGCCTTGCTGCTCAGCTTAAAATAATGGATAAACATCTCAAGTTGGAGGAATACCGAAATTTCCATGTTCCCATGGATACGACTTGTCATACAGAACAGAAACACGGAATTACCTAGGAGCATAGAATAACTGGAGAGAAGGCTCCCCTACGAAAATGAACTGCCAAAAACGTCCGAACTTGTCAGTTCGCCGCAAGGTCACGAGATGGCGACAACGTCGTTTCTTCCTACAACATGGCTATCCTTAATAAAATTATCTTTAATGGTTATTCGTTGTTATTACTTATTAGGTCCCATTTATTACTATATCATAATATATATTTTTTTGAAAGAAAGCAATACGTACTTTTTTTCGTAAATCCGACAATATAATGCATATTTAGATTAGATTTAAGGAGGGGCGTTTAGACTTTGCTTAGCCTCGCAAACACCTTGACCTGAAGATCTATTGTGCTACCCCGCGCTGTTTACCAATCAGGTAGCAAAGCCTCTATGAACTTCACTACTCTTCTCGGTGCCACGCCCATTACTTGTTCCGGTTTTAAGAAACAGAAGTCAAGATGTTGTAGCCTTTTCCTGAAGACAGCTCCACAATTGCAAAGCAGGTGTTCAGCTGTTTCGGTGGCTTCTTGACAGAAGCGACAGGTATCATCAGGAACCTTTCCCATGTTCCGAAGATGATAATTTACAGGACAGTGTCCCGTGAGTATGCCCGTCATTTTCCTCAGTTCTGATTTGCTAAGTGCCAGAACTTTTTTGGTCCAGCTCGTTGAGTAGGTACGAGAGGAAAGACTTAGCCTGTCTCTGTCCCTGGACCAGTCGCCAGGACCTACTCTTCCTTTCCTGTTCCCATTTTCTAACAGCCATCGCTTGATGGCTTGCTGGGAAGCCGCAGAAAGGCTCCGGTCCAACGAAGGGAACAAGTCCACCCTTCCTTGCTAGCTGATCAGCCATTTCATTCCCATGCACTCCCGAGTGGCCAGGTACCCAAACGAGGTTGACCTGATTGTTAAGCCCGAGTGCGTTGAGTGACATTTTGTATTCCCAAACTAACTTTGACCGAACTAGTGGTGAGTCAAGCGCTAGTAGGGCTGCTCTGCTGTCAGATAGTATATAAATCCTTTTTTCCGGTAGTTACATTCCATGCAGTGTGCAATGCACTCCCTTATGGCAAAGGTTTCCGCTTGAAACACCGATGGACAAAAGCCCATTGATAATATAATGCATATAGCACGTGTAAAGAAATGGCTACAAGGATCAGATTGAATATAGGAAGAAAAATCTGTTTGCCGCTCCGAATCTAAGTGTTAGCAGAGGGAATGTAAACGGGGTACCATACAATTCTGCGTATAATACACGAGAACAGATAAAACCTCAGTCTTCCCGTATAATAATAATAATACTTACCTGAATGTTCGCTTTTTCCGATAAGGATATTGTTTTGACAAATTAATTACCGATCACAGACTTCCCATAAAAAGTTGATTAGAATAAAGCGATTTTATGTCATCAATATTGTCTATGTTATGATTTATGCCCATTTTCAATTAAAAAGATGCAAAAATGTATCAATAACAATGACAGCCACATTATATTCTTCGCAATTGTAGCGCCATAGAACAAAATATCTGACATGTTACTGAATAAAGGATCTCAGCGTTATCTATCGGGCGTCACACGAAACTCTAACCTCCGCCGTTATTGGCAGTTCAAAATGATCTGTCGAGCGTATGAAGCCTTCCCTCCAGTTATTCTATGCTCCTAGGAATTACTATGAATTTAATCGTCAAGATCCGATTCACTTGGCATTTCGGCCAACATTTCTGTGTTTCTGATCGGTGTGACAGGCCGTCTCCATGGGAACATGGAAATTTCGGTATTCCTCCAACTTGAGATGTTTAACCACTTTTTGATCTGGTAATAGCATTCCATGTACTATAAGTTCTATGGGTAGCCCTCACTGCCACACATGTTACTATGGTTAGAAAATGCACCATCTGATACAGAGTCGATTGATTGAAAGTGTAGATCAACCCGAGGTGGTTCAATTCTTGATTTTTTCAGGTACAGTTGATCAATCATTATTACTTGGTGGAAGACAGTTACAGACTCATCATCATACGCACACGTTATAAAAAGAATGCAACAAAATGCAGATTCGATGCTCCTTTTTGGCCGACGAATGAAGCTAGAATTTTAATGCCGGTACCTCCTGCAGAATCGTTAGTTCAACCATTGAGTTTAAATATACAGAGAGGCATAACCCAGTTCAACGATTTGAAGCTGAATTTAGTGTAGTTCCTTCACCGGTTCATAGATGGATAAGTGTGTTTCAGAGAACAGAAAATTTTTAAGTATTTTGGCCTTTTCGCAGTAAGGAATTAAAATTACTCGATCGAGATAGAATACTATATTATAAGAAACAAGCAGTCCGTCCCAGCCTCGCCCGGGTAGGAAAAGGCTTCTGCTTCCACTTCGTATTGAGTCGTCCGCGTGTCTGAATAGTCTGAAAGTTGATCCACGCGGCTCCCTTCTATAGATATGTCCCCCTCTCACACTTCGGTGCCCTCTCCTACCCGCCTACTTACCACGGAGATGCATTTTGGTGCGGTCTTGCGGTTTCATCTTCAATACTTCAACCTGCCATATCTTTTGTACTCATTGTATGATGTGATGATGTGAAGGGCAATTTCGTTCTGAATTAAATACTGGGAATATCTAACGTATTAAGTTGGATGAGGATCAATACCCTATTGATTTGATAGAAACACACTCCCAAATAGTGCATAATTTTGGAAAACATCTTCTCAAGTCATTCTTGAGATATTGATATATACTATCCCGGACTATTTAAGAGGTACATTTCTGTCATACATTGTTTCCAGGTAAATCCTAAGGTTTTCGCAGCGCATGTGAAAATAGCTGATTTTTGGTACATATTTTTTTGTGATAATTGAAGTTATAGTATGTATCCCTAATTTTTTCGGGTGAAAAGTAAAGCCTATCAGCGATAATGTAGCTTTCTAAAGGTGAAAAAATTTCTGAAATCGGTCCAGGGCCCGTATTCTCGGCAAGTGATCTTTCGGTGCGTATACGGTCTCTGTTTTATTTTGTATGGCAAACATATACGCACCGAAAGATCACTCGCCGAGAATACGGGCCCTGACGGCCCTGTAGTTTTTGAGTCAAGTCGTATCAAACACACAAGAATACAAATCTTTCCTCTTTATAATATTAGTATAGATATAGATAATATAATATGTTAATTGTTTCTTGCAATTATTATTGCTTATTATTACATATTATTATTATTGGGAATACTATTTTATTCTGAGTTTAACTGCAAATAAATGTTGGTAATATTTTATATGTGGTGTTATCATTTCCAATGTCTCTGATGGTTGCAAGAATTGCGAAATCTATAAATTTTTATATTATCAGGCGTTTCGAAGTGTTTTCGATAACGAATTCCTTTGGTAGAAACTGGTGCAACATTTATTGCTCAAGTTCACATTTTCTTTGGATTATTCTACTTTTTTCCCGAAATGAAAATGTACCGGGTGAAGAACTTTTTATTGTCAGAGCACCGATTGAGATATTGATGTAAAATATGATAAACTAATGGGTACTCGTATGAAAATTACTGAGTCAACTGAAAAAGGATTCCGATTCAATACAGAGGAGCACAAAACGAAATTGTTCGGATGTTGAATATTCGAAAAGAAATTTAAAAAGCAAGATCAAAAAGCATGGAAAATCTATAAGAAAATATGTTATGTGAATTTTTCTGATGGATATTTTGGAATATTGTTAATATTAACTTACTTTTATTTCAACACACAGGTAATAATTGAATGAAACCATAGACTTATCAATGGGATAATATGTCTATGAATGAAACCATGTGTCACTGTAACTTGAAGAATAATTCTAAATATGAGAAGATCTGCAACTCAATTTTTTATTTAATTATATGGGTAATTCTCATGAAATTCCAAAATTATTCAGGAATGAATTCTCGAAAAATTTTTCAATAAATTTGAATTTTTTTTGTGGCAGTTTTGTAATACATATGATACTAGATTTCACTCATATAGTAGTCCCCAGATTTAAGTCATTTAAATTATCAGGAGTAGATTTCATTTCTTCTCGGCGTTTCTTATCGTACTCTTTATTTTTTAATTTTGCCTCTGTATCGGACAATTTCTTTTTTCTTGCCATTATTTGCTCCTCAAACGAGAAAAAACGATGAACCCACGTACCACATGACAAAAGAAATAAAAATCTGAGTTATCTTAGTTCAAAAGTCATTCCCTCACTTCAGTTTGAAATGAGGGAATGACGGTGAGGGAATGACGAAATAACACGAAAACTAAGATAACATAGATACATAGCCCTGACCTTATGAAAACATTTTGAACTATAAACACTACCCCCCAAAACGCATCCAAATATACCGTAGATGAGCGGTGTGACTTTGAACCACTTTTTAGAGTATTCTTGATGTAACTTTCTCGTTTTTCCGTAAAATGAGTTGTGTTTGAATTATGTTCAATTTCAACAATCTAGCTATCGATTGCTGTTACTAGAAACGCAAGAAAAAGTGCGCAACAATTTTTTTTTCCATTTTAAAAATTTGGCAAAGTCACCCGCACATCGGTGCGAATTTGCCACCTGCATCAAAATGCGTTTGTAGGCAATTTAATCAAGTGCAGGTGGTATTTTTGCCACGAAAATATTTTTCTTTAACTTTTTTGAAGGTTAACTAGCTAGGTACTAGTCGCGAATAAAACAACAAATTATAAGAAAATAAAATCAATTATTCTTCATGAAATACATAAAATCAGTCTCTTTGTAAATGATCAATCTATAATAATAATAATAATAACTCATTTTTCAAAACCGCAGAACTGTTTTTTCATCTTCCAGACGTAGATGGTTTGTCTGCATAAATCTGCAAATTTTGTTATTTGGCAAAGTCCCCCTCCCAAGTGCAACAATAGAATAATTTCCTAAAATTTCGAGACCCACCCAACCAAATGCTCTCAGTTTTTTTACGCGACCTGAATACGTGTGAAATAAGCTGCTGAATTTATTTTGATGTACCATTTGTCATGTTTTCTACACAACCCTTAGTATTTCGCATTTATAAACACGTTAAAACTTACCTGCTTACACAACACAGCATAGAACACCATTCGAATCCAAGCCAAAGGACTGCGACTGTTGAAACAATTGGGGATATAGTGTCTCTTAAGCGGCCCACAGACGAGCCACTTTGTTGACAACTATGTTGTCAACACGACGTGTTGACAACCAAGTTGATCGTCTGTGGGCCGGTTGGTGGTTGATACTCCAGATTGACAACTAGGTTGGTGAAAGATCAAATCGGTTTGATATTCGATGGGCGGAGCCTCGATGTTGGATATTAGATTGCAGCGTCTGTGGGGCAGGCAGCAACGCGGTTGACAACATCAGTTGGAATTGTGGATGTTTAGAGAAAAGATCTCTTCGTTTCATTGAATTCAACGCACGCATCCAATAGACCTTTCCAGAATACGTAGAACAAAGATGAAAGATGTGAACTAAACCAGAATGAGAGAGAAACAGGTATATTTCATGCGCAACTTGTGGGCAGCATTAAAAGATGCGCAAATCTTAGTGCGTGAGAGAAAAGAAAGAGAGAGAGGGAAGCAATGAAATGAGATCCTACTGGTTTTATCGTACCGTGACCGTAACACAACATTGTTGAGGCATACCAAAATTTTGATTTTCGATGAACAATACAACAAATAACATCCACATCCATCGACTGTGTAAAATAATATCAATTGTCAAATGTCAACGATTTAAGGAGGGAAATTTTGACGACCAATGATATTCATTCTTAGCCCACAAGTGACGCGCGCAACTGTCACCTGCACAGGTAATTCTGGAAAGGTCTATTGAACTTATAAATATTATTCAGTGAGCAATATTCCAAATATTCCGGTTTGGGTTGGGTGGATTTCTTTCAATGCTTGAGAGATCTGCCCGAATTATGGAAAGTCAAATCAGAAATATTCAAAGACCGGAATGAAAAAAATAGAGCCTGGGACATTCTTCTGGAAACATACAGAAAAATTGATGAAAAAGCGCAACTTTATAGTTTAAAGAAAAGAGTGAACAAACGACATATCGGATCATCATAATATGTTTTGCCATGCATCCTCAGGAAATTTTAAATTCATCGGGTGCACTGATACGTACTCACGTAGCTCTTTCCTCTTTCATTAAACTGGAATGAGAAAACAGATCAATTTTGGCACCATTCCTTTGTCCATACTCCATATTCTCCTCTGTTTAGAAGTGTCCTATATGAACGTTATCCACTATTTTAGTAACATTTTCACGTTATCAATACATATGTAGTATAAAGAAAAGTCGCTATCGCTGTCTGTCCCTATGTATGCTTAAATCTTCAAAACTACGCAACGGATTTCGAAACGCTTTTTTTAAATAGATAAGGTGATTCAATAGGAAGGTTAATATGTATGATACTTGCATAATATTGTAGAGAAACACGGATGAATTTACAGGTTTCTAATGTGATGTCGTAAGTAAATAAACACATTTTTTGCGCTTACATTGCAAACGCTTACTGAACCCCACGAGGTAAATCAAAATAATGTACTCGGTATTGTACACCTGAAAAAGGTCAACGAAAAACTCCGCAATGGTATATGTCTTTCTCGAATAACCCACAATAACCATTTTTTATCCTTCACATTTTACGGGTAAAAATCACCTATTCAGGTTGTCCATTCAATATAGATCAATATGGCCCTTCACAGCATGTAATTCAAATGAATATTTCCGAAGCTATTACAGATTTAAAATGCAGTGCGGTGCGGCGCCGGCAATACCGATCCGGATGGCCGCGTGAGCCTGTAAATAGCGTGTCGAATGCCGTGTTTCTCCCAATCGCTCTTTCAGGAGTAACTTCTGAACAAAATATGTTTGTACTGTCTGATGGCAAAAAAGCTAGAAACGTTGTTTATAAGGACATTCTTTAGTAGGTACATAGTAGGTATTTAGTACCAGCATTGCATCCGTGCGAAGCCGGGGCGGGTCGCTAGTTATATATAATAAAAGATCTTCCCCCATTTTCAAATAATTCCTCCGGCTGAAACGACTAGTTCACTCGACGGAAACCTCCACAGAAATGATGTTTACAACCTGGTCGACAACCGATATCTGCACCCTCGTATGGTTTATAACATTGTTGACAACATAGTTGTCAACTAAGTTGTTCGTCTGTAGGCCGCTTTAGGTTCCGATTCGTGCTGTCGTTGAGAAGTTACCGACTTTACCAAAATAAAATGGATCATAAAACATTAGGTAGCTTGGCAAAGTCACCTTCGTTGGCAAAGCCACACCGCTCTACCGTAATGTATCTTTTACTCATACTCACCTTATTTTTTGATAATGTCTAATGGGGGAATGATGTGAGGAAAATTAATCTATGAAACTGGATATTAACAGGGACTAGGACAACCAATAAGACAACACTCTCAATCAACCGACGTTTCGCATATATATTTATGCTTCTTCAAGGCTAGAAAATACAAAATGAGATCATGATTATTAATAACATCCGGACAAGACAACAGAACTTACCGCTAATTGAACTGTTGTTGGTTTAGAATATTTTGCGAAAAATTACATTGAATGCAATCGAGCACTAAAAAATATACATCAAACAGCATTAAATTTTTCCAATAAAAGTACATCACTCACTCGAATAAAATAAACAAAGAAACGGACATAGGTCAACTGTCAAAAAAGTAAACAAACGTGAAATGCACACTCGCAACAAACATCGCACCGAGCCAGCGCAACCGCCAAAACTGAGCTCACATTAATTATTATAAAGATTTTTATTTTATTTTGGGCTTTATGTTCGATTTCTGTATTTTTTATGTATGTTAAATAAGTTAGAGTATTGTGGGCTGAGAGATGCAGTGTCTGTCCTAAAATTTACGGTTTCATTTAGGTTTATATGGATAACTTCGCTTATTCCCCTCATTCGATAATTTGTTTCAACGTCTAGAATTTCAAACTCCGAAAAATTAAAATTGTGACCATGCTCGAAGTGATGGCTTGCTAAAGCTGTTTTTTCTTTCTTGGCAAGGTTGACATTCCGACAGTCGTATTCGTGCTGTTTCAAGCGGGACTGGATGTATTGCCTGGTTTGGCCGATATAGCATTTGTCACAGTCTTTACAACCTATTTTATAAACAACACTAGAGTGCTCCAGTTTTTTGGTTTTGTCCTTTAACTTGGTGAAAATGGAGTTCGCGGTTTTCAAACTGTAGCATGCGAGTTTCACTGAAAAGTTCGACATAAACAATCCGTTCATTTTTTCCGATAAACCGGGCAAATATGGGAAGCTGAAGAACCTCAACTCGGCTGGCTCACCAGTGTGATTCCCGTGGGTGTTCCTGCGGTCGTTAAGGATCCTGTTAACCAGTCCTGTTGGATAGTTGTTGGCGACTAGTATACTTTTTATTGTTTTTCTGTTAGATTCGTGGAAGTCTCTATGACTTAAATGTTCAGCTCTGAGAATTAAATTTCTCGCAGCTGCAATCTTTTGTGAGAATTGATGGTTCGATAGGTAGTTTAGCATGCGATCAGAACTGCTGGGTTTTTTATACCAGCAGGTTTTGAGGGTTCCGTTGTCCTGACGATGCACCATAACATCTAAGAATGGAATTTGTTTATTGTTCTCTTCTTCAATTGTGAACTTCAGTCTGTGGTGGTAACTATTAAAAACTGTAAGAAGTTCGTCAATCCCATCTCTCGGCACGGCCATCAGGGTATCGTCCACGTATAGTTTGAGCATCGGTATGTGAAAAGAGAGCTATTTTATATTTGATGACAAAATGTATGCTCAAAAGGAGGGTACAGCTATGGGCAACCCTGCCTCAGCAGGCTTTGCAGGTCTGGTTATGGATGATTTGGTACAGGAATCTTTGAACAGACTCTCTTTTCACATACCGATGCTCAAACTATACGTGGACGATACCCTGATGGCCGTGCCGAGAGATGGGATTGACGAACTTCTTACAGTTTTTAATAGTTACCACCACAGACTGAAGTTCACAATTGAAGAAGAGAACAATAAACAAATTCCATTCTTAGATGTTATGGTGCATCGTCAGGACAACGGAACCCTCAAAACCTGCTGGTATAAAAAACCCAGCAGTTCTGATCGCATGCTAAACTACCTATCGAACCATCAATTCTCACAAAAGATTGCAGCTGCGAGAAATTTAATTCTCAGAGCTGAACATTTAAGTCATAGAGACTTCCACGAATCTAACAGAAAAACAATAAAAAGTATACTAGTCGCCAACAACTATCCAACAGGACTGGTTAACAGGATCCTTAACGACCGCAGGAACACCCACGGGAATCACACTGGTGAGCCAGCCGAGTTGAGGTTCTTCAGCTTCCCATATTTGCCCGGTTTATCGGAAAAAATGAACGGATTGTTTATGTCGAACTTTTCAGTGAAACTCGCATGCTACAGTTTGAAAACCGCGAACTCCATTTTCACCAAGTTAAAGGACAAAACCAAAAAACTGGAGCACTCTAGTGTTGTTTATAAAATAGGTTGTAAAGACTGTGACAAATGCTATATCGGCCAAACCAGGCAATACATCCAGTCCCGCTTGAAACAGCACGAATACGACTGTCGGAATGTCAACCTTGCCAAGAAAGAAAAAACAGCTTTAGCAAGCCATCACTTCGAGCATGGTCACAATTTTAATTTTTCGGAGTTTGAAATTCTAGACGTTGAAACAAATTATCGAATGAGGGGAATAAGCGAAGTTATCCATATAAACCTAAATGAAACCGTAAATTTTAGGACAGACACTGCATCTCTCAGCCCACAATACTCTAACTTATTTAACATACATAAAAAATACAGAAATCGAACATAAAGCCCAAAATAAAATAAAAATCTTTATAATAATTAATGTGAGCTCAGTTTTGGCGGTTGCGCTGGCTCGGTGCGATGTTTGTTGCGAGTGTGCATTTCACGTTTGTTTACTTTTTTGACAGTTGACCTATGTCCGTTTCTTTGTTTATTTTATTCGAGTGAGTGATGTACTTTTATTGGAAAAATTTAATGCTGTTTGATGTATATTTTTTAGTGCTCGATTGCATTCAATGTAATTTTTCGCAAAATATTCTAAACCAACAACAGTTCAATTAGCGGTAAGTTCTGTTGTCTTGTCCGGATGTTATTAATAATCATGATCTCATTTTGTATTTTCTAGCCTTGAAGAAGCATAAATATATATGCGAAACGTCGGTTGATTGAGAGTGTTGTCTTATTGGTTGTCCTAGTCCCTGTTAATATCCAGTTTCAAATTTTGTAAGGACGTGAAAATATCTAGAAAATTAATCTATATTGTTACAATATCTACGTCGTACCAAGTAGCTGACGCCGGCCGCGAGTTCCAGGAAAGTGCTACGCGAGAGTGCGAAAGTGCTGATACGGATTCTTTCAGAATCCAGGTGCCTAGTGAAAATAGACACTTCTTAGAGTTAGTTCCATTTTAGACTTTAAGCTTGATGTAACTCCGTTCTACTCTGTTCTAATTGTATAATCATTCATTCGTAAACGATTGTGATTTATAATTGAAAGAATAAAATTCTTTTTAAAAACAGTTTAAGTAGATCGAAAATCATAACTGGCGCTGCGAACAGGATATCGCAACGGGGTTTTAGTTCGAGAAAAAACTGAAATTAGTGTCCATAGTGAATACGAACTGTGAACGGATCGTATTCTAGGAACTCCCGTTGAGTTTCAACTCTTAGTGCGATATCTGCTAACCAAGAACCAAACGGAATAAGTTATCCAACCTGCACTTCAACCAAGAAGGAAGGACGATCCACTCTAGGATGCAAATCTTGGTGTAAGTCCTATTTTCCCAACATCATTCCCAATAGTTTAAACATTTCTGCTTTCGATGACAGATTCACCCACACAATTAGAGGTAATTGTTGAAGACATCGAAACTTTAGAATCTTTAAACACAAATAATATTCAAGAACGATTATTGAGAAATAACCGATTTCGACCTTATCCCAGTAGAGTTTTGAACGTTGAAATGAACCAAAACTCTTCTAACACATCTGTATCCGAGACTGTGTCTCGACAAGACATCCAATTATTATTAAATTCCATTCCAGAATTTTCACCTGGAAGGAATTTGTCCATTTTTATAAATGAAGTAGATAATTTAATCTCACATTCACATGGTAGATTAACTAAAGATTTAGAATTTTGCTTAAATTTTTCGATTCGCTCGAAAATTCTGAATGAAGCAAGAGACTTCATCTCATTTCAAAATGCGACCGATTGGCCCTCCATTAGACGTGCTCTTTTACAGAGATACGGCGATCAAAGAAATGAAGAACTTTTAATTGCTGCAATCTCACAATGCGTCCAAAGGAGAGACGAAAATTATTTAGACTATTATTGCCGAATTTCGAAAACTTTGAGTGACCTTTTACAACACCTCACTTTGAATATCCAAGACCAAAATCTGCTAGATTATAAGAAATACGAAGCAGAAAAATTATCATTAAAAACATTTCAAGTAGGACTACTAGAACCCTACAGATCCTACATAAGTAATTTCGAGCTTAATAACTTAGAAGAATGCATCAATAAATGTAAATTCTATGACAACCGAAAACATGAATGGGAATATTCCGAGTTTCTTCGTAAATCCCAAAAAACTAAGAAAACTTTGGCACAACCTCATTTCAAACCAATTCAACATCACAATAATCATCCGAATAGATTCTCAGATAACCATTTCAATCAATATTCTAATCCAAATAATTCAAGGAATTTCAACAATTCAAATTTTCCAATAAACCGTCATGTTTCAAATAACTCCGGAAACCCATCAGGTTTTCCCCATTCAATAAACAAACCGATTGCGAATACGCAAAGATTTCCAACGAATCGCGAAGTTTTTGGAACCAAACCAGGTTCGAGTATGTACAAAACGCAACCACCACCGAAACCTACCCCTATGTCTGTCTCTACTAGAAATACTTTCAGACAGCAGAATACACCCATGTCTGTCTCAACAAACCAACGGAGACCAAACTTCATTTCTGAAGAATTATTTAATGTCCAACCAGTAGATGAAAACTTTGAAGATTACCCATCTGAATTTTTCAATGAAAATGTCGATTATCAAGACTATCAAGAAAACACCTTTGAGGAAGACGGAAATTTTCAGAAAGTTGCCTCGGAATTTCCAGAAACTTAGACTTAAATTGCGTTAATATCAAATCAAAATTACCTTACATTTACCTCCCCAATGTTGACTTAAAAATTTTAATCGACTCTGGAGCAACTAACTCAGTCATTAATAAAAACCCGCCTTCGAAAAATTTTCCCAATTTCTATTCAAAGAAGAATTTAGTGTATCAGGCTTAGGAAACACAATCAAAGCAAATGATTTTACAATGAAAACTGCGATCTTTCATTCAGTAATGCAGTCAAACATAAAATTAGAACAAAAGATGAGGAACCTGTCTACGTCAAATCTTTCAGACACCCCCATCACATGAAAAAAATTATTCAAAATCAGATTCAAAAACTGCTTGATGATAACATCATACGTCCATCAATTTCACCCTACAGTGCCCCAGTGTGGATTGTAGACAAGAAAAAAGATGCGTCCGGTGAAAAGAAATATCGAATGGTTATAGATTACCGACGTCTCAATGATAAAACTGTAGAAGATAAATACCCTCTTCCACGTATCGAAGAAATTTTGGACAATCTTGGAAAAAGTTGCTATTTTTCAACCATCGACATGGCGAAAGCATTTCATCAAATAGAAATGGATCCTGAATCCATCGAGAAAACTGCTTTTACAGTCAACAACGGTCATTATGAATACCTTCGTATGCCCTACGGATTGAAAAACGGCCCAAGCACATTTCAACGTGTTATGGACGACGTACTTAAAAAATATCTCCACATATTTTGTTTTGTGTACATGGATGACATTGTCATTTTTTCTAAATCATTACAAGAACATATTTACCATTTGAAATTGATATTTGAAAAAATTAAAGAATACAATCTTAAAATTGAACTTGATAAATGTGAATTTTTAAGTAAAAACGTAGAATTTTTGGGACATGTCATTACCCCTGAAGGAGTATCTCCTAATCCCTCGAAATTGAAAACCGTAGAAAACTACCCCTTACCACGTACAGTAAAAGAAATAAAATCATTTTTAGGTTTGGTAGGTTACTACCGTCGATTCATAGAAAATTTTGCACATATTGTTTCACCATTCACAAAATCTTTGAAAAAAGGCGCAAAAATCAAGCCTGATGATCCTGATTATCTACATGCATTTCAATTATGTAAAGAATTACTAACAAATGCCCCAATTTTAGTCTACCCAGATTTCGAAAAACCTTTCAAACTAACTACTGATGCTTCAAACATAGCCATTGGAAGCGTTCTTTCACAAGCAAATCGCCCAGTAGCTTACTACTCAAGAACTCTTAATTCAGCTGAAAAGAATTATTCCACTACAGGGTCTTTCACGAGGAACCTCACCCATATTTATACGGGAAACTACTGAACGTGTTTTCATGAAATTCAGCGCTTATAAGTATTTCACGATGCTGATGAAATCTAAAATATTTTCAAGGCATGAGCACCTCCGGTTTTTCCGGAAATGACGTCAACTTCAGTTTTTCAAATTAGAACACCATTTTTTTATTGCAGAAATAGATTCCTTAGAAAATTTAAAGTTATTTTGATGTAACATTTTTCAGTTTTGGTTGGAAAATTCTCTCTGAGCGGGAAAATTCGAAAAAAAAATCGAAAATAGAGCTCCGCTGAAACAAGAATAACTTCGAGGTTTTTGGATGGAAAATTTTCATTTTTGGGATTTTTCAAGATGTAAGATTGATGTATCCACCTTAAAAATCGAAATCGCGATTCATGATACAGGGGGTGAAGAAATCGCTTTCAAAGTTAGGGATGACAAAATCGTGAAAAAACAATTTTTTCAAATTAGAACCCCATTTTTTTATGGCAGATATTGAATCTACGTTAAAAAATAATGTGAGTGTATGCATCACACCCTTGCCTCAAAATAGATATTTTTTCAGTTATTCACAAAAAACTGTTTTTCGTCTTGAATTTTCAGCTATTTCTTTTCCCTTCACGCCGAAAAGATGAAATTTTCAGGAACTGTTATTTAAACCATGTTTTAGATTTTACTACCATAATATGCAAGAGAAAAAAATTACAGGTTGTTCCTAAATAGATGGCGAATTTGGATTCGAATTTGTATCGGAAACCTCTTTATTTCAACTAATCGGCCATCGGTTTTCTCTCCAGTGATAAATAAATAATTCCTTATGAACCATATGCAAAAACTTACCATGTTTTTCATTCTCTTTTTTAATGATGGATATCATTAATTACATCTGCCAAATTCCTCTTAATGCTACTGAATAAAGAGGAATTTGGCAGATGTAATTAATGATATCTATCATTAAAAAAAAAGAATGTAAAACATGGTAAGTTTTTGCATATGAAGGAATTATTTATTTATCACTGGAGAGAAAACCGATGGCCGATTAGTTGAAATAAAGAGGTTTACGATACAAATTCGAATCCAAATTCGCCATCTATTTAGGAACAACCTGTAACTTTTTTCTCTTGCATATTAGGGTAGTAAAATCTAAAACATGGTTTAAGTAACAGTTCCTGAAAATTTCATCTTTTTGGCGTGAAGGGAAAAGAAATAGCTGAAAATTCAAGACGAAAAACAGTTTTTTGTGAATAACTCAGAAAATATCCACTTTAGGGCAAGGGTGTGATGCATACACTCACATTATTTTTTAACGTAGATTCAATATCTGCCATAAAAAAATGGGGTTCTAATTTGAAAAAATTGATTTTTCACGATTTTGTCATCCCTAACTTTGAAAGCGATTTTTTCACCCCCTGTATCATGAATCGCGATTTCGATTTTTAAAGTGGATACATCAATCTTACATTTTGAAAAATCTCAAAAATGAAAATTTTCCATCCAAAAACCTCGAAGTTATTCTTGTTTCAGCGGAGCTCTATTTTGGATTTTTTTTTCGAATTTTCCCGCTCAGAGAGAATTTTCCAACCAAAACTGAAAAATGTTACATCAAAATAACTCGAAATTTTCTAAGGAATCTATTTCTGCAATAAAAAAATGGTGTTCTAATTTGAAAAACGGAAGTTGACGTCATTTCCGGAAAAACCGGAGGTGCTCATGCCTTGAAAATATTTTAGATTTCATCAGCATCGTGAAATACTTATAAGTGCTGAATTTCATGAAAATACGTTCAGTAGTTTCCCGTATAAATATGGGTGAGGTTCCTCGTGAAAGACCCTGTATAGAAAAGGAATTACTAGCAATCCTAGATTCCACTAAACATTTCAGACCATACCTTTTTGGACAAAATTTTACCATTGAAACCGATCAGAATCCCCTTGTATGGCTTTATAAAATAAAAGAACCAAATCTGAAGACTTATACGTTGGAAATTGAAATTTGAAGAATTCGATTTCAACATAGTTTATACCAAAGGCAAAGAAAACAAAGTTGCTGATGCTCTTTCTCGAGTAGAGATTAATAACCGAGAAAATGAATCTTTATTATCAGAAGAAGATTTAAATGTAGAACTCTCTTCAATTTTACCAAACATAAATGAACTCCCTGTACTAGGCGATGAAGAAGTAGAAAATATTTTGAATTCCCAAAATACTATTCAGAATAACGAAAACCAGAATTTGAACGAAGACGATGATTCGAATGCTACAATTCATTCTACTCAAGAAGATAACGGAAAAGTCATTCCTTTCACCGAAACAATCGTGAATATCTACCCAAATAGAATAATTTTGAATTTTGGCGAACAGTACAATCTGAAGTTCACTAAGCCCTTCGGAAAAAACACATACAACGTATCAATACGACAGCACTGTATTGAAAATGATTTTTCAACCCTTTTTAGAGAAATTCTTAGACCAAATGAATCATACGGAATTTATTTCAGAGACAACAAATTACGTCTACCCTTTGTAAGATTCTGCAAAAAATCATTTAATTATTCAGTGAAACTTTTCATAAGTAATAATTTTCTATTAGATGTAATTCCAGAAGAAAACCAAAAAGAAATCATTTCAGAATATCATGACAAAAATCATAATGGTATTTCAGAAACACATAGCTATCTATCCAAAAGGTACTATTGGCCGAAAATGAAAAACAAAATAACTGAAATTATAAATAAATGCGAATTATGTCTCTAGTCAAAATATGAGAGACACCCCTATAAATTGAAATTTTCAGGACCTCTCTTGGCGAAAAGACCTTTTGAAGTAATTCATGTTGACACATTTTCTTTTCAAAATTCCAAGTTTTTGACAATAATCGATCTATTTTCCAAATATGCTCAGTCATACCTCGTTAAAGACGGTACGGCATTAACAATCCTTAATAAACTACGTCATTATTTTTCACATCATAATATTCCTCAGAAAATTGTATGTGATGAAGGAAGAGAATTCCATAATAAAACTTTCACTGAGTATTGTAAATTGAACAAAATTGATTTACACTTCACCACCGTGAATAACCCAAGTTCAAATTCTCCTATAGAGAGATTTCATTCGAAAATCATAGAAAAATTACGAATTTTAAAATTGAAAAATCCAAACGAAAATCCATCCAATCTTATGATAACTGCAACATTAATCTACAACCAGTCAATTCATTCAGCAACTGGTTATTCACCCTTTCATTTACTTTATGGTCCTTACGACAAGTTGCCAGAATTTGACTTGAATATGACTGTTTACGAACAGTATAACGAAAAAAGGAAATCTTACCATTTTTCGATCACATCTACGAACGAAATAAAGAAAAATCACAGAAGAAACTCAATAAATTAAATGAAAATCGAAACGATCCTCCGAATTTAGAACAGAGGGAAGTTTTCGTTGAAAGAAATAGACCAAGAAAAACAGACCCTCCTTTTGAAAAAGTCACTGTTGAACAACAACAACATAATAAGATTTGTGGTTCAACTCAAAAATCTAGAGAAACCACAGCTCACATTAAAAAAGTGAAAAAACTAAGAAAAAACGTTTGTTCTTTTCAGGATACCAATAATCCTCCTGATACAGACCCAAACCAACCAGGCCCTTCAGGTCTACAAAATAACCAATAATGGATACTTCGAAGAACCTTTAGGTCTCGCAAAAATGCTTGATCATTACCATAATTTTCTCTTTTTCATAAACATAACCACTTTGCAAGAAAATTATTATCAACTCAATTCCAACTTCAATGCTCTTCAGAAAAATCGTACTATTGATGAATTATCTCACAGAATTTATCTTCAATTGAAAACCAATTTAGTTCAAATTGAACAAATTTTACATAAATTTCTTAACAGAAAAGTTAGAAGAGGTTTGGCAAATTTCATCGGTAAAGGAATCAAATTTGTAACTGGAAATTTAGATGATGACGATTTGAAAACTATTAATGAAAACTTAGAAAGTCTCCATCAGTATCAAAATTCTGAAATTGAAACAATAAATAAAATAACTTCGTTTGCTAATCATCTGACGCAAAGGTATGCAGAAGATTTATCCTTATTAAATGACAATATTTTACACACTAAATCAATTTTTCAAAATATCAAATCAACTGAAGAATTTAGAACTACAATCGAGTATGAAATACTTCAATCAGAAGAACTATTGAACACTCTTTTAATGCTTGAAAGAACTATTAGTTTTGCAATGAAAGAAATACCAAATTTAGAACTCATTAAAGTCGAAGAACTTAACTTGATTGGAACCTATCTTGAAAAAATTTATAAATCACAGCAATTATCTCCAATTGATCATGTGCATCTTTACAAAATCATTGAATTTGCAAAGATATCTGTCATAGGAACGGATGAAACTATTACATTTCTTCTTAAAATTCCTATTCTTAAACTTTTTACTGCAAACTATTCCCGAGTGTACCCTCTACCCAATCACCAAGATATTGCTGTTGTACCTCCAAAGAAGTACTTGATTAAAATCAAGAATGAAGAATACTGGACAAACGAAGCCTGTTCCTCCACATTAGGCAATACCATTGTTTTATGCCTTCAACCACCAACCAAAGAAGTATGCACCCTGACATCACCAGATCGCTGCCAAACAGTTTACATTGAAAATGACTACAAGATCATCCACATTTTGAAGAATAAAGAACTCCTCACCCTGTTCAAGCAAACGCAGACAATACTAGAGGACTGCCATGGTATCGTAGTCAAGAAATCTATCCAAGGAATAAACCTGTTGAATTCCGACTGCAACATCATCATCGAGAATTCAATATTCGACAATACAATTCCAATTTTTGAAATTAAATCACGAAATATTTCAAAAATTACCCTCAACTACAACCACCAAGTGGAACTTCAATTACAACACTTGGTAGAACCAAACTCAATCCTCCAGGAAGCCGAGAAACTTCAGGACCAGCCCCTGTATCTACATGCAGCATCCCAAATTTCCCACTTATCAACGAGTGCAATTTTGCTTTGTTTCATAGTTGCAGGAATAATCATAATTATGAAACATAGAGCAAGAATTTCCGAGCTAATCTACAGTCCACGGAAAATCATACATGTAGAAATGGAAGACATTCACCAAGGCCATCCACCAGATAACAGAGACGTTATCTCTTAAGGGGGAAAGTGTTACGATATCCACGTCGTACCAAGTAGCTGACGCCGGCCGCGAGTTCCAGGAAAGTGCTACGCGAGAGTGCGAAAGTGCTGATACGGATTCTTTCAGAATCCAGGTGCCTAGTGAAAATAGACACTTCTTAGAGTTAGTTCCATTTTAGACTTTAAGCTTGATGTAACTCCGTTCTACTCTGTTCTAATTGTATAATCATTCATCCGTAAACGATTGTGATTTATAATTGAAAGAATAAAATTCTTGTTAAAAACAGTTTAAGTAGATCGAAAATCATAACTATATATATAAAAGAAAGATGTTGGTTACACCATTTATAACTCGAGATCGGATGGACTGTTTGTTATGAAACTTCATATATGGATTCGTCTACGGTCTGGTTATTATAAAATACAATAAAACTTTGAAAAAATCGATTAAAATTTTACTTATACAGGAAATGCTTTTCCTCCTTTTGAGTAAGGCCACTAGATGTCGCTACAGTTACAGTTACGCTACCGCTTATTCCCCGCGTTAGATGGCGATATAAACAAATAGTGTGTACAGTGACTATATTCCCTATATAGTCACTGTAATAGTGTGTAATTTGAGTTGCCTACAACTCTGCGCTATTGGGCAATACCAAAATGTCTTAGCGTAGGAGTAAAGATGTCTAAAATGATTAGATTTTGTTGAGATATGAGAAAAGTTTCGTTCTTACCACTTCAGATGGCGCTATTCACACATTATGACTGATGATTGTTAGTTATTTTTATAGTTTTATTTATTCCAAATAACGTAATCGTGAAGGTACTATATTTGACATCACAATGTCGATGAATTTGTTGAGGCTTTCGCGGCCATCGATTGATGTCATCTGTTCTTTTTTCGAGCATTTCGGTCGTCGTGTTTTGAAATGGTCGAAAAAAGAACATATGACATCAATTACCATGTAATTTACATAGGGCTTATAGTAACATGAAAGGCTATTAACAGATCAAAAAGCGGTTGAATATCACAGTGAATTTTTATCTAAATTTCAAGTAAATCGGATTTTGGCGATCAGTTTCAATCGTGATATGTCCATTCTAATCTTTTCATAATTTTTGAAACGTTTTTGAATTTCCGTTTGGCTAATAAATATATTTGTGGAAATAACTGAATCCAAAATTGCCATTATTAGTGATTGACATATTATGACATAATATTTTTGTGTATCTGTTCTGTGTGATAGCTTATATCCATGGAAACATTTGACAGTTCAAAAAATCAGAGTGAATTTGTGAAATCCACCGTTAAGCCGGTCCCAGACAATGCGTGTATTTGACGAATGTGCCATCGTAGTTCGCCTTCGGGTAACCTCCCACACACTGCGGCAAACGCGAAATGTTCGACATTCGTTTCTCCGTTGACAAACGTTCGCCGCACGGCCTCAGTTCAGTATAGAACAGTAGCGGAGAGCAGTCAGTAGTGTTTTTTGAATGGATAGTGACGTTGAGCAAACTGAAAACACAGTGAACTCACGTCGCTAAATACGGCTGACTGAAGACAGAATAGGCACAGTATAAGGTCTCTACCTTATACTGTGGAATAGGCATTCTACTATACGCGTAGTTAAGCACACTGTCTGGGAGCTAACGCGAATGAGCGCGAATGTACTTCGTCTTCCTTTGATTCGTGCCGTTTTACCGACAAGACTTCGGATAGCAGGCGAATACCGAACGATACCCGCAGTTGGGCTCCCACACAGTACGCGGAGCACCGCGAATGCCAAACATTCGTCAAATACACGCATTGTCTGGGGCCGGCTTAAGTATCATTAAGGCGGAACAAAGTTCGCCGGGCCAGCTAGTATAGTAATAATTGTAACTGAATACACTATTGCACGAAACCGAGTTGAAGTTTAATGAAGCCGGTCCCAGACAATGCGTGTATTTGACGAATGTTTGGCATTCGCGGTGCTCCGCGTACTGTGTGGGAGCTCAACTGCGGGTATCGTTCGGTATTCGCCTGCTATCCGAAGTCTTGTCGGTAAAACGGTACGAATCAAAGGAAGACGAAGTACATTCGCGCTCATTCGCGTTAGCTCCCAGACAGTGTGCTCAACTACGCGTGGTAGATTGCCTATTCTGTCTTCAGTCAGAGTCGCGCCAAACCGTGCGGCGAACGTTTGTCAACGGAGAAACGAATGTCGAACATTTCGCGTTTGCCGCAGTGTGTGGGAGGGTACTGGAAGGCGAACTACGAAGGCACATTCGTCAAATACACGCATTGTCTGGGACCGGCTTCAGAATCACCATAGTAACATAATTCGCGCATTGACTAGCTAGAAAAACTCAAGCTACTTTCATAGAATTCGCTCAATATGACCATAGATCGAATATTTGTAACAAGGTGAGGGAATGATTTTATTCAAAGGGACATACATTGAAACCCCATAGTTATTCAATGAGTATTTGTCGTGGCTTGAATTGTTGTTTAAATATAACGAAAATTACCATTACAATATTTGACTAAAATTTGATTCACAAAAAATTACGGAATAGGATGAAAATATTATGTTTCGGCAGGAAACTGGGATAGTGGGACAACGTGAGGGAATGATTTTTATGATATAAAATTAGTAATAACTTTTTAATTGCATTTAATGATATCTCGTTTTTCGGGGTGATGGAAGAAAAGGTACCTAGCGTCAAAATAAAAACCTAACATCGATAATAATTACATGGGTATCTGTAATAGCGGTGGACTTAAATTTTGGAATTCGATGAGAATTACCCATATATGGATTTCTTCAGTTCACATCAGGTATACCTCGACCGTTAATATTTAGTCCAGTTCATTTTTGTGTGTGCTTTTCCTTCCACACCAATTTGATCTTTCACATGGACGCCTTGGAAAACATAAATCTATAATTTCGAATTCAGCTATATTATTCTCTTATAGGTACTTTGATTTATGATCAGACATTTTTGTAACAAGCCAAACATATTATGTTATCTATAAATGTGGGGTTATAGATGCATGACCAAAAATTGTAGATCAAATAAACGGCACTCTAGATTGTTGATCGGGTCATGCTTACGCAATATTTCACGGTCTTGACGCTATTACGGCAATGGAAAATTGCGGGAGAACTGAAAAGTAGGACCTCCATCACAGATTTTCAATCGACAAGAAAATCTTAAATAATAGAATATTCTAAAAATATTTGCAGAATGGGCTCCCATTCCAACACGTTAGACGATATTTTCTCTATTTCAATCAAATTTGAGGAATACTCTGTCGACACTCAATGAAAAATTCAAATTATACATCTCATACTCCATTAATTCACTTCTATAAAGTATCCCGGTTGGCTATGATTTAGGTTTATGAAGTTCTTTTACTTGAAACTGAAGCAGGTTGGTCACTCGTGAAAGTCAAATAATTCTGAGCGACATTGCCGAGGCTACTTTCTATTTACTCTTTCTTAACTTTGTAAATGGAGTTAGTTCTTGTAAGGTTTAACTGTGACACAGGTTTAGTAGTACCAATGCATTCTCATACTGGAGTATTTCAAGTTGTGCGAAGGTATGTCTCTGTTGGCTTATTTCTTGAGAATTTTGAAACGTTGTGAATTATATAGCTCCGTCTGTTCTGTTCGTTTTTCTGGGTTATTCGAATACTTTTATTCTTTTTCCGAATGAACTATCACAAAGTAACGAACTATTCTGTCCATGATTTTTCAGTACAATTTCAACACTCGTTTCTTGATTTCCGTGAAGAAAATAGCATAACTGAATCTTCCAACCATGTTTATATACGTGAAATATTTCCAATATCAACAGAGAAAAAGTTTCTTCAACATTCGCCAGGCCTTTGGAATTATTGAATTCACATAATATTTCCTCAAATTCATTATTCTCCCAAAGTAAATAAACATTTTGATGAATAAGTAAGTACTAGCCTTTTTATGTAGAAACGACAACGTTGCATGCGTATCTGACAGGGAAATGACTATAACCTAACATTTCCGAAATATACGCGGTGAAATGTGTCAGAATTTCATGGCCAACCGAGATACTTTATAGAAGTTAATGGAGTAAAGTGACTTTTGCTTTGTATCATGGCAGTTGAAATTTCCAAATTGACGTGTGTTGAAATTCAATTGGATCGGAAGTCATTGTTGAGAACCACGAAACGAAAAAAATTACTGAAAACAATGCTGTAATGAGTTCATAACAGCACTGTTTTTGGTACTGTAATGAACTCATTACGGCACTGAAATAGAGAAAAAGATAATCCGTGCCAACCCCAGGTATTCTTTGCATTTAGGTAGGGTTATAATTCAATAGTATATTTTTCAACGAGCGGTAATGTAAGTCATATCACACGCAGATGAATTTTGCACCACGAGCCGTCAGACGAGCGGTGTAATTTTGCTGCTGTTTGGGATTCTTGAAGGTTTGTGTGAGTTATATTAAATGAAACAGAAAATTTCAGAAATTATTGATTATTCAATGATCGTTCACGGGAATCGACCACATTTCAAATGTGGTTCATATAATAATCCTAAGGGAATTATGGAATATCAATGATGAAAAGCATTGATTATGAAGACAATACAATGTATATCTACAACCGGATCATCATTCTAAAACATAAAATTTGGTACAACTAAAAGCGCGGGTTTTAAGTCTTTATTCATCACATTTCACTAAGGAACGACAATTAGGTAACTAATTATTGATTTCATATTCGAAGTGAGGACAAAAATTTTCTGCTCTCGTATTATGAATTAACGAATTATTCATTTACCGATCATTTTCTGCATTTCATTAATTGAATTTTGAAGATATACTAGTATGAAGTGGGATCTAAAGATAATAGAAGAAGAGAAAGTTTTTCGTTTTCCAGATCCGATATTTGAATTGTGAACTTTTCTGAATCTCCAAAAAATGAAATTGCTACACTTTTTACAATAATCATTGTGAATACGGAGTAAATTATACTTGGACAATTTTTTTCAATACCATAAAATTTTTACATTATTATCTTCATGAAGCGCATGACTGGAAACCAGTGGCGGCTCGTTAGAGATGATAGATAAATATAGATACTGAAAAGTTTATCTCCCGCTCGGAAACAGGATTCTCTGGTTTAGGAATCCACTGTGAAGTTTGCGTTCGAGTAGAGTGTTGATATCCATATTTGGTTTTGATTTCGTCGTGAAGGTTTTTTCGCAGTAGCGAGATTTGTCAACGTCCGGTTGATTGCCAATTGACCAGTCAGCGGCCAGCGCCGATGGTCTACGACTAGGTAGTTGGTAATCGTTGCTGTACTTATTTGCGGAGAATCCTAATAAGTTGGAATGAAGTACATGCTTATTGAATAATGTTGTAATTGTTCATTTTCCTACATATTCATCAATTCCATTTGCTTAGGTCGAATATTTAATCAGCTTTATTTTGATTGAACACTCCTTGTTACAGCTTTCTGGAAATACAAATCTGTGAGTAGTTCCTTGATTTAATTTGTCTGGAAATATATTTCTAGTCTTAATTTTTCTTAATAGATTTCTGATACTACTTTCCGGTTCCACTTTCCCCAGAAGTAGGTACTGTTGAAACAATAATTAATAATTTGTGTAGAGCTTTTGTTGCTGAATCTTTTCAGGAACACCCATTATATTTGGCTTGAACAGGGCGTTAAACAATAAACTGGATGCACATATTATACCTATAGTGTTTAGAGGAGATCGGGACAAACATTTTGCCTCATGAATATACAGGGTGACTGGTGAGGTAAGGGACAACGGCTAAGTGGAGATAGAGGACCTCAAACTAAATGAGAATTTGGGTTTCAAATGTCCCATAATGGTATTCGTTTCGGAGATATAGGGTGATTTATGAAAAAATGGTAAATCTATGAACTCCCATATATTCGTTAATATGATATTTTTTTCGCTGATATTTTATATGTTTGTTCATACAGGCATTCTCTGTCAGCATAAGAAAAAAAAATTGAAAAAATTGCTGGCCCGTACTCAAAAATTTCAATTTACATGTCAAGTGAGAAATATCACACGGTATATGAGATAAAATAAAATCAAATAGAAATTTGGAAAGAGGGAAAAAAACTGATGAAATATCTGTTTTTTGTTTGAATGGCACAAATTTTCTTTCGTTTCTATGATATGTTGAAGTAAGAATATTACAATATTTTTATATTCAAATCATGAAAATTAGTACTACTGATAGAAAAAACCTCGAATTTGAGGCGCTAGAATGAGCCGGGCATCAAAATATTCCTTCAAATCTTGAAATCTTGCGACTTTTTCTATTTTTGTGTTTGAGTATCCAACTCTTTCATCACCCCATCTACAACAAATTTCATTTTGAAATTTTATATGGCATCGAAATATTAATTGATAAAAATAGATTCCAAGATTTGAAGGAATATTTTGATGCCAGGCTCATTCTAGCGCCTCGAATTCAAGGTTTTTTCTATCAGTAGTACTAATTTTCATGATTTGAATATAAAAATATTGTAATATTCTTACTTCAACATATCATAGAAACGAAAGAAAATTTGTGCCATTCAAACAAAAAACAGATATTTCATCAGTTTTTTTTCCATTTTTTCGAATTTCTATTTGATTTTATTTTATCTCATTTACCGTGTGATATTTCTCACTTGACATGCAAATTGAAATTTTTTAGTACGGGCCAGCAATTTTTTCAATTTTTTTTTCTTATGCTGACAGAAAATGCCTGTATGAACAAACATGTAAAATATCAGCGAAAAAAATATCATATTAACGAATATATGGGAGTTCATAGATTTACCATTTTATCATAAATCACCCTATATCTCCGAAACGAATACCATTATGGGACATTTGAAACCCAAATTCTCATTTAGTTTGAGGTCCTCTATCTCCACTTAGCCGTTGTCCCTTACGTCACCAGTCACCCTGTATACCTTGTTTTATAGAGGCCTAAGCGAGTTTAACGTAGTTTTTGACGAATACTCGTATTTTCAGGAGGTATTGCTTGTATGAAATTAAGATGCGTCTTTCCGATAACGAGCATATAAAGGTAGTTTAGTTAGTGACAGGAGCCGACTTGAGCTCAGTGATTTTTCAATGAAGATATTTTCTGAAACAAAAGCAACTCGAATGTGAAATTTGGAAGAATCGTAATTTACTGACTTGAAAGGGTCGTTATGAAGCCTCCTTATATAAAATGTCAACGAGCCGCCACTGTTGAGATTAGTTGTTGAAAGAGAAAATATAAAAGTGTTCTGAATCTTTACTGTATTCGTACTTCCTTTTCATGAACAGAGAAACAACAAAAATAGAACAGTATAATTTCGAAATGCTGTTTTTATATTGATTCATATCATAATGAAAAATTTGAAAAAAGGAGTAGTATTACTCCTCGATGAAACGAGGTACATTTGAAGCATTTTCTGTAGACATATAAGTACATTAGGATCAAGTTCATTAAAAGTTCAGAAAACAATGAAGATATTGACATTTTCAGTTGGAAGATTAATATCCAGCCAAGTCTTGAAATTTTTCATATCTACAGTAAGATCCACATTTCCTACTACTGACGCAACAATACAATATCATTTTGAAGAGTAATACTCCTTTTATTCAAGTTTCCACGGGAAAAAAACGACGAAAGGAAAAATTTAAACTCCGGCTCGTGCCAATATCGATTCGAGATCAGCACGAATTCCGAGATTATCTACGCATTTGACTCCTTGAGGTCTTGGAGACGTGCTAATTGGTGAGGCTCCAACTCGTCAGGGATACTCGCTCTACCTCCTACAACTTGTTTGGGTTCCACGTCAGTGACAATAGGTGGTGGGACATGACTGATGGAATTTTCCGCCGTACTGGGTCCCGTAGTGTCCCCATCGCTTCCCGTGCTACTGCTGATGGCGAAAGGGGCAGAGTCAGCTGGCGTCTCGTCTATCTCGTCCATGGAATCCGCTCGAATCTGCTTCAGAGGCTGTGAACAGTCCTCTTCCTCGAGATCTGCGGGAATTTCCTCCTCCGGAAGTTTCTCTTCTACTTTTTCTTCTTCAACAGTGCCCTCTTCTTCTTCTACTGGAGGAAATGCCGACTCGGGTTCTTCTATCATCGGTGTCGCAGCTGTAATTACTATTTGTGCTACTCCCAAACCAAAATCGCCCGCTGAATATTTCTCGTCGTGGTTTACGTCTTGAGATCCCTGTCGAATCATATATTATTTTTAGAAAATTCCTCATTATAATGTATGGTGAAAATATTATCGGTAGGTATTCAATAATTGATAATTTCGAGAAATATGTCAATCTATGGGGTTTTATTGATTAATTTGTTCATTCATCATTATTTCCGCCTATGTACGGGCACTTCCTGTTGTAGGTACCAGTAAACACCTAATTTTCTATACAGGGTGTTTCATTGGTAAATGAACATACCGTAATCGGGCTAGAGCTACCCTAGGCGAGTCCAAAAAACCGATATATGATAGGTCTAATTAATTCCATAACGAGATACAGGGTGGTTTATGTATTCACCAAAAATTTAAATTCCTCATAACTTTTGAACCAACCAGTATAGTCGGTTGATATTTGGAACGTATGATTCACTTCTACAGGTCGATCGATTTACTTTTGAATTTCCAAAAAATTCCTGGTCCGTATCTGAAAAATATGGGACTTCTTTTCTTCCAAGCTGGATTTGATTGGGTTTTTTGAAAGAAGCATAAAATTTCCAATGAGGTTCAGTATATTTCATTGCCCCGCACGTCATTTTGCTCGAAGAGAGCTTCAGGAAAAGATTCAATTGAATATTGGAATTCCACACAATTCTCAGAAAAATCGTACTAGAAGAACTCATGCTCTGAACGTGCCACATGTGACTGTATGGCGTAGATTGAAGAAAAATAATCTGTACCCTTTTCATCTCCAGAAGGTAGGTACAACGATGGGAATCAGGTGATGAAATTAGAAGAATGAAGAATGAAAGCATGGTCAACATAATTTTATTTACCGATGAAGCCATATTCACGAGGGATGGGGTCTTCAATATGAGGAATTCGCATGAACGGGCTGAAGAGAATGCACTCAGGTATACGAAATCCCAATCCAAATTTTCAAAAAACGTATGGTGTGGGCGGTGTGGCATTTATAAAAATAGATTGTCTACCAAGACGGCTTACGGGGGATCTTTACTTAGATTTCCTCCAAAATCATCTTCCTGCATTACTCGAAGGTACGGACATTGCAGGAGTGCATTTTCAGCAGGATGGAGCTCCACCCCATTTTAGAGTAATGGTCAGACAATTTTTAGATCAGAACTTTCTGAATATGTGGATAGGCGAAAGTAGACCGCATGCCTGTTGATTATTTCATTTGGGGTTATTTGAAATGTTCAGTATATTCATCTGAAATAGGAAGTGAGGATATCCTCATGCAACGTATCGAAGTCGCCTGCAATGAAATACGTGATAATCCAGACATGATCAAAAAAAGTATCAGACATATTTTGAAGAGGGCAAGAATGTGTATTGAACAAAATGGTGAGTTTTTCTGTTTCTTCAGCTATTCATTCATTTTCGTTGACTCCAAATAAATTTTTCTCGATGAATAATGTTTTTCCGGAAATAACTCCAAATGATTCCTCAAAATATTATCAAATTCGAGTGTGCAATTAGTGGGACAAAAAAATTCAATTTGATCATAATGTACGATTTTTCTAAGAATTTTGTGAAATTCAATATTTAATTGGATCTTTCCCTGAAGCTCTCTTTGAGCAAAATGACGTGCGGGACAATGAAATCCACTGAACCCTGTTGAAAATTTGCTGCTTTTTTCAAATATCTCGATTAAATCCCAAAATTTCAATATACAGGGTGTTGAATCTCTGCTTGGAAGAAGTTCCATATACGGACCTGGATTTTTTGGAAATTCATGAGTAAATCGATCGACCTGTAGAAGTGTATCATGCGTTCCAAATATCAACCGACTCTACTGGTTGGTTCAAAAGTTATGAGGAATTGAAATTTTTGATGAATACATAAACCATCCTCTATCTCGGTTATGGAATTGATTAGACCTATCATATATCGGTTTTTTGGACTCGCCTAGGGTAGCTCTAGCTCAAGTAACCGTATGTTCATTCACCAATGAAACACCCTGTATAAATCGGAGCACCCGATGACCCGATACAAGGACATTCTTCTTTGACCTCATTCATAATTGTATGATAAACTTCTCAAAATATTTTCTGTGTTAACCGGGATGACGAGAATCTCCAAAATCTTTACATGGTTTTATCATTTCCCTTTGTACCGGAAGTAGCTATCCAACTTTAATTTTTTGAATGGCATGCTCATTTAATCATCACATTTCTGGATTCTGAATCGAATTTTAAATCTGCCTTTCATCATTTCACTTTGTAATACCATGAGTAATGGAAAACAATTACAGTAATGTATGAATAATCCGAACAGAAAGTTGTGAAGACCCGTTCGGTTTATCAAATCATTCGGATTATACAGGGTGTCCCAGAAGTCCCGCACTTCCTTGAGGGGATCGAAAGTGAAAAATATTCTAAGCCCAAATATCCATGTTTGAAATTTTTAGATAAAGTAGTAAATCAGTAATTAATTAATGAAAGTGACCAATCAGGAGCGCGCTACAAAAGAATGAGTAAGCAATTGGGGACGCGAGAGTGAGACGTCAGAGCTGCTGCCGGCTTTTCACGCAGTAAACCGAGTCTAGCGTCTCACTTTCGCGTCCCCACTGCTTAGTCATTCTTTGAAGCGCGCTCCTGATTGGTCACTTTCATTAATTAATAACTAATGAACTACGTTATCAAGAAATTTCAAACATGGATATTTGGGCTTAGAATATTTTTCACTTTGGATCCTCTCAAGGAAGTGCGGTACTTCTGGGACACCCTGTAGAATTCGTATTGAATGATATCTATATAATCCGAAAACGTTCGGATTATAGAGGGTGTTTAAAAAAGTGACCCTGCCCCTAGAATAGGTAGAAAACTGAAAAATAATTGAGGTTAGCTTTGTGAAGAACTTTCGTAACGTAATTTTCGTAATTTTTCACGAATATTTTTTTGGAAGCTGATATATCCAATGAATTTGTTTTTATGCTTGACTCTCATAGAGGGCCCATAATACAAGGTTCGTAGCAAGTAGTATCGAACATAACTTTTTTAATATTAGATTTATTAATCAAAATTTCAAATAAACTCAAACATCTTTCAATTTTACACAAAAAGGTACTCCTGGTAAAACTGGATACTGTGTACCGTTTTCGGAGTATTTTGATTTGAAAATTATTAGGTAATAACAGATGCTGGTATGAAGTAATGATAAATGTATTAAGCAGGGTGCGGACTACGAGCTATAATATAATATATACGAGTATTATATCTTACATATTACATGAAAATCGCTTTTAACGAAATAACATGTAACACCGCGCATTTATGCCATAATATACAGGGTGTCCCAGAAGTCCTGCACTTCCTTGAGGGGATCGAAAGTGAAAATATTCTAAGCCCAAATATCCATGTTTGAAATTTTTTGATAAGGTAGTTAATTAGTTATTAATTAACCCACATGTTACTGAAACTTTTTTCGAATCTTATTACTTTTTTTTTCATGGATTTTACTCAGTTTAGCTAAAGAAAGGATAATAGTGAAGGGTTTTTTTTAAATTTTTTTTTTAGGATTTAATGGGTGGACTTTTGAAGGGACGGTAGTAAAATCCACTGCTATGTGAAACTCGAATATAACTTATGAAAATACAGTTTATTTTTAATTATACAATTTTTTTTTATTGCAAATGATAATTTTTAAAGCATGCCTTGGGATGTAATGAAATATCACATTTTTCACAGCGAAACTGTACTTTTTTCTTACAAAATCCACACCTGAGTTGACGCTCCTGATTCTATCTCAAGCCAATTTCGAGAAAACTCAGATTTCGTGAAATAAAAATTCGCTTCGAAAATATTGGACAGGATTGACTCAGCTTCATCCGATGAGAGTAGATCCAAGTACATATAAGATTCATGAATTTTAGTTTCTATCTCATCACAATTTCGAGAAAACTCAGATTTCGTAAAATAAAAATTCGCTTCGAAAATATTGGACAGGATTGACTCAGCTTCATCCGATGAGAGTAGATCCAAGTACATATAAGATTCATGAATTTTAGTGGAAGAGGAATCTTTCTATCTCATCACAATTTCGAGAAAACTCAGATTTCGTAAAATAAAAATTCGCTTCGAAAATATTGGACAGGATGGACTCAGCTTCATCCGATGAGAGTAGATCCAAGTACATATTATTAGATTCATGAATTTTAGTCAAAACAGAATCCTTCTATCTCAAGCCAATTTCGAGAAAACTCAGATTTTGTAAAATAAAAATTCGCTTCGAAAATATTGGACAGGATGGACTCAGCTTCATCCGATGAGAGTAGATCCAAGTACATATTATAAGATTCATGAATTTTAGTCAAAACAGAATCCTTCTATCTCAAGCCAATTTCGAGAAAACTCAGATTTTGTAAAATAAAAATTCGCTTCGAAAATATTGGACAGGATGGACTCAGCTTCATCCGATGAGAGTAGATCCAAGTACATATAATAAGATTCATGAATTTTAGTCAGAACAGAATCCTTCTATCTCAAGCCAATGTCGAGAAAACTCAGATTTTGTAAAATAAAAATTCACTTCGAAAATATTGGACGGGATGGACTCAGCTTCATCCGATGAGAGTAGATCCAAGTACATATAAGTTTCATGAATTTTAGTGAGAAGAGAATCTTTCTATCTCAAGCCAATTTCGAGAAAACTCAGATTTCGTAAAATAAAAATTCGCTTCGAAAATATTGGACATGACGGACTCAGCTTCATCCGATGAGAGTTGATCCAAGTACATATATGAATTTTAGTAAAAACAGAATCCTTCTATCTCAAGCCAATTTCGAGAAAATTCATGATAGTTATCAAAAATTACTTCAGCCTCCGCGCTCAGTACCAGGTAAATTATTCATTCTTACAAAATCTTCATCTCCAGAATCACAATCTGTAACATCATCGTTCGCGTTTTCTGGTGGAAAAACGACAATACCATCAGGAGGAATGGGCGTTCGCTCAATATTTTCTATTTCATCAAGTATTTCATGCAATTTCAATGGTCTTCTGAAAACCAAAATGAATAACTATCAGTCAGTCAGTCACCCTGTTAGTAGTGCATATAACTACCGTCCTTTTAAAAGGACGATAAAGTTTTCCAGCATATGAACAGTAGGCATAAACTATAAACTCAAAAATGATGTTGTCAGAAGTTTCTTACGTATTTGAATAATATAAAAATGGCCGGGAAAAAAGAATTAAATAATAAGAAGAGATCGAAAAACTTACGTCCATTCATACATTTTCGTGACGAAATAAATTTTACGATTCGAACAGCGATTGGCACTCAGATATAATACAAAACACGCAAATACTGGTATAACACGATTGTTAGGTTATCTGGTTACGCCTTGCTGTAGTGACATCTGTTATGGTTAAGAAGAATTAAAACCCAGAGCCCTTTACTTAGAATGCCTTTTAAAAGGACGGTAGTAACATCTGGGTTTTAATGAAAGTGACCAATCAGGAGCGCGCTACAGAAGAATAACTAGGTAGTGGGGACGCGAGAGTGAGACGCCAGTCTCGGTTTACTGCTTGAAAAGCCGGCAGCAGCTCAGGGCCCGTATTCTCGGCGAATGATCTTTCGGTGCGTATACGTTTGCCATACAAAATAACACAGAGAACGTATACGCACCGAAAGATCACTTGCCGAGAATACGGGCCTTGATGGGAATCTTGCGTCTCACTCTCGCGCCCCCACTGCCTAGTTCCGGGCAACATGGTGTCAAACGAAGAGTTTTGCAACGAGCTGAATAAGTTGAACAAAAATAAACTAATCGAAATAATCTATGATAAACGAATATCGGATACTATTACAGTAGGTGACGGTGTCCGAAAACATATAAATTCGTGGTCTGAAGATGGATTTCATGACACATCAGGTAAATCCGACCAACCTAACCTAAACCTAGACGTGCATTTTATCAAACTGAAATGTGAAGTCGAAGTTCTCAGAACCAAATTAGAGGCTTCCGAACAAAAAGTGAGTAGCCTTGATGAAATAATTAAGCATCAGAAAGAAATCATAGATCTACAAAAACAATTGTTATTGAAGACTGATAATACCAGCCAGATCATAGTTCCACGCAGGGTTGCCGATACTACTGGATTTTCCGACACGGTCAAGGATAACGCACATGATTCCACTCAGCTGAAGCAGGTCATAACCAAACCACCTGATTTATCTGTTATTCGCAATAGCCGAAAGCGGCCACTGTCCGAAATTTTTGCCCACAACACGTTATGGCTATCCAAATTTACCCACGATGCGAATAGATGTTTCTTTTTCGAGCACTGAGTAAAGCGGAATACCCAGAACGCGTTGTGGGTAAATTAGATAATCCACAATGCGAATCCAATTTTAGCGAGCTTCCATAATGCGTTGTGGACAATTAATTTTACCTACGTCGCGTTCTGGGTATTGCGTTTTACCCAGAAAGCGATGAACCAGAATTTGTCGTCGAAGTCAGTCTGCTGTAGGTTGTGTACTGGCATGTACGAGTAGCGAGTATTACGAGTAGCATGATTACGTAAACCACAGTGCCTTGATACGTTGTGATTTTTTGAAATTGGTTTGACTTTGTTTTGGTTTTAGTGCGTGATTTCGAAAATATTTCAATATGAAAGCTGATTTCGAACAAAAATTAAGTGAACAGGTCGTTGTTCTTATCAGACGAAGGTTATTTAAAGATTATGTATGAAACCAAAGTGACACTACAAAGAAAACGGGATGGACTTCAATTATCATTCAAAAAATATCGTAGACTGAATCCATTAACAGTTGAAGAAAAGGATAAACTTGTTATAAAATTCCAGGTTTTTATTAATTTCACTTTGGGGGTTGAGTGGAGCAGGATGTGTACCCTGGTATGGCATCACTGGACTTCGCCTTTTTTCACAATAGAATGTAAATTGTAAACTACTATGTGTTATTTTGGCTAGTTTGTATATTGTGGAAATAAAGACAATTATTACTATTATTATTATCATAGAACGTTTAGCAAACCAATATGGCCTAATTTTTTTAATGTGCAGCAAGTGAAATGTATGATGTAATATTGTAATGCAGACAACTCATTGAAAAATTGGACACAAAAGAGAAAAAGCTATCTGTTCATTTCGCTCTACCCAAAATACCTTACAAGTAGAACAATGAATACAAAAACCTTCTACTGAAAGTTCATAAAGGTGAAACAAAACGATATATTAACAACTTATCAAAACTAAAAACAAATATTTTTTATTTTTACAACTAGTAATTTTATAACATCTTGAATTACATTTTATATTCAATTCACACATGCACACGCCTTAGTTTGACATCCCTTCAAACAATTGCATTTTATAAAGCCTTGCTTAGATCCGGATGATAACATGGCTTCTTGGCGGATATTTGCAAAAGAACCTGTAGCGACCTCAGAGAGGGATGGAATTCGTGTACATGTCTGCTGTACAAACTGTACGTTACCTATTCACGCTACTCGTAATACTCGTACGTACCCGTCCGTACGCACAACCTACGTTCTACAGCAGACTGATTACTTCGACGACAAATTCTGGTTCATCGCTTTCTGGGTAAAGTGCAATACCCACAACGCGACGTGGGTAAAATGAATTGTTCACAACGCAGAATGAAAGCTCGCTAAAATTGGATTCGCATTGTGAATTACCTAATTTACCCACAACGCATTCTGGGTATTGCGTTTTGCTCAATGCTCGAGAAAAAAACATCTGTTCACATCGTGGGTAAATATGGATACCCATAACGCGTTGTGAGCAAAATTTTCGGACAGTGGCCGATTTCGGCTATTGCCGAAATCCAATTTTAGCGAGCTTTCATTCTGCGTTGTGGACAATTCATTTCACCCACGTCGCGTTGTGGGTATTGCACTTTACCCAGAAAGCGATGAACCAGAATTTGTCAATTTGTCGTCGAAGTCATCAGTCTGCTGTAGAACGTAGGTTGTGCGTACGGACGGGTGCGAGTATTCGAGTAGCGTGAATAGGTTACGTACAGTTTGTACAGCAGAAATGAGCACAAATTATATCCCTCTCTGAGGTAGCTACAAGTTCTTCTGTGAATATCCGCCAAGAAGCCATGTTGTCATCCGGATCTAAGCAAGGTTTTATAAAATGTAATTGTTTGAAAGGATGTCAAACTAAGGCGTGTGCATGTGTGAAATTGAATATAAAATATAATTCAAGATGTCATGAAAGTACTAGTTGTAAAAATAAATAATATTTGCTTTTAGTTCTAGTAAGTTGTTAATATATCGTTCTGTTGTACCTTTATGAACTTTCAATATAAGATTTTTTGTATTCATTGTTCTACTTGTAAGGTATTTTGGGTAGAGCGAAATGAACAGATAGCTTTTTCTCTTTTGTGTCCAATTTTTCAATGAGTTGTCTGTATTACATCATACATTTCACTTGCTGCACATTAAAAAATTAGGCCAGATTGGTTTGCTAAACGTTCTAAGTTAACAAGATAATAGTCAAACCGTTTCAATCTACGATATTCTTTGAATGATAATTCAAGTCCATCCCGTTTTCTTTGTAGTGTCACTTTGGTTTCATACAGAATCTCTAAATAACCTTCGTCTGATAACAACACTTAATTTTTGTTCGAATTCAGCTTTCATATTGAAATATTTTCGAAATCACGCAGTAAAACTAGAACGCAGTGAAACCAATTGCAAAAAATCACAACGTATCTAGGCACTGCGGTAAGTACCTAATCTTTTTATGCTACTGGTAATACTCGCTACTCGTACCTGCCAGTACACAACCTACAGCAGACTGACTTCGACGACAAATTCTCGTTCATCGCTTTCTGAGTAAAGTGCAATACCCAGAACACGACTTGGGTAAACTGAATTGTCCACAACGCAGAATGGAAGCTCGCTAAAACTGGATTCGCATTGTGGATTATCTAATTTACCCACAACGCGTTCTGGGTATTTCGCTCCACTCAGTGCTCGAAAAAGAAACATCTATTCGCCTCGTGGGTAAATTTGGATAGCCATAACGCGTTGTGAGCAAAAATTTCGGACAGTGGCCGCTTTCGGCTATTGCGAATAACATATCCACTAGTGTAAGGCGAAAAAAGAAAAAGGAAAATATCATAAAGGGCACAGACACATCCAGTTCATTCGAGGGCGCGGATAAAAAAGCCTGGATATTTGTAGGAAGGACCAAACTGGAAACAACCGAAGAAACGGTGATGGGGCATCTGGGAGTCAAATTTCCTGGTAAAAAATTCACGGTCGAGCAACTACCACATAGAGAAGAAGCCACCACAAAATCCTTCAAGGTTGGAGCTGATGTCGACCTAATAGAAGACCTATATAAGGGTGAGAATTGGCCAAAGAATATTTCAGTGAAACGCTTCAAATTTTTTCGTGGAAGGAAGTAGGGGGTGTAATACAGTCAAAAATAAAATTTTAGAAAAAAATAATAAGTTTATCATCACAAATATCAATATACAGTCAATAAGAAATAAAATCGATATGCTAGCTGGCTTCTTGAATAAAGAGTCTGTTAGTGTAGTATGCATCACGGAGCACTGGATCTCTGAAGAGGCTCTCCAAAGGACCAACTTAGAGAATTTCAGAATGGGAGATTGCTTCTCACGGGCTGCTGGAAGTTATGGTGGAGCCGCAATTTTCCTAAAACAAAATATAAATTTTGAGAGAATAAATGCCGTTAAAGCGTGCTCAATTGAAGGCCATATAGAGATATGTGCAATAAAAATTCCTATCACTGACCTAGTAATAGTCGCCGTCTATAGGCCACCAAGAGGAAATTTTGCCGACTTCACCCGCCAACTTTACGAGGTAATGGAAGAGATATTCGACACGGGATGCAAAAATATCTGCGTGACCGGCGATTTTAACATTGACTTTTTGTCAGGAAGCCGTGATAAGAATGAGCTTATAGAACTGTTCATGTCATATGGCATGCATCATGTCTTCCGGGAGCCTAGCCGTGTGGCGAGTGAGTCACAAACATGTATAGATAATGTTTTTGTTAACCTGGAAGAGAGTACTTACCAAAATAATACTATAGAACCATATCTGTCGGATCATCTTGCACAGCTGGTAACACTGGACTTGAATATACCTGAAAACAACGAAACTAAAATTAAACACGACCTAAAAGAAGAATACATCAAAAATTTTGAGGAGCGGCTACAGAACATCAACTGGGACCAATTGAAAAACAAAAATGCAGATGAATACTACGAAAACTTTCATGAGATGTTTCAACGCAATTTTGAAAACAGTTTTCCAAAAATAAAAATCAAGGTTACAACTGATAGATCTCATACATGTAAGAAAAAGAATAGTGAGGGTCTCATAAAAGCAATCGAGGCAGCACAGACAATACACACAGTCAGGAGGGATGAAGCCTCCCGAAACTTACTAGCTGCCCTCAAGAAACAGTTGAGGAGGTCATATACAGAGCACAGGAAATTAGAAAACACGAAAACTATCGAGAAGGCCGTGAACAAATCGAGAGCAATCTGGGATGTCATAAATAAGGAAACAGGGAGAATTAAAAAGAACACAGAATATACCAGCACATTAGAGACTAATGAATTGAATAATTACTTCTCGGAAATAGGAAAAAAAATCACTGAACAATGTGAATGGTCCAATGAGGAGGCTACAGAAAAATTGAAAAAATACAAAGGCAAAATATCTTCTGAATACAAATCGATGTTTCTTGCCCCCATAACAGAAAAAGAAATGGCAATAATTGTGCAAGGGATCAAAAACAAAGAGACCACTGATATATATGGATTAAATACCAAATTATTCAAGAGAATATTTCCAATAATCTCTGCCACTCTCTGTGAGGTATTCAACTTGTGTTTGGAGCAGGGGACATTTCCTGAAAAATTGAAAACCGCCCGAGTCGTCCCGATACACAAAAAGGAAGACATAAATTTAACAAAAAATTACCGGCCAATCTCAATCTTGCCGGCTATCTCTAAAGGAATGGAAACGATACTGAAGAATAGACTGGTTAGTTTTTTGAAGAAATACGATACCATAAATGAGGTCCAACATGGTTTTCGGGAAAATAGATCAACAATAACTGCACTGACAGATATCATTGAAGGGATTACAGAGGCAATGGATGACCATCAATATCCAGAGGTTTTGACACTAGACCTGAGCAAAGCCTTCGACTGTGTCATAAGAGAAATACTATTGAATAAACTCCAATATTATGGTGTAAGAGGTACCGCATTGAACATCTTCAAATCATATCTCACAGATAGGAAACAAGTTGTAACCTGGAAGAATAAAACATCTACAGTTAAAAAAATCGAAGTAGGAGTCCCACAGGGGTCAATATTGGGACCTATACTATTCATTTTATACTTAAACGACTTACCTGAAAATGTCCCTTGTAGCACGGCCTGTCTATACGCCGATGACGCCAGCTTCTTAAATCAGTCCAGTGCACGAGACAAACTGGACCATTTGTCGGAGAACACAATACACTGTGCTGAAGAATGGTTCAATGTCAATGGATTGAAGCTCAATGTGGACAAAACGCAGAATATTAAATTTGAAATTAATGCAAATCAAAAAAGCACATTAAATCTACTGGGAATTACCATCTCGAATGATCTCAAATGGAGAGAACACATCTCAGGTGTTGCCAAGAAGTTATCTACTGCTCTGTATACGATGAGAAGGATGAAAGATGTTGCATCTGTGGAAATATGTAGGCTGGTTTATTACTCTAACTTTCACTCCATTGCTAGTTATGGAATTATCCTGTGGGGAAATAGTGCTGACCTCGAAAGAATCCTCCTGAAACAGAAGGAAGCCATCAGAATAATCTCTGGAATATCGAGGAGAACGAGTTGCCGTGAATGGTTTAAGAAATACCAAATACTTACCATCGTGTCGGTATACATCTTGGCATGTCTGAGGTTCGCGCATAGTAACAGGGAGGTTTTTGCGCGAAATGGCGATCTTCACTCGTATAACACCAGACACAAAGACGACTTAGTCATGAACTATCACCGTTTGAAGACAACACAGACTTCTTTGAATCATTGGTGTTTCAAGTTCTATAATAAAGTTCCACAAAGTCTGAAAAACTTACCAATGCCGAGGTTCATACTTGCTAGTAAGAAGCTGATGTTGGAGAGAACCTTCTATAGCGTAAATGAGTACCTGAGTGCGGATTTCACCTGATCGTCACAACTGACTGAATTTTACTTTATTGTGTGTGTATATGTATATATTTTTAAATGTATGTGTATATGAGTATATGTCCGAGTAATTTAGAATTTATTGCCTTTTGACGTGCCATGTAATTTATTTAAATGTAAGAAATTTGAATTTGATGGTGAATAAAATTATTATTATTATTATTATTATAGTTATTCTACAATAACAATAACGATATTCTTCTGTAGCGTGCTCCTGATTGGTCACTTTCATTAATTAATAACTAATTAACTACGTTATCAAAAAATTTCAAACATGTGGGATGTGGGCTTGGAATATTTTTCACTTTCGATCCCCTCAAGGAAGTGCGGGACTTCTGGTACACCTGTATATCTATATCCAGGCGATATATTACGTTTCTGCAGAGATATGCTTTTCGTGCGATATTTTAGAGTATATCCCACCTCCCACCTTACGTCTCAACACTCGCGCCACGAATATGCAACTCAGTTTCACGCATTTCGGGCAGTTGACATATTATATTATAGCTCGTAGTCCGCACTCCGCTTAATATAATATGATATTATATCTCATTATAGAGCTATAATATAGTAGTCTGAGATAAGAGCCTTTTGAAATATAAACAAATGTGTTTCAGGGAATAGAGGCTCACTTTTGATAGGAAAAAATGTGGTACTCTTTTTTCTAAACCAAGCTTTCGCAATACTTTATTGCTTCTTCAGGGTGTCTAAAATAAACAGATACAGAACATTAATACATTTACGCAAATTAAAATCATCTCGCAAATAACCGAAATTGAGGTTATATAATGACAATTGAAAATGGAGTAACATTATATGGAAAAATTTTTTTCATTTTAAAATACATTTTAACTTAAACAGCACTGTAATATTTATTTTTTAACTTATATTCTCAGGGTCGTATTTCTTGAAGTAATGTCATCTGTCCTTCTGTCCAATCACCCATCGAGTGGGCCGTCATAGAATTCAGTTTCTTTTTCTAACAGATAGCTGTATATAATACTTAATTTTTTGGTGTCAGATTTTTTATTTATAGAGTTTTCTCTTTTATTTATTTGGATCATCTCGTGGATAAGTCTCTTGTGGTAATTGTTTTCAGTTTTTAAAATTTCTACGTTTTCAAAGTCAATTTGATGGTCCAGGTTATGCGCATGTGTCGCCAATGCTAAGATGACTAGAATAATGGTGTAGGCACTTGTCAATTTTTGAATGGAATGACGTTCGACCAAATCGAAAATATAAGCAATGTTTCGTGGCGGCGCCGCAATATCATTTCAGTGTATTTTCCGTTGTCAATTTGATTGATGTATCAACAGCTGATCTGCCAAATTCAATTATGACATGACAGCAGAATGGCATCTTTTTATAATGAAAGTTTTATACTTTTCCTAAGAAGTAATATTAATCAGGATGTCAAGAATATAATCACACATTATTGCTTGACAAAATTATCGACCATTAACACGCCACGTTCGCCAGAATAAATTCAAATATTTGAAATAACTGATAAAAATCAGTCATAATTTGTGAATAGCGCCACCTGAAGTGGAAAGAACGAAACATTGCTAATATTCTCAATTTGGTCGAAACAAAATCTAATCAGTGCCTACACCATTATTCTAGACATCTTAGCCAATGCACATCTATCTTTATAGTTTCTAATGTCTGATCTGTGTAGACTTATTCTGTTTTTCACCCATTGGGAAGTTTGGCCAACATAAATACCGTGACAATCTTGACAACTTAGTTGATACACAACATTACTTTTCAATGTCTTCTGTATAGGGTCCTTGAGTACGCTGTATAATGTTTTAACGGTTTTTTTGGTTGTGAGTTGTTATTAACACTTCCTCATCTCTAAAAATGGATTTGATCTTTGATGTCAGCCCCTTGATATCTGGAAAGGAGGCATAACGTTTGTCTTTTGGTTCATTTCTTACTTGATTTTGTTCGTTCGATTTAGGAGTTGAGCTATAATATATATTATATTATTGCTCGTAGTCCGCACCCCGCTTTAATTGAACAAAAAATCACAAGATGAGAATTTGAAAAAAGGGTAATAACATAAAATAGGATTCATTTAGAGTATGTGTTCTAAAAATACTTTTTTCTAAATAATCTACGTATTGCTTCTAAATGGTTGGAAGTCAGCTATGAGGTCATTGAAATCAAAATACATACTCCGAAAACGGTGCATAATATCGTGTTTTACCAAGAGTACCTTTTTGCTGTAAAATTGAATGATATTTAAGTTCACTGGAAATTTTTTGAGTGACATGCTTGCGTTTAGAAGCCATTATTTGAACTGAATATGTGAATATGTTGTACGCAAATATTTATAGGGTGCCCTTGGCTCAGTGGTAGAGCGTTGGAATTAGGACCCAAAGGTCCGAAGTTCAATCCCGAGCTAGGAAAGAAATTTTCTAGTCTCGGTAGGGTCAAAAATTAACAGTGCTGTGCCTAAGGTGGCGTAAGGACACAGTAACAAAGCCTACACAGAACACAACTGCTCACTCCGAACTCGGCACAAGTTACAAGCTTCGAAGCTTGTAGTTTCAGAGGGGTCTCCTCAGGAGACCTAGGAGTAGTCAGGATAAACAATATATCATCTCGCAAAAAAACAAGATGGTGGGCGTTCGGATTGCAGAGTTCAGGCTGTTCGGATTATACATATCTTTTCACCAAGTGGGGTAGTTCGGATTATCCGGGGTTCGGATTAACCATACATTACTGTATTCAAATTACAGGGCTGCATCCAGAACGTTCCTTGATTTTACGACTATTTTGTCAAACTTGATCGGATAAAATAACGATTAACTAGAAAGCTTTCATGCAAAAAAACTTAAGATGCTTAATTTTCCCAAAATCCCAAATGATTGGTCCTTCCAGAAATATGAGCCGTTTATCGTGTTCAAGCCGTCTTCTATAAATAATAAGAGAGAATGAATTATCGGTATGCAGACGGATTTTTTCGAACTCGGGAAAAGTTTTCACCGGAGTTCGAAAAAATCCGTCTGCATACCGATAATTCATTCTCTCTTATATTTTCACAGACGTTAAATTCCCAACTAGTCTATAAATAATTCTTGGATTTATGAGTCGTTTTAGCTGAAGATTCAATACCAGAAAAAATATTGAATGAGTGTTGATGGACGACTGAGCGCCATGAATAAAGTAAAAACTTGAACAAAATTCAGTTCATTTGAAATAATTGTTCTGAAAGTGTTTTTTTCATGGATTTTTGACACCCTGTATCTTTCAAACTAAGCCGAGTTTTGAGGGAAAGTATGTGTAAAAAGGGTTGCGTTTGATGAGAGGAAACCACATCAGTTTGAAAAAATATACAAGTGAACGACTCACCTTGGATAAAGGGTGAACCTTTGACTTGTAAATTTTGTTCAACTTCATTATACCTCATTAACTCACCTCATCCTCAACTGATAAACTAGGAATTTCGATTGCTGGAAAATCAACAAGCACGATTATAATCGAGTAATTCTAATTATTACATCTCACTTACAAGGTATTTCGTTTTCACTTTCGTCGAATTGTGTCCCATAGTGCTCTTGTTGATTCCTCGATAGTTCTATCGAAAACTTATTGCTATTTTTGGAAGATTTTACGGGGTTAAAATCTGCCACATCTTCAATTATATTTGGTGGAGGGGGTGGTGGTTGCTCAGCCGGTGGTGGTAGTTCCGGCTCGTCCGGAAAATACTCGTTGAATTCACCAGGAGGGGCGCCCGGTGGGGTAAAAACGGGAGGGGCAGATGGAGGTGGTGATTGGTCCAATTCGTTGGACAAAGGTTCTCCGAACTCATCGCACTCCTCGACAACTAAGGACGGAAAGTTGCCTATCCTACCATCGAGCTCTCCTTGCCACCAACCGTCGTCCACACTGTGCGCGCATTTGGACAGAACTCTGATGATCTGACCTTCTTCGAAGGTCAATTCTTCGTTACCTTCTCCGTCATAGTCGTAAAGTGCGATGCAATATGTGGGAGGAAGGGTGTCCTGGCGGTCTGGCATACCCAAGGCCTGGTTTGGTGAAGCTTCTGCTGCTGGTATGGAGATTACCTATGACATAAGACGAAAGTACTTCAAAATGTGAACAGATTTCTTATATCTGGGGTATAGGAGTAGGGGGATGTCCTAGGTACGCTCCTTTTAGCTCGAGAGCATAAAAATTCCAAACACAAGCACTGTTGCAAACGTAAGAGTGTTTAGCTCAGGTTATCACCCCGCTAGTTCAAGCTCAGTTTCCTCCAGCAACAGGGGTCCACTGTATATCAAATAAGAAAAAAATTATTAAAGAGAAAACGAAAACCCCGACTGCAAAACATTTAACTGAAAAGGGAAAAACAATTCATAATTATTACGCAATGTTTTTTTTTGTTACCTACTCAAAAAGTTAATTGTATACAGGGTGAGTCTTCGACTAGTACATATATTTTAACTGTAGATTCTTGGTGCGAAAAGAAAATCTTTTTGTTCATTTTCCATTTTTCCGAATTCGGCTCTATTAAAAAGATATAGCCATCTGAACGAATTATGGAGCCAAATAGGTGCCTGATACGATTCTCTAGTATGAACCTTGAAGTTATTAATTATCGATTGAAATTGTTAGAACATTTAGGCAATACTCAAGTACCTACTAACCCTATTGGAATAAAAATGTTATAAACACGATATTTCTTAACAAAATCTTTTAGTTTTGTCCGATTATATCTGCAATTAAAAAGCCAAATTTCTCTCAGCAAAATTAGTTCTTCTATTCTTCGATTCTCCTGAAGTTGGTAAACACTAATAACTCCGTATTTTTCCAGGTATCCCAAAAATATCGTATAAAGAATGGGTGTTCACTCAATTTATGATTAATCAACCTAACCTAATCCATTTCGTATTAAGAACAATAATGTTCTGTGAATATTTTACAGAAATTTCGATGTTTACGTTGCCAGTTTCACCAATATTCCTGATACTAAGTAAATTGATTTTTCGGATACATTACCAAAGAGTAGGAGTACTAAATATCTATGAATTCTAACATGACCACTGTTCCGTTCTTCAACTTCACATATCTTTGGTACAGTTAAAACTCACTAGAGAGTTGAAACTCACTAGAGGTGAGAAATAAAAGTTCTTCTAAAGAGAGAATGGTTGATGTATATCACGAATTATTATATTAATTTCAGTTGTGAATCAGCTCGAAATTATTATGTATTACTGCCGAAACTAATAGAATAAACTCGATGTATAAAAACATATTTCAGAGGACGAGACAATACCATTGTCAATTAATTGCATGTGATATTAGTGCACTATCTATATCGAAAAAAATCAGTTGAATAAATGAGTCAAAATCTCTTTGTTTGAAGCAAATCACTGATGATAGTAATAATAAATGGCCGTTATTGATTCGAATCAAAAATACAAATAATATACAAGATGTAGTATGCTACTCAGCTATTCTTACTCAATCACACTAGCAGCTGAAATGAAAATAAACAATAAGTAGACAAGACGTATGTGGCACCCGAAATGAAGCAAACAATCTAAATCTGAAACCTCCTGAAGCATTCACGGAGACATCGATTACGATTAGGCCTCCGGTGGCGTAAACTGAACACAGTTGTCAAATTGTAATCCGGACTATATCTATAGCCCGCTCCACACTCATGGCGCGAATCGCGCCAAGAATTCTTGCCGTGAACCTGGCCAAGAATTCGCGGCCAAATAAGTCATCCACACTCACACAAATATTCGCACTTTGGTTCTCGGCATCCTCGCTGTCTACGAAGACTTTTCGCCTGTTGAGCCAGCTATAAAAATGGTTTATTCTGATAATAATCAAGAAATTCTCATTCCACTTATCTAAATCTATTCGAATTTCACTTTATTGCTACATGAATCATTCATTTCAAAATCCAATAAAGTCAGTGAACAAGCGTTACAGCGCAGGTACCGCGAACGCCTGTGAATGTGGATGGAACATATTGTGTGCTTAGGCGCGAAGCCTTTGTCGCGGGACAGGAGACCGCAAACTCACAGGGAAAGCCCGCTCCACACTCATGGCAAGAACCTCGGCCAATACCGCGAACGTGAGTGTGGATAACTTTCTTGTGTCACGTTCGCGCTTCGCGGCCTTCTCCGTTTCGTTGCGGTCTTTTGTCCCGCGACAAAGGCTTCGCGCCTAAGCACAAATGTTCCAGACGAACAGATGGACAGATCTGATTTTGACCACGGATCACTGATTTTAACCTTTAATTTTCGATGAAGGTATGTGATCTAGACTTCGAGACGTTACCTTTACAAGTTCTTCATTTGTACTGTTCGAGTTCTGTCTGTTATTCAACATTGTTTCATGAAAACACTGGCGGACCAAGACTGGTTTTCAGGGGGGGCATCAATAGATAGAAATAGGTTTGACCATTCCTCGGAATTAGGCATTCCACAAACGTTATTACCTCGTATTTTGCATAAAGATTTGGGCCTTAAGGCTTATAAACTTCAGTTAACGCAAGAACTCAAGCGGGCCGATCATCAAAAACGTCGGGTCTTTACTGATTGGGTCCTGGAAATGCATGAAAATGATACGGAATTCCTTCGAAAAATCATCTTTAGTGATGAGGCCCATTTCCGTACCCCAGTGGCTTTGTCAACAACCAAAATATTCGCATCTGCTCGTTACACCCAAGCGTTATTGTTTAAAAGCCTCTCTACCCTAAACGTGTGACGGGTTTTTGGTCCGGCGGGTCATTGGACCTTACTTTTTCGAGAATGAGGCTGGAGCAACAGTTACGGTGAATGGATTGCGCTATCGAGAGATGATTAATGATTATTTATGGCCGGAAGTGGATGGCATCGATCTGGACAACGTTAACTTTCAACAAGACGGCGATACGTGCCGCACAAGCAACGAAAACATTGATCTTTTACGAAATAAGTTTCCGGTCCGTGTTATCTCTCGATGAGGTGATCACAATTGCCCACCGAGATCTTGTGATTTAACACCTTGCGACTTTTTCCTTTGGAGCCATGTGAAAGGGAAGGACACGTTTTTCATTATTAACGGCATACCTTCCTCTTGTTGATTGAATAATCTTCCAATCATTTATTTGAAAAATTGCATTTTTCTTTGAATGTCAAAATATCACCTGTTATTGAAAAACCCTTTAGTTAAAGTAACTCATGTCGATGGATGAACCATCACTATCTCACCATGGGACTCTTAATTATAAAATAAAGGGAGATATCAACTCGATGTATCCAAATCGAAATCCAAAGAAGAAGGATTGGTGCCAGACAGCAGCGGAGTTTATACTGAACAGGTACCACACAGATAAAGACTCATCAACACAACACGAATAGTTCAAATCTATACAGGGTCTTTCACGAGGAACCTCACCCATATTTATACGGGAAACTACTGAACGTATTTTCATGAAATTCAGCACTTATAAGTATTTCACGATGCTGATGAAATCTAAAATATTTTCAAGGCATGAGCACCTCCGGTTTTTCCGGAAATGACGTCAACTTCCGTTTTTCAAATTAGAACACCATTTTTTTATTGCAGAAATAGATTCCTTAGAAAATTTCAAGTTAATTTGATGTAACATTTTTCAGTTTTGGTTGGAAAATTCTATCTGAGCGGGAAAATTCGAAAAAAAAATCGAAAAAAAAATCGAAAATAGAGCTCCGCTGAAACAAGAATAACTTCGAGGTTTTTGGATGGAAAATTTTCATTTTTGGGATTTTTCAAGATGTAAGATTGATGTATCCACTTCAAAAATCGAAATCGCGATTCATGATACAGGGGGTGAAAAAATCGCTTTCAAAGTTAGGGATGACAAAATCGTGAAAAATAATTTTTTTCAAATTAGAACCCCATTTTTTTATGGCAGATATTGAACCTACGTTAAAAAATAATGTGAGTGTATGCATCACACCCTTGCCCTAAAGTGAATATTTTCTGAGTTATTCACAAAAAACTGTTTGTCGTCTTGAATTTTCAGCTATTTCTTTTCCCTTCACGCCAAAAAGATGAAATTTTCAGGAACTGTTACTTAAACCATGTTTTAGATTTTACTACCCTAATATGCAAGAGAAAAAAGTTACAGGTTGTTCCTAAATAGATGGCGAATTTGGATTCGAATTTGTATCGGAAACCTCTTTATTTCAACTAATCGGCCATCGGTTTTCTCTCCAGTGATAAATAAATAATTCCTTATGAACCATATGCAAAAACTTACCATGTTTTACATTCTTTTTTTTAATGATAGATATCATTAATTACATGCTACTGAATAAAGAGGAATTTGGCAGATGTAATTAATGATATCTATCTTAAAAAAAAAGAATGTAAAACATGGTAAGTTTTTGCATATGGTTCATAAGGAATTATTTATTTATCACTGGAGAGAAAACCGATGGCCGATTAGTTGAAATAAAGAGGTTTCCGATACAAATTCGAATCCAAATTCGCCATCTATTTAGGAACAACCTGTAACTTTTTTCTCTTGCATATTAGGGTAGTAAAATCTAAAACATGGTTTAAGTAACAGTTCCTGAAAATTTCATCTTTTTGGCGTGAAGGGAAAAGAAATAGCTGAAAATTCAAGACGAAAAACAGTTTTTTGTGAATAACTCAGAAAATATCCACTTTAGGGCAAGGGTGTGATGCATACACTGACATTATTTTTTAACGTAGATTCCATAAAAAATGGGGTTCTAATTCTAATTTGTCATCCCTAACTTTGAAAGCGATTTTTTCACCCCCTGTATCATGAATCGCGATTTCGATTTTTAAAGTGGATACATAAATCTTACATCTTGAAAAATCCCAAAAATGAAAATTTTCCATCCAAAAACCTCGAAGTTATTCTTGTTTCAGCGGAGCTCTATTTTCGATTTTTTTTTCGAATTTTCCCGCTCAGAGAGAATTTTCCAACCAAAACTGAAAAATGTTACATCAAAATAACTTGAAATTTTCTAAGGAATCTATTTCTGCAATAAAAAAATGGTGTTCTAATTTGAAAAACGGAAGTTGACGTCATTTCCGGAAAAACCGGAGGTGCTCATGCCTTGAAAATATTTTAGATCTCATCAGCATCGTGAAATACTTATAAGTGCTGAATTTCATGAAAATACGTTCAGTAGTTTCCCGTATAAATATGGGTGAGGTTCCTCGTGAAAGACCCTGTAGTATTCCGGGTTTTCCAACGTTTCGCCTATAACTGCGGTAGCGATCTTCAGAGGTTTCTCGGTCGGAGGTTGTACCGCGACGGATGACCGCTCCGAACCGGAATTGAATGCGTGAGAAAGAGCACGGGGGAAGTTGAATTTTTCCTGGGAGATCGAAACCTCATTACTTACTGATATTTGTTCGGGGGATTGATTCGTTGTTGTTCCTGATTGTACCGTCATCTCTTCCTCCTGATCTATAGTGTAATCTACAGAAGAAAATGATATTTGATTGACGAGTCCAGGATTGGTCGCGAGCTGTTCTCGTTCCACGTCCAAATAATTGTGAGGCACATATCCTTCTTCTCCTCTATAATTCCTAGCTTTCAACCATCCATCACCATCTCCTTCTCCAACCACTTCAAGTTGCTCGTTCTCAATGATTGTCAGTTCGTCTGGGTTTTGCGCCTTAAAAAAAGGTAGAATCATTCATAAACAAATTAGAGAAACAAGAAATATCGTAGGAGCGGTGGATCGCCAACCTCCAATGCATTGAAGCGGCCCACAAATGACCATCATGGCTGGGCTACCACTGAAGAGGTAAACAATTTTGGTTATAAGCCTACCTCTGATGAACGTTCAATATAGTGTGTTTTTATTTCAAGTTGCATTTGAAAATGGTTTCACTTTGAGAACTGAAATTTTGTGGGTGAACTCAGGAAGAATTGGAGTTTTTAATGAAATAATTTAAATCGATTTCGTTTCGAAAGTTCATTTTTTTTCTTTCAAAAATAGAAGAAAATGAACCAACTCATGCTTCGACTCTTTTATTTCAAACGAAGGACCAATGAAAATAGTACAACTTCCGATTGAAAGTGAATCTACAGATAATTCCGTCCGGAAAAACAACTTGAAATACGGAATTGGCAGAGAATAGCCAAATTCAAATTATGAGGGAGAAAGTTCCTGCTTCAACCACAAATTCACTGATTTTATAGTTCAGCGATTTACGGATAGAGAGCACCATTCTACATTTCATTCATAATCAGAGAGATATTCATAGAACTTATAGTGATAATGTAAGTTCTGTGGAGATATTCCATAAAATGCACGGTGGCGCCTCTATCGGATGAGTTTTCCTACTCGCTTCAACATAATTTCTGAAGGGATATGTGTTGCTCAATAACTCTTGTACATATTCAGTAATCCATTTGAAATATCATAATATCATAACAAAATGATTGATATAATAGGTACGGTAGAGCGGTGTGGCTTTGCCAACGAAGGTGACTTTGCCAAACTACCTAATATTTTATGTTTCATTTAATTTTGGAAAAGTCGGTAACTTCTCAACGACAGCACAAATCTGAACCTAAGAGACACTATATTCCCACTTGTTTCAACAGTCGCAGTCCTTTGGCTTGGATTAAATGGTGTGCTATGATGTGTTGCGTGAGCAGGTAAGTTTTAACGTGTTTATAAATGCGAAATACTAATGCCCGTTTGCACCGTTTGTCAAAACAATGATTAAATTCATAAACAACGTTTTATTCTCTAATCGGGTTGCACCGTTCCTAACGAATGATTAAATGGCCATCTAACATCGTTTAAACTAAACACAGAAATTTGCTCGTTTAGAGCTCGATTGATGTCAAAAACGATTGACAGTGGAATATTTGAATATTCATATTTACTCGCACAATTGCATAAAGTCGATTTAACTATAAAATGGATAATTTTGTTGACGAGATTTTATTGGATGATGATATCGACGTTCTAGACATAATTGAATTTGGTTTCCCTCGAAGATTTTACCGAAGAAAAAACTATTTTGAGAGCATGGATAAAAAGTACTATACTGAAATGAACATAGCTATTTTTATTTTTTCTTGAAATACAACATCATTATAAAATGGAATGAGAGTAGATTTTACACATTTTTAATTTGTTTCAGTTTTTTCAACTGCTCTTCCCTTATTTCTATATATAATTGAAATATTCGGGCTTTTGCCACACTTTTCTCTAGAATAGCGAGGATTTCCTCATCGACTTTTTCTTCTTGTTTGTCAATGAGAGCCAACCTTCTATCAATGAGTAGACTATATTTTTCCGCGAAGTCTGTTCTGGTCAGAGCCTTCACTATTGTTTGTGGCCTCCTTCTTGAAGAGGATGATGTATTCTGAGAGACACCTAAAAGTACCTATGTGATATATTACACAATTACTAGCAGTGTGTGGTACTATCTTCATATTTACGCTTTCTCGCATTGGGAATAACTTCTTTTCAATACTTTGCTTTCCATTATCCCAATCACTTTCAACACCAGTATTAAATTTTTCATTGCAAAGATGTGAAAGCTAGAAATGTACTGTCATAGGAATTCGAAACATCAAATTTTACCACAATATTCAATATATTTATTCATAATTCTATGAATTTCTTATAACGTGAGCGACATTGCCAAACCTATCGACGATTAAACTAAACAACGATTAAGATTCGACGGTGCAATCGGCAACGCCCTAAACAACGTTTAAATATTTAACATCGGTTAGTTTAACCATGCTTAGCAGTGAAACGGTGCAAACGGCCATAAGGGTTGTGTAGAAAACATGAAAAATGGTACATCAAAATACATTTAGCAGCTTATTTCACACGTATTTAGAGTCGCGTAAAAAAAACTGAGAGCATTTGGTTGGGCGGGTCTCGAAATTTCAGGAAATTATTCTGTTGTTTGCAGATTTATGCTACAAACCATCTACGTCTGGAAGAGGAAAATGGAAACGATTTTTTGTAGGAGGATAAAATATTGAATGGGAGCAACAGTTATGCGGGTTTGGAAAATGAATTATTATTATTATATATTGTTCATTTACAAAGAGACTGATTTTATGGATTTTATGAAGAATAATAGATTTTATTTTCTAATAATTTGTTGTTTTATTCGCGACTAGTACCTAGCTAACTAAGTTGAAGAAAAACGTTCTCGTGGCAAAAATACCTCCTGCACTTGATTAAATTGCCTACAAACGCATTTTGATGCAAGTGGCAAATTCGCACCGATGTGCGGGTGACTTTGCCAAATTTTTAAAATGGAAAAAAAATGTTGCGCACTTTTTCTTGCATTTCTAATAATAGCAATCGATAGCTAGATTGTTGAAATCAAACATAATTCAAACACAACTCATTTTACAAAAAAACGAGAAAGTTACATCAAGAATTCTCTAAAAAGTGGTGCAAAGTCTCACCGCTCTACGGTAAACATGAATTTTATATTAGATAGTGAATGCTCAGTGGTAGAGTATTGGATTAGGACCGAAGTTCAATCCCGAGCTAGGAAAGTCTAGTCTCGGTAGGGGCCACCATTCCACTGTTGGGTCAAAAATTAACAGTGCTGTGCCTAAGGTGGCGTAAGGACACGGTAACAAAGCCTACACAGAACACAACTGCTTACTCCGAACTCGACACGAGTTACAAGCTTCGAAGCTTGTAGTTTCAGAGGGGTCTCCTCAGGAGACCTAGGAGTAATCAGGATAAACAATATATCAATATGTATATCACACCTATAGATCTAACCCAAAGTGAACATAGCGCGATAAAAGACTATGTTCTTCATGGTATCAGATCCGTTTTATATAATCTTTGAATCTTTGAATACTACTATGTTCTCGTGGATAATCCAAGTTTCATTATACGCCATGAATAGATACATAGAATCCCTGGTACCTATAGCAATTCCTAACTTCAAATCGTGACCCAAAGTTGTGTACACTTGATTGTAGATTTGGTCAAGACGATATTTTACGGAGGTGGTACTATTTTTTTTGTAATATATGTTTTTTCCTCCTAATTTCATTTGCGTACGTTCTGAAAAGTACCGATTAATAATAATTATAGAACAGCCCATTTATGAGAACAAAAAAACTGTTATCATAGCACGATAACGGTCGCCATTAACCGTTATTGCATTACCTTCTTCGTTTTCGCAGAAAAACGGTACAATTATTCCTCCAGACCATCATAATGCACACAATACAGTGACTTATTGTGGATACACTGCTTTCTGATGAATCATTCGTGGGTTTTTAAGCCCCAAATGCGACAGTTTTGCCTATTAACGAAGCCATTGAGATTGAGGTGAAAATTGGCGTCTCATCACTGAAAATACTGTTGTTTGCAAAATCAGCAGGTTGTTCAAGTATCCATATGGTAAATTCTCTTCGCTGTTCATGGTCTACTGGCAGAACTTGTTGAGTCAGTTGGATTTCGTAGGCATGCATGCACCATCAATAACTACTCATTAGTCCGTTTTTATGAAAATAAAGCATTTTGACACACAAGTAAAAGGTAGAAGCAAATGGTAGAAGTTAAAGGTTTTGCTTCAATTCGTATTCATGATCTCCACCTTTTCCTTGCAAGGAAATGCTTCGGATAAGTGAAGCAAAAGGTACCGATAATATGGGGTAACTTGGCCACCCCGGGGTAACTTGGTCACCTATGATGTAATTTTTGTTTCAGTTAATATTTTTCCTCCCGTACTTTTTCAGTTGGATTTTCAGGTGCCCATCTTTTATTTCAGGTAACTAGTAACTAAAAATGGTGAGAAACTACCAGAGAACACCCGGGGCAAAGCCCTACCAAGACTACTCAGAAGAGAACATGCAAAAAGCAATTTCCAAACGAATTCGGGGTTACTTGGCCATGCGAACCATTAAAAACGTGCATTTCATTGAAATAAGGAAAAGTGACCAAGTTGCCCCAAACCTTGGGGCACCCCACATATATACAGGGTGAGTCTTTGACTTGTACATATATTTTAACTATAGATTCCTCCCATCAAAAGAAACACTTTTTTCCCATACCATTCAAAATTCGGTTCCGTTTGGAAGATACAGGGTGTCAAAAATCCATGAAATTAACACTATTCTTTCCATATATTCGGAACCGATATTTCGAATGAACTGAATTTTGGTTTATTGTATACTCTATTCATGATGCATATTCCTCAATTGAAACTTATTTCATATTTCTCCTGGTAAAAAAGTTACAGTATAGTCGACTCATAAATTCACGCAATAATACTATGAAATCACTTGAAAAAGATGAACCCTTCACGTTTTCGAAAGAATGGATTATTTTAGAAAACAAAAGTATTCTTATATTTTTTCAATAAAACGCGTCGTTCTCAAGTTATTCCTAATTGTATAAGATTAAAATAGAGGAAAAAATCATGAATTTCAAGAATAATCTGAGTGCTGTCCTGAGTTAAATCTCATCGAATATAATTTTTTTCTCTGGTCTCTCAACAAGTTACCAACGTTGTCAGAATGTTTATCAACTTTGTCAAGACTAAAATCTCTATGATGAAAAAACGTTTGATGTAGAGATATCTAATGATAAAATTCTACATTCGTGGGATATAAAATTGAATTCTAAGAAGCATGAAATTATTTTATAGGCAGTTTCTATTTAAAATTCATTGTTACCGGTCCTTCAGCAAAATATCTATCGAAACAATATAACTCGACACCAGAACGACACTACTATCACATCAATTCACTGAAAGTCATTTACATAATCATCACCTGTTTGCTTAGAATATTTGTTTTATATTCTAAGCCTGTTTGCTTCATTCTCTGTAAATAAATAAAGAGTGAACTTCGTCTATGGGATCACTGACTAAAGTTTTAGGTTGGACTGGTTGCAGCACAGAACAACGGTTACAATGGCTTCATCCACGCCGTGGATTCCACGGCCTTCTGAAGGGAACGTAGCGCTATATTGGCGAGAATCAGAACTACTCTTTTGGCATTTTTAAAGAGCAACGCCTAGACGCCTTTAGCGATTGTGATATAGTTCATCCGCTAACGATAGGGGACGTACTGCTTTCTTGAGTTCGCATTGTTTGAAGAGAAAATCGGCAATCTGGCATCGTCTTCTCTATAGTTCTGTGCTATATCACAGAGAATGTGGTAAGCTTAGGTCATTGACCCTGAATCATATGACCAAAGATATTCTACTATCTTTGCATATGACTTTGGTTAATGGAGTTAGGATAGGTTAGTGAAAAACCATTTTTTATGCGATCGTTTTAGAATATCGAGGAAAATATGAACAAATTATTGGTGTTTACAAACTAATCTTCAGGAAAATCGAAGGAGGAACTTATTTTGGTGGGAGAAATGTAGCTTTTCAATTGCCGAAATGATCGGACAGAACTGAGTGTTTTGTTAGGAAATATCGTGTTTGTAACATTCTTATTCAAATAAGGTTAGTGCTTGAGTATTTTCTAATTGTATCAACCAGAACATCTAATAATCACCTCAATTTCAATCGAAAAGTATGAACTTTGAGGTGTTTGCAGAGAATTGATCCAGGCACGCATTAGGCTCAACTTTTTTTTTCAAATGGCTATATCTCTTTAACAGAGCCGAATTCGGAAAAATGGAAAATGAAAAAAAGGTTTCCTTTAGCATCAAGAATCTACAGTTAAAATATATGTACAAGTCAAAGACTCACCCTGTATATATATTTTTTTTTAATATTAAACAAAAATATTACTTTCTACGAACTTTAGCTCTGTCATCAAGTTGAAGTCGGTTTGGGAAAAAAATTTGGTCCACATGCGTCAAAATATAATGAAGATATTTTGAAAAAGTCTGAAAAGAGTGGCCAAGTTGCCCCGTTTTACACACCAATTTACGTATTCGTCTCCAAATTGGGCTGGCTTTTCAATAAGAATGTGCGTGCAGTCAACAAACCCAATGGCTGTTGGGAAATGGAACCTGGTCAACCACTTCTCTTTGGTCTGCATGATCTGATCCCCCCCTCTAACTCTGTTATAAAAACAGATACGTAAAAATACTTCATACGAAAATTGTACGAAATCAAATAATTTTTTTGAAAATGATTACGTCAATTGGGATATATACAGGGTGAACAACATATTGAATGCAACTACATTTTTTCAAATGGGACATCCTGTATTTTCTTCCATATTTCAATTGTTTATTTTCCCTGATATCGAATATATATGCGTATGTGGGTCTGTCTCTTTTATTTCCAGAGTTTCAAAGTATTGAAATGAAACTACCGAATAAAAAAAGGTGTGGGAAATCATTCCGAAATTCTTTATGTTCAAACAAACTACTTAAGAGCAATATTTTTTCAAGGAATACCTAACAGTATCCAATAAAAAATAAAAAAAATAAAAAACTGGTAGCAAATGTACCTAATAATATCAACTAAACACTAAAGAAATTGGTTCTTAAAATTTAAAACTCTGTGGTACTCAGAATAAGAGAGAAAGACCAAACATATGTAATATTTGTGAAATAAGGGGAAAAAGAACTTGCCAAATATAGAAAAGGATACAGGGTGTTCCATTTGAAAAATGAAGTTGCAATCAATATGTTGCCCACTCTGTATATATTTCATTTTGTGAAATCATTTTGAAAAAGATTAGTCGATTTCCTGAAACTTTTGTGGAAAACATTTTTCTGTACCTCTTTCAGTAACAAAGTTGAAGGGGGGTCAAATTATGGTGAAAAACCCGGTACAATCCATCAGAAGAAGTGAGAAAAGTTGCTGTGAACCTAGATTCCTATTTTTGGAAGCAAATCCTTTAGTTTTTGAGCAAATGCTTCTTTTTATAAATACGGCGAACGTATAACCTTTTACCTCGAAGCAAACTCCTCGAAGCAAAATCTTTTCCTTCAATTCTTTTTATGCTAATACCACAGAATACCTAACTATTCTGTGCTAATACCTCGATTGTTGAAGGAATTGCTTAATTTTTTGAAAGTAAAAGGTACGGCTTCTTTTTATAAATACGGCCTATTGTGTTGATGTTATTATTTACTAATACAGTAAGAACCAATGAGTTTCTTAAATAATAAAATAACAATAATGAAATGTTTATTCGCCAAAAAAAGTGGATATTGCGGAATTCAAAAGAGATACTTTGAGTGAGTCTTTGACTTGTACATATACAGTGTGTTTCGGTATAACTTAGCGATAATTTGAGGGCATCAAATATACCTAATTTTATTGACAAAAACACCCACATTGGGAAGTTTGCCCCCCCATTTTTGGAATAGCCGCCATTTTAAATCAATTTTTTTATGTTAGTTGACCCTTTCAGATGATATCGATTTCTTTGGACATAAAGTTCCTATACATATGTGAAAAAAATGTTTTTTGAAAGATAATACCCCTTATTGAAGTAGAACAATATGAAAACATTCAATTCAAAAATGTCATAAAATAAAAAAAAATTACTGAATTTTTTAGTGAATCCTCAATAGTACAAAAACAAGCACATTGAAGTACAATTTTATTTCAATGAAATAACACGCAAGGATATCAGCTACAAAACGACACCCAAATCATTTCTGTATATTACATAATTTGAGAGTTATTGCTGGTTGAAGATGACCCTTATGAAAATCGATGAAATAAAATAAGAACTCAGTACTGTACTTTTGATTATTTTTGATGATCAAACAAACAAATTTATCATAAAAATTGCTCAAAATGGCCGCCTCTGCTTTGTAGACAGGCAGTGGCCCTTATGATGACTTTTCTTGTGGTCCTGGAAATCAATGTCTGCTATTATTTCGTTTGCAACAGTCATTATTTTTTGCACCAGTTCTTCTCTGGTGTTTGGAACTGTGGAATATACCCTTTACTTCATCCATCCCCATATAAAATAATCCGGAGAGCGTGGTGGCCAAGCAACTGTTCCACCACTGCATTGATTTCCAGGGCCACAAGAATAGTCGCCATAAGGTCCACTGCCTGTCTACAAAGCAGAGGCGGCCATTTTGAGCAATTTTTATGATGAATTTGTTAGTTTGATCATCAAAAGTACAGTACCGAGTTTTTATTTTATTTCATCAATTTTTATAAGGGTCATGTTCAAATAGCAATAACTCTCAAATTATGGAACATACAGAAATGATGTGGGTGTCATTTTGTAGCTGATATCCTTGCGTGTTATTTCATTGAAAAAATTGTACTTCAATGAGCTTGTTTTTGCACTATTGAGGATTTACTGAAAAATTCAATAAACTTTTAGTTCATTGAAAAAATTATACTGCAATGGGCTAGTTTCTGTACTATTGAGGATTTACTAAAAAATTCAGTAAATTTTTTTACTAAATTTTTTTGAAAGAGTTTTTTTATGTTTTCATATTGTTCTACTTCAATAAAAGGTGGTAGTATTATCTTTCAAAAAACATTTTTTTCACATCTTTAGGGCCTTTATGTCCAGAGAAATCGATATCATTTGAAAGAGTCAACTAAAATAAAAAAAATAATTCAAAATGGCGGTTATTCCAAAAATAGGGGTGTGAATGTGGGTGTTTTTGTCGATAAAATCAGGTATATTTGATCTCCTTAAATTATCGCTAAGTCATACCGAAACACACTGTATTTTAACCATAGATTCTTGAGGCAAAAATGAACCTTTTTTCATTTGCCATTTTTCCGAATTCAGCTGTCTTAAAAGGATATAGTTATTATTAGTTATATGAAAAAAAATTAGACCGAAAACGAACCTGATTTGATTCTCTGCAAAGACCTCAAAGTTCAAATTTTCCCTTCGAAATTGAGTCAATTCATTTAGGGAATACTCAAGTATATACTAGCCTTATTTGAATAAGAATGTTAAAAACACGATATTTCTTTGTTCCGATTATATCAATTGAAAAGCCATATTCCTCCCAGCAAAATAAGTTTCTTCAACGATTTTTCTGAAGATTAGTTTGTGAACTCTAATAACTTGTTCATATTCTCCTCGATATCCCAAAAATATTTTATAACGAATGGATTTTCACTCAGTTTATAATTAATCAACCTAATCTAACCCATTTTGCATTCAAAACAATAATCTTTTATAAATATTACACAGAGCTTTTGAGAAGACGATGCCAGATGCGAGTTCCTCTTAGATAACCGTTGATTCCTTACAGCTTAGGCAATTGCCTACCTAGTTGCAGAGTTCCCCCTAAAAACGGTACACGAATCTCTATAAAAACATATCTTTTTTCACAAAAAATAGCGCCACGGCCGTAAAATATTGCGGAGTTTTCCGTAACCAGACCGTAAAATATACATTTATTGGTCACGATTTTTACTTTTCAGTAAGGAGAAGCTGCATCGGGATTTTTATGACATAATTAGATGATGTCGTTCATAATGAAAACCAACAAATAATGAAAAATTTGGCGCATAAATAATGTTCACTTTGCAAGAATGACAAAAAACACTGGAGATATCACGGTCGACTAGCTCAGTCGGCCTCAGACGATTTGTTCCATCTTTATATATAAAAGAAAGATGTTGGTTACACCATTTATAACTCGAGATCGGATGGACTGTTTGTTATGAAACTTCATATATGGATTCGTCTACGGCCTGGTTATTATAAAATACAATAAAACTTTGAAAAAATCGATGGATACTTATACAGGAAATGCTTTTCCTCCTTTTGAGTAAGGCCACTAGATGTCGCTACAGTTACAGTTACGCTACCGCTTATTCGTTAGTACTTCATTTGATATTCTCCGCGTTAGATGGCGATATAAACAAATAGTGTGTACAGTGACTATATTCCCTCTATAGTCACTGTAATAGTGTGTAATTTGAGTTGCCTACAACTCTGCGCTGTTAGGCAAAACCAGAATGTCTTAGCGTAGGAGTACAGATGTCTAAAATGATTAGATTTCGTTGTTACCACTTCAGATGGCGCTATTCACAAATTATGACTGATGATTATCAGTTATTTTTATAGATTTATTTATTCCAAATATCGTATTGATGTCATCTGTTCTTTTTTCGAGCATTTCGGTCGTCGTGGTTTGAAATGGTCGAAAAAAAAACATATGACATCAATTACCGTGTAATTTACATAGGGCTTAAGGTACCATGAAAGGCTATTAACAGATCAAAAAGCGGTTGAATATCACAGTGAATTTTTATCGAAATTTCGAGTAAATCGGATTTTGGCGATCAGTTTCAATCGTGAATTGTCCGTTGTCATCTTTCCTCATAATTTTTTAAACGTTTTTGAATTTCTGTTTGGGTAATGAATATATTTGCGGAAATAACTGAATCCAAAATTGTATCATTAGGGCGGAACAAAGTTCGCCGGGCCAGCTAGTAACTATATAATATATATCTAGATAACTATCATAATATGCTGTGAAAATTACCGTATATGAATACAGCGCTGTGCATTTCAATAAAGAGCTACTCGAAACGATGCTGTCTCTTTGTATGTCAGAACTATTGTCTTCTACTGCTGAGGTCTCATCAGTACCCCAATCCACTTGAGTAGGGTCGTCCCATCCTGCAGTTAACTGTTCTATCCGTTGTCTCTCAGTTTCCAGCATGGCTGTGAAGAAAATCAAATAATTAATTCCAATTCTTCTGCATGAAATAGACAATATTCAAAAAATACTATCGACCTATTGATATATTTTTGATTTTGTTCTTCTCATTAGATCCAGGAAAATATCAACATGTAGATTTTCACGGATCCAGGAAAATACACACTGTAAATTTTCACGGGTCCATAAAATTATATCACCCTTCAAATTTTCCCAGCATTCACATGTCATATGATGTGAACTTTGAAGTGTAATATCTTTGTTAAAACGAAACGTTTGCGAACCTATGCGTATATGGGACTCTCATCTTCTATCTTATATATATATATATATATATATATATATATATATATATATAGATTTGTTCGACCGCACATACAGACCCAAATCGGTATACTCGACCGACTTTTCAGTCCAAAAGTGACGTTTTCAGACCCGGCTTCGGGACTGGTAACGTTCGACTATAGAAAAGTTATGAGGGGGCTGAGGGGATGCTAGGGGTGCATTTTCAGCCGGGTCTGAAAAGTCGGTTATACATGTGATTATATATGGAAAAGTTTCAGTGTTCGGCCAGTGCGAGGGCGCTTCAGTCGACATCAACTTGCTGTATATAATTCGTATAGTTGACCAACGCATTGGGTCCCTAAATATGGCAACGCTGTTTTCCGTTCATACACCTCAAATATACTATTCGAGTACTTATACGATCCCGGTATGGGCAAACGTCGTCATGGGTCTTAGTGAATATTTCGAATAGACTCGTAGATTTGATATTAGATTCTCTTGATATCAATATGAACTGCAGATTCTCTTTGGTATGGAAGCTTATACAAACCCGATGAATATTACTGTAAACAAAGTGTTACCAAGTAGGTATACGTGTGTCTTCGAATAGGGGTCTCCTTTCGAAAGTGAGAGGAGAGACTTTTTTAAGTGCTGAAAAAACGGCATTTTGTGAGCAAAGAAGAAGTTACAGTCGCATACTAAATTTGTTCGTTTCCGATTCACAAGATTCGTTCATGCACAATCACAAAGGGGGAAAAAAGAGAAATTATTTACATTTCCCATTTCAGAATGTCAACATCATATTATGACGGTATGTTTGTTGTGCTGAAAAATGACGAAGGGGTCAAAATCTTAAGACGGAGGCGTGTCCATCTGCCTGTGGGCACCCATGTAGGTACCCACCTACCCACCTAGGGGATAACCTTGGCGGATAAAATGTGGGGGTATATATTTGTTATGAGTTGCCATTTTAGTATCAATCAAAATGTGGTCCATAGAGCATCGTGTATTTGTGTACAACACCTTTGAAATGGGACGTTCCTTCATTCAAACTCAGAGACGGTTCCGAAATAATTTCAACGTTGGCCGTCATGGTCGTGTTCCGAAGTTTGAAACAATAATGAAATGGGTGAATAACTTTCAACAAACAGGTTCCTTGAGATCTGGAACTGCACGAGGTGGTGAACGAACAGTACGAACCCCGGAAAACATTGGAAGAGTGTGTCAAGCAGTTGAAACAAGCCCTCGTCGTTCGGCTGTGCGACATGCTCGTGCTCTTCGCATGTACCTAATCAATGTTTTAATTTAATTTTCCTCTTCAATTTATATGATGGCAACATCTAAGGTACACATTAAAAAATTTTCAGTTTCGTTCGAAAATGAGTGTGTAACTGTTATTTCAAATCATCCATACCTCCCTGCCGGACCCTGTATTTCATTTGATTATTAAGGAACTAGTAGAGCTCAGCAAACCACTTTATGATAGATCAACCTCTTCGCCATAATCCACCAAAAAAGGAATGGTTCAAACCCATGATAGATCAATGAATATTAAAAATGTTTACGTTTCCCTCGAGCCCTCTTCGGGTATTGGGGATGAATGTACGATTGTGAGTTAGAATATGGGCTAACGTGAAAAGCATCAAAAGATCACAAAAAAAATAGAAAAAATATTCATTTGTAAATTGTAAGACATGTCCACAAAATCGAATACGTGAATTATACCTTGCTAATCACGTAATATACTGCGGTTTCAACTGGAAAACAGTGGTGCGTTATCAAAATACTCTCTAACGAAAATTTTTACAATGTTGCTGTTATAAGTCTAAGGATTTAATTTTCAGCGCTTCCAAGAGAAAAATAGTATTTTTCCTCATATTTGGAAGAATGTAATATTTAAAGGAAATGCCCACTAGCTTATGCCTACAAGGAATCATTCCCTGAAAGTTTTTGCACCCATAAGTACCACCCTGAATAATTCATAATTTGTTTATAAATGGAGTGTGATTCAGTTGAAGAGATTATCACAATATCCTGAGTTTTGGAATTTCATAGAAATGAAAGCTAGGAATGATGTAAATGATGTACCAGAATCGAATAATGATTATACATACAGAGTGTAACAGCCAAATGGAATAAATTCGATAACGAATAAATGAGGGCATGGTGGGAAAATCGCTCGGACACGTCGATTTGTAATTTCAAATGCGCATATTTTTAAAAAAAAAATAATATTATGTATATAGAGTGTTCTCTGTGACCTTGGCCAATACCTACCCATTTCTTATTTCAAATGCAACCCCCTGTATATTATTTATTTTTTGGATTCTATACAGAGAATTCTAGACACAATTCATACACAATGTCCCATACCTATCTTTAACTATTTCGGAAGTATTGAGTGTTTTCAGATTTATTGCAAAAATCAACGTTTTAAATGAAAATTATTTTATTTCACAAATTCGGTACCTACATTACACTCAAAACCTAATAAGTAATACTGATTATTTCTTAATTATTAAAAAAAACAAAAAAAAACATTAATGTCAATGTAGGAAATGTTCAAAATGCTCGCCGCGAACATCTTGGCAACATGCTAATCTGGTGTAGAATTGTCTTCTAACGTTACTCAACATTTCAGGCTTTTTTGCTCACTTTCTTCATATCAAGAGGTAAATGGGAAATAAGTATTGAGTGTAATGTATCGAATTTGTGAAATAAAATAATTTTCATTGAAATGTTATCTTTTGTAAAAAATCTGAAAACACTGTACATGAATTATGTTGAGAATTTTCTGAGGAATCCAAAAAATAAATAATATACAGGGGGTTGCATTTGAAATGAGAAAGTTGGTATTGGCCACGGTCGCATGGAACACCCTTTATTATTTTATTTTCTTGAAAAATATGCGCATTGAAAATTACAAATCGACGTGTCCTAGCGTTTTTCCTAACACCCCCTCATTTATTCGTCATCGAATGATAATGATAATGAGTATCGAAGACCTAAGAAGAAATTACGTTTCAAAGTTTATTTGAGGATGTTGTGTACCTGATTTAATGGTTTTCAATCATATTACCCCCCCTCCCCCCTATGAAAAAGAGCTATATCCATCCATGTCTGATAACCGATTCTCATCAGTGGAGGAAAATAATAATTCTAATTTTTGAGCGAAAGAGGTACGGCGCTACGGAGCCCCATCCTATAGAAAAAAAATGACTTAGAATGCATTTCATCACACTAAAATACTTTTATTCCGAGATAGGGGTTACGTAACGCTTTCAATGAAGATTACCTTTTTCATTCGAAAATATTTTAGGAGCCCATTTCTTCGACTGAAATTTCAATTAGATCATCAACTCAAAAATTGAAAATGATTTTTTGAGACACCCCCTATTATCTCTGCTACTGATGAGAATCAATCAGCTCTTTTACAATCAAACGATCAAGTTCATCCAGAAAACTCCATGCTATCAATTTTATTTAAATTCGATAAATTTTGGTGCAGAACTAACCAACTAACGGTACTTTAGAGGTCATATAAGTACCCGTGGAATGCATTAAGGACCTGAGTAGATATGGAAATATCTTCTAATTCCGATATTTAGAATCACCTACTGAAATATATGAACGTTTAATCCTGATACCCTTTATGTAATTCGTTATATATGAATATGAGGGCATCCATAATTGATTCTAATTTTTTTTACAATACCGGGCTGGTCAAGCTACACCAGCATTCAGCCTTTTTATAATAATATATGCGCTCAAATAATTCAAACTTCCAGCCGAGCCGCAAAGAAATATTGAAAGGTAAAAAGGAAAAATCAAATATTTCATTCATGAAAACAACAATGAAATGTGTCAGATTTTTTGTTTTCGGTTTCATCTTCTTTTACATGCGGTCTTTCTAAGAGAATTTGAAAACAATAGTTTTTGTTAGATCATATTCTTTAAGTTTCAATGAGTGGAAATTTCGAAAAATGAGATAATTATTTCCACAGTATCAAAAAAAATTATTTGTAGATAATGATTAGCATCAAAATTTCATTCGTACGAATTATACGATCTATTCGTAATCATAACAAACAGCATAATAATCTAATGAGGGAAAATGGATTAATGCTCATTCAAAATGCCTGTGCCCTATAATATATAATATCAAATGAAAGGGCTTGATGAAAGTAACTTGAAAAATATTGCGATGTTATTCTTAATCCAATATGGCGGACCATACAAGATTTCGAAATAGTTATAAACACTACAATATGGATATCAAATGGAAGGGCTTGTTGAGAGTAACTCGAAAAATAATGTGACGTAATTCTAAAACTAATATTTCGGGAAATCCAAGTCAGTGAAAACAAAAAATTGATTCAACAAATGAGAATGAGGAATTTCATCTTCACAGATAGCAAAATTGTTCACTTCGTGAAGATATTTAGTCTTCCCGTCGACTCACTAACACATATACAAATTCTTGCCATAACACCTACTCTTTCAATCCCTTTTATACATTGAAATCGTAGCGACTGATCCCGACAATCTGGCAACAGTGCTGGGATCGAAAACGTTGATCGTATTGGCCGGTGCAGTATATGTGGGATTGAAAAGTTGGCGCAATGTATCGGGTCTGAACAGGACTATTAGATATACAACTTCTTTGAATGAAAAAAAATTTCTCCCCTCTCAATGTGCCTAGGGAGTTATATTCTAAAAGAGCCCATTTTTTGCATATATACTCGTAAAAAACATACGGATCATGTGGGTCTCAGGTCGCCTTAAGAACGTACCGGGACTGGAAACGTCTGCCAGACAAATATATATATATATATATATAAAAAATTAGTTAAATTTATTTGGGTTGGCAGTCGGAAATAAAAGAAACTCTCTTTTTTCCTTTTTTCTCAAGCTTTCGGCTTTATTTAAGCCTTCTTCAGGAGACGCTACAATATGTTAATAATCAGGAATTTAGAATGAAATTAATATGTATACAACTTACGAAGTTGAGATAATCTATATAAAGTTGAAACATTCTAACTAATAAGGCAAACAAAGGTACAATTTCTTTTTTTAAATTCTGAAAGAGCAGTCAAACGTTTTGAAATTGTCAATAATTTTTCATGACATATAGTAATATAAATGGAGAATCTATGAATGCTCTTCCTATTCACAATTTGTAGTGGATGATATATTAGAGAAAATAAAAAAAAATTACCATTTGAACTTCCATTTTGCAAAAAATTCATGGATGATGTTGTGACAGCAGTGCCAGAAGAATGGACTCACCGGGTTTTGGATGTAATAAACGAAGTGAATCCCAAAATCCAGTTCACGATCGAGAATGAAACAGATAGATCGGTTGCCTTCTTAGATATGAAATTGATGAGAACTTCTGTAAATAGAATAATCACTGACTGGTATATCAAACCCATGGCATCTCAAAGATATGTACACTACCTTTCGTATCATCCAATGCAAATGAAGATCAATATAATTAAAAACCTAAAAACAAGAGTGAATAAATTATCCCATTTGTCATTTAGGAATAAGAATCTCACAAGACTGGAAAACATATTATTAGAAAATGGATATCCCAAAACCTTCATCAGAAGAATTCTGTATAACAACCCTGATAGATTAACAGAGATTGAAATAGAAGAGAATCCGCCAGAAAATGGGGCAAACAAAATTTATATTACCCTTCCAAATATAGAACCTTTAACAAATAGACTCAAAGATATTTTACCAAAAGAAAAACTTAAATTCGCGATCAAGAATGTTAAACCTCTGAAAAAATTATACAGTAAATTAAAAGATGAAACACCATTATTCAGGAATAGTGATGTTATTTACAAAATTCCCTGTTCCCATTGTGAGTTGAAATACATAGGGCAAACGTCCACAACTTTGCAACAACGCATCACTCTCCATAAGAGTAATATTAAACTGAGAAAAGATCATTGTGCGTTAGCTAAACACTGTATCGAAACAGGCCACATTCCATCATTTGAAGATACTGAGTTGTTGGATCGGGAATCAAATCTTAGAAAAAGGACCCTTTTAGAAATGATAAGAATTTCACAAAATGAACAGAATATGAATTCAAAAAAAGACATTGATTCCCTGAGCAATGTATATGCCCTTTTGATCGATATGGACAAAAATAAAAAACAAAATCACCGTTTTCAACAAAATTGAAATACCTTCTGGAATGGCATTTGTTCAGTAATCACAAAATTTCATATACTTACCTAATCATTTTATACCAACTTGTGAATAGGAAGAGCATTCATAGATTCTCCATTTATATTACTATATGTCATGAAAAATTATTGACAATTTCAAAACGTTTGACTGCTCTTTCAGAATTTAAAAAAAGAAATTGTACCTTTGTTTGCCTTATTAGTTAGAATGTTTCAACTTTATATAGATTATCTCAACTTCGTAAGTTGTATACATATTAATTTCATTCTAAATTCCTGATTATTAACATATTGTAGCGTCTCCTGAAGAAGGCTTAAATAAAGCCGAAAGCTTGAGAAAAAAGGAAAAAAGAGAGTTTCTTTTATTTCCGACTGCCAACCCAAATAAATTTAACTAATTTTGAATATACACAGTCGCTAAATCTTGAATTATATATATATATATATATATATATATATATATATATATATATATATATATGAACCCCTGTTAAGCTGTGACCTCCGTTAAGTAGACTGGGCGACCTCACCTCCGGGTGAAGGAGTAGTCTCAATGGAAAAATTTTTGTTGATATATGGAGAGGGGAAGCCAAAGAACAAAATTACCGAGAGAGGGGAAAACATTTTTGCTGAAAAAATTTAGTTTGAACAATCGAGGCGCTGTAGCCTCCGCTTATATTTCTTGTAGTGTGAACGTTATAACCTCCGGCGGTGTTGCCAAATTTCGGAGGTAAGTAGGTGAAGTGAATATATGAATAATATTCATAATATATTGGATGCAGGTGGCTTGGTTTTTCAAGGTTGATTCATGTCTATAAAGGAGTCGGAGATCGGGGAGTATTCTTGTTGTTGTGGATTCGAAACGATATTTAACGTTAGGTCGAAATATCTTCAATTGAAGAATTTTTAGCCGAAATGATCTTGAACGATTAGGTTGGAATCAATGGTGAAGAATATGTGGTCAAATTCGAAACTCCTTGCGACCAGTGAACCTTAAATGATTCAATTTTCAAAGGAAATCACTAAGCCTTGAAAATTAAAATTATTGAAACCTCTAGCCATTTGCCACGATTCATCCTAACAACTTGTAAAATAGTAATCCGATTCCAAAGCTGGGACTGGTATAATAGTAAAGATACAAAAATGAATAAATCGAAGGTTTCTTTTTGGGGAACTATAACCTAAATTCAGAATTTCGTGGAAATCGAATCATTTGTAACATGAATGAAAACTCACGAAATCAATAAAAAGTTGAAATATCAATATACATATTTTGAATTGTGTGAGATCGCTAAAAAAATCCCACCACAATGCTGCGAAATGGAGTTCTTGGAGAAAATAAGTGCAGTTTTTTTCGCAAATCGATAACTAAATAGTAAGAATGAAAATAGCCACAGAAATTGAGGTGAGGGGTTTTTCGTAATTTTACAATAGTAGCAATTCCAAAAATTATTGAATCAAACAATAACGGAAGAGAATTATATCGAGACGTTATTTTACTACAATTGGAAAGAAACAAGTCTTCAAATAAAATGGGAGAGTTAATAATTAATTGGTATAAGTGCAGCTTTTGGATGGATAAAATACTCGGCATAAAGAATCATCATTTATTTGATGCATGGAAATATGTAATTGTTATACGGGACTTACGGAAAGACATAATAATCTTTATCTACTCCCATAGAATAATATATCCATTATTCAACTCATTTTGATCTGTAAAAGTCTCCATAAACCAATAGTGTGAGGTAATAATAACTCACGCCTAAAACTCACTATGATATTAATAGGAAAAATGTAGCTTACGAATTACGAAATGAATAAGAAAGTCGAATCGTTTGGGAACTCTATTTCAGACATTAAGGTAACGTTCTCGCCATCCATTTCTACATTTTCTTAGGTCTGAATATCCAAAAATTGCATTTGGAAAACGTGAATTTCTGACGTTTTCTACGGTATTCGATATCGATTAGATTTTCGACCAAAGAAATCGCTTTTGACAACTGTTGTCAATTTTGAAAATGCTGATTGATTCGAATTTCACTGAAGAAGTCGAAGGTAAAGTATAGTGTTCAATTCGCGGAAAAGGTCATAACACACTTGATGAATTACACCCCTCGCCTGAAGGCTCGGGCTGCAAAATTCATCTGCGTCTGTTATGACTTACATTATCGCTCATTGAACAATATACTATAAAATTTCATTACCAAAAAAATGTCATATTTATAAATTCCTTCAACCAATAGCTCAACATAATATTGCTAAGCTTCTCATTTTTTTATTCATTAGGATAAAGAAGGGATATTCCCTACGGAATTCTTTCTGTTATCACAAACTGAATCATCATTTGGACAGGGTTATTGGATGTTGTAAACTATTCTCAAATTTAGTTCTGATATAACTATACCCTAATTTAGTTCTGATGTAACTATATCCTTTAAAAAAAATGTGGGGTGATCTTATTTATTGAACGTAATTTTCGAAGGGATTCTGCCCACTTAATTTTTCGAATAGTCTTCCAATCATACTTTTACTGTCATAAATTTTTCCAAGCAACGATGATTCTTAAGCCCGCAACGGACGGCGAGCGATAATATAATATATATTATAGCTTTGCATTGACATATGTCATTTTAGTATGGAAAAATATCGTAATATCGGAATATATATTATAGCGTCGTCCGCGGGGCTTGGTGCATTTTCATAAGGAGCGATATTCGTGTAATATATGAGATATAATATATCGCTCGCCGTCCGTTGCGGGCTTTATTCTTGTCTTTCGTATATCGCACATAGATTTCAATTAAGTGACATTATTTTTCAATACCATTCCCCTTTTGACAGCTTTTGAATTTCATAACTCTTCTAATAATTTCGAACTTTAAGCTCACTGATTCTTCTTTTCAACGGCTTTTTACTTTGTGTATTTTTCCAACAGCAACGGGAATAAAGATTAATTTTGTCAATTCGTTTCAGAAGTGAGAAGCCGATATTATAAATGCAAAAAAGTAACTTGGTCAATAAGAACAACTGATAGAACACCCCTCGAAAATTAAAAAAAAATACCATTTAAGAGATGGTTTTAGTCATTCTTTTCGCTTCGGTATAAAATCTATTCTAAATATCCTCATGTCTTCATCCTAGTAAATTTATTACTAAAAAGCATTTACTCTTGAATAAAAGGAATGATCAATTTTATCCTTCCGAACGAGAACATTCAGAAAATGAAGGAAAACTTGTGTTGAGCCGAAATCGGTTTCCAGATAAAAGACGAAGGAAATAGCATGCAGTACAACCTACTGCTTGCTCGACGAAAAAAAAACAAAAAGCTCAACACTCCTTAACAAAATGCGTCGAAGAAAATATTAGTTTGTGGGATAACAAATTCGTTAAATAATTCTTCCAAACTCATTTTTATATTATTTTATATATTTATTGTTTACACCTATTTGTTGAGAGGTTTGTTTCTATGTGATACAATTTATGTTCGAGATTTCAATTTTTTGATAAACCCAATCATCCAAAGTAGGTCCCATTTAAGAAATGATTTCGACCATTTTCTTCGCTTCAGTATAAAATTTTATCTAAATATACTCATTCCTTCATCCCAATAAATTCATAACCTAATGTAGGCCACTGACGAGGACTCCCTACGGGACTTTCGGGCATCCAGCATCGCACGAATGCTCGAAAAGAGTCCCGTATATGGTATATCGAGACTACCCTTCGGCGTTCGAGGTAGGAACTTGGAAGCCCATGTATTACATATCCAGAACCTCGAAAATTTCTAGCGATTATCGAAAGAATTTCAAGATATTAAGGTCGGAATCACGGACAGTATCACTGTCAATTTTTGTACGGCCTCAGTCATTTTTTATAATTACATTCTCGGAATGTAAAAATACGAATCTACCTACTAGGTGGATAGACGAGCACTCAGAAGCTACATACACCAAAAGCTATTTGATTTGTATTTCAAATTTTGAATTCAGTTGCTTGCTGACAGGTATAGGCTCGTTTACTTGTTTACGCTGTTTGGCTGCATACTTTTTTTGTAAGATAAGGCTCTTGACGAGAACATTGATTTTAAATTTTTGGGGCCGATCATTCGTAGACATTCAACTTTCGAGAGAAAGGAACAAACACTAGAAATTTTCTTGCTCGCTGTGGAGTCTTGATGGTGAGACTCTCTCTCGAACTAAATCTGCTCGACTGTTTTGGAGGTACATCCATTATCATTCACTTAATAACTCTAAAATACGATCGAATTTAAATTCACCAAAAAGTATATTCCGAAAAGGAACTGATGCGAAATTCTGTGAGGATCGTATTATAAGAAAGTTTCATTTTCACATCTAACCTATTCGTCAAGTTCGGCTGAAATTCTGCATGAACTTTTGAGTCGACATATTTCATCCAAGATACCATATTTCAGTTGGATCGAATCTGAAATCTTGAATATATGGTGACATTAACATTTCGGATCTGCTGAATCATCGGGTGGAATTTGAGGAAGCATAATTTTGATGCTCGCAAATAAAGCCGCTTTGTGAATATCGAATCTTCAAGTACTTTCTTTCGGAAATTATGGTGCTCTCGAGAGGCAAACTTTCATATATCTTGAAAAATATGTTACTAAAAAAACCTAATGCTTATGTTATAATCAACATACGAATAGAATTATTTATTATTAAGTGTTCATTATTGAAAGTCTCATGGTGGGTTTCACAAAGATCGTTGATTGAGTGATTCACAGAATACCTTGACGTTTTTGTCAAATCGACCAATAGAATTTCAAATTTACGGATTTTTCATCACAGAATCGCTCGATTAAGCATTTAATCACACGATCAACTTTTGTGAAACCCGGCTTAAAACTTTTTTCAAGGAACCTGTTTATAAACGGTGATTCCACCTTCCACCTTTCTCTTGAATCTGTTTCTGTGGAGAAATGTTCGCAGTTTATCTTAAAAGAAAACTTTTAAAATGCAATCAGTCAAAAAGTTTTTTCCTTATTTTTCAAAATTCGACGAAACGGAGAAATTATGTAGGTACTATTCACCTTTGACGACGAAGCTCCAGTTCGTATATCGTCTAAATATTGGTGCAATGTGTAAGAATAAGAATTTATAATTATTTTTTGGGATGATTTCATTAGGCCCTAAGATCTAAAAAACTCAATTCGTGTAGGTGAAAAAAAATAAACGTCATTAGAAAACCGGCTCGTAATTCAGTTTCGGGAAAAATATACTGTATTCAGTCCTACTAGTGTATTTCAATGAAATCTGGTATATGCAATTTTTTTTATTCTTAGACAAACTCTGATAATCTTGCAAAACAAAAGAAGAAAGAACCTAATTAAACTTTTAATAACGACAATAACAAATGTTCCGTTTAAAGATTTTTAGTTATCTCATAGTCGGGTCAGAAATATCGACCTCCGAACTTTTCACAAACGATTCATTTTACATCAACCAGACGATTTTATGGTTCGAAAGAATGCCAGATGTTGTTTTGATACACTTTTTTATGCATGCCTCAGTGCACCTGCTCCATACGAGTATGGTTAACAGTGTTGCCATTTACGGAGGTGACAACGAACTGAATGTCTCTTCGACTTATTTCTCCATATATAGGACGGCGCACTAGCGCTGGTGGTATATAGCTGAACTAAAAGATTGTACAGTACAGAAATATGGTGCGTTCTGACCTCAAAACGATTTTTTGATATGTTGATCCCTGAAGTCTCCTGAGTCTAACAAGCTAAAAAACAAGGCAAAACGTTGTGACCTCCGATTTCGGAGGTGAGAGCGTTATATATGAGGTGACAACGCTTGTTGAGTTTATATTTTGGAGGTGACAATGACCATTAATAACTATATATATATATATATATATATAGTTATTAATGGTCATTGTCACCTCCAAAATATAAACTCAACAAGCGTTGTCACCTCATATATAACGCTCTCACCTCCGAAATCGGAGGTCACAACGTTTCGCCTTGTTTCTTAGCTTGTTAGACTCAGGAGACTTCAGGGATCAACATATCAAAAAATCGTTTTGAGGTCAGAACGCACCATATTTCTGTACTGTACAATCTTTTAGTTCAGCTATATACCACCAGCGCTAGTGCGCCGTCCTATATATGGAGAAATAAGTCGAAGAGACATTCAGTTCGTTGTCACCTCCGTAAATGGCAACACTGTAAACCATACTCGTATGGAGCAGGTGCACTGAGGCATGCATAAAAAAGTGTATCAAAACAACATCTGGCATTCTTTCGAACCATAAAATCGTCTGGTTGATGTAAAATGAATCGTTTGTGAAAAGTTCGGAGGTCGATATTTCTGACCCGACTATGAGATGAATAAAAAAGTTCAAACGGAACATTTGTTATTGTCGTTATTAAAAGCTTCATTAGGTTCTTTCTTCTTTTATTTTGCAAGATTATCAGAGTTTGTCTAAGAATAAAAAAATTGCATATACCAGATTTCATTGAAATACACTAGTACGACTGAATACAGTATATTTTCCCCGAAACTGAATTACGAGCCGGTTTTCTAATGACGTTTATTTTTTTTTCACCTACACGAATTGAGTTTTTTAGTTCTTAGGGCCTAATGAAATCATCCCAAAAAATAATTATAAATTCTTATCCTTATACATTGCACCAATATTTAGACGATATACGAACTGGAGCTTCGTCGTCAAAGGTGAATAGTACCTACATAATTTCTCCGTTTCGTCGAATTTTGAAAAATAAGGAAAAAACTTTGTGACTGATTGCATTTTAAAAGTTTCCTTTTAAGATAAACTGCGAACATTTCTCCACAGAAACAGATTCAAGAGAAAGGTGGAAGGTGGAATCACCGTTTATAAACAGGTTCCTTGAAAAAAGTTGGAGACTTTCAATAATGAACACTCAATAATAAATAATTCTATTCGTATGTTGATTATAACATAAGCATTAGGTTTTTTTAGTAACATATTTTTCAAGATATATGAAAGTTTGCCTCTCGATAGCACAATAATTTCCGAAAGAAAGTACTTGAAGATTCGATATTCACGAAGCGGCTTTATTTGCGAGCATCAAAATTATGCTTCCTCAAATTCCACCCGATGATTCAGCAGATCCGAAATGTTAATGTCACCATATATTCAAGATTTCAGATTCGATCCAACTGAAATATGGTATCTTGGATGAAATATGTCGACTCAAAAGTTCATGCAGAATTTCAGCCGAACTTGACGAATAGGTTAGATGTGAAAATGAAACTTTCTTATAATACGATCCTCACAGAATTTCGCATCATTTCCTTTTCGGAATATACTTTTTGGTGAATTTAAATTCGATCGTATTTTAGAGTTATTAAGTGAATGATAATGGATGTAACTCCAAAACAGTCGAGCAGATTTAGTTCGAGAGAGAGTCTCACCATCAAGACTCCACAGCGAGCAAGAAAATTTCTAGTGTTTGTTCCTTTCTCTCGAAAGTTGAATGTCTACGAATGATCGGCCCCAAAAATTTAAAATCAATGTTCTCACCAAGAGCCTTATCTTACAAAAAAAATTATGCAGCCAAACAGCGTAAACAAGTAAACGAGCCTATACCTGTCAGCAAGCAACTGAATTCAAAATTTGAAATACAAATCAAATAGCTTTTGGTGTATGTAGCTTCTGAGTGCTCGTCTATCCACCTAGTAGGTAGATTCGCATTTTTCAGTCCGAGAATGTAATTATAAAAAAATGACTGAGGCCGTAAAAAAATTGACAGTGAAACTGTCCGTGATTCCGACCTTAATATCTTGAAATTCTTTCGATAATCGCTAGAAATTTTCGAGGTTCTGGATATGTAATACATGGCTTCCAACTTCCTACCTCGAACGCCGAAGGGTAGTCTCGATAGACCATACGCGGGACTCTTTTCGAGCATTCGTGCGATGCTGGATGCCCGAAAGTCCCGTAGAGAGTCCTCGTCAGTGGCCTACATTATAGGTTATGAATTTATTGGGATGAAGGAATGAGTATATTTAGATAAAATTTTATACTGAAGCGAAGAAAATGGTCGAAATAATGTCTTAAATGGAACCTACTTTGGATGATTGGGTTTAACAAAAAATTGAAATCTCGAACATAAATTATGTATCACATAGAAACAAACCTCTCAATAAATAGGTGTAAACAATAAATATATAAAATAATATAAAAATGAGTTTGGAAGAATTATTTAACGAATTTGTTATCCCACAAACTAATATTTTCTTCGACGCATTTTGTTAAGGAGTGATGAGCTTTTTTTTTTTTCGTCGAGCAAGCAGCAGGTTGTACTGCTTGCTATTTCCTTCGTCTTTCATCTGGAAACTTATTTCGGCTCAACACAAGTTTTCCTTCATTTTCTGAATGTTCTCGTTCGGAAGGATAAAATTGATCATTCCTTTTATTCAAGAGTAAATGCTTTTTAGTGATGAATTTACTAGGAGGATATTTAGAATAGATTTCATACCGAAGCGAAAAGAATGACTAAAACCATCTCTTAAATGGTATTTTTTTTTAATTTTCGAGGGGTGTTCTATCAGTTGTTCTTATTGACCAAGTTACTTTTTTTGCATTTATAATATCGGCTTCCCACTTCTGAAACGAATTGACAAAATTAATCTTTATTCCCGTTGCTGTTGGAAAAATACACAAAGTAAAAAGCCGTTGAAAAGAAGAATCAGTGAGCTTAAAGTTCGAAATTATTAGAAGAGTTATGAAATTCAAAAGCTGTCAAAAGGGGAATGGTATTGAAAAAGAATGTAACTTAATTGAAATCTATGTGCGATATACGAAAGACAAGAATAAGAATCATCGTTGCTTGGAAAAATTTATGACAGTAAAAGTATGATTGGAAGACTATTCGAAAAATTAAGTGGACAGAATCCCTTCGAAAATTACGTTCAATAAATAAGATCACCCCACATTTTTTTTAAAGGATATAGTTACATCAGAACTAAATTAGGGTATAGTTATATCAGAACTAAATTTGAGAATAGTTTACAACATCCAATAACCCTGTCCAAATGATGATTCAGTTTGTGATAACAGAAAGTATTCCGTAGGGAATATCCCTTCTTTATCCTAATGAACAAAAAAATGAGAAGCTTAGCAATATGTCGATATAAATTGAATTCTTATATACAATCCGCATTCCCTCAGAGGCTCAGTTACCTGCCCAATATTATGTTGAGTTATTGGTTGAAGGAATTTATAAATATGACATTTTTTTGGTAATGAAATTTTATAGTATATTGTTCAATGAGCGATAATGTAAGTCATAACAGACGCAGATGAATTTTGCAGCCAGAGCCTTCAGGCGAGAGGTGTAATTCATCAAGTGTGTTATGACCATTTCCGCGAATTGAACATTATACCTTCGACTTCTTCAGTGAAATTCGAATCAAACAGCATTTTGAAAATTGCCAACAGTTGTCAAAAGCGATTTCTTCGGTCGAAAATCTAATCGATATCGAATACCTTAAAAAACGTCAAAAGTTCACGTTTTCCAAATGCAATTTTTGGATATTCAGACCTAAGAAAATGTAGAAATGGATGGCGAAAACTTTACCTTGATGTCTGGAATAGAGTTCCCAAACGATTCGACTTTCCTATTCATTTCGTAATTCGTAAGCTACATTTTTCCTATTTGTATTATAGTGAGTTTTAGGCGTGAGTTATTATTACTTCACACTATTGGTTTATGGAGACTATTACAGATCAAAATGAGTTGAATAATGCATATATTATTCTATGGGAGTAGATAAAGATTATTATGTCTTTCCGTAAGTCCCGTATAACAATTACATATTTCCATGCATCAAATAAATGATGATTCTTTATGCCGAGTATTTTATCCATCCAAAAGCTGCACTTAAACCAATTAATTATTCACTCTCCCATTTTATTTGAAGACTTGTTTCTTTCCAATTGTAGTAAAATAATGTCTTGATATAATTTTCTTCCGTTATTGTTTGATTCAATAATTTTTGGAATTGCTACTATTGTAAAATTACGAAAATCCCCTCACCTCAATTTCTGTGGCTATTTTCATTCATACAATTTAGTTATCGATTTGCGAAAAAAACTGCACTTATTTTCTCCAAGAACTGCATTTCGCAGCATTGTGATGGGATTTTTTTAGCGATCTCACACAATTCAAAATTGATATTACAACTTTTCATTAATTTCGTGAGTTTTTATTCATGTTACAAATGATTCGATTTCCACGAAATTCTGAATTTAGGTTATAGTTCCCCAAAAAGAAACCTTCGATTTATTCATTTTTGTATCTTTACTATTATACCAGTCCCATCTTTGGAATCGGATTACTATTTTACAAGTTGTTAGGATGAATCGTGGCAAATGGCTAGAGGTTTCAATAATTTCAAGACATGGTGATTTCCTTTGACAATTAAATTATTTAAGGTTCACTGGTCGCAAGGAGTTTCGAATTTGACCACATATTCTTCACCATTGATTCCAACCTAATCGTTCAAGATCATTTCGGCTGAAAATTCTTCAATTGAAGATATTTTGACGAAACGATAAATATCGTTTCGAATCCACAACAACAAGAATACTCCCCGATCTCCGACTCCTTTATAGACATGAATCAACCTTGAAAAACCAAGCCACTTGCATCCAATATATGAATATTGAATTTCATATATTCACTTCACCTACTCACCTCCGAAATTTGGCAACACCGCCGGAGGTTATAACGTTCACACTACAAGAAATATAAGCGGAGGCTACAGCGCCTCGATTGTTCAAACAGAATTTTTTCAGCAAAAATGTTTTCCCCTCTCTCGGTAATTTTGTTCTTTGGCTTCCCCTCTCCATATATCAACAAAAATTTTTCCATTGAGACTACTCCTTCACCCGGAGGTGAGGTCGCCCAGTCTACTTAACGGAGGTCACAGCTTAACAGGGGTTCATATATATATATATATAAAAGAAAGATGTTGGTTACACCATTTATAACTCGAGATCGGATGGACTGTTTGTTATGAAACTTCATATATATGGATTCGTCTACGGTCTGGTTATTATAAAATACAATAAAACTTTTGAAAAATCGATGAGAATTTCACTTATACAGGAAATGCTTTTCCTCCTGTTGAGTAGGGCAAATAGGTGTCGCTAAAGTTACAGTTACGCTACAGTGACTATATTACCATAATGGTAATGTAAAATGTTGAAGTAAGTACAGTACGTGAAGCTTTACGTAGACGTTAACGTACGAAATATAACGTTTACGAATTGAATGAAATTTGAGTTGAAGTGTTCATGTGCATGGGTGGTTGTTGAACGTGAACGTGCATGTCAACCCTTAACAACTTTAACCTATTAATTTGAGTGTATTTTGTTTTCTGTCAACAAAATAATTTAATTTTAGAACTTTTTCCAGTTATTCGGATCATATTGGTCTGGATCTCAGTCCATCTTTTTGGATCTTGATAAGGATTCTGGCCGTAAACCTCTCTTGCCAAATGAAGGTCAAAGTCTTCCGTGAAGCGGAATAGGGTTTTCGACATGTTTTGGTTTCAACTAATGCTAAATACTCAGACAGATCATCAATAATACATTAATAATAATGAATAATAAAACAAATAATATCAGGAATTGGACAAATTTAATTCTCCTTAGCGAATTTCTTCAAGCCAACGTTTCGGAACAAGGCTGGAAAATACAAGACATTAAGATAAAAATGGATACAAAATAAAATACGTTAAAATAATACCTCTCGAAATTTCCGTTTCAGGGAGATATTTTAAAATTGATCAAATCTTTGCTAGAGCACATCGAATTCAACAAGCGGAAAGTAATAAAATCTTATCATAAAAGGATCTACATAAGGTGATACATTCTTGTCATCAATCAACAGAGAAAGATGTCATGTTATGTCAACAACATAGAAAATTATTAAAAAGGTGACACAAAATAAACAGTCAATCCTAATGTAACAAATAACAATGGTCAAGTGAGAAACAAGAGTAATGTGTACCATGCACAAGTCAGTTGTAAAATTTAATACAAGAATATGAATAATGCTTTTTGAGGTTATGGATATCTACTTTAAATTCAAAATTCGGTATTTCATAGCTTATCGGTATCATTCGTATATTCTTCGGTTTACGTGAGTTCATTCTCAAGGTATCCGTGGGAGAACGTTCGGTTACTTACACCCGTAAACTTATTTTCAACGTTAACGTGAATACCTGACGAATGCGCGTGCGTAGATGTCAATTCGTGCGTTAACGTACACGTGCATGGCAGCACTTCAACTCTTTGTCACTGTAAGTTACGGTACCGCTTATTCGTAGGTACTTTATTTGATATTCTCCCCGTTAGATGGCGATATGTAAACAAATAGTGTGTGTGTGTGTGTGTGTGTGTGTGTGTGTGTGTGTGTGTGTGTGTAACTGTGTACAGTGACTATATTCCCACTATAGTCACTGTAATATTTTGTAATTTGAGTTGCCTACAACTCTGCGCTGTTGGCCAAAACCAAGCGTAGGAGTACATATGTCTAAAATGATTAGATTTTGTTGAAATATGAGAAAAGTTTCGTTCTTACCACTTCAGGTGTCGCTACTCACACATTATGACTGATTATTAGTTATTTTTATAGTTTTATTCATTCAAAATAACAATGAATTTGTTGAGGCTTTCGCGGTCATCGATTGATGTCATCTGTTCTTTTTTCGAGCATTTCGGTCGTCGTGGTTCGAAATGGTCGAAAAAAGAACAGATGACATCAATTACTATGTAATTTGCATAGAACTTATAGTACCATGAAAGGCTATTACCAGATCCAGAAGCGGGTGAATATCACAGTGAATTTTTATCGAAATGTCAAGTGAATCGGATTTTGGCGATCGTTTCAATCGTGAGATGTCCATTTTCATCTTTTCTCATAATTTTTGAAATGTTTTTGAATTTCAGTTTGGGTAATAAATATATTTGCGGAAATAACTGAATCCAAAATTGCCATAATTGACATATTGTTTTTGTGTATCTGTTCTGTGTGACAGCTCATATCCATGGAAACATTTGACAGTTCAGAAATCAGAGAAACAAGCCGTTGATCTCCGATCACCGGTGATTACGATTTGTGAAATCCACCGTAAGTATCATTTAGGTGGAACAAAGTTCGCCGGGCCAGCTAGTTCCTGATATAATCCAAGTGGTCACCCTTCTTCAATCTAGAAATACCCTGACCAAATATGTATTGGCTTTCAGAATCAATCGCACACACGCCACTTCCCCTTTCAACTCATTTAATTCACATACGATACACTGTCTATTTTTATAGTTTTTGAAAGACCTTTTTCTTGTTATTTTGAATTCGTACATAGTAATTTGGGTGGAACATTTAGAGAATGGGTGAATTCATTTACCTCATACTAAGGAGAATAATTCGAACCAAGTCGCTTCAAATGTTCGCAATGCTCGCCGTTCACCTCCTGACAATATACAGAGTGTATCTTCGACTTGTACATATATTTTAACTGTAGATTCTTGAGACCAAAAGAAACCCTTTTTTCGTTTTCCATTTTTTCGAAATCGGCTCTGTTGAAACGATATAACCATTTGGATAAAAATTGGGCCAAATACTCTGCAAATACCTCAAAGTTCATATTTCTCGCTTGAGTTAATACATCTAGGGAATATTCGAGTACTAACCTTATTGGATTAAAAATGTTAAACACGATACTTAGTTTTGTCCGATTATATCTGCCACTAAAAAGCCAAATTTCTCCCAGCAAAATAAGTGCCTTCTCCGATTTTCCTGAAGAACTTGTTCATATTTTCCTCGATATTCCAAAAATAACATATAAAGAATGTTTTTTCACTCAATTTATGCTAACCTAACCTATTTTGCATTCAAAACAATAATCTTCTATGAATATTTCACAGAGCTTTTGAGAAGAGAATGTAAGATTGTTGAGTTTTCGGATAACATAGTATAACCAAAGAGGTATAAAGGCGTGTATTGCGAGTAAGAGGGCGCAAGACACACCGTAAGATCTATGAATCGATCCATCTCAAACGTCAGTGAATCTGTAAACAAATATGAAAAAAATCTTCTCCAGATCTATGTTGTTATAAAAGGGGAAAGTGATCATTGTAGGTTTTTCCTCGATCTCGTGGTGATTATGTATCATATTAACCATGTAAAGTCGAGTTTATGAAATTCCAAGAGTGTGTTGTTTAGATCGAAACATCGCAACAGATTATTCAGTGCTATGTACGTGGTTTGCATCGACATTCATCATTCATATATCTGAATTTTGTATTTAATTGACATTTATCTTCAGTATAGACCGGTAACAATAAATTTTAAATAGAAACTGTGCGTATTAAATGTATTCCATGCGCCTTGGTGTTCAATTTTGTCTCCTACATTAGTTGGATTTTTTTATTACATATCTCTACATCGAACGTTTTTCCATCATTTATTTTAGTCTTGAATGAGTTGATAAACATTTTGACAACGTCGTCAACTCGTTCAACGACCATAGAAGTAATAATAGTCTATGATATTTAATCCAGGAGAGCATCCAGATTATTCTTGAAATTCATGATTTGTTCCTCGAATTTTATCGTATACCCACAATTAGGAATAATTCGAAAACGACGCGTTCTATTGAAAAAAAAAACATAGGAATGCAAAGTAACTAATCAATCCAAATTCAGTTCATTGAAATAAAAGTTATGGAAAGAAAAATGTTAATTTAATGGATTTCCGACAACATTTATCTTTCAAACGAAACCGAATTTTGAAAAATGGTATAGGAAAAAAGTGTTGAAATATATGTACAAGTCAAATACTCATTCTGTATAACTATGTCAACTCATGAATATATTCGTATGTTGCTCTTTCCATTATTTCTCCAAGTATTATTAGTTCACATTCTCTATTAGGTACCAATTCCTGTGTTGGTCGTCTAATGTATCGACGTGATTTTAGAAAGCCCCAAAGCAAAAACCCAACCGGTTAAGATCCGGAGAACGGTCACGATGAATCTTGTACGACCAACTCATCGATTTGCAAATTTCGCATCTAAAAAATTCCTCACCTCCTGATCATAGTGGGGAGGCGGCGAAGAAACTTTTTGGAATGATCCTACCTACAGTGGCTTTATACAAGACAGTGGCGACAATAGGGTCATAGAACACGTTTTTGCACAAACATGGCGTATATTTGTTTACATTTGAGTGTCGTGCTGTTTGACATTTGACTCGATCTTGAGCTTTATGTTTAGATACATGACAACAAATCAATGAAAGTCCGCCATTAGTGGTCGAAAACAGTCCGACCAATCAAAACGTGAACGTCTATTGTCGCCACTGTCTTGTATAAAGCCACTGTAATCCTACCCAAGAAGATTCCGCCTCTCTCTTTCTACTGAAACTCGTTTCTTTAGTTAAAGGACCCCGCACTTTTAGTATGTAAAGTGGCGACCGGTCAAATTTTCTGAAAGTTTGGTATGTTATTGTAACCGACTCAGTGACCAAAAGTATCAAAGGACCCAACCCAATCCTATGGCTAGTTTTCTAAATACGGGGTGTTAAAGTTGAAAATTGCCAGATTTTCGGATTTATTTTTTAATTATTAAGAGTTGGATTGGATTTCTGTTGCATACACACGTTTACTACATGTTCTAGTAATGAAATAAGTGGATACGTATGATTAAAAATATTCATATTTACAGGGTGATTCACGAATATATGACGGTAGTTTTTTGCAAAAATTCACTTTTTCTACTGTGACGTCAGGAAGGCAAATTTTTGAAATATTCCTTTCGATTTAGTATTGAGACGACGAAATATTGCACAGTGCATATTTTTTATACAGGATGTTTCACAGAGAGAACCACTAGACATAATCATATTTTTTTAGGATTAATTCGAAACCCTGTATTTTTGAATTGATTTTTGGGAGAAGTAATACCACAAACATATGTGGGTAATTCTCATGAAATTCCAAAATTATTCAGGAATGAATTCTCAAAAAAATTTTCAATAAATTTGAATTTTTTTTGTGGCAGTTTTGTAATATATATACTCCATTCACAATTATAAAATCACAGCTCTGGCATTGGAAATTTGACACATTCCACTCTGTATCGAAGTTATGACGTTTTTCAAAATATTTTTATGTTCCAAGTCAACACTATGTTGCCCTTTCTACATTCTTAGCGTATTTCTCAGAATGTGAATGAATTGGAAAAGATGTGATGGACGAAAATAATTAACGTTTACATGAATTGATAGAAAGGATTCCTTTTCTAGTTATTTGCATGAAAAGTACAAGAGATCACTGTTGAAATATATTGAGTATTTTTCGCAATGGAAAAAAATTGCATTGCTTTCACATAATTTTCATATGCATGCTTGTGAAGATTCAATGTTTATTATCCTCTTGAACTGAAAGTTCAAGATTGACGACATTTCATTTATTTGATCTTATGAACAAGGAGTAAAATATTCTGATTGTATAGTAATTTATTGGATTAAAAAATATTCATACATTACTACCAAGTAGGTTTGTACAAATAAAATGGAATAGGTCAAACATATGCTTCACATTTATCATTCACCTGTTCTAAAATAAGACACAAACTCCTGGAATATGGAAAAAACCGATGTATTCTGGTTCAATATAGCCTTTTTCTACTTTCGGCAAATGAATGAAAGCTCCAGTGACACATTTCAATTCTACCTGAACCATATTTTCCGGTCGCTTCCGTTAGAAGATCGTATAAGGAAGCCTTTCTTGTCCATTTACACATTCCAAATAAATTTTGAGCACCAAAATCGATACCGAAACTAACCAAACTTCTGGGGGACCGGAATTTCGTTTGAAATCTTTCAAAACGGCCAGATACCTAAAAAAACTTCGTTATCAAGTGTAAAAAGGTCGATTAGTACTTACTTTCGCTTTATTTATGCTTATAAATCGATTTTTGGTCCAATTCAAATTTGCCGTTCGTACTCACGCCAAAACTCGTGAAAGGAAAAAATGACACTTGCACGAAACTTCTTCTGGACGCCGAAGAACGGAAAAATAGGCGATTTCCTATCGATTTTTCTCCCCAAAATCACCGATCGATACGAACTAACAAAATGGGGAAAATCTTTGATACTTTTACTTTGATGTAAACAGAAAAACTGGCATCGTCGTATTGTCATTAACCATATTCTATGTACGAGCACAGATTTTTCATCAGGTGCGCCAATTCCTGAAAACGAAACCATGGCCAGAGTTGTGATTTTATAATTGTGAATGGAGTATATGATACTAGATTTCACTCATATAGTGGTCCACAGATTTAAGTCATTTAAATTATCAGGAGTAGTTTTCATTTCTTCTCTGCGTTTCTTATCGTACTCTTTCTTCTTTAATTTTGCCTCTGTATCGGACAATTTCTTTTTTCTTGCCATTATTTGCTCCTTAAACGAGAAAAAAACGATAAACTCACGTACCACATGACAAAAGAAATAAAATTCTGAGTTATCTTAGTTTAAAAGTCATTCCCTCATCGTCATTCCCTCACTTCAGTTTGAAATGAGGGAATGACGGTGAGGGAATGACGAAATAACACGAAAACTAAGATAACATAGATACATAGTCCTGACCTTATGAAAACATTTTGAACTATGAACACTACCCCCCAAAACGCATCCAAATATAATTTATCTTTTACTCATGATCACCTTATTTTTTGATAATGTCTAATGGGGGAATGATGTGAGGAAAAGTAATATAGTAATAATTGTAACTGAATACACTATTGCACGAAACCGAGTTGAAGTTTAATCAGAATCACCATAGTAACATAATACGCGCATTGACTGGCTAGAAAACCTCAAGCTACTTTCATAGAATTCGCTCAATATGACCATAGATCGAATATTTGTAACAAGGTGAGGGAATGATTTTATTCAAAGGGACATACATTGAAATCCCATAGTTATTATATATTCAAGTATTTGTCGTGTCTTGAATTGTTGTTTAAATATAACGAAAATTACCATTACAATATTTGACTAAAATTTGATTCACAAAAAATTACTGAATAGAATGAAAATATTGAGTTTAAGCAGGAAACTGGGATAGTGGGACAACGTGAGGGAATGATTTTTAGGATATAAAATTGGTAATAACTTCTTAATTGCATTTAATGATATATCATTTTTGGGGTGATGGAAGAAAAGGTACCTAGCGTCAAAATGAAAACCTAACATCGATAATAATTACATGGGTATCTGTATCAATAGCGGTGGACTTGAATTTTGGAATTCGATGAGAATTACCCGTGTGTGTCTCTAATCTCCAAAATATTCTGGGTGGTTTATTCATAGGAAGGTATTCTATTTTGGGAGAAGTACAAAAAACATGAACACCCTGTATTCGAAAATTTCCTCGGTCAAATGCAACTATTTTCTCACTATATATTGATTCCCACAACATCTCCCGAGGTATGAATTCTAAATCCGATACTATGACCAGTTTTCGAGATACAGGGCGTAAAAGCGGAGAATAACTTATTTCATCAATTTTTTTAAAATTGAAAAGCCGAATTGATTTTATGTTGCGCCCATGAGTTCAGTATGAGTACAGATCAGATTCACATGGAAACGGTCAGCTAAAATATTCACTGTTATGGGGTGATTCAAGAATAAATCACAACAGCTTTTGCAAACACTCGATAATTCTACAGTTTCGTCACAGAGGAATTATTCGATGAAGTTAATACCTAGTCGTTAACAATTTTTAGTCTGAAATACTTCATTATGATTACTTTTCATACAGGGTGAGCCATAAATAATATGCTTTGAAATAATTGAAAGGAGAACTTTTCTGGTGAATTTTGAATAACATTACATCAAGTGAGCATAACCGCAAGAATTTTTAAATATATAAATATACAAGATGATTTAAGAATAATCACCTACCAAAAATACACATTTCTTGCATGTGTAGATCATCCTATTTTTTGCTGAAAAAAGTATATTTATAAAGTAATAACCGAGGTTAAGGCAGTGATCAGTAAGGGCCAGATGGCTCTCTTCGCATGCCAGAGGATGGTCGGAAGTACGTGGGGACTCAAACCTGAAATTACCAATTGGATTTATAAATCCATTGTGCGACCAATCGTTAGCTACGCAGCTTTCATGTGGTGGCCGAAGGCGAAAACACTTACGGGGCAAAAGGCCCTAGACAAATTGCAAAGAACGTTTGTCCATAACGGGAGCATCTCGCTCTTGTCCGACCGCTGCTATGCAGGTCATCCTGGACCTGCCTCCACTAGGACTATTCTTAGAAAGTGAGGCAGCCAGGTGGGCTCTTAAGGTGCGAGTCCACTTGATACTTTTGCAGCGCAACAGTGTATCGCAACATACATGAAACATATGTTTCCTGTGTACACAGTAATGAAACTTGGCGTGAAACATAAGTTTCACGTTGCGCTGATACACGGGCTGTTGCGATAAAATATTCAGTCGACACAGGTTGCTGCGTGTAGCGCTACATGTTTCATGCGAAACAAACCAAGTTTGTTTCGCGATAGTGTTGCGTGTGAAATTCGAAAATTTAAATGAACAGAGAAATGGAGAAACGGTCAAGAGATGAAACTTCGGTATTAATACGAAGCTAGACCAGAGTTATGGAATGAAAAAAGTCCACGTAAGTGTATGAACTTTTATTGATTACAGGGACATTTAGAAAAATACATATGTATGATAATCAGTTTATTAATTACAGTTTATAAAGATTTGAGAAAAAGACTGATAAACAGCCGAAGATATAGCCCATATACATGCTTTGGAGCAGCTGCAAAAAGCTAGTGACAGTCTTCAAATTTTTGGCGATTATGTGGCTTTGGAGCTGAGTGATCTTGGTGAAGTGAATCGCAAATGGGCAAAGTTGGAAAACTCTAGGATTTCGATGAAGTATGCAGAAGATTAATCTAAAAAATCAACTTCTCTGGCTGCAGTTTCACAACATACTTTTCAAAATCTGGAGGAGCCGACAAATGAAACTGCAGCGTGCTCTCGAGACTACTAGGAAAGTTCACAAGAGTGGCTTAACGATGACCAAACCCAGATGGGATCCCAAGATCTGTCAAGAATTATACATTCATGTAGTGATATTTTAAATTCTGAATAAACATACCTTTTTTTGTCACAGGGGAGGCCATGGAAATTTGGCATTTTATACAACACTAGAGTCAGGTTATGAACAAGCTGGCAGATTTAGACTACTATCGACGTACATAACAAATTTCAAGTCTCTAGCACATATCGTGGTAACAAAAAATTTCAAGAACAGACAAGCGGACATACAGACAGACTGACGCATCGACACCAGAACTTTCGTGTGTCCTAAATGGCATACTATCTTTTTTTTATCTTTTCCGATATTAATTTCAATAAATTATCGAAATCTACTGCGCTCATACGCCAAAAATTCTTTTAAAATTCAAGATCTCCGCTTCGTAACTCTGTCATCATTTGATTATAAGCCCCTTGATCATTTTTTTTCATTATCCAATCTCGTACCCATATTTTGCGTCTGAGTTTTCGCTCGACTCGTTTTCGTCTTAAATTTGCAAGAACAATGAAAGCAGCAGCATTTTTAGTTTGCGACATTTTATCGAGAACAAGAGGCACAACAGCAGGATCACCTGAAGACTCCGATACAAAGATCGCAAATGGACACTCTGGTTGATACAAAATGTAGCATGTATTCGCGATACAGTGTTTCATATACATTTGTAGCGCGCAACTTGCAGTTAAATGGACACATTACAGCAACACTCGTAGCGCAACAGAGGATTTGTTGCGCTACAAAAGTATCAAGTGGACTCGCACCTTTAGGGTAGCGAGGGAGCGGAAACTCAAAACTGGCGACTACATAGGCCATCTTCGCATTCTGAATGAGTGTAAGCAGCTTTTAGACGTGGTCACAGACAACCTCACCCTTAAGCATGAGTTTCAGAAAAACTTCAGCGTGACAACGCCAAGTCGCGAACAATGGATTAACGACGAAATGTTTTTCCCTGCAGGGTCTCTCGTGTTTTACACCGATGGCTCGAAGACCGAAGACGGTCAAGTCGGAGCCGGAGTATACGGTTCCTCAATACAACTAGCCTTATCAATGGGCTTTTGTCCATCGGTGTTTCAAGCGGAAACCTTTGCCATAAGGGAGTGCATTGCACACTGCATGGAATGTAACTACCGGAAAAAAAGGATTTATATACTATCTGACAGCAGAGCAGCCCTACTAGCGCTTGACTCACCACTAGTTCGGTCAAAGTTAGTTTGGGAATGCAAAATGTCACTCAACGCCGGGCTTAACAATCAGGTCAACCTCGTTTGGGTACCTGGCCACTCGGGAGTGCATGGGAATGAAATGGCTGATCAGCTAGCAAGGAAGGGTGGACTTGTCCCCTTCGTTGGACCGGAGCCTTTCTGCGGCTTCCCAGCAAGCCATCAAGCGATGGCTGTTAGAAAATGGGAACAGGAAAGGAAGAGTAGGTCCTGGTGACTGGTCCAGGGACAGAGACAGGCTAAGTCTTTCCTCTCGTACTCAACGAGCTGGACCAAAAAAGTTCTGGCACTTAGCAAATTAGAACTGAGGAAAATGACGGGCATACTCACAGGACACTGTCCTGTAAATTATCATCTTCGGAACATGGGAAAGGTTCCTGATGATACCTGTCGCTTCTGTCAAGAAGCGACCGAAACAGCTGAACACCTGCTTTGCAATTGTGGAGCTGTCTTCAGGAAAAGGCTACAACATCTTGACTTCTGTTTCTTAAAACCGGAACAAGTAATGGGCGTGTCACCGAGAAGAGTAGTGAAGTTCATAGAGGCTTTGCTACCTGATTGGTAAACAGCGCGGGGTAGCACAATAGATCTTCAGGTCAAGGTGTTTGCGAGGCTAAGCAAAGTCTAAACGCCCCTCCTTAAATCTAATCTAATCTAATAACCGAGGTTATGACTATAATGAGATTCAAACTTTTCAATATACCTAGTTTTAACTCACTCAACACGAATATTGCGGACTGTGGAGTACCCACCAATAAAAAAATATTCGTTTTTTACCTACATAAGAAGAAGGTTTATTGTCATCTTTTTGGGGGTGATAGCGCAGTTAGTAAGCGCGCTCATAAAGCTACTCAAAATTCACTAAATAGTTCTTATTTCAATCAATTCAAAGCATAAGTATTTTTGGTATGGTTGGCTGTATGGCTCACCCTGTATGGAGAGTAGTCATAATGAAGTATTTCAGACTGAAAATTGTGAACGACTAGGTATTAACTTCATGGAATAATTTGTCTGTGACGAAACTGTAGAATTATCGAGTGTTTGCAAAAGCTATTGTGATTTATTCGTGAATCACCCAGCACCCTGTAACAGTAAATATTTCAGCTGAACCTTTGCATGTGCATCTGATCTGCTCTCATACTCAACTCATGGGCGCAACATAAAATATGATTATGTCTACTGGTTCTCTCTGTGAAACACCCTGTATAAAAAATTTGCACTGTGCAATATTTTGTCGTCATAATACTAAATCGAAAAGAACATTTCAAAAATATGCCTTCCTGACGTCACAGTAGAAAAAGTGAATTTTGGCAAAAAACTACCGTCATATATTCGTGAATCACCCGGTAAATATAAATATTTTTAATCATACGTATCCACTAATTTCATTACTAGAACATGTAGTAAACGTGTGTATGCAACAGAAATCCAATCTAGCTCTCAATAATTAACAAATAAATCCGAAATTCTGGGCAATTTTCAACTTTAACACCCCGTATTAAGAAAACTAGCCATAGGATTGGGTTGGGCCCATTGACACTTTTGGTCACTGAGTCGGTTACAACAACATACCAAACTTTCAGAAAATTTGACCGGTCGCCACTTTACATACTAAAAGTGCGGGGTCCTTTGTTTGGACAACAAAAAGGTTCTATGAAGAAGAAGAATGAGAAATTTTCTTTATCATCTCTTCACTGGAAAGGTTCGCGGATGGGGTGTATTTGGTCAGAGATGACCAGGTTCTCTAGTTTAAAATTTTCTCATTGCCAGAAATTTCCCTGGATAGTCTCAGAATGTCCTAAAGGGCTAATCTATCACAAGATAAAGATGATCTGTAATGATTTCTCTCATCATAGCTCTACACCTTTCACAGTTGTAATTCAGAAATTCAAAGTTGAATATCTGAAAAGGGAACATGTATTTCGGAATAGCAATATGTAATTCAGAAAACAGAAATTGAATTTCAGAATAGTCAATTCGATTTCATAAAAACGAAATTGAAATTCAGATTAGGAAGTTGTAATTCAGGAAAACAAAGTTGTAATTCAAAATAGTGAATTGGAATTCAGAAATGGCAAATTCAATTTCAGAAAAGGAAAATTGTTTTTCAGAAGTTATCAATTCCATTTCAGAAAATGTAATATGTAATTCAGAATAGTATCGAGCTCGGTAACAAGTGATGTGGCATCGAACTTGTCTTCAGTATTTGGTATTTTCAAATTTGTTTTCTTCCTGATTTCGTTTTTACTGTATATACCTTTATGTTTTTCTTTGAAATAAAGTTATGATTATTATATTTATTGCTTCTATGAAGGTATCTACGTACTTTGAGAGAAATGACCTCAAGAATCATTATTGATATTTTTCACCGCCCATTTCAAATGAAATCATTTGAATTACATACATAATATTGAAGAAAGTGGTTTGGGTACCAAGCAATTGAATTACAATTTCTTTTTTCTGAATTACAATTTCGTTTTTCTGAATTAAAATTTCCCATTTCTGAATTTCAAATCACCAATTCTGAATTACAATATATATTTTCTGATATTAAAATTACCGTTTCTGAATTACAGATCACTATTCTGAAACTCAAATTACCGTTTCTGAATATCAACTAACTATTCTGAATTACAATTTCCATTTTCTGAAATGCAATTTGCTTTTCTGAATTACATTTTACGTTTTCTGAATTACAATTAGAAAAAGTGTAGTGATATAAATAAAGGCTAACATAACCTCTGTATTCCGTCGAGGACTTTTCGCGTACTATTCTGACTTGCCTTGGCATACAACACTTTTGCCCCATAATGTATTATCAGTCTCGAAATCATGACGTACATCCGCCCCAGTATTTTTGGGAGACATCCAGGTCAGACTTCTGCATGCCTTTGTTGCTTCGCAAACACAAACCACAATATATGCTTGTTCCGCTTCCTTAGCTAGGAGCTTGTTATTGTTATTCGCATTCAGAGATAGAACCTTTTCGTTAGACTTTTACGAACCACTAAATGAAGTTGCTAGTAGTACAAGTGGAAAGAGATCGATCTTGAGATCAATGCGAACAGTAACGAAAACCAGACCAGAGACGGTTAATTAGATAGTAAAATTTGGTTACATTTTGAGGATATTGAGCCACATTTCTCTATTCGATGTTTGAAACATATTTGAGGCACTATTTAGATTAGGTTAATTTCCAAGCCAAAAGGTTAGGAAAACGACATCGTAATTATTTTTCTGAGTTTTTAAATACTCAATCTAATATGTGGATCTGACGACCTAGAGGTGAGGAAAATGTATTGTTTTCGCAGGAATATTGAAAATTGAGATATTTGGAATCTGTAAACATTCTCCTATCAATTTTTTCAAAACTTTAGATCGAAGAAGTGTCAAGAAAATTGATGAATGATATTGAAAGATTTGCAATTATAATTTCAAGCAGGCTGAAGGAGCCTTGGTGGATGGCCAATTGTATGATACAATAACGAACGGTTACTACTAATTTCAAGCCAGAATCATTGAGTGATTTGAAGTCCTATGAATTAAGTAAGGATGTGGTGCCTTCTCGATGGATCACCTCAGCAGAATTGTCAGGAGAAAGTGAGGCTGGTTCTTCAGGAATGTTTTCCGCAGGATCTCAAGAGAGTATTGATCCACAATATAATTTTTGTGCAGCAGAAAGTTTTTATTGAAACTGCAATTTTGGAAAATATGGTCACCTAATGTGTCTCTGAAAGTTATATCTGTTTTATTCATATTTAATTGAATGTTAAAAATCTGTTTCAAAAACATATAAAATGTCATTTACAAGATTAGACATGATCATTAAATATTACTTTTCAGAAAATACTGAGGCTTTGGAAGAATCAGTGATGAATGAGAGTACACTTGCTACTCAGAGCCAGCGTTCAGTGGCGGATCCAGCTCTCGAGAAAGGGGGGGTCACGGTCAGGTGGATTACATACCCGCCAATTGATTTTTTGGAGACAAATCAGCATCCCCAAAATAAAATTCTGATGAGGTCTAACACAAACAAGAAGTTTATTTGATTTATTACAAAAACAAAAACTTAATGAGAATAATAACAAAGGTATAAGGGAATTTTTCTATTTCTCCTTCTTGCGAAACGAGTGATGACTTCCTCTACATCAACAGATATGTCATTATGGATATGAAGAAGTGCTAGTACAATAAGGGCCGGTTTTATAAAGGGCACGTTCAATCCGAGGTTACTCAAACGAGGATTGGATTTCAATTCTCTGTTGAAAAAAGTTCGGCATTATAAACGTCTTTGCAGCCTCGGTTGAACAACCTCGGATTGAGATCGCTTTTTTTGGGTTGGATAACCTGAATCTTATTTCTTGAAGTATTTTAACACGTTTTTTTATACCATGTTAGGATAAATTCAATAATCGCAGTCTAACGAAAAAACAAGAAGCTAATTCGAAAATATTCTCGTGTTTTGTCACCATCACGGCGGAGAATTTGAATCTGGTTTCCTACATCAAAAGAAATCAATAAAAATATTTTGAAATTTGTGAAATGAGGAAGGACTTCGTAGGAGTTTTTTAATATTTTCCACTCGAAGCTATTGGAAAATACGCTGTAGTCATTATCACTTTTGTCAACTTATTTGACTATAATGATCTAAGTTTGTACTACCTATATTTTGATATTCTGGAAAGTCTTATTACTCTTATCTCAAACTCAAACCCTTATGCCAAGTAACCAAATAAAAGCAAGGTCCATCCAATGAAATGGCATGAACATTTATTCATACAAGAATGTAATTATATTTAGGATAAGTACAAATCATTCTTCATCTTGTTCGATTGAGTACATGAAGTACACATTAAATTGAAAGATCACATTCATTTCTTGATCAACTTCCTCTTTATTCAGGTTCAGAGTCATGAATAGTATCAGTTCAATTCATTTCTATAGTAATATTATGCAGGACTTCTCAAGCCATTAAAATAATAGTTGTTTTCAAATATAGTCAAATCCCGAATAAAAGAATGGGGAATGTTCTTTTACATGTCAGAGAGTCTTTAAATTCAATTCATGGTTCAAACATGAGCTTTATTGAAAAATTTACCATACATTGATCTGCGAGATGGGATCGGTGTCCTCAATAATGTCTTTAGAGTATATTCAAAACTAGAATTACAAAATATCTAAGCTTAGCAACTTGGAAATTTGAAGAAAAGCAATCCTTTTCACATCTGAAGCATTCAGCATTTTCACAACCCATTAAAATAAACATGCACTTGTACTATGTACTATGTAGTAAAAATCAAGATGTAATAAGCGAGATAATTTGGAAGTAATAAAATGAATATCCTTTTCGAAAATTGGGACTTGAACATTGTCTTTTCCATAATAATTCGCCGGTATTTTCATCACCGTTTATTTTATTCGGAAATCGCCCAAGAAACTCGCAGTAATTTAATTGTTCGATGTAGACTTCGGAAATTTGATATCCCTGTGCCAGAAAATTAGTGAATCAGTTATCAGACAGGTCTGGCGAGACATTAACGATCGAGATTGTCGATTTTCGGTTCGAGTTTCTGCTGCATCTGTGACGATAAGAAGATTATGGTTCCTCGAACTCAGCGCCGATATATGCTTGCGTTTGCTGGGAACCATGAGATTTTCTCAACGTTGCATTTCCCAAACCGGTGCTTGGGAACCTAGATTTTTCAAGAAAGTCCCACCTTCGAGGGGGTAGGAAGTGGAAAAGTCTTCAATTTGATTGGTTCGTAAAAAGGAAGATGGAAGAAGTTTTGATTTGATTGGTTTTGAAAGATTGACGATTGGTTTTTGGAGGAGACGAAGAGGGGAAAAACTTCGACTTGCTCGGGAGACGAAAAAGGCAGTGTCTGGTGGAACCTTAAACGAGGAGGTTGCCAGTACTCGCGTTCGGTAATAGGGAGTAACTGGAGGAACCTAAAGGGAAGGTCCTCAGTTGACTCAGGTTTGGAATCGGAAACTAAGGGTAGTACGGTTTTAGGGTATGTACTTCAGTGTTTGGAAGTACGGTCTCAAAGCGGAGACGAAAACAGTTAAGGTTGAATCGGAAACTAAGGGTAGTACGGTTTTAGGGTAGGTACTTCAGTGTTTGGAAGTACGGTCTCAAAGCGGAGACGAAAACAGTTAAGGTTGAATCGAATCGGGAGTTAAGTCGAAATTAAAAATAATTCTAAATTACTTGGAATTATTTTAGATAGCGTATCGTCGGTATATTCGGGAGTGAGGTCAATTTGCGAAACGCGTGTGGGTGTTGTGTTTGGTGTTTAATCTGTCTGTTTCAGGAAAGAAGCCCCGTCAAAGAGTCATCATCCTAGATTCAACATTTTTTGGATTATTGGTACAGGAAAAAGGTCAGACTATTTTGTTTATGCGTAGCTTAATTTGAGTATTGGTAGAAAGCCCATATATCTCTTATGGTCCAGAGTCCTGAAATCTCCCACAAGTCGTAAATGTCTTTTAAAGTATATTGTATTTTTTTGTAATCACCCCTAAGTAACTGAAAGTGTATATGGAAATACTTGTTGGGTTCCCTTAAGTGTTGGAAAGTTTAAGTGGGAATTAATTTTGAGATTTCCCTTGTATATAAGAAAGTTTGAATTTGTATTATTCTTGAAATCTCTCTTGAGTAGCTGAAGGTTTAATTAAGTTAATTTTGAGATCACCCCATGTTAATGATCTTGGGGGTTATTTTGACAAACCCTTCTTATTTTTTTTGCTAACCTGACTTCATTTTTTTAATTGGAATTCACACCGATGTTTGATTTGATTTCGATAATTGGATGTTGTTTTACAATCTAACGTTGATGTATTAATTTGATTTGTTGTGATTAATTGCATTTGATATAAGAAATATTCGAGTACTTTCGATAATTTATATCGTTGAAATATACATAACGAATGTAAAGTTGTTTAGTCTGATTTGGTTTTAATATACGTTTTAAATTTACTCCAAAAAGTTTCATTTATCATCCTTCTCCCTAGAGAATATTTTTAAACACTAAGTCCCGACCCAAGTGCGTTGGGCCGATCCCACACTTTCTCCCTTCTGGAGAAAGAACTTCAAAATTAAAATAACATCTTTTCTTTTCTTTAAGTAATAACACCCTTGATTGGTGGAAAGCCGCTCTTCCGTCAAATCACAAAGAGGGTGCTTTTTACAAAGAAATCCCACTAGAACAGTGAGTGTGTTCTGGACATTTTACAACTTTCTGAGTTCTGACGTTGATTTATGAATACCACAAAAATCTTCGAATATGTTAACAACTCTTGAATGATCCAGCTAATTCAGAGTAATTTCATCCACTCGATAAAAGAGTTTTTATTTGATCGAATTCTCTTCTTCGTGTCATCTTTGAAGTGGTCGAAAGGAAATGTGAAATCATTCGATTGGTAACTTTCTTATTCACTATAGTTCCTATCAATTGAATGCCTTGCAGTTATTTCATTATTATTTCAACCAGAGTCATTTCCGATCTTATATTCACACAGAAACCTGGCACTCCTATCCCTTGAGGATAAGGCACAAAAATTTAGGAATATCTTTCCAAATACCAAAGATGAATTATTAATACATAGCCAACCTACAAAAAGACTGATTAATATCAGGCATCCTATACCTAATATATGGAATAATATGATATATTCCTTCTTCCTTCCGATCCAAGCAACATCAATGTGCCAAAACGAAATGTTTTGTTTTGCCACGTAAAGTGAGGTTAGTTATCAGCCATCTAGAAACGTCAAACGTTTCAATCCTCGATTCAAAGCTCAAACCGAGCTATTTTCAGCGGTTGAGCCAATCTCGGGTTGAACCCGAGGTTGAATGTTTATAAAACGGAAATCGACAGTCAACCCCGGATTCGGGCGTAACCGAGGTTTGAATTTGTTTTATAAAACCTGCCCTTAGTCGTTCTTCTGCCATCGAAGCTCTTAACCATGAGCCTTCTCCATGGGCGCCCGCAGAAACCCGTAGAAATTTTTCTCAGGGGGGGCCAAAATAGAAATCAGAAGGTAATATTGAGGTGTCGTGCTGAAAAACGATAGGGCCATCAAAATCTCAGGGGGGGCTATAGCCCCCCTGGCCCTCCCCCTGCGGGCGCCCATGGCCTTCTCAGAGTGGAAAATTACCTCTCCGCCGTTGCCACACTAACTGGTAGTGTTGCGAGTATACTGAGAAATTTTCTCACATTTGGATACATGTCAGAATGACAGTTTTCTAGGAGATTATATATCGTCTGTGGAATCTTCTTTTCTCGTTGCCATTTCATCTTCCATAAGCGATATTCATTCGTAACGATTGAAACAGGAGGATTGTCTAATGGAAGTTTGTACTGATTTACCAACTCATTAAGGGCCGATTGCACCGTAGACAAAACTGTAGATTAAATCTTAAACGTCGATTAGTGTCTAAGGTTTAAGATTTAATCTACAGTTTTGTCTACGGTGCAATTGGCCCTTAGGGCCGATTTCAATATCTTCATTTTCATTTTTTGAATAAACGACTTTAGATATAAAAACTCCTAATTTGAATAAATTCATTACTTCAGATGACAGTCGAGATGATCGAAGTAGCAATGGACGTTTGAGGAATAGTTCTTCAAACACCTAAATAAGTCAATATTAATCCGTGAATTGCAACCTAGCTTGAAATGGACAAATTATTTTCCTAAAATTCAGATTTTTTTCATTATTGGAACTAATTACCCTCCAATATTCACTTAAATATGATTCAATTCTATTTTTTCATCAAACACAAGATTTGAGGGTTCGTCCAGTCCAGGGGGGGGTCATGACCCCCATGACCTCCCACTGGATCCGCGCTTGCCAGCGTTCTCCACCTTATCAAACCATTACCGAAACTCCTTCAAGGAGAGGGATTTTCAGAAACATTGAAAATCTCTCACACCAGGAATGTTCCCCAAGGAGAAAAATTGTTGGGATAGTCCAAAGCAGGGAGAGACAACTATGAAAATTTAAAATTTTACCCAGAATAAGATCTTTTGTTATTAGACCACTCTCAAATATTGCGGAATTAGGTACCTATTACGAATAATTTATTCAAAAATATGTCATCGGTGACAGCAAATTTCATGCTGTGGCATAAACTCATCGATCAAAATTATGAATCTAGTCATTTTAATTGAAAATTTAAAAATGATATATAACCTTTAACTATGTATTCACTATTATAATTTTATTGACTATTATAATTTTTGAAAAATGCTATAGTAAGGCATCAAGTGTTCATTTCCAAGAACTTCAGTTATTTGAACATAATTCGACAAGGTTAATGATTTAATTCATAATTACCACCAGCGATTGGAATATCAAAAGGTGCAGCATAATAATACTTGAAACTTATTAACCGCTCTGGCCCTGTTGTTTTTTGTGGTCGAATGGTCATTATTCAAAAATACTAAAACACTGCATTTTTTCATTCAATGTGTTTAATATATGAGGAAAGCGTATGAATGAACCACTTTTATTCAATAAAACTTATTCACTGTAGAATATTCGAAGACTAAGTTCGTAAAACTGTATGAAACCCTGCCAAAAATACCGCATGAAATCTCATAAAAACATATAGACAATTTATGAGATTTCATAAGGATCTATGAGGAGAAGCTGTATCCTATACGTACCCCTGCCAAAAATGTCTCATAGAAAATTTCTGTATGAGAACTGATGAGATCCTAATTGGATAGTGAAACCGCAAATCCGTATAAAACCATATACGATATTCATTAGTATTTAATGGAGACTACCGATACACATTGCTTTAGTTTCTAATGGCATTTACTAACGTAAATCATATACGTTTCTATAAGCGATTCCTACATTGAATGGACCTTGTTCCTACGAGTTTTTATAAGACTCTATAGTTTTCAAATGTGTTTTTCACACATAAGTCCTATCTGTTTCTAATGTGTTTTTACACATAACCCATATCCGTTCCTACGAGTTTTTATAAGGATCTATAGTTTTCAAATGTGGTTTTCACACATAATACCTACCTGTTTCTAATGTGTTTTCACCAGTTTCTATAAGAATCTATAGTTTTCAAATGTGTTTTTCACACATAAGACCTATCTGTTTCTAATGTGTTTTTACACATAACCCATATCCGTTCCTACGAGCTTTTATAAGGATCTATAGTTTTCAAATGTGGTTTTCACACATAATACCTACCTGTTTCTAATGTGTTTTTACCAGTTTCTATAAGAATCTATAGTTTTCAAATGTGGTTTTCACACATAAGACCTATCTGTTTCTAATGTGTTTTTACACACAACCCATATCCGTTCCTACGAGTTTTTATAAGGATCTATAGTTTTCAAATGTGGTTTTCACACAAAGACCTATCTGTTTCTAATGTGTTTTTACACATAACCCATATCCGTTCCTACGAGTTTTTATAAGGATCTATAGTTTTCAAATGTGCTTTTCACACATTATAGGTACCTACCGGTTTCTAATGTGTTTTTACACATGCTTCATATCCGTTTCTATGAGAATCTATAGTTTTCCAATGTGGTTTTCACACGTAATACTTACCTGTTTCAAATCTGTTTGTACACAAAATTAATTTCTGCTGTATGTTTCTACGAGTTAATGAGGTTTGAGAATAAATGAGAATGTATAAGATTTTATAGCAGTCACAAGTTATAAGGATCTATACAGGATGTCCCAAGTTCGAGTGCCTACTAGACGTTTCTGGAGAACTGGACTTATTTGAGATCTGAAAATTGGGATTATGATATTGTTCTAAATTTTCTACCGACCTAAAATAGTTTCAAGGCCAGAGCACTTCCGGTTATACAGGGAATGAAAATAAATTTGCTAAAAAATTTTTTTTTTCAATCTTTTCGTTCCTGATATGATTGAGTATTCGATTCTGAATACATTTCTGTTAAAAACATTGTAGTCATTCAAACAGTTTTCAGAATATCGAAAAAAAAACCTGAGAAAAAGTAAAATATTCATAGCCAGTATCATGCTCATTTTTCTTATTCTGAACATCCCGAGTGTGAACCGTTCTCACAACGTCAAAGTAGAAGAGCGTGGAGAGGTCATACATCTTTTGAATTTCATAAATATCATCACAGGGTGTTCCAATTTTTATGTCGAAAACTGTGATCGAAAATTGGCCATAACTTCTGTTTTTCAAATTAGAACCCTATTTTTTTATGATTGCGTTGATGAGAAAAATTGCGTTGATTGAGAAAAATAATGATAGCACTCTCAGATGCTCTTGCTCCTAAAATCAGTAATTCTCGAGTTATTCGAACTTTTCTAGATTCATGTAGTAGCTACATAGATTCAAATTCATCGAATCTGGTTCAGATTCGATGGAAATCTTTATGAAACCATAGTAACAACTTATAATTAGACCTGCCACTTGTGAATTATCAATGGAATCATTCATCTTCTATGGTCACAGAATATTCTCATGCAATATTTTCATGGAATAAAATCGAAAAGTATACAGATAAAACCTAAAATTAGACCTGTCACTTGTGAATTATTAATGGGAAAATGTATCTTCTTTGGTCACAGAATATTCTCAAGTAAAAGATCAGATGAATTTGATTCTACGTACAACATGAATCCAGAAAAGCTCAAATAACTCGGGAATTACTGAATTTAGGAGAAAGAGCATCTGAGAGTGCTTTCATTACTTTTTTTCGCAGAATCCAACGAAATTATGAAAAAATAGGGTTCTAATTTGAAAAACAGAAGTTATGACCGATTTTCGATCAGCGTTTTCGACACAAAATTGGAAAATCCCTGATATTCATGCAAATTTATTTTCACTCCCAGTATAACCGGAAGTGCTCTGGCTCTAAAAATAGAGAATTTCGAACAATATCATAATCCCAATTTTCAGATTTCAAATATGTCCCGTTCTCTAGAAACGTCTAATAGGCACTCGAACTTGGACACCCTGTATTTCTCAAATTGTGTTTCAGATGGCAATTCAGAAAATTAGGACAATATGGTTTGCATGTGTTTTACCAAGAGGATAATAGAAGAGAATGTACGACATTGAAGTTAGAGTGAAAATGTAAATTCATATATCGTACCATCACCGATATTCGCCAGAAATCATAATAATTCACACTTAATCATTCGCTATTGAGAATTTGACAGTTTGAAAGTTTACTTAAAATATCCATATGTTTCTAACTGAAATTCCTAGGATTATAATAATACGTTTTTATATGGTTATAGATACCTATCAAATCAAATCAAATATGTTTATTATTACCACCACAATCAAATACAATCATTTACAATGTTCGAACTATTGGTTGGTGGATTTATACAGTTGGAGTGAAAGAATTCATAGCGGCTTGAAATGTTTATTTCTTATCCGTTCATGAGATGCTTGAATAGGTACATACTGAATTATTACGTATTTCACTGACCACAGTGACATTGACATTTCATAATTTCATTGAGGACAATATTATGGAATAATTTTACAGAAGTAACTTGAAAAGAACACATAATTACGGAAAAGCATACCTATTTATATAATTCACATCATATTCCAGCTTGTTTTTACAATATAACCTCACTTCACACAAAATACAATGTTCTCTTTTGAACGAAAACACATAAGAGTCTTTCATAAAGGCACTAATCCATCACATTTTTCTTCTAAAAAGATATAATTCACATCAGAGTTCAGCTTGTTTCTACAATATAACCTCACTTCACACAAAATACAATGTTCTCTTCAGACCGAAAACACATAATAAAGTCTTTCATAAAGGAACGTATGCATCACATTTTCATTCTAGAAAAGTGAAATTAATTATTATTGTAATTTCCCAACAAATAAGAAATAAACTTCTTTATACGTCAATTTGCTTCACTCATTCACACGTGTTTCACGTAATCACGTTTCATGGCGGCGACGCTCCACGGCGTCATAATCTGAACTTTCCGATGCGCACGCATCAGGCTTGTATAGTACATGTTGTACGATAAATAAATAAATATTAATATAGTACATGTAGTATGTATTAGAAACCGGTTCCCATCACTGTACTAAAAGAAACGTTTCCCAATCTCTATTCTTAATAGTAGATGTACTAAAAGACCGAATAATCTTTTAGTACAATTACGAGAGAGAGCATAGCATTTTAGTCCTTATATACGACGGCATAAGATTCATATTTGCTTAGCGCTATGGAACTATTTGGAATTTTGTGTCTTTTAATACGTTGAAAGGAACGGAATTTGGTCCATATCCCAATGGAAGTTGGAACATACGGGTCACATTGTCTTAACGTTTCCCTTATTCGTTCATTTGTGTCTCCAGTAAATCTGGGATCGCTTAGCGCTCATGAAAGAACGAACTATTGGGATTTATTCGGTCTTTTAGTACATTCAACTGGAAGGGAATTTGGTCCTTATTTCATTTTTCTTACGATTAATATTGCCTTAACGTTTCCCTCATTCGTTCATTTGTGTCTCTAGTACATCTGGGATCGCTTAGCGCTCATGAAAGAACGAACTATTGGGATTTGTTCGGTCTTTTAGTACCTACATTCAACGGGATGGGAATTTGGTCCTTATTCCATTGTACTTACGACTCATATTGCCTCAACGTTTCCCTTATTCGTTCATTTGTCTAGTACTCTAGTACATTTGAGATCGCTTAGCGCTCAAGAAAGAACGAACTATTGGGATTGGGATACATTCACTTATTCGGTCTTTTAGTACATTCAACGGAAAGGGAATTTGGTCCATATTCCAATGGTCTTACGACTCATATTTCCTTAACGATTCCTTTATTCGTTCATTGTGTCTTTAGTACATAGTACATGTACCCCCAGTACCCCCCCCCCCGTAAATCCGCCCTTGCTGCTTGTTACAGACTCTCATAAAATCGACATTCCTCATTGACACTTGTGAATTCTCAGATAATTCGAGCCACATTAAAACTCATAAGATTCGCATGAAATTGGATAAGGAATTCCTGATAGAAACCATCGAATCCTGGAACCACTCTCCACACAAAATTCCCAATAAAATCTTGAACTCTCATTTGAGCCACATTGAAACTCATAAGATCCGCCTAAAATTACATAAGGAATTCCTGACACATTCCACATATTTCTCATATGTTTTCAGGCTCGTGAATAAGCATAAAACATTATTATGATTGAAATTGGAATACCTTATTGAATCTCGTAGCCGCCAGAATCTAACAATGCCTGATACAGACTCTTATACTTCACAGCCGAGCTTCCTCACTGAAACTTGTGAATTCTCGGTTAATTTGAGCCAGATTAAAACTCATAAGATACGCATGAAATCACATAAGGAATTCCTGATACATTCCACATATTTCTCACAGGTTTTCAGGCTCGTGAAGGAGCAAAAAAACATTAATATGATTGAAATTGGAATACCTTATTGAATCTCGTAGCCGCCAGAATCTAACAATGCCTGATACAGACTCTTATACTTCACAGCCGAGCTTCCTCACTGAAACTTGTGAATTCTCGGTTAATTTGAGCCAGATTAAAACACATAAGATCCGCATGAAATCACATAAGGAATTCCTGATACATTCCACATATTTCTCATAGGTTTTCAGGCTCGTGAAGGAGCATAAAACATTATTATGATTGAAATTGGAATACCTTATTGAATCTCGTAGCCGCCAGAATCTAACAATGCCTGATACAGATTCTTATACTTCACAGCCGAGCTTCCTCACTGAAACTTGTGAATTCTCAGTTAATTTGAGCCAAATTAAAACACATAAGATCCGCATGAAATCACATAAGGAATTCCTGATACATTCCACATATTTCTCATAGGTTTTCAGGCTCGTGAATAAGCATAAAACATTATTATGATTGAAATTGGAATACCTTATTGAACCTCGTAGCCGCCAGAATCTAACAATGCCTGATACAGACTCTTATACTTCACAGCCGAGCTTCCTCACTGAAACTTGTGAATTCTCAGTTAATTTGTGCCAGATTAAAACTCATAAGATCCGCATGAAATCACATAAGGAATTCCTGATACATTCCACATATTTCTCATATGTCTTCAGGCTCGTGAATAACCATAAAACATTATTATGATTGAAATTGGAATACCTTATTGAATCTCGTAGCCGCCAGAATCTAACAATGCCTGATACAGACTCTTATACTTCAGAGCCGAGATTCCTCACTGAAACTTGTGAATTCTCGGTTAATTTTGATGTTTTAGGAAGTAAACCAGTATTTCTCTTAATATATTTATTCATTCATATAACATAAAACGTAAGATACATCCGCTAACTCAGTTAACTCCACAGAACATCTATCTTAACCTATATCAACTCGCAACCATAGAATCCAATATAGCCGGTTTTGTGCGGTATGACATAATATCATATTTTAGTGGATATTTACAACACCCCTCCTCACTAAAATGTTCAAACTGTTCTATTCTAAATTCTTAATACCTAAATCATCTCTAAATTTAACAAAAGAAATATAACTCAAACCTTTAGTTAATACATCTGCTATTTGCTTATCAGTTGAGATATATAAGATTACTAAAACATTATTATTGATGTGTTCTGAAACAAAGTTATATTTGATGTCAATGTGCTTTACCCTTTTGTTATTCGCTGGGTTATTCAACATACATATACATCCTTGATTGTCCTCATAAACTAACATAGGTTTTACATCAATTTTGAAATCCTGCAAAAGTTTGATAAAATATAAACCTTCTGAAACTGCATTACATAAAGCGATTAGCTCTGCCTCTGCACTAGATAAAGAAACACAATGTTGCTTTCGAGTAGCCCACATCAAAGTATTATTAGAAAGTTTAAAAACAAATCCAGATACAGACTTGCGATCACTCGTGTCGCCTCCCCAATCTGAATCTACAAAACATTCCAATTGAAAATTATTTTCTTGGCGTATATATTCTAATCCAAAGTTTTGTGTGCCTTTAAGATATCTAACTACTCTCTTCAATTCATTCCAAGCATAATAAGGAGCTTTGTCTTGCAAACGACTAAAAACATTCAAAGCAAAAACATATGTCTGGCCTTGTACCCAACATCAGATACATAATGCATCCCAACAATTCTCGATATGGCTTACTCGTGACATCTTTTGAATTCTTACATGCTTCAATACATAATTTTGGTTCTATTGGAATTTGTGAACATTTACTATCTTCCATTGTGAATCTCTTAATAAGTTTAGCAATGTAATGTTCCTGATTGATTCTCAATACACCTTTGTCTCTATCATAATTGATTTCTAATCCCAAAAAATATTTAAGTTCTCCTTTATCTACCATTTTAAACTCTGTCATAAGTTGCATCTTTATTTTATTAATTAGAACTAAGTCTGGTCCTGATAAAATTATATCATCTACATACAACAATAGGTAAACTTTAGAATCTGTTTTATTCATGACATATAAACAATAATCATTACTGGATCTTTCAAAACCAATATTCAATAAATAAGAGTTAATTTTACTATTCCAACATCTACTAGATTGTTTCAGACCATAAAGTGATTTCTTTAATTTAAATACCCTATTTGGATTACATTGAACACCATCTGGAGGATAAATGTATACGTCATCATCAATTATTCCATTTAAAAACGCACACTTCACATCCAACTGTATAAAGTGAAACTTAAGTTGATTTCCAATTATCAAAAGTAAACGAATGGTTGACATTTTAGCTACGGGCGAATATATATTTTCATAATCGATACTTTTTTCTTGTAAAAATCCTCTCACTACTAACCTTGCTTTATACTTATCTTTTTCCAGCTTTTCTAAACTTTTATAAGCAAAAACCCACCGTGTGTCCAATATCTTGCTATTTTTAGGTATTTCTACTTCTTCCCAGGTTTCTTTTTCATAAATTGAATTCAGTTCTTTATTCATTGCACCTAACCAATAATTTTTATCTGGGCGTTTATTAATTTCAGAAAGATCCTTTGGTACCTCATCTAAAAATTCTGTTGCATTAAATGCCATATATAGTTCATAATCCTCGTACTTTTTAGGAATACTCGTTTTCCGTTTATTTTCTCCTATATCATTTGATCTTTCATAATTATTCTCACTATCGCTTGTTTCTACATTTGTACTATCATTAAATTTAACCTCATTTTCATTTTTATGTTTCGTTAGCTTTAATTGTTCATTCTCATCCGAATCTAAGCATACCTGAATATCTTTCTCTTTAAACCAGTATTCGTTTTCATTAAACTTAACATCCCTAGCTATTACAACTTTTTCTTTGTTTACATTCCAAAGTCTATATCCTGTAGGCGCATACCCTATCATCACACATTCTTCGGTAGTTGAATCAAACTTATCTCTAAATTGTTTCTGAACATGACTATATGCGGTGCATCCAAAAATTTTAAGATTACTTACGTCCGGTTTGTTACAATTCCATATCTCTGCCGGTGTGACATTTATGTTTGCCGCAATACCTCTATTCATTACATAATTTACTGTTCTTATTGCTTCATGCCAGAACTCTTTGGGCATTCCCGATTCTTCTAATATTGCTCTACTTCTTTCAACTAAGCTACGATTCTTTCTCTCTGCTTTGCCATTTTGTTGTGGTGTATATGGTGTTGTGAAATCGATTATTATCCCTTTTTCTAAACATAATCTTTTCATTTCCTTTGAAACATATTCACCTCCATTATCACATCTTAACTTCGAAATCTTACATGTAAACTTTGCTTCTACCATATTGATATATTCTTTAAACCTCTCATAAACTTCTGACTTGTTCTTTAACATATAAACTGCAGTAAAATTGGAAAAATCATCTATGAATGTTAAAATGTATCTACTACCATGGATTGCCTGTGGTGTAATAGGACCACACAAGTCCGTGTGTATTATCTCTAATAATCTTTTACTTCTTGTACGCTGACCGAATGGATATCGAGTCATCTTTCCCTTTACACATGCTTCGCAAAAATCTACATCATGCAATTTCATATTACTATCAATCCCTTTGACCATGTTACCCCTAATAATCTGTTTCAAACCACAAAAACCCACATGAGCAAATCTCCTATGCCATTTCAAATAATCTGAATTATAATATTCTACATTATGACACTCTAATGAATTTAGTTGGAAACAAATCTCATATAGATTACCTCTCTCACCGATTCCTAAAATTTCGTTATGATCATTAAGTAATTTAACACGACCCTTTTCAAATAATACCTTAATGTTAGACATTTCAAGTTTTTTGACTGATAGTAAATTTTTCCTTAAATCTGGCGTATAGAAGACATTTTTGATTGTGCATTTTATCTCTTTTCTACCTACTTTACTGATAACCTCTATATTTCCTACTCCTATTGCTAACAAAAAACTCGATTCCTTTGCAACTGCAATTTTTAAAGGTTTCTTTAACATTAATAAGTTTGAAAAATAACTTTTATCATTTACCATATGATCTGTACAGCCTGAATCAATGCAAAATTTAAGTATGTTGGAATCTACTTTGTCATTATGAACAAAATTGTTATCACTCATAAAACAGACCTTGTTCGACAGACTATCACTATTAACATTACTACAACTTTCATTACTTTGAGAATTTTCTTGCATTTCTGCCTGATTACTACGATAATAATTATTATTAAATCCACTCCCACCTGTAAATCCTCTACTTGTGCATCTGTTGCCTCTGAATCCTGATCGGTTACCTCTATAATTGCCTCTGTTGATTCGACCAACTGTTTGCATCATTCGATTGAAGTTTTGATTTCCAGACCCTTGTTCTTCTCCACGGTTTTGAGGGCAGTTCCTTTTGTAGTGACCCATTTGACCACATTTGAAGCAACCTCTCTGTGATGTAAATGCTGTAGGTGTTTTCTCCATATATTGTTTCCCATTACTCATTTTCCTCTTTTCATTTTCTGCTAGTAATTTGGATTTTACGATTTCATATGTTACATCTGACAGATTCTCAATTACGGTAACGAATGTATCATAGGATGCAGGTAAGCTCAGTAATAAATTGCATACTAAATCTTGATCGTCTAGCTTGACGTCTGCAGCTTTGAGTTGTCTCACTGTATTCTCGAATTCTTCGATAAATTTTATGGGACATTCGTTTTCTTTCAATTTCATGCTGAGGAGTTTCTTCTTTAAATATAATTGTCCAGGAAGTCCTTTTTTCTCATATTTTCCCTTCAGTACATTCCACATTTGGAGAGCTGTTTTACAATCTCTTAGACTTTCTAACTCTGTGTCCTCTACACATTGTACTACGATAGATTTAGCTTTGTTGTCCTTTCTGAGTTCTCCTGGAACTGTTTCTTTTGGTTCGGCAGTAATCATTGCAGATACATCATTTTCTGCCAACAACATTTCAACCCTGAATTTCCAGTTGTGATAGTTCCTACCATTAAGTGGTTCTATATTTAGCTTCTTATCCATTATATTTAAGCCGTTACACTGCTCATTGACCAAAACCTTTGGAAAAACTTTCAACTTTCCACGTGCTCCTTTCCCGGTTTTTTCCGATGTTCCCCTTTTCCTTGGATTAATTATCCTGTGCTATTTCCTAGATCTCTGGAATATCTGGACCCATAACCTGATGTTTTAGGAAGTAAACCAGTATTTCTCTTAATATATTTATTCATTCATATAACATAAAACATAAGATACATCCGCTAACTCAGTTAACTCCACAGAACATCTATCTTAACCTATATCAACTCGCAACCATAGAATCCAATATAGCCGGTTTTGTGCGGTATGACATAATATCATATTTTAGTGGATATTTACAACAAATTTGAGCCAGATTAAAACTCATAAGATACGCATGAAATCACATAAGGAATTCCTGATACATTCCACATATTTCTCACAGGTTTTCAGGCTCGTGAAGGAGCATAAAACATTATTATGATTGAAATTGGAATACCTTATTGAACCTCGTAGCCGCCAGAATCTAACAATGCCTGATACAGACTCTTATACTTCACAGCCGAGCTTCCTCACTGAAACTTGTGAATTCTCAGTTAATTTGAGCCACATTGAAACTCATAAGATCCGCATAAAATCACATAAGGAATTCCTGATACATTCCACATATTCCTCATAGGTTTTCAGGCTTGTGAATGAGCATAAAACATTATTATGATTGAAACTGGAATACCTTATAGAATCTCATAGCCTCCTCAAACGAATACTACCTAATAGAAACTCGTACAACTTGTATTCGGGTATGCTCATAAATTACTGATACTTATAAATCCTCATAAAAACTTATAGAAAGTTTACATGTCATGGATAACGTGTACGTATAGGATACAGCTTCTCCTCATAGATCCTTATGAAATGTCATAAATTGTCTATATGTTTTTATGAGATTTCATGCGGTATTTTTGGCAGGGACGTTATCCATGACATGTAAACTTTCTATAAGTTTTTATGAGGATTTATAAGTATAAGTAATTTATGAGCATACCCGAATACAAGTTGTACGAGTTTCTATTAGGTAGTATTCGTTTGAGGAGGCTATGAGATTCTATAAGGTATTCCAGTTTCAATCATAATAATGTTTTATGCTCATTCACAAGCCTGAAAACCTATGAGGAATATGTGGAATGTATCAGGAATTCCTTATGTGATTTTATGCGGATCTTATGAGTTTCAATGTGGCTCAAATTAACTGAGAATTCACAAGTTTCAGTGAGGAAGCTCGGCTGTGAAGTATAAGAGTCTGTATCAGGCATTGTTAGATTCTGGCGGCTACGAGGTTCAATAAGGTATTCCAATTTCAATCATAATAATGTTTTATGCTCCTTCACGAGCCTGAAAACCTGTGAGAAATATGTGGAATGTATCAGGAATTCCTTATGTGATTTCATGCGTATCTTATGAGTTTTAATCTGGCTCAAATTAACCGAGAATTCACAAGTTTCAGTGAGGAATCTCGGCTCTGAAGTATAAGAGTCTGTATCAGGCATTGTTAGATTCTGGCGGCTACGAGATTCAATAAGGTATTCCAATTTCAATCATAATAATGTTTTATGGTTATTCACGAGCCTGAAAACATATGAGAAATATGTGGAATGTATCAGGAATTCCTTATGTGATTTCATGCGGATCTTATGAGTTTTAATCTGGCACAAATTAACTGAGAATTCACAAGTTTCAGTGAGGAAGCTCGGCTGTGAAGTATAAGAGTCTGTATCAGGCATTGTTAGATTCTGGCGGCTACGAGATTCAATAAGGTATTCCAATTTCAATCATAATAATGTTTTATGCTTATTCACGAGCCTGAAAACATATGAGAAATATGTGGAATGTATCAGGAATTCCTTATGTGATTTCATGCGGATCTTATGAGTTTTAATCTGGCACAAATTAACTGAGAACTCACAAGTTTCAGTGAGGAAGCTCGGCTCTGAAGTATAAGAGTCTGTATCAGGCATTGTTAGATTCTGGCGGCTACGAGATTCAATAAGGTATTCCAATTTCAATCATAATAATGTTTTATGGTTATTCACGAGCCTGAAAACATATGAGAAATATGTGGAATGTATCAGGAATTCCTTATGTGATTTCATGCGGATCTTATGAGTTTTAATCTGGCACAAATTAACTGAGAATTCACAAGTTTCAGTGAGGAAGCTCGGCTGTGAAGTATAAGAGTCTGTACCAGGCATTGTTAGATTCTGGCGGCTACGAGGTTCAATAAGGTATTCCAATTTCAATCATAATAATGTTTCATGCTTATTCACGAGCCTGAAAACCTATGAGAAATATGTGGAATGTATCAGGAATTCCTTATGTGATTTCATGCGGATCTTATGTGTTTTAATTTGGCTCAAATTAACTGAGAATTCACAAGTTTCAGTGAGGAAGCTCGGCTGTGAAGTATAAGAGTCTGTATCAGGCATTGTTAGATTCTGGCGGCTACGAGATTCAATAAGGTATTCCAATTTCAATCATAATAATGTTTTATGGTTATTCATGAGCCTGAAAACATATGAGAAATATGTGGAATGTATCAGGAATTCCTTATGTGATTTCATGCGGATCTTATGAGTTTTAATCTGGCACAAATTAACTGAGAATTCACAAGTTTCAGTGAGGAAGCTCGGCTGTGAAGTATAAGAGTCTGTATCAGGCATTGTTAGATTCTGGCGGCTACGAGGTTCAATAAGGTATTCCAATTTCAATCATAATAATGTTTTATGCTTATTCACGAGCCTGAAAACCTATGAGAAATATGTGGAATGTATCAGGAATTCCTTATGTGATTTCATGCGCATCTTATGTGTTTTAATTCGGCTCAAATTAACTGAGAATTCACAAGTTTCAGTGAGGAAGCTCGGCTGTGAAGTATAAGAGTCTGTATCAGGCATTGTTAGATTCTGTTGGCTACGAGATTCAATAAGGTATTCCAATTTCAATCATAATAATGTTTTATGCTCCTTCACGAGCCTGAAAACCTGTGAGAAATATGTGGAATGTATCAGGAATTCCTTATGTGATTTCATGCGTATCTTATGAGTTTTAATCTGGCTCAAATTAACCGAGAATTCACAAGTTTCAGTGAGGAAGCTCGGCTGTGAAGTATAAGAGTCTGTATCAGGCATTGTTAGATTCTGGCGGCTACGAGATTCAATAAGGTATTCCAATTTCAATCATAATAATGTTTTATGCTTATTCACGAGCCTGAAAACATATGAGAAATATGTGGAATGTGTCAGGAATTCCTTATGTAATTTTAGGCGGATCTTATGAGTTTCAATGTGGCTCAAATGAGAGTTCAAGATTTTATTGGGAATTTTGTGTGGAGAGTGCTTCCAGGATTCGATGGTTTCTATCAGGAATTCCTTATCCAATTTCATGCGAATCTTATGAGTTTTAATGTGGCTCGAATTATCTGAGAATTCACAAGTGTCAATGAGGAATGTCGATTTTATAAGAGTCTGTAACAAGCAGCAAGGGCGGATTTACGGGGGGGGGGGGGGGGTACTGGGGGTACATGTACTATGTACTAAAGACACAATGAACGAATAAAGGAATCGTTAAAGCTAAGCGTCCACAGGTCCGCATCGGACGCGTCGGACGGATCGGATCAAACGGATTTCGGTATTCTTTGTATAGAAACTCGTGCAAGCCCGTACACAGACCCGCACCGGACGCATCGGAGCATCGGCATTTCTGCAATGGAGATCCGTAAATCCGATCCGTCCGATGCGTGCGATGCGGACATGTGGACGCTTAGCTTAAGGAAATATGAGTCGTAAGACCATTGGAATATGGACCAAATTCCCTTTCCGTTGAATGTACTAAAAGGCCGAATAAGTGAATGTATCCCAATCCCAATAGTTCGTTCTTTCTTGAGCGCTAAGCGATCTCAAATGTACTAGAGTACTAGACAAATGAATGAATAAGGGAAACGTTGAGGCAATATGAGTCGTAAGTACAATGGAATAAGGACCAAATTCCCATCCCGTTGAATGTATGTATGACGCCGTGGAGCGTCGCCGCCATGAAACGTGATTACGTGAAACACGTGTGAATGAGTGAAGCAAATTGACGTATAAAGAAGTTTATTTCTTATTTGTTGGGAAATTACAATAATAATTAATTTCACTTTTCTAGAATGAAAATGTGATGCATACGTTCCTTTATGAAAGACTTTATTATGTGTTTTCGGTCTGAAGAGAACATTGTATTTTGTGTGAAGTGAGGTTATATTGTAGAAACAAGCTGAACTCTGATGTGAATTATATCTTTTTAGAAGAAAAATGTGATGGATTAGTGCCTTTATGAAAGACTCTTATGTGTTTTCGTTCAAAAGAGAACATTGTATTTTGTGTGAAGTGAGGTTATATTGTAAAAACAAGCTGGAATATGATGTGAATTATATAAATAGGTATGCTTTTCCGTAATTATGTGTTCTTTTCAAGTTACTTCTGTAAAATTATTCCATAATATTGTCCTCAATGAAATTATGAAATGTCAATGTCACTGTGGTCAGTGAAATACGTAATAATTCAGTATGTACCTATTCAAGCATCTCATGAACGGATAAGAAATAAACATTTCAAGCCGCTATGAATTCTTTCACTCCAACTGTATAAATCCACCAACCAATAGTTCGAACATTGTAAATGATTGTATTTGATTGTGGTGGTAATAATAAACATATTTGATTTGATTTGATAGGTATCTATAACCATATAAAAACGTATTATTATAATCCTAGGAATTTCAGTTAGAAACATATGGATATTTTAAGTAAACTTTCAAACTGTCAAATTCTCAATAGCGAATGATTAAGTGTGAATCATTATGATTTCTGGCGAATATCGGTGATGGTACGATATATGAATTTACATTTTCACTCTAACTTCAATGTCGTACATTCTCTTCTATTATCCTCTTGGTAAAACACATGCAAACCATATTGTCCTAATTTTCTGAATTGCCATCTGAAACACAATTTGAGAAATACAGGGTGTCCAAGTTCGAGTGCCTATTAGACGTTTCTAGAGAACGGGACATATTTGAAATCTGAAAATTGGGATTATGATATTGTTCGAAATTCTCTATTTTTAGAGCCAGAGCACTTCCGGTTATACTGGGAGTGAAAATAAATTTGCATGAATATCAGGGATTTTCCAATTTTGTGTCGAAAACGCTGATCGAAAATCGGTCATAACTTCTGTTTTTCAAATTAGAACCCTATTTTTTCATAATTTCGTTGGATTCTGCGAAAAAAAGTAATGAAAGCACTCTCAGATGCTCTTTCTCCTAAATTCAGTAATTCCCGAGTTATTTGAGCTTTTCTGGATTCATGTTGTACGTAGAATCAAATTCATCTGATCTTTTACTTGAGAATATTCTGTGACCAAAGAAGATACATTTTCCCATTAATAATTTACAAGTGACAGGTCTAATTTTAGGTTTTATCTGTATACTTTTCGATTTTATTCCATGAAAATATTGCATGAGAATATTCTGTGACCATAGAAGATGAATGATTCCATTGATAATTCACAAGTGGCAGGTCTAATTATAAGTTGTTACTATGGTTTCATAAAGATTTCCATCGAATCTGAACCAGATTCGATGAATTTGAATCTATGTAGCTACTACATGAATCTAGAAAAGTTCGAATAACTCGAGAATTACTGATTTTAGGAGCAAGAGCATCTGAGAGTGCTATCATTATTTTTCTCAATCAACGCAATTTTTCTCATCAACGCAATCATAAAAAAATAGGGTTCTAATTTGAAAAACAGAAGTTATGGCCAATTTTCGATCACAGTTTTCGACACAAAAATTGGAACACCCTGTGATGATATTTATGAAATTCACAAGATGTATGACCTCTCCACGCTCTTCTACTTTGACGTTGTGAGAACGGTTCACACTCGGGATGTTCAGAATAAGAAAAATGAGCATGATACTGGCTTTGAATATTTTACTTTTTCTCAGGTTTTTTTTTCGATATTCTGAAAACTGTTTGAATGAATACAATGTTTTTAACAGAAATGTATTCAGAATTGAATTCTCAATCATATCAGGAACGAAAAGATTGAAAAAAAAATTTTTTTAGCAAATTTATTTTCACTCCCTGTATAACCGGAAGTGCTCTGGCCTTGAAACTATTTTAGGTCGGTAGAAAATTTAGAACAATATCATAATCCCAATTTTCAGATCTCAAATAAGTCCAGTTCTCCAGAAACGTCTAGTAGGCACTCGAACTTGGGACATCCTGTATAGATCCTTATAACTTGTGACTGCTATAAAATCTTATACATTCTCATTTATTCTCAAACCTCAACTCGTAGAAACATACAGCAGAAATTAATTTTGTGTACAAACAGGTTTGAAACAGGTAAGTATTACGTGTGAAAACCACATTGGAAAACTATAGATTCTCATAGAAACGGATATGAAGCATGTGTAAAAACACATTAGAAACCGGTAGGTACCTATAATGTGTGAAAAGCACATTTGAAAACTATAGATCCTTATAAAAACTCGTAGGAACGGATATGGGTTATGTGTAAAAACACATTAGAAACAGATAGGTCTTTGTGTGAAAACGACATTTGAAAACTATAGATCCTTATAAAAACTCGTAGGAACGGATATGGGTTATGTGTAAAAACACATTAGAAACAGATAGGTCTTATGTGTGAAAAACACATTTGAAAACTATAGATTCTTATAGAAACTGGTAAAAACACATTAGAAACAGATAGGTATTATGTGTGAAAACCACATTTGAAAACTATAGATCCTTATAAAAACTCGGATATGGGTTATGTGTTATAAAAACTCGGATATGGGTTATGTGTAAAAACACATTAGAAACAGATAGGTCTTATGTGTGAAAAACACATTTGAAAACTATAGATTCTTATAGAAACTGGTAAAAACACATTAGAAACAGGTAGGTATTATTGTGAAAACCACATTTGAAAACTATAGATCCTTATAAAAACTCGTAGGAACGGATATGGGTTATGTGTAAAAACACATTAGAAACAGATAGGTCTTATGTGTGAAAAACACATTTGAAAACTATAGATTCTTATAGAAACTGGTAAAAACACATTAGAAACAGGTAGGTATTATTGTGAAAACCACATTTGAAAACTATAGATCCTTATAAAAACTCGTAGGAACGGATATGGGTTATGTATAAAAACACATTAGAAACAGATAGGTCTTATCTGTGAAAAACACATTTGAAAACTATAGATTCTTATAGAAACTGGTGAAAACACATAAGAAACAGGTAGGTATTATGTGTGAAAACCACATTTGAAAACTATAGATCCTTATAAAAACTCGTAGGAACGGATATGGGTTATGTGTAAAAACACATTAGAAACAGATAGGACTTATGTGTGAAAAACACATTTGAAAACTATAGAGCCTTATAAAAACTCGTAGGAACAAGGTCCATTCAATGTAGGAATCGCTTATAGAAACGTATATGATTTACGTTAATAAATGCCATTAGAAACTAAAGCAATGTGTATCAGTAGTCTCCACTAAATACTGATGAATATCGTATATGGTTTTATACGGATTTGCGGTTTCACTATCCAATTAGGATCTCATCAGTTCTCATACATAAATTTTCTATCAGTTTCTATGAGACATTTTTGGCAGGGAAGCTTTCATTTCACAGCTTAAAACATTGCTGTTGAGAAATGTAAGCTTTTTTATGTTCTGCGAACTTACGTTTAAAGCCGGCCATAGACATCGTTATTTTTCATCCGTTTATAACGCCGCGATACGAACCGTCGAGTCATATCGCAGAACTGTTTTGCCCACACACTTCGGTAAATTCTACCAGTTATTTTGCTGTCGATCGCGAATTAGCACGTCATGAAGAGGAAACATCTCTTAGCAGTGGCGGCCGCGGTTTCGGTGCTGAATAAAAAAGAAATAAAGAAACGGTCAATATGGGATTTGTACTACGCCAATGGAAAATAACCGCCGATTCTCGACGAAATCCCCATACACAGTCGGTATGGCACGACAACCGATGAACCGTCGTGACAAAAATCAAGCCGCGGCAGATATTTCTACCGACGATTCGTACCGACGGTTCTTCGCCACACACATCGGTTTTTGGCGCTTTTGCCGTGACGGTTCGTATCGCGGCGTTATAAATGGATGAAAAATAACGATGTCTATGGCCGGCTTAACGCTGACTATTTCACTCAAACCATTTTTAGTGAGGAAGTTTCCATAGAAACACTCGTTTCACATCGATAAAACATACAAGCCGGCAAAACTAACAAGTTGGTTTTCCATCGATATAATTTGGACATTTATCTAATTCATAGATAGCGTAATCTCCTCAAACAATGGTAAAACCGATAACAACATTATTTTGAGCGAAATGTTGGGGGATACGATCAGAAAGGAATATCGGCTGCCTACCCCACTCACCGTCGACCTCTGCCGTTTCCGCTTGACTATCCTCACTGTCTGCATGTTCAACCATTGCTTGTGAAATTGGCTGAGGAGCTGGTGCTTCCGTTTCGGCGAAATCACTATCATAGAACGAATCAGAACTGGGGTGATCCTGTAAGAAACCATGAAGATTGGCATCTTTATTCAGTGAGAAAAGATACAGCATAAAAGGCAATACAATGAGAGGTCTCAATTCGAACTTTCATGAGACGAACGAAGGTCATGGGTCATAATTTCTTTTGCGCTTCTGGTAAATACTGCTATAAAACGGGCTGAAAATTGTGAATTTAGTTGAACTGATAATTTCGATGTACCAAATTATATCAAGTTCAACATTTTTTGAAATTTTAGGTTACTGTTTTTGCAGTGGAAGGACAGGTAAATAAACTATTCTTAGTAAATTGCCAACGTTTCGATCACTTCATTATGATCTTCTTCAGGGCTAAAATATAATATCGAGGGTCAGAATAGCGACACTTGTTGAAATATATACCCAGTACATAATTAAAAGATAAAACTGTTCTATGTGCTACATGCGCAAGAGATCTATGATTTCTATGTTTCCGGGATTCTGCGTAATCCCCTCCCTCTTTTGTGTGTAACGCTCTCTCTAGATGTGCAACGTTGTAATGTAACGTACTTTAGTGTTTAAATTGTCAGTGTATTCACAACACAGTTATTTCTAATATTTTAATAAAGACTCTGTAAATAGATCAAGGTGCGTGTTATTTTCTTGTTCTTTAACAGGTTATCGGCCCAGAAAACGTTATACCACGTGCTAAATATTGTGAAATAGTGTTGTGATCAGACAAACATTAAAAATACAAGATGGCCGTTAATTATTTCACTAGTGTGCCAAAGCTAGCCGGTCGCGAAAATTATCAAGAATGGGTGTTCGCCATTGAAAACGTGCTTGTGCTTGAAGGACTATCCAATTGCATCACTGGTGTTGAAAAGGACTCTACTCTACTAGCAAAAACCAAGGCGAAAATAATATTAACGATGGAGCCATCACTATACACCCACGTGAGAGAAGCGACAACTCCTGAAGAAATATGGACGAAACTGAAGAATCTGTACGACGATAGCGGTTTTTCCAGGAAGATTGGACTTTTGAGGACATTAATATCAGCCAGATTGGAAAAACATGATTCTATGGAGAGTTACATAAATCAGGTAGTTGAAACATCGCAGAAGCTGAGAAGAACTGGATTCAATATCAGTGAAGAATGGGTCGGTTCACTTCTCTTGGCAGGATTACCTGAGAAATATACACCTATGTAGTAATATTTAAATATGTAATGTATGTATGTGTTGTATGCATTGAGAAGAACACTTTGTCTTCTATGACAATTATGAATATTCTGTGGCTCGAGCTGAGGACTCGAGCAGGAGGGTAAACAACAGTTCTGTTTTATATTCGGTTGTAACGTAACGGTTGTCGTTATCGAAATCACGGTTGCTGTACAAGTTACCTGAGAGGGCTCAGGCAGATACAGTTTGATTTCGACCGCGTTCGTATTTATGTGAGTAGACTATTATATATATCTGTGTGTAAAACTTTATATAAACCTTCTGTGAATAAACTGCATAATCTGTGGAAGTCTTATCTATCTAAATCTAACCCACGTATCCGTCAATCCGCCCATCATCCTACAACTCAGAAGTGGGATACGTACGGGTTAAGATAAGATAACCTATAAAGGTCCACGTGTTGTGTTGTGATAACAAACTTTGTTCGCGAATTGACTAAGAAGTGCACGTGTTCGTCCATCGTACAACGCGATACGATACGGATATGGAAAGTGTTTGAATAAGGATTTCCGGATAGAAATTGGAAATGGAGAAGCAAGGATCCAGGATGTCTCTAGAAGATGTCGCCAAGTTGGCGATCAGATACCTGGATGAAGATGAAAAGTTGGTCTGTGATAAAACCAACCGTTCGCCCAGTCTCCTTGCCACGTTGGATGCACTTTCCATTGAAGACGCTTTCAATGTTGCGTTTGCGGTAAGAACTATCGCATTGAGCCGCAGCAGACCACAAGAATCGGACTTCTCGATTGCGACCCAGATGTGTAACATGCTGTTTCGTGAAGAATATGACGGTCAAGTTCAGGGGCCAGTTCCTCCAAAAAGTGAATTTTTAAATCCCGAAAATGAGGCAATTTCAAATCCCGTGCATGAAAAAGAAGATGATGTCGTGATTGCTGATGAATCAAATACTGCCGATGAATCTACCGACGAGGATGAAAATGTCCCTATAATTATGGATGAAACCAGTGCGGAGAACAAGCCACTTTATGAGAATGCAGAACAAGAATGTGAAAAAGCTGCTGAAGAAGATGATGATGACGTGATTCATGTAGATGTAGAATCTGGAGAAACTTATCCAGCTGATAATGAGGAAATTGAAGGAAAACCAACGGAAGTAGATGACGAAGAAGAAATAGGAATCTATATGGAAAATACGAACAAGCCAGATACTACAATGATGAAACAGTGTTTGCCTTGTGCCACCCCATGTAAAAGTGTTGAAGTGCTTAAGGAGTGTAATGACAATGGCATTGAAATACCTCGTGTTGGTGATATTGAAGGTTATGATTTCAAGATATCTGCTTGTGACTGTGAAGATAATCTCAGAATGTCTAAAGCATATGAAATTATTGAAAATCAAATGCCGAATGTCAAGGAAAAGTTGAACCCGAATTTCAAAGAACTGTATGGAAATCTATTATGTGACATATTGTTTGTGTTCAAAGACTTTTTGTTGGCCCCTAAGCCACCCGATCATAATTGTAGGTTAAGTCATATTTCGAGCTTTTAGGTTATATTTCGAGTTTTTGGTTAAATTATGTTTTTCTTTATAGGTTAGGTGAATGCTTGTGTTTTTTTAAGGTTAGATAGTTTTAGATAATTTGTGTTGTGAGTAATAAACTCCAATTTTCAATTGTCCTTTATAACTCAGTCAGGTATGGCCGAGTTGTAGTAATATTTAAATATGTAATGTATGTATGTGTTGTATGCATTGAGAAGAACACTTTGTCTTCTATGACAATTATGAATATTCTGTGGCTCGAGCTGAGGACTCGAGCAGGAGGGTAAACAACAGTTCTGTTTTATATTCGGTTGTAACGTAACGGTTGTCGTTATCGAAATCACGGTTGCTGTACAAGTTACCTGAGAGGGCTCAGGCAGATACAGTTTGATTTCGACCGCGTTCGTATTTATGTGAGTAGACTATTATATATATGTGTGTGTAAAACTTTATATAAACCTTCTGTGAATAAACTGCATAATCTGTGGAAGTCTTATCTATCTAAATCTAACCCACGTATCCGTCAATCCGCCCATCATCCTACACCTATGATCATGGCCATCGAGCACGCGGGGATGATGATCACTACAGATGCCATTAAATCTAAGTTGCTCGATATGCAAGTAGATAGCGATAGAGGTGGAGAGGCGTTTTCTGCAGTAAAAAAGAAACAGTTTCATAAGAAGCCTAGAGATGGCGGCAGAAGCAACGACTTTAAGTCAAATTCCGTAGAAAAGGTAAACAATAGAGATCGAAGCAATGTTACATGTTACAAATGTAAAGAAAAAGGACATTTTATGTCGCAATGCCCAAACAAAAAAACAACCTATGCTTTGAGTGCCGTGTTCGCTAATGGCTCATTCAGCAACACTGACTGGTACATCGACAGCGGGGCAAGTTTTCATTTAACATCTGATGATAACCTACTTGTTAACAGACGGAAGTTTGAAATGAAGGAAATCGTATGTGCCAATGAGGCCAAATTAGCAGTTAAAAATGCAGGCGATATAAAAATGCAAACCATGGTAGAAGGAAAAAGTGTTAACGTGTTGTTACAAAATGTACACTTTGTTCCAGGACTCACCACGAATCTGGTTTCTGTTAGCCAGGTAATTAAAAATGGGGCCAAAGTTAATTTCCATGCCACAGGATGTGAAATTTATAATAAAAATAACATCCTTGTAGGGATAGCTGATTTGAAGGATAATGTGTACAAATTGAGATTGAACAGAGAAAGTTCGACAGCATTATTGGCTACTTCAACAGTTACAGTAGACCTATGGCATCGAAGGTTAGGTCACATCAACACAGATTTTCTGAGAAGAATGCCAGATGTAGTTGATGGTATTGCACCAATAAAGATGGAAGAAAAAATACAAAAATCTAATTGTGAGGTATGTTGCGAGGCCAAACAGAATAGATTGCCTTTTCCAGCCAAAGGAAGTAGAGCAAAAGATAAATTAGATATTATTCATAGTGATGTCTGTGGACCCCATGAAAAATTATCAATAGGAGGCTCAAGGTATTTTTTAACATTTATTGACGACTATACAAGAATGTGTTTTGTATATTTTTTGAAATCAAAGGATGAAGTCCCAGAATATTTTCACCAATTCAGATGTCGAGTGGAGAAGCAGATGGGAAAACAAATAAAAATCCTGAGAACAGATAATGGAGGGGAGTACATTGGAGGACCTTTCCAGAATTATCTGAAGAACAATGGTATCGTTCACCAAAGAACAAACAGTTATACACCTGAACAGAACGGGATGGCAGAAAGGTTCAATAGAACAATTGTGGAAAAAGCAAGATGCTTACTCTTCGACCAAGACTTGGACAAGCATTTTTGGGCTGAAGCATGTAATACTGCTTGCTTCCTGATGAATCGTTCTGTCAATTCCAATAATCCAAGAACACCTTATGAAATGTGGTATAACAAAAAGCCAGACATAAGCAATATAAGAGTGTTTGGAAGTACAGCTATGACTCATGTTCCAAAAGAGAAGAGGCAGAAATGGGACAGAAAGGCGATTAAATGTATCCTTGTGGGATTCGATGAGCATACAAAGGGATACAGAATTTATGATCAGAAGAGGAGAAAAGTCTTCACCAGTAGGGATGTAACGATAATTGAGAACTCAAGAAGAATTAATATTGCTGTGGAAGAGAAAGAAACAAAGCAGGTGGTGACTGATTCAGTGGGGGTTCCCTCATTAAAAATGGAAGATCATCATCCAGTCGTAGAAGATCATAATCCAGTCGTAGAAGATCATAATCCAGTCGTAGAAGATCATCATCCAGTCATAGAAGATCTGCACCATGCTGAACCTGAACCTTCCACAGTTGTATCGGAGGAGCAACCTAGAAGATCCCAAAGAGTGAAAAAGAAGAAAATGGACCCGGACTTCGTAACATATTCGTGTGTTGAACATGTTGATCATACTAATCCATTAACTTTTACAGATGCGTTGTCTAGGCCTGATGGAAATTTTTGGAGAAGTGCCATTGATGAAGAACTGAAATCTTTCGAAGAGAATCAAGCTTGGGATCTAGTTGATCCAGAGAAAGATGCCACAGTTGTCGATTCCAGATGGGTGTTTAAGAAGAAAACTTCTGCTGACGGAGAAGTAAAATATCGGGCCAGGTTAGTTGCCAAGGGATTCACGCAAAAATATGGGATTGACTACAACGAGACATTCTCTCCTGTAGTACGACATTCTACTCTCAGAATTTTATTTTCTTTAACTGTAAGTTTGAATTTAGATATAAGGCATTTAGATATAAAAACGGCTTTCCTGAATGGCCATTTATCAGAGAAAGTTTTTATGCGAATACCTGAAGGTTTAAAATGTTCAGACACAGAAAAAGGTAAAGTCTTAAAACTCAATAAGGCAGTTTATGGACTCAAACAATCTGCCAAATGTTGGAACGATAGAATAAACTCTGTATTGTTAGAATTAGGATTTGCTAAATCACAGTATGAACCCTGTCTTTTTTTCAAAAAAGGAAAGAATAGCTTCATAGTTATAACGTTATATGTTGATGATTTTTTCATTTTTTCGAATAATGTTGTAGAAACGAATTCCTTGAAAATAGAATTAAGCAAACTGTTCAAGGTCAAAGATTTAGGTTTCATTAAGGAATGTCTTGGCATGAATGTCAATTATGATATAGAAAATGGTATTTTGACTTTGAACCAGGAAACTTATATTAATCAAATTCTGAGCGAATTTAATATGTCAGACTGCAAAATTGTGAGGACACCTATGGAATGCAACCTCAATTTACAAATCAGTGACCAAACTGACCAAAGTGAACTTTCCAAGTATCCATATCAGAATTTGATTGGTAGTCTCATGTATTTAGCCGTTTTAACAAGGCCAGACATAGCATTTAGTGTTAGCTATTTAAGCCAATTTAATAAAACTTATGGTGAAATACATTGGAAACATGCTAAACGAATATTAAGATATTTGAAGGGTACTAAGCATTTTGGCTTGCGTTTTTTCAAAGGAAAACATGGAACTGGTAGGCTTTGTAGATGCCGATTGGGGCAACAGTTTAATAGATCGAAAATCATACACAGGGTATGCATTCAAATTTAGTAGTTCCCTGGTTTCCTGGCAAAGTTGTAAGCAGAAAACAGTTGCGCTTTCAAGTACCGAGGCTGAGTACATGGCTGTATCTGAAGCAGTAAAGGAAGCTATTTACTTAAAAGGTTTATTGCATGAGCTGATGGAAATGGATTTATGTGTTTGTATGTTTAGTGACAATCAAGGTGCAATTAAATTATCTACTAATGATATTTTTCATAAGAGGTCAAAACATATTGACATAAGGCATCATTTTATTAGAGAAGTTATTGCGGAGAAGCAGATTATTTTAAAACATTTACCAACACATGAAATGCCAGCTGATATTTTGACAAAAAGTTTGCCACCTGTTAAGCACAGTGGTTTCTTGAAAATGTTAGGTATTCATGGTACTTAAGTAGTTTTAAGTTTTTTGTTTATATTATGTTGTATTTCATTGTACTGTGTAAGTGGGGGTGTTGAAATATATACCCAGTACATAATTAAAAGATAAAACTGTTCTATGTGCTACATGCGCAAGAGATCTATGATTTCTATGTTTCCGGGATTCTGCGTAATCCCCTCCCTCTTTTGTGTGTAACGCTCTCTCTAGATGTGCAACGTTGTAATGTAACGTACTTTAGTGTTTAAATTGTCAGTGTATTCACAACACAGTTATTTCTAATATTTTAATAAAGACTCTGTAAATAGATCAAGGTGCGTGTTATTTTCTTGTTCTTTAACAACACTAACTCTTTCAACATCACACACAAGTTAAAACAACGGTATGAGAATATATCATAAAAAAATAACATCTATTAACACACTTAAATACATCTAAAATAGAATGAAACTCAGCTCAGAGAGAAATCATCAAGTGTAAAAACAAATAATGTACAAATTGCAAGTGCATACCTTTTGACACGAATATTTTCACCTCTTCATGAATACTTGCGAATTTTTGTTGGGCTGATTCGTCTCAATCTTGTTATTGTCTGAATTAGACATGGGTCAAGAAATCATAAAAATTAAAAATTAAAAACATGTAGTCAAATGATCTAAAATTCGATGGAATTCGATCGAATTTTAGATCATTTGACTACATGTTTTTAATTTTTATGATTTCTTGACTTTGTTTTTACACTTGATGATTTCTCTCTGAGCTGAGTTTCATTCTATTTTAGATGTATTTGAGTGTGTTAATAGATGTTATTTTTTTATGATATATTCTCATACCGTTGTTTTAACTTGTGTGTGATGTTGAAAGAGTTAGTGTCGCTATTCTGACCCTCGATATTATATTTTAGCCCTGAAGAAGATCATAATAAAGTGATCGAAACGTTGGCAATTTACTAAGAATAGTTTATTTACCTGTCCTTCCACTGCAAAAACAGTAACCTAAAATCTAAATCTAAAGGACACAATACTTCTTACATTTTTTGAAATGTTGTGTACAGTGTTTCACGACAAATCATTCTTTCAAAAGGCCGATTTTCGAAGTTTTCGTCTAGAACTCTAGATGTGGTACTCTGAAAGTTTTCCATTCTGTTATGCATCATTTCAAAATACGCCCTCCTCGTAGTCTTATAAAATATTTAAAAAAAACCGCAAAAACGACGAAAAAGTAGTAGTGCCGCAGGTAGATACATATGAAAATCATATATTCGAATTTCAATAACGTAACTTATACCGAATTTTTGAGAATGATCTGAGCGAAGGCTATCAAGTTTGTTGTCAATTTTATATTGTCGGAATTAGGAATCACTTGATGTATCAATTTACGCAATTACATCCGCATCATCTCGAAGAGTGTTCGTAATAAATATACTAATGACGAATTAATTTTTTTTTTGGTAAAACATAGATAGTATAGCAAGGAGTAAATGATTGAAATTTGGAGAAAAAATGGTTTAACAATTCGTTTAATGAATTTGTTAATAATGAGTTTGTCCACCGCGATTATCTATACACTCCCCAACACGTCTTGATGTCACTGATGCAATATGGTATATTTCTTCTTGAGAGATACTATCCCAAGCTACCTGTACGTTATGTCTCAGAGCAGCCAAAGTCCGCGGGCACTGGGGTTCATTTCCAAGCCTTCTACCCATGATGTCCCAAACATGCTATATGGGTGAAAAATCGGGGGATCTGGGAGGCCTTGGCAAAAGATTCACATGGGTCGCTTCAAAAAAGTTTTAACTAACTATGGCAACATGAGGTCGAGGTCGAGCATTATCTTGCTGAAATATTGGATTCTCGAGCCGGTTAAAGTGAAAGAGAACATATGGCTCCACTTTTTCTTGAAGGTAACGCAGCGCTGTCATGTTACCTCAAATAAAGACTAAAGGAGACCTACTTGCATGTACAATATCACCCCACACGGTAACGCCTACTGTTCGGTGTACATATCTCATTGAGCTTTGCTTTCTGTTAAAAATAAAAAATCAACTTTGAAAACAGCCTTTATACAGGGTCTTTCACGAGGAACCTCACCCATATTTATACAGGAAACTACTGAACGTATTTTCATGAAATTCAGCACTTATAAGTATTTCATGATGCTGATGAAATCTAAAATATTTTCAAGGCATGAGCACCTCCGGTTTTTCCGGAAATGACGTCAACTTCCGTTTTTCAAATTAGAACACCATTTTTTTATTGCAGAAATAGATTCCTTAGAAAATTACAAGTTATTTTGATGTAACATTTTTCAGTTTTGGTTGGAAAATTCTCTCTGAGCGGAAAAATTCGAAAAAAAAATCGAAAATAGAGCTCCGCTGAAACAAGAAAAACTTCGAGGTTTTTGGATGGAAAATTTTCATTTTTGGGATTTTTCAAGATGTAAGATTGATGTATCCACTTTAAAAATCGAAATCGCGATTGATGCTACAGGGGGTGAAAAAATCGCTTTCAAAGTTAGGGATGACAAAATCGTGAAAAATCAATTTTTTCAAATTAGAACCCCATTTTTTTATGGCAGATATTGAATCTACGTTAAAAAATAATGTGAGTGTATGCATCACACCCTTGCTCTAAAATGGATATTTTCTGAGTTATTCACAAAAAACTGTTTTTCGTCTTGAATTTTCAGCTATTTCTTTTCCCTTCACGCCAAAAAGATGAAATTTTCAGGAACTGTTATTTGAACCATGCTGTAGATTTTTCACCCCTTCTTGAAACCGACTTCAAGTTACTATTAGGAGGACCATGGCAAACTCTCGCAGTTATAACTAGAGAAGATGCTCAAAGTTTTGACCGTTAATTTCTAGACATTTATTTATACGTCTCAGGAATGCTTCGTGCGTTGCTCTTCTTATTTCATCGGGAGGAAGAGATCTGCAAAAGTGTTTAAAAACCAAATTGAGTTTCAAAACTATGAATCTAAAAATCTAAACAAACCTGAACGCATTTCTGACTCGTTCTATGCAGTCCTCTTTATCAGTCAGGGGAGTTGAGTAGACAATATTTTTTATCCTACCCCAAACATAATAGTCTAAAGGAAATAAATCGGGAGAACGTGGTGGCCAAAGATGTGGACCATTGTTCGCCAACCATCGATCTTCAAATAGCCTGTAAAGGATATTTGACACATTGAGTGAATTGTGTGGAGGCGCGCCATCTTGTTGATACCATAAGCCATTATGGTTCTGTACTAGCGGCTCAATTATTTGAGTCAATATGTCAGAATATCTATCTCCTAAGGGAGAACATTCTTTAAATAATGCAAACATGTGTAGTGTTCTATCTTACCAGTTAAAGTCCCATCATAAATGTGAACATCGAGAATTGCATTATTTTTGATGGCGCAAAAAACATTGAAACTCCAGGTCTCTTGAAAGTTCCATTGTCTGAAGTGGTGGTTGTTCTCGTCATCCCAATAATGACTGTTATGCCTATTGAAAGAACCATTCTTTGTGAATTTAGATTCATCTGTCCAAATTATACAGTCCAAAAAGTTTTTATTCTCTTGAAATCGAATCCTCATAGCTTCGCAAAACTCTGTTCTCCTGACGAAATCAGTTTCCTTCAAATGCTGTACCCTATTGAATTTATATGGGTGCATTTCATGTTTTTTTAATATTCTCCAAACACTCGATTGAGATAATCCCAGATTAATCTGGGCATCTTTGAGAGAATTTTGAGGATTCACACGAAAATATGCAAGAACTGAAATTTCGTTGTTCTCATCTTCTACTACACTTTTTTCTCTGTGTATAGTTTTCTTAACGAAAGATCCGACATTTCTCAAGTTTGTCATGGTTCTGTTAATGGTATCTCTCGTTGGTCTGGGTCGGTCAGGAAACCTCTCAATGAACAGTCGAATCGTTCTATCTACAACTTTATTATATTCTCCATGAAGTAGAATGAGATTTAAATAATCTTCATTGGTAAAATTAGGCATATAGTGATCGATTTTATAACTCAATACGAATTATCACCAAATTAATAGTAAACACAAAATGCTACTGAATAAAGAGGAATTTGGCAGATGTAATTAATGATATCAATCATTAAAAAAAAGAATGTAAAACATGGTAAGTTTTTGCATATGGTTCATAAGGAATTATTTATTTATCACTGGAGAGAAGACCGATGGCCGATTAGTTGAAATAAAGAGGTTTCCGATACAAATTCGAATCCAAATTCGCCATCTATTTAGGAACAACATGTAACTTTTTTCTCTTGCATATTAGGGTAGTAAAATCTAAAACATGGTTTAAGTAACAGTTCCTGAAAATTTCATCTTTTTGGCGTGAAGGGAAAAGAAATAGCTGAAAATTCAAGACGAAAAACAGTTTTTTGTGAATAACTCAGAAAATATCCACTTTAGGGCAAGGGTGTGATGCATACACTCACATTATTTTTTAACGTAGATTCAATATCTGCCATAAAAAAATGGGGTTCTAATTTGAAAAAATTGATTTTTCACGATTTTGTCATCCCTAACTTTGAAAGCGATTTTTTCATCCCCTGTATCATCAATCGCGATTTCGATTTTTAAAGTGGATACATCAATCTTACATCTTGAAAAATCCCAAAAATGAAAATTTTCCATCCAAACACCTCGAAGTTATTCTTGTTTCAGCGGAGCTCTATTTTCGATTTTTTTTTTTCGAATTTTCCCGCTCAGAGAGAATTTTCCAACCAAAATAGAAAAATGTTACATCAAAATAACTTGAAATTTTCTAATGAATCTATTTCTGCAATAAAAAAATGGTGTTCTAATTTTAAAAACGGAAGTTGACGTCATTTCCGGAAAAACCGGAGGTGCTCATGCCTTGAAAATATTTTAGATTTCATCAGCATCGTGAAATACTTATAAGTGCTGAATTTCATGAAAATACGTTCAGTGGTTTCCCGTATAAATATGGGTGAGGTTCCTCGTGAAAGACCCTGTATAGTATAACCAGATGTTTGTAAAGTTAGCAGAACGTTTCAGCAGACTGCCGGAAATATCCGCAGAATCTTCCTTATTACAAATGGAACACTTGTTAAGGACAGGAATTCTTATCGTTATTTCTTTCATAATTCAATGATCCTTCTCTAAAATGCTATTTTCGAATGCGTTTCTAGGGAGAATACCTTTGTTAGCCACACATAAAAAGCGTATTCCTTTTCTTCATTCAAGAGAAAGAAGAAATGTGATTTGTCAGAAAAATAACTGGTGAATTTCGCAAGGAAAAAATTCGAAACAAATCAGCAATTACCCAGTACAAATCGCTAGCCTTAGCTTACCGCCATCCCCGAAGCATCAGTTCTCACCGATAAGGAACTAGTCGATCTCTGAATGTCTTGGACGTTTAGCATCTCCGCTTCTTGTAGCCACTCGTCAACGTTAACACCTCCGGCTCGCAGGCATTCGATTCTTGCTTCCGCTTTACATTTTGAAGTTTCTGACTTCCGTATCTGCTGCTTCATGTCTTCGATTTTGGTTTCCAGATCTGGGCCATTCTGGTCCTGAGGATCTACCTGGAAGATGGTTATAGCCATACATCTCATTGTTATTTATATCGCTAACAATAGACCTCGTCAAAAAGAATATGCAATATTGCAAAACTACTTGGTCTCTGCTGGAGTATTGTCTATCTTAAATAATTTTTGATAATCTTTAATTTTGGGAAGATTTTCAACCAGAAGCAGTTGGAACCGGAAGAGTTTGTAATATTCTAAGTGCTAAGTGTAGTATGTTGAACACCCTGTATATTTCGTACGTGAGATAACAAGGACTATTCGACCTCCCTTTAGACCTGACGCAGCATGTAAAGCCAGAGCTCTAGGTCTAGCCATTGTCATTTATGTTATCAATTACGATGTTATTAAAACAAGTAAAGAGTTATAAGTGTATATAACAATTGGCGAGGGAGATTCATTCAGAGAAGCGTTTACGTATTGATTGTTTGTTAGTCAACAGTTATTGTCGTAGTAAATAACATAATATCCAATAGAAGAGTCCCTTCATGCTGGCCAACTGTTTAAAAATAGCTAAAAATCACTTCCCTTTTTTTCGCAATGATTCAACTCTTACCTGAAAGCTTTAATCCTAATGAATATATCCTAGAAATATTAGTTGTCACGAAATTCTCATTTAGGAGTCATGATTTCTTCTTTTCTTATGTTTTCATCAATGCTTCTTTGCTATGAATCTATGAATAAGATATCCCCACCAAAATTGTGGACATTTCGAGATCTAAATTATCTAATAAAACATCTCATTTTTGACAATTTGCACAATATTCCAGGCAAAGCCAACGCAAAATCTACAGCGAAATTCTCATAAGGATCGTAAAATTCAAATTCTCCATAGAAAATTTCTGGCGGGGATATCTTATTCATAGATTCATAGCAAAGAAGCATTGATGAAAACATAAGAAAAGGAGAAATCGTGAATTCTAAAGGAGACTTTCGTGACATCTAATATTTTTAGGATATATTCATTAGGATTAAAGCTTTCAGGTAAGAGTTGAATCATTGCGAAAAAACGGGAAGTGATTTTCAGGTATTTTAAACAGTTGGCCAGCATGAAGAGACTCTTCTATTGAATGTGAACTATCATCTGTGTCAGTGTGTCTACGAAATAAACCCCTTTGATGAGTCTGCATCGTATTATTCACCATCCCTCAACTGCATATGACGATTGAGCGAACCTACCCTAGCTGGGTATATCCATAGAAATCATAATATATATACTTACTCTAGAATGCTAAATCAATTGGATCGAAGTGTTGTAAAAATTTCAGTGTGGTCCACAATGCGCATACGTGCCATCAGGTTGTTTCTGAACAGGGTCGGCTTCAATAAAATTTTATGCTGTTATTGTTGCAGTTGGATTTAATCAATTCATAATTAGTATTCGACACTTACTAGCTGTTTTGAACATATTGATAATTTTCAACAGCTATTTGAATGGTTAATTTGGAATCATCAGCGACTGGAAGATAAGCTGAAAATCTTTCATTATTCCAAAACCTCTTCAGGCGTTGAAAAAACCCGGTTTCGGTATAAAAATTAATTCAAAGATCAAGGAAGACAAATTCTGGTTAACAAACAACGAAGTACAGAAAAAAAATCAAATGAGCAAAATATACCTACTAATATATCCCTTCAGGACAGTTATATTCTTCGGTGTTCCTGAAAATAGTGGAAACATGAAAATGTATTGTACATCTGCCAATGCGTTACTCTGCATCGTTTCATGAGTGAATTCTGCTACCTACATTCATTCTTCAAGTCATTTATCTTTTTGAGTTCCGATTATATTCCATAATCAATCTGTTATCTTATCTGAATGAAACTGCAAAGTTTTACTTCAATATATTTTATTTTCGAGTTCGAATTATCCATTAAAAGATGGTTTACTCACAAGATTTCATGATTTTTCATAATGAATTGCGTTCTTTTTCTATATAAAGAACCAATCTCATGGTGCGAGTGGATAGATATGTGTCAATCGAATGAAAAGCAAAGCGTAAATCATAAATTTCTAACAGTTTATATGAATGAAAAGGTGCACATAGTTTACATACTCAAGTGGGAAATGAACGGGTCAAGACAAGGACACCACAACTCTATACAGTTCATTTTTTATCGGATACGAAAAAATCCAAATCGAACACAACACACAACAAAAGCAAAATGCACACGAAGAATATCAAACACGAAAATAACAGTTACGCACCAGTAAACTAGTTTGTCTATGCAGTAAACTAAACTGTGGCTGCAGACTGACACTAACCCGTTCCTGCCTAAACTTTCACTAAGGTCATTTCAAAGTCATTTGCCATGAGACAGAAAAAGCGGTGTTGCGCGGTCTATATCTATTTAGTGAAACCTACTACATTACTGCTCTGATTTTCTCACCAATTCCACAAATATTGCAATTCACTTATGATATTAATGTGTCTAATAGTCGTAGGAAGTGGCGCATGAGCTATAAAATAAGTTTGTTACTCAATGGAATATTTTTATTGTTTAATTATATTGAACTTAAAATAGAACCGACAAAACATTTACGGACTTGGCATCGTTCTACGTGAAATTTCCTAATGGTGAGCATGCGCACATTGTGAATCAGTTGCCTATGCGGCACGTTTTTCGTTGCGGAACTAGACGGAATTAGCATTCTAGAGTAAGTATATACAGGGTCTTTCACGAGGAACCTCACCCATATTTATACGGGAAACTACTGAACGTATTTTCATGAAATTCAGCACTTATAAGTATTTCACGATGCTGATGAAATCTAAAATATTTTCAAGGCATGAGCACCTCCGGTTTTTCCGGAAATGACGTCAACTTCCGTTTTTCAAATTAGAACACCATTTTTTTATTGCAGAAATAGATTCCTTAGAAAATTTCAAGTTATTTTGATGAAACATTTTTCAGTTTTGGTTGGAAAATTCTCTCTGAGCGGGAAAATTCGAAAAAAAAATCGAAAATAGAGCTCCGCTGAAACAAGAATAACTTCGAGGTTTTTGGATGGAAAATTTTCACTTTTGGGATTTTTCAAGATGTAAGATTGATGTATCCACTTTAAAAATCGAAATCGCGAGTCATGATACAGGGGGTGAAAAAATCGCTTTCAAAGTTAGGGATGACAAAATCGTGAAAAATCAATTTTTTCAAATTAGTACCCCATTTTTTTTATGGCAGATATTGAATCTACGTTAAAAAATAATGTGAGTGTATGCATCACACCCTTGCCCTAAAGTGGATATTTTCTGAGTTATTCACAAAAAAACTGATTTTCGTCTTGAATTTTCAGCTATTTCTTTTCCCTTCACGCCAAAAAGATGAAATTTTCAGGAACTGTTACTTAAACCATGTTTTAGATTTTACTACCCTAATATGAAAGAGAAAAAAGTTACAGGTTGTTCCTGAATAGATGGCGAATTTGGATTCAAATTTGTATCGGAAACCTCTTTATTTCAACTAATCGGCCATCGGTTTTCTCTCCAGTGATAAATAAATAATTTCTTATGAACCATATGCAAAAACTTACCATGTTTTACATTCTTTTTTTTTAATGATAGATATCATTAATTACATCTGCCAAATTCCTCTTTATTCAGTAGCATGTAATTAATGATATCTATCATTAAAAAAAAAGAATGTAAAACATGGTAAGTTTTCGCATATGGTTCATAAGGAATTATTTATTTATCACTGGAGAGAAAACCGATGGCCGATTAGTTGAAATAAAGAGGTTTCCGATACAAATTCGAATCCATATTCGCCATCTATTCAGGAACAACCTGTAACTTTTTTCTCTTGCATATTAGGGTAGTAAAATCTAAAACAAGTAACAGTTCCTGAAAATTTCATCTTTTTGGCGTGAAGGGAAAAGAAATAGCTGAAAGTTCAAGACGAAAAACAGTTTTTTGTGAATAACTCAGAAAATATCCACTTTAGGGCAAGGGTGTGATGCATACACTCACATTATTTTTTAACGTAGATTCAATATCTGCCATAAAAAAATGGGGTTCTAATTTGAAAAAAATGATTTTTCACGATTTCGTCATCCCTAACTTTGAAAGCGATTTTTTCATCCCCTGTATCATGAATCGCGATTTCGATTTTTAAAGTGGATACATCAATCTTACATCTTGAAAAATCCCAAAAATGAAAATTTTCCATCCGAAAACCTCGAAGTTATTCTTGTTTCAGCGGAGCTCTATTTTCGAATTTTTTTTTCGAATTTTCCCGCTCAGAGAGAATTTTCCAACCAAAACTGAAAAATGTTACATCAAAATAACTTGAAATTTTCTAAGGAATCTATTTCTGCAATAAAAAAATGGTGTTCCAATTTGAAAACCGGAGGTGCTCAAGCCTTGAAAATATTTTAGATTTCATCAGCATCGTGAAATACTTATAAGTGCTGAATTTCATGAAAATACGTTTAGTAGTTTCCCGTATAAATATGGGTGAGGTTCCTCGTGAAAGACCCTGTATATTATGATTTCTATGGGTATATCACAGCTGTATTCGGAAATGTAGTATAATGGTTTTCATCAGTGTATGGGTATGTGACTTCATTGAAAATTCTTAGTTCAATCAACAAGCCAAGATGGGATCAGGCCAGTCCACGCAAGATGAGATCATTATTGCCCAATGGTCAAAGAAGCTATGGAGCCGATTGAGCCGAGGATTCAACTCGAGATTAGGAGAAGCCACCAGGACTCAGTATAAACCGTAAGAACTATTTCTTTTCCCCCATTATGTCTGATTGTGAAGTGAAAAGTGATGAACTACTCAATTGCTTGATTGGTGTGAAAACATCACAAATGAGCCGCGAGAACATAGTGAACGGGCCGATAGGGTAAATAATGAATTAATCAAGATTATAAATTTGAAAAATTATGTCAATTGTCAAGTCGAAACCAAATTTTCTCAAAGCATCGCGAATGAATCATGGTGATTTCAATCAGAAAGAAAATTCGTACCATTTAAATCGAGGTCGTGACCGCAAGGAAACAAACAAAATTTCATGTCAGCGTAAGAGAGTTACGCACAAGGGTTCGGTCACTAGTTCACAAATCATTCTGAAAACAATAACACCTCTGATTTATTTGTTCAATATGATTATAATTTGTCTAGAAGATTAACCAAATTCCGTTTGATTTTAGAAGAGTATAACTTCACGGTTCATTATGTAAAAGTTTCAGAAAATTTTTTCAGCACATGCCTTATCACGTATTCGGCGTATTTAAAATGAATTAGGTTCTAAGCAACACGAGACGAATGCCTCCGATGGTAAAAGGATTGATCACCTTATTGTTGTCGAAGTTTTAAAACGTCCAGTTAAAAGTATTGAGTAAAGACCATTTTCTGAAAAAGAATTTCATAATTTGAAAAATCAACATTCAGAGGATTACAATGAGAATTTGATATAATGTGATTTCACAAATTATTTTCATTAACCAGAACATCCGATCAGCGTACATCGTTGGGGAAACTGGAAAAATTATGCGCAGAAAATAATAAATTAGAATTGTACCTCATAAAGCTAGCTAGCAATATAGAATTTTTGAATATGTTGTCAAATTATAAGAATGAAAATCTAGGAACATCCTTAAAAATTAATGTAATACGAGATATAACGCGTATCGAAGATTAAGGAAAATCATTCTGAACGATGTTCACATGCTTCCAACCGGTGGACATCTAGACATGTTAGTTTAGTTTTCAGAAAACCTAGTAGATTTCCACAAAATTCAAAGAGCCGAGTAGATCCAATCTGCAATTTTGACAACTATCCTCTTGGATTAATATATAGGTTGCAAACGGCATAGAAAGATGCTAGAGAAAACTTGGTGAAGGTAAAATCGAAAAGAAAAGGAATTTTCGACAAAAAAAATGTAATAAATATTATTAAACCTTGTAGATTTAAGATCCATTGAGACTGATATGTATTATAGATATAGATTTTAAGGAATAGTTAAGTCAAAATTTTTTTTTTACATCTTTATAAAAAAAATTGTTCTCGCAAAGAGGGAAGGTGTACGATGAACACCCTGTATATTTCGTACGTGAGATAACAAGGACTATTCGACCTCCCTTTAGGCTACGTACGCATAGGCAGGAGGCTTGCTTAGCGCCTAGAGCCTAGCGAGTCACCTAGCGAGTCGCCTGGCGAGTCACCAAGCGAGTAGCTTAGTGAAAGGAACGTTATAGAATGTACACAAGTATGCACAATGAAGACTGCAGTTGATCTAACATTACAGTTTTGGGATATAATGAAGAATAAACTGAAGAAAGAGTTCTCTTTGGAAGTCAGTTCTCTTTGTAGTAGCCAGATTGCAAGCCGCTAAGCAAGCCTCTAGGCGCTAAGCAAACCTCTAGGCGCTAAGCAAGTCTCCTGCCTATGCGGACGTAGCCTTAGACCTGAAGCAGCACGTAAAGCCAGAGCTCTAGGTCTCGCCATTGTCATTTATGTTATCATTTACGATGTTATTAAAACAAGTGAAGATTTATAAGAATATATAACAATTGGCGAGGGAGATTGTTTGTTAGTCAACAGTTATTGTCGTAGTAAATAACATAATATCCAATTGAATGTGAACTATCATCTGTGTCAGTGTGTCTACGAAATAAACCCCTTTGATGAGTCTGCATCGTATTATTCATCATCCATCAACTGCATGACGATTGAGCGAACCTACCCTAGCTGGGTATATCACAGCTGTATTCGGAAATGTAGAGATTAAGTCATTGCCAAAAAAATATTTCAACAGGGTTCGTGGATCCTTAGACTGGTCTTCTGCAAAATGCGACTTCAATGCAATTATTTCATTGAATAAATCAAAACCGCCAATGTCAGATTCACTACTTGCATCATCTTCAAGATTCAGATGCACGTAACAACACTTCATTGAACCATCATTGGAGTAGTTAGGTGAGTTGTCGATCAAAAAAACCACATAGGTACGTCATCAAATCCTTTCAACTCCTCGAATCTATTTTTAACGATGTAATTATTTGATCTAGGATCCTTGAATGAAGCTTCACTCTGTATTTAGTTTTTGGGTCTACTAAAACTTCATCATCGTGTTCATATTGAAATGCTATTGGTTTTCCAATTTCCTCTAGGTCGGATTGTATGAATCGGTGGCAAATCTGTTTCTACGTCGTCAAGTTCGTGAGCCACTTTGGAAGCTTCAGCTAACACAATCTCAAAATGTTCAGCCGTGCGATATTGTATGAACTTATCAATCAACTCATTGAACAAATTTATACAGATTTGGTTATTCATGGTGTATCATTTTACGTAAATTTCAATTAAAATATCAAACCAAATTACTACCGAGCAAATAAATATATAGTTTTTTGGCATAAACCTGCGACTTTAGATAACCAAACAGCCAGAAGTTTAAAGCTGTTGAATCGCAAGAGCGTGGAGGCCGTTTCTGGTCACCAAATCGGGAAATGGCTCGAATAGGAGCAAACGCGTGCAAGATCGTAAATGTTTCAAAGTCGGTATGGCTCGTGGCACCGTCCTGATAAAACCACATTTCGTCAGTAGCACCAGAAACTGTGTTATCATAGCACGATAACATTCGCCATTTGCGCTTACTGCATTACCTTCTACCCTGTGTCCCTGTAATGATCCATGTTCAGTACCTCGGATGGCCCCCCCTTGGACCTTGAAATTGACAATATGTGATTCCTTTATAAGCAGTCCTATAACGTTGGTAAAAAATTTCTATCTATTGATGCCCCCCCCCTGAAAGAATTCATGCCCCCCCTTAAAACCTGTCTGGATCCGCCAGTGGTACCCTGTTTAAATTTTCCTCATAATTTATACAAGAAACGGTATCAGCGTACTTTCTTTTGTTCCACTGTAAGTTGCAAAAAGAAATTCTTACAATTAGAGATTTTGGAGATATAAACACTAATTTGTGGCAATCTTTCTGGCAACAAATTTGACAATCAAGCTTTAATTCAACAATCGCTTGAAGTGGTTGCGCATATCATACATCAAATCAGTGCAGAATTAAACTAAGAATTCAAATATGTATAAATATACAGGGTGTTATTTTTGAAATAACGAAATTCACATTCCTTTCCGATAGAACCGGAAGTAGATTCCCCTTGAAACTATTTTACAATTTTAGATTATGTACTCTAAAACAAAAATACAGATTCTTAAATTCGTATCAAAATTCCTGCCTCGAATACTTTCAATCCAGTTCCAAATCAGATTAGAAATTAACAATGATATGCAGAACTTGTGGAAAATGTATTAAAGCGATTGTGAAATATCAATAGACATTGTTGGGTTATCATAAAATTCCATTTTAGCAATCTGTAGAGAGATTTACAATTTCCAGTTATACGTTGTCGTTATAAATTAATGAAAGCTCATGGTGGCCGTTGACTTTACATTTTCCATTGGTACTCGGTTTCGCTTTTGCGCTCGCGTATTGTCACTACGATGTTACAATCATTTATTGATTTATTTTTCACTTGTACATTATATGTTTATTTTACCTTAGAAACGGTTCCTATAAATACACTCATTATGCCCGTGGGCATTTTAGCGGGCATTATGGATCATAACGCCCGCTCGTTGTGCGAGAAGCAAAATAAGCTAGAAAGAAATTATTTATTTCGCAGAATTTTAATACTAAAACAACGACAACTCAACAAACGAAAACAAAGTCTTTCTTAATTAAAATTAAAAGTGCTGTTTTCGAATTTCCCGGAAAAATTCTTCAATCGTGAATCTTGGGATGATTTCGAAACCTGAGGAGCGAAACTTGACCACAAGTACTTGGAAGTTCGTTCACTAGAGAATTCATGAGAATCTGTTACCGAATTCACAATCATCGTCGATACTTTGTTTCTGGAAAAAATGCTCTGCTCTATGTAACCTTCCGCCACAGATGCATTCTTCCATCTTCCGTGCATTTTTAACGTTTCATATGATGCACCAGCCTCAGTTAAAAGAGTTGCTGAAGTCCGTCTCAAACAATGTCCTGTATATTCATATATTTGCATTATCCAATTTTAAGTATTTGGCAATCATCGAAGGCACACTTCCTATGGTATTTTTGCCAACAGGTTGGATGGTGCACCGACCATTTCGGAACGTGAGGAAAAATCTAGGTTTCTTCACTCCACTGGGTCTCAAGGATATATATGTTCTGACCAGCCCTAAAGCTCCTATTTTTTCTTCCTCTACAATGCTAAATGCTTTTGACATACCGGTTTTAGTTTCGGGTATTTTAACAAGTAAACAGCTACCCTTATCTTCGTTATATCTTTGATAGACATTTTCACTAATTCATCTCTCCTTAGTCCTCCAAAAACACCCATTATTAGAACTACTTTATGAAGAAGATGAATTTCATCAGGAGCTTCATTGATGAATGTATGAACTTGTTCTGCTGTCAAAACTTTGGATTTCTTCGGAATATATCCTTTAGATTTCATTTTTAAAAACGCTACTAGCCGGGAGAATTGTGAAATATTAATATTTTCATTGACAATCAGTGTAGATTTCAAAATAGAATATTTCGTCCACAATGACGCAGGACAAAATTTTTCAGACTGAAATAAAAAAAATCTACCCACACATGAACAAAATGAAAAATAAAATAGCATACCAATTCTTGAAAGTACGCCAATAACACTGTTTCATCTATAGCAATTATTTCATTTTTCAACTTCCATTGATGGAATGTTTCATAATCCTTGTCGTAGACGAGTCTGGATTTTTCTGGTAATAGATTATTTGCAGCTTTGGCTGCATTTTCAATTATATTATTTGGCAAATTGCTATTCATTTCTGTTATTTCTTTAAATCTTCACAACGAAAACAGTAATGACATTCACTTAATAAAATGATGACAGCAATAACGAACTTCAAAATATTAATAAGTGCCATGGTTACTACTGAAAGTTAAATGGAAAAAAAATCATAGGAGCAATCGAATTTTATTGTAATTAAATGATATATTCGTGAAAAATAAAATCTTGTATGCACCACGAACGTTATTAGATCCTAACGCCCATCGGGCAACATTCATCCCTCGGGCCAAAGGCCCTCGGGCCGAATGTTTCCCTCCGGGCGTTAGGATCCATATAACGCACTTGGTACATAAATAACTATTATAAAGCCTCGTATAGTATAATCAATTCTCATCATATGTTGAAGCGAATAATATGAACCTACCCTCTGACCAGAATCCCTTAGAGCTTGGTATATCTGCAACTTCTTTGTGCATTCCTTGATGTTGTTTTCTTCTCGAGCTATTCTTGTTGCCCATCGACGTGCCTCCTTATTGAGAGTTGACGCAGCGTTTTCGTGCTCTGCTAATATATTTCTGACGGGATCGCTATCACATGGTTCGAAATCATATTGAATGTGTTGTTTCAAAACTGGATAGTACAAATAACAGCACTGTAGATTGTACTCTCTGGTGAGTTGTTTAGCCTGGTCCCTGATGGTGGAGTATGAGTTCTGCATGGCAGAACATGTAAGTAATTCTGTACGACCCATAAGAGTTAAATATTCAGCCACCTGAAAATATATATATTCAGAATACTATTGTGGTGAAAATTTTAGTGAAGGTTATCTCGTTGAGTTCGCCATTGAGTCACGACTGTCGAAAACAAGTAACCAATCGCGAAAAGAATATGTCTTGCGGCACTTGAGATGCTCTCTCCGCTCCTACTAGGGCTGCCAGATCTGCGGAAATAAAAAACAGGAGGATTTCATAATTCCTACGAAATATCGGCAGACTCACGGCTAAATCGGGAGATATGGCAGCCCTAGCTCCTGCCCTTGAGCAAGTTCCAATATTTCGATCATCGAGTAAATTCCTACATCGAAACGGGTTGCGAGGACGGAAATATTCATAAATACAATGATCTGATAGTGTGTCCAGACTACATATGATTTTATTCACTACAAAATGTTTACTGTAATTGGACTACTTCGGTAACCGAGAAGAACTCAGTGGACAACCCACTCTCTGTGACTATGGTCTGTGGTTTAGACTCTCAACTCTAAAGCCTTATAGTATGAAAGAGGAAACGGGGTCGGTCTATCCAATTCGCCTCCCTAACCGCTCGCCGTTAAGCTCCAAGAACATCACCAAGCTGAAAAATCTTAGTTTTCAAGAACTCTCAAGAAACCTCGAAGCCCAAGAGTCAATACAGTGAATTAGGGGGACTTTACCCCGTACAACATTACACGAAATCAGGAAAGCAGCAGATGCATCTCTTCAAGTCAGACCAACCGTAGTACTCTTCTATTTTTACCACAGCTAGTCATTAGTAAAGACCCCGTTTAATTGTCGATCCGTTGACTCAGATTTCGCCTTCATAACATTTTCACAACAACACAGGAAGCACCAACGTGGAGTCAGGAGCTTTTGAAAGCTTGCTCATCCATCTTGTGAGTAGATTAGCATTCAAGAATCCAATATGGAAGTTCTTGTTTTACAACTGTCAAAAAAATTGACATCAACTGTCGAAGAAATCGTCCATAATCTCGGATATGTTATAATAGAAATATTGGAAATTTCATACCAATCTGGTTCAGCGATCTGGACAATTACATGTGGAGGGAATATGTACGCACAGATAACAGAACTAAATAGATGAGACACTGACGTTTAAACCTCCAAAATACTGTTTTCGACGCCCCCTGGTGTTAGCGAACCCTTATTAAGTAGCAAAAAAAACTTGGCGGGAAATTCAAAATGGATCCTTTGTTTCTTCTATCTTAATTTTTATGAACAAATGAAACGCACAAATGCTATATCATTTATATATTCAGCACATAGTATTTCAATGCAAAGAATAAATGGGGAAATACGTGTTAATAATTGAAAGAAATATTGAAAATACAAATAAATTACATGTAAATTACTATGAAAATAGATGAGCATACGAAAATTACATCCTCCATAAAGTCACAGAACACCAAAATTGCATGTAGTTAAAGAATCACATGAAAAAGAATAAAAATCAATATCAAATTCAAATATGATGATTGTTGGGAATAGGTCAATTATAGAGAGAAAAACCAATTACTCTATGGCCGACGTTTCGGCATATATTATGCCATCTTCAGGGCTGCTAAAAATTATAAAACAACAGGTATGAGATATTTAAAACATTTCTAAGACTTTCTCATTTCAAAATTCACTTAGCAATCAATCTAATGTACAAAAAATTATCGATAATTTAAACAGAAAAAGGAAGAACTTGACACAAGCATTAAAATCACTCTCTTTAGAGCTATATCAAAGAAAGTGAAATAACTTGAAACAATTCAAAACATAATTGGAAAGCAAACAACCTGCCGAGACATGAACGGCAAATAAATGAAAGCGCGAACACCAAACTAATCTCTCATAAACCCGAAATGGTCTCACTTACAAGTAAAACGGTCCTCTTTTGTCAAAAACAATGATTCGTCTTTTCGATATTTTAAAGAATCAAAATGAGCTGATGTAGGCTGCATGAAGGATTCAAACATGCTGACTGAACCAGACGATGATATTTCTATTGGTTATACCGTCCAAAAAACATAAACACCTGCAGAAGGAAACAATGACTGTACGAGCAGATTGTTGTTAAGTCTTCTTTTTCACCCTAGACAAAATATTATAATATCCCTGGTTGAGATTCGATATGTCTGTTCTTGAGTTGACTGACTTATTTATTTTAATATATAGCATCTCGTATATCAACCTTTTATATAATGTGTGTTCCTTTTTTAAAATTGACGTTTGTTCAAAATTAAATGTATGGTTTTTGTCTTTTACGTGTTCTGCTAAGGAAGTTTTTGGAAGAGCATTTGGTCTGCTGATTGAATATTTATGTTCGTCAATGCGTTTGCTTAGATATCTTTTGGTTTGGCCGATATAACTTCTCTCACATTGGTGGCACGGAATTTTATATACTATATTCGATTCTAAGTTTTGTGGTGTTTTATCCTTCAACTTGCTGAAAAAGTTTTTCTTTATTGTATTTGCATTTTTAAAAGCTATAGCAAATCTCTCCGTTTGGAAAACTCTTGACAATTTTTCCGATAAACCCCGTACATAGGTTAAACCCAAATATATTTTTTTGTTGTTTTTTACATTATTAATATTTGCTTCTCCCATTGATTCTATGTTTATGAGTGAGCCATTAATATTATCGGGCTTAAGAACTTTAGAGATTAAGGAACTAGGATAACCATTCATTTTCAAGATTGATTGAATATACTGTATGTTTTTTTGCCAAAATTGTTTGTCTGATAGTTTCAAAGCTCGAAATTTTAGATTATTTATTACATTGATCTTGTGTACAACAGAATGGTGGGAATGAAAGTTTATATGTCTTTCAGAATATGTTGGTTTGTGATACCAATCTATTTTCAATACACAATTTTTTTAAATTCACCGAACTACCAAAATTCAATAAACAGGTCACTTTTGGAGGACACTATTCAAACTCATAAATTCAAAAAAGATAACAAGGATATCATCATATTAAAAGCTGATAAGGGTAACACAACAGTAATTATGGATAAACAAGATTATAATAGTAAAGCCCTGGATCTGTTGAATGATGTTAGTACTTACCAGAGAATCAATATAGATCCTTTGAAGACGTTGCAGAACAAGAATAATAGATTCATCTCGATACTTCTGGCTAAGGGGGTTATTACAGAGCAAAAATATAAGTCTTTAAAATCTGATAATGGTGTTCTACCCAAAATGTACTTCGTACCTAAATTACACAAAACAAATATCCCACTCAGACCCATTGTTAGTTGTATAGGATCTCCCACATATAATCTTAGTAAATACATAGCTGAGATCTTAAAGCCTATTTTTATCATAAATGATAAATATGTTAGAAGCTCTTTTGAGTTGTTTGAAGCTCTCAATGACCTACATTTACCTGAAGGATATAAATTAATATCGTTAGACATCATTTCATTGTATACTAATACCCCTACAGATTTATGTCTAAACATAATAGAGGAGAATTGGCATCTTGTACAAGAACCCAACTTAGACTTTGCCACTTTCAAAACACTGTATGACTTCTTAACCAACAACAATTTTTTCACATTCAATGATCAAGTTTGGAAGCAGAATTTCGGTTTTGGTATGGGACATTGTATGTCACCTATATGTGCAGACATTGTGGTTTCTACGTTGCAAGAAGTATGCCTTAATAGACTGCCTTTTAAGGTAGATATATTCAAAAGATATGTCGATGATATTTCTCTAGCTATTCCAGATGGCATGGAAAATTTAGTTCTCGATGTCTTCAATGGTTTTCATCATAAATTGCAATTTACCTTAGAAAAAGAATCAAATAACAGTATAGCTTTTCTAGATCTGAAAATTATGCGAAATGAAAATAATGTATTGAAAATAGATTGGTATCACAAACCAACATATTCTGAAAGACATATAAACTTTCATTCCCACCATTCTGTTGTACACAAGATCAATGTAATAAATAATCTAAAATTTCGAGCTTTGAAACTATCAGACAAACAATTTTGGCAAAAAAACATACAGTATATTCAATCAATCTTGAAAATGAATGGTTATCCTAGTTCCTTAATCTCTAAAGTTCTTAAGCCCGATAATATTAATGGCTCACTCATAAACATAGAATCAATGGGAGAAGCAAATATTAATAATGTAAAAAACAACAAAAAAATATATTTGGGTTTAACCTATGTACGGGGTTTATCGGAAAAATTGTCAAGAGTTTTCCAAACGGAGAGATTTGCTATAGCTTTTAAAAATGCAAATACAATAAAGAAAAACTTTTTCAGCAAGTTGAAGGACAAAACACCACAAAACTTAGAATCGAATATAGTATATAAAATTCCGTGCCACCAATGTGAGAGAAGTTATATCGGCCAAACCAAAAGATATCTAAGCAAACGCATTGACGAACATAAATATTCAATCAGCAGACCAAATGCTCTTCCAAAAACTTCCTTAGCAGAACACGTAAAAGACAAAAACCATACATTTAATTTTGAACAAACGTCAATTTTAAAAAAGGAACACACATTATATAAAAGGTTGATATACGAGATGCTATATATTAAAATAAATAAGTCAGTCAACTCAAGAACAGACATATCGAATCTCAACCAGGGATATTATAATATTTTGTCTAGGGTGAAAAAGAAGACTTAACAACAATCTGCTCGTACAGTCATTGTTTCCTTCTGCAGGTGTTTATGTTTTTTGGACGGTATAACCAATAGAAATATCATCGTCTGGTTCAGTCAGCATGTTTGAATCCTTCATGCAGCCTACATCAGCTCATTTTGATTCTTTAAAATATCGAAAAGACGAATCATTGTTTTTGACAAAAGAGGACCGTTTTACTTGTAAGTGAGACCATTTCGGGTTTATGAGAGATTAGTTTGGTGTTCGCGCTTTCATTTATTTGCCGTTCATGTCTCGGCAGGTTGTTTGCTTTCCAATTATGTTTTGAATTGTTTCAAGTTATTTCACTTTCTTTGATATAGCTCTAAAGAGAGTGATTTTAATGTTTGTGTCAAGTTCTTCCTTTTTCTGTTTAAATTATCGATAATTTTTTGTACATTAGATTGATTGCTAAGTGAATTTTGAAATGAGAAAGTCTTAGAAATGTTTTAAATATCTCATACCTGTTGTTTTATAATTTTTAGCAGCCCTGAAGATGGCATAATATATGCCGAAACGTCGGCCATAGAGTAATTGGTTTTTCTCTCTATAATTGACCTATTCCCAACAATCATCATATTTGAACTAGTATATAAGGTCAAGTAAAAACTCCATCAATCTATCAATATCAAAGGAATCATTTATCTCCGAGTCCTTCTCCTGGAGGAAAAATGGTTCAGAGCAATTTTTTTTTTCGGCAACCGTCCGGGAAGTACCCACTTCCCGGACGCTTTTTCTTTGAGAAAGTAGCATTTCCCGGCCTAGGCCGGAAAGTACGTACTTCCCGGCCTAGGCCGGAAAAACACGTCGTTGTTGTCATTGTTATGATCATCACAATATCAACGAAATAACGGATGACAGTTCTGTGTTCTGTTTAATTCAAATATGAATCAAAATCAATAAAGAGATGTGTCATCTCATTGATTTGTAATTCTTCACGGTTGCCGAAAAAATATTGTACGCAACACGCCCGGAAATAGTTTTTTTGGACTCACAGACTTCCAGGACTCGCCTCTGGCTCGTCCTAGAATCTTGTCTATTCGTCCAAAAAAACCCTTTTTTCCGGACTTGTTACGTAAATTACTATTTCCTTATCGAGGGAAAAATGTGCATTTTTACTTATTAGGTTGTTCCTGATTCCTTTGAATAAATGAGGGGTATCATACAGAGGAACCACCTCCCTACCATTTATCAAGAAACCCATATTCATTTTTTCTTAGGTACTCCCCTCTTGACTCTTGGACAAGCATGTTAATGGCAGCTTGATTTGTTGATCCTTGATCACAAATAGTGACCAAAACTTCTAGGCCAATGCTATTACATGAGCCTATAATTTCTTTGATCAAATTTTTTAATTTGATGGATTTGATTGGACCTTTACTGAAGGTGGATGCAATAGGCTGTTTGAATTGTCTGCATAAACCTTAAAAAAAAAACATTCACTATATCAGCAAGAACCCGTTTTCTCTCATCACCATAATCCTCTGTCCCAATAATAATATCTTTTGCATTATCGAACTTTAATCCCAACGACAATGACATTTCGTCGAAAATCAGAGCGCAAACTCTATCTTGGGAATTCTTCATTTTGGATACACTTTCCTTGAGCTCTTCAAAAATATGCTTATTAACACCAGGTGAAAATGGTAACCGTTCAAGAAGTCTCAAAAGGGTTCTTGTTGAAGGCAGAGAAAAGATTTTACATAATAAGCGATATCCTTTAGGGCTTGATTTATATAATGCCAGTGCAAGAACCTTTTCATCCAAGGTGAACCTTCTTGCATTCACCTTCAAACCTTGGTTTCTTATTTGGCTGAGGAAGAAATTATAGGTCACTATATTTACATGCTTGCACATATTCTGGAATGAATCTTTAGAGGAGAGTTTCTTTGCAGCACTCAATCTTTGTTGATAAGATTTATTTTTGCTTTTCAATTGGCTACATTTTCTTGAGCAATTTCTCAACATGGAATAGAGAACTCTCTCTCTTGTTTTCGACTGCCTTTTCCTTGAGTACTTGATTCTCTTGAGGATGTTATTTCCTGAAAATAAATTATTGATTATGACTCGTAAAGGCAGTCTTTACTCATTAGAAATCTTTCTTCGGGTAAAAACATGGTAAAAATAGTTACCAACCTGTGTAAATTTTATCCTCAACATCAAATGATACTTGGGACAAAGGTTGTGGTTCTTCCATATGAACATCCTGAAGTACTTCAGATGAAGGTCCTGCCATTTCATCCTGAATTGCTTCAGACAAGGGTCCTTGCATTTCATTTACTTGAAACGAAGGTGCTTCTATGTCTAAAAAGTTTTTTGTTCTTTCAATATGAATAAATACAAAATGAGTTTTTAGCTCATTTGCGTAATTTATTATTATGGTCTCTTTATCTATTTAGCATAAAGTCAATTCGTCAATCGATTCATGTGTTTGCTATTACTAACCATGCATTGATCTCACATCCTGCCTCCCTTCAACAAAAACATAACTCTCTGGCATTCCTAAAGATTGGAAAGGTGAAACATCCATGTTTGTAACTGTATCTGAAAACAGCACAAAGTACAAATAAATTTTGTATGATCTTTGAAAACCTTGACAATGATTTTCAATGAAAGAATCAAATTAATTCAAAATGGAATTAGATTAATTTCTGATAATAGAATAATCTTACCGGGAAATTCAACTGTGGGAATAGCATCCACTGTGAGGCCTCTACGACTGTGTGGTAAATGGAACCTAGGTGAAAAATGTCTATGGCACACATAAAACCTATTATAAATGTTTTCATCACTCAAATTGTCCGGCATGTTAAGCTTTAAAATCTCAATCCACTTTTTAAATAAGTCCGGGTTCCTTCTAGGTTGAGGAAAACGATGTCTTTGACTTATTCTGTCCTTACACTCGGGTATACAACACGGCCTTACTTTTCCCATTTTTGAATAAACTTTTAACGAAAAAATCAACCAAAAGCACCAAACTCAAACGAGGGTCTCTATTCACAAGCGGACTAAAAAGAATTTGAATTTTTGAATTTCAAACGACAGATGACTGATTCCACCTATCACGACACAGGTTAACTAAGATCCTCAGAATACGCATGATCGTTATTCAAAAAATAGTACCACTAGCGCTACCCGTGTTTGCGAAGCTGAATTAAAACAGTATGTCAGCTTCGTCTAAGGAAGTGTCGCATCTAGTGTTTCTGTTATCTGTGATATGTACGTCATTCTCCATTTAAATGCAAAATCTAAATCGAATCTGAGGTTTTGAAATTGTCACGAAAACAAACCCCTGAAATTTTGAAAATTTCAAGTATCTAGGTTCATCCATTAGAGAGTTATCGTGTTTCGAATTTGATCACGGATGCGTGATCTCGCGACGAAATGATAAAGCACCCCTTCATGTAGGACGAGAGCTCAAAAAAGGAAAGGTAAAAAACCCATCCATGACCAGTGGCGTAGCTAGATAGTCCGGGGCCCTGTTGCAAAAATCGAAGAGGGGCCCCTTAATGAATTGTTTTCGAGTCAAAATATAAATACTTGAAGAAGAAAAGTTACTTACTGAATGTTTAGTTGAGGAATATACTTGAATAAATTATGTTGTTATTTATGTATTTGAGCAGGTATATTAAATTCATTATATTAATGTGGATGAAAAAAAGGGCGTTGAAAACATTTTTTATAGATATTTACTCTATGTACAAATATTCACACAAAAATTGTCATTATCACTATGACCTTCTAGCCTTATTTTTTTTATTGATACGTTAGATTATTTGGTGAAATCACAATAAGAATAAATTATTCAAGGAATGAATTAAAATTGATTATTGGAGATTCGAACCTAGTCTAGATTTGAAGTCATTTATTCCTTCGGAAAAAATATGTTTATCTGATGGCATGTCATAATGACAACGTTATGTCACTCAATTTTGATGACATAAGGAAGCTCATTATGGGACTAAGTACCATAATGAATTCATTATGGGACTAAGTACCATAATGAATTCATTATGGTACTAAGTACCATAATGAAATTCTATAAGGAAAACATGTAATGGTTTGATCAAAAAAGTTTATTCAAAATGCATAACTATGTACGAAACTATTTATTATAAATGGTAAAAGAACAATTACTACAATTTGTAATATTAATTCCAATGGATTCTACAGTTTTTACATCAGTAGTTGATGATTGTTGGCAAACTTGTAATCCTGTTTGGTTGTTGGCACCAAAAATTGCTTCTGATATTTTTTCTTTTGCTCTTTCGAATTTTCGATGTAACCTTCAGCGCCAGTATTGCTTTTCCATCCGCCATGGCGTTTCACGGTACACAGATCAGCTCCAGAATCAGCCAAAAATGAAGCAGACGATCGCCGAAAACAATGTCCGGTATATTCTTCAGGGCGAGGTAAATTCAAGAAAGTGGTAATAACTTTTGGCATTTTACCAAAGGTATGTATTCCAACGGGTTGTTTTGTGCATTTCTTATTTCTATAAGTGACAAAAAAACGTAGATGGTTTGTGTTGCAAGGTCGTATTTTCACATATTGTCTGACAAGTTCTACCATATTCAATCCTGGGATATTTCCCGAAGTTATAAAAAATTCTCGCATTACCTTTGTTTTTGTATTCGGTAATGTAATTCTAAAAACGGATCCTTCATCTATTGCATTTTCAACAAGCATATTTGTCAATTCCTCTCTTCTGCATGCTCCACTTAGTCCAATTATCATGGCAACTTTATTAAATAAGTATGTATCATCTGATGCTTCCGTTAAGAACTTTGTAACATCTTGTTTAGTGAAAATTTTGGATTTTTTAGCTCTGTAACCTTCTGATTTACGTTTTAGTAATGCAACCAGCTGTAGGTACTTACTAATATCGACGTTTTTTCTTGTTGATAAAATACTTCTTATCATCGAATAATACGACCAAAGAGAAGATGGTTTTCTTTCCTTAGATAAGCATTCAAAGTAAGCCAACAATACTTTTTCATGAGTGATATTCGATTTTTTTAGCAGAACACCATTCTTCGTACCGATTAAACACCATTTCATATACACTCCGTGATTTTTCCGGCAAAAGGGAGTCCACGATATTTCTCGACATTTCTTCAAAATCAGAAGGTAAACTATCAGCTTCAGAATCACTCATTTTTTAAATTATATTAAATTCTACCTGACAATAGTTATTGAGTTTGACAGCGATAAATAAATAATGCCGTTACAACCTGATGACGTTGTCAAGGAAATGGCAAAGCACAGCTCACTCACCTACTAATATTTGAAACTACACAATATTTACTTCTTTAAAAATAGTTGTCATTGTGACATGTCGAAAATGCAGTTTTTAATTTTTCGAAAATATATTGATATAAATGCCATCATATAAAATTTTGTATGTAATACGAATCATAAACAATCATTATGGCACACGCCGTGTTATCGGACTCGGCTACGCCTCGCCCGATAACATTCACGACTTGTACCATAATGATCGTCTTTATGATCCTTATTACATAAATAACTATTATGTTCGACTGCTTCATAAACATTTGATTCATGAATTCGTTTAGCGTCCAGAATTGACTACTTTATTGGACACCACTTTATTGGACTCAACTGTCACAGTCTTCTCTCGATTTTGCAATTTTCTTCGTTTCACACCACTTGTTATAGGCCGCATACAAATTTTCATAAGCACTTTTAGTGGGTAGGAGAGAATCTTTGGCACTTGCGGCTAAATTATTCACGCTTTCCTCTTCCGAACTATCCATTTTTGGGATTATTATGACGTTTGTCACAGAATTAACGAAGTAAACAACTTTGTTCAGTGAGGTTGCTAAGGTCGCTGATGGTTACTAAGGTAAGATAAGCAAAAGCACACTCAAAGTATTTCTTGAAATAAAGCGACGAATATATTAATTGCCATTTCAGAAAAAAAAATTTCTGCATTGCAGTCAAACATAAAGCTTTGTATGCAAACTCGTACATAATTAGGCTTATGGACTTGCCCAAATTATTGGCCTCGCTCGCTTTGCTCGCTCTGCCATAAATTTTGGACTCGTCCATAAAGACCTAATTTATGTACTTGTTACATAAATAGCTATTACAACCTCTTTCTAGACCTAGTCTTTGCGAAAGATTCAATGACTTCATTCAAATGTAGACTTGATGCAGCTTCATTTTCAATTGATAGGTATACCTAAGCCATAAATGTCGCAAATTGAGCACTCTATTGAAAATATTTATTTCGGAAAATTCTCCCCTGCTTCGAAATCGGTGATCGGAAGCTAATTCATCGAAATATTTTTTATCTTTTTTTGTCTCTTTTCTTCGAAATGGGGATCTTTTCCATATGCTATGACATTTTCTCTAGCCTTGCACTTGAAGGACTCGAAGTCACTCCTATAATTTTTTTTTCTTTGTATTCGTCTCGTCTAAAGCTCTGCATACGTCGTCCAAACTGACATCGCATTTCTGTAATACTTCAGATGCATAATTGATATCATGGAGAATGCGGTGCATTAAATCGCCGAGGAAAATAAATTCAAAATTCAACATTTTTTTTTTAATTTCTGCTTGTTTTTGCTCTTATTTGCAAGAATTTATTCTTCTATTTCAGCTAATGCACGAATGATATGAAAAAATGAAATTTGATTGCCGAAATTATGTTAACCCTACTGGACCATCTAGTCGGATTTAGTTTTTTTAAATAGGTGTCCAATTCACCAGTGAATTTTGGCAATAAATCCCTAGATTTGATGATATTTCGGAAAACACATTTTTCAACAACTGAATATAATAAAAACAATGTTATTTACATAATAGATCACAGAGAAAAATCAAAGTTTTTTTTAAGTTCAAACGCGATTTGATGGTCAGCGCTTGGGGGCCCCCTGAGGTCAGGGGCCCTGGTGCACTGCACACCCTTGCACCCACGTAGCTACGCCGCTGTCCATGACCAAATTGTCCTCAGTCAGCAACAGAGATCTATCCATTTATGGCACAAAAAATTAGGGCTACCATCCTTAGGGCTACCATCCAAAAATTTGATTATTTTTGCAATAAATCAAAATATTGAGGTTAAGGTGGGCGTTCAATGTAGTGTGTTTTTATTTCAAGTTGCATTTGAAAATTGTTTCACTTTGAGAACTGAAATTTTGTGGGTGAACTCAGAAAGGATTGTGGTTCTGAATGAAATAATTAAATCGATTTCATTTTGAAAGTTAATTTTTGTTCTTTCAAAAATAGAAGAAAATGAGCCAACTCATGCTTCCATTTTATTTCAAACTAAAGACCCATGAAAATAGTTCCGATTGAAAGTGCATCTACAGATTATTTGGTTCAGAAAAACAACCTGAAATGCGGAATTGGCAGAGAATGGCCAAATTCAAATATATGGCGTGAAAAAGTTCTTGCTTTACCCACATAATTCACCAATTTCATAGTTCAGCGATTTTCGGATAGAGAGCGCCAATGAACATTTCATTCATAAGGATAGACGAAAGAGATATTCATAATAGTGATGTTGTAAGTTCTATGGAGATGTTCCATAAAAAGCACGGAGGCGCCTCTATCGGATTAGTTTTCCTACTCGCTCTGAACGGCGACCTTAATCAATATACAGGGTGGCCATTTGAAAACGAAAGAGACGAAATAAATTTTTTCGATAGAAATGCTCGGACAGGTCGATTTCTGTTTCGAGGGGGACAACTTAAGATGTAGGTTATGGACGCATAGCGCTTCAACCCTTGCTGCTACAACCCCCACCCCCAATTTTCGAATAGGGAAGATGGGGTGAGTGATACCTCAATTCAAAGGTATTTTTATACTGATTTCAGCACAGTAATTGTTTTTTCATTTTATGCATTAGTTCTCGAAATATTCTCAACTAAGTATTTGAAAATGAAGTGGTGTTTTCATGGCACTTGTAGTGTTTTTTTGTGAAAAATCGACATCTTAATTGAAGATTTCTATGTCAGTGGATTGGAGGAAGGAAGCCACAGTCATGGTTGTTTTGAAGCTCAAAATATCGATTTTTCATAAAAAAACACTACAAGTGCCATGAAAACACCACTTCATTTTCAAATACTTAGTTAAGAATATTTCGAGAACTAATGCATAAAATGAAAAAACAATTACTGTGCTGAAATCAGTATAAAAATACCTTTCAAATAAGGTATCACTCACCCCATCTTCCCTATTCAAAAATTGGGGGTGAGGGTTGTAGTAGCATGGGTTGAAGCGCTATGCGTCCGTAACCTACATCTTAAGTTGTCCCCCTCGAAACAGAAATCGACCTGTCCGAGCATTTCTATAGAAAAAATTTATTTCGTCTGTAATCTCGTCTGTTTCGTTTTCAAATGGCCACCCTGTATTGTTCCAACTTAGGGACATTATCCTCCTTTTCATTATTAATCAATATAGACTTCTGAATTATATTCATGTTTTCGAATATTACTTTGTTGTGGACAGGTTTCAGTACGTGAGAACGAGGATGTATGCGAGAAGATAGAGCTGTTGATTTTTGGATCAAGTTTCCTCATAAAACGTAAGCAAGAATCCGAAAAGTACTTCATGTATCGAGACGGTGTCCATGGTCTTCGGTCCGACGTTTTGGATGGCGGGATGCAGAGACAAAAAATTCAAGGCTAGATCGAGGAAATTGCAACATAGCAACTTACCAACTAACTGAAAACCTCATATGAATACGACACCCTTCTAGGAATCCGCCCACGTGAGGTGGGAAGGTTCTCAGTTGACAGAGAAAGTGCTATTCGGGGAACAGCTGTGTGAAGGGGTGAATCGGTAGTTGAGGATAAAGAATCAATTTGAATATTTTAGCCCACGTCTCGTCGGTAAACTCGCGATATAGGAAGGAACGTCGTGAAAGACCGAGAGAGAAGTTGTTTTTGAAGGATACATTCATCATCCTTTGGACTTACTGCCAGAAGGAGAGAGGTCGGATAATTTTGAGTATGCTTCGCTTATTTGAGTATTGTTAGGAGGCTGCATCTGAATTTGCAGTGGCTGTCACGAGTTTAGGATAGCCTTTCACATATTTTATTGTGAGATTCCTCTCCCCACTAGATTGCCTCGTATTTAGCTCATTGCGTCCTCGTCTCATCATCCTGAATGGATATGTTCCTTAATCGTGGTTCTCCGCGAAGAGAAAGTGCCAAGTTGATAGAGTCCCTGAAGAGGACATCACATGGAAAAGAAACTCTAGCTTCACCATCCAATAACTTGGTGAAATCGGAAAACAACACAGAAAGTAGTAAAATGAAGATTAAACCCCCAACTTTTGATGGCAAAACACCTTTGTGATATGTGTAACTACTATAGGAAATTCGTTCTTGGGTTTGCCAATATTGCGAAGCCTTTGACGAGACTGACGGAAGATGGAAAGGATTTCAAATGGGATATGGAATGTGGGGATGCTTTCAATCGGCTGAAGCAAGCTCTGACAACGGCTCCTGTTAAGTTATCCCCAAGCCAGTGGAAAGTTCATCTTGGACACAGATGCGAGTAACATGGCCATAGGAGGCATATTGTCCCAAATTCAGAATGACCAAGAAAAAGTTATAGGATATTTCAGCAAGGTCCTGTCAAAGCCCGAACGTGACTATTGCGTTACAAGAAGAGAGCTTCTCGCTGCAGTGAAGTCCATGAAACACTTCTATAAATATCTGTATGGCCGCGAATTCCTTCTCGGGACTGACCACTCCGCTCTAAAGTGGCTTCTACAATTCAAGAATCCAGAGGGTCAGGTTGCCAGATGGATAGAAAGATTGCAGGAATATAATTTTACTGTCGAACATCGTGCAGGAAAAACTCATGGTAACGCTGACGCATTATCTAGGAGACCATGTCCGTCAGATTGCAAGCACTGCAATAAGGTAGAAGAGAAAGAATTCTGCTTGAGAATGACGATCGTGGATACGGACTGAATGCCAGAATCTCTGAAGCGAGATCTAGAAAGTGACCCAGAATTGAAGATGCTGTTGTATTGGAAGATAGGCGGACAGAGACCAAGATGGAAGGAAGTGAGTCATCTGAATCCTAGGGTCAAGTCCTACTGGGCACAGTGGGATTCTATCATTTTGGAGGATGGACTGCTGAAGAGGTCCATCGAAAATGACGAAGGTACCGCAGCCAGGAATCAGCCGATAGTTCCCAGGAGTCGAGTAAGAGAGGTGTTAGAGAAGTTACATGACGGAACTTCCGGTGGCCATTTTGGTATCAACAAAACGCTAAAAAAGGTCAGAGAGCGTTTTTACTGGGTCAACTGCAAAGAAGATGTTAAAGACTGATTCCGGAAATGCAGATTATGTGCTTCATCGAATGGCCCGAGGGGAAATCGTAGAGCTCCAATGAAGCAGTATAACGTGGGCAGTCCTCTGGAACGAGTTGCCATCGATATTGCAGGTCCATTCCCCTAAACCGAAGATGGGAATAAGTACATACTGGTTGCGATGGGTTGAAGCTTATGCTATTCCAAATCAAGAGGCCTCGACAGTGGCGGATGTTCTGATTAAGGAGATGTTTAGCCGGTTTGGTGTGCCTCTCGAACTACATTCGGATCAAGGACGAAACTTCGAGTCTAGCCTTTTCCAAAATGTATGCCAATTACTCGGAATCAAAAAGACTAGGGCAACTGCGCTTCACCCACAGTCACAGGCATGGTCAAGAGAATGAATGGAACTGTGAGAAAATATCTGACTAAAGTGGTCTCTGATCACCAAAAAGACTGGGACAGGTATCTCCAACTGTTCACTATGGCCTACAGATCATCAGTGCAAGAATCGACCGGAGAGACACCAGCCTGTATTATGTTCGGCCGAGAAATAAGGTTGCCTTGTGACCTGGAGTTTGGATGCAAGCCTGGAGGGGAAGAAGCTGGTGACGACTACGCGAGCCTCTTGAAGGGTAGGCTACATTACATCCATGAGAAGGTCAGACAGAACCTCCAAATAGCGAGTGACCGAATGAAGACTCGGTATGACAGCAAAGCTGCAGAAGGTGGTTTCAATGTGGGAGACTTAGTCTGGCTGTACAACCCCCATAGAAAGAGGGGTTCATCACCTAAGCTGCAGAAGGATTTCGAAGGGCCATACAGAATAGTAAAACGAATCAACGAGGTAGTGTCCGTATCCAGAAACTACCCAGAGGCAAGAAACGTGTGGTCCATATAAATCGTTCAGGCAAATATGAGGCAGACTACGAAGAACATGACGAAACCCATCTGAGAAGAACGACTTTTCAGAAAGCGGAGCATGAGGAGATGAGTTTCGACCTATTCATGGCAAACTACGATGAAACCGGAAAAGCAAGATTCGGAGTTATCATCGAGCAACAGCAAGATCTCTTCTCTGTATCTGAAGATTATTCACTAGCACATTGTGTCTCGGAAGACCTGCGTATGTCGAGAGGAAGAGCATTCGTCTTCCGGAAGAAATTTGGCCGTGTACCAGAACTCCTAAAACAACATCTTCGTACTGGAAGAACGCTGAGGTTGGCTGATGGCCAGCGTTACCTCTTCTACCTGGTAACCAAGAGATTCTCCGACAACAAACCCAGCTACAAAAGTATGTGGAACACCCTGTTGCAGCTGAGAGATGAGCTCACCAAGTTGAAGGTGAAAAAGCTAGCTGTGCCAAAGTTGGGTTGTGGTCTAGATCAGCTCAACTGGAGAATCGTTCGAAGTATGCTTGAGGTCATTTTCCATAGGACCGGAATGAAGATACTGGTTCGCAGTTTCAACCCGAGCGGATATACGCCGAATAAGAAGACAGTGGAATGCTATTTCGGACAACAGGGGTGCTGCAGAAAAGGAGACGACTGTAGATTCAGCCACATCATCCAGGGTGTTCGGGGACCGAACGTCTTAAGGAGAAGGCAGTGTAGCGGACGAAATCCTCCTGAATACGTCTCTGGACTCTCTGATTCCACGTACAGAAACTTTCGAAGCCTCCAGAGACTATCTGGATTATTCTCGAACAGGGCTGTATCCATATAAAAAAAGCGCATGTTGCAGAGCAGTTAGTTACTTCCTGAATAGAGCCGAATGGAATTGTAAATAGCGTATTCCAAGTAGTGAATATAAATTAGCAACTGTGTAAATAAATCAGTATTAGTTATTGTCCATAAATTAGTGTGATAAGTTAGCGGTATTGTAAATAAATTAGACGTTTAAACGAAGCAGGCAATTTGTTCAACCCCGAGAACGTTACAATATGTACTCACAAAATTCAATTTGCTTGATAGCTATGTGAATAAAGATTAATTTTGTCAATTCGTTTCAGAAGTGGGACTGGAAGGCCGAACTTATGAATGCAACAAAAGTAACTCGGTGAATGGGAACAACTATCAGAACACCCCTCGAAAAGTTTAAAAAAAAATACCATTTAAGAAATTATTTCGATTATTCTTTTCGCTTCAGTATAAAATCTAATCTAAATATACTTATTTTTTCATCCCAATAAATTCATAACCTGAAAGCATCCACTCTTGAATAAGAGGTAGCCGCTTTTTTTCGTGAATATGGAAAAAAAATAATTGCTATTATTTGAACTGATAAAAATAAAATAATCGGGATATCATTATAACGTACAAGCGACCCGCCCCGGCTTCGCACGGATGCAATGCTGATACTAAATATCTACTACCTACTACAGAATGTCCTTATAAACAACGTTTCTCTATTTCCGTATCGTAATAAGTTCATTACAGTACTAAAAACAGTGCTGTAATGAACTCATTACAGCATTGTTTTCAGTTATATTTTTCGGTTTTTGGTTGTCAGCACTGGCTTCCGCTCCTATCAATTTTCAACACAAGTCAATTTGGAAATGTCAATTTCGTCACCAACTGCCAAGATACAATACAAAAGTCACTAGGATGAGTTTTACATTGAATTTCAACAGTATTTCACGAAATTCGACTGCAATTCCAACACTCATGCGTTCGAAAACTCGCTCCTTCGTCGCTCGTTTTCGAATTTCGCATTCGTATTGGAATAGGAGCCCATGCTGCAACTAGTTCTAGAATATACTATTACAGCTTTTTGTCATTGGACAATACAAACATATTTTGGTTACAAGTTACTCTTTAAAGAGCGACATATAATTGAGCATGAGAAAAACACTCAACGCTCAAATCTAAGCACGCGGCCATCCCGATCGGTATTGCCGGCGCCGCACCGCTATGTCCCTGCATTTTAGTTCTGTAATATCTTCCGAAATATTCATTTAAATTACATGCTGTAAAGAGCCATATTGATCTATATTGAATAGACAATGTATTTAAGGTACTTAATTGGATAAGGATTAATGCGGTATTGATTGAAATAACTTCCTAAATAAGCCTTTTTCCCGTAAAATGTGAAGGATAAAAAATGATTATTGTGGGTTTTCCTTAAGATGTAGACATATACCATCGCGGACTTTTTTGTTGACCTTTTTTAGATGTACAATACCGAGTACATTATTTTGATCTATCTCGTGGGGTTCAGTCAGCATTTGCAATGTAAGCGCAAAAAAAAATTTTTATTCACGACATCACATTAGAAACCTGTAAATTCATCAGTGTTTCTCTACAATATTATGCAAGTATCATACATATAAACTTCCTATTGAATCACTTCATCTATTAAAAAAAAGCGTTTCAAAATTCGTTGCGTAGTTTTGAAGATTTAAGCATACATAGGGACAGACAGCGAAAGCGACTTTGTTTTATACTATGTATTGATAATCCGAATTCATATTCCACGATTGATATCGCCAAATTAGATGCGATCACGCACGTGGTTTATCGCGTAAGCTTCGGCTGACTCCGAGCTGCGACACGCTACGTGGGATATGAATATGCGAACGGTTACGCTCAGGAAAGAATGTGCGTATTATCACTGTATCAAGGGCGGATTTACGGGAGGGGGGGGTAACTACTCCCCCACATGAGCATCGAAGACCTAAGAAAAAGGTGGTACACATAAAATTTTCCATACATTGCAGACCTGATTCGATAGCTTTCAATCGTTATTACCCCCCCCCCCCCATGACCTTTATTACCCCTCCCATGAAAAAGAGCTATATCCGCCCTTGCACTGTATAGACACTAGTTTGTGTCTATACTGTGGTATTATAATGTGAACGCACAGGTCAGATACTGGAACCGAAACGCCTCTACGTGCCGGAAACGTTCATTGCAAGACAATTTTCACCGACTCACCTTTTCATATACACCACTCTCCAAGGCTGCCATACACTGTTGAAGATCTACCACAAAATATCTGGTTTGATGAGCATTCGCTGCTGAAAGACAAAGTAAATAATCATTTCTTGCACCGGCTGATTTCTCTTCCAGCTGTTCTCGCTTAGAAGAAAATTTAGCACTGTTCTTCTGAAGCGATGTGATTGATTGAAAGAATGAACCCTTCTTCTTTTTCAACCTGCAAACAGAAAACTCAATTCATTACATCAAATGCTATGCAGTGCCGACGAAATTGTTGTTACAAATTGGAGTGATTTATTATGTATGTACGTTTGGAATAATTCAAGTAGGCTGGCGACTTTTGTAATGGCAATAAACTGTAGCGGATTAATATCCGCTACTATATAATTATAATACAAACCGATCCATACTTTTACAAGGCTCCAGTCTACTTGGCCGATATTTTTTCTGAACGTATGTTATTATTATCGAATGAGGAATGATTTGGAAGGTTATTGCGTTGTATCTTGAAAATCTTCAGGGTTTTTTCGAGTAGGTAAAGGCCATGTGTATTCATTCCCCTCCCTAAAAAACCAAAAGCCAAAAAATGTGACGAGTTCAGACTGATAAGCTTGATGAGCCAAGTGCTTAAGATCTTACTCAAAATTATACAAGCCAGAATCTACCACAAATGTGAAGCCGATCAAAGCGATACCCAGTTTGGATTTCGTGAGGGTCTGGGAACAAGGGAAGCACTGGCGAGCTTATTAATACTCTTCCAGAAATGTCGAGACATGAGGAAAGATGTCTATGCTTGTTTCATAGACTACGAGAAAGCCTTCGATTGAGTCAATCATACCGTCCTTCTGACATTACTCCAGGAAAAAGGATTAGACAAACAGGACATCGAGTTTATAAAAAATCTTTACTGGAACCAAGAAGCAACGGTTAGATGTGAACAAACGTCATCAGAACCGGCGTGCATAGAAAAGGGCGTACGACAGGGTTGTGTTCTCTCGCCAGTACTGTTTAATATGTACTCGGAGCGCATATTTAACGAAGAAATAGGCGAAGATAAGGATGGAATAAACATTAACGGCAGGACATTGAACAACATACGTTATGCAGACGACACGGTTATCATCGCAGACAATCCAGAAGCCCTTCAACGCCTGATCAACAAAGTTGTAGTAGTGGGTGATCAACTAGGCATGAAAATTAATGTAACAAAAACAAAAGTAATGGCCATAACAAGATCTCCAAACCCACAACTAAACATAAACATCTATGACACCGCAATAGAAAATGTTGACAAATTTAAATATCTTGGCTGTTGCATAACGACAAATGTTGACCCTGACGTCGAAGTAAGATCTCGTATAGAGCAAGCCAGAGCCGTATTTCTCAAGATGAAAAACCTGTTATGTAACGCAACCTTGAACCTAAGCTTAAGATACCGTTTTGTAAAGGCATACGTGCACTCGGTTCTCTTGTATGGAACAGAAACATGGACATTGAAAGTGAATACCATGAACAAAATCGAGGCCTTTGAAATGTGGATCTTCCGTCGACTACTCAAAATATCATGGACTCAACATATACCTAACGATGAAGTGCTTAGACTTATGGGAAGGGAAAGAGAATTGCTGACAACAATAAAACGAAGAAAGACTGCTTATCTGGGTCACATATACCGTAACAAAAAGTATGATATACTCAGATTAATAATAGAAGGAAAAATCGAAGGAAAACGTGGTCCTGGTCGCAGACAACATTCATGGCTACTAAAAAACATACGCGATTGGACTGGTATGAACACATCAACATTAATTCGTACTACTCAGGATCGCAATAAGTATGCCGAAATTGTCGCCAACCTTTATTAAATGGAGAGGGCACCTGAAGAAGAAGAAAGGCCATGTGTGGCAAAATTCATTTAAAAAAGAGGTAGAACCTGGAAATTTACTTATGAAGTGTGATGAGAAAGGACAATTTCGGCAAAAATAATTCTGAATAAGAAGTAAATTTTCCCTTGTCTGACGAAGCAGTCTGATCTAGACTCCGAAACGTTACAGGGGCCGTATTCTCGGCAAGTGATCTTTCGATGCGTATATGTTTTTCTGAGTTATCGTACGTTTTGGTATTCTTGACGGATGAACATTTCAACGTATACGTTTTGAAAGCGAGTGTTTACAGCAAGTTCTTTATTCGAATTTTTCCAGTTTCTCTTCTTATTCAACATTGTTTCAAGAAAATTGTGGGAGCGATTTCTATAAAAAACCATTTTTTTATTGCCTTATTCATAAAGAATTTCAAGACTAATTTAAGAAAAGAAGACTCATTTTCCACTTCAATATTTGGATCAAAAGACTTCCTATGAAATCCTGTAAATCGATTTCACCCAATTTTTATCAGTCAATCGAAATGTAATTTATTGGTAATAACCAAATGGCCACCGACCGAGGTCCTTCAGCCTGTTTATTCTACAAATTTTTCGTTTTTAAAAAAAATTCAATGTGAAATTCATTTCAAAATCCTGAGTAGTGAATTTTTGTGTCATTCCTCAATTCGATATACATATTTTCAAAATGTCATTTTGAATTTTTTTCCTAATCATTCAAATTGAAAATGTTTACATCTAAATTTTGATTCTATTTGAAATTTGGAAAAAATTCGCAATTTTCAGTTGTCATTTTTTCAACTTTTAATTCCTAATCATTTTGATTGAAAATTGGTTTTCGATTATGTGTTTTTCTTTCCGAATTTTTTTGATCCAAATTCGTTGAGGTATATTTCTGTTTTTTTTTTCTGATTCTCCAATTAGCTCGAAAAATATAAGCAGTTCAATAATAAATTATACATTGAATCAACTTTTAAGATAGTACCTACGGGGTGTTTCATTAGTAAATGAACATACGGTAACCTGAGCTAGAGCTACCCTAGGTGAGTCCAAAAAACCGACATATGCTAGGTCTAATAATAGCGAGATACAGCCGATACAGGGTGGTTTATGTATTCACCAAAAATTTCAGTTCCTCATAACTTTTGAACCAACCAGTAACTTCGGTTGATATTTGGAACATATGATTCGGCTCTACAGGTCCATCGATTTACTTTTGAATTTCCAAAAAATTCCAGGTCCGTATTTGAAAAATATGGGATTCTTCCAAGCTGAGATTCAACACTCTGTATATTGAAAATTTGGGATTTCATTGAGATATTTGAAAAGAGCAGAAAATTTTCAATGGTGTTCAGTAGATTTCATTATCCCGCACGCTTCAGAGAAAGATCCAATTGAATATTGGAATTCCACAAAAATCGTACATTATGATCAAATTCAATTTTTTTGGTCCCACTAATTGCACATTCGAATTCCATAATATTCTGAGGAATCATTTGGAGTTTTTTCCGGAAAAACATTATTCATACCACTCGCCTGACGGCTCGTGCTGCAAAACTCATCTGCGTGTGTTATGACCATCACCGCGAATTGAACACTTTACTTCATCTTCGAGTTCTACAGTAATTTTCGAATGAATCTGCATTTTCAAAATTGACAACAGTTGTCGAAAGCGATCTCGGTGGTCGAAAATCGAATCGATATCGAATCCCGTAGAAAACGTCAAAAATTCAAGTTTTCTAAATGCAATTTCTGGATATCATGTGACATGACGCGCAATTCAAATCATCTTGCCCTCTTATTGAATCAACCTTCACTCAATAACTCACGCCTATAACTCACTTAGAGGATGTTTCACAATAAACCGGACAAACATATAAAGCCATGTACCTAAATGGCATTGAGAAAGTCATTTTTGACTCATGATATAACTCGTTTTCGACGCATAAGCGAGATACAGAGTGTTTAATGTCAACTTTGAGGAATTTTCTGATAACTGTGATAAGTTATGCGTGACATTTGAAATACCGGTCACATCTTAGTATTTTTTAGTGCTCAATTCATTTGTGGTGTAGAATTTTGAAAGAAAAAATTCAAAATGGCGGAAAACCTACAAAGTTGTAAGTTTTTTTTCTCGGTTTCCAATTTCGAAAGCATCATTTCAAAGTATTCGGTTTTCTAAGATTTTCCGAAAAAAAAATTGCCAAAATTCGAACTCAACATTTTTTCACCAAAAATTGTTGAAATCTTTCAAGATTGAACTTTCTTTTATTCTCAACACTTATGTGGAAACAGAATAAAAAAATATCCATTGGTTTTCTTTTTGTAGCCTCTCACAGATTCCGCTCGGAGTACTTAAACTAGGAGACGTAGATAGGCAAGAGAAAAATGAAAACAGAAATGAAAGAAACAAGTACAGGAATAAGCGTAGGCCAGCTATGATTGGAACAGCGGAAGTTGTACCAGCTGAAAAAAATACAGCATTTGTGGGGTGTGAGAAGAAAGTTTGGCTCTTCCTTAACAGGGTGCAAAAGCATGTAACCAGTGAACAGGTGCGTACATATATTAAAAATAAACAAGATTTTTCAAATGTTCCAGTAGAAGTGAAAGATGTACCTGGAAACCCTGAAGGGTTGAAACGATTTGTTGTCACAGCCCCACTAAATCTCAAAGATCAAATGTATGACACACATTTCTGGCCCTCAGGGGTAGGAATAAGGCGTTTCAATTTTACCAAATACAATGAAGTACTAAAGCAGACTACTTTTTTAGAGAAAGAACAGGTAAATTTTCTCAAAGAAAACAATTAATCCAGGGAAACACTCAATCCAAGAAGCTACCTCTAACAGTATATCATCAGAATGTTCAGTCTATTGGAAATGCAGTCAACAAGCTAGATGTGGCTTTAACACAGGAAAAACCACAGGTAATTGGCATCACTGAACACTGGAAAAGTGAAGAAAAGTTGAATTTGCATCAACTTGGTGGATATAATTTGGTTACCAGTTACTGCCGTGAAGAAGGTGAACACGGTGGGAGTGCAATATACTTCATGAGAAATTTACAAAGCTCTGAAAGACTGGACATTAAGGGATTGAGTGTAAAGAACGTGTTTGAATGTTGTGCATGTAATATTACTCACAGTAATAAATATAAAATAACCATCATATGTATTTATAGGCCTGATACTTACCCATTGTCTAATATGGATCTTTTCATTGAAAAATTCACTATTCTGTTGGAAATGCTGCAGAGAGATAAATCGAATTTTATAATTATGGGGGACTTCAACATTGATTTCATGAAAGTCAATGATAGGAACACTCAGGCATTAAATTTAACTCTGAACTCATTTAATGTTACAACTATGGTTGTTCAACCAACTAGAATAACCTCAACCAGCAGAACTTGTATCGACAACATACTAACAAACGTTCATGGTGAATGCAAAGTAGTGAAGACACATGTGTCAGATCATATGGCCCAAGTATTCACAACTCATCTTGGCATTATAGAGAATAATAAGCAGGACGTTATAATCAGAAAGTTTGGGAGAGAAGCTACTGAGCATTTTATCACAGCACTGAGGGAAACAGACTGGGCTGGTATATATGAGCTTCCAACTGACAGAGTAAATGATATGTGGAATGTATTCTCGACAAAAGTGGGTACTCTGTTCAATCAGTACTTTCCTCTTTCTCGAGTCAAGACATCAGGTGAGAGAAAGATTCAGATAAATAGCGAAATAAGGGACCTTAAAAAGAAACTGGACATAGCTTTTACAATAGCAAGTGTAGATAATGATTTCAAGGATACGTATAAAGATTTAAAGAAACAATATGATAAGGCAATTTCGGACATGAAACAATCTCATTATGGAAACAGAATAAAAAGTGCAGGCAATAAATCGAAGGCTGCGTGGATGGTTGTTAATGCTGTAACCAACAAGAAAAGTAAAAAAAAACAAGTATTACCAAATGGCAATCTGAGACAAGTGGTTAATAATTTCAATCAACACTTTGTGAATGCTTCATCTCAATTGGTTGGTACTCCGAACCTATCTGACAGTGTTGGTCATGTCAAGCGTTCGGACAAGGGGTTTTACATGTTTGAGGTTCCCGGGGAGGAAGTTCTGAAGACACTAAATGGTTTCAAGAATAAATCATCTGTTGGATACGACGAGATACCGATCAGGGTTGTGAAGGAATCTATTCATGCGGTACTCGAACCTTTTTGCTATATAATAAATAAGTCATTTACTGAAGGCATTTTCCCAGATTTACTCAAAATAGCAACAATCAAACCATTGTTCAAAAAGGGGGACCCTGAAAACATAAACAACTATAGACCTATCAGTTTGTTGCCTTCGTATTCAAAGATTTTTGAGAAAATTCTAGCAAATAGATTAACAAAATTTTTTAGGAAGTTTGGAATGTTTAAAGCACAGCAGCATGGTTTCACGGGTGGCAAGGGCACGGAGACTGCGATATATGAACTGACAACGTTGATTTTAGAATATCTGGAGAAAGGTAACATCCCATTGGGAATATTCCTGGACCTAAGCAAAGCCTTTGACTCTGTAAATCATAATATCCTCCTAGGCAAGCTTGAGGCTTTAGGAGTTAGAGATAAACAACTCAATCTAATTAAGAGCTATTTAATAGATAGAAAGCAGCAGTGGCGGTTTTATCTATCTACTGAGGGGGGGGCGAAGTGAAAAAATAAAAAAGCAGTTCGTGGGGACTTTTTTCAATGGGACGACAATAATAATGCTAAAACAAAAATTCTGAATGAGGTGAATAAAAATATACAGGGTGTCCAAAGTTCTGGAGTTTCTGGAGAACTGGACTTTATTTGAAATCTGAAAATTGGGATTATGATATTGTTCGACATTCTCTACAGACCTGAAGTATTTCCAGAGCCGGTTATACAGGGAGTGAAAATAAATTCGCTGAAAAAATTTTTTTTCAATTTTTTTCGTTCCTGATATGATTGAATATTCAATGCTGAATACATTTCTGTTAAAACCATTGTATTCATTCGAATAGTTTTCAGAATATCGAAAAAAAACCTGAAAAAAAGTAAAGTATTTAGAGTCAGTATCATGTTCATTCTTCTTATTCTGAACATCCTGAGTGTAAACCGTTATCACAAAATCAAAGTTGAAGAATGTGGAAAGGTCATGCATCTTTTGAATTTCATGAATATCATCACAGAGTGTTTTAAACTTTGTGTCAAAAACTGTGATCGAAGATTGGCCATTACTTCTGTTTTTCGAATTAGAACCCTATTTTTTATTATTGCGTTGGATTCTGCGAAGAAAAATAGTGATAGAACTCTAAGTTGCGGTTGCTTCTAAATTCAGCAATTCCCGAGATATTTGAGCTTTTCTCGATTCATGTTGTACATAGAGTCAAATTCATCTAATCTAAACAGATTCATTTGTGAATTATTAATGGGATTACAGTGACTTTATACAAGACAGTGGCGACAATATAGTCATAGAACACGTTTTTGCACAAACATGGCAGATATTTGTTTACATTTGAGTGTCGTGCTGTTTGACATTTGACTCTATCTTTTGTTTTTTGTTTTATGACAGGACAACAAACAATGAAAGTCCGCCATTAGTGGTCGAAAACAGCCCGACCAATCAAAACGTGAACGTCTATTGTCGCCACTGTCCTCTATAAAGCCACTGTAAATGGGATCATTTATCTTCTATGGTCACAGAATATTCTCAAGTAAAAGATTAGATGAATTTGATTCTACGTACAACATGAATCCAGAAAAGCTCAAAGAACTCAGGAATTACTGAATTTAGGAGCAACAGTATCTTAGAGTGATATTATTATTTTTCTTCGCAGAATCCAACGCAATAATACAAAAATAGGGTTCTAATTTGAAAAACAGCAGTACTGACCAATTTTCGATAACAGTTTTTGACACAAAATTTGAAACACCCTGTGATTATATTCATGAAATTCAAAAGATACATGACCTTCCCACATTCTTCTACTTTGACGTTGTGAAAACGGTTTACACTCAGGATGTTCAGATTATTATGAAAATTTTACTTTTTTCAGTTTTTTTTCTTTGTTTTGAAAACAACAGAAATGTATTCGGCATTGAATACTCAATCATATCAGATACGGAAAGATTGAAAAAAAAAATTATTTTCACTCCCTGTATAACCGGAAATGCTCAGGATCCAAAAATATTTTAGGTCTGTAGAGAATTTCGAACAATATCATAATCCCAATTTTCAGATTTCAAATATGTCCAGTTCTCCAGAAACGTCTAAAAGGCACTCGAACTTGAGACACCCTGTATATTGAATATATTTACTTTTCAGGTATCAGGGGTCATGCCAGTCAGACCTATTTCATTCGATTATTATGTTAACCTAATAAAATTAAAGTTTAGGGGGGGGCGATCGCCCCTGTCGCCCCCCCCCTGAAAACCGCCCCTGGAAAGCAGTATGTTATGTTGGACAAAGAAGGCCAAAGGTATATTTCAGAAATGGGTACAACTAACTTAGGGGTACCTCAATGCAGTATAATTGGACCCTTGTTGTTTGTGCTGTACATAAATGATTTTCCTGAAATATTCAATCCCAATCGACAGAACCTTGTATGCTACGCTGATGACTCTAACATTGTGGTGAAAACAAACAAAATGTCCTTGCTAACTGACATGAAGGAAGCACTAGCCCTAACCCGAAACTGGTGTACACAAAATGGTCTTCACTTAAACATGGATAAAACTGGGTGTATGCTTTTTAGCAGTAAGGGATCAGAACAGTCCATTGCAGATTTCTTGGAGGTTGACGGGGTGAAGTTGGCGGTGCAAAGGAGTGCTAATTTTCTGGATGTACTTCTGGATGAGAATTTGAAATGGGAACAGCATGCTATTAATCTAGGTAGTAGGTTGAGCACTGTTGTATACACTCTAAAGATACTGAGAACACAAATTCCATTTGACACACTTAAAATTGTGTATCATGCAAATTTTGTTTCGCTGATGGCATATTGTGTTGCCCTCTGGGGCAATGGAACACAGGGCGAAATGATTTTTCGAATGCAAAAGAGAGCTGTGCGATCGATGCTAGGTATGGGATACAGGGATTCATGTAGGGGAGTTTTCAGGAAGAACCATCTGATGACATTGTATGGGTTGTATGCCTTCAAATGTCTCATGTTCTGTTATAAAAACAAGCACCTTTTTGAGAGTCAGGAAAACCATAACAACACAAGGCAGACACATCCGTACATGTACTTTCGTCATAGACTAACCATGACACAGGATAACATGAAGTACATGTGTTTGAAGTTCATGAATGTACTACCATCAGATTTTCGTGGGCTGAGAACTTATGCTATTTTCAAAAGCAATGTGTCTAACTTCATTATAGACACTGAACCCTACAGTGTTAAAGATTTTATTGCAAATTGTTTGAACTATAAATCAGGGCTGTGAGATCCATAATTTGATTTTTGACTTGTTTACTTTTGATGTTACTTGTAATGTCATAATTTATTAACCAATAAAATATTATCCTTCATCATCGGTCTCCCGGTCTCAGCTTAAGCTGGTATTATTTCTATGAACCAGTGAAAAAACAATTCAGTTCCTCCCACTAATTCAGGAATTTCCGCACGATGTAACAGGTTTGCAATGCTACAGCCTGTTGTCCACATCCCGCGATCCTCTGGGATAATTCGATCCCTTGGAGATTCCTCCTGAATGATTCTCTTTTGTCAGCTGAAGTTCTCCAGGTGAAGACGTTATAGGGGGAGTATCTCCATCCAGGAAGTGGTTTGTCCTCGCAATTGTTCACGTAATAAAAAGCTCGCAATACTTCATTATTCATTTCGCGGCTCCACTTGATACGTGCGTTGCGAGCTCCCCTGCGGGCAGTCCTCCTCACGGTGGTCGAGCCAGCAGGTGGAGTGGCATTTCGATATTCTGCCATGATATCGGTTTCCACTTCTCGTTGCTGGCTTGATATTTTCTCCATTTTCATGGGTTTGCCACCATTTACCCTTGGTGGCCCAGGTAACTCGGGCCGTGGGGACGTCACCCCCCATGTGGCGTAGCAGAAACCAAACCACACCCGTGCGGGTGTGTGTGCGGGGTAATATTATTATTCTTCTTCATCGGTCTCCCGTTCTCAGCTTGAGCTGGTAATTCTTCTATAAACCAGTGAAAAAACACTTCAGTTCCTCCCACTAGTTCAGAAATTTCGGCACGATGTGATAGGTTTGCAAATCCACAGCCTGCTGTGCACATCGCGATCTTCTGGGATAATTCGATCCCTTGAAGATTTCTCTTCTCCATCCAGGAAGTGGTTTGTCCTCGCAATTGTTCACGTAATGAAAAGCTCGCATTACTTCAATATTCATTTCGCGGCTACACTGGATACGTGCGTTGCGAGCTCCCCTGCGGGCAGTCCTCCTCACGGTGGCCGAGCCAGCAGGTGGAGTGGCATCTGGATCTTCTGCCATGATATCGGTTTCCACTTCTCGTTCATGGGTTTGCCACCATTTACCCTTGGTGGCCCAGGTAACTCGGGCCGTGGGGACGTCACCCCCCATGTGGCGTGGCACCGTGGCAGAAACCAAACCACACCCGTGCGGTTTATTTATATTATTATTACATAATTTGGGGGAATCGAAATCCCGACTTTCGGACAGTAGCGACAGTTGAGTCACCTTTCCTGTCTAGGTGTAAATCGGATTTATTCTAATCTTATTAATGTCCGTTACCAAGCAACGATAGTTAATCAAATTTGACAGTTTATTCGAATATTATTTTCCAAGTTCTCCAAACGAATTTTAATTCGAGCAAAAATGCGCTCTTCAATTTTGGAAAAGCATGATATGATTAAGGCTTATCATGAAGCGAATTCCTCAGGAAGGAGAGCGAAGGAAAATATGGCAAATTTTTGTTAACTTAGCTCGATATGATTACAGACTACATGCAACCCCTATTATACTCATTCGATAAACCATTCAAAACACAGCTCGACTGGAACAGATGGGACTTGGGTATAGAATCACAATCATCTGCAGAAATAGTCTGGTAAACAGACGGTTCAAAGACAGATGAAGAAACAGGAGCGGGAATACATGGAGTGAGGCCAAGAAGGGATTACATAATACCTCTCGGCAAACACGCCATGATATTTCAATCTGAAACACATGCCATTAGAAGATGCATACAGAAGAACCTGGAAAGTGGCTTCTAAAGAAAACACATCCACATTCTCTCTGACAGCCAGAGCGCCATCAAAGCCCTCAACTCGACACAGATAAAGTCTAGACTCGTCTGGGAATGCCTCCAGGACCTTCTGGAGCTGGAAAAACACAACAAGGTCACTTCCATGTGGGTGCCAGGTCACAAGGGAATAGCGGGCAATGAAAAAGCAGACCAGTTAGCAAGACAAGCATCTGAAACGCCATTCACAGGGCCAGAACCTGTGCTTGAAATTAGCAAAAACCGATGCAGGACCCTGACTGAGGAGTGGGTAAAACAAAGACACCAACAACACTGGGACCAGAGCAACGGGCAAACACACAGCAAAGTCATGGTAGGACACACAAGCCAAACCTTGACGGCTGACTTTTTGAATCTAAACAGAACAAAGGCACGTATAATAGTAGGTCTGCTGACGGGACACTGCGACCTTAGGAAACATCTGAACACCATAGGAATACTTGGAGAACCCGTGGATTGCAGACGGTGAGGAGGAAGAAACAGCCTCTCACATCATCTTCGAATGCGACGCCCTAGGAAGAAGGCGTCACAGAAGCTTCAGAGAAATCAGTCCGGAAACGGGAATGAATCCGAAAAACCTCATAAGCAGGCTACTGAACCTGATAAAGGACACGAACCTTTTCTTGTGAGGAACCACTGACGAAAGAGTGATACAATAGACCAAAGTTGGTCGCAGTGTCATAGGGAGGCCAAGTGCCAACCCCGTCTCTTTTTCGTCAGCCAATCAATCAAGATTAGAATAAATCCGATTTACACCTAGACAGGAAAGGTGACTCAACTGTCTCTACTGCCGAAAGTTGGGAGTTCGATTCCCCCCAAAGTTTTTTGAAAATTTGTTTTGTGTTTTAAATTTATATTTCTATCTGAAACATTCTGGTAGCCCATTAACACAATTTTGGCCTTCGTAAGGTCACTAGTTTTTTAGATAAAAATTATGTGAGTACTCCGAGCGGAATCTTTGGAAGGCTACAAAAAGAAAACCAATGGATATTTTCTCATTCCGTTTCCACATAAGTGTTGATAATAAAAAAAAGTTCAAGGAAGATTCCAACAATTTTGGGTGAATTTCTTTTTTCACTGAACACATGTGAATAAAAGTTGAGTTCGAATTTTTGAAAATTTTTTTCTTAGAAAACCGAATACTTCGAAATGATGCTTTCCAAATTGGGAACCGAAAAAAAAATTACAACTTTGTTTGTCCGGTTTATGGTGATAATCACCGAAGTCATCCTTCAATTGATATTTGAATGTTGTTCAGAATTGACATGTCTGAGCATTTTTCTTCTTTCTCGGCGAAAAAAGAAGTATACTCCATTAACCTTTATGAAGTATCCTGGTTGGTCATGATTTAAGTTTATCAAGTTTTTTTACTTAAAACTGACGCAGGTTGACACTCGTGAAAGTCAAATAATTCCGAGAATAATTCCGAGAGACGCTGCCAATACTAATTTCTCTTTACTCTTTTTCAACTTTGTAAATAGAGTTAGTACTTTTCAAGGTTCAACTGTGACCCAGGTTTCGTAATACTACTACATTTTCATACTGAATTATTTCAAGTTGTACAATGTATTGAATGAATTTATTCCAAACATCGTTACAAAATGGTGGAGGATCATGTTCCTATTAAAATGTAATAGAATAAACATTTCGTTTTTATCCGATTATCCGAATGATCCTGAGGATATTAAGCCAGAATATTGTTATTTTCATGTTGTCATTGCTCTGTTAGTGAGATACAAAAACAAGCAAAGAAAAACATATTATCGAGAAGGTCCAAATTTACTTACTTTTCCTCGATATCCCTTGCCTTGTCCCTTACATCATGAGCACTATGTTCTTCATCAAAGTATAACTTCTTGGTTTTATCTATGTCCTGTACGCAAATTTGCAATTCCTTTTGAACGTTAGCTAAATGATCTACATACTGAAAGAAAATAATTGAAAAACTAACAGAATTACAACATTAGGAAAGATAATAGACTACAGGCCCGTGTCGAAAATTGATGGGTCATTTGAACCAGAAGATGACCTATCTAGAACGATAGAAGGACATAAGATAATAAGATTCAGCACTATGCCGTCACTTGTAAGCTGTCCAACTGAGTACAGGTGGCAATTCAAAAGGACAGGTAGACTTGGTACATTTGGGTCATATGACTTTTGACGGCATTCTTACCATCGATAGCTCCATGGAAAATAATAGGAAAACAGGCAGTGCCGTACAAAAATAATGCGCCATATATTCGGAAAATTTTTTTGATTTTCCGAAAATTTCCATGGTAAAATAGGTTATTTGACTTTGAACGGCATCAGTTTCATACGGTTGCCATACATCTTCTAATCCATTATTCAGCAACGCCGTACAAAAATCATTCGACAAAGGGAAAAAATTGAGGGTTGCAACCCCCTCTCTTGCCGTGCTCCAGGGGGTAATTTGAAAAAGTACGGCTTCGGTTCCAAAACATTATCCAGCACTCAAAATTACTATTAAAAATAAGGCCGTCAAAAAAAATTGTTCATTTTGATGTTATATCAACAATTATCTTAATTTCATCTTATGCTTGACCCATTGATAGTTATAAATATATAAAATTTTTCTAGAGAATAGTTGATTTATTCATTCACATTATTACAGTGAACAATCAATTATATATGTATCAATAATGTTTCAAGTATACCTTTTTTAAACCAAAAAGTATACAAAACTGTTGATACTTGGATTGACGGTTTCACTTGTTGGGTATGATATAGACACTTCAGACGGTATAATGATTTTGTCATTTTTTCAATTTTTCTCTTCAAAAATATGTTGATGCCGTACAGTATCAAATGACCATAGAGTATCCTCAAAATGGTAGCGCAATTTTCATCATCCTAAATGATATGGTCTGGATAAAAATGTACGGCATCATTTGTTCCTAATTTATTTACCTTAATACTATTCAAAACAAGGGATAAAATGTAGAAAATTGTTATATATCATTAATCTATGAGTTCCAAACTTTTACAATAATATGAAAAATTTCACTTTTTGTATTTCTCTATAATTTTTTTTAGAACAGTTTCTTTTGAACGGCAGTATAATATAAGAATTGTATCTTAAAGTATCGTGTAAAAAAAGAAGTTGCCGTACTGGGTCAAATGACTTTAGAGCTTTATGGGTCAAGCATAAGATGATAATTATTGATATAACATCAAAATGAACAATTTTTTTTTGACGGCCTTATTTTTAATAGTAATTTTGAGTGCTGGATAATGTTTTGGAACCGAAGCCGTACTTTTTCAAATGACCCCCTGGAGCACGGCAAGAGAGGGGGTTGCAACCCTCGATTTTTTCCATTTGTCGCATGATTTTTGTACGGCGTTGCTGAATAATGGATTAGAAGATGTATGGCAACCGTATAAAACTGATGCCGTACAAAGTCAAATGACCTATTTTACCATGGAAATTTTCGGAAAATCAAAAAAATTTTCCGAATATATGGCGCATCATTTTTGTACGGCACTGCCCGTTTTCCTATTATTTTCCATGGAGCTATCGATGGTAAGAATGCCGTCAAAAGTCATATGACCCAAATGTACCCAGTCTACCTGTCCTTTTGAATTGCCACCTGTACTCAGTTGGACAGCTTACAAGTGACGGCATAGTGCTGAATCTTATTATTTTATGTCCTTCTATCGTTCTAGATAGGTCACCTTCTGGTTCAAATGACCCATCAATTTTCGACACTGGCCTGTAGTCTATAATTGTTGACATAAATACCTACGATATTTCAAATGGTTATAGTACCTACATATAAATACATAATATCACTACTTAAAATATCGTATTTTCATCTGAAATAAAACAGTTCAATGTTCAATTTCCAAATGTAACGTGTAAAAAATTTCAGTGATTTTGATTTCAATTTTAGAGTATTCTGGATTTTCTAGACATGGTCGCTATGGTACCGCCAACCTTCTAATAATTCAACAGTAAATGGAAAAGCAAGACAAAACTATTGTTTTTTTTCCTCATGTACTATACATGTGGATGGAAAATGAGGATACATTTTTTTAATCAGCAAACATTCTGTAGCGAGATAAGAGAACTTCCGCCTATATTATATTTGCATTAGGTACCCCTTGAAAGTGCCTGTATAATGTAACAACAGATTAATCATCATTATTGAAAATGACAATTTCCCAATTTTCGTTGATAACTCAAAATCTATGAACGATAGGCAGGAGCTGTTTTCAGATTCGGATTAGTCAGGAAAAAAGAGTTCGAGAATAACACATTTCTCCACGCTGCTATAGTTCTCTAGATCCCTTCAGTGGACAACGAATTTCGCCCACCGTGTATTCAACATTTCAATTCAATCTAACACGTTTCATTTAATTTTCCCATGATGAGATTGAGTTCACTCACCTTTTTAGCTGTTTGCACTTTATGAGCTTTCAGCAGCTTCGAATCTTCAGCTATTTGTGTATGAAAAACTTCTACTGCAGCTAAACGAGCTCTCGCTAATTTTTCATTCTCTTCCAGCACAGTCCTCCATACATTCCACATATTCCTATAGCAAATATATTCATCAATTTCCATTCATTAAAATTTGCTAATATACAAGCAACCAGTAGAGATATAGTATAAAGAACTCCTCATACTATATGGTAAAGGTTAAATCATAACGAAAAAAATTTCGTACAATTAAGCCCGCAACGGACGGCGAGCGATATATTATATCTCATATATTTCACCAATATCGCTCCTTATGAAAATGCACCAAGCCCCGCGGACGACGCTATAATATATATTCCGATATTACGATATTTTTCCATACTAAAATGACATATGTCAATGCAAAGCTATAATATATATTATATTATCGCTCGCCGTCCGTTGCGGGCTTTACAATACCTATGTTGTTGGACTTTTGACGTTTTTAACGCGATTTGATTCACGACCATAGAGATCGCTTTTGACCACTGTTGTCAATTTTTAAAATGCAGATTAATTCGAATTTTACTGAAGAAGTTGAAAATATATAAAGTATAGTGTTCAATTCGCGGTAATGGTCATAACACACTTGATGAATTACACCACTCGCCTGACCTGACGGCTCCTGCTGCAGAATCCATCTGCGTGTGTTATGACCTACATTACCGCGCGTTAAATAATAGCCTTCGACTTTATAATAATAGTATTCTATTCTATAATAATTTCATAATAATTAATCAATAATTATGGAAAGAGAAGAGAATTTGGCGCAATGTGAAATGTGTTAAATTCCAAAAATTAACTGGGAAAAAAATCTTAAAATTATTGGTTATGTTATGATCTACTGACACTTCAAATCCTAAACCTGATATTTCGTCAACTTAAGACCGGGTCTGTGATCCAAGAAGATCCGTCACGTGACCTCAATGGATCGAGTTAGTAACCCAGAGTAGGTTTCCGAAAAGGCCTATATCTATATCTATACTAATATTATAAAACGGAAAGATTTGTATTTTTGTTTGTTTGATACGAATAGGCTCAAAAACTACTGGACCGATTTCAAAAATTCTTTCACCCTTTGAAAGCTACATTATCCCTGAGTGACATGGGCTATACTTTTCACTCGAAAAAATTAAGGATACCTACTATAACTTCAATAATTACAAAAAAATCAGCCAAAATCAGCTATTTTCACGTGCGCTGCAAAGACCGTGAGACTTACGTGGATACAATGTATGACAGAAATGTACCTCTTGAATATTTCTACAAAAAAGTCCACGATAGCATGTATCTATCTCTCAAGATTGACTTGCTATTACCTGTTTATGGTAATCAGATGTTTTCCAAAATTATGCACTATTTGAGATTGTGTTTTTATGAATTGGGTATTGATCCTAATCCAACCTAATACGTTATTTATCCCCAGTATTTAATTTAGAACAAAAATGCCCTTCATATCATACAATTACAACGAGTACATCAAAAGATATGGCAGGTTGAAGTTTTGAAGATGAAACCGCCGCGTGAAACAAATTTCTACTCGGGCGAAGCTGGGACGACCTGCTTGTACTACTATAACTTGGACGCTGAGTATAATTCCATAAATCGGTAACAACCAAACGAAAGCTCTTGAAAAACTCTACCAGATGGTACTAACAGTTTAGTTTCGACCAAAAGTGGACCCTGATCAGTATTCCCGTGTACTCTTCATATCTGATTAACTTTATGACTTAGCGCCTCTAGTGGTTGGATTTTACAAAAAATTTAGTGAAGATTCAGCATCAGTAAAATAACAAACGAAAAATCGATAGTGCTAATTTCAATGAAAGGACTTTCAGTGTTTCAGTGACCGGTTTTGTGTGTATGAATTGGGCGCTCTGCGGATGTTGGAATTATTGACTAAGAGACAAGAAATTTCATTTGTATTGTTTCAATTATTTGAAGGTGACTCAGTGACTATATTGCATTTCACTGAATCTGAATTTGACTTATTACAAGGAGAAGAATCCTTGAAATTTCAGAAGAAAACTTCCATCCAGTTTAAATAAGTAAAACATCGTTCTCAATCTATCTTCCTGTTTTTGTTTTTTGATGGCTATAGAAGTGATTTGAATTGATGTCCAACATCCACATTGAAGGATAACTTTTTTTTTCTTTTGTGCATTTTGTGGAATCAATGGCACTGTAATTGGCATAGCGTTCAGTATTCAATATTGGTATAATATTTTAAATGACTCTTCTTATTTCACCATATTTCTCGCCTCAGAAAAAGATCTAATGAAATTTATAAAACCTAACGCCTGCTTAAGGCATGGGCCAGACATTTTTCGGCTGAAAAAACGTGAAAAGATCAAATATATTATTATAATTCTGTACCTAGAATTTGATTCCTGAAATTGAATCTGAAACTTGTAGTGGGTTTTGTCAGGCTGCCGCGAGAACTAGTGCGCATTAGCGATAAAGCGGAAGTGGATAGGGGTAGGATATCCAGGAAATATGGCGATTAGGTTATCTGCAGGACGAAGAAAAATTCCATATGAAGTAACCATAACCATAATGACCGTTCTCATGAGTATAGAGCATAGAACTTATAGTAACATGGAATGCTATTACCAAACCAAAAAGTGGCTAAACATCTCAAGTTGGAGAAACCGCGAGATTTCCATGTTTCAATGGATATGATCTATCACACAGAACAGAAACACAGAAATTTTTTGTCGAAATGCCTAGTAAATCGGATTTTGACCGAAAGGCGCTGGATTTAGGCAAAGCAAGGCCTACCCTTTCGTTTACTTATTTAGCCACAAAGCTCACATGTTTATAATTCTATGGAAAAACTTTGTTTTAATGATAGATGCATAGAACACCTGGTGTAACGACTCCATACTGAAAATCGTGACCAAAATTTGTAGATCAAAACGGCATCCTTGATTTCAGATTTTGGTCTAGTTCCGGAATAAATCCGCAATATTTCTCGGTGGTGGCGCTACTGCGGCAACGACAAAAAACGCGACCCCTTTCGGGAGAAATGAAAAGCCGCACAAAATATCACGTTTTCGATCGACAAGAAAGTCTTAAACAAAATCTAATCAGTGCCAACACCAGGTATTTCTATGCATCTATTTTTAATGTTATAGCAAAAAGTGCCTTAGGGCTCTGCGAGCTAGGGTTTTGAGTATCTCCGGTGAGAGTGGCTGTGTGGTTCTCTTCTTTCAAAATGTTCATTGATCTCTTTGACCTCCAACAGAAAAATACTTACACTCGTCAATTTTCGAATTGTATGACTTTTGCAATTTTTTTGCGTAACAACCAATCTGCATTATTTCTAAATAGTAAGATTCAAAATTCATAATTCAGAATTTTCGAGATTTTTTCCATAAAAAATTTTCCGTCCCAAAATTTTGGAATTCCAATTTTCTTGAAGATCTCCAAATTCAGGTGATATCATTAATATGTTGGCTTGAATTTTTGATAAATGTTTTTCGAAATTCTTCAGTTCAATTCGGTTCAAATATTTTCTAATTGGATTTTTGAAATAAAATTTTTGATTTTTTTTCTTGAGATATTAACTTCGAATTTGTTTCAGCATTTTGCCTTTCGAGATTTTTTTGCTTTTGGAATTCAAATTTGTTACTACTGTTTTTGATTCACAATCATTCTATTCGAAAAACTATTAAGATAAGATGTCTTTAGGAAATTTAGAGTAAGTTTTTTTTCGAAAGTATCCATTCAACAAAATTTCATTCCTAATCAAACTGATTCAACTATTCCCAGTATCTTTTGAGAATACCCAATTCAAATTTTTTAAATTCAAAATCGGTTATTGATTATAATCGAAACCAGAATTCTGAAAGCAGAGTTACTCGACTTACATTTAGGTATTTCGGAATGTTTCCATTCTTATATTTTTAATTCTCAAATAATTCATATATCTTAAAAAAGAAGCGGTTATACACTTATTCGGAGCAGTTTTCAAAAAGCATGTTTAATTACAAACTTTCAAGTTAATCAATTTTTGAAGTTGAGAGACTTTTTGGACGTAACTCATTAGCAAGGCACACACGAAAGGGAAATCTGTAAGATTTGATCTGCCGCCGATCTAGTCGCTCTTATCTCTTATCTCTTATCTGACAATTAATGCGCGATGACAGTCCCGATCGTTGAAAGATACGGACTTTGAAGGTTTTCTCCCTTCGCAGATCTGTCCTTTCGTGATATCTTCCAATTAGTGGGTGACCACGTGTTTTTGGGTATTGATTTGAATTTATAAAGTGTATTCTGTAAAAGAAAAAATGTGGTCAAAAGAAATCTTAACTGAGATGATCGAAATGTATAGGAAAAGGCCATGTTTATGGAAAATTAGGGATCAAACATATTTAAACAAAAATCTAAAGATACAAGCGTACAACGAAATATTGAATTATTTGAAAAGCAGAAATTTAGATACAACCATGAAAGAGATGAAAGGAAAATTGCAGAATTTAAGGAACGCATTTAGGAAAGAAACAAGAAAAATCGAAGAAAGCAATAGAAGTGGGGCAGGTACGGATGAAATATATACACCTACTCTGTGGTAAGTTGAACAAAAGTTTTGTTATCTTCATTTTGTTGAGTTATATTTCTATATTTCAAAAAGGAAGGATTGAGCGTTATTACAGTATAAGCATATTTAAATAAGTCTTTTTGTAGGTATTATCACTTGCTTATATTTACCAAGGACCAGGATACTCCTGTAGAGTCGATAGATAATGTGCATTCCCAAGAAGCAGAATCGTTGGAAAGTGTGGAAGACGAAGAAACCGAATATAATAGTATCATATACGAGAATGTTGAGAATATGTCACCAAACACTCCGACTGATTCCAATTTGGAAGCAAAAAAAATCGAGTCAGGTGTGAAAGAAATAAAGAAATTGGTGAGATTATTTTTATTTCAACAAATAATATACCTTGATACATTGTCTTATGAGGTTTAACTTTTTCCAATACTCAACATATCTTCTTGCCAGATAACTTGACCTACACCGTTGAAAAACTCTTTATATTTTATGCGATTAGTTTTAGCCTGCAGGGTAGCATTTTTGACACTACTGGTTTGCAATGCCGGCATAACATCAGGAGTGTTGTTACTGCAAGAACTTCCCGACTGTATATTAGACTCCTGATTGAATTGTAAGGAACTGGCATACGATGGACTCTTTTTTCTTAAAAAATTGTGTAAATAACAAATAGCTAACACAACATAATTAATTTTATGAGGTTCAATGTTAATAGAAGTATGCAAGATTCTGAACACTGAAGTTATGAGCCCGAATGTATTTTCTACAACATTCCTTGCTCGTGATATTCTGTAATTATAAATGCGTGTATCGTGGGTCAACTGCGTTTGTGAATATGGTGTTAAAAGGTGAGGCCCTAATGGAAATGCTGCGTCACCTATGAAAACGAAATTAAGGTTTTCTTCAGTTTCATCAGTTTCTGGTAAATTTAGGGTATTTCCTTTTAATCGCCGACCAAAAAGCGTTGCATCAATTATACCTCCGTCAGATAATCTACCCTGCTTCCCTACATCCACGAATAAAAATTCATAGTTATGATTGACAACAGCTAATAATACAACACTGTGAAATTTTTTGTAATTATAATATAGAGCAGCAGACCCAGCCGGCGGTTTTATACGTATGTGCTTTCCATCAATTGCTCCACCACAATTTATTACTTGCCAACGGTTTTTGAAACCCAATGCAATTTTTTTCCATTCTGCTTTCGTCTCTGGCATCTGCAAATAAAGTAACTATCAAATTATATTGTTACAGGTATTCAAGCAACCATCATTGAAAATAAATAAAAGAAAACATGAGCATGATGCAGAAGTTACGGAATTTATGAAAGCATGTACTAAAACACTAAATACACCTGATACACAGGATGAATTTGATAGTATTTGCGTGTCTTTTGCAGCTAAAATGAGAAAAATGGACCAAAGGCAACAAATTTTAGCTGAATCACTAATGCACAAAGTCATCACGAAAGGTTTATTAGGTGAATTACACGAACATTTCGATATTATAGATCAACGAAATGTCTTCAGTAGTTTCAACACCTTTGCCATCCCCGAGCAGTGATACCGCATCATCATCTAAATCTTCCCTGCTCACAGATTACAATATACAATCCAATTATAATTAAAATTTAAATTTCTAACATGTTTATTATTAAAAAAAAGTTTTGTATTTTTGCAAAATACCTTTGTATAGTTACCTTCGTTTGTATTCAATAAATTCTTGAAATATGTATGTATCCACTTACTTTTAGATATTTTTCTAATGCTCTACATATTGCAACACAGGTCTCTGGAATGATATATCCTAATGTTTGAGCAGCTATTCCCGTAGAAAACTTCAAATCTGCATACGAACGACCTGTAGCTAAATACCTCAAGGTTGCAGAAAGTCTTTCTTCGGCTGGAATAGCATTTCGCATGACAGTGTCTTGTTTTGTTATAAACGGAGATATTAATCCTAAAGAATACAAAAATATTTCATTTAAATAATTCAAAACAATTGTATATACCTACCTAGTAATTCATCAAAGTGTGAAGTACTCATTCGCAAGTAATTCTTGAAATCCTCCTTGTCATTTTGTCGAAGTTCTTTAAGTAACGACATGTGCCCGTATTTATTTTTATCTTGAACCCATTGCTTCACCCATTTAGTTCTACGAATTTTTTTTTTATTCCTCTTGACTATTCCTAACATACATAAACCCATTAGGGCCAAATCTCTCTTTTTCGGCATTTTGAAAACGGTATTACACAAAACCTCTCGCCAGGATTTTATACACGTATAAAATATCTATCCCTCCGTCCAATCCCCACGAACTTTGAGAGAATTCAGCACTAATTGACACATCCGGTCTGTCACATATCAGATCCGTTGATATTATAAAAGACGAGATATGTACGTTAATGCGGAATGAGAAATATGATCCGCGACAGACCAGATCGGCCGAGCGATCCGATCCGCGGTCCAGATCTGTAACAGATCTGGACTGCGGATCGGATCTTACAGATTTCCCTTTCGTGTGTGCCTAGCTAATGAAAAATAAATTCGATTCGTTTCATTGAATCTTTGCTAGGCTCCCGAAAAATAACTTGAGAACTGTTGATAGAGCCGAAATGAATGACATCATGATCTTCTATATACTAGTAGACATTTTTTTGACTTTCTTTTCTTCTTTCTCTTGCAACATTATTACCGGGTATCAAGGTGATTGTTTTGAATGTAAAGAAATCCTCTGCACAACCGGAAGGTTTTTTGAGGATAAAATTTTTATTCATTATAATGGTCATTGAATCTGTTATTAGTGTTCATCAGTGGCGGCTCGTGAACTTTTATCTTGGGTCGGCAGATATACAGGGTGTCCCAAGTTCGAGTGCCTATCATGGGCGCCCGCAGAAACCCGTAGGAATTTTTCTCAGGGTGGCCAATATAGAAATTAGAAGGTAATATTGAGGTGTTCTGCTGAAAAACTATAGGGCCATCAAAATCTCAGGGAGGGCCCCTCCCCCTGGCCCCCCCTGCGGGCGCCCATGGTGCCTATTAGACGTTTGTGGAGACCATGGAATGGACATATTTGATATCTGAAAATTGGGATTATGATATTGTTCGAAATTCTCTACAGACCTTATATATTTTTGGATCCGGAGCACTTCCGGTTATGCAAGGAGTGAAAATAAATTTGTTCGAAATTTTTTTTTTATTTCTTCGTTTTTGATATTTTCCGATTCTTTTCGATATTTTTGAATCTATTTGAATGAATACAATGGTTTTGACATGAATGTATTGAGCATTGATGACTCAAACATATAATAAACGAAAAAATGGAAACAAAATTGAACAAATTTATTTTCACTCCTTGTATAATCGGAGTGCTCAGGCTTCAAAAATATTTTAAGTCTGTAGAGTGTAGAGAATTTCGAACAATATCATAATCCCAATTTTCAGATTTCAAATATGTCCAGTTCTCCAGAAACGTCTAATAGGCACTCGAACTTGGGACACCCTGTATATAATAAACAACTGAAGCCTGCAGCCGCATCCCGCAATATAAACGAAAACAGTTGAGGTACCCCCGATCCAATCCTTCCTCGTGTTTACGAATCGAGGCATTTCCAGTACGGCATAATCTTATTTGCCGTACCTGAGCCTGCAATAAGAGTTTAACGGCTACTGTTCAGCATTTTTTTTTCGGCTAAAAATTTCTGGAAATAGTGGAAATAGACGGAAATTCATATAAGTACTATCATATTTAGCATTCACGTCTATGAAAGTAGTAAATGTACGAAATCCGACAAAAATTCGTTTTGAGCAACTTTTATCTCTTATAATTTGTGAGATCGAACGAAAACATCGCATTTTCGATTATGAAAAAGCATTAACTGAAAGGCGAATATAATATTTATCATTATCTGAATAAAATTCCGACAGAAATCAGTCGTTTCGTCTCATTCGTATTCGCCATTCATTGATCCAGTACGGCCGAGTACGGCATGCCGTACCTGCTTTAACGTCGGTCCCCAGAAAGCGTTCGATGCTTGGCGCTCTCGTCTTCCCGCAGTTACACACATTTAAATTCTCGGACTGATTTGGGTTGACGAAACGGCGTGGCGTTGATATTGGAAGAGCGTATTTTCAAGAAGTTGAAATATTTCAGTTATATAATTTTTAGAATTTTATTGGGAATACAATAATTATAATAAATTTGGTGATTTAACAGAACAAAGAGTAATTTAAATTTTGGCTGAACACAAAATATATAGGGTCGGCAGTGCCGACCCTGCCGTCCCTGACGAGCCACCACTGGTGTTCATGATTTTTTTATTCGGGAATTTATGATATTTCTGAATTTGAATATCGTGGTTTGATTTTATTCTTTTTAATGTACTGCTTTCTGACATGAATAAACATTTCTATTCTATTCTAATAAAAAAAATAATTTTGTTCCAAACTTCGTTACAAAATGGCGAAGGATCCTGGTTCCTACAACCGATAAAAAAAACAAGTCCTCGTGTGTTTCTCAATTTTATCCTAATTCACTCGACAGTAATTATTGATATTAGGCAAAGAATGAACGGTCTCAGCATTTTGCTGATGGATATTCGAAATGCCAATGGAATTTTTGCAGCGATTGTAGTGTTTTTCGAACTTTTTGTTCGAACGGAACAGTTAACCGGCTTAGATCAAAGTATTCGTCAAATGAGAATCACCATTGGATTCATGAAGCACATACTCTGAATTCACAAAAGTTAAATATTTGGATAGAAATTGCCGAAAATAGACGTAGGTAAAGGTAGGTACTTTTCATTTGCCTCCTTGTTTTCCAAACATTCACCCGTTAGATTTTTTTTATTTGGGGTTTTATAAGATCATCTGTTTACGTTAGATGATCAATGCTTAGACACGCTCAGACAAATTCAAGTGGTTTTCTATTGATATATTCTGAGGTTTGCCAGATTGAAGTTTGATGAACCATAAATCATAGATGCATAGAAACCGTGGTGTAACGACGCCTACGCCTAACTAAAAATCGTGACTACAAATTGTAGATCAAAACGGCACTCTAGATTGTAGATCGGGACGTACTTCCGGAATATTCCGCAATATTTCACAGTCGTGGCGCTATTGCGTCAATGGAAAAAAGAGTGACCCCTTTTGGGACGAATGAAAGGTAGGACCCCATCTCAAATCATATATCTAATAATTTCAATATGGACAATGAGCCAATGAAAATTGAAGCTGGTCTATGGTAAGAATCCAGATCATCCATTGTGCGGCAATACTGAGAATAAAAATAATTTCCTAATTCCGTCTCTCTGATCACACATCGCATTATATCGTGATACGTATGTCATTCATAACTCCATGTGAATACTTTCAATCATAACCTCACAATTTCATGTGAGATGATATTTTAGAAGTGAACTTAGAATATTTAAGTGGCATTTTTATCCTCGATATCTATTTTCTTGTTGTCTTCAATTTCAAGTTGACGCAAGCGTAAAACTCAATCCTTACCAAAGATTTCGCTTCACTTTGTGACTGTGAAATGCTGTGGTATGGTATAAGCCATACCTATTTATGTCATTAGATATATGGCACTGATTAGATTTTGTTTAAGACTTTCCTATCGATTGAAAATCTGAGGTGGGGTCCTGCATAGAACTTACATAATGGAATGATATTAGCCTTGCTGCTCAGCTTAAAATAATCGATGAACATCTCAGTTGGTGGAAAAGAGGAATTTTAATGTTTTCAAAGATATGAGCTGTCACGTCACACTCAATAGAAACACAGATATAATATGTCAATTACTATTTATGGGCAATTTGGCCTAAACATTTCCGCATATTACAAACATGTCAAGGTGTTTGCGAGGCTAAGCTAAGTCTAAACGCCCCTCCTTAAATCTAATCTTATCTAATCTACAAACAGCAATTGAAAAACATTAAAGAAATGAAGAGTTCTGTGTGAAAACTCATATCCATGGAAACATGAACATCTCGCGGTTCCACCATAAAACTTATAATAACGTGGAATGCTAGTTCCACACCAAAAGTGGAAATCTCGCGGTTCCTCCAACTTGAGATGTTTATCCATTATTGCAACCTGAGCAGCAAGTCTTATATCATTCCATGATAATGTATAAAAAGTATTAAAGTTACAGTGTAGCCGAGACACATAAATTCACGCAAAAATACTATAAAACCACTTGAAAAAGATAAACGGTTCATACTTTCGAAAGAATCGATCATTTCAAGAAATAAAAGTATTCTTATATTTTTTTTATGAACCCATCGTTTTCGAGTTATTCCCAATTTCACCCGATAAAATTTGACGAAAGAATCAGAAACCTGGATTTTTAATATCTCAGAATGGCTAAAATTTATAAACTCTATATACAAGTCAACAATGTTGTCAGAATATTCATCAACCTTATCAAGACTAAAATCTCTATGATGGAAAAACGTTTGATGCGGAGATATGTAATAATGAAATCCCACAAAATTGAAAATGAAAGAAGCATGAAATTATACATTTTATACGTCCAGTTTCTATTAAAAAAATATTTTTACCGGTCCATATCAAAAATAAATGAAAGAAATAAGACACAAATCATTTGCCATTATAAATAATGACAAATGAAATGTGAATACGAACTAGGTCTCCGATACTGTTCACCCTACCAGACCGAATGGTCCAACGTCAACTTAGAATCGCACCGACTGCAGTTTCGTCCTATTTAGGACTCATCAGGGTGGAATATCCCAAAGTCGACGCTGGATGGAAAATCTTTTCGTCAGCATATGGACATCGTGCGCCGCATTATTTCGATGAGAAATTAATGAGCGACATCTATCCACCTTCAGAAAAGACTCCCCTCTCGGTGATTGAGTGAACAATAAAGGAAACTTTCTTCCAAATTGCAACACCAGATTTTGAATTTCAACGTTAAAGAACGCTATATAATCAATTCACCTGGGAAGCGCGGAGACGTTCGCAGTTGTAGGTTATCAAAACCCAAAAAATATTAACACAGAAAATGATGATATGGAATCATCAGCTGATAAGGCAGCTACGTATATAATTGAAAGAAATAAGACACAAATCGATGATTTGTGTCTTATTTCTTTTTCGAAACTTCAGGATACAAAAAGTATCCGCTCTTATCCTTATACAATTAACTATCTTCGAAAAAATGATATTCATAAGTTTCACAGGCACGCAGGCAGATCTTCAAGCTCCCAAGCTTGAAGGTTGTTTGAAATTTCTGCAAGATTCGACTCTTCAAATTGAAACATAGAAAATTATCGAAAATGTATTTTGAAAAATGGGTACAGAAAGCAAGTTTCTGTTTTCAGTAACTGATTTCATCATATTTTTGAGTAGATACATCAGAACTTTCTAGTTCCTCATTTCGCTATAATATGATAATATGAATTGAAGCTTCAATGATGCTTATTCTGAGTGGAATAATTTAACAGTTATCATTAACCACAGAAAAGCCAAATCTGCTATTTGAATTCGAAGGTAGGTATATGTAAAGTTTAGGGAAATATTTCGAAAAAATTCTTAAAAATCCTATTCTGTTGAAAATATGCATATCATGCATTTGACAAAAAATTAAGTAAAATGAATGGTGATTACAATGAAGAAAAAAAATTATATGCATTGCATTTGAAAAGATGAAGAAAAATCGATTTGAAATTCGTCATGTTCATTGTCTTTTTGTGGACACTCCATATGCTGGAGATGCCTTATCAAAGCTGGCTAGGATACTATGAAGTCTTGTCTTTCAATCCATATAAAGCAGTTATTGGTATCATTGAGTTTAAATATACATAGAGACACAGCCCAGTTCAACGATTTGAAGCTAAAATTTGTGTAGTTCCTTCACCGGTTCATAGATGGATAAGTGTGTTTCAGAGAAGCGAAAATTTTACTCTCGCATCTGGCGGTAAGTAGCTAACTTTAAGGCACTATTTCCGAAGCCGAATGCGATGACGATCAGGACCGGCATATGGAAATGTCCCCTGTACAGCTTCACTCTAATCAGTTGTCTCATCAAATGAATCCTGTGCTTTTCAAATTCTCGAGTTGACGGAGAGTTCCAATCTTCTATAAATTCATTTTTTTTATTTTCCTAAAATATACCTTTGAGGTCATATTTATTCTGATTTTATGATTTTATGACCATAATTCTCAAATGTATCCGATTTCGATTTGCAATGTACATCCAATCATTACCAAGCTAATTCAAATCATCAATGAGGAGTGCTTTTTCGCACTTACCGCATTTGTTTTTTTGGCGATGTATCTCATCAAATATCCCGAGAAACTTGCGATTGAGTTGGATTCTAGGGTATTTAGGGATTCAATTAACTCTATATCTCTCATATTCCCTCACGAGGCTCACCGTTGCCCGAATCCGCAGAAGGAATGGTCGAATCTGTCCAATCAACCACATCAATGGACTTTCAGATTCTCCCATTGTACACAGGTCGAAATCATTGTCGTCTTGACAGTTAGAATTATCGGAAAATTTTTCAAGACAACCAGTCATGACCGACTGCAACCCAAATCTGAAGCATCGAGCTGAGGGGTTTGGATCATAACTCCAAAGCTGTCTTGGTTGAGCCGACTTTTTATCAAATATGGAAATGTTTCCTTCGTCTCCTCCCACAATTGAAGGATGCTACTGATGGTTTGTATTAAACCGTTGAAACAATAGGGAATATTTTTCCCAATTGTCCAATACTTAATGAATTCAATTGATTCCGTCAGAGTTTGTATTGCTGATGGCTGATAATTTCCCTCAAATTTTCCATTCGAATTGAGGCAGTCGAAAAGATCATTCATTTTCAGAATGAACTGAGCAGTTGAATTGGCACTTCTCGACCTCAGCTCACCAGTTGCAATGACTGTTCTTATAGCCGAATATAAAGTTCTGATGAAAATCTGCGTGGCCAATTTAACCTTCATTTTCTGGAAGGCGTTTGGATTTATGTGGTTTTCAGTTATCTTCAAGAGAGTACGAGAAAGACAAATTCTTTTCATCGATTAAGTACGTTTCTTTTATGTCCCTCCAAGAAACATTTTTACCCCCCATTTCCTACCTGAGAACACTCCTTTGGAGAAATTCATGGCTAATAGTTCATCCTTCATCATTATCGAATCACACCGTTCGTAACGCATTTGGACGAATCCGACCCTGCCTACGATTCATAGAACTAGAGGAAAATAAATCTCTTACAGATTTCTATAAATGAGTAGTGACAAAATGGATCGGACGAATATAGTCCCTTTAGTAGCAACTATGTGCCGCCACTTAAGTTGGCAAATTGGCAAGTAAACTGCCAAAAATTTGTGCATCAAATCAATGAACTGGGTTGTGTCTCTATGTATATGTATATTCAAACTCAATGTTGGTATGTAAAAGGGTTCGTGAAGTATAATTGGATAACATAGCCATTACAAGTGTCATTTTTTTGTCAAAATGACCAATATTTCGAAAACTGTCGAATAAAAATATGTGAAAAGTACACGAAAGCATGCAGGAAGTTTCAGAAAATTGAAAAACACAGGGTCTTTCACGAGGAACCTCAACTACTGAACGTATTTTCATGAAATTCAGCACTTATAAGTATTTCACGATGCTGATGAAATCTAAAATATTTGCAAGGCATATGAGCTCCGCTGAAACAAGAATAACTTCGAGGTTTTAGGATGGAAAATTTTCATTTTTGGGATTTTTCAAGATGTAAGATTGATGTATCCACTTTGAAAATCGAAATCGCGATTCATGATACAGGGGGTGAAAAAATCGCTTTCAAAGTTAGGGATGACAAACTCGTGAAAAATCGATTTTTTCAAATCAGAACCCCATTTTTTTATGGCAGATATTGAATCTACGTTAAAAAATAATGTTAGTGTATGCATCTCACCCTTGTCCTAAAGTGGATATTTTCTGAGTTATTCACAAAAAACTGTTTTTCGTCTTGAATTTTCAGCTATTTCTTTTCCCTTCACGCCAAAAAGATGAAATTTTCAGGAACTGTTACTTAAACCATGTTTTAGATTTTACTACCCTAATATGCAAGAGAAAAAAGTTACAGGTTGTTCCTAAATAGATGGCGAATTTGGATTCGAATTTGTATCGGAAACCTCTTTATTTCAACCAATCGGCCATCGGTTTTCTCTCCAGTGATAAATAAATAATTTCTTATGAACCATATGCAAAAACTTACCATGTTTTACATTCTTTTTTTTTTATGATAGATATCATTAATTACATCTGCCAAATTCCTCTTTATTCAGTAGCATTTTGTGTTTACTATTAATTTGGTGATAATTCGTATTAAGTTATAAAATCGATCACTATGCCTAATTTTACCAATGAAGATTATTTAAATCTCATTCTACTTCATGGAGAATGTAATAAAGTTGTAGATAGAACGATTCGACTGTTCATTGAGAGGTTTCCTGACCGACCCAGACCAACGAGATATACCATTAACAGAACCATGACAAACTTGAGAAATGTCGGATCTTTCGTTAAGAAAACTATACACAGAGAAAAATGTGTAGTAGAAGATGAGAACAACGAAATTACAGTTCTTGCATATTTTCGTATAAATCCTCAAAATTCTCTCAAAGATGCCGAGATTGATCTGGGATTATCTCAATCGAGTGTTTGGAGAATATTAAAAAAACATAAAATGCACCCATATAAATTCAATAGGGTACAGCATTTGAAGGAAACTGATTTCGTCAGGAGAACAGAGTTTTGCGAAGCTATGATGATTCGATTTCAAGAGAATGAAAACTTTTTGGACTGTATAATTTGGACAGATGAATCTAAATTCACAAAGAATGGTTCTTTCAATAGGCATAACAGTCATTATTGGGATGAAGAGAACAACCACCACTTCAGACAATGGAACTTTCAAGAGACCTGGAGTTTCAATGTTTTTTGCGCCATCAAAAATAATGCAATTCTCGATGTTCACATTTATGATGGGACTTTAACTGGTAAGATAGAACACTACACATGTTTGCATTATTTTAAGAATGTTCTCCCTTAGGAGATAGATATTCTGACATATTGACTCAAATAATTGAGCCGCTAGTACAGAACCATAATGACTTATGGTATCAACAAGATGGCGCGCCTCTACACAATTCACTCAATGTGTCAAATATCCTCTACAGGCTATTTGAAGATCGATGGTTGGCGAACAATGGTCCACATCTTTGGCCACCCCGTTCTCCCGATTTAACTCCTTTAGACTATTATGTTTGGGGTAGGATAAAAAATATTGTCTACTCAACTCCCCTGACTGATAAAGAGGACTGCATAGAACGAGTCAGAAATGCGTTCAGGTTTGTTTAGATTTTTAGATTCATAGTTTTGAAACTCAATTTGGTTTTTAAACACTTTAGCAGATCTCTTCCTCCCGATCAAATAAGAAGAGCAACGCACGAAGCATTCCTGAGACGTATAAATAAATGTCTAGAAATTAACGGTCAAAACTTTGAGCATCTTCTCTAGTTATAACTGCGAGAGTTTGCCATGGTTCTCCTAATAGTAACTTGAAGTCGGTTTCAAGAAGGGGTGAAAAATCTACAGCATGGTTCAAATAACAGTTCCTGAAAATTTCATCTTCTTGGCGTGAAGGGAAAAGAAATAGCTGAAAATTCAAGACGAAAAACAGTTTTTTGTGAATAACTCAGAAAATATCCATTTTAGGGCAAGAGTGTGATGCATACACTCACATTATTTTTTAACGTAGATTCAATATCTGCCATAAAAAAATGGGGTTCTAATTTGAAAAAATTGATTTTTCACGATTTTGTCATTCCTAACTTTGAAAGCGATTTTTTCACCCCCTGTATCATGAATCGCGATTTCGATTTTCAAAGTGGATACATCAATCTTACATCTTGAAAAATCCCAAAAATGAAAATTTTCCATCCAAAAACCTCGAAGTTATTCTTGTTTCAGCGGAGCTTCATTTTCGATTTTTTTTCGAATTTTCCCGCTCAGAGAGAATTTTCCAACCAAAACTGAAAAATGTTACATCAAAATAACTTGAAATTTTCTAAGGAATCTATTTCTGCAATAAAAAAATGGTGTTCTAATTTGAAAAACGGAAGTTGACGTCATTTCCGGAAAAATCGGAGGTGCTCATGCCTTGAAAATATTTTAGATTTCATCAGCATCGTGAAATACTTATAAGTGCTGAATTTCATGAAAATACGTTCAGTAGTTTCCCGTATAAATATGGGTGAGGTTCCTCGTGAAAGACCCTGTATAGGGTGTCCCATTTGAAAAAAACAAAGTCACCCTCTATTCCTCTTTTGTGGGCCACTCGATATATTCGAAAATATTTTAGGTTGTGCTCATCTTGGAGTATATCAAGTCTGCATCAAAAGATTTTGCCAAACTCAGACCGTTACGCGTATATCGTCCGCTGTGGCACCAGTGGGACACCCTGTTTATTCACTGAAAGTCACTTAAAGAAAAATTTGCGCAACCACTTGGATAGAATTACATTCGGATAGCGTGGTTTGGTTAGAAACTTTTTCATCTCTTGTATTTTTCTCGTATAATGTACCTTTTTGAAATAAAAAAATCAATGTCAGTTCTAAAATAAATTGCCCTTTCCCGACGCGTAATGAGATAACTACATTTCATATTTTTATTTCAAAACGGTACGAGAGAAATTCAGGAGATGAAAAGTTCCTATCCAAATCAAGCTATTCGAATTTAATTCTATCCAAGTCGTTGCGTAAGTTTTTCTTTGAATTTCATTTTTTCGCCATCTTTCAACCGCGATATCTCTCTTACGTTCGATTTTTGGCCCCACATTCATTTAACACACTAGCCTTTATTTTGGACATGGAACTCCCCTTTGAAATCTTTCGCAATAGTTCAGAAACACCCTGTATATCAAAACCTTAGACCTTCTACAGTCTAGATCAAAACATGTTTGTATATATATATTAATTTCCAATGTCGTACAAGATTGTGGTTATGGAAGGATAGCGCGACCCCTTTCGAGATAAGTGTGAATTAGACAGTAGAGCACCATCTCAGATTTTCTTTCGACAAGAAAGAAACAAAATCTAAGCAGTGTCAACACCAGGTATCCTATGCATCTATGTCATAATGTACGATGAAAAAAATGTATTATGAGCACTTCATTCAACAGTATTTCGAATCATGGAATATCCTTTTTTTTAATATTTTCTCGAGATTTCTGAATGTATACAATAGTTACTGGTCGAAAATAAAAAGCAGGTATATGTATTTGAATTATTTTAGGAACCCCGTTTTAGGGAGGTGATAGACCAAAAAGGCTCTATCACTTTAACAGATCCGAATTCATTAAACTGGGAAATGAAAAAAAGGTTTCTCTTAACCTCATACATCCATGGTTGAAGTTTACGTAGGAGTCAAAGGCTCAATTTTTAAATACTGGTCAAGATATGATTATGATCAAAAAATAAAACGATAAAGTAATTCAGAACTTACCATTTTTCTTCGCCTCCTTCTAATTTTATGTCGGGTATATTAGGAATTTTTTTATTGAGGTATGCCGAAGATATTTTAAGTAAAGCCTACAAAAATATCGATTGATAGGAAATTACCAAAACAATGACTAACTCCACTCACATCTGAATATGACTTTTCTATAGCACACTTCTTCAGTGTGTAACTCCTTATATCTTCTAACAAGTCACATTCATGCTGGTTTTTGAGTAGCAGTTTATTGATCTGTTCGGTATGTAGATTTTTCAGAAATTTGGAGTAGTTTCCCTGAAAATATTTACAGATGAATGATTGATTAAAAGTGAATGATTTCCTATCGAAGAATGTGGGTTATGTTGTGTTTTTTGTCTGAGCAAGTTTTTGTATGTCTCGATGTTTTCAAACTATTTTCCAACCTTTCTCGGGGGAGGCTGCATTTCGGCTGTTGCAAAAACCTTCTCTTCGTCTTTTACATAGCACACGACACATTTACAAAACGGTTTTTCTCTACGACCCCATCTCACGCTTCTCACGTCTATTGATTAAGTTCTCTGCCACCCACTGACCGCTTTAGAGGTTTGGCGGCGGCGCTCTCTGCACCTCGCAGAAGAATCATAACATCAACTCACTTCACTGCCCAAGTTATTGATATTTGCCGATGTGATTTGGACTTACGACTAGTTCGCATGACTTATCGAAAAGTTTCAAATTTCTTGGGATTATCAACCTACTCACCTACATTTTTGTTACTCTTCATCGCCTGCACTGCCCATTCATTGATGCACATTCTTCTTTCCATTCGAACCCTCTCCTAATGATGCGTTTTTCAGAATCGGATAAAATGACATCATTACTTGTCAATACAATGTCGAAATTAGTCAAGAAGGTTATACAGCGTGTTAGTGAATAAAGGGGGATTTTCGTCGATAAATCTTTAACATTTTATACGTTTCCGGTTGTATGCGTCATTTCCCATCTCAATGAAAAATTTCATTTTGATCGATGCTGCAGCTTCGAAATTATCAGGAACACCAAACAGTTGATTTTGTATACGTATACTTCAATAAAAATAATATGACGTTAGTGCTAAAATGTATTTGAAGCGAGAGACAAATGAAAATAACAAAACATACAGAGCTTTAATTTCCAGTGGTGATAGTGTTTTGAAAAAAGGTTATCCCGCCTCTAGGGTACATTTCAAACTGAGAAATAGTCGAGGTTTGTGCAGTGAAACATTTTCGTAACCCATCCGTATTCAAGACAAAGGGCGTTGAGGAAATAGTTATTTTTGTATTGAATGCGTAAAATGAGTGTTTTTTCCTGCCACATGAGACCGTCAATTCGCTCGAATGCGTGCCATGAAAACAGGAATTTTATACGCACGAAATACAAACAGCATTTTTTGTACAACTGTGATTGTGAATTTACTCGGTATAAAAAAGAATTATTAAATATAATGCTTCCAATTGGCGATTCAACTTTGTTGAAATATTGTAAACATAATTTAAGGTCGGCGTTTAAACCGAGTAGGAAAGATCAGCCGATAGAGGCGCCACCGTCCATTTTAAGGAATATCTCCATAGAACTTTCATTATCACAATAAGTTCTATGAGTATCTCTCTAATCATGAATGAAATGTACAATGGTGCTCTCTATCCGAAAATCGCCGAACTATGAAATACGTGCATTTGTGGGTAAAGCAGGAATTTTTTCCCGCCAAAATTTGAATTTGGCCATTTTCTGCCAATTCCGTATTTCAAGTTGATCTTCTGAACGAAATTATCAGTAGATTCACTTTTAATCGGAAGTTGAACTATTTTCATGGGTCTTTCTGTTGAAATAAAACAGAAGCATGGGTTAGCTCATTTTCTTCTGTTTTTGAAAGAAAAAAAATTAACTGTCGGAATGAAATCGATGAAAATTATTTCAACAAGAACCCTAATCCTTTCTGAGTTCACCCACAAAATTTCAGTTCTCAAAGTGAAACCGTTTTCGAAATCAACTTGAAATAAAAACACACTACATTGAACGCCCACCTTAAATAAGTAGTTGAATATTCTCATTTGATTGTGCCGCTACTGCATATTAGATTACATTTATTTTTTGTTATCAATTGATGCAGCCGCTGCGCGTGTGTAATTTTATTATGTGGTATGACATATGAATTTCGTTCTAGAAGAATCTGTTAATAATAAAATTCATTCTTGATAGCTTGATTATACATTTTCCAGATTTTTATTTTTATTATTTCGAAGTATAATTCCTTCAGGTTATGGGCCGTTTCCTATACCTGTAGTTGATAATATTGGATATAATATTGGAACTGAAGTTTTTTATTGCGAGTTCGAGAAAAATGGCGACCTCAAATCTCCAAATTGAGAAATTATCCGGTCGAGAAAATTATTCTACATGGAAATTTGCAGTGAAATCATATCTAGAACACGAAGATTTATGCGAATGTGTTGATCCGGTTACTGAAGTCGACATCAAGAAGGACATAAAAGCTAAGTCAAAGATCATTTTGTTGGTAGAACCAACGAACTTTGTACATATTGAAAATGCAAAGTCATCTAAGGAAGTTTGGACAAACCTTCAAAGTGCATTCGAGGACTCTGGGCTGTCAAGGAAAGTCGGATTGTTGAGGGACTTAATCAATACATCTCTAGATAACTGCAGGTCTGCAGCAGCGTCGAAGATTATGTTAACAAAATTATGACTATAGTCTGTTCAAATATAAGAGAATGTAAACAAACAAACCAAATCGGTTTGTTTTGCGCATTACTAACATATGATTGGTGAAACGCTCGGCTGTATAATTCTTTTCACGCCCCCAAAAGACTGCCAGGATCGTACTTAAAGCTTAGAACGATTTCACAGTTATCTTTTCCGGACAATAATGTCGAATTCAGAAACGGACACTGCATCTGAAGGTGGTATATTGGGCCCACCACGAAAAAGAACGAAACGTTCACATTTGTCTATTCAAATCATGTGTATTCCATTCAGAGAATAATATCAAGTTTATATGATTGTGTGAACTATCCTCGATCCGACCCTGGAGCCCTGAAAGCAAGTCTGTACCTGAAGCAAGCCCATCCTTCGTGTGCGCGACTTTGTTTACGTCGTAGTCGCTTATATTTGAACAGAGTATAGTGCATATAAACTACGAAATATCGGTTTTCAAGTTGATGATGAATGGCTGGGAACACTCATGCTGGCAGGTTTATCAGAAAATTATAAGCCTATGATCATGGGTCTGGAAAGTTCTTGCATCAAAATTTCATCAGATTTCATAAAGACAAAACTCTTACAAGAAGTTAAAGTTTCCGAGTCTTCCGCATTCTTTTCGAAACACAAAAGTACCCCTGATAATACGAAGCCAAAAGGAAATGGACCAAGGTGCTACAATTAACAATTGCAACAAATATGGACATTTCAAGAATCAATGTACATTGAATAAATCGAATCACAACGGGTTTTCAGCGGTTTTTTCGGCCTACAAAGCAGCAAATCAGGATGACTGGTATATCGACTCAGGTGCAACCATGCATATGACAAGAAATTCAAGCTGGATGTATGATTTAAAACCACCTCCGATCCAGAAAATAATGGTGGCCAACAGTGATGAAGTCTCGGTACAGAGTATGGATAAATAGCTGAAAATTCAAGACGAAAAACAGTTTTTTGTGAATAACTCAGAAAATATCCATTTTAGGGCAAGGGTGTGATGCATATACTCACATTATTTTTCAACGTAGATTCAATGGATACATCAATCTTACATCTTGAAAAATCCCAAAAATGAAAATCTCCGATCCAGAAAATAATGGTGGCCAACAGTGATGAAGTCTCGGTACAGAGTATGGATAAATTGAACATTCTTACAAATGTATGTAAAGATAATCATCCAATTCAGGTGAGAAATATTTTATTTATACCCGGGCTGAGTGCAAATCTCTTGTCTGTAAGTCAATTCAGACTCAATTGACTAAAAGTGGATGTAAGGTGGAATTTACTGCTAAAGGTTGTAATATTTATAACACCGAAAGATTCTTATAGCTACAGCAACATTAACCCAAGGCATGTATAAACTGAACACTGCTGCAGGCAAGGCATGTGCTATTTCATGTGATAGCAAGGCTGATATAACAATTTGGCACAAAAGAATGGGTCACTTGAATTTAGCTGATGTGGGGAAGTTAGAGTCATGTACTGAGGGTATAACTATTAGCAACAAAGGAATTGACACAGTTTGTGTACCATGTTGCGAAGCAAAACAAACACGATTTCCGTTCTCTTGTTCTGGTTCGAGAGCGGATGCATTGCTTGAGATAGTGCATACAGATCTATGTCCGATGGAAACACCATCAGCTGGAGGAGGGAAGTGTTTCATAACCTTCATAGATGACTATTCTCGTAAAGTATATGTGTATTTTTCAACGAACAAAATGAACATCAAATCAGTATTTAAAAAATTCAAAGAAGAAGTAGAAAATGAATTAGAGAAGAAAATAAAAGTATTGAGGAGTGATAACGGAAAGGGATACTGTAACAAAGATTTTACTGATTTTTTAGCAGCTTCCGGAATCAAACATCAGACCAGTACTCCATACACCCCCGAGCAGAATGGGCTAGCGGAACGCATGAACAGAACTCTGATGGAGCGTGCAAAGTGTATGCTGTTTGAGGCGGAACTGGAGAAGATATTTTGGGCTGATGCAGTTGGTACTGCTGCCTATATCATCAATAGATCACCATCACGAATTTTAGCTGAGGTAACACCTTTCGAAAAGTGGATTGGTAAGAAACCAAACATTTCACATTTGAAAATTTTTGGATCAAAGGCCATGGTACATATACCAAAACAAAAACGCTTGAAATGGGATCGTAAATCACGACAGTTAATTTTTGTGGGTTACTGTGACAATACAAAGGGATATAGATCATTTGATCCAGTCAATAAAAAGATTGTTATCAGCAGGGATGTTATATTTATAGAAAATATTATGAATTCAGATATTAATGATATGCAGAAACAACAGCCTATTACTATTCCTTTAAAATCAATAGATGATGTATCAGATTCACAGAATTGTACTCAAGAAAGTGATGAAATAGACTCGTTTGATGACACCACACAAAATGAGACTCGATATTTGACTTCATCATCTTCGAGTGCTGATGATTCTTTGACGAATAGAAGGAATCATGATGAAACATATTATCCTAGTGAAGATGATTATGACAGTAACGAAAGTTTTGAGAGAAATATTACTTTGAGATCTCATCAGAGACAGAATTTGCAGGGCAATAATTTCATGTGTGTTGTACATATTTCAGACCCACTCACTGTGGAAGAAGCTCTATCGGGCGCTAATGCTGAACAATGGAAGAGAGCAATGGACGAAGAATATCAGTCTTTATTGGAAAAAAACACATGGGAAATTACTGCATTACCAGCTAAGAAACGTCCTATATCGTGCAAATGGGTTTTCAAAACTAAAACTAATGAAACATGAGAAATAGTCAAATATAAGGCAAGACTTGTAATGTTCACAAAAACCAGGCATCGATTATACAGAAGTTTTTTCGCCAGTGGTAAGGTATACTTCTTTGAGATATTTATTTGCATTGGCCGCTAAGTATGATTTGGATATAAGTCAAATGGATGCTGTATCAGCATTTCTTCAAGGCGATATAGAAGAGGGGATTTACATGATGCAACCACCCATGTATGAGAATGGTGAGGGGGTATTGCGTCTCAAAAAATCCTATATGGATTGAAACAGGCCAGTAGGCAATGGAACAAGAAGCTTGATTCGTCATTGAAAGAGATGGGTTTATTACAATCCAAATTGGATCCATGCATATATCACAGAATTGTAGACACAAACTCCATGATTTTTTTAGCCGTTTATGTTGATGATATCATATTGTTCACAAATGATCAACAATCAAAAGCTTTTATTAAAGATGAGCTGAACAAACGGTTCAAAATTAAGGATCTTGATGATGTGAATTTTTGTATTGGAATGCATGTAGAGAGAGATAGAAAGAAGGGCGTTATTTATTTGGATCAAGCGAAGTACATACAGGAGGTATTAAATAAATATGGAATGCTTGATTGCAAAAGTGTGAAAACACCAATAGACCCAAACACAAAGTTTGAAGGAGGTTCTGAAGAAAAAATATTATGTGATATTCCCTATCAAGAGATAATTGGATGTTTGTTATATATTTCACAAGTTACTAGACCAGATATAAGTTATGCTATAAATTTGCTTAGCAAATATAACAATAAACCGAAAATGTCACATTGGACTGCTTCGAAACGTGTGATGCGTTATTTGAAGGGTACCGTAGAGCGGTGTGACTTTGCACCACTTTTTAGAGTTTTCTTGATGTAACTTTCTCGTTTTTTTTGTGAAATGAGTTGTGTTTGAATTATGTTTAATTTCAACAATCTATCTATCGATTGCTGTTATTATAAACGGAAGAAAAAGTGGGCAAAAATTTTTTTTTCCATTTTAAAAATTTGGGAAAGTCACCCGCACATCGGTGCGAATTTGCCACTTGCATCAAAATACGTTTGTTGGCAATTTAATCAAGTGCAGGTGGTATTTTTGCCACGAGAACGTTTTTCTTTAACTTTTTTGAAGGTTAGTTAGCTAGGTAATAGTCGCGAATAAAACAACAAATTATAAGAAAATAAAATCTATTATTCTTCATAAAATACATAAAATGAGTCTCTCTGTAAATGTACAATATATAATAATAATAATTCATTTTCCAAAACCGCAGAACTGTTGCTTCCATTCAATATTTTATCCTCCTACAAAAAATCGCTTCCATTTTCCTCTTCCCAACGTAGATGGTTTGTCTGCATAAATCTGCAAACAATAGAATAATTTCCTGAAATTTCGAGACCCGCCCAACCAAATGCTCTCAGTTCTTTTTACGCGACTCTAAATACGTGTGAAATAAGCTGCTAAATGTATTCTGATGTACTATTTTTCATGTTTTCTACACAACCCTTAGTATTTCGCATTTATAAACACGTTAAAACTTACCTGCTCACACAACACAGCATAGCACACCCTTCAATCCAAGCCAAAGGACTGCGACTGTTGAAACAATGTGGGGATATAGTGTCTCTTAAGGCTTGTTCGGACTAGGCCAGTATTTTAGTCGAGTGGAGAGTCGATTCGCCCACTGACTACTCTACCACAGTATCAAAGACGTATAAGGTAGTAGGTACATCATCCTGTGACTCTACTCGACTCGATTGCTGGCGTTCGCACACGGGAAATTACAAAATCATTCGCTACTCGACTAATCTACTGGCCTAGTCCGAACAAGCCCTTAAGCCGCGTATACATGTGCGAGCCGAACCTATCGCGAACCGTTCGCGATAGGTTCGTGTCATGTTCGTTAATTTCACGTACACACTTGCGATCCGCTCGCGAACCAATACCGACGGCGAACCAACCACGAACCAACAACGAACCTACCGAAATACCGGCAGTATATCGTTCGTACTAGTGACTACTAACTATGTCTTCCGAAGATTATGCGATGCTGGTAATGAGTATTGCTACTATATTGATGGCATATTTGGAAGAAAAGTCAAAAAAGGCGAAAACAACGGCGTTGGTGGCAGACTGATTTGTACAAAAAAAGGAATGGTATGGAGCTATTATTGGATTTAAAGTCACAGCAAATAAGCGGTCAGTACGAAAATTTCACTAGAATGTCACTGTTGGGAGTCTGCATAAATTTGTATTTATTTTCATTTATCGAGAGTTGAATAAGGTAGGTAAATAGACCCATATGTTCTGTTCTTGCTGGCGCGATAAGCAGAGGTTCCCGTTTAAAACATATTGATAGGTATAATCGATGAGAATTTCGACTCGAATGGTACGAAGTTTATATGAATCATTGTAATAATTTGAATGTGTGAAAACTGAGGGATTAATTTGGAAATAAATCTTTGGAAATTATGGTACACTTTGTTATATTGGTCAAACAAAACGACTGTCCTCGCTAAATGGAACGAAGAACTCTTAATAACCACTGAACCACCCAACATTTGGTGCATCGGCCGGGAAACCTGTGTGTTTGACCATTTGGATTTGGACAATGAATACTTAATCTCATCGCTGCAAAAAGGGGTCTACAGATTAATGGAAAATTGAAGAGACACCACGTTTTTCACTCATCAAGGAACATCGTCATCACTCAGCAAGGAACATCATTATCACCCATCAAGGAAAATTATTATCACTCATCAAGGATCATTCACAACCACATAAGGGCAGAAACTACTGGGCACATCACATCACACAAATCAAATTCAGATATCCTCTCTCGACGGTGAAGAAACTTGAGGAGATAAGCTCCCTACAAATTGGTCATTTATGGTGAAGAAATTCTACTAAGGTCAGATCACTCCATTACTTCTAGTTCTAATTGAGCTCAAATATTTGATGTAAGATATTGGACATTTACGAAATATTTTTATTTGGAATTCGCATATTACCTTGTAGATACTTGTTTTCTCTCATTTGATATAATACCACTCAATTGAGATCAGATTTTGCTTTGAATTTGTAAATTCATAGGTGTAATTGGTTCATGTGCTAAACTACAATTGATTAATAATCAAAATTTCATTTGAAATTTCAACGTTCTATTGGATTAAAATTTATATTAAAATAATGGATATTGAAAAACTGAAAAGGAAGCGTGCAGCTGTAAAGGGCACTATGACTAGAATAGAGAATTTTGTAATTAATAAGATAGATACAGATATTGACATTAATGAATTCCTCACACGGGAAACTCTGCTTATACAAGCTTACGAGAAATATAGTGACATACAGGAAGATATAGAGGATTTAGATTCAGAAGATAACGATAGAAGCGATACCGAAGGTACATACTTGTCTCTATTAGCTAGAATTAAGCAACTTAGTGGACAAATCAAAAAACGGGAAAATACAACTTTGCAAAACGTTCTTCAGAGCTCGATCAATGAATTTTATACGGATCGCTCTCACCTGGTTGCTCCTGAGAATTTCCGACACCGGGAGGCGAGTTTTTCTGTTTTGAATGATGTGAGGTTCTTGGGGATATATTTGGATAAACATCTGAAATGGGGTGCCCATGTGGATGCCCTGTCACGTAAATTGGCGTCGGTAACATATTGCTTGAATATCCTGCGAGCCCAGGTTGATGCTCATACATTACGTTGTGTTTACTTTTCTTTGTTTCAGTCATTAGCAGCTTATGGAATAATTTTTTGGGGTAACAGTTCTCTTGCACCTCGAATATTTTTAATTCAGAAAATGGCCATTAGATACATGTTTAGGTTGGGTTATAGGGAGTCTTGTCGAGGTTTATTTCGGAGGCATGGGATGATGACAACACCTGGCTTGTACGTGTTCAGATGCCTCATGTTCCTCCATAATCATAAAGAATTATTCTTGAAATATCGAAACTTCAATGCAACGAGAAGGGTTTTCCAGTATTCATACCCTCTGTTCTCCCTTACGTTAACACAGAAAAATGTAGAATACATGTGCATTAAGCTTCTTAACTCGCTCCCTAAACACCTTCGCGAGATGGTCGATAGAGAGTCTTTCAGGGGTGCGATCCACAAACATATTACTGAACTGGAACCCTACAGTGTCGATGATTTCTTGGGTTCTGTAGGTGTCTAGAATCGGGGCTGTTGTCCTTTGAGCTGACGTGTTGACTATTCGTTATGTATTGAAATTATTTTCATTATGTAATAATTGAGCCAATAAATTTATTATTATTATTATTATCTTCTAGTACAAAGGTTAACCTACCAAGTATTAACATACCCATATTCACAGGGAAACATTCAGAGTGGAATTCATTCAAAAACCTCTTTGATGCTATTGTTCACAATAATGAAGGTCTTAGTGATGTACAGAAATTCACATACTTGAAGTCTAGCTTAAAAAATGAACCTCTAACTTTGATTCAGGATTTGTTACTAACCAATGAAAATTACGAAGTGGCACTTGACATTCTGAGCAAGCGGTATGAAGATCAATTAATTACTATAAATATGCACTTAAGTTGTTTGCTTGAAGTAAGCCCGGTCACAAGGGGAGATTCAAGAAATTTGAGAAAATTCATTATAAAGGTAAGGCAAAATTTCAACTCTCTACAGGCTCTCAAAATGCCGGTTCACAATTGAGATGTTATTCTTGTTTTTCTTTTGTCTTAAGCCGCGTATACATGTGCGAGCCGCACCTATCGCGAACCGCTCGCGAAGTGTTCGTGTCGTGTTCGTTAATTTCACGTCCACACTTGCGATCCGCTCGCGAACCAATACCGACGCAAACCAATAACGAACTTACCGAAATACCGTAAAAACTGAGGAACCTGTCTACGCGCCGTCCAAACTTACACTGGGCTCGCGTGGTTTTCGTGAAAAGCCGCGTATACATGTGCGAGCCGAACCTATCGCGAACCGCTCGCGAAGTATTCGTGTCATGTTCGTTAATTTCACGTCCACACTTGCGATCCGCCCGCAAACCAATACCGACGGCGAACCAACAACTAACTTACCGAAATACCGACAGTATCGTTCGTACCTACTTGTCTACTAGTAACTACTAACTATGTCTTCCGAAGATTATGCGATGCTGGTGATGAGTAGTGCGACTATATTGATGGCCTTTTTGGAAGAAAAGTCATCGAAAGACTTCTCCGCCATAGCAGTGGCGATTTACCTCCATGCATCCTCTTTCAAATGCGTTTTAAAATGATCCTCGTGTTTAGGATACCACAATAAAGGTTTACTTTTGTAAATATCAATAAACTGAATAGTTTTTTCCTCTGACCACTCCATGATAAAAATAATGATATTAGTAAAAACTGACGAACCTGTCTACGCGCCGTCCAAATTTACACTGGGCTCGCGTTGTGTTCGTGAAAAAACCGACTATCGATGGATCAGCGCGAACGGTTTGCGAGCGGCTCTATATACGTTCGACATGCCGTCCAAATTATTGTCGCTATTGGTTCGCGAGCGGTTCGCGATAGGTTCGGCTCGCACATGTATACGCAGCTAAAAAACACGACTATCGATGGATCGGCGCGAACGGTTCGCGAGCGGCTCTATATACGTTCGACATGCCGTCCAAATTATTGTCGCTATTGGTTCGCGAGCGGTTCGCGATAGGTTCGGCTCGCACATGTATACGCAGCTAAAAAACTCGACTATCGATGGATCGGCGCGAACGGTTCGCGAGCGGCTCTATATACGTTCGACATGCCGTCCAAATTATTGTCGCTATTGGTTCGCGAGCGGTTCGGCTCGCACATGTATACGCGGCTTTTGGTTCCGAGTCGTGCTGTCGTTGAGAAGTTACCGACTTTACCAAAATAAAATGAAACATAAAACATTATGCCGGGTTTCCACCAAGCGGACAGGTCAAAACAAAACACGAACTGTCCGTTCGGACAGAAATTTCGAACAATTTTGTTTGGAAAATGTTCGAAGACTGTTGGGGTTCCCAACGGACTTTCAGTTTACACCAGTTGCGGACAGAAATGAATGAAAACTGTTCGTGTTTTGTTTAAGTTTGATTCAGTTTACATAGAGACACCGGACGTGTAGTTCTGAGAATGTGGCGCGCTGCAAACTTGAGAGAACAAAACGACGAGGGTTTATTTTTGCTGGCAGTTACATTTTACATTATTAAAAAGAACAAAACTAAACGCCGGTTTTGGATTAGGCCATCCTTAAGGCAAAAAAGGGGAAATGTGACGTCTAAACTGTTACAAGATCTCAGAGGAGATGATATGAGTATAGGAGGTAAACTTCGATCAAGTTTTAATAAACATTACGACTTCTTCCCTCACGCACCGAATCAAACTACCACATTAGATCGCAACAACGTAAATAAAAACAAACTAGGCGTTTACACCAAGCTAACAAACAGTCCTAGAACTCGTAAATCCTTTGAAGTTTACCGACATTGGGTGGGACTCTGTTTGTGTCCGTAAAAACGCAATTCGCGGACTTTCGAGTCCGTAAAACAATCCACAAGTTCTAGAACAGTTTGCAAACAGTTCGCGGACTGTCACAAACGGACCGAGTTCGTGTTTTGTTTTTGTTCTGTCCGCTTGGTGGAAACCCGGCATTAGGTAGTTTGGCAAAGTCACCTTCGCTGGCAAAGCCACACCGCTCTACCGTACTCTCTGAATTATAGACTGCGCTATAGGCAGAACTCAGATGAGAAAATGACTCATGGTTGGTGTGATGCAGACTGGGCAAGTTCAGAAGAGGACCGTCGTTCCTGTACGGGTTACACATTCTTGTTCCAGGGAGGAACAATCAGCTGGAACTCTAGACGTCAGCCTACTGTTGCTCTATCTACAACGGAAGCTGAATATATGTCTTTATCGTCATGTGTACAAGAAGCTTTGTGGCTGAAGCAACTTCAAGAAAGTTTTTGGCCAGAACTGAAAAATGAAGCAATGGTCACATTTAGCGATAATCAAAGTTCTATTAAACTTTCAGGTTCTGATGGCTACCATTCTAGAACCAAGCACATCGACGTGAGGCACCACTGTGTTCGCGATAAGGTACTTGGAGGGGCTATTGATGTTCGCTACATACAAACCGACCTGATGGTTGCAGACGCCCTCACCAAAGCAACGTCACACTCCAAACTATTTTTCTGCTCTTCCAAGATGGGATTATGTTTAAGGGAGGATGTTGAAATATTATAAACATAATTTAAATAGGTAGTTGAATATTTTCATTTGATTGTGCCGCTACTGCATATTAGATTACATATATTTTTTGTTATCAATTGATGCAGCCGCTGTGCGTGTATAATTTTATTATGTGGGATGACATATGAATTTCGTTCTAGAAGAATCTGTTAATAATAAAATTCATTGTTGATAGCTTGATTATACATTTTCCAGATTTTGTTAAAAACTCAGAATAAAACTTATTTCGTATTTTATTCTTATTATTTCGAGGTATAATTCCTTCAAACTTCATTTCCAAGCCACCTTGCGGCAAAAATTCTAAAATACTCAGTTAGGCTTCGAAGTTTAAGATAGTGGTGATTGTACTAGATATTAGTTGGTATTAACAGCTGTTTGTGAGAGATGAGAGCCTGAAAGTTTATTTTCCTCTTGTGTTTATTATATTTGTGTTTGGAAATAAGTGATTAAGTTCTCTAAATGTTTAATTCAAGAGTATATTGTTGTGTTTATGGATGTAAAAGTAGGTTATGTATGTTGAGTTAAAATTATTAGTATTTTGTGTTATTACAGTTATTGGATAGTCGTGTTAAGTAGTTTTGATAATTTATTAGTGTAGTTGGGATCTTTCATCTGTTTAGTTAGGATATTTAATTTGTGTAGTTGGAATATTTTATTTGTTTAGTTTGTGTTGTTTGGACATTCAATAATGACAGATGGTAGTGAAGTATATTCGTAACTTTTTATGTTCTATAACATTCCTACTACTCGGCATGGAATCTAAATATTTGAAAAATTCCCCCAAGCTGAGGAAAAATTTACTTCCATCTTTCATTATTGAATGTCCAAACAACACAAACTAGACAAATAAAATATTCCACCTACACAAATAAAATATCCTAATTAAACAAATAAATGATCCAAACTACACTAATAAATTATCAAAACTACTTAAGGGTCTACATCCCTGAAAAAAAGGGAGTCAGAAACGATTTATTTTTCTGACTGATCAAGGGATGTATGTGTGTATAAAGGTAAAAATAATAAAAAAAATATTTTATGAGTATTGAATGAATAAAAAGGATATTCAACATCATTTTTGGTTATTTTTCAACATTTCCACCATCAAAACGAACTAATATTTTTGTGTTTTTTCATTTCAGTATTGAAGTCTATCATTTAGTTAATGACATGTCTATCTCATTTTTCTTTTATAATTAGCCGTTTTGTTTGTAAATGATATTACAAAAATGTGTTGTTTTCGCGAAATTTATTTCCTTGAATTTTTCTATTCGGAATGATAAATATCCATTTTTCTCAAAGACAAGTAATTAAGGTTTGTTTTAGCCGTCGATTAGTGAAAATCAATTGTTAATAACAATTATGGATTTTAAGATGGAATTGAATTTCTTTTAAATGACACGCCCCGCAGGTAGCTCCTCCCAGTTGACTGGTGAATGAAAGAGAGATCATTTATACAGCTAGTGTGAGATATATAGTTCAGGGTCGGATTTCTTCATTTCTTGTTATATTCCCTGTGTCCCAACATTTGTTCTATGAAGTTGAATAATCCAATATATGTATAAAAATTAATGTATCAATGTTTGTTTCAATTTCTTTGTATTTTCATCTTCATCATCCTCATTATCATCATTAAGATGACGGAATAAGGTTTTTTGGCAACGAGAACAATGGGAGTAACAGGAATAACGGGAATAATAGGAACATCGGATTATCGGAAATAACGAGAACAATGGGAATAACAGGAATTATAGAAATTACGGGAACAACGGGAATAACTCAACTGTGTACAAGAAAATCTCAACAATACAGGATGACATAGTTCACATTATCTACAGATAATGGAAACAGCCCAAATAATCTTTCACTGGATTCCAGTATATAATAATCTGAAATTTTCGTGAAAACTTTCAGATTACCTTTGAAAACGAACACGTTTGTAATTTGGGATAACAAGCACCGATTCGGTCCTGTACAGTGGGTTGACAGCAGTGTGATCGTGAAGCTATAAAACGGGCGGAGTTAGGATCGGTGAACTCGCACTGCCATCTGGCGGTAAACGTTTCTTATTTTGAAGGCGAAAGACTCTTAACACGACTATCCAATAACTGTAATAACACAAATACTAATAATTTTAACCCAACATACATAACCTACTTTTACATCCATAAACACAACAATATACTCTTGAATTAGACATTTGCAGAACTTCATCACTTCTTTCCAAACACAAATATAATAAACACAAGAGGAAAATAAACTTTCAGGCTCTCAACCACAGACTACATACTCTCAACTCTCACAAAAAACTGGTAATACCAACTAATATCTAGTACAATCACCACTATCTTAAACTTGGAAGCCTAAGTGAGTATTTTAGAATTTTTGCCGCAAGGTGGCTTGGGGATGAAGTTGAATCGCCAATACAATATTTCTATGCATCCAGTGATCTTTCTGTGTCGTTACCATAGAAACGGTTTGTTGGCACGAATACCTATTTGTTTTTATTTGCTCCTACCTAGTTGCTTCAATTTCGAATTATTTTAAAGAAGATCGATGTTGATCAATTGATCATGATAGTGGTAATGATACCCCATCAGATATGTCTGAAGAAGCAAATACTATTATTTTACGCAGTCGATGTTTTGGATGTGGATGTTATTTGTTGTATTGTTTATCGAAAATCAAAATTTTAGTATGCCTCAACAATGTTGTGTTACTAAGTGACGGTCACGGTACGATAAAACCAGTAGGATCTCATTTCATTGCTTCCCTCTCTGTCTTTCTTTTCTCTCTCGCACTAAGGTTTGCGCATCTTTTAATGCTACCCACAAGTTGCGCATGAAATATACCTGTTTCTCTCTCATTCTGGTTTAGTTCACATTTTTCATCTTTGTTCTACGTATTCTGGAAAGGTCTATTGTATCTAATATGTTACCGGTCAAATCAAAGCTAATATGTATATGAGAAAACATGACCAATTTCGTGAGTGGTGCAACAAGAACCATGTAAAAAAGGTTTCTGAAAATGTGCCCTTATGCTATTTTGAGAAAGAATTAAAACCTTGCACGTTATATAGAGTATCTAATCAATATCGAGAAGTACATTGAATGTTGAAGAAAATATTGATATCAATATTTTCTTGAAAACATCCATATATCTTCTTTTTCTAATTATGAGAGTATTTTCTTCTTCCATATGATTCAATTGCCTATATCAACTAACATTATAATAATAATAAACCCGCACGGGTGTGGTGTGGTTTTGCCATGCCACATGGGGGGTGACGTCCCCACGGCCCGAGTTACCTGGGCTACCAAGGGTAAATGGTGGCAAACCCGCACGGGGGGTACTACTTTGTAGTATACGGGTGTGACAATCCCGCGGACCCCGGTCACTCTCAACCGATGTCGGACAGATATCAGCTAAGCCTCGGAAAACAGTCGCTGCCTGGGGATCGTCAGGGCGCGTCTGGAGTTGGTGCTGGACGTGACAGCATGCGGGCCACCAACGGCAGGATGCTGAGAAGGCAGGCGCCTGCCATACAAGAAGCTATGCCTTTAGACGAGGAAGACATTGACGAGGAGAGAGTTCAGGTTGTCGGTCGCATAGGGATTCAACGCTCGAGAGAGCAGCCCGCAGTCGGAACCGGCAGCCGAAACAGGACGGCACAAAGAGGACGCCACAAGTGGACGCCCGAGCAGCATAGCCTGCTGACTGCGCTATACAGAAGATCAAGACCTGAAAGACGAGGGTACATGAATAGGCTTCATGGTCTGTGGTGCGAAAATTATCCGGACCTTGACTTCATGACGCAGCAAAACCTCAGAGATCAGATCAGTCATCTCAAAAGAAGAGGAATCTTATGGCGGTCTCAAGAGCAAGAAAGGACGGAACAACTAGCTGAGGAGCAGGTGACAGATGCTTCGAGCCAACATCAGCAATTGACGATTGACCTGGTGAGAAACATTGCGAGCCGAACCGAGACTGGTACACGCTCCAACAGGCCAATAACAGAACATGTGAGAGATGTTCCCGAAATAGAACACGGTGAAGAGCAGGTGACAGATGCTCCAAACCAAGAACATCAAGCAATAGCCCTGGGAGCTAGGCCAAGAACGGGACAAGTGAGAGATGTTCCAGAAATAGAACACGGTCAAGAGCAGGTGACAGATGCTCCAAACCAACAACACCAAGCAATGGTCCTGGGGGCAAGGCCAAGAGTGGAACAAGTGAGAGATGTTCCAGAAATAGAACACGGTGAAGAGCAGGTGACAGGTGCTCCAAACCAACAACACCAAGCAATAGCCCTGAGGGCAAGGCCAAGAGCGGAACAAGTGAGAGATGTTCCGGAGTCAATCGTCAATATAAAGGAAGCATTTGAGGCTGCTGTTAGAGACCCACTGGTCAAGGCCACCCGAATAAAAACAAGACTTCAGGCTGAAGATCTAGCCGTAGTGGACAAAATAATTCAAGATCATCTTAACGAGACCTGTTCACTAGAAGATGTGGTGGCTGCAGTGAGAGCGGCCGCTTCACTTCTATGTCCACCGAAAAGTTCAGCTACGAAGAAGGATAAGCATAGGTTAAGACTCAGTCGGCTTGACATCAAAATAAAATCAATGAGGCAGCAGGCATCTTGGTACCAATGTATCATAGATGTTCTGAGAGGCAAAATTGGATCAAGCAAGAAAATGAAGGATATGATCGAGGAGTTTCGTTCCATACATCATGCAGTGGATTTGCCCACAGTCCATCTACTGAAGCAGAAAGCTGTAGATAAAATAAGATCACTTGCTGCAGCGCGAAAGAAACTGATAAAAAGGCAAAAATGGATTGAAGATAACAACACCTTCACCGCAGAACCATCGAAATTATTTCAGTCCCAACAACAAAAGGCACAAAACCCACCATCACCTCAAGAGGTCGAAAAATTTTGGAAAAGCCTGTATGAACAACAAGCAGAAACCAGGGATACTCCAGCACTACTCAGATTCCAGCAGATGTGTGATCAAAACCAACAGCAGAACGATGAACTTTCTGAAATATCAACCGAAGATATTAAAAAAGCCCTTAAGAACAAGCGTGATTTTACAGCACCTGGACTGGACGGTATTCAAAACTACTGGTGGAAGAGTTTTCCAGCTACACATCAACACCTGGCAAGATTATTCAGCGGGATGCTGACTCGCCATGAGCCCATTCCGTCATGGTTAGTGGAGGGTAGAACAGTGCTGATACCAAAATCAGGTGATTTAGGGCAACCCAAGAACTATCGCCCAATCACTTGCCTCAATACACTGTATAAGATCCTCACAAGTGTAATTCAAGATCAAATACTGAGGGTTATTGGACCAGTGTGGAACAGCATCTACGAACAGAGGGGAGCAAAGAAAGGAGTGCAAGGATGCAAGGACAACTTGCTCATAGACAAGAGCGTATGTCTAGACGCCAGACACTACAAGCGCGACCTACACACATCATGGTTAGACTACGCGAAAGCATATGACACCTCGCCGCACGAACTGATCATACGGTTATTAAAAATGCTGAAAGTCCACCCCAACATCGTCCACGCGATAGAAAACATCATAGCGCTGTGGAAAACGAAGTTTGCCATCCGAGCAGAGGGTCGAACCGTTTATACAGGATGGGTGAGATACAGGAGAGGAATTTTCCAGGGAGATTCGCTAAGCCCGTTATTATTCTGCATAACTCTTATACCACTAACAATTGAGTTAAGGGAGAGCAAGATAGGATACCAGGCCGGACCACCAGGCAGAAGGAACCACCTGATCTCGCATCTCTTGTACGTGGACGACTTGAAGCTCTACGCTCCCTCCGAGTCCGCACTGCGGCAACTACTGAATATCGTTTCAGACTACACTTCAGCAATGGGAATGTCATTCGGTTTGGACAAGTGTGCTGTTTTTCATCTGCGCAGGGGAAAAGCTGAAGACGCAGGAGAAGATATTCGACTGGAAGATGGAATGACTTTTCGACACCTCGAAGACGGAGAAACTTACAAGTTTCTTGGAATGAAACAGAGGGGTGTACTGGAGACAACCCAGATAAAGAATGCCTTAACAGCCAGCTACAAAAAGAAGCTGAGAGACATATGGAAATCGCAGCTGTCGGGAAAGAACAAAGTATCTGCTACAAATATGCTAGCCATCCCGATTCTCACCTACTCTTTCGGAGTGGTGAACTGGACGGTAAACGAGCTCCTCGATCTTGATAGGTTAACAAGGAAAACGATGAACATGAATCGTAGCCTACATCCCAACAGTTCAATACAGAGGATATACCTTCCTCGAAGCCAGGGAGGTAGAGGATTGCAATGTTTGGAATATCAACACTATCAACAAACATTGGAAATGGCAGTAAGGATTCTAAGAAGTGAAGATCCGCTTCTGAAATTTGTCGCTCAGCATGAAATTGCGAACCATGGAGCCTTCCTATTCCGAGCTGCACAAAGGGCCCTGGATAAGCTCAGCATAACCGGCGTATCGATCAATCCTGAGCTCGCTGGAGCACCGATCACTCAAGCGGACCAAAGAAGCCTAGCAAGACTGATCCGAAAGTCTCAGTCAGATACATTACTCGAACATCATATGAGTAAGACCTTGCACTCCATATATTTCAGGAGTTTAAAAGACCAGGACCTGTCTGAAGAATTGTCTTTCGCCTTTCTAAAGTCAGCTAGCCTTAAGTCAGAGACAGAAGGATTTGTGATGGCGTGTCAAGATGGAGTACTGAATACGAGATGGTATAAAAAGAACATCATGAAAATGGACATAATAATAATAATAATAATTGACTTTATTTGGCAGCAGGTAAAAAAGATACATCAATTACACTGGTAACAAATCCATACAGCTGTGCCAAAAAGGCGAAGTCTAGCAAAGGTGCTAATCAACTTAACCATAGAATATTTCAAACAAATAATTCATTCAGAAAAAAAAAATATAAAGAAAAGAAAACAATAAAGATAAATCAAAAATAAATCAATCGAATCAATGGAGCCAAATGCATACACTTAACAATTTTCAGGTTTATGAAATAGAGGAAAAAAATAAAGAATTTACACAGTCTTGAAGCCCAGCAGGATAGATACAGTGATTGGTGCAAGATTACAAGTTCGAACCATGACAAAAGTTACTGAAGGTAAAAAGAATTCTTTTGTATACTGATTTGAAAGTGTTTGGCCCTAATGATCTCAGTTCAAGTGAAAGCCTATTATATGTCCAAACGGCATTATAACTGAAACTCCTTTTAAAGAGAGAGGTACTGAAACGCGGCAGGGAAAGATCTCCCTCGTTTCGAGTGAAACGTGAGTGGAGGGACCCCCTGAAGATCAACCTATGATCAAGTGACGCAGGGGAATTGGTCTTCTTTATATTATGCACGAACACCGCAAAATGGTGGATGCGCCTATTCTTCATATCAAGCCAACCGAGTTCTCGAATTTTAGCTCGTATAAGTCGTATACCACGGTCAAACTTTCGCATACCGTAAATCAACCTGACACAACAGTTCTGTACTTTCTGAAGTCTCTTCTGTTCGACGACATCCAAACAATTACCATAGACTACATCAGCATAATTCAATTTGGAAAGCACCAAAGAATCACATAACTTCCTCCTGAGCTCTAAACTCAAAAGATGCCTATTACCGTACAGTAACCTCAGAGCACCATAACTTTTACCCACAATATCTCTGACGTGTGATCTGAAACGAAAATCTCCATCAAATTGTAGTCCGAGATTCTTCACACTAGAAACGAACTGCAGAGGTCTATTATTGATCTGAATTAATCCAAGGAATGGCTCAACAGTAGCAACCCGACTCGCGCTACCGAAAATCATCGCCTGTGACTTAGAGGCGTTAAGATTGAGACCAAACATTGAAGCCATTTCAGAGATTCGGAAAAGATCAGAATTTATTCTCTCAACTGATCTCGGTGCATCAGCAGCAGAAAAGCTCATATGCAACTGAGTATCGTCGGCATAAGCCTCAACTCGGCAATTTTCAACGGATGTGAGTATTTCGGCAGTATACATAATGAATAAAAGAGGTCCCAAAATGGAACCCTGAGGGACCCCACTAGTGACATTAATTCTGTCCGACAAACCATCATTCACTCTGATGACCTGAGATCTTTCCGATAGATACGATTTTATAAGAGCGACAGCCGACTCATTAAATCCGAAATAGTGTAACAATGCACACAACAGCTCATGATTGATGGTATCAAAGGCACGGGAAAAGTCAAGAAGTAACAATACCGAGACTGACCCCTCATCCCACGCCCGCAAAATGTCATCAGTAACACTTGTTAGAGCAGTCACAGTACTGAAACCCTTCCTAAATCCATTTTGACTTTTTGGAATCAAATCATTGACGGCAAAATAATGATACATTTGAGCGGACAGAATTTTCTCGAAAACTTTAGAAATCGTGGGCAAAATGCTAATAATTCGCAAGTCACAAAAAGTCTGGGGAGCGCTTTTCTTAGCCAAAGGGATTCCAACACCAGTCTTCCACGAGCAGGGAAAATATTTCCTCTCAATGCAGCAATTAAAAATATGCATCAAGTAGATATCAATAAAGGGACTACATAGTTTGAGCATGATGAGAGATATTTCATCACTACCAACAGCATTCGACGTGAAAGAATTCACTACTTTATTAACCTCTTCGGCGTTAGTCAGGGAGAAATTAAATTGAGGATGGTCACCTTTTTTATTATTATTATAATATGAAACCTTCCCCCCGCATGAATTAGTTGATGATTGCATGAAAGATGCAAAGTGTTCATTAATTTCATCAGCGTTCGCAAGATGGGAAGGGAGAGTATGCCTACCAGAATTTTTAATATTAAGTTCACCCAAAGCTCCCCATACCTTACGGGAATCACCCTGTAGGCACAAATCATTCAAATATTGTTTTTTGTCAGATCGGACCCTGCTGACCACCTCATTGCGTATTTTTTTATAAGATTTCAAAAGAGCAGCAGATTTGTTCGCTTTGTACCTAGCAAATATAGAGTCCCTCTGCTTCATTAGCAACTCGCAAGCTTCAGAAATCCAAGGAGTTCTGGGTTTGCTCACTCGAACAGATCTAAGGGGAGCCCATTTATCAAACAGTTTCAATATAAATTCATTCATTTTTTCTATTTTATCATCAATATTCCTGAGCCGGAAAATATCATGAAATGGCAAAGTCGAGAGATCCTCATAAAAAAGCTGAAAATTAAAATGTTTAAAACAACGATACGTTACATTCCTTGGACAAGACGAAGGCGTCTTTAATCTCAAATTACAGAAAACCAACCTGTGGTCGGAAATTCCTTCAGCAGACAAAGTACCAGAGGACAATACATATTCATCATTGGAAACAAAGATAGGGTCTATCAAGGATGCGCTCCGGCCAGCAATTCTAGTCGGCTCAGACAAAATCTGCACGAGTCCATAACTAGAAAAGCATTGACCAAGACTATTGGTACCCTTCAAAAAGTCAACATTAAGGTCTCCCATGCACACAAGTTCATCAACTGTTGGAGTTAAAAAAGACAACAAATCATCGAAATCCTCAACAAAACTTAGTAAATTCGATTCAGGAGGCCTGTAAAAGTTATAAATGCCAATTTTTAATTTATTTACCTGCAGAACAACACCAATGTACTCCAATGAACTCCGAACATGAAAATCAAAGGATATCTCCTGCCATCTTAAGACAGACTTAATGAATATAGCCACCCCACCCCCTCGAGTTGAACGATCTTTTCTTAATAAAGAATAGTTAGGAATAGAAACGAGATCAGAATCTATATTAGGGGATAACCACGTCTCAGTAACCAACATGATGTCAAAGTCACCGTCAAGTATCAAATGAACGAAATCATCAAAGCCTGTGAACAATGACCTTACATTAAGATGTCCTATTTTCATCTCTTACGATCTATACACCAATCTTACGTATAAGGCTTGTCCACGACATTACTACTTATTAATATTACAGAGGAAAAAAAACACAAAACCGCTATTATTTCGCAACCGTAATCAACAAATATTGTTCAATCAAGCACAGATCAATACTAGAAACTATCCGAGAATAGTAACAAACTTCAATACAATTACTTTAACCTGCTATTTGGCTCCGAAAAAAAAAACAGAAATAGAAAAAAAGAAAACCGTATACACTCCAAAAATTAATTGATCTTATAAAGTAACGTGTTCAACAACACCCATGTCGGCCACCAATAAAAGCGACCCTCAGCATGAAAACCAATGCAAATATTTGAAATGCATAAATGTAAACAACAACAAACTTCAAAGGTCAAATGAAATTAAAGTAAATGCCGCAAACAAAAATACAAGTTATTCACTAGCTCGAACTAGCGCATCAAACTCACTTAAGTCAGATATAATTTGCCTTTTGTTCTTGTACAAAATGTAAATTTTTCCATTAAAAGTCCAGCAATCCCTTTTCATAACGTTTCGTATTTCTTTGAATATCTTTAACGTTTCAGATGTCAACACCTCGGTTATCATTATGGGAGAACCTTTCAACTTTTTCTTTGCGTGATAAATAACATCCCGCTGCCATCGATTACGAAAATCAACAAGAATCGGCCTTGGTTTATTTGAGGTGGTGTTTTTTATCTTACCAAAACGGGTGCAGTAATTAATATCATCCTTTTTAACATCAAGGTTCATGTTGACCTGAAATAATTCGCTTACTGCAACGTAAATGTCCCCTTGATCTTCGGGGACTCCATGCACTAACATGGAATTTCTGTTCAGCGATGCTCGGTATTCATCCTTAAACTTATCTAACTCGGTTTTAAGTGACTTAATTTCATACATCACCGAATTCTTAAACTCCTCGAACTGCTCACATATTCGATCAACGTTGTCCACCTCCTGATTTGATTTCTTACTATTCAATTCCGATTGGAAAGCAGACATTCTTCTTGTGAAGTTGGAGCTCATCTCATCCAACCTCTTTTCGAGATCCCGATTGGTGACCATTTTTCGGGAGCAAATAACTCTCAAAAACTTGAAAGAACCGCAGAATCAAGTATTAATATATTTTAAGGAACGCCTTCACGGGAGCCGACACGAGACACGTCCGCTCACTTGCTCGTCATATGTTAGTTTAATCTCTTATCCAATAGTAGGTTGTATTTGTTAGATATTTGAGACGATGTTAAAGTTTTGACCACAGTTGTTGGCCTTCTGCGGCTCTTTGCTGAAGATTTTGAATGGTCAGACACCTGTTAGAAACAATGAGAACTATATACTAGAAATCTTTGATTTAAATATCCTTACATCATGTTTGTTTTCGTCCTTTTCCAAGATTGTGAAATGTTTCACTAAAGCAGGACTGATTGGTTCTTTCAGTTTCGTTGCATTGTACTTTCTCCAATCCTTCTTTGCAGCGATAGAATGATTGGTTTTGTCCATTGACTGCAATAAAAAAATGAGACGAAATAATAGTATATTATTTCATTAGGAGGAGAAGTGTCACTTTTCGTGGCGAGCTTGAGTTTATCCGCCGAACGGAGTGAGGCGGATAATTGAAAGCGAGCCACGAAAAGTCACTTCTGCTCCGAATGAAATATGCTATTTTATTTCCAAACGTTTTCAAATTCATGAAAATTGTACATTTAATGCAACTTTATCAAATAAAACTGACGTTGGAATTGGAAGTTTTTGTATTCTATGCATCTATGTTCATGGTAACCAAGTAATCTTTTTCGTAGCAACCACTTTTCCTGCCGCCGGAGGGAAAAGTAAATATTTCTCCGCCTAGGCGGAGAAATAGAACTTTTCGATGATCCTGACAGTCGAGAACTGACGTTGTTATCGTACGTTTGGAAATAATAGTATATTATTTCATTAGGAGGAGAAGTGTCACTTTTCGTGGCGAGCTTGAGTTTATCCGCCGAACGGAGTGAGGCGGATAATTGAAAGCGAGCCACGAAAAGTCACTTCTTCTCCGAATGAAATATGCTATTTTATTTCCAAACGTTTTCAAATTCATGAAAATTGTACATTTAATGCAACATTATCAAATAAAAATGACGTTTGAATTGGAAGTTTTTGTATTCTATGCATCTTTGTTCATAGTAACCAAGTAATCTTTTTCGTAGCAACCACTTTTCCTGCCGCCGGAGGGAAAAGTAAATATTTCTCCGCCTAGGCGGAGAAATAGAACTTTTCGATGATCCTGTCAGTCGAGAACTGACGTTGTTATCGTACGTTTGGAAATAAACAATTTTTCGTGATAATCATACTTGACCCAAGAGCAAAAATATTAATATGTCAATTCAACTTACCAGCGATGTCTCCCTTCCGGGGTATGTCTTTGCTGCGCCTGTATCGTCTTCTGTATATTCCACTACTTCTTCATCTGGGTCTCTATTCAGAATAGTACTTTCATCTCCATCATCATCGAATTTGTTCTCGAATCCTACCAATGTATATTTATTGATTATCGTCATTAAAAGATCGTCTGTCTCATCCCTTTTAATTTTTGGTAGTGGGCCACCGCCAGTCAGAGTAACTTCCTTTTTTTCTTCCGCCAAGGTTTTCCTAAGCTCTTTCATTCTATTTTCATAGCATTTCTTCGAAGATACCATACTGCGTAGTATACCAGTAGATGAAGATGTGTTGAATTCATCTGTGATATTCTGCCAAGCCTTTTCCTTGTTGTCTCCAGAAGCCCTATTGGTTTTCTTATCCTCTATTACGGAAGAATATTTGTGCGATATAATTCGCAATAAATGAAGCTTCTCCGATGTAGTGAAGTTTTTTACTCTTGATTCTTCACCCATTTTATTATGATATTACGTAAAAATAAGTAAAAACTTTGAATTCGAAATCCCGATCCACTTCCAATTATGACTTTTCACGTTGGTCACGTGAAATCGGTGAAATGTTTTGAAAACGCTTGAAGGAAACAATGTTGCCAAGTTTTTTACACGCTTAGCTGAGCGACGTTTATCGTACTGCGGTACATAACGCATAAGTTTAAGCTTGGCTTAAATTTTAAGCGAGCTAACGGAAGCTTCGCTTAAGCGGGAAAACGGCAAATACGGCCGTAGGCATAATTTCGTGAGATTAGTTGTAATTTCAATATTTCATCGATTAAACGCCACGGTAGTTGGAAATCTGCCTCCGTAGCAGAAGCATATTATACAAGGTGTATTTTAAGGTAAGGCTTCTCTTCTGACAGGTGATAGAAATCATCAAAATAAGATATTTAACTGACTATTTCACTCATTCCATTTTAAGCGAGGAAGTTTCCGTAGCAACCATCGTTTCATCTCGATGAAACGTTCAAGCCGGCAAAACTAACAAGTTGGTTTTCCAGCCATAACATTTTTGAAGTTTATCAAATAGATAGCTTCGGAAATGAATATCATAGAGAAAACAAACAACATTTAGTTAATCTATGAATTCTTTCTTATTTGCCAAATAGCGCAATCCGTGTCAAATGTGACCATATTATTCACTATTAGAGCAGGTAAATTTCGCTCTTGTAATATTTTAGTTTGTCATGAGCGAAATTTCCGAAAACAACAAACTTGAATATTACAAGAAAACAACAAACTTGAATATTACAAGAAAACAACAAACTTGAATATTACAAGAGCAACAAACTTTCATATTACAATCGAGAAATTTTGCCGACAAAATTCCATCTCTATAGTGTTATTAGGTACATATGAAAATTTCTTATATGAAATGTTCAATTTGAAAAATTCATAACATCAATACCTTGATACTACTCTGGCCTTCCTCTCTCTGTTCAACATATCTCTACATCTCTGCACCAGGATTATGAACATCCGCGAAGTTGGGTGATTTCTGTGTTCATTATTAGAATAAACTTATACTGATCACTATCGATATTCTGAGTCATGTATGATAAGAAGACAAAAACAAGATGTTGATGTTGATATCTACGGAGGAGCAGGCCAGGGAGCAGGTTCGGACTGAGAAATTTTCAGATTCACCTAGAAACTAGAAATTATTCCAGTTTAATTTTCTCGAAACAGGGGCATAATTCATGTGAAAAATGTTTGGTAAAATGACTGATTTTGATGAGTTCCACCAACTGTCAAAAGAAAAGCCTCACCTTCAAATACACCCTGTATAGAGAATAGTTTGAATAATAAATTGAGATTTTAAACAAATATTGAATTGTCCATGGAAATAAAGATTATTATTCTTCATCATCGGTCTCCCGGTCTCAGCTCGAGCTGGTATTACTTCTATGAACCAGTGAAAAAACATTTCAGTTCCTCCCACTAGTTCAGGAATTTCCGCACGATGTGGCAGGTTTGCAAAGCTACAGCCTGCTGTGCATATCCCGCGATCCTCTGGGATATCTCGATCTTTTGAAGATTTTTCTTGAATGATTTGGACATGACTCCCTCAGCCGAAATCACCAATGGTATAATATTGCCACATATTCTTCAGCCCCATTGCCAAGTTCTCGTACTTCGTTATTTTTTCCGACTCCGTTCTTCCGATGTTATGAGTCAATGGTACTGCCACATCAATTATCACCCCATACCTCTGATCCTTCTCAATGAATACAAGGTGGTCCGGTCTATTGTAGTCCACTGATCTATCTGTTGTTATGGGTCTGTCCCAATAGAGAACCGCTGTGTCCGTTTTCAACACTGCTGCAGGTTGATACTTATAATATGGCGGACAAGTATCCAAAAAACCATGTCTAAGAGCTAACTGCTGGTGAACAATTTTTGCCACTTGGTTGTGTCGGCCCAGATATGCGTTGTCGGCAAGAACTCGACAACCTGCGATCATATGTTCAATAGACTCGCCAACTGCGCCGCACTTCCTGCATTTGTCCTCAACGTTCAGCTTCAAACAGTGCTTCTCATAGTTGCGAGTTCTTATAACTCGCTCTTGGATAGCCGTCAGGAATCCCTCAGTTTCAGGATACAATTGTCCCGCATTCAACAATGACAAAGGGGCTAATTTATCGACATTTTCCCCCTCAAGGTGTTTGGGAAATCTGCCGTGCAGAGCTTGTTCCCGCCATATACTCATATCTTCGCTTCTCGTGGTGATATCGAATGTCAGTTCTCTGTGTTGTAGGTTCAGAGGTGTGTATCCCTTAACCTCTGTTGTCACCAATTTCATCAGGCTATATCTTCGGACTCGAGCAGTCGCTACCTCAAGTTTTTGTCCTGGGTTCTGCAGAGTTTATAGATGTTCAGCAGACCTCGTCCACCATCTCTCCTGGATAGATAAAGCCTTTTCACCGATGCGTTGGTGTGCAGACATCGAAACTTTGTCATTAGGCGGCGGGTGAGTCGGTCCAACTCATTCAGATCAGCGTCTGACCACTTCAAGACTCCGAAAGTGTAGGTCAGAGCAGGCGTAGCCCAAGAGTTCAAGGCATCGATCTGGTTTCTAGCAGACAGCTTGGTGTTGAGCAGTTGAGCACTTTGGTAACCCTGCTCTTATATTTCGCAGTGAACTCAGCTTTCAAACGGGTGTGGTCAATCCGTTGATTTTGAGGAATTCCCAGATACTTGTAGGTCTCTTCTGGCAACATACTGTGGATGTCCTGAAATTGTTCCTGAGTGTTCTCTATTCTACCCTTCCTGATGTTGACTACAGCGGATTTGTCGAGACCGAAAGACATGTCAATGTCTTTGCTGAAGGAGCGCACTATATCTATCAGCGAGTGAAGTTGATTTTGGTTCCGCCGAATAGTTTCAGATCATCCATATACAATAAATGGGTAAGTTTTCGCGGATTCCTCATTGCTGGTATGTACCCCATGTTGGTGTTTTTCAAAAGAGTAGATAGAGTGCTATATAGACTACAGGCCCGTGTCGAAAATTGATGGGTCATTTGAACCAGAAGATGACCTATCTAGAACGATAGAAGGACATAAAATAATAAGATTCAGCATTATGCCGTCACTTGTAAGCGGTCCAACTGAGTACAGGTGGCAATTCAAAAGGACAGGTAGACTGGGTACATTTGGGTCATATGACTTTTGACGGCATTCTTACCATCGATAGCTCCATGGAAAATAATAGGAAAACGGGCAGTGCCGTACAAAAATGATGCGCCATATATTCGGAAAATTTTTTTGATATTCCGAAAATTTCCATGGTTAAATAGGTCATTTGACTTTGTACGGCATCAGTTTTATACGGTTGCCATACATCTTCTAATCCATTATTCAGCAACGCCGTACAAAAATCATGCGACAAAGGGAAAAAATCGAGGGTTGCAACCCCCTCTCTTGCCGTGCTCCAGGGGGTCATTTGAAAAAGTACGGCTTCGGTTCCAAAACATTATCCAGCACTCAAAATTACTATTAAAAATAAGGCCGTCAAAAAAAAATTGTTCATTTTGATGTTATATCAATAATTATCTTAATTTCATCTTATGCTTGACCCATAAAGCTCTAAAGTCATTTGACCCAGTACGGCAACTTCTTTTTTTACATGATACTTTAAGATACAATTCGTATATTATATTGCCGTTCAAAAGAAACTGTTCTAAAAAAAAATTATAGAGAAATACAAAAAGTGAAATTTTTCATATTATTGTAATAGTTTGGAACTCATAGATTAATGATATATAACAATTTTCTACATTTTATCCCTTGTTTTGAATAGTATTAAGGTAAATAAATTAGGAACAAATGATGCCGTACATTTTTATCCAGACCATATCATTTAGGATGATGAAAATTGCGCTACCATTTTAAGGATACTTTATGGTCATTTGATACTGTACGGCATCAACATATTTTTGAAGAGAAAAATTGAAAAAATGACAAAATCATTATACCGTCTGAAGTGTCTACATCATACCCAACAAGTGAAACCGTCAATCCAAGTATCAACAGTTTTGTATACTTTTTGGTTTAAAAAAGGTAGGTATACTTGAAACATTATTGATACATATATAATTAATTGTTCACTTTAATAATGTGAATGAATAAATCAACTATTCTCTAGAAAAATTTTATATATTTATAACTATCAATGGTGATAATAACTCAAATTTAATAACTTAAATTATTCGCTATCCGAATCAACCTCTGAGTTGTTAATATTGTATATACTGTTTATTCAATATTTACAGTGTTTTCATTCGCATTTTTGAACCAAAAAGTATACAAAACTGTTGATACTTGGATTGACGGTTTCACTTGTTGGGTATGATATAGACACTTCAGACGGTATAATGATTTTGTCATTTTTTCTATTTTTCTCTTCAAAGATATGTTGATGCCGTACAGTATCAAATGACCATAGAGTAGGTATCCTTAAAATGGTAGCGCAATTTTCATCATCCTAAATGATATGGTCTGGATAAAAATGTACGGCATCATTTGTTCCTAATTTATTTACCTTAATACTATTCAAAACAAGGGATAAAATGTAGAAAATTGTTGTATATCATTAATCTATGAGTTCCAAACTTTTACAATAATATGAAAAATTTCACTTTTTGTGTTTCTCTATATTTTTTTTTGAACAGTTTCTTTTGAACGGCAATATAATATACGAATTGTATCTTAAAGTATCATGTAAAAAAAAAGTTGCCGTACTGGGTCAAATGACTTTAGAGCTTTATGGGTCAAGCATAAGATGAAATTAAGATAATTATTGATATAACATCAAAATGAACATTTTTTTTTGACGGCCTTATTTTTAATAGTAATTTTGAGTGCTGGATAATGTTTTGGAACCGAAGCCGTACTTTTTCAAATGACCCCCTGGAGCACGGCAAGAGAGGGGGTTGCAACCCTTGATTTTTTCCTTTTGTCGCATGATTTTTGTACGGCGTTGCTGAATAATGGATTAGAAGATGTATGGCAACCGTATAAAACTGATGCCGTACAAAGTCAAATGACCTATTTTACCATGGAAATTTTCGGAAAATCAAAAAAAATTTCCGAATATATGGCACTGCCCGTTTTCCTATTATTTTCCATGGAGCTATCGATGGTAAGAATGCCGTCAAAAGTCATATGACCCAAATGTACCCAGTCTATCTGTCCTTTTGAATTGCCACCTGTACTCAGTTGGAAAGCTTACAAGTGACGGCATATTGCTGAATCTTATTATTTTATGTCCTTCTATCGTTCTAGATAGGTCACCTTCTGGTTCAAATGACCCATCAATTTTCGACACGGGCCTGTAGTCTAATACAAAACCACATCGGCGTCAAGGCATCTCCCTGAAATATCCCCCTCGATATTTTTACGGTTCCAGCATTGATGTTGTTTATAAGAATATTTGTTTTCCATGTACTCATTAGATGTTGGAGCACGCCTCTTATTTTCGGGCAGATCTTGTATATTGCTAAACCTAATGGGACGCCTATGGTGTCCGCCTTTCCGCCGTGGCAATTCGTATAAACTCCAGACGCACCCGATCGGCCGGAGACACACTTGGCGTTTTTTTCCGATCGGATATTTTGTCGTCGACGCCGTACCAGAAGTGGCGCGTGGGATCTTATGGCGACGTACACATTCGGCGGAAAAAAGGACGATCGGATTTTTTAACGCCGTCGGTAGAAATGCAGCCGACCACTGCCACTACATTCGTCGGTTTTTCTACCGACTACCCCCAGCAGTGGCCTACGTGACCGAATGCAAGGTTACACACTCGTCGTCCAGTCTACCAGTGCTGCGTGTCAGTGATCGACTGGCGGAGGTAGCGTGGTTGTGACTTGAGACGGATATTTTACCGCCCAGTGTGTAATCCAGTGTGAAAGCTCCAATTTCGTTGTACCGTCGACGGTAAAATATCCGATCGGAAAAAAACGCCAAGTGTGTCTCCGGCCATCGTGTGCGTACCTGTCCGACGATTGGGACATCACGTGAGTGCGAACAATCGGAACAAAGAGTTAGTAGGAATTAGTATGTAGTATGGTCATTTGTCACGACACATGTATCCTGTATTCTTGTAATCTTTCGTACACAAACACAAATTATACAGTCTACATTATACGATTAAAACTAACCAGCGTTTATCACTTACACAAAGCAACATTTGGTCCATTCGAACCGTGGATAGTTTTCCAAGTGCAAGTTTTGAGAAGTCAAGTCGAAGCCGCCATGCTGATGTGCCAGTAACGACAACAGAAGCGAGTTCAAGTTCAATCAACAAGACCAGCCATCCCAATCTACACACAGGTGACACAGGATACAATTGATACAAACAAAACGCAGTAAGTTGCCCTCCTTTTTACTCAAATCATATCCTATTCCTGTCATTTTATATCATACCTGTTCAAACAAACAATGGCCGATTTACAACGATTAAAATCAAAGCGTACCGTGAAGAAAAGTCAAATATCTCGATTTATGAATTTCATTGAAGCTTTCGACGAAAATAATTCATCAATCTATGAAGTTGAAACGCGTTTGGAAAAATATCGAAATATTATTGACGAGTTTGAAGAAATTCAAAGCGAAATCGAATCCCTCTCAGGGAAAACCACAGATGAGGAAGAAAGGCAAACGTTCGAAGATAAATTCTTTAAAACTATTGGAAGCGCCAAGAAACTCATTGCAAAACTGCAAAATTCAAATGTTTTGGATAATGACAAAAACAGTGTTTATCCTGAAAATCAGTCTATAAGCCAACAAAGTAATCAAAGCACAAGCTTTTCTACAGGGCCGTCCTCAATTCGACAAACGGTGCAATCAAAGGTAAAATTACCAAGTATTAATTTACCTGATTTCTATGGTCATTACAACCAATGGTTAACTTTCCATGATACTTTCAATAGCCTTATTCATAGCGATCTAAATCTCTCTAACGTTCAAAAATTTTATTATTTACAATCCTGTTTGAAGAATGAAGCTGCACAAGTGATTCAGGCACTAGAAATCTCGAATAATAATTATGACATTGCTTGGTCTATGCTGAAAGAGAGATACGAAAATAAAAAATTAATAATTCACACTCACATCAAAACTTTATTTGAATTACCCCATATGAAGAATGAATCCTTTTCACAACTCCGAAAACTGCTAGATAACTTCAACAAAAATTTACGAGCTCTGAAATCCTTAGGTCAACCTACTGACACTTGGGACACTCTTTTAATTTACATTTTAACGTCTAAAATTGATACCACCTCTAAAAGAGAGTGGGAAGAAAATGTCAAAAATAAAGATAACCCCACAGTTAAAGAACTAAATGAATTTCTATCAAAACACTGTCAGCTATTAGAAACTGTTGAAAATAAAACTTATGAAAAGAAAAACTTTTCTAAAACATTCAATCGCGAAGAAAAATCATTATCTCATCTTTCGACGCAAAAGGTTTCTTGTTCTTTCTGCAAACAAAATCATTATAATGCACTTTGTGACCAATTCAAAAATATGAAGGTTTCGGACAAAATTTCAGAAGTCAAAAAACTTAGATTATGCTACAATTGTTTGAGACCAAATCATACATCGAAGGAATGCAAATCGAGCGGTTGCAGAATTTGTCATAAAAAACACTTCACGCAACTTCATCAGAACGAGACTATGCAAGGTCAAGTAAGTCACAATACAACAACACCCGCGGAAGAAGAAAACGTTTCCAATTCTGGAATATCGCAACCTGTCACCCTTACACAAACCTTATTTCGCGACACTAACAACACTGACAGTGGCGTGCGTCAAGTTTTACTGGCAACTGCGCTCATAAAAATATGCAACTACAAAAATGAAATGATTGAATGCAGGGCCATGCTTGATAGTGGATCTCAGTCAAGCTTTGTGACAAGCGCTTTAGCTAATAAGTTGAAATTACCAATTAAAAAAGTTGGTATACCAGTGGCAGGGATAAATGATTCGTTGAATAACATTTCAAGTCAAACAAAATTTATATTTCATTCCAGTGATGGAAAATACTCCTTCGAGGAAACATTTTTGATTATAAACAAAATCACAGAGAGGCTACCTCAAATTTCTTTCGACGTTTCAAAGTTGAATATCCCTTCAAACATCAAACTTGCTGATAGCTTATTCAATATTTCTGATTCCGTTGACGTACTCCTAGGTGCGAATGTGTTTTTCAAAATTCTGAGCAACAAACAATTATCAATTAGCGAAAACAGTCCCGTGTTACAAAAAACTAAGCTCGGCTGGATTGTTTCCGGATCGATTATTTCAAACCCAGATTATTTATATCATCAAAGGTCCCTATGTCATTTATCGACGACAAATATTGAAATTCAAAGTCAACTGCAAAGATTTTGGGAATTGGAAGAGGTGAAACCAAAGCATATGTACTCTAAGGAAGAAATGGAATGCGAGGAGCATTTTGTTAAAACGTTTAAACGCGAAACTACTGGGAGAATTCAAGTTTCATTACCATTAAAATTTAATCATGAACTGCTAGGTTCTTCCGAAGAATGTGCAATAACTCGATTTCATTACCTTGAAAAACGTTTTGCAAAAAATAAAGAATTCAAAGAGGAATATGTAAAATTTATGAAAGAATATGAAGAGCTTGGTCACATGACACAAATCGAAACAAAAAATGAAATCACAAAGTCTCCCGTATATTATTTACCTCACCACGGTGTGCTGAAGGAAAGCAGTACAACTACGAAACTACGGGTAGTTTTTGATGCTTCGTGTAAAACCACGACTGGTTTATCACTAAACGATGTGTTGAAGGTAGGGCCAACCATTCAACCTGAGTTATTCGCGATAGCTTTGAATTTTCGTAGACACAACATAGTTTTTACCGCGGACATTGAGAAAATGTACCGTCAAGTCTCCATGTCACCAGAAAATCGTAATTTACAGAGAATAATCTGGCGTGCCGATTCATCCGAGGAAATAAAACACTATATTCTCAATACTGTAACGTACGGATGCGCTTCTTCTAGTTTTTTAGCATGTAGAGCACTCGTGCAAGCCGCCATTGACAATGAACAAAAATATCCCGCGGCGAGCGAAATAATAAAAAATTGTTTTTATGTCGACGACCTAATCTGCGGTGCTCCATCTATCGAGGAAGCTATTAATCTAAAGGCTCAAATAAATGAAATACTTCTGGATTCAAAATTTACTCTACGCAAATGGACATCTAACAAACATGAGGTCACAATAGATGAAAATTCCCACTATTCCGACGATACATACGCTTTACCCGGAAACGAAAATATCAAAACCCTGGGCTTGGTTTGGAATCCCAGTGATGATATACTAATGTATAATACAACATTAACCCATTCCAGTATGATCACCAAGCGCCATATGCTGAGTATCATTTCACGAATTTTTGATCCGTTAGGATTAATAGGGCCAATTATCGTTCAAGCAAAATTAATATTGCAAAAACTTTGGGATGCCCATATCGATTGGGACGAACTTGTTCCAGTTACATTAGGTAATGCGTGGTCAAAATTCTTTGCAGAACTAGAACATCTTACCAACATAAGAATACCACGACATGTTTTAATTTTAAACTATGTCAAAATTCAATTTCATGGATTCTGTGATTCGAGCGAAATAGCTTATGGAGCCTGCATATATGTTCGCACGACAGACACAGAGGGTACTCATCGTTCGATATTATTATGCGCCAAATCTAAGATTGCTCCTTTAAAGAAAATATCACTTCCGCACTTAGAATTGTGTGGAGCTCTGCTGCTTGCTCGCTTGATGAAAAAATCTAAACAAGCTCTCGCAATGACTGATGCCGAGACGATATTTTGGTGTGATTCGTCTATAGTCATTTCTTGGATCTCAGCACCACCATGTATTTGGAAGACGTTCGTGGCGAATCGGGTCACTGAGATTCAGGAACTTACTGAACCCTACAAATGGCGTCATGTATCAACTAAACAAAATCCTGCAGATCTCATATCCAGAGGATGTAATCCTAAAGAATTATCGAACGCAAAAACGTGGTGGCACGGACCAGAATTCCTCATAATGGACACGTCTAACTGGCCCGAATCTAAATTCGAAACTCCCGAAGAAATTCCCGATAGGCGTAAGGAACAAAAAATCGCTTTGCATTCTTATAATTCTAATCTTGAATCATATTCAGATCAATCTATTTTTGTTAAGTTCTCAACATTCACGAAGTTGCATCGTGTATTTACATACGTACTCAGATTTTTACATAATATCAAACGCAAAAATCAAAATAAAAGATTAACCGGGATCCTTACAAAACTCGAATTAATCGAATCCCTCGAACTTCTGCTCAAAATGTCACAATCGACCTATTTTTCTCATGAAACTCGAGCTCTCAGTTCTGGAAAGATGATTTCAAACTCTAGTAAGGTACTTTCCCTAGACCCATTCATAGATAAAAGGGGATTACTTCGCGTAGGTGGCCGGTTGAAACATTCCACTCTTGACTATGACACTAAGCACCCCATACTTTTGCCTCCAAAACACCCACTCTCGTATAAATTGATTGAATATGAGCACAAACGTACTTTACACTCTGGGCCACTAACCGTATTGTCATCTCTTAGAAATAAGTATTGGATAATAAATGGCAGAAATGTTGTGAGAGGAGTCATTCACAAATGTATCACCTGTTTCAGAGCCAGACCAAGTAATGTCATACCTATAATGGGAAACCTACCCAAATCTAGACTAGAGCCCACACGTCCTTTTTTAGTCAGTGGCGTAGACTATGCTGGACCTATATTGGTCAAAGATGGGCGCCTTAAATCTCGCAAAATGGTGAAAACTTATATTTGTATATTTGTTTGCTTCACAACAAAGGCCGTGCACATTGAATTAGCCGGTGATCTTACTTCCGATACATTTTTAAACTGCTTAAAACGTTTCGTATCAAGAAGAGGACTATGTTCTGATTTATACAGCGACAATGGTTCCAATTTCATTGGTGCAAATAATGATTTGAAATCCTTGATAAAGGATATTAATAAGGCTACATTATCCGGCGATTTTCGTGATTTCCTTTTGAAAAATGCTATTACTTGGCATTTCAACCCCCCTTTCTCTCCTAATCAAGGTGGTCTCTGGGAGGCAGCAGTGAAGTCTGCAAAGAAACTGCTGATTCGCGAAATTGGCAATGCTCACTTAACCTTCGAAAGCCTTTACACTGTATTATGTCAAATTGAGGCAGTTTTAAACTCACGACCCTTAACCGCCCTTTCTAGTGATCCCTCTGACCTTGTTCCTTTAACACCTGGTCATTTCCTTGTGGGCAACTCATTAGTATCCATTCCACAAACAGACGTGGGCGATAGACCTGCTCAGAGGCTAAATTTATACCATAGACTACAACAAATAGTTCAGCACTTCTGGCAGCGTTGGTCGGCTGAATACCTAACAAATCTTCAGCGTCGTAACAAGTGGAAACGACGAGAACACAATCCTATTCAAGTTGGAGATCTAGTTGTTCTGAAGGAGACTGGATTACCTCCGTTGCAGTGGAAGCTGGGAAGAGTCCTGGAACTTCACCCTGGTAGCGACAACGTTATCCGAGTTGTGAGTGTTGTGACTTCGACTGGTATTTTCAAGCGCAGTGTTATCAATCTAAGTGTTCTGCCATCGGTAGACACAGAGACATGAAATGACATGAAGGGTGCATTTATATTGTTTCAATGACTTTTTATATATCTCCTTTGAAACTGATAGCTTTCAAGGCGGGCGGGATGTATATTGCTAAACCTAATGGGACGCCTATGGTGTCCGCCTTTCCGCCGTGGCAATTCGTATAAACTCCAGACGCACCCGATCGTGTGCGTACCTGTCCGACGATTGGGACATCACGTGAGTGCGAACAATCGGAACAAAGAGTTAGTAGGAATTAGTATGTAGTATGGTCATTTGTCACGACACATGTATCCTGTATTCTTGTAATCTTTCGTACACAAACACAAATTATACAGTCCACATTATACGATTAAAACTAACCAGCGTTTATCACTTACACAACGCAACAGATCTTATAAATCTCCAGTACTTTGACAAGCCAATCGTGGGGCACCGTATCGAAGGCTTTCTGATAGTCGATATAACATAGACTTAAATTCCTTCTTCTCGCTTGGGCTTGCTTTAACAGTACAGCGTCTATGGTGAGTTGATGTTTGCATCCTGCTGATCCTCTAGAGCAGCCTTTCTGTTCTTCTTCCAGAATGTTGTTGGCTTCACATTGATGATATATCGTATTATTTACAAGCGACGTGAACAGCTTGTACACCACTGACAAACACGTTATCGGTCGGTAGTTTTCTGGCTTGCTGCGATCTCCTCTTTTGTGAAGCATACAGGTATTGCCTTGAGTGAGGAAAGTAGGTATCTTGAAGATATCTCTCAGCGCATCCGAAAAACATCTAGCCAGACTTGGGAAACATGCTGGAAATTGTTTAACCCAGAAGTTGTGAAGTCGGTCGGGTCCTGGCGCCTTCCAGTTACTAGTGTTTTTGACAATGTTGGAAATTTGTTCGACTGTGAAAAGATCAGTCTTCATCTCAACGATTTCTGAGGCCTGGTGTTCAATGTCCGTAAGCCAGCTAGTATTCCTCTGAAGTTGACCACATCCGACCATAGAGAACTCCAATATTGCCGAAATTCGTCATTGTTAATGTCAGCATGCTGATTGGAGGAGATTTCGGATGGCTTTTCAAGACTTCTGAAGAACTTCTTTCTGTCTCTCACATATTCAGCGTTTTGTTGTTTTCGCTTTGTTAGCTCATTGTATCTTCGCAGGCGAGCACCTTTCGCTTTAGCTTGTTGTCTCAAGCGATCTTTCCGATCAACTATCAACTCTTTATGTCGTTGAGATTCCAGGTCCAGCCCTGAGGATGTGGCTATTTTCCGCACTTTGTTTAATACTTTACGCGATTTATTATCCTTCAGGAACTCATCCAAGACATCAACTTTGCCTCGAAGTTTATCGTCGTCCTGCATTAATCTTCTTTTCCAGGCAGGAGTTTGTTTTTTGACTTTCTGTTCACTGGTTCTGGGGATGTAGATCTTTTGCCCATTTTGTCCGATTACTGTGATGGCAGCACAGTACAGAGATAATTGGACTTGTTCCAACGTCCATTGAGTGCTCAGGTGTTCTGCCAATATTTCGTTGAGCCTCTCGATGTTATTTTTGACCGTAGAGTTGAAGTTCAGTTTTGGAAGGATGGGGCGGTTGAGCGGATCAGTAGATTCGTATTGCGCCAGGTTACTATAGAAGGTGTCATACAGTTGGCGATATTGTGGGGAGTCTTGGTGAGCAGTTCGTGTGACAGACAGGTCCTTCGCCGTATCTGCTGGTCTTTCCAGCGGCTCGGTGGGTTCTTCATTCTGACTTCCGACAATCTGTTCTTGATTGATTGTGTAGCCCATTCCTCTCTTGATCTCATCTAGTTCCTGTCTTGTCAAGTAGCCTTTTCGTATAATAACATTTTTACGATCCCTTCCGTTAGCTGAAGTTCTGGATGTCTCTTGGTGAATTCAGTATAGAGGGAGTATCTCCATCCAGGAAGTGGTTTGTCATCGCAATGGTTCACGTAGTAAAAAGCTCGCATTACTCCAATATTCATTTCGCGGCCCCACTTAATACGTGCGTTGCGAGCTCCCCTGCGGGCAGTCCTCCTCACGGTGGTCGAGCCAGCAGGTGGAATGGCATTTCGATCTTCTGCCATGATATCAGTTTCCACTTCTCGTTGTTGTTGTGGTGCTGTATTTTGTTGAATGACAGGAGCCCGCTTCCTCAGCACCCTGCCACCGACGGATCGCATGCTGTCATGCCCAGCGTCGACTCCGGACATGCCCTGGCACTCCCCAGGCAGCGACTCTCTTCCGAGGCTTACTTCAGTCACCATTTTCATGGGTTTGCCACCATTTACCCTTGTTGGCCTAGGTAATTCGGGCCGTGGGGACGTCACCACCCATGTAGCATGGCATAAACTACACCACACCCGTGCGGTTATCATTTTTTTTTATCGTCCGTGTGAGGGGAAAACCCTTTATGGGCACTGAGAGGGTCCGCACTCTCGGTAGTGTGAGAATCCAGGATCTTGTGTGGTTACTCACTAAAAACCCCTCACACTTCAATGGAGGAGTTCTTCATCCTGCCCTCGCAGCGTCCCTTAACAAAAGAGATGAGCTGCAAGTGGCTTCTAGAGTTCATGGGACCTGATGATATGGAGTGACTCGAGCAACACTGCTTTCTGCATTCTGTGCGCCAATACCTCGGCCAGTGATCTGCAGACCGGGATAATATTCAGTTCCTCCACGTAGTTAGCTCTCATTCCACCGAGACATCCTATGATAAGTACGACCATCCTAATTTTATGACCAGGGTATAAAGTTCAAAGCTCGAACATTAGGTCTTTGTATTTTTGCCTCTTCTGTTGTTCCTTCATCACAACATTATTTTCAGCAGGGGAGGAGAATTCCACGACAAATAACTCCTTCAGCTCCTTGTCCAGCAGAAGTATGTATGGCTTAACAGCATTGATCTGCCGTGTTGTTGAGACAGGATAGTTCCAGCATATGCGAGCTCTTTCGTTCTGAACCACCGCTTCAATCTCCAGAGGCACATATGGTAGCACCGGTTCTTTGTCTATCTCATACGCGGCTCTCAGATGGAAGTATAGGATTCGGAGTGCCGCGTTGTGTCTCTCTACATACCCCGATGGAGCAAGGACTCTGCAGGCGGAAAGGATGTGCATAATCATTTCCTGTTGCCCATGGCAAGCCCTGCAAGTTGTTGGGGTGTCCATTTTCATTATGTTCTTTCTATACCATCTCGTATTCAGTTCTCCGTCTTGACACGCCATCACAAATCCTTCTGTCTCTGACTTAAGGCTAGCTGACTTTAGAAAGGCGAAAGACAATTCTTCAGACAGGTCCTGGTCTTTTAAACTCCTGAAATATATGGAGTGCAAGGTCTTACTCATATGATGTTCGAGTAATGTATCTGACTGAGACTTTCGGATCAGTCTTGCTAGGCTTATTTGGTGCGCTTGAGTGATCGATGTTCCAGCGAGCTCAGGATTGATCGATACGCCGGTTATGCTGAGCTTCTCTAGGGCCCTTTGTGCAGCTCGGAATAGAAAGGCTCCATGGTTCGCAATTTCATGCTGAGCGACAAATTTCAGAAGCGGATCTTCACTTCTTAGAATCCTTACTGCCATTTCCAATGTTTGTTGATAGTGTTGATATTCCAAACATTGCAATCCTCTACCCCTCTGGCTTCGGGGAAGGTATATCCTCTGTATTGAACTGTTGGGGTGTAGGCTACGATTCATGTTCATCGTTTTCCTTGTTAACCTATCAAGTTCAAGGAGTTCGTTTACCGTCCACTTCACCACTCCGAAAGAGTAGGTGAGAATCAGGATGGCTAGCATATTTGTAGCAGATACTTTGTTCTTTTCCGACAGCTGCGATTTCCAAATGTCTCTCAGCTTCTTTTTGTAGCTGGCTGTTAGGTCATCCTTTATCTGGGTTGTCTCCAGTACACCTCTCTGTTTCATCCCAAGAAACTTGTAAGTTTCTCCGTCTTCGAGATGTCGAAAAGTCATTCCATCTTCCAGTAGAATATCTTCTCCTGCATCTTCAGCTTTTTCCCTGCGCAGATGAAATACAGCACACTTGTCCAAACCGAATTTCATTCCTATGGCTGAGGTGTAGTCCGAAACGATATTCAGTAGTTGCTGTAGTGCGGACTCAGAGGGAGCGTAGAGCTTCAAGTCGTCCACGTATAAGAGATGAGAGATCAAATGGTTCCTTCTACCTGGTGGTCCGGCCTTGTATCCTATTTTGCTCCCCCTCAACTCAATTGTTAGTGGTATGAGTGTTATGCAGAATAATAGCGGGCTCAGCGAATCTCCCTGAAAAACTCCTTTCCTGTATCTCATCCATCCCGTATATACAATTCGACCCTCTGCTCGGATGGCAAACTTCGTTTTCCACAGCGCTATGATGTTTTCTATCGCGTGGATCATGTTAGGATGGACTTTCAGCATTTTTAATAGCCGTATTATCAGTTCGTGCGGCGAGGTGTCATATGATTTCGCGTAGTCCAACCATGTGTGTGTAGGTCGCGCTTGTAGTATCTGGCGTCTAGACATACGCTCTTGTCTATGAATAAGTTGTCCTTGCATCCTTGCACTCCTTTCTTTGCTTCCCTCTGTTCGTAGAAACTGTTCCACACTGGTCCAATAACCCCTCAGTATTTGATCTTGAATTACACCTGTGAGGATCTTATACAGTGTATTGAGGCAAGTGATTGGGCGATAGTTCTTGGGTTGCCCTAAATCACCTGATTTTGGTATCAGCACTGTTCTACCCTCCACCAACCATGACGGAATGGGCTCACGGCGAGTCAGCATCCCGCTGAATAATCTTGCCAGGTGTTGATGTGTAGCTGGAAAACTCTTCCACCAGTAGTTTTGAATACCGTCCAGTCCAGGTGCTGTGAAATCACGCTTGTTCTTAAGGGCTTGTCTAATATCTTCGGTTGATATTTTAGAGAGTTCATCGTTCTGCTGTTGGTTTTGATCACACATCTGCTGGAATCTGAGAAGTGCTGGAGTATCCATGATTTCTGCTTGTTGTTCATAAAGGTTTTTCCAAAATTCTTCGACCTCCTGCGGTGATGGTGGGTTCTGTGCCTTTTGTTGTTGGGACTGAAATAGTTTAGATGGTTCTGCGGTGAAGATGTTGTTATCTTCAATCCATTTTTGCCCTTTTATTAGTTTCTTTCGCGCTGCAGCAAGTGATCTTATTTTATCTGCAGCTTTCTGCTTCAGTAGATGGACTGTGGGCAAGTCTACTGTATGATGTATGGAACGAAGCTCCTCAATCATATCCTTCAATTTCTTGCGAGATTCAATTTTGCCTCTCAGAACATCTATGATACATTGGTACCAAGATGCCTGATGCCTCATTGATTTTATTTTGATGTCAAGCCGACTGAGTCTTAACCTATGCTTATCGTTCTTCATAGCTGTACTTTTCGGTGGACATCCTGAATTACTTTATCCAATATGGCTAGACCTTCAGCCTTATGTCTTGTATTCATTCGGGTGGCCTTGACCAGTGGGTTTCTGACGGCAGCCTCAAATGCTTCCCTTGTATTGACGATTAACTTCGTAACATCTCTTCCGTTCTTGGCCTCTGTTGCTGTTGATCTGGAACATCTGTCACCGGATCTTCAGCGTGTTCTATTTCTGGAACATCTCTCACTTGTTCCGCTGTTGGCCTTGCCCTCAGGGCATATGCTTGGTGTTGTTAGTTTGGAGCATCTGTCACCTGCTCTTCACCGTGTTCTATTTCGGGAACATCTCTCACATGTTCTGTTATTGACCTGTTGGAGTCTGTACCAGTCCCAGTTCGGCCCGTAATATTTCTCACCAGGGCTACAGCTTTTTCTTCAGCTGTGTCAATCGTCAATTGCTGATGTTGGCTCGAAGCATCTGTCACCTGCTCCTCAGCTTACTGTTCCGTCCTTTCTTGCTCTTGAGACCGCCATAAGATTCCTCTTCTTTTGAGATGACTGATCTGATCTCTAAGGCTTTGCTGCATCATTAAGTCAAGGTCTGGATTATTTTCGCACCACAGACCATGCAGCCCATTCATGTACCCTCGTCTTTAAGGTCTTGATCTTCTGTATAGTGATGTCAGCAGGCTATGCTGCTCGGGCGTCCACTTGTGGCGTCCCCTTTGTGTCGTCCTTATTATTATTATTATTCATCGGTCTCCCGTTCTCAGCTTGAGCTAGTAATTCATCTATGAACCAGTGAAAAAACATTTCAGTTCCTCCCACTAGTTCAGAAATTTCCGCACGATGTGACAGGTTTGCAAATCCACAGCCTGCTGTGCACATCCCGCGATCATCTGGGATAATTCGATCCCTTGAAGATTTCGCTTGAATGATTCCCTTCCATCTTCTGAAGTTCCGGATGCCTCCCGGTGAACTCGGAATAGAGGGAGCTCCATCCAGGAAGTGGTTTGTCCTCGCAATTGTTCACGTAATGAAAGGCTCGCATTACTTCAATATTCATTTCGCGGCTCCACCGGATAGTGCGTTGCGAGCTCCACTGCAGGCAGTCCTCCTCACGGTGGTCGAGCCAGCAGGTGGAGTGGCATCTCGATCATCTGCCATGATATCGGTTTCCACTTCTCGTTCATGGGTTTGCCACCATTTACCCTTGGTGGCCCAGGTAACTCGGGCCGTGGGGACGTCACCCCCCATGTGACGTGGCAGAAACCAAACCACACCCGTGCGTTATTATTATTCTTCATCATCGGTCCCCCGTCTCAGCTCGAGCTGGTATTACTTCTATGAACCAGTGAAAAAACATTTCAGTTTCTCCCACTAGTTCAGAAATTTCCGCACGATGTGACAGGTTTGCAAAGCTACAGCCTGCTGTGCATATCCCGCGATCCTCTGGGATATCTCGATCTTTTGAAAGTTTTTCTTGAATGATTTGGACATGACTCCCCCAGCCGAAATCACCAACGTTATAATAGTGACTTTCGATAATTGCCACATATTCTTCAGCTCTATTGCCAAGTTCTCGTACTTCGTTATTTTTTCCGACTCCGTTCTTCCGATGTTATGAGTCAATGGTACTGCCACATCAATTATCACCACATACTTCTGATCCTTCTCAATGAATACAAGGTCCGGTCTATTGTAGTCCACTGATCTATCTGTTGTTATGGATCTATCCCAATAGAGAACCGCTGTGTCCGTTTCCAACACTGCTGCAGGTTGATACTTATGGTAGACAAGTATCCAAAAAACCATGTCTAACGGCCGTATTCGCCGTATACTATTAAGCCAAGCTTAAAGCTTAAGCTCGCTTAATTTTATGAATTTGTATGCTCCGTATCCATGAACGCCTTTAGGCTGGCTTAACTCTAAGCGGCCATATTCGGCAGATTTATATTAGGCTTATGCTGACATCATAACGTCACTTTTTTGATGTTGTCAAAAATATAAATATTAGTATTTGCCCTTTTGGTATTAGGAGGTGAAGAAGTATACAAATGATGGAATTAGAAGATGAAATCCTTGTGGAAGATGATAATGGCATATTAGATGTTATTGATTTCGGATTTCCGCAAAGAATTTTCTGGAGGCCCGCCAATGTATTTTTATCGATATTCGACATTGAAAGACCGTCAGTATCATTCCTTTCTATCTTTGGTAGTGGGCCACCGTCAGTAGTAACTTAATTCCTTCTTTTCTTCCGCCAAGGTTTTCCTAAGCTCTTTTTTCTATCTTCGTAGCATTCAAAGAAACCATACTGCGTAATATACCACTATACCAGTAGATGAAGATGCGTTGAACTCTTCTGTGATCTGCTGCTAGGTCTTTTCCTTTTTCTCTCCAGAAGCCTTATTGGTTTTCTCATCCTCTATTATGGATGATATGATACTACATAACTAGACACGTAAATATAAATGAAATCGAAATCACGATCCATCACTTTCAATTATGACTTTTCACGTTTGACACGTGAAATATTTTTGAAACGCTTGAAAAAAGCAATGTTGCCAAGTTTTTTTCACGCTTAGCTGAGCCACGTTTATCGTACTGCGGTACATAACGCATAAGTTTAAGCTTGGCTCAAGTTTTAAGCGCGCTTACGGAAGCTTCGCTTAAGAGGGAAAACGGAGAATATGGCCACTTGGTTGTGTCGGCCCAGATATGCGTTGTCGGCAAGAACTCGACAACCTGCGATTATATGGTCAATAGAGTCGCCAACTGCGCCGCACTTCCTGCATTTGTCCTCAACGTTCAGCTTCAAACAGTGCTTCTCATAGTTGCGAGTTCTTATAACTCGCTCTTGGATAGCCGTCAGGAATCCCTCAGTTTCAGGATACAATTGTCCCGCATTCAACCACGACAAGGAAGCTAATTTATCAACATTTTCCCCTTCAAGGTGTTTGGGGAATCTACCATGCGGAGCTTGTTCCCGCCATATACTTTTATCTTCGCTTCTGGTGGTGATATCGAATGTCAGTTCTCTGTGTTGTAGGTTCAGAGGTGTGTATCCCTTATCCTCTGTTGTCACCAATTTCATCAGGCTATCTTCGGACTCGAGCAGTCGCTGCCTCAAGTTTTTGTCCTGGGTTCTGCAGAGTTTATAGATGTACAACAGACCTCGTCAACCATCTCTCCTGGGTATATAAAGCCTTTTCACCGATGCGTTGGTGTGCAGACATCGAAACTTTGTCATTAGGCGGCGGGTGAGTCGGTCCAACTCATTCAGATCAGCGTCTGACCACTTCAAGACTCCGAAAGTGTAGGTCAGAGCAGGCGTAGCCCATGAGTTCAAGGCATCGATCTGGTTTTTGGCAGACAGCTTGGTGTTGAGCACTTTGGTTACCCTGTTTTTATATTTCGCAGTGAACTCAGCTTTCAAACGGGTGTGGTCAATCCGTTGATTTTGAGGAATGCCCAGATACTTGTAGGTCTCTTCGGCCAACATACTGTGGATGTCCTGAAATTGTTCCTGGGTGTTCTCCATTTTACCCTTCCTGATGTTGACTATGGCGCATTTATCGAGGCCAAAAGACATGTCAATGTCTTTGCTGAAGGATCTCACTATATCTATCAGCGAGTGAAGTTGTTTTGAGTTCTCGCCGAATAGTTTCAGGTCATCTATATACAATAAATGGGACAGTTTTCGCGGATTCCTCATTGCTGGTCTATACCCTATGGTAGTGTTTTTCAAAAGAGTAGACAGAGGATTTAGTGCCATACAAAACCACATCGGCGACAGAGCATCTCCCTGAAATATCCCCCTCGATATTTTCACGGTTCCAGCATTGATGTTATTTATCAGAATATTCGTTCTCCATGTACTCATAAGATGTTGGAGCACCGCTTTTATTTTCGGGCAGATCTTATAAATATCCAGTACTTTCACAAGCCGATCGTGAGGCACCGTATCGAAGGCCTTCTGATAGTCGATATAACAAAGACTTAAATTCCTCCTTCTCGCTTGGGCTTGCTTTAGCACTACAGCGTCTATAGTGAGTTGATGTTTACATCATGCAGACCCTCGAGAGCAGCCTTTCTGTTCTTCCTCCAGAATATTATTGGCTTCACAGTGACGATATATCGCATGATTTACAAGCGACGTGAACAGCTTAATATACACCACTGACAAACACGTTATTGGTCTGTAGTTTTCTGGATTGTTGTGGTCTCCTTTTTCATGGAGCATGTAGGTATTGCCTTGAGTGAGGAAAGCTGGTATTTTGAAGGGGTCTTCCAGCGCCTCTGAAAAACATCTAGCCAACCTTGGGAAACGTGCTGGAAACTGTTTAACCCAGAAGTTCTGAAGTCGATCGGGTCCTGGCGCCTTCCAGTTACTAGTGTTTTTGATAATATTGAATATTTCCTCGACTGTGAAAATATCAGTCCTCATTTCAACGATTTCGGATGCATGGTGTTCGATGTCCCTCAACCAACTAGTATTTCTCTGAAATTGACCACTCTCCGACCATAAAGAACTCCAATATTGCCGAAATTCGTCATTGCTGATGTCAGTATGCTGATTGGAGGAGATTTCGGATGGCTTTTCGAAACTTCTGAAGAACTTCTTTCTGTCTCTCACATATTCAGCGTTTTGTTGTTTTCGCTTCGATAACTCGTTGTATCTTCGTTGGCGTGCACCTTTCGCTTTAGCTTGTTGTCTCAAGCGATCTTTCAGGTCAACTATCAACTCTCTATGTAGTGGAGATTCCAGGTCCAGCCCTGCGGATGTGGCTATTTGTCGCACTTTGTTTAATACTTTGTTACGCCCCTGTACTAATTTTCAGAATTATTTGAAGGCGCATCGTTCCGATGATTTCCACCAGGAAAACTCAATTGATTCGATCGACGCACGCATCTTTCATACATATTGTTTCCAAGATAATTATAATAAATTCTTTCTTTTTCACTTCGAGTCTCTTACGAGTAAGGTTAACGGCCAGAGTTTGTAGTTGAATATTAGTTATAGATAATCGAATAATTTCGGATTTGACTAACTCTGCATATCCAGATATTCTTGGTTTAGAAGATTATCTGATCGCCATTTTGCGGATTGGAGTATATCAAGTTCTTCGAGAGGTGAGAAATTTTATTGTGGTGTAATATGCGTCGATCTTGTCAATTTTGTTTATCCATATTTTTTTGTTGATTTTTTATTTAGAGGCCCAGAAGGATTGTTGGACGATCGTCGTTTATACTGGCGTATTATCCCGGTATATTATCCTGGCATTTTGTCCGGCAAATTTTCAACGTCCAGTCCCTGGAACATTCCTTGGATTGGAAATTTGAGACTTTTGATACCATCCAATTCCACGGTGTTCGTGCCTGACCATATGGTGTGAAGCAGCAAAATTTTCGTATCATAAGTTGTATGATTTGTTTCTATAATTATTCATTTTGATTTCTCGAATAGGTGAGAATAAATTGTTTAAAAGCCATTGTCGTTCATTGCCTGTAGAATCAGCAATAAAAAAAGAAACTCAAACTCGAACCTCCATTTTATAACGTAACAAATTGGTTCCGATACGGTTCATTGCTGATTTTTTGGGTTTATGGACGATAATAAAAGCAGATTTGCTTGATATTATTTTTTGCAAATTTTCATACTCTTCTCTATATACTTTTTGGATAGTTTTGTTGCCAAAATTTTCTTTGTACTATATCTCTAATTTTGATTTCTCGAATAGATATAGGTGAAATTTTGAGTACTGGGAAGATTGTGAACCATTGGAGGCACCAACATTGGCAAAAAGGGGAAAAATTCGATTACGACGATCCTGCAACATTCTTTCTGGACACCATTTTTTGTAGTTGTTTACCGTAAGTGATACGTTTTTTCAGTTCTTGCCATATATTGTATTGTTTCTTCAGTCGGTTTTTTTTACAGTCTCTAATTCCTCATATTATTTCAATACTCTTTGTGATTCAAAATGTCGAATTTTGATTTTGAATTATTGGATAGATCCTGGTTGGTTTATGAATTGAATATTAGAGGTTTCACAGTTGCGAAAGAAAATAAATCGGAGTTAGCAAAACATCTAGGCGCTCACGTAAATTTAAAAGGTTTGGATATAAATGAGATTCCTGAAGGACTCAATTTAGATATTAATACCGAAATTCAGACTTGTATGGATATATTGACGACACTGTCAAAAAAAGTAAAATGTATTTTCACCGAAAAATTAGTTGCATATCTTGATGTTTCTTTTTGGCATCTACAAGAAAGACTTAAACGTTTAAATCCTACTGTTGAGGATGAAAAGAAGAGAGTTGAGAAATTACTGAATATGACAAATTCATCTTTGAATGAATTCAATGAATTGAAATCTTTTTTGCTGGATGAATCTTTATCTTGTGAAAATGATGTCGGTGAGAGCGACACCATTTCTTCTAAAAATTTAGTTATCAACAATCTTGATTATGTGCCAATTACAAAATGGGGTATCAAATTTAAAGGGACATATAGAAATAGTTTGGACGTTCTCATGTTCATTAGAAAAGTTGATCAATATAGTAGATCTTACAAAATCCCTGAGTCAAAACTATTAGAAAATTTCGAATATTTACTTGAAGATAATGCAGCTATATGGTTTAGACACGCTCAAAATAAAATTACATCTTGGCAAGATTTATGTGACCGTTTAAAAAAAGAATTTCTACCACTTCGTTATGAAAAACATATAAAAGACTTAATAAAAAATTGTAAACAACAGGAAACAGAAGGTATAGGTACTTACATAGCAAGAATTAGTGAACTCATAAATTTTTTGCCACAACCATACTCACATGAAAAACGTATGTCAAAAATTCGTGAAAATTTATTAAGGAAATATCGCGATAAATTAGTTTTGGAAACAATAAATTCTGAGAAAACATTAATAGAACTTGTCACCAAGATAGATTCTCATTCTGATTATTTCAGTGAACATGTCACATTCCAAGATTTGATTTCGCCGGTTTTTGATTCAGAGTACAAAAGAGATTCATTGACTGTTACTTCTAGCATGAGTGTACCACCAAAAGAGAATTTTGACAAAAATCATCGTTCTCGAAGAGACAAACACTATAATTCCTCTTCAGATAGGTCTCCAAGTAGAAATAGCTCAAAAGATTATAAAAATAGTAATAACAGATCAAACAGTCGTTATCGTAATACATCTTTTAGTAAAGAAAGACATTCTTCCCCACATTATTCAAAATATGAACCTCAAGGAAATATTTCAGTCAAAAAAAATTACAATGATCAAAATAATAAAGATTTCAGTAAACCTACTTCCAATCAAAAACTTTGTTTCAAATGTAATTCACCTAAACATATTGCAAGAGACTGTTCATCAAAAATTGTGAAATGTTTCAATTGTGGTAATCTCGGCTACACCAAGATCACTTGTCCAAAATGTACTCATCCAAAAAACTTCAGAAAGGCCTAAGTTCCGATCGAGACTTAAGCATAATACATTCAAAATCGATCAACCATAACATTAATATCACTAAACAACCTAGCCTTGAAAGTATTGAAATAGTTTTAAACTATATTTTGTCACAAGTTGATGATGAGCAGTGTCCATATATTAAAGTAGATATTTACGGAAAAAAATTCAATGCATTATTGGATAGTGGAGCTAACAATGTTTTTATGAATAACTACGGCTGGCAAATTTTAGAATCTTTGGGTTTGAAATTAGAAGATACGAATATTGACAATGTCATTTTAGCCAATAATAAAAGTTCATCCATTATAGGTAAAATCTGTCTTCCAATTTCATTAGAAAATAAAACCGTTACTTTTGATGTTTACATTATACCGGAATTACGACATACATTGATTTTAGGAACAAATTTTTGGATAGCAATGGGAATCATTCCCGACTTACGAAAACAGCAGTGGTTTTTCGCTGATAAAAATTTTGTTGAGAACTCATTTTGTACTTCAAATTGTCATCTGGAAACTATGAAAAATTTGTCTTCTGAACAAAAGAATAAATTGAACTCGATAGTTAATAAATATTTTGATGATATTAAGGACATTAAATTGGGGCGTACACACGCCATAGAACATGTTATCGAAATAAAAGATGATTCGAAACCAGTTAAACAAAAATATTATAGAGTTAGTAAAGTCATGCAAGACAAAATAAATGAGGAACTAGACCGCATGCTCGAACTTGACGTTGTGGAGCATAGCAGTTCAGAATGGTCCTCACCAATACTGATGGTTAAGAAAAAAGATGGATCTTATAGATTTGTGACTGACTTCAGACAGCTTAATAAAGTATCTATTAAACCTAATTATCCCTTACCTTTTGTGCACGAAATCTTAGACTCTTTAGGAGACGCAAAATACATGACTTCACTTGACATACAAAACGCATTTTGGCAAGTTCCACTAGAAGAGAATTCAAAAAAATACACAGCTTTCACTGTACCTGGCAAAGGTCATTTCCAATATAAACGACTAGCCATGGGTTTACACGGTTCAGCTCAAACGTTTCAGAAATTAGTGGATAAATTATTCACTGATCTAAAACCTCATGTTTTTGTATATCTTGATGATCTTATTATAGTTGCACCAGACTTTGAAACACACAACAGAGTATTAGAAGAAGTTTTCACACGATTGAGAAATAATAACTTAACATTAAAAAAGGAAAAATGCATGTTTTGTAGAGAGGAGCTAGAATATTTGGGATTTATAATTAATAAGAGTGGATTATCTGTCAACCCTAAGAAAATATCTGCAATTTTGGAAATGCCTAAACCAAATTGTCCTAAAGACATAAAAAGAGTCATAGGTATGTTATCTTATTACCGCAGATTTGTTCCTGACTTTTCATCTATTGTGGCTCCACTCACAAGACTCACTAAGAAAAATGTTAAATGGAATTGGACCAATGAATGTGACGAAGCCTTCAATATGATTAAAACCACACTTGTATCACCACCAATACTTTCATGTCCAAATTGGGACTACCCTTTTGTCATTCAAACCGATGCATCAACACTAGGTTTAGGTTGTGTGTTATATCAAACATATAATAATAAAGATCATGTTATTTGTTATTTGTCAAGATCTCTGAACAAAAACGAATCCAAATTTGGTTCCACACAATTAGAAATCCTAGCAGTCATTTGGGCTATTGAGAAATTGAGAGGATACATAGAAGGTCAAAAATTCACTGTAGTTACTGATAATTATGCGTTAAAATGGATAAATGATCTCAAAGACCCAAAAGGTAGACTGGGAAGATGGTGTTTGAAATTACAAAGTTTTGATTTTGATATTGTTCATAGAAAAGGAAAATTAAATGTAGTACCTGATTGTTTATCTAGATTCTAGAGCACCTGAAAAAACCATCTCCTCAGTCATTTCAGAAAACAGTGAAACAATTAATAAACAAAAAAAACACGATCCATGGTACGAAAGACTATTTCAAAACATCTTCAAAAATCCGTTACGTTATGAAAAATATCGCATTATAGATGATAAAATATATATCCATATACCCTGTAAATTTAAACATCTCTCATTTGAAACAGACGAATGGAAGGAAATAGTTCCTAAATATAAAAGATCAGAACTTTTAAAAAAGTATCATGATGACATTGATACAGGTGCACACTTTGGTGTATATAAAATCTATAATCGCCTCATACAAAAATATTTTTGGCCACATTTAAAAGCCGATGTTTGTCGTTACATCCGAAAATGCACTACATGCAGTAGCCAAAAACCTTTACAAAATGCTAAAGCCGGGGAAATGGGTAAAAGACCTGAAATAAATTTCTGTTGGCAAATGTTAAGTAGTGACATTTTTGGACCGTTACCTTCCAGCAACGGCTATAAGTATGTTTTAGTAACAACGGACTATTTTAGTAAATTTAGCATTTTTACACCTCTACGAGTTGCAACAGCGCAAGTGGTAATTAAAAATATTGAACAGATATTTCTGATGTTTGGCGTACCGGAATACATAATTGTTGACAATGGTACTCAATTCGGGCGTAGTAATGAATTCAAACAATTTTTAGATAAATACGGTGTAACACCTATGATAAATGCTTACTATCATGCCCAGAACAACCCCACAGAACGCGTCAATAGAGTACTGAAAACGGCATTAAGTTCTTACATCTATGATCACCAGTCAAATTGGAGTCAGAACTTACAACATTTAGCTTGTGCTTTCAGAACAGCCAAACACGAGACCACTAAATGCACGCCTTATTTCGCTAATTTTGGTAGAGAAATGATTGTGAATGGAAAGGAATTTCAAGAAATTAGGAAAAAACCGGGTAGTGAACACAAACTAAATTTAGATTGGAAAAGTGAAGGATTGCGAAACTTACATAAGAACATAAATAGAAATATTGCAAAAGCAGCACATACTTCGAAAGGTATATACGATCTTCGCAGAAGACCAGTGTCATACATGATTGGAGATTATGTATGGAAAAAGAACTTTTCACTTTCAAATGCTTCAAAACACTTTTCTGCCAAGTTAGACAAGAAATTTACTGGACCTCATAGAATTAAAAAGAAATTAGGTTCTTGTGTCTATGAACTCGAAGATAGAAATGGTAGGTCTATCGGAGAGTATCATGTGAAAGATTTGAAACCTGATACAACAGAAATAGAACCGGGTTAAGATGTTAATATTTGAGAGTATTAACATAATATTTATGTTTTGAATGTTTTAATAGTTTTTCAAATTTATTTCATTAATTTATTTCTATCAGTTCAGTTAGATAATTCTATTTTATACATCTCACCAATTTTTTTTATTTTTTCAGTGTTGTATTTCACCTAAATCTGTGTGGCAGGATTGAACAAATGGAACATGGAAGTTTTCGGGATGGTGCGCTTTTATTTATTGTTTTTTTGAAAATACTTGGTATTTTCACCTTTTGGAGGGATGGTGTTACGCCCCTGTACTAATTTTCAGAATTATTTGAAGGCGCATCGTTCCGATGATTTCCACCAGGAAAACTCAATTGATTCGATCGACGCACGCATCTTTCATACATATTGTTTCCAAGATAATTATAATAAATTCTTTCTTTTTCACTTCGAGTCTCTTACGAGTAAGGTTAACGGCCAGAGTTTGTAGTTGAATATTAGTTATAGATAATCGAATAATTTCGGATTTGACTAACTCTGCATATCCAGATATTCTTGGTTTAGAAGATTATCTGATCGCCATTTTGCGGATTGGAGTATATCAAGTTCTTCGAGAGGTGAGAAATTTTATTGTGGTGTAATATGCGTCGATCTTGTCAATTTTGTTTATCCATATTTTTTTGTTGATTTTTTATTTAGAGGCCCAGAAGGATTGTTGGACGATCGTCGTTTATACTGGCGTATTATCCCGGTATATTATCCTGGCATTTTGTCCGGCAAATTTTCAACGTCCAGTCCCTGGAACATTCCTTGGATTGGAAATTTGAGACTTTTGATACCATCCAATTCCACGGTGTTCGTGCCTGACCATATGGTGTGAAGCAGCAAAATTTTCGTATCATAAGTTGTATGATTTGTTTCTATAATTATTCATTTTGATTTCTCGAATAGGTGAGAATAAATTGTTTAAAAGCCATTGTCGTTCATTGCCTGTAGAATCAGCAATAAAAAAAGAAACTCAAACTCGAACCTCCATTTTATAACGTAACAACTTTACGCGATTTATTATCCTTCAGGAACTCATCCAAGACATCAACTTTTCCACGAAGTTTATCGACGTCCTGCATTAATCTTTTTTTCCAGGCCGTAGCTTCATTTGTAACTTTCTGTTCACTGCTTCTGGGGAAGTAGATCTTTTGCCCATTTTGTTCGATTTCTGTGATGGCAGCACAGTACAGAGATAAGTGGACTTGTTCCAACGTCCATTGAGTGCTAAGGTGTTCTGCCAATATTTCGTTGAGCCACTCGATGGTATTTTTGGACGTAGAGTTGATTCGTATTGCGCCAGGTTACTATAGAACGTGTCATACAGTTGGCGATATTGTGGGCAGTCTTGGTGAGCAGTTCGGGTGACAGGCAGTTCTCTTGCCGTCTCTGCTGATCTCTCCGGCGGCTGGCTAGGTTCTTCATTATGATTTCCGACAATCTGATCTTGATTGATTGTGTAGCCCATTTCTCTTTTGATCTCATCCAGTTCCTGTCCTGTCAAGTAGTTTTTTCGTATGATATCATTTTTACGATCAGCAATGTTCCCTTCTGTTAACTGAAGTTCTGGATGCCTCTTGCTGAACTCGGTATAGAGGGAGTATCTCCATCTAGGAAGTGGTTTGTCATCGCAATTGTTCACGTAATAGAAAGCTCGCATTACTTCAATATTCATTTCACGGCTCCACTTAATACGTGCGTTGCGGGCAGTCCTCCTCACGGTGGTCGAGCCAGCAGGTGGAGTGGCATTTTGATCTTCTGCCAATGCCATGCTTTGGGATTCCACTTCCCGATGTTCTGCTGGAGCTGTATTTTGTTGAATGACAGGGGCCCGCTTTCTCAGCACCCTGCCACCGACGGATCTCATGCTGTCATGTCCAGCGTCGGCTCCGGACATGCCCTGGCGCTCCCCAGGCAGCGACTCCTTTCCGAGGCTCAATATAGTCTCCATTTTCATGGGTTTGCCACCATTTACCCTTGGTGGCCCAGGTAACTCGGGCCGTGGGGACGTCACCCCCCATGTGGCATGGCAGAAACCAAACCACACCCGTGCGGGGTGGTTATTATTATTCTTCATCATCGGTCTCCCGGTCTCAGCTTAAGCTGGTATTATTTCTATGAACCAGTGATAAAACAATTCAGTTCTTCCCACTAGTTCAGGAATTTCCGCACGATGTGACAGGTTTGCAATGTTACAGCCTGTTGTGCATATAACGCGATCCTCTGGGATAATTCGATCTTTTGGAGATTCCTCCTGAATGATTCCCTTTTGTCAGCTGAAGTTCTCCAGGTGAAGACGTTATAGAGGGAGTATCTCCATCCAGGAAGTGGTTTGTCCTCGCAATTGTTCACGAAATAAAAAGCTCGCATTACTTCAATATTCATTTCGCGGCTCCACCTGATAGGTGCGTTGCGAGCTCCCCTGTGGGCAGTCCTCCTCACGGTAGTCGAGCCAGCAGGTGGAGTGGCATTTCGATCTTCTGCCATGATATCGGTTTCCACTTCTCGTTGCTGGCTTGATATTTTCTCCATTTTCATGGATTTGCCACCATTTACCCTTAGTGGCCCAGGTAACTCGGGCCGTGGGGACGTCACCCCCCATGTTGCGTAGCAGAAACCAAACCACACCCGTGCGGTTTGTTATTATTATTTTTTTTTTTTAACGTCCGTGTGAGGGGAAAACCCTTTATGGGCACCGAGAGGGTCCGCACTCTCGGTAGTGTGAGAATCCAGGATCTTGTTTGGCTACTCACTAAAAACCCCTCACACTTCAATGGAGGAGTTCTTCATCCTGCCCTCGCAGCGTCCCTTAACAAAAGAGATGAGCTGCAAGTGGCTTCTAGAGTTCATGGGACCTGATGATATGGGGTGACCCGAGCAACACTGCTTTCTGCATTCTGTGCGCCAATACCTCGTCCAGTGATCTGCAGACCGGGATAATCTTCAGTTCATCCACATAGTTAGCTCTCATTCCACCGAGACATCCTATGATAAGTACGACCATCCTAATTTTATGACCAGGGTATAAAGTTCCAAGCTCGAACATAAGGTCTTTGTATTTTTGCCTCTTCTGTTGTTCCTTCATCACAACATTATTTTCAGCAGGGGAGGAGAATTCCACGACAAATAACTCCTTCAGCTCCTTGTCCAGCAGAAGTATGTCTGGCTTAACAGCATTGATCTGTCGTGTTGTTGAGACAGGATAGTTCCAGCATATCCGAGCTCTTTCGTTCTGGACCACCGCTTCAATCTCCAGAGGCACATATGGTAGCACCGGTTCTTTGTCTATCCCATACGCGGCTCTCAGATGGAAGTATAGAATTCGGAGTGCCGCGTTGTGTCTCTCTACATATCCCGATGGAGCATGGACTCTGCAGGCGGAAAGGATGTGCATAATCGTGTCCTGTTGCCCATGGCAAGCCCTGCAAGTTGTTGGGGTGTCCATTTTCATGATGTTCTTTTTATACCATCTCGTATTCAGTACTCCATCTTGACACGCCATCACAAATCCTTCTGTCTCTGACTTAAGGCTAGCTGACTTTAGAAAGGCGAAAGACAATTCTTCAATCAGGTCCTGGTCTTTTAAACTCCTGAAATATATGGAGTGCAAGGTCTTACTCATATGATGTTCGCGTAATGTATCTGACTGAGACTTTCGGATCAGTCTTGCTAGGCTTCTTTGGTCCGCTTGAGTGATCGGTGTTCCAGCGAGCTCAGGATTGATCGATACGCCGGTTATGCTGAGCTTATCCAGGGCTCTTTGTGCAGCTCGGAATAGGTAGGCTCCATGGTTCGCAATTTCATGCTGAGCGACAAATTTCAGGAGCGGATCTTCACTGCCATTTCCAATGTTTGTTGATAGTGTTGATATTCCAAACATTGCAATCCTCTACCCCCCTGGCTTTGGGGAAGGTATATCCTCTGGATTGAGCTGTTGGGATGTAGGCTACGATTCATGTTCATCGTTTTCCTTGTTAACCTATCAAGATCGAGGAGCTCGTTTACCGTCCAGTTCACCACTCCGAAAGAGTAGGTGAGAATCGGGATGGCTAGCATATTTGTAGCAGATACTTTATTCTTTCCTGACAGCTGCGATTTCCAAATGTCTCTCAGCTTCTTTTTGTAGCTGGCTGTTACATCTTCCTTTATCTGGGTTGTCTCCAGTACACCCCTCTGTTTCATCCCAAGAAACTTGTAAGTTTCTCCGTCTTCGAGATGTCGAAAAGTCATTCCATCTTCCAGTAGAATATCTTCTCCTGCATCTTCAGCTTTTCCCCTGCGCAGATGAAATACAGCACACTTGTCCAAACCGAATGACATTCCTATGGCTGAGGTGTAGTCTGAAACGATATTCAGCAGTTGCTGTAGTGCGGACTCGGAGGGAGCGTAGAGCTTCAAGTCGTCCACGTATATGAGATGAGACATCAGGTGGTTCCTTCTGCCTGGTGGTCCGGCCTTGTATCCTATTTTGCTCTCCCTCAACTCAATTGTTAGTGGTATGAGTGTTATGCAGAATAATAGCGGGCTTAGCGAATCTCCCTGAAAAACTCCTCTCCTGTATCTCACCCATCCCGTATATACGGTTCGACCCCCTGCTCGGATGGCAAACTTCGTTTTCCACAGCGCTATGATGTTTTCTATTGCGTGGATGATGTTAGGATGGACTTTCAGCATTTTTAATAGCCGTATTATCAGTTCGTGCGGCGAGGTGTCATATGCTTTCGCGTAGTCCAACCATGATGTGTGCAGGTCGCGCTTGTAGTATCTGGCGTCTAGACATACGCTCTTGTCTATGAGTAAGTTGTCCTTGCATCCTTGCACTCCTTTCTTTGCTCCCCTCTGTTCGTAGATACTTTTCCACACTGGTCCAATAACCCTCAGTATTTGATCTTGAATTACACTTGTGAGGATCTTATATAGTGTATTGAGGCAAGTGATTGGGCGATAGTTCTTGGGTTGCCCTAAATCACCTGATTTTGGTATCAGCACTGTTCTACCCTCCACCAACCATGACGGAATCGGCTCACGGCGAGTCAGCATCCCGCTGAATAATCTTGCCAGGTGTTGATGTGTAGCTGGAAAACTCTTCCACCAGTAGTTTTGAATACCGTCCAGTCCAGGTGCTGTGAAATCGCGCTTGTTCTTAAGGGCTTGTCTAATATCTTCGGTTGATATTTCAGAAAGTTCATCGTTCTGCTGTTGGTTTTGATCACACATCTGCTGAAATCTGAGAAGTGCTGGAGTATCCCTGATTTCTGCTTGTTGTTCATACAGGCTTTTCTCCAAAATTCTTCGACCTCCTGCGGTGATGGTGGGTTCTGTCCCCTTTGTTGTTGGGACTGAAATAGTTTCGATGGTTCTGCGGTGAAGGTGTTGTTATCTTCAATCCATTTTTGCCTTTTTATTAGTTTCTTCCTCGCTGCAGCAAGTGATCTTATTTTATCTACAGCTTTCTGCTTCAGTAGATGGACTGTGGGAAAGTCTACTGTATGATGTATGGAACGAAGCTCCTCAATCATATCCTTCATTTTCTTGCTGGATTCAATTGTGCCTCTCAGAACATCTATGATACATTGGTACCAAGATGCCTGCTGCCTCATTGATTTTATTTTGGTCAAGCCGACTGAGTCTTAACCTATGCTTATCGTTCTTTATAGCTGTACTTTTAGGTGGACATAGAAGCGAAGCGGCCGCTCTCATTGCAGCCACTACATCCTCTAGTGCACAGGTCTCGTTAAGATGATCTTGAATTACTTTATCCCATATGGCTAGATCTTCAGCCTTATGTCTTGTTTTCATTCGGGTGGCCTTGACCAGTGGGTTTGTGACGGCAGCCTCAAATGCTTCCCTTGTTTTGACGATTAACTTCGGAACATCTCTCACCGTTCTTGGCCTCTGTTGCTGTTGATCTGGAGCATCTGTCACCTGCTCTTCAGCGTGTTCTATTTCTGGAACATCTCTCACTTGTTCCGCTCTTGGCCTTGCCCTCAGGGCTGATGCTTGGTGTTGTTGGTTTGGAGCATCTGTCACCTGCTCTTCACCTTGTTCTTTTTCCGGAACATCTCTCACTTGTTCCACTCTTGGCCTTGCCCCCAGGACTATTGCTTGGTGTTGTTGGTTTGGAGCATCTGTCACCTGCTCTTCACCGTGTTTTTTTTCCGGAACATCTCTCACTTGTTTCGTTCTTGGCCTTGCTCCCAGGGCTATTGCTTGATGTTGTTGGTTTGGAGCATCTGTCACCTGCTCTTCACCGTGTTCTATTTCGGGAACATCTCTCACATGTTCTGTTGTTGACCTGTTGGAGCGTGTACCAGTCCCGGTTCGTCCCGTAATATTTCTCACCAGGGCTACAGCTTGTTCTTCAGCTGTGTCAATCGTCAATTGCTGATATTGGCTCGAAGCATCTGTCACCTGCTCCTCAGCTTGCTGTTCCGTCCTTTCTTGCTCTTGAGACCGCCATAAGATTCCTCTTCTTTTGAGATGACTGATCTGATCTCTAAGGTTTTGCTGCGTCATGCAGTCAAGGTCTGGATAATTTTCGCGCCACAGACCATGCAGCCTACTCATACCCTCGTCTTTCGGGTCTTGATCTTCTGTATAGTGATGTCAGCAGGCTATGCTGCTCGGGCGTCCACTTGTGGCGTCCCCTTTGTGCCGTCCTGTTTCGGCTGCCGGTTCCGACTACGGGCTGCTCTTTCGAACGTTGAATCCCTATGCGACCGACAACCTGAACTCTCCCCTCGTCGATGTCCTCCTCGTCTAAAGGCATAGCTTCTTGTATGGCAGGCGCCTGCCTTCTCAGCATCCTGCCGTTGGTGTCCCGCATGCTGTCACGTCGAGCACCAACTCCAGACGCGCCCTGACGACCCCCAGGCAGCGACTGTTCTCCGAGGCTTAGTATATTTCTTTCCGACATCGGTTGAGAGTGACCGGGGTCCGCGGGATTGTCACACCCGTACACTACAAAGTAGTACCCCCCGTGCGGGTTTGCCACCACTTACCCTTGGTGGCCCAGGTAACTCGGGCCGTGGGGACGTCACCCCCCATGTGGTATGGCAGAAACCACACCACACCCGTGCGGTATTATTATTATTATCAACTCTTCACGAAATATCATCTTCCAGCAGGATTTCATCTTCTTATTTCATCATTGATATACTTCTTCACCTCCTAATATAAAAAGGGCAAATACTAATATACAGGGTGTCCCGAAAACAATGGATAAGCCTGCAACTATAGATAGACACTGTTGTGGTCTAACTTATTCCAAATTTTGACCTCAATGAAAATTCCACTGTTTCCGAGATATTCATGGTTTTCGTATTTTTAGAAAATTTCCAAGTGCGATTAGTTTTTCTAGTGCCATTTCTACAAATGGAGAGGTATTTCGATATGGTTTTTTTATTTCACATGAGATAGTTCAGCTATCGGAAACAAAGACTTAAATTCATCAAACTAGTTTAAAAAGTTAGAAACTCGTGAATTACAAAGAAAAATTGAAAACTAAATGAAATTTCCTTCAAGTTTGATGAGCTACAGTGTAAAAAAAATGTAGGACGCCCCTGGTAGACATCATCTTAAAAACTTGCTCAGTTATTGCAGATTCCAAAAAGGTATCATAAGCCTAGGCATTCTGTAGTTTTTCATTCTCGTAACTACTTGATTACCAAATAGTCGAAAAATTTCGAAAAACTGTTTTTGTTGTAATCGTTATTCTGAGCTCATGTGTTAAAGTCAGGAGGCCATTTTTGTTGGAATCTAGTGGGAAATTACGAAAATTATTTTTATTTTGAAAAAAGCAGTAGCGTATCGTTTCTCTGGTTGAATAGAAATATGGCATTATTTGCATTCAACACCCTGTATCTTGAGAATCTTACCAGACCTAATTGTATTTGACAAAATTTCTTATTTTCTTACATTCTGTACAGTGTTAAAAGGAAAGTATCAACTTAAAAAAATACCCTTTGTTGCTACAATAGAGGTATGTGGAATATTCATTAAAAATAAAATAAAACGAATTATTACCAAATTATGGCTCCAAAATGATGGGTGCCCAGCTCATTACGCAGTAAGAGTGAGAAATCACCTGAATGCAAAATACCCTCAAAGGTGGATAGGCCGGCTTGGCCCTATTTCATGGCCCCCGAGATCACCGGACTTAAACCCCCTGGATTTTTTTATTGGGGGTGCCTAAAAGATCTAGTCTACTCCAAGCCAATATCTTCGATTGAGGAGTTACGGGCTCGTATCCAAAATGCAGCGGATCAAATTAATACGTCGCATTACGCGCATTTAAAGTGCGTTCATTAAAAGGTGTAGAGCGTGTATAAGGGAGCAAGGACGTCAATTTGAACATTTATTATGAATAAATGTTCGATATGAATTAGGAACTTATTGTTTTATTTTTTTTTTCTTCATTCATTTCCAATGAATAGTAATTTGGTAATAGTATTGAAGTTCTTTGAAAGATTCATACTTTCGCTATTGAAAAATAACCATAAGGTTCAACAAATCAGAAAAGCTAGGTATAATCATACATTTACATTAACACATGAGCTCAGAATAACGATTACAACAAAAACAGTTTTTCAAAATTTTTCGACTATTCGGTAATCAAGTAATTACGAGAATGAAAAACTACAGAATGCCTAGACTTATGATACCTTTTTGGAATCTGCAATAACTGAGCAAGTTTTTAAGATGATGTCTACCAGGGGCGTCCCACATATTTTTTTCACTGTAGCTCATCAAACTTGAAGGAAATTTCATTTAGTTTTCAATACTTCTTTGTAATTCACGAGTTTCTAACTTTTTACACTAGTTTGATGAATTTAAGTCTTTGTTTCCGATAACTGAACTATCTCATGTGAAATTAAAAAAAAACCATATCGAAATACACCTCCATTTGTAGAAATGGTCCTAGAAAAACTAATCGCACTTGGAAATTTTCTAAAAATACGAAAACCATGAATATCTACGAAACCGTGGAATTTTCATTAAGGTCAAAATTTGGAATAGCTTAGACCACGACAGTGTCTATCTATAGTTGCAGGCTTATCCATTGTTTTCGGGACACCCTATAGTTATATATAGTTATAGTGAAAAGGGGTTACAGTCCACTGCGACCTTAAGGTCTATTGTGCCCCCCGACAGAGCTGTCATCATCGCGCCTCCTACAGCTCGCCCTCCAGTTCCAGAGATTTGATGAAATCCAGTATCTGGGACGGCTTCAAGGAGGATAACTCCCCACTTCTACAAGTTTCTTGTCCAAAGCTATCTTTCCTTTGGCTTACAATGGCATAGCATTCCGTAACCAGGTGAATAGGAGTTTCTTCCTCCTCCCCACAGAATCTACACTCATCAGTGTCCGATAAACCCATTCTCAACAGATGCTTCTTAGGCTTTAGGCGACAATGTCCTGTGAGAAAGCCAGTGAGTAGGTGAAGTTGGTTTTTACTGAGATCCAGATATTTTTTGGATCTAGCAGTTTCGAAGTTCCGGAGGAACTTTTTGGAGTGATCCATTCCTGGGAGATTCCGCCAGAGTTTTTCTCTTTCGGTTTTCTCCTTCAGCATAAATTCCTTCTTATAGGTGCATTTTCCTATACCACAGAAAGGTTCTGGGCCAGTGAGTGGCGTCTGTGCGTCCTTTCTGGCCAGTTTATTGGCCTCTTCGTTTCCTACGATTCCCGAATGACCGGGAACCCAGATTAAAAAGACCTTATTCTTCTTGCCTACCTCATTGAGTTTGTTTCGGCACTCCCAAATCAGCTTTGAGTTTCGGGACACCCTGTATATGTATTTATATTTTTGACAATATCAAAAAAGTGGCGTTATGATAGGTGCGTTTGAGTTGACGATCGGCAGAGCGAGTAGAATAAGCCTGGCTTAAAATATAAAGCTGCCGAATATGGCCGCTCAGAGTAAAGCCCGTTCATGGATACAGAGCATAAAAATTCAATGATTGACTCTGTTAGAAATAAATCTTTCAAAAAGTAATACTTCAAGTTTATTGTGTGAATTATTCTTCTTCTTTTTCTCACCGTTATTTTCCTAACAAATGCGGAGTTATTTTCCTAACAAAAATGCGGAAAGATATATTTTCCCGCACGAGACTGAATTATTCCATTGAAGATATAAGTGAGTAGATTAAGATATTTCATACTAAAGGTTTTATTATTCACAAAATCAACAATAGTAATTTACGTAACAAGTCCGGAAAATAGGGTTTTTTTGGACGAATAGACAAAATTCTAAGACGAGCCGGAGGCGAGTCCTGGAAGTCTGTGAGTCCAAAAAAACTATTTTCGGGCGTGTTGCGTACAATATTTTTTCGGCAACCGTGAAGAATTACAAATCAATGAGACAACACATCTCTTTATTATACATTTTGATTCTTATTTGAATTAAACAGAACAGAACTGTCATCCGTTATTTCGTTGCTATTGTGATGATCATAACAATGACAACAACGACATGAGTTTTTCCGGCCTAGGCCGGGAAATGCTACTTTCTCAAAGAAAAAGCGAAAAAGGTTGTCGAAAAATATTTATTTTCTCTATTTCAGTATCGTGATGAGTTCATTACAGTACTAAAAACAGTGCTGTAATGAATTCATCACAGCATCGGATTCAATAAGGGGTGACAATGGTTTATCATGATCTCGGAACTGAGCGAATAAATTCTTCGAAATGAAGATGAAGTTCCCTCATTGATGGTCTCAAGTACGTAATTTATTTTCTCTATTTCAGTATCGTAATGAGTTCATTACACTACTAAAAACAGTGCTGTAATGAATTCATTACAGCATCGTTTTCAGTTACCTTTTTCGTTTTATGGTTGTCAGCAATGACTTCCAATCCTTTTAAATTTCAGCAGACGTCAATTTGGAAATGTCAATTTTCGTATTTCCTAACATTCACACCAACTGCCAAGATACAATATGAAAGTCACTAGGACCTATAATTTGAATTTTTCCATTGAATTTCACAAAATTTGAGTGAAATAGAGAAAATATCGTCTAATACTCGTTGCAGAATGCAATTTCAAAACTCATGCGTTCGAAAACTCGCTCCTTCGTCGCTCGTTTTCGAATTTCGCATTCCTATTGGAATAGGTGCCCATTCTGCAACTAGTTTTAGAATATACTATTCTCGCACTACTGCGGGAAAGTGACATTCTTCCTTTCAGTGCGGGAAAGGATTAGCAGGGGTTTTTCCCGCACTGTTTGGCAATGTGATTCTTTACGAATCGAAATGCGTGCGGGAAAAGGGTTGTAGAAAAATACTTTTTTTCATGGTGAAAATAGTTATTTTCCTATCAAGGGCGGAAAGTTGTACTTTCCCGCCCTATATTGCAAACGCAATCGAGTGCGGGAAAGATACTTTCCGCTCAAGATAGGAACAATGTTTTTTCTACAACCGTATTATCGAAAAAAAACGCGAATTGAACACTATGCTTTATCTTCGACTTCTTCAGTAAAATTCGAATGAATCTGCATTTTCAAAATTGACAACAGTTGTCATAAGCGATTTCTGTGGTCGAAAATAGAATCGATATGGAATCCCGTAGAAAAAGTCCAAAATTCACGTTTTCCAAATGCAATTTTTGGATATTCAGACCTAAGAAAATGTAGGAATGGATGGCGAGAACGTTACCTTGATGTCTGAAATAAAGTTCCCGATCGATCCGACACTTTTATTCATTTCGTAAGCTATTAAATTTTTCCTATTTGTATTACGGCCGTATTCGCCGTCTACTATTAAGCCAAGCTTAAAGCTTAAGCTCGCTTAACTTTATGAATTTGTATGCTCCGTATCCATGAACGCCTTTAGGCTGGCTTAACTCTAAGCGACCATTTTCGGCAGCTTTATATTTTAAGCCAGGCTTATGCTGACATAAGAAACGCCACTTTTTTGATATTGTCAAAAATATAAATATTATTGCCGTTTTGGTATTAGGAGGTGAAGAAGTATACCAATGATGGAATTAGAAGATGAAATCCTTCTGGAAGATGATAATGGCATATCAGATGTTATTGATTTCGGATTTCCACAAAGAATTTTCTGGAGGCCCAACTATCTCGAGGAGATGGATGATATGGCCTTTAATAGAAGATTCCGACTGACAAAGTCTACAACACTATAAGTGCTGGAGCTCTTAGAAGATGCTTTAGAATTCGAAAACGAATTGTATACAGAACATTTATATCTTTTACCTTCTTTAATCAATACAATGTTTAAGGACAAAACACAATATCACTAAAGTAATGCACAATGGCATTCCCCCACCTCCAGTGTGCCTGAATATGGAGGAATTGGAATATTGAGTCCAACAAAGAGACATACCCCGATTAATCCTCAGAAAAATTTATTGCATCATTTTAGAAATTTTATTATAGATAATTACTTTGGAAATCTGTTATTAAAAGTATTTGAAGTACATAGGTAGTAGTATTCATAAATATAATCAAGTTGAAATTCTCAGTGAGAATGATTTCCAGTTTCCTAGTCGATCATGGCAATGTCTCCCTTCCAGAGTATGTGTTTTCTGCGCTATTATCGTCTACTATATATTCCACTTCTTCTTCATCTGGGTCTCTATTCAGACTAGTGCTTTCATCTCCATCATCATCGAATTTGTCCTCAACACCCACCAATGTATTTTTATCGATATTCGACATTGAAAGACCGTCAGTCTCATCCCTTTCTATCTTTGGTAGTGGGCCACCCCCAGTAGTAACTTCCTTCTTTTCTTCCGCCAAGGTTTTCCTAAGCTCTTTTTTCTATCTTCGTAGCATTTCTTCAAAGAAACCATACCAGTAGATGAAGATGCGTTGAACTCTTCTGTGATCTGCTGCTAGGTCTTTTCCTTTTGCTCTCCAGAAGCCTTATTGGTTTTCTCATCATCTATTATGGATGATATGATACTACATAACTAGACACGTAAATATAAATGAGAACTTCGAAATCGAAATCACGATCCATCACTTTCAATTATGACTTTTCACGTTTGACACGTGAAATATTTTTGAAACGCTTGAAAAAAGCAATGTTGCCCAGTTTTTTTCACGCTTAGCTAAGCCACGTTTATCGTACTGCGGTACATAACACATAAGTTTAAGCTTGGCTCAAGTTTTAAGCGCGCTTACGGAAGCTTCGCTTAGGGGAGAAAACGGCGAATACGGCCATTAGAGTGAGAGTTATAGGCGTGAGTTATTATTACCTCACACTATTGGTTTATAGAGACTATTACAGATCAAAATCAGTTGAATAATGGATATATTATTCTATGGGAGTAGATAAAAATAAATACACAGTTCCATATATGCCAGTCAGTTATAATTTTCGAAGGATGTCAAGTTCTCTTTGAAAATGCAATAATTTTCAAACGGAAATCTGCACTAATAATAAGTTTGAGATGGATGAAACTGCATTATTTGAAATATTTAACCGAAGATATAAGTAAGTAGATTAAAAGATTTCTAGTGATGTTATCATTCGAATGAAAAATAATCGATAATTCGATTATTGCAATAATCGACATCATTCGATTATTAGAATGGATCATTCGAATGATAAAATAATCGACGCAGAACTAAAATCCCGTTTTCTACGCATGAATCGAATAATAACTCGAGCGATCGCTCGAATGATGCGTTTGATCTCGAGTGAAATTTAATTCGAATGATAAATCGAGCGATCGCTCGAGTGATGCGTTTGATCTCGAGTGAAATTTAATTCGAATGATAAATCGAGCGATCGCTCGAACGATACGTTTGATCTCGAGTGAAATTTAATTCGAATGATAAATCGAGCGATCGCTCGAATGATACGTTTGATCTCGAGTGAATTTTAATTCGAAAGATGTGAAACACATTCTTTCAAATCGTTTTTTGATAAATGCGTCCAATGAACACAGGTGTGGACTCTTATAGGATTCTTTTTGATTTTATGAATATTTATGAATTTTAGAATTTACTTTCTCGCGGCAGGAGGTCACAAGAAAAAGTTTCGATTTTGATTCATGGTCCTTTTGTATCATTGTACCCCTTCAATATGGCCGTTCGAATATTTCAATTTCGTGAAATGCATGTAAGTATTTATGAGGTAACTAACTTCTTTTTGAGAATTTTCATATTGAAATTAATGAACAATAAAATATTCTTTACTAAATAGAAATTTTGATTTGAGAATATAGAAATAGGTACTAAGTTAAAATAATAAAATCATTAAGATAAAACATTTATTGTATGAAATGAACGAATGAAAGTCGGATGAGCGAAAACTCTGCGGTTAACGCTGATACAAGCAGAAAACAGGTGTTCGACCATTCGATTATTTTTAATTCGAGTGATCATTCGATTATTGCAATCACTCGAATGCTCATCATTCGATTATAAACAACACTAGAGATTTCATGTAAGGAATCACGGATACTCAAACACCGGTCAGCGCCCTTTCACCCCACCACTTTTTGGCATCCATGTTGTGACGTAGAATTAGCCAACACATACGGTGTTTACATTGTAGTGTGTACTGTTTTTGAAGTTTTCTTGGTTTTGTGGGTGAAAAACGGTACTTTTTGATATTATTCCAGTTCATTAATTAGAGTAGGACTCAGAAATAAAACATTTCCAATGAGTCTTGATTGAGGAAATACAAGAAAACTGGCTAGAACTATGTATAACCTTACCTTCCAAACGTAACTTTCGGATTTTTTCTTGGAAAAACTAAAAGGATTGCTGACTTATCGTTTTCATTTTCGTTATCTGGGACCCAAACTTTGTGAGTACAAATTTTTTCACATCTCCAACACGGTTACTTAAGTTCTAAATGAATCGATTATTATTATTCTTATATTCTCATTCTAAATCTTCTCGTTTACAGATAATCTTCCATCTGCAGGAGAAATTGATTGGAAAATAGATTACGAACAGCTGCTAGAAAAAATAGTCAGCAACAGAATGAAATTGAGGTTCTAAGGCAGCTATTTCAATTAGTAAATCTTGAGACGAGCAGACAGCTCGAGCAATGAACAAATATCAAACAATATCTCATACACATCCTATATTTATGATCGATGTTAAAAATTTAATGCTCATTTAAAATTAAACATTTTTACAGATTTGTTTTTTATTTAAGATAAAATTTACCAAATCAGAACTTAATAACCAAGTTGTCATATTTTCAATTCGAATATACCTTTTTTAAGTTTCTATGTTTGTACGAAACGTACAGAAAATCCTCAAATCAATCAATGAAATTACAATGTTGAAGCAGATTCTATATGAACTTGAAGAAATTTTCTCTAGTGGTGAGACATAAAATGTACCATCTTTCAATATAAAAAAATATTGCTGGTATATTTATTTGCTCGTATAAGAGTACCTATTGCCCTTCCGAAGAACTGATTTTCTTAATAGTAAATGCAAACTACTTTTAGCAGAATTTCGTTCTTGAATCAATGAATTTAGATTTAAAGTATTAGGTTTGGAATTTTCTGTTATTCTATTTGCTTGGATTAGAGTACCTTAGTACCTACCTAGCTCATTCATGGACCTAATTTTCTTAATAAATGCAACTTACTTTTACCAATATTTTGTTCTTGAATAAATGAATTTAGATTCACAATATTGGAATTGGAGCACCCTTTCTGCGACCGAAGAATCTTATATTTTTTCCGTGTAGTATAAGGCGAGAACGGAGCAAAATAAGGTAGAATTTAATAAAAATATAGCTGCCGCAATTATATTTTCATTTTAATTCGTTTTTTAGGTCAATAAGGTTTATTTTACAAACAAAATTATACTAGAAAAATCATTCATACTCGATTATTAGCGATAAAAGCCAGGCCCGGATGCATATTCATATCCCACGTACCGTATCGCAGCTCGGAGTCAGCCGAAGCTTACGCGATAGACCACGTGCGTGATCGCATCTTATTTGGCGATATAGTCGTGGAATATGAATTGGGATTGTACGTTATAATGATACCCCGTTGCTTTAATTTTTTTCAGTTTAAATAATAACGATTAGATTCTTTCCATATTCACGAATAAAAACGACTACCTCTTATTCAAGAGTGAATGCTTTCAGGTTCTGAATTTATTGGGATGAAGAAATAAGTATATTTAGAATAGATTTTATACTGAAGCCAAAAGAATGATCGAAATAATCTCTTAAATGGTATTTTTTTGAAACTTTTTGAGGGGTGTTCTAAGAGTTGTTGTCATTGACAGACTTCTGAAACGAATTGACAAAATTAAACTTGATTTACATAGCTATCAAGCAAATTGAATTTTGTGAGTACATATTATATTTCCGTTGTTGTTACAAAGATACACAAAGTAAAAACCCAGACAGCACCGGATATTCTAAGAATATGCCTAGAATATTCATTTTGGCATATTGGAATATTCTATGAATATGCGTATGGGAATTCCACAGATATTCGTAGAATATTCTGTGAAGGATATTCCGGATATTCATAGAATGTTCCAAGAATATTCTTCAGGGAATATTACTGGAATATTCGGGAACTAATATTCTAGGCATATTCTCAATATTCCTGGAATATTCAAGGAATATTTTATACTGAATATTCCTCGAATATCACTACAGTATATTCATAGAATATACCTAGAATATTCGGAATATTATAGAGATATTCTATGGATATCTTAAACTCGAACCATTTCCATATTCAGGGCATATACATATATGCATTCTTAGGCCCACTTAAACTTTGGTTAATTCAATGATTTCACTCAGTGAGCCAAAGTTCAACACATGAGTTCAACCTGAACCTAAACATTTGGGCCTAGTAGGCTTGAGAATATTTTACCGAAATATTGATTATAATCTATCCAGTAAATAAGAAATGAAAAACATATTATCATATATTCATATTTATTGAAGAAAACAAAAACAATTGAATGGAATATTTAATATCCGAATCAGCTAACGTGGTGCTAAAGGACACGCAGAGACCCTGAAAAAAAACATTTTTCAAGACATAACATAACACTGAATGGTAGAGATTGACAACATTCATAACCTCCAAATAACGTATATGAAGGAAGAAATGTACAATAGGGAATCGAGGAACGAGGTCTCGTTCATAAATATATTATATATATATTTCGATTTCAAAATGGCCGTGAATAAAATTAATCAATCAATTCATAACGGACATATAGAATTCTTTCATCAAATTCACTTACCTCATATATAACACAAAAACAAATAATCCAGGCAATACTCAAACTCGATTCACTAAGAAATCTCTCAAAATATCTCTTGAAATAACACCCACAAAAGTTTAGATCTAAAGCTTCCAAGGAAACGATTAGAAATAGAAATGATAGAATGGTGTGGTTAACCTAAAATGTGGTTAACCGACGCCGTGGAATTTGACAGTCCACGAATGGTGACATTCTACTGGCTGTTGATGGCAGGATTTTATAGCGTTCATGATCAAGTGTTTAGTGACATTTTACTGCGCACAAATTTTGTATACAAAAAAACTTCAACTCGATGATGAAATGGGAACATGAATTTATATTCAACTTTCGTCATCATACGTAAATCTGAAAATTAATGAGATAATTGAATTTATGGTTAGAACATACAAACAGTCGCCATCTGCTAATTGCTGTCCAAAAATAATTTGAAATTTCATTTCCAATGTATACCTTCACATATTCCATTAATATGCCGTACAGGATATTCCAGGCATATTATGAGCGGAATATTCCAGAAATATTACGTGAGGAATATTCCAGGGATGTACCATAAAGAATATTCAATTTTGAATATCCTATGAATATTCCAGAAATATTCTTTACTGAATATTCTTTTCGGTATATTATCAGCATATTCTTTCAGGAATATGCCTGGAATATTCGCATGGAAATATTCTCGGAATATGCTGCATGAGATATAGATATTCTATGATATTCCATGAATATTCTACGAATATTTGGAATATACCTATCCCATTTTGCACATTCAGGGAATATTCTATGAATATCCGGTGCTGTCTGGGAAGCCGTTGAAAAGAAGAATCACTGAGCTTAATGTACAAAATTAATAGAAGAGTTATGAAGTTCAAAAGTTGTCAAAAGGAGAATGGTATCAAAAAAGAATATCACTTAATTGAAATAAGTTGTGCAACATACGATAGACAAAAATAAGGTTCATCGTTGCTTGGAAAAATTTATGAGAGTAAAAGTATGATTGAAAGACTATTCAAAAAATTAAGTGGACAGAATTTCTTCGAAAATTATGTTCAATGAATAAGATCACCCCACATTTTTCTCAAATGGTATAGTAATATCAGAAAATGATGATTCAGATTGTTATAACAAAAAGTATTTTGTAAGAGGTAACCCTATTTTACCTGAATGAATAAGAAAATGAGAAGCTTAGCTATATGTCGATATAAATTTCATTCTTATATATAATCCGCAATCCCTCAGTTGCCCGCCCAATATTATGTTGAGTTATTGGTGAAAGGAATTTATAAATATGAAATTTTTTTGGTTATGATATTTTAAGATTATTAAATTCCCTTTTTACAATTATTTCCAGTCATCAAATGAATGATGATTCTTTATGTTGAGTATTTCATCCATTCAGAAACTGCACTTACCAATTCATTATTCACTCTCCTATTTTATTTGAAGTTTTGATTTTTTTTTAATTGTAGTTAAAGAACGTCTTGATGTCATTCCCTCTCTTTTTTTGATTCAATTATTTTTCGAATTGCTATTATGGGAATATTACGCAAAGCCCCTCAGCTCAATTTCAATTTCCCCTTCTGTGGCTATTTTCGTTATTTGCGCTTATTTTCTTCAAAAACTCTATTTGGTAACAATGCGATAGGATTCTCTTAGCTATCCCATACAATTCATAAAATACTTTCGAGATAGCAAGAACGGGTGCGAAAGCGTTTACTTCGGCTTCGGGTGAATTCGGACTGCGATACGGTACGTGGGATATGAATATGCGGCCCGGATCTAGGGGGGGGGCAAGCGGGTCGCTTGCCCCGGGCGCCAGCTCAAGGGGGCGCCAAAATCAACCAGAGGTTAAAAAAAAATTATTTTGGATTTTCTCGGAAAAAATTAATTACCTAGTGCTAAAATCGAAACTGTAGCATGGAAACATGATAAACCATCACTATGCCAAAAATCTTCGAAATGAATGAGGGATGCGTTCGCAGAAAAAAAAACGCGCCGCGTAAAGATGTGAAGAACAAAATCCAATTTCTTTCCTTGTGATGTTTTCTTATTATTAGAATTTATTTTTATTATTTATTATGAATTCATTATCACACAAATAAAAATTTTTATAGACAGGAATTTTGATACAAATTCAAGATTCTGTATTTTTGTTTCAGAGTAGGTACATGAACTTGAATTGTTAAATATTTTCTAGCGGAATCTAGATCCTGTTCTACCGGAAACGAATGTAAACTTCGTTATTTCAAATGTAACACCCTGTTTATTTTTAAATATTTGAATTCTTCGTTCAATTCTGCACTGATTTGATGTTTGATAGGGGTAACGACTTCAAGCGATTGTTGAGTTATAGCCTGATTGTCAAATTTATTGACAGAAAGAGTGTCACAAATTGGAGTTAATAATGTTAATATCTCCAAAATCCCTCATTGTAAGACATTTTTTTGCCACAGTGGAACACGAGAAAGTACGCTGATACTTCTTCTTGTATGAATTATGAGGAAATATTATACAGGGTGTCTGAAACGGGGCTTCAAAGTGATCCTCAATTAAACTCTATGAAATCTAATTTTTTTCAAATGCATGGGAACCATATAATTTTGTAATTCCGATCGATAGCTCGTCAATAGCTAGTTAGAGTGTTCCGAACATTTCACGTATTCGAAATCAGTAGTTTTGCCGTTATTGAATAAAATTCGAATTTCACGACTAAATAAAGCCATGTTGTCTAAACATTCGGTTTATCAGGATACTTTTCATTATTGCTTGTTTTACATAGTGCTCGATCAATGAAAATGAGTGAGAGTGACAATTCCTAATATAGCCTACTTTGAAATAGACTAGCATACCACTGATTTTGCAGAATTTCACGACTGAAGCCAGGTTTGGCTCAGTCAAATTCAGCTATTTCAAAGTAGGCTATGTTAGGAATTGTCATTCTTACTCATTTTTATTGATCGAGCACTATGCAAAACAAGCAATAATAAAAAGGTACACTAGAATGATATATCAAAAGTCTGTTCCATATTCCATGTTCCATAATGTGACGAATAAACAAAGCAGATAATGAATGATGATGAAAAAATCTTCGTTTAAAACTGACATGTTCTTACGATTGACATAGCCTATTTAAAAATTATCTGAATAAATTTGATTTTTAGACGAAGAGACCTGGCTTTAGTCGTGAAATTCGGATTTTATTCAATAACGGCAAAATTACTGATTTCAAATGCATGAAATGTTTGGCACACTCTAACTAGTTTTTGACGAGCAATCGATCGGAATTACAAAATTATATGGTTACCATTTGAAAAAAAATGAGATTTTCTTTTTATTGAGGCTCACTTTGAAGCCCTGTTTCAGACACCCTGTATAATATTTCCTCATAATTTATACCAGAAGCAGTATCAGCGTATACTTTCTCTTGTTCCACTGTGGCGAAAAAAATTTCTTACAATGAGGTATTTTGGAGATATAAACACTAATTTGTGACACTCTTACTGTCAACAAATTTGACAATAACTCAACAATCGCTCGAAGTGGTTACGCATATCATACATCGAATCAGTGCAGAATTAAACCAAGAATTCAAACATGTATGTATAAATATACAGGGTGTTGCATTTGAAATAACGAAGTTCACATTCGTTTCCGGTAGAACCGGAAGTAGATTCCGCTTGAAAATATTTTACAATTCAAGTTCATGTACTCTAAAACAAAAATACAGAATCTTGAAGTCGTATCAAAATTCCTTCCTGGAATACTCCTAATGAAACACTCAAAAAAATTAGACTGTATATTCATTTTCAAAGCATTCCAGTTCTCATATCCAACCTTGGGGAGGGGGGCGCCATCATGAATTTTTGCCCCGGTCAGAAAAAATCGTAGATCCGGGCCTGATAAAAGCAATTCATCTCATTCAAAAGTTCAAATCGTTGGCTAATTTGACGTCATCACATGCTTGCGAGAATGGAGGGGATGAAAGGGCGCTGACCGGTGTTTGAGTATCCGTGGGTAAGGAACACGGATACTCAAACACCGGTCAGCGCCCTTTCACCCCACCACTTTTTGGCATCCATGTTGTGACGTAGAATTAGCCAACAGATACGGTGTTTACATTGTAGTGTGTACTGTTTTTGAAGTTTTCTTGGTTTTGTGGGTGAAAAACGGTACTTTTTGATATTATTTCACTTCATTAATTAGAGTAGGACTCAGAAATAAAACATTTCCAATGAGTCTTGATTGAGAAAATACAAGAAAACTGCCTAGAACTATGTATAACCTTACCTTCCAAACGTACCTTTGGGATTTTTTCTTGGAAAAACTAAAAGGATTGCTGACTTATCGTTTTCATTTTCGTAATCTGGGACCCAAACTTGGTGAGTACAAATTTTTTCACGTCTCCAACGCGGTTAGTTTAGTTCTAAATAAATCGATTATTATTATTGTTATATTCTCATTCTAAATCTTCTCGTTTACAGATAATCTTCCATCTGCAGGAGAAATTGATTGGAAAATTAAATACGAACAGCTGCTAGAAAAAAATAGTCAGCTACAGAAAGAAATTGAGATGCTAAGGCAGCTATTTCAATTAGTAAAACTTGAGACGAGCAGACAGCTCGAACAAATATCAAACAATATCTCATACACATGCTATATTTATGATCGATGTTGAAAATTTAATGCTCATTTAAAAAAACATTTTTACAGATTTGTTTTTTATTTAAGATAAAATGTACCATCTTTCAACATAAAATATTGCTGGTATTTATTTGCTCGTTAAGAGTACCTATAGCCCTTCCGAAGAACTAATTTTCTTAATGAATGCAAACTACTTTTAGCAGAATTTCGTTCTTGAATCAATGAATTTAGATTTACAGTATCAGGTTTGGAATTTTCTGTTATTCTATTTGCTTGGATTAGAGTACCTTAGTACCTACCTAGCTCATTCATGGACCTAATTTTCTTAATGAATGCAAACTACTTTTACCAATATTTTGTTCTTGAATCAATGAATTTAGATTTACAATATTGGAATTGGAGCACCCTTTCTACGACCGAAAAATCTTATATTTTTCCGTGTTGTATAAGGCAAGAAGGGGGGGCAAAATAAGGTAGAATTTAATAAAAATATAGCTGCAGCAATTATATTTTCATATTAATTCGTTTTTAGGTCAATAAGGTTTATTTTACATACAAAATTATACTAGAAAAAACATTCATACGCGATTATTAGCGATAAAAGCAATTCATCTCATTCAAAAGTTTAAATCGTTGGCTAATTTGACGTCATCACATGCTTGCGAGAATGGAGGGGATGAAAGGGCGCTGACCGGTGTTTGAGTATCCGTGGGTAATGCCGGGTTTCCACCAAGCGGACAGAACAAAAACAAAACACGAACTCGGTCCGTTTGTGACAGTCCGCGAACTGTTTGCAAACTGTTCTAGAACTTGTGGATTGTTTTCCGGACTCGCAAGTCCGCGAATGGCGTTTTTACGGATACAAACAGAGTCCCATCCAATGTCGGTAAACTTCAAAGGATTTACGAGTTCTAGGACTGTTTGTCAGCTTGGTGTAAACGCCCAGTTTGTTTTTATTTACGTTGTTGCGATCTAATGTGGTAGTTTGATTCAGTGCGTGAAGGGAAGAAGTCGTAATGTTCATTAAAACTTGATCGAAGTTTACCTCCTATACTCATAACATCTCCTCTGAGATCTGGTTACAGTTTAGACGTCACATTTCCCCTTTTTTGCTTTAAGGATGGCCTAATCTAATCCAAAACCGGCGTTTAGTTTTGTTCTTTTTAATAATGTAAAATGTAACTGCCAGCAAAAATAAATCCTCGTCGTCTTGTTCTCTCAAGTTTGCAGCGCGCCACATTCTCACAACTACATGTCTGGTGTCTCTATGTAAACTGAATGAAACTCAAACAAAACACGAACAGTTTTCATTCATTTCTGTCCGCGACTGGTGTAAACAGAAAGTCCGTTGGGAACCCCAACAGTCTTCGAACATTTTCCAAACAAAATTGTTCGAAATTTCTGTTCGAACGGACAGTTCGTGTTTTGTTTTGACCTGTCCGCTTGGTGGAAACCCGGCATAAGGAATATCTTTTCACGAGATCCAACGTTGCCAGTTGTATCATCTACATTCACGGTATCTTCTGTCATGGCCTACTTCAGAAGACCGTGCTTCTGTCAAGTAGGTTAGGGCGCGAAATATTGACATTTTGAATTTGCCGCTATTTGAATAATATTGTAACCAGTGATCAGAGACAAACTTGTCTCTGCAGTGCAGTCTATATTATCTATACTAAAATGCCTTTTATGTGCAAATTGATATTTTTCCTAGTTTCTTCAAAGTTCAACGCAATAATTTCCAAGCAAAGAACTCATGAGTACAAGTATTATTAAATCTCCGAATAATAATTTTTCTCTCAAAAGAGTACAAGAAAGCTCGCTCTTTCTCATGATACTGTTGTATTTTCAGACGCTGAAAGACAAAAAACGTTAAGTCGTACCAAAATACGTCAGAATCTGACAATTTTTGGTCAAATTGAATTTTCATATTTTTCAAAGGTTAATAAAAGGACTTTGGATGTAGTTTTCATATTTTTCAAAAGTTAATAATAGGACATTCAATGTAGTTTTTTTTTCAGGTTTGTGCGAAGTTAAATTCGAGTTATGGATCGAATTGAATAAATGGTACTTTACTTAAGGATAAAAAAAATCATGTCCATTTTCTAAATGATAATACATTATACTTTATTATTCACCTTGAAATGCTTTTGCGAGCTTGTTCATGCACTGTATATGCTTTAAATTTTTAAGACTATATCCAGTCGACCATTCAGTAGTAGTAGAGTAATCTCATTTGGGGTTCTATTAATCTTTTTTTGGCTTTTGTTGACTGAAATTTGTTATTAGAAAACTCTGAACAATGTGTTAAATTTCTTGCTATCATTAGGTGATAATGAATTTTATTGATTATTTCATCATTGAAATGCTCGAAGTCTAAAGATTCAAATCTCAAAGCTAAATCTTTTATATCACAAATTTTTTTATTAGTGGATTTCAATTTTTTATCAGTCAACGCTAACAACTCATCAGATATATTTTCCACAATCGAGTTAACTGCAGGTTTCACTTGTTTTGGAATTTGCATTAATACTAAGTGAATGTATTTACATATTGTCCTTTTTTCCAAATAAAATTTACATTCACATGAAAACATGTGAGCACATACTTTGCAAAACGAGCAAATTTGCTGACAGCACTTCATATCCAATAATTGAAGAATAGTATGTCTGTTGATTTTTTGAAACATTCCAACTTCCATTATAATTATTGGTTGTGATAATATAATCATCAGTATGTCTGAGCGCTTCCAAAACAAACAAAATTAATGTCTCAAAATCATTTTTGAGACATTAATTTTGTTTGTTTTGTATGTTCACCTTTACTTAATCTAATAATTCTTTCTACACTTTTGTCTCTTACATACTTCAACACTGCATTCAATCCTTTGTCAAGCCGTTTTACAGTTTTCCTTTCTAAGTAGAAATATTTAATGACCTTATGCATTGACTCCAAGTGCATATTTGTATTAATTCCTGCTTCTGCTCTGTAACAGTATGCCCATTTCTTGAAATTGTGACTATAATTATTTTTGAAATATTCTCCAAAACTTCTAGTGTTTTCCACATGTAAGCCAAAGCATTAGTCATAGCAGAAGTGAACTGTGTCAAAGGTGTTTCTTGCTGCAGAATTTTTAAAATTAAAATCTTGTAAATTTTTGTACGCTTCCCATGCTTCGAAGCTTGTACGAGTTCAGAGAAGCAGTTGTGTTCTGTGTAGATGACACAACTGGCAACGTTGGATTTTTTTGGGTTATCTATCATCTCGTTACCTTTTCAGGTCTTAGTTTTTTTGTACTGGTTATGAAAATAGAGTTCATTCATGTTTATTACTGGGTAGCACTGAAGAGGTAGTTTTCATCATGCCTTCCTCAGTCCCATAGTCATGTAATTTCAATTAGATTTCACAGTCAGCACCACTCACATTGAATTCTGAACCTAATTTTGTTGTCTCGCATAAGATCTTCATCTGCACATCTTGTTCTTAATGCGCACTGTTGATTCAGAGAATGAGAGAATTCTGATTCGTTTTTATGAAGCGGTTGTGTATTGAATAAGGATCATCAATATTATTATTAAACATCAATTCAAGGAGCGGTAGAAAAAATACAGTGTTTATAAAATCAACAAGACTTTATTAGTTTCAAAAAATAAAAAAGTGATGTATATGAATGAGAAACATATCAACAATTTTGTAGAGTTTGAGCAACGAAATGAAGTTGATGTATCAGATTGAAACACAATTTTAAAATAAAAACAATATAATTGATAATTTTTTTCAACTATGTGTAGAATATCTTGTCAAAATTATTTACTTACACATGTTACAATCCTGCTCGCGAAGAAATTACGAAATATTACTATTTACTCTCCTTGATGTTCGAGTTGAAAAATTGAAATAAAAATTCCAAAATTGTTTCAATGTTGACTGGATGAATTCCGTAAAAAATGATTGGATGTTGACTTTGGAAATTTATAGTTGGTAGTATTTGTTCTGTTTATCATATAACATGACACAAACAAATGGCTTGTGTATTTAATACTTGAAGTTAATTATATCTACACATACTTAAGACTTCACACATAACAGCCACTTGGTAAAACCACATTTCCATGTAAAAAAATAAAATTACATAACTATATAAATTTCAATAAAATCTTTAAGTAATTTATACCACACTGTCATAAAGACAATGAGTAAAAAAATAAAACTGTACAAAAAAAAATAAATGGCTTTTATAACAACCAAGAATTGCCCCAAGCCATTTGTTTTGTACAATATTTGATGAATCTATAACGAATCTAGCTATCAAAATTGTCAACATGAGTTAATCATTTTAAATGAAATATAATATATGTATATATATATTTATAAATTAGTACTATGTATTTTATATTCACAAATACCATAACTTACAATATGTACAAAAATATGAATACACGTCTGCAGCTGTAATTGACTTTGTACATATAAATTAACGACAAATATGTGCTTCGCTTAGCCTATGCACGTACAGTTAACAGCTTAACAACGTGATATAAAACAGGTGAATATTTCGGCTATCATTGTTTCTGTACAAGTTGCCTCACTGGTCACCTAACAGGAATGCTGGCATAGGTATGCAATTCGAGGACATCAATGTTTTCTACATAATTTCCAATTTGTTACCACGAAAAAATAACATGATCAACCACGAAAGAACATCAAGTTCTGATTACAGTTATTGAGATCAAGAAATACAGCCTGTTTCACCATAAACTGGACATACATATACAGTGGTGTAGATGAGATCAGCAAAAACATTTTTGCTTCATAATATATACCCCATTTTCAAAGCATAATTAGTAGAGATACAGTGTATTGAAGGTTGTTTTTGACCAATACTTTTTTGGTACTTAATTCAAATATGACATGGAATTCTGAAAGATATTTCCGAAGTGGCCGAAATCCTGGAAAGTTCGATATTTTTATTTTGGCTTGCCAAATTGGAATTTATTCTTTCAATGCTCTCGATATTGTAAGAATTTTAGTGGACAAAATTTTACAAAAATCGATAGCAACTTTTTTCACATGTTCACAGCGAAATAAATATTTCACCTGAAACTGTTGAAATTTAACATGATTACGCTATTTGTCAACCTGAGCAAGTATATGAATGCCAAAATTGTGAATCATTCTTCATCAATAAAACACTTGGTGCGATTCAATTTTGGATTTTCGTTGCCGGGCAACTATAAGTCATCGAATTGATATATGTGTTGGTTTCCCCCTAGTGAAGCACAATATCTTTCTAACACGATTCTTATACTTCGTGTGCACTAGTTCACCAGTCTACTATAAGAAATCCGATAACAATAAACAACGGATCAAAATTTTTAATTATGATTTCATATCCATGTTTATGACGAAAAATAGTGTACCACGATAAATTTGAAACATTCGGGTTGAAATTTCTTTTTCACTGTAGACATGTGGAAAAAAATTAGTACACGAAAATTCTAAGGAAATCGAGTAGATTGAATTCAGCAACCAAGAATAAAAATCGCTGCAAACTTTACGGTTTATCCGCCATTTTGGGAAAATTTCTGCAGAATTCTACACCACACACGATGTGACCAGGAACAGATATAGAGCTTACACATAGCCCACCACATTAAACAAAATACTCATCAAATACGATCATATCTGTATCATACATACGCTCAGCAAAACAGGGATATATATCTTGTAGCAAAAATGTTTGATCTCATCTACACCACTACATATGAAACACTCTGTATACAATTCTGTACTTAATAAATAAATAAATAACTTATAAGTTAAGGCCATGAATTGTCTAGCGAACACTCCATTATAATTTAAATAATCCAATTGAATATTGCATCATTAAATTGTCTTATTCAGAATAGAATAAAATGTTATCTAAATTCAATGGAATGTATATTTTCTAGAATCACTATTTTATATACTTAAGATAATTGCACATTTTCTTTGAATATTATCTTCATATTTCACATCACAACAAAAATTTGAAACATACTTCTCTATTGAATCAAGAAATATATGGGCAATAAAAAAATTGATGTGGTCACAATTATAAAATCTGCTATCATATCAAGTAGAATGTGTCGCTTCTTATCATCATAAATAGTAAAAACAAAAAAATATGTTCAAATACCAAAATTCTTGAAAGACTGAGGAGAGACTTTAATATAATCAAGAGAATCGTCCTTGAAATGCACATCTAAATAGCCTTCCTGGCATTATTTTTATGTATACATACTTTACAGATCAGAGTTTAATGTACATAACTATCATCTAACTTCACAGTCTTTATTTAGGGGGAGGGGATCAGGTGGAGGGTGAACTACATCCGGTAGTTCAGCAGAGGGAGGTGGCGTCGGTAGCGGAGGAGGCGGCTGTCCCGGTTGTGCGTCAGGAGTCTCTTCAGTGGTGGTATGGGAATTGTCTTCAACTGATGGTTTCATTATGTAAGCTGAACCTTCCTGGCACCGACTAAATTTCAATTTAATTGGAGTCACTCTAGGCGGGGAGCACCTATTACTCGCACTTGAACTTTCCGTCACAACCGAGGCACTAGTTACCGATTCACTTGCCACTGAATGGTCCGTTTTAACACTATCACTCTTCACACCTGTCCGTTTGTTCGATTCACCATCCACTTTTTTATTGAACCGAATAATTAATTTAGTAGGTTTTTCCATGTCATTCGAGATGATCTGGACATCATGCTTCTTCTTCTTTTTCTTCTTTTCGCTCTTATCCTTCTTCTTCTTTTTTTCTTCTCCAAATCCAGCCATAACCATTTTTCTATATTTCATACTTTCACGTTTCAAATCTTCTACACTTGGCATTGGTATATTCGATATACGTTTCTTAGGAGGTCTTATCTTATCTTTCTTATCATCTATTCTAGTGGAAGAGATGATGCTATTGGTACCTATCTTTATTTTCAGCTTGGGGGTTACTAGTGGTTGTTCAGATGATGTTCTAGGAGGTCGACCTCGTCTTTTTGAAGATTCATTAAAGCTTGAGTTATTGCTTCCTATTGCTGAACTTCTTCTTCTGTCAGATAGAGTATCTTCATCTAAAGATAAATCAAGTTGCCTGAGTTCTCTTGAAAGAGCAGATCTAGCCTTTGTTTCTTTCTTATGTTGTTTGCTTTCGAAGAAGTCATCACTACCAGTTCTATAGTCCCTGTAATCCTCTTTTGTCGGAATACTGGTAACGGAAGTCACAGCCTTCGGGATTGTAACAGTTCGGTTGACAATAGGATCTGCTGGAGTATTATTGATCGGAATGCTTGAAGGATCGTCTGTACTCATATCCTGGGACCAGTACTGGCGAAGTAGTTCTTTCTTCCTCATGCGTCTCAAATTAGAGGTGCCAGAAGCCATTGCATTGGAGTTATTGGCAACATTAATTGATACTGATGAGGTGATGTTAGTGACCACTATTGGATCGACTAATGGAGGGGGTAAAGGAGCCACTGTTGAAGTATAGTTGGCTATAGGTCCCTTAATTTTAACCTTGAGTTGATTCCTGGAATCTGATAAAGAAACTTTGATATTACTTATTTCAGGTACTGTGTTTTGTTCATTTTTCTCTTTACACATAAGAGCAGCGTGTAGTTCTTTTTCATATTCTTCATCAATCCCTTCATGAACTTGATTTTCTGTGGTCCCAGCAGCAAATGCTTGCAATAAGTTGGTCGATTCATACTTCTGTTCTTCATAAGTACTGTTGTAAGTTCTCATGTCAACAGGACCAGGTAAAAATGGCGGAACAATATCTGGAAAAGCGGATTTGGTGGGTTCATCCTCCATTTTCAAACTCGTAGGCTCGCTTTCCTTGGATTGATTAGAATCATCAAACGGTGTAGGCGGTCTTAAGTTACTTAGGCCAGCATAAGATCTATTTTTATGGGAATTTTGTAGAGGACTCGAAAATTTGGGTGACTCTATGGTATCTTTTGAGTAGGAATTCTCAGCCTTTTTCTCATGAGTATCAATGGACTTTCTTCTCTCTCTCATTGATTTCAAGTCGGTAGTTTCGTTCCATTCATTATCAAAATCTAGGTCGTAGACCGTACCGACCAATTTTTGAATTGTATTAGTGTTGCCCATCATATCGTAATCCATATGGGGCACCGAGAGAGGCGGCCTCGCTCTTCCTCTACCTCTTCCACGACCTTTACCCTGATACTGGTTATTCTTTCCGGCAGATCCCTTGCCGCCTTTCTTACTTTCTCTTTTACCAGAATTCCCATGTTTTGAGGAGAGTTCTTGTTGTCGCGGACTTTTACCAGGGCTTTTATTCGGAGACTTATTCATCATTTGAGATGTTACCCTAGCAGAACATCTTGTTGGTTTACTTGGCGATTTTTTACCGGTAGTGGATTTCTGGCTTGGGGATGAGGTATTAATTTCTGAAACACTCGTGGCGGCACTGCTGACTATTGGTGATTCTTGGGGAAGTGGAATAGTTTCCTTTTGTTGTTGTATATGCTGAATTTGATCAAGACTGTTTTGACATAAAGGATTATTTTCCTCCAAACATGGTTCGATATCTTTTGTAGGAAGATTCACCATTGCTGCTGTTAAAGCCATATTATGTTGGGAAGATGTGAAAGCAGCAGTACACGGTGATGGATACTGGATATTTTCTTCAGGCTTCGGCATAGGAGGTAATCCGTGCGGCGTAGGAAACGGTGCGCCGAAGGCCGGGGGGAAGCCAGCAGGACCAGCAGAAGGATAAGCCAATTGAGTATTTAAATTAGGTCCTGCAAACAGGCTTACTGGATTGACAAATGGAGAAGCTTCCGAATATGCAGCAAATGGCTCCATTGAGTTGGGTTGAAATGTCGGAATAGTTTGTGATGGAAACAAACTAATATCGATATTAGGTGGAGGATTGATCACCATCATATCGGAACGAAGCTTATTAGGATCCTCTACAGTTTCGTTGCGGCGAGACGTCGAGCTTATAGACGAAGCTGCCGAACTCGACGACGATCTACGATTGGTTAGCATACTATTATCCGGCCAATTAGGCGGATGTAAGTGAAGTTCAGGAAATTTAGAATTATTTGGATTTATATCTGGAATTAAATCTGGAATTGGCTGAGAGATCCTTTGACCATGAATGAGATGAGATTGACCCTTAAGGACTTCCTCTTCCAAACGAGCTCCAACATCTGCCAATATATTATTCACTTCGGGATATTTTTTGTGATGCTCTTGATCTAGTACACTTGCAGAATATTGGTCTAAGAAATTTTGATGCTCGACTTGAACAGTACTGTTCATGAAATTCTGATGATTTCGTTCTGGAAGGTTGGAATAACTTTGGTCGCTGGGTGGAACCCATCTTTCATCACCCTGTGTAGTTAACGTATCTGGCAAACCCTGATGTTGTTCAATTGGAATACTTCTATTGCACTCTACTGGAACTTCGGTTTGGCAATTCATAAACCGATAATTTTCATGATGACCCTCAAATAGTTTTGATGGAGCGAGTTCCACTTTCATGTCCAAGTTCATCATTGGCCGTTTCGGGTCTTCCTGCTTATCTGGTTGCGGGTTGGCAGATAATCCTTCATTAACATTATCAGGAACCACCTGCTCTAAGAATTCGGAGCGATCATCATGTTTTGAATTAGATCCTATGCTTAATGTATCATCAACCTCACATCCTGTAGGCTTCTTAGATAGTCCTAATCGTAATTTTTCAACGAGATTAAGAGTCTCCCTCACATTTTCTTCCCTAGTATCCTCATGATTGACAATTGCAGTGTTGAAAGTAAAGGGTCTTAGAATATCATCTTCTTTGGAAATTCCTAAGCTATCATCAAAATGATCGAAATCAAGTAGATCAGGTTCTTTCGCGTGTAGTTGAGGAGAGAAGATTGAACTATTCATATTAGCAGGAAGTGCAGTTGTATCTGTACTATTCTTCATATTTTCCTCTTTTTCTTGTGTCTGATGAACTTTCTCAGGATTGAGTTGTTCCTCATTGGATTTTATTTCTGATAATTCTGATGATGCATGAATAATTGTAATTTTACCTAATTCTGACTCTTCTTCAGGTGTTGTATCGGCTTCAGGGATTGTAGAGGGTTCCGTCTTCACGGGCATTTTAACTTCATTGAACAATTTGATGTTATGTGGATCATCGACAGATTTGAGTAGATTTTTACAAGGTAATTTCTTAGGAGATTTGTCCTTTGTTACGGGATGTTCTTTATTTTCTTTGAATGTTTTATCATGTTTGTCAATAGGTTTATCAAGTCTTTCAGTTTTGGGTTGTTTCGCAGATAACGCTTTATCCTGTTTCTGTTGTTTGATTTCTTCATGTTTCAATTTCCCAGTATTTCCAATTGGACCAAATAACCTGTCAAGAGTTGACTTTGTCTTGCTCTCTTTCGATGCTTTTCTCTCCAAAATCTCCTTCTCTAAATTTGCAGTTGGTTTATCAGATTCTGCAGATATAATTCTTCTAGGACTTTCGCTCAATTTCTTGTCTTTTTCCCTGAGCGGAGATAGTAGGTCAGATGACCGAGTTGCCTTTTCTGCCGCTTCGTGGGATTCCACTTCGTCTGAGATAGATTGTTTTCTCTTCCTAGTTTTCGTTCCGTCTTTTTCCACAGAGATAGGTTTGCCACTAGACAGATCTCCAGTCCTGACACTAGTATTTCCGACCTCACTAGAATTGGATGAGCGTGGTCGTCCTCTTGATGACCTGGCTTTGGGTTTAGATTCTTCTCTTTCAAATGGTGGCGACGATGGTAATTTTTTATCGGCACCTTTTCTAGGCGATCTCGGGCGATCTGACTTCGTTGCTTCAACTGACTGTGGAGGAGAGTGTGCCTGAGGTTGTGATGGTGCGATGACATTGGGTTTCTGAGAAGTAGAGGATGGTGTGGAATTACCGGAGTCGGAAGTACTACTGCTAGATGTCGCGGACTTGGATCCCTTGTCAAGAAAGGGCCGGTCCTTGGCATTAGCTCGCTTAGCCTGATCTCGATGCGATATCGAAAATAGGCTCTCCGATCGCGGTTTTTGTTCCTCTACTTCATCATCGTCATCGTCATCACTTGACGAACTACTACTGGAAGAGGAACCTGTTGAGGAGCTACTAGAGGAAGACGAACTACTGACTGAGGAAGACTTTCTTTTAGTTTCACTGATTTTAGCAGGTTTTTCAATCTCCACTTCTCTTTTAGGTTTAGCATCAACATCCTTTTTGTTTTTATTGGAGCTTTCAATGTCTTTCTTTATTTTATCAGGCTCATTTAATGTTGTACCATCTGAGGTGATGACAGGTTTTCCTAATCCACTCTTTATGTGTTCTGCAGCTTTTTTAGCTGCTTGCCTTTGAGGAACATAGGCTAATAATTCGGTGGCGTCGATTTTCTCATCTTTTTCAGTTTCTGATATTTCCATAGGGATTGGCTTGTCCTTCTCAGGCCTATTTAATTTCTCAGACTTCTCAACTTTTTCAGTCTTTTCCGTCTTTTCTGTTCTTTCTGCTTTCTCTGACTTCTCTGGTTTTTCCGTTCTTTCTGCTCTCTCTGTTCTATCTGCTTTTTCTGTTCTTTCCGTTTTATCAGGTTTTTCGTTCTTCTCCATCTTATCCTTTGGATGTTCTTTAGTATCCCGACTTTTGACTCTCTGTTTCTGCGTCTTGGATTTCTCCTCTACTTTCGCCGGTTCATCATTTTGAGTAGATTGTGAATCTTTCGGCCGGCCTGTCGTGTTATTCTTCAGATTTTCACTAGCCTTTTTAGCTGCTTGTCTTTGAGGGACTATCAGATCAGATGGTACATAATCTTTTTTCTTGACAGAATTCTCTTTTTTGCTTTCTTCAAGTTTTGTTTTTTTCTTATTTTCTGTATTGCTTTTATTAACAATTTTAGAAGTGGAAGGTTTATTGGAGAACTCTTTAACTGAAGCTTTTGTTCTCAATTTTTGCTGAGAATCACTATTGTTGGCATTAGAAGACTTATCATCGTTCTTCATAGAATCGGAACTGTCGCTGTCGGAGTATATCGATGATATTTTGGTTTTCTGATGAAGAGGTTTTCGATTGTTTCTCAAATCCATCAGATCATCACTATCGGTTCCTGAAAGACCTAACTGATGTTCCACAATACTAAGTTTGGATCGATTGAATGTTGAATTACACCACTGTTTTTTTGATGGAGGTTTGACATCATCATCACTGCTAGTTTCAGATTTCACTTGGTCTGCTGAAGTCGGCTTTTTCCGTCTGTCACTCATTTTTCTATTTATTTGCCTTTTAGTTCTCGTCTTCTTTTCGGTAGCTGTTGACACTGGTTTTTCCTCATCTGATGTACTATTGAACCTATTTTCCTTATTTTCTTTCATTTTTTCATCGCTACTGCTGCTACTTGCACTAGACATACTACTGTATAATGCTGAACTTCTTCTCTTAGATCCATTGAAATAAACTTTCTTGTATGGATTGCTTTTGACATCTTTAAAGAGACCATTCACTGCCGGTTTCTTTTCATCTCCAGATCCTGTTGGAGATTTAAGTCCTTGTATTCTGGTCAAAATTATTTCAAAATCATTTGCATGATCTTGGGCTTGATCATGAGAATACAACCTGTCATATATAGAAGGCCCATGATTAGCCTCAACTACTGCATTGATTACTGCACTTGGTAAATTGATGCCACTTTCTAGAACAGCATTCTGTTTTAGGAAAGTTTGTTCCCTCAAACGGAACAATGAACGCGACAATTTTTCTCTGCGAGTCACCATGTAACATAAATTCCTTACTCTTTCCAAATCTTGTCTTAATTGAACAAATGTTTTCAGTTTTTCTGTATCTATATCTTCAGGACTCAAAACCAAAACTTCCATGTCTTCAGTTTTGGGTGGTAAAAGCGGTTTATTATGACCAGATTTCCTTTTGAGTTTCCAATAATTGTATATATGAGTCAAGGCCTCTTGGTCAACATTCAAATTGATGGAAACATCTTTAACAGAAACGAATTTGTGAAATTCTGACTCGATTTCTTGAAGTCTAGCTGCACGAGCAAGATTTTTCTCCTCAGATGTCATATCCTTCCGTTTCCTTCTTCTACTATCATCGTCCTCCGAGCCTGAACAAATACTTTTCTCCTTCTTACTAGATTTACTATGTTTTTCACAATATGAACGTAATTTAACACCATCATCTGCATTCTCATCTTCTATGATGGCTCGCATTTCCAAACCATGTTTGAAAGCACAAGTGACATGATAGGCAGTTTTGCATGTTTTGACAGAGCATTGGATGCACGCACCAACTCTCTCTCGACACAACACACATATGAGTGCCCATCGACTAGCTGGAATACTGGATATCTTTGTGATAGGTTCCATTTTTTCAACACAGCCTATGCTCACTTCCGGGATCCAGAGGGCACAAGAAACGTGAGCCCATTTCTGACCTGATCTTGTACACTTCATGGCACCTCCTTTGTTGGGGCAAAGAACACACTTCGGTCTAATGGCAAGATTGCAAGTACAGCAGAGCCATTGCCCCTCTGGTATTCTAGTAATTCCATAACATGCTTGATGTACGCAGATGTTGCAACTATCACAAAAGACCATCTCATTTCCCTCCTCAGAATCAGGCGATCTGCACACATCACATATAACATTTTCATCGAATTCGATCCCCAATCCTTCTTCATTTCTAAGGATAGTATGAATCTTTTCCCAACAGCCCATTTCAAAACGTTCTATAACTCTCTCCAATTGATCTTCATGTACTGGTCCAAGTCCACAAATAGCTCGTTCTGTGTTCATTAATTTCAGCCAGGCAACGTCATGTTCATCCAAATCATAAGAACATGCATCATCTGCTTGACCAGGAGCATTAGAAAGTACATGTTCCTCCACTTTGAAGTTATCGTCCTTAGTAATGCGAATGTATTTATTCTTAGGTCTGGAAAGAGAGAATATGTTACAGTTACATCTTTTGTTGAGCAGAAACAATTTATTTTTACACTATTACTTGTTTAATTTGTGTAAGGTGTCGCTCAATCTAATTTTTTTGCCTAATTTACAACAGAGAAGGTTGAAGGAACTGAGAATTGTGATAACACATAGCCAAGAATGTGTATAGATGAACTTAACTGATAAATTTATTCCTCTAATCTAAAATTTTTGCAAAAATTGGGCTGCTTATATAGCAGGGAAGATATTTTGAAAAATCACTCAAAACAATAAATTATTATATAAAACTTACTTGAAGGAATTCGAAAACATATAGCTATATGAAATCTAGTCTAATGTACGCTGGCAATCCAGGAGTCAAAACGCCCCAGTAGCGACACGCATTCGTTTCAACGAATTTTTTTTTCTTAAATGGTCGTCAATACTCGCAGAAGCAATAAACACTGCCTAAGTAATGTCGGAACACAATAACTAAGCTTAACCAAAACACGACCCTATCTGCAAACTCGCAGAAACGCTTGAAGATCTTCCTACAGGATTTTAAAATAAAAACTAGAAATAAATCAAATGTTAAGTCAAAATCAACCTCGGTCACTATTCATGCGATAATTTCAAGGCATGAGAAGATTACCCAGCAAAATCAATATGTTATGTGTTATGAACCAACAATATAAATAGATGCATTGAAACCCTGGTTTGGCAACTCATATTCGAAAAAGCCTGACCTAAAATTTAAGATCTGTATGGCATTCTTGATTGTAGTTTATTGTCTAGTTCCGCAATCGTCCGCAATATTAGAAGGTGGTAAAGCCATTTTTTAAGAAATAATTTATATTTTTTGTGTTAGATGTTTTCAAGAAGTACATATTTACAAGAAAAGCCAGTTTCTCTTAGTTGACTATTGATCGTCTAAGGCTTTTCCAAAAACTATCCATATACAGTCTGTTACTAGAAACATAAATAAACAATTCAATAAGTAATGAAATAAAATTCAATAATTAGCATTCATACGAAGGTTCGAAATGGTGAAAAAGTTTTTAAGAGTGATGCCTCAAAGAGTTGAAGGAATGATATTTTGTAGGCATGTTCTACCAATAAGAAGGCTACCTCTGTGCTAACAAACCGTAACAGCCATCACTAGATTTTTTCGATTCCGTCTACAGAGAATGTTTATTGGGAAACTTTTACGGAGACGACAAAGAACTTGAAAAAGATTTACAATGAATATTTATCAAAATAGAGGATCACGTCCATAAGACAAGAATATTCAATAAGGGAACTGGACTATTAGAGATCTAATTTCCAAAGTATTCCACCGGGTGGCACCACCGCAGCAGGACAGTGACGTACCGGTTTCTGGCTTATTAGCCGTCATCAGCGACACTTAACCCATTGCTGCGATGAGTGCCAACTGAAAACGTAGAACCTATATACTCTCTAGTAAGAACAAGTCGAGTACAATTAATTGAATTAATGTACCGTGTTGCACCTAGCGGGCAAATGTCTACGCTTCATCCCAGAGGTCCCCTCGAAAACCAGATCTCTACGTACATTCATTTTTCCCATACGGATTTCGCAACGACCCACTTTGGAGTCTTATGCAGTGTACCGAAGGAAGTAGAATTCGCCCGTTCATACGGTTTGGAGCCCGCAAGGAAATAATCAAAATAGAGGATCACGTCCATAAGACAAGAATATTCAATACGGGAAATGGACTAGTAGAGATCTAATTTCCAAAGTATTTTGATTATTATTTCCTTGCGGGCTCCAAACCGTATGAACGGGCGAATTCTACTTCCCTCGGTACACTGCATAAGACTCCAAAGTGAGTCGTTGCGAAATCCGTATGGGAAAAATGAATGTAACTAGAGATCTGGTTTTCGAGGGGACCTCTGGGATGAAGCGTAGACATTTGCCCGCTAGGTGGAACACGGTACATTAATTCAATTAATTGTACTCGACTTGTTCTTACTAGAGAGTATATAGGTTCTACGTTTTCAGTTGGCACTCATCGCAGCAATGGGTTAAGTGTCGCTGATGACGGCTAATAAGCCAGAAACCGGTACGTCACTGTCCTGCTGCGGTGGTGCCACCCGGTGGAATACTTTGGAAATTAGATCTCTACTAGTCCATTTCCTTTAATGAATATTTATTTTCAACACATATTATTGAATTGAGAAATTATGTTTGTTCAAAAAGCTCTGGTAAAAAGTGGAACAGACGTTGCATGTTTCACGCCTTTAAAAGATTACAACAAAATTCAAAAAAATATTCATGAAAAGCATTTTCGTTGGTAGAACATGACCACAGTACGCCACTTCCTCAACTCTTCAACACTTCCTTGAAAAAAATAATATGTACTTTTTCTCATTTTTGAAAGCGTGTAATAACAAAGGCCTAAAGCCTTTGTTTATATGAAAGACTTCCTTCAATTTTCGACAAGGAATCAACACCTAAAAACTTTCATAATTTATTTTCATTAAAATGAAAATAGATAACTTATATTATGTTTTTGTTTTATTTCTCAATGGATGAAACATTTAGGTCTAAAAAATGAAATGAAGAGTAGAATGTAATCTCGAACAGAATCAGTGTGAACACCAGTGTTTCTATACATCTTCTATAATATAAAAACTGTAAATAGCGCAGTTGCGAGAATAGCTCTATCGGAGGGTACAATAGACCTTGAGGTCGCAGTTGAATGTAACCCCCTTACTGAACTATAACTATTAACTATCATACAAAAAATTTATCCCAAGAATTTAAATCATTTTACGACTGACAGGATCATCGAAAAGTTCTATTTCTCCGCCTAGGAGGACAAATAGTCTCTATGGCTCACTTTTCCTCCGGCGCACAGTGGGGCAGGGTACCTAGGAACCTGGCATCAAATCAAAAATTAAAAATGCATATTTCAATAACGCCATCTGCTGAAGCGACAGATCACTACCGTGAGCGACAAAAAACACAATGCTAACCCTTCCTGATCCCCACTGCGCTCCCGACAGCTCTTCTTTGTAGCCATTTTTTGGCCAAGTCGAGACGCCTAAAAATTTTTCCGTAATTGTTGTAGTTTTACAACGTCACTCTGTCAACAGATCACTATTGTTACAAGTTTTTTCGATGGCAGCTTCAAGATCAGGTATGTATAGATAATTTAAGAACTTTGGATAAATAAAAATTCACATAAAATAATAATTATTTCTTGTTGTGGTTGTCTATGATTGAATCTTTAAATTTTTATCGTATTCTCAGAATCATGAAGGTTTTCAGTTATGTTCCAAGGCCGTCCAAAATTTGATATTTACAGTTCTGCGAAGCTTGATCAATGCTTATTTTAGAATAATGAAAATTTGTTGCCCATATTTTGCCTTTTTTCAGAAAAATCAATTTTAGACAGCGAGGTGGCCGAGGTGGGCACTAATTGATAATCAATTACTTCTTTACAACTTATTTCTCCTCTAGTAACGACTTCGAGCGCAATGATTTTTAAAGGAAAAGAGCTCATAGATATCATGAGGAGTTGCAGAAACAGTGAAATTGGCAAACAATTCGATTATTCGAACGAAGAAATGAAAAAAACGTACGAAATGTAATGCAAAGCAGGAAAAGGGGCTTCTGAGAAAAAATCATATTTAAAGACGAAGTATAAGTCTCGTTACACAAAAGCACGAAAAATGGTTGTACGTTTCCAAAATTACAAAAAATAATGACTGAAGGGGTCGAATGCGTTTCCTAGTATAACTGAGAAAAGGCTTGGTCTTTCTGAAGTTACCTTTGATGAACGCTCAGAGAGATGAGAGAACAAAACGGTTTGAAACTAAAGAACTTGGGATACGACTAACGCATCTGTATGGACATATGCAACAAAGATGAGTCTCAGGTCAGAAGGGCAAGTACATGCATCAAAAATTCTTCATGAAATAATTTCTACTTCTCCAAAACGGGCCACTAAATATAGAAATGCCTTTATATCTATATATACCAAAATCTATGCCTGGCTAAGATGCTCAAGAGTCTAGCTGTTTTGATAACAGCAAAGTTATCTCAACATCAATATGGAGCTGTGAGGGATGGTGCTCGTCAAATATTTCGTTCGTACAAAACTGTCCAAGCAGCAAAGAAGCTATGCTACCCAAATAATATACGTGTTACAGAATTACAGAAACTGTAGCTAGCGTCAAGGGGGGATCGCAGACCTTTAAAAAAGGTGGTGCACGTCAAATATTTCATACATTGTGTACCTGATTTAATGGTTTTCAATCGTTGAAAATATGACCCAAAACGTGAAACCGCCCTGTATAATTCAAACGAATCGTTTGAGATCTTTCATGTGGGGTATTTTTGAAACCAGCAAAGTGTCCTCTATCTCTGTGTGAAGTATGTACAGTTCAACAGGATTCACCCTGTATAAGATGATTTCAAGTTGCGAATTAATTTTAGCCTGTAGGTCTGCAGCGTATCCTGTTGGTTAACAAAAATCGAGTAAAATAACGAAATTTTATTCCCAGAGAATTCAAGCATTTTAAGACTATCAATAGAATGTATGGCCTCCACGGGCACCAATAACAGCTTGACATCTTCTTTGCATACTACACACGAGGTTGTTGAACATTTCTTGAGGAATTTGGTTCCATAAACGGGGCCGAAGCTCGCTCAGATCATTTAAGGATTCTGGGGTAGGTTGATGATTATCTAATCTTCTCTGGAGCATATCCCATGCATGTTCTATGCAATTCAAATCTGGTGAGTGCGGAGGTATTGGTAAATGTGGAATACCAAGCTCCTCGCGCGCATTCTCAACTATGGCTGCACGGTGCCGTCTAGCGTTATCGTCTAGAAATTGAAAAGTTTCACCAATAGCAGCGTGAAAATTTGGCACAACATTGTCAATGACATACTCCCTATAGTGTAAGGCGGTCATATTCCAAGGACAAATGTGTAGATCTGTGCGCCCGTTGAAACATATCCCGGCCCATACCATAACACTACCCCCTCGGAATGGATGGACTTCTTGGACATAGCGACGATTACGGGGTATGCGAGGGATTGTCCATACCCTTATTCTTCGAGAATCTGAAAATCGTCCATATCTGGATTCATCAGTGAAAAGGACACTACGCCATTGATCGTTCCAATTGATATAATGCCTTGCCCATTCCAGTCTTTGACGCTTATGGTCACGTGTTAATGGAACTCCTCTTAATAGACGTCTAGAATCTAGATTCACCTCTCTCGAACGTCGTCTGATGGTTTCGATGGAAACTTGGACCCCATCTGCATTTTGAAGAGTATTCCGTAGCATTCTAGACGTAGATGTAGGGTTTCTTCTCGCCGAAACGGTGATGAAACGAACCTGAGCAGATGTTGTTTTTCGTCGCTCACCAAGCCTTGGTCTTTCCAACACGGAACCTGTCCCTCTGAACCTATTCCAAAGTCGAGATATCACACTTTGGCTGACTTGGAGCCTTTCCGCTACAACAACCTGAGTTAGGCCACCCTATAGCATTCCGATAGCCCTATTAGCCTCAGCGTTTGTTAATTTACGTCTTGGCATTTTCAGAAAACTCGTTTCAAATCGAAGCCGTTGATAAACTGACTTCATTTCGAAATAAGAACATTCATGAAGCATATGCAAAGAACCAAACTTCAGAAAAAAGGCGACCAAATTGACGAAATGTCTCATACTGATTTTTATTGGATCGATTCAAGTTGTTATTGAGTTTTAAATGATTTTACAGCGATTTACTCGAAGATTACATACTTTTAAAAACGATTGAATACGATATCCCTAACTCTTGTGGAGCAGTATAATTCCAATACATATGAGAAATGGACCAATCAAAATTGAAGCTGGTCTTTGGTAAGAATCCAGATCAGCGCTTGTGCGGGCATATTAGGAATGAAAATAATTTCCTAATTCTGTCTCCCTCTGACACATCGTATTATGTCGTGAAAAGTAATCATTTATAACTTCATGTGAATTACCTCACTATTTCATGTGAGATGTTTCAATCGCTTCATTCCGTTTTCTTGGTGTTCCGCATATCATTGTTAACTCCTATTCATATTTTAGAATGGGCATTTCCAGTACGTCAAAATATGCACTTTTGTTAACATGACGTGATGGAGGGCAGTTTATAACACAGTGTACTAGAGCACTATTTATAGTGCTATCTTTAGATAGGTATGCTAGATAGACCTGGCTCTATGGTTGATTGGGTCCAACCATAGACTCGAAAATTACAGGGCTCGCAACATTTTCATCGCCATCTGTCGGGGTGATACACCAACATAAACAATAAATTATTTTAAATTTGACTTTTAGATGCCGCGGAATTATTCTAACACCACGAACCTAACCTATTTCCAATGTTTTTAATGTGAGCATGCCGAAAAAAGTCACCACATGATCTCTCATTCCGAAAATATGCTCATTCTATTAGAGATTTCATTTCTTTCGATTACAGATTTCATTTAATTCTAAGGGATCTGTAATTTTCGAGTCTATGGTTGGACCCAACATGGCGGTTTCTGGTATACTCCCCTTTATAGAGCCTTAGTTGTACCCATTTATTCACTCTGAATTTTGAAGAACTGATTTATTATTCGATATTGAAAATGTGATTTCAACGCGTGTGAATAGTGAATAGTATTATAAGTTCTATGGTGTGAATTCAAACGTCCCGCTGCTGTGACGTCAGTGGCTCAGTTTGTAATATGATTGATTGAAGCCCAGAATAACTGAGAGACACGCCGCTGTTGTCAAGTCTTTGTAAAATCTCTGAATTTATTCATAAATATATTCAGTAATATTATATATGATGTGATCACTATAATGTTTTTGAAACATCGACATATAACAAATTAATTTTCATCAAAGTTAATATAATACTCATTCACTGAAAATACAAATAATGATGTGGCAACATAGAACTTATAGTTACTATAAGCACAGAATACCTAACAGTTAGGTATTCTGTGCTATAAGTTCTATGATAAAAACATAACCTTCCTGTTAATCATTATTCGAAGTCTTGTCTCATTGATTTTGATATAGTAACTATAAGTTCTATGGCAGCACGTCATGAGGAGTACAGCCAATCAAAACCTTTCTGGACACCGACGTCACGATTTCCCTCTTCTTCTGATCGTTTGAATTCTGTAGATTATTTTGGCGTTTTCAATATTTTTTTTAGGGGATAAATTGACGAAGAAAAAATAGAAAAAAATCACGAATTACGTGAGAATCCAATATATGTCAAAATATATTTTTTTCTGAAAATTACTGGAAAAGCCCATTGAACGCAAAATATTTATCTGACATATTGTCATCCTCGATATCTATTTTCTTGTCGTCTTTCGAAATATACATTACCTCTACATACTTCTACAATTTTTGAATTTCCATTTGAGGTAAGCGTAAAACTCAATCCTTACTAAAGATTTGGCTTCAAGTTGTGACTGTGAAAAGGATGGGTATTATCCAATAGTATATTTTTCAATGAGCGGTAATGTAAGTCATAACACACGCAGATGAATTTTGCAGCCCGAGCCGTCAGGCGAGGGGTGTAATTCATCAAGTGTGTTATGACTTACATTACCGCGAATTGAACACTATACTTCGACTTCTTCAGTAAAATTCGAATTAATCTGCATTTTCAAAATTGACAACAGTTGTCAAAAGCGATTTCTGTCGTCGAAAATAGAATCGATATCGAATCCCGTAGAAAACGTCAAAAATTCACGTTTTCCAAATGCAATTTTTGGATATTCAGACCTAAGAAAATGTAGAAATGGATGGCGAGAACGTTACCTTGATGTCTGAAATATAGTTCCCATTGACCCGACTTTTTTATTCATTTCGTAAGGTACATTTTACCTATTTGTATTAGAGTGAGTTATAGGCGTGAGTTATTATTACCTCACACTATTGGTTTATAGAGACTATTACAGATCAAAATCAGTTGAATAATGGATATATTATTCTATGGGAGTAGATAAATTTATATTATTGGATAATATATGCCTGTCACACATAACAGAAACCCAGAAATTTTTGTCGAAAAGCCAAGTGAATCGGATTTTGAAGATTATTTTCATAGTATTACTGCGTTTCTGCTCTGTGCGGCAGGCCATATCCATGGGAACATGGCAATCTCGCTGTTCCTCCAACTTGAGATGTTATCCATTATTTAAATCTGAGCAGCAAGGCTATAATATCATTCCTAGTTACCTTGGAGCATAGAATAACTGGAGGGAAAGCTTCATACGCTCGACAGAACATTTTGGATTTCCAATGACGGCGGAGGTTAGAGTTTCGTGTGACGCCCAATAGAGGAGCGCTGTGATCGTTTATAAGGCTACATGTCACAAATCTTGTTCTGTGGCGCTACAATTGCAAAGAATATAATGTGGCTGTCATTGTTAATCATAACATAGACAATATTGATGACATATCATAGCTTTATTCTAATCAACTATTTAGGCGCAATTATATGGAAAGTCGGTGATCGGTAATAAATTTGTCATATGTAATACCACTAGAGATGGCAAAATTTCTCGATTGTAATATGAAAGTTTGTTGCTCGGAAATTTCGCGAATGACATTTGTATGTCATGAGCGAAATTTCCGAAAAGCAACAAACTTGAAAGTTTTTTCGAGATGAAACGATCGTTGCTACGGAAACTTCCTTACTAAAAATGGAAAGAGTGGAATAGTCAACACAATATCCTTATCGGAAAAAGCGAACGTTCAGGTAAGTTTATTATTAAAATAAGGAAAGACAGAGGTGTTAACTGTTCTCGTGTATCATACGCAGAATTGTATGGTACTCCGTACACATTCCCTTTGCTAACACTAAGATTTGGAGCGGGAAACAATTTTTCATTATAATGTCGGATTTACGAAAAAAATTATGTTTTGCTTTTTTTTTTATTCTTGAGGCCAAAGGAAATCTTGTTCTCATTTTCCATTTTTCCGAAAATGGCTCTGTTAAGGAGATATAGCCATTTTGAAAAAAAATTCGGGCTAAATACGTGCCTGAAAAAATTCTCTGCGAACACTTCAAAGTTCATATTTTTCGATTTAAATTGAGGTGATTAGATGTTCTGAGTGATACAATTAGAAAATACTAAAGCACTAACCTTATTTGAATAAGAATGTAACAAACACGTTATTTCCTAACAAAAACACTCAGTTCTGCCCGATTATTTCTGCAATAGAAGAGTCCCTTCATGCTGGCCAACTGTTTAAAAATACCTGAAAATCACTTCCCTTTTTTTCGCAATGATTCAACTCTTACCTGAAAGCTTTAATCCCAATGAGTGTATCCTGAAAATATTAGATGTCACGAAGGTCTTCATCAAAAGCTATAAATTTTTGTTTTCTTATGTTTTCATTAATGGAAATCTATGACTTTCCAACATAGAAAACGAGTAAAACGACTTGTTTATATTTTTACTTGCTCCTAAGCTGTTTTCATTGACTTAGAAATTAGAATATCTATTCTAAATCAATGGCTGTTTCAGGTATTCTTGAGGGATATTATGATCCTCGTAATTCGAGGTTCTGAGCTGTGACTTCATCTTTCTGTAAGATGGAAATTAGAAAAGGTGAAGTATCTGCACGAAAAGATTTTTATGTTTCAATCGTCATGATATATTTGAATTTTAGGCCAGTAGATGATTATATAACAATGTAAGCAAAGTACTAGTACTGGAAAAAACTGTTTTCAATTGCTCTTCAAGGAAAAGTAAAAACACGGCTGTTCGTTTTGATAAATTTCCTGAGGAAGATGCCTCAACACCGAATATCACTAATGCCTTTGGCATATTGCATAACTTGGACTGGAGAAAAGCATGGATGGAAACCTTGCTGCAAAGAATATATGTGTTTGTTCCCTTCACGTGGACGATTACGTCAAGTTAATTTCAGATTTATATCCAGATTGATAAATCCATAAATAAATTGCTCCAGAGAGATTAGTTTTAGTAGTAATAAAACTGAAACTGTGAAGTAGCCATTTTTAAGGGAGTTTCTCAATCAACTGCGAACAATATTTTTAGTAAATATATTGTGTGTATTTAGCTGATATTTTGAGATGTGGTATTCACTGGCCAAGTTCTGATGTTGAATTGATGAATTTACCACTTTACATTTTAAGAATATACTATGATTTCAAAGTGATACTTCATTATAATGATTTTCTAGTACAATGATCCTAATTTCTCATGCGGCATCAGGGCTTATTCACATCCAGATCATAGTCTATGGCAGTTGTAAATACTTTTGGGTTGATATTCTGTAGTAAGTTTCCATGCAAATAAAGAACATTCAAAACAATCATTTATTTCCCTAATTTCCTTTTAATTCCTCGTAGAATTTCTATCCAATTAGAAGCGAAAACCCAATTATACACCTATATTTAATAAACTCCACAATACAGGGTTAATAATACATTAATTCACTGAAAGTCTTCCTATGATCTCTACAAATTCAAATAAAACACCTATAATAATCAGTTTTACATCTTGCAACAGGTATTCATACGAGTGCTCCTTCTTCGGAAATTAATGAAATTTGATATTTCTGCAGTATCTTGAATCATTTTTACACTGTTAGTAGAAACATCTCATTCATCAGAAAAGGTATTATATAAAACAAACTCTAGCGAAATCCTCATTTGATTCGAAAAATTCAAATTCTCCATTCAAACATTTTGGTGGGATATTTATTTTCCATTGATGAAACCCTAAGAAAACAAAAATTTATAGCTTTTGATGAAGACCTTCGTGACATCTAATATTTTCCGGATACACTCATTAGGATTAAAGCTTTCAGGTAAGAGTTGAATCATTGCGAAAAAAAGGGAAGTGATTTTCAGGTATTTTTAAACAGTTGGCCAGCATGAAGGGACTCGTCTATTGAAAAGCCATATTTCTCCTACCAAAATAAGTTCCTTCTTCGACTTTCCTGAAGATTAGTTTATGAACACTAATAATTTGTTCTTATTTTCCTCTATATTCTAAAAGGATCTCATGAAAATTGGTTTCTCACTAACCTATCCTAACTCCATTAACCAAAGTCTTATGATTAGAGGTCAATGACCCAACCTTACCACTGTGATATTTCACTCACAGAACTCTAGAGAAGACGATGCCAAATTGACGATTTTCTCTTCAAAGAATGGTATAGGCGATGTAGCCGCCACGCAAGACAAGCCATTGTTCTGTGTCTCCACCGCCAACGCAACGACTAACGAGTCCCATCACAGGCCAATCTCAAGTATGTGATACAATGAACGACGCTTACTCGATAACCTTCTTCATGGACTTCGATTTATTTATGTATTTACTCACAGAGAATGAAGCAAACAGGTGATGATTGTGATGTGAAGTGTAGTGTCGATTGAGAATTCCAAGAGGATATTGTTCAGATAGATATTTTCCTGAAGGACCGGTAACAATAAATTTCCAATAGAAACTATGTAATTTCATGCTTCTCAAAATTCTCCCACATTTGTGGGATTTTTTACATCGAACGTTCTTCCATCATAGAGATTTTAGTCTTGACAAAGTTGATAAACATTCTGACAACGTTGTCAATTTGTCAAGAGACCAGAGAAGAAAAAATATTCGATGAGATTTAACTCAGGACAGCATTCAGATTATTCTTGAAATTCATGATTTTTTCCTCAAATTTAATCTTATACAATTGGAAATAACCTGAGAACGACGCGTTTTATTGAAAAAACATAGGAATCCTTTTGTTTTCTAAAATGATTGATTCTTTCGAAAACGTGAACCGTTTATATTTTTCAAGTGATTTTATAGTATTTTTGCGTGAATTTATGAGTCGACTAGGCTGTTACTTTTATACCAGGAGAAATATGGAATAAGTTCTAATTGAGGAATATGCACCATGAATAGACTGAACAATCAACCAAAATTCAGTTCATTCGAAATATCGGAATATATGGAAAGAATAGTGTTAATTTCATGGATTTTTGACACCCTGTATCTTTCAAACGAAACCGAAATTTGAAAAATGTTATGGGAAAAAAGTGTTTCGTGTGATGAGAGGAATCTACAGATGAAATATATGTACAAGTCACACACCCTGTATATTATGATATAGTAACAAATGGTTCATAATAAGTAATAGCAACTAACAAATGGTTCATAATAAGTAATAGCAACTAATAATCATTAAAGATAATTTTATCAAGGATAGCCTGGTTGGACCTACGAACGACATTGGCGCCATCTCGTGGCCTTGTGGCGAACTAACAAGTTCCGACGTTCGTGGCAGTTCATTTTTGTAGCGAAGCCTTTCCTCCAGTTATTCTATGCTCCTAGATGTTACTATAAGTTCTATGCATTCCATGCTAATGTAAGTTCTATGGTTGTTATGCAAAAGATGAATTTTGCAAGACAACTGTAACTAGGCGAATGTCCCACTTTACACTCAATTAAAACGATCGTAAATGTCAATCCAAAAGTGGATATTCAGATTTCCACAATTCAATTATTCAAAATTAGAAGTCGCTGTCTGCTTTCGTATTGAATTTTGACTGTTTTGAATTCAAATCACAACTGACAGCTCCTGCCAAAATACCACATGTTTCCGACAATTTAATTACGCATGTGATAATTTCCAATCCAATTAATTAATTAATTTTCGTCAGGGCTTTCATATCATTGTTAAAACAATATTTTGGAACTAAACCTAATACCTCTAGATTAGGTACAACTCAATTATTTCAAAAAATTGAATTGTCTGCATGCCGTTATATCTTTCCCTAATTATTATTCACAGACGTTAAACCATTCATGTATTAAATACATTATTTCCATGAAAGATGAAGTTTGAGAAAAAATAGCGAGAGAAATGAAAAGCGATATGCGGCCTCAAATTTCCGTTCGACAAGTAAGTCTTAAACAAAACCAAAATCTGAAACAATAAAGAATTGCTCAGTCATGCTATATTTTGATTTCTTAAACGTACATGACGTTACTTGACCTGAGAAAACTTGATATTATCAATTAATTACCCGCAAATTAACTACCTTTTTATGAGAGAATTGGACTAGTTGGGATCTAATTCCGAAGTAAAGCGCTGGATCGTTTCTGGCTTGTTATGCCGTCATCAGTGCAACATAACCCAATCAACGATATCAACCAAATGAAACGGCAGAACTTATATTACTGAAGATTTTCATGAAATTCGTTTTCATTGTGCTGCCGGAGATGCCAAGAAAACTAACATAATATGTGATGGTCATAGCTATATTACATTTAATGTTATGATAGAATTTTATCAAAGCCATGTTGTAAGATTTTCATTTTCATTTAATTTGACGAGAACATTCTACAGGTGAAACATACTGAATTTTGATTCAAGTTTTCGTCATATCAACACACATGTATTATTATCGAATTATGATTATATTCCTGATAACAAATCAAATATTTCCCTATGTTCATGTTGTTCTGCATCAGGATAATTTTGGAAAACCATAAGATACATCCTTATGAATTCAATTTGGAATAACATTTGAAGAAAAGTGTATGTTTGGTGAAATAATGCTGATTCAATTTCAAAAAGATGATACCTGTTTGAACTTGCAAATCGAAATTCACAAAGAACGATACATTTAATAGTATTTATTGGGATGAGGAAAGAATAACCACTTTGGGCATTGGATCTTTCAGGAGTCTTGAAGTATAATATTCTTCAAAAATAATGCAATTCTTGATGTTCATATTTGTGATGGAACTTTATCTGGTAACATAGGACACTCAAATGATTTGTTCTTAAGAAAAATTGGATGTTCACGTTTAGGAGATAGATTTTCAGAGATATTAACTAAAATAAGTGAGCCACTGGTATAGAACAATGTTCAGAATTTATGGTTCCAACAAGACGGTGCACCTCCACATGAGTTAATGTGTCTAATATCTTTGAAAAGACAGATGGTTGGCAACCAATGGTCTCTTGCTACAACTTTCATCCAATTTAACGCCCTTGGATTACCATGTTAGGGGAAGGATAAAAATATGGAAAATGCAAATAAAAACCTTACAATATGGCTTCAATAACAGTTCCTGAAAATTTCATCATTGTAAAATTAAAAGTCAAATTGCTGTTACCATTTTTCTGGTTCCCCTGAATAGAGAATATTTTTCTTAAAGCTAAAATAACTCTGGAAAGCTTCAAGTTATGGATGAAATCTTATGATCAGAGTCACATTAAATTCAATGGGGAATCCAAGAGTTGGATTGGGTATGCCATTTGAAAAAACTAAGTTGATAGGTACTTCCGGTAATACCAGAATTGACAATAACATGAAAATATTTTAAATGTTCTTGGCATCTCGAATGACAAATTCAAGATCAATATCGTGGAATTACCTTGAGTAGTTCTCTATATAATTTTGGGTGACGTAGAAAAGGAACGACCCTGTATTGTTGAATAGAACTGAAGTAATTTCAAGCTATTACAACCCCAAACGAAAAAATTATAACGACTGAAAGGCATCTGTTGAAGCTTGAAATATATTATTACTATTTACTATTAGTACATAAAATCTTTTGCAAATGACCTGCCAACCTCCAATAAAATTTGGCAGTCCCAGTAGGGGATGATTGTTTGAAGTATCAAACAATCTGTTTTTCAAAATTTGAAACACTTTTTTTAATTTTGGTACAAGCACTGCACCTGAATCAACCCCTCATTCCTCTGTAAATTTACTTTGTAAAAAAATCTCATTGAACTCACAGTTTGAACTCATGTACAGACTTCCTGACATTACGAATCACAGAGACTGATGGTTCAGGTAATGAATCTGGATTAACAGGAACTTGCACTCCCCGTTCCCATTCCTGTTTCCATTGATCTTGAATGATCCAGTATTCATCGATAGCCAGTGGTTCTGAATCCGGCAATTTCATTGCACTAATAAGGTCTTTACGAAACAACTCTGCCGGGGCCTCACTTGAGTTTCTATTATAAATCCTGGCCAAGGTGGCGGCCTCTTCATCTTCCACTGCCATTCGCTGGAAATTTACAGCATTAGAGATTATAGATATTTATCCAAATCAATTATTCATAACGGAATACCTCAATGAAATCACATTAATATTACAAAGGAACAATTTATTCTTTATGTATGTATTAAGCACAGTTCAAAGAATTTTCAATTTAGAAATCACAATTTATATCATATTTCAGTAAACTCATCTGTATGAAAACTCCTTAGTGGAAACATTCAAAATAATTAACACTGAATATGGGATCAAGAGTTGATACAGTATACATTATTTGTAAACATGAGACACAAGTCATCCACTTAAAAGGATAAATATATAAATCTTAAACCTAAGCTAAAAATTCTTCAATAGAACAGATGTTGAGAAGAATGATCCTCATCAGCTGATCACCCAATATATACACAATTCCTGCTCCACCATAGGTGTACTTTATATGAATTGATTTGAAAAAATATTGTTATTATACACGCAAACAATCAGTACGAGTGAAAATCCATAGATACCTTTCTCCTTTTGACGGGTACAAAGCCATCTTCAGAACGATTAGGCCTTTTTATTCTATGGGACATCGCACTTATATGGTGCAAGCAGGTAATGTCCTCCACGTAACCTGCAATGAAGTTTATTAGAAACAAAACATATTGAACAAGTGCAAATTCTAATATATTCACACTGAATCTAACTTCATATGACTGATATAGCAGAAAAGCTTTAAATGAAATTCCTAATTGACAATTGTAAACAAAAAGCACAAATGCAACAAAATGTACTCACTACATAATTATTCTTTTACTGGACATATACCAAGGTAAATATTTAGGTCTGAAACAAAAGTTTCCAATATTTAGACACATAATTTACCGCAATTTGGTTCTGTACTATTTCAAAGTAAAGCACCACAAATGTAGTAAGATCACTTCATATTATAGAAGATGTTGGAAAGAAAAGAATAAAATCAAACACAGATTAGAGCCTATAGATTTGTGCTAAGCATACACAAACGAAATAGTTCCCAAATCAATACATACGTTTGAATCAACAAAAGTAAAAGGTATAATCCATGCATATTCAACCATTTTTCATAAATAGTAGGTAATAATTTTGTGAATACAGTGTCAAACACTAAAGGTGGCTCCCATGTCTAACATTGTAAACATTTCCAGAATGGTGTATCACTAGCACAAACCAAGGATTTCATAGTGTAAAACAATATGTAAATACCAATTCTTGGAATTCCTTTACCATTTCTTTAAGGATTTTCATATTTCCGATTGATTTTCAATTGAATTTTGGCAAATCAACTTCACTAGACTCCATTTATTGGTAAGCCTAACAACATTGACAGAGAAGGTGGCGCCACTATCAATCTACGACACAGCACGAAACAAGAAATATTGTGATCCTTCTTTGTCTTCGGTGGATATGGAAAATATAATCTATTAAAAATCTTCAGCTGTTAATTCGGGATCCTTGGGATTTTTCCACTTCAGGATGTATTCAAATAAATTAGAGGAAATGTGGAATATCAATAACAAAATGATTTTCAAACACATTCCGTTTCAAATTATACTCTCCATCTTTCTCTTTCTTTCCAATTCCAATATGTCTTCGGTGAACGATTCACTAATCGCTTTACATTCCAATGCATCTCGATGATAATACAAATAATGGGAGAAATCTATATATTTCAGGTAAATTGAAATATTTCCGAAAAGATTTGGCCATTTTCGGTTCTGAATTTAAGTAGAGAAAAAATAGCAGGTATTCTTTGGCGCCCTATTAACTGAATATTTAACCTGAACTTGAAAAATCACGTGACGACATCAATATTTTGGCGGGGATAATATATTATGCCTTTACCTTCGATATTCAGTTTAAAAATTGAACTGAAATCGAGCTAATAATTTAATTTATATTTTAAAATTTCGAGAAAAATTTTCAATCAATACCGCAGATGTTCAAGCCGATAAAGTTACGCCCACTTCTATAAAAATTCGCATGCTCTATCAACATTGTTGATACGTCATCAGACAAGTCGATATGGATTACTTAATTATTGAGTGAAATAAGATGTTAAGATTGACCAAAAGATTTGTCTTCGTATATTTTTAATACATTTTAGGAACATTGTTTCATAAAAAGATAGCTATTTCACTTTTTTCCGAAAATCGAAGTGCAAGGATTCCAAAGATATGCAAGATAAAACCAGAGAAAATGTATACATTTTCAAATTTTCCTCAGAATAAGCTCGTATATATGAGTCGGAAGTTACACGTATAAATATCATATTTTATTGATTATTTATTTAATCAATTCAATTTTTTTCAATTATCTGCATCCATCAATACGCATTTATATCGTAATTTCCATTCATTATCTATCTTCTATATATATAAAAGAAAGATGTTGGTTACACCATTTATAACTCGAGATCGGATGGACTGTTTGTTATGAAACTTCATATACGTATTCGTCTACGGTCTGGTTATTATAAAATACAATAATACTTTGAAAAAATCGATGAAAATTTTACTTATACAGGAAATGCTTTTCCTGCTTTTGAGTAAGGCCACTAGATGTCGCTACAGTTACAGTTACGCTACCGCTTATTCCTTATTCGTTTGTACTTCATTTGATATTCTCCCCGTTAGATGGCGATATAAACAAATAGTGTGTACAGTGACTATATTCCCTCTATAGTCACTGTAATAGTGTATAATTTGAGTTGCCTACAACTCTGCGCTGTTGGGCAAAACCAAAATGTCTTAGCGTAAGAGCAGATGTCTAAAAGGATTAGATTTCGTTGAGATATGAGAAAAGTTTCGTTCTTACCACTTCAGATGGCGCTATTCACACATTATGACTGATGATCATTAGTTATTTTTATAGTTTTATTTATTCCAAATAACGTATTCGTGAAGGTACTATATTTGAAATTATCACAATTGAATGGCGATGAATTTGTTGAGGCTTTCGCGGCCATCGATTGATGTCATCTGTTCTTTTTTCGAGCATTAAGGTTGTCGTGGTTTGAAATGGTCGAAAAAAGAACATATGACATCAATTATACTGTGTAATTTACATAGGGCTTATAATACCATGAAAGGCTATTAACAGATCCAGAAGCGGGTGGAAATCACATGGAATTTTTATCGAAATGTCAAGTAAATCGGATTTTGGCGATGAGTTCCAATCGTGAGATGCCCATTCTTATCTTTCCTCATAATTTTTAAAATGTTTTTGAATTTCTGTTTGGGTAATAAATATATTTGCGGAAATAACTGAATTCAAAATTGCCATTATTAGTGATTGACATATTATGACATATTATTTTTGTGTATCTGTTCTGTGTGATAGTTCATATCCATGGAAACATTTGACAGTTCAAAAATTAGAGAACCAAGCCGTTGATCTCCGATCACCGGTGATTACGATTTGTGAAATTCACCGTAAGTATCATTTAGGCGTAACAAAGTTCGCCGGGCCAGCTAGTATAGCAATAAAGTGCATCTCCGGGTCTACGTTCCCAGATCTCACGATTTCTGTGCATCCATCTCACTTTCTCACCTCCCAGTAAACGGCAGAGGCTGGACTCGCACTTCCTTGTCTAGCGCGTTATTCTACATCATAGGGAACGGAACAAAGATATTCTACAAGTTGTAGAGCATCTTTGGAGCGGAGTACGGACACAGTGTAGACAGACACTAGTGCCTATACAGCGGACGGGTATTCCACCAACGTACAGCCAGCGGCCGATTTTTTTTATTTGAATAATTATACAAACTACCATCTCTGTAAATTTCAGCAGGGTTAAAATGACTGAAACTCAATATTTTTTTTACAAGTTTCCATGTCCAGCGGACGAGATTTCTACCAACGTACAGCCAGCGGACGATTTTTTTTTATTTGAATAATTATACAAACTACCGTCTCTGTAAATTTCAGCAGGGTTAAAATGACTGAAACTCAATATTTTTTTACAAGTTTCCATGTCCAGCGGACGAGATTTCCATCAACGTACAGCCAGCGGCCGATTTTTTTTATTTGAATAATTATACAAACTACCATCTCTGTGAATTTCAGCAGGGTTAAAATGACTGAAACTCAATATTTTTTTTACAAGTTTTCATGTCCAGCGGACGAGATTTCCACCAACGTAGAGCCAGCGGACGATTTTTTTTATTTGAATAACTATACAAACTACCATCTCTGTAAATTTCAGCAGGGTTAAAATGACTGAAACTCAATATTTTTTTTACAAGTTTTCATGTCCAGCGGACGAGATTTCCACCAACGTACAGCCAGCGGACGATTTTTTTTATTTGAATAACTATACAAACTACCATCTCTGTAAATTTCAGCAGGGTTAAAATGACTGAAACTCAATATTTTTTTTACAAGTTTTCATGTCCAGCGGACGAGATTTCCACCAACGTACAGCCAGCGGACGATTTTTTTTATTTGAATAACTATACAAACTACCATCTCTGTAAATTTCAGCAGGGTTAAAATGACTGAAACTCAATATTTTTTTTACAAGTTTCCATGTCCAGCGGACGAGATTTCTACCAACGTACAGCCAGCGGACGATTTTTTTTTATTTGAATAATTATACAAACTACCGTCTCTGTAAATTTCAGCAGGGTTAAAATGACTGAAACTCAATATTTTTTTACAAGTTTCCATGTCCAGCGGACGAGATTTCCATCAACGTACAGCCAGCGGCCGATTTTTTTTATTTGAATAATTATACAAACTACCATCTCTGTGAATTTCAGCAGGGTTAAAATGACTGAAACTCAATATTTTTTTTACAAGTTTTCATGTCCAGCGGACGAGATTTCCACCAACGTAGAGCCAGCGGACGATTTTTTTTATTTGAATAACTATACAAACTACCATCTCTGTAAATTTCAGCAGGGTTAAAATGACTGAAACTCAATATTTTTTTTACAAGTTTTCATGTCCAGCGGACGAGATTTCCACCAACGTACAGCCAGCGGACGATTTTTTTTATTTGAATAACTATACAAACTACCATCTCTGTAAATTTCAGCAGGGTTAAAATGACTGAAACTCAATATTTTTTTACAAGTTTTCATGTCCACAGTGGCGTAGCTAGATAGTCCGGGGCCCTGGTGCAAAAATCGAAGAGGGGGCCCCTTAATGAATTATTTTCGAGTCAAAATATAAGTACTTCGAAGAAGCAAAGTTACTTACCGAAGGTACAGTTGAGGAGTATACTTGAATAAATTATGTTGTTATTTATGTATTTGAGTAGGTATATTAAATTCATTATATTAATGTTATATTAATGTGGATGAAAACGAGGGCTTTGAAAACATTTTTTATAGATATTTACTATATTCACAAAAAAATTATCATTGTCACTATGACCTTCTAGCCTTATTTTTCCTATTGATACGTTAGATTATTTGGTGAAATCACAATGAGAATAAATTATTCAACGAATGAATTCAAATTTATTATTGAGGATTCGAACCTAGAGATCCATCAAGTCTAGATTTGAAGTCATTCATTCCTTCGGAAAAAATAATGTTTACAACCTACTCTTTGCGAAAGATTCAATGACTTCACTCAAATCTAGACTTGATGCAGCTTCATTTTCAATTGATAGGTATAAGTCATAAATGTCGCAGTTGAGCTTGGCTCATAGTGTTCCGCAAATAATTTTATATTATTCTTAATTCAGCTTCTACAGAGGTGACAGGAAGATTGTATGGAACAGTAATATTGCTGTTAATACTTCTGTTAGATCGCATTCCAGCATTCCGTGTTTCCTTATTATTTTCATACAGAACTCATGAATTGTCCATGCCTTATTCAATTCAGGTAGAAATAGGTGATAAATATTAAGAACTTGAATTGAAAAGTTGGTCCCTCTCATATCGCAATATTTACTTTGAAATTGGTCGAAGCTTTGAAATACAGTTTTTTCGTCTACCTATATCTAGTAGAAATGATGGTGAAAATTCCAAATTTTGTTGACTGCAGTCATACACTCGAAACTTTAATTCAATCAATCAATCGAATCTTTATTGTACTACAGGCCTAATACAATAGCGTGTACTCGTCAATTTTCAGCATAAATAACACATTATTAAAATAAATATGGACATAAAATGAACTTACAGTCTAGGACAAACTATACTTATATCACAGATAGGTTTGTGTCGCAGAAAAACTCTGAGAGCGAATAATACGCTTTTGTTACAAGGAGCGCCTTCAATTCTCTTTTAAATTTAATGAAACTTAATAGTTTCCAATGATTCGGCAGTTTGCTGAAAACTGCAACCGAAATATAAGAAGGCAACTTCTAAAATTGAGAAATTATTTTATCGAGCACTCCATTGAAAATATTTATTTCGGAAAATTCTCCCCTGCTTCGAAATCGGTGATCGGAAGCTAATTCTTCGAAATATTTTTTACCTATTTTTGTCTCTTTTCTTCGAAATGGGGATCTTTACCATATGATATGACATTTTCTATAGCCTTGCACTTGAAGGACTCGAAGTCACTCCTATAAATTTTTTTCTTTGTATTCGTCTCTTCTAAAGCTCTGCATACGTCGTCCAGATGCATAATTGATATCATTGAGAATGCGGTGCATTAAATCGCCGAGGAAAATAAATTCAAAATTTATTTGCAAGAATTTTATATAACTATTTCAGCTAATGCACGAATGATATGAAAAAAATGAAATTTGATTGCCGAAATTATGTTAACCCTATACTGAACCATCTAGTCGGATTTAGTTTTTTCAGATAGGTGTCCGATTCACCAGTGAATTTTGGCAATAAATCCCTACATTCGATGATATTTCGGAAAAAAACATTTTTCAACAACTGAATATAATAAAAACAATGTTATTCACATAATAGATCACAGAGAAAAATCAAAGTTTGAATTTTTTTTAAGTTCAAACGCGATTTGATGGTCAGCGCTTGGGGGCCCCCTGAGGTCGGGGGCCCTGGTGCACTGCACACCCTTGCACCCACGTAGCTACGCCGCTGCATGTCCAGCGGACGAGATTTCCACCAACGTACAGCCAGCGGACGATTTTTTTTATTTGAATAACTATACAAACTACCATCTCTGTAAATTTCAGCAGGGTTAAAATGACTGAAACTCAATATTTTTTTTACAAGTTTCCATGTCCAGCAGACGAGATTTCTACCAACGTACAGCCAGCGGACGATTTTTTTTTATTTGAATAATTATACAAACTACCATCTCTGTAAATTTCAGCAGGGTTAAAATGACTGAAACTCAATATTTTTTTTACAAGTTTCCATGTCCAGCGGACGAGATTTCTACCAACGTACAGCCAGCGGACGATTTTTTTTTATTTGAATAATTATACAAACTACCATCTCTGTAAATTTCAGCAGGGTTAAAATGACTGAAACTCAATATTTTTCTACAAGTTTCCATGTCCAGCGGACGAGATTTCCATCAACGTACAGCCAGCGGCCGATTTTTTTTATTTGAATAATTATACAAACTACCATCTCTGTGAATTTCAGCAGGGTTAAAATGACTGAAACTCAATATTTTTTTTACAAGTTTTCATGTCCAGCGGACGAGATTTCCACCAACGTACAGCCAGCGGACGATTTTTTTTATTTGAATAACTATACAAACTACCATCTCTGTAAATTTCAGCAGGGTTAAAATGACTGAAACTCAATATTTTTTTACAAGTTTACATGTCCAGCAGACGAGATTCCTACCAACGTACAGCCAGCGGACGATTTTTTTTATTTGAATAATTATACAAACTACCATCTCTGTAAATTTCAGCAGGGTTAAAATGACTGAAACTCAATATTTTTTTTACAAGTTTCAATGTCCAGCGGACGAGATTTCTACCAACGTACAGCCAGCGGACGATTTTTTTTTATTTGAATAATTATACAAACTACCATCTCTGTAAATTTCAGCAGGGTTAAAATGACTGAAACTCAATATTTTTTTACAAGTTTCCATGTCCAGCGGACGAGATTTCCATCAACGTACAGCCAGCGGCCGATTTTTTTTTATTTGAATAACTAGCTGGCCCGGCGAACTTTGTTACGCCTAAATGATACTTACGATGAATTTCACAAATCGTAATCACCGGTGATCGGAGATCAACGGCTTGGTTCTCTGATTTTTGAATGGTCAAATCGAGTTGATGCTAGATGAAACTCAGATCACCCCCCACGAGTATCGAAGTCCTTAGAAAAAGTTACACAATGTGGTGCACATAAAATATTTCATACATTGTGTACCTGATTTTCAATCGTTATTACCCCCCCCCCATGAAAAAAAAGCTATATCCGCCCTTAGGCGAGATTTCCATGTTTCCATGGATATGAGCTGTCACACCGAACAGAAACACAAATATAATAATGTCAATTACTTATTATGGCTATTTTGGATTCAGTTATTTCCGCAAATATATTTATTTCAAAAATCATGAGAAAAGATGAGAATAATGGACAACTCACGATTGAAACTGATCGACAAAATGCGATTTACTTGAAATTTCGATAAAAATTCACTGTGATAGAATTCTATGCAAATTATACAGTAATTGATGTCAATACCTTCACGATTACGTTATTTTGAATAAATAAAGATGAGAAGATAACTAATAATAATCAGTCATAAGTTCTGAATAGCGCCACCTGAAGTGGTAAGAACGAAACTACTCTCAGATCAGACATATCTCAACGAAATCTCATCATTTTAGAGATCTGTAATATAACGCTAAGACATTTCGGCTTTGGTCAACAGCGCAGAGTTGGAGGCAACCCAAATTACACACTATATGTTTACATCGCTGTCTAACTGTAGCGACACCTAGTGGCCTTACTCGAAAGAAGGAAAAGCATTTCCTGTATAAGTAAAATTTTCATCGATTTTTTCAGAGTTTTATTGTATTTTATAATAACCAGACCGTAGCGTAGACGAATCCATATATGAAGTTTCATAACAAACAGTCCATCCGATCTCGAGTTATAAATGGTGTAACCAACATCTTTCTTTTATATATATAGACTAGCTGTCCCGGCGAACTTTGTTTCGCCTAAATACGGTGAATTTCACAAATCGTAATCACCGGTGATCGGAGATCAACGCCTTGGTTCTCTGATTTTTGAACTGTCAAATCTATTTGCTGCTAGATCATGCTCCGATCACCGGTGTACCGTTGTATAAACTAATCACTGCTATTTTTTCAAGCAGGCGATGAATTAGGCAAAATATACAAAATTTTAGTGCTATTGTTATTCGCACGAAAAAAATTCTCCTCATTCAAGTGGTATCCAATTGTTGAACATATAACATTTTGTTTTAAATGCTTCACAGTTCTGTCATTGCAATACCTATCTTGTAATGAATGACAACACGAATGCAAATATAAATCCCGATCGAATTGTATGGATGAGAAATAGTTCCAATGATGAATTACCTACCTCTGATCACCCGATCACTGTATAAACCACTTTAGTTCTGCCAATACAACGCTGAAAATTTGAATTGAAGTACTTTGTCTATAGTACTTTAACTTCACTTCACAAATACGCTAAGACATTTTCTTATTTTCCTTCTTGACGTTCACCAGAATGAATTCAAATATTTGAACCAACTGATAAAATTAGAACTTATTTTGTGAATAGCGCTTTCTGAAGTGGAAAAAACGAAACTTTTCTAATATTCTCAATGTTGGCTAATCAAAATCTGATTAGTGCCCACACCATTATTTTAAACATCTTAGCCTTTTGGTGCTCAGCTTTCAGTTGGTGGAGCAGCGAGATTTCCATGTTTCCATGGATATGGGCTGTCACACAGAACAGAAACAAAAATGTAATTACTAATTATGGTAAACATATTAATTCATATACATAGATGAGAATGGACAATTCACGATTGAAACCGATCGCCAAAATCCGATTTACTTGACATTTCGATTAAAATTCACTGTGATATTCATTCGCTTCTTGATCTGGTAATAGCCTTTCATGGTACTATAAGTTCTATACATCGCCATCTAATGGTAATAATATCAAATATAGTACCTTCGCGATTACCTTATTTTGTTTTGAATAAATAGAACTGTGAAAATAACTAATAACCAGTTTAGTATAGTATAGAACAATCAGTCATAATGTGTGAATAGCGCCACTTGAAGTGGTAAGAACGAATTTTCCCTCATATCTCAACGAAATCTAATCATTTTAGAGATCTGCACTCCTACGCTAAGACATTGTGGTTTTGGTCAACAGCGCAGAGTTGGAGGCAACCCAAATTACACACTATATGTTTAAATCGCAATCTAACGCAATCTAAGCTATAGCGTAACTGTAACTGTAGCGACACCTAGTGACCTTACTCAAAAGAAGGAAAAGCATTTCCTGTTTAAGTGAAATTTTAATCGATATTTTCAAAGTTTTATTGTATTTTATAATAACCAGACCTTAAACGAATCCATATATGAAGTTTCATAACAAACAGTCCATACGATCTCGAGTTATAAATGGTGTAACCAACATCTTTCTTTTATATATATAGATTATAGATTATACAAACTCCCATCTCTGTAAATTTCAGTAGGGTTAAAATGACTGAAACTCAATATTTTTTTACAAGTTTCCATGTCCAGCGGACGAGATTTCCACCAACGTTCAGCCAGCGGACGATTTTTTTTATTTGAATAATTATACAAACTACCATCTCTGTAAATTTCAGCAGGGTTAAAATGACTGAAACTCAATATTTTTTTACAAGTTTCCATGTCCAGCGGACGAGATTTCCACCAACGTACAGCCAGCGGACGATTTTTTTATTTGAATAATTATACAAACAACCATCTCTGTAAATTTCAGCAGGGTTAAAATGACTGAAACTCAATATTTTTTTACAAGTTTCCATGTCCAGCGGACGAGATTTCCACCAACGTACAGCCAGCGGACGATTTTTTTATTTGAATAATTATACAAACAACCATCTCTGTAAATTTCAGCAGGGTTAAAATGACTGAAACTCAATATTTTTTGTACAAGTTTCCATGTCCAGCAGACGAGATTTCCACCAACGTACAGCGAGCGGACGATTTTTTTTATTTGAATAATTATTCAAACTACCATCTCTGTAAATTTCAGCAGGGTTAAAATGACTGAAACTCAATATTTTTTTACAAGTTTCCATGTCCAGCGGACGAGATTTCCACCAACGTACAGCCAGCGGACGATTTTTTTTATTTGAATAATTATACAAACTAGTTTGGGCCCACGGATCCGCCTTTTTGGTAGATCAATATTATCGGTAGATCAATATTGAATGTAGATTCGCATTTAAGCCCGCAACGGACGGCGAGCGATAATATAATATATATTATAGCTTTGCATTGACATATGTCATTTTAGTATGGAAAAATATCGTAATATCGGAATATATATTATAGCGTCGTCCGCGGGGCTTGGTGCATTTTCATAAGGAGCGATATTGGTGTAATATATGAGATATAATATATCGCTCGTCGTCCGTTGCGGGATTTATATACAAAAAAGGCCAATAGTTGGTAAGAAGAAAAATTTTTTTGACAGGTGTCAAACTCTATGACGAACATCGACAGCCATAGAATGTCACAACTCGACACTCGTGTCACTCTATGACGGACATTGACAACCATAGAATGTCACAACTTGACACTCGTGTCACTCTATAAGCGCGTTCGGCAATAGCATCCGAGAGCGGACGGATTTTTTAGTCACGTGATAACAGATTGTACAGATTTGTCAGATTTTTCTGTAATAAACGAACGCTACGGAGCATTTTGATCGATTTTTCTGTTTGACGTATGTAACGCCTTACCCGAGCCAGATATTAAATTAGAGCTTGAAGGTCTATTCGTCCGTAAAGGTAGTCTGGGTACTATTTTAATTCTTTTGTTATAGTTCTCAACATTTCTACCCCTTGGTTGAGGTGATTCAATATTTTGAATCATTATTTTTTTATCAAACAACATTTTTTTATTTATTACTACACAACAAATAACATAAGACACGAAAATTCAACAGACTGTTCAAGAATATTCGAAGCGGGATAAAAATCCATTCACAAAGGCCGAAAAGTAATTTCTGTTTCTGTTCTGTGGAAAAAAATCCGTTTCCTCCGTCGAAATACACCGAGCAAAAAGATCTACATCCGATTGATCAGATTTTCTTGCCGAACGGTCCAGATGTGTACTCCCCTCAATCTGGATGTAATAAACGAACGGTTCAGATCAATCCGACCAGTCAGATGTCATTGCCGAACGCGCTTTATGACGGACATCGACAACCATAGAATACAGGTGTCAAACTCTATGACGAACATCGACAACCATAGAATGTCACAACTTGACACTCGTGTCACTCTATGACGGACATCGACAACCATAGAATACAGGTGTCAAACTCTGTGACGGACATCGACAACCATAGAATGTCACAACGTTACACTTGTATGTTCCACGGCTATGAAGGAACATAGATATCATTCGTGCAGGGATACATGTCTATTTCGTTATTCTATCTCACTCTGACACATTGCACTATGTCTTGGAACGTGTGTCTTTCGCTCATTCATGTGAATATCTTCCACCATAACCTCACACTCTCACGTGAAATCTTTCGATCGCTTTATTCCGTCTTCTTCAAGTCCCGAATCTCATTGTTAACTCTCAATCGTATCTCGGAACCGAACTGAGAATATTTCAGTGTAATATTTCCATCGTCGTCATCTATTTTCTTGTCGTCCCTCGAAATATACTTAACCTCTACGTTTATCGCGAACTTCGTTATCCTAACCAATGAAATGGCTTCGTGACCGACAACCAAACTTTTTTATTGCCATCGGTGAAATAATGAATGAAATAGAAAAATTAACATTTTGGGAATTTTTAACATCTCGAGGGCCACTACGTAAGTTATTTTCAAGAGTGGAATATGCAGATACAATAATTATGCTTACCTCGATTCGATTCTCTTTCGAATATCAATGTAAGTAATACTTTGAGAATAAAGAACGTTGGGAATTGTTGGATTAAAAGTCGAAAAATTCAAGATTATAACGATCATTTATTGTTTATTCAAAGACTACAATGTATACAATGGAATATAGTTACAAAATGCAGATATCGTATTTCATCATTTCCTGCCCATAGGCTATCATTCGGTCAAAAACATTAAAAAAATCCATTCTCATAAAGGCATGAAGAGTTCCACAAAGACGTCCTGAAAAAAATTGAACTCAATACACATTACACAGCTTAAAAACTGTGGCCTGTGGCCACCAATGCTATCCCTTCGGGACAGCCAGTACTGTAAAACTGAGCAGCTCCCTTCGGGAGCTGCCTGAAAAATAGTTGATATAATGTAAAATTCTCATTCTTTCTAAAATACGTAATTTGTCATTAACGTTCCAGAAATCAATGAACAAATATCATTCCATTCTTGTACTCACTTTGTATTATGTTCATTCGTTCACTTTTTAAAACTGCCCCTCCCCCAATTCTTTCTCTTTCAATATCAACTTGAAATGGAGCCCAATTTGCTTCATAAACTGCAAAACTCCTTCAAAATTTCTGCCAAAATGAGAAAAAGTGACTCAATAGTCGATCATCAATTATGGAAACCTGCAAAGGTAAAAGATTGACAATGACGAAAAACCCTGTAGGAAAATCCTCACCTCGATTCCATTCCATTTAAAATCAATGCTAAAACGTCCCAATTGCAACGTCTCATTTTTCGATACACTCGGAATAAGGCTATCATTCGATCAAAAATATCCAAGTCTCATAAAAGCATGAAGAGTTCCACAAAGACATCCTGAAAAAATTTAAACATCACATTCTGTACGACAATCCCATATTTACATACTTACTGCTACATTCCTACGAAAACATTCCGCAAAGCCAATATGGCGGCATATGACGTGCTCATTTGTTCAAAGCATAGATGCATAGAATGCACGTCAAAGCTCTCCGATTTTATGGACGATATTCACAGAACCTACTAAATTTACGGCACTCGTGAGCTGTGACGTCTCGAAACGTCGAAAAAACCCAACCTAAAAACGGACATCTGTGCGTCCCGTCAATCTTTGAAGGCCGTTGTCAAGAACCCTAACCTACATTTAACGTGAAAAGTCATCGAAATGACTGAAATTCTCTGGTTTTGTCGATATTTTCTGGCCGGATCGGAAAATTTACCGTTTTCGAGAAACGTCAAAACTTTTCGAATTTCTTGCGGACACCCGGAGGACCGTGTCGAAAAACGCTTCTCATCTGTCGCCGAACGGGGATATGGGGCTCCGATCGAAAAAAAGAAACCGTCGGCTGGGGGCCTCCGAAGGTCCGAAAAGTGTCGGACCGATTCGGTCTATCGGTCGATTTCGACCTTTTTCGCGAATTTTTTTGAAATACTTCCCGAACTCGGAAAAAAAATCCGAAGGGGCCCCCCGGAGCCCCCGTCCTTCCCCTTTCCGGAGCCCCCGTCGCCCCCTCGCCGGGGGTCGCGAGCGACCCCCGCGATCGGCTTCGCCGATCGCCTTTTTAGAGCCTCTCCAAAACTTTACCCCGTTCTGTGTTCCTTATTAAATTAAATAATAAGACTAGTTTGGGCCCACGGATCCGCCTTTTTGGTAGATCAATATTATCGGTAGATCAATATTAAATGTAGATTCGCATTTATATACAAAAGAGGCCAATAGATGGTAAGAAGAAAATTTTTTTGACAAATGTCAAACTCTATGACGGACATCGACAATCATAGAATGCTACAACTTGACACTCGTGTCACTCTATGACGGACATTGACAACCATAGAATGTCACAACTTGACACTCGTGTCACTCTATGACGGACATCGACAACCATAGAATGTCACAACTTGACACTCGTGTCACTCTATGACGGACATCGACAACCATAGAATACAGGGGTCAAACTCTATGACGGACATCGACAACCATAGAATGTCACAACTTGACACTCGTGTCACTCTATGACGGACATCGACAACCATAGAATACAGGGGTCAAACTCTATGACGGACATTGACAACCATAGAATGTCACAACTTGACACTCGTATCATTCTATGACGGACATTGACAACCATAGAATGTCACAACTTGACACTCGTGTCACTCTATGACGGACATCGACAACCATAGAATACAGGGGTCAAACTCTATGACGGACATCGACAACCATAGAATGTCACAACTTGACACTCGTGTCACTCTATGACGGACATCGACAACCATAGAATACAGGGGTCAAACTCTATGACGGACATTGACAACCATAGAATGTCACAACTTGACACTCGTGTCACTCTATGACGGACATTGACAACCATAGAATGTCACAACTTGACACTCGTGTCACTCTATGACGGACATCGACAACAATAGAATACAGGGGTCAAACTCTATGACGGACATCGACAACCATAGAATGTCACAACTTGACACTCGTGTCACTCTATGACGGACATCGACAACCATAGAATACAGGTGTCAAACTCTATGACGGACATTGACAACCATAGAATGTCACAACGTGACACTTGTATGTTCCACCGCTATGAAGGAACATAGATATCATTCGTGCAGGGATTAATAGACATGTCTATTTCATTGTATCTCACTCTGACACGTTGCACTATGTCGTGGAACGTGTGTCTTTCGCTCATTCATGTGAATATCTTTGACTATAACCTCACACCATCACGTGAAATCTTTCGATCGCTTTATTCCGTTTTCTTCAAGTCCCGAAAATCATTGTTAACTCTCAATCGTATCTCGGAACCGAACTGAGAATATTTCAGTGTAATATTTCCATCGTCGTTATGTATTTTCTTGTCGTCCCTCGAAATATACGTAACCTCTACGTTTCCTGCGAACTTCATAATCCTAACCAATGAAATGGCTTTGTGACGGACAACGAAACAGCTGACTTCTTTATTGACATCGGTGAAACAACGAATGAAATAGAAAATTAACATTTTGGGAATTTTCAACATCTCGATAGCCACTACGTAAGTTATTTTAAAGAGTGGAATATGCAGATACAATAATTATGCTTACCTCGATTCGATTCTCTTTCACTCAAGTTCTTTTCCGAAGTTAAATGGAAATAATACTTTGAGAATAAAGAACGTTGGGAATTGTTGGATTAAAAGTCAAAAAATTCAAGATTATAACGATTATTTATTGTCAATTCAAAGGCTACAATGTATACAATGGAATAGTTACAAAATGCAATTATTGATATATCAGTTTGGTACACTTTAAATTATTTCATTTCCATCTATCCTTTTCAACTGTGAAGAATCAGCCATTTGGTCCTCTTCTGTATTATTAGATTGCAGTGTTCACGGAATTACTCCGGGAGAAAAAATCTTGAAATAATTCCACCGAAGCTTCTTGTTCAATTTTTCTTCACAAATCTGCATTCATATTTCATCGTCTTCTTTTTTACAGGAGGATATCCATTCCCATGAAAACAGAGATTTCCACAGGCGTTCTCAAAAAACCCTGTAGGAAAATCCTCACCTTGATTCCATTTCATTTGAAATCAATGCTAAAACGTCCTAATTGTAACGTGTCATTTTTCGATACACTCGGAATAAGGCTAGGTATCATTCGGTCAAAAATATCCAAGATATCGATTCCCATAAAAGCATGAAGAGTTCCACAAAGACATCCTGAAAAAATTCAAACATCACATTCTGTACGACAATCCAATATTTACATACTTACTGCTACGTTTCAGTTCCGTTTTTTCTATAAATTACCACTCTCGAAAATTCTTCACGAAAACATTCTGCGAAGCCAATATGGCGGCATATGACTTGCTCGTTTGTTCAAAGCGTAGATGCATAGAATGCATGTCAAAGCTCTCCGATTTTATGGACGATATTCACAGAACCTACTAAATTTACGGCACTCGTGAGCTGTGACGTCTCGAAACGTCGAAAAAACCCAACCTAAAAACGGACATCTGTGCGTCCCGTCAATCTTTGAAGGCCGTTGTCAAGAACCCTAACCTACATTTAACGTGAAAAGTCATCGAAATGACTGAAATTCTCTGGTTTTGTCGATTTTTTCTGGCCGGATCGGAAAATTTACCGTTTTCGAGAAACGTCAAAACTTTTCGAATTTCTTGCGGACACCTGGAGGACCGCGTCGAAAAACGGTTTTCATCTGTCGCCGAACGGGGATATGGGGCTCCGATCGAAAAAAAATAACCGTCGGCTGGGGGCCTCCGAAGGTCCGAAAAGTGTCGGACCGATTCGGTCCATCGGTCGATTTCGACCTTTTTCGCGATTTTTTTTAAAATACTTCCCGAACTCGGAAAAAAAATACAAAGACACTCGCGGGAGCCCCCGTCCTTCCCCTCTCCGGCGCCACCGTCGCCCCCTCGCCGGGGGTCGCGAGCGACCCCCGCGATCGGCTTCGCCGATCGCCTTTTAAAGCCTCCTCAAAACTTTACCCCGTTCTGTGTTCCTTATTAAATTAAATAATAAGACTAGTTTGGGCCCACGGATCCGCCTTTTTGGTAGATCAATATTATCGGTAGATCAATATTAAATGTAGATTCGCATTTATATACAAAAGAGGCCAATAGTTGGTAAGAAGAAAATTTTTTTTGACAGGTGTCAAACTCTATGACGGACATCGACAACCGTAGAATGTCACAACTTGACACTCGTGTCACTCTATGACGGACATTGACAACCATAGAATGTCACAACGTGAAACTCGGGTTACTCTATGACGGACATCGACAACCATAGAATACAGGTGTCAAACTCTATGACGGACATCGACAACCATAGAATGTCACAACTTGACACTCGTGTCACTCTATGACGGACATTGACAACCATAGAATGTCACAACGTGACACTCGGGTTACTCTATGACGGACATCGACAACCATAGAATACAGGTGTCAAACTCTATGACGGACATCGACAACCATAGAATGTCAAACTTGACACTCGTGTCACTCTATGACGGACATTGACAACCATAGAACGTCACAACGTGACACTTGTATGTTCCACCGCTATGAAGGAACATAGATATCATTCGTGCAGGGATTAATAGACATGTCTATTTCATTGTATCTCACTCTGACACATTGCACTATGTCGTGGAACGTGTGTCTTTCGCTCATTCATGTGAATATCTTCGACTATAACCTCACACTCTCACGTGAAATCTTTCGATCGCTTTATTCCGTTTTCTTCAAGTCCCGAATATCATTCTTAACTCTCAATCGTATCTCGGAACCGAACTGAGAATTTTTCAGTGTAATATTTCCATCGTCGTTATCTATTTTCTTGTCGTCCCTCGAAATATACGTAACCTCTACGTTTCCTGCGAACTTCATAATCCTAACCAATGAAATGGCTTTGTGACGGACAACGAAACAGCTGACTTCTTTATTGACATCGGTGAAACAACGAATGAAATAGAAAATTAACATTTTGGGAATTTTCAACATCTCGAGAGCCACTACGTAAGTTATTTTAAAGAGTGGAATATGCAGATACAATAATTATGCTTACCTCGATTCGATTCTCTTTCACTAAAGTTCTTTTCGAAGTTAAATGAAAATAATACTTTGAGAATAAAGAACGTTGGGAATTGTTGGATTAAAAGTCAAAAAATTCAAGATTATAACGATTATTTATTGTTAATTCAAAGGCTACAATGTATACAATAGAATAGTTACAAAATGCAATTATTGATATTTCAGTTTGGTACACTTTAAATTATTTCATTTCCATCTATCCTTTTCAACTCGGTAGAATCAGCCATTTGGTCCTCTTCTGTATTTTTAGATTGCACTGTTCACGGAATCTTGAAATTCCACGGAAGCTTCTTGTTCAATTTTTCTTCACAAATCTGCATTCATATTTCATCGTCTTCTTTTTTTGCAGGAGGTCTTTTTCAGTCAAAAACATCCGGGATATCCATTCCCATGAAAACAGAGATTTCCACAGGCGTTCTCAAAAAACCCTGTAGGAAAATCCTCACCTTGATTCCATTTCATTTGAAATCAATGCTAAAACGTCCTAATTGTAACGTGTCATTTCTGGATACACTCGGAATAAGGCTATGTATCATTCGGTCAAAAATATCCAAGATATCGATTCCCATAAAAGCATGAAGAGTTCCACAAAGACATCCTGAAAATATTCAAACATCACATTTTGTACGACAATCCCATATTTACATACTTACTGCTACGTTTCAGTTCCGTTTTTTCTATAAATTACCACTCTCGAAAATTCTTCACGAAAACATTCTGCGAAGCCAATATGGCGGCATATGACATGCTCATTTGTTCAAAGCGTAGATGTATAGAATGCATGTCAAAGCCCTCCAATTTTATGGACGATATCCACAGAACCTACTAAAACTTCACGTCACCCGTGAGCTGTGACGTCTCGAAACGTCGAAAAACCCAACCTAAAAACGGACATCAGTGCGTCCCGTCAATCTTTGAAGGCCGTTGTCAAGAACCCTAACCTACATTTAATGTGAAAAGTCATCGAAATGACTGAAATTCTCTGGTTTTGTCGATTTTTTCTGGCCGGATCGGAAATTTTTACCGTTTTCGAGAAACGTCCAAATTTCGCGAATTTATTGTGGACACCCGGAGGACCGCGTCGAAAAACGGTTTTCATCTGTCGCCGAACGGGGATATGGGGCTTCGATCGAAAAAAAGAAACCGTCGGTTGGGGGCCTCCGAAGGTCCGAAAAGTGTCGGACCGATTCGGTCCATCGGTCGATTTCGACCTTTTTCGCGAATTTTTTTAAAATACTTCCCGAACTCGGAAAAAAAATCCAAAGACACTCGCGGGAGCCCCCGTCCTTCCCCTTTCCGGAGCCCCCGTCGCCCTCTCGCCGGGGGTCGCGAGCGACCCCCGCGATCGGCTTCGCCGATCGCCTTTTTAGAGCCTCCACAAAACTTTACCCCGTTCTGTGTTCCTTATGAAATTAAATAATAAGACTAGTTTGGGCCCACGGATCCGCCTTTTTGGTAGATCAATATTATCGGTAGATCAATATTAAATGTAGATTCGCATTTATATACAAAAGAGGCCAATAGATGGTAAGAAGAAAATTTTTTTGACAAATGTCAAACTCTATGACGGACATCGACAACCATAGAATGCTACAACTTGACACTCGTGTCACTCTATGACGGACATCGACAACCATAGAATGCTACAACTTGACACTCGTGTCACTCTATGACGGACATTGACAACCATAGAATGTCACAACTTGACACTCGTGTCACTCTATGACGGACATCGACAACCATAGAATACAGGGGTCAAACTCTATGACGGACATCGACAACCATAGAATGTCACAACTTGACACTCGTGTCACTCTATGACGGACATCGACAACCATAGAATACAGGGGTCAAACTCTATGACGGACATTGACAACCATAGAATGTCACAACTTGACACTCGTATCACTCTATGACGGACATTGACAACCATAGAATGTCACAACTTGACACTCGTGTCACTCTATGACGGACATCGACAACCATAGAATACAGGGGTCAAACTCTATGACGGACATTGACAACCATAGAATTTCACAGCTTGACACTCGTGTCACTCTATGACGGACATTGACAACCATAGAATGTCACAACTTGACACTCGTGTCACTCTATGACGGACATTGACAACCATAGAATGTCACAACTTGACACTCGTGTCACTCTATGACGGACATCGACAACAATAGAATACAGGGGTCAAACTCTATGACGGACATCGACAACCATAGAATGTCACAACTTGACACTCGTGTCACTCTATGACGGACATCGACAACCATAGAATACAGGTGTCAAACTCTATGACGGACATTGACAGCCATAGAATGTCACAACGTGACACTTGTATGTTCCACCGCTATGAAGGAACATAGATATCATTCGTGCAGGGATTAATAGACATATCTATTTCATTGTATCTCACTCTGACACGTTGCACTATGTCGTGGAACGTGTGTCTTTCGCTCATTCATGTGAATATCTTTGACTATAACCTCACACCATCACGTGAAATCTTTCGATCGCTTTATTCCGTTTTCTTCAAGTCCCGAATATCATTGTTAACTCTCAATCGTATCTCGGAACCGAACTGAGAATATTTCAGTGTAATATTTCCATCGTCGTTATCTATTTTCTTGTCGTCCCTCGAAATATACGTAACCTCTACGTTTCCTGCGAACTTCATAATCCTAACCAATGAAATGGCTTTGTGACGGACAACGAAACAGCTGACTTCTTTATTGTCATCGGTGAAACAACGAATGAAATAGAAAATTAACATTTTGGGAATTTTCAACATCTCGATAGCCACTACGTAAGTTATTTTAAAGAGTGGAATATGCAGATACAATAATTATGCTTACCTCGATTCGATTCTCTTTCACTCAAGTTCTTTTCCGAAGTTAAATGGAAATAATACTTTGAGAATAAAGAACGTTGGGAATTGTTGGATTAAAAGTCAAAAAATTCAAGATTATAACGATTATTTATTGTTAATTCAAAGGCTACAATGTATACAATGGAATAGTTACAAAATGCAATTATTGATATATCAGTTTGGTACACTTTAAATTATTTCATTTCCATCTATCCTTTTCAACTGTGAAGAATCAGCCATTTGGTCCTCTTCTGTATTATTAGATTGCAGTGTTCACGGAATTACTCCGGGAGAAAAAATCTTGAAATAATTCCACCGAAGCTTCTTGTTCAATTTTTCTTCACAAATCTGCATTCATATTTCATCGTCTTCTTTTTTGCAGGAGGTCTTTTTCAGTCAAAAACATCCGGGATATCCATTCCCATGAAAACAGAGATTTCCACAGGCGTTCTCAAAAAACCCTGTAGGAAAATCCTCACCTTGATTCCATTTCATTTGAAATCAATGCTAAAACGTCCTAATTGTAACGTGTCATTTTTCGATACACTCGGAATAAGGCTAGGTATCATTCGGTCAAAAATATCCAAGATATCGATTCCCATAAAAGCATGAAGAGTTCCACAAAGACATCCTGAAAAAATTCAAACATCACATTCTGTACGACAATCCAATATTTACATACTTACTGCTACGTTTCAGTTCCGTTTTTTCTATAAATTACCACTCTCGAAAATTCTTCACGAAAACATTCTGCGAAGCCAATATGGCGGCATATGACATGCTCGTTTGTTCAAAGCGTAGATGCATAGAATGCATGTCAAAGCTCTCCGATTTTATGGACGATATTCACAGAACCTACTAAATTTACGGCACTCGTGAGCTGTGACGTCTCGAAACGTCGAAAAAACCCAACCTAAAAACGGACATCTGTGCGTCCCGTCAATCTTTGAAGGCCGTTGTCAAGAACCCTAACCTACATTTAACGTGAAAAGTCATCGAAATGACTGAAATTCTCTGGTTTTGTCGATTTTTTCTGGCCGGATCGGAAAATTTACCGTTTTCGAGAAACGTCAAAACTTTTCGAATTTCTTGCGGACACCCGGAGGACCGCGTCGAAAAACGGTTTTTATCTGTCGCCGAACGGGGATATGGGGCTCCGATCGAAAAAAAGAAACCGTCGGCTGGGGGCCTCCGAAGGTCCGAAAAGTGTCGGACCGATTCGGTCCATCGGTCGATTTCGACCTTTTTCGCGAATTTTTTTAAAATACTTCCCGAACTCGGAAAAAAAATCCAAAGACACTCGCGGGAGCCCCCGTCCTTCCCCTCTCCGGCGCCACCGTCGCCCCCTCGCCGGGGGTCGCGAGCGACCCCCGCGATCGGCTTCGCCGATCGCCTTTTAAAGCCTCCTCAAAACTTTACCCCGTTCTGTGTTCCTTATTAAATTAAATAATAAGACTAGTTTGGGCCCACGGATCCGCCTTTTTGGTAGATCAATATTATCGGTAGATCAATATTGAATGTAGATTCGCATTTTTATACAAAAGAGGCCAATAGTGGGTAAGAAGAAATCTTTTTTTGACAGGTGTCAAACTCTATGACGGACATCGACAACCATAGAATGTCACAACTTGACACTCGTGTCACTCTATGACGGACATCGACAACCATAGAATGTCACAACTTGACACTCGTGTCACTCTATGACGGACATCGACAACCATAGAATGTCACAACTTGACACTCGTGTCACTCTATGACGGACATTGACAACCATAGAATGTCACAACTTAACACTCGGGTCACTCTATGACGGACATCGACAACCATAGAATACAGGGGTCAAACTCTATGACGGACATCGACAACCATAGAATGTCACAACTTGACACGTTCGTGTCACTCTATGACGGACATTGACAACCATAGAATGTCACAACTTGACACTCGTGTTACTCTATGACGGACATCGACAACCATAGAATATAGGTGTCAAACTCTATGACGGGCATCGACAACCATAGAACGTCACAACGTGACACTTGTTTGTTCCACCGCTATGAAGGAACATAGATATCATTCGTGCAGGGATATAATAGACATGTCTATTTCATTGTATCTCACTCTGACACATTGCACTATGTCGTGGAACGTGTGTCTTTCGCTCATTCATGTGGAATGTGGATATCTTCGACCATAACCTCACACTCTCACGTGAAATCTTTCGATCACTTTATTCCGTTTTCTTCAAGTCCCGAATATCATTGTTAATTCTCAATCGTATCTCGGAACCGAACTGAGAATATTCCAGTGTAATATTTCCATCGTCGTTATCTATTTTCTTGTCGTCCCTCGAAATATACGTAACCTCTACGTTTCCTGCGAACTTCATAATCCTAACCAATGAAATGGCTTTGTGACCGACAACGAAACAGCTGACTTCTTTATTGACATCGGTGAAACAACGAATGAAATAGAAAATTAACGTTTTTGGAATTTTCAACATCTCGAGAGCCACTACGTTAGTTATTTTGAAGAGTGGAATATGCAGATACAATAATTATGCTTACCTCGATTCGATTCTCTTTCACTCAAGTTCTTTTCCGAAGTTAAATTGAAATAATACTTTGAGAATAAAGAACGTTGGGAATTGTTGGATTAAAAGTCAAAAAATTCAAGATTATAACGATCATTTATTGTTAATTCAAAGGCTACAATGTATACAATGGAATAGTTACAAAATGCAATTATTGATATATCAGTTTGGTACACTTTAAATTATTTCATTTCCATCTATCCTTTTCAACTGTGAAGAATCAGCCATTTGGTCCTCTTCTGTATTATTAGATTGCAGTGTTCACGGAATTACTCCGGGAGAAAAAATCTTGAAATTCCACCGAAGCTTCTTGTTCAATTTTTCTTCACAAATCTGCATTCATATTTCATCGTCTTCTTTTTTGCAGGAGGTCTTTTTCAGTCAAAAACATCCGGGATATCCATTCCCATGAAAACAGAGATTTCCACAGGCGTTCTCAAAAAACCCTGTAGGAAAATCCTCACCTTGATTCCATTTCATTTGAAATCAATGCTAAAACGTCCTAATTGTAACGTGTCATTTTTCGATACACTCGGAATAAGGCTAGGTATCATTCGGTCAAAAATATCCAAGATATCGATTCCCATAAAAGCATGAAGAGTTCCACAAAGACATCCTGAAAAAATTCAAACATCACATTCTGTACGACAATCCCATATTTACATACTTACTGCTACATTCCTACGTTTCAGTTTCATTTTTTCTATAAATTACCACTCTCGAAAATTCGTCACGAAAACATTCTGCGAAGCCAATATGGCGGCATATGACATGCTCATTTGTTCAAAGCGTAGATGCATAGAATGCATGTCAAAGCTCTCCAATTTTATGGACGATATCCACAGAACCTACTAAAACTTCACGTCACCCGTGAGCTGTGACGTCTCGAAACGTCGAAAAAACCCAACCTAAAAACGGACATCTGTGCGTCCCGTCAATCTTTGAAGGCCGTTGTCAAGAACCCTAACCTACATTTAATGTGAAAAGTCATCGAAATGACTGAAATTCTCTGGTTTTGTCGATTTTTTCTGGCCGGATCGGAAAATTTACCGTTTTCGAGAAACGTCAAAACTTTTCGAATTTCTTGCGGACACCCGGAGGACCGCGTCGAAAAACGGTTTTCATCTGTCGCCGAACGGGGATATGGGGCTCCGATCGAAAAAAAGAAACCGTCGGCTGGGGGCCTCCGAAGGTCCGAAAAGTGTCGGACCGATTCGGTCCATCGGTCGATTTCGACCTTTTTCGCGAATTTTTTTAAAATACTTCCCGAACTCGGAAAAAAAATCCAAAGACACTCGCGGGAGCCCCCGTCCTTCCCCTCTCCGGCGCCACCGTCGCCCCCTCGCCGGGGGTCGCGAGCGACCCCCGCGATCGGCTTCGCCGATCGCCTTTTAAAGCCTCCTCAAAACTTTACCCCGTTCTGTGTTCCTTATTAAATTAAATAATAAGACTACCATCTCTGTGAATTTCAGCAGGGTTAAAATGACTGAAACTAAATATTTTTTTCACAAGTTTCCATGTCCAGCGGACGAGATTTCCACCAACGTACAGCCAGCGGACGATTTTTTTTATTTGAATAATTATACAAACTCCCATCTCTGTAAATTTCAGCAGGGTTAAAATGACTGAAACTCAATATTTTTTTTACAAGTTTACATGTCCAGCGGACGAGATTTCCACCAACGTACAGCCAGCGGACGATTTTTTTTATTTGAATAATTATACAAACTACCATCTCTGTAAATTTCAGCAGGGTTAAAATGACTGAAACTCAATATTTTTTTTACACCAACGTACAGCCAGCGGACGATTTTTTTTATTCGAATAATTATATAAACTACCATCTCCGTAAATTTCAGCAGGGTTAAAATGACTGAAACTCAATATTTTTTTTACAAGTTTCCATGTCCAGCGGACGAGATTTCCACCAACGTTCAGCCAGCGGACGATTTTTTTTATTCGAATAATTATATAAACTACCATCTCTGTAAATTTCAGCAGGGTTAAAATGACTGAAACTCAATATTTTTTTTACAAGTTTCCATGTCCAGCGGACGAGATTTCCACCAACGTTCAGCCAGCGGACGATTTTTTTTATTCGAATAATTATATAAACTACCATCTCTGTAAATTTCAGCAGGGTTAAAAGGACTGAAACTCAAAATTTCTTTTACAAGTTTTCATGTCCAGCGGACGGGTATTCCACCAACGTACAGCCAGCGGACGATTTTTTTTATTCGAATAATTATACAGGGTGTTTCATTGGTAAATGAACATACGTGTCTTTCTTTCTCTCTATCCCGAAGTGTACTCCGGACGGTATATTTTGCGATGGTTGAATCAAGACTAAAATATGGAGTACTAGTATGGGGCAACTGTGCTTATAGGGAGGTAGTGTTCAGATTGCAGAGGCGTGCAGTAAGGATCTTGGGTGGTCTTGGCTACAGAGATTGTTGCAAACAAACTTTTAGAGATCTTAAACTTCTAACATTCCCTAGTACATATTTTCATCTTAGAAAATCTAATATATGTACATAAAAACAAAAATAATTTTCAATTACAATCAGATATACATGACTACAACACTAGGAACAGATCTCTCATAAGAAAGAATTTTTTAAGACTTAGTAAATCACAACGCTCTCCTGCCTTCTGTGCAGTGTCCTTGTACAATGTTTTGCCTTCATCTTTCAAGAGTTTACCTCTTGAACACTTCAAAAATAAGATGAAGGAGATACTGACAGGGAAGGTTTTTTATTCACTGGATGAGTATTTCGGTTGCAATTTTATTTGAGGTTGTCTTGGCTATATTTGCATTTTACATTGTACCAGTCTGGCTTTTATGATATGAGAAAGTATTTAAATCTTTTATTTATTATACCATTGTAAATGTACGTATGTTTCCATATATGTATATATTATCTATTGACTTGTTTTATCACTTTATATAGTTTTAGTGTCTTTTGACTGTTCATTGTACATGTGAGTTACATATTTGAATTGATCTTACTTATTAATTTTGACTTGTGAAAGCATTCGTATTGTTATGCAATATCACCAATAAATTCTATTCTATTCTATTCTATTCTATTCACGGTAACCTGAGCTAGAGCTACCCTAGGCGAGTCCAAAAAACCGATATATGATAGGTCTAATCAATTCCATAACCGAGATACAGGGTGGTTTATGTATTCACCAAAAATTTGAATTTCTCATAGATCTACCGATCTATCGAAAAAGCACATAAATCTACCGAATTTTGATGGAGTTAATATATTTTCTGATATTTTGAGAAGTCATTACTCTCACGCAAGGCCGTAGCCAGGGGGGGGGGGGGGTCCGATGGGGTCCGGACCCCCCCCGAAATTTATTTTTTCAGAAATGCCAGATAATCATTTCACCGAAAATTCATCGAATAAATTTTTTTCTAGCTACGGCCTCGAACGGACCCCCCCTGAAATTTTTTTCTAGCTACGGCCTTGCTCTCACGATATTATTTGGAAGGTTTCCTTACCATAACATAATTTGAAACATAATTTGTTATCCGTTGACAAATCTATAACGAGAAGCATACTATAGGGTAGACCGGGGTCGAAAGTAACAGGGGGCGAAAGTAACACAACGATTTTGTTCTAACACGTTAGATGGAGGCACGCATACTTTGGCTGTTTTGAAAGAGAATAATATCGGGCTTAATGAGTCAGTTCGTTTTCGACAGCCATATGAGAATGTACTGACTAGGCGCAAAAGTTTGGTTTCGGCATCGCTATCTAACTATTTCAATCTGTGTTTGGACGCAAATAAATATTTTTATACTCAAGGTAAGCACTTTTTTTCATCTATTCTATATAATTTATTTATTTTTGATTATCTTACGTATTGACATAAGGTAATATTTCCATGTTATCGACATGAAAATGTTGTAAAATATTCGAAAGCCTGGTCGGGGTCGTTTGTAACATCACTGCTCGGGGTCGATTGTAACATGTTACAACCGACCCCGGTCAATGAAATTCACTATATTCTTATTTTTGAACACGTTTTCTTATTCCAGAATGCCTCGTACGAAAACTAGAAAAACAGAGAGAGGCACCAAAGATATATCTATATATGAGCAGGCATACGAGGAAGTTAATAATGGAAATTTATCAATACGTGCTGCTTCGAAAAAATATGGTTTATGCCATGTATCCTTGTTCAGATTCAATAAGAAGAAAAAGGAAATAATAACAGGAGGAACAAATTCTTCGGTAAATATCGGATATAGAGCCTGGAACAAGGTTTTTACAGAAGATCAAGAGCAAATAATCGAAGACTATATAATTGAGGCGGCCAATATCTACTACGGCTTTTCACCGAAGGAAATGAGGAGGTTCTCATATGAATTGGCAAAAAAATATCAACTGTCAATTCCACCTCAGTGGGAAGATATCCAGATGGCTACTGAAGACTGGTTTAGCCGATTTATGAAGAGGCACCCAAGGCTATCCCTAAGAAGTGCACAACCGACTAGTCTATCTCGTGCCACAAGTTTCAACAAAACCAACGTGAATTTATTCTTCGATAATCTGCAGAAAGTAATGGATCGACATAAATTTGAAGCCAAGGACATCTACAATATTGATGAGACAGGCATTACAACGGTGCAAAAGCCTAATAGAATTGTAACCAAACGGGGAACAAGACAAGTTGGAGCTTTGACTTCGGCTGAAAGGGGTAGCTTGGTCACTGTTTCTTGTGCAGTGAATGCTGTTGGTAATTTTGTTCCACCAATGTTTGTGTTTCCAAGGCTTCGCTACCAAGAACATTTTGTCCGAGATGGCCCAATTGGAAGTATTGGTAGTGGAAACGCAAGCGGTTGGATGCAAGAAAAAGACTTCGTCATATTTTTGAAACACTTTCAGAAGTATACTTGCGCATCAACTTCACAAAAAATTCTCTTATTATTGGACAATCACTCATCTCATATTTCCATTCAATCCCTCGACTATTGTTCTGAAAATGGTATAGTGATGCTTTCCTTTCCACCGCACTGTTCCCATAAGCTACAACCTCTAGATCGTTCCGTTTATGGACCATTAAAGAAGGCAGTTAATACCAGCTGTGACGCATGGATGCGCAGTAATCCTGGAAAGACAATGAGCATTTATAACATTCCTTCCATAGTAGCGACAGCGCTTCCGATGGCGTTAACACCGAGTAACATTCAAGCAGGATTTCGATGCACAGGAATCTATCCCTATAATAGAAGTATATTCACAGAACTAGACTTTGCTCCGTCTTATGTTTCAGACCGACCTGCACCCTCAACTGAAATTATCAATGAAAATGATGTTGTATCAGCCGTATCAACTGAAGGAGCAAATGAATCATTATCATTTGCTACACTGACCTCATCTGAAACTACCAACTCAACATATTGTTCTGCATCAGATAAAACAAGCAATCAAGCGGAAAATGAACCCGTACCTTCAACTTCTTCCAGCTATGCTCTGGAAGAGTTCGCTCCAGAAAAGGTTAGGCCTTTTCCGAAAGCTCCACCTAGAAAACAGGACAATAGAGGAAAAAAGAAAAGGAAATCTGCCATATACACAGATACACCAGAAAAGGAGACAATTAGAAAAGAATATGAAGAGAAGAAGAAGGGGGAAGTGAAGAGAAATTTTTCCAACTCTGAACCAAAAAAGAATACAATGAAACAGCGAAAAGTAAATAAATCAATAAGGAAAAAGAAAATGCAGAAATCGGACAGCGACGATGACGATGATCATTTTTGTCTAGTCTGCGTAGAGCCTTTTCGTGAAAGCAAACCGGGCGAAAAATGGGTTCAATGCATGGATTGTAAAAAATGGTCACATGAAGAATGCACAAATCAAGATGCCACGTATATTTGCCACCATTGTGATGGATCAGACTGATTCAAGCTAACATATTACCACGCTGTACACTGTTACAATCGACCCCACCTAGTGTTACAATCGTTGCGGGTCTGGGGGCGGTTGTAACACATTGAACACATTTAGTTTTTCATTAATATTTTCAGTTCGATAATAGAATTAGGAAAAAATGTTACATTTTTATTAAGCCAAATATATATACGATATTTTTCTAGAAAACGTTTTTCATTTATTGCTTTAGTCTTCTAGTAACTCCAATTAGAACTCAACTTGTTACTTTCGACCCCGGTCTACCCTACGTAATACAGATTTATGTATCACAGATTGCCGCTTCCTAAAATTGATAAATTCTTTGCTGAGAACTGGGAGCTTTCGTCAAAGAGTAGACCACTCTACTCTTTGCTTTCGTTGCTTTTATTGCTATAAGGTAAAAGGAACAGTGACGTAGGAGACGGTGCGGCCTTTATCATGGATCTCTGCTGTCTGCTACTTGCTTTATTTTTATAGCTGGAATCTGGAATACATATTTCTTGTTTTATGATTTTATGAGTACTGAGTGGCACCATTTGCAGTTTCGGACGAGTTTTGGTCACGTTCGAATAAGAATATTAGGGTGTATTTTATTTTTTGAAGCGTTGATCGAGCATTTATCAGTTACATTCTCATCAGTTGTGTTCTAGTGATTCGTTACTGGTTGGAGTTATTTTCTGTATCAAAAGTGAAAACCTCTATATTGTTAGAATATTATTCTTATTAGAAGGTATGTAGGATTTATATCTATTTTAAAATGAATATTCATATTTTTGTGACAAAAATCGCCTAATTATTTTTATTTCGTTTCAAGAAATTTCTATAATGGATTCAGATAATTCAAATCATTCATCAGAGGAACCTCCAACTTCTTCTGGAAGAAAAAGGAAATATTGCCAAACTTTTAAATCTGAATGGGATCAATTACCTGAGTTTAAAGGCTGGCTCTTGAAAAGTCGTAAAGGGGATGGTTTTGCTAAATGTCAGAGAGATACAGAATCCCACCACAGGAAGTGGAAATAAAGGGAAATATAAAGTAAATAAACATTTCCAGTGCAAAGATGCGCTATTGAAGCATGCAGCTACAAAGTTGCATTCTATTAAAATTAAAAATTTACGTTGTCAACAATCAATCAGCATATTTGTTGTTGATACATCAGCCAAAACTGCATTAGACCAAAACATTAAGGAAGGTAATTTTCTTTAGCATAGATTTTGTTTCTGGTACTAATGAAACTATATTTTTACAGCCGAAATTAGATTATGTGCCCTTGTTGCGGAACATAATTTGCCCATTATGTTAATGGATCACCTACCTATAAGTTGTGTGCTTCTGCATTTCCGGATTCTAAAATTGCAGAGGGTCTTGCTTGCGCTAGGACGAAGACAACGGCAGTAATTAACAATATTATTGGCGATGAAAACTTCAAAGGTATTTGTGAAATACTGCAGAAACAAAATTTTGCAATTGTAATTGATGAATCTACTGATCTTTCAACACAAAAGCACCTAGTAGTTGTTGTCAGGTATTATGGACCCGATGGTGTGAAAGACAGTTTTTTCAAACTGATAAAGGTTGAGGATTCAAAAGCTCAATCTATTTATAATTTATTAATTGATAATTTCAATAAGTACGAAATACCTTATAAAAGAAATTTAATAGGATTTGCTTCAGACGGCGCGAATGTGATGTTCGGATCGCATCACTCTGTGATGAAACTTCTACAATGATATCCCGCATTTATTTGTCATGAAATGTATAAATGTCATTCCTTTCATCTGTCCGCATCTTATGCTTGATTGCTTGCCATATGGATGCATAGAAATACCTGGTGTTGGCACTGATTAGATTTTGTTTAAGACTTTCTTGTCGATCGAAAATGTGATATTTTGTGCGGCTTTTCATTTCTCCCGAAAGGTGTCGCGTTTTTTGTCGTTGCCGCAGTAGCGCCACGACCGATAAAAATTGCGGATTAATTCCGGAACTAGTCCAAAATCTGAAATCTAGGATGCCGTTTTGATCTACAAATTTTGGTCACGATTTTTAGTAGGGTAGGGAGTCGTTACACCAGGTGTTCTATGCATCTATCTTGCCATAAATTACCCATACACTTAGAAGATTTGTCAAGAAATATTCATAATTTCTTTAACAGCAGTCCGAAACGAAAGTTAGAATTTATGCAATCGTTTTGTAATGTGAAAATTCATAAATTGCTTCACCCATCTCAAACACGATGGTTATCGCTTGAAAGTGTCGTTAAAAGAATTTTAGAACAATATGAACCATTGAAATTATTTTTTATTGATATTGTTAGTAGCAGAAACGAAGTTATGATTGCTGAAAGAATTTTGGAGAGATTACAAGATCCTGTGAATAAATTGTACTTTCAGTTTTTGGAATATGTACTACCGTTTTTTAATCAATTGAACCGAGAAATGCAGTCTGAATCCCCAAAAATTCACGTTTTATTCAGTAGAGTAAAAGCAGTTCTGCAATCACTCTTTGATTGTTTTCTCAGAAGAGATTATATTGTTGGAATTAATATTGCGGATATTGATTTTAAAAATCCGGGAAATTTTATACCTCTCGAAAATATGTATTTTGGAGCAAATGTAGCAGCTTACTTGCATAAATTTCCAAACAACTTAACTCCTCAAGAAATTGAAAATTTCAAGTTGCGTTGTTTAGATTTTTACATTGAGGCTTGCTCACAAATTACTTCAAGGTTTTCTTTAAAAAATAATATATTCCAAAAACTGAATTTTATAGAGCCCCAATTAGTGAAAAAAGGAGATATTCCATCAATAGTTGATGTTGCTGTATCATTTCCTCATATAATTTCTGAAAATGAATTGCAACAATTAGATCAGGAATGGAGGATATTAAGAAACACAGATGAAATTCAGAAGTTTAGTGACAATGTTGAGCAATTTTGGGAATCTGTGGGAAAATTAAGTTCAGGTGATGGTGCTCCGGCTTTCAATTATTAGTTAATTTTATACAAAATCTTTTATGTCTACCCCATTCTTCAGCGAATTGCGAGAGATTATTTTCAACATACAATTTATTGAAAACAAAACAGAGAAATCGTTTGGAAACGAAAACCATATCTGGCTTGTTGTATACAAAGCAATATTTAGGAGAAAATGTATGCCATAATTTTCCCGTGAATAATAGTCTTGTTTCAAAAATGAATGATGCTAATCTGAAAGGAAAATGTTCCTTTGAACATTAGAGAGTGGCATTCATCAAGAGTCAAGACTTATATTATTTAAAAGACTGATATTAACTTAACTACATATGTGATTAATTAATTTTTGTTTCAAATGCTTATTTTCTTCAAAAATTAATTTTTTGAATAAACAATATATATATTTTTATTGTTTCAGATAATGATCGTTAGATTCTGCCCTATAAGCTATAGGCTTATATGAATAAAGAGTGAATACATCTCTGAATTATTGATCGGTATCCCTTATCCTGTACAAAAATATATATTTTTATATTACCTATATTTATTTTTCGTTGAAATGTTTATTACATATACATATATTATATATATTTTTGCAATTTGATGTATTTTACATTATTATTATTCTTCATCGGCCTCCCGTTCTCAGCTTGAGCTGGTAATTCTTATATGAACCAGTGAAAAAACATTTCAGTTCCTCCCACTAGTTCAGAAATTTCCGCACGATGTGATAGGTTTGCAAATCCACAGCCTGCTGTGCACATCGCGATCTTCTGGGATAATTCGATCCCTTGAAGATTTCTCTTCTCCATCCAAGAAGTGGTTTGTCCTCGCAATCGTTCACGTAATGAAAAGCTCGCATTACTTCAATATTCATTTCGCGGCTACACTGGATACGTGCGTTGCGAGCTCCCCTGCGGGCAGTCCTCCTCACGGTGGTCGAGCCAGCAGGTGGAGTGGCATCTCGACCTTCTGCCATGATATCGGTTTCCACATCTCGTTCATGGGTTTGCCACCATTTACCCTTGGTGGCCCAGGTAACTCGGGCCGTGGGGACGTCACCCCCCATGTGGCGTGGCAGAAACCAAACCACACCCGTGCGGGTATTATTATTATTATTATTATTTACAATATGAGAGTTAAGGATAACCTATATAACTCATAGAAATTATACATACATTTTGCCCGTGTGAAAAAAATAATTGTCTAAAAAAAATACCGAAAACACAAACTGAACACCACGATTCACCACAAAAAAACCAGTCATGAGCACAGGTTACAATGGACCACCGGATCTCCATGAGTCCCATCCGTTCTTGAAGCCATTCACATTAAGGGCATTGACCACATCGTTAGGCAGCATATTCCATATGTGAAAAACCCTATTGCTGAGAAAATTCTCCCTGCTCCTTGTGAAAAATTTTTCCCTTTTGAGCTTGAAATCGTGTCCTCTCAGGTGATTGTTATTCAGAGTGAAGAGGCCCGACATGTCCAACCCAAAAAACCCTTCAAAGCTCTAAAAGTTGTCAGCACATCCCCTCTCAGCTTACGATTGGCGAACGTGTCCAAATCCATCAGCGAAAGTCGATTTTCGTAATCAGGTCGTAGGATACCGTATGGGATTCGAGTAGCTCTTCTCTGCACTTTCTCCAATAGATCTGCATCTTGAGCGAATGTGGGATGCCAAACGGGTCCGGCAAACTCTAGTATGGGGCATACATATGTCTTGTAGAGCAATGCCAGCGTGTGGTGATGGCAGCGGCTGAAACATTTCTGAACAAGGTAAAGGGACTTCTTGGTTGGTTGCCTGCAGTATATGTGACCTCCACAGCAAATCAGCATCGACTGAAACTCCCAAGTCAACGTGAGAGGTGGACTTCCGTTCAAGTAATAGATTCTCTTCGGGTTGTTGCCACCTAAATGCAGTACTCGGCATTTTGAGAAATTGAGAGGCAGCAGCCAATCCTCAGTCCACTTTTGTATAAGATCGCAGTCGGTCTGAAGGGCATTACCAGACATAATGGGGTCATTGTATAACTTCATATCATCGGCATAGGATGCACTCTCAGAAGATATCAAGCGGGACAGCTCACAAACGTAAACCACGAACAGAAGAGGACCCAACACGGAACCTTGAGGGACTCCACTGCTCACCGACCTGAAGGAAGATCCTCCCGAGCCAACCCTCACCGAAAAAGTGCGATCCAACAGAAATGCTTCTATCCACCTCAAAAGGAGGCCACGAATTCCAAAATGTTCCAACTTATACAGAAGACGTTTGATTGGCACCCTGTCGAATGCACGTGAGAAGTCTAAGTAGACTACGTCTACAGGAGTCTTTCTATCTAAAGATGAAGTCCACGAACCTACGCATTTCAAGAGATTCGTCAAAACAGATCTGCCAGGTACGAAACCATGTTGTTCAAAAGGTATAACAGAGGTGTCCAAAAGAAATTTTGTTAGCTCCGATGTAATTATCCTTTCCAAAACCTTGAGTGCAGCTGATGTTAAGCTAATGGGTCTATAGTTTTGAGGACAGTATTTATCGCCTTTCTTGAAGATCGGGGTGACGGAAGATCGCGACCAAGACTCTGGAAATTTACTCGTTGATAATGATAGCTTATATATACTCGTCAGTGGTGAAGTGATGGATGGAGCACAACGTCTGAGCAATGTTGTGGTAATGCCGTCAAGCCCAGGGGACTTTCCGACTGCAAGACTTTGTAGATGTTCGAGCACGATATTCTCATCTATGTTGATGTTATCTATACTCTCAGAGTTTCTAGGTTCGCGTATCTGTGGTAAGGCAGAATCTGGTTCGATAGAAAATGCTTCAGAAAATGTATCCGCAAAAGTTTCAGCAATACTTGAATGGTCGTTCAGAAAAGTATTATCATCGGTTCGCAATGTTCGGATGGAAACGGTTGAGTTGAGGGTGTTGCGAACATACTTAAAAAATTTCTTCTTATCCTTGGATTGTCCTAGTTTGAGCTGACCCTAGTCTTAAGATGCTCATCCGATTTCTTGAGGTCTTGAATATCCTGGCCATGCGATTCCAGGACCGCTGTGTGCTGGCTCAGCAACCTTCCATGGGACTCGATAGATTGCACACAATCAGTTAATTGCTTGCTGAGATCACTCTGCGCCAACTTTATGGATGCAACATCTTTGGCGATAGAGTCCAAAATTGACACCTTCGCCAGTATAATATCAAGTTGATTAGCTCCCGCTGAAGCATCCTGCATTGAAGAACCCGAAGCACTACGGAGATGCCTCGCCGTGTTAGTTGGTTGAGTTTTCGACATTTCAGATTAAATGACTAAGAAAAATTGGCGAGGGGTCAATATAGGTTAGAGACAGGGGTTACAATTTTCACTCTACTGTGGCCGATCAGAGAGACTTGAATGACGAACACAGGAGGCCGAGAAAAAGTAAAGGAAACACAGAGGTAAAAGAACAAAGGAATTTTTCGAACACCCTCGTATGACAGCCGAAATCAGATATTGCAATGCGTTAATCGATTCAGTATCAGATAAAACACATTTCATGAATTCTCGCGATATTATCTCCCCAACATATGCCGATAAGACAAAGGCTAATCGGTGGAAAATGGAAAGAATCACGAGTAATAATCAGATTCAACTGAATTATTTGTATTATTGCAGTTCAAATTGAATCCTCAAAACTACGTCAAACCAAGCGCAAACTCACCGACCTTTCACTGGGCGCGGAGAAGAAAAATTATCTAGAAAATTATCGTCGCAAACTTTGAATTTCTCAGAGAGCACAGCACTCAACTACTCTTTCACACTGATCGAATAATCAATGTTTTTTTTTGCATATTTGTTTTCAATATGTGTTAATTTTTATTGAAAAGTTTAATTTTTCAAATATAAATTTTTTAAATAAATAAAATTTTCAATTTTGCTTCATTCGTAATAACCTTCATGTCCAATATTTCGGATAAATGGTACTTAAACTTGAAAAAACCCATGAAATAGGTGAAAAAGTAACTATTTCAAAAATCTACCGAATTTTTCCGAACTTTCTACCGATAACGGAGGTACGGAGGGTGGCAACACTGCTTTGATATTAGTGATCTGTGAGTGTGAACAAAACGGAAAGAGGAACAAGACCATAAATAAATAATAAGGAAGGAGTTAGATGTTCTGTGGGTATAAACCATAGAATTATGTGATATAAACAAAAAAAAACTTTGAGGTTATTAACTTTGGAAACCTGGGAACCAAAGATTAATCTTTGCTGGGAACTGTTAACTGTGAGAAACTATAAACCTTCACATACTACGTTCACACAAGAAAAACTCAAATAATCAATAGCTTCATAGCGTTTTTAGCACAGAACATATAATAGATTTTTAGAGTGTTAGAGAATATGGATACAGTAAGTGGACCTAATTCATAGTTTTCGATAATCAAATGGACTAGTGTTCGTTGAAAATGATTTGTAATTCATTCAGCATTTTTATCCAATTTTATATTTCAACTATTGTGAATATATTAACTGATTGTGAATAAATTAACTGATTGTGTTTGTGTTGAAAACATACCTTAGATTTCCTTTCAGCAGGTGCTGTTTCCTTAATTTTTTTTGTTTTGGCAAGCTACCTTCTCCAACTAACATTGGCATTTATTCTAAATAGATGTAAGCTATAATTATTTAGTATGAAATATAAAAAGGAGGATAAGCATATGGATCAACACCTAAAATATCAAGTACTTATTCTGATTACCTTTATTTTTTAGTCACTCAGAGGAAAATTGGATCAAGCATGTCGAGTTGCTGAGGAATTCACCAAACTATATTATGAAGCTATAGACAAACGCAGACATGTAGGTTATGTCTCAACTTCAATATTTCTTCATTTATACACAGAAAAATGGAATGAGGAAATCCCAAGCCCAAAAAGCATTCTCATGAACATCAGTATTGATTCATATAAACTTTGACTACAATTGAAGAGTTCACAGGAATAACGATCAGAGTCACAAAACCTACAATTCGCAGGATTTGAAATTTAAGATTCACAGACTCAGAACTTTCATTCAAATTACTATGGGAGAGTGGATTTATACATTCATTTGTGATGCATATTTGACTAAGATGTTGTTGAGCAAAACTAGGTTGGACTCTGATGATCATTTTGTGCAGTTGAGTGTGGACTATGATAGCTATTGTGTAAACCAATAATTGTTAAAACGTTTATAACTTGGACACTGAGTATAAATCGGTAACAACCAAACAAAAGCTCTTTAAAAACTCTACCAGATGGTACAAACAGTTTAGTTTTGACCAAAAGTGGAACCTGATCGTTATTCCAGCGTACTCTTCAATTATAGGAATTTTTTAGCTATCCAAAAAGAGTAGGGTTGTCGATAATTATTTTTTCTGAACGGGACGAGGCATCACAGGTGTATTGCACTCAAAAATTTTTCCTGTTGTGATAGTTACCCCTAGCACCCCCCTTATCCACGCCCTTATTAAAGAGACCTTAAATAGAAAAACAATTAAAATGATGATGAATGATACATGCTATTTAACGTCAGGAAGAAGTCGAAATGGGAATTCATATATTTCACACCACAGATTTAAAATTCATTTATTTTATTATAATTATGTTGCAGATGGTATCACGATTGTATCTAGATGAAGGCCTATTAGCATGGAATGGAACTGGTATAAGTGGAAATGAAAAAATTCAGAAGTTTCATATGGATTTGCCTGCTAGTGATCATGCATTAAATACATTAGATGCTCAACCAATATTAGGTAACCATAAAGACACATGTGTTCCAATATAAAGAAGCAGGGTTGAGTGTGAACATAACTCTTGTACTATAATTTTATCCGCAGACCTTTGTAGACCTATAATTTTTTCTAAAGTTTTCCTGCAATATATGGATAGATCTCCATATTCATGATATTCTTCAGAATATAAGGTTATTTATAAATGAACTGTAGGTGATTTGAACAGATGCCCCTCTGCAGTCATAGGGGACAAGAGCATTGGTTATGCTTTCGCAATTTTAGTGCCACTTTATATCAACTGAAAATGTTTCAGTACATAACAAAATATTAAAAAAAAATTTTTTTCCAGACGAAGCAGTAAATAATCAGCTTACATTTTTGATCCAGGTCAGTGGAACAGTGAGATATCATGATAAGATTCCCAAAACTTTTCAACAATGCTTTGTTGTTACCGCAGATGGAGGTAAATGGAAAATCGTGAGCGACTGTTTCAGACTGCAAGAACCTTTATCATCAGACAATAAGCACTGATAGTAATATGTACATATTGAAATATAAACAATATTTGCAATTTGGTGATTTCCCATCATGTGCTTTTGAGCATACTTTAATGATTCCAGTGATACTACCCCTAGTTTGAAAAAAACTATGAGTTTACAGAATATTGTATTTTTTGGAATTTGGATATAAGGTGAATTGGATTGTTATCTTCAGCTGCCTCTTTTGAGTAATCTTTAGAAGGTCTCTCACAGTGTTCATTTCAGCATTAATTTTTGTCATATCATTACAACAAAGAAAAATTAATTGATCTTGAAGTTTTATTGTGTAACTATTTATAAAATGCATAGATTCAATTATACATGAAGAGTTCATGGGAATAACCATTGGACTCACAAAACCTACAATTCGCAGGATTTGAAATTTGAGATTCACTGGCTCGAAACTTGCATTCAAATTACTCTGAAAGAGTGGATTTATTCCGTCTTGTGTTATGTATTTGACTAGATGCTGTTAAGACAAAACTAGGTTGGACTCTGATGATCATTTTTTTGAAGTTGTGTGTGGATTAGGATCGTTTTTGATTATCAAAACGTTTATAACTTAGACACCGAGTATAATTCCATAAATCGGTAACGAATGTGAAGACCAAACAAAAGCTCTTGAAAAACTACCAGATGGTACGAACAGTTGGACCCTGATCGTTATTTCCGTGTACTCTTCAAATGTATACAGGTCTTTTCACAAGTGTGTCACGATTCCGTATTTTTCGAATTTTTGTCGGAAATGGTCTCAATCCGCTAGGTTGGACACACTCATCACGTATCCGTGGTCAACTGTTAGTCCGTTTACACTTTACAGGATAACTTTAAAACAGATTAAACTTAAAATTTTCAGGGTGGGTTCGTATCTCGAATGCCGCGGTTAAGTTCGTTATTGAGCCAAATTCGATCAGGGATTCCGTAAATATGGCCGCTTAAAAATTTCTGTTCCTGATAATTTCAAAACTATAGCCTTTAGATTTTGCGTTCAAATGGAGAATGGGACATTCTAGCTACGCGCAAGATTTTGTCCAGATCGCTCAACCAGATCCGTATAAAATGCTAGAAAATCATTAGCAAAAAAATTCCCAATATTTCTGTTATAACTTACAAGCAGGCCGTCCCAGCTTCGCCCGAGTAGAAATTTGTTTCACGCTGCGGTTTCATCTTCAAAACTTCAACCTGCCATATCTTTTGATGTACTCGTTGTAATTGTATGATGTGAACGGCAATTTTGTTCTAAATTAAATACTGGGGATAAATAACGTATTAGGTTGGATTAGGATCAATACCCAATTCATAAAAACACACTCCCAAATAGTGCATAATTTTGGAAAACATCTGATTACCATAAACAGGTAATAGCAAGTCAATCTTGAGAGAAAGATACATGCTATCGCGGACTTTTTTGTAGAACTATTCAAGAGGTACATTTCCGTCATACATTGTATCCACGTAAGTCTTACGGTTTTTGCAGCGCACGTGAAAATAGCTGATTTTGGCTGATTTTTTGTAATTATTGAAGTTATAGTAGGTATCCTTAATTTTTTCGGGTGAAAAGTATAGCCTATGTCACTCAGGGATAATGTAGCTTTCTAAGGGTGAAAGAATTTTTGAAATCGGTCCAGTAGTTTTTGAGCCTATTCGTATCAAACAAACAAAAATACAAATCTTTCCTCTTTATAATATTAGTATAGATAACATATTCAGGATTATGAACATTTTCGAAAATGTATTGCATTTCCGAAAATGCAGAAAAAATACCTAGAGAAATATATTGCAATTATGAATTAGGATGACGTATATCTATATTATGTATGTAAATGTAAATAATACAATATTGAGGCGTTGGGCTATTTTTTAACAATGAAACGACTGCGAAATGAGTAACTAAAAAAATATATTTTATTATTTTTTCACATTATCCCTTCAAACTTGTGCATAATTTATCATCAATTCTGAAAGTTATTTTGAAACAAGTTCCCCTTCTGCATCTCCATTCGAATATCACAGAACAAAAATCTCGAACACAATTACTTTAACACTTTCTAAGGCTTTCCTGGGATTAGACTAAAATAAATGATAAAATTCTGAGCAAACATCCACATTCCAGAACAGAAAATTCTAACATGATTGCACAAACCTGATTCGGTATATTTGAAAAAATACGTTCCTATGGATAAGTTGAGGAACTTAGGCTCTTTTCTGTTTTATTCTGTTGAACAACAAACCAAACTAACCCAATACATGAATATGAGAGTTCGAACTATTCACAGTTTCCTGAACCCAAAGGTTTCAGCCGTAGACTTTGAATAGCAATAACTCGATCTTCAACCATAGTCCAGTCAATTCAAATGACCTAAAGGGGTGACCGAGAGCATTAGCATAATAAATGTCCCACACTGGCGCTGCCGGGATTGGGATGCAGAGGATGTCAGATCGGGAGAACGCGCTGGCCATTGGTACATATCCAAGTCCAACTATTTCAGTGAATCCACAGTATAGACACCAACTATATGTCTATTCTGTATATGCTATATGCTGCCCAAGTGTTCCATCTCTTACAACTTATGTTCTTTCATTAGCCATGATTGATAAAAACAGCGAATCATTAGGTACTTTTAGCATAGAATCATCAATATTTTTTATTTTAATTTTCGTGGAAGCAATTACACACCAGCATGGCAAGACGGGAAAACATCCCTATCGAAAATATTTTGCAGCTCAAATATTCCATAAGCCACCGAATATTTAGCCTTTAGGCGAAGCGGTGCGGCGGCGATTGTCGCTGCAGAACACCGATGCGGCGATGTTACCACAATAAGTTGACAATAACTAAGTCGACTAAGCGTACCGCCATATTGAATAAGGTTTTCCCTTAGACAAAGGACATTATGTGGCATCTTGGCTTCAAGATTTATCATCCTATACCGCGTCTCCTCTTTCCTTTGTCTAAGGGTTTACCGAACTGGTTCACATGGTCTGCGACTCAATCTAAGAAATGATCATGTGCGGTGCTATGAGGTTCACACTTCTCGGAAGGGTATCAGAATTCAGAGGTCATTTTAAATATATTCTAAAAACTTCGAAACATTTTCTGTTCCGCAGAAAGATTACCCATTTTGCTAAAAATATTTGTGCACATGGTGCATATTCTGTATTTTTACAATACCACAACTTTCTATACGCGCTTCGTCAGTCCATATAATTATTGTATCTCAAAATTAAAAAATAATGGACCTTCTTTGATGTTATTCAAAAGTCAATTACAAAATCGGATTCTTGGCTCATAATGTCCATCTCGCAACAGATGAATTCTCGGATATTTATGATGATGACACGCTTGAGAAATATATAAGCAGTCATATACCGAACTACCAATTTGGCTTCAAGGAAAGGAATTCGACAAACCACCCGCTCACAATCTTGGTATCAAATGTGCAGAATGCAACACTCAGGAAACTTAAGACATCAGCTTTGTGTTTGGACATACAGAAAGCTTTTGACAGCATGTGGCACAAGGGACTACTATTCAAATTAAACAAGGTAGAATGCCCCTTCTTTCTCGTAAAACTCTGCAGACAATTTCTGGAAAATAGAAAGTTGGCTGTAAAAATCAACAACACATTCTCTGCATGTTTCTGTCCTGAGCAGGGAACGCCCCAAGGATCTCCACTTTCCACAACACTATATAAATTTTATGGTTATGACATCTACCCTGAGATAACAAGAGAAAAATATATCTTACAGTTTGTAGATGATACAATATTGATGGTCTATGACAAATCAGTAGAATCATGTACACATAATCTACAGCTGCTTGCTAACATCATCATTGAATGGTTTTTTAAATGGAGATTGAAATCAAATCGTAGTTCATAATCTTTGATCGTATAATTTCACCAAGATCACCTAATATCATTAACGGAATATCAGTAACACAATCACCATCAATTAAATATTTGGGAGTTCAAATTGATAAAAGGTACAATTTCAAAAGTCACACAAGAATAATGAAAAAGAAGACCATCACAAGAGCGAAATATTTCACAAAACTGACATACAAGAAACAGGGTATTAACATCAAGAGTGCAACTGAAATATACGCAACTATATGCCGGCCATTACTGGAGTATGCACATCCAGTGTATGCTAATTGCAAATCAACAGCAATTAATAATCTGGAGGTAACAGAGACGACCGCATTGAGGTTTATAACGAGAATGCGACATCCAAACAATGTTCTCCACAATCCACTACCAAACCATACCATCTACCTTTCTCCACAACAGGAATTGAGCCAATCAAGGACAGAAAGAATAGGCTAAATAAAACATTTTACAATAAATTATTAGAATTAGATGAAGTGATTTCTCAGTACCATGAGGACGGAATCAACATCTCAACAAGAAGACATCCAACGCAGACTCTTATCCAAAAATTACACAATATACAGGGTGACCATTTGAAAACGAAACAGACGAGATTACAGACGAAATAAATTTTTTCGATAGAAATGCTCGGACAGGTCGATTTCTGTTTCGAGGGGGACTACTTAAGATGTAGGTTACGGACGCATAGCGCTTCAACCCTTGCTACTACAACCCTCACCCCCAATTTTTGAATAGGGAAGATGGGGTGAGTGATACCTTATTTGAAAGTTATTTTTATACTGATTTCAGCACAGTAATTGTTTTTTCATTTTATGCATTAGTTCTCGAAATATTCTCAACTAAGTATTTGAAAATGAAGTGGTGTTTTCATGGCACTTGTAGTGTTTTTTTGTGAAAAATCGACATTTTGAGCTTCAAAACAACCATGACTGTGGCTTCCTTCCTCCAATCCACTGACATAGAAATCTTTAATCAAGATGTCGAACAAACAAAGCGTATTGCGAAGGAGCTCAATCTTGCTGAAACTCAATCTAAATTATCTTCGATTTAATTTGCAGTATTTCCAATAACATGCGGTAACACTTGATCGATAGAAATCTCCAAAAAGTCCAAATACGTACATATCTCTAATCAGATTACCAGGTAAGAAAATCAAATCATTAATGATGCCACAGAAATATTCCAGTCCCAATTCGTGAAACGATTTCCGACTTAATTATGAAGTGTTTTCTCAGTTGGCTTCAATAATGTTTTCATTTTGTTGATTATTGAATTCATATCTTTTTCAAAAAAATGAGAATCGATAAATTTTTATTTATTACGAACAGTTCATTAAGTTGGCTTACTGGTTCTTTGACGTGTGAATTATTCTTAGTTTTGAATCGAGACTTGTATGTGTTCTAATTCATTGTTCGACATGGTTTATTCAATTGCAGAGCGGGTGGAAATAATTTCACTTTTTTTTGCAAACAATCAATGTGCGAATAGAACCGCAGAATTCTTCAATCAACGACATTTAGATAAACATGTTAATAGGAAGTATGTTTTGGAATTAGTGTCAAAGTTTCAAGAAACCGGATCCGCGGCTATTAAAAAACGAAACATGGAAAGAAATGAAGTAGCTGTTCTTGGACAGATTGCTCTGAATCCAATGACGAGTACGAGGCAGCTTGCACAGGAATCTGGTTCTACACGAACTCGAATTGCAAATATTTTGAAGCATCATAAATTCCATCCTTACAAAATCCATCTTTCACACGTCGTGTTGAATTTTGTGATACAATGAGTGAACGAGTAACTGCTAATCCCAATTATCTGTACAATGTTTGTTTCTCCGATGAGTGATCGTTCTTTCTAAACGGCACAGTAAATCGACACAATTGTCGTTATTGGGCCGATGCTAATCCGAGATTGTTCCACGAAGTTTATAGTAAACAACCACAAAAACTCAATGTTTGGGCTGGAATATTTGGTGACAACATTGACGGATCGTTCTTTTTACCTGGTAATCTTACTAGAGATATGTATTTGGACTTATTGGAAAATCACATTGATCCAATTTTGACGGAAATTATTGAAAACAATGCTGGAAATTATGTGGAAGATCAGATTGTGTTTCAGCAGGATGGAGCTCCTCCACACTACGCCTTACCAGTTCGAGAATATCTGGATCAAAGATTTCCAAATCGGTGGATTGGAAGAAGGGGTCCCACTGAATGGCCAGCCAGATCGCCAGATCTGTCACCACTAGATTTCTTTCTTTGGGGCCACTTGAAGAGTAAAATTTACTCTACACAGCCCAATTCCATAGAAGATTTAAGAAGACGTATAGTGAACGAATGTCGTCAAATCACTCCAGAAATGCTGCAAAATGTGCGCCATCGTTTCGAACAAAACTTATTTCATTGTATGGAACCTAACGGTGAACAATTTGAATATTTAATTAATTGATGTGAGTTTTTGATAAATTATTTACTTTACTTTGAAAAGTCTTATTTCTCAGATCAATACTTCAAATCGTTCTGATACCGTACAGTTGGAGAATGATTTCAGTGAATAAAACAGCTAGTCGAACATCTGACCCTAGTAGCATTAACACGTACGGTATGACTTCATTTGGCCAGTGGTAGATGTTTTGCAATTTCAAATACAAGTACGGAAATTTTGGTGTTTCGGAAGCACGAAATGTCAATTATTCGCAAAAAATTAATTTAAGTGATAAAATTAACTAACGCATGAATATTTCGAGAACTAATGCATAAAATGAAAAAACAATTACTGTGCTGAAATCAGTATAAAAATACCTTTGAATTGAGGTATCACTCACCCCATCTTCCCTATTCAAAAATTGGGGGTGGGGGTTGTAGCAGCAAGGGTTGAAGCGCTATGCGTCCGTAACCTACATCTTAAGTTGTCCCCCTCGAAACAGAAATCGACCTGTCCGAGCATTTCTATCGAAAAAATTTATTTCGTCTGTAATCTCGTCTGTTTCGTTTTCAAATGGTCACCCTGTATAATGTTTCAAGTAAAATGTATAAAATTTATATTGTAAATCAATAAGCTGGCCATTTGCGTGTATATGAATATATATGGCAATAAATGACGGTTACTACTACTACTACTATGATGATGAAATTCATTGCGTTTCAAACGTTCAGCGCATTTCGCCAAATAAACCCTCTTCTAGTTTTTCCTTAATCAATTTATTGACAGCTCCAATTATATTTAGGTATATAGCGGGTTTCACAAAGCGCAACCAGCGCTGATCGGAGAATCACAGGCTTGATTGGAGAATCAACTCGATTTTACACTTCAGAATTCAAATTTGATTGGCAATCAACTAACTGATTTTAGGAGGCTCCAAAAATATTTGAGTTCAGTAGAGGATTTCGAACAATATCATAATTCCAATTTTCAGATTTCAAATAATATATGTATGTCTAGTTCTCCATAAATGTCGAATTTCTCGTGAATTAGAATACCTAGAGCCATTTGTGATAATGATAACAAAATTAATTCCTTCATCGACAACTGAGAAGTGCGTAGTTGACAAATTCTACCATAACAACACTATCATTATTGAAAAAAATGACAATTTCTCAATTTCGATCATAACTCCAAATTTAGAAATTATAGGTTGGTTCAGTTTTCGGATTTGGATTATTAAAGAAAAAAATAGCTCGAAAATGTGTTATCTGTTTTCTTCCAGCCTCTTCAGTTCTAAATAAGGATCCCTCAATAGACTGTTACATCAAAATGTCTATGATCTAATTGAACATGAATCTGAACGGAAAAAAATGGATTCTCAAACAAAAATTTAATCAGAGTAAAATGAGCAATCAAGTATATTTTCAATATTCAGTCTTACGAATTTGTTCACATTAAACATACATGGTTAATAAATAATCTTTAGAACAATTGAAAATTCTGTTGTTCTCAACCTACAAAGATTCCACCATACAAAATAACAGCCTCCTTATATTCTGATATTAAATAGAATAAATGATTGGGAAATCTGAATATTTAAATTATTGTGTTATGACATTAATTTGAAAAAAATACATTTTCGAAGTTCTTCATCTGAAATTATCTGAATATCTTTTTGATTCAGAATTAATATTCTTAGAATTTTTTCGGATTGAAAACAAAATGTTCCATTTACAAGCAGGATAAGACTAGATTATTAAGCATTTGTTCTTAAAAATGGATAATATACGACGAGGTGATACAGATACAACTTGGACATTGAAAGGATAAACTTAGGATAAACAGTTCAGATGAAATGAACATAACTTTAATATAGACAGAATCTCTTGAAAAGGACGATGAAAAAACATTGTAGATACAGCTATTCCTCATTAATTAGAAAAATGAAAAAAAAATCTATTCCTCTGAGCAGTACATTTTCATTGTTTTTCATCATACAAAAAATTTAATCTTACAAGGATATTTAAATTGTTCTGTAATCACCATTGTAACCTACAATTTAATACTGAAACCAAAAGAGGAAGACAATACCAAAGAATAATTCAACTAACAAGCTACATATCAAAAGATATCTTATTCAGTTTTCCTAAATCCATTTCAAGCATCAGCAGGACGATTCTCAATGAAAAGGTGTGGACATATTCAAATTTCTCTCAAACTACCACCCAAAATTCCAAATACTCTCAAAACAGTGTAGTCTCGGAAAATTTATGGTTGGAAATAAGAATTAAATTGAAATACCGTAAATATTGAGAACACCATAAATTCAATTGGGATCGTTCTGAGCGTTGACTAATTCGCCTTCTTCGGGGTCACCCTGAAGCAGATAATTTGCGGGATCGGGAGCAATGGGCGCTATTATTGGATTACCACCGGCGTCTAGATCGAAAGCTGGATCCGCTGCTGCTTCCGCCAAATTAGTGACGCTCTTCGATTTGACGCATTGGAAGTCGACATGACGGCTTTTTGCTTCCTCCTTTTCCCAAGACATGTGAATGAATGGACGTTGTACATAATTGTAAATAACTTCAGATCTACCTCCTGGTCGCCGTTTGACTTTCTCTTTATATGTTGGATACCCTGCAATTTTCAAAAAATAAGTTGTAGTACTCCGAATCCTGTGTCACATTTACAAAGTAAAAAAGAGTGAATAGAATTGCATTCGCAACACCTCTCAGAATTATTTGATTTTCACGAATGCCAACCTGCGTCAGTTTTAAGTAAAAGAACTCGATAAACCTAAATCATGGCCAACCGGGATACTTTATAGAAGTGAAAGGAGTTACATTATGTTTTTGAAATTTTATTATTTTGAACTGAAAAACTCTTGATATGCATATTTTAAAAAGAAATTGGGGATTTCTGAAGAGAAGACTCTAATAAATTCAATATCCTCAACTTTTGACGAGCTGTTTATTTGATATTATTTGTCAACATGTAGAAAATTCAGGAGAATTTCCGAGTTTCCCAGCGATCGACCTACACGCCCGTCCATGTAAATTGTTGAAAAACTGATGATTAGAATAATTCTTCATCGCTAACATACTCAAGGTTTCGAGGAACATTTTGCTTCGTAAAATATTTACTTCCAGCGATGAAGAATTACCTTACTCGAAAACTAAACATTTTGAAGGGTGTGTATAAAAAGTAATTTGAAGCCATTTGAAAAAAATAAGCATCCTTGTTGAAATTCTTCAATTTTTGGATCTTCTTAAAAACATCCTCTACAAGGAAATCGGTCTCCATCATATCATCAGATTTGAAACACCCATGAACCAGAAAATTGAGAATACTGAAGTTTATTTATATCACTCTGATAATGACCTGAAATATTCAACTTTTCCATATTATGTCGCAGAAATTACGAAAAATTTTGATGCCAACAAATAGAAATACTACTTTGGCACTAAACGCTGTAATAATATGAAGGGGTTACCATTAGAACAAACCGACCCAATTCTAATACCGTTTCAAACGAATACCCTGTAGTATTATTTTAGGCTGATATATCAGTGCAATAGCAACTACTTTTGCAGTGAAATTATTCCGTAACTGACGTAATTAATGATATTTTCTACTTCAATGTACTAATGGGACACCCAATATTTGTACATCTAATATACAGGGTGTCCCAGAAGTCCCGCACTTCCTTGAGGGGATCGAAAGTGAAAAATATTCCAAGCCCAAATATCCATGTTTGAAATTGTTTGACAACGTAGTTCATTAGTTATTAATTTGTAAAGCAGTCTTGACTTCATTGTTGTCCTGCTTCATGTTCCACCATTTTTTCTCTTCTATGATTTCTCTGTATTTTGATTTAAATGTGACAGTTCAATCTTTAGTTATCAATTTTGTTATGTTTTGATTTGTATTCAATTGACTTCTTATTCTCGATTCTTGTTACAGGTCAGTTGAATTTTATAATTACCTTAATTTTGTATTTATCGACAGTTGAACATTCATCGAGAGTAGTCATTTTGATTGAAAGATAGAACATCTTAAATTATAAATCGAGAATATTGGTCTAGTTATGTCGAAAACTAATGAATACCCTGTCTTAGTTCATCTGAGAATTCAAGCTGAAGGTTCAGTTGATGGTAAGAAGACAATTCGTAATCTGAAAACTATTCGTCCCGATCGTAAGAAGCGAGCGTACTTTTTCCTGGATGAATTTCAAGAATTGAAAGCACACCACACAGAGCTGCTAGCCATCAATAAAATAGCCAAGATTTGTAATTCTATTAAACAACGTGGTCAATTTCGGAATATTTCGATAGAACTACCAGAGATAGCAAATCTTTATCTGGATAGTGATTTCGAAATATTCCGAAATTGACCACGTTGTTTAATAGAATTACAAATCTTGGCTATTTTATTGATGGCTAACTGCTTACTCAATCTTCTGTAGCGCGCTCCTGATTGGTCACTTTCATAAATTAATTACTGATTAACTACATTATCAAAAAATTTCAAATATGGATATCTCCTCAACGAAGTGCGGGACTTCTGGGACACCCTGTATAAAATTCTCCTGTCTGCATGTTTGTTACCGAACTCCTCCGAAACGGCTAGACCGATTTTCGTGAAATTTTGTGTGCATATCGGGTAGGACCGGGAATCGGCCAACATCTATTTTTCATCCCCCTAAATGTTGAGGGTGGTCCATCCCCAACTTTTTTATCAATTTTTTTGGATAAAATTCTTTATTTTAATTTTTTTATGATACAGCACACAAAATACATACAACCCTAAATTTTCACCCCTCTACCTAACCTAACGGAAACGTGGTATAACAAAAACTGCTTATTTATTGCCTCTAAGGCGGAACGGAGTTCGCGGGGTCAGCTAGTATACCTATAATTGATCAATTCTAGTGAACTCTCTTCTTCGTCAGTTGCGTAATATTCACAAGACATTCACTCAAATCTGGAATAGTTCGCTTCACTTCTTGAACTATATATGCTTTATCCTCATGAGAATTACTCCAAAAACTTTTGCAGATTACCTGAAAAATTCAAATAATCCCAAGTATTTAGGTGGGGAATTTGTGACGACCCACTCGGTCCCGCTAAATCCATTTCGCCTTCAGATCTCCGATGGTAATTGAATTCAGTAATAAAATCAAAAGACTTTTCGAAAGATATCATACGAATACTGAGACAAACCTAAACCTACACGAAAATCAGTTAAAACTATTTTAACAAATCCAACCCATTTTGGAAACTGAACCGAGTTCCCGACTAATCTGAACAGTTGCAGAATAATTGCACTTTGTCCTTCGCGAGGGAATATCTAGAATCGAGAGGCTAGCCTCAGACTCAACGTAACATGTGGCGTTAAGGCGTGCGGTCTTCTCGCCATCCGTCCGTTCCGAAGATATTCTACAACTTGTAGAATATATTTCCCTGTGATGTAGAATAACGCGCTAGACAAGGAACTCAGTGTTTGTACATATACCTATAAATGACTAATTCTAGTGAACTCTCATCTTCGTCAGTGGCGTAATATTCACGAGACATTCACTCAAATCTGGAATAGTTCGCTTTATTTTTGGAACGATACATGATTTAACCTCATAAGAATCACTCCAAAAACTTTGCAGTTTACCTGAAAAATTTAAAAAATCCCAAGTATTTCAAGTGTTTACATTTAAGGTCGGCGATCACAACGAGTAGGAAAACTAATCCGATAGAGGCTCCACCATACATTTTATGGAATATCTCCATAGAACTTACATTGATCGATTTCAAGCGGATAACCTGGTCATTATTGGTAATTAACAAATATAACCAACTTCATTCAAGCGCTTTTGGTCCTTTTTGGTTATAAGTATGTGACGTCATGAATTAGCCCTCCAACGTCATCATCGTTTGGACCGCAGAGAGTTGAGACCGTTGAGAGTTGGGTTAAGATTGTAGTTACAAGAAGCACATTCAAGAGCAAGTTGGTTACTCGTGGTCCTTCCTGAAGGGCTATAACCAAGGGCAAGACCAGAGATAACCGCGGTTATTACTGGTTATCCGCTTGAAATCGATTATAATCACTATAAGTTCTATGAATATCTATCTTGCTATGAATGAAATGTACAATGGCGCTCTCTATCCGAAAATCACTGAACTATGAAATTAGTGAATATGTAGGTTAAGCAGGAATTATTTCCCGCTATATATTTGAATTTGGCCATTCTCTGCCAATTTTGTATTTCAAGTTGATTTTCTGAACGAAATTATCTGTAGATTCACTTTTAATCGGAAGTTGAACTATTTTCATGGATCTTTCGTTTGAAATAAAACAGAAGCATGAGTTGGCTTATTTTCTTCTATGTTTGAATGAAAAAAAGATGAAATTGAATCGATTTCATTAAGAACTTTCTGAGTTTACCCACAAAATTCTAGTTCTCAAAGTGAAAGCATTTGCAAATGCATCTTGAAATAAAAACACACTACATTGAACCCACCTTAACTGGGGAATTTGTGACGACCCACTCGGTCACGCTAAATCCATTTCGCCTTCTATTCTCCGATGGTAATTGAATTCAGAAATAAAATTAAAAGAATTTTCGAAAGATATCATACAAATACAGAGACAAACCTGAACCTACACGAAAAACAGTTAATTAAAACTATTCTTACAAATCCAACCCATTTTGAAAACTGACCCGAGTTCCCGATTAATCTGAATAGTGCAGAATAATTGCAGTTTGGCCATCGCGAGGGAATATCTAGAATCGATAGGCTAGCCTCAGACTCAACGTAACATGTGGTGTGGCGTTAAGGCGTGCCGGCTTCTCGCCTGCCGTCCATTCCCTATGATATAGAATAACGCGCTAGACAAGGAAGTGCGATGGATACACAGAAATCGTGAGATATGGAAACGTACACCCGGAGACGCATTTTATTGCTATATAATGAATGGAAATTACGATATAAATGCGTATGGATGTAGATAATAAAAAAAGTGAAATAATTAAATAAATAATTGATAAAATATTATATTTATACGTGTGATTTTCGACGTTTATTGGTGAGGCACTGACTCAACCTGCCTCATAGAACAAGCCGCAACTGGTAGATTTAATAGTTCATGCTCTATGTAAGTGAAAAATTTCATCTAGATAGAGTTGTTGACAATATTTTCGGAACAACTGGTCGAATATTGCCCATTAAAAAACTTTACAGCAGAATTTGAGATCAGAACTAACCCTGAGAATTTCAGGTTACTAGGTTAGAAATTTAAAGTGTTTACGGACGTCCGGACGGACATGATTAAATTTAACCTCATCATCGTCCAAACAAACGGTACCATAAAGTGGAATCCCTCGAACTGAAGAAGTGAATCTTCTAAATCTGTCGAACGTCCAGCGAATCGACAAAGGGTAAAGCGCTGTCATAACATAATTTGTGATGTCGCCGATGTCGATACACAAAGTCTTCGCTTAGAAATAAGGAAATAGGAAACGAGTACAAAACACAGGATAATCTACTAGGTAGAACAATATTGATGACATCACGTCGTACTAGAATCCCATCAAAAGAACTGTACCTAAATGCAAAATCGGTGAAAAAACAGAAATGAGCGAAGATTTTTAAGGACCAGGAATACAAATATACAGGAATACAAATATACGGGAATATCTGAAAAATAATAAGTCAAATATGAAGAATATCAAATAATCACCTTCAATTCCCAACCTAATCTTCTTAAGTCCTCTATCTTTCAGCACTTGTTTGGCAACATCTCTATTCTCTATATATTTGAAGAACCTATACATGGCAGTACTATTCACAGTCTGACTATATTCTTCACCCATTTGAGGGGGATATTTTTCATCCCAATCTACAGCATCATCATCCAGGAGAACCACGACATGGCATTCTCTATCTCCTCTCTGAGCAGAATTCACCATCAGGGGAAGAATGAGTAATTCTAGAAATTCTTCAAACTGACAACGTGCACCTTCGTTTGATAGTTCGTGAAGGAGCCCTCCTAAAAAAAAATATAATAACAGAAACACTGTTTCCATCAAGATTTTATACAGGAGCTAGTCTATACCTTTTCAACTTCAAATTGAGACTAATCACATTCAAATTGGGATTAAACAAATTCAAAATGAGAATAAGCAACTTCAAAATGGTAAACGAAATCGAATTGATAATAAACAAATTCAAAATAAGAATAAGCAACTTCAAAATGGTAAACACAATCGAATTGGGAATAAACACATTCATATTGACACTAAACAATTTCATATTGAGAAAAGTCATTTTCCGTTTTATTTCATAGTTCAAGAGAATTGTTCTGAAGTAACTAAGAACTCAAATGAGGAAAAAATTTATTTTACAATGCAGATGTGTTGATAAACTTAAACTATATAATTCTATTTTATGAACAAGTTGTGAGAATCGATACTATAAATAGAAATATTTCTTCAACAATGAAAATCACACAACCATATCAACTAAGTTTAAAACATCAGGAAAATATAGCTGTATATGTGCTACATATAGCGCACAGTTGTTGATATTTATTATATTTATATTATCACGCAATATAATTTCCAATTCACGCAAGCGGAACTGGTTTTGAGGAAGATTTGTCCTTTCTTCACCAGCCAAAATCTGTGGCATCCTTGTAGACATTGCCCTTTTAACTCCAGATTTAAAACTTGACCACGCAAATTCTATAGGGTTCAGCATTGGACTGTAAGGACTGAGTCTGAGTAGATTACTGTCCTGAAATTCTGGTTCCTGAAAGAACTCTTCTAATCCTGCATGACAAGGAGCATTATCTACTACCAACACCACATGCGCCTGGTAAATATAGGCAGCACATGTAAGCAGTTCTGACTGATAATTTAGAAGCTGTTGTACGTATTCTTTTCTCTTTAATTTGGTTTCATCACAGTTTATTCTCTCAGGTTCTCTACGTACATCTTTTAAAGTGTACATCAATCCATTCAAATGTTTATGCAAACACTCAGACGAAACAAAAATGTTATGCTCTGATTGAAATTTCAGTTTAAGCTCCTTCAGCGTAATTCAGTGATTTTCTTTCACATACTGTTTTATAAATTCCTGATGTTCTGCAGTGATTTTCCTCCACGTTGCTTGGGTATTCTATCCTGATTATTTACCCAGCGGTAAGCGGTCGATCGCTTCACTCCAATAGTATTGGCCAATTCTTACCAATCTCCATTATTATTGTATACAGCACAAATCTGCATTCCGACATTCGCTGCCTCCGCTCCTTTAATGTAACCTGGCATAGTTATAACACAAAACACTCAAAATGATCTTATCAATAGGTACATTTATTAATTGACCATATTTTTGAAGTATCAAATTTAAGTGGGAATGTCATTTCCCAATATGAGATTTTTTAGTCCCATTTTGAATATGTTTATTCCCAATTCGATTTCGTTTACCAATTTGAAGTTGCATATTCTCATTTTGAATTTGTTTAATTCCAATTTGATTGTGATTAGTCTCAATTTGAAGTTGAAAAGGTATAGAAACTGGTATGAATTTGATTGTACAAATAAAAACAGAATTTTGTTTCAACAGTTTCCGAGGAAAATATAACATCCTCCAAGCTTAAATGATTGCCCATGAATCAATGAAGGTTTTGCGATAAATGTAAAAGATTCAGAGAATATTTGAGTTACATTGGATCTTAAACCAACTTCACTGACTCTTAAGAGGAAGTGGTACACGTCCGAGCTCGTGAGCTCCCTTCAAAAATTGGGCTTTTTGTTTATGATATCTCAGTTCGTATGCGGCGTAGACCAACAATTTTTTTTTAATTAATGCTTCATCATTTCTTTATAATGTGGATCACTCGCTTTTCCGTTTTTCTTCGTATATTAGGAAAGACCCTGGTGAGCTGTAATTTAATAAAAATCTGGGCAAACGATTTTATTTCCATGATATCTCTGTCAATTCTCGGGATAAATGTATTGTAGCGGACGAAATCCTCCTGAATGCGTCTCTGGACTCTCTGATTCCACGTACGGAAATTCTCGAAGCCTCCAGAGACTATCTCGATCATTCTCGAACAGGGCCGTATCCATATAAAAAGACGCGCATGTTGCAGAACAGGTCAGTTACTTCCTGAATAGAGCCGAATGGAATTGTGAATAGCGAATTCCAAGTAGTGAATATAAATTAGCAACTGTGTAAATAAATCAGTATTAGTTATTGTCCATAAATTAGTGTGATGAGTTAGTGGTATCCATATATCTATATACAGGGTGAGTCTTTGACTTGTACATATATTTTAATTGAAGATTCTTGAGGCCAAAAGAAACCTTTTTTTCATTTTCCATTTTTCCGAATTCGGCTCTGTTAAAAAGATATAGCCATTTGAAAAAAAACATTGGGCTGAATACGTCCCTGAAATGACACTGTGGAATTGATTCAAAGTTCATATTTCTCGATAGAAATTGAGTTTATACATTTAGGCCCAATTTAGGGAATACTCAAGTAGTCAAGTACTAACCTTATTGGAATAAAAATGTTGCAAACACGATAATTTCTACAAAAACAGTTAGTTTCATCGGATTATATCTGCAACTAAAAAGCCACATTTATTCCACCAAAATAAGTGCCATCTTCGATTTTTCTGCAGATTAGTTTGTAAACACTAATAACTTGTTCATATTTTCCTCGAAATTTCCAAACAATATCATGAAGAAAGACTTTCATTCAGATTTATTATTAAAAAACCTAACTTAATCTAATTTGTATCGAATATCGATTCTGTGAATTTTTGGACAGAAATGTCAAGAACATGTTGTCAGCTTGCTGATATTTTCATTGAGGTTAAGGATTTTTTACGAAACATAGTATAAATCACGATACATTTGTGTACCGTGGTATAAATATCTATGAATTCTGCCGTTTCCATCATAAATCGACTTTGCCGCCAAATTTTACCACGCATGCGTAGAGCGAAAACCGAAATATTGGTTATCTGGAGCTCTGGAGGCCAACGTTAAACCATAACAAACCAGAGTCTCTGAACAAACTGTAAACAGTGTAAACATTATGTGTAGTTCTTAATACATTCAGTGGATTATTGTTCTAATGTGATTATGACGTGAAGTGAATTTATATAATTTCAACCGTGGGGAGTTTATAAAATTCCAAGAGAACGTTGTTAAGATTCTAAACATATCAGGTATCGTTTCATTAATTTCAATTTAATAAGTAGTTTGTGTTGAGATTCATCATTCATATCCGAATTTTGAGTTAATCGACATTTAACTTCAATATGAACCGGTAACCATGAATTTTCAATAGAAACTGTGCGTGTTAAATCCTCCTTGGTGTTCAATTTTATCTCCCACATTTGGGGGATTTTATTATTGAAAAATATCTCGACAAAGTTGATAAATATTGTGACAACATTGTAAACTCGTTTAAAGACCAGAGATGGAATAATAATTATAATATTCGATGATATTTAATTCAGAGACGCATTCAGGTTATTCTTGAAATTAATGATTTTTTCGTCAAATTTCTGCGGGTAAAATTGGAAATAACTCGAAAACGACGCGTTTTATTGAAAAAAAGTAAGAATACTTTTAGTTTCTTAAATGATTGATTCTTTCGAAAATATGAACCGTTTATCTTTTTTAAGTGGTTTTATGGTGTTTTAGCGTGTATTGATGAGTCGACCACCCTGTAATTTTTATACTAGTAAAGATATTGAATAGGTTTCGATTGAGGAATATGCTCCATGAATAGAGTAAAAACTCAACCAAAATTCAGTTCATTCAAAATAACGGTTCCGAAGATATAAACAGAAAAGTGTTTTTTTCATGGATTTTCGACACCCTGTATCTCCCAAACCAAACCGAATTTTGAAAAATGGTATAGGAAAAAAGTGTTTCGTTTGATGAGAGGAATCTACAGTTGAAATATATGTACAAGTCAAAGACTCACCCTGTATACAGGGTTGGGATAAAGTTTGGCACCAAATTAATATCTTTGAAACGAAACGGGCGATATTTTTGAATATTTGGCAGCTGAGTGTAATGGACCACAATGCATCTGAGGAGCATATTTTCATTAATCAGATACTTCCGGTTTAACCGGAAATGACAAAAAAAAATATTTAAATGGGACACCCTGTATATTTCTGCAGATTCTGAAAGTGCACCTTGTTTCGGATCTGTCCATATCGGGTTCCATGCTTTTCATGACGTATTTTTTATGAAAATCTATAAAGAGAAGAAATACAGGGCTTTTACTAGTAGAAAAAATTTATTGAAAATAATTAAAAAAAAATCATTTTAAATGTTCGAAGTGCTTGCAATTCACTCAGCTGCCAAATCTCAAAATTACCGTCCGTTGCCAAACTTTATCCCAACCCTGTATGTATAAAGCCGGCCCCAGACAATGCGTGTATTTGACGAATGTGCCTTCGTAGAGCGCCTTCCAGTACCCTCACACACACTGCGGCAAACGCGAAATGTTCGTCATTCGTTTCTCTGTTGACAAACGTTCGCCGCACGGCCTCAGTATAGAACAGTAGCGGAGCTGACTGAAAACAGAATAGGCAATCTGCTACGCACACTGTCTGGGAGCTAACGCGAATGAGTGCGAATATACTTCGTCTTCCTTTGATTCGTGCCGTTTTACCGCCAAGACTTCGGATAGCAGGCGAATGCCGAACGATACCCGCAGTTGAGCTCCTACACAGTACGCGGAGCTCCGCGAATGCCGAACATTCGTCAAATACACGCATTGTCTGGGGCCGGCTTAAAAGAAAGATGTTGTTTATATTGAAGCTGGAGATACTTTTCAGCTAGCAGCATTAGTTTATTTTGGTTCTATGATTATTATTTATAAGATCAACATAGATGCATGGAATCTATGCATCTATAGATCAACATACTTTGCAGATGTCAAAGTAATGTGTCAATAAATTTATGAATATAATAGGACAATTCTTCAAGCCCGCAACGGACGGCGAGCGATAATCTATATATATAAAAGAAAGATGTTGGTTACACCATTTATAACTCGAGATCGGAAGGACTGTAGGTTATGAAATTTCATATATGGATTCGTGTACGGTCTGGTTATTATAAAATACAATAAAACTTTGAAAAGATCGATGAAAATTTTACTCATACAGAAAATGCTTTTCCTTCTTTTGAGTAAGGTCACTAGGTGTCGCTACAGTTACAGTTACGCTACAGCTTAGATTGCGTTAGATTGCGATGTAAACATATAGTGTGTAATTTGGGTTGCCTCCAACTCTGCGCTGTTGACCAAAACGTCTTAGCGTAGGAGTAGGTACAGATCTCTAAAATGATTAGATTTCGTTGAGATATGAGGGAGAATTCGTTCTTACCATTTCAAGTGGCGCTATTCACACATTATGACTGATTGTTCTATACTATACTAAACTGGTTATTAGTTATTTTTACAGTTTTAGTTATTCAAAACAGAATAAGGTAATCGTGAAGGTACTATATTTGATATTATCACCATTAGATGACGATGTATAGAACTTATAGTACCATGAAAGGATATGACCAGATCAAGAAACGAATGAATATCACAATGAATTTTAATCGAAATGTCAAGTAAATCGGATTTTGGCGATCGGGTTCAATCGTGAATTGTCCATTCTCATCTTCTCTCATAATTTTTGAAATGTTTTCGAATTTCTGTTTGGGAATGAATATGTTTGCCATAATTAGTAATTGACATATTATTTTTGTTTCTGTTCTGTGTGACAGCCCATATTCATGGAAACATGGAAATCTCGCTGCTCCACCAACTGAGATGTTTACCAATTATTTCAAGCTGAGCACTAAAAGTCTTAGATTCTGATTAGCCAACATTGAGGATATTAGAAAAGTTTCGTTTTTTCCACTTCAGAAAGCGCTATTCACAAAATAAGTTCTAATTTTATTAGTTGGTTCAAATATTTGAATTCATTCTGATGAACGTTAAGAAGTCAAGAAGGAAAATAAGAGAACGTCTTAGCGTATTTGTATTCTCTGATGTGAAGTTAAAGTACCATAGACAAAGTACTTCAATTCAAATTTTCAGCGTTGTATTGGCAGAAATAAAGTGGTTTATACAGTGATCGAGTGATCAGAGGTATCATCATTGGAACTATTTCTCATCCATACAATTCTATCGAGATTTATATTTGCATTCGTGTTGTCATTTATTACAAGAAAGGTACTGCAATGACAAAACTGTAAAGCATTTAAAACAAAATGTTTTATGTTCAACAGATACCACTTAAATGAGGAGAATTTTTTTCGTGCGAATAACAATGGTACTAAAATTTTGTATATTTTGCCTATTTCATCGCCTGCTTGAAAAAATAGCAATGATTAGTTTATACAACTTCAACGGTAGGTTTCACAAAGCGTAATCTAGCACCAACTAGATTTGACAGTTCAAAAATCAGAGAACCAAGGCGTTGATATCCGATCACCGGTGATTACGATTTGTGAAATTCAACGTAAGTATCATTTAGGCGAAACAAAGTTCGCCGGGACAGCTAGTATAATATATATTATAGCTTTGCATTGACATATGTCATTTTAGTATGGAAAAATATCGTAATATCGGAATATATATGATAGCGTCGTCCACGGGGCTTGGTGCATTTTCATAAGGAGCGATATTGGTGTAATATATGAGATATAATATATATGTAAGCAATTTGAAAATTGGGTGCCCTATAAATTGATACTATAATAATAAGCTGAGACCATATCTACCGAATCGTAGTAGCCTAATGTCAAACACTCTGTGATCTGAAGTGATGGTTTTCGATGATCTCGTTACCACGCTCTCTCTCTGTCTAACAACATGGCGGCATCCTAGACACAGACGCGTGTTACTAAACACAACATAACCTGCCATTTTGTATAAAGCCCACTAATAATCTGTGAACTGTGAAATAAACAACAAGTTAAACCACCCCGAGTGTTTTATTATCTTTCATATATTATATTATCGCTCGCCGTCCGTTGCAGGCTTTATTCTGAATAAAAATTACTTCAAGATGGTAGCAGAGCGTGGTTGAGGTTGAAGAAACAGAATAAGAGTGAAGATATTTATTAATTGCAAGGGAGTTAAACTCAGAAGATGGATTCAAGTAAAATACAAATTGGTTTGCTTGAGGGAAAGTCAAACTGGTCAACCTGGAAGTATAAATTGTGCATTTTGTTAAGAGGAATTAAAGGTGGTCTAGAAGTTATCGAAGGTAAATTGAAAACCCCTAAATCCATACCAGAAGATGCTACAACTGATGAGAAAAACAGGTACGAGAAGGACTTATCAGATTTCAATCAAACCGATATTATTATCGGCTTGATTGAAATCTGATAAGTCCTTCTCGTACCTGTTTTTCTCATCAGTTGTAGCATTATTACCTCACTAATTCTCTAAATATGACACAAGAAACTTTAGAAAAAGTAATGCGTTTTACATCCGCTAGAGAAGTTTGGCTGGAATTGCACAGACTTTATGATGGCAATGTCGAGGACAAGACATATGACCTATGCATGCAATTCTTCAGTTATGTAAAACAAGCAGATGATGATATAGCAACACATACATCAAAACTGAAGAATCTTTGGGATAAACTTCAGAAAGCTATTGTGAAGGACAAAATGACTGGGATTCGCGCATCGGCTGTTGACAGGGCAACATATTTGCGTTTGTGGAGTTATAATAACCTAAATCTTTCCCTTGACTGTGCTGTTTCGTGATCGTTTTTTCTTTCCCGGTGAGTTTAAACCCCCCTAGAATATAGTGCTGAACAATTTTTGCTAATAACGGCCACCCAGGCTGGCCTAGCTGCTTAGTTTTCATACTTCATTTTTTTATTTGATTTTTTTTCTCGCATTCACGCTACGATAAACAAGCTCCTTATCTCGGTTTTTTTCCAACATGAGTACCACAGATCCCGAGGCTTGGCCTCGGGTTCTGGATACTTTGTCTCTTAGGGCGAAGCTTGCTTTCACACAACTGGACAGGGATGAGTGGAACTCAATCAATGTAGGACTATTAAAAGAAGAGCTGACACTGATCAGGTCTCAGGCAGTATCGCACAAAAAGTTGGAGATAGTCGAGAGAATCGACGTCCTCCTTGAAAAAATCGAAGGTGGTCATTCTAAGATTAAAAAAACGCAATGCTTCTACTCCAGTAAAGACAAAGGACCATTTGAAATTATCATAGAAAGTTCGGATAGGGAAATAAAGAACCTGAACCCACTCAGTATTGGAAAAATAATCCATAACAATAAAAACTACAAATACAAAGTTATCAATATTAATAGGAAAGGTATCAAAAAGGTAGGTGTTAGATTTACGTCCGCTGATCAGGCAAATAGCTTTGTCAAGTACAATGAATTCGACCCAAGCGTATATGATATCTATATTCCTGGTAGATTTGTTTCCATAATGGGTATTGTGAGAGATATAGGCCAGGACCAGTGGCGTAACGTACACCCCCCCAGACCCCCCGTTGGGTGGGGGCCCGCGGGGTGAAGATTATACAATTTTCAATTAAATCATAGAAATATTTATTATAATAAAACACAAAATACTCATAGTACCTTATTAATTCTCTGATTAACTTTCTTTCATTCATTTCTGACAATTTCAATTACCTATCTAAACTATTCCTGAAAATCACCCTCATGCGTCAAATATATAAGATTTATGAACGAAATCCCAGTATTTGTTGATATGGAAGTAAAAAAATTTTTTTTTAAGAGTTGATTAAAACCAACGTTATTATTTATTAACATATTATGTATTTCAGTCATATCCTGTTTTCTTCTTTTGAAATAATTTATTTATAGGTTTAAAATTATTAGCGAAATTGTTGAGGTAGGCTTATCAGAGAGCAAAAACTTATAAATGTTTGATATGATTACACGGATTCAGTCTAGCTAAGTGTGAAAATTAATTTCAAATAAAAGTTAGAATGATAAAGTAAAAGAACTTATAAAATTTTAATTATAACGAAATCGTTAAAGTATATCGGTTAAAATTGATGCAGTTGGTTTATTGGACATTTTAATAGTTTCTGCAAAATTGACTACTATGTTTCACCCACAAATGAATTGTTGAACAGTCATATAAAATAAATGGTTGAGGATTGAGGTAAACCTAATATAGAATTGACGTTGATAATGAATTAAAAGATGGTGCAAGAGAATGGGTAATTAGATGTCTTGTGGTAGGAGCTGAAGAAGGATTGGGGCCCGGGGACAATCATTGGGGGGGGGGGCTGGCTGAGGAACGTTACTCCACTGGCCAGGACATAACCGATGAGGAAATAATCAGAATGGGCAGAGGACTGAACCCAAACGTTAAGGTAACAAGAGTAAGAAGGTTCAACAGAAGAAATACCACTGAAAGTGGTAACTCTTGTATTAAGACTACCACCTGTGTCATTACCTTTGAAGGTGGTAACTCTTATATTAAGACTACCACCTGTGTCATTACCTTTGAAGGTACTACACTCCCAAAATTCTTTGAACTTTACACAATCAGGCTACCAGTTGAAATGTACATTCCCTCTGTTGTACAGTGCAACAAATGCTTGAGATTCGGACATGTGAGAAACCTTTGCAAGGGAAGATTCAGATGTAGGAAGTGACGCTGAGCCTTGTTGCATCTTTTGTAGGCAAAACCACGAGGCTACAGATAGAAGATGTCCGGAGTACGCAAGACAGTCCAGAATGAGAGAAATAATGGCGTTACACAACATATCTCTCTACGAGGCAGATAAGTCATGCAAAAATCAAATTGCCCCCTCCCCATCAGATTTCCCATCTCTGCCCAATAGAAAAATAGAACAGGCTACTTCACTAGTTCCTAATCGTGGCCAAACCTATGCCAGTGCACTGTTGCGCCCCAAAAACGTACCTCAGGATGCCCACTTAGCATCCTCGTCACAAAATAAAATTACTGTTGAGGCAATGATTCACTCCCCCTCATATGAACAACTCCTTTCACAGGCCAGCTCATATGTATATAGTCCTAACGTACCGTCAATTATTGAAGAAGACACTGTTATCGAAGAAAGACCAATGACCACCTACAACGAGGACTACCTGAGTTTCAGGGAGCCCTCACAAAATTAGTAAGAAGATTCCCTTCACCATTTTTTTTCTTCACCTGATCCAGATCATATTCTTTCAAGATACATCCCAAGTTCAAGAAGACATCCGTCCCCCCAGAACTCAACCAACTATGATCAGAATCTTACAGTGGAACATTAGATCATTGTATTCTAACTTCAACGATCTCAAAATCCTCATCAAGGACTTGAACCCAGACATCATATGTCTGAATGAAACATTCCTTAAGGACCATCAGATTGTGTCTATCTCCGGCTTCTCCTTGGAGCGATCGGACAGGGCCGACGGATATGGAGGAATCGCGATAGCTGTACGCAGACCTCTCACATATGACCCCATAGATTTAAACACCCTGAATCTTCCACCAAGAGCACAGATAATGGGTATCCGTTGTGCAGGTTATACCATTTTAAACCTATATGTCCCACCTGATGTTTACCTATCAGACACCCATTTTGATCAGATGAACACATTTACTTCCAGAAGATGCATCATTATGGGTGATCTCAATGCACAAAACCCCCAGTGGGGATCCGGAACGTCGAATCATAACGGCCATATTGTACAAGACTTCTTGAGAGACAATAATGTTACTTTGCTGAATGACGGTACACCAACAACGATTACACCACCACAGGATAACCCCAGCGCCCCTGACCTAGCAATATGTTCCAGCGACCTAACTATCCACTGCACATGGACAGTGATACAGGATCCAGGGTCAAGCGATCACTTTCCAATTATGGTTAAGATCAACAACTCCACCGATGATGGCACAACTAAGAGGAAATCCCTTCGAGTGTTCAATGTGGCAAGAGCGGACTGGCTGCGTTTCTCGAGTGGATTAGAGGAGATCATAGAGTCAACACATATAGCTGATGTGACGGCCTTGATGGATGCCATCAAGACCGCGGCGGAGCCTTCAATCCCCAAGTATAGGGAGCGCACTAACTCCAAATACAGCGTTCACTGTTGGGACGAGGAGGTCGCGAGGGAAGTTGCGTTTAGAAGATCGCTACTGTCCACATACAAACACTCCCCTACCCTTGACAACTTCATAAGGTTCAAAAATCAAACAGCAAAAACCAGATCCCTAATAAGGAAGAAAAAAAGAGAATCCTTCCGTAAGTTTTGCGAAAATCTATCCCTAGACAAAACAAAACGTATGTGGAATACGATCAAGAAATTCTCTGGGCAGCCTTCGCACGTCGTATCGGACCAGTGCGCAGCTGACATTGTCCGCCGACTTTCCAGCCTTCACCACTCGCCAGCCTTGGCATTACACTATGAAGAATTTCGGGATATCTTCACAATTGAGGAACTGGCCTACGCCCTTAAGTTCAAGAAAAACTCCGTGCCGGGCATAGACAGTATAGATTACAAAATTCTCTTCCATCTACCCCCATCGGCAAGACTTCTCCTCCTCTCCCTACTAAATCGCCTTTTACCCCAAGGCGACCCCCCTAAGGACATGAAAGCCGCAGCAGTAATCCCGATCCTCAAAAAAGGCCTACCGATCAACATTAGCACCAGCTACCGGCCAATCACGATTTCGTCTTGCGTAACCAAAGTCCTCGAGAAGCTCCTGAAAGGGAGGATTGAGAAGAAAATAGAGGACAAAATGGGTTCCTCCCTGAGTTTCGGCTTTCGTAGAGGCAGATCTATAAATGACTGCCTTTCCCTCATTACAGCCCATATATATTCTGCATTTGACAGTGGATTCCTCACCGTAGCCCTATTTTTGGACATCACTAGCGCTTACGATCACGTCGACTTGAATATCTTATGGAAAGATAAGATTGACTGCAACATCCCCTGTAATATGGTCAACTTAATATACCAATTATTCTACGATAGAACGGTATCGGTCCGGGGAGCATTTTTCCGTTCCCTATACAGTCAGCGCGACAGATCGCTCTCACCGTATATGAAACGGAATGCACAATGGAACTCCGTTTCCTAGCAGATATGCGCGATGTGCTCACTGCCCTGTTATAGTCTTCTGGGTGCCGATGGGACAAATTGCAAATTATTAATAAAGTTTTCTTACTTTCTGTATAGATTTATTAGGTAGAGTCTACCACATTTTTCCTCTGTGAACATTTTTGTAGTCGCGGTTTTTTTTCAGCAAACCTCTCGTAAGTCGACCATATTTTCATTTGTTTTAATCATACGTACCTACTCTTTTTTTTGTAAAATGCAATCATAAAAACAATCTGGGAAAAATGAGATAACATGATTGTCTACCAATATAAACATGACTGAAAATCGCATTTTTTAAATTATTAATGCACTCCTGATTTTTTTCAGAATCGGTTTATATAACCATAAAATGCAATTGTCCGACAAAAAAAATGTTGATGTTTTCTTGTCCGACAGATGGAAATCGACGATTTTTTTGAGTTTTTAAATTCATTACTATTTGTCGGACAAGAATGAATTTATATTTTAGACAGATTCGTTTCATAGAAAAAACAACTGTCCACCATATAAAATGCGGCAAATCCTTAAGGTGAATACAGACTATTCTGACGTGACGTGATTCCACGTCACGTCAGACGTGTACTGTGCTCCCATTGGCCTGATATGAACGTGAACGCACAGAACAATGTGTTGCATTTTTATATCACTCACATTTTGACGTTCACGTTCATATTAGGCCAATGGGAGCACAGTACACGTCTGACGTGACGTGGAATCACGTCACGTCATAATAGTCTATATTTACCTTTAGTCTAGTTGAATATAATGATTTTGTTTCAGAATATTTTTTCGAATATTATTGAAATGAAACTATTGATTTCGATTGAAAGTGTATGATTCAAATTGTTTACTGACATTTTTATTAAAATCTAAAAAAAACAATGAACATTGTAAAGCCACGGATATTTTTTGAATGTCTACACATAAACACTCCATCATTACTAGCAATATTATATCGGCAACAACTGAAATTGCCGAACTTTATTCGTCGGACAGCTAGATGATAGTATTCAGCATATCCTTCTTAATGGCCCTCAAAAAATCGAATGTTTATTCGTAACATGAGCAAAGTTACATCCGGTAAATGCATATAGTCTATTCATAACCAAATTAAAGCAGTGAATCCTTCAATTTTGGAATGAACGCCACATTTTTTTTTGTCGGACAACTAGTGCACTACATTGTATTTTCGAGGTGGAGAGAATAAGAAAAAAAGACATTATTCATAATTTTTTATCCCAAAAAATCTTCGTTTTCCATTTGTCAGACAAGGAAATCGCCACATTTTTTTGTCGGACAATTGCATTTTCATACTTCATATGGTTGTATCAACCGCTTCTGAAAATTTCGGGAGGGTATTAATACTTTGAAAAAATGCGATTTTCAGTCATGTTTATGTTGGTAGACAATCATGTTTTCGCATTTCTCCCAGATTGTTTTTATGATTGCATTTTACAAAAAAGAGTATGTTTGATTCAAGAAAAATGAAAATATGGTTTGCTGAAAAAAAAACCGCGACTAAAAAAATGGTCACAGAGGAAAAATGTGGTAGACTCTACCGAATAAAGCTATACAGAAAGTGAGAAAACTTTATTAATAATTTGCAATTTGTCCCATCGGCACCCAGAAGACTATAACAGGGCAGTGAGCACATCGCGCATATCTGCTAGGGAACGGAGTTCCATTGTGCATTCCGTTTCCTATACGGTGAGAGCGACCTATCGCGCTGACTGTATAGGGAACGGAAAAATGCGTCCGGGGAGCCTCTGGAGAAGAATTTGTTGCGGAGATTCGGAGCGGCTTAACTCAGGGTTCGGTACTGAGCCCTTCCTTATTCAACCTGTACACCCGATGTCCACCGGGCCTTATGGCTGACGAAACTGTGCTCATACAATACGCAGACGACCTTGTGCTGATCGGCTCTGGTAGGGACTTGACCCTCACGATCGAAAGCATGAAGGCGAATCTCGAGAGGTTGATAGGATGGTTGACCAGTCGCAATCTCCGCATCTCGGCACGGAAGTCCTCGGCAGTGATCTTCTCCAAACATATCCTGCCTCCAACGCCACCGCCAATTGAGATAGACTCACAGCCAATTCCATGGAAACGACAGGTCAAGTATTTGGGAGTAACCTTAGACCAGAAACTGAAATGGGAAAAACAGATAGATGACATGTGTTCTAAGGCCATTTCACAATGTAGCATAATCAGGAGCCTTTGTAGGCCGTCCTGGGGATCCCACCCCAACACGCTGCTTAAGGTTTACAAAGGCCTTATCCGACCTCATTTAGATTTTGGTAGCATTCTCTATGGTAGATGCTCTAAGGCCGTCCTCCAGAAACTGGATAGAGTACAGTTTGCTGACCTCCGGGCGACCCTAGGACTAATGAAGTCACCCCCTACCAATGTCATATTGGCGGAAAGTGGGGAGCTCCCCCTCAAATACCGGAGACTTTGGCTATCCTATAAATATGTAACTAAGTTACACAGGTTCCTGAATCACCCATTGTTGGAAACTGTTCGCGACCCAGCTAGACTGAGAAAGCTTTGGTTCAACGACACAGTCCCCGGATACATTCAGGCCATCCAGAGGACCAGAGATGAACGACCCACCATCTGGAGAGCTCCTAACCTCCCATATTTCCAGACCAACAGCAAAATAAGAGCTGAGAGTATTAAGGTAATCAATACAGGGCTAATCAAAGGATGCGTAGGCAATACGCAAAAATTCACTGCTCTCCTGGCGGAAAAATTCAGTGGACACACCGAAATCTACACGGATGCCTCTAAATCCCATAACCCGGATTTGGTGGGGTATGCATGTTGGGTTCCGTCATTGCAGTTGAAAGTGTGTGGAAAACTTCCTGGCCACTGGTCCATATTTTCTGCAGAAATGTACGCCATCAATAGAGCCATGCAGGTGGTAGTAGAACGACATATTTCCAAGGCTGTCATTGTGACAGACTCCCTGAGTGTCCTCGAAAAATTAAAAAGGGAAAAATAGACGCCAACACCGATATAGGAACCATACAAACCATTATGGGACTCTCCCATGCCAAGGCTGTGGGCCACTGTATCACCTGTATATGGGTGCCTAGTCACTCGCACATTACCCACAATGACACGGTCGACATGATTGCGAATCGAGGTAGACTTTTGCCGGAGAACTCCTTACTCAGGGGTGATCCTCGCGAATTGTGGCCCGGCTTCTTGGGGGAAGTATGGAAGGATTGGGACCAGGAATTCAAAGCCCTGGGACAAAGGGAAAAACTTACGCCGACTTGATAACACCAAGCAAATAGCGCAAAACAACCTGGTCCAGAAACCTTGAAGGCCCAAGGAGCAACTTCACTACAATTACCCGTCTGAGATCTGGTCATTGCATGACTCCAGCCCACCTGGAACGAATCGGTGTTAAAAACTCGCCCCTGTGCAGCTGTGGTGAGTATGGAGATGTGCGGCACATCTTCCTCTCTTGTAAAGAATACATCTTAAATATCAATATATTGTAAAGTAAATTTCTCGCCCACAAACTGCCTACACCATTGAACATAAATGATTGTATTTACTCAGAGAAAACAGAGATAACGAGCTTGTTATTGGAATTCCTCAGGAATTCTAATGTTAATCTTTGACTGCTTTGCTTTTGGTTCAGATGATCGCTTGGTTTTGTTTGATCAGCATGTGTTCTTTCCTAATCCTCGTCCCCTTACAGAATCATTGTTCAACCCAAGACCTGTGTTAAACCCTGTGTATACTCCACGGGGGAAAGTATAAATAGCCAAGTCTTACACTAATAAGTTGGATGCCCAAGATTGAAATTGACTGAAACCTGAAAAGAAAGAAGAACCAAAATCCTCACCACAGTCTGGTATAGGCACGACCTAGACTTCCACTCCCCTGGGAACCAGACTGGCAAACTCTGTTAGACACTTAGAGACTGGGTGCATAGCCTGAGAGCTGTCCCATAGCTCATAGCTTTTCCCAACTTGGGGGTATGCATGTGGGATAGCTTGACTTGAGAAGAAGAAGAAGAAGAAGACAAAATGACTGCTGGAAACGAGTGCAAGTGTGATTTACCTGAAATTTTACTTATCTGTAAAATATTAGAAACTCTACCTTCTGATTACTTCTCATTCAAGTCAAGTTGGATGCTCATATCAACCAAAGATAGAACAATAGATAACTTGACAAATCAATTGGTTGTTTATGAAAAAGCATTATCAAGCAAAATTGAGACTAAACAGGAAGTTTTGTATACAGTAAACAAAAGAAGCAATTTATTTTGTAAGTACTGTAAATCACAAGGACATAAAATACGACAGTGCCAGAAATGGAAAGCAGATGGTAAGCCACCGAAACCTGACAAAACTAATAGAGCAAGTGATATGAAGAACAATGTTTCATTATTAGCCGTTTCCAATGTTGTATTGTTGTGTGAAAAATGATGAAGAAAACAGGTATGTCGATAATAGCGCAACTAATCACATTACAAACCAAAATAATGTGTTTGAGAGCTATGTACCATTTGACAATCATCACCGAATAACAACAGCAAATGGAGAGTCAGTACCAGCATTAGGAAAAGGTACCATCAGAGTAAAAACAAACGTGAATGGTAAAATTCAAGTTTTTCCTCTCACTGAAGTATGGTATGTTCCTAGTATCAAGAAAAACTTGTTCTCAACATTGTCAGCACAAGATAAAAATCCAGACAGTGAATTTGTTTCAACAACAGAAGAGTGTTATTTCAAGTTATCAGGAGAAGTTATACTTGTTGGATCCAGAATTTGTTCAGGTGGATTGTATAAACTCAAGATGAAATCCTTGAAGACAGAAAATTCAAAAGAAATTAATTTAGTTAATAATGATAATGTTTTGCAGTTATATCATGAAAGATTTGGACATCAAAATAAGAGATATATAAAGACAATATTGAAAAGAGAACTGGGATTAGATGTCAATCTCGATAGTGAAACATATGAAGGTTGAGTCTATGGGAAAGCTCATGTACTCAAATTTGATACAAGATGTCGAGCCAATGCACCTGGTGAACTTTTACATACAGATGTATGTGGTCCATTTGACCCATCCAAATCCGGCTATCGATATTATGTCTTATTCAAGGATGATTATAGCAGATATCGTTTTATGTATTTCATGAAACACAAATCAGAAGTGATAGATAATAATAATAGAGTCAGAAAAACGCTAAACCATTATGGCATACGACAAAGACTTATCATGCCATGTACACCACAACAGAACGGGTGTGCAGAAAGAGAAAACCGAACTGTTGTTGAAACAACAAGAGCTTTAATGCATGCTAGAGAAGGAATTCTTGATCAGAGTTTTTGGGCAGAATTAGTCAACACAGCGACATATATTCTGAATCGAACCAGCAAATCAAGGTTTGAACAAAGGTTTTGTCATTAAGTCTGCCAATTGGTCCTCTGTTGAAACTTTTTCAACTTTCATTACACCATTAAAACATATTCATATAAGGATTCCTTTGTGCGTGAACTTGTTTTGGATGGTGAAATGAAAGTTGAAAAAGTTTCAACAGAGGACCAATTGGCAGACTTAATGACAAAACCTTTGTTCAAACCTCGACTTCAAATACTCAGAGAGAAAATGGGATTAACCAAAATATTCCAATGAGGGAAGGTATTGAAGCTAAAGATACTTTTCAGCTTCAATATTAGCAATATTATATATATTTTTTTTTTTTTTTTTAATTTCACACTTCAATGTGGTATGGTATCTAACAGTGCCCGGGTAGGGTAACCAAGAGCTCTGTTCAGTGTCAATATGGAGAGATTATGCGCCGCACAATTCCCACCGTGCCCAAAATTGCCGCCTTCTGCATCCATAATATTGCGTTCCCAGGTAAGTCCAGCTCCTTTATATGTTGCACTGTTTTTCTGTGTACCAGGCCGTTTACACTTATAATCAAGGGCATTATGGATACTCTCTTGAGTTGCCAAATCAACTTCATTTCCTGAGCCAATATTTGATATTTTTGATGTTTTTCAGCATATGTTTTGGACAGGTTGTGATCCGAAGGCACAGCGAAATCTACCAGGATTGCGGATTTTTCAACCTTATTCCAGATGACCATGTCCGGCCGATTGTGTTCCAGTCCTCTATCAGCGATGATTGTGACATCCCAGTACATTTTGGTGTTTTCATCCTCTAGGACCGACTGAGGTGAGTATTTGAAATGTGGGGTAAAGTTACTGATTAAGTTTCTGTTTATGCATACAAGTTGGTGGACAACTTTACCCATATTGTTATGTCTTTCCAGGTATCTAGTTTGAGCTATCGCACCGCAGCCTGCCGTCAAATGATGTATCGTTTCCTCGGCCACGCCGCACATCCTGCATTTAGTGGTATCTATGTCCTGATGTAAAATGTGTTTGACGTATACTCGAGTCTTCACTACCTGATCCTGAATCGCAAGAACAGCACCCTCAGTTTCCGGGAACAGGTATCCAGACGTTAGGTAGGTGTTCGATGTTTTTATGTCAACGTCCGCCTGCTTAAGGCTAGCATAAAACCTGCCGTGTATAGTTTTATTCTGCCAAGTTGTTCTCATCCTAACTAATGCATCTTCTGTTTCAGGTTCTTCTGAGCGCGACAAATTCAGGATTGTATAATTTTTATCCCCAGCAACTATCGTTCTATAGAAAGGTAAGTTCTTATTCTTGAAATAATTTCTTAGATTAGTTCTTTCTTTCAGAATCGCCGCTTCTAGGCTTGTCAATCCTCGCCCTCCTTCTTCCCGGGGTACGTACATCCTTTCAATCGCTGAATTGGGATGCAGCATACCTCGTTTAGTCAGCATTGTGCGGATTTTTTGGTCCAGCCTTTCCATATCAGTTTTTGACCAGGTGAGTATGCCAGCGGTATATGTGAGTGGTGGTATCGCCCAGACGTTGATAGCCACTATTTTATTTTTGGCGTTTAGGTGTGTGCTTAGAATTTTGCTGACCCTTCTTACTAGTTCTCCTTCTGCTATCTTTTTGTTTTCCCTTTGTCTTATTTCGTAAGACTGCTGGATTCCCAGATATCTATACGTGTTTTCGACTCCCAAATCCCTTATACAATCTCCGTCTCTTAGTGTGATGTTTTCATTTTCTGTTAACTTTCCTCTTCTTACGTGAATAGTCGCACACTTTTCCAGGCCAAACTTCATTCGAATATCCTCACTAAAGGCCCCAACAATCTCCAGCTCCCCCTCAAGTTGCTGCTTTCCCCTGGCAAACAACTTCAAATCGTCCATATAGAAGAGATGGGTCAACTTAGTTACATCATCAATAGTATACCCATACGCACTTCGATTCAGCATGTTACTTAGCGGGTTTAGGGCGAGACAGAACCAAAGGGGGCTTAAACTATCCCCCTGGAATATGCCTCTTTTTATTGATATCGTTTGGGTTCTGTATGTTTCTGTTGCTCCTTTCACTGACAATGTTGTTCTCCATGTCGACATCAGGTGGCGCAGAAGGCTGGAGACTTGTTGATCAATCTTATAGATATCCAAAATTTCGATCAACCAAGAATGGGGTATAGAGTCATAAGCCTTCTGGTAATCGATCCAACTTATAGATATATTCTTAAGTCGTTTTCTGGCTTGCTTAGTGACGACATTGTCAATTACCAGCAGTTCTTTACATCCTCTAGCTTTATGCTTGCACCCATTTTGTTCCCACGCTAAAATGTTATTACTTCTAATATGATAATATAGTTTTTGACTAATGATAGATGTTAGTATTTTGTATGCCGCTGGTAGACACGTTATGGGCCTGTAGTTCTTTGGTAGTGTGAGGTCGCCCTTCTTTGGAATCATGTGCGTCAGTCCTTTAGTAAAATATGAGGGTATTTCCTGTGGATTCTGCGCAGCGCTTTGAAGTAGATCTGTGAGTCTTTTATGGCAACCAGTGAGGGTCTTCCACCAGTAGTTGTGTATGCCATCTACACCGGGTGCTGTCCAGTTCTTCATTCTCTTAAAGGCCGTTGTTAAATCTGACTCTGAGATATTGATTTCTGGCATTGCTGTGCATCTCAACCAGTTTTGCCTTTCGGTGTCAATCCACCGCGCTCGAGTGTCGTGTTCTACGCTTTTTGACCAAATGTCTTTCCAGAATGCTGTCATACTCTCTTCGGTTGGTGCCTTTTTTTGTTGTTTCGTATCCTCTGTCTCTATCTGCCTGAAGAATAGCCGTTGATTGCTGGCGAAGAGGTTGTTTTGTTTGTACCTTAATGTTCTCTGGTGATATCTTCGGATTCTGTTGCCCAGGGCTCCTATTTTTTGTTTAAGCATCTCAGCATGGAGGGTGATTTTCTGCCGGTGCTGAGGGTCAGTGAGTTTAATCTTCACTCTTTTGGCATATTCTTTAGTTTTCTTCACTACTTTTCGGCTTGGGGTATTACTGTTGAGGAATGTGTGCAATATTCCTATTTCCTTTCGTAAAAAGATGATCTTTCTATTCAATCTATCCTCCCAGGGTGCTTTTCGTTCACCATGCTGCCCATTGAGCGTAGCTTCAGGTTGATTTGGATTTTGTATATCAGTGACAACTCTCGCAGCGCAATAGATTCTGTGGCATAGGTCCTCCAACGTTTCTGCGGAATCAAGGATCTTTGATAGTGATTCGTTAACTTTTCGAACAACTCTCTTGGCTTCAGCATTGATTTTTAGTTTTGCTATCTGCGGCCTTCCTTCCATTGCCATTCCTTCGTATCTTAAGTTGGTTTCCTGGTACATAAGTATTATCTCACTATTCAGTTCTTCTTCTTCTGGTATCTGTTGTCCTTCAGGATCTGACTGTTCACTTAGGCGGGGTTGAATGCTGCTTCTTCGGTTTATTGATCTTCTGACTGAAACGGATCTTCTGTTTCGTCCCCTTCGTGCAGATTCTGTTTTCATGCTCTCTAGTTCGTCAGGTGAGATGAGGCGTCGAGTTTTGATATTAGTAATTTGGGCTGCTAGGTGTTGAGAGGTGAACGGTTTATCAGGGTAAGATTCATGCCATCGCAATTGAAGTTCGGCGCGATATTTGTTCTTCTTTGTCTCTCCTTCAGTGACTTGGTAGTAAGCACGCATCAGAGTTAAATTCATCTCCCTGCTCCAGTGCTGCCTAACCCTTCTACGATATATATATATATATATATATATATATATATATATATATAGTCCATCCAAGAATTATTGACATCTCGGGCGGCTTTGGAAAATCGAAATTAGGTTGGTAATGCCCGTTCAGTGATATTTTGAGTTTCAGAATTCAGGTTGGTGTTGCAAATAACACTGGCGTTTTGTTCTGTCATTATTATTCGAAAAAATTTGGCAAATAATTGCGCAAGTGAAAAATCTTTGGAATGAGGCTCTTGAATAATGTGGAAAGCCTGCACAGAGGACGTAGAAAAAGAAATAAGAGGACATTAGTCCAAATATATGGGATCGTATGATATTGCTGACATAAATGAACATGAGTTCTGTCAAGATGAGGAAATAATAACAGTGGTTGTAATAGGAATATTTAAATTTTTAATATTAAATATGTTACTCCTTTGTTCACTGATTTTGAAAGTTACAATGCCATGACAAAATTCTTCATATATTAAATAGATCCATCCGTTAAGTTTTGTTTCTGTCTTGATATCTATACTAAAATTTTTCGAATCCATCCAGTTTGCAGATACACGCTTCTAATTATCAACTAGATTTTTCTGATTTAGCGAATATTCATATTGAACTTTGGAAAGGAGCATGCTTTTTTATCACCCACGATATTTTTCGTTATCGGACCAGAATTTCCATACTGTATGCATGCTCCTATATAATTGATCGTTCGAAAATGTATCAATACAAGATGAAAATAATATACTGCTGGTTAGCAAATTCACACGATGGTAATTGAATGCGATAATTGAGGACATTTTCATGTTCAAAGTGCCTTATTTTGAAAAATTCCGTTTAATTTCAAGGTTATATTTATTGCTATGATGAAAGCACAGAATATTTTTAGTGACTTTTTTGTAACTAGAAATAAAGCTGCGACTGGACTTCCAAGGCTTGCTCTGATGTCAATAATTCTTGGATGGACTATATATTGTATATATATTTAAACTCGATGATATTAGTTTATTTTGGTTCTATGATTATTATTTATAAGAGGTGCGTTCGGCCTGTCGGTTCCATAAACACTTTTTGCTCCGTGTCGTTCGGCCACCCATGTCAGATCGAAAAGTGTCAATTGTATGTCGTTCGTGCCAGACGGAGTAGAGCTTTTGGAACCAACTCTGAAAACCCTAGCTCCAGAGATAGGGCGCGAAAGGAGGACTGTGGTTAGACGGAATTGAAATTTAAAATTTTAAAATAAGTTTAATTAACTACGTCAACGACATTTTCGTCATTTTCTAAGAACTCCCGTAATGTGGTAATGACGAAAGGCGTTACAGGAAACAGAATGCTGTTGCGAGAGTACGTATTCAAAAGTTGTTACATATCGTATTTATAAAACTAAAGCCTTTTTTTAGACGGACAAATGATTTATATTCCTGTTGTGACTGTAAACGAAGAGTTCTTAGAACAAGAGACCGACGAGGTAATTGGGAACTTTCAAATGGAAAATTCAGAAACAAGTGCTGCTGACCATAAGTTATGGACTGATGATAATACTTTGTTTTTGATTAATGAAATCGAGAAAAGACAACATGAATTTGAGAATGGCCTAAAAAAAATGTATGGACTAAAATATCCTCCGAATGCGAGAAAAAATTTAAACGGCCTGTCTCATACATGTTGTGTGAACAAAAGTGGAAGTGCATAAAAAGGACGTATAAGAGTTGCCTGGCACACAATTCCACTTCAGGCCAGAAAAAAAAAAACACTGGCAATTCTTCACAGCCATTTATAATTTCATGCAAAGTAAGCCTGAAATTACCCCATTAGCAACATGTTCAAATTTGAGTGGTTTCTCTATAGCTGAATCAGGGGCTTCCTGCTCTGAGCAAGAACGCGAAGATAAAAATGAAAAAATAGAATCAACCTTCACCAGGAAGAGGAAGGCACGTAAATCTGAAACTGATAAGAGACATGAAGAGAAAATGAAACGGCTAGATAAATTTAATGAATTATTCGAAAAAATGATCGATAAACTTTAAGAATCAGTTTCCTTCGATTCAGTTAGAATTCAGTTTGAGAACTCACATTTTTTTTGTGCAATTTGTTATGTTTTTGTTTTGTTCTGTGTATTCTGCCAAAGAGATTTGATACTTTTGTTGTGTGATGAACCTTTTAAGAACAAGTTCGCTTTATACCAAAAGCATTTTCTATCTTCACTCTACATTTACTCAGAGCTACATTAAAATTTTTTTGCCTTTCTGTGAGATGTTCATTATTTTTGAAGCCAACTAACAAATTTGTATTTAGCTTGTAAGCTAAATCACCAAGCACTGTCGATTCATCTTTTCCAATGAATTGTTCAACTCAAATTGTGAACTTATTTCAGTTATGAAAATATGATTTAAAATCTATTAGCTGAGAAGTTAAATTCAAATATGAAATTCCCGGGGTTTTAGTGGTTGACATTTGTCAACCGATTCCAACCACCGATGAAAGAGGGCGCTTTGATCTTCGGATTCGCCAATTGTCATTCGTTCGTTCAAATAGGAACAAGTGACAAGTTCTAAAAGTTCCACTAACACTAAGCGATCTGTAATAAAAACTCTGGTTCGACTCGCCCCGTATGGGAGTTGACAGGCCAAACGCAACTAAGATCAACATACTTTGGAGATGTCAAAGTAATGTGTCAATAAATTTATGAATATAATAGGACAATTCTTTATTCTGAATAAAAATTACTTCAAGAGGTTACACCATTTATAACTCGATATCGGATAGACTGTTTGATATGAAACTTCATTTATGGATTCGTCTACGATCTGGTTATTATAAAATACAATAAAACTTTGAAAAATCGATGGAAATTTCAATTATGCAGGAAATGCTTTTTCTTCTTTTGAATAAGGCCACTAGGTGTCGCTACCGTTGATGCGTATAGTCGTACAGTGACTAGATAAGCCTCTGTACGTAGTCGTAGGTACTTAGTTTGATATTACCGCTGTTAGATGGCGATGTGTGATTCGCATAGAACTCATGGTAACATGGAAGTCTATTACCAGATCAAAAGGCGGGTGAACATCTCAAGTTGGTAGAACAGTGAATTTTTACGAAATATCAAGTAAATCGGATTTTGACGATCAGGTTCAAACTTGAGTTGCCCATCTTCATCTTTTTTCTTTATTTTTGAAATGTTTTTGGATTTCTGTTTGGGTAATACATATATTTGCGGAAATAACTGAATCCAAATTTGGCCATAATTAGTAATTGACATATTATTTTAGTGTTTCCGTTTTGCACAGAGACAGTATTGTAAGCTTCAATAATTTTAAAACGTTTGCTCATTGGGCTTTCACTAATGATATACAATAATGTTCCATGGGTTGCCTAATCTGATCTGGTCGAATGACCATCAATAAATTTGAATGTGAGTTCAAGACAACCGGCAGTGTTGATATTTTTTTCTTGCATTTTTCTCTCTGCCGTGTCGATCGTGCTATCGACTTCATTTGAACATTTCGATTTGCCTTCTTACGAGCTTGATATCGTCAATTAAATTGAACAAATTGAAGAGAGATTCAACCCTAAAATTTTTGTTTATTTGCCGTACCTATTGTTCGAAACTAAGGAATTCACCTAATTTGGTCAACCTTTTAGGTAAGTATTGTATGTGATGATGGGAAGTTTAAAAATACATGTTTCAACCTTTTAAATTTTTTCAATAAAATAAAATAACATCTACCGGAATTTACCATTTACCCTTATTGGTAAACACCGTCCCAGCCTCCCAGCACATGTTCTGTATGACAGTGACAGCTCATATCCATGGAAACATGAAAATCTCGCTGCTCCACCAACTGAGATGTTTACCCATTATTTTGAGCTCAGGAGCATAGCTAAGATGTCTAAAATAATGGAGTGAGCACTGATTAGATTTTGAGAATTTATTATGACTGATTTTCAAAACATTAAAAACAAAAAGTTATATGTTCAACAATTAGGTACCGCTTAAATAAAGAGAATTCTCTTCATGTAAATGACAATAATATTGAAATTTTGAACTTTATTTTGCCTAATTTATCTCCTGCTTGAAAAATAGCAATGGTAAGTTTATACAACTTTAACGGTGGGTTTCACAAAGCGTAATCACCGGTGATCGGAGTTTGATCTAGAATCAACTCGAATTGAAAGTTCAAAAATCAGAGAACCAAGCCGTTAACCTCCGATCACCGGTGATTACGATTTATGAAATCCACCGTAAGTATTATAATTTGGGCGAAACAAAGTTCGCCGGGCCAGCTAGTTGGAAATAAGACATTCAATTCAGCAGAAGATTTGTTTAACCCCGAGAACGTTACATTGGTGTCAGGACTGTCAGGTGTGGGGTCAATTGAACTGCTGTGCTAATTGAATTGTGGACTTCATTGTGGAACTTTTGAATGCCGATAACGAGATCACAAGCAGAGAAAATGGACCAGGCGAGTATGGAATTTTTCAAGCAAGCCTTTGAACGAATGAGCTTGAAAATGGATAAAATGAAAAATAAAATGGAAGAGAATTCTCGAGAAATGGGTTCAAAAATGGATAAAATGGAAATTAAGGTGGAGGAAAAAATGAACAATTGCAAAGAATTGGTGAGTCAAATTGCAAGTACATTGACTTTTAAGGCTCATTTGGAAAGTTTACGTCTAAAGTTGAAGACGAGGAATAATATAATTCAAAAATTAGCTGGTACATCCTGGGGTGCCGATGCTACCACTCTTCGTACGGCTGCTTTAGCCTTGGTTTTTTCTGCAGCTGAATACTGCTGTTCTGTTTGGTTGAATAGTTCCATGTCCATAAAATTGATGGGCAACTCAATATTTCTATGAGGATTATAACTGGAACCATTAAATCTACTCCATTAGCTTGGTTACCAGTTCTTTCTAACATAATACCTCCTCATATTCGTAGACAGGTTGCTGCCATGAAGTCTTGGGATAAATTTCATTCCTTTCCTATTATGAGTTATATGCCAGATACAAGACTGGCTAGATTGAAATCTCGAAAGCCTCTATGGATAAATAATTTTCTTTATTCTAAAAAAAATCATAATAGTATATTCTAAAACTAGTTGCAGAATGGGCTCCTATTCCAATACGAATGCGAAATTCGAAAACGAGCGACGAAGGAGCGAAATTCGAAAACGAGCGACGAAGGAGCGAGTTTTCGAACGCATGAGTATTGGAATTGCATTCTGCAACGAGTATTAGACGATATTTTCTCTATTTCACCCAAATTTTGTGAAACTCAATGAAAAAATTCGAATTATAGGTCCTAGTGACTTTCATATTGTATCTTGGCAGTTGGTGTGAATGTTAGAAAATACGAAAATTGACATTTCCAAATTGACGTCTGCTGAAATTTAAAAGGATCGGAAGTCATTGCTGACAACCAAAAAACGAAAAATGTTACTGAAAACGATGCTGTAATGAATTCATTACAGTACTGTTTTTAGTACTGTAATGAACCCATTACGATACTGAAATAGAGAAAGAAATTTGGAGTTCGGAATGGACTTCATATGATTTTTTCAATAAAAGTTTAATTCTCGATCCTTCTGAGAAAGTTCCCGGTTTTCATCTGTCTAGGAAAAATTGGTGTCTTCTCAATCGTCTTAGGACAGGTCATGGACGTTGTAATAGTATGCTCTTCAAATGGAATGCCATTGATAGCCCGGGATGTGAGTGTGGGCATGAAGAGCAAACTATTGACCATTTGTCCAATATATAAATTTCCAGATGGTTTCAACTCTATTCATTCAGTATCTGATTCATTTTTGAGATGGGTTGGTACCTTCAAAATAATTTGAATACTCGTTTGAATATATTAGTTGATTTTGCTTTTTTTTCTCCCTTGGGTTTTTGTTTCAGATTTTTAAAAAATGCTTTGCCAACCCCTTTGAAGAAATGAAGAAAGAATTACATTAGAAGAAGAACTTGCCCTCCAATATGAATATTTGTAAACAAATCCAATATCCCTACACTTATACGGGGAGACAGAGTTTTTGCTGAGGTTTTTATCTGTGCTCTTGCATCATACGCAGAACTGTATGGTGCCCCGTTTGACATTCCTCTGCTAATACTGAGATTAGGAGCGGGGAATGGATCAATTATGTTTGTTTGAATGATCTGTTCCTTGTTGCCTTTTCGAGACACATGCCAAATTTGGAAACAAATCTGTGCAGCTCCATTTCATAAGAATATATATATATTGGATGAGAGAATGGAGGCTGTCAAGGAAATAATAATTGAGGAAGTTAATGAAAAATTTGATAAGGTCGACGAGAAAATTGAAGAAGTGGTTTATGAGGTTAACGGAAAATTTGAAGAAATATCAGGAATAATTGAACAACATGCCAAGTTGATAGAGTCCCTGAACATGGAAAAGGAACTCTAGCTTCACCATCCAATAACTTCGTGAAATCGGAAAACAACACAGAAAGTAGTAAAACGAAGATTAAACCTCCAACTTTTGATGGCAAAACACCTTGGTGCACGTACCAGAAGCAATTTGAAGCAGCAGCGAAGGCCAATGGATGGGGAGCGGAAGAGAAAGCGATAGCCTTGATTGATGCATTGAATATACTTCAGACTGTTCCTGCAAGTCTACAAGGTAATTACGGGGCTTTGACAACTAAACTCCAAATGAGATATGGTGATGCACACCTCCAACAAGTGTATCACGCGAGTGCAGAAACGTTGTAGGAATTTGAAGCAGATATAGCAAGAATGGAATTGTGAATAGCGAATTCCAAGTAGTGAATATAAATTAGCAACTGTGTAAATAAATCAGTATTAGTTATTGTCCATAAATTAGTGTGATAAGTTAGTGGTGTTGGAAATAAATTAGACATTCAATTCAGCAGAAGATTTGTTTAACCCCGAGAACGTTACAGTATGGAATTTTCAGTATACATGCGGAATAGTGTATTAATCAGTTTTTCTGTTCATTGCCACCCAGAATTTTTGAATAAATTATGCAGTAGGAACTTTATTGGTCATATTTTCAACCAGGTTTTTTCCTAATATACGAAGAAAAACGGAAAAGCGAGTGATACACATTCTGCAAAATATTATTCCGCATGTATACTGAAAATTTCATACAATTATCCCGAAAATTGACGGATTTACAGCTCACCACGTTTTTTTCCTTACATACGAAGAAAAACGGAATAGCGAGTAATGAGGTTATACACATTCTAGAGAAATGATTAAGCTTTAATTTAAAAAAGAATTGTTGGCCTACGCCGCATACGAACTGAGATATCATGGAAATAAAAAGCCCAATTTTTGAAGGGATCTCGCGAGCTCGGACGTGTACCACTTCCTCTTAAGCCATTTTCCAACTCGGAGTGAACAACCAATTCCGCTCACTATAAATTGATTGAAAACTGCAATATATTCTAGGAGAACAGCTGATGGAAAAAGTTATTTCAAGAAGATCGAAATCAAATTTGTTAATGAACAATGGACATATCTTCCACTATGAATTGTCTTCATATGATGTTAAGAAGAGAAGTTCAAAACATAACCCTGATCATTTCTCCATTGTACATTCTGAAAACATGTCTATTATTCCATACTGAAAATGCGATAGCGGAATGTGTAAGCACTGACTTGACGTCGGGAGCTTTTGTGCGCTGGTTCATTCCCATTGTACATAGTAAGATTCATCTTATAGGTAGATTCGTAATCGCCAATGCGACTAAGCAAGAAAAAATTCGAATTGGATAAGTTTAAACATTTGAATTTTTTAAAAAAAGATTGATAAAAAACTCATCAAAGACCAAATCATTCTTGGTTACAAAATAGTTATTTTTGTATCTAGTGCGCGAAATGCTACTTTGGTGATCGAGAACTGATTTTTTTTAACGAGGCGCAGCCTAGTTAAAAAAAATAGTCGAGATCACCAAAGTATTTCGCGCATGAGATGCAAACAAAATTTTTTATACAAACGTCAAAAATATTGTTCTAAAATAAGTAACATGATTAGCTTAATATGAAAAAAATAGTATTGAACTGGCTTAAACTGATTTTCTCACAATTTGAAAGCCTTAATTATTGTTATACACTAATGAATAAATGATTTCTTGGATTTTTGCTTGATTGAGGAACATAAAGGTTGTGGGAAACTAATTTCCACAGAAATATCGAAGGAATAAAATGAGTTTCGAGTGCAAATTCGGCGGACAGAGAAAATGTGGAATCTGGGAAACCACGCCTCGAGATGAGAAAACTCATGCGAGCAACCTTATTGGAGCAACTAAAATCGGTCCAGAAATTGGATATAAAGGGCCGATATGCAAACCAGAAATCAGATCTCATCGATTCATCACCTAGAACGAGCACCAGCACTCGAGAAGAAGAAATCAGCTATAATCGTCGACAACCACTAAATCTTAAAAGGTTTTTATCAAAACCCTCGACCAGCGACAAGAAAGACCGTCCATCAACGCACATCTGTTCCACATCAGCGTCGTGACTCGTGCTCTTCAAGAAACGGAAGAAAGCCAGTACTTTCGTCCGCAACATCTGGTTCGCATAATCTCGACCCTTGGCGCCTGGACCAACGATAACGACTCTGTCACAACACTATAAATCAATCGTTTTTCTGAAAACGGTGTCCTCAAACTTCAGGGACAAAAACAAATAGTTGGGTTGAAATAAAACTGTGATATATTTTTGCCTGAACCTTTTCTTTCACTTTCCTTTCCCTGTGAATTAATTGAAGTTACAGATCAAAAACACAGCAACCCACAAATTGGTGACCCCGACGTGATCGAAAAAGAAGCCCTGAAGACAATGGAAGAAGAAGCCCAAATATCAAGAGTCGCCGTCCGTCTGCCCGAATTCACATTCACGGATCCCGAATTATGGTTTGCCATCTGCGAAGGGAGTTTCAGCAATGCTGGCGTGACACAGGACCGGACCAAGTTCAACCACGTCGTAGGAGCCGTGCCAGCCAAATATGCAGTAGAGGTGAAGGATATCATCATGAAACCACCTGCCAGTGAAGCCTACGACAAGTTGAAGACGAAGCTGGTGCGACGGTTGAGTGCCTCCCAGGAAGAGAAAACCCGCCGCCTACTGGAGCGAGAGGAAATGGGAGACCGTAAGCCCTCACAATTTTTTCGTCACTTACAGGGGCTTGCAGATGCAACAGTGCCAGAGAACCTGATGAAGTCCCTATGGATGAGCCGTCTACCCAAGAACATCGAGATGTCATTGGCTATCATCAAGGACAAGAAATTGGAGGACTTGGCTAACCTCGCAGACAACATCGTGGAAGCTTCCCGACCCCCCGTCCACCATGTAGCTGAAGTGGCCAACGTGGAATCCCTCAAGAAGGAATTCACGCAGTGGACCATAGGATTCAACCAGGAGATTGCAACCCTGAAGGCGAAACTGGCGGCATTCGAAGAACGACATAGGAGAGATAGGACCCGAGGCCGTTCCAATGATCGTCGAAGAAGCCATAGTCGCAGACGACCCACAGTCGACGGGAAGTGCTGGTACCACGACAGATTTGGAGCAAGGTCTACGAGGTGCGTGCAGCCCTGCAACTACTCTTCGGGAAACGGAGGGGGCCTTCACTAGAGGCGGCCAGTGATCCCAGCCCGTCGACGCGCCGCCTGTTCGTAACGGATCAGGATTCCAAGCTTCAGTTCCTGGTCGACACTGGTGCAGACTTATGCGTCTTTCCATACAGCGCAGTCACTGGCAGACGAGAGAAGTCCGACTACGTCCTTTCAGCAGCCAACGGGACACCCATAGCCACCTATGGTACAATCACCCTCACGCTGAACCTAGGACTACGCCGAGCGTTCACATGGAGGTTCGTCATAGCAGACGTATCGAAACCCATCATCGGCGTCGACTTCCTGAGCTTCTACAACCTGCTAGTGGACGTCAGAAACAGAAGACTCTTGGACGGAACCACCCAGCTCACGACCCAAGGCGAAGTGGCTGAGTGTAATATTCCAGAAGTCAAAACATTCAATGGATCCTCCAGGTATCACAATCTATTAACACAATTTCCAGAGATCACAAGACCGGAAGGAGCCCCAGGACGCATCAAGCACCAGACGAAGCATCACATTAAGACGACCCATGGACCACCAGTCGCTTCAAGACCACGACGCTTGGCACCAGAGAAGTTCAAGGCAGCCAAGAAAGAATTCGAAGCCATGCTCAGACTAGGAATCGCCCGTCCATCCAACAGCCCTTGGTCGTCCCCACTGCACTTGGCACCGAAGAAGGACGCGTGGCATTGAGTCGCCACAAGGTTAAAATATAAAAAATCCCATAAAGTTTATATGCAGTGTGCGAAGTAAGTATTTCGCACACTACTTCGCGCACGGTGTCATGGTAACGAAGGAAAATGAAAAAAAGGGGGCACCTCGCATATTGTTGGCAATGCATGAACCTTGTCATTTTTGACGTTTGTAGAAAAAAATATTTAAATGGTATTATAGCACAAAATTAATATGACAACATAAATATAGAGTGCGTCAGCAACGCGTACGGCTAAAATAGCGCCTAAAATGTACCGTGGCATGGTTCTAATGTTGACAAAAATCTACAAACTAAAAATAATTTTACATATACATAGTGCGTCAAAAAAAGCGGGCATTATAAAAATACTCACGTAAATTTTGGCATCTAACAGTATTGGCATCGAAAGGCACTAGGAGGTAATCACAAGCTTCTCTCAGTTCCTGGACAGAAACAGACGGTGGACACTTAATAACGCCACTTTTGTAAAAGTCTAATATAGCTCTAAAAATGGTTGCCGAAATGCCATCTGCCACTTCATATTCACCCCTCTCATTTGGATGTGTGTATTCCAATCCAGAACTGAACATCCTTCCCAACATCGTGTTAGGATGAGCAATGAATAGCGACGGATCGATGACGAATCTTGTACTGTCCACAACTAGAGTGACACGTTCCTCACTTGTTCCGCTGTTTGAAGCACCATTTTGAGCGCAAGACGTTTTGGAAATCCCAGGTGATAGCAAGGAGTTGCGGCTCCTGCAAAGATAAAATATTAAAATATTGTAATCAAAATGCAACTACTGCTCTTGCCTATTGCGAGGAGCATTGTGGCATTGCTTAGGTGTGGATGAAACAGACAGGCAGCGTGGGTCCGTAAGCGAAGCAGACCGTTGAACAAGACAGGGTTTTGGCTTCGAACATGATCCATAACTATGCAAAGCAATACTTGAGTTATCACTAGGTGAATTTAAAAATGAGTTGTATAATTCAAACAATCGAAATGGTAGAAGTCAACGATCGACAATGTAATGGAATATGATATATACACTGAGTAACTATATATTTTTAACGAAAGGCACAGCACAAGAAGAAAAATATATTTTGCTTTTCATATTTTTAGCGGTACTCCTATGTTTCATTGAAAAATATTTCCAAATCCGAAAGTTCCACTCTTCTGATGTCCCGTGTAACATTCTCATTCTTTGAATTTCAAGAATTAAATTGATGTGTTTCATCGACATCTAATTGTTGATGCTTGGGAATGATCAGTGGCATTCCGACCAATGATGTTATTATTATCAAGTTGAACTTCAAGATGCATGGCCGTCGAATGAAACAAACATAGAGCTAAACACAGTAACTGGATTGTGGACAATGTAACAGAATACATCGAAATGGCCGAATGTTTACCATAGAATATCACTGAGACACCCGTACAAATATTCTGAAAAACGAACCATTAGCTAGTCAAATACACAAATTGAATGAGGGGTACATCCAACAACAAGACCACATACAATGCCATACACACCATGCTGCCTTTAATTGTAGAAAAAATCCTACCTTGGACCAAGGAACGAAATATGGGCGAAGCCACCGTTTCAGCATCTTTTTTTAAGAGATGTTATCCCCCATTGTGGATATCACATCGCTCACAAGAACTCGGTCTTTCGCAGACCACAGCGGGATTTGTGTCGTGACTTGGGACTGCACCCGTATAAAATTCAACTTACCCCGGAGGTAAAGGACTAAAGACAACGACTAATGTAGGAAATAAAGCTCATTTCTGGATGAATGGGTACGCACGCAAACAAATATGCCGAAAATGGCACGATCTAAGAGAGATGATTACCAACTTCTTTTGACCTGAATTGGACAATATGAACGCCAACGACATGTCGTTTCAACAGAAAGGCGCATGGTAATTTCATGTGGAGATGATGTGAACTGGCCATCGAGATCGGGCGATTTGACACCGTTAAAAATTGTTTTTGGCGGTTTCATGGGGTTCTTTGCGAATAAACGTAACCTTTTATTTGTAAATTGCCATGATGCACTTCATCGAATCTATCAATCATCAAACAACAATCTCAATTTTTCTGGCACAATTCACACAATGTGACTGCACCGTCAACAATGTTCGACCAAAAAATCAGTGTTGATATCCGTACAAAAAAAGCACTAGTTTCTATATAGGTACATCCGTTCGAGAGTTGTCGTGTCTGCAGACGGATAGAACTTAGTTTGAACCAGGATTCTCGATCATAACTGATTCGAACCTAGTTGATTGAGACCATTCTCGGACAAAAATCAATAAAACAACGGATTTTTTTTACTGCTGTACATGATCCCGGAAATGTTGGAACAGAAATATTGGAATTTTTCTGTTAACAATTCGCTTGTATTTTACATGTAGTGTGGAAAAGCCAAATGGAATAATTTCATTAATTCGGTTACTGTATATATTCCAATTTAACAGACGCATAGAATAATATGCGTTATTAATAGTGCATTAGACTAGAGAACAAAGAATCCTGTAGTGGTGTCTTTCTGGAAGGGAAACAGGCATTTGACGAAGTTTGGCATACAGGCATTTGACGAAGTTTGGCATACAGGCATTTGACGAAGTTTGGCATACAGGCATTTGACGAAGTTTGGCATCCAGGCTTCATCATTAAAGCGAAGCATATTCTCCCTACCTCGTTCTCTAGTCTCATTGATTCTTACCTAATACGAGCAGGAGTTCCGCAGGGGAGCGTACTGGGTCCACTACTATACGTACTGTACACGTCAGATTTACCTCTTACTACTATCGGGACTTTTGTGGATGACACTGCAATTCTTTCCTGTCACCCTAACCACAAAGTGGCTTCGCGCTTATTCAAAACAATCTAAATATTCTTCAATTGTGGCTGAAAAGATGGAGAATCAGAGTGAATGAATCGAAGTCACACCACATAACATTTACTCTTCGAAAAGAAGTTAAAACCTCAACAACATTCCTATCCCACAAACGAACATCGTCAAATACCTAGGGCTTCATCTTGACAACAAATTGACATGGAAATACCACATCACCAAAAAGAAAAAAGAAGTTGAACAAAGGGCAAGAGAACTTCAATGGCTCATAGGGAGAAAATCAAGGTTATCCATTGAAAATAAAATGTTGATATACAATTGTTTTTCATTTTATATGTTAATGATGTTTTTGACGCTATGCCTAACGATGTTCTGATCTCTTTCGCTGATGAAACCGCAGTGGTGTCGACTGGTAAAAGCTGGAGCGAAATTCAGGATAATCTGAATCATTATTTGGAAAACATAAGTGGCTGGTTGACTTCAAATATGCTCTCTCTGAATATAGAAAAGACGGTCTACATTGTTAAAATCTATTCCAAATATGAATACGTATGAAAGGTTGTATTTATTTTCAGAACTATCTGACAAAAACGTCAAACTACATACTAGATATGTATGATGAATAAAATATGAACTCATAAGCCATAACACTTCCCCTCGTCGATCATTCAAAGATTCAATCTTTCTGGTTTTTTAATTATTCTCGACGATCGTCGTAGTGGTGGCACCGATAAGTTAGAGCTCGCATCAGATCTTTCTCCAACTGCAGGAGAATTTCTTATACTGCTATCTCCATCTGAATTGTAGGTACAGTCCGTCGAATTTGAACTTCGATTTAGATCTGGATTTGGATCAGCTTCAGATGTCTGTGGTTTTCCTGAACTAACTGAAAATTCTAATGGATAATCATTAAGATTTCCGTTAGAGGTTGTCTTGTAACTGGAATTATTTGTTTCACGGAATTTGGTTGATCTAATTTGATCAATATGTCGAAAAATAATATTCCCTTCTACTGCTACTTCATAATGGAGTAATCCTTTCTTTGCCCTTACGGTTCCGAATTTCCATTTTGAACTGCCATCATAAGAGCGTATCTGAACCGAATCCCCTATTTGGAAAGATCTTGTATTTGTCTTTGGTTGCGAAATACTGTCATCCATTTCTGAGTTCACACTGCGTTTAACCAAATCAATGCATGTCCTGAATTGTCTCTTGAACATTAGTTCAGCTGGACTCTTTCCAGTTGTGCTACTCGGGGCTTTTCTATGTTGCATAAGTAGACGGCATAATTTAATATTTAATGATTGTGGGTCGTCCATCATTGCACGTAACTTTTGCTTCAAAATTTGGACGTATCTCTCCGCTTGTCCGTTTGTCGAAGGATGGTAAGGTGCCGTAAATTTGGTATTTATACCATTTGATCGGAAAAACTGCATAATCTCATGGGATTTGAATTGTTTTGCATTATCAGATACAATTCTCACTGGTAAACCAAATCTTGCAAAAAGATTTCGCAGAATATTTATTGTTGCCGTCGATGTCGTCGAACAAGTTGGTATAGCTTCAAACCATTTAGTATAGGCATCGACCACTATGAGGAAGTTTGTTCCATGGAAAGGTCCAGCATAATCAATATGTAATCGATACCAAGGTTCCTTAGGGTACTCCCAAGGATGCGGAGAAGCTTTTGAAGGATTGTTCTGTATTAAACAACAACTCCTACATGATTTTGCAATGTCCTCTATATCCTTGTCAATTCCTTTCCACCATACATAGCTTCTTGCAATAGCCTTCATTTTAACAATGCCTGTATGAGCTTCATGCAGCTCGTTGAGGACTCGAGAACGCAGTTTCTTCGGAATGATGATCCTTATACCATAAAATATGCAACCATCTTGCAGAGAATATTCATGTAGGGATTGAATATTTCCATAACCGGCTTGTAATGTAGAATAGGGTTCTTGAAGTTCCTTATCGTTCTTGATCTCTCTTTGGATTTCGTCCTTTGTTACAGGTATAGTGTCGATTTGATTTAGGTAAAAATTTCCATCATCATCTATTTCATTCTCGAGTGAGTTTTCCTCCTGCACACTTCTAGACAAGTAATCTGCATTTGAATGTTTTTCTGTTGGTCGCACGGCGATAGTATAATTGAAACCAGATAAAAAATTTGCATAATGAATCAGTCTCAAAGCAGTTGTCATAGGTAGTTCTTTTTCAGGGTGTAGAATTCTTGATAGTGGTTTGTTGTCGATAATCAATATAATTTTCCTCCCATAGCAATATTGGAAAAACTTTTTCAATCCCCAGATCAAAGCTGTAGCTTCTTTGTCCAGTTGACTGTATTGTTTTTCAGCTTTTGTTAGAGATCTTGAAGCGAACGCAACAGGTTTTTCCGAACCATCTTCCATGATGTTCGATAATACTGCACCTAATCCAAAAGGTGAGGCATCCCTAAAGTTACTGACAAATTAACGTTGAATGGTGTAAGAACATTTGGACTCGTAATTTCTGTCTTCAACTGCTTGAAAACCGCCTCGCATTGAGATGACCATTGAAATTTCACATTTTTCTGAAGAAGTTTGTGCAAAGGATAAAGTTTTCCAGCTAAGTTTGGTATGAACTGATGGTAATAGTTCACGATTCCAAGAAAGCTTCGCAGTTCTGATACGTTTCTTGGTCTTTTACTGGTAACGATTGCATCAATTTTTTCTTTCATTGGGTCAAGACCATTTGAATCAATTACATGTCCTAAATAAGTGATTGATTCCTTGAAAAATTGACATTTCGTTCTATTGAGATGTAATCCTTCCTCATGTAAACGTTGAAAAACCATTCGGAGTCTCTGTAAAAGTTCAGATGAAATTCTCCCTTGTACAATAACATCGTCAAAGAAACATGCGACACCCTCTAGATCTTGTAATATTTGATCCATGAATGACTGCCATATATTTGGTGCTACTTTTACACCAAACATCAATCGGTTCACTTTGTATGTACCTTTCGTAGTACTTATTGCTTGTAACAGAGCACTGTTTTCATCAACTGACATGTGTAAATAAGCTTGATTTATATCGAGTGTACAAAAATGAACTCCACCACTCATTTTTGCGAAAATATCTTCAATGCGTGGAATTGGATAGTTATCATCCAGCAAATTTTTATTTAGCGTTACTTTATAATCTGCACATAATCGAATTCGTCCATCTTTTTTAATTATTGGCACAACAGGTGTTCCCCAACTTGAGTAAGTTATTTTCTCGATAATTCCAACCCTTTCAAGTCGATCTATCTCGTCTTCAGTACGATCTTTCAGTGCAAATGGAATTGGACGAGCTCGAAAAAAAATTGGTTTTGTATTTTCTCTCAATTTGAGTACACATTTATGGTTTTTAATGACGCCAATTTCCTATGAAAATAGATCACTATATTCCTGAAGTAGATTTGTAAGATTGCCTTCGTAATTTTTGTCGACATTTGTATCAATACTGTGAATCCCGGACCAATCGAGTTTTATTAGCCTCAACCATTCCCTGCCGCAAATTGGTGACACCGAATTTTGGAGAACGAAGAGTCTCCCAACGGTATTTTCATTTTTGTAATTTATTTTAACATCACATATTCCACTGGGTTCGAAAATTTCTCCGGTGTAGGTTTTCAGTTTTATGGTTGTTGGTTGCAATTTTGTTTTTGGGCAGATTTTGTGGAAAAATTTTTCTGAACAAATGGAAACTGCTGCACCCGTATCTAATTCAAATTCACAGGGTGACTCATTAACATTGATGTGTATTAAGAACTTATCAGATGCTCCTGATTGAATTAATGAGTTGATCTGGTATATTTCACATTCTTCTAGAACATCAACCGAATTTGTGTTTTGCGTGCGTTTCTTGAAGCAAATTGATTGAATGTGTCCATTTTTTCCACAATAATTGCACTTCAAATTCTTCGATTTACAATCATTCGATTTATGATTATATTTACCACATCGAAAACATTGATTTCTATCATCACTCGACTCTTTATGTCTTGAGTTGTGGTTAGGAGTGGATTTGATTCCGAGATTATTTTCAGTTCTTGATATTCCACATACAGTTTTTGGTTGTTGCATTTCTTTGCTTTCAATTTTTGATGATTCGATAGCCAAGGCTGTCCTGACTGCTTCTTCGAATGAAATTGCATGACTCTGCTGTAAGAGTTTTTCCCGAGTTGCATTACAACGAACACCTCTTATGAATTGTGCCCTCAAATGAGTATTGATTGTGGATTTCTTGCATGATTCACATATGAAGTTGCAATTTGTAGTGAGTCTTTTCAGCTCGGCTTGATATTCAGAAATAGATTCACCTTCTCGCTGTAATCTCATCAAGAATTTGTGCTGTTCCGCTACTTCACTTGGTTTTGGACAGAGGTGACTTCGAAGTAACTTAATGAGTTCTTTGAAGGTTTTAGTCTTGGGTAAATCTGGTGCAGTGAGGCTGTTAAGAATTTGATAGTTCTTGGGCCCCAAACAGTTTATTAGTATTTGAACGCTTTTTTTATCGTTTTCCGGCGTATCATCTGAAAGATTTCGAAGTTCCAGGTAGTTTTGAAGTCTTTGAAGATAAGATTCGAAGGATTCATTCAATTCATCGTAAGGCTGTAGTGATATTCCTCTTGTGTCAATTTGAGATTGTTCCGCATTACTTTGAACGTGAGTAGAAAAACTTGCTTGCTGGCTCTGTACGTTTTTAAGCGTTGATACAAGTTCACGAAGCAATTCTTCCATTATCCTCGTCGCCAATCTGTTAAAATCTATTCCAAATATGAATACGTATGAAAGGTTGTATTTATTTTCAGAACTATCTGACAAAAACGTCAAACTACATACTAGATATGTATGATGAATAAAATATGAACTCATAAGACATAACATACATAACTTTCGGTAGCTACTGTAATAGTGTTCCACAGTCTCTTAATATATGTATGTATAAATGGGAAATTAATAAATAGGGTTGATTCGGTTGAATACTTGGGACTTATATTGGATTACAGAATGAGGTGGGACAAGCATGTTGAATATTTAATCAATAAGACAAGGTACTTGGTGTTCATTTTTCACAAACTTTGTAAGATAATGTCCAGTGAGATTCTTCTTATGATATATTATGCATTGTATATATATATATATATATATATATATATATAGTTATTAATGGTCATTGTCACCTCCAAAATATAAACTCAACAAGCGTTGTCACCTCATATATAACGCTCTCACCTCCGAAATCGGAGGTCACAACGTTTTGCCTTGTTTCTTAGCTTGTTAGACTCAGGAGACTTCAGGGATCAACATATCAAAAAATCGTTTTGAGGTCAGAACGCACCATATTTCTGTACTGTACAATCTTTTAGTTCAGCTATATACCACCAGCGCTAGTGCGCCGTCCTATATATGGAGAAATAAGTCGAAGAGACATTAGCAAGGCACACACGAAAGGGAAATCTGTAAGATCTGATCGGCAGTCCAGATCTGTAACAGATCTGGACGGCGGATAGGATCGCTTCCGCCGATCTGGTCTGTCGCGGATCAATGAGATATATGATCCGCGACGGACCAGATCGGCGGGAGCGATCCTATCCGCCGTCCAGATCTGTTGCAGATCTGGACTGCCGATCAGATCTTACAGATTTCCCTTTCGTGTGTGCCTTGCTATTCAGTTCGTTGTCACCTCCGTAAATGGCAACACTGTAACCCATACTCGTATGGAGCAGGTGCACTGAGGCATGCATAAAAAAGTGTATCAAAACAACATCTGGCATTCTTTCGAACCATAAAATCGTCTGGTTGATGTAAAATGAATCGTTTGTGAAAAGTTCGGAGGTCGATATTTCTGACCCGACTATGAGATAACTAAAAATCTTTAAACGGAACATTTGTTATTGTCGTTATTAAAAGCTTCATTAGGTTCTTTCTTCTTTTATTTTGCAAGATTATCAGAGTTTGTCTAAGAATAAAAAAATTGCATATACCAGATTTCATTGAAATACACTAGTACGACTGAATACAGTATATTTTCCCCGAAACTGAATTACGAGCCGGTTTTCTAATGACGTTCATTTTTTTTCACCTACACGAATTGAGTTTTTTAGTTCTTAGGGCCTAATGACATCATCCCAAAAAATAATTATAAATTCTTATCCTTATCATTGCACCAATATTTAGACGATATACGAACTGGAGCTTCGTCGTCAAAGGTGAATAGTACCTACATAATTTCTCCGTTTAGTCGAATTTTGAAAAATAAGGAAAAAACTTTGTGACTGATCGCATTTTAAAAGTTTCCTTTTAAGATAAACTGCAAACATTTCTCCACAGAAACAGATTCAAGAGAAAGGTGGAAGGTGGAATCACCGTTTATAAACAGGTTCCTTGAAAAAAGTTGGATACTTTCAATAATGAACACTTAATAATAAATAATTTTATTCGTATGTTGATTATAACATAAGCATTAGGTTTTTTTAGTAACATATTTTTCAAGATATATGAAAGTTTGCCTCTCGAGAGCACAATAATTTCCGAAAGAAAGTACTTGAAGATTCGATATTCACGAAGCGGCTTTATTTGCGAGCATCAAAATTATGCTTCCTCAAATTCCACCCGATGATTCAGCAGATCCGAAATGTTAATGTCACCATATATTCAAGATTTCAGATTCGATCCAACTGAAATATGAGTATCTTGGATGAAATATGTCGACTCAAAAGTTCATGCAGAATTTCAGCCGAACTTGACGAATAGGTTAGATGTGAAAATGAAACTTTCTTATAATACGATCCTCACAGAATTTCGCATCATTTCCTTTTCGGAATATACTTTTTGGTGAATTTAAATTCGATCGTATTTTAGAGTTATTAAGTGAATGATAATGGATGTAACTCCAAAACAGTCGAGCAGATTTAGTTCGAGAGAGAGTCTCACCATCAAGACTCCACAGCGAGCAAGAAAATTTCTAGTGTTTGTTCCTTTCTCTCGAAAGTTGAATGTCTACGAATGATCGGCCCCAAAAATTTAAAATCAATGTTCTCATCAAGAGCCTTATCTTACAAAAAAAAGTATGCAGCCAAACAGCGTAAACAAGTAAACGAGCCTATACCTGTCAGCAAGCAACTGAATTCAATTTGAAACACAAATCAAATAGCTTTTGGTGTATGTAGCTTCTGAGTGCTCGTCTATCCACCTAGTAGGCAGATTCGCATTTTTCAGTCCGAGAATGTAATTATAAAAAAATGACTGAGGCCGTAAAAAAAATTGACAGTGATACTGTCCGTGATTCCGACCTTAATATCTTGAAATTCTTTCGATAATCGCTAGAAATTTTCGAGGTTCTGGATATGTAATACATGGGCTTTCAAGTACAAGTACCAAGTACCTACCTCGAACGCCGAAGGGTAGTCTCGATAGACCATACACGGGACTCTTCTCGAGCATTCGTGCGATGCTGGATGCCCGAAAGTCCCGTAGAGAGTCCTCGTCAGTGGCCTACATTAGGTTATGAATTTATTGGGATGAAGGAATGAGTATATTTAGATAAAATTTTATACTGAAGCGAAGAAAATGGTCGAAATCATGTCTTAAATGGGACCTACTTTGGATGATTGAGTTTAACAAAAAATTGAAATCTCGAACATAAATTATGTATCACATAGAAACAAACCTCTCTACAAATAGGTGTAAACAATAAATATATAAAATAATATAAAAATGAGTTTGGAAGAATTATTTAACGAATTTGTTATCCCACAAACTAATATTTTCTTCGACGCATTTTGTTAAGGAGTGTTGAGCTTTTTGTTTTTTTTTCGTCAATCAAGCAGTAGGTTGTACTGCTTGCTATTTCCTTCGTCTTTCATCTGGAAACCGATTTCGGCTCAACCTAAGTTTTCCTTCATTTCCTGAATGTTCTCGTTCGGAAGGATAAAATTGATCATTCCTTTTATTCAAGAGTAAATGCTTTTTAGTAATAAATTTACTAGGATGAAGACATGAGGATATTTAGAATAGATTTTATACCGAAGCGAAAAGAATGACTAAAACCATCTCTTAAATGGTATTTTTTTTTAATTTTCGAGGGGTGTTCTATCAGTTGTTCTTATTGACCAAGTTACTTTTTTTGCATTTATAATATCGGCTTCTCACTTCTGAAACGAATTGACAAAATTAATCTTCATTCCCGTTGCTGTTGGAAGAATACACAAAGTAAAAAGCCGTTGAAAAGAAGAATCAGTGAGCTTAAAGTTCGAAATTATTAGAAGAGTTATGAAATTCAAAAGCTGTCAAAAGGGGAATGGTATTGAAAAAGAATGCCACTTAATTGAAATCTATGTGCGATATACGAAAGACAAGAAGAAGAATCATCGTTGCTTGGAAAAATTTATGACAGTAAAAGTATGATTGGGAGACTATTCGAAAAATTAAGTGGGACCCCACATTTTTTTTAAAGGATATAGTTACATCAGAACTTAATTAGGGTATAGTTATATCAGAACTAAATTTGAGAATAGTTTACAACATCCAATAACTCTGTCCAAATGATGATTCAGTTTGTGATAACAGAAAGTATTCCGTAGGGAATATCCCTCCTTTATCCTAATGAATAAAAAAATGAGAAGCTTAGCAATATGTCGATATAAATTGAATTCTTATATACAATCCGCATTCCCTCAGTTACCTGCCCAATATTATGTTGAGCTATTGGTTGAAGGAATTTATAAATATAACATTTTTTTGGTAATGAAACTTTATTGTATATTGTTCAATGAGCGATAATGTCATAACAGACGCAGATGAATTTTGCAGCCCGAGCCTTCAGGCGAGGGGTGTAATTCATCAAGTGTGTTATGACCATTTCCGCGAATTGAACACTATACTTTACCTTCGACTTCTTCAGTGAAATTCGAATCAATCAGCATTTTCAAAATTGACAACAGTTGTCAAAAGCGATTTCTTTGGTCGAAAATCTAATCGATATCGAATACCGTAGAAAACGTCAGAAATTCACGTTTTACAAATGCAATTTTTGGATATTCAGACCTAAGAAAATGTAGAAATGGATGGCGAGAACGTTACCTTGATGTCTGAAATAGAGTTCCCAAACGATTCGACTTCCTTATTCATTTCGTAATTCGTAAGCTACATTTTTCCTATTTGCATTATAGTGAGTTTTAGGCGTGAGTTATTATTACCTCACACTATTGGTTCATGGAGACTATTACAGATCAAGATGAGTTGAATAATGGATATATTATTCTATGGGAGTAGATAAAGATTATTATGTCTTTCCGTAAGTCCCGTATAACAATAACATATTTCCATGCATCAAATAAATGATGATTCTTTATGCCGAGTATTTTATCCATCCAAAAGCTGCACTTATACCAATTAATTATTCAGTCTCCCATTTTATTTGAAGACTTGTTTCTTTCCAATTGTAGTAAAATAACGTCTTGATATAATTCTCTTCCGTTATTGTTTGATTCAATAATTTTTGGAATTGCTACTATTGTAAAATTACGAAAAACCCCTCACCTCAATTTCTGTGGCTATTTTCATTCTTACTATTTAGTTATCGATTTGCGAAAAAAACTGCACTTATTTTCTCCAAGAACTCCATTTCGCAGCATTGTCATGGGATTTTTTTAGCGATCTCACACAATTCAAAATATGTATATTGATATTACAACTTTTTATTAATTTCGTGAGTTTTTATTCATGTTACAAATGATTCGATTTCCACGAAATTCTGAATTTAGGTTATAGTTCCCCAAAAAGAAACCTTCGATTTATTCATTTTTGTATCTTTACTATTATACCAGTCCCATCTTTGGAATCGGATTACTATTTTACAAGTTGTTAGGATGAATCGTGGCAAATGGCTAGAGGTTTCAATAATTTCAAGACTTGGTGATTTCCTTTGAAAATTAAATTATTTAAGGTTCACTGGTCGCAAGGAGTTTCGAATTTGACCACATATTCTTCACCATTGATTCCATCCTAATCGTTCAAGATCATTTCGGCTGAAAATTCTTCAACTGAAGATATTTTGACGAAACGATAAATATCGTTTCGAATCCACCACAACAAGAATACTCCCCGATCTCCGACGCCTTTATAGACATGAATCAACCTTGAAAAACCAAGCCACCTGCATCCAATATATGAATATTGAATTTCATACATATATTCACTTCACCTACTCACCTCCGAAATTTGGCAACACCGCCGGAGGTTATAACGTTCACACTACAAGAAATATAAGCGGAGGCTACAGCGCCTCGATTGTTAAAACAAAATTTTTTCAGCAAAAATGTTTTCCCCTCTCTCGGTAATTTTGTTCTTTGGCTTCCCCTCTCCATATATCAACAAAAATTTTTCCATTGAGACTACTCCTTCACCCGGAGGTGAGGTCGCCCAGTCTACTTAACGGAGGTCACAGCTTAACAGGGGTTCATATATATATATATATATATATATATATATATATATATATATATATATATATATATAATCTAATCCCCAATTATACCTTTCGGTGTTTGGGTCCCAAAATAACAAAATAATGTAAAATATTTAACATTCCATTAAAACTTAAACTCAATAAAATCTTTCCATTCTTTTCTGTTTGCCGCCAACGATCTAGCTTCTGTGATGTTTTTTCCTCTTCTTGTAATTTCCTTTGTAACCATATCGTCCCAATTTATTCTTGGTCTTCCTCTTTTTCTTCTCCCGTCCAATCTCGCCTCCCATATCTGTCTTGCAGGAATCTCTTTCTCCATTCTAATCAAGTGCCCCCACCATCCCATCTGTCTTCTTCCTACATAATCCTCCATCGATTCTATCTCCAAATCTCTTCTAACATCCTCGTTCTTCCACCTATCTAATCTTGTTATACCCTTAACACTCCTCAGATACTTCATTTCCATTGCTTGTAATTTGCTCCTGCTCCTTTGTGTAGTTACCCATGTTTCGCATCCGTAAGTTAAAACCGGTCTGAATATAGTTTTATATACTGTCATCTTTGTTCTATCCTTTATTTCCCTTTTCCTCAAAAATTTTCTGTTGATAGCATAAAATAACTTATTTCCCTTTTCTATTCTCTTTTCAATATCCCCTTCCTGACTACCACTGCTATCTATATCCACCCCCAAATATGTGAAATTATTGACCTTCTCAATGTGTTCATTGTCTATTGTAATCTGTACATCTTCATCCTCCTTCACTTCCGCGACCGCCATAATCTTAGTCTTTTTCTTATTTATTTCCATTCCATACTTTTTTAGAGTCTCGTCCCAAATATCCACATTTTCCTGTATTGCAATTTTCGATCCTGCCATCAAAACTATGTCATCCGCGAAAGCAAATATTGAAGCCCCCACCCTCCTCATCCTCCTATGTCCGACCATCAGAGCTTTCATTTTTTCCTTCGTTTCTTTTATGATCTCATCCAGAAAAATGATGAAAAGTGCCGGGCTCAAAACTCCACCCTGTCTTAGTCCTTCTTTAGTCTGGAAACATTCTGACCTCATATTCTTGTATATGACACTGTTCAGACTTTCTCTGTATACATTCTCTATGGATTGCACTAGTTGTTCTGTGATTCCCCTCTTCTTCAATATTTCCATCATTCTTTCTCTCTTTACTCTATCGAACGCCTTCACAAGGTCTATAAAAACGAAATATCCTTTTTTTCCATTTCTCTTCAATTTCTGTATGATCTGTTTTATCGAGAATACATGGTCTTGTACACTTTTGCCTTTCATGAATCCACTCTGAACGGGTTCTAAAGTATGCTCGATACACTTCCTGAGTCTCTTTTCTAAAATGCCTTCATACACTTTCAGGGCTGTACTCATTAGATTTATTCCTTTATAGTTGTTGCACTCTTTCTTATCACCATTCTTAAATATCGGTACAACCAATGCCATTTTCCAATCCTCTGGTATCTTCTTTGCAGACCATGCCTTCTGACAAATTTCTCTGAAAATTTTAATGCCCCTCTTTCCCATATTCTTCAACATTTCAGCCGTTATCTGATCTCTTCCAGATGCTTTTCCATTTTTAACTCTCTTCACTGCCTCATTCACCTCATCAATTTCTATCTGATCCTCCTCGTCGCCTTCACACAAATCATCCGTTCTTTCATCATGGAATCTTCTTCGATCCTTTTCAATTTCTTCTCCCCCCAGTAATTCCATGAAATGCTCCCTCCACCTACCCATTATTTCTTGATCTTCAGTCAATAATGTTCCTTTTTTGGACCGGACAGGTGCATTTCCAATCTGCTTACCCTCTCTCATGTTCTTCAATACTCTATAAAATAACTTTTGATTGTCCCCTGCATTTCTTTCCATTCTCTCTCCAAACTCTCTCCAACTTCTCATTTTTTCCTCCCTCACAGCCTTCTTCACAAGTTCCCTTTTTTCTTTATATTACTGGTAGTTATCTGGTGTTCTATCCTGTAAGTATTTATGCCAACTTCCTTTCTTTTCTCTTATTTGATTCTTCACTCTTGTGTTCCACCATGATGTACACTTTTTGTTCCCATTGATTTATAAGCTACCACATACTTCCTTGGCTGATTCTAGTAGGGCTGTTTTGAATTTGTTCCATAACCCTTCAACACTTATTTCCGTGTCCAACTCTATTCCATTCAGTTTTTGGGTCACTATATCCTTGTATTCTTTTGCCATGTTTTCATTCCTTAGTTTGTAACTTCTTATTTTCTCATATCTTTCATTCCGTTGTACATTTCCAGGTTTTTTATCATTTTCATTTCCTCTTATGTTTGCGATCAACAAAAAGTGATCGCTACCAATATCCGCTCCTCTATATACTCTTACATCTTCAATTTCCCCTCTGTTGCCTTTTTCTACTAATATATAGTCTATAATCGATTTCTCATTCAACCCGTGTCCCTGTCTGGTAAACTTATGTTTATCTTTATGTTCAAAAAAGGTGTTTGTTACTATCATATCATTCACTCTACAATAATCTAAAAGCCTTGTTCCATTGTTGTTTCTCTTTGCCTCTCCATACCTTCCAACTATATCATTCTTCGCTCCACCCATTCCAACTCTCCCATTGAAGTCTCCACAAACCATGATTTTTCCTCTACATTTTTCGGTTTCTAATTGTAGTTCATCCCAAAATTCGTCCTTCTCTCTCTTATTTGCATCTTCATTAGGACTACAATTATAGACATATTTGTTTTTCCCCTTTTCACATATAAAATCAGTATCCTCTCTGTGACAGCTTCCCATTCATCAACAGCATTACTTAACCTTTTGTTTATCAAACATGCAACACCTGCTGCCCCATGTTTTTCTTTTTCGACTCCTTTATATACCAGTAAATGTCCATTTCTCGTAAATTGTTGCCCCTCACCTTTTCTCTTAGTTTCCGTCAGCACCAGTATATCTATATCATATTTTTCAAATTCCACTTCCAAATCTACTTCCTTACCATTCAAACCTCTCACATTCCATGTACCCAACTTCCAATACTCCTGTTTTTGTTTCTCTGCCATCCTTTTACTCTTATCCTTAGTCTGCCGTGTCTTCGCCGTGTGGGTCCTACAGTCAGTTTTTACTTCTATAAGTTTTTTGACGACCTCTTTTTTGGGTCCATCTCTACCATACCCTACTCATCCTGGTCCCAAAAATATACTTTCCCATCAATTTTAATCCGTTGATATCCAACTCTAACAGTCTTTCCTTTGTCTTTTTCTTGTTTACTGATTTCTACTATCTGTCTCTGTATCTTCCTCTCCTTTTCGGTCAGATCATTTTCTATGATTGCAGGTTGCCCCTTCAACTTATTTTTGTTCTTCATTATGCTCTGCTTTTGATTCCAGTTCTGAACCTCTGCCAATACCATTTCATTTTTTTTTCCTTTGTTTATCTTGAATGCCCTTGTAATCTCCACATTTGCTCCCAATTTTTCTGCAACAAACTTCTTGATCTCTTCTTCTTCTCTTCCATCAGGTACTTTTAAGTTTTTCACAATTATGTTGTTCTTTCTTTTCCTTCTATCTTCATTTTCAGCTATATCTTCGAGTTTTTTAATTATGTCCCCCAAAATTTTCTTCTCCCTCTGCCACTGTTTCTCTTTTTCCTTCATTTCCTCCCTCACACTATTTATCTCAGTCTCCAATTCATCAGTATTCTTTCTCATTTCCACCTCTAATTGTTCCATCATCTTTACGAACATTGCTTCTATGCCCTCCATATTCACACTCTCTTCCCTTTCACGTTGTTATGTTATTATGCATTGTTTCATCTATATATATAAAAGAAAGATGTTGGTTACACCATTTATAACTCGAGATCGGATGGAGTGTTTGTTATGAAACTTCATATATGGATTCGTCTACGGTCTGGTTATTATAAAATGCAATAAAACTTCGAAAAAATCGATGAAAATTTCACTTATACAGGAAATGCTTTTCCTCCTTTTGAGCGAGGCCACTAGGTGTCGCTACAGTTACAGTTACACTACCGCTTATTCGTAGGTACTTGATTTCATATTCTCTCCGTTAGATGGGGTGTACAGTGACTATTACCACTATAGTCACTGTAATAGTGCGTAATTTGAGTTGCCTACAACTTTGCGCCGTTGACCAACACCAAAAGGTCTTAGCGTAGATGTCTAAAATGATTAGATTTCGTACCACTTCAGATGGCGCTATTCACACATTATGACTGATTATTAGTTATTTTTATAGTTTTATTTATTCAAAATAACGTAATCGTGAAGAAGGATGTCTAGAATAATGGTGTAGGCACTGATTAGATTTTGTTGTGACCAAATTGATTATATTAGCAATGTTTCGTTCTTTCCACTTCAGGTGGCGCTATTCACAAATTATGACTGATTTTTATCAGTTATTTCAAATACTTGAATTTATTCTGGCGAACGTGGCGTGTTAATGGTAGATAATTCTGTCAAGCAATAATGTGTGTTTATATTCCTGACATTCTGATATTTAGTATATATATATATATATTTAGTTCTTAGGAAAAGTAGAAAACTTTCATTATAAAAAGATGCCATTCTGCTGTCATGTCATAATTGACTTTGACAAATCAGCTGTTGATACATCCATCAAATTGACAACGGAAAATACACTGAAATGATATTGCGGCGCCGCCACGTTGCTAATATTTTCGATTTGGTCGAACGTCATTCCATTCAAAAATTGACGGGTGCCTACACCCTTATTCTAGACATCTTATCGTGAAGGTACCATATTTGACATCAGCACCATTAGATGGCGATGAATTTGTTGAGGCTTTCGCGACCATCAATTTATGTCATCTGTTTTTTTTTTTTTCGAGAATTTCGGTCGTCGTTGTTTGAAATGGTCGAATAAAGAACATATGACATCAATTACTGTGTAATTTGCATAGGACTTATAGTACCATGAAGGTCTATTAACAGATACAGAAGCGCGTGAATATCACAGTGAATTTTTATCGAAATGTCAAGTATATACGATTTTGGCGATCAGTTTCGATCGTGATATGTCCATTCTCATCTTTTCTCATAATTTTCAAAATGTTTTTGAATTTCTGTTTGGGTAATAAATATGTTTGCGGAAATCACTAAATCCAAAATTGCTATAATTGGTAATTGACATATTATTTTTATGTATCTATTCTGTGTGACAGCTCATATCCATCGAAACATTTGACAGTTCAAAAATCAGAGAACCAAGCTGTTGATCTCCGATCACCGGTGATTACGATTTGTGAAATCCACCGTAAGTATCATTCAGGCGGAACAAAGTTCGCCGGGCCAGCTAGTAGTGTTATAAATTACGGTATAATTGCTTGGGGTGTGGTGCTTATTCAAACTGCCTAAACCTTCTAAAGAATCAACAAAAAAGAATCTTGAAAATTGTAAATAAGAATAAAATTGTTCAGGGCAACCCCCTAAATATTGATAATTTGTTTTTGCTGGAATAACTGAGGTACCATTATGACAACCTTAAGAGTGAATTTTTACGGTCACGGATTATCACTAGGAACAGGAGCGTTCAATTGCCAATGAGATTCAGGACTTTAAGTTCCAAAAGTAGTTTTATTAGAGCAATAAGTGTTTTTAACTCTCTTCCAAATGAACTCAAAGTTTTGAATGATGGTTGTTCCCGGAAGAATAAACTAAAGCGGTGGATTGCAGCTAAATACTGTTGAGTTTGTGTTTATTTTTGTTATTTCGCGGGTTGATTGTGTTTCACAAGTTGATATTTGATGGTTGTTTTTTTTTGTTCCTTCTCTACTTGCTTATATTTTGTTTCTCTTTGTTGTTGATCATAAATTGTACAGATGAGGTAGATTCCAATCGACCTCACAAACAGGCAACTTGATTGCCTCAGTGAGATGCACTTGTTTATATTTGTGTATTTTCGATTCAATAAATAAATAATAAATCAATTATTAAACCCATCTGGTCATAAGGAATTTAACTCTGGGACTGTACCGCCAAATCCAATATAGCAATCATACAAAGATGCCAATCAAAAATCTTACGACAACTAGTAAATTCACCATGGTATGTGACGAACAATGCGCTGCACTCATATCTTCAGATGCCCACTGTTCAAGAATGTATCAGCGACAGGGCCACGAACTACCATACAAGATTAGGAGATCATCCAAACCCCACAATAGAATCTGTTCTAAAGCCAGTCGTCAACAGAAGACTCAAAAAACTTTGGCCATTTCAACTATTTCAAGCCTAAACAGGAGATGTCACTTGACTTCGATCTGTAAACGTCCCTCTTGAATTTCAATACTTAAGCTTATATAGGGTGCGTCAGCAAGGCGTACGGCTGAAATAGCGCCTTAACTATACCGTCTTGAAAAAAACTTATATTGCATGGTTATAAGGTTGACAAAAATCTGCAACTAAAAATAATTGTACATATACAGGATGCGTCAAAAAAAGTGACTGTTTGTTATGAAACTTCATTTATGGAATCGTCTTCGGTCTGGTTATTATAAAATACAATAAAACTTCGAATAAATTGATGAAAGTTTTGCTTATGCAGGAAATGCTTCTCCTTCTTTTGAATAAGGCCACTGGGTGTCGCTACAGTTGATGCGTAGTCGTACAGTGAATAGACTACGTAGTCGTAGGTTGATATTACCGCTGTTAGATGGCGATATGTGATTCGCATAGAACTCATGGTAACATGGAAGTCTATTGCCAGATCAAAAAGCGGGTAAACTTATCTCAAGTTGGTGGAACAGTGAATTTTTACCGAAAGATCAAGTATCTGATTTTGACGATCAGTTCCCAACGTGAGTTGGCCATCTTCATCTTTTTTCTTTATTTTTGAAATGCTTTCGAATTTCTGTTTGGGTAATAGATATATTTGCGGAAATAACTGAATCCAAAATTGCCCATAATTAGTAATTGACATATTATATTCGTGTTTCTGTTCGCACAGAGACAGTATTGTAAGCGTCAATAATTTTGAAACGTTTGCTCATCAGGCTTTCACTTATGATTTACAATAATGTTTCATGGGTTGCCTAATCTGATCTGGTCGAATGACCATCAATAAATTTGAATATGAGTTCAACATAATTCACAGTGTTGACAATTTTACCGTGTCGATCGTACTATCGACATTTTAACATCTCGATTTATCTTCTAAAAAGCTTGATATCGTCAACTAAATTGAACAAATTGAAGAGAGATTGACAGCTCATATCCATGGAATAATGAGAATCGCGCTGCTCTACCAACTGAGATGTTTACCCATTATTTATATTCTTCATCATCGGTCTCCCGGTCTCAGCTCGAGCTGGTATTACTTCTATGAACCAGTGAAAAAACAATTCAGTTCCTCCCACTAGTTCAGAAATTTCCGCACGATGTAACAGGTTTGCAAATCCACAGCCTGCTGTGCACATCCCGCGATATTCCGGGATAATTCGATCCCTTGAAGATTTCTCTTCTCCATCCAGGAAGTGGTTTGTCCTCGCAATTGTTCACGTAATGAAAAGCTCGCATTACTTCAATATTCATTTCGCGGCTACACTGGATACGTGCGTTGCGAGCTCCCCTGCGGGCAGTCCTCCTCACGGTGGTCGAGCCAGCAGGTGGAGTGGCATCTCGATCTTCTGCCATGATATCGGTTTCCACTTCTCGTTCATGGGTTTGCCACCATTTACCCTTGGTGGCCCAGGTAACTCGGGCCGTGGGGACGTCACCCCCCATGTGGCGTGGCAGAAACCAAACCACACCCGTGCGGGTGTGGTTATTTATATTATTCTTCATCGGTCTCCCGTTCTCAGCTTGAGCTGGTAATTCTTATATGAACCAGTGAAAAAACATTTCAGTTCCTCCCACTAGTTCAGAAATTTCCGCACGATGTGATAGGTTTGCAAATCCACAGCCTGCTGTGCACATCGCGATCTTCTGGGATAATTCGATCCCTTGAAGATTTCTCTTCTCCATCCAAGAAGTGGTTTGTCCTCGCAATCGTTCACGTAATGAAAAGCTCGCATTACATCAATATTCATTTCGCGGCTACACTGGATACGTGCGTTGCGAGCTCCCCTGCGGGCAGTCCTCCTCACGGTGGTCGAGCCAGCAGGTGGAGTGGCATCTCGACCTTCTGCCATGATATCGGTTTCCACTTCTCGTTCATGGGTTTGCCACCATTTACCCTTGGTGGCCCAGGTAACTCGGGCCGTGGGGACGTCACCCCCCATGTGGCGTGGCAGAAACCAAACCACACCCGTGCGGGTGATTTATATTTATATTATTATTATTTATATTATTTATTTATTTTATTTATATTATTATTCATCATCATCGGTCTCCCGTTCTCAGCATGAGCTGGTAACACTTCTATGAACCAGTGAAAAAACATTTCAGTTCCTCCCACTAGTTCAGGAATTTCCGCACGATGTGACAGGTTTGCAAAGCTACAGCCTGCTGTGCATATCCCGCAATCCTCTGGGATATCTCGATCTTTTGAAGATTTCCCTTGAATGATTTTGACATAACTCCCTCAGCCGAAATCACCAACGGCACAATAGTGACCTTCGACAATTGCCACATATTCTTCAGCTCTATTGCCAAGTTCTCGTACTTTGTTATTTTTTCGGACTCCGTTCTTCCGATGTTATGAGTCAATGGTACTGCCACATCAATTATCACCCCATACTTCTGATCCTTCTCGATGAATACAAGGTCCGGTCTATTGTAGTCCACTGTTCTATCTGTTGTTATGGGTCTGTCCCAATAGAGAACCGCTGCGTCCGTTTCCAACACTGCTGCAGGTTGATACTTATAATATGGCGGACAAGTATCCAAAAAACCATGCCTAAGAGCTAACTGCTGGTGAACAATTTTTGCCACTTGGTTGTGTCGGCCCAGATATGCGTTATCGGCAAGAACTCGACAACCTGCGATTATATGTTCAATAGACTCGCCAACTGCGCCGCACTTCCTGCATTTGTCCTCAACGTTCAGCTTCAAACAGTGCTTCTCATAGTTGCGAGTTCTTATAACTCGGTCTTGGATAGCCGTCAGGAATCCCTCAGTTTCAGGATACAATTGTCCCGCATTCAACCATGACAAAGAAGCTAATTTATCGACATTTTCCCCCTCAAGGTGTTTGGGAAATCTTCCGTGCAGAGCTTGTTCCCGCCATATACTTATATCTTCGCTTCTCGTGGTGACATCGAATGTCATTTCTCTGTGTTGTAGGTTCAGAGGTGTGTATCCCTTATCCTCTGTTGTCACCAATTTCATCAGGCTATCTTCAGACTCGAGCAGTCGCTGCCTCAAGTTTTTCTCTTGGGTTCTGCAGAGTTTATAGATGTTCAACAGACCTCGTCCACCATCTCTCCTGGGTAGATAAAGCCTTTTCACCGATGCGTTGGTGTGCAAACATCGGAACTTTGTCATTAGGCGGCGGGTGAGTCGGTCCAACTCATTCAGATCAGCGTCTGACCACTTCAAGACTCCGAAAGTGTAGGTCAGAGCAGGCGTAGCCCAGGAGTTCAAGGCATCGATCTGGTTTCTAGCAGACAGCTTGGTGTTGAGCACTTTGGTTACCCTGTTCCTATATTTCGCAGTGAACTCAGCTTTCAAACGGGTGTGGTCAATCCGTTGATTTTGAGGAATGCCCAGATACTTGTAGGTCTCTTCTGGCAACATACTGTGGATGTCCTGAAATTGTTCCTGAGTGTTCTCCATTTTACCCTTCCTGATGTTGACTATAGCGCATTTGTCGAGACCGAAAGACATGTCAATGTCTTTGCTGAAGGAGCACACTATATCTATCAGCGAGTGAAGTTGATTTTGGTTCTCGCCGAATAGTTTCAGATCATCCATATACAATAAATGGGTGAGTTTTCGCGGATTCCTCATTGCTGGTCTGTACCCCATGTTGGAGTTTCTCAAAAGAGTAGATAGAGGATTCAGTGCTATACAAAACCACATCGGCGACAGGGCATCTCCCTGAAATATCCCCCTCGATATTTTTACGGTTCCAGCATTGATGTTGTTTATAAGAATATTCGTTTTCCATGTACTCATTAGATGTTGGAGCACGCCTCTTATTTTCGGGCAGATCTTATAAATCTCCAGTACTTTCACAAGCCAATCGTGGGGCACCGTATCGAAGGCCTTCTGATAGTCGATATAACATAGACTTAAATTCCTTCTTCTCGCTTGGGCTTGCTTTAACACTACAGCGTCTATGGTGAGTTGATGTTTGCATCCTGCCGATCCTCTTGAGCAGCCTTTCTGTTCTTCTTCCAGAATGTTGTTGGCTTCACAGTGACGATATATCGCATTATTCACAAGGGTTGTGAACAGCTTGTACACCACCGACAAACACGTTATGGGTCGGTAGTTTTCTGGCTTGCTGCGATCTCCTCTTTTGTGAAGCATATAGGTATTGCCTTGAGTAAGGAAAGTAGGTATCTTGAAGGGGTCTTCCAGTGCCTCCGAAAAACATCTAGCCAGACTTGGGAAACATGCTGGAAATTGTTTAACCCAGAAGTTGTGAAGTCGGTCGGGTCCTGGCGCCTTCCAGTTACTAGTCTTTTTGACAATGTTGGAAATTTCTTCGACTGTGAAAAGATCTGTCTTCATCTCAACGATTTCTGAGGCCTGGTGTTCAATGTCCGTAAACCAGCTAGTATTCCTCTGAAGTTGACCACTCTCCGACCATAGAGAACTCCAATATTGCCGAAATTCGTCATTGTTGATGTCAGCATGCTGATTGGAGGAGATTTCGGATGGCTTTTCAAGACTTCTGAAGAACTTCCTTCTGTCTCTCACATATTCAGCGTTTTGTTGTTTTCGCTTTGTTAGCTCATTGTATCTTCGCAGGCGAGCACCTTTTGCTTTAGCTTGTTGTCTCAAGCGATCTTTCCGATCAACTATCAACTCTTTATGTCGTTGAGATTCCAGGTCCAGCCCTGAGGATGTGGCTATTTTCCGCACTTTGTTTAATACTTTACGCGATTTATTATCCTTCAGGAACTCATCCAAGACATCAACTTTTCCTCGAAGTTTATCGTCGTCCTGCATTAATCTTCTTTTCCAGGCAGGAGTTTGTTTTTTGACTTTCTGTTCACTGGTTCTGGGGATGTAGATCTTTTGCCCATTTTGTCCGATTACTGTGATGGCAGCACAGTACAGAGATAAGTGGACTTGTTCCAACGTCCATTGAGTGCTCAGGTGTTCTGCCAATATTTCGTTGAGCCACTCGATGTTATTTTTGGCCGTAGAGTTGAAGTTCAATTTTGGTAGGATGGGGCGGTTGAGCGGATCAGTAGATTCGTATTGCGCCAGGTTACTATAGAAGGTGTTATACAGTTGGCGATATTGTGGGGAGTCTTGGTGAGCAATTCGTGTGACAGACAGGTCCCTGGCCGTATCTGCTTGTCTCTCCAGCGGCTCCGTGGGTTCTTCATTCTGACTTCCGACAATCTGTTCTTGATTGATTGTGTAGCCCATTTCGCTCTTGATCTCATCTAGTTCCTGTCTTGTCAAGTAGCCTTTTCGTATAATAACATTTTTACGATCCGCAATGTTCCCTTCCGTTAGCTGGAGTTCTGGATGTCTCTTGGTGAATTCAGTATAGAGGGAGTATCTCCATCCAGGAAGTGGTTTGTCATCGCAATTGTTCACGTAGTAAAAAGCTCGCATTACTTCAATATTCATTTCGCGGCTCCACTTAATACGTGCGTTGCGAGCTCCCCTGCGGGCAGTCCTCCTCACGGTGGTCGAGCCAGCAGGTGGAGTGGCATTTCGATCTTCTGCCATGATATCGGTTTCCACTTCCCGTTGCTGTTGTGGTTGTGGTGCTGTATTTTGTTGAATGACAGGAGCCCGCTTCCTCAGCACCCTGCCACCGGCGGATCGCATGCTGTCATGTCCAGCGCCGGCTCCGGACATGCCCTGGCGCTCCCCAGGCAGCGACTCTCTTCCGAGGCTTACTTCATTCACCATTTTCATGGGTTTGCCACCATTTACCCTTGGTGGCCCAGGTAACTCGGGCCGTGGGGACGTCAACCCCCATGTTGCATGGCATAAACCACACCACACCCGTGCGGTTATTATTATTATTATTTATATTATTAGCAGCATAGCTAAGATGTATAAAATAATGGTGTGACCACTGATTAGATTTTGAGAATATAAGAAAAGTTTTGTTTTTGCCACTTCAGGTTGGGCTATTAACAAATGACTGATTTTTTAATTCTGGTCGACGGGCTGTGTTAATAGTCGATAGTTCATTAAAGGAATAATTTTTGTTCATATTCTTGATATTTTGATTCATATAAGAGGAAAGGAATAATATGGATTATACTCCTGCTATTCGCAGTCACATGAGGTACTGCAAAAAGAGAACTGTACAACAATTAAAAACAAAAAGTTATATGTTCAAGTTCAACAATTAGTTACCACTTAAATAAAGAGAATTCTTTCCATGTGAATTACAAAATTATTAAAATTTTGTATATTTTGAACTTTAATTTTGCCTAATTTTTTTCCTGCTTGAAAAAAAGCAATGGTAAGTTTATACAACTTTTAAGTATAATTCAGGCGGTACAAAGTTCGCCGGGCCAGCTAGTAAGTATATAAGTATAGGTACCGAAATCCTTTTGATCCGATCCGTCCGATGCGTCCGGTTGGGCATGTGGACGCTTACCTTAATACCTCATTTTAAGCAAATTTCATCACGGCGCACGGGCGGATCCAGGGGGGGGTATTTGGGGTAATTACCCCCCCTAAGAATTTCTCGATCGCTCATTTATTTTTATTCTTAAAATAAAAATTAACAATTTTAATTTCAAAACGAGAATGTAGTCGGCGATCTCGGATCTCGCCCTACGTAAGCAAGTTGTCCAAGAAATGGCAATGGCAAAAAAAAGGAACTGAACCAGCAATTACCAGATAATGCTTTAGACTCATTCAGAGAATGTGACGCCAATATTTACCCGATATTGAAAATACTCTTACAAATATTATGTACCCTGCCAGTCAGCGTTGCTTCAGCCGAAAGAAGTTTTTCTGCACTGAAAATATTGAAAACGTGGCTGCGAGCTTCTATGTCTCAAGAAAGACTAACCGGGTTAGCTCTGTTGCATATCCATAACTATACAGGGTGTCTCAAGTTCGAGTGCCTATTAGACGTTTCTGGAGAACTAGACATATTTGAAATCTGAAATTTGGGATTATGATATTGTTCGAAATTCTCTACAGACCTAAAATATTTTCAAAGCCAGAGCACTTCCGGTTATACAGGGAGTGAAAATAAATTTGCTCAAAAATTTTTTTTTCAATGTTTTCGTTTCTGATATGATTGAATATTCAATGCTGAATACATTTCTGTTGAAACCAGTGTATTCATTCGAATAGTTTTCAAAATATCTAAAAAAACCTGAATAAAAGTAAAATATTTATAGTCGGTATTGTGTTCATTTTTCTTATTCTGAACATCCTGAGTGTAAACCGTTTTCACAACGTCAAAGTAGAAGAATGTGGAAAAGTTCTTTGGATCTTTGGATTTCATAAATATCATCACAGGGTGTTTCAAATTTCGTGTCAAAAACTGTGATCCAAAATTGGCCATAACTTCTGTTTTTCAAATTAGAACCCTATTTTTTCATTATTGCGTTGGATTCTGCGGAGAAAAATAATGATAGCACTCCCAGATGCTCTTGGTCCTAATTTCAGTTATTCCCGAGTTATTTGAGCTTTTCTGGATTCATGTCGTACGTAGAGTAAAATTCATCGGATCTAAACAGATTCGATGAATATTCTCATGAAACCATAGTAACAAGTAATAGTCAGAATTGTCACTTGTGAATTATTAATGGGATCATTTATCTTCTATGCTCACAGAATATTCTCATGCAACATATTCGATGAATATTTTTATGAAACCATTGAATGAAATCGAAAAGTAAAGATGAAACCTAAAATTAGACCTGTCACTTGGGAATTATTAATGGGAAAACTTATCTTCTATGATTACAGAATATTCTTAAGTAAAAGATTAGATGAATTTGATTCTACGTACAACATGAATCCAGAAAAGCTCCAAATAACTCGGGAATTACTGAATTTAAGAGCAAGAGCATCAGAGAGTGCTATCATTATTTTTCTCCGCAGAATCCAACGCAATAATGAAAAAATAGGGTTCTAATTTGAAAAACAGAAGTTATGGCCAATTTTGGATCACAGTTTTTGACACGAAATTTGAAACACCCTGTGATGATATTTATGAAATTCAAAAGATGCATGACCTTTCCACATTCTTCTACTTTGACGTTGTGAAAACGGTTAACACTCAGGATGTTCAGAATAAGAAAAATGAACATAATACTGACTATGAATATTTTACTTTTTTTCAGGTTTGTTTTCGATATTTTGAAAACTATTCGAACGAATACAATGGTTTCAACAGAAATGTATTCAGCACTGAATACTCAATCATATCAGAAACGAAAACATTGAAAAACAAATTTTTTGAGCAAATTTATTTTCACTCCCTGTATAAGCGGAAGTGCTCTGGCTCTGAAAATATTTTAGGTCTGTAGAGAATTTCGAACAATATCATAATCCCAAATTTCAGATTTCAAATATGTCCAGTTCTCCAGAAACGTCTAATAGCACTCGAACTTGGGACACCCTGTATGGATATTAATGTTGAAAATATCATAAACAAATTTGCAGGAAAGCAAAGAAAGCTAGATTTTACCATTTAAAAAATATTTTCGAATGTTTTATTTGCTGAAATTAAAAAAATATATATATTTGTGTATTTCGTTGTTGATTATATGAATTTTTGACATTGAATTTCTTGGAATTACCCCCCCTAAGCCAATTGGCTGGATCCGCCCTTGTCACGGCGTTGCCACATAATTCGTATTTTGAGGATATTTTTAGTGTTTTAAGGGTTTCATCAAAATTTTTATAGCAACCGCTGTGTCCAATCTAGATAAACGAAATTTTTAGACTAGTTAGCTTAAGGTATCAGCTTCATCATTCGGTGAACACCTGAAGTTTTTTTGATATTTTGGATATCGGTTGTGGTAATCACAAATAAAGTCAGATCAATCTCTTTATCGATCTGAAGTTTTTTTATACAGGGTGTCTAATATAAATTTACCAATTTACTCAAATTAAAAATGCTATAACTCGATTTTTTCAAATAGAATGGAATTTGTTTTTCATATGTCTACAGGACTCTGGAGGGTAGTTTTCTTCCCTATCCTCCAAGAGTCGACAAAACATCGCAAGTGGGTCTCAGAAGTTCTGAAAATGAATAACCTCTCGAAATAAAAATCTAGACCACACCAGCAACATTCCTACCAAATTTCATTCAGGCTTATCATTTTTAGACCCACTTGCGATGTTTTGTCGACTCTTGGAGGATAAGGGTGAAAACTACCCTCCAAAGTCCTGCAAATGAAAAACCTCTTGGAATGAGATTTTAAACCATACTATAACCATTCCTACCAAATTTCATTCAGGCCAATCATTTTTTAGACTCACTTGCGATGTTTTGTCGACTCTTAGAGGATAGGGGTGAAAACTACCTGCAGAAGTCCTGCATAAAAAACCTCACGAAATGAGATTCTAGACCGCACTATTATAAGCATTCCTACCATATTTCATTCAGGCTAATCGTTTTAAGACCCACTTGCGATGATTTGTTGACTCTTGGAGGATAGGGGTGAAAACTAACCTCCAGAGTCCTGCAAATGCATGAAAAACCTCTCGGGATAGAATTCTAGACCACATTACCAACATATTTACCAAATTTCATTTATGCTAGTCATTTTTTAGACCCACTTGCGATATTTTGTCAAATCTTGGAGGATAGGGGTGAAAAGTACCCCCCAGAGTCCTGCAAATGAAAAACCTCTCGGAATAAGATTCTAGACCACATTAGAAACATATTCACACTGTCAGACAGTGCGTTGGTAATGTGATGTTATACCCAATGCAATGAAATATTTTAAAATCGGTGGTTAGGTAGACGAAAAACGACCGAATGGTCAGCGTGATACCCTGATCTTAACCCATTAGATTTCTTTTTATGGGCATTGTGTCCCAAATTCGTTGTCTAGTGAGGGGATCTCAGAAACCCGATGAGATAAAACAAAATGAATGGCACAATTTTGGGCTCGATTTTTGAGAGAATTATTTTGGTGAAAATACCGCAGCCTTCTAAGACAAACCTTTTCCGAGCTTTTAGGGAAAATTGCAAAATGGCGTCAAATGAAAAGTTGTCATAACTTCTTTATTACTGGTGCTATCTATACCTACAAATATCAAACAAAAACATTATACAGGCACTTTTGTCTGTGGAATTCATTGGCGTAATCAATTTCTTTCCGTCAGGTACAATTATTTTTGAATTTATAATACCAACATGTGTTTTTTGAAATGTAAACCATAAAAATTTCTGTGATAGATAGAATTGCTTTTTTTTCCTTTTCAAAACTATATAACATGAGTTATTCCACGGAATGTTGCTCAATAAAAACGTTCAAACTAAATTCGGATCAGTCCCTGAATATATGAAATTATGGTAAAACGAAAAGAGTGGAAAAAGTTGTTTCATAATAATGCATTGAATGTGCTATAAATCAAGGAAGTGCATCTTGCAAACATTGAAGAAAGGTTACATTGTAATATACTTGAGATAGTAAATGCGCTTCTCGAAAAATTAATCAAGGAAATGTAAAAAATTAGGCACTAATGCCAAACAGTAACTTGTTTGAAAATCCAAATATTGGAAGGTAACAAAAAACGCGTTCCTGAGAAATACAAAAGAACCACTACTTCATCCATAAACGTAAACAACTTTACTCTGCAAACAGAGTATCAACAACCAAGGAGACAAAATGACTTATGAAGTGAAGAAAGAGAAATCAACTACGATCTGTTCCATCAAACCAAAATAAACATATACTAGGAGTACTATAGGACCAGATGTAAATACACACTATGATAAATTCAAATGACTTCATTTAGGAATGGATAGATCAATAATAACTACATATTATCTATAAAACCTGAATTCAAGAGAAAAAACTGTGATTTTTCATTTATCCCCGTCAAGATCCTCCCATCCCTAGAAGTGTAGGTAGAGCCATCAACAACCAGTTCAACCTTCTGCTTTCGGCCCCATAATAACTCTCAAGGAGTCTCAGTTGATTGTCGCGTACACCATAGACTTCCAATTTATAGAGCAGTTTAGTTTGACTTACATAGTCAAAACCTTCTGAAAGATCGAGGAACACACCCATTGCACCCTCACCAGATTCAAGAAGTATAACTACCTTTATTAGACCTAACCAACTTGTTTCTAAGATGACTGGTGTATATTTCCATTGTGTTGATTTTTTTATATAGATTTGTGCTTTAATTGATGCTCATTTTTGTTTTTGCCTTGAAAAATATATAGACGAAACGTCGGCTCAGTTCAAGTTGGTCGCTTCATTCCCATCTGTCTTGTTCATGTGAAACAAGCTTCACTCTGTATAACATTTTGGAATGATACTGATGATTTCTGAATACGTCTCAGTTAATTTATAACATTTTGAACATTTCATGTGTTGATATTACAGACTTTTAATTGAAAACAAATTGAGGTCGAAAACGCATTCTCGACCCAGACCTAACTTGAAAATTTGAAGGCTCAAGGTTTTTCCATTCGAGAAAGCTCAATAAAGAGCATGGAGAATTAATTAAAACAGCTTAAAAGTAACTTAACCCTCAGTTAGTTCATAAGGCAAGCTGATAGCACGCAAAAAGCAATGGACAATTATTTAAGGTCGCCGATCACAACGAGTAGGAAAACTAATCAGATAGAGGCGACACCGTGCATTTTATGGAATATTCCATGAAATGGTCTCCCTTATGAATGAAATGTACAATGGCGCTCTCTATCCGAAAATCGCTGAACTATGAAATCAGTGAATATTGGGTAAAGCAGGAACTATTTCTCGCTTTATACTCACTTTTAATCGGAAGTTGAACTATTTTCATGGGTCTTTCGTTTGAAATAAAACAGAAACATGAACTGGCATATTTTCTTCTGTTTTTGGAAGAAAAAAATGAACTTTCGAAATGAAATCGATTTCAATGATTTCATTAAGAACTCCAATCCCTTCTGAGTTTACTCACAAACTTTTAGTTCTCAAAGAGAAACCATTTTCAAATGCAACTTGAAATAAAAACACACTGCATTGAACGCCCACCTTAAGGAATTACAACAAAAGTAAATACATCATAATGATAAACAAAAATTTAAAGAATTATAAGTAGTTTCGTTCGGAAATAACTGACAATGAAGTATCGTATACAACCAAACAAATTCAAGCTAAATGGACAACAGTACAGATATACTCCATTCATTTTTATAAAGTATCCCGGTTAGCCATGAAATTCTGACACATTTCACGGCGTATATTCTGAGAATGTTAGGTTATAGTCATTCTTCTGTCAGATATCTACGAACGTAGTTCTATACTATACTAAACTGGTAACTCTGTGGGCCGGCCCGAGGGAATCTGTCAAAAAAGTTGGTCCAGAAGAATCTTAATATCGCAGCGAAGCTGCGACATTAATACTTTCTACATAGAATTCGTAGTAATTACGTATTTATCAAAATGTTTATTTAATTTGAGAAAATATCATGTGAATTAAATAATTCCAAAGATCTGGCGAATGTCGATGAAACTTTTTTTCTCTGTTAATACTGGAAATAGTGGAAATATTTCAAGTATAATAATAATAATAATAATAATAATATTTTATTGGTTAATACATTATGACATTACAAGTAACATCAAAAGTAAACAACTCAAAAATCAAATTATGGATCTCACAGCCCTGATTTATAGTTCAAACAATTTGCAATAAAATCTTTGACACTGTAGGGTTCAGTGTCTATAATGAAGTTAGTCACATTCCTTTTGAAAATAGCATTAGTTCTCAGCCCACGAAAATCTGACGGTAGTACATTCATGAACTTCAAACACATGTACTTCATGTTATCCTGTGTCATGGTTAGTCTATGACGAAAGTACATGTACGGATGTGTCTGCCTTGTGTTGTTATGGTTTTCCTGACTCTCAAAAAGGTGCTTGTTTTTATAACAGAACATGAGACATTTGAAGGCATACAACCCATAAAATGTCATCAGATGGTTCTTCCTGAAAACTCCCCTACATGAATCTCTGTATCCCATACCTAGCATCGATCGCACAGCTCTCTTTTGCATTCGAAAAATCATTTCGCCCTGTGTTCCATTGCCCCAGAGGGCAACACAATATGCCATCAGCGAAACAAAATTTGCATGATACACAATCTTAAGTGTGTCAAATGGAATTTGTGTTCTCAGTATCTTTAGAGTGTATACAACAGTGCTCAACCAACTACCTAGATTAATAGCATGTTGTTCCCATTTCAAATTCTCATCCAGAAGTACACCCAGAAAATTAGCACTCTTTTGCACCGCCAACTTCACCCCGTCAACCTCCAAGAAATCTGCAATGGACTGTTCTGATCCCTTACTGCTAAAAAGCATACACCCAGTTTTATCCATGTTTAAGTGAAGACCATTTTGTGTACACCAGTTTCGGGTTAGGGCTAGTGCTTCCTTCATGTCAGTTAGCAAGGACATTTTGTTTGTTTTCACCACAATGTTAGAGTCATCAGCGTAGCATACAAGATTCTGTCGACTGGGATTGAATATTTCAGGAAAATCATTTATGTACAGCACAAACAACAAGGGTCCAATTATACTGCCTTGAGGTACCCCTAAGTTAGTCGTACCCATTTCTGAAATATACCTTTGGCCTTCTTTGTCCAACATAACATACTGCTTTCTATCTGTTAAATAGCTCTTAATTAGATTGAGTTGTTTATCCCTAACTCCTAAAGCCTCAAGCTTGCCTAGGAGGATATTATGATTTACAAGTCAAAGGCTTTGCTTAGGTCCAGGAATATTCCCAATGGGATGTTACCTTTCTCCAGATATTCTAAAATCAACGTTGTCAGTTCATATATCGCAGTCTCCGTGCCCTTGCCACCCGTGAAACCATGCTGCTGTGCTTTAAACATTCCAAACTTCCTAAAAAATTTTGTTAATCTATTTGCTAGAATTTTCTCAAAAATCTTTGAATACGAAGGCAACAAACTGATAGGTCTATAGTTGTTTATGTTTTCAGGGTCCCCCTTTTTGAACAATGGTTTGATTGTTGCTATTTTGAGTAAGTCTGGGAAAATGCCTTCAGTAAATGACTTATTTATTATATAGCAAAAAGGTTCGAGTACTGCATGAATAGACTCCTTCACCACCCTGATAGGTATCTCGTCGTATCCAACAGATAATTTATTCTTGAAACAATTTAGTGTCTTCAGAACTTCCTCCCCGGCAACCTCAAACATGTAAAACCCCTTGTCTGAACGCTTGACATGGCCAACACTGTCAGATAGGTTCGGAGTACCAACCAATTGAGATGAAGCATCCACAAAGTGTTGATTGAAATTATTAACCACTTGTCTCAGATTGCCATTTGGTAATACTTGTTTTTTTTTACTTTTCTTATTGGTTACAGCATTAACAACCATCCACGCAGCCTTCGATTTATTGCCTGCACTTCTTATTCTGTTTCCATAATGAGATTGTTTCATGTCCGAAATTGCCTTATCATATTGTTTCTTTAAATCTTTATACTTATCCTTGAAATCATTATCTACACTTGCTATTGTAAAAGCTATGTCCAGTTTCTTTTTAAGGTCCCTTATTTCGCTATTTATCTGAATCTTTCTCTCACCTGATGTCTTGACTCGAGAAAGAGGAAAGTACTGATTAAACGGAGTACATACTTTTTTCGAGAATACATTCCACATATCATTCACTCTGTCAGTTGGAAGCTCATATATACCAGCCCAGTCTGTTTCCCTCAGTGCTGTGATAAAATGCTCAGTAGCTTCTCTCCCAAACTTTCTGATTATAACGTCCTGCTTATTATTCTCTATAATGCCAAGATGAGTTGTGAATACTTGGGCCATATGATCTGACACATGTGTCTGCACTACTTTGCATTCACCATGAACGTTTGTTAGTATGTTGTCGATACAAGTTCTGCTGGTTGAGGTTATTCTAGTTGGTTGATCAACCATAGTTGTAACATTAAATGAGTTCAGAGTTAAATTTAATGCCTGAGTGTTCCTATCATTGACTTTCATGAAATCAATGTTGAAGTCCCCCATAATTATAAAATTCGATTTATCTCTCTGCAGCATTTCCAACAGAATAGTGAATTTTTCAATGAAAAGATCCATATTAGACAATGGGTAAGTATCAGGCCTATAAATACATATAATGGTTATTTTATATTTATAACTGTGAGTAATATTACATGCACAACATTCAAACACGTTCTTCACACTCAATCCCTTAATGTCCAGTCTTTCAGAGCTTTGTAAATTTCTCATCAAGTATATTGCACTCCCACCGTGTTCACCTTCTTCTCGGCAGTAACTGGTAACCAAATTATATCCACTAAGTTGATGCAAATTCAACTTTTCTTCACTATATACAGGGTGAGTCTTTGACTTGTACATATATTTTAACTGTAGATTCTTGAGGCCAAAGGAAACCTTTTTTTCATTTTCCATTTTTCCGAATTCGGCTCTGTTAAAGAGATATAGCCATTTGAAAAAAAAAGTTGAGCTTAATGCGTGCCTGGATCAATTCTCTGCAAACACTTCAAAGTTCATATTTTTTGATTGAAATTGATGTGATTATTAGATATTCTGGGTGATACATATGAAAAATACTCAAGCACCAACCTTATTTGAATAAGAATGTTATAAACACGATATTTCCTAACAAAACACTTAGTTCTGTCCGATCATTTCGGCTGTATGAAAAGCTATATTTCTCACACCAAAATAAGTTCCTTCTTCGATTGTCCTGAAGATTAGTTTATAGACACTAATAATTTGTTCATATTTCCTCGATATTCTAAAACGATCTCATAAAAATTGGTTTCTCACTAACCTATCCCAACTCCATTAACCAAAGTCATATGTTTCGGTGTCAGTGACCTAACTATACCCATCCTCTGTGATATTCAACACAGAACATATTCAATTCACCCAGAGAACTCTAGAGAAGACGATGCCAGATTGCCGATTTTCTCTTCAAACAATGCGAACTCAAGAAAGCGCTACGTTCCCTTCAGATGGCCGTGGAATCCACGGCGTGGATGAAGCCATTGTAGCCGTGACGCAAGACCGTTGTTCTGTGCTCCAACCAGTCCAACCTAAAACTTTAGTCAGTGATCCCATAGACGAAGTTCACTCTTTATTTATTTACAGAGAATGAAGCAAACAGGCTTAGAATATAAAACAAATATTCTAAGCAAACAGGTGATGATTATGTAAATGACTTTCAGTGAATTGATGTGATAGTGTCGTTCTGGTGTCGAGTTATATTGTTTCGATAGATATTTTGCTGAAGGACCGGTAACAATGAATTTTAAATAGAAACTGCCTATTAGTGCCTATAAAATAATTTCATGCTTCTTAGAATTCAATTTTATGTCCCACGAATGTAGAATTTTATTATTACATATCTCTACATCAAACGTTTTTTCATCATAGAGATTTTAGTCTTGACAAAGTTGATAAACATCCTGACAACGTTGGTAACTTGTTGAGAGACCAGAGAAAAAAATTATTTTCGATGAGATTTAACCCAGGACTGCACTCAGAGAATTCTTGAAATTCATGATTTTTTCCTCTAATTCAATCTTATACAATTAGGAATAACTTGAGAACGACGCGTTTTATTGAAAAAATATAAGAATACTTTTGTTTTCTAAAATAATCAATTCTTTCGAAAACGTGAACCGTTCATCTTTTTTAAGTGGTTTCATAGTATTTTTGCGTGAATTTATAAGTCGACTATACTGTAACTTTTTTACCAGGAGAAATATGAAATAAGTTTCAATTGAGGAATATGCACCATGAATAGAGTAGACTATTAACCAAAATTCAGATCATTCGAAATATCGGTTCCGCATATATGGAAAGAATAGTGTTAATTTCATGGATTTTTGACACCCTGTATCTTCCAAACGGAACCGAATTTTGAAAAATGGTATGGGAAAAAAGTGTTTCTTTTGATGGGAGGAATCTAAAGTTGAAATATATGTACAAGTCAAAGACTCACCCTGTATATATAAACATGGTTGGAAGATTCAGTTATGTAATTTTCTTGTACGGAAATCTCTTGATTTCAACACTCGGTTCTTACCGAGTGTTGAAATCTAACTGAAAAATAATGGACAGAATAGTCCGTTACTTTGTGATAGCTCATTTGAAAAAGAATAAAAGTACTCAAATAACCCGACACAAAAACTTCTTAATGAACAGAACAGATGGACCTATCGAATTCCCCACTTTTCAAAATTCTCAAAAAATAAGCCTACACAAGACATTTAAATACCTTTTTGCACAACTTGAAATACTCCAGTATGAAAATGTAGTGGTACTACGAAACCTGTGTCACAGTTAAACCTCAGAAGAACTAACTCCATTTACAAAGTTAAAAAAGAGTAAAGAGAAAGTAGCCTTGGCAACGTTTTTCAGGATTATTTGACTTTCACAAGTGCCAACCTGCGTCAGTTTTAAGTAAAAGAACTTGATGAACATAAATCATGGCCAACTAGGATGCACTATAAAAGTGAATGAAGTATACATATCGATCTAAATCATGGCCAACCGGGAATCTTTATAAAAGTGAATGGAGTATACTACTCAGCCAGACAAAGCATTATGGAATAAGAGGAAATATGCTCAAACTGCTGAAATCTTATGTGGAAAACAGAAAACAAATCACAGTATGGAATGGGAAGACATCCGGAATGAAATCAATTCATTGTGGCGTACCAGAAGGATCTGTACTGGGTCCGTTGTTGTTTCTCATCTACATCAACGATCTTCCAGAGAACATCACATTCACTGCTGTTAGGATATTTGCCGATGACAAGTGTATCGAACCGCGGCCAGAACATTAACGAAATTGAAGAGAATACAGATATTTCACTGGCACAAGCAAAACATAGTATAGATTGAAAGATAAAAAATCCCACATAATCAACTAAATATCAAAAAGCTAGAAAAATCCTTTTGTAAGGACTTATTAATTTTCATAATGGATCAGAAAATGAAGTGTATTTATTCGTTCGTCAAAGTTCAATTGATTTCAACATACAGAAATCGATAAGAATGAAATAATTAAATTCCATTGCTGTTTAGTTAATCCATAGATTTTGTCCCCTACCAAACAATTCTCTAGCACGAAGTTGTTGCCGCTGATACATGATGACATATTGTTTATCCTGATTACTCCTAGGTCTCCTGTGGCACCCCTCTGAAATTACAAGCTTCGAAGCTTGTTACTTGTGCCGAGTTCGGAGTAAGCAGTTGTGTTCTGTGTAGGCTTTGTTACTGTGTCCTTACGCCACCTTAGGCACAGCACTGTTAATTTTTGACCCAACAGTGAGAATGGTGGCCCCTACCGAGACTAGAAAATTTCTTTCCTAGCTCGGGATTGAACTTAGGACCTTTGGGTCTTAATTCCAACGCTCTACCACTGAGCCAGGGGCACTCATGAAACAGTAAAAATTGTCCCCAAATATCAATTTACATTATGTTATTAACATTCAAATCGTATTAAACTTATAAGCTTTGCAAAATAGCATAGTTAGTGATTTGTTAATAATTACTAGTGGAAGTAATTGTTTCTGTATAATCCACTGCACCAGCCATTCCTTTACATGAATATAGATTCTTAGGTGTTTGTAGTCATCTAATGAATAATTGCAAGCATGTGCTGTTTATGTGAAATAATGAATGAAAGAAATGGATAATATTTCCAAATAGAAAAAGAGACAATTTGCTTGACGTATATGATTGTTAATGACATGAGCCTAAATTTAATGGCTCTTTGTTGGGTGACTATTTAATTAAGGGCCTTGCTAATGTGAAAGTTAACAGACTACTCTACTTTATCCAAAAGGTTGCATGAATTCATCACAAATATGATCAAAGAAAAAAATCTGTCATCTCAAGTTATGTTTATTCTTCATTTTACATATAAAATAATCATTAATTCATTCCTCTACTCTGAATTGATTCAAGTCAACTATTCCCACAATTCCAAATAAATTTTGTCACACTTTATTATCATAACTGACCCTTCAAAACAAACTGACCATATACAAAGCTATAATCAAACAAATATGGACATACGGAATCTAGTTTTGGGAATGTGCCAAGAAATCGAATATTCAGATTATCCAGAGACTTCAGTCAAAAATCCTGCGCGCATTGACAAATGCACCCTGGTATGTCTCCAACCTCACCATCCACAATCATCTGAACATACCATACATCACCGAGGAAGTTGAAAAATGCTCGAGAAGATACCAAAAATTAGAAGGACATACAAACCAACTCATAGATCAACTTGCTGAAAATCCATTAGAAATTCGAAGATTAAAACAAACCTGGCCAAACGACTTGACTTAAACTTGTATAGAATGAAGCATTAAAATGTTTAATGTCTTCTCATTGCCACAACCCACATAATATTTACTAAATACTTATGTAAAGTAGATTGTAAATTTCAATAAAGAGAAAAAAAAAATTTCTTATTTTTGTGCATGCAAAACAACTCATGTACAGGTTTCGAACTTTTGTGGGAAACAAAATGTTTATTTTTCAAGAATTGGAAGAAAAGTTGGACAAAGAGTCACCAAGTCCAAGTGAACAAAATGATATGATAAGAACTGAAATAAAGAAATCAATGGAAGAATTAATGAAACAATTTCATGACAACATGATACAAAAATGGGAGGCCATTGTTGACAATAAGTTGCTGAATTTCGAAACAAAAATGAAAAAAGTTTCTCAAGAACCATCAAACCCTAGAACATTCAGTGATGTAACAAGGAATGGTAGTAGAACAAGTGCAGCCCAGACTCCAGCCATTGAACAATTGCCATCTACTTCACGTAACGTCAGAAGACAAGTTGAAAATTCAGTAATTGAGGAAATTGATTCAGCGAATATTACTGAGACGAAGCGTATTCCTAAATCAAAACATTCAAACACCAGAATGGAAATTACTAATGATCCAAAAAAATCGCAAAAACCTGAGAAGATAGAACTATCAGTTGAAAATGAGGAAGTAAATTCTGAATACGCAATAGCACAATCCCAAAGAAAAAAAAGATTAGCAACAAGAAAAACAGCAAATGTTGGAATGGCAATATTAGAGGAAGAAGAAAATTCAGAATTTCATAGAAGAGAGAGAAAAGAAAAAAAACTCTGGCTTTTTATATCCAAAGTGAAAGATCAAGTTACAGAAGAAATAATTAGAAAATACATCTCACAAAAACTTAATATAAACAAGAATGAAGAAATCATTATAAAAAATATAGAACCGTATCACAAAATGCAAGATAATAAATGCTTCCAATTGGGATTATCAATCAAATATAAAGAACAAATCTATGACACCAAATTCTGGCCAACTGGGGTATCTTTCGCTCGGTATAATTTTTCATTAGAAAAAATAAGAGAAGAAAAAGCAACCAAAAATTTTCAGTTAGAACCTTTGCAGATACAGCCAGTATAAGAATATCAAATAAAAAACAAAGAGCATTTAAAATATTAAACATAAATATTCAGTCAATTAAAAACAAAGTAGAACGTTTGAACGAGTGCCTAGAAGAATTGAAACCTGATATTGTATGCATTACCGGACACTGGATTACAAAAAATGAAACAGAGATTCTCTCGAGATTGGGATTGAAAGGTTATGATATAGCTAACAACTTCTGTAGGTCCAAACATCAGCATGGTGGATCACTAATATTAATCAACCCTTGCATAAGATTCAACAACCTAGAATTACTTGACGGGATCAAAGAGGACATCATAGGGGAGTTTTCAGGTATAAGTATACCCGAGGAAAAACTCATAGTTGTGTGTGTCTACAGATCTCCAAAAGCAGAAATAGAAAATTTCTTACAAAAAACTGACGAAATGCTGGAGAGAATGTTTCAACGAGAGAAATTTAAAAATTATAAAATAACAGATTTCAATGTAAACATGATGACAAAGAGTAGAGAGTGTCAGGTTGTAAATAGTTTATTTCAAGCATACAACATGTCCTACATTATGAGAGAACCTTCTAGAATAACACCATCCAGTTCCACATGCATTGATAACTTCTTTTGTAATTTTGAAATAACGAGTGCAGCAACAAAAAAACCTTCACCTTGGAGATCATTATGGACAAATTATAGAATTTCTACCCGAAAAATGGAACAATCTTAACGCTAAAAAGAAGATTAGATGTAGATACATGACTGATGCAGCTATTTTTCAGATGAAAGCAGAACTTAGTTCCATAAATTGGAAGGATTCTTTGACACCAAAATCGGCCACTGAATCCTTCACAATGTTTTTCAGAAGATTGACTGAATTGTTTGACTCACTTTTTCCTGAGAGAGAGAGAACAGCACCATCGATTATATCAAGTTCAAGTGTGTCAAATAGCAAAATCATAAAAGACCTCAAAAATAAACTGGAAATTCTGGATACAATTTTCAAAGTCACTCATAGCACTGAAATATTTTCCCTATATAAAGAATGCAAAGAAAAATTGAGACATGCATTTGATACAGAAAAGAGAAAAATAAATGAGGAAAAAATCATGAAATCCAATAACAAAACCAAACAAGTGTGGTCTATAATCAATACTGAAACCAGAAATACAAAACAGGTGGATAAATCCGAGATCAGTGCTGATGTTTTCGGCGATTATTTCTCTTCGATTGGACAAGTCATCAATGGTAACACAGCAACCTCCCCAACAAGAAAAAAAAAGCCATGAAGATGTTAGAAGACTGCAGAGAACATTCACAAACAACCCTTGAATTTAACTCGACCACAGAGTTTGAGATAGTGAACACCATTTCAAACATAAAGAGCAAACACCCACAGGATATATATGGCATGTCCACAATTTTTTTGAAGAAAATAAGTGAAGCTTTGATAGAACCATTGACTATTATAGTAAATAAATGTTTGGATGAGGGAGTGTTTCCAGAACAGATGAAGGCAGCCAGGGTCATACCAATTCATAAAAAGGGAGACACCAGAGATCCCCAAAATTACAGGCCCATTTCAATACTGCCATCATTGTCCAAGATCTTTGAGGAGGTAATGAAAGCTAGACTGGTCACCTATTTCGAAGAAAATTCATTACTTGGTGGTCACCAGCATGGCTACAGAAGCAACAAATCTACCTCAACAGCTTTACTGGAGATCGTCAGTCAAATTTTAAAAGCAGAAGATGAGGGAAAGGTAGCTGAAATACTGTCCAGGGATCTCTCCAAGGCTTTTGATTGCATCCACCACGAAATATTGATAAAAAAACTCGAACACTATGGTTTAAAGGATTGCGCTTTACATCTCATGCGTTCATATCTTGAAAATCGTCACCAGCAAGTAGAATGGAACGGTTCACTCTCACAAAAAAAGAAAATTCAATGGGGTGTACCTCAGGGTTCTATATTAGGGCCAATCCTCTTTATAATTTTCATGAATGATATGTACGTGGATTCTTCGCCTGCACAGGGTTTCGTCAAAACCTTGTTGTTTGCGGATGACACATCCTTTTTCCTGAAAGCCTTGGATTTGGGGACACTAGAAGCGGTGGAGAGGGGTGTGATGGAGGAATCTGATGAGTGGTTCCGTAATAATTACCTCCAAGTGAACGCAGAAAAAACCCAGAGAATATTATTTGGCAAAAATGGCGTGGATAATTTGAAGTTTTTGGGAGTCCATGTTGATAGCAAGCTGACATGGGAAATTCACTTAGAAGAAATGAAGAAGAAGTTGAACACGGCTATTTACAGCATACATGTGATAGATAGGGTGTGTACAAGAGATGCAGCTCTGGCTACTTATCATGCCTATTTCCACTCCATCATATCATATGGTATCCTCTTGTGGGGAACTTCATCATATGTGTCAGACATACTGATTTTACAAAAAAAGGCTGTCAGAATACTATTCCATCTGAGGAGGACTGATAGTTGCAAAGAGGCATATCGAATCCTTAAGATTCTCACTGTTCCATCCTTGTTTATTCTTGAATGTGTCAACTACGTTCACAAGAATAAATCATCATTTCCAACAAACAGCAGATACCACGAATTTAACACACAACACAAAAACAAACTAGCCATACCCTATCATAAAAAAAAGAGAACCCAACAGAGTGTGGACTTCTGGGGACCGAAGTTATACAATCACCTGCCGGAAGACATAAAAAGTTCAAATTCATTGAACTTTAAGAAGAAAGTGAAAAAGCTGCTGCTCAACACAACTGTATACTCAATTGAGGAATTCTTGAGCTCTTGATTTATTAAATTTTGTTCTTTGACGTGGCATGTAAATTTTCTTTGATGTCAAATATACTTATTATTGTATACTTATTATTATTATTATTAATAAAGAATACTATTATTTGCATCATTTGTTATGTATGATTTTTGGGAGACAAAAGAACATTATTTATTATTAAATGAAAGAAATGGACTAGCAGAGATCTTAATTCTGAAGTATACCACTGGTGGCGCCACCACAGCAGGATAATGACATACCGGTTTCCAGCTTGTTAGCCGCCATCAGTGCCACATAACACTTACTGCAGTAGCAACCAACTGAAACAGCAGAACTTATATTACACTCTAGCAGGTAAATGTCTACGCTTCATCCAGAGGTTCCTTCATAAACTATATCTCTACGTACATTCATTTTTCCTTACAGTGTTTCGCAAGTACTCACTTCTGAGTCTCATGCAGTTTACCGTGGGGAGTTATATCCGCCCGTTCGTACGGTTAGGACCCCGCAGGTAAAAATAATCAAGAAATGGAAAGGACAGTATGCTAGATCCTAGCGGACTGTGCTAAGGGACGATATCATTTTTTTTTTATTATTATATGTTTTGAGAAAATATTAAAGTTGAAAGTAATGCAGTTACAACTGGGGATATTGCATTGGAAAAAAATGGAATATCTGTGCATCATAACAAGGAAATTCCAAATTCACAACAATCGGCCTAAAAATTAGACAAGATGCTATGAAACTGAGAATAAATATTCTACTTATTATCGTGACTAAGTATTCTAATCTAATCAGTTCTTTTAATCAAACAATACAATAAAACAGATAAATTACCAAAGAATGGGCGGAACCTAAATTTCAATGAGAGTGCAACTTTCATCTAAAGTTAATTTAGATATTTTGCAATCATAGATACCTCATTCGACTCTTAAAAACTCTTCTCCTTCGATCATCCGTGTAATCTTCTGTATCGCTACTGGTTTCATTGTTCGGAAACTGATGACGATCGTTTGCACCTGCCATTTCAATGGGGGATAGCAAGCAATTTATTATCACATACAAATATTCGGCACAATTCGAAAAGGTCCAGTACATAAATCAGAACAAAGCAAAAAATAATTTTCACTGTGAAACAGACGAAACAGTACTTAAAATATAATAGAAATTTATAAAATTATTTCTAGTTGTTAGAAATATTATCATTTAACACTTTTGACAATTCTGTCAATTGTCAAATTTCGGAGTTTATCACTACTACCTCCGACCTCGTGTATCGTGACTACTACCATAGAATGAAAACATATAAACTATCATTGTTTATGGATGCTATGATACTATCATTATCCACGGATACTCAATTTGAGTATCCGTGATCATTATCATTGTTTAAACAATGCCATTAGCAAAAAGTAAACAAAACATGTGCCCTTGCGTTAGTTCATCCGTTAATCATAGGGGACGTACTGCTTCCTTGGTTTGTGTATTATTTGTTCTGTGGTTTCGCCCATTTGTTTCGGTCTAAAAGTCAGTAGTTTGTTCTGTGGTTTGTGGGCCGTAGTTCAATCACACAATAACCTCTAATTCAAAAATTTATTATTGTATTTTCGCATGCATCTTTCCATTTTGAAACTATAATATATCAGAGACAAGACTCTGTATATAGGTTCTGTGTTACAAAAGATAAAACTGTGCAGCATTCAAATATTTCATATGTTCATGAGGAAAATATAAAATTGTGCCGAGAAAGTATGTCACGATTAATAGTAAAAAATCTCCCCAAAGTTGTGAGTATTGCTAATTCAATCAATTAGTTGTAGCATTATTCTGTATCACATTTGTTATATTTATACTCAAAATCAACAGTGATGTAATTTCACAAGTATTCATTGTTAATAAATAATCTTCGTTTCAGATAACCGAAGAGAAATTGAAGAGTTTATTTGGGGAGTATGGTATAGTAACAGATATTCAGTTGAAATATAAGGATGGAAAATTTAGGCAGTTTGCTTTTATTGGATATAAACATGAAGAGGATGCTAAAAAAGCTGTTGACTCCCTTAATAAAACTTTTATCAGTACAAGTAGAATAATAGTAGAACCTTGTGCTTTACTTGGTAAGTTTTTGCGATAATAATTATATGTCTCTAATATGATAAAACAAAATCAAAGCAAATTTATTATTATTTGAAACCAAAATGTCAGTTCCTCAAATGTTTGAACGCCAGCTTGCATTCATTCAATTGTTCAAATTTGATTTAAAACATTGGGGCACATTCTGTGAAATTTTTGAGTGCTTTTGGGGCATTAGTTTATGATCACTTGTAAATCCATGAGCATCTCTTCATTTATAAATAATATCCACATGATTCTGGATTCTGTGTAGTATTCCTTATACAGTTCATATTGATGCCTATTTCAAAGTTATAAGTAAACTTTTAAACTTGCTTGCAAATTATTTAAATTTATAGGTGATTCCCAAAAGCCAAAATCTTGGAGTAAATATGCATTAGACAGCAAAGCATATGAAAAGGCTCACAAAAATGATGTGAAACCAATAAAAGATTTGGAAGCAAAGCAGGAAGACTTGAAAGAAAATGAAACAGTTAAACTTTTGGAGAAGGTAAATTGATCTTTTTGGTGATGGTCACTTGGAAAAATTATATTTTTTTTTTACTTACAGTATAAAAGTGATCCTCTATTTGAGGATTATCTGCAAGTTCATAAAAGGGAGGCACAAACTGTTAAAAAATTACTATCTGAAAAGATGAAGGACAACAATGATCATAAAGAATCTGATGAAGAATTGGATAATGGTAATGATGAAACTTCAGATAATGAGAAATTAGCTAACAAAAATATATCTGATTTGGATTATATGAAACAATTAAAAAAATCTGCCAAGCCTCAAGAGAAGAAAATTAAAGAAAAAGTCAATTTTTTTACAATCAAGGTAAATATGTTGTGGAAAAAGATTGCGATAGTTTTTAATCGGTTTTATTGATACTTTCAGCTCAAAGGTCTTCCTTACAATTGCAAAAAAAAAGATATTAAGGTTTTTTTAAAACCATTGTCAGCCCAAAGTATCCGTGTACCTCCTAAGATACATGGAATTGCATTTGTTGGGTTCAAGGATGAGAAAAAATTCAAAAAAGCTCTTTTGAAAAATAAAAGCTTCTTATGTGAGTATAAATCATACTATGAAATCTTTGGGGATCATGTTTTAATGTTTTCAAAAATTCAACTGAAAAAAGAATTGTTTTTTTATTTTTTCAGCTGGACACCAGATCTTCGTTACAGAATATGATGTTGGAGGAAAAACCAATAAAGAACAGAATGTGACAAATCTCACAAAATCGAAATGGGTAACTCAAGAAGAATCATTAAAAAATGAAGAAGAAATTGCTGAATCTGGGCGAATTTTTATGAGAAATCTTTCATATACTACAACAGAAGATGATATGAGACCTTTATTTGAAAAATATGGCAAGTAATTTTCAACTAAAAATAAGCTGTAATTATTTATCCTAACTACAATTCTAATTCAGAATCAGTAAAAATTTTTGAATAACTTCTATTCAACTTCAAATCTACAGTATTCCGGGTTTTCTAGCCATGGTCCAACAGGAATTTCACCTAATGTTTCGCCAACAACTGAGGTAGGCATCTTCAGCGGTTATTCGCTTCGTCAGGGTACAATCTCCGACCGAGAAACGTCTGAAGATGCTTATTGCAGTTGTTAGGTGAAATTCCTATTGGACCACGGATAAAAAAAAATGGGATACTCTAGATTTCAAGTTGAATACTGCCGTGAAAGCCTTCAACAATATAACATCTATTCAGTTCTTAACGATATTACTACGAAAGAAAACTGAAAAAAATCATGAAACAATTATTTTTCAGGTCCCATCACAGAATTGAATATACCAATAGATTCAACGAGCCGGCAATCAAAAGGATTTGGAACAATTACATTTCTCATGCCTGAACATGCAGTTAGAGCTTATAGTGAACTAGATGGTTCCATCTGTCAGGGAAGAATGTTACATCTTCTACCTGCTAAAGCTAAAGATACCCCAGAAAATAACAATATCGAAGGTAAAATTAGACTAGATAGTAAATATGAGGTTTGTTTGTTGAGTCTACACTGAGCATATACAGTCGAACTTGGATAACTCGAATCACGATCTGCAAAAAAAAAATTCAAGACTTCGAGTTATTGAAATAAAAACTTTTTTTATGTAGTGTTTATATGGATAAGTAATGTAACATTTAATCCAAACTAAAATTGCTTTGTCAACACTAGCGTACATTGGTTTTTTTAAGCCTTTTGGAACTCTCACAAGCACCACCAATTTCAACTGCACTGATAATTATTTCCTTTTTTCTTAATAGTAGATACGGTGTTTGCCGGAACGCCATACTTCAAAGCTACATCTTTCTTTCGTTACCACTTTCCATTTCATTCAAAAGTCTATATTTTTCATCAAAAGATAAAGTTTTCAAAATACATTTTGACGACATATTGTTAGCGATATTGTCGTGAAACCTTATAACTTACAACTGAAGAACTCAACTGATTTCACAGCATACGGTTAAGCTATGAAACGATTCGTTAAAATCATGCCTACATAAAGTAAGCAAAACAACTCTCAAGAATCAAACTAGGAATAGCACAAAATTTTGCCGTTTTTTATCCGTAATTTATCCGTGAAAAAATAAATTCTGCCGCTATGGTATTTAACTATAGGGACATGATCCTCATTTTTCATTAAACAGTGTGGCAATGTGTTTTTTCTTCACGGATAAATCTCGGAAAGAGATGAGATGTGTCGCTAAGTGGATATCAACTTAGCGAAACAAGTATCCGAAAAATGCTTTCAGCAAAAATCAATCGAGCTCATCTCTTTCAGAGATTTATCCGTGAAGAAAAAACACATCGCCACTCTTTCAAAAATTATTAGATATTTCGCAAACTTGATCAATTTGGCGAAACAACTATTCAAAGAATGTTTTCAGCAAAGAACAAAGTAGCTCATATTTTTCAGTGATTATTCCATAAATTATCCATGGTGAATGAAAATTTTATCTTTCAAGGTTTTGTAGAAAAATGACAAAATCTGATTGATCGATCTGCGGCCGTCGGAACGTATATCAGGCATTTTTTTCGAAAACTATGATTGCAATATTGTTGAAATTCGAAAGAAAGATGTAGCTCGGCTTGATTTATCCGGGAAAAAATATAACGTGCACTGGTATGTGTATATCAAATTACCAGATCACATACTGAAAAAAATGTTTTAGCAATCAACAGATTTTTTTCAATGATTTATCCAAAAGATGAAATAATTTATTGATTGCTAAAATAATTTTTTGAATATGTGATCTGTTAATTTGATATAAAGTTCAGCAGAGCATGTTTTTTCAAACCAAAGCGGCACAATTCTCCTTTTCGCAGATAAATATGAGATGAAAAGCCTTATCTTTCTTCCAAATTTCAAAAATATGGCATGCATAGTTTTAGAGAAAAATGCCTGATATACGTTTTGACGGCTGCAGATCGATATTTTTATTTTGGTTTTTATGGAGTTGATGATGGCCCATGTTGTTTTGCTCTTGTTATCCGATGAGACAATTTTCTCCTCGTAATTTTCAACTTTTCATTTTATTAATAGTTTGTCGTAATCCTTCTTTGCCCTCTTTTATTCATTCAAATAATCTTTGTGTGTTGTGCTTAGTACAAGTAAAACATCTAATTTATTTTTCATTTGCTTCACAGAAGGATCAATTTCTTTGAATTTTTGAGTTTTTTTGATCATGATTTTTTTATAGGACAAGTATCATTGTAATATTTCAAGAAAGTTTGTTCAAAGAATTCATATTGAAGATTAACCTTGTATTTCAAATTATTTAGATTTTCTTCTGTAAAGATTCTTCCCATAGTGAAATTCTTCTTACCAGTGTTGATGCTGAAGGTCAAAAGTTGGGCGGTGTGGTCAGATATATGTGAATGCAGCACTTTAGCAGTGTAAGGTTGTCTTAAGCTAGTATAAATTCAATGAATACATGCTGCTGTTGTAGTTGTTATTGTTGTTGCCTGGAATATCGTTTGTTGTATGTTGAAAGAGCTGAAAAAAATTAGAAGTTCATCTGTTTCCTTGGATTTTTGCAGCATATTTATGTTGAAGTCGCCAGAAATTATTGTGTCAGTATCTTCTCTAGACAATTTGTCTAGTACTGGGCTTAGTATATCAATTAATGCCTCTGTTCTTCCATCATTGTAGACAGTAATGCACACTATACAGGGTCTTTCACGAGGAACCTCACCCATATTTATACGGGAAACTACTGAACGTATTTTCATGAAATTCAGCACTTATAAGTATTTCAAGATGCTGATGAAATCTAAAATATTTTCAAGGCATGAGCACCTCCGGTTTTTCCGGAAATGACGTCAACTTCCGTTTTTCGAATTAGAACACCATTTTTTTATTGCAGAAATAGATTCCTTAGAAAATTTCAAGTTATTTTGATGTAACATTTTTCAGTTTTGGTTGGAAAATGCTCTCTGAGTGGGAAAATTCGAAAAAAAAAGTCGAAAATAGAGCTCCGCTGAAACAAGAATAACGTCGAGGTTTTTGGATGGAAAATTTTCATTTTTGGGATTTTTCAAGATGTGAGATTGATGTATCCACTTTAAAAATCGAAATCGCGATTCATGATACAGGGGGTGAAAAAATCGCTTTCAAAGTTAGGGATGACAAAATCGTGAAAAATCAATTTTTTCAAATTAGAACCCCATTTTTTTATGGCAGATATTGAATCTACGTTAAAAAATAATGTGAGTGTATGCATCACACCCTTGCCCTAAAGTGGATATTTTCTGAGTTATTCACAAAAAACTGTTTTTCGTCTTGAATTTTCAGCTATTTCTTTTCCCTTCACGCCAAAAAGTTGAAATTTTCAGGAAGTGTTACTTAAACCATGTTTTATATTTTGCTACCCTAATATGCAAGAGAAAAAAGTTACAGATTGTTCCTAAATAGATGGCGAATTTGTATCGGAAACCTCTTTATTTCAACTAATCGGCCATCGGTTTTCTCTCCAGTAATAAATAAATAATTCCTTATGAACCATATGCAAAAACTTACCATGTTTTACATTCTTTTTTTTTTAATGATAAAGATCATTAATTACATGCTACTGAATAAAGAGGAATTTGGCAGATGTAATTAATGATATCTATCATTAAAAAAAAAAGAATGTAAAACATGGTAAGTTTTTGCATATGGTTCATAAGGAATTATTTATTTATTACTGGAGAGAAAACCGATGGCTGATTAGTTGAAATAAAGAGGTTTTCGATACAAATTCGAATCCAAATTCGCCATCTATTTAGGAACAACCTGTAACTTTTTTCTCTTGCATATTAGGGTAGTAAAATCTAAAACATGGTTTAAGTATCAGTTCCTGAAAATTTCATCTTTTTGGCGTGAAGGGAAAAGAAATAGCTGAAAATTCAAGACGAAAAACAGTTTTTTGTGAATAACTCAGAAAATATCCACTTTAGGGCAAGGGTGTGATGCATACACTCACATTATTTTTTAACGTAGATTCAATATCTGCCATAAAAAATGGGGTTCTAATTTGAAAAAATTGATTTTTCACGATTTTGTCATCCCTAACTTTGAAAGCGATTTTTTCACCCCCTGTATCATGAATCGCGATTTCGATTTTTAAAGTGGATACCTCAATCTTACATCTTGAAAAATCCCAAAAATGAAAATTTTCCATCCAAAAACCTCGACGTTATTCTTGTTTCAGCGGAGCTCTATTTTCGTTTTTTTTTTTCGAATTTTCCCACTCAGAGAGTATTTTCCAACCAAAACTGAAAAATGTTACATCAAAATAACTTGAAATTTTCTAAGGAATCTATTCCTGCAATAAAAAAATGGTGTTCTAATTTGAAAAACGGAAGTTGACGTCATTTCCGGAAAAACCGGAAGTGCTCATGCCTTGAAAATATTTTAGATTTCATCAGCATCGTGAAATACTTGTAAGTGCTGAATTTCATGAAAATACATTCAGTAGTTTCCCGTATAAATATGGGTGAGGTTCCTCGTGAAAGACCCTCTATTTATCTCCAACCATTATTTGCACAGCATCAAGTTCACACTGTCCCTTCTTTGATCTCCTAGTTATTTCTTTGGTATTTAAATCTTTTTCCGTGTATATAACCACTCCTCCATGTCATATTTTGATGGCCCATTTTCCCAAAACAGGCCGCCGTAAAATGGTGTGAATTTTACAGAATATTGGAATCAAATATAATAAACTAATAACTAATAAACTAAAGAAAATTTGAAGTGATTGCAGAATTAAATATCAATCGAGACCAATCGTGTGAGGACTCTTGTATATCGACCGGCTGCGGTCTTTATAGACGCATTTCGAATCGTACCAATCGAATCGGACGAAATTGCTATCATCATGGGTACAAATTTCTTGAGGTATGTCTCGTCTAGCGATAGATTGATCCAAAATCGAGAAAACCTCCACGGCGAGGGACGAGACTAGTTCCAAATGAACTGTCTTGGAAACGAAACAAATGAAGAGAGCAAGATATGCTTTCATCATTGTTGGTTTGCGCGAATTATTTGACCGATAGGAAAAGGGGCCAGCAAAGTCCACACCCACCTTACTTAAAGAACGTGAAATATTGACTCTGGGGGCAGGTAGAGGAGCCATGAAGGGTTGATAGGTTGTACCTCGAAACCTTGTGCATGTTATGCATTTTCGAACGCACTCTCGAACCAGATTTCGTACAGACAAAATCCAACAATTTTGCCGAACCAAAAACATAGTCGAGTTAGGACCGAAATGAAGCGAGATTAGGTGAAATTGGAGACATATCAAACGTGAAAATGCACACCTTTTCGGGAGCAAAACTGGATGCTTAGCATTCTGCGGTAAAGAGGAGAATTGTAGTCTACCTCCCACACCGATCAATCCCGCAGAATCGACATAAAGATCCAAAGTTCGGAATGATCAATGAATCTTCCTGCAGACCCTGGCGCAATTGATCAAAGTGACGACGCTGTGTGATCAATACCGTGGATTGGAGGGCCTCCTCCAGCTCATCCCGAGAAATTGGGCCGGACAATCGTGACACTGAATTGTCCCTATGGTGACAACTGAAAACGAACCTTTTTAAATAGGCCAAGACTCGTTTTGCCCTATTTGAATTTGAAAATTTTTCGATAACCATTAAAATCGGATTTACTGGAGGCTCGTTTGCGGTTGCAACATCGATATTAGATTTCGATTCAATTAAGAGAGCTGAATTCAGATCACAACCGGTGGAAAGTGGTGGCCAAGTGGAAACTGGAGTAACCAAGAAATCAGGACCATGAAGCCAAGAATAGAGAATTCTTGGGGTGAGAAATTGTTGAGGCGTTAGACCTCGAGATAGCAAATCAGCTGGATTTGAATCGGTGGATACATGAGGCCATGAAACGTCAGGAACCAAATCGTTTATCGCGACTGCACGATTAGCAACCAACGTTTTGAGGCGATGAGGGGGTGTTGTCAACCATGGCAGCACAATTTGAAAATCTGAAAACAGGCGAACTTCAGATATTCTAAGAGGAAACCTATTGTCCAGAATCATTCCGACCGATCCAGCAAACAAAACCGCAGCAGATAGTTCCAATCGAGGAACCGAAATTGTTTTTAATGGAGCTACCTCCGATTCAGCGGCCAATAAGTGCGATGAAATGTGATTTTCAAATGTATCCGAAAGATGAGCAGAGGCTTCGTATGCCTTCTCAGATGCGTCACAGAAACCCACCGGTATGATTTGACACTCATGTGAACGAATGACAGAGCGAGGAATCCTCAACGCCTGATTATCATCGACGACTTCAGAACACTCGTCAGAGTGAGAATCACATGAAGGCTCATCACAACCTAATTTTTCCGACCATAATTTCTGCTGGCGATCAATAGGGCTAGATCGGTTGAAAAAAACCGATTTGATTTTGGAATAGGACTCTTTTATAGGACCTATGATAGTCCAACCGAAAAATGTGTTAACGGCGGTAGGAAATCCAGAAGACGAAATTCGACCATCGCGATCGAAAACCAGCGAATACGTATCAGCGCCCAAGAGTACATCTATTGGTTGAGAACGGTGAAAATGTTCATCAGCCAAATTTAAATGCTGAAAATGTCTGAATATGTCTTGAGACAAGGGTGCAGAAGGAATCTCATTTGTAATTTCCGGTAATACAATGGCATCCACCTGTAAGAATTGTGATCCCAATCTAGGATACATCCGGCATTCTACTAAACCTAACGGTCTTGCATTTGATTGACCAATGCCAGAAATAGATATATTGACAGGATCAATTTTCAAACCTAATCTTTCGACTAGGGGTTGACTAATGGCTGAAATCTGGGATCCAGGGTCTAAAACTGCCCTTACAGATATCATTGAACCGTCAGCGGATTCTATTCTCGCTTGAACAGTGCCAAGAAGTACTTGATTTACTGAGGCCGATTTCCTATTGATGTGATAGGAATTAATAACATCATTTGAAGAAATGGAATGAGAAGTTGAAGGCTGATTTTCAACATGATTTGTTTTACTTGGAGTACGAGATGGTACATTTGATTGATTGGCAGATTCGTTATTAGAAGAAGATTCGTTATCGGGATGGAGACTGGTGTGATGACGATTTGATTTACACAATCGACACGAATTTTTGGAAGCGCAATCTTTGAAATTGTGTAGACCAAGGCAGTTGAAACAGCGCTTGGAATTTTTCAAAAATTCGAATTTGTCTTGTCTTGACAAATTCATATAGGAAGCACAGGCGAATAATGGATGCGAATCAGAGCACTTCGGACAACGAAACTTTCTTGAATTCGGGAAGCTACGTGAGTCATTGGAGCTTTGAAAGGTGGATGCAGAATTTGCGAGTAAAACATTTTTTGTTTTATTTTTATTTGAATGTGATGAACTCAATGGGGTTGATTTGGATGCAGATCTGGAAGAACTTTGTTCGTAAAATTCCTGAGCCGTTAGCTGTTGCGTTACGAATGCAATCAAGGTGCTATATGCGGGAATCTCGGATGAATTTAACTGACTTTCAAACGCTTTTCTCGTGTAAGGGTCAACATTACGCAACGTAATGGAAAACAGAAGGAAATCTGATAAGTCCTTTATATTCAGGGCTTTTATTGCATTGACAGAATTTTGGTGACAGTTTAAAAATTCTTTCAAACGCGAGACCGAATTATTATTCGAAGCCTTAAAATTGAGAATCTCGTTCAAATACATTGTAGCCAACATACGAGGATTCTGAAAGCGCGATTTCAAAGCTTGATATGCCAACTCATAATTTTCAACTGACAATTGTAACCCCGATATGACCGCAAGAGCATCATCTCTCAAATAAGATTTCAACAGCTGAAACTTTTGTATGGTTGTCAAACTGTTGTTTTCATGAACCGAAGAATTAAATAGCTGGAAAAACTCAGGCCACTCAGCGCTTTCGCCAGAAAAGGGGCGAATATTAATTTTTGGCAGCAAAACGGATTCATTTGAACTCGGAGCTTGCGAACTCGACGCAGGTGTCGACAAAGCTTCCTGTCGTTTCAGAGACAGAAAAAGCCCAGTTATGCGTGCAATCACTTCAGCAAACGCCAACTCTGATTTTGACGTCTCTATACGATTTCCCGACAATAATTCGCAATTCAACTCCATTATTTCCTCCTGTATTTCTTCAAATCTAGATTCATAACTAGAAATCTTTTCTCGGTATGCTTGTAATTCGAAAAGTTTCGTACCATCATAATCTTTTACTCTGTGCCAGATTCCGGTGATGGTAGAAAATATGTTGGCCCGTTTGTCAACCAACTTATCCAATGTTTTATTGCCTGTATCTGTCTTCGGTGGCATTGTTATAAAGAAATTTAATAAGAAACAGATACAAACAGCAAAAAATGAATTGAAAAGGAATGAAATTGAATATCTCGATGGAAACAGATGTATGCGACCTGTCAGCTGTGGAACGATGTTGCCAGATTGCGACGATCGTCGTATATCTGAATATAAAATGGCCGCTTCAAAGCTAAGATTTTTGAATTTTTGACTGAAACTTTCAAATTTTAAGGAAATTAGCTTGAGATTGAGCTTAATAACCGGCTCGGAGGACCAAAACGTGTTGGGTAGAATTTCAGTTAAAGAACTGAAGTGCGGTTCAATTTTATATAATGAGAATTTTACCAAGTTTATGAATAGAAAAATAAGAGAACTAATGGACTGTATATGTTTAAAAATAGTTATTGAAACCCAACACAAATGAAAGGATAAATGCACCCAAATTAACAATTGCAAGGTCTTACCTATTTCAGCAAAACGGTCAACCAGATCTTGTCGGTTACTCCTATTTCCATGAACAGAGTGATCGAGCTCGACAAACGAACAAGGAATAGAGCTGACGTGAAAATCCGTTGCTAAAAATGTCAAAGTAGGAACACTTATCCTTGTGGCCAAATAATAACCACGCCACTGGTAACAGTACTTTTCGAACCAAATTCGCACAAACGAATGTTCTTGAATGAATGTAATTCGAAATGACTCGAAATCACTAAAATTGTGAATCACAAGAAAAACTGAACTTTTCTAGATTCACGAAAGGAAACAGAATAAATTTATATTATCGGTAGCAGATATATGTATTCACGATTACGGGAATCAATGAACTGAATGAAAAATGAAATGAAACAAGATATACGACATATGCGTTTTTTTCACTGCTGACGGCGCTGACGCACCTACACATGGAATCTCCCTGGTATCGGGGAAATTGAATTAATTTTGAAGGAATGGAAATGAAAAATTCGAAAAGTTTCTGAACCGTTCACTTGGCGTGAACACTGGATCTCTACAGAATTTAGCTTTTATGGAAAAGTTTGTTAGTCCATAACTCTCAATCTAAAAAATAAATAAAATAAATATTATAATTATAAATAAATATTATAATAAAATATTATAATTCGAGTGGCTATGAAATAAACTATAGTAGACACTAAGCAAAGATTGAACAGGCAACAGATCTTTGATCCTGTTCAGTGTATAGTAAGATGAATTGAGTTTCTTGCTGAGATAGTCCACATGTTCATTCCACCTCAAATGTCTGTCCACACAGACACCCGATAACACTCTCCTTACACAAGGCAACATTGTCAAGTAAAAATGGAACATTGCTCAAAATATATTTCAAGCTGAACAAAATACATTCAGTCTTATCAAGATTAACAATAGGAGAATTCTTTTTGATTGCGAGGATAAATATTCCTCGAAAACCCGAATTATAGAGTTTACTCAACAGGAACTGAAAAGATAGGCACTCAAAAGCACGCGACAAATCGAAGAACATACCCGCAATGCATAAACTGCTATCCAAGCATACAAAGACATCAATATGGCTCATACACCTGCTATTTACAGTCATAAAGTAAAGCCAAATCGTTGATAAGAATTGAATTTGTACAGGGTACCAGATTTCGAAGGTTTAGTACTATAATAACTCCTAAATTATAAGAGATAAAGAAAAAGTAATAACATGTCATGTCCTCTTTTTTCGAGAAACATAAATTGCTGAAGACCCCATGTTGCTACGCCGTCTAGTTTCCGAGCTACAGGGCGATTTTGGTACTTGATCAATTATCATAATTGACTGAATTGAACTTCCGTATTATAGGATCGGCGCTCTCGAAATGAACACATCTTTCGGGCACTTTTCTACTGCTCTTCAGTGGTGCTAGTGGATTTTTTGTATCTGCTCAGATTTTGAAACAGTAACAAAAATTTTTTTTTTCAAATCGTAACAATAATGGGAAATGATATTTCCAAATTGATCTTTCTTCAACCATTTTAAAAATATATATTAATATATACTTTCGAGTTCATTATATATCGAAAACTTCGAAAAAACACTTTTCGTTCAACAAAATCCGAGCCTGCTTTGATTCACTTCCATAGAAAAAGGAAACTGTCCCTATTCACATCAGCTCATCTCACAATTATTGTAAGCTGTCACATTGATTCAGGAAATACATATTAGCTTTATTACAACTCAGACCTATAGAGGGTTTCGCGAAACTTGTTGATTCTAGTATGATTTCTCCGCTCGATTAGAAATGAAAAGCATTTGAATACTACAAAAAATCCAATAGCACTGTTGAAGAGCAGTAAAAAAGTGCCCGAAAGATGTGTTCATTTCGAGAGCGTAGATCCTATAATACGGAAGTTATAGTCAATTATAATTATGGTCCAAATAACAAAATCGCCCTGTAGCTCTGAAACTAGACGCCGTAGCAACTTGGGCTTTTAAGAACAGACCATGACATGCATATCACTTTTTCTCTATTTCATATAGGAGCAGGGCCGTCGAGAGCTTCGGCGGGCCCCGGTACAAACCAAAAATACGGGCCCCCCGATGGTGTTACTTAACCGTATAATAAGATTAGGATATATGCCTTCTGAAATCAAAATCATTGAACATTGAATATTGTAATAGCATGGACAATCTTGAATGTTTACATTGTTGTTTTATAAGATTGAAAGGAATCACACAATCTTCATCAGTTCCATTTTTTTTTATGTAATTATAAATATCAATGAAAAAATTCTTGTTGCTGGAGCTCGAGCCCGGGCCCCCCATGAGTCCGGGCCCCGGTAATTTGTACCGGCTGTACCGCCCTCTCGTCGGGCCTGTATAGGAGCAGTTGTACTAAATCATCGAAATCTGGCCACACTGTACGAATGCGTCAACGTAGGGGTTATGTATATTCTGAGAGACAAGAGACAAGAAGGAAAATATGTATGCCACTTGAAAATTTTCATTTCAATTCTAAAATATGAATGGGAGTAAACAACGATATACATAACTTGAAGAAAACGGTTAAAAGCGATTGAATAATATTGCATGAAATTATTAGGTTATGATTGACTAATGTTCAGAAGGTTCATAATTGGGAACAAAGGATGTTGTATTTCGAATTAAAGATGGCGCCGAGTGATGACGATGTTTCGGGTCGCTCTGCGAATTTTGCTGATTTAAGTGGAAAACGCGATGTTTTGTGTGAACACTGCAGTAGGAGGGTCGTCGATTATGTTAGGTGTGCTAAGTGCAAATCAATTTTTCATCCCTCTTGCCTCAGTCAGGCTGCAGCGAGGAAATCTGCACTATGTCAACACGTAGTCGAACAGGCTCAGGATATCGTGGATGTAGTCTGAGACTGATATTGTTGAACCGATAGAAGTAAAGTTCCTTAAAGCTGAGATTAAACATCTTCGAGAGTTACTCCGGGAATCTGAGGCTAAAAACTCCTTAATTATGGTAAATAACAATCTTCTTCTAGAAAATACTCAACTTCTGAAAGAGAAAATTGCATATCTGGAAGGCAAAAAAGAGGTAAACATTGTACCGAACCAACGGCAGCAGCGCTTACGGAATCCGCCGAATCCGGATCTTGCGCCTGCGCAGTCTTCGTCAATGATCAACGTGACTACTTCTTGTCCAGTGGAAAAGACACCTACAACTGTTGGGACAAATACACCTACACTCAGTAGTTCTAAATGCACAGACAATCTTAAAACTAACCAAAGACCTCTGTGGTCTAACCCTAACCAACAAAGGGCAGATAACAACTTGGAACAGATTGATAATACGGTAAAGCATTTTTTCAAGGATAATGTAAAGGTAAAGCTTACCACCGAGGGATCTATGACAGTAAAAAATCCAATAAATTATGATTGGCAGACTGCTAAGAATAAGAGAAATCGGCGTCAAAAGGTGAAAACCACTGTTTCATGTGGACCTAATACAGATAGGAATCCTTCCTTTCAAGGAGTTCCCAAAAGAAAGTGGGCATACTTGGGCAAAATACGTGGCAAGGATGTACAGGTTCAGAATATAAAAGAATACCTTTTAGATGTAGAGGATCACGAGACTATAGATGTGAAAAAACTTAATACGAAAGGAAATAACTCTTCTTTTAGCATTGGTACTGCTTCTGACGAGGCATATAAATTAATCACAAGCGAAAACTTTTGGCCTAAAGGAGTCATAATTCGTCCATTTTCCTTTCGCAATTTCTTTCCGGGTGTGAATGTTGAGAAGGAAAATTTTCACTCAGCAAACCCTATTCAAGTACGATCCTAACAAATGGGTCCCGAAAAGTTAAGAGCAGTATAAATGTAGCCCACCTTAACATTCAAAGCATTTCAACCTCTTTTGGTGGTTTGCTTCATTTCGCTGAACAAGAGAAGTTTGATTTCATAGCGGTTACTGAGCATTGGCAGAGTCAGGAACAGCTGAGATTCTATGCATTGCAGGGATACACCCAACTAACAAGCTTCTGTCGTCCTGTAAATCGCCATGGAGGCTGTGTAATTTATGGTCGTGATTGTTTTGAGAACTGTGTTATTAGATCTGATATAAATAGCTTAAGTCAACCCTATATTTTTGAATGTTGTGCTGTGCAATGTGTTGTTAATCTAGATTTTAAATTGAATATTATCTGTATTTACAGGTCAAGCGATCACACTCTTGGCAATGTTGATGTATTTTTTGATAAACTAACAAGCTTACTTGAGATTCTAATTAGGGAGAGATCCATTAAATTTTTAATAGTTGGCGACTTTAATGTGAATTTTTTGAGACCAAATGACAGGGAGACACAGGCTATGTTGTCCTTATTACAGTCCTACGGTGTGCAGGTGATGATACCTACTCCGGTGACTCCACAGACATCATCTTGCTTGGACAATATACTCACCAATATCGAGGGGGGCCAGGTGAAAGTTTCACAGCCCCATCTGTCTGATCATAGTGCGATATCTATTAACTTCAGTGTTGACAGGTTAAAAACCTCAAATTCTTGTAACCTGGCTAAGCATAGAATTTTTAGTCAGTCGAATATTGGTAAATTTGTAGATGCGCTTACTCAGGTTGACTGGTCACCGCTTTATTGTTTTCAGAGCGACAGAATAAATGATATGTGGTCCTATTTTTCATCTCTGTTTGATCACGTGTTCAATGAATCATTTCCATTAGTGCCTGGTAGAGTTAAAAGAAAAAACACTGGTAATTATTGGAGCAACCCCAACCTGCTCAAAATAAAGAAAGATTTAGATATTTTGTATACTATGTCACGAGTTAACATCCAATATCTAGAGTGCTATAGATCTAAAAAGATGGAATATGACAGATTCATTTCTGAGCTAAAGAAGGAGCACTACGGGCATTATATCTCTAGTTCTGACAATAAGTCCAAAGCAACCTGGTCATTGATCAGAGAACTCACGGGTAGGAATTCAGATAGGGAAAAACCTTCATTTCCAACTGGAGATCGGTTGACCTTAGCTAATAGATTCAATAGATTTTTTACCAGCACTGACAACGATAACGTCGATAACACCACTTGTCACCGTTTTGCCTCCTCAGGACTGTCTAAATGTCGTGAGTCATTCTTCATGTTTCCGTTGTCACCTTCTGAATTGATGTCAATAGTATCCAAAATGAAGAACTCGACATCCTTTGGCTATGATGGTGTGCCCATGAAGGTCTTGAAGTCTTGTTTGGATGTCATATCCGAGCCATTGAGTTATATCGTATCTAGGTCTGCGGTCGAGGGAGTTTTCCCGGAATCGTTGAAAATGGCAATTGTGAGGCCTCTTTTTAAAAAGGGTTCTCATAATGAAATTGAAAATTATCGTCCGATAAGCCTTTTATCCTCGTTTTCTAAGATTTTTGAGAGGGTTTACTCTCACCGCTTAATTTCATTTTTTGAAAAATTCAATATTTTTAACGAATTTCAACATGGTTTTAGAAAGCGAAGATCCACCGAAACTGCCATATTTGATCTTACTGATACTATTTTAAATACCTTGGAATGTGGAAACATTCCAGTGGGATTATTTTTAGACCTGTCAAAAGCATTTGACAACGTGAATCACGAAATTTTGTTGGCGAAGTTGGGGAACTGTGGAATTCGCGATAACCAGTTGAAATTGATTCGTAGTTATCTCTGCGGTCGTAGGCAGAGAGTGGAATGGGTTGAAGGTGGTGTAACGTATAGGTCTGATGAAGTAAATATATCAAAAGGTGTTCCACAGGGAAGCGTCCTCGGTCCACTATTATTTTTGATCTATATCAATGATTTGCCTGAGGTTGTTGACAGTTCTTTGTTTCGTTTCTCTATGTACGCAGACGACACAAATGTCATTGTTTCTGCCCCGGATACGGACTCAGTAATTCGAAAGGCTGGTGATGCATTTGGTGTGGTTGCCTCATGGTGCGAACGCAATTGTTTGAGGTTGAATGTTGACAAAACGGACATCCTCTTTTTTAATACTGACCGTTCCCAACGCTCCTTTCCAGAGTCAGTTGAGATGGATGGCAAAACCGTTTCAACTAGTGAGTCACTCAAATTCTTGGGCATTTATATTGATGTGACCTTAAAATGGCATCAGCAAGTTGAGAATCTTAATAAGCGGCTGCTCTCTGTACTCTACTCAATAAATGTCTTGAAACAACAAGTGGACTTTAAGGTTCTGAAAACCGTCTACTATGCCAACTTTGAATCCTTGCTGGCTTACGGAATCATTTTTTGGGGAAACAGCTCTCAAGCTCATACACTTTTTGTGACACAGAAAAGAACTTTAAGATCAATGTTCAAATTGCCTTTTAGAGAGTCGTGCAGGGGTCTATTTAAAAGAAATAATATTTTAACTGTACCTGGTTTATTTATTTATAAGTCGTTACTTTTTATATACAGGGAGAAGGAAATTTTTTCATCTTACAGAAATACAAATAATACCCGGCAAATTTGTGCATATCAGCTACCGAGACTTGCGCTCACTCTCACCCAAAGAAACACGCAATACACGTGTATGAAGCTTTTTAATGCTCTCCCTAGAATTTTAAGGGACATAAGAAAGACAAACCTTCTCGAAACGAGGGTTAGAAGATTTTTACTGGATATAGAGCCTTACAACATAGAAGAGTATTACAACTCAAGCTCCGTCCAGCATTGATTTATGTGATTTGCGCTTGACCTGTTTCTATTTTATCATTGTTGCTGTGATCTGCTATCTGTGATAATTGTTGAAATAAAGTTCTATTATTATTCTTCATCGGTCTCCCGTTCTCAGCTTGAGCTGGTAATTCTTCTATGAACCAGTGAAAAAACATTTCAGTTCCTCCCACTAGTTCAGAATTTTCCGCACGATGTGATAAGTTAGCAAATCCACAGCCTGCTGTGCACATCCCGCGATCTTCTGGGATAATTCGATCCCTTGAAGATTTCTCTTCTCCATCCAGGAAGTGGTTTGTCCTCGCAATCGTTCACGTAATGAGAAGCTCGCATTACTTCAATATTCATTTCGCGGCTCCACTGGATACGTGCGTTGCGAGCTCCCCTGCGGGCAGTCCTCCTCACGGTGGTCGAGCCAGCAGGTGGAGTGGCATCTCGATCTTCTGCCATGATATCGGTTTCCACTTCTCGTTTATGGGTTTGCCACCATTTACCCTTGGTGGCCCAGGTAACTCGGGCCGTGGGGACGTCACCCCCCATGTGGCATGGCAGAAACCAAACCACACCCGTGCGGTTCTATTATTATTATTATTCTTCATCATCGGTCTCCCGGTCTCAGCTTAAGCTGGTATTATTTCTATGAACCAGTGAAAAAACAATTCAGTTCCTCCCACTAGTTCAGGAATTTCCGCACGATGTGACAGGTTTGCAATGCTACAGCCTGTTGTGCATATCCCGCGATCCTCTGGGATAATTCGATCTTTTGGAGATTCCTCCTGAATGATTCTCTTTGGTCAGCTGAAGTTCTCCAGGTGAAGACGTTATAGAGGGAGTATCTCCATCCAGGAAGTGGTTTGTCCTCGCAATTGTTCACGTAATAAAAAGCTCGCAATACTTTAATATTCATTTCGCGGCTCCACTTGATACGTGCGTTGCGAGCTCCCCTGCGGGCAGTCCTCCTCACGGTGGTCGAGCAAGCAGGTGGAGTGGCATTTCGATCTTCTGCCATGATGATATTATTATTATTATTCTTCATCATCGGCCTCCCGGTCTCAGCTCGAGCTGGTATTTCTTCTATGAACCAGTGAAAAAACATTTCAGTTCCTCCCACTAGTTCAGGAATTTCCGCACGATGTGACAGGTTTGCAAAGCTACAGCCTGCTGTGCATATCCCGCGATCTTCTGGGATAATTCGATCCCATGAAGATTTCTCTTCTCCATCCAGGAAGTGGTCTGTCCTCGCAATTGTTCACGTAATGAAAAGCTCGCATTACTTCAATATTCATTTCGCGGCTCCACTGGATACGTGCGTTGCGAGCTCCCCTGCGGGCAGTCCTCCTCACGGTGGTCGAGCCAGCAGGTGGAGTGGCATCTCGTTCTTCTGCCATGGTATCGGTTCCCACTTCTCGTTCATGGGTTTGCCACCATTAACCCTTGGTGGCCCAGGTAACTCGGGCCGTGGGGACGTCACCCCCCATGTGGCGTGGCAGAAACCAAACCACACCCGTGCGGTTTTATTATTATTCTTCAACATCGGTCTCCCGTTCTCAGCATGAGCTGGTAATACTTCTATGAACCAGTGATTATTATTATTCTTCATCATCGGTCTCCCGGTCTCAGCTTGAGCTGGTATTACTTCTATGAACCAGTGAAAAAACATTTCAGTTCCTCCCACTAGTTCAGGAATTTCCGCACGATGTGACAGGTTTGCAATGCTACAGCCTGCTGTGCATATCCCGCGATCTTCTGGGATATTTCGATCTTTTGAAGATTTTTCTTAAATGATTTGGACATGACTCCCTCCGCCGAGATCACCAATGGTATGATAGTGACTTTCGAAAGTTGCCACATATTCTTCAGTTCTATTGCCAAGTTCTCGTACTTCGTTATTTTTTCGGACTCCGTTCTTCCGATGTTATGAGTCAATGGTACTGCCACATCGATAATCACCCCATACTTCTGATCCTTCTCAATGAACACAAGGTCCGGTCTATTGTAGTCCACTGTTCTATCCGTTGTTATGGGTCTGTCCCAATAGAGAACCGCTGTGTCCGTTTCCAACACTGCTGCAGGTTGATACTTATAATATGGTGGACAAGTATCGAAGAAACCATGCCCGAGAGCTAACTGCTGGTGAACAATTTTTGCCACTTGGTTGTGTCGGCCGAGATATGCGTTGTCGGCAAGAATTCGACAACCGGCGATAATATGTTCAATAGACTCGCCAACTGCGCCGCACTTCCTGCATTTGTCCTCCACGTTCAGCTTCAAACAGTGCTTCTCGTAGTTGCGAGTTCTTATAACTCGGTCTTGGATAGCCGTCAGAAATCCCTCAGTTTCAGGATACAATTGTCCCGCATTCAACCACGACAATGAAGCAAATTTATCGACATTTTCCCCCTCGAGGTGTTTGGGAAATCTGCCGTGCAGAGCTTGTTCTCGCCATATAGTTCTATCTTCGCTTCTGGTAGTGATATCGAACGTCAGTTCTCTGTGTTGTAGGTTCAGAGGTGTGTATCCCTTATCTTCGGTTGCCACCAATTTTATCAGGCTATCCTCCGACTCGAGCAGTCGCCGCCTTAAATTTTTCTCCTGGGTTCTGCAAAGTCTATAGATGTTCAACAGACCTCGTCCACCATCTCTTCTAGGCAAATAAAGCCTTTTAACCGATGCATTGGTGTGCAGACATCTGAATTTTGTCATAAGGCGACGGGTGAGTCGGTCCAACTCATTCAGATCAGCATCCGACCACTTCAATACTCCGAAAGTGTAGGTCAGAGCTGGCGTGGCCCAAGAGTTCAAGGCATCGATCTGGTTTTTAGCAGACAGCTTGGTATTGAGCACTTTGGTAACCCTGTTTTTATATTTCGCAGTTATTATTATTATTAATATTCTTCATCGGTCTCCCGTTCTCAGCTCGAGCTGGTTATTCTTCTATGAACCAGTGAAAAAACAATTCAGTTCCTCCCACTAGTTCAGAAATTTCCGCACGATGTAACAGGTTTGCAAATCCACAGCCTGCTGTGCACATCCCGCGATATTCCGGGATAATTCGATCCCTTGAAGATTTCTCTTCTCCATCCAGGAAGTGGTTTGTCCTCGCAATAGTTCACGTAATGAAAAGCTCGCATTACTTCAATATTCATTTCGCGGCTACACTGGATACGTGCGTTGCGAGCTCCCCTGCGGGCAGTCCTCCTCACGGTGGTCGAGCCAGCAGGTGGAGTGGCATCTCGATCTTCTGCCATGATATCGGTTTCCACTTCTCGTTCATGGGTTTGCCACCATTTACCCTTGGTGGCCCAGGTAACTCGGGCCGTGGGGACGTCACCCCCCATGTGGCGTGGCAGAAACCAAACCACACCCGTGCGTTATTATTATTATTATTATTATTATTTTTTCAGTTTACATGTTCAAAATTATATAGGTAGCTAATGCTGTATGTACAACCAAGTAATTTGAATTTATTGATATAAATCTACGTAAATAGTTATTTATGCTTGAATGAATTATTTTTCAGAAACTACCAACTATAAACAAAAGAAAGCAGCCCAACAGAAAGCGAAAGCGAGTCAGTCATACAATTGGAATGCTCTCTTTCTTGGTCATGATGCTGTAGCTGAAGTCATAGCAGATTCTTTTAGTACCAAAAAGGAAGACATTGTGGGGCCTAATGGTAAAGAAAGTGCTGCCGTGAGGTTAGCGTTGGGAGAAACAAAAATTGTTGCTGAAACAAAAAGATATTTGGAGGCTGAAGGTGTGGTTTTGGACGCTTTCAAAACGGTAAGACATTCTGATGTAATTTAATCTTAAGACTGGCTATTGTGGCGGTCACACCATCCTGAAAATTAGATATATGTAATTGCATTGACGATCAAATATTGATTGGAAGAGATTCTGGGCTACTGAATATACAGGAAGTCTTTGACTTATACATTTTTCAACGTCAGATACCCCTCATCAAACATTTCAAAGTTTGGTTCTATTTGAAAGACATAGGGTGCCGAAATCCATGAAAAAGGTATTTCAGTCCATAAATTCGAAAACATTATTTCAAATAAGCTGAATTTTGGTGAAGTCTTAACGATTTTATAGTGTATATTCAATAAACACTTTATGAATATAATTTTGGTTATCAAAGATATGCCTAACCGATTCAGAAATCCCCAATTTTTTTGCATCCTGAAATTGATGGAATGCAATGTATTCACTTCGAGTTTTTTACAGACCAACTGCAAAAGATCAAGTAGAATTATTCTGGTGAAAAACTTACCGTCTCAAACAAGAGCCCTGGAAATCAAAGAATTGTTTGCGAAACATGGACTAATAAGTAGAATTATTTTGCCTCCATCTGGAATAACAGGTAAGTCCAGATTTGATATATGGATATGTTTTCCTATAGGCTATATCTCCTCTTGAAATTCATTTGTTACCGTTGTGTTATCAGCTATTGAAGATTATGCTCTGCTTGAAGTTTTCAGAAAAAACATTGTGCCAGTTTTTTAAATTAAAATTATGCAAATACTCCGAGTGTAATCTTCGGAAGGCTGCAGAAAGAAAACCAATGGATATTTTTTTATTCTTTCTTCGTCCCATTATTAAGAATAACAGGCATTTCAACTTCGAATTTTTTTTCACGGAGAATATTAGAAATCGAATAAGTTGAAATAATTATTTCCAAATTGGCAACAGAGAAAAAATCCAACTTTGCAGGTTTTCCGCCAATTCAATTTTTCCAGAATTTAATTGAGCACTAAACAATTCTAAGATGTGACCAGAAACCGTTATTTCAAATATCACCCATAACTCACCCCAGTTATCAGAATATTGCTCAAAGTTGACATTAAAATAACTTATGCTTCGAAAACGTCATGCGGCAAACACTTCTTTCTCGGTGTTATCTACACGGCTATATTATACGTTTGTCCAGTATATAGTGAAACACCCTGTATATATTATATTATTATTATATTTTATTGCGACCTAAGTCTTATATTACAAGTGTTGTTAAATATACATAGAGATCTCATGGAGGGAAGATTGGGCTGATATACCAATTTTTATCAGAACGAAAATTGAAGAAAAAGTTGTATGTATGTATGAAATGGAAAAATGAACTATGTACGAATTCGCCTTATGAAGACTCGTGGTTCTAAATTAAGGTTTAGAAGACCTCCTTCACATGGCCCCAAAGGAAGAAGTCACAAGGTGATAAATTACAATGAGGGAAATGGACTAGCAGAGATCTGATTTCCGAAGTACACCATTGGTGTCATCACCACAGCAGGATAATGACAAACCGTTTTTGAAGCAACATCTGGGATGAAGCGTAGACATTTGCCCGCTAGGTGGGACACTCTACATTAAAACTGTACTCGAGTGTTCCTGCTAGGGAGTAATATAAGTTCCGCCGTTTCAGTTGGTTGCTACCGAAGAAAGAGTTATGTGGCACCGACGACGGCTAACAAGCCAGAAACCGGTTTTTCATTATTCTGCTGTGGTGGTTACACCAGTGGTGTACTTCGGAAATTAGATCTCTGCTAGTCCATTTCCCTCATTGATTACGCTAGGTCCTAGGGACGTTATCTTCTATTTTTGTTAAATTACAAGACCTCGGTGGCCAATTGTGATCACCCCTTCGAAAGATAACAAGGTTCGGAAACTTTTCCCGTAAAAGATCAATGTTTCGTTGTTTGTGTGGCATGTAGCGCCGTCTTGTTGAATGTAAACGTTGTCCATATCAATATCATCCAATTCCGGTCATAAAAAATCATTAATCATCTCTCGATATCGCGATCCTCTCACAGTAACTGTTGCTCCAGCCTCATTCTCGAAGAAGTAAGGTCCAATGACGCCGCCGGGCCATAAACCTCACCAAACAGACACACGTTTTCAACAATAACGAGGCCCAGATGCGACAGTTTTGCTTGTTGACGAAGCCACCGAGGTGGAAATGGGCCTCATCATTCAAGATGATTTTTCGATGGAATTCCGGATCATTTTCATGCATTTCAAAGACCCAATCAGAAATGTTGTTGATGATCGGCCGGCTTGAGTTCTTGTGTTAACTGAACTTTATAAGCCTTAAGACCTAAATCTTTATGCAAAATAAGGTGTAATCACGTTTGTGGAGTGCCCAATTCTAAAGAATGACGAGGAATGGATAAACCTGGGTTTTCTTCAACACTTTCGGTTGCAGCATCAATATTCTTGGCTGTTCTTGAACGACGTGCACGGGTTTCATTATCCACATCACTAACTCAACAGCTCAAATTTTCCACCAATTTCTGTACTGCGGATCGACAAGGTGCTACACGACGGCCCAAACAGTTATGAGGCCAATGTCGTAGAGTAACATACACTAACAGTCCACCACCTGCAAGCGGACGTACAGAACTGCAAATCCTTGCCTGATGATAGCATACATCATCCGTCAAATGCCTGAAGGCGAATTGTCGATCGCAAATCAGGACTGCAGGCGAACCGCAGTTTCCAGACAGTTTTCCATCATGCTTCGTCGAAAATGTTGCGCGATATACATATGTATCTTCTTTCAATTTTTGGAGATCCAAGCCCGAAGAAGGTTTTGGGTGAAAAAGTGGCTTCAGGATAGAGACACTAGTTCCACATGCCATTGCTTCGTGAACTGGGACAATCTCATCTAATGAATTATTTGAGAATGAGCGAAAACTAGCGACCCGCCCAGGTTTCGCACGGATGCAATGCTGATGTACCTACTACCTACTACAGAATGCCCTTATAAACAACGTTTACAGCTTTTTTGTCTTTGTACAATACAAACATATTTTGTTTAGAAGTTTCTCTTGAAAGAGCGACATATAATTGACCATGAGAAAAACACTCAACGCTCAACGTTGAAAGTTTGACCCTGCGCACCGCTATGTCCCTGTATTTTAAAATTGTAATATCTTCGAGAAAATTCATTTAAATTACGTGCTGTAAAGGGCCATATTGATCTGTCTTGAATGGACAATGTATTTAAGGTACTTAATTGGATAAGGATTAATGCTGTATTGCTTAAAATAACTTCCCAAATAAGCAATTTTTTCCCGTAAAATGTGAAGGATAAAAAATGGTAATCCTTAAGAGATTGACATATACCACCGCGGACTTTTTTGTTGACATTTTTTAGGTGTACAATACCGAGTACATCATTTTGATTTATCTCGTGGGGTTAGTCAGCTTTTGCAATGTAAGCGCAAAAAATGTGTTTATTTACGGCATCACATTAGAAACCTGTAAATTCATCAGTGTTTCTCTACAATATTATGCAAATATCATACATATAAACCTTCCTCTTGAATCACTTTATCTATTGAAAAAAGCGTTTGAAAATCCGTTGCATAGTTTTGAAGATTTAAGCATACGTAGGGACAGACAGCGACTTTGTTTTATACTATGTATTGATAATTTTCAAAAACTCCTAGAGTTGGTTTCACCAGGAAACAGTAAAGTGAGCACCAATTTACGCCAGGCAATCAGTGCTGAGGAACGATTGACTACAGCTTTGAGATTTTCAGCAACGGGCCAAAGCTTCGAAGATTTGAAGTTTTCGACTCGAATTTCACCTCAAACGCTTGGGAGAATCATACCAGCAACCTGCAGCAGCATGTCGTATGCTTCATCGCGTAATGTTTTGTTTGCATAATTTTCATCTTTTATCTTCCAAAAGGAAGGGTAGGCTCGGTAAAGTTCAATAAACCCGGAAATAAATGGTGGTTTACAATCCATTTTTGCTCGTCAGTCCACTCGCGTACCAACACTGCAGGGTTTGAAATGGCCTCACGTAAAACTGCCGAAAACAGTAGATTTGGACTGGATACGATCTAGCGCCTTCAGGCCAACTGACAGTGGGTGGTCGTGAGCTCTGAGATTATCATCCGACAGGCCTGTGCCGGTTGCCGATCTGCCGTCCGTTCGTCGCCTGCTACAGGCCGCTACGGCGGCCACACGCCTTCAGTCCGCGCGACCTGCAGTCCAATATCTTCAGATTAAGGTGGGCGTTCAATGTAGTGTATTTTTATTTCAAGTTGCATTTGGAAATGGATTGACTTTGGAAACGTAAATTTTGTGGGTAAACTCAGAAAGGATTGGAGCTCTTGATGAAATAATTTTAGTCGATTTCATTCCGAAAGTTAATTTTTTTTCTTTCAAAAATAGAAGAAAATGAGCCAACTCATGCTTCTGTTTTATTTCAACGGAAAGACCCATGAAAATAGTTCAACATCCGATTAAAAGTGAATCTACTGATAATTTCGTTCAGAAAAACAACTTGAAATACGGAATTGGCAGAGAATGGCCAAATTCAAATTTTAGCGGGAAAAAATTCTTGCTTTACCCACAAATTGGCTTATTTCATAGTTCGGCGATTTTCGGATAGAGAGCGCCATTGTACATTTCATTCATAATCAGAGAGATATTCATAGAACTTGATAGTGATAGTGCATGTTTTATGGAGATATTCCAATTAATGGACGGTGGCGCCTCTATCGGCTGAGCTTTCCTACTCGCTTTAAACGCCGACCTTAACTGATAAATGTGTGGGCAACTCCGATCAGCAGCCTTACGATTACCTTAAATCAAACTGATAGTGTATGGGGGGGGCGTCTTACACGCTGAGGATAGAGAGGCTTTTCAACAACTCTTGGATTTTCCGGACCCCAGATGCTACAATTTTGCTTGTTGACGAGGCCACCGAGATGGAAATGGGCCGCATCGCTTAAGATGATTTTTCGATGGAATTCTGGATCATTTTCATGCCATTCAAGCCCCCAATCAGGAAAGATACGAAGTTGTTGATGATCGGCCGGCTTGGGTTCTTGTGTTAATTGAAGTTTATAAGCCTTAAGGCCCAAATCTTTATGCAAAAATTATGGTGTAATAACGTTTTTGGAAGCCTTATTCCGAAGAATGGACAAACCTGGGTTTTTTTCAAAACTTTCGGCTGCAGCAGCAATATTCATGGCTGTTCTTGAGCGACGAGCACTGCTCAAATTTTCCTCCAATTTTTGTATCGCGGTTCGACAAGGTGCTTCACGGTGACCCTTGATCTTAAAGTTCTAATAATTTCTCTTCTGTCGGCAGGCTCCTAACATTGAATGTAACAATTTTGAAAATTCTAGAGCATTTTAGTTTCTGCATTGGTCTGGACGTCACTAGTTTGTCTCCCCACAGATGCCTTGAGACAAACTGATGTTCGAGGGGGGGAGGGAATCTAAAAGCTAGAACGGATTCATTGAAGATAAAGAACATCATGAAACAAAAAAAAACAAAATGATAATTTTGTGAGTGGCATTCCAGAACAGCCGGAAAGTATTGATTGATAATAATAATAATGTTTATTTGACTACGTGTAACATTACAGTTTAGTAGCAAGTCAAACCATATAAATATTTCATACAAAAAAATAAAGGACAATATTGAAAAATATCAAAAACTGAAATTCAAAATTTCTCCCACCGAGTAAAAGCACTCCCTCACCAAAAATTTCTTCGTTTCACGCTTGAACTCTTTTTTATTTAAAGTCTTTAATGACGTCGGTAAAACATTGTAGAAATCATAATTAACCGAATTTCTGTTTGTTAGATGTAAACGACGGAACGGCACCATGATATTATGTCTCGTTCTCGTCTCGTAATTGTGAACACTTTGGTGCGTAATTAGCGTTGATCTTCTACTGTGTATGTCGCAAAGAACACTATAAAGGAACACTGAAGGCAGCGTCATTATTTATAAAAATCCGAAAATGAGGCCCACAGTGCTCCCTCATGCCCAAACCCAACATAATTCGAATGCACTTCTTCTGCAATCTAAAAACGCGCAGGGCAGAAGCAGAATTTCCCCAAAGGGCAACACCATAAGCTATTCTTGAGTGGAAAAGTGCGAAATAAACACTACGTAACACATCCAACCCCGCAAATTCCCTCAAATTTCGCATTACGTACAGTACGGCATTTAAAGACTTGCATAGTCTGTCGACGTGCTCGGACCATGTCAGTCGATCGTCCAGGGTGATCCCCAATAAATGTGCCGTCTCTCCCCTGAGTAATGACCGATTTGAAGAAAAGATGACGGTCTTCGTTTTCGCAACATTCAGTCTAAGTTCCGACGACTGAAACCAATTCTCGAGCTTAGCCTTTCCTTCTTCTACCGCGTTATGAAGCAATTCTACTGTACGACCCTCTAGTAGAAAACTACTGTCATCTGCAAATAAACATGACTTTATTAGCTGCATAAATTCAGACAAATCGTTAATATAAATAAGAAACATCACCGGACCCAAGATTGATCCTTGAATGACACCCCTATTTACAGCCCGAAGTTCTGAGACGTCACCGCTTACATCAACGCACTGATAGCGTTGGTTGAGGTATGATCGGAAAAGCGCCAGTGGCAACCCTCTGATGCCTATCTTTTCCATTTTATGAAGGAGAAGATCATGCGACATACAGTCGAAGGCCTTAGTGACGTCACACAGCACCAGACCCACGACTTTTCCTTCTTCCAAACCGTCAACAATACCCTCCAACAATGACGTCACAGCTCCGACCGCGGAACCACCAGATCTGAAACCATACTGCTCAGGGCATAAGAGTTTATTAAGTAATCGATTAATCTTTTCTTCAGTGCTGCCTCGAATATTTTAGAAAAAATCGGTATAATACCAATAGGTCTATAATTAGTTATATTGCAGCGGGAGCCACCCCTCTCAAGTACCGGTATGATTTTTGATCTTTTGAAGTCCGATGGAAAGTAGGCCTCCGTAATGCATCTATTGAATAGGGATGCAATAGGCTCCGATATTGTGGCCACCGTCACCTTCAAAAGTCTGGCATTTAACCCGTAAACATCGGCGCAGGTGGAGTCCTTCAAGGAACAAATAATATTCACCACCTCACTTGGTGTAATTGGTGAAATAAAAAATGATGAGAAGTGAGGTCTGGTTCTCATCTTCGTCGCAAGTGGCCGGGTAGTACTCAGTGACCCTGTAATTTCGTCAATTGAGTTCACGAAGAAAGCACTAAAATCGTCGGGACTTATATCGGAAACTTGAATTTTTTTGGTTGGCTTATTTCTCAGATGATTCACGGTTTTCCAGACATCGCGCGATTTATTCGTAGATTCTCTTAGTAGGTTATCAAACGCGTTCTGTTTTGAAAGTTTTATGGACGATATGTAATGTTCCTTCAGGTTTCTGTAAGATTTCCATAAAAGTGAACTCGAAGGTGTGCTATTTACGATAAGTTTTGCGGCTTGAAGTTTATTCCTTAGATATTTCAATTCGTCGTCAAACCAATAAGACGGTTTACCTCGTCGAGTTGCTTTCCTCAAGGGGACAAAGGACCCCGCACTTTTTCTATGGCAAATGGCGTTCCGTGAAATTTTCTAAAATTTTGGTATAATGTAGTACTCGACCTTCTGATCAAAAGTGTCCATGGCCCCAACTCAATCCTATGACTAGTTTTCGAGATGCAGGGCGTTGAAGTTGAGAATTACCCACTTTTACTACGCCCGTATCTCGGAACAGAATCGAATGAACTTCAATTTTTCTCAAGAAACATTTCATTACATCCCCAAGGAGCAACCATATAGAGGAATATGACCGAAAATCGTTACGAATACAGGGTCATCCATAATTTAATGCATGCCTGATTTTGAAAGAATAAAATATGTCAGTTTCAGAGCGAGAACGTTCACAAAATGAACTATTACACTAGATATATTGTTGTTACATCGAAAACGTCTGAAATACCCAGAATTTATACTGGGTGATCCATTATTATAGAAACTATTCTCAAGGAGGGTTAAATGGACACCCTGTATTTATGGGTTGATTCAAGGTGTTTGTTTAATTTTTTTAGAACATATCATCATGGACTTCAAAGAATATAGGGTGATTCAGTCATGAAATGAACTTTGAACCTCACGAAAATACCCAAAAACCACCTTTTTTTTTCATCACCCTGTATTTCAAGATTAACTCCGATGAGGTGGGAGTTTTCTTTCACCATTGTACTTGATATGAAAACATCAATACGACCGAGAGTTTTTATACACTTCCTATGAGCAGATTTTTTTTTAATGTAATATGAAAATTATTTATTTAGGTATGTTATTCTATTCTTATTCCAGCATAACAAAAGATCTGGTCATAGGAAGTGGATAAAAACTCTCAGCCGTATTGATGTTTTTATATCAGGTACAGTGGTGAAAGAAAACTCCCACCTCGTCGGAGTTAATCTTGAAATACAGGGTGATGAAAAAAAAAGGTGGTTTTTGGGTATTTTCGTGAGGTTCAAAGTTCATTTCATGACTGAATCACCCTGTATTTTTTGAAGTCCATGATGATATGTTCTAAAAAAATTAAACAAACCCCTTGAATCAGTCCATAAATACAGGGTGTCCATTCAACCCTCCTTGAAAATAGTTTCTATAATAATGGATCACCCAGTATAAATTCTGGGTATTTCAGACGTTTTCGATGTAACAACAATATATCTAGTGTAAAATAGTTCATTTTGTGAACGTTCTCGCTCTGAAACTGACATATTTTATTCTTTCAAAATCAGGCATGTATTAAATTATGGATGACCCCGTATTCGTAACGATTTTCGGTCATATTCCTCTATATGGTTGCTCCTTGGGGATGTAATGAAATGTTTCTTGAGAAAAATTGAAGTTCATTCGATTCTGTTCCGAGATACGGGCGTAGTAAAAGTGGGTAATTCTCAACTTCAACGCCCTATATCTCGAAAACTAGTCATAGGATTGAGTTGGGGCCATGGACACTTTTGAACAGAAGGTCGAGTACTACATTATACCAAAATTTTAGAAAATTTGACGGAACGCCATTTGCCATAGAAAAAGTGCGGGGTCCTTTGTACATTGCATATATGAAATTATCAAACAAGTGTTCCGTTAAGCGGTCGATACTAACATTACCATCACAAAAGATATCCCAATGGAGGGATGAGATGTACTCATTGAATTTGGACAAATTCCTATTATTGAAGGATCTATAATAAGATGGATTCGTACTATCAGAATTCCCCATTTCAACATCCAATTCGATACTCAGAGCGAGATGATCCGAAATACAAATGTCCCGAACATCGGTTCTCATGACAGTAAGATTATCACTGGTGAAAACATTATCTATACAACTTGATGATGTATTTGAGATTCTAGTCGGTTCCGAGAAATTTCTAATGAGACCGAATGACTCGGTAATCCCAGTTAAGTTATTTAACTCGGAAGAATTACCATCAAAATGGATGTTGAAGTCGCCCACTACAATAAATCTGAAATTCTTGAACGCAATGAAAAGATCATGGAGTATAGTCTCCAGAGTATCAATTAGCATATCAGATGGAACTAAGCATGATCTATATAAGTTTAAAATTATAAGTTTCAAAGACGGAATGGTGACACCGCTAAACTCACAATACACCTCTTTACAATAGTTAGACAAATCGAGAGCTTTGAATTGTATACCATCTCTAACAAAGATGGCTACCCCACCATGAATTTTGTTTGGTCTGCAATATGCTGAAGCTAAGTTAAAATCTAGTAAGTTAACAGAGTTTAGACTATCATGAGATGTTATGAAATGTTCAGCAATACAAAATACATCACAATTAAAATCTGCAAAATATGAATTCAAAATATCAACCTTATTATAAGTCAGCCCCTGTATATTAAGAAATGAAATCACTGACATTCTATTGTTACACTTTGAAGAAGATATCTTCAACTCGGTGTCGTCGGTCTTTTCCTTGAGTGAAAAAACCTGTTAACATGAGTGTTCTCCGGCCAGATTTCAGGATTCATAGCGTCACACAGGTGACGCTCATTTAGAGTGATTTTAAAAGAAGAGTAATGTTCAGGATACCTAGATGTAAGCTTTTCCACCTGAACCTCAGGGAAGCGTTGAATTAAATATTCCCTTAAATCATCTACCTTCGTTTCTGGGTGCAGTTTGTAAACATGAAGAAATGCAAGATATGGCCATGAATAAAGATATGAAAGTGCTGAATTTCGAACTCGATCTGACGATATTGAAATTTAGTTGGTATATTGTATTGTCAACTTTCAATTGAAGTTCAGTATTCTTTTTCAGCTTTCGATGCATAATTAAGTCTTGGTATCATTCTTCGTGAACATTCCCTAACCTATCGTCGGTAGTTTTTATTTTATTGTATATTTTTTAACTTTAAGAGGTTGCTTCGAGATCATTGAAAATGAATTGTTCGAAATTGCATATCACATGTCAAAATGAACATTAAATTTGTAAAAAGCATTTACCATGACTTCCGAAGATCGCTGGATTGACCACAACAGACCTTTGCGATATGCAGCACAACGGACCTTTGCGGGTGACCAGGTCAACTGATTTGACCATGCTTGATTTCTTCATTGAGGACTACATTAAAAACAATATGTATGAAAATCCATTCTTGACCAGGGAAGAATTAGTTGGAGCAGCATTGGATCAACATTCACAAGGAATGCACAAAAGGAGTACCTACCAGTGGCGGCTTGTCGTATGAGGCACCAATAAATTTGAAAAAAGACATGTGTTAATCGAATATTTTATTATTTCACTCGTATCATTCCTGTCCCAATTGATTTCGCATGTTTGCCCATTCTTCCTCTATAAGTATTCATGCCATTTAACAACAATAGTTGCGCGTTCGGAAATACATATTATCCGTTCACTTATTTCACCCCGTCCCATGCATTTAGCTTAAGGCGGACTCCCACTTCTCGTATATTTGGCAATTACGCAATTATTTGCGTACTTGGCAAGTACAACAAATTTGAACTCAAATGACAAGTGCGGCGCTCCCACTATTCCTGTATTTGGCAAATATGCCAATAGTTGTGTACTTGGCAAGTACAGCAGTTTCGTCGCTTCTCGGCCTTTTTTTGCAAACCAAGCTGGTTTGTAAACATCATCGCTTCCGGGCCCTGTTTTTGATTATTCCTTAACTTTCATCCACAATGGTCGGAATGACGCCATCAGTGACTCTTTTTTCTTTTTCAAATCCGCAACAGTATATTGGATAGATATTTTATTTTCGTTGCGAACCCAGACGTCGTTAATCAAGTTTCTGCTTTTATGTGGTGGATGCACAGGATGCCATATAACTGGCTCATCTTCATACAGATCCAGAAATTCAAAAACAACTTAGTAAAATTTCGATTGTCCTCTGGCAAAGGGAAAACTTCATTTAAGTTTGTTTTCAGCATCATTAAATACTCTTTGAACACTCCGCGTCGTGTGATCTGTGATATCCTCATATTCTCATTTCCTTATTAGATTAGAATAGAATAGGAATATATTTGAAACTGCTTCACAGTCAGGTCACAAGTATGATATGAACATTGTAATCCACATAATAAAAAAGATAAAAATCATCAATGAACTACAACACAACTCCTGGGTTCCTTTAGAGCAGGATTGGCAAAAAACATGTTTTAAAAAAAACATTGTGTTTTTTTCATTTGAAAATGTTTTATTTGATTTAAATCATGTTTTTTTTTAACATTCGAAAAACATGATTTAAAACATGTTTAAAACAAAAGTTTTGGCAACATTGCTATGAAAAAACTACACCAAAACAATTATAATTGATTAAATTAGAATTAATAATATCTTTATTACGTGACAATAGATGTTATATATTTTTCCTTTGCATTTTATTTCACGCCGAGGTGAATTTCAAAGAACAAATGGCAAAAAATAGGTTCTCTTGTCTAAGAAGTGAACAAATTTAAAACTACTAATTTCAAAATTAAGACACAATTTAAGATTCATTTACACAAAAAAAAGCCAACATTTCGACAACTGGGCCAATATTTATTAATACTCATAATTTTTTCTCAACTGCAGTTCGTTCATTAAGACAAATTTCATCAAGAAGATATTTCTCGGTAGCGCTACCTTCCAATGAATCGCCAATAAAAATTACTCTCCCTATTCCTGAACGAAGTTGATAATTCTTATTCCTTTTCTACGATATTACAATTCACTCTAAAGGGTATCAAGAAACGAATTTGCAAAATATGTTTTAAACACAAACAGAGGTTTGTGTTTAAAACATGTTTTAAAACATGCCAACCCTGCTTTAGAGCATCAAGTTATAGGACCTACAGTCCCAAGTGACAACACTTCCATCAACCTGAAACTCCCCCAGACTGTAGATAGGATTCATCTTTAGACATCTTTGTAATCTAGATCTTATTTGCCTATGATTCAGGATCATCCATGCTTTAGGTAGTTTGTTATACAGGGTGATTCACGGTGGATGGCACATTAGACGTTTCTGGAGAACCATACTTCGGATCGGTCTGAAAATTTAATGGAATGCATTATCTGACCTGTTCTACCCAACTTGAATATTTTCGTCAATGCGGTGTTGCCACTTCTATTATAAAGTAGTAGCAACTTTGCTTTTTCAAATGGAACACCCGGTATATTATATTATTTTTGGAATGTCCAACAACTTCTCGACAACTTTTATTGACAATTCCTTATGCCTATCTGTTGCCGTTTTCGAAATATAAATTAATTTCAATTTTTTTTCGCCGAGAATCATGAACTCTAAAAATGCTGATAACTTCGGGTTGAGAAACACTATGATATTGAAATTTGGTTTGGAGTTAAGTGATACATGAATGCTTCCAACACTTAAGCCTGATTTACGTTACTTCAATACAGGGTGATAAAAAATACAGTCTTTTCGGTTGCTTGAAAAAGTGACTGAAAGTTGTTTATTTCAAATGGAATGCCCTGTATATTATTGGAAATTCAGAAAACTGATGAAATTCGTTTTCATTCTATGTATATCATGCCTGTACCTAACTAGTCGAATTTCGGACTTATGAGCATTTATTTGTCAAAATGTCCCTTCAGAATGGTATTTCCATTCGGTATTTGGTAGGCAGGCCATGATTACTATTTGACAGTACCTTGTGATATTCTCCTAATAATAAAGGCACCAAGAAACTTGAGAGTCAAACTATTTATATGAATTATTATTAAAAAGTAGAACAATAATGTCCGAATACTTCAAAGTATGTTCGAATCGCTGGCCGTTCACTTCCAAGCACTTCAAAACGCGGGTGTTGACTGCTTTCGTCGTGGCAGATCGTATTTCTTTGAAATCCAAATCTTCAAATGCTTGGGCAATCCTTTCCAAGAATTCATCAATCATCTCTCGAATGCACGGGTGTTTTGTTAACTTTTTCTTTCAACATTCCCCACAGATAAAAATCTAACGGACTAAGATCGGGTATTCTTGCTGGCCAATTCCATGGCCCCAAGCGCCTTATCCACCGATCTTCAAAAAGTCTCTCCAGTTAATAATAATGAACAAATTCATGAGCACTTCGTTTGAATAGTTTTCTTCCATCGTTTCGAGGGTATTTGCAACTTCTGAAATGAAGAAAATGTCGAAATTCAAGCTTCTTGGTGCCTTTATCATTAGGAGAATGTCACAAGGTACTGTCAAATAGTAATCATGGCCTGCCTGCCAAATACCGAATGGAAATACCATAAACGCTCATAAGTCCGAAACTTGACTAGTTAGGTATAGGCATGATATACATAGAATGAAAGCGAATTTCATCAGTTTTCCGAATTTCCAATATAATACAGGGCGCTCCATTTGAAATAAACAACTTTCAGTCACTTTTTCAAGCAACCGAAAAGACTGTATTTTTTTATCACCCTGTATTGAAGTAACGTAAATCATGCTGAAGTGTTGGAAGCATTTATGTATCACCTAACTCCAAACCAAATTTCAATGCCATAGTGTTTCTCAACCCGAAGTTATCAGCATTTTTAGAGGTCATGTTTTCCGGTGAAAAAAATTTAAATTAATTTATATTTCGAAAACGGCAACAGATAGGTATAGGGCGCTAAATGCCATTCAGGAGGAGACAAATATACCCTTTTCAAGTGTGATTCTTGCAGCGACATCCAATGCAAAGAATGTGCAGTATTTTCGGCCTCGGAGGAGAAATGCTTTCCACTTACAAAAAGAAAAGTAGTTCTTTACTGCCCACAATGTCGAGAAGAGATGGGTGATATAATGAAAAATTTCAGAAAATTGAAACAAGAAAATGAAAACCTTAAAGAGTCCAAAAATCTGCTCCAGGAAAAAAATGAAATGGTAAACTTACTCAAATCAAAAAATGATGAATTATCTAAAGAACTGTCAGAGATGAAGTTATCAAAAAACAGTCTTGAGGAAAAATAGCGATTTTAGAAAAAGCCATCTCAGATAGAGAACACCAAATAGTAAATTTTAACAGGGATAATAAGATTAGACTCGAAAAGAAAATGTTAGAAAATCAACAACTATCAGAAGAAAATAGAAAACTGAATGGGTATGTGAAAGAATTGGAAGAAAAGTTGGACAAAGAGTCACCAAGTCCAAGTGAACAAAATGATATGATGAGAACTGAAATAAAGAAATCAATGGAAGAATTAATGAAACAATTTCATGACAACATGATACAAAAATGGGAGGCCATTGTTGACAATAAGTTGCTGAATTTCGAAACAAAAATGAAAAAAGTTTCTCAAGAACCATCAAACCCTAGAACGTTCAGTGATGTAACAAGGAATGGTAGTAGAACAAGTGCAGCCCAGACTCCAGCCATTGAACAATTGCCATCTACTTCACGTAACGTCAGAAGACAAGTTGAAAATTCAGTAATTGAGGAAATTGATTCAGCGAATATTACTGAGACGAAGCGTATTCCTAAATCAAAACATTCAAACACCAGAATGGAAATTACTAATGATCCAAAAAAATCGCGAAAACCTGAGAAGATAGAACTATCAGTTGAAAATGAGGAAGTAAATTCTGAATACACAATAGCACAATCCCAAAGAAAAAAAAGATTAGCAACAAGAAAAACAGCAAATGTTGGAACGGCAATATTAGAGGAAGAAGAAAATTCAGAATTTCAAGGAAGAGAGAGAAAAGAAAAAAAACTCTGGCTTTTTATATCCAGAGTGAAAGATCAAGTTACAGAAGAAATAATTAGAAAATACATCTCACAAAAACTTAATATAAACAAGAATGAAGAAATCATTATAAAAATTATAGAACCGTATCACAAAATGCAAGATAATAAATGCTTCCAATTGGGATTATCAATCAAATATAAAGAACAAATCTATGACACCAAATTCTGGCCAACTGGGGTATCTTTCGCTCGGTATAATTTTTCATTAGAAAAAATAAGAGAAGAAAAAGCAACCAAAAATTTTCAGTTAGAACCTTTGCAGATACAGCCAGTATAAGAATATCAAATAAAAAACAAAGAGCATTTAAAATATTAAACATAAATATTCAGTCAATTAAAAACAAAGTAGAACGTTTGATCGAGTGCCTAGAAGAATTGAAACCTGATATTGTATGCATTACCGAACACTGGATTACAAAAAATGAAACAGAGATTCTCTCGAGATTGGGATTGAAAGGTTATGATATAGCTAACAACTTCTGTAGGTCCAAACATCAGCATGGTGGATCACTAATATTAATCAACCCTTGCATAAGATTCAACAACCTAGAATTACTTGACGGGATCAAAGAGGACATCATAGGGGAGTTTTCAGGTATAAGTATACCAGAGGAAAAACTCATAGTTGTGTGTGTCTACAGATCTCCAAAAGCAGAAATAGAAAATTTCTTACAAAAAACTGACGAAATGCTGGAGAGAATGTTTCAACAAGAGAAATTTAGAAATTACAAAATAACAGTAGCTGGTGATTTCAATGTAAACATGATGACAAAGAGTAGAGAGTGTCAGGTTGTAAATAGTTTATTTCAAGCATACAACATATCCTACATTATGAGAGAACCTTCTAGAATAACACCATCCAGTTCCACATGCATTGATAACTTCTTTTGTAATTTTGAAATAACGAGTGCAGCGACAAAAAACCTTCACCTTGGAGATCATTATGGACAAATTATAGAATTTCTACCCGAAAAATGGAACAATCTTAACGCTAAAAAGAAGATCAGATGTAGATACATGACTGATGCAGCTATTTTTCAGATGAAAGCAGAACTTAGTTCCATAAATTGGAAGGATTCTTTGTCACCAAAATCGGCCACTGAATCCTTCACAATGTTTTTCAGAAGATTGACTGAATTGTTTGACTCACTTTTTCCTGAGAGAGAGAGAACAGCACCATCGATTATATCAAGTTCAAGTGTGTCAAATAGCAAAATCATAAAAGACCTCAAAAATAAACTGGAAATTCTGGATACAATTTTCAAAGTCACTCATAGCACTGAAATATTTTCCCTATATAAAGAATGCAAAGAAAAATTGAGAAATGCATTTGATACAGAAAAGAGAAAAATCAATGAGGAAAAAATCATGAAATCCAATAACAAAACCAAACAAGTGTGGTCTATAATCAATACTGAAACCAGAAATACAAAACAGGTGGATAAATCCGAGATCAGTGCTGATGTTTTCGGCGATTGTTTCTCTTCGATTGCACAAGTCATCAATGGTAACACAGCAACCTCCCCAACAAGAAAAAATAGAGCCATGAAGATGTTAGAAGACTGCAGAGAACATTCACAAACAACCCTTGAATTTAACTCGACCACAGAGTTTGAGATAGTGAACATCATTTCAAACATAAAGAGCAAACACACACGGGATATATATGGCATGTCCACAATTTTTTTGAAGAAAATAAGTGAAGCTTTGATAGAACCATTGACTATTATAGTAAATAAATGTTTAGATGAGGGAGTGTTTCCAGAACAGATGAAGGCAGCCAGGGTCATACCAATTCATAAAAAGGGAGACACCAGAGATCCCCAAAATTACAGGCCCATTTCAATACTGCCATCATTGTCCAAGATCTTTGAGGAGGTAATGAAAGCTAGACTGGTCACCTATTTCGAAGAAAATTCATTACTTGGCGGTCACCAGAATGGCTACAGAAGCAACAAATCTACCTCAACAGCTTTACTGGAGATCGTCAGTCAAATTTTAAAAGCAGAAGATGAGGGAAAGGCAGCCGAAATACTGTCCAGGGATCTCTCCAAGGCTTTCGATTGCATCCACCACGAAATATGGATAAAAAAACTCGAACACTATGGTTTAAAGGATTGCGCTTTACATCTCATGCGTTCATATCTTGAAAATCGTCACCAGCAAGTAGAATGGAACGGTTCACTCTCACAAAAAAAGAAAATTCAATGGGGTGTACCTCAGGGTTCTATATTAGGGCCAATCCTCTTTATAATTTTCATGAATGATATGTACGTGGATTCTTCGCCTGCACAGGGTTTCGTCAAAACCTTGTTGTTTGCGGATGACACATCCTTTTTCCTGAAAGCCTTGGATTTGGGGACACTAGAAGCGGTGGAGAGGGCTGTGATGGAGGAATCTGATGAGTGGTTCCGTAATAATTACCTCCAAGTGAACGCAGAAAAAACCCAGAGAATATTATTTGGCAAAAATGGCGTGGATAATTTGAAGTTTTTGGGAGTCCATGTTGATAGCAAGCTGACATGGGAAATTCACTTAGAAGGAATGAAGAAGAAGTTGAACACGGCTATTTACAGCATACGTGTGATAGATAGGGTGTGTACAAGAGATGCAGCTCTGGCTACTTATCATGCCTATTTCCACTCCATCATATCATATGGTATCCTCTTGTGGGGAACTTCGTCATATGTGTCAGACATACTGATTTTACAAAAAAAGGCTGTCAGAATACTATTCCATCTGAGGAGGACTGATAGTTGCAGAGAGGCACATCGAATCCTTAAGATTCTCACTGTTCCATCCTTGTTTATTCTTGAATGTGTCAACTACGTTCACAAGAATAAATCATCATTTCCAACAAACAGCAGATACCACGAATTTAACACACGACACAAAAACAAACTAGCCATACCCTATCATAAAAAAAAGAGAACCCAACAGAGTGTGGACTTCTGGGGACCGAAGTTATACAATCACCTGCCAGAAGACATAAAAAGTTCAAATTCATTGAACTTTAAGAAGAAAGTGAAAAAGCTGCTGCTCAACACAACTGTATACTCAATTGAGGAATTCTTGAGCTCTTGATTTATTAAATTTTGTTCTTTGACGTGGCATGTAAATTTTCTTTGATGTCAAATATACTTATTATTATTATTATTATTATTATCAATAAAAGTTGTCGAGAAGTTGTTGGACATTCCAAAAATAATATAATATTCCGGGTGTTCCATTTGAAAAAGCAAAGTTGCTACTACTTTCTAATAGAACACCGCATTGACGAAAATATTTTAGTTGGGTAGAACAGGTCAGATAATGCATTCCATTAAATTTTCAAACCGATCTGAAGTCTGGTTCTCCAGAAACGTCTAATGTGCCATCCACCGTGAATCACCCTGTATAATTTCAACGCAGTAGGGGGAGATCGTTACCCTTCGTACGCGGGGCACATTCATACAGTCGAAATAAAACTTGAACGAAACGACGTACGGCCTTGCTTTTGTATGTGTGCTTGAGTGGAGGTACCAACTTTACGTCAACGTACTATCGCGCCATTCGCACTGGTGAGAGCGAAGTTTCAGGCACGAACGTGTTTTCGCGCTCGCTAAGTAATTTTTTGATCAATGTTTCTGTCAATTGTTACCGTAGATAAGATAGGTTCTCGTGTAGAGAATTCTATCAGTAACTAGCAAAATATACTTAAGATACGTTTTCAATAATAAATTTATGACGTTTTCCTATCAATATTGAAAGAGGATATATTTTGCTGTTATTTGGTAAGTGGGGTACTTTCGTACAGAACTAGATGGGGCACATTTGGACGCGTAAGAATGTGCCCCAACTAGGAACGATTTAGTGTGTTAGTGTACTAATTGCTAATTTTTGCATTAACTTCTTTCTTGGAGGTTCCGCCGTTTCGCGAGAACAAACTATTAACTCACCATTGATAACTTATGATGAACTACGAAGGTTTAATTTAGATCCTTTGAATAATTCACCAATCCATCAAATAATAGTAGCTCCTTTGAAGACAGTTTTGACACTACAGGCAATTCGACCCTATCCGACTGTTGTGAGAAGTAATAAAACAAACAAAGGACGACGACCAGGAAAATCACGTATTTATACTGACTGTATGTAGGTGCCCCGTTGTTGGGGTAGGTTCGTACATATTCCAGATTTGGTTTCAAATCATAATTATGGTTGAAACATCAGATGAAATCATCTGTAATTTTTTCATATGAATCTCAGATAGTTAGACTATACATTCAAGCTGTCAGGTAATTGATTAATGAAAAAACAAAAAATAAAAAAAATTAAATGTTGAAACCGTACGAAGGGTCCCCACCTTCCCCTATTTGTCCCATCAGAGATATTCAAACGATGCCTTGCTAGAGTTAGATTTCCTTTAGTTCTTATGCTATAGGAGAAGCAATCTGATCTTTTTTCTTTTAGATGTTTATTTTCGAACAATTCTGTGATAAGTTCAATTACTAGTTCCGCTGTAACGGTGAGTACTTTATATTTTCGGAAAAGAGGGCTGCAGTGGCATTGCTGTTCCGTTCCCTCAATGGCCCTTAAAGCTTGCTTCTGTGCAATCAGAATCTCAGACAGGTGACAGGACATCCCCCAGAGCTCAATCCAATAGACCATCCTCGAATGGAAGATTGCATAGTACGCCATTAATGCCGCCCCATGGCCAATTAGTTCTCTTGACCTTCTTATCGCAAATATAAGTCGATGCAGCTTATGCTTTAGTTCTTGGCAGTGCTCTTTCCAAGTTAGTCTTGCATCCATCGTAAGGCCTAAGTAGGTCGCATTCTCTCCAAAAGAGCTACTTCGCGCAGGCGAAAAGAGTAGGGTTTTGGTTTTTCCGCATTCAATGCTAACTTATTCGATGCGAACCATTCTGTGGCATCTGCGCCAAGGGTTTCACTCCTCAGATGGAGAAGCTCCACAGAAGCATCCTGAACAGCAATAGTTGTATCATCAGCGTGAAGAACTGAACGGCCATTTAGGTTATGGGGCAAATCGTTGACATATATTATGAATAGCAATGGGCCAAGGACAGATCCCTGAGGGATGCCACAGTTGATTGTAGATGTTGAACGTGAGCTCTTACCAAGGTATACAAGCTGTTTACGGTCAGCCAAGTAAGATGTTAACAATGAGAGTGGCGTTCCTCTTACACCATAGTGGCTCAGCTTTTCCAGGAATATTCCATGATCCATGCAATCAAAGGCCTTAGTAAGATCGCAAAACTGCACTGATGTGGTTAGGCGGCGCTCAAAACCATCAATAATGAAGCCATTCAAGGACTTGACCGCATCAATAGTACCCCTTTTTTGGTAAAGCCAAACTACGATTCACATAGAAATGCAATGGCCATTGATACGATCTTCGAGAACGTGGGAAGAATTGAGATCGGTCTTTAGTTGTCTGGTACCGAAGGGTTTCCCCTTTTTAGTATAGGACACACTTTAGCCACCTTGAGCCTGTCTGGAAAAATTCCCTGCTGAAAGATCGAATTGATGACATCAGCTAGTGGTTGAGATATTTGTTCAGCAACTGCCTTTATTAAATTTGTGCTGGTCTCATAGATATCTTGGGTATGTTTGGGGCTTAGCTTTTTGATAATTTCAAGGATTTCTTCTGCAGATACTGGTCTGAAAAATATAGATTTGAAATGTGTTACCTTGATTTTTGATACATATTCCATGGGTGTATGAAGGGTTGGTGCAATTTTGTCATTGATGGCTTTCTCAATGTTAGAAAAGAATTTGTTCAACTGCTCAGGGGTTAGTGCATCTTCACCTCTAGTTATTTTTTTCGACCAGTTTCATTGTTGATTATTTGCCATGTTTTTTGTTTCGAGAGTTCTTAATTTTGTACTGGTATGCCAATTTTTTCTCTTGTCTTTTAATATGATAATGATTTTTATAAGATTTGTATAGGTTTGAAACATCCATATCTTTTGACTCAACATTAACCTCTCTGATTAAGTCCAATGTTTCCTTCATTTTATACAAATCGGTAGTGAAATAGTTTTTCTTTTGTGCTTCCTTCTTGGGTACGATAGGTACACCATATTATACTAAAGGCAGAAAGTGTTCAGGAAATTATTGAACTTCTGACTAACCTCATTCTCATCAAATACTCCTTGTCAATCCTCTTCAGCCAGAGAACGCTTCAAAGCACCAACACGGCAACACTGCTTGCATTCAAACTTCGGACCATTGGAGAGAAAATCGGTGTAGGTTTCAAATTCATTTCTAATACTAAAGATAGATGGTCAGAGATGTGTCCATTATAAGTAGAGGCTTTGTAACCTTCCAGGTTAGTGAAGATGTTGTCAATGCAGTTTCTAGTTCCATTACAATACAACACGATTTTAAAATTTAGAACAATGAATGTATTGCGAAAAAGAGATCGAAAAATAAGCTACACAATTTTCTATATGCTGGGGTGTTACAAGCAAAGGACTAATTTTTTCCAATTTGATAATTTAGCCGTAATAATAATATCACGATAAGTTTTTTTCGAAATTTATTGATAAATTTCAGATTAGAATAACTCATTCATATGAATAGTATATGTTAGAGTAAATGGTTGTGCACACCAACTATCAATATTTAAATAAAACAAATTAATATTATTAATTACACGCTGAAGTATTAATTTGTTTTATTTAAATATGAATAGTATATGTGCCTATATATACAGAGGGTGCCCCATTAGTGCGATGGAGAGAAAATCTCATCACATACGACAGTTACGAAACCATTTCACTGCAAAAGTTGTTGCTCTTGCACTGATATATCAGCCAAAAATAATCATACAGGGTATTCGTTTGAAGCGGTACTAGAATTGAGCCGGTTTGTTCTGTTTGAACATCCATTTTTTTTTCAATTAGGGATCTTTGATAACATGTTACTAACCATTTAGTGTAAAGTTTTTACTTCAGTATCATAGTGTTATGAACAATATTCTCAATTTTCTGACTAATGGTTGTTTAAAATCTGATAACGCAATTTCCTTGTAGAGGATGTTCTCAAGGCTTAAAAATCGAAGAATTTCAAGGAGCAAACATATTTTTTTTTCAAATGGTTCACCCTATAGGTGTTCTATTCTCTCATTTAAAAGAGCTTTCACAATCCTCGAAAAGTAGTTTTTATACCCACCCAATAAAATTTTCAGTTCTCGAATAAGATGACTCTTCATGGCCAGAGGAAAATATTTTACAAAGCAAATAGATGACATTAAATTTACTTGTGACCAAGAATTATTCTAATCGAAAACTATAAATTATGAATTATATATGTATAAGGCAAACCATTTTAAAATATTAAGTTTTGCACCCATGAAATTCCTCAAATTTCAGATCTTGTAAAAAACATCCTGTACAGTCCTTGGCCTCGGCAACGACAAGACAAGGAATCAATTTTTTTTCCTGATGTGACTCACCACCTCAAACTGCAACGAGCCCTCACTGGTACAAGCTTGTTTGTATTTGAAAAACTGATGCTCATGTTTTCGTTCAGTTTTTCATGAAGTTATTATTTTTTATGGAAATATTGATTTTTTTTCGGATTACCGTTCCAATGCTTAAATTATTTTTAGCAGAAATTACTTTTCCACATGAGTGCAAAATTATACTGAAATCCAAGGCCAGCAGTTGTACTCATCCTTTCTATTTATTATTCAATTTCATTTTAAAATTTTGGATTTCAGCTATAGTTGAGTTTGATGAAGCAGCAGAAGCAAGAAAGGCGTTCAAAAGACTTGCATATAGTAAATTCAAAAATATGCCTCTTTATTTGGAATGGGCACCGGAAGATAGTTTGAAAGAAAGAAATACACAAATTCAGATCAAAGAAGATGTAGTTGAAAACAAAAATAAAACAACAGAAAAGAATGAGGTTTTGGAGGACGATGAAGAACCAGAACCAGATACAACATTGTTCGTAAAAAATTTGAATTTCAAAACAACAGATGATGACTTGAGGAAGGTAAATATAAATCCACAGATTTTTTTTATTACAACAGACCTTTGGACTCTTCTTCAAAACGATATTATTTTCAGTTTTTTGAATGCTGTGGAAAAATTCATTATGCAACTGTTGCAAGAAAAAATGATACCAAGAATCCTGGTGTTGTTCTTTCAATGGGTTATGGATTTATAAGGTTCAAAACACAGGCTGCAACTAATAAGGCTTTGAAAACCATGCAACAGAGTGTGCTGGATGGAAAGTCTCTAGAATTGAAGAGATCAGAAAGAATATTACAGTAAGTACTATTTTTTGTGTCTTTTATTGAAAATTTTTCAATCTACTCATATATGGTATTAAGTCAATTTGATGCATTAAGAGCATGAAAGCAAAGTGTCCAGCGATATTTCTACTTATTGTACACTAAACTAGTGATGCTGTGGAAGATCGCCTCCTGTTGTCGGGTCTTTCATTGTATAGGTTCTGGATTAGGTTGTTTGGGTATCCCAGCAATCGTTCTTAGTATCTTGTGGAGGCGGATTTAATGACATCTGTCACGTATGGGATTGAAGATCTTCATGAAGTCTTTCGTTAGTGAGTACCATGGTGCACCGACTATCAATCGGAGTGTTCACGACTGAAACCGCTAGTTCACTTGTCGTCTTGTGGGTTTCAAAACCCCAAATTTGAACGCCATACGACCTAGTAAATGGACCATTTTCATTTCTTCCCAATCAACCACTACTACTGAGTTTTAAGTGTAGATGATTTCTTTGTGCTTTCATGGGGAATCTGATATCAAACTTATCAGCAAGTTCGTCCCGAGTAATAGAGTTATCATAACGTGGTTTTGGAAATAACGCCGTCCATTTTTAAGTGTCTTTTGGAGCACGACTGGGTTTTTCTGGGATGGCATACTTCTCCGGTGTATGAACATGTAGGAGTACTAAGGTGTTTCAAATGTTGGAAATATAGGCATAAAGCGATGCATTATAGAAATCCAGAAGTTGTTTGTCCTCTTCGCCATCGAAATCACTAAAGTGAAGAATGTAAATCGAGTACTGAGGAATGTACGAATTGTAAGTATGCCCATGACGTTCTAAAGGTGCCAGATATTGATTATAGACATAATGTTTTTGATAAAAAATGTATCTGTTATTACACAGCGCCGGAAAAACAGAGAGCAAAGACACAGTGTGAAAATCAATTGGGAAAAATGGTGGGATCAGCAGACCAGCAGTCCAGTCTGGTGAAGGTGTTATATTGCATGCGAATATACAGGGGTCTCCCGTCACATCTATCTGAAATAAAGCATTTTATATTCGAAAAAAAACGTTAATTTTATGTTTGACTGAGATTCGCGTAACTTCTGAAATAGATGAGGATGAAATTAATATACCAGGATACAACACAGTTATTTGCCATTCAAATAGTAGACATACCGGCGGAACAATTATGAATGTAGAGAGCAGTTTGAAATATGCCGTTTAAGCTAGAGACTCACTGTATTATAGCTGTTGGGCAATTTGGGCAAAAATTGTTGTCGGAAAAGATATAATCATTGTTGGTGTCGCTTATATATCCCCAAATTCCAATTGTAGTGTATTTTTAGAATATTTGGATGATAAGTTCAATGACGATGTTTATCACCTTTGGGGGATTTCAACGTTGATCTTTTGAAGACTGACACATATTAAGGGAAATTATAGGATCTGCCAAATAGTGGAACAAGCAACAAGAATTACCAGCAACTTTGATTGATCTAATAATTACCAGTGACTACGCTGCATATGAGGTACCGAGAAGTTTCCCTGCAATAAGTGATCATGAAATTGTTGGAATTTAAATGAAATCAAAAGAGGAAATTGGTGGTCGGTCGGCAGATTTTTTCTTTTGGGATCTCGGTGAGGAGGCGTTTTCGGATATAGGTCTGGAACTGGTGGGTGCTAACTGGAACTACACGTCAACAGATGTGAATGTTGTTTTATCTGATTTGGTGAATATTATTGAAGCAGCAGTTCATGAGGCGGCCCCAGAAAAAATTCTCTTCCCAAAGAAAAAGCCATGGTTTTAATAAAGTCGTCAACCAGGCACAGAAAGGCAGAGATGGAGCATATAAGAAGTTTTACTTTCCAAGGAGTGATGCGGACTGGTGTCATTATAAGAAGGCACGGAATAAGGTCTTATCTCTACTGCCCAATGAAAAAATTAAGTTTTATGAGAACAGGAGTATAGGAGATAGCAAAAAAATGTGGCGTACTTTGAAAGATTCGGTGAGGAATGAGAAACAAAAATCAGATTTCTCAATTATTGATTTTGGGGACTATAGTGGTGCAGTTGAGGATAATTTCAACAGATTCTATGTGGATAGCCTGGAGAAAATCTCGAAAACTATCGAAAGCCGTCCTTGGGATTTCAGAATGAGCGGGCCGAGAAACAATGGGTTCAGACAGTTCAAGTCATCGAATATTTCGGAACTGCTAGAAAATGCGTTTGATCTCAAGAACAAGGGAACCAGTGACAATACCATCAATGTCATTAAAATATTATTTTCTCTTTTGGGATATCCTCTGCTTTACCTGGTCAATACCTCACTGCAGACAGGAAGAATTCCAAATGACTTAAAAACAGGTATTATGATTCCTATACCAAAAGTTGTCAAACCTGCGGTACCGGAAGACTTCAGACCCATAAATTTACATTGTGTTGTGGATAAATTTATTGAAAAAGCGGTACATCGTCAGATGTATTTTGAGAATAGTCTACTCTGGCGGACAATCTGGGTTTAGGAGGAACCACTCTTGCGAGCAGAAACGTAGCCAGAATTTTTTTTCGGGAGGGGGACCACAATACAAATTTTTTGAAATATACAGGCCCTTTTTGTTTTGCTTCAACCGATAGAAAAGTTTCGGGGGGGGCTCGCCCCCCCCCCTGGCTACGTGCCGGCTTGCGAGTCAGCACTGCAGTACGTTTGTGAAAAGTGGAAGAGTATATTAACAATGAGGAAATGATTCTCAGTGCTTTTGTTGATTTAAAGGGGGTATTCGATACAATAGATCGTGAAAATGTCATAAGGAAACTAGAGTTGTATGGTGTGGAGGGTATTGTGCTGGTGTGGCTTGAGGATTATTTGACTGATAGATTTAATAGGACAAAAGTGGGTCATAGGGTGTCTGACAGACTGAAAAGTACGTGGGGTTACCACAGGGCAGTGTTCTTGGTCCATTGTTGTTTGCGATATATGTAAATGATATTGATACAGTGTTGAGGAATTACCTTTTGAGTTTATTTGTCGATGATACGGCGCTGTGGATTGTCGGGAAAAATTCTTTGGAATTAATTGATAAAATGAATAATGAAATGAAAATGTTATGTGACTGGCTTTGTAAATACAAATTGAACTTGAATACGATGGAGACTAAATTCATGTTATTCGGCTCAAAATCATTAATAATGTTCATTTTCGACCCAACAGTGAATTGGTGGCCCACTACCGTTGACTAAAAAATTTCTTTCCTAGCCTTGGGATTGAACTCCGACTTTCCGCGTCAGTGACAGTCGCCATAACCACTGAGCTTGGGGCACACACCCTTGAAGGTCTTCTTGCCCTTAAATTTGAGCAATGCAAACGTCTTCAAATTATCAGGAACTCAAAATTTTGAACATTTATAAAGCCCGCTATTTCGGTAGATGTAACTTTTGAAGCTGTCATTTTTTGACATTTGACAAGTGTAAACTACGACATTAATAAAAATGGAACGACACACGTTTTAACAACGCATTGAAATTATTAGAATTCACTATAAAAACGGTGGAAATTTGGCTGTGCTTGTCTGAAAAATTCAATTACTTCTAGGACTGATGTGGAAGCACAAAGAAAAGCTCCTAAAAACACCAAACAAAATGGCACGAAAATTCTAGTCCGAAATGTTCCATTCCAAGCAAATGACAAAGAAATTCAAGAATTATTCAGCGTGTTTGGTGAAATAAAAGCGCTCAGGCTACCAAGAAAATTATCTGGAGAAAGTCATAGAGGATTTGCTTTCGTGGACTATGTAGCTAAAAGTGATGCTTTGGTAAGTCCATATTCATATTTAACTTTAAAAAGAAAAATCATTTATGAAATAGTACATTGCACAATTACATACATAAATAATAAATTCACCACTTTTCTTTCAGAAAGCTTTTGAAGCTCTATCACAAAGTACACATTTGTATGGTCGTCGGTTGGTTTTGGAATGGGCAGAGCTTGAAGGTGATGAAAAAACTGGAAAGAGATCAGCCGAGAACTTTCAGATGGATGAACACAAAGACAAAAAATTTAAAAAGAGTGTATTCAGTATGGAATAAATTTGTATATATGTAAATATTAATTTTTGTTTTATTTTTATATGAACAATCACTTCAGTCTATTAAGAGTTTATCAGATACATCGCGTTGATTGATATAAATATCAACAACCGCCATGGATCCAACACGAACTTGCCAAATTCTTCTTCTTTCTATGATCAGTCTATTAATCTCTTTAATAGGGGCCTATACCTTAATGACGTTGAGTTCAAAACGCGATTCGGTATTTCTCACGATAGAGACCACCGATATATATGGGGTTTTCACTATTATTCAATTGTGTTCTTCAAGTCGGAAAGTTCATAACTTTTTTTTTCGTCGACTGAAAAAAAATAAAATTTTTTTTTTCTTAGTGACTCTATATGCATGATAATAACTTTCCGACCTAGATAATTTTTTTTATGAATTTCCACACAAAGTTCAACACAAAAAGTTTTTTTCAATCGCTCCAAAACCGATTTCAGTAAAATTAAAATTAAACGATCGTAAAGTGCTGCCACCTAATCGATAAACTTGGTTATTTCCACTGTCTACTGATCGTTCCGTCTATCTGGCAATACTGCACATTGAAGCAGGTACTATTCAGCAAAATCCAAAGGCAAATATTTATTGTTTACTTGTAAGGCGTCTGTTATCAGTGAAAAGTGAAAGGGCTGAAAACAACACCGAAGAAGAGGACCATACCGAAAAAGAGGACTCCAGATCGCTGAGCTCAATAGTTAGGATGAGCGAATATTCTCCTTATATTATTATTGTTAGCGGAGAGTGTGAAAGCTAATTGCACGAGATTTTGTGTCTTGAATGCTATTCAGCTAAAGTAGGATTTTTCTAAAAAAATGAAAAGTTCGAATTATGTTTGTCACTTGTTACTAAGAGATTGAGAGTAATATCAGATATTTCTTCATATATTTTTTTAACGTCATTTAAAAACTTATGTTCATCCAAAAAAACTTCTGTAAAATAATCTTGGAAATAAATATAATATCATAGTCACTAACAACAAATAAAGAAAGCTATTTCATATTAACGATATCAAAAAATATATGACTTTAATAGGTACTGGAATAAAGGTGAATACAGACTATTCTGACGTGACGTGATTTCACGTCACGTCAGGCACCATCAGTGCTCCCATTGGCCTGATATGAACGTGAACGCACAGAAGGATGTGTTGCATTTTTATATCACTCACATTTTGACGTTCACGTTCATATTAGGCCAATGGGAGCACTGATACACGTCTGACGTGACGTGGGATCACGTCACATTAGAATAGTCTGTATTCACCTTTAGTTTAACTTGAATATATAGGATGTCCCAAGTTCGAGTGCCTATTAGACGTTTCTGGAGAACTGGACATATGTGAAATCTGGAAATTGGGTTTATCATATTGTTCGAAATTTTCTACTGGAGCCTGAGCGCTCTCGGTTATATAAGAAGTGAAAATAGATTTGTTAAAAAAAAATTTCTACAAGCGTGCGCTTTCCCCCATATTCCCGCACGCATTTCAATTCGTAAAGAATCACATTGTCAAAGAGTGCGGAATAAACCTCTGCTATTCCATTCCCGCACACTTTCCGTGCGGGAATGGAAATCGGGGGTTTTTACCGCACGCTTTTTCTAAAGAATGAACTGAATTATGATATGTTCCTATGCACCAAACGCATAGAACTTATAATACTATATTATAATACTTATGTACTATAAGTTCTATGACCAAACGCCACCAACGACGTTGTTATGGAAACGACATGTGAATTGAAATTTGTCATCAGTATGAAATTATTTGAATATATCAAATTGAATTTGATCAGTGTGATGAGATCAAATTGATATCTTTTCCGCACCGCAGTTTCGTGCGGAAAAATATAACCCTTTTCGCACTTGTTAGGAAAATAATTATTTTTAATTTTTTTCTTCTGTTAAGTATTCAATTCTGAATAAGTACATTTCTGTTTAAAAAATGGCAAAGAAAAATAATTATTGTACTTCAATAAAAAAAAATTAAAAAACTTAGAGAATTATCATTATTTTTTTTCGCACAATAAAACGCAATCATAAAAAATAGGGTACTAATTTGAAAAACGATTTTCGATATTTTTTTCTCTGGAGTAAAGTTTCATATACATACCTGTATATTGCCTGTAACTAATAATGTGAATATATACAATTCCTTTGATACATCTTCTCATACAATAAACAAATTTAAATTCATTAAAAAATTTCGGTTTAGATTTTTAGTCTCAATTACAATTTTTTATATACTGTAGATTCATATGTGCATGATTTTTTTAGTCCACGACTCTTTTCCGAACCTAACTTACAATCAGAACAGAAATTCGCAATAAATTCGTACAACTAAGAAGTAGTAATATATTCTTTTTTTTTCCTTCACATCTTTCAACACAGGTAGCATGCCTGTCTGGTCGTTGAGCTAAAATTAATATTATAGACCTCAACTTTGAAAGTTTATTTCTTCCCATCTCGTCAAACGTAAGGGCACAGAGGTAAGACTCTTTCCTGTGAATGTACAGTGTTGTCGGAAGTTTCGTAAATAATCCCAGTTCATTCGTGAATATACGAGGGCATTCTGGGCATTCGACAACTTCCGTCCTTCCCTTGGTAAATGCTGTACGTAACAGAAAACCGCATGTGGAAGAAAAGGACGGTAAATACGAGGAATGTCTGTGATATCTCCAGACGTCCTGAAAATCGACGATTTCTTAGGGGAGGTGAGGGGTAAGACGTGGGTAGAGTTTGACGTGCGCTCAGGAAGCCCCGCGGTATAAACCCCTCTTAAGTTCGAATACAAAAGCCTTCTCTTCGGTGACTTTTTTAGTCTGCGTACACTACCTTATCTCCAGAGAAAGGTATGTCTATGATATTAGCTACCTGCTTGCGTCCAATTCAACGTGTAGCCTTCATTTTCCATGACTCCTTTTTTGTATACTGTTTATTCGAACGGCCTTTTTGAGGTAAGTTACAGATCTGTTTTTATGGCAGTCGATTATCTGTCATCGCTGGGTACCAAGATGAGCAGGAGGACATGATAAGCTGAATGGTTTTCAGATATCGATTCCTGAAAGTAAGGCACTTATCTTTATAGAGCCTTACTGAAAGTAGGGAAGGTAATTTATCATAGAATTCATACATATTCAGTATGAATTCTAACGCAGTATCACAGACTATTGGTCTGTGGCAGTATTAACCTTTCCTAATTTCAGTAGGTGATGTAGCAGTCCAGTTATTGTTTTTTTCGTGAACAACTGGGAAGATTTTGATGAAATTTTGTGCGTTTTTGTAGGGCTCCGAATGGTTTAGATACACAATCGTGTCCCGTAGTTTGCAGTAGATCGTCTGGTATTTTTATAAACGGCTTGGACTATTTTGATGAAATTATTTGTTTGTCTTCTGGTGGGGATATCTTCTTGAAGGTGTAAGAATTCCTTCACATAATTCAATGCTGTTTTGATCATCGTCCGAATTTAACACTTGTACCAGGTACCTTCGTGAATTTGCATGGATGCATATTATGAATCAATAATTCTCTGAACTGAATAAGACTCAAACCTGTATCATGCACTCCACTCCTAATAGACGCTTAAGGTTGAGAGTTTGAAAAGGAAAATAGGAAAGAACAAGCTTTCGATAATAAATTGAAATTGCCACTTTTTGTTACGCAACTAGATGGATATTCCACTTTTTGGATTAGACTGGTGTCAAGGTTTTGACTTACCTACCACCAGGAGGCAAAGTTTGTAATATTAAGTCGGAAAATAGAAAAAACACAATTGTTTCGGAGATAAATGAGGGGGAGGAAAGACAATCAAAAATATTTGGTTTGAAAAATTACTGACAGAATTTTCACCACTTTTTGAACAGAAATTGGGCACCATACTCTGACATGTAATGAAGTTATTCCTGAAGCATTTCGACCTATACTCCATTCACTTTTATAAAGTATCGCGGTTTGCCATGATTTAGGTTTATCAAGTTCTTTCACTTAAAACTGACGCAAATTGGCACTCGTGAAAATCAAGAGACATTCCCAAGTCTACTTTCTATTTACCCTTTTTCAACTTTGTAATTGGAGTTGGTTCTTCTAAGGTTTAACTGTGACGCAGGTTTCGTAGAACTACTACATTTTCATACTGGAGGATTTCAAGTTGTGCAAAAAGGTATTTAAATGTATTCTTTAGGTATTTCTTGAGAATTTTGAAAAGTGGGGAATTCCATAGGTTCGTCTGTCCCGTTCGTTTTTCTGGGTTATTCGAGTACTTTTATTCTCTCACACAGTAACAGACTATTCTGTACATTATTTTTAGTAAAATTTCAACACTCGTTGATTATCTGGTTGTAGATTTTCATCCATGTTGCTAATAAATAAAAGTAAGTTTTCGGGAATGTGGACTTTTATTGCTGCCAAAATTACAAAAAAGTCCTCGAAACGTCGGCACCTTTTCTGTAATTTTGGCAACAATAAAAGTCCACATTCCCGAAAACTTAATTATGCAGAGATGCATAGAAACCCTGGTGTAACGAATCCTAACCTATTGCGTCAATGGAAAATGGCAATATACCTTTCAGGGGAAATGAAAAGCAGGACCTCATCTCAAATTTTCAAGCGACAAGGAAATCTTAAACACAATCTAATCAGTGCAGAAACCAGGTATTATATGCATTTAGTGCACCAGAAACTGGTGATATATGAATTTATATGAAAGACATGTTTGTTGAAACAATTTATTACAAGGATTTCAACATTATTAGACAAGTTCTTCATACATCAAATTATGGAGACACTACAAAATTGTACTAAATCAAAAAATGATTATTTTTTGAGAAGATTTTCATCTTGCATCGATAGCTGGCCTAATTTTTTACCTATTCTTTCATGGATATCAAGAAACTTGGCAACACACCTATCAATACAAACTGCTTCACCTTTGCCAATCTCAGAATCATTATAAACTGGGGGGATACATTTTCTATGGCAAGATGTAGTCAACCTATTAAACATATCAGCCATCATTTCTATTTCTAGCTCTTGAATGAGTTGCATTTTGTCAGCCTCAGTCATTTCGCTAATATTCGGAATTCACAATAATCAATCTAATTTTTGTCAGATTTTTGGATTCGCTTCTCAAGTTTCATCTCCTCATAACGTTGATTAATTACACTCTTCTTCGACAAATAAAAGGAGTATATTCCAGCAACTACAAGAAATGACCTGAAAAGCACATGTCGATATTTAAATAACTCAAATTATTTTAATTGTGAAAGAAGAGAAAAACAAACCCACCAAGTTAAACCGATTTTTGCATGAACTCCTAATTTCATAATAATTTACTAACTCTAAACTCTATCAAAAACACAAGGCCCAAGGGGGAAAAATTCAAAACAAGAGATATTTATTAGGTTAGGAACACAGAAGAATTTTCTTCTTCTTCTCCTTTTATTGTGCTTGGCATCGGTATTTCCCACAGAACATATATAAATATACACAGTTTTTTGTGAATAACTCAGAAAATATCCACTTTAGGGCAAGGGTGTGATTCATACACTCACATTATTTTTTAACGTAGATTCAATATCTGCCATAAAAAATGGGGTTCTAATTTGAAAAAATTGATTTTTCACGATTTTATCATCCCTAACTTTGAAAGCGATTTTTTCACCCCCTGTATCATGAATCGCGATTTCGATTTTTGAAGTGGATACATCAATCTTACATCTTGAAAAATCCCAAAAATGAAAATTTTCCATCCAAAAACCTCGAAGTTATTCTTGTTTCAGCGGAGCTCCATTTTCGATTTTTTTTTCGAATTTTCCCGCTCAGAGAGAATTTTCCAACCAAAACTGAAAAATGTTACATCAAAATAACTTGAAATTTTCTAAGGAATCTATTTCTGCAATAAAAAAATGGAATTTGAAAAACGGAAGTTGACGTCATTTCCGGAAAAACCGGAGGTGCTCATGCCTTGAAAATATTTTAGATTTCATCAGCATCGAGAAATACTTATAAGTGCTGAATTTCATGAAAATACGTTCAGTAGTTTTCCGTATAAATATGGGTGAGGTTCCTCGTGAAAGACCCTGTATATCACAGAACATATAATATGTATATGTTCTGTGGGCGAAACCAAGGAAGCAGAACGCCTCCTCTCGTTAACGAATAAACTAACGCTTGGGTTCTAGTTTTGTTCACTTATCGCAAAAAATGGGGTTGAGGTGTTCCTCTTTGAAAAGGCCCATATTTTATTTATTCCAAAAAAATTTGGTTACAAAATGAGAAACGACACAACTAAAGAAATAATTTCCCCAATTACACCTAACGTATGGAATCAACACTTCGCAGATATGCTCAGAGAAGATCGAGAAAATTTTACAACCACGGAATATACAGATGTTACCATAACAGCCGAAGGAACACCAGTAAGGATAGAACTAAAAGAGGTTGAATCTGTATGTTGGGCATTAAAAGATGGTAGATCCCCTGGACCTGGTAATATCCCTTCTGAACTAATAAAGAATGGGTCGGACAAGCTGTTTGAGAGGCTGAGAAATCTCTTCCAAAGATGTTTAAACGAGTCAGCGGTGCCTGCGGAATGGAAGACATCCTATATAACAACAATCCACAAAAAGGGAGACAGGAGCATATGTGATAACCAAAGATATTCTACAAGATGGAGCATCCCTATACTCGATGCACTGAATGTTTTGTCCTCATAATAACAACTGTTTGTTTACAAACAAAGAGTGGATTCGTAAACAGAAATCAGTGGCGTGGATCTGAAATATTGTAATTAATAATCTTAGACTATGGTCTAAGTAAATAATACAATATCCCAAATAAATATAAATCATTTTCTGGAATGGATATGATGGTTCGACTGATTTCGCAGATAAAGTTCCATTTTACATTATTATGAAGAATCTCTTTCGAAATATGACCTGAAAGTTCCAAACGAAAAGTTGGTTACAGTTGTGTATAAAAAAGTTGTTTTCATATCATCCTATTATATTTATTCCTCTGAAAGAGAGCAATACATACTTTTTTCTTAAATCAAACGTGTGGAGAAATTGCGACAAGGATCAGATTGTATTGAAGAAAAAAATCTGTTTGTCTCCCTGTATATGTGGATAATTACTGAGTTTGTTCAGAAAAATATGCTGATATCCATGTCACAGAGCTTCTCGTACTTGGAAACAAGCTTTTTCATCGATTTGGATGGAATTGTATCCGTAACAAGAACTCAGAAGTGAAAAAATTACTTCACCTGCTAAAAAAACCTTTTCAAGAAGTCTCTCTTGGATCGGAAGGATCTTTCGATCTGATGATTATTCTGGTGTTCGAGGAACTCCACAGACCTCTTATATGGGGGATCATCTCCCATAGATTTAAAGAAGTTATTTTATTGACAAATTAGCAAAAAAGAAAGAGCAAATCCAGAAAAAAACTTCTGATGCTTCATGTCACTTCTGACAATATTAAATATGTGAAATATGTTTGTTTACGTGACAATAAACCTACTAATTGACTTTTCAAAACTTTTCGTTCAATCATTGCTATGGATTTTTAAAGTAAATGAAATGAAAAAAAATATTCCACCTATATTCTGCAACGTTCAATAGATAAAAATGACATTTTACTGAAATAGAATGAGAACATTTGTTGAAATAAAATTTAATGTTTATTAACTTACAATAATTCTGTATAACATAATATATCAGTACAATTTTTATTGGTTTTGATATATCAAGCGTGTAAGCATACTTCCCACTCTATTACACACTTGATCACTCAATTTTCTTGTTTCGTGCTGTATGCGAATTGTAAATAGGTATCTTTTTGATAGAAGCTTTATAAGTGGCAGTTCTTGACATCCCAGCACCTCGTCATCATAAGCATGATTCCCAAATGCAGTGAACACCATCATTTTGCAAATTATTTACACAATTATACAACAATTTATTCATAAGCTTCTCAGATTTAGAAGTCGAGAGGTTTGGATCATTTGAAAGAAAATATCTAAATGTTTTTTCAGCTTGAGTGCATACACTAATAACGAATTTTGAAGCTATGAATAAATAACTGTAAATTTTTCTTCTTTGCAATAATGAATATGTTTCATTGGCCTCCAACATATCTTGACATGTACTTGAAGAATCTGAAGCAGTTAGTGTAGAGGACAAATCTGAGGCTGTTGAAGTTTTAGATAGATCAGAATCACTCGGCGGTGGCAAGGATCCTGAAACTTTACCAGCATCTGCTGTTTCCTGGCGATGGGCCTTTCAGCTGAAGCAGTTGATCTGCTACTTGACCTGAAATAAAAAACAATTATCCTTTTCTCTTTCATCCATATACTGATGAAACAAAATTTATCCAAATGGTTGTTAACACAACATTCGAAGTATCCAATACACTTACAAATGCTTAGATGATGAAGAAATCCTAGAAGGAACAGCTTCAGTCTTCAAATTTTTTTTTCCTGATATAAAGATGAGTCTTCATCCGAAAAATGATCACAGCAAACGTAAAACCACTTTGAAGATATAAGGGTTTTTAGTTTTGAATTATCAGTCCATTATTTTCTTCTTATATTATCCCCAGGCATTCTAGCAAAAAAAATTATGTTGTAATTCTAATGAAGAAAATAAATATTCCATGCGACGCCTATGGAGAGAACAGTTGTTTTTGGTTTGTTATTTGTTTACTTACGGATGCAAGGATTTCCCACTGCCTTCACTGCTGATTTTTCTGTAAGCCACACAGCGATTTACCATTTTTCTCCTATTTCAATCGAAAATGTAATTGTACAATACAGTTTCTACACCAAGGATCAACAAATAACTTGTGAAACGACAAGTTTGTTTCACTTAAGAATGTAAACAGATTGCGGCCATGTTGAAATCTGTCGATTAATGATACGTCGTTGTCAATTTTATATCACCAATTTCCTTTTCTTAACTTCGTCCTCTACATTTTCGTTGTACTTGAAAGAAATGATTGTCATAACATTCGTGACTAGATACAATAACAATTATAGTTATCATAATTTATTCCATAGCTAATAAGTTTATGAATTCTTAGTTGAACTTCCAGTTATTAAATTTCGTATTTCTCTTTGAACCTAAGGAGACTCCAGACATTTCCGTAGATTTGACAACGATGCTATTATGAATTCGGAATTGTACGGACTCATTCGGATTACTTCGTTCCACATGATATTTCTCACCAATGGGAGTGTGTGGGTTAATGTTTACATTTTGACTAAAATAAACAATATATAGCTATCTTATTATGAGGACGTTTTCTCTCTCACTATGCTCCATCTTGTTGTAGAATATCTTTGGTGATAACTATCGTGGTATCTCCGTCTCGAATACGTTGAGCCGGGTCTATGGAAGAATCCTGAAAAATCGAATAGAGGGAGAATATGGTGAAATGGAGGCAGAAGAACAGGCCGGATTCAGGGCGGGTAGATCAACGGTTGATCATCTCTTCACAGTGACCCAGTTCATTGAGAAGAAACTGTGTAGTACCCTGGGTTATGAATAGAAATTATTTCATCTTAAAAAGAAAAATATTCAGTTTTACCATAATTCTAGAGGAATGTTATTCAAACTTGTGGGATCAATCCCAAACACATAAATTAAAATTTCGACAGGCGTAAGTTGTTAGGGACTCTAATAAACAGTTCAAGGGGTCGCGTAACCCACGGGAAGCGTAGTCAACGGTTTTTTTTGCTTATCATCAGATTTTATGGTTTCTTAACCAGTAGTGTAAGACCACGTCGGCTCAAACGAATTTCTTCTAGAATATTCCAAGGGGTCAAAGAGGCAGGGGGAAGTTTGATTTAAATAGGCAAATTTTCAGGAACTAAAGGAGAGAACCGAAAGAGATTTTGACGGGAGTGCCGACAGTGGCGTGAAGTAGGCACAGCGTGTGCATCGCGAAAAGGGAACATGCGAATTATCAAAAAATTCGTAGGAAGTACCTATATTAATTGGAAGTAAAGTTCGGTCGGTTTTTCAAGATTTTAAAAGTAAATTAACGGTAATTTGGAAATTAATCAATTTGTTCTATTTTTGTGACTATCAGTGTTTCGGGAGTGTTTGGTCTGGTAAGAGAGACATTTTCTTTAATAAATGATTATTTGAGATAGGTATACATATACCTGAAGGTACTGCGTCGCTCTCTATTTTATTGGTTTTTCTTTATGCTTACTGTTGGGTTTTTGAAAAGGTAGAAACATAGCAGTTTTGTTTTTTTTTTGTTGCTCAGTAAATGTAGAAGAGATTTTGTTTAAATTATAATATTGTTGATTTTAATGACAGTTTCTTTTATTTCATCCCCTCTCAGAAAACGATTACATTTTTCATAAGACCTTGCGTTTGCTCAAGGCACGAATCCAGGTTCCCTTTCGGCTGGAAAAGTGTATAAGCTTGAAAAGGTAAGGTTCTCTTTTGAAATTTCTTATTTGCGGGTACAGGTGTGTTTAGAAACACCCCGCAGGTACTACATTTTGGTGACAGCGGCGAGATTGAATATATCGGTTTTCTGAGAGTGTGGGTTTCACAATAAATTAGATAAGAGTAATAATTCTGGTTCAAAATATGGTATTTTCTGGTTGGGGAAACAAGTAGTAATTGAATTCGACAATTTTGATTTGTTTTACTGGCGATTGAAAGTGAATTAATTAAGTCGAGCATGACATGCTAATAGGTCTGTTTGAAAGAAAAAAATATTGGGAGTTGAGACGTTTCGGTAATTTAATTTTGTTCTTGTGTTTATAGGTAATGGTCATCGTCAGCGGAAAGGTGGATCCTGCGTGTGATTTTGAAACATAATATAGGAAAATAGATTGTTTTTCAGGAATTACATATCCAATTTGCAGCCTACCTACTATTCATTGGAATCTGTTTTGTTCGTGTTGTTCATGATATTTTCTCATTTTTTAATCGAGTGGACGTTTAGATTGACCTGAATTTATATTTTGCTTTGGGTGGTGATTGTTTTTCTTTCAATTGTCAGGGTAGGAAATTCTATTTTCAGCTTCAGATCGTCTTAGGCTGCAGATCAGGCATTTTCAGCTTTAGAGGAGTCACAGGTAGGTGAAAAATATAATTTATTGCACGGAAGATCATAAACTTAAAATGTCGCTTTCAAATTCTAACGCAAATCTACCACTAGTTTCTAAATTCTCCGGTACCTCAATGTTAGGAATGATTTCAATGACGTTAGAAGATTTTTCGGGTAGAGACTGTGAAAAATATTTCGATAAGTTGGAATTGAGATCGAAATTAGATGGTTGGTCGGAAGATGATACTCTAAAATTGTTAAAATTCAAATTGAATGGGGACGCTTACGAATATTTCAAGTCAGACCGTACGCTAGACCGGCTTACCTATGGTGAGCTAAGGGAGAGACTGTTGAAGAAGTTTACCTCAGTTAAATTACCAGGGGAAAATCTGTGGAACTTAAGTCGATGTTTCCAGAGACAAGGCGAAGACGTATCTTCGTTTTGTACGAGGTTGCGCATACTTGGGGAAAATTTGCTCAAGGAGGATTTGAGTGGGGCCACAAAGGAGGAGGAACCAGGTATAAGAAAAATAAATAGGGAACTGATTTTAAACCAGTTCAAAATGGGGCTTAGGAAGGATTTAATGAAGGACACTGGAATCTGGTTGTTGAGGGAAGATAAATTGAACTTAGAAAAAGCAGAGGAAATTGCCAAACAACAGGAAACGATCTTAATGATGGTACAGGGTTTTGAATCGAATATGAGGGTTGCGACAGTGGGAATTGGGAACTCAGGTGGAAGAAAAGGGTATTGGGCAAGGGAAAGTTGTTACAGAGGTAGGCGAGAGGGTCCGAGAAGAATTAGACCGAAAACATGTTTTTCTTGTGGTCAGGCGGGACACTTTGCCCGGGACTGTCGAAATTCGGGAATAACAGGTAGTACTGCACAAAGTATTATGGTTATTCCGGAAGTAAATATCGATGAGATGGAAGATATCCCGCATATAATCGAAGCAAGGGTGAACGGGACACTTACCAGATGCTTGGTTGATACAGGAGCGGCTGTCACACTTATTCGGCGGGGTTTGGTTTCGAGGGGCGAAATCAATCCGAACGAAGCAGACAAATATCGGCTTTCGAGTGTGTCAGGACACTCTATAAAATCTTGGGGTACGGCCCATATTTCAATGGGACCCGAAAACGAAGAATGGAGCTCTACCTGGACGGCCGTTGTATGTGACGACATGATTTTAGGGAATGTCCCAGTTATTTTGGGCAGAGATTTCTTGTATGCGAATCATGCACATATAGATTATGTACATGATCCATCTGTGAAAATAAGAGGGACCGTGTTCAAACTTTTGGGCAAACAAATTCTCGATGAACGTACGTTTCAGGACGTTAGAGAGATCGGACAGATCGCCAGACGGGAAGAACGAACGCAGAAAATTGGGGGTAGGAACACTTACAGGGAAACATTTACCCAAAGTGAAAATAAGGGAGCCAATACTGACGGGGAGATTCTGAAGAAACCAGGGGATAGTGTGGAACCAAAAGTTGGAACAATTTGTGTGAATGCAGACACACAAACGGAAGATCACTTTGGAAGACTGAAAACTGGCTCGGAAATTTTGGAAAGTGGTAAACCAAAAGTTGAAAAAATTTGTGTGGATGCAGAAGTTCAAAGCGAACAATATATCGAAGAAACCGTGGAAAAGCCAAGAAAGAAGAAGAAAAAATGTAAGGTGATGGAGCGCGAAAAATGCGAGTCACCGAGGGGTTTTGGGAACGAGTGCCTTATGACAGATAACCAATTCAAGTTGGGGGATAAGGTACTATTGAAAGAAATGCGTGGGTCATCCAAGGAAATAGGGGAAAGCTGGATTGGGCCCTATCAAATAACGGGATTTCCAAGTTATGGGACCTGCAAGATAAGGGAATTTAGGGGTACTGAGGAAAAGATTGTCCATGTCGATAGACTGACAATTTACTTTGAATCAGACGAGGAGCTCGATAGCGATGGGGAAGACTGGATGGAAGAACCAGTCCTATCTTTGGGAAGGTCCAGAAAAATTGCACGTCCACCAGACCGATGGACCAGGTATTGAGGAAATACATTTTCGCACGGAGTGGTTTGAGTACCATTGGGCAGTGACGACCCCACGTTCCGAGTTAATGAGTACCTAATATTGCAGAGGCCATTTCATTCATTTTTTAATATGTTTTTTGTTGGTAGAGTTAACAGGGGCAATTCGGGTTTTAGTAGCCATTTTTTTTTTTGTAATTTGTGATTCAAAAAATTTTAAGGGTCCAAGTTCATTTCCGTCGAAATGAATTTTAGTAAATTTTGTGGATAATAATGAATATAGCTTTGTTTCGGATTTCTAGTACATTATTCAGAAGAAGCAGTTAGGTACATTTTTTTGTGAGGCCTCTATTCAAACATTTAAAAAGGGTATCAAAAAATTTTGTTTTGGTAGTTCACGGTATGCTTTTGAGGATTTAGAAGTTAATTTGATCAATTTAATTTGGATAATTTGGGTATATGAAGATAATCTGAAACAGATTATAAGAAAGCGTTTTGGTCGCTGGTTAACGCGAGCACAAGGCCTTGCATGTTTTGGATGATATTTGGATATTTTGATTAATGATTTTTTTTGTGTTGCATGATACCATTATTCTGATGTGATTTTTATGTATAAATTTCGAGTTTTTTGGGGTTAGGATGTATCTATTTGAAATTTAAGTGAACGTTAGAACAATGCGCGCATAAGGACAGTAAAGACAATCGACGAAAAGTTTTGTGACAGACAAGAAGGGATTAAATCATCAGGCAATCAGCCGACGAATAACCTTTCTGTTCAGCCCTACTTCATTATCACGTTACGCCAGGCAAGATTTCCATTGAAGAAAACATATCTTGTTAAAAGTTATTCATGGTATAATAAATCACGAAAATCGAATTATTCAAAGAGTAAATGGTTACAATTTCATCTTCCGGATTGAGTACGACAACAACGACGCTAGACGATTAGGTACCACCCTCATCAATCAACGAGAACAGAAGAAATTCGATATGTGTTCAGTTTTATCGATACTGCGGCGATGTACCATGGCACCAGGGGTCCTAAAGACAACAAATTTGGACGAACGATGACAGGGCTACAGGGCATAACCAATAATAATGCTACCGGTGCGAGATAAGTAAAGGTAGAGCAGTGGCGTAACAACTGCGTGAGAGACTTGGGTTGGCTGGATATGAGGAAGCGAAGGTTATTCCGAAACAGAGGACCAGAAAAGCTACAGCGGAAGGGGATGTGTAGTGAAAAATCGAGGAAGGTGACGCGAAAAACTTAGAAACAATTCGGGAATGGTGCGCGCAAGACAATTGTTCGAAAGTGTTCAAGGACAATCGGGAATCATTAATTTTGGAAATTTTTTTTTAATTTATAGAGCATAGATTTTGCGAATTTTTGCTAATGATATTTCATGTTTCATATGGCTATGTGCACGTAATGGTTTTTTTTTTTTGTTTTTGAATTACAGGCAGTAATAATGTTATTGAACTGGGAAGAAATGGATGCATGTAAGTTAGTAATTCTATAGAAATAAAACGTTTGTTTCATGACAAGTACATAGGATAGTGAAATGTTATATGTAGGGGTAAGAGGGAAAAGTTTTGGCAAGGTGGAGCCAGAAACTTTTTCATTGGAGAGAGTGTTGTAGTACCCTGGGTTATGAATAGAAATTATTTCATCTTAAAAAGAAAAATATTCAGTTTTACCATAATTCTAGAGGAATGTTATTCAAACTTGTGGGATCAATCCCAAACACATAAATTAAAATTTCGACAGGCGTAAGTTGTTAGGGACTCTAATAAACAGTTCAAGGGGTCGCGTAACCCACGGGAAGCGTAGTCAACGGTTTTTTTGCTTATCATCAGATTTTATGGTTTCTTAACCAGTAGTGTAAGACCACGTCGGCTCAAACGAATTTCTTCTAGAATATTCCAAGGGGTCAAAGAGGCAGGGGGAAGTTTGATTTAAATAGGCAAATTTTCAGGAACTAAAGGAGAGAACCGAAAGAGATTTTGACGGGAGTGCCGACAGTGGCGTGAAGTAGGCACAGCGTGTGCATCGCGAAAAGGGAACATGCGAATTATCAAAAAATTCGTAGGAAGTACCTATATTAATTGGAAGTAAAGTTCGGTCGGTTTTTCAAGATTTTAAAAGTAAATTAACGGTAATTTGGAAATTAATCAATTTGTTCTATTTTTGTGACTATCAGTGTTTCGGGAGTGTTTGGTCTGGTAAGAGAGACATTTTCTTTAATAAATGATTATTTGAGATAGGTATACATATACCTGAAGGTACTGCGTCGCTCTCTATTTTATTGGTTTTTCTTTATGCTTACTGTTGGGTTTTTGAAAAGGTAGAAACATAGCAGTTTTGTTTTTTTTTGTTGCTCAGTAAATGTAGAAGAGATTTTGTTTAAATTATAATATTGTTGATTTTAATGACAGTTTCTTTTATTTCATCCCCTCTCAGAAAACGATTACATTTTTCATAAGACCTTGCGTTTGCTCAAGGCACGAATCCAGGTTCCCTTTCGGCTGGAAAAGTGTATAAGCTTGAAAAGGTAAGGTTCTCTTTTGAAATTTCTTATTTGCGGGTACAGGTGTGTTTAGAAACACCCCGCAGGTACTACAACTGTCCTTCAATCAGGAAATACATTTGCTCTTTGTCGACCTTAAAAAAGCATACGACAGTGTACCGCTGGCTAAACTTTGGGAGACCCTGCAAGAGAGTACCATCAATGTGGAAATAATCAAGGCTGTTAGATCGATGTACGAAAACTATGAGGCGAGAGTAAAAATCGGCAACATGCTGACGTCAGGATTCAGAGTGACCAAAGGATTGAAGCAGGGATGTTGTTTGTCGCCTTCATTATTCAAAATATACTTAGAACGTGCTTTGAGGGTCTGGAAGAGCAAATGTCACGATATGGGTGCACCACTGGATGACGAAACAACACTCTACACCCTCTCGTTTGCGGATGATCAGATTGTAATAGCCCAAGATGTGGATGACTTGAACTACATGACACGCAAACTTGTAGAGGAGTACGACAAATGGGGGCTGGAGGTTAACATTCAGAAGACCCAATATATGTGCATTGGCGGAGATCAGCGAGGATCAAATCCGGACCTGGCTTTATCCAGCTCTCATTCCATAAAGCATTGTAACGCCTACAAGTACCTAGGCCTGAGGATCTCGACTGATGGGTCTCTCGATGAGGCAATACGAGAGAGGAATACTCTTGGCAGGAGGGCGATATCGATGCTCAATAGTATTTTATGGGATACAAACATATCTAGGGAAAACAAAACTAGAATTTACAACTCAATTGTGAAGAGCGTGATAACATACAGCTCAGAAGTATGGCCTATGAAGACAAAAACTGAAAAAATGCTCATGGCAACGGAGATGGACTTCTGGCGCAGATCTGCTGGGAGATCAAGAATGGAGAGAGTTCGAAATGACAGAATACGAGAAATTATGGGTGTCACAGGTAACATCGTAGATGACATCCGAACTAAACAACTGATATGGTTCGGACATATACAGAGGATGCCGGACAATAGAATTCCGAAGAAGATCTTTAAATGGACTCCACAGGGTCGCAGAAGAAGGGGAAGACCGAGAAAAAGTTGGAGAGAGGGTGTCGATAAGGAAATCAGAGACACAGGACTTGGCGAGGAACTCTGGATGAACCGAGCAGAATGGCGAGAGAATGGCTAGAAATCGGAAGACGTCGGAGAACGTTTTGATCCGATATATATATATATATATATATATATATATACAAATTGAACAACAAAAAATGTTTCTAGTGAACAAATAAATAACATTAATAATAGTTATGTAAGCAGTCTCACAAAAGTGATTACTTGTATATGAGAGTTGAGAAAGACAAAGGCAGTAAGGCACAGCTCATTACCTTAAATTACGAGGATCAATTTCATAACACTCTTGTTGATATTAATGGTCTTAATTAACCTTTGTCATCAGTTGGAACTGCACCAGAAAATTAAACTCAAACAAGAAGCCTCGTATCTTTGTAACATAAAACTAGATAATTTTGTGAATAATAGAAGAAGGAAATATATTTATTGCGCACGCAAATGGCTAACGACTTTCGTCTTTCTACCATGTGAATAATATTTAGAATGAATAACACCTTCTCAATAAATTTTATTTCAATACTAATCAATCTGATCAGAACACGATAAAAACTTCTTAATATCCCTCAAGAATACCTGGATGTGAAACAAAATATTATAGCTCAAGAACACGCGATTTATCTCAAAACAGTACGCATTTTCTAGTTTGGAATTTTCGCCGAAAGAGGGCGCTTTGGGATTCGTCAATCGAAGGCTCTGTTTTATAATTCTATGGGCGGACGCGGAACGCGGAACGCACTTTATCATGTTCTGTGATTCGAATAACAAATCTCAAATAAAAATAGGTTTGATTTCGGTGATTCTTAGATCAGACTTTATTTTTCGATTTTGATTCAATATTGAGAAGGTATTGAGAATTCAAGCAGAAAAAATGAAGTGTGTATTGTATTGATGAAATAAATAGAGTGAAATAGTACTATTATTCCTATTAGACAAAGAAATAAATCCCCTGTTAAAAATGTTTTCAATATGTAAACAAACACATCCAGCGACCGGCGTGGAACATGCAATAAGTTGCCACTTTTTCAATAAAACGGAAAGAAATTTGGTTCTAGCTGGAGCCAATACACTTAAAGTTTTCAGACTCATTCCAGATGTTGACCCTAAGAGCAAAGAAAAAATTTCAGGTAATTTTTAGTAATATGTAATTTTATTAAAACCAGTAATTGGTTGAATATTTTTTTAGATATATATCCTCCTAAATCGAAGCTGGAATGTATGGCACAATTTTCCTTATTTGGAAATATAATGGCTGTGGAGAGTGTGAGCCTGGCTAGTTCCCCAAGGGATGCATTGTTACTTGCTTTCGCAGACGCTAAGTTATCTGTGGTAGAATATGAACCAGAAAGCCATGATTTGCGTACACTAAGTTTGCATTATTTTGAGGATGATGATATAAAGGTTTAGAATTGTGAGTATTACATGGTATTCAATATTATAAAATCTTTGTTATAGGACGGATGGACTCATCACCATCATATTCCACTTGTAAGAGCGGACCCTGAGAATCGTTGTGCTGTAATGACAGTGTTTGGTAGGAAACTTGTAATCTTACCTTTTAGAAGAGATACTTCAATTGATGAAACAGATACTGATGTGAAACCAATGAATCAAAGTGCATATGGCTCCAAAGCTCCCATTTTATCATCATATATGATACATTTGAAGGAATTAATGGACAGAATTGATAATGTTATAGATATACAGTTTTTACATGGATATTATGAACCGACTTTATTGATTCTCTATGAGCCCCTCAAAACATTTTCAGGGTTAGTATTTCATAAATTATTTTCAGCATTTTATTAATGAATCATCAATTATTTCAATTGGAATGGGGTACTAGTATTATAATTTTCATTCAGAATTCTGGAGTGTAAATGGAAAAGGCTGTAAGTGCCAAATAATCGAATACGAGGAAAACGAAAAAAACTCAAATCTGAGCTAAACTCCGCTTTAAAAAATTAGAAAAAATACTAGGGCCATTCCTTATCCTCAGATCAGAATGTTCCTGCTAATTAATTCCAATAATGATTCATTTTTGAACGTTTACATAGGAAACGTCGTATGTGCCAGCTCTAACAAAATGGAAAACGATGAATGTGCCCTGCGTGATATGCGGTAATGCTGAATGTAACGGACATGAAAAACACTGAAAGTACCTCATATGTAAAAAATCGAAAGTGCCTTTTATCAACTTTTTAAAAGAAACACCCTGTGGGTATCTCCAAAACAGTTCATTTCATATCCGAATATTTCGTTGAGCTGTCCTGTGACACCATGTTTCCTAAAATAACGAAAGTATGATCACATGATCAGCCAACAAACTCATTCCGATTAAAAAATACACTGATAAAATAACAAGAACTTTTAATGGGTAGGTGCACTTAATACTAAAAATCGTAAACTGAAGCATCGATTAGCCATTTATAAATTTGAAACTGCGATATTTCAATCAACTGTTTGTTCCTCAACGACCTCAACATTCCTTGGAACACTGAGAAGATCTTCATAAAATCTGCGGTCTTCATTTCTTAGATATACAAGCATTTGCTGGAGGTCTTTTTTTTTTCTCTTCAGAAATTTTGCACTGATAATGTATTTTCGGCAAATCAGAATGGCAAGGGAGATTTTCCAGGCTGGTGTTTTTCTTTAAAACATTTGTTTTCATCCAAACAGGGTTATCGATATCTCCAAATGCTTATGCAGTTCGTACTATATGTGGTATTCTTGCAGTACGTACTACTTCTTGCAAGTCATTAGGAAGCATTGCCAAACATTTCTTTCTTCTTTTTTCTATGATCCCAAAATCGCGATCACATGAATTGAAGCTATGACCACTTACAAGGTATTTAACTTCAATGGAATCGTAATGTCCTTTTCTATATTTCAGTATCGTAATGAGGTCATTACAGTACTAAAAACAGTGCTGTAATGAATTCATTACAGCATCGTTTTCAGTTACATTTTTCGTTTTGTGGTTGTCAGCAATGACTTCCGATTAAATTTCAGCAGACGTCAATTTGGAAATGTCAAGTTTCGTATTTCCTAACATTCATACCAACTGCCAAGATACAATATGAAAGTCACTAGGACCTATAATTTGAATTTTTCCATTGAATTTCACAAAATTTGACTGAAATAGAGAAAATATCGTCTAATACTCGTAGCAGAATGCAATTCCAATACTCATGCGTTCGAAAACTCGCTCCTTCGTCGCTCGTTCTCGAATTTCGCATTCGTATTCGAATAGGAGCCCATTCTGCAACTAGTTTTAGAATATACTATTACCACTAGATATATAATTGACATCAATAGCATCTGATTTTTGTTTTGTGCTGTGCAGTTGTCACACCACAGTACTAAACGCTTCTTTGTGAATACATTGGAGCGTAGGACTTTATAAAAACAGGAAGATATTTCATTTCCACCTCTTCCAGCAACTCCCTCATGCCACATGCACATAAAACTGTTGCTAGTATCCCCTACAATCTACATGAATGCATAGGTTGTAGGTGGAAAGCTGTCGAGAATAAAACATTGAGCTATGAGTCAACATAGGAACAAACATCACTTGCTGAAGGTCCATACATACTGTTGAAAAATCAGCTGAAGGCATTTGTGAAATCTTAAAGTCACTTTTCATTAGTGATTGTGCTTTTTCAGCTTTTCGCTGATGAAGTTCCAAGGAAAATTTCGCACCATCCTTCTCCGTTTTATCGAGGGAGTTTGATAAAATAGCATATAGACGGTCACACTTTTTGCACGAATCAATGATGGGATAGCCTATTTTTAATTTCGGGAAATCTTTTTTAAACACTTTACAATAAAATCGGTATGATACATGATTGCTTGGGTGCTCCTGTTTGAAAAGAAGAAACATTCTGTGGAGATTCAGATCGGGACTTAAATATTCATTGGCACTTTTTTTTCTACTCTAATGGCTTTCATGCCGAGGAAATGCATTGATATGGTCTTGAACCAAATTTTTATCATTTTCCGTGAATTTTTTCTTGTGACGATTCGAATTTAGGTGATTCCCGCGACCATTCCTGTACACAAAGTGCCCATTTTCCTTTTTCCATTGCAGTGTTTGTAACTTTCGGGGGGAAATTGCAAAAATATTCCTGAATGTTTTACTGCATACTTGAAAATTTTCACCTCCACCGTTTGGTACTATATAAGAAAAAGTGCATTGACGTCGACTCTCTGCAGGTTCTTCGTATGTGCCATGTCTTCTGCGAACTATGTTTTGTAATTGTATGCGGCCTAATAAATAGGAACCTTGTTCATTCTCAGTTAAATTATAAAATTCGCAAAAAAGTTTTCCTTTTTGTTCCCGGGATAATAATCCGCATTTATAAGAACACTTGCAAATCAAATCACTGTTCGGTTTGTTTTTTTCAGGTCTTTCTGATCCTGATGAAGTAGTATAAGGTTTTCCACTTTCTCGTTCACTCTTTCGATATTTTTGTCGTTGGATTTTATTCAAATGTTGTTGAGTTTCCATTTTACACAACAATATGAAAACGAGCACAACTGACGTTTGTGTTGCTTTATTTGACGCGAAATAGTCGGTGGCACTTACAACTTTTTCCATGATAAAACATAGGGACATTCAACGTTTACGAAATCTATTGACGCCTGTTAGTCTGTGAATATTCTAGCTAGGTATATTCTGATATTTCCCTACTATTGGCGATATGTTGCAGTTCAGTTTCCAATAAAAAACTTTTTTTTTTCTTTTTGGCACTTACAGCCTTTTCCATCTACATGCCTCAATTCTGGTTGAGGAAAATATTTTTCTAATTTACGTATTTATCTGCTATTGTACTGAGTGGATAAATTGGCAATGCAAGTTGGAGAAATCAATTATTATTATTCACTGTTCATCTAAGTAGCTTGGACACGTTTGCGATTCAGATAAAGTATAGTGCTGATTATGGTGTAGATATCACTCGTCTCTGTGATGTGATGCTAATGGTATCAGTTTGATACATTGTTTTCCTCAACATGCATTGCGAATCTGTTCAATCATTATTCTAACAACATGCACAATCAGGATAAACAATATATCATATCATATCTGGTGCTGAAGGATTTATTCTTAATTATTTTCAATCTTTCTTTTAGGCGTGTAGCTGTCAGAACGGACACATGTGCTATGGCTGCAATTTCACTTAATTTACAACAAAAAGTTCATCCTGTAATTTGGAGTGTTTCAAATTTACCTTTTGATTGCACGAAGGCAGTCCCAATTAAGAAACCGCTAGGAGGAACACTGATCATGTCAGTGAATGCCTTAATTTATTTGAATCAAAGTATTCCTCCATATGGAGTATCTTTGAATAGCATTGCTGAAACATGTACAAATTTTCCTTTGAGTAAGAAGAACAATGAAGGTTTGATTTCGTTAATTCTATGCTATTTATTTTCCAGAGCCACAAGAAGGAATAAAAATCAGCCTAGATTGTGCACAAATAGGATTCTTAGAAGATGATACCTTGGTATTATCTCTAAAAAATGGAGATCTGTATGTGTTAACTTTATTAGCTGATAGTATGAGATATGTCAGAACATTTCATTTTCATTTAGCAGCATCAAGTGTTTTGACAACAAGTGTGAGTAAATTTCATATTTTTTATACCATTATCATTGTTTTGAGATGATCCTTTAATTAGAGGATGATTTTCAAGGGCGCAAACTGAGACGCAAACACTTATTCGGCAAAAAATACCTCAGGAGCCAGTTATATTTGCATTTACAAGGTTCTAATACCTTGTAAGAATCCTGCACTAGTACTAGAGTAGCTACCAGAAAGTGGGGAAGGGCTCGATTTTATCTAAACAATTAGTAACTAAGAGGACGTGTTCCTTCAAACTATCTCTGCTGATACATATATTCAGTAAATACTCCAGGATGGTCTAAATGTATGACATACTGGCTTTCAGTCTGATTTACAATATCGAAAATATTATAATTCAAATGAAACTCGGAAAATATCAAGTCTTTCTATGCGTAATCTGACTGTTCTTAATTTCAAAAACAATTATGTTCTATCAAACGGACAGAACACAAACTAAACTATCTCCATTCTCAATAATAGGGATGTTGACTATTTTTTGGAAATGATTTTAATTTGTAGATAAGCCCTATACAAACACGAAAAAAATATTTTCATGGATAAAATACAGCAAAAACCAATAAAAAATGCTTAAGAGGGGTTTATAGTGCCCAGCTTTCTTAGCCTACGTCAAAGTCTACCTACCTCTCACCCCTCACCACCCCTAAGAAATCGTCGATTTTAAGTACGTCCGAAGATATCTCAGCCATTCCTCGTATTTACCTCTCTTTTCTTCCACATGCGAGATTTCTGTTACGTACAGCCTTTACCAAGCGGTCGGCGGAATTTGTCGAATGCCATCGGATATTCACGAATGAAATGGAATTATTTACGAAACTGCTGACAACACTGTAAATTCAAAGGAGGTAGACGTTTTACCAGATGGATATAAAATAGTTGGGAATTCCCTACAACCTACAACAGAGGGAATTCCCACTTTCAAGGTTGCGGTCTATAATATTGATTTTAGCTGAAGGAAGTACAACAGACAAGATGTTACCTGTGTTGGCAGATGTGAAGGAACAAAATAAGAATATATCACCTTCTTGGTTGTACGAATTTATTGCGAATTTCTGTTTTGGTTGTAAGTTAGATTCGGAAAAAATCATCCACATATGAACCTACAGTAAAAAAAATGTGATTGAGATTCAAAACCTAAACTAAATTTTTTATGAATTTAAATTTGTTTATTGTATGAAATGCTCTATCAGCGGAATTGTATATACATATTTACATTATTAGTTACAAGCAATATAGATAGGTATATATGAAACTTTTCTTCAGAGAACAAAATATCGACAATCGTTTTTCAAATTTTTCATGATTGCGTTTAATCGTGCGAAAAAAAAATGATGATAGTTCTCTTAGTTTTTAATTTTTTTTATTGGAGTAAAATTATTATTTTTCTTTACAGAATCCAACGCAATCATAAAAAATTAGGTTCTAATTTGAAAAATTTAAGTAATGGCCAATTTTCGATCATAGTTTTCGACACAAAATTTGAAACACCCTGTGATGATTTTTCTGAAATTCACAAGGTGCATGGCCTTTCCACATTCTTCTACTTTGATGTTATGAGAATTGAGGACTATTTACGCTCAGGATGTTGAGAATAAGAAAAATGAACATTATACTGACTACGAGTATTTGAGTATTTGATTTTTATTCCGGTTTTTTCTCGGTATTTTGAAAACTATGGTTTTAACAAAAATGTACTTACTCAGAATTGAATACTTAACAGAGGAAAAAATTAAAAAAAAAATTTTTTAACAAATCTTTTTTCACTTGTATAACCAAGAGCGCTCAGGCTCAGAGCTCAGAAAATTTCGAACAATATGATAATCTCAATTCTCAGATTTCAAATATGCCCAGTTCTCCAGAAACGTCTAATAGGCACTCGAACTGTAGACATCCATTCAAGTTGGACTGATTCCTGTATTATAGTAATATATTTTTTGATATATGTAAGTCATTTGAAATAGCTTTTTTTGATGTTAGTGACTATAATATCAAGAATTTCGGAAAGTTTTTGAAATTTAATGAGTTTTTTCATGAACTAAGATCATGGATCAGAAAATATCATTATTTTATAAAATTGAAACGATAAGGTTATTCAAGAAGGAGGAAGGATTGTATGAAATTCTAGAAGATAAACATCACATGCATAACAAATTCAATTGTTAGGAACACCAATTGATTGATTTGGATTTTTGAGATGAATGAATAAAATCAAAATCAGACAAATATATTTATTACCAGGATTATTTTACAGAAGTTCTTTTGATTGAACATTGATGAACACAATTTTTTAAATGGCGTTATAAAAAAATATGAAGAAATATATAATTATATTTATTGTATCATATCTTGACGAAAAGATTCTCCATCCAGCGTCGACTTTGGGATATTCCATTTTCACAAGAAAAAAGAAATCCAGTGAAAATTCACGAATCCCGTCTCTCGTCACAAGATCTAAAAACGGAACCAATTTGCTTTCGGCTTGCTGGTCCAACAGAAATAATATAGCACATGTTTTCACACTTTTACTTTTCACTGATACCAGACGCCTTACAATAAAACAATAAATATTTGCCTCTGGGATTCACCGAGACCCCAAAGGGCATCCTAAAATGTGCAGTATTGCCAGATAGATGGAACGATCAGTAGAAGATGGAAATAGCCAAGTTCTTCGATTAGGTGGCAGCACTTTGCGATCGTTTGATTTTAATTTTACTGAAATCGGTTTTTGAGCGATTGGAGAAAACTTTTTGTGTTAAATTTTTTGTGGGAATTCATAAAAAAAATAATCTAGGTCGGAAAGTTAGAATTATCATATAGAGTCACTAAGAAGGGAAAAAATTTTTTTTCACTCGACGAAAAAAAAAATTATGAACTTCCCGACTTGAAAACCTCTTCAAATTGAATAACAGTGAAAATCCCATATAAATCGGTGGTCTCTATCGTGAGAAATCCCGAATCGCGTTTTGAACTGAACGTCAGAACGGTATAGGCCCCTCTTAAATAAAAATAGATTTCAAAATTCCCGCCGAAACGCTTCCTACTGATAAGTGATTATGATTACGTCACTATACGGTAAACAGGATTCGCCTTCTGTCAAAGCGAACAGATTTGGGTGATTTCTTGCCAACAAATCGCTCTCGTAATAACAAATAATCGTAAAATAGTTCGCTGGTGATACGTTTTACTCTCTTCTTCTCTTCTCAAGTTCGTACTCGTGCTGACACATGAGATACAGTTAGGTTATAGGTTAGCTTGTTTATCGAACAGTGACGTCATGTATTCTGAATGGTGTTTGCAGTCACGTGATAATCGGTAACAGATAACACAATTTAAATCAATTTTATTAAATTTAATGAGAGTAATTAGATCACTAAAATATTTTTTTAGTATTTCAAAAACTACCTTCAATGTGGAAAACCCCAATTTATATGAATTTGTAACATGTGTCAACATCCCTATTCTAATATTCCAACATTTATATTACAAACTCAATTCTAAGAATCCAACAAAAAATTTCCTTGACAGCTGCCAGAAAAATTTGTGGCATGGAAAATCTAGAAATAATCTATATCTATATTCTATATATAAAATACGTTTTGTCTTTTACCTACTTCTGTATATGTATTATTCTTCGACTTGGGTATCTAGGTTAGGATTACTTCGGAGAAATTTATTTCATATAAACGTTTCGGCTCATATCTGCCTTCTTCAGTATACATATAATTTAAGCATTACATCTAAAAACAAACATAATATATCAATACAATAAAATCATGGTCATGTAAACATCTTACTATGTGTTTTCGTTGGTTTCGTCTGGCGGGTGTTGTTCTGTCATCTATGTCATCTTCTTGAACGTCAACCGAGTTTTGTTCTCTTCTTTTATAGTGCGTTCCACTTGGCGATCACAACAATCAAAACGATCAGAACGCTCCTTTGGCCGTTCCACATGGTCGTTGTGGACGCGACGAATACGTCACTCATGACGTCATTGTTTTCGCCCACGCCAAGCTCACAACGACCCATCCCAGGACTTGGGTCTTTGCGGTCGTTCGAGGAGTGGGGATGATAATTTGGTCACGGCCTGCTAAATACTGATGTAGTAGGCCAATGCCAATCTAGCGCGTTCCACTTGAATGTTTGATTGCAACGATCGCGAGCATGTGGAATGGTATAAACAGCGGTCGTGAGCGTGAGCATTGTGAGCGCCAAGTGGAACGCACTATTATTCGGTGGTCTTCGCAATATAGGTCTGTATATACGACTCAAAAATTTCGTTTGTCATTTACTACACTTATATTGTTCACTTTTATGTGAATCATTTCCAATATTTCTCTCCGTTTTTGTTGGGGTTCGATTCCTAGAATTCTCGTGTCTTCGTAATTGAACTTATGTTTGTTGGATTTCTTGTGTTTATTTAGGGCTGTGGTTGCGTTTTTCGTATATTTATGTGCGTTTAGTCTATCTTTTAGTCTCTGTGAGGTCTGTCCAATGTATTGTTTGTCACAGTCCTTGCATGGTACGCTATATATGACATGTGATTTTTTTAGTTTTGTGCGTTGGTGCTTTTAGCTTGCTAAAAATATTTCCCACCTGGTTGCAAGGCCTATATACTATTTCACGGTTGTACGGTTTCATTATATTGTTTATCTTTTGTGATAGCCCCTGTATAAATGGTAATTGTATTCGTTTTGTGGCCTCTGTAGTTGGCTTCTTCGTATGTTGTGTGTTGTATAGTCGGTGTGCTATTTGTTTTATGAGTGTATTTACTAAGTTTTCAGGGTAGTGATTATCGATCAATAGTTCTTTCACCTCTGTTAATGTTTCCTTCCGGAGTATCGGTGATGTCAGTGTCAATGCTCTGTCTATGTATCCTATGGCTGTGCCTTTCTTTTGTGAGTGATGATGTTGGGAATTGTAGTCTTATTCTTCATATTGAAAATAGCTGTTATTTATCAATTGTTTGTATGAATTCATCTCTAGGTATAAGTGTGTGTTGTTTTATTGTTTCCCAATTGTTTTCAATTGCTTGTTTCATTAACTCTGTGGGAATGTTGGTGTATAGAGATTTTACATCCAATGAGTACAATCGATGGTTGTTTTGTATCCTAACATTTCTCAATGAATCCTTCAGACTGAATGAGTTCTTTATATAGTATTGATTGTTATTTGTAGTTTTAGATAGAATATTTGCCATATATTTAGACAATTTATATAAGGGAGATTGGATGCATGATACTATCGGTCTTAGTGGTATATCTGTTATATGGATTTTCAGTCTGAAGGATTCATTGAGAAATGTTAGGATACAAAACAACCATCGATTGTACGCATTGGATGCAAAATCTCTATACACCAACATTCCCACAGAGTTAATGAAACAAGCAATTGAAAACATTGTTATTATACATCCTGACTTCCAAATGGATGGAAATAAATGTTTTCTGAGAGAAAATTCAAAAATTTTCATTATATGTGAATGAATCTCCCTATCAAACTGTTTCAATATTTTCCACGAAATGCCGTCTACGCCTGGTGCACTGTTTTTGGTTGCATGCAGTAGTTGGTAATAGTCACATTCATTCATTTTCACATCTTCCTCTGACTATGTAAATTCGTCCTCTATAGATTCATCGTACCATCCGTTGATATTGTCCTCTGTTATTTTTCAGAAATTTTGGTTATTATCATATGCAAATGAAGATTCGTAATAATTTCTAAATAGTTCAACTTTGTCCTTGTCAGTTACATACCATTTTCCATTTTCCTCCAGGGCAGGTATCGAGAATGTTTGTGTGTATCTCGATAGTTTTTTGGTATCTCGATAGTTTTTTGATCTCTTGATAGAAGGTGGAAGTTCGTGTCTGAAGTAACAAGGTTTTGGTATTGGACAGTTGTCTTTAATGCTTATTGAGACTGCTTTATTGAAGGACTCTATATATTCCTCATTCACATCATTTCCCATGCTTTGTTGTATGAAATTGTTGATATCTAACTTTACTTTTTTAACATTACATTTGTCATAATTATATGTAGTTGTTGCAGGCTCCTCCACCGCATTCAAGATCAAGCTTCAACAAAACACCCAAATGATCTGATCCTATGTCTGAGGTTAAAGTTATTCTTCTAATGTTATTCTCTAGATTTTTTGAGTATAAAATTAAATCAGGTGTGCTATCAGGGTTATGGTCCATTAGAAATGTAGGGGCTGTCTCTGCCTTAGTAAAAAATCCGCATTGAAGAAATGTATTTATCTGTTTTTGCTTACTACGGTTCAGGTTGAAATCTCCTATGACTATCACGTGATGCTTTGGTAAAGATGTTTTCTTGTATTTTGCTACGTGGATGTATGTAAACCAAAAAAATGTGTAGCTTGTCGTCTTTGAAGGGAATGGTGAAATGGAGCACTTCATTTAGCTCATTATTGACTGAAGGTGAATTGGCTTTACCCATTTTTAGTTTGGGATGACACATGGCGATGCTGCCCCCCCTAGTGTTCAGTTGGCAGTTACCAATTTTCTTCAATATATCCCAGTCTCTGTAGGAAATTACATGTTCATCGTTAATCTTTGCCTCTACAAACATTGCAGAGTGAATATTTTTAGTTTCGATGAAATTATGTATTATATGACGTTTTCTCCAATAACTGTTCGCATTGTTGTAAAAAATATTAAATTCTGAATTGAACTTGTCTATTATTATCTGATGGTTCAGTAGGAGATGGTTCATCTGGGCACTCCAGGTCAAACATCAAAATGTAGACTCTGTTTCCAGAAAAGACGGCAGTAGTATCCACATTATATTGGTTAATGAACCTTTTTTTCAGCTTCTTCATTAGTTCTTCTCTGTTAACAGTTTCGCAATACTTAAAACGCAATATCTTAACTATATACATATAGGTGTGATCTCTACAGATGCGACCCATGTGTGCCAAATAGCGCAATCCATGTCAAATGTGATCATATTCCTTATTTTCTCGTGAAATACCCATGTCGAATACCACTCGAAATGAAATTTAAGCAGGTAAAATTTCTAATCGAGAAATTTTGCCGGAAAAATTCCATCTCTAGTGGTATTACATATGGTAACTGTGTTCAATGGCCGCCTCGATCACCAGATCTAACAAGTCTTGATTTCTTTCTGTGGGGATATTTACGAAATATTGTTTATGAGGCACCTTCAACTACAGGGGATATGATGGGACGAATCATTAATTCATGTAGTCCCATACCGCAGCATGTGCTTTTATAAACCATCCGAAGCTTCGAACAGAGGATAGAACTGTGCATTGCTAATCCTGGGGAAACTTTTGAATATTTAATTAGATCTGCTATTCATTTTGTTCTTGTTTGCAAATTCTGATTAGGAAGTTTATTTTAGATTTGTCTCCATGAATACTCAGTTTTTCAAATTTGCTCATTAGTTTTTGAGTAGAAGATTTTCATAATAACCATTCTGAGCATAAACCACTTCATATTTCCACAACGATTCATATTATGACGGAAACAAAAAAAGGCCAGAACGTTTTCCGTTTTTCACGAAGATTAATAATATGCATAAAAATGCATATTCGCTATTCAAAACATATACTTGACCTTGAAACTCCACAGTCAGATTGAGAATCTGCATTCGATGGTTTATGTCTTATGTTCTATAAGTCTGGGTGTCTACTGGGTTGAATTTTCGTCAAGTAGATGATGTCCCAATTAAGATGTCTAAAAACATGGTGTACGCACTTGTCAATTTTTGAATGATTTGACATTCGACCAAATCCAAAATATTAGATTTGTCTTGGCGGTTTCCTTTGATCGATTTGATTGATGCATCAACAGCTGATCTGCAAAGATCAATTATCCCGACCACAGAATGGCATTTACATTAAATGAAAGTCTTAAGCTGAATACAGATTACTCTGACGTGACGTGTAAGGACGTCACGTCAGACGTGTACTGTGCTCCCATTGGCCTGATATGAACGTGAACGCACAGAACGTGTTGCATTTTTATATCACTCACATTTTGACGTTCACGTTCATATTAGGCCAATGGGAGCACAGTACACGTCTGACGTGACGTCCTTACACGTCACGTCAGAGTAATCTGTATTCAGCTTAACACTTTTTGTCTAAAAACATCTTACTCAGAACATAGATGCATAGAAATACCTGGTGTTGGCACTGATTAGATTTTGTTTAAGACTTTCTTGTCGATCGAAAATGTGACATTTTGTGCGGCTTTTCATTTCTCCCGAAAGGGGTCGCGCTATTTGTCGTTGCCGCAGTAGCGCCTCGACCGATAAAAATTGCGGATTTATTCCGGAACTAGACCAAAATCTGAAATCTAGAATGCCGTTTTGACCTACAAATTTTGGTCACGTTACACCAGGTATTCTATGCATCTATCTCGGAACTAATGGAAATCAAAATGTCAAGAATATAAACACAAATTATTGCTTGAAAGAACTATCGACTATTAAACACATTCACCCTTAGACCATGGAATGGTCTAAGCATTCACCAGAATAAATTAAAATATTTGTAATAACTAATAAAAATCAGTGATAATTTTTGAATAGCGACTCCTGAAGTGGAAGGAACGAAACTTGGCCCATATTCTCAAATCTGGCCAAACAAAATGTAATCAGTACTTTCAACAGGCGTTTAGACCTTACAGTCCATGATCCCTGATATGTAGTCACAGAAATTTTGGGACAAAACTTTGCATGATACTTAAATTCTTCATTCTGCATCCAAATACTAATTTCATCTCGATCGAATCCGTAGTTTTGAAATCATGAGGTAAACAAAATTTCGACTGGCCATATGAGTGTATTCTGTTGAACACGAAAGTCAGCCATATCATCCAATAGTGAGAGAGAGAGATTCTTCTTTATTGACTGAAAACAGACAATGAGCCATTGACCTTCGGTCCTTCAGCTCTTTCGGTTTAATATAACATAATTTTGTATTAAAAAAAAAACAGAAAACATTAATAATATTCATAAAACTATGGTTTATTTTCAAAATTTTCCATTAGCTTCTAGATGGTTGTTGCTTGTGGGAATTTTCTTGTGGTATTTGTATGTGGGTCTTCATGAAAGAGTTCAATAATGTCAGGCATTTCTTGCAATCTTTATAAAATTTGTGGTTCAGTTGCATTAGTCTTGATCCCATTGGTTCAATGTTTGTCTTCATGTTATTCATTGTGGCATTCTGTGTAATAGAAACTAATATTGTTAATGGATGAGTTGTTGACTTTTTCTCTCTGAATCCAAATTGAAAATTGGGTTTCATACTCTGTAGATGTTCACCGATTTTTTCTTTAATAATTTTTTCATATATTTTTCCCAATACTGGTAGCGTTATGGGTCTATAATTTTTCGTCTTCGATGAGTCTAAGTTTGGTTTAGGGATTGTTATTATGCGGCCTTTTTTCCATGCTTTTGGGAAGATTTCTTGATGGAGACAGTGTTCGTAGATTTGTATGAGATGTTCAAGTGTTTCCTCATTTAATTAATTATCTTCCATGGTGTGCAGTCACTGCCTGGGGAGCTGTTTTTTGCTTTATTTAATATTTCAAAATACTTTTCTCTGTTGATTTTTTCTTGATTATTCGTTTTTTGGTTTTCTGAAAATTTCTTGGTACCATTGATTGACTGTGTTTTCTTGGGATTTGTCTAATCCTTATCTTCCTCATATTGGAAAGCATTTTCCATGTTTGGTTCAGCTTTTTCTTGATCATCCGTGTATACTTTGTTGTTTTCTTTTAATGTTGCAATTCTATTCTTCTTCTTGTACTTCGACAGTTTTCTTACTTCTTGATAAAATAATCTTCCTTTGGATTTATTTATTTTATTACAGGCTTTTTATGTTTCCTGTACAGTTGGATCATCTTTTGTAGATTTTTATTATATTCATCCAATGCCTTTTGAAGTGGATATTTTTATTTTAGCAGTAGTCCCTATACATCTTTCGTATCCAATCCTGGAGATCTCTACTTTCATTGATTTTATGGCTTCTGAGACTTCCTCGACAAGGATATCTGCCTATTATCATTGACTATTTAAGATAATTTAGATCTTGTGTCATAAAACAGTTGTTCGATGTATATTATCCATGAATTCCTTATTTCAGTAGTATTAATTATCCTTTTTCCTTTGTCGTTTTTTAGTGTTGCTATGTGTCTACGTCTGAACACAACAAACGCAATTTATTGACCAAAAGACAGTATTAGTCTTGTGCCAGGAAAATTTATAATCATTGAAATATAAAATTGAATAATAAAAAAATTATTTTTTGTTATTAGTGTTGAACTTGAAATGGTGGAAGTCAGCCGCTTCTTTATATTTTTTTGATTCTGTAGTACGTCAAAAAATTCTTCTTGGTTCATAATGATATTGCTTGCTACGATAGTATTATTCTCGAAACAAGCTTTTATAAAAAAACATTTTTAATGGCAAGCTTTTATAACAACAACACTCATCCGCCATTTTGAAGCCGCCATCTTGAAATAATCAATTTTTGAAGAGTGGTAATTTCCGACCCAGAAAACTTCCAGATACCAATTTTGAATGGAATTGTAGCCGCCATGTCCGATGGACATGGAAACTTTTTTTACAAGTTTTCATGTCCAGCGGACGGATTTTCCACCAACGTACAGCCAGCGGACGATTTTTTTTTTCGAATAATTATACAAACTACCATCTCTGTAAATTTCAGCAGGGTTAAAATGACTGAAACTTAATATTTTTTTTACGTGTTTTCGTTGCTCCCGTTGGCGAACCCACCACTGGTGTGCCAGCTGACGGTCACTATGCTATAAGACCAATACAAATTAAGCTATATACAAATTATGGCCAGGGTTAAAATTGGTCACCAAAAACTATAACTGGCTCCCGGACTAGTAGGACTCGTAGGTGTTATTATATTCTGAAGCGCTCTATCGACTGGCCGACCTGCGTGGTATATTATAGTATAGGAAAAGATGAGATGAGAAGGAACTTTTCCTGTTCTGAGTGGAAATATAAGATTTTGAGATTTGAATTTAAAAACTGATAATTCAGAATAAGGTTCAATGAATCAAATGCTCAAAATTCTTTTCTATTTCTCGATTATTTTTAGGTCGGCCCGGCAGACCCTGCATTCCCTGACGAGCCGTCACTGTTCTCTGTACATTTTTCTTCTGTTTTTTATCAATCGGATAATGAAGGGTGGAAGTTCATGTGTATGGAACTTGTTTGCATTTTTGGGAGTGTGATTCAGTGAAGAGTTTTCTAGGGTTTTAAGGAAATCTGTGATCGCATTTCGGTCGAGTGTTTGGTCACTGATACAGGATACTCTCGATAGACTGTTCCATATTCCATGTCTGACTTATCAACATTTTAATGGAGTTCATCGATTATGGTATTGTTCTGATATACCTGGAAGTTGAATATAATAGCTAGATGGTCTGAACCTAGATCTGGTATTACATCAGTTGTCTTGAGGCATTCATCATGCGAGTTTGAATATAAAATACGGTTTGGAGGGCTATCCTTGTTATTGGGCCGGAATTTTTCAGCACATCTCACAGTGATGAACAAACTTATCAAGTCGTCGTTTGTAGAGGTATAACTTCGCACCTAGAATAACCGATTTCTGTCTCCGCATTCTTATGCATTCTGTATTAGTTCCTTATATCTCTTATTCCTTTCTTTGTCATAAAAGTGATAATTTTTTTTTCAGCTTTGTATTTGTGAACACAATTTCTTATTTCTGGGCTCTCGTTTGGGCAATTCATTGCTTCTACGTTTTCAAGAGAAATGCAATGAGGTCATAGTTCTCGATGACTCTGAAGAACCTTCAGCCAAACGTTCAAAAACAGATGAGGAAGATGATAGAGTCAGGGATTCTCTAACAGATTGTATTGCTTCAGATGTACAAGATATTCGGGATCCTGAAGAATTTGAAGTGTACGGAAATCAGCAGGAAACTAGTTTGCAGTTGAAGAGTTATACATTTGAGGTGACAATTCTTGGATTGAAATTAGTTTATTGAAATGTTCCTTGATATAGTTTGATTTATTCTTTGCTAATGTACTCTTTTTGCAGGTCTGTGATAGTTTATTGAATATTGGACCATGTGGCAATTTAACTTTAGGAGAGCCAGCTTTTCTTAGTGAAGAATTTTCAAACCGAGTCAATATTGATCTTGAGATTGCAACAACTTCAGGTTATGGCAAAAATGGAGCCCTGTGTATACTGCAAAGGTCTATTAGGCCACAGGTTGTGACCACATATACCCTGCCGGGATGTTACAATGTTTGGACAGTCTGTAATGGAGGTGATAAACATGCTTTCCTCTTACTTGGTAGAGAAGAAGACACGCTGGTTTTACAGGTGAAAAATTTCATATATTCTCATTAAAATTTTGTTCCACTCATAAACTAGGGGATTAATCATTAGTGTTCAATTGCTCTCTTATTATCATTTCTTACAGACAGGCCAAGAAATTGATGAAATTACAAATAGTGGATTTGCTGTTGATTGTCCAAGTGTTTTTGCTGGCAATCTTGGTCACAACAAATATATCGTGCAAGTTACAACAGCATCTATTAGACTACTCAGGGGACCAATTCAAATTCAGCACATTCCTTTGAATTTAGGCTCAGCAGTGGTCTTTGCAACAAGTGCTGATCCGTATATTGCCCTGTTGACAACAGATGGACAAGTTATAACGTTCATGTTGAGAGAATCCAAACAGACGGGGGTTGCTAAATTAGTAATAAGCAAGTCCACTTTATCCAATGTAAGTAGAATTCAAGTGACTACATTCCATAGAAGGCAAAATCTTGGTGTTGCAACTAGCCAGTCTTTTCTCATTCTCAAATGATCAATCAAAAATTTATTGAAACTTCATAAACGTCTTCTCTCAAATAAGAAACATCAAGCATATAATTCATTTAGATATTCTCTAACTAACCGAGAAGACATCGTGTGCTGGACAGCACTTTCTCTGAAAATCCTTAGTGACACGCCTTCTAGAAATTTGGTAAATGGTTTTGTAAAAAATCTGAATAAATATTAGCATTTAAGGCCCTGTGGCACATGTTCACTTACAATATTGAGATCTATCTTGTCGCATTAAATTCGGATATTCTATGTGCCAGTTTAATAAATTTTGTCATTTTCCTAACAAGTGCGGAAAAAGATATTTCAATAGCGGATGGAGGAGGGGGGGAGGCTTCCCTGCATCCGCTATTGAATCGACGTCCAGCCGGAAACGAGTATCAGGCTAAGTCATAATATACGTCAGAAAAATAATTGTCGTGTATTTTTCAAATTATATTTGAACTCAAAATTGACAATAATCCCTTTACATGAGTTCAATCGATCCCTAATATTTTCAAAAAATTCATGACCCCCCACACCCCTGAAAACCTGTCTGGATCGGCCAGAAAAGTCGACACTTCTGGGACACCCCGAAGAAAATTTATACTAATGAAAATCAAATTGTGACCATAGTCGCATAGTGATCGACTTAGATTAAGCTATTCATATGCCTTGTTGAATGACCAATAATTTATTCGACATATCCTTTCTAATTCTTTGAATCATCAATGACATTTTTCAGTAAATTTACTTTTACACTTTGTGCAGAAAAGTGCGGAAAACTAGTAGTTTGCGCACGCTCTTAGAAGATTCTGTTGCTGCTTAGCTTAAAATAATGGATAAACATCTCATGTTGGAGGAATCGCTAGATTTCCATGTTCCCATGGATACGACCTGTCAAACAGAACAAATACACAGAAATACTATGAATCTAATAGTCAAAATCCGATTCACTTGGCATTTCGGCAAACATTTCTGTGTTTCTGTTCTGCGTGACAGGTCGTTTCCATGGGGACATGGAACTTTAGCGATTCCTCCAACTTAAGATGTTTATCCACTTTTTGGTCTGGTGATAGCATTCCATGTACTATAAGTTCTATGGGTTGGAATCATCCTCTTTGCGGTAGATCTATGTTTGAATTTTTCATATTAGATGTTCTATGGAGATTCAACTTTGAAACGACACTACGCTTTTTGAAAGTGCATGCTAATACAGGGACATTAAATATAGGATGTCTTCCATGAGACACAGTGAATGATAATGGCCAACGACTGATCCATCTCTGTGATACCCATGATCTGAGAATAAATAACGGATTCTACAAGCACAAAAATATCCATCGATATACTTGGATCCAGAATACACGCAATTTAAGATCAATTATCGATTATATAATACGCAATCAATCGTCGGCATTGAAATGGAACGATGTACGGGTTCTGAGGGGAGTTACATGTGGATCCGATCACCATCTTGTAAGAGCAAAAATAATACTTCCCTTCAAGAGATTCTCAAGCAATGACAGAAAAACTTGTGATTTGGAGGAACATGAACTACCCAGATACAACCTTGAAAGTCTATCGGATGACAGTACTAAAAGACTATACCAACAAAGGTTAGATGAAAAACTGATGGATATACACAATCACACTTACATGGAGATCTACGATAATGTTGTCGCTAGCCTTCACGAGGCTGCGAAAGAGGCGATAGGAACGCAAAGGAAAAAAGCCAGTAACAAAATATGGTGGAATGAAGAAATTGAGGTCATGGTTAATCGTAAAAAAGAACAATATCTGAAGTGGCTGTGTACAAAAAAAGATGAAGACCACCAAATCTACAAACAAACTAAGAATCATCTGAGAAAATTAAGAAAAACAGAGAAGAACAATATCTGGGACAAAAAATGTCAAAACATCAATACCTATATCGGCGGCAGAAAATGTTCTGAGATCTGGAGCTTTCTGAAGTCGATGAAGAATCCAAGTAAATCTGGCGCACACATAGAGATAATACGTCCAGCAGAATGGGAAGAACACTATCAGAAACTCCTACAAGAAACCAGAACACAATATATCGATAATTCCACAGTTCATGGTGTGCGTATAGAGGGAGAGGAAGTTGTAATTGAAGTCAGCACATTGGAGAAAGCAGTGAAGAGCCTGAAAAACAACAAATCCAGTGGCCCGGAGGGAGTCTGTGCGGAAATGGTAAAAAATGGAACACAAAAACTGTTCGCGGGTTTAACATATGTCTTCAATCATTGCCTAAATGGATGTCCTGTACCAGAAGAATGGAAAATGGCCTTCATTTCATCTATCCACAAAAAAGGAAATAGAAAGGACTGCAATAACTATCGTGGTATTTCGGTAACTGGTACACTAAGTCGCTTGTACGGAAGGATCTTGCGTGATTTGATAGAAAAGGACTTCAAAGAAAATGAAGAGGAAGAGCAGAGTGGATTTCGTGCAGGGAGATCATGTACTGATAATGTCTTCTGCCTTAAACAGGTTATTGAGAAGAGAGCAGCAAGAAACATGGAGACGCATATAACATTTGTAGACCTTCAAAAAGCGTATGATACTGTTCCAATTTCAAAACTATGGGAGGTACTCGAGCAGTCGAATATAAATCATACATACATCCAGGCATTGAAAGAACTCTACAAAAATTCAAAATCTAGAGTAAAATTGGGCAAATATGTGACCAAGGCGTTCCCAGTTACGAAAGGCTTGAGGCAGGGATGTTGCATCTCGCCCACTCTCTTCAAAATTTACATATCGAGGGCCTTGAACAGATGGAAGAGAAAAGTTCAAGCTATGGGCATCGAGATCAAGGATGGCTTCATTTACACGCTTCAATTTGCTGATGACCAGGTTGTTTTATCTAACGATAGAGAGGACATGGATTACATGATGCGAAAACTGGTTGAGGAATACAACCAATGGGGACTGTCAGTCAATATCAATAAAACCCAATATCTGTGTGTAGGAGGTGAGGGAACAAGCTTGGACCTTGAAGACGGACAGAGGATATCTAATTGTCGAGAATACGTATATTTGGGTGTTACATTCGATGAGACCGGAACGGATGCGAAAGAGATCGAAAAACGTATTGTTCAGGCCAAGAAGATCATTGGCTGCCTGAATGGAGTATTTTGGAGCAAGGAGATAGGGAAAGATCGGAAATACAGAATATATGACACAATGGTGAAAACCACCTTGTTGTATGGTGCAGAAACGTGGCGAATCACAAAAAGATATAGGGAGAGAGTGGAAGTGGTCGAAATGGATGCGATGAGGCGATCATTATGCATTTCAAGAAAAGACCATATCAGGAATGATGTCATAAAACAGCGGATGGGTCTGGAAGGCAGCATAACGGACGAAATAGAGTCGAAACAACTGATTTGGTATGGACACATACAACGCATGCCTGAAACAAGATTGCCTAAACAAATTCTAGAATGGCAACCCGCTGCAAGAAGGAAAAGAGGACGACCTAAGCAAGAATGGCAGATGACAATCAATAAGTCCATGAGTGTGAGAAACTTGAACAGAGAAAATTGTAGAGATAGAGAGGGGTGGCGATTGGGCGTCGGACAACGTCGAAAGACGTTCTAAACCGACTAATATATATATGTCTTCCATGACTTCATATAAATTTTTTCGATCATGATCATGTCATATTAATATTTTAAACCTTTGGCCAGCATAATGGCACTCCTCTATTCAGATATCGGATGCACGGATGGATCTTAATTCAAAATTCCCGCCTCACATTACTAACATGGTCTATATTTTTTTGAGAACAGCAAGATAGCAGAATGATCCAGTGTAAAACAATATCATTTCATTTAATACGATTCCACAGATCATATTTATGAATAATAGTAAATGTGTAATAACCTACAAGTTTACTTGCGTAAATAATTTGTTTTTGTTTATTCTCATTTGTTAAGTCTAATGCTCATTATTATAATGATTCACTTATAGACCCTGTTGCCAATTCATCAAATGTTTTTGTAATCTGAACCTTTTCTAGGTCCCCCCAGTGACGAATATTTGTCTATATAAGGATCTTTCTGGACTGTTTTGCAATAAAATTCCTGAGGAATTTACATTTGTTCCTCAAAATGTTACAAACGAGACCGATGTGAAACCAGATGTAGAGAATGAAGATGATTTATTGTATGGAGATAACAGTGATTTTAAAATGCCTTCTCTGAATCCACCTCCACCAAAACCAAGATTAAGGCATAACTGGTGGAGAAAATATCTTACTGAATATAAGAAAACATATTGGTTATTCGTTATAAGGGATAACTGTCATTTGGAATTATATTCCGTGCCAAATTTCAAATTGTGTTATTATGTTGCCAATATTTGTCATGGTCCCAAAGTATTGGTTGATAACTTAGAATCTGTGTTGCCTGGAAGCAATACAACACTCCAGCCTGGTGTAGATCACCGAATCAAAGAAATCTTGGTGGCTTCTTTAGGAAATAAAGGATCCAGGCCCCTCTTATTTGTCAGAATGGAAAGAGATATTTATATATATGAAGTGTTTAGGTATCCTCGTGGAAACCTAAAGATACGTTTCAGAAAGGTGAAACACAATATAATTTATGAAGGAAATACTAATCTTCTACAAGATACTGATAATTCTGATTGGTTCTATGTTCATGAGAACATTCCAAAAATGAGGTAGGTCAACAATATATTGGAGTTTACATCTGTGACCAACTAAAGATAATATTATTTTACCGGTATGCAAACGAATTTCGAAATCCGGAAAAAGTTTTCACTACGAGCGGAATCCTAAGACATCATTGTGTGCACGAATTCCTCATACATCAGTAGCTTCGGTAGATCGATTCCTGCTCGAACTGAAAACTTTTCCGTTCTGAAAACTAACTTATCTCAAATGGGAAACCACCCTTTTTATCGAATTATAATTCTATTCCTAGAAACAAATAAATAATGTTCTGTAAACATATGCATGAAATTGAACATGTAGTAGATATTCTAGAAATAACAAGTTTCTTAGGTAAGCAACACATTCAGTTCTAATTATTCATCTTTTTATCGAATAACTCAATACTCAGGGAATTTCTGATGTTCACCATTTCATCTGTGAAAATCATTTTCATTCAGTTTCATTTGAGTTCACTGTTCACTAAAGCCTTAACAAAATGCCTGATTCCACAAATGAAGATTACTTAAATCCCATTCTTATTCATGGCGAATGCAATTGAAGTTGTGAATAATGAACAACATGAAGAATTTTGGTCTTTTTATAATAAAACGGTATGATAACAGAAATGTTATGTTTGACAGCTCTGACGTATAATAACGTAATTTTTGATGTTCATATTCGCGAACTGGTAACATAAGACACTCGAAGAATGTGTTTTTTGAGCCCTAGTTTCACTTAAATGAAAACTTTATAATTTCGTCACGATGATCAAGAATCGGTCGTCAAATTCAATTCTGTCCGGCCGTCCGTGAACACGATAATCCTCGAGCGGTGAAACCTATGAACTATGATTTCCATCAAGATGAAATTTCTCATTTAGATGGAGAATGACGATACAAACTACGTGCGAAGTTGGGTCTAGTTCGCGTAACCGGAATGAAATTCGAGCTAATTATCGAAAAAATATATAAGTACTTCTGTAACAGCAATACCAGATCTTTGACGATTTATGTGATAGTGCTGTCAAATTTGCTTCTTCATTGCTGTCATTTTTTTTTCCAAAAGCTTTTGACTGCACGTCATTGCTTTAAATTCCCTTTTTCAATTATCAATACCCGGACTTTCTAGACTTTTTGTACATCTAGGGCTAGGCGAATCACCCTCCATATTGGTGTCGGAAAATAGTTATATAATAGTTATTCACCTGAATTGTCCTGGTATACCACTTGTTAAAATTTTATAATTTATGCAAACCATAATTTTTATTTCAGGTATTTTAGCAATGTGGCTGGATATAATGGTGTATTCATATGTGGTGTTAATCCTCAGTGGGTATTTTTGCCCCCTAGGGGTGAACTTAGAGTACATCCTATGAGCATAGACGGAGAACTACATTGTTTTGCCTCGTTTAACAATCTCAACTGTCAATATGGGTTTTTGTATATTAATAAGAAACATGAATTAAGAATTGGACTTTTACCAGTGAATTTAAGTTATGATGCACCATGGCCTGTGAGGAAGGTGAGTCACACACATTCAGTAAACTTCCGAAAATCGCGGACGCGCTCTTACTCGCCAAATTGGTGATCAATACCTTGTAAATAGCAAATTTGTGCGATGGAATAATACGTTTTGTTTTAAGCATTTCGTGTTAATTTTTTTGGAGAGGCTGTTATACAAGAAAAGAACTGTAGGAAAGCATATAATGATATAGTTTTTCCTTTATAGGTTCCATTGAGATGTACACCACACTTTGTAACTTATCATCTGGAGTCAAAAACTTATTGTTTAGTATCAAGCATAGCTGAGCCGTCAAATAAATATTACAAATTCAATGGTGAAGACAAAGAACTGTCAATTGAAGACAAAGGTGACCGATTCCCATATCCTCCACAAGAAATTTTCAGTATTATGTTGTTCTCACCAGTTTCCTGGGATATCATTCCCAGTACAAAAATTGATTTGGAAGAGTGGGAACATGTGAATTGTTTAAAAAATGTTTCTTTGGCTTATGAAGGAACACGTTCTGGTTTAAGAGGTTATATAGCTGTTGGTAAGTAGTCACAGTTTCATCAGAAGCATTTTATGAGTGTATTACGATAATTCAAATTTATTGTAACCTTGAATATAATGCGGGTTTCATTGCTTTCTAGGTACGAACTATAACTATGGGGAAGATATTACGTCAAGGGGTAGAATTCTCATTTATGACATCATTGAAGTAGTACCTGAACCTGGACAGCCATTAACAAAAAACAGATTCAAAGAAATCTATGCCAAAGAGCAAAAAGGCCCAGTGACTGCCTTATCTCAAGTCAGTGGCTTCTTAGTATCAGCAGTTGGACAGAAAATTTATATTTGGCAACTCACAGATAACGATCTTGTTGGAGTAGCCTTTATTGATACCCAGATATACACTCACCAAATTTTGGCGATCAAGAACTTACTTTTGATTGCTGATGTTTATAAATCAATATCACTTCTTCGATTTCAAGAGGAACATCGAACACTGTCCCTTGTATCAAGGGTAAGTATAAGATTTTTCACCAAAAAGAAATCTGCTTGAAAACGACGTTTAAACAAATCAGGAATAAAGGGTGCGCCATCCGTTTCTTTTGATCACATAATTATTTGAGTTATCAGTTTATTTATTTGTATCTTCGAAAAATCATACCCATTTTACAATGAAAATTGCAATTTTGCAATGGTTTTTGCGTAAGAATTTTTGAAACGACTCTATACAGGGTGTCTACTTTTAAAACGGCAAAACTTCAAGGGGAGATTATTCAAGTGATTTGCAACTAAAAATGTCATATAACACATGGTCGAAATCTTGACGGATATTCTTCAATTTAACATTTCTCGTTTTCACGAAATATTTCAATTTCTTCCATGAAATCTTTAATATATCAGTTATGCTTGTAGCTTCATCGAATTCGATCACATATTTGGAAATGGTATTAAATTTTCTACAAGAAAAGAATTTCAGTGTGCCAAAAATATTTCTATTGTGGGTTTGGTGAGTAGATGAATATCACGATACTGAAGTGAACAAAATCAGTCATATTTTTCCAATGGGGTTTTCGTTGAAAAATTATCTATTATGGACATGTTTTCTTTTCAGCAAGAAATACCTCAACTTTCTTGCTAACTGCTCGTTTTCTGCCATAATATCATGGCTTATAAGATGAAAACGAAAAAGTCGAAAAATTTCAAACCTAAATTTGCTCCATTTTGAAACTCATAATGAATATCGAAGTAATTCTAATGGAAATCATGAATTTATCAATGGAATGAGAATAATTCTGAACAATGAAAAAATGTTTAATAATACAGATTTTATGAAAAAATTTAAAAAACAGACTATTACTATTTATAACAATTGTTCGAAATGTCCACCTCCTTGTTCAATACATTTAACACATCTTTTTCGAACTGAATGAACAACCTTGCGAAGTAGCCAATGTTTCTGACGCATTTCTGCACAACACAATTCAATCCTTTCGATCAGAGCCTCTCGAGTCTGAACGCGAATTCGGTACACATTATTTTATTTAAGGTGCTCCAGACATAAAAAATCCAAAGGCGTCAGGTCTGGGCTCCTTGGTGGCCATCTTACCGGACCGTACCTTCCAATCCATTTCTCCCCAAAATACTCTCATTCATCAACTGTCGTACGTTCCGGCTATTATGAGCTAGGCAGCCATCCATTTGAAACCAGACATTTTGTCTGGCAGCCAGGGGCATTTCATCCAATATGTCTGTTAAGCTGCTTTGGATTAATCTTATGAATTCATCAGAGTTGAGGCGATCGGGGAGTATAACTGGTCCGAACAGTTCACCTCTCATGACTGCTAACCACACGTTGACCCTTATTTCATGTTGATAATGAGAAACAATAGTAGCATGGGGGTTTTCTCTCTTCCATCTATTTCGCAAATTCATGAAACCCGATCTCGTGAAAGTTGCCTCATCAGTCCATAATATTTTATCACCCCCCATTCTCCTAACTTATTCAGGTACCACCTACAAAATGTTGATCGTACCTCAGCATCTACAACTAAATGGAGCAAATTTAGGTTTGAAATTTTTCGACGTTTTCGTTTTCATCTTATAAGCCATGATATTATGGCAGAAAACAAGCAGTTAGCAAGAAAGTTGATATGTCATTCGAAAGTACACTAAATGAGGTATTTTTTGCTGAAAAGAAAACATGTCCATAATAGATAATTTTTCAACGAAAAACCCATTTGAAAAATATGACTGATTTTGTTCACTTCAGTATCGTGATATTCATCTCCTCACCTAACCCGCAATAGAAATATTTTTGGCACACTGAAATTCTTTTCTGGTAGAAAATTTAATACCGTTTCCAAATATGTAATCGAATTCGATGAAGCCACAAGCATAACTGATATATTAAAGATTTCATGGAAAAAATTGAAATATTTCGTGAAAACGAGAAATGTTAAATTAAAGAATAACCGTCAAGATTTCGACCATGTGTTATATGACATTTTTTGTTGCAAATCACTTTTTATACTCTCCCCTTGAAGTTTTGCCGTTTTAAAAGTAGACACCCTGTATATGATTTATGACAAACTTGTATTACCAGTTTATTTTCGTTTCACTGAATAATTTGAACATGTGTATCTTTTTTTTTGTATTTCTTGTTGGCGGCTTTTTTAGATGATATTCATTATTTTTCGTTCTGATGGAAACCAACAAGGATGCCTCTGGGATAATGGAATCCCTTGTGTTGCTTCTTTTAGTATTATAATATTAGTTATATGTAGTTTCATAAAAAATATCAACGCAATTATTAATATTGCTGTCCTTTATAAAGGGGTTTTCAACAAGAGGTACCGGGTTTGGTAGTAAATAGAATACAAAATAAACAAGATAATCTTTATATTCTTAGGGTAATCTTAATCAACATAGCTTGTTACAATTAACTATGAAAAACAATATATGTCAAATGGCCGCCATGGCTTCTATGACATGACACGAGTCCTTTGGCAAAATTTACACATTTGTGGTAGAATTTCTCGAATTATGTTCAAAATCTCGTGTTTTAAATCTGGAAAGGCTACTGGTTCGCGTAAACCTTACTTTTAACATAGCCCCACAGAAAGTAATCGAGAGGCGTTAGATCGCACGATCTTGGCGGCCATCACCATTTCCTGATAGAATTATTTCTCTGAATTTCGTCTGCAATAAGACCATAGTTTCTCGGGTTGTGTGACACGTCGCACCGTCCTGTTGAAAATACACTTTGAAAACTTCCATATCTTTCAAAGCTGACCACAAAAATCGTTTATCATGGCGCGGTATATAGTTTATAGTGAGAAGGGGTTACACTCTACTGCGATCTTGAAGTCTATTGTGCCCACTCACTGAGCTTTTTTCATCGCGCCCCTTACAGCTCGCCTTCCAGTTCCAGAGATTTTCTGAAATCCAGTATCTGCTACAGCTTCAACGAGAATAATTTCCCACTCCTACAAGTTTCCTGTCTAAAGCACTCTTTCCTTTGGCTTTCAATGGCATAGGATTCCGTAATCAGATGAATAGGAATTTCTTCTTACTCCCCAAAGAATCTACACTCTTCAGTGTCCGATAAACCCATTCTCAACAGATGCTTCTTCAGGCGACAATGTCCCGTGAGAAAGCCGGAGAGTAGGTGTAGTTGGTTCTTACTGAGATCCAGATGTTTTTTGGATCTAGCAGTTTCAAAGTTCCGGAGAAACTTTTTGAAGTGATCCATCCCTGGGAGATTCCGCCAGTCTTTCTCTTTTTGGTTGTTCTCCTTCATCATAAACTTCATCATAAACATTTTCCTATACTACAGAAGGGTTCTGGGCCAGTGAGTGGCGTTTGTGTGCTCTCTAACTCTCTTTGGCAAGTGTATTGGCCTCTTCGTTTCATACGATTCCCGAATGATCGAGAACCCTGATTGAAGAGACCTTATTTTTATTGAAAGAAATAAGACACAAATCATTTACCACTGTGAATAATAACAAATGAAATGTGAATATGAACTAGGTCTCCCATACCGTTCACCCCATCAGACCGAATGGTTCAACGTCAACTGAGAATCGCACCGACTGCAGTTTCTTCCTACTTAGGACTCATCAGGGTGGAATATCCAAAAGTTGACGCTGGATGGAAAATCTTTTCGTCAAGATATGGATATCTGTCGCGCATTATTTCGAAATGAATATTAATGAGCGACATCTATCCACCTTCAGAAAAGACTCCCCTCTCGGTGACTGAGCGAACAATAAAGGAAACTTTCTACCAAATCGCAACAACAGATTGTGAATTCCAACGTTAATAACGTAATAAATCAATTCACCTGAGAGACCTATACTCTGTTCAAATATAAGGGACATCAAAATAAACAAAGTCGCGCAGAGGAAGGATGGGCTTCCTTCAGGTGGAGACTTGCTTTCAGGGCTCCAGGGTCGGATCGAGGACCTAATTAGAAGGGTTTCAGTGTAACAAAGAAATCCAAAGCATTCACTTGTATTCAAATTTCATAACTCTCCTGTACCTACTATCGTCATTCCGTTCTGAGCTTTAAGTACGATCCTGCCAGTCTTTTGGGGGCGTGAAAAGAATTGTAGAGAAGACCGTTCCACCAATAAGATGTAAGTAATGCGCAAAACAAACCGATTTGGTTTATTTGTTTGCATTCTCTTATATTTGAACAGACTATAGTTCGTATTCACATATCATTTGTTATTATTTATAGTGGTAAATGATTTGTGTCTTATTTCTTTCAAATATTGGATACGGTAGTCCGTTACTTTGTGATAGTTCATGATGAGGAATAATTAAATAATACATGTGATACATTGCGATACTGTGCAGACGTATCTCGAAGTGCTCCTGAATTCTTGTGATTTGTTTTCGAAAATTAAAAGTTTGAGTTTGTTAGTTTGAATACTAAGGTAGGAGATACCCTTAATTTTTTCTTCGATCTGGTTTTTTTCCTTTGGGCTCAAGTCGCTACTTTTGTCACTGCGGGTTCCGTTTGTTTATTTTCTTTTACGGTGGCGCCTGTTGACACACACGTTCGCTTATCATATCTACTGCTGCAGCGCGGGTGTTCATATGCTTAATTTTATCGGCTGCTCGTAATTGAAATACACTGCCCAACATTAAACTGTTGCATCCTCTGTTTTTATCCTCGTCCTATTTTCCATTCTCCGCGGTCGACTTTCTGTGATAAGCCTCTCTTATAGACCCGGGAGAGTGAAGTGTGTTTTATCCTTGTTCCCTTCCCAACGAAAGAATTGATTGTTGGTATTAGTCATCTTCTGGTTTCGCCGTTTGCTCATCGGTTGCTATCTGATCTGATCTTAGAAAATATTGTTAATTTGTCATTATGCCAGCTTGTCTCAGTTGCTCCAAAGCTATAGCTCCGGATTCCGGATCAATATCCTGCGCGTCTTGTGGAAGTCGTTTTCATCTACAGTGCGTACAGTATACCCCTGTAGACAAGAGTACTCTCGATGAGGTTGGTTCCAAATGGTTTTGCACCTACTGCACTTCCTCCCGGAGAAATAAGCGGATTCCTCCAACCAACTTGGCCCTGAACGACGCTAGTAAGCAATCCAAATCGAGTCCTAACCCTGATGATGCACCACTCACGATGCGTGAGTTTCGACTCATGATGAACAAATTGGATAGTCTATCATCTAACATTACAGCTATTCAAAATGATATTGCTACAATAAAGGATACCCAGCGTAACATGAAGATTGAAGTTTCTCGTTGCACATCTTCAATTACTGAGCATGAGCAAGTACTAACCCAACATGGGCATAGGCTGGAACGGTGTGAGTCGGAACTATCTGGTGTGATCTCCGGCCTCTCTGAGGTGAAGAAGGATATTTCAGGGCTAGGGGCGGATCCCCGTTCTCCTAACGAAGGATCCGCTCCAGTGGACACTGCTGAAATTATGGAGCGGGTACGGAGGTCTAACAACATTATAATTCGAAATATTCCGGAATCGAACACTGTTGAGCAGGACACTATCACGGTCAATCAAATTTTCGATCATATTATTCCTCAACAATCTCATCATGTCATCTCGATATCCCGGATTGGCACTCATGCTCCTCCTAAGAATCGTCCAATACTTGTGTCCTGCAGCAACCCTACTATTGTGAAGAAAATGTTGAGAAACAAAAAACTTTTGAAGCGGGTGGACTCCTTTCGGGCAGTTTCTCTCTCGGACGACTTGACCCCAAATCAATCAAGCTATCTTCGGGAGCTGCGCGATAGTCTCAGGCGGCGTCAGCAGGGAGGAGAGGCTGATCTTACTATAAAGTTCATCAAGGGTGTCCCAACTATTGTCTCTCTGAATCCCAATGGTGACTCGGGAAACTAACGAGGCCTGTACATCAGTGGAACCTACTGTATACCAACGCACGCTCACTGAAGAACAAGTTGAATGAGCTGCTGGCCCTCACCAACCACTTCAGGCCTCACCTGATACTCGGCACGGAAACATGGTTCCGTCCAGAGATGCCGGACTCTGCTTTTAGTGTTGATGGTTACTCATTGTTTCGGGGTGACAGCGCCACAAACGTTGGTTACGGTGGCGTTTGCATTTATGTTGTGGACGAGTTGTGTACTAGCTTCGATATCAAGGTCAGTAGCCTCGACGTGCCTGGTATCGATAGTGTATTTTTGGACTTGTGTTCTCCTGTGTTCTCTGCCTATATCGGCTGCGTATACCGTCCTCGTCCTTCCCCTGCGGACGATATTCTCTTCGGACACCTCAGCTCCATTTCAAATTGCAAGAAGAATATAATTATTGCCGGGGATTTTAACTTTAGAGAGCTCACTTGGCCAATTACTGTTTCTCCATCACGTGGCACACTGGCTGAAAGATTCCTTTCGGTGCTGGACGATGCGGGTCTGTCTCAGCTCGTTAACAGTCCCACCAGATTCGTGCATGGCCAGACTCCGTCCACACTCGACCTTTTGCTGACGGATGATGACGCCTTAATTAACGGGGTCACCCTACATGATCCTATCGGGAGATCGGACCACGCAGTTATAACAGCTAAAATCCAGTTCATTTGCCAACCGAAGACCACTTGTACTAAGAAAAGGAAAAAAATTATTGACCACCGCTCCCTGAACGAGGGTTTGTTGAGAGTAGCTTGGGATCGGGTGCTTTACTCTGGCATCGATGCTGACTCTGTCTGGGATTCCTTTGTGTCAGTTCTCAACGCAAATATAGAGGATAACACCACGTTCCGCATCACTCGTAACATACCTTCCAAACCATGGCTCAATGGTGAATTTATTGACCAGATTCGCTGCAAGAAAAGTCTTTGGCAAAGATACTTACGCAATAGATCACAGTCCAACTATGACGCTCATAGACGTTATTTAAACCGATTATCTGCATCCATCAAGGCCGCGAAGGACAGGTTCGAGACAGATTTGGCCCGCTCAAAAAATCGAAAGCAGTTCTTCAAATATGTCAGATCGAGTCTCAATTCAAAAGTTTCAACACCTCATGTTCGAAACCATAACGGTGTGATTTGCTCCGATTCTCTGGAATGCGCCAACTCTTTTGCCAAATCTTTCGCTTCAATTTTCACATCGGAACCTGATGAACCAATTCCTGATGTTGATGCACCAAGATGCCACCAGACTCTGGATCATATTAGCTTTAGTCCCACAGAAGTTAACGATATTCTGAGATCACTTGACCACACCTCTGCACCAGGTCCTGACAACATTCCTGCTAGCATACTAAAAAACTGTGCTGAGTCTCTAACTGATCCTGCTACCAGACTACTTAATATATCTTTTGATTCTATGAAGCTGCCTTCAGCATGGAAATGTGCCAGAGTGACTCCAGTGTATAAAAAAGGGGACAAGCTCGACACTTCAAATTATAGGCCCATAAGCCTGCTTCCGATTATTGGTAAGATTGCTGAGAGGTTGATCAGTTCGAGGCTGTTATCGTTTTTTGAGCACAACAGCATAATTCCTGCCGATCAGCATGGTTTTCTCCCGAAGAGGTCGGTCATAACTGCCTTGCTGAGGTGTATTGATGAGTGGACTGAATCAGTTGATCGAAATATTCCGATGGATGTTGCATATTTGGATTTCTCGCGTGCGTTCGACCGTGTGCCGCATAGAAGACTTCTCCACAAGCTCGAGCATTTTGGTGTCAGGGGTGGACTCCTTCGATGGATTGAGTCTTTCCTTCGGGATCGCCAGTTTCAGGTGAGGGTGGCTGACGTTACTTCTCGAAGTTTCGCAGTTGGTAGTGGCGTGCCTCAGGGATCTGTCCTCGGCCCAATCCTTTTCCTGGCCTACGTGGCTGATTTGCCGACGGGCCTGGTGTGCCGTCACTCTTCGTACGCTGATGACATCAAGATCTTCGCTGATGTCTCTTCAAGTGTTGACTTGCGGCAGGATTTGGATCGCATATTCGAATGGTCGATGAGGTGGCTCTTGCCATTGAACATTGATAAATGTGCAATAATGCACTTGGGGAGAGGAAACCCCGGCCATCAGTACTACATTGATGGGCAATTGGTGCGAGTTACCAGTTCCCAAAGCGATCTTGGCGTTCTGGTTTCCGACGACCTCAGTTGGTCTCAACATATCAATGGTATAGTGAGCAAAGCTAATAGACTCATCTATCTCATCAGGCGATCATTTCCCCGTTGCTCAGTGGAGACCTGTAGACTACTCTACATGACCTATATTCGACCCATACTAGAGTATGCTGGTCCTGTCTGGGCGCCTGTGCTGGTTCGGGATCGTGAAACCCTGGAGGCGGTCCAGCGAAGGGCAACCAGGATTCCGTTTGGTATTATGCGTCCAACGTACGAGGAGAGACTCATTTTGTTTGGACTGCCATCTTTTTCGGATCGTCGTGCGCGGGGCGATCTCATCGTGACTTATCGCGCCCTCCACGGGCTTTTCGGTTGTGATATGAGTGGACTATTTGTGCGGGATCGTGCGGGTCGCCGTGGTCATGACCTTAAACTCTACCGTCAAAATTTCAGGTGTACCGTTCGAGAGCATTTTTTCTCCAATCGTGTATTCCACGCTTGGAACGCCCTGCCTAGTGAAGTTGTATGCGCCCCTTCAATAAACACTTTCAAAAACAGACTCGATCATCACTTGAACGTATCGTGATTTTCAGTGTTCATTTGTCTTATTTTGATTCGCACAGCAGCAATGTATTTCTCATTTATTTTTTTTTGTGTTTATATGTACTTGAGATGTATAGGCTCTGGCCTCTTCTCTTATCTTCATTAAATAATAATAATAATAATAAAATAAATTTACTTTGTTTTCTATCACTTAATTTATTAAATACAGATTTCAATAGTGACTCGAGTTTCGTAGTTTTACTACATTTCCAAACTGGTGTATTTCAGGTTGTGTCAGGTATTTTTATATGGCGGAGAGGCTTCGGGCCTTCCAGAACTCCGAAAAGCGGGGAATTCCATAGGTCCGTCTGCTCGTTTAATAGTTTTATTGTAGTGCTATTTAGATGTTTGAGGATTTCTACCGATTCCAAGATGTCCACTATTAAAATCTGTATTTAATAAATTAAGTGATAGAAAACAAATTTCTTTCAATTGAATAGGTAGCCCCTTACCGCTTAAGTGATTTTATATCATTATTTATTATACTTATTTTTATTGCCTACCTCATTGCGTTCATTCCGGCACTCCCAAATCCGCTTTGAATCAACTAGTTGCTAGTATTTCCGTTTGAAGGACGCTTGTACAGGAGCCTAACGATAGTGCGTACTTGGTACTTGTCCCGTAAATTCCCGCGCCAATCTCCTGTAGCGGTTTTGGAACCATCTGCATATCATTTTATTGTATTTTCTTTGAGTAGGTGTTATCCCGTTCCCAACCCTCTCTTTCGCTCAGCATTGTACTGAAGTTTTTCTCAATGCTTCCTTTCCTGATCATTACATCACTAGGAAGGTTTGCAGATGAGATTTAGAGAAGACCAAACTCTCTGACTCCTGATTCTCTCATTGCATGTTACTTCTTCAGATATTCTGAGCAGGGCCTCATGGGCTACCCTAACCATCAATAGATGTAGAGTTGTGAATTCTGTGATGATATCAAGCGCCCTAGTTGGGCACGTTCTCATAGCTCCCGTGAGGCACACACAGGCAAGCCTTTGTACTCTGTCGAGCATTTTCCTCTGAGTTACCTGAATTGCCTTAGCAAACTAGGCTATTACCCTATATGTGATTATAGGTCTTACAATCATGACGTACATCTATCGCATCAGAGCCCTTCTAGCTTTACTGACAAGTACCACCGCTCAATAATTCGAAGGCCCTTCTGCAATAGGTCGCAGAGAGTGCCTCCGAATTTGCCTCTTATTATTAGGACGATGTCGTCAGCATACACACATTCGAAGCCAATCTCTGTAAGCCTGTGTAGTAGTTCATACTAGACTCCATAAAAGGGGGATATCACCCGACCCTGAGGTGTTCCACGAGTAGCTTAGATTTATCGCCCATCGATGTCTCAGCCATTCTCGTCGTTAACACCTCTTACATCCATTTTGAGATGGTATCATTCACTCCTCGCATCTCAAGTGCATCTCTGACTGACACGTGCGTTGTGTTGTCAAAGGCCCCAGATACATGGGGACACACAATACATGACGATTTCTTCGGTTTTCAAAGTTCTCTGGATTACTTCAGTCAGCTGATAAAGGGCAGTCTTCGTTGAACGTCTCGCCCTGTAAGCATGCTGACAATTGTGAAGTGCTGGGTCCTCATGTAGTTATCTGCTACTTTCTCCATCGTTTTAAGGAGAAGCGATGTTAAGCAAATGGGTTTGAAGGATCGAGGGTCAGTCCCGTCCTTTTTCCCTGCTCTTGGAACGAAGGTTACTTTTGCCCTTCTCCGTTTTCCTGGTATTTGACCTAATGCCAAGCTGCTTCTTGTGCTATTCAGTAGATGAGGGAGGATCTCCTTCACTTCTTTCTGCATGAGTATCGGAAACATCCCAACCACTATACGGCTGAAAGGTGCTTATTGCCCATTCAAGTCGTTGCCTTGTGAATATCTTCCTAGCAATGTCCGAGTCCTCCTTGCGGGAGTTTTTGATGTTCTTCATTGCTATCTCAATATAACTTATTGGTTCACTACTTAGGAAGTGTGCTTCGAGAAGAAGAATGGATCGTTCCTTCTCTCCCTCTGTAAGAACCTTCTGGCCTTTTGAGCGACATGCTGCAGTTAGTTCCCCCTCTGCCATAACCTCCTGAAGTCTGCTGCTGTGAGATTGGAAGTGATATCTTCAGAAAAGGATTGAAAATTAAGAGGGGCCTATACCGTAATGACGTTCAGTTCAAAACGCGATTCGGTATTTCTCACGATAGAGACCACCGATTTAAATGGGGTTTTCACTATTATTCAATTTGAAGTGTTCTTCAAGTCGGAAAGTTCATAACTTTTTTTTTTCGTCGACTGAAAAAAGATAAAATTTTTTTTTTCTTTCTTAGTGACTCTATATGCATGATAATAACTTTCCGACCTAGATTAATTTTTTTTATGAATTTCCACACAAAATTCAACACAAAAAGTTTTTTTCAATCGCTCCAAAACCGATTTCAGTAAAATTAAAATTAAACGATGGTAAAGTGCTGCCACCTAATCGACAAACTTGGTTATTTCCACTGTCTACTTATCGTTCCGTCTATCTGGCAATACTGCACATTGAAGCAGGTACTATTCAGCAAAATCCAAAGGCAAATATTTATTGTTTACTTGTAAGGCGTCTGTTATCAGGGAAAAGTGAAAGGGCTGAAAACAACACCGAAGAAGAGGACCATACCATACTATTATTATTAGCGGAGAGTGTGAAAGCTAATTGCATGAGATTTTGTGTCTTGAATGCTATTCAGCTAAAGTAGGATTTTTCTAAAAAAATGAAAAGTTCGAATTATGTTTGTCACTTGTTACTAAGAGATTGAGAGTAATATCAGATATTTCTTCATATATTTTTTTAACGTCATTCAAAAACTTTTGTTCATCAATGTTCATCCAAAAAAACTTCTGTAAAATAATCTTGGAAATAAATATAATATCATAGTCACTAACAACAAATAAAGAAAGCTATTTCAAATTAATGATATCAAAAAATATATGACTTTAATAGGTACTGGAATTAGTCTAACTTGAATATATAGGATGTCCCAAGTTCGAGTGCCTATTAGACGTTTCTGGAGAACTGGACATATTTGAAATCTGGAAATTGGGATTATCATATTGTTCGAAATTTTCTACTGGAGCCTGAGCGCTCTCGGTTATATAAGAAGTGAAAATAGATTTGTTAAAAAAAAATTTCTACAAGCGTGCGCTTTCCCCCTTATTCCTGCACGCATTTCAATTCGTAAAGAATCACATTGTCAAACAGTGCGGAAAAAACCTCTGCTATTCCATTCGCGCACACTTTCCGTGCGGGAATGGAATAGCGGGGGTTTTTGCCGCACGCTTTTTCTAAAGAATGAACTTAATTATGATAATATTATGTTCCTATGCACCAAACGCCACCAACGACGTTGTTATGGAAACGACATGTGAATTAAAATTTGACATCAGTATGAAATTATTTGAATATATCAAATTGAATTTGATCAGTGTGATGAGATCAAATTGATATCTTTTCCGCACTGCACTTTCGTGCGGAAAAATATAACCCTTTTCGCACTTGTTAGGAAAATAACTATTTTTAATTTTTTTCTTCTTTTAAGTATTCAATTTTGAATAAGTACATTTCTGTTTAAACCATGGTTTAATTTGATTCTGCAAAGAAAAATAATTATTGTACTTCAATAAAAAAAAATTAAAAAACTTAGAGAATTATCATAATTTTTTTCGCACAATAAAACGCAATCATAAAAAAAAGGGTACTAATTTGAAAAACGATTTTCGATATTTTTTTCTCTGGAGTAAAGTTTCATATACCTACCTATATTGCCTGTAACTAATAATGTGAATATATACAATTCCTTTGATACAGCTTCTCATACAATAAACAAATTTAAACTCATTAAAAAATTTCGGTTTAGATTTTTAGTCTCAATTACAATTTTTTATATACTGTAGATTCATATGTGCATGATTTTTTTAGTCCCCGACTCTTTTCCGAACCAAACTTACAATCAAAACAGAAATTCGCAATAAATTCGTACAACTAAGAAGTAGTAATATATTCTTATTTTTTTCCTTCACATCTTTCAACACAGGTAGCATGCCTGTCTGGTCGTTGAGCTAAAATCAATATTATAGACCTCAACCTTGAAAGTGGGAATACCCTACAACTGAGGGAATTATTTTATCCCATCTCGTCAAACGTAAGGGCACAGAGGTAAGACTCTTTCCTGTGAATTTACAGTGTTGTCGGAAGTTTCGTAAATAATCCCAGTTCATTCGTGAATATACGAGGGCATTCGACAACTTCCGTCCTTCCCTTGGTAAATGCTGTACGTAACAGGAAACCGCATGTGGAAGAAAAGGACGGTAAATACGAGGAATGTCTGTGATATCTTCGGACGTCCTGAAAATCGACGATTTCTTAGAGGGGGTGGGGGGTAAGACGTGGGTAGAGTTTGACGTGCGCTCAGGAAGCCCCGCGGTATAAACCCCTCTTAAGTCTTTTGGCCTTCCCGATATCCTTATTGTGCTGAGTAAGTTTCTCATGGTACCCCTGCCAGTTAGTGTCTCGTTTGGCTCTATTAAAGAACCGACGGACTTCCTTTCGGAGGTTTGATAGGTTGTCATTCCACCAAGGAGCTTCCTTACTCGATCGAGCCTTGGCCAAGGGGCAGCTAGAGTGTTCTGAATTATTTTTCAGATACCAATCTGTCATGTATCATGAATATAATCTTTCAACATCAGGTACCTCTTATTGAAAAATCCTATATAATAACAATTAGCCATTTCCATTCTTCAAATCAGCCGTTTTATAACCTGAGTATGTTGATTTATGTATTACTAGCTGGCCCGGCGAACTTTGTTCCGCCTAAATGATACTTACGGTGGATTTCACAAGTCCACTCTGATTTTTGAACTATCAAATGTTTCCATGGATATGAGCTATCACACAGAACAGATACACAAAAATAATATGTCATAATATGTCAATCACTAATAATGGCAATTTTGGATTCAGTTATTTCCGCAAATATATTTATTACCCAAAAAGAAATTCAAAAACGTTTCCAAAATTATGAGGAAAGATGCGAACGGACAATTCACGATTGAAACTGATCGCCAAAATCCAATTTACTTGAAATTTCGATAAAAATTCACTGTGATATTCAACCGCTTTTTGATCTGTTAATAGCCTTTCACGGTACTATAAGCCCTATGTAAATTACACGGTAATTGATGTCATATGTTCTTTTTTCGACCATTTCAAACCACGACGACCGAAATGCTCGAAAAAAGAACAGATGACATCAATCGATGGCGGCGAAAGCCTCAACAAATTTATCGTCATTTAATTGTGATAATATCAAATATAGTACCTTCACGATTACGTTATTTGGAATAAATAAAACTATAAAAATAACTAATAATCATCAGTCATAATATGTGAATAGCGCCATCTGAAGTGGTAAGAACGAAACTTTTCTCATATCTCAACGAAATCTAATCATTTTAGACATCTGTACTCCTACGCTAAGACATTTTGGTTTTGCCCTTAGACTATACCCTTAGGGTATAGTCTAAGGTTTTGCCCAACAGCGCAAAGTTGTAGGCAACTCAAATTACACACTATTACAGTGACTATAGAGGGAATACAGTCACTGTACACACTATTTGTTTATATCGCCATCTAACGTGGACAAACGAATAAGCGGTAGCGTAAATGTAACTGTAGCGACATCTAGTGGCCTTACTCTAAAGGAGGAAAAGCATTTCCTGTATAAGTAAAATTTTCATCGATTTTTTCAAAGTTTCATTGTATTTTATAATAACCAGACCGTAGACGAATCCATATATGAAGTTTCATAACAAACAGTCCATCGGATCTCGAGTTATACATGGTGTAACCAACATCTTTCTTTTATATATATAGATATCTGATACTTGCAGTTAAGGATAAACTGCCCAAACCAGTGTATTCATTCACCTTATCGAAAAGCTTATTTACAAAATCAATTATTTGCTCATAATATCACCCGAATATTATCCTCCTTGTTGCTAATACTAAATTTATTTAACAGGACTTCAAACCATGTGAAGTATATTCAATTGAATACTTAATTGATGGTACCACTATGGGATTCTTAGTGACTGATAAAGAGAAGAATTTGGTTCTCTATATGTATCAACCAGAAGCACGAGAATCATTGGGTGGTAAGAGATTTTTTTCATATATGTTAATACAAATTTCAGTGTAACACTTGAACGCTTGGTGTAACATGTTTTTTTTTTCAAGGACAAAAGTTATTGAGGAAAGCTGATTTTCATCTTGGCCAAAATGTTAATACCTTTTTCCGATTGGCTGTGAAAATTACAGAAAGAGACGAAGATAGTAAAATTTTCACGGCCGGTGATCGAAGGCATATGACAATGTTTGGTGAGTAATATAAAAAAAATTTCAACTACGCAAAAAATTTATGGTTACATTTTGGAAACTACGGTAATAATTCACAAAGAATCAAAATCATTATTTTGAAAATCATGGTGAAAATGAGAGTTCAAAAATGTGTAATAGTATATTTCACATTATTCCTCTTTCCGACCGTATAAAAATTTCCTTGATGTATCGCAGCTTCGCTGCGATTTTAAGATTCTTCTGGACCCACTTTTTCGACAGATTCACCCGGGCCGGTCCACAGAGTTACCATTTTAGTATAGTAATTATAATTACTATCCAGAAAGTAAGCTTTTTCCGTGCGCGCGCGATGAGTTCCCGTGTGAAGCGGAGCCGAAAACGGAAACTCGTGCAAGCACGGAAAAAGCCTTTCTCTATTTCAGTATCGTAATGAGTTCATTACAGTACTAAAAACAGTGCTGTAATGAATTCATTACAACATCGTTTTCAGTTAAATTTTTCGTTTTGTGGTTGTCAGCAATGACTTCCGATCCTATCAAATTCCAACAGACGTCAATTTAGAAATGTCAATTTTCATATTTCCTAACATTCACACCAACTGCCAAAATAAATATGAAAGTCACTAGGACCTATAATTTGAATTTTTCGATTGAATTTCACAAAATTTGACTGAAATAGAGAAAATATCGTCTAATACTCGTTGCAGAATGCAATTCCAATACTCATGCGTTCGAAAAATTTCGCATTCGTATTGCAATAGGAGCCCATTCTGCAACTAGTTTTAGAATATACTATTCTGGACGTGTAATGAACGATATTTTTCATTGCACCTCTCTGAAAACAATCTAGCGATATTTGTTCTTCAGCAGAAAGCATTTCGATATTGTAAAACAATAATTATTCAAAACATTGACATCTACTGTCAGCACGCCATCGTTGCTTTGTGTCTCAACATAGATGCATCTATGTCTCAGCGCACCGTAAAACTTTCAACGGTGCGGCCGCACGGAAAAATGGTCAATTTGGATGCATGTCGCATTGGCATGTCAATATATTAGTTTTGTGTAAGTCCAATGATTTAGAGCTACGAACAGCGGTATCAACGTGGGCGATTTCAAATCACGCAGTTAGAGGATGATTCGCACGTGATGATCTGAAAAAATTAATGAAACCCTGGAATGTTCTTCACTAAAACTATGGTAGGAGAGTTTTTCCCTCTATAGAGGTATGAAAAAAGCGTTCGAATTCAGAAAAGAAATTCAATGAATCGGATAATATGATATCTAAACCAATGTGAAAGAAAATTCGTTCACGGGAAGAGGAGTGAACAAACGGCTGAGGCTTGAATTGTTGAATAGCAGAAAAAACTTAATAACAGCAATGCGAGATCAAGAAATGGCAAAAAATAAGTTATGAATGCTGAACATTACACAAAAACATTCAGAGAATCATCTCCAATCGGTTTTGCATATCTATCATAAATATGCAAGTACGACATCGAGTACGACATAGGGCGACAGAATTATGGATATAGAATACTGCCCTCCTAAGCCAAAAAGACGTATCTTAAATCTGACTGTATCTCTTATTCTTTTATTTTAGAATACTTTGAGTTGTATTCAATCCATTTCTTTAGCTCAATCATTATTGTATTTACCCAAAAAACACATAAAAAATTTGTAGATGCGCTTCTGAAATTCTTTAAAATTCCTTATATATCAAAACAAGGAAATTTGAGACACGCCTTTTTGGCTTAGGAGGGCAGAATAGAAGAGCCCCTTCATGCTGGCCAACTGTTTAAAAATCACTTCCCTTTTTTTCGCAATTATTCAACTCTTACCTGAAAGCTTTAATCCTGATGAATATATCCTAAGAATATTAGATGTCACGAAAGTCTCCTTCAGGAGTGATGATTTTTTCTTTTCTTATGTTTTCATCAATGCTTCTTTGCTATGAATAAGATATCCCCACCAGAAAGTTTCTATGGAGAATTTGAATTTTACGATCCTTATGAGGATTTCGCTGAAGATTTTGCGTTGGCTTTGCCTGGAATATTGGGCGCGTTCATCGGACTAAGCAGCTACCGCTCCGATCCATCGGTAACAGTTGAGAAACATCGAAGTTTTATGAACGACCTTTTCGCTCCATGCTCCTTCCTATGTCAAAGCCACATGATTTGATGTCGTACTCTTGTTTATTTTCCATTTTCAAATGAAACTTCAACCTATCACCATCAACAAACTTCACGCTTTTGACATGTAGCATAAAAATAGACCGCTCGAAAAAATGACGTCCGCTCCAATGTAGCGCTCAGGTAGCATAAAGGTTCATCCGACTTTTTCACAACAGTTTGCCAACTGTTGAGTCCGATGAACGCGCCCATTGTGTAATTTGTCAAAAATTAGATGTTTTATTAGATAATTTAGATTTCGAAATGTCCACAATTTTGGTGGATCTTATTCATAGATTCATAGCAAAGAAGCATTGATGAAAACATAAGAAAAGAAAAAATTATGACTCTTAAAGGAGACTTTCGTGACATCTAATATTTTTAGGATATTAGGATTAAAGCTTTCAGGTAAGAGTTGAATCATTGCGAAAAAAAGGAAGTGATTTTTAGGTATTTTTGAACAGTTGGCCAGCATGAAGGGACTCTTCTATTCGAGCGTAGTGGCAAATAAGTTTACAAAAGTGTAGGCCTCGTTTTAGCGCCAGTTGTCGATATGCGCTTGCGTCGGGAATTTTCTTCGTGCTGCCGATTACCCAATCACCATATTCCTATCGCGCATGCGCAGAGTCCGCTAGCTGTTTCATTTTTAATTTCAAGAATAAACAAAGTCGCGCAGAGGAAGGATGGGCTTCCTTCAGGTAGAGACTTGCTTTCAGGGCTCCAGGGTCGGATCGAGGACCCAATTAGAAGGGTTTCAGTGTAACAAAGAAATTCAAAGCATTCACTTGTATTCAAATTTCATAATTCTCCTGTACCTACTATCGACATTCCGTTCTAAGCTTTAAGTACGATCCTGGCAGTCTTTTGGGGGCGTGAAAAGGATTGTAGAGAAGACCGTTCGACCAATAAGATGTAAGTAATGCGCAAAACAAACCGATTTGGTTTATTTGTTTGCATTCTCTTATATTTGAACAGGCTATAGTATGGGCGAGCAGATCTACCCTTTAAGTAGTTATCCTCATCGTTGAACTCGGGTGATTTTATTGGCGAAATGTCAAAGTTTGATCAATTTTCCTGTAAAAATGGGAAAATAATGGGGAATATGAATACCAAGCTATTTTGCATTGACTTTTCCTCCTTCGATCCGTATATTTACATCACGGCCAGGATATGTGTGAAAAAAGTTGTATCTACACTACTGGAAAAAATTAAAGGATCAAAAAATAATTCCAAATTTTTCGGCAATTTTCAACATGCCGTAACTTTGAGAGGAATGGTCGTACAAGGAATCCAAAAAAAGGAAATTGTAGCTCCAAGTGTCTAGTTTTTGGATTAGAACTTCAAAAATTTTAAGTTTCAGTGGTTTTCGAGTAATGATAGAAGAATCGGCAACAAAAAAATTCTCAAAATTTTACCACTTTTTTTTTTCTTGTCTACGAGCGTGGTAATTTTATTTTTGCATAATCGTTATAATGATGGGATACTTTGTTAATTCAGCTTTAATTTATTTTTTTATTGACCTCAATACGTCCACTTCTCGCCGAGATATCGGTCTTCAAATGGAAAAGGATCCATTTGTCTTTGATTATCGATTTCTCAGCAACCAATGATCGCACAGAAAATTGAAGGGGGGTTTCAAGACCTTAAATGAACTCCCATTAATGAACGACCATTGCTTATTCATAGAAATTTTTTTTCTTAATGTCGCATCAATATGAAAATTTAACAAAAAAAGGGCTTTTGGTGGTTTCTTGGAAAATCTACCGCTGGATCGAAAATGTTGAGGAAACCAATAATGTTAAGTGTGACTTTCACAGTTCGATATGTTGATAAAAACCTTACGAAGAGCCAACTCAATTCAGCGAGCCGTTTTTTTGTTTGACTCGATTGAATTTTTGAAAGAAAATAAGGATCACGTTTTTTGCTCTGAGAAGCTCGTAATCTTCAAAAAAGGCAAAAAAGAATTTTCTCGTGCTTTTTCCACATTTTAATTGCAGATAGTTCATAAATTTCAAAAAAAGAAAAATAAAAAAACAACAAATAACATTTTTATTAATTTAATAACGGGTATTGCCACCCCTGTTTTCAATAACGGCTCTCAAACGTTCAGCCATGTTAATGCAGGCGGTAATTTGAGGCTGATGAATGATTGAAGGATTCACAGAAAACTCCGACGGAATTTCGAATTTACCGAATTTTGAGCAGAGAATCGCTTGATTGAATTAAAATGTGGAAAAAGCTCGAGAAAATTCTTTTTTGCCTTTTTTAAAGATTACGAGCTTCTCAGAGCAAAAAACGTGATCCTTATTTTTTTTCAAAAATTCAATCGAGTCAAACAAAAAAACGGCTCGTGGAATTGATTTGGCTCTTCGTAAGGTTTTTATCAACATATTGAACTGTGAAAGTCACACTTAACATTATTGGTTTCCTCAACATTTTCGATCCAGCGATAGATTTTCCAAGAAACCACCAAAAGCCCTTTTTTGTTAAATTTTCATATTGATGCGACATTAAGAAAAAAAAATTTCTATGAATAAGCAATGGTTGTTCATTAATGGGAGTTCATTTAAGGTCTTGAAACCCCCCTTCAATTTTCTGGTTTCTGGTTTCTGGTTGCTGAGAAATCGATAATCAAAGACAAATGGATCCTTTTCCATTTGAAGACCGATATCTCGGCGAGAAGTGGACGTATTGAGGTCAATAAAAAAATAAATTAAAGCTGAATTAACAAAGTATTTCATCATTATAACGATTATGCAAAAATAAAATTACCACGCTCGTAGACAAGAAAAAAAAAAGTGGTAAAATTTTGAGAATTTTTTTGTTGCTGACTTTTCTATCATTACTCGAAAACCACTGAAACTTAAAATTTTTGAATTCCTTGTACGGCCATTCCTCTCAAAGTTACGGCATGTTGAAAATTGCCGAAAAATTTGGAATTTTTTTTTTATCCTTTAATTTTTTCCAGTAGTGTAGTTTAAAAAGGCCCTTTTTGTCGGAATTTTTCGCCATTTTCGCCAATTTGCTTATACCTCTACTTCTCCTAGAGAATTGAAATTTCACCCACATATGAATCGATTATTCCTCTTTTCGACCGTATAAAAATTTCCTCACCGTATCGCAGCTTCGCTGCGATTTTGAAATTCTTCGGAATCCACTTTTCGACAGATTCCCTCGGGCCGGTTCACCAAGTTACCATTTTAGTATAGTAATAGAACGACCAAAAGGAATCAAGTTACTAGGGATTTCAACCCTCGAATCATGGATTAATAATATCAAGTGCAAGCCTGGGTCCAATAAAAATATATTTGCATTTGGGCTTGAAGGCAAATTCCATGGTGCCCCATAAAAAAAAGATATTCTCATATTCCAATAAATGAGGAATATAGGTTGCAATAAATACTCGGACATAATAGAAGGTATAGAAACTCCATATCCACAACGATTCATTTTATGTAATTTTTATTGCAATTTGCAAAAAAATGTATACTCCCTATTCAAAAATTCTACTTGATATATTCAAAGGTCAGACCGAATATCTGCATTTGTTGTCCCCCTGAAGAGTAAGATACTTTTATTTGAAATATTTTCTGATCCAGCTAGATATTTCAGTGGATCTTTAGAAATGCCTCACCCAGTGTAGTGAATGAAAAAATATTTTTTCTTTTTTTGTATCGTATGCTGAGGCGAAGGAGAATATTTCCGTTGAAGTTCGACGCCAGCCTTCAGATGAACAAATTTCAGTCCGGATTGGTTCGAAACTCTCTTATTTGATTTATCGTATACCGGATCTGCCTTCAAATACGAAAATTTTTTTCAATAACGAATATAGATCCGGATTGAATGCTTCTTTTCAATTGCAAATGGCCATAAATCATAACATAGACAATATTGATGACATATCATCGCTTCATTCTAATCAACTATTTATGCGCAATTATATGGGAAGTCTTTGATCGGAAATACATTTGTCAAAACAATACCCTTATCGAAAAAAGCGAACATTCAGTTAAGTATTATTATACGGGAAGACTGAGGTTTAATCTGTTCTCGTGTATCATACGCAGAATTGTATGGTACCCCTTTTACATTCCCTCTGCTAACACGGATTTACGAAAAAAAGTATGTATTGCTTTCTTTCAAAAGAATATATATTATGATATAGTAACAAATGGTACCTAAGAAGTAATAACAACTAATAATCATTAAAGATAATTTTATTAAGGAAAGCCATGTTGTAGCTACGAACGACGTTGTCGCCATCCCGTGACCTTGCGGCGAACTGATAAGTTCGGACGTTTTTGGCAATTCATTTTTGTAGCGGAGGCTTCTCTCCAGTTATTCTATGCTCCTAGGTATAACTATAAAATATACCTGCAAATTTTATTTTATCGAAATACGAATTTGGAACAGTAAATTTTATTATTTATTCCTCCCACAGCAGAATTATCAAAATAAAGATGAGACATAACGTTAGTTTGTTCCTAAAATTATTATTGTTTATAAAAATTGGATGTTTCCCTAGAAATGCACCATAACGTGAGTGAAAAAAATAGTCAACACTTTATGTAACCATCCTTCTCTAAAAGGAAGAAGATCATTCTCTTCAACGGACCAGCGTTATTTATCAAGAGTATAATGACTTGGACAGTGGCGGCTCGTGACTGTTTAAGGTGGTGAGGCACATCAGAAAAAAAAAAGATTTCTTGCCGTAGTATTGCCGACATAAAGGCTGTTGCAAAACTGATGATTAAAATAGTTCTTGATCGCTAGCATGCTCAAGGTCATCTATTTCGAGGAACATTTTGCTTTATGAGATATTTATCTGTAGTGATGACGAATTATCTCACTGGAAAACTAAACATTTTAAAGGGTGTGTATTAAAAGTAATTTGAACCCATTTGAAAAGAATAAGCTTCCTGGTCGAAATCCTCGAATATTTAGACCTTTTTATGAACATCCTCTACCAGGGAATTGCTTTGCATTATATCATCAGAATTAAAACAACTATTGTAGAAAATTGAGACAATTGAAGTTTATTTCACTCTGATAAAGAAGTAAAATCTTCCACTTTTCGATAATTTTTTCGTAATATGTCGCAATATGTCGGCTGAATAAAGAAAATTGGATGCCAATAAATATAAATACTAATTTTATACAGGGTGTCCCAGAAGTCCCGCACTTTCTTGAGGAGCGCTACAGAAGAATAACTAGGCAGTGGGGACGCGAGAGTGAGACGCCAGTCTCTGTTTACTGCGTGAAAAACCGGCAGCAGCTCTGGCGTCTAACTCTCGCGCCCCCACTGCCTAGTTATTCTTCTGTAGCGAGCTACTGATTGGTCACTTTCATTAATCAATAACTTATTAACTACGTTATCAAAAAAATTCCAAACATGAACATTTGGGCTTAGAATATTTTTCACTTTCGATCCCCTCAAGGAAGTGCGGGACTTCTGGGACACCTGTATACTAAACGTATTTTACACTTTTCGGTCTGGACCACAGTTGGGGCGTGGCCTAATTTCTGCTTAAACTGGACTCGAAGGATTCCCCATAGCACAGCCAAATTGAAAGTAGCTTGACTCTAGGCAAAAATCAATCATCTCCATAAAGAGTTTTGGAGGAATATTAGTGTACGCCGAAATGAATTTCCATTGAGTGTACTTCGAACTAGTTCGGCAGTAAACGATCAAATAATTTGGAGGGGTTACCATTTGAAAAATCCGACCCAATTATAATACCGCTTCAAACTAACACATTTAGGCTGCTATATCAGTGCAAGAGCAACAACTTTTACAGTAAACGTATTCCGAACAGATCGCTTTACTTCTTACATTATTATATGATTCATCCTCATAAGAATAAGAATTACTTGAAATACTATCAAATAAAGTTAAAAAATCCAAGTTTTTCGAGTGTTTACATTTAACTGGGGAATTTGTGACTACCCACTCGGTCTTACTTAATCCATTTCGCCTTCGGGTCTCGGATAGTAATCGAATTTAGTAACAATATAAAAAGTCTTTTCGAAACATTCATACGAACACTGAGACAAACCTACATGAAAACAGTTAAAACTCTTGTTACAAATCTATTTTAATTTGAAAACTGACCTGAGTTCTAGATTAATCTGAATAGTGCAGAATAATTGAAGTTTGCCCTTCTCGAGAGAATATCTCGATTCGAGAGGATAGCCACAGACTCGACGAAACATTTGGCTTTTAGGCGTCTTCTCGGGGTCATGTCGAGTCCCTATGAGGTAGAATAACGTGCGGGGCCTGCCTCTGCCGTTTACAAAGAAACCGTGAGATATGGAAACGTAGACCCAGGGCCGTAATTTATTGCTATATAATGAAGAGAAATAATAATATAAATGCGTATGGATGCAGACAGTAAAAAAATGGGAAATGATGAAATAAATAATTAATAAAATATGATATTTATACTTGAAATTTTCGACATTTTTTGACGAGGCACTTCCTCATAGGATAAGCCGCCACTGGACTTGGGTCATACACGCTACTGTCTCGAGAACCGTCTGTTCGTCTTGATTACCGTTTCCTAGATATAGGAATATATAGAATACTTCATCCCCATCTTCTATTACCAAAATAAAAATAAATAAATGAATGTATGTATTTATTTAAATTGACCTATGTAAGTCCTTCAGCCCAATGAATTACAAGATAGCTAGATGGCTCTCAGACTCAGAATCGCTTCAAATCAGTAAAACACGGAGGTTGGCTTACTTTTCTTCCTGATACTATAGTACACTGAATCGAAAAACTAATCGAAAATTTGGATATGCAAATCCAGAAATTGCTCTCAATTTTCACCATTTGACTCTTCAATGTCCTGAAAAAGAATTCATTTTATAAATGACATGAATTTGTGACATGTATTATTATTCTTTCATACAAATTTTTAATTGATTAATGGATGTATTTTCTAGCTACACTTGATGGAGGAATGGGATATATTATGCCCTTACCTGAAAAAACGTATCGTCGTCTACTGATGTTACAGAATGTTCTAGTAACTCATGGTGCCCATATCGCTGGTTTGAATCCAAAAGCATATAGGTGAGTTGTTTCCATGATTTACTTTTGAAGAATTTTTATGGCTAGTGTAATCTATTCAGATATCGAAACTTTGTTGTATTTCTCAAACGACTTCGGTCTGCTTTCGCTTGAGAGTTTCACAACAAAATGAAAATAAGTTTCCAAATTCTGAAATGTTCAGGATAATTCATTATTTTCATAAAACTAAAACATTTGATTTAGACCAGTGCAGAGTTTCAATCAAGGGGTTGACCCTATTTTGTATCCTTAGTGATAATCAATTATATCGTAAATTATTACCGAAAACTTAAAAGCTCAGAATGAATTAAAAAATATATCAAAGTGATTGTACAATTCTATTCAAACTTCCATTCATTCAAATCAACTATCTCGTCCATATCTTGGAATTCGATGAACTTTTTCCACCTTGGTCCTTGGCTTTACGAGCCTAATTATTTGTTCTATCCAAAAATTTTATTCAATGAATTTGTAAGAGTTAGTAAATTGAATTGAAATCAACAATGTAGAGGAAAAAATTATACCGTCAACTAGAAGAAAAACAATTTGGTAAATTTGACGATAATTTTATTGTAGCGGCAACACTGATGCCTTGCAAATTGCTTCTTCCCATCAATTTAGTGGGCAAGCTATATCCCTCTCTGTTTAGTCAGAGCCTACAGATTGCCCCTCTCTCTCTGTATCCGAGGATCAACGCTTTGAATGGAGAAAGATCGGGTTTCACCAACGATTTCAATCTGGTTTATAGCAGTAAATGATAATTTTTGTGGTTTTCAAGTCAAAATCAATCGGTTATCTCATTTATCTCCTAAAACCGGATTAAAATGTTTGGTAAAACCCGGCCTAAGAGTGTGAGGGACCAAACGATACCGAAGAGCAGCATGTTGCTTAGAACAAGTAGGATGGTCAACTGGATAATCCACAACTTTCCTTTCTCTTCCAATCTCTGTGGATATGCAGGGTGTTTTTAAATTAATGCGAAAAACTTCAGTAGGTGATTGCTGTAGGTTTTCTATAACCAAACTTCCTCAGCCCACTCCTTTTCGAGTTTTTATTTTTTTATCTTCAGCTATTGGATTCCGGAAATGATTTTGAAAATAAAAAAATTGTTTAAAATGAAACAAGGATTTCAAGTTATATTTCTCTTTCATGAAACCTCATCTCGAAAGAAAGGTTTTGATATGAAATACCCATTGGTTGCTAACTTCAACCTCGTACCAGGAATATTGAAAAAATACCCCAGATTAGTCCCTAGCGAGTGCACTAAAATTACAGAATTCAAGATTTTAGCGTTTTTGAAATTTTGAAAATCAAAATAAATTTAGTCACCACTTTTGAAGGTGATATCTCGTGTAGGGGTGGGCCGAGAAAATTTAGTTATAGGAAAGACCTATCTTAATTTCAGACGAAGAACTCTCAGGGGTCCGGGGTATAGACTCTGTGGATGTCATAGACCTAGCTGCGGGGCACCTCCAAGGCCGAATTTTGACGGCTTATGAGGATAGCGGCCCACTTAGGCGGTCGACATCCAATAGGGACGTGCCCTGGTGGAACTCCAATCTAGCAAAGCTGCGGAAAAAAGGCCGCATGCTATATAAAAAGTGGTCTAACTCCAGGGCACTGGAGGACAAGACCGCATATAGAGCGGCAACTACCAAATATAGTAAAGAATTGCGTGAAGCCAAGAGAAAATCATGGCGTTCCTTCTGCCAAAGCATTGAGGACACGTCCTCCAAACTACATAAGGCCCTATCAGAAGATCATAGCAACGGTATATGGGACAGCTAAAGAGGATGGATGGTGAGATGACTGACACAGACGACGAAACGTTGTCACTCATGCTAGAAACTCACTTTCCGGTTTCTCGAATCTTTCATGGCAGCAAACCGAGTCAAGGTGTCTCGGCACCCAGACGAGGTGCCAGAAAGATAGCTGCGGAACTCTTCACAAAAGAAAGGATTCAAAGGGCCATCGAATCCTTCAAACCTTAAATCTCCAGGCGGGGATGGCATATACCCAGCGATGCTTTATAGGGGGCTGCAGGTCTTTCTACTGGACCTCGTATCTGGGGATATGTACCAGAATGCTGGCGGGACGTGAGAGCGAGTTTCAATTCTAAGGCTGGCAAGCGGCCGGGGACTGATGTTAAATCATTCCGCCCCATCAGCCTCTCCTCCTTTCTCAGAAAGCAATAATTGATCAGGATATCAGAGCGGGACTACTGTTAAGGTACCCTCTGCATAAGGATCAATATGCCTACCAGGCAGGAGAATCAACAATCTCGCCTCACCGGGAAACTGGAGAAGATCTTGGAATACAAAGAGATTGCTCTATGTGCTTTTATTGATTTTGAAGGCAGTCCATTCATCGTGCGCTGGTCACGAGGGGCGTGGAGCCGGCAACGGTGACTTAGATTATGGCATCGCTGAGCAGACGGATAATCAATATGCACCTTGGCGCGACGTCCCTAACTGCGACACCCGGAGACGGGTGCCCACAGGGGGTTGTTCATTGCCACTATTGTGGTCACTGGTCGTCGTCGACCTCTTAAAAATACTTTCGGAAGCGGGTTTCGAGATCTGCGGTTATGCCGATAACCTTGTGATTGTGGTTCGGGGCAAGCATGATACACTGATCGGATGCAAGCCGCTCTAACCCTGAATATAAATCCCAAAAAGACAATACTGGTGCCATTTACCAGGAGAAGGGAATTTTCTCTTAAGGCATCAATAATGAACGGGACTGCCCTAACCCCAACGAACCAGACCAAATTTCTAGGTGTTATATTCGATCAAAGACTCTCTTGGAGTCCACACCTCGAGGCTCACATGCCAGAGAATGGTCGGAAAAACGTGGGGGCTTAAACCGGAACTGACCAACTGGATCTACAAATCCATCGTTCGGCCAATCATTAGCTATACAGCGCTCATTTGATGGCCGAGAGCAAAACTAGTGTCAGGGCAATCAGCCCTGGAAAAACTACAACGAACAGCGTGTCTATCTATCACAGGAGCAACACGCTCTTGTCCAACTGCTGCCATGCCGGTCATCTTGGACCTGCCTCCCCTAGATATCTTTCTGGAAAGTGAGGCGGCCAGGTTGGCTGTCAGGGTGGCAAAAGAACACGAACTGAAAACTGGCGACTACTCAGGACACCTTCGCATTCTAAATGAGTGCAAGGGGCTCCAGGATGTGGTCACAGATAACTTACCACTGAGACTCGAGATCCAGAAAAACTTCAACACGACATTTCCAATGGGACAATGGGCTAATAATGAAGTGGCTTTCCCCAGAGGGTCTGCGGTATTCTATACCGATGGCTCGAAAACCGAAGATGGGCGAGTGGGAGCTGGCGTACACGGTCCCTTGGTCCAATAAGCCATACCTATGGGTTCTTGCCCTTCGGTATTTCAAGCAGAAACATTTGCCATTAGGGAATGCCTTGCGCTGTGTACAAGACGCAACTACCGGAGGGCAATAATATACATAATATCGGATAGCAAAGCAGCCCTGCTATTGCTTGACTCGCCACTAGTCAGGTCAAAGTTAGTCTGGGAATGTAAAACGTCCCTCAACACACTCGGAGAAACAAACCAGGTCAACCTTATTTGGGTACCTGGCCACTCCGGGATAGATGGCAATGAAGCGGCAGATCGACTTGCCAGGGAAGGGGGGTCTATTACCTTCACCGGTCCAGAGCCATTTTGTGGATTCCCAGCCAGCCATCAAGCGATGTCAGTTAAGGAATGGGAACAAAAGAGAAAGCTTACGTTCTGGCAAACGATCAATGGCCAAAGACAGGCCAAGTCATTTCTCTCCTACTCGACGAGCTGGACTAAAAAAGTTCTCTCACTCAGTAAACAGGAACTGAGGAAACTGACAGGCGCACTCACGGGACATTGAAGAACATGGGGAAGTCGCCGGAAGACATATATGTCGTTTCTGTCAAGAAGCCACTGAGACAGCAAAGCACTTGTTATACGAATGTGAAGCTATTCATCGGAAAAGATTACAACAACTTAGCTTCTGGTTTATAAAGCCGGAATAAGTGATGGATGTAGCCCCCAGAAAGGTGATTGAGACACTATTGCCTGACTGGTAAACAGCGCGGGGATGCACCGTAGATCTTTAGGTCAAGGTGCATGCGAGTTCAGATGATCTTCCTCCCCTCCTCTAATCTAATCTTAATTTCATACGAGCAATCATCACCTGAATTTCTTCGCATGAATTCAGAAATACCCTGTATAAATTAATAAAGTGTTTTCCCTCTTCTGAAAAGATACGAGCCCCATCTAAGTTTTGGTTTTCCATCTTCTGGGGGTTCACAATACTGTATAACAACACTTTTATAGGTTGTTTCTCCAGTCAATTTTCCTGGAAGACCATTATTATTATTATTATTTGAACTGGGGTCGTTATGGCACAGTTAGCCTTCCAGGAACTGCGACCACATGGATTTTTTGTTCTCTACCCTACTTATTATTGAAACCCAAGGAGATTTTCGATGGTGTTAATAAGATCCGTAAGACCGGTTTCCCCATATGAATGGTTCTTAGACCAGCCTGCTCTGGACACGTGCATACCATGTGTTCAGCTGTTTCTACTCCTGATCCACAGAGCCTACAAATATCATCTGCTGACTTTTCCATACGGTACAAATGATGTTTGTACCTGTCAGCATACCTAACATCACCCGAAGCTCAGCTAGTGACAGCTTTAGGAGCTTACTGGTATTAGTCGGTGAAATCATCACGAATTTCTTGGACTGAGTGAGTCCAGGAGTGTTTCTCCAGATGGTTATTCTGTTGTCCAACTCCCATTTTTGAATCGCTGCCTTATATTGGTCTTTTCCAAGCCCATCGGCTTTTTAATTTCCTTCGACACCACAATGCCCTGGCACCCATAGTAAAGTGACGTTATTGCCTCTGGCCAGTTGCTTTATGGTGTTACGGCACTCCCAGGCCAGCAGAGATCCCTGACAATGTGATTTCCGGGACCCCAGCGATGCCTGGTGCTGTCCGTGGTGATGAAGATATTCGCCCTTTTGAGGTTCATTTTAAGCCAGTATCTCGGTATGTAAAATGGTAAACCATATGGATGACTTTTTGTCCAAGCGATTTACGAAACTTATTGCGCTATGACCGAAATCGAAGATTGTTGGCATCCGATGGTTTAGTCAAGAGGTTTGAATCGAGTTGATTCAATATCCTCATGTGACCAACCCAGTTTCCAGGTATAAGTTTCCCGTTAAGGGATATTATTTTTGCACCCAGCAGGCTGCAATTCCTCACATGTAGATATAAGGGAGGCAAATCGAGTATGCCCGAAAATCCCGTCTGGTGGGGTTGTACAGGGTGAGTCTTTGACTTGTACATATATTTTGACTGTAGATTCCTCTCATCAAACGAAACACTTTTTTCCTATACCATTTTTCAAAATTCGGTTTGGTTTGGGAGATACAGGGTGTCGAAAATCAATGAAAAAAAAAACACTTTTCTGTTTATATCTCCGGAACCGTTATTTCGAATGAACTGGATTTTGGTTGAGTTTTTACTCTATTCATGGTGCATATTCCTCAATCAAAACCTATTCAATATCTCTACTAGTATAAAAGTTACAGGGTAGTCGACTCATCAATACACGCGAAAACACCATAAAACCACTTTAAAAAGATAAACGGTTCATATTTTCGAAAGAATCAATCATTTAAGAAACTGAAAGTATTCCTATTTTTTCAATAAAACGCGTCGTTTTCGAGTTATTTCCAATTTTACCCGGAGAAATTTGACGAAAAAATCATTAATTTCAAGAATAATCTGAATGCGTCTCTGAATTAAATATCATCGAATATTATTCCTTCTCTGGTCTTTAAACCAGTTCACAATGTTGTCACAATATTTATCAACTTTGTCGAGATATTTTAATAATAAAATCTCACAAATGTGGGAGATAAAATTGAACACCAAGGAGGATTTGATACGCACAGTTTCTATTGAAAATTCATAGTTACCGGTCCATATTGAAGTTGAATGTCGATGAAATACAAAATTCGGATATGAATGATGAATCTCGATACAAACTACTTATCAAATTGAAATTAATGAAAAATAATACGATACCTGATAATCTGTGGCGATGTTTCTATTTAAACAACATCCTCTTGGAATTTTATAAACTCGACACGGTTGAGATTATATTAATTCACTTCACATAATAATCACATTAGAACAATAATGCACTGAATGTATTCAGAACTTCACATAATGTTTACAACAGTTTGTTCAGAGACTCTGGTTTGTTATTGTTTATAGTTGGTCTCCAGATAACTAAAACTTCGATTTTCGCTCTACGCATGCGTGGTAAAATTTGGCGGCAAAGTCGATTTATGATGGAAACGGCAGAATTCATAGATATTTATACCACGGTACACAAATGTATCGTGATTTATACTATGTTTCGTAAAAAATCCTTAACCTCAATGAAAATGTCAGCAAGCTGACAACATCTTCTTGAAATTTCTGTGCAAAAATTCACAGAATCGATAAAAATTAGATTAGGTTAGGTTGTTTAATATTAAATCTGAATGAAAAGTCTTTCTTCACGATATTGTTTGGGAATTTCGAGGAAAATATGAACAAGTTATTAGTGTTTACAAACTAATCTGCAGAAAAATCGAAGAAGGAACTTATTTTGGTGGAATAAATATGGCTTTTTCAGTTGCAGATATAAACCGATGAAACTAACTGTTTTTGTTGAAATTATCGTGTTTGCAACATTTTTATTCCAAAAAGGTTAGTACTTGAGTATTCCCTAAATGTATAAACTCAATTTCTATCGAGAAATATGAATTTTGAATCAATTCCACAGTATCATTTCAGGGACGTAATTAGCACAATTTTTTTTTCAAATGGCTATATCTTTTTAACAGAGCCGAATTCGGAAAAATGGAAAAGGAAAAAAATGTTTCTTTTGACCTCAAGAATTTTCAGTTGAAATATATGTACAAGTCAAAGACTCACCCTGTATACCTCCCCAGTGAGTCTCAAGCAGAGCTCGCAGACTCTCTTCAGGACCATTCGTGAAGTGGTTGCTAGGGCTGTTTTGTCTATTCCCTCACCGAATATTCTCCAGGAATGTCTTTCAGCTTTTCTTACATGTTTTTTGTAGTTTGTCAGGGCCAGCTGCGAGAGCGAGAGCTTAGCCCTGTTGAAGGCTATCTTCGCCTTTCTCTTGAGGTTTTTGAGATTATTATTCCACCAGGGAACTTCTCTGGAGATCGTTTTCTTCCTGAGTGGACAACTGTTCTCAAAAGCTCTCTTCAAACATGATGTGAAGTGAGCAGAGGCTTTTTCCAAATCGTCATTTCAGCTGATGTTGTATTTCAGGCCTTCCTTAGATGGGCTACATCGAGTTCCCAGTGAGTCTTTCTGGGTATCAAAATCAGCTGGAACGACTGCTTCAAGGTCGAATTCAATTGCCATATGGTTCTTTTGAGACCCTCCACCCCTTGATCATATCCGCAATAAAGGGTGTCACCACAGAAGGTCGATTACTTCCCTTCTAATCGCATTGATAGAGGTTGGACTATAAGACTAATTAAGCTTCTGTTTTTCTTCAGAAGCATTGACATGATCAAATGATTTAACCCTACTTCTATTATTTGTTCCACCCCTATATCTACCAGGACTCTACCTATATCTACCAGGACTCTACCTCCTGAACCTCTATGCCTATCATTTCTAGCAGGTCTATCCCTAACATTTCTTCTATCTTATAACTTCTTCGCTATTTATAATTTTTAGTTCGACTTCGCCATTCTCTTCTTTTCTTATCCGGCTTTTTATCATCTCTGTGATCTTTTTTGTATATATAAAAACCGTTACATATTTAAACAAAAACGTTTTTGTTTAAATATGTAACAGTGTGTAATATTTAATTGTATTATGAATGATTGTCTTACTAACGAAGAGAAAACCTCAGATTCAGAACCCTGAAGAAGGAAAGAAAAAATTTCCGAAAGCTAGGTGAATGAATAAAGAGTAAATATCTTAAATTAATAGGTCGAAATCCCTTAACCTACCATAAAATTAAACTATTATATAGGTATATTTGATGCCCTTAAATTATCGCTAAGTCATACCGAAACACACTGTATATTTTATATCGACATGACGACAAGAAATATGGGGAAAAGGCTCAATGAACATAAAAAAAGGACCAAATTCAGCATTGGGAACTCATTTGTTGGGACAGCACCTCAAAACGACACTGGATAACTTGGAGATATTGCACAAGGGAAACAACTTTAGAAAATTAACATTGCTCATTTACCAACTTATTCGAGGTATTTGGACATGGACCGAACCCTGAAAATGTTCCATCTCTTAAATCTTTTCCTTTGAAAGAAAAACATAATCTTTTGAGACCATTTTCGGCTCAAAATTCGTCCAGGTGATACGTTCTTGACAATCGTGCTCTAATGACGGCATTCAATTTTTGCAGCATTTATTAGTTTAACCATGATAACCTGAAGAGGGTTTGGGATTATATCATTGCAGCATGTTTTTGTTTAATTTTCAGGACCTATAAAAGCCATAAAAAGTTATCAGCAAATCCTTGTCGTTCAGTAATTGATGGTGAATTAGTTTGGAGTTTTCTTAATCTCACCCTGACTGAAAAAGTTGAAGTATCGAAGAAGATTGGAACGAAAATTGATGAATTATTAGATGATCTCGGAGAACTACAGAAGCTGACGAGTCATTTTTGATAAATTTGTTATTTGAAGTATTTAGTTATGTATATATAGTCTAATAATAAAATTTTTTCATGATTTTGTATGTGTTTGAAATATTTTTTCTGATAAATAAACAAACTTAGTGTTTGTGGATATGTTTAAAACATTTTCGAGAGTAATTGTCAAGGATTTTTTATATATAAAAAGTCACACAATGTTAGTTTCGCATGTTTGAATATTTCTAAAAAACCTTTTGGATATTCACAGAAAACTTTGTTTACTCTCAAGACAGCTTAAATACCCTTAGTCCGAAGAAACGGGAATATTCATCCCTGTGTGCCATTTGCATTTCTGAAATTTTCTATTTTATTATTGTTTTTTCTTTCGCATCGTTCACTAATGAAATATTAAAATTGCAATTGAACATAGAACCATCTTGGTTCCATGTATTAGAGTTATACGGCAGCATCCTACTAATATTAGTTATAAATGATATGTCTGAAGACCAAGATAAGACTCGTGATAATAATGAGACACTAATTGTTATTTTCCTTCTGAAAATTTATCATTGATAAACGGTCATGCCGAACAATAATCATTAGCTTCAAATCTTTCTGGAGGATATTGGTGTTTGAAAGAGGACTGTTACACTGCTTGGTGTCATCATGTGACAAATAAGAAACAAAGCGAGAAGAGTATTGGTCCCAAGCGTAACTTTGGAGCACACATGACGTAACTAGTTTATTTGAAGAGAAATTACCTCACATACCCTTAACTGTGAGAAAAGCAGAAATCCAATGCAGAAGTTTATCTGTTTGGGTAACGAGACAACGTCAAGAACTTCTAACTCATAGGCAAGTTGCCCAAGGGGCCCCCGATCAAACGCTTCAATATAAAGATTCATCAGGAGGCCAAGTGGATGCGGCCATTCCTGAACGATGGCCAAGAACTTCTAACTCATAGGCAAGTTGCCCAAGGGGCCCCCGATCAAACGCTTCAATATAAAGATTCATCAGGAGGCCAAGTGGATGCGGCCATTCTCATAATAATTAATTTTTTTTTATCTCATGTATGATTTTTTTTTTCCGCCAAAAAATTATACATGTCATATATGATATGATATATTGTTTATCCTGATTACTCCTAGGTCTCCTGAGGAGACCCCTCTGAAACTACAAGCTTCGAAGCTTGTAACTTGAGCCGAGTTCGGAGTATTCATGAATTTTTTTTATTTTATTTTCACTTCACATACACCAGAGGTAGTTACATGTAAAGGTAAACTTAAACATGATTATATAATCTAAAAATATGAGATCTATAAGGAACTAACAAAAAGAATAGAGAAAAAAGAATATCCTATATATATATATAAAGGTTGATACAAGCAAAGGTATAACGTAGCATATCACATTAAATTGAATTAAATTGGGTTTTCATCTTGATACAGCAACAAGTTGAGCCTCATTTCCCCCATGCTAATGTTGAAAAAGTCATGAACTATACTCTCTGATAATACCGCATTGCAAATGTCCAGCATGTGAGTGAGAGGTGACGGACTCTTTCTATCAATGTAAAACAGGTCATGTGATAACACCCTAAGATTAATCTTTGGTACTTTAAAGTTAATGAAGTTAATAAAATTAGAATCACAATACTTAAGGTTATAACATTGTGAACAAATATCACAGCTTGGGTTCTTCTCTGGATAGCAAGAGAGCAGAGGTGAAATTCTGACAGCATAGACCTATAGGAAACCATGAATGGGTAACTTCCATTTTTCCTAACATAAACATACCGCAGGAACCGCTTTTGCACTTTCTCAATATCGTTGCTGTGGGTGCAGCAAGTCGGGGACCAGATATTTGCAGCATATTCCAGATGGGGTCTCACAAGGGTTGTATAAAGTTTTATAGTTGTGCCAATATTAAAATCTTTACTGTTCCGTATAACAAATCCGAGCACTCTGTATGCCTTATTTATTATGTTATTGTAATGATTATTAAACTTAAAGTTGCTCTGAAACAAGACCCCCAAATCCTTAACCTCATCACACCTCCTAATATTAACATCATCCACATGGTAATCCTCAATAGTTAAATTTACTTTTCGGGAAAATGACACAACGCAACACTTTTCCCCATTTACGGTCATTTTGTTCCTCCTAAACCATTCCAGTGCCAAACTCAAATCTTCCTGAAGGACAGCAGCATCACTCCCCCCACTAACTGATCGAAATAATTTAAAGTCATTAGCAAAGAGTAACCCAACAGACCCCTTTAGACTTTCGGGCAGATTATTGATGAAGATAAGGAAAAGGAGAGGACCCAAGTTACTACCCTGGGGCACTCCCGATGTTGCAAAATACTCAAAGGATAAGATATTACCGACTTTGACCCTATGGCTTCGGCCGGACAAGTAAGAAACCAGAAGGTTAAGTGATCTACCCGAAAAGCCCAGATCCTTCAGTTTCCGAATCGAAACACCATGGTCAACCTTGTCAAATGCCTTAGCACAGTCTGTGTAGATGACATCCAGCTGTTGTTTATTTAAAATTGCATTTGACACATGTTCACAACAAATGCAGAGGTTTGTAGTTGTAGATCTGTCAGGAAGAAACCCATGCTGATAGACTGATATCCTGTCAGACACCTGTGAAAAAATTGATCTGTAAATAATTTTCTCGAAGATTTTGCCCAAATTATTTATTATACTGATCGGCCGATAATCCATTGTATTATTCCTCTTGCCGCTCTTGAAAATTGGTGTTACAATTGATTCCTTAAGTTTATCCGGAAAGCACCCTTGCTTAAGAGCGAGGTTAAATATGTACTTCAGTGGATCAAGAAGAAAATTGCCACATCCCTTGAAAATATATGAGGGGATATTGTCAGAGCCGGTCGCTTTTTTAGGCTTCATACTTTTTATGCTAGACAAGATATCATCATCAGTAACATCATGAAAATCAAAGCCACTCTCATGAAAGGCCGGGATTTGATCCTCTGAACCCATTTCAAAGACCGACTGGAAATAATGCGCAAATGCATCTGCAATGCCCTGCTCAGTAGTTAACGCCTCCCCTCCGTAATTCATCTCTCCTGGTATGCCACCACTATTTGATTTCGTTCTCACAAACGACCAGAAGGTGTAGGGATCACAATTTATGTTATTTTCGATGTTTTTCTTATAATTCAGATATTCCATTTTAGTTTGAGACTTGATTTCGCGCCTTAGGTCCCCGAACTCACTGAGAATGGCCAAACTTGCCTTACCCTGACACTTGAGAGAATGTAGGTGATTTTTTCTTCTGATTTTACGAACAAGAGCGAGGGTAAACCAAGGAGGATATCCTTTATCCTTTTTCTTCACTTTGTACTTAGGCACTGAAGCATCCAGACATCGATACATACATGAGTAAAAAACGTTCAATGCCTGATTAACATCCTCACACGCCATAACACTAGACCAGTCACACTCTTTAAGTAAATTAAATAGTAGTAGAAAATCACCTTTTGCATAATTATTATTCATATTTATTCGTAAATGTCTCTCCCCCACACACTCTTTGCACAGGCAAAGAAATATCCAATGCCGGATGATAAGAATCCTCGTTTAAATTAAATGAACAATTAACATCACAGATGACCCAATAGTGCAAAGACAAAATTGAGAATCACCATGTATTGAGAAAATACATTTTGTTTTAAAAATGATTTTATTTTTTTCTTGAACCGATTTTTCTCCAGAACTCTCCATTTCACTACCAGAAAGTTGAAGTTGTTGTGTGTTTTTTTTATTCTGTGATGAGCAGTGCCCTGGCACTCGATCTTTTCTCTTTCCAAGGCTGATGTCCTCGGATATAAAAAGAGATGGGTAATCTGGAGGCTCTGACTAAACAGAGACGGACATAGTTTGCCCACCAAAGTTGGTGGGCAAGAAGCAATTGGAAGGCATCAGTGTTGCCGTTACAACAGGATTATCGTTAAATTTGCCGAATTGTTTTCTACTTTGACGGTATAATTTTTTTCATTATGAAAGCCGCAACGAACGGCGAGCGATAATATAATATATATTATAGCTTTGCATTGACATATGTCATTTTATTATGGCAAAATATCGTAATATATATTATAGCGTCGTCCGCGACGCTTGATTCATTTTCATCAGGAGAAAATATATAGATTAATAGTGCGTCAACTGAAAAAAAAAAATAAAATAAGTATTATAAAATAATATCCTTAGCTCTCAAAAGAACTTGTTATATATTCTGCTATTAGCTCCAGCCAAAGCCCAGCAATATCAATTGGAAAATAGTATAATGTATAATCCTCTTGAAGAAAGTTGTGTCGTCTCAGAATGGTCTCAGAACTCTGAATATGGAATATATTCCGAAAATAACCCGTCTCGGAAAGTTGGGTTCGATTCATCAGAAAAAGCGGCAACATGGTTGACAAGGATGACGATACCAGCAGTCCATCTCTTGTTATATCCGAGGACATGGCCGTTTTCCGAGGGGCTTGTCCATTTAGTTTATAAGTCTTTGGTGATGAGTTGAACTTCAAATCTTGTCAAGTACGCATGTCGGCAATTGGTACCACCACAGAATACCTAACCACAGACCAGGTCTGTGACCTAACTACACAGAAGCGTCTTTCCGCCTTCCCGCCAAAACTTTATTTGATGACGCTTTTGCCTTGCTAGGTAGTACATTATGTCAACGTGAAATTTATAAATATAGAATTATGTCACACAATATCCTAACTAAGATGACTAGAATAATGGTGTAGGCACTCGTCAATTTTTGAATGGAATGACGTTCGACCAAATCGAAAATATTAGCAATGTTTCGTGGCGGCGCCGCAATATCATTTCCGTGTATTTTCCGTTGTCAATTTGATTGATGTATCAACAGCTGATTTGCCAAAGTGACATGACAGCAGAATGGCATCTTTTTATAATGAAAGTTTTCTACTTTTCCTAAGAACTAATATACATCAGGATGTCAAGAATATGAACACACATTATTGCTTGACAAAATTATCGACCATATTAACACGCCACGTTCGCCAGAATAAAATCAAATATTTGAAATAACTTATAAAAATCAGTCATAATTTGTGAATAGCGCCACCTGAAGTGGAAACAACGAAACATTGCTAATATTCTCAATTTGGTCGAAACAAAATCTAATCAGTGCCTACACCATTATTCTAGGCATCTTAATCCTAACTTAGTTAGGTATTCTGTGATTATGAGGCTGGACCGCTCAAAAGTGACATATGTACTACCTAACAGAGAATGAAGGTCACGAAAATTTGCCCCTTGAAGATCAAAGTGCCAACGCTTAGTGACGCTTCTGTGTAGTTAGGTATTCTGTGGTACCACACAACGGAGAATTTTGGTTATTAGAGAGTTGAAGTGCGCACGATACGTAAGGCTTTACGTACACGTTAACGTAGGAAATATAACGTTTACGTCTGGTTTACGGATTGAGTGAAATTTGAGTTGAAGTGTATGCGTGGTTGATGAACGTTAACGTTATGTCAACCACAGAACACAAATATTGTCAACCGTTAACAACCCTAACCTATAAATTTGAGTGTATTTACTGTATTTTGTTTTGTGTCAACGAAATAATAAAATTTTAGAATTGAATTTGTTGAAATTCTACTGAAAATAGAAGCTACATTTTATGGTAAGCACGTCGTTATACATGTTCAATTAGGCTCTATTTCAGAAAATTTAATTCCAGATGGAAGGTATTCTTGATGCAGCGCAACTTGGGGATTCAGATTTCAGATTTCGAGGATGACATGGATGAGGCAATCCTGTTACATATATTCAACAATGATCCTGTTGGGAATCGAGCAGTGCTTTATGGACGATTCACTCTGGACAATGTATCCAATACCGAGGCAAAAAATTGGTTTCGCTTTGAAAAATACCATATTCCTCGCCTTGCAATTGCATTAGGCCTTCCGGAAACTATAACGACGGAAAACAACATTACATTGAATAGTATGTTCTTTTTATAGGTTCAATAACAATGTTTTAACATCCTTATTATTTTCTAGATGTGGATGGTTTATGCATACTCTTAAGAAGGTTTGCATATCATATCCTAATCGCCTCATAGATTTGGAATGCATATTTGGTTACAGTTATAAGAGTATCTCCAGCATTATTAACACTGTCATGATGGTCATATGCAATAACAAAAGCCATTTATTGGAAAACCTTGGAAATGTGCCATGGTTGAATGAAGCCAAGTTGAGAGCATATTCAGAGGTATGTGATATTCTTATAAAAATGATATTGTCATGTGTAGGTCCTTTAGATCATTTACAGGTGCTTGTGAATTCACATTCTAAAAATACATTAATTTTAAACGAAACGATGTATAAAAAACATTAAATAAAACAAACAGAAAACCTGAATGTGTTATGAACCGAAAAATAGCCATATAGCCAACACCCATTTTATTTCTATGAATTATTTTAGCAAATTATAAATTATTAAATTATACAAAAAATTTCAGTTTATAAATTTATATAATTTGATACTCTCATCACTTTCAGGCAATAATGGAAAAAGGTGCTCCCATGAACAATTGTTGGGGCTTCATAGATGGCACTATCAGACCGATTTGTAGGCCAACAGATAATCAAGAGGAGTATTACTCCGGATACAAAAAAGTTCATTGTGTGAAATACCAATCAGTTTTATGCCCTAATGGAATTATCATTGGTCTGAAAGGTGCTTATACTGGTCGCCGACATGATGCAGGAATGCTAAGGGAGTCAAGACTTTATGAAGAACTTCTCCAGTATACAATATTTGGCAACCAGAAGTATGTCATTTATGGAGACAAAGACTATGGCTTGAGGGAATTACTATTGAGGCCATATACAGAACTAGAAATAGTAGGACACCCAGACCGTCAAATTTTTAATACAACTATGAGTAGTTTGAGAATTGCTGTAGAATGGGGATTCCAAAAAATAGTTCAGGAATTTGCTTTTGTGGATTTTAAGAAAAATCAGAAGCTTTTACTGCAGGAAATTGGCACCATGTACAAAAATGCATGATTTTGACGAATTGCCATACCTGTTTATATGGAAGCCAGACCGGTACATACTTCAACATGGAACCTCCACAGCTCGAACATTATTTAGGGAATTGAATGTTCTGATGATACTTATATACCTAATAAAAAAAGTTTAAACTACTAGAAGAGTTTTTTTTTGTCTTTACATAATATATAAATAAAATAAATAAATAAAACTGATCCGGAATAAAACAAAAACAAATATTTAGTACTTCTTTATTAATTTTCCAACTGAATGTATTCTAATAACAAATATATATTAAAAAAAAGTGAAAGTCCTAGTTCACATCACTACCACAATCAAAGTAATATTACCACAAACATAATCACAGTTAGTAGCGTTTCAGTCATTTCTCAAATATAAAATAAATAAAAAAACTAATTGAAATAAAACGAAAAAAAATATTTAGTAACTTCTTCATGCATTTTCCAACTGAATATAATCTAATAACGAATATAATATATTACAAAAAAAAGTGAAAGTCCTAGTATCACTACCATTCATATGAGATCAATTATAATCACAGTAGTATTACCACAAACATTATAATCACAGAAACGTTTCAGTCATTTCTTAAATATAAAATAAATAAAAAAACTAATCTGAAATGAAACAACTTCTTCATGAATTTTCCAGGTTATGGATATCTACTTCGAATTCAAAATTCGGCCATTCGGAACTTATCGGTATCATTCGTATATTCTTCGGTTTACGTACGTTCCTTTTTAACGTATCCGTGAGAGAACGTTTGGTTACGTAGACCCGTAAACTCATTTTCTACGTTAACGTAAAAACCTGACGAATGCGCGTGCGTAGATGTCAATTATTACGTTAACGTTTACGTTCATGGCAGCACTTCAACTCAGTGTTGCCAGGTCTGGGGATTAATCCCCAATCTGGAGATTTTTAAGGCGTCTGGGGAAAAAGTTGGGGATTTCAATAATCTGGAGATTTTTTGGAGAATTTCGAATAATTCCTCAATTTAAATTTTATTATCACGTTTGATAAAAATTTCATCATTATCAACAGATAATAAAATTCGAAAATAAATATGGTCATTTATCGCGTTTTTTTTTACTATAACCAAAATATTTTGGTGTTATTATTCAAATGAATAAAAGTGTTACTCAGGTTGTTATTTTATTCTATCAATTGGACAAAAATATATTCTATTTCTAAAACGTTAGATAGCACATATGCCAAAATAGATATATCTTGTAATGATTTGACGAACCACCGATACAGGATATAGATGCATAGAAACCCTGGTGTAACGACTCCTAACTAAAAATGGTGACAAAAAATTGTGAATCAAATCGACACTCTCGATTGTAGATCGGACCCTAGTTCCGGAATTATCCGCAATATTTCGCGATCGTGGCGCTATTGGGGCAATGGAAAATAACGCGACCCTTTCAGGAGAAATGGAAAGTAGGACCCCAACACAGATTTTTGATCGACAAGAAAGTCTAATCAGTGTCAACACTGTAGGTCTATGGTCCGAGTTAATTTTTTGAATTCTGGGGATTTTGACAGTAAAATGGAGACTTTTAGATGAGGTTATCGAAACTTTTAATTTTTTTACCTGGCAACACTGCTTCAACTCTCTATTATGAGCATGGCAGAGACGGGTTAGTAATGTTAGTATACTCCATTCACTTTTATAAAGTATCCCGGGAGGCCAAGTTTAAGGTTTATCAAGTTTTTTCACCAGAAAAAATCACAGGTTGGCACTTGTGAATGACATTACGTCAATTAATAAATGTCGGAGACGATGCCGGCGTTTATTTTTCATTATTAATTATATGTATACATATTGCAGCAGAATTTCAGATTTTGTAATTGATTAAAATGCCTGTGCGGCTTGTTCTCGGAGAAACTCCTGCTTTATCTCTCAATCATCTTTTTTGCAATAGAAAAATCTGGCAGCTGCTTCAACCCCCTAAAGATGAATGAAAGTAGACAATAGATAAGAATTGCAGCTTTTTCACCGACAACTGATCTTCCTCATCCCAAAAACTGTCCCAGACACTAAGCACATAATATATGAAGAGAAGATACGCCAATGATAAAGAGAAACAAAAATCAAACATTCTTACAATATAATCTCGGCATGCGTGTTTCCAATTTTGAAAATTTTAATTATTGTATGGTAATTTCTTCATCATGGGGAATTCCCATTTTCTTGAAGCAATTCATCATTTGTATATGGATAGGATTTGTCAGTAGTTCCGCTTGGTCACATGGAAACATATTGTATCTTTGGGCGTGCGTGGTATGCAGCTTCAGTTTGTGGAGAGTTATCTATCGTCTCGGGTACAATTTACTAGGATAACTGTCGATAATGTTATATACTCATCTTCACCTAGAAATATAAAGAGGGGTATACCCCAGGGGAGCATCCTTGGCCCCCTCCTTTTTGTCTTATTTATAAACGATTTTCCAGATGTTTTTACGGAGGCTGGATATGGTACTGTTTTGTTTGCGGATGACTCGAACGTCCTGATGTCTGGGAGGAGTGTCAGCGCTCTTTCGGAGCATTTTGTGGACGTGATGAGTCGTGCAGAGGGATGGTGTAAGGAGAATCGGATTCTCCTCAACGAGTCAAAGACTGAAACCATCCTATTTTATACGGATCGCTCTCACCTGGTTGCTCCTGAGAATTTCCGACACCGGGAGGCGAGTTTTTCTGTTTTGAATGATGTGAGGTTCTTGGGGATATATTTGGATAAACATCTGAAATGGGGAGCCCATGTGGATGCCCTGTCACGTAAATTGGCGTCGGTAACATATTGCTTGAATATCCTGCGAGCCCAGGTTGATGCTCATACATTACGTTGTGTTTACTTTTCTTTGTTTCAGTCATTAGCAGCTTATGGAATAATTTTTTAGGGTAACAGTTCTCTTGCACCTCGAATATTTTTAATTCAGAAAATGGCCATTAGATACATGTTTAGGTTGGGTTATAGGGAGTCTTGTCGAGGTTTATTTCGGAGGCATGGGATGATGACAACACCTGGCTTGTACATGTTCAGATGCCTCATGTTCCTCCATAATCATAAAGAATTATTCTTAAAATATCGAAACTTCAATGCAACGAGAAGGGTTTTCCAGTATTCATACCCTCTGTTCTCCCTTACGTTAACACAGAAAAATGTAGAATACATGTGCATACAAGCTTCTTAACTCGCTCCCTCAACACCTTCGCGAGATGGTCGATAGAGAGTCTTTCAGGGGTGCGATCCACAAATTTATTACTGAACTGGAACCCTACAGTGTCGATGAGTTCTTGGGTTCTGTAGGTGTCTAGAATCGGGGCTGTTGTCCTTTGAGCTGACGTGTTGACTATTCGTTATGTATTGAAATTATTTTCATTATGTAATAATTGAGCCAATATAGTTATTTATGTAATAAGGATCATAAAGACGATCATTATGGTACAAGTCGTGAATGTTATCGGGCGAGGCGTAGCCGAGTCCGATAACACGGCGTGTGCCATAATGATTGTTTATGATTCGTATTACATACAAAATTTTATCTGATGGCATTTATATCAATACATTTTCGAAAAATTAAAAACTGCATTTTCGACATGTCACAATGACAACTATTTTTAAAGGAGTAAATATTGTGTAGTTTCTAATATTATAGAATTTCATTATGGTACTTAGTACCATAATGAATTCATTATGGTACTTAGTCCCATAATGAATTCATTATGGTACTAAGTCCCATAATGAGCTTCCTTATGTCATCAAAATTGAGTGACATAACGTTGTCATTATGACATGCCATCAGATAAAATTTATTATTATTATTTATTTCATTTTCGAGTTCTTATTCAGTTCATTTTGATTAGATTGATCTGCTTATTTCTAGTTTCCATTTGTAATTTTGGTAAATTAAATATTTCCTGAAATTCACAAATTTCAGTGATTAAGATTTCATAAGGTCAATTCTAGTGTTTTCGAATATTTCAATTGTTCGGAGTTGACTTTTGAAAACTCAGTTCATTTCGTATTCGAGGAAAGCACTCGCCTGCACAACCTCAGTTAAAAACCCACGTGTGCCCGTAAAGTGAATCCGATTCGTGAGAGTAAAAGACTCTACGACACATACACGAGGTCAGCAGACTATCAGATATATCTGTCAAGCCAGAATCAACCTGGATTGCCCTTCTTGCAGACTTAACTTCGAGGTAAATTTTCCATCCCATACTAAATTCTTTAATATTCTTTCTAGTAAGTTATACCTATATCCGAAAGCTTTTTTTATCTTCTTTTGGAAAATGTTTATAATGTAATTTTATACCTGACATCGCCGAATAAAAGAAAAGAATTTTTGTCCAAACATAGCTTTATTTGGAAGAAATCATGGTAGGATAGCATTTTGATCACAGAGTGAAGCGAATATCTCTTTTGGTTCATTCATACATTTCTGAAGAGACTGAAGTTTCGATATATTATGTACATAGACAGTGAGGCAAAAAATTTCACAAAAAAATATATAAATTTATCTCTCTTTTCAAATGATGATGGCAACATAAAAAATTGAGGAATTTAAAATATCATAACAACATTCAGAGGAAAACTTAACTCAAATCAAATGTAAAAAGTTAACAAACACAAATTATCGATTTTCATCGAAGGAACAAATTTGAAACAGAAATTATCGTTGGGTTGCGCAATTTTTCGCTTGATTCTTCGATCAACGTTTTGTGCAACCCAACGTATATTTATTAGAATCGATAATAAATTATAACATTATTGATCATCTATGCAATCAGACAATTTATCTCGAAAGTAAATTATACTGTGGAGTATTCATAATCGAGACGTGTAACCCCGTTCATCCGAATAAGACCGAAATGAAACATATTTATTTGAATAATCCATAGCGACAGACAACTTTTTGACCCATTATGTTGAATAAGGTTATACCTCTTGATATATGAATACTCAATGATTACACTAAGAGTAATAAAATCTGTAATCATTACATCACAAATTAGATATAAAAACTGTTTTTTCTTTTGTAGTAAAATCAATTTCTAGACTTATGATCCAAAATAGAACTGATATCTTGTTCACTTTGTTTCATGGGAAGGTTTATCCAAATCTGAGATTTTTCCCAGGTTCTAATCCTCAAAATAATTTTGTCAATTCACAAAATACCCCTGCAACAGTGTTCCTCTAATTGAATCTATCACAACCTTTTTAGTTCACTATTTTCAATCAAAGTTATATTTTAGGAATTATATAACGATGATCAAAAATTAAGTACATTTTTTTTGTCGAATTCACATAACAGTCAAAACATGAAACATTTATTCTATGTAAAAAATAAATTTTGGATATCATCCTCTCAGACTGTAAGTTCTTGTAGGAAGACAAGCCTTTTGCTTCACTTTATTGGAATCTTTACCTGAAACAATCAATAGAATATGTAAGAAAAAACATGGTACTCCAAATTCGATGGCCTATAAATCAAAGATAAGTTGAAATCATCTTAGAACTATGAAAATTTAAGTTTATTCACAGACGTAGGAAGGAGTCTTAATCGGAAAAATCCTTAATATTTTGATCCCACTCTTTTGGATATCGAAATTTTAGTTTCACGAAAACTGAGATAATTCAGAAATGCCGCTCCATGAAGTTTCAATGAAATTCATCGCAGAGATACCAAAAATGTGGTTTTGTCTTATATTTCAGAGTTCCGAAAAAACATATAATTAAACATTTTTCATTTATTTCGTAAGCTATTTCATTTTTGCTTACGAAATGAATAAAAAAGTCGGCAACCACTCCGGAAAAAGTTACACTCTGAGCAGAAATCGAATCTGCGTCTTTTTGTTTGGCGGATAAGGTTCATTTCTTTATGGTGTTAAGGAATCCATAGGTGAGGAGCATTGATTCCATATCATTCGTCTTAGGACTTATCCTTCCTTCTACGTCATCGACGTTTTTTCGATTTCTGTGGGGGTCGGATGATTTCGACTGATTTACAAGACAACGACTACACCTTTTCCAATTGTAATTCAGAAAACGTAAAATGTAATTCAGAAAAGCAAATTGGATTTCAGAAAATGGAAATTGTAATTCAGAAACGGTAATTTGAATTTCAGAATAGTGATATGCAATTCAGAAACGGTAATTTTAATTTCAGAAAATATAATAAATTGTAATTCAGAATTGGGGATTTGAAATTCAGAAATGGAAAATTTTAATTCAGAAAAACGACATTGTAATTCAGAAAATAGTAATTTACGTAACAAGTCCGGAAAATAGGGTTTTTTTGGACGAATAGACAAAATTCTAGGACGAGCCGGAGGCGAGTCCTGGAAGTCTGTGAGTCCAAAAAAACTATTTCCGGGCGTGTTGCGTACAATATTTTTTCGGCAATCGTGTAGAATTACAAATCAATGAGACGAAACAATTCTTTATTATACATTTTGAAAATTATTTGAATTGAACAGAACAGAACTGTCATCCGACATCTGTTATTTCGTTGCTATTGTGATGATCATCACAATGACAACAACGACGTGAGTACGTACTTTCCGGACTAGGCCGGGAAGCATTTTTCCGTTCCCTATACAGTCAGCGCGACAGGTCGCTCTCACCCTATAGGAAACGGAATGCACGAAGGAACACTCCGTTTCCTAGCAGATATGCGCGATGTGCTCACTGCCCTGGTCTTCTGAGTGCCGATGGGACAAATTGCAAATTATTAATAAAGTTTTCTTGCTTTCTGTGTAGCTTTATTAGGTAGAGTCTACCACATTTTTTCTCTGTGAACGTTTTTGTAGTCGCGGTTTTTTTCAGCAAACCTCTCGTTAGTTTTTTCAATCATACGTATTTTTTTTTGTGAAATGTGCAATAATAAAAACAATCTGGGAGAAATGAGAAAACATGACTGAAAATCGCATTTTTTTCAAAGTATTAATACCCTCCCGAATTTTTCAGAATCGGTTGATACAACCATATGAAGTATACGAAAAAGCAATTGTCGGCCAAAAAAATGTGGCGTTTTCCTTGTCAGACAAATGGAAAACGAAGATATTTTGTGATGAAAAAATTATGAGTAATGTCTTTTTTCTCTTATTTTCTCTCCACCTTGAAAATACAATGTAGGGCACCAGTTGTCTGACAAAAAAAATGTGGCGTTCATTCAAAAATTAAAGAATTCACTGCTCTAATTTGGTTATGAATAGACTATATCCATTTATCGGATATAACTTTCCTCATGTTACAAATAAACATTTGTTTTTTTGAGGACCATTTAAGAAGGATGTGCTGAATACTATCATCCAGCTGTCCGACGAATAAAGTTCGGCAATTTCAGTTGTTGGTTGTTGCCGATGTAATATATGGAGTGTTTTTTATGCAAAGATTTGAAATATATCCGTGGCTTCAAAACGAAAAAGGAGGAAGTGTCATCCTTTAACTGTGCAAAATATTCTTGGCATCAAGAGAACATCATAAGATGTCATTTTACCTGACGATTGGTGTGATAGGTACTTTTACTGGATACAACGAATTTAATGTGAGGAAGGAGTATTTTCATTGTTTTTTATTAGACTTGAATAAAATGTCAGTAAACAATTTGAATTATAAACGTTCAATCAAAATCAATAGTTTCATTTCAATAATAAACGAAAAAAGATTCTGAAACAAAACCATTATATTCAACTAGACTAATGGCCGTTTGCACCGTTTCACTGTTAAGCATGGTTAAACTAACCGATGTTAAATATTTAAACGTTGTTTAGGGCGTTGCCGATTGCACCGTCGAATCGTAATCGTTGTTTAGTTTAATCGTCGATAGGTTTGGCAATGTCGCTCACGTTATAAGAAATTCATAGAATTATGAATAAATATATTGAATATTGTGGAAAAATTTGATGTTTCGAATTCCTATGACAGTACATTTCTAGCTTTCACTTCTTTGCAATGAAAAATTTGATACTGGTGTTGAAAGTGATTGGGATGATGGAAAGCAAAGTATTGAAAAGAAGTAATTCCCAATGCGAGAAAGCGTAAATATGAAGATAGTACCACACACTGCTAGTGTAATATATCACATATGTACTTTTAGGTGTCTCTCAGAATACAGCATCCAACAATAGTGAAGGCTCTCACCAGAACAGACTTCGCAGAAAAATATAGTCTACTCATTGATAGAAGGTTGGCTCTCATTGACAAACAAGAAGAAAAAGTCAATGAGGAAAACCTCGCTATTCTAGAGGAAAGTGTGGCAAAAGCCCGAATATTTCATTTATATATAGAAATAAGGGAAGAGCAGTTGAAAAAACTGAAACAAATTAAAAATGTGTAAAATCTACTCTCATTCCATTTTATAATGATGTTGTATTTCAAGAAAAAATAAAAATGGCTATGTTCATTTCAGTATAGTACTTTTTATGCATGCTCTCAAAATAGTTTCTTCTTCGGTAAAATCTTAGAGGGAAACCAAATTCAATTATGTCTAGAACTTTATGCAATTGCGCGAGTAAATCTGAATATTCAAATATTCCACTGTCAATCGTTTTTGACATTAATCGAGCTCTAAACGAGCAAATTTCTGTGTTTAGTTTAAACGACGTTAGATGGCCATTTAATCATTCGTTAGGAACGGTGCAACCCGATTAGAGAATAAAACGTTGTTTATGAATTTAATCATTGTTTTGACAAACGGTGCGAACAGGCATAAGGATTTGCCGCATTTTATGTGGTGGACAGTTGTTTTCTCTATGAAACGAATCTCTCTAAAATATAAATTCATTCTTGTCCGACAAATATTAATGAATTTAAAAACTCAAAAAAATCGTCGATTTTCATCTGTCGGACAAGAAAAACGCCACATGTTTTCTCATTTTTTCCATATTGTTTTTATGATTGCATTTTACAAAAAAAGAGTACGTATGATTAAAAAAAATGAAAATATGGTCGACTTACTAGAGGTTTGCTGAAAAAAAAAACGCGACTACAAAAATGTTCACAGAGGAAAAATGTGGTAGACTCCACCTAATACCCTATACAGAAAGTAAGAAAACTTTATTAATAATTTGCAATTTGTCCCATCGGCACCCAGAAGACTAGGGCAGTGAGCACATCGCGCATATCTGCTAGGAAACGGAGTGTTCCTTCGTGCATTCCGTTTCCTATAGGGTGAGAGCGACCTGTCGCGCTGACTGTATAGGGAACGGAAAAATGCGCCCGGGAAATGTTTCTTTCTCAAAGAAAAAGCGTCCGGGAAGTGGGAACTTCCCGGACGGTTGCCGAAAAAAGAAATTTTGATTCATTTGCTTGGTACCCAAACCACCTTCTCAAATATTATGTAATTCAAATGGAGACATGATTTCATTTAAAATGGGTGGCGAAAAATATTAATGATGATTCTTGAGTTCATTTTCGAAGTACGTAGATACCTGCATAGAAGCAAGAAATATAATAATAATAATTTTATTTCCAAGAATAACATAAAGGTATAGGTATACAGTCAAAAACGAAAAAAACAAATTTGAAAATACAAAATACTTAAGACAAGTTCGATGCCAAATTGTCATAGATTCCTATATTGCATCACTTGATAGCGAGCTCGAAACTATTCTGAATTACATATCACATTTTCTGCAATTGAATTGATAACTTCTGAAATACATTTTTCCTTTTCTGAAATTGAATTTGCCATTTCTGAATTCCAATTCACTATTCTGAATTACAACTTCCTAATCTGAATTTCAATTTCGTTTTTCTAAAATTGAATTAACCTTCATTACCAAAGCAGGGAAAAAGGACGGGACTGACCCTCGATCCTTCAGACCCATTTGCTTAACATCACAATTGTCAGCTTGCTTACAGGGCGGGACGTTCAACGGATACCGCTCTGTATCAGCTGACTGAAGTCATCCAGAGAACTCTGAATAACAAAGAAATCGCCATGTGTGCCTTCCTGGGGCCTTTGACAACACAACACACGTGCCTGTCAGAGATGCACTTGAGAGGCGAGGAGCGAATGATACCATATCAAAATGGATGTATGAGGTGTTAACGACGAGAATAGCTGAGACATCGATGGGCGATAAATCTTTCTTCTTCTAAGCTACTGTCGTGGAACACCTCAGGGTGGGGTGATATCTCCCCCCTTTTGGAGCCTAGTGGTGGATGAACCTCTGCACAGGCTAACGGAGCTTGGCTTCGAATGTGTAGGCAATGCTAATAATAAGAGGCAAGTTCGAAGGCTCCCTCTGCGACCTATCGCCTATCGCAGAAGAGCATCAGAATTATTGAACAGTGGTGCTTGTCAGTGGGGCTGAACATCAACCCAACCAACACCACATTAATTCCGTTCACTCGGAAGAGGGACCTTCCAGCTATGAACACGTTAACATTAAACGGAAATATTTTGGAGTGGGGGTCTGAAGTCAAATAACCCTGGATAGCACACTTCTGTGGAAGAAGCATGTTGATAATGCTACTAGGAGAGCAACAAGGGCTCTGATGGCGTGCAGGCGTCTATGCGACAGGAATTGGGGTTGTAACCCAAAAATATTGCGATGGATGTACGTCATGATTGTAAGACCTTTAATCACATATGGGACAGTAGCCTGGTTTGCTAAAGCAAGTCAGGTAAGTACGAGAAAAATGCTCGACAAAGCACAAAGGCTTGCCTGTGTGTGCATCACGGGAGCTATGAGAACGTGCCCTACTAGGGCGCTTGAGATCATCACAGACCTCACATCTCTACATCTAGTGATTGATAAGGTAGCCCATGAGGCCATCTTCAGAATATCCAAAGAAGGAACAGGCAATGAGAGAATCAGGAATCAGAAAGTTTGGTCCTCTCTGAATGACTACAAGTCATCTGAAAACCTACCTAGTGATGTAATGATCAAGAAAGTAAGCATTGAGAAAAACTTCAGTACAATGCTAAGCAAAAGAGAGGGTTGAAAGACAAGACTTCAAATTATCCTAGACAGCTTTAATAAAGCATCTCCAGCATATGGAGTGTCCACAAAAAGTCTATCAACATGACGAATTTCAAATAGATTTTTCTTCATTTTTTCAAATTTAATTATTCTTCATCATTGTAATCACCATTCATTTTACTTCATTTTTTTCATATACATGATATGCATATTTTTTACAGAAAAGGATTTTTTAGAACTTTTCCGAAGTGTTTCCCTAAAATTCACAAATATACTCCATTCACTTTTATAAAGTATCTCGGTTGGCCATGGCTTAGATTTATCAAGTTCTTTCACTTAAAACTGACGCAGGTTGGCACTCGTGAAAATCAAGCGATATTGCCAAGGCTACTTGGGTAGTTCTTCTGAGGTTTTACTATGACGAAGGTTTCGTAGTTGTCATATTCATACTGGAGTATTTCAAGTTGTGCAAAAAGGTATTTAAATGTCTTCAATAGGCTTATTTCTTCAGAATTTTGAAAATTGGGAAATTCCATAGGTCCGTCTGTTCTGTTCGTTTTTATGGGTTATTCGAGTACTGTTATTCTTTTCCGAATGAACTAACACAACTTAAGTAACGGACTACTGTGTCCGTGATTTTTCAGTAAAATTTCAACACTAGTTTCTTTATTTCCGTAAAAGAAAAAAGCATAACTGAATCTTCCAACCATTTTCATATACGTGAAATATTTCCAGTATTAACAGAAAAAAAGATTATACAACATTCGCCAGGTCTTTGAAATTATTGAATTAATATGAAATTTTCTCAAATTCATTATTTTCCCAAAGTAAATGAACAACGTTGCGGGCGTATCTGACAGAGTAATGACCATAATCTAACATTTTCAAGATACACGCGGTTAAATGTGTCAGAATTCCATGGCCAACCGGGATACTTTATAAAAGTGAATGGAGTATGGAATTCAAATAGCAGTTTTGGCTTTTCTGTGGTTAGAACTGCCAAATTATTCTACTCAGAATTAACATCACTGTAGCTTCAGTTCACATCATATTATAGCGGAATGAGGAACTAGAAAGTTTTGGTGTATTTAATCGAAAATGTGATGAAAACACTTAGTGAAGACAGAAACTTGCTTTTTGTATCCATTTTTCAAGATATATTTTTGATAATTTTCACAGTTTCTACTTGAAGATTCGAATCTTGAAAACATTTCAAACCGGCTTCAAGCTTGGCAGCTGGAAGATATGCGTGCGTGCCTCATGCCTGTGAAACTTATGAATTTCATTTTTTCAAAGAAAGTTGTATATGGATAAGAGCGGGCACTTTCAAGAGCGTACCCAGGATTTCAGCTAGGGGGGGGGGGGCAGCTCATACCTGAGAAGATGGTCGGTCAGGTTTATTTTCAGGAAACCAGGAAAATTAACACTCATTTTATCTTCTAGGGGGGGGGGCAGCTGCCCCCCCCTGCCCCCCCCTGGGTACGCCCATGGGCACTTTCTTGTATCCTAAAGTTTTTTTGTAGCATTCATAACTTGTACATTCAAACTTATTTGTATTTTTCAATTTTTACTTCATTGTATGAGTATTCATCCAATCCGTAAAAACTATGATAATATGAATTGAAGCTACAATCAGATTTAATTCTGAGTGGAATAATTTGACAGTTCTCAATAATCACAGAGAAGTCGAATCTGCTATTTGAATTCGGAGGCATATGTGAATTTTAGGGAAACACTCTAAAAAATCATATTCATATGCATATCAAATATTTGATAAAAAATTGAGTGAAATGAATGGCGATTAAAATGATGGGATGATGGAATTGACACCTTGTCGCTGGTTGAGGGCTTAAGTAGCTGCAAGGAATCTTGGAGCGATGTCCATAAGCCTCCCTGTTAGGCCATGTCTCTGCAGGGAGTGCTGGGGCGGTGGGGATCCGCCCGAGTAGCTTCTACGGTTTGCTCTCAACAACCTAGCGGTAGAGGATCTCACCGAGCTAAAGAAGAAACTGGCTCGCCTAATCCTGGGGTGCGAGGATAATATATACCCCCCCCCTTCAGGAACGTAGTATTTCGCCCAGGCTTCATGGTTATAAACTGTGATGATCAAGCTACAGCTGACTGGGTGAAATTCAAAGAAGAGGAGCTACAACTCCCCCACATGAAGGTACGGGTCAGGGATGAAAACGACATCCCAGGTGCGGCAGTGGCCACTGCCTTTTTCCCGAACAGCTTGGAATACACCGTAGATGAAGTCCGGACCTTCATTGATAAACAAAATCCCACTGTAAACACCGCTCAGTGGAAAGTGCTGAAGGTTGGGGATACAGGAAAGAACTGCCTAGAGATAATTTTCTCGTTGGACTGTGCAAGCCTGGATGCTTTACAAGCTCTAGATTGCATGGTCAACTATAGACTAGGCAAGGTAAAGTTTTGGGTGAAAAAACCAATGGGCACACAGAGCTCTGCGGCTGCTGATGAGGTGGTCCCTGCGGAATCAGGCGCTGTGGCTCCCGCTCCTGCCTCAATGGGAGCGGAGCCATCGGTGTCATCCCAGGCGACTGCTGCGTCGGCTCCGATGGAAGTAACCCAAACTCCCACCAAGGCGAAGGAAGAACCTAAGCCATAAAACACATCGGCCCAAATGAAGGGCCAACAAAAAAAAAGGAAGATCGCCTCTACTCCGGCAGGAGAATGACAGGCGACCTATCCCCCGAAACAAGGGGAAGCCGTGGAAGCACCATGGCGGGGACCGCAAGGAACCCCATTAAGTGCCTCCAAATCAGTCTCCATCATGCCAAGGCTGCTACAAATGCGGCCCTCTGGAGGTTGATCAAACAAGACCTCGATATCGTGTTAATCCAAGAGCCTTGGGTCATGGGAAACAAGATAAAAGGACTACCAAACGGTTCAGGTAAACTAATTTATCATGAAGGAGTGGCTGCGCCTAGAGCGGCACTCTATATCAATAAGAATATACAATATCTGCCTCTTTCTAGATTTGTACAACGCGACATTGCAGCAATAATCCTAGATGTCGGACTTCCCGGAGGTAACGTCAAAGTTGTTTTAGCTTCAACGTACCACCATGAGGAGGAAGCATCCCCACCCGAGGAGGTGGCCAAATTAGTGACATATTGCAAAAAGATGAATATGCAATTCATCATTGGATGTGATAGCAACGCACACCACTCAGTCTGGGCGAGCTCTAATATCAACAAAAGAGGTGAATACTTTTTAGATTTTCTTATAACTATAGGGGTGGGAGTAGCAAATCGGGGTACTGAACCTACGTTCCGTAATGCGATCAGGGAGGAGGTATTAGACCGTACCCTCGTCAGCCCAGCCCTACATCACAAAATATCTAACTGGCATGTCTCAGACGAGGCTTCTCTCTCTGATCATAGACAGATCCGGTTTGACATCGACATCGAACCAAAATTACAGGAGTCTAAAAGAAATCCCAGAAGGACGGACTGGGAATAATCAATATGCAACTTGGTGCGACGTCTCTAACTGAGACAACCGGAGACGGGTGCCCACAGGGGGGTTGTTTATCGCCACGATTGTGGTCACTGGTCGTCGACGACCTCTTAAAAGTACTTTCGGAAGCGGGTTTCGAGATTTGTGGTTATGCCGATGACCTTGTGATAGTGGTTCGGGGCAAGCATGACAACACGGTCAGTGATCGGATGCAAGCCGCTGTAACCCTGAATATAAATCCCAAAAAGACAATACTGGTGCCATTTACCAGGAGAAGGGAATTTTCTCTTAAGGCATCAATAATGAACAGGACTGCCCTAACCCCAACGAACCAGACCAAATTTCTAGGTGTTATATTCGATCCAAAGACTCTCTTGGAGTCCACACCTCGAGGCTGTGATCAGTAAGGGCCAGCGAGCTCTCTTCACATGCCAGAGAATGGTCGGAAAAACGTGGGGGCCTAAACCGGAACTGACCAACTGGATCTACAAATCCATCGTTCGGCCAATCGTTATCTATGCAGCGCTCATTTGGTGGCCGAGAGCAAAACTAGTGTCAGGGCAATCAGCCCTGGAAAAACTACAACGAACAGCGTGTCTATCTATCACAGGAGCAACACGCTCTTGTCCAACTGCTGCCATGCCGGTCATCTTGGACCTGCCTCCCCTAGATATCTTTCTGGAAAGTGAGGCGGCCAGGTGGGCTCTCAGGGTGGCAAAAGAACAAGAACTGAAAACTGGGGACTACTCAGGACACCTTCGCATTCTAAATGAGTGCAAGGGGCTCCAGGATGTGGTCACAGATAACTTACCACTGAGACTCGAGTTTCAGAAAAACTTCAACACGACATTTCCAAGTCGTGAACAATGGGCTAATAATGAAGTGGCTTTCCCCAGAGGGTCTGCGGTATTCTATACCGATGGCTCGAAAACCGAAGATGGGCGAGTGGGAGCTGGCGTACACGGTCCCTTGGTCCAATAAGCCATACCTATGGGTTCTTGCCCTTCGGTATTTCAAGCAGAAACATTTGCCATTAGGGAATGCCTTGCGCTGTGTACAAGACGCAACTACCGGAGGGCAAGAATATACATAATATCGGATAGCAAAGCAGCCCTGCTATTGCTTGACTCGCCACTAGTCAGGTCAAAGTTAGTCTGGGAATGATCCGGGATAGATGGCAATGAAGCGGCAGACCGACTTGCCAGGGAAGGGGGGTCTATTACCTTCACCGGTCCAGAGCCATTTTGTGGATTCCCAGCCAGCCATCAAGCGATGGCAGTTAAGGAATGGGAACAAAAGAGAAAGCTTACGTTCTGGCAAACGATCAATGGCCAAAGACAGGCCAAGTCATTTCTCTCCTACTCTACGAGCTGGACTAAAAAAGTTCTCTCACTCAGTAAACAGGAACTGAGGAAACTGACAGGCGCACTCACGGGACACTGTCCCGCGAGGTATCACCTGAAGAACATGGGTATGTCGCTAGAAGACACATGTCGTTTCTGCCAAGAAGCCACTGAGACAGCCAAGCACTTGTTATGCGAATGTGAAGCTGTTCATCGGAAAAAAACTACAACACCTTGGCTTCTGGTTTCTAAAGCCGGAACAAGTGATGGATGTAGCCCCCAGAAAGGTGAGTTCATGGAGACACTATTGCCTGACTGGTAAACAACGCGGGGATGCACAATAGATCTTTAGGTCAAGGTGCATGCGAGTTCAGATGATCTTCCGCCCCTCCTCTAATTTGATCTAATGAAAAAAGCATTGCATATGAACAAATAAAGAAAAATCGATTTGAAATTCGTCATGTTGAAAGTCTTCATATGCTGGAGATGCTATATGATTCTATACTAGAGTAAAATGGTAACTCGGTGGACCGGCCCGAGGGAATCTGTCGAAAAGTGGGTCCAGAAGAATTTTAAAATCGCAGCGAAGCTGCGATACGGTGAGGAAATTTTTTTACAGTCGAAAAGAGGAATAATCGATTCATACGTGTGTGAAATTTCGATTCTCTAGGCGAAGTAAAAGTATTTTTAAAAAATTCGCAAATATCGCGAAAAAAGTCCGACAAAAAGGGCTATTTTAAGCAAGATAAAACTTTTTTCACAGATATCCTGGCCGTGATGTGAATACACGGATCGAAAGAGAAAAAGTCAATGCAAAATAGATTGGTATTCATATTTTCCATAATTTTCCCATTTCTTCAGGAAAATTGATCAAACTTTGAAATTTCGCCTATAAAATCACCCAAGTTCTACCGATGAGGATAACTACTTAAGGGGTAGATCTGCTGGCCCATACTAGTAGCTGGCTAAGATACTTTGAAGTCTTGTCTTTCAATCCATATAGAAAGCGGTTATTGATATGTGTAAGGGTTCGTGAAATATAATTGGATAACATAGCCTCTACAAGTACAATTTTTTTTTGTCAAAATGACGAATACTGTGAAACCTCTCTTGGGCGGACACCATTGGGACCGTGATAAAGTGTCCGCCTAAAGGCTTGTTCGCACTAGGCCAGTAGTTCAGTCGAGTGGAGAGTTGCTAATCTACTCACTACTGTCACAAAACTGTCAGGAAATCGTTCGCACTTTGGTCGAGTCGAGTTCACAAGTGAAGTGAGTGATGTTTCGAAGAACGAAGAGCATGCAACGCAATAAAGTAAATAAACTGGTTAACCTCATCGTAATGGCTATTTTAGAAGAGGTGGATGAAGAAATATGTGAGATACGTAAAAAGAAGCCAGAAACGCAACCCATTGACGATGGAAAATTGCCACTTGGAAAACGTTAATTCAATAACCAGTCAATTGTAGGCTTGATAAAGCTGCGTATTCAATAATACGAGCCTGAAACAAACAGTATAAAAAATTATTTCCAGTACAGGCGGACTTCTAATCATTGATAGAAGACCGTCTGTACGTCTATTTTATTTTAGATCGGTGGTCGATTTGACGCTCCAAAAAGAAGAGAGCAGACGTCAGCATTGTCAATGCTGAATGCATATGTGTTGCACAATCAACAACAGCCTAAAATGAGACACTAGTGACTAGCGTCCAATTACCAATACCAGCATGGGCTATTATCTCGCTTAACAAACATAGGTAGTTACAACAGATATAGCATTACGTGTAAACAAAATTGATTTGTACCCACTAACGTATAAAGAATGTTCAACGGCCAAGTCACACAACATTAACTATAATAATAAAGAAATCGGAGTAAGGAGCCTCAAACTTGGCTCGACTTTTTCTAGATTTCATTACTTTTTAGAGATAAACTAGCAGCTTCATCGAGACTTGGCTAGTTTTTACAGAATGTTTTTGGTGGGATCACCTTTCGATGAAATGATTCACGTTTAATTATCAACATGCTTCTGTCAATCAATTTCAAATTCAAGTTATGAATTTCATTATTATTTGACATAATAAATATTTTGAATTTCTTCCACTTGTGTGCAGTGTGACTTACGACAGATTTTATATTTCTCCTTCTCAATTATCTATGTTTTACCATATCAAATTTAACTACTGATTCATCATCAGTAAATCGATTGAGACAATTCCCGGATCAAAATTCGAAAATTACTCTCGTTTATTTGAAACGAGCGTTCAACAAAATGAAATCTCATTGAAAATTATTTTGTATTTCTTACCTTTACATTTTTTTGGATTTTTTCTTGTCCTCTTCGTTTTATTCTTGATCGATTTCGCAGCCTCTTCCATTTCTTGCAACTCCAAAATTTTTTGCCTCACAGCAGCCATTGCGGGTGTGTGTCCTTCTGGAATATTCCCGAAGTCAGTTTCTCCATAACTATTAGGAGACAGTCCTTTTCTCTCTTCGTATCTTTTGAAGACTTCGCGCATAGCGGGAGTGGGATTCATTTCTTCTAAATCGAAGTCCAAAACAGTTGGAATGTCATTATTTTCTACTTTCCGATCTCTGACTTTTTTAAGAAGAACTTCGGGATCAGATAACATCATTGACCATTTTAAAGCAGCCTGGCTTTTCTTCTTTTTTGTTTTTTTACGTAGTATCGGTTTTACTGGCATATTCGAAAGCAAAGGTGGCCTTTTGAAAACATCTACTGGGTGACCCTGCTGAAAATTGACCATTCAATATGAAATATATTGAAAGGACAAATGAATAAGCTATACTCTATTCACTTGTATAATATATCCCGGTTGGCCATGAAATTCTGAAGCATCTCACTGTGTATATTTTGAAAAAATTTTAGGTTAGTCATGTTACTGTCAAATTTAATTAACGATGTTGTTTCTACACAGAGATCGTATATATAATGAAGTCGAGAAAATATAAGGTGAATTCAATAATTCCAAATACCTGGCGAATGTTGAAACTTTTTAATCTGATAATACTCGAAATGGTTAACTTATATAAACATGGTTGGAAGATTCGGTTAGGCTATTTTCTTGTACGGAAATCAAGAATCGAGTGTTGGAATTTACCTGAAAAATAATGGACTCTACTTCGTGGTAGTTCCTTCGAAAAAAAATAAAAGTACTTGAATAACCCGACAGAAAAATTTCAAAACAAACAGACATCTAAGAATTATTTGTCATTCACGACTCCCGAGTGCCAACATGCGTCAGTTTTAAGTAAAAGAACTTGATAAACCTTAATCATGGCCAACCAGGATACTTTATAAAAGTGAATGAAGTATATGTGATACTGGTATTTTGAAAGATTTATCCTAACAGAATGTACAATACGACCAAAATACGATGCGCTCGAGTGGAACGTCTGAAACTAAATATAAAAGTTACCAAAAAAATTAGACATCCAGCCCTGATTCCTAGCAAAAAAACGCATAAAAACTGGTTAATTATCCCGATGTTTTATGAAAATCATAGAAAGATGGAAACTATTCATTCCATATTATATCTAATAATTCTTATATGGGGAATGAGCTAATCAAAACTGAAGCTGGCCTTTGGTAACAATCCAGATCTGCGCTTGTGCTGCAATATTGAGAATAAATAGTTATTTTCCTAACAAGTGCGGAAAGTTGTATTTCAAGCTATAGGAGTTGAGGGGCACTTTATTTCCAAAAAAGATTGAGAGAATAACATAACATTTTTCGTTTTGCGGCTGAAAATCGAGCATCGAATTTTGGAAACTTTTCAGCCACAATGCAGATCGCATCAAAACCCTTTAGTTCTTCTACACCTGAATAATATAATTCTATATTCGAAATTCGGAGTGAATGTTGAAATCTAATTAATGAAAAAAAAGTGTTTTACCTTTCCAGAATTTTTCTTTCTGTCTAAACCCCAACCTTCCACATTGTCAAAGTCGAAATTTTGATCTTGATATCCATGATCTTTCAAGGATTTTGAAATAGACTTCTGGCATGCATTATAATCTGGAGTATCTTGGATATCTAATCCCTTGATATACTGAAAGAAATCTTTGAGTATCCTTGGTGGATCGGACATGCAAAAATATAAAAACCCCGATATATCAACAAAACAGTGCCTCTTTTTTCTCTGCATCATTTCTGGATTTTCCAAATCATCAATCCAAGGAAGCGAACCTGAGAGCCAATAAACCATATTGTAGGCCAAAGATTCCAGGTCTGATCTTCTTGATTGTATACCCTTATGAGCATCTCTAGAGCAAAATAACAAAGTACCAGCATGTGCTTTACGTTCATCTACACAATTTTTGTGTTCTCCTGTCGATAGCCTGTACTTGGATGCAAGACCAAAATCCAATAAATATAGCTGTTGAAAAACATGAGAAAATTCAGATTGAATGGGAGGACAAATAGAGTTTTGAAAATAACTCATAAGAAGATGTTAATTTGATTTAATTATTGACCTTCAAATAACAAATATTTCTTAGTTGTCATAATGTGTATTAATTTAATTGGGAACTAGGAAGGTGGTGGAAAAATCAGCAATTTTCTTATACAGGTTCGGAAAAGTTTGAAACAAAGCCAATACAAAGTTGAACCAGTGGATGAATATTGTCTAGTGGACCAGTAAAATAATCAAAACCCTCGGCGCGATACGACAACGAATAAATGACGCTGAATTAGCTATGTCTCCATCTTATATTTCAGAACCTGTATATGTGTTGGTGTTTGTATTCCCCTGCTATGTGATGTTGTATACAGGGCGTCCCCTGTTCGGGTGCCTATTAGACGTTTCTGGAGAACTGGATATATTTGAAATCTGAAAATTGGGGATATATTGTTCGAAATTCTCTCAGACCTAAAATATTTTTGGAGCCTGAGCACTCCCGTTTATACAGGGATTGAAAATAAATTTGTTAAAAAATTTTTTTTCTTCAATTTTTTCGGTTTTGATATATTTGAGTATTCAATGCTGCCATTTCGGTTAAGACCACTGTATTCATTCAAATAGTTTTCAAAATATCGAAAAAAAAAACTGAAGAAAGTCAAAAATTCTTAGTCAGTATTATGTTCATCTTTTTCATTCTGAACATCCCGAGTGTAAACCGTTCTCACAAAGTAGAAGAATGTGGAACATCACAGGGTGTTTCAAATTTTGTGTCGAAAACTGTGATCGAAAATTGGCCATAACTTCTGTTTTTCAAATTAGAACCCCATTTTTTTATGATTGTGTTGGATTCTGCGAAGAAAAACAGTCATGGCACTCTGAGATGCTTTTTTACCTAAATTCAGTAGTTTCTGAGTGATTCGAGATTTTCTGGATTTATGTTGTACGTTGAGTCAAATTCATCTCATTTTTTGCTTGAGAATATTCTGTGACCATAGAAGATAAATTATCTCATTAATAATTCACAAGTGATAGGTCTAATTTTAGATTTTGTCATAGAATCATCTATGTTTTATCTTTACTTCTCTCGATTCATCCTTTCATGGGTGACCCTAACATTGATGTATTCATTCTCTCACGTATGGTCTCAAGCAGAGGTGTGATAAGGGATGTTGGATCTGATATTACCGAAGAAGACATCATGTCCCACGCGAACTCCAGAATAAAGATCATTGGAGCACGTCAATTGAAAAAGCCTAATTCTCAAAAAACATTTTTGAAGATAAGCTTTTATAACAACACTCATCCGCCATTTTGAAGCCGCCATCTTGAATTCCTCGATTTTGAAGAATCGTAATTTCCGACCCAGAAAACCCTCATATACCAATTTTGAATATAATATGGTCATAATTACAAAACTCGTCCGCCATATTGTGGCCGCCATCTTGAATTTCCTAGTTTCGACAAGAGTATCATCATTTTCGAACCCAAATACCCCCAGATACTAATTTTGAATGGAATCGGATCATAATTACAAAACTCATCCGCCATTTTGTTTTTTTCTATAAAAAAATATTTCATGATGCATTGTCACCAGAATTAGGTACACCTGCAAAATTTCAAATCAATCGGACTATCAGAAGTGTGTCAAATTTAACTTGCAAGATTTGATTACAGACAGACACACAGACACCGGGACAGGTGAAACTAAATAAAAGCTTATAAAAGAGAGTCAACAAAGAGGGTGTGATCTCCTATGACCCATCTAATTCCTGGGTACTCACCTTCCAAGGGAAGATTCTGCCTGATACAATCGGTATTTTCGGTGTAATTAGAAATGTCTCACTATATGTGGGCCCAGTTATACAGTGCTACAATTGCCTTAGGTATGATCACATCATGACCAACTGCAACTCCCCAGTTGATTCAAAAAAATTTCGTAACTGTGGTGAAAAACATACCGAAATAAATTGTCACAACAAATCGAATCTCAAATGTTTCTTTTGCTCTGGTAACCATGCCTCTACAGACCGAAAATGCCCTGAGTATGAAAGACAGAAACAAATAAATAATCTCATAGCATTGGAAAACATTTCGTACTTCGAGGCTGTGAAGATGGTTCCAAAATCTTATGACACAATCAATTCTTCTGACATGAATCAATTAATCCCGTCTCCCGACCAAACTCTTCCCCCTCCCTAATTCCTCAGGCTAATCGGTATAGCTCCCCTCAGGATGCAACTCTCATCTCTGTTCATAACAGAAATTCCCTACTCCAATCTAACCAATTGAGAAACCATACTTATGCGTCAACAATAAAAAAGAGAAAATTACCATCATCCCCAGGTTATAACAGGCAAGCTCAAAATGAACAGCTCCTCCATCTGTCTCTGCCACTCTCTCCAATTCCTGCTACCAGTTCTTCCCTCAGGCAAAACCCTTCATTTTCTAATTGCTTATCTGACGATGATCTAATCAAAATGATTTCCAAGCTAGTATTGAGAAACCATAATTCCGAGTTTGTTAAGAGCCTTATGACCTTTTTGATGAATAATCAATCTACACATACTTCATTCTCTAATCTTACCCCCCCCCATGATAAAAATAAATCCAAGGATAACGTTCCTACTGATAAATAACAAGTAAATGTCCCTCTACGTTATTTCTTGTTTTTTCCCAATTTTTTTTCTTTTTTCTGTGAATTTTACCTATCTACTAATAATCTCAACGCTTAAAATTTTCCATTGGAACATTAGATATGTTGCTTCCAATATGAACAATCTTAAATATCACATAGAGTAATACCAATCCAATATCTTTCTCCCCTCTGAATCTTGGTTGAAAAGCGACCAAAACTTTAGGATGTCTGATTATAGTGTACTTAGACAGGATAGAACTTCTCGAGGTGGCGGTGTTGCCTCACTTATTAGCGATAAATTTCTTTTTACAGAGGTTAATTTCAATCTATCCCTTCCGGATAGTGTCAACCTTCATGGATTCAAAATTGAACATTTTGCAATCGTGAACATTTATGGCCCCCAGACATTTTACTCCCTATGAGGTTTTGGGAAAATTTATATTCCAATCTTTTCTCCCCATATCTCATTTGTGGTGATGTTAAAGCTCAGCATCCCTCATGGGGTTCTCATTCTAGGAATAGAAATGGAATCATTATTGACCAGTTCCTCTTAACTAATGATCTTTGCCTTCTTAATGACGGTTCTAGCACTAGAGTCACCACTCCAGATAAGTCTAGCTCACCAGATGTTTCACTTTGCTCCCCAGGTATTAGACTTAACGCCTTCTGGGAGGTTCTCCCGGATCCGGGTACTAGTGATCACTACCCAGCCATGATCAATATTGTGAACCTCAATTTATCGGACGGTGACCCCACATAGTTTCTTTTCGACTTCCAAATACAATGTTAAGGAGGCCTATTGGCTGTTGTTTCAGGAATTGGTTGCCCGAGAGGTTGAATGCCGGGATATACAAAATCTTGGTGATGTTCAAGAAATTTCCATTACTACAGCTGATCAATCCATCCCTCTCAGAAAACATAATGGAAGCCAGTCCAAATTTCGTGTCCCTTGGTGGGGTGACGAGCTGAGAACTATTATGAAAAATAGGTCAGAGGCCTATAGAAATTTCCGCCATACAACAGAAAGGACCCCGCACTTTTTCTATGGCAAATGGCGTTCCGTGAAATTTTCTAAAATTTTGGTATAATGTAGTACTCGACCTTCTGATCAAAAGTGTCCATGGCCCCAACTCAATCCTATGACTAGTTTTCGAGATACAGGGAGTTGAAGTTGAGAATTACCCACTTTTACTACGCCCGTATCTCGGAACAGAATCGAATGAACTTCAATTTTTCTCAAGAAACATTTCATTACATCCCCAAGGAGCAACCATATAGAGGAATATGACCGAAAATCGTTACGAATACAGGGTCATCCATAATTTAATGCATGCCTGATTTTGAAAGAATAAAATATGTCAGTTTCAGAGCGAGAACGTTCACAAAATGAACTATTAAGCTGAATACAGATTACTCTGACGTGACGTGTAAGGACGTCACGTCAGACGTGTACTGTGCTCCCATTGGCCTGATATGAACGTGAACGCACAGAACAATGTGTTGCATTTTTATATCACTCACATTTTGACGTTCACGTTCATATTAGGCCAATGGGAGCACAGTACACGTCTGACGTGACGTCCTTACACGTCACGTCAGAGTAATCTGTATTCAGCTTTACACTAGATATATTGTTGTTACATCGAAAACGTCTGAAATACCCAGAATTTATACTGGGTGATCCATTATTATAGAAACTATTCTCAAGGAGGGTTAAATGGACACCCTGTATTTATGGGTTGATTCAAGGTGTTTGTTTAATTTTTTTAAAACATATCATCATGGACTTCGAAGAATATAGGGTGATTCAGTCATGAAATGAAGTTTGAACCTCACGAAAATACCCAAAAACCACCTTTTTTTTTCATCACCCTGTATTTCAAGATTAACTCCGATGAGGTGGGAGTTTTCTTTCTCCATTGTACTTGATATGAAAACATCAATACGACCGAGAGTTTTTATACACTTCCTATGAGCAGATTTTTTTTAATGTAATATAAAAATTATTTATTTAGGTATGTTATTCTATTCTTATTCCAGCATAACAAAAAATCTGGTCATAGGAAGTGGATAAAAACTCTCAGCCGTATTGATGTTTTTATATCAGGTACAAAGGTGAAAGAAAACTCCCACCTCGTCGGAGTTAATCTTGAAATACAGGGTGATGAAAAAAAAAGGTGGTTTTTGGGTATTTTCGTGAGGTTCAAAGTTCATTTCATGACTGAATCACCCTGTATTCTTTGAAGTCCATGATGATATGTTCTAAAAAAATTAAACAAACACCTTGAATCAACCCATAAATACAGGGTGTCCATTTAACCCTCCTTGAAAATAGTTTCTATAATAATGGATCACCCAGTATAAATTCTGGGTATTTCAGACGTTTTCGATGTAACAACAATATATCTATACTCTGTTCAAATATAAGCGACTACGACGTAAACAAAGTCGCGCACACGAAGGATGGGCTTCGTTCAGGTAAAGACTTGCTTTCAGGGCTCCAGGGTCGGATCGAGGATAGTTCACACAATCATATAAACTTGATATTATTCTCTGAATGGAATACACATGATTTGAATAGACAAATGTGAACGTTTCGTTCTTTTTCGTGGATGGCCCAATATACCACCTTCAGATGCAGTGTCCGTTTCTGAATTCGACATTATTGTCCGGAAAAGATAACTGTGAAATCGTTCTAAGCTTTAAGTACGATCCTGGCTGTCTTTTGGGGGCGTGAAAAGAATTATACAGCCAACCGTTTCACCAATCATATGTTAGTAATGCGCAAAACAAACCGATTTGGTTTGTTTGTTTACATTCTCTTATATTTGAACAGACTATAGTGTAATAGTTCATTTTGTGAACGTTCTCGCTCTGAAACTGACATATTTTATTCTTTCAAAATCAGGCATGCATTAAATTATGGATGACCCCGTATTCGTAACGATTTTCGGTCATATTCCTCTATATGGTTGCTCCTTGGGGATGTAATGAAATGTTTCTTGAGAAAAATGGAAGTTCATTCGATTCTGTTCCGAGATACGGGCGTAGTAAAAGTGGGTAATTCTCAACTTCAACGCCCTGTATCTCGAAAACTAGTCAAAGGTTTGAGTTGGGGCCATGGACACTTTTGATCAGAAGGTCGAGTACTACATTATACCAAAATTTTAGAAAATTTGACGGAACGCCATTTGCCATAGAAAAAGTGCGGGGTCCTTTATCTGAATGCTAAAAAACAACACGCTATTGCCAAGAGGAGGATCAAAGAAAAGAAAAAGGCATCATTCAGAGAATTCTGCGAAAACTTGCCTGTAAAGGATAGCAAAAATTTATGGAGGAACGTTAGAAGATTCCGCTCTGGTATTTCTCCTAATTCGTCAAGACGTCCCCTCCCCCCCCCATCTTGTGGTAGGGAAATCCTCTCTAGACTCTACCCCCCTCCTCAGCCAGCTATACACTGCTGTGACCGAGGCCCTCTGGGCGTTAATGATTCAACCCCAAATAACCGTTCCCTTTTGTTTCCTTCGTTCACTTTGAGTGAGTTGTCCTAGATTATACACAGGAAAAAAGACTCTACACCAGGCAAAGATTCGATTACATATATCTCCCCATTCAGGCTAAGGAAGCTCTTTTGCAGATCCTCAACGGATTGATGGCTAATTCCATTATCCCCTCCTCCCTTAAAGAAAATATAATAGTGCCCATATGTAAGCCTGGAAAACCCCCTCATATCTCTACCAGCTACCGACCGATTGTTCTCACCTCCTGCTTGCTTAAAATTTTTGAATCCCTTATGGCCACTAGACTGCAGAGAATCTATGAAACAATCGCTCTGTCAACTGAACCTCAATATGGTTTTCGCAAGGGCAAATCTGTTACTGATGCACTGTCTGCCTTGACAGTCCCTATCTACTCTGCGCTTGTGAGGGATGAGATTTCTCTTGTTGTTTTCCTTGACATCAAGCAAGCCTATGATTCTGTCAACTTTAACATTTTGAGACCTATTCTAATAGAAGAAGGTATTCCCCTTCAGGTTCTCACAGTACTGGAAAGTTTGATAGTGGGTAGGAGTGTCTTCCTGCTGGATCCATGCTTTAAAGTACTGATTGGCCCAGAAACATCATATCTGGGCCTGGCCCAAGGTTCCCCCAACAGTTGTGTTCTCTTCAATTTTTTTGTTAAAGGCCCTGCCTCTTTCTTGAACCTCTCAGGAGTTGAGGTTCTTCAATATGCAGATGATACCGCAATAGTCTCTTCTGGAAAGTCTTTTAAGAAGGCTTTTGATAATATGTCCCAGGCATTAGCGCTGGTTGAGCAGTGGACTCGAAGTAGAGGCCTTACCATATCTGCGGAAAAATCCAAAGCTATGTGCTTTCATAAAAAAAACCCTTATCAACCTTCCTGTCCTACAAATCTTTGGTGATGAAGTTCCTTGGGTGATCTCTACAAGATACCTGGGAGTGACATTTCAAGCCAACATGGACTGGTCCAATCACATCGAAAATATGTGTTCAAAAGCAATCAGGAATATAAACGTTATGAAAGCTCTGTGTCGTACCTGGTGGGGTTCCCACCCCCAAACCTTATTAACCATGAACAAAGGAATAGTCCTCTCTTTTCTTGATTATGGTTCCATAATTTTGGGCAGATGCACCAAATCTGCTCTTGCTCGACTTGACAGAGTCCAATATGCTGCCATCCGGGTGGCTCTGGGATACATGAGGTCAACCCCCATCAATACTTTGCTAGCAGAAAGTAGAGAACTTCCTTCTGGTTGGCTATTGAATTCCTATCGGAGTTAGCCAGATTATCTCCCAACCCTCTCCTCACGAAAATTTATCAGCTTGCATCTTGGCACCATGCGTGGGGTAGTAGAACTGTTCCTTCCATTGTGGAGGCCGTCGGTATGCTTCCGGAGGCCGACTCCTTTTTTTCGTCTTCCAAACTTACTTGTTTTCGTCTCCCCTTATCAGTCCACTACTTTGATGTTCCCTTCTTCTCCTTGAACTTGAGTAAGTCGGACCTGGACAATTCTGCCCTATTTGTTGAGAGATGCAATGACAAATTCCCCTATTACTCGTGGATTTTTACTGACGCCTCAAAATCAAGGGATAACGTTGGTATTGGAGTATATAACCCTGGAGGTGTTTCCTTCAGGGAGAGGGCTCCTTTCTTTTTCTCTATCTCGTCTGCTGAGCTTCTTGCAATTGATAAAAAGCCCTGTCTATGATTGGAAAAATGAATGCTAGTAGGGTTCTGGTGATTACTGATTTCAGGAGCGCCCTTGTGGAGACAGACGTCCCTTCATAGAGGTCATCTGTATTCAGTGATGATAAACTCCACCAAATTTAATCAGGGTCCATGGTTTCGCTCAGTTGATCTCCCTAGAGGTAATGAATGCCCTTGGCTCAGTGGTAGAGCATTGGAATTAAGACCCAAAGGTCCGAAGTTCAATCCCGAGGAAAGAAATTTTCTAGTCTCGGTAGGTGCCATCATTCTCACTGTTGGGTCAAAAATTAACAGTGCTGTGGCGTAAGGACACAGTTACAAAGCCTACAACTGCTTACTCCGAACTCGGCACAAGTTACAAGCTTCGACGCTTGTAGTTTCAGAGGAGACCCCTCTGAAACTGCAAGTTTCCTCAGGAGACCTAGGAGTAATCAGGATAAACAATATATCATCAATATCACAACGATTACCAGACTAAATGCGAATACAGACTATTCTGACGTGACGTGATTCCACGTCACGTCAGACGTGTAGCAGTGCTCACATTGGCCTAATATGAACATGAACGTCAAAATGTGTGTGATATAAAAATGCAACACATTGTTCTGTGCGATCACGTTCATATCAGGCCAATGGGAGCACCGACGGTGCCTGACGTGACGTGAAATCACTTCACGTCAGAATAGTCTGTATTCACCTTAAGGGCAAACTGTTGCTCCTCCCCTGCACATTTGTTCAAAATTCAGGTCAGGGATGATGACAAGACGTATTTATGTGGAGAGAGAGGAGACTTGCAACATATTTTTTTTGCATGCTCTCTTAATGAGCGTAAAAGTAAACTCCTATATGATGACATTGTAAAGCTGTCTCTTAATTATTCTTTCCCCCTGCATGTTCAGGATTTGATACTTTCCCGACAATATTTTAGTTTACAGATCACTCTATGGTTTTTTAAATTCATGTGGATATAAACTTTAATGTCAGTGATGATTAACTATACTAACACCTTTCAGTCCCATCTTGTGGTGGTTTGTGTTACCTTTCCTGCCCGGGAGCTGAAAGGAACCCACTAAATAAAATTGTATGACCAGGAAAGTATATCTTGGGAATGAAATGTTCAATGTGTAGATGGCCCCGCTGCCAAGCACAATAAAAGAAGATAATCACATTTTTTATACTTTTCCTCAGAACATCAGGATGGCAAGAATATAACACACATTATTGCTTGACAAAATTATCGACGATTAACACGACACGTTTGCCAGAATAAATTTAAATATTTGAAATAACTGATGAAAATCAGTCATAATTTGTGAATAGCTCCACCTCAAGAGGAAAGAACGAAACTTCGCTAATATTCTCAATTTGGTCGAAACAAAATCTAATCAGTGCTTACACCATTATTCTAGACATCTTGTAATGGTTTCATAAGGATATTCATCGAATCTGTTGCATTAGAATATTCTGTGACCATAGAAGATGAATGATCCCATTAATAATTCACAAGTGACAGGTCAAATTATTAGTTGTTACCATACAATATTCATCGAATCTGCTTAGATTCGATGAATTTGGCTCTACGTTCAACATTAATCCAAAAAAGCTCAAATAACTCGGGAATTACTGAATTTAGGAGCAAGAGCATCTGAGAGTGGTATCATTATTTTTACTTCGCAGAATCTAATACATACAATCATAAAAAAATAGGGTTCCAATTTGAAAAACAGAAGTTATGGCCAATTTTCGACCACAGTTTTCGACACAAAATTTGAAACACCCTGTGATGATATTTATGAAATTCGAAAGATGCATGACCTTTCCACATTCTTCTACTTTGACGTTGTGAGAACAGTTTACACTCGGGATGTTTAGAATAAGAAAAATGAACATAATACTGACTGAATCTTTGACTTTTTTCGATATTTTGAAAAATATTTGAATGAATATAATGTTTTCAGCATTGAATACTAAATCATATCGGAAACGAAAAAATTTAAAACAATTTGTATGAACAAATCTATTTTTACTCCTTGTATAACCGGAAGTGCTCAGGCTCCGAAAATATTTTAGGTCTGTAGAAAATTTCGAACAATATCATAATCCCAATTTTCAGATTTCAAATATGTCCAGTTCTCCAGAAACGTCTAACAGGCACTCGAACTTGGGACACCCTGTATTTTTTATCATTTGATTTTGTTATTTGTTATACATGAGATTTATTTGCATCTTGTTGCCCTGAAGAAGCAACAATATATGGTTGTGAAACGTTAGCATTAGCTGAAATTTGCTGATTTTTTTCACCACCTTCCTAGTTCCCAATTGGATTAATGTAAAAGGTGTCTCATTATAAATTACTATATGGCTATCTCCGTTATTTTTGATCACCCTGTATAGTTCAAATTAGCAAAGTTATAGTATCTGACTTTGTTTTCACCGTTTTTATTTAAATGATATTTAAAAAAATATCATTTAAATTTGACACCTTTGAAATCAGGTATTGGGGATATTCGGATCTGCAATTTCCATATAGAATTAGAGAAAGAGTTAACAGCAAGTACACAATTTTTGAACTTTCGGAAAATGTTAAAAAATAGTTTGTTGTATGAAAGGGCACAAAGAAATTATCAGAGTATCTATTTCCAGGATGCAGTGTGGGAAAATGATTATGCTCTTGACCATAGTAACAAGAGAGCAAAAATTGAATTTGTTAGGCAACTAAGGCCGATACAAAAAACTTCGAGAGGCAATTAGTGAGAACTGCATAAGAAAGGACCCCGCACTTTTTGTATGTAAAGTGGCGACCAGTCAAATGTTCTGAAAGTTGGGTATGTTGTTGTACTTGACTCAGTGACCAAAAGTGTCAATAGCCCCAACCCAATCCTATGAGTAGTTTTCTAAATACGGGGTGTTGAAGTTGAAAATTGCCCAGATCCGTCACGTGACCTCAATGGATCGAGTTAGTAACCCAGAGTAGGTTTCCGAAAAGGCCTACATTTCTGAAATGGGAAAAAAATGGCGATTCTTTCTAAGTCATTTCAAACTACTGTTTCCATAAGAAAAAACACAACTTTATGTTATAACTCAGCAAATAAACCTCTTAGAAAAAATCAGGGTACGCCACTGGATTGCTATCAGAAAAGTGCCTGTATAATGTTTTTATTTCAACATCCTAGAGTAAACAGAAACGGAGATAATGACCAAAGTTGAAATCGCCCAAATTTCAATTTTGGCCTATAACTCGGAAACGAAAGAAGATAGAGGAATGCAGTTGATGGCATTATCAGTTTCTCGAAAAAAGAGGACTATAAGGTGCCATTCATTTTTCTCTATCTCCTCGGGTTGAAAAGTTTTAGTTCATGTAGCACCAATTTTGCCCACCCTGAACATGAAAAGGTTCAGCTTCAAATATTTAGGCCCGGTTGTACAGTCCGAGTTTAAACCGAGTTCAAGACTGAGCCCTACTCAAACATGAAACATCTGTTGTAAGTGCGAGTTCAAGCCTGAGCTTCGCTCGAATCGACCCTCAAGTTGAGCTACCGAAATCGGGCGCTCAAACCTGGTTCAGATGAAATGTCACTTCAAATTAACAATTTATTGGTTATATGTCAAATAGTTGAGAGTTGAAACCACAGAATACCTGTGATGAAACGCTCCGCTTTCTCTTGTCAGTATTATTTATTTTTGTGAATGAGTGTTTCACTCAAAACATAGATTTTTGTACATCAAATTGATAGAAATGGATTTTCAACTCGGCAATAATCTTGCGGAAATGGCCGATGATTAAGATTTTGTGGAAGCAGTGTATATTGCAATGATCGAGAAGAATGCCAAAGAAATATAGGGAGAGAATAAATCATTTTGAGGTGTGTGAAACTGCATTTTTGCAAAGATTCTGTTTATCGAATGATGGATTACGTTTTTTTCTTTCCATTTGTCCAAAATTTGTCACAATTCGTATCGAAAACGCATGTCCCAGAGGAAGCGACGTTGCCATTTTCTGAAGAATTGCATTCAAGGAAAGTTTAGTTGAACTCGACTCAAACGTAACCTGTACAACCGAATGACATATCTGAACCTAGCTCAAGAGTGAGCTGAGTTCAGTTGAGCGTGGAATTGAGCTAGCACTGTACAACCGGGCCTTACAGGGTTATCCACGAATAAATATACATAGCTTTTGCAAACACTCAGTAATTCAACAGTTCCGTCAAAGAGAAATAATTCCATTAATTCCTTTACAATTTTGAGTCTGAAATACTTCATTATGATTATTCTTCATACAGGGCGAGCCATACAGCCAACCATACCAAAAATAATTGAAATTGATAAAATCAGTAATTCTCCACTTTAACGCCATGTATCTCGAAAACTGGTCATAGTATCGGATTTAGAATTCATACCTCTGAAGATGTTGTGGAAATCAATATATACTGGGAAAATAGTTGCATTTGACTGAGCAAATTTTTGAATTTTTGAAATGTTTTTCGTACTTTATTCCCGAGTTTATTCCTATGAATAAACCACCATGAATATTTTGGAGACTAGAGACACACATACAGGGTGACTGGTGACGTAAGGGACAACGGCTTAGTGGAGATAGAGGACCTCAAACTGAATGAGAATTTGGATTTCAAATGTTCCATAAGGGTATTCGTTTCGGTGATATAGGGTGATTTATGAAAAAATGCTAAATCTATGAACTCCCATATCTTCGTTAATATGATATGTTTTTCGCTGATATTTTACATGTTTGTTCATACAGGCATTCTCTGTCAGCATAAGAAAAAAAATTTGAAAAAATTGCTGGCCCGTACTCAAAAATTTCAATTTACATGTCAAGTGAGAAATATCACACGGTATATTAAATAAAATAAAATCAAATAGAAATTTGGAAAGAGGGAAAAAAACTGATGAAACATCTGTTTTTTGTTTTAATGGCACAAATTTTTTTTCGTTTCCATGATATGTTGAAGTAAGAATATTACAATATTTTTATATTCAAATAATGAAAATTAGTACTACTGATAGAAAAAACCTTGAATTCGAGGCGTTAGAATGAGCCTGGCATCAAAATAATCCTTCAAATCTTGAAATCTATTTTTATCAATTAATATTTCTACAACAAATTTTATTTTGAAATTTTATATGGCATCGAAATATTAATTGATAAAAATAGATTTCAAGATTTGAAGGATTATTTTGATGCCAGGCTCATTCTAGTGCCTCGAATTCAAGGTTTTTTCTATCAGTAGTACTAATTTTCATGATTTGAATATAAAAATATTGTAATATTCTTACTTCAACATATCATAGAAACGAAAGAAAATTTGTGCCATTCAAACAAAAAACAGATATTTCATCAGTTTTTTTCCCTCTTTCGAAATTTCTATTTGATTTTATTTTATCTCATATACCGTGTGATATTTCTCACTTGACATGTAAATTGAAATTTTTGAGTATGGGCCAGCAATTTTTTCAATTTTTTTTTCTTATGCTGACAGAATGCCTGTATGAACAAACATGTAAAATATCAGCGAAAAACATATCATATTAACGAAGATATGGGAGTTCATAAATTTAGCATTTTTTCATAAATCACCCTATATCTCCGAAACGAATACCCTTATGGGACAGTTGAAACCCAAATTCTCATTCAGTTTGAGGTCCTCTATCTCCACTTAGCCGTTGTCCCTTACGTCACCAGTCACCATATTTGTGATATAACTTTTCCAAAAAAATCAATCCAAAAGGTTTCAAATAAATCCTAAAAAAAAAATAGTGATGTCTAGTGGCTCTCTCTGTGAAACACCCTGTATAAAAAATGTGTACAGTGCATATTTTCTCGTCAAATACGATATCGAAGAGAACATTTCAAAAATATGCCTCCCTGACGTCACATAGAAAAAGTGAATTTTGGCAAAAAACTACCGCCATAAATTCGTGGCTCACCGTGTAACTGTAAATATTTTTAATCATACATATCCACTAATTTCATTACTAGAACATGTGGTAAACGTCTGCATGCAACAGAAATCCAATCTAACTTTTAATAGATGAAAAATAAATCCGAAAATCTGGGCAATTTTAAACTATGTATTTAAAAAACTAGTCATAGGATTGGGTTGGGCCCATTGACACTTTTGGTCACTGAGTCGGGTACAACAACATACCAAACTTTCAGAAAATTTGACCGGTCGCAACTTTACATACTAAAAGTGCAGGGTCCTTTTCTTCATGAAAAAAGTTTTTCCATTGAGTGTTTAACTTCGCTGTGTTCAATAGATAGAGTACTAATCAATAAAGTTGATCATCCTATCTGTATTATTAATTGTTTTTTTGTTAAAGGCCCAAATTCAATAATTCTACAATAAAAAGGAAAAAAATAATGAAGAATCCTCACCTGGTCTCTTGTAATTTCGTTCATTTTCTTTTCAGTTGTCTTTTTAATTTTAGCCTTCGTCTCTTCTTCCTCATCTTCAGATCCAAATAAGGAACAATTGTCAAATAAATGATCAATGTTATAATTAATGCACTTCACTTTTCTTGTATCGTAACGTTGTCTGAGCACAGGTCTGCACACTTCAGTTAATTTTCTCACTCTGACACTTCTCAGTTTGAGGCTTTTCTTTTCAGAGTCCGCCACTGGAGATTTTGAATAAATGGATAAATCACCCAAGGTAGTATTTTTTGATTTTACTGATTTCACTTGACTCATCATAATATTAGCAGCTTTAATATCAGAATGGATATAGCCCCTTTCATGAATATACTCTAAAACTTGAAGAATCTGTCTTGAAATGAGAAGAACTGTTTTCAAGTTGAATTTCTTCTTTTCCTCCAAGATCGCTTCTAGGTCTTTTTCATATCTTGGTAATACTAGAAAACGGTACTTGATATCTTTGAATATATGAGAACCTGAGGCTACATAATGTGGCATGCCCAAGACCGAAAGCTTTCTCTTTTCAGTCCATTCATCAACTGAAATATAATTTAGATATGTTGCTGATAATGGAATTTGAAGTATATGTATATATATAACAAAGGTTTATTCCAGAAGGAAATATCCCAAAGGGAATTATAATATAATATTAAATATATATAAATATATACAGGGTGTCCGGTAAACCTTGCACAATATTGAAAGGTTTATTCCAGAAGGAAATATCCCAAAGGGAATTATAATATAATATTAAATATATATAAATATATACAGGGTGTCCGGTAAACCTTGCACAATATTGAAACTGGTGATAGAACAGGTCATGACTGTTCAGAATATCAGAATTTCACATCAGTAAAAAAAAAAAAACACCATTTTCGAGATAATGGGCATTTTCTAAATATCTAGAAAATCACTACTTCACCTTTGTTTTTTGATTGCTATGTCTAATGTATCAAGTTCTGAAAAACTGTTTTGTACGTCTGAAAGCATCACTCATCATTAATCTTCAGCAACAAAGATATTTGAATTAGTCTCAATTTGTAGACATAGCACTCAAAAAACGAAGGTGAGGTAGTGATTTTCTAGATATTTAGAAAATGCCAATTATCTTGAAAATGGTGATATTTTTACTGAGGTGAAATTCTGATATTCTGCACAGTCATGACCTGGTCTATCACCAGCTACAATATTGTACAAGGTTTACCAGACACGCTGTATATACATAATTCTATTTTTAAGGGAGAAGAGACTCCTGGTATCACATAATATTATGGTTATGATGAAGAAGTCTGAATGCACCAAAGACATAGATTATCTGGACAGAGCAACCCAAGATTTCTACATTGAAAGGATTTGTCCCAACATATAGAAAGAGGGGCAATCTGGAGACTCTGATTAAAGAGAGAAGGGATATAATTGCTGTTCTAAATATGTTCATCTCTCTATATGTTGAGACCAAAGACATTCTTGTATGCCAAATCCATTTCTTTATAAACCTATGGTATGGAGAAAAATAGTTTAGATATCTCCTAAATTATCAATGTGAGACGCTCACAGAACTGTCCATACTTCATATTTACATATTCAATTTGTAAATATAAATGTTTAAACTTAGACTTACCCATTTCTTTTTTACCAATTCTCAAGTAACAATTTATTTCAGTGAAAAGTGGTCCATTGGCATGTTCCTCAATCTTTACAACATATTTATTTTTACTTCCGAGACATCTTTCTGAAACTTCATGAATAACACCAAATCCGCCAAATCCAATGATTTCTCCAAGTACCCATTCCTTTCCACACAAATCTTTGAGAATTTCTCCTGGTTGCAACACAATACTGTTCCGATCACAATCTTCTAACGTTATTTTCTTATGATCAGTGTAATCTGAATTTCGATCATAATGTCTTTTGGGCATTGTTATACACACTTCCAATCGTAGATTTCGTGTATGCTTATTTAAGGGTCAACTAAGAACTTGTACTTTTTAAATATCACTTCGTGAGTATACCGTCAATAGATAACAATGCAGGGATATTGGTTCGGTGGTTAGAAATAAATTTTCGTATTGAATTCATTCCTTGTAGAATTATATTGATATTTCACATCCAAAACTGAAAAATAACGTTTTTTGCAACAATCAAATATACTTATGAAGAACAAAAAGCTAAAATATGTAAAGATAGATACCTTTATTCCCTTTAAACAGAATCCTCGAATTGAATAAATATTGGAAATAATTGAAAAACATCAAAACACTCAAAACCCTTTCATCAATTTCACGGCCATCTTAATACATGGAAATCATGGAATACCGGCCTGTCAGTTGTCGTGTTGCCATAGAATTTGATCCGCGCCGTCTCACAAATAATATTGTCCTTTTTTCTATTGGATAGGAAGGTACCACGTGATTTTTCAAATTTTAACTGCTTCCAACGACAAACGGAAAATGAAATAATAAAGAATTTATTATTAAGCGGTAACTGTTAAAAATCAAAGAAATAAGAAGGACATAAAAGGTTCATATCTAAAATTTCACTGTTTAAAAGATTTAGTCAAGAGGTATAGTTTTTGAATTTTTGAATGATATGTTAAATGTTTATCTCTATGACGCATGTAAACATAGATGTTTCTGTTTGTAAACTATTCGGTTGCTAGGCAACTGCTTTGTATACAACGATTCGAACCAATGTTGGTGGAAAATAGTTGACGTCGAAGATTTTACCATTTGCGTCTATACCTAGTTCCTTGTGAGTGCAAATTATTCAATAATTTGAAATGAAATATACATTTCCGAAATGATATGGCTGAAATACATATTATAGGAGAAGTGGTGAGAGCAAAGGATTTCAAAAAGCAGCATTTATTTTGTAAATGGTATATACAGATAGGTAGGTTTGTTTCAAATATGTATAGGTATAAGGATTCCAACGATTTCTTCTACAAGTAAGTTTCAAAAGAGATTAATTTTGTATGTAATAGATGCATAGAATATCTCAGTGGCGCACACAGGATTTAGTTATGGGGGGGGGGGTCTGAATTGAACTGAAGAATTGTTCTTGTCATATACAGGGAAGTTTCATTGGTAAATGAACATACGGAAACCTGAGCTAGAGCTACCCTAAACGAGTCCAAAAAACCGATATATGATAGGTCTAATCAAATCCATAACCGAGATAGAGTATGGTTTATGTATTCACCAAAAATTTAAATTTCTCATAACTTTTGAATCAACCAGTATAGTTGGTTGATATTTGGAACGTATGATCCACTTCCACATATCGATCGATTTATTTTTGAATTTCCCAAAAATTCCAGATCCGTATTTGAAAAATATGGGACTTCTTCCAAGCTGAGATTCAACACCCTGTATTTCAAAATTTTGGGATTTGATTGAAATATTTGAAGAGAGCAGAAAATTTTCAATGAGGTTCAGTAGATTTCATTTTCGCGCACGTCATTTTGCTCAAAGAAAGCTTCAGGGAAAGATCCAATTTTCAATCGTGCATTGTGATCAAATTGAATTTTTTTTTGTCCCACTAATTGCACATTCAAATTTCATAGTATTCTGAGGAATCATTTCAAGTTATTTCCGGAAAAACATTATTGATTGAGAAAAATTTACTTGAAGTCAACAAAGATGAATGAATAAATAAAGAAACATAAAAACTTAACGTGAATTACAGAAGGTGCTCGAAAGCAGCACTATTTTACTCAATACACATTCTTGCCCTCTTCAAAATATGTCTGATACTTTTTTATCATGTCTGGATTATTACGTATTTTATTGCAAGCAACTTCGATACGTTGCTTGAGGATCTCCTCACTTTCTATTTCAGATGAATATACTGAACATTTCAAATAACCCCAAATAAAATAATCAGCATGATTGAAATCTGGTGATCCAGCGGGCCAGGCCGGCCAGGCATGAGGTCCACCTATGCCAATCCAAATATTTCGAAAGTTATTCTGATCTAAAAATTGCATGATCATAACTCTTAAATGGGGTGGAGCTCAGTGGCGGCTCGTGACAGTTTAAGGTGGTGAGGCACATCAGAAAAAAAAATTCTAGTCATTTATTCATTCAAAACAATTTCTCATTCTTAAATTTTTTCCCAAAACCAATATCTCAAGAGAAAAAAAATAAAAACTCAATTTTTGTCTCCACCTTTTAAGGGTGATATCTCAGAAAAGGGTGGGCTGAGGGAATTGATTACAAGAAAGACCCATCTTGATTTCACACGAGCAATCACCTCCTGAATTTTTTCGCATGAATTTAGAAACATCCTGTATAGTCTATGGTATATGTTATACAATATGAATGAGTTATTCTAGTGAACTCTCTCCTTCGTCAGTTGCGTAATAATCTGAAATTTTTCAATAAATTGAATTATTGCTCGTGATATTGTCATAATGGCTGCATTATCAAATTTGTTTCTATCTTTCCTTTGAAAAAATCAGATAGGAAGCCTGTATTGAATATATTGTAGGTAGTTAAGCTTATTTCTCGATCTCTTTCTCGAAATATACTCATTGCTTTAAATTTTAAAATCGGGTTGTATTTGAATCTGATCAAAAAATGAACAGAAGATATCGCATATCACACGACACAGAGTTTCCAAAAATTATCATCAAATATGATAATAATTCTAAACGTCCGAATTCAGAGCAGTTTTTCCTGTGCCAGACAACAATCGAAATTTTACCACCGTTTCTCCGAGCCGACTTCTGAAGTTCTGAACGAATATCCGGCTAAGAAATCGAATTTAGGCTAGCCTACATCTAGCCTCACATCGGTCTATAAACGCGCCTACCACAGCGCCACAGCGCCACAGCGGACAGACGCAGCAGTCGATTCTCGAAGATTACGTGCTAGACAAGGAAGCGCGTGAGGCCAGCCTCTAACCGTTTACTTCTTGAAGAGGGAGTGAGATGGATACACAGGAATGGAGAGATATGAAAACGCGAAGCCTTTTAGCGCGATCGGCAAGTGCATATCTCGTCGTATAAAGGGTGTAATAAGTGAACAGATATTTATTGCCGAACGCGCAATCATTCTTGTTAGATGAAGCATAAATGCTTTCAGATGAAGAATGGATAAAGATGCGAAACAAAGATTAAATTTAATCTTTGATGCGAAATTAATTGTGACAGGAATGATCCTGATGATGGAATGATATAATAGAATATTCGATTAATACGTGTATTTTTTTGAATTTATTGGTGAGACACTGCCTCACCTGCCTCATAGGACAAGCGGCCACTGGTGGAGCTCCATCATGCTAATAATGCATTCCTGCAATGTCCGTACGTATAGTGGGGCGTTAATAAAAATCGATTGATTGGATCACACGTCCTGCCAAGACGGCTTAGATTTCCTCCAAAATCATCTCATGTATTACTCGAAGGTATTTTCAGCTCCACCCCAATACTCCATTTCAGAGTAATGACCAGACTCAGACAACCGTCTTTTGTGTATTATGTATTGGGGAAGTGAATATGGAATACTTCAAAAATGACAGAGTTTAAAATCAACCAAAAGAAGAAAATGAACTGAGAAAAATTGAAAATGTGGGTTTTTTTGGGGGGTAGGGGGGGCTGCAGCCCAAAAGCCCCCCCCCCCCTTGGGTGCGCCACTGGAATATCTGCAGGGCCGGATTAACCAAGAGACAGAGTAGGCGACTGCCTATAGGAGCCCCGCATCAGCTAGGGGCCCTGTGGCCGTCCCCGTCCCCCGTGCCCGGAACTAAAGGTGTCCCCGAGCCAAACGAAAGAGCAATGAATGGGCCCCCGATTATCGCAAACTTACCGATTCGCGAAATTTCTCTGAAATAATGAGCAAAACAAATAAATTCAATAGCCCAGGAAGGTATAATTATACCTATACCAGAAAAATATTCCCGAATTACATTCCAGTCGGCATATCACATCCCCTATTTTCAAGAGCTTTTTATAGTCATCAAGAGTATCGGAATTCTCTTAAAACGTCACTGGATGATAGTTTTATTAGGCAGGCGGCACCTCTGATGTGAGATTGTGAGAGCCGTTTCACATGCGACAGGCGGCATCTTCTATATTTCAAAAATGATTATCCAGTCTCCAATCAGGATATTCTTCCAGAAGGGGAACAATATTCCAGATTCTTTTTAGTTCTATTTCCTATTTCCATTCTAGTGAAACCATGTTGAGATTGCGTTCAGAGTCAAAGTGTTCAATATTTTGTGACTTTTTTAGTGTATGTATTTGGATTTTTTTACTTCGAATTGTACTATTGAAGGTAAGTTCAATATTTAATAACGTAGCCGATTTTTACGTTGGGCGCCACTTCTATTTTTTATTTTCAATGTTCTCCGGTGGAAAACAAGTTTCAATAATATGATTTTCGCTATTTTTCTAGAATGACATACATACTAGTGTTTCAGGAAATTTCGGAACAAGATCGGATGTGTATGGATATTAGAATGAAAATCAGTAACAGATCTACATAAAATACAAAGGAAAAACCAAATAACAAAAATCACCAGAAAAAATAATTGAAAATCTACATAAATAACTGCTCAAATGATCCTCCATCTTTTTCAATGCATGAACGATTTCGTTTAAGAAAAGCAGGCCCGGATCTACGATTTTTTCTGACCGGGGCAACAATTCATTATGGCGCCCCTCCCATTTGTGTAATATATGAATGATTAAAAAATAGCCAAAAATAAATGATACAAATGAATAATAAACATAAATATTGAAAATAAGAAAAATATGACAAGGAAAGAAACTAGATTCTTTTTCTTCACACCTTCACGCGGCGCGATTTTTTTCCGCGAACGCTTCTATCAGCTCCTCGAAATTTGTTTCGGAAACAGTTTTGTTTTGCATAGCTAAGATCGAGAGACCAGAAAGACGTTCCTGACTCATTGAGGAACGCAAATAATTTTTTATTATTTTCAATCTGCTGAAACTGAATTTGTAGCGGGCCTAATGAAGTCGATCTTTCACTAATTTCAGGAACCAGCTCTTTGAACACCACTAGTTCCTGACAGAAATCAACCGCATTCAAGACTCTTGAATATTTTTGCGCTAAAAGGGTCCCATCTTTCTGCAGATCCTATTTTTGCGTGTTTAGAAGAGCATGGCCATTGAGGAAAGCGAAATTCGTATGCTGACTCTCTGCGCTTTCTAATCTTTTTTCTGATTTCTGACAATAATCTGCCGAATACAACCTTTACTTCTTTCGAGAATAAACCAACTAGATCTAGCTCCACATCATATTCTTCAGAAAGAAGTGTAGCTTCCGAGATCCAGTTTTCAATAGGTTTTTCTCTCATTCCTTGCAAGATCTACACAAGACCTTGCAACAATGATAATGAACGTAAAATAATCATATCATCTTTATGAATGTCCACGTTGACCCTATTGATCCGCAGAATATGATTGTAAATTGTTAGGTTCAGGATCTAAAATCCATCTCAGCATGAAGTAACTGTCCAGTTCCATACTTGGATTCTGCGGCTTGTGAGGATTCTTTGATTTCTTCCAGAGCCTTCACAACTCCCGGTAAATTATTGAGCAAGGAGCAAGGCATTAACAGCTTGATGTTCAGCTGACGATCTTGGTTGGCTACTTTCTTTTAAATTTATTTTCGTGCACTTTTTCATAATTGTCCATCATGTGGATGAATCAACAAATATAGAATACAGTTTTTCTACAACACCAAATAAATCTACGGCTTCTGAACATGATGAAGCCGAATGGACACCCACAAGATCCAAAGAGTGTGCTAGGCATGGAACTAATACTGCCAGCTCGTTCATCTGTAGAATTCTGGATTGGACTCCTTTATGTATGCCAGCCATATTAGATCCGTTGTCGTAGGATTGCCCACGACATTTGCAGTTTATCTAGAATTCGCTGTGAGATTATTCTCCAGTCTTTCCGTCAATTTCTAGGAAGTCAATAAAACTTTCCTTTATTTCATATCCATATTTTTAAATATCGTATAACCTGGCCCATTTGTTCTGTGTGAGATACATCTGGGGTGCAGTCGAACATAATAGTGAAGTTGTTGGCCTCCTTGATCTCATTAATAATGTTATTCCGAACTTTGGTGGCCATCGATAATTTCGTTTCGTATAGTTTTGGAAAGCTAGGATGTTTGTCCTTTTTTAGGTGTTCTAGATGGCACTAGTCGGGTCATATTTAATAATAATAATTTTTTCCGAGAAAATCAACAGTAAAATTTTTTTAACCTCGGGTTGTTTTTGGCGCCCCCTCAAGCTGGCGCCCCGCTTGTCCCCCCCCCCCCCCCCTAGATCCGGGCCTGAAGAAAAGAGTTTTCAACATTAGCAAATACTCGGGGTGTAATGCTTGCAAAATCGTCTTTTATTCTTCTTTTTATGTCTTGAGGAGTTGTTACGGGATTCTCATACACAATACTTTTGATATAACCCCATAAAATAATCTGGAGATGTTAGATCTGGTGATCTTGCAGGCCAATTTTGTGGGCCTCCACGACCTATCCATCTGTCAGATCATTCATAATAGAACGTATTTCTATGAATATCATTGCTCCTAATAGTTGGTTTACTAGTTGAATTAAAAATCGAAAATTACTGGAAAACTATAAGGTTTAGGTCGAGGGGTAAACCGGTTGGCAATATGGTGTACAACATTGGGCATTGGCAATGGCATTGGTTGGCATTGGTAGGCATTGGTAGGCATTGGTTGGCATTGGCATTGCTGGCATTTGCAGGAATTGTTTGGCATTTGCAGGCATTGGTTGGCATTTGCAGGCATTGTTTGGCATTTGTAGGCATTGTTTGGCATTTGTAGGCATTGGTTGGAATTTGCTGGAATTTTTTGGCATTGTTTGGCATTTGCCTACGTTGTATATAAATATTTCGTTCAATTGTGGTTGAATAAACATGGCGTCCCTTTTTAGAATACCGCTTTGATTTGAATGAATGTTTGGTGTTATTTCAGTATTGAAGTGGTATTTTGAATCGTGTTTCATTGATTCAACGGTCAGAGCCGTTTCACATGGGACTGATGATCAGTCCTGATGGTCGTTCTAAGTGATCATCAGTCGGCTGTATTTGTTTTCACATGGATGCGTATCGTCAGTCGCCGCTATCAAAGACTCTAATGCCGCTATATAGATTTGAAGAGGAAGGAGCGTGTCACGCTCAGCGTGATACTGTGGTCGTCCAATTCCCGACGAAGTGAAAACTTTTTCCGTATTTCAAATATATTATATTGGCATTATTATTTGGTGAACTCTTTGTTTGAAAAATTATATACAAAATCTGCTCGCTAGTTGGTTTCAGTTTGATGACACTTTCAAATTTCACTCAATCATCCTGTTTATCATAACCCAAGGACCTTAGACGAAAAGTTGAGTGGGGAAAATATTATTGAAGATAAATCTATTGATGAATATGCAAACTTACTTGCTTTTGGCTGTTACATTGAAAAAGATTCTTGAAATCTTCCTGCAATAAACAGATCTGAGCCACATCTTCCCAATATTCAATTTTCAAATCTTTATTTTCATAATTTTCTGAGGGTGTATCCCAGATTCCCGCAAAACGCAACCTTTGCCGACATTTTTTTCTGGGAGGCGGGAGCAGAAAACGAACTATCAGTCCCCACTGAAATAAAATTAATTTCCAATATTTCCGGAGGGGGCCTAAAGAATTTAGAAACTTATGCGCTACTACTGTAAAAAGGGCTGATTACGGATTTCTTTTGAACAAAATAACAAATGTAAAAAAAAAGAAGGAATGATTCAGAAGGCCCTTCAAGTGAAATGAGCTTCAACATGAAATATTCGGGAGTTACTGTGATTGCACTATTTTCGATCTCAATGTATATATAACATGTTTGTATTAGCTTTACTTGTCTTTTAAAGGTGAACACAGACTATTCTGACGTGACGTGGTTACATGTGGGCCCACGTCAAAATGTGCGTGATATTAAAATGCACATCGTTCTGTGCATTCACGTTCATATAAGGCCAATGTGAGCACTGCTACACGTGATCCCACGGTACCTGACGCGACGTGAAATCACGTCACGTCAGAATAGTCTGTATTCACCTTTAGTCGCACTTTCTCCTTATAGTCAAATTTAGTAATGATTAACAGGATTTGGGATTAAACGGCCAATCAGGCAATGTTTAATGTAGGCGGAAGACGCTTGTCTTTGGATGGCATTGGCAGGCATTTGCTGGCATTGGTAGGCATTTGCTGGCATTAGCAGGCATTTGCTGGCATTGACAGGCATTTACTGGCATTGCCGGCATTGTTTGTATTGTCTGCCATAAGCTCAATGTAAATGTGGCATTGTTTGGCATTGTGGTGTACAAAATATTGCAACCGGTTTACCCCTCGGTTTAGGTATAAGGAAACCCAATGAAGATAGTTTCGATATTAATTTTTAAGTTCAACAAGGTACAGAAATACTGGGTATGCCATTTGAAATAAGAATTGTTTTGACCATTATTTGTAGTTAATGTTCGAATATTAATTATTATGATCACTCAGTTTATTCCAGAGTAAAATTTCTTTTTTCTGCATAAGGGTAGCCAATATGTCTACACGAAAAAACATTGTCTGTCTCGTTGGCTTGATGGGTTTATTCATTAATTGCAAATTAAAAATACTCCTTTTTTTTCGATTTTTCGCCATTTTCTCTTGAATGGTTCTCCTAAGGCATAAAATGGTCTCTATGAACTCATCATTATTTGAGCGTGCCATTCAATTTTTGAATTCATATATGTATATAGGGTATTACATTGAAAAAAGTGTAACTATGGTCTATATCTTTGTTATCGAACACCCTATATATGTGACAACAATTTTAAATCGTGCATCTGATTGCCCTTCACATTTCACGAAAAAAATAAAATTCAAAATGTCTTCATTTACTGCCTCAAAATGAGAACCGCGTCTGGGGTTGGCCACCCTGTATATACCTATCAAATTGAAAAATTCTCATAATGGTTGAATAGGGAGGGTCCCCGAAAATTGCACTGCCTAGGGGCCCCCCACATGGTTAATCCGACCCTGAATATCTGGTGTTGGCACTGATAAGATTTGGTTCAAGAATTGATGTATTGATATTGATATATTGTTTATACTGATTACTCCTAGGTCTCCTCTGAGGAGACCCTCTGAAAGTACAAGCTTCGAAGCTTGTAACTTGTACGGGTTTTAGTATCATGGGCAAAGCACTGTTAATTTTCGACCCAACAGTGAAATGGTGGCACTCCTATCGAGACTAGAAAATTTCTTTCCTAGCTCGGGATTTAACTCGGACTTGCCGGGTCCTAGTCCAACAATCAAATCAATCAATCAAAAATCAGTTTATTCGACTTTTTGGAGTTGCTGTACGTAGAGTCTTCTTCTTCTTTAGCAGCCTTTTGAGATCCACTCCTTGACATAGGCCTCGTCTCGTCTCTTCCATTCCTCTCTATCTCTATAGCCACTCTGTACCAGATACGACCCGCCGTCTCTCTAATGTCAGTCATCCATCTTCTGGGGGGTCGGCCGACGCTTCTTTTATGCAGTCTAGGGTCTAGACTCTAGGTCTCCACTGCATGATGTGCCTTGTCCAACGAGTGTCATCTTGACGGGCGATATGTCATGCCCAGGCCCATTACGTTTACGTAGAGTAAAGGCTTTCAATAATTATCATATTTTATAATTCCTACTTGAATGTTACCACTATAAATTTGATTATTTGAACAATGTACTTCTTTTGACAATTCTTTATCGATTTTAGATGATGTGTTGAATTTTAATCTATGAATATACACAAACAGGAAAAATAAAAACAACAAAACCTGTTCAAAGTAATTGTGAATATACAATAAGCGCGTTCGGCATTAGCATCCGAGAGCGGACGGATTTTTTAGTCACGTGATCACAGATTTATCAGATTTTTCTGTAATAAACGAACGGTACGGAGCTTTCAGAGCGTTTCTTCTGTTTGCCAGATATTAAATTAGTGCTTAACGGTCTATTCGGCCGCAGAGGTTGTCTGGGTTCTATTTTAATTCTTTTGTTATAGCTCTCAACACTTCTACCCCTTGGTTGAGATGAAGAGATGATTCAATATTTTGAATAATTATTTTTTTATCAAACGACATTTTTTATTTATTACTACACAACAAATACCATAAGACACGAAATTTTAACAGACTGTTCAAGAATATTCGAAGCAGGAAACTCATAAATGCAGATAAAATGCAAAATTTCTGTTTCTGTTCTGTGGAAAAAATCCGTTTCCTCCGTCGAAATACACCGAGCAAAAAGATCTACATCCGATTGATCAGATTTTCTTACCGAACGGTCCAGATGTGTACTCCCCTCAATCTGGATGTAATAAACGAACGGTTCAGATCAATCCGAGCAGTTAGATGTAATTGCCGAACGCGCTTTCGACGGAGGAAACGGATTTTTTCCACAGAACAGAAACAGAAATTACTTTATTTTTCACTTGTACATTATATGTTTATTTTACCTTAGAAACGGTTGCTATAAATACACTCATTATGCCCGTGGGCATTTTAGCGGGCATTATGGATCATAACACCCGCTCGTTGTGCGAGAAGCAAAATAAGCTAGAAAGAAATTATTTATTTCGCAGAATTTTAATACTAAAACAACGAAAACTCAACAAACGAAAACAAAGTCTTTCTTAATTAAAATTAAAAGTGCAGTTTTCGAATTTCCCGGAAAAATTCTTCAATCGTGAATCTTGGGATGTTTTCGAAACCTGAGGAGCGAAAACTCGATCACAAGTACTTGGAAGTTCGTTCACAAGAGAACCACTAGAGAATTCATGAGAATCTGTTACCGAATTCACAATCATCGTCGATACTTTGTTTTTGTCCTGTATATTCATTTGCATTATCCAATTTTAAGTATTTGGCAATCATCGAAGGCACACTTCCTATGGTATTTTTGCCAACAGGTTGGATGGTGCACCGACCATTTCGGAACGTGAGGAAAAATCTAGGATTCTTCACTCCACTGGGTCTCAAGGATATATATTTTCTGACCAGCCCCAAAGCTCCTATTTTTTCTTCCTCTACAATGCTAAATCCTTTTGACATACCGATTTTAGTTTCGGGTATTTTAACAAGTAAACAGCTACCCTTATCTTCTATATCTTTGATAGACATTTTCACTAATTCATCTCTCCTTAGTCCTCCAAAAACACCCATTATTAGAACTACTTTATGAAGCAGATGAATTTCATCAGGAGCTTCATTGATGAATGTATGAACTTGTTCTGCTGTCAAAACTTTGGATTTCTTCGGAATATATCCTTTAGATTTCATTTTTAAAAACGCTACTAGCCGGAAGAATTGTGAAATATTGATATTTTCATTGACAATCAGTGTAGATTTCAAAATAGAATATTTCGTCCACAATGACGCAGGACAAAATTTTTCAGACTGAAATAAAAAAAAATTACCCACACATGAACAAAATGAAAAATAAAATAGCATACCAATTCTTGAAAGTACGCCAATAACACTGTTTCATCTATAGCAATTATTTCATTTTTCAACTTCCATTGATGGAATGTTTCATAATCCTTGTCGTAGACGAGTCTGGATTTTTCTGGTAATAGATTATTTGCAGCTTTGGCTGCATTTTCAATTATATTATTTGGCAAATTGCTATTCATTTCTGTTATTTCTTTGAATCTTCACAACGAAAACAGTAATGACATTCACTTAATAAAATGATGACAGCAATAACGAACTTCAAAATATTAACAAGTGCCATGGTTACTACTGAAAGTTAAATGGAAAAAAATCAGGAGCAATCGAATTTTATTGTAATTAAATGATATATTCGTGAAAAATAAAATCTTGTATGCACCACGAGCGTTATTAGATCCTAACGCCCATCGGGCAACATTCATCCCTCGGGCCAAAGGCCCTCGGGCCGAATGTTTCCCTCCGGGCGTTAGGATCCATATAACGCACTTGGTACATAAATAACTATTTCGGCCTTTGTCAATGGATTTTTTATCCCGCTTCGAATATTCTTGAACAGTCTGTTGAAATTTCGTGTCTTATGTTATTTGTTGAGTAGTAATAAATAAAAAAAAGTTATTTGATAAAAAAATAATGATTCGAAATATTGAATAATCTCAACCAAGGGGTAGAAATGTTGAGAACTATAACAAAATAATTAAAATAGTACCCAGACTACCTCTAGGGACGAATAGACCTTTAAGCTCTAATTTAATATCTGGCTCGGGTGAGGCGTTACCATTGTTTAAAGACCTTAAACAATGGCGTTACATACATCAAACAGAAAAAACGATCTTAACGCTCCGTAGCGTTCGTTTATTACAGAAAAAATCTGACAAATCTGTACGATCTGTTATCACGTGACTAAAAAATCCGTCCGCTCTCGGATGCTATTGCCGAACGCGCTTTGTGTACACTATAAGCGCGTTCGGCAATAGATTAAAAATTTGCCTAGTCATCGTTCCTAAATGATCAACCTTTTTTATACAGGGTGTCCGTTATCAATGCCCAAATTGAAGAATTTCAAATTGTTTTTTCTCGATTTTTTTTCAAATGTAACACCCTGTATTTTTCTGCATGATGATGTACACACTTAAAACCTTACATTTTTTCAGAAGTAACCTTAGGATTATTTTCACTCCGGTGTCCAGAAATTCATTCCAAAATCATAATCATTGAAGTTCAACATGAGAATGATAATGTTTGTCCGAATAGGTATTATTGGTAACATGTGTATTAACGATTACAGAGTTTTATCGGCATCCAAAAAAATTATTATTCATGAAATGGTTCACATAATTTTCATGTCGCAGCAGTGCCACAGAAACTTTCATGAAGTACATCGATTATTATTATTGATCAAAATATTGTTATTCGGAGCTCGAAGTTATTTCCGGCTTCCGCATACAACAAATTGAGATTAATTGAGAAGAATAAAAGTACTCGAATAACCCAGAAAAACTAACGGAACAGACGAACCTTTGGAATTTCCCACTCTTCAAAATTCTCAAGAAAGACCTACAGAAGACATTTAAATACCTTTTTGCACAACTTGAAATACTCCAGTATGAAAATGTAAACCTGCGTCACAGTTAAACCTTAGAAGAACTAACTCCATTTACAAAGTTAAGAAAGAGTAAATAAATAGAAAGAAAACTTGGCAATGTCGCTTGATTTTCACGAGTGCCTGCGTCAGTTTCAAGTGAAAGAACTTGCTAAACCTAAATCAAGGCTAACCGCGATACTTTATAAAAGTGAATGGAGTACCTATATCTCGTATGTCCAGTTTTTTGGATATTGATTTGAACCTACTCAAGACTACTTTTTCTGTTAGTTCGCTTTTGGTCGATAACAGACTATCCTGTCTGTAATGGCTTGGATCAGTTTTCTTTTTGCCTGGTCTGGGGATCGGAATAACTATAGCCGTTTTCCAGGAATCCGGCCAATGCTATTGTGTGATGATCGCGTTGATTATGTAAGTTAGTTGTACCTACTATGGACAGACTTTTGATCAGTCTGTTATCGCGTCCATCATAACTGGGTGCTTTATTATTTGGTAAGGTTTTCGTCAGTGCTTTGACTTCTGTTAGGTTTGTAAGAAATGCAGGTACTGTTCGGGATGTTGATAGTTTTGGAAGTGAGGAAATTTCTAACTATATTTTCTACTTTTTTTGTTGGTCATTATCGGACTATGGAATATTATAGTTTTTCTTGAATGTTTCCGCGAATATTTTAGATTTCTCCGCGTCCGAGGTGTAGTTTTGTGTATTTTCGGTGAGTGTGGGGATAGGGTTGAATTCTTTCTTGAAAAATTTCGCGCTTTTCCATAGTGAGTTATCGTGAGGTTTTAATTTACATAATTTCTCTCGCCATATCTCGTTCCTGAATTGGTTTATTTGATTCCTGAAGCTACCGGTGATTTGATTCATTAGGTCTATGTCCGTGCTGTTTCTATTTGTATGCCAGCGTTTTCTAATTTTATTTCGATATCGGATTAGTTTAATAATGTAGTCTGGGAGTTTATTTTATGCGAGGGCCTTTTTGAGATTTGCGGTACTGTTTTAGATCTGGCAAACTTTATGGCTTCCGTGAATTTATTGATTTCAAGGTCTATAATTTCCAACGATGTGATATCATTTTTTATTGTAATCTTTTTGTCTAGTATTTTACGAAAGCTATTCCTGTTAGTATTGGTGTAGGCATGTACTACCTTTTCTGGAATACGTTCGATCATATTCTGAAGTGAAACTGAGAAAACTACAGGTTTATGATCTGATGAAAGTTCTGATAAGGATTCAAGTTCGGAAATGTTAATAAAATTTCCAGCTACAACTACATCAATTATTGAAGGAGCGTTACCATTTGGTGAGTGATGGGTGGGATCTTCTGGAAAGTAGAGGCTACTATCAAAATTGGATTCAAGGAACGTTAATAATGTAGTGAAAAAGGAGGATAATGTCCCTAAGTTGGAACAAACTAAATACATGTGAGAAATGGAGAGATCCAGTTTCCGAAGTACACCACCAGGTGGCACCACCACAGGAACACAATGACTTACCGGTTTCTGGCTTATTGTACAAAACTGTACTCAATAGTTCCTGCTAGGGAGTAACATAAGTTCTGCCGTTTTCAGTTGGTTCTCATCGCAGGATAAGGCTAATGGGGAGAGATTATCCCTTATGAACATGCCGACGTTTGCGGACAGGAGAATTCGCGGTGATCTGATTACAACATACTGTGTTCTGCATGATCTCTTTGGAGTTGACCTGGGCGACCTCTTTGAGCTGAACATGGACAGTCGTCTTCGAGGCCATGCATACAAACTGACGAAGGGAAATTTCAAGACAACCCAGAGGCAAAATTTCTTATCCAATCGGGTTTTTGATGCGTGGAATGGGCTGCCTCCGACGGTTGTGAACTCAGTTTCTGTTAATGCCTTCAAAAACAATTTTGATAGCTTGTGTGCGTGAGTGTTACTCGTGACCCTAGATATTTTTCCTTTCATATTTTCCGCTTTGATGCACTTTTCTTTTCTCATTTTTGAATATTTGTGTAGAATATTGAATTTTTTTTCGAGTTTTATAGCCTTTGTCTTAACTCTTTATCTGTGTTAAATAAATAAATAATAAGCCAGAAACCGGTAAGACATTGTCTTCCTGTGGTGGTGCCACCTGGTGGTGTACTTCGGAAACTGGATCTCTACTAGTCTATTTCTCACACTTTAATAATGTATTTCCGTTTGTATTTCGGGTATTGCAATACCAATATTCGTGGCTGCTGTTGAGGTCTCCGATAAGAAGGGTTTTATGGTCCTTGAGTAATTCGGTTAAACAGGATTCTTGGAAAATATTACTGGGGCTGTTGTATGCCGAAATAATAGAAATTTGGTTGTAAATGTAAGCACCAACGATTTCTATTGTACGAAGAGATTCAGGTAGCGTTTTAAAAGGAATCCCGTCTCTGATAAGGATTCCAACCCCGCCATGACCGCCGTCGTCTGCTCGATGTCGTCTTAGTGTCTGCTAACCTTTTATAAATAACTTTTGGGCTTCTTTGATCCTGAGGTCGTTGAGGATCATAATATCTATTTTGTGGTCTTTCAGAAATTGGAAAAGTTCTAGGTGTTTTCTTGAGACACCGTTGGCATTCCAGGTAGATATACCTATTGAGCTTATAAATCTTCAGAATTTAGTTTAGACATGAATTCGATCATAATATGGAATTTTGAAGCACCATCCGGTGCACTTTATAATAATTTATTCAATTTTTTTATTTATTCTAGGAACTTTGAAATATTGTCCTAGTCCTAGTCCAAAATCCTAACCACTGGACCATGAGTATCGAAGACCTAAGAAAAATTTGAGTGTGGCGTGAGTTATTATAACTCACGCTGTTTATTGATACTATTACAGATCAAAATCAGTTGAATAATGGATAATATATTATTCTATGGGAGTAGGTGAAGATATTCATATTTGACACCGAGTTATAATTATTTTCTCTACTTACTGAAGCGGTGGTTCAAAAACTGGATACCAACATCGAAACCTTATTCCTATGCATCAATGAAAATGGATCAATATATGAGACTTATGACTTATTACTCAAGTATAATTTATGTTTCAACACAGAAATAACTATAATAGTCTGTACCTACCTCGGAAAACAATGCGATAACTATGAGGGCAATATTGCACTGAGAAAATAAACCGAATATTTTACTAGTCGTCGTTCCATACGGGTTATGACAAGTTTCATTACGTTGTATTCACATAATGTCCACGAATGCAAGTATAAATCAGGATCGAATTATACAGGATGAGTTATTGACTTGTACATATATTTTAACTGTAGATTCTTGAGACCAAAAGAAACCCTTTTTTCATTTTTCATTTTTTCGAATTCGGCTCTGTTAAAAAGATATAACCATTAGGATAAAAATTGGTCCAAACACTCTGCAAAGACCTCAAATTTCATATGTCTTGATTGAAAATGAGTTAATACATTTAGGGAATATTCATGTATGAATGTTGAACACAATATTTATTAACAAAAACACTTATTTTTTCCCATCAAAATGAGTTCCTTCGTAGATCTTCCTAAAGATTAGTTTGTGACTACTAATACTAACTTGTTCATATTTTCCTCGATATCCCAAAAATATCTTATAAACAAACTTTTTTCATTCAATTCATGATTAATGGACCTAACCTAATCCATTTTGTATCCAAAACAATCAATAGAATAATCTTCTGTGAATATTCCACAGGAATTTCGAAGTGTATGTTGCCAGGTTCACCAATATTCCTGAAATTACGTAAGACACACGTACGATCTATGAATCGACTCATCCGTAGCCTATGTAGGTAATCCAAAGTGTGTGAACGACGCATGCGTATAGCGACCGACAACCGCCGCGATCTCTCAACAAAAATGGAGAAAATTATTTCTAGAGCTATGTATTAAATTGTCGATCTCTAAAGGAAAAAGTGATTATTTCAGCCGTTGTTCTTCGATCTCGTGATGATTATGTGAAGAATTTCTATGAATTAATGTAATATTAACCGTGTAGTGTCGCGTTCATAAAGTTCCAAGAGCATATTATTTAGACATAGAAACATCACCACAGATTATCAAGTTCTAAGTACCTATAATTTTATTTTGAATTGATTTCAATTATTACGTGGTTTGTATAGACAATCATCTGTATTTTTTATTTCATTGACATTTAATCTCAATATGGACCGGTAAAAATAAATATGTAATAGAAACTATGCGTAGTGAATGTATAATTTCATGCTTCTTGGTGTTCAATTTTATCTCCCACATTTGTGGGATTTTATTATTACATACTTCTACATCAAACTGTTTTTGTGTCCAGACAAAGTTGATAAACATTCTGACAACATTGTAGTTTGTAATGCGATTAATTTTTCTGTGATTTGGTTCTATTTGAAATCCAGTGAAGCATCCAGATTATTCTTTGGATTCATCGCATAGAATTAGGAATATTGATTCTTTTGAAAATATGAACCGTTTATCTTCTCCAAGTAGTTTTCTGGTATTTTTGCTTGGATTTATGATGAGTCGACCACGCTGCCCCTCTCATACCAGGAGAAATATTGAATAAGTTTCGATTGGGGAATATGCACCATGAATAGAGTAAACACTGTACCAAAATTCAGTTCATTTGAACTAATAGTTCCGAAGATATAAAAAAAGTGTTTCTTTGATGGATTTTCGACACACTGTATCTTTCAAACGAAACCGCATTTTGAAAAATGGTATGGAAAAAGTGTTTCGTTTGATAGAGGAATCTACTGTTAAAATATATGTACAAGTCAACGACTCGCCCTGCATAGATGAGGAAACGTTCAAATGATGAATTACCTCTGGTCACTGTAAACACAACTCTAGTTTTGCAAATACAACGCTTAGAATTCGAATTGAAGTACTTTGTCTATGATAATTTCACTTTACTGAATAGAAATACGCATACATGTTTTCTGCTTCTTCGTGCCTTCTAAGCTAAGACATTTTGGTATTGGTCCACATCACTGAGTTGTGGGTAAGATGTCTGAAAACATCATGGATGCTGGGATGTCTGAAAACTTGGTGTATGCACACAAATTATTGCTAGAAAAACTATCGATTATTAACACAACACGCTCGCCAGAATAAATCCAAATATGTATACTGCTCCACAAGAGTTAAAGATATCGTATTAAATCGTTTTTAAAAGTAGGTATGTAGTCTTCGAGAAAATCGCTGTAAAATCATTTAAAACTCAATAATAACTCGAATCGATCCAATAAAATCAATATGAGACATTTCGTCAATCTGGTCGCCTTTTTTCTGAAGTTTGGTTCTTTGCATATGCTTCATGAATGTTATTATTTTGAAATGAAGTCAGTTTATCAACGGCTTCGATTTGAAACGAGTTTTCTGAAAATGCCAAGACGTAAATCAACAACTGAGGCTAATAGGGCTATCGGAATGCTACAGGGTGGCCTAACTCAGGTTGTTGTAGCGGAAAGGCTCCAAGTCAGCCAAAGTGTGATATCTCGAATTTGGAATAGGTTCAGAGAGACAGGTTCCGTGTTGGAAAGACCAAGGCTTGATGGGCGACGAAAAACAACACCTGTTTCATCACCGTTTCGGCGAGAACTGCTAGAAAAAACCCTACATCTACGTGTAAAATGCTACGGAATACTCTTCAAAATGCAGATGGGTTCCAAGTTTCCATCGAATCCATCAGATGACGTTTGAGAAAGGTGAATCTAGGTTCTAGACGTCCATTAAGAGGAGTTCCATTAACACGTGACCATAAGCGTCAAAGACTGGAATGGGCAAGGTAACATATCAATTGGAACGATCAATGGCGTAGTGTCCTTTTCACTGATGAATCCAGATATGGACGATTTTCAGATTCTCGAAGAATCCTTGGGTATGGACAATCCCACGCATACCCCGTGATCGCCGCCATGTCCAAGAAGTCCATCTATTCCGAGTGGGTAGTGTTATGGTATGGGCCGGGAAATGTTTCAACGGGCGCACAGATATACACATTTGTCCTGGGAATATGACCGCCTTAGGAAGCATGTCATTGACGATGTTGTGCCAAAATTCACGCTGCTATCGGTGGAACTTCTCAATTTCTAGACGATGACGCTAGACCGCACCGTGCAGCCATAGTTGAGAATGTTGAGAGCTTGGTATTCTACATTTACCAATACCTCCGCACTCACCAGATTTGAATTGCATAGAACATGCATAGGATATGCCCCAAAGAAGATTAGATAATCATCAACCTACCCCAGAATCCTTAAATGATCTGAGAGAGCTTCTGCCCCGTTTATGGAACCAAATTCCTCAAGACATGTTCAAGAACCTCGTGTGTAGTATGCAAAGAAGATGTCAAGCTGTTATTGATGCCCGTGGAGGCCATACATTGTATTGATATTCTTAAAATGCTTGAATTCTCTGGGAATAAAATTTCGTTATTTTACTCGATACTTAACGCTGCAGACCTACAGGCTAAAATTAATTTGGAACTTGAAATCATATTAATATGGATTTTCATCACAAAAATCTCATTTTAACTATATTTTTTTGCAATTTGAGTCAATATCCCTACCTCATGTGGAGCAGTTTTTTTCAAATAATAAATAATCATAATTCGCGAATAACGCCACCTGAAGTGGAAAGAACGAAACTTTTCTAATATTCTCAATTTTGGCGAAACAAAATCTAATCAGTGCATTAGATATTATTTTGCCAGAAAGTAAAATACATGCTTTGAGACGCCTACATTGTGTGGAAAAAAAGATTGGTGCCGAAACCAGGGACCTTTAGATTGGAAAAGAAAAGAAAAAACTGATCAAATGGACGGCCGAAGATTCTTGACAAGGCAGAATGCTGTAATGAATAGAAGATTGGATTCTGATTACAACTGGCCAGAGAATTTCGGAGCTGGAGCTAGGATTCGTTCCGAAACCGACGCGCGACGTACGAACGCAAAATGTTTATCGGAATAGAATGGGTCGAGAAGGAATTGAAACGACGAATAACTTTTGTCCACTAGAAAAAATAGCAGTAAGTCAAAAGGAAAATTCCATGAATCGAACTGATGCCATCTCCAATGGGTCAAGACACTCGAACAGAAGAATATCTTTAGAGACAAGAAATCAAGATGAGACAGAAAGAATTAGAGAATCTAATGACATTCCTAGGATTGGAACGTGATGTTTGCGAAGCTAAGTTATGTGAAATTTGAGAAAATGAATCAGTGAGGTCTACGTTTAATATAGAGGAAAGAAGAAATCTTTGTCCGAATGTGAGAATAGTGAACCCATGTGAAAACTCCTTGTCGTCTCCTGTTTCAGAATCGGTAAATCAAACTCAAAGAAATTTACCGATTCCTTGTTTACAACCTGTAAATAATACAGATAATATTTTTAAAACTAGATCTGATTTTTCTGAGAAAAAACCGAATGAAGACGATAGAAAACTCTGCGATATTCAGGTGTTGTGCAAGAGTCTTGGCGATACCATCAGAGCAGTTTCTTCAAAATCAAACAGGGATCCACTTATGGCGAGACAAACCGTGGAGAAAGATTTTCCGATATTTGGTGGAGATTCATCCGATTGCCTGATCTTCATTTCCCAATTTCGACGGATTTCTGATATGTGTGGATATACAGAGGAAGAAAAAATGATTGAGTTACAAAAGTGCCTGAGAGGTGAGAAAAAGTTTGCAGTTTCAGTTATGTTGCTTTCTCCTAAAAATATAGAATTAGCTTTGAAAACACTCGAAATGAGATGAAGACCCGATCAAATCATTGAGTCCTTAATTTTCAAAGTGAGAACAATGCAACAAGTCAGAGAAGGTAATATGGAACATTTGATCAACCTCTCCACTCACATACAAAGTCTTGTTGCTACTATCAAGTCATTAGATTGTCGAGGTCATTAGGAGAATCCACAGATTTTGAAAGATTCTATTTTCAAATTACTAGACAATTTGAAACTGCAATGGGGAGAAGCAGTTGAAGATAAGGAAGACAAGGTAAATTTGGAGGATTTCGCAGATTGGATATCGAAGAAAGCGAGGGCAGCGTGTTTCGTTAATACTTTCAGACCAAATCCGTCTTTCGTAAAAAATAAAAAAGATTTTAAAAATCATAGATTTTCATAAGAAACAAGTTTATTGACGACTGATATGGCAACAGGAACTGAGTGTTCATATTGTTGATCAAAAAAACATAAAACTCACATGTGTCCCAAATTGAAAAAAAAAATGACGTTGGGATATTGTGACAAAAAATTAAAGGACCCCGCACTTTTTATAGGTAAAGTGGCGACCGGTCAAATTTTCTGAAAGTTCGGTATGTTGTTCTACCCGACTCAGTGACCAAAAGTGTCAATGGGCCCAATCCAATCCTATGGCTAGTTTTCTAAATACGTGGTGTTGTAGTTGAAAGTTGCCCAGATTTTCGGATTTATTTTTTATTTATTAAAAGTTAGATTGAATTTCTGTTGCATGCAGACGTTCACCACATGTCTAGTAATGAAATTAGTGGATACGTGACTCACGAATTTATTGCGGTAGTTTTTTGCCAAAATTCACTTTTTCTACTATGACGTCAGGAAGGCATATTTTTGAAAATTTCTCTTCGATGTAGTATTTGGACGAGAAAATATTGCACACTACACATTTTTTATACAGGGTGTTTCACAGAGAGAACCACTAGACATAATCATTTTTTTTTATTAATTCGAAACCCTGTATTTTTGAATTGATTTTTGGGAAAAGTAATACCACAAACATAATATGTGTGTCTCTAATCTCCAAAATATTCATGGTGGTTTATTCATAGGAACATAGGAAGGTATTTTTTGGGAAAAGTACAAAAAACATGAATGAAAATTTCCTCGGTCAAATGCAACTATTTTCTCACTATATATTGATTCCTACAACATCTCCAGAGGTATGAATTCTGAATCCGATACTATGACCAGTTTTCGAGATACAGGGCGTTAAAGTGGAGAATAAAAGATTTCATTAATTTTTTTTTCATATTGAAAAGCTGGATTGATTTTATGTTTCGCCCATGAGTTCAATATGAGTACATATAAGATGCGCATGGAAAGGTTCAGCTAAAATATTTACTGTTACAGGGCGATTCACGAATAAATCACAATAGCTTTTGCAAACAATTCAAAGCATAAGTATATTTGGTATGGTTGCCTGTATGGCTCACCCTGTATGGAAAGTAATCATAATGAAGTATTTCAGACCGAAAGTTCTGGACGACTAGTATTAACTTCATGGACTAATTTCTCTGCGACGAAACTGTAGAATTATCGAGTGTTTTCCTATGAATAAACTACCATGAATATTTTGGAGATTAGAGACACACATATGTTTGTGGTATTACTTTTCCCAAAAACCAATTCAAAAATACCTGATTTCGAATTAATCCAAAAAAAAAAATTATTATGTCTAGTGGTTCTCTGTGTGAAACACCCTGTATAAAAATATGCAATGTGCAATATTTTGAATAGCGCCAACTGAAGTGGAAAGAACGAAACTTCTCTCATATTCAAATTTGGCGAAACGAACGCTAATCAGTGGTCAGTGGTGTAAAAGTCGGGGTAGAAACTTAGTGCAAATTCAATATCTGCGCCACCGGCACGTCTCATAAAACCAAGTAAAGTGCAAGAAAGCAGCTATTCTTAGGCCCGGTTGTACAGTCCGAGTTTAAGCCGAGTTCAAGACTGAGCCCTACTCAACCATGAAACATCTGTTGTACAGTGGGAGTTCAAGCCTGAGCTTCGCTCAAATCGACCCTCAAGTTGAGCTACCGAAATCGGGCGCTCAAACCTGGTTCAGATGAAATGTCACTTCAAATTAACAATTTATTGGTTATATGTCAAATAGTTGAGAGTTGAAACCACAGAATACCTGTGATGAAACGCTCCGCTTTCTCTTGTCAGTATTATTTATTTTTGTGAATGAGTGTTTCACTCAAAAACATAGATTTTTGTACATCAAATTGATAGAAATGGATTTTCAACTCGACAATAATCTTGCGGAAATGGCTGATGATTAAGATTTTGTGGAAGCAGTGTATTTTGCAATGATCGAGAAGAATGCCAAAGAAATATAGGGAGAGAATAAATCATTTTGAGGTGTGTGAAACTGAATTTTTTCAAAGATTCTGTTTATCGAATGATGGATTACGTTTTTTTCTTTCCATTTGTCCAAAATTTGTCACAATTCGTATCGAAAACGCATGTCCCAAAGGAAGCGACGTTGCCATTTTCTGAAGAATTGCATTCAAGGAAAGTTTAGTTGAACTCGACTCAAACGTAACCTGTACAACCGAATGACATATCTGAACCTAGCTCAAGAGTGAGCTGAGTTTAGTTGAGCGTGGAATTGAACTAGCACTGTACAACCGGGCCTTAGTGACGATGACCATTCTGTAATTCTAACGGTTCCTGAGATATTAGCAAAAAACTTAAAAAATATAAATTTTCGACACCTTGTATCTCTAAAACGAAGATCCGGAGGAAAAAGTGGAAGAAAAATAAATTTAATTTTTTTATGAGAAATCTACAGTTGACCGTTGAGATACACTTATTTAGGAACATCCTGTCGGGTGGAAGAAGCCGGTTGCCCAGCCTGTATACACTCTTTTAAATTTAAATAATAACGAGTGATTCTGAAACTGGTAGTTAACCTTCTGATTTGGATGAAATGACGCGAAATATCGTGGACTCTCTTTGCCGAACTGTATATGAAATCAGTATGAAAAATGTTGTTCTTCTAAGGGCCGGTTTCATAAAAGCCGAACCGACAGTTGTACCGTGTGAGGAATTTGTCTATGAAGTTAGCAGTGCCACTTGCGAGAAAATCAATGAAACCTATTGCATTAATTGTCGCAAAATTGTCAAGAATTTGTCGTGAAAGAAAAAAAATTGTCGCGTCCTCAGTTTTTTTTCTACGGGGTGGCTTTGCTAACTTAACGTTAAGTTAGCTGAACCACTTTCTCAATATCTACCAAATATCATAAAACTGGTTAAAAATAATTGTGGAGTAATTGTCGTAGTCCATATGAAGTAAAAAAAACACAAAAAATCCATTCCTTCTTGTTTATTTTACGTCTTTTACTCGCGAGTTTGAGATATTTCTGGAATTATCGCATTTTTGGCAACAGCGCATTCGTAATTGACTTTTTTTCTATTGCATTAATTGTCGAATACCTGCCTCGAATTTGTCGTGAAAGAAAAAAATTGTCGCGACCTTCGTTTTTTTTTACTATGTGGCTTTGCTAACTTTATATTAATTCAGCAAATAGTGGTCGAATATCATCAGGATAATCATAAGACATTGTCGAGTAATTGTCGATGTTCAAATAAAGTAGAAAACACGAAAAATTTAATCTTTCTAGCCATTTCCCCTCCATTTTCTCGGGATTTCCCTATATTTCTGAAAAAGTCGCATTTTTAGCAACAGCGCATTCGTTTTTGACTTTTTCTCTATTGCATTAATTGTCGAATACAAGTCCCGAATTTGTCGTGAAAGAAAAAAAATTGTGCGTCCTTAATTTTTTTTCTACGGGGTGGCTTTGCTAACTTAACGTTATGTTAGCAGAACCACTTTCTCAATATCTACCAAATATCATAAAAATGGTTATAAACACTTGTCGAGTAATTGTCGAAGTCCATATGAAGTGAAAAAAACACAAAAAATCCATTCCTTCTTGTTTATTTTACGTCCTTTTCCCACACGTTTGTGATATTTCTGTAATTATCGCATTTTTGGCAAGAGCGCATTCGTAATTGATTTTTGTTCTATTGCATTAATTGTCGAACACCTGCCCCGAATTTGTCGTGAAAGAAAAAAATTGTCGCGACCTTCGTTTTTTTTTGACTATGTGGCTTTGCTAACTTTATATCAATTCAGCAAATAGTGGTCGAATATCATCAGGATGATCATAAAAGATTGTCGAGTAATTGTCGATGTTCAAATAAAGTAAAAAAATTTAATCTTTATAGCAATTTCCACTCCATTTTCTCGCGATTTCCCTATATTTCTGAAAATGTCGCATTTTTGTATCATAAAAAATGGTTATAAATAATTGTCGAGTAATTGTCGAAGTCCATATGAAGTAAAAAAAAACACAAAAAATCCATTCCTTCTTGTTTATTTTACGTCTTTTTGCCGCGCGTTTGAGCTATTTCTGGAATTATCGCTTTTTTGGCAACAGCGCATTCGTTTTTGACTTTTTTCTATTGCATTAATTGTCGAATTCAATTATAGGACGCGACAATTTTTTTTCTTTCACGAAAAATTCTCGACAATTAATGCAATAGGTTTTATTGATTTTCTCGCAAGTGGCACTGCTAACTTCATAGACATGAGGAATTTGGTTCTCGACGCAACTGCTGAATCCTCGGTTGCCCTTTATAAAACCGGCCCCAAGGAAATCTAGGATATCATCCTTGAAAGTGTATTGTTGGCTTACTTTGAATGCTTATCTAAAGAAAGGAAACCATTATTACCTATACCATTTGTTTCACCGTTGTTTTCCTCTGTGATGTCGTGCCAGCAACACTGCTAAAAAAATCCAAAAATTTTCACTAACTTAAATGTCCCAAACTTTTTAATGGAAGCATCCGATGAATGATACATATTTATTAAAAAAATTGCTATGATAATTGGAGCAAGTGGGGCATGCAGAAGTGTTGAAATAGATGAAGGATCCATTTTTAGAAATACTTTACCGAATACAAAAAAAAGTTAATGCGAGATTTTTTTGTAACATCGGGGAATATCTCAGGATTGAATACGTCAGACAATAATAATAATAATAACTTTTATTAATTTGAAAAACACAAAACTATTACAACCCGTCATCATACTGTAGTACAGATCTTGTATCCACCCTATAAATTCTTCAATGCTGTATAAAGTGTTCATCAGTTCATCCGCAATAAGTTTATCACTTCTTTCTTGAACTTTATTTTCTCCATTAGTTTCAGGTGTGTTGGTAGCTCATTTTATACTTTTATGCAATGATAATTTATTCCTTGTTGAATGCCCTTTAGTGGCTTTAGTCTTAAATAGGGTATAATGTATTTATCCTTTCCTCGTGTATTATATTCATGATAATCCCTATTTATTTTAAAATTGTCTTTATTGTCATGTACGTACATCACGCAATCCAGTATATACAATGTTAACTATTAGTATGCGGAATCTTTTGAATATGTCTCTGCAACTGGTCTCAGAATTGACCTTCGCTAGTGTTCTCAAGCATCGTTTCTGTTGTCGTAATATTTGAACTGCGCGTGGACCAGTGGCGCACCCAGAAATCTTATTCGGGGGGGGGGACTGCTCAAGAGTAATCAGGTTTTTGTAAGTTATATAATTCAAAAAATGCGCCGCTAGCGAAAACCTTCTTAAGGGGCACTATCACCTTTTGAATCGTGGTAAATCTCCATTCAAAAGTGGTCTCTTTATTTCACGAGTAAGTACCCTAATTTACGACGTTGAGGCTTGATTTTTTTTTTAACTTGAGGTTGAAGAACGTCCCGAGGGCAAATAGTTTTCTTTTTTTCGATTTAATTAGTTTTTCAATTAAAAAAACAGGGTAATCGTTAGATCTGGGGTTATTGAATATGTTTTTCGTTTTTCATGAAAATTTTTGGAGTTTATAGAAGATTAAATTGCCGAGGTCGAATAGTTGCGATTTTTTCCAAAAAATGATGAATAACCGTCGGAAAAAATCATTAAGTGTAGTTTTCAAAACGCTGAAGTTCAACCTGTTTTTTTATTGATAAACTAATTAAATCGAAAAAATCGCATCTATTTGCCCTCGGCACCTTAATCTTCTATGAACTACAAAAATTTTCATGATAATTATTTCAAAAATATAGCTTGTACCCATGAAAAACGAAAAACATATTCAATAACCTCAGATCTAACGATTACCCTGGGTTTTTTAATTGAAAAACTAAGTAAATCGAAAAAAAGAAAACAATTTGCCCCAGGGACGTTCTTCAACTTCAATTAAAAAAAAAATCGAGTCTCTACGTCGTGAATTAGGGTAGTTACTCGTGAAATAAAGAGACCACTTTTGAATGGAGATATACCACGATTCAAAAGGTGATACTGCCCCCTTAAGTAATGGATATGTCGCATTTGTTATTTGGGAAGACATTATAAAAAAGCTTGCTTTAAAAAATGCATATTTTATTTTTTTCACAAATACTAAGTAAAGGGGGTATAAGAGGACACGCCTAAAACTTGATTAATCATTCTACAGAAATAAAAAAACTCGAAAACGACGAAAACAATCCTTTATTTTTGAGGAATTGAAACATAAGATACGAAATATACTTAAACATTAACTGAAAATGAAAATAGTAAAATTGAATAAATAATATAACAGGACAAGATGACCGAAGAGCTAACGGAGGGTGCAATATTCCCAATTTCCAGATTTACGCGCCAACAGACATGACAGCCAGCCTTTCGTAATAGCCGCAACGCAGCGACAATCAGTGACACGATGTTTAAGGCCAAAACACACAGTTTTGCATATCGAATAGGATGCGCGTAAAAATATCAATCCCTATTTCTATCTCTAAAGGAAATATTTAAGTTTCCATTCTATTCCAAAATAATTATTATAACTTTTAGAAAAATAATAAGATGGAAATATTTGAATTTTTTTTTGTCACAGCTCGGGGGGGCTGCAGCCCGACAGCCCCCCCCCCCTCGGTGCGTCACTGGCCTGGACTGTGTCCCCATAGTATCATTCCATATTTAATTTGGCTCTGAAAGTAGCTGTAGTATGCTGATAATGATGCTTCATGTGTAGCCACCTCTTTCATTCTTCTTATAGTTATGACTTAAATCGATTTTTGTACCTTGCCTAGTAATCCTAGTATGTACTCAACATGGCCTGTCAAAAAATTGTTTTTAGTTATTATTTGTGTCCCCTCCTATGTAAATGTCCATGTTTTGGGTCTTTCTGATCTGATTATCTTGTTCAAGTTTGTTTAAGAATATGTCATCAGAAGCTGCTAGGGATTTGTAGACTCCACCGATTATGATATTTCTTGATGGAATCTGCACTGCTGTCATTTCAAAGTGAAGATCTTCTGGTACTTCATCGATTATTTCCAGTTTTTCGTATCGCAGTTCCTCCCTTATCAAAATTGCTACACCACCGTATTTATATTTTATTCTGCATTTTACATTCAAATTGAGTATTTTGAGATAATTTTTGCAGTCCAAATTTCAAATCAATCGGATTTGATTACAGAGAGACAGACTGACAGACAGACACCGGGACAGGTGAAACTAAATAAAAGCTTGTAAAAAGCGGCGAAATGAAGTTAGCTGAATGAGAAACGCCAACTCGGCTTATCCATCCGCACCGTACCATTCGGCAAATACCTTGCGGTGCCATCGATCTGTGATCGTATGTCCATCCGTTCATATCCGTATCGATTCGCTCCGCTCTGGCTGTGCAATATCGAACATGCCGAATGTGTCTAATTGGTAATCGCAACTGAAAAATAAATCGGACTCGATAATTGATTTTTGTCTCATTATTGCTATTTCAAAACCACACATGCAACTCGAGCTATTTTCATTTTTCCTTCTCCCGCAGGTAATAACTGGAGAGTTTTATCTGGTAAAAAAGAAGGCCAAACTCAAGTTGCTCATTCTGAGTTTGAGGATATCTGTAAGTGGTCATACCCAATCGATCTACATCTTGCTACATCCGGAATACAAGGTAAAATATTTAAGATATAGGTACTAGAATTAAATTTAGTTAGATGTAAATGTCAAAAACTGAAAATATTGAAAATTAGCTTCTTCTTTTTCAATGCATTTTGTTTTTGTTCTCACAGTGAATTTTTCCCTGCAATATCAACAATTTACTACAAACATTCATGTTTTTGGATGACACAAATATTAACTTTAAGTGATATGACATATTTAATTTTAGAATTGAGTAATTGTTCAAAATTCATATTTTTGTTTTCTAATACCACAAAGTTTTCTGGTGCTAATAGACTTCGTCGGTAACGAAAATGAACATTTCGTTCGACCTGCAACCTGCAACTGCACTTTTTCTCACAACTCAGTCAAGTAACCAGTCTCACAACACCTTGAGTCTACCAATTTCTTGTTCTCTCACACGCTCGAAGAAGTGATTCGCATGAACGCGATTTGATTTGGCACTTGCCTGCCTAAGCATTTTGACTGAAACCCAAGTCCTCATACGGTGAAATCGTTCGAAGAATGCCAAAAATTATTTATCTTCAAGATGGTACAGATCACCAGCAGATACATCACTTCAAGTTAGACCAACCGTAACACCATTCCTTCAGAGTTTACTTTGTGGTATTGTTTCTATCTCATACATACGTTTTTTATTTAAATATTTTCAACAGTGATACTTTCCAAAATATTTAAAGTTGGTGTACATCTAAAGGTCTCTTAATGAATGCTCAAAAAACAGTACTTTTCACGATCAAAATTCCAATTGCCACTGAACGGAATTCAGATTAGGATTTCTGAGAAACAAGTTCCTTGGTATGAATGAAGATTGTGAGTATTATATAGCAGAGTACATATTGAGTATTTAAACAACGGACTGAATTCAACCATAAGTCTTAAGGAGGACAGTTGATTTGTCCATCTTATTATGCTCGTTCTCAATTCAATTTGTCATGTGGTATCATTTGCTGGAAAAACAGTTTCTTAACTAATAGCCTTTTTCGGCAACCGTCCGGGATATACGCACTTCCCGGACGCTTTTTCTTCGAGAAAGTAGCATTTCCCGGCCTAGTCCGGAAAGAACGTACTTTCCGGACTAGGCCGGAAAAAATCACGTCGTTGTTGTCATCGTTATAATTATCACAATAGCAACGAAAAAATGGATGACAGTTCTGCTCTGTTTAATTTAAATAAGAATCAAAATGCATAATAAAAAAATGTGTCGTCTCATTGATTTGTAATTCTTCACGGTTGCCGAAAAAATATTGTACGCAACACGCCCGAAAATAGTTTTTTGGACTCACAGACTTCCAGAATTTTGTCTATTCGTCCAAAAAAACCCTATTTTCCGGACTTGTTACGTAAATTACTATTTTGAGACTGAGTGCAAAAATCTAATCAGATTCAACATTATAGCACCTAAGTTGTATTGCCTACGTAAAGTCCATAAAATACCTACCCTTAGTTTAAGACCAATTGTCATTTGTCAGCGATATTAAATCCCCTACTTATAACATAGGTGAATACTTACACAATGTTTTAAATGCAGCAATGTCAAGTTCAATTTTCAATTTAATAGTAATTTACGTAACAAGTCCGGAAAATAGGATTTTTTTGGACGAATAGACAAAATTCTAGGACGAGCCGGAGGCGAGTCTTGGAAGTCTGTGAGTCCAAAAAACTATTTTCGGGCGTGTTGCGTACAATATTTTTTCGGCAACCGTGAAGAATTACAAATCAATGAGACGACACATTTCTTTTTTATACATTTTGATTATTATTTGAATTGAACCGAACAGAACTGTTATCCGTTATTTCGTTGCTATTGTGATGATCATCACAATGACAAAAACGACGTGAGTTTTTCCGGCCTAGTCCGGAAAGTACGTACTTTCCGGAGGAGATTCATATTTAATAATAATATTTTTATGTATATATATATATCAATTAAAAAATATTTTTTTTTCGAGAAAATAAAAAAAAAAATTTCGGCGCTCCCTTAAGCTAGCGCCCAGGCAAGCGCCCCGCGCCCCGCTTGCCCTGAATTTGACAAGTGAAAATAAATAAGACATGGAATTCTATGACCGCCTCAGTTTTGAAGGAAGAGAATCAAAGCCTGCTTGGATTTTGTTGAACGAAAAGTGTTTTTTCGAAATTTTCGATATATAGTGAACTCGGCAGTATATCATGAAATCGTTGAAGAAAGATGAATTTGAAAATATCAATTACCACTATGGTTTCCATGTAAAAGACACCCTCTTTGTGATTTGACGGAAGAGCGGCTTTCCACCAAACAAGGGTGTTATTACTTAAAGAAAAGAAAAGATGTTATTTTAATTTTGAAGTTCTTTCTCCAGAAGGGAGAAAGTGTGGGATCGGCCCAACGCACTTGGGTCGGGACTTAGTGTTTAAAAATATTCTCTAGGGAGAAGGATGATAAATGAAACTTTTTGGGTTAAATTTAAGACGTATATTAAGACCAAATCAAACTAAACAACTTTACATTCGTTACGTATGTGTCAACGATATAAATTATCGAAAGTACTCGAATATTTCTTAAATCAAATACAATTAATCACAACAAATCGAATTATTACATCAACTTTAGATTGTAAAACAGAATCCAATTATCGAAATCAAATCAAACATCGGTGTGAATTCCAATTATAAAAAAAAATGAACTCAATCGAGTTATCAAGAAACTAAAAAAAAAGGTTTGTCAAAATAACCCCCAAAATCACAAACATGGGATGATCTCAAAATTTACTCAATTAAACCTTCAACTACTCAAGAGGGATTTCAAAAATAATACAAATCCAAACTTTCTAACACATAAGGGGGAATCTCAACAATAATTCCCACCTAAACTTTTCAACACTTAAGGGAACCCAACAATTGTTTCCATATATACTTTCAATTACTTAAGGGTGATTACAAAAAAATACAATATACTTTAAAAGACGATTACGACTTATGGAAGATTTCAGGACTCTGGACCATTAGAGATATATGGGCTTTCATGCAGCTTTCTACCAATACTCAAATTAAGCTAAGCATAAACAAAATAGTCTGACCTTTTTCCTGTACCAATAATCCAAAGAATGTTGAATCTAGGATGATGACTCTTTGACGGGGCTTCTTTCCTGAAACAGACAGATTAAACACTAAACACGACACCCACACGCGTTTCGCAAATTGACCTCACTCCCGAATATACCGACGATACGCAATCTACAATAATTCCAAGTAATTTAGAGATTTTATTAATTTCGACTTAACACCTTTTTATGTCCCTGTTTGAGACTGACCGTCCGAAATAAGACCAAGACTTATGAGTTACCCTAACACCGTCTTCCGAATAACTCTAACTGTTTTCGTCTCCGCTTTGAGACCGTACTTCCAAACACTGAAGTACCTACCCTAAAACCGTACTACCCTTAGTTTCCGATTCCAAACCTGAGTCAACTGAGGACCTTCCCTTTAGGTTCCTCCAGTTACTCCCTATTACCGACGCGAGTACTGGCAACCTTCTCGTTTAAGGTTCCACCAGACACTGCCATTTCGTCTCCCGAGCAAGTCGAAGATTTTCCCCTCTTCGTCTCCTCCAAAAACCAATCGTCAATGTTTCAAAACCAATCAAATCAAAACTTCTTCCATCTTCCTTTTTACGAACCAATCAAATTGAAGACTTTTCCACTTCCTACCCCCTCGTAGGTGGGATTTTCTTGAAAAATCTAGGTTCCCAAGCACCGGTTTGGGAAATGCAACGTCGGAAAAATCTCATGGTTCCCAGCGAACGCAAGCATATTTCGGTGCTGGGTTCGAGGAACCATAATCTTCTTATCGTCACAGATGCAGCAGAAACTTGAACCGAAAATCGACAATCTCGATCGTTACCGTCTCGCCAGACCTGTCTGATAACTGATTCACTAATTTTCTGGCACAGGGATATCGAATTTCCGAAGTCTACATTGATCAATTAAATTACTGTGAGTTTCTTGGGCGATTTCCGAATAAAATAAACGGTGTTGAAAATACCGGCGAATTATTATGGAAAAGACAATGTTTAAGTCCCAATTTTCGAAAAGGATATTCATTTTATTACTTCCAAATTATCTCGCTTATTACAAATATCCTCCCCTTTGAAAAAGTCCATGGCATCGGTTGCCATGACTTTTCCCTTACCCTCATTCCTCAATAGTCCAATAGTCCCTCGTCTTCCATTTAAGACATTATAAAAGCTATACAACTCGAATGTATCAAACTTAGAATTCTCAACTTTCATGCAGCATGCCTTAAAACTAAATATCATTCTTGCTCAACTAATTAGCTCAAGTTCAAAACAAACAATATCAAAAAAAAAAATCAACGAAAGGTTCAACGCAGCAAAAACATAATGCTCCTAAACCAAGCTCAAAAAAAATAAAGCAAATCCTGTCTTTCACTTCACTTCTCCTACATGGAGTCCATTATGTCTTATTTTTCGGATTTTCAAACCTCACTCGCGATCACAACAAAATCTTCTTAATCCGGTTCTGACTACCTCCATATGTTTATTTCCTTGGATTGGTATTGACCTTTTCCTCGGGAACGACCTTCGAAGATACGCGACGATCTAGTCCATCGTAATCAGCGTACCGCACTTTGTGTCCGATAAACTTGGGTTCTAAGCACTCGAATTCAATGTTTACGTTCGTCACCAACAATCATCGTTATCGCGAGAGATGTCCCTTACGCGGCACATATTCCGGGTTCGCGACCGATGACAACATTTGCACCTCCTTTTTAAGCCCAGTGTGGTACGTTCGGGTTTACTGTCGGGTAAAATCCCGACGGTCGTGTCTTCGCTGCTACAGCTACGTCCGCCTCTGTATCGGTGTTTCTTGTCGTGTTTTCTTGTCGGTTTCTGGGTCGATTCATAATCCACATAGTCCATGTGTTCCATAGGCTAGCCAACAGGGTTATCCCGCATCCAAAAATCTCATATAGGTGTAGTCATTCGATATAACATCTATCCCTTGCTTCATGATTCGGAGTATCGCATAGAATCCCATGAGTCCGCTCATGAACAGGATGTCGGTGAACCATCCTCATATCTGTCTTGCTGGGTTGTGTGCCAGCTTTCTCATCTCTTCGGTGTTGACCATGTTGATCGTTTTGAACCATTAAACCATTTGTCAAAAGTCTCCATTTCTGGTACTCGTCGATGATGTTTTCCACGGCTTTCAAACGGCAAATAAAGTTTATTATACCCTTGGACACGATTAAGCTACGCCTATGATTCCCGCAACGTTTAATCAGTAATCGCTCAAGCTTACTCGACACAGTCGGTCCATACGGTTTTTTAATTGTGACTTCGTCCCTCTGGTCAGTTAGTCTATGCCTCTGGTAACACGATCCCTTTGACGGACACTTCGGGGCTTCGCTTATAGACACCGCGGTTATCTCACTGTTTTTCTTCGCACACGCGCACGCGATTAGCGCGTCAGCACTGTTCACTTTTTCGAATACGGTCATTCCTCTGGATAGGGTCAGTACCTTTCCCATACTGCTAATGGGCTTGGATCCTCTTGAAACATCTTGTGGGGAAATGTACCATAAATACAGTAACAACAACAAACAAACAAAAATATTAAATTTTCGCAATTTTACATAAATTCATAGAACAATTTAAAATGACAAATACGTAAATCCCCTTTTTCCCTATTCGTCCTCCTATGATCGCTTACATAAGTAGTTCTATTTTAATCATCCGAGGAAGAATACCACAAATAATACATCCACATTTGCTTTTTGTTGTGGGACACAAAACGCAAAATCTTAACACGATTGTTCCAAAACGATTCCCGCAAACCGTAAACTACACTTTAGCGTCAGCGCTAACACAGAAATTATAAGGTCGAGTGGTACTTCTTGAAAGAGGAAAATAAAAGTTTAGAAAAATATTGAATATGCACTGAAAGATTTTCACTTTTTGTTGCTTCAATAAAAGTTAGGCGTTAAAAATGCCCTCAAAAGACTATAGCAAAACTATTTCCAAATTACCACAAAGACGTTTCAAATGACTGGAATCTACGAAATGGGCAGGAGTCGATTCACCCCTCCTGGAAGGCTGTTGAAGAGTTGCCTTCTCGCTACCCGAATTCCGGTCCAATTTATCCATGGAATATAACGAAATGGGCAGGAGTCGATTCACTTCTCCTGGAAGGCTGTTGATGAGTTGCCTTCTCGCTACCCGAATTCCTGTCTAGTGAGTCCTTAGAATCTAACGAAATGGGCAGGAGTCGATTCGCTTCTCCTGGAAGGCTGTTGAAGAGTTGCCTTCTCGCTACCCGTTTTCCTGGCCAGTTTTTCCCCGGGTCCGGAGGGCGCCTTGCCCTCGAAGATCGTCGTAATGGTATGGCTACCACTACCGATCTTCCCTTCTCCTCGCGACCCACCGCTTCTTCGAGTTTCTGTTTCTTCTTCAACGTACTTTCCTTGTTGGATACGTTTATTAGCTTGACCCAAAATCGTTCCCTATTTTTCTCCTTCCTCAGTTTGGCCTCTAACACCATTTCCGAACGTGCGGGGATGGTGATCCCCCACATCAACAAAACGTCGGTTTCCCAGGTACCATCTTCCTCAACGGCTGATTCCTTCCTGATAGATACCCGATCTATCCCTTCAGCCGGAGACACATTGTTATTCCAACGAAGCTCCCCTTCGCTATTCTCGTTCGTCATCTCCACATCCTTCGACCCGGTGACAACACCATTCCATTCCCTTATGGTGTCACCCTTCGACAGTCCATTGCTGTCGGGTCCCTCTGCACCCTCCGTCTGAGTGCTAACACTGGTATTCCTACTTCCAGTCCTCTTCAAATCCCTAACTTCATAGGAATTTTCTGGTTGTGTATCTAATTCCCTGGACGTCCTGTCAACATTGCACATTACATTTTTTTCCTTAGTGTCCTCCCGGACTCTTCTCTGAACATTAAAATGTTCCATTTTCCCACCGTCCTCGTCTGTTCGGGGATAGTGGCTTCCAAAACTTGGCCCTTCAATATTCCGTATTACCCCGGAAATCTCCTCTACACCCTCATCTACGCCTATGCGTTGGTTCCAGGAAGTATTCGGTTCCTCTACATATTCACTCCTCAACCATTCGACCTTTGGCTCCCGCCATCCAGCCGAACCCCTGCTAGGGCATTCCCTTGCCCAATGTCCCTGTTGATTACAGTTATGACACACTCCCTGTGTCATTTGTCCTCCTTGTCTGTTATTCCGGCAACCCCTCGCGAAATGGCCTGTTTGGCCACAAGAATGGCATGTCCTTGCATTACCTCTTTCCCCATTTCCTCGGTTCTGCCTTACACTCCTACACCCCTTCGCGGTGTGGCCTTCTTTGTCGCACAGTTGACATACTTTTTCGGTGTCAACTGTCGATACCCACATATTTACCGACCTCCTTTGCAACATCTTGCTAGTGGCCTCCTGTAGCCTAACTAGTTCCTCTGCTTTTTCCAGATCCAAGTTTTCCTCTTTCAACAACAAAATCCCAGTTTCCTTCATTACGTCCTTCCTTAATCCTATCTTGAATTGATTCAACATTAATTCCCGGTTCTTCTTTCTTATTCCAGGTTCTTCATCCCTTAACGCTCCAGCCAGGTCCTCGCTTAACAGACTTGCTCCCACCGTGCGTAATCTAGTGCAGAACGAGGACACATCCTCGTCCTGTCGCTGATAACATCGACTCAGATTCCACTGATTTTCTCCCGGCAACCTAACCGTCGTAAATTTCTTAACAAATCTCTTCTTTAAATCGCCATAGTTCAAACTGTCAAGGGTGATATCAGATTTGAAAAATGTATAAGCATCACCCTCGAGCTTAAGCTTGAAAAGGATAAGAGTGTCCTTTTCGTCCCATCCGTATAATTTTGCCAGCAACTCCAATTTTTCGAAATACCCGGTCGCGTCCTTCCCAGTAAAATCCTCTAAAGTAGTCGATAGTATACCTAGCGAGTACATAGGTGTTACTTGACCCGCGGGAACATTCATGTTGGATGCACCAGCTGGTTGAGCCATTTTTCAAAAATTTAACAACCCAATTATCTTAACCAAAATATGATTTTTTTTTTGATGTATTCAATGAATTATTTACTTTCCAAATCAATGAATAATTTTAAATTCTCAACCTCAAATTCCAACAGAACTGAAATACGCTCAAGATTACGACTTCAAATTTCCCGAACTGAAAAAATAGCAAAATGATACCCTAATGATTCCTTCAAATTTCACGAATAAAAAAAATAGCAAAATGATACCCTAATGATTCCAATTCAAATAGTCCTACCCAAAACACCAAAATAAAACAGATCACCTGGAAACGAGCTGAAAAAGACCAACGCCAAAAAATTAAAAAAAAAAAAAAATCTGGCAAAATGATGTAACCAAAAAAAAAAACCAAGAAAATCACCAGGTGTCGAATTCCTGAAAAATAAAAGTACACAAAACCACCTGAAATAAAAATAATTCTAATTTTTATTCTAAGATCCTAAAGATCACGATCAGCGGCTCATCTACTGAAATTTCAACCAAATTTATACTTTTCCCGACTTCTGAACTTTCAAAATGAACCCAACTCGAAAAAAAAATTTTCCTTTTATCAAAGTGTTTCCCAAAATTTCAAACTCAAGTTAAAACAAGGAAAGCCAAATTCAATTATTCTCCAAATCAGACTCAATAGAAAACCGAATGATGTTACTTTATGAAAATAAAATTTTTCGAGATTCAACCGAAATCCCGAATAATAGGATAACCAAAAACAAAACAAAATTTTCACGCAATACGCCCTGAAAGAAAATCAATCAAAATTTCAATCAATCGATAAAAGCACTATAATTTTCAGAAAAACAAAAATAACCCTCCTGAAACAAAATTTGATCCGCTATATCACCAACAGAAAAACCAACACCTTCAAACAAAATCAAGTAAAAGGGATAAAGTGACCAAAAGAAAACTTTTTTTCATGCAATACGTCCTGAAAAAAAAAGTCAATCAAAATTTCAATCAATCGATAAGAGCACAATACTTTTCAGAAAAACAAAATACCCTTCCTGAAACAAAAATTTGATCCAATATATGACCAACCGAAAAACCAACACTTTCAAACAAAATCAAGTAAAAGGGATGAAGTAACCAAAAGAAAATTTTTCGTGCAATACGCCCTGAAAAAAAATTCAATCAATCGATAATAGCACAATAATTTTCAGAAAAACAAAATACCCTTCCTGAAACAAAATTTGATTACACATTCAACAGTCAGAAAATTCAACGTCCTGAAAGAGAAAAACAATTGTCCTGAAAGAAAAATAAATGTCCTGTGAGAACAAACGTATGCCTTTTTCCTTCTATAAAGCCGTAATGAATCTAAAACCTCTCTAAAGTCTTAAAATCTCGATATCAACTTGACTCTATCAAAAATCCTTTACATAAAATGTTAGAACATCACAGAAATATGAACTGTTCTATAATAATTTCAAAACAAAGAAAACTTGAACTTATTCAAAGAAAAAACAACTATATTCACTCAAATCTTCAATATCTCATAAAAAAAATCTTTAGATCAATAATTTTTTACTTTACTTTAATTCAATCCTAAACTTTGTCCCTACCAATTGCAATCTTTAAAACTTAATTTCAAATTCATAGGCATATACGTTCATACCGAAAATATAATCCAATTCAACATGAGAACCTGAAAACCTTCATCCGGAAATCTTCCAACAAGTCAATACACACTATTTCGATCACCCATAAAACAACAGGATAGAATTCCTTAACCTCGAAATTTCTCTGAATTTCTGAAAATCTCTTTAAAAAAAAATCTCTCTTGGAAAATTTAACACATTTGACTCTAGTAATCTTTACATTCACACTGACGCAACATACAGAAAACCAAAAAAAACTTTTTATCTACTGGAAAATTCAACAAATTTCAAATTAAAAAAAAAACTTTCCCTCAGAAAATTGAACACATTCCACCGGTAATCTTTACGTTCAAAGCTAATGCAACACAAATAAAAATTACACTTTTCCCGACGGAAACCGTCAACACGGATGCAAAATTCTAACAAACAAAAAAAAAATTCTCCCCTAGAAAATTAAACACATCCCACCGCTGTCACCATTTGTAAAAAGACACCCTCTTTGTGATTTGACGGAAGAGCGGCTTTCCACCAAACAAGGGTGTTATTACTTAAAGAAAAGAAAAGATGTTATTTTAATTTTGAAGTTCTTTCTCCAGAAGGGAGAAAGTGTGGGATCGGCCCAACGCACTTGGGTCGGGACTTAGTGTTTAAAAATATTCTCTAGGGAGAAGGATGATAAATGAAACTTTTTGGGTTAAATTTAAGACGTATATTAAGACCAAATCAAACTAAACAACTTTACATTCGTTACGTATGTGTCAACGATATAAATTATCGAAAGTACTCGAATATTTCTTAAATCAAATACAATTAATCACAACAAATCGAATTATTACATCAACTTTAGATTGTAAAACAGAATCCAATTATCGAAATCAAATCAAACATCGGTGTGAATTCCAATTATAAAAAAAAAATGAACTCAATCGAGTTATCAAGAAACTAAAAAAAAAGGTTTGTCAAAATAACCCCCAAAATCACAAACATGGGATGATCTCAAAATTTACTCAATTAAACCTTCAACTACTCAAGAGGGATTTCAAAAATAATACAAATCCAAACTTTCTAACACATGAGGGGGAATCTCAACAATAATTCCCACCTAAACTTTCCAACACTTAAGGGAACCCAACAATTGTTTCCATATATACTTTCAATTACTTAAGGGTGATTACAAAAAAATACAATATACTTTAAAAGACGATTACGACTTATGGAAGATTTCAGGACTCTGGACCATTAGAGATATATGGGCTTTCATGCAGCTTTCTACCAATACTCAAATTAAGCTAAGCATAAACAAAATAGTCTGACCTTTTTCCTGTACCAATAATCCAAAGAATGTTGAATCTAGGATGATGACTCTTTGACGGGGCTTCTTTCCTGAAACAGACAGATTAAACACTAAACACGACACCCACACGCGTTTCGCAAATTGACCTCACTCCCGAATATACCGACGATACGCAATCTACAATAATTCCAAGTAATTTAGAGATTTTATTAATTTCGACTTAACACCTTTTTATGTCCCTGTTTGAGACTGACCGTCCGAAATAAGACCAAGACTTATGAGTTACCCTAACACCGTCTTCCGAATAACTCTAACTGTTTTCGTCTCCGCTTTGAGACCGTACTTCCAAACACTGAAGTACCTACCCTAAAACCGTACTACCCTTAGTTTCCGATTCCAAACCTGAGTCAACTGAGGACCTTCCCTTTAGGTTCCTCCAGTTACTCCCTATTACCGACGCGAGTACTGGCAACCTTCTCGTTTAAGGTTCCACCAGACACTGCCATTTCGTCTCCCGAGCAAGTCGAAGATTTTCCCCTCTTCGTCTCCTCCAAAAACCAATCGTCAATGTTTCAAAACCAATCAAATCAAAACTTCTTCCATCTTCCTTTTTACGAACCAATCAAATTGAAGACTTTTCCACTTCCTACCCCCTCGTAGGTGGGATTTTCTTGAAAAATCTAGGTTCCCAAGCACCGGTTTGGGAAATGCAACGTCGGAAAAATCTCATGGTTCCCAGCGAACGCAAGCATATTTCGGTGCTGGGTTCGAGGAACCATAATCTTCTTATCGTCACAGATGCAGCAGAAACTTGAACCGAAAATCGACAATCTCGATCGTTACCGTCTCGCCAGACCTGTCTGATAACTGATTCACTAATTTTCTGGCACAGGGATATCGAATTTCCGAAGTCTACATTGATCAATTAAATTACTGTGAGTTTCTTGGGCGATTTCCGAATAAAATAAACGGTGTTGAAAATACCGGCGAATTATTATGGAAAAGACAATGTTTAAGTCCCAATTTTCGAAAAGGATATTCATTTTATTACTTCCAAATTATCTCGCTTATTACATCCATTGGAAAAAAAAAATTTTTGTTATAGCTCCGAAATTTGAGCGGATACCAAAAATTCAGTAGTACCAATGAAAAGCAGTAAAAGAAGTGCCCTTAAGATGTGTTCATTTCGAGAACGTAGATCCTATAATACGGAAGTTATAGCCAATTATAATAATGGACCAAATACCAAAATCGCCCTGTAGCTCCGAGACTAGACGCCGTAGCAACTTGGGGTATTCAGTAATTTCTGTTTCTCGAGAAAAAAGAACATGACATGACGTATCTTACTTTTTCTCTATCTTTTATAGTTTAGGAGTTGTAGTACTAAACCATCGAAATCTGGCCACCCTCATCAATCATTTCGGGGGTAGTAAAATTCGACTCTCTCTACATGTAAACATGTTTGGTAAGGATTGAGTTGTATACTCCATTCACTTTTATAAAGTAGCCCGGTTGGCGCTGGAATTCTGACACATTTCACCGCGTATATTTTGAAAATGTTAGGTTATACTCATTCTTCTGTCAGATATGGATGTAACGTTGCCGTTTCTACATATAAATCGTAGAAATTACGTATTTATCAAAATGTTTATTTACTTTGGGAAAACAATGAAATTGAGGAAATATTATGTGAATTCAATAATTCCAAAGATCTGACGAATATTGAAGAAACTTTTTTTCTGTTAATACTGGAAATATTTCACGTGTACGAGTATAAACATGATTGGAAGATTCAGTTATGCTATTTTCTTGTACGGAAATCAAGAACCGAGTGTTGAAATTTTACTGAAAAATAATGGACAGAATAGTTCGTTACTTTGTGATAGTTCATTAACCCGATAGAAAAACTTTTAGACGAACAGAACAGACGGACGTATGGAAATCCCCACTTTTCAAAATTCTCAAGAAATAAGCCTACAGAGGACAATTGAATACCTCTTTGCGCAACTTGAAATACTCCAGTATGAAAATGTATTGATACTACGAATCTTGTGTCACAGTTGAAGCTTAAAAGAACTAACTCCATTCACAAAGTTAAAAAAGGGTAATTAGAAAGTAGACTCGGCAATGTCGCTTGATTTTCACGAGTGCCAACCTGCGTCCGTTTTAAGTAAAATAACTTGATAAACCTAACCATGGCCCACCAAGATACTTTATAAAAGTGAATGGAGTATACCCTTGCGTCAACTGGAAATTCAATAATTGCGAGAAATTTAGAGGTTATGTATATTTTGAAAGACGACAAGAAAATAGATTATCGAGGAAGAAAATATGTCACTTAAATAATTTGCGTTCAATTCTGAAATATGAATAGGAGTTGACAATGATATGCAGGACTCAACGAAAACGGGATGAAGCGATTGAAACATCTCACAGCGATAGAAACATCAATTGTGAGGATACGATCGGAAGTATTCACTTGAAGTTATGAATGAAATACGTTTCACGACATAATACGATGCGTCAGAGAGAGAGACAGAATTAGGAAATTATTTTCATACTCAATATTGCTGCACAAGCGCAGATCTGGATTCTTACCAAAGCCCAGCTTCAATTTTCATTGCTTATTTCTCTTTTCCCCATATTGGAATTATTAGATATATGGTATACTCCATTCACTTTCTTAAAGTATCGCGGTAAGCCTTGATTTAGGTTTATCAAGTTCTTTCATTTAAAACTGACGCAGGTTGGCACTCGTGAAAATCAAGCCTACTTTCTATTTATTCTTTTTTCACTTTGTAAATGGAGTAACTTCTTATAAGGTCTAACTGTGGCGCAGGTTTCGTAGAACTATTACATTTTATTAATTGGAGTATTTCAAGTTGTGCAAAAAGGTATTTAAAAGTCTTCTGTAGGTATTTCTTGAGAATTTTGAAAAGTGGGGGATTCCATTGGTTCGTCTGATCCGTTCGTTTTTCTGGGTTATTCGAGTACTTTTAGTCTTTTTCCGAACTATCACAAAGTAACATTATTTTTCAGTGAAATTTCAACATTCGATTCTTGATTTCCGTACAAGAAAATAGCATAACTGAATCTTCCTATCATCACCATGTTCATAAAGGTATACTCCATTCACAATTATAAAATCACAACTCTGGCCTTGGAAATTTGACACATTCCACTCTGTATCGAAGTTATGACGTTTTTCGATATATTTTTATGTTCCAAGTCAACACTATGTTGTCCTTTCTACATTCTTAGCGTATTTCTCAGAATGTGAATTTATTCGGAAAATGAATGAATCGGAAAAGATGTGACGGACGAAAATAATTAACGTTTATATGAATTGATAGAAAGGATTCCTTTTCTAGTTATTTGCATGAAAAATATAAGAGATCATTGTTGAAATATATTATTTTTCGCCATGGAAGAAAATTGCATTGCTTTCACATGATTTTCATATGCATGCCTGTGAAGATTTAATGTTTATTATCCTCTTGAACTGAAAGTTCAAGACTTGACATCAATTGTTGCATCAAGAATAATGGAACATCCCTCTACTGGAATCCAAATAGTTGAAGGGAGTTCTGATGCAACAGGAACTTTTTCTTGGAACATAACCTTAATAGCTAACTTAAAAATAAGAGTAGAAGATATACATTTCATTTATTTGATCTTATGAACAAGGAGTAAAATATTCTGACTGTATAGTAATTTATTAGTTTAAAAAATATTCATACATTACAACCACAGTAGGTTTGTACAGGATGGGCAAAATTGGTGCTACATGAACTAAAACTTTTTAACCCGAGGAGATAGAGAAAAATGAATGGCACCTTATAGTCTCCTTTTCTCGAGAAACTGATAATGCCATCAACTGCATTCCTCTATCTTCTTTCGTTTACGAGTTATAGGGCAAAATTGAAATTTGGGCGATTTCAACTTTCGTCATTATCTCCGTTTCTGTTTGTACTAGGATGTTGAAATAAGAACATTATACAGGCACTTTTCTGATAGCAATCCAGTGGCGTACTCTGATTTTTTCTAAAAGGTTTATTTGCTGAGTTATAACATAAAGTTGTGTTTTTTCTAATGGAAACAGTAGTTTGAAATGACTCAGAAAGAATCGCCATTTTTTTTCCGTTTCAGAAATGTATCATATGTCATACGTATACATGTAGCACCAATTTTGCCCACCCTGTACAAATAATATGGAACAGGTCAAACATATGCTTCACATTTATCATTCACCTGTTCTAAAATAAGACACAACCTCCTCCACACTATAGGGCCCCTACAGCATTAAAAGCTTGTGCCTCTTTTGAAAGAAGTAGCACTAGATATAATATATTCTTTCGATTAATAGCAAATACCTACTGTTGAATGTTACATACACAAATTTCTTCAAAATGGGCTTATACGAAGTGGTTCTTTTTCTGAAACGTGAAAACGATCAACAATAATCATTTAGAGACCGATGATGGCCATCCGAAACCCGTTTACTTACGAAAATCGTGGAATTTAATTCTGCAAGTTCTTTCCTCATAATTCCTCGAAAATCCTACCTGAACCATATTTTCCGGTCGCTTTCGTGAAAAGATCGTATAAGGAAGCCTTTTTTGTCCATTTACACATTCCAAATAAATTTTGAGCACCAAAAACGATACCGAAACTAACCAAACTTCTGGGGGACCGGAATTTCGTTTGAAATCTTTCCAAACGGCCAGAAACCTAAAAAAACTTCGTTATCAAGTGTAAAAAAGGCGATTAGTACTTACTTTTGCTTTATTCATGCTTATAAATCGATTTTCGGTCCAATTCAAATTTGCCGTTTGTACCCATGTCAAAATATCTTTGATACTTTTACTTTGATGTAAACAAAGAAACTGGCAACGCCGTTTTGTCATTAAAGATATTCTCTGTTCGCGCACAGATTTTTTATCAGGTGCACCAATTCCTGAAAACGAAACCATGGCCAGAGTTGTGATTTTATAATTGTGAATGGAGTATACGTGAAATATTTCCAGTATTAACAGAGAAAAAGTTTGAAAGTTTCTTCAGCATTCGCCAGCTCTTTGAAATTATTGAATTCACATAATATTTTCTCAAATTCATTATTTTCTTAAAGTAAATTAACATTTTGATAAATACGTAATTACTACGATTTTAATGCAGAAACGACAACATTGCTGGCATATCTGACAGAGGAATGACCATAACCTAACATTTTCAAAATATACGCGGTGAAATGTGTCAGAATTCTATGGCAAACCGCGATACTTTATGAAAGTCTTATTCCTTTCAATTCAATAGGTAGCGCCTTACCGCTTATGTGATTTTACATCATTATTTATTGTATTCTACTTTTTGGGTTTTGAAAAACCTACAAACTGCGAACGTCTCCGCGTTTCCCAGGTGAATTGATTTATTACGTTTAGAACGTTGAAATTCACAATCTGGTGTTGCAATTTGGAAGAAAGTTTCCTTTGTTGTTCACTCGATCACCGAGAGGGGAGTCTTTTCTGAAGGTGGATAGATGTCGCTCATTAATTATTCATCGAAATAATGCGGCGTTAGATATCCATATCTTGACGAAAAGATTTTCCATCCAGCGTCGACTTTGGGATATTCCACCCTGATGAGTCCTAAGTAGGACGAAACTGCAGTCGGTGCGATTCTCAGTTGACGTTGGACCATTCGGTCTGATGGGGTGAACGGGATGGAAGACCTAGTTCGTATTCACATTTCATTTGTGTCTCATTCCTTTCAATAAAAGTGAATGGAGTATAGATATGATTCTCTTGCACCTTGTCAGTGGTCGTGTGGTTCGGGTGCCTTTCCACGTGAAATTTCTTACGCCCAGGCGGTTACCGGTTCGCCTTTTTTGTTCCACGGTTTGATTGTGGTGGATGGTTCACGGCACAGATTTGAAACTCTCTATGTCTTATGTGATTCATTTGCCAGAGGTAGATGATCAATTGTAAAATGACATAATTAAACAATGCATTTACAAAATGACTAAATGTTATCTTTTATACAAACTTTTATGATGAATAAATTTGATTTCTATTTTGTGTCTATTTTATTGTTTACCAGAGCTCATCACTCTCTACAATTCAATACAATTTATTGATCATTTGAATTAACTGACTCTGGAACTTATTAACATTGAGTTGAAATTGAATTCAATTGATATTATTGTTGACGTGATAGATCGTGAGAAAATATTAATTATATACAAATCAATACATAAGAACTCTGAATTAATCCGATTTTCTGCTGATTTTATATTTGCTCCTAAGAATGAGGAAATACACTAGAGTCTTCTTTTTATTATCTGTTCTTTTCAGGTTGGCCTAAAATATATCTCCAAGTATATCATCTGGACTGGCTTGGCAGGAGTCATTTATACGGTTATGGTCTATTAACTATTCCAACATTCCCTGGAAGACACGATCTCGATTGCTACACTTGGAGACCTGTAGGCTCACTTGGTGAGAGGTTCTTGCAGTACTTTTTGGGAGGAGGTCCTCAACTGAAGGATCCCCATATGATTCTATCCGCATCGGATAGATACAAAATTAACACCGAGGCAATGGGAGTTGTCACTTTCAAAGTAGCAGTAGTTTTCAGAAATTTTTTCGATTACGGTGTAGAGTACAATTGATCGACAATGTGCAGGACAATATTAATTATTTTTATGACATTCGGGATTCATTTGAGTCGGGAGAATCTGAAAGAAACTAACAAACAAAATACGTTTTCTACAACAACAGAACTGTTCAGCACTTCTGAATTCATAACAGAGCTCGATTATAATATTTCCACGTTTTTCAATACTACCGAGAACCCTATAACAACTTCGAATGGAACTTTCAAGTTCATACCTGCAAAAAAAGTGAAAGTTGATAACGACCGAGATGACATAAGTTGTTTATGCAATCTTCATAACACTGTCTGCGATATTGGTTGTTGTTGCGACAAAGATTGCACTTATGAGATGAAGAAGATCTTCGAGCACTGTGAAGAAACAACAGAAACTCACGTCGATAGGACCTCCTGTCAATATTTCGAGAATGAATACATGAATTATACAATGCACCGATGGGAAATCCAAAACAACGATTTTCTCTGTGTTGCGAAAACAAATATGCCCCCAACATACATACTTCAAAAAGAAATGGTAAATATTAAAATGTTTTTATATCTATGTGATGCAAAAGTATATTATTTCATAAGGAGGAGAAGTGTCACTTTTTGTGTCAGTCGAAAAATGACGTTATCATACTTTTGGAAATGAAAGTATTCGCGAGGGTCAGAAAATTTCCTTATCAGTCAGTGGTAGCAAGGATATTTCCCGACCTTCGGAAACCTCCTTGAGGATATATGCGTTATCTAAGCTGTAATAGGCTTTGAAAACAAATTTTATCGAGTTAAATAATCTGAGATTGAAGTGATCCAATTGGTTCGCGTAGCGACAAACGGCGGATGTAATCGGGCTACCAGATTTCGAAAAAACCAAAACCTATTTATCCTCGATCTTATTATTGTCAATAGAAGAGACTTATGGTGGGTTTCACAAAGATCGTTGATTGAGTGATTCACAGCATACCTTGACGTTTTTGTAAAATCGACCAATAGAAGCTTCAGTATCGCTCACTAAAGACCCATTTCGTAAGTCGAATCACATCACTCTCTCATCACTCATTCATCAAGTACCAAAACTTGAAAAGAAACGACCTAGTCGACAAATCATGACTTACTCCTCGTACCTCTTGATACCGATCAGGAGATGATTCTCTCACCTTGTGCCGAAGTTGACCAGATGTGGAACACCTTTCTGGACAAAGCCAACGATGTGATTGTCAGTTGCTCCGAATCCAAGTCAGTTTATATTCCTGCAAAACTCTGGTTCGACCATTCCATCCCCCAGATGTTAAGACATAAGAAATTCATTTGACAGAGATACATTCGTCGAAAACCCATTGATCTAGGCTTTGATTCGCTTCCTTCCAAACTGAGGCGGTCATAGAATTTCATGTCTTATTTATTTTCACTTGCCAAACTCAATTCAGTTTCATCATTGTTGTATCGTGTGGCGCTTCTAAAATTCTTATTTATATCACATCATTAAAATATGCAATTTATGTATTTCCTCGAATGGACAACGATTTGAATATTTGTTGTGAATATTATTCCTTTCAAATGCCTATATTTTTTCTTGTAGGAGCTTTTTTTGCGCCTCATGGAAACATTCATTACTGTTTTCAACGGGTTACATAAAACTTTGTGTTATTGTCTTCATCAAATCATCTAAGTATGTATTTAATAAATGCTTTTCATTTTTCAATTTAGCAGAGGAATCATACTAAAATCAACATGTTTCGCGAAGCCGCTCTATCGGCCTGAGTAAATAATAAAGCTTATATTTCCTGCATCAATTTGGCAGCTAAGATGTCTAGAATAATGGTGTAGGCACTGATTAGATTTTGTTTCGACCAAATTGAGAATATAAGCAATGTTTCGTTCTTTCCACTTCCGGAGGCGCTATTCACAAATTATGACTGATTTTTATCAGTTATTTCAAATATTTGGATTTATTCTGGCGAACATGGCTTGTTAATGGTCGATAATTTTGTCAAGCATTAATGTGTGTTTATATTCTTGACATCCTGATGTATAGTTCTTAGGAAAAGTATAAAACTTTCATTATAAAAAGAGGCCATTCTGCTGACATGTCATAATTGACTTTGGCAAGTCAGCTGTTGATACATCAATCGAATTGACAACGGAAAATACACTGTAATGATATTGCGGCGCCGCCACGAAACATTGCTAATATTTTCGATTTGGTCGAACGTCATTCAATTCAAAAATTGACGAGTGCCTGCACCATTATTCTTGGCTTATTATTGGCAGCTTACAATAATGGTGAGATATCGAATTCTATGATCTTATAAGAACTTTAGAAGCGCCATACGATACAACAATGATGAAACTGAATTGAATTTGACAAGTGGAAATAAATAAGACATGAAATTCTATGACCACCTCAGTTTTGAAGGAAGTGAATCAAAGCCTGCTTGGATTTTGTTGAACGAAAAGTGTCTTTTCGAAATTTTCGATGTATAAGGAACTCGGAAGTATATCATGATATATATTTTTGAAATCGTTGAAGAATGATCAATTTTGAAATATCATTCCCACTATGGCTTACATTTGAAAACAAAAATTTTTGTTATAGCTCCGAAATTTGAGCAGACACAAAAAATTCAATAGCACCGATGAAAAGCAGTAAACAAGTGCCCTAAAGATGTGTTCATTTCGAGAGCGTAGATCCTATAATACGGAAGTGATGGTCAATTATAATAATGGACCAAATAACAAAATCGCCCTGTACTGAACTAGACGTAGTAGCAACTTGAGGTTTTGAGCAATTTCTGTTTCTCGAAAAAAGAGAACACGACATGTATCTTACTTTTTCTCTATTTCTTATAGTTTAGGAGTTGTAGTACTAAACCATCGAAATCTGGCCACTGTGTACATTGTACAGGGTGGGCAAAATTGGTGCTACATGAACTAAAACTTTTTAACCCGAGGAGATAGAGAAAAATGAATGGCACCTCCTCTTTCTTCGAGAAACTGTTAATACCATCAACTGCATTCCTCTATCTTCTCTCGTTTCCGAGTTATAGGCCGAAATTACAATTTGGGCAATTTCAACTTTGGTCATTATCTCCGTTTCTGTTTATGCTAGGATGTTGAAATAAAAACATTATACAGGCACTTTTTTGATAGCAATCCAGTGGCGTACTCTGGTTTTTTCTAAGAGGTTTATTTGCTGAGTTATAACAAAAAGTTTTAGTTCATGTAGCACCAATTTTGCCCACCCTGTACAACCTCCGACCGAGAAACCTCTGAAGATGCCTACCGCAGTTTTAGGCGAAATGTTACGTGTGATTCCTATTGGACCACTGCTAGAAATCCCGGAATATCAATTTCGTTTGCAAACCTACAGGTTCACCTGTTCAACTCGAAAACTATTTTTCTGGTGAACCACTGTTTAAAAAAAAATTAAGAAGAAGCTTTGTTGTTTTACTCAACTCTGTATGGTCGCTTAGAGTTTTGTCGTATCTGCTACGGATTTCCAGAAAAATGTTTTTGAAGATTCTCTCGAAATCCTCGTAAGAATCAAAATCATTGTGTATTTACGTAGAAAAATCAGAAAATGTCAACATTCATCTGAACTTATCACTGAGTCAAGTTGATATGAGGAATGTTGTGTCTGGCGCGAAATTTCAGTTGAATTGGGAGAGTACTTTGGAATATATTGACTTCTTCATTCGATTTTTTTCTAATCTTGTAATCATACGATTTTTAAATTTTTTATCTGGACGACTAGCATTGAATGTATTGTATATACAAATCGCGCGCGCAAAAGTTCAAACCTCAGGTTATTGGTTTTAAAAATTTGATGCTCTATGGAAAAATTATTATTAATCAAATAGATGTTTCAGCCGTTTCTGACTTATACAGAAACAAAATTACAAATCAAAATTGCGGAGTTATGGCCACAAGTGTACACAGAAACATCGGTGGCAATTAATATCTCAGAATTTTATGCACAAGGAGTACCCCTGAAATACATCCTGGATAATGCGACAGTGGAAATATTCAGTAAGTAGATATAATCTCGTTATTTCATAAAGATTGTTGGTGTACAGGAGGGTAGATTTGGTATGATGTGTATGATGAAATGAAAGTGTTCAACGCTCAGCTTCGAATGTTTTTTTTTCTTGAATGCCGAACGAAATGACTTTCTTGAATAGAAAGAGAATTATTGCGCCATATGGTTTGTTATTCCAAGGAGAGAGATTTCGTTGCTTTCCTTCAAAAAATAATAAATATGAATTTATACCCAAAAAGAGAGTGTTCACGATCATTTACAAAAACATCGTTCTTGAACGCAGAAAGAATAAAATGCAATATCATATCCGATACGAATATTGAAAATTTAAATTGTGATATCAAAGCAAAATTACTCCAAATGGCTGTGTCAAAAAGTGTAATTCCTAATAAAACCCATAGAATAATATATCCATTATTCAACTGATTTTGATCTGTAATCAGTGGCGACGCCAGCTTTCGAAGACAGGGGTGGCCAAGAGGGAGCCGGAATTTTTTAGGAGGGGCCAAAGTAAATAGAAATACAAAGGGAAAATTGAAAGTCTTCGAATGTCAAAAAATTATAGGGGTGGGAAGCAAAATTTTAGGGGTGACCCGGGCCACCCCTGCCCCCCCCCCCTAGCTTCGCCACTGTCTGTAATAGTCTCTATGAACCAATAGTGTGAGGTAATAATAACTCACGCCTATAACTAACCAACTCTAACACAAATAGAAAAAATGAAGCTTACGAAATGTATAAAAAAAGTCGGGTCAATGGGGAACTCTATTTCAGATATGAAGGTAACGTTCTCGCCATACATTTCTACATTTTCTTAGATTTGAATATCCAAAAATTACATTTGGAAAACGTCAATTTTTACGTATTTTACTCGATTCCATTCTCGACCACAGAGATTGAGTTTGACATCTGTTCTCAATTTTGAAAATGCATATTGATTCGAATTTCACTGAATTAGAAGATAAAGTATAGTATTCAACATCGCGGTAATGGTCATAACATAATTGATGAATTACTCCTGACGGCTCGTGGGGCAAATTTTATCTGAGTGTGGTATGACCTTCATTACCGCTCGCTGAATAATATATCTACTATTATATGACGATGAACTGCTAAAATAAATTCTACTTTTTAACATTGTCTTTCGATAGAGAATACTTTGTTGTGTCTTCTGGTTTCTAGTTCTAAATGAATTTGGAGACCCAGTGGCTATTAATGTATTGTAGTCTACTCCTATTATTTTAACAATTTAATTGAGGGTGGTACGTACTTCTGTTATTATCATCCCAGAAAAAATTGAACCTTGAAAATACAATACCCCAGAAACTTCACACTCTCTTTTTTCGTCAAGTTTGATTATTGGATAACGTTGTCGGTTATTCAGTTTTATCTAAGAACTCAGTGGACACAGCTGTCTTCATGAAGACTGGTATAACGCTTCCGTTGATCTATCATCTATCTAGGGCTTCTTCGGAAAAGTGCAAACTAACTAGTATTATGAGGTTAAAAGTTTTGAAATATTCGTATTCACAGATTCCCACCTTATCGACATCAGTAAGTATGAATTGACCATAACTCAAAAATCGAACTGACAACGTTGTTGCATGGGTTTCGGTGATATTTCGAACAATTCGCATTCCAGGGCTACATCCACAAATATCTTTTTTACAACGATTGTAACAAATCTCATTGGATAAAATAAGAAATAACCCAAAATTGCTAGGATTCGAGCAAAAAACTTCAAAATTTATTGGTTTTTACGAAAATATGATCCGCTGATAGTTTTCAAGTAGGTGGTCTAATATTTTCTAGTGGATTTAAGAGTCAGCTAGACCGTAATGGCGCGTTTACATTAGTCAAGTGAGTTGATCAAGTCAGTTGAATTCAAGTGACTTCCACAAAGTTGACCGTGCTTCAACTTAAAAGCCGTTCAATTCAGCCGATCGAGTGAAACGAATTGGGGGGTTCACACATTCAATTCGCTTTCAATTCAACTGACTTGATCAACTCACTCGACTAATGTAAACGCGGTGTAAACAGTTCAACGAAATCTTTTGAAATATCTGTTCCGGAAATATGGAAAGAAAAGTATTTTTTGTTCAAAAATGTTCGACAACCTGTAGATCAAACGAAGCCATGTAACTGTAGCACATAGGTCTTCTTTTGTTCGAATTTTCTCTACCGATGTGCTTTGATTTATTTTACAGAACTGGGCGAATCCTTCTTCACAAGTGGTTGCGATATTCGAAGCAACGTTACATACCTTCACGACATAGAGAGACATTGTTCACTTAAGTTAGATGAAGAGAGTCAATACTTGAATGCTCATTTTATGGGAAACACTATATTTGTGGCCAAACCAGATAAATTCAACATTACCCTTTTAAGGAATAAGTTTCTGGTGAGTCAATCACACATGCAGACTAATTTACATACAAAATATAAATTGTATACTATAATTCCTTTTTTGTTGCTGATATTTATTCTGATGATGAGTCAAACGGTTCTCGGACTTTTGTTCTTGTCTAGTTTAGAGCTTCGAAGATAAAAAGACTATAAAAAGAGGAGACCGCCTTTCAACAATAAATAGTGAAGACAATTTTCAAAATCAACAGAACTCAACTGTGTAACTGTACTACGAAATCAAAATGTAGTAGAAATATTCGCAACGTTTTTTGAATGAATTTATTCGTTAATTTCGTAACGCCATTTTAATTTTGTGTTACTAATGACAAATGACGTCGTGTTGTCATCACGATATTGCGTATAAAAAGTGAAATTAGAATGTCTTTCTGAATATTTTGAGCAAAATACGTTGAAATAATTGATAAAAGGATTCCCAAGTGTCTTGTTGGTGGTAAATTGGACTATTTGAATCCTGATTTGAGTTAATACTGGTATGTTCTACTCTTATCATTTCTATGTAACAATGGCGTAGATTCTTCGAATTCCACTTTTCAGATTACCTTATGATATTGGGAGATGAACTTGTGGTTATCAATGCTAAATTAAGCTGACCCTGTTTACCTAACTGTCTCTAGAGACAGGTGCTTTCTTACATCCTCTATGCTCGATAATAAATGACCGCCAATATCTTCAATACCAACTATGTCAAAGGTCTTAGAGATGGCACTGAAAAAACGCATTGTCACCTTCTTGTTGAAAAAACACAAAGTTTTCAGTCATTGTCAGCATGGATTCAGACATAGAAAATCTACTATAACAGCAGTGATTGATGATTTGAACAGTTTGAACAGTATCATATATTCCTATAATAGTGGCGAGGATCTTGAACTGACGTGTCTGGACTTGAGTAAAGGTGAATACAGACTATTCTGACGTGACGTGATTCCACGTCACGTCAGACGTGTACTGTGCTCCCATTGGCCCAATATGAACGTGAACGTCAAAATGTGAGTGATATAAAAATGCAACACATTGTTCTGTGCGTTCACGTTCATATCAGGCCAACGGGAGCACAGTACACGTCTGACGTGACGTGGAATGACGTGACGTGATTCCACGTCACGTCAGACGTGTACTGTGCTCCCATTGGCCTGATATGAACGTGAACGCACAGAACAATGTGTTGCATTTTTATATCACTCACATTTTGACGTTCACGTTCATATTAGGCCAATGGGAGCACAGTACACGTCTGACGTGACGTGGAATCACGTCACGTCAGAATAGTCTGTATTCACCTTAAGGCGTTTGATAGTGTATGTTTAATATACTTCTGGACAAATTCAGCCATTATGGAATTAGAGGAGAATCACATAAAATTTTTGAGTCTTAACTGAAGCAAAGGACCAAGAGAGTTTAATGAAAAATACAATTAATATGCCCCCCCAATAGAGTTCATAGTAGGAGTTCCTCAGGGCTTTATATTGGGTTCTATTCTGTTGATTTTATATATGTTACGGGTATGATTAGATTGACGAGTAAACCTAGGTTTACCAGGGCAAACTGCGCAATACTCATGAAACATGGGTGTAATATTCTTATGTTGAAATAAGACACCTTTCTTGTGACGTTCGTTTATTCTCATGCGACTTCTTTATTTATTTATTATGAGGAATGCGCAATGCGCCTAGTACCAGCGGCGGCTCGTGAGGTTTGGATGTGGTAAGGCGACACATAGATTTTGAAAGACCGTGAAGATTTCAAATCTAGAGTATTTCGAGGATTTTATAAGATAAAGATAATGTCGGATTAAAACGATTTCTTTTCGAATATTATAGTTCAACCGCTAAAAAGGAGTTTTTCGGCAACCGTCCGGGAAGTACCCGCTTCCCGGACGCTATTTCTTTGAGAAAGTAACATTTCCCGGCCTAGTCTGGAAAGTACGTACTTCCCGGACTAGGCCGGAAAAACTCACGTCGTTGTTGTCATTGTGATGATCATCACAATAGCAACGAAATAACGGATGACAGTTCTGTTCTGTTTAATTCAAATAATAATCAAAATCTATAATAAAAAAATGTGTCGTCTCATTGATTTGTGATTCTACACGGTTGCCGAAAAAATATTGTACGCAACACGCCCGAAAATAGTTTTTTGGACTCACAGACTTCTAGGACTCGCCTCCGGCTCATCCTAGAATTTTGTCTATTCGTAAAAAAAATCTCTCTTTTCCGGACTTGTTACGTAAATTACCATTCCAGTGAGGAACAAATAATATCATGAATGGGTTCTATTTTTCAGGAATTTGGAAATACGACCTAATGTTCCAAATAAACTAAAACAATTAAATAAATATAGGAACGTACTTATCTGTTTCTCCTGCTTTCAAATAATGTTCAAATCAAATGAGGGCGAACACAGAATTCAAACCTCAAATATTATAATTTATCGATATCAATAATCACTGAACTCGAGTGGAATCGTTGCAATCATACGAGAGCGCGGGAGCGGAATCGCCAAGCGATCATTCTCGAAAGTACCCGAAGGCGGACGAGTTCATCGCCTACTTTCTCCTCTATTTCGTATGTTTCTCTCTACACGCCAGTGTATCCATCCTTTACTGATTTACTGGTAGATTCCGCGGCACTCGGCAGGGCTGACGTGTAGTGATCGAATCGCAGGCGCTGGGATAGATCGCCTTCCCTTTAGAATGAGCGAGAAATGGTCGTGGCGGGGCTGCATCTGCAGATCCCAGGCTTAGGTGGAAATATCACAATCGCCTGCGAGATTTTTGGATGAAAAATTCTCTAATAACGTATTATAATTAAAGGGGGGATATCTGATACGTAAAATGACTATGAATCATTTTATAATTTCGATAAGAAGATTTCCAAGGTAGGTGCCGCCTACCTTGCCTACCCCGACGAGCCGCCACTGCCTAGTACCATAAAAAGAGTCATAGACAATTCAGATATACACAGATATATAATTATGTGACTACGTTCCGTAACATCTCCCTTTTTTCCAACAATTAGAAATAATAAAAACATCTCAAACTTATACCTAGGTTATTTACAATTCTAGCAATATTCTGATACTATTTCATGCGTGTTCTATAGTAAGTTTAATAATTTAAAATCTACAATCAACATCAACCATAAATTATACATTTATATTTGAGCTATCAATCAGTTCACCAAATCTATCTGGTTTTTTAACTTTTCTACCAGATCTTGAAATATGTACTTTTTCTTCATTATTTTGACTCATATATGAAGGTTCAATATCATCAGGAAACGTTGGATAGAATGTTGGTGATTGCGAGGCATTGCTATCATTATCAGGTGCTATAGAAGGACTTGCCCGTGAGTTATTGAAAGAACTTGAGTTTGACATAACATGCTTTCTATTTCTACGATATGTACATCCATTTGCATCTTTTATTAAATAAGACCTGTTACCCAAATATTTTTCCACTGTTCCTGGCAACCATTGACCGGAAACTTTCTGTTTAAAATATATTTTATTTCCCACGTAGATTTTTTGTAACTTATTTTTCCGACACTTATAATATTTTTTCATCCTATTCATATTTTCTGACATGCCTTTTCTATAATGTTCAAATTTTATTACTTGAGGTTTCAATGTCTTTTCAGTGGCAGGCAATATGCAGCGAAGCTGTCGTGACTTTAACAGCTGAGCAGGAGACGGTAGATTATCTTTAGATGTATTTCTATATTGCAAAAGAGCAAGATAGGGATCGGTGTTAGTTTCTGAACATTTTCTAAGAATATTTTTCACGATCTTTACTGAACTCTCAGCTTGGCCATTGGATTGAGGATAGTTAGGGCTGGAAGTAATGTGTTCTATTTCCCACTGATAGACAAAATTTTTAAATTGCACCGAATTGAAAGGAGGACCATTATCACTCACCAACTGTTGTGGTATGCCATGCCTAGCAAAAATAGATTTGAGGTGTAAAATGACATTGTCTGCACTATAACTTGATTTTAAATGGGACATTTCTATGAATTTGGAAAAATAGTCAGTCACTATCAAATAATTCGTTTTATTAAAGTAGAGGAAATCAATCCCTACCCTTTGCCATGGTAACCGACAAATAGAATATGGCTGAAGCGGCTCTCTTTCATTATTAGGTCGGAGTTTTGCACAAATTTGACAATTTTCCACGACATTTTTCACGTCATTATTCATGTTTGGCCAATATGCAACTGATTTCAACAGATTTCTACATTTGTTTATGCCCATATGACCCATGTGTGCTTTGTCCAACATTTCGGATCTTAGAGATTTTGGAATAATTAATCTATCAGTAAAAAATACCAAATTTTGAACTGAATAAATTTGAGATTGTAAATTGAAATAGGGTTTCACAATATCTTCAACTTTATTTTTATGACTCGGCCAACCTTCTGTATAATATTTTCTTAATAAAGACAACTCAATATCACCTTGACTAGCCATCTTAATTTTTTCCAATTGACTTGGATTCACTGATAAATTCGAGACAATCATATTGACATGCATATTTACTTCATTTTCATATTTTATAATTTCTGTATCAGGTAAAGGTGCTCTTGACAATGCATCTGGGATAAACATTAATTTACCTGGGACATATTCGACATCAAGATCATACATTTGAAGAGACATCATTATACGTTGTAATCTTGGAGGGACTTCGTTTAAAGGTTTTTTGAAAAGAAAAACCAATGGACGATGATCTGTATGGACCAATGTTTGACGACCGTAAATATACTGATGAAATTTTTGACAACCGTATAAAATTGCATATAACTCTTTTTCTATCTGAGCATACCTTTTCTGAGACTCTGTTAAACTTTTCGAACCGTATGCAATAGGTTTTTTATCATGAAGTATTACCGCACCTACTGCCGACTGAGAAGCATCAACCGCTAAAGTAATCTTTTTATTAATATCAAAATTTGTAAGAACAGGAGTAGAACTAATGCATTCTTTTAAGTATTTGAATGCTTCATTGTGATTGTTGTCCCATGTCCAATGAGAATTCTTTTTTAGTAATGTTCTTAAAATGCTAGTTTTTTCAGACAAATTATTAACGAATGGAGCCAAATAATTTGAAATTCCCAAAAAACGGTGGAGATCTTTGACATTTTGAGGAGTAGGCATTTCTTTAACAGCTTTTATTTTATTGTAATCAGCCTTGACACCTTCTGATGAAAATTCATGGCCTAAAAATATAAGTTTTTTAAGACCAAACTTACATTTTTCAGGATTTTAAATTTACTTCCTTCATCTTTTCAAGTACTCTTTTTAAATTACAATTATGTTCTTTTTCATTTGCTCCAAAGACAAGAATATCATCGATAAACAACAATACCCCTGGCATATGACCAAATATTTCCACCATTACTCTATAAAATATTTCAGAGGCACATGACAGTCCATAAGGCAATCTTAAGAATTTATAACGACCAAAGCATGTTTGAAAGCATGTCAAGTCTGTACTCGGTTCATCCAACTTCAGCATCCAGAAACCAGAATATGCGTCTAAATGTGAAAAAATTGCTGCATTTTTCAATTTGAATCTAATTTCATCTATGTTAGGTAATGGATAATGTGATCTCATAATTGCAGTATTCAGGTTTCTTGGATCCAGACAAATTCTAAGCTTATTATTAGGTTTTCTTACCAAAACAATTGAATTCACCCATTGCGTGGGTTTTGTTACCTTCTGTATCACACCCAACTCTTCCATTCGATCCAACTCTTCCTTCAACTTTTGTCTTAGGTTGAAAGGAATTTTTCTTGGTGCGTCCACTTTTGGTGGTACATTTGGATTCAACGTAATTTTGTATGATTGTGGAAGACATCCAAGACCTTCGAATAAATGTTTGTATATGGTTACTAAATCATTTATACCAACATTGGAGGAACTTTCTGCTAAATTAATTCTTTTGATCAAATTCAAATTTTTACATGTTTGCAAACCAATAATTGGAGAGCATTCAATGTCTACAATAATAAATTGTAAAGGTATATCAGTACCTTTATATTGACAGATTAAATCAGATTTCCCTAATATTGGAATATTATGTTTTCCTAATCCACTCAAATTGATACCTATTACTTGAGAAATTTCATTTTCCATATTCAATTCTTTTATTGTATTGACTGACATGATATCTAAATCTGCTCCAGTATCAATAAGAAAATTTATTAATTTATTGTTAATTTTGAATTTAACAAACCAGTGTACATTCATAGATTTTTCTTTAGTCAACATACCTATAAAATGCATCTGGTCTTTTGACATTGAAATAGAATTAACAGATTTAAACTTTGAATGACTAGATTGACTTTTACTATGACAAAACTTTTCAAAATGATTATATAAATTACATGACCTGCATTTTACTCCCATTGCTGGACATTTGTGGCGGTGAATTTGTCCACATCTTCCACAGTTTTGCGGGGACTTGCTTCTTTTTCTTCCATGACTAGACAGTGAGGAGCTTCGGTATCGACTGACTTCATTTCTTGCTTGTTGCTTCTTTGGCGGTCTTGAAAATCTTGAGGAACTTCTTAGAATTTCGTGTTCATTTGGGTTTATCAGCACAGCATTCTCATGGGATAATACCATTGACTTGGCTATTGACAGGGATTTCTCTAGGTCTACATCTTCTTGAAGGAGTCTTTCACGTACTACAGAGTAACGAGTATGCAGATTTGTTATAAAAATATCCTTTAATAAGGATTTTTGGATGTTTCCTAATTCACATTCCATACTTAAGTTTGTTAGATCTGTGACGAAGCTATCTATGTTTTCTGTAGATCCTTGCTTCCTTGTGAAAAATTTGTAACGATTAATTGTCAAATTTCTCTTAGGAACAAAGTAGTTCGTGAATAATTTTATGACTTGTTCATGTTTCGTTGATTCGATTTCCACATTGAAGGAATTATAAATCTCTAGTCCCTGAGGCCCTATGTTGTGCAGTAATATTGCGATTCTTCTTTTCTCGGACTCTTGATCTAGATTTGTCGCCATCATATAAATATTATATCTTTGTAGCCAGGATTCCCATGTTTTCTTCATATTTTTTCCATCTTCGACGACTAATTGGACTAGTGTTGACGACATATTGTTCCCTCGTGGTTTTGAGATAACCTCGACTTTTTCAGTAGCCGGGACTTTTTCAATAGCCGGTTTCATCACGAAGTATTCGTGAAAATTTTCCACGAATTAAATTTCACTGCATTCACAGTTTTTTGATTAGTTAGGATTTGGCACTAACCCCACACCTGACACCATGTAATATTCTTATGTTGAAATAAGACACCTTTCTTGTGACGTTCGTTTATTCTCATGCGACTTCTTTATTTATTTATTATGAGGAATGCGCAATGCGCCTAGTACCATAAAAAGAGTCATAGACAATTCAGATATACACAGATATATAATTATGTGACTACGTTCCGTAACAATGGGTAAAGTACGAAATATAACCGACATTATCCATATTTCGGACTTCACCCGGGTAGACCGCGTTCTGTCCGGTCTTGTTCGGTTGAAGTTGGGTGTAGGAATTATTATCACGCCATCTCTCACCGCGTGCAGTTTGGAAAACCTTATCTGAATCAAAATTCCCTCGATGTTCCGTTGGAGATGCACAGGGAGAGATACAAAGTGAGAGTTCCAGATGTTGAACGAGGCAGGGGCGATTTCAAAAGCTTTTTCATGACAGTTATCGAGAAGAAAAATGACGACCACGAAACAGAAAAGACAGGAACTATCGAGTAAATGTTTTCCTGCGTGCATTGAGAAATTTATAGATCTGGAGAGTATTTCTTTGGAAAAAAAGTTTACGACACCTTGCAAATGAACACTCACTTTCAGGAGGTTCAAGTTATAAACTTCGTAACTGTAAAGCAAAATACGCCAACAATGTAAGTGCGGAGCTAGTGGATTTTGTAAATCTGAATGTCGCGGCAGCTTATCTCGCTCGAACAAATGAATTATACCTACTATTATTTACTTTGATAGAACACAATTTTTATGTTTTCACCTATATTCGTAGATTGCCTTTTCAGAAATAAACTTTTCTGACCTTGTTTTCTTTGTAACAACCAAGTTTAACCAAGGGAAAATGGGTGGAACGCGGTTTACCCAGGTGAAGCGTGAAAAATGTCAAATATCAGTTATATTTCGGATTTTACCCACGTTTCCGAGGTAGTGTGCAGTTTACCCGGATAAACCTAGGTTTACTCGTCAATCTAACTGTACCCGTAATATATACAGATATGGAAAATGTAGTTGGAAACACTGGGGTTTCAGTACAAAATTCGAGCAGGCTTCTAGTCCAGTTGAACAGTGGAAGAATCGAAACCTCAGTGCGATTCGATATCGAATAAGCGGCTGGTCTAGTTTTATGGCAGTTTGTAGTGGGGATGCCAGAGCGCAACGATCTAGGATCTCGGATCGAATTAGATTAGAGGAAGGATTGAAGGAATCAGTAACACTCCCAAAGCGCGAAGTGATGGGTGTTATCATGTCCGTTGAAAATGAATACGACAATTTTATTCCACTCTTATCGGAGGAATTAATTTGCCTCAATGAATGACACAAATAATTTCCTGTGAAAATTAGTGCTCAGGTTTTTTTCACCATAACTGGTTCGAAAATGAAATAAATTCTACGAAAAACAAAAATACATTCTACGTAGGTACCTAATAAGAAATTGAAAAAACCAAAATATTCTATGAAAATAAAAGAAAATGGAAAACAAAAACAAATTCGATATTGAAGATCGACAAATTCAAATTAAATGTTCAAATAATCCACCTTGTTGTGCTAAACAGTAGCTAAATCTATTGTAAAGAGATAATCTCATATCTCTGAGAAGATTTGCCGTACTTGCTATTTTGGCACAAAGTTGGATTATTTTGGACCTTAATTCAGTAATATTTGTCGCTCTTTCAATTCCTTGCCCATACACCCTATTTTTCAGATATCCCCAAAGAAAGAAATCATTGGGAGATAAATCTGGAGATCTGGGGGGCCATTTGATCGTTCCGTTTGTTGAAATGAGACGGTCAGAAAAAGTTGTCCTCAGATATTCAGTGACAATTCTTGCATTATGACTCGGGCAGCCATCCTGTTGAAACCAGACATCATCGAAGTTAGTAGCTGTCGAACTGTCGGAATAATCGGATTCTGTAAAAGCTCCAGCTATTTTGCAGCATTTAGGTTGCCATCGATGGAAAATGGCCCTATCATGTAATTCCCCAGCATTCCTGTCCAAACATAAGTTTTTCAGGATACTAGGTACGCACAGGAATAGTCAGGTGCTTATTTTCCCTAGACCAATATATCTTACTACGGATGGGTTATGTTTTCTATGCAAGGAAAACGATGACTCATCCGTGAATAAGATATTGCTCAGAAATGAACTACTCTCATGCTCTTTTTCCATCATCCTTTCGCAAAATTCCATTCTTTTGAAATGGTGTTCTGGAAAAATTTCTTGAGAGGTTTGCACCATTTGTAACCATTTCTCTTCAAAATATTCCGAACAGATCTATCGACCGAATCGACTTGTTCAGCAATTTGTCTACTTGAACAAGATGCACTGGTTTCAACAGGCAACAGCAGCACACACATCAACTTCTTTCACTGAACGATTTTCACTGATGGTCTTTGGTGGTCTATCATATCAATCCTGCAATGACGGCATGTTCGTAAACATCCACATGACCATGTGTATAGGATAGCAAGGTGATATTCTGCAAATGGATTGAAAATCAATGTCAAAAGCCCGAAAGAGTATATTTTCGAATAAGACTATTCCTGACTCAAATATCTGGGTGTAGAGTTCAAACTTGTCTCAGTTGAAAAACTCACATAGATAGCTTGTGCCAGAAATTATCATTCTTTTTATGATTAGGAGGATGAAACTGCTAGCCGATGCAGAAACTGTCAAGCTTACATACTATTCTGGTTTTCCACAGCAATGTACGGTATAATTCTGCGGGACCAGAGTAGTGATGCAAAAAGAGTTCTTAATTCTTACAAAAAAGGCTATAAGAACTATGTTCTGCATGAAATCCACTGAAAGCTGCAGGAAAGTGTTCAAAAAGAGAAGAATTCTAACCACACAACATCTGTGTTCATACTCACCTGCCTGAAATATGCCCACAACAATAAGGCTTTGGCACGCGTCGTCAAAATGTCTTGGCCTGTGTACGGATAACTAGAGGACAGCAAGGACCGAATTTCACATGCTTGAAGCTCTATAATAAGTTTCCTCTGGAGACAAGAAGTCTGAATGCAATCAATTTCGAGAGGGAGGTAAAGAAAATTCTACTTGGGAGAACGATCTACTGTATACACTATACAGGATTTTTATTCAGTGGATTTTCATTAGTGTATATCGTGGTGAATTGTCTTATACCATTGGATGTTAGTTTTTTATCACGGTAAAATGTTTCATGCGTGTGATTTGATGTGTCATTCAAATATTATTAAATATATGTAGGTATGTACAGGGTGGCCAGATTTCGATGGTTTATTAGTACTACAACTCCTAAACTATAAGAAGAGCCATGGAAAGATAGGTACGCTAGCGAGACCTGGCTCTACCCACACAGCACATGTACGTACAATGGATGAACAATGGATGTTGATTATGGATGTTCGAAACATCCATTGGATGTCCAGAATTGGTACATAGTACATCCAATGAACGTTCATGGGACGTCCAGGACACCACTTTGGACGTACAATTCAAGCCCAGATAACGTCCAATGGATGTACATTGTGCCTTTCTTGGACATCCATTGTACGTACATTGGATGCACATGTATGTACATTGGATGAACAATGGACGTTTATTATGGATGTTCGAGACATCCATTGGATGTCCAGAATTGATACATAGTACATCCAATTGACGTTCATGGGACGTCCAGGACACCACTTTGGACGTACAATTCAAGTCCAGATAAAGTCCAATGGATGTACATTGTGCCTATCTTGGACATCCATTGTATGTCGTCATATGTACGTACATTGTATGAACAATGGATGTTTATTGTGCGTAACCTGCAAATATCGGTCTATATATGCTTTACTTTCAAAATCTGTTAATATCATCCACCACAAGATGAGGTATTCATTATTATTGAAAATATAAACAAATATTCAACGTAATTTAAATCCAGGAAATTATTTAGTAACACTGAAATTAATCAGATACGGCGTTACTATATAGATATACCTATAACATCATCACACGCCATGGGATCTGACTCAAACTAGGTAGTCAGCTTGCCACACATCATCATCCAAGAACCAAGCAAAGGTTCCAAACACATATATTCAAGATCTTGTACGGATCAGTAAATCATATCATTGGAAAGGAACGAAGGTCCTCTTAAAACAAAACGGAAGATTGTTCTGGGGAAAGACTACCACATGGCGACATCTAGTTCAGAATTAGACAAACAATTCGCTCTCGAAGTTACGCAGACGAAGATAGATGGCATATCTCTCATTTTCTCCTTACAGTGACTATACGGTAACATAGTCACTGTATCTCTCCCTAGCAAGCAAGACTGTGAGTTTTCACATAATATCAAACATGCAAGCCGGGTGCGTGAGAATCGTTCATAGTTACCGGCATGTCCGAAAATAATAATTATCCAACGAAAGTTGATTCTAGAAGGAATAATTCAGTAAAACTGAGATTAATCAGATATATCAGTTGTTGATATTTATATCAATGCACGCGGTATCTCATTTATTTTTTTTTTTTTTGAATAATTTCTTCTGGAATCAACTTTCGTTTCGGACTGAAACATGGCCGATATATGGCGCTCATCTGCGAATCGTCTATAATGTATCTGAATTGGACGTACAATGAATGTTCACTGTTGGATGTACAATGGACGTCCAGAAATGTACATTAACTGGACCAACAAAATATGCACCATTAATAATGTATCTGAATTGGAAGTCCAATGAATGTTCACTGTTGGATGTACAATCGACGTCCAGAAATGTACATTAACTGGACCAACAAAATATGCACCATTAATACCTAATGTATCTCAATTGGACGTACAATGAATGTTCACTGTTGGTTGTACAAGGGACGTCCAGAAATGTACATTAACTGGACGAACAAAATGCACCATTCATGAAATTTTATTTGAAGATTGTGTTTGGAAATACTATTGATTTTCATTTGGAACAGAGAAAATAGATGAGATTCAAACAGAAAATACATATATATTTTTGGACATTTTATGTATGTACGATGGACGTACGTTCGTAACAACCAATGGACGTCAACAATTGTAAGTACAATGGACATCCATTCAACGTCCATGGACGTTTGGACTTGATATGGTCGTAAAATGGACGTCCAATGGATGTCGTGTGCTGTATGGGTATGGTTGATTGGTTCCAACCATAGACTCGAAAATTACAGGACTCGCAACATTTTCATCGCCATCTATCGGGGTGATACATCAACATGAACAATAAATTATTATAAATGATAAATTTGACTATTAAGGTGAATACAGACTATTCTGACGTGACGTGATTCCACGTCACGTCAGACGTGCAGCAGTGCTCACATTGGCCTAATATGAACGGTGAACGTCAAAATGTGTGTGATATAAAAATGCAACACATTGTTCTGTGCGTTCACGTTCATATCAGGCCAATGGGAGCACCGACGGTGCCTGACGTGACGTGAAATCACGTCACGTCAGAATAGTCTGTATTCACCTTCAGATGCCGCGGCAACCACTCGTTAATTAATGGAGATTTCATTCCATTCGAATGGATCTGTAATTTTCGAGTCTATGGTTGTACCCAAAATAGCGGTTTCTGGTATACTCCCCTTTATAGAGCTTTACTATAAGAGATAGGGATAAAGAAAGATACATGTCATGTTCTATTTTTTCAGAAATTGCTGAAAACGCCAAGTTTCTACGCCGTCTAGTTTCCGAGCTACAGGGCGATTTTGTATTATTATAATTGGCTATAACTTCCGTATTATAGGATCTACGTTTTCGAAATGAACAAAATTTCAGGGCACTTTTTTTACTGCTTTTCATCGGTGCTATTGGATTTTATGTATCACCTCAAATTTCGGAGCTATAACAAAATTTTTTTTTCAAACGGAAACCATAGTGGCAAATGACATTCTCAAATTGATCATTCTTCAACGATTTCAAAAATATATATCATGATATACTTCCGAGTTCCTTATGCATCGAAAATTTCGAAAAGACACTTTTCGTTCAACAAAATCCAAGCAGGCTTTGATTCACTTCCTTCAAAACTGAGGTGGTCATAGAATTTCATGTCTTATTTATTTTCACTTGTCAAATTCAATTCAGTTTCATCATTGTTGTATTGTCTGGTGCTTCTAAAATTCTTATTTATATCACATCATTCATGCCTTACGAGAATTATTGAAAATATAATATGATAGAATGTTTTATACAGGGTGTTTCAGAATAAGGGACCGTAAATTCGGGATCTTAATCCTCAGATGATTTTATGATATGAATAAGTTCCTATGGACTATAGGTCCCTGTCGCACTGTTTCTGAGATGCGGGGTGTTGAACAAAAATGGTTTCATGAAATTATTTTCTACACCGTACACGATGCTTTTTTGAGTTTTTGTAGGTTATGAGTACGTATTAAGACACATTTTTTCCTATACAAAATGATGTTCAATTTTTACCAGTGGCGTCCGTACAGACTTCTATCCGAATTAATTGGTGAAAAAATTGGTACGCCAATAATTTTTCTCGAATTTTAAATTATTTTCGTGATAACCATATTATTCACAATAAGAATGGTGTCCTGAGTTTTTCCCTGCGACGAATACTTTCTGAGAAAAAAAAAATAAAATGCAATTTCATCTAATTCTTCGATTACTTTTGGAATCGTCTGGACACAGATTGGCAGCTTAGTCACCTTCATATTTTGCATTTTTAGTTCAAGTGGTAGTAGGTAGGCAGTTCTGTTTTCATAAGCGAATAGTTAAATGCAATGGCGTACCTTTTTTCACGAAATTCAAAAAATGCGTTTTATTGCGTACTTATATCCTACTAAAATCGTGTACGGTGACGAAAATAATTTCGAAATAGTTATTTTCCTATCAAGGGCGGAAAGTTGTACTTTCCCGCACTAGATTGCCGTTGCCCGAACGACGCGGAGCGGAGTTCGGGCAAACAATCGCGTGCGGGAAAGTACTTTCCGCTCAAAATAGGAACAATGTTTTTTCTACAACCGTATTCTAAAATGCAAAAAAACCTACTACACAACTTTGGCGAAAATTCGTTTTGACACATTGGGCGCGTTCATCCGACTAAGCAGCTACCGCTACCGCTCCTTCAAAAGTCAAATCCGACATGAAATATGATTTTTTCGATTTGTTGTGTCAAAATTACTAACTAATTTGACACAAAGAATCGAAAAAATCATATGGTTTTGACGTTTGAAGGAGCGGTAGCGGTAGCGGCTTAGTCGGATGAACGCGCCCATTGATTAACGAAGTTGGGATTCTATGGAAAATCATAGACCATGACATAGAAATAAATGCACAGAACCATGTATACTCCATTCACTTTTATAAAGTATCTCGGGAGGCCAAGTTTTAGGTTTATCAAGTTTTTTCCCCCTGAAAAAATCGCAGGTTGGCATTTGTGAATGCATTACGTCAATTAATAAATGTCGGAGACGTTGCCGGCGTTTATTTTCCATTATTAATTAATAATTATCAAGCCTGGAAACTTAGAATGCCGAGGGTAGTTTCGAAAAAGCAGAGGTAAAGTATCAGAAAGTGCTATTTAGAATTGAAATCTGCGCATTCTAAAAGTAACCCTGATAATTTGGTATCGACAGATCATTACCAGCTATCCAACATTTTCGACGTATAAGTGAGTGAAAACCAAGGTTTAATATTTTATATGAATAGATATTCAATTTTTAGCTGCACATAAACACAATTAGGAGGATTTTAAGTGAAAGAGACGACAAAGAATTTCCTACAATTGGGGTACCCAAAAAGACACTGATTGAAGACTTTATTTTGAAGAAAGATCTGCAACGACAAATTTGGAATTATAATTTGAAAAATGAACACTTTTCGATTGATACACTACTCACTTTTGCGAAAGAGCTGCCTTTTTCAACAGAACCCTCTATGCAGTGTGAAAGACCTAACATTTGGGTTTTCTAGTATTGCAAAAATGTCGAATACCCTCCTTATAAAACTAGTACTGTATCGAAGATTTTCTACGATCAATGAGGTTCAACTGAATCAAACAAAATGAATTATATTATGGATAATATGGAAGAGGAAGTTGATGCAAACCACCTAGATAGAAAAATAACCAATTGGGAAACTTTGGGAAAAGTTTTCTCTTTATAAGGTACATGAAGCTTCTTCGTAAACCTCAGGATCTCAAAAATAATTGCTTGGTGGACCAGATATGGTCGGAAGACCTTCGTTCTCAAGGACCAAATGTGGGTTATACTACTCTGTCAAGAAAGTACCGGGAATTTTCAATTAAAACAACATTTTTACATTTGATCGTCAAAATTTATTGGGTATACTATGTCCTGATGATTTCCTATCTCCTTTTCTGTTGCAGATTTCAAGATATTTTGTCAGTGTCAATCCAAAAGAAAGATGAAATGTTGTTCCTAAAGAAGATTCTGTCCCTTATGAATATGTCAGCCTATTCTTTGAAAAAAATTACAAAATCTCTATACTTATTCAGAGGTTTTATCTTTGTGCTCATGTATCATAGGTAAAAATATATGGCGTCCTGTTCAAATCTGTTTTCCTAATACTGTAATTGCTTGGAACATGCCATATTGTTTGATACATTAAAAAATCTAATGCTCTTTCTCAAAAAGAAACATATACATGTAACGATGTTAGAAATTATTGTTTTGTGATGGAAAATTGTTGAAGTTTTTTTTTATTATATATCAAAACCAATTTCTTCATTGTGTTACCGTTTTCTCAAGTTTTGTATCCAATCATTATATGCCAGTTGATATGATAATTAAATTTACGACGTTTAACACCCACCTGGAGATTGAATATTTGAACTGACTTCGAAGTATGTCCATAAAACATAATTCCATATCTTGCTTTCGACTCGAATACTGTATGATAGATGGTTTTTATGCAGAATTTATCCAGATATCTTGTCATTACACCCAAAGATAACAGACTGAAGCTAAGGTGCATCCCAGTTTAGAAATACGTTCTTCTCGGTTTACCTATCATTCACATAGATTCCCACGAACTTTGTAAATGGAGTTAGTTCTCTTAAGGTTTAACAGTGACACAGGTTTCGTAGTACCACTACATTTTCATGCTGGAGTATTTAAAGGGGTGCAAAAAGGTATCGCAATTTCTTCTGTAGGCTTATTTTTTGGAAAGTGGGGAATTCCACTGTTCGTTTATAAGTTTTTCTGTAGGGTTATGCGAATACTTTTATTATTTTTGCTAATGAACTATCACAAAGTAACGGACTATTTTGTCCATTATTTTTCAGTAAAATTTCAGCACTCGGTTCTTGATTTCCGTACAAGAGAATAGCATAACTGAATCTCCCAACCAGGTTTATATACGTGAAATATTTCCAGTATTTAGACGAAAAATGTGTCTTCAACATTCGTCAGGTCTTTGAAATTATTGAATTCACATAATATTTTCTCCAATTCATTATTTTCCCAAGGTGAATAAACATTTTGATAAATACGTAATTACTACGACATAAATGTAGAAGCGGCAACGTTTCTTGTTCAACTGACAGAAGAATGACCATAACCTAACATTTTCAAAATATACACGGTGAAATGTGTCAGAATTCCATGGCCAACCGATATACTTTATAAAAGTGAATGGAGTATATGCCAGTCATAATATTTGAAGGATGTCAGGTTCTCTTTGAAAATGCAATAATTTTAAAACGGAAATCTGTATTAATAATTAGTTTGACATGGATGAAACTGCAAAATTTGAAATATTCAACTAAATATATAAGTAAGTAGATTGAGAGATTTCATTTTAAAGGTATTATTATACCCAAATTCAACACATATTTACTTTCCCGCACTAGTGCGGGAAAGTAACTTTCCCGCACTAGGGCGGGAAAGTGACACTTTCCGAATCTAAAACAATGCGGGAAAGTAAATAGTTAGGCCCGGTTGTAGAAAAAACATTTTTTTTTTCAACACCCCCTATCTCAGAAACAATGCGTCAGAGAGCCATAGTCCATAGGAACTTCATATCATAAAATCATCTGAAGATTAAGACACCGAATTCACGGAAACTTATTGTGATGAAAATGAGTACGCATTTGAACACATGATGAAATTGCATTTTATTTTTTTTCTCAGAAAGTTTTTGTCGCAGGTAAAAAACTCAGGAAACCATCTTATTGTAAATTATGTGGTAATTACGGAAATAATTTAAAATTCGAGAAAAATCATTGGCGTACCAATTTTTTCGCCACTGGTGAAAATTGAACATCATTTCGTATAGGAAAAAATGTGTCTTAATTCGTACTAATGACCTACCAAAACGCAAAAAAATCGTGTACGGTGTAGAAAATAATTTCATAAAACCAATTTTTTTTTTAATTTCAACACCCCGTATCTCAGAAACAGTGCGTCAGGGACCTATAGTCCATTGGAACTTCATGTCATAAAATCATCTGAGGATTAAGTTCCCGAATTTACGGTCCCTTATTTTGAAACACCATGCATAAGCAAATTATGACGCTGATAATGCATCTCAAAAATATATTTTGATAGATATCCTGAAAGAACTCAGCCGCAGAAAATCACAAGGCTTAAGAATAATCTAATGGCTTTTGTTTCATCTAAGTACTTAAATACTAGATTCAACAAGTTTGGTCTGAGTAATAATAAAGCTAATATTTTCTGAATCAATTACAATCAATCAATACAATTAATAATTGTTAGATATCGAATTCTATGACCTTATGAAAACTTCAGAGGCGCCAGACGATACAATAATGATGAAACTGAATTGAATTTGACAAGTGGATATAAATAAGGCTATGACCGCCTCAGTTTTGAAGGAAGAGAATCAAAGCCTGCTTGCATTTTGTTGAACGAAAAGTGTTTTTTCGCAGTTTTCGATATACAGGGTGTCCCAGAAGTCCCACACTTCCTTGAGGGGATCGCAAGTGAAAAATATTCTAAGCCCAAATATCCATGTTTGAAATTTTTTGATGAAGTAGTTAATCAGTAATTAATTAATGAAAGTGACCAATCAGGAGCGCGCTATAGAAGAATGAGGGACGCGAGAGTGAGACGCCAGAGCTGCTGCCGGCTTTTCACGCAGTAAACTGAGACAAGCGTCTCACTTTCGCGTCCCCACTGCTTACTCATTCTTTGAAGCGCGCTCCTGATTGCTCACTTTCATTAATTAATAACTAATGAACTACGTTATCAAAAAACTTCAAACATGGATATTTGGGCTTAAAATATTTTTCACTTTGGATCCCCTCAAGGAAGTGCGGTACTTCTGGGACACCCTGTATAGTTGACTTGTAAGTATCTCATTATAGGTATATATATTTGAAATCGTTGAAGAAAGATAATTTTGGAAACATCATTTCCCACTATGGTTTCTCCATTTGAAAAAAAATTTATTTGTTACATATAGAAATTTGAGCAGTTACAAAAAATCCAATTAGTGGAGTGCCTGGAGCATTCAAAACCGTAAAACCTCGGATTAGAGTTATAGTGAATGAAATAATATGATCGATGTGGGATATTGTTTTTTAAACTATAAATTGCAATGTTTACCAATTTTTTTTTGTGCAATCCATTTTTTCATTGTTTAAACAAATTATTATAAAAAATTAATGTTTGACCATATATTTTCATTTTAAACAGTGATTTTTTTGTATTTACATGTTGAATCTCACCTGAGTAGACATATAGGAACATTTTTCAAAGATATCTATGTGAATAAAAATACCAGTAGACATCCCGAACGTGGAGGGGAGAGCGGAGCGACAGCTGCTATGTACAATGGAATTTCTCGGCCAGTTCAATTATAAATGAAACGTACTCTATTGTGTACATTTAGAGAAATAATGTAATTAATTACGACCATGAATAAAAAATAATTAGTAGAAAATCCGTTTATTTAAATATATAACATTGTTGTCAACATCAATATTTTCTTCTACTTCATCTATCTGTATAATGGGTGAAGTATTGGAACAACTATTTTCGCTGCACTGTAGACATGCTACACTGCAGTGTAAACGACTTTTTTTTGCATCCACACGCAGCTCCACATCCTTTTTTGCAATTAATAAAAAAAAATAACATTTGTAATAAATTATCCGGAGCAGGTAATTGATTCATAGTTATTGGGATGTACGTTATTGGAATATTTCCATCCCCAATTTTCAATAAGTACGTCATTTCCTAGCCATATCTGAATTTGTAGGTACAATCTTTTAAGGTGCTCAAACGCTGCATCAGTTGTTGGAGGCAGTGATGACAAAAAAACACTTGTATTTTTGGCTGTTGCTTTTATGAAAGAATTGAACCTTAATGTATTTAAATCATGAGTGTTAGACGGAGCGCCATATAAACTCAAAATTCATGCCACACCTGCTTGCAATATATATTATTGGGGTCTTCATTATGATATTTTTGAATACTTTTACTTAGTCGTGTAAATCAATCCGTTTCTCAAAATTTTTGGCAAACTTTATTTTTCCTTTATTGAAAAATGCAGAAGTAGTGTCACAACCCGTAAAGGCATGTAAAAAAAGAATATGTTCTTTACAGTTTCGTAATGATTTTTCTAAACATTTCGATGAAAATATCTTCTGTTGAACTTTGCCTCGGGATGGTTTTAGAGAATATATTTCACGATCTTTATCTACCAATGTCGTGAATATCACTAAGACATCGATATCTTCTGAAACTATAACAACATCTTTTGATTCCAAATTCATTGCCGTCTCAACAATTAATTTGTCGGCATCGCTTTCCGCTTGGCATGTAAATATATTGTTGTCAGCTAATTTAATTCTCAACATTTCTATCAAGAGAATTTTATTTTTAATATTTGCCAAAAATTTATCTTGAGCAATTTTTAAAGGTATATATGTTCATCAAATTCAATATCTGCACATTTATTTTTTAATGCACGACGATTCCGTTCGGCTGATTTAATACTATCTTTTTTATACCCATCAAATACCACATATGTGTTACTATTATAATTATTTTTCAAATATCTAACATAATGGTCACATATCATTGCAAACGTTTCATTTAATTGCCATTTACAACGATGTAGTAACATGCCTCCGTCAATAACATAAAAAAATTAAAAAAAAATTAGGGGTGGACAACCCCTAACATTAAGGGGGATGAAAAATAGATGTTGGCCAATAAAAATGAAAAACTAGCCTGAAAGAATTCAATTTAGGTTAGGTTGTGTTAGAAAAAGGGGTTGCTCGTAGAGGGGTGAAAATTTAGGGTTATATGTATTTTGTATGCCGTATCATAAAAAAATAAAAATAAAAAATTTTGTCCTGAAAAATTTAAAAAATAGTTAGGGGTGGACCATCCTTATCATTTAGGGGGATGAAAAATAGATGTTGGAAGATTCCCAGTCCTATCCGATATGCACACAAAATTTCACGAAAATCGGTCCAGCCGTTTCGGAGGAGTTCGGTAACAAAGATGCAGACAGGAGAATTTTATATATAAGACATAATAGCAGCTGTCGCTCCGCTCTCCCCTCCACGTTCGAGATCCCTACTGGTATTTTTATTCACAGGCATCTTTGAAAAATGTTCCTGTATGTCTACTCAGGTGAGATTCAACATATAAATACAAAAAAATTACTGTTTAGAGTGAAAATATATGATCAAACATTAATTTTTTATAATAATTTGTTTAAACAATGAAAAAATGGATTACACAAAAAAAATGGGTAAACATTGCAAATTATAGTTTGAAAAACAATATCCCACATCGATCGTATCAATTCATTCACTATAACTCTAGTCCGAGCTTGAATGCTCCAGGCACTCCACTAAATAGCACCGATGAAAAGCAGTAAAAAAAGTGCTCCAAAGATGTGTTCATTTCGAGGACGTAGTTCCTATATTACGGAAGTTATAGCCAATTATAATGATGGACCAAATAACAAAATCGTCCTGTAGCTCGGAAAATAGACGCCGTAGCAACTTGGGGTTTTCAGCAATTTCTGTTTCTCGAAAAAAGAGAACATGATATGTATCTTACTTTTTCTCTATCTTCTATAGTTTAGGAGTTGTAGTACTAAACCATCGAAATCTGGCCACCCTGTACATTTCGATTTAAGGCAGTTTCATGACGTGTCATGTATTACTTGATGACAAATTATTACATTTGTAGGTGTATGTAAATGAACTAAACTAACTCTGAATCTATTTCAATGTTAGGAAAATTGTAAGAATTCGCCAAGAATAGTAAATTCACTTGTATTTTCTCTTGTTACCGATAACACCACGCCACTGGATCTTCCAACGTTAGGTTCTGCAATATTGCCACGGCAGTATCTAATGATATTGCTATCCTTGATGCTATCTTCGTCCCACTCTGAAAACTGACTTAATTTTGGCTTCACCAATTTATGAAAGCTGTGCCTCCTCTTTCTATGTTCTTAGGTACATGGCAATTATGAAATCGTTATTTGAGAACCGCTGATTTGTTAAGAGTTTGATCGATTATAGATGCATCTATGGTCGATTCAAGATTCATGTGTTTCTCTCAAATTTATTCATTCATACAAATATCTGATTATTTTCAGACATGTCCAGAACCAATTTGCTTGAAACCGAAGATAAAAATTTGTTCTGATGTGTATTTGAGGAACTGCAGTTATAAAAATGAAACAGACATTCAGTTAAGTTGTCATAAACAAGAAAGTTATTTCAGCTGTTCGAATGTTTTAGATAGATTCAAATTCATTATAACTCATAATGGAATCGAGGGTATAAAGAATATAACCTTATTGATTCACCTGGTGAATGCTTCGTATGAATCTGCACAACCTCACGATATAAACCAGAAGATCTCTGTTGGATATGAATGGAATTCTGAGAAGAAGCCTAATTTTTCGGATTTTCTAAGCGGTAATCCAGGATACCTAATCGGAAAACCGATCCTCGTAGGAGATCTAGTGAATGGTACTATAGTACGAGGTTCCGATAGTTATCAAGATAACTTCCTTGTTCTTCCACATGAAGATATGGGAGTTTGTGAAATTGGAGAGTATACTTATCAACCGATAGAATTTGGTTACAGTACCATCCTTTTATGCAAAATAAAAGGAACCATCCCTGTTCGTGATAATGCGAAACCCGGAGAAATATGCAGGAATATGCAGTTGGATATTTTCAAATATTGGGGTATAAAAGCAAGGAATGAACATTTCGCAAATAGAAGTTACGGACTGTTCGGTAATGCTAATTCTTCAATTCTAGATGACTGGAGAGAAATACTTTTCGAAAAACAACCAAAGGTATGTATTCAGATAGTTCTGAATGAGTTTAAAGTGCTTTACTATTCCAAAGCGGTTTTTGACCTTCATCGCTGATTGAATTCTTTTATCAATTTATCATATTCATTTAGTACGTCAACGATTAACCGGAATCAAAAGAGCACCTCTATTATGTTCAGAATACCAAAATTTCTACCTTTTCCATCAATACACAATTATGGGCAGTACGGACAGTTTATAGAGGGTGTTTTACCATAAACTGGACAAACATACAGGGTGTTTGGAGGGTGAGTAGCCATAGGTAAATGGTGGATAGGTGATGCTCTTGGCTACTTCTTGCGACTAATAAAATATCATTTTGCCCAAAGTTCAAGGTGTTATAATTTTTTTACCATTTTTCTAGAAATTTCCCATTTTTCTCTTTAAAACCTTGAATTTTTTCAAATTTAATGCTCGAGGTGCCTATAAAATGATTTATTTCCTTAGTCTAGTCTTGTCTTATTCAAATCGAATCATCATTTCATACAAACGTCTTCAAAAAACCTGACAGCGTCGTATCAAACATTAAAATGAAAAAAAAAATAATGTTGTGTCCACTTTACAAAGTGAAATAAAAAAAAATTTACATGGTGTTGGGTTTTAAAATGGCTTCAATAACTTCTCTAGTTAATACTCTTTGCAATGGTATGTAACATGTACCATTAATTATCAGATAACTCAACAAAAAACAGTTTTGTCTTCAAGGATGCCTTGAAAGGATGACGACAAAACTATTCCATTGAGCAGGCAAAATCGTTTCTCTCATTCTACCACAGCTAAAAATAGCGTGCCCTCTCTATCATCGGCTAACAACACTCCCAAGGGCGTCGCCAGGGAGGGGGCAGCTGCCCCCCGTGCCACCCCCTAATCAGAATAGAAAAAATGAACAGATTTTCGTATATTGTGCTATTATTTCATAAGTTTTTAAGGGATTTTTGAGCTCAAGGGGGGGGGGGCTGCCCCCCGTGCCCCCCCCCAGCTCAAAAGCTGGGGGGTAATTACTACATTTGCAAGTCATTTCATAGGCCTGCAGTAAAGGTGCAGTAATGCAGTTTTGAATTCACTCAACTTTTCGGTGGTTCATCAACATATTCTGTAGCATATTTTGAGCTGGGGGGAAGGACACGGGGGGCAGCTGCCCCCCCCCCCCCCCTAGAGCTCAAAAATCCCTTAAAAACTTTTGAAATAATAGCATAATATACGAAAATCAGTTCATTTTTTCTATTCTGATTGGGGGGGGCACGGGGGGCAGCTGCCCCCTCCCTGGCGACGCCCTTGGGAGTATTGTTAGCCGATGATAGAGAGGGGACGCTATTTTTAGCTGTGGTAGAATGAGAGAAAAGATTTTGCCTGCTCAATGGAATAGTTTTGTCGTCATCCTTTCAAGGCATCCTTGAAGACAAAACTGTTTTTTGTTGAGTTAACTGATTATTAATGGTACATGTTACATACCATTGCAAAGAGTATTAACTAGAGAAGTTTTTAAAGCCATTTTAAAACCCAACACCATGTAAATTTTTTTTTATTTCACTTTGTAAAGTGGACACAACATTATTTTTTTTTCATTTTGATGTTTGATACGACGCTGTCAGGTTTTTTGAAGACGTTTGTATGAAATAATGATTCGATCTGAATAAGACAAGACAGACTAAGGAAATAAATCATTTCATAGGCACCTCGAGCATTAAATTTGAAAAAATTCAAGGTGTTAAAGAGAAAAATGGGAAATTTTTAGAAAAATGGTGAAAAAATTATAACACCTTGAACTTTGGGCAAAATGATATTTTATTAGGCGCAACAAGTAGCCAAGAGCATCACCTATCCACCATTTACCTATGGCTACTCACCCTCCAAACACCCTGTATATATAGCCGTGTGGATCGCATACTTCTTCTTCTTGTGCGGTGCCTTTGGTCGGCCGAACGTAGGCCTTATGGCCCATTCTATTCATACCGCGTTTGTATAATACTAGAGAGACTCAGACTCGAAGGCACGCTGACAAGAATGCCGCGAGCCGACAAGGAGGAGTCTCTCTCACCATAGAGATGGAAGGTGTAGGGTTCCCTGGGTGTGTTAACCTCAGTATAGATAAGTTGCCACACGTGAACAGTATATGCTTCGCCGTTTCATCCGCGTTCTTGCACCAACGGCACAGGGAACACTCAGACCCATTCTTGTTAAATGTTTGTTAAACAGATGGCCAGTTAGAGCACCAGTCAACAGAGACAATGCCTTCATCTCGGGAATTAAGAGCTTTTTGACCTCCGGATTCGAAGAAGGTCCCTTGATAAGGAGACTCGACTGTCTGAGATCCGTTCTCGTGTTCCACTCAGAGGAGAATTTCTTGTCAATCCATCTCTTGAAGAGGTTTTTGATATATGTATGACAGATGGGAAGCGCTGGTTCCGGCCCAGTAAACGTCGAGCGAGTCCCTACTTTGGCTAATAAGTTATCTGCTTTTATGTTACCAAAGATAGAAGCATGCGCCGGGCACCAGACTACATTGAGAGTGTTATCTGAGCCAAGCGTGCGCAGGGCCTTTCTGCATTCGTAAACCAAGTTCAAGGTTACTTTTATTTCAGAGAGGGATTTCAGTGTACCCTAACTGTCGCAACATATGTATATGTGTTTCCCCGAGTATCCTCTGCGGATACTCTCCACCGCCCATACAAAGACAGCATATATCTCTGCTAGGGCTATTGATCAGTCTTTTCATAGAGGAATGGACCACTTGGTTCAACAATCCCAGCACCGGCACCGGTGTTGCAAACCGAGCCGTCGTTGTACCAGATGAGACCTTCAGGTTTTAGTAGCCTATCTGGTTTACACCACTGATCTCTGTCAGGGACAACTACTTTGTAGGGCTCGTCGAAGCAGAATCGGGCGCCCGCACGGTCCCCTCTGTGGAGGAGGGACGGGTTAATGTCCTCCACCATCTTGAATATGACCCAAACCTTTCTCCAGGACATCGGTATGTGTCCTAGAGGCAGGCTTGCTCGAAATATATCAAGCAGTGAGGAAGAGCAGATCCAACCTTCTGATGAGAAGAGCTGAGAATATTCCGTCCTCCCCAGACGCCTTATATGACTCGAATCCCCTGAGAGCCCAACGGATCCTAGAGTGAGTTACCGCCTGAGACGCCGCCCGCCAATCAGCGCTAGATGCACGTCGTTGAGCCTCGTCACAGGTGTTTTCCCTTTCATTGAAGCGCGGGAAGTGGACCTCTAGAAGATGTCTCAAACTGTCAACTTCCGAGATGGTTTTCACACCAGTGGGAAGAGTTAACTAATCGATCTGTGGAGGGCCTCCGATGGAGAGAATTTTCCGAAGCCTATTTATTAGCCTCAGATACACCCTCTATACCGCTGCAGAAGCTCTTCCATGATTCTTTGTTGGACTTTCTCATAAGTCCTTTGCATATTTTCAGGGCTGATTCATATTCATTACAGTTGTTGTCAAGGCCAGATCTCATAGCCTTGTTAAATAGACGTCTACTCTTACGTCTTTCATCACGTCTTTCCTTCGACCACCATTTCGTCTTGCCCTTCGGCTTACTGAACCGGGGTAAGCAACTACTAAGATATTTTTATGCTGAGATGATAGATTCCTGGAGTTTATTTGTCGCGGCATCTAACTCTCTCGTGTTCTTAGGTGCTGCATTACTTTGCCCCAGATTTCCACAGACTGACTCTCGGCAGTTTTTCAAGGTCCCTCATCTCAATTGTCTTGAGACGAAGGTCCTTGGAAATGTTCAGTACAGCCGAGTTGGTGATAGACCAGTCTCGCCTGAAGCTGTCTTCACAAGAGGCAATAAATGCCCCTTGGGGGTTGAGCTACACATTGTGAAATTCGGGGTATGGTTGGCCCGACCGGATTTTACCCATCGTGTCGACCACCGCCAGCACAACCTTCTCAAATTCACCTTGTGAGAATCCCCTGTTTTGCCAGCCCTTAGGAACGAGGGCTACCTTCAGGGTCCTACTAACCACCTCAGTGTAAGAGAGCCCTCCTTCCAGGTTCTTAGCCTTTTTGGGTGGTCTCTCACATGAGGGTGGAGATTTCGAATCAGGGGCGCTCCTTTTGGAGGCACCTGACCGTGAAGGTCAGTCTCTCCGGTCGGTAGACCGGCTAAGGCTGCGCGAACCTTCTCCGCCTTATTATTGGCACTACGGTTCCGCCGTTTGCGTTTTATACCTGATTGGTTTCCAACATGTGGAGCCTCTTCAGTATTTGAAGGCTCCCCGCCAGGAGCCCCCATCATTCTTTTACCATGAGCTCCCTCCGAAGAGGTTCCCTTGGTGTCAGGAAACATTGTTTCCTGTGGGTTTTTATTTTGGCTTTTGGGTCTATCCATAACATTCCCACGAGTGACGAAGAAACACCTGTCACCCCAGTAGAGCTTCGATACTGAGGGATACAAGGGGATGCGACCTGGTTTTCCAGAGAATCGTTCGTGACACTCTGACCCGATATCTTAAACCGTAGCTTGGGGATCAGTCTAATCGACTTGGCAGACCCTACCGGCACTGCGTTCCGTCGACACCGCCCCAAGAATCCTCACAGCTACTTAAGCCCTCAAAACGATAAGGTGCTGATCATTGTAAGGGAAACGTGAGATACAGGGTGTTTAATATCAACTTTGAGCAATATTTTGATGAAAGTGAAATTGCGTGAAATTTGAAACAATGGTTTCTGCTCACATCTCAAGCGGGCTGCGGACGACGAGCGATAATATAATATAGTCCATCCAAGAATTATTGACATCAGAGCAAGCCTTGGAAGTCCAGTCGCAGCTTTATTTCTAGTTACAAAAAAGTAACTAAAAGTTTTCTGTGCTTTCATCATAGCAATAAAAAAATATAGAAATAACCTGAAAATTAAATGGTATTTTTTCAAAGTACGGCAATCTGAACCTGAAAATGTTTCCAATTATCACATACGATTACCTGCAAACTGAATGGATTGGGAAAATTGTAATATATATCAAGACAGAAACAAATTTATTTATTTAATATGTAAAGAATTTTGTATGACATTGTAACTTTCAATATTTGTGAACAATGAAGGTGCAAAATATGAAATGTAAATATTCCTACTGTTTTTTCAACAACCACAACTGTTATTTCCTCATCTGGGCAGACCTCATCATGTTCATAATGAAGGATTTTATGTCAGCAACATCCCATATATTTCGACTAATCTTCTCTTATTTCTTTTTATATGTGCTATGGAAAGCCTTTCCATTTATTAGCTGTACATTCTTCAACAGCCTCATTCTAATAGATATTTATTTCACTTGCTCAATTATTTGCCAAATTTATTCGAAACAGTATTAATAACAGAACAAAATATTAGGGCCGATTCCACCGTAGACAAAACTGATAGATTAAATCTTAAACCTCGATTAGTGTCTATTGATTATCATATACTCCATTCACAATTATAAAATCACAGCTCTGCCATTGGAAATTTGACACATTCCACTCTGTATCGAAGTTATGACGTTTTTCAAAATATTTTTATGTTCCAAGTCAACACTATGTTGCCCTTTCTACATTCTTAGCGTATTTCTCAGAATGTGAATGAATTGGAAAATATGTGATGGACGAAAATAATTAACGTTTATATGAATTGATAGAAAGGATTCCTTTTCTAGTTATTTGCATGAAAAGTACAAGAGATCACTGTTGAAATATATTAAGTATTTTTCGCAATGGAAAAAAATTGCATTGCTTTCACATAATTTTCATATGCATGCTTGTGAAGACTCAATGTTTATTATCCTCTTGAACTGAAAGTTCAAGATTGACGACATTTCATTTATTTGATCTTATGAACAAGGAGTAAAATATTCTGATTGCATAGTAATTTATTGGATTAAAAAATATTCATACATTACTACCAAGTAGGTTTGTACAAATAAAATGGAATAGGTCAAACATATGCTTCACATTTATCATTCACCTGTTCTAAAATAAGACACAAACTCCTGGAATATGGAAAAAACCGATGTATTCTGGTTCAATATAGCCTTTTTCTACTTTCGGCAAAGGAATGAAAGCTCCAGTGACACATTTCAATTCTACCTGAACCATATTTTCCGGTCGCTTCCGTTAGAAGATCGTATAAGGAAGCCTTTCTTGTCCATTTACACATTCCAAATAAATTTTGAGCACCAAAATCGATACCGAAACTAACCAAACTTCTGGGGGACCGGAATTTCGTTTGAAATCTTTCAAAACGGCCAGATACCTAAAAAAACTTCGTTATCAAGTGTAAAAAGGTCGATTAGTACTTACTTTCGCTTTATTTATGCTTATAAATCGATTTTTGGTCCAATTCAAATTTGCCGTTCGTACTAACGCCAAAACTCGTGAAAGGAAAAAATGACACTTGCACGAAACTTCTTCTGGACGCCGAAGAACGGAACAATAGGCGATTTCCTATCGATTTTTCTCCCCAAAATCACCGATCGATACGAACTAACAAAATGGGGAAAATCTTTGATACTTTTACTTTGATGTAAACAGAAAAACTGGCATCGTCGTATTGTCATTAACCATATTCTATGTACGAGCACAGATTTTTCATCAGGTGCGCCAATTCCTGAAAACAAAACCATGGCCAGAGTTGTGATTTTATAATTGTGAATGGAGTATAGACACTAATCGAGGTTTAAGATTTAATCTACAGTTTTGTATACGGTGCAATCGGCCCTTAGTGTTATTTCCAACACCAACCTGAATTCTACAACTCAAAATATCACTGAACGGGCATTACCAACCTAATTTCGATTTTCCAACGCCGCCCGAGATGTCAATAATTCTTGGATGGACTATATATATTATATCTTACATATTACATAAGAATCGCTTTAATCGAAATAACATGTAACACCGCGCATTAATTTATATATCTATATCCAGGCGATATATTAAGGTCGGCGTTTAAAGCGAATAGGAAAGCTCAGCCGATAGAGGCGCCACCGTCCATTTTATGGAATATCTGCAAAGAACATGCACTATCACTATCAAGTTCTATGAATATCTCTCTAATCATGAATGAAATGTACAATGGCGCTCTCTATCCGAAAATCACCGAGCTATGAAATAAGTCAATTTGTGGGTAAAGCAGGAACTTTTTCCCGCCAAAATTTGAATTTGGCCATTCTCTGCCAATTCCGTATTTCAAGTTGATCTAGTGAACGAAATTATCAGTAGATTCACTTTTAATCGGAAGTTGAACTATTTTCATGGGTCTTTCTGTTGAAATAAAACAGAAGCATTGGTTGGCTCATTTTCTTCTATTTTTGAAAGAAAAAAAATTAACTGTCGGAATGAAATCGATTAAAATTATTTCATTAAGAACTCCAATCCTTTCTGAGATTACCCACAAAATTTCAGTTCTCAAAGTGAAACCGCTTTCGAAATCAACTTGAAATAAAAACACACTACATTGAACGCTCACCTTAAGTATCTGCAGAGATATGCTTTTCGAGCGATATTTTAGAGTATATCCCACCTCCCACCTTACGTCTAAACCCCCGCGCCACGAAAATGCAACTCAGTTTCACGCATTTCGGGCAGTAGACACGGTGGAATTTTTTTAACCTAATAAAATGGAACGTTTAATTGAACGCGTAAGGGAAAATCCATGTTTATGGAAAGTGGATGAAGAAGATTACAAAAATAATGAAATGAAGGCAGCAGCACGGAGAAAGCTTATTATAGTGGAATGCGATCAGATGTTACGTCCTAATTTATTCATTTTTTTTAAATAATAAAAAAAGTCATGACAAATTTGCATACCTAAATACATATTAGATAAAAAGTATGTACAAGCGAATACATTACTTATAAACATTTATGTTTTTAATAACAGGGAAAGTTTAATATTTTCTCATATGGAGCTATAATATATATATATTATATTATGCTCGTAGTCCGCAGCCCGCTTAATATAATATGATATCGTTATAGAGCTATAATATACAGGGTGTCCCAGAAGTCCCGCACTTCCTTGAGGGGATCGAAAGTGAAAAATATTCTAAGCCCAAATATCCATGTTTGAAATTTTTTGATGAGGTAGTTAATCAGTAATTAATTAATGAAAGTGACCAATCAGGAGCGCCCTGCTCCTACAGAAGAATAAGTAGGCAGTGGGGACGCTGATGCTTACTCATTCTTCTATAGCGCGCTCCTGATTGGTCACTTTCATTAATTAATTACTGATTAACTACCTCATCAAAAAATTTCAAACATGGATATTTGGGCTTAGAATATTTTTCACTTTCGATCCCCTCAAGGAAGTGCGGGACTTCTGGGACACCTGTATATTATTTTATCGCTCGTAGTCCGCAGCCTGCTTTAGTCTTTTTTAGGACTCAATTCAATTGTGATGCAGAATTCTGAGAAAAAAATCAAAATGGCGGGAAACCTGCAAAGTTGGAATATTTTCTTCTCGGTTGTCAATTTCGAATGCATTATTTCAACGTATTAGATTTTCTAAGATTTTCCGTGAATATTTTTTTCCAAAATTCGAACTCAATTTTTTTTACATGTCTTCAGTAAATAAAATTCCCCCAAAATTGTTGGAATTTTTCATAGGTAGTTGAAATATCTTCCATTCAAAATACATTGGTTTTCTTTATATACAGGGTTATCATAATAATCCGTGTATTAAACTTTTCTCGACTTCTATGAGGAAAAGGTTTCTGAAATTTGGCACACGGCCGTTTTTCAAAGGGGGAAATCATGCTAAAATATTTTCAACGAAATCGCACTTCCGGTTATACCGGAAGTGACCATCAGCTTTGGAATTCCAATGGAACTACCTTTTTTTCTAAGCATAAATAGATTTCTTTTTGAATTTTACACATTTTTTACCTGAAACATTTTCACATAGTCGTCATGGTTACGAAGATATAGGGATTTCTATGAGAAAATGGCCAGTTGCAGAGGTCCGCGAAAAGTATCATAGCATGCATGCTATCCATAATAAAGAAACAAATGAAGGATCTTACGAAAATTCAATAATTTTGCTTCGTATTGCATGGCTATCGAATCATGTTGTTCTATTGAAACTGTCACAAAAAATTCATATTTCTGAGAAATTTCAAATTGCAATAACTTCATTTTTTCGAATGGCACGCCCATATTTTTTATACATAAATCGACAGAAAATTCAATTTCAAACTTTTTTTCCAAAGGTTCCTTACGTCCATCTTCAATCGTTTTCCAGAAATCTCATGTTTCATATGAAATTGTCTGATTTATTCCCTGAATTGATGTTCTTGGTTGGATATGAGGCTCCGTTGCTAATGATACCGAAGTAAGTGCTTTTGTTCTATCCGAATCAACCTTCGAAGAATTGGTAAACTGTATCGATAAAGGATTCAGAGAAATAAAATCAACTGATTTAATGAAGGGCACGACTGAAGAAGTAAAAACCAGACTGAAATTGTGTTTAACAGAGAATGGGAAAAAAATAGAACACATATTATGAAAAATATACACCAATTTGTTGTGAATTGTTCTTTTTATTGGTTTGGTCTTTCAATATTACAAATAGACGATGAAAATCTGCTGCATGCAATTTATCCTTTTTAAAATGGACAACATTTTCGAAAAAATTTAAACAATCTGTACATATTTTTTTTTAATAAACAAAACGGGGATTTTCGATGTTTGCAAGATGAATTAGAGAAGTTAAAGATTTATTCGGATAGAACAAAGTCATAGGTGGTACATCGCGGATATTTATCATTAACTCTTTGTGCGGCAAATATATCATCAGAAAAAAAACCCAAGTGGAAAAAAAAATATTCTCAATTTTCAAAAAAAAATTCACAAAAGCTCAACCAAAATACATAAACGGCCCATTAACAATAAATTGTTCGAAATTTTTTCCGTATTTTTGCCCTAACAGGGTCTTTGCAAGTCAGGCCAATCTTCTGTATCGATGTAGATTTCTGTTCGGCGTATTTGAAATAGGTGGTACACTAATTGTACCACCGCCGCGGAAGAGGATCGAAATTGGTGTTACATATAATGTACCACCTAAACCCAAAGAGTTAAACAGATCGCAAATTCTCGAAATTATACAATAACATTCCCCGTAATAACAAAATAATGAAAACACTATCCCGTTTGAATGAACAAAACGACGATTTGCCATGTTTGCAGGATAAATTAGAAACGTTAAAGATTAATTCGGATAGAACAAAAGCACTTACTTCGGTATCATTAACAACGGAGCCTCATAGCAAACCAAGAACATCAATTCAGGGAATAAATCAGACAATTTCATATTAAACAGGAGATTTCTAGAAAACGATTGAAGATGGACGTAAGGAACCTGTGGAAAAAATGTTTGAAATTGAATTTTCTGTCGATTTATGTACAAAAAATATGGGCGTGCCATTGACAGTTCCAATAAAACAACATGATTCGATAGCCATGCAATACCTACGAAGTAAAATTATTGAATTTTCGTAAGATCCTTCATTTGTTTCTTTATTATGGATAGCATGCATGCTTTGATACTTTTCGCGGACCTCTGCATTTTCTCATAGAAGTCCCTATATCTTCGTAACCATGACGACTACGTGAAAATGTTTCAGATAAAAAATGTGTAAAATTCAAAAAGGAATCCATTTCTGCTTAGAAAAATAGGTAGTTCCATTTGAAATACCAAAGCTGATGGTCACTTCCGGTATAACCGGAAGTGCGATTTCGATGAAAATATTTTAGCATGATTTCCCCCTTTGAAAAACGGCCGTGTGCCAAATTTCAGAAACCTTTGCCTCATAGAAGCCGAGAAACGTGTAATGCACGGATTATTATGATAACCCTGTATAGCATTCCAAAGATCACTCTAGGAATACTTTCATAATTTTTATTAAACAAACTCGAGGCCTTTATAGAAGGCCAAGATTGGTCCCAAGGGCTGCCAGAATGACCCGTATGGAAAAATGAATTCATAAATCAAAAAATTTTTTCTCTAACTTTGGCGAGTATAGAACACTTTCGATTAATTACGTTGCTTTGGCAACAGACGTTTATAAGGTTGAAATAAATCCAATTCATAGGTACTCGTAGAGAGTTCGATTCCTACCAAAGTTTCTCGAAAAAATTTCTATTCGGGTCAGTCTGGCAGCCCATAAGCATAAGTTTGGCTTTCGTACGGCCTCCAGTTTTTTAAATAAAAGTTATGAAAGTAATCCGAGCGTAATACGTATGTAGTACCCTGGGTAACGAATTATTCCATCTTGAAATTAGATTTTAAAATCATTTTAGATGAAATTCATCCGAACGATCACAATAACAGTTGACCAATAAATTAAAATTTCGAACGCTGTTATTCAGTTCGAAAGGTTGCGTAATCCAAGAGGAGCGTAGTCGCCAGATTTTTTCTAGCAATCACAGAATTGTATAGTTTTTTTTTAACCAATAGTGTAAGACCATGTCGTTCCAGAGAAATTCCTTCTAGAACGTTCCAAGGGGACAAAGACACAGGGGGAATTTGCTTTAAATAGAGTAATTTTCGGGAATTAAGGGGAGTTTCGACAGTAGCGTGAAGCGAGGAAGCACGACGTGTGCATCGAGGGGAAGGGGACATGCGAATTAAATCGTAGACAGTACCTGTGCTGATTAGGAATTGGAGTTCGGTCGGTTCTTAAAAGGGCAACTTAACTAAAAAGTAACTTAACGGTACTTTTACTGGGTCGGAACCCGCGCTTCCTATCTATCCCACATATATCAAAAACCTCTTCAAGAGATGGATTGATGAGAATTCTCCCCTGAGTGGAACACGAGAATGGATCTCAGGCAGTCGAGACTCCTCATTAAGGGGCCTCCTTCTAAGCCGGACGTCAAAAAACTCTTGATTCTCGAGGGGAAGCAATTATCTCTGGTGACTGGTGCTTTAACTGGCCATCTGTTTAACAAACATTTACATAGAACGGGACTAAGTGAGTGTTCCCTGTGCCGTTGGTGCAGGAACGCGGAGGAAACGGCGGAACATATTCTGTTCACGTGCGACAATCTAAGGTAAACACACCTGGGGAAGCCTACACCTTCCATCTCTATGGTGCACGGGACTCCTTTTCGGCTCACGGTATTCTTGTCGGCGTGCCTTCGGGTCTGAGTCTCTCTAGTATCACATGAATGCGGTATGAACAATGGGCCACAAGGCCTTCGTTCTGCCGATCAAAGGCGCCGCACAAATGAAGAAGAAGAACTTAACGGTAATTTGTAAGCGATTCATTTTTACATATCATTAAGGGCAAGGTTTTCGTGAGTGTTTGATCTGGTAAGAGAGTATTTTTTATAACTAAATGGGAATTTTCGACGAGTTGATTTGGAAAGGTACTACGCCACTGTCCATTTGTATTTGTTTTATGTTCAATTCTTTCTTTTTCTTAACTTACTGTTGGGTCCATGAAGCGGTTGAGAATTAACAATTTTGTTTGTTCATTGAATGTAAAAGAGACATTTTTTTCATTTAATATATTGCTGATTTTAACGATAATCTCCTTTCATTTTCCCCTCTCTCAGAAAAGGATTTAATTTTCATGAAACCTTGCGTTTGCTCAAGGCACGAGTCCAAATTCCCTTTCGGATGGAAAAGCGTGCATGCTTGAGAGGGTAAGATTTCTTATTTGCGGTAACGGGTGTGTTGAAAAATACCCAAATACACCCCGCATCTATTACACGTATTTGGAAGGCTATACAAAAAAAAACCAATAGATATTTTCTTATTATGTTTTCATTATTTAGAATGGAAGAAAGTTCAACCATGAAAGATTCCAACAATTCTGGGTGAAAGAAAAGTTGAGTTGAATTTATTCACGGAAAATCTTAGAAAATCAGGTACATTGAAATAACGCTTTCCAAATTGGCAACCTAGAAAAAAAAATCAACTTGGCATGTTTTCCGCCATTTTGATTCAGAATTCTACATCACAATTGAATTGAGCACTAAAAAATACTAAGATGGGACCAGAAACCGTTATTCATTAAAACTATGACAAACTAATCATTAGAATATGTTCATCACCTTCTATTTTTCAGGAGATTTTGGTCAACGTAACTGGAAGGTTCTCTAACAAAAATAATACCCTGGCCTGTAACAACTTTGTCTTTGGGTTGAATATTAACATATATCACGCCAAGGTGGATCTCCAGAAACTGGTGGATCAAGAAAAAGTTCTCGGAATCACCAATGAATTCCACTTGGCTCCTAAGAAGAGTTTTACTTTCAATATCACCGGTGACAAAATCTTCTTCGAGTTTGATTTGGATACCAGAGTTTCATTCTTGGATATTACATCACAGAAATTGCGAAGGATGGTTGATGCACCCTCTCTCAACATCGAACTGCCATCAGATTTTTTTTATCCATTCGTTAAAATGAGAAATGGTGGCAGAGTATTAGTTCCACCATTATTTTTCGTAACTTGTTCATTAGTTTGTCAATTGCTTTGACCTGATGTTGTTTGTGCTAATAATTAAATATTGAATAAAATGGTAAAATTATTTTGAATAATAACTTATGTTTTCGTATACATCGGATTCAAAGGTTATTGATAAAAATGTGTCACCGTTCAGAGCGAGTAGGAAAACTAATCCGATAGAGGCGCCACCGTGCATTTTATGGACTATCTCCATAGAACTTACATTATCACTATAAGTTCTATGAAAATCTGTCTAATTATGAATGAAATGTAGAATGGCGCCCCCTATCCGAAAATCATTGAACTATGAAATAAGTGAATATGTGGGAAAAACAGGAACTATTTCTCGCCATATATTTGAATTTGGTCAGTCTCTGCCTATTCCGTATTTCAGTTTGTTTTTCTGAACGAAATTATCTGTAGATTCACTTTTAATCGGAAGTTGAATTATTTTCATGGGTCTTTCGTTTGAAATAAAACAGAAGGAACTAATTTCATAGTTCAGTGATTTTCGGTTAGGGGGCGCCATTGTATATTTCATTCATAATTAGAGAGATATTCATAGGACTTATAGTGACTATTCCACTCATTTCAAAAACTGACCAATCACAGTCCAAATACAGCTCGTATTTTCGCGATAATACCGACTGTCTCTGAATTCTGATTGGTCTGACAACTTCGGTATTTTCAACGATTGAACTACAGAATAATCTGTGATTGAACTATGCATGGATACGATCGGATTGACAACTGATAAATATAAATTGTAGACGTCAACATGAGTTTTTCCTTGCATTTCTCCAATATGGAGTTCCTGACCTTTTATTATGTTCGTGAAATAGTCTTATAAAATTTCACTCGAGATTTACCTCATAAGTCTATCTTTTATTTTCAAACTCAAATGAGTTGCTTTAAGGAAACACCACTCGTCCTCCGGACTCGTGATGTTTCCAAGCAACTCATTTTCATTTGAAAATAAATCGACAGACTTATCACAGAAATTCAATCTCTTGTGATATTACTACTGATAATGTAAGTCTATCGGAATATTCCATAAAATGCACGGTGGCGCCTCTATCGGATTAGTTTTTCTACTCGCTAATTTTCTTTTATTGAATAAACTTTCGAAATGAAACCGATTTCAATTATTTCATTGAGAACTCCAATCCTTTCTGAAATAACCCACAACATTTCAGGTCTCAAAGTCGATCCATTTCCAAATGCAACTTGAAATAAAAAAACACTACATTGAACGCCCACCTTAGGCTAATTAATATGTGAATATCGACTGTACAATACAATTGGAAAAGGACGATGATCGTGTGATCAGTCATAACACAGTGATGTTAATTACTGTCTCATTTATTGTTCTGGCCTAGCTTTCGGAAACCTATCGTTTCCTTCCTCAGGGCCACTAAAAAAGAAGTATAATGGTAATACATAACGAAAGCATGTATCAATAAAACCTACATCAATGAGAGACGAAAGTATGTGTTGCATACAAAATCCAGATTCTTGAGATTGAAATAACAAAATTGCCACTATAACGGTAGTCCGCAATCATAAAATAAAAAATTCGCATTAAAATTTGAATGGTCTGCGAGCCGCCCACCTTAAGCTACGGTTTCTTCGGACATGCCGTCGACCGCCGCGTCCAGGCCGTCGACCGTCGAGGACAGCGATTTCCCCTCGAAGTGGTTTGCTAGGAATGACTTGTTCGACGGGCCGACGGCTAGGTTCGCGAGTGGAAATAAAACAATAGAAGATATCGTGTATGAAAATGGACTCAGAAAAATTAATTGTGCAGTTATTTCTGGAAGAAGAAGAAGAGGAACTGTTAATCGCAACCCCAAAAGATTCAAAGAAGCCAGTTGATGAATTATTTTTAGGACGCCTTCAATGTTACTGCCCACAGGAGGCTTTTTGGAAATGGAATGAAATTTAGGGAGTATTTCAGACTTTCCACTGATCTTTTCGTACTCGTTTTGAGTTTTGTTAAGGATGCAAGGGACACCTTTAAAAACTTTTTTGTTGGACCACATGGATCTGAGCCATGGCAAAATGCAATGGTGCAGGGAATGCAATGATTATGTTTTTATTCCATATGCATAATTGTAAATTGTATTTCATTGAATAATAATAGAATATATATTTTCCATTTTTTTTCATTGTCACTCCTATTTCTTTCCGAATATTATTTTTTACAGCCAAATCTTTATAGCTTCTGCCGTCTGCGTCCTACATTGATTAGGGGAGGATGTTGTGTCACAAAGTCTATCAAGAAAACACTTCATCCTCCTCCGGTGAGAATATTTCATTCATTTTCCTCATATTATTCGATTCAAATACTGGCGCCCCTCTAACCAAACCTCGACAGATTAGAACGTCCAGGACGCGATACTTAGCGGAGCCGTCCAGTTACGCGATTTCTAGAAAACCGCTTCCACTAGAATGCATTGGTTAGATAAAATCGTCGAAATGCGACGGTTCGTCGCCTGGACGCGGCGGTCGACGGCATGTCCGAAGAAACCGTAGCGGCTCGCAGACCGGAGCAATACGCAACAGGCAACAGCAATAAGCAATATTTTCGTCAATATGTATCGCATTCATTTATATGGCAACTCGTACACCTCCGCAACGTGATATCTTGATAGCTTAGAATGCATTTGCTTGTTGCTCATTGCCTAATGCTGGCTGTTTATGGCTCCTGTGTGCGAGCCGACTTAAGGCACATACGTGAAGTCAGGAAGGAGCTTTTGTAACGAAGTTACTTTTTTCCTCTTTGCCATAAAAAAATGTTCCGATCGAGTTTCATTATTTTTCATTCAAGAAATTCGATCGGATAAATTAAACCCGATAAATCTCATATTCCCGGTCCGCGTGCGAAAGAAATACCATAAGGTGGCATATGTCCGTTGATAAGGTCCGATAAATTCGCGAATTTTTATGTTTTTCATACGGCCGCGAATTCAAAAAATAGCGGCGGTCTTCGAATTCTGTTGCCTTATAAGGTAACGTTAAGCCGGGTCCAGACTATGTAACAAAAGATGTTATATAGCAAAGTTATATAACTTGTTAGAGACATTCAAGTGAAAAAGTTATATAACACAATGCTATACAACATTTTTCTTGCTATATAGCAAATTTTATGTTATCCGTTGGATGTCGGTAAGCCGGATGCAGACTATATATATATTATATATCAAAGTTATATAACTTGTTAGAGACATTCAAGTGAAAAAAATATAAAACACGATGTTAAACAACATTTTTCTTGCTATATAGCAAATTTTATGTTATCCGTTGGGTGTCGGTAGATCAAAGAAAGTTATATAACTTTGTTATAGCACGCCGCAACTTGTCCACACTTGTGTTATCAAACATTTACTGCAGCGCCAGCCAGACAGCGCATCGGCGATTGAATTTAGTATTGCCATTGAGTTTAAATATATCTAGAGGAACAACGCAGTTCAACGAATTGAAGCCGCTTTCAGTTGTAGTTCCTTCTCCGGTTCGTAGAGGCGCAGTTGTAACTGACCGTCTCGGCAGATGGTAGTTCCCTTTTTGGCTACTATGTACCGCCGCTTTACGGCGAATAATTTTGGCTTCAATTCGTTGAACTGCGTTGTTCCTCTAGGTATATTTAAACTCAATGGTATTGCACATTTTTGCACATACTGCATATGTTCCGTAAATCAACTTGGTTGGTCTGGTTGGTAACTTTCCGTTCCGTAAATATGATATTCTCGGTTGGTTCCTGAAAGAAAGGTTATTTACGGAACACGGTTCCTGAAAAACCGGTAAGAATTTCTAAACCAGAACGACCGTGGATTTCTTTTGGTCACTCCGGTTCGTTTCATAAAGAAATATCATTGACAATTATTATCATCATTGTTATCTGTGATTATTAGGTCTTTGTCTTTGGGTTATATCCAAATCCAACATTTTAAAAATTTATCTGTGATGGTTTCGTTCAACAAGGTAAATTTATATAATAACCTATAAACTGCATACTTTAGTTTATTAATCTTTTTAAGGTTAAAATTGAGTTCATTTAAAGAACTCATAGAGCATTTCAGAAGTTCGTGGTTTTCTAGCTTCATTTTTAAAACTACCATCACATTTAATGTCCCCTGTCAATGGGTCTATGTCATCCATTGCTAGATCCTTCAAAAGAGTTGTTCCACTATATTTTCCTCTAGCTCTCAACGATGGCCGTACCCAAAATCTCCGTTTAGATTTCACTCGTCGCCTACATAAAATCACGCAAGCTGCTGCTGCCAAAATGACATCCTCTACGTTTGAGGTCATTTTCAATACTACAGAGTACAGATGCCCCTGCTTCCAGTTGAGCACTGTTGTTTAGTTTTATTTTGTCACATAGTCTGGATGTCTCTGCTATTTTATAACAAGTTATATAACAAAGTTGTATAACACATTTGTTGTATAACTTTGTTAATAACATGTTTTGTTACATAGTCTGGACCCGGCTTTAGAATTCCTTTTTTGAATGACGCGATATTTTGACGGCCAATCGGACGGCGCCTTAGGTCCCTTCACGCGTCATCACCCCACTCTTTCGGAGGTTTTAAAAAGGGACATCGGGGCTGATCCGGTATCTTTTTTTGGCTTTCCCGTTTAAACAGATCTTTTGGCTTGCGTTTTCCTGTTTGAACGGATCTTTTTGACTTGATTTCTCTTCAAAAATAGATCTTTGCGTTTTTGCCGTTTTGGAAAAATTACCTGAAGCCGTGTCTAGGAAAATTTCTATTAGTCTGTCGAAGACCGTTGTTAATTCATTCGAATAGACCAGTGAAAGTGAGATAGGACTCCGTTTTTGAAAGTGAAAAGTGAGAAATTTCCGGAATCGGTAAGGCCTCCGTTCTTATTACTTTTATGCTGATTGTTTCCGTTGAAATATCGTTCTAACTTTTTTGTGTTTCATCATCATTTTTTTTGCATTTTCTTTTCTGTTGTCGAATGCTTCGTATTCCTTGCGATTTTCATCTGGATTGACCTCGGAGAGACTATACAGCGTTGTTACGGCACCGTGTCACCCTTGGTCAGTCTACTGAGAGTTTGCAGGTTTACTGAGGCCACTCCGTCAGGTTAAGTTGGTTCTATTATTAGAACTGCTTGTCCGGACGGTGCTGTTGACGTTACTGTACCTTTCATACATTTCCTTCCTGTTGTGCGAATACTTGGTATTTCTTGCGGATTCCATCTGGATTGACCTCGGCGAGACTATATAGCGTTGTTACGGCACCGTGTCACCCTTGGTCAACCCTCTGAGAATTTGAAGATTTACTGAAGTCACTCCGTCAGGTTAAGTTGGTTCCATTGTTGGAACCACTTGTCCGGACGGTGCTGTCGGCACCACCGTACCCATCATACCTTCTCCCTCTATAGTGCGAATACTTGGTATTTCTTGCGGATTCCATCTGGATTGACCTCGGCGAGACTATATAGCGTTGTTACGGCACCGTGTCACCCTTGGTCAACCCTCTGAGAATTTGAAGACTTACTGAAGTCACGCCGTCAGGTTAAGTTGGTTTCATTGTTGGAACCACTTGTCCGGGCGGTGCTACCGTACCCATCATACCTTCTCCTTCTGTTGTGCGAATACTTCGTATTTCTTGCGGATTCCATCTGGGTTGATCTCGGCGAGACTATATAGCGTTGTTACGGCACCGTGTCACCCTTGATCAATCTTCTGGGAGTTTGAAGACTTACGGAGGTCACTCTGTCAGGTTAAGTAGGTTCCATTGTTGGAACCGCTTGTCCGGGCGGTGTTGTTGGCACCACTATACCCATTGTACATTTCCTTCCCGCTGTGCGAATACCTCATATTTCTTGCGATTTTCATCTGGGTTGATCTCGGCGAGACTATATAGCGTTGTTACGGCACCGTGTCACCCTTGGTCAATCCACTGAGAGTTTGCAGATTTACTGGGGTCACTCTGCCCGGTTGAGGGATTCTATACTGGAATCACTCTCCTGTGCGTTGTGAATAGCACAGCCTTACCTGTATCTCGTTAACCCCCGTTTGTACTATTAATTCGATCCTGGTCAGATCTGAACGACGAGAGTGAAACACCCTGACATCAGGTCCGTTGTCAGTATTGGTTTTGAACGATATTTCACCGTGCCCTGCCGATTCTCCCTATTTTTGCTCGCTGTTACCGTCACCTTTAATTCCATTCTGTCGCCAAGCTTGCTCACCTCGCTCCGCCGCCTTAACGAATCGTAACCTGTCATTGTTTCATGTTGCATATCTTAAGTTTCTTCTTTAAATACATTCACTGTAACCTTCATTTTGGATGGTAAATTTCATTTTCATTTGTATCATATAACGCACATTTATTTTTAGTTCTGGGATTTCATTGTTAAAAGTATCGAAAGTCTGCTCATTATAAGTTTAGTTTCATCCTGGTGTTTTATTCGATTCATCAGACACATTCGCGAAAGAAACATTCCCTTAATCGCTAACAACTTAGATTAAAACCGAACCCTTCTCCACTGTATAAAAGCTGCCCTGGCAGAAGTGAAGGGTTCTAGTCAAGGCGCTACAACCTTGTAAAACCTATTGTGGCTGGCGCCCGAGAATTTTTTAGACCGAAAAGGTGGTTACGCCCTTGGAGTTGAGACGTTTGATCAACCAGTCAGTTCTACTACAGTAAGGAAAAGAGTCAATTTTAAAATAATTTATTGACAAAATCAAATTTATAACATAAGTCAATCAAATCAATAAACAATTATTTCATAAGGTTTCGGGCGAGTGCCCTAACCCTAAGATCAAACACAATTAAGCAATACTCAATAGAGAAAATTAAAGAAAAGAAAGGGAAATAGCAATGTCTTTAGTAAAATTTTTCTTGGGTCGTAGGTTCTATATGAAAATTAAACAAGGAAAAAATTAACCACTTAACTCTCGGTCCTATAAATGGCTGACTGTGGCTCGCACGTTGCTCCTTCTGTCCTCCTGTTGCCAAGTAAATATTCGGGAGTCTGAGACGGTCCAGTTCGTGATTTCAGAAGAGTAATTAATTCCCAGGAAATGATGTATCGAAGGGGAATATCCCAAAATGTGCTCGGTTGGTCTGAGCATACGTCGTGGTCAGGAAAGATAATGTTTCTTTGGATTTATTCGATAAGTCCCAATTGCTCTATCGATATTGAAGTCCACCAGGGAAAACGAAAAGCCAAAATCCGGCAAAGCCGTTGAATCTAGATACTAGCTCGCTTTCGAAATTGATCCGGCCTCAAAACTTCTACGCCGTTTAAGTTTTACTTCGAAAAAGCGTCGCTTCTCTCTCAGGCTTAAGACTTCCAAAAAGCTAATAATGAATGAGGTCCAATTTAAGATCGGGGTCCTCTTCGAAAATGTTAAAAAAAAACTAATGAATCGGTAGGAATCGTTACATGTCGGTACGTACTGCCAATATCATAACTAAAGTAACTAAGAACACAATTTATTATAATCAATGGCGTACCACATAAAACGATCCAACTTGAACTAAAAAAATGAACCTTTCGTATCCGAACCCAGAACATTACCGAATATTCAAATTGAGATGGAAAAGTATATCTGCATATAGTTCGGAAATGATTTTAAACTCAATAAGTGAAATATGAATTAATGAAGGTTTAAGCTGACATGAAGATAATGATACGACTATGACTCAATGATAAAATACGGGAATTTTCAGAATGACAACATGTTTTAATTTAAATCAGAATTTCACTATGAACTATAATAACGCTACTAGGTAAACGGAATGAATGAAAATAACAGGGTTGGCTTACAATGAAATTAGAAGAATGAAAATTAATTATTAGAATGCAGAATTTGGAATACAACATGAAATAGTTAATGAAAATAATTAATCGAAATTTATACCGTAACAGAGTCCTTCCCCCAATTAAGGGATCTTCACACTTTCGAGCGCTTGTTCTGCGAAAATCACCTACAGTTCATCCAAGAATTATTGCTTTATTTCTAGTTACAAAAAAGTCACTAAAAGTTTTCTGTGCTTTCATCATAGCAATAAAAAAATATAGAAATAACCTGAAAATTAAATAGATTTTTTCAAAGTAAGGCAATCTGAACATATATAGTTATATAGTGAAAAGGGGTTACAGTCCACTGCGACCTTAAGGTCTATTGTGCCCCCTGACAGAGCTGTCATCATCGCGCCTCCTACAGCTCGCCCTCCAGTTCCAGAGATTTGATGAAATCCAGTATCTGGGACGGCTTCAAGGAGGATAACTCCCCACTTCTACAAGTTTCTTGTCCAAAGCTATCTTTCCTTTGGCTTACAATGGCATAGCATTCCGTAACCAGGTGAATAGGAGTTTCTTCCTCCTCCCCACAGAATCTACACTCATCAGTGTCCGATAAATCCATTCTCAACAGATGCTTCTTTAGGCGACAATGTCCTGTGAGAAAGCCAGTGAGTAGGTGAAGTTGGTTTTTACTGAGATCCAGATATTTTTTGGATCTAGCAGTTTCAAAGTTCCGGAGGAACTTTTTGGAGTGATCCATTCCTGGGAGATTCCGCCAGAGTTTTTCTCTTTCGGTTTTCTCCTTCAGCATAAATTCCTTCTTATAGGTGCATTTTCCTATACCACAGAAGGGTTCTGGGCCAGTGAGTGGCGTTTGTGCGCCCTTTCTGGCCAGTTTATTGGCCTCTTCGTTTCCTACGATTCCCGAATGACCGGGAACCCAGATTGAAAAGACCTTATTCTTCTTGCCTACCTCATTGAGTTTGTTTCGGCACTCCCAAATCAGCTTTGAGTCAATGACGTAGGAGCTCAGTGCTTTAATAGCAGCTTGACTATCTGTATGAATAGCTATATCGCACTTCTGATAGTTTCTTTCTAGATGTATATCTAGACATCTTCCGATTGCAAGTATTTCCGTTTGAAGGACGCTTGTACAGGAGCCTAGCGATAGTGCACACTTGGTACTTGTCCCGTAAATCCCAGCGTCAGCTCCTGTAGCGGTTTTAGAACCATCAGTATACCATTTCATTGTATTTTCTTTGAGATTGTAGTTGGTGTATTCCCTTTCCCAATCTTCTCTTTTACTTAGCATTGTACTGAAGTTCTTCTCAGTGCTTACTTTCTTGATCATTACATCGCTAGGAAGGTTTGCAGATGAGGTGTAGTCATTCAGAGAGGACCAAGCTCTCTGAAACCTGACTCTCTCATTGCCTGCTCCTTCTTTAGATACTCTGAGGATGGCCTCATGGGCTACCCTATCAATCACTAGATGTAGAGGTGTGAGGTCTGTGATGATCTCAAGCGCCCTGGTTGGGCACGTTCTCATAGCTCCCTTGATGCACACACAGGCAAGCCTTTGTACTTTGTCGAGCATTTTCCTCGTACTTGCCTGACTTGTCTTTGCAAACCAGGCTACTGCCCCATATGTGACTATAGGTCTTACAATCATGACGTACATCCATCGCAGTATTTTTGGGTTACAGCCCCAATTCCTGCCGCATAGACGCCTGCATGCCATCAGAGCTCTTGTAGCTCTGCCAGTAGCATTATCAACATGCTTATTCCACAGAAGTTTGCTATCCAGTGTTATTCCTAGGTATTTGACTTCAGACCCCCACTCCCAGATATTTCCGTTTAATACTAACGTTTTCATGGCTGGAAGTTTCCTCTTCCGAGTGAACGGAATCAATGTGGTCTTGGTTGGGTTGATGTTCAGCCCCACTGACAAGCACCACTGCTCAATAATTCTAAGGCCCTTCTGCAATAGGTCGCAGGGAGTGCCTTCGAATTTGCCTCTAATTATTAGGACTATGTCGTCAGCATAGCCTACACATTCAAAGCCAAGCTCCGTTAGCCTGTGTAGAAGTTCATCCACTACCAGGCTCCATAGGAGGGGGGAAAGCACCCCACCCTGAGGTGTTCCACGAGTAGCTTTGACGAAGACGGATTCCTCGCCCATCGATGTCTCAGCTATCCTCGTCGTTAACACCTCATACATCCATCTTAAGATGGTATTATTCACTCCTCGCCTCTCAAGTGCATCTCTGACAGACACATGTGTTGTGTTGTCAAAGGCCCCAGATACATCCAGGAAGGCACACATGGCGATTTCTTTGTTATTCAGAGTTCTCTGGATGACTTAAGTCAGCTGATACAGAGCGGTCTCCGTTGAACGTCCCGCCCTGTAAGCATGCTGAGAATTGTGAAGTGGTGTTTTCTCCAGATGCTCCGTTCTTATGTAGTTATCTACGACTTTCTCCATCGTTTTAAGAAGAAACGATGTTAGGCAAATGGGTCTGAAGGATCGAGGGCCAGTCCCGTCCTTTTTCCCTACTTTGGGAATGAAGGTTACTTTTGCCCTTCTCCACTTTTCAGGTATTTGACCCAATGCTAAGCTGCTTCTTGTGATATTCAGTAGATGAGGGAGGATCTCCTCCACTCCTTTCTGCAGAAGTATCGGAAACACCCCATCTACTCCTGGGGATTTATACGGCTGAAAGGTGCTTATTGCCCATTCAAGTCGTTGCCTTGTGAATATTATACTCTTAGCAATGTCCCAGTCCTCCTTGCGGGAGTTCTTGGTGTGCTTCATTGCTTCCCTCAGGGGCTGTTCATCTTCGCATGTTCAGTACGGGGATCGCCAAACCCGAGGCACCCGAGGACCTGGTGGCTCGCCACCTTGAATATACCGTCCTGACCTAGACATGTCTAAGGAAGGGTGGGGAGCTTGGCTTGACTGCCCGGCTGAAAGAGGAGACAACCTCTCTAATAAACCACACCCCTCAAGGTGTAGATAAGTGCCGATGAGGATGCTGTTGCTTGCGACAGCATGGTCGATGGGCAACTCGATCCTTAACTTTCTCACCACTGGGCACCTGGCGCACCCGGTGGGACATGCAGCCTTCTGTTGGGTACGGGCGCACTGCCTTTCAGCGACTTCCTTTCGACCCTTCTCGTGGGAACAATTATGTCCGATAAATTTAAAAAACCAAAAACTACTCCTTCTACTAGTCGCTCCTCTAAACTTCCCAATTTAACAATACCCTCTCCGAATAATTCCGCTGCCTCTACTCCCTCAGTCAATTCTGACACCAGTTCAAAACAACCTCCTGACTTCTCTACCGCCAACACCATTTTTGAAATTAGAAGGATCCTAGAGTCACAATTGATGTCGTCCTCTTCTAAGATCCCCAAGGCCCAAATTGACTTCGTGCTAGCTTCCTTCTCACGTGTTGAGCAGTTATACATAACTTCCCAATCTCGCATCTCCCACCTTGAAGGTCGCCTTGAGGAGAGGGCTGCTGCGCCTGCTGACGCGGCCGCAGCTGCTTCTCCTCTTCGCTCTTTTGCCTCTGTTGCCGCCTCTGCTCCGTCTTCACCGCAAAATCGGGTCAACGTTCCGCCCAAAAAGCACTCTGTAATTGTAAGTTCTAGTACCACTGACAGTACTGATGATGTCAAGGAGGCTGTCTCCTCAGTCCTCCGAAAATCACCTCGCATACGTGTTTCTAACATTAGGAAGTTGCGGAGCGGTGCCGTCATCGTCGAGGCTCCCTCGGATTCTGATCTCGATTCTGTAAGGAATGCTTTTGTTGGTTCCGACCACCTGAGTTGCGCTGTCCCTAAGAGGGTTCTGCCGAGGATTAAGGTTTTTGATGTGCCCAAAATCATCTCTAACGAGAGGTTCATCGACGACCTCCACCTCAAGAATGTTAGGGATGAGGCCCTCCGTGATCGGGTCTGTCTGCAGGTCAAGGTTGTTACTCGGTTGAAATCTCGTTTCGCTGACAGGGAACACTTGGTTAGTCTTCCGGGGATTCTTCGTAATCTGTTTATCTCCAAGGGACGAATGTACGTCGATCTTGGGTCACATCACCTGGTGGATCATTTTAATATCGTCCGGTGCTTCAATTGTCAACAGTTTGGCCATTCTTCTGGGTCCTGTACTAAGCCCAAGGTCTGCGGTTTTTGTGCTCAGCTGGGTCACTCTTTTAAAGAGTGTCCATCGAAGTCCTCTCTCCCTTGTTGTGCTAATTGTCGGGCTGGTGGATTAGGTGCAGTAGATCATGACACCTCTAGCCATGACTGTCCCTCCTACAATAAACATCTCACCCGGTTCAAAAGTCTCATTGACTACTCTCAATGAGCACTTTAAGATTTATGCAAGTCAACGCGCAGCGCTCGGCCGACGTCACCTCCGCTATCTGTCGTCTTGCCGATCAGAAAGCGACTAATGTATTGCTAATACAAGAACCATACCACGCCTTTGGTGGGCTCAAGTGCCTCGGTTCTCGCTCCTCCGTGATCTCGGGTCAGGGGACTTCTCCTATGTCCATTGTGGTAGTTCTAGATCCAGCCCTCGAAATCTTTGCTCTGTCTCAATTCTGCGACTGTCACATAACCTCAGTTCTTATCACCCACAGACAGGTAAAATTTCATATCTTCAATGTATACTGCCAATTTAGTCAGGACATCAACGTCTTCCTGAATAGGCTGGATCTCATCATCACCTCTCTGAACACCTCTCACTACATCATCTGTATGGATTCCAACGCGAAGTCGCCCATGTGGTTTTCTGTCTCTCGGGACCCTCGAGGTTCGTCATTGGAGGATTTCATTGCTCGCCACAGGCTGGTTGTTCTCAACACTGCTGGCCAACCCTCCACCTTTTGGTCAACCAATGGTGAATCTAACATCGACGTCACCTTGGTCTCGTCGCCTCTGGTCGATTTTGTTGGCGGTTGGCGTGTGTATGATGGCCATGGAATAGGTGACCACCGTCCTATTCTTTTCCATCTTTCCTCTTCCATACCCGGTCCTCCCAGCATAGTTCCGTTCGACCATAGGCCTCGTTTCGCATGCTCTCGCGCTGACTGGGAGGTTTTCGACGCTGAGCTCGAGTCGCGATTTGACGGCTTCCTTCCGGTACCTTCGTCTAAAGATTGTGTGGACGGTCTGGCTTGGCTTATCACAGACGCTATCCGCAGCTCGGCCCTGTTGTCCATCCCTGTTGTGCCTCGGTCCTCCTTCCGTGTGGGTTGGTGGACGGAGGAGCTTGCCGTCTTGAAGTCCGACGTCAACAGGAAGCGACGGGCTTATCAGCGAGCTAAGTCGAACGTTCTCTCACAGAACACCATCTCTCGTCTATTGGCGGACTTCAAAACATCTAGGAACTTCTACTCCCTCTCCATCAGGAGAGCCAAACTCGACAACTGGTCGAGGTTTGTTCGATCGGAGATGGAGAGAACTCCTTGGGGAATATCGTATAAGATTGCCTCAGGAAAACTTACTCGCCCTCTCACCTCACATTCAATCATCCGCCCTGACGGTTCTTATACCGTAGACGCTTCCGAGTCGGCGGAGGTCATTTTTGATCGGCTCTTTCCTGTGGACGACCCCGCGGTCGACTCTCCCGAGCAGGTTGGCACTCGTGCCGAATTCTCTGCCCCTCCTCCGGACCCGGATCCGGCCGATCCCATCGAGAGGTTTTCCCTTGAGGACCTTGAGGCCGCCATGTCCGCTACCCCAGCCCGTGGGGCGCCGGGACCGGACATGATAACTGGCGTCATCCTCCGTCGTGCCTGGTCTGTCATTCCAGGCATCCTCCTACTTTTGTACAACTCCTGTCTCCTGTTTGGTCACTTTCCCGGTATTTGGAAATCTGCCGCGGTCTGTCTTATGTTGAAGTCTGGTGACCGCTCTGCTAACGATCCGAAGTCTTACCGGCCGATCAGTCTTCTCTCGGTGATGGGCAAGGTTCTGGAGCGGTTGATGCTTGGTCGCTTAAAGAGCGATCTGCTGGATCCGGGCAACTGTTCCCCGATGCAGTTCGGGTTTAGACCTGGTCTCTCGACCGAGGACGCTGTTTTTAGGATGGTTCGGTTCGCTAGGGATTCCTCTCATAAATATGCGGCCGCGATCTTCCTCGACATTGAGGGTGCCTTCGATAACCTTTGGTGGCCCAGTATCTTGCGTCGAGCTCGCGGGGTGGACGTCTCGGTTGCTCAACTCCGCCTCCTTTACAGCTACTTGGCAGGTAGAATCGTGATACACTCTCGATACTCTCGCTGCAGCCGCAAACTAACCCGAGGCTGCCCACAGGGTTCCATTCTGGGACCATTTCTGTGGAATCTAGTATTTGATGAGTGCCTCCTTCAACTCTCCAGGGAGCAGGGGATCGCGATTGCCTACGCCGACGACTTAGTCCTGCTGGCTTCGGCGGACAGTCGTCGTGCCCTTGAGCTGTCTCTTCAACGTCTGATCGATGTCACTCTCGAGTGGCTAGGTCTTAATAAATTATCGGTCTCGTTGAGCAAAACCAGGGCTGTCCTTCTCCGCGGTCTTCTGGACCGCGGTCGTCCACCTACTGTCCGTCTGCCGGGCGGTACTGTGGGGTGGGTTGCTGAACATCGATATTTGGATGTTGTCGTGGACTCGGGTCTCTCCTTCATCCCTCACGTAAGATCCTTGAGGGACAAATCCCAAGCAATCGCCTCTAAACTCTCGAGGCTTAGGCGTGCCCTTGGCGGATCCGTTGGAGGTTCTCTCGATGTCTACTATAACTGCATTTTCCTTCCCATCGCCTCCTACTGTGCAGCCGCCTGGTACGATCGTGTAATGCACTCGCACGTCCTTCGCACCCTAACTTCCGCCCAGCGCTTCTTTCTATTGCTCATCTCACCGTCTTGTCGTACGGTAGCAAACTCCTCACTCCAGGTCATTACCGGCAAAATTCCGGTACAATACTACACTTCTCGTTGGATGACTCCACCTTTCCTCCGATTCCTCTCGCTACGCCCGATCGCAATTTGGAGCTCCGTCGTTTGGAGGATGAGTGTCTTCAACACCTCATGGCCCGCTGGCAGGCAGATTGGCTTGACTGTCCTACTGGTCGAGTCACCTTCGAGTGGCTCCCCTCGGTGGACTTCATTGACAGTAATGAATGGTTCCGTCCATCCTTTCCGCTCACCTGCTTCATCACGGGTCATGGTCCCTTTAAGAGTAAGCTCTTTACACTTGGTCTGGTGGATGATAATCTCTGCCGATGTGGCCGGCTGGAGTCTGGTGACCATGTCCTTCGGAGTTGTCCGCTTTTTAGAGATCTCCGAGATCAGCATGGGTTATTGGCTCTTGAGTCTGCTGCACCTCTCTCTTCCTTCGGGTCCAGTCGAGAATTCTTCGCTCCACTGTCCTCTTTTGCCGCTGAAGCTGTCCAACGCCTTAACTCTTGGCATAACGGGTAAGCTGGGAACGCAATGATGATTTACGTGCTATAACTGGATCAGAGCAATGCTCAGTTGCATACTCGCAAATGACCTTGCAATCACCGCTGAAGAGCCATTCGCGTGATGCAGGTTCACTTGTACTACTTTGTAGAAGGAGATTGTTGTTTCGGGGGAGAGATGGTGGTTACCCAGTCCCTTTATGCCCCAACCTTCATTTTTTCCTGTTCCTCCTCAGATTCCTTTTGGGTTATTTCCCTTTCGGAATTTGAGTCGGTCCCTTTGGCCACCAGGCAGCTCGACTCAGTTTGCTGGGTAGCAGAGGAAATCTCCGCTACCACTGGCGCCCCGGTAGAGCCACCAGGTTGGCCCAGACTTGCGTCTGCTTCTTCTCCCTGCGTCTTGAGTTCTCCGGATGTGGAGGGCCTCTCCACGTCCATCGAACTCTCCGCCGGGACATTTGGGACGTTTGTACCCTTCAACCCTGAGACTGGGATGCACCCAAACCGGAAGTTCAGGCTGCATCCCACTGCCTTCAGAGCTTCTTCAGATTGGGGATCGATCCCAATCGTGAGGACCGTTCCTTTGCCCTCTTTCTTGGAGTTCAGAACTCTCCATGCCCCAGTGTTGAGGTTGGAATTCTGAACTTCCACGAGTCTGAGGATTTTCTCAGACTCCATCTCCTGACTTCTTGGAAAGAAGACCGCGATGTTGGTGGGCTTGGGGATGTCGTCTCCCTCTAGCACCACCAGCTCAGGCCCCTTCCAAGATTTCAATTGCGGAACTGATCTTTTGATCCATTCCGCAGATCCCTGGGATCCACAGTCCACCGGCATCATTCCATTTCTGAAATGAACGCCAGCAAAGTGGATCCCCCTTTCCTGGCTCTGGCACATCTCCTCCACTAGAATATCCTCTAGGGAGGAAAGTTGCTCGACCTCCAGGGTAGCCTTAGGGTAGTCCTTAGGCATAATTCCTACCCTGGAGGTTTTCTTTGCTTTGACAGCTGCTGCATAACCGGTGGCTTGCCCAGTTTTTGCTGCAGCCGTCTTCAGCTTCTTTGCTGGAGGCCGCTGAGGGGGTGTGATAAGCCCCGGGCCTCTTTTGCTTCCCGAAGGAGTGGTCTCCGGAGCCAGGGGCCGAAGGGCCTGCTCCCTAGCCTCCTCAGGTTTAACGCCCTGGTGGAGGAGTCGCAGGTACCTCTGAACCCCAGCCCCACTAAGACCCCTCCTTAGCGGGTCGTCCCTGCCACCCGGTTGCCCCAGTTGGGACCACTGGAATGGCAGTCTCGCTTTTTTAGGTCTGTTGACCTTCCCCTGTGAAGGGTGCCCGGAAGAAGAGGCGGAGGATTTCTCCACCTCTTTTCCGGTGGTATTTTGTTTTTGTTTTTCCTTATCCATATTTGGTCTCACGAAAAGCAAGGGTCTGAACAGTCCACCTCTGCAGAGCCCCGCATGCAGAGGTAAGGGGTTTAATACAATGGAGTTCCCCCTGATGCTCCAAGGTTGAAACCAGTGGAGACTAGTCTTCTATCTAGCCACGCATCCCTTGGCCTGGTTTCGCACCGTGGATTTAGAATTTTTAATGAGGTTGTTTCCTCTTGGTCTAGGCGGTTAAGCCAAGACCCCCCCCCCACTCCATTGGCCCGCGAGACATGACCACAGACAGCCAAGGAGTATTGGTATTACAGGGTGGTCCCGAGGTGAGCTCGGGACCCCACCTGGCATCGTTATCCTGGTGCAATCCCTTGGCCACGATTCTACAGCCGGGACAGGAGAAGTTGGTCCGCGGCAAGGTATTGCAAAGGCTACCAGTTGAGTTTTTAAGCACTACGAGCCGATTCTATTTCCCTGCAGGCCCCCTCCTCATATACAGTCATCGTTGAAGGCCACCTCCTATCCGCCACCTGGAGACGCGCCGGGTCGGTACTCCATTCCGCCCATATGAACGAGCATTTCACTGCTCGTACATGGAACCCGGAATCTGAACATGAAAGTGTTTCCAATTATCACATACTATTACCTCCAAACTGAATGGATTAGGAAAATTGTAATAGATATCAAGACAGAAACAAGACTTAACGAATGGATTTATTTAATATATATATGAAGAATTTTGTCATGGCATTGTAACTTTCAATATTTGTGAATAATGAAGGTGTAGTATATGAAATGTAAATATTCCTACTATTGTTTCAACAACCACAACTGTTATTTCCTCATTTAGGCAGACCTCATCATGTTCATAATGAAAGATTTTATGTCAGCAACATCCCATATATTTCGACTTATCTTCTCTTATTTCTTTGTATATGTGCTATGGAAAGCCTTTCCATTTATTAGCTGTACACTCTTCAAGGGCCTCAATAGCCTGATTCTTATAGTATATTATGCAACGATCATGTAATGATGGTTATTAATATTCGAGCATAAACCGGGATGCGTATTGGCATTGTTTACTACAGTGCAACGCATACATGGTGTTGCACCGCGGTAAAGAATGACTGAACCAATGCTCTATCTACCCAGACATATCTTACCACGGCTCAGCGCAGGATGGTGTTGAGACGTAGTAACTATTGTATTATGGATACGCGCATTTGTTCTCGGGGCATTGTTTACCGCGTTGCAGTCCCCACGTTCAAATTTTCTTTCTTTCACAATTTTGCAATCCGCGTTCATAAAAATAACAATAATATACAATCGCCAACAATAGTTTATTGAACCACAGTAATAAAAAAACCACATTAAATGCAAAATCCACTAAAGTATGATCAACATTGCTTATGCCTTGGTGGATTTGGTTGCCAATTTTTTCGAGTCCTATCAAAGACGACACTTGCTGCATAGATAGAGAAACTTGCACTCATTTGCCAATCTCCGGAATTCAAGAATGAAATACTGTTTAGAAAATTGTCACATTATTCTAATGTCTCTGTTCAAAGAATCGTTTCTTGGGAGAGCCATGTTCATATGTTTCATTGTGCATATGTAGATATAGGAAGGTGAGGCAGCTCCGGACAATTCAGTTGTGCTGACTCAACAGTGGCGCACCGAGGGGGGGGGGCTGTCGGGCTGCAACCCCCCCCGAGCTGTGAAAACAAAGTAATTCAAATATTTCTATCTTATTATTTTTCTAAAAGTAATAATAATTATTTTAGAACCGAATGGAAACTTACAACATTTCCTGTACAGATAGAAATAGGGATTGATATACAAATACAGGGTGTTTCATTGGTGAATGAACATACGTTAACCTGAGCTAGAGTTACCCTAGGCGAGTCCAAAAAACCGATATATGATAGGTATAATCAATTCCATATATATATATATTCTTTTGAAAGAGAGAATTACATACTGTTTTGTAATATCAAACAATATATGGCATATGGCACGTGTGAAGAAATGGCGACAAGGAACAGTTTGTATAAAAAAATAAAATCTGTTTCCCGCTCCAAATCTGAGTGTTAGCAGAGGGAATGTAAACGGGGTACCATACAATTTTGTGTATGATACACGAGAACAGATAAAAACCTCTAAAAAAACTCTGTCTCTCCGTGTATGTGTGGTGATACTGAATTTGTTCAAAAAATATGCTGCTATCCATGTTACAGAGCTCCTTGTGCTTGAAAACATGCCTTTTCATCGAACTGGAGGCAAATATCTTGAAATTATATCCATAACCGAGATACAGAGTGGTTTATGTATTCATCAAAAATTTCAATTCCTCATAACTTTTGAACCAACTAGTATAGTTGGTTGATATTTGGAACGTATGATTCAGTTCTATAGGCAAGGCCGTAGCCACTGGGGGGGTCCGATGGGGTCCGGACCCCCCCCGAAATTTATTTTTTCAGAAATGCCAGATAATCATCTCACCGAAAATTCTTCGAATAAATTTTTTTCTGGCTACGGCCTCGGACGGACCACCCCGAATTTTTTTTCTAGCTACGGCCTTGTCTATAGGTCGATCGATTTACTTTTGAATTTCCAAAAAATTTCAGGTCCGTATTTGATAAATATGGGACTTCTTTCAAGCTGAGATTCAACACCTTGTATATTGAAATTTTGGGATTTGATTGAGATATTTGGAAAGAGAAGAACATTTTCAATGGGGTTCAGTAGATTTCATTGTCCCGCACGTCATTTTGCTCAAAGAGAGCTTCAGGGAAAGATCCAATTGAATGTTGGAATTCCACAAAATTCTCAGAAAAATCGTACATTATGATCAAATTGATCTCCAGAAGGTACAACGATTGGATCCAGGTGATGAAATTAGAAGAACTAACTTTAGTAGCTGGATTTTACGAAATGAAAGAATGGTCAACAGAATTTTATTTACCGATTCACGACGGATGGGGTCATTATTAGGGATTTGCATTAGTGGGCTGCAGAGAATCTGCATGCAGTCAGGCATACGAAATCCTTATACAAATTTTCAAGAAACGTATGGTGTGGCGTTTAATAAAATCGATTGATTAGACCACAGGTCATACCAAGACGGCTTAAAAATTTCCTCCAACATCATTTTCCTGTATTACTCGAAGATACGGACACTGCAGGATGGAGCTCCACCCCATTTTAGAGTAATGATCAGACAATTTTTAGATCAGAACTTTCCAAATATGTGGATAGGCACAGGTGGACCGCATGCCTTGCCCGCTAGGTCACCAGATTTCAATCTTGTTGATTATTTCATTTGGGGTTATTTGAAATGTTCAGTAAATTCATCTGAAATAGGAAGTGTCGATGTATCGAAGTCGCGTGCAATGAAATACGTAATAATCCAGACATGATCAAAAAAAATATCTGACATATTTTGAAGAGGGCAAGAATGTGTATTGAACAAAATGGTGGTACTTTCGAGCACTTTCTGTTATTCACGTTAAGTTTTCATGTTTCTTCAGTTATTTATTCATCTTTGTTGACTTCAACTAAATTTTTCTCGATGTTTTTCCGGAAATAACTCCAAATGATTTCACAGAATATTATGAAATTCGAATGTGCAATTAGTGGGACCAAAAAAATTCAATTAGATCACAATGTACGATTTTTCTGAGAATTTTGTGGAACTCCAATATTCAATTGGAAATGACGTGCGGGACAATGAAATCTACTGAACCCCATTGAAAATTTTCTGCTCTTTTCAAATATCTCAATCAAATCCCAAAATTTCAATATACAGGATGTTGAATCTCAGCTTGGAAGAAGTCCCATATTTTTCGAATACGAACCTGGAATTTTTTGGAAATTCAAAAGTAAATCGATCGACCTGTAGAAATGAATCATACGTTCCAAATATCAATCGACTATACTGGTTGGTTAAAAATTTATGAGGAATTGAAATTTCTGGTGAATACATGAAGCACCTGTATATGTCGGTTATGGAATTGATTAGACCTATCATATATCGGTTTTTTGGACTCCCCTAGGGTAGCTCTAGCTCAGGTTAACGTATGTTCATTTACCAATGAAACACCCTGTATAATAACGAATGCGATATATCCATTACTTAAGAAGGTTTTCGCTTGCGCCGCATTTTTTAAATTATACAACTTACAAAAACCTGATTACTCTTGAGCAGCCCCCCCCGAATAAAATTTCTGGGTGCGCCACTGTGACTCAATACGCAGATATATTCGCGCCATTATCACAACGGAACGCTTTCATATGAGTAAATCTTTGGTTAGTGAACCCATGTCGTTTTGTGCGCAGATTATATTTTTTTGAGCACCTTTAAAATTGAGGCTCACTTTGTAAAAATCTGAGGACCAATCTTAAGGTTTACTGTCTAAGTAACAAGAATCATTAGGTGAGTTCTATTCAATTTATTATGGATGAAAACACATGCGAGTTTTTGTTTTTTGTCATTTATGAATTTGTCATGCATAGGGCACATTCGGACAAATTGAATGGGGTAGTTTCGGACTGTCCGAATGTGCCCCATCCTACGAGCCGCGTTCATGGAAGAAGCCGAAAAATAATTGAAAGGAGCTTTAACATGGTTTACACTTTTTTCAGGATAGTCCGAAACTACATAAAAAAGAAGAACACCCCTGATGTTCCAAAAGATATTTTGAAAAAGGCGGTACAAACGGTGCTTAGTGGTCAGATGTCGATTCGCTTGGCTGCAAATACGTATAAAATATCTAAGTTAACTCTTTTTGATCATGTTGAGAAAAAAAAAAGCAAACGAAAACGATGTCAGCTCATCAGATTAGGATGCATTACCCAAATCGAAGTACGCTACTCGACGAATATTCTTGCCAAGAGAAGAAAAGCAGTTGGAAACTTATTTACAACAATCTTCCAAAATATTTCATGGGCTCACCTACAAGGCTACTGGACAGTTAGCGTATGAATATGCTGTCAATTTGGGTAAGACGGTACCAGATTCATGCCACGAAAGCCAAATGGCTGGAATGGAGTGGATGCGATCATTTATGGACGACTCTCTCACCGCAAGGCCGAAAATACAAGATGTATCCACTGTTAAGAGAGAAGATATTGTTTCCAGAATTTCCAAATCCTGAGGCAGTACCAGGAACTTCCAGAACCGGTTCACTTTTCAAATTCAATGTTAAGTTTGATGGATATAATTATCAATAAAATTTTCTGAAATAGGCACGTTGACAATATTTCATCATTAAATTTATTATAGTATAAATTATGCATGTCCGAAAATACCCCACCACTTTGTAACGGCTCAATTCTCCAAATTGAAAATTTGATATGAATGACTTTGAGAGCGCCTGTATCTGTGCTCGATCGATGATATCGACCCCCACCATGCGCTGCGCACCTGCGAGCTAATTCTACAGTTGCCGAGAATTTCCTTTTTCTCATCTCGGACAGCGTTGTATAAACAAACGTCTTTAAAAAAAGAATAGATTCTAACTTTTCCGAATAAAATTCAGTTCTTAATAAGTTATTTATCTGTGGCGATTTATAAGAATCGGTAAGTGTCGATGTTTATATTGATCAGACAAATGTTGTTCCACTTTGATTTTTATCAATTCATTTGTTTTATGTAGAAGGAATCAGTAGAAATACCGTAAGTTTTTTCAGCTAACACGTAGTTTTCCACATGCTTCCCGGAAATATCTAATGAATCAAATTGCCTTCTAAATTATTTTAACTTGCTTTCTATTCATTAACTAATTTTTCGTTTCACAATTTCTGGATTTCTCTAACGTATTTTTTCCCCTTTTTTATCGATTTATCTGTGCCAGTGCGTTCCTTGTGAACACATGGACATTTTTTCCTCCCTTAAATTATTATCGTTATGTGAATGGATATTGTCAGAGATCGCTGGAGATTGTGGAACATTTTCGATTCAAATATTTACCAAATTGTTTTCAACAGCTTTTTGGAGAGAGTTGGAACTCCACTTTTTTTGCTGAAGCTGAGGATTCTTCGAGGGAAGTTGACCTTGAAGATTTTACAAAGAGGCTGCGACACATTTTTTTTGAGGAGAGATATAGAAGCCGGTTATCTTTGGTGGCGACCACATTGAGAAGATTCGTTCCATCTTCCGAAATTCGATCCATCCAGCCACTATGGAAATTTCGACGTGAAATTCCCAAGATAAGTTCCACACATATATGCAGAGATCACATGTGATTCGAACCATACTTTTTGTTCAATTAATATTCCTTGTTTGGCCAACTCTTGTATATATTGTACATAATAGTTGTTATAAGAGTGGAATAAATCCCATCTGTTCAAATAGACTATTATTGACCAGAGTAGAAGCATCTATCTATCAAAAAATTGAAGGAAAAGGTAAGGTGGTTTCATGCTCTTTGCCAGCCGGAGCTTTTCAAAGTAAATTAAACCTTACACAATTGGCGCCCAACGTTGGGCCGGTAGAATTTGTGGGAGATTTTTCTCTTTTGAGTTATATCTTTTCGCAGATTCTCAGGCGGCGTGGTGTTACCTTATCTTTTCTCGTTCAATATATCGTCCAACTCGAAATATTTTTTTTTGAAAGGTACACCATGCTTGGTTGGGAGGGTCACTTGTGACGACACGTCAAGTCTATAACAACAAGACAAAAACAGAACTACCGATTTTTACCTTTATCTTCATCTTAATAACGATAAGAGTACATATATCTTTACCTATCTCTATTATCAGTTGAGTGTCTTCATTTTGTTTGTGTTGAAGTTGAGGAAATATCTTGTTCTAAGGTGTGATGTATATTATCTTTCTCTTACCTTCATATACATCTACACATAATTGGAGCGATTGAGGGTTGTACGTATTAATCTGTTACGGCAAAGGCTGTGAAATTCTTGGCGTGCAAGCATCAACATTTTCTCTTTCAACTCGACTTAACTTAACATAATTTTTAATTTGAATCATTGAGTATTGTTTGCAAAATCTGTTACGGCAAGAGCTGTGAAATTCTCTGCGAACGGGGCTCAGTGTTTCTTTCCCTTTTATCGACTCAACTGATTCCTCTCATCTTATCGTTTGGAATTTAATATTTACCGGTTTTGACATTGTTGTATTCTTCATTTGTTCCTATTTCTTTTTGTTGTTATCGATAATATCTTATGGCTACATCTCGTTAACTTTCAATGTTGAATACAACATATATTTTTTTCACAGAATTAGACTGAAAGTCTCCTCTGCACTCCTGGTGGATGCACTTGATGGGGAGATGGATTTCCTGGGTCGTGATTGGGACTGGACAGTACACGAGGTGACCTTTGACCAAAAGCGAACGCAATGCTGACCTTGAGAGCCTACCCAACACCCTCTCTGGCTCTCAGTCACAGTCATGATCCACGGATTCCTGAACTCCTTCAAGTTGCGGAAGACAGATCTGTATTGGGGGTGGAAGGTTTAGTTCACTTGGATGGACGTCGAGCATTGGTTCGGCGGCAGAGTTTGGGGTGATATCCTCTGTATAAGTAAACCCTCATACCCTTCTTTCTTTGGCCCTTCAGGCATAATTACTAATAACCATAAAAATTCATTACTTTTTGTTCTATTTTGTCTCATTAAAGGGTATGTCCAGGAGGTACCTTGGTATCTCCTGTTTCACTTTACACTGTGGCGTCTTAAATATTTTATGCAGGGTTCGAATTTACACTATATACACTGTCGTTCTCTGTCATATTATATTCAGGGTAATTTGTCTTTCACGTCGTTTCTTAGCTTCAAGGGGGAAAAAGACCTTTCGCACTGTCCCCTACGGAAATATTGACTTCATACACCTCTTTAATTTATTAAATAATATGCTTGCTCCAAATTTAACTATTTTTTCACATGAACTTGAGAAGCTGTGTCTTATAATACTGAAAAGCTTTGTCTGATCAATGTTTAGACGCAATTGTAATTTTTGGCTGTCAGTTATATATATAAAAAAAAATTTTTCTCAATTTTCAAAATTTTTTTACCGGGTAAAGGGGGTGTGTAACGGCTCAATTCTCCAAATTGAAAATTTGATATGAATGACTTTGAGAGCGCCTGTATCTGTGCTCGATCGATGATATCGACCCCCACCATGCGCTGCGCACCTGCGAGCTAATTCTACAGTTGCCGAGAATTTCCTTTTTCTCATCTCGGACAGCGTTGTATAAACAAACGTCTTTAAAAAAAGAATAGATTCTAACTTTTCCGAATAAAATTCAGTTCTTAATAAGTTATTTATCTGTGGCGATTTATAAGAATCGGTAAGTGTCGATGTTTATATTGATCAGACAAATGTTGTTCCACTTTGATTTTTATCAATTCATTTGTTTTATGTAGAAGGAATCAGTAGAAATACCGTAAGTTTTTTCAGCTAACACGTAGTTTTCCACATGCTTCCCGGAAATATCTAATGAATCAAATTGCCTTCTAAATTATTTTAACTTGCTTTCTATTCATTAACTAATTTTTCGTTTCACAATTTCTGGATTTCTCTAACGTATTTTTTCCTCTTTTTTATCGATTTATCTGTGCCAGTGCGTTCCTTGTGAACACATGGACATTTTTTCCTCCCTTAAATTATTATCGTTATGTGAATGGATATTGTCAGAGATCGCTGGAGATTGTGGAACATTTTCGATTCAAATATTTACCAAATTGTTTTCAACAGCTTTTTGGAGAGAGTTGGAACTCCACTTTTTTTGCTGAAGCTGAGGATTCTTCGAGGGAAGTTGACCTTGAAGATTTTACAAAGAGGCTGCGACACATTTTTTTTGAGGAGAGATATAGAAGCCGGTTATCTTTGGTGGCGACCACATTGAGAAGATTCGTTCCATCTTCCGAAATTCGATCCATCCAGCCACTATGGAAATTTCGACGTGAAATTCCCAAGATAAGTTCCACACATATATGCAGAGATCACATGTGATTCGAACCATACTTTTTGTTCAATTAATATTCCTTGTTTGGCCAACTCTTGTATATATTGTACATAATAGTTGTTATAAGAGTGGAATAAATCCCATCTGTTCAAATAGACTATTATTGACCAGAGTAGAAGCATCTATCTATCAAAAAATTAAAGGAAAAGGTAAGGTGGTTTCATGCTCTTTGCCAGCCGGAGCTTTTCAAAGTAAATTAAACCCCACCATGGGGCAGTTTCGGACAAATGCATTTTTTTTTAAGTGTTACTAATACTTTATCGATGAAGCCATTTGCTCGAAAGAATGGTTAAAGCCTTGGGAAGCTAACAAAGAATATAGAACGTCAATTCGTGGGTCAAAATTATCTAAAATTTTTGAAATATTAACTTCTGAAAAAATAAGTACGAACCCCACCTTACCCTATTCTATTTTGCGACTATGTTTTTGGTCAGGTATTGTAAGCACCTTTTGGGCCATGTTGAAAATTGAAGGCCCATAATTCAACTTTCATCTAGTGAAAATAGGACACTCAGTATACGGAAAATATGGGTACTGAAAAGACATCAGGTACGTCACTCAAGAGCGTTCGATGTCCGTTTACGACCGGTTCATCAGAGCGCATCTCGCTGATTTCATCCCCCCTATAGCTGCGCGAGCGGCATTTTCCGGATTCATTTTCCAATAAATCAATCGAAGATCATCTCTACAGTCGATAATACAATGTTATTATTAGAGTAAGATCCAAGAGCAATCAGACATAACTTATTTTCACACGGATGAAACCTGAAGTTTTCAGTAGCGTCTCGTGTACCTTGAATACCTACGCGCTTTGTGGAACTTGCCGAGTGACACCTGGGCAGGTACCAGGTGAGAAAGGTAACTAAAAATAAGAACTATTTTACTTAAATTCACATGGCTGATTTTTATATATGTCATGTAGAATATTATTTTAAAGCAATATCATAAGTGTCAGACACTTTTGATGGACCAGAGCTTTTGTCAGACGCTTTTAAGCTACCCAAAAAATAAATGAACTTTACTTATTTTTACATGTCTGATTTTTTAATATGTTATTGAAGTATTTATTTAAAAGTTATATTCAATCAGTCAGACAAATTAGAGTGACCAAACATCCCCTAAGACAAAAATTATTCGGCCAGAAGTATGAGGGCGAGAGCACTATGCATGCGCTTCAGAGTGAGTGAAACGTCCATAATAACTCGGTTCCCCTTCTTAAACTCACCATATGTTTCAATCTACTGTGTATGTGCTGTTTGCGTGTAATTTTATATAACTTATAATATAAATATACAGTATGGTGCAAATGAAAGGAATAAATTCGTTATTTTGTAAACCGCCGAATTTAAGGAAAAATCCCGAAACACGTCGATTTTTATTTTAAAACAGGCTATTCGTAAGGATACCTTTTTATTTTTCACGTCATCTATGTGAGCGTGATGACGTCATCGCTCAAATTTTGAAATGGAAGTGTGGGTGTTGTGATACATTATTTGAAAGGTATTTTAAATACCTATCCAGTCATATCAATAATTTGCAGTAATTGTATTTGTTTAAGAAATTAATAAAATTCTATTATTACAATGAATATTTAATATGTATTATTCATTAAATACAACGAAACCTAAATTGAGTGCTTAAATTATTCACCTTCAGCTAAAATACAATGACGGCCTCTACAAAATTTATTTTTGTGTGTCAATAAATACATCATACCAATACCTTTCAAATAATGTATCACAACACCTACATTTCCATTTAAAAATTTGAGCGATGACGTCATCACGCTCACATAGATGACGTCAAAAATAAAAAGGTATCCTTACGAATAGAATGTTTTAAAATAAAAATCGACGTGTTTCGGGATTTTTCCTTAAATTCGGCGGTTTACAAAATAACGAATTTATTCCTTTCATTTGCACCATACTGTATATTTATATACAGGGTGGCCATTTGAAAACGAAACAGACGAGATTACAGACGAAATAAATTTTTTCGATAGAAATGCTCGGACAGGTCGATTTCTGTTTCGAGGAGGACAACTTAAGATGTAGGTTACGGACGCATAGCGCTTCAACCCTTGCTACTACAACCCTCACCCCCAATTTTTGAATAGAGAAGATGGGGTGTGTGATACCTCATTTGAAAGGTATTTTTATACTGATTCTAGATTCACTTCGAACATCTCAATTTAGTGCAACTCGTTTAATTCTGGTGCAAATTCAGTGTTTATTCTAAGGTAATGTGATTTAAATCTTATTGAATAAATTATATCGTTGTTTTCTCGACCAGTCATGCCCATATTCATGTGTTCTCATTTTTAGATATGAAATCTATTTACTGAATTGCAATAATCGGTCATCTCAAATTTTAATATTGCCATCTCGATTCACCTCGTTTATTTGCACACTCCACAATATATATTTTCTAATATTTTTGGCAATTCAGTAGTATTTTTCGATCTTTGTATATTTACATATGGAACATCTCTTTGCACCAGAATTGAACTCATTTTAGCCTGCTCTGTACTCTGAATTGATAATTTGATTATATTATACACTCAATATTCTAGATATGCACGTGCACTCAACGGCTTTGTGGACGGATTCAACAGTATCACTCTCGTGGATCAACTCTCACCCCGCTCGCTGGAAAGACTTTGTCCGAAACAGGGTAGAGCTCATTCAACAACTGACTCCAAATGCAAAATGGAGGTTTGTCCCCGGAAAAGAAAATCCAGCGGATTGTGCAACTCGCGGGTTACTCTCAACTCAACTACTGAACAACTCGCTGTGGTGGACGGGACCACCATGGCTCTCCAAGTCAGCAGATTCCTGGCCAACACGTCAGCCGGCTTCGACAGTCGACCCCGAATCTGAAGCAAAGCCCAATCAGAATCTTCTCGTGGCCACAACTCGAGATTACCCATGGGACCTCATATACAGGTATTCGTCTCTTTCTAGACTACTCAGAATCACTTCTATCTGTTTAAGAGTCCTCGCCCGACTTAGATACCACTCTGACCTAACCATGTCTACTCCTCTCTCTTCAACTGACTTGGAGAAAGCACGTCTCCTTTGGCTCAAGAGCACTCAGGAGGTATATTTTCCTCAAGAACTTAAGGCTCTTCAATCTAGCACACCTCTATCGCCATCTCATGCGTTCAGTAGACTCACAGCATTTCTCGACCACGATGGTGTTATTCGTGTAGGCGGACGAATCACCAACGCTCATTTAGACCCAGATAGTACTCATCCTGCAATACTCCCTCGTATGTACATCTCAGTTCACCTCACTCGTCATCAAGGCAGCTCACCTCCGCACTCTGCATGGAGGTACCCAGCTTACACTATCCACCATTCGTCAGCAGTATTGGATCATTGGAGGAAGAGCCCCAGTGAAGTCCCACATACTGAAGTGTGTGATACGTGCAAGACAACGTGGTATACGAGCTCAACAACTCATGGGCCAACTTCCAGAGCCACGACTCAAGCCATCTCGACCATTTTTCCATACTGGTATCGACTACGCTGGCCCACTCACAATCAAAACCTGGAAAGGAAGAGGAGCCAAAACACACAAAGGTTGGGTCTGTGTGTTTGTATGCTTCGCCACCTCTGCAGTCCACCTCGAGGCAGTAAGTGACTATTCCACTGAATCTTTCATCGCTGCCTACAGGCGATTCTCATCTCGTCGAGGAATATGTCACACGATCTACTCAGACTGCGGTACCAACTTCATCGGTGCAGATGTGCATCTCAAGAATCTCTTCACTCAGGCCACATCAGAAAATCGGATCATCGCAGACCTACTCATGAACGAAGGTACAAATTGGTGCTTCAATCCTCCAGCAGCGCCTCATATGGGTGGAAAATGGGAAGCAGCCGTCAAGTCCTTCAAGTACCATCTCGCAAGATCTACAAAAGACCACATCTTCACAATGGAAGAATTAATGACGCTTCTCGCTCAGATTGAAGCGATTCTCAATTCAAGACCACTCGAACCACTCAGCGATGATCCTGAAGACTGCACCGCACTCACTCCTGGCCACTTCTTGATAGGCAGCCCTCTCAATATGATACCAGAACCATCTCTGCAAGGCATCTCCACATCTCGATTGTCAAGATGGCAATTCATTCAAGAACGAACTCAACAATTTTGGTCAAATTGGTCCACTCAATTTCTACAACGACATCTCTCCATCTCAAAGTGGCATCATCCATCCAACGAAGTCAAAGTTGGATCCTTAGTAGTACTCACGGACGAACGACTTCCTCCATGCAAATGGCCATTAGGGCGAGTAATGGCTGTACATCCAGGTGCAGACGGATTAGTCAGGGTCGTCACCGTCAAGACGTCCACGTCCATCTTCAAAAGACCTATCTCGAAGCTAGCCATCTTACCAGTCAACTCTGCAAGCGAATCAACTCAAGAACATCTCAACTTCAACTCTGCAAGCGAATCGACACAAGAACATCACAAAGTCAACACATCTTAATAGCCAACTCTGTTTGCTATGGCGGGCGGAATGTTGAAAATTGAAGGCCCATAATTCAACTTTCATCTAGTGAAAATAGGACACTCAGTATACGGAAAATATGGGTACTGAAAAGACATCAGGTACGTCACTCAAGAGCGTTCGATGTCCGTTTACGACCGGTTCATCAGAGCGCATCTCGCTGATTTCATCCCCCCTATAGCTGCGCGAGCGGCATTTTCCGGATTCATTTTCCAATAAATCAATCGAAGATCATCTCTACAGTCGATAATACAATGTTATTATTCTGACCATCTCAATTTCATGAAATGTAATTCTAGATTCACTTCGAACATCTCAATTCAGTGCAACTCGTTTAATTCTGGTGCAAATTCAGTGTTTATTCTAAGGTAATGTGATTTAAATCTTATTGAATAAATTATATCGTTGTTTTTTCGACCAGTCATGCCCATATTCATGTGTTCTCATTTTTAGATATGAAATCTATTTACTGAATTGCAATAATCGGTCATCTCAAATTTTAATATTGCCATCTCGATTCACCTCGTTTATTTGCACACTCCACAATATATATTTTCTAATATTTTTGGCAATTCAGTAGTATTTTTCGATCTTTGTATATTTACATATGGAACATCTCTTTGCACCAGAATTGAACTCATTTTAGCCTGCTCTGTACTCTGAATTGATAATTTGATTGTTAATTTGTTACATCTCTAGTTCATTTCATATTTTTCTTTGATTTATATGAATTTTTAGCCCACTTTATAATGTTAACCTCAATAAGACCATGTGCTAATACTGTTCTCGAGTTTCAGATACATTTATGCCCTCTCAACTTCAGGGAGGACCCTGGAGTGGGCCAACTGGACCAGGTGGTAGGATTTTCAGACTTCTCGTTGGAGAATTTCCAGTTTTCAACTTAGTTGCCACGTCTGGCCAGCTGCCTTGCTCCATGGGTTCGATCCTGATAGGCCATCTCTTCGTTTGGTATAAGATTTCAATTATTACTTGTAATCTCTTATATTCAATCATTCATTCATGTATACTCATTCACTCGTTTATTTATTTACACTCACTCGCTCGAGAACTTGTATTGCATTTCACTCACCGTTCGACTCAGATCTCTTTTATACAAGTATACTCGGTACATCTCTAAGTTTATCAGTTCAGTTTCCTATTTTTCTGATAGAATAGAACTGCTCGTGCTTATTTTCCTAAGCTTACGAATAATTTTCATTTAGAATGTATATTTTTAGAACATTCATCACTCATATTTAATTCATAAAAGAACTTGCACCATCTCATAACGAACTCTCATTTTATAATGATCTTTTAACACTCTCTCATCTCATTTGTTTGTGAATAATATATCTCAGATTTAGATGCTGTTAATATTTATAGTAGAATTTATTGTATTATTGACTTCATGCGAGTGTATTATTCACGATGTTTGTATATAATGTAAATAAATATTTTACACTTCCATCTCTAACTCAATTATCTGGTAACTAGTAATTAGCCAAAGTCAGTACACCTCGATTTTGAACAGGCCATATAAAATAAGTTTGGAATCACTTTTAGGACTTGTAGGCAAATAAACACTGATGAAAGAAAAGAATCGGCAAAATTAGCTCTTGGAGAAAACATATCCTTAGAATTTTTTGACGACATATCAACAGATGTGGGTATGGAGAATAACTTGCCAACTAGCACAGAGCAACAAAGCAATGTTTTTGCCCAACAGGATAATTTTTCTAAAGAAACAATAAACTGTCGAGAATGCCAATGAAACCAATATAGAACATTCCGCATCTGTATTTGGAACATTCCGCAGCTGTAACTGCGAAAATTTTGAACGCATGAGTAAAATAGCATACAAAAATAAAACGGTTGATATGGTTAATGCTATGACAAAATTATTACACCCTTTAACTTGTGTAATTCTATTTATGTATCAAAAATTATCTCACTAAAAGAGAACATTTCTTCTCAGTCAACATTAGTAAGCCGAAGAAAAATTAGACGCAGCTTATTATGCGGCGTGAAACGTATTTAAGCTGGTAGGCCATCGAACAAAGAAATGCCAAACAATCCTAAAAGGCAAAGATCTGTAAAGAAAAATATTGATCTTGATAGATCAAATGCAAAATCACATGGAAATGCACACTAGGATTATTCTTTAGTGGATTTTGCATTTAATGTGGTTTTTTTATTATTGTGGTTCAATAAACTATTGTTGGCGATTGTATGTTGTTGTTATTTTTATGAACGCGGATTGCAAAATTGTGAAAGAAAGAAAATTTGAACGTGGTTGGGACTGCAACGCGGTAAACAATGCCCCGGGAACAGGCGCGTATCCATAATACAATAGTTACTACGTCTGAACTAGAGTTGTAACGAATATTCGCAATCGCATTCGCGAATATTCGCATATTTTTGGATATTCGTATTCGCATTCGCATCCGCAAAATTTCTGCGAATGTTTTGCGAATATGAATATCAGAAAAAAAATAACTTATAACACAAAAATTAGGTGCAATTGAAACTTACAAAAACAAATCTATGAACTATTTATCAGTATTTCTTTAAATATCTTTTTAATGTTTAAATAATCTTGAACAAAATACAAACGGAACGCACCGCGTAACTGCCAGCAAGCCATACACAATTGGCGCGAAATTTGAACATATCTATACATTCGCATTCGCATTCGCGAATGTCAGTAGCAGACATTCGCATTCGCATTCGCGAATGTTTGAAAAATGACATTCGTTACATCACTAGTCTGAACACCATCCTGCGCTGAGCCGTGGTAAGATATGTCTGGGTAGAGAGAGCATTGGTTCAGCCATTCTTTAACGCGGTGCAACACCATTTATGCGAGTGTATTAATAATAATAATAATAACTTGTAAATGATGCGATATATCGTCATTGAGAAGCCAATAATATTCTGGAAGAAGAACAGAAGGGCTGCTCTCGAGGATCTGCAGGATGCAAACATCAACTCCCCAAAGACGCTGTAGTGCTAAAGCAAGCCCAAGCGAGAAGAAGGAATTTAAGCATTTGTTATATCGACTATCAGAAGGCCTTCGATACGGTGCCCCACGATTGGCTTGTGAAAGTACTGGAGATTTATAAGATCTGCCCGAAAATAAAAGCCGTGCTCCAACATCTTATGAGTACATGGAGAACGAATATTATGATAAACTAGCTGGCCCGGCGAACTTTGTACCGCCTGAATTATACTTAAAAGTTGTATAAACTTACCATTGCTTTTTTTTCAAGCAGGAAATAAATTAGGCATAAAATTAAGGTTCAAAATATGTATAGAAAATTTTAATAATTTTGTAATTGACATGGAAAGAATTCTCTTTATTTAAGCGTTACCTAATTGTTGAACATATAACTTTTTGTTTTTAATCGTTGTACAGTTCTCTTTTTGCAGTACCTCATGTGACTGTGAATAGCATAAGAGTATAATCCATATTATACCTTTCCTCTAATATGAATCAAAATGTCAAGAATATAAACAAAAATTATTCCTTTAAAGAACTATCGAATATTAACACAACCCGTCGACCAGAATTAAGAAATCAGTCATTTGTTAATAGCCCAATCTGAAGTGGCAAAAACAAAACTTTTCTAATATTCTCAAAATCTAATCAGTGGTCACACCATTATTGGAGACATCTTAGCTATGCTGCTAAGCTCAAAATAATGGATAAACATCTCAGTTGGTGCAGCAGCGCGATTCACATTGTTCCATGGATATGAGCTGTCAATCTCTCTTCAATTTGTTCAATTTAGTTGACGATATCAAGCTCGTTAGAAGACAAATCGAGATGTCCAAACGTCGATAGTACGATCGACACGGCAAAATTATCAACACTGTGAATTGTGTTGAACTCATATTCAAATTTATTGATGGTCATTCGACCAGATCAGATTAGGCAACCCATGAAACATTATTGTATATCATTAGTGAAAGCCCGATGAGCAAACGTTTCAAAATTATTGACGCTTACAATACTGACTCTGTGCGAACAGAAACACGAATATAATATGTTAATTACTAATTATGGGCAATTTTGGATTCAGTTTTTTCCGCAAATAATATATCTATTACCCAAACAGAAATTCGAAAGCATTTCAAAAATAGAGAAAAAAGATGAAGATGGCCAACTCACGTTTGAAACTGATCGTCAAAATCAGATACTTGATCTTTCGGTAAAAATTCACTGTTCCACCAACTTGAGATGTTTACCCGCTTTTTGATCTGGCAATAGACTCACATATCGCCATCTAACAGCGGTAATATCAACCTACGACTACGTACAGTGACTTATCTATTCACTGTACGACTACGCATCAACGGTAGCGACACCTAGGGGCCTTATTCAAAAGAAGGAAAAGCATTTCCTGCATAAGTAAAACTTTCATCAATGTTTTCGAAGTTTTATTGTATTTTATAATAACCAGACCGTAGACGAATCCATAAATGAAGTTTCATAACAAACAGTCCATCCGATCTCTAGTTATAAATGGTGTAACCAACATCTTTCTTTTATATATATAGATAACATCAATGCTGGAATCTTAAGAATATCGAGGGGGATATTTCAGGGAGATGCCCTGTCGCCGATGTGGTTTCGTATGGCACTGAATACTCTGTCTACTCTTTTGAAAAACACTAACATAGGGTATAGACCAGCAATGGGGAATCCGCGAAAACTGTCCCATTTATTGTATATAGATGACCTGAAACTATTCGGCGAGAACCAAAAACAGCTTCACTCGCTGATAGATACAGTGAGCTCCTTCAGCAAAGACATTGACATGTCTTTTGGCCTCGATAAATGCGCCATAGTCAACATTAGGAAGGGTAAAATGGAGAACACTCAGGAACAGTTTCAGGACATCCACAGTATGTTGCCCGAAGAGACCTACAAGTATCTGGGTATTCCTCAAAATCAACAGATTGACCACACCCGTTTGAAGGCTGAGTTCACTGCGAAATATAAAAACAGGGTAACCAAAGTGCTCAACACCAAGCTGTCTGCTAAAAACCAGATCGATGCCTTGAACTCATGGGCTACGCCTGCTCTGACCTACACTTTCGGAGTCTTGAAGTGGTCAGATGCTGATCTGAATGAGTTGGACCGACTCACCCGTTGACTAATGACAAAGTTCCGATGTCTGCACACCAATGGATCGGTGAACATATAATCGCCGGTTGTCGAGTTCTTGCCGACAACGCATATCTGGGCCGATACAACCAAGTGGCAAAAATTGTTCACCATCAGTTAGCTCTTAGACATGGGTTTTTGGATACTTGTCCGCCATATTATAAGTATTGTAACGTTCTCGGGGTTAAACAAATCGTCTGCTGAATTGAATGTCTAATTTATTTACAATACCACTAACTGATCACACTAAGTTATGTACAATAACTTATATTGATTTATTTACACACTGACTAATAATGCTAATTTATATTCACAACTCGGTATTCGCAATTCGATACGGCTTCACTCAGGAAAGTAACTAACTGCTCCGCAACATGCGCGTCCTTTTATACGGATACGGCCCTATTCGAGAACGGTCGGGATAGTCTCTGGGGGCTTCTAGAATTTCTGTGGATCAGAGAGTCCAGAGACGTATTCAGGCGGACTTCGTCCGCTACACTGCCCCCTCCTTAAGACGTTCGGTCCTCGAACACCTTGGATGCTGTGGCTGAATCTACAGGCGTCTCCTTCTCTGCAGCACCCCTGTTGTACGAAATAGCATTCTTCTTCGGCGTATATCCGCTCGGGTTGAAACTGCATACCAGTATATTCATTCCAGTCCTATGGAAAATGACCTCAAGCATACATCGAACGATTCTCCAGTTGAGCTGATCTAGACCACAACCCAACTTTGGCACAGCTAGCTTTTTTACCTTCAACTTGGTGAGCTCGTGTCTCAGCTGCAACAGGGTGTCCCACATACTTTTGTAGCTGGGTCTGTGGTCGAAGAATCTCTTGGTTACCAGGTAAAAGAGGTAACGCTGGCCATCAGCCAACCTCAGCGTTTTCCCAGTACGAGGATGTTGTTTTAGGAGTTCTGGTACACGGCCAAATTTCTTCCGGAAGACGAATGCTATTCCTCTCGACATACGCAGGTCTTCCGAGACACAATGGGCTAGTGAATAATTTTCAGATACAGAGAAGAGATCTTGCTGTTGCTGGATGGTAACTTCGAATCTTGCCTTTCCGGTTCCACCGTAGTTTGCCATGAATAGGTCGAAACTCGTCTCCTCATGCTCCACTTTCTGAAAAGTCGTTCTTCTCAGATGGGTTTCGTCATGTTCATCGTAGTCTGCCTCATATTTGCCTAAACGATTTATATGGAGCACACGTTTCTTGCATCTGGGTAGTTTCTGGATACGGTACACTACATCGTTGATTCGTTTTACTACTCTGTATGGCCCTTCCCAATCCTTCTGCAGCTTAGGTGATAAACCCCTCTTTCTCTGGGGGTTGTACACCCAGACTAAGTCTCCCACATTGAAACCACCTTCTGCAGCTTTGCTGTCATACCGAGTCTTCATTCGGTCACTCGCTATTTGGAGGTTCTGTCTGACCTTCTCATGGATCTCCGCTCCAGGCTTGCATCCAAACTCCAGGTCACAAGGCAACCTTATTTCTCGGCCGAACATAATACAGGCTGGTGTCTCTCCAGTCGATTCTTGCACTGACGACCTGTAGGCCATAGTGAACAGATGGAGATACCTGTCCCAGTCTCTCTGGTGATCAGAGACCACTTTAGCCAGATATTTTTCCACAGTTCTATTCATTCTTTCGACCATGCCATCTGACTGTGGGTGAAGCGCAGTTGTCCTTGTCTTTTTGATTCCGAATATTTGGCATACATACTGGAACAGGCTAGACTCGAAGTTTCGTCCTTGATCCGAATGTAGTTCGAGAGGCACACCAAACTGGCTAAACATCTCCTTAATCAGAACATCCGCCACTGTGGAGGCCTCTTGATTTGGAATAGGATAAGCTTCAACCCATTTGGTGAAATAATCCATCGCAACCATGTACTTATTCCCATCTTCGGTTTCGGGGAATGGACCTGCAATATCGATGGCAACTCGTTCCAGAGGACTGCCCACGTTATACTGCTTCATTGGAGCTCTATGATTTCCCCTCGGGCCATTCGATGAAGCACATAATCTGCATTTTCGGCACCAGTCTTTAACATCTTCTTTGCAGTTGACCCAGTAAAAACGCTCTCTGACCTTTTCTAGCGTTTTTTTGATACCGAAATGGCCACCGGAAGTTCCGTCATGTAGCTTCTCTAGAACCTCTCTCACTCGACTCCTGGGAATTATCAGCTGATTCCTGGCTGCAGCACCTTCGTCGTTTTCGATGGACCCCTTCAGCAGTCCATCCTCCAAAATGATAGAATCCCACTGTGCCCAGTAGGACTTGACCCTTGGATTTAGATGACTCACTTCCTCCCATCTTGGTCTCTTTCCGCTTATCTTCCAATACAACAGCATCTTCAATTCTGGGTCACTTTCTAGATCTCGCTTCAGGGATTCTGGCATCCTGTCCGTATCCACGATGGTCGTTCTCGAGCAGAATTCTTTCTCTTCTATCTTATTGCAGTGCTTGCAATCTGACGGACATGGTCTCCTAGATAATGTGTCAGCGTTACCATGAGTTTTTCCTGCACGATGTTCGACAGTAAAATTATATTCCTGCAATCTTTCTATCCATCTGGCAACCTGACCCTCTGGATTCTTGAATTGTAGAAGCCACTTCAGAGCGGCGTGGTCAGAGAAGGAATTCGCGGCCGTACAGATATTTATAGAAGTGTTCCATGAACTTCACTGCAGCGAGAAGCTCTCTTCTTGTAACGCAATAGTTACGTTCGGGCTTTGACAGGACCTTGCTGAAATATCCTATTACTTTTTCTTGGCCATTCTGAATTTGGGACAATATGCCTCCTATGGCCATGTTACTCGCATCTGTGTCCAAAATGAACTTTCCACTGGCTTGGGGATAATTTAACAGGAGCCGTTGTCAGAGCTTGCTTCAGCCGATTGAAAGCATCCCCGCATTCCATATCCCATTTGAAATCCTTTCCATCTTCCGTCAGTCTCGTCAAAGGCGAATTTCGCAATATTGGCAAACCCAAGAACGAATTTCCTATAGTAGGTACACAATCCAAGGAAACTTCTCACTTGATGCCTATCTTGCGGTATCGGCCATTCTTGTACTACTTTGACCTTGTCTGGGTCAGCGCTAATTCCGTTTTCAGATACTATATGTCCCAGGTATTTTACCTTTCTCCTGAACATGTGGCACTTCTTCGGACTGAGTCTCAAATTTGCAGTGCGTAGCCTCTCCATGACGTCTCTTAAATTTCTCAGGTGTTCTTCGAATGTCCGACCAAAAACAATGACATCATCCAAATAAACCAGGCACGTCTTCCAAGATAATCTTCGAAGAATGGTTTCCATTAATCGCTCGAAGGTCGCAGGTGCGTTTCATAGACCAAATAGCATTACTGTGAACTGCCACAGTCCTGTCCCAATGGTGAAAGCTGTTTTCTCTTTGTCCTTGGGATCTAGTTCCACCTGCCAATATCCGCTCTCCAAGTCCAGTGTGGAGAACCATCTTGATCCAGAAAGAGTGTCCAAAGTGTCATCAATCCTTGGAATGGGGTAACAATTCTTCTGAATGACTTCGTTCAGACGACGGTAATCGACACAAAATCTGGTGCTGCCATCTTTCTTCTTCACCAGAACTACAGGTGATGACCAAGGACTATCTGATGGCTCTATTATTCCTTGTTGGTGCATGTCCTTGATAATACTTTCTGCTTCTTACCTCTTCGCTATCGGAAGTCTTCGTGGGTATTGGCGAATGGGGCCTGATTCATCAGTGTTGATTGAATGTCTCACAACATTCGTTCTTCTCATTTGTGTATCATCCGTAGCAAAAACATTGCTGTATTCACTTATCAATTTCTTCACCTCGCTCATGTGTTCTGGTTCAGGATCTATGTAGGAAGAAGTCAGTATCTCAAGTAATTTTTGCGAACACTTCCCCCTTCTGGTAACATTGTTCTGTTCATCCCGAATGCCTCCTGTCACACAAAGCACGGAGCAGCTTTCTCCCAGAATCGTGTCCTTCTTCAATGTCACCGGGTAAATGTTGGTATTCAATATCCTTACAGGAACTTCCTTCCCGCCTCTCACTAAGGTTTTACCGAGTAGCAATGCTTTTCCTAGGTTATTCTCACTGGCTGGTTCAATGAGTCTTATACCGTTATCTCGAAGGTTTCTGTCTATGTACCCCTTCACTATCGGTTCTGCCTGGCCACCTAGATGAACATCTTTGTTGAGCAAGACTCGAATCGATGCACCTTCACATCCCGAGAATGGAATTTCCAGACTTCCAATTCTCAAGACATCGTTTTTCATATCCATCTGGAAGCCATAACCTTTGATGACATCCATTCCCAAGATGACTTCCTCCATGATATCTGCTACCAGCACCTCATGTTCGAGAAATATGTCTCCAATGCTCAGAACGATCCTTTTCTTTCCATGTGTTGATACGTCCTCTCCAGTAGCTGTTCGTAAACGGACCATTGTTTGTCGGATTTTTCCATTCCTTTCAACTATTCCCGGCTTTACTATGGTCCGGGTTGCGCCTGTGTCGACTAACATTTTAACCGACCGCCCATCAACTTTACCGTCGACATAGATACTTGAAGAGATGGTCTGAATTATGACTTCTGGGGCATTGTCATGGAGGGTCGGTTTATGCCCCTTCTCACCAAACCGTTTTAGTTTTCCTGTTCCTGACGTTTAGCTAGCTCTTTACAGTAGCGCCGAATATGTCCTTCTCCGCCGCAATTCCAGCATCTTGATCTTAGTCCTTTATTCCGTCGCTCTTGACGAACTCGGCGTAGTACCTCTTCTATGATTTCATCGCTGACCGAGGAATCATCCACAGTGCGCCTCACCTTGCTGTGTCCCCTGTGCGAAGCTTGTTTGGCAGCTTCAAACTCTAATGCAAAGGCCAGGGCGTCATCCAGAGTCTTCGGTCGGGCCAATCTCAGTGTCTGTTGGGTTTCCATATCTCTCTGACCATCAACAAAAGTCTGGATAGCGAGCTGTTCCAGGAAGCTATCCGGTGCTGTAGGATATGCCAGTCTTACCAACCTTGCTATATCGGCTTCAAATTCCTGCAAAGTTTCTGCACTCCTCTGCTGGCGACTCTTGATCTGCGCGTGATACACTTGTTGGAGGTGTGCATCACCATATCTCATTTGGAGTTTAGTTGTCAAAGCCTCGTAATTACCTTGTAGGCTTGCAGGAGCAGTCTGAAGTATATTCAATGCATCTCCCCTTAGTGCAACAATCAAGGCTGTCGCTTTCTCTTCCGCTCCACATCCATCGGCATTCGCTGCTGCTTTAAATTTCTTCTGGTACGTGCACCAAGGTGTTTTGCCATCAAAAGTTGGAGGTTTAGTCTTCATTTTACTACTCTCTGTGTGTTTTCGGATTTCAGAAGTTATTGGATGGTGAAGCTAGAGTTTCCTTTCCAAGTGATGTTCTCTTCAGAGACTCTATCAACTTAGCATGTTGTTCAATTATTCCTGATATTACTTCGAATCTTCCATTAACCTCATCAACTACTTCGTCAAAATGTTCATCAGCTTTATCAAATTTTTCATTAACTTCTTCAAATTTTTCATTAACCTCATCAATTTCCCATTGACTTCTTCAAATTTTTCATTAACTTCATCTATTATTACATCCTTGATAGCCTCCATTCTCTCATCCAACGTACTTGCAATTTGACTCACCACCTCATTTTCCATTGTATCCATTTTTGAACCCATTTCTCGAGAATTCTCTTCCATTTTATTTTTCATGTTATCCATTTTCAAGCCCATTTGTTCAAAGGCTTGCTTGAAAAATTCCATACTCTCCTGGTCCATTGTGTCCTTTTGCGATCTTGTTATCGGCATTCAAAAAGTTCCACTATGAAGTCCACAATTCAATTAGCGCAGCAGTTCAATTCTTTAATTGACCCCACACCTGACACCAATGTAACGTTCTCGGGGTTAAACAAATCGTCTGCTGAATTGAATGTCTAATTTATTTACAATACCACTAACTGATCACACTAATTTATGTACAATAACTTATACTGAATTATTTACACACTGACTAATAATGCTAATTTATATTCACAACTCGGTATTCACTATTCGCAATTCGATTCGGCTTCACACAGGAGAGTAACTAACTGCTAACATGCGCGTCCTTTTATACGGATACGGCTCTATTCGAGAACGGTCGGGATAGTCTCTGGACGTGGGATCAGAGAATCCAGAGACGTATTCAGGCAGACTTCGTCCGCTACAGTATCAACCTGCAGCAGTATTGGAAACGGACACAGCGATTCTCTATTAGGACAGACCCATAACAACAGATAGATCAGTGGACTACAATAGACCGGACCTTGTATTCATTGAGAAGGATCAGAAGTATGGGGTGATAATTGTATGGCAGTACCATTGACTCATAACATCGGAAGAACGGAGTCGGAAAAAATAACGAAGTACGAGAATGAAGAATATGTGGCAATTGTCGAAAGTCACTATTATATCATTGGTGATTTCGGCTGAGGGAGTCATGTCCAAATCATTTAAGAAAAATCTTCAGAAGATCGAAATATCCCAGAGGATCGCGGAATATGCACAGCAGGCTGTAGCTTTGCAAACCTGTCACATCGTGCGGAAATTCCTGAACTAATTGGAGGAACTGAAATGTTTTTTCACTGGTTCATAGAAGTAATACCAGCTCGAGCTGAGACCGGGAGACCGATGAAGAAGAATAATAATTCTCTCTGCTGACTGCGCTATACAGAAGATCAAGACCCGAAAGACGAGGGTACATGAATAGGCTGCATGGTCTGTGGTGCGAAAATTATCCAGACCTTGAATTCATGACGCAGAAAAACCTCAGAGATCAGATCAGTCATCTAAAAAGAAGAGGAATCTTATGGCGGTCTCGAAAGCAAGAAAGGACGGAACAACAAGCTGAGGAGCAGGTGACAGATGCTTTGAGACAACATCAGCATCTTGAGGCTGCCGTCAGAAACCCACTGGTCGAGGCCACCCGAATAAAAACAAGACTTGAGGCTGAAGATCTAGCCTTAGTGGATAAAATAATTCAAGATCATCTTAACGAGACCTGTTCACTAGAAGATGTGGTGGCTGCAGTGAGAGCGGCCGCTTCACTTCTATGCCCACCGAAAAGTTCAGCTACGAAGAAGGATAAGCATAGGTTAAGACTCAGTCGGCTTGACATCAAAATAAAATCAAAATGTATCATAGATGTTCTGAGAGGCAAAATTGAATCAAGCAAGAAAATGAAGGATATGATTGAGGAGCTTCGTTCCATACATCATACAGTAGACTTGCCCACAGTCCATCTACTGAAGCAGAAAGCTGTTGATAAAATAAGATCACTTGCTGCAGCGCGAAAGAAACTGTTAAAAAGGCAAACATGGATTGAAGATACCAACACCTTCACCGCAGAACCTTCGAAATTATTTCAGTCCCAACAACAAAAGGCACAGAACCCACCATCACCTCAAGAGGTCGAAGAATTTTGGAAAAGCCTGTATGAACAACAAGCAGAAACCAGGGATACTCCAGCACTACTCAGATTCCAGCAGATGTGTGATCAAAACCAACAGCAGAACGATGAACTTTCTGAAATATCAACCGAATATATTAAAAAAGCCCTTAAGAACAAGCGTGATTTTACAGCACCTGGACTTGACGGTATTCAAAACTACTGGTAGAAGAGATTTCCAGCTACACATCAACGCCTGGCAAGATTATTCAGCGGGATGCTGACTCGCCATGAGCCCATTCCGTCATGGTTAGTGGAGGGTAGAACAGTGCTGATAACAAAATCAGGTGATTTAGGGCAACCCAAGAACTATCGCCCAATCACTTGCCTCAATACACTGTATAAGATCCTCACAAGTGTAATTCAAGATCAAATACTGAGGGTTATTGGACCAGTGTGGAACAGTATCTACGAACAGAGGGGAGCAAAGAAAGGCGTGCAAGGATGCAGGAACAACTTGCTCATAGACAAGAACGTATGTCTAGACGCCAGACACTACAAGCGCGACCTACACACATCCTGGTTGGACTACGCGAAAGCATATGACACCTCGTCGCACGAACTGATAATACGGTTATTAAAAATGCTGAAAGTCCACCCCAACATCGTCCACGCGATAGAAAACATCATAGCGCTGTGGAAAACGAAGTTTGCCATCCGAGCAGAGGGTCGAACCGTTTATACGGGATGGGTGAGATACAGGAGAGGACTGAGAGGAGTTTTCCAGGGAGATTCGCTAAGCAAGTTATTATTCTGCATAACTCTTATACCACTAACAATTGAGTTAAGGGAGAGCAAGATAGGATACCAGGCCGGACCACCAGGCAGAAGGAACCACCTTATCTCGCATCTCTTGTACGTGGACGACTTGAAGCTCTACGCTCCCTCCGACTCCGCACTGCGGCAACTACTGAATATCGTTTCAGACTACACTTCAGCAATGGGAATGTCATTCGGTTTGGACAAGTGCGCTGTTTTTCATCTGCGCAGGGGAAAAGCTGAAGACGCAGGAGAAGATATTCGACTGGAAGATGGAATGACTTTTCGACACCTCGAAGACGGAGAAACTTAAAAGTTTCTTGGAATGAAACAGCCAGCTACAAAAAAAAGCTGAGAGACATATGGAAATCGCAGCTGTCGGGAAAGAACAAAGTATCTGCTACAAATATGCTAGCCACTCCGATTCTCACCTACTCTTTCGAGGTGGTGAACTGGACGGTAAACGAACTCCTCGATCTTGATAGGTCAACAAGGAAAACGATAAACATGAATCGTAGCCTAGATCCCAACAGTTCAATACAGAGGATATACCTTTTTCGAAGCCAGGGGGGTAGAGGATTGCAATGTTTGGAATATCAACACTATCAACAAACATTGGAAATGGCAGTAAGGATTCTAAGAAGTGAAGATCCGCTTCTGAAATTTGTCGCTCAGCATGAAATTGCGAACCATGGAACCTTCCTATTCCGAGCTGCACAAAGGGCCATGGAGAAGCTCAGCATAACCGGCGTATCAATCAATCGTGAGCTCGCTGGAGCACCGATCACTCAAGCGGACCAAAGAAGCCTAGCAAGACTGATCCGAAAGTCTCAGTCAGATACATTACTCGAACATCATATGAGTAATACCTTGCACTCCATATATTTCAGGAGTTTAAAAGACCAGGACCTGTTTGAAGAATTGTCTTTCACCTTTCTAAAGTCAGCTATTAAGTCAGAGACAGAAGGATTTGTGATGGCGTGTCAAGATGGAGTACTAAATACGAGATGGTGTAAGAAGAACATCATAAAAATAGACACCCCAACAACTTGCAGGGCTTGCCATATGCAACAGGAAACGATCATGCACATCCTTTCCGCCTGCAGAGTCCATGCTCCATCAGGGTCTGTGGAGAGACACAACGCGGCACTCCGAATCCTATACTTCCATCTGAGAGCCGCGTATGAGATAGACAAACAACCGGTGCTACCATATGTGCCTCTGGAGATTGAAGCGGTGGTCCAAAACGAAAGAACTCGCATATGCTGGAATTATCCTGTTTCAACAACACGGCAGATCGATGCTGTTAAGCCAGACATACTTCTGCTGGACAAGGAGCTGAGGGAGTTATTTGTCGTGGAATTCTCCTCCCCTGCTGAAAATAATGTCGTGATGAAGGAAGAACAGAGGAGGCAAAAATACAAAGACCTTATGTTCGAGCTTGGAACTTTATACCCAGGTCATAAAGTTAGGATGGTCGTACTTATCATAGGATGTCTCGGAGGAATGAGAGCTAACTTCGTGGATGAACTGAAGATTATCCCGGTCTGCAGATCTTTGGCCGAGGTATTGGCGCACAGAATGCAGAAAGCGGTGTTGCTCGGGTCACTCCATATCATCAGGTCCCATGAACTCTAGAAGCCACTTGCAGCTCATCTCTTTTGTTAAGGGACGCTGCGAGGGCAGGATGAAGAACTCCTCCATTGAAGTGTGAGGGGTTTTTAGTGAGTAACCACACAAGATCCTGGATTCTCACACTACCGAGAGTGCGGACCCTCTCGGTGCCCATAAAGGGTTTTTCCCTCACACGGACGTTAAAAAAAATAATATTTAATTGACTACGTATAACAATAAGTTTTGTAGCAGGTCATTCAAAAATACATATACAATAAAATTTCCACACATGCACACATCAAAATTTAAAATTCAAAAATTGTTCCACAGAGTAAAAGCACCCCTGTAGAATCTTTACCTCCATTTCATTTTTAAACCTATTCATCGTCAAATTTCGGACTCCTTCCGGCAAAACATTGTATAGTGCATAGTTCAGAGAATTGCGCTTTGTCGAGCTGTACCGATGTAGGGGAACAACGATATTCTGCCTCATTCGTGTTCCATAACTATGAACTCCCTGATGTGTAATCAGAGCCGACCGCCTACCATGAATCTCACAAAGAGTGTTGAAAACAAAAATAGAAGGAAGGGGCATTATGCCCAATTTTTGGAAATGTGGCTGATAATGCTCCCTCGTTCCCAAACCCAACATCAAGCGTATGCACCTCTTCTGCAGTCGAAAATGATTTTATCGGTAACATGAACTCCGCTATGTCGTTAATGTATATCAAAAACTTGACTGGGCCCAGTATTGAGCCCTGGACAACGCCCCTGACTACGCTTCTCAATTCTGAACGCGTTCCACCTACCTCCACGCACTGGTAGCGGCAGTCAAGATAGGACCGAAAGAAAGACAGCGCCAATCCCCCAACACCAATCTTCTCCATCCTTCCCAACAAAAGATTATGCGACAAGCAATCGAATGCCTTCGAGACATCACACATCAAGAGACCCATAACATGTCCCCCATCAAGTCCGTCAAGAATACACTCCAATAGAGACATCACAGCTTTAACAACAGAACCCCCAGACCTGAAGCCAATCTGTTCCGTGCGCAAGATGTTGTTATCCTCCAAATACTTAACTAATCTAATCTTTAACGCACTTTCAAAGACCTTCGAAAAAATTGGTATTATACCTATAGGCCTGTAATTCTTTAAATTTTCGGGGGAACCACTCCCCTTACGAACCGGTATAACCTTTGAAACCTTATAGTTATAGTTATAGTGAAAAGGGGTTACAGTCCACTGCGACCTGAAGGTCTATTGTGCCCCCTGACAGAGCTGTCATCATCGCGCCTCCTACAGCTCGCCCTCCAGTTCCAGAGATTTGATGAAATCCAGTATCTGGGACGGCTTCAAGGAGGATAACTCCCCACTTCTACAAGTTTCTTGTCCAAAGCTATCTTTCCTTTGGCTTACAATGGCATAGCATTCCGATAAACCCATTCTCAACAGATGCTTCTTTAGGCGACAATGTCCTGTGAGAAAGCCAGTGAGTAGGTGAAGTTGGTTTTTACTGAGATCCAGATATTTTTTGGATCTAGCAGTTTCAAAGTTCCGGAGGAACTTTTTGGAGTGATCCATTCCTGGGAGATTCCGCCAGAGTTTTTCTCTTTCGGTTTTCTCCTTCAGCATAAATTCCTTCTTATAGGTGCATTTTCCTATACCACAGAAGGGTTCTGGGCCAGTGAGTGGCGTCTGTGCGCCCTTTCTGGCCAGTTTATTGGCCTCTCCGTTTCCTACGATTCCCGAATGACCGGGAATCCAGATTAAAAAGACCTTATTCTTAATTGTGATCGAGATATTCTTGATAATGGGATATTTGTTGAAACATTATTTGGGCTGTTTCCATTATCTATGCGGTTTGTTGTTTCCGACGTTTCGGCAAGCATTCGCCTGCCGTCTTCAGGGTGTGGGTCCTGAGAAGGACCGGTTTTTGCCAAACTTGATCTGTCTGGACTTGTACGCACCATACTTTTTCGATTATTGAATTACAGTGTTGGGATTCGAACGCGGGTTATAAGGTTGCAATTTCGAAATTCCAGTCACTCTAACCACTAGTCTACCGGAGCAGGTAATTATTATACTATTCAAGTTATATATGAAGTATTATTTCCTGGTAGAGGTCACCTTGACCCGATCAGATGCGCAGTTGATATGCGCAGTAGGTTAAGTTCGGTCAGGTTAGGTTAGGTTAGGTTAGGTTGGGTTAGTGTTAATTGCCACCCTGAGCCGAGTTCATCCTTCTCAATTCAGATCTTATAATTGGTGCCCAGACATCCTTTATTTCCACAGAGGGTGTACTGATTGGGTTGGGAGTTATGGCCATGAAGGCTGCTTCTTTCAATTTCCTCCTTCTCCATCCTTCTTCCTTTGATATTATGGAAGCTTCATCCCATCTGATGTTGTGGTCCTCGTTCCAAGCATGTTGGGCTAGCTTAGATTTTTCGGTTTCTCCCAGTCGAGCTAGTTTTTGGTGCTCTTTGATTCTAACCTCAAGGGGGCGTTTAGTCTCTCCAATGTAGGACCTGCCGCATTCACACGGAATTTCGTATACGCAATTTTTGGTTGTTTGATTTTTGTTATCAGGTTTCACCTTCGTGAGCTTACTCCTGACCGTATTTCTGGTCTTGAATGCTGTTCTCACATTGTATCTGTTGCCAATCCTTCTTATCTTCTCGGATAGCCCCTTCACATATGGTATGACAGAGGTGATCGTGTCGGTAGCATCATTGTCTGTTTGTTGAGGCTCTGTTCTTGTTTCTCCTGGTACTCTGGCAACCTCAAGGATCCTCCTAGGGTAGCCATTTTTCTTGAGGGTTTCTGTGATGTTGTTGAATTCCTCATTACGATCTTCTGGATTAGAGCATATCCTGGTTGCTCTGTCGTATAGGCATCTGGCTACTCCCAATTTGGTGCTGAGGTTATGGTTAGACTCGTAGTGGAGATATTGGTTTGTGTTCGTTGGCTTCCTGTAGACTGTGGTCCTGGGATTTCCATTATGCTTATGAATCATAAGCATAATGGAAATCCCAGGACCATGAATCATAAGCATAATGGAAATCCCAGGACCACAGTCTACAGGAAGCCAACGAACACAGGCCAATATCTCCACTCCGAGTCTAACCTAATAATTACCTGCTCCGGTAGACTAGTGGTTAGAGTGACTGGAATTTCGAAATTGCAACCTTATAACCCGCGTTCGAATCCCAACACTGTAATTCAATAATCGAAAAAGTATGGTGCGTACAAGTCCAGACAGATCAAGTTTGGCAAAAACCGGTCCTTCTCAGGACCCACAGCCTGAAGACGGCAGGCGAATGCTTGCCGAAACGTCGGAAACAACAAACCGCATAGATAATGGAAACAGCCCAAATAATGTTTCAACGACCTTATTCTTCTTGCCTACCTCATTGAGTTTGTTTCGGCACTCCCAAATCAGCTTTGAGTCAATGACGTAGGAGCTCAGTGCTTTAATAGCAGCTTGACTATCTGTATGAATAGCTATATCGCACTTCTGATAGTTTCTTTCTAGATGTATATCTAGACATCTTCCGATTGCAAGTATTTCCGTTTGAAGGACGCTTGTACAGGAGCCTAGCGATAGTGCACACTTGGTACTTGTCCCATAAATCCCAGCGCCAGCTCCTGTAGCGGTTTTAGAACCATCAGTATACCATTTAATTGTATTTTCTTTGAGATTGTAGTTGGTGTATTCCCTTTCCCAATCTTCTCTTTTACTTAGCATTGTACTGAAGTTCTTCTCAGTGCTTACTTTCTTGATCATTACATCGCTAGGAAGGTTTGCAGATGAGGTGTAGTCATTCAGAGAGGACCAAGCTCTCTGAAACCTGACTCTCTCATTGCCTGCTCCTTCTTTAGATACTCTGAGGATGGCCTCATGGGCTACCCTATCAATCACTAGATGTAGAGGTGTGAGGTCTGTGATGATCTCAAGCGCCCTGGTTGGGCACGTTCTCATAGCTCCCGTGATGCACACACAGGCAAGCCTTTGTACTTTGTCGAGCATTTTCCTCGTACTTGCCTGACTTGTCTTTGCAAACCAGGCTACTGCCCCATATGTGACTATAGGTCTTACAATCATGACGTACATCCATCGCAGTATTTTTGGGTTACAGCCCCAATTCCTGCCGCATAGACGCCTGCATGCCATCAGAGCTCTTGTAGCTCTGCCAGTAGCATTATCAACATGCTTATTCCACAGAAGTTTGCTATCCAGTGTTATTCCTAGGTATTTGACTTCAGACCCCCACTCCCAGATATTTCCGTTTAATACTAACGTTTTCATGGCTGGAAGTTTCCTCTTCCGAGTGAACGGAATCAATGTGATCTTGGTTGTGTTGATGTTCAGCCCCACTGACAAGCACCACTGCTCAATAATTCTTAGGCCCTTCTGCAATAGGTCGCAGAGAGTGCCTTCGCATGTACCTCTAATTATTAGGACTATGTCGTCAGCATAGCCTACACATTCAAAGCCAAGCTCCGTTAGCCTGTGTAGAAGTTCATCCACTACCAGGCTCCATAGGAGGGGGGGATAGCACCCCACCCTGAGGTGTTCCACGAGTAGCTTTGACGAAGACGGATTCCTCGCCCATCGTTGTCTCAGCTATCCTCGTCGTTAACACCTCATACATCCATCTTAAGATGGTATTATTCACTCCTCGCCTCTCAAGTGCATCTCAGACAGACACATGTGTTGTGTTGTCAAAGGCCCCTGATACATCCAGGAAGGCACACATGGCGATTTCTTTGTTATTCAGAGTTCTCTGGATGACTTCAGTCAGCTGATACAGAGCGGTCTCCGTTGAACGTCCCGCCCTGTAAGCATGCTGAGAATTGTGAAGTGGTGTTTTCTCCAGATTTGAAACCTTAAAGCTAGATGGAAAATAGCCCTCCTCAATACATCTATTGAACAAATCCGCAACGGGTGCAGCGATAACCGATGACGTCACTCGCAAAAGTCCGGCACTCAGTCCGGAGACATCCGCGCAGGTGGAGCTGTTCAAATTCAAAATAATATTTTCTATTTCCCCCGCCGTCACCGGCGATATGAAGAATGATGATGACGACCTAATATGCGACTTCGACAACACACCATGAGATGACCCCGTCCGCGCATCATCCAGCGAGCCAACCTTAGATTATATATCCCTCATATATCCCCTTATATATCAGGGATATATAATCTAAGGAGCCAACAATCCGATCTACAGAGTCAACAAAATAATCGCCGAAATCGGCAGCCGTTAAATTCGAAACAATTCTATTAGTTTCCGACTTATTTCTCAAGTTGTTTACAATTTTCCACACATCACGAGATTTGTTAGTGGAATCTCTAAGTATTTTATTTAATGCAATTTTTTGAGTGTCTTACCTTCAGTTGCAGGAACGTCCATTATAATTTAAAAGTGTCATTAAAATCCTAATGCCACATTAAACATGGTTTCCTGCCACAGAATACCATGTTTAATGTGGCATTAGGATTTAAATGACACTTTTAAATTATAATGGAAGTTCCTGCAACTGAGTGATACAGATGACTCATAATATTCTTTCAGGATCGCGAGGTCTGGCATTTGCCATGAGTTTTGTAGCCTGAAGTTTATTCCTCAGGCACTTAAGATCATCACCAAACCAACAACGATTAAATCCGCGTTCAGGGGGCGCTTTCCTCAGTGGAACAAATTTATTCATAGCATAAACATACACGTCAATCAAATTTTGTGCTAATTGATCTATGCTCAAACTTCCATCACAAAAAGAACTCCAATCGAGATAACTTATGTAGTTGTTAAACTTAGAAAGGTTTCTCTTGCAAAATGATCTATGATAGGTCGGCTCCGAAACCTTAGGGTCCCCGACCTCAACACTCAAATCCATATATCTAATAATTCTAAATATATAATTCCTAATATTAGTAGATATATGCTCAAATCGATACCTAGGAGCATACTAAGTGTGAGATGATCTGATATGCAGAAATCTATCACTTTCGCTTCCCTTACCCAGTGGGCACACACACGTTGAATAAATGTATTTTTAACGTTGATCGGTAGAAAAATACGTTATCGGTTGATTTTTCAACGTTGTCATTTCAGTTATAATTTATAACGTTAATTCAATACGTTTCAATAACATATATCAAACGTAATTTTACAATAATCAGTTATAAAATTGAGTGCTAATACGTTTCCTCCCGAAATTATTATAACGTTTATGAAATATGTTATTTTAACGTTCTTATGTAACGATTCCACAACTTCTAGTTCATTAGAATCGTTTCAAATACGTCTCCAGTCAACAATACGAATACGTTTATGGCAAATGTTATTTAAACGTTATCTGATGACAATTCCACAATTTCTCATTAATTTTTATCGTTTAAAATACGTATCCAATCAACAATATGGATACGTTAATGATTTACGTATGTTCAACGTACTTTTCTCACTTCCAGAAGAATAGTTCATCTGAAGATACGTTATTCTGAAATCGAATTTTAACGTGTGTTCTGAACGTTTTTTTAACGTCCATTTTTCAACTACTAGTCTATTTAAATCGTTGAAAATACGTATCCTGTTAACAATACGAATACGTTTATGGAAAATGTTATTTAAACGTTATCTAAAAACAATTCCACTATTTTTCATCAATTTGAATCGTTTAAAATACGTATCCAGTAAACAATATGAATACGTTAATGTTTTACGTATGTTTAACGTACTTTTCTTACTTCCAGAAGAATAGTTCATCTGAAAATACGTTATTCTGAAATCGAATTTTAACGTGTGTTCTGAACGTTTTTTTAACGTCCATTCTTCAATTTTCTAGTCTATTTGAATTGTTGAGAATATCCAGTCAACAATTCGAATACGTTTATGGAAAATGTTATTTAAACGTTATCCTAGAACTATTCCAAAATTTCTCATTGATTTGATGGAAGGGTCATAAAAGTTGACAATACTTAAGATGAAAAACAATATAAGGTGCAATTGAATTAAATGTATTTTTCCTTTACATTTCATTTCACGCTACTGAGGTAAAATTCAAAGAGGTGAAAAAAATTTCAATAGATTGATTTACACAAAAAAAAGCTGACATGTTTTAACAACTGGGCCAATAAATATTGACACTAATAATTTATTTTCAAATGGAATTCGTGAATCAGCACAAATTTGTCGAATTTCATCAGAAAATGAGGAAGATATTTTCAGGTGGCGCTTCCTTCCAATGAATCACCAATAGAAATTACTCTTCCAATTTCCAATTCCTCAACGCAATAATAATTCATATTCCTTATCTACATTACAATCCACTTTCAGGGAACGGATTTGCACAATCTGGCAACAAAATCAGCTTTCGACACTGTTCGCGGCATGCGCAACTCGTCTGTGACGGTCGCATCATTCGTGAATGCGCGGGAACTGCTTCTCTCTGATTGGCTTGTGACATTGCGTCTTGCGTCTACTTCTGCGCCTACTGCTGGGAGCTTGAGTGGTCGCAAATGCAACCGCCATCCGGTCATCGACTCCAACATTCGACAACACAACAGGCAAGCAAGTCTCGTTGATGCCGTTGATGGTTCAGTGTGTTGAGTTTCAGAGTTTCGGTTATATTGTTTCAATTATTATAATAGTGTTGTTAATTACATGTGAGTTGGTGAGTACTTTAATAATCATGGAAGCACCTATGATGCAAATGCTTGGAAATTTCAGTTCAATCACTTTATACTTCTGAGTGTACCCGCTCTACCTCCATTTTCCACCAATTTGATTTTGCCAAGCGTCGGTTTTATTTCAGGTGAGTATTCTGTTTCAATTCGCTTTTTTCTCAAGTTGTATTTTATTGATTGGCAATTATAAAATATATTGGTTAATATTTGCATCTGCATTTTGGATATCGATAATAATCTTGACATTTTCATGAAAATTTAATTATTTTCGAATGATTCTTTTCTGCTTTATTCGAAGCAATTCCAATAATAGATCGTGACAATAGCAATTACTATAAAAATGCTATTTTTCTATAATACTTTTCTTGAAAAAAAAATAAAATCTATTAGATGTAGGTAGATGTGTTAACCACAAAAAAATTTACATATAAATTTCAGAATAGAATGCTCGTGTCTGATTTTTTTTTCATATTTATAGAGGCTGTTAAGATTTCCTTCCCAACCAAAGAAATAGATGAGTTTCGACTTTGCACAGTCATGAAAGAATGGCTGAAATTTGCCACGGCGAGGTTGAAGAAAGCAAAATAGACGAACTATTATTTTATTTTTGTTTCTTGGATATGTTATAGTGAATGTCTCATTTTATAATATATTTTTTATAATAATCAGAAATGTTTTTTTTCTTGAGGTTCATCAATGAAAACACAAGGTAACTTTCGATTCAATTATGATTTATTCGTACCTCTTTGTGAAAACTCAAATATAGAATCCATATATTCTTTTTAAGTTATCGCATATACCTACCTATACGTTTTAGTTCAACATTTGAATAATTTATGCAAGATTCATATTTTTCCATTGAAAAATGTTTATCATAGTAATGACTTCTTATTCCAGGAACATTATACATTATTATACGAAATTTGTGTAATATAGGTAAACATTTCAATACAATGTTCAGATTATGCTCAAAATATATTGAATCATTACGTTGAAAGACAACGGTTAATGAGGATAAAAATTTTGGTGAAAATAAACATTATTAATATGTTAATGATTGAACATATAATTTCGTAGGGTAATATAATATATATACACGTTATAAATTAACTTTCAGACTGAGCACAAGGTATATTATAATAATACTTTGAAAGACAACGTTTATGTATAGGTATATGATATGGTGGAAATAAACGTTATTTATACGTTATCGGTTAGACAGCAAACTTGTATGGTAGAATAATATACATACACGTTATAAATTAACGTTAATATTGCGCCCAATTTATATTTAATCAATACGTTGAAAGACAACGTTTATGAAGTATATATGATATGGTATAAATAAACGTTATTTATACGTTATCGGGTAGACAGTAAACTTGTATGGTAGAATAATATACATACACGTTATAAATTAACGTTAATATTGCGTCCAATTTATTTTTGATCAATACGTTGAGAGACAACGTTTATTAATAACTAAATTATCGATGCAAGAAAACGTTTTTCCCCGCGACATTTTTACTGTTTTTCAACGTTTGGTTATGTAACTTGTTTTCAACGTATTTTCTACGTGCGCGTGCCCACTGGGTAGGGTTAGTTCACTACTATAGAAAACGTTATCAATGCATGTTGATGAGCCATTGAAAATTCTTGTTGGTTCTCTAAACGTTTGATTGAACCCAAAAGATTCGGTAATCACCACTTAACTCGTTTGACTTCCGATCGAAATGAATGTTGAAATCGCCGACCAAAACAAATCTGTAGCGCTCATACGTCACAAAAAGGGTACGGAGCATATCCTCCAGAGCACCGATCAATATGTCTGACTTTACCAAACAGGATCTATACAGGGTCTTTCACGAGGAACCTCACCCATATTTATACGGGAAACTACTGAACGTATTTTCATAAAATTCAGCACTTATAAGTATTTCACGATGCAGATGAAATCTAAAATATTTTCAAGGCATGAGCACCTCTGGTTTTTCCGGAAATGACGTCAACTTCCGTTTTTAAAATTAGAACACCATTTTTTTATTTCAGAAATAGATTCCTTAGAAAATTTCAAGTTATTTTGATTTAACATTTTTCAGTTTTGGTTGGAAAATTCTCTCTGAGCGGGAAAATTCGAAAATAGAGCTCCGCTGAAACAAGAATAACTTCGAGGTTTTTGGATGGAAAATTTTCATTTTTGGGATTTTTCAAGATGTAAGATTGATGTATCCACTTTAAAAATCAATCGCGATTCATGATTTAGGGGGTGAAAAAATCGCTTTCAAAGTTAGGGATGACAAAATCGTGAAAAATCAATTTTTTTATGGCAGATATTGAATCTACGTTAAAAAATTATGTGAGTGTATGCATCACACCCTTGCCCTAAAATGGATATTTTCTGAGTTATCCACAAAAAACTGTTTTTCGTCTTGAATTTTCAGCTATTTCTTTTCCCTTCACGCCAAAAAGATGAAATTTTCAGGAACTGTTATTTGAACCATGGTGTAGATTTTTCACCCCTTCTTGAAACCGACTTCAAGTTACTATTAGGAGAACCATGGCAAACTCTCGCAGTTATAACTAGAGAAGATGCTCAAAGTTTTGACCGTTAATTTCTAGACATTTATTTATACGTCTCAGGAATGCTTCGTGCGTTGCTCTTCTTATTTCATCGGGAGGAAGAGATCTGCAAAAGTGTTTAAAAACCAAATTAAGTTTCAAAACTATGAATCTAAAAATCTAAACAAACCTGAACGCATTTCTGACTCGTTCTATGCAGTCCTCTTTATCAGTCAGGGGAGTTGAGTAAACAATATTTTTTATCCTACCCCAAACATAATAGTCTAAAGGTTGTTAAGATGGCGCGAACATGCAATGTATGTTCTATTACTATCTCCCGACATTGTGATTATATAACGTGTTCTAATAACACCCTTCACCTTTTCCATTTGAATTGTATTCAAATTTCCGCAGAAAAATTTGAAGAGCTCAAAAAATCTGGCGAAGTGAAATCATGGAAATGTTTGTTGTGTTCTACAAATAATAAGGACAACCCGACAACCTAACCTCAAATAATATTTCTAATTCCCCAATCTCAGGGACTGAAATCGTCAATACAATACTCTCAAAGGATATTATGGACCAACTCATCTCAGATATCGCAGGTATTGTTAAATCAACAATTAAACAAACTACAGTCAATGAATTCGTCGAGGCCATTGCTGAATTACGTAAAGAGGTTCTGGTACTAAAATAAGAAAACCACAACCTTAAAGAAGCAATTTCAGTACTTAGTTCTAATAAAAACCAAATTAACATTGCGAGCAAAGATGGATTGACCTCTTCCACTAAAGATATGCCCAAGTTACAAGAAACCATGGAGCCGAAAATTGACTGTACCCTCATCGAAAAGTCAAGTAGAGGAGAGACTTATGCCTCTTTGGCGGCGACTAATGCGAAACCAAGTCTTCAAGTACAAACATCATTGACAGACAAATTGAAAATCAAGAAAAAAAATGAAATATCTCCAATTGACGGCTCGCTTGAGAATGAAAATCATATTTCCCTTCGAGTCGATAATGACGGCTTTACCACGATTGAAAAAAAGAAAAAACAGGTTCGTCGTTCACGTTCAGGAATATTAGGAACCGGGAAGGTTTCTGAAATAAAGGCAGTCACACGATACTCCCATGTGCATGTTTCAAATCTGGACCCAAATCTTACTGAGAAAGAAATAATAGATTATTTAATCAAGAACAATTTCACTGGAGTCAAGTGCCTCAAAGTGGTTTCCAATCGACCGGAAGAATATTCATCATTTCAGGTATCTGTGGCTTCTGAGGATTTCTTAAAACTGAAAGACCCACAACTGTGGCCGGAGGGTGCAAGAATTAATAATTTTTTATTTCGACTTCAAAAGAGACATTCCGCAAACTAGACATAAAAAGTAAGATTGAAAATATTCAATATAAATCAATAAACATAAAACATTCAGTCTATTGGTAATAGTTTGTCTAGGTTAACCGAGTTTGTAAACAATCAGAAATGTCATTTTATAACGGTCTGAACAGGAAATATCCATATATAGTATCACCAATTTCAAACTCATATCATCGTTTTGTAGGCCTCAAGGTAAACACGGTGGAAGTGCAGTTTATTGTAATTCAGGTCTCATCAATTATGTTTCGGAAATGAATGATATCGTCCGCTTAAGTTTACCATATTCATTTGAATGCTCGGCAATGAAGATTGAAACTAATAAAAAGTCAATTGCTTTGATTTCGATTTACCGGTCTCCTTCGCAAACCAACAGTTGTATCGATACCTTTTTCGAGAAACTCCTATATAAGAAATTTTAACTGAAATGCATATTTCTTATCTGGTTTGCGGTGATTTTAACATTCATATGGAGGATGGATGTGATGATGGTCGTAAGATGACACTTTTATCCATAGTTGAATCCTTCAATGCAAATTTAATTTTCAAGGACCCATCTCGCATCGGTACTACTAAATCCTGCTTAGATAATGTGATAACAAATATCTCATTGAAGTCTGCTATCACCGAACAACCACATCTTTCTGACCATATGGCACAAATAATTACATTCGATCATAATATTTCCTTAATCGAGAAAGAAATTGTAGAAAGGAGGGTATACAGCGAAATAAATATATTGAATTTCAATACAGCATTGAGTAATCACTCTTGGCAGGATTTATATGAAATGCCTACAAAGGAGGTGAATGAACAATGGATCTTATTTTCAGAAGTCTACGGTAAATATTTCGAAGAGTATTTTCCAATTAAAAGAATTAAAAAAATCTTTACTTAAATATTCCCCTACACGTGATCCAAATCTTCTTGCAATTAAACATAAATTCGACATTTTATTCGTTATTTCAAGCAGTGATCCGCGTTTTAAACATCTGTACCGGAAATTGAAGATTTCATACGACTGTGCACTGAGGGAATCAAAACGAAGCTATTTACAATCTCGTATCGCTCAATCTGACAATAAGTCCAAAACACTGTGGTCAATAGTAAACCAAAAAATGGGGAAGGGAACGAAAAGCGATAATCTTAAAATTTTTTCTGATGATCCTCGCACAGCCGTTGATAGCTTTAACCGCCATTTTTGTGCAACTTCTGAATCTAGGAATGATATTCAGCCTGAAATAGACGCTATTACGAAAAACCAAAATTCATTTTATTTTTTTGAGGCGACAGAGGAGGAATTGTTGAAACTGGTTGGAAGACTCCCTTATAAAAACAGTTCAGGTTATGAGAGAATACCGATGTCATTGTTAAAAAAATCTATTTATCACATTATTCAACCACTGAAGTTTATTATTAACAATAGCTTCACTAATGGCGTGTTTCCTGATTCATTGAAATATACGCAATCATAAAACCGCTGTACAAGAAGAGTGATCCAAAAAATGTTCAAAATTATAGACCAATAAGTCTTCTCAGTAGCTTTTCGAAGATCTTCGAGAAACTTCTCTCAAACCGGCTTTTAAGTTTTTTTACAAAATATCAAATAATTAGTCCACACCAACACGGATTCATTAAAGGCAAGAGTACAGATACGGCTATTTTTGAATTGGTCGATCTGATTATTGAGAGTTTCGAGAATGAATTAATTCCTCTTGGTCTTTTTATAGACTTCTCCAAAGCTTTTGATAACGTGGTGCACACAACTCTGTTACGAAAGCTTGAGCGGTATGGAGTAAGGGATAAGCAATTGGAGCTCCTGAAGAGCTACCTTCAGGGTAGACATCAAAGAGTAAGCATTACGGTCAACGGTATGGAATTTGTGTCATATGATGCTAAAATTTCTCAGGGTGTTCCTCAGGGTAGTATTCTGGGGCCTCTTCTCTTCATAATATATGTGAATGATCTACCTTATGTCCTCAATCAATTTCAGAGCGCCCATTTCATAAACTACGCTGATGATACAAATATTTTAATTCAATGCACCAACAACGAAGTACTACAACAACAGTTCACGAATAAAATGTTGAACTTACAAAGGTGGTGTTTTTCGCATAATTTGGAAATGAACGCAAATAAAACAGAGCATATAGTTTTCTCTCACAAACTGAGACGTACAGGGGAAATTCACCTACATCAAAAAGATTCTGAAATTATGTTGTCACCAGCCGCTAGGTTCCTGGGAATAAATAGCGACAAACACATTATTTGGGAAAATCACTCGAAGGCACTAATAAAAAGATTGAACTCTGCTGTATATTCTCTGCGTGTTCTCAGATCTGAACTGTCGAAGAGCTTTCTAGTTACCATTTACTTTAGTAATTTTCAATCGCTTCTGAGTTATGGCGTTATATTCTGGGGAAATTGCAGTTATGCACTATCGATATTTAGGATACAAAAAATGGCTCTGAGATGCATGTTTAACATGAAGTATCGCCAGTCATGTCGAGGTGTTTTCAGAGAAAACGGTATATTGACTTTGGCTGGTCTGTACATATATAAGTGTCTCCAATTTATATTCAAAAATATGCATTATTTCAAGAAATATGTTAAACTTCATAAAACTGAAGAGGAAAATGTACAGAGAATACCGAATTCAACCCCATCCAGATTACAAAAAAAACATCAACCAAATCAGTAAGAACATTCAGGTTATGGTCAAACAATACAGACAACAGACTTGGTTAAAGGCCTGCAACGAAATCAACATGTCTAAAGGAAAAACATTCTACCAACAGGTTAACAAACTCTCGAAATACAAACAATTTCATAATATACCTACTCTCAAAGACAACAACAACAAAGAATTTGAGACAGACGAAGAGAAAGTGGAAAAGTTTGCAGATCACTTCAGAGGCGCATTTGAATACGATAGAGATACCAAATACGACAACAACCAAGAAATAGAAGTTGAAGACTGGTATGAAAACCTATTCCGAAACAATGATCTCCCAGCTGACAGCGATAGTATGAAAATTGAGGAAGAAGAATACTTTGAAGCACTCTTTAAAACTAAAAACAGTGCCCCGGGCTCTGACACTATTCCTTGGAGTATTGTCAAGAAACTGGATAAGAATATACACACAAAAATAATGCACATTTACGAACACTGCATGACAGCAGGAATATCTCCAAAAATATGGAAAACAGGCACCATAATAACAATTCCCAAACATGGTACAGACCACCAAAAGGTAAAAAATTATAGACCCGTCACACTGCTGCCTGTATTGGGAAAACTGCTAGAAAAAATTATTAAAAGAAGACTCGAGGAAAAGCTCACTTGTACCATTCCAACATGCCAATTTGGATTTCAACACAAAAAAGCAACGATCCATCCTCTCACCATATTCATATCCAACACTCAAAATGCCCAACGAACCCGTAAGAAAACAGCCGCTGTCAGTTTAGACATCAACAAAGCATTCGACAGTGTGTGGCACAAAGGTCTGCTCTATAAACTGTACAAACTGAACACTCCAACTTACTTGATAAGGTTGGTGAAAGGCTTTTTGGAAAATAGGAATCTACTTGTGAAAATCAATGAGACAGTATCCACCTCATTCTCACCAGAACAGGGTACACCACAAGGCTCTCCACTTTCCCAACTGTTATATAATATTTTCTGCTGCGACATAATAGGAAACAATAACATGGAACAGTACCTCCTACTATATGCAGATGACACCATTCTTATATCTCATGGAAAAACCGAAGCTAAGTGCATAAAGGCTTTACAACTATATATGGACAGATTGATCACTTGGTTCTATAAATGGCGATTACGTCCCAATCCGGAAAAATCGAAGTTTTTAATATTTAACCACAAGATAAGACCAAGTTCACCTAAGATCCATGTGGAAAATATATATGTAACACCATCTCCATCAATAAAATACCTTGGCATACAAATTGACAACAAAGCTAATATGAAACTCCATTCAAACCTCACCAAAAAAAAAAACAATTGCAAGAGCAAAACATTTCAATTGCCTCACATATAAAAACGAAGGAATCAGTTTGTAGGCCAATTCTTGAATATGGACATACACTGTATGCAAACGCAACAAATTCGGTGTTAAGAAACATAGTGGAGAGAACATCGCTGAGAATAATAACAAGGCTGAGACACCCCCTTAATAGATTACACAATCCATCCAATGAATTACTATACACGAAGACCAGGATACAACCGATATCAGAAAGATTGAAAATTCTGAATGGAAGATTTCTGAAACGTGTAAAGGAGCAAGAGGATATATATGGGATGTTCCATAGAGATGAAGCGACTGAGACAACCAGAAAGTTTCCGACCCACACTGTGATAGACGGACTCATGAGCAACTAAAAACTTTCTATGAATAATTTTTACAGAAAATTGTTTTTTTTTATCTACTTCTACTGTAAATGGATGTACAGGGCTGAAGGACTCCGGTCGATGGCCTTTGACTATGGTCAATAAAGTACTGTTATTATTATTATAATAAACTAAATAAATACAATACACGAAATGTGATCCTCATTTATCCAAAACATTCACTTTCCATTACAGAAAACAATTGCACATATATGTGTATAACATTATTTAATGATTTACCTCAGCATATAAGAACACTTACTGATTTCAACATGTACCGTAAAGAGATCTATGAGCTCTTAATAAGGCGAGAACCCTATAGTGTTAGGGAATTTTTATCGTGACACGCCAATTTTTGTTAGGACGTTTCAGTCTTCATTGCCTGCATTCATGTTATGTTGTTAACAATTGTACATTTGTAAGGTAGTGATTTTCTGAAATAAAGATTATTATTATTATCTTTCATCATCGGTCTCCCGGTCTCAGCTTGAGCTGGTATTTCTTCTATGAACCAGTGAAAAAACATTTCAGTTCCTCCCACTAGTTCAGGAATTTCCGCACGATGTGACAGGTTTGCATTATTATTATCTTTCATCATCGGTCTCCCGGTCTCAGCTTGAGCTGGTATTTCTTCTATGAACCAGTGAAAAAACATTTCAGTTCCTCCCACTAGTTCAGGAATTTCCGCACGATGTGACAGGTTTGCAAAGCTACAGCCTGCTGTGCATATCCCGCGATCCTCTGGGATATCTCGATCTTTTGAAGATTTTTCTTAAATGATTTGGACATGACTCCCTCAGCCGAGATCACCAATGGAATAATAGTGACTCTCGACAATTGCCACATGTTCTTCAGTTCTTTTGCCAAGTTCTCGTACTTCGTTATTTTTTCCGACTCCGTTTTTCCGATGTTATGGGTCAATGGTACTGCCACATCAATTATCACCGCATACTTCTGATCCTTCTCAATGAACACAAGGTCCGGTCTATTGTAGTCCACTGTTCTATCCGTTGTTATGGGTCTGTCCCAATAGAGAACCGCTGCGTCCGTTTCCAACACTGCTGCAGGTTGATACCTATAATATGGTGGACAAGTATCCAAAAAACCATGCCTAAGAGCTAACTGCTGGTGAACAATTTTTGCCACTTGGTTGTGTTGGCCCAGATATGCGTTATCGGCTAGAACTCGACAACCGGCGATTATATATATGTTCAATAGACTCGCCGACTGCGCCGCACTTCCTGCATTTGTCTTCCACGTTCAGCTTCAAACAGTGCTTCTCATAGTTGCGAGTTCTTATAACTCGGTCTTGGATAGCCGTCAGAAATCCCTCAGTTTCAGGATACAAGTGTCCCACATTCAACCACGACAGAGAAGCTAATTTATCGACATTTTCCCCTTCAAGGTGTTGGGGGAATCGACCATGCAGAGCTTTATATTATTATTCTTCTTCATCGGTCTCCCGTTCACAGCTTGAGCTGGTAATTCCTCCATGAACCAGTGAAAAAACAGTTCAGTTCCTCCCACTAGTTCAGAAATTTCTGCACGATGTGACAGGTTTGCAAATCCACAGCCTGGTGTGCACATCGCGATCTTCTGGGATAATTCGATCCCTTGAGGATTTCTCTTCTCCATCTAGGAAGTGGTTTGTCCTCGCAATTGTTCACGTAATGAAAAGCTCGCATTACTTCAATATTCATTTCGCGGCTACACAGGATACGTGCGTTGCGAACTCCCCTGCGGGCAGTCCTCCTCACGGTGGTCGAGCCAGCAGGTAGAGTGGCATCTCGATCTTCTGCCATGATATCGGTTTCCACTTCTCGTTCATGGGTTTGCCACCATTTACCCTTAGTGGCCCAGGTAACTCGGGCCGTGGGGACGTCACCCCCCATGTGGCGTGGCAGAAACCAAACCACACCCGTGCGGTTATTATTATTATTCTTCATCATCGGTCTCCCGGTCTCAGCTCGAGCTGGTATTACTTCTATGAACCAGTGAAAAAACATTTCAGTTCCTCCCACTAGTTCAGGAATTTCCGCACGATGTGACAGGTTTGCAAAGCTACAGCCTGCTGTGCATATCCCGCGATCCTCTGGGATATCTCGATCTTTTGAAGATTCCTCTTGAATGACTTGGACATGACTCCCTCAGCCGAAATCACCAATGGTATAATAGTGACTTTCGATAATTGCCACATATTCTTCAGCTCAATTGCCAAGTTCTCGTACTTCGTTATTTTTTCCGACTCCGTTCTTCCGATGTTATGAGTCAATGGTACTGCCACATCAATTATCACCCCATACTTCTGATCCTTCTCAATGAACACAAGGTCCGGTCTATTGTAGTCCACTGATCTATCTGTTGTTATGGGTCTGTCCCAATAAAGAACCGCTGCGTCCGTTTCCAACACTGCTGCAGGTTGATACCTATAATATGGCGGACAAGTATCCAAAAAACCATGTCTAAGAGCTAACTGCTGGTGGACAATTTTTGCCACTTGGTTGTGTCGGCCCAGATATGCGTTGTCGGCAAGAACTCGACAACCTGCGATTATATGTTCAATAGACTCGCCAACTGCGCCGCACTTCCTGCATTTGTCCTCAACGTTCAGCTTCAAACAGTGCTTCTCATAGTCACCATCTCTCCTGGGTAGATAAAGCCTTTTCACCGATGCGTTGGTGTGCAAACATCGGAACTTTGTCATTAGACGGCGGGTGAGTCGGTCCAACTCATTCAGATCAGCGTCTGACCACTTCAAAACTCCGAAAGTGTAGGTCAGAGCAGGCGTAGCCCAGGAGTTCAAGGCATCGATCTGGTTTCTAGCAGACAGCTTGGTGTTGAGCACTTTGGTTACCCTGTTCTTATATTTCGCAGTGAACTCAGCTTTCAAACGGGTGTGGTCAATCCGCTGATTTTGAGGAATGCCCAGATACTTATAGGTCTCTTCTGGCAACATACTGTGGATGTCCTGAAATTGTTCCTGAGTGTTCTCCATTTTACCCTTCCTGATGTTGACTATAGCGCATTTGTCGAGACCGAAAGACATGTCAATGTCTTTGCTGAAGGAGCGCACTATATCTATCAGCGAGTGAAGTTGATTTTGGTTCTCGCCGAATAGTTTCAGATCATCCATATACAATAAATGGGTGAGTTTTCGCGGATTCCTCATTGCTGGTCTGTACCCCATGTTGGAGTTTCTCAAAAGAGTAGATAGAGGATTCAGTGCTATACAAAACCACATCGGCGACAGGGCATCTCCCTGAAATATCCCCCTCGATATTTTTACGGTTCCAGCATTGATGTTGTTTATAAGAATATTCGTTTTCCATGTACTCATTAGGTGTTGGAGCACGCCTCTTATTTTCGGGCAGATCTTATAAATCTCCAGTACTTTCACAAGCCAATCGTGGGGCACGGTATCGAAGGCCTTCTGATAGTCGATATAACATAGACTTAAATTCCTTCTTCTCGCTTGGGCTTGCTTTAACACTACAGCGTCTATGGTGAGTTGATGTTTGCATCCTGCCGATCCTCTTGAGCAGCCTTTCTGTTCTTCTTCCAGAATGTTGTTGGCTTCACAGTGACGATATATCGCATTATTCAAAAGGGTTGTGAACAGCTTGTAAACCACCGACAAACACGTTATGGGTCGGTAGTTTTCTGGCTTGCTGCGATCTTCTCTTTTGTGAAGCATATAGGTGTTGCCTTGAGCAAGGAAAGTAGGTATCTTGAAGGGGTCTTCCAGTGCCTCCGAAAAACATCTAGCCAGACTTGGGAAACATGCTGGAAATTGTTTAACCCAGAAGTTGTGAAGTCGGTCGGGTCCTGGCGCCTTCCAGTTACTAGTGTTTTTGACAATGTTGGAAATTTCTTCGACTGTGAAAAGATCTGTCTTCATCTCAACGATTTCTGAGGCCTGGTGTTCAATGTCCGTAAACCAGCTAGTATTCCTCTGAAATTGACCACTCTCCGACCATAGAGAACTCCAATATTGCCGAAATTCGTCATTGTTGATGTCAGCATGCTGATTGGAGGAGATTTCGGATGGCTTTTCAAGACTTCTGAAGAACTTCCTTCTGTCTCTCAAATATTCAGCGTTTTGTTGTTTTCGCTTTGTTAGCTCATTGTATCTTCGCAGGCGAGCACCTTTCGCTTTAGCTTGCTGTCTCAAGCGATCTTTCAGATCAACTATCAACTCTTTATGTCGTGGGGATTCCAGGTCCAGCCCTGCGGATGTGGCTATTTTTCGCACTTTGTTCAATACTTTACGCGATTTATTATCCTTCAGGAACTCATCCAAGACATCAACTTTTCCTCGAAGTTTATCGACGTCCTGCATTAATCTTCTTTTCCAGGCAGGAGTTTGATTTTTAACTTTCTGTTCACTGGTTCTGGGGATGTAGATCTTTTGCCCATTTTGTCCGATTACTGTGATGGCAGCACAGTACAGAGATAAGTGGACTTGTTCCAACGTCCATTGAGTGCTCAGGTGTTCTGCCAATATTTCGTTGAGCCACTCGATGTTATTTTTGGCCGTAGAGTTGAAGTTCAATTTTGGTAGGATGGGGCGGTTGAGCGGATCAGTAGATTCGTATTGCGCCAGGTTACTATAGAAGGTGTCATACAGTTGGCGATATTGTGGGGAGTCTTGGTGAGCAATTCGTGTGACAGACAGGTCCCTGGCCGTATCTGCTGGTCTCTCCAGTGGCTCCGTGGGTTCTTCATTCTGACTTCCGACAATCTGTTCTTGATTGATTGTGTAGCCCATTTCTCTCTTGATCTCATCTAGTTCCTGTCTTGTCAAGTAGCCTTTTCGTATAATAACATTTTTACGATCCGCAATGTTCCCTTCCGTTAGCTGGAGTTCTGGATGTCTCTTGGTGAATTCAGTATAGAGGGAGTATCTCCATCCAGGAAGTGGTTTGTCATCGCAATTGTTCACGTAGTAAAAAGCTCGCATTACTTCAATATTCATTTCGCGGCTCCACTTAATACGTGCGTTGCGAGCTCCCCTGCGGGCAGTCCTCCTCACGGTGGTCGAGCCAGCAGGTGGAGTGGCATTTCGATCTTCTGCCAAGATATCGGTTTCCACTTCTCGTTGCTGTTGTGGTGCTGTATTTTGTTGAATGACAGGAGCCCGCTTCCTCAGCACCCTGCCACCGACGGATCGCATGCTGTCATGTCCAGCGCCGGCTCCGGACATGCCCTGGCGCTCCCCAGGCAGCGACTCTCTTCCGAGGCTTACTTCATTCACCATTTTCATGGGTTTGCCACCATTTACCCTTGGTGGCCCAGGTAACTCGGGCCGTGGGGACGTCAACCCCCATGTAGCATGGCATAAACCACACCACACCCGTGCGGGGTGTAAATATTATTATTATTATTATTATTATTATAAAGGAGTTAAATCGGGAGAACGTGTTGGCCAAAGATGTGGACCATTGTTCGCCAACCATCGATCTTCAAATAGCCTGTAGAGGATATTTGACACATTGAGTGAATTGTGTGGAGGCGCGCCATCTTGTTGATACCATAAGTCATTATGGTTCTGTACTAGCGGCTCAATTATTTGAGTCAAAATGTCAGAATATCTATCTCCTAAGGGAGAACATTCTTTAAATAATGCAAACATGTGTAGTGTTCTATCTTAAAGTCCCATCATATGTGAACATCGAGAATTGCATTATTTTTGATGGCGCAAAAAACATTGAAACTCCAGGTCTCTTGAAAGTTCCATTGTCTGAAGTGGTGTTTGTTCTCTTCATCCCAATAATGACTGATATGCCTATTGAAAGAACCATTCTTTGTGAATTTAGATTCATCTGTCCAAATTATACAGTCCAAAAAGTTTTCATTCTCTTGAAATCGAATCATCATAGCTTCGCAAAACTCTGTTCTCCTGACGAAATCAGTTTCCTTCCAATGCTGTACCCTATTGAATTTATATGGGTGCATTTTATGTTTTTTTAATATTCTCCAAACACTCGATTGAGATAATCCCAGATCAATCTCGGCATCTTTGAGAGAATTTTGAGGATTCACACGAAAATATGCAAGAACTGTAGTTTCGTTGTTCTCATCTTCTACTACACTTTTTTCTCTGTGTATAGTTTTCTTAACGAAAGATCCGACATTTCTCAAGTTTGTCATGGTTCTGTTAATGGTATCTCTCGTTGGTCTGGGTCGGTCAGGAAACCTCTCAATGAACAGTCGAATCGTTCTATCTACAACTTTATTACATTCTCCATGAAGTAGAATGAGATTTAAATAATCTTCATTGGTGAAATTAGGCATAGTGATCGATTTTATAACTGAATACGAATTATCACCAAATTAATAGTAAACACAAAATGCTACTGAATAAAGAGGAATTTGGCAGATGTAATTAATGATATCTATCATTAAAAAAAAAGAATGTAAAACATGGTAAGTTTTTGCATGTGGTTCATAAGGAATTATTTATTTATCACTGGAGAGAAAACCGATGGCCGATTAGTTGAAATAAAGAGGTTTCCGATACAAATTCGAATCCAAATTCGCCATCTATTTAGGAACAACCTGTAACTTTTTTCTCTTGCATATTAGAGTAGTAAAATCTAAAACATGGTTTAAGTAACAGTTCCTGAAAATTTCATCGTTTTGGCGTGAAGGGAAAAGAATCAGCTGAAAATTCAAGACGAAAAACAGTTTTTTGTGAATAACTCAGAAAATATCCACTTTAGGGCAAGGGTGTGATGCATACACTCACATTATTTTTTAACGTAGATTCAATATCTGCCATAAAAAAATGGGGTTCTGATTTGAAAAAATTGATTTTTCACGATTTTGTCATCCCTAACTTTGAAAGCGATTTTTTCACCACCTGTGTCATGAATCGCGATTTCGATTCCTAAAGTGGATACATCAATCTTACATCTTGAAAAATCCTAAAAATGAAAATTTTCCATTCAAAAACCTCGAAGTTATTCTTGTTTCAGCGGAGCTCTATTTTCGATGTTTTTTTTCGAATTTTCCCGCTCAGAGAGAATTTTCCAACCAAAACTGAAAAATGTTACATCAAAATAACTTGAAATTTTCTAAGGAATCTATTTCTGCAATGAAAAAATGGTGTTCTAATTTGAAAAACGGAAGTTGACGTCATTTCCGGAAAAACCGGAGGTGCTCATGCCTTGAAAATATTTTAGATTTCATCTGCATCGTGAAATACTTATAAGTGCTGAATTTCATGAAAATACGTTCAGTAGTTTCCCGTATAAATATAGGTGAGGTTCCTCGTGAAAGACCCTGTATACAGCTAAAATTATCAATTTGACAATACCCCGTGAGATCTAAAGACCTACACGAAAGACCCTCCCTTACAAAATAGCTACCCCTCCATGTATTCTAGTGGTTCTACAAAAAGCAGAAACCAGATCAAAATTCAACAATGTAAATGACCTCAGACAGTCGAGGGACGTTATGAAATGTTCTGCAACACAAAATACATCACAATTTGAAGTCTCGAAATATGAATTTAGAGTATCGATTTTATTGAAAGTCAAACCCTGTATATTCAGGAAAAGAATCCCGAATACGGCAGTCTTATGCGAGTGTACTCGAACCTGGTATCGCAATCATCGGGGTAGCTCGCTTTTTCTCTTCCCGTGAAAAAACCTATTGACGTGGGTATTCTCCGGCCAGATAGAAGCATCCATCGCCTCACTAATGGTGGTATTCTGCTTTCATCTGTAAGCCAATCTGCAACTTTTTACGAGCTTACAGGAAGAGTGCGATTCTGGACTTTCTTTCGGTGATCTGTAGCTTACAGAAACCGTAAATATTTACGAGTACTCAAGAGATGGTCGGAAGCCTATCGGATGATATATTGTGAGGTTATGTCGAATGCTTTGTTTATTTTCTGGTGAACAACTTTTTGAAATAAGATTCATAATGAATGATAATAATAATATGGCTTTGTTTATTGGGTTGTTATCAGAAGATAACCATAACAGGTGAGTATTATTGCACAATAATATATATGATCTGAAAATCATTATTATTTTTAATAGGAACTTCATTAGAATTGAAAGGAGAAGGTTTCGTGATACAATGAATCCTTTCGAAATGCCGGATGCTCAGTTTATAAAATTGTTTAGATTGAAGGAGCAGTGCACCATATACTTCATAACTGCTTTACAGCAATTTTTACCCACAAGAAATGCAAATGCTATTGCATTACCCAAAAAAGTAATTCAGCCTTTTCAATTGTTTGAATAGAATTGATCTGAGGTTTATACATTTTGGGTGTTGATAAGGTACTCTCAACTTTTTGGCCATAGGGTCTTTCCAGAATTCTGTAGGCTCCAATGCCATTACATAAGGAATATGTAAAATATAATTAAAACCAATCTGAAAACATCATTTGAACTTTATTCATCACTTAACCTCAGTCATAAGTTATAACAAAAATAATAATCTCTTCTAAATATTCATTTATCCTGCAGATAAGTTGGTCCCAAGGTAGGATTAATAATATTGCTTCGGAGAACATAATCATTCTCCATCTGCTCACGACTTGTATTTTTGGTGCGTTTTCTTTTAGTGCCTATTGAAATATCAACGCTGAAATGTTGAAATAGCAATAAGTATTACATAATGATTAATCACGAATTAACTTACCATGGACTTGACATTTTTTTCTCGCCTATTTTTGATTTACAACGAAACGAAAACACGTTAACTAGGTACTCAACAATAACATTCAAATCAAAACTTACGATTGTAGGTTATGTTTATCGATAAGTAGTTCAAAAGTAACACTGTAACTGAGATAGTTATAGGAACAATTCCAGAATAGCAATATTTACGAATCTGTAAGTCGGCCACTTACAGATCGATCGTACGCTACAGAATCGTAGCTTACAGATGAAACGCAGAATACCACCATTAGATGAGATTCGTTTAGTGTGATCTTGAAAGATGAGTGATAATCAGGATATTTGGATGCCAATTGGTCAACACGAACCTCAGGGAAACGGTTAATCAAAAATTCCCTGACATCATCCACAGTTGTTTCAGGACGCAGTTTATAAACATGAAGGAAAGCCAATTTTGTTACTGACTTTAATACCTTATTATTATCAACAGATGCCTTGTCAATAATGCCTGTTCCAATTACAGTCTTATTTTTATTCGTCCTTTCTGTTTTCCTCTTGTTAACTTGGTGTGCTCCTGAGTGTTGTTCCCTTTGTTTGGTGACGTCAGCTGTAGGGTCTCCACTTGTTGTAGATAACTTTCCGTTTTTACTTTCACGATTTATTTTCTCATCATGTCGATCATGGTGAACCATTCCAATTATAGCGAAAAAGAAATGAATGAGAATAAGATTACATTCATCTTGGATTCAGGTGCATCTGATCATGTAATAAATAGAGGAGATTTGACTAAAGACTTTGTCGAATTATCTGAACCGATTAAAATCTCAGTAGCGAAGAAGAATGCGTTTATAAATGCAACGAAAAAGGGCGATATGATGGTTACCACCAACATGGGCGTCTCAGGTGTTCTGAAAGATGTCCTGTATTGTCCAGAGGTTTCACAAAATCTTCTTTCTGTCAGAAAAATGCAGGATGCCGGAATGGAGATTGTTTTCAACAAACAAGGAGTGGTAATAAGTATAAATAAAAAGACAGTGATAACATGAAAGTCTTTGAATAATTTATTTGGTTTAGAACTATCAGTTCATGATAAAACAATAAATTCTTTCACCCAAATGAACAAAGTCCGTGGCAGTTATGAGTTATGGCATAAACGCTTAGGTCACATAGGAAAGTCGAAATTCTTAGAATTAAAAAATAAAAGTATGATTAAAGATATAGAGTTATTGGACAAAGTAATGCCGAGCAAAGACTTGTGAGAAGCTTGTATAAACGGAAAACAAGCTAGATTATCATTTAATAAAATCAAAGATAAAAGTCATACAAAACGACCATTGTACAATGTACACTCTGACGTTTGCGGTCCAATCACTCCAGTTACAATAAATACTTAATAAAAACAATTTCGTTATATTCCTTGACGAATTTACTCACTACTGTGTCACTTATCTAGTTACATTTAAATCGGGTGTTTTCTCAGCATTTAAAGATTTTTTAGCGAAAAGTGAAGTACATTTCAATCAAAAATTAGTTAACTTATACAGTGCACTTGGGGAGCGGAAACCCCGGCCATCAGTACTACATTGATGGGCACTTGGTGCGAGTTACCAGTTCCCAAAGCGATCTTGGCGTTCTGGTTTCCGACGACCTCAGTTGGTCTCAACATATCAATGGTATAGTGAGCAAAGCTAATAGACTCATCTATCTCATCAGGCGATCATTTCCCCGTTGCTCAGTGGAGACCTGTAGACTACTCTACATGACCTATATTCGACCCATACTAGAGTATGCTGGTCCTGTCTGGGCGCCTGTGCTGGTTCGGGATCGTGAAACCCTGGAGGCGGTCCAGCGAAGGCCAACCAGGATTCCGTTCGGTATTATGCGTCCAACGTACGAGGAGAGACTCATTTTGTTTGGACTGCCATCTTTTTCGGATCGTCGTGCGCGGGGCGATCTCATCGTGACTTATCGCGCCCTCCACGGGCTTTTCGGTTGTGATATGAGTGGACTATTTGTGCGGGATCGTGCGGGTCGCCGTGGTCATGACCTTAAACTCTACCGTGAAAATTTCAGTTGTACCGTTCGAGAGCATTTTTTCTCCAATCGTGTATTCCACGCTTGGAACGTCCTGCCTAGTGAAGTTGTATGCGCCCCTTCAATAAACACTTTCAAAAACAGACTCGATCATCACTTGAACGTATCGTGATTTTCAATGTTCATTTGTCTTATTTTGATTCGCACAGCAGCAATGTATTTCTCATTTATTTTTTTTTGTGTTTATATGTACTTGAGATGTATAGGCTCTGGCCTCTTCTCTTATCTTCATTAAATAATAAAAAAAATAATAATAATAATAATGGAAGGGAATATTTGTCGAATGAAATGAAGGCATATTGCGTAGAAAGGGGTATAAGTTATCATTTATCCTCGCACACCACAGTTGAATGGTGTCTCCGAAAGAATGATTAGAACAATAACTGAAAGAGCTCGTGCCATGATTCATAATGCTAAATTGGATAAAAGTTTTTGGGGTGAAGCAGTATTAACTGCGACATACTTAGTAAATCTGACTCCAACAAATGCTCTAAAACAAGCCAAAACACCATATGAAATGTGGCATAATAGAAAGCCACAAATTAAATATTTGAAGATATTCGGTTTCACAGTATATGTATATCCACAATAAAGTCAGAAAAATGAAATTTGATGATAAATCATTTAAGGGCATTCTAGTTGGTTTTGAACCTAATGGTTTCAAAGTGTGGGATATTGAAACAGAAAAATTCATAGTAGTTAGGGATGTAATTGTGGATGAAATGAATTTTTTGAATTCCCGACCTATAATGAAAGCAAATAATTTAGAAAATCATAATGAAACTGATGTTTCTGAACGTTGTTCAAAATCAGTAAAGAAATCCTTGAAACCTGATAGCGATAAATCAGGAGGCTCAAGGTCATGTGTAAAAGAAACTGGTGCATCTGATTCAAGTATCAAACCAGTAGTTAAATCTGATGTAAGGAAATCAGATAGACTCTGTAGAAAGGGAACGGATATAAAATCTGATGAAGAGAAATCAGAAGCCACAGTCCCTGAGAAAGAACAGAGTAAAATGAATATCGAATTAGAGGTGAGGACTATAGTGAGTCTCACAAAAGTGAACATGACATTGAAATTTCACCTAAATTAAGACGAAGTGAAAGAATAAAATATCGCCAAAATATCAATTACAGTGAAAATGATTACATAATGTCGGCTCAATCTATTGTTTGCGAAATCCCCAAATGTTTTCAGGAAATAAAAGGGAGGTCTGATAGAGATCGCTGGGAAAAAGCGATTGAAGAAGAAATAAATTCATTATTGATTAATAAAACGTGGTCCTTAATTAAGAGGCCTGAAATAAAAACATTATTGATTGTAAATGGGTATTTAGCATCGAAAATTATGAATTTGGAAAACCTTTGAAATATAAAGCGAGACTTGTTGCTAGAGGTTTCAGTCAAGAATATTAACATAACATAACATAACATAATCTTTATTCTCATAATCAATGCAAAATTTACAAATGAAAAGAGATAACCGTCAAAAATAATATAAATTCAATAAGATTTAAAAGAATATTCCATGAATTCCTTGATGGAATATGGTTCGATATGAACAATAAGTTTAGTTATTTCTATTTTGAATTTTTTTAAATCTGGTAAAGTCATGAAACTCTTTGGTAGTAGATTGAAAATTTTTATACACATATATCTTGTGTTTCTTTCTGTTAGTGTAAGAGAATGCTTCGGGAAGTGGTATGGAATTATAATTATATTTGATTGATTATAATGAAACTCTTGCACCAGTTGCGAGAATTGCAAGTTTTAGATTTATAATCGCATTTGCCAATCAATACAATTTATTAATACATCATATGGATGTCAAAACAGCATTCTTGAATGGTGATTTAGAGGAAGAAATTTTCATGAAAGTTCCTGAAGGAATTGCATGTGTAGATGGCCAAGTCTGCAAATTGAATAAAGCTATAATAATATGTTTATTCATCAAATCAAATAATATGATACACAAATAATACACAAATAAACATTGTAAGTTACAGAGGATTTTATTTTAGATAAATTCCTGTGTGTAACTGTAAGAAAATAAACTTTTTTTCTCTGTGATTGTGAGTTGCCCCAAACATAATGCTTCATTCTGGTCAAAAATAACTATTAATTCGGGTGAGTTGCCATCATTAGGTGAATTGTCATCATCGGGTGAATTGTCATCATCGGGTGAACTGTCATCATCGGGTGAATTGACGTAATTGGTTGATTTGTGTCATTCGGGTGTATTGCCTTCTTATATACATATATACATATTCTTATATCCATTATAATATCCATATAGCCATGCAATAGTCGTTGCCTAGGGACTATTGGTTTATGATATTTCCTATGAATGTTCTACCTTTTTCCATTATCCATGACTTGCTTTTTGCTCTGAGAAGTTTATAATTTTTGCATTTCTTCAGATACTCGGGAAGTTGGTTATGCAATCTCGGAGCCAGATAAAAACAGTATCTCTGACCTATTCTTTTTCTCGACCTCGGCGTTTGGTAGGTATTTTCTTTACTTCTTGTGGCATACAGGTGATTGGTTTTTTCTAGTTTAATATTCCCTTTGAATATATTCATGATTATCTTGAGTGTAAATAATTGTCTAGCATCGAGTGCCCCTGATAATTTATACAGATGTTCGCTGGGATAAGTCAACCTTTTACCAAAGATTATTCGCAGTATCCATCTCTGGATGACATCTAGCTTTTTGAGGTGTTTATCATATATTCCACCCCAACCAAGGATTCCGTAATTGATCTGCGACTGCACCAGTGCATTATATAGCATCATTAGATGTTCAGTGTTTCTGAAATATTTTTTCATGTATCTAAATTTATATAATAGACCTCTCAGTTTCTTCACTGTATATTGTACATGTTGGTCCCATTTTAGGTTTGCATATAGATGCATAGAAATACCTGGTGTTGGCACTGATTAGATTTTGTTTAAGACTTTCTTGTCGATCGAAAACGTGATATTTTGTGCAGCTTTTCATTTCTCCCGAAAGGGGTCGCGTTTTTTGTCGTTGCCGCAGTAGCGCCACGACCGATAAATATTGCGGATTTATTCCGGAACTAGTCCAAAATCTGAAATCTAGGATGCCATTTTGATCTACAAATTTTGGTCACGATTTTTAGTAGGGAGTCGTTACTCCAGGTGTTCTATGCATCTATGTTTGCATCTATTATTATGCTTAGATATTTCATCGAGTCTACCTCAGGAATCTTCAGGTCCCTATCTACCTCAAGTTGCCCCATTGATGGTACACCCGTTGTGTACGAAGAGAAGGGAAGATATTTCGTTTTATTAGTGTTTAGAGTGAGTTTGTTAGCTTGAAACCAAACACGTAATTTTCGTACATCCACTTCCACTTTTTGCTTCAGTTCAGTCCATGTTGATGCTCTATAGTGTATTGCAGTGTCATCTGCAAAGCTGATGCTGTTCCCAAAGCTGTTGCATTTCATCAAGCTGTCGATGTAGATCAAGAACAAAAGGGGCCCGATAACCGTGCCCTGAGGAACTCCATAAATAGTTGTTCTTGAAGTGCTTTTGTTGCCGTTTATTTCTACTATTTGCTTTCGGTTCATCAGATAGCTCTCAGTAACCGATAACTCACCCCGCGAAACCCATATCTCCAAAGCTTCGCACACAACCCATCATGGCATACCGTGTCGAACGCCTTGGCAAGGTCCACGACAATTCACAATTTCGGAATCTGCTCATCTAAGCATTCGTAAATTCTTCCGATCAGGTCCCCAATTGCGTCCTCCGTAGACTTGCACTGTCTAAATCCATATTGATTTTTCTCCAATACATTATTTCCCTCTAGAAACTTCACCATTCGTTTCTTGAGGATTCTTTCCATGATTTTTGCCAGAGTTGAAATGAAAGTAATAGGTCTGTAGTTACTCAGGTCCTCCCTATCCCCCCCCTTGTGAATTGGCTTAATCACCCCCAACTTAAGAACATCAGGACAAATCTGTCATAGAAAACTTACTCATCAAAAAGTTCTTGAAACTCGATAACGTTTCATTATTTGCTGTGGCGATCACAACATCATCCACATAAAGCACTACGTATATATTGTTTGAGATGGGTTGTCTGTCTAGAAGATATATACATCGATCAGCTAATGAATTTTGAAAACCAAGATTTTTAAGTTGAAAGTGAAAGCGATTAAACTTTTCTTGGGTATCAAAATTACTACAAAACATAATGAAATCACACTTGACCAGAGTGCAAACATAAGAACTATTTTGAATAAATTCAACATGTATGACTGCAATTCAATAAGTACTCAATTAGAAAGTAAATTAGATTACGAAACTTTAATCAGACGAATATTATGAAGCGCCCTGTAAAAATCTTATTGGATGTTTAATGTATTTAATGATATGTACAAGGCCTGATTTGAGTATATAGGTGAATATTTTGAGTATTCAAATAAGAACAATATGGAACTTTGGAAATTCTTAAAAAGAATACTGAGGTATTTAAAGGGTTCAATAGATCTGAAATTAAAATATGTGAAGAGCAACTTTGAAAATATTTTAGTAGGTTATGTTGACTCTGATTGGGGAGGCAGTTTTCATACGGATAGAAAAAGTACTACCGGTTATTAATTTAAATTATTTGAGCATAATACAATCACTTGGAATACTAAACGGCAAACTTCAGTCGCCGCTTCATCTACTGAAGCAGAGTATATGGCTCTTTATGAAGCTGTCAAAGAAACGCTATGGATAAAGTCTTTCGCCAAAAGTATCAATCTAGATATAACTGAACCTATAATCATCTATGAAGATAATAATGGTTGTATCAGTTTGGGGAATAATCCAACCAATGGCAATCATAATAAAAGATCGAAACATATTGATATAAAGTATCATTTTTCCCGAGAACAAATTGAAAAGAACGTTATTAAACTTGAATATATTCCCACAGGTCATCAGCTGGCAGATATGTTGACGAAACCATTACCAGCAACGAGTTTCTTGGAATTTACTTCCAAGTTAGGTTTGGAAAATTGAAATTTTTCAAGGTTTAAGTACATCTTCATTTTATCAATAAATCTTCACTTATGTGGAAATGTAGCATGTACATATTAATTTTAATAATTTTGTTTTGTATCTATGGTCTGATGTGGTTTTTCTGGGTTTTCCACATCCTTGCAATAAATGTTGGGCCATATTGTATTTTCCCCAGATGAACAAAGGAGGATCTTTCTATACTCAATAATATATATTCATTATGAAATACAATTTATAAATACTGTGTATAAATAAGGTAGATAGTGTTTATCGAAATAAAAACATATTGTAATATGTAATGTAATTAAAAGAGATTTATTTTTGAGGCGGCGTGTTGAAATATTCAACAGCAAAACCAAATCTCTATTTTCCCACAGAACGAAACATCATAAATTGGGTTCAATATTTATTCGTTACTCAGTTTATTTCTACTCCAAAGTGAAGTGTACCTATGTGGTGACAGATTTAATTCTTACCCTATGTGTAACTTGATACTTTTCGTATCGACACATTTAGTATTAGGAATAAGGAAACAGAAATGATTCCTTTTTATATGGTTAGTTATTCAGTTCGTTTCTTCGAGTATAGATCGACCTCCGTATTCTTAAATTGAATAAATCGAATATTCAGAATTCTGTGTTTGATTGAAATCAACCCTAAAGGAACTTATAACTCAACATTTTTTCTATCAGTAGTACTAATTTTCATGATTTGAATATAAAAATATTGTAATATTCTTACTTCAACATATCATAGAAACGAAAGAAAATTTGTGCCATTCAAACAAAAAACAGATATTTCATCAGTTTTTTTCCCTGTTTCCAAATTTCTATTTGATTTTATTTTATCTCATATACCGTGTGATATTTCTCACTTGACATGTGAATTGAAATTTTTGAGTACGGGCCAGCAATTTTTTCAATTTTTTTTTCTTATGCTGACAGAGAATGCCTGTATGAACACACATGTAAAATATCAGCGAAAAACATATCATATTAACGAAGATATGGGAGTTCATAGATTTAGCCTTTTTTCATAAATCACCCTATATCTCCGAAACGAATACCCTTATGGGACATTTGAAACCCAAATTCTCATTCAGTTTGAGGTCCTCTATCTCCACTTAGCCGTTGTCCCTTACGTCACCAGTCACCCTGTATATTATATTCATATTTTAGAATTGAACGCAAAATATTTAAGTTACATACTTCCATCTTCGAAATCTATTTTTTTGTCGTCTTTCGAAATATACATAACATCTACATTTCTCGCAATTTTTGAATTTCCAGTTGACGCAAGCGTACAACCGACAACGCAATCCTTACCAAAGATTTGGCTTCACGTTGTGACTGTTAAAAGCAGGGGTATAATCCATATTGATATTATTAGAAATATTATACAGTGTGACAATAAAAACCTCGGACAAACTCTTTTTCATTTAACTTTAGTTAACAGAAGAAATTGAACAAAACAACAACAAATAATAATAGCTTGAACATTTGTTAATAATATACTTCAGCCGTTTCGAAGTGGCTTCCTTTGGCGACGATACACAGCTTCAGACGCTTCTTGAAATTTTCGGCAATGGGCCGCAGTGTTTTTTAGCACAAGCCCTGTGCTCCAAAATCGGCCACACGCTGTAGTCCATTGCGTTGAGATCCGGCGAGTAGGGCGGCCATTCTGCAGATGAAATGAAACAAGGAAAATGGGTCTTACACCATTCTTGCGTCATTTTCGCTCTGTGAGCCGGAGCGGAGTCCTGTTGAAAGGTCCATTGCGTATCGCCGAAGTGCTGCTTGGCCCACGGAAGTACTACGGCCTCGAGGATGTCGCGGCGGTAGACTTCCTGATTGATTTTGACCCCTTGATCCACGAAAACTAAGGGAGTTTTTCACTGCCGCAAATTTCGCCCAGACCATGAGGGATTGCGGATTTTGACGGTGTTCGAGGATGGCCGATGTACCGGGAGCGTAAAGGCAAAAGCCTGTATAGTACAGAGCGCGACGTTCGCGCGACGCTCTGTATCACTCGTGGTTTTGTTTATGGATACGCTGCGTTGCGTGTGACAAATCGCAGTAAGATACAGAGAAACTGTCAAAATTCCTCGTCCGGCTCACTTGAAATCGTAATATTTACTAGTTGCATATCCCACGTTCACGTTGTTATATGTTATAGGTTATAATTTCTATTTTCTCTTGATTCTATCGCGTGCATGATGGATGAATCAACCTTAAAAAGTTTGGTCGGGCGTTTGTGCCAAAATGTAAACATTCTCAACCGCTGTGGACAACTACGAAAAGTTCAGTATTTTAGTGCAGTGTAAGCTTTCAGGAGTGGGTACAGTGGATGAAAAATGTGACAATTGGGTAAAAGATTTTTCATACTCGACCAATACTAACTGAATAACGTTAAGACGTTATCCTAATGCAACTCGCTATGAATTTCGAAAGCTATACGTGTGTCAACACTCATCATTGAATAAAGTAGCTGAACGAAAACGGCAGTCGTGTGAAGTTAGGAACAAAAATTGCAAAGCACAAATAGACATTAAATTAAAAAAAAATTAATAGAAACACAATAAAAAATGATGTGCTGTTAAAAGATGGAATTAACGTAGTGATAAAAATAAATTTTCAACATTCCCATAGGATAAATGTGGCACAAGCTTTTCGATACTTGCGTGTGAACAAGACAGTACAAGACATTTTTGAGTCATACTTTATTTCGGGAATGACTCCGTCAGCTGCTAGATTTTATCATGAAATGAAAATAATTGAATCTGGTTCTGAAGAAACGAAGGAAATACAGAATGTAAGTACAGCATATCTTCTTGCTAATGCTAGAGAAAATCATAATGAGAGGCAGATAAAGTATTTGTATGATAAGTGGCGTTTCTCTCAGTACGGTAGTCGAGAAGAAAAAAGTATGATAGAAGTTCTCAAGAACAGACAGTCCTTGTTGGAGAAATCCGGCGGTACACTAGTCATCAAAGAAAATCCTTTTATCGCAGTTGTTATTACTCCAATAATGCGACGCGCATTTCTTCAAAATTTATCCACTGAAATGGTTTTCGTGGACTCAAGCGGATCTTGCGATCAGACAAATACTTGTGTCACATTTCTATTCACTTCAAACAAAACAGGGGCTGTTCCTATCGCATGCATTCTTCACACATCCCAAACTGAAGCGAATTATACTTTAGCTTTTGCGTCTGTCACTGAAGCTATCGAAGTAGAAAATAGAAAGTTCGATCCAAAAGTGTTTATGACTGATGACAGTGCATCCGAGCGCAATGCGTTATCAGCTGTATTTCCGAACTCCATATTACTTCTATGTACATTCCATCTTTGTCAAGCTTTATGGAGATGGCTCTGGCAAACTGACCATTACGTGAAAAAGGAGGACAGAAGAACAATGATGGAAATGTTTAGGAACATACTTTACGCTCCAACATCAGAAGATTCAGATGAGAATTATGATTTCTTGATGAGTAATAATATAGTACAAAGTAACAAAGCATTATATGATCATCTGGAGAAATTGTGGGTCCGCAGAAAAGAATGGTGTATTTCGTACAGAAATAATATAATAACAAGAGGTTACAACACTAATAATTACACTGAAGCTTCAATTAGGATTTTTAAAGATATAGTTTTGCAGAGGTGCAAGGTTTTTAACTCTTGTGCATTGGTTGATTTTATCATCAATGTGTTCGAAAACTACTATAAGCGAAAATTGTTGGAATTTGCAAATTCAAGAAGATCTAAACCCCAAATTGATTATAGAAATATGTGTTTTAGAGCAAAAGAAATTAACATTATTTATCAAAGGGACAATACAATTTTCCATGTTGCATCTGAAAAAGATTCCAATTTATTTTATACAGTTAATGCTAAAATTGCTTTTTGTGATTGTCCATCAGGCACAGGTGGCAAATTCTGTAAGCACCTATGCGCAATAGAACAAAAATATGGTATATTATTCAAAACGTCTCCAGTTCTAAGCGTTCATGACAGAATACAGTTAGCCAAATTAGCTGTTGGGCATTCAGCACCAGAGGAATTTTATAAAAATATGGATTCAAACACAACTAGTCTTGAAAACTCAGTTCAGTCAACTAATTCTGTTCCTGCTGAAGTAGGCTTAGCAACATCAATGGATTTACAAATTAACGCCGAAGAATGTGAAAGCCGATTTAAAGAAGAAATTATAAGAATGCGCTGTGAATTTGAGCGCATAACAAGTACGCTCGAAGACAATCAAAGCCCAGAAGCTACTTTATCCATCATTAAGCCTGAAAACCCCTTCCCAAATTTTAAACTTTTTGGAAGCTAAAAGTCGAATATGCGGGAGAAAATCTAGAAAAATTCTAGTGCAGCCAACGTCAATTTCGCGACGTAAAAACAAAGCATTCCCTCAATCTGGGAGAATTCAAGCTGGCAGGCCTTCCAAAATTGAAAAAGCTAAAACGGAAGCACAGCCTTGGAAGCAACATTTCGCATAACCTACCAAATGCTAAGTTACATTGAATCTAATTCTGTATTTCGATATTTAAAATATATAATGACCCATGTATATATGACTTTTATTGTACGAATATCTACCATTTATCAGGAAGAAGAAGGTAGGAATAAATAGATTTTAAAATTTACGAGACAAACCTATACTGTTTAATTGGGTATTTCGCCACACTATTCTCAATTAAATAAAAAATAATTCAAATTCAAAATCATATGCCAAATTAATGTAAAATAATATGAAAATGCAGTGTTGCAAAATACCTAAGTAAGCACGTATAAATATGAACACAAGACAAAGACATATATAATTTTATTTATTGGCTCTGTATTACACTGGAATTTGTCTTCTGCCATGCAGCGTATTAATAAACAAAGCCACGAGTGATCCAGAGCGCCGCTCGGACCTCGCGCTCTGAACTGTACAGGCTTTTGCCTTTACGCGTACCGGGAGCCTCTGCAGACCAGACTCTGTCGTTTTGGTGGTTGTGGGATTGTTCTACGGTGAAAAGCTTCTCATCTATGAAGAGAATTCGCTCCCATTTCTGAGCGGCGGCGAGACGAAGGAGTTGGCGGCACCTTTGGAGTCGTACGCGCTTGTTTTCCCCCGTGAGGAGTTGAACTTTTTGGAGCTTGTATGGCTTGAGGTTGAGCTCCTTTTTGGCATTTCGACGGACTGATTTGCGGTTGATACCGGTCTCACAGGCTATTTTCCTCATGGAAACCCTCGGATTTCGATTGACTCGCTTCTTGACGATGTTACGATTGCTGGGTGTATTGACAGTGCGTTTTCTACCACTTCCTGGACGACGACCATCATGGCCAATCTCCTTGAAACGACGAATTGCATCGGACACGGTTTGTCGAGGCACATTGAGCAAACGAACAATTTCGCATTGACGCCTACCTTGATGAAACAGCTCCAAAATCGCACTACGTTTGTTTGACATTCTAAAACTCTGTGAAATGAAATAATATCAAACTGAAAATTCACATATTAGTACAGGAAAGTGTAGAGAAACCAAGAGAATAAAAATTTTTTGGCGGCGCTGAAATACTTTTGTTCCAGACCACAGCAAAATTTGTCTGAAGTTTTTCTTGTCACCCAGTATAATTCCTTTGAATGGGTTACAGTTGTTACACGTCCACGGAATTTCCTTCTATAGAATGTGAACCTTTGAATCATAATACAAATTCTACAATCTGTAATCTGTGATTACCATTTCGGATGGTTTTACCGATCATTTATAATCATAAAAAACGGTAGCTGTAAAATGAGTTCAGCACTTCTAGTCATGCAGGATATTCTCCGTATTGAAAACAATTGGAATTTATTCCTCTATGATTAGTGTGTATAGACGTCGAGTTTTAAAAATACCTAAATATATAAATATGTATTCGTTCATACCAGAACTGATTGAAATACCTGACTCAATGTCTCGAAAATTCAGTCAGCATTACTTTTTTACGTTCACTCAATGCCAACATTGTTAGTTAAAGTCGAAGGAATGACTACCAGATATAAAATTTTCATTTACACAATCTTTTATTTTTCTTTGGTGTACGAAAATGTTCAGTGTCAAAATACATGTGACCCATGCACTAATGCTGTGGTCGGATATTGTTGCAATATCAATAATTTATGCTGTGATGTAGAGGGTGAGTAGATTCAACGTTGATTAAAGATTCCAGGTGTCATTTTGATTTTGCCAGAAAAAGCAATTCCAATAAGATCGGGGCAAAACGTAATTATACAGACAATGGAAGATTTTTTTCTTGCACATTAGGCTTACTACTTTTCCATATTTTCTGGATCCACAATCTGTACGAGTATTATGTATTTAAATGGAAGTTTAATATTTATTTTAAGGAATTTCATTCAAAATTACCTCGCGGAAATTCTATATCAACGTTCGGAAACTATGGTTCATTAAATACCATATTATCAAATATTGAAGTTTTTTCTCGATTATAATATACAATAATAATAAAGAGCGTAATGTTTTTTAAAAGCTCATATTATGTCTTTACTCTAAACTGAACGAAGGATGTCTTCAGACATAACGAGGACTACCCATTAGGGAATCCAAACGAGAGAAAATTCAGGGCATCTCATTTGAATAAATTGACCTATATCCTAAGGAGGACCAAAAAACAATTGATCCACTCTGTCAAGCTGGTGTTCATAAAATACTTTGCGACTGCGGGAATGTTTACACCGGGACTACTAAAAGGAGCATTCATACTAGGGTCAAGGAATACGAACGGTGTTATCGACTGCATCAAACGGAGTAGTCTACACTCGCGGAACATGCTTTGATGGATGCACATAAAATTCTGTTCGCTAAAACAGAGGTAATTTCCAACATTATCCTAGAATGAATTTAAAGGCCGACCGCGAAAAAATGTCAGAACAAATTCTGAAATAATCCTGAATATCACCATTATAGTTTCAAGTTATTCGAGTGTGCTAGCTTCACACCAGCATTTTCTGATTTCGACAAAATTTCAATGCCAATATTTAGTGCTCAATTTGTACCAATTTTTTGAATGACTGCATTATAAATTCTAGTTTTTGAGTTATTTCAGATTGAATATTTTGGGGCCAACTTCACACTTAGAATATCATATTCCATGTTTGAAATAATTTTGTCAATATTTTGTGTCCATTTGTGCCATCCCTTTCATTTGTAGTTTTCCGGATATTCACTATTGTTTTTTAGCCAGCGTGGAGTTGATACCAACAGATTACAACTTCGAAAAAATGTTTTCGCTACCATTTAGTGCTCAATTTGTGGTGTTTAAAATGCTTCGATATCTTAGGTAGGTAGTTTTCGTGTTATAAACAAAAATGTATTTTATGGATAAATGTAGGCCGGCACATAATGTTTCGCAGTTCGCTTCATAAAAGAACTAGACATTTACTACAAAATTATTTTTTGCCATTTTAAGATATTTCTGATCAAGTTATGATAGAAAATGCTGAAAATTAGCTTTAGATGTTGGTCAAGAAAAGTTCTGGATAAAAAAAGAAAAAGAATGGCAATAAATCACACATCATAATGTAAATAAAAAAAAATTTATTCATAAAATTTACAGTAGGTGCTCAAAGTGGCCACCTCCAAACTAACTCGGAAACTGAAAATTTACTCGGAAAACTAAAAAATTAATTCGAAAGAAAAACTGAGAAAATTAAGGTGAAAATTAGAAAACTGGAAAATTCGATTCAAACACTTCTTGACACTCGATCGGCGGAATCAGAATTAACTGACGGTCAGGGGAAAATCTGCTTTTATTTTTCCGGAGGGGAGGTGAAAAGGAATGCTCATATGTTCAAAAATTCAGACGAAGTCGCGTCGATGAAAACGTCTTGATTCCGGCTTATCGGTCCTTCATTACAAAAAACGCGGTTATCTGCAAAGTCGCGAATATTCATAACACATTGTGTTGATTGTTAACGTCCATGGTTATATATTCAATAAATGTTTTCAGGAATTTGGACAACTTTATTTATTTGAATCGTTTAAAACATTGCCAACGTTTCGAACCGTTCGTGGTTCTTTTTCAAGGCTAAAATAGAAATAGTAATATAAACGATGTGCACAGTTATTGGGAGGGATCTGTCACTCACCTCGTATTCGGAATGTGTTTGATTAATTAAAATTTTCATTTTCTCTTTGTACAGGAAATCAATAAGAACTCTGAAACTTCTTTTACGAAGTATTCCGGCGAACTATGTTATCATATTATCAGTGAGAAACAAATCTATCTCCCCTGTTCCATGAACTCATACGAGTATGCGCAACATAGCAACAATTATTATTAAAATAAATTCAAAATATTTCAATTAAAACGAATTTTGGCTAACTGACAATTACAATCGTACATAGAATATTTCTTGTATATGGGACGAAACGATATTAAAATTACAATTAAATACTTTCTTTGCAACTCAGAATTTTTCTATTCAATTTGAATTTTAAGTCCGAGTAACACTGTCACCTAGTATTAAGCTATTGTAAACCAGACTTAGATGTTGGATATCTTCTCTGAAATTCACTGTGTTGTTTGATCTGATGTGTATCATTTCGCTTTTTAGTCTTCTGCTGTAATTAGTTTCCCGATCTAAAATTTTCACATCCTTGAACTTAAATATATGTCCATCAGTGTGCACGTGCGTAGTTAGAGCTGTTTTATGTGTGTTGTTCAACTTTTTCGTGTCATTTATATGTTGTTTTACTCGTTCCTCTAGTAGTTGTTTTGTTTGTGCTACGTAATTGTCAGAAATGTTACGTAGGACAAACAAAACAATGTATAAGATACCATGCTCTTGCGAAAAATCATACGTGGGACAGACTTGACAGTACCTGAAATTGCGAATTGCACAACATAATGTACCTACGATTGCGAAAATCAAAATTATAATATGTAAATTAAAAAAAACAGCATTGGCATCACATCTTTTCGAAACTGGAAATAACTTCAAGTTTGAGGAAACAATTATTTTGGATCGGGAAGCCAATTGGTTCAAACGAAATGTTGGCCAGATGATACAGATTCATTTAATAAATAACATAAACTTGTGAACGGATTGTTTGGGTTTGAGCAGCAAATACCATAACATTCTAAGCTTATATTCTAGAAACAAGAACCTGAATAGGAGAATATCGGACCATCATAGTGTGTGACAGCGTTTTAGTGTTCATTTGTTGGTTTCCTGAATGTGATCAGCGTTGGTTATTCTGTTCTGCACTGTTGTCTTATTTTAATTTCCAGATTTTATATAATGATTTGACCATTTATTGCACGGAGGTAGTGATGTCCTGTCGTCTGTGAATTATTAATCATCTATGGGTCAGATATCAGGTATTTTATTTATATGTTTGTCTGCAACGAGTACCGGTTTGTTTATACAGGGTGATTCTCGGTGGATGGCACATTAGACGTTTCTGGTGAACCAGATATCGGATCGGTTTGAAAATTTAATGGAGTGCAATATCGGACATTCTTTACCCAACTTGGTGCCTTCATCATATGTAATACCACTAGAGATGGAATTTTGCCGGCAAAATTTCTCGATTGTAATATGAAAGCAACAACATGAATATTTGAAGAGAGAAATTTTACCTGCTTAAATTTCATCTCGAGTGAAATTCGACATGACTATTTCACGAGAAAATATGTAATATGGTAAAATTTTACACGTATTGCGCTATTTGGCAAATTAGATTTCATCATAGATTGACTAAAAGTTGTTTGTTTTCTCTATGGTTTTGATTTCCGAAGCTATTTATAAATTTGATAAACGTCAAAATTTTATCGCTGAAAAACCAACTTGTTAGTTTTGCCGGCGTGAATGTTTTATCGAGATGAAAGGAAACTTCCTCACTGAAAATCGAATGAGTGGAATAGTCATTAGAAAAATGTCACAAGGTACTGTCAAATAGTAATCATGGCCTGCCTACCAAATAACGAATGGGAATACCATTAATTCTGAAGGGACATTTTGCCAAATAAATGCTCAGTCCGAAATTTGACTAGTTAGGTATAGACATGATACACATAGAATGAAATAAAATTTCATCAGCTTTCTGAATTTCTTATAATATACAGGGCGTTCAATTTGAAATAAACAACTTTCAGTCACTTTTTCAAGCAAACGAAAAGAATGTATTTTTTACACACTGTATTGAAGTAACGTAGATCAGGCTGATGTGTTGGAAACATTTTTAGAGGTCATGATTTTCGGTGAAAAAATTGAAATTAATTAATTTCGAAAACGGCAGCAAATAGGTTAAGCAAAAAAGTTGAGAAAAGTTGTCGAAAAGATGTTGGAGATTCGAAAAATAATATAATATACCAGGTGTTCCATTTGAAAAAGTTGCTACTACTTTCTTATAGGAGTGGCAACATCCCATTGACGAAAATATTTTAGTTGGGTAGAGAATGTCCTATAATTCACTCCATTAAAATTTCAAACCAATCCGATATCTTGTTCACCTGAAATGTCTTATGTGCCATCCACCGTGAATCACCCTATATATACATCTGCCATCCTTTGAATTCCAATAAACAGTGACCTTCGAATTTTATTATTTTACATGGAAGAATTGACGGGACATCAGCAGCTTCCGAGGTTATAAAATGAAGTTATTAAGTACTCATAACGTTTTGTTGTATCATTGAAGCATATGTGTTTTTTATTGTAGAGCTTGAAAAAGCAACACATTTTTGGCGAAACGTCGCTCAAAGGAATGAAATAGTGTCCTACCCTACAGGAGGTCCAAAAGACACTTCGATTTTCACAGAAGTCAATTTATTCAAATGGCAAGCCGTGAAGGTTTTTTGTCCGCTGAATGCCCTATTTAATTTTTTGTGAGGAAATGTGCATAAAATTGATAAATTTTTAAATGATTCCCATTCCATGTTTTGTGCAGGACCTATCGTTATATGTTCCACGCATACAGTGTCAAAGTAATGAAAAATTACTCAATTAGCCATTTTAACTTCACATGAAATCAGAAACTGAGAAAAGCAACCTGATGCATGAAGTTAGAGATTTTATACTCTTCGTGGAGTATTTCGATGCTTTCTTTGATCCGATGGATCCTGAATTTATATAGTTAATTAGGCAGAGTTAAGGAATATTATTCCTCTGAAACTTGTAATCCGAAGCATTTTGATATCCATTCATTTTATGCACAAAGTGTTTAATCAAAAAAATGGAAACTACCCACTCGGGTATCCGACAGACAACATAAATTCATTCATTTGAATGAATGGACTTATTGAATAAGGAATATCAAAATATATTAACTCATATTCAATCCTTTCCGAAAATAAATTTGTATGCATTATACGTCGGATTAGTTCAAGAACCTTGTCAAATAAAGGTGAATTTATTTAAGATATTCCAATGTTATTCAGTATCAGCCAGTGTCGAGCAAAATATGTTGTCGCTTAAACAAAATTTATTAATCATTACAACTCTTTTTGCCTTCCATAATGACAAATCACTGGGTCAAAGCACTTGTTATCCGTGTACACGCGTGGTAGTTGGTTACTGTTGTACCTTCAAAAATGTTTGTTGTGATGTGGGTGAGTTAGTCTCCGCTCTCTTAATAACATTTTTGGTATTTGGTATGTTTCCAGATTACACAAAATTGAAAGCCGTTTTTTAACTCCAGATTTACTTCACAAAACACACTATTGGGGGTGCTTGTCAAGATGATTTTCGAGTTATCGATGGAGATTTTAGGAACAATTTTCTTATTTGTTTCAATGCTGCGTTCCAATTTTTTTAAATAAGCTCAGAATCGGATTCGGCATCCCAAAAAAATATTAAGAATATAAGAGAACAAAATTACCCTAAAACTTTCATGATTACAACATGATTCAACTGAACTACCTCCATGTCACAGAGCACACAGCTCTAACTTGACTGAATATTTCATTTATACTAGCTTTCTCATGATGTATAATTTTGGTTGTTCACAGCTTCCCAGCGTCCCAGAGTTTGTCCATCCTTAACGGAAAACCAGTCAAGAGAAGCTTGTAAGAAAAGTGAAAATAGATGCAACAAGAGATCTGATTGCCCACACCCAAAGGATCAAGATTGTTGTCCCACCCGTCATTGTGGTTCTACTTGTATTGAAATGATACATTGAGAGTATGAATTTCGATTATAAAATGGATTATTATACTCTGCAATAAAGAATGAAATATGAACAGAAGTTTCAGTACAACATTTACATTTGTTTGATGCCGTATTCGAAACCAAAGTGAGAAGAATAGCTCAATAACACATGAACGAACCGGCGTTTCCATCTGATTCAGACTCGGTTTGGAGCCAAACAGTGGTATGGCAAGCATGTCAAACTCGTGACCCGCATCGTGAATTATTGCGGCCCCACTCAAAAAATATTGAATTTTCCCTGTTCTGGAATCACGCCATTATATAATTATCAATTCATCAGAAATCAAGTCTAAGGCATGAAAGATAGAAGTTATAGTATTCATAGTTTCTTTATATTGTTAAACCTCATATTCGGGGCTATTCACTAAACAGAGTTGTTATGGATATTGGATAGCAACTGTAAATCGTCGTTATGTTCACAGTCAGTTGCTAAGCACGAAATTGGTATTCACTATTTGTGTAAGTTGCTATAAAAGTTGCTATGCATAACAACCAGTGGCTTTGAGAAGTGGTTCACTGACAACAGCTTAAGACCCGTTTCACATGCGACTGATGGTCGGTCCTGATGGTCGGTCGGGCCCGGCGTTTGAACTGGAATCGGTCGACTGATGATACGCATGCATGTGGAAGGATTTCAAAATCCAGTTCAAACGCCGGCCCCGACCGATCATCAGGACTGACCATCAGTCGCATGTGAAACGGGTCTAAGAGGTCTTGTTAACGAAAACCATGTGCGTTGGGCACTATTTTGGAATGTTTTTCTGTATTTGTGTGAATAATTAAATATTTTAAATCTATAAAAATGGCATTTCTCGTGCAGATGGACTTTTTAATAATTCAGGTTAATACAAAGGTATGTGTGGTGCTGTTGTAGGATGCATAAGGCCTTTTCGGAAACCTACTCTGGGTTACTAACTCAATCCATTGAGGTCACGTGACGGATCTTCTTGGATCACAGAACCAGTCTTAAGTTTACGAACTATCAGGTTTAGGATTTGAAGTGTCAGTAGATCATAACATCACCAATAATTTTGAGTTTTTTTTCCCAGTTAATTGATGCTTCGCTAATTCACACATTTCACATTGCGCCAAATTCTCTTCTCTTTCCATAATTATTATGAAGTTATTATAGAATAGAATATTATTATTATGAAGTGGAAGGCTTATTCCCGCGTTTTGCAGATACGAAACTAAACTGCCGTGCGCATGCGGTGGATCTAGCGACCCTGCTTTCGAGTAGGGTTACGATAAATCAACCCGAGTCACTGATCGGGTTAGCAGCTCTGTACTTTCCGAACACGGGTTGGATGCTCGGATTAGGTAAACGAACGCAAAGCTTAGGGATCCAGTGAACCCGAGTAAGTTTCCGAAAAGGCCTATAGATAGTACTCATATTGCAATCATTAATCTTCTAGAGAAGAATGAAATTCACCCTGGGGCTGTTTATTATAACCGAAAGGGCTATACTAGTATAAGTATAACTTCAATAAATATTCGTTACCCAGGGTCCACTCATGATGCTGCTATATGGCAAATGTCCTTTATCAGAGGAAATATGGAGCAAAAATATTTTGAAGATAAAAATATGGCATTTAGGATATTCTGGCCATCTCCTGTACATGTCATATATCATAATAAGAAATCATTTTATTCAACATAGTAACAAATGTAATCTCATTTTTCAACTATTCTAATTATTTTTTGAATTCACAAAATAAAATGCTATTGGAAATTTGTAAGTTTTATTGCTAACTCTGGGTATATATTTAAACAAACTCAAGTAATAAAATAGAATAAATCAACACGTTGAAAAATATAACTCAATCCTGATCGAAATATTTAGTGCAGTGCCGAAAGCCGAAACATTAAACATTTAGAGGTCATATCAAAGACTCCTCTTTGGTTATATTGGCGATTCAAGTTCATCATCTCCGAGCCACCTATAGCGGCAGGAAATGAAATAACCTGAGTGGGTTGGTGTATTGGTTAGTATGTGGAAAGCTTCGGTTTCTACATTAATTACTGGTTAATTTTTCTATTCTAGTGAAGTGAGTTGGAAAAGTTGTGTTCAAGATTCTATTTTATTTACGTTTGAACATTGTGATAAGTGATTACTGAGATGAAATGTCGAAATCACATGCGTTTTGTTTCGTTTATGGATGCGAGATGCAATAGTAAAGCCTACAGGGATCCAGTCTCATTTCATTTTTTCCCAAGTACAACAGTTGTAAACTGGAAATAACTGGTAAAAATGGTATTGTCGTAAAAGTTGACATAAGAAGAATTTGGGAGAAAAATTTGAGGAGTTGAAAGAAAATAACTGATACCATGCGAGTTTGTTCAAAGCATTTTGAACATTATCAGGAGATTTGTCTTCCGCTTCTCCTAAAATGTTTGATCTTTGGATAATGGATGATTATTTATATGAATTTTAATGAACTCACCTTCTAATACGTTCCTACTATTTGGAGTTGATTCCAAATATCGGAAATATTCACTAATGCTGAGAAAAACACTCTTTTTACTTTCCATTGTAATTTTTCATCGCAAATAACCTTATGTCGGACCTTATGTATACAAATCTTACCCACTCAGGTAGCTTCGTGATGTTAGATGTAGAGGGCGTAGCCTACCCTTTAATCGCGAATACCTATTTTCCGCCATATATCAGCCCCAAATACATACAATTGTAGCACGGATACTCAAACACCGGTCAGCGCCCTTTCACCCCACCACTTTTTGGCATCCATGTTGTGACGTAGAATTAGCCAACAGATACGGTGTTTACATTGTAGTGTGTACTGTTTTTGAAGTTTTCTTGGTTTTGTGGGTGAAAAACGGTACTTTTTGATATTATTTCAATTCATTAATTAGAGTAGGACTCAGAAATGAAACATTTCCAATGAGTCTTGATTGAGAAAATACAAGAAAACTGGCTAGAACTATGTATAACCTTACCTTCCAAACGTAACTTTGGGATTTTTTTTCTTGGAAAAACTAAAAGGATTGCTGAATTTTCGTTTCCATTTTCGTAATCTGGGACCCAAACTTGGTGAGTACAAATTTTTTCACGTCTCCAACACGGTTGCTTTAGTTCTAAATGAATGGATTATTATTATTCTTATATTCTCATTCTAAATCTTCTCGTTTACAGATAATCTTCCATCTGCAGGAGAAATTGATTGGAAAATTAAATACGAACAGCTGCTAGAAAACAATAGTCAGCAACAGAAAGAAATTGAGATGCTAAGGCCGCTATTTCAATTTGTAAAACTTGAGACGAGCAGACAGCTCGAACAAATATCAAACAATATCTCATACACATGCTATATTTATGATCGATGTTGAAAATTTAATGCTCATTTGAAAAAACATTTTTACAGATTTGTTTTTTATTTAAGATAAAATTTACCAAATCAGCACTTAATAACCAAGTTGTCATATTTTCAATTCGAATAATATACCTTTTTTTAAGTTTCTATGTTGAAGCAGATTTTATATGAACTTGAAGAAATTTCTAGTGGTGAGACATAAAATGTACCATCTTTCAACATAAAATATTGCTGGTATTTATTTGCTCGTTAAGAGTACCTATAGCCATTCCGAAGAACTAATTTTCTTAATGAATGCAAACTACTTTTAGCAGAATTTCGTTCTTGAATCAATGAATTTAGATTTGCAATATCACGTTTGGAATTTTCTGTTATTCTATTTGCTTGGATTAGAGTACCTTAGTACCTACCTAGCTCATTCATGGACCTAATTTTCTTAATAAATGCAAACTACTTTTACCAATATTTTGTTCTTGAATCAATGAATTTAGATTTACAATATTGGAATTGGAGCACCCTTTCTACGACCGAAAAATCATATATTTTTTCCGTGTTGTATAAGGCGAGAAGGGGGCAAAATAAGGTAGAATTTAATAAAAATATAGCTGCAGCAATTATATTTTCATATTAATTCGTTTTTTAGGTCAATAAGGTTTATTTTACAAACAAAATTATACTAGAAAAATCATTCATACGCGATTATTAGCGATAAAAGCAATTCATCTCATTCAAAAGTTTAAATCGTTGGCTAATTTGACGTCATCACATGCTTGCGAGAATGGAGGGGATGAAAGGGCGCTGACCGGTGTTTGAGTATCCGTGCAATTGTAGTAATTTTTGATTTATGACCAGTACATTGGAACTATTCTGCGATGCTGCCACGTCTATCTTCACGGAAGGTTGTTATGATAGCAACAGTTGCCAACCGTTTATTAGAGAATACTGAAAGTGGTCACCAGTGGTTATCAAAAGTTGTTATCAGAATTGCTATGGTAAGGAACTGTTAAAACCACTTCACTTAGTGAATAGCCCTGATTGTCTTCATTTTTTGTTATTTTTTTTATTTTGTTATTGTTTATATTATGCAATTGTATATTCCTTCAAGTCGGCGACTGTCATAAAGGACCCCGCACTTTTTCTATGGCAAATGGCGTTCCGTCAAATTTTCTAAAATTTTGGTACAATGTAGTACTCGACCTACTGATCAAAAGTGTCCATTGCCCCAACTCAATCCTATGACTAGTTTTTGAGATACAGGGCGTTGAAGTTGAGAATTACCCACTTTTACTACGCCCGTATCTGGGAACAGAATCGAATAAACTTCAATTTTTCTCAAGAAAAATTTCATTACATCCCCAAGGAGCAACCATATAGAGGAATATGACCGAAAATCGTTACGAATACAGGGTCATCCATAATTGAATGCATGCCCGATTTTGAAAGTATAAAATATGTCAGTTTCAGAGCGAGAACGTTCACAAAATGAACTATTACACTAGATATGTTGTTGTTACATCGAAAAAGTCTGAAATACTCAGAATTCATACTGGGTGATCCATTATTATAGAAACTATTCTCAAGGAGGGTAAAATGGACACCCTGTATTTATGGGTTGATTCAAGGTGTTTGTTTAATTTTTTTAGAACATATCATCATGGACTTCAATGAATACAGGGTGATTCAGTCATGAAATGAACTTTGAATTCCACGAAAATACCCAAAAACCACCTTTTTTTTTCATCACCCTGTATTTCAAGATTAACTCCGACGAGGTGGGAGTTTTCTTTCACCACTGTACTTGATATAAAAACATCAATACGGCTGAGAGTTTTTATCCACTTCCTATGACCAGATTTTTTGTTATGCTGGAATAAGAATAGAATAAAATAAATAAATAATTTTCATTTTACATAAAAAAAAAATCTGTTCATAGGAAGTGGATAAAAACTCTCGGCCGTATTGATGTTTTTACATCAAGTACAATGGTGAAAGAAAATTCCCACCTCATCGGAGTTAATCTTGAAATACAGGGTGATGAAAAAAAAAGGTGGTTTTTGGGTATTTTCGTGGGATTCAAAGTTCATTTCATGACTGAATCACCCTGTATTCTTTGAAGTCCATGATGATATGTTCTAAAAAAATTAAACAAATACCTTGAATCAATCCATAAATACAGGGTGTCCATTTTACCCTCCTTGAGAATAGTTTCTATAATAATGGATCACCCAGTATAAATTCTGGGTATTTAAGACGTTTTTGATGTAACAACAATATACCTAGTGTAATAGTTCATTTTGTGAACGTTCTCGCTCTGAAACTGACATATTTTATACTTTCAAAATCGGGCATGCATTCAATTATGGATGACCCTGTATTCGTAACGATTTTCGGTCATATTCCTCTATATGGTTGCTCCCTGGGGATGTAATGAAATGTTTCTTGAGAAAAATTTGAGTTCATTCGATTCTGTTCCGAGATACGGGCGTACTAAAAGTGGGTAATTCTCAACTTCAACGCCCTGTATCTCGAAAACTAGTCATAGGATTGAGTTGGGGCCATGGACTCTTTTGATCAGTAGGTCGAGTACTACATTATACCAAAATTTTAGAAAACTTGACGGAACGCCATTTGCCATAGAAAAAGTGCGGGGTCCTTTGAAAAATAGATTTAACTGATTGAAAATCGTTCACCTTATATCCGAGCCTCCTCAGTCCACATGACCACGAGCCGCCACAGGGATTTTCAAAACGTATCAGGTTTTATTAGTTGCGTTCGTTATGTCCAATCCGCGGATTGATGGGAGAGAATACGAACACAGAACATCTAATTAATTCGGATACGGATATACAATTAAGTGACTTCGGAGCAGAAACGGTGAGGAAAGTGTCGACAGATGGAATGAAGGAACCCAACGTGGACACTTTCCTCACAGTTTCTGCTCCGAAGTCACTTAATTGTATATTCTTATCCGAATTAATTAGATGTTCTGTGTTCGTATTCTCTCCCTTCAATCCGCGGATTGGACATAACCGAACGCAATGTGCGTTGAAAGACTGTAAACGCATGTAAACGATATGATTGTGTTTGGCTATATATACAGAATGAGTCTTTTACTTGTAATTATATTTTAACTGTAGATACTTTCTACCAAAAGGAACTTTTTTTTCATTTTCCATTTTGCCGAATTCAGAAAGATGTAGCCATTTGAAAAAAAATGGCCATATATGTGCCTCTCTGGTATAAATGCGAATACATATTTCTCGATTGAAATTGAGTCAATCCATTTAGGGTAGGTATAGGTACTCATGTACTAACCTCATTGGAATAAAAATTTCACAAACAAGATATTTCTTAACAAAAACACTCACTTTCGTTCGATTATATCTGCAATAAAAGCCATATTTCTGCAATGAAAATAAGTTCCGTCTTCGATTTTCCTGAAGATTAGTTAACACTAATAACTTGCGTATATTTTCCCCGATATCCCAAAAACATGTTATGAAGAAAGGTATTCCAATATTCCATTCAATTTGTGATTTATCAAGCTTTATTAACCAATTTTGTATTTAAAACAATCCCTAACAATAATCTTTTATGAATATTCCACAGAGCTTCTGATGGAGGCCTTGCCAGTTTGTTGATTTCTCGAGTAACATATAGTCCATCCAAGAATTATTGACATCTCGGGCGGCTTTGGAAAATCGAAATTAGGTTGGTAATAGCCATTCAGTAATATTTTGAGTTGCAAATTGGCTTGAGATAGAAGGATTCTGTTTTACTAAAATACATGAATATTTTATGTACTTGGATCAACTTCCATCGGATGAAGTTGAGTCAATCCTGTCCAATATTTTCGAAGCGAATTTTTATTTCACAAAATCTGAGTTTTCTCGAAATTGGCTTGAGATAGAAGGATTCTGTTTTTACTAAAATTCATGAATATTTTATGTACTTGGATCAACTTCCATCGGATGAAGTTGAGTCCATCCTGTCCAATATTTTCGAAGCGAATTTTTATTTCAAAAAATCTGGGTTTTCTCGAAATTGGCTTGAGATAGAAGGATTCTGTTTTTACTAAAATTCATGAATATTTTATGTACTTGGATCAACTTCCATCGGATGAAGTTGAGTCCATCCTGTCCGATATTTTCGATGCGAATTTTTATTTTACAAAATCTGAGTTTTCTCGAAATTGACTTGAGATAGAAGGATTTTGTTTTCAATAAAATTCATGAATATTTTATGTACTTGGATCAACTTCCATCGGATGAAGTTGAGTCCATCCTGTCCAATATTTTCGAAGCGAATTTTTATTTTACAAAATCTGAGTTTTCTCGAAATTGGCTTGAGATAGAAGGATTTTGTTTTTAATAAAATTCATGAATATTTTATGTATTCGGATCAACTTCCATCGGATGAAGCTGAGTCCATCCTGTCCAATATTTTCGAAGCGAATTTATATTTTACAAAATCTGAGTTTTCTCGAAATTGGCTTGAGATAGAAGGATTTTGTCGCGACCTTCGTTTTTTTTTCTACGGGGTGGCTTTGCTAACTTTATATTAATTTAGCAAATAGTGGTCTAATATCATCAGGATGATCATAAAAGATTGTCGATTAATTGTCAATGTTCAAATAAAGTAAAAAACACAAATCATTTAATCCTTCTAGCAATTTCCACTCTATTTTCTCGCGATTTCCCTATATTTCTGAAAATAACGCATTTTTGGCAACAGCGCATTCGTTTTTGACTTTTTTTATATTGCATTAATTGTCGAATACCTGTCCCGAATTGGTCGTGAAAGAAAACAAATTGTCGCGCCTTAATTTTTTTTTCTATGTGGTGACTTTGCTAACTTAACGTTAAGTTAGCAGAACCACTTTCCCAATATCTACCAAATATCATGAAAATGGTTTTCAATAATTGTCGAGTAATTTTCGTCCATATGAAGTAAAAAAACACAAAAAATCCATTCCTTCTTGTTTATTGTACGTCTTTTTCCCGCGCGTTTGAGATATTTCTGGAATTATCGCATTTTTGGCAACAGTGCATTCGTAATTGACTTTTTTTCTATTGCATTAATTGTCGAATACCTGCCTCGAATTTGTCGTGAAAGAAAAAAAATTGTCGCGACCTTCGTTATTTTTCTACGGGGTGGCTTTGCTGAATTTATATTAATTTATAGCAAACAGTGGTCGAATATCATCAGGATGATCATAAAATATTGTCGAGTAATTGTCGATGTCGATATGAATTAAAAAAAACACAAAAAATCCATGCCTTCTTGTTTATTTTACGTCTTTTTCCCGCGAGTTCGAGATTTTCAGTATTCCAGTTTTTGATAACTCGGTTTCACGAATATTCGTGTTCGTTAATATTAAAATTAAAACCTTCCTTTTATTCTCAAATTTTTGATTCAAGAACATCACCATATTTATCGATTATAACAGGATATTAACCAAAAACGTCTTCAAACACATGCGCTGGTGCAAAAAATGCGATATTTACAGAAATATTATGAAATCGCGGGAAAAAGGCGTAAATGTGCTATGAGGAATGAATTTTTTGTGTTTTTTTAATTAATATGGACTTCGACAATTACTCGACAATTATTCATAATCATGTTTATGATTTTCGACTCATATGCTAACTTGATATAAAGTAAGCAAAGACCCCGTAGAGAAAAAAATAAGGACGCGACAATTTTTTTTCTCTCACTACAAATTCGGGACAGTTATTCGACAATCAATGCAATAGAAAAAAAAGTCAATAACGAATGCGTTGTTGCCAAAAATGCGATAATTCCAGAAATATCTCAAACTCGCGGGAAAAAGACGTAAAATAAACAAGAAGGAATGGATTTTTTGTGTTTTTTTTTACTCCATATGGACTTCGACAATTACTCGACAATTATTTATAACCATTTTTATGATATTTGGTAGATATTGAGAAAGTGGTTCTGCTTAACTTAACGTTAAGTTAGCAAAGCCACCCCGTAGGAAAAAAATTAAGGACGCGACAATTTTTTTTCCTTCACGACAAATTGTCGACAATTAATGCAATAGGTTTTATTGATTTTCTCGCAAGTGGCACTGCTAACTTCATACACATTTTCCCTCGGGGTTTCACGGCAATACGACATACGACGGTCTAAGATGAGATTTGTTTTGGTAAGCTGTGTTACAAGTACATTATGGATTAACGTCTGTTATAGAGTAGATATAATGAATTTTGTGTAATATGGCGGACAAGAGGGCATGAGACTACCCTACCTATTCTTTAGATTTCAGATGAATGCTCCTACTTTGGTTAATGATAGTCGGAATTGAACAGTTGAGATTTATTCCTCTCTGATATCAATACATATTTACAAAATTTGATGAATAGTTTTACTATCATAATCAATTGACTAGGCACTAATTCACAAGCGATCTCCGTTTCTGGGTAACTTATCTTTGGTTAGTTCGGGCGGAACACTCTCATGCATGAGCCCCATTAACATGGGGGTGCCCCAGGGATCAATCTTGGGACCGGTTCTGTTCCTGATTTTCGTTAACGACCTTCCAGATTATATACCCGAAATAGATACAACACTGTTCGTTGATGATAATTGATACGACTGTCGCCATTAAGGCCTCAAATACGCAGACATTGCTTGAGAGATCACGCTCAGCGCGACTGAGGCTAGTTGAGTGGTTCACAGCAAACGGTCTGAGTGTGAATGTGAGTAAGACCCACAATATGATTATGGCTCTGAGACCATTTGAGAGTGGAGGCAGTGCGGTTGGTTCGGTTAAGTTCCTTGGTATTAATGTGGACTCTGCGCTCACATGGAATTTCCATGTAGAAGACCTCCTTACCAGGCTGAGTCGAAATGTTTTCGCCCTGAGAACGTTGTCTTTTTCCCTATCACCTGATGTGTTACGCACTGTGTATTTCGCCCTGGTTGAATCCCATTTGATGTACGGTATCCTGCTCTGGGGAGGCAGTGCGAACCGAGAGGTCGTTTTTAGACTGCAGAGGCGGGCACTAAGAATTTTGGCGGGTCTGAGTTATCGTGACTGCTGTAGAAATGCCTTCAAAGCCTTGGGTATTCTTACCTTCCCATCCCTATTGATGTTGGAGAGTTTTATTTATATCCATAAAAATCGGGATCAATATATGTTGCAATCAGACATACATGGATATAATACACGGACAAAGTCACTCATTAGGAAAGATTTCCTAAGACTGAGTAAATCCCAGCAGGCTCCCGGATTCCGTGCGGTGTCTCTGTACAATAAACTTCCTGGTGGGGTGAAAAATCTGCGAATGAACGAGTTCAAAAAGAGGATAAAAAGGATGTTAACTGTAAATACGTTTTATTCAATTGACGAATTTTATAATTTGACTCTAGATGAGGTTGATTTTGTATGATCCTGTTCTGGAGCTTTTCTTCTGAAATTTGATATATTACCTAGAATGTAATTAACCTTTTAATGACGTGTGTAAACAATGTTTTATTTGTAGTAATCACCAATAAATATCTATCTATCTATCTATCTATCTGATAAATTGTTCGACGATTGGGCCAGATGGTGATCTCTTATCTTCAGATCGACGTCAAGTGTGGAAGTTTGATTCAGGTTTTCAGCTCTGAAGTTGTCTCAGACCCTGCAAAAATTGTGACGAGTTTCTTCCAGCTTCTTCAAAAAATTATGTGATACCTCAGACATATCGAACGTCAACGCGATAATTCAAATTCTCTGGCCAGGTCCATGACGCCGAAAATTTTGCGATTTCCGCGAAAGTCGCGATTTTCGAGAATTTTTTTAAAATACTTCCCGATATCGCAGAAAAAATCGAAAAACATCACCGTGGAGCTCCGTTCTTCCACTATCCGACGCCCCCTTCCTGTAGCGAACTAGCGAACGGCCTTTGATTGAAAAAAAAATGGATTTCAGTTGACAATTCCACTCTTTCCATTTTTAGTGAGGGAAATTCCGTAGCAACGATCGTTTCATCTCAATAAAACTTTCAAACCAGCAAAACCAACAAGTTGGTTTTCCGGCGATAAAATTTTTGACGTTTCTCCATAGATAGCTTCATAGATAGCTTCGGAAATGAATATCATAGAGAAAACAAACAACGTTTAGTTAATCTATGAATTCTAATTTGCCAAATAGCGCCATCCGTGTCAAATGTGACCATATTACTTAATGTTAGACATGCCGAATACCACTCGAGATGAAATTTAAGCAGATAAAATTTCTCTCTTGTAATATTCAAGTTTGTTGCTTTTCGGAAATTTCGCTCATGACGTTTTTTCCAAAATCACTCGCCTTAAGGCTCGTGATTTCATATTACAATCGAAAAATTTTGCCGGCAAAATTCCATCTATTATTATATTATTATTAGTATTACATATGATTAAAAATCTGTATCGTAATGGATATCATTACGAGATGAATTATGGATGTATTGTATTATTAGGTATAGTTCGGGTGTAGATAAACACAATTTATTGCTATCGACTACAAAACACGTTCTACAGAATAAATTCAAATTTTCGAAATAACTAACAAAAATCAGACCAGTCATAATTTAGCACGTGAATAGCGCCTCATGAACTGGAAAGAATGAAACTTGTTCTGTTCTTAAATTCTCAATTTTGGCGAAACAAAATCTAATCAGTACTTACACCATTATTTTGGATATTTTACATTTGCTCAAAGGGCACCTTCAGCTACCTCTTTTAATACTACTATGTATCAATATGATATTGTTCGAATATAGAACAGAGACATAATAATATCAGATACCTACCTACTTATTTAGTCTAAGATATACAGGGTGGCCATTTGAAAACGAAACAGACGAGATTACAGACGAAATAATTTTTTTCGATAGAAATGCTCGGACAGGTCGATTTCTGTTTCGAGGGGGACAACTTAAGATGTAGGTTACGGACGCATGGCGCTTCAACCCTTGCTGCTACAACCCCCACCCCCAATTTTTGAATAGGGAAGATGGGGTGAGTGATACCTCAATTCAAAGGTATTTTTATACTGATTTCAGCACAGTAATGATTGTTTTTTTATTTTATGCATTAGTTCTCGAAATATTCATGCGTTAATTAATTTTATCACTTAAATTAATTTTTTGCGAATAATTGACATTTCGTGCTTCCGAAACACCAAAATTTCCGTACTTGTATTTGAAATTGCAAAACATCTACCACTGGGCAAATGAAGTCATACCGTACGTGTTAATGCTACTAGGGTCAGATGTTCGACTAGCTGTTTTATTCACTGAAATCATTCTCCAACTGTACGGTATCAGAACGATTTGAAGTATTGATCTAAGAAATAAGACTTTTCAAAGTAAAGTAAATAATTTATCAAAAACTCACAGTCATGGTTGTTTTGAAGCTCAAAATGTCGATTTTTCACAAAAAAACACTACAAGTGCCATGAAAACACCACTTCATTTTCAAATACTTAGTTAAGAATATTTCGAGAACTAATGTATAAAATGAAAAAACAATTACTGTGCTGAAATCAGTATAAAAATACCTTTCAAATGAGGTATCACTCATCCCATCTTCCCTATTCAAAAATTGGGGGTGGGGGTTGTAGCAGCAAGGGTTGAAGCGCCATGCGTCCGTAACCTACATCTTAAGTTGTCCCCCTCGAAACAGAAATCGACCTGTCCGAGCATTTCTATCGAAAAAAATTATTTCGTCTGTAATCTCGTCTGTTTCGTTTTCAAATGGCCACCCTGTATAGAACTAACGTTTATCGTTGAGAATGTTGATAAAAGCATGGTAGGGAATATAATTTTATGGTGAAATTAAGAATTTTGATATGAATTCCACCGAAAACTAAACTGACTTTTCTGTCGGGCATTGCACCACATGGGTTCGATTGTTGAAAGATTGGAAGGTACGTTTTCGGTGGAATTCAAATTAAAATACTGAGGATTCCAACATGAAGTTACAATCCCTACTTTCAGTAATCGGACTTCAAATATGAAGTATCGCCGCATAATTTTATTTTTCCATTTTCGTGTTGCTTGCTCAATCGCTCGATCTAAAACTGAAGAATGGCAGAAATCATGATAAACCTTCTTTATCGATATTTATTATTGAAATATTTTACGGGCCCAACGAGTTCAAGTGTATATCTCTTACTCTTACGGTACTTTATAATTGGAATAAATAACGTTGGTGATAAACCTGCCTCTGTTCATTTGAATGGAACGACCTGATTCGCAATGAACAATACAAAACTGGCAATGATAAAACTTATCACGTTCAATGTCGTTGCGTTTTCAACCTATGCTTATTTCAGAAAGGTACTTTCATTCACCAGATTCACCTATGGATTAGGATTATTCGCAAGGTGTGTTGAACTGAATGTTAGTTACATTCATTGCCAGTGTTCTGCAATCGTTTTCATATGTGTGTATCGAAAGGGATTCGAATGTTGGTATGTAAGTTGATTGCATTTTACACACAACACGCTCATGTCGCTTATAGGGTACAATTTTATTAGTTCATTGAGCTCATTATTCCTTCGCGCTCTTGTTTCTATAAACAAGAGCGTCATAGTTCTAGCCAAACGTCTGTAATTATTGTATTTTGAGCCGAAAATGGTTTATAACTTTCAAAAGAGTGGACCTAGATTCTGGAAATTTGCAGGGCCTATGTTTAAAGACCAAATTAGATTCGGGAATGGGCGAAATCGGTGCAATGGTTTCGGGAAGTTTCTCGAAGACGAAGAAGGAACTGAATATTTCTGGAATTAATCACCAATTAGTCTGAAATTTTTCATGTGAATCAATGAAATCAGTTTTCCGAAATATCGTTATCAAATCTTCCAGAAATTGTTTCTATTCAGAAACTAAGCAGCCTTAGGCGGATTCCAGTACAAGAAGCGCGCGAAAGCTCTTGAGTTCGGGTTTCTGCTGTCATATATTTTGAGGACCTTATATTTTTTTGCGCATTCGTTCTTTCACGCCCAGGGGCGATAACACCTCGGCCAAATATCTAAAATTAAGAAATTCACCACGGAAGAAATTCATAAACGTTTAGGTTCGAATCATTGACGAAGAAACTGTGGTCAAATTCAATTCTGTCCGTCTGTAAATAGAAGAACGGAGTAAAATTTCGGGGTACGTTTGAAATTCAATAGTTGTTATGATTCCTAATATGTCTTTATTATCTAAATATTAATAAATTTGGAATCAAACAAATTGATAAAACAATAAATTTCAAATTTTGTGTGCCCAACAACTCTATCTCAATTGAGCGTCCAAATCATAATGAAAAATTTAGATTTATATCAAATTTAATATCAATTCTACTTCTAATTCAAATTCAAAAATAATAAACAACTTATTCTATCCCTTAAATAAAATTAAACTCACTTATATCTATAATAATAGTCCATTCACTATATTCCTGTTTTCTAGTATCAATCTTCTTAGTACTCGTTATATTTTGTCCCAATTTCTTTCTTGAATTCCTTTATTTTCCCCAATTTATCTTCTGACTTTTCTTTCTGATTTTTCAATTCTCTTCTTGACTTTTCTTTCTGATTTTTTCTAATTTATCTTCTTGGCTTTTCTTTCTGATTTCTCCTAATTCAATTTCTTGACTTTTCTTTCTGATTTCTCAATTCAATCCCCTTTTTCATGTTCCTGGTTTCCATACTTGAAAACCTCTTCCACATCCTTGATTGTCCTAATCTAATTATAACTATTCACAGAATCCTAAATCTACATATGTGCAAACTTCAAAATAAATTTATCTAAATCCCTCAATTTTAATTTGGCCTCAATAAATCGAAACTAATTTTGAAAAGTCGAGAAGTTAAATTAGGAGAAATCAGAAAGAAAAGACAAGAAGATAAATTGAAAAATCAGGAAGAAAAGTCATGAAGATAAATTAGGAAAAATCAGAAAGAAAAGTCAAGAAGAGAATTGAAAAATCAGGAAGAAAAGTCTGAAAATAAATTGGGGAAAATTAAGGAAGTCAAGAAAGAAATTGGAAAAAAATATAACGAGTACTAAGAAGATTGATACTAGACAATTATTATAGATATAAGTGAGTTTAATTTTATTTAAGGGATAGAATGAGTTGTTTATTATTTTTGAATTTAAATTAGAAGTAGAATTGATATTAAATTAGTAGGGGAAGGATGAGGAATAGTGATCCACTTAAGGGAAAAACTTAACTGTGGCTAAAGTTGAAGGCAAAATATCAAGATTCCTATTGTTGGGGGTAGTGAATTCACTTAACTTCGTGACTGCATGCACACCTATGTTCAAAATGATCCCTAGGGTAGGGGTAAAATGATCCCAGGGATCATTTTATACTATCAGTAAACAAATATCAGTGAAATAAAACAGCTGTTTATTCCAACCATACGTATTGTTTATAACATATAATTTAGAAATAGACATATACCTTAATTTTTTCTAATCCCGAACAAGCCTCATGTCCCCATTTAAAAGACACACAACGCTAGGTGCATTGTGTGTCTTCGCCCTAATTATTGTCTTCGGAGTAACTTTATTCGGTACAAGCAGGCCGTTCCAGCTTCGCCCGAGTAGAAATTTGTTTCACGCGGGGGTTTCATCCTCAAAACTTCAACCTGCCATATCTTTTGATGTACTCGTTGTAATTGTATGATGTGAGGGGCAATTTTGTTCTAAATTAAATACTGGGGATAAATAACGTATTAGGATGGATTAGGATCAATACCCAATTCATAAAAACACACTCCCAAATAGTGCATAATTTTGGAAAACATCTGATTACCATAAACAGGTAATAGCAAGTCAATCTTGAGAGATAGATACATGCTATCGCGGACTTTTTTGTAGAACTATTCAAGAGGTACATTTCCGTCATACAGTGTATCCACGTAAGTCTTACGGTTTTTGCAGCGCACGTGAAAATAGCTGATTTTGGCTGATTTTTTTTGTAATTATTGAAGTTATAGTAGGTATCCTTAATTTTTTCGGGTGAAAAGTATAGCCTATGTCACTCAGGGATAATGTAGCTTTCTAAGGGTGAAAGAATTTTTGAAATCGGTCCAGTAGTTTTTGAGCCTATTCGTATCAAACAAACAAAAATACAAATCTTCCTCTTCATAATATTAGTATAGACAAGCAGGCCGTCCCAGCTTCGCCCGAGTAGAAATTTGTTCCAAGCGGCGGTTTCATCTTCAAAACTTCAACCTGCCATATCTTTTGATGTACTCGTTGTAATTATATGATGTGAGGGGCAATTTTGTTCTAAATTAAATACTGGGGATAAATAACGTATTAGGTTGGATTAGGATCAATACCCAATTCATAAAAACACACTCCCAAATAGTGCATAATTTTGGAAAACATCTGATTACCATAAACAGGTAATAGCAAGTCAATCTTGAGAGATAGATACATGCTATCGCGGACTTTTTTGTAGACCTATTCAAGAGGTACATTTCCGTCATACATTGTATCCACGTAAGTCTTACGGTTTTTGCAGCGCACGTGAAAATAGCTGATTTTGGCTGATTTTTTTGTAATTATCGAAGTTATAGTAGGTGTCCTTAATTTTTTCGGGTGAAAAGTATAGCCTATGTCACTCAGGGATAATGTAGCTTTCAAAGGGCGAAAGAATTTTCGAAATCGGTCCAGTAGTTTTTGAGCCTATTCGTATCAAACAAACAAAAATACAAATCTTTCCTCTTTATAATATTAGTATAGATATAGGAGGCATTCGGTATCACTTTCCTCTTCCAAAGAATCTGACCTGTTTTGCTTTTTTTGCCTTTTCTCTTTCCGCATCCTTTTCTTCTCTCGACACCTTTTCCTTTCTTACCACCTTTCCCTTTATCGTTCTGTTTGTTGGTCACTGTTTTTTTTTTAATTTGAATTCGCTTCCTTAAGGGCTTTCTTTTGTTCTATATCTTTTTTCTTTCTGGCATCCTCTTCAAGGTATTTTTGTAGGGTGTGCTGGTCAGGACTGATGTGCAGTCTTCTTTATTTTTACATTTGGTTCTTCTTTTTAATGCCACCACATGGACTTTAAACTCTCTACTTAGTTTTTTTTAAGGCATACCATCTCTGGCGGCATCTAATGCCTTTTGTATTTGTTATTCAGGCCAACTTAGGCAATTAGTTTTGCGTATATCAATTCTGGGCATGATCTGTGACAACAACAAACACTAATGGGGTAAAATGATTCCGGGGATAATTTCAAACACACTAAAAGGGATCATTTCGCCCCAAACACCAAATTTCAAGATATCGATCAAAACACAACCTTGAAATACGGCGTAAGGTGATCGAACATTGCTTAAATATTAGCTAACTAGTAACTTCTATTAATACACGAGAATAAAACGGCATTTCAATGAACACGAGCATGTAAAAAGTAATGAAAGTCCAAAAACAGGCTCGCTTTAGATCAGAACCACACTTTTTGATTGTTTTTTAATAAAATCACACCATGCAGTCGCACTCCCAGGGCACTTGGTGAGGCAACCAGCGGGGGTGTGAGGAACATGTTTGATGCGCATTTGGATATATGGAACTAGTTGTCTCTGATTTACGTGGGGGGATCATTTGACCTCCAGGGATCGTATTACCTCACCTTCCCTAAATTGGATGGAGACGAACAAATTGTTCAGCGAAATTCAACATGGATATAGGAGAGGAAAATCCACTAAAACCGCCATATTCCAGTTTTTGCAGCGAATATAAACATCAATCGAGGAAAGAAATTTGGTATTGGGAATGTTCTTGGACCTGTCCATGGCTTACGATTTCCTTAGTCATGAGATTCTCATTCAGAAGCTGGAAAAATATGGAGTCAGAGGACCGGCTCTCAATTGGTGTCGATCATACTTAACGAATCGACGACAGATGGTCAGTATAGTCAGGGATGGTAAAACGGTTACATCAAATCAGATAATATTAACAACTGGTATACCTCAAGGCAGTATAGTAGGTCCTATATTCTTCATAATATATGTAAATGACATTGGTGAACATAATATCGATCAATACTACTTGAAAAGTAAGGAAGATGCCAACAATAAAGGTGGTAGGCAAATTGTGTATTATTCTTGCTAATAAAACAAGATTGATTGGATATTTTTTAATAATACTTTATTTAAACAAAATACACAATCTCCATTTGTCTTTATGGTTCATTGACCATAACCTTAAAAACTAACTACGCCAGTGACGCATTGACATTCTTGTGCGTCCTAGACCATAAAAACACATAAGTCTTCTTTTAATCTAATATCTTATACAAATTGTTCTCCCGAATGAACTTGATCAACATGTAGAAGCGGATCTCACTACATACGCAGACGATACAAATCTGCTAGTGTGGGACTTTCTTCATCTAATTCTAAATACTGCAAAAACCCAAGCAGTAATTTTCACATCGCGGAATCTCGGGATGAAATGCCCGACAGATGTAACAATAAATGATAACATTTATAAATTTCAAGATACCGTCAGTTTTCTTGGATTACATATTAACTGTAATCTGAAATGGAAACATCATATAATGAATTTGAATAATAAGTATCTCCATCCACGAAGTGGTTTCTCATCGCAACTGTTCACGTAATAAAAAACTCGCATTACTTCAATATTCATTTCGCGGCTCCACTTGATACGTGCGTTGCGAGCTCCCCTGTGGGCATTCCTCCTCACGGTGGTTGAGCCAGTAGGTGGAGTGGCATTTCGATTTTCTGCCGTGATATCGGTTTCCACTTCTCGTTGCTGGCTTAATATTTTCTCTATTTTCATTTACCCTTGGTGGCCCAGGTAACTCGGGCCGTGGGGACGTCACCCCCATGTGGCGTGGCAGAAACCAAACCACACCCGTGCGGTTATCATTATTATTATTATCATGTGTCTTCCGTTTGGAATAAAACTGGAATTGGCTTTCTCCTATTTTTGAAAGAAAAAAAAATGGACTTTCGAAATGAAATCGATTTCATTTAGAACTCCAATCCTTTCTGAGTTTACCCACAAAATTTCAGTTCTCAAAGTGAAACCATTTTCAAATGCAACTTGAAATAAAGTCACACTACATTGAACGCCCACCTTGAGCCTTTTACGGATCTGGATAATTCGTCTATGCCTTCGAAACATCCATTCAAAATGAATTCCTTTTAATGCATAGAACATAATGATTTTTGCCTCAACAATTTTGATTAAAAATTCAATTATTGCTCAAGAATGTCGACCATCGTTCATAATTTGGGTTTTCATTTTTTTTCAGGTTGGAAGTCGAAAATCTTTGAGATACACACTCGGATTTTGACAAATATGTTTGAATAACATTTCCAGAATACCGAGATAATTTCGATGGATCCGGAACACAAAAAAGGAGAGAATGAAGTGGAATTTCGGAACGTAGCGCCTGATCGAATAAGCTGCGAGGAACAAAATCGTGAAAGAAATGAGGTACCAATAGAAATTTCCAGCTTTGAAGAAGATAACAAGCATGATCCAAATGAAAATGACAATATTGATGCAGATGATTCAAAATTCTGGGATAATCCCATTAAGAACTTGAAAACATTCTGGAATCATCCTGCAGGACCACTAACGATATTTTTCTGGGCACCTTTGTTCAAATGGGGACTGGTGATAGCAGGATTGAGCGATTTGGAAAGGCCTGCAGCAAATCTGAGCATACTGCAAACATTAGCTTTAGCTGCCACAGGAGTAGTATGGTGCAGATATTCCATTGTGATAATACCCAAGAATTATAGTTTATTCAGTGTAAATTTGTTTATAGCGCTCAGCCAATGTTATCAACTTTACAGGTCAATAAAATTCCAATATTTCTAATAACGAATACTTATGAAACTTTCGAAATTTAGCAGTAAAAAATCGTCCTGACAGCAAATTCTAAAAAAATTTTTTTTTTATAACGTGTTCTCTAATGACGTTGATTCTGATTTTGTTTATTTATCAATAGGCACTAATTTCCTTCACATTTTTTATATATCGTATGTCCCATATGTTTTGGCAGAAATTTCATAGATCGAAATCGTGGTGATGAGGACAAGGCAACAGGATGCTATATAGGAAAAAAAGTTTGTTTTAACTTTTACTCCCATTTAAAACTTCAGTTGTTTAAGTGGTTTTAAGTCGATGAGGCTTACAAAATAGAAATTCGTAAAAGTATTTATAATTTAGTAGGCTGGCTGAAGGACCGCAGGTCGATGGCCGTAAATAAACTTTTCTCTCTCTCTTTAGTAGGACGAGTCGATGGGGCCGTGATACTAAGCATTTTTGAAAATCAAAATATATCCTGTAGAACTATTTATCGGATATTCGCTGAATGTGAGCAAGGTATTCCAACATTGACGGCTCGTCAGGGTATGAAGGGTTTGCCAGGGCCGACCCAAAAATAATCGGAAAATAAAATAGAATTTTGAACATTCTAATTATTAAACCTTATTCCGAATTATCAGTTTCGAAATTCAAATCCCGATTAGATTTTCACTTAAAACAGGAAAAGTTCTTTCACATCTCATCTTTTCAGTTTTCGTATACTTTATACCACGAAGGTCGGCCAGTCGATCGAGCGCTTCAGAATATAATATCACCTACGAGTCCTATATGACTCACTCAATACCTCGATATTCGGTCGCTGCTTGATACATACAATGTCGGCCGCCAACCCGCGCTTACCCTGGGTATAAATATCGCAGTTTCTGATTTTTTATTCCGAATATTAAATGAATAGTTTATAGATAATTATTGAATATCATCTCTTTCAGAAAGAACGTTTTCCCACCGTTTAATAGACCATAAAAATATAAAAGATTTTTAGTTGTGAATTCAAACGACACGACGCCGACGTACAATACGAGCAAGGACCGGCTAGCCGTACCTAGGGTGGAGATAGTTGAAGGGCATATCAGGAATTCAATTAGGTCAGCTTCATAAAGTAAGAGGAAGCGGTGTATGAGTTTTTTTAGTTTTCAGTTCATTGCGGAAATTCTGATGGCAAATTTAAGGGAGGTAGTACCAAGTAACGTATTGGGTTTCAGTATAGGGCTATGGTCCCAATAAAAAAATACCAACTCATCGTCAAATAGTACCTCTTACCTAAGTGACGTGGAAATCTTTTTGTGAATGTATATAGAGGGTGTTACTAAATTGGGGGTATAAATGAAATGAGATATTCCCTATATAATTCCAAGAAAAAATATTGCTCTAAAAATGAGACTGCAAAGTGTGGTTTTCGAGATACAGGGAGTTAAAGTTCGATTTTTCTTTCGAATTTTTTCTCTTAGTATTTGTAATAACAAATATAGGAAAATACAAAGGGTCATAAGGAGGGAGATCAAAAAAGCCAAGCATGATTGGATGGAGGGGGAATGTGCTGAAATAGAAGACCTCTGCTCTAAACATGATACTTTCAACATGTTCAGAAAAGTAAAAGAATTAGCTGGAATCAACAGAAAGAGAACGACTACGTCACTTACAGATGAAAGTGGCCAAATAATTTTAGATGAACAAGAACAAAAAAATGCATGGACAAGTTATATAGAGGCTAACTTTAAACATCATAGAACTGACACAACATACGTGAATGGGGGCATTGGACCAACTATTCTTAAGTCTGAGGTGATGCATGCCTTCTCTATAGCAAAAAATAGGAAAGCATCTGGCCCCGACGAGATTCCGGCAGAGGCTCTGAAGCTCATCACAGAGGAAAATATTGGCTTGATAGTAGAACTGTTTAATAGTATATACAGGACAGGTGAAATTCCATCTGATTGGTTGTCATCAACATTCATTGCTATACCTAAAAAACGTCAGCCACAAAAATGTGGGGATTATCGCTTAATCAGCCTGATGTCCCACATGCTCAAAGCATTCCTTCGGATCATCCACGCTCGCATCAGACGCAGATGTGAGGAAGATCTTGATGATTCTCAATTCGGCTTCAGAAACGCTTTTGGAACGCGGGAAGCACTTTTCGGAATTAACCTTCTCCTCCAAAAATGCCGCGATCAACGAAAAGATGTCTTTGCATGCTTTATCGACTACGAAAAGGCCTTTGATCGCGTACAGCACGATAAACTTATTGATATACTGCAGGGGGTTGGAGTGGACGATAGAGATATCCGAACAATTAATAGTATATTGTTCAATGAGCGGTAATGTAAGTCATAACACACGCAGATGAATGTTTGCACCGCGAGCCGTCAGGCGAGTGGTGTAATTCATCAAGTGTGTTATGACCATTACCGCGAATTGAATACTATGCTTTATCTTCGACTTCTTCAGTAAAATTCGAATTCATTTGCATTTTCAAAATTGAAAACAATTATCAAAAACACTGACATAAATTTCTGTGTTCACTGAATATTTCATGCAGTCATATATGCATCTATGGGCAGTCCAATGAACTGTCATCGTTCCATGCTTGGTTATTTTGAGTAGGTTTTCAGCATTTTACATTGTTTTTCTTGAATGAAAACAGGCCATTCTTTAGTTATGTTGTGAACTGTGGCAGTAGACAAGAACGAAGTAGGGTTGGGTTACTCAGAATATCGTCTATCGTCATTTTCCTACATATTTCTATTTGAATGAATAAGCCAGAATCAGACAATCGAAATTGATCATCTGTGTTGAGAGGGTTGTGTTAATACCTATACCCAACTGAGAAATTCTTGAAATTGCTTAAAACCCCCTCTTTTTGGTAAAATTATAATATTTTTGTTCATGTTGCATACCCTCAAGAATCATGATCAGCTATTTTCTTTGACTTCCCTATCAGTATAATATCTGTGAGTATAACAATAAATACAAGGACTTTAGTAATTAGGTACTAATTTTCTTTATTGATAACATAAACTGTAACATTTGAACAACCTTGAATCTGAATATTTGGGAATGAATTATGCAAGTTTATTGTTTCTTCTTGTGTTTTTTGTATATGTGTTGTTGATGTACTAACTGGCTGGGGTGTTATAGAACTGTAAATTTTATTTGCAGTATCTTTCTTATTTTTTTCGGAATCATCAATGTACCCCTCAGCCACAGTAGTTGATCGCCAACCGCCATGGCGCTTTAGTGCCGTTATGTCTCCTCCAGAATCTACTAATAAAGTAGCCGACGAGCGGCGAAAACGATGCCCTGTGTATAAGTTATAGTCAGGTAATTTTAAAAAAGATGCAATGTCTTTCCCCATTGCTCCAAATTTATTGATGCCAATTCTTTGTGGGTGATACTTTCCATTTTGAAATTTAAAGAATAAAATATTGTGCGATATATTGTTAGGCCTCAGATTCAAATATTTCTTCACTATGATATACAAATTTCCAGTAATAGCAAATTTTCTGGCAATTTTTGTTTTTGTATTTGGTACATTGACCATTAAAATAGATCCTTGGTCTTCTAAATCATTAATCTGCATAGAGTACAATTCTGCTGCACGACAAGCACCCATAATGCCCATTATTTAAGCAACCTGAAATAAATTATATATTTGACGAGATGATGAAAACGATTGAATTATTGTGAGATCTACTACCTTTGTTGCCAGATATTTATCATCAGAAGCTTCATTTAAGAATTTATTCACTTGTTCTGGCGTAAAAGTTTTTGCCTTTTTGGCAATATGTTTTTCTGATTTCCGTTTCAGAAATGCACGTAATTTTGAATAGTTTTCTATATTGACTCCCTGATTTATGTTAAGTGTGCTTCTTAGCATGGAGTAGAAAGTCCATAGGGATGATGCTTTATATTTAGTGCTCAATTCACTAAAATATGCCAGAAGAACGTTCTCAGAAATCGATGACTTGATGTTCTTACTTTTACACCAATCCAAAAAATTTATGTATGCTTATGTAAGCTTTATACTTTTTTTCGGATTTTTCAGGCAATAAATTATGAATTGTATTAGCTGCTTCCCGTATTTCTGGAGGTGTACATAATAATTCATCTTCACTATCTGAATTCATCTCTTTCATCAAAATATCCACAATAATTAGATACCTATCAATTCAATTCAAATACAGTACATCAAAATTATTCAAGTGACATTTCTCGTACTCGCCTACTCCCCTCGATATCAATAATGAATAGTTCCCGTTCGCCGACGCCTACTCCCCTCGATGTCAATAATGAATTGTTCCCTTTCGTTCAACAAGCGCGATTTCTGTGGTCGAGAATTGAATCGCGTAATGAACGTCAAAAATTCACTTTTTCCAAAGGAAAGGTAGAAATGAATGGCGAGAACGTTACCTTGGTGTTTGAAATAGTGGTCCCGATCGATCCGACTTTTTTTATTCATTTGGTAAGCTGTTTTTCCTATTTGTATAAGAGTGAGTTATAGGCGTGAGTTATTATTACCTCACACTATTGGTTTATAGAGACTATTATAGATCAAATTGAGTTGAATAATGGATATATTATTCTATGGGAGTAGATAAAAATCTATACTGGAATCAGACAGCACAGGTGAGAGTGGGCAATTTTAAAACAGACGCTATCGAAATTCAACGTGGGTTAAGACAGGGTTGCATATTGTCGCCCTTACTTTTCAACCTATACTCTGATCGAATATTTAAGGAAGCATTGGAAGGAATAGCACAGCTTGGCATCAAAATAAATGGAGAGCCAATAACAACAATCAGATATGCTGATGACACAGTGATATTAGCAAACACGATCGAGGAACTGCAGCTGCTCATGAACAAGATCAGTAGAGTGGGAGAGACATACGGTCTAAAGATCAATGTAGGGAAGACCAAATTTATGATATTCAGCAGGCAACCCCACAATGGCACTACCCTAGAACATAATGGAAGCCAAATTGAACGTGTCTCTAAGGGCTTGTTCGGACTAGGCCAGTAGATTAGTCGAGTAACGAATGATTTTGAAATTTCCCGTGTGCGAACGCCAGCAATCGAGTTGAGTAGAGTCACAGGATGATGTACCTACTACCTTATACTGTTTAAGAGTCTTTGATACTGTGGTAGAGTAGTCAGTCGGCGAATCGACTCTCCACTCGACTAAAATACTGGCCTAGTCCGAACAAGCCTTTAGTTCAAATACCTTGGTAGTGTTATTACAGAGAATCTAAATCCTGACTGCGAGATAAAGTGCCGTATAGAGATTGCACGGGCTACCTTTTATAACATGAGATCCTTCTTTTGTAATGACAGCTTGAGTCTCAAGTTAAGACAACGCATGGTTGAATGCGTGTGGTCGGTGTTACTGTACGGAGTGGAGACGTGGACTCTGAAGGTCAGGACGGTGAACCAGTTGGAGGCATTCGAAATGTGGCTTCACAGAAGAATGCTTCGTATTCCGTGGACACAACACACAACATGCTACAAACGAGAGTGTGCTACGAAGAGCAAACATCGAAAGGCAGCTCTTAAAGATCATAAAATGCCGGAAGATATCATACATATTTTGAGAGGTGATAAATATCGCCTATTACAGCTCATTCTGAAGGGCAAGATTGAAGGGCGACGTGGAGTTGGAAGAAAGCAGCAGTCGTGGCTCAGGAATATTCGGGATTGGACGACTGGCATAGGAGGGGCTGGTGAACTTTTTTGCTTGGCGGAGGACCGTACAGCTTTTGCCATGGTGATCGCCAACGTAGGGGGGACCGGGCAGGGCACATGAAAGAAGAAGAAATCTGTAATATGAGATATTCAACTGAAATTGGGCATTGATATAACAATTTACAGTTTACATCATCGGATATGCTAATCTCGATTGAACTATAGGTTCCCTGTTTTACTCCAGAACTTTCTCCTGATGGGTCCCTGTTCGTTTTATGAATTTATTTATTCATTTAGATAACTAGGAATTACGAATACAAACAGGTGACAACCACCCAACACAGTATCCACTATTTTGAAATACAAAGTATGTCAAAGTGAACAGTAAATTTTCTAACGTGTAGAATAGGTACACAGTTAGCTGATCTAATAAAACAATTTTATAGTATGTATAACAAGAAAATTTAAGAATATAGTTATCAAAGTAAGCATAAGTTTTAGTAAAACAATATAAAGAATGAAAAATATGGTACCGAGAAGCCAGCAAAGAAAATGAACTACAAAAAAAGAGAAGAACACTCTATTGACATTAGTATATTTTTTGAGTTTTTGTCTTATTTAATTTTGACCAAGATAAAAGAGGTCAATATTACCCAAAGAGATACAACATCGCATCATGCTGCAGAGAGGAGAATTCATAGCGCTATTAGTATTACGAAAAGGAATATGAAACATATCAGTACTGAAACATGAATTGTAAAAAAAAGCTTTGTCGTTATCCTAAACTTTATTGATTCTTGTACTTTTGTCGTATCTGCTACATATTTCAAGAAAAAATTTGAACGATTTTCTAAAAATCCTCAGACAAATAAAAATTGTCATAAAAATCCAGTTACTATATTGATTGATATAAGGGTTTCACGGCGGGATTCAACTTCGAATCTGTAGTTTTCCGGGTTTCCAGCCGTGGTACAGATGAAATTTTTATTGGAGCACTCTAGAATTGAAGAAGAAAATCCTGTTAGTAAGCTGTGTTGAATAAAGTCATTGTTAGTTATTTGGACTCATTGAATTGAATTCATGTTCAGTTGAATATCTTGCGAAGTACAGATACTATGAGAAAAAACTTCAACAAAATTGAAACTTTTACACACTATATTTCGAAAACGAAACATTGGTGGCCCCATCTACGTAGATCAAGTATTATTGATATCGATTACGAAATTTTATTGATGCAATATAGAGATTGATCTGACTTTATTTGTGATTACCACACCCGATATCCAAAAATACTTATCAATAAAACTTGTGGCCCCATATTTATGCGACTTTTTCCTTGAAATTATTCAAGGAATTTCCCATTCCATTTGTACCTCCAATTTAGAAACACCCTGTATAAATTGGTTCTGACCGACTCCCACCTAAAGGGCCTACCACACGCTCAAGCTTCACGACAGTTTTGCTTGCGCCAACCGGCTTGAACACTGAACACTGAGCGTGCGGTTGGGAAAACTGGTATACAATTTTCCCAACCGCACGCTTAGTGTTCAGTGTTCAGGCCGGTTTGCGCAAGCAAACTGTCGTAAAGCTTGAGCGTGTGGTAGGCCTATAGAGGAGCGAAGCGACAATCCCCTTAACCTTCCACTGGCTAGACCCATAGAAGACTCATCGGCTCTCTTATCGCGAAAAGTTTACTATGGAGGATGGGAAGCCAAAAATGAAGAGGAACTTAGACTCCGAACATACAGGAAGATCCGATGAATCGATCTATAAATACCGTCCGAAACCTGATGCTAGGTGTTCGTGAAAAGTGCTCTCTTTGGAAAAAATGTCCCTCTTCATCTAATTTGAATTGAACCCTATAATAATAATAATAATAATATGCTCTGTATTCACATCATCCACATGATATACATTATGTAAAGCGATCAGACAGAATATAGACTTATATATGCCATCAAAAATAGTACATGGCTCGTCAGTTATAAAATGAATTAGGTACACTTAGTTTGATAAAAGACAAACAATACAAATTTGACAAACATTATTTTCAGTTCATGAACTCATTCACGGTGTATAATGTCCTCTGCAGTAAAATCTTCCTTACTTCCCTGTTGAAAGCCTCCGTCGATAATTGCTTCAGTCGATCAGGGAGCTTGTTATATAGTTTTAGACACGTGTAGTTCGGCCCTTGCTGAGCTTTCTTAATTCGGGCGAGAGGAAGAGAAAATTTGTCCTTCCCACGAGTATTATAGGAGTGATAAGCTGAGTTTCTTCTGAATTTTTCCTGCTGCCGGTGGACAAAGGTCACACAGGTAAGTATGAAAACCGAAGGAATGGTAAGTATCCCCTCTCTCCTGAAGACCTCCCTACAGCTTTCTGTCTGTTTCATACCAAATAGCGTTCTTATTGCTCTTTTTTGTTTCAGTAGGACTCTTTGAGCATCCCCAGACTGACCCCATATAATAACACCATAAGTTGCCAGGCTGTGAAATGCTGAGTAATATGTAAGTTTAGCTACGTCAATTGTTGATATTTCCTTTATTCTTCTTATCATAAAGATAGCAGTAGACAATCTCTTACAAAGTCCATCTATATGGTTACTCCAGCTGAGCGAAGATTGAAATTCCACGCCAAGGTATTTAAGGGATGAGTTATTGTGTTCCCTGTTCGTGAATAGAAGAGTTTGCGTTTTCTCTGGGTTCATGGAGAGACCATTTGCAGAGAACCAGTCTTTTGCCCTTGCCTCACAGTCCCGTGCCATCACTTGTAGATTATTTCTGCATCTTGACTTATTCAGGAATACTGTATCGTCTGCATAGCTACAGATTCTACCCGCAGGTACGTTTTCAAAAATGTCGTTCGTAAACATGATGAACAAGACCGGTCCCAAAACTGATCCTTGAGGAACCCCCACGTTCGCATCCCTGAGATGAGATACCTCATCATTCCATTTAACTGCTTGAGATCTATTTTTCAGATAAGAGGAGAACAGCTGATGGACGTTTCCCCTTATACCATAGAAATTGAGTTTTTTCAACAATATATCATGGCAGACGGAGTCAAAGGCCCTACTCAGATCTATGCATATCATCTCTATATCCTCGCTGTCGCTGTAGGCCTCCATAATAGCCTCGAGGACGTCGACCATCGCTGTTATTGTCGACTTTTTTTGCCGAAATCCGTGCTGTGAACCGTTCAATAGCAGCTTTTCTCAAGAAAATCAGTCAGGCGGTTTTTCAGAGCCACCTCAAAGACCTTCGAAACGACCGGTAGAACTGATATAGGTCTATAACTGGAGCAATGCTGGGAGTTCCCCTTCTTGAAGACAGGTGTAACAAGTGCGACCTTAAGCCTGTCAGGAAAGACACCCTGGTCAATGCAGTCGTTTATAACTATACTCAGAGGCATTTTAATTTAGGGCATGATCTTCTTAAGAAGAGCAACAGACATACCGTAGACATCTTTGGAGTTCCTATTCTTTAGGTTAGATGTTAACTTCAAAATTTCATCTTCAGTGATAGGACACAAATACATCGATTCAGCAACATTCAACTTACAGTTTTTCAACAGCTCCTGTGATTTGAGAGGTGACGCCATAGCTTGACTCTCCGCCCCGGCCGAAACGAAATGGTTATTTAGTTCGTCTTTTTTTTCAGGAAAACAGTGACAGAATAGCTCAGTTAGTCTATCATGGAAATTATGAAACTGTTCTTCAGCATCCTCAGAGTGCAGTGTGCTCCAGTTTTCAGCTTTCAGGTGTTCTATGAATTTGTAGGTATTTTCCTCATTTATCTTCCTCACTATTTTATGCCTTTTCTTTACAGGTACCGGATGGAAAAGTGGTGCCCTGACTATTTGTGCCCGATGATCTGACAGGTGGGGGTCGTACGTCACTTTTTCACATTTTTCCTTACATATATTCGTGAATATATTATCTATACAAGTACTAGATTGTTTAGTTTCACGTGACGGTGCGGTGAATAAATAGTCAAGGTTATACGAGTGAAACAGCTCAAGCAGATCGTTTTTCTCCCTCGAAGATTTAACGAAATCAACATTGAAATCACCCGAAACCAAGATTGTGTCATCACAGTAATCACTACGACACCTCTCAAGCAGTCTCTCCAAAATCGACAAAAACACCGACATATCACCAGATGGTGGGCGATATAGCGAAATTACAATTAGGTTGGACCTTCTAACCCTCACTGCTGCAATTTCAATTATTTTATCAACAGATAGCTCTCGTAGTTCTCGTAGCTCACTAAAAGATATGTCTTCCCTTATTACAACTGCAGCACCACCGTGTCTTGAAGATTCTCTACAGTACGCACTTGCGATTTTATAATTTTCCAAGTTAATTCTTTCAACAACACCATACGTCAACCAGTGCTCCGTTACACATGCAATATTTATATTTTGTTCATTCAAGAAAATTTTGAATGCATCAATCTTATTTGCCAGTGACTGGACGTTAATATTAGTCAATGTCATGTAGGCATTATTTTCTTTTTTTGATTTCATCGGAGAAATTTCGTCGAAAAAATGTATAGCGACGAATAGTCACCCCCTTTGGCCAGTTTTCACTGTTATACAGGTCGTCTACTAAATCCATGTCACCCCCGATCTTGAAAGACATGCTGTTTGCTTCGTTATGACCTTGTATTGCTTCAATGATGAATGGTCGCCCTGGAAATATTTGTCCAAGGTGTTTTCTTATTTCTTCTTCAGTTTTCAATTTCACTTTACCAAGATGAATCCAAGCTCTCTGTTGAACACCAACGAAACAAGTCTCTTGACTTGCTCGAGTACCTTTTATTATTTTGTGTCGAGTAGATCCAGTTCCTTTCGCAAGTTCTGATTTTGATTTTGTTTTATTTTTATCTCGACCGGTGTTTTTGTTTTTGTTTACCTTTCGATTGTCATCAGCTGGTTGATTTGCTATTATTTTACTCTGCATATGCGGAGGTTGTTGACCTGTCCAGCTGTTCATCGATTGTTTCATTTCATCATTTCCCAATTTATCATTTATTGTTGATAAATTTGGAATATTATTTAATTCCGATTCATCTTGACTGTGATCGATCATTTTTTCGTTTATATTGTTTGATTTTGATGGAACGCGACATGTTTCTGTATTTCTGTCTTCTAATACATTTATTTTGAATAATAGAAGGTCATTTTTATCACTCATTTCTGCGATCAATTTTTTTAATAGTGAATTTTCATTTGAGAGTTTTTCGTTCTCGGCTGTTAGTCCACGAATAGTGTTCTCGTTAGACCTCATCAAGACGTTCACGTCAATTATTGTATCTAAGGAACTATCTAGATCTGCAATTTCACTTTCTAGGTTATGTTCATCGTTAACTTCACGTTGAAATTCACAACATTTGATATAATTTTTGTCTATTTTCACTATATCACTATAGTATTTAATGCATCCTGGGTGCATTAAAGTTCCACAATTTACACATTGAAGACCGTTATTGGGTGTGTTATGACACTTTTTGCATTTTTTCACGGGGAGATCGAATTCGCGCTGTGCACCGGCCGCCATCTTTGTAAGAAATCCCATGTAAGAAATCCCCTGAATTAGCTAGATCATTTGAGAGCTTTCTTTGAACATTTTCGTGGTATACATATATCAACATCACAAAAAACCAGAAAGTTGTGGAATGTCTAGAACTTTTGACAATATCAAAGAGTATTCTAGTGCTTATTTTATTAAATTGATGTATTTCTCCATCAGCTTGTAGATCCAGTATATGTAAATTAAAGACACACTGGTTTTTCTATCTTATTTATTCAGCTATCGATTTCGGCAAAATTATGCCATCATCAGGAGGCCGTTCTGAAAAGACACTCATATACAGGGTGAGTCTTTGACTTGTACATATATTTTAATTGTAGATTCCTCCCATCAAAAAAAAACTTTTTTCCATACCATTTCTCAAAATTCGGTTCCGTTTAGAAGACACAGGGTGTCAAAAATCCATGAAATTAACACTATTCTTTCCATATATTCGGAACCGATATTTCGAATGAACTGAATTTTGGTTGATTGTTTACTCTATTCATGGTGCATATTCCTCTATTGAAACTTATTTCATATTTCTCCTGGTAAAAAAGTTACAGTATAGTCGACTTATAAATTCACGCAAAAATACTATAAAACCACTTGAAAAAGATGAACGGTTCACGTTTTCGAAAGAATTAATTATTTTAGAAAACAAAAGTATTCCTATATTTTGTCAATAAAACGCGTCGTTCTCAAGTTATTCCTAATTGTATAAGATTGGAGGAAAAAATCATGAATTTCAAGAATAATCTCAATGCTGTCCTGAGTTAGATCTCATCGAATATTATTTCTTCTCTGGTCTCTCAACAAGTTACCGACGTTGTCAAAATGTTTATCAACTTTGTCAAGACTAAAATCTCTATGATGAAAAAACGTTTGATGTAGGGATATGTAATCATAAAATTCCACAATCGTGGATAATAAAATTGAATTCTAAGAAGCATGAAATTATACATTTTATAGGCAGTTTCTATTTAAAATTCATTGTTACCGGTCCTTCAGCAAAATATCTCTCGAAACAATATAACTCGACACCAGAACGACACTAGTATTACATCAATTCACTGAAAGTCATTTACATAATCATCACCTGTTTGCTTCATTCTCTGTAAATAAATAAAGCGTGAACTTCGTTTATGCCGTGTATGAGATCACTGACTAACGTTCTAGGTTGGACTGGTTGGAGCACAGAGCATCCACGGCCTTCTGAAGGGAAGAGTAGGCCGTTGGCTACTGAAATTAAGAACGTAGCGCTATATTGGCGGGAATCAGAACTACTCGTTTTGCATTTTCAAAAAGCAACGCCTAGACGCCTTTAGCAATTGTGATAGTTCATCCGCTAACGATAGGGAACGTACTGCTTTCTTGAGTTCGCATTGTTTGAAGAGAAAATCGGCAATCTGGCATCGTCTTCTCTAGAGTTCTGTGGGTGAATTGAATATCACAGAGGATGGGTATGGTTAGGTCATTGACACCGAAACATATGACTTTGGTTAATGGAGTTAGGATAGGTTAGTCAGAAACCAATTTTTATGAGATCGTTTTAGAATATCGAGGAAATATGAACAAATTATTAGTGTCTATAAACTAATCTTCAGGACAGTCGAAGAAGGAACTTATTTTGGTGTGAGAAATATAGCTTTTCAATTGCCGAAATGATCGGACAGAACTAAGTGTTTTGTTAGGAAATATCGTGTTTATAACATTCTTATTCAAATAAGGTTAGTGCTTGAGTATTTTTTAAATGTATCACCCAGAATAACTAATAATCACATCAATTTCAGTCGAAAAATATGAACTTTGAGGTGTTTGTAAAGAATAATATCAGGCACGTATTCAGCACTATTTTTTTTTCAAATGGCTATATCTCTTCAACAGAGCCAAATTCGGAAAAATGGAAAATGAAAAAAAGGTTTCCCTTAGCATCAAGAATCTACAATTAGAATATATGTAGAAGTCAAAGACTCACCCTGTATATAAAGAGACGATAAACATACAAATTAAAACAGAACAAAAACAATAGCATCTTACCGTCATAAAATACTTTGAAACAATGTCTACCCACTCTTCAGAAACTACTGGGTGGTATTAATATACACACCATTAAGGAAAAGAATCCACGTTAAAGCTTCATAAACCAGATAAGAGTATACGTCCAATTACTTCAGCTGTTGACTCACCGGCAAATAAAATTTCCGAAATACTAAATAACATTCTTGTTGGTAAATTGAAATTCAGGTCCAAATATTCTATCAAAAATTCAATCGAACTCATAGAAGAGCTGAAATCCATCAACCCCAACAAGGACACCACATACCTCCTGTTATCATTTGATGTAGTGAACCTCTTCACTAATGTCCCATTGGAACAAACCTTATCTATACTCAATGATCATTTACACCAACTGCTGTCTCAAGAAAATTACTCCCAGCTAAAAGAAAAAGATATCGAGAATATAATTTCTCTCATAAAACTAGCAACAGAACAAAATTTCTTTTCATTTTGGGATGAACTCTACATCATGGCTAACGGACTACCAATGGGTTCTTCACTCAGCGGTGCTCTCGCAGAAGCCTACATGGACTACGTGGAAAAACAAATAATGGATCATCCTTTGAGTCAATGTGTGACCTTTTGGAGTAGGTATGTGGACGATGTTTTTTGTATTTGGTCCGGCAGTGAAAATGACCTTGATTCCTTCTTAGAACATCTGAACAGTCAATTCAATATAAAGTTCACTTTAGAAAAAGCCACAGAAAATACCCTCAATATTCTACACTTAACAATTCAGCTTAATCTGAACGGAACATACAACTTCTCGTTTGATATTTATAGAAAGCCCACAAATACTGACGTTATTATCCCTTATAACTAACATCATCCTCCACACATCAAGAAAGCAGCATTTAACTTCCTAATCCATAGATTAAATATACTACTATACCTTTATCAGAAAGAGATCATAAAAAAGAACTTTATAACATATACACCATTGGCTTAAATAACGGATATCCCAAAACTTATATAGATAACTTGATTAAACAAAAAAGGAGAAAGAACTCATTGTCAAAAAGATCTACCCACATCATAGCATGGCTCCCAAATATATCTCCATTCCCTTCTGTCGAAACCTCAATTATAATCTCAACTCAATCTTACAAAAATATAATTATTATGTTGGGTGTGAAGATTGTCAGGCTTATTACATTGGTATGACTACACGCGCTGCTAATATAAGATTCTCTGAACATGTAAAGAACAGACCCCATTCAGCAATGGGAAACCATCTCTCTGATAATAAACATAAGACGTCAATTCACAGTCTCAATATTCTCCACCACGAAAGAAATTTTTATAGATTAACCCTTCTGGAACAATTAGAAATTTTAAAAAGAAAAGATGACAATAACCTATTAAACGATATAAAAGAATTTCCATTCCACAATATTTTTAAGTCGATCCTTTAGAAGCAGCAGCCAAAAATGAGAAATTTAATATTTATGTGACTCCCTGTTTCTATGCGGTTTAAACGCCACGCATGTGTATTTGTGTTTCCTACATATTATGTCTCCTAGATAATGAATTGTTTACCTCATTTATGACGTGTTATATTACAAATATCGATAAAATATTCAAAACACCTTTATATTTATGCTGCTGTAGCTGCTGTAGCTTATTGTTGTATTTTATGACGGTAAGATTTTATTGTTTTTGTTCTGTTTTAATTTGTATGTTTATCATCTCTTTATATACAGGGTGAGTCTTTGACTTGTACATATATTTTAATGAAGATTCTTGTGGCCAAAAGAAACCTTTTTTTCATTTTCCATTTTTCCGAATTCGGCTCTGTTAAAAAGATATAGCCATTTGAAAAAAAACATTGCTAATTAGGTCCCTGAAATGATACTGTGGAATTGATTCAAAGTTCATATTTCTCGATAGAAATTGAGTTTATACATTTAGGCTCAATTTAGGGAATACTCAAGTAGTCAAGTACTAACCTTATTGGAAAAAAAATGACAAAATGTTGAGAAAACACAATAATTTCAACAAAAACAGTTAGTTTCATCGGATTATATCTGCAACTAAAAAGCCATATTTCTCATACCAAAATAAGTTCCTTCTTCGATTTTTCTGCAGATTAGTTTGTAAACACTAATAACTTGTTCATATTTTCCTCGAAATTTCCAAACAATATCATGAAGAAAGACTTTCATTCAGATTTATTATTAAACAACCTAACTTAATCTAATTTGTATCGATTCTGTGAACTTTTGGACAGAAATGTCAAGAACATGTTGTCAGCTTGCTGATATTTTCATTGAGGTTAAGGATTTTTTACGAAACATAGTATAAATCACGATACATTTGTGTACCGTGGTATGAATATCTATGAATTCTGCCGTTTCCATCATAAATCGACTTTGCCGCCAAATTGTACCACGCATGCGTAGAGCGAAAACGGATTATTGGTTAACTGGTCTGGAGCCAACTAAAACAATAACAGAGCAGTCTGAACAAACTGTTAACATTATGTGAAGTACTAAATACATTCATTACATTCAGTGGATTATTGTTCAAATGTGATTATTACGTGAAGTGAATTAATATAATTTTAACCGTGTTGAGTTTATAAAATTCCAAGAGTCAAGGCCGTAGCCAGGGGGGGTCCGATGGGGTCCGGACCCCCCCCCGAAATTTATTCTTTCAGAAATGCCAGATAATCATTTCACCGAAAATTCTTCGAATAAATTTTTTTCTGGCTACGGCCTCGGACGGACCCCCCCCCGAAATTTTTTTCTAGCTACGACCTTGCCAAGAGTATGTTATTTAGATAGAATGATAGAAACATCGCCACAGATTATCAGGTATCGTTTCATTAATTTCAATTTAATAAGTAGTTCGTGTTGAGATTCATCATTCATATCCGAATTTTGTATTTCATCGACATTTAACTTCAATATGGACCGGTAACTATGAATTTTCAATAGAAACTGTGCGAGTTAAATCCTCCTTGGTGTTCAATTTTATCTCCCACATTTAGGGGATTTTATTATTGAAAAATATCTCGACAAAGTTGATAAATATTGTGACAACATTGTAAACTCGTTTAAAGACCAGAGAAGGAATAATTTTCGATGATATTTAATTCAGAGACGCATTCAGATTATTCTTGAAATTAATGACTTTTTCGTCAAATTTCTGCGGGTAAAATTGGAAATAACTCGAAAACGACGCGTTTTATTGAAAAAAATTGGAATACTTTTAGTTTCTTAAATGATTGATTCTTTCGAAAATATGAACCGTTTATCTTTTTAAAGTGGTTTTATGGTGTTTTAGCGTGTATTGATGAGTCGACTACCCTGTAACTTTTATACTAGTAGAGATATTGAATAGGTTTTGATTGAGGAATATGCACCATGAATAGAGTAAAAACTCAATCAAAATTCAGTTCATTCGAAATAACGGTTCCGAAGATATAAACAGAAAAGTGTTTTTTCATGGATTTTTGACACCCTGTATCTCCCAAACCAAACTGAATTTTGAAAAATGGAATAAAAAAAAAGTGTTTCGTTTGATGAGAGGAATCTATAGTTAAAATATATGTACAAGTCAAAGACTCACCCTGTATATGAGTGTCTTTTCAGAAAGGCCTGATGATGGCATAATTTTGCCGAAATCGATAGCTGAATAAATAAGATAGAAAAACCAGTGTGTCTTTAATTTACATATGCTTATTTTATTATTATATCAATATGCATGCCAACATATCAACAGGAGCTACAATTGTCCAGGAAAAGGTTTTATAGAGTGATCATATTTCCCGTGTTGCTGGATCACACACACCGTTCTTGTAGGATTTCTTGATTTTGATTACACATAGTAAAAGTGCATATTTATTTCAATGGGATATGAAACTTCTAAATGCTTCAGATGTGAAAAAGATTACTTTTCTTTAAATTTCCAAGTTGCTAAGCTTATAGAAATTTGGTGATTCTTGTCATAGGTCACTCATAGGATATACTCTAAAGCAGAGTTTTCCAACCTTTTGCATGATGCAACCCCCTGGTATAAAGAAATATTTCGCGACCCCCCGAATCTTCGCTTTTTCATCATGTTTGTACGTTACAGTGTTACGAATATTCATTCAATACATCGATTTGAATCTAGCCAAATCCACACACACACACACACTCAAAAACAAAAAATGGATAATGGAAAAAAATTCGTAACTTGTTGGGGGTGGTTTCGGACAAAAATCATAACTCTCCGAAATGGAAGTGTTCCACGATGGGTTTCGAATATATGTTTCTTGAATGCCGAAAGAAGGAAATGCACTACGGTAGAGCGGTGTGGCTTTGCCAACGAAGGTGACTTTGCCAAACTACCAAATGTTTTATGTTTCATTTTATTTTGGTAAAGTCGGTAACTTCTCAACGACAGCACGAATCGGAACCTAAGAGACACTATATCCCCAATTGTTTCAACAGTCGCAGTCCTTTGGCTTGGATTCGAATGGTGTGCTATGCTGTGTTGTGTGAGCAGGTAAGTTTTAACGTGTTTATAAATGCGAAATACTAACGGTTGTGTAGAAAACATGACAAATGGTACATCAAAATAAATTCAGCAGCTTATTTCACACGTATTTAGGTCGCGTATAAAAAAAAACTGAGAGCATTTGGTTGGGCGGGTCTCGAAATTTTAGGAAATTATTATATTGTTGCACTTGGGAGGGGAACTTTGCCAAATAACGAAATTTGCAGATTTATACAGACAAACCATCTACGTCTGGAAGAGGAAAAAACAGTTCTACGGTTTTGAAAAATGAGTTATTATTATTATTATTATAGATTGTTCATTTACAAAGAGACTGATTTTATGTATTGTATGAAGAATAATAGATTTTATTTCCAAACGTACGATAACAACGTCAGTTCTCGACTGAGACTGACAGGATCATCGAAAAGTTCTATTTCCCCGCCTAGGCGGAGAAATATTTACTTTTCCCTCCGGCGCGGCGGCAGGAAAAGTGTTGCTACGAAAAAGTTTACTTGGTTACCATGAACATAGATGCATAGAATACAAAAACTTCCAATACAAACGTCATTTTTATTTGATGAAGTTACATTAAATGTACAATTTTCATGGATTTGAAAATAAAATAGCATATTTCATTCGGAGAAGAAGTGACTTTTCGTGGCTCGCTTTCAATTATCCGCCTCACTCCGTTCGGCGGATAAACTCAAGCTCGCCACGAAATGTGACACTTCTCCTAATGAAATAATAAACTATTATTTTCTTATAATTTGTTGTTTTATTCGCGACTAGTACCTAGCTAGTACCTAGCCTAGTTAAAGAAAAACATTTTTGTGGCAAAAATACCACCTGCACTTGATTAAATTGCCTACAAAAGCATTTTGATGCAAGTGGCAAATTCGCACCGATGTGCGGGTGACTTTGCCAAAATTTTAAAATGGAAAAAAAAATTGTTGCGCATTTTTTCTTGCGTTTCTAGTAACAGCAATCGATAGCTAGATTGTTGAAATTGAACATAATTCAAACACAACTCATTTTACAGAAAAACGAGAAAGTTACATCAAGAATACTCTAAAAAGTGGTGCAAAGTCACACCGCTCTACGGTACCTCTAATAGTTTGTTAGCCCCCAAGTTTGGAGATTTGTGGGGTTGTTAATAAAAAATATTCATATCTCAACGAGAAATGAGAGTGTCCCACGATAAGATTCGAATATGCGTTTCTTGAATGCCGAAAGCATGAAATACAATAAACCCCTTCAGGTTGTTAGCCCCCAGGTTTTTGATTCGAGGGGTTGTTTATGAAAAATTACGAAAAAATTTAATATCTCGCTGAAATGAGATTGTTCCACGATTAGATCCGAATATGTGTTGTTCGAATGCCGAAAGAAAGACCCCATAGTTTGTTAGCCCCCAGGTTTGGAGATTTGGAGGGTTTGTTTACGAAAGATGGTGAAATGAATCAATATCTCGAAAAAATGAGAGTTTTTCACGATCATTTTCGAATATGTGTTTCTTGAATGAGGAAAGAAAGAAATACAGAAGACCCCATAGTTTGTTAGCCCCCAGGTTTGGAGATTTGGAGGGTTGTTTATTCATAAATTCATATCTCGGAATTTTTAGAGACATGCACTGGTGGACTAAATTCAATAGTTGTACTCAGTTCACTTTGCTCGATTTTCGCGAATTTATTGCTGAACAATTTCGTAAAGAGATAAAACAACAAAATTATAACGGATCAGTGCGGAAAAAAGCGAAAAAATCATAGATATGATCGTAGCATACCATTAATGAAAAAAAAAAGAAAGTTAGATACTTTGAAGTTAAAGATGAATATTCAAAATTTTCATTCAATGATCATAATGTTTTTTATGTTAATAAAACACCACTTAGATTTTAGTTTTTATATTGAAAACAACTTGAATTAACTTCGTCAAAAAACATGCGTCATATAATATTTCTTACTAGAATGATATAGAAATTATACACTAAATTGGCAACTGCGCCATCTATATGGTAGAGGAAGTGTGTCTGAGACGGCATAGGTGATGAGATGGCATACGACGAGTTTCTCGGTTGACGTTCAAAATTTGGCGCCAGTTCAATGCGCATGTTCTAGAATGAGATATGTTGAACGTCTGCGTGAATCCTAATAAATTCCGCAGTAGTATTTGGTGAGCGCATGCGAGAGAAGTTTATAAAGTCGGCTGAAAATCTACAGCGGCGAGAAGTTTTATCCGAAAAGTTGAAGGAAACGGGTAGATCAGTAAGGGAAAATGTTTTCTATTATTTCTACATAAAGTCTAGTTTAAGAAATATATTTTATTTTTGATCTTAGTATCCATCATTATTATAGAGTAAGAAAAAAGTGCTGGTGTTTGTTTCTGGGTGAGTTGGCATACGTGATATGCTGATGAGATGGCGTAGGTATGCCATCTCACCCCGGCACTTTGTTAAGTTTTCGTTTCGAGTAGAAACTTCCAATATTATTTTTCAAGGAATGGGGCGTTACCAACGAACGTCAACCGGACATTCCTGGAGCGAGGACGATATGAAGGAAGCGACAAAGGCAGTCCAGGAAAAAAAATGGGCTGGTTGTTAGGCTCAAAAACGTTCAATGGGCCTAGCACAACATTGACGTGCAAAAAAAAATGAAGGGGGGAGGAAAATCATATGGGCGGTTATAAAGTGACATTCAATGAAACTTTGGAAAAGGAAATTGTTGAACATTTAAAAAATTTAGAAATCCGATTTTTTGGTTTAACAACAACCAACGTCAGAAAGCTGGCTTATGAGGTGGCGGAAGCAAAAAAAATCCCCACAGATTTTCTGATTCCGAAAAAATGGCAGAATGGGACTGGCTCAAAGGATTCCGGGATCGAAATTCTAGTATTAGCCTTCGAACTCCAGAATCAACTACATTCGCTGGAGATAGCGCTTTCAACAAGCAGCAATTTCAGAAATATTTTTCTCTACTTTCTTCTGTACTGGAAAATCATAATTTCGAGGCTAACGACATATGGAATGTCGATGTATCAGGGTTTTCAACATAATTTATTATGTATGCCATCTCATCCATAGTGTTGGGGCAGAGTTGGCACATGAAGACCTTGTTTGAATTTCATTTTAGAGTTTCATATTATTTTCATATTATTTTCATATCAATTTTTGAATAGACCGTTGAATAGATCATAAAATACACTATCATTTGGTCTGGTCCTACCCTTTTTAAAATATATTTATATATAAACCAAGTTCAAAAAGTATGCCGTCTCAGACACACTTCCCCTACTGAACAAAATTCTTTTGAATTGGTTTTATTGCGGTAGTTTCCTAATACCACAGTTTTATTTTCAACAGATCATTCATTCTATTGTTATCGTTATACATATAGTGTTAAATAGTTATAGTGAAAAGGGGTTACAGTCCACTGCGATCTTAAGGTCTATTGTGCCCCCTAACAGAGCTGTTATCATCGCGCCTCCTACAGCTCGCCCTCCAGTTCCAGAGATTCGAAGAAATCCAGTATCTTGGGACGGCTTCAAGGAGGATAACTCCTCACTTCCACAAGTTTCTTGTCCAAAGCACTCTTTCCTTTTGCTTGCAATGGCATAGCATTCCGTAACCAGGTGAATAGGAGTTTCTTCCTTCATTTTATTGTTATCATTGGAATTAATGTGATTTTTTGAGAGTAATTGTTTTTCATTTGAAGAATTTTATTTGAGTTCATTCAAGTTCATTTGAAAAAGTGTATTAATGAACTTGGAATACTAACAATCCATGAATTATTATCTAATTATCTCAAATTCTATCATCATCGCTCAATAATTTTAAATTATTTTAACAATTTCATTCAAACATTTTTATAACAAGAGATGGTCCTACACCCTCTCGTGGTTCTTGCTGAACGAATAACAAATATAAAATCAAGCTTCCATTCGAACACTTTTGCATGAATATTGAGATAATTGGAACTTTTCCAAACATTATTCATTCGATTTATTGACTAAGTAGGCCATTTTGTGGTCTTGTTACAGGTATCTCATCAAAGGAAATTCGTTCAATGATTATACATTCAAAAATCATATATCCTGCGCAACGTTGTGTTCCGGTCTTTCTCTATAGAAGGCTGTGATTTAAGTAACCGCCAGTGAAACGGGCCTCTTAACCAGGCCCCAAAATTCAGTTCATTTGGTTCCGAAGATATGAACAGGAAAGTATTTTTTCTTAGATTTTAGACATGTGGATTTTGAAAAATGGAATAGAAAAAAGTTTTTGGATGAGAAGAATCTACAGAAAGAAGAAAAGTCCAAGATTCACCCTGTGTAGTTTTCAGGTCAATGATGATCACACAACTTTATATTGAATGGCGTGGCCTTGTTTACATAATTTGTAAACATGTCAGAATTGATCTTATCAATATTCAATTAGTGAGATCGAATAAATGGACACTACAATCAATATACCTTCCTATTGGATGTACTTATAACATGAAACTCTCGTGATCTTCAGTTTGATATGAATTCAGAAAGAATCCACTTTTTGCCTCCTTGGTTAACCTGGCTTTTTTGCGTCCCAGGTATCATTTTGCCAGGAGCGAAATATGCAAAAATTTCAATTTCCCTTCTATATCATGCCTTCTATATTGAAACATATGTACTAGATCGCGAGTTCATCAATGCAACACAGGGAGGAGGTGAGAAATACAGTTAAGATATTTTATACATAATTCTCCGTTTGAAAATTAAGTTTTGAATATATACTCATAAGAAGAAAGTAGTCCATACTCATGTTCATTAAATAAGAAACACAAAGTCTTCTCCACAATATTTTTAATCGAACGTCTATTCAGCAAGACATGTTTCGAACATATGATAATAATAATAATGATAAATAATAAAAGTACTGGAGATTTATAAGATCTGCCCGAAAATAAAAGCCGTGCTCCAACATCTAATGAGTACATGGAAAACAAATATTCTTATAAACAACATCAATGATGGAAATGTAAAAATATCGAGGGGGATATTTCAGGGAGATACCCTGTCGGCGATGTGGTTTTGTTTAGCACTGAATCCTCTATCTACTCTTTCGAAAAACACCAACATAGGGTACAGACCAGCAATGAGGAATCCGCAAAAACTCACCCATTTATTGTATATGGATGATCTGAAACTATTCGGGAGAACCAAAAACAACTTAACTCGCTGATATAGATATAGTGCGTTCCTTCAGCAAAGACATCGACATGTCTTTTGGTCTCGATAAATGCGCCATAGTCAACACACTCAGGAACAATTTCAGGACATCCACAGTATGTTGCCACAAGAGACACACCCGTGTGAAAGCTGAGTTCACTGCGAAATATAAGAACAGGGTAACCAGAGTGCTCAACACCAAGCTATCTGTTAGAAACCAGATCGATGCCTTGAACTCTTGGGCTACGCCTGCTCTGACCAACACTTTCGGAGTCTTGAAGTGGTCAGATGCTGATCTGAATAAGTTGGACCGACTCACCCGCCGACTAATGACAAAGTTCCGATGTCTGCACACCAACGCATCGATGAAAAGGCTTTATCTACCCAGGAGAGATGGCGGACGAGGTCTGTTGAACATATATACACTCTGCAGAACAAAGGAGAAAAACTTGAGGCAGCGACTGCTCGAGTCTGAAGATAGCCTGATGAAATTGGTGACAACAGAGGATAAGGGATACACACCTCTGAACCTACAACACAGAGAAATGACATTCGATATCAACACGAGAAGCGAAGATATAAGTATATGGCGGGAACAAGCTGTGCACGGCAGATTTCCCAAACACCTTGAGGGGGAAAATGTCGATAAATTAGCTTCTTTGTCGTGGTTGAATGCGGGACAATAATTGTAACCTGAAACTGAGGGATTCCTGACGGCTATCAAAGACCGAGTTATAAGAACTCGTAACTATGAGAAGCACTGTTTGAAGCTGAACGTGGAGGACAAATGCGGCGCAGTTGGCTAGTCTATTGAACATATAATCGCCGGTTGTCGAGTTCTTGCCGACAACGCATATCTCGGCCGACACAACCAAGTGACAAAAATTATTTATGGTATATTAGAGTGGAAGATTCAATTGAGAAACAGTGAAAAACTATTAACACTTTATTATAAAATATCCGAATACAAGGCTTTAGCTTCTATGACGATTACAGCAAGAATGATGCATACACTTTATTTTCATTATCATAAACACATGCGCAATGCTAATACATCACAATTTCCCCCTTTTCAAAAGCTTCTTAATCTACTAGAACCTCATTAACTTAAAAATTCCTAGAAATAATTAAACTTATTATTTATTACTTTTTAATTGACCTTATTCACTATATGTACAACAATCTATTTCTTATCATTACTAACTTAAATCTACCTATACACAAAATTTAATTTTCATCAATTATCCCTTTCCTTTATTTCTCTTTTAATCTTTCAGATCTCCGTAACACCTGCTCTTCTTCCCCTTCTGTGAGAATTTCACTTACATTATTACCAATAAGTTTTAACATTTGATTTGCATGTCTTTTGACAACTCTATTAGAACTGAGTATTCTTACCAAAAACGTAACAGGTGTAAGTGATTTCTGTATTTCAGCTTTAATTTTCGAAATTTTGTTCTGATTATTCACTTCAATAAAAACTAAGTCTCCAACTTCGAATTTACCATTTTTGTTCAGTTTGTCTACATCATATTTATTAAATTGGTTGAAATTAACATTTGAAGTTAAATCTGATCTTAATAAATGGAATCTAGTTTTAATATCCCTATTGAAAATTAGTTGAGATGGTTTTTTACCTGTTTTAGCATGAATCATATTTCTATAATCAGAAAGAAATAAATTAACAGCTGCTCTCAACGATTTTCCTGATTCTACTATTTTTGTCACTTTATTTTTGAAAGTCCCTACAAAATTTTCAGCCGCCCCATTTGTAGCTGGGTGGTAAGGGGGTGAAAACGTATGCTTTATACCTACACTTCTCAAATATTCATTGAATTCTTCACTACTGTATTGCGGACCATTGTCTGAAACGATATGATTGCATAATCCGAACCTTGTAAACAAAGTATCAAATACTTCTATAGTTTTATTAGCTGTAGTGTTACTCTTCATATCTATGACTTCAGGCCATTTACTATACGCATCCAATATTACGATAAACATGTGACCATAAATAGGTCCTAAGAAATCTGTATGAAGTCTTGACCAAACAGATGATGGATGAGGCCATTGAACTGTTTTTATCTTATTATTAATTTTTCTATGTTTAACACAAATTTCACAACTATTAGCCAAATTTTCTATGTCCGAATCAACATTTGCCCACCAGAAAAATGAACGTGCTAACTGTTTCATACGAACTATGCCAAAATGAGATTCGTGAAGTTGATTGAGTATAGGTTTTCTCAACTTCTCCGGTATAATTACCCTTGAACCCCATAGAATACATTCAAAATCAATATTCAGCTCATTACGTTTAGAAAAATATTTAATTTCTTCGCTTGTGAAATCTTGTGAAAGACTTTCCCATCCAAACAATAAACACTTTTTTATTATCGACAAAATTTTATCCTTTTTCGTTTCTTCTTGAACTAATTTCAAATCGATTATTTTACATTCCTTTTCTATAAAATTAATACAACTTATTTCTCTGTCGAAAACTTTTGTGTCATCCTCTATAGGAAGTCTTGATAACGCATCACAATCTTTTTTGACGAAACTAATTCAATATTATATTTGAAACTAGATAAAAAGTAAGACCATCTAATCAATCTGTGCTGCACTATTGGTGTTACTTTTTTCGATTCTCCGAATATGTATTTTAAAGGTTGATTATCTGTTCTTAGAGTCACTTGATTGCCCAGTAAATAATGATAGAATTTTTTGAAGCCGAATACAATTGCTGCGGCCTCTTTATCTAAAATTGCCCTATGCAATTCATTTTTAGGAATTATTTTTGACGCGAATGCTATGGGACGTTCCTCTCCATTAGCGAATTTATGAGACAAAACACTTGATAATCCATAATAACTTGCATCGCAAGCCAATATCAAAGGAACCCCTTCCTGATACGGTGTCAAGATCTTATTTGAAACAATCTCCTTTTTAACCCACTCTAATGCTAAATCACATTGTTCATTCCAACAAAATTTATCATTCACTGGTCACTGGTCATATAAAACTTTAAGGTTATCAGCCCTATTTGGCAGAAATGGCTGATAAAAATTAATCAAACCCAATAAAGACTGAAGTTCTTTTTTTGATTTAGGTTTAGGAATATTTAAAATTGCTTTAATTTTACTAGAACTGGGTTTTAAACCTTCTTTATCCAATTGATACCCTAAAATTTCTATTTTAGATTTGAAAAAATCACACTTTTTTTCATTCACCCTCAATCCAACATTGTTTAAACGTGATAATATTTTATCTAAAATTTCTAAATGTTCATTGTCCGTTTTACCAGTACAGTAAATATTATCAATATATACTTCAGTATTAGGAATACCTTTCACTAGATCACTCAGCAGTTCTTGGCAAGCTGCTGGACTGGAAGCTATACCTTCTGGTAGTTTTTTATATCTGAAAAGTCCCTTTTCGCAAATTATTGTTAAAGGATCCCTGCTGCTTTCTTCAAAAGCTATTTGCATAAATGCATGCTTCAAATCAATTTGCGACCATCTAGAACCTAACTGTAAAGTTTGAAATATTGTTTCTTTAAGTGGTACCGGATGACGTTTTATCACAAGTTGTGGATTGACAGTTAATTTAAAATTACCGCATAATCTTACTCCTTTTCCTTTAATTACTGGAATAATAGGAGTTGCCCATTCACTCTCGTTTACTTGTTCTAAGCTACCAATTTTAATTAAACGATCTATTTCATCACATACTTTTCCTCTCAAGGCAAGTGGTACATGATAAGCTTTACATTGAATTGGCTTAAAACCATCTTTAAATTTGAGGCTAATAGCTTTACCTGCATAAACACCGGGCTCATCGTCAAACAAGTTAGGATATTTTTGTTTAAAATATGTAGCAACTTCATCATGTTTATCTATATTATTTATAGTACTCAATGTTTCAAAATCAATTGGCCATAATCTAAACAATTTTAACCATTGTCTACCTATTAGATTTTTACCTTTTCCTTCCATTACATAAGCATCTACGTCATAATAAACATTTCTAAAGTTTACCTTCAAATTCAACACTCCGATTACCTTCAATTTTGATTTGTCATAACTAGTTAGAATAATATTCGATTTAAACATTTCCTTGAACCCAAAAATTTATTTCGTGCAGTTTGCTCTGATATAACTGAAACATAAGAACCCGTGTCAACTTCCATCTCTAATTTTTCATTTTCAACGTCTACTACAATTTTTAGTGGGTCAGCTATAATATTATTAACCTGAAACAATTCATCATTATTATGTACATTATTATCAACTTCTATATTTTTCTCATTTTTTGTCTCTATATCCATACTAAAAAATTCTGAATCCGTACTACTTTCAATATTCTCTCCTTCTACCAATGTTTCCAAATTATTTACCTTATTATTCTTTTTCAAACATGCTTTTTCTATATGCCCCTTAATATTACAATAGTTACAGGTTCTTCCTTTGAAATAACAGTCCCTAGCAAAATGATTTTTTTTCCCACAACAATAACATTTATGTGTTACCTGACCTGTTTTCATTCTATTATTGCTACATTTTACCGCTTGATTGTCACTGTTTTTTTGTCTTCTTCTAGTTTCTTCCATTTTACGATTGCTTTCCTTTTCCGTATGCTGATTCCCTCGTCTATTGAAATTATAATTCTGTCCTTCTCTGCTTCCATTTCTCGCTCGCATCCATTGTGATCGTTGTTTATTATTTGTTGGCTGTCCCAAATAATGAACGAATTCTTCTTTCTTTATCGATAACGAATTTTTAATCGCCGATTCTCGTAATTCTGCAATTGAAGTTGCCGTCACAAATGTTAGATCCGTTTGTCGAAATAGTTCAATTTTTGTTTCGTGATTTAGGATTCCACATACAAATTGATCCCTCAGAGCTGTTTCGATGTCTTTGAAGTTGCAGTTTATAGACATAGATTTCAACCTCGATATGAAGTCTGCGATGGTTTCACCAGACAACTGTTTCGTATTATAGAAATTGTTTCGTTCAGCAATTTCCGACGGTTTTGGATTCAAATGAGAGTTCACGATCTCAATTAATTCCTTGTAGCTGTAATCTTTCGGCTTTTTTGGAGTTGTCAAATTTCGGATTAAGATATAAGTTACCTGACATACTTTTGTAAGTAGCTCGGCACAATGTTTCTCAGGTGTTATATCTTGTGTTTCAAACCACAGTTCTAATCGCTCTACAAATATGTCCCATTTATCCTTCTTTAAGGCGAACGTTATTTTATCTGCCATCCTCGTTTTGTTTACTGTTTTTTTAATACTCTCCACTTCTGCAGTTTTTACAACTTTTTTTGTGTTATCGCTCGATTGTTCAATCTTCTTTCGCCAAATTTTAACTAGCGTTTTTCTTAATTTTTCAACAGTTTCATTTCCTTCAACTGGAATATTCAAATTAGATAATTCTTGAATCAGCTGATTTTTACTCAATTCGTATATCCATGAAACTTTATCAGTCCTTTTATCCTCGTCGGTGTTATCCGATGACACTGACATTACCTTTTTAATCCTCGTCGCCAGTTATGGTATATTAGGGTGGAAGATTCAATTGAGAAACAGTGAAAAACTATTTACACTTTATTATAAAATATCCGAATACAAGGCTTTAGCTTCTATGACGATTACAGCAAGAATGATCATACACTTTATTTTCATTATCATAAACACATGCGCAATGCTAATACATCACATTATTCACCAGCAGTTAGCTCTTAGACATGGTTTTTTGGATACTTGTCCGCCATATTATAAGTATCAACCTGCAGCAGTGTTGGAAACGGACACAGCGGTTCTCTATTGGGACAGACCCATAACAACAGATAGATCAGTGGACTACAATAGACCGGACCTTGTATTCATTGAGAAGGATCAGAAGTGTGGGGTGATAATTGATGTGGCAGTACCATTGACTCATAACATCGGAAGAACGGAGTCGGAAAAAATACCGAAGTATGAGAACTTAGCAATAGAACTGAAGAATATGTGGCAATTGTCGAAAGTCACTATTATACCATTGGTGATTTCGGCTGAGGGAGTCATGTTCAAATCATTTAAGAAAAATCTTCAAAAGATCGAAATATCCCAGAGGATCGCGGGATATGCATAGCAGGCTGTAGCTTTGCAAACCTGTCACATCGTGCGGAAATTCCTGAACTAGTGGGAGGAACTGAAATGTTTTTTCACTGGTTCATAGAAGTAATACCAGCTCGAGCTGAGACCGGGAGACCGATGATGAAGAATAATAATAAAGAGTTTATTCAGTGATGCATATACAGGGTTGATAAACTCAGAGAAAAAAATCTGTGAGTTATTCAAAGATGATAAGTGTGTACAGCTGATGAATTAAAAATTTGATTCTAACGGCAAAACAAACAAAATATGATACCTATGTGAATTCTAAATATTTAAATTCTAATTAAATAGCAACGAACAACGGGAATGTCAAACTTGGGTGCTTTATCTTGATCGGTGGCCTTTGTCTTCATATACCTGGCATCGGTCTATATTGGTAATATTGGTCTATATCGGTAATTTTTTTTCATAGGTGGAACAATTTTTCTTTATTGCATGTTTTTCAATTTGTGTTTTTTTTTTGCAAGCAAATTTTCACGATCGATGCCATTCCTATCTTGACCATCAGGTAGAATTAACCATCCTATGGACCAAGGTGCGGTCCTCTGTTAAAAGCCATGTTTTTAATTGTATTTTGAATTTGTTTTTGTTTCTTATTTCTCTTATTGTTTGAGGTATAAGAGGGTACAGTCTTGACGCTATATTCATATATGACGCAATGCAAAGTAATCCTATGTTTGGAAAACAGATGTCACCATACCGATCAAAATTACCGAGCTAAGAGATGGAATAATACAAAAAATGTCAAAAAATGTTACAGATTTAAAGTTAACCTGATCATTGAGGGATTGGACAAAAGGTATTTCAAAGTTTGGCTTATGTGGAATATTTCACTGATATTGAGCAGAACACCCTTATCACAAACCTGAACCACGCAAAAGTCTGTCTCTGGGTTGAAAAAATGTTTACAATTAACAATGTGGTCCGCAAAAGAACGAATTATCATGGTTTTTATGTTTATCTAACGCTCTTATATAGGTTCTTCAAGCCTCACTTTGAATTTGCGACCAGTCTGGCCTACATACACACTACTGCAACCAGGAAAGGAACAAACAAGTCTATAAACCCCAGACTTTTTCATAAAAGGAACTGTATCTTTATTATTAATAAAGTTCTTACCCAACGAATTGTTGGTCAATGAAATGCACACATCATTATCCGCATTGTTGAAAATATCCTTGATATTATACGAAACTTTTCCTAAAAAAGGGATAGAACAGAATTTAGTGTATTTATCAGGAAATAGTTATTTTCCTAACATGTGCGGAAAGTGATATTTTTCCGCACGAAACTGCCGTTGCCCGAACGACGCGAAGGGGAGTTCGGTTAAGCAGTTGAGTGCGGGAAAGTCACTTTCCGCACGAGTTAGGAACAACATTTTTTCTACAAGCGCTTAAACGATATCGATTTGATTTTGACACACTGATCAAATTCGATTTGATATATTCAAATAATTTCATAATAATGAAAAATGTTGATTCAACATCGTTTCCATAGCAACATCGTCGGTGGCGTTTGGTGCATAGAGATATATCATAATTCAGTTTTTTCTTTAATAAAAGCGGGAAAAAGTGTGCGGGAATGGAATGGCAAGAACAAAATCAACCGTCTATCTATACCTTCTTCTCCAAAATGTTTTGGTATATCGAACTCAAATTATGTCCTCACATTCACCATCTCATTCAAAGAAATATGCACTATCTTCCCGGTACATCTCTTTCCATAGGCCTTTTCCCTTTCCAAAATGGTGACGTTCTCGAAATCGAAGTTATGATCCTCACCGAAGTGATGGGCAGCCAGGGCGGTTTTTTCATTATTGTCTTTATTGATGGGTCTACACTCTACAGTCATATTGGTGCTGGTAAATTCTGTTCTCGAGGTACTGTTCAGTCATACCTACTTGTTGCAATTCATATAGGGAATTTTGTAACTCATCTGGAGTTTTATCTTTTATTCTGGAGAAAAGGCAACTGACGCACTTAAGTGGGTAGAAAGCCAATCTACCCATGTTTTCAGATAAACCCTGTATATAAGGAAAACGGTAATATCTAGTACGTTCACCGCCATTCGAGTTTGTACCGTTAGTGAGAGTTTTCCTCCCATACCGACAAAGGATACGTTCAACCAAGGCTGTAGCTGTAGGGTAATTATTTTTTCATAAGAATGAAACTATCGACTATACAGATTATAATTCAAACTGTTAGGTTATCGGGAACAAGTCAACGATTATTCAGTTAAATTTCCTTCATTGAAATTTCCTAGCTTTCTTGGATCACTCTGCCTTCATCAGGGAAGTAAAAATATTTTTACAATCAAATTATGGACTTAAGATCTACAATTCTAAACACACACTTACATCAATCTGGGTTAACTTCGTCAAAGGTTTTAAAATAGAGGCACATGGCACTTTGGAAACTTCCCAAAGAACCCAACTAACAACTCCAATGATATCTTACACATAAAGTCGACAAGGAAAATCAAAAATCCTTTAAGTAATTCAAGAAAATATCACAAATCAAAAAATGAAAAAAGGGCAAGACAGAACAAGAAACGCCTGCGCAAAACATCCATCAATTATATGTCATAACCTAAAAAAACCTCTCAGACAGAACAATCCACAAAACACACACCCACGAACCGAACAGCCAAGAAACGCAACTATGTAATGTCTTCATCCGTCGAGGAATTTAACATGCGAATAACGTTACAGTAGATGGCACTAATATCGTGGCAATCGGTGACCAAATTAAGATTATTAGGGTGCTTTGAAATTTCTACAGTCTCCAAGAAAATTCTCTCGGAGACATTGTTTTGCGTTCTCAACACCTATTTTTAGTTCCCTGATGAAGGCAGAATGATCCGCAGAAAGCTAGGGAATTTCAATAAAGGAAATTTAACTGAATAATTGTTGACTTGTTCCCGATAACCTAACAGTTTGAATAATTATTTTTTGTTTGTAGTTTTATTATTTATGTATATAATGTATATCAAACCAAATTACTACCGAGCAAATTGCATCTTTTAATTATGTGATATAAATAAGAACTTTAAAAGCACGAGATGATACAAACAATGATGGAACTGAATTGAATTTCACAAATGAAAATAAATGATATGGAGTCAAGGTAGTGGCTAAGAGGACTGGGGAAATAAAAATCCTTCATGAGATGCCGACGTTTCGACATTTATTTCTGATCTTATTCAAGGCTATTCATATGGAGTGCCCCTTATAATTCAACGAAACAGACATCAAATTGTTTCAATATTGGCATTTGGAAACTTCCTAATTTGACGACATCATTTGATGCCTGTTGAATTATGAGGGGCGCTGCATATGAATAGCCTTGAAAAAGACCAGAATAAAAGTCGAAACGTCGGCATCTCATGAAGGATTTTTATTTCCCCAGTCCTCTTGCCACTACCTTGACTACATATTTGAAGAATAGGACACGAATACTGAAGATGAAAAATAAATAATACACGAAATTCTGTGACCGCCTAAGGTTTGAAGGAAGTGAATCAAAGGCTGTCTGAATTTTGTTGAACGAAAAGTGTTTTGCCGAAATTTTCGATACATAGTGAACTCGGAAGTATACCATGATATAGTATATTATTGAAATCGTTGAAGAAAGATCAATTTGACAATATCATTTTTCATTAATTTAACCATTTGAAAAAAAATTCTTTTGTTATTGCTTCAAAATTCGAGCAGATACAAAAAAACGCGCCCGAAGGATGTGTTCATTTCGAGAGAGTATAGATCCTATATTGTCAGAAATGACAATGAAGTGTCAGACAGTATTTTTTTCTACTGCTTCTTTCTCGTTTTTCTTCTTTTTTTCTTGTTACAGATATAATTTCAAGATATTCGCCTCCAGTTCGATGAAAAGGCATGTTTTCAAGCACAAGAAGCTCTGTAACATGGATAGCAGCATATTTTTTGAACAAATTCAGTATCACCACACATACACGGGGAGACAGAGTTTTTTCAGAGGTTTTTATCTGTTCTCGTGTATCATACGCACAATTGTATGGTACCCCGTTTACATTCCCTCTGCTAACACTCAGATTTGGAGCGGGAGCGGGTTTTATACAATCTGTTCCTTGTCGCCATCTCTTCACACGTGCCATATGCCATATATTGTTTGATATTACAAAACAGTATGTAATTCTCTCTTTCAAAAGAATATATATATAATACGGAAGTTAGTTACAAGTAATAATGGATCAAAATCTAGCTACAGGGCGCAGCTCGCAAACTAGAGGCTGCAGGATGAGGTTTTCAGTTATTTATGTTTCTCGAAAAAGAAGAACATGACATGTATATGACTTTTTCTATAGAGAAGAAGTGATAAATGAGAGATAACTCTCATAGTTTAGGAGTTGTAGTACTGAACCATCGAAATCTGGCCACCGTACAGCTTCTGTCTCTTCTTAGTTAGGAGTATATCAGTTCCTTCTTAGCGGACCATATGCAATTTTTTATTTTGGGAAAGTAACGAGAAGAGGTCTGGTTTCTTTAGAATTTTTGTTGTTTGGCTTCGTGCCAAAACGACGAATATCATCTATAAAACGGTCAAGAGGAAGTTCTTCTTCGAGTTCCACGATAGCAATAACAATTTCTACAAGTGAGAGAGGGTATTCATTTACTTTCTTCCCCACCCCATGAATAAGGACTTTTTTTTTGTGTATCGAAATCGGTGAACGAATTAGTTGCCACGAAAAAACTTCGCCATCTTGCCAGTTTTATAAAGGCGATTTTTGATAAAGTGCTTTAGTTCAACGCATTTGAAAACACTGCAGGTATGATATAGTAATTATTGACACATTCGAAATAGTTATTTCTCTAACAAGTGCGGAGAGAGATATTTTCCCGCACGAGTTAGGAACAATATTTTTTCTACAAACACTTATACGATATCGATTTCAACACACCGATCAAATTCGATTAGTCATACATATTCAAATAATTTTATACTAATGACAAATGTTAATTTGCATGCGAAGAAAGCAAATGGAAAACTTGATAAATCTGCAGTCGGACATCAACAAGGAGGATGAAAGTCCCAAACAAAAACGACGACTTCACTATGGTGAAATCCAGAAGGAGTAGACGAAAATTCAACTTAGGGGAAGGCGCTGTAACCGAGGACCTCTATGACGGTTTCCGGAGCAGATCTCAGAAAAGTCCCAAGGAGAAGAAAATTTGGCTCTTTCTTTCTAGAATTCGGGATACAGCAGAAGCCACAACAATTCAAAAGTACACAGGAGATAGACTCGGAGCTGACATATCAACGATATCAGTTAAAGAGCTCCAACCAAGAAAACCAACAAAAGACAATAAATGATTCTTACTGGGAGTTGAATGTCAACACAAGGAAAAATTCTATGAGACCAAATTTTGGCCAGTTGATATTCCTTCTCACGTTTCAACTTCAGAATTGACCAGCATTTTTTTAGACAAATCAACAGACCTATACAATCAATTCAGATAATTCCTGACAAACCCAAAAACATTCACAAAGATCATACAGACTCCAAAAAGAGTATGCCAATCAAAATAATGCATCTGAATATACAGAGTCTCTCCAATAAATCAGGTGCTCTAAATAATGTAATAAACTCCCAGATAATTGATATTCTTTGTCTTAGTTGATAAATTTGTTCGGTTATAGGGAACTTTTAATAATAATAATAAATTTATTGGCTCAATTATTACATAATGAAAATAATTTCAATACATAACGAATAGTCAACACGTCAGCTCAAAGGACAACAGCCCCGCTTCTAGACACCTACAGAACACAAGAACTCATCGACACTGTAGGGTTCCAGTTCAGTAATAAATTTGTGGATCGCACCCCTGAAAGACTCTCTATCGATCATCTCGCGAAGGTGTTGAGGGAGCGAGTTAAGGAGCTTAATGCACATGTATTCTACATTTTTCTGTGTTAACGCAAGGGAGAACAGAAGGTATGAATACTGGAAAACCCTTCTCGTTGCATTGAAGTTTCGATATTTTAAGAATAATTCTTTATGATTATGGAGGAACATAAGGCATCTGAACACGTACAAGCCAGGTGTTGTCATAATCCCATGCCTCCGAAATAAACCTCGACAAGACTCTTTATAACCCAACCTAAACATGTATCTAATGGCCATTTTCTGAATTAAAAATATTCGAGGTGCAAGAGAACTGTTAACCCAAAAAATTATTCCATATGCTGCTAATAACTGAAATAAATAAAAGTAAACACAACACAATGTAATGTATGAGCATCAACCTGGGCTCGCAGGATATACAAGCAATATGTTACCGACGCCAATTTACGTGACAGAGCATCCACATGGGCTCCCCATTTTAGATGTTTATCCAAACATATCCTCAAGAACCTCACATCATCCAAAACAGAAAAACTCGCCTCCCGGTGTCGGAAATTCTCAGGAGCAACCAGGTGAGAGCGATCCGTATAAAATAGGATGGTTTCAGTCTTTGATTCGTTGAGGAGAATCCGATTCTCCTTACACCATCCCTCTGCACGAATCATCACGTCCACAAAATGCTCCGAAAGAGCGCTGACACTTCTCCCAGACATCAGGACGTTCGAGTCTTAATGATATAACTAGCTATTTTACTAATCTTTCTCTATTTCAGTATCGTAATGAGTTCATTACAGTACTAAAAACAGTGCTGTAATGAATTCATTACAGCATCGTTTTCAGTAACATTTTTCGTTTTGTGGTTGTCAGCAATGACTTCCGATCCTTTTAAATTTCAGCAGACGTCAATTTGGAAATGTCAATTTTCGTATTTCCTAACATTCACACCAACTGCCAAGATACAATATGAAAGTCACTAGGACCAATTATTTGAATTTTTTCATTGAATTTCACAAAATTTGAATGAAATAGAGAAAATAACGTCTAATACTCGTTGCAGAATGCAATTCCAATCCTCATGCGTTCGAAAACTCGCTCCTTCGTCGCTCGTTTTCGAATTTCGCATTCGTATTGGAATAGGAGCCCATTCTGCAACTAGTTTTAGAATATACTATTAATATTCAAACATCAACGCTACGCCATTACATTCGCCATTACGGTTTCTAGTTCTATGACATTGACAATTTGAACTACCAATTTAACAACTACTAATATTCCAACACTCCTCCTCGATTTAAATTCCAGGAATAAAAATCGCTACATTTACTTGAAATAATATTATGAAATTTAATCCTTACAAGAAAATATTTTATATCTTTAATTTACAAATATATCTTTGCTTAAAGCTTTCGTCAATACATCTGCTAAATTGCTATGTGTCGATACATACTCTATTTTGTTTGGTTTTATTGGAATTTTCAAAAATTTTGGACATTAATATAGAACTTTTGTTATCACAATAAATTGAAGGAATTTTCATTCCAAAATTGCCTAAAATTCCTTTTAAATTTACTACATCCTGAGCGCAAATAGCTGCTGCCACATATTCGGCTTCTACCGTTGACAATGCAACGCATGCTTGCTTCTTTGAGAATCATGCAACTGGATTGGTTCCATGCAAAATAATGCAACCGCTGACATTTTTTCGATCATTTTTGTCCGTTGCCCAATCTGCATCTGTATATCCATTTAATCCTATATCATTAATATCTTCCTTCCTGTATGTCAGTCCCATATCTTTGGTATTTTGTAAGTATCCCAATATTCTTTTCCCTGCATTTCATGTCTCCCTTGTAGGCTTATCCAAAAATCTACTTAGATAGGAAACAGCAAATGTGACATCTGGTCTGGTAGTTGTAGATAAGTACATTAATCCCCCTATCAGTTTTCTGTATGGTACATTAATAATTTTACCTTCCTGATATTGAAATCCATTTTCCATTGGTGTGCTTTCACCCTTTCAATCTTCCACATTAAAAGTCCTTATCAATTTCTCTATAAACTGGGTTTGTTTTATTTCTATTTCATTTTCTTTTCTTGTTACACACATTCCCAAGTAATTTTTAATTTGGCATAAATCTTTAGCATGAAAATAATCCTTTAACAGTTTCACGGAATTTTGAACATCGTGTTTTGATTCTACCACTAATATGTCATCACATATATTGAAATGAAAATACTTCTTCCAAAGTATAAACAGCAATCATACTTTGACCATGTAAAATTATTTTTGGTTGCAAAATCATTAAAAGTATCGTTTCACACCTTTGGCGACTCATTTAACCCATATAATGCTCGGTTCAGTTTTAATACTGGTGCTCTTGATTTCAATTCCTCTGGACAATAAATATATATTTCACTTTCTAATGTTCCATTTAAAAATGCTGTGGGAATATTCATTTATTGAATTTCCCAATCCTTCTGTAGAAGTTCTTGCCACTGGAGCATAAAGGTTCGAATTCGTTTTCCTCCTTTAGCTGAAATCCCTTGGCCACTATTCTTACTTTTTAAGTACCATCTTCTTTCGTCCTAAATACTCTAAATTTGGTTTGTATTGCTTTCTTATTTTCGGGTAAGTGAGATTCTGTCCATGTGTTCAATATTTCATGTGATGATAACTCCTTTTGAATTGCTTGTCTCCAAGATTCCTCTTTGTTTGCATATTCATATGTTGACGGATCATCCACATCTGTTATCAGACAATAGGCTGTATATGTTTCGTATTCACTCAAATATCTTGGTGGTCTCACACTTCTTCCACTACTAGTGGATTCCACCTTGGATGAGAGTTCTTCTTGGTTCTCAGAATCATTACTCTCTCTATCTTGTTGTATCTTTCAGATGGTGTATTTTCATCTCTAGATTCTCCTGTTAGCTCCTTTTCCCCTTCAAAATTCATTGATCCTTGCTTATCTGATGCTTGATATTTCATTATTTCATCATAATTTGTTTTGTTTTTCATTGAACTTCACGTCTCGAGACAAAATTATTTCATCTTTCTCATAATCCCATAATCGATAACCAGCTCCTGTATATCCTACCATTATACATGATTGTGTTCGTTTTTCTAATTTATTTTGTCTTGCTAGAATAACGGCCCATGCTTGGCTTTCAAATATTCTTAATTTTGATAAGTCTTTCTTCTTGTACCATCTTGAGGTTGGAGTTTCCCCTCCGTTTGCTGATATGGGTGATCTATTAATCTCATATGCAGAACATCGTGTGACTTCACCCCATAATTTTCTGGGCAAATGTGTTTCAACAAATTTTGTCCGTACTTTATCAAGTAAGCTGCGGTTCATTCGTTCAGAAACACCATTTTCCTGATAACGTTATGGCATTGTATATTGTACTTCAATATCTTTCTTCATGCAAAAATCCTTAAAGTAGTTTGACGTAAACTCTCCTCCATTATCCACACTCTTATTCCTTTTGTTTTTACATTATGTTGTGTCTTGATTGATTTAATGAAATCAATTTCTGATCACCTTCACTTTTGTTTTTCAACAGTTCAACTTCTAAGAAATGAGAATAATCATCAATTAATACTTGAAAGAATTTATACCCTTCTGCAGTGGGAGTTGTTACAGGTCCAGCAATGTCTGAATTAATTAATTCTCCTATCTTTGTTGTTCGCTTGTCGTTCTTATGAAAAGAATTTCTAGTGCCTTTACCTTTAATACAAATATCACAAATGTCTGTGCTAAATGGTAATCCTAATAACTTCAAACTATATCTGTTAATATGGCCCAACCTTCTATGCCAAATACTTTCATCAGAAATTTCATAAACTGAGTAGTTTTGTTCAATATTTTCAAGAGCTCTTGGACTGGACATATTTGAATCTTCATTTGTGAATTCAATATCCAACACGAAGTGACAGTAAAAGAACAATTCTTGAATATTATTGCTTGATTCTTTCCAAATTTGTCAGTTTCAAATGTGACGTTAACTCCTTTCTTAATAGTTTTGAAACAGAAAGTAATTTATGACACATACCTTGTACTAGTTAAGATGTCTGGAATATTCTAGACATCTTAGTTAGTACTAACTAAGGTTATACTAGTGTAAAACCTCAATTTTAATTCTCTGACCTTGACAAAATCCTTTTAGTGTCCCTCGTTTCTTTGAATAAAGTGTTTGACCATTTTTAGCTGTACCAATCCTCACTGTTGTGATTTCTTCAATGTCTGTTATGTATCTTTCCCTTTCTTCTGTGACCATATGTTGAGTACACCCAGAATCCAAGATGAAATTCCCTATATTATACACTTCTATGTTTGTGCTTAGTGCTATAAATCCTATTTCATCACCTTTATTTGCCACTTCTGTGCTTTGACTCCTGTTTTGATAACTACCTTTAGATTGACTTGTACCTCTTGTTGAACCTCCATAACTTGGTCTGCCATTTCTTCTTCGCCCTCTAAAATTACCTCTCATGTTCTGTCGATATTCAGCAATCTTGTGACCATGTTTACCACGCTTGAAGCATATATAGAATGACATTCCACCATTATTTGTTAGTCCTTGTTTGGTGTTGACTTCAATTTCCTAGTCTAGATTTGACAAAATCCATCGTTATTCCTACATTCATTGTTTCGATGGTAGTAATGACTGATTCATATTCTTCGTTTAATGAAAGCAATAGGTGGCAGATCTTGTCTTCTTCTTCCATTTTCGACCCTGCACTTTCAAGATCTCTGAATAAAGTATCAAATATTAGAAAGTGATCTTCGAGTCTCTCTCCTCTTTTAATTTTTAGTGTCAGTAGTCTTTTCTTTAGAGTGAGTTTTGTAAATACACTTTTTCTTTCAAATACTCCTTCTAACGCCCTCATCATATTGTTAGCCGATTTGGAATCCTTCACTAGATCCAGGTGTTTGCCGGTGAGACACTGTACTATTACGCTCCTGGCCTTTGCATCTCTAGCCTTAAATTTTTCCAATTCAGCGCCTGTTAAATCGGCATCTGTTTTCTCCAATGCATCTGCTACTTGCCTTTTCTAGGATAGTCGTAACTCTGAATTTCCAATTGTTGAAATTTGTCGAACTCGTTAGTTGAGGAAAATTTATTATCGAACTTGCCATTTTTACTTAAATAATTTTTGAATCTTGTTCATAATCATTCTGGGTCCATAACCTGCTAAATTTTTTTCGGTTATAGGGAACTTTTAATGATATAACCAGCTATTTTACTAATCTTTAATATTCAAACATCCACGCTACGCCATTCGCCATTACTGTTTCTAGTTCTAGCATATGACATTGATATTTTGAACTACCAACTTAACAACTACTAATATTCCAACATAAGTGAACACTGGTTGAATACATTTAACGCAGATCTGTATCATCTGACCAATAAAGTGAAAGCTACCTGCTTTACAAGAACATGTCACCAATATGGAGGCGTTTGCATTTACACCAACAAAAACATGGAATATGCTGAAATTGAGGAGATCCTGGGGATGTCCAAAGAGATGATGCATGAATTATGTACTATTTACTTGAAACTTCAGAATATCATAATTATAACTTATTACAGCCCTAAGTTACCTGATGATTTTTCACAGTTTTGGACAGAACTGATGGAATTTATTTACCTCAAATTCGACACAAATATAGACATAATACTAGTGGGAGACTTCAATACCGATTTCAATACCCATAATAAACAATCATCAGAGATTGAGAACACCCTAAAAAGCTTCGGACTTCTAAAAACAATATTTACCTTCACTCGAGAACATTATAATGGTACGAAAACCTGCATAGATAATATCTTTACCAACATCACAGACTCCCAGTCAAATACACAAAGCCAACTTATCTTTATCTGATCATCAAATGGCTCAAACAATAGAAGTGAAATATCAGGATCAAAAAACAACGATTCTAAAGAATAGAATCATTACACCACAAAGATTAGAAAACTTAAAAGAAGACCTGAAAGATGAGAACTGGGATTGAGTATACAGTGTGGAAAATGCTAATGAAAATTTCAGCGTGTTCCTGAGCACCTTCTGTCTTTATCTCGACAAGCACCTCCCCATGGTATGTAATAATAGCCAAAAAAGAAACAAGCCGACACAAGTACTAGGACATACGAAAGAAACGTTAGATCTAATTCGAGAAGTATATGAATTAAATCGCAACGACAATACATACAGAAAATTCTGTGAATACAAAAAGCTGTATCTTGAAACTGCACTCAAACATAGGAAACATGCCAATGAGCATAGAATTTACAACGCTGATAATAAACAGAAGATAACATCAAATAATTAACACCGAAACAGGAAGATCCAGCAGAAAAAACCCAGAAAACCACATCAGCGCTAACAATTTCAATTTTTTTTTTGAAAATGTTGGTCCTAACATAACTGAGAAAACTGGTACCTCAGCAATAGATCCCTGTTTACTTGAAGCAAAGTAAATCGAATCTTGACGATTAAATTCATAGTATTTCTGTGTTTCTGTTCTGGATGACAAGTCGTATCCATGGGAACATGGAAATTTCGGTATTCCTCCAACTTGAGATGTTTATCCATTATTTCCAGCTGAACAGCAAGGCTAATAGCATTCCATGTACTATAAGTTCTATGGGTAAAATCCGATTCTGATCGAAAGCGAATAATTAAATTTGACAACTCGATTGTGCTCCGACATAGATGCATCTATGCTCCGACTGAATATTTTATGTTCGGTTGCCATGATAATCATGCATTAATAGGGGCTATTAACGATCAATTTCTCGAGCGAAATCGATCGTTAATAGAACTGTTATACCGAGGTCGACGGAAATAGCTATTTATGTAACAAGTACATAAATTAGGTCTTTATGGACGAGTCCAAAATTTATGGCAGAGCGAGCAAAGCGAGCGAGGCCAATAATTTGGGCAAGTCCATAAGCCTAATTATGTACGAGTTTGCATACAAAGCTTTATGTTTGACTGCAATGCAGACATTTTATTTTCTGAAATGGCAATTAATATATTCGTCGCTTTATTTCAAGAAATACTTTGAGTGTGCTTTTGCATCTTACCTTAGTAACCATCAGCGACCTTAGCAACCTCACTGAACAAAGTTGTTTACTTCGTTAATTCTGTGACAAACGTCATAATAATCCCAAAAATGGATAGTTCGGAAGAGGAAAGCGTGAATAATTTAGCCGCAAGTGCCAAAGAATCTCTCCTACCCACTAAAAGTGCTTATGAAAATCTGTATGCGGCCTATAACAAGTGGTGTGAAACGAAGAAAATTGCAAAATCGAGAAAATACTGTGACAGTTGAGTCCAATAAAGTGGTGTCCAATAAAGTGGTGTCCAATAAAGTAGTCAATTCTGGACGCTAAACGAATTCATGAATCAAGTGTTTATGAAGCAGTCGAACATAAAGTTATTTACGTGACAAGTCCGGAAAATAGGAATATTTTTTCGGCAACCGTGAAGAATTACAAATCAATGAGACAACACATCTCTTTATTATACATTTTGATTCTTATTTGAATTAAACAGAACCGAACTGTCATCCGTTATTTCGTTGCTATTGTGATGATCATAACAATGACAACAACGACGTGAGTTTTTCCGGCCGGGAAATGCTACTTTCTCAAAGAAAAAGCGTCCGGGAAGTGGGTACATCCCGGACGGTTGCCGAAAATAGTAATTTACGTAACAAGTCCGGAAAATAGAGTTTCTTTGGACGAATAGACACAATTCTAGGACGAGCCGGAGGCGAGTCCTGGAAATCTGTGAGTCCAAAAAAACTATTTTCGGGCGTGTTGCGTACAATATTTTTTCGGCAACCGTCCGGGAAGTACCCACTTCCCGGACGCTTTTTCTTTGAGAAAGTAGCATTTCCCGGCCTAGGCCGGAAAGTACGTACTTCCCGGCCTAGGCCGGAAAGTACGTACTTCCCGGCCTAGGCCGGAAAAACACGTCTTTGTTGTCATTGTTATGATCATCACAATAGCAACGAAATAACGGATGACAGTTCTGTTCTGTTTAATTCAAATATCAAAATCAATAAAGAGATGTGTCATCTCATTGATTTGTAATTCTTCACGGTTGCCGAAAAAATATTGTACGCAACACGCCCGGAAATAGTCTTTTTGGACTCACAGACTTCCAGGACTCGCCTCCGGCTCGTCCTAGAATCTTGTCTATTCGTCCAAAAAAACCCTATTTTCCGGACTTGTTACGTAAATTACTATTTTCGGCAACCGTGAAGAATTACAAATCAATGAGACGACACATTTCTTTATTATACATTTTGATTATTATTTGAATCGAACAGAACGGAACTGTCATCCATTATTTCGTTGCTATTGTGATGAACATCACAATTACAACAACGACGTGAGTTTTTCCGGCCTAGTCCGGAAAGTACATACTTTCCGGACTAGGCCGGGAAATTTTACTTTATCAAAGAAAAAGCGTCCGGGAAGTACCCACTTCCCACTTGCCGAAAAAAATTATTTTCTACAGGAAGATGATAAAGCGATTCTTCAATATTCAATTTTGAAGAAAATTGGGTAAATTTCTGTGGATCTTATTACCTTGGAATGATTTTCCCTCTTCACCATGTCGAACAATTGGCGGGGAAATCGATAAGGATATGCAATTTTTTTTCAATGAATTATATCAAAAAAAAGCACAAATAATAGTTTTATTAGGTGAAAATAAGTTATTTCCATATAACATGAACACATGTTCAACATTTCAGGATCATTCAACTACATAATAATCGGACACTATTCTTTTTCAGAACACATGGGAAATGTAATGAAATATGTGATATTGTTAGAAGTTTTTCTAACTACCTTAAGGATCATATGGAACCTCAAATATTCAGGATATTACTATCGAATTATTGGCCAAATGAATGAATATATCCACTCACCAAAACCTTCCAAAAGGGGGAAATGTAAATTTGGTTTACAGATAGCGGTATGCAGTGTTTTCATTTGCATTGAAATCATCTTCAAATCAATTGAGCAGAAGCTATTGTCCATTTATGAAATAGCCCATAATATCAACTGGATTTTGGTTTCTCTTAAACAATCTCTGCAAGGAGAGTTCATAGCGCTTGTATTAGGAGAAGCTGAAGAAGCTTTCAAAGTTCTCAACGAAAAATTAATGCAAGAATTCCAGAGGAGTGTTGTTGAAATGGAACAAATACGAAAAGTATCGAGTGTGCACTATAGACTGGTGGATTCCTTGAAATCCCTGGCCTCAGTTCTTAATTTTGATACTTACTTATGGTTATTCATGAACATTATCTATCTGATACATGCAACTGATTTTGTCGTTGATTCAATTATCAAGCGAAAATTTAGTCTGTATCATCAATTATGGTCAATTCATGAGATTTTCAAAAACTGCATGATTATTTCTATTTGGACATCAGTTTCTGAAGAGGTGAGTATTAATTGGGTTATACAATGTATCACATTAAGGGCCGATTGCACCGTAGACAAAACTGTAGATTAAATCTTGAACCTCGATTAGTATCTATGATAATCAATAGACACTAATCAAGGTTTAAGATTCAATCTACAGTTTTGTCTACGGCGCAATCGGCCCTTAGAGGGATACAGTATAACTCTCTAATTCGGAACACATTTAAATCCGGACATCCAGTACTCCGGATGCCATTCGCGAAATTGCACAAATTTCACTCATTCCATTTTGAGTGAGAAAGTTTCCATAGCCACTCTCGTTTCACATCGATGAAAACATGCAAGTCGGCGAAACTAACAAGTTTGTTTTCCAGCGATACAATTTTTGACGTTTCTCAAATTCAGCGCAATAGCATCCGAGAGCGGACGGATTTTTTAGCCACGTGATAACAGATTGTACAGATTTGTCTGATTTTTCTGGAACGAATGGCACGGAGCGTTCAGAGCGTTTTTTCTGTTCGACAAGATGTACGTATATAACGCCTTACCCGAGCCAGATCAGATATTAAATTAGAGCTTGAAGGTCTATTCGTCCGTAGAGGTAGTCTGGGCACTATTTTAAAACATTTTTTATAGCTCTCAACATTTCTACCCCTTGGTTGAGATGATTCAATATTTTGAATCACATTTTTTTTTATCAAACGACATTTTTTTATTTATTACTACACAACAAATAACATAAGACACGAAATGTCAACAGATTGTTCAAAAATATTCGAAGCGGGAAACTAATAGATGCAGATAAAATTCATTGACAAGAGCAGAAAAGTAATTTATGTTCTGTGGAAAAATCCGTTTGCTCCGTCGAAATACATCGAGCAAAAAGATCTACATCCGATTGATCAGAATTTCTTGCCGAACGGTCCAGATGTGTACTCCCCTCAATCTGAATGCAATTAACGAACGGTTCAGATCAATCCGAGCAGTTAGATTTAATCATAGACTATCTGAGATGTAATAGACCTTTCCAGAATAAGATGAAAGATGTGAACTAAACCAGAATGAGAGAGAAACAGGTATATTCCATGCGCAACTTGTGGGCAGCATTAAAAGATGCGCAAACCTTAGTGCGGAAGAGAAAAGAAAGAGAGAGGAAAGCAATGAAATGAGATCCCATAGAATATAAAATATTCTTTATTTTAAGTGAGATCCTACTGGTTTTATCGTACCGTGACCGTCACTTAGTAACACAACATTGTTTTTCGATTTTCGATAAACAATACAACAAATAACATCCACATCCAAAACATCGACTGCGTGAAATAATAATATCAATTGTCAAATGTCAACGATTTAAGGAGGGAAATTTTGACGACCAATGATATTCATTCTTAGCCCACAAGTGACGCGCGCAACTGTCGCCTGCAAAATAATTCTGGAAAGGTCTATTGCCGAACGCGCTTATGGATAGCTTCGGAAATGAATACTTTAGAGAAAACAAGCAACGTTTAGTTAATCTATGATGAATACTTATTTGTCAAATAGCGCAATACGTGCCCAATGTGACCATATTACTGCTAGACACATTTTCTCGTGAAATAGTAATGTCAAATACCACTCGAGATGAAATTTAAGCAGGTTAAATATGTCTTTTTTCTAATATTCAAGATGCTTCTCGGCAATTTCCCTCATGACATTCTTCCAAAATCACGAGCCGCCAGGCGAGTAATTTTGATACAAATGTCATTCGAGAAATTGCCTAACAACAAACTTTCATATCACAATCGAGAAATGTTAGCGGCAAAATTTTATCTCTATATACAGGGTTTCCCATGATCGAGTGAATATTAGAAAACTGGACATATTTGGAATCAGAAAATTGAGATTATGATATTGCACGCAATTCTCGACAGACCTAAAATATTCTTGGAGCCTGCGAGCACTTCCGGTTATACAAGGAGTGAAAATAATTTTGTTCCAATTTTTTCGTTTTTGATATGATTAAGTATTCAATGCTGAATTCATTTCTAATAAAATCATAATATTCATTCAAAGAGTGTTCAAAATATCGAAGTCAGTATTTTCATTTTTCCTATTCTGAAGTGAAAATCGTTCTCACAACGTCATAGTAGAAGAATGTGAAAAGGTCATTTATCTTTTGAATTTCATAAATATCAACACAGGGTAGGTTCCAAATTTTGTGTCGAAAACTGTGATCGAAAATTGGCCATAACTTCTGTTATGATTGCGTTATTGGATTCTGCGAAGGAAAATAGTGATAGCACTCTTAGGGCCGGTTTTATAAAGGGCAACTGAGGATTCAACAGTTGCGTTAAGAACCAAATTCCTCACTAAAAATACATAATCTGGTAGTTGGCGCACGGTTCAACCGTCGGTTCGGCTTTTATAAAACCGGCCCTTATAGGCCTACCACACACTCAAGCTTTACGACAGTTTTGCTAGCGCAAACCGGCTTGAACGCTGAACACTGAGCGTGCGGTTGGGTATTTGGGTAAATTGTATACAGTTTAAAGTTTTCCCAACCGCACGCTCAGTGTTCAGCGTACAAGCCGGTTTGCGCAAGCAAAACTGTCGTAAAGCTTGAGCGTGTGGTAGGCCCATTAGATGCTCTTGCTCCAAATCCCGAGTTATTTGAGCTTTTCTGGATTCATGTTGTACAGGGTGGCCAGATTTCGATGGTTTAGTACTACAACTCCTTAACTATAACAGATAGAGAAAAAGTGAGATACATGTCATATTCACTTTTTTCGAGAAACATAAATTGCTGAAAACTCCAAGTTGCTACGGCGTCTTGGGGTTTTCAGCAATTTATGTTTCTCGAAAAAAGAGAACATGACATGTATCTCACTTTTTCTCTACAGGCGGAGAAATAGAACTTTTCGATGATCCTGTCAGTCGAGAACTGACATTGTTATCGTACGTTTGGAAATAAAAGAATTTTTCTTAATAACGGCTGATACCCTTCACACGTAGATTACAAAAGAAAACACCAAATAATAATACCTTACTTGAGTTCTTTCAAAGATATCTCATGTCATAATTTGCTTGTATGAAACATTCTTGCATATAACGAAGAAATTGGACTAGCAGATATTCTCTTCGTGTATTCTTGCATATCATCTACTAGCTGGCCCGGCGAACTTAGTTCCGCCCTAATGATACTTCGGTGGATTTCACAAATCCACTCTGATTTTTGAACTGTCAAATGTTTCCATGGATATGAGCTATCACACAAACAGATACACAAAAATTATATGTCATAATATGTCAGTCACTAATAATGGCAGTTTTGGATTCAGTTATTTCCGCAAATATATTTATTACCCAAACAGAAATTCAGAAACGTTTCAAAAATTATGAGGAAAGATGAGAACGGACAATTCACGATTGAAACTGATCGCCAAAATCCGATTTACTTGAAATTTCGATAAAAATTCACTGTGATATTCAACCGCTTTTTGATCTGTTAATAGCCTTTCATGGTACTATAAGCCCTATGTAAATTACACGGTAATTGATGTCATATGTTCTTTTTTCGACCATTTCAAACCACGACGACCGAAATGCTCGAAAGAAGAACAGATGACATCAATCGATGGCCGCGAAAGCCTCAACAAATTCATCGTCATTTAATTGTGATAATGTCAAATATAGTACCTTCACGATTACGTTATTTGGAATGAATAAAACTATAAAAATAACTAATAATCATCAGTCATAATCAGGGTTGGCAAAAAACATGTTTTTTTTTTAAACAAAACATTGTGTTTTTTTATTTGAAACTGTTTTATTTGATTTAAATCATGTTTTTTTTAACATTCAAAAAACATGATTTAAAACATTTAAAACATGTTTAAAACAAAAGTTTAGGCAACATTGCTATAAAAAAACTCTTCCAAAACAATTACAATTGATTAAATTAGAATTAATAATGTCTTTATTACGTGACAATAGATGTGATGAGAAACAATGAAGTGCAATTGAATTGAATATATTTTTCCTTTTCATTTTATTTCACGCCGAGGTGAATTTCAAAGAACAAATGGCAAAAAATAGGTTCTCTTGTCTAAGAAGTGAAAAAAATTTAAAACAGTAGTTTTAAATTTTTTAATTTTGAAATTAGTAAATTTCAAAATTAAGACACATTTTTAGATTCATTTACACAAAAAAATCGAACATTTAGACAACTGGGCCAATATTTATTAATACTCATAACTTTTTCTCAACTGCAGTTCGTTCATTGAGACAAATTTCATCAAGAAGATATTTCTAGGTAGCGCTACCTTCCAATGAATCGCCAATAAAAATAACTCTCCCTATTCCTGAACGAAGTTGATAATTCTTATTCCTTTTCTACGACATTAAAATTCACTCTGAACAGTATAAAGAAACGAATTTACAAAATATGTTTTAAACACAAACAGAGGTTTATGTTTAAAACATGTTTTAAAACACTGTTTTAAAACATGCCAACCCTGGTCATAATGTGTGAATAGCGCCATCTGAAGTGGTAAGAACGAAACGTTTCTCATATCTCAACGAAATATAATCATTTTAGACATCTGTACTCCTACGCTAAGACATTTTGGTTTTGCCCAACAGTGCAGAGTTGTAGGCAACTCAAATTACACACTATTACAGTGACTATAGAGGTAATATAGTCACTGTACACACTATTTGTTTATATCGCCATCTAACGCGGAGAATATCAAAAGAAGTACCAACGAATAAGCGGTAGCGTAACTGTAACTGTAGTGACATCTAGTGGCCTTACTCAAAAGGAGGTAAACATTTCCTGTATAAGTAAAAGTTTCATCGATTTTTTCAAAGTTTTATTGTATTTTATAATAACCAGACCGTAGACGAATCCATATATGAAGTTTCATAACAAACAGTCCATCCGATCTCGAGTTATAAATGGTGTAACCAACATCTTTCTTTTATATATATATATAGATACTAATATTATAAAGAGGAAAGATTTGTATTTTTGTTTGTTTGATACGCATAGGCTCAGAAACTACTGGACCGATTTCAGAAATTCTTTCACCCTTAGAAAGCTACATTATCCCTGAGTGACATAGGCTATACTTTCCACCCGAAAAAATTAAGGATACCTACTATAACTTCAATAATTACAAAAAAATCAGCCATAATCAGCTATTTTCACGTGCGCTGCAAAAACCGTTAAGGTGAATACAGACTATTCTGACGTGACGTGATTCCACGTCACGTCAGACGCGTACTGTGCTCCCATTGGCCTGATATGAACGTGAACGCACAGAACGATGTGTTGCATTTTTATATCACTCACATTTTGACGTTCACGTTCATATTAGGCCAATGGGAGCACAGTACGCGTCTGACGTGACGTGGAATCACGTCACGTCAGAATAGTCTGTATTCACCTTAAGACTTACGTGGATACAATGTATGACGGAAATGTACCTCTTAAATAGTTCTACAAAAAAGTCCGCGATAGCATATATCTATCTCTCAAGATTGACTTGCTATTACCTGTTTATGGTTATCAGATGTTTCCCAAAATTATGCACTATTTGGGAGTGTGTTTTTATGAATTGGGTATTGATCCTCATCCAACCTAATACGTTATTCATCCCCAGTATTTAATTTAGAACGAAATTGCCCTTCACATCATACAATTACAACGAGTACATCAAAAGATATGGCAGGTTGAATTGTTGAAGATGAAACCGCCGCGTGAAACAAATTTCTACCCGGGCGAAGCTGGGACGGCCTGCTTGTATTTTATAATTCTGGTAAGGCATGATATAAATAAGAATTTTAGAAGCGCCAGAAGATACAACAATGATCAAACTGAATTGAATTTGACAAGTGGAAATAAATAAGTCATGAAATTCTATGACCGCCCCAGTTTTGAGGGAAGTGAATCGAAGTCTGCTTGGATTTTGTTGAACGAAAAGTGTTTTTTCGAAATTTTCGATATGTAGTGAACTTGGAAGTATATCATGATATATATTTTTGAAAACGTTGAAGATAGATCAATTTGGAAATATCATTTCCCATTATGGTTTCCATTTGAAAAAAAATTTTCTTATAGCTCCGAAATTTGAGCAGATAAAAAAATCCAACAGCATCGCTGAAAAGCAGTAAAAAAAAGGCCCTAAAGATGTGTTCATTTCGAGAGCGTAGATCCTCTAATACGGAAGTTATAGCCAATTATAAAAATGGACTAAATACCAAAATCGCCCTCTAGCCCGAAAACTAGATGCCGTAGCAACTTGGGATTTTCAGCTATTTCTGTTTCTCGAAAAGAGAGAACACTTTTACTCTTTCTTTTATAGTTGAGGAGTTGTAGTACTAAACCATCGAAACCTGGCCACCCTATACGTGGAGTAAAATTCATCGAATCTAAACATATTCGATGAATATTTTTATTGACTCATGAGGCGCATTCGGTATTCCCTTTCGGAGGTGGATCGGACACAGAACAACCAATAATTCGGATCTCTCTCACTCTGGCTGAAAGAGAGGAGAGAGAGAGAGATCCGTATTTATTAGATGTTCTGTGTCCGTTTTCTCTCCGGATTGGTAATAACGAACGCTGTAATAGTAACAATTAGACTTGTCACTTGCGAATTTTTTATGGGATCATCTTCTATGGTCACAGAAAATTCTCATACAACAGATTCGAAGTTGCGTTCGTTAAATACATATATCTAATAATTCCTATATGGATAATAGCCAATCAAAATTGAAGCTGGGCATTGGTAACGATCCAGATCTGCGCATGTGCAGAAATATTAAGAATAAAAATAACGTAGTTATTCTATCTCTCTCTGGCACCTTGTATTATGTCATACACGTAAAATTAATGATGTGATGTATTATTTCATACGCTCATAACCAAACAAATTATTTATTCCGTTTGTGAAAATTCGTTAATCAATAGTTCGTTCGTTGTTTAAATCCTGGTTCATTTTTCACTTATAATCGTTGTAGTTATTGTTCATTTTCGCGTTTAATATAATCATAGTTTATTTACCTAGTTGAGTTGGTCCGTTTTTGAATAGTATTTATATCTATTTGAAAATTTTGTTGTGTTCTTTTATTCAATAAGGAATTAAACATGTCTTTAAGGAGCTCTACTCACAAATGTTACATTTGTGACCCTACACGCTCGAATTCATATCACAGGTAAAAAATTCAAATACAACTGTTATACGTTCATGCTTTCTCCTTTACCACTATATTTTTTTCAGGTTCCCTCAGAATCACCTACAAAGATCTCAGTGGATGGCCCTATGTCACCTAAATGCTGATGTCGCACAGCTGAAAATTTGTGGAAGACATTTTGTTGAAAATTATTTTACAGGGAAAGGTACTAATAGAAAACACCCAGAGAAGTCAGTTTTGGTTTGGATGGAGGACATCTTTTAAAGTATAAATCTCTTTCTGAATAGTAACCCACTGAAAGGGTTGGCTCTAAGTTTTTAATGGCCAATGTACCGTTAGGTGAAAGAGCTGTTCAACACACATATTGGATGTGTTTTTCTTTTCATCAAATGAATGAAATCAGTCAGTTAAACTGACTCTAGAATAAATGCATTCTGAAACTTAATAAATCATTTGTTACATATTATCTGGGTTCTGTATTTATGTTCATCGTATTGAGAGGTAAACTTGCCTTGGCTTTTGATTACATCATATCAATACGCAGTGGAACCCTGATATAAAAAATCGGAAGGGAGCAAGTAGAAATTCGTTAAACTGAGGTGAGATTGGTCTAAAATTTGTTATATCGAGGTTCCACTCTAGGTTTATTCACCTCAACATTAGGTACTCATCTTGTTTTAGCAAAAAACTTGCATGATTTTAATCTTCTACTGTTTACAGGCAATCCTTCCAATCAACGGTCTTTTTAGTTTCAACTTTGTTTTTTAGATTACATATCATCCTGCTCACTATTTAGATGGTATTATTGAAAATTTAACAAAATTCAGCAATTTCAACATCTTTTTATTTTAGGTCATGGTTCAGTATTTTTGCAATACTGTATTACTTAGTGTATGTACTGCTACCTCCACTCCCATGTTCTCGATATGTCATAATAATAGCCTCTCATTCAATTTTAATGGAATATGCAGTCCCCGGGTTGTTAAAAAATTGCATATTTCCATGAAGGTACTCGTAACAAACTCCAAATCACATATTCACATAATAATCCAATCAGAAAAGTTCAACCTGTTCTCGAAAGTGCCCTTCTGAGAAAAATTTTGGATTTACCCTTGTCTGACGGCTATTTCAATTACCATGTAAGCAATTATGATATGGATCATGGACTAAAAATTCATAGTTTACCTGGAAACTTATAGTAAGAAAATATTTCGAAGTAATTTCATGTACCATTTCAAAATTGGAGGAGGATTCAAACTTTTCTAATCGTTTAACTCATGTTGAATATGTCATGAAAGCTTATTTCCCCAAAAATCTTATCAAATAGGCCCCATATTTTCCAATCTACCAAAGTGAACAAAACTTCATATGTCTCAATTAAGAAGTAAGTTCATCTAAATCTACCTACCTCGGCATGTAAACTGGTTTGTTCTCTTCCCTGACAATAATTTTTGGTATGAAATTGTAATGAGAAAAATGTGTAAATAAACTGTAAAATAGTTATTATTTGTTTTATTACATAGAATGATTGAATACATCATTGAAATTGCGTAACACAAATTTGAATAATTAATGTTCATGGCCTCTACTTGATAGTACTTCAATAGTTGCTATAAAAAGGATCTCAAAATGGAATGTTTGAAGCAAAGAATAAATTTTTCATTCAGAATTGAAACCTTTCAATAAACAATCAAAAATTATTAAATCTTGAGCAAGTAGATCAACAAAACAAGACAAAAATTCAAGACTTCTTATCAAACAAAAATTGTGAAGAGAATAACTATTGGTAGGTAACATTGCGAATAAACATATCCTTGAATACCTACCTGAAAAAACACATTTCAATTTTGTTTCAGTAATGAAATATTCAATTCAGCTAAAACACAAGAATCTTTTTGACTTCTACATTACTTTGATAACAAGAGTTCATTTAACTATAGATAGATTTACGATGGATTATTCAATAATGTGAGTTACCATTTCATCAACCTCTCACAGCAAAGATATTCATACCTATACCTACGTTTTATTTTATCGGGTAGTCGGAATTCCATTAGAACTTCTGACGAAAATTTCTCGATGAATCCTTGATACATGAATTATCAATATTTATTCCGGCTAAAAGAATGCATTCCCTTCAATACGATGAATCAAATAGTTTTCTAAAAACTTATAACATTCATTTCTTTGCGAAAACTAAAATAGAAATGATTTAGTAGAACGTTTTAATCCAAGCAAGAAAATCTTGAAGCCTAAAATGTAAATAAATGATGACATAACCTCCAAGTCTATTGTCATAATTGAATTTCGAGTTGACGCATGCGTACAATTCAATCTTTACCAAAGATCTGACTTCACTTTCAGACAACTATTAGCAGGCGTATAATCCATATTGGTATTAGTAGATATATGGTTAAATACATATCCGCGGATTGAAGGGAGAGAATACGAACACAGAACTTCTAATTAATTCGGATAAGAATATACAATTAAGTGACTTCAGAACAGAAACGGTGAGGAAAGTGTCGACAGATGGAATGAAGGAACCCAACGTGGACACTTCCCTCACAGTTTCTGCTCCGAAGTCACTTAATTGTATATTCTTATCCGAATTAATTAGATGTTCTGTGTTCGTATTCTCTCCCTTCAATCCGCGGATATGTATTTAACGAACGCAACTATATGAATATTCTTATGAAACCATAGAAACCATTGAAGTAAAATCGAGAAGTAAAGATGAGACCTAAAATGAAACCATTCACTTGTGAATTATTAATGGGATAATTTATCTTCTATGATCACAGAATATTCTTATGCAAAAGATGGGATGAATTTAAGATGTCTAGAATAAGGGTGTAGGCACTAATTAGATTTTGTTTCGACCAAATTGGGAATATTAGCAATGTTTCGTTCTTTCCACTTCAGGTGGCGCTATTCACAAATTATGACTGATTTTTATCAGTTATTCCCTTAGTTAGACAAAGGAAAGAGGAGACGGGGTATAGGATGATAAATCTTGAAGCCAAGATGCCACATAATGAAGAACGAACGAGAATTACGCCAAGGTCTGAACGACGTTGTCACGTTGTCTGAGATTTCCGATTCATTAACGTCGAATCCTTCCAGAATTGCACAATTGCGACATTCGTCGGTTATTTAAGAGGTTCCAACGTGACAACGCCGGTTGTTCCAGTTTCATTCATATAGTTATGATTTTCGATCTACTTAAACTGTTTTTAAAAAGAATTTTATTCTTTCAATTATAAATCACAATCGTTTACGAATGAATGATTATACAATTAGAACAGAGTAGAACGGAGTTACATCAAGCTTAAAGTCTAAAATGGAACTAACTCTAAGAAGTGTCGATTTTCACTAGGCACCTGGATTCTGAAAGAATCCGTATCAGCACTATCGGCACTCTCGCACTCTCGCGTAGCACTTTCCTGGAACTCGCGGCCGGCGTCAGCTACTTGGTACGACGAGGATATCGTAACACTTTCCCCCTTAAGAGATAACGTCTCTGTTATCTGGTGGATGGCCTTGGTGAATGTCTTCCATTTCTACATGTATGATTTTCCGTGGACTGTAGATTAGCTCGGAAATTCTTGCTCTATGTTTCATAATTATGATTATTCCTGCAACTATGAAACAAAGCAAAATTGCACTCGTTGATAAGTGGGAAATTTGGGATGCTGCATGTAGATACAGGGGCTGGTCCTGAAGTTTCTCGGCTTCCTGGAGGATTGAGGTTGGTTCTACCAAGTGTTGTAATTGAAGTTCCACTTGGTGGTTGTAGTTGAGGGTAATTTTTGAAATATTTCGTGATTTAATTTCAAAAATTGGAATTGTATTGTCGAATATTGAATTCTCGATGATGATGTTGCAGTCGGAATTCAACAGGTTTATTCCTTGGATAGATTTCTTGACTACGATCCCATGGCAGTCCTCTAGTATTGTCTGCGTATGCTTGAACAGGGTGAGGAGTTCTTTATTCTTCAAAATGTGGATGATCTTGTAGTCATTTTCAATGTAAACTGTTTGGCAGCGATCTGGTGATGACAGGGTGCATACTTCTTTGGTTGGTGGTTGAAGGCATAAAACAATGGTATTGCCTAATGTGGAGGAACAGGCTTCGTTTGTCCAGTATTCTTCATTCTTGATTTTAATCAAGTACTTCTTTGGAGGTACAACAGCAATATCTTGGTGATTAGGTAAAGGGTACACTCGGGAATAGTTTGCAGTGAAAAGTTTAAGAATAGGAATTTTAAGAAGAAATGTAATAGTTTCATCTGTTCCTATGACAGATATCTTTGCAAATTCAATGATTTTGTAAAGATGCACATGATCAATTGGAGATAATTGCTGTGATTTATAAATTTTTTCAAGATAGGTTCCAATCAAGTTAAGTTCTTCGACTTTAATGAGTTCTAAATTTGGTATTTCTTTCATTGCAAAACTAATTGTTCTTTCAAGCATTAAAAGAGTGTTCAATAGTTCTTCTGATTGAAGTATTTCATACACGATTGTAGTTCTAAATTCTTCAGTTGATTTGATATTTTGAAAAATTGATTTAGTGTGTAAAATATTGTCATTTAATAAGGTTAAATCTTCTGCATACCTTTGCGTCAGATGATTAGCAAACGAAGTTATTTTATTTATTGTTTCAATTTCAGAATTTTGATACTGATGGAGACTTTCTAAGTTTTCATTGATAGTTTTCAAATCGTCATCATCTAAATTTCCAGTTACAAATTTGATTCCTTTACCGATGAAATTTGCCAAGCCTCTTCTAACTTTTCTGTTAAGAAATTTATGTAAAATTTGTTCAATTTGAACTAAATTGGTTTTCAATTGAAGATAAATTCTGTGAGATAATTCATCAATAGTACGATTTTTCTGAAGAGCATTGAAGTTGGAATTGAGTTGATCATAATTTTCTTGCAAAGTGGTTATGTTTATGAAAAAGAGAAAATTATGGTAATGATCAAGCATTTTTGCGAGACCTAAAGGTTCTTCGAAGTATCCATTATTGGTTATTTTGTAGACCTGAAGGGCCTGGTTGGTTTGGGTCTGTATCAGGAGGATTATTGGTATCCTGAAAAGAACAAACGTTTTTTCTTAGTTTTTTCACTTTTTTAATGTGAGCTGTGGTTTCTCTAGATTTTTGAGTTAAACCACAAATTTTATTATGTTGTTGTTGTTCAACAGTGACTTTTTCAAAAGGAGGGTCTGTTTTTCTTGGTCTATTTCTTTCAACGAAAACTTCCCTTTGTTCTAAATTCGGAGGATCGTTTCGATTTTCATTTAATTTATTGAGTTTCTTCTGTGATTTTTCTTTATTTCGTTCGTAGATGTGATCGAAAAATGGTAAGATTTCCTGTTTCCTTTTTTCGTTATACTGTTCGTAAACAGTCATATTCAAGTCAAATTCTGGCAATTTGTCGTAAGGACCATAAAGTAAATGAAAGGGTGAATAACCAGTTGCTGAATGAATTGACTGGTTGTAGATTAATGTTGCAGTTATCATAAGATTGGATGGATTTTCGTTAGGATTTTTCAATTTTAAAATTCGTAATTTTTCTATGATTGTCGAATGAAATCTCTCTATAGGAGAATTTGAACTTGGATTATTCACGGTGGTGAAGTGTAAATCAATTTTGTTCAATTTACAATACTCAGTGAAAGTTTTATTATGGAATTCTCTTCCTTCATCACATACAATTTTCTGAGGAATATTATGATGTGAAAAATAATGACGTAGTTTATTAAGGATTGTTAATGCCGTACCGTCTTTAACGAGGTATGACTGAGCATATTTGGCAAATAGATCGATTATTGTCAAAAACTTGGAATTTTGAAAAGAAAATGTGTCAACATGAATTACTTCAAAAGGTCTTTTCGCCAAGAGAGGTCCTGAAAATTTCAATTTATAGGGGTGTCTCTCATATTTTGACTGGAGACATAATTCGCATTTATTTATAATTTCAGTTATTTTGTTTTTCATTTTCGGCCAATAGTACCTTTTGGATAGATAGCTATGTGTTTCTGAAATACCATTATGATTTTTGTCATGATATTCTGAAATGATTTCTTTTTGGTTTTCTTCTGGAATTACATCTAATAGAAAATTATTACTTATGAAAAGTTTCACTGAATAATTAAATGATTTTTTGCAGAATCTTACAAAGGGTAGACGTAATTTGTTGTCTCTAAAATAAATTCCGTATGATTCATTTGGTCTAAGAATTTCTCTGAAAAGGGTTGAAAAATCATTTTCAATACAGTGCTGTCGTGATACGTTGTATGTGTTTTTTCCGAAGGGCTTAGTGAACTTCAGATTGTACTGTTCGCCAAAATTCAAAATTATTCTATTTGGGTAGATATTCACGGATGTTTCGGTGATAGGAATGACTTTTCCGTTGTCTTCTTGAGTAGAATGAACTGTAGCATTCGAATCATTGTCTTCGTTCAAATTCTGGTTTTCGTTATTCTGAATAGTATTTTGGGAGTTCAAAATATTTTCTACTTCTTCGTCGCCTAGTACAGGGAGTTCATTTATGTTTGGTAAAATTGAAGAGAGTTCTACATTTAAATCTTCTTCTGATAATAAAGATTCATTTTCTCGGTTATTAATCTCTACTCGAGAAAGAGCATCAGCAACTTTGTTTTCTTTGCCTTTGGTGTAAACTATGTTGAAATCGAATTCTTCTAATTTCAATTTCAAACGTATAAGTCGGGAATTTGGTTCTTTTATTTTATAAAGCCATACAAGGGGATTATGATCGGTTTCAATGGTAAAATTTTGTCCAAAAAGGTATGGTCTGAAATGTTTAGTGGAATCTAGGATTGCTAGTAATTCCTTTTCTATGGTGGAATAATTCTTTTCAGCTGAATTGAGAGTTCTTGAGTAGTAAGCTACTGGGCGATTTGCTTGTGAAAGAACGCTTCCAATGGCTATGTTTGAAGCATCAGTAGTTAGTTTGAAAGGTTTTTCGAAATCTGGGTAGACTAAAATTGGGGCATTTGTTAGTAGTTCTTTACATAATTGAAATGCATGTAGATAATCAGGATCATCAGGCTTTATTTTTGCGCCTTTTTTCAAACATTTTGTGAATGGTGAAACAATATGTGCAAAATTTTCTATGAATCGACGGTAGTAACCTACCAAACCTAAAAAACGATTTTATTTCTTTTACTGTACGTGGTAAGGGGTAGTTTTCTACGGTTTTCAATTTCGAGGGATTAGGAGATACTCCTTCAGGGGTAATGACATGTCCCAAAAATTCTACGTTTTTACTTAAAAATTCACATTTATCAAGTTCAATTTTAAGATTGTATTCTTTGATTTTTTCAAATATCAATTTCAAATGGTAAATATGTTCTTGTAATGATTTAGAAAAAATGACAATGTCATCCATGTACACAAAACAAAATATGTGGAGATATTTTTTAAGTACGTCGTCCATAACACGTTGAAATGTGCTTGGGCCGTTTTTCAATCCGTAGGGCATACGAAGGTATTCATAATGACCGTTGTTGACTGTAAAAGCAGTTTTCTCGATGGATTCAGGATCCATTTCTATTTGATGGAATGCTTTCGCCATATCGATGGTTGAAAAATAGCAACTTTTTCCAAGATTGTCCAAAATTTCTTCGATACGTGGAAGAGGGTATTTATCTTCTACAGTTTTATCATTGAGACGTCGGTAATCTATAACCATTCGATATTTCTTTTCACCGGACGCATCTTTTTTCTTATCTACAATCCACACGGGGGCACTGTAGGGTGAAATTGATGGACGTATGATGTTATCATCAAGCAGTTTTTGAATCTGATTTTGAATAATTTTCTTCATGTGATGGGGGTGTCTGAAAGATTTGACGTAGACAGGTTCCTCATCTTTTGTCCTAATTTTATGTTTGACTGCATTACTGAATGAAAGATCGCAGTTTTCATTGTAAAAAATGCTTTTGAATTTACTACAGAGTTTTAAAATTTCTCTTTTTTCTTCAGAATTCATGTGAGTTGTTCTGATATTTTTTGCTAGTTTGAAATTTTGAGTTTCTAACGGAGGAGTTGATATTTCAGTTTCGAAAAGAGATTGAACAGGTATTCTTTCCGAAAAATTGATTTCTACATCATTTTCGATTGGCTGGGCAATCGGTAAGAGACAGAATCCATTTTTCGCGTGGGCAATGCATCTAGGGGTAGAAAATTGATGGAAGTTTATTTCAGGTAATAAGACATCACCATTTTCTATAGTTACCGGTATTTTTAAGAAATTCTTTGCTGTAAGTTTACGTGGTTTTATTTTTGTAGACGAATATTCTAACGTGAAAGGAATTTTCAAACCATTGATTTCGAGAGTATGGGTTTGATAATCAATTTTTGCACCTAGTTTTTGCAGGTCAGACGTGCCTAATAAAGCATCAAATTTTTTATGCCAATCAATTACATGTAAGTGGATATTTTCAAAAATGCCTAGTTCGTACAATATTGGAAAATTCAGGTTATCATTTGCTTTGATTGTGTTTCCTAAGCCTGATACACTAAATTCTTCTTTGAACAGAAATTGGGAAAATTTTTCGAAGGCGGGTTTTTTATTAATGACTGAGTTAGTTGCTCCAGAGTCGATTAAAATTTTTAAGTCAACATTGGGGAGGTAAATGTAAGGTAATTTTGATTTGATATTAACGCAATTTAAGTCTAAGTTTCTGGAAATTCCGAGGCAACTTTCTGAAAATTTCCGTCTTCCTCAAAGGTGTTTTCTTGATAGTCTTGATAATCGACATTTTCAGTGAAAAATTCAGATGGGTAATCTTCAAAGTTTTCATCTACTGGTTGGACATTAAATAGTTCTTCAGAAATGAAGTTTGGTCTCCGTTGGTTTGTTGAGACAGACATGGGTGTATTCTGCTGTCTGAAAGTATTTCTAGTAGAGACAGACATAGGGGTAGGTTTCGGTGGTGGTTGCGTTTTGTACATACTCGAACCTGGTTTGGTTCCAAAAACTTCGCGAATCGTTGGAAATCTTTGTGTATTCGCAATCGGTTTGTTTATTGAATGGGGAAAACCTGATGGGTTTCCGGAGTTATTTGAAACATGACGGTTTATTGGAAAATTTGAATTGTTGAAATTCCTTGAATTATTTGGATTAGAATATTGATTAAAATGGTTATCTGAGAATCTATTCGGATGATTATTATAATTTTGAATTGGTTTGAAATGAGGTTGTGCCAAAGTTTTCTTAGTTTCTTGGGATTTACGAAGAAACTCGGAATATTCCCATTCATGTTTTCGGTTGTCATAGAATTTACATTTATTAATGCATTCTTCTAAGTTATTGAGCTCGAAATTACTTATGTAAGATCTGTAGGGTTCTAGTAGTCCTACTTGAAATGTTTTTAATGATAATTTTTCTGCTTCATATTTCTTATAATCTAGCAGATTTTGGTCTTGAATATTCAAAGTGAGGTGTTGTAAAAGGTCACTCAAAGTTTTCGAAATTCGGCAATAATAATCTAAATAATTTTCGTCTCTCCTTTGGACGCATTGTGAGATTGCAGCAATTAATAGTTCTTCATTTCTTTGATCGCCGTATCTCTGTAAAAGAGCACGTCTAATGGAGGGCCAATCGGTCGCATTTTGAAATGAGATGAAGTCTCTTGCTTCATTCAGAATTTTCGAGCGAATCGAAAAATTTAAGCAAAATTCTAAATCTTTAGTTAATCTACCATGTAAATGTAAGATTAAATTATCTACTTCATTTATAAAAATTGACAAATTTCTTCCAGGTGAAAATTCTGGAATGGAATTTAATAATAATTGGATGTCTTGTCGAGACACAGTCTCGGGTACGGATGTGTTAGAAGAGTTTTGGTTCATTTCGACGTTCAAAACTCTACTGGGATAACGTCGAAATCGGTTATTTCTCAATAATCGTTCTTGAATATTATTTGTGTTTAAAGATTCTAAAGTTTCGATGTCTTCAGCAATTACCTCTAATTGTGTGGGTGAATCTGTCATCGAAATCAGAAATGTTTAAACTATTGGGAATGATGTTGGGAAAATAGGACTTACACCAAGATTTGCATCCTAAAGTGGGTCGTCCTTCCTTCTGGGTTGAAGTGCAGGTTGGATAACTTATTCCGTTTGGTTCTTGGTTAGCAGATATCGCACTAAGAGTTGAAACTCAACGGGAGTTCCTAGAATACGATCCGTTCACAGTTCGTATTCACTATGGACACTAATTTCAGTTTTTTCTCGAACTAAAACCCCGTTGCGATATCCTGTTCGCAGCGCCAGTTATGATTTTCGATCTACTTAAACTGTTTTTAAAAAGAATTTTATTCTTTCAATTATAAATCACAATCGTTTACGAATGAATGATTATACAATTAGAACAGAGTAGAACGGAGTTACATCAAGCTTAAAGTCTAAAATGGAACTAACTCTAAGAAGTGTCGATTTTCACTAGGCACCTGGATTCTGAAAGAATCCGTATCAGCACTATCGGCACTCTCGCACTCTCGCGTAGCACTTTCCTGGAACTCGCGGCCGGCGTCAGCTACTTGGTACGACGAGGATATCGTAACAATATATTGTTTCGCGACCAACCAGCGAAATTGGATTTCGATTTGACATTTCATGTTTGCTACACGTTGCCTTTCCGATATCTAGTGATTTTCTGAGACATTTCTGATATTTATGAATATCTTGAGCCAAATACGTTGAAATAATGGTTCGTAAGAGTCAAGTGTGTGGCAAATTGGACTCCCACAACCCCATTGATATAGAATTTTAGATTCTTAGTCAATATACAACACTAGTTTGAGTTTTCACAGGTTAGTTTCATGTTTGCAGATCAGTGGCGTAGATTGTTCAATGTTTATAATATTACTTTTAGATTTCCTTCGAATATTGAGAGAAGAAATATATGGCTTTCAATTTTGGACTTGGCTGATGCTGAAAACTTGCCTCAAAATCTGTTCTTATGTTCTGAGCGCTTCCAATCCCAATATCTTGGTTTTCGAGTGAATGGTACCAAATATCTTAAAAATGATGTCAATCCTGTTCCCATAAAACAACTCTGGGATCTTGTAAAACTGGAGCAACTAGTGGAGAAATTTGATTCAAAGCCTTCCATCTCTAATTTATTTTACGGTGAAGAAAATGTGAAATCAGCTGGAGCAAGCAGTTGGCCTAGGTGGATCTTGTCTGTCCTTGGAGATTCGAAATATGTAAATATATATTAAGTATAAATTGTACAGAAAGAGTGAATTAATTAAATTGATTTGATGATTTGATTTGATTTGATTTGATTCGATTTAAAACCTTCAACCTCTACCTCTAAAATCAGAATGGGAAGCTAAATATTTCATTCACACACTGCCCATATGGAATTATTTTATAAAGTTCAAGACTAATTATATACGTAGTTACATTACAGAAAGAGAGCTACGTAGGTGATTTATATACCAGTGATTTTTCTACACCTAAGAAAAGGAAAAAGAGTAAAGTATGAGTATTATCAGAAGGAGAGTCGAAGCAAAGAGATACTCATATAACGTAAGTCTGATGTTCAAAGGATGAATAATAAAATCACCTTGATGAAAACATTGATGGATTGTTTGAGAGAAAAATCGTTTGCCTCAAAAGCTTCAGAAGCAACCATATCTGCATGTCTCCTTTTTGTTTATTGATACAAGTTTTTGGTGAAACTGCAATAGCATGTAACTTGATTTTTTCTCGTTTTTTATGATTCGAGATATGGGAGCCATTAGATTTTAAATAGTGTTGTGCATAGCTAGTAACAACAATTTTGTCGTTTGAAACCTTATCTTAGACATGCAAATAAAGTACAACATATGGTAACTTGAGAAAGAAGATTATATTTTTAATTATCTATAACATGCGTAAATATTCTGACTCAACGTATTTTCGTGATTTTATTGATTAAGTCAGGTGAGCTCATTTTTTTCTTCAACCAGTTCACCTTTAAGGCGGATTCTTCGGCAAGTTCATTCAGCTAATACATATCAAATTGGAACCAAATTTCAGCTCATTGTGGTTATTAGTTCCAAAGATATTGAGCTCCGAAGCATTAATTTTCAAATGTGAATAACTACGGAACCATGAGAAAAAATTCGCCCATAATTGGACAATATAGGTATATTTATTGCTTTCCGTCGAATTGAACTGAATTCTGATTTCACCAATAAAAAGTTATTTACCTAACGTGCGCATAGTGTATTTCTCCGGACGAAAATACAGTAAGACATAGGACACGCGGAGGTGTATCCCCCTAAACAACACGGCAGATCCACGCCACTGGTGGCAAATGAAATCAGGCGAATCTAGTCTCTGCATTGTTGCCAGCGCGATATCAGTAGAACAAGGACAGCTACATCTGTCCTTGTTCCACTCATGGGAAATTGGTCGTAATGTTGGCTTCAAACGTTCCTGAATTTATTAATGACATGCCAGGTCTCCTCTTTCCTTTGTCTAAGGTTATTCCAAATATTTGAATTTATTCTGACGAACGTGGCGTGTTTATGGTCGATAATTTTGTCAAGCAATAATGTGTGTTTATATTCTTGACATCCTGATGTATATTAGTTCTTAGGAAAAGTATAAAACTTTCATTATAAAAATAGGCCATTCTGATGCTGTCATGTCAGAATTGACTTTGGCAAATCAGCTGTTGATACATCAATCAAATTGACAACGGAAAATACACTTAAATGATATTGCGGCGCCGCCACGAAACATTGCTAATATTTTCCAATTGGTCGAACGTCATTCCATTCAAAAATTGACGAGTGCCTACACCATTATTCTAGACATCTTAGATGAATTCTACTCTACGTACCTACAGCATAAATTCAGAAATCTCAAAAACTACTGAATTTACGAGCAATTGCTCTGAAATGCTCAGGCTCCAAAAATATTCCCAATTTTCTGATTTCAAATATGCCCAGTTCTTCAGAAACGTCTTATAGGCCTTCGAACTTGGGACACCCTATATGAAAATAATTTTATTTTTCAAAATGAACGATTCTATCACAAATATGAAACGTTTATCGTTTTCTAGTAGTGCTTTAGTGTTTTCCTTGGAAGAGTCGGCTAAGCTGTAACTTTGATATCAGATAAAATATTGAATGACGCAACGTGAATAAGGTAAACGCTTAATTAAAATTCAGCTCATTCGAAATAACGGTTCCCATAATTTCGGCATAAAAGTGTTTTTCTTTTTTTTTTTTTTCTATTTTTGACATCCTGTATCTCACAAACAAAGCCAACTTTTGAAAAATAGAAAACTCAAAAAGTTTTTGCTTTGATATAGAATCTGAAGAAAAAACATTCACAAGTAAAAGAGAAGTATATGACGTGAAGATAATAACTTCTACACTGGATCTCACCCTTTGTAACTAAAGGTAGAGCTGATGCGTACTTGTTACAATTTATATTCCGAGACACACATTGCGAACGTCCATGAAGGCGGCTTCTGAAAACTCCCAGTCAGCCACTTCTGATCCTGTAACTTCAAGTTTGCCGAGAGGAGATGTCCACAGAATCAAGAGCTTTTGAAGAATTCAAAAAGAACGCTAGGGGTTCGTTCATCTCCAAGCCCTTTACTATCCTCTCGATCAATTTATACATTGTAACTATAGTCTTTCTGCCTTTGATGAAGCTGTGTTGGTCATTGAGGATATTGAGTTTTCTGAAGAAGTTGGGATATCTTCGAGGAATTAGACAGTTAACTGATTGGTCTGCAATTATTTATATCCGCTGTATACCTACTTTAAATCGATTATAACAGCATAGTGGCCGTTGATTTATTTTAAATTTGTCGTTGTCTACGATCACCATGATGTTTCAATAGTTAAAAGTTACCTTGTAGAGTCTGAATTTCTTTTGTATTTCAACATACTTAAATTTACAGGCAAATAGATGTGTCATAACTTTGCACGATATATGGAACAAACATTCCAAGATCGAAAGGCCAGTGACTAAAATGCATTATTTCCAATTCATATCGTTGAGGTTTCTCACGAGCAAGTTGAAATTCACTGCCTTTGGATTTTTTCCTCTGAATTGGACATTCTTACATACAGTAAGCATGAATGCACCGGTGAATTCCAATGAGATTTGAAATGTTTTTACTTTCAGGCCGTTTCCATAGCCAGTACATATATAATCATACTAATCCAATTGAGAGATTGATATTCTGCAGACATATCCACTATCAACATTGGTTCATTAATTATGAATAAACCTCTAGGCATGAGTTATGATGAAACATGTCCATTATATTTTGCAGAAGTAACTAACGACTTTTATTTTCGTTCCTTTCAAGGTTTCCGTAAGCTCAATAAGAAATACGTAGGGCCGGTATTATAAAGAGCACGTCAGGATGGGATGTCAATCCTCAGTTGAAAAAAGTTCGGTATTATAAACATTTTTGGGGTCTCGGTTGAACAACCTCAGGTTGGGGTCGCTTCTTTCGAGTTGGCTTTTACCAAGCTTTTATAAATTCAATAATCGTAGTCTAATAAAGAAAAAACAAGAAGCTAATTCGAAAATATACTGGTGTTTTGTCACGGTCACGGCGGAGAATTGGGTCATGAATAGGATCAGTCTACTTCATTTCTCTAGGAATATTATGCAGGACTCCTCAAGCCACAAAAATAATAGTTGTTTTCAAATGTAATCAAATCCCGAATTGTAGTACCCTGGGTAATGAATAGAAATTATTTCATCTTAAAAAGAAAAATATTCAGTTTTACCATAATTCTAGAGGAAAGTTATTCAAACTTGTGGGATCAATCTCAGACACATAAATTAAAATTTCGACAGGCGTAAGCTGTTAGGGACTCGGATAAACAGTTCAATGGGTCGCGTAACCCACGGGAAGCGTAGTCAACGGTTTTTTTTCTGCTTATCATCAGATTTTATGGTTTCTTAACCAATAGTGTAAGACCACGTCGTCTCAAATGAATTTCTTCTAGAATATTTCAAGGGGTCAAAGAGGCAGGGGGAAGTTTGATTCAAATAGGCAAATTTTCAGGAACTAAGGGGAGAACCGAAAGAGATTTTGACGGGAGTGCCGAGAGTGGCGTGAAATAGAGAGGCACAACGTGTGCATCTATGGGAGGGAACATTCGAATACAAAATTCGTAGGAAGTACCTATATATATATATATTAATTGCAATAAAGTTCGGTCGGTTCTGCAAGATTTTGAAAAGTAAATTAACGGTAATTTAGGAGTTAATCAATTTGTTTATTTTGTGATTATCGGCAAGTGTTTTCGGGAGTGTTTGGTCTGGTAAGAGAGACATTTTCTTTAATAAAGGATTATTTGATATAGGTATACATATACCAGAAAGTACTGCGTCACTCTCTATTTTATTGGTTTTCGGTATCATTGTTTTTCTTTATGCTTACTGTTGGGTTTTTGAAAAGGTAGAAACATAGCAGCTTGGATTTTTTTTTGCTCAGTAAATGTAGAACATATATGTTGTTTAAATTATTATATTGTTGATTTTGATGACAGTTTATTTTTATTTCATCCCCTCTCAGAAAACGATTACATTTTTCATAAGACCTTGCGTTTGCTCAAGGCACGAATCCAGGTTCCCTTTCGGCTGGAAAAGTGTGTAAGCTTAAAAGGTAAGGTTTCTTTTGAAATTTCATATTTGCGGGTACAGGTGTGTTTAGAAACACCCCGCAGGTACTACATTTTGGTGACAGCGGCGAGATTGAATATATCTGTTTTCTGAGAGTGTGGGTTTCACAATAAATTAGAAAAGAATAATAATTCTGGTTCAAAATTTTGTAATTCTGGTTGGGGAAATAAGTGTAAATTGAATTCGGTAATTTTGATTCGTTCTACTGGCGATTTAAAGTGGGTAAATGAATTAAGTTGAGCATGACATGCTAATAGGTCTGTTTAAAAGAAAAAATATTGGGAGTTGAGACGTTTCGGTAATTTAATTTTGTTTTTGTGTTTATAGGTAATGGTCATCGTCATCGGAAAGGTGGATCCTGCGTGTGATTTTGACATAATATAGCAAAATATATTGTTTTTCAGGAATTAGGTACATATCCAATTACCTTCTATTCATTGGAATCTGTTTTGTTCGTTTTGTTCATGATATTTTTCCCAGGAAAGAATTGATGTTTTTTTTTATTCAGTGGACGTTTAGATTGATCTGAATTTACATTTTGCTTTGTGTGGTGATTGTTTTTCTTTTTAATTATCAGGATAGGTTACTCTATTTTCAGGTTCAGATCGTCTTAGACTGCAGATCAGGCATTTTGAGCTTTAGAGGAGTCACAGGTAGGTGAAAGATATAATTTATTGCACGGAAGAAATAATCAGATCATAAAATAAGAATGTCGCTTTCAAATTCTAAAGCAAATCTACCACTAGTTTCTAAATTCTCCGGTACTTCAATGTTAGGAATGATTTCAATGACGTTAGAAGATTTTTCGGGTGAAGACTGTGAAAAATATTTTGATAAATTGGAATTGAGATCGAAATTAGATGGTTGGTCGGAAGACGATACTTTAAAATTGTTAAAATTCAAATTCAATGGGGACGCCTATAATTATTTTAAATCCGACGCAACACTAGATAAACTTCAATATTCTGAATTGAAGCAAAAACTTCTAAGAAAATTCACACCCTTGAAGCTCCCAGGGGAAAATCTGTGGAACTTATACCGTTGTGTTCAGAGACAAGACGAGGACGTATCTTCGTTTTGTACGAGGTTGCGCATACTTGGTAACAATTTATTGCATGAGGATTTATCCAAGGCCACAGCAGAAGAAGAAGCGGGATTAAGGAAACTAAATAGAGAACTGATTTTGAACCAGTTCAAAATGGGGCTGAGAAAGGATTTAATGAAGGACATTGGAATCTGGTTGTTGAGGGAAGACAACTTGAACTTAGAAAAAGCAGAGGAAATTGTCAAATTACAGGAATCAATCTTAATGATGGTACAGGGGTACACATCGAATATGAGGTTTGCGACAGTGGGTGTTGGGAATTCATGCGGAAGAAAAGGGTATTTTTCAAGGGAAAGTTTTCACAGAGGTAGGCGAGAGGGTCCGAGAAGAATTAGACCGAAAAAATGTTTTTCTTGTGGCCAGGCGGGACACTTTGCCCGGGACTGTCGAAATTCGGGAATAACAGGTAGTACTGCACAAAGTATTATGGTTATTCCGGAAGTAAATATCGATGAGATGGAAGATATCCCGCATATAATCGAAGCAAGGGTGAACGGGACACTTACCAGATGCTTGGTTGATATAGGAGCGGCTGTCACACTTATTCGGCGGGGTTTGGTTTCGAGGGGCGAAATCAATCCGAACGAAGCAGACAAATATCGGCTTTCGAGTGTGTCAGGACACTCTATAAGATCTTGGGGTACGGCCCATATTTCAATGGGACCCGAAAACGAAGAATGGAGCTCTACCTGGACGGCCGTTGTATGTGACGACATGATTTTAGGGAATGTCCAAGTTATTTTGGGCAGAGATTTCTTGTATGCGAATCATGCACATATAGATTATGTACATGATCCATCTGTGACCATAAGAGGGACCGTGTTCAAACTTTTGGGCAAAGAAATTCTCGATGAACGTACGTTTCAGGACGTTAGAGAGATCGGACAGATCGCCAGACGGGAAGAACGAACGCAGAAAATTGGGGGTAGGAACACTTACAGGGAAACATTTACCCAAAGTGAAAATAAGGGAGCCAATACTGACGGGGAGATTCTGAAGAAACCAGGGGATAGTGTGGAACCAAAAGTTGGAATAATTTGTGTGAATGCATACACACAAACTGAAAAACATTTTGGAAGACTAGAAAATGGCTCGGAAATTTTGGATAGTGAAAAACCAAAAGTCGAAAAAATTGGTGTGGATACAGAAGTTCAAAGCGAACAATATATCGAAGAAACCGTGGAAAAGCCAAGAAAGAAGAAGGAAAAATGTAAGGTGATGGGGCGCGAAAAATGCGAGTCACCGAGGGGTTTTGGGAACGAGTGCCTTATGACAGATAACCAATTCAAGTTGGGGGATAAGGTACTATTGAAAGAAATGCGTGGGTCATCCAAGGAAATAGGGGAAAGCTGGATTGGGCCCTATCAAATAACGGGATTTCCAAGTTATGGGACCAGCAAGATAAGGGAATTTAGGGGTACTGAGGAAAAGGTTGTCCATGTCGATAGACTGACAATTTACTTTGAATCAGATGAGGAGCTCGATAGCGATGGGGAAGACTGGATGGAAGAACCAGTCCTAGCTTTGGGAAGGTCCAGAAAAATTGCACGTCCACCAGACCGATGGACCAGGTGATGAGGAAACACATTTCCGCACGGAGTGGTTTGAGTACCATTGGGCAGTGACGACCCCACGTTCCGAGTTATTAAGTACCTAATATTGCAAAGGCCATTTCATTTAATTTTAATTTTTTTTTTGTTGGTAGAGTTAACAGGGGAAATTCGGGTTTTAGTAGCCCATTTTTTTTTTGTAATTTGTGATTCAAAAAATTTTAAGGATCCAAGTTCATTTCCGTCGAAATGAATTTCAGTAAATTTCGTGTAGAATAAAAATAAATACAGCTTTGTTTCGGATTTTTAGTACATTATTCATTATTCAGAAAAAGCAGTTAGGTACATTTTTTTTGTGAGGCTTCTTTTCAAAAAATTTAAAAGGGGTATTGAAAATTTTGTTCTGGTAGTTTACGGTTCGCGATTGAGGATTTAGAAGTCAAATTTATCAATTTGAATTGGAGAATATATGAAGATAATCTGAAACAGATTATAAGGAAGCATTTTGGTCGCTGGTTAACGCGAGCACAAGGCCTTGCATGTTTTGGATGATATTTTGATTTATGATTTTTTGTATTGCAGTTTTTTGGAATAAGTTTCAGATTGTACTGATACCATTATTCTGATGTGATTGATTTTTTTTATGTATGAATTTTGATTTTTTTTTGTGTGAGGATGAATCTATTTGAAATTTAAGTGAACGTTAGAACAATGCGCGCATAAGGACAGTAAAGACAATCGACGAAAAGTTTTGTGACCGACAAGAAAGGATTAAATCATCAGGCAATCATCCGACGAATAACCTTCCTGTTCAGCCCTACTTTATTTTTATTATCACGTTACGCCAGGCAAGATTTCCAAGGAAGAAGACAAGGACAGCATATCTTGTTAAAAGTTATTCAGGGTATAATAAATCACGAAAATCGAATTATTCAAAGAGTAAATGGTTACAATTTCATCTTCCGGAATTGAGTACGACAACAACGACGCTAGACGATTAAGTACCACCCCCATCAATCAACGAGAACAGAAGAAATTCGATATTTGTTCAGTTTTATCGATACTGCGGCGATGTACCATGGCACCAGGGGTTCTAAAGACAACAAATTTGGACGAACGATGACAGGGCATAAACAATGCTACCGGGAGTGCGACATAAGTAGAGGTAGAGCATTGGCGTAACAACAGCATGGGAGACTTTGGGTAGGCTGGATATGAGGAAGCGAAGGTTATTCCGAAACAGAGGACCAGAAGCTACAGCGGAAGGGGATGTGTAGTGAAAATTCGAGGAAGGGGACGCGAAAAACTTAGAAACAATTCGGGAAAGGTGCGCGCAAGACAATTGTTCGAAAGTGTTCAAGGACAATCGGGAATCATTAATTTTGGAAATTTTTTTCAATTTATAGAGCATAGATTTTGCGAATTTTTGCTAATGATATTTTATGTTTCATATGGCTATGTGCACGTAATGGTTTTTTTTTTTGTTGTTTTTGAATTACAGGCAGTAATAATGTTATTGAACTGGGAAGAAATGGATGCATGTAAGTTAGTAATTCGTTTGTTTCATGACAAGTACATAGGATAGTGAAATGTTATATGTAGGGGTAAGAGGGAAAAGTTTTGGCAAAGTGGAGCCAGAAACTTTTTCATTGGAGAGAGTGTTGTAGTACCCTGGGTAATGAATAGAAATTATTTCATCTTAAAAAGAAAAATATTCAGTTTTACCATAATTCTAGAGGAAAGTTATTCAAACTTGTGGGATCAATCTCAGACACATAAATTAAAATTTCGACAGGCGTAAGCTGTTAGGGACTCGGATAAACAGTTCAATGGGTCGCGTAACCCACGGGAAGCGTAGTCAACGGTTTTTTTCTGCTTATCATCAGATTTTATGGTTTCTTAACCAATAGTGTAAGACCACGTCGTCTCAAATGAATTTCTTCTAGAATATTTCAAGGGGTCAAAGAGGCAGGGGGAAGTTTGATTCAAATAGGCAAATTTTCAGGAACTAAGGGGAGAACCGAAAGAGATTTTGACGGGAGTGCCGAGAGTGGCGTGAAATAGAGAGGCACAACGTGTGCATCTATGGGAGGGAACATTCGAATACAAAATTCGTAGGAAGTACCTATATATATATTAATTGCAATAAAGTTCGGTCGGTTCTGCAAGATTTTGAAAAGTAAATTAACGGTAATTTAGGAGTTAATCAATTTGTTTATTTTGTGATTATCGGCAATTGTTTTCGGGAGTGTTTGGTCTGGTAAGAGAGACATTTTCTTTAATAAAGGATTATTTGATATAGGTATACATATACCAGAAAGTACTGCGTCACTCTCTATTTTATTGGTTTTCGGTATCATTGTTTTTCTTTATGCTTACTGTTGGATTTTTGAAAAGGTAGAAACATAGCAGCTTGGATTTTTTTTTGCTCAGTAAATGTAGAACATATATGTTGTTTAAATTATTATATTGTTGATTTTGATGACAGTTTATTTTTATTTCATCCCCTCTCAGAAAACGATTACATTTTTCATAAGACCTTGCGTTTGCTCAAGGCACGAATCCAGGTTCCCTTTCGGCTGGAAAAGTGTGTAAGCTTAAAAGGTAAGGTTTCTTTTGAAATTTCATATTTGCGGGTACAGGTGTGTTTAGAAACACCCCGCAGGTACTACAGAATCAAAGAATGGGGAATGTTCTTTTACACGCCAGAGAGTCTTTGAATTCATTTCATAGATCATATGTGAGCTTCATTGATCTGAGAGATGGGATTGGAGTCCTCAATCATTTCTTTAGAGTACCTACATATATATTCAAAATTTTCTATGACGAGAATTTCCAAATTTCTAAGCTTCTTCTAAACTTGGGAATTTGAAGCATTCAGCATTTTCCAAGACATTTTCATAAGCACTTGTACCATGTAATAAAAATCAAGAAATGCTATTAGAACGCTGAGTGTGCTCCAGCAACACGGTTCTAATCATATATCTACTAATACCAATCCCACCAAAAACATTCTGTAAAAACTAGCCAAGTCTCGATGGAGCTGCTTATTTATCTCTAAAAAGTAATGAAATCTAGAAAAAGTCGAGCCAAGTTTAAGGCTCCTTACTGCGATTTCTTTATTATTATAGTTAATGTTGTGTGACTTGGCCGTTGAACATTCTTATACGTTAGTGGGTACAAGTCAATTTTGTTTACACGTAATGCTATATCTGTTGTAACTACCAATGTGTGTTAAGCGAGATAATAGCCCATGCTGGTATTGGTAATTGGACGCTAGTGTCTCATTTCAGGATGTTGTTGATTGTGCAACACATATGCATTCAGCATTGACAATGCTGACTTCTGCTCCTTCTTTTTGGAGCGTCAAATCGACCACCGATCTAAAATAAAATAGACGTACAGACGGTCTTCTGTCAATGATTAGAAGTCCCTCTGTACTGGAAATAATTTTTTATACTGTTTGTTTCAGGCTCGTATTATTGAATACGCAGCTTTATCAAGCCAGTTTTCACAGAATGTTTTTGGTGGGATTTCACTTCTTTTTGTAGAAACGTGGGCATATTGATCTATTTTATTAGATTTTCTTATTTGACACTTTTTTTAAGAGTAGTTTTTTTATTACAAATCTTTATTTTTTTTCGGTTTTGAACTATGGTAGATAGAGCCTCCGATTATTTTTTATTGATTTCAGCGTCCTCGAAAACCTATAGTTTGATACCAAACTTGTCCATATAGCCCATCTCTTACCCGATTCTTTTTCGGATTCAATTTTTTCTCTCCCAATCTAACCACCGCAGACCCATCTGATGATGTTTTTTCTGAAGAGCAATAGACTTCTATATTGCACATAAATTTCATAGCATTTTCATATTCAGTGATACAGAGCGAAACACAGTTTCTTCTTCATCAAGCAAGAGCTTCCGAAGACGGAATGGAAAGAAGATATAGAGAACATAACTGCTATTACAGTTGCTGGTGATTCTGATAGAGGAGATTTGATTCACCAAATAAATAAACGAAGAGAAGAAGTGGGAGGATTACCTCAAATAGTAGGTACAACAATTGTTGAATGAGCACCCAGCACCCAAGCTTGTTGTCGTACATTCTGATCCCTGTACTCTGATGAAGAATGATCATAGATCACTTCATGAAGCCTGACAAGTTCGATCAAATTTTCATCCATTTTCACTTCATCAATCACTCCACAAAATATCCGACGTCATATCACTTACGGTTAGAAAATGTAAATTTGCGGGTAGTTCTGGTGTGCTATAGTGCTATCAAGTGACAGCAGATGCTAACTTCGTGAATGCGTGAAATGATAACAATTGAAAAAAGGATAATAATCGGGTCATCAGTCTTATACACAGTGATAATTTTTACTGTCTCATTTATTGTTCCGGCCTAGCTTTCGAAAACCTATCGTTTCCTTGAACAATAAATGAGACAGTAAAAATATCACTGTGCATAAGACTGATGACCCGATTATTATTTTTTTTTCAATTTACATTCTAAAGTCGATATTCACACAGATTTTCGATTATCCTAGTTTTTATAATTTTCCCTTTATGTGGCCATTAAACCCTAACTATGTACCAAATTTCAGCTCTCTGAGTTCATGGAAAGTACTAGTTCTATTTTGATGATCATGAGTGAATTAGGGTCGAAAATGCGAAACTTTGCTTTCGCGTAACTTCGGAACTAAATGACCTACACACTTGAAATTTTGGATTTTGAGTACGTGATTATAGCTTACTGGATGACGAAAATTTCGTAGTTCTGGTCTTATCCGGAGGTTCTCAAATAGGGGCCTGAAAATGCGGCGAAATGGTTCGGGTAAAGATAGTACGGCAGTGTTTGTTTCGCGCTCGACTTGGCGGGGCCACTGCCGTGCCCCCAAATATGGATTATACGCCTGCTAATTGTTGTCTGAAATCAGTGAAATCAGATCTTTGGTAAAGATTGAATTGTACGCATGCGTCAACCCGAAATTCAATTATGACAATAGACTTGGAGGTTATGTCATCATTTATTTACATTTTAGGCTTCAAGATTTTCTTGCTTGGATGAAAACGTTCTACTAAAACATTTCTATTTCAGTTTTCGCAAAGAAATGAATGTTATAAGTTTTCAGAAAACTATTTGATTCATCGTATTGAAGGGAATGTATTCTTTTAGCCGGAATAAATATTGATAATTCATGTATCAAGGATTCATCGAGAAATTTTCGTCAGAAGTTCTAATGGAATGCCGACTACCCGATAAAATAAAACGTAGGTATAGGTATGAACATCTTTGCTGTGAGAGGTTGATAAAATGGTAACTCACATTATTGAATAATCCATCGTAAATCTATATACAGGGTGTTTGGTAATTCGACGTGAACCTTGGAAAGGGATACACTAGACGTTATTTGCAGTGAATTGCGTCGAGTAAAGCATGGTCCGAAAATGTATGGTTACGAAGATATGGCGATTTTTCAACTTTTTTGAAATTTTCTGCTTCGTTATGGAAAATAATTTATTTTGTGAAAACTACTCGACTCTAAATATTCAATGAATAGTTTTTTCAAAGCTGAGAAGATGGTCCTCATTTCTTGCGAAAAAGTATTCACTTAAAATTCAGATAACCCGAGATATACAGGGTCATAAATGGCTGCACCTGTTTTCGTCATAGAATCTTGATAAAACAATTGAGAATTACTCGAAAAAAGTATCATGAACTTGGTGTACAAATGTAAGGAAAAACTTCCCTGTTTCATCAGCTTTCCAAAAAGGTACATATGTCAATAATTCCTTCATGCAATCTAAAAATATGGCCGGAAAACCAAGCAGATAACAGACTTTTTCGAGTCATTTAGTGATCGAACCATGGCCCGCTTACGGCTTACGAATCACGTCGAGTGAAATAAAGGATAATAGGATATCTGAATGACTCGAAAAAGTCTGTTGTCTGCTTGGTTTTCCGGCCATATTTTTAGATTGCATGAAGGAATTATTGACATATGTACCTTTTTGGAAAGCTGATGAAACAGGGAAGTTTTTACTTACATTTGTACATCAAGTTCATAATACTTTTTTCGAGTAATTCTCAATTGTTTTATCAAGATTTTATGAGGAAAACAGGTGCAGCCATTTATGACCCTGTGTATCTCGGGTTATCTGAATTTTTAGTGAATACTTTTGCGCAAGAAGTGAGGACCATCTCCTCAGCTTTGAAAAAAATATTCATTGAATATTAAGAGTCGGGTAGTTTTCACAAAATTAAATATTTTCGATAACGAAGCAGAAAATTTCAAAAAAGTTGAAAAATCGCGATATCTTCGTGACCATAGATTTTCGGACCATGCATCACTCGAAGCCATTCACTGCAAATGACGTCTAGTATATCCCTTTTCAAGGTTCACGTCGAATTACCAAACACCCTGTATAGTTAAATGAACTCTTGTTATCAAAGTAATGTAGAAGTCAAAAAGATTCTTGTGTTTTAGCTGAATTGAATATTTCATTACTGAAACAAAATTGAAATGTGTTTTCAGGTAGGTATTCAAGGATATGTTTATTCGCAATGTTACCTACCAATAGTTATTCTCTTCACAATTTTTGTTTGATAAGAAGTCTTGAATTTTTGTCTTGTTTTGTTGATCTACTTGCTCAGGATTTAATAATTTTTGATTGTTTATTGAAAGGTTTCAATTCTGAATGAAAAATTCCTTCTTTGCTTGAAACATTTCATTTTGAGATCCTTTTTATAGCAACTATTGAAGTACTATCAAGTAGAGGCCATGAACATTAATTATTCAAATTTGTGTTACGCAGTTTCTTAAAATGATGTATTCAATCATTCTATGTAATAAAACGAATAATAAGTATTTTACAGTTTATTTACACATTTTTTTCATTACAATTTCATACCAAAAATTATTGTCAAGGAAGAGAACAAACCAGTTTACATGCTGAGGTAGGTAGATTTGGATGAACTTACTTCTTAATTGAGACATATGAAGTTTTGTTCACTTTGGTAGATTGGAAAATATGGGGCCTATTTGATAAGGTTTTTGGGGAAATAAGCTTTCATGACACATTCAACATGAGTGAAGTATTAGAAAAGTTTGAATCCTCCTCCAATTTTGAAATGGTACATGAAATTACTTCGAAATATTTTCTTACTATGAGTTTTCAGATAAACTATGAATTTTTAGCTTACATAGTAAGGGAAATAGCTGTCAGACAAGGGTAAATCCAAAATTTTCCTCAGAAGGGCACTCGAGAACAGGTTGAACTTTTCTGATTGGATTATTATGTGAATATGTGATTTGAAGTTTGTTACGAGTACCTACATGGAAATATGCAATTTTTTAACAACCCGGGGACTGCATATTCCATTAAAATTGAATGAGAGGCTATTATTATGACATATCGAGAACATGGGAGTGGAGGTAGCAGTACATACACTAAGTAATACAGTATTGCAAAAATACTGAACCATGACCTAAAATAAAAAGATGTTGAAATTGCTGAATTTTGTTAAATTTTCAATAATACCATCTAAATAGTGAGCAGGATGATATGTAATCTAAAAAACAATGTTGAAACTAAAGAGACATACCGTTGATTGAAAGGATTGCCTGTAAACAGTAGAAGATTAAAATCATGCAAGTTTTTTGCTAAAACAAGATGAGTACGTAATGTTGAGGTGAATAAACCTAGAGTGGAACCTCGATATAACAAATTTTAGACCAATCTCACCTCAGTTTAACGAATTTCTACTTGCTCCCTTCCGATTTGTTATATCGGGGTTCCACCGCTTATTGATATGACGTAATCAAAAGCCAAGGCAAGTTTACCTCTCAATACGATGAACATAAATACAGAACCCAGATAATATGTAACAAATGATTTATTAAGTTTCAGAATGCATTTATTCTAGAGTCAGTTTAACTGACTGATTTCATTCATTTGATGAAAAGAAAAACACATCCAATATGTGTGTTGAACAGCTCTTTCACCTAACGGTACATTGGCCATTAAAAACTTAGAGCCAACCCTTTCAGTGGGTTACTATTCAGAAAGAGATTTATACTTTAAAAGATGTCCTTCATCCAAACCAAAATTGACTTCTCTGGGTGTTTTCTATTAGTACCTTTCCCTGTAAAATAATTTTCAACAAAATGTCTTCCACAAATTCTCAGCTTTGCGACATCAGCATTTAGGTGACATAGAGCCATCCACTCAGATCTTTGCAGGTGATTCTGAGGGAACCTGAAAAAAATATAGTGATAAAGGAGAAAGCGAGAAAGCATGAACGTATAACAGTTGTATTTGAATTTTTTACCTGCGATATTAATTCGAGCGTGTGGGGTCACAAATGTAACATTTGTGAGTAGAACTCCTTAAAGACATGTTCAATTCCTTATTGAATAAAAGAACACAACAAAATTTTCAAATAGATATAAATACTATTCAAAAACGGACCAACTATACCTATAAAGACTAACCAACTCAACTAGGTGAATAAACTATGATTATATTAAACGCGAAAATGAACAATAACAACAACGATTATAAGTGAAAAATGACCGAGGATTTAAACAACGAACGAACTATTGATTAACGAATTTTCAATAGGAGAATTAAAATTCACAAACGGAATAAATAATTTGTCCACGACTTCCCTATAATCCTTACATTTCGAATGATCTTTGAAGCCCGCAACGGACGGCGAGCGATATATTATATCTCATATATTACACCAATATCGCTCCTTATGAAAATGCACCAAGCCCCGCGGACGACGCTATAATATATATTCCGATATTACGATATTTTTCCTTACTAAAATGACATATGTCAATGCAAAGCTATAATATATATTATACTAGCTGGCCCGGCGAACTTTGTTCCGCCTAAATGATACTTACGGTGGATTTCACAAATCATAATCACCGGTGATCGGAGATGTCAACGGCTTGGTTCTCTGATTTTTGAACTGTCAAATGTTTCGATGGATATGAGCTGTCACACAGAACAGATACATAAAAATAATATGTCAATTACCAATTATAGCAATTTTGTATTTAGTGATTTCCGCAAATATATTTATTACCCAAACAGAAATTCAAAAACATTTTAAAAATTATGAGAAAAGATGAGAATGGACATATCACGATGGAAACTGATCACCAAAATCGTATATACTTGACATTTCGATAAAAATTCACTCTGGTATTCACGCGCTTCTGGATCTGTTAATAGACCTTCATGGTACTATAAGTCCTATGCAAATTACACAGTAATTGATGTCATATGTTCTTTATTCGACCATTTCAAACAACGACGACCGAAATTCTCGAAAAAAAAACAGATGACATAAATTGATGGTCGCGAAAGCCTCAACAAATTCAGCGCCATCTAATGGTGCTGATGTCAAATATAGTACCTTCGCGATAAGATGTCTAGAATAATGGTGAAGGCACCCGTCAATTTTTGAATGGAATGACGTTCGACCAAATCGAAAATATTAGCAACGTGGCGGCGCCGCAATATCATTTCAGTGTATTTTCCGTTGTCAATTTGATGGATGTATCAACAGCTGATTTGCTTAAGTCAATTATGACATGACAGCAGAATGGCATCTTTTTATAATGAAAGTTTTCTACTTTTCCTAAGAACTAATATACATCAGAATGTCAGGAATATAAACACACATTATTTCTTGACAAAATTATCTACCATTAACATTCGCCAGAATAAATTCAAGTATTTGAAATAACTGATAAAAATCAGTCATAATTTGTGAATAGCGCCACCTGAAGTGGAAAGAACGAAACATTGCTAATATAATCAATTTGGTCACAACAAAATCTAATCAGTGCCTACCCCATTATTCTAGACATCCTACTTCACTATAACGTTATTTTGAATAAATAAAACTATAAGGGCGGGTTTCACAAAGCTTTAATCGCACGATTAACCGCTTAATCATCCGATTTGACGGTGCCAACAAGGATTTGACGGTGCGATTAAGGATTTAACGGTGCCATCAAAAATTGCACAATTAACGCGCTTTGACGGTCGATTAAGGAGGAAATGCGTTTCACAAAACATTTTTGACATCTGATTAACGAACAAACCGCGTCTGTGCTCATAACCAAATTGATTCGACGAAATTGAGCAATCAAACTAGTTGACGGCCGTTAAAATTAAAAATGTTGAGCGATATAAGTTCAACTTCCTCAGAGGAAGAAAATAATGCTGTAATTCGTAGGAATCGTATATATAGGACAATCAGAGACAGAAACGATCCTTTTTTGAATTATAATGAACATGATTTCAAAAACCGTTTTCGATTCAACAAGAGTACTGTTATGGAATTAGTGCATGAAATAGGAAGCGAAATTGAAGCACACACAAGAAGAAATAAATCCATTGATGCAAGATTACAAATATTGGTGGCTTTGAGGTTTTTTGCAACAGGAGGTTTTCAAATGACGATAGGCGATCACGTAAATATTTCTAAATCGACTGTATGCAGGATAGTGAAAAGAGTGTCCGTGCAAATTGCCAAATTGAAACCCCGCTTTATTTCTATGCCAACTACCCTGCAAGAAAGGGTGGAAGTAGCAGCTGGTTTCCACGAAATTAGTGGTTTGCCAAGAGTGTTGGGAGCTATTGATTGCACACATATCCGGATTACATCACCAGGAGGAACGAATGCGGAGAATTTCAGAAACCGTAAAGGCTACTTCTCCATAAATGTGCAGGTAGTGTGTGATGCCAAATTAAAGATAATGCACATCATAGCACGATGGCCGGGATCTGTACATGACTCCACGATCTTCAATGATTCCCCATTGATAGTCGAACTGGAGCAGGGCTTATATGGTAGCGGTTACCTTTTGGGCGACAGTGGTTACGCTTGTAAGCCCTACCTATTGACACCTATTCTGAGTCCAAGAAATGAAGCTGAAAGGAGGTACAATATAGCTCATGTTAAAGCTAGAAATCCAGTGGAAAGATGCTTTGGTACCCTTAAGAGAAGATTTCCTTGCTTGCATTTTGGACTCAGGAACAAAATGGACACACTGCTATGTATCATAGTTGCCTGCAGTGTGCTGCATAATTACGCCCTGGGCCAGTTCGATGAAATGGAAGAGATTGAGGAACTAAACACCGAGAGAGAAGAAGACCACCAGTTCAATCATCACCATCAAAACACTGCAGTACGAACTGCATTGGTATCGGATATTTTCGAAAGGTAAATCTTGAGCAAGGTCAAACTACAACTCAATAACTGTATTGTATTCACTTTCAGGTAACATGTGCAAAGGAGAACTTGATTTGGGAACAACTGTAGCAGCTGAACAATTTGTACTACTACCCTTTTGACTATTCTGCATAAATATGGTTTTATGAAATCGCAAACGGTTTTTGAATTTATGTTCATTATAATTTAAAAAAAAGGAAAAAATAATCTATGATTGATTGTTCTTCTATACGCAATGCACTATTATTTCCTTTATCTCTTTTTTTATCAATATACATATTTGAATAAAAAAACAGTTTTATTGCTATTTAGTGATCATTTCATACTGAACTGAATTTATTTGAATGCTGTAGCTATTCTTTCAAGAGTGGTTATTGACCCTGAAAAAAACATTCATTGCTGCCTATTAGATTATTTCTGTCTCAAAGTATCTTTTTACAAGGATGTTATAGTTTATTTTTCTTTTTTTTATATCTTATTTGTGAATCTGTTCTCAACTTGATTATGTTATAATGTATTGATGCATCTTAAGTTATTGTATGAACTATTTTTCTTTTTGAGTTAAAATGTAGTTCATGTTCTCAATAGTGTATACTGTTTCTGGGTTTCACACCTGTTTGTATCCCTAATTCTCTAAATAAATAAATCTGACTGTTTTGGATATTCTCCAACGGAATTATTGTTTGTAATTTGCAAAAATCCACTTACAATTAATGATGAAAAAAAATAAGGATTCAAGATTTGTTGGGAAATCTTAAAAAACAAGGTTCTATGAAACAAAACTTTTATTAATTAAGAATTACATATCTCTTCTCAATTTTCTCAATTGTAATTTTAAAATCTGCCTTTCTATTTTGGCATTCTCTAATTTTTGCAAATAATACCTGTCTTTAAGACACAAAACATTAGGTTTTCTTTTTTTTATGGTCCTTTTTTTATTTTGGGTTTTTCTGATAGGAAGGGAGGAGGAACCTCCTTGAGGAGTAGGATCTACCACTTCTTGGGATGGGACAGCCAGGACAGGGTCGAAGTCTTGGAATGAGGGAGCAGGGTCTACCACTTCTTGGGTTGGGATAAGGTTGACCTCTTGATATAAGGAAGCAGGGTTTGCTGAAAAGCAATTTATGTTAGTAATTGGCAAAAAAACAGTATTCAAGTATCCTGGATAGTTCTGCAATTATCAAACTGTAACGAGCTAAAACATTAACCTAACATGCACACCTAATTATGTAATCACAAAAATTAAATCATTATCGAGTAAATCAAATAAAATGAATGTAATACCATGAGGTTTACCTGTTGAGTTTCTATGCATATATGTTTCATTTTGGAATACCATTGTATCTAACAATGCTGGAATTCCACTGAGAAATGTATCCAAAATAATCGTTCTATTTCTAGGAACACTGTACCTTCATTTAAAGAAAAACTAGTAAGAATTTTGGATTACTCACTTGCAGACATGCGGAAGCAATCATAAAACATCGTTACAAATGTATTGATAGACAAATTCTATCTATCTTTTGACTATCACCTCATATTCCTGCGTTCATTCGAACTGGATAATGTGAATACAATTATGTACATACAATAATTGTATGAGCTTACCAAAGTATATATTTGCATCATCATACTTATTATCAGGAGGTCTTATATTATCACCTAGAAGTGATAAAATCCTATGATCAGCCTCCGTAAGTGTGGTGTTGAGGCTACCACCACCTGTTCGGTAGATTTCTTTCTGCAATAGGTATAAACCACTATTAATGTTTATCTAAATTATTGATAATAAAATTTAAAACAAAAATAGTATCAGTTGATTTTTAACATATCCACAAATTCAGTGAACTATCAATAATTATTAACAGGCTTACTTTCTCCTGCCTGGCTCTCTCTGTGAGGTCTTTCAGGTTAACCCCCTCAACTTCATCCTGCGACTTCATCCCAGAATGGAGTAATTCCTTATATTTTTCCTTCTACAAAGAAAGGTGTTCAGAATATGAATCGAGTTAAATAAGCACATATACTTACATTTTCTGAAGCCACTTCTTTCTTCGTTTTTCTTTTTATATTCTCATAAAAAGTTTTCAATTGCTGCATGCTTCTCTGTTCTATTGAAGTTGCATTGAACTTCCTTGTAATATCGAACCAAGCCTCCTTCTTGGCCTCCAAGCTGACTCGGTTCGATATTTTGCATTCTATTACATCTTTTTTTCTGAAAAAGACAAGGGAACAAGGAATGTCTAAAGGAATATTTCTGGGCGGTTATTGGATGATGGAAATGGGGTTTCGGAGAAGAATAAAAAACCATTACTTTCAGTAATACAACGATACATTCAACTCACGTTTCTATAAGTGAAAGAAACAAATTCTTATCTTCGGAAGTATAGTTCTTGCCTCTCAGAGTTTTCTTCTGGTGTTCCATGATTATTTAAATACTTAAATAAGTAGGTATTCGAAAAAAATCAACGAACTCTCAAAGTCGAATCCACATAAACAAAATTCTAACCTTATTCTTGGTTTCTTAGCGCTTGTCTGTGTTCACCGTTAAAATTTAATCGTGTGATTAACGAGAACCGAGGGCGAGTAGTTGGTGCTATTCCATGCCAGCCTCCCACGAGAGACGGGGATGGAATGTAACAACTTAGGTGGCTACCTCCAAGTGGTATCGCTGGATAATGGGATTGACTGGAAAATCCTGTGGGTATGAACAGAAATGGTCAAAGCCCGCGGATCTCCACGTCAATCCCTAACTAAATGCCACCACAACGGTTTAATCTAAGGTGTAAAGCGACCCGTGCCGAGGGATGGATGGTACCTGAACCAATAATCAGGTATCGTAAACGGAGCCTCTGAGACACATGGCGACCTCCCAGAGTATCAGCCTTACACCTGTACAGGGGGCACCGCAGGTGCGGACGTTCCTTTCCCCCATACTCGTGGGAACTATATGGAACCTGAAAATATAAAAACAAAAAACCCTGGGGAACTTCCAGCTGAAGAAAACCCAACAACCTCAACACCGGCGGCCATGGAAGTCGAGGGGATTCCAGTTGAATCGAACTCGGTATCCGAAACCGCTGCAAAATCCAGCGAAGGATCAGTGGAGGGTCAAACCTCCACTGAAAAACTCCTGGTAACAGAGAACAGGGAACAACCTGGGGGCAGTGGCAGTTCCACTAAACCTTCAGACCCTTCGGCTCTGAAACATGTTGCTTCAGGTGTAAACCGCTTACATCTGGAGGACAAAAAGAAGCTCTCAGGAGCTGCGAAAAGAAGGGCGCGAATTGAGGCGGCTAAGGCAGCTGGGGAAGAAATTAAACCCAGAAAACGCCGTAACAACCGCCGCTTTCGACGCCCGGAAGGGAAAACTGATTGTCCCGAACAAACTTCCAGCACCGCTGGAAGCAGCGGGCAATCAGACACTCCAATCAGGAAGAGGGATCGCTCACAAAGAAGCCAGCCCTCTTCCACAGAGAGCTCTGTGCAGAAGAAAAAACCGAAACGCGAGCTGACCGTGGAAGTCTCAGCCTCAGGTAACCAAACTGAGCGGGACGGCTACGAGGTGGCCGCCAGAGGTCTGAAGATGGCCGTTGCCCTGGAAAGTTATCCGGAGCTGCGGTTGACCGAAGACCAGGGAATTCTTCTGCAGGAAGCAATCACTGGGGAGATATTCAAGTGCGAGCCGGGGAAAGGTCCGAACTTCAGGAACAGCTACGTTCACAAGGGCGTGCTGTTCCTGACATGCTCGGAAGAAACAACCAAAACCTGGCTGCTTGAATGTGTTCCCGGTTTGAAACCTTGGGAGGGGGCCGTCCTCAAAGCAGGACTCGCCAGGGAGATCCTCAAAACCTCCAAGGTAGTGGTCTGGATTCCAAAACCACACAACAAAATGGAATCCGGAAAAATCCTCCAGTTGATTAAAACCCAGAACATGGGGACAGAAACTGGAGAATGGCTTGTCATTAAGAGACAAGAGGAGGCCACAGGCCTAACTCTTGTTCTCCAAATTGATGAGACCTCCCTGAAGAACCTGCAGGCCAGGGGAATGAAAGCATTCCTGGGACTAACGCAGGTTAACTTCAAGAATATAAGCCTTACCAGGAGCAATCCTAATGCTGCGGGCAGTTCAAGCCAACCTGCAGCACAGTAAGGCTGCTACAGCAACCCTGTGCAGAATATTCGCACAGGGCAACATCGACGCTGCCCTAGTTCAAGAACCATGGCTAGTGAAAGGGCGCATATCAGGCCTTGGACCATCCAAGGGTAAGATTATTTATAATCAGCACTGTGGAAATGCCAGATCCTGCATAATTGTCAGGAATGATTTAAATGTTTTGAATCTGACTGAGTTCTGTTTTAGAGACATCACAGCAATCAAGACGACCTACCTCGAGGATGGAGTAGAGAGGAACATAGTGCTAGCCTCCGTCTACATGCCTTATGACTCTCCAAGCCCTCCACCATCAGCACAAGTGAAGGCTTTGGTCAAACACTGCGAGGACTCAAAACTCCAGTTAATTATCGGAGCCGATGCAAACTCCCACAATAGCGTATGGGGAAGCACCGACACGAACACAAGAGGTGAGTCATTGCTTGAATTTATCGTCTCCAGCAACCTGGAAGTACTTAACAAGGGCAATGAGCCAACCTTTGTCACCCGCAACAGGCGGGAAACCATTGACATAACTGTGGGCACCCCCCTGGTGTCTCGGCACGTTGGCAAATGGGCGGTATCTGAGGAACCTTCAAACTCGGATCACCGACACATACATGTGGAGATTGGTCACGCCAGTAAACCTGTAAGAATGTGTCGGAACCCCAGAAAAACCGACTGGTCGGGATACCGGAGGGAGCTCAGAGATAACCTAACTAATCTTAGAAATGTCAAATCTAACACACACACCATCTATGATATAGAGCAAACCTCAATCTTGCTGCAAGAGGCAATAATAACTTCATATCAAAACAACTGCCCACTAAATCGCAGTAATACCAAAGGTAAAGTGAGCTGGTGGAACAACGAACTCAAATACCTCAGAAATAAAACCCGTAAATTATTCAATCGGGCAAAGAAAACTGGAGAGTGGGGGGAATACTCCGGAACACTCACAGAATATAACAAACAAATAAGAGCGGCGCAAAGGAAGGCTTGGAGGAAGTTTTGTGAGGATATAGAACAAACCTCAGAAAGTGCAAGACTCCATCGCATCCTTTCAAAAGATCCAATCAATCCAATGGGGACTCTCAAGAAACCCAATGGCGACTATACCAACTCCGGGAAAGAAACTATGGAACTTCTGCTCCAAACACACTTCCCAGGATCCACCGTTACCACATACCAAAACCCCAGAGATGAAATCCTTGTAAACCCTGAAACAAGGGCAAGAAGGCAAGACTGGGGGGTGGCAAAACGGATTGTAACTCACTCTAAGGTACTATGGGCAATCAATTCGTTCAACCCATACAAATCACCTGGTCCCGACGGAATATTCCCAGTATTACTACAGCAGGGAATTGAAGATCTGGCACCAGAACTATGCAGACTATACAGGCTGAGTCTAGCATTTGGATGGCTACCTCAAACCTGGAAAACTGTGAATGTGGTCTTTATCCCGAAACCTGGACGGGACTCCTACGACCAGGCCAAGGCATACAGACCAATAAGCCTATCTTCCTTCCTCCTGAAAGGCTTAGAAAAACTGATAGATAGAGACATAAGGGAAACCGCTCTCATAGAGCGGCCTTTACACCAAAACCAACATGCCTATCTAACAGGAAAATCCTGCGAGACAGCCCTTCACCATCTCGTTTCGAGGATTGAAGAGTCTCTGGCAATCAAGGAAATCGCATTATGCGTCTTCCTAGATATCGAAGGAGCTTTCGACAACACCTCCTTCGAAAGCATGGTCTCTGCGGCTACTCGACGAGGCATTGATGAGACCACTTGCAGGTGGATACGCTCAATGCTTCACAACAGACTGGTCCAGGCCAACATGCTCGAGGAAAAACTGCAGGTCGAAATTGCCAGAGGTACCCCACAGGGGGGCATACTATCCCCTCTTCTGTGGGACATGGTGGTGGACGAGCTGCTAACCTCCCTGAATAACCAAGGATATTATTCTCAAGGATACGCAGACGACATAGTCATACTCGTCAAGGGAAAATACACCGGAATAACCACAGAACTTATGCGAAACGCACTGAGGACTGTAGAGGAATGGTGCAACAGAGAGAGCCTAAGGGCAAATCCGAACAAAACAGCACTCATTCCCTTCACTCGCAAAAGAAACATGGGAGATCTCACACCTCCCAGATTCTTCGGCGAAACATTACAAGTTGTAGAACAGGTAAAATACCTTGGGCTGATTCTCGATAAGAAACTAACCTGGAACCCACATCTACATCATGTAACCAACAAAAGTAAAACGACACTTATGATGTGCAGGAGAGCTTTTGGAAAAACTTGGGGACTCAAACCGAAAACCATGCACTGGCTTTACACAGCGGTAATAAGACCCAGAATCACTTATGGCTCACTCCTGTGGTGGCCAAAAACAAATCAGAGACAGACAAAAACCAACCTTGGAAAAATCCAAAGGCTTGCTTGTCTCTGCATCACGGGTGCAATGAACAGCACTCCAACAGCTGCTATGGAGGTCATCCTCAACCTCTCACCCCTTGACATACATGTCATGGGAGAGGCTAGGATGGGTGCATACAGATTGATCCAAACAAAAAACTGGAGAACCAGCACAACTGGGCACACCAGTATCACTCATGTAGCTGACGTAGCCGAGCTTAATATGATTTCAGACTACATGCAACCTCTATACTCATTCGAAAAACCATTCAAAACACAGCTCGACTGGAACAGATGGGACTCGAGTATAGAATCACAATCATCTGCAGAAATAGTCTGGTACACAGACGGTTCTAAGACAGATGAAGGAACAGGAGCGGGAATACATGGAGTGAGGCCAAGAAGGGATTACATAATACCTCTCGGCAAACACGCCACGATATTTCAAGCTGAAACATATGCCATTAGGACATGCATACAGAAGAACCTGGAAAGTGGCTACCAAAGAAAACACATCCACATTCTCTCTGACAGCCAGAGCGCCATCAAAGCTCTCAACTCGACACAGATAAAGTCTAGACTCGTCTGGGAATGCCTCCGGGACCTTATGGAGCTGGCAAAACACAACAAGGTCACTTTGATGTGGGTGCCAGGTCACAAGGGAATAGCAGGCAACGAAAGAGCAGACCAGCTAGCAAGACAAGCATCTGAAACGCCATTCACAGGGCCAGAACCTGTGCTTGGAATCAGCAAAAACCGTTGCAGGACCCTGATTGAGGAGTGGATAAAACAAAGACACCGACAACACTGGGAACAGAGCGACGGGCAAACACACAGCAAAGCCATGGTAGGACGCACAAGCCAAACCTTGACAGCTGACTTTTTGAATCTAAACAGAACAAAGGCACGCATAATAGTAGGTCTACTGACGGGACACTGCGGCCTCACAAAACATCTGAACACCATAGGAATACTTGAAGAACCCGTGGATTGCAGACTCTGCGGCGAAGAGGAAGAAACAGCCTCTCACATAATCTTTGAATGCGACGCCTTGGGAAGAAGGCGCCACAGAATCTTTGGTGATATCAATCCGGAAACGGGAATGAATCCGAAAAACCTCATAAAAAGGCTACTGAACCTGATAAAGGATACAAACCTATTCTCGTGAGGAACCACTGACGAAAGAGTGATACAATAGACCCAAGTTGGTCGCAGTGTCACAGGGAGGCCAAGCGCTAACCCGGTCTCTTGTTTGTCAGTTTATAAATCAATCAATCAATCAACGAGAACCGATTTGCAGCCGTTTTCCTAAGTAAATGCAACGTTGTCGGACTGTTTTCCACCGTTAACTGACGGAGTCGTTAAATTGTGGGATCAAGTTTTGTGAAACCCGATTGTAGTTGATCGGATTGTTAAATTTGACGGAGTAATTTGTTAATCGTGCAATCAACTCATCTTTGTGAAACCCGCCCTAAAAATTACTAATAATCAGTCATAATGTGTGAATAGCGCCATCTAAAGTGGTACGAAATCTAATCATTTTAGACATCTGTAGGACTCCTAAGCTAAGATTTTTTGGTGTTGGCCAACGGCGCAAAGTTGTAGGCAACTCAAATTACACACTATTACAGTGACTATAGTGGTAATATAGTCACTGTACACCCCATCTAACGGAGAGAAGTTCCTACGAATAAGCGGTAGCGAAACCGTAACTGTAGCGTCACCTAGTGGCCTCGCTCAAAAGGAGGAAAAGCATTTCCTGTATAAGTGAAATTTTAATCGATTTTTTCGAAGTTTTATTGCATTTTATAATAACCAGACCGTAGACGAATCCATATATGAAGTTTCATAACAAACACTACATCCGATCTCGAGTTATAAATGGTGTAACCAACATCTTTTTTTTATATATATATAGATATAGATTATCGCTCACCGTCCGTTGCGGGCTTGAGAAACTTAATGATAGTCATTATTCACCCGTGAATAATGGCAGTGAATAATGATTCATTAATCACTGCTGAATTGCACTTCTGAAAATTTTTAATTCGTCAGGATTCGAACCCGAGACGCCCTTTTTCCACGACGGAAAAATGACTGTCAACCACCAAGCCATCAGCGCAATTACAATTAAGGGAAAAAATAACCACTTAATGGTTTCTTCTATGATTCCCATTCAGTTTGACAAGCTGAAAAATATTCAAACCGTCTGTTTTCATTGAGCCTCCCATAAATTGTGATTCTTCTCGAAGATACCTGCATTACAGAGTCATGAAGAAATGTTGTGTACTCCACCAGAAATAAGACAGGCTGCAAGAAATACTGCATTACATCTATTGCCGGACAAATCAAGGAATCTCAGCCTAAAAGCGTTTAATAATTTCATGGACTGAGAGCAGCTAATAAAATCCACTCATTTTCGGAGTCAGTTTTACTGGCTTATTTTTCGAAAATATCAGCTACCTATATAAACAAACAACCCTATGGGGCCATTATTCCATGCTCAAGAATACTCTCAACATAAATGAAGGCAACGATATTGGAAATTATAAAAAACTGCGTTCACTTTTGAAAAGGAAATCAGAAGGAAGAAAGCTAGAGTTTTATTCCTGAAGCATGCGATCAAAGATATCTTGTGATGAAGGTGAAACACTAGCTTGTATACATTATTTGTATTTCAATTTCATCAGAGCGAAAGTATGGAAATGAATCGAGGTCAACTGAACTTTTTGACGTTTATCGAGATTTTGCATTATTCAGTGCGAACACAGAAAATGTTGTGTCAACGCTTTTGATAACTATTTTCGTTGTTTAAAAGGCAGATTGAATAGAATTTTACCGAGGAAGTCGTGGACAAAGTATAGTATTCTATTCGCACATAATTACTATTATTCACTCGGGTGAATTGCGACACTCGCCTGGCGGCTCATGTCGCAAACTTCCCCCTCGTGAATAATAGTAATCATTATGTGCTCATCGAATAATATACTATTGTTTGGTTATGAGCGTATATGAAATAATAAATCACATCATTAATTTTACGTCTATGACATAATACAAGGTGTCAGAGAGAGATAGAATAACTACGTTATTTTTATTCTTAATATTTCTGCACATGCGCAGATCTGGAGTTTTACCAAAGCCCAGCTTCAATTTTGATTGGCTATTACCCATATAGGAATTATTAGATATATGGTTCTAATACACCGAAATTTGGTCTCTCAATACAACCTTGTCATTTGTAATTTCTGTTGATTGCTTGGCTTTTTGTAGAATCATAAAATACCTTTTGATATTGTCAAAATTTTTTGTGACGTTGATTTATGAATACCACGACCACGAAATATTATTAATTATTCCGATCTACAATCTAGACTGCCGTTTTGATCTACAATTTCTTGTCACACACCATCAGGGTTTCTATGCGTTCCTTGTCTGAGTTCTCCAAACGAATTTGAATTGAAGCAAAAATGCTGTATTCAATTTTGATTAAGGCTTTTTATGAAGCGAATTCTTCAGAAGGGAGAGAGAGGGAGAGCAACTTCAAATTAATCATGGAAACAGCTCGTTAAGGTGGGTGTTCAATGTAGTGTGTTTTTATTTCAAGTTGATTTCGAAAACGGTTTCACTTTGAGAACTGAAATTTTGTGGGTGAACTCAGAAAGGATTAGGGCCGCTTGCACCGTATGACAAAACTGTAGATTAAATCCAAAACCTCGATTAGTGTCTATGATTCTCTTGCACCGTGTCGTAATCCTAGTTTAACAACCATAACTAACGCTTAAAGATAATCCTCCAAATTGAGAGGATTAAATGGAAGTTTAACGATAAACTTTGAATTGTAGGTTACATTCATGGATGACAAATGTCAGGCTTGTTTCAAAAATGATGTTTAATTATAAATCAAATTGAAAGGAATAATGGCTGAAGTAGAAATTATGGATTTTGGTTTTCCTAGGCGCAGATATGAAAAATCAAATTGGTGTGGAAGGAAAAGCACACACAATAATGAATATGTTCGGTTCTTTGTTAAAATTCAAATTAGCCGCGCATTTTCTATCTCCCACCTCTGTTTTCCATCCTTTGTTTTCCTTCCACCAATGAGGGAAGAAACCGCATAACCAAGAAGAGACCGACAACGGATGTTAACCGGCGAGTACTCGAATTTCGAAGTGACTGGTGTATATTTTTTCACGGATAAATAACGATTAAAATTTATAGACAAATTACCGAATCAACAATAGTGGCGAGGAACAATTTCCACGAAAGTGATCAGATCAACATCAGATCCGGGAATACGAAGATTTCCGTACCGGAAGTCAACAAGAACAAGGTTAGTTCCCGTCCCTCCATTTTCTTTCCCTCACCGTTTATGTTAAACGAATTTAATTATTAGTTTATTTTCAACGATCAGATTCTCAACATAAAATTTGGTAGCAGAGCGTGGTTTAACGGGGTTTAACGTGGTTTAACGGGGTTTCAGCTGGGTTATTAACGTATTTTTCCTTAGTTTTCATTTACTTTTCATCGTCTGATCGTTTGAATAACGCAGTATCTTTCTTTGACACCGGAGAAACGTCCATATTCACAGATTACTCGTATTTCAACGAACATCTGTTCTTATTATTAACGCTTTTCTTTCTTTTCGTATTGAAGGAATATTTGTTGACTCTTTCTTCATTATGTCAAATCCAAGTGAGGAAGAACGAGCATCATTTAATAAACTGATTGCAAATCGGGATCGTTTATGGCGAAAAATTCAAGATTGTTATGATTTAATTTCTCAATTACCGGATAAGTTACCACAGTTCAAGGTTAGAGTTTCACAGATTCATGAGGTGCGGGATAAATTTGCAGGAACTGTTGATAGACTGCAAGTTTTATCTGAAAAATACAAGGAATTTAAACTTGATATTTTACAGCTCGAGTCGAGTTTTGACGAATTATATTATGATATTTTAGCGCATGCTGGTGAATACTCAACACCATCAAATTCATCACAACAGTCAGCTGTTGTATCGAAACGTGAATTGTCTCTACGAGATATACAATTACCTAAGTTTGACGGAAATGCTGAAAAATTTCCAGCATTTATTAGCATATTTGATGCCTTGGTGCATAATACTGGGTATTCAGATATAGAAAAGTTCACAATTCTGATTAATCATCTTGAAGGTGCTGCATTAAAATATGCACAGACAATAAGATTTTCGCCGGAAAATTATCTGGTTGTATATAAACGTCTTATTCAACGCTGTACAAATAGACGAATAATTGCAAATAATTATTTGAGAATGATTTTCGGATTAACACCCTTGAAAAATGATTCATTTCAATGTGTTTCAGATTTATGTGAATCTTTGCAAACAAACGTTTCTGCCCTTAAGGATATGAAGCTTCCTGATTTAAGTGACTACATATTGGTTGAATTTTCTCTTCGTTTGATAGGAACTAAGATGAAAGAGGACTTTGAAGATAAATATTTAAAAACTGAATTTCCAACTTTTGAAAATTTCATAGAATTTCTAAGAGATAAATGCTCAGTTGCTCAATTAGTAAATTCAGGTTCTGATTATAAAACTCACCGAAACGACCGACCGATGAATAAAACTAACGCCCCCTTGATGAAATCTATTTCGTATTCTTCCAATAGTTCTTACCCTTCCAATGGTTCTTACCAGAAACCGAATTACAAACGCGTATCGATGACATCGGTATCCGAACCAGTTGAAGGAAATCGGAATACTTCATATAGAACGTGCGTTTCTTGTCATAAGAATGAGCCACATAGAGTGGTGAATTGTCCAAAATTCTTAGAATTGTCTCCGAAGCAGAGACATGATTTTGCTAGAGTTAACAGTTTATGTTATGCATGTTTATTTCCGCATCCTATTTCAAAATGCCGAATTAGAACCACCTGTTCATATTGTTCAAGTTCTAGGCACAACTCATTGCTGCATGAACCGGATTTTTCTCCTTCTCGATCTGAATCAAATGTTGATAAGGGCTTCAGTTCGGAAAACGTGAGTTACTCTTGTGCTTTAAAGACCGGTAGTCCGGCATTATTAGGTACTGCACGCGTTTTGATTCAAGGTTCAGACAACCAGTGGTATCCCTGCAGAGTAGTTCTGGATTCAGGTTCCCAAATAAATTTTATCACTACTGCAATGGCACAAAGTTTGGGTTTAACTCGTAAACGATGCAATATTGATATAACAGGCATTTCTACCGTGGGCGCTGGAAAGGTTCAAGGGATAGTTGATTGTAAAATAAAATCTCTTCATAATAAAACATTTATTTTGCCCATAGAAACAGTTGTTTTACCGAAAATAACATCTGATTTACCGAACATAAATTTAAACGAAAACATAAAAAAACGATTCGCAAATTTAGAATTAGCAGATACTGAATTTCATATTTCTTCACCGGTTGATATCCTGCTCGGAGTACAGTCAGTTTTAGATATAACTGATTTGAACAATAATGAAGTGATCAAAGGATCACCTACCGCATATTTTACTCAGCTTGGATGGATTATTTTAGGAAAAGTTTCGAATGATGAAACTTCAATAACCGATTTAATTTCAAACATTTGTACCGAACACGACCCATGCTTAAACGATATATTGCGCTCATTCTGGGAAGTGGAAGAAATTTCAAAGCCTTTCCCATTTTCACCAGAGGATACCTTTTGCGAGGAATATTTCTCGAGTACAGTTCAACGTAATCAAGATGGTCAATATATTATACGTTTTCCATTTACGAAGCTTATTTCAGAATTAGGGACCAATAGAGAATTGGTTCGAGATAGATTTTTCAAGCTGGAGAATCGTTTTGGACGGGACCCCGAATTTCATAGACTCTATTCAGATAATATTCGTGAATATATTGAACGAGGTTTTTTAGTGAAATCAAAAAATCAATCAGAATACCTAATGACACACCATGGTGTATCCAAATTTTCTGAAAAGGAAACCAAAGTCAGAGTAGTTTATAGTCCAGCGGAAAAGGGTACGAACGGTTTAACGTTGAACGATTGTATGTTGTCTGGTCCTAAACTGCAACAAGACATATCCCATATTTTGACTCGATTTAGAATACCTTTGGTCGGTTTAACATGCGATATTCGGCAGATGTTTCCAAGTATCATCGTTCATGAGAATGATAGAAAATATTTTCATATATTTTGGCGTTTTAATCCAATGGAACCATTGATTGAGTACGAACATTGTCGGGTTATTTTCGGTGCGAAAAGCTCTCCGTTTTTGGCGATTCGTACGATAAATCAATTAATTGAGGATGAAGGACGTAATTTTCCCTTGGCAGCGAAAGCTTTATCATCACAAACGTTTGTTGACGACATTATGACCGGATCAGAATCTGAAAATGAGACACACGAATTAAAAAATCAGCTCATTTCTATTCTTCGTAAGGGAGGATTTGAACTGGGCAAGTGGGCCTGTTCGAACTCCAATATAGTTCGCGATTCTAACCAGAGTTTGCAATTACCGATGGGAGAAATTCCCTCTTCTGTTAAAGTCTTAGGGATATTCTGGGATACAAAGGAAGACACCTTGTTTTACCGAATTCAGGATATAAATGAACCACCGTCAAAGCGTGGTATATTATCACGAATAGCCAGAACCTTCGATATAAATGGTTATTTAAGCCCCTTTGTTTTTTTGCTCAAGGCATTACTGCAAGAATTATGGTTATTAAAAATAGATTGGGATGAACCCTTACCGCCTAGTATTCTCAAAAAATGGGTTTCAATAAAAAACGAACTATATTTAATTGAAAATATTCGTATTTCACGATGTATTTATACCAACCAGGCAGAGAAATCAACCTTGATAGGCTTTTCTGATGCTAGTGCTACGGGCATGGCAGCTGTCATATATTTGCGTTTGAAGTTGGGCAGTAGATATATAGTTAATATGGTTGCTGCTAAGACTAGAGTCGCTCCCATCAAAACATGGACCATTCCGCGTTTAGAGTTAGGGGCAGCTTGTCTGCTTTCAAAATTAATGCAGGTCACGATGCAATCATTGGAATCATTTGTAAATTTAACCGAACCAATATGCCTAGTTGATTCGGCCACAGTGTTAGGCTGGTTGAAAACGCCTCCATACCGTTTAAAGATGTTTGTTGCCAATAGAGTTATGCAAATTCATGAAAATTCACCGAATGCTCGATGGGGTTATATACAGGGAAAAAATAATCCTGCCGATCCAGCCAGTCGCGGTTTGACTCCACGAGAGTTAGTAGCATGTGAGTTGTGGTGGAAAGGGCCGGAAATCCTTTTCACCGATGACAAAAATTGGGATATTCGCGCTGAAGAATTGGAGACATTACCGGAAATACGAGACTCTTTGAATGGAGTTGTGCACTCTCTCGTGGTTCAAAAACACGATTATTCTATATTCACCGACCTTTTTGAACGTGCTTCTTCCTTACCGCGATTACAAAGAATATTTGCTTATATGTTTAGATTTTGTCATAATTGTAGAAAACCGAGTGAAGGAATGACTAAGAATCTTAGTTCGAATAGTCCACTCACAGCTGACGAATATGATAGAGCCTTAAAATTTGCCATAAAGGTTACTCAACATCAATATTTTTCAGATGATATTAGTTTGATTAAGGCAGATAGACTTTGTTCAAAAAAAATTATATCTTTGTCACCGTTTTTATCGCCATCGGGTCACCTAATGGTGGGGGGTCGATTGCGACATTCGCAGCTCGATCACCATATAAAACATCCCTATTTAATACCGCCAGATAGTCGATTGGCTATCCTCATTTGTGATTATTATCATATTTTTTCCGGACACGGAGGTCCTCGTTTGGTTCAGTCTTTGATACACCGTACATATTGGATACCAAACCTTCGGCGCTTGATCAGAAAGAGGATCTTTCGGTGCCTTATTTGTTACCGCTTTAAAGCTAAACCAATTCAACCACCTATGGGTGATCTTCCTAGTTATAGAGTTCAACCAACAAGGTGTTTCACTCACACCGGTTTAGATTTCGCAGGGCCATTTGAAATTAAACTCTCTAATATAAAAAGTGAGCGTTATCAAAAGTGCTATGTAGCGCTTTTTATATGTATGGTATCTAGAGCCATTCATTTGGAATTGGTCAGTTCATTGACTACCGAAGCTTGTCTTGCCACTTTGGACCGTTTTATTGCCCGTCGGGGTCTTCCTTCAGCGATTTATTCCGATCAAGGCACCAATTTTAGGGGTGCAGCCAGAGAGATATCAGATATCACTAAATTTTTTGACCGAAATAATTCTGACATTGCTCAATATATGGCCACACATGGCGTAACTTGGCACCATAACCCACCGTATGCACCAAATATGGGTGGTTTGTGGGAGGCCGGCGTGAAGTCTTTCAAGTTCCATTTAAAACGGGTTATGGGCAATACAAAACTTCATTTAGAGCCTTTTTTGACAACCATCCACCGTATTGAAGCTATCTTGAATTCGAGACCGTTTTGCAATCAGACGTCATCCCCAAATGACGATTTAGATCCGCTTACTCCCGGTCATTTTCTTATAGGCGGACCATTATTATCACGATGTGAATTGGATTTGACAGATATTCCTACAAACCGTTTGACACAATGGCAATTATGCCAACAATTGACGCAATCCTTTTGGAAAAAATGGTCAAATGAATACATTCATTCCTTACAACACCGACCTAAGTGGACCAAACCGTCTCAATCAATTGTTGAAGGTGATTTAGTTTTATATTATTCGCCTAAAGCACCACCAACTCATTGGCCACTGGGTAGAGTAAATAGTATTATTAAAGGTCCTGATGGAATTGTTAGAGTGGTCAAACTTAAAACGGCCACTGGTGAAACAGTGCGGCCTGTGAACAAGGTGGCATTGTTACCGCAGGAATAATTCCATAACTTGTAATTTTTTTTTATAATTATTTGATTTTTTTTCTCTCTTTATTTTGACGGATTTTTTTTTTTGGTGTCAACGAAAAGCATGCTGCTTTCTTCATTCATTTACCGGGTATATTTTTTTTTTCTCCTTTTTTCTTTTTTTGCCTTGATAGTTCATATTTTTGTGATAAATATGGGTGGGGGGAATGTTCGGTTCTTTGTTAAAATTCAAATTAGCCGCGCATTTTCTATCTCCCACCTCTGTTTTCCATCCTTTGTTTTCCTTCCACCAATGAGGGAAGAAACCGCATAACCAAGAAGAGACCGACAACGGATGTTAACCGGCGAGTACTCGAATTTCGAAGTGACTGGTGTATATTTTTTCACGGATAAATAACGATTAAAATTTATAGACAAATTACCGAATCAACAATAGTGGCGAGGAACAATTTCCACGAAAGTGATCAGATCAACATCAGATCCGGGAATACGAAGATTTCCGTACCGGAAGTCAACAAGAACAAGGTTAGTTCCCGTCCCTCCATTTTCTTTCCCTCACCGTTTATGTTAAACGAATTTAATTATTAGTTTATTTTCAACGATCAGATTCTCAACAGAATAATTGAACTAAATATTAACGGTCGAGGTAAAATATGAACTGAACAAATTCATACATGATCGAAAAGCATGAACAAACCTGATTTTCGATAATAGGGAAACATCTACAAGAAAATATGTTATATGAATTTTTTTCAATAAACATGCATCTTGGAATTTTGTCAATATTTATTCACTTTTATTTCAACACATAGGTGATGACATTGGTGCCGATTGAATGATATCATTCGTCACTGTAAATTGAAGAATAATTCTGCATAGGTATCATCAGAAGAACTGAACCTCCAATTTTATTAGACACTAGCTGACCCGGCGAACGTTGTTTCGCCTCAATTTTACATTAAGTTGTATTAACTTACCATTGCTAAGTTCCCAAGCAGGAGATAAATGAGGCAAAATTAAAGTAAAAATATACAAAATTTTAATTACATTGATATTTACATGAGAAAAAAAGTCATCTTCATTAAAGCATAACATTTTTAATTTTCTGCAGTTACCTCATTGAAGTACCTTGTGATGAACAATATTTTTAGTTTTTTCACCTGGTGCCAGAATAAATAGAGCAGAAGGTTTTCCAACTCGCGAACATGCAACATACAATTGACCATGAGAAAAACAACTATTTTCTAGATTCAGTCCACACACTCCCAATGATTGGCCTTGCGATTTGTTGATTGTCATAGCAAAGGCAAGGCGAATAGGAAATTGAATTCTTTTAAACTCAAATGGCATATCTGTTGGGATCATCGGAATTCTGGGAATGAGAACTTCCTCACCTTTATATTTTCCTTTGAGTATTGTGGAGTGAATCACATTATTTTTGAGATTTTTCACCACTAAACGTGTTCCGTTGCATAATTTTGGCTGGTTAAGATTTCTCAACATAATGACAACAGATCCAACCTTCAGTTGTAGATTGTGAGGTGGCAAACCAGGTATATCCAATGAATTCAAGAACTCAGGTGGATAATTTGTTGTGTCGTTCTCATTCGTTGCACTATCTATAGATTTATAGCTATGCAGCTGACCTATAATTTGATTTTGAATGGTCAGATTCAACTCATCAACATCTCTGTTCTTTGCCGCAAGAATGGCTCGTTCACTTAACCAATTCAAATTTTTATGGTTGCCAATAATATCAGGAAAGACTTTGCTAATTAGTTGATCCTTTGTTGACACAAAAGTGCAAAAAGTCCGAGGTAGCGAAATCAAACCTGTCGATTGATCGGCAGGCACACGACCATTACCTATATCCAGTAACTGTTCTGAAAAAATTCTGGCAGATGGATCGTTTAACAATGCAACTCGCATGTTTGTTGTCAATTGCAGTTTTTGCACATAACGCCACAAAGTCGATGACTTTAGGCAAGCATTTATTTCATCAGCAGCGGTCGATTTTGGAATGACCGGTAATGTTTGTCGGAAGTCGCCAGACAATAGAATCAATGCGCCTCCAAAACATCTGGAATCATTGCGCAAGTCTTTCATAGTCCGATCGAGTGCTTCCAATGCTCGTTTGTGGGCCATTGTGCATTCATCCCAGATAATTATTTTACTTGCTATCAGAACTTTTGCCGTTGCTGAATGCTTTGCAATATTGCATGTTGGGTATTCTACTGTTTGTAGGTTTAACGGTAGCTTGAATGTAGAATGAGCTGTTCTGCATCCCTCTAGCAATGTGGCTGCTATCCCAGAAGAAGCTACTGCTACTGCAATTTCTGAATTTGCACGAATCGTAGCTAAAATTATTGATATCAATAAAGTTTTACCAATGCCACCGGCCGCATCGAGGAAAAATAAACCACCATTCCCTTCTTGAATTGTTCCCATTATCCTATCGTAAACTTCCTTTTGTTGGATATTTAAGAGTGGTACATTTGTTTGCACTAAGTGGTTTAGAGCATCTCGATCATACTCCTGTTCGCGTTCCAATTCTCGATTGAAAGCTTCATTAGTTCCACGATGAGGTGATGGCATTCCCAACTTAAGCAACAAATTGCCTGACATCAGATAACAAAGATCTTCAATCAAAATCAGAGCCTGGTTATGGATCTCTGCATTCATCTCTAGATTAGGATTGCCTGATGTGACACGAAGGTGATGTAGTATATCTTCGGACATGTCATCTTTGTACTTACTCCACAGTTCACATGGATTTGATGGAAAGCATGCAGAAATAATGATGGCAAATAATGTGCGTATCTGGCTTCCAGATGCAGAAACAATTGCTTCAGCGATTGTTGTGTCCCAATGTGCATCGCTTTCAAGTAGATTGAGCTCTTGACATGCAGCACGAAATGTTGGATATACAACACCATTGACAGTTCGAAGAGACTGGAACGACGTTGGCCCACGAACAGTCACCAGCAATAATCGCAAGTAAAAACATTCGTCATTTTTCGGATGAACTGTGTAAATGCGACCAAGAGCATCAGAAGAACGCACACCTGGATGGTTGGGCACCACGTTACCTTGTTTTCGACGTTGAAATTTCTTTGAAGAAGCATTCCAAGTATAATAACGTGGTATCTCAGAGTAAAGTAAATTTCGTGCAAACGGATCACTTTGGCAGATCGAAAAAAAACTGGTCAATGTTGTTGCTGGAGGTGTTTCAGCTCGTTGAGCTATATTCGAGGAATTGAAATAAACTCTTTGTCCATTTTCCAGATGAACTGCCAAGTGTACAACAGTCGGATGGCGTTCGTGTATTGAAAATGAAAATATACGCCAAATTGCTTCATTGCAGCTGACATATCGACCAATTTGATACTGCGTGACTTCATCATTGGTATTGGGATTTTGTACGCCGAAAACCGCCATATCACTGCCTTTTGTGACATATTTGCAGATATATTTAATCGACTTCACTGAATTGCAGTACTCCACATTGCAATGGGCCTTGAAGGTTTTGGAAAGAAGTGGTGAATAAGGAACAATCCAAGTATTATCGATTACAATATCATTTCCTTTAACTTTCCTTATGGTGGTTCTGCCGTTATCATCAGGTGATCGACGTCGGTAAAGTGGATAACCATCGTTGCCAGTGATGGAGTTCTCTGTGAAACCTCGAGGATAACGCTTTGAACACTTTCCATTAACCATGCAAGGTGATTGGGGATTGATGATGCCACATGGTCCATGAATCATGTTAGTGACTACAATATCATGCAGTTCAGGGTCGTTCACATGATCAGGAATCTCTGCACATATAACGTCATCTATTGCCCATGAAGTAAATTTGGAGGAATTTATGCTGTGCATCCTGATGTGGTTGCAATGATCCAATTCGATGGTGAATCTGGCCTTGTATCTATACATCGGAAGGGGAAGACAAAGTAAGTGATTTGATATCATTAATGTTAGTAAAACTATCTTACCTTGAAGGTTGGATTGAATCCACGTTCTTCAATAATGTCTGCTCCAAAGGAAGTCATTTGGAAACATCCATTGTATTTCTGAGCATTCAATAGAAAATGTCGCGAATCTGTTGTTTCTCCAAGAAGAAGAGAATGCAATGGTTCAGGTGGGGGAGGCAATGATGGCAATTTTACCTTGCCATTCAAACAGCACAATCCTGGAACTTCTCCAACAAACCTCAAAGCATCGCAATAGCAGCATACAACCTCCATTGGGCCTATTACAACTGAACGGTGAGAGCTGTAGTCAATTGTACAATCATATTGAAAAGCTATACCTTTCAAATTTATAATCGAGTTATTGCGATTAGCTCGAAGCTGTCTCATATCCATCTGAGCTGTTCGACGGACTGCCTCTCTTTGTTCTGGTGTCCCTGAAGAACGAAGTCGGGCCATACTTAAACGGCGCTGCTCCCGTGCTCTTTCTTGATCCTCTACAGAGGATTGACTCGAAATATTCCGAAGCCTAGTTGCATTACGGCTTCTTCGTGATGTATCAGATCTTCTGGTACGTGGCATTGTAAATAACACTGGAGAATAAAACAAATTGTTACAAATCAAAATGGGGGAAAGAAGCATTCAATACTTATATATGTCCACGAATGCAAATATAGATCACGATAGTTCCAATGATCAATTACCACTGATCCACTTTAGGTTTACAAATAACACTGAAGAATAAAACAAATTGTTACAAATCAAAATGGGGGAAAGAAGCATTCAATACTCACATATGTCCACGAATGCAAATATAGATCACGATAGTTCCAATGATCAATTACCACTGATCCACTTTAGGTTTACAAATAACACTGGAGAATAAAACAAATTGTTACAAATCAAAATGTGGGAAAGAAGCATTCAATACTTACATATGTCCACGATAGTTCCAATGATCAATTACCACTGATCCACTTTAGGTTTACAAATGCAAATACAAACACCAAAGACACTGAAAATTCGAATTGAAATTCACTCACTTAACGGTTTTCACTTAACCAAACTTTGCGTCCTTGACAAAACGATGGCAACACAGAATCCAGAAGAATAACACAGAACACAGATATAAGTGTGGCAGGTATCTCAGAATTCTTGATTTGATTTTACCACTTTTCACTCCAGTTTTGGTGTAGTAACGTTATTAATAAGTAAAACAGTAAAAATAACTGATAATAATAAGTCATAATCACTGTAGTCATAATGTGTGAATAGCGCCATCTGAAGTCGTAAGAACGAAACTTTTTAAGAGAACTGAGATATCTCAACGGAATCTAAAGAGATCTGTACTCCTACGCCAAAATAGTTTGTTTTGGTCAACAGCGCAGATATCAATGACAGATATCACAGAATTCTTCTTTGCCAAATATTCGATTTTATTACTTTTCACTTCAGTTTTATTGTAATAACTAAAATTCATGGACAGGAAAATGTTTGCTAACGTCGTTATTAATAAGCAAAACTGTAAAAACAACTGATAATAATAACTCATCAATAATAAGTCATAATGTGTGAATAGCGCCATCTGAAGTCGTAAGAACGCCAAGTCGGCGAGAAGTACCTACGAATAAGCTGTAGCGTTACTGTAACTGTAGCGTCATCTAGAGGCCTTACTCTAAAGAAGGAAAAGCATTTCCTGTAAAAGCAAAATTTTCATCGATATTTCCCAAGTTTTATTGTATTTTATCACAACCAGACCTCAGACGAATCCATATATGAAGTCTCATAACAAACAGTCCATCCGATCTCGAGTTATAAATGGTGTAACCAACATCTTTCTTTTATATATATAGATGTATGAATTTGTTCAGTTCATATTTCACCTCGACCGTTAATATTCAGTTCAATTATTCATTCTTGTGTGTGCTTTTCCTTCCACACCAATTTGATCTTTCAAATCTGCGCCTAGGAAAACCAAAATCCATAATTTCTCTACTTCTACCATTATTCTTTTCAATTTGATTTATAATTAAACATCATTTTTGAAACAAGCCTGACATTTGTCATCCATGAATGTAACCTACAATTCAAAGTTTATCGTTAAACTTCCATTTAATCCCCTCAATTTGGAGGATTATCTTTAAGCGTTAGTTATGGTTGTTAAACTAGGATTACGACACGGTGCAAGGGAATCATAGACACTAATCGAGGTTTTGGATTTAATCTACAGTTTTGTCATACGGTGCAAGCGGCCCTTATTCTAATAAACTTTTTATGCGCAATTTTATGGGAAGTCTGTTTATCTGTTCTCGTGTATTATACGCAGAATTGTATGGTACCCCGTTTACATTCCCTCTGCTAACACTTAGATTCGGAGCGGGAAACAGATTTTTCTTCCTATATTCAATCTGATCCTTGTAGCCATTTCTTTACACGTGCTATATGCATTATATTGTCGGATTTACGAAAAAAGTATGTATTGTTTTCTTTCAAAAGAATATATATTATGATATAGTAATAAATGGGACCTAATAAGTAATAACAACGAGTAACCATTAAAGATAATTTTATTAAGAGTCTTTCGCCTTCAAAATAAGAAACATTTACCGCCAGATGGCAGTGCGAGTTCCCCGATCCTAACTCCGCCCGTTTTATAGCTTGACCATCACACTGCTGTCAGCCCACTGTACAGGACCGAATGGGTGCTTGTTCTCCCAAATTACAAACGAAATCTAATAAACCACGCCGGCCGAAATGCTCGAAACAAGATCAGATGTCATCAATGGAATATTTGTTGAAAGATTATTTTTGCTGTTTCCATTATCTGTAGATAATGTGAACTATGCCATCCTGTATTGTTGAGATTTTCTTGTACACAGTTGAGTTATTCCCGTTGTTCCCGTAATTTCTATAATTCCTGTTATTCCCATTGTTCTCGTTATTTCCGATTATCCGATGTTCCTATTATTAATGTTACTCCTGTTGTTCCCGTTGCCAAAAAACCTTATTCCGTCATCTTAATGATGATAATGAGGATGATGAAGATAAAAATACAAAGAAATAGAAACAAACATTGAAACATTAATCTTTATACATATATAAGACTGATTCTCCAATAAGTCCTTCGGAATTAGAATAACTTCAAATGTGTTGCTCTATGAATATAAAGTTTATTGTTATTACAAAATATTGATTGAAACTATTTACAATCTTACCTATGAATATAAAGAAACGACAATTGAAGTCGATTCTTCAAATCCTTAATCTCTATCAAACAATTATATAATATAATATTATTTCGAAAATTAGATTTTCCGATTGAACGTCAAATCATTTATCATTCTATAGCTGTCATATCCTAAGCCTCTTATAATCCTAATCTCTAAATCAATTGAATAAAGAAATACAGTTTCTTTACATCTCCCCCGCTAGGAGAGAAAATTTTAAAGAAAAGCACTAAAATTTCTAAAATTTTCTGATTCATCTTCTTCGAACACTATATTGCTTAGTTATCTTCTTCTTCTTCTTCTTGCGTTGGAGTCCGGATTACTGGGATAAGTTTTGTTATATGAAAAAGGTTGGACTCTGATTTTCTGTGACCTGTGTTTATTCTATATATTGAGTTGGATATTCTTTCCATAATTTGGTACGGTCCAATTTTCAACTCATCCATTTTTTTTCTGTTCAATTTGTTTCCATTTTCGACATACACCCAATCTCCTACATTGAACTCCAAATGTTTCCGGTTTTTATCGAATAATTTTTTGTTATAATTATGAGATGCTATCGTTCTCTTCAAAGCTGTCATTCTATCTTTTTTCCAATTATCTTCTGTTGGTTCAGATTTCAATTCATTTGGTAGAATTGTTACATCAGTACCGTATAATAAATATTTAGGTGCAGAACCAGTAACTGAATGATCGGTTTCATTGTATTTATCGACACATTCTCTGGCTATTGTTGTCCAAGCAATTGTTTTGTTTTTCTCATTCATTTTACATCTGATCTTGTTCACTAAAGTTTGGTTTAATCTCTCATTTAGTCCGTTCGAGAACGGTGCGTTTACCGCGGTAAAAACCATAGGTATTGATTCTTCATTCAAATATTTCTTGAATTCTTTCGAATTTATTCCAGGGTATTGGTCTGTGAGTAACATTCCAATATCCTCTGATTCTGGTATACTCTTTACCAACCTTATGAAATCATTTGCACTCTGAGTTTTCGATGTTACAATAAATGCGTATCTGGTGAAATGATCTACTAATAAGTGCAGGTATTTCTTTGTAGATCTCGATCCCCCTAAACCTCCAATAGTGTCGATAGAGATTATTTCAAATGGCTTAGTGGCTGGACCTAAATGAGACATGAGGCCAAACTTGTTTTGACCCCTTGATTTATTTTTTATGCAGATTTCACATTTCTTGCAAATTTCTCCAATGTTTCGAGTCAGATTTTTAGCTGTGTAAAAGGGTCCAATCTTCTTTTGTAATTGTTTAGTGCCGATATGGCATAGATTCTCGTGAATATCCTTTATGAGTTTAACGCTGAATTCTTCTGATAGGATAATTTTCTCTTTCTTTTTGGTCTTCCTGTAATAAATTTTTTTTCTTTCAATTAACTGGTCTTTCTTATTTTGTACTTCTTCATTTTTCTCTTGATCTATTAAGATGTCTTTCAATTTAATTAGGTTCACAATTTTTAATGTTTCGTCTTCATTATCTTCTGGTTCCAAAACAGGGTTCCTACTCAAGCAGTCAGCTTCTACATTATCTTTTCCTGGGGAATATTTAACTACAAAGTCATATTGTGACAAATAATATGTTAAATCACCCAGTTCTTCATCAGTTCTCGATTTTAAATTCATATTCTCTAATGGTTTGTGGTCCGAATAAACTGTAAACGATCTTCCTATAAGCCAATATTGCCAATATTTTATTGCCTCCTTAATGGCCAAGCATTCCAAATATATTGCTTTCTTTTTTTTCTGAGCTTCATTGAGTTTTTTTGAGAAGTACGCAACTGTTTTTTCCTTTTTATCAGGTTGTTCCTGTTTCAGAATTGCGCCTATTCCTTTTAATGATGCATCTGTGTAGATATTGATTGGCAAGTTCGGATCAAAAATTTCCAGTACTGGTTGCGAACATAACAAATTTTTCATTGTTTCAAATGATTTTTGGCATTCATCAGTCCACGTAAATTTCTGGTTTTTTCTCAATAAATTGTGAAGTGGATCTAGAATTATGGCACTTTTTGGTATATATTCATGATAAAAATTTATTTTTCCAAGAAATTGTCTGATATTTTTCTGAGTTTTTGATACAGGAAAATTTCTTATCGAAATCAAATTATCCTTCAAAGGTCTGACCGAATTATTTTGAATAATATGACCAAGATATTTAACCTTATCTGATGCAAATGTACATTTTGTGAATTTTAGCCTGAAACCTTCTGTCTTGATTGCTTCCAACAATTTTGTCAAATGATCTATATGCTGTGAAAATGTCTTAGAAAATATAAGAATATCATCTATATAATTAACTGCAAAGTCAGATAACTGATGTTTTCTCAGGATGTTGCTTAATATTCTCTGAAATATAGCTGGTGCTGTTTTTAGACCAAATGGTAGAACAGTCCACTGGTAATGTCCTTCCTGTGTTACAAAACCTGTCTTTTTCCTGTCTTCAATGCGTAGGGGTATTGACCAAAAAGCGGAGTTCACATCCAATGTAGAGAAAAATTTACAATTTCTTGTTTTCACAATCAAATCATCAATCAACGGAAACGGCTGGGCTTGCGGTACTACAATTTTGTTTAAATCCCTGAAATCTATACAAAGTCGGGACTTTTTATTGTCCTCTTTCTTGAATGCCAGCGTCACCGGTGCAGCAAATGGACTGTAGGATTCTTCTATGAGGTTTTTATGTAACAATTTCGATATTTGTTCCTCTATCTCTTTTTTATCATCCATGGAACATCTGTAAGGCCTTTTACAACAATATTTGTCTGTTATTAGGTCAATTCTTGCCTCATATTTTTTTACTGTACCAATGTCATATTTATCTTTGGCAAAAATTGTTTGGTATTTCTCAATTAGCCTATTTATCTCCAATTTTTGATGAGAGTCTAAATGATCTATACTTATTTCAAAATTTTTTTCTACCACATTTTCATTGAAGTTTATTTCATATTGATTTAAATTTTCAGGCATTATTTCTATCTCCACCAAATCATTTGAATCATCTTCAATTTCATTTTTATCACAAGATTCTTCAATTTTTTTCTGTAGAGATAAAATATTCTTCTGTGATATAATTAGGTTTTCATTTTGAATTAATTTGAACTTTTTAATCATATCCAATCCAATGAGAAATTCATATTGAAATTCTTTTTCATCCATTATGTATACATCAATATTCTCTTCAATCTCAAAAATTTTTATTTTCAAAGTTGTCAAACCATTCGTTTTTTTCACACCATTGATTGTTATTAGATTATTCTGGTTCGGAATGTTTCCTCCATTGTGTTTCAGTTTGAGAAACTTTGAATTTATCAAAGAAACATTTGATCCTGAGTCATATATTCCGTGTAATTCCAGTTTATTATCTAATATTAATTTGACCTGAATCAATGGTGTGATTATTCGTTTTTTTGATCACTGATATTCAATTCCGATTCTATCACTGAATTATTCATTTTGGTTGAGTGATTTCTATTTCTATTTCCCATTTCATTTGTTTTGAACCAACACTTTGATTCAGGGTGAAAGCGATTTGGTTTCTTTAGTTTTTCACAAATTCTACAAGGTTGTTTTTCTTCAAATTTTGTTTCATAGTCCAATTTCGTATTTTTTTTATAACCAGAATCTTTCTTATTTCCCAAATGTTCAAACTTACCAATATAGTTGAACAAATCTTTGGTATCTAGAAGTTCTTCCCTGTCTATTCTGTCAGCGATGTAATCTGGTAAACCAGCTGCAATGATATCAATCAAAGTTCCTTGGTCTGTCGTACTTCTTGATTCAAGCAACAGATTTTCCGATTGAACGTCAAATCATTTATCATTCTATAGCTGTCATATCCTAAGCCTCTTATAATCCTAATCTCTAAATCAATTGAATAAAGAAATACAGTTTCTTTACACATATATTGGATTATTCAGCTTCATCGAACAAATGTTGGGGCGCAGGGAATATAACAAGAAATGAAGAAATCCGACCCTGAACTATATATCTCACACTAGCTGTATAAATGCTCTCTCTTTCATTCACCAGTCAACTGGGAGGAGCTACCTGCGGGGCGTGTCATTTAAAAGAAATTCAATTCCATCTTGAAATCCATAATTGTTATTAACAATTGATTTTCACTAATCGACGGCTAAAACAAACCTTAATGAGGAAATAAATTTCGCGAAAACAACACATTTTTGTAATATCATTTACAAAAAAAACGGCTAATTATAAAAGAAAAATTAGATAGACATGTCATTAACTAAATGATAGACTTCAATACTGCAATGAAAAAACACAAAAATATTAGTTCGTTTTGATGGTGGAAATGTTGAAAAATAACCAAAAATGATGTTGAATAACCTTTTTATTCATTCAATACTCATAAAATATTTTTTTTATTATTTTTACCTTTATACACACATACATCCCTTGATCAGTCAGAAAAATAAATCGTTTCTGACTCCCTTTTTTTCAGGGATGTAGACCCTTAAGGATAGCCATGTTGTAGGAAGAAACGACGTTGTCGCCATCTCGTGACCTTGCGGCGAACTGACAAGTTCGGAAGTTTTTGGCAGTTCATTTTCGTAGGGGAGCCTTCTCTCCAGTTATTCTATGCTCCTAGGTTTTTGGCAGTTCATTTTCGTAGGGGAGCCTTCTCTCCAGCTATTCTATGCTCCTAGGTGATAGTGCATGTTCTATGGAGATATCCATAAAATGGACGGTGTCGCCTCTATCGGCTGAGCTTTCCAACTCGCTTTAAACGCCGACCTTAATTGCGTGACGAAGGCACTTATATGGGGAAGAAAAGGAAACCATCCGAAGTCGTGATGAACATATCCTCAATTTAGATGGACTCAATCCGATGATCTCCACGAGAATCATATCAAATCATCCTCACGTGAATAAGAGATTTTCATCTGTTTGGAGAGTTTTAAAAATGCAGTAACAGTAATTACCATCAGCAATTTTTGAAGGAATATCATATTCAGTGAATTAATGAATTGATAGAGCAGCCGATGAGATTTGTCGAAACCTTCGACTATTGTCGTTTACTATCGTATATTTACATTAAAATAAGTCGCATCTGAGACAATGCCCGTTTGCACCGTTTGTCAAAACAATGATTAAATTCATAAACAACGTTTTATTCTCTAATCGGGTTGCACCGTTCCTAACGAATGATTAAATGGCCATCTAACATCGTTTAAACTAAACACAGAAATTTGCTCGTAGAGCTCGATTAATGTCAAAAACGATTGACAGTGGAATATTTGAATATTCAGATTTACTCGCGCAATTGCATAAAGTTCTAGACATAATTGAATTTGGTTTCCCTCTAAGATTTTACCGAAGAAAAAACTATTTTGAGAGCATGGATAAAAAGTACTATACTGAAATGAACATAGCTATTTTTATTTTTTCTTGAAATACAACATCATTATAAAATGGAATGAGAGTAGATTTTACACATTTTTAATTTGTTTCAGTTTTTTCAACTGCTCTTCCCTTATTTCTATATATAATTGAAATATTCGGGCTTTTGCCACACTTTCCTCTAGAATAGCGAGGATTTCCTCATTGACTTTTTCTTCTTGTTTGTCAATGATAGCCAACCTTCTATCAATGAGTAGACTTTATTTTTCCGCGAAGTCTGTTCTGGTGAGAGCCTTCACTATTGTTGGATGGTGTATTCTGAGAGACACCTAAAATTACATATGTGGTATATATACACAATTACTAGCAGTGTGTGGTACTACCTTCTTATTTACGCTTTCTCGCATTGGAAATAACTTCTTTTCAATACTTTGCTTTCCATTATCCCAATCACTTTCAACACCAGTATCAAATTTTTCATTGCAAAGATGTGAAAGCTAGAAATGTACTGTCATAGGAATTCGAAACATCAAATTTTTCCACAATATTCAATATATTTATTCACAATTCTATGAATTTCTTATAACGTGAGCGACATTGCCAAACCTATCGACGATTAAACTAAACAACGATTAATGGTGGTATTCTGCTTTCATCTGTAAGCCAATCTGTAACTTTTTACGAGCTTACAGGAAGAGTGCGATTCTGGACTTTCTTTCGGTGATCTGTAGCTTACAGAAACCGTAAATATTTACGAGTACTCAAGAGATGGTCGGAAGCCTATCGGATGATATATTGTGAGGTTATGTCGAATGCTTTGTTTATTTTCTGGTGAACAACTTTTTGAAATAAGATTCATAATGAATGATAATAATAATATGGCTTTGTTTATTGGGTTGTTATCAGAAGATAACCATAACAGGTGAGTATTATTGCACAATAATATATATGATCTGAAAATCATTATTATTTTTAATAGGAACTTCGTGAGAATTGAAAGGAGAAGGTTTCGTGATCCAATGAATCCTTTCGAAATGCCGGATGCTCAGTTTATAAAAATGTTTAGATTGAAGGAGCAGTGCACCATAAACTTCATAACTGCTTTACAGCAATTTTTACCCACAAGAAATGCAAATGCTATTGCATTACCCAAAAAAGTAATTCAGCCTTTTCAAGTAATTGTTTGAATAGAATTGATCTGAGGTTTATATACATTTTGGGTGTTGATTAGGTACTCTCAACTTTTTGGCCATAGGGTCTTTCCAGAATTCTGTATAGGATCCAATGCCATTACATAAGGAATATGTAAAATATAATTAAAACCAATCTGAAAACATCATTTGAACTTTATTCATCACTTAACCTCAGTCATAAGTTATAACAAAAATAATAATCTCTTCTAAATATTCATTTATCCTGCAGATAAGTTGGTCCCAAGGTAGGATTAATAATATTGCTTCGGAGAACATAATCGTTCTCCATCTGCTCACGACTTGTATTTTTGGTGCGTTTTCTTTTAGTGCCTATTGAAATATCAACGCTGAAATGTTGAAATAGCAATAAGTATTACATAATGATTAATCACGAATTAACTTACCATGGACTTGACATTTTTTTCTCGCCTATTTTTGATTTACGACGAAACGAAAACACGTTAACTAGGTACTCAACAATAACATTCAAATCAAAACTTACGATTGTAGCTTATGTTTATCGATAAGTAGTTCAAAAGTAACACTGTAACTGAGATAGTTACAGGAACAATTCCAGAATAGCAATATTTACGAATCTGTAAGTCGGCCACTTACAGATCGATCGTACGCTACAGAATCGTAGCTTACAGATGAAACGCAGAATACCACCATAAGATTCGACGGTGCAATCGGCAACGCCCTAAACAACGTTTAAATATTTAACATCGGTTAGTTTAACCATGCTTAGCAGTGAAACGGTGCAAACGGCCATTAGAGTTGGTCGATTGTCCCTTATACTGGTCCACTGGAATCTTTTGCTATATTTTCATGGTTGCCAAACTGAGCAGATATTGTAGGTATCTCTGATTATACACAAAAACTATTTCACTCATTCAAAATGCTGAATAGATATAACATCTCGCAATTTTTAATTGAGACAGTCTTTTCGGATATACAAATTATTAATGAGCAAATCAAGGAATATAGTTGATTATGCTATTTTATGCTGGAGGCTATTGTTCGAAAGAAATTCAGGCTACATTTTACGACAACACAGCTCTTATCTCTACTTCAGTTCGAAGAGAGATACTTTTCTCAGCACGTGGTTACCGAAGAAACACGTTGCTGGTAGGATGAGGTTGAATTTCGAGAAAAATGCTGGTTGAATTTGGTGGCTGTTTATGATTCAGGGGCGAAGAAACTTTGAATGAGGAAGTTTTCAGCTTGGATCTGTTCAGGCACAAATCCATATCACTGTTTGTTGTTTTGTAACAATGTAGACAGTTTTTGCTACATTTATTTTCAGTTAGTTGTTACATAACCACCTGTTGCAAAAAATAAGGTCTTGATTGGCCAAAAATTCTAGTTTGTTGGGATAACTATCAGGCAATACTAATATGTATAATAATTATTTTTGAACATTAATATTCTGTAAATGAACTTAGAATTGAATTATTTTTTATATAATGAGTATCATAATATTCTCAATAATTCAATAAAAAAATTACAACTGGTAAATAATATACACGAGCTCTCTTGGAGAGAAGAAATGAACTGTTGTAACAATTTTTATTGCCTCGAGAATTAAAGATAAAAAAATGGGTGTTTGATAGAATGAATACCACAAAGTAAATACTGAAGGAATGGTACTTACGTTTGTTCAGATGAAAAGTTACGTATCTGCTTCTGTTTTGGTCTCGTGTGGTGTTGTGCAGGGTAAATGTCTTTATCACATACGAATTCACTTTGTATAAAGGGTGGCGATAACTGGCGAACTAAAGGCCGACGACGTGGAAAGTGTTTGCTATGGGCTTCGAGCTAAGCCGTATAAAAAGCAATGCGACGAAGGCAGGTTTCTGGAGAACTGAGCAGGTATATGCTTGTGGGATTTTTTTTACAACAGCCATAGAATCGCACAGAGCACAGAAAATCTCGGTCTTATTCTTAACCGAGTAAGCCCATCCTATATATAAACTTTGTGGTATATAAAATAAAAAGTATGAATTCTGAACATTCTCCGCCGGGAAAATGCATCTATGCATTTTAAGAAAAAAGATTAAGAAAAGTGAAATATTGAGAGAAAGGAGAAATGATCGTGAAATGAGAAAAAAGTAACAAAAAAAAAGTAAAAGTAAAAATAAAAAGTTGAAGAAAATTTAGCTTCTAATTAAGTTTTCCGATCTGCATATGACTGTCTGGCTTATTTCTAAAGGGATGAGGAGGAGGGAGATATAAATCAACGCAGGGTGGCTCAGGGATTGGTTTGGAAGGTAATTGTTCCAAATTACTAATGGAACGCCAATTGGTGTCTGATGAACGATCTGGGTTCTTCACTTGTTGGCGTTTTGACGGGTGACTCTGTCTCGAATTTATATTTCGACTGTCCCGAGACCTCCAAAGAGTGGAATTTGAAACAGGCGCAGATCTTTTATTCGATGATTGGATAAGAAATGAGGCTGTTGACAAAACTGAATGGACCTGTTCAATAGGCGACCGAGGCGACGATGGCGAACTGGGAAGTGTGGTTTTCTTTGAACGGCCGACTTGGGTTCTCGAAAGAGGCATTTTGTCCACATGCAATAAAGTGTGGTGTTCACCGGACCCACATTTCTTGCATTTATATGCTGACTGGCAGGAGCGAACGTCGTGAGATGCACTCAAACAATTAAAACAAAGGTGCGATGCTCTACAGAAATCGTAGCGTTGAGTTGGAGATTTCGCAGAGAACGCATTGCATCGGTAAATTGTATGTTTACCTTTGCAGTGGAGACAAGTGCGTGAAGATGAGGTATTCATAAAAAGCGTGGTGGATTGATAATGATGGGTTTTTCTGTCTTGCTGGAATCTTTGTCGCGTGTTGGAAATATTGTTGTGGGAATTCATATTCCCAGGAGAGGAACCGACAACCTTCAAAGTTTCTAAGGCTGTGCAGCGTCTCTCAAGAAATGACAGGAGATCTCTATAATCAGGAATTTCGATCGAATTCCTATTGAGCTCGAAACTAGTGACAGTCGCGTGATCTAGACGCTTAATTAACATCATCGATAAAACAAAGTTCCAGCTTTCGACAGGAAAATTCATACGGGTGAGCACAGCAAGATTCTCGGAAAATGTGTTTAAGAGTTTCCTCAAGCTCGCGGCGTTCTCGGATTGTAGAGATGGCGCATTTTCCAATTCGTTCCACAAAGCTTGAGCGCGCAATCTTTCATTCATATATCTGCGTTTCAACTTATCGTATGCGATCTGATAATTATCAGCACATAAACTAAGCGTTGTTACGAGATTAAGAGGTGGACCAGAAAGTGATGAAATCAAATAGTTGAACTTTTCAACTGCTGACAAGGAGTTATTTTTGTGCACTAATGCGTCGAATAAATCTATGTAAGATGGAAACGATTTGTAATCACCGTTGAATTTCGTTAATTCAAGAGTTGGAAGCATGATATGTGAATGTTGATTTGTAATTGAATGGTCTGCAATTTCGGCTTTAGTTTCTGATTCTGATATATCGGCGTGGACACTTTTGATAAAATAATAGGATTCTAAGAAATCCTCACGAATTTTGAATTCGTCCTCCAAATTTCCGTCTGACTCGGTTATGAGCGATGAAATGACCGTGTTATGATGCTTTGAAAACTCTTCTTTGATACCTTCTAAGTCTTGATAATGCGCTTTGAAACGGGACAGAATTGATTTGTCCGTGATGACTTTATCTGCGAGATCGTGCAAATTTAGAATATCACGAATATAAATCGATCGAAGAGTTGAGTGCTTCTGCGTTTTTGCCATATTCAATGAAATATTTGAACTATAAATACGAAGTGCCAGAAATCTTTACCCAATTTACGACTGGGTCTGAAGGTTTCAAAATTACCTGGACGATGCGACGCAGAGCAATAAAACGTACCGAAAGGAATTTCGTATCGGAAGGAGAGCAGGTACTTGACGGATAAGGAACAGATATGCAGATAGGAAGTAAAGAGTTTGAATAGTGTTAGAAATGAAATTGATAATTTTGATTTCTTCAACTCTCAATATGACAATTAAATTGATACCAATCCGGCAAATCGAAGGACCAATAAATAATATACACGAGCTCTCTTGGAGAGAAGAAATGAACTGTTGTAACAATTTTTATTGCCTCGAGAATTAAAGATAAAAAAATGGGTGTTTGATAGAATGAATACCACAAAGTAAATACTGAAGGAATGGTACTTACGTTTGTTCAGATGAAAAGTTACGTATCTGCTTCTGTTTTGGTCTCGTGTGGTGTTGTGCAGGGTAAATGTCTTTATCACATACGAATTCACTTTGTATAAAGGGTGGCGATAACTGGCGAACTAAAGGCCGACGACGTGGAAAGTGTTTGCTATGGGCTTCGAGCTAAGCCGTATAAAAAGCAATGCGACGAAGGCAGGTTTCTGGAGAACTGAGCAGGTATATGCTTGTGGGATTTTTTTTACAACAGCCATAGAATCGCACAGAGCACAGAAAATCTCGGTCTTATTCTTAACCGAGTAAGCCCATCCTATATATAAACTTTGTGGTATATAAAATAAAAAGTATGAATTCTGAACAACTGGAATCAAAATATCAGATTGACTCGATTTTCACTTGATGGGAATTCATTTCAATAGGAATTAAATGATAAGTTATTCTATTTTCAATTTTAATTATTTGAATAACAATTGTTGCGCCACTTAGTCGCTTCTTCAGATTTCACATTTGTGAATAAGTTATTTTTGAATTGAAGTTATTAAAAATATAAAATCTGAAGAAGCTACTGAGTAGCGAGACAATGAATTAATAGTATATTATTTCATTAGGAGGAGAAGTGTCAATTTTCGTGGCGAGCTTGAGATAATTGAAAGCGAGCCACGAAAAGTCACTTCTTCTCCGAATGAAATATGCTATTTTATTTCGAAACATTTTCAAATTCATGAAAAATGTACATTTATATTGTAACTTTATCAAATAAAAATGACGTTTGAATTGGAAGTTTTCGTATTCTATGCATCTATGTTCATATTGTTCATGGTAACCAAGTAATCTTTTTCGTAGCAACACTTTTCCTGCCGCCGGAGGGGAAAGTAAATATTTCTCCGCCTAGGCGGAGAAATAGAACTTTTCGATGATCCTGTCAGTCGAGAACTGACGTTGTTATCGTACGTTTGGAAATAATAGTATACTCCATTCACAATTATAAAATCACAACTCTGGCATTGGAAATTTGACACATTCCACTCTGTATCGAAGTTATGACGTTTTTCAAAATATTTTTATGTTCCAAGTCAACACTATGTTGCCCTTTCTACATTCTTAGCGTATTTCTCAGAATTTATTCGGAAAATGAATGAATTGGAAGAGATGTGAGGACGAAAATAATGAACGTTTATATGAATTGATAGAGAGGATTCCTTTTCTAGTTATTTGCATGAAAAGTACAAGAGATCACTGTTGAAATATATTATTTTTCGCCATGGAAGAAAATTGCATTGCTTTCACATGATTTTCATGTGCATGCCTGTGAAGATTTAATGTTTATTATCCTCTTGAACTGAAAGTTCAGGACTTGACATCAATTGTTGAATCAAGAATAATGGAACATTATATCCCTCTACTGGAATCCAAATAGTTGAAGGGAGTTCTGATGCAACAGGAACTTTTTCTTGGAACATAACCTTAATAGCTAACTTAATGAAAATAAGAGTAGAAGATATACATATCATTTATTTGATCTTATGAACAAGGAGTAAAATATTCTGACTGTATAGTAATTTATTAGTTTAAAAAATATTCATACATTACAACCACAGTAGGTTTGTACAAATAATATGGAACAGGTCAAACATATGCTTCACATTTATCATTCACCTGTTCTAAAATAAGACACAAACTCCTCCACATTATAGGGCCCCTACAGCATTAAAAGCTGGTGTCTCTCTTGAAAGAAGTAGAACTAGATATAATATATTCTTTCGATTAAGAGCAAATACCTACCGTTGAATGTTACATACACAAATTTCTTCAGAATGGGCTTATACGAAGTGGTTTTTTTTCTGAAACGTGAAAACGATCAACAATAATCATTTAGAGACCGATGATGGCCATCCAAAACCCGTTTACTTACGAAAATCGTGCAATTTCATTTTGCAAGTTCTTTCCCCATAATTCCTCGAAAATCCTACCTGAACCATATTTTCCGGTCGCTTTCGTGAAAAGATCGTATAAGAAAGCCTTTTTCGTCCATTTACACATTCCAAATAAATTTTGAGCACCAAAAACGATACCGAAACTACTTCTGGGGGACCGGAATTTCGTTTGAAATCTTTCCAAACGGCCAGATACCTAAAAAAACTTCTTTATCAAGTGTGAAAAAGGCGATTAGTACTTACTTTTGCTTTATTCATGCTTATAAATCGATTTTTGGTCCAATTCAAATTTGCCGTTTGTACCCATGTCAAAATATCTTTGATACTTTTACTTTGATGTAAACAAAGAAACTGACAACGCTGTTTTGCCATTAAAGATATTCTCTGTACGCGCACAGATTTTTTATCAGGTGCGCCAATTCCTGAAAACGAAACCATGGCCAGAGTTGTGATTTTATAATTGTGAATGGAGTATATATTATTTCATTAGGAGGAGAAGTGTCACTTTTCGTGGCGAGCTTGAGATAATTGAGAGCCAGCCACGAAAAGTCACTTCTTCTCCGAATGAAATATGCCATTTCATTTCCAAACGTTTTCAAATTCATGAAAATTGTACATTTAATGTAACTAAAATGATGTTTGAATTGGAAGTTTTTGTATTCTATGCATCTATGCTCATGGTAACCAAGTAATCTTTTTCGTAGCAACACTTTTCCTGCCGCCGGCGCCGGAGGGAAAAGTAAATATTTCTCCGCCTAGGCTGAGAAATAGAACTTTTCGATGATCCTGTCAGTCGAGAACTGACGTTGTTATCGTACGTTTGGAAATAATAGTATATTATTTCATTAGGAGGAGAAGTGTCACTTTTCGTGGCGAGCTTGAGATAATTGAAAGTCAGCCACGAAAAGTCACTTCTTCTCCGAATGAAATATGCCATTTCATTTCCAAACGTTTTCAAATTCATGAAAATTGTACATTTAATGTAACTTTATCAAATACAAATGACGTTTGAATTGGAAGTTTCTGTATTCTATGCATCTATGTTCATGGTAACCAAGTTATCTTTTTCGTAGCAACACTTTTCCTGCCGCCGCGCCGGAGGGAAAAATGAATATTTCTCCGCCTAGGCGGAGAAATAGACCCGTACGTGGTCATCACCTTGTCGCAGTGTACGGGCTTAAGTAGCTGTGAATCCTATGGAGGAACAGCGAAAAACCAAGTATGACCAAAACCAAGGAGTGACTATGACTCTCTTGGCCCTCTGAGTCGTGAGACCCAGAGTAGACCCAAAGAGTAACGTTAGCACTTCACAACAGAGAAGTAACTATGACTCAGTTGGCCCCTGGAATCTACAGACTCTGGGTAGACCCAAGGAGTAACGTTAGTACTTCACAACACACTTCCCGAACCCAAACTCCTTTCAAATCCAAGGGCTCGAGTCTAAGCGTGCGCTTAGATTGTGACATCTTCGCGATCCACCCCTAGGCTAAACGACCTAGAAGACGCTGGCGACCGAGCTATCAAGAAAAGGCTTCGAGGGATGAGCATGGGAGAGTGGCGTGGTTAACTATGGCTTCCTTGGCCCCCCTGGTCCAATGACGAGGGGTAGACCCAAGAAGTAACGTTAGCACCACATGCAGGGAACAACTATGACTCACTTGGCCCCCTGTAATCACAGACACAGGGTAGACCCAAGGAGTAACGTTAGTGTTTCGAACGCGGAGAACTTGCATCTGGCCTACGCCACACTGGCAACCCGGGCGCGGACAAGGAGTTACGACTCACTTTTCCCCTCGGGCTGAAGGCCACTGCATGAATCAGAGTAACTATGACCCACTTGGCCCCCCGAATCCTCGGACTCGGGGCAGACCCAAGGAGTAACGTTAATGTCTGACGGAAACCGCACTCTCATAGCTCAATCCCCGAAGGACCAGGGCCAACGGCTCGCTATCGGGGTGTTAGTAATTGACAGACTGATAGTGAGCCGGCCAAGACCTCCCGAGGATCTATCCCTGGTGTTAGAGTTCCGTTGCAAAAAAGCCAGGTGAAAATACGGAAGTAGGTCAACAACAGTCAGTGGACTCCTCACAAGTTCTTTGTGAGACCGCAAACTGTGAGACCCGTCAGTCGAGGTGCAGGCTTCTTCCCCTCAATCCCTACATCCAAGGGGGGCAAGAGTCTGGGACTACCACGCAGAAACTGCACCGTGAAATACCAATCGTCTTGGTGATCCGGTGGTGGTGCCTGCGCAAACCATCATAGTTGGAATCGGTGTCCTTGGGATTCCGACTAAGATGGCGAGGAGGAGGTTTTAGTTGGTTTAGAGTCCCACACGAATCCCAGCATTGAACCGCCGCTGCGGAGAAGGCATGATGCTTTCCTCCTTCCTCAGGACACAAAAAAAAAGGCGGAGAAATAGAACTTTTCGATGATCCTGTCAGGCGAGAACTGACGTTGTTATCGTACTTTTGGAATTAAAAGTTCTTATCCCTCAAGTAATTTCGTATTATTTTGCATCACTTGGGTGAATAACCTGATGTTATCATTTTAAATGCTAGTCTTTCATGCCATACTCTATCAAACGAACTATAGTTCTGAGGGAACTTTTTGTCTTTACCTGGTTTATTGAAAACAATCACGTCGGCAGTTTTCCATCTTTTTGGATAGTGCTCTGTTCTCGTCACTCCATTGATATGCTAGTGAGAGCTGATGTTCCTTTCTTTAACATTTTCTTCAGTATGAGATTTGTAATTTTATATTTCCAGGAGCCTTTCTTGTTTTTAAATTATTGATAATCTCTTTTATTTTAGCCGGAGATGTTGGGTGAGGGGTTTTGCCATCCTCTGGTGCTTCTTTCATTTCTTCTTCATTTTCTGCAATCAATTCTCATCGTCTTCTTCAAAATAATCTGTCCTCGACTCCCTTTCTATAGTTTTAGAAAGAGCGTAAATTTTATCGCTTTTTGGATGTTCCAATCTATACCATGATGGAATTTGTGTTTTTTCATTGCGTAAATTTTTCTGATCGGTATCGCGAACTGTAGATGATACCTGCCGAAGAAAACCACTTTATCACCCCTCAATCACAATTACAGTCTGCACGGCTCTCTTTTCAAATAGGGAAATTCACTTGCATTAACCTGTATTTTCAAATATGTAGGTTTAGGAATTGATCGAAATAGAAACAGCGGTTTTTTGAGAAATTTATTTAAATTAATATAAATACAGCAGTTGAATACGTTTTCGAATATATTATACATAGCTCCGTAGTTTGAATAATATATCCTAAATTACCTAAATATGCACATTCTACTCAAATTCCAGTATTAGGACAATTGGAGGATCTCAATTGAGTTTCACTTATAAAAAAGCGACATCAAATGCAATTCTGTAAAATTCATATAATGTTTACTCACGTTGTTCCATTGATTATTTCGTTCAAAAAATTTCTTTTAGAAGTGGACATGTAAAGGATAGGTCAAATCGCAAACTTTTGAATGTAACGCCCTTTCTACAAGCTAGATAAACGAAAACTGTGCCTCATGGTCAATTTTTTTGAGGAACTCAATGGCGAAAACCGCACTTCAATCCTCGTTTCAGATTCAAAGGGTTTTCCTGCGAATGTGCATTTTCGACAAGTTGTGCAAATTGTTTCTGTGAAAACATTTCTGAGGAAATATTTTCGTAGGATTCAAATGTGTCAGTAGGTTTTTATGGAACTTAACGTTAAACATCGGACAATATTTTTTTATATAGGACACCCCCTACTATATTTCAGTACAAAAATATACCAAACTTGATATTTTGCTCAATTAGTATTTGAAACATAAAAATTTGAAGGTTTCCAACGATCCTATAGACTTTGAAGCGGCTGCTTTGAAAAAGTAAGCTTTATGCGGTGAAAAACCAAATACGAATGTTTACTTTGGTTTGATTCATCTGAAAGAAAAATATTGAATGTTGTGAATTCTTGAAATGGCAGTTTTAAGCTTTACGGAAATAAGAAATAATAAATGAATAACTATTCGTAAGCAAGGTCCTAGAAAAACTACTCTTGAGAATAAACACTCGCAAAAAAACACCTCAATTCTAAATGAAACGACGATAGATATCTGTACTTTTGAGTTTGTCATGCAAATTGTCCTCGGAGTATCCAATTTGGCCCACTCTGTACATGGTGACCAAAATTCAATATGCTTGAGATGACAGCTAAGAAACTATAGGATGTATGAAAAAAATGATGTCGGGATATGGATATCTTTATTTCTGAGAAACAGAACGGTGAGAACTACTGCTTCATAAAAATCTAATTTTAGGCTTGCGCAATGAAATTGAGAAATTTGCTGTTTTAGCAATCATTTATAACTTATGTGTTGTTGGAGTTACTGCTTTAGACCAAAAACCGTAGGGACATGCTTTTTTTGAACTAGATTGACATACTTCTCTCAGTCAACGTTTCGGTTTCACAAAGCGTAATCACTGGTGATCGGAGATCAACGGCTTGATTCTATGATTTTCCAACTGTAAAATCGAGTTGATTCTAGATCAACCTCCGATCACTGGTGATTCTGCTTTGTGAAACCCACCGTTAGAGAAATATCATTATTATAGTTTTGCTTAATTTTTTCAATTAATTTCTCGATAGGCAAATTTTGTCAAATAATTTAAAAACATTATTGACAAGTTTGTTGTCTATTTTAAAAACGCAGTAACTTTTCGGGGTGAAGAAATTGTTCGCATTCTAGATTCGGCTAGATTTTCCATATTAATATACTTATATTTGTTGATTTAAGTTTTGTAAGGTGACTGACCGCATAAAAGGACCAAGAAACCATTAGATTCCTCCAAAAAAGACCTGAATATATTATAGAAAAATGGTGTACCACCACATAATGTTAAACCTTTGAGAAACCCACAAACAATTTTGTCGATAACTGGATCGGATAGGTCTATAAGAATGTGAATCGCGAAATAATGCGCTCCATGATGTAGAATTATCGAAGAGTCAATACGAGGGGTAAACCGCTAGGGATGTCGGGTGTACAAGCTCAGGGATGTCCGGGGATGTCCAGGGATGTCTGGGGATTTCCGGTGTACAGATTTTGGTCAGCGGTTCACCCCTCGAGTCAATATGAGGAGAACAATCTGAAGTGAAATGTGAAAAAATTTATAATAAATTTAAGGATTTATTGTCCAGAGAAGAAAAGCGCCTCTGATATTTTCCCAGCCAACTATTTGAATTCAGAGAAGCCAAATTTGGGCCCCTATTAGAATTTTAAAAAATCTCAATAGGCAATCTATTTCAACTCGAAATCATATTTTTACAATGTTTCAAGAATTAAAATAACATTATCGCTTGAAAAATAGATCATTCATAAAAATAACAAGAAAGGTACTGTATTTCAACAGTTCAAACATTATTTGTTTGAAAGCTGTTATAATTTCGACAAAACCAAAGTTATTGACGTAGATGAAAATTGCCAATTTTCGAATTTCACCCTGTAACTCGAAACGCAGGTTCATTGAAAGGAGTAGTTTTCATACCGACATCGGTTTTTTCGTAAATCTGATAGTTATTGAACTGCATGGAATTTTGGTCATTTCATACATTCACATCAAAATTTCGAACAATACATCAAGAAATCTATGAACCTACTTTTTCAATTCAAGCAACATCTTCAATTTGCATTCACCACATCAATTTGCCACAAATCCCACACATTTTCAAAAATTAAATTCAAAACATCCAGACAACTATTTTTGGTTTCGACATGAAGTAGGTACGTGATTTATTTTTATTAGACTAGAAATTTGGTTCATCAGTATATTTCAAGGCAGGTTTCTTTAATACGAGTATCGAATGGACGCACTATGTGGCCAACATATGAACCAACATTTTGGCCACCATTCATTCGTTTCGAAATGTATATAAAAAATGAGCGAACAAGTCATTTCGAATAATGGAAAGCAACGAAGGCGTTCATAATTTGCTTTCGTTCAAAATTATAATTACATATTTCAATGAAACTACCTATTTGCATTGCTGGTGGTTGATTGATCAACACCAATGTATACTTTGAAGTTGCCAAAGCATACCCAACTTACCCATCCATTTTTTCTGGTGTATGTTTCTTTCCTAGTTATCATGGTAGTTTGAGATTCAAATATTTAGTACCTTTCAAATTTCTCTATTCATCAATTCTCACGTCCTAGGAATGCTTCGATATACATGAAATATCATAATTTCATGCATGGAAATAAAGAAACACTGCCCTCATTTTTATATAGATTCAAATCAACGATATGATGTACACTTCAAAAATATAATCGAGAATGTTTACGTCATTTTCTTATTATACAAACAATATTCAAGAAAACAATTTTTTAACATTAATCACATTTGAATTCATTGTAGAATATTTTTCTTGTGAAGATCCACTCTGTTGCTGAATACCTTATGGGCATGAATCACATGGTGATAGTTTGGGCTATAAGTCCGCTATTTGCACCCACATTAAGCTACGATAACCATTACGGCACAATCGATCCAAAATATTTGTGGGATTCAAACTGTTTGATTCAAAATCGCATTAATTTTATTTATTTCGAAACGTAGGATAACAACGTCAATTTCGACAGACAAGACAAATTGAAAAGTTCTATTCCTCCGCCTAGAAGTTGTTATGCAAAAACTGAATTTTGCAAGACAGCGGTAACTAGGCAAATCTTTCATTTTTCATTCGATTATAACGATCGTAAATGTCAATCCAAAGGTGGATATTCAGATTTCCATTAATTTCAAAATGTTTGAAAATAAAATAACATATTTCATTCGAAGGAGAAGTGACTTTTCATGGCTCGCTTTCAATAACCCGACACACTACGTTCGGGGATAAACTCAAGCTCGCCATGAAAAGTGACACTTCTCCCCCTTATGAAATAATATACTATTATTTCCGAACGTTCGATAACAACGCCATTTCGACTAACAGGAACATCGAAAAGTTCTACGCCTAGGAGGTGAAATAGTTGCAATGGCTTACTTTTGCCTCCGGCGGCAGGAAAAGTGTTGTTATGAAATGTGACACTTCTTCAAATTACTGGTAAAAACTCAAAGAATCCGAAACGCACATAATTTCCACAAATTAGCGACATATATGTTTTGGATCGATTGCCGCAATGGTTGTGCTAGCTTAATGTAGCTGATATTGCTTCTTTCCTGAGAGCTGATGCTCCTAATCTTACCATCTTCCGATGGTAGGTAAAAATATGTCTTCAACGTATCAAAGGCAAATTGGAATGTTCTAGACTATCGACCACACAATTAACTGCAATAAAAAAAACTGTTTTTCATGACTTGGGTATATTAGAAGTGTAACTCGTATCGCTGATTTGAATTCTCCAAATGCTACGCTGGCGATGGTTCGCTGTTAATAGCGTCGATGTCACTTATGCTCCTGACCCGTCTGTGCTGTTTCCTAGGCCTGTGATGAGGTTTACCGCCAACATAGGTTTCAAACGGATTCAATTTTCCAGAATTAATGGAATCTCTATCAGTCTTTAGAAGTTGAGGGTTTTTAGATTCATAGTCCTCCACCGATCTTCTATTGAGATAAATATCGTAGTCCTCAGATTTCCTATTGTAGATTGTTGATGGATTGTGCTGATTGGCAAACGGTTGTGCATATATGGGAGATTCCCCGCCAGAGCGAGACGACTTGTAGAAGTAAGTGGGACTAGCTCTGCTTCTTATAGATGAACTTTCAGAACTTGAAGTTGGCGAGTGCTTTTCTCGATCTCGTTCGGATTTCGTCTTCGACAGGCCGAGAGCTCTTGTTATAGATCCCTATAAAATGGAGGGTTATGAAAAACTAGTTGGGGACTACGGCGACTCGATTCGTATCACGTCGGCTGATAAATTCCCCATTTTGGTAAAGTCCATAAAATAGTAGTGACAATAGTGTGTTAGAACAAATTTCATATTTTCCCGAAGAGAAGAAAATGACCAGGGAGGTGCGGAGAGGATGGATCGAACACAGATCATCTAATTAATTCGGAGACGAATATACGCAATTAAAGGTGCAGACACATTGTTATCACGTCACGTCACATCACGTCATCTTTCCAAAATGTGCAACCACGATAATGTATGGAGCTTAGAGCATAGGAAGAGAGACAAACCTTTCAGTAATAAATAGTGAAGCCAAATTATCAGAACTAAACTGGGTGATTGTACTACTACGGAATCAAAATGTGGTAAAAATTTTTGAAACATTGTATCTGCTGTCACGTTATAGCACTGAAAGCACGCAAGATCTATATTCCGCAAATTTACATTTTCTAAATGCACGTCATTTCACGTCTGATATTTTGTGAAATGTCATTCTGACATACATTTGAAACCGATCTGGGTGCTGATTCAATAATTATTTGATTGATTCGGTCTTCACTTGATGGAAATTCATTTTAAATAAATAATAATAAACTGCTAATTTCCACAAAATTTATTGATGTTAAATGACGACAATTGTTTCACTACACTGTAGCTTTTTCAAGTCGGATGCTGAACTGAGTATTCCCAAATTATAACATTCGTTTAAATAGGTATTGATAACATAGTTGAGCAGAAAATTTGTTTTAAATGAGGTAATAAAATTATATTGGAGGGTGCCGCTGGTTATTCCAGGATTGTATAAAGATGTTCAGTAACGGTGATCTATTCACATCTGTTTGTTCGTTCAATAGGACCTTCTTAGAATTATACCTGTTTATTTCTAGAGATTCTGAGAGTGTGAGTCTAGAACTCTTGTTTTCTGTATGGAGAATCTGATAGTTGTTGTTGAACTCATGTGGGGATTGTCACATGGTTTATATAGGCCAAACCGGAAGATCTTTCAAAAAGAGAATCCATGAACATCAGAAGAGCTTCACATCTAACACCACCCATTCTACATACGCCAACCACTTGAAAGAATGCGGACATGAGTTCAACAACAACTATCAGATTCTCCATACAGAAAACAAGAGTTCTAGACTCACACTCTTAGAATCTCTAGAAATAAACAGGTATAATTCTAAGAAGGTCCTATTGAACGAACAAACAGATGTGAATAGATCACCGTTACTGAACATCTTTATACAATCCTGGAATAACCAGCGGCACCCTCCAATATAATTTTATTACCTCATTTAAAACAAATTTTCTGCTCAACTATGTTATCAATACCTATTTAAACGAATGTTATAATTTGGGAATACTCAGTTCAGCATCCGACTTGAAAAAGCTACAGTGTAGTGAAACAATTGTCGTCATTTAACATCAATAAATTTTGTGGAAATTAGCAGATTCAATAATTCTTGAATTAATTGATGGAATTCCCCCACTTCCTCAGTTCGTTGTTTCATTTGGTAAATCGAATCCCTTCTATGAGAATCACCAACAACTGTAAAAGCAGCTAAATTCTCCATATCTTCTTCCCATTTCCTCGCGTGATGTGACGTGACGTGATAACAATGTGTCTGCACCTTTAGTGACTTCGGAGCAGAAACGGTGAGGAAAGTGTCAACGTTGGCGTTCCATAATTCCATCTGTTGACACTTTCCTCACCGTTTCTGCTCCGAAGTCACTTAATTTATTGTATATTCGTATCCGAATTAATTAGATATCTTGTGTTTGTATTATCTCCCTTCACTCCGGATTGGATATAACCGAACGCTATGAATGAAACAATATGAACATAGAACTTGAAAAGGTAACGTGTACAGTGGCGACAATAGACGTTCACGTTTTGATTGGTTTTGTTGTCATGTCATAGTGACAAAAAGTTCACGATCATATATCTAATAATTCCTATATGGGCCATCAGCCAATCAAAACTGAATCTGGGCTTTGGTAACAATCCAGATCTGCGCTTGTGCGGCAATATTGGGAATAAAAAAATTTTTTTAATTTTATCTCTCTCTGACACATCGTATTATGTCGTGAAACGTATGTCATTCTTAACTTCATGTGAATAGTTTCGATCGTAACCTCACAATTTAAGGTGGGCGTTCAATGTAGTGTGTTTTTATTTCAAGTTGATTTCGAAAACGGTTTCACTTTGAGAACTGAAATTTTGTGGGTGAACTCAGCAAGGATTAGGGTTCTTGTTGAAATAATTTTAATTGATTTCATTCCGACAGTTAATTTTTTTTCTTTCAAAAATAGAAGAAAATGAGCCAACCCATGCTTCTGTTTTATTTCAACAGAAAGACCCATGAAAACAGTTCAACTTCCGATTAAAAGTGAATCTACAGATAATTTCGTTCAGAAGATCAACTTGAAATACGGAATTGGCAGAAAATGGCCAAATTCAAATTTTGGCGGGAAAAAATTCCTGCTTTATCCACAAATTCGCTTATTTCATAGTTCGGCGATTTTCGGATAGAGAGCGCCATTGTACATTTCATTCATGATTAGAGAGATATTCATAGAACTTGATAGTGCTGATAGTGCATGTTCTATGGAGATATGCCATAAAATGGACGGTGGCGCCTCTATCGGCTGAGCTTTCCTATTCGCTTTAAACGCCGACCTTAACGTGAAATGTTTCAATCGCTTTATTCCGTTTTCTTCAAGTCCTTAATATCATTGTTAACTCCTATTCATATTCTAAAATTGAACTGAAAGTATTTGAGTGACATATTTTCATTCTGGATATCTATATTTTCTTATTGTCTTTCAGAATAAACATAACCGCCAAATTTCTCGCAATTTTTGAATTTCCAGTTGACGTAAGCGTACAACTCAAGCCTTACCAAAGATTTGGCTTCACTTTGTGAGTGTGAAAAGCAGGGGTATAATCCATACTGGTATTAGTAGATATAGTCCATTCAAGAATTATTGACATCTCGGGCGGCTTTGGAAAATCGAAATTAGGTTGGTAATGCCCGTTCAGTGATATTTTGACTTGTTTAATTCAGGTTGGTGTTGGAAATAACACTAATATTTTGTTCTGTCATTAATGTTTCGAATAAATTTGGCAAATAATTGAGCAAGTGAAATAGATATCTTCAGAATGAGGCTGTTGACGAGTGTACAGCTAATAATTGGAAAGGCTTTCCATAGCACCTGATAGCATATAAAAAGGTATAAGAGAAGATCAGTCGAAATATATGGGATATTGCTGACATAATAAAATCCTTCATTATGAACATGATGAGGTCTGCCCAGATGAGGAAATAACAGTTGTGGTTGTTGAAACAACAGTAGGAATATTTACATTTCATATTTTGCACCTTCATTGTTCACAAATATTGAAAGTTACAATGTCATACCAAATTCTTCATATATTAAATAATCCAATCGTTAAGTTTTGTTTCTGTCTTAATATATATTACAATTTTCCCAATCCATTCAGTTTGCACGTAATCGTATGTGATAATTGGAAACATTTTCATGTTCAGATTGCCGTACTTTAAAAAAATACCATTTAATTTTCAGGTTGTTTCTATATTTTTTTATTGATTTGATGCAAGCACAGAAAACTTTTAGTTACTTTTTTGTAACTAGAAATAAAGCTGCGACTGGACTTCCAAGGCTTGCTCTGATATCAATAATTCTTGGATGGACTATATACTCACGATCGAGTCAAATGTCAAACAGCACGACACTCTAATGTAAACAAATATCCGCCATGTTTGTGCAAAAACGTGTTCTATGACCCTATTGTCGCCACTGTCTTGTACAAAGCCACTGTAATGTATAGGGCCTAGACCAGACCCCTTCATTAGATAACAAGGGAAAATTTTCAGAATTAAACTTGCTTGCTTTTTGAAATCACAGAAACTCGGATTAATTTTTCATAGAAATTTTCATATTCAATTAAACAAGTATAATTCCTAAAATTTTCTCTTGTTGTATGACTTTCAGTTTCATTTCTAATTCAACATTATTTCAGGAAAATTGCTCTCGACAAGTAATGTAAAAATTGAAGAGCAGAAACGAGTTCTAAAACACAATTTATTATTGAACGTGTTCCAGATATTGGGAGAGATAACTCCAAAAATTGCCATGATTATGAATCATTTTTCAAGATAGTTATACAAATATAGAGAAGCGCTGAAATGACTGTATAGCTCTTGAAAGAGACTAGGTTGATAAGATTAAATCGAATTGGAGCAGAAATTCGTTTCAACTTCATTAGAACGGGTATTTATCAGCCGATGTGTAAGAGGTATTGTCATTGATGATAAATCAGAATCAGGGTGGGCTAATTGATTAATCTGTTGGATTTCGTTTGAAATCCATATTTTCTTCCATCAGGTCATTATTGCGAAGCACCAAAAATAATATCACATTTCAATCAACATATGCATCAGACTGATATCAAAGGAGCGTATTAGCTTCATTCCGTATATCAGCCGAATATGATCAAAATTTACTATGTCAAAATTCTAATTATGAATGACGAAAACCCTAATGGATTTGATTGTCCTATTTAGTGGAAAGTCCCTTCTGTGGTTAGAATTTCGCGACTGCATGCATAAACCAAAGTGAACTAATTTCTGTAATTAATTTCGCTGGAAAAACTCACCCTTATGGTACTCCTTCGTGTTTCAGTCATCTGCTGGTCCCTAGCAAGAACTGAGGGTGGGTGAGGGGCAGTTAGGCCTGCACATGATCGGGAGAAGGTTCGTCCCAGGGAGCCACCAGGAACACGTGATTTTGCTCTTAGACGAACATAGTGTTCAAGTGTGGATCTAACGTAAGGAAACAGTGCAAAATCAAAAACAATGATGAAAGCAGTGCGGGACTGATAACTACAAGCATTCTATGTTATAGTTGCATTGCAATCATTTCATCTTACTGCAATGTAATTTAACTGGAAGGACAATTTCCGGATTAAATTATCAAATAGAAAATCTTCGATTATTATAGGGACAAAAACATGCATATTTTGTTGATTTAAGAATACGCTTCAACAATGCAGGTTTCATCAAGACTTGGAATTGACATTAAATTTCTTCTATTCTAACACTTAAGGAACATGCATTGAGATTCAGTAGAAGGATTTTCTATAGAGATATAGAACATTAAATTCGAAAGACGTGACAGAGAAGATTGGTCGCAAAGTGAAAAGAATCAATTTCTCTCAGAATCAAATGAATATTTTCGAAAAGAAAAGGACTACATTCTTGAAAATCTGCAGGCAAGTACGCATATCGCATCTGAAGCTACATTTTTCTTTCCACTGTGCTTCGGTTTCATCGAATATCCCCTCCACTTTATATACAGGGTGAGTCTTTGACTTGTACATATATTTTAACTGTAGATTCCTCTCATAAAACGAAACACCTTTTTCCTATTCCATTTTTCAAAATTCGGTTTGGTTTGGGAGATACAGGGTGTCGAAAATCCATGAAAAAAACACTTTTCTGTTTATATCTTCGGAACCGTTATTTCGAATGAACTGAATTTTGGTTGAGTTTTTACTCTATTCATGGTGCATATTCCTCAATCGAAACATATTCAATATCTTCACTAGCATAAAAGTTACAGGGTAATCGACTCATCAATACACGCTAAAACACCATAAAACCACTTTAAAAAGATAAACGGTTCATATTTTCGAAAGAATCAATCATTTAAGAAACTAAAAGTATTCTTATTTTTTTCAATAAAACGCGTCGTTTTCGAGTTATTTCCAATTTTACCCGCAGAAATTTGACGAAAAAATCATTAATTTCAAGAATAACCTGAATGCGTCTCTGAATTAAATATCATCGAAAATTGTTCGATCTCTGGTCTTTAGACGAGTTTACAATGTTGTCACAATATTTATCAACTTTGTCGAGATATTTTTTAATAATAAAATCCCCCAAATGTGGGAGATAAAATTGAACACCAAGGAGGATTTAACACGCACAGTTTCTATTGAAAATTCATAGTTACCGGTCCATATTGAAGTTAAATGTCGATGGAATACAAAATTCGGATATGAAAGATGAATCCCAACAGAAACTACTTATTAAATTGAAGTTAATGAAACGATACCTGATAATATGTGGCGATGTTTCTCTATCTAAACAACTCATCCTGGAATTTTATAAACTGGACACGGTTGAAATTATATTAATTCACTACACGTAATAATCACATTAGAACAATTAATCCACTGAATGTAATGAATGTATTCTGAATGATGTTTACAGTTTGTTGAGACTGTTCAGAGCCTGCATTGTTATTGTTTTAGTTGGCTCCAGACTAGATAACCAATATTTAGGTTTTCGCTCTACGCATGCGTGGTAAAATTTGGCGGCAAAGTCGATTTATGATGGAAACGGCAGAATTCATAGATATTCATACCACGGTACACAAATTTATCGTGATTTATACTATGTTTCGTAAAAAATCCTTAACCTCAATGAAAATACTAGCAAGCTGACAACATGTTCTTGACATTTCTGTCCAAAAATTCACAGAATCGATACAAATTAGATTGAGTTAGGTTGTTTAATAATAAATCTGAATGAAAGTCTTTCTTCATGATATTGTTTGGGAATTTCGAGGAAAATATGAACAAGTTATTAGTGTTTACAAACTAATCTGCAGAAAAATCGAAGAAGGAACTTATTTTGGTGTGAGAAATATGGCTTTTTAGTTGCAGATATAATCCGATGAAACTAACTGTTTTTGTTGAAATTATCGTGTTTGCAACATTTTTATTCCAATAAGGTTAGTACTTGACTACTTGAGTATTCCCTGAATTGGGCCTAAATGTATAAACTCAATTTCTATCGAGAAATATGAACTTTGAATCAATTCCACAGTATCATTTCAGGGACGTAATTAGCACAATGTTTTTTTTAAATGGCTATATCTTTTTAACAGAGCCGAATTCGGAAAAATGGAAAATGAAAAAAAGGTTTCTTTTGACCTCAAGAACCTTCAGTTAAAATATATGTACAAGTCAAAGACTCACCCTGTATATTTCTTGTTTTGAGTCTTTTCATTATAATACACGCTTTAGGGATTTTTTGGATGCAAATTTTCCGCAAATTGACGTGCTGGTTATCCAAAGCTCTACCCGTTAGATTTTCTCTTCGGAATTTTCTAAATTTACGGGTGATACGTCATGTGTCATCGTACTCGCCTGCGAAGTTCAATGATTGTCGTCTTTTTCGTTTCCAGACAACTTTATCACCATGAATTGTTTCGTATCTCGTAAGTCCATATTCGTCTTCAAAGTTGATAGTTAAAAGAAAATTGAGATTCTCCTCCCTCCTGAGCGTTATATGTTATTTCAGCCCCCCTCCGATATTTGATCCTGGGTGTGCTCTTGTTTGCCCTCATCGTTTATTCAGAAGATAATAAAATGATCTATCGGTCTATCAGTGCCCGAACGTTAAGAAACACCTTGTCTTTCACTTTGCGATCCTTTTTTATGTCACATTAAAAATGAGATTTTGTGCTCTAAACATCGAGGTAAGGTTAAAACATTGCAGTGCAAAGCAAAGCAACAAAATAACATAGAATATTTGTGTAAATGTTCAGTTCAGGTGTAAAGTTGGATTGAAGTAGGAATTCAACGTCCAAATCGTACCTGTCATCAACCTACCTGCTTACGTGGTAATTTCCAAGAAACGAATGAAATAGTTTGGGAAAACTAAAGAGTGAATTCTGGAATTGTACTCTTATGATGCAGCACACAAAAATTTCTCTGCATTCATTTGATTTAATGATTTTGCAACAATCTTTTTCATTCGATCATTTTGATGAAATTTGTGATAATATACAAGATGCTTTGAGTAACTTGACCTATTAGCCGTTCAAAAATAATCTTATCGATTTTGATATTCATGATTCGTATTTTATATTAATAATTTATAATTTTTTATCATTATCATTATTATTATTTATATTTCCCATGTTATTAAGCTCTACAAAAGTGCAGTTACCTTTTTCCATGACGTGAAACTCTCAGGATAAATTCTAAAGTCAGAAATGAGAGAAGAATTGTTCCTCAGAAATGAAATCATTTTTTCAAGCTGAGTTTTTCTGGGATAAAAGAACAAACAATTGCAGAAACTAATTTTTCTGATGAAGTATGTCATCTAGAAATTATCGAAGATAGTTGAAAATGTAGCTTCAGAGTTCAGCCATCACAATGAATTTCGTCTTCGATAAAGTGAGGAAAACATGAACTAGTTTTATACCTAGTGACTCTTCAAGTAATCTGATTTAATAGAGAATTATTCATATATCAAAAAGGTTGGTTAACATATGAATTGTGTCAAATGAATCGCCGTCCTGAAATGAAAAAAAAACGAAATACACGGTGAATCTAGACTCAATAATAGAAGTTCCTTCGGAACCTAAAGAGTTTATCCGATTGTCAAATATCGAACCGTTATCGTTTTCAGAAGAAATAATCTAGACAAGAGAGTAGTTAATCTTTGTTATTATAATTGATTATAAAACAAAGAGTTTACGTCAGTTCATAAAATATTTTAAAATAATGTTCATACAGACAAGTCCGAAAAATTTGAGGGGGTGACTCTTTGTTCAAAATACAGGGAAGTTTGTTTCATAAATTTTGGGTAAAAAGTCAAACGTTAGGGGGACAACGCAGTTCAAACATGAAAAAATTATGTTTTTATTTTGTGACTTAGAAACAAAAAGCGATAGAATGATGATATTTTATGGAAGTACTGCTATGGTTCAAAATGTTCATTTTCAAAATTCAAAATTAATTTCGATCTATTGGGGCCAAATTGTAAATGAAAGATTTAGATAAATTATTTGAAGTTTGTACTCTGTTCGAATTAAATGTCTGTGAGTAATTTATGTGATTGATAACATGATAATATATGCTGAGCTGTAAAAGATGGTTGTCTAGAGCGCTATAGGAAAATTTCTCCAGAGCAAGTCAATGTGGACAGAAGAGTTCCCGCTTTTTTATATTTTCATAAGAGTGGAACTATGATGACCCAGACCATGTGCCATCGATCGATACAACTAATAATCTGACCGCGAAATATTTGTGGAATACGACGGGTAGGGTAGGACTTCTCATTTGAGCGTTTCGAAGCGATTTGCAACGTGAGGCCGTTTTCATGAGGTGAAATCACTTCATCGTATCGTGGCCGTTTATATTTTTGAATTTCCCTTTGGTTCAAAATAAAAGTTTCACGAACATATGTATAAATTCGGAGTTTCAAATTCTAAAAAGGCCAGGTTATCTTGAAAGTCTACTAGGTCACGATATCCGAAGCACTCTGTTTATGAATTGCTTCATTATACAGATGTACTGAAATTGAGATAACATACTTCAATAAGGTATTCTACTCGAAAAAAAATTTAATTGATAGAAATTTTTTCGAGAACAGATGATTTTCATTAATAACTAGCTCGAACCCTCAAGGATTTCATTTTTATCTGTAGACATACATCGAAAACTAAACCCACGAGAACTATATTCGCATGAGAATGTCCGGTTGGACAGTACCAATTGGTTCATCTCCTATATTCCCCTTTTGAGATGAAAATTTCCAAAAATCACGGTTTCGTGAAACCCTCTATTGGTCTAAGTAATAATAAAGCTAATATTCATCAATTTGGCAGCTTACAATAGTTGTGAGATATCGAATTCTATGGCCTCCTCAGTTGAACGGGTGCGAACAGGAAATCTTTCCTTTCACTTTGGAAGTGAATCAAAGCCCGCTTGGATTTTGTTGAACGAAAAGAGTTTTCTCGAAATTTTTGAAATATAACAAACTCGAAAGTATATCATGATATATTTTTGAAATCGTTGAAAGAAGATCAATTCGAAAATATCACTTCCATTATGGTTTCCATTTGAAAAAAAATTTAGAAAAAATACAACAGCACCGCTGAAAAGCAGTAAAAAAAGTTTCCTGAAGATGTGTTCATTTCGAGAGCGTAGATCATATATGTATAATACGGAAGTTATAGTCAATTATAATAATGGACCAAATAGCAAAATCGCCTTGAAGCTCGGAAACTAGACGTCGACCTCGTAGCAACTTGGGGATTTCAGCAATCTGTTTCTCGAAAAAAAAAACAGGACATCACATGTATATTACTTTTTGTCTAACTCTTATAGTTTAGGAGTTGTAGTACTAAACCATCGAAATCTGGTCACCCTGGACAGGGTGTTACCAAATAAGTACGAAAGTTTTTTGGAGATTCGAACTTGTCGAATATTGAATGGGTGAGAATGCATAGGCCTTAAAAATGAGAAGAAAATATTTTATTATTATTTTTTGATTGAATTGATGAAGAATACATGGGTTCAATCTAGAGAGTGTAACAGCCAAATGGAATAAATTCGATAACGAATAAATGAGGGGGTGTTAGGAAAAACCTCGGACACGTCGATTTGTAATTTTAAATGAGCATATTTTTCAAGGAAATAAAATTATTTAGGGTGTTCCATGCGACCGTGGCCAATACCAACTTTCTTATTTCAAATGCATTTATTTATTTTTTGGATTCTTCAGAAAATTTTAGACATAATTCATGTACAATCTTCAACTTTTTCGGAAAGTGTCTTCAGATTTTTTACAAAAATTAACATTTTAAACGAAAATTATTTTATTTCACAAATTCGATACATTACACTCAATACTTATTTCCCATTTACCTCTTGATATGAAGAAAGTTAGCAAAAAACATTACTGAGAAGAAATTAAAGAAAAACAAAAACAGATTCGTTTATTCTCATAGCCTTAGTAACACGTTGTCTGTTTGCATGACAATAAGTGATCAGTGTAAGTGCTATTGTCCTTTGAATTTCGATAACTGTACGTAATAATATCAGAAAAATGGTTCATTTAACAGAAATGCACAAAATAACCATTTTTCAAATGGAGATTACACACGGACACAAATGGAAGTTACTCGCTTATTTCACGAAAAATTTCCAAATTTGCCACCTTCATCCCAAGGAACAATTAGCAAAATAGAAAAGTAGTTTCGAGAGCTTGGTCATGTAAGACAAATAAAAAAAATTGCTGCCAATGCAGTAAGTGATGATACGAAATTGGATATCATGCTTGAGTTTCAAGAAAGTCCACATAATTCTGTTCGAAAAGTAGCCTCGCTGTTCACCGTCAGCCACACGTCAATATTTCGAATATTAAAGGAAGGTAGGATGCATCCTCATACATAGAATGATGGCAACTCAGGAGCTCATAGAAGACGATTTCGATAGGAGAACGCATTTTTGTGCGCAAATGATGGCAATGTTAGATAACAATGTGATCCATGTTTTGTTTTCTGATGAGAGTACATTTACACTACACTACTTTGATAAACTTATATCCTGATCCAGCAAATCCACAAGTTCCTGACAATATAATATGGTTTCAGCAAGATGGAGCACCGCCCCATTACCAAATCAATTACCGGCAGTACTTGAACCAAATTTTTCCAAATCGGTGGATAGGGAGGCGCGGATCGATAGAATGTCCAGCACGATCCCCTGATCTGACACCATTAGACTTCTTTTTGTGGGAATATATCAAAAGTATTGTATACTATAATAATAATAATAATAATAGATATTTATTCTCTCAAACAATTACAAGCAATATGTAAGGAGAACACGTCAGAAAAAAAAAACTCAACTAACATTCCATTATTTAACTAAGTAATTTACAAAGAGTAAATCCTTAAACTTAGACGACCTAAAAAACCGAATCACGCTTGCGCTTAGATCAGTCACGCATGAAATGTTGAGTAACGTTAGAAGACAATTCTACACCAGATTAGCATATTGCCAAGACGTTCGCGGCGAGCATTTTGAACATTTCCTACATTGACATTAATGTTTTTTTTTGTATGTTTTTTTAATAATTAAGAAATAATCAGTATTACTTATAAGGTTTTAAGTGTAATGTACCGAATTTGTGAAATAAAATAATTTTTATTTAAAACGTTGATTTTTGCAATAAATCTGAAAACACTTAATACTTCCGAAATAGTTAAAGATAGGTGAAGGACATTGTGTTGTGCATGAATTGTGTCTAGAATTCTCTGAAGAATCCAAAAAATAAATAATATACAGGGGGTTGCATTTGAAATAAGAAAGTTGGTATTGGGCACGGTCACATGGAACACCCTATATAATATTATTTTGTTGAGAAATATGCGCATTTAAAATTACAAATCGACGTGTCCGAGCGTTTTTTCCAACACGCCCTCAGTTATCCGTTATCGAATTTATTCCATTTGGCTGTTACACTCTGTATGTGTTGGAAACAGAATATATTGATTGGGAATTTCCTTTAAATCTTGTGTTGGGCCCTAATTTCCTATTAAAAAACTAATATTCAACATTGGGCATGAAAGCGAATAAATCTACAAAGTGGCTGTTACGTTTTGTTTCCACAAATGTGATGAGCGAAATAATTTACTAGCTATACTCTATTCACTTTTTCATATTTATTTTATGCCGGTTGGCCATACAATTCTGACACATATTTCACCGCGTATATATAATTTGAAAATGTTAGGTTATAGTCATTCTTCTGACAGATACAAACGCAACATTGCCGTTTCCACATATAAATTGTAGAAATTACGTATTTATCAAAATGGTTATTCACTTTGGGAAAACAATGAATTTGAGGAAATATGTGAATTCAATGATTCCAAGACCTGGCGAATGTTATATACATATATATGGATTAGGACTCGGCAAGTACGAAGTTCAATCCGGAGCTAGGAAAGAAATTTTCAAGTCTTGGTAGGGGCCACCATTTCACTGTTGGGTCAAAAATTAACAGTGCTGTGCCTAAGGTGGCGTAAGGACACAGTAACAAAGCCTACACAGAACACAACTGCTTCTCCGAACTCGGTACAAGTAACAAGCTTCGGAGCTTGTACTTAGTTTCAGAGAGGTCTCAAGGCCTGGGTGTAATCAGGATAAACAATATCATTTCATATATGGTGAAGAAACTCTTTTTCCTGTTAATACTGCAAATATTTCACGAATATAAACATGGATGGAAGATTCAGTTATGCTATTTTCTTTTACGGAAATCAAGAACCGAGAGTTGGAATTTTGCTGAAAAATAATGCACAGAATAGTCCGTTACTTTGAGATAGTTCATTCGAAAAAAGAATAAGAGTACTTGAATAACCCGACAGAAAAACTTCTAAACGAACAGAACCGACGAACCTATGAAATTCCCCAATATTTTCAAGAAATAAGCCTACAGACGACAATTAAATACCCCTTCGCACAACTTGAAATACTCCAGTATGAAAATGTAGTACTACGAATCCTGTGTCACAGTTAAACTTTAAAAGAACTAACTCCATTTACAAAGTTGAAAAGGAGTAAATAGAAAGTAGCCTTGGCAACGTCGCTCAGAATTATTTGACTTTCAAGATGGCCAACCTCCGTTAGTTTTAAGTAAAAGAACTTGATAAACCTAAACCATGGCCAACCGGGATACTTCATGAAAGTGAATGGAGTATATGTGCAGATTTAATGAAATTCTATGAAAAGGTAAAATATCCAAGTCCAAGTTTTTTAATTTTTTATCTGTTTTCATGTCGTAAGCAGAGTTAGAAATAATTTGGTCGTGATTCATTTGATATAGGAACTTAATGCTAAATGTGCATCTACTGATAAAAATGAATCTGGCGTGTGTAAAATTGCGGGTTCATGCTAGTAGATTTATATACAGAGTAAATAAAAAGTAACGAACGGAGTTCATATTTAGTAGGTATTATGTAAAAGATTTCTCGACGAGGTCAATTTTTTTCAAATTATTCAACATTTTATGTGTTTGAGGAGTTCTTCATGCACTCTCAACTCAATTTCAGTTCTTTTTCAATGGCAACCCTTACTTTTGTACCAGAAATGGATGAACCTCTTGTTGCTGAAAACGATTTGGGGATCGATACTCATTTTTAGTGCTCTTATTGAATCTGAGCAGTATCATTCTTCGAAATCTAAATATATGAAAATGATAAGTTCCATCTTTTACATTCCTGTGCGATCTAATCTATATTTTCTGTGATTTTCAATTCAGATAATTCATTGATTACTTCACAACAAACAGTGAAAATATTTTCAACCATTCAATTCCTATAATAAAAACGAGACTTTTCGATCTGAGGGACGTATTTTAGGGACTAAAGCAATAAAGAATTCCGATTATTTGAAGCAGTTTACCCAAAAATTCACATATTGTAAAATTAAAATTCAACTAGAAAATATTTGACAGGGTGGATGCTTCATCCATGCACACATAAGTATGATCAATTTTAGCGAAATCATAATGCTACTATCTCAAGCCAATTTCCTGAAAACTCAGGTTTTGAACTGTTCAAAAATTTTTACCCGAGGCTTTTTGATCTGAGGGAGTGGATTAAATAATAGTTTTCAATCGTATTTGAGGGACCTAAAGTCTCCTCGTAGAGGGTGTATGAAAATATATGCTCATTTATAAATGAACGTTGAGAAATTTGAGACAAAAATTGACCTCTTGGAGCGTTCTTCAATTTTGTGGGATACTATTTATTAACTCGGTGTATATATTTTGTCGTGTTTTTCGACTAAACCGTTCGAATATATGTCACCTTAACTTCGAGACTTCTTGCAAATAGAGTAGGAACAATGATATTTGCATACGGAAAATTTTAATTCTGTTCTCAATGAGTTGAAAAAATATCCGTTGATGGAGAAAAGCCTTTTCCAAAATATATTGTCTGTTATAAGGACTGGATGTGTCAGTAATTCCAAGGATTATTACATTTCACAACCTTTATTCGAAATAATACGATTCCATAAATTCAATATTGATACCACAAAGGCGGAAATCTATCTTCTTGATGAAGAACATGTAAACAGAACAATATTATGTAATTCACATTTCCATTCAATGATATTTCATTTTATTCCACAATTATTTGGACATCTATGTATCTTTCCCTGATGAAATGCAAAGATCGATAGTGAATTTATTCAAAACATTAGTTTCCTCCTTAATTTATTCATCTGATTCGACGTGATTCTTATGGAAGTGATAGGGGCTTTGATGAATGAAAACTTTTCGGAATTGGATAACACTCAAGTTTTTCGACTACAAACATCAATCTGAAGCTATTCCATAAGCATATAAGGACAATTTATAGAAAAGCAATTTTTCCATGTTCACCAAACAATGTTCACATCACAACAATTTGCAATTTTGATAGTTGCTCCGAAATCCCGAATAAGGGTACCTATTAAATATTATTGTACTTCTTTTGGTTTTGTTCTCCTTATGGGGATTTATTTACTAACTTTCGTTGTAAGAACTTCAGGCAAGGGCCGATTTATCGATGCTACATATATTTTGGAACGATTTCTTACTTGTCGAAATAACTTTGGAATATTTTGGAGAATAATATAATATCTAATCGACGGTATTTTTACGAATTCATCTGTGTTTGGCTAATATTCTTGTAGCTTCTGCTTGGAGTTCATCCATTTGACAGAAGATAACGTACCTTGCGGGCAAAACTAGGGCTTCCAGTTCAGCAGTTAAATGACGTCTTATGATGGTTTTGCTACCGGGTATACCTAATGCTGTTGCCATAGTATCTCCGTTGAATGAGGGCTCTAATACAACAAGTCCTCCATGAACGCCACTATCTGAAATGATTAAAAATGGATTTAGATTGATTGATTCAAGTGTTATTTGAGTTGGAAGTCAACCCATGTTTAGACTTCTCCTACTCCATAACTAGTTTCTCTGGATGAGAATATGACGGCTGTTGAAATTTATATCAATGAACGTTGTGATTGATCGATCTTATGAGTTTCAATATTTGGCCGCTTTTAGGAGGCGGCATCAGGAAGTTCTTTATTTAATTTCTGTGTTATATTCATTAAATTGCTGTAACTCGGTATCGAGTACAAAGATACACAAAAAGGAATATTTACAAGTAGGGGAAATACAGAGATGCATAAAATACCTGGTGTGGGTACTGATTAGATTTTGTTCAAAACTTTCTTATCGATCGAAAATCTGTGAAGGGGTCCAACTTTCCGAAAGAGGTTCCACTATTTTCCGTTGCAGCAATAGCGCCACGACCACGAAATATTGCGGATAATTCCGGAACTAGGACCAGATCTACGATCTAGGGTGCCCTATCTGATCTACAATTTTTTGTCACGATTTTTAGTTTGGAGTCGTTACACCAGGGTATTTCCATAGATGCATAGAATAGGTACCTGGCATTGGCTTGATTAGATTTCGTTTAAGACGTTCTTGTCGATCGAAAATCTGATCATTTCTTCTGCGTTTCTTTTCTCCCGAAAGGGTTCGCGCTTTTCTTCCATAACCACAATCTAAAAACATAACATATGTCATACACAAAAATGGCGTCACGACCCATAAATATTGCGGATTATTCCGGAAGTAGTACCAGTAGAGTGCCGTTTTGATTCACAAATTTTAGCTACGATTTTTAGTAAGAAGTCGTTACACCAGGTATTCTATCCATCTATGGAAATACGTACAACATGACATTAATGTACTGGCGGTCCAGTGGCAAGTGGCGCGTGGTGGGGGAAGCTACTCGCCCGAGAAAATAGAATGGAATGGATCGACTCGACTCGCCCACTGACTAATCCATTCGACTCGATTGTTGGCGTTCGCACACGGCAAGTAACTAAATCACTCGCTACTCGACTAATCTACTGGCCTAGTCCGAACAAGCCTTTAAGGACGTCTTTAAATGTAAGTAGGGTTTGAGACACAGATTCTCTTGCACCACAGATTAAGTGCAGGTAAAGTCCTTCTTATTTAAAGCCGTGATATTTCATGGCTTAAGGTCCTTAAGGAAGACTCAGGTCCGTCTTGAGGATTCATAACCTCAAAAAAGAACTTCTCTGTCAGTTTTTGCCGTATCAACGAGTTATTTGTCAAGGAGTAGAAACTTTTTGTGTTTGTTGTTGTGATTGTGGTATTCAATACCACATATTATTGTGATCGAGATATTCTTGATAATGGAATATTTGTTGGAAGAATATTTGGTCTGTTTCCATTATCTATTCGGTTTGTTGTTTCCGACCTTTCGGCAAGCATTCGCCTATCAGCCAATTCAGTGTCCTCCTCGAGTTTTTTCCTCACAATTTCGAGGGTTTGGTTGGTAGGGACATTAGTGAACAGACTATTGATGTCGAAACTAACCATGATGTCCATTTCAGATATATGCTGTTGGCGCATGGTCTCTATGAAATGATCAGTGTTTTTGACCATCTTCAGGAGGTATTTGGCCAATGGATGACCCGAACTGACGATTGGTCTTAACGGGATATTGTCTTTGTGTATTTCTGGAAGATCATACAGATGTGGAGGTTTGCTGAAGTGTGGTGTCAGTTTTGTTCTTGTGGGGCTGTCAGGGAACTGATTTTTGTACTTATGCAGGACTTTGTAGACTTCGTTCTCTACTGTAGTTGTAGGGTCTTTCTTCAATTTCTTGTATACTCCTGTTTCTAGAACCTCCTGGATTTTATCACTAAACGTCTCCACATCCAGAATAACCGTCGCATTCCCTTTGTCTGCTAGGAGTACCTTCATGGAATGATCTGTTTGGAGTTCTCTCAAAGCTCTTTGTTCCGCTCTGTTGATGTTGTATTTTGGTCTCTTCGTTGTGGAGTCCAGTATTGTTCTTATTTTCCAACGATATTCCTCTGCTTTTTCAGGTTCCCTCATCCTTAGCGCTGTTTCCTCTGCTGCCAACAATATCTCCATCTTAGGAATGGTCTTTGGTGCTACAGAGAATTTCATACCCTTGTTAAGGAGGAAGGTTTGGTCCTCACTTAGAGTCTTACTCGAGAGGTTAATCACAGTTTTGGTGTGATCATTTGGTGTATATTCATGCGAGTTCCTCATTAGTTTTTCCATTTTCTTCTTCTGTATTGATATTTGTTGTTCGCTGGTTCTCTCATAGCTCCTTCTGACAGCTTCTATGATGGATTCATAGTCCGTTGCACTCGTTATTTCCTGTATTTTGGTCCTAATGTTCGTTCGTGCATTGTTGTGTTAATGTGGCTTTGTTGAACTGATGTTGGTTGAGTCTTTCTCTTACCAGTGCTAGGCTCGCCCTATTGGAAATCCTGTCGCCCCTCCTGCCGCTTATTGGGAGTTTGACTTTGAGGCCTTTGGGAATCAGGTTACGATCTCTGGCAAGGTGTAGAAACGTCAGATGGTTCGTTTATCTGGCAAGTTTGATCGAGGTTCTCTCATAGTTTCTGACCTCTTGATATAATTCGGGCCCATACCGAATTTATAATTGTGATCGAGATATTCTTGATATTGGAATATTTGTTGGAAGAATATTCGGGCATATTATAATAAATAGGTTCAATGAAATCTACGACATACAGGGTGTGTCAGCAAGGCGTACGGCTAAAATAGCATGGTTATAAAGTTGACAAGAATCAACAACATAAAAATGATTTTACATATACAGGGTGCGTCAAATGGAACACCCTATATTTTTCTCTATCATGAAATTTGTTTTTCAAATGTCTATATTTTTTTCAAAGTATGTCCCATACTCAAACTGCTCTTTTTTGGGATATTTCACATTCTTTAAAAAAAAGATGCCAATAAAAGCGCATTATTTAAAAAAAATTCATTGTGATCGCATGAACTGACTTGAATTTTTTTCTTTTCTCTACATAACCAACGCGAAAATTAAATTACTCTTGAGTTTTACAAATAAATAAAATAAATTATTATTACCGAATTAATGTAAACTTATACAATGAACTTTTCAAAATTATTATGTGATCAGAAAACCATCACACAAATGTTGAAAATATTTTATCGAGGTTGTGAAGAAAATAGATCCCAATATCTGACTGCAACTTGCAACGCTTCCTCCTTCGATGCCGGTTGCTTCTTTTGCGACTCCACTCCATTCTTCAATAATTTCTCTGACAAATCTGCTATAGCAATTCTCTTCTTAGGTAGAAAATTCTACCTTAACTTACAGAAACCGACAAAACCATCAAACATAGCCATGTTGCCAGATTCACCATTCCTTAACACGTGCTTTACTAAGTCTAAGTACTATGATGCGGAAACGCGAGGATAAGACCAACTTAAAGATCACTGCATACAATAAAATCGGGTTCGAAAATTCCAACTTTTTGGGTGAAAAATGATTGAGGCACTTCTAACAAAGTCTGTCCTAGGCATAAAACGGTGCAAGTGGGCATTATAGTTTTCCACCACGACACCTCTATATTACTTTCTAATTTTTATTTGCAATTCCGATACTTTAATATACAGGGTCTTTCACGAGGAACCTCACCCATATTTATACGGGAAACTACTGAACGTATTTTCATGAAATTCAGCACTTATAAGTATTTCACGATGCTGATGAAATCTAAAATATTTTCAAGGCATGAGCACCTCCGGTTTTTCCGGAAATGACGTCAACTTCCGTTTTTCAAATAAGAACACCATTTTTTTATTGCAGAAATAGATTCCTTAGAAAATTTCAAGTTATTTTGATGTAACATTTTTCAGTTTTGGTTGGAAAGTTCTCTCTGAGCGGGAAAATTCGAAAAAAAAATCGAAAATAGAGCTCCGCTGAAACAAGAATAACTTTGAGGTTTTTGGATGGAAAATTTTCATTTTTGGGATTTTTCAAGATGTAAGATTGATGTATCCACTTTAAAAATCGAAATCGCGATTCATGATACAGGGGGTGAAAAAATCGCTTTCAAAGTTAGGGGTGACAAAATCGTGAAAAATCATTTTTTTCAAATTGGAACCCCATTTTTTTATGGCAGATATTGAATCTACGTTGAAAAATAATGTGAGTGTATGCATCACACCCTTGGTCTAAAGTGTATATTTTCTGAGTTATTCACAAAAAACTGTTTTTCGTCTTGAATTTTCAGCTATTTCTTTTACCTTCACGCCAAAAAGATGAAATTTTCAGGAACTGCTACTTAAACCATGTTTCAGATTTTACTACCCTAATATTCAAGAGAAAAAAGTTACAGGTTGTTCCTAAATATATGGCGAATTTGGATTCGAATTTGTATCGGAAACCTCTTTATTTCAACTAATCGGCCATCGGTTTTCTCTCCAGTGATAAATAAATAATTCCTTATGAACCATATGCAAAAACTTACCATGTTTTACATTCTTTTTTTTTAATGATAGATATCATTAATTACATGCTACTGAATAAAGAGGACTTTGGCAGATGTAATGAATGATATCTATCATTAAAAAAAAAGAATGTAAAACATGGTAAGTTTTTGCATATGGTTAATAAGGAATTATTTATTTATCACTGGAGAGAAAACCGATGGCCGATTAGTTGAAATAAAGAGGTTTCCGATACAAATTCGAATCCAAATTCGCCATCTATTTAGGAACAACCTGTAACTTTTTTCTCTTGCATATTAGGGTAGTAAAATCTAAAACATGGTTTAAGTAACAGTTCCTGAAAATTTCATCTTTTTGGCGTGAAGGGAAAAGGAATTGCTGAAAATTCAAGACGAAAAACAGTTTTTTGTGAATAACTCAGAAAATATCCACTTTAGGGCAAGGGTGTGATGCATACACTCACATTATTTTTCAACGTAGATTCAATATCTGTCATAAAAAATAGGGTTCTAATTTGAAAAAATTGATTTTTCGCGATTTTGTCATCCCTAACTTTGAAAGCGATTTTTTCACCCCCTGTATCATGAATCGCGATTTCGATTTCTAAAGTGGATACATCAATCTTACATCTTGAAAAATCCCAAAAATGAAAATTTTCCATCCAAAAACCTCAAAGTTATTCTTGTTTCAGCGGAGCTCTATTTTCGATTTTTTTTTCGAATTTTCCCGCTCAGAGAGAATTTTCCAACCAAAACTGAAAAATGTTACATCAAAATAACTTGAAATTTTCTAAGGAATCTATTTCTGCAATAAAAAAATGGTGTTCTAATTTGAAAAACGGAAGTTGACGTCATTTCCGGAAAAACCGGAGGTGCTCATGCCTTGAAAATATTTTAGATTTCATCAGCATCGTGAAATACTTATAAGTGCTGAATTTCATGAAAATACGTGCAGTAGTTTCCCGTATAAATATGGGTGAGGTTCCTCGTGAAAGACCCTGTATTATGTGATGTGCGGAGTTCACAATATAGATATTTGAAAAAACAAATACTCATTTGACATTCACGCACAAATGAGTACATGAATTTCATTCTTAAGTACTTTCAATTCTGATTGTGGCTTTGAGTTTATTTATTAGAAAATTCAACGAACGTCGCAACGTCGCAAAAATTTCTACTTCATTTTGATTCCGTAGTTGTACAATTACCCAGTTTAGTTCTTATTATTTTGAGAATTGGCTTCACTATTTATTATTGAAACGTCTTTCTATAGTCTGAGGGCGGGTTTCACAAAGATGAGTTGATTGCACGATTAACAAATTACTCCGTCAAATTTAACAATCCGATCCACTACAATCGGGTTTCACAAAACTTAATCCCACAATTTAACGACTCCGTCAGTTAACGGTGGAAAACAATCCGACAACGTTGCATTTACTTAGGAAAACGGCTGCAAATCGGTTCTCGTTAATCACACGATTAAATTTTAACGGTGAACACAGACAAGCGCTAAGAAACCAAGAATAAGGTTAGAATTTTGTTTATGTGGATTCGACTTTGAGAGTTCGTTGATTTTTTTCGAATACCTACTTATTTAAGTATTTAAATAATCATGGAACACCAGAAGAAAACTCTGAGAGGCAAGAACTATATAAACTATAGAATTTGTTTCTTTCACTTATAGAAACGTGAGTTGAATGTATCGTTGTATTACTGAAAGTAATGGTTTTTTATTCTTCTCCGAAACCCCATTTCCATCATCCAATAACCGCCCAGAAATATTCCTTTAGACATTCCTTGTTCCCTTGTCTTTTTCAGAAAAAAAGATGTAATAGAATGCAAAATATCGAACCGAGTCAGCTTGGAGGCCAAGAAGGAGGCTTGGTTCGATATTACAAGGAAGTTCAATGCAACTTCAATAGAACAGAGAAGCATGCAGCAATTGAAAACTTTTTATGAGAATATAAAAAGAAAAACGAAGAAAGAAGTGGCTTCAGAAAATGTAAGTATATGTGCTTATTTAACTCGATTCATATTCTGAACACCTTTCTTTGTAGAAGGAAAAATATAAGGAATTACTCCATTCTGGGATGAAGTCGCAGGATGAAGTTGAGGGGGTTAACCTGAAAGACCTCACAGAGAGAGCCAGGCTGGAGAAAGTAAGCCTGTTAATAATTATTGATAGTTCACTGAATTTGTGGATATGTTAAAAATCAACTGATACTATTTTTGTTTTAAATTTTATTATCAATAATTTAGATAAACATTAATAGTGGTTTATACCTATTGCAGAAAGAAATCTACCGAACAGGTGGTGGTAGCCTCAACACCACACTTACGGAGGCTGATCATAGGATTTTATCACTTCTAGGTGATAATATAAGACCTCTTGATAATGAGTATGATGATGCAAATATATACTTTGGTAAGCTCATACAATTATTGTAATTGTATTCACATTATCCAGTTCGAATGAACGCAGGAATATGAGGTGATAGTCAAAAGATAGATAGAATTTGTCTATCAATACATTTGCAACGATGTTTTATGATTGCTTCCGCATGTCTGCAAGTGAGTAATCCAAAATTCTTACTAGTTTTTCTTTAAATGAAGGTACAGTGTTCCTAGAAATAGAACGATTATTTTGGATACCTTTCTCAGTGGAATTCCAGCATTGTTAGATACAATGGTATTCCAAAATGAAACATATATGCATAGAAACTCATCAGGTCAACCTCATGGTATTACATTCATTTTATTTGATTTACTCGATAATGATTTAATTTTTGTGATTACATAATTAGGTGTGCATGTTAGGTTAATGTTTTAGCTCGTTACAGTTTGATAATTGCAGAACTATCCAGGATACTTGAATACTGTTTTTTTGCCAATTACTAACATAAATTGCTTTTCAGCAAACCCTGCTTCCTTATATCAAGAGGTCAACCTTATCCCAACCCAAGAAGTGGTAGACCCTGCTCCCTCATTCCAAGACTTCGACCCTGTCCTGGCTGTCCCATCCCAAGAAGTGGTAGATCCTACTCCTCAAGGAGGTTCCTCCTCCCTTCCTATCAGAAAAACCCAAAATAAAAAAAGGGCCATAAAAAAAAGAAAACCTAATGTTTTGTGTCCTAAAGACAGGTATTATTTGCAAAAATTAGAGAATGCCAAAATAGAAAGGCAGATTTTAAAATTACAATTGAGAAAATTGAGAAGAGATATGTAATTCTTAATTAATAAAAGTTTTGTTTCATAGAACCTTGTTTTTTAAGATTTCCCAACAAATCTTGAATCCTTATTTTTTTTCATCATTAATTGTAAGTGGATTTTTGCAAATTACAAACAATAATTCCGTTGGAGAATATCCAAAACAGTCAGATTTATTTATTTAGAGAATTAGGGATACAAACAGGTGTGAAACCCAGAAACAGTATCCACTATTGAGAACATGAACTACATTTTAACTCAAAAAGAAAAATAGTTCATACAATAACTTAAGATGCATCAATACATTATAACATAATCAAGTTGAGAACAAATTCACAAATAAGATATAAAAAAAAGAAAAATAAACTATAACATCCTTGTAAAAAGATACTTTGAGACAGAAATAATCTAATAGGCAGCAATGAATGTTTTTTTCAGGGTCAATAACCTTTCTTGAAAGAATAGCTACAGCATTCAAATAAATTCAGTTCAGTATGAAATGATCACTAAATAGCAATAAAACTGTTTTTTTATTCAAATATGTATATTGATAAAAAAAGAGATAAAGGAAATAATAGTGCATTGCGTATAGAAGAACAATCAATCATAGATTATTTTTTCCTTTTTTTTAAATTATAATGAACATAAATTCAAAAACCGTTTGCGATTTCATAAAACCATATTTATGCAGAATAGTCAAAAGGGTAGTAGTACAAATTGTTCAGCTGCTACAGTTGTTCCCAAATCAAGTTCTCCTTTGCACATGTTACCTGAAAGTGAATACAATACAGTTATTGAGTTGTAGTTTGACCTTGCTCAAGATTTACCTTTCGAAAATATCCGATACCAATGCAGTTCGTACTGCAGTGTTTTGATGGTGATGATTGAACTGGTGGTCTTCTTCTCTCTCGGTGTTTAGTTCCTCAATCTCTTCCATTTCATCGAACTGGCCCAGGGCGTAATTATGCAGCACACTGCAGGCAACTATGATACATAGCAGTGTGTCCATTTTGTTCCTGAGTCCAAAATGCTAGCAAGGAAATCTTCTCTTAAGGGTACCAAAGCATCTTTCCACTGGATTTCTAGCTTTAACATGAGCTATATTGTACCTCCTTTCAGCTTCATTTCTTGGACTCAGAATAGGTGTCAATAGGTAGGGCTTACAAGCGTAACCACTGTCGCCCAAAAGGTAACCGCTACCATATAAGCCCTGCTCCAGTTCGACTATCAATGGGGAATCATTGAAGATCGTGGAGTCATGTACAGATCCCGGCCATCGTGCTATGATGTGCATTATCTTTAATTTGGCATCACACACTACCTGCACATTTATGGAGAAGTAGCCTTTACGGTTTCTGAAATTCTCCGCATTCGTTCCTCCTGGTGATGTAATCCGGATATGTGTGCAATCAATAGCTCCCAACACTCTTGGCAAACCACTAATTTCGTGGAAACCAGCTGCTACTTCCACCCTTTCTTGCAGGGTAGTTGGCATAGAAATAAAGCGGGGTTTCAATTTGGCAATTTGCACGGACACTCTTTTCACTATCCTGCATACAGTCGATTTAGAAATATTTACGTGATCGCCTATCGTCATTTGAAAACCTCCTGTTGCAAAAAACCTCAAAGCCACCAATATTTGTAATCTTGCATCAATGGATTTATTTCTTCTTGTGTGTGCTTCAATTTCGCTTCCTATTTCATGCACTAATTCCATAACAGTACTCTTGTTGAATCGAAAACGGTTTTTGAAATCATGTTCATTATAATTCAAAAAAGGATCGTTTCTGTCTCTGATTGTCCTATATATACGATTCCTACGAATTGCAGCATTATTTTCTTCCTCTGAGGAAGTTGAACTTATATCGCTCAACATTTTTAATTTTAACGGCCGTCAACTAGTTTGATTGCTCAATTTCGTCGAATCAATTTGGTTATGAGCACAGACGCGGTTTGTTCGTTAATCAGATGTCAAAAATGTTTTGTGAAACGCATTTCCTCCTTAATCGACCGTCAAAGCGCGTTAATTGTGCAATTTTTGATGGCACCGTTAAATCCTTAATCGCACCGTCAAATCCTTGTTGGCACCGTCAAATCCTTGTTGGCACCGTCAAATCGGATGATTAAGCGGTTAATCGTGCGATTAAAGCTTTGTGAAACCCGCCCTGAGAATAATAGTATATTCTAAAACTAGTTGCAGAATGGGCTCCTATTCCAATACGAATGCGAAATTCGAAAACGAGCGACGAAGGAGCGAGTTTTCGAACGCATGAGTATTGGAATTGCATTCTGCAACGAGTATTAGACGATATTTTCTCTATTTCACTCAAATTTTGTGAAATTCGATGAAAAAATTCAAATTATAGGTCCTAGTGACTTTCATATTGTATCTTGGCAGTTGGTGTGAATGTTAGGAAATACGAAAATTGACATTTCCAAATCGAAGTCTGCTGAAATTTAAAAGGATCGGAAGTCATTGCTGACAACCACAAAACGAAAAATGTAACTGAAAACGATGCTGTAATGAATTCATTACAGCATTGTTTTTAGTACTGTAATGAACACATTACGATACTGAAATAGAGAGAATCCTTTTACTACTTTGCTTTTTCGAAATGACAGTTCTTATAAATTTTAGAGATGTTTTATTATAAAAACTTCTGTATACTCATACTTCGAATAGTTCATGGAGACACAATTGCCTGACTGGTAAAAAGCGCGGCGATGCACAAAAGATGTTTAGGTCAAGGTGCATGCAAGTCCCGATAATCTTCTGCCCCTTCTCTTATCTAATCTAATTTATGCTAATATAATATATTCGGCAGTGTTACCTTTCAAGTTATCAGCGTATTCTCCTAAATCGATGCTTCTCGCCCATCTGATAAATCGATGGTTTGTCCATACTAAAGGATCGGCATCCATTGTCTCGCACTGATGTCTTCTTACAGCTAAAGCCTGAAATGTATCATGTAACACACAGTTTTTCGTATTTTTCACATGCTTACCTGTCTATCATATTTCATTATTCGCAGTAAATGAATACCGTGGACAATTGAAGCTTGATGAAATTTTCTAGTTACGCCTAAGTATTTTTCGAGCTCCTTTTTGCTAAGGTGTTCCAACATCCTTGCGTCCACCATATTGGATGAAAAATTCTCGCCATACTGGAAAGAGATACATATAGTTCACCTACCTCAGGCCTCTTAATAAGTAGATAATGAGAAAGTTCGTTATATTTCAAATGATTGATAATACTGTTGGAAAATCAATTGAATATTTTTTACATTCCTTAAAAGTTCTATTGACAAACTTGCATTGTATCGTTTTGTACCCAGAGAACACAGACTTTTTCGCGAGATCTCTTGAAGGTTAAATTGCTACTCTTATGCGAACTCCTATTGCGATTTCCCAGAAATAGTTATGTGATGTTCCTGAGCGAAGAAAATATGAAACACGAAACAAAAACTTCACTTCAGTAGTAAAAAGAATTAATAAAACAGCAAGTCAAAGACATTTTACCTACTTAGCTCCAAAATTGTTCAACTGTTTACCCCCCGAACTAAAAGAAGTTAACACTTATTACATCCCGTTTAAATATAAGCTGAAGATTTGGATCCGACAGACTCCAATTGGAGTCCTCTCGAATTTTTTCAACACTGGAATAGAATATAGATTGATGGACTACCAGAGTTAAAAGTCTGTAGGAATTACCGGAATTACCTATACAGAAATACCTACATCTTGGCGACTCCCTGTGTAATGTATTTGTGAACAATTTATGTATTTTCACTTGTTAGAATCAGTTTTGTTTTTGTGTCGAATATACAGGGTGTTTCATCATAAACTGGAAAAACATTTATAGACAGGTAGATGACACCGGGAAAGTCATTTTTGCCGTTTTCGACTCATTATCGAGATATAGGTTGTAATGTCAGCTTTGAGCAATATTCTGATAACTGTGGTGAGTTATAGGTGACATTTGAAATAACGGTTTCTGGTCACATCTCAGTATTTTTCATGGCTCAATTTGATTGGGGTGTAGAATTCTGAAGAACAAAATTCAAAATGGCGGAAGAACCTGCAAATTTGAAATTTTTTTTTCGGTCGCCAATTTGGAAGGCATTATTTCAGTGTACTAGACTTTCTAAGATTTTCTGTGTGAAAAATTTTCCAAAATTCGAACTCAACTTTTTTTTACATGTCTTCAGTGAAAAAAAAATTCGGCCAAAATTGTTGGAATATTTTATGGTAGAACTTTCTTCTATTCTGAATACTGAGGTGGAAACAGAATGAAATAATATCAATTGGTTTTCTTTTTGTTACTGTCATCCCTTGTGTTTCATTTGTCATCACATTATTTTCCATCCCATATCTCCATAATTAGATATATCATACATCCATATAGATAATGAGCCAATTAAAATTGAAGCAGGGCTTTGGTAAGGATCGAGAGTTGCGCATGTGCAAGTGCAGTACTATAAAGCATTTACATAACTTATTAATTCTGTCTCTTTCTGACACATTGTATCATCTCGTAAGAGGGATGTCTTTCATCAATTCATGTGGAAATTTTCGACCTTAATCTAATAATTTCATGTCTTGTATATCATTGTTAATTCCTAATCATATTTTGGAACTGAACTGAAAATATTTTGGTGGAATATAGTTTTTTATTGTTTCCCTGAATGTGCATAACCTCTACGTTCCTCGCAATTTCTGAATTTCCAGTTGACGCCTGCGTACAACGCAATTATTATCAAAGGTTTGTGACTGAACAACAGACGTATGTGGCAAATTGTTATATTAGATACATGCATATTTCACTGATCTGAATTATCATTACGCTGAATCACAACTATCACAAAGCCGGACTAAAACTACAAAATCCGATTTAGTGTGAAAGACTCTTGAACTTGAAGAGTAGGTTTTGACTTTTATCTTCCGTTCAAAATGTACTCAAGCTCTTTTGGCTGGGTTATCACAATGAATTCACTTTTACTGGGTATTCTGCTTCTTTGTCTTCTTCTTCTTTTTTGCTGTTCACCATCCACTCACGAATGAAAGCCTCCTCCATACTCTTCCAGGAAGAGTGTTTCTATGGAACTTTGTTCAATTAGGTCGATTGTCATATACTTTCTGTATTTATTCATTTATCTGTGAATATTTATTACTCATAATTGGATCTTACATTCTGTATGTCTTATTCTCTATGATATACCATTTTACCAATTTATTGACTCCCCATGGTTGATAGGTTGAATATTGTATGCTCTTTGTGAACACTGAACAGTACAAATAAACAATAGGTATAAAAAATATTTCAAAATTATTACTTAAATAATTAGTACTATTATTATTCTTGAAATTTGCAGTTGTCCTCATACATGATTTGAATAGAATATGATCTCTTTCTCATTCTTTACTATTTCATCAACGACCGACAACAAATAAATCATTGTTTTAGCTAACTTGACTTTTATTTGTCTCTAATATTGATTCACATAATTCCGACATTCATTTCGATTATTGCAAATATTGAAGCTTCACAAAAATAATATTCCCACGATAAAAAACAATATTGAATTTTTATATCGCAACGAAGGTTCCAGGGTAACGAAAATTCTTAGTGAAATTATTGCTTTAACTAATTCGATTTTTAATGATATTCCTGAAAGAACCGCCTTATGCATAATCATTGCTTCACTGAACTCACCTGAGAAAGTCCTAAATCTGGTAACCATTCACTAGAAACCCAAGTGTGTCCCAGCTGAGCAATAGCTGGATATCTAACCAGTGAAGGATGTCTGTGCTCTTCAATTGCAAGTCGCAGTTTTTTTCTATGCATTGGATGGGTGATACCAAGTCCACATTCCAGTTCCAGGTCACTGAGCTCTAAGAGCACCTGGCCATGCAAAGGACCAATCTATAAGGTTTATACACACAATCATAGCTTTCACCCGGGAGGAGTCTCATGGAGCCAATTCATTGCAAAAGCGAAAAGAAAATTCGAATTTTTAAAAGTATTTGTAACTGGAAGATCAAAGCTATGAAATGAGAAGAGAAAAATTTCACAGAAATTATTGCTCAATTAAAAGGATAAGGGTTGCAATCAAATTCAACATGTGAGTTTTATTTCACATGATGGTCATTCACAATATTGCGAGGTTCAATATGAAGTTGTTTTTGCTACCAATAATTGTAATACACAAAACCATACTCAGAATAGCAGTGGCGGCTCGTCGGGTTAAGCCACAAATGTGGAAGATGAAATTGAATTCTAAGAAGCATGAAATGATATATTTTACACGCACAGTTTCTATTAAAAATGATGAATGTCGATACAAATCACTTATTAAATAGAAATATATGAAAACATTAAATGTTACAGGCTGAAGGACCGTATGTCGGTTGCTCTTTGCTTCTGCAAAGTTCCTCTCATTATTATCATCGAAATGTTACTTAGCACTAAATACTCTGTGGCGATGTTTCTATCAACACAATATCCTATTAAAATTTTATAAACTCGACACTACACAGTTATTATCACATTCATCATTACGAGATAGCTCTAGAAATTATCTGACCATTTTATGCCATTAACATCACATTCTTTTGGGTGTTTGCATTATTCTCTATACGCATGCATCGTTCATGGGACTGGCGTTTGAGACACAAAACCAAAGACGGCTCTCTTCAGAGAACAACGGTTTGTCCTGCGCGCCGGCTATCTCGCATTGCAAGATAGGTTACCGTTTGAAGAGAAAATCAACAATCGCCGGCATCTTCTTTTCAAAAGCTCTGTGAAATATCACAGAACATGGGTGAGGTTAGATTGACCTACAATCCTTTGACCTAGGTTATTGAAGTTATGTTAGGGTAGTGCGAAAACAATTTTTTATCTTCAACAAGAAAGAAGAAGGAACCTATTTTGGGTGGAGAAATATGGCTTTTCAATAGCAGATATAATCGGAAAAACTGAGTGTTTTGGTTAGGCAATATCGTGTTTGTAACATTCTTATTCAAATAAGTTTTGTATTCGAGTATTTCCTTAATTTATCAACTGTTTCAATCGAGAAATGTTAAATTTCAGATATTTGCAGTCATACCACAGAATCGTATCAGGCACGCATTTGGTCCAATTTTTTTTCAAATGGCTATATCTTTCAAACAGAGCCGAATTCAGAAAAATGAAAAAAGTTTTTTTTGGCCTCAAAAATCTACAGCTAAAATATATGTTCGAGTGAAAGATTCGCCCTGATAATGAAGATGTTAGAAAAAGTTTTACGGGGCAATCGAAAACTATTCAAAATGAACTGACTTTCTGTAAAGAGGAAAAATATCAAAAACCAATTATAAGGGTCTTAATTCTTTTCTGTTATCGTGGACGATACTACCGATATAGTGGCGAAAGTTTAATGCAGTGAAACATTTAGGTACGTTGATAAATTATCGGAAAATAAGGAAACGATTTTTAGGATTTTACGATTTGAGTGAAGATACAAAAACCGATATATGTCAAATAACATTGATGTTCATCATAATACTTTTCATCCTTAGAAGTCAGATGTAAATTTTTGTTATAGTCAACCACTATGTATCAGATTTTGTTTCATTGATCACCTCACCAGCTCACGAGGTCACGAGCCGCCACTGCAGAATAGGCTATTCAAGGGTGAGTGCAGACTCCACACTCCCCACCTACCTTTCTTCTATAAAAGAAGTATTCGATAGGACCCATAATGAGGCGCATTTGGAAAAATTTCGGTATGACCAATGGGCCACATGGCCCAAGTTCGGCTGACGCACGATAGGAGCAGGGGAAGAAGACTATGAACCTACATCCTTAACCTGAGATAAAGTCCAGTGGTGGACATCAAGATAAGTTTTACCTTTTACAATTCATTGTGTTTTTTTATATTCTGTTATAAATTCTGATATGATGATGAAAATCTAATTTGATGTTGAAATTCAAAGTTGATGTTGAAATTTTATATACGGTGGGTTTCACAAAGCGTAATCACCGGTGATCGCCGATCGGAAGTTGATAGAAAATCAACTCGATTTGACAGTTGAAAAATCAAGAATCAAGCCGGTGACCTTCGATTACCGGTGATTACGCTTTGTGAAACCCACCGTTAGAGTAGTTAATTCTTATTGTTAAAATTTTGATTTAGTATAATTATTTTCATCAGGCATTCGCATATTGGGATTTAGTATTGTGTATTCATAAGCAGATTACTTAGCCAAAGAAGGGGTTCCCTCGACTTTTACTGGGCAGGAACCCGTGCTTCCTATCTGTCATACACATATCAAAAATGATATCTGGTCTTGATTCGAGCATTTCGGCCGGCGTGGTTTGTTATATTTCGACGTTTCGCCAGATCGAGTGTCTGGCATCTTCAGGAATTATTTCTCTCTTGTACTTGTAACTTGAGCTATCCGATTTTGACGAGGGCGCAGGCTATAAATAGCGCTTGCGTGGGCTAGACATATCAAAAACCTCCTCAAGAGATGGATTGGTAAGAAATTCTCCTCTGAGTGGAACACGAGAACGGATCTCCGGCAGTCGAGACTCCTGATCAAGGGGCCTTCTTCAAAGGTCAAAAAGCTCTTGATTCTCGAGAGGAAGCAATTGTCTCTGGTGACTGGTGCTCTAACTGGCCATCTGTTTAACAAACATTTAAACAGAATGGGCCTAACTGAGTGTTCCCTGTGCCATTGTTGCAAGAACGCGGATGAAACGGCGGAGCAGATACTTTTCACGTGCGGCAACTTATCTACACTGAGGTTATTACACCTAGGGAACCCCACACCTTCCATCTCTATGGTGAGAGGGACTCCTCCTCGTTGGCTCGCGGCATTCTTGTCAGCGTGCCTTCGGGTCTGAGTCTCTCTAGTATTATACAAATGCGGTATGAACAATGGGCCATGAGGCCTACGTTTGGCCGACCAAAGGCGCCGCACAAGAAGAAGAAGATTCATGAATTGGTCATCTTTGATGAGGTCAAATTCAATTCTGTATGAACCTTGAGAATCTTCAGGGTAGGCTCGTATCTCAAATGCGGTTAAATTGGTTGATTGGAAAAATTCATTCAATTGGTTCTGACAACTGATGTAATGTTTTTTTGTAGGATTCTTGAATGCGGATCTACCTATAAGATGGATGAACGAGCGCTCAAAAGCTCCTGGCTTCACGTCGGTACTTCTTTTTCTTTTCACTAGTTAAACCCTGCACGACTAAACTCAACAACATAAAATTTCATGAATACCCACTCTGGGTGATTCCAACAGGTTTGGTTTTGTGTATTCCAATCATAACCAACATGAGGGGATGTGATGATCGAACAAGAATTATTGAATTCCTCAGAAGGATTCTAGTTTTTCTGAAGAAACATATGAAGAACAACATATCATGAAACTAATGTTGAACACTATACAATTTGTATAAATTCATTGAATCAAATAAGTAAAATGGGAGTTTCAATGTTTGCGGAGCTTCTACTTCAATGCTTATCTGTGTTGTTAGAAATCACCTTTCCACTTTTTATATTCTCAGCACATCTAGCACCATATTGGGGCATTCCTAGAGCAATTTCCATCCACGCTAAAACAGTTGGAGCTCTCCATCTCTCCATAGGAATTGTGGACGCTTCCCTCAACAATCTTAACTTTTCAGCATAGCCTTCCTCTGTTAAAGGAGACCAACTTCTATAAGGCTCGAATACGTGTTCACCTGGAAATAAAACAGTTAAATGATAAAAGAAGGCTAGGTTAAAGGTGAAATAGTATATCAAGTTCCATGGAGCGTACTGTATGTGAAGAATTTCAAATTCTACCAAGCTCAATCAGTTTGTTTTTGTTAGTTTAACCCTTTCGAGTCCAGTGGTTTCGCTGGTAAACCACCTTCCTTAATTTTGCTCATGATGCTTTTATCGCCCAGTGGTTTCGCTGTGAAACCACTGATTTTTATAAAATCTAATAGAAAAAATCGAATTTTACGTCCATATCGGCATTCAATAAGCCCTATCAGTTGAAAAGAAAATGAAAAAAGAATCTAAAACAAAAAAAATTAATTCTGCCCGGAAAGGATTAAGGTTAAACGATAAAGATACAGCTGATAATCATCAAGAATCAAATGATGATCATTTCAAATTTTCAAAAACGATCATGTCAACTATTTTTTTGTGTTAAAATATTATTGCCCATATGGAAATTGCATTGTTGAAGGCATCTTTGTGTGGAAGATTCTACATATTCAGTTCAAATCAGTAGTAGATAATGACTCACTCGTTTCTTGCAGGGAACTGGCCTTATTTCTATGTCTTGAACGAGCGAAAACTCTAGAGATACTACCCCATGTTCCTCCTCGACCACTACTGGTTCTTGTTTGTGGCTGTTTTGGTCTTCGACTTATATTAATTGGTTCTGGTTCTATAGGCGAACTGAGTTGTTCTACAGATCTAGAAATCGAAATAATGTATTTTACGAGGAGATGAATCCGAAAAGTTCAAAAATAGTTAATTGGGTCTCGCAAAATCTCACTCACCTTGATAAAACACTTGTGTCAATAGATCTAGAGAAATTGTTAGCATTAAGTGGTGATAGAGTTGGACTACAGTCTTTAGTTGTGATAGCTGCAAAATATTAGAAAACATGCTCAGTAAATTTATGTTAGATGGCTAACCAACGTCTAAATACATATTCATTATTTTAGTGGTAAAGCAGGTTGTACATCTATTCACACCATTCAATAAATAATAATGGCGATAATTGACATTTTCATGTTCAGAGTGCCTTATTTTGAAAAATTCCGTTAAATTTCAAGGTTATATTTATTGCTATGATGAAAGCACAGAAAATTTTTAGTGACTTTTTTGTAACTAGAAATAAAGGTGCGACTGGACTTCCAAGGCCTGCTTTGATGTCAATAATTCTTGGATAGACTATATGTCCAGTTTGAACAGAATGAGATGAGAAGGAAGTTCTGTGTTTCCAGTGTGATTATTAGTGTCATTAATGTGTTGTCTAATCCGGTCCCTAAGTTACTGTTTCGTCTGACCTATATTACATCGATTACAATTATGGCAGTGGATCTTGTTAATATCTTCAGATATATGTGTATTAGGTACCTACTTTGTCTTCTAACCGAGTGATTTTTTTCGGTATTATTGTATTTTGTAGTATTGTATTATAAAATGCATAATAACATTTATCTACTCCCCTAGAATAATATATCCATTATCAACTGATTTTGATTTGTAATAGTCTCTACAAACCAATAGTGTGAGGTAATAATAACTCACGCCTATAACTCACTCTAATACAAATAGGATAAATGTAGCTTTCGAAATGAATAAAACAGTCGGGTCAATGGGGAACTCTATTCCAGACATCAAGGTAACGTTCTCGTTATCCATTAACACATTTTCTTAGGTCTGAATATCCAAAAATTGCATTTGGAAAACGTGAATATTTGACGTTTTCTACGGGATTCGACATCGATTCGATTTTCGACCACAGAAATCGCTTTTGACAACAATTTTGAAAATGCAGATTAATTCGAATTTTACTGAAAAAGTCGAAGATAAAGTATAGTCGTTAATGTTCTCCTCGTCCATTACGTAGTTACAAGAGAATTAAATTGTCCAATTACTGATGAATTATTTGTTTTATTTATAAAGTATAGTGTTCAATTCGCGGTAATAATATCTTATTCTCAGGTTCCAACATAATGGTATCATCAACGTATAACTTCATAAAGGGAGTGAAAAAACCTAAATTTTCGGAAGCGAACTCAAAAACATTAATCACTAGCTGGCCCGGCGAACTTTGTTCCGCCTAAATGATACTTGGTGGATTTCACAAATCGGTCACCGGTGATCGGATATCAACGGCTTGGTTCTCTGATTTTTGATCTGTCATATGTTTCCTTGGATATGAGCTATCACACAGAACAGATACACAAAAATAATATGTCATTATATGTCAATCACTAATAATGGCAATTTTGGATTCAGTTATTTCCGCAAATATATTTATTACCCGAACAAAAATTCAAAAACATTTTGAAAATTATGAGAAAAGATGAGAATGGACATCTCACGATTGGAACTCATCGCCAAAATCCGATTTACTTGACATTTCGATAAAAATTCACTGTGATATTCACCCGCTTCTGGATCTGTTAATTTCATGGTACCTACTATAAGCCCTATGTAAAATGTAAATTACACAGTAATTGATGTCATATGTTCTTTTTTCGACAATTTCAAAACACGACGACCGAAATGCTCGAAAAAAGAACAGATGACATCAATAGATGGCCGCGAAAGCCTCAACAAATTCATCGCCATTTAATTGTGATAATGCCAAATATAGTACCTTCACGATTACGTTATTTGGAATAAATAAAACTATAAAAATAACTAATAATCATCAGTCATAATGTGTGAATAGCGCCATCTGAAGTGGTAAGAACTAAACTTTTCTCATATCTCAACGAAATCTAATCATTTTAGACATCTGTACTCCTACGCTAAGACATTTTGATTTTGCCCAACAGCGCAGAGTTGTAGGCAACTCAAATTACACACTATTACAATGACTGTAGAGGGAATATAGTCACTGTACACACTATTTGTTTTTATCGCCATCTAACGCGGAGAATATCAAATGAAGTACAAACGAATAAGCGGTAGCGTAACTGTAACTGTAGCGACATCTAGTGGCCTTACTCAAAAGGAGGAAAAGCATTTCCTGTATAAGTAAAATTTTCATCGATTTTTTTCAAAGTTTCATTGTATTTTATAATAACCAGACCGTAGACGAATCCATATATGAAATTTCATAACAAACAGTCAGTCCATCCGATCTCGAGTTATAAATGGTGTAACCAACATCTTTCTTTTATATATATATATAGATTACTAGAACAGCAAAGGGGGCATGTTGGTGCCATAATAGTATATTCTAAAAATAGTTGCAGAATGGGCTCCTATTCCAATACGAATGCGTGAGTATTGAATTCAATGAAAAATTGATTTATAGGTCCTAGTGACTTTCATATTGTATCTTGGCAGTTGGTGTGAATGTTAGGAAATACGAAAATTGACGTCTGCTGGAATTTGATAGGATCGAAATTCATTGTTGACAACCACAAAACGAAAAATGTAACTGAAAACGATGCTGTAATGAATTCATTACAGCACTGTTTTTAGTACTGTAATGAACTCATTACGATACTTAAATAGAGAAAGTTATTTATATCATTGTTTTTTAAAACTAAAAAAGTTATTATCAAAACACAAGTTAACCAATGTTATAAGAGTCAACTTGTTTAATTTTGTTTAGCAACTAATGAACTGCCACCGTTCACGAATGCTATTAATAACCGACTCTCTAGGGATATTTGTAAATATACTGCCAAACTGTCAAAGAAAAACCCAGAAGGAGCTGTTTGAATTTTAATTTTTTTTGGTAAATCTTATATAGTATAGCAATAAGTAAATGATTAAATTTGGAGAACAATACCGTGAATGTTTTTCCATGTGAACATGTTTTTTTATTCAAATATTGTAGTCGTTTTTTAAATTGTACAAAAAACCAGCTGTTCGAGGAGATACAATGTCGATGTTTAGTTGTTTGGAATGCCTTGAGCACATGTACGCGGAATTGATCGCCAGCTAAGTTAATTTGAAAGATGGCGAATTATTGGTCTACGAAAGGCGTGTTAGGAGAACAAGGCGATCCTGTAACTGTCCGAACGGTTAACCGCCAGATAAGGTCTTTTTGAATGCAGCATTATCGACCCATACTGTGGTACCTCTGACGGTTGAGCATCGCTGGCAACGATTACAGTAGTGCAGAGAACATCAACATTGGAATATGGAATGGCATCAGGTCGTCTCGATTCTCCTCTGAGACATGAAGTACGGGTAGCTTGGGATAGTATTCCTCCAGAAGAATTAGACCATCTTATTGCATCAATGCCAAGACGTGTTGGGGAGTGTATAGATAATCGTGGTGGAAAACACATTAGTAACACATTTATTCAAAAAAATTGTAAACCCTTCGTTGTTTTCTCCAAATTTCAATCATTTACCCCTTGCTATACCATCTATGTTTCACAAGAAAAAATCGAAATTTAAACAGCTTCTTCAGGGTATTGCAGTTTCTTTTTCAGTAAGTATAAACTTACTACGTCGAAAGAAATGGGAACATACTTATCAGACACTTCAATTTCAGATATACAGGGTGTTTCATTGGCAAATGAACATACGGTAACCTGAGCTAGAGCTACCCTAGACGAGTCCAAAAAACCGATATCTGATAGGTCTAATCAATTCCATAACCGAGATACAGGGTGGTTTATGTATTCAGCAAAAAAATTTCAATTCCTTATAACTTTTGAACCAACCAGTATAGCCGGTTGATATTTGGAACGTATGATTCGCTTCTACAGGTCGATCGATTCCTTTTTGAATTTCTAAAAAAAAATCCAGGTCCGTATTTGAAAAATATGGGACTTCTTCCAAGCTGAGTTCAGTAGATTTCATTGTCCCGCACGTCTTTTTGCTGAAAGAGAGCTTCAGGGAAATATTCAATTGAATATTTGAATTCCACAAAATTCTCAGAAAAATCGTACATACATTATGATCAAATTGAATTTCTTTTGTCCCACTAATTGTACATTCGAATTTCATAATATTCTGAGGAATCATTTGAAGTTATTTCCGGAAAAACAAAGATGAATAAATAACTAAAGAAACAAAAAACTGAACAGGAATTACAGAAGGTACTCGAAAGTACCACCATTTTGTTCAATACACATTCTTGCCTCTTCGAAATATGAATGATACTTTGTCACGAGGGATTGGGTCTTCAATATGAGGAATTCGCATGGACGGGCTGAACAGAATCCGTATGCGGTCAGGCATACGAAATTTCAATACAAATTTTCAGAAAATGGTATGGTATGGTGTGGCGTTTATGAAAATCGATTGATTGGGCCAGACGTCCTACAAAGACGGCTTACGGGTTATCTTTACTTAGATTTCCTCCAATGCATTTTCAGCATGATGGAGCTCCACCTCATTTGAGAGTTATGGTCAGACAATATTTAGATCAGAACTTTCCAAATATGTGGATATGCAGAGGTGGACCGCATGCCTGGCCCGCTAGGTCACCAGATTTCAATCCTGTTCATTATTTCATTTGGGGTCATTTGAAATGTTCAGTATTTTCATCTGAAATAGGAAGTGAGGAAATCCTCATGCAACGTATCGAAGTCGCCTACAATGAAATACGTAATAATCCAGATATGATCAAAAAAAGTATCAGACATATTTTGAAGAAGGCAAGAATGTGGTTTGAACAAAATGGTGGTACTTTCGAGCACCTTCTGTGATTCACGTTAAGTTTTCATGTTTCTGAATTCATTTATTGATTTATTCATCTTTGTTGACTTCAAATAAATTTTTCTCGATGAATAATGTTTTTCCGGAAAAAACTCCAAATGATTCCTCAGAAAATTATGGAATTCGAATGTGCAATCAGTGGGACCAAAAAAATTGAATTTGATCATAATGTACGATTTTTCTGAGAATTTTGTGGAATTCCAATATTCAATTGGATCTTTCCCTGAAGCTCTCTTTGCGCAAAACTATGTGCGGAACAATGAAATCTATACGGAACCCCATTGAAAATTTTCTGCTCTTCTCAAATATCTCAATGAAATCCCAAATTTTCAATATACAGAGTGTTGAATCTCAGCTTGGAAGAAGTCCCATATTACGGACCTGGAATTTTTTGGAAATTCGAAAGTAAATCGATCAACCTGTAAAAGCGAATCATATGTTCCAAATATCAACCGACTATACTGGTTGATTCAAAAGTTATGAGGAATTGAAATTTTTGGTGAATGCATAAACCACCCTGTGTCTCGGTTATGGAATTGATTAGACCTAGCAAATGTCGGTTTTTTGGACTCACCTAGGGTAGCTCTAGCTCAGGTTACCGTATGTTCATTTACCAATTAAACACCCTGTATACGTTGTTAATTGAAAGGTGTTTTCTACAGTGTACCCACATAGAGCTTGATAGTACCTGTGAAATATGTAAATACTGGTCCGAATAATATCTAGGAGATATATAAAATCGAGACCATATCTCAATAATTGCTAATCTCAATTTTTCTCAAATTAACAAGGTTAACTTTGCTTTCTATGGTTGTGCTGAATTATCATAGTCCAAGTATTGCATTCTCTTGTAGCTCTGAAGAAGTCGATAGACTTCGAAACGTTGGCCTTGTTTTAAAAAAGGATAATAAAGTTCGGTCCAACTAATCGGTTCTTGAGTTTCTGTTTTTCAAACCATGGATAATACTGAATAATGATAAACCTGTTATATTTTATATGGAAACGTGAGCCCATTGTGTGAGTTTCAAATAACAGAAGAAAAATAGAACAAATCAAAAATCTCTTAAAATCATTCATATAAATATTACCGGTTTCGGGATGACTAAGACGCATCCCATCCTCAGGTTCCTACAACAGTAACAATAACTAAGTAATGGCAAGTAAAGAACAAAATAGGGTAACAAACCTTACAAAGTGCTGTAGTGTTGAAATAACAACTAAGATTAGGACCAATACTAAAAAATCTTATTTTTTATAACAAGAAACCAGGACAAGCCAAAATCAATTACAAAATGGTGGAACAACACTGATGTAGCAGAAGATTAACAGGAACAGCGCCATCTGGGCTTGCCGTGGACTGGCTTGAGAGTTGAGTTACAGAATTTTTTAAATCAAATTGATGACCAACATGATAATATCAAGTTTACTATGGAAATAGAGGAGGATAAGAAGATAAGTTTTCTTGACCTCACAATTAAAAACGTGGAGGGTAGGCATAACTTTGAAGTTTATAGGAAACGTAGGTACACACACAGGGCTAATTAGTGATAATAACTCTAACCAACCTTTTTCACATAAACTAGCTGCATTAAATAGTTATGTTAATAGAGCCTGTAGTTTACCATTGGATGTTGATGTTTTTAATAAATAATAGTATATTCTAGAACTAGTTGCAGAATGGGCTCCTATTCCAATACGAATGCGAAATTCGAAAACGAGCGACGAAGGAGCGAGTTTTCGAACGCATGAGTGTTGGAATTGCATTCTGCAAAGAGTATTAGACGATATTTTCTCTATTTCAGTCAAATTTTGTGAAATTCAATGAAAAATTCAAATTATAGGTCCTAGTGACTTTCATATTGTATCTTGGCAGTTGATGTGAATGTTAGGAAGTACGAAAATTGACATTTCCAAATTGACGTCTGATGAAATTTAAAAGGAGCGGAAATCATTGATGACAACCACAAAACGAAAAATGTTACTGAAATCGATGCTGTAATGAATTCATTACAGCACTGTTTTTAGAACTGTAATGAACACATTACGATACTGAAATAGAGAAATTAAAATTATAAAACTGATTGCCACTAGTCATAATTTTGACTCGAGTCTTGTTGATAAGTTGGTCTATAAGTTTAGGAATCTTAATCTTATACGGCATATTTCTCCACTTACGAATACTAGTACGGACCATAGTCCTAAAAATAGTTATTAATTATACAAGGGAAAAAAGTATTAGATTTTAGCTCGAGGTTATGTTGTGTCCCGACACGAAGCGAGAGCTAAAATCTAATATTTTTCATGTGTATAATACACTAATTTTTTCTGTGACAGAAAAAACGACGATTTAATAGTGAAAGAACATATTATTACAATATAATAAGTCAGAATGTTATCGATATGAAATTTGAATTTTTAAACCAGTAAGCTGTTGTAGTTATAGGGACAATTAGACCTGCGTTGCTAAGGAAAACTTCAAAGTAATCAAATATCTGTCAATTTAAGTCCGTGATTTGATTCAAAAATTGCGAACTCAGAAATTGTTTAGTAATTATTTTGAATAATATAAAGTGAATAAATGTCTGATTCCGAGTTTTCTCTGACTCCACCGGAGTTGATAGAAGCAGCACAAGTAGAATCACGAAAATTATTGCCAGCTAAATCGCGGAAAATTTACGAAACCGGGTATTCAAGATTTAAGGAAAGGAAAATGAAAAGGAAATGCACTACTTTCTCGGAGACAGTGTTATTGGCTTATTTTTCGGAACTGGCACAAAAACAAAAGCCATCAACAGTGTGGTCGAATTATTCAATAATAAAAAGTATGTTACGATCCAATAATAATGTAGAGATTTCAACATATTTCAAATTACATTTCTGAAACAAAATGGGAAAGGTTACACGCCCAAGAAAGCTGCGATTTTTACACAAATTAGTAATTTTTTAAATAATGCACCTGATGAAGTTTATTTAATGGCCAAGGTTGTTGTTGTATTTGGGATTGCAGGAGGCATGTATACACTCGGAATGAGAATCAAAATTACTACTCACTTTGGTACATATGCGGGGGTGGTAATGACGAAACTATGGACACTGAATCGGCATCAATATTTCCTCCTTCTATGGTAATGGTTGGTGTTCCGTCAGTGGTTGAATCCGAAAGATTTCCAGCTATTGAAGTTGCGCCACTTTCACGGTCAGAGCTCACTCTCACTCCAGAATCGGCACTGCAACTACCACGATCACCAGAAATCAAACCGAGACCGTGGTGTCCTGAGATCAAGCCACCAGAACCAGGCGTTAGTGCCCCACCATTTATACCATGCCGTGGAAGCGATGCCAGAGATTCCTGATCCGATAAACAGCCACTTGAAGCAAGTTGACGACGAGCCTGTAAAATTCGGATAATATGTGATCGAAGCATGGATTTGGGAATTGAGAGAGAAATATCGGCTGCACCAGAATGAAGCATTTTTGCGCAGTGCGCAGCTCTGTCAGGGGGCACAATAGACCTTAAGGTCGCAGTGGACTGTAACCCCTTCTCACTATAACTATAGAGTGCTATCAATATTTCTCATCACAGAATCCAAAGCAATCCTAAGAACATGTTATGGCCGCCAATTTTCGATCACAGTTTCTAATTTTAGGTTTTATCTTCACTTTTCGATTTTATTCAATGGTTTCATAAAAATATTCTTCGAATTTGTTGCATGAGAATACTCTGTGACCATAGAAGAAAAATGATCCCATTAATAATTCACAAGTGACAGGTCTAATTATTAGTACCTAGTTACTATGGTTTTCATATTCATCGAATCTGTCTGATTCGATGAATTCGACATGAATCGAGAAAAACACAAATAACTCGGGAATTACTGACTTTAGAAACAACAGTATCTTAGAGTGGTGTCACTATTTTTCTTCGCAGAATCCAACGTAATCATGAAAAAAGAGGGTTATGGCCAATTTTCGATCACAGTTTTCGACGCAAAATTTGAAACTCACTGTGATGATATTTATGAAATTCAAAAGATGCATGTCTTTTCCACATTCTTCTTCTTTGACGTTGTGAGGAAGGTTTACACTCGGGATGTTCAGAATGAGATAAATTAATATAATACGACTATGAATTTTTGACTTTTTTCAGGTTTTTTGTTCGATATTTTGGAAACTATTCGAAAGAATACAATGGTTTCAACAGAAATGTATCAAGCATGAATACTCAATCATATCAGACATAAAAAAATTAAAAAACAAAATTTGTACAGATTTATTTTCACTCCTTATGTAACCGGAAATGCTCAGACTCCAAAAAATATTTTAGGTCTGTAGAGAATTTCGAACAACATCATAATCCCAATTTTCAGATTAAAAATATGTCCTGTTCTCCAGAAACCTCAAATGGGCACTCGGACTTGGGACACCCTGTTGTATATGTAATTGGTAATTTACTTCGTTGTGAATGATATCTTCTGTGCAGTATGGTCAGATGGTGTATCCATATACCTAATATTCAATAATGGAAGTCCATTACCTCGTCCATTACCGACTGATTTCTGAGGAAATTTCTGAGGAAATGTCTCAGGATTGAACTCGGACCTTCCGGGTCCAAGAACAACGCCCTTACCACTAATGAACCTTAATGTTTCTCTGTCAAAATTTTTTTTATCAATTCACCGTCGCGTAACGATGTCTGTCTGTATTTCTGGTGTTTGGAGCCAGGAATCTTGTCACACGATTATTTGAATCAGAGGTCAGGTACAATTCTGTCTGCCTGTCCGGCCGTGCGTATGAGCACGATAACTCGAACGGAAGAAGGAACATGGAACTTGAAATTGCCGGGAAAGGTTCAGATCTCGAATTCCGCGGTTAAGTTATCAAAAAACAATATTGTTGATCTTTTACACCCCAACGACGTCCCAAAGTCTTTCTCAATACCAAATGGATGATGATCGACTTCAACCCCAATGAGAGATTTTTGGTTGAAAAAAGTGCTAACAAAATTTTTTCAATCGAATGCAGATACACTAACTGTAACTGTAGTTCGCAATCTTATGAATAAACGAGTTTATCTATCTGTTATAGATTTGAGATCGATCCGTTCCTGGCTCCACTCATTTTTAAAAGCTTTTATTTAACTTATTCATATTGATATACACATAGATTCGAATGTTTTGCATCTCCTTTCACTCATGTTAAGGAATTTTTCAGAATAAACAACTTTTCATTTACCAATGTTTATCTTCCTGAATCTTTATAATATTTTTGCAAGAAATATGATTTTTTTGAGATCACTCAAGAGAGTGATCTTCGATTAGCACTAGCAGTTGAATTTGAAGATTTTCACTGACCGTGCAAGAATTGTGGTTCCCATTATAGAGTTGGTGTTTCGCAAGAGTGATGTATTTCGGATATGGCATCGCAATCTCCAGAACAATTCTCTTCGTGACAGACCAAGGAGCGGAAGAAGGCGTGACATACAATCAACGATGAAATCGCTATATCAACTTCACTGTCAGGAGGAATATGATCAGTACCGACCAAGACGCCGACAAGTGAAGAAGTACAGAGAGTTTGAGTTTGCTTGTGCTTATAAAAAGTTTTTGTGTTTCCGTGCGTAGAGTCCAGATCCGAAAGAATCGTTGGTTCCGTGTGTGAGTGATTTACGGACTTTTTAGTGAAGTTGAAAAAAGGAGTGAAGTGACTATTATCCGAATTTAAACATAGATGAAAATTCGGACAACGATGGATTCTGAGGATGAGAGTGATGATCTGAAGAAACTCGTCAAGTTGCTACAGGAGGATGATGAGCTCAGAGCCAGTTTAGCCGCTCTGACAACTTTCATGGCCAATCGGACCAGCGAGTTGAAACTCTTGAGAGAAGAACTCTCAAATATGAAATTCCCAAATCCTTAAGTAAGAAGTTATTCCCAGGTTTTGTTCTGAACCAGGAACATCGGCCCAAAACAATCCCAGTAACACTAATCCAGTTATCCCTCTCAAAAAGATAACCTCAAGCATTGAGGATAGCAAGAAAGCTTTGTAACCTCTAGGACAGGCATGGGCAACCTTTTTTGCAGCGGGTCAAATAGAAAAATTTTTCGTAGACCACAGGCCAAAATAAAATTTTTAACAGTAAAAAATTCATTCAACAAATTGACATAATATGAAATTGACTAAATTTGTGCATGAAAAATTGAATATTATTTGTTCGGCGGGCCAAAGAAATTCTATTCGCGGGGCTGAGGTTGCCCATGCCTGCTCTAGGAGCACCTCGGACCAAGCGAGCCAGGAGAGAAAGTTCGTCCTCAATTGAGGACAAATTGAAAACATCCACAGTGACGACTCAGTCACCTAAAAAAGAGAAAATTACCCCAGTGACAATGATGAGAACTTCAGACTGGACGGAAATGTCTAAAGCTCTCTACAGCAAGAAAATAAATTATAACCGGGCAACGGTTGGTTAAGACGCCATAAAAATTATTCCCTCGTCTGCAGACAACTTCAGGAAACTCAAAGAATTTCTTGATCAACAAGGTGATGAATATTTTTTACTTACCAAATGGAAGAAGTATACACCGTTATAGATACTTGCCACTTGACGCGGATATTGAAGTGATTAGGAATGACTTCAAGGTATTGAAGATGCTGAAGTGACGAGAATGACGTCAAATGAAAGAAAAAAGGCAATCCCTCACTACCTTTTCAAAACGCAGCACAAGGAAATATTTCAAATCAAAAAGATCTACAGCCTGAATCGAAATAGAGCCAAAAAAGAAGCCAGAAGGCCCAGGACAGTGTCATCGCTGTAAGAGCTATGGACATGCTCAAAATAAACGCACATTTTCGTGAAGGTGCGTGAAATTTTTAGGAGCACATTGCACAAAAAAGTGTGTATTGACCCAAAAAGAAAGCGAAATGAACGCAACATGCGTTTTATATTACCAGAGTGGACATCCAGCCAGCTATAAAGGCTGCAGCCGTTATAAAAATCTAACCAAAAAAAAATACCAACAAAAAAAGAAACCCTTACCAAGAAAATGGTAGAAAAAAATGGAGACTGGTATTGCTGTTGAAAAACCACCTGTACAAAAAACAAAGAATTCCCCCACGAAACCAAATCTAGCCAAAAGAAAAGACTATAAAGAATAATGCAGAGATTTTAAAACTAAAATCCAGAAAAATATCACGAATATTCAACAAATTAACACTCTTGATGAATTAGATGAATCAGTTACAGTATTGGAGAGTGCGATTATGAAATCCTATGAAGAGAGATACACCAAAAAAGGTGAAAGAACTGATGAAAGTTAACAGAAGAATAAGAAAGAATGACAGGATACTGATAAAATCAGACTGAATCTATAGTCAAATACCTAGGAGCTCCTAGCAAATACTACGGCAGCTCAGAACGAATAGAGTGAATAAGGAAATCAGTGAAGTCAACACGGAAGACCACTTTGCATGGAAAATGTAGCAAAATTTACGCAATGAAAAAACGATAAATCTAACGCTCTTGCCGATACTATAGAAAGGGAGTCAAGAAGAAATTATTGTGAAGAGGACGATGAGGAGCTAAGAGAATTAATTGAAGATAATGGAGAAGAAATGAAAGAAGCACCACAGGATGGCAAAATCCTTCACCCAACATCTCCGGCCGAAATCAAAGAGATGATCAACAATTGTAAAACAAGAAAGCCTCCTGGTGAAGATAAATTACAAATCTCATGCTGAAAATAACATGATGATAATGTCAAAGAAAGGAACAGCAGCACTCACAAGCAAAGCAAACGGTGTGATGTAAACAGAACACTTTCCAAAAAGATGGAAAACTGCCGAAGAGAATGTTTTCAATGAATCAGGTAAAGACAGTATGTTTTCACAGAACTATAGACCAATAAACCTGCTCCCAGCCCTAGGGAAAACTGTGGAGAGAGTATTAGCCAGACGAGTTAATAAAGAAACAGAATTCCTGGCGACGATACCGAGAGAACAATTTTTATTCCGAGAACACATTTCCTAAGAATGACCGAGTATATCACAGAAGGATTTCAGAATAAAGAAGCCACAGGACGACTACTACTTAATGTAACCAGAGCTTTTGATAGAGTATGGCATTAAGGACTAGCATATGAAATGATAACCGCAGGTTATGCATCCAAGTTATGCAGAATAATAGGAAATTATTTGAGGGATAGGAACTTTTGTGTGAAAAAAGATGATGTTCATTCCACACTCAGATATTCAGAAGCAGGAGTTCCTCAAGGATCTTTACTAGGACCTCTACTCTATAACATATACATACTGATATACCAAGAAATCCAAGAGGCCTGCTTGCTCTATACGACGACAATACGGGCATTGCAATAAGGAACAGAAATACAAAAATAATTCACAAAAGACTACAAGAAGCTGGAGATAATATATCAGTCAATGGTGTAATAGTTGGAAAATCAAAATCAATGAAGTAAAGCGTACTCCTTCAAAAGAAAAGACTTAAGATGGAATCGAAAATTTACAATTTACACGACAATGAAATTGAATGACAGAATGAAGCTAAATACCTAGGAGTAATATTAGACAAAGGACTTACGTGGAAACAGCATATTAAGTATGCAGTGGATAAAACGAATGTAGTAATGAAAAGGTTATACCCGATCAAAGGCAGATGAAGCCAAATGAACAGAAACACGAAGTTGAGGACCATAAAAGCAGTCGCCAGACCGCAACTAACATATGGATCAACAGCATTGGGCTATACAGCGAGAACCCATATGAAGAGAATACAAAGTACAGAAAATAAATTTCTGAGATGGGAATTAAACGCCCCCTGGTTTGTAAGGATTGTACAAATCCGAAAAGACATAGAATGGGAGTTCATCACTACGTTCATCAAAAGAAAAGCTGCAAAAGCCTATGAAAGAGCTAGTGAACATGCAAATGACGACCTCAGAAGGTTACTTGACTATGACCCCGCTGAAGATGGAAAAACAGCGAGAATTTACCACAAAAGACCTAGAGACCAATTGCAAAAATGAAGATATAGAACTCTACACTTAGAGATACATCCAATTGAAGGATGAACACAAACACTTAGCATAAAAAAATGTGAAAGAAAAAATAACAGGTGAGAAGATGGAAGGTTTATAGGCCTATGCCCGGAACCAACCGCAGGAGAGGTGTTGAGTCGGTAAGAATCCGACACTACCCAGAAAGACTGGGTGTCTGATGTATAAATCACCAATCCTATAACAAAAAAGGGAATCTGATCATAGCATTACCAGCACTCCAAAGAGATAGAAGACAGGACTAGGGACTACAAGATGTAGACGAATACTTGCAGCAGGATTGAGATGTCGTTGACCACTGAGGGTACCCCGACTGCAATCTGAGCATATAGCTCGCCATTTTTATTGGGCCCAAAAGCACGTGGTCCTATCCGGAGAATTTTGGAAATCGATGATTTTTCCTGAGGAGAGAGGATCTGTCTGATACCCATAAAATTCGTGTGTGGAGGAAGCCAACGAGAACACCAGCTCGCCCGTGCTTCGACAAAGAAAGTGTGGTGGATGTTATATCCAATGGTCGTACAGCATTAATTCATATGCAGAACAAATGAATGATGCTTGATATTTCAGAAGATTTGAAATCCTCACGTGAGATTATGGCGAGCTGTTGGTGATCCACAAGCTTTTATGGACGATAAAAGCCAGACTTCATCGCACCAAAGTCACCGAAGGCTTCAATCGTTTCGACTATCCCGCTCTCTCCAGACTAGAATCCCATAAAACATGCTTAGATGAGATAAGATTAAGGAGGGTGCTTGGCGGGTCAGTAATTTTATTTAAGAAAGGTTAATAGTGTGGTATGAATTTGTTCAAAAACTGTAGGTGTTCCTTTTGCTTGAAACTAATCAAGTAAGTAGTATAGTATAGTTCGGAGATAAGGGTGTTGCAAAGCTTTTAAACCTATATTTGTAGATCTGTTGTGAATGTTGAAGATGATCTACCCAAATAGGACCCAGGAAATAAATGAAACTTTGTTAGACCTAACCACATTTTGCGGTGGCTTAGTAGCACTGCAAAACTTTCTAGAAATTCGAGAATATTAACTGAGCCTTCATTTGAAACCGATCAATATAATTCCTTCGATATCCTTTTAATTTAGTTACGAGCAGTAAAAACTCACCTCTTGGAGTTGTTCCTGTGCTATTTGAAGCTGAACTTCTTTGGCATTGAGTTGAGCAGCTAGAGACAAACTTCTTTCAGCTTCATCTCTGGCGTGTCGTAGTAAGCTCCAACGCTCCCTTTCACGTTCTTCTCTTTCCGTAGACAGTTGTTGTACCGAACTGTTCGTGTCTCTTACTCTCTTCAAGAAAATCATTCAATTTATTTCTCAATTAATAGCGATATAAATTGAAGATACCATATGAACATTAATAATCAAATTGTCGAAATACAAGACGCTCTCGATAGAATTAGGTCGAAAATAATAGTCGGCTATTTGTCATAGTCTTGGGATATTACCTCCGAATATCACGAATATATATACAGGGTCTTTCACGAGGAACCTCACCCATATTTATAAGGGAAACTACTGAACGTATTTTCATGAAATTCAGCACTTATAAGTATTTCACGATGCTGATGAAATCTAAAATATTTTCAAGGCATGAGCACCTCCGGTTTTTCCGGAAATGACGTCAACTTCCGTTTTTCAAATTAGAACACCATTTTTTTATTGCAGAAATAGATTCCTTAGAAAATTTCAAATTATTTTGATGTAACATTTTTCAGTTTTGGTTGGAAAATTCTCTCTGAGCGGGAAAATTCGAAAAAAAAATCGAAAATAGAGCTCCGCTGAAACAAAAATAACTTCGAGGTTTTTGAATGGAAAATTTTCATTTTTGGGATTTTTCAAGATGTAAGATTGATGTATCCACTTTAAAAATCAAAATCGCGATTCATGATACAGGGGGTGAAAAAATCGCTTTCAAAGTTAGGGATGACAAAATCGTGAAAAATCAATTTTTTCAAATTAGAACCCCATTTTTTATGGCAGATATTGAATCTACGTTAAAAAATAATGTGAGTGTATGCATCACACCCTTGCCCTAAAGTGGTTATTTTCTGAGTTATTCACAAAAAACTGTTTTTCGTCTTGAATTTTCAGCTATTTCTTTTCCCTTCACGCCAAAAAGATGAAATTTTCAGATAAGTACAAGTACAGACATAAAATAATAAATCGGTCCAAGCGTAGATCCCTAGGACACACCTAAGGTAATTTTCCTCCTGGTAGATCTTTTACCATCTAAATCTACTATCTGATATCCCTCTTGCAGATAGGAAGTCATCAGAATCAATGATTTTATGCCAATATGTTCCAAAATTGATATGAGCTTATCATGGTTGACTCAATCAAAAGCCTTGCTCAAGTCCATGCAGGCTAGCATCTCTTCATCCACATCATCTAGTGCTCCCATGATAAACTCGTCGATTTGGGCTAGTGCTGTGGAAGTGAATTTTCCACCTTTGAAGCTATGTTTCTGACAGCCAATCAATGTTAAGGAGAAACTCGAAAATTTTCGAAATGGTTGTATCGATTTGGGTCTGTAATAAAGGAACAGACCTTGGTGACCCTTTTTATGTATGTTAGGTGTTGCCCTTGCGACCTTCAGCTCATTTGGAAAATACTGCTGAAAGCCATCGTTTATTGAATGCAACTGTGGATCGGCCAGACAATGCACACAATCTCATTCAGTATTCTTACTGAGCAGTCATATATGTTTCGTGAGGATTTATTTTTCAATTCTGGAACTGCTTTCACTACTTCCTTATGCGTCCTTGGAGTTGAAAAAAATGAGCGAGGATTCGAAACTTTCTCATTTTCATCAATTTTTCATTCATTTCTTGGCTGATGCTCGGCCCGGTCAACTTTTATGTAATGGTCGAAATATAAATGTTGAACATTTCCTGCAGGAGTCCGAGAGGGGTAGCATTTTCCTGTTCTGGCTTTTACTTTGGAGTTTATAACTTGCCATATGGGCGATTCTTGATGTCTGATGATTTTATGAACTGCGCATTTTTTGATGGTATTGATCATGATTATAAATCAATATAGATTGCTCTTAGGTCTCCCGAGGGGACCCCTCAAAAGCTACAACCATCTAAGCTCAAAGAGTTAATAGTTAAGAGAATCTGTTGGGCTCTGTGTAGGCTTTGTTTCTGTGTCCTCGCGCCACCTTAGGTGCAGCGCTGTTAATTTTTGAACCAGCAGTGAAAGAACATGGAATTCTAGGAATTCCAAAATCCATCCATTTTAGGCACAACATATCTTCAAGATGAAACATGCCTTATTCTCAAAAAAAATTTTTGAAGACAAGCTGTTATAACAACACTCATCCGCCATTTGAAGCCGCCATCTTGAATTCCTCAATTTTGAAGAATCGTTATTTCCGACCCAGAAAACCCCCATATACCAATTTTGAATAGAAAAGGATCATAATTACAAAATTCGTCCGCCATATTGTGGCCGACATCTTGAATTTCCCAATTTTGAACAAAAGTATCATCATTTTCGAACCCAAATACCCCCAGATACTAATTTTGAATGGAATCGGATCATAATTACAAAATTCATCCGCCATTTTGGAGCCGCCATTTTGTTTTTTTCTATAAAAAATATTTTATGATGCATTGTCACCAGAATTATGAACACCTGCAAAATTTCAAATCAATCGGACGATTAGAAGTGTGTCATATTCAACTTGCAAGATTTGATTACAGACACCGGGACAGGTGAAACTAAATAAAAGCTTGTAAAAAGACTACTAGTGTAGGTTTACAGCAGACAAAAAAAACCTCAGTCTCTATCTGATCACCTGATATATAATTATCCAAAATCCACTATATGTTTTGAAACTATTCATTTATTTATTGGCTGACATGTTTCGACTGGGTGTCATCTTCAAAGCAATGCTGGGAAAGTTTAGTAATGTAAAAAATTGTAAATATGTGATGTTTGAGCTGCCGAACTTCCATACACAAAAAAAGTAGGTATCTGTCAAACAGGTGATTGTTAGGTTCTGAACATAGATGCATAGAAACCCTGGTGTAACGACTCCTAACTAAAAGTCGTGACCAAAAATTGTAGATCAAATAGGGCACTCTAGATCGTATACCTGGTTCAGTTCCGCAATAATATTTCGCGGTCTTGGAGCTATTGCTGCAACGTAAGAAAGCGCGACCCCCTTCGGGAAAAATGAAAAGTAGGACCCCATCATAGATTTTGGATCGACAAGAAAGTCTTGAACAAAATCTAATCAGAGCCAGCACCAGGTATTTTATGCATCTATTTTTGAACTAAACTCTCCGTCAGAAGTTGAAAAGCAAAATGATTTAATTGAAGAAAGGTTTACATATCAATATTGGACTCAGACGAATTTAGAAATTTTTTATCTGACAGTATCTTCAGCCTCTCGAAGCTACGTCTGGATCAGAACTTTTTCAAATACAACAACCAAATGAAGAGTGCACGGCAATAACGATCAGTGTCCATTTTTGGTCGAAACTGAACGTTAGTGCCATCTACGATCATAGTTCACCGAAAATGATCATCAGAGTCCAATCTAGTTTGTGCTTAACAACAGCTTAGTCATACAGGGTGTCCGGGGAATAACTGTACATACTCATACCAGAGATAGAGTTGGACTAGCTGATTACGAATTGACTATAAAAAATTAATTTCTGGATTTCCCTAGAAAGCTACAGGGTGATATTCCAGCTTCATGGAAATACTAAGACCATCATAAAATCCAAACTTATTGACGGATTTTATTGAAACTTGGGAGGTTATTGGCACATGCTAAGGTCGAGTCTGAAAGATATCAATTATTCCATTATCCCAGGGCCGGACTCATTAATCTTCATTTGAAGTGTTCAGGGTAAAAAAAACACTTTGTACTTCGAATAACAAATAATTGATTCGCTTTTTAGAAAGAAGCATAATTATGCTTCAATTTGTGGTATCGCTCAAAGTTGTCGCATCAACAATTATTTTTTTATGAATTTCTTAATTTGGATAAAGTTCGAAAATTTCAATTCATTTTCCTGAACAGGTCATTTTCTGGAAGTCGAAAATAAATAATAAACTTTCTCAAAAAAGTCACTGAAGGTGAGAAAGACTATAATAATTTGTTGATATACTGGGTTGCCACCCCAGACACGGATCTCATTGCGATGGAATTATTGAAAAAAAATTTCGAAAAAAAAAATTGGTGATGTGTAAAGGTTATACAAAAGCATATTTCAAAATTATTCGTATATATACCGGGTGTTCGACAACAAAGATATAAGTAGATCAAAGTGACACTTCTTCCAATGTAAAAACCTCTGACTGAATTAGTAAATCGAGTAGTATGAGTAGTGATTTTTCAATTTGTTAGTCTGTTTCTTTAAAGTTTACTCATTCAATATTAAATATTATGAAGTATTTAGTTGTATAGCGCAATATGGTAGAGTGCCAGATAGGAAGAAGGATCGCCAAAGGAATCTAGAAAGAGGTGATGAAGTACTCCAATTAATTCAAGCACAACCTTCAACTAGTATAAGGAGAGTAAGTGCAAAATTACATTTGCCGAAGCATAAGGTGCACAGAATAATCAAAGAGGAAAATATGTATCCGTACCACATACAACAGGTACAATGATTGGAACCTGGCGATAATGTCTTAAGACTGAATTTTGCACAATGGATAGCGAATCACAAAGTCACTTTGTACAGAACAATATTCAGTGATGAGGCTCAATTCACCAGAGATGGTGTGTTCAATATTCATAACTCGCACTTTTGGGCCGAAAATAATCCACACAGTATAAGACTGAGAAAATCACAACAAAAATTTTCATTAAATGTTTGGTGTGTTGTGATAAACAAACATTTGATAGGGCCTCATTTTTTTGACGGTCGCCTTACAGGTGCGATTTATCTAGATTTCTTGCAAAATGTTTTACCCGGCATGCTACAAGGAATAAATATTGGAGTAATTTATTTCCAGCATGATGGAGCTGGACCTCATTTTGGCTTGGAAGTGAGAAGTTACCTCGACAATACCTATCGAAATAGGTGGATAGGTTGAGGAGGACCTATTCCATGGCCTCCTCGATCTCCAGATTTCAACCCGCTAGACTATTTTGTATGGGGAAAATTGAAGGATATGGTATATTCTGAAGAAATCCAGTCAAGAGAACAGCTGGTGCACAGAATTACCAACTGTTGCGATATTTTAAGAAATAATGGCGATATGATTCATAAGGCTGTATCCAATTTGAACATTCGGCAAGAGAAATGTATACAAGCTAATGGTTTTCATTTCGAATCACTTCTAAAAACACGTTGAATCAGCAATTCATTCGTTCCTATTTTCATTTTTATTAGGTACTCTTTACTGTATTTTAGTTTCTTTCATTTGTTATTGTTTAGTTAGGAATGTGCTTATTGAAGCTCTGAACTTTTTCGAAAATTTTCTACTAATACCTTCGCTTTTTATATTCAAACATGTGATTTTCAGTTCTCTTTATGGTGAAAAATTCAATTTATCGAACTTTATCCAAATTCAAAAATTCATTATAAAATAATTGTTGATGTGACAACTTCAAGCGCTATCACAAACCGAAGCATAATTTAGCTTCTTTCTAAAAAGCGAATCAATTATTTGTAATTCGAAATACAAAGTGTTTCTTTTACCCTGAACACTTCAAATGAAGATTAATGAGTCGGGCCCTGGAATAATGGAATAATTGATATCTTTCAGACTCGACCTTAGCATGTGTCAATAACCTCCCAAGTTTCAATAAAATCCGTCAATAAGTTTGGATTTTATGATGGTCTCAGTATTTCCATGAAGCTGAAATATCACCCTGTAGCTTTCTAGGGAAATCCAGAAATCAATTTTTTATAGTCAATTCGTAATCAGCTAGTCCAACTCTATCTCTGGTATGAGTATGTACAGTTATTCCCCGGACACCCTGTATACAAAACACATTAGTATATAAACCACGCTTTCAGCGTGATTTGAATTCATGTTTTGAGTCAGTAAATCTCAAATTTCAAATCCTGCGAATTGTAGGTTTTGTGACTGATCGTTATTCCTGTGTACTCTTCAAATATTTTACCTGAAGGCGGATAAGGCATGGGCCACTATCTATCTCAATTCTTTGCTGAAATTTAAATTTTCATTTCATTTTCTGAATGGAAACTCCAAACCTTTAACTGATGAAACATTATTCTGGTACATATATCTAGACGATATAATAGTCGGTGTGAGCGGGAGTCAAAAAGAATTAGAAGAGCTATATGTTCGAATAAAGAATCTCTACAACAATATGAATTTCACTATCAAGATAGAGAATAACTCGAAGCTGGATTTCCTTGATATAACCATCCGCAGATCACAATTAAACCTCATTTTCGACATATTCCGGAACACACTCAAACCAATCATACCATACATAGTCTGTCATGTCATCATCCCAACCTGAGATCCTTCACCTCCACAGAATGTTGAAAACACAACTCGACGATGATTAAATCAATAAAAAGATTGAAATATTAAAAAAATTGGCACAACAGAATGGAGGTAACCCTTAGAAGAGAGACAATCTTCTTTAAAAGAACAACGACAAAATGATTCATAGCAACACTTATTCATCTGAGGCAACGCAACAGGACAACACAGAGGGAGCAGTAAATAAATACGTAAGTCTTCAATAACTTGGCAGCATATCAACAAGAGAAGTTTTGACAACATGAAATGTTCCAACATGTTATATGAACAATTGGTGAAGAACAAAGATCCAAGTAAGAAACTTGAGAAAACAGGAGTGTATAGACTTAACTGTGGAGACTGTACATGATTCTATACTTTTAATTTGATTCTTGAAATTGAAACTGAAACATACCTATAGTGGGTTTCGCTAAATTCCCGAGAGAACTATTGCACATGTGCGATCGGAAATATTGAGGTTTGGGCAATGGGCAGCACGAAGAATTCGACCGGTAACTACGCATTCCATACATGATGACATGACTTTTCTCTACGACGCGAAATCTCACGACTCGAAACAATTTAACCCATTTTGGAAGTTTTGCAAAAGGAACTACATATTTTTCTAACTTTAATACCCTGTGTATCGAAAGTGCATTGAGTTTGTAAAAAAATTATTCTTATTTTCATAAGTCCTATCTACCCCATCGGTTCTCTGAGACATCTTGTATGAGAATAAAGATATACAATTCGAAAGCTACAGTTCTCATATTCAGTGTAAGTATACTAGAGGAATAGCACTTCGAATTAAATCTCGTACACGAGGATAATTGACAAACACCAACTACAAAACGGAAGGGATTCTCTAATCAACAGTTAAAAAAAGGTAGTAAATTCGGAGAATATACTCACCGTATTGAAGTTTCGGATGAAATCCCGTAATTCTTTCTCCTTGTCGTCCAGAGTTCCATACAGATCTTTCATTTGGTTCAGAAGATCGTACTTCTCTGCTTTCAAGCGTCTTCGATCGGATTTGAGAGCTGGAATAATTGAAGATTATTATAAATTTATAGGAGAAGTATCCCGAAGTTAGATGCGCTTGTGTTGAGAGCTGTCACCCATCCAGGTATTGAACTCGCACAACGTTGCTTGGCTTCCCTATAAACACAATGTCCCGAAACTGGCATGGTTCCGACGATTTTCTGAGAGGATCCTTTTATCCATTGAAATAGTTTTAATGAACCGATCTGGGCAATACATTTTGGAGATAATGTTTTTTTTTTTCATTCACACGATTTTCATGAAATTTTCTATACGGTCAGCATTTAGACATTCCGTACTCTCGTACGGCACCAAACGCGAATAGCGCTATGACATTGGCCCGACGAACTCGAACTGAGATAAACATGGATCATCCCACTAAATATTTCCTCCGCATATACATATGTTCATTATGTTTGATTATTTCATTCGTTTTTCTTCTGTATTTTCCTTGCTTGAAAAATATAAAATACATATATAATACATTTATATTTAAAAATAACTAAAAAAAATATACAAGGGGTATAATAGCCGTATCCTCCAAGGTCGTGAATTTTCATAAGTTCTCGGCTTGTCTAGGGCTTGTTGAAAGAAACACAACGATGTTGTTCTCTGTCTATATTTCGGATCTTTATTATGTAGGTCCTTCTTCAGAACATTAGCTGCTATTAAGCTGGTTTCTTCACAGCGAGTTGCTCATGTCTTGAAGAAGGACCCAATAAAGGTCCGAAATATAGGCAAAGAACAGCAATAGTTGTGTTTCTCTCAATAAGTCCTAGACAAGCCGAGAACCTATGAAAACTCACGACCTTAAAAATAACTTATTCTCAAATCGCTTATAACTTCTTTCGGTATCAACGATTTCCTACACATACCTATATATAGGTATATGTATATGAATATGTAATAAAGAGGTTCAATAAAGAAATAATAAAAATAAATCGAACTATATGTAGGTATTAAGGGGCAGTATCACCTTTTGAATCGTGGCAAATCTCCATTCAAAAGTGGTCTCATTATTTCACGAGTAAGTACCCTAATTTACGACGTAGAGACTTGATTTTTTTCAAATTGAAGTTGAAGAACGTCCCGAGGGCCAATAGTTTTCTTTTTTTTTTCATTTTAATCAGTTTTTCAATTGAAAAAACCAGGCTGATCTTCAGATCTGGGGTTATTGAATATGTTTCTCGTTTTTCATGAGTACAAGCTACCCTGGTTTTTTTGATTGAAAAACTAATTAAATCGAAAAAAATAACCATTTGCCCTCAGGAAGTTCTTCAACTTCAATTTAAAGAAAAAATCAAGTCTCTACGTCGTAAATTAGGGTACTTACTCGTGAAATAAAGAGACCACTTTTTGAATGGAGATTCACCACGATTCAAAAGGTAATACTGCCCTTTAACAAGGGCGGATATAGCTTTTTTCATGGAAGGGGCAATAACGATCATGGGGGGGTAATTACGATTGAAAAGCATAAAATCAGATGAAATTTTATGAAATATTGCATGTGCAATACCTTTCTCTTTGGTCTTCGATACTCATGGGGGGTAGTTACCCCCAATTCCCCCCCCCCCCGTAAATCCGCCCTTGCCCCTTAATGCCCTCGCTCCGCTCGCGCGTGATATATCAGTTGATGGAATTACTTTATATTGGTTACCTATTCTCATCTCCATTTAATTTTTCAATTAGGTAGGTAGAGATGTTTTTAGTCTGAACTGTAACTCAACCCATCATGCTACTTAAGAGTCTTCAGCCTCCAGAATAGGAAACGTATACCGCCAGATGGCAGTGCAGTGCATTAATTTATATTTATTGGATTATTCAGTTTAATAGAACAAATGTTGGGCGCAGGGAATATTAACAAGAAATCCTACCCTGAACTAGATCTCACACTGACTGTATAATACACTAATTTTCCTTCACCAGTCATCTGGGAGTAGATACCTGCGGGGCGTGTCATTTAAAAGAAATTCAATTCCACCTAAGAATCCACAATTGTAAGAAACAATTAATTTTCACTAATCGACGGCTAATAAAATCCTTGATGAAATGTCTCTGGTGAAAATGGATATTTATCATTTCGAATAGAAAAATTCAAGGAAATAAATTTCGCGAAAACAACACATTGTTGTAATATTATTTACAAAGAAACGGTGAATTCTGAAAGAAAAAGGAGATAGACGTTTAATTAACTAAATGATAGACTTCAATACTGAAATGAAAAAACACAAAAATATTTGTTCATTTTGATGGTGGAAATGTAGAAAAATTACCAAAAATGATGGGGAATATCCTTTTCATTCATTTAATACTTATAAAATATTTTTTTTATTAAATAAAACAAATAATATCAGGAATTGGACAAATTTAATTCTCCTTAGCGAATTTCTTCAAGCCAACGTTTCGGAACAAGGCTGTTCCTTTTTCAAGGCTGGAAAATACAAGACATTAAGATAAAAATGGATACAAAATAAAATACGTTAAAATAATACCTCTCGAAATTTCCGTTTCACGGAGATATTTTAAAATTGATCAAATCTTTGCTAGAGCACATCGAATTCAACAAGCGGAAAGTAATAAAATCTTATCATAAAAGGATCTACATAAGGTGATACATTCTTGTCATCAATCAACAGAGAAAGATGTCATGTTATGTCAACAACATAGAAAATTATTAAAAAGGTGACACAAAATAAACAGTCAATCCTAATGTAACAAATAACAATGGTCAAGTGAGAGACAAGTGTAATGTGTACCATGCACAATTAGAAAGAAATAAATCGTTTCTGACTACCTTTTTTTCAGGGATGTAGACCCTTAAGATTGTATCTTGGATTTTTATAGAAAGTGATTGAATTCATCGAATTTTCATGTTTAGAAAACGTACGAAATGATTGTACCCCATTCAAACTAGACGTTTCCATTGCATTGCTTCAAAATTGATAAGTTCTTTCTTTATAACTCTTCATCTCAAAATTATTCCATTTGGATGCTGCAGAATATAAATTACCTATATTACCAGTAAAGATTCATTCATCATTTGGAGTAATCCCACTTTCAATTAGATGAATAGAATGTTAAATACCGAACTTCAATTGAATAACGCTTATTAAACCTATTATTATACGCCGTGACCATTCGAAGTGTGATTGGTTTCTCAGTTCGAGTTCGTCAGGCCAATGGCAGAGCGCTATTCGCGCTTGGTGCAGTACGTGAGTACGGAATGTCTAAACTAAATGCATACGGTCTTTGGTCAAGATTTCACACATCATTAATGAATTTCCACTGAATACAATTCGATTCGATTCGATTCCAATTAATTCATATGAGGGTGTATTTGAACGTAAATTATGAAAAGAGGTGGATTGAACGTCAGATCCCCGGACTTTAATAGTTTAGATTTTTATAGTAACTGAATTTTATGGCAATTTTGTCTTTTCTAAGGATTTCGAGAGAATCGTTCAAAATATTTTTCCCGAAATCAGTAGCAGATACTTACGATAAAAACCTGTAAAACAACAAAGCTTCTCTTAACAATTTCTCAAACTGACAATGGCTCACCAAAAAAAGTTCCTGGGGGAAAACAGGGGACAGAAAAATATCACCCAGTAGATTTGCAATTGAAATTGACTTGTCACAAGGTATGAATTCTTAATTGAAATATCTTTGCCAAATTTCAGTAAAATAACTTGAAAAACATTCAAACTTTGAGAAACATTTGCGGTACCATGTTTATGGGACTTGAAACTATTCGACGAAACTTTTCGTTTGTACCTCCAATTTAGGAACATCCTTTATATACTACTACGTCATTCAATATAAGCTGCTATACAGTGTATTTTCGAACGTCACATTCAAAACACAGTTAATCTTGAAACTTCAGTAAAAAGATCCATTGTAGCAGTTTCGGTAACTCTGCAAAGTTATAGTTGGAATGTGATTAGAAATTCTTCGAAGGATACCTACCTACTGATATTAAATTCAAACACAGGGGAAATTTTTAATGACAACTTTATTGCATTTAGGAAAGCGTGATGGAAAATTTTTCCCTTCACCTGGAAAGAGAAATCATTCATTTGATTCCAGACGAAGGATCTTCTTCAAGTTAATCATTTATTTCGAACTGCAAAGTTTCCTCATTCTTTCTGAATTGAAACTCACAGAACGTTCTTGGGTTTTCTTATCGAATGATTGTAGAAGGTTTTGCATACTACTGTCCCTTATAGAGGGTGTTCCTAAATTGGAGGTACAACCAAAATGGTGAGATTCTTTGAATAATTCTCAGAAAATTAATACCAACAAACAGGCACTGCCAATGTCTCGTTTTTGGGATACAGGGTGTTGAAATTTGAATTTTTTCTCTCAGTACCTGCATTCCACAAGATAACCAACAAAAATTTGGCATATATATTGCAATTGCATTTGACATACCAATTTGGATTGCAAATGTAAGGGGTGACATTTTTACTGGAACACTGTCCTCTATTTTACTCCAGAACTTCTTCTTGGTGGATCACTGTTAGTTCGAAAAGTTGAGAAAAGTAGCTTTGTTGGTATACTAAACTTAATGTATTGATCTCCTTTTCACTTAAAACGGATTGTATATATACAGGGTGTCTCAAGTTCGAGTGCCTATTAGACGTTTCTGGGGAACTGGACTCAATTGAAATCTGAAAAATAAGATTATGATATCGTTCGACATTCTCTACAGATCTAAAATATTTTCAGAGCCAGAGCACTTCCAGTTATACAGGGAGTGAAAATAAATTTGCTTAAAATTTTTTTTTACAATCTTTTCGTTTCTGATATGACTGAGTATTCAATGCCGAATACAGTTCTATTAAAATCATTGTATTCATTCCAATAGTTTTAAAAAGATCGAAAAAAAAATGGAAAAAAGTCAAATATTCCTAGTCAGTATCATGTTCATTTTTCTTATTCTGAACATCCTGAGTGTAAACCGTTCTTACAACGTCTAAGTAGAAGAATGTGGAAAGGTCATGCATCTTTTGAATTTCATGAAAATCATCACAGGGTGTTTCAAATTTTGTGTCGAAAACTGTGATCGAAAATTGGCCATAACCCTCTTTTTTCATGATTACGTTGGATTCTGCGAAGAAAAATAGTGACACCACTCTAAGATACTGTTGTTTCTAAAGTCAGTAATTCCCGAGTTATTTGTGTTTTTCTCGATTCATGTCGAATTCATCGAATCAGACAGATTCGATGAATATGAAAACCATAGTAACTAGGTACTAATAATTAGACCTGTCACTTGTGAATTATTAATGGGATCATTTTTCTTCTATGGTCACAGAGTATTCTCATGCAACAAATTCGAAGAATATTTTTATGAAACCATTGAATAAAATCGAAAAGTGAAGATAAAACCTAAAATTAGACCTGTCACTTGTGAATTATTAATCGGATAATTTATCTTCTATGATCACAGAATATTCTCAAGTAAAAGATTAGATGAATTTGATTCTACGTACAACATGAATCCAGAAAAGCTCAAATAACTCGGGAATTACTGAATATAGGAGCAAGAGCATCTTAGAGTGCTATCATCATTTTTCTCCGCAGAATCCAATGCAATAATGAAAATATAGGGTTCAAATTTGAAAAACAGAAGTTATGGCCGATTTTCGATCACAGTTTTTGACACAAAATTTGAAACACCTTCTGATGATATTCATGAAATTCAAAAGATGCATGATCTTTCCACATTCTTGAATATTCGATTTTTTTCAGGTCTTTTTCGATACTTGGAAACTATTCGAATGAATTCAATGGTTTTAATAGAAATGTATTCAGCATTGGATACTCAATCATATATGAAACGAAAATATTGCAAAAGAAAGTGTTCGAGCAAATTTATTTTCACTCCCTGTACAACCGAAAGTGCTCTGGCTCTGAAAATATTTTAGGTCTGTAGAGAATTACGAACAATATCATAATCTTATTTATATAAACGTCTAATAGGCACTCGAACTTGGGACATCCTGTATAACTGCTAGGTGCTGATATCCCCGAACAACCACGATAATGCTTTTTTTCTGATCGGAACAATATTGAGCAATATCGCCTTAGTTACCATATGTCATAACACACTGATATTTCCCAAGGGTAATATGAAACGTCAAGTCATATTTCCCTTGGGACAATATGATATATTCATACTTCACTATAAGAAATCTTTCATTTATTTATTGGAAAAAGAAAAGTGCAATTCTTAAAATTTCCGCTAAAGGTAATGTAACCAGATACAAAAGATGAAATATCTTGTTCGCAATTCATCGATGAGACTGCCCTTTCGTTATGAACATTCCTTTCAGCTTCAGATTGTGATGATTCTGCTCCACGCGATGCCATCATCGACACTCCAGTGCCTTTGCAATAGTTTCTCCGTTAACGATTGGGGCCGTACTGCTTCCTAAGTTCAGCATTGTGAAAGAGAATCGGCAATCTGGCACGTCTCCTCTGAAGTTCTGTGAAATATCACAGAAGATGGGTTAGGTGAGGTTATTGACCTCGAATCCTATGACCTAGGTCCTAGGTTAATGGAGTTAGGATAGGTGAGTGAGAAACCAATTTTTTATGAGATCGTTTAAGAATATCGAGGAGAATATGAACAAACCATTAGTGTTTACGAACTAATCGTCAGGAAAATCGAAGAATGAACTTATTTTGATGAGAGAAATATGGCTTTTCAATTGCAGAAATAATCGGACAAAACTAGGGTTCTTATTCAAATAAGGTTAGTGCTTGAATATTTTCTAATCTAACATCTGATATTCACCTCAATTTCAATCGAAAAATATTAACTTTGAGGTGTTTGCAGATTTTTTTTTTCAAATGGCTATATCTCTTCAACAGGGCCGAATTCGGAAAAATGGAAAATGAAAAAAAGGTTTGCTTTGGCCACAAGAATCTACAGTTAAAATATATGTACAAGTCAAAGACTCACTCTGTATAAGTGTGCTCTGAAGAAGAAACGTAGAATTTGATCAGTGGAATATAAAATTCGAGTTTGGCAACAACATAATAAAAGATCTCATTCATTATTGAATTTGCAAATGTTGGACTCGTTGGAGCACCCATAGCTGTACCATAGACAGAATATCCACCTTCAAAACATAGATGAACCAATTCTGGGAACTTTTCCATACCAAGAGCTGTATGGCAGCCAATAAAGCTCCATTTTATCTTGATGACACTGACAACAAAATCTCATGGGATATTTGTGAATATAGAAATACAATCTAACCAGATGAGTACGTACCCTGGTGGAACGATTAATTCTGGTAAAATTGTGTTCAATGAGAAATAATCCCAAACAACACACACACATCTAAATGACATCTAATCGATATCAAAAGTGATCTAAAGCCATCTTGCTCTGAATTCTGATTGAAATTAGATTATCTAAATAAGATGTTTTCTATACATGATGTCTAGAAGACATCCTTTAGATGCATTATCTAAGACCTGAAATTTTTTTATATCCTGCAGACATCCAAAAATGTATAGCTTTTTGATTACACGTTTAAAAGCCGTGTATTAAATATCAAATTTTCAAAATCGTGGAGGGGGTATTTTATTTAACGTTTAATGGACATCTTTTGTTTTACGTATATTAGACATCAACATTTGGCTCTTTTTTTGTCATCTAAAATACATCGATAAAACATCTAATTCATATGGTCATAAAACACTAGATTGATTGACATTTTTTAGATATATACTGTATATATTGTCTTTAAACGTACGGTTTTGTATGTCTCAAATATGTCGAAAATTGTAGTTCAATTCGACCACACGTTTTTAAAACGTTTATAAGATTTCTAATTGATACTATCGAAAAAAGAATAACTTTTTGACGTGTAATAGATATGCCATGCCACATCGATTTTAGACATCATTATTCGACATAATTTAGTCATCTAGAATACATATATAAAATATCTAACTTCAAAGGTCAAAGAATTGTGAATTGATTAACATCTTTAAGAAGTTATATTTATATAAAGTCTCTCAACCAATGATTATAAATGTTTTTAAGATGTTGATGGAAATATTGCATTTCGACCATACGTTTTCAAAATGTTTATAGAATATCCATTTGATGCAATAGAGAAATGAGCAATTTTTGACGTTTTTCAGATATGCTTGACACGTAAACTACGTTCACATATTTTGGCTGGAGATTATCATTTCCAGCATTCAGCATTTATTATGTTTTTTTCAAATGGCGCACTAGGTATATTTTTTCATATTTCTATTGTAAATATCAATTTTAGTACAAATATGTGTCACTTGTTAACATAATATATTATGTGATTTTTTTTATTATTTCAGTTTCGTCCTAAATGAGTGAAAATGTCATCGTTGAATTTTCATTCCAACATCAGGAAAAAAATTGACCCCCCCAAAAAATGTCTAAAATTTCCCAGTTTCTTCAGCCTTCAATATTTTCGGAATGTTAATCTTTTTCTTCAGATGTAAATGCATTGGAAACAAAGTATTATTAGAAAGGCCATTTTCTCTGCTTGATTCGATACCTACATAATACATCAGAATCGCATTTTTAATTATCAAGAGATAATACTCTGAATCTGGCAATCTTGTCAGATGACGCATATTGTGCTCTGGAAATAAAATATAAATATAAATTCTAATATTTCGGTACGATCGGAAATACTTCAGACAATTTATCTAAGTCAAATTAAAAAAAACGAAATCGATAACTTGAATAGCACCTTTTCAAATGTGAGCGTGTTTCCATATTCTGTTAAAATATAAATATAATCACGATGAGAAAAGAGAGCGAGTTGCGAACATCTATATCGGGCTCGATCACGTGGTAACGAACCGCCGATGTTAAAGTTCATACAGGGATAGCGGATAGGGTTATAGGTAGGAAGACATTTGAACTTGATCATTTCGTTCGAACACTGCTTCGTCAAAAGGTCAAGTCGAATAGTGATTGTTTTCGCTTTCACCTTAGCTTAGTGAATATAGTATTTAGTGATTAGTGCTGTCACAATTGAAGTAGGTGAGTGCAAATGTTGCGTATTGGACCTAGTTCTAGTAAGTATAATTTCTTCATCATTTAGCTCTTGAAATGAAGCTGGTTCAGGTCTGGGCTCACTATTATAAAAATGAGATTTATTTAAAATTTTCGGAAACTAGCCTGCATTTTTGGATACAAGCAAAATCTAGGTATTATGGTAGATCTCAAATGAAAATATCTTCCATAAATGGATCATCTATTAAGATCTATTGAATGATGTTTTTTAGATAACCGTTCAAAAGTGAATAATATGTAATGTTGAATTATATAGGAACCTACTATTCCCGGTGTAGTACCTAAAATGTGTTCCTCCGAATAATGTCTTGACACTGAGATATGCTTATTATTATAAAATTGGAGATGATCTAGAAAAGTCGATTGAATGATATCTTTCAGATAACCGTTCACTAGTGAATAACTTTTGATTTGGTACTACTCCCTGTAAATTATACCTATAACATGTGTCCTACTGGAGAATATGTTGATTAATTATTATGAATTAGGTAGGTATATTGTGATAAGAAATTTGAAACCTTTCATAGAATGATCATCTGAAGGAGTCTATTGAATGATATCTTTTGAATAACCGTTCCATTGAACTGTTATGTCTGTTATCACTATTTTGAATACTCTGTTTATTTAGATATTATCCCAGAAATATAATACCTGGAATCCACTCTTTCTGAAAATATGTTTATAGTTCACACGATGATCGGTTTTGAAATCTTTTTCAAATAGTTAAGGATAAATAAATATTTCAAGATCATCTGAAATTTCAAATTATAGAATTTCATAATTTGCGTTGGAGATTTCGTAGGGCTGAAATTATAACAGTCCCTATCATAGTAGTAATATTTTTCTGAATAAATAACTTGGTAAGAATATTATCTAAGAAATCTATTGATAGACCTCTTTGAGATATTGGTTGAGTAATGAATAATACTCAACCACTCGACTTGAAAAACTTGCTAAAAACTATTACCATTACACTTCAAAAAGTCGAGCACAAAATAGATTCTATCAGGATTTGAAGAATTATTGATTAATTGAATTTCCAGAGTTAGAAATCTTCGAAGAAATGTTTAGATGTTTTTCAGATCATCTTAGACTTCAAATGTAATTTGTAACTCGATGTTCGAATTAAAAACTTTCGTATGAATTGAACCATTAGAACCCCAATTATAGCAGTAGGTATAAGCGTTTTCCATTTCTGTGTAGAATGTTGCCCTTTTTCAGATATCGTTTCAAAATAGGATATTTATTCAATATAAGTACTCAATATAATATACAATGTCAAAAAATGTAGCATTTATATGAAGGATAGATTTAATAAACAATATTGCAATTTTATCGATTTTGGAATTATCAGATTATTCACAGTTACTTGTTGACATTTCTTGATCATCTTGAATTCAGAATATCATTTATCATTTTTCTGATGTTGTATTGCAAGGTCATATTATTACGAATAGGTAGAAATATAAAAAAAAATACACTCTGTATTCATAAACTTTCAATTCTTTCGATTTCTTAGAAAAAACTGAAAGCAATATAAAAGTATATCGTTTGAAAAAACACTAAAATAAATTTCTGCAAAACTTTGCTATTCTTTTGTTCTAAGATATAGCATTTGTTGTGATTGTTTTTAAATGTTGTACTTAATTTCAATAAAATAAAAAAAAATCACTTATTTTGATTTGTGTGTTGGTTCCAGATGCTGTTTATAATCTGTTCGAGAGTGAAACACGTCAGATCTCAACGACACGACCATAAAAAGGGCAATTCAAGACTGGTTACGCCTTGCAAACCAACGATACGAATATGAAACAACGAAGAGCAAATCCTCACAAAGTGCCAGTGCCTACGACACAGTTATATATATTTTTATTTAAACAAATTGTCTCGAATACATTGGTCATTGACACAATTTATATTTTCGATACATTTGAATTATGTTCATTGATTTTTTTATTATTATGAATATACCTTTTTATTTTTTCATATCGGAAGTTGTTTTTGCTTTCCTTACTGCTATGAGAGATTTCAACTGTGTAGATAATAATATATTATATCTGATTAGCCGGGCCGCACACCACAGAAACATGAAACGAGAAACAAAAATCATAAAACAGTTTTCATTGATGAAATAAATTTGTATGTATTCTTCATACTCACAATCTGATCTAATGGATGCAATAATATTTCAAAATAATAATTTAAATTTATATCTGCATACTTTTGAAGTCTCTCACCAAATCTCCTTAGGATAACCATGATCTTGAAACTATCAAATGTCAATTTTCTTTGAATTTTTAGACCATATAACCCTTCTTCGAAAAATCTGATGGAATAAATCAGTAACAGGTCATTAATATGACGTTTTTCAACATCATCAATATTGTTTTGGAATTGACAATAATTAGATGTCAAAAACTATACAATACAAAGACTCTTTAGGGACATTGAACAAACGTTCATCTTATGTCATCTAATGAACGTGTACAATATCACCAACTATCTTCAAAAATAATATTCCGTCTAATAGACGTCCAATTTCGATCATGACGACAATGCTCCAAAAAAGGTCTATGATGTTATATATTTTAGAGGTCATGAGTGTGGATGTTTTTTGGATCATCCATATATTATCAGATTGTTGATCGAAAAAAAACAACAAAAATCTAATGAAATATAGACATAAGCGAGTCATAACAATAACATAAATCGTCAAACGTCTATTACATGTCAAACGTGATACTAAGTTAGGATAAACTAAAAAAAGACAGAAATTTCACTTGTTATAGAAATACTTCTTTTTACGTAAAATAGACGTCTAAAAAAGTGATATTTTTCAACGTAAATCTCGCGGACATTTTTACGTCGAATCTAGGTTAGAAATTCAATACATTTTGATGTTTTATAGATCATCTAATAATCTATTTCATGTCGTCTATAAAATGTTCAAAAGATGTTTGTGTGTTGTTTGGGATCCTTCGAATTAAAAACGGAAGTGGACAAGGCGGAATTTGATATATCATAAAGACCTAATAAAATATCTCTATCTCACTGATAGAAGGCAGAGGGTTGAGTTGGCTGTTGGTGCAGACTTGTATGCGTATCTGGAGATTGAGATGAACGGAGGGGTACCCCAGGGAAGTATCTTAGGACCCCTTATGTTTAGTATTTACATGGATGACCTTGCTTCAGCACTTGAAAAAACATCTTGTTAAATATCTATTCATGCTGAGGACACCAACATTATCACTTCTTTCCCCGACCTCAACATGGTGGTATCTCGTACTGAGCAGGCCTTAGATGCAGCTAAGACCTGGAGCTTCCAAAACTCTAATGCCGGCCACTCACGAGGCTACAGAGACGGGCGTTTTATGGCCTTTTATGACACTTTAAGAGCCCTTGACCAATCACGGAGACTCTTTTCGCACGTGGCCTTAGAAACCATCATAAAACGCCCGTCTCGGAAGCCTCGTGAGTGACCGGCATAAGTACCTGAACGTTGCAACTACTGAATTAGCTTTCATCCGGACTGACCACTCACGTTTGGTGCTTCCCGACAGGATAGATATTGCGATTGTCCGAAATCTTAATTTTTCTACCAGAATTTTTTTTTTCTATTCAATGTGGCACCTTGTAGGTATATATCGGGGCTTACAATAGTTAATACCGTTTCTTGCATCCCATACTCAACTTTTCACCTATCTATATATTGTCGAAAATGAATCAAGTCAGAGAAAATCTAATCAATTCACCCTACCTCGAATAATAATTCTACAGATACTTACTCAAAAGTGCCTCTTTCGCCAATTGTAGTTCCATTTCCAGGGAGTGAATTTTGCCAGTGGGGTCAGCACTGCTTTCTGTTGGTGTCTTCTTATCAGCCAGTACAGATGTAGCACCTGATACAACCAATCGACGAAGTCGAGTCAGTTCTGCTTGTAAACGTTCATTTTCTAGTCTCAACTTTCTGATGGTCAGTGCTGATTTTGGATATGAAGTAGGCGATGACATCATCGAAGACATTTCATCTTGGTTTCCATCGCTGCTACGCGGAGAACGAGATGACGATGAGTCTGTATGGAAAAGACATGGTTATTAATGTTATTATTATGAAGCATTCGGAGCTATGAATTTTAGAACGCTAATATCGAAATAATCCCAAAATATATCATACCATATAATATGATTAAACACGGTAACCTACATAAAGCAATACCGTTAATTTTTCAATTTTGCCTTGAAACGCCGAGACAGGTCAATTTTTATTTGCAAGAGAACATCTTTTGTTCACAAATTTGTGGTATTCAACGTTCCCTTAAGCGAGATGGCGGACCCCACAAGAATCTCAAATCATCATGCAGAAAAAGTTGAAAAATTGTTGTTTGGCGTTGGAAGTGATACTTTCCGACACCGAAGCGAGCGTAACAATCATCTTAAAATATTCGGGCAATGACATTGGGAACCGAGTGAATTTCATTTGAGAGCCCTTAGAATAAATTTTGAACTACAACATAATAAAACTCCCTTTTATCAGTTTGCACTATTTATTAATTGTAAAAACTGTTCTTGTACGACCGGTTTCGGTGATTACACCATCATCAAGTAGTAGACTGAGAATATATAAACAATTGTCTGCAATATGGTTAGTGTGGTACTCCACTAAATGAATAACACAATTTCAATAAGTTCTTATTTATTTATAACTCATACAATTTACTTTACTTTAATAACAGATCAAATTCAGACTTCTTTATCGCACGGTCCGCATCGTCTACTGACTAACTTCTTTATCTCCTGCATCCAACCCAGCATGATTCACCTTAATCATTCCTGATCCTGACTCATCGACGCGCCATCAACACCTTGATCCTTGGCAGAGTTGCCGCCGCCTGATGCAGGTCTCCACATCCCTTCCTTTTTTTCTAGCTTCAGAGGAGGTATCTTTTTTGGCTCTTGGTTTCTGAGTCGTTGTTTATAGAATTATAGTCTATATCTGGTAATGGTATTTTTTTACGTGTGTAGTGTATCTCTTAAGGTGCAGACACATTGTTATCACGTCACTTCACATCACGTCATCTTCCCAAAATGTGCAACCACGATAATGCATGGAACTTAGAGCATAGGAAGAGAGACACACCTTTCAATAATAAATAGTGAAGCCAAATCATCAGAACTAAACTGGGTGATTGTACTACTACGGTATCAAAATGTAGTAAAAATTTTGGCAACATTGTATCTGCTGTCACGTTATTACACTGAAAGCACGCAAGATCTATATTCCGCAAATTTACATTTTCTGAATGCACGTGACATCACGTCTGATATTTTGTGAAATGTCATTCTGACATTCATTTGAAACCGATCTGGGTGCTCATTCAATAATTCTTGAATTAATTGATGGAATTCCCTCACTTCTATTGTTCGTTGATTCATTTGGTAAATCGAATCCCTTAATTCTATGAGAATCACCAGCAACTGTAAAAGCAGCTATATTCTCCATATCTTCTTCCCATTTCCTCGCGTGAGCTCACGTGACGTGGCAACAATTTGTATGCACCTTTATGGGCCTACCACACGCTCAAGCTTCACCACAGTTTGGCTTGCGCAAACCGGCTTGAACACTTAACACTGAGCGTGCGGTTGGGAAAACTGTATACAATTTACCCAAATACCCAACCGCACGCTCACTGTTCAGCGTTCAAGCCGGTTTGCGCAAGCAAAACTGTCGTAAAGCTTGAGCGTGTGGTAGGTCTATTATACATATATTATAACATATAATACATATAATACCATCTTTGTTCATCAACGTAACTTCGTTTCCTTTTCTCTGTTACACAATGAAGTCTTCATTGTGATATCTATTTTCTAATTCATTTGTAACAGTCATGTTTTTAACTAATACCTTATCACCTAGCTGAATATCACATAGCTTCGATTCCCTCGCCTATCCTCTCTTTCTTTTCTGATCAGATCATTGTCTCTTGCCTCTAGGTCTCCTTCCTGATTGATCAAATCCGAAATATATGGGATTTTGTCTCGGATCTCTCTGTTGAAAAGTAGCTGTGATGGAGATTTTCCCGTTGTACCATGAGGTGTCACGTTATACATTAATAAATAATTCCTGATTTCAGAGTTGCCGCCGCCTGATGTAGGTCTCCACAGTAAGTATCGTATGTTCAAAATGAATTCAACAAAGGAGATCGCGACATCTCTAATTGGCTGTCTAAAGTGTTTATTTCTGTGGATTTATTGATTCTGTTTATTTCCAAATACTCAAGAAGGTCCATTTTCCCCCTTTTTCACAAACATGAAGAACTTCAAGGTCATTTGTGTCTACAGGGTAGTTCATCTTTTTGGCGTGAAGGGAAAAGAAATAGCTGAAAATTCAAGACGAAAAACAGTTTTTTGTGAATAACTCAGAAAATATCCACTTTAGGGCAAGGGTGTGATGCATACACTCACATTATTTTTTAACGTAGATTCAATATCTGCCATAAAAAAATGGGGTTCTAATTTGAAAAAATTGATTTTTCACAATTTTGTCATCCCTAACTTTGAAAGCGATTTTTTCAACCCCTGTATCATGAATCGCGATTTCGATTTTCAAAGTGGATACATCAATCTTACATCGATTTTTTTTTCGAATTTTCCCGCTCAGAGAGAATTTTCCAACCAAAACTGAAAATATTACATCAAAATAACTTGAAATTTTCTAAGGAATCTATTTCTGCAATAAAAAAATGGTGTTCTAATTTGAAAAACGGATGTTGACGTCATTTCCGGAAAAACCGGAGGTTCTCATGCCTTGAAAATATTTTAGATTTCATCAGCATCGTGAAATACTTATAAGTGCTGAATTTCATGAAAATACGTTCAGTAGTTTCCCGTATAAATATGGGTGAGGTTCCTCGTGAAAGACCCTGTATGTTCAAGGATTGGAGAATTACGATCGGTTGTTAGATGTTCTTTTAATCTCGTTTGGAAATTTCGTCCTGTTCGACCCACGTAAGCTGATAAACCTGATTTCTTCAATTTATTCGTTCTTGTTTTACCATTGAACAGCCATCTACTCAGATTATTACCTGCAAAGGCTTTTTTTAAATTGAACTTAGAAAAAATCTCTGAACTTTCACAGATATCTCTCCATGATACGTGATTCTTATACAAACTTTATTCTTAACCGGGTATAAATAATGGTTAATTTGTTGCTGTTTATATTGGAAAATCAATTTATCAATAAATGGAATTGGAATTTTGTTATTTTTGGCTATTTGTTCAATGATACCTATCTTAATATCAAAATTTGTTTCGGACAACGGTACGGAAAATGCCCGGTGTATCATGGATCTGTAGGCTGCCAGTTTATGTGATGTTGGGTGTAATGAATCCATAGGAATCGTACAATTGGTAAAAGTTTTTTTTTCTGAAAATTTTGGAGATAAATTTATTATTCAACCTCGTAATCTCCAAGAAATTGATGGAATTATTTTCTTCTATTTCTATTGTGGATTTGATTTTCGTGTGTAAGTTGTTAATACAATTCAATAACTGATTCACCTGTCTATTTGAGCCATGAAAACCAACGAAAACATCATCTACGTATCTAATCAAAAATATGATATGGCCTCTTGCTAATTCCCTATTCAGAATGAAGTTATTCTTTAAATAATCCATTAAAATGTCAGCTAATAATGGGCTCAGTGGCGAACCCATTGGCAGACCAGAAATTTTGTGAATAGAAATCTGCATTGAATTTGAAATAACTTTGGGAGAGGCACATCTCAAAAAGGGTAAAGAGTTCGTCCTTTTCATAAGGATTACCTATTTTAGTCATAAGAATATCCCCAATCAGTGGATGGCACTCGTCTCGTTAGTATGAACATTTGGAAACATATTGCTCATATCAAATGATATTAATCTAATGTTTTCTTCACATCAACGTTGGAAAGTCTCTCAATTAAGTCTGTTGAATTTTGAATGGTGTTATTCGGTTTGAAATTAGTAAGTTCCAAAAACTTTGAATGTAGAAACCTCGCTATATCACCCGTCTGACCCGTCGGAGTATTTATGTATGTAACCACTGGCCGTGCTGGAAAGTCTTCTTTGTGAATTTTGATGAGTCCATACATCTCAGGAGGTCTGGGATTCATTGGCATCATCCTTCTGGCTTCGTCGAGTCTTCGTCGAGTCTAGTACTCAGTCTAGTACTTGATGATGGTATAATTACCGAAACCGGTCGTACAAGAACAATTAATAAATAGTGGTGTTCACGCCAAGTGAACGGTTCAGATAAACTTTTCTGAATTTTTCATTTTTATTCCCTTCAAAATTAATTTAATTTCTCCGTACTTGGGGAAATCCCATATGTAGTGAAGGCGCCAGAAGAGTCAGATGTGGAGCGCATATGTCGCATGTTTTAATTTCATTTCTCATTCAGTTCATTGATTGCCTTAATCGTGAATATATCTGCTACTGCTAATTTAAATTTCTTCTGTTTCCTTTCGTGAATTTAGAAAAGTTCAGTTTTTCTTGTGTTTCACAATTCTAGTGATTTCGATTCATTCGAATTACATTCATTTAAGAACATTCGTTTGTGCGAATTTAGTTCGACAAAGACTGTAACCAGTGGCGTGGTTATTATTCTGCCACAAGGATAAGTGTTCCTACTTTGACATTTTTAGCAACGGATTTTCAAGTCATCAGCTTCATTCCATGTTCGTTTGTCGAGCTCGATCACTCTGTTCATGGAAATAGGAGTAACCGACGAGATCTGGTTGGCCGTTTTGCTGAAATAGGTAAGACCTTGCAATTGTTAATTTGGGTGCATTTATCCTTTCATTTGTGTTGGGTTTCAATAAAACCTTATAAATATATACAGTCCATTAGCTCTCTTATTTTTTCATTCAGAAATTTGGTAAATTTCTCATTCAGTAAAATTGAACCGCACTTCAGTTGGTTAACTGAAATTCTACCCAACACGTTCTGGTCCTTCGGGCCGGATATTAAGCTCAATCTCAAGCTCATTTCCTTAAAATTTGAAAGTTTTAGTCAAAAATTCAAAAATCTTGGTTTTATAGCGGCCATTTTATATTCAAATATACGACGATCATCGCAATCTGGCAACATCGTTCCACAGCTGACGGGTCGCATACATCTGTTTCCATCGAGATATTCAATTTCATTCCTTTTTAATTCATTTTTTGCTGTTTGTCTCTGTTTCTTATTGAACTTCTTCATAACAATACCACCGAAGACAGATACAGGCAATAAAACATTGGATAAGTTGGTTGAAAACGGGCCAACATATTTTCTACCATCACCGGAATCTGGCACAGAGTAAAAGATTATGATGTTACAAAACTCTTCGAATTACAAGCATACCGGAAAAAGATTTCTGGTTATGAATCTTGTTGAGTACCGCAAGTCTTGACCACCTGGTCTAAGAGCAAACATTCTGAAGTGTCTTTGGATTTCAGATGCTTGGGTTGTACAGGAAATGAAAATTAACCGTTTTAGGAATAACATGTAATTCTTTCGCAATTGTACTTCGACTGGGAAATCACAATTATGATTTCCTCAACTGACAATATTTAGGGAGGGTAGATGCGCAAAGTTTCTTTTATTAAATACAAAAAATTTTAAATCCTGGGCGGGAAACCAGCCACCAAGCCACCGAACTGAACTTCGCCCCGTGAATGACAGCTCGTTGAATAACATACCATTTCTGCTCGTTTCGAAAGTTTCTCAAACGCAGGTGAAATTCCTATTGGACCACAGCTTGAAAACCCGGAATACTCTAGATTTGAAGTTGAATCATCAATAATAATAATAATAATAATAAAGGTCTTTATTCACATTTAAATTACAAAAAAAAATCATTTGATTAATGTACAATTTGTGAACAGGCGAGATTCAGAACACTATAAAAGTGTACTGTTCCATCTAACCCTGCATCCACCGAACAAAATCATCGTTATGGCCCAAATACAAAAAAAAATCAGAAGGAGTCATAAAGGAGAAAAAAGAAATCAGAAAATAACAGTCCCATCCTACACTATGATAAAAAAAGTAAACAGCTCAAACAATTATCAGGTCATCACCCGGTCAAAGCTGTTCCCTCTCCAGCTTTCTGAACAACAAAACCTTGAAGCGGCTCAATTTATTCACCTCTCTGATGCTCTCGGATAAGCTATTGATACAATTTGTGATCTGATAAGAATATGATCTCTTGAAAAGCTGAGTAGAATGTAAAGGCGGAGTAAGGGTTCCCTTGAATCTAATATTTATGTTGTGGACATCAGTGCGGAAAGTAATCTTATCATAGAGGTAAGGCGGAGAACTGGTCCTGATGATCTTCATAAACGAGACAGTGGAATGGTGAAATCTCCTATTTTCCATGTTAAGCCAATTCAAATCTTTAAGGGTGTGACTTATTCTTTCGTATTTTCTGATGCCAAAAATTAAACGCAAACAAGAATTTTGAAGTTTTTGAATCCGCCTCTTGTCAGTGTAATTCAAACAAGGTCCATAAACAGAATCAGCATAGTTCATATGTGACAGCACCAAGGATTCACAGAGCAGCACCTTAACCCTTCTAGTCAGAAACTCCCTATTCGCATATACAACCCTCAACACACCGTAGGCTCTCTGCAAACATGACGAGACATGATCAGTAAACCGCATCTCACAGGCCAACCAAACTCCTAAATCTTTAACCTTATCCAGTAGCTCAACCGACTCCGAACCTATAGCTATACAATTACCACTCTCAAAAAATTTTACCCTATCGTTTTTTCTGCCAAACAGAATAGCAACCGTCTTCTTTGTATTAAGATGCAGACAATGCTTCGTGGTGACTTCCTGAATAATATTTAGTTCAAAATTCAAAGCTGCGACTGCCTGATCCATTTCACTCGGATAGAAGGATATATGAAGTTGGGTATCATCCGCGTAGTAATGCAAAAGACAAGAGGTTACATACTTGGTGAACTGCGATATGTACATGATGAGAAGGATCGGTCCCAATATGGAACCCTGGGGTACACCTTTGCCTACTTTCAGTAAGGATGATGTATTACCACCATGAAGAACAGCCTGAAACCGGTCTGCCAAATAAGAGGACAAGAGAGCAACCGCTTCCTTAGAATAACCGACATGTATCAGAATGGCCTCGAAGATCTTGTGATTCAGGCTATCGAAAGCTTTAGAATAATCTAAAAGTGTCAACAAGGTCAACTTACCCTGATCAGTTGCCCTCATTATATCATCGGATATATGAAGTAGTGCCGTTGTGCAACTATGACCAACCCTAAAACCCGACTGGATAGGTGGAATTATTTTATTCCGATCCAGATGAGACCATATTTGTTTGGACATGACTCTCTCTAAAAGTTTGGACAGAGTAGGCAGGATGCTTATAGGTCGCAGACCATTCAGGTCCTTAGGATCAGGAACTTTCGCCACAGGCACAACGAGAGCTTTTTTCCACTGGCTCGGAAACACAGAATTCTGCAAGCAGAAATTTAGAATATGTGTGATATGAGGTAAGATGTGGGGGACACACAAACGCAAGGTGAGAATGTTAACACCGTCATGACCAATTGCCCTACTTTTAACTGATTTTATGACTTCCAACACTTCAATCTCGCCCACCCCATCAAAATTGAAAGAACCATCAACAATGCGGTTATCTCGACTAGAGTAAAAAGACAACAACTCATCATCAGGGGACAAATCAGGCACAGAATTCAGGAAGTGATTGTTTATACAGTCAGCATCGCCAACTGCGTAGGGAAGATCAGTTTTTTTACGATTGATAAAACCAATTCTTCGCAAATGAGCCCAAGTATTTTTAACATTACAAGAGTCATTGATGTATTTGTTGTAATAAATCTTCTTCTCCCTTCTGACAGCAGCAGTCACAAGATTTCTTAGTTGCTTGTATTGATTCCAATCGTTGATCTGCTTAGTTCTTTTGAATTTAGAAAGGAGTTGATTCCTCATCTTAATCATATGTCTCAACGTATCAGTCAGCCACGGAGCATAGTTTTTCGATATTTTTGACGTTTTGAATGGCGCATGCAAATCCAATAAAGTTAAAATATTCGATGTAAGAAGATCAACTTTTTCTTCTACCGTTTCCTTGTCGTATATGTTATCCCAAGGAATGGACATAAGATCGCACTTGAACTGATCATAATTAAGATTTTTGAAATCCCTATATGTCCGCAATACTGGACCTGCCCTCGGAACCCTGAGATCGACAACACAATAAACAAGATCGTGATCACTCACCTGTGGCACAGGAAGAACCCCACAATCCTCCACTATATCAGAATCAGATGTCAATATATAATCTATCAAAGTCGAGGAGTTAAGGGTAGTTCTAGTAGGCTCCTCAATTATCTGCGCAAGGCCAACGCTCTCCAATACCTCCAACAACCTTTTCATTTCCACACTAGATCTAATTAAAAAATTTATATTGAAATCTCCGAGACACAAGATATAATCTACAGTAGGGAGTACCTCTATAACCTTAGATTCGAAACTATCCAAAAATAATTTGTGGTCATATGAAGGAGGCCTATATACGACAGAAACTGCCACCCTTTTACTCCCGATCCTCAGAATAAACCACAACTGCTCGCATCGCATACTGCATCACACTTCAATACTCTGTATCCTATTGTACCCCTAACATAAACTCCAACCCCTCCGCCTCTACTTCCTCTATCAGAGCGTAAAAAATCAAAGCCATCAATCGCTAGAGAACTATTGGAAGTTCGATCACTTAACCAGGTCTCCGTTAAGCAAAAAATATCAAAATTATTAACAGTTAAAAGGTCTCTGATTTCATTGTAATGCAAGACCAATGATCGCACATTCACATGAGCCACCTTTAATAAATACTTCATATTATCATCAATGTATCTGAATGCAGCTAGCATGAAAACAAACACATGATCTCAAAATAAAAGCAAGCTGATTCAACAGGAGAGCATAAAAAGAGAAAGTCAGACCGGTGATGAATAAGCAAAAATAAGAAAAGTCAATCAATTCAAGAAAATTATCTTGAGGAAATATGAGCTTGATGTGTAAAGTAAAATCAACAACAGTATAATTAACGCAATAACCAATATTGTAAAGATAGTGAATATATGTATAATATGTTAAATTGAGTAAAGAGCAGCTATAAAGTGAAAACTAGTAATTCAAAGTGCAGGACCTGAACTGAGACTGAAAGTTCCAAGAAAATAAAATAATAAAAACAAAATAACAAAAATCACCAAGGCAAAAAGAAAAATGTATACTCAACTGTATGAATGAGAGAGCGAATATAAAAGCAGAAAATAACAAAGCACTGCTCCGCATCACAGTAAAATAATTTTTTCGAGTTCTACATGCTATTCAGATCTGTCTCAGACAGAATCTTCCTCACCTTCTTGTCGTCAATAACAAAGATATGGCCACTAGATGTCCAACATGAAGTGGGGCCAAATTTAGCACGGGCCTTCTTGAACAAGCTCAACTTTCCTGCAACCAATTTTTCACTGATCACAATACCCGATCCCTTAAGACACCGTTTGTTATTATACACCATATCACGTTTCCATCGGTGAACGAACTGTACGGAAACAGATCGGGAATTCCTTTGTTGATCACTTTTTCTTCCAATACGGTAACATACGTGCATGTCATCAATTGTTATCTTATCACAGGAGTTCTTGAGGATTTGGTTGTTTACAATTTCACAAACCTTTTTGTATAAATTTTCATCGCCTTCCTCTTTAATTCCATGAATAATTAGCTGACCGTTGAAACTCTCCTGCCTGCCATCTTCCATTTGAGTCCTTATATTTTGGATATCATCCTTTAAGGTGATCAAATTCTCTTTCATAAAGTTTTCAAATCCGTTGAGCTTAGTCATTATATCACTAAGAGATAAAGGAGAATCATTTGGATCAACCAAGCTCGAATTTTTGAGCATTTTGGTGACCTCGGTCCTGAGTTCACATAGACCAGTATTAAGAGCTTCCTCCATTTTGTTAACGCGGATATTCAAATCAGCGGGATCACTTTTTTGCACTTTCGAACCTCTTGTCGGCATTTTTGAAATATAGTGTATTTTAGGGAATACTGAGAATACGAAATGAACAGTAGAGAAAACGATTTCTATTATATTTAAACACTTTATATTTGCGATAACGGAGCTATCCAGATGAGCTACGTACACATCGACGGGTGTTCGATGAATAAGTTCTAAAAATTGATGATTTTTTTGACAAATCTTATCGGATAACGTTAGCGATAATTCAAAGACGACGCGGTTTTTTCCAAAAAAATTAGGAATACTTTTTAATTTCGAAATGATCAGTTCCTTCATAAATATGAATAATTTATCTATTCAAGTAGTTCATAGTTTATTTTCGTGAAATTATGAACGGCTGCACTGTAACTTTGATAACACAGAGAATATTCAATAAGTTTTGATTTTAAGGGGTATGCAACATGAATAGAGTACACACTCCTCTTCTCCTTCTTCTTCAGCGGCGCCTTTGGTCGGCCAAATGAAGGCCTTATGGCCCATTGTTCATACCGCATTTGTATAATACTAGAGAGACTCAGACCCGAAGGCACGCTGACAAGAATGCCGCGAGCCGACAAGGAGGAGTCTCTCTCACCATAGAGATGGAAGGTGTAGGGTTCCCTAGGTGTGTTAACCTCAGTGTAGGGGGATGAAGCGCTAGTAGGTAAGACCGGCAACACGATCCATAATACACATACGTCCTTTCCACTTTTAAATGGCTGCCGAATCGTATGATGTAGCTACGACAAACGTTGAAGTGGATTGAAATGACAATTTTGACGTATGAATAAAATAAGTGGAGTGATGTAAACAAGTGGAGTGGAGAATTAAATGGAAAGAAATTGCATTAATTTCGATCTAGGGATTGAGAGGAAATTGTCGAATTATTCTTTCTCAGGTTTATTTTCTTCTCACAACTCGTAACGATATTTTAACAAGTCGTAATTCTTATTATTGATGAATGATTGTCTTGATTAATTTTCTCTAGAACCTCCAGAACATACATCAGTTATAGAGAATTCTATTCGAAAGGTGAGTTGTAGCTCTAATATTTTCTGATTGAGAATTTAATTGCAATACAAAGTCTCTGTTTGAAATTTTGTTGGATCATGCTCTTATAAGTTAACTGACTCGAAATATAATGAACTGCAAATTCTGTTTATTTGAAGTCTGGATCTTATCCAGATATCCATAAATGTTCAAAGATAAGCACTAACTATTTAGAATCATTTTCATTTAAAAAAAGAACTGGCATATCAAGTAATCGAATCTCCAATCATGCTTTGATGATCAGCGTTATTGATAATAACATTACCTGACTGAATGCCTCTCTCAGATATTGGTTTCTCTGAAATTTTGGTTTGTTTTTAGTGTCATCAATGAACGTTACCTGGTAGTAAGAAAAAACAAAAATGTCTGTTTGTTTTTTGAGAAGATACAAATCCACCTGACGATGACTTCCTGTACAGAAACGATGAAAATGAGATCCCTAAGCAGTTGTGAGGAATCATTGTGATGAATAATAACGTCAGAGAAGATATATTTCGAAGTTTCCAATGAATATGTTCAAATGTAAACATTAAACAATTTTGTGAAGCTAAATAAATAGATTTTATGATAGCTCAGTTTTATTCGAAATAACAAAGAACATTTCACTTCCCATGAATTTTCGTTACTTTTTAAGTCAACGAAAACCATTGGAAGTGAAAATTTGCAAAACAAATTCAAAATTCAAATAAGGTTCAAAAGCCAAAACTTTTCAGGTAGGTAAAGAAGGTTTCTGTATTATCTTCAATTATCCACTTTTAAATGGGGGCTCAAAGCCATTTCTGTGGTTTCAACTGTCATTGGTGTTGCCATCGTTTAGTAGGGAGGTAGCATTTCTTTTATTAGATGTTCTGTGCCTCAGTGTAGATAAGTTGCCGCACGTGAACAGTATATGCTCCGTCGTTGCATCCGCGTTCTTGCACCAACGGCACAGGGAACGAGGGAACACTCAATTGGACCCATTCTTTTTAAATGTTTGTTGAAGAGATGGCCAGTTAGAGTACCAGTCGCCAGAGACAATTGCTTCCTCTCGACAATCAAGAGCTTTTTGACTTCCGGCTTCGAAGAAGGCCCCTTGATGAGTCTCGACGGCCTGAGATCCGTTCTCGTGTTCCACTCAGAGGAGAATTTCTTATCAATCCATCTCTTGAAAAGGTTCTTGATATATGTATGAAGATAGGAATTGCGTGGGTTCCGGCGCAGGACCTTTCTGCATTCGTACACTAAGTTCGGGGTTATTTGAGTCCACACTCCACCGACATTCACTTCATTTGAAATAACGGTTCCGAAAATATTGATTTTGATTATACTGATTACTCCTAGGTCTCCCGAGGAGACCCCTCAGAAACTACAAGTTTCGGAGCTTGTAACTTGTACGAGTCCGGGGAAGCAGTTGTGTTCTGTGTAGGCTTTGTTACTGTGTTCTTACGCCACTTTAGGCACAGTAATGTTGATTTTCAATCCAACAAAGGAATGGTGGCCCACTAGGCCACTACCGAGACTAGAAAATTCCTTTACTAGCCTCGGGATTGCACTCGCGAATTTCCACTTGGCTACGGGCACTCCATATGGATGGAAAAGTATTTCTTCAAGAAATGTCGACACCCTGTCTTTGGAACGAACCGAATTTTGAAAAATATTATGGTAAGAAAGTGCTTTAGGAGAGAAATGTATAGTGAAAAAAATGTACAAGACAAAGACTCACCCTCTATAATTCACAATTTTTTGAGCATAAAAGTACTACCCGCCCAAATAAGAAATATTCGTTTTATGCCCGGTCCAGCAATATGCGACAAATCGACTGTTGCCAGTTAAACTTTTGAAGTGCTGGTTAGGATTGGGATTTTGAAAAAATGTATACAATGTATTGTGATGACTGACGAGCATAGTGACATACCAGCATCGGGGTGACTGCTGCATCCAGGTTTCGGAGAGCCTGTTTTACTCAGCCTGTCACCACTATCCGGCGACGACCTATCCTTCAAAGGACTAACGTTTTCGTCGACAGTCATGATATTATTCTTGTAGTCACTAACTTTATCACTGAAAACGTTTTGTGCTTCACTACACCTCACTGGATTTGAACGAGTTTTCTTCACGTCTCTCTTGGATGGTTTTGCTTCTTCACCTGGAAAGTAAAATTATAATTAATCGATTAGTTAATTTGCAATTCGAGTTGTAATCGAAAAGAGAGTAACATGAATTAAGAAATTCTCAAAATCCCACGAATATAACTAATGTTTGAACAACATACAGCGTGCCAAAAAAGTAACGTAACTCGTCTATAATTCTTGTACGGAGAATTATCAAGGAAAATCCTCGCACTCGTCGAGTATTGATTTCAACAGCAATTTATCGTATGCTTTTTTTAATTCGATATTTTTCATCCTCTACGCCTCGCACCCCTCTACTTCATTTTATCAAATTGATCGGTGATACATCAAATGAAAGGTAATTAGATCACCCACCTAACGGTGCGAATGAAAGGAAAATTTTTGTGCCGTTTTTTTTATTAACATTAGAGAATAATCAACTGGGTCGTTACTCGCTTTTTGAAATCGATGAGTTTCCTATTTAAGGATGGAAAATAATTCTAATGTATTAAAAATTCCAACTTCAAAACTGCATTCATCTCTCAAACTTCCAAAAAAAAATCGGCGGAAAGGAGTATATTTCTTAATATTTATTATTTCGAGAATAAGAACCTGACACCAACCACAATTGTAATAAGAAAATAGCTCAACAAATTCTTTTTTCAGTTACACCGCTCAACGTGCAATCGAATGTGCTTATATTACAATCCATACAGGGTGAGTCTTTGACTTGTATATATATTTTAACTATAGATTCTTGAGGCCAAAGGAAACCTTTTTTTCATTTTCCATTTTTCCGAATTCGGCTCTGTTAAAAAGATATAGCCATTTGAAAAAAAAATAGTGCTGAGTCCGTGCCTGGATACATTCTCTGGAAACACTTCAAAGTTCATATTTTTCGATTGAAATTGAGGTGATTAGATGTTCTGGGTGATACAATTAGAAAATACTCAAGCACTAACCTTATTCGAATAAGAATGTAACAAAAACGATATTTCCTAACAAAAACACTGTCCGATTATTTCTGCAATTGAAAAGCTATATTTCTCCCACCAAAATAAGTTCCTTCTTCGATTTTCCTGAAGAATAGTTTATAAACACTAATAATTGGTTAATATTTTCCTCGATATTTTGGAACGATCTCATGAAAATTGGTTTCTCACCAACCTATTCTAACTCCGTCAACCTAAATCAGATGATTCGAGGTCAATGACCTAACCTAACTCATCTTCTGTGATATGATATTCCACAGAACACGGCCATCTAAAGACTAAAGTCTTTAGAAGGCCGTGCACAGAACCTGTCTAAGCACAGAACTCTAGAGAAGACGATGCCAGATTGCCGATTTTCTCTTCAAACAATGCGAACTCAAGAAAGCAGTACGTCCCCTATCGTTAGCGGATGAACTATCACAATCGCTAACGGCTAAAGGCGTCTAGGCGTGGCTCTTTGGAGATGCCAAACGAGTTCTGATTCTTGCCGATATAGCGCTACGATATAGCCGGCACGCAAGGCAGACAGGCGGGACAGGCCGTTGTGGTTGTTCTGTTTCTGTGTCTCGAAACGCAGGCCAGTCTATGATAATGAAAGACGCTTAAACGGGATAACCTTAATTATCTATCTAAATTTACTTGCAGATAATAAAGCAAACAGGTGATGATTGTGATGTGCAGACCGTGTAGTGTCGATTGAAATCTCCAAGAGGATAATATTGTTGAGATAGATATTTTCCTGAAAGACCGGTAACAATAAATTTTCAATAGAAACTGTGCTTATAGACTGTGTAATTTCATTTCATGCTTCTCAGAATTCAATTATTACATCGAACGTTTTTCCATCATGTAGATTTTAGTCTTGACGAAGTTGATAAACATTGACAACGTTGTTAATTTGTTAAGATCAGAGAATACATAATATTCGATGATATTTAATTCAGGGTTGCATTCAGTTTTTTTATGAAATTCATGATTTTTTCCTCGAATTTGTTCGTATACAATTAGGAATAACTCGAAAACGACGCGTTTTATTGAAAAAATATAAGAATACTTTTATTTTCTAAAATGGTTGATTCTTTCGAAAATATGAACCGTTTATCTTTTTCGAGTGATTTTATAGTATTTTTGCATGAATTCATGAGACGAGTAGGCTGTAACTCTTATACTAGAAGGAATATGGAATAAGTTTCAATTGAGGAATATCCACCATGAATAGAGTAAACAATCAACCAAAATTCAGTTCATTCGGATTATCGGTTTCGAATATATGGAAAGAATAGTGTTAATTTCATGGATTTTTGACACCCTGTATCTTTCAAACGAAACCGAATTTTGAAAAATGGTATAGGAAAAAAGTGTTTCGTTTGATGAGAGGAATCTACAGTTAAAATATATGTACAAGTCAAAGACTCACCCTGTATACTCGTATTCCCATTTGAAAGAAACCAGAGGGGTGTGGAGCGTAACAGAGGGAGACCTGCTTTCGAAAATTACGAATCCATGGATTCGTGGATAGTAAAGACGCAGAGCTGTGACGAGCACTGAAGGATAGTGCTCCGAGCACTAAGCACACCAGAACAAAAAGGCTCCCAAGTCTCGAGCACTAAGCACTTATTTTCACAAAAGGCTCGCGAGTGCTAAGCACTTTTTGAAAGTAATTCGATATTTCGAGCACTAAGCCATAAGCACTTTTTTAGGAATTTTTGAAAGTGCTCTCTTGACATCCTGGAAATTCATAATGTGGCCTGTCTGAACCGTGTGTCTAGAAAGTCCTGTAGTCGACTTCATTTGTTTCGAATCTTTCTGATGCTCCAACAATCTAGTATTCAACCTCCTGCCCGTTTGGCCAATGTAAGCTCCACTGCACACACCACAATCAATCTTGTAAACGATGTTGTTACAATTCGTTGACTCATCTTTATCCTTAACTTTCGTAAAAACCGAAAATCTCAACTTGTTTGGTATCGTCCTAACGATCTTTATATCCTCCCAGTCTTTGAACAATGCCACAATCATTGGAGTCATGTCACTCACGTCCCTATAGTGTGGTTCAATATGATACCTCACTTTATTTTTGTTGGCTTCAATCTGTGTGCTGGCAGTAACTTCTTGGTCAACTATGTCATTGATGACAGGTGAAATATTAAAAAGGATCTTGTTTATCAACCGGACCGGATATGAGTTTGCAAACAGGAGGGCCCTAAACCTCAACAAAGCAACATTGAACTTTGACCTGTCACAGATGTTATGAATTCTACTTTTTAATCCTGTGACCAAATTTAACTTATGTTTCATCTCCTGGCCAGAATGGAAATTCAAATACCTTTCCGATGAAACAGGTTTGGTATACCAATCTGTTATGATGGTTTGGTTTTCATTGATAAGTAGGACATCAAGGAAGGGTAGTTTTCCCCCTTCCTCAACCTCAGAAGTAAATGATATATGTTCATCAAAGGAATTGAACACCACAAGTACATCCTCCACCTTATCCACAGGCAACAAGCAAAACAGGTCATCCACAAAATTTATAATTATTGGAATGCCAAATGAGAGTCTTGGTATGCAATTATCCAAGAGGTCATCCATCACCATCTGTGCCAAGATAGGGGATATCACCGAACCCATGGATTTGCTTGGTAAAATGACTTATTGAAACGGCAATAAATGGTTAAAGCAAATCTATCAGTGCCACAAATTACTGCTCATTACAACGACAATTTGCCTCCAATGCCTTCGTATCGTCTTCTTTGATACCTCTGTTGTGACGTTTGAGAAGAGAGACACCACATCAAGGCTCAACATGATGTGATTCTCTGGTATAGATAACTTATTGATGTTGGTACTGAATTCAAAAGAATCCCTAATGAAATATGTATTATCCCTATTTTAACTCAATGTTAAGATATGTTTATGTACTTCGGGTAGAGAATGAAATTTAGGTGACACCGCGTTGTAGGTCATCAATGACTCAGCTGTTATGTCATCTAGGACGTGATCACTTTTCAACTTTGCAACCTGCCTGTTAATTTTGTTTTGGTACCTAACCGTCGGATCATTTTCTAATTGACTATAGTTACCTGTTATTATATTTCACACCTTCATTGTTCACAAATATTGAAAGTAACCATGTAATGACAAAAGTCTTCATATATTGAGTTTCGCTTCTGTTTTGACGTCTAATAAGATTTTCCCAATCTTTGCAGCAACACGCTTGAAATTATCAACTGTTTGTTTCACTGGATTAGTGAATATTTATAATAAACTATGGAAACGAACATACTTTTTAATCATGCCCTGTCAGCAGCCCTATATCACCCTAAGCTTAGCTCGTGACTGAGTAAGTCAAGGAGTTTTACTCCAGAGGGATATTCTGTTGTTCAACTCCCATTGTTGAACCGCTATTATAAGGCTTTATTATCGGTTAAGACTACATGGCTCAACATGAGACTTTCTAGCAATTTGTGGGTACAAAGCCACATGCACTCATGTAAGCATAGACGTTATTTATTGATCCACGCAGGAATCATTGTAGAGAAGAGCAGTCATAAAAATAAGAGTAAATGACATAACAATGTAAAAACACAGATTTTAGTAAAAGTTTGCCATAACATGTTCAGTTGTATATAACATCACTTTACACGTAGGACAAACAACCTCTCTTCCCGAACGTCCGTATCTCACATCACAGTCGCGAACCGAACTGGACCGCGCACACGTGGACACAGTTAAGCGTGATCACTGAGTTGTTGCAGTGAGACGATTACGAAGTCTTTGGACTCTGCGGGAACTGCGCCAGACGATGCGGTTGAATTGTTTGTGGATGATGCATCCTCCTCTCAAGGCGGTGTGGATTATGTCGCTGATGTCTGCAGTAGTGGCTCCAACCAGCTCCGTTATGGCCCTGTTCTCCGGGCACCATCCTCCCCTGGCACCAACAATCAGTGGCAAGACATGAATTGTTTTTCCTGGATGGATTTCTCGAACTTTATCAAGAGAGTTGGGTGCCGAGTATATAGCTTTCTTAATGCCGTATGCCATACTGAGTGGTTCCAGGGATTTCCAGCTCACGGACATGTCAGATATAACTATCTCGTTATCCTTGGCAAGGAGAAGATCAGGTTTTAACAGTTTGCCTTCCCTGTCCCAGATCCGTGGCTCGCGGGTGACTTGCCATCCGTTCTTTATGGCAGTCTTTTCGAGGCGCAGTGCAACGTAGTTGTGACGGGTGATTCTCTCCCAGTGCATGATACTGCATTTTTGGAGGACGTGGCAGAGAGATTCCCTATTATTGCACCCCGCTCGACACATCGCTTCCTCACTATGGGTCCAAGGTAGTCCGGCCGTTGGTAGGCAGTTGGCCCTTAATTGGATGGCTCGTACGTAGTCCTCGCCAGACCAGTAGCGAGGGGGGCTGTCGACGTAAGAGTTGCAGGCTCGATGATGCTTAAGTTCTCCCAGACCAACGCCATAGAAGGAGTGGTGTAATTCTTCGGCTCTTTTGTTGTCTGCCATCTGGCTGGTGGAATTAGATGGCCGGATCATTTTCCCTATGCGTCTCAGCCATGGAGCAGCATTTTCTACTACCACGTCTAGATAGTAGTTCGCCCCCTCCAGCCTGCGTGCTCTGTTCATCAGGATGATCGGGATCTTATCCCGGAAGCAGAAGATCCCCAGGCCTACCTCCTTCAATGGAGCATGAATGCAGGCATCGTTCACGTGGGTTGGCAGATGTAGTGCCCTCTTGACGCCCCACTTGATAGCCCTATCTGCTGACTTTAGGGTTTTGATGTGAATCTGTGGGGTCTGCAGGGAGTGGATGTACCTTGGGATGAGGTGGAATTGGAGCAGCTCCAGTTTTTGGTTGAGCCTGAGGGGGGCCTTACAGATTCTCTCGACCTGGGCTCTTAAGGTCGGTGTTGAGCATTTCGATATCCCTGTAGGCGAGAATTTCTTCCCCAGGCATGCCATCATTTCTCTCACCCCTACTTGCCTGACAGGTTGGCCATATATATGGAATTGGCTGGTTGTATACGTGAATAATCTCCTGCCAGCCGCTCTCCCCACAGATATGGCGACACATTTCTCAATGCTCAGCTCTAGGTGGTGAGTTCTAAAAAACTCCTGACAGCATTCCAGGAGCTTTCTGGCTGTTTTTACATCCTCCGCCAAAATAATTAGGTCGTCGGCGTAGGCCATGCAGCTAACGTTGACGTCGTCCAGAGAAATGCCCGTTTTCCGTTCATGGTCCTCTATAACTTCATCCATGACAAGATTGAAAATTGTCGCCGACATGGGGTCTCCCTGCCGGGGGCCTCTGTTGATGGGGAGCGAGCAAATTTCTTCTCCGGCGCATGATATTTTAGTCGAAGCGTTTCTACAGTTTGCCATGACGTATTTCCTTCTTTCTTCGTCAACTCCCTTCCTTATTAGAGCTCTCTCAATCGTGGCGTGTGATAGGGTGTCGAATGCCTTTTTTATATCGATGGATATGATTGAGTAGCCTTTCCTCGATCTTCTTTTTGCTTCAATAATTGTGTGGAGGGATATATTATTTGCGAAGACGCCGTCGATTTTGACAAACCCTCTCTGGTTGGAATTTATTGGGACTCTTAGAAGAAGGCTGGAGATGGTTGTAGGTCTCCAATTTTTAATGTCGGATAGATTGTCCTCTCGTTTAGGTATGAGGGTGGTTCGGCTGTCTTCGTCAACAGCATGGCGTTGTACAGCAGTAAGAGCTTGTGGCGGGGAATTCTGGTGACCTGTCGCAGGGTTATGCCACCAGGTCCGGCGGCCCCCTGCTTGGTGTTCTTGAGGGCCCCTGTTAGATGTTCGTCTTTTTTTGGTCCGTACAGGATGATTGTGTCGGCTCTAGATGCTATTGGGGCTGAATCGGGTGGAGAATCTTCCGAGAAGAGGCTTCTGTACTCGTTGGATATTGTTTGGTTTGGTGGTCTTTCAGATTGGTGGATGGGGTCGAGGCCTTCAATTATTTCTTCAACCAGTTGTTTTTGTTCGTCGCCCATCTTCTCTGCACGTCTCGGAAGGCTGCGGCTCTCTTCTTCCTCCTCGGGACTGGTAGGGGTGCTCTTGCTTCACACCGGGAGGGTTTTTTGGATTTTCCGAATTTTTTAATTATGTCTTCGGCAAAATCATTTAGGGCCTTTTCTTTGTCGCTGCCGGTACAAATCTCGGCAGCGAAGTGTAAATCCTCTTCATTTTCCAGAAGAGGGGCAATATCTAGGATATATTGCATAACTGCATCGTTGACCACCGGCCTGAAGTCTTCTGGAATCGGACCTGGGCCTAAGAGGGTTTCCTCCACCAGTTCGGGCTCAGCCTGCGCCTCCTCCACTAGCATTATATTGGTCTTTTCCAAGACCACAGAAAGGCTCAGGTCCAGCAGGGTTTAAACTTGATGCACTTTTCGCAAGTCCATCGGCTTTTTCGTTTCCTTCAACACTACAATACCCTGGCACCCATAGTAAAGTCACTTTATTGCCTCTGGCCAGTTGCTTTATGGTGTTACGGCACTCCCAGGTCAGCAGAGACCCCTGGCAATATGATTCCAGGGACCTCAGCGTGGTCTGGCTCTCCGTGGTGACGAAGATATGCGCCCCTTTGAGGTCAATCTTACTCTTAGGAATATCAGACAAGTGAAAATTATTTGAATTTATTGGAACACCCAGTGTTTGTTTTATCCACAAATTAAGTGACTTACCAGGAAACGAAGGGAAATTTGGCCAGCAGTCATCAAGACTTAACAAAATCGAAGATAAAAAACTAGAGTGAATATTTCTTCGAAGACACTGAAATAAGCAGTATTCCGTTCATATTGAATGAAGAGCTGATGAATATTTTAATTTTATATCATATTAAAGGATGAAGAAGTTACAGGTTGCAGTGCTTTCATAAATTTTCTCCAAATTCTTCATCTACAATCTCTGTGGGCCCACAATACTAAAATGTGTTTTTGTGATTATATAATTGAGTGAAATATTCTTCGTCAGTATGGCTTCAGAATAATTTTTTATATTACAAATATTAACTAGCTGGCCCGGCGAACTTTGTACCGCCTGAATTATACTTAAAAGTTGTATAAACTTACCATTGCATTTTTTTCAAGCAGGAAATAAATTAGGCAAAATTAAGGTTCAAAATATACAAAATTTTAATAATTTTGTAATTCACATGGAAAGAATTCTCTTTATGTAAGCGGTAACTAATTGTTGAACTTGAACATACAACTTTTTGTTTTTAATTGTTGTACAGTTCTCTTTTTGCAGTACCTCATGTGACTGTGAATAGCAGGAGTATAATCCATATTATACCTTTCCTCTTATATGAATCAAAATGTCAAGAATATGAACAAAAATTATTCCTTTAATGAACTATCGACTATTAACACAGCCCGTCGACCAGAATTGAAAAATCAGTCATTTGTTAATAGCCCAACCTGAAGTGGCAAAAACAAAACTTTTCTTATATTCTCAAAATCTAATCAGTGGTCACACCATTATTTTAGACATCCTAGCTATGCTGCTAAGCTCAAAATAATGGGTAAACATCTCAGTTGGTGGAGCAGAGCGATTCTCATTAATCCTTGAATATGAGCTGTCAATCTCTCTTCAATTTGTTCAATTTAGTTGACGATATCAAGCTCGTTAGAAGACAAATCGAGATGTTAAAATGTCGATAGTACGATCGACACGGCAAAATTATCAACACTGTGAATTATGTTGAACTCATATTCAAATTTATTGATGGTCATTCGACCAGATCAGATTAGGCAACCCATGAAACATTATTGTATATCATAAGTGAAAGCCCGATGAGCAAACGTTTCAAAATTATTGACGCTTACAATACTGTCTCTGTGCGAACAGAAACACGAATATAATATGTCAATTAGTAATTATGGGCAAATTTGGATTCAGTTATTTCCGCAAATATATCTATTACCCAAACAGAAATTCGAAAGCATTTCAAAAATAAAGAAAAAAGATGAAGATGGCCAACTCACGTTTGAAACTGATCGTCAAAATCAGATACTTGATCTTTCGGTAAAAATTAACTGTTCCACCAACTTGAGATAAGTTTACCCGCTTTTTGATCTGGCAATAGGCGTCTGAAATTAAGATCGTAGCGCCATATTGGCGAGAATCAGAACTACTCTCTACACACTACAAACATATATTTGTTTACGTTGCGAATGCTTTTACGTTGAGCATGCTTTCACACGTTGTTCTGGCAAAGAGATTTTGTTCTGGTTTGTGTTAAGAGTTGTTCAAGTGAGGAACATTCTGAATGTGATTTGATTGTGGATAATGAATCTGTTAAACAGACGAGATATTCAAGTGAAAAATCAGTCATTTTCTTATTTCCTACTTTTGGAAGGGTATGAAAACTATATTCAGGATTTCTTTTAGTTGAAGATGAACAATTAGGTACACAACAATAGTTATTTATGATCTCAGAACAAAAATGAAACAATAATCTAAATGAAGCACGTGTCATTCAAACTGTAAACAAAACAATGTAGTGTCTTCGCGTTAGTTCATTCGTTAACGCTAGGGGGCGTACCGCTTCCTTGGTTACGCCTATAGACTTCCATGTTACCATGAGTTCTATGCGAATCACATATCGCCATCTAACAGCGGAAATATCAACCTACGACTACCTACAGTGACAGTCTATTCACTGTACGACTACGCATCAACGGTAGCGACACCTAGTGGCCTTATTCAAAAAAAGGAAAAGCATTTCCTGCATAAGTAAAACTTTCATCAATTTTTTCGAAGTTTCATTGTATTTTATAATAACCAGACCGTAGACGATTCCATAAATGAAGTTTCATAACAAACAGTCCATCCGATCTCTAGTTATAAATGGTGTAACCAACATCTTTCTTTTATATATATAGAAAACTCACTCGTTCACTCATGAAATGCTTAAGATAATAAAATTCCTCATATTCACCACATCTGCCAGGAACGTTTTGGGGTTAACAGTGGTTAGCGTTAGATTGCCTAATACCATTTAAATTTAAGGTTATATTTATATATTTTATTGCTATGATGAAAGCACAGACAATTTTTTGTTACTTTCTTGTAACCAGAAATAAATCTTCAACTGGACTTCCAAGGCCTGCTTTGATGTCAATAATTCTTGGATGGACTATACATGGTCCTGCAATAGTGCGTTAGGCTTTCATAGCTGCCAAACCAGACGTTTTAGAATTTTGGTTGAAAAGCATTTCCTTTGTAATTTCAATTCTGCTCATGAAATTATTTTCTAATATACAGGGTGTTCGCAAATGAAATTATTGAACAAATGAGTGATTTTTTAAATGGAACACCCCATATATTTTCGCATATTTTGAATGCTCTTCAATACCTCTATCATGACGCAAAATATTAGGGATATTTTTCCAACGGCACGGATCTTATTCAGAAAAAACTGCGAAATTTCTACGAAACAGTAGTTCGGTGAAAGCCCTCCACCGATTTCCAGAAGCGATAGAAACTTGAATTTGATCAGAATTTATTTTAACTTAAGAATTTGCCTAGTCATCGTTCCTAAATGTCAACCTTTTCCATACAGGGTGTCCATTATCAATGTCCAAATATGAATTATATCAATTTGTTTTTTCTCGATTTTTTCAAATGTAACACCCTGTATTTTTTTCCATGATGATGTACACAGTTCAAAAACTTACATTTTTTCAGAAGTAACCAGAGGGCTATTTTCACTTCCGTGTTTTTGAAAAACCTTAAAACCCTTCCAAAATTATAATCCTTGAAGTTCAACATGAAAATGATAATGTTTTTCCGAATGAGTAACACATACATAGGTTTTATTTCGTAACATGTGTATTCTAACAATTACAGAGTTTTATGGGCATCCAAAAAAATTATTATTCATGAAATGGTTTATAAAATTTTCATGTCGCAGCAGTGCCACAGAAACTGTTATGAAGTACATCGATTATTATTATTGATCAGAATATTGTTATTCAGAGCTCAAAGTTATCTCAGAATACAATAAATTGAGATGAATTTTGATATTATTTTCTTGTTGGGGCAGGGCCACAGAAACTGTTTATTAGCCAGTAGATCCTATGCTGTCGAATATCCCGAAAGAAGACATCCACATGAGCCGAGTTTTCGGAGGCTTTTAAACAGATTTGTAGAGACAGGAGATGTCAAGTATAAAAAAGGAGAGAGGATAAAATCGGCCAGTAACGAGGACAAGGAGCTCGAGGCTTTACTGCATCCACACACAAGCCAAAGGTGTAGCCTGTAGTATAAGTGAGCGTTCAGTTCAAAAAATCCTCAAAAAAAAATAAGTATCATTCCTACCACATTCAGATGCATCAGGCGCTTACCGATAGTGATTTTCAAAACCGTCTGAATTTCTGTAACTGGGCAAGTTTTCAAATTGAACAGAACCCTACATTTTTTGAATTTGTTTTATTCAGTGATGAAGCAACCTTCCACAATTCCGGAGCCGTCAATAGGCATAATTTTCATTATTACTCTGTAGAAAATCCAAGAATTATAGGGGAAATACACAATCAACACAGGTGGTCATTGAATGTCTGGGGAGCAGTAATCGGCAATCATGTGATAGGCCCTCATTTTTTCTAAGGAAATTTAGATGGAGCTGCATATTTTACTTTCATTCAGAACATTCTTCCCGGAATGTTAGCAGTGTTACCTTCGGAAATACGGAATGAAATATGGTTTCAGCATGATGGAGCACTCGCTCATTATTCTCGTCCTGTGAGGGATTTACTGGACCAACAGTTTCCAAATAGATGGATTGGTAGGGGCGGACCGACAAGATGGCCTGCTAGATCACCAGATCTCACCAAAATAGATTTTTTTTGTGGGGATACATAAAGGGAATCGTGTATGATGAAGTTCCAACAACAGCTTCCAATATGCGAGAGAGGATTGTGACTGCTTTCCGAAGCATTACTCCAGCCATGCTGACCAGGGTTAGTGGGACATTCAACGATCGGATCGCTTTGTGCTCCAGAGAAGGCGGACGACACTTTGAACATCTCTTGGATCATTGACACAATTTTTCTTTGTCTTTTTCAACCCCGTATTTGAATAAAATTTTCCGTTCTGATTTCATTTTTCGTATCTGCTGGTCGCAGGAGTGAAAATAGCCCTTTGGTTACTTCTGAAAAAATGTAAGGTTTCGAACTGTGTTCATCATCATGGAAAAAATACAGGGTGTTACATTTGAAAAATCGAGAAAAAACAATTTGAAATTCTTCATATTTGGACATTGATAACGGACACCCTGTATAAGAGAGGTTGATCATTTAGGAACGATGACTAGGCAAATTCTTGAGTTAATAGAAATCCTGATCAAATTCATGTTTCTATCGCTTCTGGGAATCGGTAAAGGACTTTTACCGAACTACTGTTTCGTCGAAATTTTGCAGTTTTTTCTGAATAAGATGCGTACTGTTGGGAAAATATCACTTATATTATGCATCATGGTAGAGGTATTAAAGGGCATTGAAAGAATGCAAAAATATGAGGGGTGTTCCATTTAAAAAATCACTAAATTGTTGAATAATTTTATTTGGGAGGACCCTGTATATCATAAAATAATTTCCTGAGATGCAGAATTGCAAATACAAAGGGAATGCTTTTCAACTAAATTACTAAAACGTCTGGTTTAGCAGCTATAGAAACTTAACGCACTATTGCAGGACCCGGTATATCTTATACTCTGGACACGTTTTCGCGTTCAAGTCCGTCTTTAAACTCGTGACGCATGACTCACCAATCACCATGTCTACGCAACTACATAATAAATTAATAATGAATATTGATTCCATACCTGAATCAACAGAAGCTGAACTAGCATTCACTAAGGACTTGCTACGACGTGATTCGATGGAGCTGGGCCTCGAGGAGCGATATCCTTCTTTCTTGAGTTCACCGATGGCTGTTCTCACGTCCAAATCGCTAGAAGTGTCCCTCTCTTTATCGGCGGACAGAAGGGGAGTAACGAAGGAGTCTAGGGCTTCGGAGGATGAGTTCGACAGTTTCAGGTTGTCGAATTGGGAAGAGGGGCTCGATAGGGGAGCAGGGATAGTATTTGGATAATCGGAATTTATCCGAGATGTGAGGTTTGCTGAGTGTTCTTCTACCATTCTGCAAAGGTTGCCTATAACAAAAAATGTGAATCACTTGAATGAATTATATTTTAGTTAGAATTTATATTTATTAATTCACACTGCATTTGCTTCCGTTTACTAGACTCATTCAATTTTATTGCTGAACTGAATAGTTCAATTACACAATAAGTATCTGGTTAACACTTACGAATTCAGTTTATTCAAAATATTATGAACATGAACCAAATTAGGATAATGAACAATGCTTCGGACAAGAAGATTATAGGAACAATAAAGACTTTGCCTGCTTGAAGCCCTCGCAGATAATGGAGTTCATTGGAGCTCTTGAAGCTGGAGGGCAAGCTGTAGATGGCGCACAATAGATCTCAATGCATCCGTTACGTCATGTTGAATGAAGATGAGAGTAGTTATAGTATCTCAATTCATGTATACTGGGTGTATTTTAAGGTGAGGCTTTTTTTTGACAGGTTTGTTTATTGTTTATCCTGATTAGGTCCTAGGTCTCCTGAGGAGAGAGACCCCTCACAACACAAGCTTCGAAGCTTGTAATTAAGAAAGAAATTATCAAAATAAGTCATTCAACCGAAAATTATTTATATGAAATATTTAATTTGAAAAAAATTTGCGCATCAATACCTTAATACCACTTTGGCCTGCATCATATCTCTACATCTCTGCACCAGGTTTATGAGCATGCGCGGATTCGGGTGATTTCTTAGCGGGAATCTTGTTCTGTACAACATTTATACGCAGAACTGGTATTTTGTTTTGATTCAGCATAAATTGAAAGTATATCAACAAGTTCATTATTTGAATAAACGTGCGGAAATTTCGGAACAAAACACTCGTACAATCTACACCGTACCCTCGCCGTAACACGATAGATGATTACTGATCACAATCGATATTCTGAGTCATGTATGATGAGAAGACAAAAAAAAGGGCGTTGATATCTACGGAGGAGCAGGGAAGGGAACAGGTTCGGACTGAGGAATTTTCAGATTCACCTAAAAACTAGAAAATATTCTAGTTTAATTTTCTCGAAACAGGGGCATAATTCATGAAATTTTTTTGAAAAATGACTTATTTTGATGAGTTCTACCATCTGTCCAAAGAAAAGCCCCACCTTCAAATACATCCTGTATATGGGATGGTGGTGGAATGGTCCGGTTTGTAGGCATCAAACTTCCGACCCAGCCAACGTTTCGGAATTTTTTTTCCATCATGAGGGCACCATAACAGGAAAAACCCCTGCTATTCCATTTCCGCACACTTTCCGTGCGAGAAAGGAGTAGCAGGGGTTTTTCTCACACGCTTGTTCTAAAGAATAATAGTATATTGTTCAATGAGCGGTAATGTAAGTCATAACACACGCAGATGAATGTTTGCACCGCGAGCCGTCAGGCGAGTGGTGTAATTCATCAAGTGTGTTATGACCATTACCGCGAATTGAATACTATGCTTTATCTTCGACTTCTTCAGTAAAATTCGAGTTCATTTGCATTTTCAAAATTGAAAACAATTATCAAAAACACTGACATAAATTTCTGTGTTCACTGAATATTTCATGCAGTCATATATGCATCTATGGGCAGTCCAATGAACTGTCATCGTTCCATGCTTGGTTATTTTGAGTAGGTTTTCAGCATTTTACATTGTTTTTCTTGAATGAAAACAGGCCATTCTTTAGTTATGTTGTGAACTGTGGCAGTAGACAAGAACGAAGTAGGGTTGGGTTACTCAGAATATCGTCTATCGTCATTTTCCTACATATTTCTATTTGAATGAATAAGCCAGAATCAGAAAATCGAAATTGATCATCTGTGTTGAGAGGGTTGTGTTAATACCAAACCCAACTGAGAAATTCTTGAAATTGCTTAAAACCCCCTCTTTTTGGTAAAATTATAATATTTTTGTTCATGTTGCATACCCTCCAGAATCATGATCAGCTATTTTCTTTGACTTCCCTATCAGTATAATATCTGTGAGTATAACAATAAATACAAGGACTTTAGTAATTAGGTACTAATTTTCTTTATTGATAACATAAACTGTAACATTTGAACAACCTTGAATCTGAATATTTGGGAATGAATTATGCAAGTTTATTGTTTCTTCTTGTGTTTTTTGTATATGTGTTGTTGATGTACTAACTGGCTGGGGTGTTATAGAACTGTAAATTTTATTTGCAGTATCTTTCTTATTTTTTTCGGAATTATCAATGTACCCCTCAGCCACAGTAGTTGATCGCCAACCGCCATGGCGCTTTAGTGGCGTTATGTCTCCTCCAGAATCTACTAATAAAGTAGCCGACGAGCGGCGAAAACAATGCCCTGTGTATAAGTTATAGTCAGGTGATTTTAAAAAAGATGCAATGTCTTTCCCCATTGCTCCAAATTTATTGATGCCAATTCTTTGTGGGTGATACTTTCCATTTTGAAATTTAAAGAATAAAATATTCAAAGAAATAAGACACAAATCACACAAATGAATAAAATATTGTGCGATATATTGTTAGGCCTCAGATTCAAATATTTCTTCACTATGATATACAAATTTCCAGTAATAGCAAATTTTCTGGCAATTTTTGTTTTTGTATTTGGTACATTGACCATTAAAATAGATCCTTGGTCTTCTAAATCATTAATCTGCATAGAGTACAATTCTGCTGCACGACAAGCACCCATAATGCCCATTATTAAAGCAACCTGAAATAAATTATATATTTGACGAGATGATGAAAACGATTGAATTATTGTGAGATCTACTACCTTTGTTGCCAGATATTTATCATCAGAAGCTTCATTTAAGAATTTATTCACTTGTTCTGGCGTAAAAGTTTTTGCCTTTTTGGCAATATGTTTTTCTGATTTCCGTTTCAGAAATGCACGTAATTTTGAATAGTTTTCTATATTGACTCCCTGATTTATGTTAAGTGTGCTTCTTAGCATGGAGTAGAAAGTCCATAGGGATGATGCTTTATATTTAGTGCTCAATTCACTAAAATATGCCAGAAGAACGTTCTCAGAAATCGATGACTTGATGTTCTTACTTTTACACCAATCCAAAAAATTTATGTATGCAGCTTTATACTTTTTTTCGGATTTTTCAGGCAATAAATTATGAATTGTAGTATTAGCTGCTTCCCGTATTTCTGGAGGTGTACATAATAATTCATCTTCACTATCTGAATTCATCTCTTTCATCAAAATATCCACAATAATTAGATACCTATCAATTCAATTCAAATGATATCAATAATGAATAGTTCCCGTTCGCCGACGCCTACTCCCCTCGATGTCAATAATGAATTGTTCCCTTTCGTTCAACAAGCGCGATTTCTGTGGTCGAGAATTGAATCGCGTAATGAACGTCAAAAATTCACTTTTTCCAAATTCGATTTTTGAATATTCAGGCCAAAGGAAAGGTAGAAATGAATGGCGAGAACGTTACCTTGGTGCTTGAAATAGTGGTCCCGATCGATCCGACTTTTTTTATTCATTTGGTAAGCTGTTTTTCCTATTTGTATAAGAGTGAGTTATAGGCGTGAGTTATTATTACCTCACACTATTGGTTTATAGAGACTATTATAGATCAAATTCAGTTGAATAATGGATATATTATTCTATGGGAGTAGATAAACTGAATGATGATATGTCCCTATGCACCAAACTTCACCGATGACGTTGCTACGGAAACGACATATCAATTAACATTTGTCATTAGTATGAAATTATTTGAACATATCAAATCGAATTTGATCAGTGTGTTGAAATCAAATCGATATCGTATAAGTGCTTGTAGAAAAAATATTGTTCCTAACTCGTTCAGAAAGTGTCTTTCCCGCACTCAACTGCTTGCCCGAACTCCGCTTCGCCTCGTTCGGGCAACGGCAGTTTCGTGCGGGAAAATATCTCTTTCCGCACTTATTAGGAAAATGACTATTTACCGCTTCAAATCTTAGTGTTAGCAGAGGAAATGTAGACGGGGTACCATAAAATTCTGCATATGATACACGAGAACAGATAAAAACCTCTGTCTTTCTTCATAATAATAATATAACTTACCTGAATGTTCACCTCTTCCGATAAGGATATTGTGTCGACAAATTCATTTCCGATCACAGATCCATATAATTGCGCATAAAAAGTTGATTAGAATAGAGCGATGATATGTCATCAATATTGTCTATGTTATTATTTAAGGCAATTTTCAATTGAAAAGAAGCATAAATGCATGAATAACGACAGCCACATCATATTTTTTTACAACTATAGCGCCACAGAACAAGATATGTGACATGTAGCCTTATAAACGATCACAGCGCTCCTCTATAGGCGTCACATGAAACTCTAACATCCGCCGTCATTGGAAGTTCAAAATGTTCTGTCGAGCGTATGAGAGAGAGAGAGAGAGAGAGAGAGAGAGAGAGAGAGAGAGATTTATTGGTGATTACATACAAATGTTACATTGCTTTCACAGGTCATAAAAGTAATTCGAAAAAATAAAACATGAAATGCTAAAAATTCACTCCTGGAAAAAACTCACACGAAGTCTTTGCCATCCAGAGTCAAACTATAAAATTCGTCAATAGAATAAAATATATTAACTGCCAACATCGCCTTCACTTTAGCCTTGAACTTAGCGATTGGCAGATTCTTCACCCCACCAGGAAGTTTGTTGTACAGAGACACCGCACAAAATCTCGGACCGTGTTGGGATCTACTCAATCTTAGGAAGTCTTTCCTAATTAGCGACTTATTCCTCGTGTCATATTTATGCATATCTGACTGTAGAAGATATATGTCTTTAGTTTTATGAATGTAGATTAAATTTTCTAGAATAAAAAGAGACGGGAAAGTAAGTATACCCAGATCTTTGTAGGTATTTTTACAGCAATCGCGGTAGCTCAACCCCCCCACGATCCTGACCGCTCGTCTCTGCAGTCGGAAAACGGCCTCACGGTACGCGCAGTTACCCCACAGCAAGATACCGTACCTCAAGTGAGTCTCTACCAGAGCAAAGTAGACAGTGAGCAATATGTCCCTAGATAGCGAAAATGACAGCGTTCTCAAGGCAAAAATATTCCGGCTGAGCACGATCAGGAGGTTATCTACATGTGACCTCCAAGTTAGTGCAGAGTCCACATGAACACCGAGAAATCTGACCGAGTCGATGGCATCAAATTCGTCCCATTTTGGTCTCAAAGAGAGAACCAAATTATGTGTTTTGCTCTCATTTACGCTCAAACCGTTCGAAGTGAACCATTCGACAAGTCTCAACCATGCTGAACGTGACTGCTCCAATGATGACCGTGGATCTGAGGACCTAACAGCAACTGTAGTATCGTCAACAAACAATGTGGTTTCTATTTCCGGCAAATAATCCGGTAAATCATTTATAAAGATGATAAATAAAACTGGCCCCAAAATAGATCCCTGAACCACTCCCATAGTGATAGGGGTCGTGTTAGAGTACGTCCCACCGGAGCAGATCACCTGATACCTATGGCTCAAGAAGGACTCGACCGCACCCAGAGCAGCCTCATCAAAACCATATTTTTGTAGCTTGAAAAGGAGCTTAACGTGGGCTACACAGTCGAAAGCTTTTGTCAAATCAACAAATGTAGCAAGGCGGTACTCCTTATTTTCGAAGCTCTCAAGAGTGGAGTTGACAAGCCTTCTCTCCAGTTATTCTATGCTCCTAGATTTCAATATCTGCCGTTATGATCTATTGTCAATTTTCTGCAAACATGTCCATACCATTCAACTTGTTTTTGTTCAATTTTTTCTATTAACGTGGTGTCTTTCTCCATAATTTCTCCCACGTATTATTTCCTTCTCCGTTCTTATCTTGATATTTATATCTATTTTCGCAATGCACCCATTTCCGTGGCCATTATCTTATTTTTGTCCCTTCATGTCATTGTACATATTTCAGAGATAGATGCATAGAAATAACTGGTGTTGGCACTGATTAGATTTTGTTTAAGACTTTCTTGTCGATCGAAAATCTGAGAATTTGTCCTGCTTTTCATTTCTCCCGAAAGGGGTCGCGCTATTTATCGCTGCCGCAGTAGCGCCACAACCGATAAATATTGCGGATTATTTCGGAACAAGACCAAAATCTGTAATCTAGAGAGCCATTTTGATCTACAAAAGGAGTCATACACCAGGTATTCTATGCATCTATTTTCACAGTTATAGGTATGTTATACAGGGTGTCCCAGAAGTCCCGCACTTCCTTGAGGGGATCGAAAGTGAAAAATATTCTAAGCCCAAATATCCATGTTTGAAATTTTTTGATAAAGTAGTTAATCAGTAATTAATTAATGAAAGTGACCAATCAGGAGCGCGCTACAGAAGAATGAGTAAGCAGTTGGGGACGCGAGAGTGAGACACCAGAGCTGCTGCCGGCTGTTCACGCAGTACACCGAGACTGGCGTCTCACTTTCGCGTCCCCACTGCTTACTCATTCTTCTGTAGCGCGCTCCTGATTGATCACTTTCATTAATTAATAACTAATGATAATGATATGATATATTGTTTATCCTGACTACTCCTAGGTCTCCTGAGGAGACCCCTCTGAAACTACAAGCTTCGAAGCTTGTAACTTGTGCCGAGTTCGGAGTAAGCAGTTGTGTTCTGTGTAGGCTTTGTTACTGTGTCCTTACGCCACCTTAGGCACAGCACTGTTAATTTTTGACCCAACAGTGTGAATGGTGGCCCCTACCGAGACTAGAAAATTTCTTTCCTAGCTCGGGATTGAACTCCGGACCTTTGGGTCCGAATTCCAACGCTCTACCACTGAACCAAGGGCACTACGTTATCAAAAAATTTCAAACATGGATATTTGGGCTTAAAATATTTTTCACTTTCGATCCCCTCAAGGAAGTGCGCGTACTGTGTGGGAGCTCAACTGCGGGTATCGTTCGGCATTCGCCTGCTATAAGAAGTCTTGTCGGTAAAACGGCATTAATCAAAGGAATACGAAGTACATTCGCGCTCATTCGCGTTAGCTCCCAGACAGTGTGCTTAACTACGCGTAGTAGATTGCCTATTCTGTCTTCGGTCAGAGTCACGCCAAACCGTGCGGCGAACGTTTGTCAACAGAGAAACGAATGTCGCACATTTCGCGTTTGCCGCAGTGTGTGGGAGGGTACCCGAAGACGCACTACGAAGGCACATTCGTCAAATACACGCATTGTCTGGGGCCGGCTTTATAAAGATTCGCATATCCGCGCTACTGCATGTTACGAAGGATCGTGCATATACTGGGTCCGGCAAAGTCCTTCGAAAAACTCATAACCTCAGTAATTGTTGCTCCAAACAATTTTCATTGAACAATTTGGATTATGTCCCCACAGAAAAAAGTAGCAGATGACCAAATATGAGGACCGAAGAGGCCAAAGAACGTCACAAAACCTGGATATAAGTCGACCAGGGAAGAGAGAACGAATAAAGTTCATTGTTCCTCTGGCTATGTGGGCTCCATCCGTTGGAACCACACACGTCGGAGTGAAACACGACGTCTTCTTAATGCAGGTGAAAAGGAGTTGGTTATGATTTCGATATGGCCCTCACTATAACAGCATTGCCTTTGAAGTATTCAAAGAAGTGAGGGCCGATGACGCAAGTTTGGAATACAGCGAGGTGAAAGAGAGCCTCATCTCTCATGAACAAGATGAGGTTCTCTTTCTGCTCAACAAGTGCTTCCATCTTACGGGCGAAGTGCATTCGGCCAATTTGTAGGGGTGAAACCGCCGCATACCGAACAGACGAGTCATGCTGGCCAACTGAAATACCTAAAAATCACTTTCCTAATGAGTGTATACCGAAAATACTAGTTGTCACGAAGGTCTTCTTCGAAAGCTATAAATTTTTGTGTATTTAGATTTCCATCAATGAATAGGACAATCAATATCCCCACCAAAATATTTGTATGAAAAATTTTAATTTTTAAAATCAAGAGCTAGAGTCTTTGTTTTGTATAATAACTTTTTTCATACTCGTAAATGGGATGTTTCTATTAACAGTGTAAAAATGATTCAAGATACTGTAGAAATATCAAATTTAAAATTCATCAATTTTCGAAGAAGTAGCACTCGTTTACAAACCTGTTACAACTGTTAAACTGATTGTTTTAGGTGTTTCAGTTTAATTCGTGGAAATCATATGATTTTCAGAAAATTGATGTATAATTACCAGTGTTTTGTCGAGTTTATTAAAGATAGGTGTATGGTGTATAAATTGGCTTTTTCCTTCTAATGGGATCGAAATTCTATGAGGAATTCAAATGAAATTATGGAAATAAATGATTGTTTTGAATGTTCTTTATTTCCATGGAAACTTACTTCAAAATAACAAAACAAAAACAAAAGGTTTGTGGATTCACTTTTTCAGAAAAAGATAGAAAAAGAAAAGCTAGTCACTCGAAAAAATAAGCCTAAGTTCATTTTATAAAATGTCCATTTCATGGGATGTTGCCCTTGTTATGGTCAGTTATTCCCATGAAGTGGACAATGGTAAAAAAACATGAGAATACTGTCATAAAGTTCTAGGAGGATAGTTAGAATCATTTAGTAGCACCGAAACAGAGAAAACATACAGTATTCTCCATGTTAAATATTGAATTACATAACACACTTTCACATCTCCCTTGAATCGAGCACATTGCAGCCCATGAACTGGACGTAAATTTCCAGGGCGTCGGAAAGTCCGATTCATGAACTAAGTTTTTATAATAACCTCAAAATATAATTTCTAATTATCGTTATATCAATGATTTAACATACCTGTCTGATGAGGGATAATCAGTTGATGTTTGTATGAAAAAATCGGCAACTAATCGTCACTAGATACGTAGCTATTCACTTCGCAAATGTAGGTACATATTTACTTTACCGGCAACGGATTTTTTCAATGCACGCCTCGTCAACAAAACTCGTGCCACAGATCCAGCCATTTTCCAAGATACGTGGCTCGATGTTGCGAAAATTTGATTTACGTAAAGTATGCTTAATTACTATCGGGTGTAGTAGAAAACTATAGCGTCCGGTTCATGGGCTGTCCAATTCAAAGGAACTCTCCCCTACACGATATATTCACTAAAAATATTGTTCGCAGTTGTTTTAGGAACTCTCAAAAAAATGGCTACTTCACAAACATTTTCAGTTTTACTAAAACTAAAATTATTGTCTCTTAGGCACTCTATGTATGGATTTTTCAATCTGGATATAAATCTGAAATTAACTTGACATAATCGTCCATATGAAGGGAAGAAAGCTTATTTTCTTGCAGCAAGGTTTTCCATCAATGATTTATCTATCCATGCTTTTCTCCAGTCCAGTATATTCAATATGCCAAAGGCATTAGTGATATTCGGTGTTGAGGCATCTTTCATAGGAAATTTATGAAAACGAATAGCCCTGTTTTTACTTTTCTTCGAAGAGCAATTGAAAACAGTTTTTTCCACTACTTGCTTACATTGTTATATAATCAATATACTCGCCTAAAATTCAAAAATATCCGGAGGATTGAAACATAAATCCTGTCGCTCAGATACTTCACCTTTTTTAATTTCCATTTTATGGAATTAAACTTCTTCAACAGTTGAAACGGCACCAGAAAATAAAACTCAAACAAGACACCTTGTAACCTAAAATATAATGAATTTGTGAAAAATATTTCAAACAGATTAACACTGATATAAATACCTTCTAAACAATTTTTATTTCAATACTAATTAATCTGATCTGGAAACAATAAAAACTTTCAAATACCCTTCAAGAATACCTGGATATAAAACACAGCTAAGAACATTGACTCAGAATCTCAGATTCTAAGTCAATGGCTAAGAAGCACGTTAAAAATAAACAAAATATTACTCGTTTTCTAGGTTGGTATTTTTCCCGAAAGTCATAGCATTTCCATTAATGAAAACATTAGAAAACAAAAATTTATAGCTTCCGATGAAGACCTTCGTGACATCTAATATTTTCAGAGACACTCAAAAAAACATTGCGGAAAAGGGGAAGTGATTTTTCGGTAATTTTAAACAGTTGGCCAGCATGAAGGGACTCGTCTATGGCATCCTTAACACGTTTGTTGCGCTATACGAATTGGTAGCTACATTTGAGTTTTTCGGAAATGTGGATTGCATATAAATTTTTGTTTTAGAATATCTATCCAATTATTTCGTTAAACCCAATGGTTATGTACCATGTCAAAATGATGTTATCGTTTAAAATAATTATACTGGATAAACGACATCTTGAAACTACTGATATCTGTCTAACTTGGCGCCAATTTGGGTCCAGATCGTCTCAGTTATTCTCTTATTGCTATAATTTTTCAGGTTGTAGTCGTATAATTCTGAATTCTTCTCAATTTCCGCAATAAAACTCATATTGAAATCTACACTGTCTTTCATTTTTACGACTATGTATCTCACCAGGCCACGAAAAACGATCTCATGATGTATATCGCCGAGAGCCCATTCCGTCATGGTAGGTGGAGGGTAGAACAGTGCTTATACCAAAATCAGGTGATTTAGGGCAACCCAAGAACTATCGCGCAATCACTTGCATCAATACACTATATAAAATCCTCAGACACGCCAGACACTACAAGCGCGACCTACACACATCATGGTTGGACTACGCGAATGCATTTGACACCACGCCGCTCGAACTGAAAGTACGGTTATTAAAAGTGCTGAAAGTCCACCCTAACATCATCCACGCGATAGAAAACATCATAGCGCTGTGGAAAACGAAGTTTGCCATCCGAGCAGAGGGTCGAACCGTTTATACGGGATGGATGAGATACAGGAAAGGAATTTTCCAGGGAGATTCGCTAAGCCCGTTATTATTTTGCATAACTCTTATACCACTAACAATTGAGTTAAGGGAGAGCAAGATAGGATACAAGGCCGGACCACCAGGCAGAAGGAACCACCTGATATCGCATCTCTTGTACGTGGACGACTTGAAGCTCTACGCTCCCTTCGAGTCCGCACTACGGCAACTGCTGAATATCATTTCAGACTACACCTCAGCAATGGGAATGTCATTCTGTTTGGACAAGTGCGCTGTTTTTCATCTGCGCAGGGAAAAAGCTGAAGACGCAGGAGAAGATATTCGACTGGAAGATGGAATGACTTTTCGACACCTCGAAGCGGAGAAACTTACAAGTTTCTTGGGATGAAACAGATAGGTGTACTAGAGACAACCCAGATAAAGGATGCCTTAACTGCCAGCTACAAAAAAAAGACGGTAAACGAACTCCTCGATCTTGATAGGTCAACAAGGAAAACGATGAATATGAATCGTAGCCTAAATCCCAACAGTTCAATACAGAGGATATACCTTCCCCGAAGCCAGGGGAGTAGAGGATTGCAATGTTTGGAATATCAACACTATCAACAAACATTGGAAATGGCAGTAAGAAATGAAGATCCGCTCCTGAAATTTGTTGCTCAGCATTAAATTGCGAACCATGGGGCCTTCCTATTCCGAGCTGCACAAACGGCCATGGAGAAGCTCAGCATAACCGGCGTATCGATCAATCCTGAACTCGCTGGAACATCGATCACTCAGGCGGACCAAAGAAACCTAGCGAGACTGATCCGAAAGTCTCAGTCGGATACATTACTCGAACATCATATGAGTAAGAACTTGCACTCCATATATTTAAGGAGTTTAAAAGACCAGGACCTGTCTGAGGAATTGTCTTTCGCCTTTCTGAGGTCCGCTAGCCTTAAGTCAGAGATAGAGGGATTTATGATGGCGTGTCAAGATGGAGTACTGAATACGAGATGGTATAAAAAGAACATCATGAAAATTGACACCCCAACAACTTGCAGGGCTTGTCATATGATTGAATGATTTGGACATGACTCCCTCAGCCGAAATCACCAATGGTATAATAGTGACTTTCGACAATTGCCACATATTCTTCAGCTCTATTGCCAAGTTCTCGTACTTCGTTATCTTTTCCGACTCCGTTCTTCCGATGTTATGAGTCAATGGTACTGCCACATCAATTATCACCCCATACTTCTGATCCTTCTCAATGAATACAAGGTATGGTCTATTGTAGTCCACTGATCTATCTGTTGTTATGGGTCTGTCCCAATAGAGAACCGCTGTGTCCGTTTCCAACACTGCTGCAGGTTGACACTTATAATATGGCGGACAAGTATCCAAAAAACCATGTCTAAGAGCTAAATGCTGGTGAACAATTTCTGCCACTTGGTTGTGTCGGCCCAGATATGCGTTGTCGGCAAGAACTCGACAACCTGCGATTATATGTTCAATAGACTCGCCAACTGCGCCGCACTTCCTGCATTTGTCCTCAACGTTCAGCTTCGAACAGTGCTTCTCATAGTTGCGAGTTTTTAAAACTCGGTCTTGGATAGCCGTCAGGAATCCCTCAGTTTCAGGATACGATTGTCCCGCATTCAACCACGACAAAGAAGCGTATTTATCGACATTTTCCCCCTCAAGGTGTTTGGGAATCTGCCGTGCAGAGCTCGTTCCCGCCATAAACTTATATTTTCGCTTCTCGTGGTGATATCGAATGTCAGTTCTCTGTGTTGTAGGTTCAGAGGTGTGTATCCCTTATCCTCTGTTGTCACCAATTTCATCAGGCTATCTTCGGACTCGAGCAGTCGCTGCCTCAAGTTTTTCTCCTGGGTTCTGCAGAGTTTATAGATGTTCAACAGACCTCGTCCACCATCTCTCCTGGGTAGATAAAGCGTTTTCACCGTTGGTGTGCAGACATCGGAACTTTGTCATTAGGCGGCGGGTGAGTCGGTCCAACCCATTCAGATCAGCGTATGACCACTTCAAGATCCGAAAGTGTAGGTCAGAGCAGGCGTAGCCCAAGGGTTCGAGGCATCGATCTGGTTTCTAGCAGACAGCTTGGTGTTGGGCACTTTGGTTACCCTGTTCTTATATTTCGCAGTGAACTCAGCTTTCAAAAGGGTGTGGTAAATCCGTTGATTTTGAGGAGTGCCCAGATACTTGTAGGTCTGAAATTGTTCCTGAGTGTTCTCTATTTTACCCTTCCTGATGTTGACTACAGCGCATTTGTCGAGACCGAAAGACATGTCAATGTCTTTGCTGAAGGAGCGCACTATATCTATCAGCGAGTGAAGTTGATTTTGGTTCTCGCCGAATAGTTTCAGATCATCCATATACAATAAATGGGTAAACTTCGCGGATTCTTCACTGCTTGTCTGTACCCCGTGTTTTTCGAAAGAGTATACAGGGTGAGTCTTTGACTTGTACATATATTTTAACTATAGATTCTTGAGGCCAAAGGAAACCTTTTTTTCATTTTCCATTTTTCCGAATTCGGCTCTGTTAAAAAGATATAGCCATTGGAAAAAAAAAATAGTGCTGAGTCCGTGCCTGGATACATTCTCTGGAAACACTTCAAAGTTCATATTTTTCGATTGAAATTGAGTTGATTAGATGTTCTGGGTGATACAATTAGAAAATACTCAAGCACTAACCTTATTCGAATAAGAATGTAACAAAAACAATATTTCCTAACAAAAACACTGTCCGATTATTTCTGCAATTGAAAAGCCATATTTCTCCCACCAAAATAAGTTCCTTCTTCGATTTTCCTGAATATTAGTTTATAAACACTAATAATTGGTTAATATTTTGTAGCGTTATTATTTTGCTCCCTGAATAAAATTCAGCATTTTCGCTGAATAGTTTACACCTTTTGCGGCGTTGCCGGTTGATTTATGGCTTGTGAAAGCGAGGTAACCTCTTTTTGAAGAATTTTCAAAAAAAAAATTGTGGAAGATTGAAAAGCTGAATTGAATGTAAATTATTGGTCTGGAAGTTTTATCTGGAATCATCCTCGTTGTAGGCGATTATAATTTCAATTTGGTTAATTCCCTGGATAATATAGAGAATATTGGTTTTAATCCAAGGGTACGTTTGTTATAACGGATTATTATATTCCCGGAATCTTTATAGAGGTATGATGTGAGCTTATGTATGAGACCATTGTCTAACAGTCTTTTTATTAGGAGTTGTATACGAATGTTTGTTGTTGGAGATATAGAATTTGGAAAGGAGATCATTTTCACCCTCGACCAATATCATAAGAGGTATGAACTTTCTTTGCATTTTGTGAACAATGCCTTATGGTGTTTTATTAGGGTCCAAGTGTCGGCCATCTAGACATCCAAGTATCGGATATACAAGTATCTGGCATCCTAGTATCGTCTATCCAAGTATCTGGCATCCTAGTATCGTCTATCCAAGTATCGGATATACAAGTATCTGGCATCCAAGGGCCTGGCATACGAGTGCTTAGCATCCACGTTATAAGTACTATCGACGTCTCTACTTCAGGAGATTTAGTGGTTGAGGTAACCGGTGCTTTTGCACTGGCTTTAGTTTATAATATATTATCGTACAAAGTGAATAACTGATAGCGGAGGAGACCTTTCAATCACCGCTGGCTCCTTTCATTCATGTTTAACTTTTATCACTCATAATTGAGTTTATTATAGTGGCAGATTGCCTAATTAACATTTTTTTTTTTACCTTTGTACCAGTTCATTTGATGCTGGATTGTGATTTTTCGATACTGTTCATAATTACTTTAGGCGTAAGTGTAAACATTTGTGAACTGAGGTGGATACTAACTGGCCAGTTATTACAACCACGGTACTTGAACTCCTTTTCCCATTTATAACTTGATTTAGTGATATTTAATCGAGTTCAGCAATTTTGTGGAGTTTTGTTTCGCTGAACATACCTATCAACTACTGCAAATCTAATTTTACTTTTTCATTAATATTGTTCAATTAGTTTAATTTTAAATAAAGGGGTTGACATTGAGTATCAGTTGTCTTATTGCTATTCTGGTAGGGGAGTACGCAATTTTGTGGACAGGCAAATTCTCTACCTGGCGCCCATTCATAAACTTACATTTTTTTTTAACTCACTCCCATCTTCACTGAGTTTAGCCGCGAGCCTGATTTGCCAAGTGACCAGGCTTACTCAAGTCGACACGTCACATTTGGCGCCCAACGCCAATATATTTTTGTTGCCGCTGATTGTTTCAGCAAGTTTCCTTCGCTTTTTCCTCTACGAACCGCCACGGCCTCGTCTATTATAAAGGTTTTGGATGCACATGTTTTTCCGATTTTTGGATGTCCTAATTCTATCATTGTGGATAATGGTGTCCAGTTTCGCTCTAAGGAATTTGTTAAATTCTTTAAATTTAATAATGTTGATATTCAGTATACCGCCCTATATCATCCCCAGGCCAATCCGGTCGAGAGAATTAATAGGGTTATCAAAACCATGTTGAGGTCATATCTCTCAGAAGATCAGAGAGGTTGGGATAAACACTTGAACCAGGTTGGGTTAGCTATTCGTTCCTCAAAACATGAAGTAACCGGTCACTCCCCAAATTTTATTGTTTTTGGGAGGGAAGTTTCGTTAAAGGGTGAAAACACCTGCCGTGATCAAATTCATTTCGACAGATCTGCCTTGACTAAAGATCGGGAACAGGCCTTCGCGAAGATGTATGCTGATGTCAAGATTAAGCTAGCGAGAGCATACGAGGCCAATAGTCGATCTTACAATCTTCGACGTCGAGACGTCCAATACACAGTTAATCAGTTGGTATGGAGAAGGAATCAGGTACTTTCGGACGCAGCTAAATATTTTACAGCTAAGCTGGCCCCTAAATATGTTGGACCTTTCTTGGTTTCTAAGCGGGTATCCCCTTGGACATATGAATTACAGGGTGAGGACGGTAAATATCGGGGTGTTTGGCATGTAAAGGACCTGAAGGCTCATCCACCGGATGAATCTGAACCCTCGGCGGATCAACTTGGGTGAGACCTTTGTTGTGTTGGTGGGTTAGAGGATAGCTGACCCTTGCCGAGAGCATAAATGTACTAGGGTGGTCACTACCCCTATCCAGTGGTTGACATACTTGAACATCCTTTGTTATCGTCAGGTCCACGACAGCAACATGCTGTATTTTCCAATTCTGTTCCGATTTTGGTTAGTTTGGACTTTGGGAGTTATTTTAAGTGTGACATTCGACTGTTTAGTTTCTCGGATTTGACGTTTTTGGTATCGTATTCATAGGTGATTTGACTGGAGTTTTAGTCGTTTGATTTACCGATTTTGACGCTTTGTTTATACCGAAGTTGACATCGTCCTGGACGTGGTCGGATGATGGGGTCCTTTTGAAACTTTGGACTCTAACTATAAGTTTCCATGCCTGCATCTTGTTGTCCTCGTCTCGGACGCAAGGTGATTCACTTTTTTAGTTTAGCCAAAAGAAAATGTATTAACGCAGGAACGTTCTACATTAGCGTTATGTTTTTTTCTTTAGTTGAGACGGTTTGTTTTATTGTAGAGTCATCGGGCATGTTTCGGGCTCCGTTTGAGCGATGATTTTGTTCCTAAGGGTCTGGTCCTCGCTCCTCTTCCACTTTAGTGGAAGTGGCCTTCAGTAATCGGTAGCCCTTTTACTTTCTATTTGAGGTTTGGTAGGTGGTTGAGAGTCAATCGAGCGACGGTGCATTGCTATCTTTTCTTTTCTTTCTTCTCTTACCTTCGCTTCTTTCTTCTCTCTAATTTTTATGATGTTGTCGAGTAAACGAGGATTGGCCAAGCACTACTGCCTTTCGCAATGCTCGACGGGTGTGCGAACAGCTAGCCGCCCCAAATGTTTTTTTTTTTCTCTTCGGATTTTGAGTGGATAGGAGATTGTGTGGTTTGTACTTGGAAAGGGAAGGGAGAGGGAGAGAGAAAAATTTGACCCTTCTGGTAAAATTTTTTTTAAAGTAGGGGGGGAATTGTAGCGTTATTATTTTGCTCCCTGAATAAAATTCAGCATTTTCGCTGAATAGTTTACACCTTTTGCGGCGTTGCCGGTTGATTTATGGCTTGTGGTGGAGACGGCTGTGGTATTGTGTGCGGTCATAGAAGTAGGAAGGGATTGTTTGACAATTGGCTGTTCTGTGAAAGCGAGGTAACCTCTTTTTGAAGAATTTTCAAAAAAAAAATTGTGGAAGATTGAAAAGCTGAATTGAATGTAAATTATTGGTCTGGAAGTTTTATCTGGAATCATCCTCGTTGTAGGCGATTATAATTTCAATTTGGTTAATTCCCTGGATAATATAGAGAATATTGGTTTTAATCCAAGGGTACGTTTGTTATAACGGATTATTATATTCCCGGAATCTTTATAGAGGTATGATGTGAGCTTATGTATGAGACCATTGTCTAACAGTCTTTTTATTAGGAGTTGTATACGAATGTTTGTTGTTGGAGAATTGTTGGAGATATAGAATTTGGAAAGGAGATCATTTTCACCCTCGACCAATATCATAAGAGGTATGAACTTTCTTTGCATTTTGTGAACAATGCCTTATGGTGTTTTATTAGGGTCCAAGTGTCGGCCATCTAGACATCCAAGTATCGGATATACAAGTATCTGGCATCCTAGTATCGTCTATCCAAGTATCGGATATACAAGTATCTGGCATCCAAGGGCCTGGCATACGAGTGCTTAGCATCCACGTTATAAGTACTATCGACGTCTCTACTTCAGGAGATTTAGTGGTTGAGGTAACCGGTGCTTTTGCACTGGCTTTAGTTTATAATATATTATCGTACAAAGTGAATAACTGATAGCGGAGGAGACCTTTCAATCACCGCTGGCTCCTTTCATTCATGTTTAACTTTTATCACTCATAATTGAGTTTATTATAGTGGCAGATTGCCTAATTAACATTTTTTTTTTTACCTTTGTACCAGTTCATTTGATGCTGGATTGTGATTTTTCGATACTGTTCATAATTACTTTAGGCGTAAGTGTAAACATTTGTGAACTGAGGTGGATACTAACTGGCCAGTTATTACAACCACGGTACTTGAACTCCTTTTCCCATTTATAACTTGATTTAGTGATATTTAATCGAGTTCAGCAATTTTGTGGAGTTTTGTTTCGCTGAACATACCTATCAACTACTGCAAATCTAATTTTACTTTTTCATTAATATTGTTCAATTAGTTTAATTTTAAATAAAGGGGTTGACATTGAGTATCAGTTGTCTTATTGCTATTCTGGTAGGGGAGTACGCAATTTTGTGGACAGGCAAATTCTCTACCTGGCGCCCATTCATAAACTTACATTTTTTTTTTAACTCACTCCCATCTTCACTGAGTTTAGCCGCGAGCCTGATTTGCCAAGTGACCAGGCTTACTCAAGTCGACACGTCACAATTTTCCTCGATATTTTGGAACGATCTCATGAAAATTGGTTTATCACCAACCTATTCTAACTCCATCAACCTAAGTCAGATGATTCGAGGTCAATGACCTAACCTAACTCATCTTCTGTGATATGATATTCCACAGAACACGGCCATCTAAAGACTAAAGTCTTTAGAAGGCCGTGCACAGAACCTGTCTAAGCACAGAACTCTAGAGAAGACGATGCCAGATTGCCGATTTTCTCTTCAAACAATGCAAACTCAAGAAAGCAGTACGTCCCCTATCGTTAGCGGATGAACTATCACAATCGCTAACGGCTAAAGGCGTCTAGGCGTGGCTCTTTGGAGATGCCAAACGAGTTCTGATTCTTGCCGATATAGCGCTACGATATAGCCGGCACGCAAGGCAGACAGGCGGGACAGGCCGTTGTGTTGTGGTTGTTCTGTTTCTGTGTCTCGAACTGCAGGCCAGTCTATGATGATGAAAGACGCTTAAACGGGATAACCTTAATTATCTATCTAAATTTACTTGCAGATAATAAAGCAAACAGGTGATGATTGTGATGTGCAGACCGTGTAGTGTCGATTGAAATCTCCAAGAGGATAATATTGTTGAGATAGATATTTTCCTGAAAGACCGGTAACAATAAATTTTCAATAGAAACTGTGCTTATAGACTGTGTAATTTCATTTCATGCTTCTCAGAATTCAATTATTACATCGAACGTTTTTCCATCATGTAGATTTTAGTCTTGACGAAGTTGATAAACATTGACAACGTTGTTAATTTGTTAAGATCAGAGAATACATAATATTCGATGATATTTAATTCAGGGTTGCATTCAGTTTTTTTATGAAATTCATGATTTTTTCCTCGAATTTGTTCGTATACAATTAGGAATAACTCGAAAACGACGCGTTTTATTGAAAAAATATAAGAATACTTTCATTTTCTAAAATGGTTGATTCTTTCGAAAATTGTGACGTGTCGAGTTGAGTGAGCCTGGTCACTTGGCAAATCAGGCTCGCGGCTAAACTCAGTGAAGATGGGAGTGAGTTAAAAAAAATGTAAGTTTATGAATGGGCGCCAGGTAGAGAATTTGCCTGTCCACAAAATTGCGTACTCCTCTACCAGAATAGCAATAAGACAACTGATACTCAATGTCAACCCCTTTATTTAAAATTAAACTAATTGAACAATATTAATGAAAAAGTAAAATTAGATTTGTAGTAGTTGATAGGTATATTCAGCGAAACAAAACTCCACAAAATTGCTGAACTCGATTAAATCTCACTAAATCAAGTTATAAATTGGAGAAGGAGTTCAAGTACCGTGGTTGTAATAACTGGCCAGTTAGTATCCACCTCAGTTCACAAATGTTTACACTTACGCCTAAAGTAATTATGAACAGTATCGAAAAATCGCAGTCCAGTATCAAATGAACTGGTACAAAGGTAAAAATGTAAATTAGGCAATCTGCCACTATAATAAACTCAATTATGAGTCTGATAAAAGTTAAACACAAATGAAAGGAGCCAGCGATGATTGAAAGGTCTCCCCTGCTATCAGTTATTCACTTTGTACAATAATATATTATAAACCTAAAGCCAGTGCAAAGCACCAGTTACCTCAACCACTAAATGTCCTGATAGTACTTATAACGTGGATGCTAAGCACTCATATGCCAGGCACTTGGATGCCAGATACTTGGATGACTGATACTTGGATGGGTGGTACGTGGATTCCAGATACTTGTATATCCGATACTTGGATGGGTGGTACGTGGATGCCAGATACTTGTATATCCAATACTAGGATGCCAGATACTTGTATATCCGATACTTGGATGGCAGTCACTTGTATGCCCAACACTTGGACCCTAATAAAACACCATAAGGCATTGTTCACAAAATTCAAAGAATGTTCATACCTCTTATGATATTGGTCGAGGGTAAAAAAAACGATCTCCTTTCCAAATTCTATATCTCCAACAATTTTCCAACAACAAATATTCGTATACAACTCCTAATAAAAAAAAGGACTGTCAGACAATGGTTTCATATATAAGAAGCTCACATCCTACCTCTATAAAGATTCCGGGTCTCATGGAAGAATATAATAATCCGTTATAACAAACGTACCCTTGGATTAAAACCAATATTCTCTATATTATCCAGGGAATTAACCAAATTGAAATTATAATCGTCTACAACGAGGATGATTCCAGATAAAACTTCCAGACAAATAATTTACATTCAATTCAGCTTTTCAAAATCTTCCACAATCTTCAAAATTTCCAAAAAGAGGTTACCTCGCTTTCACAGAGCAGCCAATTGTCAAACAATCCCTTCCTACTTCTATGACCGCACACAATACCACAGCCGTCTCCACCACAAGCCATGAATCAACCGGCAACGCCGCAAAGGGTGTAAACTATCCAGCGAAAATGCTGAATTTAATTCAGGGAGCAAAATAATCACGTTACAAAATATGAACCGTTTATCTTTTTCGAGTGATTTTATAGTATTTTTGCATGAATTCATGAGACGAGTAGGCTGTAACTCTTATACTAGAAAGAATATGGAATAAGTTTCAATTGAGGAATATGCACCATGAATAGAGTAAACAATCAACCAAAATTCAGTTCATTCGGATTATCGGTTTCGAATATATGGAAAGAATAGTGTTAATTTCATGGATTTTTGACACCCTGTATCTTTCAAACGAAATCGAATTTTGAAAAATGGTATAGGAAAAAAGTGTTTCGTTTGATGAGAGGAATCTTCAGTTAAAATATATGTACAAGTCAAAGACTCACCCTGTATAGAGGATTCGGTGCTATACAAAACCACATCGGCGACAGGGCATCTCCCTGAAATATCCCCCTCGATATTTTTTACGGTTCCAGCATTGATGTTGTTCATAAGAATATTTGTTTTCCATGTACTCATTAGATGTTGGAGCACGCCTCTTATTTTTGGGCAGATCTTATAAATCTCCAGCACTTTCACAAGCCAATCGTGGGGCACCGTATCGAAGGCTTTCTGATAGTCGATATAACATAGACTTAAATTCCTCCTTCTCGCTTGGGCTTGCTTTAACACTACAGCGTCTATGGTGGGTTGATGTTTGCATCCTGCCGATCCTCTAGAGCAGCCTTTCTGTTTTTCTACCAGAATGTTGTTGGCTTCACAGTGTCTTATATCGCATTATTCACAAGCGTTGTGAACAGCTTGTACACCACTGACAAACACGTTATCGGTCGGTAGTTTTCTGGCTTGCTGCGATCTCCTCTTTTGTGAAGCATATAGGTATTGCCTTGAGTGAGAAAAGTAGGTATCTTGAAGGTATCTTCCAGCGCATCCGAAAAACATCTAGGCAGACTTGGGAAACATGCTGGAAATTCTTTAACCCAGAAGTTGTGAAGTCGTTCGGGTCCTAGCGCCTTCCAGTTACTAGTGTTTTTGACAATGTTGGAAATTTCTTCGACTGTGAAAAGATCAGTCTTCATCTCAACGATTTCTGAGGCCTGGTGTTCAATGTCCGTAAGCCAGCTAGTATTCCTCTGAAGTTGACCACTCTCCGACCATAGAGAACTCCAATATTGCCGAAATTCGTCGACTCCGGACATGCCCTGGCGCTCCCCAGGCAGCGACTCTCTTCCGAGGCTTACTTCAGTCACCATTTTCATGGGTTTGCCACCATTTACCCTTGGTGGCCCAGGAAACTCGGGCCGTGGGGACGTCACCCCCCATGTAGCTTGGCATAACCAACACCTTCTGTTCTTCTTTCATCACAACATTATTTTCAGCAGGGTTATTCCACGACGAATAACTCCTTCAGCTCCTTGTCCAGCAGAAATAGGTCTGGCTTAACAGCATTGATCTGCCGTGTTGTTGAGACAGGATAGTTCCAGCATATGCGAGCTCTATCGTTCTGGACCACCGCTTCAATCTCCAGAGGCACATATGGTAGCACCGGTTCTTTGTCTATCCCATACGCGGCTATCAGATGGAAGTATAGAATTCGGAGTACCGCGTTGTGTCTCTCTACATACCCCGATGGAGCATGGACTCTGCAGGCGGAAAGGATGTGCATAATCGTTTCTTGTTGCCTATGGCAAGCCCTGCAAGTTGTTGGGGTGTCCATTTTCATGATGTTCTTTTTATACGATCACGTATTCAGTACTCCATCTTGACACGCCATCACAAATCCTTCTGTCTCTGACTTAAGGCTAGCTGACTTTAGGAAGGCGAAAGACAATTCTTCAGACAGGTCCTGTTCTTTTAAACTCCTGAAATATATGGAGTGCAAGGTCTTACTTATATGATGTTCGAGTGATGTATCTGACTTAGACTTTCGGATCAGTCTTGCTAGGCTTCTTTGGTCCGCTTGAGTGGTCGGTGTTCCAGCGAGCTCAGGATTGATCGATACGCCGGTTATGCTGAGCTTCTCCAGGGCCCTTTGTGCAGCTCGGAAAAGGAAGGCTCTATGGTTCGCAATTTCATGCTGAGCGACAAATTTCAGAAGCGGATCTCCACTTCTTAGAATCCTTACTGCCATTTCCAATGTTTGTTGATAGTGTTGATATTCCAAACTTTGCAATCCTCTACCCCCCTGGCTTCGGGGAAGGTATATCCACTGTATTGAACTATTGGGATGTAGGCTACGGTTCATGTTCATCGTTTTCCTTGTTAACCTATCAAGATCGAGGAGTTCTTTTACCGTCCAGTTCACCACTCCGAAAGAGTAGGTGAGAATCGTGATGGCTAGCATATTTGTAGCAGATACTCTGTTCATTACCGACAGCTGCGATTACGAAATGTCTCTCTGCTTCTTTTTGTAGCTGGCTGTTAAGTCATCCTTTATCTGGGTTGTCTCCAGTACACCCCTCTGTTTCATCCCAAGAAACTTGTAAGTTTCTCCGCCTTCGAGATGTCGAAAAGTCATTCCATCTTCCAGCCGAATATCTTCTCCTGCATCTTCAGCTTTTTCCCTGCGCAGATGAAATACAGCACACTTGTCCAAACCGAATGACATTCATATTGCTGAGGTGTAGTCTGAAACGATATTCAGTAGTTGCTGTAGTGCGGGCTCGAAGGGAGCGTGGAGCTTCAAGTCGTCCACGTATAAGAGATGAGAGATCAGGTGGTTCCTTCTGTCTGGTGGTACGGCCTTGTATCCTATTTTGCTCTCCCCCAACTCAATTGTTAGTGGTATTAGTGTTATGCAGAATAATAACGGGCTCAGCGAATCTCCCTGAGAAACTCCTCTCCTGTATCTCACCCATCCTGTATATACGGTTCGACCCTCTGCTCGGATGGCAAACTACGTTTTCCACAGCGCTATGATGTTTTTTATCGCGTGGATGATGTTAGGGTGGACTTTCAGCATTTTTAATAGCCGTATTATCAGTTCGTGCGGCGAGGTGTCATATGCTTTCGCGTAGTCCAACCATGATGTGTGTATTATTATTATTATTATTTGTTGACATTTTTGATATCAGGTATATAACAAAGAAGGACAAGAGAAAATAGCTCTTCTCAGTTTCACCTTAGAAAGATATGATACACCCAAATAATATCCAGAACAATTTGTTTTCTTCAATAACAAGGATAACTCACGATGAGCACTTGGAATTTCTTATGATTAACGACTATTCCAAAACTTAGGAGATAATTCATAAAAATGATTTTATCTGTTCACAACAGCTTGCGAACAATCTGGTTCCGTGTAATTAATAGTTCCGCAGTCTAGTTTTCCAAGTTTTCCTAGCCTCAATTCAGATCGGAATAGTTATTAAAATTGATTAATCTATTAAGTTTACACCGAACAAACTCTGTTGAACTTTTTTCGCGCTTTTCGATGAGGTTTTCAATAGAAGGTATATCCAATATTCAATGGGAGTATAGTTTTAATTCGAATCGTCATGAACCCTCCCGAATTGATAGAAACTCCAATTGTCGAAAATGACCGAAAATCACACCATGCAACATCCTTTCAAGCATTCAACCAATATGTCGTCCTACTCAAGCAAGGGCTATATCATTTCGTCAATATGTATTTCAGGAATTTTAAGCCGGGATGAAACCATATAAAATTATAGCTAGTTTTTTGACAAAAAATCCCAATATTTCTATTTTAACACATCTAGGATCATGAACGATTTTTTTCAATCCGTCAAAAGTGTTTTTTTTTGTTGGATTCTTGAATGTAAATCTATCTGCAAAATGGATGAATGAGCGGTCAAAAATTCCCGACTTTAATTCTCATCTTAGATTACATTGTTTTCATTAAAATCTGAGTCTTCCAGAGATGGAAATTAATCTACAGACTCATTATTTCTCTCACACAAAATAATTAAACAGATAAGTGTTCGAAATATCTTCTTGGGATAAATATTCATTGTACAGGGTGCGGCACGGAGGATGGATGGTTTTAAAAAAATAATAATAGCCTTAATTTTTACTCAAAAACACATTTATTATCGGAATCAGATTCTCAAGGAAATAGCATTTGAGACAGTCAAGTGTGGAAAATCACATCAGGCATGTGGTGGCCGAAATCGGTGATGCAGTGCTGGAGGCGCTCTTGGAAGTTCGCGTAGACTCTCTCCAACATCGCTCTCTCAACTTGGGCAACTTCCACGCGAATAGCCCTTTTCAATTCGTCCAGAGGACCAGGGAAGAGAGGGCGAATAACGTCCATTGATGCTCTGGCTGTGTGGGCGGTCGCCCCATCCTGTTGGAACCACACACGTCGGATTGGAACACGTTGCCGTCGTAATTCGGGGATAAAGAAGTTGTTGATCATTTCGACGTACCGCTCTGAGTTCACGGTAACAGCACGACCATTAACGTCTTCGAAGAAGTAAGGGCCAATGATGCGAGTTTGCGATACAGCGCAACTGGTAAATAAATGCTAGGAACACACGAGTCTAACGGCACCTTCCCCACTTCTCTCGTCCTCAGTGGGGGAAAGTTATGCCCATCCGAAAAACGTCCGCCCTCCGTGCCGCACCTTGTATTATCCGGTGTGCTGAGCAAATCTAAATTCTTCATGTTTTTTTCATTTCCGAAAAGACAGGAAATCCGTTTTTTCAAATGGCATAGTCAACGAATTTTAAAATTTTTTGATTCCTCATCGAATTTGATGTGATTCAAATCCTATGACTCGTTGATTTTCTGAAGGTTCCCAGAGTAATTTGAGCTTTAAGACGAATACATATTCTCTATTCGGGATGATCAGAAAGATGGCCATAACTACTCGAATTTTCAAATTGAACGGATTTTCAAGAACTGCTATTGAAATAGTATATTTCATTACTTGTCCAGAAAGTAAGCTTTTTCCGTGCGCGCGCGATGAGTTCCGTGCAAACACGGAAAAAGCCTTTTCATTACACCGCTCTGAAAACCCTATCAAAACATGTCGATTCAGGGCACCGAAAGTGACCCAATTCCGTGCGCTGAGACATAGATGCATCTATGCTTAGACACAAAGCAACGATTGCGTGATGACAGTAGACGTCAGTGTTTCGAATAATTATTGTTTTACAATATCGAAATGCTTTCTGTCGAAGAACAAATATCGTTGGATTGTTTTCAGAGAGGTGTAATGAAAAATATCGTTCATTACACGTCCAGAAAGGCTTTTTCCGTGCTTGCACGAATTCCCGTGTTCGGCTCCGCCTCACACGGGAACTCTTCGCGCGCGCACGGAAAAAGCTTACTTTCTGGACTAGTAATGAAATATACTATTTCATCACACCGCTCTGAAAACCCTATCAAAACATGTCGATTCAGGGCACCGAAAGTGACCCTTTTCCGTGCGCTGAGACATAGATGCATCTATGCTGAGACACAAAGCAACGATTGCGTGATGACAGTAGACGTCAGTGTTTCGAATAATTTTGTTTTACAATATCGAAATGCTTTCTGTCGAAGAACAAATATCGTTGGATTGTTTTCAGAGAGGTGTAATGAAAAATTTTAACAGCCTTTGTATCGAAAAAGAGCCCAAAGAGAAGCCAGAAGGCCCAGGACCTTGCCCTCGCTGTCAGAAATATGGACATGCTCAAAATAAATGCACTTTTCCGTGGATATGCGTTACATGTTTAGGAGCACATTGCACAAAAGAGTGTGTAAGACCCAAAAAGGCGTAAGGAACGCGACATGCGTTTCATGTAACCAAAGTGGACATCCGGCCAGTTATAAAGGCTGCAGTGCTTAGTGCTTATGGAAATCTGACCAAAAGTAAAACACCAACAAAAGAAGAAGCCCCTACCAAGAAAATGACAGTAAAAATGGTGACTGTTGCGAGACCACAGGAGCGATAAAGTCATCCACAAAACCAAATACAGCCGAAAGAGAAAACCGTAAAGTTGAACTAACTGAGAAAATATTCACCAGAATAATTCAGAGATGTGAAAAAGAATTCGAAAGGAATTCGGAAATTTATTTGGAAATAAATAATTTATGAACAATCACAACTAGAATCTGAAGATAGTTTCCTGGAATGTGTTTTATAATTATATTTTAATATTTAATTTGTAGACTCTTTTAATAATTAATAGACTTGAGAATTAAACATATATTTTAGATGTCGTGTTACCATTACAAGTTTCAGGTTATAATTAATTGACAATGACATATATGACAGCAGTCACAGATACTAGTCATAGATACATACAACATCTCCCTTTTTAACTAAATACATAATCCACTTGAAAAATTCCCACTAGGGCAAGTATAACAAACATTAATACATTTCAAAGTCCTTAAATCTACTTGGCAGTCTTTTGACTCTACCACTATTTATTTCACATTTTGGGGAAACTCTTGTTTCAGTACTCCACTCGGATTCAGGTATATTCAAGGAGTTTTCGGTCTGTTTAGGTATAACAAATTCATTTTTACTACCTCTTATAAATGAACTATTTCTCCTGTATTGTTTACCATTTACATCAACAACTTTATATGATCTGGGTTGTTCTAATTTACTTATTATTTTACCTCCTTTCCATTTTTTACCCTCACAAATTATAACATTTTCATTTTCTTCGAAATTATCTCTAACTTGACTACATTTATCATAACTAGCTTTATCTCTTAAACGCTTTTTCTCTATAAGTGATTTTATTACATCATGATTAGATTGTTTAGGTTGTAAGCTCCGTGTTGTAATAGGAATACCTGATTTAAGTTTTCTATTCATTAAGATTTCTGCAGGACTTAAGCCAATTCCTATAACTGGTGTTGTTCGGTATTCTAATAATCCTAAACTAAGATTTTTACATTTTCTTAATATATTCTTTGAAATTCCAACTTCTTTTTCTGCTAGCCCGTTTGATCGAGGATAATGGGGGCTACTTGTGGTTATTTTGAAGTTCCATTTGTTTGCAAATTGTCTACATTCATAAGAATTGAATGGCATGTTATCCGCTATAATTTCCAAAGGAAATCCATGAATTGCAAATATAGACATAAATGCTTTATTAATATCAGACGCTGTTTTGTTTTTTAGTTCAACAACGTCAAGCCACCTTGAAAAATAATCAAATAAAACTAAATAGTTTTTTCCCTCAAACTCAAAGATATCACTTGCTACTTTTTGATATGGTCCATTTGGAATTTCATGACTAATCATCGGTTCCTTACAAACTTTAGGGCGGTACGTTTCACAAATTCTACACTTAGAAATATACTCGGTTATATCTTTTATCATATTGGGCCAATACAGAGATTCTTTGGCTTTCAGAAGCGTTTTTGTAACACCAAAATGTGCTTTATGCAAAATTTCAATCATTTTTCCTTTCAAACGATTTGGAACTATGAGTCTATTTCCGACAAACAATAAGCCACCCGAATATAAAATATCACCACGTAATGGCCAATATATTTTAAGATCTTTTGGCAATTGTTTATACCTTACTGGCCAACCTTTCTGAACATATTTAATTAACTGTTGCAAAATTGCATCTCTAGATACTTCATCGCTTATTTCTTTTCTACGATCATCTGTAGCATTCAAATATTTTTCTACAAGGTGCACAATTTCAACTAGTTCCTTGTCATCCTCTACTTTATCATCACTAAATGACCGCGAATAAAGATCAGCAATATGTAGTTTTGGACCTGGCATATAAACTAACTCTATGTCGTACTTTAATAATTTGATACGCATTCGTTGTAATCTACTCGAAGCTATTTTGAAAATTTCTTTTTTCATAATGCCCAACAATGGTTTATGATCATTGAAAATAGTTATTTTACGACCATATATGTAATTATGAAATTTTTGAGTTGCATATACAATTGATAACATTTCCTTTTCTATTTGGCTGAAATTTTTCTCAGCATTTGTCAATGCCCTTGACGCATTATGAACTGGTCTTCCATTCTGCAGTAAACAACATCCCACTCCATCTTTTGATGCATCTGCTTGAATTTCTAATTTAATTTTTGGATTGAAATGACTAAGCGTTACGCCACTTGATAACACTTCCTTAACTTGATCTAAAATTTGTACATGAGTTGGAAGCCAAACAAACTCAATATCTTTTTTTAGAAGTTGAAAAATTGGAGCTAATAAATTTGAATAATTTGGAATGAATCTACGCCAATAATTTAACATACCCAATATTCTCTGTAATTCTTTTACATTCTTAGGATTTCTTATATCCTTTATCGCCTTCACCTTATCTGGGTCAGGTTTCATACCATCTTTACAAAAAATTTGACCCAAAAATTTTACCTGATCTAACGAATATTGTAATTTTTCCTTATTAAATTTTATTCCTAATTTTCGTGCTCTTTCTAAAACTTTTTCAAAAATTTCGTTATGCTCTTCTTCTGTTTCTGCGCTTATCAGGAAATCATCAAAATATACCACAACGCCTTCTATGTCTTCAAAACTTTCCTGCAATTTCTTCTGGAAAAATTCTGGTAAATTTTTTAAACCAAAGGGTGCTCTCAAAAATTTATAACATCCTTTAAATGTGCTGAAAGTACAATATTCACTAGATTGCTCATCTAATTCTACCTGATAATAGCCATCTTTTAAATCTAATAATGAAAATACAGATTTTCCACTCAATTTACTGCTAATATCGTCTAGTGTTGGAATCTCAAAAAATGATCTTTTAACAACCTTATTCAGTTCTGCTGGATCTAAACACAATCTTAAACTACCATTTGGTTTTTCAATAATTACCAGATTACTTACCCAGCTACTTGGGTCTTCAACTTTTTCAATAATTTTCAAACGTTCTAACTCATCAAGTTTTTTCGATACTTTTTCCTTTAGCTGAAGAGGTATTCTCCTAGGAGGTCTAACTACCGGTTGTGCCCCTGGATCTAACTTAATACTACATTTTTCTTTAATTTTTCCTAAACCTCGGAAAACATCTTCATATTTTTGTAAAATTTCACATTTTCTATCCTCTGATTTGATACTGTTAATCTGAACGTATCCCAACTCAATACAAGTATTACAACCTAATATTGGGACAGATTCAACATCAGCTACTATAAAATCAATAATTTTCTTTTCACCCTTAATGGTACAATTTAATTTTACTTTACCTTCTGGTTTAATATCAAATCCACCGTATGCCTTTAACACTACATTTGATGTTAATAATTCATAATTCGACAGGTACTTTTTATAAATTTTTATAGGAATTATATTGACGTCAGATCCTGTGTCTACTTTGAATTCAACACTATTGCCTCTAATTGATATTTTTTTCATTAACTTACTCCTACTTTTATTCTTAATAATTGAAAATGCATTATACTCATTTTTAAACATACCCTTACTTTCTATGGAATCTATCGCTAAGTCATCAGATTCTTCTTCCTCAACACTTTTTATGTCCTTGTTTTCTTTCACCCGGCAGGCTACAGCAAAGTGGTTCATAAGTCCACATTTTCTGCATTTCTGTCCAAATGCCTTGCATTGGTTTACTCCATGTACACGCTGACATCTAAAACATTTAAAAGTTTTCTGCTGATTCCCCACATTGCCCCGTTCTTGCTTCGATTCCTTTCCATAATTTTTGTTTGGTTTTCTACTCCTGATCGCATTAATTTCCTTGCCTTTATCTTGGATCTCTCCTATCTGGGATTGCATGATTTCATGTCCCCTACATAATTTGACAGCATGTTCCAATTTTATATCTTCGATATTCAACAATTTTTCCTGTAGTCTTTTGTCATTTATTCTCAGTACAATTGCATCACGAATTAATTTAGATTTTTGATCTCCAAACCCACATGTTGATGACAATGTCAATAAGTCATTGTAAAATTGGTTGAAAGGCTCATTTTCCCCTTGCTTTCTTTCGAAGAATACGAATCTTTCATAAACTTCATTTTTCTTTGGGTTAGCATATTCTTCAAATTTTCCCATAACTACATTATATTTCTTCCTGTTTTCTTCCGACAAATTGAAATTGTTGTATAATTCTACACCACTCTCACCAATAATATTCAAGAGCGTAGCTACCTTTTCTGCATCCGATTTTTCAGCTCGACCACTCGCTACTAAAAATATCTCGAAGTTCTGCTTAAATTTCTTGAAATTTTCTGCTACGTTTCCCTGAACATCCAATTCGGCAGGTAATCGAACATCGGCCATCTCCGCTTCCCTTGATTATCCTAAAATTTCTCACAAATCCTCTGGAATCTTGATAATTGACTTGTAGCCTTACAATCGCAGCGCCATGTTTTATAATTATATTTTAATATTTAATTTGTAGACTCTTTTAATAATTAATAGACTTGAGAATTAAACATATATTTTAGATGTCGTGTTACCATTACAAGTTTCAGGTTATAATTAATTGACAATGACATATATGACAGCAGTCACAGATACTAGTCATAGATACATACAACAGAATGTAAATGGAATCAGAGCCCGTAAATCAGATATTGAACAATTGTTAGAAGAAAAACATCCTGATATTATGGCGCTTCAGGAAACAAAATTGACCCCAAATGGCAAAATTTCCTTCGAAAACTACGAAATATACTCAAATGAGTTGCTTTAAGGAAACACCACTCGTCCTCCGGACTGGTGATGTTTCCAAGCAACTCATTTTCGTTTGAAAATAAATCGATAGACTTACTACGGAAATTCAATCTCTTGTGATATTACTGCTGAAAATGGATGAAAATTTGATCGAACTTGTCCGGCTTCATTAAGTGATTAATGATCATTCTTCATTTTTTATTCCTTCTGTGGTCAAGCTAGAGCGATGAAATTTTGGTGCAATGTAGAGCATCTATTGATCTTCGGAAAAATCAACATCAGATAGGTATGCGGTGGTGAGATTGGAAGAGAAAGAATTAAATCCGAAAAAAATCGGGTAAGAGATGGTATATATGGACAGGTTTGGTATCAAACTACATATAGGTTTTCGAGGACGCTGAATTCAATAAAAAATAATCGGCGGCTCTATCTACCATAGTTCAGATCCAGAAAAAAATAAAATAAAGATTTGTAATAAAAAAACTAACGTAAAAAAATGTGTCAAATAAGAAAACCTAATAAAATAAATCAATATGGCCACGTTTCTACAAAAAGAAGTGAAATCCCACCAAAAACATTCTGTTAAAAACCAGCCATGTCTCGATGGAGCTGCTTGTTTATCTCTATAAAGTAATGAAATCCAGAAAAAGTCGATCCAAGTCTGAGGCTCCTTACTGCGATTTCTGTATTATTGTAGTTATTGTAAAGGGTAAAAAACCAGGTGCGCCATGACACCATTGCACCAATCTGTCGCCAGAAACGATACCCATTGACGATGAAAAATTGCCGCTTGGAGAACGTTCATTCAATAACCAGTCAATTTTAGGCTTGATGAAGTTGCGTATTCAATAATACGAACCTGAAACAAACAGTATAAAAAAAATTTCCAGTACAGACGGACTTCTAATTATTGATAGAAGACCGTCTGTGCGTCTATTTTATTTTAGATCGGTGGTCGATTTGACGCTCCAAAAAGAAGAGAGCAGAAGTCAGCATTGTCAATGCTGAATGCATGTGTTGCACAATCAACAACAGCCTAAAATGAGACACTAGCGTCCAATTACCAATACCAGTATGGGCTATTATCTCGCTCAACAAACATAGGTACTTACAACAGATATAACATTACGTGTAAACAAAATTGACTTGTACTAACGTATGAAGAATGTTCAACGGCCAAGTCACACAACAAACATTAACTAAAATAATGAAGAAATCGCAGTAAGGAGCCTTAGACTTGGCTCGACTTTTTCTAGATTTCATTACTTCATAGAGATAAACAAGCAGCTCCATCGAGACTTGGCTGGTTTTTTACAGAATGTTATTGGTGGGATATAACTTACTATAGAAAGAATTAACGGCAAGTAGACATTTTTTGAAATGTCTGCATGCCGTTAAGTATTTCCATTTGTGACCCATAAATGGAATAAGTTTCGATTGTTGTAGAAATGGAGTAACCTTACAATTAAGTTAAAACAGAAAAACAGACTTCACCGAAATCAAAGAGATTATAAAGAACTATAAGGAAAGCTCCTGGAAGCGAAAAAATAACAAATATTACCTAGAAAGGGTATATCTGCTCTCCCGAATATTATAAATAGACCTATTATAAATAGAATAATGAGGACCGAACACTGTCCGACTGTGTAAAACAACTAAAGTAACGCCTGCGAAAACAATGAAAACAGTCCGAAGAAGTATCCATTATAAAAGAAATCAATTTTTAATAACAGTCGACTCAGTTCGAATTACTTCATATTATCTCACCTGAGCATAGACGAGGGGGCGACACATCAGCATCGCCATGGAGGCGTCGCAGACTGCATTACATAATTGGTCATCCACATTTTCAGCAATCCAGAATATTCTCTATACCTGCAAAGAAACAGGAATAGACTTAATATGTGATAAACTACTTACTATGCACGTGTGTTGAATTGAAAGTGTTTATTACCGCGCAATAAATTTTAAATTTTGGTATGTGAAATAAAGAGAATTGAATGAGACATTCAAGTACATATTTTTAATTTCAGAAGAGTTCTATCCTCGCAATTGATTCTCTGAATAATTCTCATATCTTCCAACTTGTTTTGAGCTAACCGATTTGTCTCGGCATTGTTTTACGCTCCATAAATTTTCATTGTCCCCAAGTATTGAAAGTTTTATAGTTACGACTTCGTTCATAACTCGTTCCATGATTTTCTTCTTTGAAATATCGTTCTGGTAATTGGAACATCTTGTATTCCCAACCTTTTTTATGAGTTTCATTTTTTTTTTATTTTCTTGTGACCTTGAACTCTGTAGTTATCAGCAACCTTTTGCAGGAATGTGAATTTGTGATCGGTGATATCACATTAGGATTTCGATATACGGTATTATACAGTGTGTTTCGGTATGACTTAGCGATAATTTGAGGGGTTTCAAATATACCTAATTTTATCGACAAAAACACCCACATTGGGGAGTTTACCCCCTATTTTTGGAATAGCCGCCATTTCAAATTAATTTTTTATTTTAGTTGACTCTTTCAAATGATATCGATTTCCCTGACATAAAGGTCCTACAGATGTGAAAAAAATGTTTTTTGAAAGATAATACTACCACCTTTTATTGAGGTAGAATAATATGAAAATATTCAACTCAAAAATGTCATAAAAAAATTTATTCAAAAAATTTACTGAATTTTTTAGTAAATCCTCAATAGTGCCAAAACTAGCACATTGAAGTATGATTATGTAACATACACAAATGATGTGGGTATCGTTTTGTAGCTGATATCCTTGCGTGTTAGTGCATTGAAAAAAAATTATGCTTCAATTTGCTAATTTTTGTACTATTGAGGATTTAAGAAAAATTCAGTAAATTTTTTGACAAAATTTTTTTTTAAGAATTTTTTTTATGATATTTTTGAGTTGAATGTTTTCATATTGTCCTACTTCAATGAAAGGTGGTAGTATTATGTTTCAAAAAACATTTTTTTCACATCTGTAGGACCTTTATGTCCAGAGAAATCGATTTTATTTGAAAGAGTCAACTAAAATAAAAAAAAAAGTTAAAATGACGGCTATTCCAAAAATAGGGGGGTAAACACCCCAATGTGGTTGTTTTTGTTGATAAAATAAGGTATATTTGAGGCCCTTAAATTATCGCCAAGTCATACCGAAACACACTGTATACAGGACGGATCACAATTTGAATAGGGGTTCCGAAAATATTGTCGCACGAAATTTAATTTTCACTAGTATTACCACTAGAGGTCAAAAAATTTCCGGACATTAATTTGACTTCGTTTGATATTCGGTAAGAAAAATCCACAACGAATTGTGGTGGAAAACCAAATATTTTTAAAATTTATTTCAACAATGCCAATTACTACGGATGGTAGTAGCTCAAACGGGCCATTTAGGGAAAATAATATAATATTCTTTCATTTTATAGTAACTTGAGCTCACTGAAAGTGGTAGAAAATTATAATTTCAGAGGTTTTTCGGGAAACTGCATGAACAGATTCACAGCGCGTCATAGCTTTGTCAGCAATTAATAAATACCTCGAATTGGTAATTTTAAAAGCTTTTTAAAAGCTTTTATTTCCAAACGTACGATAACAACGTCAGTTCTCGACTGACAGGATCATCGAAAAGTTCTATTTCTCCGCCTAGGCGGAATCCATGAACATAGATGCATATAATACAAAAACTTCCAATTCAAACGTCATTTTAATTTGATAAAGTTACAATATAAATGTACAATTTTCATGAATTTGAAAACGTTTGGAAATAAAATAGCATATTTCATTCGGAGCAGAAGTGACTTTTCGTGGCTCGCTTTCAATTATCCGCCTCACTCCGTTCGGCGACTTTTTTATTCATTTCGTAAGCTAAATTTTTCCTATTTGTATTAAAGTGAGTTATAGGCGTGAGTTATTTTAACTCACACTATTGGTTTATAGAGACTATAACAGATCAAATTCAGTTGAATAATGGATATATTATTCTATGGGAGTAGATAAAACCAATAAAATATTTTGTTTAAAGGATGAATCGATTTGAAAATCATACCATATGCATAATAGTGTGGAATTGTCTGATGTAATGATCAATCATCGTACCATGACTTATTTATTCGCAAAATTTCCTCTATTTTGTTCGGAAAGAACCAAATAAAATGCTTGCGAATAAACAAAAGATCCGGGATCATGGACGAATTCTTCGACAGCTGTCAAACATTTTCTTACTGTTGTAAAATTTTTTTTCGGTTGCTTTCTTGAACACGAATACTCTTGCAGAATGAATCTACTCACAAGGTAGATAAACGAGCATTTAAATGCTCCTAAATTCACGTGAGTGTTCCTTTAGCGATTGATTTCGAAACATATCGTGACAAAATTTGGGAACAGGCTCTTCTGTTAGCTTGGGTATTTCCAAGGTAGAAGTTTTTTGGTCTAATTTCTACCCGGCTTCACTTCACTGAAGCAAAAAAGGTACAGAACATTTTCGAATCTTTTTCTCACAACTTCACCGTATAAAATTATGTTCTCAAAGTTAATTTGCTAGGTAAATCAAAAATAACACACAGGATAGAATAAATATATAACCTGAAAACCGATTTGTCGACTTCTTCCCGGGAAAACCTTGAGGATTATTATATTGAGACTAATATTTAAAGACAAATGGTTCTCAAAGTAACCTACCAGGGTAATACAGAAATCTTCTTCTTCCATGTGCCCTTCCCGTTCCCCCCGTCGTTGGCGATCACCATGGAAAAAGCTGTACGGTTCTCCGCCAAGCGGAAAAGTTCACCAGCCCCCCTTATGCCAGTCCAATCACGAAAATTCCTGAGCCACGATCACAGAAATATCACCAACAATTCCAAAGTATTGAATCACAGAACCGAAATACCGAAAAAAAAATTGTGGATTTCTCGTGTTTTTCTGTGCAATAATTCATTATAATAACCTCAAGAAAGTTTGAAAAATCGAATCGAATCTATATGTCACAAATTTGATTTTAACAACTATACCCCGGCTAATGACCACAGCAGTCGATGCCGTCAAATGATTATTAAAAAAAACTATAGGTACCTTTCACCTGTGATTGTCACCTGTTTTGTTACCTAATTACCTTAGATGTAGATTTAACAGGAATTCATCAAAATGTTGAACCGAATTATACCCGAGCTTTTTCTTCATTGAATAAACCTTATACTCGAGTTATGTACATTATCGGGAACTCAACCGAAAACTGCAACAAATTTGTCATTCTACGGTTCTATTATTTTTCCGGATGCAATTTTCTTCATTAATATTCCAAGCAACGAAAATCCGTTGAAATATCAAGTTAACTTCTGTTTCACATAAAAGTTTCCTGAAAATAAATTCATTTGTTCATATTGCAAGAAATCTGATCCATCCATGAAAGATATTCTTTACAGAATGGAAAATCGATAAATATTCGTTCCAATATCGATAAGTCGAATTCAATTCAAATATTAGGCATTTGAGTGAAATAATGATGCCCTTGTCCATGAGAAAAAGGGGTGCAAAAAAGAATTCCGCCAGGAACATTTCAATTCATAACAAAGTTCGCCCAAATAGCCAAACAAACTAATAAGAAAACGAATACACTTTTCGAAGGGAGCCATCACACCGGGTCCACGCCCTGCAATAAGTTGAAGAAACGAGGGATGAACCCCTCCATACACCTGACTCACCCCAAAATATTGAGACATATAACAAACTCCCCTATGTTGGACCTGTTCTAAATAGTAGGTATTTCCAATCTACGGAATGTTTTTCTACTAACATTTCGTATTATGTTCATCGAAACTTTTCAAACATATTTTCAATATATTTCCGTACTCAGAAACAACTCAATGAATGAATATCGATATAGAAAATATATCCAAATGTAAAAGGAAAACTGATAGTTCAACCCAAACTATGGATATGCATAAAAATATAACCTAAAAATTAAATGGTATTTTTTCAAAGTGCGGCAATCTGAAACTTTTGAGATTGAAAATGTACTGAATTATCACATGATTGCGATCGTGTGAATCTGTATACCAGCAGTATATTATTTTTATGCGAAAAAAAATTTGTATCATTCAAGGTTTTATGGAAAAATGACAAAATCTGATAGATTCATCAGCGGCCGACGGAACATTTATCATGCATTTTTCTAAAAAACTATGAATGCGGTATTGCTCAAATTTTGAATAAATTTGTAGCTTTCCATCTTTGGTTTATCCGTGAAGAAAAAAATTTTGCCGCTTCTGTTTTTAAAAAAATATCACGTGCATATCAAATTATCGAGTACCATATTGAACAAAATAATTTCAGCAATCAGATAAAATTCTATTTTTTCAGTGATTTATACGTTAATCATTCGTGAAGAAAAAAATATCGCCACTCTTGTATTTTGAAAAATATCGGATGTTTCCCTAACTTGATATCCACTTAACGAAACAACTATTCAAAAAATAGCATTTTCCTTTACTGATTATGTGTATACGAGAGCCTTGGTAAAGGTCTTCATTAGGGGGCCTCTCGCGTGCTCTTGATGTTCTTCCACGGAAATTCATAGAGATTAAGTTATATAACATTGGGTTTCGCTGTATTGATTTGATCTCTGGATGGCAGTAAATGTGGGTGGGAGAAATTTATTGTCGATCTGGGGGTGCCTCAGGGCTCGGTCCTCGGCACGCTTCCGTTTCTTCTTTTCTTTTATGATTTACCTGAACACATAACCACGGAATTGATTATTATATTTGCCGATGATAAATCAGTGGTGGTCTCGGCCAAAAGCCTTGAGGTCCTTGAGGAACTCTCAAAGCTTTGTAATACATTGATTCCCAATTTCCTCCCAATGATGATCGATTGGTTATTCGATGCCTGGATCAAAATATTGTTCCGAAAGGTGCTATCAAAGTACTGGGTACCTTGGTAATTCTTTGGGGTAGAATTTCCATGTGGATGCTGTTTGCAAGAAAATGTGTAGTTCCTGCTTTGCGATTGGTAGGATAAATAATTAATTGCCATTGCAGTCGGTTATAGCTGTTTACTGCAGTTTGGTGTTTTGTCATATGAACTATAATGTTCTGTTGTGGGGTAACTCTGTTGATTCTCAAAGGAAACTTCGTAACTCACTCTTGTCTCTCGGTATAGGCCATTCTTGTATCGCCTTGATCTTGTCTGTGTGTGTCCCACATATTTCACCTCTGTTCGAAATAAATTGCATTTCTTGGGACTTACCTTTAAATTGGCCTTACGTAGTCGCTGGAAAACCTCGGATGAGTTGTTCAGGTGATCTTGGAATGATTTTCCCACTATTACGTCATCTAAGTACACCAGGCAAGTCTTCCAGGGGAGTCCTCTCAATATAGTCTCCATTAAACGCTCAAATGTGGCCGGAGCGTTGCATGAAGGCATAACTTTAAATTGCCACAGGCCCGTTCCAAAACTGAAGGCAGTTTTCTCTTTGTCTTTCAGATCCAAACCAACCTGCCAATACCCACTCTTCAAATCCAAGGTGGAAAACCAACGGGATCCCGAGAGTGTATCCAGTTTATCATTCATTCTCGGTAAGAGATAGCTATCGTTTTTCATAACCTGGTTGAGCTGCCTTTAATCCACACAGAACCTAGTGGACCCATCCTTCTTTTTTCTTTCACAATATTTATAGATAATTAGTCTATACTAGCTGGACCGGCGAACTTTGTTTCGGCTAAATGACACTCAAAAGGTGGATTTCACAAATCTTAATCACCGGTGATCGGAGATCAACGGCTTGGTTCTTTGATTTTTGAACTGCCAAATCGAGTTGATGCTAGATCAAGCTCCGATCACCGGTGATTACGCTTTGTGAAACCTTCCGCTGCAGTTGTATAAACTATTCATTGATATTTTTCAAGCAGGAGATAAGTTAGGCAAAATATACAAAATTTTAGTACCATTGTTATTCTCACGAAAATAATTCTCTTTATTTAAGCGGTATCTAATTTTTGAACATATAATTTTTTGTTTTAATACTTTACAGTTCTCTCATTGCAGTACCTATCTTGTAATGAACGACACAAGGAATGCAAATATAAATCACGATGGAATAATATGGATGAGAAATAGATGAATTACCTCTGGTCACTCGATCATTGTATAATCCACTCAAGTTCTGCCAATACAGCGCTGAAAATTCGAATTGAAGTACTTTGTCTATGGTACTTCAACTTCACTTCACAGAATACAAATACTCCAATACAGAATACAAATACTCTCTTATCTTATTTTTCTTCTTGACTAAGACATTTTTGTTTTGGTCCACACCACAGAGTTACAGGACACCCAATTTACTATAGAATTTACATTATCATGGAATGATATGAGCCTAGCTCAAGATGTCTAAAAACATAGTCTATGCACTTGTCAATTTTTAAATGCATTGACATCGACCAAATCGAAAATATTAGAATTGTTTCGTGGCGGCGCCGTTAAGTCACACGTATCATTTCATAATTCCAATATGGGCAATGAAGCTGGTCTTTGGCAAGAATCCAGATCTGCGCTTGTGCAGCAATATTGAGAATAAAAATAATTGACTAATTCAGTCTCTCTCCGACACATCGTAATATGACTCATATGTCATTCATATCTTCATTTGAATACTCTATATCGTAACCTTATAATTTCATGTGAAATGAATCGCTTGAGTTTGAATATATTTAAACTCAATGCTCCTATTCATATTTGAGAATTGAACTGAAAATATTCAAGTAACATATTTTCATCCTCGATATCTATTTTCTTGTCTATTGTCTTTTGGAATATACATAACCTCTACATTTCTGGAAATTTTTGAATTTCCAGTTAACGCAGTTCTTACCTAAAATTTGGCTCCGCTTTGTGACTGTGAATAGCAGGAGTATGAGCCATAGAACTAATATGAATCAAAATGTCAAGAATATGAATACAAATTATTGCTTGAAAGAACAACCCGTTCACCAAAATGAATTCTTATATTTGAAATAACTAATAAAAATTAGAACTTATTTTGTGAATAGCGCTTTCTGAAGTGGAAAAAACGAAACTTTTTGAATATTCTCAATGTTGGCTAATCAAAATCTAATTAGTGCTCGCACTATTATTTTAAACATCTTAGCCTTTTGGTAAATCAGATTGAAATTATTGGTAAACATCTCAGTTGGTGGAGCAGCGACATTTCCATGTTTCAATGGATATGAGCTGACACTGAATAGAAACACAAAAATACTATGGATTCAGTTATTTCCACAAATATATTTATTACCCAAACAGAATTTCAAAAAAATTAAGAATATTGTGAAAAAAGATTGAAACTGATCGCCAAAATCCGATTTACTTGACATTTTGATAAAAATTCACTGTGATATTCATTCGCCTCTTGATCTGGTAATAGCCTTTCATCGCCATCTAATGGTGATCATGTCAAATATAGTTAAATATAGTTTCTTCACGATACACGATTACTTTATTTTGGATAAACAAAACTGTAAAAATAACTAATAATAATCAGTCATATTGTGTGAATGTTGCCACCTTAAGTGGTGAGAACGAAACCTCTCTCATATCAGTCATATCTCAACTAAATCTAATCATTTAAGAGATCTGTAATCCTACGGTAAGACATTTCGGCTTCGGTCAACAGCGCAGAGTTGGAGGCAACACAAATTACACACTATTTGTTTACATCGCCATCTAACGGGGAGAATATCAAATAAAGTACCTACGAATAAGTACAGTGATTCTTATCTAGTCTTTGTACGAATAAGCTGTAGTGAAACTGTAACTGTAGCGACACCTAGTGGCCTTACTCAAAAGAAGGAAAAGCATTTCCTGTATAAGTAAAATTTTCATCGATGTTTTCAAAGTTTTATTGTATTTTATAATAACCAGACCGTAGACGAATCCATATATGAAGTTTCATAACAAACAGTCCAACTGGTCCCGAGTTATAAATGGTGTAACCAACATCTTTCTTTTATATATATAGATTAAGCAGCACCACCACTTCTTGATGGTATCATTGTCCAGTTTACACGATTAGGTACTCCACCAGACATTTTGTACATTCCATCCCATGTAACATCAAAATATGATATAATGAAATTTGAAAATACCACCTATTTGATTTACATAAAAATGTTGTTTTAGTATTAAGGAATAGATGCATAGAATAGTGTAACGACTCCTTACTAAAAATCGTGACCAAAATTTGTTGATCAAAACGGCACTCTAGATTGTAGATTCGGTCCTAGTGCCGGAATAATCCGCAATATTTATCGGTCGTGGCGCTACTGCGGCAACGAAAAATATCGGACCTCTTTCGAGAGAAATGAAAAGTAGGACAAATTCCCAGATTTTCGATCGACAAGAAAGTCTTGGACAAAATCCAATCAGTGCCATCACCAGGAATTCTATGCATCTTTATTGGAGTTTCTGAATGACAAGAATGTGATTGTAGAATAAGTTTCGGAATATTTATTTTTAAATTTCTCATTTGACTCGTCTTATGCATTGTGAATATCTTAAGGAATCAATAAATTTATATATTATTATTATAAAGCTCCCGATAAGCGACTCGCAAAACCCCCTCAGTTCATCACGATTGCGAGCCCTAATTGCCAAGGATGTGTCCTCAGCAAAGAGGACCACAATGCAAGTCGCAATACTCTGAGAAAGCTCGTTATGAACAAGAAAAAAAGAAGTGGGCCCAGGACTGTACTTTGGGAAACACCAAATTCAGGAAAATATCTTCGTTAATGGGAGTCACCCAGCTTGACCACAATAGACCGGTTCGAGAGAAAACTCCGAATTTAATCGGGGATTTGTCCTCTGAAACATTTGTTAAATAAAATAATACTTCAGCGATTTGAGCGAAATTCGCTCTTAAAAGCTCTTAAAATGATGACAATTTGTTAGGAAGACTAAGAAACGAACACACTCTGGTAACTCACCAATATCTACTAGCAAATACAGAATTCAGGATTTACCACATCTGAAGGAATCATACCTGGAAGTGAGTATATTTATTGAATAAATACGGGACCATGTGATAATGCTTTAGGAAAATCAGACTCTTGTATACTCCATTCACAATTATAAAATCACAACTCTTGCCATGGTTTCGTTTTCAGGAATTGGTGCACTTGAAAAAAAATCTGTGCGCGTACAGAGAATATCTTTAATGACAAAACGGCGTTGCCAGTTTCTTTGTTTACATCAAAGTAAAAGTATCAAAGATATTTTGACATGGGTACAAACGGCAAATTTGTATTGGACAAAAAATCGATTTATAAGCATGAATAAAGCAAAAGTAAGTACTAATCGCCTTTTTTACACTTGATAACGAAGTTTTTTTCAGGTATCTGGCCGTTTGGAAAGATTTCAAACGAAATTCCGGTCCCCTAGAAGTTTGGTTAGTTTCGGTATCGTTTTTGGTGCTCAAAATTTATTTGGAATGTGTAAATGGACAAAAAAGGCTTCCTTATACGATCTTTTCACGAAAGCGACCGGAAAATATGGTTCAGGTAGGATTTTCGAGGAATTATGAGGAAAGAACTTGCAGAAAGAAATTGCACGATTTTCGTAAGTAAACGGGTTTTGGATGGCCATCTTCGGTCTCTAAATGATTATTGTTGATCGTTTTCACGTTTCAGAAGAAGAACCACTTCGTATAAGCCCATTTTGAAGAAATTTGTGTATGTAACATTCAACGGTAGGTATTTGCTCTTAATCGAAAGAATATATTGTATCTAGTGCTACTTCTTTCAAAAGAGACACAAGCTTTTAATGCTGTAGGTGCCCTATAATGTGGACGAGTTTGTGTCTTATTTTAGAACAGGTGAATGATAAATGTGAAGCATATGTTTGACCTGTTCCATATTATTTGTACAAACCTACTGTGGTTGTAATGTATGAATATTTTTTAAACTAATAAATTACTTTACAGTCAGAATATTTTACTCCTTGTTCATAAAATCAAATAAATGAAATGTATATCTTCTACTCTTATTTTTATTAAGTAAGCTATTAAGGTTATGTTCCAAGAAAAAGTTCCTGTTGCATCAGAACTCCCTTCAACTATTTGGATTCCGGAGTAGACTGTAGAGGGATATAATGTTTCATTATTCTTGATTCAACAATTGATGTCAAGTCTTGAACTTTCAGTTCAAGAGGATAATAAACATTAAATCTTCACAGGCATGCATATGAAAATCATGTGAAAGCAATGCAATTTTCTTCCATGGCGAAAAATAATATATTTCAACAGTGATCTCTTGTATTTTTCATGCAAATAACTAGAAAAGGAATCCTTTCTATCAATTCATATAAACGTTAATTATTTTCGTCCGTCGCATCTTTTCCAATTCATTCATTTTCCGAATAAATTCACATTCTGAGAAATACGCTAAGAATGTTGAAAGGGCAACATAGTGTTGACTTGGAACATAAAAATATTTTGAAAAACGTCATAACTTCGATACAGAGTGGAATGTGTCAAATTTCCAAGGCCAGAGTTGTGATTTCATAATTGTGAATGGAGTATATATAGATTCTAGAACAAAAGTCATATGTATTATATCCAAAAATAACACAGTTGCAGTGGCAGTATTAATGAAGATAACAAATATAAAATACGATAGCGCCTCAAAAAATGGATAATCATTACAATATCCTGATGGATTGCCAAGTGTGCCAACTACAAAGAATAAAATTCAAGGTGAGTAAGAATCTAGATAAAGCTTTGAACATCACCTCATCAGATGGTCTTAACACTTCATTGTTTGTAAGATCAATTAATACTAAACTCTGAACACTTAATTTCTATGCATTATTTTGTGGTACCTAATTCATATTGTCAATAAATACTCATACTTATTCATTTTCCTCAAAACTATACAGGGTGAGTCAATAAAACTTACAAATATACAATTAAGGATTTTCGAATTGCTTCTGAATTGATACGAAAGATTTCAAAGGGTGATTCCTTGTTCGAATTATATTACTTTGTTTTATGAATGTTGGGTCAAAAGTCAAACGCTGGCTAGATATCGTGGAGATGAAGAGGCAAGGGAATGTCAGTATGCAGTATAGTGGTCTACAACTCGTCATTTGGTCAACTCCGTATAATAACCTTACCAAGTACTGACCACTGTGGCACACCATTCGTGATGCTTTTCCTTGAAGATTTCTTCTCGTTCAAATCAGCCATCTGATATCTGCCATGAAGAAACGATCCCAAAAGATCCAATGCTGGGCCCCTGATTCCTATGTGGTCCAGCTTGGACAATACCTTTTTATGGTTAACACATTCGAAAGCCTTTGTTTGATCCATGCAAATGAATATTGCCTAATCTAGGGACTGCAGAATAAAATCAAGCATCTATATAGCTGAAGTTATGTACCTGCTCCTGCTGAAACCATGCTGATGTACCTATGCTTGGTAGCTAATTACCTTCCAAAAACTACACCAATCTAGTTTTATAAGGGACTCGGGAATCTTAGATATAGATGGTAGAATCTAGGTATAGGCATCGATTTTGAATATATTATTATACTCCATTCACTTTTATAAAGTATCGCGGTTAGCCATGATTAAAGTAAATGAACATTTTGATAAATACGTAATTACTATGATTTTTATGCAGAAACAACAACGTTGCGGGCGTATCTGACAGAGGAATGACCATAACCTAACATTTTCAAAATATAGGCGGTCATATGTGTCAGAATTGCATGGCAAACCGCGATACTTTATATAGGTGAATGGAATATACATAGAGCTACAACGCCCTTGAACGATTTGATGCAAATTTTTTGGCAGTTCACTTGCCAAATTTAGTGGCGGCACATGATAGCTACTAAAGGAACTATAATCTGCCGATCCATTCATTTACAGAAATCTGTAGTATATTTATTTTCCTCTAGTTCTATGACTTCTATGAATCATAGGCAGAATTAATTGTCCTTTTATTGCATCCAAAAAAATCAGGTGTGATGAAATACATAACAGTTCGTCATCGCATTCGGCTCCGGAAATAGTGCTTTATAGTTCAGCTACTTACCGCCAGATGCGGGAGTAAAAATTTTCGCTTCTCTGATACACACTTATCCATCTATGAACCGGTGAAGGAACTACACTAAATTCAGCTTCAAATCGTTGAACTGGGTTATGCCTCTATGTATTTAAACTCAATGGTATAGGTCTATCGTTGACATATAATTCTTGGTCTCCTTTTCTTATGGACTGGTACAATTCTTGCCAGTTGCAGCTAATCAGAAAAATAACCTTCCTGAATCCTGAATTCCTTCCATTCATCAGATGCGACAGCGGATCCAACCAAACGTTAATATTATCCTTCACTAGACCCACTGAGAGACCATATACAATTCTCGATGATTTCCTCTGCATCTCAAACACGGCTCTTTTGACCTCCTCGGGTGTAGTCGGAGAAGAAAGAATGAGTAGGAATTTCTGACTGATCTCTTCAAAAAGTCATCGCTCATGTCCGAGACACGTTCCTCCGCAACCAGTTTTTCCAGATATTGTTGAAAAAGAAATGTTCAACTTCTTTGTAAGTACCAAAGTAATCAGTCCACTACCGCTAATGGCCTTGACTTGATGTCGAAGCGGCGAATATGTGAATAAATAATTTCCTAGACCTAGGGAATCCAGCTGTTGTGCATAGTGACTTGCGTTGCTCTGAAGCAGGTGGTTATGGCAATATACATCGATACTGCTCTGCTGCAGTATTCAGTATTCATATACTCAGTATTCCTACACTCTATATCGTGCTGCTCCCTTCGATATCCCAGGAAATCCGTGACCCATTCTTCGAACAAGACTCTCCCATAATGGTCTGACATTACCGGATCTGGTCGATTTAAAACAATAACAAAATACCTCAACTGGAAGCACGAAGATATGAATATTTTGGTCTATCGTAAGATAGCATTCCAGGTACTATAAGTTTTTGACACGCCCCTATTTTTATTCATACAGTTCTCTCTTACATTTCTCATTTTCATCAAGAACAACTTCTGATATCTTTTACAAAAAAAGCGTGAATACTTATATATTTATGGTGCCAAGTTCTTGAAACGATTCTCCAGAACTAAAGCATCCAATAAAACGTGATTGTTCTACATCGAGGCTTTCTCAAGATCCTCGTTAAATAGGTCGTTGAGTGTATGTTAATCATCCCTGCTATCGAACAGCTCGAACCACTCCAGAAACTGTAACGAGTGTACTTCAGATAGTTTTGTTGCTGAAAACAAGTTAAATTGGTATAACTTCGCATTAGAGTTTCCCTGCTGATAGAGGCTTGAATTATCGATCCATTAAGAACCAACCCCTCCATTATTAATGAAAGAGACAAAACTTACCCCTTGATCACAACGCGATAAAAATGGAAATGCGTTCCATTCATTGTCTTGGGTGTTTGCTTTGTTGAGCTCTAGTAGCGCAACAAACGAACAAAACATTCGATGATTCCATGTTTATTCGGGTGGAGAACGATTTCCATAAAATATCTTTACAAAAAGTCGTATTCATATTCTGCAGCAATTCCAGGGTATTCCTATTCATTAAAATTCTACTTTTTACCATAAACATAAGGTGAAGGTGATTTTTATCGAAGACAAATAATGGAAAATATTCAGTAGAAGGACGAAACAGCAATCTAATTAAATGAAAGTCAAAATTGAGCTTCAGGTATCCTTTCCACTTCTGTAAAATTATTTGGCGAGAGAAAATCAGCATCAGACAATGAGAATGAAGCATAATGGTCAGTGGTGGAGTCCATAAAAGCAAATGTGACTGAAAGAGAATTGACAATCAAGAGATATCCTATGCAAACTGTTAGTGTATAAAATGGACGCAGCATCGAGATTGCTTTGAATTCAACGACCATTATAAAAATGAACTTCGCTAATGTGATTCAAGAAGAACTGGACAGATCCATATATCTTCAACCAATAACAAAGCTTGGGGATATTGTAAAATGCATGAACAATGAACAAACACATGGTGTAGATGGTAACTCAAATAAATTATTGAAACAGACCATGGATGAACTGGGAGAACCGACAGCATATATCTAATCATTCCAATAGGGGTAATGAGGCAATGGGAATTGAAGCCGAGCTTTGGTAAGAATCCCGATCTGAGCATGTGCGTAATATTGAGAATAATAGTATATTATTTCAAAAGGAGGAGAAGTGTCACTTTTTATGGCGAATTTGAGTCCACCCGCCTCACTGCGCTCGGCTAGTAATTGAAAGCGAATCATGTAAAGTCACTTCTCCTTCGAATGCAATATGTTATTTTATTTTCAAACGTTTTCAAATTGATGAAAATCTGAATATCCACTTTTGAATTGATCATCATTGGCGACCGTTATAACTGAGTGAACAATGGAACATTTGCCTAATTATGGTTGTGATCCAAATCTCATCTTTTTTTTTGCATAGCAATACTTTTCTGGCCGCCGGAGGGATAGGGAAGTCATAGCAACTATTTCTCCTCCTAGGCGGAGAAAAAGATTCGATGATCCTGTCAATGACGAATGCAGTGATGCGGATAATTGAAAGCTAGCCATGAAAAGTCAGTTATCCTCCGAATGAAATATGTTTTTTTTTATTTTCCAACGTTTTGAAATTATTAAAAATCTGAATATCCACTTTTGGTATGACATTTACGATCATTATAATTGGGTGAACGATGGAACATTTGCCTAGTTACGGCAAAAATCATCTTTGGCATAGAAACACTTTTCCTGTCGCTGGAAATGAAAAGTAAGTCATAGTTGACATATTAACTATTTCTCCTCATAGGCAGAGAAATTGAACTTTTCGATGATCCTGTCAGTCCAAAAATTATGTTGTTATCAAACGTTTGGAAATAAAACTAACTTACTTATTCTGTCTTTCTATCTCTGACACATTGTATAATATGATTCCTCAGAAGCTTGTAGCTTATGGGAGTTAGAAGAAGCGTGTGCACTGTGCAGGTTTTGTTACTGTGTTCTTCACTAGGTGCGACAATGATAATTTTCGACCCAACACTGAAATGGTGGCCTACTACTGTTGACTTGAAAATGTCTTTCCTAGCCTCGGAATTCAACTCGGACTTTCCGAGTCCGAGACAATCGCTGTAACCACAGTAGGGGCACTCGATTATTTCAAATATGTGAATATTATGGAGATTTTATATTCATTTTAAGTGATTTCATTCGAACTCATTCCGAGGAAATTCAGAATCAACATTGGGAATATACATAGAATCTATCGAATATTCGAAAAAAAATTCAAATAATGCCAACCCTATTCTCCATGGTCATATTGGATATCGTTATTTTCACAATGCCTTCATCCTCATAAATTATCAGTAGTAATATCACAAGAGATTGAATTTCCGTGATAAGTCTATCGATTTATTTTCAAACGAAAATGAGTTCCTTGGAAACATCACGAGTCCGGAGGACGAGTGGTGTTTCCTTAAGGTCGGCGTTTAAGGCGAGTAGGAAAGCTAAGCCGATAGAGGCGCCACCGTCCATTTAAAGGAATATCTCCATAGAACTTACATTATCACAATAAGTTCTATGAGTATCTCTCTAATCAAGAATGAAATGTACAATGGCGTTCTCTATCCGAAAATCGCCGAACTATGGAATAAGTCAATTTTTGGGTAAAGCAGGAACTTTTTCCCGCCAAAATTTGAATTTTGCCATACTCTGCCAATTCCGTATTTCAAGTTGATCTTCTGAAGGAAATTATCAGTAGATTCCCTTTTAATCGGAAGTTGATCCATTTTCATGGGTCTTTCTGTTGAAATAAAACAGAAGCATGGGTTGACTCATTTTCTTCTATTTTTGAAAGAAAAAAAATTAACTGTCGGAATGAAATCGATTAAAGTTATTTCAACAAGAACCTTAATCCTTTCTGAGTTCACCCACAAAATTTCAGTTCTCAAAGTGAAACCGTTTTCGAAATCAACTTGAAATAAAAACACACTACATTGAACGCCCATCTTGAAGCAACTCATTTGAGTTCGGAAATAAAAGATAGAATTATGAGATAAATTCAATCTCGAGTGAAATTTTATAAGACTATTTCACGAACAGAATAAAAGGTCAGAAACTCCATATTCGAGAAAAGCAAGGAAAAACTCATGTTGACGTCTACAATTTTTATTTACCAGTTGTCAAACCGTTCGTATCTATCGCTCAATCACAGATTATTCTGTAGTTAAATCGTTGAAAAAACCGAAGTTGTCAGAACAATCATAATTCAGAGACAGTCGGAATTATCGCGAAAATACGAGCTGTCTTTGGATTGTGATTGGTCAGTTTTTGAATTGAGTGGAATAGTCTACCTAACACGTCATGGGGAATCGAATCGATTTCGTCGAAATTGTATTCTGTTGATACAGCAATCCTGAATTCTATCTGGACTTGTACGCTAAAGGCAGCATGATAAACCACTCTCCAAAGAGGGATGTAAGGTACTCCAAGTGTAAGGGAAAATTTATCAGGGTTTCCGACAAATATAGATGACAAATAATATTCTCTGACCCGCTCTACATTTGTGCTGAACATTTTGACATGCTCTAGATTATATCTACAGTTGCTAGTTTCCTAGTGGAGGGAGGAATAATGGCAAAAGGTCTGTTAAAAAGGTTAATTGTTATATTACTACAAAACAAATGTATTTTGATATAATATTTCAATTTCTAATATTCACTTGGAATTCTCCACAAGTTTTTCATATTGGGAGTACATTTCAAGAGATAAGTAGGGATAATCTTAGACAAATATAATATGAAGAGAATTAAAAATTGGGGTTGCCTTTACGCACACAATTACTCGCAATAAGTTGACCACCTCGTATAAACAGCTAACACTTTGTCGAAGATATGCGCACATAACCTACATTCATAAGTTCGATGAAAGCGATGAAAGCTATCTTTTCTCTACACGATGAGGTACGGTTGCCTATGTGGTCATCTAAAACACTCCTTCATCCATTTCGCGAGTAGATTAATCTCGTATGTAGTTTCGCATTCGAAAATCCAAGTGAAATGTTGTTTGCTGTCAAAGCAATCGTCCATAATCCAAGAAATGATATTAGAGAAAAATTGGGAATTGTTTGTCAAGAATTCGCATTTTATAGGGTTCTACTTGAGCTCTCTGGACAAAACTTAGCACTAAGCTCGAATACATTATTGTCATTGTATACGCTCAATTTAAGCAGTAGTTATGAAATTATTAAAACAATGAGATTTCAAACGGCCAAATTTACGGAACCCCTTGTCGAACTTTGCCCATTCGAGTTCCGAACTTATTTTGAAGGCTCTAGGTATAAACGTTCGAGAATTTTCGTGTTTTCGGCTGGATGGAAGGATTCGTGATCATGTGAATTCAATCTAGTCGATTGAGATCGTTCCCGGCTAAAAATACAGAATTCAGGACGAAATGATATAGTCCTCTAGTGGATCCAGTGCTCAGAAATGGACCACTAATAGTCATGAATTCTGAGCGCTCTATCATCTTCCTCGTCTCGTGAATGGATTCACGTTTGTCAGTCCAAGAAGCCAATGGAGAAAATGCTTGGCTGCAGTCAAAAAGAACTTGACAGCAACTCGTCGATTTTTGACCATCAACTAATTCAGCCGCGGCATTCAAGATACGAACCTACTTTTCCGTTCGGGGGTTATCGACTCTACAGGCGAACACATAATTTAATGTGAAGCAATGTATCGCAGGAATTTGGACAAATGAAATAAAAATCAATTATGATTTTGCCGACGTTTCGGAACTAATTGTTCCTTTCTCGAGGCTAAAAAGAAAGCGTTTATTAATTACAGAAAGATAAATATACAACAGTGCACATCATATCTCATCAAACAACTAATAAAAACATTAATTTAAAATAATTAGGCGAAGTCAAGAACGAAAAAATGATTCCGATGAATGACAGTCAATTAATTAAAAACAAACAAATTATCGAATTTTTGAATCGGGATTACATATGGTGAACGCGATGTAACCGTTGACATATATGTTCTTCTTCGATGTTGGCTTGCTCAATTCACCCCAAACCGGCAAATACACGGTGTGAATAAATATAAAAGGGAACATCAACTTGATTAAAAACACAAAAAACAAACGCGGAGACAAACATGAATCAATTGTTATCTGTTGGGTAATCTTATTCTGGAAATCATGCAGTCATAAACAGTACTCAAGTTATTTGTGTCTTCTCTGTAATTCACTGTATTGTTTCTTCTTATGTGTATCATTTCACTCGAAAGTCGTCTGAAATAATTTTGCTCCCTATCCAGGATAGTAACCCTTTCAAAATCGAATGTATGTCCCTCTCTGTGTGAATGTTGTGTGAGGGCAGTCTTGTTCTCATCTTTTGTTCTTTGGCCATCACTCCTATGTGGTCGTACCCTGTCTTTCAGGTATTGTTTTGTTTGACCAATGTATACTTTATTGCAATCCTGGCAGGGAATCCTATATACAAGACTAGACTGCATGATGGGAGGGGTTCTGTCTTTAATGTTGGTGAAGAAGTGACTACCAGGTTGAAATATTTCAAGCTTGTGTTTTTCCCTGGATTGTCCTACAAAAAACACAATATATTCAAAGAGTTTGGTTGCACGACATCCTTCTATAACATCCTTGACAACAACATTAAAGACAGAACCCACCCATCATGCAGTCTAGTCTTCTATATAGGATTCCCTGCCAGGATTGCAATAAAGTATACATTGGTCAAACAAAACAATACCTGAAAGACAGGGTATGACAACATAGGAGTAATGGCCAAAGAACAAAAGATGAGAACAAGACTGCCCTCACACAACATTCACACAGAAAGGGACATACATTCGATTTTGAAAGCGTTACTATCCTGGATAGGAAGCAAAATTATTTGAGACGTCTTTTGAGTGAAAGGATATACACATAAGAAGAAACAATACAGTGAATTACAGAGAAGACACAAATAACTTGAGTTCTGTTTATGACAGCATGATTTCCAGAATAAGATTACCCAACAGATAACAATTGATTCATGTTTGTCTCCGCGTTTGTTTTTTGTGTTTTTAATCAAGTTCATGTTCCCTTTTATATTTGTTCACACCGTGTATTTGCCGGTTTGGGGTGAATTGAGCAAGCCAACATCGAAGAAGAACATATATGTCAACGGTTACATCGAGTTCACCATATGTAGTCCCGATTCAAAAATTCGATAATTTGTTTGTTTTTAATTAATTGACTGTCATTCATCGGAATCATTTATTCGTTCTTGACTTCACCTAATTATTTTAAATTTATGTTTTTATTAGTTGCTTGATGAGGTATGATGTGCACTGTTGTATATTTATCATTCTGTAATTAATAAACGCTTTCTTTTTAGCCTTGAGAAAGGAACAATTAGTTCCGAAACGTCGGCAAAATCATAATTGATTTTTATTTAATTTCTCCAAATTCCTGCGATACATTGATTCACTTTTGAACATGGACGTGAATAATACAGAACATAATTTAATTTGATGACGGATTGGTGATCAGTGAGATGAACCTTATTTGAGACCATCCCCGTGTCAAAATTCGAAAAATACAGATACCGTAACGAAATACTTCAAGTAGCATGAGTGCGCAAAAACATAAAAACTAATAATTGATTATTGTTTCAGTGGAAGGAAGAAATATTCTCGAAAATGACATTATTTTGGCAGACATTCGTTCACGTTACGATTCGAAGTACAATTGTGTTGTACTTTTTCTCAATGAAAATCACATATTTAGTGATATTTCTGCTGCAGCTATTCAGAATGTGAGTAATCATTTTTGTTCGGTAATGAAATACAACAAACATAATATTTTTATATTATGTTGAGAAAAACTTCATCATTGACATTCGATATTATACATTATTAGCAATCTTAACATACTTTTCAGATCAAATATTTTGAGTTTTCTGCTTCTATATTCTTATGTATAAAATAATTTGAAGAAAGTTGAGAAACAATTCTATCAACATTGCTTTCTATGCATGGTTCATTGGCATTCGACTGATCAAGAATGAATATCAAGAATGAACATAACTTATTCGTTCTATCTCACTCTGAAACATTGTATTATGTAGTGAAACAGATTTCTTCCATTACTTTGAATGTGAACATTTTCGATCATGAGCTTGTAGTTTCAGAGGGATCTCCTCAGGAGACCTAGAGTTATCAGTATAAACAATATATCATATCACCTGACTGCTCGAGTCGACAAAATAATAATATTTTCGGCAACACAGGGTATCCAACTTGGATGTTTTGAATGGCAACATTTTTTTTTATAGTATCTTCTGTTTTCACATGAAAAACAAAGGAAACTTCACGCGTCAACTAAGATTCTACACGTTTCATCGAGTGTGCCCTATGGTAAAGTTAACTAGTTTTCCTCAAATGACGAATAAGAAAGAATAAACATAAAATATCTTCTTTCAATAATGAACAGTTTAAGATGTTTATTTTAGAATAAGTAGTGAAGAGTTCCAAAGCCTTTTTCCAAAATCCTTCATAAAGCAACATATCAGAAAAAGAATTAATACTCTACAAAGAAAGCCATCACTCATCACGCTTGAAGGTAATGTTGAGGAATCATCCACAAATAATAGAACCTATTTAAGATTGCCCTTTCATTCTCAGATAGCTGGTAACGTAAAAAAACTTCTCAGTCCATTTAATTTCATTCCGGCTTGGTATTCTTTAGATTCCACGAATTCTCTATTCAGCAGACTGAAAGATGAGATCCCAAAATTGGACAGGAGCAATGTTGTTTGCAAAATAAAATGTGGTGCATGTGAATCTATATCGGTGAGACAAAGCAATATCCTAAAAACAGAATTTACCAACATCAATACAATACCAGACGTGGAAATGTTGGCCATTCAGGTCTATGTCAACATTCACTAGAACTTGGTCATAATTTCAACTTAAACAACACAGAAATTCTACATAATTGTTCAACTTAAAAAAAAAGACTTATTTTAGATTCACTATATATACAGGGTGTTTGGAGGGTGAGTAGCCATAAGTAAATGGTGGATAGGTGATGCTCTTGGCTACTTGTTGCGCCTAATAAAATAACTTTTTGCCCAAAGTTCAAAGTGTTATAATTTTTTTACCATTTTTCTAGAAATTTCCCATTTTGCTCATTAAAACCTTGAATTTTTTCAAATTTAATGCTCGAGGTGCCTATAAAATGATTTATTTCCTTAGTCTAGTCTTGTCTTATTCAGATTGAATCAAAATTTCATACAAACGTCTTCAAAAAACCTGACAGCGTCGAATCAAACATCAAAATGAAAAAAAAAATAATGTTGTGTCCACTTCACAAAGTGAAATAAAAAAAAATTTACATAGTGTTGGGTTTTAAAATGGCTTTAAAAACTTCTCAGTTAATACTCTTTGCAATGGTATGTAACATGTACCATTAATAATCAGATAACTCAACAAAAAACCGTTTTGTCTTCAAGGATGCCTTGAGAGGATGACGACAAAACTATTCCATTGAGCAGGCAAAATCTTTTCTCTCATTCTACCACAGCTAAAAATAGCGTGCTCTCTCTATCATCGGCTAACAATACTCCCAAGGGCGTCGCCAGGGAGGGGGCAGCTGCAGTTCATTTTTTATATTCTGATTGGGGGGGGGGGGCACGGGGGCAGCTGCCCCCTCCCTGGCGACGCCCTTGGGAGTATTGTTAGCCGATGATAGAGAGAGCACGCTATTTTTAGCTGTGGTAGAATGAGAGAAAAGATTTTGCCTTGAAGACAAAACGGTTTTTTGTTGAGTTATCTGATTATTAATGGTACATGTTACATACCATTGCAAAGAGTATTAACTAGAGAAGTTTTTAAAGCCATTTTAAAACCCAACACTATGTAATTTTTTTTTTCACTTTGTAAAGTGGACACAGCATTATTTTTTTTTTCATTTTGATGTTTGATACGACACTGTCAGGTTTTTTGAAGACGTTTGTATGAAATTATGATTCAATCTGAATAAGACAAGACTAGACTAAGGAAATAAATCATTTTATAGGCACCACGAGCATTAAATTTGAAAAAATTCAAGGTTTTAATGAGAAAAATGGGAAATTTCTAGAAAAATGGTAAAAAAATCATAACACCTTGAACTTTGGGCAAAATGTTATTTTATTAGGTGCAACAAGTAGCCAAGAGCATCAGCTATCCACCATTTACCTATGGCTACTCACCCTCCAAACACCCTGTATATTTAAACCCAGATAATGTGAACTCCAAGATTGAGGTTAACGGTTTAAGACAACAAAAGTTATTACTATCTCAGAAATAACATTTTTTAAAATTACGTTCTGTTTATAATCCATAAAAATAGACTTTGAGGTTAACCTTGCATAGAGTCTTTCATTGAACATAGATTCTGTGTATCGTCTTATTTTTAATTCTTTTCAAAACCGTCAATTAATAGAAACATTTAATTAGGGATAACCAATGCAGAAAAAGATGATCAACTTTTATACACATAAGTCATAGATTTGGTTTTTAGTCTCTCACACGCCATGGCTATTGTACACATCATCCACAATGGTTTGAGATATATATGTTACATTTATTTCATTTATTCAAATGTAAAATCTGTCAAGTGTTTTGTCCTTTTTGTTTTGTATAATGTTTTTCATTGACTATAACGCCATCGCTATAAATTTTAAAACTTGGACTGGTAAGAGGAAGATTTATCATTCACATTTTCTTAGCTTTCCTGTAAAAGGTCACCACCAAAATTTATCTTTCTAGACCTGATGATGGGGGAAATAGCCCTCGACATGTTGTCTTAAGAAAATAAAAAATCAAGATTGGATTGAGAATCAGTTGTTTTTGTTCTCGATGCTCCGGATCCATGAAAAATAAAGCCTGTTCTTACTTTTTTGGAACTCTTGATTCGGATAGGTTTATTTTACGCGAAAGAGGTTTTTCAAACAATTTTAATTTCAATTTTTTTCTCGCCCCATGATTTCCTCGTACAATTTGAACTCATTTCTAATAATTTCTATGCGTTCTTAGCGCTCTAAATGTTTTTATCAGGTTTCGTGGGCGTCGATCTTTGAAGCTGGGTAAGTCCATCATGAAGAGACAAAAAATTGTCACAGGATATGCAGCATTCTGAAAGCCTTGGTTCAGGTATTCTGAACATGATCCGAACAGCTAAGATTCTTCGTCACGAAGACACTCAGAAATAGTCAGCCATTCATCATGTTTGGCTCCCGGAGATACCTCGTTCCCATAAGTATACAATACATTTCTCAGGACTGATGAGTAACATCCAGTCTTCGCATCACTGATGCGGGATATTGAGAAGATCTCGATATAGGCCATCCGTATGGCATCCTATGTCAGAATCAGCTGCATAAATTTTCGTCGTCCGCCGCGCGTACATAGAACGTAGGACGCAAACATTCTAGGTAGTTCGAATGGAAATTGGTCCCGATACTGAACCCCTGGCAAAACCGCTGGTAACAGGCCTGGAAATAGAACCACCGACCCAAACAAGAAGGCCCCAATCCTCGAATTCCATGACTGTCCAGCTTGCCTAGCCGACGTCAATGTAGAACCTTATCAAAAACACGTGCAAAGTCAAGGCAGACAACATCGATAGCTACGCTGGAACCGAGCGCTCTGGTCCAATCGTCCAATTATTTGAGGACGTTCGTGATGACCGATCACCCTGGTGAAAAGCCATGTTCGTTATCTGGGATTTTATTGTTTTCAATACCAATTTGGGACTCTCCAAAAAAATCATCCTCTTGTAGACCTTGAGCCAGGATCACGGGCAGATATCTCAGAACCATTCTTGAAATTTTTTGTGAATGATGCGGTGAGCCATTTTCTCGGTGGAGATTGTTGAAAATTCGAATGTGGCAGTACAACAGCCGAATAACAATTCCTGAGGATGTATGATGGTATCCTGTCAGGGCCCAGAGCAGAGGAAGTATCCAAAGGCATCCCTCAATATCATAATAAGATCTGGGTAACGATATTGATGGTATGCGGACCAGGTGATTCCTTAGAGAAAAATAAGGCAAAAGCTACCGCTAAAGCTTCAGCAGAGTGTTTCGCACCCTGAGGCATCGCAGACTATGAGAATAGAAATTTACATCTTGAGGTTGTTAGGCCCATACTTGAAAATTTTTTTTCTGCAAGTTGAATATTTACAAATTTGGCATCGTTACCTTGCTTAGCCTATTTGATTCTGACTCTTAGATCGCTGGAGAATCTAAAAATCATAAAATTAGCGTTCACTTCGTGTATAACGTTGCCAGAGAGTTATTTCAGGAGGAATAGTTTTTATCGACATCCACCACTCATGTAGGTATTTGAAATTTTAATTTCATTGATATTTATTTTCGATAGTTTCCTGGGGGAAGGACAATAGCAACAACTAACAACAAATTTGCGAGGGGGAACTGAACATATAGAATGTATTGTATTATTATGAAAAAAAATCCTCCTATTCTAATAAATTCATTCGAATAAACTTTGATTTTTAGATGAAGTTCTTACTGTCTGTAATTTCCAAACGAAAATTAGACAATGTTGATAAACATGTTCTGACAACATTGTTAGCTTGCAGTACGATCAGAGAGAAAATAATCGTTTTGTGATTTGGTGATATTTAAAATCCACCAAAGCATCCAGAATATTCTTCATATCTATGAGTTTTTTGCCAAATTTTATCGGATAAAATCAGGATTAATTCGAAAACGAAGCGTTTCAGTAAAAAACTCAGAAATATGTACTTTCATTTTCGAAATAATTGGTTCTGTGGAAAATATGAACCGTTTATTCTTTTCAACTAGTCTTATAGTTGTGTCGATTGAATACAGGGTGTCCCAAGTTCGAGTGCCTATTAGACGTTTCTGGAGAACTGGACATATTTGAAATCTGAAAATTGGGATTATGATATTGTTCGAAATTCTCTACAGACCTAAAATATTTTCAGAGCCAGAGCACTTCCGGTTATACAGGGAGTGAAAATAAATTTGCTCAAAAATTTATTCTTTCAATGTTTTCGTTTCTGATATGATTGAGTATTCAATGCTGAATATATTTCTGTTGAAACCATTGCTTTCATTCTAATAGTTTTCAAAATATCGAAAGAAAACCTGAGAAAAAGTGAAATATTCATAGTCATTATTATGTTCATTTTTCTTATTCTGAACATCCTGAGTGTGAACCGTTTTCACAACGTCAAAGTAGAAGAATGTGGAAAGGTCATGCATATTTTGAAGTTCATAAATATCATTACAGGGTGTTTCAAATTTCGTGTCAAAAACTGTGATCGAAAATCGGCCATAACTTCTGTTTTTCAAATTAGAACCCTATTTTTTTATTATTGCGTTGGATTCTGCGGAGAAAAATAATGATAGCACTCTCACATGATCTTGCTCCTAAATTCAGTAATTCCCGAGTTATTTGAGCTTTTGTGGATTCATGTTGTACGTAGAATCAAATTCATCCAATATTTTACTTAAGAATATTCTGTGATCAGAATACCTAACTACACAGAAGCGTCACTTAAGGTGAATACAGACTATCGTCACGTCACGTCACGTCAGACGCGTACTGTGCTCCCATTGGCCTGATATGAACGTCAACGCACAGAACGATGTGTTGCATTTTTATATCACTCACATTTTGACGTTCACGTTCATATTAGACCAATGGGAGCACAGTACGCGTCTGACGTGACGTGACGTGACGATAGTCTGTATTCACCTTAAGAGTCGGCACTTTGATCTTCAAGGGGCAAATTTTCGTGACCTTCATTCTCTGTTAGGTAGTACATATGTCACTTTTGAGCGGATATTCACAGAATACCTAACTAATTTAGGGTATTCTGTGACATAATTATATACTTTATTTATAATTCTATGGATCCAGCAGGAAGTTTAAATTTCACGTTGACATTTGTACTTCCTAGCAAGGCAAGGCACAAGCGTCATGAAATAAAGTTTTGGCGGGAAGGCGGAAAGACGCTTCTGTGTAGTTAGGTATTCTATTTAGTTTTAGATTTTATTCAATGGTTCCATCAAAATATTCATCGAATATGTTGCATGAGAATATTCTGTGACCATAGAAGATAAATGATCCCATTAATAATTCCCAAGTGACAGGTCTGATTATTACTTGTTACTATGGTTTCATGAGAATATTCATCGAATCTGTTTAGATTCGATGAATTTAACTCTACGTACGACATGAATCCAGAAAAGCTCAAATAACTCGGGAATAACTGAATTTAGGAGCAAGAGCATCTGAGAGAGCTATCATTATTTTTATCCGCAGAATCCAATGCAATAATAAAAAAAATAGGGTTCTTATTTGAAAAACAGAAGTTATGGCCGATTTTGCATCACAGTTTTTGACACAAAATTTGAAACACCCTGTGATGATATTTATGAAATTCAAAAGATGCATGACCTTTCTACATTCTTCTACTTTGACGTTGTGAAAACGGTTTACACTCAGGATGTCCAGAATAAGAAAGATGAACATAATACTGACTATGAATATTTTACTTTTTTTCAGGTTTTTTTTCGATATTTTGAAAACTATTCAAATGAAAACAATGGTTTCAACAGAAATGTATTCAGCATTGAATACTCAATCATATCAGAAACGAAAACATTGAAACAAAATTTTTTGAGCAAATTTATTTTCACTCCCTGTATAACCGGAAGTGCTCTGACTCTGAATATATTTTAGGTCTGTAGTGAATTTCGAACAATATCATAATCCCAATTTTCAGATTTCAAATATGTCCAGTTCTCCAGAAACGTCTAATAGGCACTCGAACTTGGGACACCCTGTATATCATGATGACTAGATCCACCAAAATTCAGTTGATTTGATTGATTTAACGGTTCCGAAGATATGGAAAGAATAATGGTTTTTCATCGATTTTCGACACCCTGTATTTTTCAAACGAAGCCGAGTTTTGAAAAATGGCATGGAAAAACTAACATCATAATGGACGAGAGCAGGTGCTAACATTGAAAGGTTACAAAATAGGAGATAGAGAAGGAAAATTGTGTGCTAAGCCAACTGTGTGGTACTGATAGCCAAGAACAGAGATGATCTGCAACGACTGATGCATCGCTTCAAAAAAATGGCGAAAAAGTTAATATAAACATATCAACAAGTAGAACTAAATGTATGACCACATCCAAAACACCGCAGAGAGATGCAGATAGATAACTAGAGGCAGATAAAGTCGTAATCCAACAGGAGATGAAGTTCAGATATCTCGGCATAAAAATATCCGGAAACTGAAGACATGTAAAAAAAAGTTAAGTTCAAATTTTCAAAAAAATTTTGCCACGGAAAATTTTAGAAAATCTGGTACATTAAAAGAACGCTTTCCAAATTGTTAACCAAGAAAAAAGAATTCTAACTTTGCTGTTTTTTTGATTCAGTATTCTACACCACAATTGAATTGAGCCTTAAAAAATACTAAGGTGTGGCCAGAGACCGTTATTTCAAATGTCACGCATAACTCACCACAGTAATCAGAATATTGCTCAAAGTGGATATTAAACACCCTGTATCTCGCTCATGCGTCAAAAGCGGGGTCATAAGGCAAATAAATTGAGAGCAAAAAAAAAACCCTTTTGAAAATTTTTTTTATTTAAATGCTCTAAAAAGAAGAAAACACATTTTTCCTTTAAGATTATAACTATCGACTTATAACCTCACAATTTGTATGATCACAAAAGCTTGTCGCCCGACTTCTTTGTGTAGATAAACCAGTAGGTAGGTATATATCTATTTAATTGAGGAACTTGATTTTTAAATTTCAGTTTACTTCAAGTAATTATATAGGTACTGTTATGGTTCTAAATGTTCTTTCCCAAAATTCAAAGTTAGTTTCGATTTATTGAGGCCAAATTAAAAATGAAAGATTCAGATAAATTTATTTTGAAGTTTGTAGGTACATAGATTGAGGATTCTGTGAATAGTTATAATTAGATTAGGAAAATCAAGGATGTGGAAGAAGTTTGAAGGATGGAAACCAAGGAGATGGGAGAGGATTGAATTGAAAAATCAGATAAAAAAGTCAAGAAAGAAATTGGGAAAAAATATACCGATTACGATAAATGGAATGAAATGATTAAAAATTGAAGAACGAATCAGAATTGACGTGATCATAAATAACGAATTGATAAATAAGAACATTGATACTTGGAGAAAGGAAGATATATGAAGCGAACGAAGAGACTGATTTTGATGTGAAGTTCCATGTATTGAACGCAACCTTGACTAGAGGATCATATACGGACAATAATATTAGATAAGTAGTTTTATAATATAGAGGTAGAATGAGTTGTTTATTGTTGAATTCGAATTAGAAGTAAAATTGATATTAAATATTAATTTATATCTAAATTTTTCAATTTTGAGTGTGACCCTCAATTGAGAGAAAGAGTTTACCGGAAATAGCGAAATTCAAATTTTCTAATTAATTTGTTTGATTCCAAATTCATTTTATCCTTTATATAAATACTCACATTAGGAATCATAACAGTTACTTACGCAAACCTCGCGACAAGCTTTTATGATAATATAAATTGTGTATAATGAGGTATAAGTTGATAGTTCGAATGTTAAAGAAACATTTTATTTTATTCGTTTTAGAGCATTTAGATAAAAGCTTTTTCTAAAAAGGTTTTTATGCTTTTTAGTTATCGCTGGCTATGTTTCTGAGTTAATCTCGACAAGCTCTTTCATTTGTTATCCATATGGCAGCGTGCATAAAAAATTACTGTACCACCATCTTGGATGTTCCGCCATATTGGATTTAGACGGACGTCACATTATTTTTTTAGTTACTTCCAATAAGCGCTTTCATTGATACCCATATTGTAGAAGTGCATGAAAATACTATTCCGCCATTTTGGATGTTCCACCATTTCGGACAACATTTTCCCTACTCGATGCAACAACAACAACAAGACGAAGAACTGTACATAAAGAAGAAAATATTGCTGCTGAAAGTGAAAGTGTTGATGAAGATCCTGATTTGTCTATTCGTCGACGTCCACAACAAGTTGGGCTCTGCGCATCCACCACATGGAATATTTTGCGTGAAGACCATTGGTCTATACCCAAACAAGATCCAACTGGTACAAGAACTAAAGCCACTTGACCATGATAAGCATCGTCTGTTTGCTGATTGGGCCCTAGAACAGCTTGAAGTTGATCCACTTTTTATCGACAAATTGTGTTTAGCCCATTTCTGGTTGAGCGGCTACGTAAACAAGCAAAATTGCCGTATATGAAATGAAAACAATCCTTAAGAAGTTATCGGTGTGAAGTTGGCCACATCCACACATACACTCAAAGACAAACAATGGCTCATGAAAACAAAATTCATAACTCACTCAAATGAGATCGTATCGCATTCAGATTTCGATGTGGGCTTGATGGGTCGATGAGAAATTGAATCCTCTTTCATTTGGAAACTTTCAAGCCTCAGGGAGGGAGTTGTGGGGGTTTTTGGGGGTGATTTCTGACTAAAATCATAACTCGACGAAATGGAAGTGTTCCACCATGAGCTTTGAATATATGTTTCTTCAATGCCGAAAGAATGAAATGCAATACCCCTCATGGTTTGTTAGCCCCCACGTTTGGAGATTTGGGGGGTTGTTTATGCGAAATGATGAAAAAAATTCATATCTCGGAAAACTAAGAGTGTTCCACGATCAGCTTTCAATATGTGTTTCTCGAATGCCGAAAGAATAAAATAGTGAAAACCCCATAGTTTGTTAGCCCCCAGGTTTGGAGATTTGAGGGGTTGTTTATGCAAAATGATGAAAAAAATTCATATCTCGAAAAACTAAGATTCTCGTTCGTTTTTCCTTCATATGGCTATGGTTCCCCGAACTATAGTGCTGGACGAATAAAGGCTCTTGTTCCATCTTTATGTCCAATCTAGTGTATTATTTATCTATTTTACCTCATTATTTCCCATCCTATATTTCACTAATCTGAGTTACTACGAATCTGAATTACTACGATATAACAATCTAGACGATCACATCACAAGCCAAAAATATAAGTATAAAACCCCCTTTAACGTAATTCTACATTTAGCCAGCTCTTCAGAGCAGGGCAGGATTCACTTTTTCTTCCCTTTTTCATAATGTTCTTAGGATTTACAAACTTGGAATGTTACAGTAACATGCCTCAAACAAATTTGGTTTTCTGTTATTCTTTTTATTTCCACATAAGCCTTAACGAAATCTTTGGTATATAATCTTCATCTATTTATTGGTGCATTCATTATACGTTTACACCAAATGTTGGAGAATTTCTGAAATATAGAATAGAGTTGATATTCGTTTTTGTCAGTGATCTCTTTCTGAATTATATATAAATATATAATTATTGCTATTTAGACCCAGTTTAGATTGATGGAGTCATTCAATGAACACATATTGGTATTTCATCGAGATATGAATTTTTTCATCATTTTGCATGAACAACCCCCCAAATCTCCAAACCTGGGGTCTAACAAACTATGAGGGGTATTGCATTTCATTCTTTCGGCATTCAAAAAACACATATTCAAAGCTGATCGTGGAACACTCTCAGTTTTTCGAGATATTAATTTTTTTCATCATTTTGCATAAACAACCCCCCAAATCTCCAAACCTGGGGGCTAGCAAACTATAGGATTTTGACTATTTTATTCTTTCGGCATTCAAGAAACACATATTCAAGGCTGATCGTGGAACACTCTGATTTCCCCGGGATATGAATTTTTTTCATCATTTTGCATAAACAACCCCCCAAATCTCCAAACCTGGGGGCTAACAAACTATGGGGTTTTCAGTATTTTATTCTATCGGCATTCAAGTAACACATATTCAAAGCTGATCGTGGAACACTCTCAGTTTTTCGAGATATGAATTTTTTTCATCATTTTGCATAAACAACCCCCCAAATCTCCAAACCTGGGGGCTAACAAACTATGGGGTTTTCAGTATTTTATTCTTTCGGCATTCAAGAAACACATATTCAAGGCTGATCGTGGAACACTCTGATTTCCCCGGGATATGAATTTTTTTCATCATTTTGCATAAACAACCCCCCAACTCTCCAAACCTGGGGGCTAACAAACTATGGGGTTTTCAGTATTTCATTCTATCGGCATTCAAGTAACACATATTCAAAGCTGATCGTGGAACACTCTCAGTTTTTCGAGATATGAATGTTTTTCATCATTTTGCATAAACAACCCCCCAAATCTCCAAACGTGGGGGCTAACAAACTATGGGGTTTTCAGTATTTTTTTCTTTCGGCATTCAAGAACCACATATTCGAATCTGATCGTGGAACACTCTTAATTTTTCGAGATATGAATTTTTTTCATCATTTTGCATAAACAACCCCCCAAATCTCCAAACCTGGGGGCTAACAAACTATGGGGTTTTCACTATTTTATTCTTTCGGCATTCAAGAAACACATATTCAAAGCTGATCGTGGAACACTCTTAGTTTTTCGAGACATGAATTTTTTTCATCATTTTGCATAAACAACCCCCCAAATCTCCAAACCTGGGGGCTAACAAACTATGGGGTTGTCACTATTTTATTCTTTCGGCATTCAAGAAACATATATTCAAAGCTGATCGTGGAACACTCTCAGTTTTTCGAGATATGAATTTTTTTCATCATTTTGCATAAACAACCCCCCAAATCTCCAAACCTGGGGGCTAACAAACTATGGGGTTTTCACTATTTTATTTTTTCGGCATTCAAGAAACACATATTCAAAGCTGATCGTGGAACACTCCCAGTATTTCGAGATATGAATTTTTTTCATCATTTTGCATAAACAATCCCCCAAATCTCCAAACCTGGGGGCTAACAAACTAAGGGGTCTTCACTATTTTATTCTTTCGGCATTCAAGAAACACATATTCAAAGCTGATCGTGGAACACTCCCAGTATTTCGAGATATGAATTTTTTTCATCATTTTACATAAACAACCCCCCAAATCTCCAAACCTGGGGGCTAACAAACTATGGGGTTTTCAGTATTTTATTCTTTCGGCATTCAAGAAACACATATTCGAATCTGATCGTGGAACACTCTCAGTTTTTCGAGATATGAATGTTTTTCATCATTTTGCATAAACAACCCCCCAAATCTCCAAACGTGGGGGCTAACAAACTATGGGGTTTTCAGTATTTTATTCTTTCGGCATTCAAGAAACACATATTCAAAGCTGATCGTGGAACACTCTCAGTATTTCGAGATATGAATTTTTTTCATCATTTTACATAAACAACCCCCCAAATCTCCAAACCTGGGGGCTAACAAACTATGGGGTTTTCAGTATTTTATTCTTTCGGCATTCAAGAAACACATATTCGAATCTGATCGTGGAACTCTCTCAGTTTTTCGAGATATGAATGTTTTTCATCATTTTGCATAAACAACCCCCCAAATCTCCAAACCTGGGGGCTAACAAACTATGGGGTTTTCACTATTTTATTCTTTCGGCGTTCAAGAAACACATATTCAAAGCTGATCGTGGAACACTCTTAGTTTTTCGAGATATGAATTTTTTTCATCATTTTGCATAAACAACCCCCCAAATCTCCAAACCTGGGGGCTAACAAACTATGGGGTTGTCACTATTTTATTCTTTCGGCATTCAAGAAACATATATTCAAAGCTGATCGTGGAACACTCTCAGTTTTTCGAGATATGAATTTTTTTCATCATTTTGCATACACAACCCCCCAAATCTCCAAACCTGGGGGCTAACAAACTATGGGGTTTTCACTATTTTATTCTTTCGGCATTCAAGAAATACATATTCAAAGCTGATCGTGGAACACTCCCAGTATTTCGAGATATGAATTTTTTTCATCATTTTGCATAAACAACCCCCCAAATCTCCAAACCTGGGGGCTAACAAACTAAGAGGTTTTCACTATTTTATTCTTTCGGCATTCAAGAAACACATATTCAAAGCTGATCGTGGAAAACTCCCAATATTTCGAGATATGAATTTTTTTCATCATTTTTCATGAACAACCCCCCAAATCTCCAAACCTGGGGGCTAACAAACTATGGGATTTTCACTATTTTATTCTTTCGGCATTCAAGAAACACATATTCAAAGCTGATCGTGGAACACTCTCAGTTTTCCGAGATATGATTTTTTTTCATCATTTTGCATAAACCACCCCCCAAATCTCCAAACGTGGGGGCTAACAAACCATGAGGGGTATTGCATTTCATTCTTTCGGCATTGAAGAAACATATAGTCAAAGCTCATTGTGGAACACTCCCATTTCGTCGAGTTATGATTTAAGTCAGAAATCACCCCCAAAAACCCCCACAACTCCCTCCCTGAGCCTTAAAAGTCTCCAGATGAAAGGGGATTCAATTTCTTATCGACCCATCAAGCCCACATCGAAATCTGAATGCGATACAATCTCATTTGAGTGAGTTATGCATTTTGTTTTCATGAGCCATTGTTTGTCTTTGAGTGTATGTGTGGATGTGGCCAACTTCACACCGATTAAGAAGTTCTGCAGGTTTCCGTTCAATACTAAAAAATGCACTGTATGGTGTGCTTCACACGCTAGAGGCATCATCGGTCCATATTTCTTTAAAAACGATGCTGGAGCTAATATTACAGTGAATGGTGTTTGTTAGAGATCGATGATCAATGATTATTTGTTTCAAAATTTGAATGGCCAGAAGTGTTTTGGTTCCAACAAGATGGTGCTACACCTCATGCTGACACCGTTACAATTTATTTATTGAAAAAAGGATTTGGCGATAACATTATTTCGAGAAATGGTTCCATTAATTGGCCTCCAAGATCATGCGACATAACTTATACAATATGGATTATTTTCTTTGGGTTATGTCAAGTCATTGGTTCATGATGATAAACCAGAAACAAAAGACGCTTTGGAAGCCTTTTCCCTTCAGGTTATACTGTGTCAAGATAGTAAATGAATATTTTGTTGCAGCTTAAAGAAGACGTCAATATAAAGTCGTCGGAACGTCGCATGATAAATAATTTTGGCTTTTTATTGTTCCTTGTGCCGTGAAATCTCTGTCCAGACTATACTTTATCTTCGACTCCTTCAGTAAAATTCGAATTAATCTGCATTTTCAAAAAATTGACAACAGTTGTCAAAGTCGAGAATCGAATCGCGATCAAATCGCGTAGAAAACGTCGAAAATTTACATTTTCCAAATGAAATTTTTGGATATTCAGACCCAATCAAATCTAGAAATGGATGGCGAGAACATTACCTTGATGACTGAAATGACGACGCTATTCGAATCTCGACTATACGGAGATCCCTTTTGACGACTGTTCTCAATTTGGAAAATGCAAGTTAATTCGAATTTTACTGAAGAAGTCGTAGATAAAGTAAAGCATTCAATTCGCGGTAATGGACGTAACACACTTGATGAATTCATCTGTGTGTGTCGTGACTCACATTACCGCTCGTTGAATAATATACTATTATTTTCACGACTTCATATTATAGCGCCATTCGTGTCATTGTCAATAACTCAATTCCAGTGGAAATTATTGATATAATTATAATTTTTTTTTGATCCTGGTTCAACATCAAGTATTAGGCCAGTTCATCCAATTTACATAATGCGAACCATCGTTTGAAATCCAACAGAGGTGGAAGTGTTCTTGAATAGAAAGCCTAATTATTATTTCATATCGGGGTCACTGATCCTGGCTGAAGCCATAATCCAATTTCTAAAGCACCAATATTGGCTGAAATAATGTTTCATCAGCGGATATTCCGGGGTTTTGTTACGGCAGCCATTCTGAAACCAGAAAAGTTGTACGAGCTTCTTTGTTCGATGCGAAGAAGCCTTTCTGTGGTTACCCACGAAATAATTCGACTTTCTGAGGTAATCGACGAATAAATCACTGAATGGCTCGTTAACTTAATCTATCCTGATTGCATGGAAGATGAAAGGGTTTCCAATTATATCTCTGGGTTATTTCAATTTCATTGCCGTAACTATCAATCGAATGAAAATTACTGGAACTAGTCGATTTCATTATCAATTTTTTCAATTTTGTTATACCTGATGGTGCAACATTTTATAGATACCAGAAAAGCACTTTAGGTTCAGAAATTTTCCGGGAACGATCTCGTTGTGATTACCAAACGATAATTCATTGTATATTAATGAACAAGAAACAGCGAAACGAAATAAACTTTGGTTAGTTTTATGTGACATTTTAGAATTGGTAATGCCATCAACAGAAACACGCTGAAAACATAACCCATATACATGCACTAGCGCAGTCGATTAATTAAATGCTTTCACCATTTGTATCTAATAATTTCAATAAGGGGAATGGGCCAATGAAATTGAAGCTAGGCTTTGGTAAGAATCCAGTTCTGCACTTGTGCGAAAATATTGAGAATTAAAATAATTTCCCAATTCTGTCTCTCTCCGACACATCGTATTATGTCGTGAAACGTATGTCATTCTTAACTTCATGTGAATACTTTCGATCATAACCTCACAATTTCATGTGAGATGTTTCAATCGCTTTATTCAGTTTTCTTTGAGTCCTGCATATCATTGTTAACTCCTATTTATATTTTAGACTTGAACGCAAAATATTTATGTGGCATTTTTCATCCTCGATATCTATTTTCTTGTCGTCTCGTAAAATATACACAACCTCTACATTTCTCGTTTTCTCTCATTTTTGAATTGAAACAAGCCCCATAATTCTAAACCTATAATTTTATCCTTGAAATAAAAAGTGGAGCCTTTAGGTCTAGAGGGTTGTGGCTAGGGTCAGTGAGACTATTGAGCATGTGCGATAACGGAGAGTGGGCCATGAGCCAATCAAAACAGAAGCTGGGGTTTGATATCAATCCAGATCTGCGCTTGTGTGGCAATATTGAGAATAAAAATATTTTTTTAATTCTGTCTTTGTCCGACACATCTTATTATGTCGTGAAACGTATGTCATTCATGTGAATAGTTTCGATCACAACCTCACAATTTCATGTGAAAAATTTCAATCGTTTTATTCCGTTTTCTTCAAATCCTAAATATCATTGATAACTCCTTTTCGTATTCTGAAATTGAACTGAAATTATTTAAGTGACATATTTTCATTCACGATATTTATTTTCTTGTTGCCTTTCAGAATAAACATAACCTCTACATTTCTCGCAATTTTCGAATTTCCAGTTGACACAAGCGTACAACTCAATGCTTACCGAAGATTTGGCTTCACCTACTGACTGTGAAGAGCAGGGGTATAATCCATATTGATGTTATTAGATAATATATGCATCGTGGCGATCAACGGATACAGTTTTGTTATTTGTCTCTGCATTGAACCACAATGGTATCCATAGAATACATAATTACATGTCCCTTCTCTTCTCCCTACTCCCTAGGCATGCGTATAGCAACAATTGACCCTGGATTTAAGGGGAACAAGGGCTTCACTTTTGTATACTTATTAGCCACTACGCTCAAATTCTATATTCATAATTCAATGACACAAGCGTACAACTCAATCATTACCAAAGATCTGGCTTCAGGTTGTGACTGTGAAAAGAAGGGGGAAAAGGTATAATCCATTTTGATGTTATTGTTATGTTTAGGTAATATACAGGGTGAGTCTTTGACTTGTACATATATTTTAACTGTAGATTCCTCCCTTCAAAAGAAACACTTTTTTCCCATACCATTTTTCAAAATTTGGTTTCGTTTGGAAGATACAGGGTGTCAAAAATCCATGAAATTAACACTATTCTTTCCATATATTCGGATATTTCGAATGAACTGAATTTCGGTTGATTGTTTTGCTCTATTCATGGTGCATATTCCTCAATTGAAACTTATTTGATATTTCTCCTGGTAAAAAAGTTACAGTATAGTCGACTTATAAATTCACGCAAAAATACTATAAAACCACTTGAAAAAGATGAACGGTTCACGTTTTCGAAAGAATTAATTATTTTAGAAAACAAAAGTATTCTTATATTTTTTCAATAAAACGCGTCGTTCTCAAGTTATTCCTAATTGTATAAGATTGAATTAGAGGAAAAAATCATGAATTTCAAGAATTATCTGAATGCTGCCCTGAGTTAAATCTCATCGAATATAATTTTTTTTCTCTGGTCTCTCAACAAGTTACCAACGTTGTCAGAATGTTTATCAACTTTGTCAAGACTAAAATCTCTATCATGAAAAAACGTTTGATGTAGAGATATGTAATAATAAAATTCTACATTCGTGGGACATAAAATTGAATTCTAAGAAGCATGAAATTATTTTATAGGCAGTTTCTATTCAAAATTCATTGTTACCGGTCCTTCAGCAAAATATCTATCGAAACAATATAACTCGACACCAGAACGACACTACAATTACATCAATTCACTGAAAGTCATTTACATAATCATCACCTGTTTGCTTTATTCTCTGTAAATAAATAAAGCGTGAACTTCGTTTATGACGTGTAAGGAATCACTGACTAACGCTTTAGGAGACACAGAACAACGGTTTGTCTTGCGTGGCGGCTACATCCATGGCCTTCTGAAGGGAAGAGTAGGCAGTGGCGACTGAAATTAGGAACGTAGCGCTATATTGGCGAGATAGTTCATCCGCTAACGATAGGGGACGTACTGCTTTCTTGAGTTTGTCTATCATTGTTTGAAGAGAAAATCGGCAATCTGGCATCGTCTTCTCTAGAGTTCTCTGGGTGAATATCACAGAGAATGAGTAAGGTTAGGTCATTGACCCCGAATCATATGACTTTGGTTAATGGAGTTAGGATAGCTTAGTGAGAAACCAATTTTTATGAGTTCGTTCTAGAATATCGAGGAAAATATGAACAAATCTTCAGGACAATCGCAGAAGGAACATATTTTGGTGTGAGAAATATAGCTTTTCAATTGCCGAAATGATCGGATAGAACTAAGTGTTTTGTTAGGAAATATTGTGTTTGTAACATTCTTATTCGAATAAGGTTAGTGCTTGAGTATTTTTTAAATGTATCACCCAGAATATCTAATAATCACATCCATTTCAATCGAAAAATATGAACTTTGAGGTGTTTGTGAAGGATAATATCAGGCACGTATTCAGCCCTATTTTTTTTTCACATGGCTACATCTCTTTAACAGAGCCGAATTCGGAAAAATGGAAAATGAAAAAAAGGTTTCCTTCAGCCTCAAGAATCTACAGTTAAAATATATGTACAAGTCAAAGACTCACCCTGTATATTAAAGCTTTCACGGCCGGATTCAACTTCAAATTTAGAGTAGGTACTCCATTTCGTCCATTACTGCGGTAGTCATCTTCAGAGGTATCTCGGTCGGAGTTCACTGGTCCAATTTTTGTTCAATATTTTGAATATCTCAATAACGACAGAGCATTTAGGAATACGATTGAAAAAACAATAGTTTCAAAATTTCACGCTGAAATTAAGATTGAAAAAAACTATGAATTTCCTAAATTAATAATACAATATTTTTCCAGGGTTTGGTTACAGAAATATTGTACGATGTCCACATCGAAACTCAGTTGCACTTATGACCCCACAGAGCAGCAATCTCTGTCGATCCAAAAAACAGATATAAAAATACTAGATCTATCTGGAACCTTCTTAAACGGGGGCATTGGTTCATCTGTGAAAGATTACAGTAACCTGGAGGAATTAAGCCTATCGAATTGTAGGATTCATCGGGTAGAGAACAGAACGTTCGCCCAATTGTCGAAACTTATAAAACTGAATTTGTCCGATAATTTGATGACGCATTTCAACAGTTATTCTTTCGACAAACCGAATGCGTTGAATGTTCTCATATTGTCGAATAATTTAATTAATACTATGAGCAATACCTACATGGAAGCCTTTCCGAAGCTCAAAGTACTGGACGTTTCAGGTGAGGTACTCAAATGATTCAAAAATTATGTAGGTAACTCATGTTCTGCCATCTTAATAAATGAAAAATTGAGAAAATATATGGAAATAATATTCATTTCACCTTGTTTTTCCTCTCGATCAATTCGCCGAGTTTCGAAACAAATAAATCAGTAAAATCAACACACGCAACATTAATAGGCTCTAAATCAGAAATTTCATCTTATGTTCATGCATGAACATAAATTCCAAATTTAAAATCTGTTACGTGACGAAATATTATTAAAATTTGGTTTTGAAAAAAAAAATGTTTGACAACAAAACCAGTCTTTGTTTACTTAAACGCTTAAACTAGCTGACCCGGCAAACTTTGTTTCGCCTAAATTATTCTTAAAGTTGTATCACCTTACCATTGCTATTTTTCCAAGAAGGAGATAAATTAGGCAAAATCGAAGTACAAAATATACAAAAGTTTAATTACATTTGAGTAGGTATGTACACTGTGTCCCATTTTGGTTGAGGACTATACTTGACTTGAATAAATGATGTTGTCATTAGGTGATGAAAAGAAATAGGTAATTCGAAAGGTTTATTTATGTATTTAAGTAAGAAGGTATATTAAACTAATTGAACCACATAAATATGTGGACGAAAAAAAACTTGAAAACAATTTTTATAGATACTTCATATATGTACAAACATCTACAGAAAAAATAAGCAGTCATTGTCACAATCTCCTTCTGGACTCATTTTTTTTATTGATGTTAGATTATTTGGCAACATCACAATAAGAATAAATTATTTAAGGAATGAATTAAAATTAATTTTTAAGGATTCGAACCTAAAGGTCCATCACGACTAGATTTTGAAGTAATTGATTCCTTCGAGAAAAATATGTTTATTTCCAAACGTACGATAACAACGTCAGTTCTCGACTGACAGGATCATCGAAAAGTTCTATTTCTCCGCCTAGGCGGAGAAATATTTACTTTTCCCTCCGGCGGCAGGAAAAGTGGTTGCTACGAAAAAGATGACTTGGTTACCATGAACATAGATGCATAGAATACAAAAATTTCCAATTCAAACGTCATTTTCATCTGATAAAGTTGCATTAAATGTACAATTTTCATGAATTTGAAAACGTTTGGAAATAAAATAGCATATTTCATTCGGAGAAGAAGTGACTTTTCGTGGCTCGCTTTCAATTATCCGCCTCACTCCGTTCGGCGGATAAACTCAAGCTCGCCACGAAAAGTGACACTTCTCCTCCTAATGAAATAATATACTATTATTTCCAAACGTACGATAACAACGTCAGTTCTCGCCTGACAGGATCATCGAAAAGTTCTATTTCTCCGCCTAGGCTCCGCCTTTTCCCTCCGGCGCGGCGGCAGGAAAAGTGTTGCTACGAAAAAGATTACTTGGTTACCATGAACATAGATGCATAGATTACAAAAACTTCCAATTCAAACGTCATTGTTATTCGATAAAGTTACATTGAATGTACAATTTTCATGAATTTGAAACCGTTTGGAAATAAAATAGCATATTTCATTCGGAGAAGAAATGACTTTTCGTGGCTCGCTTTCAATTATCCGCCTCACTCCATTCGGCGGATAAACTCAAGCTCGCCACGAAAAGTGACACTTCTCCTCCTAATGAAATAATATACTATTACAACCTCTTTCTAGCTAGATTACTTCCTTCGAGAAAAATATTTTTAAAACCTCTTTCTAGCTAGACTCATTCTTCCAAAATATTCAATGACTTCACTCAAATCTATACTTGATACAGCTTCATTTTCAATTGATATAAGCGATGAATGTCGCAGTCGAGCATGGCTTAAATAATTTTTTATTATTCATAATTTGCTGAAAGATCTTTCAGCTTCCTCAGACGTGACAGGAATTCTGTGGAACAGTAATATTGCTGTAAATAGTTGTTAGATCGCATTCCAGCATTCAGTATTATCTTCATTCAGAATTCGTGAATTGCCCATGTCTTATTCAATTCAGGAAGGAATAGGTGATGAATATGAAGAAATTGAATTGAAAAGTTGGTCCCTATAATATCGCAATGGTTAATTTGAAATTGGTCGCAGCCTTGAATGACTGTTTTTTCCTCTACATCTGGTAAAATTGATGATGAAATTTAAAAATTTTGTGCATTTAATTGTGAAATTATTATATCGAGCACCCTATAGACAATATTTATTTTGAAGAATTCTTCCCCGCTTCGAAACCGGTGATCGAAATGTTTTTCAATTTTTTTTGTCTCTTTTCTTCGAAATGGGGATCTAAACCATATGCTATGGCATTTTCTCTAGCACTTGAAGGACTCGGAGTCACTCCTATAAATTTTTATCTTTGTATTCGTCTCTTCTAAAGCTCTGCATGCGTCGTCCAAATTGATATCGCATTTCTGTAATACTTTAGATGCATAATTGATATCATTAAGAATGCGATGCATAAAATCGCAGAGGAAAATAAATTCAAAATTCAACACTTTTTTTATAATTTCTGCTTGGCTTCGCTCATCATCGTATGAATTTTTCATATCTATTTCTGATAATGCAAAAATGATATAAAAAGTTTAATTGCTGAAATTGTCTTGTCCCTACTGGACCATCTACACTGAGAAAAAAGAGATGGTTCCAGCAACAAATTGCTTTGTTTAAGAGGTTTTCTTTGAATTCAATTGATGATTTTATTTCATGAAATAAGATCTCTTCTTGGTGAATGAGCATTATTACAATCAATCAACATAGTTTTTTTGGTTCACATAAGGGATTTATTTGAGCGAATTTATTTCAACATAAAAAATATTTGTTGTGTTCAAACATATAGTTTTTAAATTCAAAAAGTTGATTTGTTTCAATTGATTTCTGTTGAAAATGATGGAATTAAATACGCAACTTATTCGAATGAAATATAAATAGTTGTGTTGGAACAAATGGATCAGTTCGATCAAAGAAAGATGGATTGAATTTCTAAATGAAATAATTGTTTGGCAATAATTTGTGACCAAAGAATTCATGTCTACTATACTTTGTAGAAATATTGTTGAAACGCTAGAAACAAAGCAACATTTATGTTCTCTATTTTCCTCGGTTTTAGGGTTTCTTGTACTTCTGTCCTTTTTCCGTTCGTCAGTTAAGGATACAGTTTCGAAACAAGAAGCTCATTAATTCGCTCAATCGCTAAAACCTCGATCTGAACAACGAATATTGTTAATGAACAAAGAATACGCTTGCGCTGCGGACCTGCGGAGTGCCGATAGAAGTTGCGATGTTTCAATTGCCGTGTCGGAGATTCACGAACCGGTCCGAAACTTCCCGAAATCCCGAAAGAAATTGTGTTGTACTGTGTCTGTATCCTCGTCAGTAGACAGTAAGGGCAGAGGTTAGTGTATCGAAAATTTAGAAGAAGTTTTAGAAGGAAGTTCATTCTCTTTAGTCTTTGGGGAGTTTGAGTAGGATATTGATATTACTACTTATTAGCAAAGACTATATTATTAGTGAGTGGTGAGTGGTCGTAGGTAGTAGACGTAGAGTCATAGTATAACACTACTACTAAGTGCTGAGTGTAATCAAATCGAGGTAAAAATATTTTTACGTGATACGTTTGTTCGTGATGCATCGAAGAATAGTTCCTTCTTCAATTATTCTATCTTTCCTTTCAGTGTTTCGATAGATTTGAATATGGAGGAATCAGATACGCTTGGGTGTTTTTTAATCAAAAACGGCCTCGGAGATTATAGACGTGCTTTCCAAGGTAATTCGTTTTCTGTTGGAAAAATATTTTTCTCATTGGATTCATGATCTTTCCTACAGGTATTGAGCCAAACAATGTTCTTTTGGTTGAAATAAATCAAACCAGGCGTCAAAGAAGATTTCGCGCCAATTTTGATTTATTTTGTTATTCATACCAAACGAACCTTGTTTGGCTTAAATCGAGCTTATATTGTGCAATAAAAAATCTCATTTCATGTGAACTTGTTATATTCTGCGATAAAAAATTGAATAATTATGTGGTTTCAGACAACGATATTAGATTTAAAGACTTGAGAAAACTCTCAGAGTCTGATATCCAAACACTGATCCCAATTATTGGTCACCAAATTAAATTGCGTAATGCTTTGGAATCCTTGGATGAAGTAAGTATTTTTCTGTTTCTGTGGTATTATTTTTTATAATAACTACATTAAACTTCTTAGGAGAACCTGCAGACCAATGTGAATGAAATAATTGAGGAATCAATAATAGCAGAGTGTTCCTCTGAGTATGATAAACAGGAGAAGTTTTTGGAAAATTGCAGGTAGGTCCATTAGTTAGATTTAGTCATAGGTTTCAGTACTCCCGGATTTTAAAAGCTATTTTCGTCAATATACTGGAGATTTGCATATTAATTTATTTTTCACGTTTTAGAGAGGAAACATCCAATAATTTAGACCCCCCATACAATATCATTATAGATGTCCCTCCCGCTAGTCCATCTTCCGTTTTGACAACATTAAGCACATCATCATCATTCACAAATATTGTCCAGAATATAGATTTGGAAAGCTTATTACAGTCCACATTGTTGGGTAGAGCTGTTATACAGAGTTATCGCAGCTCAGAAGTCTTGGATACCAAGTGCCAAAGTTTATTGGTTGAAATTATCATCACACATTTGCTCAATAATAATCAGCAGTAAGTATTTTTCTACAAATTTTTAATTTTCAATATAAAGCATGGTTTTTTCATTCTAGGCGATTATTGAATGAAGACTTCAATGATCTTGCAGATAAAATTATAGCTTTATTTCCTAACGAAGTGAAAGGGGTGTACTATATTCCACCATTAAGAAAAAGACATTCCTCAGAAAACATTTCTGGAGTATCCAAAGGAAAATTAGTCGATAAGTATAGAAATACCCTCACATTGTTGAGAAAGTGTGGGGTTATCAAATCAACTAGAAAAGGAGAAATTCAAAATCGATCCTCCGATGATTCTGATGATGGTGAAAAAGTGAATGAAAATGAAAACGAAAGCTTTGTATGGCTGAAGAATAGAAGTGAGCCATGGACTGAAGTTGAGAAACACTGGGAGAGAAGCTTCAATAAGAGAAATCGTATGTTCAAAGAGAAAAAAATTACAATCCATGATATTTATGAAGAATGGCCTATACTTTCCCAAAATGCTGGTTATCTCCTTGTATGTAAATACATATGACGATTTTTTAACCCAATAATAAATAAAAAAAATTTCTAGGTGAACAAGGATTTCGAAAAACTGTTCCCAACGAAAACCCTTTATGGTAAATGGGACAGAGTATACGACAATTTGATTCAATACAGGGAAAATTTTCTGACTGGTGCTGATATAATAATAAAAAATTTTATAAAGTCTAGAACATTAGATAGAGGTAAGTATATTTGAAAGACATGTTTTTAAATGATATTCATTGATAAATTTTCTCAGAATATATACATTATTTGCAACTATGCTTGTTGGCTTCCTTGATTCCTTACAAAGGAAGAGTATCAGCAAAACGATCAAAAGGTATGGTTCCTTTTAAGCCATCAGCCAGTGAGAGTAAAAATAGCATTTTAGCCGAAGTCAATGTAAGTACACTCATGAGTTGTCACGGCTTTATATATTTTCTATGTAGCTTATCCCATGTTGTTGTTGTTGTCCTTCTTGTTATTTGGTATGAAATTTCAAGGTTATTTCTCTTGGTTTATGAAGGGGAGTTACCTTGATAAATATACATAGGTATATCGTATAATTCAATTCTTGTGATGATACATCATAAATACTTAATGATTGATTAATTATATTGTATTTCAAAATAGAAATAAAATTAGGATGCTATTTGAAGAAAGCTCTATTCTCAGCAAATTTTGAGTCAATCAAGTATTTCCAGTTTATTCAAAATGAATTGAAACCTGGTTCCTAATTTATTGATTTTCAACAATTTTTTAGTCTAACTTCGCTGAGAATTCTTACTCTGTGTGTGATTTATGAAAATCCTTTAGGAATTGGCATAATGAATCTTTAAATTTATGATCAATTAATGAAGAACTCTTTGTTTATGTTCAACTTTCACCTAAGACCTCTTTGGGGAATAAAAAAATTTATATATACAACTATTTTCAGATTCCTGCTGATGTTTCCAAAGTTGTTAAAGACAAAATACAAGAAGCAGCTAGTATAGGTGCTACATTGCAGCCTTTCATAATAGTTGAAGTGAATGGCAATGCTGTCCGTAATGTATATGTGAATATATATACATCTCTTTATAAGGTACCATCTATTTTAAGCGCAGTGGAGACCTGTTTTTCATCATTTCATGTTTTTAATTTGAAATATCCCATAGAAAGTCATCATTTGTGGTTATTCATCCAACTAGCAATGTATGATCTTACAACAAAAGAAGATAAATCAGTTCCCTTTATAATAGATTTAGTTAACAAAACAAAACTAAAATAAACTATTCAAGTTTGAATTTTAGCTTGAAAACATGACATTCAACTGTAAATTTTGTAAAAAAAAACTGAAATCGAATAGCTTCTACCTCTTACACTTGAAATTATTCCACAAAGTTGAAAATGATTTTCCATGTGGAAAATGTTCCAGAAGTTTTTCTTCCAGAAGGGTCTTGAAAAAACATATTGAAAACTGTTCTTCTACTAAAAATATTCAATATAGCAAAAACATAATTGGAAAATGTAAAAACGAGAAACAAAACTATAATGACTCCAGTGTTACTGCAGAATTGAGTTCTGGTTCTGATAATCCTCCTGCTGAAGATACTTCACCTTCTTTATTTGACAATACCATTATGTTCATTTCAAAATTTTACAGTAATCCATCAATGACTAGAAAGAGTATTCAAGAGATTATTGATAGTAGTTCAGTATATTTTGCAGACTTTTCAGATGATATAATGAAAGAAATAAAATCTTTAAATATTCTGGATGAAATTAATCTGGAAAAAATTTCTGGTATAGTGAACAAAAAACCATTTCAACCATTTTCCACTGAATACAAACGATTTCGATTATTTGAGTCACTGAATACCCTTATAAAGCCTGAGGCCTTCAAACTTGGAGAAATTTTTGATGATAAAATAAATCGCCAAACTATCAGCATGGACATCAAAACTTGTGAAGCATATATAGTACCCATACAACGAGTACTGAAATCTTTTCTTGAGATTTCTGGGGTCTTGGAAAAATTGATGAGGCATATTGAAAATGAAAGTATATCCAATGATACAATTTCTTCCATATTCTCATCTCTCCTGTGGAAACATATAAAGAGCAAGTATTGTAATAAAATCTTGCTACCCTTGTTTGTATACTTCGATGATTACGAACCTTTAAATCCATTAGGAACAGCTGCTGGAGTTTATAAAATTGGAGCTGTATATTTCACTATAGGAGCTATCCCTCCATTATTTTCCTCTAAACTAATGAATATTTTCCTATGGGGTTTATTTCATTCAGCTGACCGCAAAACTTTTGGCAATAAAAAAGTTTTCTCTAAATTTATCGAGGATATGAAAATATTAGAATCAGAAGGCATTGAAGTATATTTTGACAATGAAATTATCAGAGTATATTTCTGTTTATTTGCTATCATTGGAGATAATTTAGGAATCCATAGTATTACCGGTTTTACAGAAAGTTTTTCAGCCGAGTTCACTTGTCGAATATGTCGTTGCCAAAAAAAAATTCAGCACTATATGGTTAAGGAAGATCCAGATTTAATGAGAACAGAAGAGAATTATGAAACAGACTTAGAACAGAGATCTTTCGGTATAACAGAGCAATGTTTTTGGAATGAACTTTCAACTTATCATAATATCACAAATAGCTGTTGCGATATAATGCATGACATATACGAGGGTATCTGTCGTTATGATATGGGTCATATTCTGTATTATTATGTGGTTACAAAAAAAACATTCTCATTAGAAATATTGAATGATCGTATAAAATATTTTGATTATAATGATTTATGTGACATAGGAAATCGTATTCCACAGATTACAAAGCGACAGTTAGATAACCGAAATATTATTATATCTGCATCAGAAATGGCAGCTTTTGTGGGATACATTCTGTTTATCATTGGGGATCTGATAGAGGAAAATGATGAGGTTACCAGTTTTCTATTACTTCTGGTAGAAATTGTTTACATTGTTAGTAAAGCGACTACTTCCTGTGAAGAGCTAGACTATTTAGGTCACTTAATCAAGAACCATAATCAGTTGTATGTTTCACTTTTCCAAGATACTTTGAAACCAAAGCATCATTTGCTTGTACACTATCCAAATATTATAAAAAAGGTTGGTCCTTTATGTTTTCTGTCATCTGTAAGGTTTGAAGCTTTTCACAAAATTGCTAAAACTAATGCTCACATTATTTCATCTAGAAGAAATATTATATTTACTTTATCGATGCGTCATCAGTTCCAACTTTCATATAGATTGCTATCCCAAGAAGGTTTTGTAGAATCCATCGAATTAGGACGCTCAGCAATTTCATTTCTTTCCGCTGACGATTCATTGAAAGAAAAATTAGATCAGGTTGGTTTTCAAAGAAACACATTAATAGTGAACTCTTTAACTATTAATAAAATCACTTTCAAACCTAATTTAGGCATCCAAGTTCATCATAACGAATTTGAACCTCGATATGCTAAAATTTTATGCATAATCTACGAGTCTGACAATAAAATTTATTTTTACTGTGAATCTCTCAAAAGCATCGGATATTCGACTCATTATCATGGTTTTATTGTGGAAAATGGTGAAAATGCTCACAAAAAATTGATCAATTTAAAGTCACTAAGTTGCATATTTCCTGTAGCTCTTCATAAAATGAATGACCGGAATTTATGCATTATTCATAAATTCAAACAGAGTTTGTGAAGTCAGGCTCAGGGTCATAAACCGAACCGTTTCTTAAACTTTTTTGGGAACTGATTTAAATCTAGTCTTGCAATTTCAGAAGAATTAATTTTTTTTTATAAACAACTTCACCCTGCATGTATTATGTGAAATGTTGTGTTTGATGTTTATTTTTATAAATCATTGTTACCCTATTTTTTTAACAATATATTATGTATTATATTTAAACATATATCATTTTATGTTGAAATCTTATGAGTTGAAAAATAAATATTTGGCTCAATAAGTATTCGATTTCATTCCTCTGAATTTCCTTCAATTTGACTCGCTACCTAGAATTTTCATTTTCACAGGTGAAAAGGGAGTAGGTTAAAAATGCTAATAATGAACTAATATATCGATTTGAAAGGAATCAAATGTTTTGTTTGAATCAAAAAAATGTTTATTGATGAATAATACAATGAACACGAACAATTAAATAATCATAATTTACAACAAATCATATGCCTATTGGAATCAACAGAAAATATATATTGAAATACAAATATGCTTTTTCTACAGAGTCTTCACTATGTTTTTGTACTGAAGAATCATTCTTGCGACTAAAGGAACATTTATTTGACCCTAATAAGGATACATTCAAGTTCAATAAGTCGTATGTTTTGGTTTAAAAAAGATATATTTCATATGAAGTGAAAAAGTCAACAAAATCCCTTATTCAGGCCAAACCTAGCTTTATTAAAACCATTTTTAAAGAAATCATTGGTTATGGGCAAAGCAGGCAGTATTAAATCAAATAAATATTTTTCTCAGTGTAGTCGGATATTGTTCTTTTAGAGAGGTGTCCGATTCATCAGTGAATTTTGATAGTAAATACCTACGTTTCCTGCTATTTCCGAAAACACATTTTTCAACAACTGAATATAATACTTAATAACAATTTTATTCATATAATAGATGACAGAAAAAAAATCGAAGTATTTAATATGCATTATTTTTCCAACGCGATTTGATGTTCAACGCGATTTGATGTTCAACGCTTGGGGCTCCTAAGATCGGGGGCCCTGGTGCACTGCACACTCTTGCATCTACGTAGCTACGCCGCTGTGTAAAAGGATTCATGGCCTTATATCAACAAACAAAAATTTGATTTTTTTTATTTTTGAAGCTAGAATTCATTGAAGATCAGGTTGTCGTACATCGATGTGTTCAGTAAAAAAATTGCAAAAATTTGACGTAAAAATATACAGGGTGTTCCATTTAAAAAATACCAAGTTTGTGCCCAATCTTAAAAACAGTGCCCTAAAAAAAATTTCCAATACGCCACTGACTTTCATGTAAAAATATCTATCATAGGCAGTTTTCAGTTTTTTCCTATCTTATACAGGGCCTAAGAAATAATAACATCTCCATAAGTGAACATTTTCGTTTTCGCCCTGTAGTTCAGGAACAGGAATAGTTGGAATATTTCTACTTGTGACTCTGAAAATTTACCACAAAAGTGATACAGGGTCGCGAAACCCTATCTTCAATAATAACTGAGATACAGTACAGTCTCAACCAAAATGGGACACAGTGTACATTGTTATTTAAATGAAAAAATTTCTCCTCATTTAAGCGGCACCTCATTGTTGAATATATAACTTTAAGTTTTTAATGTTTTACAGTCCTCTCATTGCAGTATGCAGTTGGAATATTTCTACTTGTGACTCTGAAAATTTACCACAAAAGTGATACAGGGTCGCGAAAACCTATCTTCAATAATAACTGAGATACAGTACAGTCTCAACCAAAATGGGACACAGTGTACATTGTTATTTAAATGAAAAAATTTCTCCTCATTTAAGCGGCACCTAATTGTTGAATATATAACTTTAAGTTTTTAATGTTTTACAGTCCTCTCATTGCAGTATGCAGTACCTTGTGATGAACGACATATTCAGGTGCGAGAATAAACAGAATAAACTTCGTCTATGGCTGGGGTTCATGTGCTGCGACAGGTCGTTTATCCGCTCAATCACAACTTAATGATCGTCACTTGGCATGCGTTCCAAAGCAGTTTTAACTAATCGGATCATGATTTTTATGAAGCAGTTGCTGCAGATCTTGAAGAATTGTTCTTCTCACTGCTGCAATAATATTTTGACGTTGATCGAGTTGATCATCCGTTTTGGTTTTGCCACGCTCACAACTATCTAGAATATGAGAATATAGAATATATAAGTCTTAAAAAAAGTTTAGCATTAATAATAATGACAGAGAAAATATTTCCAGGGTGCCATCGACCGTGAGACACCTGTGATATGGATTCCACTCAATTCTTCTATTGAACCATTCTTCATATCAAGCCGTAATATAAAATGAAATGCAATAATTCATTGAATTTTGCAGGAAATCAACTGAAATATTTACCAGAAGATATACTAAATAAAATGCTGAATGACCTCACGTTCTCTCTTTACGCTGGCAACAACCCATGGAATTGCGATAACGTCAATTGGAAGAAAACACTTGAAATGTATGGTGATTTGAAGAAGCTGTTTTGTTATACAAATTCACATTACTACTTAGCAACATTCAGAGAAAAAGACAGAAAAATGATTAGTCGAGGTAATACCCAGCTCAAAAGAGAGAATTGTGGATTCGTTAAATGTAAATGGTGGATTATTGGATCGGTGTGGATTGGAGTGATCTTGGGAAATGTGTACAAGTTGAATAAATTGTTGTATCAGTGCAGGTGTAGGAAGAAAAGGGCATTCGGTAAGAGAATTTGTGAAAAATTAATAATAATATCCAATAACCAGTGTGGTTTCTGAAGATGACTCGATAATTAATGAATGAGTATAAAAGCGACAACCATTTCTGATTTTTCGATTGCCTTAACGTTAATTCATGTCCGAGCATGACCATAACGAAATAGCTTGACAATCTAGGAAGATGAAATTGAAGTTGAAGATGAAATTGAAGCTGTACTAACGTTGAAAGATCAATCTAGAGATTGTTCTGAATTTCCTAACCTCTAAGAGAATGAAATACAACGATGCCAGACCAACTTCATGGCTTCCAACTTCGCAACGTTTATTGTCGAAACGTGGAACTATGTTGAAAGAAACTTATTTAATATTATTTTATAATTCTATGAATGATGAATATTAGTGTTCAAGCAATATTTAGGGCATTTTTTTATAAATAGGAGATTTTAAGGTCGGCGTTTAAAGCGAGTAGGAAAGATCAGCCGATAGAGGCGCCACCGTCCATTTTAAGAAATATCTCCATAGAACTTACATTATCACATTAAGTTCTATGAGTATCTCTCTAATCATGAATGAAATGTACAATGGCGCTCTCTATCCGAAAATCGCCGAACTATGAAATAAGCTAATTTGTGGGTAAAGCAGGAATTTTTTCCCGCGAAAATTTGAATTTGGCCATTCTCTGCCAATTCCGTATTTCAAGTTGATCTTCTGAACGAAATAATTAGTAGATTCACTTTTAATCGGAAGTTGAACTATTTTCATGGGTCTTTCAGTTGAAATAAAACAGAAGCATGGGTTGGCTCATTTTCTTCTATTTTTGAAAGAAAAAAAATTGACTGTCGGGATGAAATCGATTAAAATTATTTCAACAAGAACCCTAATCCTTTCTGAGTTCACCCACGAAATTTCAGTTCTCAAAGTGAAACCGTTTTCGAAATCAACTTGAAATAAAAACACACTACATTGAACGCCCACCTCAATCATATCGAAGATCCACCAAGAAGTACACTTGTTCTACTGTGGAGGAAAACTAACATCCGAAACGAAAACAAATGGAAGATTCACTTTTTTTACTTCGACCACTTTGTTCTTCTGCTGCGATCTTGATCCCATTCGTTTCACCTTCATTCCAGTTCACAAAAGTGTTCCTTTGAAATGGAGTTCCTCTTCCAGGAATCCTTTGCTTGGTCACATTGCTCTCACGTGACTTGTATTGAAATGAAGATACCTAGTTTATCATTGTCATTGTGTCGAACATAGAATAGAGTGCAATAGACATCATTGACAGCCGGTTAACCTATAAAATTTGAAACAACATAACATAAGGATGATTCCGTCGATACCGTTTTCAAGGTCGGCGTTTAAAGCGAGTAGGAAATCTCCTCCGATAGAGGCGCCACCGTGCATTTTATGTAATATCTCCATAGAACTTACATTATCACTATGAGTTCTATGAATATCTCTCTGATCATGAATGAAATGTACAATGGCGCTCTCTATCCGAAAATCGCCGAACTATGAAATAAGTCAATTTGTGGGTAAAGCAGGAATTTTTTCCCGCCAAAATTTGAATTTGGCCATTTTCTGCCAATTCCGTATTTCAACTTGATCTTCTGAACGAAATTATCAGTAGATTCACTTTTAATCGGAAGTTGAACTATTTTCATGGATCTTTCTGTTGAAATAAAACAGAAGCATGGGTTGGCTCATTTTCTTCTATTTTTGAAAGAAAAAAAAATTAACTGTCGGAATGAAATCGATTAAAATTATTTCAACATGAACCCTAATCCTTTCTGAGTTCACCCACAAAATATCAGTTCTCAAAGTGAAACCGTTTTCGAAATCAACTTGAAATAAAAACACACTACATTAAACGCCCATCTTGTAGGCAATTGTAGAGATCAATGAACGTTTTATGAGTAAAAAGTGTTTGTGGTTATTTTAAATGTATGATACCGTTTACACGGGGAAATATTTTTATCCTGTATTATATTTATGGTTCAATTAAAAATAGGGGCAGATCCACTTTGAATTCTTGCATTGATAGTAAGTAATAGGCAGTTAACTTTTAGTACTAATTTTGTTAATATCTTCAACTGAATTAATGGTCGATTTTTGATTTTTGTAGTCCCTGGAGAAGGCTATTGTAATCAATAAAAAGTACACGTAGTAACAGCCCTTGGAACTTAATTTAAGATAACCTATTTATCTCTTGGTGTCGAAGCGAAGTTCGATATTTCCTCCTACAATTATTAATAATCGTTCTATGGATTATAGCATATCATCTGTAATGCTAGAAGGGTTTTTCCATATATCTAATAATTCCAATATGGGCCATGAGCCAATCAAAACTGAAGCTGGGCTTTGGTAAAACTCCAGATCTGCGCATGTGCAGAAATATTAAGAAAAAAAATAACGTAGTTATTCTATCTCTCTCTGGCACCTTGTATTATGTCATACACGTAAAATTAATGATGTGATGTATTATTTCATACGCTCATAACCAAACAAATTATTTAATTATTTATTCCGTTTGTGAAAATTCGTTAATCAATAGTTCGTTCGTTGTTTAAATCCTCGTTCATTTTTCACTTATAATCGTTGTTGTTATTGTTCATTTTCGCGTTTGATATAATCATAGTTTAATTACCTAGTTGAGTTGGTTAGTCTTTATAGGTATAGTTGGTCCGTTTTTGAATAGTATTTATATCTATTTGAAAATTTTGTTGTGTTCTTTTATTCAATAAGGAATTAAACATGTCTTTAAGGAGCTCTACTCACAAATGTTACATTTGAGACCCTACACGCTCGAATTCATATCACAGGTAAAAAATTCAAATACAACTGTTATACGTTCATGCTTTCTCCTTTACCACTATATTTTTTTCAGGTTCCCTCAGAATCACCTACAAAGATCTCAGTGGATGGCCCTATGTCACCTAAATGCTGATGTCGCACAGCTGAGAATTTATGACATTTTGTTGAAAATTATTTTACAGGGAAAGGTACTAATAGAAAACACCCAGAGAAGTCAATTTTGGTTTGGATGGAGGACATCTTTTAAAGTATAAATCTCTTTCTGAATAGTAACCCACTGAAAGGGTTGGCTCTAAGTTTTTAATGGCCAATGTACCGTTAAGTGAAAGAGCTGTTCAACACACATATTGGATGTGTTTTTCTTTTCATCAAATGAATGAAATCAGTCAGTTAAACTGACTCTAGAATAAATGCATTCTGAAACTTAATAAATCATTTGTTACATATTATCTGGGTTCTGTATTTATGTTCATCGTGTTGAGAGGTAAACTTGCCTTGGCTTTTGATTACGTCATATCAATACGCAGTGGAACCCCGATATAACAAATCGGAAGGGAGCAAGTAGAAATTCCTTAAACTGAGGTGAGATTGGTCTAAAATTTGTTATATCGAGGTTCCACTCTAGGTTTATTCACCTCAACATTACATACTCATCTTGTTTTAGCAAAAAATTTGCATGATTTTAATCTTCTACTGTTTACAGGCAATCCTTCCAATCAACAGTATTTCTTTTTAGTTTCAACTTTGTTTTTTAGATTACATATCATCCTGCTCACTATTTAGATGGTATTATTGAAAATTTAACAAAATTCAGCAATTTCAACATCTTTTTATTTTAGGTCATGGTTCAGTATTTTTGCAATACTGTATTACTTAGTGTATGTACTGCTACCTCCACTCCCATGTTCTTGATATGTCATAATAATAGCCTCTCATTCAATTTTAATGGAATATGCAGTCCCCGGGTTGTTAAAAAATTGCATATTTCCATGAAGGTACTCGTAACAAACTCCAAATCACATATTCATATAATAATCCAATCATAAAAGTTCAACCTGTTCTCGAAAGTGCCCTTCTGAGAAAAATTTTGGATTTACCCTTGTCTGACGGCAATTTCCCTTACTATGTAAGCAATTATGATATGGATCATGGACTAAAAATTCATAGTTTACCTGAAAACTCATAGTTACAAAATATTTCGAAGTAATTTCATGTACCATTTCAAAATTGGAGGAGGATTCAAACTTTTCTAATACTTAATCATGTTGAATATGTCATGAAAGCTTATTTCCCCAAAAACCTTATCAAATAGGCCCCATATTTTCCAATCTACGAAAGTGAACAAAACTTCATATGTCTCAATTAAGAAGTAAGTTCATCCAAATCTACCTACCTCAGCATGTAAACTGGTTTGTTCTCTTCCTTGACAATAATTTTTGGTATGAAATTGTAATGAAAAAAATGTGTAAATAAACTGTAAAATAGTTATTATTTGTTTTATTACATAGAATGATTGAATACATCATTTTAAGAAATTGCGTAACACAAATTTGAATAATTAATGTTCATGGCCTCTACTTGATAGTACTTCAATAGTTTCTATAAAAAGGATCTCAAAATGGAATGTTTGAAGCAAAGAAGGAATTTTTCATTCAGATTTGAAACCTTTCAAAAAACAATCAAAAATTATTAAATCCTGAGCAAGTAGATCAACAAAACAAGACAAAAATTCAAGACTACGAATAACTATTGGTAGGTAACATTGCGAATAAACATATCCTTGAATACCTACCTGAAAAAACACATTTCAATTTTGTTTCAGTGATGAAATATTCAATTCAGCTAAAACACAAGAATCTTTTTGACTTCTACATTACTTTGATAACAACAGTTCATTTAACTATAGATAGATTTACGATGGATTATTCAATAATGTGAGTTATCATTTTATCAACCTCTCACAGCAAAGATGTTCATACCTATACCTACGTTTTATTTTATCGGGTAGTCGGAATTCCATTAGAACTTCTGACGAAAATTTCTCGATGAATCCTTGATACATGAATTATCAATATTTATTCCGGCTAAAAGAATGCATTCCCTTCAATACGATGAATCAAATAGTTTTCTGAAAACTTATAACATTCATTTCTTTGCGAAAACTAAAATTGAAATGTTTTAGTAGAACGTTTTCATCCAAGCAAGAAAATCTTGAAGCCTAAAATGTAAATAAATGATGATATAACCTCCAAGTCTATTGTCATAATTGAATTTCGAGTTGACGCATGCGTACAATTCAATCTTTACCAAAGATCTGACTTCACTTTCAGACAACTATTAGCAGGCGTATAATCCATATTGGTATTAGTAGATATATGGGTTTTTCGCTTTGAGTTCTATGATAACTATGGCACTGGACGAATAAAGGCCTTGTTTCATCTCTATGTCCAACCAAGTCTTTTTATTTATCTGATTTTATTTCATTATTTACCATCCTATATTTCACTACTCTGAGTTATTACGAATCTGAATTACTACGACATAACATAGAGTCCTAACAATCTAGACGATCACAGCCAAGCCAAAAATATAAGAATAAAATCCTCTTTAACGTAATCGTAACTTTAGCTCTTCAGAGCAGGATTCAATCTTTCAGTCCCATTTCATAATATTTCCGTAATGATATAATTAATATGTCTATAATTTATTGATGCTGTTGGCATGACTGATTGGAAAATATTGAAAAAAGAAAAAAAAACTCACACGTGATGTGGTGATGTAGTGATTTCTCATGCTCTGCTGACAGCTGTGGGTGCACCCTAAAAAATTACAACAAATGTGTTACTTTGACTGAAACAAGAAACCTGTTTTCATATCTACAGTGAAATGCTCCTTTCGGATAATAGTGCCTATTTTTTGGAAGCAACTTCAGATCCTTCAATACGCTGATGTATTATATCAGTCTAACAACAAACACAATTTTTGCCGGTCTACAAAAAGTTCTAGTTGAGAAAACGATTCAGTGAAAATTCCTCAATTTGTGAAATAGTAATTCACGTAAAATAATTCCGGAAAATAGGGTTTTTTTGGACGAATAGACAAAATTCTAGGACGAGCTGGAGGCGAGTCCTGGAAGTCTGTGAGTCCAAAAAAACTATTTTCAGGCGTGTTTCGTACAATATTTTTTCGGCAACCGTCAAGAATAACAAATCAATGAGACAACACATCTCTCTATTATACATTTTGACTCATATTTGAATTAAACAGAACAGAACTGTCATCCGCTATTTCGTTGCTATTGTGATGATCATAACAATGACAACAACGACGTGAGTTTTTCTACTACTTTCTCAAAGAAAAAGCGTCCGGGAAGCATATTCATATCCCACGTACCGTATCGCAGCTCGGAGTCAGCCGAAGCTCAGGCGATAAACCGCGTGCGTGATCGCATCTTATTTGGCGATATCAGTCGTGGAATATGAATTGGGATTACACGTTATAATGGTACCCCGATTCTTTTATTTTTTTCTGATCAAATAATAACGATTAGATTTTTCCATATTCTCGAATAATAACGGCTACCTCTCATACAGAGTGATTGCTTTCAGGTTATGAATTTATCGAGATGAAGAAATAAGTACATATATTCAGAATAGATTTTATACTGAAGCGGAAAGAATTATCGAAATCATCTATCAAATGTTTTTTTTATTAACTTTTCGTGGGGTGTTGTTGTCATTGAGTAACTTTTGTTGCTTTCATAAGTTCGGACTCGCACTTCTGAAACGAATTGACAAAAGTAATCTCAATTCACATAGCTGCAAATTGAATTTTGTGGGTACATATTATATTCCCGTTGCTGTTGCAAAGATACACAAAGTAAAAAGCCGTTGAATAGAAGAATCACTGAGCTTAATGTACAAAATTATTAGAAGAGTTATGAAGTTCAAAAGTTGTCCAAAGGAGAATATCACTTAATTGCGATCAGTTGTGCAACGTACGAAAGACAAAAATAAGGATCATCGTTGATTGGAAAAATTTGTGAAAACAATAGTATGATTGAAGGACTATTCAAAAAAAATAAGTGGACATAATTTCTTCGAAAATTATGTTCAATGAATAAGATCACTCCACATTTTTCTCAAATGGTTATAGTTATATCATCAGAACTAAATTTGGGAATACCTAGTTAACAACATCCAATAAACCCTGTCCAAATGATGATTCAGATTGTTATAACAAAAAATATTTTGTAAGGAGTAATCCTATTTTACCTGAATGTCGATTGAATAAGAAAATGAGAAGCTTAGCTATATGTCGATATAAATTTCATTCTTATATATAATCCGCATATATTATGTTTAGCTGATGGTAATAGTTATTTATGTAATAAGGATCATAAAGACGATCATTATGGTACAAGTCGTGAATGTTATCGGGCGAGGCGTAGCCGAGTCCGATAACACGGCGTGTGCCATAATGATTGTTTATGATTCGTATTACATACAAAATTTTATCTGATGGCATTTATATCAATACATTTTCGAAAAATTAAAAACTGCATTTTCGACATGTCACAATGACAACTATTTTTAAAGTTATGTCACTCAATTTTGATGACATAAGGAAGCTCATTATGGTACTTAGTACCATAATGAATTCATTATGGTACTTAGTCCCATAATGAATTCATTATGGTACTTAGTCCCATAATGAGCTTCCTTATGTCATCAAAATTGAGTGACATAACGTTGTCATTATGACATGCAATCAGATAAAAGGAATTTATAAATATGAAATTTTTTTGGTTATGATATTCTAAGATTCTTAAAATCTTTTTACAATTATTTCCGTTCATCAAATAAATGATGATTCTTCATGTTGATTGTTGACGAGTATATTATCCATTCAGAAATTGCACTTACCAATTCATTATATTCACTCTCCTATTTTATTTGAAGATTTGATTTTTTTTAATTGTAGTTAAAGAACGTCTTGATGTAATTGCCTCTCGTTTTTTGATTCAATAATTTTTCGAATTGCTACTATGGGAATATTATCTACGCAAAACCCCTCACCTCAATTTCAATTTCCCTTTTCTGGCTATTCTCGTTCTTACTATTTAGTCATCGATTTGCAAAAAAAATTGCGCTTATTTTCTTCAAAAACTCTAATTGGTAACAATGCGATAGGATTCTCTTAGCGATCCCATACAATTCATAAAATACGTTCGAAATCGCAAGCACGGATGCGATTTCGTACGCTAAGTTTACTTGATCGGCTTCGGGTGAATTCGGAATGCGATACGGTACGTGGGATATGAATATGCGTCCGGGAATTGGGTATATCCCGGACGGTTGCCGAAAAATGTTATTTGCGATGTCAGAAAATATAGCATGTAGACATAGTCGTCCGGGAATGTATTACAAATACGAATACAAACATTTGGTTCCATATGCTCACAGGAAAAAATTCCAAGGGTGTTAAATATGGTGACGTTATATGGTCATGCGATGGTCCATGCTTCCAATCCATCACAAATAATTATTGTTGCGGTATTCATGCAACCGTGACTTCATATCTTATGCTGAGGATTGGAAACCTATTCGACAATTTTTCAAATTCTAATAGCTTATACACCGTAGCTATTGTAGCTGTTTAGATGGTCATACCAACAAGTCACATGAAATGAAGAAACAAGAAAACCTAAAATGCAAACTATATATCTTTTCAATTTTTTCAATAAAGCTGTATAAAGCCGTTCTCGAAAAAAAAAATGAGTTCATCCCCAATGCGATGTGTCTGATACGAACGAAAATATGTCATAAAGGTTTTTTTTCACAAATAACAAATGCATACATTCAGGTACCTACGAACTTCATTAAAATCAAAGGAGATTTTGTATGGTGTTGCAATAGTTCGGTCCTGTTTTCAACTGAAAGTCAATCCCATTATTCATGTAACGGTATAATTTCCCGTTGACAGAGTACATCGTTTGAAGGGTAGGAAAAGCCTTACATTACAGAATATACAGGACATTGTTTTCGAAGATCATCGGCAACACATTTGGTAGATGCTGGAGCTGATATTCTTTCACGCCACGGAGGATGGAAATCTTCCAATGTGGCGGAAGAATATATTGACGAATCACTTAATAATAAAGTAGAAGTGGCTAATAAAATATTCAACCCCCCAGCCTCGACTTCAAAATAATTAGCTTCAACGTCTATAAATACTCGTTGCCCTCCAGTACGAGTTACAAATAGTACAAACTGTACAATACATGTAAATATTAACAACAATTGATTTGTGTTCAAGGATATCGTTATAAATTATATGCTTCTTTTATTTCTTTCATGACAACTTTATTAATATAAAAATTAAAACCATACTTTGTTTCGTTTTATTGTTATAATCCATTTGTAACATTCCCGCACGCTACAGCAGTGCGGTACAGTATATTCTAAAACTAGTTGCAGAATGGGCTTCTATCCCAATGCGAATGTGAAATTCGAAAACGAGCGACGAAGGAGCGAGTTTTTGAACGCATGAGAATTGGAATTGCATTCTTCAACGAGTATTAGACGACATTTTCTCTATTTCAGTCAAATTTTGTGAAATTCAATGAAAAATTCAAATTATAGATCCTAGTGACTTTTATATTGTATCTTGGCAGTTGGTGTGAATGTTAGGAAATACGAAAACTGACATTTCCAATATGACGTCTGCTGAAATTTGATAGGATCGGAAGTCATTGTTGACAACCACAAAACGAAAAATGTAACTGAAAACGATGCTGTAATGAGTTCATTACAGCACTGTTTTTAGTACTGAAATGAACTCATTACGATACTGAAATAGAGAAAGAATATTACCGCACTGTTATTTTCTGATTGCTTAGCAACTGCCCACTTTTCTGGTATGTTGGCTTTGCGCATAGAAAACAGGTTAAAATAGTGATGGCTCGATCTTTCCAAATTTTCACCAGTTTTGCCATAGACGTTCTGGCAATCGCTAGTCGTTTGCGGATTTCTTCATCCGATCCACCTTTGTTGGTAACTATTGATCCTAGATAATCAAATCTCTCCACCACTGCAAATCCAGCTACAGTGTCGTCTTGTGACAGGTTTTCATTTTGTCTGTCTATTATTATGATCTTTGTCTTGGCTCTATTAATTTCTAGTCCATACGAACCACTCTCCTCTGTGAGTCTGGCAATTATAACTTCCATTTCGGCTTCCTCTGAAGTTAGAATCACAGTATCATCTGCATATACTCCATTCACTTTTATAAAGTATCCCGGGAGGCCAAGTTTTAGGTTTATCAAGTTTTTTCACCAGAAAAAATCGCAGGTTGGCACTTGTGAATGACATTACGTCAATTAATAAATTTCAGAGAGGTTGCCGATGTTTATTCATCATTATTAAATATTAATTATTAATTATCAAGCCTGGAAACTAAGAATGCCGAAGGTACTTTCGAGAAAGCAGAGGTAACGTATCAGGAAATGCTATTTAGAATTGAAATCTGCGCATTCTAAAAGTAACCCTGATAATTTGGTATCGAGTATCGACAGTTCAGGACCAGCTATCCAACATTTTCGACGTATAAGTGAGTGAAAACCAAGGTTTTACATTTTATATGAATAGATATTCATTTTTTAGCTGCACATAAACACAATTAGGAGGATTTTAAGTGAAAGAGACGACAAAGAATTTCCTACTATTGGGGCACCCAAAAAGACACTGGGTGAAGACTTTATTTTGAAGAAAGATCTGCAACGACAAATTTGGAATTATAATTTGAAAACACTTTTCGATTGATACACTACACTTTTGCGAAAGAGCTGCCTTTTTCAACAGAACCCTATGCAGTGTGAAAGACCTAACATTTGGGATTTCTAGTATTGCAAAAATGTCGAATACCCTCCTTATAAAACTATTACTATATCGAAGATTTTCTACGATCAAGGAGGTTCAACTGAATCAAACAAAATGAATTATATTATGGATATGGAAGTTGCTGCATACCACCTAGATAGAAAAATAACCAATTGGGAAACTTTGGGAAAGGCTTTCTCTTTATAAGGGACATAAAGCTTCTTCGTAAACCTGAGGATCTCAAAAATAATTGCTTGGAGGACCAGATATTGGCGGAAGACCTTCGTTATCAAGAATGTGGGTTATATACTATGTCCTGATGATTTTCTATCTCCTTTTCTGTTGCAGATTTCAAGATATTTTGTCAGTGTCAATCCGAAAGAAAGATGAAATGTTGTTCCTGAAGAAGATTCTGTCCGTTATGAATATGTCAGCCTATTCTTTGAAAAAAATTACAAAATCACTATACTTATTCAGATGTTTTTATCTTTGTGCTCATGTTTCATAGGTAAAAATGTATGGCGTCCTGTTCAAATCTTTTTCCTAATACTGCAATTGCTTTGAACATGCCATATTGTTTGATACATTAAAGAATCTAATGCTCTTTCTCAAAAAGAAATATGTACATGTAACGATGTTAGAAATTATTATGTTTTGTGATGGAAAATTGTTGAAGTTTTTTTTATTATTTATCAAAACCAATTTCTTTATTGTGTTACCGTTTTCTCAAGTTTTGTATCCAATCATATGCCAGTTGATATGATAATTAAATTCAAGACGTTTAACACCCACCTGGAGATTGAATATTTGAATTGACTTCGAAGTATGTCCATAAAACTATAAAACATAATTCCATATCTTACTTTTGACTCGAATACTGTATGATAGATGGTTTTCATGCAGAATTTGTCCAGATTCTGGTCATTACACCCAAAGATAACAGACTGAAGCTAAGGTGCATCACAGTTTAGAAATACGTTCTTCTTGCTTACGGTTTACCTATCATTCACATAGATTCCCACGAACTTTGTTAATGGAGTTAGTTTAACAGTGACACAGGTTTCGTAGTACCACTACATTTTCATACTGGAGCATTTAAAGGGGTGCAAAAAGGTATTTCAATTTCTTCTGTAGGCTTATTTTTTGGAAAGTGGGGAATTCCACTGTTCCTTTATAAGTTTTTCTGTAGGGTTATGCGAATACTTTTATTCTTTTTTCGAATGAACTATCACAAAGTAACGGACTATTTTGTCCATTATTTTTCAGTAAAATTTCAACTCTCGGTTCTTGATTTCCGTACAAGAAGATATAGCATAACTGATTAACTGAATCTCCCAAGCATGTTCATATACGTGAAATATTTCCAGTATTTAGGCGAAAAAAGTGTCTTCAAAATTCGCCAGGTCTTTGGAATAATTATTGAATTCACATAATATTTTCTCGAATTCATTATTTTCCCAAAGTAAATAAACATTTTGATAAATACGTAATTACTACGACATAAATGTAGAAACGGCAACGTTGCTTGTTCAACTGACAGAAGAATGACCATAACCTAACATTTTCAAAATATACACGGTGAAATGTGTCAGAATTCCATGGCCAACCGGTATACTTTATAAAAGTGAATGGAGTATACCTCAAATTCGTTATCCGTTTGCCTCCAACAGGGATCACTCCGTTCCAATTTTATAGTACCTTTCGCATAATGTATTCGGTGTAGATGTTAAACAATATCGGCGACAACACGCATCCTTGCCGCACTCCCGCTAGAATTTTAAATGGTTCGGAGCATGTGTTACTGACGCTGACGCATGCAGTACTGGTCTCATAGAGCTGCCTGATTAATCTTATTAGATGCAGTGGTGTACCCATTTTCTCTAGTATTTGCCACAGTTTGCGTCACTTCACTTTATCAAACGCCTTAGTATAATCCACGAAACACAGGTATGCTTTCACTTGGAATTCTCTGGCCTTTTCTATTATTTGCCTTACGTTTAAGATCTGCTCCCGTGTACCCTTTCCTAGGACAAATCCTGATTGTTCATCTGCAATCTCTGGCAGCAGGATATATTTTAGCCTGGCATTAAGTATATGTAGCATAATCTTGCTGGCATGTGATACCAGTGCTATGGTTCTATAGTTAGCACAATCTGCAGGGGAGCCTTTTTTGTAGATAGGTATTAGCAGGGATTTTGCCCACTCTTCTGGCCATTTTCCGGATGTCCATATGCACTGGCAAATAGTATGCATGCTGGTTATTCCTGCTTCTCCCATTGCTTTAATTGTTTCAGTATTTATTTTGTCTGGTCCCGGTGCCTTTCTATCTCCAAGTTTTCTGATAGCTTTCTCTACCTCCGTCTTAAGAATACCTGGCTCCATTTCAAAGTGTCTGTTCTGTGGTTCCACAGATGTCGTGTGGTTGTCATGGTATAATTTGGTGCAGTAGTTTTTCCATACTTCCGCTATTCCCTTTAGGTCGGTTATAATACTTCCCTGGTCATCTTGGATTATTTGCGTTTTTGGCTTGAACTCACGAGATAGACATTTCACTCTTTTGTATAGGTCATGTGTGTTGTTCTGGTTCGCATGGTTTTCTATTTCCATGCAAATATTGTGTATGTATTGGTTTTTGTCCCTGCGTGACTCCGCTTTTATTTGTCTGTTGAGTTGTCGAGTTTTTATGGCTTTCTCCTTTGGGTCTGTGTTAGAGTGCTTAATATCTCTTCGCTGTTCTACTAGGTCCAGTGTTCCATCCGTCATCCAGTGTTTCCTTACTTGTTTGGCCTCTTGCTGTAGGCATTTCGCTGCGGCCAATTCAATCCATCTTCTTGTTTCCTCCCATAGTTGGTTTGGGTCATTGTGATCGCCCGGATGTGGCAGTTCAGATAGGGCTTGCTGCAAGGTCGCCGGTTGAGGCGTATTGACCTTCCTCTTGTTATCTAATTTGATGAGTGTCTGCAGGTTTACTCCAAAGTCTGCAATCACTTATCTGTGATCAGAGCCGCACTCGGCGCTTGGCTTGGTTTTCACGTTTCGGAATGATGATCTCCACCTCTTATTAACAAGTAGGTAGTCAATCTGGTTTTTGGTTTTCCCATCAGGAGATGTCCAAGTAGATAGACGTTGGGCATGATGTTGAAATATGGTGTTCAAAATTGTTAATCTGTTGTCAGTTGCGAACTGCATGCGTCTTTCCCCCCTCTCGTTCCGCACTCCAAGTCCGTACTTGCCCACGGTACTGCGATTGTGATCGTCTGTTTTTGTTGCCCCGACTTTGGCATTAAAGTTACCTAAGATAATCGTGATATCCCTGGAAGCTATCTTCTCCATCAGCTCCTCCATGAGCCCATACATATCTTCAATATCCCGATCAGGTGCATCAGAGGTTGGGAAATATGCTTGTATGAGGTGCGTCTTTACTGGTTTGGTGTTAAGAGTTATTATTATTATTCTATCGTTCACGGGTCGGTAACTTTCCACCCATTTGGCCAGCTGTTTCTCAATCATAAACGCAACCCCATTACGTCCACTTTCTGCGCTCGAGAAATATATGCAGTGGTCTGTTCCAGCTAAGCCACATATCATTACATTCGCTCTCTTGATTTCGTTCTCCAAGATGTGCAATTTACCAGGAATCTTTAGGGACTAACTTTTATCTCGGGGTGCGGAATCGCCTTTAACAAGCATTATTTAACTGCATACACATATTTCTATTCGGTAGTAAACAAACTTCTGGTCCCTCAAACATTGTGCTATTTCCATTAACCTTTCTTCATTGGAATGCTAGAGCAGAGTTATCAATCAGATAGACAGCATATCTCTGTCTGATAGGGTTGTCACTACTTCTCATATTCAACGTAAGTTCGTCGTCACTAAAAAGTTCAGTCCATAAGTTTGGAATACTTAAGTAGCCTAATAGTTCATTAATTTCTGAAGGAGTTAGTTTATCAAATGGAGATTTTCTCTAACCAGTGGAAGTTGCAAAAGATCCCCAAGCACTGAAATATGTTTTTTTTCCCAATCAACCATCTTCTACATCAGAGTGTATGTCGATCTTCAATTCTTCAATGGTTGGTGTTTCACACACTAATAAGACTTTTATACTTAATAATAATAATAATAAATAATAATAATAAATAATAAATCCATTTATTGTAAAGTCTCACAATATGGGACAACAAAAGGCCTCATTATAGGAGTTCCAGTGACCCGGACAATGCTAGGGCCTCAAATTAAATAACAAAATTAAAAATCAAGAGCAACCAATAACAAAAAATATCAAGTATTATTATCTGCTGTCTTTCTTATGTAATTTAGTGTAAAAGATTATTGGGGTATCAACCTCAATTCCTTGCTCCTGATGAAGAGATGAATTGAATTCTCGAAAGCTCGAGCAGAAGGAAAAAAAGTTTTTCTGAAAAAGAACGGCTGATACCCCAATAACCTTTCACACAAAAAATATCAACATACTCATCATACAACAAAAAAAATCTTATTAACAAGACCTCAATCAATTAGAGAAAAAAATAAAATTTACAAATTCCAGAAGCAGTCGTGAACAGAGATCAACAATTTTGAAGATATCGAACGAAAAAAAATTTTGATTTGAAAATTCCATGAAAAAATACAACAAAAATTTACTTGGAGTTGAGATAATGGGATAATGGAGGGAAAAACTAAGGGATGAGGGGGCGTAGGAGACAACCAGTGAAAGATTGTATCGACCAGGACATATAAAGATCGTTAAAAGCATCAATGGTGTTTGCTATGTTATAAAAAAAGGATATCTTGAAAATTTCCTTTCTGTGCCTAGAAATTGACAACATACCCCTCCTCCTAAGATTAAAACTATGTACATCTGTTCTGAATTTAATCTTGTTGTAAAGATAAGGTGGTGTCTTGAACTTGAGAATCCTGAAAAAGAAAAGCATATCGTGCAACTTATGCCTGTCCGACATACTGAGCCAACCCGACTTCCAAGAAATGGTGAGATGTGACTTCTCCTCCCAAGCCGTATAGTATCTAATCCCAAACAAGAATTCTGAACTTTCTGAATTCTATAGCGATCATAAGCATCCAAACAAGGCACATACACGGAACTGCCGAAATTGAAGTGTGACAGGACAAGAGAATTCAACAGTTTTTCTTTAGTTGAAAATAGAAGACAATGTCGATGACCGTATATTATTTTCAAGTTACTGTAAGCAACTCTCAGCTTATTAGTGGTATGCTCTCTGAATCGCAATTCCGAGTCCAATAACAAACCCAAGCTCCTACCCGATTCCGAATACGACAAAGGAATTCCATCCAATTTTTTTGTAACATTGCCCTTGGCATATTCTATCTGAGAACTGTTTCCAAAAATGAGTACCACAGATTTCAAGGGATTCAATCTCAGAGAATGACCAGTTGCAATAGCTTGAAATGATCTCAGTTCATGGTCAATAACTTCCTCGGCCCGGCGTACATCCTGCTCTGAAAATGTGTAGTAGATCTAAGATCTAAGATAGAAAATTGGATAGTGGGAATTGCAGTAATTAATGATCTAAGTATAATCAGCAATCGAATGGTACCTTTAGAGGTTAAGAGAAGTATGAAATCTACAAGTGTAAATAATATAAAGTAAGGGTAGCAGTCTACTACTTTGAGGGACTCCAGTCTTCAAGCTCATCAAGTTCGAACTCTCTCCACCATAGAGTACCTGCTCTGTACCTACGGCTCTCTAGGAAGGATGCCAAAAATTCACGAACAAAATATAAAAAAACCTATATATTTTATTATGGACAACAAAATCTCGTGATCCAACGTGTCGAAGGCTTTACTAAAATCCAAAAGGGTAAGCATTGTGATGCAATTATTGTCATAACCCGCAAGAATATCATCCACCACATCAGTCAGAGCAGACTCACAACTATAACCCTTCCTAAAGCCTGACTGCCCGAGGGGCAAAACATCCAATGATTGAAGGTACTCATACATTTGTGTTGGTAAAATACTTATTGAGCGTATCTGAACAAAATCAACAGATTACTGACCTTAAGTAAAGGATTTACGATGGACTGGAAAATATGATTTCAGCAAGCATTCATTGATTGAGTTATGAAGGGAACTATGTGAGGACAGCACAAGTGAATTATAGAAATGGTAATTTGGTCTACACCAGATGCTTTAGATTTAATTTTGAGAATTATTGAGCGTACCTCCTGAGTATTAACAAGTATATAGCTGAAGAGGTTATCAATCTGTGGTAGCCTATGGTTAATGTAGAAATGCAAAGTTTATTCCTTCCTCGGATTCAACCTATCAACGTCACGCAGGTGTGGGGGTAATGAATGTTGTTTTCTTTTTATATTGTTGAGATTTTTCAACTCGGACTACTCAGAGCTGAACCTGCCACCATTTATTATATTCTTCAGATAAACTTTTTTCTCCTCCCTGATTGCGGTCGTAGTGAAATTCCGTATTTGTTTATAATAATCATACACACCAGGATCCCTGTTTTTCTTAAATTCCCTAAGTTCATCGTTTCTCAATTTTTTCAACAATTCAATATTTTCAGTGATTCATGGAGCATACAGTCGAGAATCATTCCGTCTAAAACTCCTGACAGGAGCATGCCTATCGAAAAGGCCCAAAATACATGTGTTGAAAAAATACACCATCATCAACATTTTCCATGTAAAAAATTGTATGGAGTGACATTTGCTCAAGATCAGCCAGAATAAATCGTGATTTATTTTGTTCAAAGGTCTACAAGAAATCATCGTTGGTTGAGAACTGTAAAGAAGTCACAAAATGATCTGCTATATCAGCATCAATCTCAGCCACACTACCATGATTTTCGGCATTAGTAAAATTCAAGTCCAAAAGGGACATCCGACCCCCAGAAATTCGTGTTGGCTCTCTGATAACCTGAACCATTTCAAATGCCGAAAATATACCTTCCAATTGGGATGGGCTAGTACTATTCATATCCAACATGTCGACGTTAAAATCACCTAAGCACATAATGCTATCGTACTCCACATATATATTTGAGACGCAATCCTCCAAATGAGAAAAAAACTGAAGGAAATCAGAATTTGGAGGTCTATAAACAACACCGACAATGAAAGCTTCACCCTCTCTCCGCAACCTGACCCGAATATGCTCAATATAGTCACAAACCTCAGCAATTAAAACACGGCATTCAATTTCCTTCTCAACTCCCACACCCCCTTCTCTCCTTTGCACCCGATGATGTCCAAAAAAATTAAACCCCTCGCCATCTACAACCTTCACATCTGTACACCCGCCAAATTTCGAATCAATCGGACGATTAGAAGTGTGTCATATTCAACTTGCAAGATTTGATTACACCGGGAAAGGTGAAACTAAATGAAAGCTTGTAAAAATAACTCGGCACCTTGCACGATAATCATTTATTCCCCCTAATTGGAAAACAATTACACTTTGATCAACTTCGAGATTTACAACTCACACAGTGGAGAATAATGTAACACTTTAGTACTTTACAATTTGTTATGAAAAATTCCTAATGAAATGAATTCTGAAAACAAATGCATACATTCATGCTCAAACATCTAAATTGGGACTATTTCCCCTATTCCTTTTCGACGGGCTTCAAGAGCTTATTGTTGAGTCAGATTTATCCGTTGACGGATTATCAATGTATTTCCTCCAATACCACTACAGTGTTTATACTCAATATGTCTTTTTCATAGAGAAAGCTGTTGGAACAGAAACAGAGGTTCATCATCTTTTGAGACAAGAAAAGATTGGGCATGCTGTTGAAGAGACAGAAATGAAGACAAGAAATTAATTGGGATACGAAGTACCAAGGTATTCTCCTACGATGTTGAGATTTGCAGCAGGTTCACAATCACTATGTTATAATGACTGTTTAGTTCAATCAAGTTGAATTCAAAATATAATTATAAATATATAATTCTTCTCTCAACCACTCTACTTTTCTACTGTAACGGATGAACCGTTACATTCGCATTCATTCAATATCTGCATAGTCACCTTCTTTGCTCTCCGAAAAGTAAGTATCCAAATTTAATTCGCTTCATACATTTCAAATGTTCAATATGGTAGATGAATGATGAAGAACAAGGGCCACAGCTTCATTTTTCAGCGTTCGTTCTACTCAAACGAGAGCTCTATCATTTCATTCTATCTTTTGCGAAATTTTAACAGGAAATAGTCTTAATTGGGGAGGTTTGCCTCACTGATTACGAAACCATAGTCAAGTTCAATTCTGTCCGTCCAAACCATGATTCTCGAAATTTTCAGGGTAAAGTAGTTGACGGGCAGAATTCAACTAGAGGTTCCGTACCTAATTATGGCCGTCTGATCTTTCGTTTTTCTGTTCATTTTAAAACTATGGAATCGATCAAATTTTGCGTTCGAAAGAAAAATGGCGTAGTGAACAAGTGGTCAAATCACCCAAATCGACGTTGAAATCCTCTTGAATCGGTTACAAATATAGGGTTCTCCAATAAGAGGTGTTACTTCGACATAAAGAGGAAGCTATGCTGTGCTATGCTAATGGAGAATGACATCAGCCAAATGACCACCACGACCACGACAACAGGACCATACCCTTTTCATGAAATTTTCCATAACCAAATCGCAAAGTGGCTGCCCCTTGGTCCTCGTTAGCCTTAAGAATTCTATCTTCGGGGTCTTAAATTGACGTGGACTCTTGGCGTAGACCTTCTCTTTCACATGGCCCCAAAAGAAGAAATCGCAAGGTGTTAAATTAAAAGATCTTCCGTAAAAGATCAATGGTTGTGTGCCACTTAGCACCGTCTCGATGAAAGTAATAGTTGTCCAGATCTATACCATCCATTTCCAGCCGCCATAAAAATCATTAATCATCTATCGATGGCGCAATCCATTCTCCGTAACTGTTGCTCCAGCCCCATTCTCAAAAAATTGAGGTCCTTTGACCCTGCCGGACCTTAAACCGAACCAAAAAGGCACACTTTGAGGATCAAATCAAATATCGAATAATTTATTGAACAACTCTTACGTAAATACAGCATATACATGACTAAAATAACTGGTTGATTTTGCACCTAACTCCTGGGGATTCTGATGGTACAGCCATAAATTCCATCATTTTCATCTGCAGTTGAGCTTGAATTTCCATCATTTGAATCATCGTCATCGGTTCGATTTGGGCAGCATTCTCTTGATTTTGTTGATCCATTTTGGATTAATTCGTTTGCACAGAGAACTCGGTGAAACTAGTAGAATTTAGGTTCTAATTCTTTCTTTGTAAAGAAAGAACTAATCCCGCTTCTGATGTTGAATAATAAAACACTTCAGGGTGGTTCACGTGTTGTTTATTCACAATTTATCAGTGGGCTTAAATGGTACACAATGTACATTCAGGTTATGTTATGTTTTACTAACTTGACCTTGTCGTCCTTGTCTCTTAGGATGCGGCGTTGTTGGAGAGAGAGAGAGACTAGGAACATCGAAAAGCACATCGATTCAGATCACAGAGTATTTGTACATTAGGCCTACGCTACAGATTCGGTAGATATGGCCTCAGCATTTTATATCAATTCATATGAGAGTACAAAATTCAGTTTGCTTACATATATATCTATATCCAGGCGATATATTAGTTATCTGCAGAAATATGCTTTTCGAGCGATATTTTACAGTATATCCCACCTCCCACCTTACGTCTAAACCCCTGCGCCACGAGAATGCAACTCAGTTTCACGCATTTCGGGCAGTAGACACGGTAGAATATAAAATTTTTATATCCTAATCTGCTGCACGCTCAATATAATATGATATTATATCTCATTATAGAGCTATAATATATATTATATTATCGATCGTAGTCCGCAGCCTGCTTTATTCTTTATAATGAACTGCTTCAACCTCCTAGAAAAAATAAATTTCTGATATCTCTCAGAGCCTGTGGAATACAATTAAATATCTTCGGTCCAGTTGTGCAGATGAACCTCTGAAACATCGTAGTCTTTGCTTGAGGTAGTTTTAAATCCTGCTTTTTTCTTGTTTCATACATGTGACAACCTATGTTCTTTATAATTTTGTTTTTATACATTGAAGAAACATTGAATATTCATATGTACAGGGTGTCCGGTAAACCTTGTACAATATTGAGACTGGTGATAGACCAGGTCATGACTGTTCAGAATATCAGAATTTCACCTCAGTAAAAATATCACCATTTTCGAGATAATGGGCATTTTCTAAATATCTAGAAAATCACTACCTCACCTCCGTTTTTTGAGCGCTATGTCTACAAATTGAGACTAATTCAAATATCTGTTTTGTACTTCTGAAAGCATCACTCATCATTAATCTTCAGCAACAAAGATATTTGAATTAGTCTCAGTTTGTAGACATAGCACATATTTTATTGTGAACGCAGAAATCTATCAATATTATGTGAAATTTTCAATTTCAAACTGCACATTCCAACCGTTGCAGCAGTTACCCTTCATAATCTATTGAGAGTGGCCTGTGTTACATTACAGTCATGCCGCTTTCACACGGAACCAGTCGACAGTCTAGTTGACGGGCGCCTGATACCCCGCTGTGCAATACACCGACTTTTTTCACTGGACCAGAACGACACTGGATTCCAGTGGTGTTCACACGATACTGGCTACTGGACTGGCACTATTTCCCTGGCTTTCGAATAGCATCGTGCAAACAGATAAGTTGAGGTTTGCGAGGTGCATTCGCGAATATATCAGGTATTGAGAAATTATTGAATAAAAAAAACCGACTGAAAACAAGACATATACTCAATAAATATAACTTTGTGCCAGTTTAATGTTTAAGATGCACTTCCCAATGTTTTTTTCGCTACTTAGTCCAGTTTTCCAAATTTTACAGGAGAGCAGTCGTGCAGTGGTCAATGTTCCAATATTTCTTATTATTTTCGTAGAATCCTGTTATTTTTCACATAAAATGGATGATACATGTTTGTTAGAGGAGCTATTGTTCACGATCACGATATCACATTTTTCTTTATTTAGTATACGCTCAGACAACTAGGTCATTAGCGTTAATGGCACATTAATTACAGTTTAAGGTGCAGACACATTGTTATCACGTCACGTCACATCACGTCATCTTCCCAAAATGTGCAACCATGATAATGTATGGAGCTTAGAGCATAGGAAGAGAGACACACCTTTCAGTAATAAATAGTGAAGCCAAATTATCAGAACATAACTGTGTGATTGTACTACTACGGAATCAAAATGTGGTAAAAATTTTTGCAACAATGTATCTGCTGTCACGTTATAGCACTGAAAGCACGCAAGATCTATATTCCGCAAATTTACATTTTCTGAATGCACGTGATTTCACGTCTGATATTTTGTGAAATGTCATTCTGACATACATTTGAAACCGATCTGGATGCTCATTCAATAATTCTTGAATTAATTGTTGGAATTCCCGCACTTCCTCTGTTCGTTGATTCATTTGATAAATTGAATCCCTTTTATGAGAATCACCAGCAACTGTAAAAGCAGCTAAATTCTCCATATCTTCTTCCAATTTCCTCGCGTGATGTGACGTGACGTGATAACAATGTGTCTGCACCTTTATGATCATAATACATTAATTACATTTTGATTCACTGGAATTCTCTTAGCACATTTAACACACTTGATGAATGCAAAATTCATCTTCGAGTGTTATGACCTACATTACCGCTCGTTGAATAATATACCATTATTTTATAGTACCTTGAGCTTACTACAAAACGTTTTTCGGGAAGCTGCATGGTCAGATTTATAGTGCGTCACAGAGCTTTGTCAGCAATTATTTGGTCCTTCAAATGGGTAATTTCAACCCATTGTAGTTGCTTGGGAATACTATTGCAAGATAGAAAATAATATATTTTCCCCTTACATAAGTTTTGAGCAAGTACAAGTGGTAAAAAATTGTTTTTGTTGTCGTTTGTCTCAACGTGCCTTATGTGCGCTTTAAGGGTATTGAATTCATAACCAACGTCAGCAAGCATCAATCATAGGAGACTGTGATCATTACATTCTTACTCATACAAACATCAAAAAAAGTCGCGTTTTATTACAATAAATAATATTGAATAGCCAATAAAATCCTTTGTTTAAAAAATGAATCGCTAATGTAATGATCAATCGTATACCATGACTTATTTACTCTCATTAATAGAAGATTGTAGTTCCAACTTGAAGAAAGAAAATTTGTTCCGAATTGTCCACGAATATTTGCATCTAAACTTCGCAAAATGGAAATAACTGAATGGGAAAAAAGCAAATAAAATAGTGCCTTAAGGTGAATACAGACTATTCTCACGTGACGTGATTCCACGTCACGTCAGACGCGTACTGTGCTCCCATTGGCCTAATATGAACGTGAACGTCAAAATGTGAGTGATATAAAAATGCAAAACATCGTTCTGTGCATTCACGTTCACATCAGGCCAATGGAAGCACAGTACGCGTCTGACGTGACGTGGAACCACGTCACGTCAGAATAGTCTGTATTCACCTTTATTCTAATAAATAAAAATTAAAATTCTCCTGTTTGCACTTTGTGGCCGAACTCCTCCGAAACGGCTAGAACGATTTTCGTGAAATTTTGTGTGCATATCGGGTAGGACCAGGAATCGGCCAACATCTATTTCTCATCCCCTAAATGTTAAGGGTGCTTCACCCCTAACTTTTTTTTCAAATTTTTTGGACAAAATTTTTTATTTTAATTTTTTTTATAATACAGCACACAAAAATACATATAACCCTAAATTTTCACCCCTCTACCTAACCTAACGGGAACGTGTTATAACAAAAACTAGGGGTCAGCTAGTATTATACAGGATGTCCCACTAGTGCCGCAGTGGACGATATACGCGTAACGTTCTGGGTTGGGCAAAATTTTTTGATACAGACTTGATATACTCAAAGAAGAGCACAACCTAAAATTATTTTCGAATATATCGGGTGGCCCACAACAGAGGAATAGAGGGTGACTTTGATTTTTCAAGTGGAAAACCCTATATTCAATAGTGTATTTCAATTCTCTGAAACATCCTGCATGCTTTCGTATACTTTTCACATATATTTATTCGACTGTTTTCGAAATATTGGCCATTTTGACAAAAAATTATACTTGTAGAGGCTATATGTGATTCAATTATACTTCACGAACCCTTGCACATACCAATAACAGCTTTATATGGATTAAAAGACAAGACTTCAAAGTATTCCAGCCAGCTAAAATAAAGCATCTCCAGCATATGGAGTGTCCACAAAAAGACTATCAAGATGACAAATTTCAAATCGATTTTTCTTCATTTTTTCAAATGCAATGCACATAATTTTTTCTCATCATTGTAATCACCATTCATTTTGCTTCATCAACAGAATAGGGTTTTCTAGAGTTTTTCCTCTAAATTCACATTTACTTCCGAATTCAAAAAGCAGATTTGGCTTTTCTGTGATTATTGAGAACTGTCAAATTATTCTATTCAGAATAGATGCATAGAACACCTGGTGTAACGACTCCCTACTAAAAATCGTGACCAAAATTTGTAGATCAAAACGGCATCCTAGATTTCAGATTTTGGACTAGTTCCGGAATAAATCCGCAATATTTATCGGTCGTGGCGCTACTGCGGAAACGACAAATAGCGCGACCCCTTTCGAGAGAAATGAAAAGCTGTACAAAATATCACGTTTTCGATCGACAAGAAAGTCTTAAACAAAATCTAATCATCGCCAACACCAGGTATTTCTATGCATCTATTATTCAGAATTAACATCGTTGCAGCTTCAATTCATATCATCATAGTTTTCACGGATGAATACTCAAAAAATACCAATGAGTTTGAATGTACAAGTTATGAATGCTACAAAAAAAAACGAGGCTCGAAACTTTGGGATATAAAACGTGCCCGCTCTTATCCTTATACAACTTTCTTCGAAAAAATGATATTCATAAGTTTATAGGCACGCACGCAGATCTTCAAGTTCCCAAGCTTTGAAGCTTGTTTGAAATTTTTGCAAGATTCGACTCTTCAAGTAGAAACATAGAAAATTATCAAAAATGTATTTTGAAAAACGGGTACAGAAAGCAAGTTTCTGTCTTCAGTAACTGATTTCATCACATTTTTGAGTAGATACATCAAAACTTTATAGTTCCTCATTTCGCTATAATAAGGTGATATGAATTGGGGCTTCAATGATGCTAATTGATGGCAGATAAGGAGAAGGTCGAGTGCGAAACGCTCTGCAAGTATTGTCGTAGAACTGTTATTAAATCTATAAAATGTGAAAATTGTGATAGCACATATCATCCATCGTGCATTACACGAATGAAAGGTGCCAAGATCAGCAGTGAATCAACCTTAATTTGTTGTGAATCGAGAAAAGAAAACAATGAAGTGTCGGAAGATGGTATTTGCAATGATGCAAATGACCAAAACAAAGGCGACGATCACAATTGAATCATCGAAATTAGAATTGATGATGAAAATAATTCAAGAACTTGAGGATAAAAATCAAGTTCTGATTGAAAATAATGAATTACTCAGATATAAAATTTCAGTACCGGAGAAAGGCATATCGAAGAATGAAAATAACAGAGAATGCACTGAAAAAACTTCGAGTAAACAAATGAATTACGCGACTGCGATAACAGGGAATCGAGTTGAATTAAATAAACAACCAAAGCAAACAGGATTTTCTACTGAAAATGCTGTAACTAACAATCCCAAAGAAACGATGTTGAGGAAAAGCAAGGTGAAAGTACCCCTTGAAAGAAAAGATGATGTTCGGCTCCGCCTCACACGGGAACTCTTCGCGCGCGCACGGAAAAAGCTTACTTTCTGGACTAGTAATGAAATATACTATTTCTATTCTATTCTATTCTGAGTGGAATAATTTGACAGTTCTCAATGACAACAGAAAAGCCAAATCTGCTACCTATTTGAATTGAAGGTATATGTGAAACATTTCGAAAAAGCTCTTAAAAATCTTATTCTGTTAAAATTATCATGCATATCAAGCATTTGACAAAAAATGAAGTAAAATGAATGGTGATTACAATGATGAAAAAAAATTATATGCATTGCATTTGAAAAAATGAAAAAAAATCGATTTGAAATTCGTCATGTTCATAGTCTTTTTGTGGACACTCTATATGCTGGAGGCTTTATTATAGCTGGCTAGGATACTTTGAAGCCTTGTGTTTCAATCCATATAAAGCTGTTATTGGTATGTGCAAGGGTTCGTGAAATATAATTGGATAACATAGCCTCTACAAGTATCATTTTTTGTCAAATGGCCAATATTTCGAAAACTGCCGAATAATAAAAATATGTGAAAAGTACACGAAAGCATTCAGGAAGTTTCAGAGAATTGCAAAACACTATTGAATTTAGGGTGTCCCATTTGAAAAATCGAAGTCACCCTCTATTCCTCTTTTGTGGGCCACCCGATATAGTCGAAAATATTTGTAGGTTGTGCTCTCGTTGGAGTATATCAAGTCTGCATCGAAAATTTTTGCCAAACTCAGACCGTTACGCGTATATCGTCCGATGCGGCACTAGTGGGACACTAGTTTGTTTAATTTTATTTTATTCACTTCTGTATTGATTTGTTTATTTATTCATACATGTATAACCTACAAGGGTTATATTTACATTTTTATTTCCTAGATTTCAAAATTTTGCTTAATTTTAATTTAGATATCCATGGTTTGAGAATGGCGAGATACAGTCGAAACATGTCACCTGTATGATTAAAATATATAGTTCCAAATAATCGAAGTGTTTTCAAGACCGTTCGTTGCTCCCATACTCAACGCTTCAAAAAAGAGATTCTATGAGTTTATTTATAAAAAAATTTCCACTAAAATACCTCGGTTGCCATGGCTATTTCTCAAAATAACGTATTTTGATTGGTTCAAAATTGAAACTGAGGTATTTCGAAAAATCATGTTTGAGCTGAACTTACGAGGATGTATTGATATCTAGTTGGCCTAGACCAGTTCCATGCATGAACAAAATATTGCGATACCACATCAACGAACAATAACTTATTTGAAGTGTCAGTGTAAAGTTCGACGTCAAAAAAGTAAACCAGAGGTATGCAATAAATTGAAAAAAAAGATGTCCACCGAAATTGTGAAAATCGAAAAATTGGAGTACCTATCGAGCCATCATCAAGTACCTGTATTTAAAAGGGTTAAGAGGTAAGCAGACTTACGAAGATTTGCTCAATACCCTTGGTGATCCTTCGTATGCGACCGTGAAAAATTTGACTGCAAGCTTCGAAAGAGGTGAATTTTCCATTGAAGATGATGACGCCAGTTACTGTGTCAGTCCCCGAAAATATCGATGCAGTTCATGACATGATTTTATCAGACCGTCGAATTGGGCTAAAACGCATATCTGAAGCACTGAAGATTCCATACGAACGCGTTCATCATACATATAGTTCACGACATGAGAAAAATTTCTGCAAAATGAATCCCCAAATGTTTGAATGTTGACCAAAAGCGTGCAAGGCTAGAAGCATCGCGTTCGATCTGTGCTCGATTTGAAAACGATGTAGAATTTTTAAACCGAATTGTTACATTTCTACGATTCAGAAACCGAGCAACAATCGATGGAATGGCGGCACTCTGGTTCTCCAAGAACTAAGAAGTTTCGTGTCCAAAAATATACTGGAAAAGTTCATACTTCAGTTTTTTAGGATTGCCATGGAGTAATCATGAATTGATTTTTTGGATAAGGGTAGAACAATTACTGGAGATTACTATTCGACATTACTGACCACTGTACGGGAAAAAATTAAAGAGAAAAGACGCGGAAAGCTATCCAAAGGTATTTTGTTTTCACAGGACAACGCCTCAGTACACAAATCTCATGTTGCCATGCGAAAAATTCGCGATTTAGGGTTAGAATTACTAGAACACCCCCCTTATTCCCCAGATTTGGCCCCGTCCGACTATCATCTCTTTCCACAACTGAAAAAAGTTTAAAAGGTCGTAAATTTTCTTCCAACGAGGAGGTAATAAAAGCTGTGAAGGACTGGTTTGCAGAGCAAGAATAAACTTTTTTTGAATGGTCTAGAGACGTTGCAGGTTCGCTGTAATACATGTATTCAATTAAGAGGAGAATATGTTGAGTAATAAAATATTTTGACATTGAAATTTTGTTTGGTTCTATAGTAGGCTAAGAATTTCTCAATATATCCTCGTAGTTCTGTGTCCCAAATTGGTTGTCTAGTGAGGGGATCTCAGAACCAGATCAGCTAGAACAAAATGAGTGGACCATTTCGCGCATTCTTCGAGAGAAGTAGTTCAGTGAAAACCGCAACCAGGTGCCTATCCTTCGCTTGTTAGTATTATGTATTTTCGTGAACTTGTTGTTCCACTCAAGAACACAGATTTTTGTACATCAAATTGATTGAAATAGATTTTCCACTCGGCAATAATCTTGCGGAAATGACCGATGATGAAGATTTTTTGGAAGCGGTGTATTTACTGTATTTCTTCTTTAAATTAAGTGTTACATGTTGTCTTCGGGATATTTCGCTTTACGTCCGACATGATTCCCCGACACTTTGAACTAAATCACAACCACAAGAGACCACACCCACTAAACTTGTGTAAATTGGACAATTCAAATTTTGAATATTATATTCGCGCTCCTGTCATTGAAGAATGTTCCTGGTTTTCCTTAATCTTCTTTACATTTGTCCAAAATTCGTATCGAGAACGCATGTCTCAAAGGAAGCTACGTTGCCATTTTCTGACGAATTGTGCTCAAGGAAAGTTTAGTTGAGCTCGCCTCAAACATAACCTGTGCAACCGAAAGACGTATCTGAACCTAACTCAAGATTGAGCTGAGCTTGGCTAAGCGTGGAATTGAGCTAGCACTGAACAACCAGGCCTGTAATTTTTATACGTTGGTGAAAACAATTCCTGGGTGGCGAGAACGTAACTTTGATGTCTGAAATAGAGTTATTATAACACATGCTATTGGTTTATAGATACTATATAGCACGTTAAAATCAGTTGAATAATGGATATATTACTCTAGGAGAGTAGAAAAAATATAAATACAATAGATTGGTACATTTTCCAATATGGAAAATTCAGGGAACGATATAGACTCAAAAATATTAGAAGTTGGCTCCATGAACCATATAGCAGAATACTTTAAAAAAATAAAGGATGTTCAAGGTTTTAATTCCCTATGTCAATTTGTGAATAAAAAGTTTTTTTGTGAAAGCACATTTTTTGAGTCAAAAATGAAACTAACAAAAGAATACATATTAAAAAACAGTTGTTGTTTTATAATGTTAAATTACTGATGGGACGAATATGTATTGAGTTGAGTGGAAAAATTTCAACAGTTTCTCCATCTTGAATATTCATTTATTATGTTATTATCTGTTGTTAGCTCTATTACACTTTCATTTAAAAAATACATGTCTTTTTCAGTGTTCAATTTGAAATTGTGCGTCGTACAGAAAAATCAGATTCTTCTTTTCATAAATTGAATGATGAACAGAAAACTCATTACTTCAGATAATTTGATTACTCTCAATCAAAGTGCAAAAACACAAGACAACGATACTGCCTGTATGAACGACATAGAAGTTCGGAAATTAAATCATCACATAAACACATTCCTCTTCGGACCAAAATTGGCGAATCAGACTAGTTATTAATTCAATCCCAGGCAACAGAAAGAGACACAAAAGATAGCGATTTCTTTTCAGCGAATTGTGACGCCTTTTGTTCGAGGACATAAATTTTGGAGCAAGTATAGATGAATTCAAGATCCAATGATATAATGGCCAAGGTTCCATCCAAACGTTTTGTTTTTCTGGACGTTGCGATGTTCTTCTCTCACTGCATGAGGACTAGCATCGTTCCAACATCGCCGATTTAAATACACCTTAACGTAATCAACATTCTCAAGCTGAAAATTATAGAATACCTTGCGAATGGGCCGACTGGGGGAAAGTTTACATGGGGAACACTAAAAGGAGAATCCATACGAACGGTGTTATCGGCTGTATCAAGTAAAGAAGTCCTCACTCGAGAAGCATGCTTTAATGAATGGACATAACTTTTTGTGAGTTTAAATCGAGATTTTTATTCAGACTATATCCCATTATGCTTTTGATTCATCAAAGCAATAGAAACATCTTCGAAATAAGCAGAATTCAAGGACATGAAAACATTTCAATCTTAACATAACTTCTGAATATTCCTTCCTGGGATATAATCATTAGAGGCGATGCACAGATAACTTTTCATAGTTCCATATTGGCTCTTTCTATCGAAGCTGAATTTGCGCTTTTCTGTGAGACTTCACTGCAGATATGACATATGAGGGATAATTATGTCAAATATTCGACCTAATGTTTAAATTGTAAGTGCATCCCATTAAGAGAACAATATTTCTAATAATTGAGCAATGAGTGAGGAAATAACAGTTATCAAACAACAGGTAAAAAGGAACTGAATTCGTCTAACTCTTTTGAGAACTTTTATTTTTCAACAGGATGGACATTCTAGCAAAATTCAGACGAAAAATGAATCTTTATTGAGTATTTTGCATGATAAAAACAAAATTATAGAGAAGATGCAGAAACAGTTACATTTCCAAAAAATACAGTTGAAATATTACCTCGGTAAAACTTTCAGAAATTCCAAGATGTTGGCATTTTCGAATTCAGTAAGTAAAATCTTTATGCTCATTTCAGGAACTTCGTTCGGAGGAAGGTACTTCCTAGCTACTATTTTCTTTATTATTTATAAAGGGTGTTTGAATAAACGCAAGATTTCAGTGTTCAATAAAACTTGGTTTTCTGTACAGAAGTATTGAAATATTTATTGATTTAGACTTTAGAGAATGTATACATTTAGGAATTATGTACTCTGAAACAAAATTTATCCATTGTTTTTTTCTTAATTCATTGATGTTTTGAAAAATTGGCGTTATTTCAGAAAAAAACATACAATTGTAAGGAACGAAAATTGGTGTGTACGTAGACAATCAATTAGGAAACAAATATCATGTGGACAAACATTATTTCTCTATTTCAGTATCGTAATGAGTTCATTACAGTACTAAAAACAGTGCTGTAATAAACTCATTACAGCATTGTTTTTAGTTATATTTTTCGTTTCGTGGTTGACAACAATGACTGCCGATCCTATCAATTTTCAACACACGTCAATTTGGAAATGTCAATTTCATAACAGTCACCAACTGCCAAGATACAATACAAAAGTCACTAGGATGTATAATCTGAATTTTTCATTGAATTTCAACAATATTTCACGGAATTTGACTGAAATAGAGAAAATATCGTCTTATACTCGTTGCAGAATGCAATTCCAACACTCATGAGCGGCCCCTAGACGGTCAATCATGAATGACAGTCTGACTGAACAATAAGATTGTCAATCCTGACTTCAATCTTGAAGCCCCTACACATATCATTCAAACTGACAGTCTGATTGAAATGACTTCAGCTCAGTTGAAATTTAAACACCAAATAGTACCTATAATGTCTCCAAATAAAAAAAGTAAAGATAATAAGGCTTGTTTGGCCATTATCCTTGCATTGGGCACCAAGAAGACAATAAAACGCAGAATATGGATGGCTAAAAAAAACTTCACCAGTATAGCCACTTAACATTGCTAAATTTTTTTTATATTTATTCATGTAACTGGGATGGGATTTATTCCACAGTTCGGGGAAAGATTCATAAACACTTATGAACCTTTGAAGGCAGTTTCGATCGTCCACCCTTTGGGGCAACTCATCGAAATCTTCGTTAAAGTTTTGCGAGCATCCGTCCTCCATGATTGCATTAATAAGACTGAGGAAAAGAATGATAGAATCACTCCATTCAGACTGTCAGTCTCCCCTCCACTCAACGTGATTGAACCTCGGATTTCAAAATATTTGGAAATCCATCAGTCCATTCGTCATTCCATCAGTATAGACCTTACACCTTCAATCGGAATGTCAATCTTCGCTCTGATTGTCATTCCGAATGAACCTCTAGGGGCCGCTATGCGTTCGAAAACTTGCTGCTTCGTCGCTCGTTTTCGAATTTCGCATTCGTATTGGAATAGGAGCCCATTCTGCAACTAGTTTTAGAATATACTATTTTCATTTTTGTTATTCACGTCATCACGTTCATAATTTGAAGAAAGAATAACCGTCTCTCCACAAATGGTGTGGAGAAAAACAATAGCAAGGCACACACGAAAGGGAAATCTGTAAGATCTGATCGCCAGTCCAGATCTGGAACAGATCTGGACTGCGGATCGGATCGCTCCCGCTGATCTGGTCCGTCGCGGATCAATGAGATATATGATCCGCGACAGACCAGATCTGCGGGAGCGATCCGATCCGCAGTCCAGACCAGTAACAGATCTGGACTGCGGATAAGATCTTACAGATTTCCCTTTCGTGTGTGCCTTGCTATTATTTCCTTGCCATTTATTCTTCTCATTACATATTTCATATACCTTTACTTGAATACGAATCATTCGATTTCGTCGATGCTTAACTCTAATCTGATTGTAGTAATTATTTTTTCTACGAGCATGTGCAAAGTAGTACTTTTTCGCATGCACAAATTATTCAATATGTATCCTTATACTATTATTTTATTTTTATGTCTTTTCTTGTTATATTATTCGTTGATTGAAGATGAATTAATAAAACTATAAATTCGATCCTCACGCGTGCAAAAAGTGTATGTTTCGCACACAAAACCTTATTCGTTTCACTTCTTTCGTTCAATTGTATTTGCGTGCAGAAAAGTACCTAAAACTTTGTGCACTTGTTTGAACAAATAACTATTCATTCGTTGTATAAACAGCTGCTGCGACAGATAACCCTGTAAATGAGACCATTTGAATTATTGTATCAATAAGAATTTTCATCATTATCAGTTGTCGCTCATTTTTAAGAGCTCGTTCTTCTTACTGCAGGGCGCAGGCTCATTAAATTTCGTCACGATGTCGGTAATTTTCTCACTTTGAGCAAGGAAAGATCTCGGATGATCAGGTCTGACTCGGTGATGACGAAACCGTGCTCAAATTCAATTCTGTTCGTCCAGAAATAAACACGATAACTCTCCAACGAAAAAAGAATAGAAACTTGAAATTTTCATGGTATAGGTTCGGAATTGTTTCTTCAATATATAATAATAATAATAATCTATATTAATCCAGTAAGACAATTTACATTGTGTTGGACAAGTGTGAATTCGATTTGATATTAACTTAATATTCAGAAATAGATTGAAACAATTAACACGCACACTTACAACTGATAGTGGTTAAAAGAAAAAATTCCAAATTTCAATTAACAAAACAAAACCCTAAATTTGAACAGATACCCATTAACTTTCATTTCCTAAGAAGCGTTCATACTGGTGTTGAAATAATCACCCACCACTGTAAAACGCCTCTTGTAATAATAGACCTTTAACAGATTTTTTGAAAGAATTCAAGTTAAGTGACCTTACTGCTTTTGGTAGTAGGTTAAAACATTTAATGCCCTGATATGATGGAGAAGATTCATATTTAGCCAATCTGTGCTTCGGTATGCATAAAATTTCCCCATTTCTGGTATCATAATGATGATAGTCAGAGAGTTTGGTGAACTTATGTTTATTTTCTCTCACATATAGTAGACACTTCTATATATAGATAGAAGGAACGGTCATAATTCGCTTACCTACAAATATTGGCTTACAAGAATCCATCGTTGTATATCAAACGCAGAACACGTTTTTGCGTCAAGAGGACTCTATTAAGATCAATGGAGTTACCCCATAGAACGATATTATAACTTATATTGCTATAAAATAAGCCATAGTAAATATTCATGACTGCATGAATAGGCAACGAATCTCTTATTCTACCGATGGCGTAACAGATTTGGTTCAGCTTTCCGCACAAAAAATCAACATGTTTGCACCATCTCAACTCACTATCAACTTGCATGCCAAGGAATCTAATGCTATCCTTGGAAACCACAGTGACCCCACCACTCTCGAAACTAAGAGTCTCACTATTTGCAGCTCTTGTATGGAAGAAAATACATTCTGTTTTGTCAACATTAAAAATTAGAGCATTTCGGCGGCACCATTCAGAGAAACATAACATCAATCTGGAACATTTCGTCGAAAGGTCCCCAGGTGTGTGCGCCGATATTGCTAACGAGGTATCATCCGCAAAGATACTGACTCTACTCGCAACGACGTGCTCAGGTAAACCATTGATGAAGAGTAGAAAAAGTAAAGGCCCAAGCACAGACCCCTGAGGTACTCCCAAGCCCACATCATACTCATTAGACCAACTCTCCTGAACCTTGACCACCATCGTACGATTATTGATGAAGGAACGTGACCAACCATTCAAGTACTCGAAAGTTGTGACGGATCCCATATACTTGAATGTATCCACGGAATAAAAAGTACAATTCCTCTGAAACCGATGTTATAGAGCTTACTCAGATTGAACTCGAAAACAAGGCAATCAAAAGCTCTCGACAGGTCGAAAAACAACCCGGCAACACATAGACCATCATCCAAGCGCTCATAGATATTCCACAAAGGAAAGTGCGGCAGTCTGCGTCGATCTACCCGCTCGAAATCCATGCGGACAATCGGTTACCAAGTGGAATCTGTTCAGGAAGTCGATATACATACGATTATACATAATTCTCTCAAATACCTTCGAGAAAACACTGAGTATCGAAATTGGTCTGTAATTGCTAATGCACGTAGGATCACCCTTTTTGAACACTGGAATAACAGTTGCCACCCTCAGTAAAGAGGGAAACTGACCAGTTGAGACCGAGAAGTTGATAATGTGAGCGATAGGCTCAGATATCAGTTGCGCTATTGCCTTCAAAATCTTAGCTGAGACAAAATCGAAACCTGAACACTTCTTATTTTTCAATGTTCTAATTGAATTAAGAATTTCGTCGCTGTTTACTGGTAGAAAGAAAAACGTATTATATTTCACAATGGATAGTGAACAACATTGTGATAGGTTATTACCATAATACTCATGAAGACTCCTTTCGCTAATTGTGGAGAAGTAGTCCCCAAAAGTAGAAGCCAATTTGAAAGACTGAAAGACCTCAAGACTATCTATGTTCAGATTTTCGGCTAGTAGCGTTATTTACCAGTTTCCAGACGGTTTTATTGATATTCGTAGATGTATATATTAATCTGTTATTATGTTCCAATTTGGTTTTTTTTTAATAGGGATCTATAATTTATTTTATCTACTCCCATAGAATAATATATCCATTATTCAACTGAATTTGATCTATAATAGTCTCTATAAACCAATAGTGTGAGGTAATAATAACTCACGCCTATAACTCACTCTTATACAAATAGGAAAAACAGCTTACCAAATGAATAAAAAAAGTCGGATCGATCGGGACCACTATTTCAAACACCAAGGTAACGTTCTCGCCATTCATTTCTACCTTTCCTTTGGCCTGAATATTCAAAAACCAAGCATGGAACGATGACAGTTCATTGGACTGCCCATAGATGCATATATGACTGCATGAAATATTCAGTGAACACAGAAATTTATGTCAGTGTTTTTGATAATTGTTTTCAATTTTGAAAATGCAAATGAATTCGAATTTTACTGGAGAAGTCGAAGATAAAGCATAGTATTCAATTCGCGGTAATGGTCATAACACACTTGATGAATTACACCACTCGCCTGACGGCTCGCGGTGCAAACATTCATCTGCGTGTGTTATGACTTACATTACCGCTCATTGAACAATATACTATTATTTACTCTATAGTTGTTATGAGCTTCATGTGTTTGTGAATATTTATATATCCAATATAATTTTTTCAAATTAATACTAGCTGCTCTGACTTCAGGTGTTGTCCAACTCTTGTTTCTTATATTTAAACTTAGTCGCTCCAATGGAAGACATTCATTTATCGAAGAGCTTATAATTTGAATGAAATAACCGAAACAATAATTCACATCATCACTCTGATACATTGAATCGAAACTTTTCCCAGAAATCACACTGGAAAGACTTTCAAGCTTATTGAGAGAGCAATCCCTGAAAGTCACCTATTCAGTATACAAAAAGTGAGTGTGTTCACCAATATATTCACCAATAAACACTCGGACATCGTAACAGTTCACATTAACATTTGTTTAGACATAATCTAGTTTGGAAATCGAAGTATGTCCCAATCTATTAGTGAAAATTCTCGTTGGTTGGGTAGATGAAACATGTAGATTGAAGCATATCATAAGATCTTGCAGAAGGCTTTTATAAATGCAGTCAGTTTTCAAGAAGTCGATATTCCGATCGCCACACAAGAAAACAAAATTGGACATTCGAGAAGATCGTTGGAGACTGCAAGCTAATTCGTACAAAAAAACCTCAAAATCACCACTAAGTGATATGCATACACTTACTACACATACAGATTTCTCATTCAATTTAAGTTTTACAGCACAAAGCTCACAGTGAACTTGGCTACAAAGTGAAGAATATTCTAAGTTTTTAAATTCAAAACCTGTTTTAACATAAATAAGAGAACTTAGAGAACCCCCGTGGCAGCCAGTTGGACGGCAGAAATGAGCTGCTAGAGTATAGGCAGCTAAAGTGGCATATGAAACACTTTCACTACTACACCAGTGCTCAGCAACACTCAGTACATCCGGCGATTCCTCCCCAACAAGAACTTCCAAACTATTCAGTTTATTAGATATGCACTGCACATTCAGTTGAATCAGTTTCAATTTGCTAGAGTTTTTTGTAGCTATCACAGGAAGAATTGATTCAGCAGGAATTTGGAGGCTGATTTATTTTCAGGCCAATTCTCACCATTCAGTGCTTTCTCAGATTCGCTAGTTGGAATGAGTACCTTGAAAGACGAATAGCTATCCGGATACTTTGAATTCAGAATTTCACATTTAGCTCCTGAAAATCTAGTCAAAAGAAATTCTTGAAAATCCTCCGCAGTAGTTCCTGGTTTAAGGTTTGAAACGTGGAGGGCTTTGAGCCTGTCCACCCCCACAACATTAGTTGAGCCAGAGAAACTCCCTACTGGTAGCGGTTTCCGCACCCTATTCTTTTTATTCTTAACATACTCCCAATTACCATCTGTTTTTGCAGGAACATTTGTAGTTGTTAATTTCAATTCCGTCTTCGGGAGGAATCAGAGCGTCGGAACTCGGAAGTAGAAGGGCTAACAGAAATCCCTCTCGTGGCCCCCGAAGTCATATTTTCGGAATTAGAAGAAATTGCATAATTTTTTTGTCCTTTCATCTTGGATTTATTTTTTTTATTATTTTTTTTTAACGTCTGTGTGAGGGGAAAACCCTTTATGGGCACCGAGAGGGTCCGCACTCTTGGTAGTGTGAGAATCCAGGACCTTGTGTGGTTACTCACTAAAAACCCCTCACACTTCAATGGAGGAGTTCTTCATCCTGCCCTCGCAGCGTCCCTTAACAAAAGAGATGAGCTGCAAGTGGCTTCTAGAGTTCATGGGACCTGATGATATGGAGTGACCCGAGCAACACTGCTTTCTGCATTCTGTGCGCCAATACCTCGGCCAGTGATCTGCAGACCGGGATAATCTTCAGTTCATCCACGTAGTTAGCTCTCATTCCACCGAGACATCCTATGTTAAGTACGACCATCCTAATTTTATGACCTGGGTATAAAGTTCCAAGCTCGAACATAAGGTCTTTGTATTTTTGCCTCTTCTGTTCTTCCTTCATCACAACATTATTTTCAGCCGGGAAAGAGAATTCCACGACAAATAACTCCTTCAACTCCTTGTCCAGCTGAAGTATGTCTGGCTTAACAGCATTGATCTGACGTGTTGTTGAGACAGGATAGTTCTAGCATATGCGAGCTCTTTCGTTCTGAACCACCGCTTCAATCTCCAGAGGCACATATGGTAGCACCGGTTCTTTGTCTCATCTCATACGCGGCTCTCAGATGGAAGTATAGAATTCGGAGTGCCGCGTTGTGTCTCTCTACATACCCTGAGGGAGCATGGACTCTGCAGGCGGAAAGGATGTGCATAATCGTTTCCTGTTGCCCATGGCAAGCCCTGCAAGTTGTTGGGGTGTCCATTTTCATGATGTTCTTTTTATACCATCTCGTATTCAGTACTCCATCTTGACACGCCATCACAAATCCTTCTGTCTCTGACTTAAAGCTAGCTGTCTTTAGAAAGGCGAAAGACAATTCTTCAGACAGGTCCTGGTCTTTTTAACTCCTGAAATATATGGAGTGCCAGGTCTTACTCATATGATGTTCGAGTAATGTATCTGACTGAGACTTTCGGATCAGTCTTGCTAGGCTTCTTTGGTCCGCTTGAGTCATCGGTGTTCCAGCGAGCTCAGGATTGATTGATAAGCCGGTTATGCTGAGCTTCTCCATGGCCCTTTGTGCAGCTCGGAATAGGAAGGCTCCATGGTTTTCAGAAGCGGATCTTCACTTCTTAGAATCCTTACTGCCATTTCCAATGTTTGTTGATAGTGTTGATATTCCAAACATTGCAATCCTCTACCCCCCTGGCTTCGAGGATATCCTCTGTATTGAACTGTTGGAATGTAGGCTACGATTCATGTTCATCGTTTTCCTTGTTGACCTATCAAGATCGAGGAGTTCGTTTACCGTCCAGTTCACCACCCCGAAAGAGTCGGTGATAGTTGGGATGGCTAGCATATTTGCAGCAGATACTTTGTTCTTTCCCGACAGCTGCGATTTCCATATGTCTCTCATCTTCTTTTTGTAGCTGGCTGTTAAGGCATCCTTTATCTGGGTTGTCTCTAGTACACCCCTCTGTTTCATCCCAAGAAACTTGTAAGTTTCTCCGTCTGCGAGGTGTCGAAAAGTCATTCCATCTTCCAGTCGAATATCTTCTCCTGCGTCTTCAGCTTTTCCCCTGCGCAGATGAAAAACAGCGCACTTGTCCAAACCGAATGACATTCCCATTGCTGAAGTGTAGTCTGAAACGATATTCAGTAGTTGCCGCAGTGCGGACTCGGAGGGAGCGTAGAGCTTCAAGTCGTCCACGTACAAGAGATGCGAGATCAGGTGGTTCCTTCTGCCTGGTGGTCCGGCCTGGTATCCTATCTTGCTCTCCCTTAACTCAATTGTTAGTGGTATAAGAGTTATGCAGAATAATAACGGGCTTAGCGAATCTCCCTGGAAAACTCCTCTCCTGTATCTCACCCATCCCGTATAAACGGTTCGACCCTCTGCTCGGATGGCAAACTTCGTTTTCCACAGCGCTATGATGTTTTCTTTCGCGTGGACGATGTTAGGGTGGACTTTCAGCATTTTCAATAACCGTATTATCAGTTCGTGCGGCGAGGTGTCATATGCTTTCGCGTAGTCTAACCATGATGTGTGTAGGTCGGGCTTGTAGTGTCTGGCGTCTAGACATACTCTCCTGTCTATGAGCATGTTGTCCTTGCATCCTCGCACTCTTGCACTCCTTTCTTTGCTCCCCTCTGTTCGTAGATACTGTTCCACACTGGTCCAATAATCCTCAGTATTTGATCTAGAATTACACTAGTGAGCATCTTATACAGTGTATTGAGGCAAGTGATTGGGCGATAGTTCTTGGGTTGCCCTAAATCACCCTATTTTCGTAGCAGCACTGTTCTACCCTCCACTAACCATGACGGAATGGGCTCATGGCGAGTCAGCATTCCGCTGAATAATCTTGCCAGGTGTTGATGTGCAGCTGGAAATCTCTTCCACCAGTAGTTTTGAATACCGTCCAGTCCAGGTGCTGTAAAATCACGCTTGTTCTTAAGGGCTTTTTTAATATCTTCGGTTGATATTTCAGAAAGTTCATCGTTCTGCGGTTGGTTTTGATCACACATCTGCTGGAATCTGAGTAGTGCTGGAGTATCCCTGGTTTCTGCTTGTTGTTCATACAGGCTTTTCCAAAAAAAATTTATTATTAATATTATTTTGCCGGTTTACCGGTTCGGATAAGGGATGAAGTGATTTGTTCTCCTGAAAAGTGATCGACTCAGATTCAGATGCAGAATCGACAGTAGACAATACGTCGGAAGGTGGAAGAGGCGAAGACACTCGCAGAACGTACATCGAATGGTATCACCATGTTATCAGGGGAATTCCGCTCAGCTGTTTTACTCTTCTTATCGTTATTTATGTTTGTTTTTAATGACTGGATCTCCCCGATAAGCGATGATATTCGTTTACTTTGGGAATCAATGAGACTTTTCAATTGAAAAATTTCTGACTTCAAGGGGGCAACTACAACACTTAACATCTCTTGAATGGCCATCATAAATGGCTCATCACATGCCGCTTAATCAACCGGAGGAGACACCGATGAAATATCCGCTTTATTTGGAATTTGGCAATTTCCACAAGTCCACTTTTCAATCCTTCCACTTGCACGCATTTCATTGAAGGAATCAATTGAAACATTCATGCAACCAACATGAAAACAATTTTCACAATTTCCACACTTGATAGGATCATGATTTCGATCAATCTTATTCGAACAATGAGAGCAACTTATACGCGTGACGACATTGTTGAAAGAATTCCAAACTACGGATTCCATCAGGATGGAATTTCGTATTCAGATGAGGAATGACGTATGCAAGCTACGTGCAGAGTTTTTTCTAGATCGCCTAACCAGAACTATATGAAATTCTAGCGAATTATCGAAAAAACTCCTGATATTTTTGTTACGAATCTCCCGGGAACGTTAATGATTTCTTTGTGAGCTCTTGTCAATTATTTTACAGCTTCTGATTTCAAGTGATCCATTTTTTCTTTTAGTGTAATCCGTTGATGATTGACGAAAATATACCCATATCATTAGCAATGAATCGCTTCTGTCTACAAGTAGACATAAAAAGCAGAATTTTCGTGCTTTACGAACGAATGTGCAAGATTGACGGTAGAATACATAACCTATTGCATATACAAGAATGTCTATTGAGAAGGGTGGTGGAGAAGATGTGTGAAATGATCAAGAAGGATGAAGGCTTGAAGATGCAGATTCAAATAAGGAGTATGATGATGAAGCCTGAATATATAAGCTTATTCAACAACCTACTGAATGCAAGTTTGGGGCTGAGGAAGAATCTTGATACATTCCGCATTTGTTGCGATAGGCTCCTCATTATCGAAGAGGAAAGAAACTCGATAGGCAAGTACAATTTTATTGCAATCTATTCATGTATCACAAATTAATTCGCACAATGGACAGAAGAACAGATAAACAATGGAGCCACATTACTTCCATTGGAGAATCGCCTGTGGTCAAACAAGCGAATATCCAATGAGATTTGTCAAACAGTCTTGAATTTGAAGATTGTAGATGCAGCCTGTAGGAATTTGAATTCTTTGAATTTCATCGAAACCCATGTACCAATTAGGGATTGCATTCCCGGTTTACCGGTTTACCGATTTACCGCCCTTAATGTTCTTCAAATTACCGACGAAGAAACCGACATCTTTTACCGGTAATTTCGATAAAAAAATGCCAGCGCTGATCCGTTTTTTCTGTAATGCACGGCAGCGCGGAACGGATGGATTGTATAATATTCAAGTGTGTAGATGTGTGAAAAGGAAATGCAATATTTTTGGAAAGAGGGAATTCAGGGGAAATACTAAGAAATGGCTCTCGCAGCACTCATGACAACTCGGCCTGCTAGTGTGAAGACCTAATCTTATGGTATTGATATATCAATACTTCAATCACCATATCTTATTCTATTGATATATCAATACTTTCATCACTTAGCCGCGACCTAATCTCTGTTATAATTGTTCCTGCCGCAGTTATGGCTTTTTTGGACTCCACACTAGCCCAGTGGGCACACACACGTTGAATAAATGTTTTTTTAACGTTGATTGGTAGAAAAATACGTTATCGGTTGATTTTTCAACGTTGTCATTTCAGTTATGATTTATAACGTTAATTCAATACGTTTCAGTAACATATATCAAACGTAATTTTACAATAATCAGTTATAAAATTGAGTGCTAATGCGTTTCCTCCCGAAATTATTATAACGTTTATGAAAGATGTTATTTTAACGTTCTTATGTAACGATTCCCCAACTTCTAGTTCATTAGAATCGTTTCAAATACGTCTCCAGTCAACAATACGAATACGTTTATGGCAAATGTTATTTAAACGTTATCTGATGACAATTCCACAATTTCTCATTGATTTTTATCGTTTAAAATACGTATCCAATCAACAATATGGATACGTTAATGATTTACGTATGTTCAACGTACTTTTCTCACTTCCAGAAGAATAGTTCATCTGGAAAAACGTTATTATGAAAAAGAATGCTAACGTGTGTTCTGAACGTTTTTTTAACGTCCATTTTTCAACTACTAGTCTATTTAAATCGTTGAAAATACGTATCCTGTTAACAATACGAATACGTTTATGGAAAATGTTTTTTAAACGTTATCTAATAACAATTCCACTATTTTTCATTAATTTGAATCGTTTGAAATACGTCTCCAGTAAACAATATGAAAACGTTAATGATTTACGTATGTTTAACGTACTTTTCTTACTTCCCGAAGAATAGTTCATCTGAAAATACGTTATTCTGAAATCGAATTTTAACGTGTGTTCTGAACGTTTTTTTTAACGTCCATTCTTCAATTTTCTAGTCTATTTTAATTGTTGAGAATATCCAGTCAACAATTCGAATACGTTTATGGAAAATGTTATTTAAACGTTATCTAAGAACAATTCCAAAATTTCTCATTGATTCGATGGGAGGGTCATGAAAGTTGACAATACTTAAGATGAAAAACAATATAAGGCGCAATTGAATTAAATGTATTTTTCCTTTACATTTCATTTCACGCTACTGAGGTGAAATTCAAAGAGGTGAAAAAAATTTCAATAGATTGATTTACACAAAAGAAAAGCTGACATGTTTTAACAACTGGGCCAATAAATATTGACACTAATAATTTATTTTCAAATGGAATTCGTGAATTAGCACAAATTTGTCGAATTTCATCAGAAAATGAGGAAGATATTTTCAGGTGGCGGTACCTTCCAATGAATCAGCAATAAAAATTACTCTTCCAATTCCTCAACGCAATAATAATTCATATTCCTTTTCTACATTACAATCCACTTTCAAGGAACGGATTTGCACAATCTGGCAACAAAATCAGCTTTCGACACTGTTCGCGGCATGCGCAACTCGTCTGTGACGGTCGCATCATTCGTGAATGCGCGGGAAATGCTTCTCTCTGATTGGCTTGTGACATTGCGTCTTGCGTCTACTTCTGCGCCTACTGCTGAGAGCTTGAGTGGTCGCAAATGCAACCGCCATCCGGCCACTGACTTCAACATTCGACAACACAACCAGGCCCGGATCTAGGGTGGGGCAAGCGGGGCGCTTGCCCTGGGCGCCAGCTTAAGGGGGCGCCAAGTTACAACCAGAGGTTAAATTTTTTCAATTTCTGATTTGCTCGGAAGAAAGTGTTATTATTAAAGATGACCGACTCTGAAGTGCCATAAAGAAAGGACAGACATCGTATCAGTCCGAAACCATACAAAATGAAATTATCGATTAAATGGCCACCAAAGTTCGGAATAACATTATTAATGAGATCAAGGAGGCTAACTTTTTCACTTTTATGTTCGACTGCACCCCAGATGTATCTCACACAGAACAAATGAACCAGGTTATACGATATTTAAAGAGAACGGACTCTGGATATGAGACAAAGAAAAGTATTATTGACTCCTTAAAAGAAAAACTGGAGAATAGTAACATAGACAATTATTCTAGATATACTGCAAGCTGATGATTTAGATGTCAAAAAATGTCGTGGGCAATCCTACGACAACGGATCTAATAAGACTGGCATATATAGAGGAGTCCAATCCAGAATTCTACAGATGAAAGAGGTGGCTGTACTAGTTCCATGCCTAGCACACTCTTTGAATTTTATGGGTGTCCATTCGGCTTCATCATGTTCAGAAGCAGTAAATTCATTTGGTACAAAAACTGCATTCTTTTTTTGTTAGTCAACCACATGATGGACAATTATGAAAAGTGCATGAAAATAAATTTTAAAGGAAGTATCCAAACAAGATGGGCCAAACATCAAGCTGTTAATGCCTTGCTCGAAAATTTGCTGGTAGTTGTGAAGGTTGTGGAAGAAATCTCACTAGTCGCAGAATCCAAGTATGAAGCTGGTAATTTGCTTCATGCTGTGATGGATTTTAGATTCATCCTGAATCTAACAATTTGGGATAATATTCTGCGAGAGATCGATAGGGTCAACGTGGAAATTCAGAAAGTTCATTATCATTGATAGGTCTTGTGAGGATCTTGCAAGGAATTAGAGAAAAACCTATTGAAAACTGGATCTCGGAAGCTACACTCCTTTCAGAAGAATTAAATGTCGAGCCAATTCTTAGAAATGAACGTGTTTCCAAGAAATGTGAGAGGATGAGTCAAGAACGCTAGATCTAGTTGGTTTATTCTCGAAGGAAATTAAGGTTGTTTTCGACAGATAATTGTTAAAAATCAGAAAAAGATTAGAAAGTGCAGAGAATCTGCATTCGAATTTCGCATTCCTCAATGGCCATGCCCTTCTAAACATGCAAAAAGTGTATCTGCAGAAAAATGGCAACTTTTTAGCGCAAAAATATTGAAGAGACTTGAATGCAGTCGATTTTTGTTAGGAACTAGCGGTTTTCAAAGAGCTGGTTCCTGAAATTAGTGAAAGATATATTAAACCTGCTACAAATTCTTCACAGGCAAGATCTGCAAGAAGCATTCCCTAATGTTAGTATAGCTTTAAGAATATACTACACATTACCTACCTCGTCTGCAAAATGTGAACGCAGTTTTAGCAAATTGAAAATAATAAAACATTATTTGCGTCCCTCAATAAGTCAGGAACATCTCTCTGGCTTCTTAGCTATAGAAAACAAAAATTGCTTCCGAAACAGATTTCGAGGAGCTGATAGATGCGTTCACGGAAAGAAAATCACGCCGCGTGTAGCTGTGAAGAAAAAAATCTAATTTCTTTCCTTGTGATATGTTCCTCATTATTAGTTTTCATTTTTATTATTCATTTGTATAATTTATTTTTGTTATTTTTTATGAATTCATATATGAGGTATGTATAACACAAATGGGGGGGCGCCATCATGAATTTTTGCTCCGGTCAGAAAAAATCGTAGATCCGGGCCTGAACACAACAGGCAAGCAAGTCTCGTTGATGTTGATGGTTCAGTGTGTTGAGTTTCAGAGTTTCGGTTATATTGTATCAATTATTATAATAGTGTTGTTAATTACATGTGAGTTGGTGAGTACTATAATAATCATTCAAGCACCTATGATTCAAATGCTTGGAAATTTCAGTTCAATCACTTTATACTTCTGAGTGTACCCGTTCTACCTCCATTTTCCACCAATTTGATTTTGCCAAGCGTCGGTTTTATTTCAGGTGAGTATTCTGTTTCAATTCGCTTTTTTTCTCAAGTTGTATTTTATTGATTGGCAATTATAAAATATATTGGTTAATATTTGCATCTGCATTTTGGATATCGATATTAATCTTGAAATTTTCATGAAAATTGAATTATTTTCGAATAATTCTTTTCTGCTTTATTCGAAGCAATTCCAATAATAGATCGTGACAATAGCAATTACTATGAAAATGCTAGTTTTCTATAATACTTTTCTTGGAAAAAATAAAATCTATTAGATGTAGATGTGTTAACCAGAAAAAAATTTTCATATAAATTTCAGAATAGAATGCTCGTGTCTGATTTTTTTTTCATATTTGTAGAGGCTGTTAAGATTTCCTTCCCAACCAAAGAAATAGATGAGTTTCGACTTTGCAGTCATGAAAGAATGGCTGAGATTTGCCTCGGCGAGGTTGAAGAAACCTTCCATGGACGTCGAGACGATGTGGAGAGCCTTTTCTGATTGCCTGTTTGCCCAGATTGAGAGATGTTCGCACGAGACGTCGAGGATATGTATTCCTTCCAAGCCGTGGATTGACGACAGAGTTTACCGGATGATTCGCCATAAAAAAGCTTTGTGGCAGAGATATCTGCGTAGTGGAGGGGATGATGATTTTATGGTCCACCGCAACTACTCCAATGCCTTGGGCAAGGTAGTTTTGGACGCCAAGAGAAAATTCGAGACCAATTTAGCCTCTTCCGGAAACTCCAAGCACTTCTTCAAATACGTCAGGTCTGCTATGAGTACTAAGGTCTCGGTGCCTCTAGTTCGAGATAGTGACGGCATGATTTGTGACTCGTCGCAGGAGACGGCCGAAGAGTTCTCCAGGAGCTTTGCATCCTCATTTTCTGTTGAACCAGCATTTGTTCCAAGTGCACCGTTCTGGCAGTCCAGAAATGAGTTGAACTCAGTTAGTTTTCCACCCGAATTAATATCAAGGCATCTTTCTGAACTCAAAGCATCTACTTCGCCAGGTTGTGACGGCATTACCGCATCTGTCCTCAAGAACTGCTCTCTCGGTCTCGCCCATCCCTTGTCTATCATTTTCGAAGAATCCTTTTCTTCAGGCACTCTTCCATCTTCATGGCTCGAAGCAAGGGTGACACCTATTTTCAAGAAGGGAGACAAGCTGGATCCTTCCAACTACCGCCCAATTAGTTTGACTTCCATCGTTGGCAAAGTCTGTGAGAGAATTATTCTCGACCAGATAATTCACTTCGCTACGGAAAACAATCTCCTTCCAGCCAGTCAGCACGGTTTTCTGCCAGGTCGATCTATAATAACCAACCTATTAACATGTGTTGACGAGTGGTCGAGTATGTTGGATGGTGGTGCTCCAGTCGATGTGGTGTATTTGGACTTTTCCAAGGCGTTCGACCGGGTACCACACAAACGACTGTTGGCGAAGCTTAAAGAACTTGGTATACGCGGCCCCCTTCTTGCCTGGATCAGTTCTTTTCTCTCAAACAGGATGTTTCGTGTTCGTGTGGGTGATTCCCTGTCGAGTGCCAGAAGCGTTACCAGCGGTATACCCCAGGGATCGGTACTTGGACCTATCCTATTCATCCTATATACCTCGGACCTACCAGGCCTGTTGAGGTCCAAGTGCTCACTGTTCGCCGATGATACTAAGATATACGGAAATCCCATCTCTGATGCTGCTCTGATCCAAGATGACCTTCGAGCCCTACATGAGTGGTCAAGGAAATGGCTCCTTCCACTGAATCTTGAAAAATGCAGAGTGATTCACATGGGCAAAAACAATCCGAGGACCGCTTATCATATATCAGGCAACGTGGTTGAGTCCACCAAGACGCATTCTGACCTTGGTGTTATTATCTCTGAAAATCTATCCTGGTCAGAGCATATTCTGCACATCACCAACAGAGCCAAAAAAGTGTTGTATATGATTCAGAAAGCCTTTCCTCGAAGCGACATACAGGTTTGTAAGACACTGTACACATCTTACGTGCGCCCAATCTTGGAGTTCGCTGGTCCTGTCTGGTCTCCAACACTAGTCCGTGGTGCCACGCTTCTGGAGTCAATTCAGCGACGAGCTACGCGTCTTCCTTACGGTCGATCCCGCCCATCCTACGAGGAGAGACTAGCTATCTTTGATCTCCCATCATTTGCCAGCCGCCGTACTCGTGGGGACTTGATCACCACATACCGAGCGCTCAATGGTATGTTCGGTGTAGACGTTTCTCATCTGTACCAACTAAATGCTGACCAGCGACTTCGAGGACATCGTTTCAAGTTACGGAAGGAGAAGTTCAGGCTGCCTTGCAGGGAGTATTTTCTTTGCAATCGTGTTTTCGACCTATGGAATCGCCTTCCAGAGAGTATTGTTGCCTCGCCATCCGTGAATGCTTTCAAAAACAGTTTCGACCGGTGGGCCAGTGCTTGAGTGTTCATACTGTGTTATAATCTTTTTTTTTTGTACTGTGGAATTCATATTTTCATTTCTTTTATTGAGTTTATAGGTTTCTACCTCTACTCATATCTTTATGTAATAATAATAATAATAAAGCAAAATAGACGAACTATTATTTTATTTTTGTTTCTTGGATATGTTATAGTGAATGTCTCACTTTATAATATATTTTTTATAATAATCAGAAATGTTTTTTTTTTCATGAGGTTCACCAATTTGAAAACACAATGTAACTTTCGATTCAATTATGATTTATTCGTACCTATTTGTGAAAACTCAAATATAGAATCCATATATTCTTTTTAGGTTATCATATTATACAGGGTGAGTCTTTGACTTGTACATATATTTTAACTGTAGATTCTTGATGCTAAAGGAAACCTTTTTTTCATTTTCCATTTTTCCGAATTCGGCTCTGTTAAAGAGATATAGCCATTTGAAAAAAAAAGTTGAGCTTAATGCGTGCCTGGATCAATTCTCTGCAAACACCTCAAAGTTCATACTTTTCGATTGAAATTGAGGTGATTATTAAATGTTCTGGTTGATACAATTAGAAAATACTCAAGCACTGACCTTATTTGAATAAGAATGTTACAAACACGATATTTCCTAACAAAACACTCAGTTCTGTCCGATCATTTCGGCAATTGAAAAGCTATATTTCTCCCACCAAAATAAGTTCCTCCTTCGATTTTCCTGAAGATTAGTTTGTAAACACCAATAATTTGTTCATATTTTCCTCGATATTCTAAAACGATCGCATAAAAAATGGTTTTTCACTAACCTATCCTAACTCCATTAACCAAAGTCATATGATTCAGGGTCAATGACATAAGCTTACCACATTCTCTGTGATATAGCACAGAACTATAGAGAAGACGATGCCAGATTGCCGATTTTCTCTTCAAACAATGCGAACTCAAGAAAGCAGTACGTCCCCTATCGCCAATATAGCGCTACGTTCCTAATTTCAGTTGCCATGCATCCACGGCCTTCTGAAGGGAAGAGTAGGCCCTTAGACCCTTTGTCTAAGAGTAGGCCACTCTTCCCTTCAGAAGGCCGTAGATGTAACCGCGATGCTCTGTGCTCCAACCAGTCCAACCTAAAACGTTATAGCACGGCATAAACAAATTTCACGCTTTATTTATTTACAGAGAATGAAGCAAACAGGTGATGATTATGTAAATGACTTTCAGTGAATTGATGTAATATTATTAGTGTCGTTCTGGTGTCGAGTTATATTGTTTCGATAGATATTTTGCTGAAGGACTGGTAACAATGAATTTCAAATAGAAACTGCATATAAAATGAATAATTTTATGTCCCACGATTGTGGAATTTTATTATCACATATCTCTACATCCAACTTTTTTCATCATAGAGATTTTAGTCTTGACAAAGTTGAAAAACATTCTGACAACGTTGGTAACTTGTTGAGAGGCCAGAGAAAAATCATATTCGATGAGATTTGACTCAGGACAGGATTCAGGTTATTCTTGAAATTCATGATTTTTTCCTCTAATTCAATCTTATACAATTAGGAATAACTTGAGAACGACGCGTGTTATTGAAAAAATATAAGAATACTTTTGTTTTCTAAAATAATTAATTCTTCAGAAAACGTGAACCGTTCATCTTTTTCAAGTGGTTTTATAGTATTTTTGCGTGAATTTATAAGTCGACTGTACTGTAACTTTCTTACCAGTAGAAATATGAAATAAGTTTCAATTGAGGAATATACACCATGAATAGAGTAAACAATCAACCAAAATTCAGTTCATTCGAAATATCGGTTCCGAATATATGGAAAGAATAGTGTTAATTTCATGGATTTTTGACACCCTGTATCTTCCAAACGAAACCGAATTTTGAAAAATGGTATGGGTAAAAAGTGTTTCGTTTGATGAGAGGAATCTACAGTCAAAGACTCACCCTGTATACCTACCTATACGTTTTAGTTAAACAATTGAATAATTTATGCAAGATTTATATTTTTCCATTGGAAAATGTTTATCATAGTAATGACTTCTTGTTCAAGGAACATTATACATTATTATACGAAATTTGTGTAATATAGGTAAACATTTCAATACAATGTTCAGATTATGCTCAAAATATATTGAATCATTACGTTGAAAGACAACGGTTAATGAGGATAAAAATTTTGGTGAAAATTAACATTTTTAATATGTTAATGATTGAACATATAAACTCGTAGGGTAATATAATATACAGGGTGTCCGGTAAACCTTGTACAATATTGAAACTGGTGATAGACCAGGTCATGACTGTTCAGAATATCAGAATTTCACCTCAGTAAAAAAAAACACCATTTTCGAGATAATGGGCATTTTCTTAATATCTAGAAAATCACTACCTCACCTCCGTTTTTTGATTGCTATGTCTAATATATCAAGTTCTGAAAAACTGTTTTGTACGTCTGAAAGCATCACTCATCATTAATCTTCAGCAACAAAGATATTTGAATCAGTCTCAATTTGTAGACATAGCACTCAAAAAACGGAGGTGAGGTAGTGATTTTCTAGATATTTAGAAAATGCCCATTATCTCGAAAATGGTGATATTTTTACTGAGGTGAAATTCTGATATTCTGAACAGTCATGACCTGGTCTATCACCAGTTTCAATATTGTACAAGGTTTACACGTTATAAATTAACTTTCAGACTGAGCACAAGGTATATTATAATAATACTTTGAAAGACAACGTTTGTGTATAGGTATATGATATGGTGGAAATAATAGTATATTATTTCATTAGGAGGAGAAGTGTCACTTTTCGTGGCGAGCTTGAGTTTATCCGCCGAACGGAGTGAGGCGGATAATTGAAAGCGAGCCACGAGAAGTCACTTCTTCTCCGAATGAAATATGCTATTTTATTTCCAAACGTTTTCAAATTCATGAAAATTGTACATTTAATGTAACTTTATCAAATAAAAATGACGTTTGAATTGGGAGTTTTTGTGTCCTATGCATCTATGTTCATGGTAACCAAGTATTTTTTTTCCTAGCAACACTTTTTCCTGCCGCCGCGCCGGAGGGAAAAGTAAATATTTCTCCGCCTAGGCGGAGAAATTGAACTTTTCGATGATCCTGTCAGTCGAGAACTGACGTTATTATCGTACGTTTGGAAATAAACGTTATTTATACGTTATCAGTTAGACAGTAAACTTGTATGGTAGAATAATATACATACACGTTATAAATTAACGATAATATTGCGCCCAATTTGTATTTAATCAATACGTTGAAAGACAACGTTTATGAAGTATATATGATATGGTATGAATAAACGTTATTTATACGTTATCGGTTAGACAGTAAACTTGTATGGTAGAATAATATACATACACGTTATAAATTAACGTTAATATTGCGTCCAATTTATTTTTAATCAATACGTTGAAAGACAACGTTTATTAATAACAAAATTCTCGATGCAAGAAAACGTTTTTTCCCGCGACATGTTTACTCTTTTTCAACGTTTGGTTATGTAACATGTTTTCAACGTATTTTCTACGTGCGCGTGCCCACTGGGAGGAGGCCGAGTTGGCATGAGTGCTGTGAAACTGTGAAAGCCATTTCTAAGTATTTCCCCTGAAATCCCTGTTTCCAAAAATATTGCTATTTCTTTTTCACACATTTACATTATTTCGATCCCTTCAGTTTAATGAAAATGGTCCATGTAAAACAAAGCTAATAAGCTTTGTTTTCTCAGGGCCTAAAGGAATCGAACGAGTCGTTGAAAAAGTTAGAAACGACAGATATTTTTTTTTAATACTATTTCGAATGCATCTTACATAGGTATATTTTTGTCAACTTTCGAATCGGTATGTTAAATTTTACTTTTGCATTTAATTGAATTTCAACAAGTAAGTTTTTTGTAATTATTGCTTACTTCCTATAGTTATTCATATGATTGCTAGGCTACAAAAAGTGGGTAAATAATAATTATGAATATTGAAACCAACACTATTTTACTACCTTCAATTTTAAAAAACCGTACTATAGGGATTTGGTTGATTGTATTGAGCTGGAATGGATTAGAAGGGGAGTACAAACAGGCGAGGATAGACGCGCGCATGCCGCGAGAGCTGAGGACTCGGAAAGCGGTGGGACTCGGGTATACGGTTACGAAAAAAAATTATGCGTCATAAACTGCCCTCCATCATGTCATGTGGACAAAAGTGCATATTTTGAGATACTGGAAATGCCCATTCATCTCGTTCGTTCTTTGAAATCCAATTACTATTTCATAAAGGATAACCGACCGTTGAACCGTGCGTCAACTACCAAATTCAGAATTTCTAGTAAGGGATTTAGTATTTGACGCAACGGTTGACCGTCGGTTATCCTTTATAATACCTGCCCTTAGGAACAATAATTTGATAAATACGAATATTTCAAAACTGACAACAAAATAAACACAAACTGAAATTACGAGCATTTCAACCTCAAAATACTGGATAGGACATCTCAGATAGATGGTCGTAGAATTATTATCTGCAGTCACGTTAGAGTCATTAAGACGAATGTTGCCACGGTGTTTTAGTGGATAACTGGCAACGTCATCAAATAATATGACTTGATCTATGGTGTATCCTGAATTCGTCATTGAAATTGAGGCGGGTATGTTCAGCAAATAAGATAGGAATAAAATAAGAATAAGAATGAAATATGAATATTAGGAGAACTCATTGGATTATACCATATATCTAATAATTCCTATATGGGCCATGAGCCAATCAAAACTGAAGCTGGGCTTTGGTAACAATCCAGATCTGCGCTTGTGCGGCAATATTGAGAATAAAAATATTTTTTTGATTCTGTCTCTCCCCGTCACATCGCATTATGTCGTGAAACGTATGTCATTCTTAACTTTATGTGAATAGTTCCGATCATAACCTCACAATTTCATGTGAAATGTTTCAATCGCTTTATTCCGTTTTCTTCAAGTCCTAAATATCATTGTTAACTCTTATTCATATTCTTAAATTGAATTGATAGTATTTAAGTGACATATTTTCATTCTCGATATCTATTTTCTTGTTGTCTTTCAGAATAAACATAACCTCTAAATTTCTCGCAATTTTTGAATTTCCAGTTGACGCAAGCGTACAACTCAATCGTTACCAAAGATTTGGCTTCAGTTTGAGACTGTGAAAAGCAGGGGTATAATCCATATTGATGTTATTAGATATATGGATTATACAGATGACTAGGATTATATAAGAAATAAAAATTGACCAATCACATTGCAGCATTTTTGTGCTTTATGAAAGTTGTAAGATGTTCTGTGCTGCAGGTTCTTAGTAGCGCGTTCGGCCAAATATCCGTTCACTCGTTTCAATGCATGTGTTTGACCACAGATTGGTCTGTGATTTGACGTTCTGACGATTACAGAGATGCGTATTGTCAGTTTCTAAATGAAATAACATAAAATAACCAGAAGAGATAATTGTTGGGTACTTTTGGGCTTATTCTTACTGCTTATTCTTCGAAATGCACATGTTTCTCTTTTTCTATTCTTATTTCTATCTTATTTGCTGTACAAACCAGCCTTTAGACATAGGATTATTACTATTATTTTGAATTATAATCTATATATATATAAAAGAAAGATGTTGGTTACACCATTTATAACTCGAGATCGGATGGACTGTTTGTTATGAAACTTCATATATGGATTCGTCTACGGTCTGGTTATTATAAAATACAATAAAACTCTGAAAAAATCGATGAAAATTTTACTAATACAGAAAATGCTTTTCCTTCTTTCGAGTAAGGCCACTAGGTTTCGCTACAGTTAGACAGCGATGTAAACATATAGTGTGTAATTTGGGTTGCCTCCAACTCTGCGCTGTTGACCAAAGCCGAAATGTCTTAGCGTTAGATTGCAGATCTCTAAAAGGATGAGATTTCGTTGAGATATGTCTGATATGAGAGTAGTTTCGTTCTTACCATTTCAGGTGGCGCTATTCAGACATTATGACTGATTATTATTAGTTATTTTCACATCTTTATTTATTCAAAATAACGTAATCGTGAAGGTATTGACATCAATTACTGTATAATTTGCATAGAATTCTATCACAGTGAATTTTTATCGAAATTTCAAGTAAATCGCATTTTGTCGATCAGTTTCAATCGTGAGTTGTCCATTATTCTCATATTTTCTCATGATTTTTTAAATGTTTTTGAATTTCTGTTTGGGTAATAAATATATTTGCGGAAATAACTGAATCCAAAATAGCCATAATTAGTAATTGACATTATTACATTTGTGTTTCTGTTCTGTGTGACAGCTCATATCCATGGAAACATGTCCTACATGGATATAGCTTTTTTTCATGGGAGGGGGGTAATAACGATTGAAAATCAGGTACACAATGTATGAAATATTTTATGTGCACCACATTGTGTAACTTTTTCTAGGGACTTCGATACTCATGGGGGGTGATCTGAGTTTCGTCTAGCATCAACTCGATTTGACAATTAAAAAATCAGAGAACCAAGCCGTTGATCTCCGATCACCGGTGATTACGATTTGTGAGTTTCATCGTAAGTATCATTTAGGCGTAACAAAGTTCGCCGGGCCAGCTAGTTTATACATATATTGATGAAGAGTCGTTTTTCACGAGATATTTTTAGGATTATGGATAAATTATTAATGTTCAGGGTGGGCTAAATTCATTGTCTACCGAAGGGATCTCGAGAACTATAGCAGCTAGACGAAAACTGATAACACATTCTAGAGCATCTTTTTCCTGACTGAGAATAATGGTATATTATTCAACGAGCGGTAATGTAAGTTATAACACACGCAGTTGAGTTATGCTGCGCGAGCCGTCAGGCGAGTGATGTAATTCATCAAGTCTGTTATGACCATTACCGCGCATTGAATACTATACTTTAACTTCGACTTCTTCAGTAAAATTCGAATTGATCTGCATTTTTAAAATTGAGAACAGTTGTCAAAAGCAATCTCTGTGGTCGAGAATCGAATCGCGTAGAAAACGTGAAGAAACAAAAAGTTTTCGAAATGCAATGTTTGGATATTCAGACCGACGGAAATGCAGAAATCAATGGCGAGAACGTTACCTTGATATCTGAAATAGAATTCCTGACCGATCCGACATCTTTATCCATTTGGTAAGCAATTTCGATTTTCCTATTTGTATTAGAGTGAGTTATAGGCGTGAGTTATTTCAACTCACGCTATAGGATATATAATGGATATATTATTATATGAAAGTAGTATATTATGCAACGATCATGTAATAATGGTTATTTATACGAGCATAAACCGGGATACGAAATGAGCAGGAGGCGAATTTCGTATGGTTTATGCGAGTGTATTAATAACCATTACATGAGAGTTGCATACGCTATTTTATCTACATCCGTTAAATGATGAAGAAGCTATATTTATCCATTTTCTGTTTCAAGGCTATACCTGAAATGTGAACAATTCGGTCTGGCATCCAAAAACGATTTATCGGGCTGGAATTTGAGCTGAAAAGTAAAAATATACGTTAGTCTTCGATAATCGAACAAATACTTTTCATCAAATAGCGATTAAATTCGAAAAATATGCATCTTAAAAAATTATGTCAGACCTCGAACGTCAACGCGATAATTCAAATTCTCTGCACCAGCCAGGTCTATGACGCCGAAAATTTTGCGGTGAGATTCGCAATTTTCGGGAATTTTTTTAAAATACTTCCCGATATCGCAGAAAAAATCTAAAAACACCGCCGTGGAGCTGCGTTCTTCCCCTATCCAACGCCTTCCTCTCCGTAGCGAACGGGAGCCGCTTGATTGAAAAATAATGGATTTCTATTGATTAAAAATCTGTATCGTGATAGAAATATGTATCGTAATGGATATCATTACAAAAAGGATTATGGATATACAGGGTGTTTGGAGGGTGAGTAGCCATAGGTGAATGGTGGATAGGTGATGCTCTTGGCTACTTGTTGCGCCTTATAAAATATCATTTTGCCCAAAGTTCAAGGTGTTATAATTTTTTACCATTTTTCTAGAAATTTCCCATTTTTCTCATTAAAACCTCGAATTTTTTCAAATTTAATGCTCGAGGTGCCTATAAAATGATTTATTTCCTTAGTCTAGTCTTGTCTTATTCAGATCGAATCATATTTTCATACAAACGTCTCGAAAAAACCTGACAGCGTTGTCTCAAACATCAAAATTAAAAAAAAAATAATGTTGTGTCCACTTTACAAAGTGAAATAAAAAGAAAAATTACATGGTGTTGGGTTTCAAAATGGCTTTAAAAACTTCTCTAGTTAACACTCTTTGCAATGGTAGGTAACATGTACCATTAATAATCAGATAACTCAACAAAAAACCGTTTTGTCTTCAAGGATGCCTTGAAAGGATGACGACAAAACTATTCCATTGAGCAGGCAAAATCTTTTCTCTCATTCTACCACAGCTAAAAATAGCGTGCCCTCATCGGCGTGAAAACAGCAACGGTTTTGCTAGCAACGGTTTTAGCGGGTGCACCGTAACTATTGATCCCAGCTGAGAATATGCCTCGTTGAAAGATTCGCTATTGAAATTTCGCTGGCGACTGCAGAATTATTAGATAATATTCAAACTCTCAATGATATCATCGACATTCATTCGAGATCGATTAAATAAGGTGGTCATAAGAGGGTGAAAAAATAAAACACTGCTGAATGTTACGTTCACTTAAACCTAAAAACAAATTGACATGAATTATATTGATATTTTAATATATTATGTATATGTGATTGATATTGATATTGGATCGGATATCAAAATGGTGAATAAAAATCGACGCTATCCATTGCCGTGCGCTAGAAGTGGAACGAATGTACTTTGAAAATTTCGAATGGTCAGTACAATGAAATTCGAATTTGGAGTTGTCGCTCATCTTGAGGTAGTTTTTGGCGTTGACTAAAATGAGAAGAAAAATTCCTAATGGATGGATCCCATTGTCGGGCTTCAGGGGCGGCGCAGCAGGACTTTGAAAATTTCGAATGGTCAGTACAATAAAATTCAAAACAGGGATTGTCGCTCATCTTGGGGTAATTTTTGGCGTTGACGAAAATGACAAGAAAAATTCCTAATGGATGGATCCCATTGTCTGGCTTCAGGGGCGGCGCGGTAGGACTTTGAAAATTTCGAATTGTACGTTCGATAAAAACCAAAACAGGAGTTGTCGCTCATCTTGAGATAGTTTTTGGTGTTGACATAAATGAGAAGAAAAATTCCTAATGGATGGATCCCATTGTCGGGCTTCAGGGGCGGCGCGGCAGGACTTTGAAAATTTCGAATGGCCAGTACAATAAAATTCAAAACAGGAGTTGTCGCTCATCTTGAGTTGATTTTCGGTGTTGACTGTGATAAGAACAAACTTTTTTAATCGATGAATCCCATTGTCGGGCTTCAGGGGCGGCGCGGTAGGACTTTGAAAATTTTGAATGGTACGTTCGATAAAAACCAAAACAGAAGTTGTCGCTCATCTTGAGTTGATCTTTGGTGTTGACTGTGATAAGAACAAACTTTTCTGATCGATGAATCCCATCGTCGGGCTTCAGGGGCAGCGCGGTAGGACTTTGAAAATTTCGAATGGTACGTTCGATAAAAACCAAAACAGGAGTTGTCGCTCATCTTGAGTTGATTTTCGGTGTTGACTGTGATAAGAACAAACTTTTTTAATCGATGAATCCCATTGTCGGGCTTCAGGGGCGGCGCGGTAGGACTTTGAAAATTTTGAATGGTACGTTCGATAAAAACCAAAACAGAAGTTGTCGCTCATCTTGAGTTGATCTTTGGTGTTGACTGTGATAAGAACAAACTTTTCTGATCGATGAATCCCATTGTCGGGCTTCAGGGGCAGCGCGGTAGGACGTTGAAAATTTCGAATGGTACGTTCGATAAAAACCAAAACAGGAGTTGTCGCTCATCTTGAGTTGATTTTCGGTGTTGACTGTGATAAGAACAAACTTTCCTAATTGATGAATCCCATTGTCGGGCTTCAGGGGCGGCGCGGTAGGACTTTGAAAATTTCGAATGGTACGTTCGATAAAAATCAAAACAGGAGTTGTCGCTCATCTTGAGGTGGTTTTTGGTGTTGACTAAAATGAGAGGAAAAATTCCTGATGGATGGATCCCATTGTCGGGCTTCAGGGGCGGCGCAGCAGGACTTTGAAAATTTCGAATGGTACGTTCGATAAAAATCAAAACAGGAGTTGTCGCTCATCTTGAGGTGGTTTTTGGTGTTGACTAAAATGAGAAGAAAAATTCCTAATGGATGGATCCCATTGTCGGGCTTCAGGGGCGGCGCAGCAGGACTTTGAAAATTTCGAATGGCCAGTACAATAAAATTCAAAACAGGAGTTGTCGCTCATCTTGAGTTGATTTTCGGTGTTGACTGTGATAAGAACAAACTTTTCTAATCGATGAAGCCCGACAATGGGATTCATCGATTAGGAATTTTTCTTCTCATTTCAGTCAACACCAAAAACTATCTCAAGATGAGCGACAACTCCTGTTTTGGTTTTTATCGAATGTACCTGTCGAAATCTTCAAAGTCCTACCGCGCAACCCCTGAAGCCCGACAATGGGATTCATCGATCAGAAAAGTTTGTTCTTATCACAGTTAACACCGAAAATCAACTCAAGATGAGCGACAACTCCTGTTTTGGTTTTTATCGAACGTACCAGTCGAAATTTTCAAAGTCCTACCGCGCCGCCCCTGAAGCCCGACAATGGGATTCATCGATTAGAAAAGTTTCTTCTTATCACAGTCAACACCGAAAATCAACTCAAGATGAGCGACAACTCCTGTTTTGAATTTTATTGTACTGGCCATTCGAAATTTTCAAAGTCGTGCCGCGCCGCCGCTGAAGTCCGACAATGGGATTCATTGATCAGGAATTTTTCCTCTCATTTTAGTCAACACCAAAAACCACCTCAAGATGAGCGACAACTCCTGTTTTGATTTTTATCGAACGTACCATTCGAAATTTTCAAAGTCCTGCCGCGCCGCCCCTGAAGCCCGACAATGGGATCCATCCATTAGGAATTTTTCTTCTCATTTTAGTCAACGCCAAAAATTACCTCAAGATGAGCGACAACCCCTGTTTTGAATTTTATTGTACTGGCCATTCGAAATTTTCAAAGTCGTGCCGCGCCGCCCCTGAAGTCCGACAATGGGATTCATTGATCAGGAATTTTTCCTCTCATTTTAGTCAACACCAAAAACCACCTCAAGATGAGCGACAACTCCTGTTTTGATTTTTATCGAACGTACCATTCGAAATTTTCAAAGTCCTACCGCGCCGCCCCTGAAGCCCGACAATGGGATTCATCGATCAGAAAAGTTTGTTCTTATCACAGTCAACACCAAAGATCAACTCAAGATGAGCGACAACTTCGGTTTTGGTTTTTATCGAACGTACCATTCAAAATTTTCAAAGTCCTACCGCGCCGCCCCTGAAGCCCGACAATGGGATTCATCGATTAAAAAAGTTTGTTCTTATCACAGTCAACACCGAAAATCAACTCAAGATGAGCGACAACTCCTGTTTTGAATTTTATTGTACTGGCCATTCGAAATTTTCAAAGTCCTGCCGCGCCGCCCCTGAAGCCCGACAATGGGATCCATCCATTAGGAATTTTTCTTCTCATTTTAGTCAACGCCAAAAATTACCTCAAGATGAGCGACAACCCCTGTTTTGAATTTTATTGTACTGACCATTCGAAATTTTCAAAGTCCTGCTGCGCCGCCCCTGAAGCCCGACAATGGGATCCATCCATTAGGAATTTTTCTTCTCTTTTCAGTCAACACCAAAAACTACCTCAAGATGAGCGACAACTCCTGTTTTGAATTTTATTGTACTGGCCATTCGAAATTTTCAAAGTCGTGCCGCGCCGCCCCTGAAGCCCGACAATGGGATTCATTGATCAGGAATTTTTTCTCTCATTTTAGTCAACACCAAAAACCACCTCAAGATGAGCGACAACTCCTGTTTTGATTTTTATCGAACGTACCATTCGAAATTTTCAAAGTCCTGCCGCGCCGCCCCTGAAGCCCGACAATGGGATCCATCCATTAGGAATTTTTCTTCTCATTTTAGTCAACACCAAAAACTACCTCAAGATGGGCGACAACTCGTGTTTTGATTTTTATCGAACGTACCAGTCGAAATTTTCAAAGTCCTACCCCGCCGCCCCTGAAGCCCGACAGTGGGATTCATCGATTAGAAAAGTTTGTTCTTATCACAGTCAACACCGAAAATCAACTCAAGATGAGCGACAACTCCTGTTTTGAATTTTATTGTACTGGCCATTCGAAATTTTCAAAGTCGTGCCGCGCCGCCCCTGAAGCCCGACAATGGGATTCATTGATCAGGAATTTTTCCTCTCATTTTAGTCAACACCAAAAACCACCTCAAGATGAGCGACAACTCCTGTTTTGATTTTTATCGAACGTACCATTCGAAATTTTCAAAGTCCTGCCGCGCCGCCCCTGAAGCCCGACAATGGGATCCATCCATTAGGAATTTTTCTTCTCATTTTAGTCAACGCCAAAAATTACCTCAAGATGAGCGACAACCCCTGTTTTGAATTTTATTGTACTGACCATTCGAAATTTTCAAAGTCCTGCTGCGCCGCCCCTGAAGCCCGACAATGGGATCCATCCATTAGGAATTTCTCTTCTCTTTTCAGTCAACACCAAAAACTACCTCAAGATGAGCGACAACTCCTAATTCGAATTTCATTGTACTGACCATTCGAAATTTTCAAAGTACATTCGTTCCACTTCTAGCGCACGGCAATGGATAGCGTCGATTTTTATTCACCATTTTGATATCCGATCCAATATCAATATCAATCACATATACATAATATATTAAAATATCAATATAATTCATGTCAATTTGTTTTTAGGTTTAAGGGAACGTAACATTCAGCAGTGTTTTATTTTTGCACCCTCTTATGACCACCTTATTTAATCGATCTCGAATGAATGTCGATGATATCATTGAGAGTTTGAATATTCTCTAATAATTCTGCAGTCGCCAGCGAAATTTCAATAGCGAATCTTTCAACGAGGCATATTCTCAGCTGGGATCAATAGTTACGGTGCACCCGCTAAAACCGTTGCTAGCAAAACCGTTGCTGTTTTCACACTCGTCGTGCCCTCTCTATCATCGGCTAACAATACTCCCAAAGGCGTCGCCAGGAAGGGGGCAGCTGCCCCCCAATCAGAATAGAAAAAATGAACTGATTTTCGTATATTGTGCTATTATTTCATAAGTTTTTAAGGGAGTTTTGAGCTCTAGGGGGGGGGAACTGCCCCCCGTGCCCCCCTCCCCCAGCTCAAAAGCTGGGGGGTAATTACTACATTTGCAAGTCATTTCATAGGCCTGCAGTAAAGGTGCAGTAATGCAGTTTTGAGTTCACTCAACATTTCGGTGGTTCATCAACATATTCTGTAGCATATTTTGAGCTGGGGGGGAGGACACGGGGGGCTGCTGCCCCCCCTTAGAGATCAAAAATCCCTTAAAAACTTTTGAAATAATAGCATAATATACGAAAATCAGTTCATTTTTTCTATTCCGATTGGGGGGAGCATGGGGGGCAGCTGCCCCCTCCCTGGCGACGCCCTTGGGAGTATTGTTAGCCGATGATAGAGAGGGCACGCTATTTTTAGCTGTGGTAGAATGAGAGAAAAGATTTTGCCTGCTCAATGGAATAGTTTTGTCGTCATCCTTTCAAGGCATCCTTAAAGACAAAACGGTTTTTTGTTGAGTTATCTGATTATTAATGGTACATGTTACATACCATTGCAAAGAGTATTAACTAGAGAAGTTTTTAAAACCATTTTAAAACCCAACACCATGTAATTTTTTTTTATTTCACTTTGTAAAGTGGACACAACATTATTTTTTTTTTCATTTTGATGTTTGATACGACGCTGTCAGGTTTTTTCAAGACGTTTGTATGAAATTATGATTCGATCTGAATAAGACAAGACTAGACTAAGGAAATAAATCATTTTATGTTCGAATGCTTCATAAACACTTGATTCATGAATTCGTTTAGTGTCCAGAATTGACTACTTTATTGGACACCACTTTATTGGACACCACTTTATTGGACTCAACTGTCACAGTCTTCTCTCGATTTTGCAATTTTCTTCGTTTCACACCACTTGTTATAGGCCGCATACAAATTTTCATAAGCACTTTTAGTGGGTAGGAGAGATTCTTTGGCACTTGCGGCTAAATTATTCACGCTTTCCTCTTCCGAACTATCCATTTTTGGGATTATTATGACGTTTGTCACAGAATTAACGAAGTAAACAACTTTGTTCAGTGAGGTTGCTAAGGTCGCTGATGGTTACTAAGGTAAGATAAGCAAAAGCACACTCAAAATATTTCTTGAAATAAAGCGACGAATATATTAATTGCCATTTCAGAAAATAAAATGTCTGCATTGCAGTCAAACATAAAGCTTTGTATGCAAACTCGTACATAATTAGGCTTATGGACTTGCCAAATTATTGGCCTCGCTCGCTTTGCTCGCTCTGCCATAAATTTTGGACTCGTCCATAAAGACCTAATTTATGTACTTGTTACATAAATAGCTATTATAGGCACCTCGAGCATTAAAGGACCCCGCACTTTTTCTATGGCAAATGGCGTTCCGTCAAATTTTCTAAAATTTTGGTATAATGTAGTACTCGATCTACTGATCAAAAGTGTCCATGGCCCCAACTCAATCCTATGACTAGTTTTTGAGATACAGGGCGTTGAAGTTGAGAATTACCCACTTTTACTACGCCCGTATCTCGGAACAGAATCGAATGAATTTAAATTTTTCTCAAGAAACATTTCATGACATCCCCAGGGAGCAACCATATAGAGGAATATCACCGAAAATCGTTACGAATACAGGGTCATCCATAATTTAATGCATGCCCGATTTTGAAAGTATAAAATATGTCAGTTTCAGAGCGAAACCGTTCACAAAATGAACTATTACACTAGAAATGTTGTTGTTACATCGAAAAAGTCTGAAATACCCAGAATTCATACTGGGTGTTCCATTATTATAGAAACTATTCTCAAGGAGGGTTAAATGGACACCCTGTATTTATGTGTTGATTCAAGGTGTTTGTTTAATTTTTTTAGAACATATCATCATGGACTTCAAAGAATACAGGGTGATTCAGTCATGAAATGAACTTTGAATCTCACGAAAATACCCAAAAATCACCTTTTTTTTTCATCACCCTGTATTTCAAGATTAACTCCGACGAGGTGGAAGTTTTCTTTCACCACTGTACTTGATATAAAAACATCAATACGGCTGAGAGTTTTCATCCACTTCCTATGACCAGATTTTTTTTTATGTGATATGAAAATTATTTATTTATGTTATTCTATTCTTATTCCAGCATAAAAAAAAATCTGGTCATAGGAAGTGGATGAAAACTCTCAGCCGTATTGATGTTTTTATATCAAGTACAGTGGTGAAAGAAAACTCCCACCTCGTCGGAGTTAATCTTGAAATACTGGGTGATGAAAAAAAAAAGGTGGTTTTTGGGTATTTTCGTGAGATTCAAAGTTAATTTCATGACTGAATCACCCTGTATTCTTTGAAGTCCATGATGATATGTTCTAAAAAAATTAAACAAACACCTTGAATCAACCCATAAATACAGGGTGTCCATTTAACCCCCCTTGAGAATAGTTTCTATAATAATGGATCACCCAGTAGGAATTCTGGGTATTTCAGACTTTTTCGATGTAACAACAACATTTCTAGTGTAATAGTTCATTTTGTGAACGGTTTCGCTCTGAAACTGACATATTTTATACTTTCAAAATCGGGCATGCATTAAATTATGGATGACCCTGTATTCGTAACGATTTTCGGTCATATTCCTCTATATGGTTGCTCCCTGGGGATGTCATGAAATGTTTCTTGAGGAAAATTGAAATTCATTCGATTCTGTTCCGAGATACTGGCGTATTAAAAGTGGGTAATTCTCAACTTCAACGCCCTGTATCTCAAAAACTAGTCATAGGATTGAGTTGGGGCCATGGACACTTTTGATCAGAAGATCGAGTACTACATTATACCAAAATTTTAGAAAATTTGACGGAACGCCATTTGCCATAGAAAAAGTGCGGGGTCCTTTGAAAAAATTCAAGGTTTTAATGAGAAAAATGGGAAATTTCTAGAAAAATGGTAAAAAAATTATAACACCTTGAACTTTGGGCAAAATGATATTTTATTAGGCGCAACAAGTAGCCAAGAGCATCACCTATTCAACATTTACCTATGGCTACTCACCTTCCAAACACCCTGTATAATAATTGTATTATTATAGTGCGGGTGTAGATAAAAGACTTTTATCTACTCCCATAGAATAATATCTCCATTAAGGAAAGAAATAACGGCATGCAGACAATTGAATATTTTTGAAATTCCGGAAAGAATCATTGCTCCCCACCTAGGATCCCCCCTCTCACCAACATATGAGGTGAACCTCAGGATATTGAATTCCGGAAAAAGTATCACACATACCGTTAGCTTAGCGGTCAGAGCCCCCGCCCGGAAATAGGGAGACGCAGTTCGATTCCTGCACGGTGTGTGACCGGAATTTCAAAAATATTCAATTGTCTGCATGCCGTTATTTCTTTCCTTAATTATATTTACAGACGTTAAACCTATTCTCATATAATATATCCATTATTCTAATGATTTTGATCTGTAATAGTCTCTATAAACCAATAGTGTGAGGTAATAATAACTCATCTAATACAAATAGAAAAATGTAGCTTACGAAATGAATAAAAAAGTCGGTTCAATGGTGAACTCTATTTCAGATATTTAGGTAACGTTCTTTCCATTTCTACATTTTCTTAGGTCTGAATATCCAAAAACTACATTTGGAAAACGTGAATTTTTGACGTTTTTCACGGGATTCGATATCGATTCGATTTTCGACCACAGAAATCGCTTTTGACAACTGTTGTCAATTTTGAAACTGCAGATTAATTCGAATTTTACTGAAGAAGTCGAAGATGAGGTATAGTGTTCAATTCGCGGTAATGGTCATAACACACTTACATTACCGCTCATTGAACAATATACTATTATCTGATTATTAAAGAAAAAAATATGCAATTGTCTCCTTTCTTCTTATGAAAAAAATTTGGAAAAGTCGGTGATATTGAAAAATATACGATATTTAACTTTAATCATCATTTTCACAAAAGTAATATGACAAAAAATTATCAACGGTGGTGTTCGAATTATTGTGAACCGTCAGTAGATATGAACGCCATACGATACATAATATGGCGTTGCCGGTGTGAATTCTGGTTACTTCTCTCAGAGTGTTTTCCGTTCTGTTTCTCCATTGTTCGTAGTTTGGCAATCTCGTTTCGTGAATTTTATTTTTCAAATATCCCCATAAAAAAAATCTAGTGGTATGAGATCTGGACAACTCGCGGGCCATTGGTACCTAACCAACGTCACCAAATTGGAATTTTTTTCGTGCTTCCTATTTCCTAATCATATTATTTCATATCGCGCATGCGCAATAGTTCTCTATAGCGTTGGCAAAACCCTCTAGATGTTTCACTTTGAATATCAAGGATCGAATTGAAGGTATCGAATTATGTGATCTAGACTTCTAGAGAACAAAGAATGTCAATTTATCGAAATGTCAAGTAAATCGGATTTTAGCGATGACTTCCAATCGTGAGATGTCCATTCTCATCTTTTCTCATAATTTTTAAAATGTTTTTGAATTTCTGTTTGGGTAATAAATATATTTGCGGAAATAACTGAATTCAAAATTGCCATTATTGGCGATTGACATATTATGACATATTATTTTTGTGTATCTGTTCTGTGTGCTAGCTCATATCCATGGAAACATTTGACAGTTCAAAAATCAGAGAACCAAGCCGTTGATCTCCGATCACCGGTGATTACGATTTGTGAAATCCACCGTAAGTATCATTTAGGCGAAACAAAGTTCGCCGGGCCAGCTAGTATTATATATTTGCCACTCTGTATTCAGACGTAGTTTTTGGAAAATAAAAGTAGAGATGCATTCTGGAGAAAGAAATACGTTTGTTTTTAATGAAGACATAATCATATAAATCATCACACCTATACAGGGTGTCCGGTAAACCTTGTACAATATTGAAACTGGTGATAGACCAGGTCATGACTGTTCAGAATATCAGAATTTCACCTCAGTAAAAATATCACCATTTTCGAGGTAATGGGCATTTTCTAAATATCTAGAAAGTCACTACCTCACCTCCGTTTTTTGAGTGCTATGTCTACAAATTGAGACTAATTTAAATATCTTTGTTGCTGACGATTAATGATGAGTGATGCTTTCAGACGTACAAAACAGTTTTTCAGAACTTGATACATTAGAGTCCTTAGACATAGCACTCAAAAAACGGAGGTGAGGTAGTGATTTTCTAGATATTTAGAAAATGCCCATTATCTCGAAAATGTTGATATTTTTACTGAGGTGAAATTCTGATATTCTGAACTGTCATGACCTGGTCTATCACCAGTTTCAATATTGTACAAGGTTTACCGGACACCCTGTATAATTCAAAGAAATAAGACACAAATCATTTGCCATTATAAATAATGACAAATGAAATGTGAATACGAACTAGGTCTACGATACTGTTCACCCTACCAGACCGAATGGTCCAACGTCAACTGAGAATCGCACCGACTGCAGTTTCGTCATATTTAGGACTCATCAGGGTGGAAGTCCAAAGTCGACGCTGGATGGAAAATCTTTTCGTCAAGATATGGACATCTGGCGCCGGACTATTTCGATGAGAAATTAATGAGCGACATCTATCCACCTTCAGAAAAGACCCCCACTCGGTGATTGAATGAACAATAAAGGAAACTTTCTTCCAAATTGCACCACCAGATTGTGAATTTCAGCGTTAGAGAACGCTATAATCAATTCACCTGGGATGCGCGGAGACGTTCGCAGTTCGTAGGTTGAAAACTAATTAACAAAGAAAATGATGATATGGGATCACCAATAACTCTCTACAAGCGTGCGCTTTCAAGCCTTTACCCACACGCCGTTCAATTCGTAAAGAGTCACATTGCCAAATGGTGCGAGAAAAACCCTTGCTATTCGATCCATTCCCGCACACTTTCAGTGCGAGAAAGGAATAGCAGGGGTTTTTCTCGCACGCTTTTCTAAAGAATAATAGTATATTCTAAAACTAGTTGCAGAATGGGCTCCTATTCCAATACGAATGCGAAATTCGAAAACGAGCGACGAAGGAGCGAGTTTTCGAACGCATGAGTGTTGGAATTGCATTCTGCAACGAGTATTAGACGATATTTTCTCTATTTTAGTCAAAGGACCCCGCACTTTTTCTATGGCAAATGGCGTTCCGTCAAATTTTGTAAAATTTTGGTATAATGTAGTAATCGACCTACTGATCAAAAGTGTCCATGGCCCCAACTCAATCCTATGACTAGTTTTCGAGATACAGGGCGTTGAAGTTGAGAATTAGCCACTTTTACTACGCCCGTATCTCGGAACAGAATCGAATGAACTTCAATTTTTGTCAAGAAACATTTGATTACATCCCCAGGGAGCAACCATATAAAGGAATATGACCGAAAACCGTTACGAATACAGGGTTATCCATAATTAAATGCATGCCCGTTTTTGAAAGTATATAATACGTCAGTTTCAGAGCGAGAACGTTCATAAAATAAACTGTCACACTAGATATGTGGTGGTGACATCGAAAAAGTCTGAAATAACCAGAATTTATACTGGGTGATCCATTATTATAGAAACTATTTTCAAGGAAGGTTAAATGGACACCCTGTATTTATTGATTGATTTAAGGTGTTTGTTTAATTTTTTTAGAACATATCATCATGGACTTCAAAGAATACAGGGTGATTCAGTCATGAAATGAACTTTGAACCTCACGAAAATACCCAAAAATATCTTTCTTTTCATCACCCTGCATTTCAAGATTAACTCCGATGAGGTGGGAGTTTTCTTTCACCATTGTACTCGACATAAAAACATCAATACGGCTGAGAGTTTTTATCCATTTCCTATGACCAGATTTTTTTTTATGTACATAATATGAAAATCAGTTATTTATGTTATTCTATTCTTATTCCAGCATAAAAAAAGTCTGGTCATAGGAAGTGGATAAAAACTCTCAGCCGTATTGATGTTTTTATATCAAGTACAGTTGTGAAAGAAAACTTCCACCTCATCCGAGTTAATCTTGAAATACAGGGTGATGAAAAAAGTAGGTGGTTTTTGGGTAGTTTCGTGAGATTCAAAGTTCATTTCATGACTGAATCACCCTATATTCTTTGAAGTCCATGATGATATGTTCTAAAAAAATTAAACAAACACCTTGAATCAACCCATAAATACAGGGTGTCCATTTAACCCTCCTTGAGAATAGTTTCTATAATAATGGATCACCCAGTATAAATTCTGGGTATTTCAGACTTTCTCGATGTAACAACAACATATCTAGTGTAATAGTTCATTTTTGAACGTTCTCGCTCTGAAACTGACATATTTTTTACTTTCAAAAACGGGCATGCATTCAATTATGTATTCGTAACGATTTTCGGTCATATTCCTCTTGGTGGTTGCTCCCTGGGAATGTAATGAAATGTTTCTTGACAAAAATTGAAGTTCATTCGATTCTGTTCCGAGATAAGGCCGTAGTAAAAGTGGCTAATTCTCAACTTCAACGCCCTGTATCTCGAGAACTAGTCATAGGATTGTGTTGGGGCCATGGACACTTTTGATCAGTAGGTCGAGTACCACATTATACCAATCAGCTGACAGTGACCTATTATTTTCGTCAGAAGGTATGCCGGAACCTCCCAGTACTGGTCCAGGGCCTTCCCCCCAGTATGATGTTTTGGTTATGTTCATCATGTTTTTGACATTTCAAAGAATATATTTTGTTCACATCATAATAGATTTTTATTTTACCCCTAATAACTATCTTATGAACAACTAACTAATGATACATAACAGTTAAGAGTACTATACAGGGTCTTTCACGAGGAACCTCACCCATATTTATACGGGAAACTACTGAACGTATTTTCATGAAATTCAGCACTTATAAGTATTTCACGATGCTGATGAAATCTAAAATATTTTCAAGGCATGAGCACCTCCGGTTTTTCCGGAAATGACGTCAACTTCCGTTTTTCAAAATAGAACACCATTTTTTTATTGCAGAAATAGATTCCTTAGAAAATTTCAAGTTATTTTGATGTAACATTTTTCAGTTTTGGTTGGAAAATTCTCTCTGAGCGGGAAAATTCGAAAAAAAAATCGAAAATAGAGCTCCGCTGAAACAAGAATAACTTCGAGGTTTTTGGATGGAAAATTTTCATTTTTGGGATTTTTCAAGATGTAAGATTGATGTATCCACTTTGAAAATCGAAATCGCGATTCATGTTACAGGGGGTGAAAAAATCGCTTTCAAAGTTAGGGATGACAAAATCGTGAAAAATCATTTTTTTCAAATTAGGACCTCATTTTTTTATGGCAGATATTGAATCTACGTTGAAAAATAATGTGAGTGTATGCATCACACCCTTGCCCTAAAGTGGATATTTTCTGAGTTATTCACAAAAAACTGTTTTTCGTCTTGAATTTTCAGCTATTTCTTTTCCCTTCACGCCAAAAAGATGAAATTTTCAGGAACTGTTACTTAAACCATGTTTTAGATTTCACTACCCTAATATGCAAGAGAAAAAAGTTACAGGTTGTTCCTAAATAGATGGCGAATTTGGATTCGAATTTGTATCGGAAACCTCTTTATTTCAACTAATCGGCCATCTGTTTTCTCTCCAGTGATAAATAAATAATTCCTTATGAACCATATGCAAAAACTTACCATGTTTTACATTCTTTTTTTTTAATGATAGATATCATTAATTACATCTGCCAAATTCCTCTTTATTCAGTAGCATGTAATTAATGATATCTATCATTAAAAAAAAAAGAATGTAAAACATGGTAAGTTTTTGCATATGGTTCATAAGGAATTATTTATTAATCACTGGAGAGAAAACCGATGGCCGATTAGTTGAAATAAAGAGGGTTCCGATACAAATTCGAATCCAAATTCGCCATCTATTTAGGAACAACCTGTAACTTTTTTCTCTTGCATATTAGGGTAGTAAAATCTAAAACATGGTTTAAGTAACAGTTCCTGAAAATTTCATCTTTTTGGCGTGAAGGGAAAAGAAATAGCTGAAAATTCAAGACGAAAAACAGTTTTTTGTGAATAACTCAGAAAATATCCACTTTAGGGCAAGGGTGTGATGCATACACTCACATTATTTTTTAACGTAGAATCAATATCTGCCATAAAAAAATGGGGTTCTAATTTGAAAAAATTGATTTTTCACGATTTTGTCATCCCTAACTTTGAAAGCGATTTTTTCACCCCCTGTATCATGAATTGCGATTTCGATTTTCAAAGTGGATACATCAATCTTACATCTTGAAAAATCCCAAAAATGAAAATTTTCCATCCAAAAACCTCGAAGTTATTCTTGTTTCAGCGGAGCTCTATTTTCGATTTTTTTTTCGAATTTTCCCGCTCAGAGAGAATTTTCCAACCAAAACTGAAAAATGTTACATCAAAATAACTTGAAATTTTCTAAGGAATCTATTTTTGCAATAAAAAAATGGTGTTCTAATTTGAAAAACGGAAGTTGACGTCATTTCCGGAAAAAGCGGAGGTGGTCATGCCTTGAAAATATTTTAGATTTCATCAGCATCGTGAAATACTTATAAGTGCTGAATTTCATGAAAATACGTTCAGTAGTTTCCCGTATAAATATGGGTGAGGTTCCTCGTGAAAGACCCTGTATTCCAAATAATGATGCTGTTGCTGTTTGTTCAATATTAAAAAACTTATTACCTGTTTAACATGAGATAATCACGACGAATATTTGATTTCTTAACTATCAAGAATACTATGTTTTCATGAATTTCAAAACATTAACTCCTAATTGATAAATTTTTATATCAACAATCATTCAATAAAAGTTAAGAAATCTTTCATATTCCGTAAATCTGGTTATTTGTATTCACATACATGCTATCGATATGAAGAAATCGTTTCTTTGGAGCAATCTTATGTCTCATTCATCACAAATGAATGATTTCTTAGTATCAAGATGTCAATGCTGTAAGAAACCAAAACATAACTTAAAAAAAAATATTCGTTGGGACGTATACTGAAACAGATATTTCTTACATACATTCGAAATTTCTTAGTGGTGAATATTTGTTTTTCTGAGTGCAAATTCCTAGGCAGAGCGATCACCCATTCAGGTACTGCATTCCTTATAAAAACAAATTTCTGATCTTTCAATTAATGGCATGATGATAACGATTCCTCGAGCCACTCATATTCATTGATATACTTGAGAAGTTTCGCCCGAATTACGAGATTGGTTTCGGAGATACATATTGATTTTTTTTCAATATTGTTGTGATTCTTTCAATCTCATGAACAACATGTAATTTGTATATGTACTCAAAAGTCGACGGTTTGATACCCAATTGAAACTTGATCGGATATGTAGTTTTTCAAATATTGGGATAACAAAATTCTAAAAAGGAATATGTGAAAAGCCCTTAGACGCCTTGTCCGTATAAGAAACTTAATGTCGCGTTTGGACAGGTGCATGGATAGACGGATGGACGGCCACACAAGCGCGCAAAAAAAACAACATTCTTGTATAAGTTAAGGTGAAATTTTTAGAAATTCAATGATTTTTTTAAATAAATGCAAATTGATATCGTTTTGGGTATACTGTTCAAGTTGAATTTCTGATGAAAATGTGTTGATTTCAATAGCAATCAAACCTAATTTCTGAGTTGTACTTTCTAGCTGAACAAGTATATTCCCTTCCGATCGAACAGAGGACAAATTGTAATTATTTGATTGGCATTCAAATGGAAAAAGTTCAAGTTCAAAATAGACTGAAAGAGATTCTCAAGGACCAAAATGTATTGCGGAAAAGGATTGAACAGTTAAACTCAATCGAAAGAGAACTGAAAAATTTACAAGTGGAATACAAAGTAGCAAACAGAAATTGTACTGGTGAGATGAATCAAACCCTGAGTGTCGTATCGTGAACAGAAATTTTGAACCTTTTCAACAACATATCGAACTTCTCTATTCAAATTCAAAGGGTTGGGGTTACCAAATGATTCGATTATGGTTTTTATGTCAAAAAATATCTCTCTCAAGAACAAAATTTTAGGGTCCGGATGATTTTTCAAAAATCTTGATTTTTCTACTGAAAAATTCCTCTGTTTCCTTTTCAATACGACACCCTGAATACACCTACATATATTTCGGATCTACTTCATTTCAAACTTTGATATTATAAAAAAATGAACTAACGGATGTTATCCTCCTCTATTTTGGAAATATTTTTTTTTCAATACTGCCCTTTCAGAACATATGACTGATATGCTACGGAGAGTGAACTTTGAAGCTTTAGGACTCATAGCAAAATCGAACCAACAGAGAGAGAAATACACGAAAGAAATAGTTAAACTGAAATGTGAGAATCAGAAAATACTCAAGATGGTCGAACAGCTAAGATCCTTCGTTCAAGAGAAACAGCTCAGCAGGGAGTCCATGAAACTTGATACTGTTTTCTCAGCAGGTCTTTATCAAGCGCTAGACAGAGAAATAAATCAGGTTTGTAAAATTACATTAAGTGGGATTTATACCTGGAAGTGAATCATTTTGAACAATGATATTGTTCCAGGCAATTCAAGACAATGAAATGAATAAGGATTCAAGAATCGAAAAAATTAGAAACGAATGTAGAGAACTATCACATAAACTACAGAATGCCCAGAATGAGAATAACCTACTTGAAAAAGAGCTCGAAAACGTCAAGACAGAGTACTCCGAGGTGAGTTATAAATGATAAGAGTATCTGTATAATATTATTATTGTGTCCTACACGGTTTAACTAATAAAAGGAAAAAGTCTTCTAGTAGGAAAAAGGACAAACACCAAAAAAACTCTCACAATATATTTGGCGACATTTCGCAGATTTTCATCTGCTTTATCAGGCCTGAAAAATAAAAACAGGGGATATAATTGTTGTTCTGTTGTTGATGTTTGACATTTTATGACTGGACCTGTGTTCAAGGTTCTTTTGTTGCTATCTGTTGATTCTTTGTTCTGGAGCGATTTGACTTATGTTTTTTCAGTGTTGACGTATGTTATGAGTAGAATCCTATTATTGATGTCTGGTGTTGCCTTTCAGTTCACTTTTTCAGATCTTTAAAAACTCTAATTTATAGAAGTAATTTTTTTATCTGTGTATATGTGTGTTCATTTTTTATTTCGCAGGCCTAATGAAGCAGATAAAAATCTGCAAAATGTCGCAAAATACATATAATGTGAGAGTTTTTTCGATGTTTGTTTTTTTCCCACTAAAAGAGTTTTTCTTTTTTCCTTTTATTAGTTATGATAGTATATTCTTCAACGAGCGGTAATCTAAGTCATAACACACGCAGATAAATTTTGCAATTTTGTGATTGTGTAATTCATCAAGTGTGTTGATCATTATCGCGAATTGAATACTAAACTTGATCTACGACTTCTTCAGTAAAATTCGAAATAATCTGCATTTTCAAAATTGAGGACAGTTCTCAAAAACTATCTCGGTGGTCGAGAATCGGATCGCGTAGAAAACGTCCAAAATTTACGTTTCCAAATGCAATTATTGGATATTCAGACCAAAGGAAATGTAGAAATGAATGGCGAGAATGTTACCTTGATATCTGAAATAGAGTTTCCCGATCGATCCGGGGTTGGTTGATAGATAGGTACTATTACAGCACAAAATTAGTTGAATAATGGATATATTATTCTATGGGAGTGGATAATAGTACATATTTCATAAGGAGGAGAAGTGTCACTTTTCACGGCGAGCTTGAGTTTACCTGCCGAATGTTGTGAGGCGGGTAATTGAAAGCTAGCCATGAAAAGTCACTTCTCCTTCGAATGAAATATGTTATTTTATTTTCAAACATTTTAAAATTCATGTAAATCAGAATATTCAATTTTGTATTGACATTAACGTTCATGAATGAAAAAATGGGACATTTGCCTAGTTACGGTTGTCATGCAAAATTCATCCTTTGCATAACAACAAAAAATAAGTAAGCCATAGCAACTATTTCTCCGCCTAGGCAGAGAAATAGAACTTTTCTATGATCCTGTCAGTCGAGAAATGACGTTGTTATCATACGTTTAGAAATAAAAACATTTTCCCCAGTTCAATATTTGTAGATTCTGAAACTTCAGCATTTTCACACACTTGATATCGAAATTTCCTACTTTTCCGCGACCAGTGATCAAAAGATCTTTAAAAGTTCCAATTCAAGTCTTGAGGACCAATATGACCCTCTCAAGTTTGAGAAAATTAGTTTTTCGGCAACGCTTTCTCTCTGAAAAAGTAACATTTCCCGGCCTAGTCCGGAAAGTACGCACTTTCCGGACTAGGCCAGCAAAAATCACGTCGTTGTTGTCATTGTGATGATCATCACAATAGCAACGAAATAACGGATGACAGTTCTGTTCTGTGTTCTGTTCAATTCAAATAATAATCAAAATGTATAATAAAGAAATGTGTCGTCTCATTGATTTGTAATTCTAGAATTTTGTCTATTCGTCCAAAAAAACCCTATTTTCCGGACTTGTTACGAAAATTACTATTTAAGAACTCAGATCTGCCCGAATTGCTTTATGGTGCTGGAATTGGGCTCTAAATATGAAGGGTTTTTTAATAAGAGGTGTTATTTTGAATAGCCCGCTATTTCGGTAGATGTCACTTTTGAAGCTGTGATTTGTTGACATATGACAAGAATAAACTACACCATTAACAAAAATGGAACGATACAAGCGCCAACAACGCATTGAAGTTATTAAAATTCTCTATAAAAATAGTGGAAATTTGGCAGAGATGGTTCGTAAAACTCGAACATTTTTGGTCGTTGTGAAGCACCTCGTCGAACCGCAATACAGAAATTGGTGGAAAAATTTGAGCTGTTGGAACAAGTTAGTGATGTGAAGAATAAAACCTGTGCACGTCGCTCAAGAACAGCCGAAAATATTGCTGCTATGGCCAAAAGTGTTGAAGAAAACTCAGGTTTGACCATTCGTCGTCGTTCTTTTGAAGTAGGCATTCCACAAACGTCATAACACTGTATTTTGCATAAATATTTCGATAATCAACAACGTAATGTCGTTGCTGATTGGGTCCTTTGAAGATACATGAAAACCATCCGGAATTCCATCGAAAAATCATCTTGGGTGATGAGGCCCATTACCTCTCGGTGGCTTCGTCAATAAGCTGAATTGTCGCATCTAGGACTCGGAAAACCCAATGTGTGACTGTTTGGTGCGGTTTATGGTCCGGCGGGGTCATTGGACCTCAATTTTTCACAAAATATTGAGCATACTCCATGAGAAAAGCAGAGCTGAACTGTTGTTCGCGAGATTCCCATTGAAGTTACACCGGTTGTTGAACCATAAACTGGACAAGCATATACAGGGTGATTCACGGTGGATGGCACATTAGACGTTTCTGGTGAACCAGATATCGGATCGGTTTGGAAATTTGCATGAGTGCATTATCGGACATTCTCCACCCAACTAAAATATTTGCGGCAACAGATAGGTATGTTAGGAAAAGTATTCGAGAAGTTGTTGGAGATTCCAAAAATAATATAATACACTAGGTATTCCATTTGAGAAGCAAATTTGCTACTACTTTCTAATAGAAGTGGCACCACCGTACTGACCAACATATTTTAGTTGGCTAGAGAATGTCCGATAATGCACTCATGCAATTTTTCTAACCGATCCGATATACAGGGTCTTTCACGAGGAACCTCACCCATATTTATACGGGAAACTACTGAACGTATTTTCATGAAATTCAGCACTTATAAGTATTTCACGATGCTGATGAAATCTAAAATATTTTCAAGGCATGAGCACCTCCGGTTTTTCCGGAAATGACTTCTGTTTTTCAAATTAGAACACCATTTTTTTATTGCAGAAATAGATTCCTTAGAAAATTTCAAGTTATTTTGATGTAACATTTTTCAGTTTTGGTTGGAACATTCTCTCTGAGCGGGAAAATTCGAAAAAAAAATCGAAAATAGAGCTCTGCTGAAACAAGAATAACTTCGAGGTTTTTGGATGGAAAATTTTCATTTTTCGGATTTTTCAAGATGTAAGATTGATGTATCCACTTTAAAAATCGATATCGCGATTCATGATACAGGGGGTGAAAAAATCGCTTTCAAAGTTAGGGATGACAAAATCGTGAAAAATCAATTTTTTCGAATTAGAACCCCATTTTTTATGGCAGATATTGAATCTACGTTGAAAAATAATGTGAGTGTATGCATTACACCCTTGCCCTAAAATGGATATTTTCTGAGTTATTCACAAAAAACTGTTTTTCGTCTTGAATTTTCAGCTATTTCTTTTCCCTTCACGCCAAAAAGATGAAATTTTCAGGAACTGTTATTTGAACCATGCTGTAGATTTTTCACCCCTTCTTGAAACCGACTTCAAGTTACTATTAGGAGAACCATGGCAAACTCTCGCAGTTATAACTAGAGAAGATGCTCAAAGTTTTGACCGTTAATTTCTAGACATTTATTTATACGTCTCAGGAATGCTTCGTGCGTTGCTCTACTTATTTCATCGGGAGGAAGAGATCTGCAAAAGTGTTTAAAAACCAAATTGAGTTTCAAAACTATCAATCTAAAAATCTAAACAAACCTGAACGCATTTCTGACTCGTTCTATGCAGTGCTCTTTATCAGTCAGGGGAGTTGAGTAGACAATATTTTTTATCCTACCCCAAACATAATAGTCTAAAGGAGTTAAATCGGGAGAACGTGGTGGCCAAAGATGTGGACCATTGTTCGCCAACCATCGATCTTCAAATAACCTGTAGAGGATATTTGACAAATTGAGTGAATTGTGTGGAGGCGCGCGATCTTGTTGATACCATAAGTCATTATGGTTCTGTACTAGCGGCTCAATTATTTGAGTCAATATGTCAGAATATCTATCTCCTAAGGGAGAACATTCTTTAAATAATGCAAACATGTGTAGTGTTCTATCTTACCAGTTAAAGTCCCATCATAAATGTGAACATCGAGAATTGCATTATTTTTGATGGCGCAAAAAACATTGAAACTCCAGGTCTCTTGAAAGTTCCATTATCTGAAGTGGTGGTTGTTCTCTTCATCCCAATAATGACTGTTATGCCTATTGAAAGAACCATTCTTTGTGAATTTAGATTCATCTGTCCAAATTATACAGTCCAAAAAGTTTTCATTCTCTTGAAATCGAATCATCATAGCTTCGCAAAACTCTGTTCTCCTGACGAAATCAGTTTCCTTCAAATGCTGTACCCTATTGCATTTATATGGGTGCATTTTATGTTTTTTTAATATTCTCCAAACACTTGATTGAGATAATCCCAGATCAATCTCGGCATCTTTGAGGGAATTTTGAGGATTCACACGAAAATATGCAAGAACTGTAATTTCGTTGTTCTCATCTTCTACTACACTTTTTTCGTTGTGTATAGTTTTCTTAACGAAAGATCCGACATTTCTCAAGGTTGTCATGGTTCTGTTAATGATATCTCTCGTTGGTCTGGGTCGGTCAGGAAACCTCTCAATGAACAGTCGAATCGTTCTATCTACAACTTTATTACATTCTCCATGAAGTAGAATGAGATTTAAATAATCTTCATTGGTAAAATTAGGCATAGTGATCGATTCTATAACTTAATGCGAATTATCACCAAATTAATAGTAAACACAAAATGCTACTGAATGAAGAGGAATTTGGCAGATGTAATTAATGATATCTATCATTAAAAAAAAAAAATGTAAAACATGGTAAGTTTTTGCATATGGTTCATAAGGAATTATTTATTTATCACTGGAGAGAAAACCGATGGCCGATTAGTTGAAATAAAGAGGTTTCCGATACAAATTCGAATCCAAATTCGCCATCTATTTAGGAACAACCTGTAACTTTTTTCTCTTGCATATTAGGGTAGTAAAATCTAAAACATGGTTTAAGTAACAGTTCCTGAAAATTTCATCTTTTAGGCGTGAAGGGAAAAGAAACAGCTGAAAATTCAAGACGAAAAACAGGTTTTTGTGAATAACTCAGAAAATATCCACTTTAGGGCAAGGGTGTGATGCATACACTCACATTATTTTTTAACGTTGATTCAATATCTGCCATAAAAAATGGGGTTCTAATTTGAAAAAATTGATTTTTCACGATTTTGTCATCCCTAACTTTGAAAGCGATTTTTTCACCCCCTGTATCATGAATCGCGATTTCGATTTTTAAAGTGGATACATCAATCTTACATCTTGAAAAATCCGAAAAATGAAAATTTTCCATCCAAAAACCTCGAAGTTATTCTTATTTTTTTTTTCGAATTTTCCTGCTCAGAGAGAGTTTTCCAACCAAAACTGAAAAATGTTACATCAAAATAACTTGAAATTTTCTAAGGAATCTATTTCTGCAATAAAAAAATGGTGTTCTAATTTAAAAAACGGAAGTTGACGTCATTTCCGGAAAAACCGGAGGTGCTCATGCCTTGAAAATATTTTAGATTTCATCAGCATCGTGAAATACTTATAAGTGCTGAATTTCATGAAAATACGTTCAGTAGTTTTCCGTATAAATATGGGTGAGGTTCCTCGTGAAAGACCCTGTATGGTTCACCAGAAACGTCTAATGTGCCATCCACCGTGAATCACCCTGTATATAGTCCTGTAGATTAGACCGGAAGAAATATTTTCAGTAGTAATAACCTGAAGACATTGATAATTGTTCGAACAAATTTCATAAAAGATTTCGAAAGCTTCAGAAAGTTGTCCGAAGGTTATTCGGATAGAAAATTTTTTGCTAATTATAGAAAAACTACAGAGCTAAAACAATTTTTTTTAAGGTGCAATTAACGAAGGAACAATTAGATAAGTTAAATGAAGATCCAGACGGGTTAGTTTCTATAACTGATGAAGCTGTATTTATTTTACACTACGCATGCTGATAATAATCTGATTGAGATGTTCTTCGTAAATATTCGAGTAGGGTTGAGTGAGTTGGAATTGTTGTGACTCGTAATTTTTATAAGCTGCTGTACACGACTTTTGGTCAATCGACTCAACGTGGTCGATATATTGGAATGGTTAGTAATTTTTTCCTTTGTATTCAAGCCAATCGCTTTGGCAGACGATCTTTACCAATTTTGACTCGTATTTCTTCCAATGGGCATATTATCATACCAGGGATTATTTTCGGATTTCCATTGACGATTTGGTCTAAGGAATAATCTGTGGGTTTCAATATTTGGGCGCCCCTTTTAGACATCAATTTTTTGAATGATCGGACAGGACAAACGTTGCTGCCGTTGTTTTCTATTAAAAAATTACTTCCAGTACACATTCTCGAATCACCCTGGCAGGTCTCGCTGAATACAAGGTTATATTCAACTCGATTCATAACAAAACCATCGTTGTTTGAATCGATACAAAAAAGTTTTTTCATTTCATAAATTTGACATTTTCGTTATTCCTACAGAACTTAATGCTGCCGAACTTTGTTTTCTTCAACAAGGATCTGATTGCAGTTTTCGTCGTATAGAATCACGGGCAGTTCGCGCTTGTTGAAAGACAACATTTTCGAATGGGACAATAGTAAATTTCATTTCTTTATAATATTTTCCTTGAAATAGCTTACTTGTTATTTTCCACATGGTTTTGAACGTACTTTCTTTGAACGCTGTACCATCTTTTTTCCTCGTGGTCACAGCCCAATTCTTGATTGATTTTTGGTATATTCGATTCTATAATTTCATTAATATTCTCGTCAGTATTGTAATCAAATCGTGACATTTCGAAATATTAAATATTTGAAACTGAAAAATCGAAATAAATCAATATGTGTCCATAGCAACGTGAAGCAGCCCATGGTCTGTTATCAGTGTAGTGTTGACATGATTGGGTGAAATTGTTCCATATGATTTAAACGGATGAAATTTGATCGCATCTTGGTTTTTTTTTAATCAAGTCATTCATGGTGTAGAATTCGGAAAAAAAATTAAAAATAGCGGAAAACCTGCAAAGTTTGCGATTTCCATTAACAAATTGAATTTCATTTTTGCAATGTGCCAGAATTTCTGAGTAGTTCCTCGTACAAAATTCCACGAAGAATCAGAATTTTCAAACAACACAGCGAAGGTTGTTTTTTTTTTCATTCAACCTGAAGTCGTGAATCTGTCAAATGTGTCCGCCATGATTTCGAACAAAATTTGTGCTTGAAAAGTACGAAATTGTTTGAACTACTATAATTCGGCTCTTTTCAGAGAAATGAGAAGTAGGTTGAAACACAGAATACCTAACTACACAGAAGCGTCTTTCCGCCTTCCCGCCAAAACTTTATTTGATGACGCTTGTGCCTTGCTAGGTAGTACAAATGTCAACGTCAAATTTAAACTACCTGCTGGACCCATAGAATTATAAATGAAGTATAGAATTATGTCACAGAATACCCTAAATTAGTTAGGTATTCTGTGATTTTCCGCTCAAAAGTGACATATGTACTACCTAACAGAGAATGAAGGTCACGAAAATTTGCCCCTTGAAGATCAAAGTGCCGACGCTAAGTGACGCTTCTGTGTAGTTAGGTATTCTGTGGTTGAAATCTCTGATTTTCTTCCAACAAGAAAACTAATCTCTAATCATTGGCAGCACGGGGTTTCTGCGAGTACGGGAGATTTTGGTAATGCGTGCCCTTAAGGAAATACATATAGCTATAATGTTCTACTGGTGCGAATCAGATCAACTCAAGCAAGATTTTTATCATAAGAGTTCATCTAGCAACCAACTTCAAATACACTTTTACAAATTTTCAGCACCTATGTGAAAATATAGCCAAAAAAAGACTACAGGTAAATCAACATTTATTCATAGGCATGAAAACATGTTAAATTAACAATCGTTTCACATAAACATATTGCTTATATCTATCTCATTTTCATTGTCTGTGCCAGAGGAACGTCTATCACTGCTATCTTCACTGCTAAAAATTAACGCTTTTCCCTTTGCTAAAGTTTTTCCGTTAACTTGCTTTTCTTTGCCTTTTTTTCCTCTTTTAATCTTCTCTTTTCCTCCTTGTCTTCTAACTGTATTTTTGTGGGTGTAGCGCTCTGAGCGCGGCATGATCAGACTGAGCTATTTTGTTTTGCTACCTCAAATAGTATTCAAACAGAACATTCTAGACATGAAAACTCATATCTACTTTATGAAACACTAAATTCGCTACAAAATGCAACACTTCAATATAGATTATCCTTTTAAAAGAAAAACATACTTGGTTTCGTCAGTCCGAGAAAAATTATAAGAAATGCCCTCGAAAGTTCTCAGCAAACGTCATGCTCGCATCACAGATTGTGGGCCACTGGCAGGCAGGAGGCGCTTTCTCAGAAGCATAGAGCATGATTTGACTCGCACGCAGCCATAGTTTTCTAAGCAGATTCCTAGTAAGGCTGGGGCGCGGTATTATCAACCGTGCGGTATTACCCAACTCTCCCCTATACATCTAGTTAAGGTTAGAAGATTGGGAGAAAGGTAGAATTGCTCTTTCTCGTTTCTTGTTTTTATTTTTAGAAGGTAGGAAATCAGAAGTTTATATGAGGGTGATTCAGATAACGAATTAAGCCAATTAAAATTGTTGAATTGCTTTTTATTTGTAAATGATAATAATTTGGAAGGTGACTTTTTGACGATCTTTTATTTTACAACTTTTTATGTCATACTCACTCTTTTGTCATAACCACGACAACATACTTCAAAAATTATAACATGTACACTATGATGAAATAAATTAAAACAAGTCCCAACAAAAATCCTTCTAAACCTCGCTCTTCTGGTTGATCAATTATTCTCATCAGCTTCCTATTCATTGAATCTTGATTCAATATATCTTCCATGGCTCCTCTTTCGCATAATGCTTTGAGTAAAGGCCATTGATAATCGACTCCACATTTTCTGCAGGCCAGGCGACAATGGGAGAACGAGCTGGAAGCTGTGCAACGGGAAAAAAACGATTACAAAGCCCAAGTGGAGGATCTGCAAGCGATTCGAGCGGCCTACGCGCAGCTTGTGGATAGTCGGGCCAATGTGACGGAAGACGGAGAGAGATTTGGCTCAGGACCGAACATCAAGGGTGAGTTATGTAAACGGGAAAGTTTGTGGGGATAAATTTCGATTCATTTCGAGAAATTAAAAAGTTCATCAATTTTCTTGGAAATCTCTGGTTGCTCATCTCAAATTGTTGGGCACTCTTGAAACTATCAACATCCTACAATTTCTACGCCACTAAAAAGACACTCGGTGAAGTTAATGCTGATGCTAATTCAAGGAAGGCAGATAAAACTCCTTTCGATATGTTTTGCAATCCGAATTCTACCAGAAATGGAAAATGATCCCACACTGTGAAATATCACGAAATCAACAAAATCACCGGAAATACATTCACAAAGTCCTTACAACTTTAACACCCAGCAATAAAACAGTCTCGTAAACTCCTTAACATTGTTTTACGATAATCCTCAAAATCCGATTCATTCTGCAAACTTTCAGCGGTACACAAATTTTCATCACTTCCGGGGATGATTAGCAAGAATTAAATTAGGCTCCAGCTCGCCTTTGGATTCGGGTCCCTTTTTCACGCTTCATAAAACATAACCCGACCGTAAAATCCGTAGCTACCAACTCGGGAGAGAAAGCTTAAATTGGTAACAAAGTGGCTAGAAAGTCTTTAATGACTACATAGCTGCCAAAGTGCCATTCCGCACATATTATACGTCGAAACGGACTGGGAAAAGCGTATAAAGTAGATGAAACAATGTGTGGCTCGCAATGATTGAAAATTGTTCCATGAACTCCCGAACTACCATTTTTACACCTGGACGCTTGGCGTCAAGCCTGGAGGGACGGATTTATTAATCTCCGAACAATATGACATTTTGCGCGTTTCGTATCGTAAGTGATGCACCCCAATTTCAACTATTCCGGTATCCCGGCCATTCCAAATGACAGTTGAAAAATGTCGCGTTTATATTCCCGACTGACGTTGGCAAGAAAAAGGCCTACTACGAAACCAATATTTTTAGAGACACTTTTTACTTTCATACCTATACTCCATTCACAATTATAAAATCACAACTCTGGCCTTGGAAATTTGACATATTCCACTCTGTATCGAAGTTATGACGTTTTTCAAAATATTTTTATGTTCCAAGTCAACACTATGTTGCCCTTTCTACATTCTTAGCGTATTTCTCAGAATTTATTCGGAAAATGAATGAATTGGAAGAGATGTGAGGACAAAAATTTTCTAGTTATTTGCATGAAAAGTACAAGAGATCACTGTTGAAATATATTATTTTTCGCCATGGAAGAAAATTGCATTGCTTTCACATGATTTTCATATGCATGCCTGTGAAGATTTAATGTTTATTATCCTCTTGAACTGAAAGTTCAAGACTTGACATCAATTGTTGAATCAAGAATAATGGAACATTATATCCCTCTACTGGAATCCAAATAGTTGAAGGGAGTTCTGATGCAACAGGAACTTTTTCTTGGAACATAACCTTAATAGCTAACTTAATAAAAAAAGAGTAGAAGATATACATTTCATTTATTTGATCTTATGAACAAGGAGTAAAATATTCTGACTGTATAGTAATTTATTAGTTTAAAAAATATTCATACATTACAACCACAGTAGGTTTGTACAAATAATATGGAACAGGTCAAACATATGCTTCACATTCATCATTCACCTGTTCTAAAATAAGACACAAACTCCTCCACATTATAGGGCCCCTACAGCATTAAAAGCTTGTGTTTCTTTGGAAAGAAGTTGCACTAGATATAATATATTCTTTCGATGAAGAGCAAATACCTACCGTTGACTGTTACATACACAAATTTCTTCAAAACGGGCTTATACGAAGTGGTTCTTTTTCTGAAACGTGAAAACGATCAACAATAATCATTTAGAGACCGATGATGGCCATCCAAAACCCGTTTACTAACGAAAATCGTGCAATTTCATTCTGCAAGTTCTTTCCTCATAATTCCTCGAAAATCCTACCTGAACCATATTTTTCGGTCGCTTCCGTGAAAAGATCGTATAAGGAAGCCTTTTTTGTCCATTTACACATTCCAAATAAATTTTGAGCACCAGAAACGATACCGAAACTAACCAAACTTCAGGGGGACCGGAATTTCGTTTGAAATCTTTCCAAACGGCCAGATACCTAAAAAAACTTCGTTATCAAGTGTAAAAAAGGCGATTAGTACTTACTTTTGCTTTATTCATGCTTATAAATCGATTTTTGGTCCAATTCAAATTTGCCGTTTGTACCCATGTCAAAATATCTTTGATACTTTTACTTTGATGTAAACAAAGAAACTGGCAACGCCGTTTTGTCATTGAAGATATTCTCTGTACGCGCACAGATTTTTTATCAGGTGCACCAATTCCTGAAAACGAAACCATGGCCAGAGTTGTGATTTTATAATTGTGAATGGAGTATACTCTTGATTTCTTTGTAATATTCTTGATAATTGAAGAGTCCACGGAAATAAGTCACAAAACCTACAATTCGCAGGATTTGAAATTTGAGATTCTCAGATGCATTCAAATATTACGCTGAACCCGTGGATTTATACATTCATGTATCATGTACTTGACTAAGATATTGTTTAGCAAAAACTAGGTTGGACTCCAATGATCACTTTTGTGAAGTTGAGTGTGGACTATGATCATTTTTTGTGTAAACCAGTGATTATTCAAAAGTTTATAACTTGGACACTGAGTATAATTTCATAAATCCATAACAACCAAACAGTTTAGTTTCGACCAAAAGTGGACCCTGATCATTATTCCCGTGTACTCTTCATTTGTTTCAAATGTATCTTCTCAGGTTGTGTTCCATGAAAACTGTGAACTAAGTTACCTCATATTGATAAGTACTACCATTCTCTATAAATATGGTTAATTTCGACGTTTTAACGTCGGAAAGCAACTTAGCCTGATATCTGGCTGAACCAAGCGACTCCTATACAGAGTGATTCGTTGTCTTTCGCGGAATTTTTCCATTACTCTCTTCAGCATAGCGGTTTCAATTTGGACGATTTCCTCCTCTATTGCCTCTTTCAAGTCTACAAGGGTCCTAGTGCGATGTTTGAAGACCGCAATGCTGAAGAGATTCATGGAAAATTTCCGAGAAAGTCTCCACATGTGCGTCGCCCGCCAAGGCCGTCATTTGGATGAAAAAAAAAAATCAATTATGTAGAATTTTAAAATGAAAACAATATTTCCAATATCTTTCAAATGTGGGGAATGTAGTTGCCGCACCCAGTACATGAGGACTCGTTATGTATTTCTAGGTTATCTTTCTGTGATTTTGTTCTTACAGTTGCAAAAGTATTGATGACTGGACTTTCCGATACAGATTTAGAACGACAAAACCTGCAATTGTCCAAAGAAGTAGCCAATCTGAAAGAGGAAACAAACAAACAGAAGTCGAAAATTAGACGGTTATCAGAGCAAATCTTGAATCTCAATGGTAACAGCCAAAAGGTAAATTTAAAGAAGCCTTTATCACATCGCTTAAATGTCGTATTCAGATAGAATGTCATAATAATGTTTTTAATATATTTCACGAAATAAATTTTCTTCGATAAACGAAATGAAATTTTGAAATTTTTCTTTCAACAAACATCCCAACTTTCTGCTTATGTTGGACACAACCTTGTTTCTACGGTAATTCTACAACAAAATAACGAGCGTTCAAAGAAATACGCGTAAATTGCCTAGGATGGCTCTGCTTATTCAATAATCTCTAGAGTTAACTGACTCTGATATTTATATATTTATTTATACGATCAAGCTAAGCGTCACTGCCAAAAGTCTATAGCTCACTTGATGACGAGTTTTTGTGAATGCTCTCAAGGTCGCCGTTCAGAGCGAGTAGAAAACCTAATGCGATAGAGGCGCCACCGTGCATTTTATGGAATATCTCCATAAAACTTACATTATCACATTTATATATAAAGTAGTTGACAGGAACTAGGAATCGGGAATGAATTAACAGACCTTAGCTAATGCCGACGTTTCGCAAATATATTTTTGCTTCTTCAGGGCTAAAATAGAGATAACATCCTTTGAAAACCACAAAAGTAAAAATTTTGAAGACATACACCTTAGACTAAAACATTAACAACATTAACAAAATCAAACTTATTATCAAATACTACATTAGAATGGTAAAACAACTTTCAGACGTCACGATCAGTCGAAACTTACCAAAGCCAAACTATGTTTTCCCCAAGGTGCAACCATGTACAACCAACCAGAGAAACATCGAGAAATTCGGAAGAACTCGTTCATAAAATAAACTTCAAAATACGACATCAACCGTTCAAACAGCGAAAGACAAATGCATACTGATATTCTCGAGAACCGGTACACGCCCACACAGATTAATATTTATACATGTGTATACATGTGTATACAAAGAAATTTATTAAAAGAAATCACAATCAACCCGCGCCGTCCCTTACTCTTTTGAAACCATGTAAAATATTATTGTAAATTAAACTTAGATTTTGGGTATCTGTTCGACTATTAACTGTATTGTTTAATTTTATATGTATCATTTCACTTACATTACGCTTCAACCAGTTCGACTCAAAGTCCAAAATTTTAACATTTTGAAAGTTAAACTGGTGACCTTCCTGAAAGTGATGAACCGCCAGTGCTGTCTTATTCTCCTTACACCTGAATGTCTCGTTACAATCATACCTGTGCTGTCTGATTCTGTTTTTCAGAAGTTGTTTTGTCTGACCTACATAACATTTTTGGCAGTTCTCGCATGGTATTTTGTAAACTAGGTTACTACAATGTGAGATAGGATCTTTATCTTTTAATGTGGAGAACAAACGGCCACAAGAGTACAAATTATAAGTAACGATTTTCACATTATTTGAGAACTGGCTGATGAGTCTTGAAAACTTAATGGTGAGACCAGGTATATAAGGGAACTTTAAATATTTTAACCGAGCTGTATCCGTTGTGTTAACATTTTTTGATGGTTGTCCACTGGGGTTCTGATAGTTTTTAATGATTTTTTTGAGCAGAGATGGTGGGTAGTTGTTCATTCTCAATATGTTCTTAATTTTTTCTAAATTTTCGGCATGAAATTCCGAGTCACTCAAATTAATTGATCGGTAGATGAGATTTTTGATTGTAGAAATTTTGTAAGAAAACGCGCAACTAGACTTGAAATTCAAAACACGACCAGAACTCGTTGGCTTAGTATACCAACAAGTCTTTAAAGTCCCATCTTCACGTCTGCTCACAAGAACGTCCAAGAATGGTAACGAACCATCCACCTCAGCTTCCATGGTAAACTGGAGTCTGGGGTGGTAGGAGTTAAATGCGGTCAGTAGTTCGTCACATCTGCCGATGGGGACAGCCAAGAAGGTGTCATCTACATATAGTTTAATGAATGGGACTGAAAAATATAACCTGCCCATGCAAACCTCAATGACTTCCGACATTACCAAGTTGGCCAAGGATGGACTCGCCGGATTACCCATAGCCGTACCGTCAACTTGTTCATAAAATTCATTGTTGAAGCTGAAATAGCTGGATGAAAATATAAAATCTATGAACTTGAGAAAAAGTTCCTTTGTAACATCAGTGTAGGCCGATATGTATCTCCATCTCTTTTTAATAATGGTCAAAACAAGAGTCTTCGGTATATTGGTGTACAAGGAGACAACATCTAATGAGACGAGACAATAACCATCAGGTATTGAGACTGTGTGTGTGTAGGCCACAAATTCAAAAGAATTTTTCACATTATAATTCGATGTAGAGTTGACAAGATTGAGGATCTGATGCACGAAAACCGATATGTTGTAAGATGGCGAATTAATGCAACCAACCACTGGTCTAATGCTTAAACTAGCTTTATGCGTTTTTCTGAGTCCGTACAATTTTGGTGATACTGAATTGTATTTTTTCATTTTTAAGGACTCTCTATTGTCAATTATATGTTCGTTCATCAATTCATTGATCAAGTCATTTGCTCTTCTCTGAAATTTGTCCGTGCTGTCACCTTTCATCTTTCTGTAAGTGTTATCATCAGATAACATATCTGTCATATACGTATCATAGTCAGTTTTCCACATAATAACAGTTGCGTTACCCTTATCTGCTCTCATCATTTGTGTTTTTCAAAGGATGTTATCTCTATTTTAGCCCTGAAGAAGCAAAAATATATTTGCGAAATGTCGGCATTAGCTAAGGTCTGTTAATTCATTCCCGATTCCTAGTTCCTGTCAACTACTTTATATATATATGAATCAAGGAAGTTATCTATCTATTAATTATCACTTTAAGTTCTATGAATATCTCTTGAATTATGAATGAAATGTACAATGGCGCTTTCTATCCGAAAATCGCTGAACTATGAAATTAGTGAATATGTGGATAAAGCAGGAACTTTTTCCCGCCATCTACATATTTGAATTTGGCCATTCTCTGCCAAATCCGTATTTCAAATTGTTTTTCTGAAATAAATTATCTGTAGATTCACTTTCAATCGGAAGTTGAACTGTTTTCATGGGTCTTTCGTTTGAAATAAAACAGAAGCATGAGCTGGCTTATTTTCTTCTATTTTTGAAAGAAAAAGAATGAACTTTCGAAATTAAATCGATCTAAATTATTTCATTAAAAACTCCAATAATTTCTCAGTTTTTCCACGAAATTTCAGTTGTCAAAGTGAAACCATTTTCAAATGCAACTTGAAATAAGAACACACAACATTGAACGCCCACCTTAAGATTTCACACTGACGATTTGATAAAATTTCAATTGTTCTCTCTAAAAGTACGAATTGGAAAAACATATCAGGGAGTCTCACGATTCCGTTCTTTAAAATAATTTTGGGCAGGAGTTTTGACTAGAGGCGTGGAACAAATGCATTCGTCATGAAATTTTGAGTTCCTTGGCCAGAAAAGAGTTTTTCAGCGTGAAATTTCGAAATATAAATTGAAAATGTAGCTCTGCTGAAACATGAATTACTTCGAAGTTTTCCGTTGGAGAATTGTCGTTTTTGGGCTTCCAAGCGGAATAAAAAAAGTTTTTGTTTCAATAGTTAAAATAACATATCACGCTACAGAAGATCACAATATCTTTGTCAACGTTGGCAATCTCGTAAACGTGATAACTCAATTTTATTGAAATCAACCCATTTTCAAAGCCATAATCTACTTTGAGAATCGCGTAGGTGGGAGAATTGCACCATTGTCCTAAAATGAATATTTTTCTGAATTATTCAAAAGGAAGAAATGTTCTCGAACACATTTCGAATTATATTCTTCTCAGAAATGCAATGTCACGGTATGAACTAATCGATAAATTTCCAAATTCTAACTTTATTTATACAAATTTTTACGAACGGAATTCTCAGAATCAAGATCAATCTAACATACGAGAATACGAGCACGTCTTGAATAATGGGATGGATATGAAGAAACTTCCGTAGAGCATAAAACTTCGATTGAAAGATTAATTCATTATTCAAAAATCAACAAATTAAAAAACATTTTTAAAAGAAGATGCGATATATCCTCACCTCCTTCATTTTCGGCTTCTTAAGGTCGGCGCTCAAAGTGAGTAGGAAAGCTCAGCCGATAGAGGCGCCACCGTCCATTTTATGGAATATCTCCATAGAGCTTACATTATCACAATGAGTTCTATGAATATCTCTCTAATCATGAATGAAATGTACAATGGCGCTCTCTATCCGAAAATCGCCGAACTATGAAATTAGCAAATTTGTGGGTGAAGCAGGAATTTTTTTCCGCCAAAATTTGAATTTGGCCATTCTGTGCCAATTCCGTATTCCAAGTTGTTTTTCTGAACGGAATTATCAGTAGATTCACTTTTAATCGGATGTTGAACTATTTTCATGGGTCTTTCTGTTGAAATAAAGCAGGAGCATGATTTTCTTCTATTTTTTAAAGAAAAAAATTAACTTTCGGGATGAAATCGACCAAAATGATTTCATCAAGAACTCCGATCCTTTCTGAGTTTACCCACAAAATTTCAGTTTTCAAAGTGAAACCATTTTCAAATGCTACTTGAAATAAAAACACACTACATTGAACGCCCACCTTAAACGATAACGTGGGGTTGATTTCTCTTTTTGTCATAACCTTGGTAGAAGTGAACTTTGGCCATCTGCGTATCTTTATTATATTGATTACAATATTCCGATTCAAAGATGACGTAATTGTTTCATATTAGACTATTAGACACATTTTCATAGGTATTTCATGCGATTGATTGAAAGAATATTGGCTCAATAACAACAAAATACGGTGAGAGGTTAGATGGATGTGATATAAAATAATTCATATTTTACTCATTTCAGGTGTTGGAAGTCGTTCAACTCGAAACGAAAGATGTCGGCTCCGGAGATGTAGGTAATGAGAACGACTCTTTGCTACCAAAGACCAACTCTTGCAATGTATGTAGTAAGAAATCGGAGTTGGAACGAGGCATTATTCTGCAAGAGCTTGAAAGATCCGAAGTATCCAAGGAAGATATCAAGAAATTGACAGACAGCCAGAAATTAGACGAAATAACCACTAATATACTCCAAAATTTGACGAACAGTTCGAACGAATGTCAATGTAGCACTGTTTCTTGCAGTCCTATGGAATCTTCTAGCGATAATAATGGATCGAATATTTCGAGGGAGAGCAAAATCATCTCCACTCCAGAAAAGTCTATCATCAGCATAGGAGGTATCAATGTCGAAGTACCCAATAGGAACGTAGAGACAACTTTTCAAATTCATTCTACCAGAAAAGACGATAGAATTATAATCGAAGATATATTAGAGAAGAAGGATAAAATGGGGGATATAATTAGAATCGGAGATAACTCCCTGGTATCTGTGAAAGTGAGGTATATTTCATCCAACAAGAGCCACAGAAATCCCAATTCTATCATGGTGGAAAACAAACGAGAATGTGGCAAATTGGAGTTAGTTGAAGATCGTTCAGAAGATGCCTTACATGGTAGAGTAACACCGATGAAACAGGTTATTCAGTTCCAAGCATTGGAAAAACTTTACACATCGCCTAAACCAGAGGAAATCAAGCCGTTGAAAGTCACTTATAGAAATCCTAACGACTACAGGAGTACAACAGATTCAGATCCAGCTACTGAATCTCAGTCGAGTGAGATTGAAAACAACACGTATGTTAGAGATGTGAAAATGAAACTGAAAGATTTGTCGGACCGAAAAGAACAAGAAATGCTACATTCCATGACAAAGTACGGAATAGATGGAAGAGTAAGGAGTTTGGGCGCATTGCTATGATATTCCCAGTTCGTTAATCAGAACAGATGTATTACTTGATCAGCGCTAATCAATTCGTAAATGAAATAAAGTCTTTCCTGCTAAGTAATTCAAATTTTAATATGTAGAATAGTTCCGTCTCTTTCAACATTCACAAAAATGATACTTGTAGAGGTTATGTTATCCAATTATATTTCACGAACCCTTGCAGATACCAATAACAGCTCTATATGGATTGGAAGACTTCAAGGTATCCCAGCCAGCTATGATAAAGGATCTCCAGCACATAAAGTGCCCACAAAAAGACTATGAACATGACGAATTTCAAATGGGTTTTTGTTCATTTTTTCAAAAGCAATACATATAATTTTTTTCATCATTGTAATCACCATTCATTTCACTTAATTCTTTTTTTCAAATACACGTAATGCATATTTTCAACAGAATAGGATTTTTAAGAGCTTTTTCGAAGTGTTGCCCTAAAATCCACATAGCTCTGAATAGTCTCAACCATAGGACTTATAGTAACTGAGATGTCTAGAATAATGGTTTAAGCACGGATTAGATTTTGTTTCGACCAAATTTAGAATATCAGCTAAGTTTCGTTCTTTCGACTTCCGGTGGCGCTATTCACAAATTATGACTGATTTTTATCAGTTATTTCAAATATTTGAATAATTTTAATAGTCGATAATTTTGTCAAGCAAAAGTGTGTGTTTCTCTTCTTGACATCCTGGTGTATATTAGTTCTGAGGAAAAGTATAAAACTTTTATTATAAAATGATGCAATTCTGTGGTCATGTCATAATGGACTTTGGCAGATCAGCTGTTTATATATATAAATGGGTGCACCCAATGAAATAGACAACAGACAGCGAAAATACAGTGAAATGACATTGCGGCGCCGCCACGAAACATTGGGCGCGTTCATCCGACTGAGCAGCTACCGCTACCGCTTCTTCAAACGTCAAAACCATATGATTTTTTCGATCCGTTGTGTCAAATTAGTTAGTAATTTTGACACAACGAATCGAAAAAATTATATGGTTTTGACGTTTGAAGGAGCGGTAGCGGTAGCTGCTTAGTCGAATGAACGCGCCCATTGCTAATATTTTCGATTTGATCGAACGTCATTCCATTCAAAAATTAACGAGTGCATACAACTAGAAGCATAGAATATTCTATGCTCCTAGCACATAATTCTATACCTATACTGCCCTGCTAACAAGAAAGGTCCTATCTGCAAAATTTGATATTTTGACTTTTTACATATTATTTATCTATGTACAAAATGAAATTGTCTTATATGCTTCATGAGTGCTGTATTCTTCACCTAAATGTTTTGTCCTAACTGAATAAAAAGCCATGTTGACTAACATAAAACCTGCTTTTCTCTAAAGCACAATTTTGCAAATGGGACGGCAGTATAATTTGATCCTTGAAATTAAAAGTGAAGCCTCTAGAGTCTAGACCTAGAGGGCTGTGCCAGTGGGACTATTGAGCATATTGTGCGATAACGGAGAGTGGGAAAATAGGGGCATCGTGGCGATCTGCAGATGCAGTTTTGTTATTTGTCTCTGTTTGTATTGAGCCACATAGATGCATTGAACACCTGGTGTAACGACTCCTTTCTAAAAATCGTGACCAAAATTTGTAGATCAAAACGGCATCCTAGATTTCAGATTTTGGACTAGTTCCGGAATAAATCCGCAATATTTATCGGTCGTGGCGCTACTGTGGCAACGACAAAAAACGCGACCCCTTTCGGGAGAAATGAAAAGCTGTACAAAATATCACGTTTTCGATCGACAAGAAAGTCTTGAACAAAATCTAATCAGTGCCAACACCAGGTATTTCTATGCATCTATTGAGCCACATATGGTATCCATGGAAACATCATTACATGTCCCTTCTCTTCTCTCTAGGCATGCGTGTAGCGAGAACTGACCCTGGTTTTAAGGGGAACGAGAGCTACACTTTTGTATACTTATTAGCTACTTCGCTCAAATCCTATATTCATCATTCTATGGCTCCTAGGCATACACTTACTGCGTCCGTTATTACCAATCCGGAGTGGAGCGAGAGAAAATGGATACAGAACATCCAATAAATACGGATCTCTCTCTCTCTCCTCTCTTTCAGCCAGAGAGAGAGAGATCCGAATTATTGGATGTTCTGTGTCCGATCCGTCTTCGAAAGGGAATACCGAATGCGCCTATAATGTTTTTAGACATTTTAAATATTACTGTAAGTTCTATGGTCTCAATTCAAATAGAGATGTCTATGAAACAATTTGATTTTCTGTGTTAATTGAGCAGTTTACAATTGTTAGAAAAGCTTTGGTATTCAAATTACAATCAGTTACTTTCCAATCGTTTATCATTATAATAAATTCGTATAAGCTATTCGTGTTATTTTCAAATCAAGAATAATTTCATCATGAATTGCTCGAGAGAGGAAAGAATTAGTATGATTCATTGCATCGGAGAAGCCCAAGAAAACTGTTGGTAGCAAGGATCTATTCTCAAAAATTTCCAGAGACAGAGGTTTTTATGTTCTCATGTATCATACGCTGAATTGTACGGTACCCCGTTTACATTTCCTCTGCTAACACTAAGATATCTATCCTTATGAATGAAAAATGTACGATGGCGCTGTTTATCTGAAATTCGCTGAACGATGAAATTAGTGAATATACGCCAAATATTTGAATTCGGCCATTCTCTGGCAATTCCGTATTCCAAGTTGTATTTCTGAACGAAATTATCTGTAGATTCAGTTTTCATCGGAACTTGAACTATTTTCATGGGTCTTTCGATTGAAATAAAACAGAAGCATGAGCTGGCTCATTTTCTTCTATTTTTAAAAGAAAAAAAAATGAACTTTCGGAATGAAATCGATTTAAATTATTTCATTAAGAACTCCAAACCTTTCTGAGTTTTCCCACAGAATTTCAATTCTCAAAGTGAAACCATTTTCAAATGCAACTTCAAATAAAAACAAATATAGGTGAGGCCAATGATCTATTCATAGTGCAGAAACGTACTCGTAGAACCATACTGTATTTGAAACACTTAGAATCCTGCAGAAATCACTTTTGAGAAAACAACATCCTTAAATTAACAGGGCTCCACTTGTACGATATTATTATATTTTTGTTCTAGAGTAGGAGTTCGATCAGTCATCTAAGTGAAAGAAATCTAAACTATAACTACCCTAAACATCGATTAACAAAATTCGAGAAAGGCTGCTTATATTCGGGTATATCAGCTTTTAACAAGTTGCCCACAATAATAAAAGCAGATAATAAAAGATTGTTCAAAAGTCAGATTAAACAATTACTCTATAGCCATATTGACTATCAGAATATTTCGATTGTAATTTTGATGAAAAAAGATAGATGGGTGGAAATATCACATTGTTATTTTGTCGATTTCTTTTGTATGACAAATTTCATTTTCACAATCATATTGTATTGTAATTTATGAAATACTTACTTACTTCAGATTTCGAATATGTCCAGTTCTCCAGAAACGTCTAATAGACACTCGAACTTGGGAACCCTGTATATCTTGGCTTTAGAGGGAACTTTTTCAAATGGATACGCAGTTATCTCTGATAGGATATTCACTGTTGAAGTGGATGACGCTTGTTTCGGAGAGTTTAGATCGAACCTGGGCGTACCTCAGGGCTCTGAAATGGGACCTTTGATATTCATCCCCGACATAACCTTGAGGAATTAGAAGCTCAAATGGCTTGATGGCGAATATTGAAAAGACTGAATGCTCACACTTCAAATGTAATATTTGAAAATTTGCAAATTTTCCACCTCAATGAGCCAATTGTAGCAGCGAAAACAACATTTCTAGGGCTTCGTATGGATGACGGCTCGAACTGGTCAAAAGATATAGATATGGTATGTGCTAAGCTTGGTAGATCCTTTTATGCAATTATCATACTGAAAGGCTGCTTTCCCGCGTCGGGTTGCTTTTGCATCCGGATGTCAGGTAAGTATTTTAATAAATTTCATAATATATGTGCCGTACTCAGAATAACTGCCTTTTGCATTTGTAGGAGATTGTGTTTCCCTGGAGCTTCATAATGTTGATCATGCCGGGGATTATCTTGGCCTTCGGGTCCCACATGCGCTGGTCTCAATTTGCAAATCTTCATAACTATGTATATTTTCTACTTCCTTGTGTGTCATGTTATAGTCAGCGGGGATGGTAACGTCTATCTAGAATTATATCTGGTTTGCAGCTAGCTTCCTGTCTGTATGCACCTATGGGTCTCATATAATTGTAACATCTTCATTATCCATTACAGGATCCGGGGGTGTGCTGTTACCACTTGTCATTTAGATCTGTCTTGTAGTGAATGCAGATGTTCCAGTGGAGCTGCCTGGCTACTGAGTTATGCCGCTCCAGATACGCATGTTTCGCTTATACAGGGTCTTTCACGAGGAACCTCACCCATATTTATACGGGAAATTACTGAACGTATTTTCATGAAATTCAGCACTTATAAGTATTTCACGATGCGGATGAAATCTAAAATATTTTCAAGGCATGAGCACCTCCGGTTTTTCCGGAAATGACGTCAACTTCCGTTTTTCAAATTAGAACACCATTTTTTTATTGCAGAAATAGATTCCTTAGAAAATTTCAAGTTATTTTGATGTAACATTTTTCAGTTTTGGTTGGAAAATTCTCTCTGAGCGGGAAAATTCGAAAAAAAAATCGAAAATAGAGCTCCGCTGAAACAAGAATAACTTGGAGGTTTTTATATGGAAAATTTTCATTCTTGGGATTTTTCAAGATGTAAGATTGATGTATCCATTTTAAAAATCGAAATCGCGATTCATGATACAGGGGGTGAAAAAATCGCTTTCAAAGTTAGGGATGACAAAATCGTGAAAAATCAATTTTTTCAACAGCATTTGAAGGAAACTGATTTCGTCAGGAGAACAGAGTTTTGCGAAGCTATGATGCATGATTCGATTTCAAGAGAATGAAAACTTTTTGGACTGTATAATTTGGACAGATGAATCTAATGTCACAAAGAATGGTTCTTTCAATAGGCATAACAGTCATTATTGGGATGAAGAGAACAACCACCACTTCAGACAATGGAACTTTCAAGAGACCTGGAGTTTCAATGTTTTTTGCGCCATCAAAAATAATGCAATTCTCGATGTTCACATTTATGATGGGACTTTAACTGGTAAGATAGAACACTACACATGTTTGCATTATTTAAAGAATGTTCTCCCTTAGGAGATAGATATTCAGACATATTGACTCAAATAATTGAGCCGCTAGTACAGAACCATAATGACTTATGGTATCAACAAGATGGCGCGCCTCCACACAATTCACTCAATGTGTCAAATATCCTCTACAGGCTATTTGAAGATCGATGGTTGGCGAACAATGGTCCACATCTTTGGCCACCACGTTCTCCCGATTTAACTCCTTTAGACTATTATGTTTGGGGTAGGATAAAAAATATTGTCTACTCAACTCCCCTGACTGATAAAGAGGACTGCATAGAACGAGTCAGAAATGCGTTCAGGTTTGTTTAGATTTTTAGATTCATAGTTTTGAAACTCAATTTGGTTTTCAAACACTTTTACAGATCTCTTCCTCCCGATGAAATAAGAAGAGCAACGCACGAAGCATTCCTGAGACGTATAAATAAATGTCTAGAAATTAACGGTCAAAACTTTGAGCATCTTCTCTAGTTATAACTGCGAGAGTTTGCCATGGTTCTCCTAATAGTAACTTGAAGTCGGTTTCAAGAAGGGGTGAAAAATCTACAGCATGGTTCAAATAACAGTTCCTGAAAATTTCATCTTTTTGGCGTGAAGGGAAAAGAAATAGCTGAAAATTCAAGACGAAAAACAGTTTTTTGTGAATAACTCAGAAAATATCCATTTTAGGGCAAGGGTGTGATGCATACACTCACATTATTTTTTAACGTAGATTCAATATCTGCCATAAAAAAATGGAGTTCTAATTTGAAAAAATTGATTTTTCACGATTTTGTCATCCCTAACTTTGAAAGCGATTTTTTCCCCCCTGTATCATGAATCGCGATTTCGATTTTTAAAGTGGATACATCAATCTTACATTTTGAAAAATCCCAAAAATGAAAATTTTCCATCCAAAAACCTCGAAGTTATTCTTGTTTCAACGGAGCTCTATTTTCGATTTTTTTTTCGAATTTTCCCGCACAGAGAGAATTTTCCAACCAAAACTGAAAAATGTTACATCAAAATAACTTGAAATTTTCTAAGGAATCTATTTCTGCAATAAAAAAATGGTGTTCTAATTTGAAAAACGGAAGTTGACGTCATTTCCGGAAAAACCGGAGGTGGCATTCCTTGAAAATATTTTAGATTTCATCAGCATCGTGAAATACTTATAAGTGCTGAATTTCATGAAAATACGTTCAGTAGTTTCGAGTATAAATATGGGTGAGGTTCCTCGTAAAAGACCCTGTATAGGACAGCCCTCCATAATATGGTGGATTGTTTCAGTGAATAATAATAGTCATATAATAATATTATTGTATGTTATAATTTTATCATTATATATTATGTGTCTGCATCCTGGATGCTTCATCCTTCATTTTTATCATACCCTCTTCCTTTTTCTCAATACCTACAAATGAGTATATCCCCAAAGAAATTCCTCATTCTCATGCCATAAGAAATAACACAAGGATAAAAATCCTTTTATCAATTTCAGATATTCATTTGGCGTTCAGTTTACAGTCCGAGCCTATTCCATGTTTGGCTTAATACGCTATAAATCATTGATTAACCTCAACATTACACAATGCGGCTGATAGATCCACTCTGGGTTATGTTGAGAAGATTGGCTGGAATTAATTAATTCAATTACGAGATTTCGTCGGGCACACCACGATTGAAATGTTCGTTTTGACAGTGAACTCATAAGCCATTGTGAATTTGCAGAGAGAAAACCTAAGTTTTGAAATGATGAATGGTTTGTACTTTTGATGCAGTATCTGTAGAGGAAACAATATGCGAACGGCATCAACAATATGGGTTTTGTCAAAGTCTATACTCAGCGCTCGTATGTTTTTTTCAATGAGTATCGTCATGAAATTGAGAGTTAATGCAAGAAATAATATCATATTTTCATGTACCTGAACTCTATCTCCGTAACAAGCAAAAAAAAACCTTTTTGGACAAAAATTTTCATTCAAATTGCCTGAAAAGAAGAAATCAACATTTTTCTTTGAAATTTTAACTACCAACTTAGAACCTCATTATAATAATAATTATAATTCTCACCTACTCTTTCGGAGTGGTGAGCTGGACGGTAAACGAGCTCCTCGATCTTGATAGGTTAACAAGGAAAACGATGAACATGAATCGTAGCCTACATCCCAACAGCTCAATACAGAGGATATACCTTCCCCGAAGAGGGGGGTAGAGGATTGCAATGTTTGGAATATCAACACTATCAACAAACATTGGAAATGGCAGTAAGGATTCTAAGAAGTGAAGATCCGCTTCTGAAATTTGTCGCTCAGCATGAAATTGCGAACCATGGAGCCTTCCTATTCCGAGCTGCACAAAGGGCCCTGGATAAGCTCAGCATAACCGGCGTATCGATCAATCCTGAGCTCGCTCGAGCACCGATCACTCAAGCGGACCAAAGAAGCCTAGCAAGACTGATCCGAAAGTCTCAGTCAGATACATTACTCGAACATCATATGAGTAAGACCTTGCACTCCATATATTTCAGGAGTTTAAAAGACCAGGACCTGTCTGAAGAATTGTCTTTCGCCTTTCTAAAGTCAGCTAGCCTTAAGTCAGAGACAGAAGGATTTGTGATGGCGTGTCAAGATGGAGTACTGAATACGAGATGGTATAAAAATAACATCATGAAAATGGACACCCCAACAACTTGCAGGGCTTGCCATGGGCAACAGGAAACGATTATGCACATCCTTTCCGCCTGCAGAGTCCATGCTCCATCGGGGTATGTAGAGAGACACAACGCGGCACTCCGAATTCTATACTTCCATCTGAGAGCCGCGTATGGGATAGACAAAGAACCGGTGCTACCGAGGGTGCTACCATATGTGCCTCTGGAGATTGAAGCGGTGGTCCAGAACGAAAGAGCTCGGATATGCTGAAACTATCCTGTCTCAACAACACGACAGATCAATGCTGTTAAGCCAGACATACTTCTGCTGGACAAGGAGCTGAAGGAGTTATTTGTCGTGGAATTCTCCTCCCCTGCTGGAAATAATGTTGTGATGAAGGAACAACAGAAGAGGCAAAAATACAAAGACCTTATGTTCGAGCTTGGAACTTTATACCCAGGTCATAAAATCAGGATGGTCGTACTTATCATAGGATGTCTCGGTGGAATGAGAGCTAACTATGTGGATGAACTGAAGATTATCCCGGTCTGCAGATCACTGGCCGAGGTATTGGCGCACAGAATGCAGAAAGCAGTGTTGTTTGGGTCACTTCATATCATCAGGTCCCATGAACTCTAGAAGCCACTTGCAGCTCATCTCTTTTGTTAAGGGACGCTGCGAGGGCAGGATGAAGAACTCTTCCATTGAAGTGTGAGGGGTTTTTAGTGAGTAGCCAAACAAGATCCTGGATTCTCACACTACCGAGAGTGCGGACCCTCTCGGTGCCCATAAAGGGTTTTCCCCTCACACGGACGTAAAAAAAATAAAAAAAAATAATGATAATAATTTATTAATCCTTTAAGACACTACACGGTGTATAGGACAGGTCATAAGTAACAAAAAATAAACTAGAAACAATCATCATTCTAAATATTTAGGGAATCAGACATATATTCCTCAACAGAATAGTTACATTTTGCCAGAAGCATGATCTTGATTTCTTTCTTAAACTTAAACATTTCCAAAGACTTAACATATTGTGATAAATGATTGAACAATTTTATACTCTGGTATGATGGAGACCACTCCAACTTGTGAGTTCTAAGCTTTGGCACCAGAAGAATTTCTGGTTTTATACTCGTGAAAAGTTGTAAGTGTTTTCCACTCACTTACATTTAGGGCTGTGAAGTAAGCGGCCATTTTCCATCGGCCATTATCTTGAATTCATCGTCCAGTTCACCAGTGGCGTCGGGTATTTATGTACATCGTGATAAAAATTATTTTGGAGGCGAAAGGTTCGGAATTTTTGCCTGAAATGATTTCTCTGATTCTTTTTTGATAATAAACCACCAAAATTTTTATTTATTTTAATGGTTTGAAAAAGTTATAATCAATTATTATTTGTAGGGGAAATCTGATTTCGAGCATATTGAACCAATATAGGTACCTCAAAAATGATTAACCGGAATGAAATTTGGTAGGATTGTTGCTAGTGTGGTCTAAAATCTTATTCCGAGAGGTTTTTTATTTGCAGGACTTTGGAGGGTAGTTTTCACCCCTTCCACAAATACTCCAAGATTCAACGAAACATCGAAAGTGGGTCTCAAAAAAGATTAACCTGAATGAAATTTGGTAGGAATGTTGCTAGTGTGGTCTAAAATCTTATTCCGAGAGGTTTTTCATTTGCAGGACTTTGGAGGGCAGTTTTCACCCCCACCCTCAAGATTAAACATATCATCGCAAGTGGGCCTCAAAAATGATTAACCGGAATGAAATTTGGTAGGATTGTTGCTAGTGTAGTCTAGAATCTTATTCCGAGAGGTTTTTTATTTGCAGGACTTTGGAGGGTAGTTTTCACCCCTTCTGACAAATCCTCCAAGATTCAACGAAACATCGAAAGAGGGTCTCGAAAAGGATTAACCTGAATGAAATTTGGTAGGAATGTTGCTAATGCCGTCTAGAATCTTATTCCGAGAGGCCTTTTATTTGCAGGACTTTGGAGAGAGTTTTTACCCCCACCCTCAAGATTCAACAAATCATCGCAAGTGGGTCTCAAAGTCTCAAAAATAATTAACCTGAATGGAAATCAGGAGTGTTGCTGGTTTAGTCTAGAATCTTATTTCGAGAGGTTTTTTATTTGCCGGACTTTGGAGGAGAGTATTCACCCCCACCCGCAAGATCAAACTATAATCGCAAGTGAGTCTGAAAAATGATCAACCTGAATGAAATTCGGTAAGAATATTGCTAGTATGGTTTTTCATTCGCAGAACTTTGAAGGATAGTTTTTACCCCCACCCTCAAGATTCAACAAATCATCGCAAGTGGGTCTCAAAAATTATTAACCTGAATGAAATTTGCTAGGACTGTTGCTAGTGTGGTCTAGAATCTTATTCCGAGAGGTTTTTTATTTGCAGGACTTTGGAGGGGAATTTTCACCCCACCCACAAATCCTCCAAGATTCAACAAAACATCGAAAGTGGGTCTCAAAAGATTAACCTGAATGAAATTTGATAGGAATGTTGCTAGTGTCGTCTAGAATATTATTTCGAGAGGTTTTTCATTTGCAGAACTTTGGAGGGCAGTTTTCACCCCCACCCTCTAGATTAAACAAAGCATCGCAAGTGGTTCTCAGAAATGATTAACCTGAATGAAATTTGGTCGGAGTGTTGCTAGAGTCGTCTAGAATCTTATTCCGAGAGGTTTTTTATTTGCAGGACTTTGGAGGGGAGTTTTCATCCCCACCCTCAAGATTGAACATATCATCGCGAGTGGGTCTAAAAAATGCCTGAATGAAATTGGGTAGGGTTGCTAGTATGGTCTTGAATCTTATTCCGAGAGGTTTTTATTTGCAGGACTTCGGAAGGTAGTTTTCACCCCTTCCCAAAAATCCTCCAAGAGTCGACAAAACATCGAAAGTGGGTCTCAAAAACGATTAACCTGAATGAAATTTGGTAGCAATGTTGCTAGTGTGTACTCTATTGAATTTTTTTTTCGTTTTCCTGACCAAACTGCCCGTTGCGTTAAAATAAATTATTGGGGGTATGCCGCTATCTCGTTGTTTCTATAACACCGATAATTGCTCCAAACTATAAATCAGGAAGAGCCACTTGTTCAATATATTCAGGATGATCTGATTGCATATTTATTAAATCCATGCGAGATCATCCTTATCCCTATCTCGATGTGAAACAGCCTCTGACCTTATGCGCATCAATGTACAGTCCGATATTATGCTTTGTAGATTTTTTTCCTGTCACATAATTTTGTCCGACTCTGAAAACTTTTGTTTGTTTATATTGAAAGAGTTTTCCTTCAAAAGTTCTTTTTGTCAGTAAATCTCCTTCGAAATCTTTCATTGAGCTGGCTAAATAATTTTCGCGATGACTAGCTGACCCCGCGAACTCCGTTCCGCCTAAGAGGTTATACCACGTTCCCTTTAGGTTAGGGAGAGGGGTGAAAATTCAGTGTTGTATGTATTTTTGTATATTGTATCATAAAAAAATTGAAAAAAAAAATTTTGTCCAAAAAAATTGAAAGAAAAGTTAGGGGTGGACCACCCTTAACATTAAGGGGGATGAAAAATAGATGTTGGCCGATTTCCGGTCGTACCCGATATGCACACAAAATTTCACGAAAATCGGTCTAGCCGTTTGGGAGCAGTTCGGCCACAAAGTGCAGACAGGAGAATTTTATATATAAGAGATGTTTAATCTTGAGGGTGGGGGTGAAACCCCCCCCCCCCAAAGTATTGCAAATGGAAAACCTCTCCGAATAAGATTCGAGACCATACTAGCAACATTTCTACCGAATTTCATTTAGGTTAATCATTTTTTAGACCCACTTGCGATGATATGTTTAATCTTGAGGGTGGGGGTGAAAACTCCCCTCCAAAGTCCTGCAATTAAAAAACCTCTCGAAGTAAGATTCAAGACCACGCTAGCAACAAACCTATCAAATTTCTTTCAGGTTAATCTTTTTTAGACCCACATTCGATGTTTTGTTGAATCTTGGAGGATTTGTGGGTGGGATGAAAAATACCCTCCAAAGTCCTGCAAATAAAAAACCTCTTGGAATAGGATTCTAGATCACACTAGCAACAGTCCTAGCAAATTTCATTCCGGCCAATCATTTTTGAGACCCACTTTCGATGTTTTGTTGAATCTTGGAGGATTTGTGGGTGGGGCGAAAATTCCCCTCCAAAGTCCTGCAAATGAAAAACCTCTCGGAATAAGATTCTAGACCATACTAGCAACAGTCCTAGCAAATTTCATTCAGGTTAATCGTTAATCGTTTTGCGATGATTTGTTGAATCTTGAGGGTGGGGGTAAAAACTACCCTTCAAAAATCTGCAAATGAAAAACCTCTCGGAATAAGATTCTAGTCCATACTAGCAATATTCCTATCAAATTTCATTCTGGTTAATCATTTTTGAGACAAACTTGCGATGATTTGTTGAATCTTGAGGGTGGGGGTAAAAACAACCTTTCAAAGTCCTGCAAATAAAAGGCCTCTCGGAATAAGATTCTAGACGACACCAGCAACATTCGTACCAAATTTCATTCAGGTTAATCTTTTTTGAGACCCACTTTCGATGTTTTGTTGAATCTTGGAGGATTTGTGGGTGAGGTGAAAACTCCCCTCCAAAGTCCTGCCAATAAAAAACCTCTCGGAATAAGATTCTAGACCACACTTGCAACAGTCCTAGCAAATTTCATTCAGGTTAATCATCTTTGAGACCCACTTGCGATGATTTGTTGAATCTTGAGCCTGAGGAGGGGGTAAAAACTACCCTTCGAAGTTCTGCAAATGAAAAACCTCTCGGAATAAGATTCTACTAGACCACACTAGCAACATTCCTACCGAATTTCATCCAGGTTAATCATTTTTTAGACCCACTTGCGATGATTTGTTGAATCTTGAGGGTGGGGGTAGAAACTACCCTCCAAAGTCCTGCAAATAAAAGGCCTTTCGGAATGAGATTCTAGACGACACTAGCAACATTCCTACCGAATTTCATCCAGGTTAATCATTTTTTAGACCCACTTGCGATGATTTGTTGAATCTTGAGGGTGGGGGTAGAAACTACCCTCCAAAGTCCTGCAAATAAAAGGCCTTTCGGAATGAGATTCTAGACGACACTAGCAACATTCCTACCAAATTTCATTCAGGTTAATCTTTTTTGAGACCCACTTTCGATGTTTTGTTGAATCTTGGAGTATTTGTGGGAAGGGGTGAAAACTGCCCTCCAAGGTCATGCAAATAAAAAACCTCTCGGAATAAGATTCTAGACTACACTAGCAACACTCCTACCAAATTTCATTCAGGTTAATTATTTTTTATGCCCATTTGCGATGATATTTGTTTAATCTTGAGGGTGGGGGTGAAAACTGCCCTCCAAAGTCCTGCAAATAAAAGACCTCACGGCATAAGATTCTAGACCACACTAGCAACAATCCTACGAAATTTTATTCCGGTTAATCATTCTTGAGGTATATTGGTTCAATATGCTCGAAATCAGATTTCCCCTACAAATAATAATTGACTATAACTTTTTCAAACCATTAAAATAAATAAAAAGTTTGGTGGTTTATTATCAACAAAGAATCAGAGAACTAATTTCAGGCAAAAATTCCGAACCTTTCGCCTTCCAAATAATTTTTATCACGATGTACATGAATACCCGACGCGGCCGACGCCACTGGTGAACTGGCCGATGACTCCGAGAATGGCCGATGGATTGTGGCCGCCAACTTCACACTGATCTTACGTTTTCGCTAGCATACAGAAGGCATTTGAAAATAAACAAGGAAGGCAATGACATGATTCTGTAAGCTATAAAAACAGGTTTACAGGATGATCGAGGAATTAAATTAAAGATCAGACGAACTATCCGTTTTTGCGCAATGAACACTCTGGAAACAGTAACGCAATTACCCCAGAGTAAGGTGTTATAAGCCATATGGCTGTATACAAGTACGTAGTAGAGGTCGATGAGAGAACCATGAGGTAAAGATTCCTTCAGCCTACTTATCGCAAAGTAGGCCGAATTTATCATTTTACAAACTGCGTCGACATGGTAAGACCAGTTCAGATTTCTGTCCATGTGAATAGCCAGAAATTTTGTGCATTCAGTAAAAGTTATTGTTTCGTCCAGAACACTGATGCTCAGAGACTCCTCCTCATGGCTCCTCAGACCAAAACAAAGGCATACCGTCTTTTTGATGTTGACCATCAAATTATTCAGACGACACCATCTCACAAATTCTGTGACAAGAATTGTGCACGCCTGTTTAAGCTCCCCAAAATTCCGCGCTGAAACCACCACCGAAGTGTCATCGGAAAACAGTGTTAATATATGGCAAGTCAGGTCAGATATGCAGGTAAATCATTTATGAATAACAAAAACAGTAGCGGTCCCAACACGGAACCCTGAGGAACCCCCTGCTCGATATTGAGATCCTTCGAATATCAATCCCCAACTTTAACCGACATAGTCCTATCAGTCAGAAAACTACGCAACCAGTCCGCAAAAACGCCCCTGAAACCCAAGTTAATGCATTTATCGAGAATAAAATCTATCGATAGAGTATCGAAAGCGCAAGGAAGGTCGAAAAATATTCCGGCCAAATATTCATCCAAACATTTATAAACAGACTCCACGAAGCTGATTGCAGCAGTCTGGGTTGAGTGCCCGCTTCTGAAACCAGATTGAGCAGGGTTAAGTACATTGAATTTGCTTAGATAGTTCGTCATTCTCGCAAAAACAACCCTCTCAAAAACTTTTGAAAAAACGCTTAAAATTGATATTGGACGGTAGTTAGTTATTTCGTGAAGATCACCGTTTTTATGTATTGGGATCACAATAGATTTTTTTAGAATATTAGGGAACTTTTCCGTGGATATCGACAAATTGACAATATGCGCGAGATGTTCACTGACCATCTTAAGCCACGGTTTCTTCGGACATGCCGTCGACCGCCGCGTCCAGGCGAGGAACCGTCGCATTTCGGCGATTTTATGTAACCAATGTATTCTAGTGAAAGCGGTTTTCTAGAAATCGCGTAACTGGACAGCTCCTCTGAGTATCGCGTCCTGGACGTTCTAATCTGTCGAGGTTTGGTTAGAGCGGCGCCGCGTAGTGGAACGTCCAGTATTTTAATCGAATAATGTAAGGAAAATGAATGAAAGATTCTCACCGGAGGAGGATGAAGTGTTGTGTTGATAGACTTTTTGACACAACATCCTTTCCTATTTAATGTGGGACGCAGAAACCATAAAGATTTGAATTCAAAAATTAATATTCGGAAAGAAATAGGTGTGCCAATGGAAAAAAAATGGAAATTATACAGGGTGTTTGGTAATTCGACGTGAACCTTGGAAAGGGATATACTAGACGTCATTTGCAGTGAATTGCGTCGAGTAAAGCATGGTCCGAAAATCTATGGTTACGAAGATATGGCGATTTTTCAACTTTTTTGAAATGTTCTGCTTCGTTATCGAAAATAATTAATTTTGTGAAAACTACTCGACTCTAAATATTCAATGAATATTTTTTTGAAAGCTGAGGAGATGGTCCTCATTTCTTGCGAAAAAGTATTCACTAAAAATTCAGATAACCCGAGATATACAGGGTCATAAATGGCTGCACCTGTTTTCCTCATAAAATCTTGATAAAACAATTGAGAATTACTCGAAAAAAGTATTATGAACTTGGTGTACAAATGTAATGAAAAACTTCCCTGTTTCATCAGCTTTTCAAAAAGGTACATATGTCAATAATTCCTCCATGCAATCTAAAAATATGGCCGGAAAACCAAGCAGACAACCGACTTTTTCGAGTCATTTAGTGATCGAACTATGGCCCGCTTACGGCTTACGAATCACGCCAAGTGAAATAAAGGATAATTGGATATCTGAATGACTCGAAAAAGTCTGTTGTCTGCTTGGTTTTCCGGCCATATTATTAGATTGCATGAAGGAATTATTGACATATGTAGCTTTTTGAAAAGCTGATGAAACAGGGAAGTTTTTCCTTACATTTGTACACCAAGTTCATAATACTTTTTTCGAGTAATTCTCAATTGTTTTATCAAGATTTTATGAGGAAAACAGGTGCAGCCATTAATGACCCTGTATATCTCGGGTTATCTGAATTTTTAGTGAATACTTTTTCGCAAGAAATGGACCCATCTCCTCAGCTTTGAAAAAAATAATCATTGAATATTAAGGGTCGAGTAGTTTTCACAAAATTAATTATTTTCGATAACGAAGCAGAAAATTTCAAAAATGTTGAAAAATCGAGATATCTTCGTAACCATAGGTTTTCGGACCATGCTTCACTCGACGCAATTCACTGCAAATGACGTCTAGTATATCCCTTTTCAAGGTTCACGTCGAATTACCAAACACCCTGTATATTTTACTATTATTCAATGATCGGAAATATGATTAACAATTATATGGAATAAGAACATGATCATTGCATTCCCTGCACCTCTGCATTTTGCCATGGCTCAGATCCATGTGGTCCAACAAAATAGGTTTTAAAGGTGTCCCTTAAGGCATCCTTAACAAAACTCAAAACAAGTACGAAAAGATCAGTGGAAAGTCTGAAATACTCCCTAAATTTCATTCCATTTCCAAAAAGCCTCCTGTGGACAGTAACATTGAAGGCGTCCCAAAAATAATTCAACTGGCTTCTTTGAATCTTTTGGGGTTGCCATCAACAGTTCCTCTTCTTCTTCTTCCAGAAATAACTGCACAATTAATTTTTCTGAGTCCATTTTCATACACGATATCTTCTATTGTTGTATTTTACTCGCGAACCTAGCCGTCGGCCCGTCGAACAAGTCATTCCTAGCAAACCACTTCGAGCGGAAATCGCTGTCCTCGACGGTCGACGGCCTGGACGCGGCGGTCGACAGCATGTCCGAAGAAACCGTAGCTTTAAGCTACGGCTTCGTGTATGAAAATGGACTCAGAAAAATTAATTGTGCAGTTATTTCTGGAAGAAGAAGAAGAGGAACTGTTGATGGCAACCCCAAAAGATTCAAAGAAGCCAGTTGATGAATTATTTTTGGGACGCCTTCAATGTTACTGTCCACAGGAGGCTTTTTGGAAATGGAATGAAATTTAGGGAGTACTTATTTCAGACTTTCCACTGATCTTTTCGTACTCGTTTTGAGTTTTGTTGAGGATGCAAGGGACACCTTTAAAACCTATTTTGTTGGACCACATGGATCTGAGCCATGGCAAAATGCAGAGGTGCAGGGAATGCAATGATCATGTTCTTATTCCATATAATTGTCATATTTCAGATCATTGAATAATAATAAAATATAATTTCCATTTTTTTTTCCATTGTCACGCCTATTTCTTTCGGAATATTATTTTTTACATCCAAATCTTTATAGCTTCTGCGTCCTACATTAAATAGGAGAGGATGTTGTGTCAAAAAGTCTATCAACACAACACTTCATCCTCCTCCGGTGAGAATCTTTCATTCATTTTCCTTACATTATTCGGTTAAAATACTGGACGTTCCACTACGCGGCGCCGCTCTAACCAAACCTCGACAGATTAGAACGTCCAGGACGCGATACTCAGCGGAGCCGTCCAGTTACGCGATTTCTAGAAAACCACTTTCACTAGAAAACATTGGTTAGATAAAATCGCCGAAATGCGATGGTTTGTCGCATTGACGCAGCGGTCGACGGCATGTCCGAAGAAACCGTAGCTTTAGAGACTTCTTTGAGAATCCTCACTGAGACTCCATCTGAGCCAACACTTTTTATTATTGAAGTTCTTGATTATGTCCTCTATTTCAAATTTGGAAACAGGATGGAAAAAGAAATTATTATCTAACGATGGCGCAACTGTACAGGACAGCGATAAATCGTCACCAGAATATTGAGCAAGTCTTCGCTCAGCCATCTTCGAAAAATATTTCGCAAATATGTCTGACAATTCCTCAGGTTTACCACGTGTTACCCCTTCGACATCAACAGCAATGGGATTCGATGTGTTCCAGATCTACCAATCGAACTATTTACATTGTTCCACACCGTTTTGTTCTTATTATCCGAACTACTTATAGCTGAGCAGTAAAACCTGTGTTTAGCTGATTTTAGCAGTAAACTATGATGGTATTTAGCCTTTTTATAGTTTTCACAGGTGGACAAGGAACCAACATTTGGGTGAAGCCAATGAATAAGGTTTTGCTTGCTGAGAACGATTTCAGCAGTGATCCAAATATTCTTCTTTGGCACAGTTTTCTCAAAGGACAACATAATTCTAAGTAAAAATTAAATATACGAGTACTACTGAAAGTTTCAAAGCACTGATCGATATCTAATTCCAAAAGCATTGAAGCAAAGTTGCATTCGGATAAGCAGGACACCAGATTGTTTAAACTGATCTGACCCAAGTCCCTTACAGTGCGAACATGCGAGAATTTATTAAAAACTGGATGGAAATTAACCTTGAGCATTATAGCCTTGTGGTCACTTATGTGAGGTTCAAAAACAATGGCTTCATAGTCGTCAAGAGTGACGTTTGTTATGATGTAGTCAACTTTGGAAACAGATGTGCTACCGTTGATGTTGGTGAACACTCTAGTTGGTTCAGTAGACGTGACCTTCAGCTTGAAACAAACCAACAACTCGATGGGCAATCTAGACTTATTACAATTCAAATCGAGGAAATCAATGTTTAAATCTCCACACACAAAAACATAATCAACCTTACCATACATGATTGCAGTGCACCGAAAAGTTTGTCGAAGAATATTTCCAGGTTTCCGGAGCAAGGTCTATAAATACAATTCTATGATCATAAAAGCTTGTCGCGAGGTTTGCGTAAGTACCTATAAGTATTTTTTCTCCGAACGTGGGAAAAGTGACACTATTTTGACCTGTTTTTTATACGCAAAGTTCAACATTCCAGAACAGCGGGCAGTTGCTAAGCAATTAGAAAATAACAGTGCGGTAATGTTACAAATGGATTATTACAATGAAATGAAACAAAGTATGGTTTTAATTTTTATATTGATAAATTTGTTATAAAAGAAATAAGATAAGAAACATCTAATTTATTACGATAATCTTGAACACCAATTTATTGTTGTTAATATTTACATTTATTGTACAGGGCAACGAGAATTTATAGATGTTGAAGCTGCATGGCTAATTGTTTGGTTTATCTCGTTTCGATCATTTTCATTTGAAGTCGAGGCAGGGGTGTTGAATATTTTATTAGCAACTTCTACTTTATTATTAACGGATTCGTCAATATATTCCTCCATGGGAAGATTTCCATCCTCCGTGGCGCTTTAAAGAGAGAATATCAGCTACAGCATCTACCAAATGTGTTGCCGATGATCTTCGGAAACAACGTCCTATATATTATGTCGGATTTGGCCACTGTATATAACTTGCAACAATTTGCGGCATTTTTCCAAATTGATTTATTCCATACTTTTCCCTTGTTGAATTCAAAAAATCTAGGATTTTCAAAATCATTGGGCCTAAATGATACGTACTTTCTATAAACATTTAAATAGGTTTCGTTAATGATAAATGATCTAGGTTTATTTGTTTTTGTTTCTGGTATTTTTACCACACTGAGAAAAATTATTATTTATATTTAACTTTCCGATTTCTTTGTCCTTATAATTACCAACAGAACTTATCATTTAAACAATTTTACTACTTATTAATTTTACTGAATATTAAATATAAGAAAACCGTTTCTTTTGCTTTTATTCTTTATATGTTAAGATATTTATTAACCATCAATATTTCATTTTAGTATTCTAATAGTCATTTCTTGCTATCAAAGATATTGTACAGTTTAGTGGTGAATAATTTGAACACAAGGTATAGAATGCAGAGATAATTTTATTGGTAAATTATGTTTCTTAACCAGAAAGTGATATTTCAACAATAAATAAAGGATATTTAACTCTTCCGCTTCGTTCGTTTCCGATGTCGTTCGGCTAACAAAGACGCGGAACAGTCAGTTGACGAGTCTGTGCCTGTTTGTTGTGTAGTGAGTTCTGTGAATGTGTTGCCGGTATACCTGCTGATTATTCACTTCATTATAAATCCTCATAAAAAGGTGAGCTATTGTTTTTAATTAATTTATAAGATTTCGTGCCTTCCATTATATTTTCAGTGGAATGGAGACATTCGTTATTTGTGGGGTTATGATGAAACCACAAGATATCCCTTTGGTTGACGCTTTTCGAGACAATTTCAGTCTACTTTTATTTGATTCAATATTGAATTTTCATTTCTTTTTGACTAAAGACCTACAAAAATTTTCTCCACAAATTTTCTAAATACCATTCATTCACAACAGTTCAATATAAGAATTGATTATTAATCAATCGTTTTTAGACAAGATTCGAAGGATATTACTATGCATATTCACGATTTATTGGAAACTTGGAGATAGACTTATTGAACGTGATTATTTATAAAGTGAAATTTTGTGGGAATTTTCAGGTCTGAAGGATCAGTAATTTTTTTTATACATCCGGACTATCGATCATTTTCATAACCTTTCTCAAGGCTGTACAAAATGAAAATATCTGTTGTCGAGCCTCTTATACGAAAAACTCTGAAAATAAAGACGGGCTTTTTTAATACTGAAATTTTATGTTGTTTCAACTTGGTGGTACCAAATTTCAACTCATGTTAATTCTTTTCAGGACCAACCAATCAGCTGACAGTGACCTATTCTTTTCGTCAGAAGATGTGCCGGAACCTCCCAGTCCTGGTCCAGGGCCTTCCACCCAGTATGATGTTTTTTGTTATGTTCATGATGTTTTTGACATTTCAATGAATATATTTTGTTCACATCATAATAGATTTTTATTTCACTCCTAATAAGTATCTTATGGACAACTAGCTAATGATACATAACAGTTAAGAGTACTATATTACAAATAATAATGCTGTTTGTGCAATATTGAAAAACTTATTAACTGTTTAATAATCACGACGAATATTTGATTTCTCAACTATAAAGTGTTGGGTTTGTTTTTTTTTTTTTTTTTTTGTGGAGTAGGTTTTTCAAATTATGATACACCTAGTTGAGAAAGGTGGTGTTCTTTATTTCTAGAAACGACTGGATACACAAATGTATATATAAACACAAACATAATTACGTTGTAGAAAAATGATTCGATCATATGCGATAATCTGCAGTGATCAGATGATGTGAAGGTCCCAAGTTCTGAAGATTGTGATTTGTCCTAGTGGAGCGATTAAGTACCATTATCAAATGATGTTGACAAGAACGCACCTCAAGAGTTGATATCATGAGCCAAAGCACAACAGATTTCTTTTAACAACGACAAAACTCGTTGCAACTCACGTTTCCGTTATTTACATAAAAATAAACTAGTGAGTCAACCCATTGACACACAACTTCTCACAAAGGCACGTTGTGAGTCAATGTAGGTACTCTCAGAATGGCATATATAATAAAATGTAACTTCTCACACAGGCACGTTACTGGTTATTATATTCCCAATACAACTTATGGGCATGTAACTTCACACACAGGCAAGTTATTACAGTACTTCGCTAGTCAAAATTCTGAAAGCAGGCAACTTCTCACTCAGGCACGTCGCAAGCTTCTAGAAACACAAAACAGCCTGGTGATGGGCAACTTCTCACACAGGCACGTCACAAATCACCAGACTCAAACTGAACATCGATGTTATACAACTTCCCACACAGGCCTGTTGCAAATCACCGAATGGCTTGTAACTTCTCACACAGGCACGTTACAAGCCTTTCGACTATGACTGTATAAACTAAACATATTAGTCACTTAATCTTAATGTGCTCGGACTCATGTACAACCTACAAACATGAATAAATTCTCGTCCTATCAAACACTGGCGGCTTTTGTATCAATGCAAATGTCATCATTCATCATCATTCAACAAAAGCCGTGTTTTAATAATTATAAAAAACAAAGCATAGTTCTGTATGTGTTTGCCATGATTGAAACACTCCACACGTATTTCCTTGTTCACTAAATAACGCTCTTGGGCGAATTCATTCAAAAGCTTTATTCAGGAATTAAGTCAATAATACCAAGTAAATACAACTCCTACCTTTATTCCCAATTGAAATAACCACAACACAGAATGTTTATAAATTCAAAGAAGCAACAATTTACAATAATAAAGACCACAAAGAGAACAGTAGTTACTTGATAATGAATACCCCAAAAAAACGTTCATTCTCTCCTCAGCGAACTCTTTCCCCCTCCAAAACTCGAAATTCTGACGACACGACATGACACATTGATGGTCCGCTGGTCTATACTGCCGGTTCCATTTTTTTCGGGCGCTCGGCAATAATCAACTCCTAACATTCGGCCATACGACTTTTCAGCTCGCCCCGAGCTAAGTCATTCATTGTCACTTTCAACAGATGGTAATGGTATTTCTCCATCACCTCCACTTTCACTCCCGGTGGAGTCAGACGCTCCCCCGTATGGTATCCATGGTTTCATATGATCAACAGCAATGACATTTTCATATGTTTTACTGCTTCTGTGGGACCCATCCATATCATGTACTATATAACGATCATTAGGTAATACCTTTTTCACTACCATTGGACCATTATAAGGTGACACCATTTTCCTACTTGTTCCTGCCTCCGACCTCTCTTGCTTTTCTATGAGAACTAAATCTCCCTCTTTATACTGACGTGGTGCCTTCCGTTTCTTATCGTATCTTTCTTTCATCTTTTTCCTAGACTTCTCAATTCTATCGCTAGCAGCACTTCTCATTTTCAACAAATTGTCATATTCTGCTGTGAATGTAGAAACCTCATCGATAAGGATTTGATCGGCACTCCCTCTAGGCTTGTACCCGAAGAGTAGTTCGCTCGGTGTCTTGCCAGTTGTCTTATTGTTGACATTATTTATGGCAAATTGAACCTTTCCGACACATTCATCCCAGGCAGACTCCTCAGTTGAAGTGGTTAATAGGGAGCTCAATATAGTCCTATTGAGACGTTCCACTTGCCCATTTGCTCGCGGAGTAGCTACAGCATTAGTGATGTGCTTCACACCTTGCTCCTTACAATAGCGACGAAAACGTTTAGATGTAAATGCTGATCCTTGATCAGAAATTATTATTTTCGGTATTCCGCACCAGTTAGCGATGTTGTCGAAGTGGTGTATCACAGACTTGGCATTGGTAGTTCTAACAGCCTTTAGAAAAACAAATTTTGTGAAAGCATCGATGACAGCTATTAAATGCATATTTTTCTTTCTGGTTTTCGGAAAAGGACCTAGGTGGTCTACGTGCACCATGTGCATTGGTTCCGGTGGCTTTTCTATGGGATGTAGAAATCCTTCATGCTTGCCTGTTGGCTTTTTATTATACAAGCAAGGGATGCAACAAGATAAATATTTCTCCACGTATTCCTTCATCCGTGGAAACCAGTAGTGGTTACAGAGTCGGGATAGTGTCTTCTCAGTGCCAAAATGACCCATCTCATCATGTGCTGCTCTAACTACCTGACTGCGCATTCCTCTTGGTACAACCCACTGGATACCTCGCACTGTTATTCTATACACCCTACCATCCCGTAGGGCATAGTTCTTATAAACATCCCGATCTTCATCGGTTTTGGGAGGTTTCATTAAGGTATCTCGTATGTGCCTTATTTTTTCATCGGTCAACTGGCCGGACAGAACCCAGTCGGCAGGTTGTATTTTGAGAATGAACTCTTCTGGTGGAGTCTCCGACGAAGAAGGGTTTCTACTCAAAGCATCTGCGTGCTTCATTCTTCCACCAGGTCTGTACGCTACCTCAAAATCGTATTCTTGTAGCTGTAACCACCATCGTGCAATTCGCGGCAGAAGATCTTTTTTTGTACTGGTTGCCTTCAAGGCGTTGCAATCCGTCACGACCGTAAAATGGATACCAATAAGATAAACTCGAAATTTTTTTAAACTTTCCACCACAGCCAGATTCTCCAATTCGTAAGAGTGGTACTTCTTTTCATTATCCAAAGTCTGCCTACTGTAGTAGCTAACAGGATGTAATTTGCCATCGTTGTTTTTCTGTAGTAGTATACCAGCTAGACCATGCATGCTTGCGTCAGTATGTACTTCGGTCAGTGCTTTCGGATCGTGAATAGATAAGATCGGCCTTTCCATCAGAACTATTTTTAGGATTTGAAAAGACTTATCTTCTTCCGTGGTCCATCTCCATGATGTACTTTTTTTTAGTAAAGTTGTAAGAGGTCTTGACTTAGAAGCATAGTCTTTGACAAAGTGCCGGAAATATCCCGTGAGTCCTAGAAACTGTCTCACATTGTGAAGAGTTTTGGGTGTAGGAAATTCTTTAATAGCATCCATCTTATGCTCACCTGGTCTCACTGTACCATTGGCAATCTCGAATCCCAAAAAGGTTACCGTAGTCATTAAAAATGTACATTTATCTAGATTGAGAGTCAAACCTTCACCCCTGATCAGTTCCAGAACTTGTTCTAGGTTTTTCAAGCCATCTGCTATAGTTTTTGTATGAACCAACACATCGTCAAGATAAACAGCTGTAGTACTTCTTGCTGGACTCAAAACTGTATTCATAAGTCTCTGAAACACCGCTGGAGCATTGGCTAAACCAAACGGCATTCTGTTGAATTCAAATTGGCCTTGGGGCGTGACAAAGGATGTATACCGCCTGGAAGACTCCTCTACTGGGATTTGGTGATAACCCGACCGCAAATCCAGACTGGTAAAATAATTACTGCCATGCAAACGATCCAACTGATCGTCGATTCTAGGGAGTGGAAAACGGTCTTTTACAGTCAAGGAATTCAGTTTCCGGAAATCGATGCATAATCGGTTTTCGCCATTTTTCTTTTTTACCAACAAGACCGGAGAAGCATACGATGAATTAGACTTTCGGACAATGTCATTCGTTATGAGATCATTAACCATTGTTTCAACAACATCTTGCTCCGTTCTTGACATACGATAGGGACGGTAAAGGAATGGTTCATCCTTAGCCAGGCATATGTTCATTGCCAACGTTTTTGCGCAGCCTAGTTCGCTCAGATTCGTTGCAAAACAGTCACGATACTTATTCAACAGCTGATGCAAAGCCTCTTTGTCATCACTATTCACGAGTCCTGTTCTGACTGACCCCAGAGGTAAATCAGATAATTTCTCTTTAGTAGTTCGGAAAATTGTTTCCACAGTTGTTGGCTGTTCCTCACATGGCATTGCTCTTACGAATGGTCCTTTTTGATTCATCGAAATCTCCCGATCAGATAAGTTCATAACCGGAATGATCACTCTTTTATCGACTCCAATGCGTACTATAGTTCAGGGTGTACAATATTCTACGCCCTCTTGGAGTCGCAGACTAGCCTCAATGAGAAGGTCTCCTTCATATTCAGTCTTGCACTTCACTTCTGTAATACCCAGACAACGAGGTGGTATGTTTGTTGGCTCAGCCCACAATGGGATCTTGGTTTGGTGTGGCGCCGCGATGGCATCCGGATGGGGTAAATGAGAAAAATGGAGCTTTCGATGATCCTTCTCTACTTTTAGGCCTGCTTGTTCTGTGAATGGTTGTCCAATCAAAAGAGGAACATCCTGGACATTGTCGGGAACAACCCTAGCTGAAACTTCCATCTCGACATCATCTACACGCAGGACGAAGGTTGCGGTACCAGAAGTCTCTATACGACTTCCCCCAAAACCACGAAGAAGGACCTTCTCTTCATTAACCATTTTGAGATTCAGACGACTAACTTCACCGCTTTTTACTGTATTACAAGTGCTACCAAAATCGATATATGCTTTTGATTTATTACCATTCACTGAAACTTCTTTATAAAACTTTTTGTTGGCAAATTCTGTTTGAACCTCCCCTAGTCAGGACACGTTAACCTTTGGATAACCCTTGTTTTTGCTGAAGCATCTTTCCTCAGTGTGTCCATTCTTTTGACAATATCCACATTTGAGGACTGGCTTTTTTTTTTGGTTTGGACAATCAGCCGCCAAATGACCAGGATTCCTGCAAACAAAACAGGTCTTGTGTCGATGCACAGAAGTTTTTTTCTTTGGAAAATGTTTCTTGGGCTCCTTTTCATTTGGAGTGTTACGATTGGAGGTCCTCAAATAATCAAAAAGCGCTTCCGGGTTTCCATAATTTCCTGCTCGAGCTGCTGCAACAACATGTGTTTCTGTTAGTCCTCCAATTATGCATGATACTGCATCCTTCCCACTTATTCTACATTTGTTCAGAAGTGCCAATTTCTCATAAAAATATTTTGAGTAGGTTTCAGTTGGCATTTTCCTCCTGGACATCATTTCTTCGAGTGTAGCGTGAAAGTCCCGCTGTGATGGGAAAGCCCTCTGTAGTAAGTTCTTCCATTCAAGCCAGGTGTGTCTTATACTTGGAAGGCTCTTATACCAAGTAGCAGCCAATCCCGTTAATTTACCGAGAGAATGGTAAATAGTTGCTTCCTCCGACCAACCGTATATGTCACGCATCTCATCAATTTTAGAACACCACGTTATAATATCTTGAGAAGCGTCTTCTGGATCGAAGGGAGAGATGACATCACCTTTAACGTTTACATGAGGTCTGTTCGCCATACTATGCACAAACTCAGTCATGATTTCACTCAGTTTGTCAATAGATTTCGAAGTTGACTCCTCCCTTCTTTGACCATGTTTGCGCTTCCTCCTAGGAGAACTTCTGCTCGGCCCTTCATTGTCACTATAATCAGAGCTAGATTCTCTCCTTGGTCTCTTAGATCGATCGCGTTCTCTGCTCCTACCCATCCTGGTTGTAAACTCCTTTAAAAAAATTAATCAAAATGACAATCACGATATACCTCTAGTAATTAATGCATATGATAAGTACAAATCTTAGTGATCGAACCATCAAAATCGACTAAAAGATGAGTCCTATCCCACTTCTGATATGTTGGGTTTGTTTTTTTTTTTTTTTTTGTGGAGTAGGTTTTTCAAATTATGATACACCTAGTTGAGAAAGGTGGTGTTCTTTATTTCTAGAAACGACTGGATACACAAATGTATATATAAACACAAACATAATTACGTTGTAGAAAAATGATTCGATCATATGCGATAATCTGCAGTGATCAGATGATGTGAAGGTCCCAAGTTCTGAAGATTGTGATTTGTCCTAGTGGAGCGATTAAGTACCATTATCAAATGATGTTGACAAGAACGCACCTCAAGAGTTGATATCATGAGCCAAAGCACAACAGATTTCTTTTAACAACGACAAAACTCGTTGCAACTCACGTTTCCGTTATTTACATAAAAATAAACTAGTGAGTCAACCCATTGACACACAACTTCTCACAAAGGCACGTTGTGAGTCAATGTAGGTACTCTCAGAATGGCATATATAATAAAATGTAACTTCTCACACAGGCACGTTACTGGTTATTATATTCCCAATACAACTTATGGGCATGTAACTTCACACACAGGCAAGTTATTACAGTACTTCGCTAGTCAAAATTCTGAAAGCAGGCAACTTCTCACTCAGGCACGTCGCAAGCTTCTAGAAACACAAAACAGCCTGGTGATGGGCAACTTCTCACACAGGCACGTCACAAATCACCAGACTCAAACTGAACATCGATGTTATACAACTTCCCACACAGGCCTGTTGCAAATCACCGAATGGCTTGTAACTTCTCACACAGGCACGTTACAAGCCTTTCGACTATGACTGTATAAACTAAACATATTAGTCACTCAATCTTAATGTGCTCGGACTCATGTACAACCTACAAACATGAATAAATTCTATTCCTATCAAACACTGGCGGCTTTTGTATCAATGCAAATGTCATCATTCATCATCATTCAACAAAAGCCGTGTTTTAATAATTATAAAAAACAAAGCATAGTTCTGTATGTGTTTGCCATGATTGAAACACTCCACACGTATTTCCTTGTTCACTAAATAACGCTCTTGGGCGAATTCATTCAAAAGCTTTATTCAGGAATTAAGTCAATAATACCAAGTAAATACAACTCCTACCTTTATTCCCAATTGAAATAACCACAACACAGAATGTTTATAAATTCAAAGAAGCAACAATTTACAATAATAAAGACCACAAAGAGAACAGTAGTTACTTGATAATGAATACCCCAAAAAAACGTTCATTCTCTCCTCAGCGAACTCTTTCCCCCTCCAAAACTCGAAATTCTGACGACACGACATGACACATTGATGGTCCGCTGGTCTATACTGCCGGTTCCATTTTTTTCGGGCGCTCGGCAATAATCAACTCCTAACAAAAGTATACTATGTATTCATGAATTTCAAATCATTAATTCCCAATTGATCAATTTTAATATCAACAATCATTCAATAACAGTTAAGAAATCTTTCATATTCCCTAAATCTGGTTATGTGTATTCACATACATGCTATCAATATGAAGAAATCGTTTCTTTGGAGCAATCTTATGTCTCATTAATCACAGATAAATGATTTCTTAGTATCAAGATGTCAATGCTGTAAGAAACCAAAACATAACTTTAAAAAAATATTTGTTGGGACGTATACTGAAACAGATATTTCTTACATACATTCGAAATTTCATAGTGGTGAATATTTGTTTTTCTGAGTGTACAAGCTTTTTACAAAGGTTATTACAAATCGTCTAACGTCGAAACTAGACCTATATCAACAGCGAGAACAAGCTGGATTCAGATCAAGATTTGGCACCAACGACCACCTACATGTGTTGAAAAACCTAATTGAAAAGTCGGGTGAATACAACAAGCCACTCGTAATGATATTTGTTGACTATGAAAAGGCATTCGAAATTATAGACCAATATCAAATGTTAAAGGCTCTAGCAGATTGCAGAATAGATCACTGCTACAACACACTCATCAAGCATATATACGAAAATGCAACGGCAAGCATACAACTTCATGAAGAGACCCAGAAATTCCGAGTAGAAGGGGTGTCCGCCAAGGTGATACTATCTCGTCAAAGCTGTTCACGACTCTGCTCCAATACATGCTAAAAGGCGTTAACTGGGAAAATATGGGAGTTAATATTGATGGCGAAAGACTAAACCATCTGAGATTTGCGGATGATCTGGCCTTGATTACAGATAGAATTGAACATGCCATCAAAATGCTACATGACCTGGATGAGATCTCCGAAACTATGGGATTAAATATTAATATCGGAAAGACACAAATAATGACCAACCTTATTCTCGCCAAAAGCATTTACCTCAATAACGTTGAAGTGGGGGAAACAACATCTTTTAAATACTTGGGACATGAAATCCGTGTCGGCAGAAATAACCAAACCTGCGAAATCCCCCGAAGAATTGGTCTCACATGGGCAGCGTTTGGAAATCTCAGGCACATATTCAAATCACAGCGCCCGATGTGCTTGAAGAGAAAGGTTTTTAACCAATGTGTCCTTCCGGTTCTGACCTACGGTGCTGAAACGCTGACAATTAGTAAAAAAGTGATACATAAAATAAGAATAACTCAAAAAGCAATGGAGCGCGCAATGTTGGGGATCTCATTAAGGCATCACATAACCAACATAGAGATACGGAAGAGAACGAAAGTAATAGACGCTGTTGAAAAGATAACAACATTGAAATGGAACTGGGCAGGACACATCGCACGAACCACAGACAATCGGTGGACCAAGCGCATCATGGAGTGGAGACCTCGATCGGAGGCTTTCAGAAACAGGGGGCGCCCTCCTACCAGATGGACCGACGATCTAAAACGAATCGTCCCAAACTGGATTCAATCAGCACAGGATAGAGAAAGATGGCGAAACTTAAGGGAAGCCTATGTTCAGAAGTGGACGCGACACGCTGAATGATTATGATGATGATATGAACGTATGATGAGAAGTCTATACACTGAGGAATATCATAAAATGTACCCATCAATACTGAAATCTATTGTAAGATTGGCTACGATGAAGTGTCATGAAAACTATATTAATAAAGCTAAAAATAAGTCCAAAGCCTCATGGCATTTAGCAAATAAATTACTGGAAAACAATAAATCTACTGATAGCTTATTTAAAACATTTCCGAATGAAATTAAAAAAGAAGTATTGAATGATTTCCCGGCTCCCGCATCAAATTTCATAATGGTTACATTTCCGACGTGAATTCTATCATTCCATTTTTTCTGTGTCTTAGCACAACCACCTCAGTATTGATAATCAAATTCCATATTTGGCCCAGAGACCAGCTGATCTTTTATTTTTCATCCACACATAATGGCATTCAAGCAATACAATTTTGTTCTTCTCTTACCTTTAACAAGAACTGATGGAAATCATCCTGAGGTACTACGAGGCAAGGCGGATTGATCTGAAAAACGAAAATCGTGAGGACACATGTATTTTACAGAATGATAATAACGCGAACATCCACAAACAGCTTCAGTCATCGATGGAAACCACCAAAAATGGGCCACCTAAAGCCCTGTCGTGAATTCAGGTTTAACCATCTCTTATCTACATCCATCGTGGTAGATCCTCATTGAAGAATCCAACGAAAAATTTGAGTTAGAAGAAAAACCGAATCGCGATACCAAGAACCATATAAAATTCTAACGAATTTTACAAAAAAAAAAATATTTCTGTCATATCAGATTTAGGATCATGAAAGATTCATTTTACAACTGTTACCAAATATTTTTGCAGCTGTCAAAACAAAATGTTCTTTAATGCGAATCTACCTGAAAGGCGAATCTAGTTACAAGGTTGATGAACGAGCGCTTGGAAGCTCCACGTCAGTTCATCAATAATAATAATAATCTTTATTAATCCCAAATGACATAATTAATATATATATATAAGACAAGTCAATGACAAAAAAAAAGAATAAAACAATCATAAAGAGAAATTCTTTAATACTATAATAGCTCTTTTTGAGCAATTGACATTTTACTATTTTTTTGAATTTTATTTCACTTAACATTTTAACAGAAAGTGGTACATGATTATGGATTGATAAATAGGCGAACACTCAAATTTTGTTGTTACATGTGTATAGGAACGCAAAGAGTAGCAACATTCCTTGTAAAATATTTATGAAAATCAGATAACTAAACCATTAATTTTTCATGTTCCTTCACATAAACTAAACATCTATATATAAACAGTGAAGGAAGAGTAAGAATTTTAGATCCACTACGGAAAGGCTTACATGAATCTCGCGAATTCATACTAAAAATTAATTGTATAATCCCCTTTTGAGCAACAAACACTCTGCCCGATTCAGTTGAATTTCCCCATAACATGACGTTGTAATTAAGAAAGCTGTAGACTATACTGTAGTAAATACTTAAAAGGTACTCTGATTATATAAAGATGAAATTCGAAAACGGTAAAAATTGGAGATACTGATTTTTGGCTTAGGACGGCAGTATAGCCATGTAGATGACATCAGGAAAGTCATTTTGCCTTATGACATATATCCCGTTTTCGAAGCATAATCGAGGTACAGGGTGTTTAATGTCAACTTTGAGCAATGTTCTGATAACGATGGTAAGTTATGCGTGACATTTGAAATAACGCTTTCTGCTCACAGTATTTATATAATAATTATGTATATAAAGATGAAATTCGAAAATGGTAAAAATTGGAGATACTGCTTTTTGGCTTAGGACGGCAGTATAGTCCATCCAAGAATTAATGACATCAAAGCAGGCCTTGGAAGTCCAGTCGCAGCTTTATTTCTGGTTAGAAAAAAGTAATTAGATATTTTCTGTGCTTTCATCATAGCAATAATCATACAAATCTAACCTTAAAATTAAATGGTATCTTTTCAAAGCATATATTTAATAATTCCCATATGAGGAATGAGCCAATCAAAACTGAAGCTGGGCTTTGATAACAATCCAGATCTGCGCTTGTGCGGCAATATTAAGAATAAAAGTATTTTTTTAATTCTGTCTCTCTCCGACACATCGTATTATGTCATGAAACGTATGTCATTCTTAACTTCATGTGAATAGTTTCGATCATAACCCCACAATTTTATGTGAAATGTTTCAATCGCTTCATTCCGTTTCATTTGATTCCTGCATTTCATTGTTAACTCCTATTAATATTTTAGAATCGAACGCAAAATATCTAAGTGACATAATTTCATCCTCTTTATCTATTTTCTTGTCGTCTCTCGAAATAAACATAACCTCTACATTTCTCGCAATTTTTGAATTTCCAGTTGACGCAAGCTCAATCCTTACCAAAGATTTGGCTTCACTTTGTGACTGTGAAAAGCAGGGGTATAATCCAATAATCCATAGATATTGATGTTATCAGATATACATATTATGTATGTTTCAAAGTAAGGCACTTTGAACATTACAATGTCCTCAATTATGACATACGATAACCATCGTGTGAATCTGTATACCAGCAGTATATTATTTCAATCTTGTATTGATACATTTTCGAACGATCAATTATAGGCGCATACAGCCTGGAAATTCTGGTCCGATAACGAAAAATATCGTGGATGATGAAAAAGCATGTTCCTTTCCAAAAGTCATGAATAGTCGCTAAACCAGCAAAATCTAGTTAATAATTTGAAGCGTGTTGCTGTGAATGGATTGGAAAAATTGTAATAGATATAAAGACAGAAACAAAACTTAACGAATGAATATTTAATATATGAAGAAATTCGTCATGGCATTGTAACTCTCCATATTTGTGAACAATGAAGTAGTAAAATATGTAATATTAAAAATGTAAATATTCTTATTATTCTGCTTCAACAACCATGGTTATTATTTCTTCATCTGGGCAGAACTCGCCGTGTTCATAATTAAAGGCTTTATGTCAGCAATATCATAACATATAATATTTTGACTGATCTTTTCTTATTTCTTTTTCCACGTGCTCTGTGCAGGTTTTTCATTTATTAGCTGTACATTCTTCAAGAGCCTCGAAGATTTTTCACTTGCGCAATTCTTCACCAAATTTGTTCGAATAAAATGACAGAACAAAACGTCAGTGTTATTTCCAACACCAACCTGAATTCTGCAACTCAAAATATTACTGAATGGGCTATTACCAACATAATTTCCATTCTCCAAAACCCCCCGAGGTGTCAATTATTCTTGGATGAACTGTATATATGAACTGAATTCTTGACCGATACAATTCTCTGCAAACACCTCAAAGTTCATATTTTTCGATTCAAATTGAGGTGATTATTATATGTTCTGGGTGATACAATTAGAAAATTGAGTATTTTCTAATAACCTTATTTGAATAAGAATGTTACAAACACGATATTTCCAAATTTCTCCCACCAAATACGTCCCTTCTTCGATTTTCCTGAAGATTAGTTCGTTAACACTGATTATTTGTTCATATTTTCCTCGATATTCTGAAACGATCTCATAAGAAAGGGATTTCTCACTAACCTATCCTAACTTCATTAACCTAGGGCAAAGGATTCGAGGTCAATGACCTAACCTAACAGATACATATTTTCCTGAAGGACCGGTAACAATAAATTATTAATAGAAACTGTGCTTATAAAATTGTGTAATTTTATGCTTCTTAGAATTCAATTTCATCTCCAACATTTGTGGGATTATATTATCACATATCTCTACATCAAACGTTTTTCAATCATAGAGATTTTAGTCTTGACGAAGTTTGATAAACATTCTGACAACATTGTTAATTTGTTTAGAGACTAGAGAAGAAATAATATTCGATGATATTTAATTCAGGGAATCATTCATATTTTTTATGAAATTCATGATTCTTTCCTCAAATTTCATCGTATACAATTAGGAATAACTCGAAAACGACGCGTTTGATTGAAAAAACATAAGAATACTTTTATGTTATAAAATGGTTGATTCTTTCCAAATTATGGACTGTTTATCTTTTTCAAGTGGTTTTATTGTTTTTTGCTTGTATTTATGAGTCGGCTACGCTGTAACTTCTATATCAGGAGAAATATTGAATAAGTTTTAATTGAGGAATATGCACCATGAATAGAGGAAACAATCAATCAAAATTACGTTCATTCGAAATATCGGTTCCGAATATTGTATGGAAAGAATAGTGTTAATTTAATGGATTTTCGACACCCTGTATCTTTCAAACGAAACCGAATTTTAAAAAATGGTATTGAAAAAAAGTGTTTCCTTTGAAGAGAGGGATCTACAGTTAAAATATATGTACAAGTCGAAGACTCACCCAGTATAACACGAAGTAGTATATCGTAGAAAACTTCAATTAGGTGCTCATGAAAGATATCTAAGAATATTGAATTAAATTCACATCCCGTGCATCTTGGAAATCTATGGGGTTAGGAGTTTTCCCCCTCATAAATTGAGGATGCGAGAGAAGCACGAATAGCTTCGCTATCATAAAATTGGAATTTATTATTTGCGGCAGGTGTTTGTTGGGGTTGGCACAGGGGCGAGAGGCGAAACCGATCGATGAGTGTTAGCCCCCGCAAACCGTGATACTTGTTTGTTGCCAATCGGGCGATCGCGATTCGCGAAACACACTGAAGAGGATTATTAATCTTGATCGATGAACAGTAAATACACTCTTGCTAATGGAATTGTATGCAAGCAGACATAATGAACAATTTTAATTCAAGTGGACATTGATTCAAACATCAGCATGCTACAAAAAGTGGGTGTTAAAAAAATTCAACTAAGGGTAAACCTCTCTGGGTGAACCAAACTGGGAAATTGTATTAGAAACTTTTATCTGTGGGAAGGAGATTCATGGCTCAAAGATCTGAGACGGTATGGATGCTCCTCAGTTGAAATCTTCAGAGCGGCAGTTTCCAGAATTGTACTAGCTAATTGGGTCGCCAACCTTCGACACGCGGAGACGGCGGATTAAGAAGAAGAAGATTTGTGCCGGGAACCATGGAACAATTTCTCATCTAAGAAAATTCTTGGAGTCGACGAAAATAGCATCCCACCAAAAACATTCTGTAAAAAACTGGTACCTGACCGTCCCCCTTCGAGATTGTTCCTCAACTCATTTCTAAAATTCAAATCTCGGACAAATCATTCAAATAATTATTTTCCACAACCACATGCGATAATGACAAACAGCACACTATTTAGTTACTTCCAAATGACAAATATCCGCAATATTTCGCGGTTGTGACGCTACTGCAGCAATGGAAAGCAGCACGACCCCTTTCGGGAGGAATGAAAAATAGTGAAAAGTGTGAACTTCCCAATAGAATCCAATGCTCAACATTATGGACTGATTATTCTATGTTCAAATGTTGCGTACCACTTTATCCATTCAACACAGTGTAGATAGTTATCTTCAAATATAGTGAACTTAAGGCATTTCCAAAAAGAAGAAGTGACAGATATAAACCGAGAAAAGCTGAAATTTTGGCGCATCAATAAATTTGTGCATTTATAAATACAGATTCCGATTTAATTCAATAACATACCTACTTACAAAGGTAAGTGTTATCGGTATTTAAACGAAGTCTATAAATTTATTTAATCATATTTTTTAGTTTGTGATGATTATGGGTTTATCTGGTGCATGTCGCAAGCAAGAACTTACCCAGTTATGTATAAATAACATTGAAGTTCTGGAGACTGCGGCTGGGATTCAAATAAATAATACAAAAATAAATGCTGTCGCAAGTTCACTATTACTGGGATTTTTTAAAACATATTTAAAAAATATGCCAATCTAAGATAGCCAAATACCGAAACACGATTCTTTCTTGATCATAGGGACAAAAATGCACAAAACAAGTAGCGGGTATCACCAAAATTGGAAATATACCTAGAGTGGTGGCTAAATTTTCAAATCTAAAGTACATACCTACCCTGAAAAATATACGGGGCACGCATTTCGCCGTTCTCCTGCTACTATATTAGTAGATGCAGGAGGTGATCTAAATTCTCTGAAACGGCATGGGAGTTCGAAATCGTCCAAGGTCGCCCCCCCCCCGACGGTATTTTTGTACAGTATTTTACTGTGGAGATTCCATGACAGCACACAGTTATTGTTGATTTTTTTACCCGTCCGCCCCTTGTGCCCCTCCAGGTTATTTTTCCAGTTCTTGCCATTTTTTTATTTATGTTGAATTCATTTCAAACTTTACTTATTTGTCATTGTATTCACGAAGCTTTTTATGTTGAAAATATTCTTTGTTTTCATTTTATATATTTCTATTTTTATAACGTCATATGGAGGAAAGGACATACACAGTTAACGGACGAAATGACATTTCAGCTGAATTAACAGTTCCTACCCGTCAAAAGCAAGACTATTCATTTCAGGCTCCATCAGCGAAAAAAGAACCAGGATTTGTCTCAGCATCTTCAGAACAAAAACATCCATCTGCGGCTAGTAAAGGCTATGCATTATATCCAACTCTAGCTGTTCCTATGAGGAGATGTCTCCAGTTCCTAAAGTACAAGGCAAAAGTTAGCCGATGACTCGATAAACGTACTTAGTTTTAGCTTGTACACCTAATATGATTGCAATCATAGACATACTATCCAAGTCTATGATTGCAATCAAATCAAACAATAAGCCAGTACCTTCTCCAAAGAGAAGGAGATTAGCCACTAGGGCATTATTTAAAGAAGACAATGAAGAATAAAATGTTGTTAGCCATGTATCTATTGATCTTCTTTCCTATCTAAGCCTGGAGAAGAATGGTTCTGATGCATACATTGCTTGCATCTAGCTCACGCATCTTGTACTGATGATCCTAGAAGAACCTAAGTTTTCATATGTGAACTTTGTCAGTAATTTCAACTATAGTTCCAACACTAGTGTTGCCTGTATATCATTTTGTCCATGGTATACAGACAAAATGAATTTCTCAATTTATCTAAGAATATCTTATTTCTAGTTACTTTCATTTCAATAATGTTGATAACATTTCATGAAGATAGGAACAAAGATCATATATGACATTACTCTGATTCACTAATAACAAGTTATGCCTCTGAAATAAAACCATCGTGTCATTTTGTACGAACTTTCCCTCCATAAAAAGTCCCAACGATTTTTTTCAAATTAATGTAGAATCTTCCACAAAAAGGTACAGCGGATTAAAAAAAGGGACTTTACATTCAAATGGTTCCAATTTGGCTCACTCTATGCTCTAGTTATTTGCGGATATCTGAACAAAGATAACTAAGAACTTGGCCAAGTCTCTTATGGGAGGTTCGGCACTTGTTATATACATAAACATATACCCTCCTCAATATGTATTGATACAGTTTGAATTCACATCTTTGTTCCTTGCAGTTTTCTTATTATTTATTTCATTGTTGTAAATGATTTCTGTAACAGGAGGTATGTTCCACCACCGGTAGATGTCATTTTTCGGGAATTCGATCTCTCATTAAAACCATTAAAACCATATAAACACGTACACATTTTTTCTGCATTTTCTTTTTGGATCTAGCTCATCTCTCGATTCGAGTTTTCTGAAAATAAATTTCGCATTTCGTTCTTTCTCATCGTAGCCATTGCAGCGTTAAGAATAAAATTCGACGAGCAGTAGAGTTCAAAACCAGCATTTTTCGATTTGATTATTATTTGGTAGCTGAAATAATTTTGCTGTTGAGGCACTAATCAATTAAATTTGGATAGCCTAGTCGGATTTATTCTATTTCGTTTTGAAGCTGAGATTAAGTGAAAATCCTCGACCACGAGGGTAAGTTACATAGTGACCGATTTAAAGTCAATTTAATTAGTACATTATTTTTTTCTCATTTCATTCTCAGATTTTTTCTTAAGGTAATTTTTCACACGGAATTTTTGGTTGAATGGTGCATACCTCCTGGAACTGATTGATTTCATGGTTAAAGCTGAATCTAGGAAAGTTCACATCATACCATTCAATATTTGGTATATTTTTTGGTGCAGTTCGCTTGGGAGAGGAGTTCATCCTGACTTTCAAGATAAGTCTCTTGTCATATCTGGTGTCCTCAAATGAATTCATTATTTGTATTGAACTGGAAATTATTTTCGATATTTCTTGTAAATTTGTATTTGGCTAATCAACCGTTCTAAATTTTTACATTTTGCTCATTGTCAATAATCATAATCTCCCCCACTTTAATTTCACATATCAATTGTAATAGTTTTATAGTCAATTTGGATCCACATTTTTCCTAATTCATCATTTTATATTTCGGATTTTCACATATCATATCGTTACACGTTCAAAATTAAGTATCGAAATTCTATTTCATATTGTTTCACTTCACTTCCAATAATTGTGTAACTGTAACTATCAAATATTCAAGTTGACTGGTTTGTATTTTGCTTCATTCCTCATGAATGGATAGTGACCATTGTTCTAAGTGCACGGTATTTTAATTGCATTGATTTTTCTCAGATTATTCATTTCCTATATTTTCAGAATTCGGATAAAATTGTAGGTTCGTAGGTTCATTAGAACTTGTTTTGTATGAAATTTGGTTAGATGGAGTGTAATTTTTTATTTAATATATGTTTGGTTATTGGGTATAGGTGACCAAAATTATTCCAATGAAATACTCTTTATTTTTATTCAACAATGACGACGTTTCGGCTATTGGTTGTAGCCATTCTCAAGTCTAAAAAGAAATTACTCTACTTCAGATCTTACAACAATAGTCACAATAATATTAAAAAAATTAAATATAATATTATACAGTTTTATACACTCTTTAGGAACACAAAAAAAGACTTTGGAACAATATCACAAACAACAGAACACAAGACAGTAATCTAGAGAATTCTCTCACCACTATGAAATAAGCTTTTCCACAACAGAGCAAGCACCATCGTTATTTTTATATGTATCCATGATCTCTGAGGCACGAAGACATTATATGCAGTTATATTCTCCACGTCAAACAAATTTCTTCAAATTTTTCGGTAATATATCTGATGGAAAAACGTGTGTTCTCGATGCAAACGTCGGAAAAACAACAATCCATCATCCATCCTCCTTCAGTTTTTAATCAACAATCTTGTATGTTAGGTTGTCTACCTCGTCTATTTTTATCCTTGATCAAATTGGAATAAATTGAACTGAAATTCGCACAGTCTGTTATTCTATTCATTGAATTCGTTTCTCGTTTTATAAAAAAATTTTCTGCTATCTCTTTTTGTTTTTTATTTTTTCTTTATATAGAATGCTGGTTTCTCCAAAATCCATATCGTGGCCTATTTTTAAAACATGTTCGGCTAAAGTCGTACTTTCTACCTTATTCGTCCTAATCGTACTCTTATGTGCGGAAATTCTATTTTTCAATTTTTGTTTTGTCGTTCCAATGTATTTAAGATCACAGGTTTTACAGGGAATTGAATAAACTAAATTTGACTGATCCCATTTTTTCGTTTTATCCTTAATTTTTGTGTAAATAGTATTCAGCTTGTTTTCATTTTTAAAAACTACTGTGTAGCCATATTTTTTCATGATGTTTCTAATTTTTTCTCCAGCACCCTTTATGTATGGTAGTACTAACATTTTTGTCAGATCTATTTCTTTTTTTGTTTTCTGTTCGGTGTTGTAATGAAGGAAAATGCGATTCTTCACTATTTTTTCTATAAGTTTCTTAGGGAAGCCATTTTCAAGTAGTACTCGCTTTACCAAGGCCAATTTTTCCTCTCTATGTATAGGTGAAGTAAGTTTTATTGCTCTATCACTGAGTCCTATAGCCACTGTTTCTTTTTATTTTTTGGGGTGACATGAAGAATAATGAAGGTACCTTCGGGGCCAAGTGGGCTTTTGGTACCAACTTGTTGATATATTTCCATTGTTTCTTCTCAACAAAACATCCAAAAATGCTATAGCTCCATTGTTTTCCTTTTCAATTGTGAACTTTATATTCGTATGAAAACCGTTGAAGAATTCTAAAACTTCGTTTTCTTTTCCTTCTTTTACAGATAAGGTAATGTCATCCATATATCTTTTGTAAAAACCAACATCTATCATCAACAACTTTCTTACTTCTCCCTCAATATACTCCATCACTAAGTTAGCTATAGATGTTGCTATTGGATTACCCATAGCAATTCCATCCTTTTGTTTGTACTATTTTCCTTTATATGAGAAGTACGTATTTTCAAGGCAAAATTTTACTCCTGCCAAGAATTCGTCTTTGTTAAGTGATGTATGATTTTTTATTTCCTCCCATTTGTTTGATACTACAAAAACAGCCAATCCCACTGGAATGTTCGTATAAAGTGATACTACATCTAAGGACATGAGAACATGATCAGTAGGTATTTTAATTTTTCTTATATATTCAACAAACTCCCAAGAATCCTTGACGTGGGAATCCGTTTTTCCGACTATGTTCTGCAGAATATTATTTAGAAAACACCCCATGTTATAAGATGGGGATGTCATGCTAGCCACAATGAGCCTCAGTGGTCTCCCCTCTTTATGGATCTTCGGAAGTCCATATATTTTAGGACAAACAGATGTATAGCACATTAATTTATTATAGTCTTGTAGTGTTATAAAATTTTTTGATTTCCACTCTTTAATGATTTTGTTGTTTTTCTCCTGTAGAGAATTTGTGGGGTCTTTATTGATTTCTTCATATATATTCTGATCATTTAGTAGCTGTGCCATTTTATTTTCGTATTCTTCTTTGTGAACAATGGCAGTGGTGTTTCCTTTATCGACTTTAAGTACCATTATTTCTTCATGTTCACGAAGGAATTTCCTTGTCTTTTTAATCTTTTTTGTGAGAATATCAGCACGTTTATTGTGTTCATATTTATTCTTGGTGTTTTGTAGCACATTTGTTATACAACCTCTTATTTCGTTTTTCAGTTGTATTGATTCTTTCACTATTTTATGTTCAACTTCTGTTATTATTGGGATTATATATTTCATAGTGGTGAGAGAATTCTCTAGATTACTGTCTTGTGTTCTGTTGTTTGTGATATTGTTCCAAAGTCTTTTTTTGTGTTCCTTAAGAGTATATAAAACTGTATAATATTATATTTAATTTTTTTAATATTATTGTGACTATTGTTGTAAGATCTGAAGTAGAGTAATTCCTTTTTAGACTTGAGAATGGCTACAACCAATAGCAGAAACGTCGTCATTGTTGAATAAAAATAAAGAGTATTTCACTGGAATAATTTTGGTCACCTATACCCCATAACCAAACATATATTATTCGAACAAAGGTGCAGAACTTAATCAAGAATAATTTTTTATTTAGATTAAGGCATATATAACCCATTCCTGATAGTCTCAATGCTCATTGATGAAATTCAGTCTTGTGAAAACAAAAATCATTAATTGTATTTTTATGACAACAGTATTGAACTATTAAGAAAGAATAACCGTAGCAGTCAGTATATTATATACTTTATATGATTTTCATTATTCACTGGACATCCCGTATACGGATTTAATAGTCGAAAACCACCACAAATTGCTAGTTTCATTTCTGACAATAAGCAATGTCTGCTCCAGGAAAAATATTATTCATAAAACTCTTACATGTTCCCACAGGACATACTGATGACAGTGACGAACAGATAATGAGAATGGAAAAAATTCTTTATTATGAGAATTTCAACGAAACATCAACAGAACATCAAGAATATATACATCAATCTGTTATTTTAGCAAGAATATCAGGTTCCCTGAAAACATATAAATCTTTTTGCTCTCCTATTTCAAGTTTGGTGCCACCGTAATCAGGCAGAATTACGTTATCACCAACTTTAACAGACAGCGGTATTCTTCCTCCTTCACTATTTGCTTGCCCAGGTCCAACAGCTACCACCGTGCCCCTCAATAATTTTGCTTTCACATTCTCCGGTAGTACTATACCTCCTTTGGAACGTACTGCATTTTCGGCCCTCTTGATAACCACTCTATTGGCCAATGGATATAGTTTCGCTAGAGTTTGGGACATTTTAATGAAAGAATGATAACTGCACTAACTCGAAATGACGTATATCGAACAACGACAATTCTGTTTAGTCTATGGTCTGGTAGAGACTTTACATAATAATATTCATAGCTTATGCCGAAAATAAAGATATAAATACTAAATAACGAGCGTTCAGGAAAATTGGTGTTCGAACCATTCAGAATTGATATTATTTGTTTGAAAGTAAAGCAATGCTTTCAATATTGCAGGATCATAGGAAAGGTAACGTTCAGAAAAATTGTTGATCAAGATAATGAATAATAGTTTGAACGTTTGGAATTTTTTGATAACGTTGTTAATTAGTGATTAATTAATGAAAGTGACCAATCAGGAGCGCGCTGCAGAAGAATAAGTAGGCAGTTCGGGACGCGGGAGTGAGACGTCAGAGCTGCTGCCTGCTTTTCAAGCAGTAAACCAAGACTGGGGACTGACTGACTCGCGTCCCCTACGGCCTACTGTTCTGTATCGCGCTCCTGATTGATCACTTTCATTAATTAATCACTACTTAACTACGTTATCAAAAAATTTCAAATATGGATTTTTGGGCACTGAATATTTTTCACTTTCGACCCCCTTAATGGGGTGCGCGACTCCTGGGACACCCTGTATTTCAAAATCTTACTTTGACATACAGGGTGTCCCAAGTTCGAGTGCCTATCAGACTTTTCTGGAGAACTGGACGTATTTGAAATCTGAAAATTGGGATTATGATATTGTTCGAAATTCTCTACAGACCTAAAATATTTTCAGAGCCAGAGAGAGGACTTCCGGTTATACAGGGAGTGAAAATAAATTTGCTCAAAATTTTTTTTCAATTTTTTCATGCCTGATATCATTGAGTATTCAATGCTGAATACATTTCTGTTGAATCCATTGTATTCATTCGAATGGTTTTCAAAATATCGAGAAAAAACCTGAAAAAAAGTCAAATATTCAAGGTCAGTATCATGTTCATTTTTCTTATTCTGAACATCCTGAGTGTAAACCGTTCTCACAACGTCAAAGTAGAAGAATGTGGAAAGGTCCTGGTGCAGATACAGATAAGTACTCTGATTTATCGGATGAAGAGGTAGTTGGAAATATTGATCACCTTCCTGCCCGTATATTGCGCTCTCATGTGGATATGAGGCATTCAGAATCCAATGATGATAACGTAATTCCGACCATCGAGGATGAGGATCATGCACAAGAACCTAAACACAGGGCTTCTTCGCAGAAGAGAGTTCGAAGCACCAAGCGCAAGCGGCCCACAGAACGTACTTGGAATCCGATGATAAATGAGTTATCTTCAACTATTCCTGAATTCGATTTCGAGTATCGACCCTTGGCAGAGGATTTCCTGAAAGAAACTGTCAGAAGTCCTATTGACGCCTTTAGGGCTTATTTTTCCGAAGATTTGTTGAGTCAGATTGTAACAGAAACAAATCGTTATGCTATGCAAAAACTTGTTCACAACCTCAATGCCATGTTCTGAAGAAATCATTAACTTCGTCGGAGTTATGCTACTGCCAGGTTACCACCCTCTTCCATACAGAAGACTTTACTGGAAACAAGATCCAGATGTCCATTCAAAATTAGTTTCTGATGCAATTCGCCGAAATCGATTGGATGAGCTCATGAGTTTCATTCACTTAGCTGACAATGGAAATAATGATGGAACTGATAGAATGTATAAGGTCCGGCCTCTTTTTGATCACCTCAACAGTTGCTTCAAACAAATCCGTCCTGGACCCACTATAAGTGTCGACGAGAGCATGATTCCTCATTACGGAAGTGGAAACAGTATATTCGCGGCAAACCGATCAAATTACGATTCAAGTTATGGGTTGCCGCAGATCCTTCTGGGTACATTCATCATGTTGAACCCTATTGTGGTAATTCAACTCTTCTTCCAGAAACTGGTCTTGGTCAAGGAGGTGATGTAGTAATTGGAGTTGTTGACCACATGAAATTGTCAAAGGGTTTTCGATTGTACTCTGACAATCTATTCACTTCCGTCGGATTGTTGGAAGAACTTACTTCCAGAGGACTTGGTGGAACTGGTACTCTGCGTGAGAATCGATGTAGTGCTGCAATGAAGCTACCTGATAAAAAAACGTGGAAGAATAAACCAAGAGGTGAAACAGCAACTAGTTCTTCTGGAGATATCTTGGCAGTCCGTTGGAACGACAACAATGTTGTTACTGTGCTCACTAATTGTGATAATGTATACCCCATGTCCAAATCTAATCGATACTCCAGAACCGAAAAGAAGCTTATTCCTGTCAAAGTACCAGATCCTAGTGCTCGCTATAATAGTAACATGGGTGGGGTAGATATTTCTGATCAGTTTTTGGCTTGTTATCGAAACAGAATCAGGTCAAAAAAATGGTGGTGACCTTATTTCTCGTGGAGTGTGGATGTATGCAGCACTCAAGGCTGGTTATTGTATTGACGCCTTGGTCACGATATTCCTTCGTTGGATTTCAGACGTCAGTGTGCAATTTTTATTGTGAAGTCCTACGGCAGTCCTTCAATGTTACCAGGAGTTCGATCATCTCTAGAGTTCACACCAGCTCTCGAAGAAATTAGAAAAGATCGAATAGATCATTTCATCGAGAAAGGTGAATCCAAGTTCCGTCGTTGCAAAATATGTGGTAGGCGTACGACTTTTATATGCAAAAAGTTCGATGTTCACATCCACCCTGATGAGTGTTTCAAGGTTTTTCACAATGTAAAATGAAAAAAACTAATATGTTTAATGATGAATACTATAGTGTTGAATAAAATTGAGAAAATATTTATGATGTTCTAGTTTTATTTGACTTGGAATAATGTATATATGAATCATCCCAGTGGCAACTAAAGTTGCCGCTCTATAGAAACCTTCCTGATTGTTCGATCATCATTTTCATGAAAAAATAAATAATCTATGGGAGATGATCCCCCAACATAAGGGGCCTGTAGCGCTGAAGAACAGAAGAATCATCACTTGGAAGATCGGACCTGATCGAAAGATCCTCCCGATCCATGAGAGAGTTAGGGCTTTGTGAAAAGGTTTTTTTAGCAGGTGAAGTATTTTTTTCTACTGCTTCTTTCTCGTTTTTCTTCTTTTTTTTCTTGTTACAGATATAATTTCAAGATATTTGCCTCCAGTTAGATGAAAATAAGGCATGTTTTCAAGCACAATAAGGAGCTCTGTAACATGAATAACGGCATATTTTTGAACAAATTCAGTATCACCACACATACACGGGGAGACAGAGTTTTTTCAGAGGTTTTTATCTGTTCTCGTGTATCATACGCATAATTGTATGGTACCCCGTTTACATTCCCTCTGCTAACACTCAGATTTGGAGCGGGAAACAGATTTTATTCTTTTATACAATCTGTTCCTTGTCGCCATTTCTTCACACGTGCCATATGCCATATATTGTTTGATATTACAAAACAGTATGTAATTCTCTCTTTCAAAAGAATATATATATATATATGAAAAAATATCATTTTTTGAGTCCTAAAGATCCATTACATCAAATTTCACATGAAAATCTCCACGGGGGAATTATGGGCTTTAATGGGCTAATGTTCTGACTATTTCATATCCCACTGACAATGTTTTGTGCAGTTTGGATGTCCCCTCACTATTTTCAAATATTCCACATAAACTAATAGAAGATAGTATATCTAAAGCGGTGGAACCAGGTTTCCCAGAATTGTGATGTTGGACAATGATTGAGTTTTATGGAGCTAGTGCATGCTATTTTGGATACCACATATGGTGTTTATGAAGGGGTGTCGTACAAACAGTTGAAAGGTACACCCATGGGAACGACCATCTCTCCGATTATTTCCCAATTTGTGATGGATGACTTGGTTGAATCTTGCTTGGGCCAGTTAGATTTTGTGCCCAGGCCGCGTGAAGTTGGCGAAAAAATGTCGGCACAAATTCTGAAATAATCCCCAATATTTAGTGCCCAATTTGTGCCCATTTGTGCCGTATGAATCAATTTCAGCACCATTATGGTTTTCGAGATATTGGAGTTTGAAGTTTTTGGTGCTAGCTTCACACTTGGCACCAACATTTTTCGATTTCGAAAAACTTTTAATGCCAATATTTAGTGCCCAATTTGTGCCCATTTGTGCCGTTTAATTGACCTCATTATCACTTGTAGTTTTTAAGTTATTTCAGTTCGAATATCTTGGTGCCAGCTTCACACTTAGCACCAACATAATCCAACTTTGAAAAAAATTTTATGCCAATATTTTGTGCCCAATTTGTGCCCATTTGTGCCGTATAACTGACATTTCTACCATTTGTAGTTTTTGAGATATTGACTGTTGTTTTTTAGCCGGCGTGAAGTTGGCACCAACATATTCCAACTTTAAACAAATTTTGATGCCAATATTTTGTGCCCAATTTGTGCCCATTTGTGCCGTATAAATGGCATTTCTACCATTCGTAGTTTTTGAGATATTGACTGTTGTTTTTCAGCCGGCGTGAAGTTGGCACCAACATATTCCAACTTTGAAAAAAATTTTCCGCCACTATTTAGTGCTGAATTTATGTCAATTTGTGCCGTCGAAATGGCTTCGATATCTTGGATAGTTTTCGAGTTATGAACAATATTGTGTTTTATTAACGGCGCCATCTATGGGAAAAAGCAAGTATTGTTTCGCTTCATAATAGGTCAAATATGTCGGCCTCACATATGTGAATTTTGTTACATAATAACTTCCCATGAACTTATAAATAGACCTCTGATTATTAAGCAAACAATTCCTTGCGTTAATCGAACAATCTATCCTTTTCGATGGTAAAAATATGTTGAATCGCGAAAATTGTTGAGTACTTATTGAAGGAATATAGAGTTGTTAGGAATGATGTTTCCGTGAACCCTCATCTGCTTCTATATACAATTTGAATATAGCATAAAGCCTTTTTGTCAAAAATTGTTGATGATATTTGTTTGTTATAAGTATTTATTTATTAATTGTACATAGTGATGATGTAAAGATATGAAGTGTAATAAAAATTTCATTTTTTTTTCTATTCTTTCTATTACCTACTGTTACGAACTTTGTATTAGTTCAAGTATATCACGAAGAATAACCTTAGTTATGCAATAATTCCTGGGGTGCTTCGGGACTTTAAACTAGAATTTGTGTCACAGTTAAAAAAAAAACTGATTTTCAACCCGGTTCAATATTCCATCTTTAACCTGGGTAAGTTTATCTGGGAGTCTGGGACCAAGCTAAATTCGATTTCAATTAATTCAGAAGGTCCGTAAATTACCAAAGTGAATTAAATTCACCAGTAAATGTCAGATCAGAGAAATCGCCGAATATGCCGTAGATGCCATATCGGAACGTCCTTTTAATAAAAAATGTACGCTCACGAAACAGCCGTTTCAACTAGGCAAGCACGTGTTAGATCGCCCCGTTTGATGTTTGCCGCCACACGCTATCTGCTTTTATGCAGGAAAGTGAATCCATACAAGTAATTGTAATAAGGAATATATTTCTAATTGTATTTATTGAATTTTAAATTCCATATCGAAATATAATATTATTTAGAAAAAATATTACTCAACAATTTTCCCGATTCAACATATTTTTACCATCGAAAAGGATAGATTGTTCGATTAACGCAAGGAATTGTTTGCTTAATAATCAGAGGTCTATTTATAAGTAGTTATTATGTAACAGAATTCACATATGTGAGGCCGACATATTTGACCTATTATGAAGCGAAACAATACTTGCTTTTTCCCATAGATGGCGCCGTTAATAAAACACAATATTGTTCATAACTCGAAAACTATCCAAGATATCGAAGCCATTTCGACGGCATAAATTGACATAAATTCAGCACTAAATAGTGGCGGAAAATTTTTTTCAAAGTTGGAATATGTTGGTGCCAACTTCACGCCGGCTAAAAAACAACAGTCAATATCTCAAAAACTACAAATGGTAGAAATGTCATTTATACGGCACAAATGGGCACAAATTGGGCACAAAATATTGGTATAAATTTTTTTTCAAAGTTGGATTTTGTTGGTGCTAAGTGTGAAGCTGGCACCAAGATATTCAAACTGAAATATCTTAAAAACTACAAGTGATAATGAGGTGAATTAAACGGCACAAATGGGCACAAATTGGGCACTAAATATTTGCATTAAAAGTTTTTCGAAATCGAAAAATGTTGGTGCCAAGTGTGAAGCTAGCACCAAAAACTTCAAACTCGAATATCTCGAAAACCATAATGGTGCTGAAATTGATTCATACGGCACAAATGGGCACAAATTGGGCACTAAATATTGGGGATTATTTCAGAATTTGTGCAGACATTTTTTCGCCAACTTCACGAGGCCTTGTGCCCACTCTTTTCAGGAAGTTTGTCGATGATGTAATCTGTAGCATACCACAAGACAAGAAAGAGGATACATTAGGAGTTTTCAACATCTTCAACAGCAACCTTCAGTTTACAGTCGAGAGAGAACGTGATGCCCCCCATCACGTATCAAGAAACGGTACCCCCCCCCCGTACCGTTTCTTGATACTCTGGTCATGAGAGATTCTAACAATAGAGTGATCACTGACTGGTATACTAAGCCCTCTTACTCAGGGCGCTATTTGAACTTCAGATCGGGGCACAAGTACAGTACAAAGTTAAATTTCGTTATGTCACTGCGGAACAGAATACTCAAGATATCACACCCTTCTTTTCACCAGGCGAACTTGAGAAGACTGCATGATGTTTTGCTAAAGAATTCATATCCCAGAGGTCTACTTAATAGGCTGTTGAATAACATACCAAGTGTTCAGCCACTTACTCTTGACATTGATTCAACGAATTCTTTACCAGTTACTTCCACCAGGAAGGACATCCGATTTTTGTCACTGCCATCAGTAGATGTTCTGACAAATAAGTTAGTGAACATATTGAAAAATATAAACAATGTAAAGATTGCGCAAAGACCAATAAAATTGGTAGGAAAGGTTTTAACACAGCTAAAAGATGGACTTAAAAAAGAAATTCGAGGTGGTGTTGTCTACAAGATCAACTGTGAACATTGCAGCACTTGTTATACAGGGTCTTTCACGAGGAACCTCACCCATATTTATACGGGAAACTACTGAACGTATTTTCATGAAATTCAGCACTTATAAGTATTTCACGATGCTGATGAAATCTAAAATATTTTCAAGGCATGAGCACCTCCGGTTTTTCCGGAAATGACGTCAACTTCCGTTTTTCAGATTAGAACACCATTTTTTTTTTGCAGAAATAGATTCCTTAGAAAATTTCAAGTTATTTTGATGTAACATTTTTTCAGTTTTGGTTGGAAAATTCTCTCTGAGCGGGAAAATTCGAAAAAAAAATCGAAAATAGAGCTCCGCTGAAACAAGAATAACTTCGAGGTTTTTGAATGGAAAATTTTCATTTTTGGGATTTTTCAGAATGTAAGATTGATGTATCCACTTTAAGATTCGAAATCGCGATTCATGATACAGGGGGTGAAAAAATCGCTTTCAAAGTTAGGGATGACAAAATCGTGAAAAATCAATTTTTTCAAATTAGAACCCCATTTTTTTATGGCAGATATTGAATCTACGTTAAAAAATAATGTGAGTGTATGCATCACACCCTTGCCCTAAAGTGGATATTTTCTGAGTTATTCACAAAAAACTGTTTTTCGTCTTGAATTTTCAGCTATTTCTTTTCCCTTCACGCCAAAAAGATGAAATTTTCAGGAACTGTTACTTAAACCATGTTTTAGATTTTACTACCCTAATATGCAAGAGAAAAAAGTTACAGGTTGTTCCTAAATAGATGGCGAATTTGGATTCGAATTTGTATCGGAAACCTCTTTATTTCAACTAATCGGCCATCGGTTTTCTCTCCAGTGATAAATAAATAATTCCTTATGAACCATATGCAAAAACTTACCATGTTTTACATTCTTTTTTTTTTTAATGATAGATATCATTAATTACATGCTACTGAATAAAGAGGAATTTGGCAGATGTAATTAATGATATCTATCATTAAAAAAAAAAGAATGTAAAACATGGTCAGTTTTTGCATATGTTTCATAAGGAATTATTTATTTATCACTGGAGAAAAAACCAATGGCCGATTAGTTGATATAAAGAGGTTTCCGATACAAATTCGAATCCAAATTTTTAAAATACTCATAGTTGAAATTGAAAAAAGGATTGTTGTGGCTGGTTTGGAAAATGATGAGAAGTGGAAGACATTATACGAAAATAATTAAAGAACAGTAAATAATAATGAATTGGTACAACTATCAGAATAACCTCAAATATTTTTGTGAACTTTGTGTTCAAACCATAATCCAAGTATCTGTCTAATAATTGTAAAAAATTGTAAGGATTTGAATTTATATATAAGAAAAGAGTCGTAGATCATAGTTAATGTTCGAGAATTCATGTAAAAAGACTGCTTCTCTTCATTATAGGAATTAAATTGGTTTCAAGCTACATACCCAGATTGCAGGTACTTTGAATGATGTTCAATCTGTTTTTCCATCTATATCTTGATAGCTCAAATTACTGTAAAGACTTGTTCGGACTAGGCCAGTATTTTAGTCGAGTGGAGAGTCGATTCGCCCACTGACTACTCTACCACAGTACCTATCAAAGACTCTTAAACGGTATAAGGTAGTAGGTACATCATCCTGTGACTCTACTCGACTCGATTGCTGGCGTTCGTACACAGGAAATTACAAAATCATTCGCTACTCGACTAATCTACTGGCCTAGTCCGAACAAGCCCTAAGTTTGAATTGATTTATTGTACACTATCATATTGAACTGAATGTTGATAATTGATCATATAATTTTTGTAAATTTCAGAACCCTGAGGAAGTGTATAAGCAATTCATGAAAGCTTGGTGAATGTTATGTAGCAGCATTAATCAGAAGAATTCTCTGTATTCCCCAATAACCCGCCCATATATAATATTATAAATATTTGGAGATTACTTCACCCACACTATTGTATACAGGGTGAGTCTTTGACTTGTACATATATTTTAACTGTAGATTCCTCTCATCAAAAGAAACACTTTTTTCCCATACCATTTTTCAAAATTCGGTTTCGTTTGAAAGATACAGGGTGTCAAAAATCCATGAAATTAACACTATTCTTTCCATATATTCGAAACCGATAATCCGAATGAACTGAATTTTGGTTGATTGTTCTCTCTATTCATGGTGCATATTCCTCAATTGAAACTTATTCCATATTCCTCCTTGTATGAGAGTTACAGCCTACTCGTCTCATGAATTCATGCAAAAATACTATAAAATCACTCGAAAAAGATAAACGGTTCATATTTTCGAAAGAATCAACCATTTTAGAATATAAAAGTATTCTTATATTTTTTCAATAAAACGCGTCGTTTTCGAGTTATTCCTAATTGTATACGAACAAATTCGAGGAAAAAATCATGAATTTCATAAAAAATCTGAATGCTTCCCTGAAGTAAATATCATCGAAAATTATGTATTCTCTGATCTCTCAACAAATTGACAACGTTGTCAATGTTTATCAACTTCGTCAAGACTAAAATCTACATGATGGAAAAACGTTCGATGTAATAATTGAATTCTGAGAAGCATGAAATGAAATTACACAGTTTATAAGCACAGTTTCTATTGAAAATTCATTGTTACCGGTCTTTCAGGAAAATATCTATCTCAATAATATCCTCTTGGAGTTTTTAACTCTTTGGGTGGCAAATATATCATCAGAAATAAAACTCAAGTGGAACACAAAAAATTTATTCCCAATTTTCAGAAACTTTGACAAAAGCTCAACCAAAATAGAGAAACGGCCCATTAACAATAAATTTTTCGAAATTTTTCCCGTATTTTTGTCTTAACAGGGTCTCTGCAAGTCGGGCCAATCTTCTGTATCGATGTAGATTTCTGTTCGGCGTATTTGAAATAGGTGGTACACTAATTGTACCACCGCCGCGGAAGAGGGTCGAAATTGGTGGTACATTTAGTGTACCACCTAAACCCAAAGAGTTAATCGACACTACACGGTCTGCACATCACAATCATCACCTGTTTGCAAGTAGATTTAGATAGATAATTAAGGTTATCCCGTTTAAGCGTCGTTCATTATCATAGACTGGCCTGCGGTTCGAGACACAGAAACAGAACAACGGCATGTCCCACGGATACTCATTGAGTATCCGTGGGCCTGTCCCGCCTGTCTGCCTTGCGTGCCGGCTATATCGTAGCGCTATATCGGCAAGAATCAGAACTCGTTTGGCATCTCCAAAGAGCCACGCATAGACGCCTTCAGCGAAAAGTGAACAAAACTGGTGTCCTTGTGATAGTTCATCCGCTAACGATAGGGAACGTACTGCTTTATTGAGTTCGCCTCTATGGTTCGCCTATACCATTGTTTGAAGAGAAAATCGGCAATCTGGCATCGTCCCTTCTAGTGTTCTGTGGAATAAAACACAGAGGTTGGGTAAGGTTAGGTCATTGACTTCTAATCATATGACTTTGGTTGATGGAGTTGGGATAAGTTAGTGAGAAACCAATTTTATAAGATCGTTTCAGAATATCTAGGAAAATATTAACCAATTATTAGTGTTTATAAACTAATCTTCAGGAAAATCGCAGAAGGAACTTATTTTGGTGTGAGAAATATGGCTTTTCAATCGCAGAAATAATCGGACAGTGTTTTTGTTAGGAAATATCGTGTTTGTTACATTCTTATTCAAATAAGGTTAGTGCTTGAGTATTTTCTAATTGTATCACCCAGAACATCTAATCACCTCAATTTCAATCGAAAAATATGAACTTTGAAGTGTTTGCAGAGAATAATATCAGGCACGTATTCAGCTCGATTGATTTTTTCGAATGGCTATATCTCTTCAACAGAGCCGAATTCGGAAAAATGGAAAATGAAAAAAAGGTTCCCTTTGGCCTCAAGAATCTGCAGTTGAAATATATGTACAAGTCAAAGACTCACCCTGTATAGACCGGTCCTCGGTCAAATGCAACTATTTTCTCACTATACAGGGTGTCCGGTAAACCTTGTACAATATTGAAACTGGTGATAGACCAGGTCATGACTGTTCAGAATATCAGAATTTCACCTCAGTGAAAATATCTCCATTTTCGAGATAATGGGCATTTTCTAAATACCTAGAAAATCACTACCTCACCTCCGTTTTTTGAGTGCTATGTCTAATGTATCAAGTTCTGAAAAACTGTTTTGTACGTCCGAAAGCATCACTCATCATTAATCTTCAGCAACAAAGATATTTGAATTAGTCTCAATTTGTAGACATAGCACTCAAAAAACGGAGGTGAGGTAGTGATTTTCTAGATATTTAGAAAATGCCCATTATCTCGAAAATTGTGATATTTTTACTGAGGTGAAATTCTGATATTCTTAACAGTCATGACCTGGTCTATCACCAGTTTCAATATTGTATAAGGTTTACCGGACACCCTGTATATGAATTAGACTTATACAGGGTGTCCGGTAAACCTTGTACAATATTGAAACTGGTGATAGACCAGGTCATGAATGTTCAGAATATCAGAATTTCACCTCAGTAAAAATATCACCATTTTCGAGATAATGGACATTTTCTAAATATCTAGAAAATAACTAACTCACCTCCGTTTTTTGAGTGCTATGTCTAATGTATCAAGTTCTGAAAAACTGTTTTGTACGTCTGAAAGCATCACTCATCATTAATCTTCAGCAACAAAGATATTTGAATTGGTCTCAATTTGCAGACATAGCACTCAAAAAACGGAGGTGAGGTAGTTATTTTCTAGATATTTAGAAAATGCCTATTAGGTATCTCGAAAATGGTGATATTTTTACTGAGGTGAAATTCTGATATTCTGAACAGTCATGACCTGGTCTATCACCAGTTTCAATATTGTACAAGGTTTACCGGACACCCTGTATATTGATTCCTACAACATCTCCAGAGGTATGAATTCTGAATCCGATATCATGACCAGTTTTCGAGATACAGGGCGTTAAAGTGGAAAATATCTGGGCAATTTTCAACTTCCACACCCCGTGTTTAGAAAACTAGCCATAGGATTGGGTTGGGCCCATTGATACTTTTGGTACAACAACATACCAAACTTTCAGAAAATTTGACCGGTCGCGACTTTATCCATAAAAAGTGCGGGGTCCTTTGTCAACACAATATCCTTATCGGAAAAAGCGAACATTCAGGAAAGACAGAGGGTTTTATCTGTTCTCGGATATCATACGCAGAATTGTATGATACCCCTTTTACATTCCCTCTGCTAACAGTAAGATTTAGAGCGGGAAACAGATGTTCCTTGTAGCTATTTCTTTACACGTGCCATATGTATTAAATTTTCGGATTTACGAAAAAAGTATGTATTGCTTTCTTTCAAAAGAATATGTAATATGATATAGTTACAAATGGTTCATAACAAGTAATACAAACTAATAATCATTAAAGATAATTTTATCAAGGGGTTGAAGCTACGAACGACGTTTGCTCCATCTCATGACCTTGCGGCGAACTATCAGGTTTCGACGTTTTTGGCAGTTCATTTTTGTAGCGAAGCCTTCACTCCAGTTATTCCATGCTCCTAGATGTCGTTAAAGCTGGAATTTGTTCCAATTCCGTATTCAAGTTATTTTTTCGAACGAAATTATCTGTAGATTCACTTTTGATCGGAAGTTGAACTATTTTCATGGGCCTTTCGTTTGAAATAAAACAGAAGTACGACGTGTCTCATTTTCTTTTTTTTTTTGAAAGGAAAAAATGAACTTTTGAAATTAAATCGATTTGAATTATTTCAATCCTTTCTGAGTTTACCTACAAAATTTCAGTTCTCAAAGTGAAACCATTCTCAAATGCATCTTGAAATAAAAACACACGACATTGAACGCCCACCTTGAATCCTGAACGTTGCGAATCATCAAATCTGAATTCGAAAAAAATGTTAATGCGATCCTGCTCTATACAGTCTTTCACGAGGAACCTCACCCATATTTATACGGGAAACTACTGAACGTATTTTCATGAAATTCAGCACTTATAAGTATTTCACGATGCTGATGAAATCTAAAATATTTTCAAGGCATGAGCACCTCCGGTTTTTCCGGAAATGACGTCAACTTCCGTTTTTCAAATTAGAACAACATTTTTTTATTGCAGAAATAGATTCCTTAGAAAATTTCAAGTTATTTTGATGTAACATTTTTCAGTTTTGGTTGGAAAATTCTCTCTGAGCGGGAAAATTCGAAAAAAAATCGAAAATAGAGCTCCGCTGAAACAAGAATAACTTCGAGGTTTTTAGATGGAAAATTTTCATTTTTGGGATTTTTCAAGATGTAAGATTGATGTATCCACTTTAAAAATCGAAATCGCGATTCATGATGCAGGGGGTGAAAAAATCGCTTTCAAACTTAGGGATGACAAAATCGTGAAAAATCAATTTTTTCAAATTAGAACCCCATTTTTTTATGGCAGATATTGAATCTACGTTAAAAAAATAATGTGAGTGTATGCATCACACCCTTGCCCTAAAGTGAATATTTTCTGAGTTATTCACAAAAAACTGTTTTTCGTCTTGAATTTTCAGCTATTTCTTTTCCCTTCACGCCAAAAAGATGAAATTTTCAGGGACTGTCACTTAAACCATGTTTTAGATTTTACTACCCTAATATGCAAGAAAAAAAAGTTACAGGTTGTTCCTAAATATATGGCGAATTTGGATTCGAATTTGTATCGGAAACCTCTTTATTTCAACTAATCGGCCATCGGTTTTCTCTCCAGTGATAAATAAATAATTCCTTATGAACCATATGCAACAACTTACCATGTTTTACATTTTTTATTTTTAATGATAGGTATCATTAATTACATCTACTGAATAAAGAGGAATTTAGCAGATGTAATTAATGATATCTATCATTAAAAAAAAAAAGAATATAAAACATGGTAAGTTTTTGCATATGGTTCATAAGGAATTATTTATTTATCACTGGAGAGAAAACCGATGGCCGATTAGTTGAAATAAAGAGGTTTCCGATACAAATTCGAATCCAAATTCGCCATCTATTCAGGAACGACCTGTAACTTTTTTCTCTTGCATTTAAGGGTAGTGAAATCTAAAACATGGTTTAAGTGACAGTTCCTGAAAATTTCATCTTTTTGGCGTGAAGGGAAAAGAAATAGCTGAAAATTCAAGACGAAAAACAGTTTTTTGTGAATAACTCAGAAAATATCCATTTTAGGGCAAGGGTGTGATGCACACACTTACATTATTTTTTAACGTAGATTCAATATCTGCCATAAAAAAATGGGATTCTTATTTGAAAAAATTGATTTTTCACGATTTTATCATCCCTAACTTTGAAAGCGATTTTTTCACCCCCTGTATCATGAATCGCGATTTCGATTTTTAAAGTGGATACATCAATCTTACATCTTGAAAAATCCCAAAAATGGGAATTTTCCATCCAAAAACCTCGAAGTTATTCTTGTTTCAGCGGAGCTCTATTTTCGATTCTTTTTTCGAATTTTCCCGCTCAGAGAGAATTTTCCAACCAAAACTGAAAAATGTTACATCAAAATAACTTGAAATTTTCTAAGGAATCTATTTCTGCAATAAAAAAATGGTGTTCTAATTTGAAAAACGGAAGTTGACTTCATTTCCGGAAAAACCGGAGGTGCTCATGCCTTGAAAAGATTTTAGATTTCATCAGCATCGTGAAATACTCATAAGTGCTGAATTTCATGAAAATACGTTCAGTAGTTTCCCGTATAAATATGGGTGAGGTTCCTCGTGAAAGATCCTGTATACATATACCTACCAAACTTATTTGAAATTGGACGATTAATATGGTACGGTTAATATTCCAGAACATATGATATAAAATTGAGTTAAAGCCTGAATATTTATCGATTGTGATATAAAAATGTGCAATCTAGGTCGATATTACACTGATACCTACACAACTGAGAATATGATGTATTGGATTGAAACGCATAGTAGTACGGGAGATGGCGACCAAGATTTTTGCCTCATAGCGGCTCGGCTAAAACCGCACGGAATCGATATATGACCCTGTAATCAGAAATGTGATTTTCAGACAAAAAAATGACATACGTGACTCATAGCAGCCCGTCTTATTTCTGGAATGTAGTTAGATAATAGCCCTGAGATACCAATAACACAGTTTTCAGACACCAAGATTGTAGCGCGTACCCAGGAGACCAATAAAAAAAATGAAAAACGTAAAAAAAAATTACAGCAGCCCGTCTGAAAATGATTTTTATAGGTTAACTCGTGTCAATTGATGTGAAAAGATCAATTTTCAGACAAAAAACATGTCGCCTTACATTTTCGAAAATGTCAACAAATCTGACCTAAGTGACTCAAAGCAATCTCTCTGAAATTCGTCGTCAATGATTGAATACGTTCCCCAGATTTGGAAAAAAATTATATCAGACAAATTGAATGTAGCATGTAACTAATCAGACAACTTTTCAATTGGCAGTACTTAGTCCGGTTGCAAAAACGTGAGGTAAATTCACCCCAGGGGTATCGTTCAATTTTTTCATACACAGGACATTTAAATACCCTTTTTCACGACTTGAAATACACCAATATGAAAATGTAGTAGTACTACGAAACCTGTGTCACCGTTAAATCTTAAAAAACTAAATTCATTTACAAAGTTAAAAAAGAGTGAAAAGAAAGTAGCCTTGGCAACGTCTCTACGAATTATTCGACTTTCACGAGTGAAAACCTGCGTCAGTTTTAAGGAAAAGAACTTGATAAACCTCAAACCCCCAAAGCCAGTCAGGATATGAATAAAATACTATAAATTAATACATCTTAAATTTAAAAACTCATTCACATCATGAAAAGCGTGGCTGATCAAAAAAATCTTCAACTTTATTTTTGAAACTTGGTGGCCATAAATTAAAAAGCGAAGAAGGAATCTTATTATAAAGCTTCTTGGATATATAAAAAAGGCTCTACTGCGACAAAGTCAGTCTTTAAAAATCTGTCTTTCAAATATCTCTCCCTCTGGTAGGATATACGTGGCAACTTCCATTTAGGGCAAATTTATGTTTACTTTTTATGGACATACTAGCTGGCCCGGCGAACTTTGTTCCGCCTAAATGATACTTACGGTGTATTTCACAAATCATAATCACCGGTGATCGGAGATCAACAGCTTGGTTCTCTGATTTTTGAACTGTCAAATGTTTCGATAGATATGAGCTGTCACACAGAACAGATACATAAAAATAATATGTCAATTACCGATTATAGCAATTTTGGATTCCGAAAATATATTTATTACCCAAACAGAAATTCAAAAACATTTTAAAAATTATGAGAAAAGATGAGAATGAACATATCACGATTGAAACTGATCGCCAAAATCGTATATACTTGACATTTCGATAAAAATTCACTGTGATATTCACGCGCTTCTGGATCTGTTAATAGCCCTTCATGGTACTATAAGTCCTATGCAAATTACACTGTAATTGATGTCATATGTTTTTTTTTCGACCATTTCAAACCACGACGACCGAAATTCACAAAAAAAAAACAGATGACATGAATCGATGGTCGCGAAAGCCTGAACAAATTGACCATATTCACCGTCGCCATATTGTTGTGCGACAATACCAACTACCCAGTGTTCCCAACGGAGAAATATTGAGTTTTTTAAAAATATCATCAGATTTTCTGATAGTTTTCAGATTATTAGTATGGTATGTGGTATGAGAGGTTATATAAAATATGTGGTAAACTTTGGTTACGTATTTTGTGATAAAATCCAGGAAATACGGCTAGATATTATTAAAGTGGAGGCCATGGTTGTTGTGTCAGTAATTGTTCGGCAAGAAATGGATCTAAAAATAAAAAAACTGACACCAACATATTTCCATTTAAACTTTCGCGGTCCCAAGAAATTAGTGACTTTCGTTATTCGATGTTAGAACCCTGAGTGGTTGGTATTGTCGCACAACAGTATGGCGACGGTGAATATGGTCAATTCATCGCCATCTAAAGGCCTCTTGCAACGACAGAGAATTCTCGCGAGAATTTTCTGTCAAATTCACTGACCGAGAATTCTCTGCCGATGCATACGATGGAACAATTGAATTCCACAGAGAATTCTACCGAAAGTAGTATGCAACGGCAGAGAATTTTCGGTCAGTGAATTTGACAGAAAATTCTCGCGAGAATTCTCTGTCGTTGCAAGAGGCCTTTATAGACCAGTCCAACAAAACAGCTGATCACCTTTTTTCAAGATGGCTGCTGGGTCAAACAAATAACAAATATTTCTGCTATAGTGTAATTCTATTATAACTATCATTTTACATGGCATAATTGAAGACATTGAAGTTGAAAATTGAGAAACCAACAGAAACTACCCTGAAACACGTACCTCGTAACTGAAAAACCTCGGTTTGTTATTTGTTTGACCCAGCAGCCATGTTTAAACAGCTGATCGTGACAGATCGTTGGACTGGTCTATGGTGCTAATGTCAAATATAGTATCTTCACGATAAGATGTCTATGATAATGGTGTAGGGACCCGTCAATTTTTGAATGGAATGACGTTCGACCAAATCGAAAATATTAGCAACGTGGCGGCGCCGCAATATCATTTCAGTGTATTTTCCGTTGTCAATTTGATCACAATTTGATGGATGTATCAACCATAGACTTACTATCCATTGATAAGTCTATGGTATCAACAGCTGATTTGCCAAAGTCAATTATGACATGACAGCAGAATGGCATCTTTCTATAATGAAAGTTTTCTACTTTTCCTAAGAACTAATATACATCAGAATGTCAGGAATATAAACACACATTATTGCTTGACAAAATTATCTACCATTAACACGCCACGTTCGCCAGAATAAATTCAAATATTTGAAATAAGTGATAAAAATCAGTCATAATTAGTGAATAGCGCCTCCTGAAGTGGAAAGAACGAAACGTTGCTAATATAATCAATTTGGTCACAACAAAATCTAATCAGTGCCTACACCATTATTCTAGACATCCTACTTCACGATTACGTTATTTTGAACAAATAAAACTATAAAAATAACTAATAATCAGTCATAATGTGTGAATAGCGCCATTTAAAGTGGTACGAAATCTAATCATTTTAGAAATCTGTACTACTGTACTCCTACGCTAAGACTTCTTGGTGTTGGCCAACAGCGCAGAGTTGTAGGCAACTCAAATTACACACTATTACAGTGACTATAGTCAATAGTGCTAATATAGCCATCTAACGGAGAGAATATGAAATCAACTACCTACGAATAAGCGGTAGCGTAACTGTAACTGTAGCGACACCTAGTGGCCTCGCTCAAAGGGAGGAAAAGCATTTCCTGTATAAGTGAAATTTTCATCGATTTTTTCGAAGTTTTATTGTATTTTATAATAACCAGACCGTAGACGAATCCATATATGAAGTATCATAACAAACACTCCATCCGATCTCGAGTTATAAATGGTGTAACCAACATCTTTCTTTTATATATATAGAAATCACTGCTTCCATGATATAAATGCTAGGAAAAGTAAAAATACCTAGTTTAGTGTAGACAGCCCTACAATCTTCCCTGTATCTTAGACCAGCAATTATTCGGCGCTTCTTTGAAGTGAAAATATTCTAGAACTGGATGTACAGTTACCCCAAACTGAGAGTCCATATCTAATAGCCGACTCTACAAAAGCTATCCATACATAAGCTATCCTCAACACCTCAGTTGATAATTGGTGTGACATAAATTGATAAAAATGTTTCAGTTTTGAGGCTAACTCGTCAATTTGGGCATCCTAACGGAGACTAGAATCTATAATGAGCCCAAGCAGAAGGAACTTTGTATTAACCCTAAGGTCATCTAATTTATAAGAGCACAACTATCTCTGGTAGAGCCATATGCCTCAAGCTTAACAACTAAAATACAATGATCCAAACAGTAAAAGGCCCTTGCCAAGTCCAAAAACAGAGAACACGGCATCACGCCATCTTCAAAACATTGAAGAGCATGCTCTACAAAGCTCATAACTGCATCCAAAGTACTTCTACCTTGCCTAAATCCTGTGCAGTGCTGAACAAGTTATTATCTTCAAAAAATTTCACCTATTGGGAACAGAGCAGCTTCTCAAATACCTTCGAAATAACAAGTACTAAAGATATCGGTCTATAATTTTTTATTTCATTGTTATTGCCTTTTTTTAAGGGGATGACCTTGAGAATTTTTAGGCAATCAGGGTATGTATTATTAATAATACATAAATTGAAGAGCTTAGCTAGTGGGAATACAAGATCATTAATGTTTCTCTTTATAAGCATCGAGGATAATCCATAAAAATCCGTTGTATGGACTCGATCTAAGGGCTCCGAGAGCATGTCTAACCTCTGAGAAGGAAACAGTTGTTTGACCCTTTACTTTAATTAATCTTAATGGGCCATGGACTACCTCTCTTAAACCCTCTTTAGTATCTTTAGGTATGGTAAGTTGTGCCAAATTTGCATGTTCTTCCCAATACATATTATATGGAAAATTATGCAAATACACATCGGCCGAAATTATAAACAACTGAATAATAGTACCACACTTTTTTTTAAGTAATCCTGAATGCTTCCAGATACTTACAATTTCCTCAGGAATTCATGTTACCAGAGCGTGGAACAAGCCCTCAGAAACGTGAGAAAAGTTCACATTTGTGGCACCCCAAATCTCAGATGGTATTCATATTTGACCCCAAGACCCCATGTTTCTTCAAAAATTATTCATGTTTTCGGACAAGAAATCATCTCTTGCCGTTTTTCCGAATCTTCAGTAAAGAGCCTGCATACTGTCTGTTGTCAATATATGCTATAGTACGAGAGATGACGACCAAAACCATATAGCCGCCCGGCTAAAACCGCGTAAAATTGATAGATTTATATTACATGTAGGGATGGAACGGATCGATAATTTTTGACCGGACCGGATTTCAGTATTTCTCAGGATTTGGCCGGACCGGATCAGTAATATGGCCGGATCTTTTGCCGGGTCATTTTGAAAAGATAAAAGAGCCATTTGTTTGTAAAAAATCAAGTAGCAGAAGAAATTCTCTTTATACACAAAAATTCCAAACACATATGTACTTGGATATGGATACTCATTTGGATTGATTTGAACATAATGTACATATTTAGTTATTGCAATTGAAATATTTTCAGTTCTTACTTTATTAAGGAAATTTTGTTATCCATAAGTCATTTTGAGTTCCAGAGTTTATTTTATTTTATAATTATTTTCAAATATGTAAGTGGTTTTTACTATGTAATCATATTTATTCAAATTTGAAAAATCCGGCCGAATTTTCATATTAATTCGGTCGTACCGGATTCCGGCAAATTTGGCCGGATCGGCCGGATTCAGTAATCCGGTTCCGGTCCGGTTCCATCCCTAATTACATGGATTTAAACTCAATGGCAATAGATATGTTATCCATCTTATTCAATGGTAATACTCAGAAGTGTAGCATCTTCGCGGGGGGCAATTTCTGCTGTGTAAAAAAAAATGGTCGACTGTCGTATAACAGCCTGTCTGATATTGAAAATGTACATAGATTTTGTTATTTTATCATACGTAATACCACTAGAGATGAAATTTTGGCGGCAAAATTTCTCGATTGATATGAAAGTTTGTTGCTCGGAAATTTTGCGAATGACACACTCGCCTGACGGCTCGTGATTTTGGAAAAAATGTCGTGAGCGAAATTTCCGAAAAGCAACAAACTTGAATATTACAAGAGAGAAATTTTACCTGCTTAAATTTCATGGAATTCGGCTTGAGTATTCCACGAGAAAATAGGGTAATATGTTCACAATTGACGTGTATTGCGCTATTTGGCAAATTAGAATTCATCATAGATTAACTAAACCACTAAACGTTGTTTGTTCTCTCTATGATATTCATTTCCGAAGCTATCTATGAATTCGAGAAACGTCAAAAATTTTGTCGCTGAAAAACCAACATGTTGGTTTTGCCAACTTGAAAATTTTTTCGGGATGAAACGATCGTTGCTACGGAAACTTCCTCACTAAAAATGGAAAGAGTGGAATAATCACTAAAATTTGTGTTTTCAGATATTTTGTGCGTAGCGTTTGACCTGAGTGTGTTTTCAAAAATGTCGAAAATCTGACCTAAGTGACTCATAGCAGCTCGGTTCATTTTTGTTTTAAATCATTCGTATGGATGCCCAAAATACGAAAATACGGTTTTCAGAAATTTTGAGTGTCGCCTATAACGAAAAAATTTGCCGGAGTCGCCCGGCAAAAACACCGGCTCTCTTACTTGGCTACACTGGTAAAAGAAAGACATATGCAATCTTATTGAAAAGGAAAGAGATGAACCAAGTGTGTGGTCAACTTGTCAAAATCATATGGAAGATGTAAACAAATATTTATGTGACCACAGGCTAGCTTTGCCCACAAGCTCTGACCACAAGGAGTTGATGCGTTGAATATAATTCATGTTAGACTAATTTCTGAATTAAAGTCATATATTTTTTATATATTTCATTTGGAATATATCTATTTGGTGTTAGTGACTATAATCGAAAGAATTTCTGTGAAGTATTTCGGAAATTTCTCAAATTATTTTGGGGGACTTGGATCAGAAATATATTAGAAAGATTGAACATCCCTTAGATTTTTGAGTTGAACGTCGAACTAATTCATAATAAATACACGGTGTCCGGTAAACCTTGTACAATATTGAAACTGGTGATAGACCAGGTCATGACTGTTCAGAATATCAGAATTTCACCTCAGTAAAAATATCACCATTTTCGCGATAATGGGCATTTTCTAAATATCTAGAAAATCACTACCTCACCTCCGTTTTTTGAGTGCTATGTCTACAAATTGAGACTAATTCAAATATCTTTGTTGCTGAAGATTAATGATGAGTGATGCTTTCGGACGTACAAAACAGTTTTTCAGAACTTGATACATTAGACATAGCACTCAAAAAACGGAGGTGAGGTAGTGATTTTCTAGGTATTTAGAAAATGCCCATTATCTCGAAAATGGAGATATTTTCACTGAGGTGAAATTCTGATATTCTGAACAGTCATGACCTGGTCTATCACCAGTTTCAATATTGTACAAGGTTTACCGGACATCCTGTATAATGCAATTAAAAATTTAAATGAATTTGTGGGATTGTCAATAAACATATTACTTTATCCCCGTACTGTACTCATGTCGTACAATTTATTTAGAAATTCCTTCAGTGTGTCAGTTCCACAGATTCAGGTAACTTCTTATTTTAACATTAAATTTTTAATATAAATTATCAATACACATTGACACATTAGATAAATGTGTGATAAATATTTGTATGAAAAAATTGAACGATACCCCTGGGGTAAATTAACCTCACGTTTTTGCAACCGGGCAGATGGAGCTATGGAAAAAATACTCCATCTATAGCTCCATCTGCTCGTTTGGAAATTTTTCTGTCGGGTTATTCGAGTATGTACTCTTATTTTTTTTTCGAATGAACTATCACAAAGTAACGAACTATTCTGTCCATTATTTTTCAGTAAAATTTCATCACTCGATTCTTGATTTCCGTACAAGAGAATAGCATAACTGAATCTTCCCACCATGTTTATATGCGTGAAATATTTCCAGTATTAACAGAGAAAAGAGTTTCTTCAACATTCGCCAGGTCAAATTGATTATTTTCTTCAAGTGAATAAATATTCTGATAAATACGTAATTACTACGACTTCTTGTAGACGTGACAACGTTGCTCATTCATCTGACAGGAGAACGACTATAACCTAACATTTTCAAAATATACGCGGTGAAATGTGTCAGAATTTCATGGCTAACCGGGATACTTTATAAAATTGAATGGAGTATACAGGGTGAGTCTTTGACTTGTACATATATTTTAACTGAAGATTCTTGAGGTCCAAAGAAAACTTTTTTTCATTTTCCATTTCTCCGAATTCGGCTCTGTTGAAAAGGTATAGCCATTTGAAAAAAAAAATGTGCTAATTACGTCCCTGAATTGATACTGTGGAATTGATTCAAAGTTCATATTTCTCGATAGAAATTGAGTTTATACAATTAGGGAATACTCAAGTACTAACCTTATTGGGATAAAAATGTTGCAAACACGATAATTTCAACAAAAATAGTTAATTTCATCGGATTATATCTGCAACTAAAAAGCCACATTTATTCCACCAAAATAAGTTCCTTCTTCGATTTTTCTGCAGATTAGTTTGTAAACACTAATAACTTGTTCATATTTTCCTCGAAATTCCCAAACAATATCATGAAGAAAGACTTTCATTCAGATTTATTATTAAACAACCTAACCTTATCTAATTTGTATCGATTCTGTGAATTTTTGCACAGAAATGTCAAGAAGATGTTGTCAGCTTGCTGATATCTTCATTGAGGTTGAGGATTTTTTACGAAACATAGTATAAATCACGATACATTTGTGTACCACTATGAATTCTGCCGTTTCCGTCATAAATCGACTTTGCCGCCAAATTTTACCACGCATGCGTAGAGCGAAAACCGATATATTGGTCATCTGGAACCAACTATGAACAAAAACAATAACAAAGCAGTCTCTGAACAGTCTGATCAAACTGTAAACATTATGTGAAGTTCTGAATACATTCATTACATTCAGTGGCTTATTGTTCTAATGTGATTATTACGTGAAGTGAATTAATATAATTTCAACCGTGTCGAGTTCATAAAATTCCAAGAGGATGTTGTTTAGACAGAAACATCGCCACAGATAATCAGTTATCGTTTCATTAATTTCAATTTGATAAGTAGTTTGTGTTGAGATTCATCATTCATATCCGAATTTTGTATTTCATCGACATTTAACTTCAATATGGACCGGTAACTATAAATTTTCAATAGAAACTGTGCGTGTTAAATCCTCCTTGGTGTTCAATTTTATCTCCCACATTTGGGGGATTTTATTATTAAAAAATATCTCGACAAAGTTGATAAATATTGTGACCACATTGTCAACTCGTTTAAAGACCAGAGAAGGAATAATATTCGATGATATTTAATTCAGAGCCGTATTCAGATTATTCTTGAAATTAATGATTTTTTCGTCAAATTTCTGCGGGTAAAATTGGAAATAACTCGAAATTTATTTAAAAAAAATATGGATACTTTTAATTTCTTAAATGATTGATTCTCTCGAAAATATGAACCGTTTATCTTTTCAAAGTGGTTTTATGGTGTTTTAGCGTGTATTGATGAGTCGACTGCGCTGTAACTTTTATACTAGTGAAGATATTGAATAGATTTCGATTGAGGAATATGCACCATGAATAGAATAAAAACTCAGCCAAAATTCAGTTCATCCGAAGTAACGGTTCCGAAGATATAAACAGAAAAGTGTTTTTTTCATGGATTTTCGACACCCTGTATCTTCCAAACCAAACCGAATTTCGAAAAAGGGTATGAAAAAAAGTGTTTCGTTTGATGAGAGGAATCTACAGTTAAAATATATGTACAAGTCATAGACTCACCCTGTATATGTAGGAGCAGATCGTTAAACTAACATGGGTTGACTTAACAAGTTGAAAATGTCAACATGTTATTATGTGACAGTATTCGCAGTTGACACGTAATTGCAGATTGTATTATATTGTGTTAGCTTAATTATACACCCTTCATCACAAGCCTAATATATGACGGAAAAATTCTTTTGTGATGGCTCACTGATCTGGAAATTCACAAGCGATGATAGAGAATGATGGATATTTGAAAACTTTATGGTAAATTAATTGCTGATGAAAACATTCATTCTGAATATTCTCTTCGCACATAATGAAGAATAATGAGTTGATCAACTCCTGACCTCTGATTGGAATTGGAATTTTGCATTCGTAAAAAAGCGGATGAAATCATTTGAAATTTGAACGAGAGTTGAAAAAATGCCTAGAGACCGGAGATCTTCAGAGTTTGGGATTGAACCAAAATTTTATCGGATGACATAATATATTTCATTGTAAATTTCATTATGACGAAATACGTGAAAAATCATAGACTTATCAAAATATGATGGATAGTATGTCCATGTGAAAAATATAAACATATATATGTAAATAAGGCTCTATAAAGGGAAGTATACCAGAAACCGCCATGTTGGGTCCAACCATAGACTCGAAAATTACAGACCCCTTCGAATAAAATGAAATCTGTAATCTAAAGAAATGAAATCTGTAATCGAATGAGCATATTTTCGGAATGAGAGATCTTGTGGTGACTTTTTTCGGCATGCCCACATGAAAAACATTGAAAATAGGTTAGGTTCGTGGTGTTAGAATAATGCCGCGGCATCTAATAGTCAGATTTATAATAATTTCTTGTTTATGTTGGTGTATCACCCCGATAGATGGCGATGAAAATGTTGCGAGTCCTGTAATTTTCGAGTCTATGGTTGGACCCAATCAACCATAGAGCCAGGTCTATCTACAGTGGCTTTATACAAGACAGTGGCGACAATAGACGTTCACGTTTTGATTGGTCGGACTGTTTTCGACCACTAATGGCGGATTTTCATTGTTTTGTTGTCATGTATCTAAACATAAAGCTCAAGATCGAATCAAATGTCAAACAGCACGACACTCAAATGTAAACAAATATCCGCCATGTTTGGGCGAAAACGTGTTCTATGACCCTATTGTCGCCACTGTCTTGTATAAAGCCACTGTAGGTCTATCTAGCATACCTATCTTCATAGTGCTCTAATGTAAATGATACAAGGGATTCAAATTTTCATTATTCTTCGTAAAAATGCGGCTTGTGATACATCGATCGAATAGTGACGCCATTTTCTATTCAGCAATGTTATCAGTTTTATGATCAGTGCAAAAATCGGAATAGAAAAAAAAAATAAATCAAGTGATTAGCGAAATTTGGTACAATATCCAAAACTAAGATGTAATACAAAATGTAGGAAAAAGTCGATGTGAAGTTAGCCATACCACACATACACTCAAAGACAAAAATGGCTAATGGAAAAAATTCATAACTCACTGAAATGAGATGGAATTGCAATCAGATTTTGATATGAGCTTGTTGCGTTAATAAGAAATGGAATCCTCTCTCAAGCATCAGGCAGGGAGTTGTTGGGGGTGGTTTCTGTCAAAAATAACATAACTCTACGAAATGGAAATGTTTACCCATGACCTTGGAATATGTGTTTCTTGAATGCCGAATGAATTTAATGCAATACTCCCCCAGGTTTGTAGATTTAGGGAGTTGTTTATGAAAAATTATGAAAAAAACTCATATCTCGACGAAATGAGAGTGTTCCACGATCAGATTCCAATATGCGTTTCTTGAATGCCGAAAGAATGAAATACTATTGGAAACTATGGGATCTTCGATATTTCATTATTTCGGCATTCAAGGAACACATGTTCGAATCTGATTGTGGAACACTCACAATTCTCCGAGATATACATTTTTTTCATCGTTTTGCATAAACAACACCCCATATCTTCAAATATGTGAGCTAACAAACTATACAGTCTTTCGTATTTCATTCAATGGGCATTCATAAACACATATTCGAATCTGATCATGGAAAACTCTCATTTCATTCATTTCGTGGAGATATGAATTTTTTTTATCGTTTTGCATAAACAATTCCCCATAGGTATCACCAAACATGAAGGCTTACGAACGATTGATTTTCATTCTTTGAGCAAGAAATACATATTCGAATCTGACCGTGGAACACTCTCATTTCTCCGAGATATGAATTTCTTTCATGGTTTTGCATAAACAACCTCCCACATCTCCAAACCTGGGGCCTCACAAACTATAGGGTCTTTGGTATTTCATTCTTTCGGCATTCAAGAAACGCATATTCGAATTTGATCGTGGAGCACTCATTCCTGTGAGATATACATGTAAGCAATTCGAATTATGTGCCCTCTATGAATTGATATAAAAATAAGCTGAGACCATAACTACCGAATCGTAGTAGGCCTAATGTCAAACACACTGTGATCTGAAGCGATGGTTTTCGATGATCTCGCTACCCCCCTCCCTCTCTGTCTAACAACGCCGCCGCATCCTAGACACAAACGCAAGTAAACAAAACATAACCTGCCATTTCCCACTGATAATCTGTGAACTGTGAATAAACAACATATAAAACCAACCAGAGTGTTTTATTATCTTACATCAGAAGCGGGATAGATTCTTTCTTTACAAATAAAGAATTAGAACCTGAATTCTACGAGTTTCACAAAGTGGAAGATCGAGTTCAACAAACAACGAGGCTCAAAACCATGTGGATTTCATGCAGTAGGTACAATCACAAGTTAAGTAGTACCTCAAACTAAAAAAATTATGGGAATAGGAAACGTTGAATTTGAAACATTAGGAAAAGCAAACATCCTATTTTTCAAGTGTGAATTAGCTATAGAAATTGAATTCAATATAGTTACAGATAGAATTATTCCACATAAGGATATTGATGCTTTAATCGCATTAGATATACTCAAAGAAGGGGATATTCAACTTGAAATTAATGAGGATTGTGTTGATTCTGTGACTTCCTTTAGAAAATCTCCTAAAACGTTCACTTTTGTTTGTAAAGATTTAGAATTAGACTTGTCAGGATTGGACGAACAGTTCCAAACACCTTACAGCATTTATTACACCTGATGGATTGTATGAATACAATAGAATGCCTTATGGTTTCATAAATTCTCCTTCATGATATCAGTCAGCAATTGATAAGGAGATTACAAAAAGAAAATTGCCCTAGTTTATGTTGATGATATTTTTTGTCCATGTGAAAATATTGGAGGACTTGTTAATTTAAATAAAATTATTGATAGGCTGTCAAAGTGTGGCTTCGCACTTAATTATCAAAAATGCGAATTCTTCAAAACGTCAATAGAATTTTTAGGAGTAATCATTCAATGCGGTATGCTAAAACCCAGTCCACGAGAAATAGAAGCATGTCGATTATTTGAGTAGGAATTTGCCTTGCGAGAACAAAATACTGGTGCTCAAATCTGTTACAGGTACTCCTCAATCTATTGGTGAATGGCAAAAAGTCGACCCATTTTGCATGGAGATCTAAAGTGGAAATCTACATGAGGAAGGTTTTGCAGTCCAGGATGACTTGGTTTACTGGCAAGGGAAGAGGACTCACCCAATGAGATGCTTTGTCCCAATTTTGGCTAGATTGGAGATAATGAAACTGTACCATGATGAATCTTCACACATAGGAGTTGATAAAATGCTGAACAAGATGAGAGAAGATGTGATTTGGCCAGGAATGAATAAGACCATTCGCAAGTATGTGAAGAACTGTAGATCCTGTACCGTTGGAAAGTCGCATACTGGAAGGAGATCTGGTTTTTGTCAACTAAAAGACGTTCCCACTGAAAAGTTGGATACCTGGCATATTGACCACTCGTTAATCTTTTAAATCAATTTTGAACGAGAAAGATGAAAAATTATGGTATAATTCTTTACCGAACATTGAAAATGATCTGAACTCGACTGTGAATAAGTCGACAGGATATGCTCCTGTAGTTTTAATGAAAAACTCTAATAAGAGACTTTCGTCAACCATTAACTTGCTCAGCGATATACCAATAAAGCAAATTAATGTTGATAAAGATGCCCTCATTGAGAAACTGGATGTTTCGGCAGAGGAAACAAAGAGGAAGTTTGATATGACTCGAAAACCAGGTTACCTGTTCGAGGTAAATCAGAAAGTAGTAATGGAAGTTACACAACTGTCAAACGTTGGTAAATTGAAACCAAAGTTCATTGGCCCATTTGAAATTAAGGCTGTATTGCCGAATGATCGCTATGCCCTGAAGCGAATAGGAGGTCCGAACAGAATGACTACATCAGGACAAGAACAGCTGAGAATATGGACTGTGGATACAGAAAATCAGTTTTAGTGTTGGTGACATGAAAGAATCGTAATGTGCCAGTGAATTCTTGAGCACTGTAATGTGATGACGGGATAGTCATAATCTTTAGTGAAGAGCTAAGAAATTTAAATTTATGCTGATTATCTTGTTTGGATCTAATCACTTTTGTATGTGATAGTTTTTTTTGGTTCTTTTGGCTTTGTTTTGGCCTGACCTATTTCTGTGTGAACAGATAATTATTGCAATAATTGATGTACCATTATGAAAAATCTGAAATGAGTTATTTTTCAAGAAGCTTAGAACTTTATAGCCTCGAAATATTGTAATTTGATTTGTTGTTGATCATGGCTGTAAAATTCTCAAACGAAGTGAGGATTGTAGTTCATTCATGCAGTAGTTGCGAATGATTTTTGGTCCATTGCATAACCTGAACAATTCTATAGCAGATCATCAATTTTGTTGTAATCAGCTGAAGCTGACTTTTAGTTCTTGGCTAATTAGTTCTAAATCTTGAGTGGTGAGCATGTAAGCGGTGGTGGTTTTTTTATTTGCCTGGCTCTTTTTCCCACCTGAAATACAAAGCCGCAGCGCGAGCCAGCGTTCTGAACATAGCCATGCCTCACAAAAACTCAATTGTATCAGATGTTAGTTAAACAATGCTTTATGTAACCTGAAAAGTATTATTGTTTGCTGTGTTAATGAAACGAGGTCGTTTCAAGTGTCGGTATGGCCGTGTAAGCAATTCGAATTATGTGCCCTCTATGAATTGATATAAAAATAAGCTGAGACCATATCTACCGAATCGTAGTAGGCCTAATGTCAAACACTCTGTGATCTGAAGCGATGGTTTTCGATGATCTCGCTACCACCCTCCCTCTCTGTCTAACAACGCCGCCGCATCCTAGACACAAACGCAAGTAAACACAACATAACCTGCCATTTTGTATTCCCACTGATATTCTGTGAACTGTGAATAAACACGTTAAACCACCCCGAGTGTTTTATCATCTTACATACATATTTTTCATCTTTTTGCATAAACAACTCCCCAAATCTCCAAACCTGGGGGCTAACAAACTATGGGGTTTATTGCATTTCAATCTTTCGGTATTCAAGAAACGGATATTCGAATCTCATCGTGGAACAATCTCATTTCTCCGAGATATGAGTTTTTTCATTATTCACAACACAAATCTCTAATGGGTTGAGATCATAGGATCGCGCTGGCCATTCGATCGTTCTTCGCCTTCCTATCCACGGATTTGGAAATATTGCGTCGAAGCACTGCCGAACATTGCGTTGGTTATGTGGTGGTGCTCCACCCTGTTGAAACCATATCGTATTGCGGAGAACCATTGAGTTTAAATATACATAGAGGAACATCCCAGTTGAACGATTTGAAGCTGAATTTAGTATAGTTCCTTCACCGGTTCATAGAGGAATAAGTGTGTTTCAGAGAGCGAATATTTTCACCCCTGCATCTGGCGGTGACTAGCTGAACTATAAAGCACTATTCCCTAATCCGAATGTGATGACGATCAGGACCGGCGTATGGAAATGTGGGATATTCAGTCCTTCGTCACACCTGATTTTTTGGATGTAATAAAACGACAATTGATTCTGCCTATGATTCATAGAACTAGAGGAAAATAAATATCCTACAGATTTCTGTAAATTAAAAGCAACAAAATGGATCGGCAGATTAGTTCCTTCAGTAGCTACTATGTGCCGCCACTAAAGTTTGCAAGTTTGGCTAAACTGCCAAAAAAAATTGAATCAAATCGTTCAAGGGCGATGTACCTCTATGTATATTTCAACTCAATGGTAGAACTTAAAAGACTTCCATGACCGGAAACAAATGTGCCAAAGTTGGAATGACGTCATTTCGAAGTAGTGCTAAAAAATTATCACCATTCGAATAGCCCTCAATGAAAAAGAGCCCATGATGTAGTTTCGAACAGTTCCTGCCCACATAGTAACCTTTCGAGGGAATTCCTCTCTCATCCAGTGAGTATTTTCGGTAGACCAGTAGCTGCAATTTTGACGATTAGCATCTCTTCAGAAAACAAAAACATCTACAAATTGGATAAGATTGTTATCCAACATGTCCATCATTTGTTCACAAAAAAAAGTTCTCCCATGAAAATCGTCCTCCAAGAGCTCTTGGGTAGGGATGCATTTTATTTAGTTGTAAAAAGTTTAGAATCGATTTATGACTGACATTCAATGAATTTTCTTCAAACTCAAGCATCATATCTAATTTCACATCCTCACATAGTATAAAAGCAGCTGATTTTTGATCTGCCTTTTACTTATTGTCACTTGTGATATAGGCGGCCAATCCGGAAATTTTTCATGAAACAAGCGACTTACTTCTTTTTGTGTTCGGGCGTCACCTCAGTAACCAATCATTTGTTAAATTGTTATTTTGTGCATTTAAGTTAATCGAACCATTTTTCTAATTTGAAGTTGATTGAATTCAGAAACCAATGAGACAAGTTATAAACTCTAACTTATCAGCACCAAAATATTTGCGAAGGCGTTCTGAAGAAACCTCGGAAGAAACTAACATTGCCACAGAAATTGCTTACGCTTTACGTCTTGAAGGTAAAATAAGTTTAGTATTCTTTTAATAAAATGGGAATTCCAGGGGGAATATTATGGTCTATAAAGTTAGCAGTCAATGAAACCTATTGCATTAATTGTCGATAATTTGTCGTGGAAGAAAAAAAAATGGCGAGTCCTTGGTTTATTTTCACGGGGTGGCTTTGCTTACCTAACATAAAGTTAGCAGAACCACTTCAATATGGACCGAATATCATAAAAATTATAATAAATAATTGTCCATATGAAGTGAAAACCACACAAAAAATCCATTCCTTCTACTTTATTTTACGTAATTTTCCCGCGATTTCGTGCTCTTCCTGGAATTATCGCATTTTTGGCAACAGCGCATTTGTTATTGATTTTTTTTCGAAAACCTGTCCTGAATTTGTCGTGAAAGAAAAAAATTGTCGCGTCCCTAATTTTTTTTCCAGGGGGTGGCTTTGCTAACTTTATATCGGATAGCAGAACCACTTTCTCAATATAGATCGAAAACCATCATGAATAATTGTCGAAAAACATATAAAGTAAAAACACACAAAAAATCAATTCCTTCTAGTTTATTTTACGCCACATTCCCGCGATTTCGTGATATTTCTGGAATCATCGCATTTTTGGCAACAGCGCGATTGTTATTGAATTTTTTCAATAGCATTAATTGTCGAATACCTGTCCTGAATTTGTCGTGAAAGAAAAAAAATTGTCGCGTCCTAAATTTATTTTCTAGGGGGTGGCTTTGCTAACTTTATATTAGGATAGCAGAACCGCTTTCTCAATATTGATCGAAAATCATCACACTGCTTTTGAATAATTGTCGATTAATTGTCGAAGACCATATAAAGTAAAGAACACACAAAAAATTCATTCCTTCTAGTTTATTTTTCGCCATTTTCCCGCGATTTCGTGCTACTTCTGGAATTATCGCATTTTTGGCAACAGCGCATTTGTTATTGACTTTTTTTCAATTACTTTAATTTATTGTCGAATACCTGTACTGAATTTGTCGTAAAAAAATGGTCGCGTCCCTAATTTTTTTTCTAGGGGATGGCTCTGCTAACTTTATATCAGGATAGCAGAACCACTTCCTCAATATAAATCGAAAATCATAACACTGCCCATGAATAATTGTCGAAGAACATATAAAGTAAAAAACACACAAATTGTATATTGTTCAATGAATGGTAATGTAAGTCATAACACACGCAGATGAATTTTGCAGCCCGAGCCGTCAGGCGAGGGGGCGAATTGAACACTATACTTTATCTTAGACTTCTTCAGTAAAATTCGAATTAATCTGCATTTTCAAAATTGACAACTGTGGTCAAAAGCAGTTTCTATGGTCGAAAATCGAATCGATATCGAATCCCGTAGAAAACGTCAAGAATTCACGTTTTTCAAATGCAATTTTTGGATATTCAGACCCAAGAAAATGTAGAAATGGATGGTGAGAACGTTACCTTGATATCTGAAATAGAGTTCTTCATTGACCCGACTTTTTTATTCATTCCGTTAGCTACATTTTTCCTATTTGTATTAGAGTGAGTTATAGGCGTGAGTTATTATTACCTCACACTATTGGTTTATTGAGACTATTACAGATCAAAATCAGTTGAATAATGGATAATCATATGGGAGTAGATAAAATCCATTCCTTCTAGTTTAAATAAATTATACAATAGCACGAAATCGCGGTAAAATGGCGAAAAATAAACTAGAAGGAATGGATATTTGTGTGTTTTTACTTGATATGGCCTTCGACAATCATTCATGAGCATTGTGATGATTTTCGATATACATACATATATTGAGAAAGTGGTTCTGCTATCTTAATATAAAGGTAGCATCCCCTAGAAAAAATATTAAGGACGCGATAATTTTTTTTTCTTTCACGACAAATTCAAGTCATGTATTCGACAATTATTGCAATGAAAAAAATTCAATAACAAATGCGCGGCTGCCAAAAAATGCGATAATTCCAGAGATAGCACGAAATCGCGGGAAAATGGCGTAAAATAAACTAGAAGGAATGGTTTTTTGTGTGTTTTTTACTTCAAATGGACTTCGACAATTAATCGACAATCATTCGAAAGCATTGTGATGATTTTCGATATATAGGTATGTATTGTGAAAGTGGTTCTGCTATCTTAATGTGAAGTTAGAAAAGCCCATCGCATAGAAAAAAATTAAGGATGCGACAAAATTTTTTCTTTCTCGACGAATTCAGGACAGGTATTCCACAATTAATGCAATAGAAAAAAGTCAATTACAAATGCGCTGTTTCCAAAAATGCGATAATTCCAGAAATAGCACGAATTTGCGGGAAAATGGCGTAAAATTAACTAGAAGGAATGGATTTTTTGTGTGTTTTTTACAGTTTTAGTTCATATGGATTTCGACAATTATTTATAATCATTTTTATGATATTCGGTCCATATCGAAAAAGTGGTTCTGCTAACTTCATGCTTAGCAAAGCCACCCCGTAAAAGAACTAAGGACGCGACAATTTTTTTTATTTCACAACAAATCATCGACAATTAATGCAATAGGTTTCATTGATTTTCTTGCAAGTGGCACTGATAACTTTATAGACATGGAATATTAGAATGAATTTCCCGAGGAATTTCCATTATGATTCTTGCAATTAAAGTCAAAATGATAACATTTCTGAATATAAGATGACGGAACTTTCAAACGATGTATCGCAAGCCCATACTTCTCTTTTGAAAAATTGGGGGTTGAAGCCTTTCGAAAGGGGTTGAAGGTAGGGTGAGCATTTTTACGTAGAAGAATGATACTTCAAAATTCCACTTCTACAGCCATCTCTGATTCAATAATATCAAGAAACAGTCCTTTCTCACTCTGTTTCGGAGTAGTAAATATTCTGTTCCAAAAACTTTGACATAGTGAATACTTTCACGATTCTATCCAGACCAAATTTCAACTATACTCCACTCACTTTCATAAAGTATCCCCGTTGGCCATGAAATTCTGAAACATTTCACCGCGTTTATTTCGAAAATGTTAGGTTATAGTCATTCTTCTGTCAGATACAAACGCAACATTATCGTTTCTACATAAAAATCGTAGTAATTACGTATTTACCAAAACGTTTATTTACTTTTGGAAAATAATGAATTCGAGGAAATATTATGCGAATTCAAATAATTCCAAAGACCTGGCGAATGTTGAAGAAACTTTTTTCTCTGTCATTACTGGAAAATAATGGACAGAATAGTGTGTTGATTTGTGATAGTTCATTAGAAAAAGAATAGAAGTACTCGAAAAACCCGACAGCAAATAGTATATTGTTCAATGAGCGGTAATGTAAGTCATAACACACGCAGACGAATTTTGCAGCCCGAGCCGTCAGGCAAGGGGTGTAATTCATCAAGTGTGTTATGACCATTACCGCGAATTGAACACTATACTTTATCCTCGACTTCTTCAGTAAAATTCGAAATAATCTGCATTTTCAAAATTGACAACAGTTGTCAAAAGCGATTTATGTGGTCGAAATTCGAAAGGATATCGAATCCCGTAGAAAACGTCAAAAATTCACGTTTTCCAAATGCAATTTTTGGATATTCAGATATAAGAAAATGTAGAAATGGATGGCTAGAACGTTACCTTCATGTCTGAAATAGAGTTCCCCATTGACCCGACTTTTTTATTCATTTCGTAAGCTACAATTTTCCATTTGTATTAGAGTGAGTTATAGGCGTGAGTTATTATTACCTCACACTATTGGTTTATAGAGACTATTACAGATCAAAATCAGTTTAATAATGGATATATTATTCTATGGGAGTAGATAAACTTCTAAACGGACCTACTCAATTCCCCACTTTTCAAAATTCTCAAGAAATAAGCCTACAGACGACAATAAAATAAATACCTCTTTGACAAACTTGAAATTCTCCAGATACTCGCGTTACCAGAACGATATAAAATTCCATATTATGGACAAAAATATCCAATATTTTTGTAATATCAGGTTCGGAATCATGGACAATTCATTTGACAGCTGCTGTCGATTCTTTTTACAGCAGCCTAAAAAAGTTTCTGGTTTTCTCAATTATTCAATCTCATCATGTTGCTCGCCAAATGAACTGGGTGTCAGTGAAAAAAGAAGTGTTTATCTGAGTTTCTGGGAAAACGAGATCGAGACACCGATATTATATTTATTTCTTTCAGCTCTTTAGAATCGGAGCAGTTATTTAAGCGCATCCGATTTTGGCAAATAACCTGTAAGTTAAGAAAAGAAATATTGTGACGCAATCAGCAAGTATGGTCTCAGATTAGATTTTTGTGTCTAAACTGAAAGTGAATCACAAATCCAACGTTCCACCAGAGCATGAGCCGCATCATTCTCTGCTCGTATGGTTTGAAGCGAATACCTGCTTCACAGAATTGGATACAATTAGATAAATAATGAAACATAATTAAATTCGATTGAAGCTTTTCTTGAAGTTAGAGGCGCTTCTCAACAGGAATTGAATAATTCAATTTGTTGCTGACTGCACTGACATGAGGGTCAAGAAGCAAACAAAAGATCAATTAACGAATAAACATACATACCGAATATTATATTGATTGAATCATTTTGTTGATACTCTCTAAGTATATAGTGCAGAAAAATATTTCTCACAAGTGAAATGCAAGAGTGAAATCGTATTAGCGACACACCCCGTGTAAAGGAAACTTTCAACCCATAAAAATTATATAATTTTGGAAAAATATGTACCTTTCAGTTTGAGTTTTCAGATCCATTCCCCCTATTATCATTGTTTTGTAAGGGTTGGTTCCGAAAACACTGAACACTCGTTATTTATTCACTGTGTTTATCGTTACTGTTCGGGGATTTTCCTCGAATTTCCGTCCGCCAAATTTTCCAGGATCAGGTAATAGACAACTGGGAATATTAAGGGTGTTGTTAAAACTAGAGGGAAAAAAACTGAACCGACGACGGTTTCGAGGAATAGCGACAGTCGATTCCGCACGGCCACGATGATATCACAACGGATTATGACATTTTAAGGTTGTTCTCCTATCAATTTGTCAAAGCAAATTACATGTATTTTAATTCTGAGGCCTCGATGCTCACTGAAATCCATTCATTGACTGTGCTTCAGGGGGCATGCGCATTCGGGATAATGTCGTTCGGCATGAGATTGGGGACTGTATGTTGGAGGGTGGGAAAGAGCAATGGATATAGCGGAGGGTTGATTTGGTGGAGCGAGAAGGGAAAGCGAGGGTGCGAGAGGCTTCATAAGCAAGCTCGCTCTTGGGCGTTCATACAATTAGATACAGGTTGCTTTTCCTATAATTCCCTTATCTGCTGATATTGCTTTCTTTGGATTAACCAAATGTTTCTTTCCATTTCAATCAGAAATGATAAACTACCGTTGTAAGATCTAGCGATCGAATTTTATGGAAAATGAACTCCTTCATTGCATAGAGTTTCAGATATGAAGTTGAAGTTATAAGGGTTGAAATGTCCGATAATTTCTTTTTGATTCGAATCACCTGAAATCATCTAGTTCTACCTACAGCATGAAGTCACAAACTAAATATCTGTTGAGTTATTCTCCTTTCATCGAGTAAAAACGAATGGAAACAGTGTGACCCAGGGATGCACGCTTGTTTCTTTTTCTATCCAAGTTATCAACTTGATCTTTCTAAGAGACATGGCGGATCCAGGGAAGCATGCTCTCCTTCTTTGACCTCGAAACTGACAAAAAATCCCTTATATTTTCATATGTATATGTAATACCACTAGAGATGGAACTTTGCCGGCAAAATTTCTCGATTGTAATATGAAAGTTTGTTGCTCGGAAATTTCGCGAATGACATTTGTACGAGCCGTCAGGCGAGTGATTTTGGAAAAAATGTCGTGAGCGAAATTTCCGACAAGCAATAAACTTGAATATTACAAGAGAGAAATTTTACCTGCTTAAATTTCATCTCGAGTGGTGTTCGGCATGACTATTCCACGAGAAAATAGGGTAATATGTTCACATTTGACGCGTATTGCGCTATTTGGCAAATTAGAATTCATCATAGATTAACTAAACAACTAAACGTTGTTTGTTCTCTCTATGATATTTATTTCCGAAGCTATCTATGGATTCGAAAAACGTCAAAAATTTTGTCGCTGAAAAACCAACATGTTGGTTTTGCCGACTTGAAAATTTTTTCGGGATGAAACGATCGTTGCTTTAGAAACTTCCTCACTAAAAATGAAAAGAGTGGAATAGTCATATGTAATACCACTAGAGATGGAATTTTACCTGCTTAAATTTCATCTCGAGTGGTGTTCGGCATGACTATTCCACGAGAAAATAGGGTAATATGTTCACATTTGACGCGTATTGCGCTATTTGGCAAATTAGAATTCATCATAGATTAACTAAACAACTAAACGTTGTTTGTTCTCTCTATGATATTTATTTCCGAAGCTATCTATGGATTCGAAAAACGTCAAAAATTTTGTCGCTGAAAAACCAACATGTTGGTTTTGCCGACTTGAAAATTTTTTCGGGATGAAACGATCGTTGCTTTAGAAACTTCCTCACTAAAAATGAAAAGAGTGGAATAGTCATATGTAATACCACTAGAGATGGAATTTTGCCGGCAAAATTCCATCTGCCGGCAAAATTCCATCTCTAGTGGTATTACATATGACTATTCATGACATTTTTTCCAAAATCACTCGCCTAACGGCTCGTGATTTTGATACAAATATCATTCTCGAAATTTCCGAGCAACAAACTTTCATATTACAATCGAGAAATTTTGCCGGCAAAATTCCATCTCTAGTGGTATTATATATGGAAAACCAACATGTTGATTTTGCCGGATTGAAAATTTTTCGGGATGAAACGATCGTTGCTACGGAAACTTCCTCACTAAAATGAAAAGAGTGGAATAGTCAATGAAAAATTTCATATTAAGTCTTTAACTCCTATAATGTTGGTAGAAAATTTCTATCAATTGCCTCCTGAAAAAATGCATAGCCCTCCTGGATCCGCCAGTGTTACTTGTGAGCCATATCCTATAAATATGGCTCAAAGGTCATTTTTGACGTGGAGTAAATGATATTTTTTCCGGGCAAATCAACACTGCCCACGACTGTCCTGTCGACTTAACGTTTCGGAGACTTATTTCGCCTACGTTTTCAAAACTAGAAATAACTACAGCAATAATTGAAATTTCGTCATTTTTCATTAGGAGAAAATGGGGAAGGTGATTGACCCCGAAAAAGGATCAAGAGAAGTTCCTGAAAATACTTATATGTATATACAGATGCAGGTGTCACAAATTAAAATATACAACTCAGTTCTGTTATTTTTTATGGCAACCCCAGTTTCTTTGAATTTTTGAACAGAATGGATACATCTATAGTCCATCCAAGAATTATTGACATCAAAGCAGGCCTTGGAAGTCCAGTCGCACCTTTATTTCTAGTTACAAAAAAGTTACCAATAATTTCCTCTACTTTCATCATAGCAATAAATATAACCTAGAAATTGAATGGTATATTATTTTCATCTTGTATTGATACATTTTCGAAGGATCAATTATAGGAGCATGCATACAGTATGGAAATTCTGGTCCGATAACGAAAAATATCGTGGATGATAAAAAAGCCTGTTCCTTTCCAAAGTTCAATATGAATATTCGCTAAACCAGAAAAATCTAGTTGATAATTTGAAGCGTGAATCTGCAAACTGGATGGATTCGAAAAATTGTAGTAGATATCAAGGCAGACCCAAAACTTAACGGATGGATCTATTTAATATATGAAGAATTTTGTCATGACATTGTTACCTTCAATATTGGTGAATAAAGAAGGAGTAAAATATTTAATATTAAAAATGTAAATATTCCTATTACAACCCCTGTTATTATTTCCTCATCTGGTCAGAACTCGTCATGTCCATAAGTGAAGGCTTAATGTCAGCAATATCATACCATCCCATATATTTTGACTAATCTCCTCTTATTTCTTTTTCTACGTCCTCTCTGTGCAGGCTTTCCATTATAATTAGCTGTACCAACATTATTCAAGGGCCTCATTCCAAAGATTTTTCACTTGCGCAATTCTTCACCAAATTTGTTGGAATAAAATGACAGAACAAAACGTCAGTGTTATTTCCAACACCAACCTGAATTCTGCAACTCAAAATATCACTGAAAGGGCATTACCAACCTAATTTCGATTTTCCAAAGCCGCCCGAGATGTCAATAATTCTTGGATGGACTATACAGGGTCTGTCACGAGGAACCTCACCCATATTTATACGGGAAACTACTGAACGTATTTTCATGAAATTCAGCACTTATAAGTATTTCACGATGCTGATGAAATCTAAAATATTTTCAAGGCATGAGCACCTCCGGTTTTTCCGGAAATGACGTCAACTTCCGTTTTTCAAATTAGAACACCATTTTTTTATTGCAGAAATAGATTCCTTAGAAAATTTCAAGTTATTTTGATGTAACATTTTTCAGTTTTGGTTGGAAAATTCTCTCTGAGCGGGAAAATTCGAAAAATAAATCGAAAATAGAGCTCCGCTGAAACAAGAATAACTTCGAGGTTTTTAGATGGAAAATTTTCATTTTTGGGATTTTTCAAGATGTAAGATTGATGTATCCACTTTAAAAATCGAAATCGCGATTCATGATACAGGGGTGAAAAAATCGCTTTCAAAGTTGGGGATGACAAAATCGTGAAAAATCAATTTTTTTCAAATCAGAACCCCATTTTTTTATGGCGGATATTGAATCTACGTTAAAAAATAATGTGAGTGTATGCATCACACCCTTGCCCTAAAATGGATATTTTCTGAGTTATTCACAAAAAACTGTTTTTCGTCTTGAATTTTCAGCTATTTCTTTTACCTTCACGCCAAAAAGATGAAATTTTCAGGAACTGTTACTTAAACCATGTTTTAGATTATACTACCCTAATATGCAAGAGAAAAAAGTTACAGGTTGTTCCTAAATAGATAGCGAATTTGGATTCGAATTTGTATCGGAAACCTCTTTATTTCCACTAATCGGCCATCGGTTTTCTCTCCAGTGATAAATAAATAATTCCTTATGAACCATATGCAAAAACTTACCATGTTTTACATTCTTTTTTTTAATGATAGATATCATTAATTACATCTGCCAAATTCCTCTTTATTCAGTAGCATTTTGTGTTTACTATTAATTTGGTGATAATTCGTATTAAGTTATAAAATCGATCACTATGCCTAATTTTACCAATGAAGATTATTTAAATCTCATTCCACTTCATGGAGAATGTAATAAAGTTGTAGATAGAACGATTCGACTGTTCATTGAGAGGTTTCCTGACCGACCCAGACCAACGAGAGATACCATTAACAGAACCATGACAAACTTGAGAAATGTCGGATCTTTCGTTAAGAAAACTATACACAGAGAAAAAAGTGCAGTAGAAGATGAGAACAACGAAATTACAGTTCTTGCATATTTTCGTGTGAATCCTCAAAATTCTCTCAAAGATGCCGAGATTGATCTGGGATTATCTCAATCGAGTGTTTGGAGAATATTAAAAAAACATAAAATGCACCCATATAAATTCAATAGGGTACAGCATTTGAAGGAAACTGATTTCGTCAGGAGAACAGAGTTTTGCGAAGCTATGATGATTCGATTTCAAGAGAATGAAAACTTTTTGGACTGTATAATTTGGACAGATGAATCTAAATTCACAAAGAATGGTTCTTTCAATAGGCATAACAGTCATTATTGGGATGAAGAGAACAACCACCACTTCAGACAATGGAACTTTCAAGAGACCTGGAGTTTCAATGTATTTTGCGCCATCAAAAATAATGCAATTCTCGATGTTCACATTTATGATGGGACTTTAACTGGTAAGATAGAACACTACACATGTTTGCATTATTTAAAGAATGTTCTCTCTTAGGAGATAGATATTCTGACATATTGACTCAAATAATTGAGCCGCTAGTACAGAACCATAATGACTTATGGTATCAACAAGATGGTGCGCCTCCACACAATTCACTCAATGTGTCAAATATCCTCTACAGGCTATTTGAAGATCGATGGTTGGCGAACAATGGTCCACATCTTTGGCCACCAAGTTCTCCCGATTTAACTCCTTTAGACTATTATGTTTGGGGTAGGATAAAAAATATTGCCTACTCAACTCCCCTGACTGATAAAGAGGACTGCATAGAACGAGTCAGAAATGCGTTCAAGTTTGTTTAGATTTTTAGATTCATAGTTTTGAAACTCAATTTGGTTTTTGAACACTTTTGCAGATCTCTTCCTCCCGATGAAATAAGAAGAGCAACGCACGAAGCATTCCTGAGACGTATAAATAAATGTCTAGAAATTAACGGTCAAAACTTTGAGCATCTTCTCTAGTTATAACTGCGAGAGTTTGCCATGGTTCTCCTAATAGTAACTTGAAGTCGGTTTCAAGAAGGGGTGAAAAATCAACAGCATGGTTCAAATAACAGTTCCTGAAAATTTCATCTTTTTGGCGTGAAGGGAAAAGAAATAGCTGAAAATTCAAGACGAAAAACAGTTTTTTGTGAATAACTCAGAAAATATCCATTTTAGGGCAAGGGTGTGATGCATACACTCACATTATTTTTTAACGTAGATTCAATATCTGCCATAAAAAAATGGGGTTCTAATTTGAAAAAATGATTTTTCACGATTTTGTCATCCCTAACTTTGAAAGCGATTTTTTCACCCCCTGTATCATGAATCGCGATTTCGATTTTTAAAGATACATCAATCTTACATCTTGAAAAATCCCAAAAATGAAAATTTTCCATCCAAACACCTCGAAGTTATTCTTGTTTCAGCGGAGCTCAATTTCCAATTTTTCTTCGAATGTTCCCGCTCAGAGAGAATTTTCCAACCAAAACTGAAAAATGTTACATCAAAATAACTTGAAATTTTCTAAGGAATCTATTTCTGCAATAAAAAAATGGTGTTCTAATTTGAAAAACGGAAGTTGACGTCATTTCCGGAAAAACCGGAGGTGCTCATGCCTTGAAAATATTTTAGATTTCATCAGCATCGTGAAATACTTATAAGTGCTGAATTTCATGAAAATACGTTCAGTAGTTTCCCGTATAAATAATAAATATGGGTGAGGTTCCTCGTGAAAGACCCTGTATATTGGATCCGATTAAACGGACAACGACATAGCCCCGATATGACGACAATCGTCTGTGGTCGAATGAAAAAAAGACTGATATACTTGCCTACATTGGAACCGTGAACGTGAATTCGATCATAGCAGACGAAAAACGTCCGATTTCAGGAAACAACAATTTCAGGAACGTTCATCACAAAGGTTTGCAATCTTGACGGAGAGATAACAATCTATACGGTAAATTTTATATTTTCAGTATGAATCGCGGGAAAAGAGAAAAGACTATTCAAAGAGTAGTAGGCATAACATATTCCGAATAATATTATATAAATCATTAGATCATGATCAAACATGATGTTTCTGAAAAGTGTGTGAAATAAAGTGACGGTTAGTAACTTATTTTCAATCTCAAATCTCCACCTTGAATTCAAAGGGACCCTGTATACGAATGCTTCAATACAATTTTTTCGAATGTATTCTAGAAGTCATAACGAATTCATTTCTGAAATTTTGTTGAGAAGCCTTTTGACCTCTTATGATTGTTTCAACTTTGAAGGGTTCCTAGACAAGAGAGCTCAATTCCTTATTTTGTCTGATATAGTTATACAGGTTGATTCACGGTGGATGGCACATAAGACGTTTCTGGTGAACCAGATATCGGATCGGTTTGAAAATTTGCATGAGTGCATTATCGAACATTCTCTACCTAAAGAAAATATTTTCGTCATTGCGGTGTAGCCACTTCCATCAGAAAGTAGTAGCAACTTTGATTTTTCAAATGGAACACCTGGTATATTTTATTATTTTTGGAATCTCCAATAACTTCTCGACAAACTTTTCTCAACATTTCTCTATACCTATCTGTTGCCGTTTGTTACAGTATAGATTATGGTCAGAGAATTTTATGAAAATTTGAAGAGAAAGCTAGTTGCAATGAATTTCATTTTCACTCATATAATATTAAAGTCAACCCTGTATGTTCGACACAGAATCGATTGATAAATTCAAATTATATTTACTATTCATAGAACATGTAAGGAAATATTGTTACGCATGTTTATAATTTTTTTGCGACAATATGTTTCCAAGAACGAGCCCGATTCTTAATTCCTCTTTCTTTTGCGTTCTGAATTTGTTGAGAGAAGTAACGAAATAGGAGTAAAAAACGGCAAATTTTTGATTTCCTTAGATTGCTGGATAATTCCTTTTGTTAGGCAAATATTTTCGGCTCTGACGGATAAGCCCTGTTATTTTATCGATAATTCAATTCGGTGGTGAAATAAGTTTGTGAGACTGAGGGTAAGAGTAATTTTTTCTCGATTTTTCTTTGAAGCGTGAAACATGCCTTTATCCAATTTAGATTTGTCTGCCATCAAAATCTTCATTTATATCGTCGATTCATGAACATCACTTCAAGTCATCTGCATCAAATTTAATACCATAGCTTCGGATAAGGGACGAGCCATATTTTTGAGATTTTTCGGGATTTCGCTTCCGACAAGAAATTCCCTTGCAGATTGCAACACGAGATTCCATCATCCCCTGGAGATCACATCGTCTGTCCAAACGAGCTTGCAGCAGCCCCTTCGTTCATTTGAAAAAACAAAAGATAAGTGAAATTGAAAAAAACAGCTATTTTCTGTATATGTATTTCTTTTGTTGAAGTTCACCTGGTTCACCTAATAATTGTGAAGTTGAATTCATTTTTGAAGTTAAGGCCTGTTCTTGTTAGAACAGAGAACTCACATCCTGACATTTGAGATTTGAAAGTTGGAAATATAGAAATAACAGTAATTCTTTCATATTTAGATTTTGTAGTATGTAAGCTTAGGTATCATTTATTTTCTTGCTCGTATTATTTCAATTTATAATACCTGTAGAATTGCAGTTAACCTTGATGAAATTTGTGAAATAATAAAATTTGTACACTCATTTTGTTTTCTGAAAAAGGTTAGCTGGAAAACTGTATCACGTTTTCGAAAAATAAATTAATTTCAATTTCGCCGAAAATCATAACCTCTAAAAATGCTGATAACTTCGGGGTGAGAGACACTATGGCATTGAAATTTGGTTTGGAGTTAGGTGATACATGAATGCTTCCAACACATCAGCCTGATCTACGTTACTTCAATACAGGGTGGTAAAAATACAGTCTTTTCGGTTGACTGAAAGAAGTTTATTTCAAATGGAACTCCCTATATATTATTGAAAATTCAGAAAGCTGATAAAATTTGCTTTCATTCTATGTATATCATGGCTATACCTAACTAGTCACATTATTTGTCAAAACGTCCCTTCAGAATGGTATTTCCATTTGGTATTTGGTAGGTAGGCCATGATTACTATTTGACAGTACCTTGTGACATTCTCCCAATAATAAAATAAAGACACCAAAAAACTTGAAAGTCAAACTATTTATATGAATTATTATTAAAAATTAGAACAATCATGACGAATATTTCAAAGTATGTTCGAATCGCTGGCCGTTCACTTCCGAACACTTCAAAATGTAGGTGTTGACTGCTTTCGTCGTGGCAGATCGTATTTCTTGGAAATCTTAATCTTCAAATGCTTGGGTGATCATTTCCAACAATTCATCTCTCGAATGGATGGGTGTTTTGTAAACCCCCACAGATAAAAATCTAATGGACTAAGATCCGGTAAACTTGCTGCTCAATTCCAAGGTGTCAAGCGCCTTATCCACCGATCGTCAAAAGTCTCTCCATTCATTAACAATGAACAAATTCATGAGCACTTCGTTTGAATAGTTTTCTTTCATCGTTTCGAGGGTATTTGCAACTTCTGAAATGACGAAAACGTCGAAATTCAAGTTTCTTGGTGCCTTTATTATTAGGAGAATGTCACAAGGTACTGTGGAATAGTAATCATGGCCTGCCTAACAAATACCGAATGGAAATACCATTCTGAAGGGACATTTTGACAAATAAATGCTCATTCGTCCGAAATTTGACTAGTTAGGTATGGGCATGATATACGTAGAATGAAAGCAAATTTCATCAGCTTTCTGGATTTTTAATAATATACATGGCGTTCCATTTGAAATAAACAACTTTCAATCACTTTTTCAAGCAACCGAAAAGACTGTATTTTTTACCACCCTGTATTGAAGTAACGTAGATCAGGCTGATGTGCTGAAAGCATCCAAAAATAATATAATATACCAGGTGTTCCATTGAAAAAGTAAAGTTGCTACTACTTTCTGGATACACCGCATTGACGAAAATATTTCAGTTGGGTAGAGAATGTCCGATAATGCACTCATGCAAATTTTCAAACCAAACCAAACCGATCCGATATCTGGTTCACCAGAAACGTCTAATGTGCCATCCACCGTGAATCACCCTGTATAGGTAGTTATAGTGAAAAGGGGTTACAGTCCACTGCGACCTTAAGGTCTAAATCATCGCGCCTCCTACAGCTCGCCCTCCAGTTCCAGAGATTTGATGAAATCCAGCATCTGGGACGATAAACTCCCCACTTCTACAAGTTTCTTGTCCAAAGCACTCTTTCCTTTGGCTTGCATTGGCAAAGCATTCCGTAACCAGGTGAATAGGAGTTTCTTCCTCCTCCCCACAGAATCTACACTCATCAGTGTCCGATAAACCCATTCTCAACAGATGCTTCTTTAGGCGACAATGTCCTGTGAGAAAGCCAGTGAGTAGGTGAAATTGGTTTTACTGAGATCCAGATATTTTTTGGATCTAGCAGTTTCAAAGTTCCGGAAGAACTTTTTAGAGTGATCCCTCCCTGGGAGATTCCGCCAGAGTTTTTCTCTTTCAGTTTTTCCTTCAGCATAAACTTCTTATAGGTGCATTTTCCTATACCACAGAAGGGTTCTGGGCCAGTGAGTGGCGTTTGTGCGCCCCTTCTAGCCAGTGTATTGGCCTCTTCATTTCCTACGATTCCCGAATGACCGGGAACCCAGATTAAAAAGACCTTATTCTTCTTGCCTACCTCATTGAGTTTGTTTCGGCACTCCCAAATCAGCTTTGAGTCAATGAAGTAGGAGCTCAGAGCTCAGTGCTTCAATAGCATCTTGACTATCTGTATGAATATACTCCATTCACTTTTATGAAGTATCTTTTGGGCCATGGTTTAGGTTTATCAAGTTCTTTCACTTAAAACGGACGCAGGTTGGCAATCGTGAAAATAAAGCGACATTGCCAAATCTACTTTCTATTTACTAGTTTTCAACTTTGTAAATGGAGTTAGTTCTTCTAAGGTTTAATTGTGACACAAGATTCGTAGAACCACTACATTTTCATACTGGAGTATTTCAAGTTGCGCAAAGAGGTATTTAATTGTCGTCTGTAGGCTTATTTCTTGGGAATTTTGAAAAGTGGGGATTTCCATACGTCAGTCTGTTCTGTTCGTCAAAGTAACGGACTATTCTGTCCATTATTTTTCAGCAAAATTTCAACACTCGGTTCTTGATTTCCGGACAAGAAAATAGCATAACTGAATCTTCCAATCATGTTTATACTCGTATACGTGAAATATTTCCAGTATTAACAGAGAAAAAAGTTTCTTCAATATTCGTCAGATCTTTGGAATTATTTTCATGAATATCCAACTATTCACGAATAGTCATGAATGTTAGTTATTCAGTGATTATTCAATGAAAATTAAGTGAATATCTATTCGAATATTCAACACAAAAAACCTGAATGATATAAATGCCTATTCTGAAAATGAATTGGAAAAGTAACACGCCCAAGAATACTGCGATTTTTGTACCTAAACAAATTAATGATTTTTTTCCGTCGACCATAGAATAAAAGCTCATTTCAACGCACTCGAAATCATCCATTAATGACCCCTATTAATGCATGATTTCTTGTATTAATGCATGATTATCATGGCAACCGAACATAATATATTCAGTCGGAGCATAGATGCATCTATGTCGGAGCATTATCGAGCTGTCAAATTCAATTATTCGCTTTCGATCAGAATCTGATTTTACCAGTTAAGCCATTTACATAATGAATATCGAAGAAAATATACCGTCGACACCGCTATACATGTGGGAAAAACTGCTGAAGCAGCGACTTTGAGTATGCTACCTGGAAAGAACCGACATTTATGAGAAAACCTAGGAAGAATTTCGATCTTGGTGCAGGGAAAAGAACGTTCTGAAATTTTAGGTAACGGTTTTGTTGGCATACTTTACGTGTATTGCAGAAAAAGGGCATTAAGCAAATTTATGGTCAAAGTATTCGATGCTGAAGACAACATTGATATAAGCAGATACCACAAACTGTTGATCGCAAAATAACATGTGGAAGAGTTCACAGCGAATGCTCCTAATAGTATTTTGTTGATGTCTAAAGCTGAATACAGATTACTCTGACGTGACGTGTAAGGACGTCACGTCAGACGTGTACTGTGCTCCCATTGGCCTGATATGAACGTGAACGCACAGAACAATGTGTTGCATTTTTATATCACTCACATTTTGACGTTCACGTTCATATTAGGCCAATGGGAGCACAGTACACGTCTGACGTGACGTCCTTACACGTCACGTCAGAGTAATCTGTATTCAGCTTAAGGTAAAAATAAAACTCAATTGAATCGTTAATCCAACTTATTCTCATGAAAAAAATGTAAACTATTCAGAATGTCACAACATAGATGCATAGAATACCTGGTGTATCGACTCCTTACTAAAAATCGTGACCAAAATTTGTAGATCAAAACGGCATCCTAGATTTCAGATTTTGGTCTCGTTCCGGAATAAATCCGCAATATTTATCGGTCGTGGCGCTACTGCGGCAACGACAAATAACGCGACCCCTTTCGGGAGAAATGAAAAGCCGCACAAAATATCACATTTTCGATCGACAAGAAAAAAATGTAAACTATTTAGAATGTCACAACATGTCCTGTATTCCATCCATGAATTTTTCGAAAACTTCTATAGGGAGCATAAATCTATATATATATACACTACTGGAAAAAATTGAAGGATCAAAAAAAATTCCAAATTTTTCGGCAATTTTCAACATGCCGTAACTTTGAGAGGAATGGTCGTACAAGGAATTCAAAAAGAGGAAATTGTAGCTCCAAGTGTCTTGTTTTTGGATTAGAACTTAAAAAATTTTAAGTTTCAGTGGTTTTCGAGAAATGAAAGAAAAATCAGCAACAAAAAAATTCTAAAAATTTTACCACTTCTTTTTTCTTGTCTACGAGCGTGGTAGTTTTATTTTTGCATAATCGTTATAATGATGGGATACTTTGTTGATTCAGCTTTAATTTATTTTTTTATTGACCTCAATATGTCCACTTCTCGCCGAGATATCATCTTCAAATGGAAAAGGATCCATTTGTCTTTGATTATCGATTTCTCAGCAACCAATGATCGCACAGAAAATTGAAGGGGGGTTTCAAGACCTTAAATGAACTCCCATTAATGAACAACCATTGCTTATTCATAGAATTTTTTTTTTCTTAATGTCGCATCAATATGAAAATTTAACAAAAAAAAGGCTTTTGGTGGTTTCTTGAAAAATCTACCGCTGGATCGAAAATGTTGAGGAAACCAATCATGTTAAGTGTGACTTTCACAGTTCAATATGTTGATAAGAACCTTACGAAGAGCCAACTCAATTCAGCGAGCCGTTTTTTTGTTTGACTCGATTGAATTTTTGAAAAAAAATAAGGATCACGTTTTTTGCTCTGAGAAGCTCGTAATCTTTAAAAAAGGCAAAAAAGAATTTTCTCGAGCTTTTTCCACATTTTGATTGCAGATAGTTCATAAATTTCAAAAAAAAGAAAATAAAAAAAAACAACAAATAACATTTTTATTAATTTAATAACGGGTATTGCCACCCCTGTTTTCAATAACGGCTCTCAAACGTTCAGCAGGCGGTAACAATACCCGTTATTAAATTAATAAAAATGTTATTTGTTGTTTTTTTGAAATTTATGAACTATCTACAATTAAAATGTGGAAAAAGCTCGAGAAAATTCTTTTTTGCCTTTTTTAAAGATTACGAGCTTCTCAGAGCAAAAAACGTGATCCTTATTTTTTTTCAAAAATTCAATCGAGTCAAACAAAAAAACGGCTCGCTGAATTGAGTTGGCTCTTCGTAAGCTTTTTATCAACATATTGAATTGTGAAAGTCACACTAAACATTATTGGTTTCCTCAAAATTTTCGATCCAGCGGTAGATTTTCCAAGAAACCACCAAAAGCCCTTTTTTTGTTAAATTTTCATATTGATGCGACATTGAGAAAAAAAAAATTCTATGAATAAGCAATGGTTTGTCATTAATGGGAGTTCATTTAAGGTCTTGAAACCCCCCTTCAATTTTCTGTGCGATCATTGGTTGCTGAGAAATCGATAATCAAAGACAAATGGATCCTTTTCCATTTGAAGACCGATATCTCGGCGAGAAGTGGACGTATTGAGGTCAATAAAAAAATAAATTAAAGCTGAATTAACAAAGTATCCCATCATTATAACGATTATGCAAAAATAAAATTACCACGCTCGTAGACAAGAAAAAAAAGTGGTAAAATTTTGAGAATTTTTTTGTTGCTGATTTTTCTATCATTACTCGAAAACCACTGAAACTTAAAATTTTTGAAGTTCTAATCCAAAAACTAGACACTTGGAGCTACAATTTCCTTTTTTTGAATTGCTTGTACGACCATTCCTCTCAAAGTTACGGCATGTTGAAAATTGCCGAAAAATTTGGAATTTTTTTTTGATCCTTTAATTTTTTCCAGTAGTGTATAAAAGAAAGATGTTGGTTACACCATTTATAACTCGAGATCGGATGGACTGTTTGTTATGAAACTTCATATATGGATTCGTCTACGGTCTGGTTATTATAACATACAATTAAACTTCGAAAAAATCGCTGAAAATTTTACTTATACAGGAAATGCTTTTCCTCCTTTTGAGTAAGGCCACTAGATGTCGCTACAGTTACGCTACCGCTTATTCGTTTGTACTTCATTTGATATCCTCCGCGTTAGATGGCGATATATACAAATAGTGTGTACAGTGACTATATTCCCTCTATAGTCACTGTAATAGTGTGTAATTTGAGTTGCCTACAACTCTGCGCTGTTGGGCAAGACCAAAATGTCTTAGCGTAGGAGTACAGATGTCTAAAATGATTAGATTTCGTTAAGATATGAGAAAAGTTTCGTTCTTACCACTTCAGATGGCGCTATTCACACATTATGACTGATGATTATCAGTTATTTGTATAGTTTTATCTATTCTAAATAACGTAATCGTGAGGGTTCTATATTTGACATTATCACAATTAAATGGCGATGAATTTGTTGAGGCTTTCGCGGCCATCCATTGATGTCATCTGTTCTTTTTTCGAGCATTTCGGTCGTCGTGGTTTGAAATGGTCGAAAAAAGAACATATGACATCAATTACTGTGTAATTTACATAGTGCTTATAGTACCATGAAAGGCTATTAACCTATGCTATTAACAGATCCAGAAGCGGGTGCATATCACAGTGAATTTTTATCGAAATGTCAAGTAAATCGGATTTTGGCGATGAGTTCCAATCGTGAGATGTCCATTCTCATCTTTTCTCATAATTTTTAAAATGTTTTTGAATTTCTGTTTGAGTAATAAATATATTTGCAGAAATAATTGAAAATTGAATCCAAAATTGCCACTATTAGTGATTGACATATTATGACATATTATTTTTGTGTATCTGTTCTGTGTGATAGCTCATATCCATGGAAACATTTGACAGTTTAAAAATCAGAGAACCAAGCCGTTGATCTCCGATGATTACGATTTGTGAAATCCACCGCAAGTATCATTCAGGCGGAACAAAGTTCGCCGGGCCAGCTAGTATTAATATATAGAAATGAACACAGAAATTTACATTATGTCAAATTTGTCTATTACGCAAAATAAAAATCGATTACAAGATTTTTCCGTTGACCTCATCATGAATTGAAAAAAAAACTCTGGATTCAAAAAGATTTTTATTTCGCGTTATAGACAAATTTGACATAATGTAAATTTCTATGTTCATTTCTATATATTAATATTTATGCTCCCTATAGAAGTTTTCGAAAAATTCATGGTCTCGTTTTCAGGAATTGGTGCATCTGATAAAAAATCTGTGCGCTTACAGAGAATATCTTTAATGACAAAACGGCATTGCCAGTTTCTTTGTTTACATCGAAGTAAAAGTATGAAAGATATTTTGACATGGGTACATAGACAACAACTTATAGATGGGAAACTCTCCCCCTAATGTTTGGGTTTGAAACGCTCCCTGGTGGGTGTTGAAGGAGTTATTTTAGAAAATGTTAGCACCTAGTGGTGATATATAGTACTAACTGGCGCGAAAAATTTAAAATGACCTCACCCTACCAATGCTTTGTTTATTTCTTATTTTGAATGCTTAACCACTTACTGAAATAAGGTATTATCTTATCGAATTCACATATAAGGGCATTAAGAAAAATAAAAATTTCAAAAATAGAGCATTATATTTCAGTATACTTTATACAAACAATCATTTATCATAATATAAATAATTTTTCAAATACCTTCAGACACGACATGATGGAGATCAAAAAAATAACAAAGGTTGAAGAGTGTAAGAAATTTTTCTGGATTCGGAAACCGATGACGCTTCCAGGTCCTATCCTCACAATTTGGTACACTTAGGTTTCAACCTCATATTTCCTCCAATTTGGAAATAGATTTTATTTAAGAAAATTCGCTAAAAACACGATGCTACACTTTAGACACTTAGACAGTTCAACACAGAAAGATGACAGAAACACAGAGGAAACCAAAAACGTAAGGAAAGAAACCGAAAACAGCGATGCGAGCGCTGTCTGGTGGGTGTTGATGAAATTAAAATCAGCTTCAAATGTTTAGTAGGAGAGTGGCCCATCTATCATGGGTACAAACGGCAAATTTGAATTGGACCAAAAATCGATTTATAAGCATGAATAAAGCAAAAGTAAGTACTAATCGCCTTTTTTTACACTTGATAACGAAGTTTTTTTTTTAGGTATCTGGCCGTTCGGAAAGATTTCAAACGAATTTCCGGTCCCCCAGAAGTTTGGTTAGTTTCGGTATCGTTTTTGGTACTCAAAATTTATTTGGAATGTGTAAATGGACAAAAAAAGGCTTCCTTATACGATCTTTTCACGAAAGCGACCGGAAAATATGGTTCAGGTAGGATTTTCGAGGAATTATGCGGAAAGAACTTGCAGAATGAAATTGCACGATTTTCGTAAGTAAACGGGTTTTGGATAGCCATCATCGGTCTCTAAAGCCCATTTTGAAGAAATTTGTGTATGTAACATTCAACGGTAGGTATTTGTTCTTAATCGAAAGAATATATTATATCTAGTGCTACTTCTTTCAAGCTTTTAATGCTGTAGGGGCCCTATATAATGTGGAGGAGTTTGTGTCTTATTTTAGAACAGGTGAATAATAAATGTGAAGCATATGTTTGACCTGTTCCATATTATTTGAACAAACCTACTGTGGTTGTAATGTATGAATATTTTTTAAACTAATAAATTACTATACAGTCAGAATATTTTACTCCTTGTTCATAAGATCAAATGAATGAAATGTATATCTTCTACTCTTATTTTTATTAAGTTAGCTATCAAGGTTATTTTCCAAGAAAAAGTTCCTGTTGCATCAGAACTCCCTTCAATTATTTGGATTCCAGTAGAGGGATATAATGTTCCATTATTCTTGATTCAACAATTGATGTAAAGTCTTGAACTTTCAGTTCAAGAGGATAATAAACATTAAATCTTCACAGGCATGCATATGAAAATCATGTGAAAGCAATGCAATTTTCTTCCATGGCGAAAAATAATATATTTCAACAATGATCTCTTGTACTTTTCATGCAAATAACTAGAAAAGGAATCCTTTCTATCAATTCATATAAACGTTAATTATTTTCGTCCGTTACATCTTTTCCAATTCATTCATTTTCCGAATAAATTCTGAGAAATACGCTAAGAAGGTAGAAAGGGCAACATAGTGTTGACTTGGAACATGAAAATATTTCGAAAAACGTCATAACTTCGATACAGAATGGAATGTGTCAAATTTCCAAGGCAAGAGTTGTGATTTTAGAATTGTGAATGGAGTATATATACTCCATTCACTTTTATAAAGTATCTTGGTGGGCCATGGTTTAGGTTTATCAAGTTATTTTACTTAAAACGGACGCAGGTTGGAACTCGTGAAAATCAAGCGACATTGCCAAGTCTACTTTCTAATTACTCTTTTTTAACTTTGTGAATGGAGTTAGTTCTTTTAAGCTTTAACTGTGACACAAGATTCGTGGTATTTTCATACTGGAGTATTTCAAGTTGCGCAAAGAGGTATTTAATTGTCCTCTGTAGGCTTATTTCTTGAGAATTTTGAAAAGTGGGGATTTCCATACGTCCGTCTGTTCTGTTCATCTAAAAGTTTTTCTATCGGGTTAATGAACTCACAAAGTAACGGACTATTCTGTCCATTATTCTTCAGTAAAATTTCAACACTCGGTTCTTGATTTCCGTACAAGAAAATAGCATAACTGAATCTTCCAATCATGTTTATACTCGTACACGTGAAATATTTCCTGTATTAACAGAAAAAAAGTTTCTTCAATATTCGTCAGATCTTTGGAATTATTGAATTCACATAATATTTCCTCAAATTCATTGTTTTCCCAAAGTAAATAAACATTTTGATAAATACGTAATTTCTACGATTCATATGTAGAAACGGCAACGTTACGTCCATATCTGACAGAAGAATGAGTATAACCTAACATTTTCAAAATATACGCGGTGAAATGTGTCAGAATTCCAGCGCCAACCGGGCTACTATTAGTGCGTTCCACTTGGCGATCACAACGATCAAAACGCTCCTTTGGCCGTTCCACATGGCGACTACGGTCGTTGTGGACGCGGCGAATACGTCACTCATGACGTCATTGTTTTCGCCCACGCCAAGCTCACAACGACCCATCCCAAGACTTGGGTCTCTGCGGTCGTTCGAGGAGTGGGGATGATAATTTGGTCACGGCCTGCTAAAGACTGATATAGTAGGCCAATGCCAATCTAGCCCGTTCCACTTGAATGTTTGATTGCAACGACTGCGAGCATGTGGAATGGGATAAACAGCGGTCGTGAGCGTGAGCATTGTGAGCGCCAAGTGGAACGCACTATATATAAAAGTGAATGGAGTATATGTTGTGACATAGATGCATAGAAATACCTGGTGTTGGCACTGATTAGATTTTGTTTAAGACTTTCTTGTCGATCTAAAATGTGATATTTCGTGCGGCTTTTCATTTCTCCCGAAAGGGGTCGCGTTATTTGTCGTTGCCGCAGTAGCGCCACGACCGATAAATATTGCGGATTTATTCCGGAACTAGACCAAAATCTGAAATCTAGGATGCCGTTTTGATCTTCAAATTTTGGTCACGATTTTTAGTAAGGAGTCGATACACCAGGTATTCTATGCATCTATTTTGTGACATTCTGAATAGTTCACATTTTTTTCATGAGAATAAGTTAGATTAACGATTCAATTGAGTTTTATTTTTACCTTAGACATCAACAAAACACTATTAGGAGAATTCGCTATGAACTCTTCCACATGTTCTTTTTCGATCAACAGTTTGTGGTATCTGCTTATATCAATGTTGTCTTCAGCATCTAATAAATTTGCTTAATGCCCCTTTTCTATAATACACGTAAAGTGTGCCAACAAAACCGTTACCGAAAATTTCAGAACGTTCTTCTCCTTGCACCAAGATCGAAATTCTTTCTAGGTTTTCTCATAAATGTCGGCTCTTTCCAGGTAGCATACTCAAAGTTGCTGCTTCATCAGTTTTTCCCACATCTAGCGGTGTCGAAGGGATATTTTCTTCGATATTCATTATGGAAAATAGCGTAACTGGTAAAATCAGATTCGGATCGAAAGCAAATAATTAAATTTGACAGTTCGATAGTGCTCCGACATAGATGCATCTATGCTCTGACTGAATATTTTATGTTCGGTTGCCATGATAATCTGCATTAATACAAGAAATCATGCATTAAGGTGGGCGTTCAATGTAGTGTGTTTTTATTTCAAGTTGATTTCGAAAACGGTTTCACTTTGAGAACTGAAATTTTGTGGGTGAACTCAGAAAGGATTAGGGTTCTTGTTGAAATAATTTTGATCGATTTCATTCCGACAGTTAATTTTGTTTCTTTCAAAAATAGAAGAAAATGAGCCAACCCATGCTTCTGTTTTATTTCAACAGAAAGACCCATGAAAATAGTTCAACTTCCGATTAAAAGTGAAACTAGTGATAATTTCGTTCAGAAGATCAACTTGAAATACGGAATTGGCAGAAAATGGCCAAATTCAAATTTTGGGGGGAAAAAATTCCTGCTTTACCCACAAATTCGCGTATTTCATAGTTCGGCGATTTTCGGATAGAGAGCGCCATTGTACATTTCATTCATGATTAGAGAGATACTCATAGAACTTATTGTGATAATGAAAGTTCTATGGAGATATTCCTTAAAATGGACGGTGGCGCCCCTATCGGCTGATCTTTCCTACTCTGTTCAAACGCCGACCTTAATACAATACCTTACTAGAACACAAGGCCATGAAACAGAATGACAGCGGTAGGGGGGTGAAGAGTGTCAGTAGTCCATTATTTGTTTATGTTTTGGCCGGTATTTTGAGTGTTTTTCGTTGTTTACTAGTTGTAATTTTATTTATTTTGGTGTAACATCAGTCCATAACAGGTAAGGCACTTATATTTATCCACTAATTTATTTGTTTTAACTGATAATACTTCCAGTTCATAAAAGTTTCGCATTTCATCTTCGAGGTTATGTTGATTTGATTTTGATTTTTTCTTCAAGACTTTTGCTATTTTTAAGCTAACCTCCCAATTTTTTCCAGCTGAAATCATGCCTTTTCATTGCTCTGTTCCCAAATGCAGGGGCAATTATGCAGGTGAGCCTAAAGTAGCAGTCTTTGGGTTTTCCAAAGACGAGCAACTCAAAAAAATTTGATTGAACGCAATTAGAAGGAAAGATTTCGTTCCCAGTAACAGCAGTAAGGTATGAATTATTGCAAATTTAACTGTTTTGCCTGAAATTGTAAGAATTTACTTATTTCTAGGTTTGCGAACTACATTTCCAAACAGAATGTATTGAAAGATCTACCAGTTATATACATGAAGTCACAGGTCAAAAAGTCGAAATCCCATTGAAGTTTCCCAGGTACAGATGAAGAATGTTTGAGACGCCAAAAGCTGAAAAGAATTCCTGTCCCAACAAAAAACCTTCATACAGTTTCCCATGAGAAAACCACAGGGGAAGAAAGACTGAATTCATAATGATCCTTTTCAATCAAAATACTGTTAATATTTGCAAAATTTTCAGTTGAAATATGACCAAGAGTAAGATTTGAGTATTCTAGTTAAGTCAAACGATAATATTAAAATTTCAGGAAACGATACACATGCCCGATGAATTGTTAGCTGCTGAAGCTGTATATGCTATAGCAGAAGTAAAGTACGAGGATGTTTTTATACAGGTCAATATTTCATCAATAAGGACAATTCGTGACCATATCACACTAAGTGAAAACCCAAAAGTTTGACAGGGTTGAATTCATTTGAAATGCCGAAAACTATCTAAATGTTAGTATAATGTTAATAAAGGTTTCCATGAAGCAGAATATTGGAATTTTATTTATAACCATCAATTCAAATATCCCTGCAGATTTTTTCTGATTGAAAGCAAAAAATATATAATTTATTCATTAAACAATTTACAGCTGACCTCAAAACAGTTCCTGGGAACTGGTGACAAGGCCTACAAGTACAATAGGTACATCGGTCAGCTAACCATGAACTCCAAAAAAATAAACACATCACAGCTGCCACAGCGCACACTTTCATAAAGGCTCTAATTATCTCATAAATTAAACAGTCTCTAATTATCACATAAATCAATCTCTTGGCTTCAGAAATTCCACAACAAGTCTACTGAATTTGCTCCTCTGTATCACATTGTGTCTTTCTTGTTCTTCTAAGCGGTCTTCTTATTAGTTCCCGTGATCTAGTTCTATGTTCATGAGTTTCCCTTCCATAGTGAACTGCTTGCGTTCTCTTAAAATATACATTTATGATACCATGTACCAGTTTAGCATCTTCCAAATAGTGAATTTCATTGATGTCCATTATCCGAGTTTCTCTATAGATCAAATGTGAGCTTGTGAGTCTGCTATATCCAAAGATGGTCTTTAGGACTTTGTTCTGTACAACTTGCAAGGGTTTTATATATGTATCGGCTCCATTACCCCAACATGGGATCCAAGGTATTTGTATTCATTAACTTGTTTTATAGCTGTCAATTTGTATACTAATATTGTTATCTATATCGTATCAACATATCATCTAACAGAAATGCTTAGGTTTGTGGAACGGGACCAATATCACTGTGACTACATGAATCTTGTTTGTTTACTTGAGTTAAAAATATGTATTTCATTTCACTTTTCAATCATTTTTAGAATATTTGAATAGCTGATATTAGCACCAGCTTCATAGGAACAACTAGAAGCTGACATTGTTGCAAATTCCTTATCAATTATTATTTTTCCACTAATTCTTGCTGAGAAGGCTGAAGTTTCTGAACATATTTCCAATACTGGAAGCATCACTTTTCCTCAAACTTCTTCACACAATAATATGACCAGCATTTAAGCTTCTTCTAAAATGTTTTTCTTTTGATAATGGATGATTGTTCATGTATTTCAATGAAGGAATGACCTCGCCTTCATGCTATGTTTTGGAGACCTAAATTTGCTCCTAAATATCGAAAATATTCAGTTATACTGTGAAAAAGCACTATTTTTTCGAAACACTTGTGTTTACAACGATCCTATCTCTTCAGAAAAACATTATTTCTCGTTTATGTTGGAAAAAAGGAAATATAAATCGATCAACATATTTTTGACATTTCCACTAATGGACTACCTATGATGACGTCACCAATGTTGTTTCATGGCCTTGTGTTCTAGTAAGGTAGTGATTAATAGGGGTAATTAATGGATGATTTCGAGTGCGTTAAAATGAGCCTTTATTCTATGGTCGACGGAAAATAACTATTTGAATAATGCTGGTGGCGAAGTTTATTCAATGGCCAAGGATATTGTATTTGGGATTGCAGGAGCTTGTTCAATTTCAATCAGCCATGTATTACCTATTAGATGATATTCTCTATACTTTTACTCAAGTAGATATACGTATACATATCATTCCGGGAAGAAAGTAATTTTATAGAAAGTCATAATTCTCTCATTCGTGTCCTTCAATTAAATAGGAATAATAAGTTTGCGGCTTAAGGACTGGGCAAATCAAACAAATCCTTTTTGAAGTGTCTCTTACATCCATTTGAGAAGTCTTGAAAAAGATCCAAACCAAGGATCGAAACGTCGACACTTCAAAAAGAATTTGTTTGATTTGCCCAGTCCTTAAGCCGCAGACTTATTATTCCTATTTATAGAAAGTGATATTTTGTGACCGGTCAACATAGATAAAATGTCAATGGTTTTTCCCGTCATAGAAAAAATAAAATCTATTCGCCAAAAAAGTAGCTTCATCAGGCAAATTTTACATTCTAACTGAAACTGATCAGAGCCTGTAGAGTGTAGAAAAAATAATGTATATACAAAAATTTCAACGTTGATAGTAATTTCATAAAGACTGAAAGGAACCTAATAAAATCTATTCATATTGAACTTTTGCCGCCTGGGAGTCCCACACTATCGGAAGATATTCAACAATGGGGATGAGTTTGCTTTTTATTGTTCATTCAAAAGAACATTTTGTAAATTATACCTATTCAAGTATTCATACATGCACAGTTTACGAGATAGCTTCGGAAATTAATATCATAGAGAAAACAAACAACGTTTAGTAAATCTATGATGAATTATATTTTGCCAAATAGCACAATCTGTGTCAAATGTGACCATAATACTTACTGTTAGACATATTTTCTCGTGAAATAGTCATGTCGAATACCACTCTAGATGAAATTTAAGCAGGTAAAATTTATCTCTTGTAATATCAAAGTTGGTTGCTTTTCGAAAATCTGCTCATGACATTTACATACAAATGTCGTTTGCGAAATTACCGAGCAACAAACTAGTATATTAGGTATAGAGAACGGTAAGGGCATTTTACCGATCGAAGACAATAGTCGTCGCTGCGCTCCTCCTCCAATCATTGTCTGCGATCGGTAGTCCTTAACGTTCGAGATACTTATAGCCTCAGAGTCCTTAGACCATAGAACGAGGAGACACACCTTTCAATAATAAATAGTGATGCCAATTTTCAAAATCATCAGAACTGAACTGGGTGATTGTACTACTACGGAATCAAAATGTAGTAAACATTTTTGCAACGTTGTGACGTTCTTCGAATTTTCTAATACCTAAATAAACTCTGATTCAAAATGGAAAGTACTTCAGATTGAAATGCATTTACTCATTTGTGTGTGGATGTCAGAAACGAGTATTGGTTTCTTCAAATATTGTGCATTCTTCACATTTTTAGCTAATAAAGGAGTAGATGTATTAGGACTAAAACGACACGGTGGATGACGGTCTTCGACTATGGCTGAAAGTTACGTTGAGGATTCCCTATAAAATAACTCGACTTTGCTAAAAAAAAAATTGGACACTACGGAACGTAGCGAGTTGCAACATGAAATTCAGCAGAGGTTTCTGTGAACTCGGCTACTAGGGGAGAGCGGGGCAAAGTGGGGTAGCGGGGCAAAGCGGGTTTTCCCTATTACAGCCAAATGAAATTTCGAGCAGAGTTTCAAATAGCTCGATTTGATTGGTCAACGATCGGCACGTGGTCTTCATATGCTAAACACGCCACTCCTAAAGTCATTTAGCCAGTGTGACTGAAAGACTGAAACGAGTGAGTTCGTTAATAAAATCTTCAGTATTGAACGGCAGTTTTCACGAGATCCTGAGCTCGAATAATTGTGTTTTAAATTTCTTTTTATAGAGGTTCCATATAGAATTAATTATTGAAAAGTCAAGAGAGACTACGAAAAAGGTAAGTATTTTCAGTTCATGTTTAGTACTTGAAGTCACATAGGGGCAAAGTGGGGTACATTAAAAGGGGCAAAGTGGGGTATTGCTTCAACGGTACCACACTTTGCCCCTTTTCAAAAGAATTCAAATATTAATTTCATTCATTAACTAAAGTAACTTCTTTTCAATAAATATGGTTCGAACGTATAAGAACAGCCCTGGTCAATGGAAGCAACGAATAAAGCGGTTCAAACAATCATTACGGAGTCCCCATATAAAAACGAGCTGGAGACCTTGAAAAATTTCACAGAAAAAAAAAGGAAAAAAAGAGAGTTACTAAGGACTTGAATTTTAAATCAGATGAAAAGAAAAAGTTTGAAATAATGAAACACGATAAACGTTCAGTAGGAGATGATGTCACTGCTGAATGTTTATACTGTGGCTACTTATGGTCAGAATCCATGGATCCGTTGCTTGAAATGTTTCCGTTGGGCACACCTCTCTTATGCGGGGGAAGATGATCTCGATGACCAAAGCACTCATTTATGTGTGATGTGTGCTGACGAATAGATATTTCAGAGAGGCAGTATTTTCATTTGTTTACGTTGGTGTTTTTGTTCTTTTGTTCATATATAAATATGTATTTTAATAAGTTTATAATGATAATATATAAGCCAAAGATTTGTAGTTTAGTTTTTGGTGGTGATAAAGTTCGAAATTTATATTCTTAATTCATTTATTGTAACTATCCCACAATGACCCATAAGGTACCCCGCTTTACCCCTCTATACGGGGCAAAGAGGGTCAAAATGCCATCAGACATTTATGCCTCATATTTCGTTTATTCCTCATGAAAAGTGAGAGAAAAATATATATAGTCGTTCGTAATGAGTTAAACACTGATTTTGACTAAAAATTTTCTGTTTAATCATAGGTATTTTTCTTGTAGATACACTTAAGTGTTAAGTATCCCACATTGCCCCGCTCTCCCCTACTCAATCCAGTGGTATTTCCATCAGCAATTGTAATAACTGTACTTTCACTTCCAATTGTTTGTGTTATTATTTCATTATTTCAATGAATATTCAGTTTCACTTACCGATCAGTTCATCTTAGCAACCAGTAGGTAAAGGGTAAAGGTAACCTACCGATCTAGCAACAAACGCGGTAACTAACAAAATTCGTTCTATCGTGCAAAATTTCATATTACAATCTAGAAATTTTGCTTGGACCTCGAAATTGCCAATAATTCCTTTATTAGTAGTCCTATAACGTTGGTAAGTAATTTCCATCCATTGATGGCCCCCCTAAAAGAATTCATGCCCCCACCCTGAAAAACTGTCTGGATTCGCCAGTGGCCATGTATAGTTCAAGAAGTAAATCGATCTGTTTCAGATTTGAGTGAATATCTTGTGAATATCAGTGGAGTCAGGAAATGAAATCGAGGGTTTCAAAATACATGGTATGAAAAGTACGAATGGCTTACCGGTATAGTGACTCGACAAGGGCCTTAGCCCTTAATATAGAAACTATTTCGGAAGAACCGTAAAATAGAATTTTTCGTATGTTGGAAAATCGAAAATTGCCTACCGTGAATAAGTGAAAATCCTAAGGTAGCTTCTTGGCGTGCTGTAGGTCATTCAGTTTAACTGATCGATCACCAGTTCCATACACCCACACACAACAATGTCTGCAGTTTAGAGCTTTATGAAAATTCAGAGTAGAAAAATAACAATCACGAAGAAAATATTCGAAAACGAAAGAAAGAAGAAAAATGAACCAAGTGAGTACTTTCGGAATCAGTGTTTCCGATGATATCATAATGGCGAGGGATTCGGGGAAGATTCTAGTTCTGATATTACTTGCTTTCAGCAGGGCCTTCGACACGCTGAATCATGAGACCCTTCTGGATATTTCACATCATGTTGGAGTGGATGAAATGGCCTGTCGCTCTTTCAGGAGTGGCTTGTCGGGACGTCAGCAGTGTACTCAGGTGAATGACGAGAGATCATCTATGGACTCTAGTACTAGTGATGTACCCCAAAGATCTATTCTGGGGCTATTTCTTTACATTTTCTTCACGTCTGCACTGATAAAATGATTCAAATATTGTTTATCTCATATGTAGGTATAAGTTGCTGATACGCAGTTGTATAACTCATTTGATCCGGGTGATGTTGATGGTGCTTTGCAGACGTAGAAGGCATATTTCAGTATAATGCACGGAATCATTGTTTCCAACTGAACCCGAACAAAACAAAGGTTCTGTTGTTTGGACCGCGAACTGCGGTGGCTTCCATTTTGCATTGGTTCAACGGTACATGGGGGGGTGTTCCTATTGAACCTTTTTTAGAGGGTAGAAACCTTGGAGTTGTTTTTAATTGGGAATTCCGCTTTAGAACACATGTTGCGGAAATTATTCGTGTCCGATTATTTAGGCTCAAGTTGATTTACGGCAGACGACGACTGATGAGTGTGAAAACAAAGTCTGTACTTTGCAATTCATTAGTTCTCTCGCGTCTGGACTATTGCATGTGACTTCCTCTATTGCTCATGCCTGACTTCTGAGGATGCAAGATGACTGCAAGTGCTGCAAATCTCTTGTCTGCGCCTCATTGGTATTCGTGAAGACTGAAGGAGATCATGTCTCGCACAAGCTCACTGAACTTGGTTGGCTCAATATGGCTGATAGACGTCTTTGCCATACAGCATGTCTTTTTTATAAAATCCAGCTATTCAGAACACCACCTGACCTCGCGAATAGAATAAGCTATAGATCTGATATACATGATGTTTCTAACTCATTGCGCCAACTAATGAAGGGTTCCATATTGACATTTAAAGTCTGCATTTGATTGATTCTCAGAACAGTACCTAAAGAATAATGAACTTTCGTTTCCATCCAATATATCATGCCTCAGCCGGCTGCATAAGGCCCGTTTACACGAACAGTTTTTCTGGCAGTTTTGGAGCGTTCGCTCCATTTCTTAACTCCAATCTTGTGCGTGTGAATGCTAGACCATCGTGAGTCCAAAAGCGTCGATTTGATGCGACGTGCCAGATGTGCTGGTTTGTGATTTCAACGTCGTATTCACACGCACACTCCGATCTACCGAGATATGTAGCAGCAGATGCTTATCGTTCCCTCGAATTTTCGTAGTCGGAAATGTGTTTTTATGTTTATAAACTTGAATTCTGGTCAACAAAATTCAAAATTAGCCGAAACGTTATGTCATCCATTCTTAAGTAATTTCTGTAGTCCTCTGGATAATTTTCCCGGAGTTCCCTTAATAGAGGCATATGACCAAAACGCTCTCTATTCAACCTACACTGCTTAACCCAAATTTTTTCTTCTCATCTTCATTTATGACATACAGCCCTAAACAAACAATAGCCTTCCTTTTTCTCGAATTCATGTTCACTACACTGTCCACTTACGGGTATTCGATTCAACTGACTGGTATTTATAAGAGAGCACGGAACGTGGAGTTTCCACCTCAACGGAAATTCCACGCTCCGCTCCAAAACTGTTGTATTTCGCATTCACACGGAGAGTTTTGGAGCGTACAGTAAAATCTGCCGCATCGATGCGCGATCCAAAAGTGTTGCTCTATTTGACGACCACGCATCAATCCTCACGCTCCTGGAACGCCGTTCCGGAGTGCCGCATCAGAGCGACGTTACAGGAGCGTTGGTTCGGAGTGTACGTGTAAACGGGGCTATACTCTAGTATTAATTTGACAGGTTAACTGTTATCTGCTCAAGGGGAACAGAGGTGGAAAATAGTGGTCATCCAATCTGGCATTCGCCAATAACCAAATGATGTTGAGTGGATAAATATATATTTTTTTTTCTGCTATAATTCTTGCAATACTCCCAATGATCAAAGTTATTTTGTACATTGATGGGAGGAATAAAGTCTTCATAATTATTATTATCTAGCATTCAAGCCGTATTCCAATTGAATGTTCCTCGGGCGTTTTAACGAATCTCCAACGCATGTTTCAATTTCGCGTATGAATATGAAAATACCGTTCATTCTTTGAATTTCTATGAACATTAACATGAAAATATAAACGAAAATGAAACAAAAATACATATATAAGAGCTCACTTCACTAGTGAGTTTCAGTAACATGTAAAATAACATTGACTAAATTTTGTTGTTGTTCATGTATTTTATTTCTAGCAATTAATACTAAGACCGACAGATTTTGTTCAAAAAGTGGTCTAGTCTGGGTGCCGGTGGGACAAATTGCAAATTATTCATAAAGTTTTCTTACTTTCTGTATAGCTTTATAAGGTAGACTCCACCTAATTTTTCCTCTGTGATTTTTTTGTCGGACAATTGCATTTTCATACTTCATATGGTTGTATCAACCGATTCTGAAAAAACCAGGAGGTATTAATAATTAAAAAAAAATGCGATTTTCAGTAATGTTCATGTTGGTAGACACGCTCAAAGCCACACTATTTTTGTCGGACAATCATGGTTTCTCACTTCAGATTGTTTTTATGATTGTAATTTACAAAGAAAGAGTATGTATGATTTGAAAAAATTGAAAATATGACAGACTTACGAGAGGTTTGCTGAATAAAAGCCGAGACTATACCCCCATGAGTATCGAAGACCTGAGAAAGAGGTGGTGCACTTAAAATATTTCATACATGTTTACCTGATTTAATGGTTTTCAATCGTCATTACCCCCCCCCCCCCCTCCCCCAATGATCGTTATCACCCCTCCCTTGAAAAAGAGCTATATCTGCCCTTGGTCACCACAGAATCTGTGGCATTTGTTCCTTTTCGTCACCGAAGTAGATAATAATTTACCTCATAAACAGGACAAGGAGAATTGAAACATTAAATTTAACAGGGAGGGATTTATTTGCTATATTGAACAAGATGGAATATAACTATTCTCAATTAACATAACATCAGGAAGCGTCTTCCTCTACTGTACAGCAGACCTTCACAAAATTTGCAGACGACACCGCCGTAATAGCCAGCGATGAGGATCCAGTAGAGGCTTCTCACTTGTTACAGAATCATTTGGACCAGATCCAAGAATGGCTACAAAAGTGGAGAATCAAAATCAACGAAACAAAATCTGTTCAAGTACTTCACATACCGAAAGGGCCAATGTCCTACAGTACACATAAACAATACTCGCATACCTGAATGTACTACTGTAATGAACCTAGGGATTCACATGAACAAAAAGTTGAAATGGAAAACACATGTCTTCAAAAAACGGAAACAAATATACCCCAAGTTGAGGAATTGTATTTGCGCATTGGTAGAAAATCCAAATTAACATTATAAAACAAACTTCTTGTCTACAAGATCATAATAAATCCAATCTGGACTTACGAAATAGAACTCTGAGGATGCATCAGCAAGTCGTACATATCTATAATCCAGAGACGCCAGTCCAAAGTTTTCAGGATGATAGCAAGTTCACCTTACCGAAGTCTCAAACGGAAATGGACAGTAGATTTGAAGAGGACCTACCACTGGGCAGGACTACATAAAGGCACGTGACAGTTTCCAGCTTCAAAGACAGGAACTAAGCTAATCGAATAATGTGCTCTGATTGCTTGTAATTGTTACTATAATGCAATCAATTATAAGAGATTATGAGCCTCAAACCGTATATCAGCCCTTTTCGGAATCCACTTTCAAGCTTCGAATATCTTATAACTTCTTCATAAAAGTGGTGTCATCTACTTACGTTACCATGTATTCGAGCTGTTTGTCTTTCATAAGATCATTCAGTTATAAATATATATGATAAAACAGAAAAATTTACTTTCCTATGATACCATAGGGACATGTGTATTTCAATGCAGCCCTAAAGATTAGGACAAGCGTTCACAAAGTTGGAGGTTATATCTGAAAGACAGGTATCAGGAAGTTTATTATCAGGGCGATAAATAAATTGAGAAGAAAACAAGTAACACAGCGAGATCTTTAGTATTAGTTATGCTAAGATGAAGATTATTATTATCTGCGGGGTTCTGTGAATGGACCTGTGTTAATTTAAGTAAATATTACACTACAGTGACTACACCAATCATCTGAAAGTTAATGCATCTTTTGTTCGGCAGAACGAATTATTTACCAATATCAATGTTTATTTAGCCTATAAATTTACAATGGTTAACATGAGGTGTACGTCAGAATTGAATAAAACACAAAATAACAAGAATAATAATTTTAAACATAATGTACGATCATTCTACACATCCAACACAGAAAAAAAGGGACTGGCGATGACAGGTGACTTCTCCATCATCCATTACATCCACCGCGAATCTCCCGCACGTGATCAAAATATTCGTTCACTCTCCACTGAGGGCCGCGTGAAGTTGGCGAAAAAATGTCGGCACAAATTCTGAAATAATCCCCAATATTTAGTGCCCAATTTGTGCCCATTTGTGCCGTATGATTCAATTTCAGCACCATTATCGTTTTCTAGATATTCGAGTTTGAAGTTTTTGGTGCTAGCTTCAAACTTGGCACCAACATTTTTCGATTTCGAAAAACTTTTAATGCCAATATTTAGTGCCCAATTTGTGCCCATTTGTGCCGTTTAATTGACCTCATTATCGCCTGTAGTTTTACAGTTATTTCAGTTTGAATATCTTGGTGCCAGCTTCACACTTAGCACCAACATAATCCAACTTTGAAAAAAATTTTATGCCAATATTTTGTGCCCAATTTGTGCCCATTTGTGCCATATAAATGACATTTCTACCATTTGTAGTTTTTGAGATATTGACTGTTGTTTTTTAGCCGGCGTGAAGTTGGCACCAACATATTCCAATTTTGAACAAATTTTGATGCCAATATTTTGTGCCCAATTTGTGCCCATTTGTGCCGTATAAATGACATTTCTACCATTCGTAGTTTTTGAGATATTGACTGTTGTTTTTCAGCCGACTTGAAGTTGGCACCAACATATTCCAACTTTGAAAAAAATTTCCGCCACTATTTAGTGCTGAATTTGTGTCAATTTGTGCCGTTGAAATGGCTTCGGTATCTTGGATAGTTTTCGAGTTATGAACAATATTGTGTTTTATTAACGGCGCCATCTATGGGAAAAAGCAAGTATTGTTTCGCTTCATAATAGGTCAAATATGTCGGCCTCACATATGTGAATTCTGTTACATAATAACTTCCCATGAACTTATAAATAGACCTCTGATTATTAAGCAAACAATTCCTTGCGTTAATCGAACAATCTATCCTTTTCGATGGTAAAATATGTTGAATCGGGAAAATTGTTGAGTAATATTATTTCTAAATAATATTATATTTCGATATGGAATTCAAAATTCAATAAATACAATTAGAAATATATTCCTTATTACAATTACTTGTATGGATTCACTTTCCTGCATAAAAGCAGACTAATACAAAGTTCGTAACAGTAGGTAATAGAAAGAATAGAAAAAAATTAAATTTTTATTACACTTCATATCTTTACATCATCACTATGTACAATTAATAAATAAATACTTATAACAAACAAACATCATCAACAATTTTTGACAAAAAGGCTTTATGCTATATTCAAATTGTATATAGAAGCAGATGAGGGTTCACGGAAACATCATTCCTAACAACTCTATATTCCTTCAATAAGTCATTGAATTCCTCCCACTGGCCATCATTTCTTCTACAATATGCAGTGTAATGACCTATCCCGGTACTTACAGCTGGAGAAATAAAATTGGCTACTCCTCTGAGCATAAAGGACTTATTTTCAATGCTCAGAAATAATTGAATTTCATTGAGGAATGAGGATAACCAGTTTTCCCACATCACAATCAATTATCAAATAATCGGTGAATGTTGATGATGTTTGTTTGTTATAAATATTTATTTATTAATTGTACATAGTGATGATGTAAAGATATGAAGTGTAATAAAAATTTCATTTTTTTTCTATTCTTTCTATTACCTACTGTTACGAACTTTGTATTAGTTCAAGTATATCACGAAGAATAACCTTAGTGATGCAATAATTCCTGAGGTGCTTCGGGACTTTAAACTAAAATTTGTGTCACAGTTTAAAAAAAAACTGATTTTCAACCCGATTCAATATTCCATCTTAAACCTGGGTAAGTTTATCTGGGAGTCTGGGACCAAGCTAAATTCGATTTCAATTAATTCAGAAGGTCCGTAAATTACCAGAGTGAATTAAATTCACCAGTAAATGTCAGATCAAAGTTGGAATATTATGTTGGTGCCAACTTCACGCCGGCTGAAAAACAACAGTCAATATCTCAAAAACTACGAATAGTAGAAATTTCATTTATACGGCACAAATGGCCACAAATTGGGCACAAAATATTGGCATCAAAATTTGTTCAAAGTTGGAATATGTTGGTGCCAACTTCACGCCGGCTAAAAAACAACAGTCAATATCTCAAAAACTACAAATGGTAGAAATGTCATTTATACGGCACAAATGCGCACAAATTGGGCACAAAATATTGGCATAAATTTTTTTTCAAAGTTGGATTATGTTGGTGCTAAGTGTGAAGCTGGCACCAAGATATTCAAACTGAAATAACTCAAAAACTACAAGTGATAATGAGGTCAATTAAACGGCACAAATGGGCACAAATTGGGCACTAAATATTGGCATTAAAAGTTTTTCGAAATCGAAAAATGTTGGTGCCAAGTGTGAAGCTAGCACCAAAAACTTCAAACTCGAATATCTCGAAAACCATAATGGTGCTGAAATTGATTCATACGGCACAAATGGGCACAAATTGGGCACTAAATATTGGGGATTATTTCAGAATTTGTGCCGACATTTTTTCGCCAACTTCACGCGGCCTCCACTGAGTATGCAGTATTTTCAAATAGTTTTTTTGATGCGACCTTGAAAACTCTGACGGGTCTCGTCTCTTTGTATCGTGGCAAAACATTGAAAAGCTTTTTGCCCTCATAGAGTGGGGATCTCTCAAAAAACGACGTTCTGTGTTCGCATATCATTCCTCATCATGCGGACCGCATCACATTTCGCCAAAAAAAAAACTGTTTTCACATACAATAGGGTAGGTACGATAAATAGGAACTGCAAAAAAAGTAAAAATATTATATTTGGAAAAATAGGGACGACAACTATCATTCTGTCTTATATCTATATCTATATCTATATGTATATATAAAAGAAAGATGTTGGTTACACCATTTATAACTAGAGATCGGATGGACTGTTTGGTATGAAACTTCATTTATGGAATCGTCTACGGTCTGGTTATTATAAAATACAATAAAACTTCGAAAAAATTGATGAAAGTTTTACTTATGCATGAAATGCTTTTCCTTCTTTCGAATAAGGCCACTAGGTGTCGCTACCGTTGATGCGTAGTTATACAGAGAATATACAAGTCACTGTACGTAGTCGTAGGTTAATATTACCGCTATTAGATGGCGATATGTGATTCGCATAGAACTCATGGTAACATGGAAGTCTATTGCCAGATCAAAAAGCGGGTAAACATCTCAAGTTGGTGGAACAGTGAATTTTTACTGAAAGATCAAGTATCTGATTTTGACGATCAGTTTCAAACGTGAGTTGGCCATCTTCATCTTTTTTCTTTATTTTTGAAATGCTTTCGAATTTTTGTTTGGGTAATAGATGTTTGCGGAAATAACTGAATCCAAAATTGCCCATAATAAGTAATTGACATATTATATTCGTGTTTCTGTTCGCACAGAGACAGTATTGTAAGCGTCAATAATTTTGAGACGTTTGCTCATCGAGCTTTATGATATACAATAATGTTTAATGTTTCATTGGTTGCCTAATCTGATCTGGTCGAATGACCATCAATAAATTTGAATATGAGTTCAACATAATTCACAGTGTTGATAATTTTGCCGTGTCTATCGTACTATCGACATTTTATCATCTCGATTTGTCTTCTAACGAGCTTGATATCGTCAACTAAATTGAACAAATTGAAGAGAGATTGACAGCTCATATCCATGGAATAATGAGAATCGCGCTGCTCTACCAACTGAGATGTTTACCCATTATTTTGAGCTTAGCAGCATAGCTAAGATGTCTAAAATAATGGTGTGACCACTGATTAGATTTTGAGAATATAAAAAAAGTTTTGTTTTTGCCACTTCAGGTTGGGCTATTAACAAATGACTGATTTTTTAATTCTGGTCGACGGGCTGTGTTAATAGTCGATAGTTCATTAAAGGAATAATTTTTGTTCATATTCTTGACATTTTGATTCATATAAGAGGGAAGGTACCTATAATATGGATTATACTACTGCTATTCACAGTCACATGAGGTACTGCAAAAAGAGAACTGCACAACAATTAAAAACAAAATGTTATATGTTCAAGTTCAACAATTAGTTACCGCTTAAATAAAGAGAATTCTTTCCATGTGAATCACAAAATCATTAAAATTTTGTATATTTTGAACTTTAATTTTGCCTTATCTTTTTCCTGCTTGAAAAAAAAACAATGGTAAGTTTATACAACTTTCAAGTATAATAATTCAGGCGGTACAAAGTTCGCCGGGCCAACTAGTTGAATATACACCTAACAAGGCGTTTCTGTGCTATGAGTATCCTTTCAGTACGTGGAGCACCACCCCACACTATGACGTGGTAAGTCATATAAGAAGACGCCAGAGCATAGTATGTGGGCAAGAGACCATTTCTATCTAAATTTCCCCTCAGTATACTTATCGCAAAGTAAGCTGAGTTAAACTTCTTAGCAACAAAATCAACGTGCCCCCCCCCACAAACACTGGCTGTCAACATATACTCCCAGTAGTTTGAAAGTAGAACTCTGCATTATGGCACTTGAACCTACATTCACTTGGTTTGGATCCCTGCTGGAGATTTTCTATTCTAAAACTGCGTTAAAGCTGTTTTGCTACTATTTAATTGTAGTTTATTTTGTCTGTATCAAGCAGAAAATTGGTTCCACCAAGTTGAGGTTTTTCTCGAGTTCGCTCCCACCTGATGCAACGATCGAGGTGTCGTCGACGAACATCACAGTCTCACCAGCAGTGATGTTAAGTAGGAGGTCTTTGCTGAACATAATAAATATATAAGTGGCACCAAATACACTTTTGACTCTCAAATTTTCGATTTCAAGAAGATCCATTAATCGGGGGAATGGAGGAATAGATTATCTAATACCAACCGGTTCCCGTATTGGCATTGTTTACTACGGTGCAACGCATACATGCTGTTGGAACGCGGTAAAGAATGGCTGAACCAAATCTCTCTATACCCAGACATACCTTACTACTACACAGCGCAGGGAGGTGTTCAGGCGTAGTAACTATTGTATTATGGACAAGCAGGCCGTCCCAGCTTCGCCCGGGTAGAAATTTGTTTCACGCGGCGGTTTCATCTTCAACACTTCAACCTGCCATATCTTTTTATGTACTTGTTGTAATTGTATGATGTGAAGGGCAATTTCGTTCTAAATTAAATACTGGGGATAAATAACGTATTAGGTTGTATGAGGATCAATACCCAATTCATAAAAACTCACTCCCAAATAATGCATAATTTTGGAAAACATCTGATTACCATAAACAGGTAATGGCAAGTCAATCTTGAGAGATAGATATTTGCTATCGCGGACTTTTTTGCAAAACTATTCAAGAGGTACATTTCCGTCATACATTGTATCCACGCAAGTCTTACGGTTTTTGCAGCGCACGTGAAAATAGCTGATTATGGCTGATTTTTTTGTGATTATTGAAGAAATAGTAGGTATCCTTATTTTTTTCGGGTAAAAAGTATAGCCTATGTCACTCAGGGATAATGTAGCTTTCTAAGGGTGAAAGAATTTCTGAAATCGGGCCAGTAGTTTTCGAGCCTATTCGTATCAAACAAACAAAAATACAAATCTTTCCTCTTTATAATATTAGTATAGATATAGATAAGCGGGTCATTGTTTATAGTCCAAGATGCCAGAGCAATCAGACATAACTTATTTTCACACGGATGAAACCTGAAGTTTTCAGTAGCGTCTCGTGAACCTTGGATACCTACGCGCTTTATGGAACTTGCCGAGTGACACCTGGGCAGGTACCAGGTGAGAAATGTAACTAAAAATAAGAATTAGTTAACTTATATTCAAATGGCTGATTTTATATATGTCATGTAGAATATTATTTTAAAGTAATATCATAAGTGTCAGACACACAAAAAATAAATGAACTTTACTTATTTTTACATGTCTGATTTTTAATATGTTATTGAAGTATTTATTTAAAAGTTATATTCAATCAGTCAGACAAATTAGGGTGACCAAACATCCCCTAAGACAAAAATTATTCGGCCAGAAGTATGAGGGCGAGAGCACTATGCATGCGCTTCAGAGAGAGGGAGACGTCCATAATAACTCGGTTTCCCTTCTTAAACTCACCATCTGTTTCAATCTGCTGTGTATGTGCTCTTTTCGTGTAATATTATATAACTTATAATATAAATATACAGTATGGTGCAAATGAAAGGAATAAATTCGTTATTTTGTAAACCGCCGAATTTAAGGAAAAATCTCGAAACACGTCGATTTTTATTTTAGAACGGGCTACTCGTAAGGATACTTTTTTATTTTTGACGTGATCTATATGAGCGTGATGACGTCATCGCTAAAATTTTTAAATGGAAATGTAGGTGTTGTGATACATTATTTGAAAGGTTTTTTAAATACCTATTCAGCCATACCATTATGTACAGTAATTCAAGTAATTGATTTGCTTATTGTCACAAATATTATTGATGAAATTTCAACAGGTTTCTTAATAAAATGTATTGAGTATGGTATGATGTATTTATTGACACACAAAAATAAATTTTGTACAGGCCGTCATTGTTTTTTAGCTGAAGGTAAACAATTTAAGCACTCAATTTAGGTTTCGTTGTATTTAATGAGTAATACATATTAAATATTCATTGTAATAATAGAATTTTATTAATTTCTTGAACAAATACAAAAATCAATTACTGCAAATTATTGATATGACTGGATAGGTATTTAAAATACCTTTCAAATAATGTATCACAACACCCACATTTCCATTTAAAAATTTGAGCGATGACGTCAACATGCTCACAAAGATTACGTCAAAAATAAAAAGGTATTCTTACGAATAGCCTGTTTTAAAATAAAAATCGACGTGTTTCGGAATTTTTCCTTAAATTCGGCGGTTTACAAAATAACGAATTTATTCCTTTCATTTGCACCATACCATATTTATATTATCTATACTAATATTATAAAGAGGAAAGATTTGTATTTTTGTTTGTTTGATACGAATAGGCTCAAAAACTACTGGACCGATTCCAAAAATTCTTTCACCCTTTGAAAGCTACATTATCCCTGAGTGACATAGGCTATACTTTTCACCCGAAAAAATTTAGGATACCTACTATAACTTCAATAATTACAAAAAAATCAGCCAAAATCAGCTATTTTCACGTGCGCTGCAAAAACCGTAAGACCTACGTGGATACAATGTATGACGGAAATGTACCTCTTGAATAGTTCTACAAAAAAGGGCCGCGATAGCATGTATCTATCTCTCAAGATTGACTTGCTATTACCTGTTTATGGTAATCAGATGTTTCCCAAAATTATGCACTATTTGGGAGTGTGTTTTTATGAATTGGGTATTGATCCTAATCCAACCTTATACGTTATTTATCCCCAGTATTTAATTTAGAACAAAATTGCCCTTCACATCATACAATTACAACGAGTACATCAAAAGATATGGCAGGTTGAAGTTTCGAAGATGAAACCGCCGCGTGAAACAAATTTCTACTCGGGCGAAGCTGGGACGGCCTGCTTGTAAGTTATATAATACTACACGCAAACAGCACATACACAGTAGATTGAAACAGATGGTGAGTTTAAGAAGGGGAACCGAGTTATTATGGACGTCTCACTCACTCTGAAGCGCATGCATAGTGCTCTCGCCCTCATACTTCTGGCCGAATAATTTTTGTCTTAGGGGATGTTTGGTCACCCTAATTTGTCCGACTGATTGAATATAACTTTTAAATAAATACCCCAATAACATATTAAAAAATCAGACATGTAAAAATAAGTAAAGTTCATTTATTTTTTGGGTAGCTTAAAAGCGTCTGACAAAAGCTCTGGTCCATCAAAAGTGTCTGACACTTATGATATTACTTTGAAATAATATTCTTCATGACATATATAAAATCAGCCATGTGAATTTAGGTTTAATAATTCTTATTTTTAGTTACCTTTCTCACCTGGTACCTGCCCAGGTGTCACTCGGCAAGTTCCACAAAGCGCGTAGGTATTCAAGGCACACGAGACGCTACTGAAAACTTCAGGTTTCATCCGTGTGAAAAAAGATTGCTCTGGGATCTTACTCTATTACCGCGTTAAAGACATTGATCTACAAAGATGTGAAGCGTTCAATGATTGTGCCCTGGTGGATTTCGTTGCCAATGTTTTCGAGTCCTATCAAAGACGCCACTTGTGGTCATTTGCCAATTACCGGAACTCAAAGAATGTGAAACTCTTTAAAAAAATGTAACATTCTGCTAATGTCTCTGTTGAAAGAATCGACGAAAATACCTTTTTAGTTTCTTTGGAGACCGATGAGCACATGTTTTATAATGCATATGTAGATATTGCATTTTGCGACTGTGTTTTTGGACAGGGTGGAAGTTATTAGAAGTACTTTTGCGCCATACAAAATAAATATGGAATCACTTGTAGGACCTGTATGCAAATAAACGCTTACGACAGAAAAGAATTAGCAGAATCAGCTCTAGGAGAAAACATATCAGAATTTTATGACGACATGTCAACTGATGTGAGTATAGAAAATGACTTGCCAACTACTACAGAGCAAGCAACAAAGATAACTTTTCTGTAGTACGAATAAACACTGGCGAGAATGCCAATGAAACAAATTTAGGTGAAAAACATTCCGCAGCTGCAGCAGAACTAACAGAAAATTTCGAACGCAATACTAAAATAGCCTGCAAATATAAAACGGTTGATATGGTTAATGCCCTGAAAAATTTTGATCAGACTTCAAACAAAATTGTTACACCATCCGACTTATTAAATTTTATTTTTGCATCAAAAAATATCCCACGAAAAAACAAAATTTCTGTTCAGCCAACATCAGTGAGCCTAAGAAAAATTAGACGTGGTTTATCATGCGGCGCAAAACGCATTCAAGCTGGTAGGCCATCCATCAAAGAAATGACAAAAATCCTAAAAGGCAAAGATCTTTAAAGAAAAATATTGATCTGAATAGACCAAATACAAAATCACATGGAAATGCACACTAGGATTATACTTCAGTTGATTCTGCATTTTATGTAGTTGTTTTCAGCGATACTCACTGTATTTATACTATTGTTATTTTTATGTATTACGTTATGTTTATGTATTATTTTCTATATACATATTATTCTTTTTTTATTTTAGTGTAGTTCAATAAACTATTTTCGGCGATAGTATATTATTGTTATCTTTATGAACGCGGGTTGCAAAATTGCGAAAGAAAGCAACTTTGAGTCTTTGAACGTAGTTAAGGGTCTACATCCCTGAAAAAAAGGGAGTCAGAAACGATTTATTTTTCTGACTGATCAAGGGATGTATGTGTGTATAAAGGTGAAAATAATAAAAAAAATATTTTATGAGTATTGAATGAATAAAAAGGATATTCAACATCATTTTTGGTTATTTTTCAACATTTCCACCATCAAAACGAACTGATATTTTTGTGTTTTTTCATTTCAGTATTGAAGTCTATCATTTAGTTAATGACATGTCTATCTCATTTTTCTTTTATAATTAGCCGTTTTGTTTGTAAATGATATTACAAAAATGTGTTTTTTTCGCGATATTTATTTCCTTGAATTTTTCTATTCGGAATGATAAATATCCATTTTTCTCAAAGACAAGTAATTAAGGTTTGTTTTAGCAGTCGATTAGTGAAAATCAATTGTTCATAACAATTATGGATTTTAAGATGGAATTGAATTTCTTTTAAATGACACGTCCCGCAGGTAGCTCCTCCCAGTTGACTGGTGAATGAAAGAGAGAGCATTTATACAGCTAGTGTGAGATATATAGTTCAGGGTCGGATTTCTTCATTTCTTGTTATATTCACTGCGCCCCAACATTTGTTCTATGAAGCTGAATAATCCAATATATGTATAAAATTAATGTATTAATATTTGTTTCTATTTCTTTGTATTTTCATCTTCATCATCCTCATTATCATCATTAAGATGACGGAATAAGGTTTTTTGGCAACGAGAACAACGGGAGTAACAGGAATAACGGGAGTAACAGGAATAACGGGAATAATAGGAACATCGGCTTATCGGAAATGACGAGAACAATGGGAATAACAGGAATTATAGAAATTACGGGAACAACGGGAATAACTCAACTGTGTACAAGAAAATCTCAACAATACAGGATGACATAGTTCACATTATCTACAGATAATGGAAACAGCCCAAATATTCTTTCACTGGATTCCAGTATATAATAATCTGAAATTTTCGTGAAAACTTTCAGATTACCTTCGAAAACGAACACGTTTGTAATTTGAGATAACAAGCACCGATTCGGTCCTGTAGAGTGGGTTGACAGCAGTGTGATCGTGAAGCTATAAAACGGGCGGAGTTAGGATCGGGGAACTCGCACTGCCATCTGGCGGTAAACGTTTCTTATTGTGAAGGCGAAAGACTCTTAAGTTGGAACGCGGTAAACAATGACCCGAGAATAAGCGCGTATACAATAGTTACTACGCCTGAACATCTCCCTGCGCTGAGCCGTAGTAAGATATGTCTGGGTAAAGAGAGCATTGGTTCAGCCATTCTTTACCGCGTTCCAATACCATGTATGCGTTGCACTGTAGTAAACAATGCCAATACGCAACCGGTTCCTGAGTGCCCTAGGCTCAGTGGTAGAGCATTGGAATTAGGACCCAAAGGTCCGAAGTTCAATCCCGAGCTAGAAAAGAAATTTTCTAGTCTCGGTAGGGGCCACCATTCTCACTGTTGGGTCAAAAATTAACAGTGCTGTGCCTAAGATGGCGTTAGGACACAGTAACAAATCCTACACAGAACACAACTGCTTACTCCGAACTCGGCACAAGGTACAAGCTTCGAAGCTTGTAGTTTTAGAGGGGTCTCCTCAGGAGACCTAGGAGTAATCTGGATAAACAATATATCATATCATTAGAGCATGAATTCATTACGATATTTCTGTGTCTGTCTTTAACCTTGTAAACCAGTGTGTGTAGATTACCTCCTCGTGGTACACCCTGGGCAACGGCCCTGCCGGCTAAAAGTCTACACAAAACGAGAAGCACATTTTCCGATCGTCTGGATCGCAGCTCAACATTTGATTTGGCTTGAAATGTCTCCTACCCATATCGGCCGTTCTCACGGCTACCCGACTAAAAATATCGGACCTTCAGTCCGAATCTTACAACTGAATTGCGAAGGTATATCTAGAGCGAAAAGCGAATACATAGCCCGCATCGCCGGAGAACAATCCTCAGACATCATCTGCCTCCAGGAGCTACATATCGGTGATATCTCCCAACTCAACAACAGGGTGAGAATCACGGGTTACAAAATCGTAACTTATGTCCTGTCGGCCATACATGGATCAGCTATATTAGTTAAGAACAACATTACAGAAGTTACCGCTGAACCCACCTCTGCCTCTGCAGGGGAGCCCGAGATACGTAAGTACTCATATCTGGGATCACTATCGTCTCAGTATACAAATCACCTACCAGAAACTGGCCACAGGATGTCATTCCGGCTGTACCCCCCCCTCCGTCTACATAGGTGACTTCAATAGCCACCATACCTCCTGGGGATATGCCACCAATAACGGGGACGGAGAGAACGTCAGCGATTGGGCAGGACAATAAAACTTTCCATTCCTCAAGATGGCGTCGAGACTACAATCCCGACCTCTGCTTCGTCAGTAGAAACAACTTGGATCTCCCCATACCTGCATGTCGCAAAGTACAGCCTACATAGACCTGTTTCTCTATCCGTGGGAGTCCAGATCCCGGTCATTAGAACAGCCTCTCTCAAACGATAGAATTGCAGGAGGGCAAATTGGTCCTTGTCTCAGCAAGAGGTCGACGCAAACATCCAACACCTTCAGGCTACAGTAGGGAATTACAATAAGAGATTCGTAGATATCTTACACCAATCCGCCAAAAAGAGCATACCCCGAGGCTACCGCAAGGAGTTCATCCCTGGGTGGACCAAAGACATCGTGGAACTTAAAAACAGTACGACGAAACGGGGGACCCCCGAATACCCGATCGAATATTGACGTCCTTGGACAATGCCAGAGCTCGGAAGATGGAAGGCAACAACTGAAGAAATGAATTTCACCCACTCTAGCAGGAAGCGCTGGAGCCTCCTCAGACGACTTGGTTCTGCTGCGCCTCCTCCCGAAAAAACGCAGAACATCAACCCCAACGATATTGCTGACCGTCTTGTAACAATATCCAAGGTCTCCCCCGCTGACAAAACTTTCGCCAGGGAAATAAAGAAAGCAGCCAAAACAGCATGGCGCTCCCTTCCGCTTTCATCTCAATGGTCACACGCCTTCTCTACGACCGAAATGAGTGAGGCGCCTGGTCCCGATGGAGTCTTCGCGGAATTCCTGAGAAATCTTGGTGAGATGGCAAGGGCGTGGCTTCTGGAATTCTGCAACAATATTTTACTTACCGGAGAAATTCCTAATGAGTTCAGAAAGTCGAAGATCCTTGCTATCCTCAAGCCAGGAAAGTCACCTGACAATCCTGCCAACTACCGCCCCATTGCACTGCTGAGTATGTGCTACAAGCTGCTGGAAAGACTGCTCTACAACAGAATATCTCCCATGGCCGAACGCAACATTATCCCTGAACAATCTGGTTTCAGAACCGGCCGGAGCTGCGCGGATCAGGTGCTCGCCCTCTCTACACATATCGAGTCAGAGTATCAAAAAGGATTGAAAACCACATGCGCCTTTATAGACCTGTCTATGGTATATGATACGGTCTGGGGAGATGGGATGATGTACAAGTTCCAAGAAATGTTTCCTTGTAAAAATCTATCCACCCTTATTGCAAACATGCTGAGGAACCGAAGAATTACAGTCCATATTAATGACAAAAAGAGCCACACCCGTACTATTCAGAACGGCCTACCTCAAGGATCAGTACTGGTCCCACTGCTATTCAATATCTATACGAACGACTTCCCCCTACCACAGCGCGAAAATTTATCTACGCAGACGATATGGCCTTGGCGAACCAGCATAAGTCTCTAGAACTGGGAAGCGACCAACTAACGGAGGACCTCGAAGCTATGCACAACTACTATACGAAGTGGTGCCTTAAACCTAACCCACTCAAGTCGTAGGTCTGCGTCTTTCATCTCTCAAACAGGCAGGCCCAGGTGGAGGCCAACGTTTACCTTTGTGGCATGAGAATTAGACATAACCCTTTCCCCACATACCTGGGAGTTACGCTGGACCGATCCCTAACTTTTAAGCAGCACATAACGAAGAAGATACAGAAGATAAAGTCCAGAAAGAATATTCTTCATAAACTTGCTGGCACAACATGGGGGGCGGATGCGAGCACTCTTAGAAGCGCAGCTATGGCAATGACCTACTCCGCCGCAGAGTACTGCGCCCCAGTATGGTATAGAAGTGCCCACACTCATAAAATCGACGCTCAGCTCAATGAGTCAATGCGGATTATCACAGGCACCATAAAACCTACCCCTACTGTGTGGCTCCCAATTCTGAACAAATATTGCTCCATAACTACGGAGAACGGCAGCTGCCGATAAAGAATGGAAGAAACTTAGAAACCCTTCAAACAATCTTCCCATTCAACGAGATCTCAACCCTCCCCCTCCTAACAGCTTGAAATCCCGCCGCCCCATCTGGATGGATGAAGAAATAGAGGGCGTGTATAATATACATTCCAAATGGAAAGAGGTCATAGCAGCCAACCACGGGGTAAGGAATCTGCAAAAAATCATCGATCCAACTAAAAAACCTGAGGGCATGAACCATAGAAATCATAATATATATACTTACTCTAGAATGCTAATTCCTTCTAGTTCCGCAGCGAAAAACGTGCCGCATAGGCAACTGATTCACAATGTGCGCATGCTCACCATTAGGAAATTTCACGTAGAACGATGCCAAGTCCCTAAATGTTTTGTCGGTTCTATTTTAAGTTCAATAAAATACACAATAAAAATATTCCATTGAGTAACAAACTTATTTTATAGCTCATGCGCGACTTCCCACGACTATTAGACACATTAATATCATAAGTGAATTGCAATATTTGTGGAATTGGTGAGAAAATTAGGGCAGTACTGTAGTAGGTTTCACTAAATAGATATAGACCGTGCAACACCGCTTTTTCTTTCTCATGGCAAATGACTTTGAAATGACCTTAGTGAAAGTCTAGGCAGAAACGGGTCAGTGTCAGTCTGCAGCCACAGTTTAGTTTACTGCATAGAAAAACTAGTTTACTGCTGCTTAACTGTTATTTTCGTGTTTGATATTCTTCGTGTGCATTTTGCTTTTGTTGTGTGTTGTGTTCGATTTGGATTTTTTCGTATCCGATAAACAATGAACTGTATAGTGTTGTGGTGTCCTTGTCTTGACCTGTTCATTTCCCACTTAAGTATGTGAACTATGTGCACCTTTTCATTCATATAAACTGTTAAAAATTTATGATTTACGCTTTGCTTTTCATTCGATTGACACATATCTATCCACTCGCACCATGAGATTGTTTCTTTATACAGGGTGTCTACTTTTAAAACGGCAAAACTTCAAGGGGAGATTATTCAAGTGATTTGCAACAAAAAATGTCATATAACACATGGTCGAAATCTTGACGGTTATTCTTCAATTTAACATTTCTCGTTTTCACGAAATATTTCAATTTTTTCCATGAAATCTTTAATATATCAGTTATGCTTGTAGCTTCATCGAATTCGATCACATATTTGGAAATGCTATTAAATTTTCTACAAGAAAAGAATTTCAGTGTGCCAAAAATATTTCTATTGCGGGTTTGGTGAGGAGATGAATATCACGATACTGAAATGAACAAAATCAGTCCTATTTTTCCAATGGGTTTTTCGTTGAAAAATTATCTATTATGGACATGTTTTCTTTTCAGCAAAAAATACCTCATTTAGTGTAATTTCGAATGACATATCAACTTTCTTGCTAACTGCTTGTTTTCTGCCGTTATATCATGGCTTATAAGATGAAAACGAAAAAGTCGAAAAATTTCAAACCTAAATTTGCTCCATTTTGAAACTTGATTGAATATCGAAGTAATTCTTATGGAAATCTGACAGTTTCTGTCACTTAACTTTTGTTAAGAGCTATTTAGTGACGACTGAGACGTCATCACATTTTTATGGTCAGCCTACCCTCTCTGGAGTCAACGCCTATCTCTTCTTCTTCTCTGTTCATCTTCTTTACATTCTATGGCGAGGGAGGTATGAATAGAGTTACACTGTTAGTTGACAGTTCACAGTTAATTATACTACGAATTAATTTGATTTATAATTAATAAGTATTCGAGAAGAAATCGAGAAGATAATGCCAGTTTTCTCGAACATAGAATATCGCGATATGTTGTTCATATATGGATTTGCGAATGGAAATGCTAACGCAGCTCTTTGCGAGTACGGTTTACGTTTTCCCAATAGGCGACAACCAGATAGAAATACATTTGAACAAGTGTTCAGAAGATTAGGCGAAACAGGCTCGTTTGGTGGTTTCCGAATTAGAGAAGGTGGTCGAAATAGTCAACAAGGCCAGCATGCACCTGTTATTCTTCAAGCTGTTGGGGAGGACCCCACAATAAGTACTCGTCGAATTGAGCATACATCATTCTACTGTACACAAAGTACTCAAAAAAAATAAGTTACATCCATACCATTTCAAAAAGGTGCAGGATCTTTTAGTTGTAGATGCTGAGGTACGATTAACATTTTGTAGGGTGTACCTGAATAGGTTAGGAGTATGGGGGGGGGGGGGGTGATAGAATATTATGGACTGATGAGGCAACTTTCACGAGATCGGGTTTCATGAATTTGCGAAACAGCCATGTATGGAAGAGAGAAAACCCCCATGCTACTATTGTTTCTCATTATCAACATGAAATAAGGGTCAAAGTGTGGTTAGCAGTCATGAGAGGTGAACTTTTCGGACCAGTTATACTCCCCGATCTCCTCAACTCTGATGAATTCATAAGAATAATCCAAAGCAGCTTAACAGACATATTGGATGAAATGCCCCTGGCTACCAGACAAAATGTCTGGTTTCAAATGGATAGCTGCCCAGCTTATAATAGCCGGGACGTACGACAGTTGATGAATGAGTATTTTGGGGAGAAATGGATTGGAAGGTACGGTCCGGTAAGATGGCCACCAAGGAGCCCAGACCTGACGCCTTTGGATTTTTATGTCTGGAGCACCTTAAAAGAAAATGTGTACCGAATTCGCGTTCAGACTCGAGAGGCTCTGATCGAAAGGATTGAATTGTGTTGTGCAATAATGCGTCAGAAACATTGCGAACTTCGCAAGGTTGTTGATTCAGTTCGAAAAAGATGTGTTAAATGTATTGAACAAGGAGGTGGACATTTCGAACAATTGTTATAAATAGAAATAGTCTGTTTTTTAATTTTTTTTTATAAAATCTGTATTATTGAAAATTTTTTCATTGTTCTGAATTATTCACATTTCATTGATAAATTCATTATTTCCATTAGAATTACTTCGATTATCAATCATAATGAGTTTCAAAATGGAGCAAATTTAGGTTTGAAATTTTTCGACTTTCTCGTTTTCATCTTATAAGCCATGATATTATGGCAGAAAACGAGCAGTTAGCAAGAAAGTTGATATGTCATTCGAAAGTACACTAAATGAGGTATTTTTTGCTGAAAAGAAAACATGTCCATAATAGATAATTTTTCAACGAAAAACCCATTGGAAAAATATGACTGATTTTGTTCACTTCAGTATCGTGATATACATCTCCTCACCAAACCCGCAATAGAAACATTTTTGGCACACTGAAATTCTTTTCTTGTAGAAAATTTAATAGCATTTCCAAATATGTGATCGAATTCGATGAAGCTGCAAGCATAACTGATATACTAAAGATTTCATGGAAAAAATTGAAATATTTCGTGAAAACGAGAAATGTTAAATTGAAGAATAACCGTCAAGATTTCGACCATGTGTAATATGACATTTTTTGTTGCAAATCACTGGAATAATCTCCCCTTGAAGTTTTGCCGTTTTAAAAGTAGACACCCTGTATAGCAAAAGAACGCAATTCATTATGAAAAATCATGAAATCTTGTGAGTAAACCATCCTTTAATGGATAATTCGAACTCGAAAATAAAATATGTTGAATTAAAACTTTGCAGTTTCATTCAGATAACAGATTTAGGAATATACTCTGAACTCAAAACGACAAATGACTTGAAGAATGAATGTAGGTATCAGAATTCACTCATGAAACGATGCAGAGTAACGCATTGGCAGATGCACAATACATTCTCATGTTTCCACTATTTTCAGGAACACCGAAGAATAGAACTGTCCTTAAGGGATATATTAGTATATTTTGCTCATTTGATTTTTTTTCTATACTTTACCAAAAGATTCGTTGTTTGTTAACCAGAATTTGTCTTCCTTGATCCTTGAATTAATTTTTATACCGAAACCGGGTTTTTTCAACGCCTGAAGAGGTTTTGGAATAATGAAAGATTTTCAGCTTATCTTCCAGTCGCTGATGATTACAAATTTACCATTCAAATAGCTGTTGAAAATTATCAATATGTTCAAAACAACTAGTAAGTGTCGAATACTAATTATGAATTGATTAAATCCAACTGCAACAATAACAGCATACAATTTTATTGAAGCCGATCCTGTTCAGAAACAACCTGATGGCACGTATGCGCATTGTGGACCACACTGAAATTTTTACAACACTTCGGTCCAATTGATTTAGCATTCTAGAGTAAGTATACAGGGTGTTTGGTAATTCGACGTGAACCTTGAAAAGAGATATACTAGACGTCATTTGCAGTGAATTGCGTCGAGTGAAGCATGGTCCGAAAATCTATGGTTACGAAGATATCGAGATTTTTCAACTTTTTTGAAATTTTCTGCTCCGTTATCGAAAATGATTAATTTTGTGAGAACTACTCTACTCTTAATATTCAATGATTATTTTTTTCAAAGCTGAGGAGATGGTCCTCATCTCTTGTGCGTTTGATGTACTTTCACCTGAATTTATTAAAAACAAATTATATAATACCTATAGGTTTCCGTGGGATATTTCTTGATTGGATCAGAAGTTATTTAACTGATCGTAGTATATCAGTGAAAGTTGAAAACTCCTGGTCAAATAAGTGTGGTGTAGGGCTTGGTGGCTTGGTGTTCCGCAGGGCTCCGTGTTGGGACCGTTACTGTTTCTACTTTTCATTAATGATTTACCGAATCACATAATCACTGATATTCTGATTTTATTTGCGGATGATACAACGGTGGCGGTCGCAGCTCGGAGTTTTGGGGAACTCTCAATGCTTTGTGACACGCTGGTGTGTGAGTTCATGAACTGGTGTAAATCAAACCGCTTGATTCTGAATATGGAAAAAACGGAATGTATATGTCGCAGTCGGATTCTAAAATCCGTCAGTTTGCAAAATGACTAGTCATTTTGCAAACTGACGAACGTTTTCTGAAACGCTTTCAAGAACCAGATCGTTTTACGATCGGCCTGAAATTTTCAGTCGGTTTGTAAACCGCGTATAACGTATCAGACGGATTGTCATATCCTACATCCTTTTAAACGTTCCACCTGAAACTACTTGATCCGAAAAATATATAAGCAACAATTATCGATAGAAAAAATGGCGTTCATCAAATAGGTACTGAAAATGGCGTTTTGAACTGGTGGTTTTCGAGGTTGGAACTGATACCGAACAGGTCACTCAATTCTATAGAATTCAATGTTTCAATTGAAAAAACAATAACATTAAGGGAAACGGTAGCGAATTCCTCAAAGTTCGGCGGCCAAGGTTTCAAAAAATGTGCTTGCCGTCCGAACAAAAATCAGTGTAGGACAAGGGGGTGCTTTTGTTTCAAATCATTTCGAAAATTTTATTTTTTGTGGTCTTTCGATAATAAAATATTAAAACGATAAGTGTGAATAATTATTATTTCTGTATCCAGAATAATGAGGTACCTACCTACAGCTTATACAAATGCAGTATGGTGCATATGAAAGGAATAAATTCGTCATTTCGTAAACCGGCGAATTTAAGGAAGAATCCTGAAACACGTCAGTTTTTATTTTAAAACAGGCTACTTTTAAGGATACCTCTTGATTTTTGACGTCTTCTATATGAGCGTGATGACGTCATCGCTAAAATTTTTAAATGGGAATGTGGGTGTTGTGACACATTATTCGAATGGTCTTTTAAATATCTATTCAGCCATACCAATATGTGCAGTAATTGATTTACTTATTTTCATAAATATTATTGATGAAATTTCAACAGGTTTCTCAATAAAATGTTTTAAGTATTGGTATGATGTATTTATTGAAACACAAAAACAAATTTTGTAAATGCCGTCATTGTATTTTAGCTGAAGGTAAACAATTTAAGCACTCAATTCAGGTTTCGTTATATTTAATGAGTAATACATATCAAAAAATATTCATTGTAAAAATAAAATTTTATTAATTTTTTATACAAATACAAAAATCAATTACTGTAAATTATTGAAATGACTGAATAGGTATTTCGAAGACCTTTCAAATAATGTATCACAACACCCACATTTCCATTTGAAAATTTTAGCGATGACGTCATCACGCTCAAATAGATGACGTCAAAAATAAAGAGGTATCCTTACGAATAGACCGTTTTAAAATAAAAACCGACGGGTTTCAGGATTTTTCCTTAAAGTCGCCGGTTTACGAAATAACGAATTTATTCCTTTCATTTGCACCACACTGTTATTCAAATTGCATCAAGACACGAAATGTTTTCAGAATACGCGTCAAATGATTTGACAATCCGTCGGATGCGTTTTTCGCACTTTACAAACTGACTAAAAATTTCAGACCGATTGTAAAACGATCTTCATTTCAAGAGCGTTTTAGAAAATGTTCGTCAGTTTACAAACTGCCTAGTCAGTTCGCGAACTGACGGATTTTAGTATCCGACTGCGACATATATATTTTAGCAGAAGAAACATTGATAGTGTTAATCTAACTATAAGATGTATGAATACTTCAAAAACTTCCAAAGATTCAGTAAAATTTTTGGGTGTTCATCTAGATAGGTTGTTCAAATGGAACCACCACGTGGAATCAGTTCGCGGAAAATTGGGTAGTTCATATTATGCCCTAAGTAGAATAAAAAAAAGCCTTCCCCTTCAAGCTGTCATAAACGTTTACTATAGCTTGATCTATAGCGTATTAAATTACAATATTTTATTGTGGGGAAATTCGTGTGATTCCCAAAGAGTTTTTATTTTGCAAAAAAAAATTATGCGTTTGGTTTTCGATCTGAGACCACGTGACTCTTGTAGACCTTATTTCAGGAAACATTAACTCTACCGAGTTTATATATGTATAGATGTTTAATTTATATAAGGGAAAATGAGCATTTGATGACAAAGTTATCTAGTTTCCATAATTACGGTACTAGGAATGCCTTAATACTATGCGTTCCATCACATTCTACAGCCAAATATGAATCCTGTCCAATGAATCAAGCCATAGCTTTGTTCAACCATTTACCGAATAACTTAAAATCATTGAATATGACTAGATTTAAGAATTTAATTAAAAAAACACTGTTAATAAAGGGTTATTACAGCATTAAAGAATATTTTGATGATGATAATTTTCTTACATCTTGATTATATGTTGTGAATTATATTTGAGTTTATATGTTTTGAATATTCTTTACTTGACTTGTCCTATACATTTTATATATGTCTAAGGGATCAATAAAAATTATTATTATTATTATTATTAAAAAGTATTCACTAAAAATTCAGATAACCCGAGATATACAGGGTCATAAATGGCTGCACCTGTTTTCCTCATAGAATCTTGATAAAACAATTGAGAATTACTTGAAAAAAGTATTATGACCTTGGTGTACAAATGTCAAGAAAAACTTCCCTGTTTCATCAGCTTTCCAAAAAGGTACGTATGTCAATAATTTCTTCACGCAATCTAAAAATATGGCCGGAAAACCAAGCAGACAACAGACTTTTTCGAGTCATTCAGATATCCTATTATCCTTTATTTTACTCGGCGTGATTCGTAAGCCGTAAGCGGGCCATGGTTCGATCACAATATGACTCGAAAAAGTCTGTTGTCTGCTTGGTTTTCCGGCCATATTTTTTGATTGCATGAAGGAATTATTGACATATGTACCTTTTTGGAAAGCTAATGAAACAGGGAAGTTTTTGCTTCCATTTGTACACCAAGTTAAGATAATACTTTTTTCGAGTAATTCTCAATTGTTTTATCAAGATTTTATGAGGAAAACAGGTGCAGCCATTTATAACCCTGTATATCCCGGGTTATCTGAATTTTTAGTGAATACTTTTTCACAAGAAATAAGGACCATTTCCTCAGCTTCGAAAAAAATATTCATTGACTATTTAGAGTCGAGTAGTTTTTACAAAATCAATTATTTTCGATAAGGAAGCAGAAAATTTCAAAAAAGTTGAAAAATCGCCATATCTTCGTAACAATAGATTATCGGATCATGCGTTACTCGACGCAATTCACTGCAAATGACGTCTAGTATATCCTTTTCCAAGGTTCACGTCGAATTACCAAACACCCTGTATACTATATTATGATTTCTATGGCATGAACCTGCCTCGACGAGCCTGGTGTCGACTGAATCGGTTTCGGGTTTAGAGTGAGCCATGGAAGGTGTCGTGATGAGATGTTTAGATGGGGCATAGTGCACTCAGCGGGATGCGATTGTGGAGCGACAGACAATGGACTACATTTCGAACGAATGCGCGATAAGATCCCTTCCTGGTGGTATCCATGAGATTTTCTCCGCTTCCCCGGAGGCAGTGGACTGGGTTGAAGGCCTGGATATTCGCGTTCGAATGTTTTTTTTCATTTGTGCTGCAAAATTTGTTCATTTGTTCATTTATTATTTATATACAATGTCCTTTTTATTTGTGCTTCTCATACGAAATATACCTTGTAAACAATGCTTTTAGATATCCATTTTCAAGCATCATTCAAAATAGTGGTGATCGAGATATTCTTCATAATGGAATATCTGTATTTGGGCTGTTTCCATTATCTATGCGGTTAATTGTTACCAACGTTTTGGAAAGCATTCGCCTGCCGTCTTCAGGGTGTTGGTCCTGAGAAGGGCCGGTTTTTGCCAAACTATTGGCCCTATGACCCCGATGACTTGAAAGAGGCAATCAAGGATGAAATAATCCAAATTGAAACCGCTATGCTGGAGAGAGTAAAGAAAAACTTCCGCGAAAGACGTCGCTCGCCGAGGCCGTCATTTGGATGATATTATTTTCAAGACATAAATGAAAAAAAAGTTGATAATCTAGACTTTCAAAATAAAAAAGATTTTTTTCATATCTTCTCTCATATTCTTTCAACAGCTCCTTCAAATGTGGGAAACTAGTGGCCGACCATGTAGATTGACGGCAAAGTCAGCTCCGGAACCGGACGTTGAGAGAATACACAGGTCAGGTTCATCGTAGATCCATTGGTAACATCATAAACCTCACATTAAAAACGGATGTAGTTCCTTCAGGCCCGGATCTAGGGTGGGGCAAGCGGGGTTTAAAAAAATTATTTTTATTATTTTTAAATATGACCCGTGAGGGTATCCAGATATGGAGATGATGATGCTGGTCAGCAGCGGCATCAACAATGACATAAGGCTGATGATGGATGACATCGGTAAGGCTTTATAGTACATATACTCACAGGCGACAATCGAATAATGATTTAACCGGTTGTGACACTGCGGTGTGGAAAGCCAGGGGAAACTATCACACTATAGTCCCAAGAAAACAATTATGGCAGCAAAGGGAAAACCTTACAACGTTACTTATCACGGGATTCGGAACCCAAGATACGGCAGGGGAGGAAATTCGCGACTAGACTACAGGGCCTCCCAGGTCGATATCCTGCGAAACCCCTGTATTAACGATGAAACAGAATCAAATAAGAATAGGGATGTATTGGCAAATAACATCAGATCCAGCTTAAAGGTTGGTACTTGGAATGTGAGAAGTTCATATCGCTCTGGTAAGTTAGAAAATGTCACCAAAGAAATGGAGAGAATCGGTGTGGATGTGTTGGGGATCAGCGAGGTGGGATGCCCAGGCTCAGGAAAAACCAACACAGACAGTGCGACCCCATACTACTCTGGAAACAATCTCCCAAACCATTACAACGGGGTTGGCTTCTTGGTGAACCAAAGAACAAACAGGTCAATACTGAACTTCGTCCCATTTTCAGACAGAATAGCACTTTTACAGATCAGGGCCTATCCCTTCAACATAAGCCTCATCCAGGTTTATGCACCCACATCAGACAAACCCGATGTAGATGTGTCAAAAATGTATGGAGATCTCATGGAGTTCAAGAAGACAATAAAGAAGAACGAGGTGTTGATAATCATGGGGGACTTCAACGCTAAAATCGGCCAGGGACGTGTCAACGACGTCGTGGGGGATTTCGGTCTGGGAACACGAAACGAGAGAGGCGACACATTAGTTCAGTTTTGCGAGGAGGAGGACTTAACAGTTACGAACACCTGGTTTAAACTCCCCCCAGGCGACTCTATACTTGGCAAGCTCCACAACACACTACAGACAATATCGTGAGGAATCAAATTGATCTTATGATCGGTAAAAGGTATAGAAACGGACTCCAAGGCGTGCGAACATACCCAGGTGCGGACATTGGATCTGACCACAACCCTGTTGTCGGAAACCTGAAGATAAAACTAAAGAAACTGCTACGACCCCTTAGGAAAAAAATCGACATCAACAAATTGAAGAACATGGAGATTGGAAATGAAGTTAAAGCAAGGGTGGATACTGACATAAGGAATAAATTGAACACAAGCGGTAATCCAGGTATAGAAGACAGATGGACCAACCATTTTAACATTCACAAACTTGTGAGGGAAACTACCGGACGGACAAAACATCCTAACCTGATGAGAATTAGCGATGACGATGATGTGGTGATCACAGATCCTGATAAAATACTCGATCATTGGAAAAATTATATTGAACAACTATTCAAAGAACAAGAGCCAAGAATTACTGATTATCAATATAAAAGCGAAAAGTCTCCGAGGATACTTAGATCTGAAATTATACAGGCAATTAAACGTAGCAAAACAGGCAGAACACCCGACCCAGACGACGTGTATACAGAAGTCATAAAACTCTTCGAAGATGATGGTATCGACTATATTGAGGGCTTATTCAATGCCGTTTACGCCACTGGCCAGCTGCCTAATGACTGGCTCCAATCTGCCTTTTTCGTATGATAAGTCTGATGAGTCACACTCTCAAAATATTTTTGAAGATAATACAGACTAGAATACACAAATAATGCGAAGAGGACATGAGCTGCTGCCAATTCGGATTCCGACAAGGATTTGGTACCAGAGAAGCGCTCTTCAGTCTCACAGTACTCCTCCAAAAATGCAGAGACCAGCAGAAAGATGTATATATGTGTTTCATTGATTATCAAAAAACGTTCAACTGTGTCAATCATAAAGACCTGATAAAATTCCTTCAACAAACTGGAAGCGTTTGAGATGTGGGTTTTCAGAAGAATGTTAAAGATACCCTGGACGGCTCATGTCACCAACGTTGAGGTCTTGAGAAGGATGGATGAAGACAGAGAACTTCTGACCATGGTAAAGCGGAGAAAAACAGCATATCTTGGCCACATACTTCGAAACACATAGTACCAATTCCTGAAATTGATTATGGAGGGGAAAATTGAGGGGAAACGGGGTATAGGTAGGAAAAAATATTCCTGGCTCAAGAACATCAGGGACTGGACGAATCTGGACGCCCATGCACTGTTCAGAGTCGCGCAGAACCGAGACCATTTCGCTTTAATTGTTGCCAACATTCATTGAGATGGATATGGCACTTCAAAAAGAAGAAGATGACCCGACTAGTGCCATCTAACCTAAAAAAAAGGACAAACATCCTATCTGTCCAAAACTATACAAAATGAAATGATCGATGGCCACCAAAGTTCGGAATAACATTATTAATGAGATAAAGAAGGCCAACAATTTCACTATTATGTTCGACTGCACCCCAGATGTATCTCATACAGAACAAATGAGCCAGGTTATACGATATTTAGAGAGAACGGAGTCTGGATATGAAATAAAAAAATGAAAATTTTATTGACTTCCTAGAAGTTGACGGAAAAACTGGAGAACAATCTCACAGTGAATTCTAGATAAACTGCAAGCAGATGATTTGGATGTCAAAAAATGTCGTGGACAATCCTACGACAACGGATCTAATATGGCTGGCATATATAAAGGAGTCCAATCCAGAATTCTACAGATGAACGAGCTGGCAGTAAATTCATTTGGTGTTGTACAAAAACTGTATTCTTTCTTTCTTGGTTCAACCACACGATGGACAATTATGAAAAAGTGCATGAAAACAAATTTGAAACAAAGTAGCCAACCAAGATGGCCAGCTGAACATCAATCTGTTAATGCCTTGCTCCATAATTCACTGGGAGTTGTGACGGCTCTAGAAGAAATCAAAGAATCCTCAAAAGTCGCAGAATCCAAGTATGAAGCTGGACATTCATTTCATGCTGTGATGGATTTTAGATTCATCCTGAACTTAACAATTTGGGATCATATTCTGCGAAAGATCAATAGGGTCAACGTGGAAATTCAGAAAGGGAACATACATAATTCTTTCATGTTCATTATCGTTGTTGCAAGGTCTTGTGAAGATCTTGCAAGGAATGATAGAAAAACCTGTTGAAAACTGAATCTCGGAAGCTACACTCTTTCAGAAGAATTTGATGTGGAGCTAGATCTAGTTGGTTTATTGGCAGATTATTGTCAGAAATGAGAAAAAGATTAGAAAGCACATAGTCTGCATACGAATTTAGCATTCATCAATGGCCATGCTCTTTCAAACATGCCAAAAGAGGATTTGCAGAAAAATGGGACCTTTCAGCCCAAAAATACTGAAGAGACTTGAATGCAGTTAATTTTTGTTAGGAACTACCGGTATTTATACAGCTGGTTCCTGAAATTAGTGAAAGATCGACTTTCTTAGACCTGCTACAAATTCTTCACAGGCAAGATTTGCAAGAAGCTTTCCCTAATGTCAGTTTAGCTTCAAGAATATACTGCAGATTACCTACCACGTCTGCAAGCTGTGAACGAAGTCTCAGCAAATTGAAAATAATAAAGAATTATTTGCGTTCCTCAATGAGTCAGGACCGTCTCTTTTCTTTCTCAGATTTCGAGGAGCTGATAGCGTTCGCGGAAAAAAATCGGCCCGCGTGAAGCTGCGACGAAAAAAATCTAGTTACATTCCTTGTCGTATTTTTCTTATTATTAGTATTCATTTCTTTTAATCATTTGTATTATATATTTTTGTTATTTTTTAATGATTCATATATTACACAAATGGGAAGGGGGGCCCCCTTAGTGAATTTTTGCCCCGGTCAGAAAAAATCGTAGATCCGGGTCTTTCTCGATAGAAGGAGACAAAACCTAAATGACGAGTTATCCTCCAATATCGCTGATTAACCATTTCACTAAGATCTTTGAAAAATGTCTGATATCAAGGTTATATAAATTTTTGCGCTCTTATTCAAACACCTTTTAGTAACTGAGATTTGAATTGTGTAACAAACCACCCTTACGCCGGCCCTGTCGTAACCTTATCCACAAAGTACCGAGCCCTGCCGTATCAACAAGAGGTTCTACCTTATCAACCGAGCACCCGACGTGCCGAGAGGAAAGAAGTCTCCAGGGCAGTCGATCTTCAAAAACGACAAGGCTACGCGTATCGCTTCCTTTTAAAATAAGTCGATTTCAAGCGGATAACCTGGTACTAAGTGGTAATTACCAAAGATAACCAACATTCAAGCGCAAGTTGGTTATATGTGGTTCTTCCTGAAGGGCTATAACCAAGGGCAGGACCAGAGATAACCGCGGTTATTAGTGGTTATCCGCTTGAAATCGATTATAGTTTCGCTTGTATGTGAAGCCAGACACCCACTACTCGTGTATTTGGCAAATATATGCCACTTACCTATATTTGGGATGTAGTGGGAGTGGTTCACTCGGCCAACACTTGTTTGACAAGTATAATACTAGTCGATGCTCTCCCATTACTTGCCGCAATTAATTTGGTAGTTATTCTGTTGTCAGCTTAAGTCGAGTGTTTGTGGTGCTTGCGTTTATATAAAGTTTTTCCGAAATGGAGTGGACTCAAGAAGTCGTTTTCGAATTTCTGGATTTGTACGAAAATGAGCCAGTTATATGGCAACCCAGGCATCCACATCATAAGAACAGAATGAAGGCATTGTACCTGCAAAAATAAACGAAATTTACAGACGTTTTCTCATTGTAAACCTCAAGTTTAATGTATTCAATAAGAAAAAGCCCTGTAAGGGGTGGTTTCTGTTTGGTCAGGTCAGATAGAGGTATTCACTTACCTGTCTCGACTTCTGTTCAAAGTAGTCATCCACCATCTTCTTTTTCTTTTTGCCTTCTGAGCTTGATGAGCTTTAATTCTTCTATAGCAGTCACTTACTAGTCTTACTACCACAAAAGCCGCTGCCTGCTGCAGCGACAACGCGACTATCCATGGTCGAAACAAAATAAAAACTGATCGTGACTCGAGAGAAGAGAAAAAAGAGGGAGAGACAACGAAACTGCTGTACTTGCCAAGTACACAACTATTGGCATATTTGTCAAATACGGGAGTGGTGGGAGCGCCGTACTTGTCATTCAAGTTCGAAACTTGGGCTACTTGCCAAGTACGCAAATAATTGCGTACTTGCCAAATATACGAGTAGTGGGAGTCCGCCTTCACTCTAAGTTCACTGAATAAAGTTATACACATGCGTGCCTTAGTGTTTTTCCGATACCTCACAAAACTATATAAAAAACCCTTTTATAATTGAAGATAATATAATCAACCTTAGAAGTGGTAGACTATTATTGATCTAAGTGTAAACTCTGGATGCGAAACAAAGTTTGGGGATGGCTTTTTCTACCCTTTGCAATCAAAGAGGAACACCACCAATTTTTTTTCTGAGTGGGGCTCAAAAAAGGGAAGTTCATATGAAAGACCCATCTTATTTCTTGGCAAGGAACCACCCCTAAATTTTTACGCAACTTTTCATGTACACCCTCTATAAACCCTTGTTTCCGCAATATAAATAAGAATCAAACAAGGATAAAGTTTAGTACCGAAAAAGAATAGGATAATAGTTATTTATGTAATAAGGATCATAAAGACGATCATTATGGTACAAGTCGTGAATGTTATCGGGCGAGGCGTAGCCGAGTCCGATAACACGGCGTGTGCCATAATGATTGTTTATGATTCGTATTACATACAAAATTTTATCTGATGGCATTTATATCAATACATTTTCGAAAAATTAAAAACTGCATTTTCGACATGTCACAATGACAACTATTTTTTAAGGAGTAAATATTGTGTAGTTTCAAATATTATAGAATTTCATTATGGTACTTAGTCCCATAATGAGCTTCCTTATGTCATCAAAATTGAGTGACATAACGTTGTCATTATGACATGTCATCAGATAAAATATATTAAGTATTAAAATGGGAGGAAATCTTGTGAATTTTAAAATATACTTTTAAAATTATCAATATAATAATATATTTATTTGAGATAGTGTGTCCCTTGAACTTTCTATGACACCCAATCAAATTAATACAATTCCATTATCCAAAGAACTTCTCAATAAAATAAAACAAATCATAATAAATCTGTTGATTAATAAGAAAATGAAATTATCATAATGGTATGACTGCACAGCTTTAATTTATATCAATATTCGGTTTTTAGTAACTATGCTGATAAAAATATTTAAGTACACAAAACTACTGAATACTATTTGCAGTATGCAATAAAACTAAACATAATATTGATACAGTGTTAAATGATAGAACTAAACAAAGAGTCTCATTTACTCGGGCGGAGTTGGGAAGAATCTTTTTCTTTTAGGAGTGCCGTGGTTCCTGAAATTCAATAGTCATTAGCAACTTGAAACAAATACGTCCATGGACTGGACATATCATTGAAGTGTATAAACCCGACTACGCCAAAAGAAGTGTAATAGTTTTCGTGTGTATGTAAGTCTATTTCTTTCGCACGGTCTACACCCCAAACGGTTGAGTCCAACTCATGAGGTGACATTAGATTAGAATGAATTGTGGGAGTGACATAATCGATATTTTATTTCTAAAGAAGCTTCATTCAGTGTGAAAATACTGTTTATATGATTATCGGTTCTATAAGTTGGGAAATCAGTTCGGTATAATTGAAAATGATGCACAACAATTTTGTATGTGAGCAGGGCCACGCAAACATTAACATCTACGTGACAGGCAGCAGGCCGATTGGGCGGAATAAGGTCTTTTCCTGGTTTTGGAATCATGTTTACTTTTCGCTGCTTTAAAGTGTTCTGGCCAGTACCTTTGTCTGATTATGGCTTTGAATATGTTCATGTGTTGGTAAATTCCTTTTTCTGGTAACTCTTCTATATTTTTTGGAGGAAATTTATCAACTTGTGAAGCTTTTTCACATTGAGGTGGTAAATACCAGATTTTTACTTCAGAGATTTGAAAGGTTTGAGTGATCTCGTTCTATGGAATGTTTTCTGTTCTTCTCAGTCTATTTCACTATCGATACCATTGCTATTTGGAGTAGATACCTTGGCTAGGTGATCTGCAAGAAGTCGGGGTTTTTCCTCATCAACCAAGTGGGATTTGACTGATAGCGTAGGTGAAATGTGTAGTATTGGCTTCTTGCAGTTTTTTATGGGTCTCTAAATCTGTTCAGGCTTGCAACGTATTCATAGACGGATGTTTCTTTTGCCTTGAGCATTCAGTGCGTTAGTAAATCGATTCGGTTAGTTCTTGTCGACTGGGGGTATGTTAAATGTAAGATGTCTAGAATAATGGTGCAGGCACTGATTAGATTTTGTTTCGACCAACTTGAGAATATTAGCAATGTTTCGTTCTTTCCACTTCAGGGGGAGCTATTTACAAATTAAGACTGATTTTTATCAGATATTTCAAATATTTGAATTTATTCTGGCGAACGTGGCGTGTTAATGGTCGATAATTTTGTCAAGCAATAATGTGTGTTTATATTCTTGACATCCTGATGTATATTAGTTCTCAGGAAAAGTATAAAACTTTCATTATACGAAGATGCCATTCTGCTGTCATGTCATAATTGAATTTGGCAGATCAGCTGTTGATACATCAATCAATTTGACAACGGAAAATACGCTGAAATGATATTGCGGCGCCGCCACGAAACATTGCTAATATTTTCGATTTGGTCGAACGTCATTCCATTCAAAAATTGACGAGTGCCTACACCATTATTCTAGACATCTTAGTTAAATGCAATATCACTCTTATTCTTTCTTTATGCGCTATTAATTCTTTGATTTCTGTTGGGATGTTGTAATTTTTTTTTAGCTTGGCTATTGTTGGAGTTGCTTCCTCAACGGCCTTAGTGATGAGTTTCTTTATACATATTTAGAGCTTATTCTATGTCTTTTGGTGTTCTTAGGCTTCTACCTGCAGTTATAGCGTCTTCTATACTTGTCCCAATTTGTTTTTTTGTGTTGTCAAGTGATGTGTTTTCTATAGATCGTGAAGCTGCTGAATATTGCTTCAATTTGAGAATGTCCTGAAGAAAGGTATCAAGTCCATGTTTGTTGAAGAAATGCAACTCACGAATAAATCCAAGATTTCGGGAATTTTGCTGGGGTCGGTTGGCCAATAAGTGGGTGTGCCTGTCGATAAGGAGGAGTACCTTTTTTGATCTGCAAGACTCAAAAGTTGCCTACCATTAGGAGTTATCCACCTACTACGAAGTAAGAACCCAATGTACAAAATATATTCTCAAAATTTTCATTTTTGATGCGATGCCAGTAGATTGCTACAATTGTCAGATTATAAGATAACATTTCAGTATAGTATAGAATTATTGTACTCTTTTTCATACTTCGGTAGTTCTTTGTGTTTTACGGTGTTCTTTACCACAATTGCAGTACCTGCATGGGTAGTTTTGTCTGGATGATTGTTGCATCTCGAAGTACGATTTCTGGTGAAATGTGTTCCACACATCTATCGAGTTATTAAGAAGGAAATTTTCTACTTCATTCTGCAACTTTCATAATTTTATTGAATCTTTTTATGGACGTTGTTTACATATTCATCAGCATACTGATTTGTTTGATTATTTGCTAGAACATAACTTTTGATTCCTCACGAATAAGATTCATAGTGTCGTTGATATTTCCCAATTGCTATATTGGTGTTGCTGGCAATATCTGAGCTGCGATGATTCTGAGAAGTTCTTGTTTAATCGTGTTGATCTTGTTGCGTTCTTTTTCCATACTATCATTTTACAATTACGCCGATCAACTCGTTCATCAATGAACCAAAAAAATATGAAATGAACGAATCAATAAAAAAACGAAGAAGTCTAATTCAACATTTAACCGAAAAGGAAAATCAAGACCTTTACTCACTAATGTAATTTTTTGTGAGTAATATATAGGATGCACTTCGCAATCTTCTTTTCAATACCTACCCATATATTTTATGTTAGTTTGTGATAGTATTTTGATAAGTAAAAAATATATACATACATTTTAGGAGTCTTGACGTTCCTTAGTAATAAGGAATCTGTACTTGGTGTCTGCTGCAATCTTGAAGGGCCATAGCTGGGAATTATATTTATAAAAGTTTCCCAGTAGGAAGATGCCAATCCAAGCAAAAATCTCACAACCTACATTGAATAAAGGAGGGTTTAGTTAATAAAAATCTTTGCTATATTCATTCTAAAATTAGACATATTTACATATTGGAAATGCAACATAGAGAAATCAATGTGACAGACAGAGCATTCGCACCACATCGGTTAATTCATTTCCTTGCTGTCCTTGGCAAAACTACGGCCAAAGGTTGCTATTTATGTATTGAGAACTAGTTACTAGCAACACTAGTTTTGCCATTTGTCTTTTTGATCCTACACCTACTCGACCAATACTTGTGTTGTTTACTTCAAGTTGAAAATAAAAAAATGGAATCCACAAAAATTATCGAGCGTGATTCATTATAACTTTCGACTAATTCAAGGACAGTGCATAATTCAACAAACTTCAACTTTTTGAAATGAAGTACCATCTAAAGCAACCGTATATCGCTGGTACACTGAATTCAAATGTGGCCGTAACTCGCTCACTGACGAAGTAACTGAAGATCGTTCAAAATCAACCCTTGCGTCGCAAAACACTGATGCTGTTCACAAACTAATCGAAGAAGATCGTCATATGACATTCCGTGAAATTGAGGCATATTTAAGAATTTGATTGTTTAAAAATAAAACCTTAAGGAAGAGCGAACAGCATTTACCCAACCACAGCATGATGTCTATTGAAAATTACAGCGTCGAAACTGCACAACACACAAAACCCCAGTCCTCTAAGCCAAAATAAACATGAGATATCTGATTTTCGCGTCCTGATTTCTACCGGACCCCATATTTCCGAAACCATTTTCAATCCAGCGTCGACTTGGGATATTCCTCCCTCCTCCCTAAAGAACCCTACGGCAAAACTGCAGTCGTTGAGATACTCAGTTAATTAAAGCTTGGAAAAGTTTATCGGATTGGAAAACAACTCCCGTCAAAAACCTTGCCAATAATAATTCGCACTTACATTTGCTTGCTGTTTTGCCTCATATATGAAATTATGTCTATTCCTTTTGTCATCTATGTCATCTGAGGAATAGCCTACAATAGTGGGGCCGAAAACTATGGCCAAATTTTCGGCAGGCATCTTTATTTCTTTCCTTTGAGATATCCTGTAACAAAACATCGCAAAAAGATTTACCATGTCATCCGCATATTCAGGAGTTTACAGCTTCAAAATGAATAAAAAATTTCAATGATGTACAGATATCAGTGGCGGCTCGTGACAGTGCCATGCGGTGAGGCACATAAAAAAAAACCTTACATAGGCTGTTGCAAAACTATTTCGTCCATGCAAAATTACCTTCTATAGCACTGAGTATGATAAGCCTAATGATCAATTTTCAGGTATAATTCATCCAAGAATTCATTAGTTGCGTTCGTTAAATACATATCCGCGGATTGAAGGGAGAGAATACGAACACAGAACATCTAATTAATTCGTATACGGATATACAATTAAGTGACTTCGGAGCAGAAACTGTGAGGGAAGTGTCCACGTTGGGTTCCTTCATTCCATCTGTCGACACTTTCCTCACCGTTTCTGCTCCGAAGTCACTTAATTGTATAATTTAAAAAAGGTATGAAAAACTTCGCATCGATACCTTAATACTACCCTGGCCTGATCTCTCTGTTCCAGGTTTATGAAAATCCGCAAACTTGGGTGATTTCTTAGCGGAAATCTTGTTTTGTACAAATTATACGCTGAACTGGCATTTTATTTTGATTCACCATAAATTAAAAGCATATCAACAAGTTCATCTATATATATATAAATAAAAGAAAGATGTTGGTTACACCATTTATAACTCTAGATCGGATGGACTGTTTGTTATGAAACTTCATATATGGATTCGTCTACGGTCTGGTTATTATAAAATACAATGAAACTTTGAAAAAAATTTACTTATACAGGAAATGCTTTTCCTCCTTTTGAGTAAGGCCACTAGATGTCGCCTCAGTTACAGTTACGCTCCGCTTATTCGTTTGGACTTCATTTGATATTCTCCGCGTTAGATGGCGATATAAACAAATAGTGTGTACAGTGACAATATTCCCTCTATAGTCACTGTAATAGTGTGTAATTTGAGTTGCCTACAACTCTGCGCTGTTGGGCAAAACCAAAATTTCTTATCGTAGGAGTACAGATGTCTAAAATGATTAGATTTCGTTGAGATATGAGAAAAGTTTTGTTCTTACCACTTCAGATGGCGCTATTCACACATTATTAGTTATTTGTATAGTTTTATTTATTCCAAATAACGTAATCGTGAGGGTTCTATATTTGACATTATCACAATTAAATGGCGATGAATTTCTTGAGGCTTTCGCGGCCATCCATTGATGTCATCTGTTCTTTTTTCGAGCATTTCGGTCGTCGTGGTTTGAAATGGTCGAAAAAAGAACATATGACATAAATTACTGTTTAATTTACATAGGGCTTATAGTACCGTGAAAGGCTATTAACAGATCCAGGAGCGGGTGAATATCACAGTGAATTTTTATCGAAATGCCAAGTAAATCGGATTTTGGCGATCAGTTCCAATCGTGAGATATCCATTCTCATCTTTTCTCATAATTTTTAAAATGTTTTTGAATTTCTGTTTGGGTAATAAATATATTTGCGGAAGTAATTGAATCCAAAATTGCCATTATTATTGATTGACATATTATTTTTGTGTATCTGTTCTGTGTGATAGCTCATATCCATGGAAACATTTGACAGTTCGAAAATCAGAGAACCAAGCCGTTGATCTCCGATCACCGATGATTACGATTTGTGAAATCCACAGCAAGTATCATTTAGGCGGAACAAAGTTCGCCGGGCCAGCTAGTTATTTAATAAACGTAAACACTCGTACAATCTGCACTGCACCCTCGCCGTAACACGATCGATTACTGATAACAATCGATATTCTGACTCAGGTATGACAGGAGGCCAAAAACAAGAGATGTTGATATCTACGGAGAAGCAAGCGAAGGAGTATGTTCGGACTCAGATTCACGCAGAAACTAGAAAATATTCTAGTTTCATTTTCTTGAAACAGGGGTATTTATTTATTTGAACAGGAACTTCAACAGGAAACCCAATAATAGAGGTTCACATGTTTTTAATTATACTACAATTAATAAAAATATATGTGGTTTCTTAACATCTAACAAAAATTCACACTTCTACAATATTTGCAGGTGGACAAACTTAATCTATTATTAAAGAAGAAAAACCAATAAAAATAAAAAAACAAAACACCTCATCACATCGAACTCTCAACAATATGACGATTTACAATATCTTTCAACCGATTTTCTGAAACACCTCAATCTGATGTTGAAGAAGTCTATGGTACTTATGTGCCAATTATAAAAACGCAAGATCCTGATGAACACTGAGTGATATCGCACATTTCTTGCAGACTTCGTAATATAAAAAAGTACTCTCTGACGATCCGAATATCGGGGAATATTGAGGGTGAAAAAATGTATCATAGGATAGTCGAAATAATTATTCAGAATCCGATACAAAAACATGCAGTCAAAGAGTATTCTGCTCTGCTGCAGACTCAGAATATTATGATTGATCAGGCTTTCTCTGTATGGAACTGAAGGCTGGCGACCGACCATATAATCAACATTTTTTTTCATACTTTTTTTGCACTTTTTCGGTCCTGTCTATATACTTATGAAAATGGGGTGACCAGATTGGGGATACATACTCCAAATTACTTCTTACAAGAGAAAAATATAAAGTTTTTATTGCTGAACACTCTTGAACTCTCTTGTAACACGTAGAATGAAACCAAGCATCCTGAAACTTTTTGTGACTATGTTATCAACGTGCAGAGAAAAAGAAACTTCAATTCTGAAAGAATCCCCAAATCCCTAACATGATCAACCGTACTCAAGGTATAACCATCAAGCGATAACGGATTTCTGAACAAGTTAATTTTACGTGTGAACGTTATATGGAAGCATTTTTCCAGATTCAGAACAAGATGTCTTTACGCACAGAACCTACTCAGCCGATTCAAATCCTCCTGTAAATACCTAAGATCCCGAACATTCTTATACAGGGTGAGTCTTTGACTTGTACATATATTTTAACTGTAGATTCCTCTCATCAAACGAAACACTTTTTACCCATACCATTTTTCAAAATTCGGTTTCGTTTGGAAGATACAGGGTGTCAAAAATCCATGAAATTAACACTATTCTTTCCATATATTCGGAACCGATATTTCGAAAGAACTGAATTTTGGTTGATTGTTTACTCTATTAATGGGTATATTCCTCAATTGAAACTTATTTCATATTTCTACTGGTAAAAAAGTTACAGTACAGTCGACTTATAAATTCACGCAAAAATACTATAAAACCACTTGAAAAAGATGAACGGTTCATGTTTTCGAAAGAATTAATTATTTTAGAAAACAAAAGTATTTTTATATTTTTTCAATAACACGCGTCGTTCTCAAGTTATTCCTAATTGTATAAGATTGAATTAGAGGAAAAAATCATGAATTTCAAGAATAACCTGAATGCGGTCCTGAGTCAAATCTCATCGAATACGATTTTTCTCTGGCCTCTCAACAAGTTACCAACGTTGTCAGAATGTTTTTCAACTTTGTCAAGACTAAAATCTCTATGATGAAAAAAGTTGGATGTAGAGATATGTGATAATAAAATTCCACAATCGTGGGACATAAAATTATTAATTTTATATGCAGTTTCTATTTGAAATTCATTGTTACCAGTCCTTCAGCCAAATATCTATCGAAACAATATAACTCGACACCAGAACGACACTAATAATATTACATCAATTCACTGAAAGTCATTTACATAATCATCACCTGTTTGCTTCATTCTCTGTAAATAAATAAAGCGTGAAATTTGTTTATGCCGTGCTATAACGTTTTAGGTTGGACTGGTTGGAGCACAGAGCATCGCGGTTACATCTACGGCCTTCTGAAGGGAAGAGTGGCCTACTCTTAGACAAAGGGTCTAAGGGCCTACTCTTCCCTTCAGAAGGCCGTGGATGCATGGCAACTGAAATTAGGAACGTAGCGCTATATTGGCGATAGGGGACGTACTGCTTTCTTGAGTTCGCATTGTTTGAAGAGAAAATCGGCAATCTGGCATCGTCTTCTCTATAGTTCTGTGCTATATCACAGAGAATGTGGTAAGCTTATGTCATTGACCCTGAATCATATGACTTTGGTTAATGGAGTTAGGATAGGTTAGTGAAAAACCATTTTTTATGCGATCGTTTTAGAATATCGAGGAAAATATGAAAAAATTATTGGTGTTTACAAACTAATCTTCAGGAAAATCGAAGGAGGAACTTATTTTGGTGGGAGAAATATAGCTTTTCAATTGCCGAAATGATCGGGCAGAACTGAGTGTTTTGTTAGGAAATATCGTGTTTGTAACATTCTTATTCAAATAAGGTCAGTGCTTGAGTATTTTCTAATTGTATCAACCAGAACATTTAATAATCACCTCAATTTCAATCGAAAAGTATGAACTTTGAGGTGTTTGCAGAGAATTGATCCAGGCACGCATTAAGCTCAACTTTTTTTTTCAAATGGCTATATCTCTTTAACAGAGCCGAATTCGGAAAAATGGAAAATGAAAAAAAGGTTTCCTTTAGCATCAAGAATCTACAGTTAAAATATATGTACAAGTCAAAGACTCACCCTGTATATCTTCAAATCATCTGCATACATCTCGAAAAGAGAATGAAGAAAACAATCCGAAATACTTCAAACAAGGAAGGGCCCAAGTGTGAACCCCACTGGCGTATTTAGGGGGGGTCCAGGGGGGGCCAGCCCCCCCCTGAAAGATTCTAATCAAAAACTACGTATAGGTATCACAAATATGCCAGGGGCCGCGGCCCCCCCTGAAAACTGAGGCTAGATGCGCCTATGGTGAACCCTGTATCACTCCCGATATAACTTCAACAGCATTAGAAGAACCATTTGCAACCACAAACTGCTGTCTACCCGAGAGGTAGGGCCCCATCCATTTCAAAAATGTTCCCGTCACGCCATAATCCGCTAGTAAAGCTAATAGAGTGGGATGCTTTATCGAAAGCCTAAAGGTGAATACAGACTATTCTGACGTGCCGTGACGTAGAATCACGTCACGTCAGCAGTGCTCACATTGGCCTAATATGAACGTTAACGTCAAACTGTGAGTGATATAAAAATGCAACACATCGTTCTGTGCGTTCACGTTCATATCAGGCCAATGGGAGCACTGACGGTACCTGACGTGACGTGAAATCACGTCACGGCAGTATTCACCTTTAGACATGACCGCATATATGGAATCCACCTGAATACAATCGTCCATATTTTTCGAGATAAAATAAATATTCAAATTCGACAAAACAGATCTCCCCTTGAAAAATCCATGCTGGCGATCTGTCAATTTGGATTTCATCTCATGAAAAATTAGGATATGTCTCAAATATTTTCCCAAAATGGCTCAAAATAGATACTGGCCTGTAATTTTGTATGTCATTTTTTGTTACCGTTTTCCAGAATAGGGATAACATTTGCCAACTTTCTTTTTTTTTGGGGAAAACGTCCATAAGGAAGGACTTATTGAAAATTATATGAAGTGGTTCCGCAAGTAAATCACCACATGACTTGATAAAAACAGGAGGAATCAAGTCTGGTCCTGAGCGATTAATTTGAGCTTTTACTGAATCTAATCCTATACTTTCGATATGAACTGACGCGTTGAATAAAGAATTGGTTTATCCGAGCCTTCATCTTCAAAGACACCAGCAAAGTAAGTTGAAAAAGCATTAGCTATAGAAAGTTCATCTTCGAAAGCTGTATGTCCCGAGTTCACTACAGATGGGATGCTTGATCCATTTTTCATAGAATTAACATAAGTCCAGAATGCTTTAGGACTATCAGGAATACTCTCATCGGCATTAGAAATATAACTTTTATAATCTCTTTGAATTGAAAATTTAGATTTCCTCTGAGTCCGCATGAACATTTCATATTCGAATCTGTCTCTGAATCTTTTAAACTTTTTGTGGAATTTAGTCTTAACGTTGATGGCAGCGATAATTCATATAGACAATTTTAGGTGGAATTACTTATTTTGATGAGTTCTGACATCTCTCAAAATAAAAGCCTCACCTTTAAATACATCCTGTATTCTATGACATCTCAAGAATACCTAATACTTTCATATTCCCATTGCCATAAAATGTTGGTTTCATTTCTGAAACCTTACGATTTGGATACATATTGGAATATTTCTCAGACTATAAAAAGAGGAGACTTCAATTATAATTATTGAAGCCAATTTACAAATCAGAACAAAACGGGGTGTTCGAAATTGATATTTTTATTTTTTAATACCACGAAGTTTACACTGCGAATGGACTTCGAATCTTGGTTTGAAGGAATCCCCCAGAACCCGACAAAACATTCTACCTGTTTTTAATCACACTTCTGCCACTTGTTTAGCAACGGCCTTCAGTTCGCCACCCTATCACAGTTCACCTCATATTCTTCCCCACGCCGGAACCCGTTAATTTCGTATCCTTAAAAGTGAATTTGTTCCGTGAGATAGGGACTCTACTCAGTACAACAATGCACGAGACCAGAAAATCAGCTGATGCATCTCTTCAAGTCAGACCAAACGTAAGTACCATTCCTTCAATGTTTACTTTGTTTTTTCTCTTATTTTCGTGGTGATAAGCCGTCCATTCTTCTTTTCCCCTTGTATAATCAACACTGGGTAACTGTACTACTACGGAATCAAAATGTAGTAGTAATTTTTGCAATGTTGTGACGTTCTTTGAATTCTCTAATAAACTCTCAATAAAAATGAAAAGTACTTAAGTTTGAAATTCATTTACTCATTTGTGCGTGAATGTCAATAATGAGTACAGTAGAGACTCGATAATCCGGAGAACGATAGTCCGGATATCACACTAATCCGGATTGACGTCAAGATTATATTATGTACCTTATAATCCGGATCTCAAGACTCAATAATCCGAATTTGCGATCGTTGCATACGTGATTATTAGTTCTAACTTGTCTTAACTTGATTTTTTATCGGAAAAGGCAATAAAACACATATTTTACATTGGGATTGCTATGGGCAGAAGAGTTTTATATTGGAATTACTGATATTCTGCTTTTGAAAGAAATACAGGAAAAAGCTATAGTTGAGCATTCTCTTACAGTTGAAAAACAACGTGAAATATCTTATTTCAAATAATATATTCGTTTTGTGATTTCGAGATTGAAGCCTTTATTTATTTTAACCGTTTTTCAAAATGCATCTCTACGAAATTGCAAGACGCGATATTCCGGATTCCTTAATAATCCGGATTAGCCCTAGCATTAATTAATCCGTATTATCGAGTCTCTAATGTATTTGTGTCTTGAAGTTTTGTCCATTCTTCACATCACATAAACTTTAGTATCGGAATGTTTTCTTATTTTGTGTTACTAATGACGTTTTACGCAGTGTTATCATAACGATATCGCGTATGAAAAGTGAGATTTGGATTCATTTCTGAATATTACTAGCAAAATACGTTGAAAAAATGGCAGTTTGTGTGTTAATTGCGGTAAATTGGACTATTCGAATCCTGCTTCGAGTTTATTTATCTCTGATCATTCTATGAAACAGTGGCGTAGATTCTTCGATTTTTGGAATTTCATTTTTCGAATTCCCTTCGGATAGTGAGAGGAGGCACATTTGGTAATCAATTCTGAATTTGGATGACTCCGTTTACCTAACTCTAAATCTGTTTTAATGTTCGGAACATTTCATGAATTCGTCAAGGATTAATTCACTTTTAATTCCATTTCCATTCTTCAGTACCGATAACACCAAGCCAATGGACCTTTTAAAGTTAGATTCTGCAATGTTGCCACGGCAGTAGCTAATGATATTGCTATCCTCTTTCTATGGTCTAAGGAATATTTTATATCTTACCAAAGGAAATACATTTTCAATGCATCTTGTTAATTATACCAGAGCTCTCTTGAAGATAAGAATGGACTGGTGTACCAATTCTTATCACCACGATATTTAAAGAAAAAAATTATGTATGAGATAGAAACGATACCACAAGGTAAACACTGAAGGAATGGTACTCACACTTGATCTAACTTAAAGAGATGTATCTGCTGTTTTTCTGCCTCGTGTATTGAACAGTCTCTTAAGGACGAAACTAATTCATCAGACACGAAACTAACGGATTCCAACGTGGGTAAGAATATGGGGTGAACTTTGATTGTCTAGCCAACTGAAGGCGCTGTATGATTGTTGCTAGACAGGTAGCAGAAGTGTAAAGAACAGCTACAATTTTTGTGGGGTTTTAGGTGAGTCATCTTAGAACTTCAAACCACAGATAAATAGAGCTCTGGGCCTTTTTTGTTACCGACGAATTCCATTCGCTGTAAAAACTTTGTGGTATCAAAAATAAAAATATGTATGATAAGGGACGTACATATTATAGTTTTCTGGTATTAAAAGTACCGAAGTAATGAATAATGAGCTATGTATTGCCCAAAATCGAAATAAATGTATCTCGAGAACCCCTAGAAATAGGGTTAGTTAATACAGTTCCATTTGAAATATCATAATACTTTTTAATATAAGCTGCATTATCGTGATGCTGCAAATATTTAAGATCGGTAGAGAAGTGGTTTCCACCGAAGAAACCAAATTATCGATATCATAATTCTCTGTAAAATTATGGACGGTGGTAAACTTTGTATATAGCCCGCTCCACACTCATGGCAAGAACCTCGGCCAATACCGCGAACGTGAGTGTAGATGACTTTCTTGTGTCACGTTCGCGCTTCGCGGCCTTCCCCGTGAGTTTGCGGTCTCCTGTCCCGCGACAAAGGCTTCGCGCCTAAGCACAAATGTTCCATCCACACTCATAGACCTTCGCGGTTCCTGCGCAGTAATGATTTAATGCTTGCTCACTGACTTTATTTGCTTTTGAAATGAATGGTTCATGTAGCAATGAAGTGGAATTAGAATAGATTCAGATTCAGATAAGTGGAATGAGAATTTCTTGATTATTATCAGAATGAACCCTTTTTATAGCTGGATCAACAGGCGAAAAGTCTTCGTAGACAGCGAGGATGCCGCGAACCAAAGTGCGAATATTTGTGTGAGTGTGGATGACTTTCTTGGCCGCGAATTCTTGTCCAAGTTCACGGCAAGAATTCTTGGTGCGATTCGCGCCGTGAGTGTGGAGCGGGCTTATAGTGAAACGATCTGTGTCAAAGTTAAATATGAGTGGTATTCCTCTACTATGTTGTCTTAATAACAATGTTGTGGTCAACAAATGAGGTTTTTTTTGGTTTCAATGCAGACATAACCGAGTATATCAATAATAAAATTATGTGGTGAGAGGGTGAAAACAGATGCAGGTACCAAAGTCACTTCACAACTGAATTTTTTCAGGAACAGTTTACAATAAGACATATAATTTGAAATTTTTCACTCACCTTTGCAAATGAAGCATCATGAAGGCTAGAGTATCTCTATTAGGCTGTGGAAGTTCAGAAATTTTAGTTTTGATCTTCTGTACATCGTTTTCTTCACAAGCTGTCACAAAATCATTCCACATAGCCTTGGTTATTAAGGAGTCTTGTAAAGATCTCAGAAAATCTTTGACAACTCCGCAGAGGACATGGACATCAATATCAGATAGACATGGTGCAGCTTTACCCTTCAGGAAGCGCTCCTAAAAAAAGTACGACATGAGGAATCTGCAGAATTTATCTAGAAATGCCAGATTTTTTTTCGGTTAAATTTCTTTGAAGGCCACTACATAGGCACCTGAAATCATTCAACAGTTTAAGGGACGTTTACTATTCTACCTTTTCCGAACACATTCCCTGCTAATTGAATTGACAATAAATACCTTAAGAGTCTTAACTTCCTTCTCTGAACCTGGCACTCGATACAGACCAACTTCATTGGTATCCCTTAGTTCTATTTCATTAACACAGTGAATTATCAGGGGTGGCACCATTGGAGGGGTTGTACCGGTATAGTCTCCAATAACACTCTAAAATTGTATTAACAATGTTGAAATGTATAAAAAGATTCTATTAAAGCAGAATTCTTACCAATCCATTATTTTGATTTGGGGTATGAATAACGGGAATGCAGGGTATTGCTAACTTGTCTTTACATTCTACATGGCAAGTATTCTTACAGTCTTTACATTTCCATGCCAATCTACCAAATCGCAATCTAGACTGGCAAAATCCACAGTTGTCTGGCAAAACAACAGTTCTTTTTTGAAAGACATGTTGTCTAGCACCATGAATGTAATTATTGTTAGAATTGCTATCTGTTGTCTCATGAGGAGTCTTTTCCGAATTTAATCTATTAGGTTTAGGTGGCCCTTCTTTTCTGTTCCAAGACTGGAATATCATATCACTTGGAATGGCTGGCTGGTGATGATACTGTGGAAATATATCAGAAATTGAAAGAGATGTATTCGACATGCGGCATTTCGAAAATATTCCAAGCCCAGTTAGGTTGATCAATACAAGCATGACAGAGCAACGAGACGGAAAAAGTGCCATTGAAAGTACGATCTTACTTTTCAATTCCATTGTCGTCCGGTTGTCTAATTGTGTAAATCTACTTTTAACTGACTTGAAATTACACGCAATGATTAATTTACAGGATGGGCAGAATTGTTTGATACCTAAACTACAACTTTTACCTTGAGATTGCAGAAAATAAATGGAACATTGCTGTTATCTTACTTTGAAGAATATGTCAACTGCATTCCTCTTTCTTTTTTTGTTTTGTCAAAATTGTAATATACAGGATGTTTCACCACAAACTGGACAAACATATACAGGGTGGCCATTTGAAAAAGAAACAGACGAGATTACAGACGAAATAAATTTTTTCGATAGAAATGCTCGGACAGGTCGATTTCTGTTTCGAGGGGGACAACTTAAGACGTCGGTTACGGACGCATAGCGCTTCAACCCTTGCTACTACAACCCCCACCCCCAATTTTTGAATAGGGAAGATGGGGTGAGTGATACCTCAATTCAAAGGTATTTTTATACTGATTTCAGCACAGTAATTGTTTTTTCATTTTATGCATTAGCTCTCGAAATATTCTTAACTAAGTATTTGAAATTGAAGTGGCGTTTTCATGGCACTTGTAGTGTTTTTTTGTGAAGAATCGACATCTTGATTAAAGATTTCTATGTTAGTGGATTGGAGGAAGGAAGCCACAGTCATGGTTGTTTTGAAGCTCAAAATGTCGATTTTTCACAAAAAAACACTACAAGTGCCATGAAAACCACTTCATTTTCAAATACTTAGTTAAGAATATTTCGAGAACTAATGCATAAAATGAAAAAACAATTACTGTGCTGAAATCAGTATAAAAATACCTTTCAAATGAGGTATCACTCACCCCATCTTCCCTATTCAAAAATTGGGGGTGAGGGTTGTAGTAGCAAGGGTTGAAGCGCTATGCGTCCGTAACCTACATCTTAAGTTGTCCCCCTCGAAACAGAAATCGACCTGTCCGAGCATTTCTATCGAAAAAATTTATTTCGTCTGTAATCTCGTCTGTTTCGTTTTCAAATGGCCACCTGTATAGCCGTGTAGATGACACCGAGGAAGTCATTTTTACAAGCTTTTATTTAGTTTCACCTGTCCCAGTGTCTGTAATCAAATCTTGCGGACGAGTTCTGTAATCATGATCCCATTCTATTCAAAATTGGTATATGGGGGTCGGAAATTACGATTCTTCAAAATTGAGAAATTCAAGATGGCGGCTTCAAAATGGCTGATGAGTGTTGTTATAAAAGCTTGTCTTCAAAAATATTTTTTTGAGAATCAGGCTTGTTGCCTTATGACACATATATCCCGTTTTCGACGCATAAACGAGATACAGGGTGTAAGTCAACTTTGAGCAATATTCTGATATTTTTTTTCAAAAAACTTCGGTGAGAATCGAACTCTCCACTCTCGATTCACTCGCGTTGCTTTGATAACGGAAATTCATAAGATTAGAATAAATCCTATTCATACTCGTAGAGGGTTCAAATTCTACCAAAGGATTTTGTAAAAAAAAATTTTGGATTATAAATTCATCTTTCTATTCGGGTCATTCTGGCAGCCCATTAGCACAATTTTGGCCTTCGTACGGCCAACAGTTTTCAAAAAAAAAATATGAATGTACTCCGAGCGTAACCTTTAGAAGACTACAAAAATAAAAATAATGGAGATTATTTTACTTCCAAACATACGTTAACAACGTCATTTCTCGACTGACAGGGTCATAGAAAAGTTCTTTTTCTCCGCCTAGGCGGAACTCGTGGTCGCATTCTGCCCATTAAGGGAGGTGGTACAGGTCCGAGCTCGCGAGATCCCTTCAAATATTGGGCTTTTTATTTCCATGATATCTCAGTTCATATGCGGCGTAGACAAACAATTTTTTTTAATTAAAGCTTAATAATTTCTTCATAATGTGTATCACTCGCTTTTCCGTTTTTCTTCGTATATTAGGAAAAAAACCTGGTGAGCTATAATTTCATAAAAATCTGGACAAACGATTTTATTTCCATGATATCTCCGTCAATTTTCGGGATAAATGTATGAAATTTTCAGTATACATGCGGAATAATATTTTGCAGAATGTGTATTACTCGCTTTTCCGTTTTTCTTCGTAAAAGGTAAATTGGGGCAAGTGCAATCACAAAAAAGCAAAGTGATTCTTATACCTTAAAATTTATAAAAATTCATTATAACTCTAACTTTAATTTATGCTTGTATACAAAATACGACGTTACAGTATACCCTGAACCAAAGATTATATTTCATTTCACTTTCAAAATACATTTAAAATCAATTTTTATTTTTGTAGTTTAGTGATTGCAATTTCCCCATAAAAACGGGAAAGTGCATTCAGGCAACATTATTTTATTTATTTATTATTTAATTTTTTCTAACAGTTTAGATATATTGTGTGTTAGTGAGACCTGGCTGGATGTGAATATTCCAGATAAGTTTGTTGGCATCGGGGGTTATTCTTTTAAGAGATTTGATAGGTTGAGCCGGGGAGGGGGCGTTGGTATATACTTAAGGGATAATATAAAATGTGATTCGATTGTGGTTAGTAGCGATATTGAACAATTATGGTTAAAATTGATTTTGAAGTCTGAAACTCTCGCTGTGGGGGTTGTGTACCGTCCTCCTAATGTTGATTTAGGAAACTTTTTTGACATATTTGAAAGCACAGTTTCGGCAATCACAGCAATTGTTGATAATGTTCTGTGTTTAGGTGACTTTAATGTTGATCTACTGGATTATGGCAGTAAAAAATCAAACTTTGTTATTGAAGCTTCGGAAAGTTTGGGGCTTGTCCAAACTGTTAGGCAACCTACAAGAATAACTGATAAATCCGCAACTTTAATCGATTATGCACTAGTATCAAGACAGAGCATGGTAAGGGATGTTGGTACAAAACATGTACCTGAGGTGAGTGACCATGAACTAATATTTCTTAATCTGAAAGTGGGGCATACACCGAGTAAGATTAAATATAAGACCTCTCGAAATTTCAAAAATTTTGATTATGATCAGTTCGACTCTGATCTTAGAAGTATACCTTGGAATACCATATATCAGTTGAATGATATTGACAGTAAAGTAGATTTCCTCTCTGATAGTATGAGTGCACTTTTGGATATTCATGCCCCATTTCAAACATTGCGAATAACTGAAAAGTATGCCCCTTGGCTAACCAATTCCGTTAAGGCAATGATGAAGGATAGGGATGAGGCTTTGAGAAAATTTAAAATTACAAAAACTGCACAACATTGGAAACAGTATAAACAATTTCGGAACCTTGTTACCAAAACAATAAAGCACGAAAAAAAGGCTTTTTATGAATTTAATATCGAAAAAAGTAGATCATCCAGAAATATGTGGGGTACTGTGAAGACCATTTTTAATGATCACGATAGGCATCATATTCAATTACCTGACCACCTTGACAATGTGGATCATATAAATAACCATTTCATTAATTCTATTCCAAATTTAACACAGGATGAAAAAATTATAGATTACTATAACAATAACGTGAATGACAAAGTGCGATCGCAATTGGTTTTCGAAACAGTTGATGAGATTGAGGTTCTTAGGATGATAACAAGCATTAAAAATAATTCAGTGGGACATGATGGAATAAATTCAGCCACATTGCAACTGTATTTACCTTTCTTGTTGCCATATATTACACATATAATTAATGAATGTTTAAAAAATTCGATTTTCCCTACTAAATGGAAAAAAGCTCATGTTATTCCAGTTCCTAAAACAGCTAACCCTCAAGATTTCAATGATTTAAGGCCAATTAGCATTCTACCTACCCTTTCTAAAATTTTGGAAAAAGTCATTCATGTACAGATACAGAATCACTTGGATAAAAACAACATTATACCACCATCTCAGTCCGGATTCAGACCAGGACATAGCTGCTCAACTGCACTATTAAACATCACAGATGATATATACAGAGCCTTAGACAAGAACAAGTTGACAGTTCTCGTATTGCTGGACTATTCGAAAGCATTTGACACCCTGAATCATGATGTCTTGCTTTCAATGCTGCACTGCATAGGGTTAACTGATGGAGCAATCATCAAGCTTATTTCTAGCTATTTGAGTCAAAGATACCAAGCTGTAAAATACGCCAATTTGGTCTCGGACTTCAATGAAGTATTTCAGGGGATTCCTCAGGGCTCCATTCTGGGACCTCTCTTATTTTGCATTTATATTTCCCAATTCCCCCTACGGTTTCTTTCCTGTATGCAGCACTATTACGCGGACGATACGCAGGTATATTTATCTTTTACTCTAGAAGAGGCGAAGCAAGCAATAGCAGCACTCAACTATGACCTATTTAATATGTATTCTTTTTCTTCAATGCATTGCTTGCAATTAAACACAAACAAAACGAAAGCAATACTATTTGCCTCTAAAACTAACAGGGATATATTTCTCAATAACTTCAGTAACCAAATTACACTTGTATCTGATATTATCCCCTTCACTGATGAAGTAAGGAATCTGGGGCTTTGGATGGATCAAAACTTGAAATATGCTCATCATGTTGGCTTATCATTGCAGAAAGCTTATGCCGCCTTGAGATTAGTTTATCAGCATAGATCGGTACTGTCTCGGAAAACTAAGTCAATGCTTTGTGATTCTTTAGTGCTGTCTCATATGAACTGTTGCGATGTGGTATATGATTCTTGCATAAGTGTTGTGGATGGAAAACGGATTCAGAGGTTGCAGAATTGTTGTCTGAGACTAATATACGGGATACGGAAGTACCAACCAATTTCACACACCCTAAAATTTTAGGGTGTGTGAAATTGGTTGGTACTTCCGTATCCCGTATATTAGTCTCAGACAACAATTCTGCAACCTCTGAATCCGTTTTCCATCCACAACATTTGTTTAATTAAACAATTGGCTAAATATGAAAAATCGAAGGTATGTACATCGTGCTTGTTTGTATCAGAAAATTTTGAAAAATCACAAACCTCCTTACCTATATAACAAGATAACTTTTCGTACAGACGTGCATAATGTCAATGTGAGGTTCAAGAATACTCTCACTCCTCCCTTGCACTCAACTGAATTATTCAAGTCTTCCTTTACATACCAAATTACTCGAGTAGTAAACCCTCTGCCTTATGTTATCATGATGTCTTCCCCGGCCAGGCTCAGATCTTATTTATTGGATAAACTCATTGATGATTGATTCATTTTTTATGCGAAAATTATGTATATGTTAAATTTCTTTTGTAGCGACCTTCTCTGAATACCACCTCGAATCTTGGGTTAGGTGTAAGAACAGGCGGGGGTTGTGCAGTAATGTCCAATTTCCCGCACTGAACCTCGCCCTATTTAATTGTATAAATTGAGCTATTACCAGATGGATCGATAATAAAGACCTTTATTATTATTCACGTTAAACTCTATTTATGAGATATTCGGTTGAGTGCAATCGATTAAGAGGTGTTAAAAAACCATATATAAATTTTATATTTTCTTCATTAATCGTTAAAAGAAATAATATGATAACAAATCAAATATTTCTTTAATAACGTTCTTTTTGCATTTGGTTCAATATTATTCTTAAAAATAATAACGGCTTCTTTTTCAGTTACAGGTAACCGAAATACCTTCATTATTTGATCCTGGAGCACAACTGACAGGTCGTCTTCATCAGGCAATACATAATAATTTAATTTTAATGAGCGCAATTGGATTTCTTATCTGGGGGTGTTGGATCCTTCAACTGTGAAAATCCAATGTAGTATACAATAGTATATTATTTCATTAGGAGGAGAAGTGTCACTTTTCGTGGCGAGCTTGAGTTTATCCGCCGAACGGAGTGAGGCGGATAATTGAAAGCGAGCCACGAAAAGTCACTTCTTCTCCGAATGAAATATGCTATTTTATTTCCAAACGTTTTCAAATTCATGAAAAATGTACATTTATATTGTAACTTTATCAAATAAAAATGACGTTTGAATTGGAAGTTTTCGTATTCCATGCATCTATGTTCATATTGTTCATGGTAACCAAGTAATCTTTTTCGTAGCAACACTTTTCCTGCCGCCGGAGGGAAAAGTAAATATTTCTCCGCCTAGGCGGAGAAATAGAACTTTTCGATGATCTTGTCAGTCGAGAACTGACGTTGTTATCGTACGTTTGGAAATAAAATACCTTGCTTGGAATGTCCAAAATGTTACATTGGACAGACCAAACACCTACTGCAGTTGCGGATAAAACAGCACAAGTACGACTGTGACCCGAGATTTCCAGATAAGGAAAATACTACTGCCCTAGCAACACACCATTTCACAGAGGGCCATAATTTCGATTTTCAGAATGTAAAGATCATGGACTTCGAGGTGAATGGCAGGAAAAGAAATATAAGTAGATGATTTCAATAAGACTCAACAATACCGTCAATTACAGGACCGACACGCAAGACCTCATTCAAATATATTCGAATTTATTGGACAGGTACAAGGATATTCTCAGCCCATGACTGCGCGGACAGATTATGCATGTGATGTGGGTGAATGCAAGTATTTCAAACATGACACACTTGTCAGTTTGGACGATGGAAACAACAAACAACTAGAGGAATTTTCTATTTGTTAGCGACATTTTATTTGTGTACACCCTCTGTATTCAAGTTTCTGAACAACTTTTGTGTTCGACTTAAAGAACTAATAATGGCTGATTTTAATGTAATTATTGAAATTATAGTAGGTATCCTTAGTTTGTTCGGGTGAAAAGTATAGCCTATGTCACTCAGGGATAATGTAGCTTTCTAAGTCCAGGCGCGCACCGAGGTGGCGTGGCGGTGGGGTGGTAGCCAGGTGGTGAGCTAAAGCACATGTAAACATATCTAGCTACGCGTATTGAAGTGGTGTTGTGGTGGCGTGGTGGTGGGGTGGTGGATGCAATACGGAGTGGTGCCACTAGTCTCGTGCATGTTTAATTCTTGAGTGGCAAGCGAGAAGTCGCCACATCGATTCAGATTCAAATTATAATATTATTTCATGAAATTATAAACAATATATTATAAAATCTATGAAAATAGATTGGGTTTCTATTCTAAGATGCGACACCACAAGGAATCTGATTCGTAGTCCTTGTTCAGAAATCTCCTTGTCTCTACGATTATTCACGGGACGACTATCACCTGAGCCATGTTCAAGAACAAGCCTAGGCTAGAATTGCAAAGGAAATGGGAGAGGAAGTTTGTATCCTTCTTCTGGAGTAAGGTTCCACTTTTTTAATCAACTCACTGAATGTCTCTTTCTTCATTCTATAAAATATTTAGAATTTTGCATTGTCCAAGTTGAGATCTCTCTTGAGAAGACATTGGATATTCCCTATCTTTTGTTGTGTCGCCACAGGGGATGGACCCAATATTTAACTGTTGCCTTTTTTCTCGGACTTCAGCATTCATATGAAGAAGTTGCACATAGGAAAGCACATCTTCATCAGACGAATGCATTTCGACAACTGATGAAGTAGAAGTGGTGCCACTTGCCACTTCAGTGCGCATTAAACCACGTCGACACCGTTTCGCCACCTATCCTTTATCATTCTGCTCTCCACTTCGCTACCACCCCATCCCCACACCAACTCTATACCACTTCAGTGCGCGCTTTGCAGGGTGAAAGAATTTCTGAAATCGGTCCAGTAGTATTTGAGCCGAGTCGTATCAAACACACAAAAATACAATTCCTCTTTATAATCTTAGTATACATTAAAGAAAGAAGAGATACAGTTAAAAAATAGTAGAAGTGGGTACAAATATGAATGAGAATAGGTGGAGTGACGTAAGTCAATATACGGGGTCATTCTCCGCTATGGCCTTTCAGACGATTGGGGAAAAATATTCATAACTTCGACACTAAAACATTTTCAGACCTCTGCAACTTGCGGTTATACCGGAACCTAATTCAAAAAAAATCGTTTTCAAAGAAAATGATGATATGGGATCATCTGCTGAGAAGGCCATTATAAACGAATCAAGATGATCAACCGATAGAAATCCTTTTATCAGAGGTGAAGCTGGCAATAAGAACAGCCAAGACACGAAAAGCCCCAGGTGGCCCAGGTGAAGACAATATTTATGCTGAGATGATCAAACTGTTGGATGATGATAGCCTTAAACAACTTTGTTGAATAAGATATATCTCTCTGGAACTTTACCACATGATTGGAAACAATCCGTGTTTATTCCCCTGCCCAAAAAAAAGCGGAGCAAACAGGTGTTCACAATATAAATTGGTAAGCTTGATGAGCCAAGTACTGAAAATTGTCTTAAGGATCATACATAAAAGAATATTTGCAAGGTGTGATGAATATGTAGGTGACGAACAGTTCGGTTTTCGTTTGGGTTTTGGAACTAGAGAGGCACTGTTCGGGCTTAATGTGCTTCTACAGAAGTGCAGAGACCAATCACAGGATGTCCACCTATGCTTTATCGACTACGAGAAAGCTTTCGACCGAGTAAGGCATACAGAGCTTATCAGTCTACTTCACGAGCAAGGTTTGGATCAGAGTGACATCAATATAATTAAAAATTTGTAGGGATCAAGCCGCAGCAATAAGGATAGGGGATAGATTGTCAGACCAGGTTTCTATAAGGGGAGGTGTAAGACAGGGATGCATTCTCTCTCCAACTATTTTTAATATGTATTCCGAAAGGATATTCCAGAGAGCATTGGAAAACATCGAAGAAGGCATTAAAGTAAACGGAAGATTCGTCAATAACATACGATATGCAGACGACACCGTTATATTAGCAACCAGCTAAGAAGGGCTTCAGAGACTGATTAATGCTATAACAAAGGAGGGAGATCTATTTGGTCTGAAAATTAACACGGAAAAAACAAAAATCATGGTTGTGTCCAAAAAGAAAAATAATATAAGCACCAGTATAAAGATATACAACAAAAAATAGAAGAGGTGGAAAAATTTAGATATCTTGGTTGCTGGATAACAAAGGATTTGAATCCGGAACTGGAAATACGTTGTCGCATCGAAAACGCATTCCTCACAATGAAAAATTTGTTGACGAACAAAACCTTATCCCCGAACATCCGATACAGGTTTGTGAAATCCTATATACAGGGTCTTTCACGAGGAACCTCACCCATATTTATACGGGAAACTACTGAACGTATTTTCATGAAATTCAGCACTTATAAGTATTTCACGATGCTGATGAAATCTAAAATATTTTCAAGGCATGAGCACCTCCGGTTTTTCCGGAAATGACGTCAACTTCCGTTTTTCAAATTAGAACACCATTTTTTTATTGCAGAATTAGATTCCTTAGAAAATTTCAAGTTATTTTGATGTAACATTTTTAAGTTCTGGTTGGAAAATTCTCTCTGAGCGGGAAAATTCGAAAAAAAAATCGAAAATAGAGCTCCGCTGAAACAAGAATAACTTCGAGGTTTTTGGATGGAAAATTTTCATTTTTGGGATTTTTCAAGATGTAAGATTGATGTATCCACTTTAAAAATCGAAATCGCGATTCATGATACAGGGGGTGAAAAAATCGCTTTCAAAGGTAGGGATGACAAAATCGTGAAAAATCAATTTTTTCAAATTAGAACCCCATTTTTTTATGGCAGATATTGAATCTACGTTAAAAAATAATGTGAGTGTATGCACCACACCCTTGCCCAAATAAGGATATTTTCTGAGTTATTCACAAAAAACTGTTTTTCGTCTTGAATTTTCAGCTATTTCTTTTCCCTTCACGCCAAAAAGATGAAATTTTCAGGAACTGTTATTTGAACCATGCTGTAGATTTTTTACCCCTTCTTGAAACCGACTTCAAGTTACTATTAGGAGAACCATGGCAAACTCTCGCAGTTATAACTAGAGAAGATGCTCAAAGTTTTGACCGTTAATTTCTAGACATTTATTTATACGTCTCAGGAATGCTTCGTGCGTTGCTCTTCTTATTTCATCGGGAGGAAGAGATCTGCAAAAGTGTTTAGAAACCAAATTGAGTTTCAAAACTATGAATCTAAAAATCTAAACAAAGCTGAACGCATTTCTGACTCGTTCTATGCAGTCCTCTTTATCAGTCAGGGGATTTGAGTAGACAATATTTTTTATCCTACCCCAAACATAATAGTCTAAAGGAGTTAAATCGGGAGAACGTGGTGGCCAAAGATGTGGACCATTGTTCGCCAACCATCGATCTTCAAATAGCCTGTAGAGGATATTTGACACATTGAGTGAATTGTGTGGAGGCGCGCCATCTTGTTGATACCATAAGTCATTATGATTCTGTACTAGCGGCTCAATTATTTGAGTCAATATGTCAGAATATCTATCTCCTAAGGGAGAACATTCTTTAAATAATGCAAACATGTGTAGTGTTCTATCTTACCAGTTAAAGTCCCATCATAAATGTGAACATCGAGAATTGCATTATTTTTGATGGCGCAAAAAACATTGAAACTCCAGGTCTCTTGAAAGTTCCATTGTTTGAAGTGGTGGTTGTTCTCTTCATCCCAATAATGACTGTTATGCCTATTGAAAGAACCATTCTTTGTGAATTTAGATTCATCTGTCCAAATTATACAGTCCAAAAAGTTTTCATTCTCTTGAAATCGAATCATCATAGCTTCGCAAAACTCTGTTCTCCTGACGAAATCAGTTTCCTTCAAATGCTGTACCCTATTGAATTTATTGGGTGCATTTTATGTTTTTTTAATATTCTCCAAACACTCGATTGAGATAATCCCAGATCAATCTCGGCATCTTTGAGAGAATTTTGAGGATTCACACGAAAATATGCAAGAACTGTAATTTCGTTGTTCTCATCTTCTACTACACTTTTTTCTCTGTGTATAGTTTTCTTAACGAAAGATCCGACATTTCTCAAGTTTGTCATGGTTCTGTTAATGGTATCTCTCGTTGGTCTGGGTCGGTCAGGAAACCTCTCAATGAACAGTCGAATCGTTCTATCTACAACTTTATTACATTCTCCATGAAGTAGAATGAGATTTAAATAATCTTCATTGGTAAAATTAGGCATATTGATCGATTTTATAACTTAATACGAATTATCACCAAATTAATAGTAAACACAAAATGCTACTGAATAAAGAGGAATTTGGCAGATGTAATTAATGATATCTATCATAAAAAAAAAAGAATGTAAAACATGGTAAGTTTTTGCATATGGTTCATAAGGAATTATTTATTTATCACTGGAGAGAAAACCGATGGCCGATTAGTTGAAATAAAGAGGTTTCCGATACAAATTCGAATCCAAATTCGCCATCTATTCAGGAACAACCTGTAACTTTTTTCTCTTGCACATTAGGGTAGTAAAATCTGGAACATGGTTTAAGTAACAGTTCCTGAAAATTTAATGTTTTTGGCGTGAAGGGAAAAGAAATAGCTGAAAATTCAAGACGAAAAACAGATTTTTGTGAATAACTCAGAAAATATCCACTTTAGGGCAAGGGTGTGATGCATACACTCACATTATTTTTTAACGTAGATTCAATATCTGCCATAAAAAAATGGGGTTCTAATTTGAAAAAATTGATTTTTCACGATTTTGTCATCCCTAACTTTGAAAGCGATTTTTTCACCCCCTGTATCATGAATCGCGATTTCGATTTTTAAAGTGGATACATCAATCTTACATCTTGAAAAATCCAAAAAATGAAAATTTTCCATCCAAAAACCTCGAAGTTATTCTTGTTTCAGCGGAGCTCTATTTTCGATTTTTTTTTCGAATTTTTCCGCTCAGAGAGAATTTTCCAACCAAAACTGAAAAATGTTACATAAAATAACTTGAAATTTTCTAAGGAATCTATTTCTGCAATAAAAAAAATGGTGTTCTAATTTGAAAAACGGAAGTTGACGTCATTTCCGGAAAAACCGGAGGTGCTCATGCCTTGAAAATATTTTAGATTTCATCAGCATCGTGAAATACTTATAAGTGCTGAATTTCATGAAAATACGTTCAGTAGTTTCCCGTATAAATATGGGTGAGGTTCCTCGTGAAAGACTCTGTACTCGTATATGCATTTCTTTTATATGGAATTGAGTCATGGACGTTAGGAGTCAATTCTATTGCCGGCCACTCACGAGGCTTTCGAGACGGGCGTTTTATGATGGTTTCTAAGGCCACGTGCGAAAAGAGTCTCCGTGAATGCTCAAGGGCTCTTAAAGTGTCATAAAAGGCCCTAAAACGCCCGTCTCTGTAGCCTCGTGAGTGGCCGGCATAAAAGACGCCTGGAAGCGTTCGAGATGTGGGTAATGCGCAGAATGCTCAAAATTTCATGGACGGAGCATGTATCCAATGAAACTGTCTTAAGAAGAATGAATGTGGCAGAGAAATGCTGGTTGTCGTCAAGAGGCGAAAGACGAGCTATTTGGGACATATATATATAGAGGCAGAAAATATGGGTTCCTGAGACTGTTGATGGAAGGCAAAATTGAGGGTAAGAGAGGGCCTGGCAGGAGAAAGTGTTCATGGTCTGAGTTCCGAAGCATTGCTGAGAATGACACAAGATCGAGAAAGATTTGCCGAAATTGTAGCCAACCTTCTATGAGATGATGGCACCTCAAGAAGAAGAAATTTCTTTTTATTTACATTATGATGTGTGATTTATTGCCATACCTTTTTCTTTTTTTTATCTAGAACTTTTCTTGACCAACATCTAAAGCTAATTTTAACTTGGTCAGAAAAATCTAAAAATGGCAAAAAATAATTTTGTAGTAAATGTCTAGTTCTTTGATTTGTTCCACCTCGATGACTTTGAAGGCTAATTCTAGCAAAAGTAGAGTGTTAAGTACCATTTTTTATCAATGATTCTAAAAGCTGACCGTTGAGCGCAGTTTTAAATTTTGATAATAACAAATGAAATGTGAATACGAACTAGGTCTCCCATACCGTTCATGAACGGTATTCACATCTCATTTGTTATTATTTATAGTGGCAAATGATTTGTGTCTTATTTCTTTCATTTGAATAGGTAGCGCCCTACCGCTTATGTGATTAATATCAATATTTATTATTGAAAAAAATCATTGGGAGATAATGTCCGAGAATGACGTCCTTAGATATTCTGTGACCACTCATGCGCAGACATCATCGAAATCCCTTCCTAATCGGTAGCTGTCGAACTGTCGGAATAATTTGATTCGCTAAAAGTTCCAAATACAAAGTTCCAGATAAGTATTTGGCAGCGTTTAGGTTACCATCGATAAAAAATTGCCCTATTATGCAATTCCCCAGTATTCCTATCCGAACATAGAGTTTTTCGGGGTACTGGGTACGTACAGGAAAACTCAGATGCTCATTCTTTCTAGACCAATATCTTACTACTCATGAGTTCTATTCAAGGAAAACGATGATTAATCAGTGAATAAGATATTGCTCAGAAATGAACTATTTTCGTTCTCTTTCTCCATCATTGTTTCACAAAATTCTATTCGCTTGATATGGTCTTCTGGAACAATTTCTTGACTTGTTCGAACATTAAAACATCGGTAACCGTTTCTTCTCAAAATATTCCGAACAGTCCAATCGCTCAGATCAACTTGTTCAGCAATTTTTGTACTCGAATAAGGTGCACTGGCTTCAACAGCAGCACACACATCTACCTCCTTTTCCGACGATTCTTACTAATGGTTTTTGGTGGTTTATCTAACTTGCAATTACTGCTCTTTCGTACACACCCGCATTTCTCGATTTTTTTAATTATTATGGAAATGACGGATCTTGAAGCTATCGGCCTATCTCCATAGGAAACAATAAATTAATTTATTGTCCCATCAACAGATTGACCACCGAAGTGCCATTTTATGATTTGAATTTTTTCTTCAACACTAAACGTTTAGATTTGCGGGGAATCTTTATTATTTTCAAACCAGACGGTCTAACGTCGAGAGAACTGCTGCGATATCGAGTGAGCTCGAAATTCCCACTATTCAGTCTCAGTCTATGCCATTGAGTAAAGTCAATCATTTATTCGTTGTCGCATTGCGCCGAGGGTTTTGATTATTTAACTGGTCAACTAGGCAATATTCATTTTCTCGTTTTATGCTAGATTCCCTATGTTTATAAAATAATATACCGAACCGGTATTCCGAATAAAACCAGCCAAGAATGATTAAAATGATTAGTTGATATAAATCGATAAAAAATTCTTACCTCATTCTTCTGCGGAGTTTCTGGAAGTGGGGCAGATGGAGCATAAGCGTTGTGTGAAGCTGGTACATTGGGTGCGGAAGGTACATTGGGTGCGGAAGGCACAGCCTCAATAACGGAAGTGGCTGTTATTGGACCATGTTTAGGCATTGTAAGAGTTGTAGTAGCTCTAACTGTATCACTAGTGCTTATCTAGAAAACAAAAAATGAACCAAATCATGTATAATGATGTAGTTGCTCAAGTTTAAGAATCTGGAATATATGTGATAACAAATGATATTTGGGATAGCCTCTGAGTGTTTGACCCAACATATTCAAAGAAAGTTACGTGAGAAAAAACATCTTTTTTTTTGTTCACCCAGTTCCAATATCTTTTATCTATAACTGAAAGTCATTCTTGGAACCATAAAAATGAAAATCATACATATAAATCTTCAAAATCTTAGATATTTGTTGCTTTCAGCATCTCATCATTTATTAACTAGGTATACTAAAATGTTAAACATTATTTCAAATTTTACCTCTACCACTTTATGACCAGACGATCTACGCTTCTTCATTGCAGGTTGATCTGAAGCAAAATCAATACTCGGACGAGGTTTTTTCCACATTTTTCCACCATGGATTTTAGATACATCTAAATCATCTTCAGATTTGGAATAACTGAAGTCCGAAAGGATAGACCCTATGAAATTTCATTAAAAATCAGTACAGTCAATTACATTTCAGAGAGAGAGAGAGAGAACTGTCATTTATTGTCATACAAAATACAACAAAAGCCATCGACCTACGGTCCTTCAGCTATAGCTATACATTTCATTATATGTACTTATAAAAATAATTGACAGATCATATAATAATTAAAAGGAGCATTTTGCACAACTAATCAACATATACAGGATGTCCAAAGTTCGAGTGCCTATTCGACGTTTCTGGAGAACTGGATAAATTTGAAATCTGAAAATTGGGATTACGATATTGTTCGAAATTCTCTACAGACCTAAAATATTTTTGGAGCCTGGGCACTTCCGGTTATACAGGGAGTGAAAATAATTTGGTCCAAAAAATGTTTTTCAATTCATTCGTTTCTGATATGATTGTGTATTCAATGGTGAATACATTTCTGTTAAAACCATTGCTTTCATTAAAATAGTTTTCAAAATATCGAAACAAAAAACCTGAAAAAAAGTGAAATATTCATAGTCAGTATTGAGTCCATTTTTCTTATTCTGAACATCCCGAGTGTGAACCGTTCTCACAACGTCAAAGTAGAAGAATAAGGAAAGGTCATGCATCTTTTGAATTTCATAAATATCATCACAGGGTTATGATACTTGTGAATTATTAATGGGATAATTTATCTTCTATGGTCACAGAATATTCTCATGCAAAAGATAAGATGCTTTGACTCTACGTACAACATGAATCCAGAAAAACTCAAATACCTCAGAAACTACTGAATTTAGGAGCAAGAGCATCTTAGAGTGCTATCACTCATTTTTTTTCGCAGAATCCAACGCAATCATAAAAAAATAGGGTTTCAATTTGAAAAAAACAAGTTATGGCCAATTGTCGATTACAGTTTTTGACAAAAAATTTAAAACACTGTAATGATAATTATGAAATTCAAAAAAAGCATGACCTTTCCACTTCTACTTTGGCGTTGTGAGAACGGTTTGCACTCGGGATGTTCAGAATAAGAAAAATGAACATAATACGGACAATCAATATTTGATTTTTTTTCGACATTATGAAAACTATTCGAATGAATACTATGGTTTTAACAGAAATCTATCCAGCATTGAATACTCAATCATATCAGTAACGAAAAAATTAAAGAAGAAATTTTTCGAACAAATTTATTTTCCTCAGGCTCCAAAAATATGTTAGGTCTGTAGGGAATTTCGAATAATATCATAATCCCAATTTTCAGATTTCAAATATGTCCAGTTCTCCAGAAACGTCTAATAGGCACTCGAACTTGGGACACCCTGTATAGAGATTCGTTTATTTACATTGAAATAAGTCGCATCTGAAACTTAGAGCTGGTCGATTGTACCTTATACTGGTCCACTGGAATAGTTTACTATATTTTCATGTTGCCAAACTGAGCAGGTTGTAGAGGTTTCTTATACACAAAAACTATTTTTCTCATTAATAATGCTAAATTGATATAACTTCTCGTAATTTTCAATTGAGACATTCTTTTCGGATATATTATCAATGAATAAATCAAAGAATATAGTTGATTATGCTATTTTACGTTAGAGGCTATTTATTGTACGAATGAAATTCAGGTTAGAATTATTATCTCTACTTTAGTTCGAAGAGGGATGGAGATACATTTCTCAACACGTGGTTATCGAAGAAACACGTTGCCGGTAGGATGAGATTGAAAGTAGTTGAATTTCAAGAAAAACTGTGGTTGAATTTGGTGGCTGTTCATGATTCAGTGGCTTAGAAACTCTAAATAAGAAAGTTTTCAGCTTGTGTCTGTTCAGGTACAAATTCATATCACAGTCAGGATTTTTTGTTGTTTTGCAGACAGTCTTTGCTACATTTATTGTCAGTTTGGTGTTTCATAACCACTCGTTGCAAAGAATAAGGTCTTGATTGCCCAAAAATTCTAGTTTGTAGGGACTACGACTACTATCAGGCAATACTAGTTTATAATTATTCTTGAACATTAATAGTCTGTAAATGAAATTGAAGTGTTTTTTTATATAACGAGTGACAAAATATTCTCAATAATTCATTAGCAAAATTACAACTGAATTCCAAATATTGGATCTTCACTTGATGAAAATTCATTCCAATAGGGATTAAATGATAAGTTATTCTATTATCAATTTTAATTATTTAAATAACAATTGTTTCGCCATATATCAGCTTCATCAGATATCACATTTTTGAATAAGTTATTTCTGAACTGAGGTTATTCAAAAATGTAAAATCTGAAGAAGCTACTGAGTAGCGAAACAATGGTTATCTAAATAATAAGTGGAACTAGAATAACTGCCAATTATATTCTATTTCCACTTTTAATTATTCATTATAACAATTGTTCCGCTGTCATTTGATTCCTATTTAAATGAATTTCCATCAAGTGGAGACCGAGTCAATCCAATATTAAATATTTTTGTAGAGTTGAAATTAATACAAATCGATTAATCAGATACACCGCGTTCACTGATATAAATATCAACAACCGCCATGAATCTGACTCGAACTTTGTACAAATCATCATACATGGAACCAATGAAAGTTCCAACCTCATCGAAAGCGGGTAGAAGTCGACCTAGGTTTCGATCATCTTCAGGACAACATAACCCTACCTTTAAGATGATTTGTGGAAAGTTCGAGTTAGATTCACGGCGGTTGTTGATATTTATATCAGTGAACGCGGTGTATCTGATTAATCGATTTATATTAATTTGTGTCCTTATGGAAGGAACTTTTTTGATTTTATTAGAGTTGAAATTAGTTATTTTAGTAGTAACTGTGTTTTATTGCAAGAATACAAATGGCCATCGACCAAGGGTCCTTCAGCCTAGTTATTTTATTTAGTAGTAACTGTGTTTTATTGTAACAATACAAATGGCCATCGACCAAGGGTCCTTCAGTCTTATTTTATTTATTAATTTGAAAATACAACTATTATTCAACAATTTGTTGTTATTATAGTTGACTTAAAACTAGAGTTTTAAAATTATTAATGTACTCTTGATATGTCCGGGCATACTGTTAAAAGTTGTCAAGCATATAGGTATGGGAATGGGACCCCTCCTTCGACTTTCTGTTTTTGGTCTACATAGGTAGTAGGAATTTATTTGTCTTCTTTCTCGGTTAGTTATAATTTGGACTCTCTTCATCAGATTTTGACTATTTATATGTTGATTTTCTAGCTTGTAAATGAGTTTACACTGTTGCAACTTAATCAATTTGTCCAGCTTCAAGTATTGGTAATCTTTATATAAATCTTCAGTTGGATATTCATATGGAAGATGGTGGAGTGTTTTTATTACTTTATTTTGTAATCTCTGCAGTCTTTTCTTATTGAATTTTGTTGAGTTTGGCCATATTATCGACAAATAGCTGAATACTGAGTGGAAACAGGCATAAAATATATTTTTACTTGTCCTCTCATCAAGGAATGACTTTAGATGACGAAGCTTTGACAGCAATGGTGAGAGTTTGTTTATGATCATGTCCACATGTACATCCCATTTCAATGTCTCCTCTATAATCAATCCCAAGTATTTAGTTTTTGTCACTTGTATAAGTTTCTTACCATTAATAAAAAGATATGGATGGATGTTGCTGTTAGTTTTTCTATTTTTAAACAAGATGTACACAGTTTTTTCTTCATTTATAACAAGTTTGTTTGAGTACAACCATTCACTGTATTTCTGCATATGCCCATTGACCATTTCCTCCAGAGATCTTATATTGTCTGCACTATATATGATGACCGCGTCATCCGCAAACATGAAGAATTCCCCCAGCAATCCTGATCTGACAACATTTTCAACTTTCAACATATACTAGGTAAAGAAGTGGTCCAAGCACTGTGCCCTGCAGAACTCCAGTTCTGATTTTTTTAGAGCTACTTTTTATCCCTTCAACAATCACATACTGTCTTCTATCGATGAGGAAGGACTGAAACAGTTTGAAAGCGTTTCCTTGTATTCCTATTTTTTTTATTTTTTGAGTAATATGTTGATTGCATCTTCGAGTTTTTGTAATATGTGTTCGATGGCATCAATTGCAGCACCTTCTGTTGAACTTTTTATCTGAAATCCATACTGATGTTTAGATATCTCTGATTATTTTTGCGACCCAAATATCGACCAATAGAATTGCACCATTCGACGTCACATGGTACAACCTACATGGTATTATACTGATAATTTTTTGAAAATTTTCTCTGGTAGTTGCTATATATAAAAAACAAAACATGATCCAGTCAAATTAATCACACGTCAAACTGACAGGTTGAATTCAATTGTGAAAATTGGAGATTTTGCATGAAAATGAGTCGATTTGGAGTTTGTTCTCTGTCCACCATCGATAAAAAAGTCAAAGGAAATGTTCCCATTAATACGGAGAAGTCAAAAAAAACAGTTTGGAACCAATTTACTACTTTTTGTACTGAGAGGGAATACACATTGAGTGCTGAAACGAGTGAAGCGCAATTGGCAAACATTATGAAAGATTACGCTTACAATATGAAGAAAATGGATGGAGAAGACTATAAGGAAGGTACAATAAAAACAATGTGGAATCAGACTGCAAAATTACTTCAAGAAAAGTATTTGAACGATTTCGACATCAAAATCAACCCATTTTCGGATGCTGCATTCAAGACCGCTCGAGGAGCTCGTGATGCCAAGCGTAAGGCTTTACAATCTATTCCGGAAAAACTGAGGGCAAGTGCAGCAGCGTTGGAGGAAAAAGATTGGGATGCAATGACCACTGTTTGGGACGAGGAAACTCCTGATGGCCTCCAGAAAAAATTATTCATGATAATATCAGTGGAATTGGCTTGGAGAGGTGGTGAGGGCAGCATGGCGTCAATACATCACTTCAAGGCAGAACAGCGAAATGACGGGGAAACAACTGAGAGAATTGAATACAATCCAATTTTCAGCAAGACCACACAAGGTGGTGATAAAAAATTATCAGACAGCAAGTGGCTGGTGGAGAATCGGGAAATCCCTGACAAGTGCCCAGTGAGACTGTTCCAGAAATTGAGAGAGAAGAGAGATGCCAATATCAAGAGCGACAGACTATTCCTGACCCAAAATCCATTCTGGAATAAAGTTCCAGGCGCTAGGTGGTACAAGGATTCCCCAGTAGGCCAAAACACGATTTCAAAGTGGGTTAAGGAGTCAGCACAAAAAACTGGGCTTGACCTTGGTAACAAAAAAATCACCAATCACTCCAGTCGTGCAACAGCCGTCTCCAATCTAGCGAAATCGGGCCTGGGAGAGCAGCAGATAATCAAAATAACTGGACATGCCAACAGTAACTCCATCAAGCCGTATCTCCAACTCGACCAGGAACACCACGAATTAATTGTCAAGAAACTGCGAAGGAGTGAGCCTACTGCAGAAAATGCCATCAACAGCATAAACCTCATGCCATCTACCTCTTCTGGGACCATTACCGATAACTCTGACTTGAAGAAAACATGCACCAATGTTTACAACAATTGTATTTTTAATTGCACTAGTCTTTATCTTAATTAAATGTTGTTTTATTCATTATGAAATTCTTATTTGTTAACTGTACATTTCGTCTCATGGTGCAATTCTATTGGCCGACATTTGGGACGGAAAAATAATCCCCCGAATACCACACGAGCTTCAAAATTATCTAGCATTTCCCTCAAGGTTCCCTGCAAACAAATAAAGTCGTCAAGTTTTTCAGGAAAAATCACTCGCGCTTCGCGCTCGTGATTTTTTAACCTGAAAAACTTGACTCCTTCATTTGTTTGCAACGAACCTATCGGGAAATACCCGATAATTTTGAAGCTCTTGTGGTATTATAAGTGAAAATTTCACTAATCTTTTCTTCATTATTGTCTCTATTATCTTAGCAAATATTGAAGTATTTGATGTAGGTCCAAAGTTAGTTGGTTCTTCATTAATTCCTTTTTTAAACATTGGTGTTATTCTAGCGATTTTACATAATCTTGGAAAAGTTGGACTCCTTACACACTCATTTAACCGAAACAAAAGACGGTCTTTGAGATAATGGGGTACAGAATGATCAGATCTCTTGTACTTATATTGTCAGGACCGGCCGAGGTGTTTCTCTTCAGAGACATCACTATGTTTGTGAGTTCTTTTTCATCACATCTTGCCATATAGAGCGACTGGTACTGTTCAATGTCCTCAAATTTTGTTTTACTTTTAGTAATTCTCTCTGTTCAGCTGCATGGATAAAATATCCATTGAGTAAATTTGCTTTTTCTTTGCTTGTTTTGTTTTTGTTTTATCATTCACTGGTAGGATTTTATTTATTGTAGACCATAATTTTCTTGTGTTATTTCCAATTCCTTGCAATTTTTCACTGAAGTTTTTTTTCTTGTGATTTCTTATCAGATTGTTTACTTTTTTTCTTTGTATTTCATAGTTACCCTGATGGCGTTGTATGGGAACTTCTTCATCCTCTTGTTTAGGCTGTCCCTTCTCATTATATTTTTATTTATGGTATACAGGGTGTCTCAAGTTCGAGTGCCTATTAGACGTTTCTGGAGAACTGGACATATTTGAAATCTGAAAATTCGGATTATGATATTGTTCGAAATTCTCTACAGACCTAAAATATTTTCAGAGCCAGAGCACTTCCGGTTTTACAGGGAGTGAAAATAAATTTTCTCAAAAAATTTTTTTCAATCTTTTCGTTTCCGATATAATTGAGTAGTCAATGCTGAATACGTTTCTGTTAAAACCATTGTATTCATTCGAATAGTTTTCAAAATATCGCCAAAAAAACCTGAAAAAAAGTCAAATTTTCATCGTCACTATTATGTTCATTTTTCTTCGTCACTATTATGTTCATTTTTCTTATTCTGAACATCCTTAGTGTAAACCGTTCTCACAAAGTCAAAGTAGAAGAATGTGGAAAGGTCATGCATCTTTCGAATTTCATGAATATCATCACAGGGTGCTTCAAATTTTGTGTCAAAAACTGTGATCGAAAATCGGTCATAACTTCTGTTTTTCAAATTAGAACCCTATTTTTTCATTATTTCGTTGGATTCTGCGAAAAAAAGTAATGATAGCACTATCAGATGCTCTTTCTCCTAAATTCAGTAATTCCCGAGTTATTTGAGCTTTTCTGGATTCATGTTGTACGTAGAATCAAATTCATCTAATCCTTTTACTTGAGAATACTCTGTGACCAAAGAAGATAAATTTTTCCATTCATAATTCACAAGTGACAGGTCTAATTTTAGGTTTTATCTGTACTTTTCGATTTTATTCAATGGTTCCATGAAAATATTCATCGAATATGTTGCATGAGAATATTCTGGGACCATAGAAGATAAAAGATGGGATCTTTTATCTTCTATGGTCCCAGAATATGATAATTCAAAATTGGCAGGTCTAATTATAAGTTCATCGAATCTGTGCAGTGTCGATGAATTTTAATCTACGTACAACATGAATCTAGAAAAGCTCGAATAACTCGAGAATTCCTGAATTTAGGAGCAAGAGCATCTGAGAGTTATTATTTTTCTTCGCAGAATTCAACGCAATCATAAAAAAATAGGGTTCTAATTTGAAAAACAGAAGTTATGGCCAATTTTCGATCACATTTTTCGACACAAAATTTGGAACACCCTGTGATGATATTTATGAAATACAAAAGATGCATGACCTTTTCACGTTCTTTTACTTTGACGTTGTGAGAACGGTTCACACTCGGGATGTTCAGAATAAGAAAAATGAGCATAATACTGGCTATGAATATTTGACTTTTTTTCAGGTTTTTTTTCGATGTCCTGAAAACTATTTGAATGAATACAATGGTTTCAACAGAAATGTATTCACCATTGAAACTCAATCATATCAGAAACGAAAAGATTGAAAAAATTTTTTTTTAGCAAATTTATTGTCACTCCCTGTATAACCGGAAGTGCTCTGGCCCTGAAACTATTTTAGGTCTGTAGAGAATTTCGAACAATATCATAATCCCAATTTTCAGATTTCAAATAAGTCCAGTTCTCCAGAAACGTCTAATAGGCACTCGAACTTGGGACACCCTGTAATTGTAGCACCAGGTATTATTTTTTATTATCAACTTTTTTTTATTGTAGTTTTGCTTTTAGCTTCACTCAGAAGCCCTATCAACCCGTCAATGCTTTCTGATGGTTCTTCTGGTAGCAGTGTGCGAACCGTATCTTTCAATTTTTCATTATCAGTTTTATAAAAAATCTTTTTTGATTTGACAATGTTCACGTTTGTTGCCAGGTTAAGGTGGGCGTTTGAAGCGAGTGGGAAAGCTCAGTCGATAGAGGCGCCACCGTCCATTTTCCGGAACATCTCCATAGAACATGCACTATCACTATCAAGTTCTATGAATATCTCTCTAATAATGAATGAAATGTACAATGGCGCTCTCTATCCGAAGATCGCCGAACTATGAAATAAGCGAATTTGTGGGTAAAGCCATTCTCTGCCAATTCCGTATTTCAAGTTGATCTTCTGAACGAAATTATCAGTAGATTCACTTTTAATCAGAAGTTGAACTATTTTCATGGGTCTTTCTGTTGAAATGAAACAGAAGCATGGGTTGGCTCATTTTCTTCTATTTTTGAAAGAAAAAAAATTAACTGTCGGAATGAAATCGATTAAAATTATTTCAACAAGAACCCTAATCCTTTCTGAGTTCACCCACAAAATTTCAGTTCTCAAAGTGAAACCGTTTTCGAAATCAACTTGAAATAAAAACACACTACATTGAACGCCCACCTTAATACTTATATATATACTTTTATGGTCGGATATTGCTGTAGATTTGGTCTCTACTTTGCAATTGACATCTGCGGATGTTATGACGTGATCAATCCATTTTTTCCTTCTCGTGATTTTTTTGTTTTTTATTTTGTATGAATTTAAGTTTAGTATGTCCTTATATAATGTGTTATTTCTATTGGTTTTCCTTGTGTTAACATTTATATCGCCAATTATTAAAAATTTTTTGTGCTTTTCCAGTAGTTCTCCCAGATTTTCCAGGAATTTTGGTATGTGTCCTGTATTTGGGACACGATAAATCGCATATATCGGCATACCGAGTCCTGGCAACTCGATACACGCCATGTTCGCATTGTTTATTTTCGTTGCATTAACAGCCATCTATTCTAGATCTGCTCTTATAAATATTGAAACACCACCACCTCGCGATAATCTACAATCATGGCTCCACAGTAGCCCTGTATACTGTATAAATTTTTGTCCTTTTCACTGAGCCAAGAGTAATGAGGACTGAAAATTTCATTATTCCTTACATTTGTGAAATCTAATATTTATAATTCTCGTGTCACGATGTGCGTCCTTGAACTCCTCCGAAACGGCTAGATCGATTTTCGTGAAATTTTGTGTGCCTATCGGGTAGAACTGAGAATCGGCCAACATCTATTTTTCATCCCCCTAAATGTAAAGGTGGTCCACCCTAAATTTTGATTTTAATTTTCCTGGACATAATTTCTCATTTTAATTTTTTTATTATACAACAGACGAAAATACAAAACCCCAAATGTTCACCCCTCTACGATCAACCCCTCTTTCTAAGCCAACCTAACGGGTAAAGCGTGGTATAACAGAAACTGCTTATTTATTGCTTCGGAACGGAGTTCGCCAAGTCAGCTAGTATTATACAGGATGTCTCACTAGTGACGCAGCGGACGATATAAGCGTAACGGTCTGAGTTTGGCAAAATTTTTCGATGCAGACTTGATATACTCCAAGAAGAACACAACCTAAAAATATTTTCGAATATAACAGGGTGGCCCACAAAAGAGGAGCAGAGGGTGACTTTGTTTTTTCGAATGGGACACCCTATATTCAATAGTGTTTTTCAAATCTCTGAAACTTCCTGCATGCTTTCGTTTTCGTATACTTTTCACATATCTTTATTTGACCGTTTTCGAAATATTGAATATTTTGACGAGTAGAGGCTATGTTATATAATTATATTTCACGATCCCTTGCACATACCAACAGCTTTATATGGATTGAAAGACAAGACTTCAAAGTCTCCTAGCCAGCTATAATAAAGCATCTCCAGCATATGGAGTGTCCACAAAAAGACTATCAACCTAACGAATTTCAAATCGATTTTTCTTCAAATTTTCAAATGCAATGCATATATTTTTTTGCATCATTGTAATCACCATTCATTTCACTTCATTTTTTGTCGAATACATGATATGCATATCTTCAACAGAATAGGATTTTTTAGAGTTTTTCATCTAAATTACATTTACTTCCGAGTTCAAAAAGCAGATTTGGCTTTTCTGTGGTTATTGAGAACTGTCAAATTATTCTATACGGAATTATCATCATTGCAGCTTCAGTTCATATCATCATAGTTTTTACGGATTGGATGAATACTCCCACAATGATGTAAAAATTAAAAAATACCAATGAGTTTTAATGTACAAGTTATGAATGCTACAAAAAAACTAGTTTCGAAACTTTAGGATACAAAAAAGTGCCCGCTCTTATCCTTATACAACTTTCTTCGAGAAAATGCAGATCTTCAAGCTCCCAAGCTTGAAGCTTATTTGAAATTTTTGCAAGATTCGACTCTTCAAGTAGAAACCTAGAAAATTATCAAAAATGTATTCAGAAAGCAAGTTTCTGTCTTCAGTAACTGATTTCATCACATTTTTGAGTAGATACATCAAAACGTTCTAGTTCCTCATTTCGCTGTAATATGATAATATGAATTGAAGCTTCAATGATGCTAATTCTGAGTGAAATAGTTTGACAGTTCTCAATAACTACAGAAAAGCCAAATCTGCTATTCAAATTCGAAGGTATATGTGAATTTTAGGGAAACATTTCGAAAACACTCTTGAAAATCCTATTCCGTTAAAAATATGCATATCATGTATTTGACGAGAAATGAAGTGAAATGAATGATGAAAAAAAATTATATTCATTGAATTTGAAAAAATGAACAAAAATCGATTTGAAATTCGTGAAGTTGATAGTCTTTTTGTGGACACTCCATATGCTGAAGATGCTATATTAAAGCTGCCTAGGGTACTTTGAATTATTGTCTTTCGATCCATATAAAGCTGTTATTGGTATGTGCAAGGGTTCGTGAATTGTAATTGGATAACATAGCCTCTACAAGTATAATTTTTTTTGTCAAAATGGCCAATATTTCGAAAACTGTCGAATAAAACTATGTGAAAAGTAAACGAAAGCATGCAGGAAGTTTCAGAGAATTGAAAACACTATTGAATATAGGGTGCCCCATTTGAAAAAACAAAGTTACCCTCTATTCTTTTTTGTGGGCCACCCGATATATTCGAAAATATTTTTAAGTTATTGATATGTGAAAGTTCGTGGGAGTGGAATAAAATTTTTGGAAGAAAAGACGTTAATTCATTCCTTCAAGCGACGTTTCGCAACATTATTGTTGCTTCTTCAAAGCTCTCGGAAGCGGTGAACGTCCCTCAATCTTCCATTCAAGAACTTGCAAACCTCGAAATTTCATTTAATAAACAATAGCACACGTCAGTTAATTTCTTTGTCAAATGAAATTAACTGACGTGTGCTATTGTTTATTAAATGAAATTTCGAGGTTTGCAAGTTCTTGAATGGAAGATTGAGGGACGTTCACCGCTTCCGAGAGCTTTGAAGAAGCAACAATAATGTTGCGAAACGTCGCTTGAAGGAATGAATTAACGTCTTTTCTTCCAAAAATTTTATTCCACTCCCACGAACTTTCACATATCAATTTAAGAATAAGGAATACGAAATAGTCGAATTATTTTTAGGTTATGCTCTTCTTGGAGTATATCAAAATCGATTTCAAGCGGATAACCAGTAATAACCGCGGTTATCTCTGGTCCTGCCCTTGGTTATAGCCCTTCAGGAATCAATCCTATTTAAGAGGGGCCTATACCGTTCTGACGTTCAGTTCAAAACGCGATTCGGGATTTCTCACGATAGAGACCACCGATTTATATGGGGTTTTCACTATTATTCAATTTGAAGAGTTCTTCAAGTCGGAAAGTCCATAACTTTTTTTTTTCGTCGTGTGAAAAAAAGATAAACTTTTTTTTCCTTTCTTAATGACTCTATATGCATAATTCTAACTTTCCGACCTAGATTATTTTTTTTATGAATTTCCACAAAAAATTCAACACAAAAAGTTTTTTCCAATCGCTTAGAAACCGATTTCAGTAAAATTAAATGAAACGATCGTAAAGTGCTGCCACCTAATCGACGAACTTGCATATTTCCATCATCTACTGATCATGATCTGAGTTCATGAAAAAACTCATTAAATTTCAAAAACTTTCCGGAATTCTTGATATTATAGTCACTAACATCAAAAAAGCTATTTCAAATGAGTTACATATATCAAAAAATACAGGGTGAGTCTTTGACTTGTACATATATTTTAACTATAGATTCCTCCCATCAAAAGAAACACTTTTTTCCCATACCATTTTTCAAAATTCGGTTCCGTTTGGAAGATACAGGGTGTCAAAAATCCATGAAATTAACACTATTCTTTCCATATATTCGGAACCGATATTTCGAATGAACTGAATTTTGGTTTATTGTCTACTCTATTCATGGTGCATATTCCTCAATTGAAACTTATTTCATATTTCTCCTGGTAAAAAAGTTACAGTATAGTCGACTTATAAATTCACGCAAAAATACTATGAAACCACTTGAAAAAGATGAACGGTTCACGTTTTCGAAAGAATTGATTATTTTAGAAAACAAAAGTATTCTTATATTTTTTCAATAAAACGCGTCGTTCTCAAGTTATTCCTAATTGTATAAGATTAAAATAGAGGAAAAAATCATGAATTTCAAGAATAATCTGAGTGCTGTCCTGAGTTGAATCTCATCGAATATAATTTTTTTCTCTGGTCTCTCAACAAGTTACCAACGTTGTCAGAATGTTTATCAACTTTGTCAAGACTAAAATCTCTATGATGAAAAAACGTTTGATGTAGAGATATGTAATAATAAAATTCTACATTCGTGGGACATAAAATTGAATTCTAAGAAGCATGAAATTATTTTATAGGCAGTTGCTATTTAAAATTCTTTGTTACCGGTACTTCAGCAAAATATCTATCGAAACAATATAACTCGACACCAGAACGACACTACTATCACATCAATTCACTGAAAGTCATTTACATAATCATCACCTGTTTGCTTAGAATATTTGTTTTATATTCTAAGCCTGTTTGCTTCATTCTCTGTAAATAAATAAAGAGTGAACTTCGTCTAGGGGATCACTGACTCAAGTTTTAGGTTGGACTGGTTGGAGCACAGAACAACGGTCTTGCGTCACGGCTACAATGGCTTCATCCACGCCGTGGATTCCACGCAAAGATATTCTGTGTAGAATATCTTTGATTCCACGGCCTTCTGAAGGGAACGTAGCGCTATATTGGCGAGAATCAGAACTACTCTTTTGGCATTTTTAAAGGGCAACGCCTAGACGCCTTTAGCGATTGTGATAGTTCATCCGCTAACGATAGGGGACGTACTGCTTCCTTGAGTTCGCATTGTTTGAAGAGAAAATCGGCAATCTGGCATCGTCTTCTCTATAGTTCTGTGCTATATCACAGAGAATGTGGTAAGCTTAGGACATTGACCCTGAATCATATGACTTTGGTTGATGGAGTTAGGATAGGTTAGTGGAAAACCATTTTTTATGCGATCGTTTTAGAATATCGAGGAAAATATGAACAAATTATTGTTGTTTACAAACTAATCTTCAGGAAAATCGAAGGAGGAACTTATTTTGGTGGGAGAAATATAGCTTTTCAATTGCCGAAATGATCGGACAGAACTGAGTGTTTTGTTAGGAAATATCGTGTTTGTAACATTCTTATTCAAATAAGGTCAGTGCTTGAGTATTTTCTAATTGTATCAACCAGAACATCTAATAATCACCTCAATTTCAATCGAAAAGTATGAACTTTGAGGTGCTTGCAGAGAATTGATCCAGGCACGCATTAAGCTCAACTTTTTTTTTCAAATGGCTATATCTCTTTAACAGAGCCGAATTCGGAAAAATGGAAAATGAAAAAAAGGTTTCCTTTAGCATCAAGAATCTACAGTTAAAATATATGTACAAGTCAAAGACTCACCCTGTATATTACTATAATACAGGAATTAGTCTAACTTGAATGGATGTCTCCAGTTCGAGTGCCTATTAGACGTTTCTGGAGAACTGGACATATTTGAAATCTGAGAATTGAAATTATCATATTGTTCGAAATTTTCTACTGAGTTAAAATATTTTTGGAGCCTGAGCGCTCTTGGACAACAAGTGAAAATAGATTTGTTAAAAGAAAAATTTTTAAATTTTTTCCTCTGTTAAGTATTCAATTCTGAGTAAGTACATTTTTGTTGAAACCATAGTTTTCAAAATATCGAGAATAAACCGGAATAAAAATCGAATACTCAAATACTCGTAGTCAGTATAATGTTCATTTTTCTTATTCTCAACATCCTGAGCCGCCTGAGCGTAAACAGTCCTCAATCCTCATAACATCAAAGTAGAAGAATGTGGAAAGGCCATGCATCTTGTGAATTTCAGAAAAATCATCACAGGGTGTTTCAAATTTTGTGTCGAAAACTATGATCGAAAATTTACCATAACTTAAATTTTTCAAATAAGAACCTATTTTTTTATGATTGCGTTGGATTCTGCAAAGAAAAATAATAATTTTACTCAAAAAAAAAATGAAAATCTAAGAGAACTATCATTATTTTTTTTCGCACGATTAAACGCAATCATAAAAAATAGGGTACTTATTTGAAAAACGATTGTCGATATTTTGTTCTCTGAAGAAAAGTTTCATATATATAGGCCATCCAAGAATTATTGACATCTCAGTCGGCTTTGGAAAATCGAAATTAGGTTGGTAATGCCGGTTCAGTGATATTTTGAGTTGTAGAATTCAGGTTGGTGTTGAAAATAACACTAATATTTTATTCTGTCATTAATGTTTCGATGTTTCGAATAAATTTGGCAGATAATTGAGCAAGTGAAATAGATATCTTCAGAATGAGGCTGTTGAAGAGTGTACAGCAGTGTGCTTTCCATAGCACATATAAAAAGAAATAAGAGAAGATTAGTCGAAAATATGGGATGTTGCTGACATAAAATCCTTCATAATGAACATGATGAGGTCTGCCCAGATGAGGAAATAACAGTTGTGGTTGTTGAAACAACAGTAGGAATATTTACATTTCATATTTTGCACCTTCATTGTTCACAAGTATTGAAAGTTACAATATCATACAAAATTCTTCATATATTAAATAAATCCATTCGTTAAGTTTTGTTTCTGTCTTGATATCTATTACAATTTTCCCAATCCATTCAGTTTGAAGGTAATCATATGTGATAATTGGAAACATTTTCATGTTCAGATTGCTGTACTTTGAAAAAATACCATTTAATCTTCAGGTTATTTCTATATATTTTTATTGCTATGATGAAAGCACAGAAAACTTTTAGTTACTTTTTTGTAAATAGAAGTAAAGCTGCGACTGGACTTCCAAGGCTTGCTCTGATGTCAATAATTTTTGGATGGACTATACCTACCTATATTGCTTGTAACTAATAATGTAAATATGTATATACAATTCCTCTGATAGAGCATTTCATACAATAAACAAATTTAAATTCAGTTTAGTTTAGGTTTTGAATCTCAATCACATTCTTTTTCACTGTAGGTTCATGAGTGCATGATTTTTCCCGAACCTGACTTACAACCGAAACACAAGTTCGCAGTAAATTCGTACAACCAAGAAGGAGTAATATATTCTTATTTTGTTCCTTCACATCTACCAACACAGGTAACATTCCTGTCTGTTGCTCTTCAGCTAAAATCAATATTATAGACCGAAACCTTGAAAGTGGAAATTCCCTTAGTTATAGGGAATTCCCAATTATTTCTTTCCATCTGGTAGAACCTGAGGGACTCTGTCGCTGTCCTATGAATTTACAGTGTTGTCGGCAGTTTCGTAAATAATTCCAATTCATTCGTGAATATACGAGGACATTCTGTACGTAACAGAAATCTCGCATGTGGAAGAAAAGGGCGGTAAATACGAGGAATGTCTGAGATATCTTCGGACGTCCTGAAAATCGACGATTTCTTAGGGATGGTGAGGGGTAAGAAGTAGGTAGAGTTTGACGTACGCTGAAGAAGCATCGCACTATAAACCCCTCTTAACCTCACTTCTTATAACCAGAATCTTAACCCAGCTCTCAAGTACGGTCATCTGCGGTCCAAACGATGACGTTGAAGGGCTAATTCATGACGTCACATGATTATAACCAACAAGGACCAAAAGCGCTTGAATGAAGTTGATTATCTTTGGTAATTACCACTTAGGACCAGGTTATCCGCTTGAAATCGACTCAAGTCTGCATCAAAAAATTTGGCCAAACTCAGACCGTTACGCGTATGATATATATACAGGGTGAGTCTTTGACTTGTACATATATTTTAACTATAGATTCTTGAGGCCAAAGGAAACCTTTTTTTCATTTTCCATTTTTCCGAATTCGGCTCTGTTAAAAAGATATAGCCATTTGAAAAAAAAAATTGTGCTGAGTCCGTGCCTGGATACATTCTCTGGAAACACTTCAAAGTTCATATTTTTCGATTGAAATTGAGGTGATTAGATGTTCTGGGTGATACAATTAGAAAATACTCAAGCACTAACCTTATTCGAATAAGAATGTAACAAAAACGATATTTCCTAACAAAAACAGTCCGATTTTTTCTGCAATTGAAAAGCCATATTTCTCCCACCAAAATAAGTTCCTTCTTCGATTTTCCTGAAGATTAGTTTATAAACACTAATAATTGGTTAATATTTTCCTCGATATTTTGGAACGATCTCATGAAAATTGGTTTCTCACCAAACTATCCTAACTCCATCAACCTAAGTCAGATGATTCGAGGTCAATGACCTAACCTAACTCATCTTCTGTGATATGATATTCCACAGAACACGCCCATCTAAAGACCAAAGTCTTTAGAAGGCCGTGCACAGAACCTGTCTAAGCACAGAACTCTAGAGAAGACGATGCCAGATTGCCGATTTTCTCTTCAAACAATGTGAACTCAAGAAAGCAGTACGTCCCCTATCGTTAGCGGATGAACTATCACAATCGCTAACGGCTAAAGGCGTCTAGGCGTGCCAAACGAGTTCTGATTCTTGCCGATATAGCGCTACGATATAGCCGGCACGCAAGGCAGACAGGCGGGACAGGCCGTTGTGTTGTGGTTGTTCTGTTTCTGTGTCTCGAACCGCAGGCCAGTCTATGATAATGAAAGACGCTTAAACGGGATAACCTTAATTATCTATCTAAATTTACTTGCAGATAATAAAGCAAACAGGTGATGATTGTGATGTGCAGATCGTGTAGTGTCGATTGAAATCTCCAAGAGGATAATATTGTTGAGATAGATATTTTCCTGAAAGACTGGTAACAATAAATTTTCAATAGAAACTGTGCTTATAGACTGTGTAATTTCATTTCATGCTTCTCAGAATTCAATTATTACATCGAACGTTTTTCCATCATGTAGATTTTAGTCTTGACGAAGTTGATAAACATTGACAACGTTGTTAATTTGTTAAGATCAGAGAATACATAATATTCGATGATATTTAATTCAGGGTTGCATTCAGTTTTTTTATGAAATTCATGATTTTTTCCTCGAATTTGTTCGTATACAATTAGGAATAACTCGAAAACGACGCGTTTTATTGAAAAAATATAAGAATACTTTTATTTTCTAAAATGGTTGATTCTTTCGAAAATATGAACCGTTTATCTTTTTCGAGTGATTTTATAGTATTTTTGCATGAATTCATGAGACGAGTAGGCTGTAACTCTTATACTAGAAGGAATATGGAATAAGTTTCAATTGAGGAATATGCACCATGAATAGAGTAAACAATCAACCAAAATTCAGTTCATTCGGATTATCGGTTTCAAATATATGGAAAGAATAGTGTTAATTTCATGGATTTTTGACACCCTGTATCTTTCAAACGAAACCGAATTTTGAAAAATGGTATAGGAAAAAAGTGTTTCGTTTGATGAGAGGAATCTACAGTTAAAATATATGTACAAGTCAAAGACTCACCCTGTATATATTCGACGTGAACCTTGAAAAGGGATATACTAGACGTCATTTGCAGTGAATTGCGCCGAGTGAAGCATGGTCCGAAAACCTATGGTTACGAAGATATCGCGATCTTTCAACTTTTTTGAAATTTTCTGCTTCGTTACCGAAAATAATTAATTTTGTGAAAACTACTCGACTCTAAATATTCAATGAATATTTTTTCCAAAGCTGAGGAGATGGTCCTCATTTCTTGCGAAAAAGTATTCACTAAAAATTCAGATAACCCAAGATATACAGGGTCATAAATGGCTGCACCTGTTTTCCTCCTAAAATCTTGATAAAACAATTGAGAATTACTCGAAAAAAGTATTATGAACTTGGTGTACAAATGTAAGGAAAAACTTCCCTGTTTCATCAGCTTCTCAAAAAGGTACATATGTCAATAATTCCTTCGAGCAATCTAAAAATATGGCCGGAAAACCAAGCAGACAACAGACTTTTTCGAGTCATTCAGATATCCTATTATTCTTTATTTCACTCGGCGTGATTAGTAAGCCGTAAGCGGGCCATGGTTCGATCACTAAATGACTCGAAAAAGTCGGTTGTCAGCTTGGTTTTCCGGCCATATTTTTTGATTGCATGAAGGAATTATTGACATATGTACCTTTTTGGAAAGCTGATGAAACAGGGAAGTTTTTCCTTACATTTGTACACCAAGTTCATAATACTTTTTTCGAGTAATTCTCAATTGTTTTATCAAGATTTTATGAGGAAAACAGGTGCAGCAATTTATGACACTGTATATCTCGTGTTATCTGAATTTTTAGTGAATAATTTTTCGGAAGAAATGAGGACCATCTGCTCAGCTTTCAAAAAAATATTCATTGAATATTCAGAGTCGAGTAGTTTTCACAAAATTAATTATTTTCGATAACGAAGCAGAAAATTTCAAAAAAGTTGAAAAATCGCCATATCTTCGTAACCATAGATTTTCGGACCATGCTTTACTCGACGCAATTCACTGCAAATGACGTCTGGTATATCCCTTTCCAAGGTTCACGTCGAATTACCAAACACCCTGTATATATATATATTTTTTATGGAATAACGCAACCTATTTCAAGAGGAATACAAAGTATACTGATAACTCAAATTTGTCGAAAGACCACCCCCATAAACAAGTGTCAGAATTAGCCATTAACTAATTAAGCTACAATCAAATTTCAACACTTTCAAGGTCACAAAGAGAAAGGAGACATAAAAAAATCAATAGGTGAACATAAGACAATATGTTATATCAACGAAGGGGCCACTAAGGATTGTTCAAAAACAATTACAAGCTTGCAAGAAATTCATATTTAAAATTCAATATTTGTTGATGAATAAATGGAACTTCTTCATATAATGTGTTTGTAATCAATTAGTCAATCCAACAACCTGTCAAATATTTTTTTGAGGTTAGTTGGTGGGCAAACAAACCAAATTTAGCTTTGTTCATGTAGACATTAAAACCGTTTATTTGCTTGAAAAATTGTTATATGCGGACATTTTTTTGATATTTTTAGTCAATCTTACACCAACTTTACTCGACCTACCTTCCAAACCCAATCAAAGAAATTAGACAAATTCTTAACATAGGCTCCGAGGAGATTCCAGAGATAACTCAAAACGAAGTAGAGATGGCCTTGAAACGAATGAAAAGCAAAAAATGCCCAGGGGAAGACGGAATAACCACTGAAATTCTAAAAGTAGCAGGAAACGAGCTATGGGAAGCAATAAGAACCTTACTTAATAAGTGCATTGAGGAACAAAAGATACCCGAACAATGGCAAAGAAGCGAGGTAGTCCTTCTCCTTAAAAAAGGTGACCAAACGGATCTCGAGAACTACAGTACTCTCGCACCTATACAAGCTCCTCACTAAGATTATTACAAACCGTCTAACAACTAAATTGGACTCATACCAGCCAGTGGAGCAGGCAGGCTTCCGTTAAGGCTACAGTACGACCGATCATATACAAACTCTTCGTTTACTGATTGAAAAGGCAAACGAATACAACATCGATATCCACTTAGCATTTGTCGACTACAAGAAAGCCTTTGACTCGGTGGAACATTGGGCAATTATGCAAGATATACAGGACTCCTCAAGTCTATATACGAAACATCAGTAATAATAGTTAAGTTAGTCGAAGATCTGAAAACTGAATAAATAAAAGTAAAAAAAGGAGTAAAACAAGGTGATACCATCTCACCCAAACTATTTACTCTGGCGTTGGAGGACGTGTTCAAGGGTCTGAACTGGGAAGGGAAAGGAATTAAAATTGACGGCGAATATCTCCACCACCTGCGTTTTTGCGGACCTGCTGGTTCTGGTAAGCGAAGACCCATTGGAACTCAAACAATAGGACTCCAGATTAACATCACAAAAACAAAAATCCTCAGCACACAAAACATTCAACTCTTAATCGACGGAAAAGAGATCGAGAATGTGGACGAATATACAGGGTGTCTGGTGGCAGATTTATGTTTTGAAATACGAATATTTCAACAAGTAATAAACTGCGCGGGGGGAGGGTAGTGTCGTTGGAATCAGTGGTCATGCGGATTTCTTAGTCACAATGTCGCAGTGGTCGAATGAGCATCGCGCGTTCGCCATCGAGGCATTTTTCAAGAGTAACGATTCGTACGTAATTGCTCGTCGACAATTTTGTTCACACTTCGATATTCGACGGATAAGTGATGGGCCGAGTGTGAATTTAATTCGTTCCTGGGTGCAAAGGTTCCGCACAACTGCTTCGGCTATAAACACCCCACGGCCAGGGCCCAGTCGATCTTCAAGGACTCCCGGAAACATTGAACTGGTTGAAGAGAGTTTACGTGAAAATCCACGACTTTCGATACGGAAAAGGGCAGCCTCACTGGGACTTCCCAGAGCGATTGTTCATGAAATTTTAAGAAAGGATCTAAAGTTCCATCCATTCAAAATTCAAATCGTTCAAGAACTTAAAGAAAATGACGTCGAGAAATCAGCAAAATTGAACCGAGTTTGCTGCAACGTGTGGCGGAGAACACGAGGCTCCGTTTTGAACAATGTGTAGAACTCGATGGAAAACATTTGGATGGTATAATTTTCAAAAAATGAAATCCGCATGATTATTTTGTCATTCAATGTTTTAATTAAAATGATATGTCAAATAGCATTTTTTTTATTTAACTTTGAAAATATAAATCTGCCACCAGACACCCTGTACATAAACTGAAAATTGGTAAAGAAAATCAAATAGCAGAAATACCGCGAAGAATAGGTCAAAGTTGGGCTCCATTCAAAAAACTAGGATTTATACTCAAGAACAGGGATGTTCCTACGAACCTAAAAAGGAAAGTATACGATAGCTGCATACTTCCTGTAAACACTTATGGGCTGGAAACAATGAGCCTCACAAAAGAAAGTCTACGTCGCCTACAATGCACGCGGCGAGCTATGGAGGGACCAATGTTGGGGGTCAGTTTGAGAGATCATGTGAGGAATGAAGACATCAGAAAAAGAACCAGAGTGACGGATATAACAGAGAGAATAGCCAGATTGAAGTGGCAATGGGCAGGACACGTGGCTAGGATGGATAGCAGCAGATGGACATCTAGAGTGTTGAAATGGAGACCCTGGGAAAATAAGCGAAAATTGGGTAGGCCAATGAAGAGGTGGACCGACGATATTAAAGCTGCAGCGGGAGGAAACTGGACACGAAAAGCGCGGGATAGAGATATCTGGAAGGAACTTGAAGAGACCTATCTCCAGCAGTGGAGAAAATACGGTTTATGAAGAAGAAGTCAATCTTACTCTTAGGAATATCAGACCAGTGAAAATTATTTAAATTAAGTGCAATTTCAATAAAAAAATGCCATAAATGTGTGCCAAAGTTGGATGTGCAAGTCGTTCAAATTATGAGGATTTTCTTGAATATTTTGGAACACCAAGTGTGTGTATTTTGGTGTATTATACACATACTAAGTGACTTACCAGGAAACAAAAGGAAATTTGGTCAGCAGTCATCAAGACTTGACAATACCGAAGATAAGAAACCAAAGTGAATATGTCTTCGTAGACACTGAAATAAGCAGTATTCAGTTCTCATGAAATGTAAAACTGATGAATATTTAAATTTATATCATATAAAAGGATAAAGAAGTTACAGGTACAGTGCTCTGATTAATATTCCTTCTCTAATACTTTCTCTTCAATCTCTTCGGGCTCCCAATACTAAAAGTTGTAATCATATGATTGAGTCAAATTTTCTTCGTCAGTGATACTTCAGGATACTTTTTGATATTAGAAATCATAAAAACTCACTCGTTCACTCATGGAATGCATAAGATAATAAAATTCCTCATATTTACTGCAAGCCAACAATAAACCAAATAACCTAAAGGCCAGTCAAAGATATTAAGAAATTCATTATAAGAATTCTTTGCCTAGTCTTAAAGCAGCATATGTGAAACCCCAAACTGTATAAGACCATTACTGATACAAATTTTAAAATTTTCATTGATTATTGTTGTATATACTAGAATATATTTCAAATGGTATTCCCTCACCTGTTGAGTTGATTTCAGGTATACAACTCAAGTGTGGAGCCTGTTCTTGATCAATTCGTTCAGATTCTAAAAAGGCCAATTTGCCCAATGTATCCTCAGGTATACCTTTTCGAGCATCTCTGTTATGTAGAAGAAATTCTTTCATCTGAGAAATTTGCATTTCCTGAAATTTGTTGATTAACACAAATAGTTTCATCCACATGAAGATATACATACTAAAATATCCCTTTCCTTCTCAGCGTTCTTAGTATTCCTTTTCTCTTTGTCAAGAAACTTTCTGGCAAGAGCTAACTTTCCCTCCAAATCGCTGTTCTCTCTGTTCATAGCATCCAGCCGTTCTTGTAATCGTATACATTCTTCACGTGATTTTAGGAAACTTTGGAACAAAGCTCTAGTATTTTCCACGAATTCACTGAAAGATTTTTCTGAGTATGTGTATTGTGATTTCAACGTTCTAACAAATCTTGAAATTTCATCGAATTCGGCTATTATAGATAAATTCTGATCTGTTGATCCACTATCAGGAATACTTGATACACTTTCATCACTATCAGAACTACATTTTGCCAGATTAACTCTTCCATTTCTGTAGTGTTTTGGTGTATCTGTAGCATAGGGTGTTTTGAAAACCGCTTCAGACATCTTCATATATCAGTATATCACAGTTTCTTTTTATTAAATTAATATCCTCTAATTGATGACAATAGCCGAAGAAATAGGATTTCAAATTGTATGCAGATTCAAATTAAAAATAACTTCAGATTCTTAAATTGATAAATAAAAACGGCTCACGAAGAAACAGTTAAGCACAGAAGATCAAATAAATTCGAATTTGACGCGTAGGTGTTTACTTCAAAAATGTGTACATTTCTGTGGATTTATTTGACGGTTACATTCACAGAACAAAATATTTCTACCAACCGGAACTGGGTAATTTTTGCGGAGTTGTCAGATTGCGTCCCAGGATGTGATGAAACCACGTATAAATCATATATCTAATAATTAGTAGATATATGGTATAAATACTGAGAGGAAGGAATGAAGGATTATCGGCGTACAGATTGGCGATTCAAGTTCATCTTCCAAGCCACCTTGCGGCAGAAACAGCATTAACGGGAGTGGGTAGGTTTGTAGGTTAGTATATGGAAAAATTCGATTTCTACATTAATTACCGGTTAATTTTTCTATTTTAGTGATGTGAGTTAGAGAAATTGTGTTCCAGATTCTGTTTCATATACGTTCGAACATTGTGATGAGTGATTACTGCCCTGAAATGTCGAAATCACATGAGTTTTGTTGCGTTTATGGATGCAATAGTAAAGCCAACAGGGGTCCAGTCTCATTTCATTATTTTCCCAAGTAAAAAAGTTGTAAACTAGAAATAACTGCTGATTTTATAGGAAGGTACCTTATTTTGCTCACTACCAGAACGTGTTTTAAAGTTGTGTCATGGTTACTATCATCACAAACATGTGAAATCTCGACGTCGATTTTTAATTATTGATCTGTCAATTGCATTTCTTACAGTATTTAAATGATTTTAAATTCTACCAATAAAAAAAATTGTGTAAAGTATACGTGGATAACTGGTCTTTAAAACACTTTCTCTATTTCCGTCTCTAAAGAGTTAAGACCTTAATATCCACTTATACTTCAATCAGTGGCGGCTTGTCCTATGAGGCAGGTGAGGCAGTGCCTCACAATATCGTATATTTATTAATTATTTATTCAATCCATTAAATTTGTTTTCATTATCTTCTTCCAAACGCATCTATATCGAAATTTCCTTTCATTATATATCAATGAAATGCGTCTCCGGTTGGGTCTAAGTTTCCGTATCTCACGATTTCTAGGTATCCAACTCCCAGTAAACGGCAGAGGCAGGCCTCACACTGCCTTTCTTTACGCGTCATTTTACATCATAGGGAACGGACGGCAGGCGAGAAAACCGCACCCCTAAACGACAAATATTACGTTCAGTCTGAGGCTAGCCTCTTCCTAGTCTTGATATTCTCTCGCGAAGGGCAAACTGTTGTGGGTTGCTGTGTTTTTGATCTGTAACTTCAATTAATTCACAGGGAAAGGAAAGTGAAAGAAAAGGTTCAGGCAAATATATCACAGTTTTATTTCAACCCAACTATTTGTTTTGTCCCTGAAGTTTGAGGACACCGTTTTCAGAAAAACGATTGATTTATAGTGTTATGACAGAGTCGTTATCGTTGGTCTAGGCGCCAAGGGCCGAGATTATGCGAACCAGATGTTGCGGACGAACGTACTGGCTTTCTTCCGTTTCTTGAAGAGTGGTCATGCTGATGTGGAACAGATGTGCGTTGATGGACGGTCTTTCTTGTCGCTGGTCGAGGGTTTTGATAAAAACCTTTTAAGATTTAGTGGTTGTCGACGATTATAGCTGATTTCTTCTTCTCGAGTGCTGGTGCTCGTTCTAGGTGATGAATCGATGAGATCTGATTTCTGGTTTGCATACCGGCCCTTTATATACAATTTCTGGACCGATTTTAGTTGCTCCAAAGAGGTTGCTCGAATGAGTTTTCTCATCTCGAGGCGTGGTTTCCCAGATGCCACATTTTCTCTGTCCGCCGAATTTGCACTCGAAATTCATTTTATTCCTTCGATATTTCTGTGGAAATTAGTTTCCCACACTGTAATTATTCTGAACTATTCGGGAACTAGTTCTTTAATCTATGAACTCGGGTCAGTTTTCAAATTGGGTTCGATTTGTAAAAATAGTTTTATCTGTTTTTCGTGTAGATTTAGGTTTGTCTCACTTGTTCATATGATGTCTTTCAATCTTATTACTGAATTCAATTTCCATCGGAGACCCGAAGGCGAAATGTATTTAACGGACCGATAGGACGTCACGAATTCCCCAGTTAGATTTCATTTTTCAGCTAATCAGCAAAGTTTTTGGCGTAATTCTTATGGGGATAAATCATATATAGTTCAAGAAGTAAAGTGATCCATTCCAGATTTTAGTGAATGTCTTGAGAATATTACGCAACTGACGAAGAAGAGAGTTCACTAGAATTAGTCATTTATAAGTATATGTACATATACAGTGTGACCCATTAGTGCAATGAAGTAGATAATCTCATTACTTACGTAAGCGTAGATCTGGATTCTTGCCAAAGCCCAGCTTCATTGCCCATATTGGAATTATGAAATGACACGTACGACCTTGCGGCGCCGCCACGAAACAATTCTGATATTTTCGATTTGGTCGATGTCAATGCATTTAAAAATTGACAAAGTGCATACACCATGTTTTTAGACATCTTAAGCAAGGCTCATATCATTCCATGATCATGTAAATTGAGTTGCCTGCAACTTTGTGCTGTGGACCAATACAAAAATGTCTTAGTCAAGAAGAAAAATCAGATAACGTCTCAGCGTATTTGTATTCTGTGAAGTGAAGTTAAAGTTCCATTGACGAAGTTGGTACTTCAATCCGAATTTTCAGCGTTGTATTGGCAGAACTAAAGTGGTTTAAGGTGCGTCAAGTTGGTGACACACCCCCCGAATTTTGGTATCAAATTGTTTTGGGAATTTTGTGCCCATTTTGTGCCAATTTGTGCCGTATGTTATGAATTTTGTGCCCATTCCGTTCTCGAGATATTTCAAGTTTTCCAAGTGTGTCACCAACTTGACGCTGTGACACACTTGTGGAAATTTGAAAATTTTTTCCTTTCGATAAATTGTGCCCATTTTGTGCCAATTTGTGCCGTATCATATGAATTTTGTGCCCATTCAGTTCTCGAGATATTTTGAGTTTTGTTTGTGAGGAGCGTCAAGTTGGTGACACACCCCTCGAATTTTGGTATCAAATTGTTTCGGGAATTTTGTGCCCATTTTGTGCTAATTTGTGCCGTATATTATGAATTTTGTGCCCGTTCCGTTTAAGAGATATTTCGAGTTTTTCATGTGAGTCACCAACTTCACGTTGTGACTCACATAAGGAAAGCTGGAAATTCTTCTTTGGTCAAATTGTGCCCATTTTGCGCCAATTCGTGCCGCATAGTATAGATTTTGCATGCTTGCAGTTTTTGAGATATTTGAAGTTATTCCTGTGAGATGAATAGAAGTATAGTCCATCCAAGAATGATTGACATCAGAGCAGGCCTTGAAAGTCCAGTCGCAGCTTTATTTCTAGTTACAAAAAAGTAACTAAAAATTTTCTGCGCTTTCATCATAGATATAGAAATAACCTAAAAATTTAACGATATTTTTTTAAAGTAAGGAACTTTGAAAATCAAAATGTTCCCAATTTTCACATACGATTACCAGCGTGTGAATCTGTATACCAGCAGTATATTATTTTCATCTTGTATTGATACATTTTCGATCTTACGATCAATTATAGGAGCATACAGCCCTTCGTTTGGTAACGAAAAATATCGTGGGTGATTAAATAGCACGGTCCTTTTCAATGTTCAATATGAATATTCGCTAAACCGAAAAAAACTTGTTAATAATTTGAAGTGTGTGACTGCAATGTGAATTGATTGGGAAATTTGCAATAGATATCAAGACACTAAGATAGAAACAAAACAAAACTTAACCAATGAATCTTTTTAATATATGAAGAATTTTGTCATGACATTGTAACTTTCAATATTTGTGTACAATGAAGGTGTAAAATATGAAATATTAAAAATATAAATATTCCTATTATTCTGTTTCAACAACCACAACTTGTTATTTATTCCTCATCTGGGCAAAACTCGTCATGTTCATAATGAAAGGTTTTGTCATCAATATATCATAACATTGCTTATATTTTGACTAATCTTCTCTCATTTCTTTTTCTACGTGCTCTGTGCAGGCTTTCCATTTTTTAGCTGTTCACTCTTCAAGAGCCTCATTACAAAGATATTTATTTCACTTGCTCAATTTTTTGCCAAATTTGTTCGAAACATTAATGACAGAACAAAATGTTAGTGTTATTTCCAACACCAACCTGAATTCTGCAACTCAAAATATTACTGAATGGGCATTACCAACATAGTTTTGATTTTCCAAAGCCCCCCGAGATGTCAATCATTCTTGGATGGACTATAGCAGAATTCAAAGACGAGCGTCAATTCCATGTCATAATATTATGTGATCATTTTAAAGTATGAGTTGTTGAACTGGCAGACATTCGGTGAAAACAACCAAATTTCAATGATTCGACGACATTTTCACTTAGAATAATCAATTCAATATATAATAATTGAGTTGATGAATTAATATATAAGTACAGGTTTATCGAATACGTTGACACATCCTCAGTTTCAATTATATATTAGTAATATTCTACTTCAATCCATAATGAAGTATATAACGATTCAATAAAACAGACAATATACTCATAAAAATATATTACTTTATAAATCCTTCAAAACAAATAAAAAACAACAAGAGTAACAAAACAAATGAAAACATGAATGTAACGTGAAAAATATAAATTGTAGCTAAATGAATATGAAACCATCAAATCACAGGATGTAAAATGTAAGAAGTATTTATTGTTGACTTCTCGGTGATTTTTGTCACTTTCTCTCGCATATCATCGTAATCTTCCCAGTGATTATTATTGCGCCTACAAACTGCCCAAAAGTTGACGAGTTCTGCCCAGATGAGGAAAAAATAACATGTTGTGGTTGTTGAAACAGAATAATAGGAATATTTATATTTTTCATATTTCATATTTTACACCTTCATTGTTCACAAATATTGAAAGTTACAATGTCATGACAAAATTCTTCATATATTAAATAGATCCATTGGTTAAGTTTTGTTTCTATTTAAGTTTCTTGATATCTATTACAAATTTCCCAATCAATTCACATTGCAGTAACACGCTTCAAATTATCAACTAGATTTTTTCGGTTTAGCGAATATTCATATTGAACATTGAAAAGGACCGTGCTATTTAATCACCCACGATATTTTTCGTTACCAAACCTGAATTTCCAGGCTGTATGCTCCTATAATTAATCGTGAGATCGAAAATGTATCAATACAAGATGAAAATAATATACTGCTGGTATACAGATTCACACGCTGGTAATCGTATGTGAAAATTGGGAACAGTTTGATGTTCAAAGTTCCTTACTTTAAAAAAATATCGTTAAATTTTTAGGTTATTTCTATATCTATGATGAAAGCACAGAAAATTTTTAGTTACTTTTTTGTAACTAGAAATAAAGCTGCGACTGGACTTTCAAGGCCTGCTCTGATGTCAATCATTCTTGGATGGACTATACATCTATTCATCTCACAGGAATAACTTCAAATATCTCAAAAACTGCAAGCATGCAAAATCTATACTATGCGGCACGAATTGGCGCAAAATGGGCACAATTTATCCAAAGAAGAATTTCCAGCTTTCCTTATGTGAGTCACAACGTGATGTTGGTGACTCACATGAAAAACTCGAAATATCTCTTAAACGGAACGGGCACAAAATTCATAATATACGGCACAAATTAGCACAAAATGGACACAAAATTCCCAAAACAATTTGGTACCAAAATTCGAGGGGTGTGTCACCAACTTGACGCTCCTCACAAACAAAACTCAAAATATCTCGAGAACAGAACGGGCACAAAATTCGTAACATACGGCACAAATTGGCACAAAATGGGCACAATTTATCGAAAGAAGAAAATTTTCAAATTTCCACAAGTGTGTCACAGCGTCAAGTTGGTGACACACTTGGAAAACTTGAAATATCTCGAGAACGGAACGGGCACAAAATTCATAACATACGGCACAAATTGGCACAAAATGGGCACAATTTATCGAAAGAAAAAAATTTTCGAATTTCCACAAGTGTGTCACAGCGTCAAGTTGGTGACACACTTGGAAAACTTGAAATATCTCGAGAACGGAATGGGCACAAAATTCATAACATACGGCACAAATTGGCACAAAATGGGCACAAAATTCCCAAAACAATTTGATACCAAAATTCGGGGGGTGTGTCACCAACTTGACGTACCTAGTGGTTTATGCAGTGATCAGAGGTAATTAATCATTGGAACTATTCCTCATCCATATAATTCGATCGTGATTTATATTTGCATTCGTGGTGTCGTTCATCACAAGATAGGTACTGTAATGAGAGAACTGTTAAGCATTTAAAACAAAAATTTATATGTTCAACAATTAGATAACGCTTAAATAAGGAGTATTCTCTTCTTGCGAATAACAATGGTACTGAAATTTTGTATATTTGGCCTAATTCATCTCCTGCTTGAAAAACTAGCAATGGTAAGTTTATACAACTTTAACGGTGGGTTTCACGATTTGTGAAATCCACCTTGAGTATCATTTAGGCGAAACAAAGTTCGCCGGGACAGCTAGTAGGTCTATAATTTTCAAATTCTTTAGTATCCCCCTTCTTGTGAACAGGAGTGACTAGTGCTAATTTCAATTGTGTTGGAAATATGCCAGTTTCGAAGTAGTTGTTTATCATATAGCTTAAAACCTCCGCTATCTCTTGTGCACAATATTTCAGTAGACTAATAGGGATGTTGTCGTCGTCACATGTATGGTTATTCTTCAACCTCTTCGCTAGATTCACTACTTCTGTGGATGTAACCGGTAGTATAAAAAAAGATTTTGTATTATTTGGTACATTATATGCACATGTAGTGGCAGTCTGATCTTTTAGAAAATTAGGTACCACACTCAGTGGCGTAGCTAGATAGTCCGGGGCCCTGGTGCAAAAATCGAAGAGGGGCCCCTTAATGAATTGTTCTCGAGTCAAAATATAAATACTTCGAAGAAGCAAAGTTACTTACTGAAGGTACAGTTGAGGAGTATACTTGAATAAATTATGTTGTTATTTATGTATTTGAGTAGGTATATTAAATTCATTATATTAATGTTATCTATATATATAAAAGAAAGATGTTGGTTACACCATTTATAACTCGAGATCGGATGGACTGTTTGTTATGAAACTTCATATATGGATTCGTCTAAGGTCTGGTTATTATAAAATGTAATAAAACTTCGAAAAAATCGATGAAAATTTCACTTATACAGGAAATGCTTTTCCTCCTTTTGAGCGAGGCCACTAGGTGTCGTTACAGTTACGCTACCACTTATTCGTAGGTACTTGATTTCATATTCTCTCCGTTAGATGGGGTGTACAGTGACTATATTACCACTATAGTCACTGTAATAGTGTGTAATTTGAGTTGCCTACAACTTTGCGCCGTTGGCCAACACCAAAAAGTCTTAGCGTACAGATGTCTAAAATGATTAGATTTCGTACCACTTCAGATGGCGCTATTCATACATTATGATTTATGCTGATTATTAGTTATTTTTATAGTTTTATTTATTCAAAATAACGTAATCGTGAAGAAGGATGTCTAGAATAATGGTGTAGGCACTGATTAGATTTTGTTGTGACCAAATTGATTATATTAGCAATGTTTCGTTCTTTCCACTTCAGGTGGCGCTATTCACAAATTATGACTGATTTTTATCAGTTATTTCAAATACTTGAATTTATTCTGGCGAACGTGGCGTGTTAATGGTAGATAATTTTGTCAAGCAATAATGTGTGTTTATATTCCTGACATTCTGATGTATATTAGTTCTTAGGAAAAGTAGAAAACTTTCATTATGAAAAGATGCCATTCTGCTGTCATGTCATAATTGACTTTAGCAAATCAGCTGTTGATAGATCCATCAAATTGACAACGGAAAATACACTGAAATGATATTGCGGCGCCGCCACGTTGCTAATATTTTCGATTTGGTCGAACGTCATTCCATTCAAAAATTGACGGGTGCCTACACCATTATTCTAGACATCTTATCGTGAAGGTACTATATTTGACATCAGCACCATTAGATGGCGATGAATTTGTTGAGGCTTTCGCGACCATCAATTTATGTCATCTGATTTTTTTTTTCGAGAATTTTGGTCGTCGTTGTTTGAAATGGTCGAATAAAGAACATATGACATCAATTACTGTGTAATTTGCATAGGACTTATAGTACCATGAAGGTCTATTAACAGATCCAGAAGCGCGTGAATATCACAGTGAATTTTTATCGAAATGTCAAGTATATACGATTTTGGCGATCAGTTTCGATCGTGATATGTTTTTGAATTTCTGTTTGGGTAATAAATATATTTGCGGAAATCACTAAATCCAAAATTGCTATAATTGGTAATTGACATATTATTTTCATGTATCTGTTCTGTGTGACAGCTCATATCCATCGAAACATTTGACAGTTCAAAAATCAGAGAACTAAGCTGTTGATCTCCGATCACCGGTGATTACGATTTGTGAAATCCACCGTAAGTATCATTTAGGCGGAACAAAGTTCGCCGGGCCAGCTAGTATTATTATATAATGTTATGAGTACCTACCCTTGTAATAAGTACCCTTGTAATATTAATGTGGATGAAAACGAGGGCTTTGAAATCATTTTTTATAGATATTTATTATATGTACAAATATTCACGAAAAAATTGTCATTGTCACTATGACCTTCTAGCCTTATTTTTCTTATTGATACGTTAGATTATTTGGTGAAATCACAATAAGAATAAATTATTCAAGGAATGAATTCAAATTAATTATTGAGGATTCGAACCTAAAGGTCCATCAAGGCTAGATTTGAAGTCATTTATTCCTTCGGAAAAAATATGTTTACAATCTCTTTCTAGAAAGATTCAATGACTTCACTCAAATCTAGACTTGATGCAGCTTCATTTTCAATTGATAGGTATAAGCCATTAATGTCGCAGTTGAGCTTGGCTCATAGTGTTCAGCAAATAATTTTATATTATTCTTAATTTGCTAAAAAAGCTTTCAGCTTCTACAGAGGTGACAGGAAGATTGTATGGAACAGTAATATTGCTGTAAATACTTCTGTTAAATCGCATTCCAGCATTCCGTATTTCCTTATTATTTTCATACAGAATTTATGAATTGTCCATGCCTCATTCAATTCAGGTAGAAATAGGTGATAAATATTAAGAACTTGAATTGAAAAGTTGGTCCCTTTAATTCATATCGCAATATTCACTTTGAAATTGGTCGAAGCTTTGAATTACAGTTTTTTCGTCTACCTATATCTAGTAGAAATGATGGTGAAAATTCCAAATTTTGTTGACTGCAGTCATACACCCGAAACTTGAATTCAATCAATCAATCGAATCTTTATTGTACTACAGCATGTACTCGTCCAGTTTCAGCATAAATAACACATTATTGAAATAAATATGGACATAAAATGAACTTACAGTCTAGGACTAACTATACTTATATCACAGATAGGTTTGTGTCGCAGAAAAACTCTGAGAGCCGAATAATACGCTTTTGTTACAAGGAGCGCCTTCAATTCTCTTTTAAATTTAATGAAACTTAATGGTTTCCAATGATTCGGCTTGAAAACTGCAACCGAAATATAAGAAGGCAACTTCTAAAATTGAGAAAGTATTATATCGAGCACTCTATTGAAAATATTTATTTCGGAAAATTCTCCCCTGCTTCGAAATCGGTGATCGGAAGCTAATGGGCGTTTCCAGTGATTTTCAGAAAATTCGAAATATTTTTTACCTTTCTTTGTCTCTTTTCTTCGAAATGGGGATCTTTACCATATGCTATGACATTTTCTCTAGCCCTTGCACTCGAAGAACGCGAAGTCACTCCTATAAATTTTTTTCTTTGTATTAGTCTCTTCTAAATAAGCTCTGCATACGTCGTCCAAACTGACATCGCATTTTTGTAATACTTCAGATGCATAATTGATATCATTGAGAATGCGGTGCATTAAATCGCCGAGGAGAATAAATTCAAAATTCAACTTTTTTTTCTTCTGCTTGTTTTCGCTCTTATTTGCAGAAATTTTTCATAACTATTTCAGCTAATGCACGAATGATATGAAAAGAATGAAATTTGATTGCCGAAATTATGTTAACCCTACTGGACCATCTAGTCGGATTTAGTTTTTTTAGATAGGTGTCCGATTCACCAGTGAATTTTGGCAATAAATCCCTACATTTGATGATATTTCGGAAAAAACATTTTTCAACAACTGAATATAATAAAAACAATGTTATTCACATAATAGATCACAGAGAAAAATCAGAGTTTGAATTTTTTTTTTCAAGTTCAAACGCGATTTGATGGTCAGCGCTTGGGGGCCCCCCTGAGGTCGGGGGCCCTGGTGCACTGCACACCCTTGCACCCACGTAGCTACGCCGCTGACCACACTCGATAAGAATTCAACATACTGATTTGCTAGGTCTACGGGGGAATCTCCTTCCATTTGACTATCTGTGTTCTTCCTTTTTCCTGTTACTTCATTGTATATACCCCACATGCTTTTCATCTTGATGTCTGATTTTATTATTCTTTGTTCATAATTTATGGATGAGTAGATTGTGGTATTCTTTCTTCATATCATTATACAGGGTGGCCATTTGAAAACGAAACAGACGAGATTACAGACGAAATAAATTTTTTCGATAGAAATGCTCGGACAGGTCGATTTCTGTTTCGAGGGGGACAACTTAAGATGTAGGTTACGGACGCATAGCGCTTCAACCCTTGCTACTACAACCCTCACCCCCAATTTTTGAATAGGAAAGATGGGGTGAGTGATATACCTCATTTGAAAGGTATTTTTATACTGATTTCAGCACAGTAATTGTTTTTTCATTTTATGCATTAGTTCTCGAAATATTCATGCATTAGTTAATTTTATCACTTAAATTAATTTTTTGCGAATAATTGACATTTCGTGCTTCCGAAACACCAAAATTTCCGTACTTGTATTTGAAATTGCAAAACATCTACCACTGGGCAAATGAAGTCATACCGTACGTGTTAATGCTACTAGGGTCAGATGTTCGACCAGCTGTTTTATTCACTGAAATCATTCTCCAACTGTACGGTATCAGAACGATTTGAAGTATTGATCTAAGAAATAAGACTTTTCAAAGTAAAGTAAATAATTTATCAAAAACTCACATCAATTAATTAAATATTCGAATTGTCCACCATTAGCTTCCTTACAATGAAATAAGTTTTGTTCGAAACGATGGCGCACATTTCGCAGCATTTCTGGAGTGATTTGACGACATTCGTTCACTATACGTGTAGAGTAAATTTTACTCTTCAAGTGGCCCCAAAGAAAGAAATCTAGTCATGGTTGTTTTGAAGCTCAAAATGTCGATTTTTCACAAAAAAACACTACAAGTGCCATGAAAACACCACTTCATTTTCAAATACTTAGTTAGGAATATTTCGAGAACTAATGCATAAAATGAAAAAACAATTACTGTGCTGAAATCAGTATAAAAATACCTTTCAAATGAGGTATCACTCACTCCATCTTCCCTATTCGAAAATTGGGGGTGAGGGTTGTAGTAGCAAGGGTTGAAGCGCTATGCGCCCGTAACCTACATCTTAAGTGGTCCTCCTCGAAACAGAAATCGACCTGTCCGAGCATTTCTATCAAAAAAATTCATTTCGTCTGTAATCTCGTCTGTTTCGTTTTCAAATGGCCACCCTGTATATTGGTTTTGCCTCTGTGTGATATTGCTTGATGATCTCCCAAGCGCTCAGCCTATTTTTATATTCCAGTATTTCTCGATCATTTCCATATGGTTCTTTCTTTCTTGGATGGGTGGGTCTGGGTATGAAACAGTCTTCAAATAATCTGAGGAATATTTCCATAAATCGTTTCCACTGGGTATCTACGTCCTCCTCTCAAATTCCATAAACTTGTGACCTTTCAGTTTTCCAGGAAAATCTGTTTATTTTTTGTCGAAGTGTCCCAATCTCTGTCAAATTAATAATAACTTTCTGTCCTTTGTGGTCTGATATGTTTGTGTCTGATATTTCTGTTACATATAGCAGTTCCCTCACTGGGATTGGCACCTTGTCGCTGGTGTGAGGGCTTAAGTAGCTGCAAGGAATCTTGGAGCGATGTCGACGGAACGCAGTTCCGGCAGGGCCTCCCATGTCGATAAGGTCCAAGATGAGCGGTGAAAACTAAGACTGATCCATAAGCCTCCCTGTTAGGCCATGTCTCTGCAGGGAGTGCTGGGGCGGTGGGGATCCGCCCGAGTAGCTTTTACGGTTTGCTCTCAACAACCCCCCCTCAAGCCAACGGTGGAACAACATATGCGAAGGGCTGCGTGGCCAGCGGGGAGGCTGGTCGCTAATATGTGGGCTCCTGGCACCGGGGGACCCCAGGTTTCAATACCCTTGCTACATCAAGAGGCTCTGAGGACTGATAGTTCCTCATGAAGAAACAATCGCATGGAAGATTTACAAACAAAAAAAGAAGGAAGAGGAAGTATCACCAGATGAATCGCTAGGCGCATCTGCTGTGCCTTCGATCCCCATGGAGATAGAAACGGTTCAGGCTATTGAAGGCCAAACCGAAAAAACACCTGAGGTGCAGAACCCTACAGTTCTAACCTCAACAGAAGAAGACTGACTCCTCGCCAGTACTTCTTCGGACGGGTCTGTGCGGGCTCAGCCTCAAGGGCAGTCCAACAGGCATCGTCTGGGGAAGTCTAAGAGGAAAAAGGTATAAATGGTTGATGAGCCACGGAAATACGCACGAAGAGGCGTATAGACTCTGTAAGTTCACCATCGAAGAAAGGAAGGCTCTACAACCTGCTCCTGCTTTCAAGCGGGTCAGGTCTGAGGAGTCAACTCCAAACTGAGGCTCTCAGGAGAGGGGAAGAACAAGTTACCCTAAATCGTCGACCTCTCGAGCTGGTCCCGATCAGGACCAATCGAAACCATCGACCGTCGAACGAGCGGGCAGCCTTTACATGGGGCACTCAACAGGAGTCGACCTCTCGAGCTGCCACGAAGACGACCAAAGCCACCTACAGCGGGATGCTCAGGGGAGTGAAGGTGGGACTTATCCCAGCCAAACATCCCAAAGAGAACCTAGCGGTAGAGGATCTCACCGAGCTAGAGAAGAAACTGGCTCGCCTAATCCTGGGGTGCGAGGATAATATATCCCCCTCCTTCAGGAACGTAGTATTTCGCCCAGGCTTCATGGTTATAAACTGTGATGATCAAGCTACAGCTGACTAGGTGAAATCCAAAGAAGAGGAGCTACAACTCCCCCACATGAAGGTCCGGGTCAGGGATGAAAACGACATCCCAGATGCGGCAGTGGCCACTGCTTTTTTCCCGAACAGCTTGAAATACACCGTAGATGAAGTCCGGACCTTCATTGATAAACAAAATCCCACTGTAAACACCGCTCAGTGGAAAGTGCTGAAGGTGGCGGATACAGGAAAGAACTGCCTAGAGATAATCTTCTCGTTGGACTGTGCAAGCCTGGATGCTTTACAAGCTCTAGATTGCATGGTCAACTATAGACTGGGCAAGGTAAAGTTTTGGGTGAAAAAACCAATGGGCACACAGAGCTCTGCGGCTGCTGATGAGGTGGTCCCTGCGGAATCAGGCGCTGTGGCTCCCGCTCCTGCCTCAACGGGAGTGGAGCCCTCGGTGTCATCCCAGGCGACTGCTGCGTCGGCTCCGATGGAAGTAACCCAAACTCCAACCAAGGCGAAGGAAGAACCTAAGCCAGAAAACACATCGGCCCAAATGAAGGGCCAACAACAAGAAGGAAGATCGCCTCTACTCCGGCAGGAGAATGACAGGCGACCTATCCCCCGAAACAAGGGGAAGCCGAGGAAGCACCATGGCTGGGACCTCAAGGAACCCCATTAAGTGCCTCCAAATCAACCTCCATCATGCCAAGGCCGCTACAGATGCGGCCCTCTGGAGGTTGATCAAACAAGACCTCGATATCGTGTTAGTCCAAGAGCCTTGGGTCATGGGAAACAAGATAAAAGGACTACCAAACGGTTCAGGTAAAGTAATTTATCATGAAAGAGTGGCTGCGCCTAGAGCGGCACTCTATATCAATAAGAATATACAATATCTGCTCCTTTCTAGATTTATACAACGCGACATTGCAGCAATAATCCTAGATGGCCGTCTTCCCGGAGGTAACGTCAAAGTTGTTTTAGCTTCAACGTACCACCATGAGGAGGAAGCATCCCTACCCGAGGAGGTGGCCAAATTAGTGAAATATTGCAAAAAGATTAATATGCAATTCATCATTGGACGTGATAGCAACGCACACCACTCAGTCATACCAGGACACTGGAGAAGACCTTGGAATACAAAGATATTGCTTTATGTGCTTTTATTGATATTGAAGGCGCGTTCTCGAATACGCCACGACAGTCCATTCACCGTGCGCTGGTCAGAAGGGGTGTGGAGCCGGCAACGGTGACTTGGATTATGGCATCGCTGAGCAGCCGGATAATCAATATGCAACTTGGCGCGACGTCCCTAACTGCGACACCCGGAGACGGGTGCCCACAGGGGGGTTGTTTATCGCCACTATTGTGGTCACTGGTCGTCGACGACCTCTTAAAAATACTTTCGGAAGCGGGTTTCGAGATTTGTGGTTATGCCGATGACCTTGTGATAGTGGTTCGGGGCAAGCATGACAACACGGTCAGTGATCGGATGCAAACCGCTCTAACCCTAACTCACGAGTGGTGTATCCGAGAAGGTCTCAATATAAATCCCAAAAACACAATACTAGTGCCATTTACCAGGAGAAAGAAATTTTCTCTCAAGGCATTAATAATGAACGGGACTGCCCTAACCCCAAAGAACCAGACCAAATATCTAGGTGTTATATTCGATCAAAAACTCTCTTGGAGTCCACACCTCGAGGCTGTGATCAGTAAGGGCCAGCGAGCTCTCTTCACATGCCAGAGAATGGTCGGAAAAACGTGGGGGCTTAAACCGGAACTGACCAACTGGATCTACAAATCCATCGTTCGGCCAATCATTAGCTATACAGCGCTCATTTGGTGGCCGAGAGAAAAACTAGTGTCAGGGCAATCAGCCCTGGAAAAACTACAACGAACTGCGTGTCTATCTATCACAGGAGCAACACGCTCTTGTCCAACTGCTGCCATGCAGGTCATCTTGGACCTGCCTCCCCTAGATATCTTTCTGGAAAGTGAGGCGGCCAGGTGGGCTCTCAGGGTGGCAAAAGAACAAGAACTGAAAACTGGCGACTACTCAGGACACCTTCGCATTCTAAATGAGTGCAAGGGGCTCCAGGATGTGGTCACAGATAACTTACCACTGAGACTCGAGTTTCAGAAAAACTTCAACACGACATTTCCAAGTCGTGAACAATGAGCTAATAATGAAGTGGCTTTCCCCAGAGAGTCTGCGGTATTCTATACCAATGGCTCGAAAGCTGAAGATGGGCGAGAGGGAGCTGGCGTACACGGTCCCTTGGTCCAATTAGCCGTACCTATGGGTTCTTGCCCTTCGGTTTTTCAAGCAGAAACATTTGCCATTAGGGAATGCGTTGCGCTGTGTACAAGACGCAACTACCGGAGGGCAAGAATATACATAATATCGGATAGCAAAGCAGCCCTGCTAGCGCTTGACTCGCCACAAGTTTGGTCAAAGTTAGTCTGGGAATGTAAAACGTCCCTCAACACACTCGGAGAAACAAACCAGATCAACCTTATTTGGGTACCTGGCCACTCCGGGATAGATGGCAATGAAGCGGCAGACCGACTTGACAGGGAAGGGGGATCTATTTCCTTCACCGGTCCAGAGCCATTTTGTGGCTTCCCAGCCAGCCATCAAGCGATGGCAGTTAAGGAATGGGAACAAGTCATTTCTCGAAGCAGAAGGAAAAGTCTTAAAAGCACTTCTGTTTTTGTGGAACCCTTTATTTACAAATCATTCGGTGACATGTTTCGGCGCATTCGCCATTATCAAACCAAGGAATTCTGAAAAAGATGTTACTCGATAAAACTAAATAATCAGGTAGTAGATTTTTACAAATTTTGCTCGCGTAAAAGAAAACAAATAAAATATAGGGAATCGTTCGATGAAAACTTACGATTTTTAGGTTCCAGAGTCATATGGTAAAAACATATCAGTCAAAAGGTAAAAGCCAAAAAATAATACATAAAAATAGCCAAAAGGCTTAGATCTTGTAAGGACGTAAAATGACAGATAAAAACAAAAACATAAACGGAAGATGAACAATTGACGTTCGCGCAGACAGGTTCCTGCTCTTTTTCTTTTCCAATTCTACCAGATTGCTGCGGGTATGAAATATTTCCAAGCGAGAAACAGTGGCGTCGGCAGAGAGAGTCAATACAGAAGTCTATAAGTGTCTTTTACATTGTTTGTCAACATCGAATTTAACGTTTTGTATTCTGCACTCTTGAGATGTTTGTAAATTTCTACTTCTTCTAGAATTTCTTGTCTATGGTTAAATTCGCTGTGATGAATTAGATGGGTGTTCTCCTCTAAATCAAACTTGTGTTTTTCTTCTCTTAAATGACAACCAAAAATTGATTTGTCATTGCCTGGGTTCTTGGAACTAGCTAGATGTTCTTTGGTCCTTGTTCTAATGGATCTGCCGCTTCTCCCCACATAAACGACATTACAACCTGGTTCACCGCATTCCAGTCTGTAAACACCCGGCTTGTCCAAAGTGTCGATTGGGCTCTTGTTTCTGATGAGGGATTGATGTAGGATATTCTGGGACTTGAAGGCTACTCTGGTATTCTCTACTTGTTTTATTACGTTGGCAATTTTATATGAGATACCCCCGTAGAACGGAATGCAACAGAATTTCATATTTGACACAACATCAGTTCCCGGAGTTTGCAAGTTCAGTTCTTCTGTGGTCCGTCTCCTCCTTGTCCTATCAATAAGTCGGTCGATGATATCCGGGTGATAACCGTTCTCCACCGCTAAATATTTTAGTGTGTTGACCTCCTCTGTGTAAGCTTCCTGGCTTAGGGGAATATTAAGAAGTCTATTGATGTTAGCGTTAAAGACTGCCATCTTATGACCCATATAATGACATGATGTCTTATTGATTTTGGTGGAAGTTTGCGTGGGTTTTCTATATATGTTAAACGTCAACTTGTCTTGTTGTCTCCTGACCGTGAGGTCCAGGAAGTTGATTTCCCGATCCGATTCGACTTCCAGCGTGAAGTTTATGTTCAAATGGAGTTTGTTTATCCAATTGTGGAAATCTCTCAATTCTTCTTCACTACCTGTCCACGCTATCAGGATGTCATCCACATATCTGGCCCAAAAAAGGATTCTGTCTTTGAAAGGATTGTTCGTTATGAAAATTAGCCTTTCCTCGAAGTAGGACATGAAAAGTTCGGCGAAAAGAGGGGAAAGGCAGTTTCCCATACTAAGTCCTTCCCGTTGAGCAAAGATTTCACCCTCAAAATTGAAAAAGTTTTGCTGAAGGCATAATTCTGTGAGTTGGTATGCACACTCAGTCAAGTCATCAGAAAGTTGAGAATCTATCAGTCTGTTCTTGAAAATCTTTAAGGTTTGCGGGACTGGTACAGAGGTCAACAGATTGCTCACATCAAAAGAAGCCAGTATGGTGTTGTTTGGAATATGCAAGTCTTTAATTCTTCTTATCAGATCTAAAGAATTATCAACACTGAACTCCGATTTGAAGTTAATTGTGGACACTAAAAGTTTGTTTAAGTATTTAGATAATCTGTAGGCTAAACTGCCACAGAACGATACCACCGGCCTGATGGGGATGCCGTCCTTGTGGACCTTCGGAAGGCCGTATAGTCTAGGGGTAATGAATGACATAGGCATCAGTGACTTCCAGTTATCACACAAAATAGGACCAAGGGATGTAAGTTTATTCTTAAACTTTTTGTTATATTTGTTTACCGTTGACACAGTTTCCTTGTTGAAGCTATTGTTGGACAGGAACTCATGTACTTTTCTGATGTATACGGCTTTTTTAAGAATTACTAGACAATCACCCTTGTCTGCCTTGGAGAAAAACAAGTTGTCGTCTTTGATCTTCTGACGAACAGTAAGGAGACTTCGTTTTAGGACACTTATGTATTTAGGCGTCTTGATTTTAGCTTTCCTGAATTTGTCAAGTATTGAAATAATGTGACTACGTATTAATTGAGGATTGATCACCTTGCTCGATCTCAGAAAAGTTTCTAATGCAACGACCAAATTTTCAGTAATTTTTGATTTGTTATACGTTGGAAAAGAGAATTTTAAACCCAGGCTCAACAGTTTAGTTTCGGATTCATTGAAAGTTGTATCCGATAAATTTAGTATTGGTTCCCTAAATTTGGTTCCATTATTAAGGTGTGTGGTTGAGCTCTGAATAACACATTGTCTCGACAAATTATCAATTTTCCGCTGTTGGATTTTCTTACTTTTCAGTTGGAGATTGTGAAGTTTTCTTCTGTTCAGATCTATCAAACTGTTGAAATCCCTTTCCGGTAGCTTATCCCTCAAGATCTCCATCACTACTCTGATTTTTCTATTATTTGCATAAAGGCGGCGGTACCATTTCCTTATCTCCCACTTAAGAAGTTTCTTCTTCAGCAGGTGGACCTGGTGTTGCGCGAACGTATCATCTCTCCTGAACTTCACCCTCAACCATGTTGGTGTTAAGTCCCTCTCCAGGCAGACCCTGCAGAACTCAATGTGGCCCCTAAACCTCTGTGACTTTGATACCAATCTACCATATGTACGGGAAAGTAAGGCCAGACTCGCCGTCAACATAAACTCATAAAATCCCATAATGAAGCGCTAGGTATGAAGTTGTTTTTATCTGTCATTTTACGTCCTTACAAGATCTAAGCCTTTTGGCTATTTTTATGTATTATTTTTTGGCTTTTACCTTTTGACTGATATGTTTTTACCATATGACTCTGGAACCTAAAAATCGTAAGTTTTCATCGAACGATTCCCTATATTTTATTTGTTTTCTTTTACGCGAGCAAAATTTGTAAAAATCTACTACCTGATTATTTAGTTTTATCGAGTAACATCTTTTTCAGAATTCCTTGGTTTGATAATGGCGAATGCGCCGAAACATGTCACCGAATGATTTGTAAATAAAGGGTTCCACAAAAACAGAAGTGCTTTTAAGACTTTTCCTTCTGCTTCATACCTAGCGCTTCATTATGGGATTTTATGAGTTTATGTTGACGGCGAGTCTGGCCTTACTTTCCCGTACATATGGTAGATTGGTATCAAAGTCACAGAGGTTTAGGGGCCACATTGAGTTCTGCAGGGTCTGCCTGGAGAGGGACTTAACACCAACATGGTTGAGGGTGAAGTTCAGGAGAGATGATACGTTCGCGCAACACCAGGTCCACCTGCTGAAGAAGAAACTTCTTAAGTGGGAGATAAGGAAATGGTACCGCCGCCTTTATGCAAATAATAGAAAAATCAGAGTAGTGATGGAGATCTTGAGGGATAAGCTACCGGAAAGGGATTTCAACAGTTTGATAGATCTGAACAGAAGAAAACTTCACAATCTCCAACTGAAAAGTAAGAAAATCCAACAGCGGAAAATTGATAATTTGTCGAGACAATGTGTTATTCAGAGCTCAACCACACACCTTAATAATGGAACCAAATTTAGGGAACCAATACTAAATTTATCGGATACAACTTTCAATGAATCCGAAACTAAACTGTTGAGCCTGGGTTTAAAATTCTCTTTTCCAACGTATAACAAATCAAAAATTACTGAAAATTTGGTCGTTGCATTAGAAACTTTTCTGAGATCGAGCAAGGTGATCAATCCTCAATTAATACGTAGTCACATTATTTCAATACTTGACAAATTCAGGAAAGCTAAAATCAAGACGCCTAAATACATAAGTGTCCTAAAACGAAGTCTCCTTACTGTTCGTCAGAAGATCAAAGACGACAACTTGTTTTTCTCCAAGGCAGACAAGGGTGATTGTCTAGTAATTCTTAAAAAAGCCGTATACATCAGAAAAGTACATGAGTTCCTGTCCAACAATAGCTTCAACAAGGAAACTGTGTCAACGGTAAACAAATATAACAAAAAGTTTAAGAATAAACTTACATCCCTTGGTCCTATTTTGTGTGATAACTGGAAGTCACTGATGCCTATGTCATTCATTACCCCTAGACTATACGGCCTTCCGAAGGTCCACAAGGACGGCATCCCCATCAGGCCGGTGGTATCGTTCTGTGGCAGTTTAGCCTACAGATTATCTAAATACTTAAACAAACTTTTAGTGTCCACAATTAACTTCAAATCGGAGTTCAGTGTTGATAATTCTTTAGATCTGATAAGAAGAATTAAAGACTTGCATATTCCAAACAACACCATACTGGCTTCTTTTGATGTGAGCAATCTGTTCACCTCTGTACCAGTCCCGCAAACCTTAAAGATTTTCAAGAACAGACTGATAGATTCTCAACTTTCTGATGACTTGACTGAGTGTGCATACCAACTCACAGAATTATGCCTTCAGCAAAACTTTTTCAATTTTGAGGGTGAAATCTTTGCTCAACGGGAAGGACTTAGTATGGGAAACTGCCTTTCCCCTCTTTTCGCCGAACTTTTCATGTCCTACTTCGAGGAAAGGCTAATTTTCATAACGAACAATCCTTTCAAAGACAGAATCCTTTTTTGGGCCAGATATGTGGATGACATCCTGATAGCGTGGACAGGTAGTGAAGAAGAATTGAGAGATTTCCACAATTGGATAAACAAACTCCATTTGAACATAAACTTCACGCTGGAAGTCGAATCGGATCGGGAAATCAACTTCCTGGACCTCACGGTCAGGAGACAACAAGACAAGTTGACGTTTAACATATATAGAAAACCCACGCAAACTTCCACCAAAATCAATAAGACATCATGTCATTATATGGGTCATAAGATGGCAGTCTTTAACGCTAACATCAATAGACTTCTTAATATTCCCCTAAGCCAGGAAGCTTACACAGAGGAGGTCAACACACTAAAATATTTAGCGGTGGAGAACGGTTATCACCCGGATATCATCGACCGACTTATTGATAGGACAAGGAGGAGACGGACCACAGAAGAACTGAACTTGCAAACTCCGGGAACTGATGTTGTGTCAAATATGAAATTCTGTTGCATTCCGTTCTACGGGGGTATCTCATATAAAATTGCCAACGTAATAAAACAAGTAGAGAATACCAGAGTAGCCTTCAAGTCCCAGAATATCCTACATCAATCCCTCATCAGAAACAAGAGCCCAATCGACACTTTGGACAAGCCGGGTGTTTACAGACTGGAATGCGGTGAACCAGGTTGTAATGTCGTTTATGTGGGGAGAAGCGGCAGATCCATTAGAACAAGGACCAAAGAACATCTAGCTAGTTCCAAGAACCCAGGCAATGACAAATCAATTTTTGGTTGTCATTTAAGAGAAGAAAAACACAAGTTTGATTTAGAGGAGAACACCCATCTAATTCATCACAGCGAATTTAACCATAGACAAGAAATTCTAGAAGAAGTAGAAATTTACAAACATCTCAAGAGTGCAGAATACAAAACGTTAAATTCGATGTTGACAAACAATGTAAAAGACACTTATAGACTTCTGTATTGACTCTCTCTGCCGACGCCACTGTTTCTCGCTTGGAAATATTTCATACCCGCAGCAATCTGGTAGAATTGGAAAAGAAAAAGAGCAGGAACCTGTCTGCGCGAACGTCAATTGTTCATCTTCCGTTTATGTTTTTGTTTTTATCTGTCATTTTACGTCCTTACAAGATCTAAGCCTTTTGGCTATTTTTATGTATTATTTTTTGGCTTTTACCTTTTGACTGATATGTTTTTACCATATGACTCTGGAACCTAAAAATCGTAAGTTTTCATCGAACGATTCCCTATATTTTATTTGTTTTCTTTTACGCGAGCAAAATTTGTAAAAATCTACTACCTGATTATTTAGTTTTATCGAGTAACATCTTTTTCAGAATTCCTTGGTTTGATAATGGCGAATGCGCCGAAACATGTCACCGAATGATTTGTAAATAAAGGGTTCCACAAAAACAGAAGTGCTTTTAAGACTTTTCCTTCTGCTTCATACCTAGCGCTTCATTATGGGATTTTATGAGTTTAAGTCATTTCTCTCCTACTCGACGAGCTGGACTAAAAAAGTTCTCTCACTCAGTAGGTAAACAGGAACTGAGGAAACTGACAGGCGCATTCACGGGACACTGTCCCGTGAGGTATCACCTGAAGAACATGGGTAAGTCGCTAGAAGACACATGTCGTTTCTGTCAAGAAGCCACTGAGACAGCCAAGCACTTGTTATGCGAATGTGAAGCTGTTCATCGGAAAAGACTACAACACCTTGGCTTCTGGTTTCTAAAGCCGGAACACGTGATGGATGTAGCCCCCAGAAAGGTGATAAAGTTCATGGAGATACTATTGCCTGACTGGTAAACAGCGCGGGGATGCACAATAGATCTTTAGGTCAAGGTGCTTGCGAGTTCAGATGATCTTCCGCCCCTCCTCTTATCTAATCTAATCTAATCTACATATTATAGCAGTTTGCAGTTAGTGATAATTTTATATATGCAAGATTTGGTTGTCGCTGTTATTCTGGTATACTCTTCGATGGTATATACAAATGAATAAGAGTTTAACAAGCAGGTCATTCTATTAGTTCCTGTAGTAGTGGCTTTTAGGTCCAAGTTCAAGCCTCCTGCTATGACAGTAGTTCTTTGATCTTCGAATACTGCTTCCAATGATCCTTCACTCAATCTTTGAGTAGAACTCTTCTAGGTCTTTCTTGTATGGTGGCCTGTAGACACTTATAATATTGAAGTTTTGTCCATTTAGTTTACATTTCATTCCAGCACATTCTAATATTCCACTTTTTGACTTTTTGTTGATGTTGTGTGCCACCTCGAAAGTAATATCTTCTTTAACATATACCGCCGCACCACCATAGCCTTTCTCTCTGCAGAAGTAGGTAGCCAACTTGAAGTTTGGTATTTGAAAACATTTCAGCTGTTGTTCTGTATTTCAATGTTCTGTAACAACTAAAAACTGGCATTGTGAGTTCTGTAGCATAATCATATTTCCAATGGATTGAACGTTTTGATGTATGAGACCAATAGGGACTTGTTTGTTGTGGTTATTATTTATCTGTTCTGGTTTGTTTATTGAAAATTTTTACCCAAATCATTCAAAAATTCTCTATATTTCGAGAAGTCAGAACGTTTTATTCCTATACCGTCTGGCCAAAATTCTGGTTTATACATTAAGTTGGGGCAGCTTCGTTTTTGGTTGTTAATGAAAAAAAATCCTGTTAACGATACCGTTGTAGGATGAATCAAGAAAATGATGAAAAATGGGAATGATTACGGCAAAAAACCGCCTCTATATTTCTTCTTTTTTTTATCAAATGGTGCGGTTATTAGGTATCTTTTTAATCTTTCTTCATTGCCTGCTATTTCTTTGACTGTTATTTCTGAATTTTCGAAACCTGTGGATGTTTTAATGTAGTTCTTAATTCTGTGGCTGTTCTTTTTACTCTGTAGATGAGGTATATCCATAATTTCTTGCTGACCCCTGTGAAATTTGTATCTGTTCTTGTTCCAACTCCAATATTTTTTTGGAAGCTTGTTGCAGTTTTATATTTCAATTGGTATGTTTGTCGCACTTCCCTATATTCTGGTGCGCCTGGTAATGCTAAATTTGTTTTATAATTTCTTTGGTTATATTGAAACCCCGGTTGAGTTTTGTTTTCATCAGTGTTCCTATGGGCATATGATTCAGTTAAGGCATATGATTCAGTTAAGCATGAACTACTTTTAGAGAAGCTGAATAGATACGGACTGAGAGGCAACGTATCAGAGTGGATTCAATCCTATATTAGCGGGAGGTCTCAGAGAGTGTCGATCCTGAGGGATGGAGAAGTTTATCTATCGGAACGTTCGTTTCTTGGTGAAAGGGGAATTGCGCAGGGTAGTATAATAGGCCCCCTGCTCTTCATTATTTTCCTCAATGACATCAAACATGGCTTGGAGGGAGGGCCCTGTGATCTGGTCAAGTTTGCAGATGATACAAACATTCTGATAAGGGCACACGATTTGAAAGATGCAATGGACTTGTTTGGAAGGTGTGTGTCTGGGATTTCGGAGTAGTTTTCGAGAAATGGTCTCATTTGGAATAATGAAAAAACCAACATAATTTTTTTCAAGACTTCACGATCGAAAATACCCACTCCGGAGGTGATGCGGTTTAGCGATGCCGTATAGCTATACGGCTGAATGTCCGAAGTTTTTGGATTTAACTATGGATGAAAATCTAGCTTGGGTAGCACACTTGGAAACAATCACTAGTAAATTTAATCTGGCATGTAATTCCCTGCGGGTGTTGAGACAGTATGTGGATTTCTCGACCCTGAAAGCCGTCTATTTTTCGGGGTTTGAGTCGGTGTTGCGATACGGCATCATCTTCTGGGGTAATAAGAGTTGTAATATTGAGACCAAAATACGAGCGGTTCGAACGATGCTTGGTTTGACATATCGCACTAGTTGCAGAGGTTACTTTAGAAGTAATAACATCCTTACTCTAACTGGGCTCTATATAAAGGGTGGCCATTTGAAAACGAAACAGACGAGATTACAGACGAAATAAATTTTTTCGATAGAAATGCTCGGACAGGTCGATTTCTGTTTCGAGGGGGACAACTTAAGATGTAGGTTACGGACGCATAGCGCTTCAACCCTTGCTACTACAACCCTCACCCCCAATTTTTGAATAGGGAAGATGTGGTGAGTGATACCTCATTTGAAAGGTATTTTTATACTGATTTCGGCACAGTGATTGTTTTTTCATTTTATGCATTAGTTCTCGAAATATTCTTAACTAAGTATTTAAAAATGAAGTGGTGTTTTCATGGCACTTGTAGTGTTTTTTTGTGAAAAATCGACATTTTGAGCTTCAAAACAACCATGACTGTGGCTTCCTTCCTCCAATCCACTGACATAGAAATCTTTAATCAAGATGTCGATTTTTCACAAAAAAACACTACAAGTGCCATGAAAACACCACTTCATTTTCAAATACTTAGTTAAGAATATTTCGAGAACTAATGCATAAAATGAAAAAACAATTACTGTGCTGAAATTAGTATGAAAATACCTTTGAATTGAGGTATCACTCACCCCATCTTCCCTCTTCAAAAATTGGGGGTGGGGGTTGTAGCAGCAAGGGTTGAAGCGCTATGCGTCCGTAACCTACATCTTAAGTTGTCCCCCTCGAAACAGAAATCGACCTGTCCGAGCATTTCTATCGAAAAAATTTATTTCGTCTGTAATCTCGTATGTTTCGTTTTCAAATGGCCACCCTGTATATGTGTTCCTCACCTTCATGTTCAAAAATAAACACCTATACGACATCCATAGGAATCTTAGTAATAGAACCCAAAATTATAATTTTCCCATTCACCGATTTTCATAGGTCGAGAAGGGTTGTTTTTATGCTTCTTTGAACGTTTTCAATAAATTGCCCTTGTCTCTAAAACGGATAGAATCACTGAAGCGTTCAGGGAAGAGATGCTGAAGTATTTGGTCGGCATGGAACCATACTCGTTCTCTGAATTTTTAGATCTTTGAATGATCAGTTATTTTTATGGTTATTTTTATATATGTATGTGTTTATATACAGGGTGTCCCAGAAGTCTCGCACTCCACTGAGGGGATCGAAAGTGAAAAATTTTCTAAGCATAAAAATCCATGTTTGAAATTTTTTGATAACGTAGTAAATTAGTAATTAATTAATGGAAGTGAACAATCAGGAGCGCCCTGCTCCTACAGAAGAATAAGTAGGCAGTGGGGACGCGAAAGTGAGACGCCAGAGCTGCTGTCGGATTTTCACGCAGTAAACCGAGACTGGGGACACACCTGAAGCTCTGGCGTCTCACTCTCGCGTCCCCACTGCCTACTTATTCTTCTGAAGGGCGTTCCTGATTGGTCACTTTCATTAATTAATCACTAATTAACTAAGTTATCAAAAAATTTCAAACATGGATTTTTGTGCTTAGAATATTTTTCACTTTCTATCCCCTCAATGGGTGCGAGACTTCTGGGAAGTACTTGAGACAAATTGTAACGGAGCAAGTTTCCGGTTGAGTAAGGGAATATCTCGCGGCGCGCTAATTAACGCGCGATAGGTCCGAGTCGCGAGTCTGCCACGTTGGGCGTGGTCAACGGCGCGACCCGGAAGCGTATAAGATCGGGCGCGCGGTCGAGGAGGTCAATTAAATTAACATAATTGCCGTGCTTGCCAGTACCGCCGAAATCCAGGTCCCAGGTTCCAGGTTCCGATATTCCGATAGTGAATAGAAGCGCGAGTGCTAATCCAGGTCCAGGTCCAGGTCAAAGAATCAATCAAAGAACCAGTGAGTGTACATAAAGGTTACGCGTGGGCAAGTTGTTAGGTATGAATATTTACTTTCAATATTATTATTTTGTCGGTACGTTGCTGAATTTTTCTATTCCATTCTCTGCCTTCTTGGGCCGTAGAATTATGTATTAGCTTCAAACGGCCTGCATGATTCTGCGAGTTTCCCAATATACGGGGTTGTACATGTTAGCATTAAACGGCACATTTACATCTTCGTTCCTTTCCGAATATCCATGGCGCCACGTAGTAGCTTTAAAAGGCCTATTTGACTCCGTGGATTTCCTAGTCTACAGGGTGGTGCATGTTAGTTTCAAATGACGCATCCACGGCCCTGTATTGTCCCTAGTCTTCCGTATCTCCATGAATCCGTGTAGTAACTTTAAATGGTCTGTATGGATTTATGGGGTTTCCTAAAGGTGCGGGGATGTGCATGTTAGCTTCAAATGGCGCATTCGACAGTCCCGCATCGCCCTCAAGGTACCGCTCGAATTCTGGGAGTCCGTGTAGTAGCTTGAAAAGGCCTATAGTTCTCTTAGCATTCTGAGTGTGAAGGATTGTGCGATATTAGCTTGAAACGGCGCATCTCACAATCCTGCTCGGGTACATTCCTTTCTTAAGTTGGTTACCACCGGGGATTTCGAGGATATAAACAGTCCTCTAAATCCTCAAGGGTCGGAGAGTCCGATCGCGCCTTCCGAGGCGTGTTCGTCCTCCTCAGCCCGGTGACTAGTCGTTTCCTATCAACCGTAGCGTACCGACATCCAATTTTGTTCAACGCTGCCCACGTTATTACCTGCCGTAGTTCTGTTTGCTTGTAATATTATCCGCTTGCACTCTTGCTTCATTTTCGCTTACGCCCGCTTGTTAATGCACGTTACTTTTGCCGCTTTCTCGTTCTTTTAGTCGTTTATATTTCAAACCTTCGCATGTATAGTTTTCATGATCATTGCACGTTACACCCCGTCATTGAAGACGATAATGAAGACCAGTTTGAAATTTACCAGCCGCCGGAAGACGACGATGGAGAGGAAGAAGATGATCAATTCATAATCTATTTGTTTATTTTTTCATCATGTAAGAATTTATTAATATTGATAAGGCCCCCATAAGGGGGGGCACGCCCCTCCCCCCTCTGTATCCGCCAGTGACCATATGTAGGTTTCGAGACTACTTTTAGGGTGTCAATATACAAGTATTCACAGAATTACAGCTGGGTATCTCGAATTCCGAGGGGAACTTATATACCTAATGACTGGACTATAATATAATGGAAGATGTGGATATAATAAATAGGTTCAATGGAATCAAATCGGAAATCTACGACATACAGGGCAGGGTGTGTCAGGCTAAAATAGCGGCTGAACTGTACCGTTTGAAAAAAAAACTTATATGGCATGCTAATAAGGTTGACAAAATAAAAATAATTTTACATATACAGGGTGGGTCAAATGAAAATATTTTTTCCTTTCATGAAATTTGTTTTTCAAATGTCTACATACTTAAACGTGTTTTTTTTTCGGGATATTTCACATTCTTAAAAAAAACGATGGCAATATAAGAGTGCATTATTAAAAAAAAATTGGTGTGATCGCATGACCTGAGCTGAATTTTTCTCTTATCTCCAGACGTGATACATACCCAACACGAAAATTAAATTACTCTTAAGTTTTATGAATAAACTAGCTGCCCCGGCGAACTTTGTTACGCCTAAATCCTTGACTCATCTTTATAGTCTAAGGCCTAAATTATACTTACTGTGGATTTCACAAATCGTCTTCAACCCCAGCAAACACTGAAACGCAGGAACTGTACAAAATTTGTACAGCGTTGCTGCACTTCACTTCAGCGATGGTAATGCAGTAACTGTATCAAAACGGACCGTATATGTCCCGCTGAATTGTACAGTCACTGTACAGTACAATAGTACAAACTGCATTCATATACAGCCATTGTGCAGCGTTGCTGCAATTCATATGAAGCGAGGTTTTGCAGTAACTGTACAAAAACTGTTCAGCCTCGATGCATTTGAAATGCAGCAACGCTATACAATGGGTGCATACCAAACGCAGTTTGTACTGTACAGCAACTTTAAATTTGATTACGGAATTCAATATGTAAAAGTTTTGAAAAAAGCTGAAAATTTAATAATCTTGATCCTATTATTTTCGGTTTTGGTGTAAAATCCAATGAAAAGTAAGCTTAAAAAGAAATTTTATATTAAACAAAAAAAATATATTACTGAAACAGGAATATTCATACAAAATATAAAATAAAATATGTATATATAAATCAAAATATAATAAAACAAAATAAATTTCTTCGGAGGTTTATACATTTTGAGTTTGGCTGCTCCTCACTTCACTCTCATACAGGTTTCTCAACCATGTTTTTATTGTTGTTTCAACTTCAGTCTGCGTGGCATTTTCGCAGCTCTTGTTTCTTCGTATGGCTACTAAAATAGGAGGAATATGAGGTAAGAAAAAAAGAATTTTACCTTGTGCCACTATAATACCTAAAATAGCTTTTGTAAAATTGGAAAATTGCGAAAATGCCACTTTCTGCTGGCGGCCCGTCCAGTTTAGCTTATGACCCAATTCTTTTGATAGGATTTTAGAAAGGATGATTCGACAAACATATTCCTGATTTTTTCCTCCTATCATTCCAAGACTATCAATCTAAAAAAATTAATAATGAAACTGAAAGTAGTTACACTAAACGTTTATATTGACAGTTGCCTGATACTCTGATACCGTAATCTCTTTTACTTGATTTGTGTTCCCGACACAACCCCAATAAAAAATGGCAAATTTATACTAAAAAACCGTAAAAATCTATTCAAAAGAAGTTTGTTATAAAAACATTCACTTACAATTTTTGAGAAGAATTGAGTATCTTCAAGATTCCGCTCAAACTCTTCAAGTTGGTTTAGTGTTGCTAACGTTTCCAAATCGTACCTCGATTCAGTCGTTTTTCCTCCTACAGGTATACGTTTTGTGCCCTTTCACACAAATTCGATATACACTGCACACTTTCAAAACCGAACAATAAAACGTTCAATTGAAATGTTACGGAGCAATATTAATAATTTTATAAGGCGCTAAAACCAATATTCTATCTTTCCACAATCTTTACGTAACCTCCAACCACTACACTTGCTAAACGATAAAATATGGCGTCTGGTCGAACGTAAAGACACCGTACCGAATAGTAAGAACTCCGACCTACCCCACGATGGGGGCATCTTGGGATAGGTCGGAGTTCGTACGATGCCGTGCCTAGTAACAAAGCATTTGGACCTTTTGCAGTTATTACATCACAGTTACTGCACATTTACTGAACTTCACTGGTTGCGCATGAGACACTTAATTTTTGTTGCGCAGAAACTGTACATCAACTGTACTTCAAATACTGCATTCTTTGAAACGCATTTTTAGCAATACAGAAACTGTGCAGTTTTAATACAACAATTTATGTGCTGCATTCAGGTGGCACTTGTAACGCAGTATCTGTACAGTTGCTGTATTTTGTGTTTGCTGGGACGATGATCGGAAATTATCGGCTTGGTTTTCTGATTTTTGAACTGTGAAATCGAGTTGATTCTATAGATCAAGCTGCGCTCACCGATGATTACCCTTTGTGAAACCCACCCTTATAGTTGTATAAACATACCATTGCTATTTTTCCGAGCAGCAGATAAGTTAGGCAAAATTAAAGTTCAAAATGAAAAAAAATTCAACAATATTGTAAATTACATAACGTAATATGTCGTGAATCGTATACCATTCATACTTCATGTGAATACTTTCGATCGTAACCTCACAATTTCATGTAAAATGTTTCAATCGTGACATATTTTCTTCCCCGAAATCTATTCTTTTGTTGTCTTTCGGAATATACATTGTCTCTACATTTCTCGCAATTTTCGAATTTGGCTTCGCTATATGATTGTGAATAGCAGGTGAATAATCCATATTATAATTTTCCTCATAACCAATATGTATCAAAATGTCAAGAATATGAACAAAAATTATTGCTTGAAAGAACTATCGACTATTAATAACACAGCCCGTTGACCAGAATAAAAAAATATTTGAATAACAAATAAAAATCAGTCATTTGGGAATAGCGCAACCCGGAGTGAAAAAAACAAAACTTTTCTAATATCATAAATTCTGCCTTATCAAAATCTAATCAGTGCTCACACCAATATTTTAGACATATTTATTGCTATTCTGCTCAAAACATCTGAGTTGTTGGAGCAGCGAGATTTTCATGTTTCCATGTATATGAGCTGTCACACAGAACGTGTTCTGGAAGGCTGTGATGTAATTCACCAATAAGAGTAAATGAAAAATTCCAGAAGATGTTATTTTATTTTATTAAAAAATCTAAAAGGTTGAAAACTTGTATTTTTATTTTTTAAACATTCCATGATCACATACAATTCTTACCTAAAAGCTTGACCAAATCAGAGGAATTCCTTATTGTCGAACAATACGGCAAAATAAGAAAAAAAATTTGGGTTCAGTCTCTCTTCAATTTGTTCGATTTAGTTGACGATATCAAGCTCGTAGAAGGCAAACCGAGATGTTCAAATGAAATCGATAGCACGATCGACACACAGTGAAAATGAAAGAAAAAAATTATCAACACTGCCGGTTGTGTTGAACCCACATTCAGATTTATTGATGGTCGAATGGCCAGATTAGGCACCCATAAAGCATTATTTTATATCATTAGTGGTAGCCCGATGAGCAAACGTTTCAAAATTATTGACGCTCTCAATACTGTCTCTGTGCAAACAGAAACAGAAAAATAATATGTCAATTACAATGATCGTCCGATTTACCTAATATTATTGCTCCACCAACTTGAGATGTTTACCCGCTATATGATCTGGTGATAGCCTTCCATGTTACTATAAGTTCTACGCAAATCGCACAGTCACGCCATCTAATAGCGGTGATATCAAATATGGTACCTAGGAAAAAGGCATCAACTATAGTGACACCTATTGGCCTCATTCAAAAGAAGGAAAATCATTTCCTGCATAAGTAAAATTTTCATCGATTTTTTCTGAATTTTATCACATTTTATAATAACCAGACCGTAGAAGAATCCATAAATGAAGTTTCATAACAAACAGTCCATCCGATCTTGAGTTATAAATGGTGTAACCAACATCTTTCTTTTATATATATAGATGAAATGAATAATTAATACCGAATTAATGCAAACTTATATGTATTTTTCAAAATTATATTGTGATCAGAGAACCATCACACAAATGTTTAAAATATTTTACTGAGGTTGTGAAGAAAAAATGGCCGCGTGAAGTTGGCGAAAAAATGTCGGCACAAATTCTGAAATAATCCCCAATATTTAGTGCCCAATTTGTGCCCATTTGTGCCGTATGAATAAATTTCAGCACCATTATGGTTTTCGAGATATTCGAGTTTGAAGTTTTTGGTGCTAGCTTCACACTTGGCACCAACATTTTTCGATTTCGAAAAACTTTTAATGCCAATATTAAGTGCCCAATTTGTGTCCATTTGTGCCGTTTAATTGACCTTATTATCACTTGTAGTTTTTAAGTTATTTCAGTTTGAATATCTTGGTGCCAGCTTCACACTTAGCACCAACATAATCCAACTTTGAAAAAAATTTTATGCCAATATTTTGTGCCCAATTTGTGTCCATTTGTGCCGTATAAATGACATTTCTACCATTCGTAGTTTTTGAGATATTGACTGTTGTTTTTCAGCCGGCGTGAAGTTCGCACCAACATATTCCAACTTTGAAAAAAAATTTCCGCCACTATTTAGTGCTGAATTTGTGTCAATTTATGCCGTTGAAATGGCTACGATATCTTGGATAGTTTTCGAGTGATGAACAATATTGTGTTTTATTAACGGCGCCATCTATGGGAAAAAGCAAGTATTGTTTCGCTTCATAATAGGTCAAATATGTCGGCCTCACATATGTGAATTCTGTTACATAATAACTTCCTATGAACTTATAAATAGACCTCTGATTATTAAGCAAACCATTTCTTGCGTTAATCGAACAATCTATCCTTTTCGATGGTAAAAATATGTTGCATCGGGAAAATTGTTGAGTAATATTATTTCTAAATAATATTATATTTCGATATGGAATTCAAAATTCAATAAATACAATTAGAAATATATTCCTTATTACAATTACTTGTATGGATTCACTTTCCTGCATAAAAGCAGATAGCGTGTGGCGGCAAACATCAAACGGGGCGATCTAACACGTGCTTGCCTAGTTGAAACGGCTGCTTCGTGAGCGTAAATTTTTTATTAAAAGGACGTTCCGATATGGCATCTAGGGCACATTCGGCGATTTCTCTGATCTGACATTTACTGGTGAATTTAATTCACTTTGGTAATTTACGGACCTTCTGAATTAATTGAAATCGAATTTAGCTTGGTCCCAGACTCCCAGATAAACGTACCCAGGTTAGAGATGGAATATTGAACCGGATTGAAAATCAGTTTTTTTTTAAACTGTGACACAAATTTTAGTTTAAAGTCCCGAAGCACCCCAGGAATTATTGCATCACTAAGGTTATTCTTCGTGATATACTTGAACTAATACAAAGTTCGTAACAGTAGGTAATAGAAAGAATAGAAAAAAAATGAAATTTTTATTACACTTCATATCTTTATTACATCATCACTATGTACAATTAATAAATAAATACTTATAACAAACAAACATTATCAACAATTTTTGACAAAAAGGTTTTATGCTATATTCAAATTGTATATAGAAGCAGATGAGGGTTCACGGAAACATCATTCCTAACAACTCTATATTCCTTCAATAAGTCATTGAATTCCTCCCACTGGCCATCATTTCTTCTACAATATGCAGTGTAATGACCTATCCCGGTACTTACAGCTGGGGAAATAAAACTGGCTACTCCTCTGAGCATATAGGACTTATTTTCAATGCTCAGAACTAATTGAATTTCATTGAGGATAATCAGTTTTTCCACATCACAATCAATTATCAAATAATCGGTGAATGTTTTGACTGTTTTCAATTCGTTGGAGCATTTAGAGCATTTTGATCGCGATGGAGGAACTAAGTCGATGCATTCTTGCAATCTTTGAAAACCTTCTTTTTTCAGACGTTCTACAAAGACTGCTACAAAAAATAATTCCCGATTCAACATATTTTTACCATCGAAAAGGATAGATTGTTCGAATAACGCAAGGAATTGTTTGCTTAATAATCAGAGGTCTATTTATAAGTTCATGGGAAGTTATTATGTAACAGAATTCACATATGTGAGGCCGACATATTTGACCTATTATGAAGCGAAACAATGCTTGCTTTTTCCCATAGATGGCGCCGTTAATAAAACACAATATTGTACATAACTCGAAAACTATCCAAGATATCGAAGCCATTTCAACGGCACAAATTGACACAAATTCAGCACTAAATAGTGGCGGAAATTTTTTTCCCAAGTTGGAATATGTTGGTGCCAACTTCACGCCGGCTGAAAAACAACAGTCAATATCTCAAAAACTACGAATGGTAGAAATGTCATTTATACGGCACAAATGGGCACAAATTGGGCACAAAATATTGGCATCAAAATTTGTTTGAAGTTGGAATATGTTGGTGCCAACTTCACGCCGGCTAAAAAACAACAGTCAATATCTCAAAAACTACAAATGGTAGAAATGTCATTTATACGGCACAAATGGGAACAAATTGGGCACAAAATATTGGCATAAAATTTTTCTCAAAGTTGGATTTTGTTGGTGCTAAGTGTGAAGCTGGCACCAAGATATTCAAACTGAAATAACTTAAAAACTACAAGTGATAATGAGGTCAATTAAACGGCACAAATGGGCACAAATTAGGCACTAAATATTGGCATTAAAAGTTTTTCGAAATCGAAAAATGTTGGTGCCAAGTGTGAAGCTAGCACCAAAAACTTCAAACTCGAATATCTCGAAAACCATAAGGGTGCTGAAATTGATTCATACGGCACAAATGGGCACAAAGTGGGCACTAAATATTGGGGATTATTTCAGAATTTGTGCCGACATTTTTTCGCCAACTTCACGCGGCCAGAAAAAATACATTTATTTATCTTGTGTAATTGTGCCTCCTTGATCTCAATATCTGCAGCTGCAACTTGCAACGCTTCCTCCATCAATGCCAGTTGCTCCTTTTGCGACTTCACTTCTTTCTTCAATAATTTCTCTGTCAAATCTCAGCAGTTTTCTTATCGGGTAGAACATTGTACCTTAACTTACAGATACCGACAAAATCATCAAACTTAGCCATGTTGCCAGATTCACCATTCCGTTGTTAGTGAGAGCGCGCTGCAAGCTTGGATGCGGAAAGACGAGAATAACACAAACTTAAAGTTAAGGCACTTCTTAACAAAGTCTGTCCTAAGCATAAAACGGTGCAAGTGGGCATAAGCACCTATACTCCATTCACTTTTATAAAGTATACCGGTTGGCCATGGAATTCTGACACATTTCACCGCGTATATTTTGAAAATGTTAGTTTATGGTCATTCCTCTGTCAGATACGCCCGCAACGTTGTCGTTTCTACATATAAATCGTTGTAGTTACGTATTTATCAAAATGTTCATTTACTTTGGGAAACTAATGAATTTGAGAAAATATTATGTGAATTCAATACTCTCAAAGGCCTGGCGAATGTCGAAGAAACTTTTTCTCTGTTAATACTGGAAATATTTCACGTAGGGCTGAAGGACTTAGGTCAATTGCCTTAAATACATTTATTCATTTATTTCACGTAGGAATATAAAAATGGTTGGAAGATTCAGTTATGCTATTTTCTATTTTCTTTTACGGAAATCAAGAAACGAGTGTTAAAATTTTACTGAAAAATAATGGACCGAATAGTCCGTTACTTTGTGTAAGTTCATTCGGAAAAGAATAAAAGTGCTCGAACAACCCAGAAAAACGAACAGAACAGACGGACTTATGGAATTCCAATTCCCCACTTTTCAAAATTCTCAAGAAATACCTACAGAAGACATTTAAATACCTTTTTATACAACTTGAAATACTCCAGTATGAAAATGTAGTATTACTACGAAACCTGTGTCACAGTTAAATCTTAGGAAGCATAAATCCATTTACAAAGTTAAAAAAGAGTAAATAGAAAGTCGCCTTGGCAATGTCGCTTGATTTTCACGAGTGCCAACCTGCGTCAGTTTTAAGTGAAAGAACTTGATAAACTATGGCTACCCGAGATACTTTATAAAAATGAATGGAGTATAACTTAGGGATCACAACTTAGGGATCATAACGATACGACAAGGACAAAAATTTAATTTCTTCGAAAATTTCCAGCTGCACTTTGCTAGAATAGTTTCTGTACCAGAATCATCCGCAATATTTCAAAGTCGTGGAGCTATGGCGCTACTGAAAAAATAGCGCGACGCATGTCGAGAGCAATGAAAAGTAGGACCAATAATTAGATTTTTTTTCTACGAGACAGTCTCAAACAAAACCTAAACAGTGCCAACACCTGGGATTCTATGCATCCATGATGAAATTATGAATAATACCATAATATGCCAGAACCTACTGAGTTTTTTCATTTTGATTTTCCTGAATACTAGAGAGAATTATTTTCATCTCATAACACACAAGATATTTTACAGAAAAAGGCGACATTGCTCCAAAAAATATCGCCTAGTGGATTTGCACGGAAAATTGACATGTCTTGTGATGTAAACCTTTAATCGGGGCTATTCACTAAGCAGAGTTGTTATGGATAGCAACTGTAAATCGTCGTTATGTTCACAGTCAGTTGCTGAGCGCGAAATTGGTATTCACTATTTGTATAAGTTCAGTAAGTTGCTATAAAAGTTGCTTTGTTTAACAACCAGTGGCTTTGAGAAGTGGTTCACTGGCAACAGCTTAAGAGGTGTTGTTAACGAAAACCACGTGCGTTGGGCACTATTTTGGAATGTTTTTCTGTATTTGGGTGAATAATTAAATATTTTAAATCTATAAAAATGGCATTTCTCGTGCAGATGGACTTTTTAATAATTCAGGAATTAATACAAAGGTGTATGTGGTGCTGTTGTAGGATGCATAGATAGTACTCTTATTGAAATCATCAATCTTCCAGAGAAGAATGAAATTCACCCTGGGGCTGTTTATTATAACCGAAAGGGGTATACTAGTATAAGTAAAACTTCAATAAATACTCGTTACCCAGGGTCAACTCATGATGCTGCTACATGGAAAATGTCCTTTATCAGAGAAAATATGGGGCAAACATATTTTGAAGATAAAAATATGGCATTTAGGAGATTCTGGATATCTCCTGTACATGTCATATATCATAATAAGAAATCATCTTATTCAACATAGCAGTGGCGCACCCAATGGGGGGCTTTGGGGCTGCAGCCCCCCCAAAGACCCAAAGACCCAAAGATATCAACATTTCCAATTTCTCACAGTTCATTTCCAAACGTCAAACATTATCGAACAGTCTTCTTTTGGTTGATTTTAAACTCTGTCATTTTTAGAGTATTCCATATTGACTTTCCCAATACATAAACACAAAAGACGGTTGTCTGAATCTGGCCATTACTCTGAAATGGGGTGGAGCTCCATCTTGCTGAAAATGCATTCTCGCAATGCCCGAACCTTCGAACGTAATACAGCAAGATGATTTTGGAGGAAATCCAAGTAAAGATCCGTGATCACCCGTAAGTCGTCTGGGCAGGACGTGTGGTCCAATCAATCGATATTTATAAACGCCGCACCAAACGAACGGACATTGCAGGAATGCATTCTCAGCATGATGGAGCTCCAATCCATTTCAGAGTAGCGACCAGGCAATTTTTAGATCAGAACTTTCGAAATATGTGGATTGGCAGAGGTTGACCGCATGCCTGGCCCGCTGGATCACCAGATTTCAATCCTGTTGATAATTTCATTTGGGGTTATTAAAAATGTTCAGTATATTCATCTGAAATATAAAGTGAGGATATCCTCAAGCAACGTATGGAAGTCGCTTGCAATGAAATACGTAATAATCCAGACATGTTAAAAAAAAGTACCAGACATATTTTGAAGGGGGCAAGAATGTGTATTGAGCAACATGGTGGTACTTTCGAGCACCTTCTGTAATTCACGTTAAGTTTTTATGTTTCTTTATTTATTTTTTCATCTTTGTTGACTCCAAATATATTTTTCTCAATCAATAATGTTTTTCCGAAAATAACTCGAAATGATTCCTCAGAATACTATGAAATTCGAATGTACAATTAGTGGGACAAAAAAAATTCAATTTGATCACAAAGAACGATTCTTCTGAGAATTCCAATATTCAATTGGATCATTCCCTAAAGCTTTCTTTGAGCAAAATGACGAGCGGGACGATGAAATCTACTGAACCTTATTGAAAATTTTTGCTCTCTTCAAATATTTCAATCAAATCCCAAAATTTTAATATACAGGGTGTTGAATCTCAGCTTGGAAGAAGTCCCATATTTTTCAAATACGGATCTGAAATTTTTGGAAAATTCAAAAGTAATCGATCGATATGTGGAAGTGGATCATATACGTTTCAAGTATAAACCGACTATTCTGGCTGGTTCAAAAGTTATGAGAAATTTAAATTTTTGGTGAGTAGGTACATAAACCAACCTCTATCTCGGATATGGATTTGATTAGACCTATCATACATTGGTTTTTTGAGCAATTCTTCAATTCAGCCCCCCCCCCCCCCATAACTAAATCCTGGGTGCGCCACTGCAACATAGTAACAAATGTAATCTTATTTTTCAATTATTCTTTGAATTCACTCTGGGTATATATTTAAACAAACACAAGTAATAAAATAGAACGAATCAACACATTGAAGAAATATAACTCAATCCTGATCGAAATATTTAGTGCAGTGCCACGGATACTCAAACAGTTTGAGTATCCGTGGTGCAGTGCCGAAAGCCGAAACATTAAACATTGAGAGGTTATATCAAAGACTCCTCTTTGGTTATACGAGTATACCTATTTCCCGCCATATATCCGCACCAAAGACATAATTTTAGATCTATGACCAGTGCATTCGAACTATTCTACGATGCTGCCACGTCTATCTTCACGGAAAGTTGTTATGATAGCAACAGTGGCCAACAACTGAAAGTGGTCACCAGTGGTTATCAAAAGTTGTTATCAGAATTGCTTTGGTTAGCAACTGTTAATACCACTTCACTTAGTGAATAGCCCTGATATCTCTGATAAAAGTCAACTGAATTCACATGCTACTAGGAAACTATTAAAACTTTATCGTCCTGCATCTCGAAAACAAAGCGTTTGCAGACCCATGTATAGTCCATTCACTTTTATAAAGTAGCCCGGTTGGCGCTGGAATTCTGACACATTTCACCGCGTATATTTTGAAAATGTTAGGTTATACTCATTCTTCTGTCAGATATGGACGCATATAAATCGTAGAAATTACGTATTCATCAAAATGTTTATTTATTTTGGGAAAACAATGAATTTGAGGAAATATTATGTGAATTCAATAATTCCAAAGATCTGACGAATATTGAAGAAACTTTTTTTCTGTTAATACTGGAAATATTTCACGTGCATGATAAACACGATTGAAAGCGTTACTTTGTGATAGTTCATTAAACCGATAGAAAAACTTTTATATGAACAGAACAGGCGGACGTATGGAAATCCCCTCTTTTCAAAATTCTCAAGAAATAAGCCTACAGAGGACAATTAAATACCTCTTTGCGCAACTTGAAATACTCCAGTATGAAAATGTAGTGATACTACGAATCTTGTGTCACAGTTAACGCTTAAAAGAACTAACTCCATTCACAAAGTTAAAAAAGAGTAATTAGAAAGTAGACTTGGCAATGTCGCTTGATTTTCATGAGTGACCTGCGTCCGTTTTAAGTAAAAGAACTTGATAAACCTAAACCATGGCCCACCAAGATACTTCATGAAAGTAATGGAGTATATATTATAAGTATCATCCAAGTATAATCACCTCTCCTCGTTTGTATCTTCAATTCAGGAAGACTCTGCAAGCAGATATGGGATGACTCAAAAGACTCATCGCAACTCCACTTTTTTTTAATCGTCGAAGTTCTATCAAAGGCTCAAAAATCCCGACGTTCGTCGTCGCCAGGTACCTAATAGTGGATTATTTCTTCATGAAATTTGTTTCTATTCAAGAGATTTTTATTGAAACAATGTTTATGCAGAATAACATTTTATTTGAATTTTGCCCCAAATAAAGTTTTGTATTTTCCGGAGAACGATGAATATCAGCTCACCATCTGAAGGTTCCCCCAAGACTGTAAGCCGGCCAACCTGTCGGTCCATTAAACACTCTCCTAGCAACAGCATGCACCTCATCTTTTCCGAAAGTCTTCTGTACTTTGACGGATCCGGCAGTATTTCCATAAGCATCTATCTCGATATTCGGCTCAGCCTGCCACCCTTCCGTTGCTTGGCGAACATTTCGTCTGTACATTGGCATTTTGAAGTTTTCCAGATCAGGAGTTTTCGTCAGTTCTGAGTTATTCACTTTAAGTTCATAACTAACAGGTTCATCGTTTCCAAAGGCAATTGCAAATGCGAAACAAACGAATACCGTCTTGAGCACCATCTGAAATACAAATATATATTTGAGCCCATCGAAACAATTTATTTATCATTGAAGTAAGTAACTAGAATAGTTTCTAGATGCATCTGAAAATTCGTCAGTCCGAACCTGCTTCCTCGACTGCTCCTCCGTCTCTTGTTTTTTGTCTTATTATCATACATGACTCAGAATATCGATTGTGATTAGTAAACTTCGATCGTGTTACGGCGAGGGTACGAGTGAGCGTTACATGTTTCGAAAATGCCGCACGTTTAATCAAATGAAGGACTTGTTATTGATATGCTTTTAATTTATGATGAATCAAAACCAAATGCCAGTTCAGCGTATAAGTTGTACACTTGTACATAACAAGATTTCCGCTAAGAAATCACCCCACTTCGCGGATGTCCATAAACCTGGTGCAGAGATGTAGAGATATGATGAACAAGGAGATGCAGGCCAGAGTAGTATTAAGATATTGATCACCAAAATTTTTATAAATTTTTTGTATTGAACATTTCATAAAAGAAATTTTCGGTAAAATTAATTATTTTGATGAGTTCTATCACCTGTCAGAAGAAATGCATCACCTTAAAATACACCCTGTATATTCTGCAATCAAATTCACAGGGAAAAATTCACAGTGAACACATGTCTGAGAAAAATTCACTCAAATGTGAATATAAACATAGGGTGTTTACAATGTTTACATGCGTGAGTGGTTGATCTTATCCTAATGGTGAATGAAGGTCGTTCAGGCATTTAAGAAGAGTGGCTTATTGTGTACGTTCTTATAAATAAAGTCCCATCTTAAGTTTTTTTAGACCATAATCATTGAGTTTAAATAAACATAGAGACACAGCCCAGTTCAACGATTTGAAGCTAAATTTTGTGTAGTTCCTTCACCGGTTCATAGATGGATAAGTGTGTTTCAGAGAAGCGAAATATTTTACTCCCGCATCTGGCGGTAAGTAGCTGAACTATAAGGCAATATTTCCGAAGCCGAATTCGATGACGGTCAGGACCGGCGTAAGAAATATTGGATGTTCAGTATTTCATCACACCTGATTTTTTGGATGCAATAAAACGATAATTATTTTTGATCTTTCATGAATTAAAATACTGATGTATGAAAAAATAAATGCATAAAATTTTTCCTTTATTCACAAGTTTTTATAAATAGATCTTCTATGAATTTTTAAAAATATTTAATTTTTTATTAGCAGTGGAATGCTTCTGTGTCGAGATTCCTTTGGCTATTTTTCTGTCTCCTGTACAGCTTCACTCTAATCAGTTGTCTCAACAAATGAATCCTATGCTCTTCACATTCTGGAGTTAACGGAGAGATCCAATCTTTTATAAATTCAATTTTTTTCAATTTTCCCAAAATAAACGTTTGAAGTCCTATCCTTTCTGATTTTCTGATCATAATTTTCTTTATTACCAACAGCGCTTTCTTTATCAAATATTTGAATTCGGTTGAGGGAATTATCAAATGTATGCGTTTATTGCCATAATTTCGATTTGCAATATATATCCCATCATTACCTAGCTTGTTCAAATCACCAATGAGAGGTGCTTTCTCGCAGTTATCGCATTTATATTTTTTGGCGATGTTCCTCATCAAATACCCAAAGAAATACGCGATTGAGTTGGATTCTAGGGTATTTAGGGGTTCAATTAATCCTTTATCCTTTATATCCTCCTCACAAGGCTCACCGTTGTCCGAATCCGCAGAACACATGGTCGAATCTGTCGAATCAACCACATCAACGGGCCTACTTTCAGATTCCCCCATTGTACACAGGTTGAAATCATTGTCATCTTGGCAGTTTGAAAAATCGGAACATTTTTCCAGACAACCAGTCATGACCGACTGCAACCCAAATCTGAAGCATCGAGCTGAGGGGTTTGGATCATAACCCCTACGCTGTCTTATTCTTGAAAATAAATTCATGGCTAATAGTTCATCATTATTGATTCATACCGTTTGTAACGGAGTTATATAATTTGGATGAATCCGACCCTGCCTACGATTCATAGAACTAGAAAAAAATAAATATCCTACAGATTTCTATAAATGAGTAGGAAGCAGTTTGCTCGATAGTTCCTTTAGTAGCTACTATGTGCCGCCACTTGAGTTGGCAAATTTGCAAGTAAACTGCCAAAAATTTTTGCATCAAATCGTTGAACTGGGCTGTGTCTCTATGTATATTTAAACTCAATGCCATAATTGAAGTCCTCCATTTTGGATTTTATAATTTCTGTTCGACATTTTGTCATCGAAATTGGCAATAATCCCTTGATAGTCGTTCAATCGATCCCTAATATTTTCATTAAAAAAAACATATTTAAAGATTCAAATCCTATAATGTTGATAAAAAATTTCTATCAATTCATGGCCCCCCTGAAAAACTGTCTGGATCCGCCAGTGTCCATAGGTGAATTTCATTCGATTCACTTTAAGCATGTTGGTTAAGGTTCACATCGATTCAGAGAAGTTACCCAATATCTCAATGAGAAATATCCAAACATCAGATGTACCTTTATATGAAATGAGGCCATTTGCCGAATTTAACTCCTCGATTAGGATGAAAACAAACGACTGATCCCAGTTCAACCCCCACTAATATTCTGAGAAAAAATTAAATCAAAATCAAGTGCATCCGCTCCGGACTGCTTCCTTCTTTTCCTAGAGTGACTCACATCAATGTCGTTCCCTTTATTTCTGAATGTTTTTTTCAAGCTCTGCAATACATTCTTTTATGGTCACAGAATCCGCAGTTTTCTGCAGCTGAGAATAAACAATATCAAAATGAGGCATTAAACGATGAAAAACTGTCAGCCAAAAAACGAACTTGCGGACCATTCAATAATCCTAAGAAGGCACCAGCTTTTGTTGTGGTCTCCTATTGGCTGGACGATGATTGTATTTTCTCCATACACTCGATAAGGACTCTGTTGTCATAAACTGCTTTGACATTTCATCTTAGTTCTAATTTTGAAATTCCACCTTGTAGCAGATGCATTCTCGGAACTCTACTTCTACGACCTCATCTTGTAAAAATTTTTTTACAGCTGTTATAATTTTAATTCAGCGACGTCTTAATCAAGGGCGGATATACGGGGGGGGGGGGTAATGGGGTTAACTACCCGCCAATGAGTATCGAAAACCTAAGAAAAAGGTGGTGCAGATAAAATATTTCATACATTTTGTACCTGATTTCATGTCAATTTTATCGTTATTACCCCCCCCCCCATGATCGTTATTACCCCTCCCATGAAAAAGAGCTATATCCGCCCTTGGTCTTAATCAACAATTAATGTGTGCGAGGTCTTGATAATGAACAGTCATTGAACACGGACCTGCGCCATCAATTAATTTCATTGGTTCAGGGCCGCGCCGCACACAGGCGCCAAGACAATAGGGGCGCTGGCGCCCCATCGAAATTATTTTTGTTACACGTACACAAACAGCAACATATTCTTTGTAGTGGAGTATCAATAAGTAAGTTGGTACAGTAGGCGCAACGTAAGACTCCAAAGGGTTTTGATTACGACGACCATACTGTGACAAGTACGGCCCTGTGCATCCAGCGCTCCTGCCCGATCGAGAGGGTTCTGGAAACGCATGGAGTGTTCTATCGGACGTAACGGCCGCGAATGATTCGGGAAGGTTGCAGATGGTCCGGACTTAACTAGAAACAATCGGCGTGATACATATAAGGGGCCCATCGACGGATGAGAGATTCATTCTCAGAGACAAGCGACGAGTGAAAATAAATACTAGTGCAAATAAATCAGTTGAAATAAATTGTACAGACTTTTGTTAGTATAAGTTCATTAGTTATTAATTATTAGTGTTATAAGTAGTGTAAATAAATAGTTTAATTATCCCGGACGTTTTAATAACGCAGAAAACGTTACATTGGTGTCAGTGTGGAGTGGATTTGAATGCCGATAACCAGATCGCAAAAAGAGAAAATGGACCAGGCGAGTATGGAATTCTTCAAGCAAGCCTTTGAAAAAATGAGCTTGAAAATGGAAGAGAATTCTCGTGAAATGAGCTTGAAAATGGATAAAATGGAAAATAAGGTGGAGGAAAACAATGAACAATTGGTGAGTCAAATTGCAAATACATTGGATGAGAAAATAGAAACTATCAAGGAAGTAATAATAGATTAAGTAAATGAGAAATTCGATAAGGTTGAAGAAAAATTTGAAGAAGTCAATGGAAAATTTGATAAAGTGGATGAAAAATTTGACGAAGTCGTTGAAAAGGTTGACCAAAAATTTGAGGAAGTCAATGAAAAATTTGAGGAAATATCAGGAATAATTGAACAGCATACCAAGCTGATAGACTCCCTTAAAAAAACATCAAATAGGAAAGAAACTCAAGCTTCACCATCCTACAGCTTCGTGAAACCAGAAAATAACATAGAAAGTGGTAAAATGAAGATCAAGCCACCAACATTTGATGGAAAAGTTGCGTGGTCGACATATCAAAAACAATTCGAAGCTGCTGCGTTGGCAAACAGTTGGAGCGATAACGAAAAGGCCACAGCATTAATAATAGCTTTACGAGGAGAGGCATTCAATATCCTGCAGACAATACCGGAGAGTCAACAAGCATGTTATGAAGTTTTAACATCTAAACTTCAGATGAGATATGGCGATGCTCACCTACAGCAAGTCTACCATGCCCAAATAAAGAATCGGGTGCAGAAAACAGGAGAAAATCTCCAGGAGTTCGAGGCCGATGTTGCCAGATTAGTGAGGCTGGCTTATCCATCAGCTCCAGACAGCTTCCTTGAACAGCTATCAATCCAGACGTTTGTCGACGGTATCAAGGACAGCGAAGTTCAACAAGCCTTGAGACTTGCCCGGCCTAAAACCATCGATGATGCCTTAGCTCAAGCTCTAGAATTCGAGGCAGCGAAACAGGCGTCGCATAGAGAACAATTTCGTGTGCGACAAGTCCAAGAAATAGACCGACCTGTTGAGGAAATCATCCGAGAAGAGGTTAGCAGATTATTGAATGCTAGGAAAAAGGATGTTATGTGCTGGTAATGCAACAAGAGTAGGCATTTTAAGGGAAATGGCCCAAGGATGGGAAAAAGAGACATAGCAGATAAACTAAAAAGGGTTGGTTATAAGGGGCATAAATCGACCCGGGTTGAAAATGCCTCTAACGTGATAATCCGTAGAATCACGTCCGAAGATTTGACAAGAAGTCCTTGCCCCGATAATGGCAGCCACTGCTCTCGTGCGGAAGAAAAGGCCGATTTGAGCAGTGGCGTAGCTAGATAGTCCGGGGCCCTGGTGCAAAAATCGAAGAGGGGCTCCTTAATGAATTGTTTTCGAGTCAAAATATAAATACTTCGAAGAAGCAAAGTAACTTACTCAAGGTACAGTTTGAGGAATATACTTGAATACATTATGTTATTATTTATGTATTTGAGTAGGTATATTAAATTCATTATATTAATGTGGATGAAAAAAAGGGCGTTGAAAACATTTTTTATAGATAATTACTATATGTACAAATATTCACAAAAAAATTGTCATTGTCACTATGACCTTCTAGCCTTATTTTTTTATTGATATGTTAGATTATTTGGTGAAATCACAATAAGAATAAACAATTCGAGGAATGAATTCAAATTGATTATTGGGGATTCGAACCTAGAGGTCAAGTCTAGATTTGAAGTAATTTATTCCTTCGGAAAAAATATGTTTACAACCTCTTTCTAGACCTAGTCTTTGCGAAAGATTCAATGACTTCACTCAAATCTAGACTTGATGCAGCTTCATTTTCAATTGATAGGTATAAGCCATAAATGTCGCAGTTGAGCTTGGCTCATAGTGTTCCGCAAATAATATTATATTATTTTTAATTTGCTGAAAGGTCTTTCAGCTTCTACAGAGGTGACAGTAAGATTGTATGGAAAAGTAATATTGCTGTTAATACTTCTGTTAGATCGCATTCCAGCATTCCGTATTTCCTTATTATTTTCATACACAATTCATGAATTGTCCATGCCTTATTCAATTCAGGTAGAAATAGGTGATAAATATTAAGAACTTTAATTGAAAAGTTGGTCCCTTTCATATCGCAATATTTACTTTGAAATTGGTCGAAGCTTTGAATTACAGTTTTTTCGTCTACCTATATCTAGTAGTAGTAGAAATGATGGTGAAAATTCAAAATTTTGTTGACTGCAGTCATTCCCCGAAACTTGAATTCAATCAATTGAATCTTTATTGTACTACAGGCTTAATACAATAGCGTGTACTCGTCAATTTTCAGCAGAAATAAAGCATTATTAAAATATGTGAATATGGACATAAAATGAACTTACAGTCTAGAGCCAACTATACTCATATCACAGATAGGTCTGTGTCGCAGAAAAACTCTGAGAGCGAATAATACGCTTTTGATACAAGGAGCGCCTTCAATTCCCTTTTAAATTCAATGAAACTTAATAGTTTCCAATGATTCGGCAGTTTGTTGAAAACTGCAACCGAAATATAAGAAGGCGACTTCTAAAATTGAGAAATTATTGTATCGAGCACTCTATTGAAAATATTTATTTCGGAAAATTCTCCCCTGCTTCGAAATCGGTGATCGGAAGCTAATTCATCGAAATATTTTTTATCTTTTTTTTGTTTCTTTTCTTCGAAATAGGGATCTTTACCATATGCTATGACATTTTCTCTAGCCTTGCACTTGAAGGACTCGAAGTCACTCCAATAAATTTTTTTCTTTGTATTCGTCTCTTCTATAGAAGAGATGCAGAGCTTTATAAAGCTCTGCATACGTCGTTCAAACTGACATCGCATTTTTGTAATACTTCAGATGGATAATTGATATCATGGAGAATGCGGTGCATTAAATCGCCGAGGAAAATAAATTCAAACTTCAACATTTTTTTTTTAATTTCTGCTTGTTTTTGCTCTTATTTGCAAGAATTTATTCTTCTATTTCAGCTAATGCACGAATGATATGAAAAAAATGAAATTTAATTGCCGAAATTATGTTAACCCTACTGGACCATCTAGTCGGATTTAGTTTTTTTAGATAGGTGTCCGATTCACCAGTGAATTTTGGCAATACATCCCTAGATTTGATTACATTTCGGAAAAAACATTTTTCAACAACTGAATATAATAAAAACAATGTTATTTACATAATAGATCACAGAGAAAAATCAAAGTTTGAATTTTTTTTAAGTTCAAACGCGATTTGATGTTCAGCGCTTGGGGGCCCCCTGAGGTCAGGGGCCCTGGTGCACTGCACACCCTTGCACCCACGTAGCTACGCCGCTGGATTTGAGGCGGACTACAGTAATCGAAGACGACTGGCTACCCCCAGAAATTCGACGAGCACAGGAGAAAGATCATGATTTGAGAGTAATCCTAAGTTGGAAGAAGAACGGTAGACGACCTTCTTGTGAAGAAGTATCCAGACTGAGCCAAAATGTCAAGTCGTATTGGGCCCAATGGGAAACGTTGAAGATTGATGAAGGTCTTCTGAAACGTTGTTGGGAAAATGAAGATGGATCTCAGCAGAGGCTTCAGTTAATTGTGCCCAAGCATAGGGTAACGGACATTTTGACCAGACTACATAATGGAACTTCGGGTGGCCATTTTGGGATTACTAAGACTCTGGAGAAGGTCAGGCAGCGATTTTATTGGATCAACTGTAAGAACGACGTTAAAGATTGGTGTAGGAAATGTAAAGTTTGTGCTGCGGCCAACGGACCCTATGGCAAAGGAAAGGCTCCAATGAAGCAATATAACGTCGGATCACCCATGGAACGAGTTGCTATCGACATCGCAGGTCCTTTTCCAGAAACAGCCAGTGGAAACAAGTACATTTTGGTAGCGATGGACTACTTTACCAAATGGGTGGAAGCGTACGGTATTCCTAATCAAGAGGCAAGCACGGTAGCTGACAAATTGGTCAAAGAGTTGTTCTGCAGATTTGGAATCCCCTCTGAGCTGCATTGTGATCAAGGCCGAAACTTCGAGTCGAAGTTATTCCAGGAAGTTTGCAAAACATTGGGGATACATAAGACCAGAACTACACCTCTGCATCCTCAGTCAGACGGGCGACGGCATGGTGGAACGAATGAACCGGACTATGGGAAAACATTTGGCCAAAGTTGTCTCTAACCACCAAAGGGACTGGGATGAATATTTGCATCTATTCACGATGGCCTATAGATCTTCGGTTCAAGAATCCACCAAGGAGACTCCATCCAATATAATGTTTGGCCGAGAAATACGACTACCTTGTGACCTCGAGTTTGGGTGTAAGCCTGGAGAAGATGTAGCTGGGGAAGACTACGTTAGTAATCTTAGAAGCAAGTTAGACTACATCCATGACAAGGTGCGTATTCAAATGCAGCAAGCAAGTGACCGGATGAAAATGCGCTATGACATCAAGGCCATTGAAGAAGGGTTTACCGCAGGAGATCTTGTATGGTTGTATAACCCCCAAAGAAGAAAAGGTTTCTCACCGAAGCTGCAGAGACATTGGAAAGGACCGTACGAAGTTGTGAAAAGAATAAATGATGTGGTTTACCGAATACGGAAGCTCCCCAGAGGAAAACCGAAAGTCGTCCATTTCAACCGGTTGGCTCCGTATGCGTCCACGCAGGATGAAGAAGAAGTACGTCTCGTCGAGGTTCCGGCAAAGGAAACCTGCGAATTCCAGGAATTTATGAACACCTCAGGGGGAACACGCATTGCACGGTTTGGCATCACACAGGAAGTTCATCAGGACCTATTCACAGTCCCCGAGGAATACTCGCTTGCGCATTGTGTAGCAGCCGATCTACGTATGAGTAAGGGAATAGCAAGAGTATTCAAAAACAAATTTGGTCGGCAAGAGGAGCTAATGGGACAGCAGCCCAGAAGCGGGAAATGTTTAAGATTGAAGTCCGGAGGTCGGTTCATTTACTATTTGGTTACCAAGCAGCACTCTTTTCAGAAGCCCACCTACCAGAACTTATGGACCTCGCTGCATGGCTTGAAAGAAGACCTTCAACATTCCGGCGTTAGGAAACTAGCAGTTCCCAAGCTTGGTTGTGGACTGGATCTACTGAATTGGAGGATAGTGCGAAGCATGCTTGAAGTAATTTTCCAGAGGACAGGTATACAGATCCTAGTATGCAGTTTCTACCCAAATCGTATCGAACTCCCCGGCAAAACTATAGAATGCTATTTCCATCAAAGGGGCTACTGTAGAAAAGGAGCCGACTGCAGATTTCGCCACGGTCCTCTGAAGAATCCATGCGATCTGTTCTGGGACAGAACAGGCTTAAGGAGGGGACAGTGTGACAAGTACGGCCCTGTGCATCCAGCGCTCCTGCCCGATCGAGGGGGTTCTGGAAACGCATGGAGTGTTCTATCGTACGTAACGGCCGCGAATGATTCGGGAAGGTTCCAGATGGTCCGGACTTAACAATAATAATAATAATAATAACCTTTATTGAGACCAGGACCTGTCTGAAGAATTGTCTTTCGCCTTTCTAAAGTCAGCTAGCCTTAAGTCAGAGACAGAAGGATTTGTGATGGCGTGTCAAGATGGAGTATTGAATACGAGATGGTATAAAAAGAACATCATGAAAATGGACACCCCAACAACTTGCAGGGCTTGCCATGGGCAACAGGAAACGATTATGCACATCCTTTCCGCCTGCAGAGTCCATGCTCCATCAGGATATGTAGAGAGACACAACGCGGCACTCCGAATCCTATACTTCCATCTGAGAGCCGCGTATGGGATAGACAAAGAACCGGTGCTACCATATGTGCCTCTGGAGATTGAAGCGGTGGTCCAGAACGATAGAGCTCGCATATGCTGGAACTATCCTGTCTCAACAACACGGCAGATCAATGCTGTTAAGCCAAACATACTTCTGCTGGACAAGGAGTTGAAGGAGTTATTTGTCGTGGAATTCTCCTCCCCTGCTGAAAATAATGTTGTGATGAAGGAAGAACAGAAGAGGCAAAAATACAAAGACCTTGTGTTCGAGCTTGGATCTTTATACCCAGGTCATAAAATTAGGATGGTCGTACTTATCATAGGATGTCTCGGTGGAATGAGAGCTAACTACGTGGATGAACTGAAGATTATCCCGGTCTGCAGATCACTGGCCGAGGTATTGGCGCACAGAATGCAGAAAGCAGTGTTGCTCGGGTCACTCCATATCATCAGGTCCCATGAACTCTAGAAGCCACTTGCAGCTCATCTCTTTTGTTAAGGGACGCTGCGAGGGCAGGATGAAGAACTCCTCCATTGAAGTGTGAGGGGTTTTTAGTGAGTAACCACACAAGATCCTGGATTCTCACACTACCGAGAGTGCGGACCCTCTCGGTGCCCATAAAGGGTTTTCCCCTCACACGGACGTTTAAAAAAAAAAAAAACCTTTATTGATCCTTCAAGACATAAAACATTCATGTATAGGATAAGTCAGAAAAAAAATATATAGGAAGAAATACATACTGGAAATGAGAACAAATTACTTACAATAATAATCAGCAACATTATAAAAACAATCCTTAATTAATTTAGCCTGAATATTTTTCTTGAATTCTTTGAGCCTTAGAGATTTAATGCATTTCGGTAGATGATTAAATAATTTGATACACTGATAATGTGGTGAATACTCGAACCTTGTCGTATTATGTTTGGGGATATGGAATATTTCCTCATTTCTGGTGCTATAGTGGTGAAAGCTAGAGAGTTTTGTGAAGCTTTCCTCATTCTCCTTAAAATACACCAGGCACTTAAAGATGTATATACATGCCACCGTTAGAATCCCCTTTTCAACAAAGGTCGGACGACAAGAGGATCTCGGAGGTATATTAAAGATCATCCGTAAGATTCTCTTCTGAATTAAGAATACCCTATTCACGTCAGTGGAGTTCCCCCAGAGCACGATATTATAGGATAGGTGGCTGTAAACTAAACTATAATAAATGTTGATAATAGCACTCAAGGGAAGTGAGTTTTTGACTCTACTTATTGCAAAGTAAGAGCTGTTGAGTTTCTTACAAATGGAATCAATATGTGCAATCCATCTTAAATTGGAATCGATGTAGATTCCGAGAAATCTTGAGTGCTCCGTCGACGAAATGATGATATCCAAATGACGAACAACCAGCACTCGCTCAACAGCCCTCACAGTGAAGCGAACACACTGAGTTTTCTCAATGTTTATCATGAGAGAATTTGAACGACACCAGTCGACAAAGCATTCCACCAACATGCAACATAGCTCCTGAAGTTCATCAAAGGTCCGAGCAGTAACCAACATCGATGTATCGTCAGCAAATAGTATTATTCTGGTTAGCTTGGCTAGCCCAAAAAGATCAGAAGAACCAGTCAAACTGGCCATCTTCTTCCTTAAATTGACAGGTTAGTCATTAATAAACAATATGAGAAGGAGTGGTCCCAGAACAGAACCCTGGGGGACTCCAAGGTTCAACTCCCTTTCAGTCGAGATGTAATCTGACACTTTGACGGATATTGTTCTACCTTCAAGGTAACTAGACAGCCAAGCGAGAAACACACCTCTAAAACCCAAATTGTAGCACTTGTCAACAATATTCTGAAAAGAGAGGCTGTCGAATGCCCGCGAGAGATCGAAGAATAGCCCCGCGACGAACTGGCCATCGTCGAGACAATCGTATACAAATTCGACAAAATAAAGAGCTCCTGACTGGGTTGAGCGTCCTGACCGAAACCCATGTTGCGAGGTATCAAGTATCTGATATTTGTCCAAGTAGTCCATCATTCTATTGTAGACAATTCGCTCAAAAACCTTCGAAAAAACACTAAGTATCGAAATTGGTCTATAGTTGGCTATATCATGAGCAGACTTGTTCTTATAAATAGGTACCACTACGGCCCTTTTGAGGAGATGAGGGAAAACGCCACAACTTATAGAAAGATTGATCATATGGGCAGGATGTGGAGCAATGTCAACACTTATCAGTTTCAAGATGCGAGAAGAAATGGAATCAACCCCGCTACTCTTTTTGTTCTTAAGAAGTCTTATAGTGTCCAACACTTCATACTCCAGAACAGGATGGGAAAAAAAATTTGAATTCAATATTTTGGATGTGGTACCGGAGTTAGATGATAGGTTATTGTAATAAGAGTTGAGTTTTTTTTCAGTTATAGTAGAAAAATAATTAACAAAAATGGAAGCAACATCTTCAGCCTCAGTGTACAAAGCATTATCGACAAGAAGCTCAATAGGTCGACCTACTCTGTTCCCTCGTCCAGTCATAGCATTGACCAGATTCCAAACAGTTTTGTTTCTATTATCAGAACTCTGTATCAGTTGACTATTATATCTTAATCTAGTATTCTTAATAAGTATATTATAACAGTTTTTCGCTTGCTTATACAGATTATAGGTGGACTGACATGATAGATTTTTATATAACCAATGGAGATTTTTGAGTTTTTGCTTGGCTGAAATAATATCCGCATTAATCCACTTTCTATTGTTATAGTTGGTAAAGTTCTTACATTTTCTCTGTGGGCAGCAAGTTTCGAAAATTTCTTGAATGAATGAGACAAATGACCCGAAGCAGCCATCCACATCCACATGCTCATATATTTGTCGGAAATCACAATTCGAAATACGTAGAGCAAAATCATTCAGATTATCTTGGTTGAGTTTTCTAGTTAATTGTGAGTTTGGCATATTGGGAATCTTTGTTCTAAATTCCACAGAAAAATCAAGTGAGAGAGCTCGATGGTCACTGATGAAAGCCTCGAACACCTTAGCTGTGCAGCAATCCAAGTCGATGTTGGTCAAAATATAGTCAACTTTGGATGTGGACGTATGCCCCGTAACATTAGAAAACACTAGGAACTCTTGTTGAAATGTGCAAATTGAAGCAATCAAGAAAATCCAAAAATAATTTATGGTTAAGACAATTGGCCTTGAGGAAATCAATGTTTAGATCACCACAGACAAACATTATATCCCCATTTCTATAGCAATAATTCAAGGTATAAGACAATCTGTCTAAAAACACCTCAAAGTCACCTGAACATGGTCTGTACACACTGAGAACTACGAGACGCACTTCCCGTGCATGCATCTTAACCGCGCATACCTCAAAATGCATCTCTTTGGAAAATTGCGACACGCACAATTTTTTCACTTGTAACTCATTCCTCACATAAACCATTGATCCACCATGAGCCCTGTTAGGACGGCAGTAAAAATCCATCAGATCGTACCCAGGAATGATCATTGTCTGCACGCTTTCAGTACTGCACCAGTGCTCAGAAATACATATAATGTCTGGCTGCTGTTCGGTGAATAGTACTTCAAGAATGGCTAATTTGTTGGAAATACACTGGACATTTAATTGAAGTATTTTTAAAGTTTGTCTGAAAATAATGGTGGAAGGCTCATCCCTATGCATCAACTCACCACCACCTGCTGACGTCGCCTTGAAAAAAACCTATTGACTGCAACGCCCACTGGCCAAAATTCAGGACTCAACACCGTGTCTACAAATTCGGCTGGCAGTGTAACCTTGAAGGAGGAGTAAACCTCAGGTTGCTTAGAGTTTAGTTTTTCACATGTTACATCCTGAATATGTTTTTGGAAATAATTTAGTAACTCGATTACAGTCGTATCCGGGCTGAGTCTTGTTACGTGGAGGTTAGAGAGCTTTTTTTTTGGGACTACACTGAGGATATTCGTTTTTTGTGTTCCAACTAATAGCTTATTATATTTTTTTGGCCATTTCTTTATTTTAGAAGGGGAACCATTCGATACCTCTGAGGTTACATCAGGTACCTTATTATCATTTTTCGGTTTTTAGAAGCAACTCTCCAAGCATAAGATTTCTTGTTATCTAAAGATGGATTTCCGTTCGATTCTTTGATTTTATTTGGAGAGTCCAAATGCGAATCACCTGGAGTACAGGACACATGTAATGATAGTGGTGCGTGCGGTGCGTCAGATGGAGATGAGTCACCGGGACGTTCAGTGTTTTCGGACTCACATTGATAATCACCTGGTTCTTTGATAACCGTTTCAACATTCTTTATTGAACGAATTTCTTCTGTGAGTTTTTCTATCTGTTTACTCTGTGAGATAATTATATTCTTCAATGAAGCGAACTCGTTCATGAATATATCAGAAACTTCGGCAACAATTTCATCTCTCATTCTCACAAAATCCAGCATAGGTTGGTTGTACTCGGTTGTTTGTGTACTTTGATGTAAGAATTTCATAGCGTTTGCGCCGGCTTGGCAGTTTTCACACTTCCAATTTTTGGCGTTATTGGAACGAATTTCATTGAAACTTTCCACTGACAAATTGATATACTTGATGTGATAACTACTGTTACAAAAATTACAACACATCGAATCATCGTGTCGATCTATTTTGCAAGAACATTCGGAACAACAAATTCCACGACCGTGCGACATGATCGCGTATGTTATGTAACTAGAAACAATCGGCGTGATACATACAGGGTCTTTCACGAGGAACCTCACCCATATTTATACGGGAAACTACTGAACGTATTTTCATGAAATTCAGCACTTATAAGTATTTCACGATGCTGATGAAATCCAAAATATTTTCAAGGCATGAGCACCTCCGGTTTTTCCGGAAATGACGTCAACTTCCGTTTTTCAAATTAGAACACCATTTTTTTATTGCAGAAATAGATTCCTTAGAAAATTTCAAGTTATTTTGATATAACATTTTTCAGTTTTGGTTGGAAAATTCTCTCTGAGCAGGAAAATTCGAAAAAAAAATCGAAAATAGAGCTCCGCTGAAACAAGAATAACTTCGAGGTTTTTGGATGGAAAATTTTCATTTTTGGGATTTTTCAAGATGTAAGATTGATGTATCCACTTTAAAAATCGAAATCGCAATTCATGATACAGGGGGTGAAAAAATCGCTTTGAAAGTTAGGGATGACAAAATCGTGAAAAATCAATTTTTTCAAATTAGAACCCCATTTTTTTATGGCAGATATTGAATCTACGTTAAAAAATAATGTGAGTGTATGCATCACACCCTTGCCCTAAAGTGGATATTTTCTGAGTTATTCACAAAAAACTGTTTTTCGTCTTGAATGTTCAGCTATTTCTTTTCCCTTCACGCCGAAAAGATGAAATTTTCAGGAACTGTTACTTAAACCATGTTTTAGATTTTACTACCCTAACATTCAAGAGAAAAAAGTCATGGTTCTGTTAATGGTATCTCTCGTTGGTCTGGGTCGGTCAGGAAACCTCTCAATGAACAGTCGAATCGTTCTATCTACAACTTTATTACATTCTCCATGAAGTAGAATGAGATTTAAACAATCTTCATTGGTAAAATTAGGCATAGTGATCGATTTTATAACTTAATACGAATTATCACCAAATTAATAGTAAACACAAAATGCTACTGAATAAAGAGGAATTTGGCAGATGCAATTAATGATATCTATCATTGAAAAAAAAGAATGTAAAACATGGTAAGTTTTTGCATATGGTTCATAAGGAATTATTTATTTATCACTGGAGAGAAAACCGATGGCCGATTAGTTGAAATAAAGAGGTTTCCGATACAAATTCGAATCCAAATTCGCCATCTATTTAGGAACAACCTGTAACTTTTTTCTCTTGCATATTAGGGTAGTAAAATCTAAAACATGGTTTAAGTAACAGTTCCTGAAAATTTCATCTTTTTGGCGTGAAGGGAAAAGAAATAGCTGAAAATTCAAGACGAAAAACAGTTTTTTGTGAATAACTCAGAAAATATCCACTTTAGGGCGGAGGGTGTGATGCATACACTAACATTATTTTTCAACGTAAATTCAATATCTGCCATAAAAAAATGGGCTTCTAATTTGAAAAAATTGATTTTTCACGATTTTGTCATCCCTAACTTTGAAAGCGATTTTTTCACCCTCTGTATCATGAATCGCGATTTCGATTTTCGAAGTGGATACATCAATCTTACATCTTGAGAAATCCCAAAAATGAAAATTTTCCATCCAAAAACCTCGAAGTTATTCTTGTTTCAGCGGAGCTCTATTTTCGATTTTTTTTCGAATTTTCCCGCTCAGAGAGAATTTTCCAACCAAAACTGAAAAATGTTACATCAAAATAACTTGAAATTTTCTAAGGAATCTATTTCTGAAATAAAAAAATGGTGTTTTAATTTGAAAAACGGAAGTTGACGTCATTTCCGGAAAAACCGGAGGTGCTCATGCCTTGAAAATATTTTAGATTTCATCAGCATCGTGAAATACTTATAAGTGCTGAATTTCATGAAAATACGTTCAGTAGTTTCCCGTATAAATATGGGTGAGGTTCCTCGTGAAAGACCTGTATAAGGGGCCCATCGACGGATGAGAGATTCATTCAGTTAGAGACAAGCGACGAGTGAAAATAAATACTAGTGCAAATAAATCAGTTGAAATAAATTGTACAGACTTTTGTTAGTATAAGTTCATTAGTTATTAATTATTAGTGTTATAAGTAGTGTAAATAAATAGTTTAATTATCCCGGACGTTTTAATAACGCAGAAAACGTTACAATACTATGAATGATCCAAAGACAACTTTATAAAATTAATGGAATTTTGTCGTGTCGTGATGTGGTGAATATTCTCGAATTTGTATATTTAAACGATTTGAAAGCTGTTTGTCCTAACACCACCACATTACTAATTCTGCTAACCATTACCGTAGCAAGCGCGGAAAGGTCCTTTTCTGAAAAATTAAAACTTTTAAAAAATTACCTGCGCTCAACAGTGAGCCAAGAAAGATCAACAAATTTAGCAACAATATCCATAAAAGAGGCCATATTAGACCATATAGACATTCACGAGATTATTAAGAATTTCGCAAACAGAAAAGCGAGAAGAGTGGAAATAATATAATAACTGACAAAAAAACTACAACACCTAGAAGCCAGAAGGAGCTGTTTAAATTTCAATTTTTTTCTGGTAAATCATAGATAGTATAGCAAGGAGTGAATGGATAAAATTTGGAGAAAAAACAGCTTTTTAATTTTTTCAATAAATTTGTTAATAATGTGTTTGTCCACCGCGATTATCTAAACACTCCCCAACACGTGTTACGGTCCAGAATTCGAGTTGTCGGTTTAAAATTTCATCTTACAGTTAACGTCAATTTTAACGATTAATTACAGGGAACTCTACAAAATTCGAAATTTCTTCTTTTCATTGTTTTCAAAAGTTCCTAGTTTCCAATAAATTTCATAGATGTCGACAACTTGAATTCAAAATTTATTTTCATTCAATAAACTAATTCTCTAAAGTATCATCAACAACATGTTTAGTTTTTTGTCCATACAAGTTTTTTTTGTGAAGCAAGTAATTTGAATAAGTCCTCAGATCTTTCTTTCTTGTTGAGAATTTCGAAGAGTAAAGACGAAGAAGTGGTGAATTCGAAAGAAGTAGTTGAGCGAATAGTATTTGGTTGAAATATTCATTGGGATTACTTATAGATTATATTTCTTTCGAAAGGCGTAGTAATCGATTAAATTCGGATAGCCTGAATCACCCTTCAGCTACCTAAATCCTCGTAATTCGAGGGTAAGTTTAAAATTCTTTTCTCTTCTACTCATTTAAAGTTTTTTTTTGCTAATTATTCTTTATTTCATCACTTAGATTTTTATTATTATCCATATCTATCTTGGAGACGGCAATCAATTTGAATAGGGGGAGTTCTGGACTGAGCATTGTTCACTTAAACTAATAGTTTGAAGATACTGGACGAAACTTTTAATCATCACAATCAACTGATCATCACCTCATCACATTTGGCCTGTGCAGGAGACAGAGTGTCGAATCTACCTTCTCTACAGGGATATAGAGAGTTAAGTTGAAATCTCGTTCTTTTCAGTTTTTTTTTGTTGTTATAATTCGAGAGTGCCTATATAGATATCAGTTGTGATAGTCATTTTTTTTTCTTTATTCTGCTGTCAGATACTCGAGTCATTTTTTTTCCCTGCTTAAAATTGTTTTTTTTTTTGGTTGTTATCAACTGTAGAATCACTGTTGTGGGAGCTGACTTATAGGGTCAACAAAAATAATAATACCATTCATGTCAAACTTTTGCTATTTAGTTATAGATTCCACATTTTCAGATTTTGATTGCCTACCTGTTAATAATCAACTGTTATTGCTATTGTGAATAAACTATGTCTATAAAATCTTGAGTTTAGGCCATTCCTAGGACACTAGAGAGGGAGAATTAACCCCACCTGAACAAAAAAAAATAATAACATCCCTAGGCTTATATTCCGATAATTAAAGTAACTCATGTTTTCAATTCTATAGCCTGGAAGGCACGTCTCACACGTCTCTGCATTAATGCAATAAGATGGTCTATTTCTTCTTGAGAGATACTATCCCAAGCTACCTGTACTTAATGTCTCAGAGCCGCCTAAGTCCGTGGGGGCTGGGATAAATTTCCAAGCCTTTTACCCATGATTGGGGGATCTGGGCGGCCATGGCAAAAGATTCACATGGATCACTTCAAAAGAGCATTATCTTGCTGCTATATTGGATTCTCGAGCCGGTTAAAGTGAGGGAGAACATACCATAATGCCTACTGACCGGTGTACACGACGCTCAACATCAAACTGAGGTTCACGTCTTTCTCCCTGACGTCGTCTAACCCTTCTTCGGCCATCATATGCACCCAAGGAGAATCGAGATTCATCAGAAAAGTCGACCTAATGCCATTCCACATTCCAATGTTGTCGTTCTCTGCACCACTGTAATCGTTGTCGGCGATGCTCAATCATCAGAGGTAACACAGGATGGGGTCGATAATGCTGCATTCAAAATGACCTTATCCGGCGGTAAACCGTTCGGACAGTTACAAGATGGTCTTGTTCTCCTAACCACTCATCAACCAAAGATCTACTAGTCTTCTTCGATTTTGAGCATTATCACACCACGCTTGACAACGTCGCATAACGTACAGTAGTTGGATTTCTGTTCGTACGCTTAGCGATTTCACAGTATAGACACTAACCAGTACTCAGTAGTCGCACTTCGTGGATTTTCTTACTCCGATTCCGACTTGCGCATCATTTCCGTGCGCATAATTGACCATATTCACCGTCGCCATATTGTTGTGCGACAATACCAACTACCCAGTGTTTCCAACGGAGAAATATTGAGTTTATCAAAAATACTATCAGATTTTGAGTATCGTATGTGGTATGAGAGGTTATATAAAATTGGTGGTAAACTTTGGTTAAGTATTTTGTGATAAAATCCAGGAAATATGGGTAGATATCAGTATAGGGGAGGCCATGGTTGTTGTGTCAGTAATTAATCGGTAATAAGACATCTTATTCGGCAAGAAATAGATCTAAAAATAAAAAACTGACATCAAAATATTTCCATTTAAACTTTCGCGGTCCTAAGAAATTAGTGACTTTCGTTATTCGATGTTAGAACCCTGGGTAGTTGGTATTGTCGCACAACAGTATGGCGACGGTGGTCAATTATTCCTCGTAGAGAAATGATCTGAAGGGTCAATGCCCAATGTTTACAATACTCCCGGTCTCAATTTCTACTGCGCGCAGAAATGGTGCGCCATATTGTTGTGCGACAATACCAACTACCCAGTGTTCCCAACGGAGAAATATTGAGTTTATCAGAAGTACTATCAGATTATTAGTATCATAAATTAAAGAATTATTATGATAAGTATGGTATTTGGTATGAGAGGTTATATAAAATTGTTGGTAAACTTTTGGTTAAGTATTTTGTGATAAAATCCGGGAAATATGGGTAGATATCAGTATAGTGTAGGCCATGGTTGTTGTGTCAGTAATTGTTCGCCAAAAAAAAGATCTAAAAATAAAAAAACTGACACCAAAATATGTCCATTTAAACTTTTGCGGTCCTAAGAAATTAGTCATTTCCTCTAAAATCTAGGAATGTGCTACAGAACGGCCGACCAGATGTTGTTTGGTTTAGGGGTGTAAAGTGAAAAATAACATATCCCGGCCCATACCATAACACTACATCCTCGGATAAAAAATAAATATAGAACTGTTATGACAGAAAATAGATTGCAGTTTTTAGGAATACTTTCTATCGAAAGTGATATAACGAGCAGCTTTACGATGCTTGTATCTTTTGTGATGATTTTATTTATTCCTTAATTTCGATGCCGCAATAAAAAATTGGCAGATATGATATTCTAGAGATATTTTGTATTTTAATTGTTGTGGTATTTTTCCCTTTTTCAAGATTTTTATTCATCTTTTATATTTTGTTTTGATATACATACCTTGTATTTTATGAAGGTCGGCGTTTAAAGCGAGTAGGAAAGCTCAGCCGATAGAGGCGCCACCGTCCATTTTATGGAATATCTCCATAGAACATACATTATCACTATCAAGTTCTATGAATATCACTCTGATTATGAATGAAATGTACAATGACGCTCTCTATCCGAAAATCGCCGAACTATGAAATAAGTCAATTTGTGGGTAAAGCAGGAATTTTTTCCCGCCAAAATTTGAATTTGGCCATTCTCTGCCAATTCCGTATTTCAAGTTGTTTTTCTGAACGAAATTATCAGAAGATTCACTTTTAATCGGATGTTGAACTATTTTCATGGGTCTTTCTGTTGAAATAAAACAGAAGCATTAGTTGGCTCATTTTCTTCTATTTTTGAAAGAAAAAAATATCTCTCGGAATGAAATCGACTGAAATTATTTCATCAAGAACTCCAATCCTTTCTGAGTTCACCCACAAAATTTCAGTTTTCAAAGTGAAACCATTTTCAAATGCAACTTGAAATAAAAACACACTACATTGAACGCCCACCTTAATAAACTTTATATTTTGTTTTTAAAGAAGTGAGTTTTAATTGAAAAATTCTTTTGAAAAAAATCAAAAATGTTTCAGAGGGGCCCCAGAAGTTTTGAAGCGTAGGTCCCTTGAAATCGTAAATCCGCCACTGTATCCACGTAAGTCTCACGGTTTTTGCAGTTCACGTGAAAATAGCTGATTATGGCTGATTTTGATTGAAGTTAGGTATAGTAGATATCCTTAACTTTTTCGGGTGGAAATATAGCCTATATGTCGTATCAAACACACAAAAATACAAATCTTTCCTCTTTATGATGTTAGCAATATTAGCATAGATAACTCACGCCTTTGACTCACTCCAAAGGCCGCAACGAACGGCGAGCGATAATATAATATAGGTATAGTTACATCTAGATTCCAGACCAGGATGCCGAAATTCACATGCAGGAAGACAACCATCATAAACTATCTATGATAACCACGACCCAACACATGGTACACTTGCGATATCCACGATTTATTTATTCTTGATAGGATCAGCTGCGACTTTATCAGTGTTTGCTATTTTATGATGTCTGATAACTTGTAAACATCCCTTATTTTGTTCATTATTTACTTTTTCTTGTATCAAATTAGAGATTCTTGGTGACCCTATGTTTAATTTTGAATTATTTGTATCGACTTTCATTCACTATAAATACTAGACCACCCAGAATTAGCCTTCTTCTTGGTTTTAAACTAGAGAGTACTCATTAATGTAAAACTGTGATAATAAATCATTTTTAAGTGAACTTCACGAGTTTTTATGTATGCAGGGTGGCCAAGAGATTGACGTCAAAAAGGAAAAAACAGGTCCCTCGTGTCATGGGCTATTCGAATCACCCCCATGTATGTTATATGCTATTATTCACGGTTTTCGAGTTATGAAATTTTTTATGGACATTGATAATTTTCGACTTGACCATTTAAAAAAAAACTATTAAAAAAAGTACAAGACTTCTCTGTGAAATTCTTTTTGTAACTTAATCTCCATGAATTGTTCTTTAATACATAAAATAACCAGATTCGTAACTTTGATAAAAATTATGGAAATGTTGGTCTCAAGTGAAAAAGTTACGTAAATTGGATTATGATCTGAATGTTCGAATCGAAATTCTCTGCCAATTCCGTATTTCAAGTTGTTTTTCTGAACGAAATTATCAGAAGATTCACTTTTAATCGGATGTTGAACTATTTTCATGGGTCTTTCTGTTGAAATAAAACAGAAGCATTAGTTGGCTCATTTTCTTCTATTTTTGAAAGAAAAAAAAATATCTTTCGGAATGAAATCGACTGAAATTATTTCATCAAGAACTCCAATCCTTTCTGAGTTCACCCACAAAATTTCAGTTTTCAAAGTGAAACCATTTTCAAATGCAACTTGAAATAAAAACACACTACATTGAACGCCCACCTTAATAAACTTTATATTTTGTTTTTAAAGAAGTGAGTTTTAATTGAAAAATTCTTTTGAAAAAAATCAAAAATGTTTCAGAGGGGCCCCAGAAGTTTTGAAGCGTAGGTCCCTTGAAATCGTAAATCCGCCACTGTATCCACGTAAGTCTCACGGTTTTTGCAGCTCACGTGAAAATAGCTGATTATGGCTGATTTTGATTGAAGTTAGGTATAGTAGATATCCTTAACTTTTTCGGGTGGAAATAAAGCCTATATGTCGTATCAAACACACAAAAATACAAATCTTTCCTCTTTATGATGTTAGCAATATTAGCATAGATAACTCACGCCTTTGACTCACTCCAAAGGCCGCAACGAACGGCGAGCGATAATATAATATGGGTATAGTTACATCTAGATTCCAGACCAGGATGCCGAAATTCACATGCAGGAAGACAACCATCATAAACTATCTATGATAACCACGACCCAACACATGGTACACTTGCGATATCCACGATTTATTTATTCTTGATAGGATCAGCTGCGACTTTATCAGTGTTTGCTATTTTATGATGTCTGATAACTTGTAAACATCCCTTATTTTGTTCAGTATTTACTTTATCTTGTATCAAATTAAAGATTCTTGGTCACCCTATGTTTAATTTTGAATTATTTGTATCGACTTTCATTCACTATAAATACTAGACCACCCAGAATTAGCCTTCTTCTTGGTTTTAAACTAGAGAGTACTCATTAATGTAAAACTGTGATAATAAATCATTTTTATCTGATGGCATGTCATAATGACAACGTTATGTCACTCAATTTTGATGACATAAGGAAGCTCATTATGGGACTAAGTACCATAATGAATTCATTATGGGACTTAGTACCATAATGAATTCATTATGGTACTAAGTACCATAATGAGCTTCCTTATGTCATCAAAATTGAGTGACATACTCCTTTAAAAATAGTTGTTATTGGGACATGTCGAAAATGCAGTTTTTAATTTTTCGAAAATGTATTGATATAAATGCCATCAGATAAAATTTTGTATGTAATACGAATCATAAACAATCATTATGGCACACGCCGTGTTATCGGACTCGGCTACGCCTCGCCCGATAACATTCACGACTTGTACCATAATGATCATCTTTATGACCCTTATTACATAAATAACTATTAAGTGAACTTCACGAGTTTTTATGTATGCAGGGTGGCCAAGAAATTGACGTCAAAAAGGAAAAAACAGGTCCCTCGTGTCATGGGCTATTCGAATCACCCCCATGTATGTTATGCTATTATTCACGGTTTTCGAGTTATGAAATTTTTTATGGACATTGAGAATTTTCGACTTGACCATTTAAAAAAAAGATATTAAAAAAAAGTACAAGACTTCTCTGTGAAATTCTTTTTGTAACTTAATCTCCATGAATTGTTCTTTAATACATAAAATAACCAGATTCGTAACTTTGATAAAAATTATGGAAATGTTGGTCTCAAGTGAAAAAGTTACGTAAATTGGATTATGATCTGAATGTTCGAATCGAAATTAAAAATGTAGAAAGGCTAATTCACGGTTTCTTAGTATGCTCAAAAACTGCGCTCAACAGTCAGCTTTTAGAATCATTGATAAAAAATGGTACTTAACACTCTACTTTTGCTAGAATTAGCCTTCAAAGTCATCGAGGTGGAAAAAATCAAAGAACTAGACATTTACTACAAAATTATTTTTTGCCATTTTAAGATATTTCTGATCCAGTTATGATAGAAAATGCTGAAAATTAATGAAAATTAGCTTTAGAGAAAGTTCTAGATGAAAAAAAGAAAAAGGTATGGCAATAAATCACACATCATAATGTAAATAAAAAAAAATTTATTTATAAAATTTACAGTAGGTGTTCAAAGTGGCCACCTCCAAACTAACTCGGAAACTGAAAATTTACTCGGCAAGCTAAAAATTTAATTCAAAAGAAAAACTGAGAAAATTGAGGTGAAAATTAGAAAACTGGAAAATTCGGTTCAAACACTTCTTGACACTCGATCGGCGGAATCAGAATTAACTGATGGTCAGGGAAAAATCTGGTTTTATTTTGCCGGAAGGGAGGTGAAAAGGAATGCTCATATGTTCAAAAATTCAGACGAAGTCGCGTCGATGAAAACGTCTTGATTCGGGCTTATCGGCCCTTCATTACAAAAAACGCGGTTATCTGCAAAGTCGCGAATATTTATAACACATTTCATCGGTTTCAAACATAAAAAATCAATGAAAAACCGATCGGGATTATTTAAATTTTCGAGAACAATTTTTCATTAACCACTTGAATGAACGATACCCGAACAGATGGATCGGGCGCAGTCGACCAATCAAGGGGCCCCCACGTTCACCTGACCTTAATCCCATCGATTTTTTCGTTTGAGGTTATTTCAAAGAAATTGTTTACGCCCGAGAATGTTCGAGTGAAGACGAGCTGCGACTGAAGATAAGAGAAGCCGAACGTGTCCTAAGAGAGAACAAGGCAGGTTTTATGCGACTGAAAGAAAATTTTCTAAGAAGGTGTAGAATGTGTATTGAGGCTGGAGGTTGTAATATTTCAAACTTTTTCGAGCTTGAGATATTTTCTAAGGGGAGATAAAAGGGCAAATCCTTCGCTGTAACTCTAAGGGGTGCTTTACTCTAAAGGGGGTTTTATACTTTTGGCTTGGCTTGTGATCATCTAGTTTGGTAGAACTCTATGTTATGTCGTAATAATTCAGTTTCGTGATAATTCAAGTCCGTGAAATAATGGATGGGAAATAATGAGGTAAATACGTAAATAAAACACTTGATTGGACAGAAGGGGGAACAGGCCTTTATTGGTCCAGGTGGCAGGAGTTTTCGAGCCACTTAAAGAGGGAAAACGAAAAGAAGAACCCAACAGTTCTTCTAAAAGCAAAAACCCTCAGCTTTACAGTTGAATAAATTTATATGTAGCAAGTATCAGAATCCATTGATTGATTATTATAAAGAACATAGAAAACATGAGCATAGATAGAATAAGATGGTGCTATACTTCAGTAAATCTCTTCGTGCAGTTCTTAAAGTATAACTACTCCAGGTCAGTAGTTGAAATGAACGATTCACAGTGCCCTCCCCCAGCCGTCTAACAAACAGGCACTGGGATCTGCAGAACTACCTGATCCCGGCTCCCACTGAGGTACCTTCATAGTTGACGATAAAGCAAACGACTTCACAAATGTGTATGGAACGTTCATTAGCGCCCTACTCCAGCCGTCTAACTAACAGGCACTGGTATCAACAGATCTCCTAAGTCAAAGTTCCAACACAACTGCCATAGTAGTTTACGTAGTGACTTCTTCACTAATCCATGATCCCGATTCTTAAGAACTGAACTCAATAGAAATACTTGTGGTATATAATTAAAGATGGGCATACTTGCATTTGAATATCCTTGGATGGTAGGCGTTACAGTTAAAACAATAGTACAGATGGAAACGAAATAGCCTTTCAAATCACAGGTTGCTGAAAGAGAGGATGGATTAAAAATGAGAACATAAAATGTACCTGAAACCCTGTGATTTGCATAAAGCCACTCGATCCATTGCATAAGGAAATATTCAGAATAATAAAATATATAAGATGGAGATTGATGAATTCTGTTTGGAAGTCCTCTATGAACGAAGAGGCCGCAACGGACGGCGAGCGATAATATAATATATATTATAGCTTTGCATTGACATATGTAATTTTAGTATGGAAAAATATCGTAATATCGGAATATATATTATAGCGTCGTCCGCGGGGCTTGGTGCATTTTCATAGGGAGCGATATTGGTGAAATATATGAGATATAATATATCGCTCGCCGTCCGTTGCGTGCTTAAATGGCCTCTTCGTTCATAGAGGACTTCCAAACAGAATTCATCAATTCATGTATAAATATAAACAGTTCTGACCAATGTAAATCGTGGGTGTTATAGATAATTATTGGATGATGCTTAGTAGAATGATTGGTGGAATATAATTAAATAGACAGTATGTAATGGTTCCCATTGGTTCGTGCTGGTATAAACACAATGAATTAGGAACCTAGAAATAAGACCGATTAGTCAATATAAATGGAGGATGAACTTACACGTTGAACAAAAATGCCGTTTGGATTTCTTATAATGGCCGACTAATAACAACAGGGGCACCTTCTTTTACGATTCACCACTATCATAGACCACTATCTTCCTCCCTTAACAAAAAAACCGTCTTCCTTCCCTTTTTAACCTCTAAGGCCCTCTCTATGAACTAATCGATGGCATAGATCGATGACAGCCGGCCTACTCCGCAACGTCCAGATAGCCGGACTACCCTCTGTGAAACACAATATGGCAGCGTCGGATTTTATTTCTTCTACTCAGCAGAGGACTGAGAAAGACGTACAGGGTTCCATTCAGCTATACGTGATATTCATATGAATTATTTGTGTCTTGAAATTCGAGGATACTACAAGGTGGCCACTTTGAACACCTATTGTAAATTTTATAAATAAATTTTTTTTTATTTACATTATGATGTGTGATTTATTGCCATACCTTTTTCTTTTTTTATCTAGAACTTTTCTTGACCAACATCTAAAGCTAATTTTCATTAATTTTCAGCATTTTCTATCATAACTCAATCAGAAATATCTCAAAATGCCAAAAAAAAATTTTGTAGTGAATGTCTAGTTCTTTGATTTTTTCCATCTCGATGACTTTGAAGGCTAATTCTGGCAAAAGTAGAGTGTTAAGTACCATTTTTTATCAGTGATTCTGAAAGCTGACTGTGAATTTTAGCCTTTTTACATTTTTAATTTTGATTCGAAAATTCAGATCATAAACCAATTTACGTAACTTTTTCACTTGAGACCAACATTTCCATAATTTTTATCAAAGTTACGAATCTGGTTTTTTTATATTTAAAGTACAATTACTGGAGATTAAGTTACAAAAAGAATTTCACAGAGAAGTCTTGCACTTTTTTTTAAGATGGTAAAGTCGAAAATTCTCAAAGTTCATAAAAAAATTCATAACTCGAAAACCGTGAAAAATAGCATAACATACATGGGGGTGATTCGAATAGCCCATGACACGAGGGACCTGTTTTTTCCTTTTTGACGTCAATCTCTTGGCCACCCTGTATATTACAAGCAGGCCGTCCCAGCTTAGCCCGGGTAGAAATTTGTTTCACGCGGCGCACAGTGGGGCAGGGTACCTAGAAACTGGCATTAAATCAAAAATTAAAGATGCATATTTTCATACCGCCATCTATTGAATCGACAGATCACAAGCACAATGCTTACTTTTCCTTATCCCCACTGCGCTCCCGACAGCTCTTCTTTGTAGTCATTTTTTGGCCAAGTCGAGACGCCTGCAAAATTTTTCCGTAATTGTTGTAGTTTTACAACGTCACTCTGTCAACAGATCAATATTGTTACGAGTTTTTCTGTTGGCATCTTCAAGTTCAGGTATGTGTAGATAATAATAAAATAAAAACTTACGTAGAATAATAATTAATTCTTGTTGATGATTGAATCTTTAAATTTTCATCGTATTCCCAGAATCATGAACCTAGGTTTTCAGTTATGTTCCAAGGCCGTCCAAAGTTTGATATTTACAGTTCTGCGAAGCTTGATCAATGCTTACTTTAAAATCATGAGAATTTGTTGCCCATATTTTGCCTTTTGTCAGAAATATCAATTTTAGACAGCGAGGTGGGCACTAATTGATAATCAATTATTTCTTTACAATTTTTTTCTCCTTTAGTAACGACTTCGAGCGCAATGATTTTTAAAGGAAAAGAGCTCATTGATATAATGGAGTTGCGGAAACAGTGAAATTGAAAAAAAAAAGATTATTTGAACGAAGAAATGAGAAAAACGTACAAAATGTAATGCAAGGCAGGAAAAGGAGATTCTGATAAAAAATTATATTTGAAGACAGAGTATAAGTCTCGTTACACAAAAGCACGAAGAATGGCTGTACGTTTCCGAAATTACAAAAAAGAATGACTGGAGGGGTGAATTCGTTTCCTATTATAACTGAGAAAAGGCTTGGTCGTCCTGAAATTAGGTACCTTTGATGATCGCTCAGAGAGATGAGAGAACAAAACGGTTTAAAACTAAAATACTTAGGGATACGACTCACGTATCTGTATTGACATAGGCAACAAAGATGAGTATAAGGTCAGAAGGGAAGTACATGCATCAAAAATTCTTCATGAAATTACTTCTACGTCTCCAAAACGGGCCACTAAATATAGTAATGCCTTTATATCTTCGTTGGACTCACAACCAAAATCTATGCCTGGCTAAGATGCTCTAGAGTCTAGCTGTTTTGATAACAGCAAAGTTATCTCAACATCAATATGGAGCTGTGAGGGATAGTGGTCCTCAAATATTCCTTTCGTACAAGACTGTCCAAGCAGCAAAGAAGCTCTGCTATCCAAATAATTTACGTGTTACAGAAACTGTTGCTAGCGTCAATGGCGGATATTCGGGGGTGGGTGTACTGGGAGTAACTACCCCCTCCCCTCATGAGTATCGAAGACCTTAGAAAAAAATGGAGCACATAAAATATTTCATACATTGTGTACCTGATTTAATGGTTTTCAATCGTTATTATCCCCCCCATGATCGTTATTACCCCTCCCATGAAAAACAGCTATATCTGCCCTTGGCTAGTGTCCCATTACAGGATTTGAGAAGAGGACTTGGAGTAATCAGAATATTCCAGTGATTCCGATTTCTCCGAATAATGAAAACATTTATGTGTGCCCGAACATGGATTGGAATAACGAGAAAACAACCCATTTTATTGAAGAAATAGAAATATATCCTGTATTGTGGGATTGTAATTATGATGAAGATTATAAAAAAGGGAAATAAGAAACATGATGCAGCTGAAGCGTTGGCTAAAAAATTTGAGTGCGGTTTCACAGAGATTCTGTGGAAAATAATTTGATCGCAGCACAGGGTGTTCCAAATTCGATGATCACTGAGAGCATCTCGAGAACCAAAAGGGTTAGAGAAAAAATGTTCAAGGATTTCCGATCTCTTTTTTCAAAATAATCAATTGCCAGTAAACAGATCCCAGATATCTGAATTGGTTCTCGAGTTATAATAATCTATTATATATATAAAAGAAAGATGTTGGTTACACCATTTATAACTCGTGATCGGATGGACTGTTTGTTATGAAACTTCATATATGGATTCTTCTACGGTCTGGTTATTATAAAATACAATAAATCTTTGAAAAAATCGATGAAAATTTTACTTATACAGGAAATGCTTTTCCTCCTTTTGAGTAAGGCCACTAGATGTCGCTACAGTTACAGTTACGCTACCGCTTATTCGTTGGTACTTCATTTGATATTCTCCGCGTTAGATGGCGTGTACAGTGACTATATTCCCTCTATAGTCACTGTAATAGTGTGTATTTTGAGTTGCCTACAACTCTGCGCTGTTGGGCAAAACCAAAATGTCTTAGCGTAGGAGTACAGATGTCTAAAATGATTAGATTTCGTTGAGATATGGGAAAAGTTTGGTTCTTTCCACTTCAGATGGCGCTATTCACACATTATGACTGATGATTATTAGTTATTCGGTACTATATTTGACATGACAAGCACAATTAAATGACGATGAATTTGTTGAGGCTTTCGCGGCCATCGATTGATGTCATCTGTTCTTTTTTCGAGCATTTCGGTCGTCGTGGTTTGAAATGGTCGAAAAAAGAACATATGACATCAATTACCGTGTAATTTACATAGGGCTGAAAGGCTATTAACAGATCAAAAAGCGGTTGAATATCACAGTGAATTTTAATCGAAATTTCAAGTAAATCGGATTTTGGCGATCAGTTTCAATCGTACGTAATATGTCCATTCTCATCTTTTCATAATTTTTGAAACGTTTTTGAATTTCTGTTTGGGTAATAAATATATTTGCGGAAATAACTTAATCCAAAATTGCCATCATTAGTGATTGACATATTATGACATATTATTTTTGTGTATCTGTTCTGTGTGATATCCATATCCATGGAAACATTTGACAGTTCAAAAATCAGAGTGGATTTGTGAAATCCACCGTAAGTATCATTAGGGCGGAACAAAGTTCGCCGGGCCAGCTAGTAATAATATAATAATAATAGTAGTATTTATTTCGAAAATCTTACGTATACAGTTTCAATAATTATATACATAGTCAGAACGAAATATTTGTCAAAATACAAACCATAATTCTAAGTTATATTTAACAAAAAACCAACCAGAAATTTCATGAAATGAGTGTAGAATTAAGAAATTCATCCATCGTATATGGTTCAAGGTCTAGCAGAAACATATGCAATTTTTTCCTGAAACTATTATGGTTATCAATTTTCCTTATACTCAATAGTAACTTGTTAAAGTACAAAGTACCTCATGGAAGAGTATTTTGCTCCCTTCTCTGTAACAGTCAACCTATGAAATGGATATACAAGGGTGTTTCTGAAAAATTGCTGTTTCAAATATTTCGCTATATCTCATTTTCTGTTGGAGATATCAAGAATATTCCAAAAAGTTTTCCTTTGGAATTTCTACTGCCTATACGCTGCTTCCATCTGATCCGAAAAATTATTCGCCGTTCAAGTGCTAGAGAGAAAAAAATGTGTTTTTTAAATGGGGCACCCTGTATTTTTCATCATTGCTTTTTAGCAGCAGATTCACGAGTATCATCCTGTCACCTGTGACCGGTTTTTCGAAAATCTGATCCGTTTCAAAGATATTGAGATTTCGTCTTCACTTGAATTGGGACAGCTTGTATATAAAGAGTTTTCTTATATTTGGATATACAAGGTGCGGCACGGAGGGCGGACGTTTTTCAGATGGGCATAACTTTCCCCCACTGAGGACGAGAGAAGTGGGGAAGGTGCCGTTAGACTCGTGTGTTCCTAGCATTTATTTACCAGTTGTCGTCATGGAGCCTTGGACGCAAACTCACATCATTGGCCCTTACTTCTTCGAAGACGTTAATGGTCGTGCTGTTACCGTGAACTCAGAGCGGTACGTCGAAATGATCAACAACTTCTTTATCCCCGAATTACGACGGCAACGTGTTCCAATCCGACGTGTGTGGTTCCAACAGGATGGGGCGACCGCCCACACAGCCAGAGCATCAATGGACGTTATTCGCCCTCTCTTCCCTGGTCGCCTTATTTCCAGGTTTGGCGATGTTCATTGGCCTCCCCGGTCCCCAGATTTATCCATATGCGATTTTTTCTTATGAGGACACCTCAAGGCTAGAGTATACGAGACCAAGCCCCGAACTCTGGACGAATTGAAAAGGGCTATTCGCGTGGAAGTTGCCCAAGTTGAGAGAGCGATGTTGGAGAGAGTCTACGCCAACTTCCAAGAGCGCCTCCAGCACTGTATCACCGATTTCGGCCACCACATGCCTGATGTGATTTTCCACACTTGACTGTCTCAAATGCTATTTCCTTGAGAATCTGATTCCGTCAATAAATGTGTTTTTGAGTAAAAATTAACGCTTTTATTATTTTTTTAAAACCATCCATCCTCCGTGCCGCACCCTGTATTTTATTTAGGCAATAGAAATTACAAAAGAAAACTTTTTGGAATTTTCGTGATATCTCCAACAGAAAACGAGATATAGCGGAATAATATTTGAAACAGCTATTTTTCAGAAACGCCCTGTAACGCGAGAACCAATTCAGATATCTCGGACCTGTTCGCTGGCAATTAAATATTTTGAAAAAAGAGATCGGAAGTCCTTGAACATTTTTTCTCTAACTCTTATGGTTCTCAAGATGCTCTCAGTGATCATCGAATTTGGGACACAGCTGCACTAGAAAACACAACATTTTCTTGATCCTCCAAACTTTTAACTACGTATTGACGGAAAGCGAAACACTGAGACTTGTTCGAGCATACGGTGTGCTGCACAGTGCGCGCACAAAAGTTAAACCGGCCATAGACATCGTTATTTTTCATCCGTCGCGATACGAACCGTCTCGGCAAAAGCGCCAAAAACCGATGTGTGTGGCAAAGAACCGACGGTACGCATCGTCGGTAGAAATATCTGCCGATGCTTGATTTTTGTCACGAAAGTTCATCGGTTGTCGTGCCATACCGACTGTGTAAGCGCGTTCGGCAATGACATCTGACTGATCTGAACCGTTCGTTTATTACATCCAGATTGAGGGGAGTACACATCTGGACCGTTCGGCAATAAAATCCGATCAATCGGATGTAGATCTAAGCTCGGTGTATTTCGACGGAGGAAACGGATTTTTTCCACAGAACAGAAACAGAAATTACTTTTCGGCCTTTGTGAATGGATTTTTTATCCCGCTTCGAATATTCTTGAACAGTCTGTTGAATTTTCGTGTCTTATGTTATTTGTTGTGTAGTAATAAATAAAAAAATGTTGTTTGATAAAAAAATAATGATTCAAAATATTGAATCATCTCAACCAAGGAGTAGAAATAATGAGAACTATAACAAAAGAATTAAAATAGTACCCAGACTACCTCTACGGACGAATAGACCTTTAAGCTCTAATTTAATATCTGGCTCGGATAAGTCGTTACATACGTCAATTGGGGCTGTAACCCAAAAATACTGCGATTGATGTACGTCATGATTGTAAGACCTATAGTCACATATGGGGCAGTAGCCTGGTTTGCGAAGACAATTCAGGCAAGTACGAGGAAAATGCTCGACAAAGTACAAAGGCTTGCCTGTGGGTGCATCACGGGGGCTATGAGAACGTGCCCAACCAGGGCGCTTGAGATCATCACAGACCTCACACCTCTACACCTAGTGATTGACAGGGTAGCCCATGAGGCCATCCTCAGAGTATCTAAAGAAGGAGCAGGCAATGAGAGAGTCAGGTTTCAGAGAGCTTGGTCCTCTCTGAATGACTACACCTCATCTGCAAACCTTCCTAGCGATGTAATGATCAAGAAAGTAAGCACTGAGAAGAACTTCAGTACAATGCTAAGTAAAAGAGAAGATTGGGAAAGGGAATACACCAACTACAATCTCAAAGAAAATACAATGAAATGGTATACTGATGGTTCTAAAACCGCTACAGGAGCTGGCGCTGGGATTTATGGGACAAGTACCAAGTGTGCACTATCGCTAGGCTCCTGTACAAGCGTCCTTCAAACGGAAATACTTGCAATCGGAAGATGTCTAGATATACATCTAGAAATAAACTATCAGAAGTGCGATATAGCTATTCATACAGATAGTCAAGCTGCTATTAAAGCACTGAGCTCCTACGTCATTGACTCAAAGCTGATTTGGGAGTGCCGAAACAAACTCAATGAGGTAGGCAAGAAGAATAAGGTCTTTTTAATCTGGGTTCCCGGTCATTCGGGAATCGTAGGAAACGAAGAGGCCAATAAACTGGCCAGAAAGGGCGCACAGACGCCACTCACTGGCCCAGAACCCTTCTGTGGTATAGGAAAATGCACCTATAAGAAGGAATTTATGCTGAAGGAGAAAACCGAAAGAGAAAAACTCTGGCGGAATCTCCTAGGAATGGATCACTCCAAAAAGTTCCTCCGGAACTTTGAAACTGCTAGATCCAAAAAATATCTGGATCTCAGTAAAAACCAACTTCACCTACTCACTGGCTTTCTCACAGGACATTGTCGCCTAAAGAAGCATCTGTTGAGAATGGGTTTATCGGACACTGATGAGTGTAGATTCTGTGGGGAGGAGGAAGAAACTCCTATTCACCTGGTTACGGAATGCTATGCCATTGTAAGCCAAAGGAAAGATAGCTTTGGACAAGAAACTTGTAGAAGTGGGGAGTTATCCTCCTTGAAGCCGTCCCAGATACTGGATTTCATCAAATCTCTGGAACTGGAGGGCGAGCTGTAGGAGGCGCGATGATGACAGCTCAGTCAGGGGGCACAATAGACCTTAAGGTCGCAGTGGACTGTAACCCCTTTTCACTATAACACTATATATAACACTACATACGTCAAACAGAAAAATCGATCTAAATGCTCCGTATCGTTCGTTTATTACAGAAAAATCTGACAAATCTGTACAATCTGTTATCACGTGACTAAAAAAGCCATCCGCTCTCGGATGCTATTGCCGAACGCGCTTTGTGTGGGGGATTTCGTCGAGAATCGGCAGTTATTTTCCATTAGCGTAGTACAAATCCCATATTGACCGTTTCTTTATTTCTTTTTTATTCAGCACCGAAACCGCGGCCGCCACTGCTAAGAGATGTTTCCTCTTCATGACGTGCTTATTCGCGAACGACAGCAAAATAACTGAATTTACCGAAGTGTGTGGGCAAAACAGTTCTGCGATATGACTCGGCGGTTAGAACCGTGGCGAGGAAAACGGATGAAAAATAACGATGTCTATGGCCGGCTTTACACACAGCTGCACCGGTGGAAACGGACGCTAAATGTGTTCCCAACTTGTACGCGAACTACAAAATGTTCGTAAACATTTATGCGGCACACGGTTTTGGTGGAATCGTTCCTTTAGGTTTTTTCGGTTCGAGTGTAATCGTGTTCACGGATGGGCAGAACCGTATTATTTCAGACCATTCCCGACTCAAAACTCGAAAAATATCGTGACGAATTTTTTAATGATTATTTCGGTGAATAATCGAAAAAATCAGAGAGGAGCATATAGAATAAGATATTAAAACTTGTACGTAATATGTAGAAAATGAAACTGTATGTATACATTTTGGTGGTCTAAGTAACTTTCAATATTTCGTTCGAATTTTTTATTAGTTATTACATCTTATAATCATTCACGTTTATTCTTGTCCAGCAATGTGTTTTCTACTGCCGAGTCTGCAGCCTGTTCTTCTTCTCGAACTATAAGATATAATCCACCCATAATGAAGAGAAGTCCAAACCACCACATGACAGATGAAGTTTCTTTGAAGCATAGGTAACCCAAGATGGCCTACAATAAAGAATTAACATTTGGAAGTTTTCATTTCGAATCAAAATCACGAATAATTTAAATATGTATCGTCCGGGTGCCCGTGGAACAATTTGCAAATTATTAAGGTGGGCGTTCAATGTAGTGTGTTTTTATTTCAAGTTGATTTCGAAAACGGTTTCACTTTGAGAACTGAAATTTTGTGGGTGAACTCAGAACGGATTAGGGTTCTTGTTGAAATAATTTTAATCGATTTCATTCCGACAGTTAATTTTTTTTCTTTCAAAAATAGAAGAAAATGAGCCAACCCATGCTTCTGTTTTATTTCAACAGAAAGACCCATGATAATTGTTCACGCCAAGTGAACGGTTCAGATAACTTTTCTGAATTTTTCATTTTCAATTCCTTCAGAATTAATTCAATTTCTCCGAAACCAGGAAATCCCATATGTAGTGTGGGCGCAAGAAGAAATCGTCACTGTCAGTTGTGGAGCGCCCATATGTTGCGTTTTTATATTTTCCATATTTTTCATTCAGTTCATTGATTGCCTTAATCGTGAATACAATATCTGCTACCGCTAATTTGAATTTCTTCTGTTTCCTTTCGTGAATCTAGAAAAGTTCAGTTTTTCTTGTGATTCACAATTTTAGTGATTTCGAGTTATTCGAATTACATTCATTCAAGAACATTCGTTTGTGCGAATTTGGTTCGAAAAGTACTGTTACCAGTGGCGTGGTTATTATTTGGCCACAAGGATAAGTGTTCCTACTTTGACATTTTTAGCAACGGATTTTAACGTCATAAGCTTCATTCCATGTTCGTTTGTCGAGCTCGATCACTCTGTTCATGGAAATAGGAGTAACCGACGAGATCTGGTTGGCCGTTTTGCTGAAATAGGTAAGACCTTGCAATTGTTAATTTGGGTGCATTTATCCTTTCATTTGTGTTGGGTTTCAATAACTATTCATAATTATATACAGTCCATTAGCTCTTTTAACTTTTCATTCAGAAATTTGGTAAATTTCTCATTCAGTAAAATTGAACCGCACTTCAGTTGTTTAACTGAAATTCTATCCAACACGTATTGGTCCTTCGGGCCGGATTTTAAGCTCAAGCTCAAGCTTATTTCCTCAAAATTTGAAAGTTTCAGTCAAAATTTCAAAAATCTTGGTTATATAGCGGCCATTTTATATTCAGATATACGACGATCAACGCAATCTGGCAACATCGTTCCACAGCTGACGGGTCGCATACATCTGTTTCCATCGAGATATTCAATTTCATTCCTTTTCAATTCATTTTTTGCTGTTTGTATCTGTTTCTTATTAAATTTCTTCATAACAATGCCACCGAAGACAGATACAGGCAATAAAGCATTGGATGTGTTGGTTGAAAAACGGGCCAACATATTTTCTATCATTACCGGAATCTGGCAAAGAGTGAAAGATTATGATGGTACAAAACTCTTCGAAACCGAGAAAAGATTTCTGGTTATGAATCTAAATTTGAAGGTATACAGGAGGAAATAATGGAATTGAATTGCGAATTATTATCAGAAAATCGTATAGAGACGGCAAAGTCAGAGTTGGCGTTTGCTGAAGTGATTACTCGCATAACCGGGCTTTGAAACGACAGGAAACTTTGTCGACGCCTGCGTCGAGTTCGCAAGCTTCGAGTTCAAATGAATCCATTTTGCTGCCAAAAATTAATATTCGCCCCTTTTCTGGCGAAAGCGCTGAGTGGCCTGAGTTTTTCCAGCTATTCAATTCTTCGGTCCATGAAAACAACAGTTTGACAACCATACAAAAGTTTCAACTGTTGAAATCCTATTTAAGAAATGATGCTCTTGCGGTCATATCGGGGTTACAATTGTCAATTGAAAATTATGAGTTGGCCTATCAAGCTTTAAAATCGCGCTTTCAGAATCCTCGTATGTTGGCTACGATGTATTTGAACGAAATTCTTAATTTCAAAGCTTCGAATAATAATTCGGTCTCGCATCTTTAAGAATTTTTAAACTGCCACCAAAATTCTGTCAATGCAATAAAAGCGCTCAATATAAAGGACTTATCAGATTTCCTTCTGTTTTCCATAACGTTGCGTAATGTTGACCCTCACACGAGAAAAGCGTTTGAAGGTCAATTAAAATCATCCGAGATTCCCGCATATAGCACCTTGATTGAGTTCGTAACGCAACAGCTAACGGCTCAAGAATTTTACGAACAAAGTTCTTCCAGATCTGCATCCAAATCAACCCCATTCAATTCATCACATTCAGATAAAAATAAAACTAGAAATGTTTTACTCGCAAATTCTGCATCCACCTTTCAAAGCTCCAATGACTCACGTAGCTTCCCGAATTCAAGAAAGTTTCGTTGTCCGAAGTGCTCTGATTCGCATCCATTATTCGCCTGTGCTTCCTATATGAATTTGTCAAGACAAGACAAATTCGAATTTTTGAAAAATTCCAAGCGCTGTTTTAACTGCCTTGGTCTACACAATTTCAAAGATTGCGCTTCCAAAAATTCGTGTCGATTGTGTAAATCGAATCGTCATCACACCAGTCTCCATCCCGATAACGAATCTTCTTCTAATAATGAATCTGCCAATCAATCAAATGTACCATCTCGTACTCTAGGTAAAACAAATCATGTTGAAAATCAGCCTTCAACTTCTCATTCCATTTCTTCAAATGATGTTATTAATTCCTATCACATCAATAGGAAATCGGCCTCAGTAAATCAAGTACTTCTTGACACTGTTCAAGCGAGAATAGAATCCGCTGACGGTTCAATGATATCTGTAAGAGCAGTTTTAGACCCTGGATCCCAGATTTCAGCCATTAGTCAACCCCTAGTCGAAAGATTAGGTTTGAAAATTGACCCTGTCAATATATCTATTTCTGGCATTGGTCAATCAAATGCAAGACCGTTAGGTTTAGTAGAATGCTGGATGTATCCTAGGTTGGGATCACAGTTCTTACAGGTGGATGCCATTGTATTGCCGGAAATAACAAACGAGATTCCTTCTGCACCCTTGTCTCAGGAAATATTCAAGCATTTTCAGCATTTAAATTTGGCTGATGAAAATTTTCACCGGTCTCAACCAATAGATGTACTCTTGGGCGCTGATACGTATTCGCTGGTTTTCGATCGCGATGGTCGAATTTCGTCTTCTGGATTTCCTACAGCCGTCAACACATTTTTCGGTTGGACTATCATAGGTCCTATAAAAGAGTCCTATTCCAGAATCAAATCAGTTTTTTTCACCCGATCTACCCCTAATGATCGCCAGCAGAAATTATGGTCGGAAAAATTAGTTTGTGATGAACCTTCATGTGATTCTCACTCTGACGAGTGTTCTGAAGTCGTCGGTGATATTCAGGCGTTGAGGATTCCTCGCCCTGTCATTCGTTCACATGAGTGTAAAATCAAACTGGCGGGTTTCTGTGACGCATCTGAGAAGGCATACGCAGCCTCTGTTCATCCTTCTGATACAATTGAAAATCGCATTTCATTGCACTTGTGGGCCGCTAAATCAAAGGTAGCTTCATTGAAAACACTTTCGGTTCCTCGATTGGAACTATCTGCTGCGGTTTTGTTGGCTAAATTGGTCAGAATGATTCTGGACAATAAATTTCCCCTTAGAATATCTGAAGTTCGTCTGTTTTCAGATTCTCAAATTGTGCTGTCATGGTTGACAACACCCCCTCATCGCCTCAAAACGTTTGTTGCCAATCGTGTAGTCGCGATAAACGATTTAGTTTCTGACGTTTCATGGCATCATGTGTCCACCGAGTCAAATCCAGCTGATTTGCCATCTCGAGGTCTCACACCTCAACAATTTCTCACACCAAGAATTCACAATTTTTGGCTTCATGGTCCTGATTTCTTGGTTACTCCAGTTTCCAATTGGCCACCACCTTTCACCGGTTGTGATCTGAATTCAGCTCCCCTAATTGAATTCAAAACTAACATTAATGTTGCAACCGCAAATGAGCCTCCAGTAAATCCGCTTTTAATGGTTATCGAGAACTTTTCAACTTTGAATAGAGTAAAACGAGTCGTCGCCTATGTAAGAAGATTCATTGTCAATTGTCACCACAAAACCAATTCAGCGTCACGATTGTCCGGCCCAATTTCTCAGGATGAGCTGGAGGAAGCCCTTCAATCAATAGTGTTAATCACACAGCAACACTATTTCGATAAATTGCGCCAGAATTTACTGCAAAAAAAATCAATCGAAAAATCATTTCGAACATTGAATCCTTATATCGATTCTGCAGGATTGATCAGGGTAGGAGGTAGACTACAATTATCTTCTCTACCACAGAATGCTAAGCATCCAGTTTTGCTTCCGAAAAAGTGTGCATTGTCACGTTTAATATGTCTCCAATTTCACTTAATTTCGCTTCATTCCGGTCCTAACACGACTATGTCTTTTATTCGGCAAAATTATTGGATGTTGTCTCTACGAAATCTGGTTCGAGAGTGCATTCGAACATGCATAACATGCACAAAGTTTCGAGGTACAACATATTTTGATGGCCCATTTTCCCATCGGTCAAATAATTCACGCAAACCAACAACGATGAAAGCATATCTTGCTCTCTTCATTTGTTTCGTCACCAAGGTAGTTCATTTGGAACTAGTCTCGTCCCTCACCGTGGAGGCCTTTTTATCGACCTTAGATCGTTCTATCGCTAGACGAGACATACCTCAAGAAGTTTGGTCCGATAATCTTAATGGTAGCAATTTCGTCCGATTCGATTTTTACGATTCGAGATGCGTCTATAAAGACCGCAACCGGTCGATATACAAGAGTCCTCACACGATTGGTCTCGATTGATATTTAATTCTGCAATCACTTCAAATTTTCTTTAGTTTATTAGATCATTAGATATTAGTTTGTTAGATTTTAGATTTAATTTCACTGCTTCCAATATTCTGTAAAATTCATACAATTTTACGGCGGCCTGTTTTGTTCACGCCAAGTGAACGGTTCAGATAACTTTTCTGAATTTTTCATTTTCAATTCCTTCAGAATTAATTCAATTTCTCCGAAACCAGGAAATCCCATATGTAGTGTGGGCGCAAGAAGAAATCGTCATGTGGAGCGCCCATATGTTGCGTTTTTATATTTTCCATATTTTTCATTCAGTTCATTGATTGCCTTAATCGTGAATACAATATCTGCTACCGCTAATTTAAATTTCTTCTGTTTCCTTTCGTGAATCTAGAAAAGTTCAGTTTTTCTTGTGATTCACAATTTTAGTGATTTCGAGTTATTCGAATTACATTCATTCAAGAACATTCGTTTGTGCGAATTTGGTTCGAAAAGTACTGTTACCAGTGGCGTGGTTATTATTTGGCCACAAGGATAAGTGTTCCATGTTCGTTTGTCGAGCTCGATCACTCTGTTCATGGAAATAGGAGTAACCGACGAGATCTGGTTGGCCGTTTTGCTGAAATAGGTAAGACCTTGCAATTGTTAATTTGGGTGCATTTATCCTTTCATTTGTGTTGGGTTTCAATAACTATTCATAATTATATACAGTCCATTAGCTCTTTTAACTTTTCATTCAGAAATTTGGTAAATTTCTCATTCAGTAAAATTGAACTGCACTTCAGTTGTTTAACCGAAATTCTATCCAACAATCAACTTCCGATTGAAAGTGAATCTACTGATAATTTCGTTCAGAAGATCAACTTGAAATACGGAATTGGCAGAGAATGGCCAAATTCAAATTTTGGCGGGAAAAAGTTCCTGCTTTACCCACAAATTGACTTATCTCATAGTTCGGCGATTTTCGGATAGAGAGCGCCATTGTACATTTCATTCATGATTAGAGAGATATTCATAGAACTTGATAGTGATAATGCATGTTCTATGGAGATATTTTACAAAATGGACGGTGGCGCCTCTATCGGCTGAGCTTTCCTACTCGCTTTAAACGCCGACCTTAATAAAGTTTTCTTACTTTCTGTGAAGCTTTATAAGGCGGAGTCTACCACATGTTTCCTCTGTGAAAATTTTTGTAGTCGCGGCCTTTTTTACAGCAAACCTCCGTGAGTCGACCATATTTTCAATTATTTCGAATCAAACATACTCTTTTTTCGTAAAATGCGATCATAAGTAAAAACAATCTAGGAGAAATGAGAAAACATGATTGTCCGACAATAATAGTTTGGCTTTGAGCGTGCCTACCAACCTGAACGTGACTGAAAATCGCATTTTTTTTAATTATTATTACCATCCTGATTTTTTTCAGAATCGGCTGATACAACCATATGAAGTATGAAAATGCAATTGTCCGACAAAAAAGTGGCGTTTTTCTTGTCCGACAAATGAAAACGACGATTTTTTGGGCTAAAAAAAATTATAAATAATGTTCTGATTTTTTATTATTCTGTCTTCACCTTAAAAAAATAATGTAGGGCACCAGTTGTCCGACAAAAAAAAATGTGGCGTTCATCCAAAAATTAAAGAATCCCGTTTGAAGATTACCAAGTGTTGTGAAAGTAGTTTGGTAATTTTCCCTATAAATATGAGTGCTGTTTCGGTTTTGCACCACAGTCCTCTGCAGTCTGAAACTGTGTAGGCAAATTTTAGTGTTCTACCGAATTTTCTCTTCTTGGGATAATTCTTATTCTATTCTATTTGAAAGTTTCTCAGTTGTTGCCGATATAATATTCTTAGTAGTGATGGAGTGTTTTTTGTTTAAATATTAGAAAAATAACCCAGTCTACGAAACGCAAAGGGAAGAAGTGAAAAAATTCACAGCTGACATCCTGAGACAGTGTAAAATATTCTTGGCATCAAGAACTCATCATAATCACAAAAATAAAGATGTCATTCTACCTGACGATTGGTGTGATACTTTTACTGTATACCATTCGTCTTGTTACAAAAAATTCAGTGTGAAGAAGGAGTATTTCCATTGTTTTTTTCATTAGATTTGAAAAAAAATTCAGTAAACCATTCGAATTATACACTTTCAATAAAAATCAATTGTTTCATTTCAATAATAATCGAGAAAAGATTCTGAAACAAAACCATATTTTCAAGAAGTTTTTTTGTCCGACCAAGGATTTGCCGCATTTTATATGGTGGACAGTTGTTTTTTCTATGGAAGCAATCACTCTAAAATATAAATTCATTCTTCTCCGACAAATATTAATGAATTTAAAAACTCAAAAAAATCGTCGATTTTCATCTGTCGGACAAGAAAAACGCCACATTTTTTTGTCGGACAATTGCATTTTCATATTTCATATGGTCATATCAACCGATTCTGAAAGAATCAGGAGGGTATCAATAATTCGAAAAAATGCGATTTTCAGTCATGTTCATGTTGGTAGACACGCTCGAAGCCCCACTAGTTTTGTCGGACAATCATGTTTTCTCATTTCTCCCAGATTGTTTTAATGATTGCATTTTACAAAAAAAGAGTATCTATGATTTGAAAAAAAAGGAAAAATGTGGTAGACTCTACCTAATGAAGCTATACAGAGAGTAAGAAAACTTTATTAATAATTTGCAATTTGTCCCACCGGCACCCGGACTTGTAGGTTTATATGAAATAATTTTCCCGAATATTGCCATTATAAGGCCAAATAAATTGAGAGATTGTGTAAGTTGTGATTCTATTATCGCATTCTTCAGTTTGCTGACGGGAAGTTTGCAGTTCAATAAAATAAACGGAATTTCTAAGATGTCTGGTACGGCAGCTATGGAAGAAGAGGGTACTATTGCAGGACCCTATATACAGAGTGGCCCATTAGTGTGGGGCAGTGCAATATCTCACATATAATGAGGAATACCTAAATGATCATATGTTTTACATAATATTTCACAGTACCTCTACGCAAAAAAGACTGTGAATAGGATTATCAAATTTTCCCAAATTTTCGGCAACCGGCTGCCCCTCTAAGCGGAGAGTGGGCGTGGGAATAAACGAAAGATAAGATACCTAATTAAAAAGTTGAGCGTCACGATAGTTTGGAAAATAATAATATACTTATTTTACCAGTTTTCTTTGAATGTTCAAATTGCCGAGCAAACCACGAAATCCAGGCAATGTAGAAAAGTTGTAGAAAGATCAGAAAAATGTTAGGGATATTCAATGAGAAAAATAAGAATTGAAGTTGGAACTTTACTATCAAGCAAGAAAGTTATTACATGCATAATAGTTCCGTTATTAAGTATAATTCAATGTCAATGTTTTTCACAAGATAAGTCCCGAAAGGGATCGTGCACCTATAAAGTTATATTTGCCTCACAGATCATTATAAAAAGAAATGGAATAATGCAAATCATACAAGTTGTTAATATTTTCAAGGGAATTGATTATATTCGGTTTATTTTCGATAAAACGCGTAATAAGGGAAACTGTGCAGATCTGACCTTGATGTTGTGTTGTTATAAAGACTTTTCGTCTTCCGGTAGCTAAACACTCCTTCAAAACTTGCAACGAGGACTCACAATCCTCAGACCATTTCCACTTAACATGTTTCTTGGTTAAATTAGAAAGTGGTGCCAACAAAGTGGAAAAATTGGGTACAAACCTTCGATACCAGGAAGCAGTACCAATAAATCTCCGCACTTCTGTCACGTTCTTGGAAACAGGTATGTCAAGGATGGCTTGAATTTTTTCAGGATCAGGTCTCAAACCATGGCAATCAACGATATAGCCCAGATACTTTAACTGGCGCATACAGAAATTACACTTATCCTGACTGACAACCAAACCAGCAGCCAAAAGGCGATCGAAAACGAGGTTGAGGCTTCGAAGGTGTGATTGAAAGTCCGGGGAGGTGACAAATCTGGACCAAGAACCGAGTCAATTATCCTCTGAAATGTAGCTGGGGCGTTCGTCAATCCAAACGGTAATTTCCTGCACTGGTAAAGACCACGTCCAGGGACAGTGAAGGCAGTAAACTCACGAGAACTCTCCGCCACAGTCACTTGGAAATATGCCGACTTGAGGTCAATGGAGCTGAGGAACTTGGTTCCTCTCAGACGATCCAAGATAGACGACATGTACGGGATAGGATATGCATCCTTATTTGTAACGGCATTCAACTGGCGATAATCCACGCAGAAACGAAAGGTTCCATCCTTCTTCGGTACGAGATAGACCGGAGATGACCAGGGGCTCTTTGAAGGCTCTATGACACCATCTTCCAACATAGCATCCAAATGTTCATCAATAATTCTCTGTCTACTCGGCGAGACAGGATAACATCTTTTTTTGATGGGGCTTCACACCAGGCAAAATCTCAATTTCATGCGCCGCCACTTTAGCACAGCCCAGACTCGTACCCATTTGTGAAAACTTTCCCTCCACGAGGTCCGTCAACTCTTTTCTCTCCGACTGGGTGAGATTGTCCTCTGAAGATATCCCGCATATCTGAAGGCTAGGTGAAGGGTTATTCGAGAACCGCCAAACGCCTTCATTCAGATTGGGCACAATCTCCATCTTCTTTCAAAAGTCTATCCCCAAGATAAGGGTGTGAGATAGCTCCGATATGACGAGAACGTCAACCCACTTGAGCTTCTTCATAAGCACCATGGGAGTCTTAACATATCCAATAGATAAACATGACTGTCCATTCGCCACACTACAGTTCGTGATCTCCGGCACCAATTTCAATCCTAGGCGTAAAAACAAGTCATATCTAGACTGGCCGACACTGGTTCGACTGACTCCAGTATGCAAAAGTCCTGTTATGGGGTAACCCAAAACAAGTATTTCAAGGTATGGTCTTCGATCATTAGGTACGTGAGAAACAATAAAATCAAGAAAAATTTTATTTCGAATAAAATCGTTGCTTTCGACCGACTTGGTGTCCTTGGAGGCAACTATCCGGTCCCTTAGTTCCTCCTTGAATCGTTTCCCGATGAACATTTAGGGCAGGTACGTACGGTAACGTTGAGTTTACCGCAACGGAATCAAACTATATTTCTTGGTTCAGGACAATTCTGACGAATATGTCCGACCTTCTGGCAGTTCCAACATGCGCTTGAAGATCTTTCAGCAGATGTTGAGGGCTAAGGTGAATCAGATATAGCGTTAACGCATCGAGCGATATTAGCACTAGATAAAAAGGCGAATTCGGGATCAACATAACTCTGCCTTTTCCTAACTGAAGGCAGGCATCTTCCAACTCTTGAAGTGAGGTGACATATGGTAATTGAGTTGAATAAAATGGTGCCAAATTACGAAAGATAATATTCAGCATCGCATTCTCATCCAAACTTCCGTAACGACGAAACATGGATTCGACACAAGTCAAATAATCGATAATAGATTCGGTAGGATCTTGCGTTCTATTCATTATATCCTCGAAAAGTCTCTGCCTATAGTCGGCGGGCTGATAGTGTCTCTTGAGGAGATCCCATGAGCTTTTCCAATCGTGAAATCTATCCTTATTCGACCTAAACCAGAGCAAAGCTTTACCAGTAAAAAGCTATATAGCTGATTCGAAGATCTGTGCCTCTGACACATTTCTGGCTCTAGCCAACTCTTCAACTCTTTCCAAAAATCCATGTACAGAAATTCCTTGTTTCACATCTCCATTAAATTGTATGTTCCACTTATGGATGTTAGCAACGCTTCGGCGTGGTTGCAGCATAGCTTGTGTGCTCGATCTCTGGTAGGTGGGTGGAATGTTGTGTGGAACTGACACATCAGAGTCAGAATTCTCCAGAAGACTTGCAAAGCCATCAGCGGGAACTAAAGTATTCAATTTTCCTATAATTTTATCGATCTTAAGACGTAAATCCTCTATCTCCTCAGTTTGTTCCTTAGTGTTTTCGCCGCTGACCAAATGATCACACCTATTCGAAAGATGCTGTAGACGCGTAAAATAAACTTCCCCACTCACATCTGTTTTCTCCAAATCTCCCGAAATTTCCGCCAATTTACTCGAAATTATATCTATCTCCGAACGAAAGTCTAAAGAAAGTTTCGGATACTCAAATGATCTCTCAGCCTTTTCTAATTTCAAAATTGGTCGTAACATAGAACGAAGATCGTGAACTGTTTGCTTATCAGTAGCCTCTAGAATTCAACTCGTACACAGGTTCATCCTTCTTGAGTCGAATGATGTCAAATCGAAGAGACATCTCGATAAGGTAATTCAAAAAAAATCATAATAATAAAAGGAAATAAATTGGGAGAACAATATCAAATTTATTTTTATTTTAAGAAATATACTGAAAAATCCTCGAAGTAATACAGCTAAATAACCCCCGAAGAATTAACAAAATTGCAGGAAAATATCGGAAAAAATGAAATTAGCTAATGTCAACTAATTTCAAATGAAGGCACACCACTGGAATAATTATAGAGACAACTGGTTTCTCAAATCAATCAAAGCAATTTGAATTCCAGAGAAATATACGCAACTTCCTCCAAATTACTGCCAAAAATTTAATAATACGAAAAAAAAATAAGCGAATACCTTTAATTATTCGGGAAATATCAGCAGGTAATGAAAGATATCAATAAAAAAAATAACACCTACATTTTCGGAGTCTTGAAGTGGTCAGAGGCTGATCTGATTGAAGGAATCAAAATAAAATGTCTTAGCTTCTTCAGTTATTATAATGGTTCCAATATAACTGAAGAAGCTAAGACATTTTATTTTTATTCCTTCATATTTACGATTCTTCTCATGGGTTTTTACGAACTAATGATCTGAATGAATTGGACCGACTCTCCCGTTGCCTAATGACGAAATTCCGGTCTGCTCACCAATGCAAGGGTGAAGAGGCTTTATCTACCCAGAAGAGATGGCGGACGAGGTCGGTTGAACATCTACAAACTCTGCAGAAATCAGGAGAAAAACTTGAGGCAGCGACTGCTCGAGTCTGGAGATAGCCTGATGAAATTGGTGACAACAGAGAATAAGGGATACACAGCTCTGAACCTACAACACAGAGAACTGACGTTCGATATCACCACCAGAAGCGAAGATAGAAGTATATGGCGGGAACAAGCTCCGCACGGCGGATTTCCCAAACACCTTGTGGGGGAAAATGTCGATAAATTTGCTTCTTTGTCGTGGTTGAATGCAGGACAATTGTATCCTGAAACTGAGGGATTTCTTACGGCTATCCAAGACCGAGTTATAAGAACTTGCAACTATGGGAAGCACTGCTTAAAGCTGAACGTGGAAGACAAATGCAGGAAGTGCGGCGCAGTTGGCGAGTCTATTGGACATAAAATCGCCGGTTGTCGAGTACTTGCCGACAACGCATATTTTGGCCGACACAACTATGTGGCAAAAATTGTTCACCAGAAGTTAGCTCTTAGGCATGGTTTTTTGGATACTTGTCCGCCATATTATAAGTATCAACCTGCAACAGTGGACTACAATAGACCGGACCTTGTATTCATTGAGAAGAATGAGAAGTATGGGGTGATAATTGATGTGGCAGTGGCAGTACCATTGACTCATAACATCGGAAGAACGGAGTCCAAAAAAATAACGAAGTACGAGAACTTGGCAATAGAACTGAATAATATGTGGCAATGGTCGAAAATCACTATTATACCATTGGCGATTTCGACTGAGGGAGTCATGTCAAAACCATTCAAAAAATCGAATTATCCCAAAGGATCGCGGGATACGCACAACAGGATGTAGCTTTGCAAACCTGTCACATCGTGTGGGAATTCCTGAACTAGTGGGAGGAACTGAAATGTTGTTTCACTGGTTCATAGAAATAATACCAGCTTAAGCTGAGACCGGGAGGCATATTCATATCCCACATACCGTATCGCAGCTCGGAGTCAGCCGAAGCTCACGCTATAAACCGCGTGCGTGATCGCATCTTATTTGGCGATATCAATCGTGGAATACACGTTATAATGGTACCCCGATTCTTTTATTTCTTTCTGTTCAAATAATAACGATTAGATTTTTCCATATGCACGAATAATAACGGCTACCTCCCATACAGAGTGAATGCTTTCAGGTTATGAATTTATCGAGATGAAGAAATAAGTACATATATTCAGAATAGATTTTATACTGAAATGGAAAGAATGATCGAAATCATCTCTTAAATGGTATTTTTTTAACTTTTCGTGGGGTGTTCTAATAGTTGTTGTCATTGACCGAGTAACTTTTGTTGCATTCATAAGTTCGGCCTCGCACTTCTGAAACGAATTGACAAAATTGATCTCAAATCACATAGCTATCAAGCAAATTGAATTTTGTGGGTACCTACATATTATATTCCCGTTGCTGTTGCAAAGATACACAAAGTAAAAAGCCGTTGAATAGAAGAATCACTGAGCTTAAAGTACAAAATTATTAGAAGAGTTATGAAGTTCAAAAGTTGTCGAAAGGAGAATGGTATCAAAGAAATTGCGATCAGTTGTGCAACATACGAAAGACAAAAATAAGGATCATCGTTGATTGGAAAAATTTCTGAAAGTAATAGTATGATTGAGAGATTATTCAAAAAATTAAGTGGATAGAATTTCTTCCAAAATTATTTTCAACGAGTAAGATCACTCCACATTTTTCTCAAATGGTTAGTTATATCAGAACTAAATTTGGAAATACCTAGTTAACAACATCCAATAACCCTGCCCAAATGATGATTCAGATCGTTATAACAAAAATATTTTGTAAGGAGTAACCCTATTTTACCTGAATGAATAAGAAAATGAGAAGCTTAGCTATATGTCGATATAAATTCCATTCTTATTATATATAATCCACATATGTGAAAGGTTAAGGGAATTCGACTGATACTTTGGATTTTTAGTGTTTCTCTTTATTCCATACCGAGCTTTCGGAACTATTTTGTTCCTTCTTCAGGGTCACTACAATTTGGACAATTAAAATACAAAATACAAAATTCTAAAAAACAATCACTCACAGAATCTGAGGTTATTATCCCAGTAAGATGTCGTTCTAAATATTAAATAAATTTCAGTTGTGGACATAAATTGCAATGGTCTGCTATCTTAAACTTAAATTAAAAATCTGAAATTAACCTAACTTACGAAAATCACAGAGTAGGCACATATATCACAGAGAGTCTATATTTTTTCATTCTCACTCGTCTAATTGGCCATCGTAGAATTCTTCTTTGTCACGATTGGGATAAGTCAATAAATATGTATATACATTGCTTAGGTTTTGTATGTCGGTTTTTTTATTTATTGGATTCGTTTGATTTCTTATATTTATCATTTCCAATATGAGTCTCTTATTGTATTTTCCTTGTGTGCATAGTATTTCTGTACTGTCAAAATCAATTTTATGATTTTTTTGAATAGAGTGTGCGGCTAATGCACACCGAGGGTTCATTGTTCGGATATCACTCCTATGTAATGATAGCCGGCTCTTTAGCCACTGAGATGTCTGTCCTACATAGGTGCCCTCACATTCAGAACAATTGATTTTGTAGACAACATTGGATTTTAGTGGGGCTGGTGTGGAATCCTTTAATTTGCTGAATAATCTTTTCACTGTTTTTGTGTTGTAGGTGGCTATCTTGACTTTTTCATCTTTAAAACAATTTTTTATTTTACCTGTAAGATTTCCAAGGTTCGGAAGGCTGCCATATTTCATTATAGGGTCACCTTCATCTATATTCTCAATTTGTTCGGGTCTTGGTTGAGGTTGTTCAATGGAGATTGTACTTGTTTCATACAGTAACTTGTTAAGCATTTGTTTAGGGTAGGAGTTGTCCTGAAAGATCTTATGTAGTTTTTTTATGCTCGCATCCACCAAATCTGGGTGGCAGATTCTTTTGATTCGGTTTTTCATTTCTTTTATACAATTCAACTTCATTCCTATTGGGTGTTCAGATTTGAAATGGATAAATCTATTTGAATGTATCTCTTTTCTATACCAGTCCAGCTTGATCATTTCATTCATTCTGTAAACCCTTGTATCTAGGAAGGGAACAGAGTTATTTTCATCTTCTCTTTCAATTGTAAATTGAATATGTGAATTAAAGCTGTTGAACACATCAATTATTTCATCAAATCCTGTATCCGGTATTACAACTATTAAATCGTCAACAAATTTTTACAAAATTAACACCCTAAACGACAGCCTTGGGACAACAATGGCCAGCACGTAATCCATGACATACAACGACAATATCGGACTTACCTTGGAACCCATAGAACAACCAAATATCTGTACATAATATTCTCCTTGAAAAGTGAAATAATTGTTTGTTAGTAAAAATTCAACAATCTCTAAAAATAGGGCCTTCGGTACATTACAGTGTTCTTCTATAATACTCCATTTCACTTCAATCACTTCTAGTACAAGTTCTTTATATATATTACCAAATAGGTTCACCACATCCAATGATGCTACTTGATGTCCTGGTGGTATGATCTGGTTGTTCATGAAGGAAGCAAACTCAAATGAATCCTTTATGTAATATTCATTATTTTGGTCATAAGCATTTGAGAGAATTTTAGCTGTGAATTCAGCCAGTGATGACATCGGGCTCTGTATGCTTGCTACAATGGGTCTTAACGGATATCCTTGTTTGTGAATTTTGGGATTTCCGTATATTTTTGGGCATACTGCATTGTAACATTTCATAATTTTCTCTTGCTCTTTACTTATTGAGTTTGACTTAAACAATATTGTTATGTAATTATTGCATTTGGTCTGCAATGTTGTAGTAGGATCCCTTGGTAATTGTCTGAAATTTTCTGCATCCTTTATTATCACGTACATTTTCTGTATATATTCCTCTTTATCCATAGTGACAGTAACTGAGCCTTTGTCGCTGTTCAGAACTATCAAATTGTCATTCGATTTAAGGAATTCTTTAGTAGTTTTATAGGGCTTATCTGTATGGTAGGTAATATCCCTGTTTTTATGTATGTGGCCAGCTATAATGCTGGAGATTTTTGTTCTGTATAGGTCCCTTTTGTCTTCAGATGTTTTTTGAATAATATCTTCCACATCAGTGATAAGGTTGTCTATCGGTATCTGCTTAACTGGTAGGGCAATGCTAAACTTCGGTCCAAGTGATAAGAAGTCTTCTACATCTCTGGGTATTTCCATTGAGGAAATATTTTTGAACCATCGTTCTTGGCTATTGAACCTGAAGATTGAATTTTGTTCTAGATTATTGATCTTTCTGATGTTATTGTCTCTGGTCTTGTGAAAATGTCTGTTGTATAGTATGTACTGCCTCCTTTTAAACTCTTTTAACATTACTTGGGGTACAGAGTCATGCAAGCTCTCCATCAAAACTGTGTTTCTTCTTTCTAAATTAGTAATTTTCAGATTAACATGATTTATTTCTAATCTGGATATTGACTTGGTTAATTTCTGATTGAAATGATTGATTTTGCCATTTAATCTTCTACCTCCATCCATTTCGAAAAGTTTTTGTACACTTTTGATACTGTGATTTACATGATTTGGTACAATGTTCTTTCTTTTGCATTCCAATAAAAATACTCTTCTATTACGAGCAGATGATAGTTTGATGTTGTTACTACTCCATTTCTTCAGTTTTGTCGCAATTTCTTGTCCGTACGTTGCAGTAACGTTTTCGTAGAATCCCATTATAACACAATTGTATACTACGGTTCACAGTCGTACAGTGGCGCACCCAGAAATTTTGTTCGGGGGGGGCTGCTCAAGAGTAATCAGGTTTTTGTTAGTTATATAATTTAAAAAATGCGCCGCAAGCGAAAACCTTCTTAAGTAATGGATATATGGCATTTGTTATTATACAGGGTGTTTCATTGGTAAATGAACTTATGGTAACCTGAGCTAGAGCTACCCTAGGCGAGTCCAAAAAACCGATATATATGATAGGTCTAATCAATTATTCCATAACCGAGATACAGGGTGCTTTATGTATTTCCCAAAAATTTCAATTCCTCTTAACTTTTTAACCAACTAGTATAGTTGGTTGATATTTGGAACGTATATGATTCACTTCTACAGGTCAATCAATTTACTTTTGAATTTCCAAAAAATTACAGGTCCGTATTTGAAAAATATGGGGCTTCTTCCAAGCTGAGATTCAACACCCTGTATATTGAAATTTTGCGATTTGATTGAGATATTTGAAAAGAGCAGAAAATTTTCAATGGGGTTCAGTAGATTTCATTGTCCCGCACGTCACTTCCAATTGAATATTGGAGTTCCACAAAATTCTCAGAAAAATCGTACATTATGATCTAATTGAATTTTTTTCGTCCCACTAATTGCACATTCGAATTTCATAATATTCTGTGGAATTATTTGGAGTTATTTCCGGAAAAACATTCATCGAGAACAATTTAGTTGAAGTCAACAAAGATGAATAAATAACTGAAGAAACATAAAAACTCAACGTGAATTACAGAAGATGGTCGAAAGTACCACCATTTTGTTCAATACACATTCTTGCCCTCTTCAAAAAATATGTCTGATACTTTTTTTGATCATGTCTGGATATTACGTATTTCATTGCACGCGACGATACATTGCATGAGGATATCCTCACTTCCTATTTCAGATGAATTTACTGAACATTTCAAATAACCTCGAATGAAATAATCAACAGTATTGAAATCTGGTGACCTAGCGGGCCAGGCATGCGGTCCACATGTGTCTATCCAAATATTTGGAAAGTTCTGATCTAAAAATTGTCTGATCATTACTCTGAAATGGGGTGGAGCTCCATAATGCTGAAAATGCATTCCTGGAATGTCCGTACCTTCGAGTAATACAGTAAGATGATTTTGGAGGAAATCTAAGTAAAGATTTTCTTCAAGCCCTCTTGGTGTGACCTGTGGTCTAATCAATCGATTTTATTAAACGCCACACCATACGTTTCTTGAAAATTTGTATAAGGATTTCGTATGCCTGACTGCATGCAGATTCTCTGCAGCCCATTACTGCGAATCCCTAATAATGACCCCATCCCTCGTGAATCGGTAAATAAAATTCTGTTGACCATTCTTTCATTTCGTAAAATCCAGCTAATAAAGTTAGTTCTTCTAATTTCATCACCTGGATCCAATCGTTGTACCTTCTGGAGATCTATTTGATCATAATGTACGATTTTTCTGAGAATTTTGTGGAACTCCAATATTAAATTGGATCTTTCCCTGACGCTCTCTTTGAGCAAAATGACGTGCGGGACAATGAAATTTCAATATACCTACAGGGTGTTGAATCTCAGTTTGGAAGAAGTCCCATATTTTTCAAATACGGACCTGAAATTTTTTGGAAATTCGAAAGTAAATCGATCGACCTGTAGAAGTGAATCATACGTTCCAAATATCAACCAACTATACTAGTTGGTTCAAAAGTTATGAGGAATTGAAATTTTTGGTGAATACATAAACCACTCTGTATCTCGGTTATGGAATTGATTGTTTAGACCTATCATATATCGATTTTTTGGACTCGCCTAGGGTAGCTCTAGCTCAGATTAACGTATGTTCATTCACCAATGAAACACCCTGTATATGTATATCAATCCCTATTTCTATCTGTAAAGGAAATGTTTACGTTTCCATTCTGTTCTAAAATAATTATTATTACTTTTAGAAAAATAATAAGACGGAAATATTTGAATTACTTTTTTTTGGCACAGCTCGGGGGGGGCTGCAGCCCGACAGCCCCCCCCTCGGTGCGCCACTGCAGTCGTACTATTAATATGTGAAAGGTTAAGGGAATTCGACTGATACTTTGGATTTTTAGTGTTTCTCTTTATTCCATACCGAGCTTTCGGAACTATTTTGTTCCTTCTTCAGGGTCACTACAATTTGGACAATTAAAATACAAAATTCTAAAAAACAATCACTCACAGAATCTGAGGTTATTATCCCAGTAAGATGTCGTTCTAAATATTAAATAAATTTCAGTTGTGGACATAAATTGCAATGGTCTGCTATCTTAAACTTAAATTAAAAATCTGAAATTAACCTAACTTACGAAAATCACAGAGTAGGCACATATATCACAGAGAGTCTATATTTTTTCATTCTCACTCGTCTAATTGGCCATCGTAGAATTCTTCTTTGTCACGATTGGGATAAGTCAATAAATATGTATATACATTGCTTAGGTTTTGTATGTCGGTTTTTTTATTTATTGGATTCGTTTGATTTCTTATATTTATCATTTCCAATATGAGTCTCTTATTGTATTTTCCTTGTGTGCATAGTATTTCTGTACTGTCAAAATCAATTTTATGATTTTTTTGAATAGAGTGTGCGGCTAATGCACACCCAGCGTTACCACCTCTACCGATTTTTCGGTAGATCTACCGATTTTCGTCTCAATCTACCGATCTACCGAAAAAGCACATAAATCTACCGAATTTTGATGGAGTGAATGTATGTACTGATATTCTAGGAAATCATTACTTTGACGATATTATTTTGAAGGTTTCCTTACCATAACATAATTGGATACATATTTTAAGTTATACGTTGATAAATCTATAAAGGAAAGCAATAAAAGCATACTTCACGTAATACAGATTTATGTATCATAGGATTCCGCTTCCTAAAATTGATAAATTCCTTGCTGAGAACTGGGAGCTTTCGTTGAATGAATGAATGATGCTTATCTGAAAGTAAAATGTTCCTTCGAACATTAGGGAGTGACATTTAAAAGACTGATATTACACATGTGACTAATTAATTTTTGTTTCTAATGTTTATTTTTTGCTCAAATTCATTTTTTTTAATATAGATAGTTTTTTAGTATATTTATTTTTCGTTAACATGTTTATTTCATATTAATATATTATATGTATTATTTCAAATATTTTTTTCAAGCAATTTGATGTACATGTGTTTTTTTGCATATTTGTTTTCAATAAGTGTTAATCTTTGGAATTATCTATTTATTTTGTTGGAATTTTTTTTTGCTGAAAAGTTCAGTTTTCCAAATATAAATTAAATCTATTTTCAATTTTGCTTCATTCGCAATAAACCTCAAGTAAAATATTTCCGATAAATGGTATTTAAACTCTCGAAAAACCCCATAAAATAGGTGAAAAGGTATTTTTTTCAAAAATCTACCGAATTTCTACCGAATTTTTCCGAACTTTCTACCGAAAACGGAGTTACGGAGGGTGGCAACACTGTGCACACCGAGGGTTCATTGTTCGGATATCACTCCTATGTAATGATAGCCGGCTCTTTAGCCACTGAGATGTCTGTCCTACATAGGTGCCCTCACATTCAGAACAATTGATTTTGTAGACAACATTGGATTTTAGTGGGGCTGGTGTGGAATCCTTTAATTTGCTGAATAATCTTTTCACTGTTTTTGTGTTGTAGGTGGCTATCTTGACTTTTTCATCTTTAAAACAATTTTTTATTTTACCTGTAAGATTTCCAAGGTTGGGAAGGCTGCCATATTTCATTATAGGGTCACCTTCATCTATATTCTCAATTTGTTCGGGTCTTGGTTGAGGTTGTTCAATGGAGATTGTACTTGTTTCATACAGTAACTTGTTAAGCATTTGTTTAGGGTAGGAGTTGTCCTGAAAGATCTTATGTAGTTTTTTTATGCTCGCATCCACCAAATCTGGGTGGCAGATTCTTTTGATTCGGTTTTTTCATTTCTTTTATACAATTCAACTTCATTCCTATTGGGTGTTCAGATTTGAAATCGTGACAAAGAAGAATTCTACGATGGCCAATTAGACGAGTGAGAATGAAAAAATATAGACTCTCTGTGATATATGTGCCTACTCTGTGATTTTCGTAAGTTAGGTTAATTTCAGATTTTTAATTTAAGTTTAAGATAGCAGACCATTGCAATTTATGTCCACAACTGAAATTTATTTAATATTTAGAACGACATCTTACTGGGATAATAACCTCAGATTCTGTGAGTGATTGTTTTTTAGAATTTTGTATTTTAATTGTCCAAATTGTAGTGACCCTGAAGAAGGAACAAAATAGTTCCGAAAGCTCGGTATGGAATAAAGAGAAACACTAAAAATCCAAAGTATCAGTCGAATTCCCTTAACCTTTCACATATTAATAGTACGACTGTGAACCGTAGTATACAATTGTGTTATAATGGGATTCTACGAAAACGTTACTGCAACGTACGGACAAGAAATTGCGACAAAACTGAAGAAATGGAGTAGTAACAACATCAAACTATCATCTGCTCGTAATAGAAGAGTATTTTTATTGGAATGCAAAAGAAAGAACATTGTACCAAATCATGTAAATCACAGTATCAAAAGTGTACAAAAACTTTTCGAAATGGATGGAGGTAGAAGATTAAATGGCAAAATCAATCATTTCAATCAGAAATTAACCAAGTCAATATCCAGATTAGAAATAAATCATGTTAATCTGAAAATTACTAATTTAGAAAGAAGAAACACAGTTTTGATGGAGAGCTTGCATGACTCTGTACCCCAAGTAATGTTAAAAGAGTTTAAAAGGAGGCAGTACATACTATACAACAGACATTTTCACAAGACCAGAGACAATAACATCAGAAAGATCAATAATCTAGAACAAAATTCAATCTTCAGGTTCAATAGCCAAGAACGATGGTTCAAAAATATTTCCTCAATGGAAATACCCAGAGATGTAGAAGACTTCTTATCACTTGGACCGAAGTTTAGCATTGCCCTACCAGTTAAGCAGATACCGATAGACAACCTTATCACTGATGTGGAAGATATTATTCAAAAAACATCTGAAGACAAAAGGGACCTATACAGAACAAAAATCTCCAGCATTATAGCTGGCCACATACATAAAAACAGGGATATTACCTACCATACAGATAAGCCCTATAAAACTACTAAAGAATTCCTTAAATCGAATGACAATTTGATAGTTCTGAACAGCGACAAAGGCTCAGTTACTGTCACTATGGATAAAGAGGAATATATACAGAAAATGTACGTGATAATAAAGGATGCAGAAAATTTCAGACAATTACCAAGGGATCCTACTACAACATTGCAGACCAAATGCAATAATTACATAACAATATTGTTTAAGTCAAACTCAATAAGTAAAGAGCAAGAGAAAATTATGAAATGTTACAATGCAGTATGCCCAAAAATATACGGAAATCCCAAAATTCACAAACAAGGATATCCGTTAAGACCCATTGTAGCAAGCATACAGAGCCCGATGTCATCACTGGCTGAATTCACAGCTAAAATTCTCTCAAATGCTTATGACCAAAATAATGAATATTACATAAAGGATTCATTTGAGTTTGCTTCCTTCATGAACAACCAGATCATACCACCAGGACATCAAGTAGCATCATTGGATGTGGTGAACCTATTTGGTAATATATATAAAGAACTTGTACTAGAAGTGATTGAAGTGAAATGGAGTATTATAGAAGAACACTGTAATGTACCGAAGGCCCTATTTTTAGAGATTGTTGAATTTTTACTAACAAACAATTATTTCACTTTTCAAGGAGAATATTATGTACAGATATTTGGTTGTTCTATGGGTTCCAAGGTAAGTCCGATATTGTCGTTGTATGTCATGGATTACGTGCTGGCCATTGTTGTCCCAAGGCTGTCGTTTAGGGTGTTAATTTTGAAAAAATTTGTTGACGATTTAATAGTTGTAATACCGGATACAGGATTTGATGAAATAATTGATGTGTTCAACAGCTTTAATTCACATATTCAATTTACAATTGAAAGAGAAGATGAAAATAACTCTGTTCCCTTCCTAGATACAAGGGTTTACAGAATGAATGAAATGATCAAGCTGGACTGGTATAGAAAAGAGATACATTCAAATAGATTTATCCATTTCAAATCTGAACACCCAATACGAATGAAGTTGAATTGTATAAAAGAAATGAAAAACCGAATCAAAAGAATCTGCCACCCAGATTTGGTGGATGCGAGCATAAAAAAACTACATAAGATCTTTCAGGACAACTCCTACCCTAAACAAATGCTTAACAAGTTACTGTATGAAACAAGTACAATCTCCATTGAACAACCTCAACCAAGACCCGAACAAATTGAGAATATAGATGAAGGTGACCCTATAATGAAATATGGCAGCCTTCCCAACCTTGGAAATCTTACAGGTAAAATAAAAAATTGTTTTAAAGATGAAAAAGTCAAGATAGCCACCTACAACACAAAAACAGTGAAAAGATTATTCAGCAAATTAAAGGATTCCACACCAGCCCCACTAAAATCCAATGTTGTCTACAAAATCAATTGTTCTGAATGTGAGGGCACCTATGTAGGACAGACATCTCAGTGGCTAAAGAGCCGGCTATCATTACATAGGAGTGATATCCGAACAATGAACCCTCGGTGTGCATTAGCCGCACACTCTATTCAAAAAAATCATAAAATTGATTTTGACAGTACAGAAATACTATGCACACAAGGAAAATACAATAAGAGACTCATATTGGAAATGATAAATATAAGAAATCAAACGAATCCAATAAATAAAAAAACCGACATACAAAACCTAAGCAATGTATATACATATTTATTGACTTATCCCAATCGTGACAAAGAAGAATTCTACGATGGCCAATTAGACGAGTGAGAATGAAAAAATATAGACTCTCTGTGATATATGTGCCTACTCTGTGATTTTCGTAAGTTAGGTTAATTTCAGATTTTTAATTTAAGTTTAAGATAGCAGACCATTGCAATTTATGTCCACAACTGAAATTTATTTAATATTTAGAACGACATCTTACTGGGATAATAACCTCAGATTCTGTGAGTGATTGTTTTTTAGAATTTTGTATTTTGTATTTTAATTGTCCAAATTGTAGTGACCCTGAAGAAGGAACAAAATAGTTCCGAAAGCTCGGTATGGAATAAAGAGAAACACTAAAAATCCAAAGTATCAGTCGAATTCCCTTAACCTTTCACATATTAATAGTACGACTGTGAACCGTAGTATACTATAATCCACATATATTATGTTTAGCTGTTGGTGAAAGCAATTTATAAATATGAAATTTTTTTGGTTATGATATTCTAGGATTATTAAAATCTTTCTACAATTATTTCCGTTCATCAAATAAATGAGGATTCTTTATATTGATTGTTGGCGAGTATATTATCCATTCAGGAACTGCACTTACCAATTCATTATATTCACTCTACTATTTTATTTGAAGATTTGATTTTTTTTTATTGTAGTTATAGAACGTCTTGATGTAATTGCCTTTCGTTTTTTGATTCAATAATTTTTCGAATTGCTACTATGGGAATATTATCTACGCAAAACCCCTCACCTCCATTTCCTGCTGTGGCTATTTTCGTTCTTACTATTTAGTCAACGATTTGCAAAAAAAAATCAGCGCTTATTTTCTTCAAAAACTCTATGCGATAGGATTCTCTTAGCGATCCCATACAATTCATAAAATACGTTCGAAATCGCAAGCACGGGTGCGATTTCGTACGTTAAGTTTACTTCAGCTTCGGGTGAATTCGGAATGCGATAGGTACGGTACGTGGAATATGAATATGCGACCGGGAGACCGATGATGAAGAATAATAATAAGAGTTTATTAACAGTAACGAACTTCATTCAATATCTATCTCGCTATGAAAAACAAATTGCGAACAAAGAGTAGACATCAGTCTCACATCAAACACGTTTGAGTCCAAGTATGATTGGTGGGTAGGGTAAGTAAATGGTTTGTTATAGATTATTTTCAATAAAAATTTTTGAACTTTTTCCAGTTTTTTCAGATGTGTACCTAATGCCGATCCCCACGCTAAGACTCCATATCTGAGGTGGCCCTCCGCCAGAGTATAATATAGTATCCGCAATTGTTCCAGGGTAAAAACCTGAGTTAGGTTTTTTATTTTATATGAAGTACATCTCAATTTTTTTGTGATATGAGTGATGTGTGCATCCCATTTCAGGTGTCTATCGAGGTAAACACCAAGGTATCTGAAACTTGATTTAGAATTTATTATTTGCGAACTATCGAAGTTCAACTCCAGAACCTGGTAACTCAGTAAGTATCGCTCATAGTAGGAAGTAAACGGCATAAAGAAACTAGTTTGTTATATCGGGGAATGAATCTCAAAGATCTTAGATTATCTCTTTATTTCATACAGGGTGTTTGGTAATTCGACGTGAACCTTGAAAAGGGATATACTAGACGTCATTTGCAGTGAATTGCGTCGAGTGAAGCATGGTCCGAAAACCTATGGTTACGAAGATATGGCGATTTTTCAACTTTTTTGAAATTTTCTGCTTCGTTATTGAAAATAATTAATTTTGTGAAAACTACTCGACTCTAAATATTCAGTGAATATTTTTTTCAAAGCTTAGGAGACGGTCCTCATTTCTTGCGAAAAAGTATTCACTAAAAATTCAGATAACCCGAGATATACAGGGTCATAAATGGCAACACCTGTTCTCCTCATAAAATCTTGATAAAACAATTGAGAATTACTCGAAAAAAGTATTATGAACTTGGTGTACAAATGTAAGGAAAAACTTCCCTGTTTCATCAGCTTTTCGAAAAGGTACATATGTCAATAATTCCTTCAAGCAATATAAAAATATGGCCGGAAAACCAAGCAGACAACAGACTTTTTCGAGTCATTCAGATATCCTATTATCCTTTATTTCACTCGGCGTGATAAGTAAGCCGTGAGCGGGCCATGGTTCGATCACTAAATGAATCGAAAAAGTCGGTTGTCTGCTTGGTTTTCCGGCCAAATTTTTTGAATGTATGAAGGAATTATTGACATATGTACCTTTTTGGAAAGCTGATGAAACACGGAAGTTTTTCCTTACATTTGTACACCAAGTTCATAATACATTTTTCGAGTAATTCTCAATTGTTTTATCAAGATTTTATGAGGAAAACAGGTGCAGCCATTTATGACACTGTATATCTCGTGTTATCTGAATTTTTAGTGAATACTTTTTCGCAAGAAAAAAATATTCATTGAATATTTAGAGTCGAGTAGTTTTCACAAAATTAATTATTTTCGATAACGAAACAGAAAATTTCAAAAAAATTGAAAAATCGCCATATTCTTCGTAACCATAGATTTTCGGACCATGCTTTACTCGACGCAATTCACTGCAAATGACGTCTAGTATATCCCTTTCCAAGGTTCACGTCGAATTACCAAACACCCTGTAATCTCCAAGCTTTCGGCCTATGTCTGGGCCATCTTCAGGGAGCTACAATTTTGTAAAACAAATATTTTAAAGAAAAACAATATATTATGCTTATGCATTATGCAAGTAACATATAGCCAAAAGACTTACCGAAAATTGAGCAGCCTCCCGTGAACCTCAAACATCCAGAAAGCAAAATATTCTAAAGACCGCCCTTGACAGTGTTATTAAAATTCTCTACAATTGTATCAGTCATGAACCATGTACAAAAACATCCAATAATTCTATTTTTCAACTGATGAGCACATGTGAAGCGTCGAAATATTAATAAATGGCGGCTTGGTACCGCACCACAGACCAACACAAAAACAAACACAGAAAATATGAGTGAACGTGGGTATGTGAAGGTAAGCCTTTTGGCCATATGTTACTTGCATAATGCATCAATGCATAAGCATAATATATTGTTTTTCTTTCAAATATTTGTTTTGCAAAATTGTAGCTCCCTGAAGATGGCCCAGACATAGGCCGAAAGCTTGGAGATATATGAAATAAAGAGATAACCTAATCTTTGAGATTCATTCCCCGATATACCAAACTAGATATTATATTTGGAATCGATATTGCTTTACTTTATTGGCATAAAGAAAGTCTTGTCAAAGTTAACTGACAAGAGCCGACCACTGAACCAGTTCACGATTTTCACGAAGTTGTTTTCAGCTTTCGTTTTCAATGATTCCCAGTTTTCAGCACTGTACATGACCGCAACATCATCAGCAAAACCCACCATATCCCCATCTAGCTCAAGTTTGAACAGATCATTGATATACAAATTGAAGAGTAATGGTCCCAAAATACATTCGATATTCACGGAATTGCTTTTAGTACCTCCAATTTCTACTTGCTGTTAAGAAATTTCCCAGGCTTGTGTGGAACTCTCCTGAACCCAGCGCTGTAGTAGAAAAATATTCAGTTTTACCAGAATTCTAGAGGCAAGTTATTCAAACATGTGGGATCAATCCAAGACACATAAATTAAAATTTCGACAGGCGTAAGCTGTTAGGGACTCGGATAAACAGTTCAAGGGGTCGCGTCACTCAAGGGAAGCGTAGTCTACGATTTTTTTCTGCTTATCATCAGATTTTATGGTTTCTTAACCAATAGTGTAAGACCCCATCGTCTCAAACGGATTTCTTCTAGAATATTCCAAGGGGTCAAAGAGGCAGGGCGGAGTTTGATTTAAATAGGCAAAATTTCAGGAACTAAAGGGGAGATCCGAAAGAGATACGACGGGAGTTCCGACGGTGGCGTGAAGTAGAGGCACAGCGTGTGTATCGCGCGGAGGGAACATGCGAATACAAAATTCGTAGGAAGTACCTTTATTAATTGGAAGTAAAGTTCGGTCGGTTCTTCAAGATTTCAAAAGTAAATTAACGGTAATTTGGAAGTTAATCAATTCGTTTTATTTTGTGACTATCGGCAAGTGTTTTCGGGAGTGTTTGGTCTGGTAAGAGAGACATTTTCTTTAATAAATGATTATTTGATATAGGTTTACATATACCAGAAGGTACTGCGTCGCTCTCTATTTTATTGGTTTTCTGTTCTATTGTTTTTCTTTATGCTTAATGTTGGGTTTTTGAAAAGGTAGAAACATAGCAGCTTTGTTTTTTTTGGCTCAGTAAATGTAAATGATCTGTTACAACACATGTACACTAGCGAAAAACGAAAATATAAATTGCGACTTGAAAACAAATCAAAAACTTACAGAGTTTGGACAATTGTGGATTAATTTCAAAGAAAATTTTAAGAAAACTACCATCTAATTCATATATATGAACTGTTATAGACGGTTATACAAGGACGGTAAGCATACCTCTAACCTTACCTTAAAAAGAAAATTGAGAATATCCTCATCCAGATAATTAATTATTTTATTTATTAACCTGTTCAGTTTATGTTAGTGATGCTCTGATGAAACCTTTTCTTGTATGTAAACGTTTTTTGTATTTTCAGCTGGCCTGATGATGGCATAACGCCGAAATCGATAGCCAATAGAGTAAAAACATTTTATAGTGTGTTTTATTAGAATACCCCTATTTAGTAAAAGAGATATTTTGTTTAAATTATTATATTGTTGATTTTAACGACAGTTTCTTTTTATTTCATCCCCTCTCAGAAAACGATTGAATTGTTCATAAGACCTTGCGTTTGCTCAAGGCACGAATCCAGGTTCCCTTTCGGCTGGAAAAGTGTGTAAGCTTGAAAAGGTGAGGTTTTCTTTTGAAATTTCTTATTTGCTATTCTTCGGCGATCTCATGTTTATTCCCAGTGATATTTCCTGTTTCCAGCCGAATTTTATCCAATTCATTCTTTTTGGTAGCGCAACCGGCAATTTCGTCAACACATCTCCACAGCGCAGCTGAGCTCGTGTTGTTACGTAAAATTTAGTCTTGATAGAACTTCCTCTTTGTTACCTTTATTAGTTGATTGAGTTTATTCCTGTATTTTTTGTAATTTTGTTTATTCTCATCGAGGGATTCTTATTCATAATTCTGTATAATTAATTATTTTCATTAATGAATTTCAACAGACCCGCGGTCGTCCACGTTTGCTTTTTTCGTTCACATGCCCTAATCTGCTTCATGAATTTACTAGAGTCTATGCAGTTATTTATAGTTTCTGCATGAAGGTCTCCATACAAGTTTCAACGTTTACGCATGAATGAACATCCGTCCAGTTCTCGGAAGATATCGATGAAATAAGTTTGTTTTTATCAAGAATCATCTTTGTTGCAAATCTTTTGACTTTTTTTCCTTTTAAGGTGATGATAAACGAGCCACAATTGAGAAGTGATCAGTGATGTCAGTTTTGAAAACGGCCGATAGAGCATCGTGTGTTGAGGTTCTATCCTTAAGGGGAATAAATATCACTTTTTGAATCGTGGTAAATCTCCATTCAAAAAGTGGTCTCTTTATTTCACGAGTAACTACCCTAATTTACGATGTAGAGACTTTTTTCCGATTTAATGAGTTTTTCAATAAAAAAAACAGGTTGAACTTCAGCGTTTTGGAAACTACACTTAATGACTAATTTAATCTTCCAAAACTACAAAAATTTTCATGATGATTAGTTAAAAAATATAGCTTGTACTCATGGAAAACGAAAAACATATTCAATAACCCAAATATCGCAGAGATCTAACGATTACCCTGGTTTTTGTGTTTGAACATTCAACTTTAGATGGCGAGTTCCAATGTCGGTGTTCGACAGGCCAGCGAGTCGAGCAGGTAGTAAATACAACTTACCCTGGCCCTTTTTTCATATATATATATATATATATATATATATATATATATATATATATCTGGGTAGCAATAAATATCTCGAAGACCTAGGAATTCACAACAAGACGAGCTCCCACATTATTTCCTTTTTCCGCGTATTATAGGAATCAGGCCCACCACCCAAAAAATCTCTTTATTTCTATATAAGCAGGCCGTCCCAGCCTCGGCCGGGTGCATATACGTATACTGCAGAAGCATGAGGCATCGCTGAACGATTCGGCTTTTCAAGATTCATCCTACCAATAACAATAGCTGGAAAGTGAAGACGTAGATTGTCCTTCATACGTCTGCAGTTTACTATGGTTGGTCAAGCATGGGCAAGGGCAGACGTAGTTTATGTTAGTACATCTATATGCCAGTTTATAGAATGTAAACAAGGCGCAGTATAAAACTAATTTTTTTTCTTCTATTATATTCAAATTAACATAACGATAAATCAACATCCGCAAAAAATCACTATTTCCTAAATTTGTTGTCACCTAGACCAATGTTACTCTCCACACACAGTTGCAATTTGTGTGGTGCTATTTTTTGTTTTCTTTTAGATTTTCCAAGTTTTCGTCCAGTTAACGATGCTCTTCTACCTGTCAATGTAACCTTACTCGTCGATATTGAAGTCGGTTGTACAGATATTTTTTTTTCCTTTTAATACTGCCTGCCTCCCATTTTCAGACGGAATTCCTGTATATTTAAAAGCAGAATGCAAGCCTGATATTACTGATTAGTTTGATTGGGCATACTTGGTACAGTTGTCCAAATATTTCATTACATTAAATTCGAATGTGCCGTCCATCTAGTTTGTATTGCTTCTACATCAATATTTTCCTTTTCATCAAATTTCACGGCATCATCATTATCAAACGTCTCTTGATCTTGCTGGTTTTGGACATAAGAATAATTATTTGTGTCCTGGTTTGAATTGACCATATTCACCGTCGCCATATTGTTGTGCGACAATACCAACTTCCCAGTGTTCCCAACGGAGAAATATTGAGTTTATCAAAAATACTATCAGATTATTAGTATCTCAGACAAAGTCTAAGATTAGTATGGTAGATATGTGGTATGAGAGGTTATGTGAAATTAGTGGTAAACTTTGGTTAAGTATTTTGTGATAAAATCGAGGAAATATGGGTAGATATTAGTATAGTGGAGGCCATGGTTGTTGTGTCAGTAATTGTTCGGCAAGAAATACATCTAAAAATAAAAAAACTGACACCAAAATATTTCAATTTAAACTTTCGCGGTCCTAAGAAATTAGTGACTTTCGTTATTCGATGTTGAGAACCCTGGGTAGTTGGTATTGTCGCACAACAATATGGCGACGGTGAATATGGTCAATTCTTTGCTGTAACGTCATTGATTTTCAGTGTATCAAACGTATATGAATTTGCAATTTTTCTCAAAGCGATTTCATAAAGGATATGTTTGGATGGAAGTGATAAGGGGTTAGCTGCTGTAAATATATTATATTTTTTTACAACAGCCCCTTGGTGCTTCCAATAGACCTTTCCGTTTCCAGAATACGTAGAACAAAGATGAAAGATGTGAACTAAACCAGAATGAGAGAGAAACAGGTATATTTCATGCGCAACTTGTGGTCAGTTCTGAAAGATGCGCAAACCTTAGTGCGAGAGAGAAAAGAAAGAGAGAGAGGGAAGCAATGAAATGAGATCCTTCTCCCCAAGGGCGTCGCCAGCCTTTGAGCTGGGGGGGGGGGGGGGGCAAAAAACAATCAGAATAGAAAAAATGAACTGATTTTCTTATATTATGCTATTATTTCATAAGTTTTAAGGGATTTTTGACCTCTAGGGGGGGGGGCAACTGCCCCTCCCTGCCCCCCTTGGCGACGCCCTTGCTTCTCCCTACTGGTTTTATCACAGTCTCTGGTTTTATCGTACTGTGACCGTCACATTTTGTCATTTTGAATTTTAATTTTGCCTTACTTATCTCCTACTCGGAAAATTAGCAATGGTATGTTTACACAACTATAACGGTAGGTTTCACAAAGGGTAATCATCGGTGATCGCAGCTCGATCTAGAATCAACTCGATTTCACAGTTCAAAAATCAGAAAACCAAGACGTTAATCTCCGATCACTGGTGAAGACGATTTGTGAAATCCACCGTTAGTATAATTTAGGCCTTAGACTATATAGATGAGTCAAGGATTTAGGCGAAACAAAGTTCGCCGGGGCAGCTAGTATAAATTAAATCCTCTGAATATGAAGGCTTATTGTAGAAGTCACACTCGCCGATATAACGTTTTATCTGACGCTATTTTTGGCGAGGTGATCGAGCACGGATACAACTTTGTATATCCGTGGATACTACTAGACCTTTCCAGAATACGTAGAACAAAGATGAAAGATGTGAACTGAACCTGAATGAAAGAGAAACAGGTATATTTCATGCGCAACTTGTGGGCAGCATTAAAAGATGCGCAAACCTTAGTGCGAGAGAGAAAAGAAAGAGAGAGAGAGGGAAGCAATGAAATGAGATCCTTCTGGTTTTATCGTATCGTGACCGTCACTTAGTAACACAACATTGTTGAGGCATGCTAAAATTTTGATTTTCGATAAACAATCAAACAAATAAGATCCACATCCAAAACGTCGACTGCGTAAAATAATAATATCATCTGTCAATTGTCAACGATTTAAGGAGGGAAATTTTGACGACCAATAATATTCATTCGTGGCCCACAAGTGACGCGCGCAACTTTCACCTGCACAGGTAATTCTGTAATTCTGGCCATTATAGCCAATCAGTCATGAACATTTGAAAACAGGCATATCTACGTCGTACAAAATTTCTGGATTTCTCGAACTGTTAACTCTAAAATCCATGTTTCCAAGATTGGTTATATTATGAACGTGATTGTCCCTTTGGTCTGGAAAATACTTATTTGCAACAGCTTCAGAAACTCGGTTAAAGATAATGTCCATAATACGCTGTATAAAGTAAGACTCAGAACTAGTGAGTATTTTAAAATCTGTCAGTTGCGTTGAATTGAATGCCTTGGTTCTTCCCAATGGTATATCCAAATATATTTCAAAAGACGAAACATAACCTTGCCAGTTTACTCGCCTGCCGTGATTACTACACCGATCGTAGCCGAACATATGCGAATTGTTTGCTCATCCCTTGTGCGTCTGCAGTATACGTATATGCCGCCCGGGCATCATCTTAAAACACTTCAACCTGCCATATCTTTTGATGTACTCGTTGTAATTGTATGATGTGAAGGGCAATTTCGTTCTAAATTAAGGTGGGCGTTCAATGTAGTGTGTTTTTATTTCAAGTTGATTTCGAAAACGGTTTCACTTTGAGAACTGAAATTTTGTGGGTAAACTCAGAAAGGATTAGGGTTCTTGTTGAAATAGTTTTAATCGATTTCATTCCGACAGTTAATTTTTTTTCTTTCAAAAATAGAAGAAAATGAGCCAATCCATGCTTCTGTTTTACTTCAACAGAAAGACCCATGAAAATAGTTCAACTTCCGATTAAAAGTGAATCTACTGATAATTTCGTTCAGAAGATCAACTTGAAATACGGAATTGGCAGAGAATGGCCAAATTCAAATTTTGGCGGGAAATAGTTCCTGCTTTACCCACAAATTGACTTATTTCATAGTTCGGCGATTTTCAGATAGAGAGCGCCATTGTACATTTCATTCATGATTAGAGAGATACTCATAGAACTTATTGTGATAATGTAAGATCTATGGAGATATTTCTTAAAATGGACGGTGGCGCCTCTATCGGCTGATCTTTCCTACTCGCTTTAAACGCCGACCTTAAATACTGGGGATAAATAAGGTATTAGGTTGGATGAGGATCAATACCCAATTCATAAAAACACACTCCCAAATAGTGCATAATTTATGAAAACATCTGATTACCATAAACCGGTAATAGCAAGTCAATCTTGAGAGATAGATATATGCTATCGCGAACCTTTTTGTAGAACTATTTAAGAGGTACATTTCCGTCATACATTGTATCCCCGAAAGTCTTGCGGTTTTTGCAGCGCACGTGAAAATAGCTGAGTATGGCTGATTTTTTTGTAATTATTGAAGTTATAGTGGGTATGCTTATTTTTTTCGGGTGAAAAGTATAGCCTATGTCACTCAAGGATAATGTAGTGAATGAATTACTGAAATCGGTCCAGTAGTTTTTGAGCCAATTCGTATCAAACACACAAAAATACAAATCTTTCCTCTTTATAATATTAGTATAGCTCCCACATTATTTCCTTATTCCGCGTATTATAGGAATCAGGCCCACCACACAAAAAAATCTCTTTATTTCTATATAACGAATTGAAATTTCGGATTTTTATGCTATACACATTTCTTCTCATTGACGATTTCTTCCAGGAGTCGAAATCACTCATAATATACCGGGTGTCCCAGTAAAGTCACTTCCGGTTTGACCGGAGGTGACTCTGACTTTCTTATTTCAAATAGCACCCCGTATATTTTGTGTATCACACTTTGTATAATACATTTGTTTTGATGGAGAAAACGGCAATTGAAATTTCAAATGGGAACAATTTATTAGTGAAGTTATATCATTTTCTCGGTTATTCATTCTTGAATTTTAGTTCCCCTGACACGCACACATTTATTGAGAATTATTTACTGTCAAAGTTGCAAACTATTCTATATTCACATGTTTCCATGGCACCCTAAGGTTTTCATTTAAAAATAATCAATTCGTCCAGTCTACTACAATTTTAATAATTTTAAATTTGACGTTCTCTTCATCATCTTGAATGCAAAATTGTTCATGATTTATCAATTATTGAAATCTAGATTACACAAAATATCGTACTACAATTCTTTCAAATTTAAATTTTAATTGATGTTTTCTCCATCAAATCAAATGTACAATACAAAGTGTGATACATAGTTGAAAAGGTAATTTTGAGTCAAAATTCGCTTAAAATATTTCATAACGACTGAAATTTTCATCACATTTGTTTAGTTTAATTTACAGCAGGAAAGCAGAAAATATGTTTTATGCTATATGGTGTTGTATAAGGATATAGCATTGGTACAACTATATAGGTTGGCAATTTGAATGACAGGTCTGCAACTAAAAGAACTAGTAAAAAGGCATTGCACATATTCAACATAGTTTATAAAATATAATGTTCCGGATATTGAATAAAAAGTTGTCTTGTATTAAAAAAACCTCGACACCATCAATTGTTCTTTTTTGACACACCTGTATATTCGGAAATATTTTTAGCTGCACTTCCAGTAATAGTTCAAATCTGCCTACAAAAAAAAATCGTTGGCTGAACACCCTGTATAACAAGAGCGTACCCAGGATTTCAGCTAGGGGGGGGCAGCTCATACCTGAGAAGATGGTAGGTCAGGTTTATTGTCAGGAAACCAGGAAAATTAACACTTATTTTATCTTCAAGGGGGGGGCAGCTGCCCCAACCTGGGTACGCCCATGCTGTATAATGAAAATATGTAGTAAAACTTGAAGATCAAATCGTACCTATCAATTCATTATAAAGAGTGATAACTGATTTCTCTCCGTACCCAACTACCCAATCGATTATTGGTGTCGACCTAAAAGCGCAAGAAAGACCATGAACTGAAAAACCCTCATAAATATGAACCAACAATGTTCAAATGAAAAGTAACAGCAGGTAGAGAAACGAGACAATATCAACGGAATCACAGACCAACAAGACAATCCACTTACCCAATCCCGCCAAATCAGCGACAATGTCCTTGAGAAATTGTGGGGTCTTGGTGGGAGAAAATCATACGAAGCGCGAAATTCAAATCGAAATAACATAACCCCTAACTGTCATTGGGAAACGATTCTTGTTTCTGTTTATCCGAATTAACTTATTTTAGAAGTATTGATAACTGGCAATTAGATGGATTTGAATAATATTATGCTCGAATAAATAATGAAAATGGATTTAATGATCTAGGAGTTTATGTTAATTAAAACCTTTAATTCTGATGGGTTCTAACTTTAACTAAATTTTCGAAACAGCTGACCTTAAATCAAGATAATTGTACATTCCAGGTGAATGAGAAGATATTTCACATCTTTAATACACCTCACCTAATGAGGAATGTGATAATGACTCCTGAAGTGGAATTTGAGACCTAAAAATTGCTACTAAGCTGTCAGATGCTCATATATACCGAACTGCATTTCAGAAGATGAAAGTTTAATATGCGACACAAATATTCAGTTCAACGGTGGTCTTTTGTATATGTTCGCAAATGTTAAGAATAATGTGTGGAAATACTAATCTTGCATTCAAAATATGGTCGGTTCTGCAATCACAACTTTCCAAACCGAAAGTATTCCTTGACCTTGACAATCCCTGAAAAGCTGTGCAAGACCGAGGACGAGTCGAAAATTAAGAATCGAAGATAATTGTATGGATTCTCAACAAAAAAATCCTCCATTCGAGAATTTTCATTAGCAAAATATGAAAACAAAACATTGATATGACGTTTCACGTAATTGACATTTCAATCTCGCATGGACACGAGAACTCATCGGTCTTATTCGGTTTTGTCTGCGCTCTGATTGGCCGCCTCCCGTTTTAATCGTTTTCCAAAGCAATCTAATTAGTGATGTTATCATTCGAATGAAAAATAATCGATCATTCGATTATTGCAATAATCGACATCATTCGATTATTAGAATGGATCATTCGAATGATAAAATAATCGACGCAGAACTAAAATCCCGTTTTCTGCGCATGAATCGAATAATAACTCGAGCGATCGCTCGAATGATGCGTTTGATCTCGAGTGAAATTTAATTCGAATGATAAATCGAGCGATCGCTCGAATGATGCGTTTGATCTCGAGTGAAATTTAATTCGAATGATAAATCGAGCGATCGTTCGAATGATACGTCTGATCTCGAGTGAATTTTAATTCGAAAGATGTGAAACACATTCTTTTACATCGTTTTTTGATAAATGCGTCCAATGAACACAGGTGCAGACTCTTATAGGATTCTTTTTGATTTTATGAATATTTATGAATTTTAGAGTTTACTTTCTCGCGGCAGGAGGTCACAAGAAAAGTTTCGATTTTGATTCATTGTCCTTTTGTACCCCTGCAATATTGCCGTTCGAATATTTCAATTTCGTGAAATGCATGGAAGTATTTATGAGGTAACTAACTTCTATTTCAATTCATGATGTCTGCCCCTTAGTCGGAGGTATCAATGGTTTTTTGAGAATTTTCATATTGAAAATTAATGAACAATAAAATATTCTTTACTAAATAGAAATTTTGATTTGAGAAAATAGAAATATAGGTACTAAGATAAAACAATGAAATCATTAAGATAAAATATTTATTGTATGAAATGAACTAATGAAAGTCAGAAAAGCGAAAACTCTGCGGTTAACGCTGATACAAGCAGAAAACAGGTGTTCGACCATTCGATTATTTTTAATTCGAGTGATCATTCGATTATTGCAATCACTCGAATGCTCATCATTCGATTATTGAGATCATTCGATTATGAACAACACTAAATCTAATGCAAAATCTGGCGGCTGAGACAAGGACAGAAAACACAACAAGGTTACAAAACACGCGACCAATAGCTGGGAACTAAATTGACAGAGTGCCAAGTCTTGTTGGTCTGTGACGGAATATCTCGGTAGCTCTGAAACACCATCCGCGCAGTATGAACTACTGGTAGTTCCAGATGATGTATCGGTGTCAATTGTGTCACAACAATCAAATCGAGAACAATTTGAAATAAACAAGCAAATGCAAAATATAGATACAAACCAGCAAACAGCTCTGATGAAACAATCATCTCTGAAAATTCATCAGAAAGAAGATTTCGCCCCTAGAAATAAGAACAATATAAATGAATGGCAAACAGTCAGTAGAAAATCGAGATCGAAGAAATCAAATGAAATAATTTGTACGGGTAAGAAGACAACAACCTCACTAATATCAGGGGCGCCGAAGAAAAAGTGGGTTTATGTGGGTAGAATTGCCGAAAGAGACATATCAGAGGAATTGGTGAGACAATACATGGTGGATCGGTTGGACAAAACATAGAGGTGAAGAAACTTGAAACCAAGGGCAAGAATTCAGCTTTTAGCATTGGAGTTGACACAGATGATTCCTATGGCAAAATTTGCGATCCCGAGTTCTGGCCCCAGGGAGTAATTGTTAGGAACTTCTCAATTGGTAATCTTTTTCGTAGAAAACCAGCAACTACATAAACAAGTCAACAACAAAAAAATTAATCTTATCCATCCGAATATTCAGTCAATTGGAAATTCAATAAATGGCTTAGAAATATTTATTGAGGAAGAAAATGCTCATATAGTAACTCTGACTGAACATTGGAAGGACTCTGATCAATTGGCAGCTTACAACTTGAGTGGTTATGAACTAATATCTTGTTTTTGTAGAGAAATTAATCAACATGGTGGATGCGCCATATATTGCAGTAAAGATATTGTTGCTAAACAAAGAAATGACTTAACAAGGTTATCAGTACAAAGAGTTTTTGAGTGTGCTGCATGTGAATACATATCAAGTGGTTATAAAGTAGTTATAATAACAATATATAGACCTAATACCTTACCCTATTCAGATGTTTCCACTTTTCTCGATAAACTTGAAATAATACTTAAAACACTTTGCAGGGAAAATACCCAATTTGTGATAAGTGGTGACTTCAATATTAACTTTTTGGATGTGGATAATAGCCAAACACAACAACTTCAGACCTTGTTGGAAATATTCAAGGTCAGAGTACTAGTGAGGGAACCTACTCGTATTGCAGCACGTTCCCAAACATGTCTTGACAATATTTTAACTAATATTGACAATGGCACCGTATCTGTATTACAGCCACACCTCTCAGATCACCTGGCCCGAAAATTTTCATTCCCCTGTCCATCTCAGAGTGAAATTTTGATTGAGCAGAAAGTGAGAATAAGAACAATTAATCAAAATACACTTCTAAATTTTCAAACTGAGCTAGCAAATATAAATTGGGACTCAGTAGTGGATGCTGCTCATGATGATTAAAATTCACAGTGGAATGCATTTGCACAAAAGTATCAAGAAACGTTCGAGATTAATTTTCCATATAAATTTGTGAATGCAAGAAATAACCTTAGATCTAAATGGGATCCAAAAATAATTGATCTGAAAAAGCAGCTAGATAAGATGTTTGTTGTTTCTACTGTGAATCCGGCTTATATGCGGAATTATAATGACATAAAAAAACTTTATGATGGAGCACTCATTAGGTCAACACACAATTATTACGGCAAGCAGATTATTGAATCGGACAACAAATCCAAAAAAGTTTGGCAGGTAGTTAAATCTATCACAGGCAAAACCAAATCGCCTAGTCATCCCATTATACCAGCAGGAGATCCAGAACTGATCGTTAATTCATTGAATCGATACTTCACCTATATCAGGTCTAACTTGAACCATGGAATCTCTGGAAACAGTTCACTGAGGAACAACCGATCAGAAAGCTCATTCTTTATGTTTGAGGTAACTGAAGAAGAGATTGTTAACACTGTTAGAGGGATGAAAAGCAAGAGTTCCTGTGGATATGACGGCATTCCTATGAAAGTTCTGAAACATTCAATAACAACAATTGTTAAGCCCCTGTGCCAACTGATGAATTCAGCCTTTCTTGAAGGTGTGTTTCCTGACAACCTGAAAATTGCCACTATAAAGCCTATTTATAAAAAAGGTGATACAGATGATTATGCTAACTACCGCCCTATAAGCATTCTCACGAGTTTTTCGAAAATATTTGAGAAAATATTGGCAGATAGAATGACGAAATTTTTTAAAAAGTTTAAACTTTTCAGTCCATGTCAACATGGCTTCCTTAACAGTAGAAGTACTGAAACAGCAGTTTTCCATCTGATAAAAGCAATTATGTCAGCCCTGGAAACTGGTGATATACCGTTGAGTGTTTTTTTGGATTTCTCAAGGGCTTTCGACTCCGTTGATCATTCAATTCTCTTGGAAAAGCTTGAAAGATATGGTGTAAGAGATAATCAACTTCAGCTTATTAAATCCTACCTACAAAATAGATTGCAAAGAACTATTATTAATGATGGAGATGGAGTGTATATTTCTGACGACCAACATGTGAAAGCTGGTGTGCCCCAGGGAAGCATTTTGGGTCCTCTTTTGTTTGTCATGTACATAAATGATTTGCCTGATCTCTTGTACCATGATGTTCAGAAGATGATACTGTATGCTGATGACTCCAACTTTACTGTCAGAGGTAATGATTCTGGTGAGGTTGCAACTTCAGCACAGAACTATTTCAAGGGAATGCAAAAGTGGTGCGATGTTAATCATATAGTGCTGAATATGGAAAAAACTGAGGTAGTACTCTTTCAGACGGACCAGTCAAAGCAGATGATATTTAATAACTTAACTGTAGAAAATAAGCAAGTATCCCTGAGCATATCTACTAAGTTTCTTGGGCTCCACTTAGATAACAACATGAAATGGAAAACCCATATCACATCGCTGAGTAAACGACTTCACTCTACCATCTATACCCTAAATATCCTAAGGTATAAAGTTGAGAAAGAGATACTGAAACTGGTCTATAATGCTAATTTCGGATCACTTATGTCTTATGGAATCATTTTCTGGGGGGCAAGCTATCACTCTGACAAAATCTTCATTGATCAGAAGTGGGCAATTAGAACAATGTTCCACATGAAGAGACGTGACAGCTGCCGTGGCATTTTTAGACAAAACAACCTCATGACGATGCCTGGATTATACATCTATAAATGTATGATATTTGTCCGCCAACATAGAGACTATTTTCTAACATATGAAAATCACAATAATACCAGACAAATACACAGCTATCTTTTACCTAAATGTCGTTTGTCTCTAACGCAACATCAGGTCGAATTTATGTCTCCGAGACTTTACAACTGTCTACCTAGATCATACTGTGAGATATCCAACGACAGAATTTTTAAGAAAAAGCTCCACAAGTTGATTGTTGACTGCGAACCTTATAACGTAGCTGAGTTTATGGCCCATTGTTCATCCCTGTGAATTTTTGGAATTTATTATATTTTGTTAACATTTTTCTATGGATTAGTTATTAATTTGACGTATTTCCTTTCATTGTATTAAGCAATTATTGTGAAATAAACTGGTATTTTTATTATTATTATCCCCAGACATAACGATCCCCAATTATCTCGCCTGATGATTTCTACTTTCGAATTGCCAATGAGTTCGTACTTCTAGCTATTGCTAAAAGATGTTGTATTTTTGTTGTTCAAGCATCTCCCGTTTTGGGCTATTGGCGTCTCGATCATCTCAAGTGAATCGTTGTATGTGAGACGTCCCCTTATTGAACATAATAAAAGCTTTTAAAATGTACAATACATGTCCGACTATTACCCTGAAGGAACATGATTGCAGGCTGAAGCTGAATGACTTAATTCATGTAAGATATGAACTTACAGAAGATAAATAACTACATGCATTCGTCACAACAGTTGCTTGCAAAGTAGATCCACATTGATGCAGAGCTCTCATAAAAAGCGTCAGTACATAAGTATTGACTAAAATCATCAGGAAGACTGTAAGAATCCGCATAATAGTGGAATGCTGAAAATTGTAAGAATATCAGTAGCTGTCGAAAATTGAACAATGCAAACTAAACTCACTTCGATTATAGGTAATCCAGAAAGCTTGCCCAATACACTTCCAGCAGCCCCACAAATACCCGCAAGATATGCGGGTCCTAGTTTTCTCCACATTAACATGATTGAAAAAGGAGGATCACGTCCCTAAGTTAGGACAAACTAAATAATGTTACTATGTACCACTAGTCCATTTCTCACATTATCATTATTAACACTACTGACAACAAAACAGACTAATGCAACTTTGCATCTAGGACCTAGGTACCACAAAAAGGAATATGTATCGTTCACATCAACATTTTTCGAATAACGGTACCTTATACTGTGGTAACTGGTAATTAGTTATTACATCGACTTAAAATCTAACAATCTAAGCAAAGAGTGTCAGGTCTACTCTTTGATCTAAGTCTGTGTGTAAACATAACCTCATGAATTCTGTCAAGGTTCTGTTATGTCATATGTGTTATGTCAAAGAGGAAGTCTTTTCGCGATTCAGAGGTAGGCAGCGCCCTCTACTACACGTGTATACGGGAGTGGGTAAGATTTTTAAACATTAGTTCTGACATAAGGTAATTTGCAGGGAAAAAATAAAATGGAAAGTGAAAAGAGTGTTTTTCTGAGCATAAGCGAATATTTCCGATATTTGGAAGCATCTCCAAATAGTAGGAAAGCTCTTTGGGTCTGAAGGAATGAGTAGCGTTGAGATTATAAAAGAATTCAGATAGCTGAAGGAAGGTGTACTTATACTCCATTCACTTTTATAAAGTACCTTGGTGCGCCATGGTTTAGGTTTATCAAGTTCTTTTACTCAAAACGGACGCAGTTTGGCACTCGTGAAAATTAAGAGACATTGCCAAGTCTACTGTCTAATTACTCTTTTTTAACTTTGTGACTGGAGTTAGTTCTTTTAAGCTTTAACTGTGACACAAGATTCGTAGTACCAATACATTTTTATACTTGAGTATTTCAAGTTGCGCAAAGAGGTATTTAATTGTCCTCTGCAGGCTTATTTCTTGAGAATTTTGAAAAGTGGGGATTTCCATACGTCCGTCTGTTCTGTTCGTCTAAAAGTTTTTCTATCGGGTTGATGAACAATCACAAAGTAATGGACTATACTGTCCATTATTTTTCAGTAAAATTTCAACACTCGGTTCTTGATTTCCGTACAAGAAAATAGCATAACTGAATCTTCCAATCATGTTTAACATAACATAACATAACATAACATAATCTTTATTCTCATAATCAATGCAAAATTTACAAATGAAAAGAGATAACCGTCAAAAATAATATAAATTCAATAAGATTTAAAAGAATATTCCATGAATTCCTTGATGGAATATGGTTCGATATGAACAATAAGTTTAGTTATTTCTATTTTGAATTTTTTTAAATCTGGTAAAGTCATGAAACTCTTTGGTAGTAGATTGAAAATTTTTATACACATATATCTTGTGTTTCTTTCTGTCAGTGTAAGAGAATGCTTCGGAAGTGGTATGGAATTATACGTCTTGTGTTGTTTTTATTCAACAGTTCTTCAAAATATTGTGGATGTTTTTTCACGAATAGCAGACATTCCAAAACATATAGTCCCGGAAGTGTGAGCATTGAATTTTTTCTGAAGTGACCTCTACATGACTCACGATATCCCAACCCGAGAATTGCTCTCAGGGCGTATTTTTGCAGAACAAATAGTTTGGTCAAATCAGTGCATCCACCCCATATGACAAGCCCGTACCTCAGAAGTGAAACAAAACTTGCGTGATAGGTTGTTTTCAACAGCTCCAAGTCCACTTTCCGAGACAAAATCCTGATCATGTACAAAGCTTTATTGAGTTTCTTGCTGAGACCATTTACATGATCATTCCATTTAAGATGACAGTCTAAACTCTAAGGTAATTCCTAGAAATTTTGTTGACGATAGGAATTTGATCTGATTGTTATTCAATGTTATTGAGTGAGGACATTCCTGATCAGACTGAACTGTTCTAAAAATCACACAATCAGTTTTACAGACATTTAGATGTAATTCATTCCGATTGCACCATCGCTGTACCGCATCAAACGCTAATTGAGTTTTTTCAATACTCGTATTGAGATTTTTGCTGCGTAGGAGGGCATTCGCATCATCAACAAACAATAAGAGGTCAAGATCATTGATGTACATCAGAAACAGAAAAGGTCCCAGGTTACTTCCTTGGGGGACCCCTACGTTGAAATATTTATCCCTCGACATAAAAACTTGTCCTTCATTTTCAATGCAAACCCTTTGAACTCTATTGTGCAAGTAGCTACGGAACAACTTCAGTTGGCGATCGCGTATACCATATGAAGAGAGCTTACTCAAAAGTGTTTATACTCGTACACGTGAAATATTTCCAGTATTAACAGAAAAAAAGTTTCTTCAATATTCGTCAGATCTTTGGAATTATTGAATTCACATAATATTTCCTCAAATTCATTGTTTTCCCAAAGTAAATAAACATTTTGATAAATACGGAATTTCTACGATTTATATGTAGAAACGGCAACGTTGCGTCCATATCTGACAGAAGAATGAGTATAACCTAACATTTTCAAAATATACGCGGTGAAATGTGTCAGAATTCCAGCGCCAACCGGGCTACTTTATAAAAGTGAATGGAGTATAGGTATTTTGTATTGCATAAGGCTTTACTCTTTATCAAGAAATATAGGTATGTAATATTAATATTTCACCAAATATTTATGACTAAAATTCATGTTCTATTCTATAAAAACTTTTATTAAAAAGGGGTTACAGTCCACTACGACATAACAGTATAAGTGGATATTAAGGTCTTTACTCTTCAGAGACGGAAATAGAGAAAATGTTTCAAAGACCAGTTATCCACGAATACTTTACACAATTTGTTTTATTGGTAGAATGTGAAATGATTTAAATACTGTAAGAAATGCAATTGACCATATTCACCGCCGCCATATTGTTGTGCGACAATACCAACTACCCAGGGTCCTCAACATCGAATAAAGAAAGTCACTAATTTCTTAGGACCGCGAAAGTTTAAATGGACATATTTTGGTGTCAGTTTTTTTTATTTTTAGACCTATTTTTTGCCGAACAATTACTGACACAACAACCATGGCCTACACTATACTGATATCTACTCATATTTCCCGGATTTTTACACAAAATACCACCAGTTTTATATAACCTCTCATATCACATACCATACTAATCATAATAATTCTTTAATCTATGATACCAATAATCTGATAGTACTTACTTCTGATAAACTCAATATTTCTCCGTTGGGAACACTGGGTAGTTGGTATTGTCGCACAACAATATGGCGACGGTGAATATGGTCAATTGACAGATCAATAATTAAAAATCGACGTTGAGATTTCACATGTTTGTGATGATAGTAACCATGACAGTCATGACACAACTTTAAAACACGTTCTCGGTTCTGGTAATGAGCAAAATAAGGTACCTATAGTCCATCCAAGAATTATTGACATCTCGGGCGGTTTTGGAAAATCGAAATTAGGTTGGTAATGGCCGTTCAGTGATATTTTGAGTTGCAGAATTCAGGCTAGGAGCATAGAATAACTGGAGAGAAGGCTCCCCTACGAAAATGAACTGCCAAAAACGTCCGAACTTGTCAGTTCGCCGCAAGGTCACGAGATGGCGACAACGTCGTTTGTTCCTACAACATGGCAATCCTTAATAAAATTATCTTTAATGGTTATTAGTTGTTATTACTTATTAGGTCCCATTTATTACTATATCATAATATACAGGGTGTTTGGAGGGTGAGTAGCCATAGGTAAATGGTGGATAGGTGATGCTCTTGGGTACTTGTTGCGCCTAATAAAATAACATTTTGCCCAAAGTTCAAGGTGTTATAATTTTTTTACCATTTTTTTAGAAATTTCCCATTTTTCTCATTGAAACCTTGAATTTTTTCAAATTTAATGCTCGAGGTGCCCATAAAATGATTTATTTCCTTAGTCTAGTCTTGTCTTATTCAGATCGAATCATAATTTCATACAAACGTCTTCAAAAAACCTGACAGCGTCGTATCAAACATCAAAATGAAAAAAAAAATAATGTTGTATCCACTTAACGAAGTGAAATAAAAAAAAAATTACATAGTGTTGGATTTTAAAATGGCTTTAAAAACTTCTCTAGTTAATACTCTTTGCAATGGTATGTAACATGTACCATTAATGATCAGATAACTCAACAAAAAACCGTTTTGTCTTCAAGGATGCCTTGAAAGGATGACGACAAAACTATTCCATTGAGCAGGCAAAATCTTTTCTCTCATTCTACCACAGCAAAAAATAGCGTGCCCTCCCTATCATCGGCTAACAATACTCCCAAAGGCGTCGCCAGGGAGGGGCAGCTGCCCCCCGTGCCCCCCCCCCCCAATCAGAATAGAAAAAATGAACTGATTTTCGTATATTATGCTCTTATTTAGTTTTTAAGGGATTTTTGAGCTCAAGGGGGGGGCAGCTGCCCCCCGTGTCCTCCCTCCAGCTCAAAATATGCTACAGAATATGTTGATGAACCACCGAAATGTTGGGTGAACTCAAAACTGCATTACTGCACCTTTACTGCAGGCCTATGAAATGACTTACCCCCAGCTTTTGAGCAGGGGGGGCACGGGGAGGCAGCTGCTCCCCCCAGAGCTCAAAAATCCCTCAAAAACTTATGAAATTATAGCATAATATACGAAAATCAGTTCATTTTTTCTATTCTGATTGGGGGGGGGGGGAACGGGCGGCAGCTGCCCCCTCCCTGGCGACGCCCTTGGAAGTATTGTTAGCCGATGATAGAGAGAGCACGCTATTTTTAGCTGTGGTAGAATGAGAGAAAAGATTTTGCCTGCTCAATGGAATAGTTTTGTCGTCATCCTTTCAAGGCATCCTTGAAGTCAAAACGGTTTTTTGTTGAGTTATAAGATTATTAATGGTACATGTTACATACCATTGCAAAGAGTATTAACTAGAGAAGTTTTTAAAGCCATTTTAAAACCCGACACTATGTAATTTTTTTTTATTTCACTTTTTAAAGTGGACACAACATTTTTTTTTCATTTTGAAGTTTGATACGACGCTCTCAGGTTTTTTGAAGACGTTTGTATGAAATTTTGATATAATCTGAATAAGACAAGACTAGACTAAGGAAATAAATCTTTTTATAGGCACCTCGAGCATTGAATTTGAAAAAATTCAAGGTTTCAATGAGAAAAGTGGGAAATTTCTAGAAAAATGCTAAAAAAATTATAACACCTTGAACTTTGGGCAAAATGTTATTTTATTAGGCGCAACAAGTAACCAAGAGCATCACCTATCCACCATTTACTTATGGCTACTCACTCTCCAAACACCCTGTATATTCTTTTGAAAGAAAGCAATACATACTTTTTTTCGTAAATCCGACAATATAATGCATATAGCACGTGTAAAGAAATGGCTACAAGGATCAGATTGAATATGGGAAGAAAAATCTGTTTCCCGCTCCGAATCTAAGTGTTAGCAGAGGGAATGTGAACGGGGTACCATACAATTCTGCGTATGATACACGAGAACAGATAAGACCTCAGTCTTCCCGTATAATAATAGTAATACTCACCTGAATGTTCGCTTTTTCCGATAAGGATATTGTTTTGACAAATTTATTACCGATCACAGACTTCCCATATAATTGCGCATAAAAAGTTGATTAGAATAAAGCGATGATATGTCATAAATATTGTCTATTTTATGATTTATGGCCATTTCCATTCGAAAAGAAGCATAAATGTATCAATAACAATGACAGCGACATTTGCAATTGTAGCGCCATAGAACAAGATATCTGACATGTTGCTGAATAAACGATCTCAGCGTTATCTATCGGGCGTCACACGAAACTCTAACCTCCGCCGTTATTGGCAGTTCAAAATGATCTGTCGAGCGTATGAAGCCTTCCCTCCAGTTATTCTATGCTCCTAGATTCAGGTTGGTGTTGCAAATAACACTGGCGTTTTGTTCTGTCATAGATGCATAGAAGACCTGGTGTAACGACTCCCTACTAAAAATCGTGACCAAAATTTGTAGATCAAAACTGCATCCTAGATTTCAGATTTTGGACTAGTTCCGGAATAGGTAAATCCGCAATATTTATCGGTCGTGGCGCTACTGCGGCAACGACAAAAAACGAGACCCCTTTCGGGAGAAATGAAAAGCTGCACAAAATATCAGGTTTTTGATCGACAAGAAAGTCTTAAACAAAATCTAATCAGTGCCAACACCAGGTATTTCTATGCATCTATGTTCTGTCATTAATATTCGAATAAATTTGGCAATAATCGCGCAAGTGAAAAATCTTAGGAATGAGGCTCTTGAATAATGTGGGTACAGCTAATTAATGGAAAGCCTGCACAGACTGCACAGAGAACGTAGAAAAAGAAATAAGAGGAGATTAGTCAAAATATATGGGATGGTATGATATTGATGCAGACATAAAATTATGTGGTAATTACGAAAATGATTTAAAATTCGAGAAAAATCATTGTCGTACCAATTTGTCTGTACGGACGCTACTGGTGAAAATTGAACATAATTTTGTATAGGAAAAAATGTGTCTTAATACCTACCAAAACTCAAAAAAAAAATCGTGTACGGTGTAGAAAATAATTTCATCAAACCAATATTTTTTTAAATTTCAACACCCCGTATCTCAGAAACAGTGCGTCAGGGATCTATAGTCCATAGGAACCTTATGTCACATAAAATCATATGAGGATTAAGTTCACGAATTTACGGTCCCTTATTCTGAAACACCCTGTATGTAGGGGTAGGTACACTAAACAGGATTTTTAAAACATCCATATTTTACATATACATAGTAAGTCACTATTCAAAATTTGTTAATCAAGCAATAATAATTGTTGTTTAAAACACTTAAGGTGGGCGTTCAATGTAGTGTGTTTTTAATTGAAGTTCCATTTGAAAATGATTTCACTTTGAGAATTGACATTTTGTGGGTAAACTCAGAACGTATTGGAGTTCTTATTAATGAAATAATTGAAATCGATTTCATTTCGAAAGTTCTTTTTTTCTTTCAAAAATAGAAGAACGTAAGCCAACTCATGCTTCTGTTTTATTTCAAACGAAAGACCCATGAAAATATTTCAACTTCCGATTAAAAGTGAATCTACAGATAATTTCGTTCAGAAAAACAACTTGAAGTACGGAATTGGCAGAGACTGACCAAATTAAAATATATGGCAGAAAATAGTTCCTGCTTTACCCACATATACTCCATTCACTTTTATAAAGTATCCCGGTTGGCCATGGTGGTTTACCAAGTGTTTTTACTTAAAACGGACGCAGGTTGGCAATCGTGAAAGTCAAACAATTCTTAGCGACGTTGCCAAGGCTACTTTCTATTTACTCTTTTTTAACTTTGTGAATGGGGTTAGTTCTTTTGAGATTTAACTGTGACACAGGATTCGTAGTACATACTACTACATTTTTATATTGGAGTATTTCAAGCTGCGCAAATAGGTATTTATTTGTCGTCTGTAGGCTTATTTCTTGAGAATTTTGAAAAGTGGGGAATTCCGTAGTTCCGTCTGGGTCTGTTCTGTTCGTTTAGAAGTTTTTCTGTCGGGTTAATGAACTATCACAAAGTTACGGACTATTCTGTCCATTATTTCACAGTAAAATTTCAACAATCGGTTCTTGATTTCCATATAAGAAAATAGCATAGCTTAATCTTCCAACTGTGTTTATATGTTTATAATGAAATATTTCTAGTACCTATATCAGAGAAAAAATTTTCTTCAACATTCCCCATGTCTAGGAAATTATTGAATTCACATAATATTTTCTCAAATTCATTATTTTCCCAAAGTAAATGAACATTTTGATAAATACTTAATCATTACGATTTTTATGTTGAAACGACAACGTTGCGTTTGTATCTGAAAGAAGAATGACTATAACCTAACTTTTACAAAATATACGCGGTGAAATGTGCTAGAATTTCATGGCTAACCGGAATACTTTATAAAAGTGAATATTCACTAATTTCATAGTTCAGCGATTTTCGAATAGTGAGCGCCATTGTACATTTCATTCATAATCAGAGAGATATTCATAGAACTTATCATTATTTTTTTTATTTATTAGGGATAAGAGTCAAGATAAATATCCACAGGAGTCATAGGACTCAGTACACATATAAACGAATAACAGATACAGCCCAAACTCAATCTATCCAACTAAACTGATATAAAATGGTCCAAATTGTTCATAAACGAATTTACACTAGCACTATTCACCACCACGGGGAGGAGCTCATTCCAGACACCAAAAACTCGATTCGGTAGGAAATTCTGTCTCGCTGCGCAGTGAAAATTTCCGCGATATAGCTCGAACTGGTGACCTCGTAGACGCTTATCGGAACTGAGTTGATACAGGCTTGTTAGGTCAACACAGGTATGTTGATATGAGGTTACCACGCATTCGACGATCCTCAAAACGGAGCAAATCCATTATCCGAAGCCGATCTGGGACGTTCAGCAGCAAAAGCCATTCTTGTGACCCTCCTCTGGACTTTCTCTAAGGCAGCTCTATCACCAGCCAGTCTCGCATCCCAGACAGATCCGGCGTACTCCAAAATGGGTCGCACATACCTCGTGTACAAGGAGCGGCATGTACTGATGGAACATTTTCAGAACACTCTCTCCAGCAGATAGCAAATTCTGAAGGCCTTGGAACACGTAGACTGTATATGATCCGACCAACTGAGGCCCTCTGTTATGGTTACACCCAAATCAATATGACTCGAGCAATGCCACAGCGTAACACCATTAATGATGTATCGCTGTCTAGGATTCCTCCTACCCATGTGTAAGACCGTACATTTTCAATATTGAGGGCTATAAGCCAGTCGTTGCACCACCTTTGGATGGTGGACAAATCCTCCTGAAGGCAAACATTATCAGTTCCAGGCACAGCATATATCTTCGAATCATCAGCGAACATGGGGATGCAGGATTTGACCAACCCAGGTTAGTCGGATGTGTATAAAAGAAACAAAAGTGGTCCCAAAACTGATCCTTGGGGCACGCCGCTCAAAACAGGTCTTGAAGTAGAAATAGACTCATCCACACGCACATAGAACCGACGTTCGGATAAAAATGCCTTAATCCATGAGAGGAGGTCCCCCCGAACTCCAAGATGCTCCAGCTTACTTAGTAAACGTCTACGTGTAACCTTATCGAAAGCCCGGGCAAAGTCCAGGTAAATTACATCCATCAGTATATTGGAATCCAACGACCTTGTTCAGACAGCTGAGGAGGTTTGTAATGACCGATCTACCAGGTAAAAAACCATGTTGGTTTTCCGGAAATTTATTATTTGCAGTAGCAAAATTGAGAATCTCAGATGTTATTATTGTCTCACATACTTTGGCTGCAACAGACACAACGCTTGGTCTGTACTTAAAAGCAGACGTCTTACAACCTTTCTTGAAAATCGGTGTAACCGTAGCGAAGGAACGGTTGAAGACTAAAGAGAGGGGTTAGCAAGGATTTTAGCACACTTTAAAATATATGGTGATATCTTGTCGGCACCAGGAGCAGAAAAAACATTCCATTAAATGTTTCTCCACATCACTTTCAGAAAAATATATCTCCCCTAAACTTTCTGCAAATCTTGGCACTGATATGGCAGGCGTTGGACTGGGAGATTCCTCGGTGAAAGACCAGGCAAAAGCATCTGCATATTTATAAAATTTCTTTTTGCCATCTGGTGTACGCAAAAGTGATCCTTCATACTCTCGCCTTGCTTGCGTGAGCCTGGCTCTCAGCTCTATAGAGCATTTTCTATGATTATGGTAGTCGTTTTCATCTCTGCTGCGTCTATACCGTTGCCAAAGGGTCGACTTCAATCGGACCATCTTTCGAAGATTCGAAGTGATCCATGGTTTCGATGGAAGACTTCCACATACCGTTGACCGATTGATCTCGAAAGACCGAGTCCCAGTCGACGATAGTGACAATGTAAGTTCTATGCATAATGAAAGAATGAATGTATTCTTTCATCATGGCTCTATGAAGATATTCCATTAAAGGCACGGTAGTGGCGTGGCGCCTCTATCGGATTAGTTTTCCTACAGGCTCTGAACGGCGACTTCAATTATTGTAACAAAACTATCTGAAAAAATCTGCTGAATGAAGTCGAAAATTTGAAATAGCACGAAACAGTCTTCGCATGTACACAAACTCTGCCGTCACAATCAGAACAAAGAAGATTGCAGCTACAGTTTCTGAGTTGGAATATTACAATGGGAGCCCAATGTTCGCTCGCTGACCGATACTGTATCCTCGGGGGTGGCCTCGGGTTCTGGATGTTTTATCTCCTAGGGCGAAGCTTGCTTTCACCCAAATGGACAGGGATGAATGGAATTCAATTAATATAGAATTATTAAAGGAAGAGCTGACACTGATCAGTAGCGCGCATTGAGTTAGGGATAGTTGAGTGACTCGGCGTTCTCCTCTACAGAATTGAAGAATTTGAAGATTGAAAAAGTGCAATGCTTCTACTCCAGCGAAGATGCAGGACCTTTTGAGGTAATTATGGAAAGTTCTGATAGGGAATAAAGAACCTGAACCCACCCAATATTGTTAAAATTATTCACAACAAAAACTACATATCAAGATTACAAAATTGTAAATATGAACACAAAAGGGAGGTCTAAGATTTATGTCTGCTGAACAGGCGAATAGCTTCGTCGAGATTAATGAATTTGATACTTGTGTAGGTATACTATATATACAGGGTGTATTCAAAAGTTCTTCATATGAATTATGTTCCTGTTTCGAGAAAATGAAACTAGAATATTTTCTAATTTCTAAGTGAAACTGAAAATTCCTCAGTCCGAACCTGCTTCCTCGCCTGCTCTGCCGTAGATATCAACATGTTTGTTCTCTCCTTATCCTACATGACTTTGGAAAGAAACAAATGGGTCGGAGCACTGAGGTGAAGAGTTTTCGAGAGTTTATTTCATACACTGTAAGTAGATTCGCATTTTTTGCTAGTTAACGAAATCATTTGAAAGAAATGCTGACAGCTGTCAAAAAAAATTACAACACTATAAACAAACTGAATATCAACCCCGTCTGATCCACAATTTTCGATTATTCACTAGAGTTTTATATTTTATTTCGCATGTACTATGAATGCAAAATTTCATCTCGACCGACTTTAGTTACAGAGCCTTTAATTTACCCATTAAGGTTCTGCCGAATTCGATATCCGAATGCACCTACCCTGAAAATTTCAAGTTTTTAGGTATGTATTTCTGTTCGTTTGAAACCATTTCCCGGCTCAAAATTCGAAAAATACAGAGACATCGTCAGGAAATAATAGCACACTCCATGCGGATATTCATAAATTTTTAAAAACTTACCAAAAATAATTGAAAAAGCTTCCTTATCCAAATCTTATATCTTTTCTGCTGAAGATAATGTCCTTTAGGAGACGAGGCCGATGTATAGTTTCACCGTTGCGAAAAAGTGTGACAAGAGCTAATGCGATGCAATGGAATTTGAAATGTAATAAACTAATGCTTCATTTTCCTTATCAGAAACTAATTGCTGAAATCCATAAAAAAAACATTGCATATTTTCTCACTAATTCATAAATGAAGAATTCCATTTATATGCAATATTATGGATAAATTTTGCAGTTTTATTATAGCGAATTTGATCACTTTTCAATAATTTCAAGATATTTTGTTGATGGAATTCACAATATGTTGCAAGAATTGAACGGAACCAAGATAATGTTCATCGCATAATTCTTGGTTTTATTCTGAGCAATACATATAATGGACGAGTTATAATTACTGTATAATCCTTCTGCATATTATGTACAAGAATGTTTGGAGACCATCTAATAAAAAAATGGCCCTTATTTTTCTTCTTTCTTTTTTTGTGTTTCGAAGATTGATTATATTCTTTATCTACTCCCATAGAATAATATGACCATTATTCAACAGATTTTGAGCTGTAATAGTATCTTTGAAGCAACAAGTTATAATAATAACTCACTCTAACACACACAGGAAAAATGAATGATCAATCGGGAACTCTATTTCAGACATCAAGGTAACGTTCTCGCCATCTAGTTCTATATTTCCTTGTTACAACTGTTGTCCATTTTGAAAATGAAGATTAATTCGAATTTTACTGAAGAAGTCGAAGATGAAGTATAGTGTTCAATTCGTGTCAAATGGTCATAACACACTTGATGCGTGTGTTTTGACTTACATTACCGCTCATAGAACAATATTCTATTATGAATGTTCTGCTCTCTAAATTAGGAAAACCCTGTGAAAATATGCCAAGTGCGAGTAAAATTCAATGCATATATGTAAAACAATAAAACACTTCTTGGTGGATAATGTGTTGTTGATTCACAATTTATCAGTGGGCTTTATTCGTACAGATTAATACAATGTACAGGGTGGGCAAAATTGGTGCTATATGAACTAAAACTTTTTAACCCGAGGAGATAGAGAAAAATGAATGGCACCTTATGGTCCTCTTTCTTCGAGAAACTGTTAATGCCATCAACTGCATTCCTCTATCTTCTTTCGTTTCCGAGTTATAGGCCGAAATTGCAATTTGGGCAATTTCAACTTTGGTCATTATCTCCGTTTCTGTTCATGCTAGGATGTTGAAATAAAAACATTATACAGGCACTTTTCTGATAGCAATCCAGTGGCGTACTCTGATTTCTTCTAAAAGGTTTATTTGCTGAGTTATAACAAAAAGTTTTAGTTCATGTAGCACCAATTTTGCCCACCTTGTACTCTCCGTCAGGGAATACAAAAATGGCAGGTTATGTTATGTTTTACTAAGTTGACCTTGTCTTTTAGGATGCCGCGTTGTTAGAGATAGAGGGCGTAGAGAGGGATCATCGAAAGCCATTGCTTCAGATCACAGAGTGTTTGACATTAGGCCTACGCTATGGCCTCAGCATTTTATATCAATTTATAGAGGGCACATAATTCAAATTGCTCACACGACCATACTGACACTTGAAACGACCTCGTTTCATTAACATAGCAAACAATAATACTTTTCAGGTTACATAAAGCATTGTTTGACAAACATCTGATACAATTGAGTTTTTGTGAGGCATGGCTATGTTCAAGGCGCTGGCTCGCGCTGCGGCTTTGTATTTCAGGTGGGAAAAAGAGCCAGAGAAATAAAAAAACCACCACCGCTTACATGCTCACTAATCAAGATTTAGAACTAATTAGCCAAGAACTAAAAGTCAGCTTCAGCTGATTACCACAAAATTGATGATCTGCTATAAAATTGTTCAGGTTATGCAATGGACCAAAAATCATTCGCAATTCCTTGCATGAATGAGCTCCTCGCTTCCGTTTGGAAATTTTACAGCCATGATCAACAACGAATTAATTTACAATATTTCGAGGCTATGAAATAACTCATTTCAGATTTTCCATAATGGTACATCAATTATTGCAATGATTATCCGTTCACACAGAAATAGGTCAGGCCAAAACGAAGCCAAAAGAACAAAAAAAAATCATATACAAAAGTGATTAGATCCAAACAAGATAATCAGCAAAAATTCAAATTCCTTAACAAAGTGACTTCACTAAAAATTTTTCTATCCAGCCGTCAAATATGACTATCCATTCTTTACATTTGACTATCCAGTATTCACGTATTTATTATTATTATGACTATCCAGTCATCACATTACAGTGCTCAAGAATTCACTGGCACATTACGATTCTTTCATGTACGTCACCAACACTAAAACTGATTTTCTGTATCCACAGGCCATATTCTCAGCTGTTCTTGGCCTGCTGTAGTAATTCTGTTCTGAACTCCTATTCGCTTCAGGGCATAGCGATCATTCGGCAATACAGCCTTAATTTCAAATGGGCCTGTAGAAACTTAATTAGTTTATTGCCATATATATTTGTTTCATAGGAATCAGTAGTTCTGTTCATGTCATTGTTGTTATTGTTAAAAAGTCATTGACAGAAAAAATATAATTTTGTCAAAGTACGTTGTCAGTTCTTCAACTTAAAAAGTTAATTCCTGCAGAGTCTGAGCTGTTCTGTTTGAAAGTTTACATTGGTCCTTCGAAGCCTTCAATTGAATACGCTATGGAAAATGAAAAAGTGCAGGAAAGTGTCGATAAAAATATTGGACTTCGTAGAAGCGCTAGGTGCAATAAAGGAATTCCCGCAAGAAGATTTTCCGAATCAGAAATGGCTACTGTAGATCTCTGTACAAATGTGCCTTCTTCTAGAGTATGTGTAAAACCTAGACGAGAGAAAGGTTGCATGAGTGAAACAGAAATAACCTTTTCTGGTAATGGTTTACCGGTAGCTGATAATTCCCTTAATATTGTCACTGAAAAAAGTGCAGAACTTGAATTGGGTACTGAAAAGCACTCAGTTAGAGAAAGGAAGTCGAGCAAGGGATCTGCAATTTCTAAGAGATCCAATATTTCCAAGTTGAACTTAGAACTGATATTGTTAAAGGAGCAACAGAAAATTGACGAAGAGGAAGAACAAGGAAGAAAGAAAGCCCTTGAAAGAAAACGTTTGAATTTAATCAAAGAAATGGAATTGAAGAAGAAGATCATGGACAGTATTGAAGATAAAAGTGACACAGCTTCAGTTTATTCGCAAAGTTTATATAGCGATGAACATTATTTGGGAAAGTGGGTCGAAGATTCCAAAAAATGTATTGATCCCGAATATACACATTCTCAAGGAATCCATGAAAGAAATGAACATGAAAAAGTTGAAAGCCTCTGTTCTTGTACCCATAAAAAATGTGACAATAACACTACCTTTTCTGTTGGGTGTGGAGGAAAAGATAATTCATTTTTTGATATTGCCAGGCAGTGTATTGAAAATACGACAAATACCAATAAACTTTTGCTTCGTCAGAAGGTGCGGGACCTTACCACTTTCTCTGGTGAACTCTCTGAATGGCCGATTTTTATTAGTGAATTCCATAGAGCCACAACGCGATATGGACTGACAGATGAAGATAATCTCGTTCGGTTGGAAAGGTCATTGAAAGGGAGAGCTCGAGAAACTGTAAAAGCTCTTCTAACTTCTCCATCGAATGTTGCTCAGATCATCAAAATGTTGGAAATGAACTTTGGCCGAGCAGAGTGGATTATTTTAGAGTTGATAGAAAAAGTGAAGAGACTAAGCAATGTGAAAGAAGATAAATTAGAATCTTGTGTTGCTTTTTCCAACGCCGTGAGCAATATGGTAACTACCATGAAAAACGTTAAAGCTGAATTTTATCTATATAATCCTGAACTTCTTTGCCACTTAGTGGAAAAATTGTCTACAATACAAAAATACTCGTGGGGAAAATATAAATATCAACGTGAACTTCAGTCCCTACAAACATCTTTGAACGATTTTGCAAATTGGTTCGAGGGAGAAACAAATTCTTTGGCTGGAATAAGCAGTCCCCTCCAAAAGACTCAGGCAAAATCTTTCCCCAGACGGGAAAATGTCATGATATCGAAAAAGAGTTCTCCGAAAAAACAAGTTGACTCAAACGGATGTGTATTATGTAAGAATGTCAATCATATTGTGCAGAATTGTGATGAATTCCTGAAACAGACAATCACAGAAAGACGAAAATCCGCTATGAATCTCAAGCTTTGTTTTTCATGTCTTCAAACCGGTCATATGGTGAAAAATTGTTATAAGAAGAATAAATGTGGTAAGAGTGGATGTAAAGGACGACACAACAAATTACTTCATGATGTTGAAAGGAATATCGAAGAACCTAAAGCAGAGGATGAAATCGTTTCTCCAAGAAAATTTTGTGGAAATCTATCCGAAAACAACACTGCAGAAAAAACGGTGTTGATGAGAATTGCTCCAGTCAAACTACGTGGACCTACAGGAGAAATTCGAACATTTGCCCTTTTTGATGAAGGATCCACATGTTCAATGATTGAAGAAGAGCTGGCCAATAAACTCAAGTTGTCTGGTCCAATTATTCCACTTTGTTTTCAGTGGACCAACAACATTAGTCATTATGAGGACGATTCTAGATTAGTTTCGATTGATATATCAGGTGCCGATGAAAAGTCAACATTCTACAAGATGAACCAAGTGAGAACCGTAAGAAATCTTAGTCTTCCATACCAGAAAATTGATGCTAATGAAATTAAAAGAAAATTTCCTTATTTGGACCTCAAATTATTGGAATCTATAGAATCAGCATATCCTCAACTGTTGATAGGCCAAGATAATTATGGACTCATTGTTCCGCGAAAAATTATTCAGCCAAAATTGAATGAACCAATTATGTCGAAGTCGAAACTAGGTTGGACCATCAATGGGAACATAACAAACAATGACGTATCAAGAATGCCCCATGTGAGTCTTTGTTGTCGTTTGATTAGCAATGAAGAACTCCACCTGTTAGTCAAAGATAGTTTCCGAATTGAATCATTTGGTGTGAAACAAATTCCCATTGTAAAATCAGCGGAGGATAAAAAGGCGATTGATATAATGGAAAAAACAATCAAAAGAATAGGACAACATTATGAGATAGGACACCTCTGGAAAAATGAAAACGTTTCATTTCCAGACAGTAGACCGAATGCAGTGAGACGTCTATTATGCATGGAGCGAAAAATGGATAGAGATTCAAAATTTGCTGATGAATACTGCAGAAAGATTGAAGAATATCTGATAAAAGGCTATGCAAGAATACTAACAGACACCGAAAAAGTTGAAACCCCAAAAACCTGGTACCTACCCCATTTTGCGGTATGGAATGTGAATAAACCAGGAAAAATAAGACTTGTTTTCGATGCAGCAGCTAAATCTTATGGATCCTGTTTGAATGACTTCTTACTACAAGGCCCAGACTTCGTACCATCATTGATCTCTGTGTTATGGCGATTCAGGCAGAGTACAATAGTCTTCAGTGGGGACATATGTGAGATGTTCCACCAGGTTCTGATTAGTCAGGAGGATCGATGTGCACAGCGTTTCCTGTGGCGTGGTAGAGATCGAAGTCGAGATCCTGATATTTACCAAATGAATGTGATGATTTTTGGAGCTGTTTCATCGCCGTCCATAGCTCAATTTGTGAAGAATAAGAATGCCATGGAGTTTGAATGTCAGTTTCCAGGTATAATCAGATGCATGGAAAAGCAACACTATGTTGATGATTATTTGGACTCATGTGACACCGAAGAAGAGGCGATTAAGAGAGTTGCTGATGTTATTTATGTTCACGAACAAGGAGGCTTTGAAATGACTAAATGGATCAGTAATTCCAAAGATGTTATGGCAACTATTCCTGAAAGACCACGTGAAGCTAAATTGGATGTTGACACACTAGAAGAGGCTTCTAAGTTGTGGCTGGAAAAGAGTCAGAGACAATCTTTCGAAGAAATATCACTCTTGATCCGAAAGAAGATCCTCCCCAAGTCCAGCAGGCTTTTCAAGTTGTCCGCTTTCCTAGATGAAACTGGCATTATTCGTTTGGGTGGCAGATTTCCTGAAAGTCAGACACTGAACCTAGGATATGATTTTCGATATCCGGTTATTGTAGATCCCAAGAACAAATATACCCAGCTGCTGATCAACCACTATCACCATGAATCTGGTCATAATGGTGTGGAAACGGTTATAAACAATTTGAGGCTCAAATATTGGATTCTTCATATTCGACAAGCGATCAAAAAATGTTTTAACTCCTGCCTCTATTGCAAAATCCGGAAATGTAAGCCAATAGCTCCTGAAATGGGTCTTCTTCCACCAGAGAGATTGGAATCTAACGTATTCCCTTTCACTTACGTTGGTATTGACTTCTTTGGTCCGATGACCATTTCCGTGGGGCGAAGAAGAGAAAAACGATATGGTGTTCTCTTTACATGTCTAAGTATCAGAGCAGTGCATATCGAAGTAGCAGCATCTCTGGATACCAGTTCCACCATCCTTGCCATCAGACGTTTTATGTGTCGCCGAGGACAGCCAAAGGAAATTAGATCCGATAATGGAACAAATTTTGTTGGTGCTGAACGAGAACTGAGAGAAAGTGTGAATTCCCTGGACGGTGTTAGAATATCTGACGAACTTTCTTCGAGAGGCATCAAATGGAAGTTCAACTGTCCAAGTGCTCCAAGTATGGGAGGCATATGGGAAAGGATGGTAAGATCGATAAAGACAGCACTCAAGGTATCGCTCAAAGAGGTCAATCCAAAGGAGGAAGTTCTCTTAACTCTACTCTACGAGGCAGAATATATGGTGAACTCTAGACCATCGACACATATATCGGTGGATCCTAATGAACCGGAGGCAATTACTCGCAATCATTTTCTGCTTCTTCGACCTGGAGGAGTACAGTCTCATGGGGAAAACGACATAAGAAGCAGGAAACAATGGCGGTTCGCACAAGCCCTGGCGGATCTATATTGGAAGCGTTGGATCAAAGAATATCGACCAACACTTATTCAAAGACAAAAGTGGCACACAAAAACTGAACCTCTCAAAGTGGGTGATATCACGATAATGGTGGATGACAAGGCACCTCGAAACGAGTGGCTAATGGGACGTGTCGAAGAAGTCTATCCAGGAAAAGACGGCACCATAAGGGTAGCAAAAATAAAGACCATGAAAGGCTTCTACACAAGACCCCTAACAAAGCTGTGCATTCTTTCCACGTCTACCAGTTGATAGTGAAGTCTCTGGTTCTTCACGGGGCGGAGAATGTAGAAACTTAATTAGTTTATTGCCATATATATTTGTTTCATAGGAATCAGTAGTTCTGTTCATGTCATTGTTGTTATTGTTAAAAAGTCATTGACAGAAAAAATATAATTTTGTCAAAGTACGTTGTCAGTTCTTCAACTTAAAAAGTTAATTCCTGCAGAGTCTGAGCTGTTCTGTTTGAAAGTTTACAGGGCCAATAAACTTTGGTTACAATTTATCACCATTTGATAGTTGTGTAACTTCCATTACTACTTTCTGATTTACCTCGAACAGGTAACCTGGTTTTCGAGTCATATCAAACTTCCTCTTTGTTTCCCTGCCGAAACATCCAGTTTCTCAATGAGGGCATCTTTATCAACATTAATTTGCTTTATTGGTATATCGCTGAGCAAGTTAATGGTTGACGAAAGTCTCTTATTAAAGTTTTTCATTAAAACTACAGGAGCATATCCTGTCGACTTATTCACAGTCGAGTTCAGATCATTTTCAATGTTCGGTAAAGACTTTTACCATAATTTTTCATCTTTCTCGTTCAAAATTGATCGCATTGCATTGAAAATGGTTCGCATAACTCTTTCAACCTTTCCGTTGCCTCTTGGTAGTCCTGTCGCTATGAAGTGTAATTCAACACCCTCTAATTCAAGAAATTGCATGAATTTAGATGATAGAAAAGCAGTACCTCTATCTGATATTATTCTCTTTGGCTTTCCCAGTTCCAGAAAGACTTTCTTTAGGGCTTAAATGCTTTCTTCCGTTGTTCTCAGCTTCAGGGGACATAGTTTGATGAATCGTGTGAAAGCATCAACGACCACCAATATTTGTGTGCAGCCAAAAGATTTAACGAGTGGGCCTGCATGGTCAATATGCCAGGTATCCAACTTATCAGTGGGAACGTCTTTAAGTGGACAAAAGCCAGATCTCCTTCCGGTATGCGACTTTCCAACGGTACCGGATCTACAGTTCTTCACATACTTGCGAATGGTCTTATTCATTCCTGGCCAAATCACATCTTCTCTCATCTTGTTGACCATTTTATCAACTCCTATGTGTGAAGATTCATCATGGCACAGTTTCATTATCTCCAATCTAGCCAAAATTGGGACAAAGCATCTCATTGGGTGAGTCCTCTTTCCTTGCCAGTAAACCAAGTCATCCTGTACTGCAAAACCTTCCTAATGTAGATTTCCACTTAAGACCTCCATGCAAAATTGGTCAACTTTTTGCCATTCACCAATTGATTGAGGAGTACCTGTAACAGATCTGAGCGCCAGTATTTTGTTCTCCCAAGGCAAATTCCTACTCAAATAATTGACATGCTTCTATTTCTCGTGGACTGGGTTTTACCATACCGCATTCAATTATTACTCCTAAAAATTCTATTGACGTTTTGAAGAATTCGCATTTCTGATAATGAAGTGCGAAGCCACACGTTGACAGCCTGTCAATAATTTTATTTAAATTAACAAGTCCTTGAATATTTTCACATGAACAAAGAATATCATCAACATAAACAAGGGCAATTTTCTCTTTATAATCTCCGAGAACCTTATAAATTGCTGACTGATAACATGAAGGAGAATTTATGAAACCAAAGGGCATTCTATTGTATTCGTACAATCCATCAGGTGTAATAAATGCTGTAATGAATGTGTTTGGAAGATTCTTCTACTTCGATTTGATGAAAACCAGATTTCATATCGAGCTTTGTATAGAACTTTGCTGTGGCTCAAAGGTCTATTTGATTTTGAATTCCTGGTAAGGGTTAATTATTTCGCAAAACTTCTTATTCAGTTCTCTGTAATCAACACACAGTCTTATTTCGCCATTAAGTTTTCGTACGAGGACAATAGGGCAGATGTGGCTTGCATAATTTGATTCACTACATCTTATAATACCAGATTCTAATTGGTTTTTAATAATTTCCTTAACTTTTGTTCTTTCCTGATACGCTAAATTTCTTGCTCTAAAAACGACAGGAGATTCATCTTTCAATTGAATTTTTAATTTACCTGTGATGACTGCATCAGGCTTAGATTCAACCCCTTTTTTAATTATTTGAATTATTTGTGCTTTCAACTGTTCGTCCAATCCTGACAAGTCTAATTCTAAATCTTTACAAACTAAAGTGAACGTTTTAGGAGATTTTCTAAAGGAAGTCACAAAATCAACACAATCTTTATTAATTTCAAGTTGAATATCCCCTTCTTTGAGTATATCTAATCCGATCAAAGCATCAATATCCTTATGTGGAATAATACTATCTGTAACTATATTGAATTCAATTTCTATAGCTAATTCACACTTGAAAAATAGGATGTTTGCTTTTCCTAATATTTTAAATTCAACGTTTCCTATTCCCATATTTTTTTTAGTTTGAGGTATTACTTGACTTCATCAATCCATTCTTTGGTGATTGTACTGCATGAAATCCACGTGGTTGTTTTTAGCCTCGTTGTTGGTTGAACTCGATTTTTCACTTGCCATAAATTCCATCACTTTCATCTGCAGTTGAGCTTGAATTTCCATCATTTGAATCATCGTCATCGGTTCGATTTGGGCAGCATTCTCTTGATTTTGTTGATCCATTTCGAATTCGTTTGCACAACGAACTCGGTGAAACTCGTAGAATTTAGGTTCTAATTCTTTCTTTGTAAAGAAAGAACCAATCCCACTTCTGATGTGAAATAATAAAACACTTCTTGGTGGATAACGTGTTGTTTATTCACAATTTATTCGTACAGATTAATACAATGTACGCTCCGTCAGGGAATACAAAAATGGCAGGTTATGTTATGTTTTACTAACTTGACCTTGTCTCTTAGGATGCCGCGTTGTTAGAGAGAGAGCGTAGAGAGGGATCAATGAAAGCCATCGCTTCAGATCACAGAGTGTTTGACATTAGGCCTACGCTAAGGCCTCAGCATTTTATATCAATTTATAGAGGGCACATAATTCAAATTGCTTGCAGTTTCTTCCGTGAAAATCGACAATCTCTGTAAAAATTTCATGACGATGATAAAATTTCAAAACTTCTGATTCGAACGAGATAAATGCATTTGAGTTGAGAATGACGCATTCAAGCCACATGCGAAATTTTATCAAGATGAAGTAACCAGAATTATATGAAATTCTAGCGAATAATCAATTAGTATTGTGATTTTTTTGACAGCTGTCAATATTTTTTTAAATTCATTTCTTCGGCTGGCAAATGCACGCTCAGGAACTCTTTAATTCACCTCAGTGCTTTTTCAACTCATTTTTTCTTTCCACTCTGAGAGATAATTTACCAAATAATGCAAAAGGTGGTATGGTCGATCCGAAGTTACTTGAAGAAGTAATGAAAACATTTTTTTCTACAACCGGGCCTGACTAACTACTTTCCCGCATTGTTTTTGATTCGGAAAGTGTCACTTTCCCGCCCTAGTGCGGGAAAGTTACTTTCCCGCACTAGTGCGGGAAAGTAAATATGTGTATAATAATACCTTTATCATGAAATCTCTTAATCTACTTACTTATATATTTAGTTGAATATTTTAAATTTTGCAGTTTCATCCATGTCAAATTAATTATTAATGCAGATTTCCGTTTGAAAATTATTGCATATTCGAAGAGAACTTGACATCCTTCATAAATTATGACTGGCATACATGGATCTGTGTATTTATTTCTATGTCATGGTCTTTCCATAGAATCCCAAACTCATTAATCAATGTGTCAAAACTCGAAACGAATATTCGCCAAAGTTGTGTAGAAGTTTTTTTTTCACTTTATAATACGGTTGTAGAAAAAACATTGTTCCTATCTTGAGCGGAAAGTACTTTCCCGCACTCGATTGCTTGCCCGAACTGCGCTCCGCGTCGTTCGGGCAACGGCAATCTAGTGCGGGAAAGTACAACTTTCCGCCCTTGATAGGAAAATAACTATTCTACAATCGTGCGCTTTTAACACTTTTCCCGCACGCATTTATATTCGTGAAGAGTCACATTGCCACACCGTGCGGAAAACCCAATGCTATTCCATTCTCGCACACTTTTCGAGCGGGAAATGAATGGCAGGGATTTTTCCCGCACGCTATTATGGAAGAATAAATTGAATTATTATATATCTAATAATTCCTATATAGGAAATGAGCCAATCTAAACTGAATCTGGGCTTCGGTAACAATCCAGATCTGCGCTTGTGCGGAAATATTGAGAATAAAAATATTTTCTCTATTTCAGTATCGTAATGGGTTCATTACAGTACTAAAAACAGTGCTGTAATGAATTCATTACAGCATCGTTTTCAGTTACATTTTTCGTTTTGTTGTTGTCAGCAATGACTTCCGATCCTTTAAAATTTCAGCAGACGTCAATTTGGAAATGTCAATTTTCGTAGTTCCTAACATTGACACCAACTGCCAAGATACAATATGAAAGTCACTAGGACCTATAATTTGAATTTTTTCATTGAATTTCACAAAATTTAAGTGAAATAGAGAAAATATCGTCTAATACTCGTTGCAGAATGCAATTCCAATACTCATGCGTTCGAAAACTCGCTCCTTCGTCGCTCGTTTTCGAATTTCGCATTCGTATTGGAATAGGAGTCCATTCTGCAACTAGTTTTAGAATATACTATTTTTAATGTCTGTCTCTCCCCGACACATGGTATCACGTCGTGTTACGTATGTCATTCTTATCTTAATGTGAATGGTTTCGATCATAACCTCACAATTTCATGTGAAATTTTTCAATCGCTTTATTCCGTTCACTTCAAGTCCTAAATATCATTGTTAACTCTTATTCATATTTTAAAATCGAACTGAAAGTATTTAAGTGACAAATTTTCATTTTCGATATCCATTTTCTTGTTGTCTTCCAGAATGAACATAATCTCTACATTTCTCGCAATTTCCAGTTGACGCAAGCGTACAACTCAATCCTTACCAAAGATTCGGCTTCACTTTGTGAACCGTGACTGTGAAAAGCAAGGGTATAAATGGTATAATCAATATCGATGTTATTAGATATATGGTCTTTTTGCACCAAATGCCACCGACGTTGCTATGGAAATGGAAACGACATGTGAATTAACATTTTGTCATAAGTGTAGTACCCAGGGTGATGGAAAGGAATTATTCAATCTCGAAATTAATTTTTTTAATCATTCTAGATGAAAGTCATCCGAACGAATAGAATAACAGTGGACACATAAATCAAAACTTCGACGGTCGAAGCAGTTAAGAACGCTGATATGCAGTTCAAAAGATTACGTAATCCAAGGGGAGCATCGTCGACAGTTTTTTGTCCACCTCGTTCTAAGGGGACAAGAGATTGCTTTAAATAGAGTAATTTTCGAGAATTAATGAGAGCTTTCAATGTAGTGTGTTTTTATTTCAAGTTGCATTTGAAAATGGTTTCACTTTGAGAACTGAAATTTTGTGGGTAAACTCAGAAAGGATTGGAGTTCTTAATGAAATAATTGAAATCGATTTCACTTCGAAAGTTCTTTTTTTTTCTTTCAAAAATAGAAGAAAATGAGCTAATTCATGCTTCTGTTTTATTTCAAATGGAAGACCCATGAAAATAGTTCAACTTCCGATTAAAAGTGAATCTACAAATAATTTCGTTCAGAAAAACAACTTGCGATACGGAATTGGCAGAGAATGGTCAAATTCAAATATATGGTGGAAAAAAGTTCCTGCTTTACCCACATATCCCTTGTATTCAGACGTCCACATGAAAGATATGCTCAGTGCAATTTCCTGAATACTACTGGTTTCGGGGGAGGATCGATTATTGTATGGGGTGGAATATCTTTGAATGCTCGCACAGACCTAGTGGTCGCTGATAATGGAGCTATGAATGCTGATAAATATATAAGGAACATGCAGCATGTAGTGCCATTTGCCCCATACATTGGTGAAAATTTCATTTTTATGGACGGTAATGCCAGACCCCATCGTGCGCGCATCGTTCAGGAGTACCTTGAAGAGGTTGAAGTCTCTCGAATGGAATGGCCAGCAAGAAGTCCAGATCTCAATTCGATTGAGCAGGTTTGGGATAACCTCAATAGAAGGCTGAGAAGTTCAGAAAATCATCCAGCTACTCTTAATGACTTAGGAATCCAACTCGGAGGAATCTGGGAAGGATTAGATCAGAACATTTTAAGATCACTCATTTTGAGTATGAACAGTCGTTGCCGAGCTGTAATTAACGCAAGGGGTAGAAATACCAAGTATTGAATCACTTTTCAGCATTTCAGTAATTTGAAAATTGTTCATTTCTCTTCTTTCACATAAGATTCGGTGAAATCCTGAATTTTTCTTCCATTCAATGTGTCTTGCTTCGTTCAAAACCTTCCCGAGAGAACATGAAAAATAAGTTATAAAGTCAATGTAGAGTTAACCTTCATTAAAATTGAGATTTTCAGAATGTGCGTTAATTTTTTTGCGCAGTGTATTTTCTTTCATAAGTGCTCGCGATCAGACAAAACTGAACAACCTTCTCATTTGTATAAATTTGGTATTTTTCTTGGTTTTATTGCATACGTGTATCACTGTTTCCGCTAATAGAATAAATTGTTTGAATTAATCTATTTCTGATTTCTCAGCTATCACTAACAACTTAGATAGCAAAGAACTCTGTCTCCGACTAGTAGCTATCCTGGTAGGTTTGCTATTCTCCCTTATAAGAAAAAAGAATAGCTTGCGCTCGAGATAAGTTTCGACGAGGAAACCACGTCACAAAAATGGCGCCCGAGCAGGGACTGTCAAAAAAGAGTTTCTGTGAAATATTTGTGCGCCCCGATTTTGACTGTATTCGTGACTTGATACTGTGCATTTTTTTTACCGTCCAAAATTGACTTTCTGAACTGATGTCATCAGGTTCACGTACTTGATGATTCATACTGGATGTGGTTAACAGGTAGAGGACTGAATTGATTTCCGATTTATTCACTTGTGAAGTGAATACCATATTTCGAGTTTTGTGCTTGATTTGTGAAAATTTCGAAAACCCGCTATTTCTGATCTTTCCTTTTGAAAACTGTGTGAAATAAATACATTGTTCTGAGTTTGATTTACTGCTATTTTGTGAACTGTTAATAAGTGCCCTTGGCTCAGTTGTAGAGCATTGGAATTAGGATCCAAAGGTCCGAAGTTCAATCCCGAGCTAGATAAGAAATTTTCTAGTCTCAGTAGGGGCCACCATTCTCACTTTTGGGTCAAAAATTAACAGTGCTGTGCCTAAGGTGGCGTAAGGACACAGTAACAAAGCATACACAGAACATAACTGCTTACTCCGAAGTCAGCACAAGTTACAAGCTTCGAAGCTTGTAGTTTCAGAGGGGTCTCCTCAGGAGTCAGGAGACCTAGGAGTAATCAGGATAAACAATATATCATTGAATCTTTTCTGGTGGTGTTTTATTTCTGATAAGTATTGAACTTTCAGTGCAGTTCAGTGGTTTTTGGTATCATTAGATTTCGTTTTTATTTTCAATACAGGTTCGGCTGTGGGATTGTTCCAAGGTAGGTGGATTTATATTTTGTGTTTGAGACTGAAAATTCTCTTTCTCTCCTTTGACCGGAACGATTATTATTGGTGAATGAAATAAAGACAGATTTAGAGTTTTTTAGTCCTGCTATTTCATCTGTAACTTTTGCGGCATTTATAACTTTTTACTGTTACCGGTGCGAACGATGAAATAGTCGAAAGTTTGTGAGTGACATAACCGGTGTTTGTCAACACTTTTAGTCGGACACAACACAATCTTCACGTGGAAAGACTTAACCGCAAATAGTAAACATGGATGTGAACCGGCTGCTGAGTGATGAATTAGCCTACGAACTTCAACTCCGAGGACAAACGATACCCGGCACAGTGATGACTAAACGAAGTTTGTTACGTCAGGTACTTTATTGACACAACTGATGAGTCACAATTACAGATAGTAAATCAGCTCAGAGGAGCTACAGTCAAGGCCTTGGATGCATTACAGGAAGTTCATAAGGTCAGCATTCAGCAACCGTCGTCGCAGCCGGAAGGGAGGTCTCTCTTGGATCTGGAGGTCCCACCGTCACCTGGGATGTCCCCGATTCAGCCACAGCGAGCAGCAAGAGTCGAGCCCTCACTTATCGATCTTGGAGAAGACATCCGTCCACCGTCAGCTGGCAGGATCTCACGAGCTCACACACCTGAAAATAATTCTATATCAGATCGGGTTATGAATGACAATAGGAGGACATGTAGAACCATACCACAAGAGATGCCGACTGTACCTACCTCTCAGGAACTACCTGCGACATCACAACCTGAGAGACTGACACCGGACCGTTGGGCGAACTCCACCCGAGGGGTATAGTTCATAGTGAAAAGGAGTTACAGTCCAAGGGCGGTCCTAGGCTGATTTTCTGGGGGGGGGGGGGGGGGTAATAATTGGATGAACCATCGAAATTTTAAATTAAAAATTTAAGGAACACCCTTTAGGTATCTCGAATAATAATAATAATAATAATAATATTTATTGATTCCATTAGATTACATATTATATAAAATACAACGTAAAATTGGAATAGGTCAGAAACATGGAATAGAAAAATGGTTAACCTTTACAATATTCTTTGAAATCACCTATATTGTAGGGCTCACAGTTTAAAATCACAGGATACAAAGCTTTCTTAAATTTTAAAGGGTCAGAAATATTTCTTATATTAGGTGGCAACATGTTGAAAATACTCACTGCCATATATTCTACGTTTTTTTCTCTTAAAGTGGTCTTGTGTGCTGGTACAGTATAAGGAAATATTCTTCTAGTAGCATTTAAATTTTTGTAAGGCTCGAAATAATGTTTGTGTTTACAGAAAAAGATCATTAATCTAAATATATATAAACCATAGATAGTTAGAACATTATTGCCTTTAAAGAATCCCCTACAAGATTCTCTATATCCTAAATTTAACATTGTTCTTAAAGCTTGTTTTTGAATGACAAATAAATCGCTCACACAAGAAGAATTACCCCAGAAAATTATTCCGTATGACAGGATAGATTGAAAGCTGGCAAAATATACAACTTTAAGCAGATCAAAATCAATTTGCTTTCTCAACATAAAAAGCATGTAGTTTACAGAATTGAGTCTACCTCTAAGATGTTCAATATGAGGACCCCATTTAAGGTGTCTATCCACTACAATTCCCAAAAAAGTAACACCCTCTCTAGCCATGACATCATTACCTGAAAAGTTTATTGACAAAGGAAAGTGCAATTTAGATCTTTCAGTATAGAAAAATAAACACTGCGTCTTATCAACATTCAAAACAAGATTGTGAGCTCCCAACCAGTCACCCACTGACTTCAGTACACTTTTTGAGTCTTCTATAGCTGTTGCAACACAAGGGGATTCGAGAATGTAGTTGGTATCATCAGCAAACATACCCATATTGTGCTTGATTGGAATTCTGGCCTTAGGTAAACCATTAATGTAGATAATGAAAAGTAGAGGTCCTGGGATACTTCCCTGTGGAACGCCCATAGTTATTACTCTCTCATTCGACTGCAATATTTCACCATCCACTTCCATAACAACTATCTGTCTCCTGGATGACAAGTAACTCTCCATTAGCTTTAACTGATTGTCTCTGATGCCGTAGACCTCAAGAATTGATAACAATCGTTCATGATCCACACAATCAAAAGCCTTGGTAAGATCCAAGAATAGACCCAAGGGAACCTCACCTTGTTCGAGGGTAACTAAAACTTTCGTTATAAGTTCAAATGTGGCGGTTTCAATATTTCTGTTCTTCACAAAGCCATGTTGATGTTTCGAGATAACATTAAATTTTTGAAAAAAACTCAGAAGTCTGTTACATAGAATTTTCTCAAAGACCTTAGAAAATGAAGATAAGATGTTGATAGGTCTGTAACTATTTGGCTCTTCAATGGGACCCTTCTTATATATGGGCTTCACAATGGCAATTTTCAGACTATCCGGAAAAATGCCCTCTTTAAACGAACGATTGATTATAAAACATAAGGGTGAAAAAATAATTTCAATCGATGCCTTGACAATTTTCATTGGAATTTCATCATAACCAACGGACTGTTTGTTCTTCAAAGATTTCACAGTTGATAGAAGTTCACTGTGTGAAACCTCAAACATGAAAAAGGATTTACCCAGTCTGTCATGATCAGTGTCCATATCTTTGTTCAAATTACTTGTGAGTACATGAGGAAAATCAATGAAAAAGTTGTTGAACTCATCTGGCAACAGAGAGCCTTCACAATTGCCAGCAATAGTCGCTGAAATCTTGTTTTTAGTAAGGGAATTAATTACATTCCAGGAAGCCTTGGACTTATTATCAGAATTTCTAATGAAGTTGTTGAAATGTTCCTTTTTTGCCCGGGATAGTAGGTAGTCATAATGTTTCTTAGTGGATTTATACATGGATTTAAATTCAGGTTTAGTGAATGAGGTAGTATATAGTATATCAAGCTGTTTTTTGATAGTCATTAATTCAGGAGTCAGTTTGAAGTTCTTTTTTGATGGTGAGTGCTTAATGTTAACTCTTGGGAAACACTGTATGAACAAGTTGGAAAAACGTTGATGAAATACATTCCAAAGTTGATTGGGATCAACAGAGTTGGTATAGATGTCATCCCAATTCAGTAAAGAAAGCTCTTGAAGAAAAAATTCAGTAGATTCAGAGCTGAAAATTCTTGTTTTGGCAGTTATGTTTCTTTGTTTAGGATTGAAATTCAGGTTGGTAGTGAATTTCAATGCAGAATGATCAGAAATATGATACTCTATTACCTGGGTCAATCCTTCAAGGGCAGTAATCACATTATCTAAACAGGTGCCTGAAGAAGGACGGGTTGGTTGTCGATTTAATGGTTTCACATGAAAACTTTCCAAGAGAGACATAAAATTTCTGACATCAGGTGAAGTGGAGAGGATGTCCAAGTTAAAGTCTCCTACCAAAATGAATGGAGCTTTTTCCAGCGAGCATCGTTCAAGTATTGCCCTAAGTTTTTCCAAAAATAGATCTACATCTGCCAATGGTTGGGAATTAGGCCTGTAAATGCAAATAAACAGAAATTTGTGCTGATCTACAGAAAATTGAGCTGCAGAGCATTCAATAACATAGGGTATACTAATTGAATTATAGTCCTGCCTTTCGGTACACGTGAATTCTTCCTTACAGTATATCGCACAACCACCATGACTTCCCCTTGCACGACAGTAGCCTGAGACCAGCTTATAACCAACCAATTTATACGCCTGAAGTTCTTCATTGCATTTCCAGTGTTCAGTCACAGCTATTATATCTGTTTTTTCTTGATGAGCCATAAGTTGAAGTTGATTGAGAGCAGTACCCAAAGATTGAACATTCTGAAGAATGAGGCTAAAACATTTCTCTGATTTAAGTTCAGGACCAGCAGCAGCAATTATGTTTTCTGTTGTTCTCTGCTCTTCTGAAAAAAATTTTTATCAAAGGAAAATTCTCTCAATATAACTCCTCGGGGCCAGAAGGATTCACAAAACACAGTTTTGTAAGCATTTTCATCTGGTAGGCCTATACTAAAAGCCGAGTTTTGTCCAATTGTGTTTAACTTTTTCACTATTATGAGATCACTACCTTCTATACCACCCAAAAACGATAACATATTCTGTTCTGTAACTTCTTTACCAGCAATTCTACCAACATAGATCCATTTTCTACGTATTGCACCTTGAATTAAACTTTCTGAACTATCCGTTTTCGTACCAAAACAAACTTTCTTCTTGTTTATTACGGCTGGTTTTCTCTTTTTCTTCTCGAATGTGGTCCATTCGGTTTTCTCTTCGGGTACATTTACTCTATTTGGAACTGAATTGCCCTGATTATTCACAACATTCACTGGTGGTACCTCAATAATTTCGTTGTTTACATTCATTTCATCCTGACGTTGACACTCGGATGACAATGCAAGTTGATCATGCGCATTAGCAAGGTTACTCTTGACCACAGAACTGTAAGAATTCTTGGATGTTGATGCACCAGTGTTGACAGGTACAATTATCTTATCTGGAGGATTCGTGTTTTTGACGGTTTTTTTTGTTGTTTTTATTTGAAGTTCAAGGCTGGAGATCTTAAACTTCAAAAGTTCATTATTATCCAACAGAATCGTATTTTTACTTCTGGTTTCATCCAAAAGAGATTTCAAGTATTCAACCTCAATGCGAAGGTTTCTGTTTTCATTTCTGATAGAAATTTCCTCATTTAACTTTAACTGACCTTCGTCTGATGGGGCATGATGACAGGTGGTGTTTTTCCTGTTTGCTGACTTCGGTAGGCATGATGGATGGAAAATATCATCGCACTTGACACACTTTATGAATTCACCAACTTTTCTGTTGCAATAATTGCAAATTTTATCAGGAATCGGTGGCATCTCTGCCCTAGCACTCGGACTCGCTGAACGATCACGTGACACATCTTCACGCAGCGACATTCTTGAATCGAAATGAAGCATTTGCAGTCCCATGTTTGAAGGTCTCACGTGTATGTATCCGTATACTGAGTGATTATACAGGGTGTCCCAAGTTCGAGTGCCTATTAGACGTTTCTGGAGAACTGGACATATTTGAAATCTGAAAATTGGGATTATGATATTGTAGCGGACGAAGTCCGCCTGAATACGTCTCTGGACTCTCTGATTCCGCGTAGGAATTCTAGAAGCCTTCCAGAGACTATCTGGAGCGTTCTAGAAACAGAGCCGTATTGGGTATATAAAGACGCGCACGATGAGGACAGTCAGTTACTATCTGAATAGAGCCGGATTGAATTGTGAATCGCGAATTCCAAGTAGTGAATATAAATCAGCATTATTAGCAAGTGTGTAAATAAATCAGTATTAGTTATTGCACATAAATTAGTGTGATCAGTTAGTGGTATTGTAAATAAATTAGACAATTTAATTCAGCAGACAATTTGTTTGAACCCCGAGAACGTTACATTGGTGTCAGGTGTGGGGTGTGAATTGAAGAATTGAACTGCTGTGGTAATTGAATTGTGGACTACATTGTGGAACTTTTGAATGCCGACAACAAGATCGCAAAAGGAGAAAATGGACCAGGCGAGTATGGAATTTTTCAAGCAAGCCTTTGAATAAATGAGCTCGAAATTGGAAAATAAAATGGAAGAGAATTCTCGAGAAATAAGCTTGAAAATGGAAGAAAATTCTCGAGAAATGAGCTTGAAAGTGGAAGAAAAATTCTCGGGAAATGGGCTTGAAATTAGAAGAAAAAATGGATACAATGGAAAATAAGGTGGTGAGTCAAATTGCAAGTACGTTGGATGAGAGAATGGAGGCTGTCAAGGAAATGATCATTGAGGAAGTTAATGAAAAATTTGATAAGGTCGACGGAAAAATCGAAGAAGTAGTGGATGAGGTTAACGGAAGATTTGAAGAAATATCAGGAATAATTGAACATCATGCCAAGTTGATAGAATCCCTGAAGAGAACATCACATGGAAAAGAAACTCTAGCTTCACCATCCAATAACTTCGTGAAATCGGAAAACAACACAGAAAGTAGTAAAATGAAGATTAAACCTCCAACTTTTGATGGCAAAACACCTTGGTGCACGTACCAGAAGCAATTTGAAGCAGCAGCGAATGCCAATGGATGGGGAGCGGAAGAGAAAGCGACAGCCTTGATTGTTGCACTAAGGGGAGATGCATTGAATATTCTTCAGACAGTTCCTGCAAGCCTACAAGGTAATTACGAGGCTTTGACAACTAAACTCCAAATGAGATATGGTGATGCACACCTCCAATAAGTGTATCACGCACAGATCAAGAGTCGCCAGCAGAGGAGTACAGAAACGTTGCAGGAATTTGAAGCCGATATAGCAAGGTTGGTGAGACTGGCATATCCTACAGCACCGGATAGCTTCCTGGAACAGCTCGCTATCCAGACCTTTGTTGATGGTCTGAGATATATGGAAACCCAACAGACACTACGATTGGCCCGACCCAAGACTCTGGATGACGCCCTGGCCTTTGCATTAGAGTTTGAAGCTGCCAAACAAGCTTCGCACAGGGGACACAGCAAAGTGAGGCGCACTGTGGATGATTCCTTGGTCAACGATGAAATTATTGAAGAGGTACTACGCCGAGTTCGTCAAGAGCGACGGAAAAGAGGACAAAGATGCTGGAACTGCGGCGGAGAAGGACATATTCGGCGTTACTGCAAAGAGCCAGCTGAACGTCAGGAACAGGAAAACTAAAACGGGTTGGTGAGAAGGGGCATAAACCGACCCGCCATGACAATGCCCCAGAAGTCATAATTCGGACCATCTCTTCAAGTATTTATGTCGACGGTAAAGTTGATGGGCGGTCGGTTAAAATGTTAGTCGACACAGGCGCAACCCGCACCATAGTAAAGCCAGGAATAGTTGAAAGGAATGGAAAAATCCGACAAACAATGGTCCGTTTACGAACAGCTACTGGAGAGGACGTATCAACACATGGAAAGAAAAGGATTATCCTGAGCATTGGAGACATAACTCTCGAACATGAGGTGCTGGTAGCAGATATCATGGAGGAAGTCATCTTGGGAATGGATGTCATCAAAGGTTATGGCTTCCAGATGGATATGAGGAACGATGTATTGAGAATTGGAAGTCTGGAAATCCCATTCTTGGGATGTGAAGGTGCATCAATTCGAGTCTTGCTCAGCGAAGATGTTGATCTAGGTGGCCAGGCAGAAACGATAGTGAAGGGGTACTTAGACAGAAACATTCGGGATAGCGGTATAAGACTCATCGAACCAGCTAGTGAAAATAACCTAGGAAAAGGATTGCTACTCGGAAAAACCTTAGTGAGAGGCGGGAAGGAAGTTCCTGTAAGGATTTTGAATACCAACATGTACCCGGTGACATTAAAGAAGGACACGATTCTGGGAGAAAGCTGCTCCGTGCTTTGTGTGACAGGAGACATTCGGGATGAACAGAACAAGGGTACCAGAAGGGGGAAGTGTTCGCAAAAATTACTTGAGATACTGACTTCTTCCTACATAGACCTTGAACCAGAACACATAAGCGAGGTGAAGAAGTTGATAAGTGAATACAGCGACGTTTTTGCTACGGATGATACTCGAATGGGAAGAACAAATGTTGTGAGACATTCAATCAACACTGATAAATCCGGTCCCATTCGCCAACACCCACGAAGACTTCCGATAGCAAAGAGGGAAGAAGCAGAGAATATTATCAAGGACATGCACCAACAAGGAATAATAGAGCCATCAGATAGTCCTTGGTCATCACCTGTGGTTCTGGTGAAAAAGAAAGATGGCAGCATCAGATTTTGTGTCGATTACCGTCGTCTGAACGAAGTCACTAAGAAGGATTGTTACCCCCTTCCAAGGATTGATGACACTTTGGACACTCTTTGTGTGGTTCAAGATGGTTCTCCACACTGGACTTGAAGAGCGGGTATTGGCAGGTGGAACTAGATCCCAAGGACAAAGAGAAAACAGCTTTCACCATTGGGACAGGACTGTGGCAGTTCACAGTAATGCCATTTGGTCTATGTAACGCACCTGCGACCTTCGAGCGATTGATGGAAACCATTCTTCGAGGATTATCCTGGAAGACGTGTCTGGTTTATTTGGATGATGTCATTGTTTTTGGTCGGACATTCGAAGAACACCTGAGAAATTTAAGAGACGTTCTGGAGAGGCTACGCACTGCAAATTTGAGACTCAGTCCTCAGGAGAGAAGTGAAATACTTGGGGCATGTAGTATCTGAACATGGTATTAGTGCTGACCCAGACAAGGTCAAGGTCGTACAAGAATGGCCGATAGCGCAAGACAGGCATCAAGTAAGAAGTTTCCTTGGATTGTGTACCTACTATAGGAAATTCGTTCTTGGGTTTGCCAATATTGCGAAGCCTTTGACGAGACTGACGGAAGATGGAAAGGATTTCAAATGGGACATGGAATGTGGGGATGCTTTCAATCGGCTGAAGCGAGCTCTAACAACGGCTCCTGTTCTGAGTTATCCCCAAGCCAGTGGAAAGTTCATCTTGGACACAGATGCGAGTAACATGGCCATAGGAGGCATATTGTCCCAAATTCAGAATGGCCAAGAAAAAGTAATAGGATATTTCAGCAAGGTCCTGTCAAAGCCCGAACGTAACTATTGCGTTACAAGAAGAGAGCTTCTCGCTGCAGTGAAGTCCATGGAACACTTCTATAAATATCTGTACGGCCGAGAATTCCTTCTCAGGACTGACCACGCCGCTCTGAAGTGGCTTCTACAATTCAAGAATCCAGAGGGCCAGGTTGCCAGATGGATAGAAAGATTGCAGGAATATAACTTTACTGTCGAACATCGTGCAGGAAAAACTCATGGTAACGCTGACGCATTATCTAGGAGACCATGTCCGTCAGATTGCAAGCACTGCAATAAAGTAGAAGAGAAAGAATTCTGCTTGAGAACGACCATCGTGGATACGGACTGGATGCCAGAATCCCTGAAGTGAGATCTAGAAAGTGACCCAGAATTGAAGATGCTGTTGTATTGGAAGATAAGCGGACAGAGACCAAGATGGGAGGAAGTGAGTCATCTGAATCCTAGGGTCAAGTCCTACTGGGCACAGTGGGATTCTATCATTTTGGAGGATGGACTGCTGAAAAGGTCCATCGAAAATGACGAAGGTACCGCAGCAAGGAAACAGCTGATAATTCCCAGGAGTCGAGTGAGAGAGGTTTTAGAGAAGTTACATGACGGAACTTCCGGTGGCCATTTCGGTATCAAAAAAACGCTAGAAAAGGTCAGAGAGCGTTTTTACTGGGTCAACTGCAAAGAAGATGTTAAAGACTGGTGCCAGAAATGCAGATTATGTGCCTCATCGAATGGCCCGAGGGGAAGTCGTAGAGCTCCAATGAAGCAGTATAACGTGGGGAGTCCTCTGGAACGAGTTGCCATCGATATTGCAGGTCCATTCCCCGAAAACGAAGATGGGAATAAGTACATATTGGTTGCTATGGATTATTTCACCAAATGGGTTGAAGCTTATGCTATTCCAAATCAAGAGGCCTCGACAGTGGCGGATGTTCTGATTAAGGAGATGTTTAGCCGATTTGGTGTGCCTCTCGAACTTCATTCGGATCAAGGACGAAACTTCGAGTCTAGCCTGTTCCAGAATGTATGCCAATTACTCGGAATCAAAAAGACAAGGACAACTGCGCTTCACCCACAGTCAGATGGCATGGTCGAAAGAATGAATAGAACTGTGGGAAAATATCTGGCTAAAGTGTTTTCTGATCACCAAAGAGACTGGGACAGGTATCTCCATCTGTTCACTATGGCCTACAGGTCGTAAGTGCAAGAATCGACTGGAGAGACACCAGCCTGTATTATGTTCGGCCGAGAAATAAGGTGGTTTCAATGTGGGAGACCTAGTCTGGCTGTACAACCCCCAGAGGAAGAGGGGTTTATCACCTAAGCTAAAGAAGAATTGGGAAGGGCCATACAGAGTAGTAAAACGAATCAACGATGTAGTGTACCGTATCCAGAAACTACCCAGAGGCAAGAAACGTGTGGTCCATATAAATCGTCTAGGCAAATATGAGGCAGACTACGAAGAACATGACGAAACCCATCTGAGAAGAATGACTTTTCAGAAAGCGGAGCATGAGGAGATGAGTTTCGACCTATTCATGGCAAACTACGGTGGAACCGGAAAGGCAAGATTCGGAGTAACCATCGAGAAACAGCAAGATCTCTTCTCTGTATCTGAAGACTATTCACTAGCCCATTGTGTCTCGGAAGACCTGCGTATGTCGAGGGGAATAGCATTCGTCTTCCGGAAGAAATTTGGACGTGTACCAGAACTCCTGAAACAACATCCTCGTACTGGGAAAACGCTGAGGTTGGCTGATGGCCAGCGTTACCTCTTCTACCTGGTAACCAAGAGATTCTCCGACAACAAACCCAGCTACAAAAGTATGTGGGACACCCTGTTCCAGCTGAGAGACGAGCTCACCAAGTTGAAGGTGAAAAAGCTAGCTGTGCCAAAGTTGGGTTGTGGTCTAGATCAGCTCAACTGGAGAATCGTTCGAAGTATGCTTGAGGTCATTTTCCATAGGACGGGAATGAAGATACTGGTCTGCAGTTTCAACCTGTAACGGCTCAATTCTCCAAATTGAAACTTTGATATGAATGACTTTGAGAGCGCCTGTATCTGTGCTCGATCGATGATATCGACCCCCACCATGCGCTGCGCACCTGCGAGCTAATTCTACAGTTGCCGAGAATTTCCTTTTTCTCATCTCGGACAGCGTTGTATAAACAAACGTCTTTAAAAAATAATAGATTCTAACTTTTCCGAATAAAATTCAGTTCTCAATAAGTTATTTATCTGTGGCGATTTATAAGAATCGGTAAGTGTCTATGTTTATATTGATCAGACAAATGTTGTTCCACTTTGATTTTTATCAACTCATTTGTTTTATGTAGAAGGAATCAGTAGAAATACCGTAAGTTTTTTCAGCTAACACGTAGTTTTCCACATGCTTCCCGGAAATATCTAATGAATCAAATTGCCTTCTAAATTATTTTAACTTGCTTTCTATTCATTAACTAATTTTTCGTTTCACAATTTCTGGATTTCTCTAACGTTTTTTTTCCCCTTTTTTATCGATTTATCTGTGCCAGTGCGTTCCTTGTGAACACATGGACATTTTTTCCTCCCTTAAATTATTATCGTTATGTGAATGGATATTGTCAGAGATCGCTGGAGATTGTGGAACATTTTCGATTCGAATATTTACCAAATTGTTTTCAACAGCTTTTTGGAGAGAGTTAGAACTCCACTTTTTTGCTGAAGCTGAGGATTCTTCGAGGAAAGTTGACCTTGAAGATTTTACAAGGAGGCTGCTTTTGAGGAGAGATATAGAAGCCGATTATCTTTGGTGGCGACCACATTGAGAAGATTCGTTCCCTCTTCCGAAATTCGATCCATCCAGCCACTATGGAAATTTCGACGTGAAATTGCCAAGATAAGTTCCACACATATATGCAGAGATCACATGTGATTCGAACCATACTTTTTGTTCAATTAATATTCCTTGTTTGGCCAACTCTTGTATATATTGTACATAATAGTTGTTATAAGAGTGGAATAAATCCCATCTGTTCAAATAGACTATTATTGACCAGAGTAGAAGCATCTATCTATCAAAAAAATTAAAGGAAAAGGTAAGGTGGTTTCGTGCTCTTTGCCAGCCGGAGCTTTTCAAAGTAACTTAAACCTTACACAATTGGCGCACAACGTGAAAGGGCCTGATTTTCTTGATGCTTCTGCTTCTGCAATGGTAGTCTGAACCACTGGTAACAGATTTTCGAGGTTTAGATTTCTGGATCGCAGGTGATTTCTGTTTTCTCCTCTTTTTGCTTTTCTACCTCTTTGGTCTCTTTATTTACCGTTTACAAGCTCATTCACCTCTCATTTCCATTATCTTATCTTATCTACCTAACTTATCGGGAAGTGAGACTTGAAAGTAGCTTGTATCTTTATCGATATGTCTATGAATCCAAACTATTTGAAGGCTCATGAGCTGACTTATGAGGTTTCAATTCGTTTGGGTAAGAAGGTAACTGATTCAGTTGAGAGAAATCGTAAGACTTTGAGAGGTTCTCTTTCCCAGGAAGGAGCAAACCGTAGTTTTGTTGCTTTAGTTGATGTCTATACTTTTGATGAAAATGTAGCTGAACTTGGGATTTCTCTCAAAGAGATTTCTGAACTAGTAGGTAAATTTGAAGCAACCTCTTCTAAAGATGAGTATAACCGAATAACATCCAGATTGGTTCATTGTTCAGGTAGATTGCATAGATTGCAACCTAATAATGATAAAGAAGCCGAGATTAAACAGGCCTTACAAACAGAACTTTTCGGTTTGGAATCAGATTTGGCTGATAAACGTTTTGATGAGCCTCCAGCTTCATCAACTCCGATTAAGAATTCTTTGCATAGTCCAGGTGTAGCATTGGAAAATATTTCCCCTAGTTTATCAAAAAAAGTTCCAGTATTTAAGTGGGGTATTGAAAAATTCTCTGGTAGGGAACCTTTAGTTCCATTTCTCGATTTAGTTGATTCACTTAAAATTTCACGAGGTTGTACTGATCATGACTTATTTGAGTCAGCTTCAGATTTGTTTCAATTGGACGCGTGGACGTGGTGGCACAATCATTATATCAGAAAAAGTTTCAAAAATTGGTCCGAACTAATAACAGGTTTAAAACAGACTTTTTTGCCATCTAATTACGACCAAGTTCTGATGGATGAAATTAAATCTAGGAAACAACAACTGGGAGAATCAGTAACTATTTTTATTAGTTCTCTGGAATCACAATTCAACAGATTGACGGCCCGTCGTTCTGAACAACAGATTGTTTCTATTATTAGAGCTAACTTACTACCTGATTTTATTAAGGCTTTGATTTTACAGGATATAGATACCTTGCCTAAATTAGTTTCTCTTTGTAAACGTATTGAAGATACCTTACCCTCCGATTTGCTTCACAAGTTTCCTAAGAAGTTAGCTGTTTCTGAAGTAACCTCTAGTGTAGTTTGTTGGAATTGTCGCTCAACTGGACATAAGTATTCGACATGTAAGAAGCCTAGAAAAATTTTTTGTTTTGGTTGTGGCTCTGAAGGAAAGACGAAACTTTCCTGTAAAATGTGTCAAAAAAATGTACAAGCTGGTGGATCTATGGCAGCAGGTGGCCATCAGCTAAGTCCAAATCCAATTCAGACTGCCACAAAAAATCAAAATTCAAATCAAAACGGAAAAAACGGAACAACAACAAAAATTTAAGATCTTTTAATAACAATCACTTTGATCATGACTCTTGGAAAGATTGGCTTATTACTGTTAAAAATTTCTACAACTCGAATAATGTTCCTAAAACACCTGAAGTCGATCAGTTACAACCAGAAAAACCCTTATTGAACAATAACGTCTCTATTCAACCCCTACTAGATAGACGTGCTCAAGACAATCGGCCTTATCTGAACGTATCTGTTGAAGATGAAAAAGTACCGGCTCTGCTTGACAGTGGCAGCAATATCTCAATTCTCGGTTCATCCTTTCTCTATATCTTACAAAAACTCAATTTGGCTATTGTGAGCCTAACAACAGCTGATGGAAGTTTACAGAATACCTTAGGATATGTTTTACTGCCTGTTACCATTAATGATATCTCAAAAACTTTGAAAGTTCTTATAGTGCCCTCAATCAGTCATAAATTGATCCTGGGGATGGATTTTCTTAAACTTTTCAATATTAAAATAGACTTTTCTAAATTTCTTTATGATACATCTTTGCTTTCTTCTGCAGCTATCCATACTATTCAGCCTTCAGATAACCTATCTGTAGTTCAACGAGAAGAACTAAATGAAGTAATTGAGTTGTTCAAACTTATTGGCCCTGAACATGAAATTGGTAGAACTCATTTGCTGACTCATCATATCAAAACTGAAGGTAGTCCTATAAGACAAAGACAGTATCCATTATCTCCTGCAATGCAAACCATCCTTAATAAAGAAATTGACAAATTGATAGAACTCGATGTGATCGAACCGGTGACGGAATGCGCACCATGGTTGTCTCCCCTATGGCTTGTTGCAAAGAAGAATGGCACGCATAGAGTAGTTTTTGATGGTAGGAAATTGAATTCTGTAACAGTCCCAGACAGCTATCCGATGCCTCTCATCGATACAATTATTAGTAAAATCAAAAATGCCTCCTTTTTAAGTTCCATAGATTTAAAATCCGCTTTTTTTCAAATACCTTTGGACGAAGAGTCCAAAATTAAAACAACTTTTTCAGTACCAGGTAGAGGTCTGTTCTGCTTCAAGGTTTTACCTTTTGGCCTTAATAATTCAGCTCAGGCAATGTGCAAATTAATGGATAGGGTCATTGGTCCATCGTTGGAACCTTACGTTTTTTATTACATTGACGATATCATTATTGCAACGCCTGATTTTGATACGCATTTAAATACCTTGAGAAGACTTCATAAAAGACTCAAAGAGGCTAATTTAACTGTTAATTTCGAGAAATGTATGTTTTGTCGTCCTTCTTTAAAATTTCTCGGTTTTGTAGTCGACGAAAAGGGCCTCAGAACAGATCCTGAAAAAGTCCAGTCAATTTTGGAATATCCTGTTCCTAAGAACACTACACAAATAAGGCGGTTGATTGGATTGATTGGGTATTATAGGAGGTTCCTGAGGGACTTCTCGACGATGTGTAGTCCCATTTCGGACTTGTTGAAGGGTCGAAAAAAAGGTCAGAATATTGTGTGGACGAGGGAAGCAGACGAAGCCTTCTCTCAAATAAAATTGTCATTAACAACTACACCTATTTTAGCTAGTCCAGATTTTAGTAAAAGGTTTTGCTTAGCTTGTGACGCTTCGAATGTCGGAGTAGGCGGAGTCCTTTTTCAGGAACATGACGGTTTAGAACATCCTATCGCGTATTTCAGTCGTACCCTGAATAAATGCCAACGAAAATACTCGACCACTGAAAAAGAATTGCTTGCCGTGCTCCTATCCATTGATCATTTCCGTCCTTATATTGAAGGTACCGAGTTCACTGTGATAACAGATCATTCATCTCTCATTTGGCTCAGTACGATGAAAAATCCCTCACCTAGAATAGCTCGGTGGATTATGAAGTTATCTAGTCACAGGTTCAAAATTGTACATCGTGCGGGAGTACTTATGAATGTACCGGATTCTCTATCTCGAATCCCTGAAGCATTGGAATCTGCAGTTTTGGACTTATCTATGCTCAAACCTGATAAATGGTACCGTGAAATGCTCAGCAGAGTGACGTCCAGGCCATGCCTTTATCCCGATTTTAAAGTTGACAGTAATGTCTTATACAAGCATGTCCTGTGTAAGTCGATATTACCCGATAGTTTGTCTGAGTGGAAAATTGTTGTTCCCACTGCGAATAGAGACCAAATTTTAAAAATGTACCACGACAACCCAACTGGCGGTCACTTAGGTGTATTCAAGACTTTATCCCGAATTTCGTCCTTGTACTATTGGCCAAAAATGCGCGAATCAATTTTAACTTATATCCAGAAATGTAAGATTTGTGCCTCTTGTAAATCTAGTAATTTGCCTCAAGCTGGTCGAATAGGGAATTATCGAAATATCAGTTTTCCATTTCAGTTAATTTCAGCAGATCTTTTGGGACCTTATCCCAGATCTAAGAATGGTAATCGATACGCCCTGGTTGTTACTGATTGGTTCAGTAAATTTGTCTTGATTCAGCCTTTAGCTCGTGCAACTACCAAGGCCGTCTGCAAATTTCTTGAAAATCAAGTTTTTCTGTTATTTGGTGTACCGCAGATAATAGTTGTTGATAACGGTGTACAGTTTACATCTAATGAGTTCAAGGCACTAATAAAAAAATACCATGTACAAAAAACTTGGTACAACGCACGTTATTTTCCTCAGATTAATCCAACCGAAAGGGTGAATAAAACTATTACTACAGCCATTAGATCATTCATTCATGAAGATCACAAAACCTGGGACGAACATATCTTCGAGATAGCTCAGGCTATTAGATTGGCCAGGCATGAGGTTACAGATCTTTCACCTTCATACCTCTGTTTCTTAAGGAATGTACCCACTGATGGTGCTTTTTACGGACAAATTTCGGAAAACGCGAATAATATAGTATCTATACAAAAAAAGGTATTAGACCCCCTTTTTCAGGAAAAGTTGCCTGATTTGTATGAAAATGTCCGGAAAAGAATCTATCACGCTCACAAAGTAAACGCACAACGTTACAACCTAAGACGGAGAGATGTCAGATTTCGTGTCGGTGATAGAGTTTGGAAGAAAAATTTTGTCCTTTCCGATGCGATAAATCAGTTTTCTGCCAAATTAGCGCCTAAGTTTGTTCCTTGTATAATTAAGAGGGTTTTATCACCGGTTGTGTATAACTTAGAAGACTTGAACGGAAATAATCTCGGGGACTTCCATGTTTCACATATTAAACTCGATATTACACAGGATGATGCTGATCCATCAGATGATAACGCTGCAGATTGATCATTTCCCTTATCTGTACCTTTGTATGTTTTCCCTATTACTCCTTCCCTCTATTGTTTTTTTTGGGCATTCCAAGACCTTTCTCTTACATATCGTTATCTTACTTATCTTTATCTTTTCCTTCAGGTACTTTATTTATTACCTTACTAAAAGAGTCTGAATGCCTGTTAATTCGCTGGGGTTCATCGCCGTTATGCAATATTTAATATTTATGAATTTGAGCGTAACTGTGAATGTACTTTAGATATCTCAATTTTTAATTAGGGATCTCTAGGATTCTGTGACTTTCATTATTTCTTGTATCTTTTCCTAACTGATGAATCGTGAGATTCATATTGCAAGTAACCCTTGCTGGCGCCCACTACCTATATTCCTTTTTTGCTATCCTCGATCAATCTGTAGACGTATAACTTATTTACCTAATTGCCTTAATACCTGACAATTACTATATCACTGGTTTTTCTTTTTTTGCGTATTTTGGGCCGGTAGAATTTGTGGGAGATTTTTCTCTTTTGAGTTATATCTTTTCGCAGATTCTCAGGCGGCGTGGTGTTACCTTATCTTTTCTCGTTCAATATATCGTCCAACTCGAAATATTTTTTTTGAAAGGTACACCATGCTTGGTTGGGAGGGTCACTTGTGACGACACGTCAAGTCTATAACAACAAGACAAAAACAGAACTACCGATTTTTACCTTTATCTTCATCTTAATAACGATAAGAGTACATATATCTTTACCTATCTCTATTATCAGTTGAGTGTCTTCATTTTGTTTGTGTTGAAGTTGAGGAAATATCTTGTTCTAAGGTGTGATGTATATTATCTTTCTCTTACCTTCATATACATCTACACATAATTGGAGCGATTGAGGGTTGTACGTATTAATCTGTTACGGCAAAGGCTGTGAAATTCTCGGCGTGCAAGCATCAACATTTTCTCTTTCAACTCGACTTAACATAATTTTTAATTTGAATCATTGAGTATTGTTTGCAAAATCTGTTACGGCAAGAGCTGTGAAATTCTCTGCGAACGGGGCTCAGTGTTTCTTTCCCTTTTATCGACTCAACTGATTCCTCTCATCTTATCGTTTGGAATTTAATATTTACCGGTTTTGACATTGTTGTATTCTTCATTTGTTCCTATTTCTTTTTGTTGTTATCGATAATATCTTATAGCTACATCTCGTTAACTTTCAATGTTGAATACAACATATATTTTTTTCACAGAATTAGACTGAAAGTCTCCTCTGCACTCCTGGTGGATGCACTTGATGGGGAAATGGATTTCCTGGGTCGTGATTGGGACTGGACAGTACACGAGGTGACCTTTGACCAAAAGCGAACGCAATGCTGACCTTGAGAGCCTACCCAACACCCTCTCTGGCTCTCAGTCACAGTCATGATCCACGGATTCCTGAACTCCGTCAAGTTGCGGAAGACAGATCTGTATTGGGGGTGGAAGGTTTAGTTCACTTGGATGGACGTCGATCATTGGTTCGGCGGCAGAGTTTGGGGTGATATCCTCTGTATAAGTAAACCCTCATACCCTTCTTTCTTTGGCCCTTCAGGCATAATTACTAATAACCATAAAAATTCATTACTTTTTGTTCTATTTTGTCTCATTAAAGGGTATGTTCGGGAGGTACCTTGGTATCTCCTGTTTCACTTTACACTGTGGCGTCTTAAATATTTTATGCAGGGTTCGAATTTACACTATACACTGTCGTTCTCTGTCATATTATATTCAGGGTAATTTGTCTTTCACGTCGTTTCTTAGCTTCAAGGGAGAAAAAGATCTTTCGCACTGTCCCCTACAGAAATATTGACTTCATACACCTCTTTAATTTATTAAATAATATGCTTGCTCCAAATTTAACTATGTTTTCACATTAACTTGAGAAGCTGTGTCTTATAATACTGAAAAGCTTTGTCTGATCAATGTTTAGACGCAATTGTAATTTTTGGCTGTCAGTTATATATATAAGAAAAAAAAATTTTCTCAATTTTCAAAATTTTTTTACCGGGTAAAGGGGGTGTGTAACGGCTCAATTCTCCAAATTGAAACTTTGATATGAATGACTTTGAGAGCGCCTGTATCTGTGCTCGATCGATGATATCGACCCCCACCATGCGCTGCGCACCTGCGAGCTAATTCTACAGTTGCCGAGAATTTCCTTTTTCTCATCTCGGACAGCGTTGTATAAACAAACGTCTTTAAAAAATAATAGATTCTAACTTTTCCGAATAAAATTCAGTTCTCAATAAGTTATTTATCTGTGGCGATTTATAAGAATCGGTAAGTGTCTATGTTTATATTGATCAGACAAATGTTGTTCCACTTTGATTTTTATCAACTCATTTGTTTTATGTAGAAGGAATCAGTAGAAATACCGTAAGTTTTTTCAGCTAACACGTAGTTTTCCACATGCTTCCCGGAAATATCTAATGAATCAAATTGCCTTCTAAATTATTTTAACTTGCTTTCTATTCATTAACTAATTTTTCGTTTCACAATTTCTGGATTTCTCTAACGTTTTTTTTCCCCTTTTTTATCGATTTATCTGTGCCAGTGCGTTCCTTGTGAACACATGGACATTTTTTCCTCCCTTAAATTATTATCGTTATGTGAATGGATATTGTCAGAGATCGCTGGAGATTGTGGAACATTTTCGATTCGAATATTTACCAAATTGTTTTCAACAGCTTTTTGGAGAGAGTTAGAACTCCACTTTTTTGCTGAAGCTGAGGATTCTTCGAGGAAAGTTGACCTTGAAGATTTTACAAGGAGGCTGCTTTTGAGGAGAGATATAGAAGCCGATTATCTTTGGTGGCGACCACATTGAGAAGATTCGTTCCCTCTTCCGAAATTCGATCCATCCAGCCACTATGGAAATTTCGACGTGAAATTGCCAAGATAAGTTCCACACATATATGCAGAGATCACATGTGATTCGAACCATACTTTTTGTTCAATTAATATTCCTTGTTTGGCCAACTCTTGTATATATTGTACATAATAGTTGTTATAAGAGTGGAATAAATCCCATCTGTTCAAATAGACTATTATTGACCAGAGTAGAAGCATCTATCTATCAAAAAAATTAAAGGAAAAGGTAAGGTGGTTTCGTGCTCTTTGCCAGCCGGAGCTTTTCAAAGTAACTTAAACCTTACAAACCCGAGCGGATATACGCCGAAGAAGAAGACAGTGGAATGCTATTTCGGACGACAGGGGTGCTGCAGAAAAGGAGACGCCTGTAGATTCAGCCACACCATCCAGGGTGTTCGGGGACCGAACGTCTTTAGGAGGGGGCAGTGTAGCGGACGAAGTCCGCCTGAATACGTCTCTGGACTCTCTGATTCCGCGTAGGAATTCTTTAGTCTGTTCAAATATAAGAGAATGTAAACAAACAAACCAAATCGGTTTGTTTTGCGCATACTAACAGCTTATTGGTCAAAGGATCTTTTCTACAATTCTTGTCACGCCCCCAAAAGACTGCCAGGATCGTACTTAAAGCTTAGAACGGAATGTCGATAGTAGGTACAGAAAAGGACTGATTATATGTCATATAGGGGGAGAAGACGGATTTGTAGAGAACGGCCTATGGTTTTTCGAATCGAAAAAATCCGGAGATTACCATCAGGAAATGAACGGGGAATCGTTCGAAAAGTGGTTCTCAACAATTTTGCCAACTCTGGATCATAACGCTGTCATCGTAATGGACAACGCCAGTTATCATTCGAGAAAAATGGAATCGATGCCGTCTTCAACCCGCAAGGAAGATGTCAAAAATTGGTTGCTCAGTAAAAATATTTCCTTCGAAAATGATCTTTTGAAGGCGGAACTTCTTGCTCTGGTCAAGGCAAATAGAGGGAGGTATGAAAAATTAATTATAGATGAAATGGCCAATGAGACGGGAAGAACAGTATTGAGACTCCCACCATATCATTGCGAGCTGAATCCAATCGAGCTCATTTGGGCTCAAGTAAAAGGAAAAGTAGCTGCTCAGAACTCCTCATTTAAAAGTGCTGAGGTTCGTAATTTGTTTCTGGGAGCTATAGGCTCGATTGGTGCTGAGAAATGGAAGAAATGCATACATCATGTTGTAACTGATGTCGAAGAAAAAATGTGTCAGCTCGATAATATCATGGAGTCAACAATGGAGCGAGTGCTGGTGAATCTGGATGAAAGTGACACAGAAGAAGACCAACAAAATTCTGAATAATTTTTAATAGGGTAATACATAATATATTATTTTGGACGCTGCATTATTTTTTTCAAACTTATGACATTTGTAATTTGAATATATTGAATAAATGAATTTGAGTTTATATGATTGTGTGAACTATCCTCGATCCGACCCTGGAGCCCTGAAATAAAGTCTCTACCTGAAGAAAGTCCATCCTACCTCTGCGCTACTTTGTTTATTTTGATGTCTCTTATATTTGAACAGAGTATAGAAGCCTTCCAGAGACTATCTGGAGCGTTCTAGAAACAGAGCCGTATTGGGTATATAAAGACGCGCACGATGAGGACAGTCAGTTACTATCTGAATAGAGCCGGATTGAATTGTGAATCGCGAATTCCAAGTAGTGAATATAAATCAGCATTATTAGCAAGTGTGTAAATAAATCAGTATTAGTTATTGCACATAAATTAGTGTGATCAGTTAATGGTATCTATATATATAAAAGAAAGATGTTGGTTACACCATTTATAACTAGAGATCGGATGGACTGTTTGTTATGAAACTTCATTTAAGGAATCGTCTTCGGTCTGGTTATTATAAAATACAATAAAACTTCGAAAAAATTGATGAAAGTTTTACTTATGCAGGAAATTCTTTTGAATAAGGCCACTAGATGTCGCTACCGTTGATGCGTAATCGTACAGTGAATAGAGTCACTATACGTAGTCGTAGGTTGATATTACCGCTGTTGGATGGCGATATGTGATTCGCATAGAACTCATGGTAACATGGAATTCTATTGCCAGATCAAAAAGCGGGTAAACTTATCTGAAGTTGGTGGAACAGTGAATTTTCACCGAAAGATCAAGTATCTGATTTTGACGATCAGTTTCAAACGTGAGTTGGCCATCTTCATATTTCTTCTTTATTTTTGAAATGCTTACGAATTTCTGTTTGGGTAATAGATATATTTGCGGAAATAACTGAATCCAAAATTGCCCATAATTAGTAATTGACATATTAAATTCGTGTTTCGGTTCGCACAGAGACAGTATTGTAAGCGTCAATAATTTTGAAACGTTTGCTCATCGAGCTTTCACTTATGATATACAATAATGTTTCATGGGTTGCCTAATCTGATCTGGTCGAATGACCATCAATAAATTTGAATATGAGTTCAACATAATTCACAGTGTTGATAATTTTGTCGTGTCGATCGTACTATCGACATTTTAACATCTCGATTTGTCTTCTAACGAGCTTGATATCGTCAACTTAATTGAACAAATTGAAGAGATATGATGGTGGACGCCAAAGGGTTCAGAGATATTAAATTGAAGAGAGATTGACAGCTCATATCCATGGAATAATGAGAATCGCGCTGCTCTACCAACTGAGATGTTTACCCATTATTTTGAGCTTAGCAGCATAGCTAAGATGTCTAAAATAATGGTGTGACCACTGATTAGATTTTGAGAATATAAGAAAAGTTTTGTTTTTGCCACTTCAGGATGGGATATTAACAAATGACTGATTTTTCAATTCTGGTCGACGGGCTGTGTTAATAGTCGATAGTTCATTAAAGGAATAATTTTTGTTCATATTCTTGACATGTTGATTCATATAAGAGGAAAGGTACCTATAATATGGATTATACTCCTGCTATTCACAGTCACATGAGGTACTGCAAAAAGAGAACTGTACAACAATTAAAAACAAAAAGTTATATGTTCAAGTTCAACAATTAGTTACCGCTTAAATAAAGACAATTCTTTCCATGTGAATTACAAAATTATTAAAATTTTTGATATTTTGAACTTAATTCTGCCTAATTTTTTTCCTGCTTGAAAAAAAAGCAATGGTAAGTTTATACAACTTTTAAGTATAGTTCAGGCGGTACAAAGTTCGCCGGGCCAGCTAGTTGTAAATAAATTAGACAATTTAATTCAGCAGACAATTTGTTTGAACCCCGAGAACGTTACAATATTGTTCGAAATTCTCTATAGACCTAAAATATTTTTGGAGCCTGAGCACTTCCGGTTATACAGGTTGTGAAAATAAATTTCTTCGAAAATTTTGTTTTTCTTTTAATTCGTGAATGATATGATTGAGTATTCAATGGTGAATAGATTTCTGTTAAAACCATTGTATTCATTCAAATAGTTTTCAAAATATCCTAATAACTCATCGAAAAAAACCTGAAAAAAAGTAGAATATTCATAGTCAGTACTTATATGTTCATTTTTCTTATTCTGAACTGTTCTCACAACGTCGAAGTAGGAATGTGGAAAGGTCATGAATCTTTCGAATTTCATAAATATCATCACAGGGTGTCGAAAACTGTGATCGAAAATTGGGCATAACTTCTGTTGTTCACATTAGAACCCTATTTTTTTATGATTGCGTTTGATTCTGCAAAAAAAATGATGATAGTACTCTCAGATACTCGAGCTCCTAAATTCAGTAATTCCCTAGTTATTTGAGCTTTTCTGGATTCATGTCGTACGTAGATTCAAATTCATCGAATCTAAACAGATTCGATCATGAATATCCTTTTGAAACCATAGTTACAACTAATAATTAGACCTGTCACTTGTGAATGGGATTATTTATCTTCTGTGATCACAGAAAATTTTCATGCAAAAGATAAGATGCATTTGACTCTACGTACAACATGATTCCAGAAAAGCTCAAATAACTCGGGAATTACTGAATTTAGGAGAAAGAGCATCTGAGAGTGCTATCATTATTTTTCTTTGCAGAATCCAACGTGATCATAAAAAATAGGGTTCTAATTTGAAGTTATGGCCAATTTTCGATCATAGTTTTCGACACAAAATTTGAAACACCCTGTGATGATATTTATGAAATTCAAAATAAGCATGACCTTTCCACATTCCTCTACTTTGACGTTGTGAGAACAGTTTGCACTTGGAATGTCCAGTAGAGTAAAATAAACATAATACTAACTATGAATATTCGACTTTTTTTCAGGTTTTTTTTCGATATTTTGAAAAATATTTGATTGAATACAATGATTTTAACAGAAATGTATTCCCCATTGAATACTCAATCATATCATTGACGAAAACATAGGAAAACAAATTTTGAACAAATTTGTTTTCACTCCCTGTATAACCGGAAGTGCTCAGACTCCCAAAATATTTTTGGTCTGTAGAGAATATTGAACAATATCATAATCCCAATTTTCAGATTTCAAATATGTCCAGTTCTCCAGAAACGTCTAATATGCACTCGAACTTGGACACCCTGTATAAAAACACAAAGCCATATTCCATGATCTGTGACTTGATTCATAACTCATATCACTTAAGGATTTTTCAATTCCGCTGTTCTCTTTATTTGTTTTATGTTAATCTTATTTCATATTTCAAGGTCGTAGTCATAACTCTGTGATTTTTTTCGAAGTTTATACCTATAACTCCAGAATGTTTTATTTATTTGTGTTGTTTATTTTTTTTTGTTAATTCCATATCATTATAAATTATAATATTATTTCCAAGCCGAAGTCATATAGCCCTGCGATTTTTTCTCAAAGATGATATAACTTTTTTTGTTGTTGATTTTCTCATAGATAAAATTTAAAAAATCGAATTGTGCTCTGGGGGGGGGTAATTACCCCCCTTTAACCCCCCCCCCCTTAGGACCGCCCTTGTTACAGTCCACTGCGACCTTAAGGTCTATTGTGCCCCCTGACAGAGCTGTCATCATCGCGCCTCCTACAGCTCGCCCTCCAGTTCCAGAGATTTGATGAAATCCAGTATCTGGGACGGCTTCAAGGAGGATAACTCCCCACTTCTACAAGTTTCTTGTCCAAAGCTACCTTTCCTTTGGATTACAATGGCAGAGCATTCCGTAACCAGGTGAATAGGAGTTTCTTCCTCCTCCCCACAGAATCTACACTCATCAGTGTCCGATAAACCCATTCTCAACAGATGCTTCTTTAGGCGACAATGTCCTGTGAGAAAGCCAGTGAGTAGGTGAAGTTGGTTTTTACTGAGATCCAGATATTTTTTGGATCTAGCAGTTTCAAAGTTCCGGAGGAACTTTTTGGAGTGATCCATTCCTGGGAGATTCCGCCAGAGTTTTTCTCTTTCGGTTTTCTCCTTCAGCATAAATTCCTTCTTATAGGTGCATTTTCCTATACCACAGAAGGGTTCTGGGCCAGTGAGTGGCGTCTGTGCGCCCTTTCTGGCCAGTTTATTGGCCTCTTCGTTTCCTACGATTCCCGAATGACCGGGAACCCAGATTAAAAAGACCTTATTCTTCTTGCCTACCTCATTGAGTTTGTTTCGGCACTCCCAAATCAGCTTTGAACCCGAGGGGTATCTTTTCCGGCAAATATACCGAAGAAGAAACCCCCTCAGATCGTTGGCACAAGGCAATTACCGACCTGAGCCCGAAGCCCGACCTACGTCAACACCGTTCGTCCCAATCTACAAATGGTTGATTTCGTTTGATGGCACCCAAAGTGTCACCGATTTCATGGATGAAGTGGAGAGACTTGTAGAGTCACACAAAGTACCCTTGAAACAGGTTTTCGACACTAATATCGAACTTTTGAGGAAAGACGCTCGGGATTGGTTCTTCCCCAGAAGGGGAATGCTTCGGAACGAGGACGACTTTAAAAAACAGTTGAAAGACGCGTTCCCACCTGCAAATTACGAGGAGAATCTGTTGGAGGAAATAAAAAGGCGAATGCAGGACCCATACGAGAAACTTCTGCTCTATGTTACGAGGATGCAGAACCTGTTCCAGAAGCTATCCTGTATTCGACCGTCCGAAGGGGAACAGATCCGTCTGATTAGACAGAGATTGCTACCTTTCCTACAACAAGCCTTGGCCTTTCAAGAAACTAGGACCTATGATGAGCCCATACGGAAGGGAAAAGTGTTCGAACTAGTCCAATGGCAGATGAACCACCGGACCGGACTGATCAACAGAAAGCAATGAGAGTCTCCTTCCAGACTCAATGTCTCCGCTATGGTGGGTACGGCCACATGCGACGAGAGTGCCGGAGACCCCCGAAACTGTTTTGTTCTCGATGCCAGAGGAAGAATATTCTCGCCAGAGACTGCCCGTGTTCGGAGAACTAAATGAAGGTATGGGATCGGGGTCGGCCATTTCTCTGGGGACTCCACTGACATCTTCCGTCTATAACGAAAATCGTCCGTTAGTAGAGGTTCATGTGAATCCCGATAAGTGCGAATTTGTCCACAAGTCCTTGAAGTGTCTTGGACATGTTGTCACCTCCGATGGCATCTGCACCGATCCCGACAAAGTTTCCTCGATACTGGCTTTTCCTATTCCGAAAACTGTCCGAGAACTGCGCCGATTTCTTGGAGTTGGCAGCTGGTACCGTCGTTTCATCGAAAACTTTTCCGAGTTGGTTTCTCCGTTGACTCTATTACTGCAGAAGAAACACCGATGGAAATGGGGAGCAGACCAGCAAAAGGCCTTCGAACTCCTGAAACAAAAACTCACAAAATCACCTATAGTGGCTTGTCCGGATTTTACCCAGCCCTTCGTTCTACAAACAGACGCCAGTGACATAGGCCTTGGAGGAGCCCTGACACAAGTGATAGACGGGGACGAGAGAGTAATCGCCTATGTAAGCCGTACGTTAAACCCAGCATAGAGAAATTACTCCGTTTCAGAAAAGGAATGTCTCGCCATAGTATTTTCAATAGAAAAACTGCGGCCATACCTGGAGGGATTCCATTTCACCGTTATTTCCGACCACATGAGTCTGAAATGGTAAATTCCATCACATCACCGTCCGGAAGAATCGCTAGATGGGCAGTTTTTCTCCAGCAATTCGACTTCGAAGTCCAGTACCGAAAAGGATCAATGAACAAAGTTGCTGACAGTCTGTCCCGGAATCCGTTGCCGTCCGTGGAAACAACCCCTGTAAATGGTATAACAAGAAGCTTCAGGAGGTGAGAAAAGATACAGAAAATTTCCCTGATTACTCCGTAGAAAATGGAGAATTATTCAGGCATTTCTGTGACTCATCCTACTTCACTGAAGATGGATCCGGCCGACCCTGGAAGCTCTGCATACCTACCGAACAACGAACTGAAATACTGAAAGAAAATCACGACTCCGAATTAGTTGGTCACATAGGAATTGCCAAAACCATTTCCAGGATAGCCCGGAATTACTACTGGCCAGGGATGTTTAAAGACATTGCGAAATACAGGAACTGCATTTCGTGCCAAAAGTACAAAGTTTCGCAACAGAAAACTCCTGGGAAGATGCAACCACATCGAATGGCAGATGCACCGTTCAAAGAAGGAAAAATTCCTACATGGAATGTAGGAATTGATGAGAAAATTGGAAGAAGCAGCCTTTATGGCCATAACTCCTAACCCAATCAGTGCACCCTCTCTGGAAATCAAGGACGTCTGTGCACCAATTATAAGATCTGAATTGAGGAGAACGCACTCGGCTAAGAGTGGCAATTAACACTTCATATTATACAACTTGAAGAGTGCAATAATTACCTGCTCTGGTAGACTAGTGGAGTGGTTAGAGTGAATGGAATTTCGAAGTTGCAACATAATAACCCGTGTTCGAATCCCAACAGTCGAAAAAAAAAGTCCAAAGTACTAGTCCAGAAAGTTTGGCAAAATCAGGTCCTTCTCAGGACCAACAACACCCTGAAGACGGCAGGCGAATGCGTGTTGAAACGTCGGTAACAACTTACCGTATAGATAATGTTATGTATTAGATTAAGTCAAAAGGAAGAAGAAGTGTCAAAAGTGTTTATTCTATGGTTGACACTGTGAATAGAAGATCTATGATTTATTTAGAGAATATAACCTATGTTTGATGTCTCAACTAAATGTGAGTTACCCTTTTTCCCGGAATATATAATTAAAGATTATTAAACTAATCAAACTTTTTATCCGTTTACCCGTACACCACAATTATTGGCGACGAGGATTGAAAAGTAAGGACTTGGATATTTTCTGGCAAATTGATTCCTGTTAGCTGGAAAAGTGCAATTTTTTTTAACCGCATGTTACCCGAAAATGGCGCAGGAAATAGTAGTTGTGAGTAATGGTATTTGCCAATTAAATGGGTTCAAAGCAGGCGATGATTTCGAAATATTTATCGAGAGGCTAGAGCAATATTTCATCGCTAATGCAGTAGGAGAAGACAGAAGAACAGCTGTTTTATTAACACTGGTAGAGGAAGAAGTCTACAAAACAATTAAAAATTTATGTGACCCAATATTACCCAAACAAAAGTCATATAAGGAGCTGATTGAATTGTTGGACACACAGTACAAAGCCAGAGTAAGTGTCTTTCGTAAGAGAATAATATTCAACAACTTGAGACAAGGGGCTGAGTCTATCAGCGAATGGTTCGTAAAGATTAAGCAATTGGCTGCTCCATGTAAGTTTGGTAATTCCCTCAGTGAACGAGTAAAAGATAAATTTGTTACTGGTTTGAAGAATGGTCCAATTTTAGATCGATTGTGTGAAGAGCCTGAGAGCAAAACACTAACGGAGTTATATGAAATAGCAGTAGGAAAGGAAGCTGCAATTAGGGAAACCAGGGTGATAGATGTCAATAAGATCAAACCATATCAGGGAAAGAAAAAGGAAGAATGTCATTTCAAAAAGAGGGCACCAAGACAGGAAGACTCGCAGAAAGGTCCTAAGTGTTTCGCATGTGATGGTATTGGACATGATTTTGCAAAGTGTAAGTTCAAACAGTTTACTTGTAGAAAGTGTAAAAGAAGGGGGCATATAGAAAAGGCATGTAAGGGGGAAGTGCACTCAGTAGAAAATGATTCAGAAGATGTGCATGTTTTCGAAATGTTCAATTTAAAAAGCGAGTATTCTAACCCTATTTTTGTAAAAGTGTATTTGAATGATAGATTAGTTGATATGGAGGTGGATACAGGAGCTGGTTTAAGCTGTATGCCATTTAACATTTACTCAAAATATTTTAGAAATATTCCATTATCAGAAACTCCAGTCAGATTGAAAACATATGACGGTACAGTTATTATTCCTAAAGGAAGTTTAGGACTGAAAGTAGGTATTAATGGAGTGGAACATAAATGTAGTCTTATGGTAGTAGAAAAGGGATGTAGATTATTACTAGGTAGAGATTTATTGGAAAGATTCAACATTGATTTGCGGACTATATTCAAGGACATTTATTCGGTTGAAAAACAAACACAGTTAAACCAATTATTAGATAAATTTGGTGAATTATTCAAGAAGGAACTAGGTTGTTATAATGGTTCTGAAATTTCACTGGATATAGATCCAAACGCAAAACCCATTTTTTGCAAGCCAAGGCCGGTTCCATATGCTTATCGAGATAAAGTTAAACAAGAATTGTTTAGATTGATAGATTTAGGTGTTATCGAAAAGGTTAATCATTCAGATTGGGGTACACCTTTAGTTATCGCGTTGAAGCCTGGTGGCAAAGATATTAGATTATGTGCTAATTATAAAGCTACAATAAATAAGCATTTAGAGAATGTTAACCATCCGTTACCATTAATTCAAACGATATTTGCTGCTTTGCAGGGAGGCAAACAGTTTACGAAGTTAGATTGTAAAGATGCTTATAATCAGTTGAAAGTGGATGAGAAAACAGGTTTACTTTTAGCTTGGAGTACGGATTTAGGTATTTTCAAATTGAAAAGGTTGCCTTTTGGAACTAAGCCAGCTTGTTCGATATTTCAGTTAATTCTAGAAAAGGTTTTGAGTGGAATACCGAGAGTAGTAGTCTTTATAGATGACATTGTAGTCACAGGGAAGAATGAGGAAGAGCATTTGCAAAATTTAGAACAGGTGTTGAGTAGATTAAAACAGTTTGGATTTAGATTAAATAAACAAAAATGTGAATTTTTCAAAGACAGTATTACGTATTTAGGTCATCATATTTCAGCAAAGGGTTTGAAAAAGGATTTTGACAAAATTGAAGGTATTTTAAAATGTTCACAACCTAAAAATGTAACGGAAGTGAAAGCTTTTTGTGGCATGGTTAATTATTATCATAAATTCATTCCACATATTTCCACTGTTTTAAAACCGATGTATGAACTATGCAAAAAGAACATTCAGTTTAAATGGTCGAAAAAGTGTGATGATGCATTTAGCTTAATTAAAAAGAAGTTAGTTTCAGATGAAATCCTGACACATTATTCTTTAGATAAGCCTTTAAGACTATCGTGTGATGCTTCGTTTTACGGAATAGGAGCTTGTTTATCGCATGTTGAGGCAGATGGAAGTGAAAAGCCAGTCTGTTATATTTCTAGAGTGTTAAACAAAACAGAACAGAATTACAGCATAACACATAAAGAAGGATTGAGCGTAGTGTGGGCTGTGAAAAAATTATATCATTTTTTAGCTGGAAGACATTTTGAGATAGTTTCTGATCATAAAGCGTTAATGACATTGTTCGGTGAAAATAAGAATTTGCCACAAATGGCAGCTGGTCGGGTTCAGCGATGGTCATTGTTTCTTTCCAACTTTGATTATACATTCAAATATGTGAAAAGCTCAGAAAATGTAAGAGCAGATGCGCTGTCAAGATTACCAAGTCAAACGGTCGTTAAGGAGTATGAGGACTCAGATTATGTGAATTTTGTGGAAAGTTTGAATGTCATTGATATCAATAGGGTCAGATCAGAAACCCGGAAAGATATTATTTTGGGAAAAGTTTTCAACTTGATCAGGTACGGTTTTGATAATGATAATAAAGATGAGAGGTTAAAACCATTTTATATTAGGAAGGAGGAGTTGTCTGTAGATAAAGGAGTAATAATGTGGGGATACAGAGTAGTTATTCCGTTTGTTTTGAGAAAGCAATTGTTACAGGAATTACATGCTAATCACGAAGGAATCGTTAGTATGAAAACTAGGGCTAGATCCTATTTTTGGTGGCCTTCTTTGGATGGGGATATAGAAAAATTAGCGAAAAATTGCGAAATTTGTATGAAGCAAAGACCAGAACCACCAAAAAGTAAGCTTAGTCCTTGGTTAAGGCCAAATAAGCCCATGCAAAGGGTGCACGCCGATTTTTTGGGTCCGTTTATGGGTAAGACTGTTCTTGTGATAATAGATGCTTATAGCAAATGGCCTGAGGCCTATATAATGAATAAGTCGGTAGATGCCAAGGAAACAATTGAGAAATTTAGGAATTTCATATCTACGTTTGGTTTAATGGAGGTATTAGTAACTGATAATGGTAGTCAATTCACATCTTTCGAATTCACAGAATTTTTATCTAAAAATGGCATTAAGTTTCTAACATCTCCTGTTGGACATCCATCTAGCAATGGTCAGGCAGAAAATCTGGTTAAAAGTTTCAAAAATAATTTGACTAAAAATGTAAAGGATAATTCCAATAGAGGGGTAAGTTTTGAAACACTAATGTCACGTTTTCTGTTCAGCTATCGAAATTCAAATCACGCCTCTACTGGAGTTACACCGTCGAGTTTAATGTTTAAATTTCAACCAAGAACGAGATTAGATATCTTGAAACCTATTGAACCAATGAAAAATAATTATAGTGATAAGGAAAGGAAAGGTATAAAAAAATTTGAGATTGGGGAGATAGTATATTGTAGAGACTTAAGGAATCTAAATAAAAAAAGTTGGGCTAAAGCAAAAATTGATGAACCAATTGGTGACTCTATATATTTATGTAAATTGTTAACAGAGGATCTGGTGTGGAAACGTCATAGAGACCAAATTATGAAATGTTATGAACAGGTTTTGGAAGAACCAGATGAGGTTCCACATAAGATCATTCTGAAAGAACTTAATGATGAATTATTAGGAGATAAGGTAACAGAAGAAATTGTTGAAGAAAATGTAACTTTTGAAACGAATGTTAAATGTAATAGTCAAACTGAACCTTCTGATGAAGTGTGCAATGATATAAAAGGTGTTATTAATGATAATCCAGTCAAAGATGGTAATATGAATAGATTTAATCTAAGACAGAGAAGGAATATTAAACCTCCTGATAAACTGAATTTATAGAGGGGGGATGTTGTTATGTATTAGATTAAGTCAAAAGGAAGAAGAAGTGTCAAAAGTGTTTATTCTATGGTTGACACTGTGAATAGAAGATCTATGATTTATTTAGAGAATATAACCTATGTTTGATGTCTCAACTAAATGTGAGTTACCCTTTTTCCCGGAATATATAATTAAAGATTATTAAACTAATCAAACTTTTTATCCGTTTACCCGTACACCACAGATAATGGAAATAGCCCATCTTTCAACGAGGTTTTACTTATACAAGGTGTTTCATGGGTAAATGAACATACGGTAACCTGAGCTAGAGCTACCCTAGGGGAGTTCAAAAAACTGATATGATAGGTCTAATGACTCTAATCAATTCCATAACCGAGATACAGGGTGGTTTATGTATTCACCAAAAATTTCAATTCCTCATAACTTTTGAACCAACCAGTATTGTCGGTTGATATTTGGAACATATGATTCACTTCTACAGGTCACTCGATTTTCTTTTGAATTTCCAAAAAATTCCAGGTCCGTTTTTGAAAAATATGGGACTTCTTCCAAGCTGCACATCAAAATATTGGGATTTGATTGAGATATTTGAAAAGAGCAGAAAATTCTCAATGGGGTTAGTAGATTTCATTGTCTCGCACGTCATTTTGCTAAAAGAGAGCTTCAAGGAAAGATCCAATTGAATATTGGTGTTGCCTTTTCCTATTTGAACCAGTAAAGATGAGAATAAAAGGCTATGACCTTACCAATAAACTGCCCTCTGCCTTCGCACAGCACCGCACTGTATCTAGATATATAACAAAAGATGTTGGTTACACCATTTATAACTCGAGATCGGATGGACTGTTTCTTATGAAACTTCATATATGGATTCGTCTACGGTCTGGTTATTATAAAATAAAATAGAACTTCGATGAATATTTTACTTATACAGGAAATGCTTTTCCTCCTTTTGAGTAAGGCCACAAGATGTCGCTACAGTTACAGTTACGCTACCGCTTATTCGTTGGTACTTCATTTGATATTATCCGCGTTAGATGGCGATATAAACAAATAGTGTGTAAAGTGACTATATTCCCTCTATAGTCACTGTATTAGTGTGTATTTTGAGTTGCCTACAACTCTGCGCTATTGGGCAAAACCAAAATGTCTTAGCGTAGGAGTACAGATGTCTAAAATGATTAGATTTCGTTGAGATATGAGAAAAGTTTCGTTCTTACCACTTCAGATGGCGCTCACACATCATGACTGATGATTATTAGTTATTTAATAGTAATCGTGAAGGTACTATATTTGACATTATCACAATTAAATGATGATGAATTTGTTGAGGCTTTCGCGGCCATCGATTGATGTCATCTGTTCTTTTTTCGAGTATTTCGGTCGTCGTGGTTTGAAATGGTCGAAAAAAGAACATTTGACATCAATTACTGTGTAATTTACATTTGGCTCATAGTACCATGAAAGGCTATTAACAGATCCAGATGCGGGTGAATATCACAGTGAATTTTTATCGAAATGACAAGTAAATCGGATTTTGGCGATGAGTTCCAATCGTGAGATGTCCATTCTCATCTCTTCTCATAATTTTTAAAATGTTTTTGAATTTCTGTTTGGGTAATAAATATATTTGCGGATATAACTGAATCCAAAATTGCCATTATTAGTGATTGACATATTATTTTTGTGTATCTGTTCTGTGTGTTAGCTCATATCCATGGAAACATTTGACAGTTCAAAAATCAGAGTGGATTTGTGAAATCCACCGTAAGTATCATTTGGGCGGAACAAAGTTCGCCGGGCCAGCTAGTAAGGATATAAAGGAACAGGGTAAAGGTTTAATGAAATGGAACAAAATGGGATTTATACAATGCAAACTGTCCTCCAAATGAACTGTATTTCCACCATGTCCAAAAATGTCCGATAATATTCCTAAATTGTCTTTTAACACCGAAAATTATGTTTCACCAAACCAAAATTTAACATTAACTTTTACTTCCGACATCAACAAAAACTAAATTATTATCTAGTGACACACACGTCTCGATTTCCAAGAATATGCGATGTTGCCAAAACTACAAAGTAAATTTCATCACATATATTATCAAAAACATACCGCCCACCCTGAAAATTCAATATCAGTTCAACTTGAAAATAAAAATACTTGTAACAAAAGAATTTGTCCAAATTACCACCATAAAAAAAACCACAAAGAATAACCCACAGAAGAAAGAAAACTAGAAGTCATTGTTTCTGACTACTGGGTTGGTAAAGGACATAACTTTACCACAGGCCGTGTATAAGTACCCTTACTTGTTTTCAGCGATACATTACGGACAATACCATCTCTTCCTTGATGGACCTCAGTAACTAACGCCAATGGCCAATGCAATGGCGGCGAATTTTCGCATTTCAATAGGACCACTGTGCCAACCTTAATGTTTGAGCATTTTGAATGCCATTTCTTCCGAGTTTGCAACGTCGTTAGATATTCTAACTTCCAGCGCTTCCAGAAATCTTGAACCATTTTATCCACCAATTGAAAACGATCAAGACTACTCAACTCAATATCCGATAGATCATATGATGGCAGATTTTTCAACGGTGATAATGTTAAAAAATGCGATGGTGTTAAGGCTTCCGGCGCACTCGAATACGATGACATACGACAAAGAGGGCGCGAATTTAATAAAGCTTCAACCTGCGCAAGAAAGTGCTGAATTCTTTAAAGGTTAGCACCTGAGTACCGAGTACCTTATATATTAAATTCTTGGCTGATTTGACGTTGCTCTCCCACAGCCCGCCCATGTGTGATGCTCCTGCCGTATTAAATTTCCACTCCATACCATTTATCGCTAATTCTGTCTGAAAAGCAGCTATAAATTGATCAGAATTAATAAATTCATTTAGTTCTCGAAGAACCCTTTTAGCACCTATGAAGTTAGTACCCCTATCAGAATACAAAACATTACACGAACCTCTCCGTGCTAAAAACCGTTTGAAAGCTTGAAAAAATGATCTGTCGATAAGGAACTGACTAGTTCTAAGTGTACAGCTTTCACGCTTATACACACGAACAAACATAGATAACCTTTGTACACTTGAACCTTCCTTTTTTTACCTAGGGATATATTAAAGGATCCGAAGTAATCCACGCCGGTATGAGAAAACACTTTCGTTGAATTCACCCTCGAAGTAGATAAATTCGCCATCAAAGGATAATTATTTTTAGGCCTGATTCTAAAACAACGATTACAAGCATGTATATGCTGTCGTATGACATTACGACCACCCACTATCCAATATTTTTGTATCAATAGCGCTTCCAAAAGAAAAGAACCCGCATGAAGATTAATTCTATGGTAATACTAGCTGGCCCGGCAAACTTTGTTCCGCCTAAATGATACTTACGGTGGATTTCACAAATCGTAATCATCGGTGATCGGAGATCAACGGCTTGGTTTTCCGATTTTTGAACTGTCGAATCGAGTTTATTCTATATCAAGCTCCGATCACCGATGATTACGCTTTGTGGAACCCACCGTTAAAGTTGTATCAACTAATCATCGCTATTCTTTCAAACAGGAAATAAATTAGGCAAAATATACAAAATTTTAGTAACATTGTTATTCGCACGAAGGAATTGTCTTTATTAAAGCGGTATCTAATTATTGTTGAATATATAATTTTTCTTTGAATGCTTTACAGTTTTCTCATTGCTGTACCTAAATAAAAATACAAATCACGATCGAATTATATGGATGAGAAATAGTTCCAATGATTAATTACCTCTGGTCACTGTAGAAACCATTTTAGTTCTGCCAATACAACGCTGAAAATTCGAATTGAAGTACTTTGTCTATGGTACATTAATCTCACTTCGCAGAATACAAATACGCTAAGAAGTTTTCTTATTTTACTTCTTGACTAAGACATTTTTGTTCTGGTCCACAGCACAGAGTTGGAGGCAACTCAAATCACACAATATTTGTTTACATCGCCATCTGACGGGGAGAATATCAAATAAAGTACCTACGAATAACCTGTAGCGTAACTGTAACTGTAGCGACACCTAGTGGCCTTACTCAAAAGAAGGAAAAGCATTTCCTTTATAAGTAAAATTTTCAACGATTTTTTCAAATCTTTATTGTATTTTATAATAACCAGACCGTAGACGAATCCATATATGAAGTTTCATAACAATCAGTCCATCCGATCTCGAGTTATAAATGGTGTAACCAACATCTTTATTTTATATATATAGATTGAATTAATTTCACCGTGAAAGGATCTTTACCCGGAAGTAAAATTGGGTGTTGACCAGTGAATTTTAGCGGAGCATTTTCTAATCGCAACCAGCCCCCCCCCACCCTGAGAACTCCATCGTGAATGAAGGGCGTTAATTTTCTCAATTTTCCAAATATCTCTTTTCCTGAATTCAGTAACCTTAATTCCGATCCGAATGCTTTATTCTGAACAATTTTTATCAATACAATCTCTGCTCTTTTCAGATCATCAGCTGTAAATAATTTTCTCTTAGGAAGCTTCTTCAAAAATCTAAGTACCCAAACCGTAACCCGTAAAATAGACAGCCAAGATGAAAGTCGTGAAAGTATTAGAAAAAACGAATCATCTTCTTCAGCTTGAACAGATATACAGGGTCTTTCACGAGGAACCTCACCCATATTTATACGGGAAACTACTGAACGTATTTTCATGAAATTCAGCACTTATAAGTGTTTCACGATGCTGATGAAATCTAAAATATTTTCAAGGCATGAGCCCCTCCGGTTTTTCCGGAAATGACGTCAACTTCCGTTTTTCAAATTAGAACACCATTTTTTTATTGCAGAAATAGATTCCTTAGAAAATTTCAAGTTATTTTGATGTAACATTTTTCAGTTTTGGTTGGAAAATTCTCTCTGAGCGGGAAAATTCGAAAAAAAAATCGAAAATAGAGCTCCGCTGAAACAAGAATAACTTCGAGGTTTTTGGATGGGAAATTTTCATTTTTGGGATTTTTCAAGATGTAAGATTGATGTATCCACTTTAAAAATCGAAATCGCGATTCATGATACAGGGGGTGAAAAAATCGCTTTCAAAGTTAGGGATGACAAAATCGTGAAAAATCAATTTTTTCAAATTAGAACCCCATTTTTTTACGGCAGATATTGAATCAACGTTAAAAAATAATGTGAGTGTATGCATCACACCCTTCCCCTTAAGTGGATATTTTCTGAGTTATTCACAAAAAACTGTTTTTCGTCTTGAATTTTCAGCTATTTCTTTTCCCTTCACGCCAAAAAGATGAAATTTTCAGGAACTGTTACTTAAACCATGTTTTAGATTTTACTACCCTAATATGCAAGAGAAAAAAGTTACAGGTTGTTCCTAAATAGATGGCGAATTTGGATTCGAATTTGTATCGGAAACCTCTTTATTTCAACTAATCGGCCATCGGTTTTCTCTCCAGTGATAAATAAATAATTCCTTATGAACCATATGCAAAAACTTACCATGTTTTACATTCTTTTTTTTTTTAATGATAGATATCATTAATTACATCTGCCAAATTCCTCTTTATTCAGTAGCATTTTGTGTTTACTATTAATTTGGTGATAATTCGTATTAAGTTATAAAATCGATCACTATGCCTAATTTTACCAATGAAGATTATTTAAATCTCATTCTACTTCATGGAGAATGTAATAAAGTTGTAGATAGAACGATTCGACTGTTCATTGAGAGGTTTTCTGACCGACCCAGACCAACGAGAGATACCATTAACAGAACCATGACAAACTTGAGAAATGTCGGATCTTTCGTTAAGAAAACTATACACAGAGAAAAAAGTGTAGTAGAAGATGAGAACAACGAAATTACAGTTCTTGCATATTTTCGTGTGAATCCTCAAAATTCTCTCAAAGATGCCGAGATTGATCTGGGATTATCTCAATCGAGTGTTTGGAGAATATTAAAAAAACATAAAATGCACCCATATAAATTCAATAGGGTACAGCATTTGAAGGAAACTGATTTCGTCAGGAGAACAGAGTTTTGCGAAGCTATGATGATTCGATTTCAAGAGAATGAAAACTTTTTGGACTGTATAATTTGGACAGATGAATCTAAATTCACAAAGAATGGTTCTTTCAATAGGCATAACAGTCATTATTGGGATGAAGAGAACAACCACCACTTCAGACAATGGAACTTTCAAGAGACCTGGAGTTTCAATGTTTTTTGCGCCATCAAAAATAATGCAATTCTCGATGTTCACATTTATGATGGGACTTTAACTGGTAAGATAGAACACTACACATGTTTGCATTATTTAAAGAATATTCTCCCTTAGGAGATAGATATTCTGACATATTGAATCAAATAATTGAGCCGCTAGTACAGAACCATAATGACTTATGGTATCAACAAGATGGCGTGCCTCCACACAATTCACTCAATGTGTCAAATATCCTCTACAGGCTATTTGAAGATCGATGGTTGGCGAACAATTGTCCACATCTTTGGTCACCACGTTCTCCCGATTTAACTCCTTTAGACTATTATGTTTGGGGTAGGATAAAAAATATTGTCTACTCAACTCCCCTGACTGATAAAGAGGACTGCATAGAACGAGTCAGAAATGCGTTCAGGTTTGTTTAGATTTTTAGATTCATAGTTTTGAAACTCAATTTGGTTTTTAAACACTTTTGCAGATCTCTTCCTCCCGATGAAATAAGAAGAGCAACGCACGAAGCATTCCTGCGACGTATAAATAAATGTCTAGCAATTACCGTTCAAAACTTTGAGCATCTTCTCTAGTTATAACTGCGAGAATTTGCCATGGTTCTCCTAATAGTAACTTGAAGTCGGTTTCAAGAAGGGGTGAAAAATCTACAGTTCCTGAAAATTTCATCTTTTTGGCGTGAAGGGAAAAGAAATAGCTGAAAATTCAAGAGGAAAAACAGTTTTTTGTGAATACCTCAGAAAATATCCACTTTAGGGCAAGGGTATGATGCATACACTCACATTATTTTTTAACGTAGATTCAATATCTGCCATAAAAAAATGGGGTTCGAATTTGAAAAAATTGATTTTTCACGATTTTGTCATCCCTAACTTTGAAAGCGATTTTTTCACCCCCTGTATCATGAATCGCGATTTCGATTTTTAAAGTGGATACATCAATCTTACATCTTGGAAAATCCCAAAAATGAAAATTTTCCATCCAAAAACCTCGAAGTAATTCTTGTTTCAGCGGAGCTCTATTTTCGATTTTTTTTTCGAATTTTCCCGCTCAGAGAGAATTTTCCAACCAAAACTGAAAAATGTTACATCGAAATAACTTGAAATTTTCTAAGGAACCTATTGCTGCAATAAAAAAATGGTGTTCTAATTTGAAAAACGGAAGTTGACGTCATTTCCGGAAAAACCGAAGGTGCTCATGCCTTGAAAATATTTTAGATTTCATCAGCATCGTGAAATACTTATAAGTGCTGAATTTCATGAAAATACGTTCAGTAGTTTCCCGTATAAATATGGGTGAGGTTCCTCGTGAAAGACCCTGTATAACACATTGTTTGCTCCATTTCCGTTTCAGAGCCTCTAAAACAACTCTCTTCAGTGATAGGCCACTCTTCAACTGAAGACTAACCAAATGGGACCGGAAATCCATAAGGGATTGTCAATTAATTGAGAGGGAATACAACCTCTAGATAAAATATCAGTGGGATTGTTACTCCGGAGATATGAAACCATTGTGCCTTTGGGATATTTTCCTTTATTTGGCAGACGCGATTTGCCACATATACAGGGTGACTGGTGACGTAAGGGACAACGGCTAAGTGGAGATAGAGGACCTCAAACTGAATGAGAATTTGGGTTTCAAATGTCCCATAAGGGTATTCGTTTCGGAGATATAGGGTGATTTATGAAAAAATGCTAAATCTATGAACTCCCATATCTTCGTTAATATGATATGTTTTTCGCTGATATTTTACATGTTTGTTCATACAGGCATTCTCTGTCAGCATAAGAAAAAAAAATTGAAAAAATTGCTGGCCCGTACTCAAAAATTTCAATTTACATGTCAAGTGAGAAATATCACACGGTATATGAGATAAAATAAAATCAAATAGAAATTTGGAAAGAGGGAAAAAAACTGATGAAATATCTGTTTTTTGTTTGAATGGCACAAATTTTCTTTCGTTTCTATGATATGTTGAAGTAAGAAAATTACAATATTTTTATATTCAAATCATGAAAATTAGTACTACTGATAGAAAAAACCTTGAATTCGAGGCGCTAGAATGAGCCTGGCATCAAAATATTTGCTCACTTGATTTTTTTATGAATCATATTTGCGACTTTTTCTATTTTTGTGTTTTAGTATCCAACTCTATCATCACCCCATCTACAACAAATTTTATTTTGTAATTTTTTATGGCATCGAAATATTAATTGATAAAAATAGATTTTAAGATTTGAAGAAATATTTTGATGCCAGGCTCATTCTAGCGCCTCGAATTCAAGGTTTTTTCTATCCGTAGTACTAATTTTCATCATTTGAATATAAAAATATTGTAATTTTCTTACTTCAACATATCATAGAAACGAAAGGAAATTTGTGCCATTCAAACAAAAAACAGATATTTCATCAGTTTTTTTCCCTCTTTCCAAATTTCTATTTGATTTTATTTTATCTCATATACAGTGTGATATTTCTCACTTGACATGTAAATTGAAATTTTTGAGTACGGGCCACCAATTTTTTCAATTTTTTTTCTTATGCTGACAGAGAATGCCTGTATGAACAAACATGTAAAATATCAGCCAAAAACATATCATATTAACGAAGATATGGGGGTTCATAGATTTAGCCTTTTTTCATAAATCACCCTATATCTCCGAAACGAATACCCTTATGGGACATTTGAAACCCAAATTCTCATTCAGTTTGAGGTCCTCTATCTCCACTTAGCCGTTGTCCTTTACGTCACCAGTCACCCTGTATATATATCTTTCAGATATGCAGTATATTCAACCATTGAATAACCGTCGAAGAATCTGAGAAGGCTACTATCTTCGAAATAACAATTCGTTTCTCAAACTCCTTTCTGAGTCTAGGCGCGCACCGAGGTGGTGTGGCGGTGGTGTGGCGATGGTGTGGTAGCGAGGTGTGGAGCTGCATCGCTAAAGCACATGGTAACATATCTAGCTACGCGCATTGAAGTGGTGTGGCGGTGGTGTGGTGGATGCAATACGAAGTGGTGCCACATGGGTGCCACTAGTCTCGTGCATGTTTAATTCTCGAGTGGCAAGCGAGTGATCACCACGTCGATTCGGCTTATAATTATTCTATCACTAGCTGGCCCGGCGAACTTTATTTCGCCTTAATGATACTCACGGCGAATTTCACAAATCGTAATCACCGGTGATCGGAGATCAACGGCTTGGTCCTCTGATTTTTGAATTGTCAAATCGAGTTGATGCTAGATCAAGCTCCGATCACCGGTGATTACGCTTTGTGAAACCTACCGTTAAAGTTGTATAAACTCATCATCGTTATGTTTTCAAGCAGGAGATGAATTAGGGAAAATAAACGGAATTTTAGTACCGTTGTCATTCGCACGAAAAGAATTCTCTTTATTTAAGCGGTATCGGTTTTGTGACTGTTAATAGCAGGAGTATAAGCCATATTATACCTTTCCTCAGAACTAATATGAATCAAAATGTCAAGAATATGAACACAAATTATTGCTTGAAAGAACTATCGGCTATTAACACAACCCGTTCACCAGAATGCATCAATTATTTGAAATAACTAATAAAAATTAGAACTTATTATGTGAAAAGCGCTTTATGAAAAAACGAAACTTTTCTAATATTCTCAATGTTGGCTAATCGAAATATAATTAGTGCTCACATCATTATTTCAAACATCTCAGCGTTTTGGTGATCAGCTAAAAATAATTGGTAAACATCTCAGTTGGTGGAGCAGCGAGATTTCCATGTTTCCATGGATATGAGCTGTCACACAGAACAGAAACACAAAAACAATATGACAAATAGTAATTATGGCAATTTCGGAATCACTTATTTCCGCAAATAGGTATATTTATTACTCAAACAGAAACTCAAAAACATTTCAAAAATTATGAGAAAAGATGAGAACGGACACCTAACGATTGGAACTGATCGCCAAAATCCGATTTACTTGAAATTTCGATAAAAATTCACTGCGATAGCCTTTCATGGTACCTTAAGTACCACCGTACGCACTAATTGTATATACATCGCCATCTATAGTTGATAATACCAAATATAGTACCTTCACAATTATGTTTTGAATAAATAAAACTTTAAAAATAACTAATAATAATCAGTTATAATGTGTGAATAGCTCCACCTGAAGTGGTAAGAACGAAACTTCTCTCATATCTCAACGAAATCAAATCATTTTAGACATCTGTACTCCTACGCTAAGTCATTTTGGTTTTGGTCAACAGCGTTGACAGTTGGAGGCAACCCAAATTTCACACCGAATGTTCACATCGCCATACGAATAAGCTGCAGCGTAATTGTAACTATAGCGACACCTAGTGGCCTTACTCAGAAGAAGGAAAAGCATTTCCTGTAAAAGTAAAATTTTCATCGATTTTTTCGAAGTTTTATTGTATTTTATAATAACCAGACCGTAGACAAATCCATATATAAAGTTTCATAACAAATAGTCCATCCGATCTCGAGTTATAAATGGTGTAACCAACATCTTTCTTTTATATATATATAGATTTCACGAAATTATGAATAATATTAATAATATTATCTGTAAAAATAGAGTGGGTTTCTATTCTAAGATGCGAGACGACCAGGAATTTAATATAAAATTCGTAGTCCTCGTAGAGATATATCCCTGTCTCTACGATAATTCACGGGACGATTATCACCTGAGCCCTGTTCAAGAACAAGCCTGGGCTAGAATTGCAAAGGACATGGGAGAGGAAGCTATGTGATAATATGATTTTTTCAGAATTATTTTTATTACTAGAGACATGAAAATTATAACTATTATTATTCAACTGGTAGAAAATCATTTCTTCTTATTTCATACGCAAAATTTGAGATCTCTTTTGAAGACATTGAATATTCCATATCTTTTGTTCTGTCGCCACGGGGGATGACCCAATATTTAACTGTTCTCTTTTTTTTTTCGAACTTCAGCATTCATTTTGAGAAGTTGCACACCATTTCGCCACCTGTCCTGCACCATTTAGCTCGCCACCTCGCTACCACACCACCGCCACACAGTGTTGCCAATCGGCGGACTTTTGTCCGATTTGCATACCTTTTTTGCTTTCGCGTACCTTTTTCGGATCTTGAAATATTTCGGACTTTTTCGGATCTTGAAGTATTTCGGGGAAGCAGATGTTGAAAACTCATTAAAGCTTTGTAGTTGCGTTTGCGTTTCTCATTTATTTGATATTTTTTTATTGCTAGAGAAACGTGAATAAGATAGACCACTTAAGGGTCGTTTATACTGGCCCTTAACTTATGCCCTTAAAATTGTTGTCTTTAAACAATGGTAAGGGAATAAGTTAAAATTCGAGTATAAACCATAGCATGAAATTTTTATGTTTCAACTCTTAGGGTGAGGGAAAAGTTTAAGTTACGGGCCAGTATAAACAACCCTTTAGACCACTGCAAAATCCAAACAAAGACTTTTTTCATGCAGTGACCGGTCGAAAATAAATTCTCAGTATTAATTAAAAATGGACAAGGCTCATTACCACTACCACTAGAGGGCAGCATATTCGCAGCTCGATAAAGCTACAGTGACTCTACTAAAATTAATAGAGTTATTAGTAGAAAAAGCTAGTGCAGACTCATCACATTGAAAAAATAATTGAAATATTGAAATAGAATAGTAGAAAAGTGTGTTTTTTGTCTTCTGCATTGGTCGAACAACGAGCGTATCTTTTTCGGACATAATTACGGAAGCGTCGGACTTTTGCGGATCTTTTGACAGATATTTCGGACTTTCCGGTGAATTGCCATTGGCAACACTGCCGCCACACCACCTCGGTGCGCGCCTTGCCTAACGCGTTTGACCAATTCGGACAAAAGTACCGCCGCTGCTAATTTCAATCTAGGAATCGTAATTAATTTAGTCGGAGAAACTTTAGACTTCGCACATAATAAGTTTACAATGATTTTACCATCATTTCCGATTGTCCTCACGTAAACAACAGCACAGTATCCATCTTTACTAGCATCTGCAAAGGCAATCAACTTAACAGGAGAAGTTTTCATGATACCAGAATGTCGTGCAAACTGGAACTGCTGAAGTACCGGCCATTCTCTCCTCAATATTGACCACCGTATCGATATATCCTCCGTTACATCATCATCCCAACTCAAAGTCAATTTCCACAGTTCTTTTACTAATAGTTTCAAATATAAAATAAATGGTGCAAGCAGTCCTAACGGATCATAACATCGAGCTACCGTGGACAATATTATCCGCTTCGTACATCGTGAATCTGGTACTCGAAAGAAAAATTTGAAAGTATCAGTCTCCCGGTTCCCGAACATACCCAAAATTTTTGTGTCTGTTTCAAATGTAACCGGATTCAAAAGTTGTTGTTCTATAGGAATAATCTTCAACAGATCGATAGAATTTGAAGACCACTTCACTAACTCGAATTTCCCCTCCGCAAACAATGAAACCGACTGTGAATATAAGCTAAATGCTTCCTCTTCGGTTAGAATGCTGCAAACTAAATCATCAATATAAACATCGGTTGAAATTACCTCAGCTGCCAAAGGATAACTATATCCATTTTCTTTTATCAACTTTCTTTCCAATGAATAAAGTCGAATTAATGCCGCAGTCTTAGAATTACCCAATGTGTTCGGAGAATGCTTAAAAGGAAGTGCTACTATAAATCGTCCCTCACAATCTCTACCAAAAGATGTAGAATATAAATTCTCGCATGTTTCCGCTTCTGGATCAGGCAAAGTTTTCTTCGGAATTTGCTCCATTTCCCAGAATTTACTAACAAGTTCATTCAACTGACACTCATCTCTTAAATTAAAAAATACACCAAAGTCCGCCTTTGATTTTAACTTAGGAACTTTTCCCATAATCATATGACCAAATACCTTTTGTACCGCCACTGGTGATCCCAACGCTGATGTTACCGAATTACCCACAATAATCGCAAAAAGGTCCGCCCCATAATACCATCAACTTCCGCCGGTTGGTCAAATTGATCATCTGCTAACTGTATATTACCAAAATTCCTCAATACGTTCGTTATTGGAAGCTTATCCGTTATTTTATCTACCAAAAATGCCTCAATCGAATATTTTTTCGTAGAATCATGTCTAGATGAAACAACTATATTTATAAAACCCCTAATCGAGTTCGAAATAGATCCAATCCCATGAATTGATGTTGAACATTGCGAAAACTTAAATCCCAATTTTCTACAACACCTATTAGTAAGCAAGTTTACTTGACTGCCACTATCAACCAAAAACCTAGCCGTCTTCAAACCACCCGAGCTGTTTAAAACATCTACCACAACCGTCGACAATAAAACAGTATGAGTTTCCTGATCACCCAAAGCAGTCGCACAAAAATTGTTATTAGTTGTTGAAACCAATGTATTTGAAAATTTTCCGATGCACCCTGTATACGTCCCGTATGTAATAAGAAGTGGTGCTTTCTGGAACACTCAGAACATAATTTGTCTGAAGGACAATCTCTTACCCCGTGATTAGGCGATAAACAATTATAACACCAGTTGTTATCTCGCACTGTAGTATATCTTTTAGATGGTGACAGTAATTTAAATTTATCACATATACTCAACGAATGGTATTTCCTATTGCAAAAAATATATGTATTCGACCGATCCGTCCCTAGTACTATTTTGATGTACAAAGAAGGATTTCGGATTACGAGATTTATAACCATCACCTCTGCTGGTAGTCGCTTGCTGATTTAATGCCAAAATTTTCGATTATTCCTTGACAAACTTAATTAAATTCTCATAAGTAGGTATTCCTTTACCCCGAATTGTCGTTTCGAAAGATTTGACAGTTTCATTATCGAGCTTAGAAAGAGCCTGATGCATTAAGATAAGGTCCGACAAATCATCCAATTTGAGTTTTTATCAATGCCTGTACCGCACAATCAAATTTTTCCAAAAATATATTGAGACCCTTAGACGACTCACCCTGTATCGATCTGAAATCTAAAATCTGACATAGATAATTAGTTGCAAGGGCGCGCTCATCCTGATATTTTTCTACAAGCGAATTCCATATGATATCGTAATTTTCTCCAGTAGGAGCTAACGAAGAACATATTATAGTCAACGCCGATCCTTTCGAACGACCTACCAAATAATTCATTTTATCGGTATCTGTAAGTAATTTATTTTCATGAATCAAACTTTTGAATATTGAATAAAAGGTTTCCCATTCCCTAATATTTCCCGAAAATTCAGGCAATGCAATCTTCGGAAGTGTAGGGAGATTTCGCAAAAATTCCGGACGTTTTTGAGAATCAACAGTAACCGTAGAAAAATTCTTCTGAATTTTTTCTCGTTCCAGTTTAGCCGCAGTTACTTGAATATGACAGTACATTTCATCAATTGTTCTAAGTATAGCGAAATTTGGTTGGAAATCCTCTTCAATCTCAAAACTGAGCTCCATTATCTCGTTTATAACATTCAGTAGGCCCTTCCTTGTTGAATCAATTGAACTGAACATTGTTAAAAATTTAGTTTTAGCAATTTCATCAGGCAATGATTTTGACAAATCCAATAAATTCTGCAGTATTGAAAACAAAGATGCTTTCTTTGCCTGAAGCACCTTTATTTGTCGTTCAGCCGTCGTTCCTCCCATTCTGTTGGAAGTCAAATGCGCAGAATACTCCAAAAACTAACCCCGCTAGTACTAACAATGAATCTGATTCTTTTACGTATGCTTGGCAAAACCGCGTCCTACTCTTGGAATCTGTTCGCAATAACCAGCCGCTAAAAAAATATACGAAAAAACTCTCGTACGTTTTTTCTTCGCTCAACAACACCGTGTTATGAACGAACAAAATGAATTGAATCTGAATATTTCTAAATGAAATTAAAATAATGAGTTCCGAAACTCTGTATTCAACCGTTTTAAACCGAAATAAATCTAACTGACACTTGAATTGAAGTTCAAATATCCCGTACTCGAAGAACCAAAAAATGTTGCATTTTCCTATTCGATCCAGTAAAGATGAGAATAAAAGGCTATGACCTTACCAATAAACTGCCCTCTGCCTTCGCACAGCACCGCACTGTATAAGGATATAAAGGAACGGGGTAAAGGTTTAATGAAATGGAACAAAATAGGATTTATACAATGCAAACTGTCCTCCAAATGAACTGTATTTCCACTATGTCCAAAAATGTCCGATAATATTCCTAAATTGTCTTTTAACACCGAAAATTATGTTTCACCAAACCAAAATCTAACATTAACTTTTACTTCCGACATCAACAAAAACTGAATTATTATCTAGCGACACACACGTCTTGATTTCCAAGAATATATGTATATATAAGAATGGAATTCAATCCTTATTTTCTATTCAAAGAAATAGATAATTTGATGTCTCAATCTGAAAGATTTATTTTCTTCAGTTGAAAATAATACAAACAAACTCTTCTAACTAAAAGGAATAACTTACGAACCTGAAAGAAATCAAAAACAATGCTATTTCTTAAGGTGGGCGTTTAAACCGAGTAGGAAAGATCAGCCGATAGAGGCGCCACCGTCCATTTCATAGAATACTCAGCGAAGTTTCCAAACATCCAAATACTCAAAACTACCTTCCACTATATGACACGATCGCTAGACGGTCCGTCAAACTATAAACGTTGACCATAGACTAACTAACGTTGACACTGTTGCCGATAGTTTGGAATTTATTTTATGTATTCGTTGTCCTAGAAAATCAATTATCATTTGATTTGGAAATTATTCAGGAAGAAATGATTCATGAAATAATTATTCCAAAATAATATGTTTTGGAATAAAATTCAACATTGTTATATCACGGCCATCTCAAGACAAAGGGCCCGGCTGTTGAGAAGTGCGGCAACAATGTACTGGGGTATAGTAACCCGACATATCCGGACGTAAACAATCGTCTATTGGCGTTTTTGTAGCATCCGCGCTTAGTTTTAGTGTTCATTCCGGTCATTTTTGTGAAAAATAAGTGAATTATTGCGATTGTTCGAGTGCTGTGTACAGTGAAAGTGTTTGTGATATTGGTGTTAGTGAATTCTTCTTGGAATAGCAGAGAATAATTGGTCTTTTTGTAAGTCTGATATCTAACCTATAAATTCAACTTGGAATTTATAAGTCTTTGACTTGGACTTGAGCTCATCTGCTTCGAAAAATGGTCAAAACGTGTTGTATTCCATCCTGTAGAAGTAATTATCCGTCTACAAAACATGAAGGATATATTTTAGTTATTTTAGTTTTCCAAAAGATGAACAGCGTAAGCTTTTATGGATGAGGGCCATACCGCGAAATTTCATTACAACTACCTAATAATAGTTTTGTTTGCGAGAAACATTTTGATTCCGAAGATATAATTAAATTCGATAAACATTTGCAAGCAGATGGAACTATTAAATTACTCTCTTCAAGATTCCCGAAATTGAAAGAAGACGCTATCCCAATTTTTTTTCCAAAATTACCTTGTTACAAAATCAAATGAAAAGGACCGATCCTAAGTGTAGAAGGGAAGCAATTTTTAATAGAAATAATAATGAAGTAGAAGCTTTTTTGAGTTCCGATTTGATTAAAGATTTCAAAGACTTACTTGAAAATTATTCGGCCAAAATTGATAAAGGTACCTATCTGGATGGGAAATTAAAACATGCGATAATGCAATTTATTTTTATATTCTAAATTTTGAAAAATCATTAACGGTTGAAAGTTCTTTAGAGATTAATGAAAGTCGCCAGATTAAAATATTTCATAAAGATGTTCAAATTTCCGCTAATGACTTAAAATGGATACTTCCTTCTGATTTGATTCTCAGCCGATGGTCTCAAGTTACCAATTTGCTTTCCCGTTATAAAAATGTTTCTGATGAAAATACAAGTAAATCTACATCAGATTGATTGAGAGATTCCTTGACTCCATTAGAAGCATTTTTATCGGATAAGAATAATTTGGCGAGAGATGGCCCTACACCTCCCCGTGGTTCTTGCTGGACAATAAATTGAATAAAACATCAGCCAATTCGCTTTAATTTCAATTTTGTTTTTCATTTATATTCAATTTATTGACTGAGTAGGGCATACTTCCACCCTTTTTTCAGATATTCATCGGAAAACACATTTATCAACATCAGGAAATGAAATAATACGTTCGAAATATCATATCTCTCACGCTAAGCATCGTAAGCAGTATACCTCCCTACATTGGTGTTTTGCGGCGTTGCCGCTCAAGGCGCCCGGCCATGTCTTAAGAAGGCCGTGGTTAGACCTTCCAGCACGAACACGTTTTCTATGGCGAAACACCATTCATCGTAGTTCTCGCGGCCAACAAGCTTCGGAACATTGTTTAAATAGTTCTGAGCCATTTTTATCTTCTAGAAGCGCGTTACTATTTCACTTTACACTTGTTGCACAGCACAAGGAACGATTATCTGGGCTATAACCTGTTATAATTTGGAGAGGATCAGGAGCGAAATCAAACACATACAGCTTCGTCTAGATGATACAATGATACTGACTTTATTAAACTGTAGGTGGCGCTACAAAAATGCTCATGTGCCAAATCTATCTAACAATAATAATATTTTAGTGATCTAATTACTCTCATTAAATTAAATAAAATCGATTTAAAATGTGTAATCTATTACCGTTTATCACGTGATTGCGAACACTAATGAGAATACGTGACGTCACTGTTCTGTAAACAAGCTAACCTATAACCTTACTGTCATCACGAGTACGAACTTACGAAGAACAGAAGAGAGTAAAACGTATCACCAGCGAACTATTTCACGATTATTTGATATTACGCAAACGATTCGTTCGCAAGAAATCACACAAGATCAGTTCGCTTTGACAGACGGCGAAGTCTGTTTACCGTATAGTAACGTCATCATAATCACTTCTTTTGAGCGGGAATTTTGAAAACTATTCTTATTTACGCATTTTTTATTGGTATTTGCAATATTTTTTCCATTTTTTCGTGTTTGTATAGGGCTTATCTACAAATTAATATCATTTCCAAAAAATAGTCAACATCCCTATTGTGGTATTAACCTTTTTCATCTGTTAAAACTGCACCATTAAATCAAACTCAGACAAGACGCCTGGCAACCTTAAACATGATAACTATGTCAATATTATTTTGATTGAATGACACCTTCTCAACAATTTTTCTTTAAATACTAATTAATGAGAACACGATAAAAACTTCTAAATATCCCTCTAGAATAGCCGTGTATAAAACAATCACAGATCAGTCACTGACCGAGACGTCGACTAGTGTACACGTACCGAGAGTTGAGTTTGTGTAAACCAGTTCAGTGCGCCGAACGCCACGTTGATGCGCATCCAAGTTAGTGCTTGTGAAAAGTTTCTGTGATTTCGTACGTAGAGTCCAGGTCCGAAAGGATCGTTGGTTCCGTGCGTGAGTGATTTACGGACTTTTTAGTGAAGTTGTAAAAAGGGTAAGTGCCTTTTAATTAACCTATTATCCGTGTTTGAAGATGGATGAAAATTCGGATAACGATGGATCCTTCATGGATACCGAGGACAGATACACGACCTCTGAGGATGAAAGTGATGAACTTAAAGAACTCGTCAGGCTCCGAAAGGAGAATGACGAGCTCAAAGCAAACTTAGCCGCTCTTACAAGCTGCATGGAAAATTTGACCCGCGAAATGAAACTCCTGAGGGAAGAACTCTCGAAAACGAAATCTCCAAATCCGCAAGCAAAAAGTTATTCCCAGGTTACGAAATCTCCAAATCTGCAAACAAAAAGTTATTCCCAGGTTTTGACTTCTGAACCTGGGACATCGGCACAAATCGATTCCAAGATTGTCCCAATTGTCCTTCCCAAAAAAATTGCCACAAATAATGAGGATAACAAAAAAGCCCCCCAACCCCCAGGTGCTCCTCGGGCCAAGCGTGCCAGAAAAGACAGTTCGTCCTCAATGGAGGACAATTTGAAAAAGACAACGATGACGTCTCAGTCACCTGTTAAAGATACAATCCCCCCAGTAACAATGATGGGGACTTCAGACTGGACGGAAATGTCCAAAGCGCTTTACAACAAAAGAATAAATTATAACCGGGCAACGGTTGTCAGAGACGGCATTAAAATCATTGCCTCGTCTGCAGAAGATTTTAGGAAATTAACAAAATTCCTCGATCAACAGGGTAAGGAATATTTTACTTACCAAATGGAAGATGAAAAGAGAATATACGCTGTCATAAGGTACTTGCCACTTGACGCGGATATTGAAGTGATCAAAAATGATTTAGGACTACAAGGCATTAAAGATGCTGAAGTAACGAGAATGACGTCGAACAAAACGAAAAAGGCAATCCCTCTCTACCTTGTAAAAACTCAACACAAGGAAATATTCCAAATCAAAAAGATCTACAGCCTCTGTATCGAAATAGAGCCAAAAAAGAAACCAGAAGTCCCAGGACAGTGTCATCGCTGTCAGAGATATGGCCATGCGCAAAACAAATGCACATTTCCATGGAGATGCGTAAAATGCTTAGGAGCGCATTGCACAAAAGATTGTGTATTGAACGAAAAAGAAGGGGAAAGGAACGCGGCATGCGTTTTATGTAACCAAAGTGGACATCCCGCCAGTTATAAAGGCTGCAGCGCATATAAAAATCTTACGAAGAAAAAAACACCGACAAAAAAAGAAGCCCCCCCCAAGAAAATCGCTGAAAAAATAGAGACTGTTGTTACTGTTGAAAAACCACAGGTACAAAAAACAAAGAACTCGTCCACAAAACCAATTGAAACCAGAAGGGAAGACCCTAAAGATGAACTTGACAAACTCACTGAGAAAATATTCAGCAGAATAATGCAGAAATTTGAAAAAGAATTCGAGAAGAAATTTCAAAACTTATTTGGAAATAAATAATTTATGAACATGCAATCACAGCTAGAAAATCTGAAGATAGTTTCCTGGAATATTAACGGAATCAGAGCCCGTAAATCAGATATTGAACAATTGTTAGAAGAAAGACATCCTGATATTATGGCGCTTCAGGAAACTAAATTAACTCCTAAAGATAAAATATCCTTCGAAAACTACGAAATATACAGAAGAGACAGAAATGAAAGAAACGGTGGAGGGGTTGCTATTCTCGTTAAAAGAGACGTGAACCATTACCTGAATGCGGTTGTAAATCACGAGAACAATGACGCAACTATAGAAGCACTATCGATCACAGTAGAAATAAGAAGAGAAAGCATTAAGGTATTCTCTGTATATAAACCACCGCAAATAAATCTGCCAGAGGAAGAGATAAAGATTTTATTAGGGGGTCATTTTCCAAGAATAATACTTGGAGATCTCAACTGTAAATCTCAACAATGGAATTCTAGAACAGAGAACGCAAATGGCAAGAAATTGATAGAGTATGCCGAGAAGGAAGATGCGATTATAATGGGACCGGACATACCGACATTTTTACCTAGTGGCAATGGAACCCCTGATGTGCTAGACATAGTTATAATGAAGAATATAAAGCAAGATTTTGCTCTTGAAACGATAGAGGATGGAACATCTGATCACAACCCGATAGAGTTCATTTTAGGACATGGAACTAGAAATGAAGTGACTCAAACACGAGAACATACCGATTGGGACGAATATAAAAATAAACTCCAAGAAAATATCACGAGTATTCCACAAATTAACACTCCTGATGAATTAGATCAATCAGTCATAGCTTTGGAGAGTGCGATTATGAAATCCTATGAAGAGAGCACGGTTAGAAAAACTAAACCTACTCCCAAACATCCCTATGGCGATACTCCAAAAGAGGTGAAAGAACTGATTAAAGTCAACCGAAGACTGAGAAAGAACTACAGGATGTATAAAACAGATAATGATAAAATCAGACTGAACAGACATAGTCAAATACTTAAAAATGCACTAAGGGAACTCAGAACGAATAGATGGAATAAGAAAATCAGTGAACTCAACACAGAAGACCACTCTGCATGGAAAATGCAAAAAAATTTACGCAATGAAAAAACTCAAATTCCACCACTGCATGGAATGCATGGAATGGCATATTCAAAAAGCGATAAATCTAACGCTCTGGCCGATACTATAGAAAGAGAGTCAAGAATAAATTATTGTGAAGAAGACGATGAGGACCTAGAAGAATTAATTGAAGCTAATGAAGAAGAAATGAAAGAAGCGCTATCGGATGGTAAAATCCCTCACCCAACATCTCCGGCAGAAATCAAAGAGATAATCAATAATTTGAAAACAAGAAAGGCTCCTGGGAAAGATAAAATTACAAATCTCATGCTGAAGAAAATGTCAAAGAAAGGAACGGCAGCTCTCACTAGCATAGCAAATGGCGTGATGAGAACAGAGCACTTTCCAAAAAGATGGAAATCTGCCGAAGTGATTGTTTTTAATAAACCAGGTAAAGACAAAAAGTTCCCACAGAACTATAGACCGATAAGCTTGCTCCCAGCCCTAGGAAAAATTGTGGAGAGAGTCTTAGCCAGACGACTTAATGAAGAAACAGAAGCCCTGGCGACGATACCGAGTGAACAATTTGGTTTCCGAAAACAACATTCAACTGAACAACAGCTCCTAAGAATAACCGAGTATATCACAGAAGGATTTCAGAATAAAGAAGCCACAGGACTACTACTACTGGATGTAACCAGAGCTTTTGATAGAGTATGGCATGAAGGACTAGCATATAAAATGATAACCGCAGGATATTCACCCAAGTTATGCAGAATAATAAGAAATTATTTGAGGGATAGGAGCTTTTGTGTGAAAATAGGTGATGTTCATTCCACACTCAGATATTTAGAAGCAGGAGTTCCCCAAGGATCCATACTAGGACCGCTACTCTATAACATATACATACATGATATACCAAGAAATCCAAGATGCCTGCTTGCTCTATACGCAGACGATACGGGCATAGCAATTAGGCACAGAAATACAAAAATAATTCACAAAAGACTTCAAGAAGCTGCAGATGATATCAGTCAATGGTGTAACAGATGGAAAATCAAAATCAATGGAGAAAAGAGTCAAGCAATACTCCTTCAGAAGAGAAAACTGAAGATGGAATCGAAGATATCCATAGACAATAATGAAATTGAATGGAAGAATGAAGCTAAATATCTAGGAGTAATATTAGACAAAGGACTAACGTGGAAACAGCATATTAAGTATGCAGTGGATAAAACGAATGTGGCCATGAAAAGATTATACCCGATAATAGGCAGAAGAAGTCTAATGAACAAGAACACGAAATTGAGGATCATAAAAGCAGTCGCCAGACCGCAGCTAACATATGGATCAACAGCATGGGGATATGCAGCGAGAACCCATATAAATAAGATACAAAGTACAGAAAACAAATTTCTGAGATGGGCATTAGACGCCCCCTGGTTTGTTAGGAATGAACAAATCCGAAAGGACATAAAATGGGAGTCCATTTAAATAATATACACGAGCGCTCTTGGAGAGAAGAAATGGACTGCTGATACCAATTCTTGTTGCCTCGAGAAATTAAAGAAAAAAAATGGGTGTTTGATAGAATGAATACCACAAAGTAAACACTGCAGGAATGGTACTTACGTTTGTTAAGATTAAAAGTTACGTATCTGCTTCTGGTTTGGTCTCGTGTGGTGTTGTGCAGGGTAAAAGTTCTTATCACATACGAATTCACTTTGTATATAGGGTGGCGAACTAAAGGCCGACGACGTAGAAAGTATTTGTTAAGGGCTTCGAGCTAAGCCGTGTAAAAACGATATGCGACTAATTGGCAGAGCCCTTGTAGGACTGAGCAGGTATATGCTTGTGGGGTTTTTACAACAGCCATAGAATCGCACAGAGCACAGAAAATCCCGTTCTTATTCTTACTGAGTAAGCCCATCCTATGTATAGACTTTGTGGTATAATAAAACAAATGTGTGAATTCTGAACATTCTCCGCCGGGAAAATGCATCTATGCATTTTAAGAAACAAAGATTGAGAAAAGTGAAATATTGAGAGAAAGGAGAAATGGTCGTGAAATGAGAAAAAATTAACAAAAAAAAAGGAAAAGTAAAAATAAAAAGTTGAAGAATATTTAGCTTCTAATTAAGTTTTCCGATCTGCATATGACTGTCTGGCTTATTTCGAAAGGGATGAGGAGGAGGGAGATATAAATCAACGCAGGATGGCTCAAGGATTGGTTTGGAAGGTAATTGTTCCAAATTACTAATGGAACGCCAATTGGGGTCTGATGAACGATCTGGGTTCTTCACTTGTTGGCGTTTTGACGAGTGACTCTGTCTCGAATTTATATTTCGACTGTCCCGAGACCTCCAAAGAGTGGAATTTGAAACAGGCGCAGATCTTTTATTCGATGATTCGATAAGAAAGGAGGCTGTTGACAAAACTGAATGGACCTGTTCAATAGGCGACCGAGGCGACGATGGCGAACTGGGAAGTGAGGTTTTCTTTGAACGGCCGACTTGGGTTCTCGAAAGAGGCATTTTGTCCACATGCAATAAAGTGTGGTGTTCATCGGACCCACATTTCTTGCATTTATATGCTGACTGGCAGGAGCAAACGTCGTGAGATGCACTCAAACAATTAAGACAAAGGTGCGATGCTCTACAGAAATCGTAGCGTTGATTTGGAGATTTCGCAGAGAACGATTTGCATCGGTAAATTGTATGTTTACCTTTGCAGTGGAGACAAGTGCGTGAAGATGAGGTATTCATAAAAAGCGTGGTGGATTGATAATGATGGGTTTTTCTGTCTTGCTGGAATCTTTGTCGCGTGTTGGAACTATTGTTGTGGGAATTCATATTCCCAGGAGAGGATCCGACGACCTTCAAAGTTTCTAATGCTGTGCAGCGTCTCTCAAGAAATGACAGGAGATCTCTATAATCAGGAATTTCGATCGAATTCCTATTGAGCTCGAAACTAGTGACAGTTGCGTGATCTAGACGCTTAATTAACATCATCGATAAAACAAAGTTCCAGGTTTCGACAGGAAAATTCATTTGGGTGAGGCCGGCAAGATTCTCGGAAAATGTGTCTAAGAGTGTCCTCAAGCTCGCGGCGTTCTCGGATTGTAGAGATGGCGCATTTTCCAATTCATTCCACAAAGCTTGAGCGCGCAATCTTTCATTCATATATCTGCGTTTCAACTTATCGTATGCGATCTGATAGTTTTCAGCACATAAACTAAGCGTTCTCACGAGATTAAGAGGTGGACCAGAAAGAGATGAAATTAAATAGTTGAACTTTTCAACGGCTGACAAGGAGTTATTTTTGTGCACTAATGCGTCGAATAAATCTATGTAAGGAGGAAACGCTTTGTAATCACCGTTGAACTTCGTTAATTCAAGAGTTGGAAGCATGATATGTGAATGCTGATTTGTAATTGAATGGTCTGCAATTTCGGTTTTAGTTTCTGATTCTGAGATATCGGCGTGGACACCTTTGATGAAATAATAGGATTCTAAGAAATCCTCACGAATTTTGAATTCGTCCTCCAAATTTCCGTCTGACTCGGTTATGAGCGATGAAATGACCGTGTTATGATGCTTTAAAAAATCTTCTTTGATACCTTCTAAGTCTTGATAATGCGCTTTGAAACGGGACAGAATTGATTTGTCCGTGATGACTTTATCTGCGAGATCGTGCAAATTTAGAATATCACGAATGTAAATCGATCGAAAAGTTGAGTGCTTCTGCGTTTCTGCCATATTCAATGAAATATTTGAAGTATAAATACGAAATGCCAGAAATCTTTACCTAATTCACGACTGGATCTGAACTCTGAAGGGTTCAAAATTACCTGGACGATGCGGCGCACAGCAATAAAACGTACCGAAAGGAATTTCGTATCGAAAGAAGAGCAGGTACTTGACGGATAAGGAAGAGATATGCAGATAGGAAGTAAACAGTTCGAATAAATAGTGTTAAAAAATGAAATTGATAATTTTGATTTCTTCAACTCTCAATATGACAATTAAATTGATACCAATCCGGCAAATCGAAGGACCAATAAATAATATACACGAGCTCTCTTGGAGAGAAGAAATGGACTGCTGATACCAATTCTTGTTGCCTCGAGAAATTAAAGAAAAAAAATGGGTGTTTGATAGAATGAATACCACAAAGTAAACACTGCAGGAATGGTACTTACGTTTGTTAAGATTAAAAGTTACGTATCTGCTTCTGGTTTGGTCTCGTGTGGTGTTGTGCAGGGTAAAAGTTCTTATCACATACGAATTCACTTTGTATATAGGGTGGCGAACTAAAGGCCGACGACGTAGAAAGTATTTGTTAAGGGCTTCGAGCTAAGCCGTGTAAAAACGATATGCGACTAATTGGCAGAGCCCTTGTAGGACTGAGCAGGTATATGCTTGTGGGGTTTTTACAACAGCCATAGAATCGCACAGAGCACAGAAAATCCCGTTCTTATTCTTACTGAGTAAGCCCATCCTATGTATAGACTTTGTGGTATAATAAAACAAATGTGTGAATTCTGAACACCATTACTACATTCATCAAGCGAAAAGCTGCAAAAGCCTATGAAAGTGCTAGTGAACATCCAAATGACGAACTTAGAAGGTTAGTTGACTATGACCCCGCTGAAGATGAAAAAGCAGTGAGAATTTACCGCAAAAGACCTAGAGACCAATTGCGAAAATGAAGATATAAAACTCCACACTTAGTGAGAGATATCCAATTGAAGGATGAACACAAACACTCAGCATAAAAGAATGCGAAAGAGAAAATAACATATGAGAAGATGAAAGGTTTATAGGCTTATGCCCGGAACCTAACAACGGGAGAGGTGTTTAGTCGGTAAGAATCCGACACTACCCAGAAAGACTGGGTGTCTTATGTAAGATTCACGAGCACCAGCACTCGAGAAGAAGAAATCAGCTATAATCGTCGGCAACCACTAAATCTTAAAAGGTTTTTATCAAAACCCTCGACCAGCGACAAGAAAGACCGTCCATCAACGCACATCTGTTTCACATCAGCACGACCACTCTGCAAGAAACGGAAGAAAGCCAGTACGTTCGTCCGCAACATCTGGTTCGCATAACCTCGGCCCTTGGCGCCTAGACCAACGATAACGACTCTGTCACAACACAATAAATCAATCGTTTTTCTGAAAACGGTGTCCTCAAACTTCAGGGACAAAACAAATAGTTGGGTTGAAATAAAACTGTGATATATTTGCCTGAACCTTTTCTTTCACTTTCCTTTCCCTGTGAATTAATTGAAGTTACAGATCAAAAACACAGCAACCCACAAATTGGTGACCCCGACGTGATCGAAAAAGAAGCCCTGAAGACAATGGAAGAAGAAGCCCAAATATCAAGAGTCGCCGTCCGTCTGCCCGAATTCACATTCACGGATCCCGAATTATGGTTTGCCGTCTGCGAAGGGAGTTTCAGCAATGCTGGCGTGACACAGGACCGGACCAAGTTCAACCACGTCGTAGGAGCCCTGCCAGCCAAATATGCAGTAGAGGTGAAGGATATCATCATGAAACCACCTGCCAGTGAAGCCTACGACAAGTTGAAGACGGAGCTGGTGCGACGGTTGAGTGCCTCCCAGGAAGAGAAAACCCGCCGCCTACTGGAGCGAGAGGAAATGGGAGACCGTAAGCCCTCACAATTTCTTCGTCACTTACAGGGGCTTGCAGATGCAACAGTGCCAGAGAACCTGATGAAGTCCCTATGGATGAGCCGTCTACCCAAGAACATCGAGATGTCATTGGCTATCATCAAGGACAAGAAATTGGAGGACTTGGCTAACCTCGCAGACAACATCGTGGAAGCTTCCCGACCCCCCGGCCACCATGTAGCTGAAGTGGCCAACGTGGAATCCCTCAAGAAGGAATTCACGCAGTGGACCATAGGATTCAACCAGGAGATTGCAACCCTGAAGGCGAAACTGGCGGCATTCGAAGAACGACCTAGGAGAGATAGGACCCGAGGCCGTTCCAATGATCGTCGAAGAAGCCATAGTCGCAGACGACCCACAGTCGACGGAAGGTGCTGGTACCACGACAGATTTGGAGCAAGGTCTACGAGGTGCGTGCAGCCCTGCAACTACTCTTCGGGAAACGGAGGGGGCCTTCACTAGAGGCGGCCAGTGATCCCAGCCCGTCGACGCGCCGCCTGTTCGTAACGGATCAGGATTCCAAGCTTCAGTTCCTGGTCGACACTGGTGCAGACTTATGCGTCTTTCCATACAGCGCAGTCACTGGCAGACGAGAGAAGTCCGACTACGTCCTTTCAGCAGCCAACGGGACACCCATAGCCACCTATGGTACCATCACCCTCACGCTGAACCTAGGACTACGCCGAGCGTTCACATGGAGGTTCGTCATAGCAGACGTATCGAAACCCATCATCGGCGTCGACTTCCTGAGCTTCTACAACCTGCTAGTGGACGTCAGAAACAGAAGACTTTTGGACGGAACCACCCAGCTCACTACCCAAGGCGAAGTGGCTGAGTGTAATATTCCAGAAGTCAAAACAGTCAACGGATCCTCCAGGTATCACAATCTATTAACAAAATTTCCAGAGATCACAAGACCGGAAGGAGCCCCAGGACGCATCACGCACCAGACGAAGCATCACATTAAGACGACCCATGGACCACCAGTCGCTTCAAGACCACGACGCTTGGCACCAGAGAAGTTCAAGGCAGCCAAGAAGGAATTCGAAGCCATGCTCAGACTAGGAATCGCCCGTCCATCCAACAGCCCTTGGTCGTCCCCACTGCACTTGGCACCGAAGAAGGGTTCCGAAGAATGGAGACCGTTCGGAGACTACCGTGCACTAAACGCCCGGACTGTCCCCGACCAATATCCTGTGAGACACATCCAGGACTACGCTCACATTCTTCAAGGAAAGACAATCTTCTCGACCCTCGACCTAGTGAGGGCCTACAACCAGATACCCCTGGCAGAAGAAGACGTAGCCAAGACAGCCATCACAACGCCGTTTGGATTGTTCGAGTTCCCGTTCATGACTTTCGGACTACGGAACGCTGCACAGACTTTCCAGAGGTTCATTGATGAGGTTCTACGTGGATTGGACTTCTGCTTCAGCTATATAGACGACGTGCTGATCGCCTCCTCATCAGAAGAGGAACATATGGAACATCTCCGGATCATCTTCGAGCGGTTCCGCAATTACTCCATCGTCCTCAATCCAGCCAAATGCACATTCGGACAACCAGAAGTGAAGTTCCTAGGGTACCTCGTCACAGTTGAAGGAACAAGGCCACTTCCAGACAGAGTCCAAGACATACTGAGATACAGCCAACCAACAACTGCCAAAGATCTTCGAAGATTTCTGGGTATGATAAACTTCTATCGTCGTTTCATACCCCGAGCATCACAGTCACTGGCACCCCTCCACGACATACTCGTACCAAACTTAAAAGGGAAGGCTAAGATCTCATGGACCCCAGAAGCCACTGCAGCCTTTGAAGAAGGGAAGATAACGCTAGCCTCAGCGACCTTGCTAGCACACCCTATGGATGGCGCCCCACTGGCCTTAGTAACCGACGCATCAGACACAGCCGTCGGAGCTACTCTCCAACAGTTGGTCAACAGTGATTGGCAACCTCTTGCATTCTTCTCTAAGAAACTATCACCACCAGAGACCCGTTATGGAGCCTACGACCGTGAACTACTAGCCATCTACCTAGCCATCAAACACTTCAGACATATGGTAGAGGCCCGAAACTTCACCATCTTCACGGATCACAAACCCTTGACGTTACGCCTTCAAGCAGAAGCCAGAGAAGTGCTCGCCCAGGCAGTTCCGACACCTGGATTACATCTCCCAGTTCTCCACCGACATACGATACGTCCCAGGAGAACGTCGTCGCTGATGCCCTTTCAAGAGTGGACGAACTCACTCCCACGGTGGACTATGCAGCATTGGCCAAGTCACAAGAGGACGACGACGAACTACGGAGATACCTACGAGGAGGCACAGGATTGCTGCTAAGGAAAATGAAGCCACATGGTTCTACCATCTCTGTGTACTGTGACACATCCACACCACAGGCACGCCCGTTCTTGACGAAGCCATTTCGTAGAGCAGCCTTCGATACCATCCACAGACTGGCACACCCTGGTATCAACGCAACCACAAAAATGGTGAAACAACGATTTGTATGGCATTCAATCAACGCAGACTGCAGGAAATGGTCCCGCGGCTGTATAGAGTGTCAACGAGCCAAAGTCACTCGTCATGTCATGGCTCCACTAAGTCCATTCGTTCCACCAGCACGACGATTTGAGCACGTTCATATGGACATCATAACCATGCCACACTCTGAGGGCTACCGATACTGCCTCACTTGCGTCGACCGATTCACCAGGTGGCCAGAAGCAATCCCTCTACAAAACCAGGAGGCAGTCACCATCGCCAGAGAATTTTACACGAACTGGATAGCGAGGTTTGGTACTCCACTGCGGATCACAACGGATCAAGGAAGACAATTCGAGTCGAGCCTGTTCAACGAGTTGAGTAAGTTGACTGGCTCGAATCACATCCGAACCACCGCCTATCACCCAGCAGCCAACGGCATGGTGGAGAGAATTCATCGACAACTCAAGGCAGCAATAAAATGCCACAGCAACGATCGATGGACCGAAACGTTACCAACCGTCCTGCTTGGAATGCGAGCGGCCTGGCGAGAGGATTTGAAATCAACCGCAGCAGAGCTAGTGTATGGCGAACCACTAAGATTGCCCGGAGAATTCCTAGCTACGAATACAAATGACTATGAAGACACATCCGACTTCATCGTGAATCTGAGGCAACAAATGCAAGCCATAAGACCCACCGAAGGAAGCCACCACGGAGAACGAACCAACTTCGTGTTCAAGGATTTATCAACTTCACCTTGCGTTTTCGTCCGACATGACGGCCCAAAGAAAGGTCTGCAAAATCCATATGACGGACCATACGAAGTGTTAAGTCGAAATCCAAAACATTTCGTAATAAAAGTGAAAGGCAAGGAAACGACGGTGACGATCGACAGACTGAAGCCAGCCTACGTCATCACCGACGATAAGATGGAAGACTTGCCAAGAAGAGAACACCCTGTAGAACCCGACACAACAGATCCAAGGCCATCGCAGGAAACGCGGACCACACGATCCGGCAGAAAAGTCCATTTCCCAAAGCGATTTGTGCAGATGATTTCGTAACTTCGTCACTGGTGGGGGAGTGTGTGGGAAACTAATTTCCACAGAAATATCGAAGGAATAAAATGAATTTCGAGTGCAAATTCGGCGGACAGAGAAAATGTGGCATCGGGGAAACCACGCCTCGAGATGAGAAAACTCATTCGAGCAACCTCTTTGGAGCAACTAAAATCGGTCCAGAAATTGTATATAAAGGGCCGGTATGCAAACCAGAAATCAGATCTCATCGATTCATCACCTAGAACGAGCACCAGCACTCGAGAAGAAGAAATCAGCTATAATCGTCGACAACCACTAAATCTTAAAAGGTTTTTATCAAAACCCTCGACCAGCGACAAGAAAGACCGCCCATCAACGCACATCTGTTCCACATCAGCACGACCACTCTTCAAGAAACGGAAGAAAGCCAGTACGTTCGTCCGCAACATCTGGTTCGCATAATCGCGGCCCTTGGCGCCTAGACCAACGATAACGACTAATCAATCGTTTTTCTGAAAACGGTGTCCTCAAACTTCAGGGACAAAACAAATAGTTGGGTTGAAATAAAACTGTGATATATTTGCCTGAACCTTTTCTTTCACTTTCCTTTCCCTGTGAATTAATTGAAGTTACAGATCAAAAACACAGCAACCCACAGGATCTATTATGACGAAATCGCCACGTTTTACCCAAATGTATTTTCGGAATTTGAAAGGCATGGAGACGAGAAACCTAGTTTTATCATATTTCTCTACCTCGTGAAGATTGTTGCCTTTAGTTCCCACAATTTTCACTATTTGCTGCTCCTCTGTTGGTGGCGAAAAATCGTGAATTTCTCGCGAGAGATGTTTCCTTTTGGTTGCTCGAGACATATTGATGACGCCTGAGTAATAGCACTGATCGGATCGATGGATATTTTCGAGTACACTTCTTTACGGCGAAAGACTAACACTGTGAACTTGAAGATAATAAACACGTGGTTTACGCAAGATGCAGACCTGGCTGTGCTAAGTACTTTTCGAAAAATAACGACTTTTGCAGAATGTAGACCACAGATCCATGGTGATCACAGAATTTTTTGATCTTCTTCATTAATACGGAAGAAGTAGAGCACTATAAAGATAGGTATGCTAGATAGACCTGGCTCTATGGTTGATTGGGTCCAACCATAGACTCGAAAATTGCAGGACTCGCAACATTTTCATCGCCATCTATCGAGGTGATACACCAACATAAACAATAAATTATTATAAATTTGATTATTAGATGCCGCGGCATTTCTCTAACACCACGAACCTAACCTATTTCCAATGTTTTTCATTTGAGCATGCCGAAAAAAGTCACCACAAGATCTCTCATTCCGAAAATATGCTCATTCGATTACAGATTTCATTTCTTTCGAAGGGATCTGTAATTTTTGTTTACAGTCAGCTGCGCCCTCATCGGTGGTTGGAATCGCCAATAAAAAAAGAGGGGCAAGTTACGCCATCTTCGAAAGGGGCGAGACAAAACGTTTCGTTTTGCATGGGGTTCAGTACAGGTTAAATGATTTTTCCAACTTTTCTACTAATTGATTGCTAATTCAGTCGGACCTATTGGAACTAAACACTCGGAAGTAAGGCCAGTTCTCTCTCTTACCCTTGTGTTATCAGGCATCGAACCCCAGGGCGATTTCGGCAATGTAAGAGATGTTTAGAATATGAAAATCGAATTTATTTAAATAGGTACTTTATTATCGATGATCAATTTCATTAAGCTGAATACAGATTACTCTGACGTGACGTGTAAGGACGTCACGTCAGACGTGTACTGTGCTCCCATTGGCCTAATATGAACGTGAACGTCAAAATGTGAGTGATATAAAAATGCAACGAACACATTGTTCTGTGCGTTCACGTTCATATCAGGCCAATGGGAGCACAGTACACGTCTGACGTGACGTCCTTACACGTCACGTCAGAGTAATCTGTATTCAGCTTAACACTATTGTTGAAGGGACGTTGACACATGTTACAAATTCATATAAATTGAGGTTTTCCACATTGAAGGTAGTTTTTGAAATACTATAATTGTTATAATTTGGAGAGGATCAGGAGCGAAATCAAACACATACAGCTTCGTCTAGATGATACAATGATACTGACTTTATTACACTGTAGGTGGCGCTACAAAAATGCTCATGTGCCAAATCTATCTAACACCCCCACTATTTGAAACATTGTACATTTTTGACTAAATCTAAACCCAAACTATTCATAAACTTATAATGCTTATTACTACCTAAAGCTTTTGTAAAAATATCTGCAGGCATTTCATCTGATTGCAAATATTCAACATTTATAAGACCATTTTCCACTGTTTCACGAATAAAGTGGTACCTTATATCGATGTGCTTCGTGCGCTTATGAAATATTGGATTAAGCGTCAATTTCAATGCACTTTGGCTATCGCTATATAGAGAGATACAATCAAAAGAGTTAGTTAATTCCCCTAACAAATTTTTCAAATAAATTGCCTCTTTCGATGCTTCCCCCAAGGCCATATATTCGGCTTCTGTGCTAGAAAGAGCAACCGTTTTTTGTTTTTTACTTTCCCATGAAATTAATGAATTTGAATACATGAAACAAAAACCAGTATAGGATCTCCTATCATATACATTACTCCCCCAGTCTGCATCTACAAAACCTTCTGAACATTTTGAACTACTTTTAAAGGTTAAACAATAATCTTTTGTTTTCTTTAAATACTTCAAAAGTCTTTTTAAACTATTCCAATGAGTCTGATTGAAACAATTGTTAAATTGACTGAGAAAACTAACACTGTACGAAATGTCTGGACGAGTCATTACTGCCAAATACATTAAGCCTCCAATCAACTGTTGATATGGAGCTGAAAAATCACTATTTTTAACTCCTTCTAGTTTTAAGTTTTTCTCCATTGGAGTTTCTACAGTTTTACAATCTGCCATATTAAATTTTAACAACAAAGACTCTATATAATCCTTTTGATCTAAAGTAATAATATTCTTAGACTTGTTTACATATACAAATATTCATCCCCAAAATCTGCTTGGCTTTGCCTAAATCTTTCAACTGAAAATTTTCTGCCAATTTTTGTTTGAGATCATTTGTCTCGGAAATATCATTTGAAAAAATGAAAAAATCATCAACATACAAACAAATTATTGTCAACAATTTTACATTATGTTTAATAAATACACATGGTTCGTATTTTGACCTTTCATAATTCAAATCGGTTAAGACACTTTCAACCTTTTTGTACCATACCCTTGATGACTGTTTAAGTCCATAAATTGCCTTATTGAGTTTAAATACCTTGTTTTTACTTCCACGTTTTGAGTAACCATCAGGTTGTTTCATAAAGATTGTTTCTGATAAATCCCCATTTAAGAATGCAGTGACAACATCTAAATGAAAGATATCTAATCCTAAATCTACACTTAAGGCTATCAACAGGCGTAATGTAGAGAACCTAACTACAGGCGAAAAAGTCTCATTATAGTCTATACCCTCTTTTTGTGTAAAACCTTTTGCCACTAATCTCGCACGATAAGTTTTATTATTTTCACTGTCAACTTTGATTTTGAATACCCATTTACATTCAACTACTTCACTTCTTTTGGGTAAATCCACTAAACACCACGTATTATTTAATTCCATGCACTTTATCTCGTGTTCTACTGCTTCTTTCCATTTGTCACCATCTGGTCTTGAAAAAGCTTCTGAGACTGTTACTGGAACATCATTAATTGTAGTTTCTTCAATTTCTGGAACGACACTCAAGTAGGTCACATAATCTTCATAAGATTTTTCTTTTCTTCTTCTTTGTGAACTTCTTGTTTCTCCACTATATTGTACTTCTGTTCCCAATGAGTTTTCTGGAATGTAATCTTCATCTGAATCGATTCTTGCCTGTGGTATTTCTTCATTTTCTTCATCTTCAAATTGTTCAATTGGAACTTCAACGGTATCTGCTGGTTGTTCCCCCACTGGATCTGATACCACTTCAGAATCTTCTGTTCGTTTAGATCGAAGGTCTTCATATATTACGACATCCCTACTCGTTGTAACATCATCTTTAATAGGATCATAGATTCTATAACCATTAATGTTATCTGAATATCCTACAAAAATACATTTCTTTGATTTTTTGTCAAATTTCAGTCGTCTTTCTTTTGGAACATGCACCATAATCGGACTTCCAAATATTCGAAAATCTGACACATTGGGTTTATTGCCAAACCACACTTCATATGGAGTTTTTTCATTTGGACCCCTTGAAATGCACCTATTTCTTAGATAATTAGCTGTGTGAACTGCTTCTGCCCAAAATCTTTTTGGCAAGTTTGCATCGAACAATAAACATTTGGCCTTTTCCACGATTGTACGGTTCAACCTTTCACTTAGACCATTTTGTTGAGGTGTGTAAGAATTTGTTTTTTGATGAACTATACCATGACTCTTCAAAAAATTCTCAAATTGATTACTGCAAAATTCACCACCTTGATCAGTACGAAATGTTTTTATTCTTTTATCTTGCTGATTTTGTACCACTGCTAAAAATTCCTTAAATAGGCCTAAAGCTTGGTTCTTTTCTTTCAAAAAATAAACAAACGACATTCTACTGTAATCGTCAGTTAAGAGCATGAAGTATCTGGAACCTCCAATTGAAATGGTTTCCATTGGTCCACATAGGTCTGCGTGTATGATATTGAGTTTTTCATTGCTGCGTATACCTAAATTTGGAAATGGCAATCTACTTTGTTTACCTTCACAGCATACTATGCAACTTGATTTATCAATGGTAGCACGTCTTTTTAACTCTAAACCATCAACACAATGCTTCATTTTGTTTAAATCTTGACTATTGATGTGTGCTAATCGTCTGTGCCAAATTTCTGAATCATCACAAATAGCTGAAAAACAATTTTCTTGCTTCATGTTCAATTTATAAACTCCATCAACTAATTCTGCTGTGGCTATTAAATCATTGTTTTTACTATAAATACAGCATCCTCTTTTATTAAAACAAACTCGATTTTCTTTAGAAATTAACTGGCTTACTGATATGAGGTTTGTGGTTAAACTTGGAATACACAACACGTCATGAACTGTAACTGAATTGTTCTTTCCATTAACCGAAGTTATAATGTCCATATCACCTGAACATTTCACTGGTACTCTTTGTTTATTTGCAACAACAATTTCCTTTACTTCTGCTTGTGTAACGTTCTTGAACCAGGATTCGTTTGGAGTCATGTGTCTACTGGCACCTGAGTCCAGATAAAAATCATTCTCTTTGTAATTTCCCGTGAGAAATGTTGCACTGAATGCATACTTTTTATCCATTTTCGAGAAATTTTCTGAAGTTGAACTTCTCTGAGACTGATTCGGGCACTTCGACATGAAATGTCCTTGTTGTTTGCATTCATAACAAACAACGCTTCTTCTGTCAGTTTCAGTCGACTTAGAATTCTTCTTTTTACTGCTGCTGCCATCTCTCGGATAACTTTTGAAGTTTCCTCTTGCTGAAAAAGCGTTACTTTACAGTGACTCTAACAAGACAGTGGCGACAATGGAGTGTCTCGTTTTTGATTGGTTCACGTGACGAAATCCGCCATTAAATTGCTAAATTTCTTTGTTTACATCGTGGATAAATATAACCTAGCATTCTCGAGGATCGAGCACGCTGCATTATCGTATTTCTCGTCCCTCATAGTCGTTCCTCGTGCGAAGAAAGGCTTTTTGATGAAACATTTCCCCAAAGATCCATTGAGGAGGCAACAGTGGTTGATAAAAATGAAGAGGGAAAATTGGAAGCCTACGGATTATTCTTGTTTGTGTGAGGTAAGATCTTAATTTTATTCTCTGTCTGTTCTTAAGTTACAAAACATACATTTTAGGTTCATTTTGCTCTAAAAATGAGGGAGAAAACTAGAGTAGATAGACAACGGGCTTTAAAATCCAATGCTGTACCTACTCTCTTTTTATTTACACAACCTGCGAAAGTTAGAAAATCACCAAAAATAAGAAAACCAATATCTCCAGAAGAACAAGATATTTTACATTCAGGTGAGTACTGAAACTTACGAAGGTAAATCAGGTCATAAAAAGTTACATGTATAATCATGATATTAAGAGATTTCATTTTATCCCCAGATGATATGTCATCAGAAATCCCTGATACGATCCAATGAGGATGAAAATAATCCATCTACTTCTCCGGTGGATTTGAACAAAAGTTCTTCGCCTCAGACTACTAGCGATGATACTCCAATACCAAACATAACATTGGATTCCTCAGAAAAATTAAAGAAATTAGAGAAAATGTACTTACGAGAAAAGCTCAGGGCTAGGAAGTACAAAATGCTTCTCAGAAATTGCACAAAAAAATATAATTTATGAGATGAGAAACATCATTTATATTGTCTAATTTTGTATATATACATAGATATATGTATTCTATATGTAAATATTACAATATAAGTTTGAAATTTTGGTGTACTCTCTTTATTTTACAATGAATCGATATCATATCATCATATATCTTGGATAGGTATATGATAATGTATGAAGTAGTTAAGTTAGTTCACAGGTTTTCGACCAGGGGCAAGATATTCAAAACAAAGTCAAGTTGTTATTGGCTCTATATATTTTGTTACGAATTGTAACTTCTTCAGGAGCACAATTTGTAACGAATTATATAGATCCAATAACAGTTTGACTTTGATTTGAATATCTTTCCCCTGGTCGAAAGCCTGTGAAGTATCTACTTCAAATATCACAACCGTGAAACATCAATTCATAATGTATGTACATATCTATAATGATGGACTTGGTGAATCATTAAAATAATGAAATAAATTTGTCATATTGAAAACTGTGCTTAAATATTGCTAGGATATTCTCCAGTTTTCACACTTCTGATTTGTCCTTCAAATGAAACCTTCGTTGATGGGGCAGTCCTGCAAATCTGTTGTTTATATAGAAATTTCAAATAATAAAACCTGAATTTTAAGGGATGTTATATTTCTTATACCTCTGAATAAAAAATCATTATTTCATTTTTTCTATTATCGTTTCAAACTTTCGAAACTATTACTTTCCACGAGCATTCACGTTTCGAAAGTCGTCTTTTTCCAAATTCCCATGCATATACGTGTAGAAAAAGAATAGAATGTCATTTTTCCGCACGCAAATAATGAATATAATCAAAATATATTCCAAATAAAATAGAAAGTCAAACGTCAAACTAATCAGCTGATTCTGATTTAATCCGCCATTAAATTGCTAAATCAGAATGGGCGGGGCTTAGAGGCCCAATAGACGAGTCCCTTCATGCTGGCCAACTGTTTAAAAATACCTGAAAATCACTTCCCTTTTTTTCGCAATGATTCAACTCTTACCTGAAAGCTTTAATCCCAATGAGTGTATCCTGAAAATATTAGATGTCACGAAGGTCTTCATCAAAAGCTATAAATTTTTGTTTTCTTATGTTTTCATTAATGGAAATCTATGACTTTCCAACCTAGAAAACGACTTGTTTATATGTTTCTTGCTCCTAAGCTGTTTTCATTGACTTTCTAGAAATTAGAATATCTATTCTAAATCAATGGCTGTTTCAGATATTCTTGAGGGATATGATCCTCGTAATTCGAGGTACTGAGCTGTGACTTCATCTTTCTGTAAGATGGAAATCAGAAAAGGTGAAGTAGGTATCTGCACGAAAAGATTTTTATGTTTCAATCCTCATGATATATTTGAATTTTAGGCCAGTAGATGATTATATAACAATGTAAGCAAAGTACTAGTACTGGAAAAAACTGTTCTCAATTGCTCTTCAAGGAAAAGTAAAAACACGGCTGTTCGTTTTGATAAATTTCCTGAGAAAGATGCCTCAACACCATTGACCTAGAATATTCTACATCAATGCTCAACACCGAATATCACTAATGCCTTTGGCATATTGCATAAATTGGACTGGAGAAAAGCATGGATAGACAAACTACAGATGGGAACCTTGCTGCAAAGAATATATATGTGTTTGTTCCCTTCACATGGACGATTATGTCAAGTTAATTTCAGATTTATATCCAGATTGATAAATCCATAAATAAATTGCTCCAGAGAGATTAGTTCTAGTATTAATAAAACTGAAACTGTTTGTGAAGTAGCCATTTTTAAGGGAGTTTCTCAATCAACTGCGAACAATATTTTTAGTAAATATATTGTCTGTATTTATTATTTTGAGATGTGGTATACACTGGCCAAGTTCTGATGTTGAATTGATGAATTTACCACTTTACATATTAAGAATATACTATGATTTCAAAGTGATACTTCATTATAATGATTTTCCAGTACAATGATCCTAATTTCTCATGCGGCATCAGAACTCATTCACATCCAGATCATAGTCTATGGCAGTTGTAAATACTTTTGGGTTGTTATTCTGTAGTAAGTTTCCATGCAAATAAAGAACATTAAAAACAATCATTATTTCCCTAATTTCCTTTGAATTCCTTGTAGAATTTCTATCCAATTAGAAGCGAAAACCCAATTATGCACCTATATTTAATCAACTCCACAATACAGGGTTAATAATACATTAATTCACTGAAAGTCTTCCTATGATCTCTACGAATCCAAAGAAAACACCTATAATAATCAGTTTTACATCTTGCAACAGGTCTTTGTACGAGTGCTCCTTCTTCGGAAATTAATGAAATTTGGATTTGATATTTCTGCAGTATCTTGAATCATTTTTACACTGTTAATAGAAACATCTCATTCATAAGAAAAGTTATTATAAAAAACAAACTCAAGCGAAATCCTCATTTGATTCGAAAAATTCAAATTCTCCATTCAAACATTTTGTTGGGATTTTTATTTTCCATTGATGAAACCCTAAGAAAACAAAAATTTATAGCTTTTGATGAAGACCTTCGTGACATCTAATATTTTCAGGATACACTCATTAGGATTAAAGCTTTCAGGTAAGAGTTGAATCATTGCGAAAAAAAGGGAAGTGATTTTCAGGCAATTTTAAACAGTTGGCCAGCATGAAGGGACTCGTCTATTGTCGCCACTGTCTTGTTAGAGTCACTGTACGTTACTTCTGCTGGTTGCGCCATCCGTCTGCAGGTCGACTAACTTACTCTTGATTGAATCTGTGGTCACTGTAATTCCAGAGTGTTCTATTCCCATCAACATCGGAGCGTATTTGTCTGGCAACCCAGCGAGTAAAAGGGAACCTACCCATTCTTCGTTGATGTCGAAGCCACTTTTTCTTAATTTCTGCGAAGTCTCGATAATCTGATTCACGTAACTTTCCATTGACTCACAATTATCCAGCCTTATGGAGATAAGATTGCGTAGTAGTCCAATTTTTCTCGTAACACCCGTGTCTTCGTAGAGATTCTTGATTTTATTCCAAACCTCTTCGCACGTGTTTCACGTCTTTCACATGAACATACATCGATGGGTCCAAAGTTAGAATCAACTTAGCTTTCGCTTTTGCTATTACACTAGCGTCGGTTTCTTCACCGTTTAAGCACTTTGTTAGACCTTCCAGCACGAACACGTTTTCTATGGCGAAACACCATTCATCGTAGTTCTCGCGGCCAACAAGCTTCGGAACATTGTTTAAATAGTTCTGAGCCATTTTTATCTTCTAGAAGCGCGTTACTATTTCACTTTACACTTGTTGCACAGCACAAGGAACGATTATCTGGGCTATAACCTGTTATAATTTGGAGAGGATCAGGAGCGAAATCAAACACATACAGCTTCGTCTAGATGATACAATGATACTGACTTTATTACACTGTAGGTGGCGCTACAAAAATGCTCATGTGCCAAATCTATCTAACAATAATAATATTTTAGTGATCTAATTACTCTCATTAAATTAAATAAAATCGATTTAAAATGTGTAATCTATTACCGTTTATCACGTGATTGCGAACACTAATGAGAATACGTGACGTCACTGTTCTGTAAACAAGCTAACCTATAACCTTACTGTCATCACGAGTACGAACTTACGAAGAACAGAAGAGAGTAAAACGTATCACCAGCGAACTATTTCACGATTATTTGATATTACGCAAACGATTCGTTCGCAAGAAATCACACAAGATCAGTTCGCTTTGACAGACGGCGAAGTCTGTTTACCGTATAGTAACGTCATCATAATCACTTCTTTTGAGCGGGAATTTTGAAAACTATTCTTATTTACGCATTTTTTATTGGTATTTGCAATATTTTTTCCATTTTTTCGTGTTTGTATAGGGCTTATCTACAAATTAATATCATTTCCAAAAAATAGTCAACATCCCTATTGTGGTATTAACCTTTTTCATCTGTTAAAACTGCACCATTAAATCAAACTCAGACAAGACGCCTGGCAACCTTAAACATGATAACTATGTCAATATTATTTTGATTGAATGACACCTTCTCAACAATTTTTCTTTAAATACTAATTAATGAGAACACGATAAAAACTTCTAAATATCCCTCTAGAATAGCCGTGTATAAAACAAAATATAGCTCAGATGCACGGGAAATATACAAGATATCAAAACAGTACTCATTTTCTAGTTTGGAATTTTTGCCGATAGAGGGCGTTTGGATATTTGGATTCGCCAATAATTTATAACACCAATCTGTGGTCACATACCAGAAAAATGGCCGCCAATGCAGCCACAGTCTGTAGAACAACAATGCGTCTGTCAGATTACGTTCTATATCTGTCATCGGCGAAATTCGCGAAATAAAAATAACCTCAAACAAAATGCAAACACATGAAAATTTGGCGAAAGCGAAAATGAATGTTATGTGAATTTCGTTGTTTTTCAGATAGAGAGTATAGTTTATTCAATTCTTCATTGAGGAATTATGTATAAAATTGTATTGTATAGATATAATAGGTAAGGTAGTCACCGCGCCGCGGATCTCACTTGATTTAAACAGCGGGATTACACAGCTCTGACACATCTGACAGCTCTGTTAGTGGGCACAATAGACCTTATGATCGCAGTGTACTGTAACCGCTTTTCACTATAAACATAAACCACCCCATCAAACAGTCTGGATTGATTTATAAGATACAATGACGAAATCGATTGTCTTGTTACAGAGCCCAAACGAATCAGTATTTGCATAACTGACACTAGAACTTGAGATCAAACAAATAAAACTGCTCATACCTCAGATCTTCGATTTGATTTCAATCAGGTTAGTATCGTTGACAGAAAAACTTGCTACTAGATTACTAGAACAGAGTTCTAATCTAAGTGAAATATGATACACATGAACAAAAATCAAACAGTCAGTTTGAGTGAGGACATTATTATAACTTATAATTTTGCTAATGATCAAAGGATCAGTTATTGAAGTTGTGGCATCTGAACATAAACGTTATGTCTGCTGAACTAAGAATAAAGAACTCAAGGTTATACGAAATTTTCGAGTGAGTTATCTTCCATTTTATGTATTATGAGGGCAGTAATCGGATCTTGAGATCAAAACTATGTTCGGAAATGTCCAATTTATCGCTCAACCTAGGTCACTCCCTTATACTAGATTTCATTATGACATTGTGAGAAGAATAAATTGTTTGAAGAAATTCTTTAATCTCCACTTCATTATAATACTGCTGTGTGAAACTATCGGCTGGTGACATTATTGGGGATAGCATAGTTAGTGTTTGTGAGTACCTAGTTGTATATAATAGCCGTTATTGAAGAGAGTAATTTTTTTGTATTTTAGCTCTGGGTGAAGAATTCACTATAACATTCTCCGAAACATTGGTAAAAGTTCTTAGAATTCGATTATGAGTACCTACCTGAGCACAAAGCTGTATAACAAGTTCAATTTGAAAAATGGTTGATTCCGTAGTAGTACAATCGCCCAGTTTAGTTCTGATGATTTGGCTTCACTATTTATTATTGAAAGGTGTGTCTCTCTTCCTATGCTCTAAGTTCCATGCATTATCGTGGTTGCACATTTTGGGAAGATGACCTGATGTGACGTGACATGATAACAATATGTCTGCACCTTAATGCCTTCCAACGTAGACCATGCTCATCAGAGCACATCTTTATGTAATCGGTATCTATGGCCTAGGCACGAATGGGTTCGATATTGGAAATAGATCCTTTTCAACATTTAAATAGAGTGTACCTCATCAGCCCTATCGTTAGAATATCAATGAAACAGAATATGCAAATTAAATACCATTTTTTATTCACAAAAAATATGACAAGATTGTAACACATTTATATTCTGAAGTAAACTACAGTGAGTTGTGCCATCTAAAAAATGAAATAGGACTCGAACTTTATTTACAATATTCACAAATGTTTTTTAATACGATATTATTCTTCTTCATCCTCACTGCTGTAAAAATCCCTTGAATCGTTACTGTCACTTTCACTGTATGCTTCGATCATTGCTGGCTTCCTGTTCCTATTCATCGGTATATCGTCATCATCACTTTCACTGTATGTTTCAATAATTGCTGGCTCCCTGTTCCTGTTCATTGGTATATTGTCATCATCACTATCACTTTCTTCTGAATGTTGCTTCATACACTCAAGAAAGGGCCATATGTTGTCTTCCTTATAAAACTTTATGTGTTCACATGTTAAAATTCTTGCGATTTCACCTTTCACTTTAACACCTTCTTCTATACTTCTATAGGATCTATTATGACGAAATCGCCACGTTTTACCCAAATGTATTTTCGGAATTTGAAAGGCATGGAGACGAGAAACCTAGTTTTATCATATTTCTCTACCTCGTGAAGATTGTTGCCTTTAGTTCCCACAATTTTCACTATTTGCTGCTCCTCTGTTGGTGGCGAAAAATCGTGAATTTCTCGCGAGAGATGTTTCCTTTTGGTTGCTCGAGACATATTGATGACGCCTGAGTAATAGCACTGATCGGATCGATGGATATTTTCGAGTACACTTCTTTACGGCGAAAGACTAACACTGTGAACTTGAAGATAATAAACACGTGGTTTACGCAAGATGCAGACCTGGCTGTGCTAAGTACTTTTCGAAAAATAGCGACTTTTGCAGAATGTAGACCACAGATCCATGGTGATCACAGAATTTTTTGATCTTCTTCATTAATACGGAAGAAGTAGAGCACTATAAAGATAGGTATGCTAGATAGACCTGGCTCTATGGTTGATTGGGTCCAACCATAGACTCGAAAATTGCAGGACTCGCAACATTTTCATCGCCATCTATCGAGGTGATACACCAACATAAACAATAAATTATTATAAATTTGATTATTAGATGCCGCGGCATTTCTCTAACACCACGAACCTAACCTATTTCCAATGTTTTTCATTTGAGCATGCCGAAAAAAGTCACCACAAGATCTCTCATTCCGAAAATATGCTCATTCGATTACAGATTTCATTTCTTTCGAAGGGATCTGTAATTTTTGTTTACAGTCAGCTGCGCCCTCATCGGTGGTTGGAATCGCCAATAAAAAAAGAGGGGCAAGTTACGCCATCTTCGAAAGGGGTGAGACAAAACGTTTCGTTTTGCATGGGGTTCAGTACAGGTTAAATGATTTTTCCAACTTTTCTACTAATTGATTGCTAATTCAGTCGGACCTATTGGAACTAAACACTCGGAAGTAAGGCCAGTTCTCTCTCTTACCCTTGTGTTATCAGGCATCGAACCCCAGGGCGATTTCGGCAATGTAAGAGATGTTTAGAATATGAAAATCGAATTTATTTAAATAGGTACTTTATTATCGATGATCAATTTCATAACACTATTGTTGAAGGGACGTTGACACATGTTACAAATTCATATAAATTGAGGTTTTCCACATTGAAGGTAGTTTTTGAAATACTATAATTGTTATAATTTGGAGAGGATCAGGAGCGAAATCAAACACATACAGCTTCGTCTAGATGATACAATGATACTGACTTTATTACACTGTAGGTGGCGCTACAAAAATGCTCATGTGCCAAATCTATCTAACACCCCCACTATTTGAAACATTGTACATTTTTGACTAAATCTAAACCCAAACTATTCATAAACTTATAATGCTTATTACTACCTAAAGCTTTTGTAAAAATATCTGCAGGCATTTTATCTGATTGCAAATATTCAACATTTATAAGACCATTTTCCACTGTTTCACGAATAAAGTGGTACCTTATATCGATGTGCTTCGTGCGCTTATGAAATATTGTATTAAGCGTCAATTTCAATGCACTTTGGCTATCGCTATATAGAGAGATACAATCAAAAGAGTTAGTTAATTCCCCTAACAAATTTTTCAAATAAATTGCCTCTTTCGATGCTTCCCCCAAGGCCATATATTCGGCTTCTGTGCTAGAAAGAGCAACCGTTTTTTGTTTTTTACTTTCCCATGAAATTAATGAATTTGAATACATGAAACAAAAACCAGTATAGGATCTCCTATCATATACATTACTCCCCCAGTCTGCATCTACAAAACCTTCTAAACATTTTGAACTACTTTTAAAGGTTAAACAATAATCTTTTGTTTTCTTTAAATACTTCAAAAGTCTTTTTAAACTATTCCAATGAGTCTGATTGAAACAATTGTTAAATTGACTGAGAAAACTAACACTGTACGAAATGTCTGGACGAGTCATTACTGCCAAATACATTAAGCCTCCAATCAACTGTTGATATGGAGCTGAAAAATCACTATTTTTAACTCCTTCTAGTTTTAAGTTTTTCTCCATTGGAGTTTCTACAGTTTTACAATCTGCCATATTAAATTTTAACAACAAAGACTCTATATAATCCTTTTGATCTAAAGTAATAATATTCTTAGACTTGTTTACATATACAAATATTCATCCCCAAAATCTGCTTGGCTTTGCCTAAATCTTTCAACTGAAAATTTTCTGCCAATTTTTGTTTGAGATCATTTGTCTCGGAAATATCATTTGAAAAAATGAAAAAATCATCAACATACTGTTACGTTTTTCGGGGTTCACACAGTTTTATTAAAAATACTCAACAAGAAATAATAGTCTATTCGTCAATCCACAATAAAATTCACTATTCTCTAAAAATTAGCTTTATACAATGAATGACTTCTCTCTTGACCAGCTATCATCCTGACAGTTCTCTTTCCCACCATAGAACCTTCTCCCACTTCATGTCACTTCCAAATGCTGACCTGTTACGGTATTCGTAGCACTGCTCGCTCCTCAAGAGTGTTTCGTCCCGAAACATCAACAATTGCTGAATGCATGTATGGACAGGTTTCTCCCCTATTACATCTCCCTTTTGAGAAGAAGTAGCAAGGAATTGTCTTTGGAAGTTGTTTTTCATGTAGTGGATTGAAACAGCATGCCAAAACTTGAATGGATGTATTCTGGAACAACTCTTCAATCATATTCCTTACCATCCACCAAGATAAACCATCCAAACCACATCCCAACTTGGGGATAGCCAGCTTATGTAAGTTTTCTCCCAGCATCTGGTCCCTTAAGTTTCTTAGGGCTCGCCATAAGTCATAATAGGTGGTCTTCTGATGCGACAAGTCCTTCGTGATCAAATAAAATAAGGATCTTCCATCGTCATCTTCCATCTTCACGACGTTACCGACAGAACGCTCCTGACACATTAGATCTTCTACTTTTCCATACTTCTTCCGAAACACAGAAGCGATTCCTCTTGACATCCGAAGATCTGCAGCTACACAGTGAGCCAGTGAATATTCTCTGCTTACTTCAAACAAGTTCTGATGTATTTCCCTAACTGCACCATTTCTACGACCGTCGTAGATTCTGCCCAACTCTTCAGATTCTCTTTGGTCGGCGATCGCCTCGCAAACACGAATTTCCGTATGAAATGAATCCTGAGTCCCTTTATGCGGTGCCAAACGATTGAAGTGCACCACCCTGGGCTTTCCATTGGGGCATTTCTTGATGCGGTAAATAACGCTGTTTATCTTAGTCAGCACCTCATATGGGCCCTCCCATGCTCGCTGAAACTTAGGACACAATCCACGACGTCGTTGAGGGTTGTACAACCATACACGATCTCCAGGATGATACTGCATCTGATTGGCCTTAACGTCGTAAATGTCTTTCATCCTGTCACTAGCTCTATGGATGTTCGTTCGCCCTCTATCATGTATGTCGTCCATCTTTTGTCTGAGTTTGCTGACATAGTCCTCTCCAGCAATGTCGTCTCCGGGTTTGCATCCAAACATTATGTCGCATGGCAATCTTATTTCGCGACCAAAGACAATGCTCGCAGGGGTCATGCCCGTGGATTCGTGAACACATGAACGATAAGCCAGAAGGAATAGATGAATGTACTCATCCCAGTCTCTTTGATGGTCCGAGACTACTTTCGATAAGTATTTGCCCATGGTTCTATTCATCCGCTCCACCATCCCATCTGACTGCGGATGTAAGGCCGTCGTCCTGGTTTTTCTGATACCAAGGGTCTCACATAATTTTTGGAACACATGTGATTCGAAATTTCTTCCTTGGTCAGAATGTAATTCTCTTGGGACACCAAACCTGCTAACCCATTCTTTGACCAATACTTCAGCAACCGTCACAGCCTCTTGATTTGGAAGGGAATATGCTTCTACCCACTTGCTGAAGTAATCCATGGCGACCAAAATGTATTTTTGTCCATTGTCACTAATTGGGAATGGTCCAGCGATATCAATGGCTATTCGTTCAAAAGGGCTCCCTACATTATACTGCCTCATGGGGGATTTTCGCTTGGGTTGAGGACCATTGGCTGCGGCACAAATCTCGCATCTTCTACACCAGTCTCTGACATCCTGTTTGCAGTTCACCCAGTAGAATCTTTGACGCAGTTTCTCCATTGTCTTCTTCACGCCCAGATGGCCACCAGACACTTCATTGTGCAGCTGTGTCAAAACCTCCGGGATTCTAGATCTGGGTACCAACAATTGAATGCACCGTTCCTTCCCATTCTCGCTCTCGAGTACACGTTTCAGAACCCCATCTTCTAAAATTATGGACTCCCACTGTGCCCAATAGCTTTTCACAGCCGGCGAATATGGGGCAACTTTCTCCCAGGCTGGTTTTTCGCTGGTCCCTTTCCAATTCTTGAGTAATTTTAAGGTGGGGTCATTTTCCTGGTCAACAACCACTTGTTTTATACTCCATCGAGGATCTACGACCGTTATTCTACAGATGTTGGCCGACTTTTCTTCCTCGCGAACACAATGTTTGCAGTCCTCCGGACAAGGTCTTCTGGATAATGCATCAGCATTCCGATGTTGTATTCCGGATCGATGTTGAGTCTCGAAGTCGTATTCCTGGAGCCTTTCAATCCACCTAGCCACTTGTCCTTCGGGGTTTTTAAACTGCAGCAACCATTGCAAAGCCGCATGATCAGTTCTCAAGAGAAACTTTCTGCCGTATAAATACTTGTAGAAATGCTCTACTGATTTTACGACCGCCAGCAACTCTCTTCTGGTGATGCAGTAGTTGCGCTCGGGTTTCGAAAGAACTTTACTGAAGTAACCAATAACGCTCTCATGACCATCCACTTCTTGTGATAACACTCCTCCGATCCCAAAATTACTTGCGTCAGTGTCCAAGATGAATCTGCCTTCCGATAGAGGATATGCCAAGATGGGGGCACTTACCAAGGCGGCTTTTAGATGTTCGAAAGCTCTCCTACAATCTTCATCCCAGTTGTACTTTTGATTCTTTTCGGTGAGCTTAGTCAGGGGCTTGGCTATGTTAGCAAAGCCAAACACATATCTCCGGTAGTAAGTACACAGTCCAAGAAAGCTTCGTAGTTCATGTTGGTCTTTGGGTTCTGGCCACTCTTTGACAACTCGCACTTTTTCTGGATCGACCGCAACTCCTTGTCCTGAAACTACATGTCCAAGATAATGGACTTCTCTTCTAAAAAGATTGCACTTCTTCGGACTCAGCTTTAAATTTGCCTGTCTTAGTCTTTGGAACACTGCTTCAAAATTTTTCAGATGGTCTCCAAAGCTTTTTCCGACAACAATTATGTCATCCAAGTACACTAGGCACGTCTTCCAGCTAAGGCCTTTGAGTATATTCTCCATGAGCCTTTCAAAGGTAGCAGGGGCGTTGCAGAGGCCAAATGGCATTACGGTGAATTGATACAAGCCTGTTCCAATGGTAAATGCAGTCTTTTCACGGTCCTTTGGTTCCATACCAACTTGCCAGTACCCGCTTTTCAAATCTAAAGTTGTGAAGATTTTGGAACCTGCTAAAGTATCCTAGGTGTCGTCAATTCTAGGCAGAGGATATGAATCTTTTCTGGTCACATCATTGAGGCGTCGATAATCTACGCAGAAACGAGTTGAACCATCTTTCTTTTTAACAAGCACTACTGGTGATGCCCATGGACCACTGGACGGTTCAATAACTCCGTCTTGCTCCATCTCCTCGATTATTCGCTCAGCCTCATTTCGTCTCGCCAATGGTAGTCTTCTCGCAGTCTGGCGAACAGGTTGAGCACTGCCTGTATCTATTCGGTGTTGAACGATATTTGTCCTTCCTTTGACTCCATTGACTTCAAAGACATCTTGGTACTGACTTATGAGTTTCCGAACCTCATATTTCTGGGAATGAGTTAACCCTTCGGATGATGTTTTCACCAGTGCCTCAAGTCGTTGAGGTAGCCCTCCTTGATGTGTTGTGATGGATCTCATTTGACACACAATAGCAGATATTGGCTCACAGTTACCTAAAGTGGTACCTTTCTTCAGATGGACATTATAATCGTTCAGATTAATTACTCTAACCGGAATCTTCTTCCCAACCTGAACTACAGCCTTAGCTACCATAACTCCTTTCTTGGTATATTCCTCATCATAACAGGGTTCTATCATTACCAACTGTCCAGTTCCACTTCCATTGTAATCGCTAATCTCTGCTTGTACCATCGTTTCACTACGAACAGGTAACTCGAAATCTTCCAATAACTTTATTTTCGCCATTAAATCTATTGCGTTTTGAAGCACTACTTCCTCACCATTCACTTTTATTGTTCCATCACCCAGATTCAGCTCAAATCCCAACGCTTTCATCAAATCAGTCCCGAGGATTATGTCATCTTCTATATCAGCAACCAGCACAGGGTATTTGAAGCTAGTGCTTCCAATGGTGAAGAGGGCGTCCATCTCCCCAAATACATTCACGATCTCCCCTGTGGCTGTCCTTAACTTCCATTCAGTTGACTGGAGTCGTTTTCCTAACCTTTTTTTTACGATGGTCTTCGTAGCACCTGTATCCACCAAAAATCTCTTGGGCTTGTTTTCAAATAGGCCATCGATGTAAATGCCTTTTCTCAAATCATTGATGAGTGCTACTTTCGCTTCTAGGGCAGTATTGTACCAGGTTGATGACCGCCCCTTCACATCAACCCACTCTAGTTTTCCGAATAATCTTGCGATTTCTGAGGCTGCTGGCAACGAGCTCTTATATGCCCTACCTTTCCGCAATTCCAGCATCGTGGTTGTTTCTTCTTTTGCTCCAATTCTTTAAGGATTTGTTGCACAATTTTTGTGACGTTCTCGTTTTCTACGCTATCCTCTCTCGTAGAAGCTTCAGCAACCCTTACACGAGCATAGCTTCTCGTAGAATCTTTAATCGCTTCGTACTCAAGGGCTTGGGTAAGTGCATCATTTATTGTCTTTGGCCGGGCAAGTTTTATCGCTAGCTTTGTGTCCGCATTTCGCAAGCCATCCAAAAATTTATCAACAGCAAGACTTTCGTATACGTCGTCAGGTACCGTTGGATAAGCGATTTTCACAAGACGTATAATATCACCTTCAAACTCTTGCAGACTCTCTTTTTCCTTCTGCACTCTATTCTTCAATTCCGAGCGATAAAGTTCCATTAAATGCTTTTGTCCAAATCTCATTCCAAGTCGACGTACCAGCTCTTCAAAATCAGTTCTCTCAGCCAGTGGAATTATTTGGAGCACTCTCAGTGCCTCGCCCCGTAAGGATAAACTCAATCTTGAAGCCTTCTGTTGTCTCGTCCAACCATTCATCATAGCGGCAGTCTCAAATAGGGTCCAATATTCTTCCCATGCTGTTTTTCCATCGAAAATAGGTAATTGTTGCGCAATGGAATCATGATTTATGATATTCCCATGTCCAGAACATTCAGAATTTCCCATCAACTTTTTGAGTGGTTCATTTAGGGAGAAATCACATTTTTCATTGTTTTTGTCGCCATTTTCAATTTCCGTACTAAAGTTTAAAAGCCTTTCTTCCAATTTCTGTTGAAGTTTTTCTTCGAATTTTCCAATATTGTTCTCCACATATTCTATCTTTTCCTCTAATTTCTCTTCTAATTCTTCAATGTGTTTTTCCATATTTTCTATCCTTTCTTTCACGTCGTTTTTCCATACATTGCACTCCATGGTCATTTTATCAAAATTGTCACTCATCATTTTCGTCATCTCATCAGCATTATTATTTAGTTTTTCTGTCAAACTGTCTGAATGTTTACTCAATTCCTTCCTCAAGCAAGTCAGTGTGTCCGTCTCACCTTGGAAAACAAACGTGTCCGGATCATGGCCTTCATCAATCAGAGCTTGCTGTAATCGTTCTTGCAACTCTGACTTCTTCCCTTTAACTTCTAAATCACGCTCAAGAAGCTCCTCTTTCAACTCTGACACTTTCAAATCCGTGAGTTTCTTTTCCGTCATTTTCAACCCCACACCTGACACCAATGTTACGTTTTTCGGGGTTCACACAGTTTTATTAAAAATACTCAACAAGAAATAATAGTCTATTCGTCAATCCACAATAAAATTCACTATTCTCTAAAAATTAGCTTTATACAATGAATGACTTCTCTCTTGACCAGCTATCATCCTGACAGTTCTCTTTCCCACCATAGAACCTTCTCCCACTTCATGTCACTTCCAAATGCTGACCTGTTACGGTATTCGTAGCAATACAAACAAATTATTGTCAACAATTTTACATTATGTTTAATAAATACACATGGTTCGTATTTTGACCTTTCATAATTCAAATCGGTTAAGACACTGAAGCGTGTTGCTTTTAATTGTGAATCGGGATGGGGCTACGTTTCGTCCCAGCCTCGCTTACGATGGACTCATCAGATTGGCTAATGTAAGCGAGGCCTGCCAATGACGTAGATGTTACAGCTGCCCTGCTCGAGACGAGCGTGGGTACTGGGTAGTAGGACCTGGTCGGTCTATAAAGAATATGGTACCGCAGTAACCCACGCTGCCTAGGAGGAGGTGCCCTCTGCGCGGGCGGCGTGCGAAGCGCGGTCGCAGACTTCTGCACGCCGGTGGCAAGTCGCCACAACACTTTCAACCTTTTTGTACCATACCCTTGATGACTGTTTAAGTCCATAAATTGCCTTATTGAGTTTAAATACCTTGTTTTTACTTCCACGTTTTGAGTAACCATCAGGTTGTTTCATAAAGATTGTTTCTGATAAATCCCCATTTAAGAATGCAGTGACAACATCTAAATGAAAGATATCTAATCCTAAATCTACACTTGAGGCTATCAACAGGCGTAATGTAGAGAACCTAACTACAGGCGAAAAAGTCTCATTATAGTCTATACCCTCTTTTTGTGTAAAACCTTTTGCCACTAATCTCGCATGATAAGTTTTATTATTTTCACTGTCAACTTTGATTTTGAATACCCATTTACAAATTCAACTACTTCACTTCTTTTGGGTAAATCCACTAAACACCACGTATTATTTAATTCCATGCACTTTATCTCGTGTTCTACTGCTTCTTTCCATTTGTCACCATCTGGTCTTGAGAAAGCTTCTGAGACTGTTACTGGAACATCATTAATTGTAGTTTCTTCAATTTCTGGAACGACACTCAAGTAGGTCACATAATCTTCATAAGATTTTTCTTTTCTTCTTCTTGTTTCTCCACTATATTGTACTTCTGTTCCCAATGAGTTTTCTGGAATGTAATCTTCATCTGAATCGATTCTTGCCTGTGGTATTTCTTCATTTTCTTCATCTTCAAATTGTTCAATTGGAACTTCAACGGTATCTGCTGGTTGTTCCCCCACTGGATCTGATACCACTTCAGAATCTTCTGTTCGTTTAGATCGAAGGTCTTCATATATTACGACATCCCTACTCGTTGTAACATCATCTTTAATAGGATCATAGATTCTATAACCATTAATGTTATCTGAATATCCTACAAAAATACATTTCTTTGATTTTTTGTCAAATTTCAGTCGTCTTTCTTTTGGAACATGCACCATAATCGGACTTCCAAATATTCGAAAATCTGACACATTGGGTTTATTGCCAAACCACACTTCATATGGAGTTTTTTCATTTGGACCCCTTGAAATGCACCTATTTCTTAGATAATTAGCTGTGTGAACTGCTTCTGCCCAAAATCTTTTTGGCAAGTTTGCATCGAACAATAAACATTTGGCCTTTTCCACGATTGTACGGTTCAACCTTTCACTTAGACCATTTTGTTGAGGTGTGTAAGAATTTGTTTTTTGATGAACTATACCATGACTCTTCAAAAAATTCTCAAATTGATTACTGCAAAATTCACCACCTTGATCAGTACGAAATGTTTTTATTCTTTTATCTTGCTGATTTTGTACCACTGCTAAAAATTCCTTAAATAGGCCTAAAGCTTGGTTCTTTTCTTTCAAAAAATAAACAAACGACATTCTACTGTAATCGTCAGTTAAGAGCATGAAGTATCTGGAACCTCCAATTGAAATGGTTTCCATTGGTCCACATAGGTCTGCGTGTATGATATTGAGTTTTTCATTGCTGCGTATACCTAAATTTGGAAATGGCAATCTACTTTGTTTACCTTCACAGCATACTATGCAACTTGATTTATCAATGGTAGCACGTCTTTTTAACTCTAAACCATCAACACAATGCTTCATTTTGTTTAAATCTTGACTATTGATGTGTGCTAATCGTCTGTGCCAAATTTCTGAATCATCACAAATAGCTGAAAAACAATTTTCTTGCTTCATGTTCAATTTATAAACTCCATCAACTAATTCTGCTGTGGCTATTAAATCATTGTTTTTACTATAAATACAGCATCCTCTTTTATTAAAACAAACTCGATTTTCTTTAGAAATTAACTGGCTTACTGATATGAGGTTTGTGGTTAAACTTGGAATACACAACACGTCATGAACTGTAACTGAATTGTTCTTTCCATTAACCGAAGTTATAATGTCCATATCACCTGAACATTTCACTGGTACTCTTTGTTTATTTGCAACAACAATTTCCTTTACTTCTGCTTGTGTAACGTTCTTGAACCAGGATTCGTTTGGAGTCATGTGTCTACTGGCACCTGAGTCCAGATAAAAATCATTCTCTTTGTAATTTCCCGTGAGAAATGTTGCACTGAATGCATACTTTTTATCCATTTTCGAGAAATTTTCTGAAGTTGAACTTCTCTGAGACTGATTCGGGCACTTCGACATGAAATGTCCTTGTTGTTTGCATTTATAACAAACAACGCTTCTTCTGTCAGTTTCAGTCGACTTAGAATTCTTCTTTTTACTGCTGCTGCCATCTCTCGGATAACTTTTGAAGTTTCCTCTTGCTGAAAAAGCGTTACTTCTGCTGGTTGCGCCATCCGTCTGCAGGTCGACTAACTTACTCTTGATTGAATCTGTGGTCACTGTAATTCCAGAGTGTTCTATTCCCATCAACATCGGAGCGTATTTGTCTGGCAACCCAGCGAGTAAAAGGGAACCTACCCATTCTTCGTTGATGTCGAAGCCACTTTTTCTTAATTTCTGCGAAGTCTCGATAATTTGATTCACGTAACTTTCCATTGACTCACAATTATCCAGCCTTATGGAGATAAGATTGCGTAGTAGTCCAATTTTTCTCGTAACACCCGTGTCTTCGTAGAGATTCTTGATTTTATTCCAAACCTCTTCGCACGTGTTTCACGTCTTTCACATGAACATACATCGATGGGTCCAAAGTTAGAATCAACCTAGCTTTCGCTTTTGCTATTACACTAGCGTCGGTTTCTTCACCGTTTAAGCACTTTGTTAGACCTTCCAGCACGAACACGTTTTCTATGGCGAAACACCATTCATCGTAGTTCTCGCGGCCAACAAGCTTCGGAACATTGTTTAAATAGTTCTGAGCCATTTTTATCTTCTAGAAGCGCGTTACTATTTCACTTTACACTTGTTGCACAGCACAAGGAACGATTATCTGGGCTATAACCTGTTATAATTTGGAGAGGATCAGGAGCGAAATCAAACACATACAGCTTCGTCTAGATGATACAATGATACTGACTTTATTACACTGTAGGTGGCGCTACAAAAATGCTCATGTGCCAAATCTATCTAACAATAATAATATTTTAGTGATCTAATTACTCTCATTAAATTAAATAAAATCGATTTAAAATGTGTAATCTATTACCGTTTATCACGTGATTGCGAACACTAATGAGAATACGTGACGTCACTGTTCTGTAAACATGCTAACCTATAACCTTACTGTCATCACGAGTACGAACTTACGAAGAACAGAAGAGAGTAAAACGTATCACCAGCGAACTATTTCACGATTATTTGATATTACGCAAACGATTCGTTCGCAAGAAATCACACAAGATCAGTTCGCTTTGACAGACGGCGAAGTCTGTTTACCGTATAGTAACGACATCATAATCACTTCTTTTGAGCGGGAATTTTGAAAACTATTCTTATTTACGCATTTTTTATTGGTATTTGCAATATTTTTTCCATTTTTTCGTGTTTGTATAGGGCTTATCTACAAATTAATATCATTTCCAAAAAATAGTCAACATCCCTATTGTGGTATTGACCTTTTTCATCTGTTAAAACTGCACCATTAAATCAAACTCAGACAAGACGCCTGGCAACCTTAAACATGATAACTATGTCAATATTATTTTGATTGAATGACACCTTCTCAACAATTTTTCTTTAAATACTAATTAATGAGAACACGATAAAAACTTCTAAATATCCCTCTAGAATAGCCGTGTATAAAACAAAATATAGCTCAGATGCACGGGAAATATACAAGATATCAAAACAGTACTCATTTTCTAGTTTGGAATTTTTGCCGATAGAGGGCGTTTGGATATTTGGATTCGCCAATAATTTATAACACCAATCTGTGGTCACATACCAGAAAAATGGCCGCCAATGCAGCCACAGTCTGTAGAACAACAATGCGTCTGTCAGATTACGTTCTATATCTGTCATCGGCGAAATTCGCGAAATAAAAATAACCTCAAACAAAATGCAAACACATGAAAATTTGGCGAAAGCGAAAATGAATGTTATGTGAATTTCGTTGTTTTTCAGATAGAGAGTATAGTTTATTCAATTCTTCATTGAGGAATTATGTATAAAATTGTATTGTATAGATATAATAGGTAAGGTAGTCACCGCGCCGCGGATCTCACTTGATTTAAACAGCGGGATTACACAGCTCTGACACATCTGACAGCTCTGTTAGGGGGCACAATAGACCTTAAGATCGCAGTGTACTGTAACCGCTTTTCACTATAAACATAAACCACCCCATCAAACATTCAAACAGTCTGGATTGATTTATAAGATACAATGACGAAATCGATTGTCTTGTTACAGAGCCCAAACGAATCAGTATTTGCATAACTGACACTAGAACTTGAGATCAAACAAATAAAACTGCTCATACCTCGGATCTTCGATTTGATTTCAATCAGGTTAGTATCGTTGACAGAAAAACTTGCTACTAGATTACTAGAACAGAGTTCTAATCTAAGTGAAATATGATACACATGAACAAAAATCAAACAGTCAGTTTGAGTGAGGACATTATTATAACTTATAATTTTGCTAATGATCAAAGGATCAGTTATTGAAGTTGTGGCATCTGAACATAAACGTTATGTCTGCTGAACTAAGAATAAAGAACTCAAGGTTATACGAAATTTTCGAGTGAGTTATCTTCCATTTTATGTATTATGAGGGCAGTAATCGGATCTTGAGATCAAAACTATGTTCGGAAATGTCCAATTTATCGCTCAACCTAGGTCACTCCCTTATACTAGATTTCATTATGACATTGTGAGAAGAATAAATTGTTTGAAGAAATTCTTTAATCTCCACTTCATTATAATACTGCTGTGTGAAACTATCGGCTGGTGACATTATTGGGGATAGCATAGTTAGTGTTTGTGAGTACCTAGTTGTATATAATAGCCGTTATTGAAGAGAGTAATTTTTTTGTATTTTAGCTCTGGGTGAAGAATTCACTATAACATTCTCCGAAACATTGGTAAAAGTTCTTAGAATTCGATTATGAGTACCTACCTGAGCACAAAGCTGTATAACAAGTTCAATTTGAAAAATGGATGTACGTGACTCACGAAAAGAACATAAGCCGAAATTTAAAATAAATCTTGATAAGGCATACGAAAACAAAATGTGTTCCTGTATGCATAGAGGGAGATATAGGTATATCGATTTGGAACAACAACACTAAAGGTGCATACAAATTGTGGTCAAGTCATGTGATCTCAAGCGAGGAAATGGGAAGAAGATATGGAAAATATAGCCTGCTTTTACAGTTGCTGGTGATTCTCATAGAAGGGATTCGATTTACCAAACGATTCAACGAACAGAGGAAGTGGGGGAATTCCATAAATTAATTCAAGAATTATTGAATGAGCACCCAGATCAGTTTCAAATGTATGTCAGAATGACATTTCACAAAATATCAGACGTGATATCACGTGCATTCAGAAAATGTAAATTTGCGGAATATAGATCTTGCTTGCTTTCAGTGCTATAGCGTGACAGCCGATGCAATGTTGCGAAAATTTTGATTCCGTAGTAGTACAATCGCCCAGTTTAGTTCTGATGATTTGGCTTCACTATTTATTATTGAAAGGTGTGTCTCTCTTCCTATGCTCTAAGTTCCATGCATTATCGTGGTTGCACATTTTGGGAAGATGACCTGATGTGACTTGACATGATAACAATGTGTCTGCACCTTAATGCCTTCCAACGTAGACCATGCTCATCAGAGCACATCTTTATGTAATCGGTATCTATGGCCTAGGCACGAATGGGTTCGATATTGGAAATAGATCCTTTTCAACATTTAAATAGAGTGTAACTCATCAGCCCTATCGTTAGAATATCAATGAAACAGAATATGCAAATTAAATACCATTTTTTATTCACAAAAAATATGACAAGATTGTAACACATTTATATTCTGAAGTAAACTACAGTGAGTTGTGCCATCTAAAAAATGAAATAGGACTCGAACTTTATTTACAATATTCACAAATGTTTTTTAATACGATATTATTCTTCTTCATCCTCACTGCTGTAAAAATCCCTTGAATCGTTACTGTCACTTTCACTGTATGCTTCGATCATTGCTGGCTTCCTGTTCCTATTCATCGGTATATCGTCATCATCACTTTCACTGTATGTTTCAATAATTGCTGGCTCCCTGTTCCTGTTCATTGGTATATTGTCATCATCACTATCACTTTCTTCTGAATGTTGCTTCATACACTCAAGAAAGGGCCATATGTTGTCTTCCTTATAAAACTTTATGTGTTCACATGTTAAAATTCTTGCGATTTCACCTTTCACTTTAACACCTTCTTCTATAGGATCTATTATGACGAAATCGCCACGTTTTACCCAAATGTATTTTCGGAATTTGAAAGGCATGGAGACGAGAAACCTAGTTTTATCATATTTCTCTACCTCGTGAAGATTGTTGCCTTTAGTTCCCACAATTTTCACTATTTGCTGCTCCTCTGTTGGTGGCGAAAAATCGTGAATTTCTCGCGAGAGATGTTTCCTTTTGGTTGCTCGAGACATATTGATGACGCCTGAGTGATAGCACTGATCGGATCGATGGATATTTTCGAGTACACTTCTTTACGGCGAAAGACTAACACTGTGAACTTGAAGATAATAAAGACGTGGTTTACGCAAGATGCAGACCTGGCTGTGCTAAGTACTTTTCGAAAAATAACGACTTTTGCAGAATGTAGACCACAGATCCATGGTGATCACAGAATTTTTTGATCTTCTTCATTACTACGGAAGAAGTAGAGCACTATAAAGATAGGTATGCTAGATAGACCTGGCTCTATGGTTGATTGGGTCCAACCATAGACTCGAAAATTGCAGGACTCGCAACATTTTCATCGCCATCTAACGGGGTGATACACCAACATAAACAATAAATTATTATAAATTTGACTATTAGATGCCGCGGCATTTCTCTAACACCACGAACCTAACCTATTTCCAATGTTTTTCATTTGAGCATGCTGAAAAAAGTCACCACAAGATCTCTCATTCCGAAAATATGCTCATTCGATTACAGATTTCATTTCTTTCGAAGGGATATGTAATTTTTGTTTACAGTCAGCAGCGCCCTCATCGGTGGTTGGAATCGCCAATAAAAAAAGAGGGGCAAGTTATGTCATGGACGCCATCTTCGAAAGAGGTAGCAAAACGTTTCGTTTTGCATGGGGTTCAGTACAGGTTAAATGATTTTTCCAACTTTTCTACTAATTGATTGCTAATTCAGTCGGACCTATTGGAACTAAACACTCGGAAGTAAGGCCAGTTCTCCCTCTTACCCTCGTGTTATCAGGCATCGAACCCCAGGGCGATTTCGGCAATGTAAGAGTTGTTTAGAATATAAAAATCGAATATATTTAAATAGGTACTTAATTATCGATGATACGGTGAATGTAGATGACACAACTGGCCACGTTGGATTATCTATCGGTAAATCGGTAATTATTTAGAACTAAAAGAACTGTGTTGGAGACGTGAAAAAATTTGTACTCACCAAGTTTGGGCCCCAGATTGCGGGCAAAATTGTTGCTTCGCGCGCGCGAAACAACAATTTCGCCCGGGCCCCCTAAACGCGCATTAGTTTGTGTGTAATACACCATGCTCTCACAAAAACCTTCCAAACGGTCTTCACCTCTCAACAAATCACCAAAATCTTTGCGAGAAAGAAGACATCCCACGACATTTCAAATTAAAGGTACCCACCAGCTCTGAAGACAAAAGTAAAAAGGGCTGGAGTAAGATGACTAGAATAATGGTGTAGGCACTCGTCAATTTTTGAATGGAATGACATTCGACCAAATCGAAAATATTACCATTGTTTCGTGGCGGCGCCGCAATTTCATTTCAGTGTATTTTCCGTTGTCAATTTGATTGATGTATCATCAGCTGATTTGACAATAGTATATTCTAAAACTAGTTGCAGAATGGGCTCCCATTCCAATACGAATGCGAAATTCGAAATCGAGCGACGAAGGAGCGAGTTTTCGAACGCATGAGTATTGGAATTGCATTCTGCAACGAGTATTAGACGATATTTTCTCTATTTCATTCAAAGTTTGTGAAATTCAATGAAAAAATTCAAATTATAGGTCCTAGTGACTTTCATATTGTATCTTGGCAGTTGGTGTGAATGTTAGGAAATACGAAAATTGACATTTCCAAATTGACGTCTGCTGAAATTTAAAAGGATCGGAAGTCATTGCTGACAACCACAAAACGAAAAATGTAACTGAAAACGATGCTGTAATGAATTCATTACAGCACTGTTTTCAGTACTGTAATGAACTCATTACGATACTGAAATAGAGAAAGTCAATTATGACATGTCAGCAGAATGGCATCTTTTTATAATGAGCTTTTCCTAAGAACTAATTTACATCAGGATGTCAAGAATATAAACACACATTATTGCTTGACAAAATTATCGACCATTAACACGCCATAAATTCAAATATTTGAAATAACTGATAAAAATCAGTCATAATTTGTGAATAGCGCCACCTGAAGTGGAAAGAACGAAACATTGCTAATATTCTCAATTTGGTCGAAACAAAATCTAATCAGTGCCTACACCATTATTCTAGACATCTTAGGCTGGAGGGACGTAAGCTAGGGTTTATATAGTAAATTAACTCTTGCCAAATGTTTCACCAAAAAAGGGGCGCGAAATGATAACACCCTTCTAGAAACAATATTCAAACTAATCAACGTAAATTTAACTACGAGCTTGAAACGTTGGCAACGTAGCAGAATTCGCGGCGGTTGACAGCTGTTGGGTCGAAATATGGCGCTCCCGAAATCAATGTAAATAATACATAAAATCGTCGATTTCGACGAAATGAAAGGTTTATTTTGCAGGAAATTCTCAGAAATTGATAAATAAAACATTTCCTATGAGTAGTGATTGAAAAAACACAAGAAAACTGTCTAGAACTATATTGGTTAGAAGTTAGCCACGGATTCCCAGCCACGGTTTCTGACGCGACGGTCGAAAAGCGCGCAGCGTTGCCAGACTGACATGCGGTTTTAGGGATTATAGTATTATAGTTAAATGCTTGTATTTCTGTAATATTGTAATATATTTGATGGAATAATGGAATTCGATCATTTAAGAAGCATTTGAGCATATTCCATCTATTGTTAAACTGGTAATACGCTCGAATTTAGTGTTCTTTCGAAGTGTATATTGAGTGTCAAATAAAAATTCATATCTTCCGAAATAGATGAGCTTGTTCGAAAAAATTTTTTTGCTGGAATATGTGTTTTTACATGCTCTACGAGATACGTACCACTTTCCAAATTTCTTGGGATGCCGTCAGGGCTTGGGAAATCCGGAAAATGATTTGGAAAACCTCATATTTTCCAGAGATGAGCGTTTTCGAAAAAATTTTCTTGCTGGAATATGTGTTTTTACATGCTCTACGAGATACCACTTTCCAAATTTTTTGGGATGCCGTCAGGGCTTGGGAAATCCGGAAAATGATTTGGAAAACCTCATATTTTCCAGAGATGAGCGTGTTCGAAAAAAAATTTGTAAAAATGAACAGTATCATTTTATTTAAGAAACCACATTCTATTTCCTTTTCTATGTTTCATTTAATTTTAACTTAGAGAATGCTTTGTTTTGTCAATTGTTTATTAACGTCATTTTAGATTTCAAATATTGTAAATTGAGACCTTAAGAAATAGCATTGTTTTTGATTTCTTTCAGGTTCGTAAGTTATTCCTTTTAGCTAGAAGAGTTTGTTTGTATTATTTTCAACTAAAGAAAATAAATCTTTCAGATTGAGACATCAAATCATCTATTTCTTTGAATAGAAAATAAGGATTGAATTAAATTCTTATAAATCAAAAACGTAAGCTATCTGGTTGATATTCGAAGGACTGCACTGAGATTTCGAGCTAGAATGACCACATCCATGAAAATTTGCATAGCTTTTGAAACATCGAATACTGATACGAGGAAAAATGTATTTAAATTCAAGTGGATTCAAACTACAGAAACAGAAGAATATTATGAAATACCAGAAGACAAACAGAATCCTTATGACCACCAGGAACTTTTTGCTGTACCGAAGATGAAAAATATTATGAGATCAATGAAAACAAGAGGTTCATTTCGTACGTGCGTTATTTCTCTAACTCCGGAATTAAAAGAAATATATTTTGATGCTGAAGAAGATGTAATGTTTAGGGATGAGTATCTGCAAATTACTTATTCACCTGCATATGTGAGAACAGAGTTTGGACGAGAACTAGTAGAATCACAAAATACAAGAGAACTGTCAGGCAAGTCCAAGGAGAATAAAAGGGATTTCAAGAAGATAAAGGACGATTTTGTGCTGAATAATTTTGATGGGAAGAATGTTTCCGTGACTTTATGGTTAGAAAAATTTGAGACGGAATGCACGCGTTGTGGAGTTGAAGAAGATAGAGACAAAATTTTAATTTTACGTTTATTTCTGGATGGAATAGCGAAAGACTGGTTTGATTCTAAATTAATAATATTAGGTTTGGACAATGATTTTCAAATATGGAAAAATAACTGCTTAGATAGTTTTTGTGAAACGAGCTGGCATAAGTATAGAGAGGCATATTCGTTTAGGTACATAGGAGGAAGTTTAGTTGATTATGCTTTCAGGAAAGAAAATTTGTTGTTGAATCTCCGAAATAATTTTCCAACTGACATTTTAATTGACTTAGTTGTGACAAGTTTGCCAAAATTTTTACAAGATAGAGTTGATAGATCAAATGTAACAATTTTTGAGAAATTATTAGGTGAGTTACGAAAGTTAGAAGGTCTAACAAAATCTGATAACAGTCGAACTATCAAAAATGGTAAAACGAATAAAACTGCCGAACAAATTTCTTCACCAACAACTAGAAAAATAGATAAGAAGGAACCATGCTCAATTTGTGATCATAATGGTTTCCCAGGGAGATTTCATCCAGAGGCTCTATGTCGGCTAAAGAATAGGAGATTCAATAATTTCATGAAAGAGAACGTATATGGTAACATAAGAACGGTGAACAATGTTGGGGTACAGGATGAATTAAATGAGGCCATTCCCAATCAAAAAAACTAGTTTTGTTGCCATTGATTAAATTGAGAGTGTTCGTAAATGATAAAGAATTATGTGGAATTTATGATTCAGGTTCAAATGTTACTCTTATGAATTCTAAGGTGGCAGATGAGTTACGTCTACACATTCAAGAAGATAGGAACACATTCAAAACAGTCAATGGCAGGGCAAATTTTTCAGGAAAAATATCTACAAATATGAGAATCAATGATATTGAAAAAGAAGTTGTATTTTTTGTAATTAATGATAATAATTTCGAGTATGATATTCTACTCGGATTAGATTCTATTTTCAATTTCCAATTGAAACAAGATTTCGATTTGAATATTTATCAAAGATTAGATGTGAATGAAGAGAGAAAGATCGATTTTTTTTGTAGTAATATTGATAAAAATGATTACAATATCAATTTCAATGAAGGAATACCAATAGAACTTTTCGAAGCAAAATTAGAACATTTGACAACAAATCAGAGGAATAAGATTGAAATTATAATAAATAAATATGACAATATTTTTGCAAAACACAAATTCGATATTGGTCAGGTGCAGAATAACGAAGCACATATAAAACTGTTGGAACATAAATTTGTAGCTAAAAAACCATACAGATGTTCAATGGAGGATCAAAAAGAGATAGAATTCCAAATAGGAAAATTGTTGAAAGCGAATCTGATAGAAGAATCTTCCTCACCTTTTGCAGCACCAGTCACTTTGGCATATAAAAGGGATGAGGGAGCTAAGACCAGATTATGTGTTGATTTCCGTGAACTTAATAAATTAATTGTTCCCGAACCACAGCCTTTCCCATTGATTGATGAAATCTTAGCCAAGACACGAAATGCAAAATTCTTTACTACATTAGATGTAAATTCTGCCTTTTGGTCGATTCCTGTTCGTATCAAAGATAGATATAAGACTGCTTTTGTGACGCAAAATGGTCATTGGCAATGGAAATGTTTACCTTTTGGACTTAAAACAGATTGATGATGATACCTGAAGAAAAAAGAAGAAAATTGGACAGAAAATCCAGAAAAACTATACTAGTTGGTTTCTGTGGAAATACAAAAGGGTATAGATTCTACGACCCAGAATCCAAGACAATAGTTAACAGTAGAGATGTCATTATCACTGAGAAAATATCAAACAGAGCTGATATTTTTGATCAAATTTCTCCAAATGATGTCACTCCTGAAGAGGCGTCCATTTCAGTGGAGGAAAATATGGATTCCACCCTTGAAACTGAAGAGTCATTGAATAGTGTCGATGAATATGATCCACAGGAATATTCAATGAACAGTAGTGACTCATATCTTCAAGAAAGTATTGGTGAAAGAAATGACGGTTTACCAGTAAGAAGAACAGAAAGGGTGAGAAAACCAAAAGTTTTTGATGACTACATTACATATTCATGTGTAGCGAACGAAAACATAAAGGACTTACCAACAAATGTCGCAGAAGCTCTTTCTGGACCTGATGGGGAGATGTGGAGAAGGGCCATTGATGCAGAGTTGAACTCTTTTGAAGCCAATGACGCATGGGAGCTGGTAGAGAAATCACAGAACGCAAGTGTTGTGCAGTGCAAGTGGGTATTCAAAGAAAAGCTCGATACATAATTTATAGAGCTCGCTTAGTGGCAAAAGGTTTTACGCAAAAACCAGGTGTGGACTACGATGAAACTTTCTCTCCGGTTGTGAGACATTCTAGTTTAAGATTTTTAATAGCCTTGTCTCTACATTTAGATCTTAAAATTACCCATTTAGATGTAACTACAGCTTTTCTATATGGATCCTTAAATGAAACAGTTTACATGGTTCAACCTGAAGGTTTCAATAAAGTTAATGATGATAATAAAGTGCTCAGATTAAAACAAGCCATTTATGGTCTGAAACAATCATCCAGGGTTTGGTATGAAAAGATTGAACAAATCTTAATTTCATTAGGATTCGTTAAGTCAAAGTATGAACCATGTTTATTTTTGAAGAATAACAAAAATGTAAAAGTAATGATTGCTTTATATGTAGATGATTTTTTCATTTTTTCCAATTGTCAAAAGGAAACAGATAGTGTTAAGAAGGAATTAAGTTCAAGGTTCAAACTTAAAGATTTAGGCGATTTAAAACACTGTTTGGGGGTAAGTGTGAAATTTGATAGGGGGAAAGGCCAGATAACTTTAGATCAGGAAACTTTTATTGACTCTTTGTTGACGAGATTTAATATGAAAAATAGCAAACCCGTGAGCACTCCTATGGAATGCAATCTCAAATTGGAAAAGGGTGAAGGAAAAAACACCAATTTTCCTTATCAGCATTTAATAGGGGGTTTAATGTATTTGGCAGTGCTCACGAGACCTGACATTGCATTTTGTGTAAGCTATTTAAGTCAGTTTAATAATTGTTTTAATGAAACACATTGGAAAAGTGCAAAAATAGTACTGCGTTACTTGAAAGGCACTAAGTGTAATGGACTTGTCTTTAGAAAATCAGACAATTTGAGATTAGAAGGTTTTGTTGATGCTGATTGGGCAGCAAACATTGTAGATAGAAAATCATATAGTGGATACTGTTTTAAACTTTCTGGTGCAATTGTATCTTGGGAAAGTAAGAAGCAATGCTCTGTATCTCTCTCTAGTACAGAAGCAGAGTACATAGCAATCTCCGAAGCATCAAAAGAAGCTATTTATCTGTACAATATGTTTGGAGAGTTAACGGGAAATTTTGAGTGCATATCATTATATAATGATAATCAAAGTGCACAGAAGTTGTGTTCCAACCCAACTTTCCACAAGCGAACCAAGCACATTGATATTCGATACCATTTTGTTAGAGAAACATTAAATAAAAATATTATTTCAGTTCAATACTTGCCTAGTAATGATATGCCAGCAGATGTTCTGACTAAAGGCTTATGTTTTGTTAAATATGATAAATTCTCTAAGGAATTGGGTATATTTAATATAAAATAAATTTGATTTAGTGGGGGTGTTGGTATTAAATCACCATTTAAGTTGGATTTAATTAAAAAGCACGTATAACGAGTGATTTGTATTTATTCCATATATCAGTGACAGTCTCCTACATTGACATTTTCTAATAATCATAGATCATAGACAAACCACACTAACATGATAGAGAAACTGACACAGAACATAAACTGAATTCTTTTTCTACAAATTCTGTATTCATTGCATTCTTACACCCTGCCACAATGAATATAAATCTTACATCTATTCTCTAAGACCCAAATGAAATCTATGTTTTGAAAACAATTGATATTTTAGATTTTTAGTCAAAATATCTGCAGTTTGATTATTACTATTTATATACTCTACAGACATTGTCTTATTCTCTACCAAATCTCTAATAAAATTATATTTTACATCCACGTGTTTTAATCTCTTATGCTCCCATTTATGTGTAAGTTCAATACGAGATTGATTATCTTCATAAATGGTGAAAGTTGTTTTTGCAAAACCAAATGATTCTAATAAATTAGAAAGCCAAATACCCTCTCGGGCTGCTTCTGCAAGAGCAACATATTCAGCTTCAGTTGAAGAAATTGCAACAGTGGACTGCTTTTTAGTAGTCCAACACACTGTACATCCAAATACTTTGAACAAAAATCCAGTTGTAGATTTTCTATCAGTCTCATCTCCTGCCCAGTCTGAGTCGGCATATCCTTCCAACACAGTGGTCATTTTTTTGTCAAAAAACAGCTCAAAGTTTACAGTTTGCTTTAAATATCTTAATATTCCTTTTAATAATATCCATAGTTCTTCAGTAGGGTTATTTTGATTTCTGCTACAAAAATTCACAGATGCACTAAGATCTGGACGTGTTGCTAGAGTTAGGTACATCAAAGACCCTATCAACTCACGAATTGGTTTTTTTACAGTATCAGTATTTTCTTTCTTTTCATGAACTATTTTATTCATGTTCATGGGAATTTTTGATCCATTACAATCTTGCATTCTAAATTTTTGTAATAGACTTTTTATGTAATCTTTCTGGCTCAAATACATTCCATCTTCAGTTCTTCTAATGTTTATTCCCAAAAACTGTTTTAATTCACCCATATCTTGCATTTCGAAAATCTCAGTCAGTTTTTCTTTCAAATTATTTACTTCCACTTTGCTATTACTAGCTATGATTATGTCATCAACATAAAGCAGTAAATATATTTCTATGTTACCTGTATGTTTATAATAAAGACAGGGATCATTGTCTGATCTAATCAGTTCTTGTTCAGCTGCAAAGTGATTAAATTTCTTATTCCAGCAGTAAGGCGCCTGCTTCAAACCATACAGAGCTTTATTCAGCTTGCATACCTTGTTTCCATAATCTAATCCTTCTGGTGTTTTCATATAAATATTCTCTGTAATAATTCCATGAAGGAAGGCTGATTTCACATCCATTTGCTGAACAAACAAATTTTTGTGATTAATTATTGCAATTAAGGTTCGAACAGTTGATAATCTTGCGACAGGTGCCCATGTTTCTTCATAATCGAATCCTCTTCGTTGCATGAACCCTCTTGCCACCAGTCTAGCTTTATATTTTTGTACTTTACCTTCAATATCTTTCTTGATGCGAAATACCCATTTGCTGTCGATTAAAGGAGTATTTTCTGGTCTATTCACAAGAGTCCAGGTATTATTATTTTTTAGAGCTGTTATTTCTTCTGAAATAGCTCGTTCCCACAAATGAAAATCATCCCTCGACTTTGCTTCTTCAAAGCTTTGGGGTACATCATTCACAAAGCATTCAACACTCATTGCTAAGTGGTCAACATCCATATTGAAATCTTGATATCTCGATGGCATTTTCTTTTCCCTATTACTTCTTCTTAGATTTTGTGTTTCATCTGTTTCATCATTTTCACTATCTGGTTGGTTCACCGGCTCAATTACTTCTTGTTTGTTTTCACCTTCAGTTATATCAGAAGTTAAACCAATCTCAGTAATTTCAGCTGATTGTAAGTGTTCCAATCTACGATTTTCACAAAATATTACATCTCTAGCAGTAATTATTTTACTTGTTTTAAGATTCCATAATCTATATCCGTTATGAGTATAACCCATCATAACGCATGCTTCTGCTCTTGAATCAAATTTACTTTCAAGTTTCCCTTTTCGAATGCGAACATAAGCAAGACAACCAAAAACTCTCAAATGATCTATATTAGGCTTCTTATCATAAAACATTTCAGCTGGAGTAATGTTCTTTAGTGCCACAGTTGGACATCGGTTTAACAAGTATGTTGCACATAGAACAGCTTCACCCCAAAATTTTTTGTCTAACTTTGAATGTAAAATCATAGCCCGAGACTTCTCCAAGAGAGTACGATTTAATCTTTCTGCAACACCATTAAGCTCAGGTGTATAAGGTATAGTGTTACAAATTTGAATACCCTTGGTTGTGCAAAAACTTATAAAATTGTTTGATAAATATTCTCCACCATTGTCACAAACTAAATTAGCAATTTGAACTGAAAATTTTGCAGATACAAATGCCTCATATTTTCTAAAACATTCAAAAACCTCAGATTTATTTTCTATCAAATAAACAACTGTGAAGTGTGTGTGATCATCCAGAAATGTGACAAAATATCGTTTATTATCATAAGTAGTTGGAGTGATCGGTCCACAAACATCACCATGGATTATTTCAAGTGGTCTAGTGGTACTTCTACTAGAATGCTTGTTAAATGGTAATTTAGTAATTTTACTTTGTATACAAATTTCACACTTATTTTTATTCAAATTTATATCTGACTCTATTTTACAATCTATACCCTTTACTATTTTTGATCTAGCCAAATTCAAAACATTGTTGTAACCTAAATGACCTAGTCTAACATGCCAAGTATTTATATCAGAACAAACAATATTTGCTTCATGTTTTCTAAATATAAACACTTCAAATTCAGTTTGATAAAGATTATTCACCTTAGTTCCATAAGCCAATAAAATAGAATTTCTTTCTAAAATTGCTTTACTTTCTACAAATGTGACCTTTAACCCTTCCTTAACGAGACATTGAACTGAGAGCAAGTTATGTCGGAGGTCTTTTACATATAGGACATTCTTAATTTCAGCTACTTTATATTTTTTACAGTCTTTTAGATTAACATATATGCTACCTACCTTTGTAGCCAATAAATACTCATTTGACTTTGCGACGAATATCTTTATGGGTTTCTCCAAATCCTGAATTGAACTAAATATGTTGAGATCATTCACAAGATGATCGGTAGCTGCAGAATCTATATACCACCTTACTGTTGCTTCGTTTTCTTGCATATCTCCAGATCTATCAGTTATTACAGGAAACGCCACATGTTTTTCTTCAGGTTCATTTTGTACTTCATTCGCTTGTTTCAGAAACCAGCAACGACTTCTTGTATGTCCTTTCTTCCCACAGTTGTGGCATTTGAATTGGTAAGTGCCACTGTTACTTTTGTGTTTATTGTTTGTTCCTTTTGTCTGCTTGCGATTCATAAATGCGGCAGAATCTACCGGTGTATCTGAATTGTTGATTATTTTCATTTCATGGTCCAGGAGTTTGCCTTTGACAAAATCCAAAGTTAACTTGTCAGGATCCAAGGTTTCCAACGCTGTCACAATATTGTCGAAACTTTTTGGTAATGTTAGCAGCAGATGGCAAACCACATCTGTTTCTTCCAGTTTTGCCCCCACAGACTTCAGTTCTCTGATTGTTTCGTCAAATTTAACATAGTATTTTTCTAGTGAATCTTCATTGAACTTCATGGTCAGTAATTTCTTCCGCAAGTATAGTTGCGATGCAATCCCTTTTCTTTGGAATACATTTTCTAGTGCATTCCACATTTGGTAGGCACTAGATTTATCTTTCACATATTGCAATTGTGAATTAGAGATACACTGAATTATAAGTGATTTGCACTTTTTGTCCAGCTTCAGGAATGCTTCATCAGGATTAGTGCGTTCCTCCTTGATGCATTCTTTCACATTATGCTGGTCCAATAAAATTTCCATGCGAAATCGCCAGTGATCGTATCCAGTCCCATCAAATTGCATTATACCATATTTTTCTACGACAAACTTGTCCAATGCTTGTGCTTGAGCATGTGCCATTTTTAGGTTATATGTGATATTTTCCAGAATTGTATAAAAATAATCAATTCTGTATATTCCTCGTTATTTTAAACGTACCTTCTGGGCCCATAACCAGTTGGATTTAATTAAAAAGCACGTATAACGAGTGATTTGTATTTATTCCATATATCAGTGACAGTCTCCTACATTGACATTTTCTAATAATCATAGATCATAGACAAACCACACTAACATGATAGAGAAACTGACACAGAACATAAACTGAATTCTTTTTCTACAAATTCTGTATTCATTGCATTCTTACAATTTATTCATCATATTCTGTGATCTACCATTGGCCCATCTATGTTGTACCATCTTTGTTATATTCTATGGGAACAACCTCGTGTTCCAAAACAGTTTGAATAAAGTAAAACCAGGAGTTCACCTAACGTTTCGCCAACTTTATTTTGGCTTCATAAGAGGCTGAAAATTTGGAAAATATAAACGTGTGAAAATTGCTAAAACATGTACAACATCAAAATATACGTCATTATACTATACAATATTAATTCTGGTGAGCGCTGTCTTGAAGAACACACGTCTTTTGTTATTATTGTTCGATCTGTTTTGAAGTGATTTAAAACTTTCAAAATGACCAATACTAGAAGTGCACAGAAATCTTCTCCAAAGGTCGCTAATCCGAAACATTGTACACCCAAGAATGTTAACGAGACAAAACAGTTTGATCTGAAAGTATTTATCGCAGAGAAAATTGATGAGTCTACTAAGTGTTTTAAACAGGAAATCGAACTCTTGAAGAATCAGTTGGAAGAGCTGACAAAGTCTAATAGAGAATTGATTGAAATAATCAGTAAGAAACAGTACCTGAGTGAATTTGTGAGTACATCTACCTCTACTTCAAATAATCGTGATGAGTCACAGTTATCTGATTATTCTCGCGATTCCGATGATACTGTTATCAATAAGTTATCAGATGTGGCGCCCTCTGAAAACCAAGAACATATCGGAGGGATCGGTAGTTGTATCTGATGTTGACAAACACAAACAATCAAGAAGGAATACTATTGTGGGATCTAATACATCTTCGAAGGATATGTCCTTCGCTTCTAAGCCAAAATTGTGGCTTCATGTGGGTAAATGCAGGCCGGAAACAACTACGGATCAAATAAAATCATATCTAGATAAAGTTTTACCAAATATTACTTTTGATATTATGAAATTGGAGTCTAGAGGACTCAATTCTTCATTTAAAATTGGTGCTGATATGTCCCTCAAGGATACATTGTTTACTCCTGAATTCTGGCCTGAAGGAGTAACTATCAAGCGATTTTTTTTTCGGCGTCCACCCCAAGGAAACTTGCGCAGCGGAAGCTTTCAAAACTAATGTAGATGATGGGACTATGTCGATGAGAGATGACTGCTTGAGTGTATTCCATCTTAACATTCAATGTTTAACGAATAAAATAGCAATTTTTGAATCATTTTTAAACACTTTTAGTAACATAGATATTATTTGTTTAACTGAGCATTGGTTCACACACAAGCATGATTTTAATTTGTTTAATATTAATGGCTATATCATAATTGCTGAATTCTGCAGAACTTATCATAAAAATGGTGGCAGTGCTATATTTGTTAAAACTGCCTTTGAACGTTACTGTAAAAGGGTCTCCTTAGTGTCTGAGCTAAATTGTGAATTTTCATTCGAGTGTTCTGCCGTTTCAATATCGGACAGTGTCTGCGTTATTTGTATTTACCGTTCTGATGCGGGAGATTATCAAGTATTTGAAGAGCAACTTACCAAATTATTAAGTCAGGTTTCAGTTTTGTACCCTTCGATTATCTTATGTGGTGACTTGAATATTGACTGGAAACGGCCAGATGATAGAATTACGAGAAGTTTCCGTGCAATTGTGGAGGGATTCAATGTGGTGAATGTTAATGGGGATTTTACCAGGATATTTAGATCGGGGGACGGGCATATTAGTAAAACTTGCATAGATTATGTTTTGACTAACTTGGAAACAACGGCGATATACAGCTGCAGGAATTTTAATCCTGGCCTATCTGACCATAATGCACTGTTTGTTGAGTTCTTGCTTTCTGGATATCGTACTCCTACTCATGTGCATCAGACTGATATTGTAAGAAGGCGTATGTATATTCAACGAGGAAGCATTCAGTGAGTTTAATTTTTTATTGAGAAGGTCCTTGCACTTAGACCTGGATGCTTATGAAATTGTGGATGTCAATAAGGTCTTCGACGACTTTTATCAGCAGTTTATATGGTGCTTTGAGGTTGCTTTTCCTGTCAGATCCAGATATGTGAGGTGCTGGGGTACGGGAAGGATGCATGTGTCTGATGAGGTGAGATATCTACTGGGCAGGTTGAAGTTGCTCGGTTGGCTGTCGGGCGGGTTTCGAGGATTTTCGACTTCAATTGTCGAAGAAAGAAAAATGGTGAAGGCGCAAATCAGGTCAACCCAAGAGGAGTCCCAACGAGAACATAATTTTAGTATGATACAGAATAGTGCTAATAAGATGAAGACTGTATGGAGTATTATAAGAAAGGTTCAGAATAAGGAAAATAAAAAAGATTCAATCAGGTTGTCTGTGAGTGGAGAGGTGTTGGATGATGCTGCTGAGATCTGTGATGTATTCGGGAAATTTTTCACTGTTGACTTCTATGAAAGAATAAGTAGCTCTTTTCGGATGTCTCTTAATCATTGTACGACGAAAAGATGTCAGCCTCGTGATTCCATGGTTTTTCGGGAGGTAACTACGCTAGAAGTTATCGAGGTCATAAATTCGATGAAAAATAAGTCTTCTGCAGGAATTGATGAAGTCCCTATAATTGTACTGAAGAATTGCAAGGATATTGTAGCTGATTACTTGGCTAATTTGGTGAACATGTCTGTCTGCGTGGGTGTATTTCCGGAGGTGTTGAAAGTGTCGCGGACCCTTCCAATTTATAAAAGGGGTGACCCTTTAATCCCAGATAATTATCGTCCTGTGTCCGTTCTGAGTGTTTTTTCTAAAATTATCGAAAAAATAATGTACCATCGATTGATAAATTATCTTGAAGACTTCAATTTACTATCCAATTCACAGCACGGTTTCCGACCGGGGCGCTCGACGAATACTTTGGTGACTGAACTGGTCCAGGGCATATCTTCGCGAATGGATCAGGGTGAGTACGTGGTTGTTATCTGTTTCGATTTGATTGTCTGAAGCCTGAATTTATGTCTGAAAAGTTGGAGAAGATTGGAATTAGAGGAGTTTTGAATGGTTGGCTGACGTCGTTTCTGACTAATAGAAAAATGGTTGTGAGATTGGATGCAGTCTCTTCCGATTTGTTGGATGTTCAACTTGGTTCACCACAGGGTAGCGTGCTTGGTTCTCTGTTGTTCGATGTTTTTGTGGATGATCTTGGCGAGTTTCTGATGGAATTCTAATCGGGGATTCTCCTTTTCATGTATGCTGATGATGTGAACGTTCTGATTAGTGACCGGTGCCCAGAAGAACTCAAGATAAAATGTGACCTGGTTTTGGAAAAGTTCAGTAATTGGTGTGAGCGAAATCATCTGCTGATTAATTACGAGAAAACGATCGCTGTAGAGTTTCATGTTCCTCAGAGGCTAAAAAGTGGTATCGGGTTGATCTTTAATGGAGTTCCAGTGAAGTTTTTGTCAGATGTAAATATTCTTGGCACAGTGGTTGATCTCAGGTGGGATTCTGAGGTTGATAAAATTTGTAAGCGACTTCATAAAGCATACTACACTATATCTCACATTAAGAAGTTAGTGGGCAATGACAGCGCATTGGCGTTCTACTATTCGAATGTTTTCTCTACACTGAGATATAATATTGTGGTTTGGGGCCAATCTGTCGAGTGGGGGAGAGTTTTCATCTTACAGAAGCGCATTATAAGAATATTATTCGATCTTCCCTTTAGAGTATCATGTAGGGATTATTTTAAACATCATCACATTTTAACTTTCCGTCTATTTATATTTTTAATATTTTAATCTATACACACAAGCGAAGTTCTCGAATTCTTAGACGTGAAGGGGTACATTTTTATGAGACCAGGAATAGATATCGTCTATGCGAGGAGAGATCAGTTCACGCTTTTCATAAAAAGTCTCCGAATATTTCGGGTTGCAAACTATTCAATATGTTGCCGACTCATTTAGCGCATATGACCTATAAAAATTTTTGTAAAGCACTAAAGGAGATTCTTGTTGAAAATTGTTTTTATTCCCTTGAGGAATTCTGTAATTTTTTGAAAACTTTTTAATATGTTATGTGGATTATTCTGTGCCTACTATATATTTTAATGTATCTTGATTGTATGGACGTATTCGGTTTAATGGAATAAATGAACTATTATAATTATTATTATTATTATTGAAATCCAAGACAACATAATTATAATAAAAAATTAACACCTTCATCAGACACACAGTATAACAAAGTTATGATGGGAAACACTTACAGTCTCTTAATTATCACCTTTGTCAAAACTCTTAACATCGGAATCATCTATCGAGCACACAGAGTTGGTTCGGTACCAATTAAAAGATAATTTAATTATTAATTTAATTTATGTTTTCACAACAATGCAAATAGACCGCGTTCTACCTAATGAAATGTCATTCAATCGTTGTTAACAGTTATCTATTATCATCTATGATCGGTACACCGTTGTTTCCACTTCCGTCCGCTGGATGTCACCCAAGTACATTCTTTTCACTATGTATAAATCCATTTTTTAATCCTTCTTCTCCTTTATATGTTAATCCATGCAATGTTAACTCATTAGGACTTTGTACATTGTGTTTAACTTCGCAGTGTCTGTTTTGAAGATACAGCTGGCTTTGTCTTTATGAATTTCTAGTATTTCCAAAATTTCTCTTTTTTCTAGGACATGTTCCGTTGACATTATCTTCACATTCTCAAAATCAAATTCGTGCTTTGCAAGTGCTGTGGTTTCTTTATTGTTTTTATTATCGTTAGCGTGTTGTTTCGCTCGCATGAAGCAATATTGGCTTGTATTACCTGTGTATGTTATAAGGCATTGCTTGCAAGATATTTTGTAAACTACATCTGATTTGTGTTTGTTATCTGTTTTAGACTTTAGTTTTGTGTATATTTGATTGTGGTTGTTCTTATGGTTATATAAGCCTAGTTTTATTTTATGTCCTTTCAAAGCTGTTTGTATTTTCTTGTCAACTATGCCCACTGCAGGAAATTTGTAATATTCGACATCATCGTTTTTGTCTTTTATCTGTTTGCTGGAGTAGAAGATCTTGTTAATTAGTTGTTCTGGGTAATTATTCATTTTTAGTATTTTCTTGATCTTATTAAAATTATTTTGGTGGAATTTTTCGTCACTGAGTTTAAGGATTCTGTATTTTGCGCTGGTAATGATAGAGACTTTGTGCGACATCGGGCAAGCGGAATGGAAATTCAGAACTCGGCCGGAACTGGTAGGTTTCATATAAAGGTCAGTAACCACTTTATTATTCTCTCTTATCAGCAAAAGATCTAGAAAAGGTAAACTGTTGTTTTCTTCCAGCTCCACTGTGAATTGGATTTTGGCATGTATGGAGTTGAACAAGTCTACTGTCTTCTGGATGTCATCTTTGTGAACTATCAGGACTGTGTCATCTACATAGTATTTGATCCATTCAATTCTGATGTCCTCTTTGTTTTCCAAGGCTTTGTGCACTAGTCCATTACCCAGACAGCACCGGATATTCTAAGAATATGCCTAGAATATTCATATTAGAATATTCTATGAATATGCGTATGGGAATTCCACAGATATTCGTAGAATATTCTGTGAATTCCACAGATATTCGTAGAATATTCTGTGAAGGATATTCAAGGAATATTCCGAATATTCATAGAATGTTCCAAGAATATTCTTCAAGGAATATTACTGGAATATTCGGGAACTAATATTCTAGGCATATTCGCAATATTCCTGGAATATTCAAGGAATATTTCATACTGAATATTCCTCGAATATCACTAAAGTATATTCATAGAATATACTTAGAATATTTGGAATATTATAGAGATATTCTATGGATATCTTAAACTCGAACCATTTTCATTTCAGGGCATATACATATATGCATTCTTAGGTCCACTTAAACTTTGGTTAATTCAATGATTTCACTCAGTAAGCCAAAGTTCAACACATGAGTTCAAACTGAACCTAAACATTTGAGCCTAGTAGGCTTGAGTACTTTTCCGAAATATTGATTATAATCTATCCAGTGAATACGAAATGAAAAACATATTATCATATATTCATATTTATTGAAGGAAACACAAACAATTGAATGGAATATTTATCCGAATCAGCTAAGGTGGTGCTAAAGGACACGCAGAGACCCTGAAAAAAAAAATATTTTTCAAGACATAACATAACACTGAATGGGATAGATTGACAACATTCATAACCTCCAAATAACGTATATGAAGAAAGAAATGTACAATAGGGAATCGAGGAACGAGGTCTCGTTCATAAATATATTATATATATATATTTCGATTTCAAAATGGCCGTGAATAAAATTATAATCAATCAATTCATCACGGACATATAGAATTCTTTCATCAAATTCACTTACCTCATATATAACACAAAAACAAATAATCCAGGCAATACTCAAACTCGATTCACTAAGAAATCTCTCAAAATATCACTTGAAATAACACTCAATCTAAAGCTTCCAAGGAAACGATTAGAAATAGAAATGATAGAATGGTGTGGTTAACCTAAAATGTGGTTAACCGACGCCGTGGAATTTGACAGTCCACGAATGGTGACATTCGATTGACTGTTGATGGCTGGATTTTATAGCGTTCATGGTCAAGTGTTTAGTGACATTTTACTGCGCACAAATTTTGTATACAAAAAAACTTCAACGCGATGATAAAATGGGAATATGAATTTATATTCAACTTTCGTCATCGTACGTAAATCTGAAAATTAATGAGATAATTGAATTTATGGTTACAATTGAATACAAACAGTCGCCATCTGCTAATTGCTGTCCTAAAATAATTTGAAATTTCATTTCCAATGTATACCTTCACATATTTCATTAATATGCCGTACAGGATATTCCAGGCATATTATGAGCGGAAGATTCCAGAAATATTACGTGAGGAATATTCCAGGGATGTAACATAAAGAATATTCAATTTTGGATATCCTATGGATATTCCAGAAATATTCTTTACCGAATATTCTTTTCGGTATATTCTCAGCATATTCTTTCAGGAATATGCCTGGAATATTCGCATGGAAATATTCTCGGAATATGCTGCATTGGATATAGATATTCTATGATATTCCATGAATATTCTACGAATATTTGGAATTTTGCACATTCAGGGAATATTCTATGAATATCCGGTGCTGTCTGGGTATGAGATTACCAAGGCTTGGACTACATGGACTTCCCATACTGCATCCATCCAGCTGCTGGAAGTGTTCACCCTCATATTGAAAAAAGCTATTATCAAAAATATGCTTTATAAGTTGCCGGAACCTACTTTTTCAGGTAATGTATGTATACGCTTCTATTGTACTCCATTTGTTGTTTATTTCAATTACTGATCTTTGGAAATCGATGGAAAGAGGCTCGCCACATCTAGAGACATCAATATGAAGTCATCAGGTATGTTGACACGTGTTATTTGATCTCTGACATCATAGCTGTTTTTCAGTTTAGAAGGAAATGTGGTGCCTACTTGTACAAGGATATCATGTATATATTTGGAGATATTATAAGTTGGAGATCCTATTGCTGACACGATCGGACGGAACTTTAAAGGACCTTTTTTATGTGTCTTCGGCAGGGCGTAAATTTTAGCTGGAATGCTATTGTACCTTTTCAGTTTTTTGGACTTGTATTCACTTATATGTCCATGTATGTGCAACTGAGATATTAAGTTGTTAGTCAATCTTTGTGTTTTCAGAGTAGGATCATTATTTATTCTTTTATATGTACCAGGGTCATTCAAGATGTCTTGCATGCCGTTTTTGTACATTGTTGTTGTCAATATAACGCTGGTTTTATCTTTGTCTGAGTTTTTTCAATTCTCCATTAATTGGGATTATTTAATTTTAATTGTTATTATTATAGTGTTTCTGATTATTGATGGCCGTGATTAGTTTAGCTCAGATTTTGTTTTGTTCCGTGTACTCTATGTCTGACTTCAGTAGTATGTACTCAGTATCCTTGATTATAATTAGCACCATCTGTTCAAACTCTGTTTTAGTCAGAGGATATGCAAATTTGGGACCGAAACTTATGATGTTCAATACTTGGTATTTTAATGTCTGCCATGTTTTTGACACAGTTATTTAGTTCTTGTTTTGTAAATGGTTTCTGTATTTCTATTAGGTTCTTGAGTTTTTTTTGATTATTAATTTTTATTCTTTTGAAGATCTTATCTGCATGGCTGTCAAGGGTCAGCCGCCATTTTTTCACCAGGTTGGGAGGCAAGATATTGTTTATTTCATGTGATAACTTGCTTACTTCTTTGTTGATTTGTTTATGTTCCCAGTGTGATATTTTCATTTCAATGTTCAATAATGATTTTCTGAAATTATTGTTAGTTTTGTCTATGATGCACTGAAAAAAATCTCGTACAAAATTCTAATAAATGATTTGTTTGGAAATTTTTCATTTGATTCAAATCAATATTTGTTGTTTCCAATAAATTTGATTTGAATGGAATAAACTGAGTTGTTTGTGATACATTCGTCATTTATTTGAACGGAATGTGTTTCATTCAAATGCATATTTATTAGTTGTGAAGTATCACGAGCATGCGACGAAATTCGTGTACGTCAAATACTGTGTTGTTTAACTCAAATCAATAGAGGTTTCATTCAAATACCACTTCATTTCAATGTTTCCGCGCAGTGATGACGTATATCAGTGCGCCTGCGCTTTGCCGAGACGCAGTCAACTTATGCAGTTGCCATTTTGTAATGCGCATTTGCGATTGCACGCGTAGTAGATTCTGCGAAGTAGTGAAGACGACCATTACACTCTTTAGAGTTAAGTTTAGACTGTGTAAGAGTAAGTGTTTGGTATCATTTTTGTGAGTGCAGTAGTTCAAATATGGAGGACTGGTTGGTGAGAAACAATTTGTCTCATTTGGTGCCAATATTTGAAGGTAAGTGAACCAAAATTTTTGACAGAGTGGTTGAATTGACTTGAATACCTAAATCCGAACGCAAGTGGTGCACGAAAATAGGAAGAACTTTCCTACCAACTTCATACTTTCTTGGAACTCAATATACATCCAATGCATCAAAAATAAACACATGAAATAAATAGATGATAATCTATTTGATATCAAAGTCAGTTCGTTATTAGGTATTTTCCGTTGAAACCATTTTCAATAATTGAGATATAATATGAAAATTCTTAGTTTTTATCGCTAGAAACTTGGGATATTGCTGTGGCTTAACTGCACATTATTTTTCCAAAAAACATGGACGGGCCATGACCAAATCGAAGCAATTATTGAACTTCTGCTCCTTGTACAGGTGGGTCGAATTCAACACTTGAATGGCAAGTTCTATTTCTGTAATGAAATGACGAAAACCGTTGTCTGTTCCTTAGGGCCTTCATTGGCGAAAACCGGAGCTCCATACCTACCTCCGTAACATAGTTGAGTATTTCTCGAAATATTGCTGTAACTTTTCCTCTGTTGAAAATTTTCAATTTCTGTAAGAACATTATTTCTGCGACTTCTGCCGTTAATTGAATTTTTCGAAAACTGATATTTTCTGAGATATCGGTAGTGAAATAGTTTTTTCAAATGGAACACCCTAAATATTTCTACATATTTCGATAGTACTTGAAAATACTATTCCAAAAATGAGTATAGCATACTTGATATATTTCCGAAATATTTACTTTCAACAAGATGGCGCTCCTCACAACAGAAATTTCTCAATAGCAAATTATGGCAATAATTGGGGTAGGTTGCCTAATGATGCTATGCTACTGTGAAGTGCGATCGCCATCTTGGTGGAAGTATTTATTTCGGAAAAATATCAAGTGTGCTATATTTTTGAAATGGTAATTTCAAGCTCTAACCAAATATATAGAAATATACGGTGTATCCCATTGGAAAAAATTATTTTATTGCCGATATCTCAGAAAATGGGGCCAGCGATATTTCGAAAATGGACATTTTCGAATAACACTCTGTATCTATGTAACGGTGGTAGCTATGGAGATGCGGTTTTCCCCAATAAGTTTCTCATGAAAAAAGGCCCTCTGGGATCGACATCGGTTTTCGTTAATATATATTACAGAAATAGTCCCTTTCAATTCAAATGTGTCGAATTTGGGCCCACTCTGTACAAATCAGGAGGATTTTTATTTAATTATCATTTTTCTCAAAATTTATCATAATTTCCATTCATTTGAATAAGAAAACATTTTCCAATATTTTGAAAAATTAAATGAAAATTCGGGTTTCTTTTCCCGAACAATTACCAGTATTGGTATTGGCTTGTCCGATTGTTTGGTAGGGGAAAAAAGAGCCGAAAGGCACAAAAGCTGGCTGATAAAACCTCGGTCTTTCTCTATTTTGAACAGAATATAATTGAATATGTTGCAAGATTTTAACAATTCTCAAATATTCTGTCATAGTTCCTATATATGTGGAAAACTTTTTGCGAAATTCATGCATATTTGTGATAATGTTGAAAATTTCAGCTAACAGGATAGATAATATTGAAATTCTGCAGCACTTAAAAGAAGAGGAGATTGGAATGTTGACAAATGATATAATTGGTGATAGAATTCGTCTGAGAAATGCAATACACAGAGAATTCACGAAAAATCTGAATAGTCCCACTGACGAGGTAATAGTTTATTTACTGTGTGGGTTGTTTGAATATCAATTTCAATAATTTAATTTAAGGAGAGACATTTGGAAGAGCCTTTTTTAAAGAAAAATCGATTGGTCAATGAGGATAAAACTGAATCAGCAATTTTATTGGAAATATGTTCTCAAAACGAACAACAAAGTATGTTGGAAGTGATAAATTTATCAGAAGCGAGCACTTCAACTATTTCTTCTTCATCTCTTTCTACGATTTCAAGTTCCACAGAAACTCATATTCAGAAGGGGCATATTACTCTTGAAGAAGTCGAGCAACTTTTTTCAACTGATCTGTTGGGCCAAGCCTTACTAGAAAAATCTAAAAGGAATCTTTTATCAAATCATGACAGGGATAAGATTTGTGATATTCTTATCACATTTTGGCTCAATAGGACGAGAAAAATGGATCACCTCGATTTCAGTGTTATAAGTGATCATTTAGTATCTATTTTCCCAAATGAGAGGAAGTCGACATATTTTATATCTCCAATAAAAAAGCATCAGTCGATAAGGAATAAATCTGAAAGGGCAAGAGGAAAATTGATAGATAAATATCGAAACAGACTACATAAGTTGAAAGTACTAGAAATGGGTACTCATTCCTGCAACAGAAATGAACAAGAAGACACATTAGGTGAGTTGTCTATTGTTTATCCTAAAAAGTAACTTTTCTTTCTGCATATGGAGCATTTCGGAAGAATACGACTAAGGGGCCTCTATTTTCTACAGAAAATTGCGTCTACATCAAAACTAATGCTGTTGATTTTCTAATTACACTTGAATTAATATTGATATATTAGTTCAATAGTGAAGAATCAACTTGATAAGTACAGTTTAGAACTAATATCGAATATTTCAGACATACCACAAGCTGCAAAAGACAGTCAAATTTGGCTGAAGCAAAATGTAACAGGATCACAGATGGGTGACCTGTTGGAACATTGGAAACGGTCTTTGCCTCTTCGAAGTGTGAAAACATGTAACACGATAGAGAGCTTCTTAGATACTTGGCCCATATTGAAAACTCAGCTGGCTTATGAACTAGTAAGATTGATATTTTAAACTCAATATTCTGTTCTAAATATGTATTCGTAAAACTTTTTGAGCAGATTTGCATTGTGTTAATAGTTCACAAAAAGTTTTCTGCGTAAAATGATTATTTGACTAGTTTTCAATGACAGTTCCATTTTCAGATTAACCATGACTTTCACCGCATGAATGGAGACAAAATAATCAATGTACAGGAACAGTTTGATGAACTCTTCACCAAAATTTTTACTGTTAAGGCCTCTACATTGAATTCGAATGATAGTTCGATATCAGCTCTTATAGACAGTGAAATTACAACTGGTAAGTGAAACTTAAATTAACGACTAAAAATATACAATTAATTTCAAGCTGCCTATTTGAATCTTGTAACTAGTCACTTAATTAAATTATTGATGTTATTATTTAGAACTTACAAAAACAATTGAATTTCACATTCACAATTCACATTGCATTAGAATATTTTCCAATAGATTGCTTCATTTCAGACTCTAAAAATGCTATCAAGCTATATATCATTCCTGCTTTGATACCTCCCAAAGGAAGTACTAGGATTCATGGAAAGAAGCACTGGAAGCCCTCTATATGTGAGACTAGAGATTCAATTTTCGTACATGTTACAACTCCAGCAGATATTGAAGCAGCAAAGCAAAGAAGAATAGAACTTATGTTCCAGAAAGGACTCACTTTACAGCCTTATATTATACTGGTTGGACCTTCCCTAGGAAACATAGTTTCATCTTTAATTATTATCAACAACAACCACTATAAAGCAGATTCAGTAATAGCGGCCCTCGATTTTTGTTTCAAAGCCTATCAAATATTGGATGCTTCTTATCCGTTTGAGTCAAAACACATATGGTATCTATTCCAATGGGTTCTTTATGACTACAAAACTAAAAACGACCCAAAAATACCTATCTTGAACGAATTTCTGTAAATATGTAATGAAAGTTGTAGCACCATTTCACTGAGAAAGTTTATAACTTATCACTAATTTATCCTATGAAAATTTTTAGTACACCTACGCATTGAAAATGAATATGCAGAATTTTCGCTGCTTCAAATGTGGAAAATTGTTTTCCTCAAAGAATTTGATTCGTCACATGAAATTATCTTACCCCCATCTTGAAAAATATTTATGTGGCCAAAATTTATGCAATCGTTCTTTCAGTAGTATTTGTGCTCTGCGAAAGCACATTTCATCACATGATGAATCAAAATCGCTACCAAGAAATATAGAAATTCATAAAGTAGAATGTACACATGAAACGAACACTGATAAATCAGTTGCTTGTACCGATGAAGAGAATGTTATCCGTGAAAAGATTCCAAAAGTGAGTGAATTTATTATACAGTTCATTTCAAAACTATATGACACTCCATCTATAACTCGCAATGTTGTACAAAGAATTACTGAGCAGTGCCGGGAATTAGTGACAAACATATTCGAAGTGTTAAATGAAGAATTTGCTCAGATTGATTCAAATCCATCATCTCTTCACTCTATTCTTCAATATATTTTTGATGAAATTAATAACACATTCAACTCGATGGAAACTGAACATAAGAGATTGAAATTTTTCGAAAATTCTTCTTCATATATTCCACCACAAGGAATTGTTATTGGTACTTCAACTTCTTTAACAACAATAAATTCGATAACTCCACCCGATTTCAATGTGAAAAATATGAAAAGTCAAAAAATTTGCATTAAATCGAAATTAAAACACTATTTGGAACTTGACAATATCTTCAACGATATCATGAATTATATTGAGGAGGAAAAAAAAACAAAAGACGTAATCACTAGCCTTTATCAAGGGACCTTATGGAGAGAGTCTTTTCATCAGAAGCTTGTTTTTCCATTATTACTATTTTTTGATGATTTGGAGCCTTGTAATGCTCTTGGGTCAAGGGCTGGGCTTTATAAAATTGGGGTAGTATATATATCACTTGGTTGTATTCCTCCGCAATATGCCTCATCCCTAGAAAACATTTTTTTAACTCAATTATTTTATTCTGATGATAGAGTACATTATGGAAATCATGCAATATTTGCAAGCCTAATTAATGATTTGAGATATTTAGAGAGAGAAGGGTTAACTATAAACATTGGAAATTTGAAGCATCAGGTATATTTCACTTTGTTCCTTATTTTAGGCGATAACTTAGGCCTTAACTCTATTTTGGGGTTTGTTGAAAATTTCAACACAGATAATTTTTGCAGAATGTGTTTCTCTTCAAGAGAAATAATGAGATCGAAAATTGAGGAAAACAATTTTTCTTTGAGGAATTCAGAAAATTATCAAGTGCATGCTACAAACAAGATTTGCGGTGTGAAAGAAAAGTGTATCTGGAATGAGTTATGTAATTTCCATGTCACCAAAAACGTAACATTTGACTTGATGCATGATTTATTAGAAGGCGTTCTGCGCTATGATATGGCATATTTAATTCATGGTTTGATTGTAAAGAAATATTTTTCCTTGAATAGACTCAATCAACGGATTAAGTTTTTCAAATTTTCAAAATCTGATAGAGGCAATTCAATACCCCAAATTAAATTAGAACACTTAAAGAAAAAACAAATAATAATGTCTGCAGCAGAAATGTTAGCTTTAACATCATATCTTGGTATACTTGTTGGTGATTTAGTTCATGCAGATGATCCCTTGTGGATCTTTTACGGTCTGATTGTCTCTATACTGGAATTATTGCTCAATCGTACATTCAAATTGAAAGAAATTGATTATTTGCAAATTCTTATTGAAGAACACCATAGCATGTTCCAGTTCTTGTTTAATGAATATTTGAAGCCAAAATATCATTTTTTGCTTCATTATCCTAAAATGATAAGAGAAGTTGGCCCCCCAAGAAATATATGGAGTATGAGATATGAAGCTTATCATAAAACTTTGAAATCGACTGTTAACTCAACAACTTGTAGAAAGAATGTCTTACTTACTATTGCTATTAAAGATTCATTACGGTTTTCTCACAAAGTATTAAGTAGAAAGGGTTTCATAAATAAAATAAATTTCGGACCATCCAAAAATATCCCAGAAACCTTGTCAGAAAATAATTTTCTTGAAAAATTTGGTGTTGATGCTTTCTCAGTGAAATGGTGTAACATTTTCAACACTTTTTACAAAGTTGGATTAGCAATACATATTTCTGATCCTATAGTTCCTATATTCGGAAAAATTAATCATATAATAGTTGATGAAGACTAACCATATTTTATTTTATCAATGTTAAATACTCTCGGATTTGACAAGAATGCACAAGCTTATGCCATAGAGATTTCACATAGCACAAGAAATTTGCAATTATATTCTTTAGATGAAAATTTTTATCCTACCCCTTATAGTATTCATTATACTGGTCATGGGAAAACGGTTATAAGTGTCCTATAGTGAACTAATAATCCTTTTTCAATATAGTTTAATATACTTATTCACTTTCCAGAAAACTCACATTAATAAGTGGTTGTATTATTACATGTATCAACTCTACTTGAATAAATTTTCATTTTTGTTTACTAAGAAGATTCTTTCATTTGATTTCATACATTGTTCCCTAATTAAACATCCTTGTTTTGAATAAATTGCTCAGAGCAACATGTTCAATATTTGATCTAATTGAAAATTCCTTTGGATCTATATATCACATTATTCCATTTGAGTAAAGATACTGCATACTGGTTCTAATTTGCGCAAATGATATTTTTGTTCAATATAAGAGGCATTGGAATATTATCTGTGGCCAACTTTTAATTTGAATATTTGTAACTGAAAATAATTTTGTCGAGAATATATTTTCAATTGCAAACCTTGAAATTGACCACAGATAATATTGCGAATACCTCTTTTATTGGGCAAAATATCATTTGTGCAAATTAGAACCAGGATGCAGTATCGATACTCAAATGGAATAATGTGATATATAGATCCAAAGGAATTTTCAATTAGATCAAATATTGAACATGTTGCTCTGAATGTAATTTATTCAAAACAAGGATACAGCTATTTTTTCACAAGAAAATTTTTATTTACTACAAATAAACTCCCTTCTGTATTGAAGTCTGCTCAATTCCAAAGGAATACTTCAGTTTTTCATTCTAAATAAATATTTACCTGCCATCTGAACTAGCCTTATTCGGTTCAATCAAATTCTCCATTAGGCTTAAGAATGGCTTAATTCAGTCAATAGTATGAGTCTTCCGCTGAGTAATATATTTATTTATCTCAAATACATATTCATTTCATTCATTTGTCATATATATTCGTCTGTAAAACTGGAGTATTTCGGTCTACAAATTATAATCTTGATTCAAGATGTTATGTATTTGAAATGAATAAATATATTTCATAGAATCAAATAAATTACATTAAAATTTCAAGAGATTATTTGTTTCGCTTATAGGGAGATAATATTATTTTGTGTCAACTCCAAATTTGTTGGGTTCAAAGGTTCCTTTTTTTCAGTGTGTGATGGAAACGTCTTGTGTGAGAATTCAGGTTAAAATACACTTAATGTTACTGACTATATGTTTCGGATAAACACGGTTCTGTCTGCACTTCATAAGAAATATTTTCTGGTTTTTGATGTGTGCAATCTTGTTGGTAAGGTTAGTAAGGTTCTTCATCTTTATACAAACTTTCTCTCCATATACTCTTCTTAGATCCCGATATGTCGCCATATCCCAGAACTATATGTATGTAGGTATGTTTCACGTCCCCAATATTATCATGTTGAAAGTATTGTAGCGAGTTGCTAGGACAAGAGTGGCAGGTTAGTAAAACCAGGAGTTCACCTAACGTTTCGCCAACTTTATTTTGGCTTCATCAGAGGCTGAAAAATTGGAAAATATAAACGTGTGAAAATTGCTAAAACATGTACAACATCAAAATATACGTCATTATACTATACAATATTGAAATCCAAGACAACATAATTATAATAAAAAATTAACACCTTCATCAGACACACAGTATAACAAAGTTATGATGGGAAACACTTACAGTCTCTTAATTATCACCTTTGTCAAAACTCTTAACATCGGAATCATCTATCGAGCACACAGAGTTGGTTTGATACCAATTAAAAGATAATTTAATTATTAATTTAATTTATGTTTTCACAACAATGCAAATAGACCGCGTTCTACCTAACATAGTACACGGAACAGAACAAAATCCGAGCTAAACTAATCACGGCCATCAATAATCAGAAACACTATGATAATATCACTAAAAATAAAATAATCCCAGTTAATGGATAATTGAAAAAAACCAAACAATTCTTGAAACAACACCCAGAAATAATAATAACCAACTCAGACAAAGATAAAACCAGCGTTATATTGACAACAACAATGTACAAAAACGGCATGCAAGACATCTTGAATGACCCTGGTACATATAAAAGACTAAATAATGATCCTACTCTGAAAACAACTTAATATCTCAGTTGCACATACATGGACATATAAGTGAATACAAGTCCAAAAAACTGAAAAGGTACAATAGCATTCCAGCTAAAATTTACGCCCTGCCGAAGACACATAAAAATGGTCCTTTAAAGTTCCGTCCGATCGTGTCAGCAATAGGATCTCCAACTTATAATATCTCCAAATATATACATGACATCCTTGTACAAGTAGGCACCACATTTAGAAAACGGCAACAGATAGGTGTAGGGAAATGTCAAGAAGTTGTTGTAGATTCTAAAAATAATATAATATACTAGGTGTTCCATTCGAAAAAGTGAAGTTTCTACTGGTTTCTATTAGAAATGGCAACATCGCATAGACGAAAATACTTTAGTCGGGTCCGATAATGCACTCATGCAAATGCATGAGTGCATTTTCAAACCGATTCGATATCTGGTTCACTAGAAACATCGAATGTGCCATCCACCGTGAATCACCCTGTTGTTTGTTCAGTTTATGGTGAGATACCGTGTTTTAAACGAGAGCAATACTCACTTTTTTCTTAAATTCATACAAAACAATATAATATGGCATACGGCACTTGTAGGAAATGGTGAAAAGGAACAGATTTTCTATTCAAAAAAATTCTGTATCCCGCTCAAAATCTGAGTGTTAGCAGAGTGAATGTAAACGGAGTACAATGCAATTTTGCGTATGATACACATGATAGACCAGCTAAAAACATCTGAAAAAACTCTGTCTGTCCGTATATGTGTGATGATACTAAATTTGTTCGAAAAAAATGAGCCGATATCTATGTAACAGAGCTTCTTATACTTGAAAACGAGCCTTTTCATCGATCTGGATGCAAATATGTTGAAATTAAATGTGTAGCAAGATTATAACCGCTATATATGAATAAAATTTGGTGCTGGTAATATCTAGCTTGCATTTTGTGATTGTCTTTTCCATCCGAAAATTCAATCTCCTCTCAGTTTTACAATTCTAAAATGTCATTGATTTTTTTCATTTGTTATTGAAAGTGTTATGGAACCTTCTTGATATTTCCTATTTTTTAGAACTGTTTGGCTCAAAAGTAACACATGTAGATATACTAACATGTTCTCCTTTCATTGGCATTTCATGAAACTTCTAAATGAACTATGCTACGTCAAGGCGAAATATAGAGAGTTTGTGAAAATCCCACAAAAGCGACGAGTATATCATGCGCTCCTCCCTCTGAAAATCTCAGTTCTCCTACGGTATTGAGCGCGTGCGAACTGATTTACCGTGCTGCTTTAAATGCCAGTCACTAGAGAGCTTACACTCGATTTGCAAGACGGAAACGAAGTTATGACATCTAATGGTGAAAATTGCAAGAATGGAAAGCCGGCCGTGTCGCGGACTGTTTCTGAAAATTACGATGTTCAGGACGTCGAAGTGCCTGGAACCCCCATAACGCCCAGAACTTCAACAACTCCAGGTAAAGAATGTTCGAACAAAAATTCTTATTTTGGTTTATATACAACATTTGCTGACTGAATTTCAGCCATTTTTATTCAATATATCGAACCGTCCCTACATCCACACACTATCGTCGAAACTATGCCAATTCGAGTTGACTTGTTGCGCTTTAGGAGAAAACTGCTTCGAATAAGTCGGGATCTTAGCAGTTAAGTTAGACTTAATTTCAGTACGTTTCATGAATTTCCAGTTGACGCAATTCCTACCAAAAATTTGGATCTGCTTTGTGACTGTTGATAGCAGGATTATAAGCCATATATTATATCTTTCCTCCGAACTGATATAAATAAAAGTGTCAAGAAAATGAACACGAACTTTTGTTTGTATGAACTATCGACCATTAACACAACCCATCCACCAGAATGAATTCAAATATTCAAAATAACTAATAAAAATTAGAATTCATTTCGTGAATAGCGCTTTCTGAAGTGGAAAAAATGAAACTTTTCTAATATTCTCCATGTTTCTAATCAAAATCTAAATAGTGCTCACACCATTATTTCAAACATCTTAGCCTTTTCGTGCTCAGCTTAAAATAATTGGTAAACATCTCAGTTGGTGGAGCGGCGATATTTCCATGTTTGCATGGATATGAGCTGTCACACAAAACAGAAATACAAAAATATTATGTCAATTACTAACTATGGCAATTTTGGATTCGATTATTTCCGCAGATATATTTATTACCCACACAGAAATTCAAAAACATTCCAAAAATTATGAGAAAAGATGAGGATGGACAACTCACGATTGAAACTGATCGCCAAAATCCGATTTACTTGACATTTCGATAAAAATTCACTGCGATATTCACTCGCTTCTTGATCTGGTGATAGCCTTTCATCGTATTTTATACAGTATGGTGCAAATGAAAGGAATAAATTCGATATTTCGTAAACCGGAAAAATCCTGAATCCCGTCGATTTTTATTTTAAAACGAGCTATTCGTAAGGATGCCTTTTTATTTTTGACGTCATCTATATGAGCGTGATGACGTCATCGCTAAAATTTTTAAATGGAAATGTGCAGGGTGTTGTTATACATTATTTGAAGGGTCTTTTGAATACCTATTCAGCCATACCAATATGTACAGTATTTGATTTGCGTATTGTCACATATATTATTGATGAAATTTCAACAGGTTTCTTGATAAAATATTAGTATGATGTATTTATTGACACAAAAATAAATTTTGTAGAGGCCGTCATTGTATTTTAGCTGAAGGTAAACAATTTGAGCACTTAATTCAAGTTTAGTTGTATTTAATGAGTAATACATATTAAATATTTATTGTAATAATAAAACTTCATTAATTTTTTGAACAAATACAAAAATCAATTACCGTAAATTATTCATATGACTGAATAGTTATTCAAAAGACCTTTCAAATAATGTATCACAACACCCACATTTCCATTTAAAAATTTCAGCGATGACGTCATCACGCTCATATAGATGACGTCAAAAACAAAGAGGCATCCTTACGAATAGCCCGTTTCAAAATAAAAATGGACTGGTTTCAGTATTTTTCCTTAAAGTCGCCGGTTCACGAAATAACGAATTTATTCCTTTCGTTTGCACCATACTGTATACGTATAAAATTCTCCTGTCTGCACTTTGTGGCCGAACTCCTCCAAAACGGCTAGATCGATTTTCGTGAAATTTTGTGTGCATATCGGGTAGGACCAGGAATCGGCCAGCATCTGTTTTTCATCCCCCTAAATGTTGAGGGTGGTCCACCCCTAATTTTTTTTTCAATTTTTTTGGATAAAATTTTTCGTTTTAACTTTTTTATGATACAGCACAGAAAAATACATATAACCCTCAATTTTCACCCCTCTACCTAACCTTATGGGAACGTGATATAACAAAAACTGCATATTTATTGCCGTACTCCTCCGAAAAGGCTAAACCGATTTTCGTGAAATATTGTGTGCATATCGGGTAGGACCGGGAATCGGCCAACATCTATTTTTCATTCCCCTAAATGTTAAGGGTGGTCCACCCCTAACTTTTCTTTCAATTTTTTTGGACAAAATTCTTTATTTTATTTTTTTCATACAGCACACAAGAACACATACAACCCTAAATTTTCACCCCTCTACCGAACCTAACGGGAACGTGGTATAACAAAACCTGCTTATTTATTGCCTCTAAGGCGGAACGGAGTTCTCGGGATCAGCTAGTATCTTATACACAGAGTGTAACAGCCAAATGGAATGAATTCGATAACGAATAAATGAGGGGGTGTTAGGAAAATTGCTCGGACACATCGATTTGTAATTTTAAATGCGCATATTTTTCAAGAAAATAAAATTATATAGGGTGTTCCATGCGACCGTGGCCAATACCAACTTTCTTATTTCAAACGCAACCACCTGTATATTATTTATTTTTTGGATTCTTCAGAAAATTCTAGACATAATTCATGTACAATGTCCTATACCTCTCTCGAGAGCTATCTTCAACTTTTTCGGATATATTAAGTGTTTTCAGATTTTTTACAAAAATTAAAATTTTAAATGAATTATTTTATTTCACAAATTCGATACATCACACTCAATACTCATTTCCCATTTACCTATTGATATAAAGAAAGTAGGCAAAAACCATTACCTACTGAGAAGAAATAAAAAAAAACAAAAACAGATTTGTTTATTCACATAGCCTTAGTAACACGTTGTCTGTAGCATATTGCCAAGACGTTCGCGGCGAGCATTTTGAACATTTCCTACATTGACATTAATGTTTTTTTTTGTTTTTTTTAATAATTAAGAAAAAATCAGTATTACTTATTAGGTTTTGAGTGTATTGTACCTACCTACCGAATTTGTGAAATAAAATAATTTTTATTTAAAACGTTGATTTTTGCAATAAATCTGAAAACACTTAATATTTCCGAAATAGTTAAAAATAGGTAGAGGAGATTGTGCATGAATTTTGTCTAGAATTCTCTGAAGAATCCAAAAAATAAATAATATGCAGGGGGTTGCATTTGAAATAAGAAAGTTGGTATTGGCCACGGTCACATGGAACACCCTATATAATATTTTTTCCTTGAAAAATATGCGCATTTAAAATTACAAATCGTCTTGTCCGAGCGTTTTTCCCAACACGCCCTCATTTATTCGTTATCGAATTTATTTCATTTGGCTGTTAAACTCTGTATAGAATGCTCCTGTTTGCACTTTGTGGCCGAACTCCTCCGAAACGGCTACACCGATTTTCGTGAAATTTTGTGTGCATACCTTTCGGGTAGGACCGGGAACCGGCCAACATCTATTTTTTATCTGCCTAAATGCTAGGGGTGAATTTTTTCCAATTTTTTTGGTCAAAATTTTTTATTTTCATTTTTTCATGATACAGCATACAAGAAAACTTTTAATTGGCCCCTTTGCGTTTTTTTTTGTACATAGAACATATAAATAGATTAAGTTAAAATACTTAAACGGATAAAAGCCTACCCTAACAGGAACGGAACGAGAACGGGTAAAACGACGGGAACGGAACAGAAGCGGGTTAAACGTGGTATAACAAAATCTGCTTACCTAGTGCCTCTAAGGCGGAACGGAGTTTGCCGGGACAGCTAGTCTTATATTATATTATTATACAGGGTGGCCATTTGAAAACGAAACAGTAGATTACAGACGAAATAAATTTTTTCGATAGAAATGCTCGGACAGGTCGATTTCTGTTTCGAGGGGGACAACTTGAGATGTAGGTTACGGACGCATAGCGCTTCAACCCTTGCTGCTACAACCCCCACCCCCAATTTTTGAATAGGGGAGATGGGGTGAGTGATACCTGATTCAAAGGTATTTTTATACTGATTTCAGCACAGTAATTTTTTTTTTCATTTTATGCATTAGTTCTCGAAATATTCTTAACTAAGTATTTGAAAATGAAGTGGTGTTTTCATGGCACTTGTAGTGTTTTTTTGTGAAAAATCGACATCTTGATTAAAGATTTCTATGTCAGTGGATTGGAGGAAGGAAGCCACAGTCATGGTTGTTTTGAAGCTCAAAATGTAGATTTTTCACAAAAAAACACTACAAGTGCCATGAAAACACCACTTCATTTTCAAATACTTAGTTAAAAATATTTCGAGAACTAATGCATAAAATGAAAAAACAATTACTGTGCTGAAATCAGTATAAAAATACCTTTCAAATGAGGTATCACTCACCCCATCTTCCCTGTTCAAAAATTGGGGGTGAGGGTTGTAGTAGCAAGGGTTGAAGCGCTATGCGTCCGTAACCTACATCTCAAGTTGTCCCCCTCGAAACAGAAATCGACCTGTCCGAGCATTTCTATCGAAAAAATTTATTTCGTCTGTAATCTCGTCTGTTTCGTTTTCAAATGGCCACCCTGTATAAGTATAACATTGTAATACGCACAGGGAATCGGAGAAAATTCTATAGTTCTTATTTGGGTTAGATAGCGTTATTTTGATTGCCTCATAAACGGCTACACATTCAGCGGTAAATATTGAGGATTCTTCAGGCAAACTATTGGAAATATCTGATTTCAACTCTTCGGAGACTACTGCACTACCAACTGATCTGGCGTTGGGGTATTTGCTTCCGTCAGTAAATATATTTACGAAGTTATCTTGTGCTACCAAATTAGTTATGACAGAGTTGGGGTTGGTGCAATTTTTTGCCATTCTACCAATTTCAGTGTTAATTGGAATTGTAGTGAATAGTGCTTCGAAATTTACGTTGTATAGACTATACAGGGTGGCCATTTGAAAACGAAACAGACGAGATTACAGACGAAATAAATTTTTTCGATAGAAATGCTCGGACAGGTCGATTGCTGTTTCGAGGGGGAAAACTTGAGATGTAGGTTACGGACGCATAGCGCTTCAACCCTTGCTACTACAACCCTCACTCCAAATTTTTGAATTGGGAAGATGGGGTGAGTGATACCTCATTTGAAAGTTATTTTTATACTGATTTCAGCACAGTAATCAATTTTTCATTTTATGCATAAGTTCTCGAAATATTTCTAAGTATTTGAAAATGAAGTGGTGTTTTCATTGCACTTGTAGTGTTTTTTTGTGAAAAATCGACATTTTGAGCTTCAAAACAACCATGACTGTGGCTTCCTTCCTCCAATCCACTGACATAGAAATCTTTAATCAAGATGTCGAACAAACAAAGCGTATTGCGAAGGAGCTCAATCTTGCTGAAACTCAATCTAAATTATCTTCGATATAATTTGCAGTATTTACAATAACATGCGGTAACACTTGATCGATAGAAATCTCCAAAAAGTCCAGATACGTACATATCTCTAATCAGATTACCAGGTAAGAAAATCAAATCATTAATGATGCCACAGAAATATTCCAGTCCCAATTCGTGAAACGATTTCCGACTTAATTATGAAGTGTTTTCTCAGTTGGCTTCAATAATGTTTTCATTTTGTTGATTATTGAATCCATATCTTTTTCAAAAAAATGAGAATCGATAATTTTTTATTTATCACGAACAGATCATTAAGTTGGCTTACTGGTTCTTTGACATGTGAATTATTCTTAGTTTTGAATCGAGACTTGTATGTGCTCTAATACATTGTTCGACATGGTTTATTCAATTCCAGAGCGGGTGGAAATAATTTCACTTTTTTTTGCAAACAATCGATGTGCGAATAGAACCGCAGAATTCTTCAATCAACAACATTTAGATAAACATGTTAATAGGAAGTATGTTTTGGAATTAGTGTCAAAGTTTCAAGAAACCGGGTCCGTGGCTAATAAAAAACGAAACATGGAAAGAAATGAAGCAGCTGAAGTAGCTGTTCTTGGACAGATTGCTCTGAATCCAATGACGAGTACGAGGCAGCTAGCACATGAATCTGGTTTTACACGAACTCGAATTGCAAATATTTTGAAGCATCATAAATTCCATCCTTACAAAATCCATCTTTCACACGCACTAAACGAAGATGATTTTGACCGTCGTGTTGAATTTTGTGATACAATGAGTGAACGAGTAACTGCTAATCCCAATTATCTGTACAATGTTTGCTTCTCCGATGAGTGTTCGTTCTTTCTAAACGGCACAGTAAATCGACACAATTGTCGTTATTGGGCCGATGCTAATCCGAGATTGTTCCACGAAGTTTATACTCGACAACCACAAAAACTCAATGTTTGGGCTGGAATATTTGGTGACAACATTGTCGGCCCCTTCTTTTTACCTGGTAATCTTACTGGAGATATGTATTTGGACTCATTGAAAAACCACATTGATCCAATTTTGACGGAAATTATTGAAAACTATGCTGGAAATTATGTGGAAGATCAGATTGTGTTTCAGCAGGATGGAGCTCCTCCACACTACGCCTTACCAGTTCGAGAATATCTGGATCAAAGATTTCCAAATCGGTGGATTGGAAGAAGGGGACCCACTGAATGGCCAGCCAGATCGCCAGATCCGTCACCACTAGATTTCTTTCTTTGGGGCCACTTGAAGAGTAAAATTTACTCTACACAGCCCGATTCCATAGAAGATTTAAGAAGACGTATAGTGAACGAATGTCGTCAAATCACTCCAGAAATGCTGCAAAATGTGCGCCATCGTTTCGAACAAAACTTATTTCATTGTATGGAAGCTAATGGTGAACAATTTGAATATTTAATTAATTGATGTGAGTTTTTGATAAATTATTTACTTTACTTTGAAAAGTCTTATTTCTTAGATCCATACTTGAAATCGTTCTGATACCGTACAGTTGGAGAATGATTTCAGTGAATAAAACAGCTAGTCGAACATCTGACCCTAGTTGCATTAACACGTACGGTATGACTTCATTTGCCCAGTGGTAGATGTTTTGCAATTTCAAATAAAAGTACGGAAATTTTGGTGTTTCGGAAGCACGAAATGTCAATTATTCGCAAAAAATTAATTTAAGTGATAAAATTAAGTAACGCATGAATATTTCGAGAACCAATGCATAAAATGAAAAAACAATTACTGTGCTGAAATCAGTATAAAAATACCTTTGAACTGAGGTATCATTCACCCCATCTTCCCTATTCAAAAATTGGGGGTGGGGGTTGTAGTAACAAGGGTTGAAGCGCTATGCGTCCGTAACCTACATCTTAAGTTGTCCCCCTGGAAACATGAATCGACCTGTCCGAGCATTCCTATCGAAAAAATTTATTTCGTCTGTAATCGCGTCTGTTTCGTTTTCAAATTGCCACCCTGTATTTGCTTCTGATATCAATTTTTTTAGTGGTCGACTCAAACACATCTTCTAGGCATTCTTCAATTAATGTTTTTTTTACTCTACATTTTGATACTCGATTTTTCATAATATTATGTATATTCTGACTCCATGCTGTATCACTGTTTGAAAGTGCCCTTGTGAGGAATGAGCTTGTAACATTCCAAGTTTGTAAATCCTAGAAACATTATGAAAAAGAGAAAAAGGGGCAACCCTGCTCTGAAGAGCTGAGGGTAGAATTACGTTAAAGGGGGTTTTATACTTATATTTTTGGCTTGTGATGTGATCGTCTAGATTGGTAGAACTCTATGTTATGTCGTAGTAATTCAGATTCGTAATAACTCAGATTAGTGAAATATAGGATGGGAAATAATGAGGTTGAATTGATAAATAAAACACTAGATTGGACATGAAGGTGGAACAAGAGCCCTTTATTCGTCCAGCGCCATAGTTCGGGGAACCATAGCCCATGAAGGAAAAACGAACGAGAATCAATTGAAACTCAAAGCAAAAAACCTTCAAGCATTACAGATGATATGTTTACAATCCATAGAACAATTATTAACAAGACGAGCACTGGTGATATGTACAATATGGAGCTTCCTATACTCCGGTAAGGTTATTACTGGCACAATTGTGATAAAAAGCAGAATCCAATACATCCAAAGTTATCCAAAGGTTATAGGCATATAGAGTGTGTCACCTGATTATTAATGAAATTCATAAGCAGTATCCTTGTAGTTCCTAGTGTGAGAATCCTTCCTTCTAAGTGTTACGTGTGAGATCCTAGCAGTCGCGTTGGTTTGGAAGTGACGATAAACTCTTCATATTTCCTGTTAACTGATGAACGGTGGAACCAGATCGAAGCAATCCTTCACTTGCCTGGCTCGCCATGGCCCGAAGACGAGGCTATGTTTACTGGAGACGTTCGTTATAGAACTTCCAGAGGAGTTGGCACTGCCACTGTTGTGGGGGCTATTCTCCTTGGCACAAGCGATATAAACAGTTTACCCTAGGCCTCCAAACCAGTGATATTTGTACGTAAAATATTATACTAAAGCAACAACTCCAAATGCCTATACCATTATGTCGAGTGAATAGTTAAATGTGCAGTAAGCCTTACGAACAGTATAAGAATTTTCCAAATGGGTTGGAAGTAGAACAAGAGTTCCACAATATTCAATAGAAATGCAATAATAAAATAGAACAAGCTTACATGAGATTAAATCCTGTGAAATGAAACAGTTATTTAAATGGAGATCGTGTACATACCAGATAACAACGAAGCGTCTTTTAAAATATACTAAAATGGCGGATGAACTCCATTTCGAAGGAACACACACAGCCGCCGCGTTAAAGCCAAGTGAAAGCGAGCCTTCCATTCGTTGTCGTTTTGGAGGTTAGTTTTTCTGCCACATAATCGTATTTCTTCGATGGTCACAGAAGAACAAGTTTACTTCATGGTGGATCTTCGATATGATTAAAATCTCCTATTTATAAAGATGCGAATTGCCTAAAGTATTGATTGAAGTCGTACTAATATTCATCATTCATAGAATTATAAAATAATATCAAATAAGTTCATTCAACGTAGTTCCACGTTTCGACAATAGACGTTGCAAAGCTGGAAGCCATGGAGTCTGGCAACGGTGCATTTGATTTCGTTGCAGGGTAGGAAATTCAGATATGTTACAGTCGACCCCAGAAGCTTGGACGTTATGATAAAAGAGAATAAGGGCGAAGCTTCGAAAATAATAACAAGAGAATTTCCATTTTTAGAAGTAGGTATAGGTCGAAATATTTTTCTGTGGTTTGGATTGACTGAAAATGAATGGTGAGAATTAATACTGAATGGATAAGTGAAATAAAAATGGTCAGTGGTATCTGAAATAATGAACAACAGAAGTTGCGCAGTGATTGTAGGTTAAAATGTCAAAATGGTGGGTGCGTTGAGGCCTCAGTTGTAACCTTAGTTACCAAAAAGAGAAATAGGATTCTTCATTATGAAAGTTGGGTCAGTATTAATTCAAAGATGGATATCGTGACATAGAACTGGGCATCTGTCGTAGTGGAACTAGTTGACTAACTCACCAATATAGATCTTTAAGAAAACAGTTACACTTCTCACATTACTTCAGGCATAATCGACATCTTCACAAAGGGAGCACTGAAAATCACACATCCCTTCTTGTTCTTGTTTCCACTGGATCCTACTGAAGAAGATTGAAACCTATACGACCCCCAGCTTCTAAGGACTTCTCAGCTATTGGTTCCTCGGCAGCATCCAGAAGTGGCTTCTCGTGGCATCCTTCCGTTTGTGATGTCAAACATTCAGCCCTACGACCCCAGACTTGAAAAACTTCATGAACTCTAGTGGATAAACTTCTTTCTTGAATTATGTATAGGCATGACGAGTGCCTCAGTTTGATTGGCCTCAATCAAGTATCTAAAGAATGACAAAATGAAATTAGTGGAAAGTAGGTATCCATTGGTAAGAAGAATCATCACAAGTGGCTGTGATAAAATACCAAAAGGTTTCACCAGATGAGTTCCTGAAGAATAAGATCCTTTCGATTTAATGACAATCAAAACTGTTGCGACCCCCATTGGTGAAGACTCTGAAGACATTGGGTTGGCTGCCATCTTTCGAAGAGGTTTGGTTAAAATGATTTCCTTCGTCTATCCTGTCTGCCAATTCTGAAACACTTGTAGCAATAGAGGTACCTATGAAAACATTTATGAAATATCCATGGGATCCTCCAAACAAAATGGTGGCTGCTCAGTATCGTGATTATGGTGGAAGAACCCTAACAAATCATGAGTTAGTTCATGGTGGTTGATCGGCAGGAATGTTCCCTCTCCGGAAATGATAAAAACATGGCAGGAGGTTTAACGAAATATGTAGCATACATCTTGTGAAGTCCCAAGTGTAATGACACATATAGTACAAGTGTAATACAAAATGGATACCTGATTGAATATGATTTCTCAATGGTTCTTGCTAATTGTAAAAGCTTCGTTGGATCCCCTACTATAACTACATAACGCTATCTCTAGAATGTTTTATTACGATAATGGAACCGAGATAAAAGAACTGACTCTCAAATATCAGACGTCCTCCATTTGCAAATCAACTTCTTATCTCCGAACCATTCCCAACACCAAATACATAATCTAACACTGCACATGCTAAGAGAAACCATATTCAGATACGTTCAAAACGTTTTCACTTGTTATTTAAAATTAAATATACACTCTGTACCTTATTGTGTCAATTCCACCTGTTATTTCGAAGAAAAGTATGCACAGAGAGATCGTGTAGAAAAAGGATATAGATTGAAGACATTACAGACACCATTGATTATCACATATCTTTTGGAATTCTACAGAGACAGTTTCAAAGTATCTGTGGGCAGTTGGTCGATGGGTACCTTTTTCTAGAACAGAAATTAAACAGCAGATAAACTGAAAACACAACAAAAATTAGAATTTAATAACAATAAATTTCAACCTCATATTTCCACATTTCACAATCGTTTGAGTTATCCTGGTCACGGCACCACTGTAACATTCCAAGTTTGTAAATCCTAGGAACATTATGAAAAAGAGAAAAAGGGGCAACCCTGCTCTGAAGAGCTGAGGGTAGAATTACGTTAAAGGGGGTTTTATACTTATATTTTTGGCTTGTGATGTGATCGTCTAGATTGGTAGAACTCTATGTTATGTCGTAGTAATTCAGATTCGTAATAACTCAGATTAGTGAAATATAGGATGGAAAATAATGAGGTTGAATTGATAAATAAAACACTAGATTGGACATGAAGGTGGAACAAGAGCCCTTTATTCGTCCAGCGCCATAGTTCGGGGAACCATAGCCCATGAAGGAAAAACGAACGAGAATCAATTGAAACTCAAAGCAAAAAACCTTCAAGCATTACAGATGATATGTTTACAATCCATAGAACAATTATTAACAAGACGAGCACTGGTGATATGTACAATATGGAGCTTCCTATACTCCGGTAAGGTTATTACTGGCACAATTGTGATAAAAAGCAGAATCCAATACATCCAAAGTTATCCAAAGGTTATAGGCATATAGAGTGTGTCACCTGATTATTAATGAAATTCATAAGCAGTATCCTTGTAGTTCCTAGTGTGAGAATCCTTCCTTCTAAGTGTTACGTGTGAGATCCTAGCAGTCGCGTTGGTTTGGAAGTGACGATAAACTCTTTATATTTCCTGTTAACTGATGAACGGTGGAACCAGATCGAAGCAATCCTTCACTTGCCTGGCTCGGCATGGCCCGAAGACGAGGCTATGTTTACTGGAGACGTTCGTTATAGAACTTCCAGAGGAGTTGGCACTGCCACTGTTGTGGGGGCTATTCTCCTTGGCACAAGCGATATAAACAGTTTACCCTAGGCCTCCAAACCAGTGATATTTGTACGTAAAATATTATACTAAAGCAACAACTCCAAATGCCTATACCATTATGTCGAGTGAATAGTTAAATGTGCAGTAAGCCTTACGAACAGTATAAGAATATTCCAAATGGGTTGGTAGTAGAACAAGAGTTCCACAATATTCAATAGAAATGCAATAATAAAATAGAACAAGCTTACATGAGATTAAATCCTGTGAAATGAAACAGTTATTTAAATGGAGATCGTGTACATACCAGATAACAACGAAGCGTCTTTTAAAATATACTAAAATGGCGGATGAACTCCATTTCGAAGGAACACACACAGCCGCCGCGTTAAAGCCAAGTGAAAGCGAGCCTTCCATTCGTTGTCGTTTTGGAGGTTAGTTTTTCTGCCACATAATCGTATTTCTTCGATGGTCACAGAAGAACAAGTTTACTTCATGGTGGATCTTCGATATGATTAAAATCTCCTTTTATAAAGATGCGAATTGCCTAAAGTATTGATTGAAGTCGTACTAATATTCATCATTCATAGAATTATAAAATAATATCAAATAAGTTCATTCAACGTAGTTCCACGTTTCGACAATAGACGTTGCAAAGCTGGAAGCCATGGAGTCTGGCAACGGTGCATTTTATTTCGTTGCAGGGTAGGAAATTCAGATATGTTACAAGCTGCACAAAAATTTGGCTCGTTCTTGAAGAGAAGGTAGTTTAGATTCTTCTAAGATTAGGTTGGTAGGTGTACTCATTCTATAACCCATTGATATTCGCAAAGAATTAATCTGCACCTGTTCTAATTTTCGCAGTAATTTTTTAGATCTTGGCAAGTAAGCCGATATACCATATTCTATGAAAGATCTTATGTAGCTTTTGTATATGATTGTATCAGATTTAGACTTTTGTTGCATTTATTGAGAATGTAGGTGACTTGAGTTGAGAAGGACATTTTATAGTCAAAAAATACTCCTAAGAAAGCGGGTACATTCACTAGATTTGATTATGAAATTATCTACTTTGATCCCAGTTTTTCCGGGGAGAATTTTCCTTTTGTTGAAATGAATGAGGACCGTTTTTTGAGTACATAATTCCAAACCCAGAGAGTTAAGATTTTGTTGTATAATATGAACAGCCTTTTCGATTAATTTCATGAGTGTTTTAATTGAGCCGATATTTGTATATAGACAGATATCGTCTGCAAATTGTGATATCTGTACACTTCTAGGAATATTATTAGTGATATCTATCACATATATGATATAGAGTAGAGGACTCAGTATAGACTACAGGCCCGTGTCGAAAATTGATGGGTCATTTGAACCAGAAGATGACCTATCTAGAACGATTGAAGGACATAAAATAATAAGATTCAGCACTATGCCGTCACTTGTAAGCTGTCCAACTAGGTACAGGTGGCAATTCAAAAGGACAGGTAAACTGGGTACATTTGGGTCATATGACTTTTGACGGCATTCTTACCATCGATAGCTCCATGGAAAATAATAGGAAAACGGGCAGTGCCGTACAAAAATGATGCGCCATATATTCGGAAAATTTTTTTGATTTTCCGAAAATTTCCATGGTAAAATAGGTCATTTGACTTTGTACGGCATCAGTTTTATACGGTTGCCATACATCTTCTAATCCATTATTCAGCAACGCCGTACAAAAATCATGCGACAAAGGGAAAAAATCGAGGGTTGCAACCCCCTCTCTTGCCGTGCTCCAGGGGGTCATTTGAAAAAGTACGGCTTCGGTTCCAAAACATTATCCAGCACTCAAAATTACTATTAAATAAGGCCGTCAAAAAAAAATTGTTCATTTTGATGTTATATCAATAATTATCTTAATTTCATCTTATGCTTGACCCATAAAGCTCTAAAGTCATTTGACCCAGTACGGCAACTTCTTTTTTTACATGATACTTTAAGATACAATTCTTATATTATATTGCCGTTCAAAAGAAACTGTTCTAAAAAAAATTATAGAGAAATACAAAAAGTGAAATTTTTCATATTATTGTAAAAGTTTGGAACTCATAGATTAATGATATATAACAGGCGCGTACCCAGAAAGGTGTGTTGGGGGGGGCTCAGCTTTTATCCAAAAATAGTTATGTTTTTTAACCATGAGAAATCATGAAAAACGAATAAGAAAATATTAAAGCATGCATTTATTTCTTGTAAATATGAATCTTCAAAAAACAAATTAATATTGAATAATCCAAGGGTTTATTAGTTTTTAGTTATCAAATAAAAGTTCCAAGCGCCAGCATTAGCAAATCTGGTCACAACCATTTCTGTATCTATGACTATCTCGTAATTTATGTGCATTAGAGCTAATCCGTTCAAGCGGTTTTCTGCCATAGATATGCGATTTTCGCGACCCTTTATCACTTTTCTGTAAAACTTTCAAAGCCACAAACAGAAATATTCCAACTACTCTTGCTCCTGAAATACAGGGCGAAAACGAAAATGTTCCCTTTTGGAGATGTAATTATTTCTTAGGCCCTGTATAGGATAGAAAAAAAATTAAAACGGTTTATAAGAGATATTGAGAGCCCTGTTTTTAAGATTGGGCACAAACTTGGTATTTTTTAAATGGAATACCCTGTATATTTAAACGTCAAATTTTTGCGATTTTTTTGAATACCTTGATGTATCGCAACCTTATCTTCAATAAATTATACCTTCAAAAATCAGAAAAATCCATATTTATGTTTGTTTTTTAATAGTAGGCCATGAATTCTTCCACACCTGCATTAAATTATTACTTTTTCGAAACGCCATGTGATTCAAACCTTTTTATTCAATTATATTTTGAACATCAACTCAAAATATCACTCTTCAACATAAACTTAAAAATGTTGTAAACAAAAAAATATATCGGTACAGATTTAACATTAACTGATGTAATTACAAGATTCTAATCAGACAATTTATTACATAAACCAAAAATAAACATATAGATCTAATGAAGTTGTTCAAACTGTCGTCCATTTTGTCTTATACATAAACCACACAGTTTCAATTCGACATTTAAAATTATTAAGGATTGCCTTTGTGGGTTTCTGAATGCTTCTTTGGTTGGGGCTCATCTATATTATAACGCCGATATGCTTACATTTTATATTTTCATATAATATTTTTCAGATTTTGAAATTCCATGTTTTCACCGTCAGCCATCATCATTGATTTGTTTTGACTCTGTTGGTGACTCAGTTTTCTTGAATGCAATAAACAAAACAATATTTTATGCATGTTCAACTTTTATGCATGTGTGAAAGGATTCATGGCCTAGTATCCCAAATCATCAATTTGGATTTTTCTGATTCTCAAAGTTAAAACTTATTGAAGATTGGGTTGTGATACATCAATGTATTCAGAAAAAAAAATGCGAAAATTTGACGATGAAATAAACAGGGTGATACATTTGAAAAATACCAAGTTTGTGCCCAATCTTAAAAACAGTGCTCTCAACAAAAATTCATTTTTTTCCTATCTTATACAGAAATAATTAGATTTCCAAAAGTGAACATTTTCGTTTTTGCCCTGTATTTCAGGAACAAGCAGTATAGTTGGAATATTTCTGTTTGTGGCTTTGAAAGTTTTACGAAAATGTGATACAGGTTCGCGATAACCGCATGTCTCTATCTTCAATCATAGCTGAGATACAGTGCAATCTCAACCAAAATGGGACACAGTGTACCCAAATATTTGAAGCAATATGTATAAATTTGGATAGAAATCTCCGCTACAGTTCTCTAGAGCTGAAAGTGCAGATGAAGCACATGATTTGGAATCATCCGGTGTTGAAGTAGCCCACTTTTTTTCCATCTTTTCGATTCACTGGAAAGAATGAGGCTTTCGCCTGAGGCGAAAGCCTTGGGGGGGGCTAGAGCCCCAATAGCCCCCCCCTGGATACGCGCCTGATATATAACAATTTTCTACATTTTATCCCTTGTTTTGAATAGTATTGAGGTAAATAAATTAGGAACAAATACATTTTTATCCAGACCATATCATTTAGGATGACGAAAATTGCGCTACCATTTTAAGGATACTCTAGGTCATTTGATACTGTACGGCATCAACATATTTTTGAAGAGAAAAATTGAAAAAATGACAAAATCATTATACCGTCTGAAGTGTCTATCTATATCATACCCAACAAGTGAAACCGTCAATCCAAGTCAATCCAGTTTTGTATACTTTTTGGTTTAAAAAAGGTATACTTGAAACATTATTGATACATATATAATTGATTGTTCACTGTAATAATGTGAATGAATAAATCAACTATTCTCTAGAAAAATTTTATATACATATTTATAACTATCAATGGTGATAATAACTCAAATTTAATAACTTAAATTATTCGCTATCCGAATCAACCTCTGAGTTGTTAATATTGGATATGTTTCAAGTATACCTTTTTTAAACCAAAAAGTATACAAAACTGTTGATACTTGGATTGACGGTTTCACTTGTTGGGTATGATATAGACACTTCAGACGGTATAATGATTTTGTCATTTTTTCAATTTTTCTCTTCAAAAATATGTTGATGCCGTACAGTATCAAATGACCATAGAGTTTCCGTAAAATGGTAGCGCAATTTTCATCATCCTGAATGATATGGTCTGGATAAAAATGTGCGGCATCATTTGTTCCTAATTTATTTACCTTAATACTATTCGAAACAAGGGATAAAATGTAGAAAATTGTTATATATCATTAATCTATGAGTTCCAAACTTTTACAATAATATGAAAAATTTCACTTTTTGTATTTCTCTATAATTTTTTTTAGAACAGTTTCTTTTGAACGGCAATATAATATAAGAATTGTATCTTAAAGTATCATGTAAAAAAAGAAGTTGCGTACTGGGTCAAATGACTTTAGAGCTTTATGGGTCAAGCATAAGATGAAATTAAGATAATTATTGATATAACATCAAAATGAACAATTTTTATTTTTAATAGTAATTTTGAGTGCTGGATAATGTTTTGGAACCGAAGCCGTACTTTTTCAAATGACCCCCTGGAGCACGGCAACCCTCGATTTTTTCCCTTTGTCGCATGATTTTTGTACGGCGTCGCTGAATAATGGATTAGAAGATGTATGGCAACCGTATAAAACTGATGCCGTACAAAGTCAAATGACCTATTTTACCATGAAAATTTTCGGAAAATCAAAAAAAATTTCCGAATATATGGCGCATCATTTTTGTACGGCACTGCCTGTTTTCCTATTATTTTCCATGGAGCTATCGATGGTAAGAATGCCGTCAAAAGTCATATGACCCAAATGTACCCAGTCTACCTGTCCTTTTGAATTGCCACCTGTACCTAGTTGGACAGCTTACACGTGACGGCATAGTGCTGAATCTTATTATTTTATGTCCTTCTATCGTTCTAGATAGGTCATCTTCTGGTTCAAATGACCCATCAATTTTCGACACGGGCCTGTAGTCTAGTACTCCTCCCTACGGAACTCCTTTATGAACAAACCTAGTTTCGTTTGTGAAATTAGTATATATGGTTCTACATCTAATTAGAGCATTTATTAAAGAAATAAGTTTACTTGAACACCCAATTTCAGCTAGTTTATTGGGTAACAAATTTGTGTCTACATTGTCAAAGGCTCCTTGAACGTCAAGAAATACCGCTAATGTGTCTTTTCGATTTTCAAGTCCATTTTGCATATACAGAGACATGTTATTTAAGTTGTCATTACAAGAGTGTCCTTTTCTAAAGCCTGTTTGGGAGTATGGAAAAATTTGCTGCGTCTCACACCAGTATTGAAGACGATTTTTTACAAGAGTTTCAAAGAGTTTACTCAAACATGTAAGAGCAATTGGTCTAAAATTTACTTTGTCTGATTTTTCAATGAAATGTATATAGGATTTTGTCCAGACAGAGGGGTAAGATTTGGTTCTGTACATTTCGTTGAATATATCCAAAAGTATTAATTTATATTTTGGCATTAGGTTTTTCAAAATATGATAGTCAATGCCATTCATTCCTGGAGATGATTTGGTGTTCTTACTGTCAAGTGCGTAATTGAACTCTGAATAACTAAAAGGCGTGTCAAAGAAATCGTTTTCTTCACACTGCGGAAAGTATTCTGGGTCAGTAGGGACAAAAGGTGGACTGAGTTTATCAAGAGCCATTTTTAGTTTTTCCGTTGATTTAAAATTACTAGTAATACAGGGCTCTACATTCACCCATTTGTTTTTAAAAATTTTGCATTTTTTCCAGGTATACTTTACATTTGTGCTGAAATTTATGGATTCTGCAAAATCACGAAAGCTTTGTCTTTTTTTCATTTTGAACTTTTTCTGAGTTAGCGCTTTGATTCGTCTATAATAATTACCGTATTTCATCTCACACGATAAAACGCAGTTTTTAAAAGCTTCTTTTCTCATTTTTTTAAGTTCATTGCATTCCTGATCCCATAAAGGGACGGGGTTATTATTGGGAGAAAATTTATTATTTGAACTTTTTGGTGTGTTCTGGGCAATTGCATCTGATATTATCTTTAAAAATATTTCATTTTTCTTGTTTGCCGGTGAGTTCGAGTATTCTGTCGTGTAAAATTTGGAATATTCAGAATTCAATGCTCGATCGACATTCTCCCAGTTTGTTTTGGATGAATAAAGTTTAAAGGATTTTTTAACATAGAATTGTTTCTTCGCATTGATTGTTACGCGTATAGGATAGTGATCTGAACCGAGTGTTTCATCATATGTTTCAGTGAAAACTATATCGGCAATTGAACTTTTTGTTGAAATCAAATCGAGGTTTGATTTTTTTCCACTGTGAGGATTAATGTGCGAGGAGGAGTCAGTATTGTGAATGATCAGATTTGAGTTGTGAATTGCTTGTAATAACCTATCGCCGTTATAATCGTTATGTTCGCATAATTCTCCCATAAATAGGGTATTTTTGTTTGATTTATTTACATTATCAATTGCAGAATTCCATGTGGACTGGCTTAAACTGGAACCAGGAACTCTATAAAGGACTATTAAATTAACTACGTTAAGTAAGGAAACACCACAAATTTCTAGCGAGTCATTTGGAGTCGTTATGTAATCGAGTTCTTTGAAAATTATATATTTTTTCATTAAAATCAAGATACCACCACCTCTCGATGTTAGCCTGTCCTTTCTCTATATAATAAAGGAGTAGTGAAGTTCTATGACGGACCATAAATTTCAGAATCGGGAAAAAGGGTCTAGGAAACTAGCTTAAACCGCTGCCGAAGGCAGCCCCTTCGAGACGGCTTGCCGTCGAGCCGTGTGGACCGAGAAACGACGCGGATTTTGGTACCGGATTCGAGGTTCTACGACGTCGGGAAGTATTTTAAAAAAATTCCCGAAAAGTGCGAAAATCGACGTTTTTCTCGGTTTTCGCCCGAAAGTCTCCCGCGGGAAAGCCTAAGGATCCGGTGGGGCGGCGCGTGGGGCCGAGCGGGGCACGTCGTCGGAAAGAGGAATAACGCCCGCGTTTTTTCGTCGTATTTTTACGTCTCTGGGGGCCCTACGAAGCGATCTGGGGGCCTACAAAGTTTTGACGTTTCTCGGGAATTTTTCGAGGTCGAATCGACACAGACGCGTCACAGAGGAAATTATTTACGTTTGACGTACGGACTTTTATATGCCGACGAAATTTTTTAAAATGCGGATTTTTGGTATTTAATCGATATTTGCAGGTGAGTTATGTGTCGATTATCCAAGATTAACGTATGTTTATCGTTTTTAGCGAAAGTTTGAACCGTGAGGAGGATTTTCAAGACCAGGAGGAATGTTTACATTTTGAGGTTACAAGGGGTAAACGGAATTTCGTCGAAAATGCTGTTATTTGGACAAATATCGCAGTGGATGGATAGAATGGAGCCTCTAGAGTTCGATTACGTTGATATTTTCCAGGTTTTCCAGGAATTTCGGCGAAATCTGAGCAGATTTGCGAAATTTAGGTACTTCAATGAGGAGGTGGAACTTAGACCTGATTCTCCTAGAAGAAATGGCTTTCGAAAGTCGAGATGGTGAAAATTGTCTTCTTTAGATGTTCTTTAAACAAACGAGACCTAGATTTACACTCCAAAGTAAGTTTTCAGGAAGTTATGAACGAAATAAAATTGACATTCTGACATTGCTCGGTGGTGAAAAAAATTATTTTTTTTGCATTTAAACAGGAAGGTAGGGGGCCCATTCAGTTCGAAAACGTAAATCTACGTTGTCTTTCAACGTTTTAGCCAAGGTACCAATCGTGAGGACGATTTTCAAGACCAGGACGAATGTTTATATTTACAGGTTAGAAGGGATACATGGAATTTCGTTGAAAAAGCTGTTATTTGTGAAAATATCGAAGTAGATGGGTGGGATATAACCTCCAGAAGTCGATTACGACGATATTTTTCAGGTTTTACAGGAATTTCGGCGATATTATAGTAGATTTGGGAAATTTAGGTACACGTCTCTACTGAGGTGGAATTTAGACCTGATTCTCCTATAAGAAATGACTTTCAAAGGTCTAGACGGTGAAAAATACGTTCTTTAGATGTCCTTCAAACAAACGCAGCCCAGTTTTATACCCCAACATCAATTTCAAGAAAGTTATCAACAAAATAAAATTGACATTCTGACATTGGCCCGTTGAAGGAATAAATAATGTTTTTGCATTTAAACAGAAAGGTAGGGGGCTGATTCTGTTCGAAAACGTGAATCTACGTTGTCTTTTTACATTTTAGCTAAAATTCCAATCGGTTGCATCATTTGTGAAGATATTTCAGTACCACGAAGGTAGAATCAACGAACAACAATCAAATTGTTCAAAAACCTCTTATTTGGTGAATAATGGCAGTGAATTGATTTAATGAGGTGGATTACAACGATATTTTTCAGATTCTGTCCAAGTTTCAATGATATTAGAGCCGAAAATTTGGAAATTATCAATGTGATATTAATAATATACCTACCCTAGAAGTTTAGACTGATTTCGGTCATTTAGAGGCCTTTCTTTACATGAAAGCGATGAAAAATGTGTTCTTTAGATGTTATTTGAACAAACACAGCCGAGTTTTATACTCCAAAATGAATTTTCAGGCAGATATGAGCATTTTGCTTTCAACCGTGAGAAAATTCAGGTACCGATAAATTGAAATGTGTCACTGGAGCTCTCATTCTTATCAATCCTATCCACAAAATGGAAACAGGGTTTATTGAACAAGAATATGACGTTTCTTCCCATATTCCAGGTGATATTACATGATTTTCGAGAAAAATATCGATTCTGTTCAAAAAATTAGGTTAGGTTGTTTGTTTATATTTCATGAAAACGATAATGCAACAAAACAACGTTTTATATGTAGAAATGTAAGCCGAAGTAAGTACTAATCGACCTTTTTACACTTGATAACTACGTTTGTTTCAGGTATCTAGCAATTTCGAATGATTGGTGAAGATATTTCAGTACCACGAAGGTAGAATCAACGAACAAAAATAAAATTGTTCAAAAACCTTTTATTTGGTAAATAATGGCAGTGCATTGATTTAATGAGGTGTTTTGAGATGAATTTCAACGATATTTTTCAGATTCTGGCCAAATTTCAGTGATATTAGAGCCGAAAAGTTGGAAATTCTAAATCTAATGTCAATAATATACCCTAGAAGTTTAGACTGATTTCGGTCATTTAGAGGCCTTTCTTTACATGAAAGCGATGAAAAATGTGTTCTTTAGATGTTATTTGAACAAACGCAGCCGAGTTTCATACTCCAAAATGAATTTTCAGAAAGTTATAAGCGAATTCCACTAAGCATTTTTTATAGGTTAATTGTCAACGAGAAATCAAAAATCGAGTTTTTTTTTTGGGAAAATCGTTTTGAGAATGAAAAGTATTCATGAATCTGGACTATTGACTAATCCCTCCCTATTGGAACAGAAATTTAGAAGAATATTGACACTTATTGCATGGAAATGAGAATAACGAGTGAAGGTTAACGGAGAACTATCTTTGCAAGGAATAGCAATCAGAAAGCAGGTTTGTAATCGAGTTTTAGGTGTAAAGTGTGTATTTACGATATGTTTTCACGTTTCAGGACGATAACCCAGAGTAAAATCCGATATTGAAAGAAAAATAACAAACTAACATTCAACATTCTGATTCCTGCGAATTGAAGATGAGGAAAAAATGTATTTCTGGATAGAAGTTTGCAGGTATGTCAGCAATTCAGTTTGAAAACGTTCTTTTATGTTGTATTTCGAATAAATGGAAAGCGATCGCCTGAAATTTGGTTGAATTTGGATTATTTGACGTGGAAAACCCAGCCATTAGGCCTTGCAAATAATCAGGCGTAATGGCTCAGTGCATTGAATTCCAATTTAGAGTTATTGAGAAGCAGCGTCGGGCGCGGTTAGTACTTGGATGGGTGACCGGCGTGGACATTGCACGAGAGAGGAAATGCAAGGTTTCTCATAAATTTCTTTTTTGAAGCGAATTGTGTATTTATTATTGACGATTCAATAAAGTGGACCGAGAAACGGCGCATATTTTGGTGCCAGAATCGAGGTTCTACGACGTCGGGAAGTATTTTAAAAAAATTCGCGAAAATGCCGAAAATCGACGTTTTTCTCGATTTTCGCCCGAAAGTCTCCCACGGGAAAGCCTAAGGATCCGGTGGGGCGGCGCGTGGGGCCGAGCGGGGCACGTCGTCGGAAAGAGGAAGAACGCCCGCGTTTTTTTATCGTATTTTCAAGTCTCTGGGGGCCCTACGAAGCGATTTGGGGGCCTACAAAGTTTTGACGTTTCTCGGGAATTTTTCGAGGTCGAATCGACACAGACGCGTCACAGAGGAAATTATTTACGTTTGATGTACGGACTTTCGAATGCCGACGAAATTTTTTAAAATGCGGATTTTTGGTATTTAATCGATATTTGCAGGTGGGTTTTTCGTGTATTATCCAAGATTAACGTATGTTTATCGTTTTTAGCAAAAGTTTGGAGCGTGAGGAGGATTTTCAAGACCAGGACGAATGTTTACATTTTAAGGTTACAAGGGGTGAACGGAATTTCGTTGAAAATGCTGTTATTTGGCCAAATATCGTAGTGGATGGATAGGATGGAGCCTCTAGAGGTCGATTACGTTGATATTTTTCAGGTTTTCCAGGAATTTCGGCGAAATCTGAGTAGATTTGCGAAAGTAAGGTATGAAGTGATGAGGTGGAATTTAGACCTGATTCTCCTAGAAGAAATTACTTTCGAAGGTTGAGAGGATGAAAAAGGTGTTCTTTAGACTTTCTTTAATCGATAGAGACCCAGTTTCAAGCTCGAAGAACCATTTTCGAAGAGTTATAAACGAAATCCATCAGGTCCAATTGACATTCCGATATTGTTCGGATGAAAGGAAAATGCATTTTTTCGATAGAAAACAGCAGGTAGGGGTCCGATCCTGTGTGATTTTACTATTTGACGATGTCTTTCAATGATTTCGAATGGAATATCCCCACTTTCCAAGTTTTGTGTGAAATTTCGGAGGAATTAAAAAAAATTTTTTTTTCAGGTACTTTTTTCCGAGAAAATCGTATTAATACAGCAAAATATGCATGAAATTGAACGAAACGATTGTTATTCGACCCTCCCCAACCCCTTTTTCGGTACATTTTCATAGGATTGCAGAAATAATAACAGATTTGTGGAAAAAAAATTGGACCAGAAGCCCCTACGAAATGGCAAAATTTTGGATTTAATCGAGAATTTCGAGGTTGGTTATGAAAATATTATCGATAATTCACTGACCCCTTTCCATTGCAGCAGAAATGTTGGACCATTTAAGAGATTTTGGAAAAGATATGAACTTAACGAGTGAAGGTTTCGGAGAACCAACCGTGCTGTTTACCGATCAAAAAGCAGGTTTGTAATCGAATTTTAGGTCTGAATTCGATTATCAATATATCCTTTTTCTTTTTCAGAATGAATTTACTAATAAATATGAACGGTTGTGGAAAATTTTGAGTGAATTTCCAATTTGAGCTTCCATGTCGGATATTATATGGATGGAAAACAATGTAAGTAGTTGGGTTAAACCTTATCATACTTTCTTTTATTGATATTGAGAAAAGAAGATGCTGTTTTGAATAAAAAAGATGTTAAAAATGGAAATGTCTTGCAAATTGTTGAATTGAATTTGTATTTTGTTTCAGATTGCCTGTAGATATGCTCATCATGGATGTTTTTTACTGAGAAAGACTACCTTTGATGACGACGATGAAATATCCATGATAAACCAGTAAGGAATATGCTTCTTTGGTTGGAAGAGATCACAATTGGAATTGGAAATTTATAAAACTGATGATATATTATGCTTTTCCATTGTATAGGTATATTCCAGACAATAAATAAACAGTAAAAATCAGTGTTTTCTTGAAATTGAATATATATTTGTTTGGGTCCAATGTTTCCAACTCATTTTGTTAAATTCAGGTACATAAGGCAGTTCATTTAAACACATTTCTTGCATAAGTTGTATCGACATCATACGTGCTTTTGTGTTGTGCAGAAAATAGAGAATAAATGCATTACTAATCATTCAATGGAGTAAATTTTGTAGTTGATACATAAATTCAATTCTTCGATATAATTCAAACTTGAAATCACATCATTTCACAAATATTTGACACATTTAATGAACTCCATTGACAAAATCATGTCAAGATAAGGATAATTCTTCTCTCTTCATCGTGGTAATATCATAAATAGTGGCTTTTCACTTAAATACATTATGAATTATATAAATTCACTGTCTCTCTGCATTCCAATCTATATAATAACATACATATTGGCCTTCGAAGAGTGAAAATATGACTGTGTATTGTATAAATTCAATTTTTCCAAGACCTCTGTTGTTTGAATCATCTAATATATTCACTGAATTAGAATCGATATATTCATGATTATTATTTCTCAACACAAATTTTTCCAAGTCCATAAAATTAGAGAGAGACAAGTTTAAGGATATAACAGAGTGAGATAGAGAATGACGAAAGCTAAACATAGATAACGTATGAATCTTTTATCTATGTTAACCCATAGCTCAAGAATATAAATAGATTCTGTGTGATTAAAACTGTAAAATTTGGCAACTGTGGATTTTCGTTCGACAAACATAAACTGATTCTACATAAATAGTGTTCATCAATCTGCAAAATATTTTCAAGACAGAAGTCTGATGCATTCGTGTTGATGTTTTTGAATAAGCAACAATGAAAATAGCTTCGTATTGTGTAAATTTCAACTGAAGGAAGTTTTATCGGGGTCAGCATAATTGTTGTTCTATTATTGGCGAATCCAAAGATCAAAGCGCCCTCTTTCGGCAAAAACGCCAAACTATGGAACAAGTAATCCGTTGAGATCTTCTATGTTTCGCGTGCTTTTGAGCAATAATATTTTGTTTCATATCCAGGTATTCTTGAGTGATATTTCGAAGTTTTTATAGTGTTCTGAACAGATTAATTAGTACTTAAATAAAAATTGTTGAGAAGGTATTTATATCAGTGTTATTCATTTAAAATATTATTCACAAAGTTATCATGTTTTAGGTTACCAGACGTCTTGTTTGAGTTTGATTTTCTGGTGCAGTTTTAAGTTTTAACTGATGTGAAATGTTTATACCACAATTATCAATAAGAGTGTTACGAAATTGATCATCGTAATTCACGGTACTGAGCTGTGCCTTTATTATTCTGTAGTATAGGAATTAAAAAATAAGGTGAAGTATCTGAGCGAAGGGGTTCATGTTTTAATGCTAATGTTATGTTTAATTTCAGGCCAGTGCATTGATTATAGAACAATGAGTAAGCTTAGTTCTAGTGCTGAAAAAAAACTGTATTCAACTGTTGTGGTTTCAATTGTTCTTCAAGGAAAAATAAACACCAGTCTATACGTTTTCATAAATTTCCTGAGAAAGATGCCTTAATACTATTTATCACTAATGCCTTCGCTAAATTGGAAAAATTGGACTGAAGAAAAGCATGGATAAACTATAGATGGAGAAAACTTGCTGAAAAGATTTTCGTTGTTTCTCGAACAACTGCGAACAATATTTTTAGTGAATATATTAAGTATTTAGCAAATATTTTGGAAGGTTGTATTCAGTGGCCAAGTTCTGAGGTTGAATTGATGAATTTACTGCTTAACATTTTGGGAATATTCAAGTGATACTTAATTATGAGGATATACCATACAGATCTTCATGTTTGTCATGTCGCATCAGAACATATTCACATTCTGATCATAGTTTAGGCAGATGTGAATCTTTTTGTGTTGCTATTTTGTAGTATATTTCCATGAAAATAAAGAACATTCAAAACAATAATTTATTTACATAATTTCCATCGTATACCTCGTGAATTGTCGATCCAATTAGAAGGGAAAAAAGCCAAATTGTATAACAAAATTTTATAAACTCGACACTGTGCTGTCAATAATACATTAATTCACTGAAATTATGCACAAAATCATCACGAGAACTAAGAAAATCACTTAAAATAATCTGTTTTACATATCAAAACGTAGCTTCAAAAGAGATTAGTAGATTACTGGAATTCCGCCATGTTTGTTTACAGTCAGCAGCGCCCTCATCGGTGGTTGGAATCGCCAATATACTATACTTAAATGGTAACTCGGTGGACCAGCCCGAGGCAATCTGTCGAAAAGCGGGTCCGGAAAAATCTTAAAATCGCAGCGAAGCTGCGATTTTAACCTCATATAACATGATCATTCTCGCAGCGAAGCTGCGATTTTAACTTAAAAAGATATAATCATTCTCGCAGCGAAGCTGCGATTTTAACTCCATATTCAAATGGGGCTGATGTTTTTCAATTACCAACAATCCAGATCATTATTTCTTGGGAAAAACATTGCATTAATTATATGAATATTCCGAAATTGAATTGAGAAAATTTTTTAAGTCCAAAATATCAGAGAGAGTGAAAGAGAGGTGTTACTATCACGAAATTATAGAATGTATCACAGTGAGAGAGCAAGAAAATGGCATGTCTTTAATATTACTGTACAAATACAGATGATCTATGTTCACCATATGTTCTGTGCATAAAACTGTCATCTTTGAATGGCCGTAACTTTTCAATGTTCAATCATAGAATTGTCTTTATGTCAAACACTTTTTTCTTCTTCCCATTTATTGGCCTCTTTTATATATTAATGCGAATCTACATTCTATATTGATCTACCTTAAATATTGATCCACGTATTATGTAGATCTGCTGGCATTAACTAGTTTCTATAACAATTATATTATTTGGCAAATTGCTATTCATTTCTGTTATTTCCGAGGGGCATTTCACCCTGGAATTTTAGTGTACAAAGCTTGGAATCGTTTGGAATTTTTGGAATTATTTGGAATTATTGGAATTTTTTTGAATTATTTGGAATTTTTTGGAATTATTTGGAATTATCTGGAATTATTTGGAATTATTTGGAATTATTCGGAATTATTTGGAATTATTTCAAATATTACGTCACTTCTGCGCTTGCGCCATTGTCCTAACCTAACATTTAACAACTGGTTGGCACGAAATCACAGAGGAAAAGAACGGTGAAATACACGCCCTAAACGGTATAATGAAGAATTATCATATATCATGAAGTTCATACCATCAAATGAAGTGAAATATTGTTAAAAAATACAAAGAAATGAAGGACACAGGATGAGAATTTATTTTCATATCATTTTGTTTATCAGGAGAACATTTTGAGTTTTTTTCTGAAGAATAATAGATTTGTTTTAGTTGTATTTAATATTTATGTTGTTTTCTTGAATATATATTTTATTTCTCGATTATGTAGTTTCTTTTTCATATGGTAGGCATATTGAAAAATGAATATGCTTAACATGTTGCTATATTATTATAGTGACTGTGGGCAAAAGTCCGAACCTAAAATAAACATGTGATAAATTCACTTTTGTGAAAAATTTAAACAAAGTTTTTCTATCTGTGCGTACCCACCCATTTTTGTATTCACCATAAATTTCAATTCCTCATAACTTTTGGACCAACCAGTATAGTCGGTTGATATTTGGAACGTATGATTCACTTCTACAGAACGATCGATTCACTTTTGACTTTCCAAAAAATTCCAGGTCCGTATTTGAAAAATATTGGACTTCTTTCAAGCTCAGATTCAACACCCTGTATATTGAAATTTTGGGATTTGGTTTAGATATTTCAAAAGAGCAGAAAATTTTCATTGGAGTTCACTAGATTTCAGTGTCCCGCACGTCATTTTGCACAAAGAGAGCTTCGGGGAAAGATCTAATTGAATGTTAGAATTCCACAAAATTCGCAGAAAAATCGTACATTATGATCAAATTGAATTTTTTTAGTCCCACTAATTGCAGAAAGAATTCAATTTGATCACAATGTACGATTTTTCTGAGAATTTTGTGGAATTTCAAGATTCAATTGGATCTTTCCCTGAGGCTCCCTTTGAGCAAAATGATGTGCGGAACAATGAAATCTACTGAACCCCATTGAAAATTTTCTGCTCTTTTGAAATATCTCAACCAAATTCCAAAATTTAAATATACATGGTGTTTGTTGAATCTGAGCTTGAAAGAAGTCCCATATTTTTCAAATACGGACCTGGAATTTTTTGGAAATTCAAAAGTAAATCGATCTATAGAAGTGAATCATACATTCCAAATATGAACCGACTATACTGTTTGGTGGAAAAGTTATGAGGAATTGAAATTTTTGGTGAATACATAATCCACCCTGTATCTCGGTTATGGAATTGATTAGACCTATCATATATCGGTTTTTTGGACTCGCCTAGGGTAGCCCTAGCTCAGGCTACCGTTTATTGGTTTACCTATGAAACACCCTGTATAGCAGAAATAAGTAATTAGCAACAATCACAAGTACCTATATTAGCCATGGGTATAAGTCAGTGCAACGTTGAAATTTCTCTCCACTTTGTCTCTCGCCTGGTTTTGTCCATGCATCTTTGTTGAACTTATGTACTTCCTATAGGTACATAGAACTTCGTTGCCAAACCGTATATTAATTTCGCATTCAAATATCTACAAAATTGTTATTGTATAACACCTAATTTGATAACGTTTAAGCCCAATTACCACCAAAACATATTCTGCCTACGAGCCTTTACCCCTTGTTCACTCATTGTCAAAAAAAAAATTGCTACTCATTAGACTGGTTTATATAACCTCGTTTTATTCATGGGATCTAGGGGACCCAATCATGCAATATGCAATACACAATGAATATAATAAAGAATTTGAACACCTTTTTGGAACAGTGACATACCTTGTCAAAACTTATGAAATTTTTATCATAATCTAATATTTTCGACTTTCCTCATTTTTAAGTACAACACAAGAACCCAAAAGAAAAACTATACGGTTAATAGTTGTGTAGAACAGTGTCGGTCAGAAACAGGAAGAGAATTTAAGATACCACAAAAAGAGATTATCTCTACATAGGTATATTAATAGGGTATTATTGGATTAATAGTTTCAATAAATATTGGCAGTCAGATATATAAACCAAACTAGATCTTACATTTGAACATTACTCAAAAAAATAAAAAATTCGGAAAGTGTTATCATGTCTAAAAACGGTGTAAAATAAAAGCTACCTATTTTTCTTCTCATAATCCATTTGATCACGAAAATATAAATCATTGAAGTAAATAATGGCTGCTTTTTGATGAATTCTTAGCTCAAAAGAACAACATAATTTTTATTGAATTACTGGAATTATTGAAATTATTTGGAATTATTGAAATTTTCTGGAATTATTTGGAACTATTGGAATTCTATTTGGAGTTATTCAGTCTTTTTGGAATTTTTTGTGAGTTTTGGAATTATTTGGTGTTTTTTGGAATTATTGGACTGATTTGGAATTTTAGTGTACAAAATTTGGGGGGTGAAATTCCCCTCGGTTATTTCTTTAAATCTTCACAACGAAAACAGTAATGACATTCACTTAATAAAATGATGACAGCAATAACGAACTTCAAAATATTAACAAGTGCCATGGTTACTACTGAAAGTTGAATGGAAAAAAAAACATAGGAGCAATCGAATTTTATTGTGATTAAATGATATATTCGTGAAAAATAAAATCTTGTATGCACCACGAGCGTTATTAGATCATAACGCCCATCGGGCAACATTCATCCCTCGGGCCAAAGGCCCTCGGGCCGAATGTTTCCCTCCGGGCGTTAGGATCCATATGACGCACTTGGTACATAAATAACTATTTGGCCCGCTATAATGGAGTCTTCTACAAATCCGATATGTCTTTGAGGCTGGAGCTTGTGCTTAAAGGTTGGCCAGTGATACCTTCTGGATCTAATTGCTTGATGATTTTGGTGAATCTTGATTTCATTCTGCGAGTTGATAATGCCTTGTAAAGTTCTCGGAGTGTTCTTGCGAGTTCCAGATGATCGTCAGTTATTGTATAGACAATTTTCGGTGATATTTCTCTGTCCATAAGTATTAGCAATAAATTCCTTTAGTTGAAGGAAGTCGAATTTAAATAGGTGTTGATTTGTGTCCATGGCGGTTTCCACTGGCTTGAGGTCTTCATAAAGGGATGTATCAAATTCTTGTTTTTTCGTTTTTTCAGTAGGCTGTTTGATTGACTGCTTTATTTCCGCTGCCGGAGTTTCTTTTGCATTTGGGATGATTTCTTCTTCGTTAGCTTATATTTCGGATGACTTGGAGGATGTGGATTCAGGATATGGACGTTTATTTATCTTGTAATTTTTTATAAGAGCTGGTGTTGACTCAACTTGCTCTTTTTCAAAAGAACATTCTTGGTCCTTAGTTTGCTCTAAATTCTTATTTTTCGAGTTTGTTGTGAAACTCTCCTCTGTAATCTGTTGTTCATTAGTGTTATTTGGACAGTTTTTGCGAGGTGTCCTTCTTTTTTACAGAGGAAACACATTAGTATATCTTCCGCAAAATATATCCAGTAATTTGTATTTTCATAATTTATCTGTGAGCATTCTGGCAGTTTCGAAAGATCTTTAGGAGGTATATAGACTTGTCTACGAAAACTCAGTATGTGAGAAAATCCTGGTTCAGAAAATCCAGCTCGGAGGTGGGTTATTGCCGAAGAGAGACTTATGTTGTGTTTTCTGAAGATGTCTTCAATATTTTTATGAGGAATGATTGGAGGAACATTAGATATAATAATTCTTTTATTTGGTGTAATAAGTGGTCTAATGTTTATGTCTCGATTTTGAATCTTGATTGTTTTGTGTTCTTCTGTTAATTTAGATGCGATTTCCTTTGTAGATAAGTAAGCACATATTCGGTTATTCGATATTCTGGAAATGAATCGAATATCTAAGATTTCCAATCGCAGTTGCATATTCCTTTATTGTTATTCCATCGATTCCATCTAACACAATTGCTTGGTCTTTTGTTGGAAAAGTTTCAGACTGAATAGCTGTTGCATAACTTTGTTTGTTCTGGGTAGACATGTTTACGAAATTATTGGGCCTTCTGTAGTCAGAAGGTACATTCTGTAGTCAGAAGGTTCACAGGAAACAGTTCTTGGATACTTTGTTTGAAAATTCACTGGCACTGTTATTTTTCGAGGTAAATTTCGTTCGAAACCAGATTGTTTATAATATTATCACCTTTCATCGGAGCGCGATAACACGTGTCCGTTCACATCGGCTTCACAATGTGGAGTCAATTAATTATTTTCATTTTTATTTCAAGAAAAAGGAAAGTGACTTCGAACATTGACTCACCGTCGAATCGTTGGAATAACACCAAAAGGAACCTATAGTTGACTAACTTTAACAGTATTCTCTGGTCTTCAAACGATTTTTTTGTGAAAACTACGTTTCAAGTTTTCAATTACGTGTGTATCGAATCAGGAAAAGAAGGAGAAAGGAACGGTCAGAACGAAGAGTTATGGAAGGGGGGGCGCGTCAAACAAGTTGTCATCACTGTGTCAGATCGGGTAAACTCACAGAATAACAGATATAGGTGAAAAGAATCATATTATTCCAATAAACAAATTCTACAAAGACTTAAATATATGTCTACCAGTAAGTTCCGAAATATCGTTCAAAAGATGGTCGTTTTCTTTATTCTTGAGAATCTCATATTGTTCTAAAAGAACCAGTTTTTTATAGTTATTTTCCCTATGTATCAAAGAAAAATTCTCTATTGTGGTCTTGCTTGTTCTTTATCAAGTGACAACCCAGGGCTGATTTAGGTCGGTTCATTACATGTTCACTGAATCTTATTTTGGCTGCACGAGTTGTCATGCCTATAATATAAAAAGAGGGACATTCACCACATTCAATTTTATACATGTATATTCCGCTTTTACAGTTGTTTTCAGACTTAGATTTATTGTTAACCAGTATGTTTTCTGAAGTTGTCGTCTATTGATCATCGAATAATTATATCTCCTCAAGGAAGAACTTATTCTATTATTGACTCCTTCAAAATATGGGACAGAAACGTAATTTTGTTTGATCGATATATGACGGTATATTTTCTTCAGAAGTATTTTCTTTTTTATGACTTTCAATATGTCGTCAATGTATGATTTGGAAAATTGATTGGATTGTGCAATTTGATATACAGGGTCTTTCACGAGGAACCTCACCCATATTTATACGGGAAACTACTGAACGTATTTTCATGAAATTCAGCACTTATAAGTATTTCACGATGCTGATGAAATCTAAAATATTTTCAAGGCATGAGCACCTCCGGTTTTTCCGGAAATGACGTCAACTTCCGTTTTTCAAATTAGAACACCATTTTTTTTATTGCAGAAATAGATTCCTTAGAAAATTTCAAGTTATTTTGATGTAACATTTTTCAGTTTTGGTTGGAAAATTCTCTCTGAGCGGGAAAATTCGAAAAAAAAAATCGAAAATAGAGCTCCGCTGAAACAAGAATAACTTCGAGGTTTTTGAATGGAAAATTTTCATTTTTGGGATTTTTCAAGATGTTTATTTATTTATTTATTTATTTATTTATCGTATGGCATTATAGCGACAGCAGTTTAAAAGTATAAATGTCAGTGACCATGAATATATAACAAAGTACAAATAACATAAAATAAAGGTTAAACATACATGTATAAATAAGCAAAAAATAAGAGAATTTGAGGGTGAATATTTGCGACGACAGATGTGATTGTGACTTCAGTCAGAGCTCTACATCCAGGGAACGCAGCCAGTCCAGTGCAGGAGGTGTCGCATTGATGATGTCTCTGAATGGTCCCAGGTACTTCCTTAAAGGGCATGTAAGATTGAGGTATCCACTTTGAAAATCTAAATCGCGATTCATGATACAGGGGGTGAAAAAATCGCTTTCAAAGTTAGGGATGCCAAAATCGTGAAAAATCAATTTTTTCAAATTAGAACCCCATTTTTTTATGGCAGATATTGAATCGACGTTAAGAAATAATGTGAGTGTATGCATCACACCCTTGCCCTCAAGTGGATATTTTCTCAGTTATTCACAAAAAACTGTTTTTCGTCTTGAATTTTCAGCTATTTCTTTTCCCTTCACGCCAAAAAGATGAAATTTTCAGGAACTGTTACTTAAACCATGTTTTAGATTTTACTACCCTAATATGCAAGAGAAAAAAGTTACAGGTTGTTCCTAAATAGATGGCGACTTTGGATTCGAATTTGTATCGGAAACCTCTCTATTTCAACTAATCGGCCATCGGTTTTCTCTCCAGTGATAAATAAATAATTCCTTATGAACCATATGCAAAAACTTACCATGTTTTACATTCTTTTTTTTTTTAATGATAGATATCATTAATTACATCTGCCAAATTCCTCTTTATTCAGTAGCATTTTGTGTTTACTATTAATTTGGTGATAATTCGTATTAAGTTATAAAATCGATCACTATGCCTAACTTTACCAATGGAGATTATTTAAATCTCATTCTACTTCATGGAGAATGTAATAAAGTTGTAGATAGAACGATTCGACTGTTCATTGAGAGGTTTCCTGACCGACCCAGACCAACGAGAGATACCATTAACAGAACCATGACAAACTTGAGAAATGTCGGATCATTCGTTAAGAAAACTATACACAGAGAAAAAAGTGTAGTAGAAGATGAGAACAACGAAATTACAGTTCTTGCATATTTTCGTGTGAATCCTCAAAATTCTCTCAAAGATGCCAAGATTGATCCGGGATTATCCCAATCGAGTGTTTGGAGAATATTAAAAAAACATGAAATGCGACCATATAAATTCAATAGGGTACAGCATTTGAAGGAAACTGATTTCGTCAGGGGAACAGAGTTTTGCGAAGCTAGGATGATTCGATTTCAAGAGAATGAAAACTTTTTGGACTGTATAATTTGGACAGATGAATCTAAATTCACAAAGAATGGTTCTTTCAATAGGCATAACAGTCATTATTGGGATGAAGAAAACAACCACCACTTCAGACAATGGAACTTTCAAGAGACCTGGAGTTTCAATGTTTTTTGCGCCATCAAAAATAATGCAATTCTCGATGTTCACATTTATGATGGGACTTTAACTGGTAAGATAGAACACTACACATCTTTGCATTATTTAAAGAATGAGATAGATATTCTGACATATTGACTCAAATAATTGAGGCGCTAGTACAGAACCATAATGACTTATGGTATCATTGGTATCAACAAGATGGCGCGCCTCCACACAATTCACTCAATGTGTCAAATATCCTCTATTTGAAGATCGATGGTTGGCGAACAATGGTCCACATCTTTGGCCACCACGTTCTCCCGATTTAACTCTTTCAGACTATTATGTTTGGGGTAGGATAAAAAATATTGTCTACTCAACTCCCCTGACTGATGAAGAGGACTGCATAGAACGAGTCAGAAATGCGTTCAGGTTTGTTTAGATTTTTAGATTCATATTTTTGAAACTCAATTTGGTTTTTAAACACTTTTGCAGATCTCTTCCTCCCGATGAAATAAGAAGAGCAACGCACGAAGCATTCCTGAGACGTATAAATAAATGTCTAGAAATTAACGGTCAAAACTTTGAGCATCTTCTCTAGTTATAACTGCGAGAGTTTGTCATGGTTCTCCTAATAGTAACTTGAAGTCGGTTTCAAGAAGGGGTGAAAAATCTACAGCATGGTTCAAATAACAGTTCCTGAAAATTTCATCTTTTTGGCGTGAAGGGAAAAGAAATAGCTGAAAATTCAAGACGAAAAACAGTTTTTTGTGAATAACTCAGAAAATATCCATTTTAGGGCGAGGGTGTGATGCATACACTCACATTATTTTTCAACGTAGATTCAATATCTGCCATAAAAAAATGGGGTTCTAATTTGAAAAAATTGATTTTTCACGATTTTGTCATCCCTAACTTTGAAAGCGATTTTTTCACCCCCTGTATCATGAATCGCGATTTCGATTTTCAAAGTGGATACATCAATCTTACATCTTGAAAAATCCCAAAAATGAAAATTTTCCATCCAAAAAACTCGAAGTTATTCTTGTTTCAGCGGAGCTCTATTTTTGAATTTTCCCGCTCAGAGAGAATTTTCCAACCAAAACTGAAAAATGTTACATCAAAATAACTTGAAATTTTCTAAGGAATCTATTTCTGCAATAAAAAAATGGTGTTCTAATTTGAAAAACGGAAGTTGACGTCATTTCCGGAAAAACCGGAGGTGCTCATGCCTTGAAAATATTTTAGATTTCATCAGCATCGTGAAATACTTATAAGTGCTGAATTTCATGAAAATAGGTTCAATAGTTTCCCGTATAAATATGGGTGAGGTTCCTCGTGAAAGACCCTGTATAAAAATACATACAGAGATGATGTGGGTTGGCAAAGGGTACCAATGAGGCTGAAAACACGTCGGCGCAAAGGAAATACTGCACAGATCATAGATTTGAAACCTGCTTACTCTAAAAAACTACCTGTTAATGAGAATAAGAAGAAAGATATTCGAAGTTTATTACAAAGTAACATTATTCCGAAATTTTACGAGCATGTTTTCGATTCCATACTGTGAAATATTTTAAATATTTTTGATAAATAAGAGTTATAAGGTGGTTTTTTGTTTCAAAATATACTGAAATATTAATCTTAATGATGATTCATTTCCTATGTGTTCATGTCTTAACTACGAAATACGATATACATTTCAAGGAAACATTGACACAACTGGAATGTTTTTACACACCTTGGCAGGTATTGGGTAAAAAATTCTTTTATTTTCAAAAAGTAACTACATTAAATGCAACTAGAAAGATTGCTGTAGTCATTTAAGTTGTATTTTTCATAAGATTGAATTATTTTCATCATTATTTAAATAATTAGGAATACGCCAAACTTCAGATCAATTTTCTGCAGAACTGTAAGTTTTGCAGTTATGACATTGTTCTTTTGGAGGTGCGATATGAATTGGCAGTGAAGAACGGTCTATGATAGAATGCCCAAACCCTGCCAGCGTACTGAGGCACAACCAGTTCAGCAAAATTATCGACTTTCTCTTTAATATTTACACCAGCTTCATCCTCATCAAACAAAAAATTGCCATTTACCATTGTTAGAATGGCAAGTTTTAAATCCCTTTAGTAATTCCACTTCCAGCCATTATACAATAAACAGTAAACACCTCAAATAACAATACCGTCCCGGAAAATCTTTCGAAATTACGTTTGTAGTTATAAACAAATACTTTTCAATTTTTTATCTAGATCGTTCCATTATTCTCTCTGATCTGTGATGTCAATGCCGAACGCGGCTCTTGAATTCAGTTCATATGTCAACCAATCTTTTCGATATACAGGAATTTCGTGAATCGAAAAGAAATAATTCAGATTTCACTTTTTGAGAAACTGGGGTAGGAGTTTTTATTGATTTGCTTTTATTGGAGTTGTCCGAAGGTCTAGTTTCGAAACAGCAAAACTTCAAGGGGATATTATTCAAGTGATTTGCAAAAAAAAATGTCATATAACACATGTCGAAATCGTGACGGATATTCTTCAATTTAACATTTCTCGTTCTCACGAAACATTTCAATTTTTGCCATAAAATAAAATATCAGTTATGCTTGTAGCTTCAAGAATTCCAGTGTTCCAAAAATATTTCTATTGCGGGTTTGGTGAGGAAATGAATATTACGATACTGAAGTGAACAACATCAGTCATATTCTCCCAATGGGTTTCTCGTTGAAAAATTATTCATTATGGACATGTTTTCTTTTCAGCAAAAAATACATCATTTAGTGTACCTACTTCCGAATGACATATCAACTTTTTGCTAATTGCTTGTTTTCTGCCATAATATCATGGCTAACAAGATAAAAACGAAAAAGTCGAAAAATTTCATATCTAAATTTGCTCACGATTTTGTCATCCCTAACTTTGAAAGCGATTTTTTCACCCCCTGTATCATGAATCGCGATTTCGATTTTTAAAGTGGATACATAAATCTTACATCTTGAAAAATCCCAAAAATTAAAATTTTCCATCCAAAAACCTCGAAGTTATTCTTGTTTCAGCGGAGCTCTATTTTCGATTTTTTTTTCGAATTTTCCCGCTCAGAGAGAATTTTCCAACCAAAACTGAAAAATGTTACATCAAAATAACTTGAAATTTTCTAAGGAATCTATTTCTGCAATAAAAAAATGGTGTTCTAATTTGAAAAACGGAAGTTGACATCATTTCCGGAAAAACCGGAGGTGCTCATGCCTTGAAAATATTTTAGATTTCATCAGCATCGTGAAATACTTATAAGTGCTGAATTTCATGAAAATACGTTCAGTAGTTTCCCGTATAAATATGGGTGAGGTTCCTCGTGAAAGACCCTGTATTGTATTTATTTCTATATTATAGTCTACAGCTGACAGTGCGATATTCAAAAGTCTGTAAAACAGGAACATAAAAGCTGAATTTTTAATGGGAATAATAACATCTGTCTGCGTTGGTTTCCTATAAATATCGAATGTGGATGTATTATGTTCAGTTGGTTTTCAGATCTGGGAAATTTAAGGAATCATTCAAAGCTTTTTCTAGAGTGAATTTCATTTTGAATTTGTTATCTAAAGTGTTGAAAAAGGTGTTTAATTCATCTTCTGTTCCTGACCATATGCAAAATATATCATCAACATATCTCTCTCAAAGTGTTATATATTGTGCTTGGGGTAAACGCATAATCTGATCTTCCACATGACTTACGTAAATTTCTGACATTGTGCCGCTAAATGGGGCACCCATAGGAACACCATCCTTCATCGAATAAACTATATCATCGAAAATGAAAAAAACTTGCTCGGTAGCAATCTAGGCTAAAGACATGATATGATCTATAACAGCTTTTTCTAAATTGAATTGGTTGTCATTCTCTTGAAGTTCATATAAGATATTGTTCAACAAAGAATGTGTATCATCTATTGGTATATGGTATGTTCGTATATTAATTGACTATATCGAATGATATCAGAAAATATCGCCTGAGGGTGTCTTACTTGAGAGATTTTAAATCTTTTATTAGTTCCAGTGGGAGGGGAGTTCCAGTTTTTTCATAGATAATCGGGACTTTATTTTGAAACCTCTGCTTATTAATCTATTTAGGAATTTGGATATTTTATGTGTGGGTGATTTGACTGCTGAAGTGTTGGGTCTTATGCTCTTTTCAGGTTTATCGAGATTTATCAAGCTATATAGTCTAGGTATCTGAGGATTCCTTTCTTTGATACTGAATATTGTTTCGCCGAATTTATTTATGGTTGGAAGGGAAGTTTTTATAGTGTTATTAGTTTTGTTTGTGAATTTCAATATGAGGTTATTCTTAACTTTCTTGATGTTATTCTCATTGAAAAATGTAAGTTTCTTCTCTATACAGGGTGAGTCTTTGACTTGTACATTTGTATTTTAACTGTAGATTCTTGAGGCCAAACGAAACCTTTTTTTCATTTTCCATTTTTCCGAATTCGGCTCTGTTAAAAAGATATAGCCATTTGAAAAAAAAATTAGGCTGAGTACGTGCCTGGAAACATTCTCTGGAACCAATGCAGAGTTCATATTTCCCGATTAAAATTAAGTTGATATATTTGGGGAAACTCAAGTACTAACCTTATCTGAATAAGAATGTTAAAAACACGATATTTCTTAACAAAAACACTTTGTTTGCTCCGATTATATCGGCAATTGGAAAGCCCATCAGAATAAGTTCATTCTTCGATTTTCTTGAAGATTAGTTTGTAAACACTAAAAACTTGTTCATATCCTCCTCGATATCCCAAAATTATCTTGTAAATTGTGGTTTTCAATTCAATTTATAATTTCGATCAAGCTATAACCTATCAAAACAATGTCAATAAAATCTTCCGGAAATCACTGTAGTGAAACCATAAAATATTCTTTATTCTAAGAGTGAAACAGTCACAGAACTTGGATTTTGTTGCCAGTTTCAGCAATATTCCTGAAACTAAGGAAATTGATTTTTCTGATTACATTACTGAATAAATATCTATGAATTCGACCATAGATCCTTCCTTAACATAAGACCCATCTCAAACGACTTCCACTATTCTGTTCTTATTCGCGATTCAGGGGAAGGCAGCGCCCTCTACTACACGTGTATACGGGAGTGGGTAAGATTTGTAAACATTAGTTCTGAAATAAGGTAATTTGCGGGGAAAAAATAAAATGGAAAGTGAAAAGAGCGTTTTTCTGAGCATAAGCGAATATTTCCGATATTTGGAAGCAATTCCAAAATATTAGGAAGGCTCTTTGGGTCTGAAGGAACGAGTAGCGTTGAGATTATAAAAGAATTCAGATAGCTGAAGGAAAGTGTACTTAGGTATTTTGTATTGCATAATGAGGTTTTACTCTTTTTCAAGAAATATAGGTATGAAATATTAATATTTCGCCAAATATTCATGAATAAAATTCATGTTCTGATCTATAATAGTATATTCTAAAACTAGTTGCAGAATGGGCTCCTATTCCAATACGAATGCGAAATTCGAAAACGAGCGACGAAGGAGCGAGTTTTTGAACGCATGAGTATTGGAATTGCATTCTGCAACGAGTATTAGACGATATTTTCTCTATTTCATTCAAATATTGTGAAATCCAACGAAAGAATTCAAATTATAGGTCCTAGTGACTTTCATATTGTATCTTGGCAGTTGGTGTGAATGTTAGGAAATACGAAAATTGACGTTTCTAAATTGACGTCTGCTGAAATTTAAAAGGATCGGAAGTCATTGCTGACAACCACAAAACGAAAAATGTTACTGAAAACGATGCTGTAATGAATTCATTACAACACTGTTTTTAGTACTGTAATGAACTCATTACGATACTGAAATAGAGAAAAACTTTTATTAACATATCCTGAAAACCTACCCACTCCCGTTAATGCTGTTTCTGCCGCAAGGTGTCTTGGGAGATGAACTTGAATCGCAAATACTTCACATATCTGTGGTGGTTCGGCCACATAATGTATGACGTGAGATATCTCTGGATTCTCTGGTTTAGTTTAGAGGTTAGAAATTAGAATGCACTTAGAATGGGTTTTGATTTGATTTATTTGACGAATCATTATATTAATTTGATGAGTAGTTAAATTAATAGCTAGAAATTATGATGTATTTCTGCCAGAGCCCGGAACTGATGGAATAAACTAGGTGCATCAAAACATATTTTATAGAACGAGATATCACCTAGGAGCTCCTAGATATCACTATTGTCAATTTATTCAGAGATTAAGATTGTACCAACTTTCAATATCGAAGAAAATGAGAAGAACACATAGGTCAAAAATTCTCTCTTTGAATCAAATCACTACTGATAGATGGTAAAGTAAGCAAATGTTGAAATTTTATATGACAAATATGAATATTCGATAAACATTTCGGCAACATTGTTAACATTTAATTCGATTACAGAATATTAATACATCTCCGATTCGGTGATCTCTAGAATGCAGTAGGGTATTCAGATAATTCTCGAGATTTATGATTTTCTCGTCAAATTTAATGGGATTTAATTAGGAATGACTTGAGAACGACGCGTTTTATTGAAAAAACTAAGGAATAATTTTATTTTCTAAACCTATTGCTTTTTTAGAAAATAGGAAACATTCTTCTTTTTCGCGTGGTTTTATAGTATTTTTGTGTGGATTTATAAGTTGGTTACGCTGTAACTTTCATACCGGGAGGAATATTGAATAAGTTTTGATTTGAGAATATGCATCGTGATAGGTATGACTACTTCACCAAAATTCAGTTCATTCGAAATAACGGTTCCGAAGATATGAACAGAAAAGCGTTTTTTTCATGGATTTTCGACACCCTGTATCTTTTAAACGGAACCGAATTTTGAAAAATGGTATAGAAAAAAAGTGTTTCGTTTGATGAGAGGAATCTACAGTTAAAATATATGTACAAGTCGACCCACCCTGTATATATAGATCTTTCTTTAAAATTACAAGCCCGGCATTTTTGTCACAAGCAAATTATTAACCGATAACTTTTTACGTATGCTTTTTATGTTTTTATGTAGATTCCTGTTGATGTCAATTTGTTCTCGGTCTTTCACCTTGATCTGTCTATCTTTATTGTCTTAAAGTATGAAGAACATCATCTGCAATAGGTCTCGTGAAGTTAGCCACACTTTTCCAGCCACGGTTTCTGACGTGAAGACTGTCGAATGTAGGATAGAGGAATATTGGCTCACAGTGTTGCCATATCTACTCTGTAACAGGAGATTTGAATTTTCACGGTTTCAGGGCCAATTTTGCAAAAAGATACCATGATTAATGAAATAATATGTTATGTTCTATATTCGAACCTTATTGTGCTGAACAAGAATTCGCAGAAATAGGGAGGAATTAAGTTGGGTTGAATTCAGATATGATTCCACTGAAGAAATTAAGGATATAAATTCAGTACACAAAATCCGCAGGAACTTTTTTTTGGATGGCCGTCGAAGTACCAGAAAAAAATAAAATCTGTCACGGGTGCCGAAAAAATGCAAGATGGAGTTGCGGTGCCGTGAAACAAAAAATGTATTTGAAAAGATCATGAATCTAGTATACAAAAACCGTGAAAACTTTTTTTTGGATGGCCGTCGAAGTGCCAGAAAAAAAATAAAATCTGTTACTGGTAGTGGGAAAATCCAATATGGAGTCGCGGTGCCGCGAAAAAAAAAAATGTATTTGAAAAGATCATGAATCAAGTATACAAAAACCGTGAAAACTTTTTTTTGGATGGCCGTCGAAGTGCCAGAAAAAAAATAAAATCTGTTACTGGTAGTGGAAAAATCCAAGATGGAGTCGCGGTGCCGCGAAAAAAAAATGTATTTGAAAAGATCATGAATCTAGTATACAAAAACCGTAAAAACTTTTTCTTGGATGGCCGTCGAAGTGCCAGAAAAAAAATAAAATCTGTTACTGGTAGTGGGAAAATCCAAGATGGAGTCGCGGTGCCGCGAAAAAAAAAATGTATTTGAAAAGATCATGAATCTAGTATACAAAAACCGTAAAAACTTTTTTTTTGGATGGCCGTCGAAGTGCCAGAAAAAAAATTAAATCTGTTACTGGTAGTAGGAAAATCCAAGATGGAGTCACGGTGCCACGAAAAAAAAAATGTATTTGAAAAGATCAGTAATCTAGTATACAAAAACCGTAAAAACTTTTTTTTGGATGGCCGTCGAAGTGCCAGAAAAAAAATAAAATCTGTTACTGGTAGTGGGAAAATCCAAGATGGAGTCGCGGTGCCGCGAAAAAAAAAATGTATTTGAAAAGATCATGAATCTAGTATACAAAAACCGTAAAAACCTTTTTTTTGGATGGCCGTCGAAGTGCCAGAAAAAAAATAAAATCTGTTACTGGTAGTGGGAAAATCCAAGATGGAGTCGCGGTGCCGCGAAAAAAAATGTATTTGAAAAGATCATGAATCTAGTATACAAAAACCGTGAAAACTTTTTTTTGGATGGCCGTCGAAGTGCCAGAAAAAAAATAAAATCTGTTACTGGTAGTGGGAAAATCCAATATGGAGTCGCGGTGCCGCGAAAAAAAAAATGTATTTGAAAAGATCATGAATCAAGTATACAAAAACCGTGAAAACTTTTTTTTGGATGGCCGTCGAAGTGCCAGAAAAAAAATAAAATCTGTTACTGGTAGTGGGAAAATCCAAGATGGAGTCGCGGTGCCGCGAAAAAAAAATGTATTTGAAAAGATCATGAATCTAGTATACAAAAACCGTAAAAACTTTTTCTTGGATGGCCGTCGAAGTGCCAGAAAAAAAATAAAATCTGTTACTGGTAGTGGGAAAATCCAAGATGGAGTCGCGGTGCCGCGAAAAAAAAAATGTATTTGAAAAGATCATGAATCTAGTATACAAAAACCGTAAAAACTTTTTTTTTGGATGGCCGTCGAAGTGCCAGAAAAAAAATTAAATCTGTTACTGGTAGTGGGAAAATCCAAGATGGAGTCACGGTGCCACGAAAAAAAAATGTATTTGAAAAGATCATGAATCTAGTATACAAAAACCGTAAAAACTTTTTTTTGGATGGCCGTCGAAGTGCCAGAAAAAAAATAAAATCTGTTACTGGTAGTGGGAAAATCCAAGATGGAGTCGCGGTGCCGCGAAAAAAAAAATGTATTTGAAAAGATCATGAATCTAGTATACAAAAACCGTAAAAACCTTTTTTTTGGATGGCCGTCGAAGTGCCAGAAAAAAAATAAAATCTGTTACTGGTAGTGGGAAAATCCAAGATGGAGTCGCGGTGCCGCGAAAAAAAATGTATTTGAAAAGATCATGAATCTAGTATACAAAAACCGTGAAAACTTTTTTTTGGATGGCCGTCGAAGTGCCAGAAAAAAAATAAAATCTGTTACTGGTAGTGGGAAAATCCAAGATGGAGTCGCGGTGCCGCGAAAAAAAAATGTATTTGAAAAGATCATGAATCTAGTATACAAAAACCGTAAAAACTTTTTTTTGGATGGCCGTCGAAGTGCCAGAAAAAAAATAAAATCTGTTACTGGTAGTGGGAAAATGCAAGATGGAGTCGCGGTGCCGCGAAAAAAAAATGTATTTGAAAAGATCATGAATCTAGTGTACAAAAACCGTAAAAACTTTTTTTTGGATGGCCGTCGAAGTGCCAGAAAAAAAATAAAATCTGTTACTGGTAGTGGGAAAATCCAAGATGGAGTCGCGGTGCCGCGAAAAAATGTATTTGAAAAGATCATGAATCTAGTATACAAAAACCGTAAAAACTTTTTTTTGGATGGCCGTCGAAGTGCCAGAAAAAAAATAAAATCTGTTACTGGTAGTGGGAAAATCCAAGATGGAGTCGCGGTGCCGCGAAAAAAAAAATGTATTTGAAAAGATCATGAATCTAGTATACAAAACCCGTAAAAACTTTTTTTTGGATGGCCGTCGAAGTGCCAGAAAAAAAATAAAATCTGTTACGGGTAGTGGGAAAATCCAAGATGGAGTCGCGGTGCCGCGAAAAAAAAAATTTATTTGAAAAGATCATGAATCTAGTATACAAAAACCGTAAAAACTTTTTTTTGGATGGCCGTCGAAGTGCCAGAAAAAAAAATAAAATCTGTTACTGCTAGTGGGAAAATCCGAGATGGAGTCGCGGTGCCGCGAAAAAAAAAATGTATTTGAAAAGATCATGAATCTAGTATACAAAACCCGTAAAAACTTTTCTTTGGATGGCCGTCGAAGTGCCAGAAAAAAAATAAAATCTGTTACTGGTAGTGGGAAAATCCAAGATGGAGTCGCGGTGCCGCGAAAAAAAAATGTATTTGAAAAGATCATGAATCTAGTATACAAAACCCGTAAAAACTTTTCTTTGGATGGCCGTCGAAGTGCCAGAAAAAAAATAAAATCTGTTACTGGTAGTGGGAAAATCCAAGATGGAGTCGCGGTGCCGTGAAACAAAAAATGTATTTGAAAAGATCATGAATCTAGTATACAAAAACCGTGAAAACTTTTTTTTGGATGGCCGTCGAAGTGCCAGAAAAAAAATAAAATCTGTTACTGGTAGTGGGAAAATCCAATATGGAGTCACGGTGCCGCGAAAAAAAAAATGTATTTGAAAAGATCATGAATCAAGTATACAAAAACCGTGAAAACTTTTTTTTGGATGGCCGTCGAAGTGCCAGAAAAAAAATAAAATCTGTTACTGGTAGTGGGAAAATCCAAGATGGAGTCGCGGTGCCACGAAAAAAAAATGTATTTGAAAAGATCATGAATCTAGTATACAAAAACCGTAAAAACTTTTTCTTGGATGGCCGTCGAAGTGCCAGAAAAAAAATAAAATCTGTTACTGGTAGTGGGAAAATCCAAGATGGAGTCGCGGTGCCGCGAAAAAAAAAATGTATTTGAAAAGATCATGAATCTAGTATACAAAAACCGTAAAAACTTTTTTTTTGGATGGCCGTCGAAGTGCCAGAAAAAAAATTAAATCTGTTACTGGTAGTGGGAAAATCCAAGATGGAGTCACGGTGCCACGAAAAAAAAAATGTATTTGAAAAGATCATGAATCTAGTATACAAAAACCGTAAAAACTTTTTTTTGGATGGCCGTCGAAGTGCCAGAAAAAAAAATAAAATCTGTTACTGGTAGTGGGAAAATCCAAGATGGAGTCGCGGTGCCGTGAAACAAAAAATGTATTTGAAAATATCATGAATCTTGTATACAAAAACGGTAAAAACTTTTTTTTGGATGGCCGTCGAAGTGCCAGAAAAAAAATAAAATCTGTTACTGGAAGTGGGAAAATCCAAGATGGAGTCGCGGTGCCGCAAAAAAAAAATTATTTGAAAAGATCATGAATCTAGTATACAAAAACCGTGAAAACTTTTTCTTGGATGGCCGTCGAAGTGCCAGAAAAAAAATAAAATCTGTTACTGGTAGTGGGAAAATCCAAGATGGAGTCGCGGTGCCGCGAAAAGAAAAATGTATTTGAAAAGATCATGAATCTAGTATACAAAAACCGTAAAAACTTTTTTTTGGATGGCCGACGAAGTGCCAGAAAAAAAATAAAATCTGTTACTGCTAGTGGGAAAATCCGAGATGGAGTCGCGGTGCCGCGAAAAAAAAAATGTATTTGAAAAGATCATGAATCTAGTATACAAAACCCGTAAAAACTTTTCTTTGGATGGCCGTCGAAGTGCCAGAAAAAAAATAAAATCTGTTACTGGTAGTGGGAAAATCCAAGATGGAGTCGCGGTGCCGCGAAAAAAAAAATGTATTTGAAAAGATCATGAATCTAGTATACAAAACCCGTAAAAACTTTCCTTTGGATGGCCGTCGAAGTGCCAGAAAAAAAATAAAATCTGTTACTGGTAGTGGGAAAATCCAAGATGGAGTCGCGGTGCCGCGAAAAAAAAATGTATTTGAAAAGATCATGAATCTAGTATACAAAAATCGTAAAAACTTTTTCTTGGATGGCCGTCGAAGTGCCAGAAAAAAAATAAAATCTGTTACTGGTAGTGGGAAAATCCAAGATGGAGTCGCGGTGCCGCGAAAAAAAAAATGTATTTGAAAAGATCATGAATCTAGTATACAAAAACCGTAAAACTTTTTTTTGGATGGCCGTCGAAGTGCCAGAAAAATAATAAAATCTGTTACTGGTAGTGGGAAAATCCAAGATGGAGTCGCGGTGCCGCGAAAAAAAAATGTATTTGAAAAGATCATGAATCTAGTATACAAAACCCGGAAAAACTTTTTTTTGGATGGCCGTCGAAGTGCCAGAAAAAAAATAAAATCTGTTACTGGTAGTGGGAAAATCCAAGATGGAGTCACGGTGCCGCGAAAAAAAAATGTATTTGAAAAGATCATGAATCTAGTATACAAAAACCGTAAAAACTTTTTTTTGGATGGCCGTCGAAGTGCCAGAAAAAAAATAAAATCTGTTACTGGTAGTGGGAAAATCCAAGATGGAGTCGGGGTGCCGCGAAAAAAAAAATGTATTTGAAAAGATCATGAATCTAGTATACAAAAACCGTAAAAACTTTTTTTTGGATGGCCGTCGAAGTGCCAGAAAAAAAAATAAAATCTGTTACTGGTAGTGGGAAAATCCAAGATGGAGTCGCGGTGCCGTGAAACAAAAAATGTATTTGAAAATATCATGAATCTTGTATACAAAAACCGTAAAAACTTTTTTTTGGATGGCCGTCGAAGTGCCAGAAAAAAAATAAAATCTGTTACTGGAAGTGGGAAAATCCAAGATGGAGTCGCGGTGCCGCAAAAAAAAATTTATTTGAAAAGATCATGAATCTAGTATACAAAAACCGTAAAAACTTTTTCTTGGATGGCCGTCGAAGTGCCAGAAAAAAAATAAAATCTGTTACTGGTAGTGGGAAAATCCAAGATGGAGTCGCGGTGCCGCGAAAAAAAAAATGTATTTGAAAAGATCATGAATCTAGTATACAAAAACCGTAAAAACTTTTTTTTGGATGGCCGTCGAAGTGCCAGAAAAAAAATAAAATCTGTTACTGGTAGTGGGAAAATCGAAGATGGAGTCGCGGTGCCGCGAAAAAAAAATGTACTTGAAAAGATCATGAATCTAGTATACAAAACCCGTAAAAACTTTTTTTTGGATGGCCGTCGAAGTGCCAGAAAAAAAATAAAATCTGTTACTGGTAGTGGGAAAATCCAAGATGGAGTCACGGTGCCGCGAAAAAAAAATGTATTTGAAAAGATCATGAATCTAGTATACAAAAACCGTAAAAACTTTTCTTTGGATGGCCGTCGAAGTGCCAGAAAAAAAATAAAATCTGTTACTGGTAGTGGGAAAATCCAAGATGGAGTCGGGGTGCCGCGAAAAAAAAAATGTATTTGAAAAGATCATGAATCTAGTATACAAAAACCGTAAAAACTTTTTTTTGGATGGCCGTCGAAGTGCCAGAAAAAAAAATAAGATCTGTTACAGGTAGTGGGAAAATCCAAGATGGAGTCGCGGTGCCGTGAAACAAAAAATGTATTTGAAAATATCATGAATCTAGTATACAAAAACCGTAAAAACTTTTTTTTGGATGGCCGTCGATCTGTCACGGGTGCCGAAAAATGCAAGATACAAATGAATTAAAAAAAATTACGATATTGCCATTTTCAAAGAGGATAGTTCTCTCGTCGAAGGGAGGGGACTCTTTTCCACACCACCGCGGAGGTAGAGTACATGCATGGTGCGTTTTTTTGAAGTGGTTTCCCCTGTAGGCCTAATCCAGGTTGCTTAGAGAATTTTGGAGATTTGCACCATCAGGGAAAATAAGTGTAAGGAGTATACTTCACATATCTCAGCAGCATTATGTCTTGGATGCTGTTCTTTTATGTGATTTTCTCAAACAGTTGTGGCATTTCTTGATGCGGTCATTAATGACACTTATTCGTCTCGCACAGTAGGAACATTTGTCGGAAGATTTTATAAATATTTGCTTGATATGTTTTCTGTATTCGACAATATCGACGTTGGTCTTGAAAGACTGTCCATCATATATGTATATTGTATCCCACCAAAAACATTTTGTAAAAACTAGCCAAGTCTCGATGGACCGGCTTATTTATCTCTAAAAAGTAATGAAATCTAGAAAAAGTCGAGCCAAGTTTAAGGCTCCTTACTGCGATTTCTTTATTATTAGTTAATGCTGTGTGACTTGGCCGTTGAAAATTCTTATACGTTAGTGGGTACAAGTCAATTTTGTTTGATGCTATATCTGTTGTAACTACCAATGTTTGTTAACCGAGATAATAGCCCATGCTGGAATTGGTGCAACACATATGCATTCAGCATTGACAATGCTGACTTCTGCTCTCTTCTTTTTGGAGCGTCAAATCGACCACCGATCTAAAATAAAATAGACGTACAGACGGTCTTCTATCAATGATTAGAAGTCCGTCTGTACTGGAAATAATTTTTTATACTGTTTGTTTCAGGCTCGTATTATTGAATACGGAGCTTTATCAAGCCTACAATTGAATGAACGTTTTCCAAGTGGCAATTTTTCATCGTCAATGGGTTGCGTTTCTGGCGACAGATTGGTGCAATGGTGTCATGGAGCACCTGGTTTTGTACCCTTGTGTACCCTTCAACGGCCAAGTCACACAGCATTAACTATAATAATAAAGAAATTGCAGTAAGGAGCCTTAAACTTGGCTCGACTTTTTCTAGATTTCATTACTTTTTAGAGATAAATAAGCCGGTCCATCGAGACTTGGCTAGTTTTTACAGAATGTTTTTGGTGGGATTTCACTTCTTTTTGTAGAAACGTGGACATATTGATCTATTTTATTAGATTTTCTTATTTGACACTTTTTTTAAGAGTAGTTTTTTTATTACAAATCTTTATTTTTTTTTGGTTTTGAACTATGGTAGATAGAGCCTACGATTATTTTATATTGATTTCAGCGTCCTCGAAAACCGATAGTTTGATACCAAACTTGTCCATATAGCCCATCTTTTACCCGATTCTTTTTCGGATTCAATTTTTTCTCTCCCAATCTAACCACCGCAGACCCATCTGATGATGTAACATAACTGCTATTACAGTTGCTGGTGATTCTGATAAAAGAGATTTGATTCACCAAATAAATAAACGAAGAGAAGAAGTGGGAGGATTACCTCAAATAGTACAACAATTGTTGAATGAGCACCCAGCACCCAAGCTTGTTGTCGTACATTCTGATCCCTGTACTCTGATGAAGAATGATCAAAGATCACATCATGAAGCCTGACAAGTTAGATCAAATTTTCATCCATTTCACTTCATCAATCACTTCACAAAATATCCGACGTGATATCACTTACGGTTAGAAAATGTAAATTTGCGGGTAGTTCTGGTGTGCTATCAAGTGACAGCAGATGCTAACTTCGTGAATGCGTGAAATGATAAAAATTGAAAAAAGGATAATAATCAGGTCATCAGTCTTAAACACAGTGATAATTTTTACTGTATCATTTATTGTTCCGGCCCAGCTTTCGAAAACCTATCGTTTCCTTGAACAATAAATGAGATAGTAAAAATATCACTGTGTATAAGACTGATGACCCGATTATTATTTTTTTTTCAATTTATATTCTAAAGTCGATATTCACATATTGAGTATGATAACAATGTGTTTCCAAGCGCATAAACTTCCATACATTATTGTGGTTGCACATTTTGCGAAGATGACGTGATAGCACGTGAGCTCACGTGACATGCCAACAGATTTTCGATAATCCTAGTTTTTATAATTTTCCCTTTATGTGGCCATTAAACCCTAACTATGTACCAAACTTCAGCTCTCTGAGTTTATGGGAAGTACTAGTTCTATTTTGATGATCATGAGTGAATTAGGGTCGAAAATGCGGAACTTTGCTTTCGCGTAACTTCGGAACTAAATGACCTACACACTTGAAATTTAGATTTTGAGTACGTGATTATAGCTTACTGGATGACGAAAATTTCGTCGTTCTGGTCTTATCCGGAGGTTCTCAAATAGGGGCCTGAAAATGCGGCGAAATGGTTCGGGTAAGGGTAAAGATAGTAGGGCAGTGTTTGCTTCGCGATCGACTTGGCGGGGCCACTGCCGTGCCCCCAAATACAGTGCGGTGGAATAAGTGTTACCCCCCCCCCTCCCTATTAACTACTCTATTTTTATATCTCAAGAAAAGAGCTCAAACAGGTCAATTTTTATATTGAACGTAGTATGTTATGACATAAAAGTTTCGAGCCTGACATAATCCCTCTTCATGGGGGTGTCAGATTTTATTTTTTTTCTGGCACTTCGACGGCCATCCAAAAAAAAGTTTTTACGGTTTTTGTATACTAGATTCATGATCTTTTCAAATACATTTTTTTTTTCGCGGCACCGCAACTCCATCTTGGATTTTCCCACTACCAGTAACAGATTTTATTTTTTTTCTGGCACTTCGACGGCCATACAAAAAAAAGTTTTTACGGTTTTTGTATACTAGATTCATGATCTTTTCAAATACATTTTTTTTTCGCGGCACCGCGACTCCATCTTGGATTTTCCCACTACCAGTAACAGATTTTATTTTTTTCTGGCACTTCGACGGCCATCCATAAAAAAGTCTTCACGGTTTTTGTATACTAGATTCATGATCTTTTCAAATACATTTTTTTTTCGCGGCACCGCGACTCCATCTTGGAGTTTCCCACTACCAGTAACAGATTTTATTTTTTTTCTGGCACTTCGACGGCCATCCAAAAAAAAGTTTTTACGGTTTTTGTATACTAGATTCATGATCTTTTCAAATACATTTTTTTTATCGCGGCACCGCGACTCCATCTTGGATTTTCCCACTACCAGTAACAGATTTTATTTTTTTTCTGGCACTTCGACGGCCATCCAAAAAAAAGTTTTTACGGTTTTTGTATACTAGATTCATGATCTTTTCAAATACAGTTTTTTTTTTTCGCGGCACCGCGACTCCATCTTGGATTTTCCCACTACCAGTAACAGATTTTATTTTTTTTCTGGCACTTCGACGGCCATCCAAAGAAAAGTTTTTACGGTTTTTGTATACTAGATTCATGATCTTTTCAAATTCATTTTTTTTATCGCGGCACCGCGACTCCATCTTGGATTTTCCCTCTACCAGTAACAGATTTTATTTTTTTTCTGGCACTTCGACGGCCATCCAAAAAAAAGTTTTTACGGTTTTTGTATACCAGATTCATGATCTTTTCAAATACATTTTTTTTCTCGCGGCACCGCGACTCCATCTTGGATTTTCCCACTACCAGTAACAGATTTTATTTTTTTTCTGGCACTTCGACGGCCATCTAAAAAAAAGTTTTTACGGTTTTTGTATACTAGATTCATGATCTTTTCAAATACATTTTTTTTTTCGCGGCACCGCGACTCCATCTCGGATTTTCCCACTAGCAGTAACAGATTTTATTTTTTTTCTGGCACTTCGACGGCCATCCAAAAAAAAGTTTTTACGGTTTTTGTATACTAGATTCATGATCTTTTCAAATACATTTTTTTTCTCGCGGCACCGCGACTCCATCTCGGATTTTCCCACTAGCAGTAACAGATTTTATTTTTTTTCTGGCACTTCGACGGCCATCCAAAAAAAAGTTTTTACGGTTTTTGTATACTAGATTCATGATCTTTTCAAATACATTTTTTTTCTCGCGGCACCGCGACTCCATCTTGGATTTTCCCACTACCAGTAACAGATTTTATTATTTTTTTCTGGCACTTCGACGGCCATCTAAAAAAAAGTTTTTACGGTTTTTGTATACTAGATTCATGATCTTTTCAAATACATTTTTTTTTTCGCGACACCGCGACTCCATCTTGGATTTTCCCACTACCAGTAACAGATTTTATTTTTTTTCTGGCACTTCGACGGCCATCCAAAAAAAAGTTTTTACGGTTTTTGTATACTAGATTCATGATCTTTTCAAATACATTTTTTTTTTCGCGGCACCGCGACTCCATCTTGGATTTTCCCACTACCAGTAACAGATTTTTTTTTTTTTCTGGCACTTCGACGGCCATCCAAAAAAAAGTCTTCACGGTTTTTGTATACTAGATTCATGATCTTTTCAAATACATTTTTTTTTTCGCGGCACCGCGACTCCATCTTGGAGTTTCCCACTACCAGTGACAGATTTTATTTTTTTTCTGGCACTTCGACGGCCATCCAAAAAAAAGTTTCTACGGTTTTTGTATACTAGATTCATGATCTTTTCAAATATATTTTTTTTTCGCGGCACCGCGACTCCATCTCGGATTTTCCCACTAGCAGTAACAGATTTTATTTTTTTTCTGGCACTTCGACGGCCATCCAAGAAAAAGTTTTTATGGTTTTTGTATACTAGATTCATGATCTTTTCAAATACATTTTTTTTCTCGCGGCACCGCGACTCCATCTTGGATTTTCCCACTACCAGTAACAGATTTTATTTTTTTTCTGGCACTTCGACGGCCATCTAAAAAAAAGTTTTTACGGTTTTTGTATACTAGATTCATGATCTTTTCAAATACATTTTTTTTTTCGCGGCACCGCGACTCCATCTTCGATTTTCCCACTACCAGTAACAGATTTTATTTTTTTTCTGGCACTTCGACGGCCATCTAAAAAAAAGTTTTTACGGTTTTTGTATACTAGATTCATGATCTTTTCAAATACATTTTTTTTTTCGCGGCACCGCGACTCCATCTCGGATTTTCCCACTAGCAGTAACAGATTTTATTTTTTTTCTGGCACTTCGACGGCCATCCAAAAAAAAGTTTTTACGGTTTTTGTATACTAGATTCATGATCTTTTCAAATACATTTTTTTTCTCGCGGCACCGCGACTCCATCTTGGATTTTCCCACTACCAGTAACAGATTTTATTTTTTTTCTGGCACTTCGACGGCCATCCAAAAAAAAGTTTTTACGGTTTTTGTATACTAGATTCATGATCTTTTCAAATACATTTTTTTTCGCGGCACCGCGACTCCATCTTGGATTTTCCCACTACCAGTAACAGATTTTATTTTTTTTCTGGCACTTCGACGGCCATCCAAAAAAAAGTTTTTACGGTTTTTGTATACTAGATTCATGATCTTTTCAAATACATTTTTTTTATCGCGGCACCGCGACTCCATCTTGGATTTTCCCACTACCAGTAACAGATTTTATTTTTTTTCTGGCACTTCGACGGCCATACAAAAAAAATTTTTTACGGTTTTTGTATACTAGATTCATGATCTTTTCAAATACAGTTTTTTTTTTCGCGGCACCGCGACTCCATCTTGGATTTTCCCACTACCAGTAACAGATTTTATTTTTTTTCTGGCACTTGGACGGCCATCCAAAAAAAAGTTTTTACGGTTTTTGTATACTAGATTCATGATCTTTTCAAATACATTTTTTTTATCGCGGCACCGCGACTCCATCTTGGATTTTCCCTCTACCAGTAACAGATTTTATTTTTTTTCTGGCACTAAGACGGCCATCCAAAAAAAAGTTTTTAAGGTTTTTGTATACTAGATTCATGATCTTTTCAAATACATTTTTTTTCTCGCGGCACCGCGACTCCATCTTGGATTTTCCCACTACCAGTAACAGATTTTATTATTTTTTTCTGGCACTTCGACGGCCATCTAAAAAAAAGTTTTTACGGTTTTTGTATACTAGATTCATGATCTTTTCAAATACATTTTTTTTTTCGCGACACCGCGACTCCATCTTGGATTTTCCCACTACCAGTAACAGATTTTATTTTTTTTCTGGCACTTCGACGGCCATCCAAAAAAAAGTTTTTACGGTTTTTGTATACTAGATTCATGATCTTTTCAAATACATTTTTTTTTTCGCGGCACCGCGACTCCATCTTGGATTTTCCCACTACCAGTAACAGATTTTATTTTTTTTCTGGCACTTCGACGGCCATCCAAAAAAAAAGTCTTCACGGTTTTTGTATACTAGATTCATGATCTTTTCAAATACATTTTTTTTTTCGCGGCACCGCGACTCCATCTTGGAGTTTCCCACTACCAGTGACAGATTTTATTTTTTTTCTGGCACTTCGACGGCCATCCAAAAAAAAGTTTTTACGGTTTTTGTATACTAGATTCATGATCTTTTCAAATATATTTTTTTTTCGCGGCACCGCGACTCCATCTCGGATTTTCCCACTAGCAGTAACAGATTTTATTTTTTTTCTGGCACTTCGACGGCCATCCAAGAAAAAGTTTTTACGGTTTTTGTATACTAGATTCATGATCTTTTCAAATACATTTTTTTTCTCGCGGCACCGCGACTCCATCTTGGATTTTCCCACTACCAGTAACAGATTTTATTTTTTTTCTGGCACTTCGACGGCCATCCAAAAAAAAGTTTTTACGGTTTTTGTATACTAGATTCATGATCTTTTCAAATACATTTTTTTTTCGCGGCACCGCGACTCCATCTTGGATTTTCCCACTACCAGTAACAGATTTTATTTTTTTTCTGGCACTTCGACGGCCATCCAAAAAAAAGTTTTTACGGTTTTTGTATACTAGATTCATGATCTTTTCAAATACATTTTTTTTCTCGCGGCACCGCGACTCCATCTTGGATTTTCCCACTACCAGTAACAGATTTTATTATTTTTTTCTGGCACTTCGACGGCCATCTAAAAAAAAGTTTTTACGGTTTTTGTATACTAGATTCATGATCTTTTCAAATACATTTTTTTTTTCGCGACACCGCGACTCCATCTTGGATTTTCCCACTACCAGTAACAGATTTTATTTTTTTTCTGGCACTTCGACGGCCATCCAAAAAAAAGTTTTTACGGTTTTTGTATACTAGATTCATGATCTTTTCAAATACATTTTTTTTTTCGCGACACCGCGACTCCATCTTGGATTTTCCCACTACCAGTAACAGATTTTATTTTTTTTCTGGCACTTCGACGGCCATCCAAAAAAAAGTTTTTACGGTTTTTGTATACTAGATTCATGATCTTTTCAAATACATTTTTTTTTTCGCGGCACCGCGACTCCATCTTGGATTTTCCCACTACCAGTAACAGATTTTATTTTTTTTCTGGCACTTCGACGGCCATCCAAAAAAAAGTCTTCACGGTTTTTGTATACTAGATTCATGATCTTTTCAAATACATTTTTTTTTTCGCGGCACCGCGACTCCATCTTGGAGTTTCCCACTACCAGTGACAGATTTTATTTTTTTTCTGGCACTTCGACGGCCATCCAAAAAAAAGTTTTTACGGTTTTTGTATACTAGATTCATGATCTTTTCAAATATATTTTTTTTTCGCGGCACCGCGACTCCATCTCGGATTTTCCCACTAGCAGTAACAGATTTTATTTTTTTTCTGGCACTTCGACGGCCATCCAAGAAAAAGTTTTTACGGTTTTTGTATACTAGATTCATGATCTTTTCAAATACATTTTTTTTCTCGCGGCACCGCGACTCCATCTTGGATTTTCCCACTACCAGTAACAGATTTTATTTTTTTTCTGGCACTTCGACGGCCATCCAAAAAAAAGTTTTTACGGTTTTTGTATACTAGATTCATGATCTTTTCAAATACATTTTTTTTTCGCGGCACCGCGACTCCATCTTGGATTTTCCCACTACCAGTAACAGATTTTATTGTTTTTCTGGCACTTCGACGGCCATCCAAAAAAAAGTTTTTACGGTTTTTGTATACTAGATTCATGATCTTTTCAAATACATTTTTTTTATCGCGGCACCGCGACTCCATCTTGGATTTTCCCACTACCAGTAACAGATTTTATTTTTTTTCTGGCACTTCGACGGCCATCCAAAAAAAAGTTTTTACGGTTTTTGTATACTAGATTCATGATCTTTTCAAATACAGTTTTTTTTTTCGCGGCACCGCGACTCCATCTTGGATTTTCCCACCACCAGTAACAGATTTTATTTTTTTTCTGGCACTTCGACGGCCATCCAAAAAAAAGTTTTTACGGTTTTTGTATACTAGATTCATGATCTTTTCAAATACATTTTTTTTATCGCGGCACCGCGACTCCATCTTGGATTTTCCCTCTACCAGTAACAGATTTTATTTTTTTTCTGGCACTTCGACGGCCATCCAAAAAAAAGTTTTTACGGTTTTTGTATACTAGATTCATGATCTTTTCAAATACATTTTTTTTCTCGCGGCACCGCGACTCCATCTTGGATTTTCCCACTACCAGTAACAGATTTTATTTTTTTTCTGGCACTTCGACGGCCATCTAAAAAAAAGTTTTTACGGTTTTTGTATACTAGATTCATGATCTTTTCAAATACATTTTTTTTTTCGCGGCACCGCGACTCCATCTTGGATTTTCCCACTACCAGTAACAGATTTTATTTTTTTTCTGGCACTTCGACGGCCATCCAAAAAAAAGTTTTTACGGTTTTTGTATACTAGATTCATGATCTTTTCAAATACATTTTTTGTTTCACGGCACCGCGACTCCATCTTGCATTTTTTCGGCACCCGTGACAGATTTTATTTTTTTCTGGTACTTCGACGGCCATCCAAAAAAAAGTTCTTGCGGTTTTTGTGTACTGAAGTTATATCCTCAATTTCTTCAGTGGAATCATATCTGAATTCAACCCAACTTAATTCCTCCCTATTTCTGCGAATTCTTGTTCAGCACAATAAGGTTCGAATATAGAACATAACATATTATTTCATTAAACATGGTATCTTTTTGCAAAATTGGCCCTGAAACCGTGAAAATTCAAATCTCCTGTCACAGATTAGATATGGCAACACTGTGAACCAATATTCCTCTATCCCACATTCGACAGTCTTCACGTCAGAAACCGTGGCTGGAAAAGTGTGGCTAACTTCACGAGACCCATAGTCTGGACTCCTCTTAACTTGTACTTCAATGTCAATGTCCATTTCATGGAAGTTGAATGATTTAGGAATTGGTGCAAATTCATGCCCAAGATTTAAGATCTTCTCTTATTCCTCGCTGAAGTCAACATCACTGAGATTGGTGAACTTATCGTGGAAGCGGTGTACTTCAGTGGATTGGAAATTAATGTATGAATCGTTATGGATCTCATCTGTATGTTGTTGTGTAGGTGTGTGATCTTTTTGGTCTATCAGGAATTTCAATTTCTGTTTTCTCTTTCGGTCAGCATCCGCCTCTAAATTATCAACCAGATTATAGTATTCCATGGTGGGTAAATGTTTCAAGAGAAAGTGATGAAGAAATTTCAATTTCAAATCGATGAAGTCCAAAATACGATACTATGAGGCTATTGCAGATGATATTCTTTATCCTTTAAGACAATATAAAGATAGACAGATCAAGGTGAGTAACCGATAACAAATTGACATCAACAGGAATCCACATAAAAACATGAGAAGCATACGTGAAAAGTTATCGCTTAATAATTTGATTGTGACAAAAGCTGATAAAAATGCCGGACTTGTAATTTTAAAGAAAGATCTATATACATATAGAAAAGACACTTACATTTTTCAATGAGATTAACATCAAGAAAGTTGAGAATACCTCCCTATTGAAATTCACAAACAAAACTAATAACACTATAAAAACTTCCCTTCCAACCCTACATAAAATCGGCGAAACAATATTCAGTATCAAAGAAAGGAATCCTCAGATACCTAGACTATAGGTATAGCTTGATAAAACTCCATAAACCCGAAAAGAGCATAAGACATCCATCACTTCAACAGTCAATTCACCCACCCATAAAATATCCGAATTCCTAAATAGATTAATAAGCAGAGATTTCAAAATAAAGTCCCAATTCTCTATAAAAAACTCACTTGAACGCATAAAAGATCTAAAATCTCTCGAGTAAGACCCCCTCAGGCGATATTTTCTGATATCATTCGATATAGTCAATTTATATACGAACATACCAATAGACGATACACTTTCTTTGTTGCACAATATCTTATATGAACTTCAAGAGAATGACAACCAATTTAATTCAGAAACAGCTGATATAGATAATATCATGTCTTTAGGCAAGATTGCTAATGAGCAAATTTTTTGCATTTTCGATGATATAGTTTATTCGGTGAAGGATGGTGTTCCTATGGGTTTCCCATTCAGCAATGTCAGAAATTTAAGTAAGTCATGTGGAAGATCAGATTATGCGTTTACCCCAAGCACAATATCTAACACTTTGGAAGAGATATGTATTGATATATTTTGCATGTGATCAGGAACTGAAGATGAGTTAAACACCTTTTTCAACACTTTAAATAACAAATTCAAAATTAAATTCACTCTAGAAAAAGCTTTGAATGATTCCTTAAATTTCTTAGATCTGAAAATCAACCTAACTGAACATAATACATTCACATTCGATATTTATAGGAAACCAACGCAGACAGATGTTATTATTCCCTTCAGATCATACCACTCAACCCCCATTAAAAATTCAGCTTTTATGTTCCTGTTTTATAGACTTTTGAATATCCCACTGTCTGCTGTAGATTATAATAAAGAAATAAATACAACATATTATAAAATTGCACAATCCAATCAATTTCCCAAATCTAACATTGACGACATATTGAAAGTCATAAAAAAGAAAATACTTCTAAAGAAAATATACCCCCATACTTCGATCAAACAAAATCACGTTTCTATCCCATATTTTGAGGGAGTCAATAATAGAATAAGTTCTTCCTTGAGGAGATATAATTATTTGATGATCAATAGACGAAATCCAACTTCAGAAAACATACTGATGAACAATAAATCTAAGACTGAAAACAACTGTCATAGCGGAATATATAAAATTAAATGTGGTGAATGTCTCTCTTTCTATACAGGGTCTTTCACGAAGAACCTCACCCATATTTATACGGGAAACTACTGAACGTATTTTCATGAAATTCAGCACTTATAGGTATTTCACGATGCTGATGAAATCTAAAATATTTTCAAGGCATGAGAACCTCCGGTTTTTCGGGAAATGACGTCAACTTCCGTTTTTCAAATTAGAACACCATTTTTTTATTGCAGAAATAGATTCCTTAGAAAATTGCAAGTTATTTTGATGTAACATTTTTCAGTTTTGGTTGGAAAATTCTCTCTGAGCGGGAAAATTCGAAAAAAAAATCGAAAATAGAGCTCCGCTGAAACTAGAATAACTTCGAGGTTTTTGGATGGAAAATTTTCATTTTTGGGATTTTTCAAGATGTAAGATTGATGTATCCACTTTAAAAATCGAAATCGCGATTCATGATGCAGGGGGTGGAAAAATCGCTTTCAAAGTTAGGGATGACAAAATCGTGAAAAATCATTTTTTTCAAATTAAAACCCCATTTTTTTATGGCGGATATTGAATCTAAGTTAAAAAATAATGTGAGTGTATGCATCACACCCTTGCCCTAAAATGGATATTTTCTGAGTTATTCACAAAAAACTGTTTTTCGTCTTGAATGTTAAGCTATTTTTTTTCCCTTCACACACAAAAAAGATGAAATTTTCAGGAACTGTTATTTGAACCATGCTGTAGATTTTTCACCCCTTCTTGAAACCGACTTCAAGTTACTATTAGGAGAACCATGGCAAACTCTCGCAGTTATAACTAGAGAAGATGCTCAAAGTTTTGACCGTTAATTTCTAGACATTTATTTATACGTCTCAGGAATGCTTCGTGCGATGTTCTTCTTATTTCATCGGGAGGAAGAGATCTGCAAAAGTGTTTAAAAACCAAATTGAGTTTCAAAACTATGAATCTAAAAATCTAAACAAACCTGAACGCATTTCTGACTCGTTCTATGCAGTCCTCTTTATCAGTCAGGGGAGTTGAGTAGACAATATTTTTTATCCTACCCCAAACATAATAGTCTAAAGGAGTTAAATCGGGAGAACGTGGTGGCCAAAGATGTGCACCATTGTTCGCCAACCATCGATCTTCAAATAGCCTGTAGAGGATATTTGACACATTGAGTGAATTGTGTGGAGGCGCGCCATCTTGTTGATACCATAAGTCATTATGGTTCTGTACTAGCGGCTCAATTATTTGAGTCAATATGTCAGAATATCTATCTCCTAAGGGAGAACATTCTTTAAATAATGCAAACATGTGTAGTGTTCTATCTTACCAGTTAAAGTCCAATCATAAATGTGAACATCGAGAATTGCATTATTTTTGATGGCGCAAAAAACATTGAAACTCCAGGTCTCTTGAAAGTTCCATTGTCTGAAGTGGTGGTTATTCTCTTCATCCCAATAATGACTGTTATGCCTATTGAAAGAACCATTCTTTGTGAATTTAGATTCATCTCTTTAAATTATACAGTCCAAAAAGGTTTCATTCTCTTGAAATCGAATCATCATAGCTTCGCAAAACTCTGTTCTCCTGACGAAATCAGTTTCCTTCAAATGCTGTACCCTATTGAATTTATATGGGTGCATTTTATGTTTTTTTAATATTCTCCAAACACTCGATTGAGATAATCCCAGATCAATCTCGGCATCTTTGAGAGAATTTTGAGGATTCACACGAAAATATGCAAGAACTGTAATTTCGTTGTTCTCATCTTCTACTACACTTTTTTCTCTGTGTATAGTTTTCTTAACGAATGATCCGACATTTCTCAAGTTTGTCATGGTTCTGTTAATGGTATCTCTCGTTGGTCTGGGTCGGTCAGGAAACCTCTCAATGAACAGTCGAATCGTTCTTTCTACAACTTTATTACATTCCTCATGAAGTAGAATGAGATTTAAATAATCTTCATTGGTAAAATTAGGCATAGTGATCGATTTTATAACTTAATACGAATTATCACCAAAATAATAGTAAACACAAAATGCTACTGAATAAAGAGGAATTTGGCAGATGGTATTAATGATATCTATCATTAAAAAAAAGGAATGTAAAACGTGGTAAGTTTTTGCATATGGTTCATAAGGAATTATTTATTTATCACTGGAGAGAAAACCGAGGAGAAAACCGATGGCCGATCAGTTGAAATAAAGAGGTTTCCGATACAAATTCGAATCCAAATTCGCCATCTATTTAGGAACAACCTGTAACTTTTTTCTCTTGCATATTAGGGTAGTAAAATCTAAAACATGGTTTAAGTAAGAGTTCCTGAAAATTTCATCTTTTTGGCGTGAAGGGAAAAAATAACTGAAAATTCAAGACGAAAAACAGTTTTTTGTGAATAACTCAGAAAATATCCACTTTAGGGCAAGGGTGTGATGCATACACTCACATTATTTTTAACGTAGATTCAATATCTGCCATGAAAAAGTGGCGTTCTAATTTGAAAAAATTTATTTTTCACGATTTTGTCATCCCTAACTTTGAAAGCGATTTTTTCACACCCTGTATCATGAATCGCGATTTCGATTTTCAAAATGAATACATCAATCTTACATCTTGAAAAATCCCAAAAATGAAAATTTTCCATCCGAAAACCTCGAAGTTATTCTTGTTTCAGCGGAGCTCTATTTTCGATTTTTTTTTTCGAATTTTCCCGCTCAGAGAGAATTTCCCAACCAAAACTGAAAAATGTTACATCAAAATAACTTGAAATTTTCTAAGGAATCTATTTCTGCAATAAAAAAATGGTGTTCTAATTTGAAAAACGGAAGTTGACATCATTTCCGGAAAAACCGGAGGTGCTCATGCCTTGAAAATATTTTAGATTTCATCAGCATCGTGAAATACTTATAAATGCTGAATTTCATGAAAATACGTTTAGTAGTTTCCCGTTTAAATATGGGTGAGGTTCCTCGTGAAAGACCCTGTATAGGCATGACAACTCGTGCAGCCAAAATTAGATTCAACGAACATGTAATGAACCGACCTAAATCAGCCCTGGGTTGTCACTTGATATAGAATAAGCATAAGACGACAATAGAGAATTTGTCTTTGATACATAGGGAAAATAACTATAGAAAACTAGTTCTCCTAGAAAAATATGAGATTCTCAAGAATAAAGAAAACGATCATCTTTTGAACGATTATTTCAGAGTTTACTGGTAGACATATATTCAAGTCATTGTAGAATTTGTTTATTGGAATAATATGATTCTTTTCACCTATATCTGTTATTCTGTAATTTTACCCGATCTGACACAGTGACACAGTATAAGGTAGAGACAGTAGTTTCACTCCCTGTCGGCACCTTTGATCTTGATGTCGCCGGATTTTCCCTTTGCGCATATATTCCTCCACGCCACGCGCATTCTGACATATTATACACTGCTCAACGAATGAAAAATATACCGAATATACGTACACTGCCCGACAATATCGAGAACTTCAGCGGAAACTAAGGAATGATTATTTTGATATCAAATCAAAAAAAGCATATATTTATGGCCCAATTATTTTTAGAATTGGTGCGGGTGTGTTTTTGTGAATGATGATGATGGATTTTGTGTTGAAATTCATTGAATTATTGTGTTGGATGAGATTTATATTCAATAACATTGAAATTTGAATAATGCAGGGGATTTAGAGGTCGTGGATTATGTGTTTTTTGTCATATGTCTAGATTGAGGACGTTGAGGGGTTACGATACCGTTCTATTAAAAAAAAAATCGTATTTAGGTTTATGAAGTCAAAGATATTGAATTTTTGGTCAATTATTTTGAAAATCATTGGATGAAAATGGCACATTTCATGTTAAAATGAATTTTTTGAATTAAAAAATGGATTAACATGACAGAATGATCAGTACGTAAGCTTTTTGAAAACCATGTTCAAACTAAAATGAGAATTATGGAAGTAACTTGTTCTTAATTTCTTTTCTCCATTGCTATATTACGAAATAAAATTGCTTAAAAAAAAGTACGACCAAGTGAGTAGAACTCGCATGAAATAATTTTCTAGAAATTTGAGATTTTAACTTCACTTTCTCTGTTATCTATGAGTGGATCTCTATTAGCATTTTTTCCCAAACTTAAAGCTGAGAATATTTTTCCATTTTCTCTCTAGTTAACAATCATAATTTATTTAATTAAATTAACGTGTCTTGACAACTATGGCCATGGACACAAGGTAACATTGGGGATAGACAATATTACATCAATATGGAGTTAAATAATTTGTTTTTATCTTATATTCCGAATTTCTAACAATTCAGTCAAGTCAATGTTAAGAAATAATCAGGGAAAAAATATTTCAATGGATAAAACGTATTCTTTATTTACCTGGTTTTTAAAATACAAAAATATAAGTGACATATATTTTGACATAAGCCGATGAAATATTAGTCTGAATTTGAAATGTTTACATGCAAATGAAATATCTTCTGGATGACTGAAGAATTCAACCACTTCTCCTCCTGAAATTTTGCTTTCTCAAGGTAATAATACATGACGGGTTCTTGCTTAGCCATGTCGATGTCCGAGTACCCATGCACATCTGAAATTTTAAATCTACCATTAATAAACTGAATTAACCTAATTATTTGAAGAGAACCCCTGGGCCTCTATTCTTGAAAACCAGGGAGTAGAACAATCGAGAGAACGGTGACATGGTTCTATAGATTATCAGTAGAACCATGTCACCGTTCTCTCGATCGTTCTACTGCCTGGTTTTCAAGAATAGAGGCCCTGGTGGTTTTCTTTTTGGAGATCGATGTTTGCAGTTCATATAAACCAAAAAGGACTTTGTATTTTTCTTATGATTCTCCAGAAACCAAAATACCTACTTCTTGAAAAATGCAGCCTTGAAATCTCTCAATCTCAATGTCTCCTCTCCAACCTTTTGCTTAGTCTAATATTGGAACAGCATCCTAGTTCAGACTATTTGTTTGAATCTTGAAAACTCAAAATGTGCATTACAGACTCTGAACCTTTTCTAACATTGCTCTGAAGAATGGGAATCATGTCGCTATGTGTTGTGAATCATTTTCCACACGTTGCACCTAAAAAGAGGATAATATTGTATTCATCCTTCTTAAAATGTTGATCTTATATAAAATCATTCATATTCAATATCAATGAAGGCCTATTGAACTCACCTGTCATCGTCTGAAATAGCTGTATCCTAGACCGGCTTCAAGATAGGCCGGTGTATCCTAGGACCTAGATTGATCATGTTATTGTTGGAACCAACTACACAACAATTCTTTTGCCTTTCATTTCAATCATTTAAAACAAAATTCGATCTATAAATTGAGAACGCAATGCGAACGAATTGATATAGGTTAATTTGACAATTTAAAATGGACGTTGTGTTTACATTTGTCATTGGATGCGCTGGGCGCATCAAAATCGTCACCGCCAGGATTCGATTCGGCGCATAAAAACTTGGTTACAAGAAATCGGCCGAGTGAAACTACTGTCTCTACCTTATACTGTGACAGTGATGACAACTTGTTTGACGCCCCCCCACCCTTCCTTAACTCTTCGTTCTGTCCGTTCCTTTCGCCTTGTTTTACTGATTCGATACACACGTAATTGGAAAATTACGTTAGTTAGTCTAGGGTCGTTCCTTTTGGTGTTATTTCAACGATTCGACGGTGAGTCAATGTTCGAAGTCACTTTACTTTTTCGTAAAATGAAAATGAAAAAAATTATTTAATATAACCTCAATCCTTGAAGATAAGTTTAGTACATACTTTCAAAATTTTTGTGCTTCAGCTGGCCTGATGATCGCTCAAAATCGATCGCTAAGAGAATAAACTTTTTTATAATTAGTGTGTTTTTTCTATTTCCTTGTTGATATGTATATTGATTATTAATTAGTGAATTAATGATAAAATTAGGTTTGGCACAAGATGGATAGAAACAGTTTCAGTAGGTGGAAGAATGCTTCAATTCAAACTGGATAGTGGTTCAGATTGCAAGTTGATACCATGATACCGATAAATATTTTTAGAAAGAAGGATAAAACGGAGTTGGAACCAACAACGGTAGTACTGGAGGCTTACGGAGGTCAGAAAATTAAACCCTTAGGTAAAGCAAGTTTACTATGTTTGTGCAAGGGTGAACAGCGTATATTTCCTTTCTCAATATTACCTGAAAAAAACATACCGATATTAGGTAGGGGCACTTGTCATGAGTTAGATCTGATTAAGAAAATTGATACTTTCAATATCTCGAATAAAGATCGGAATTATTTTATAAAAAAGAATTTCGAAAACTTCAAGGGTATCGAAAAATATAACACTCCTTGTAAATTGAGAATGAGGAAAAATTATATACCGGTTGTGAATCCTCCACGAAGGATCCCTTTGAAATTAAAAGATAAATTCCTTAAAACTTTGAAACAATTAGAAGATTTAGATATAATTGAGAAGCTCACAGAACCAGTAGAATGGTTGAATGATTTTGTAATTGTTGAAAAAAAGGTGGTGATTTAAAACTCTTTTTGAGTCCATTAGAACTCAATAAATATCTAATTGGAGAACCATTAGTTATGCCAACACTAGATGATGGTTCGCAGTCCTTGTCCGGAATGAAATATTTTCAAGTGCTAGATTATAATTAAGATTTTTGGAATGTAGAACTAGATGAAGAAAGTGAACTTTCAACCTGTTTTTCAACACCTTTCGGAGAAACTCACTGCTTTAAAAGGCTACCTTATGGACTGAATGTGGCACCAGAAATTTTTATGAAATATACTTATGACAATTTTGATGACTTACCAAGTGTCTTCATATATGTTGACGATTTGTTGGTCATGGGGATAACATTAGAAGAACATGACAGAAAATTAGCAAATGTTATGAAAAAGGCAGAGGAAGTCAATGTTGAATTCAATCCTGAAAATTTAAATATCGTATGCTTGAAGTAAGATATTTAGGTCATATCTTCTCGGTAAAGGGTAAAACGATCGACAAAGATGGATTGAAAGCACAAGAAAAATTAGAAGCTCCAAAAAATTAAAAAGAATTAATGAAAGTCTTAGGTTTCATAAATTATATGAGGAGTTTTGTAAGAAAAATTAGCGGAATTAACCTTTCCATTAAGACAGTTGTTAAAAAAAAAATTTGTTTTTATTTGGACAGATCTGCATTCAAATGTTCTTGAAGATATTAAATTGAAAATAATGGAAGCGCCGACGTTAATAGCATTTGACGAAGCATATTGTTTGTGAAAGTCATAGCAGTATGAACGGGTTAGGGTGTTGTTTATTACAGAATGATAAGCCAATTGCTTTAGCATCACGTAGTCTAACGGAAACAGAACGGCGATATTCGATGATTGAGAAAGAGTTGCTAGGTTTAATATTTGCTTGTAAAAATTTCATAGTTATATATATTCCAGAAAGATAAAAATGAAAACTGATCATAAACCGCGAATAGCGATAATGAAAAAAGAAATACATAAAATTCCCTCAGCTAAATTGCAGAGAATGCGACTTAAACTATTAAACTCTAATATAGAATTGGAATTTGTTCCAGGCCAGTATATGAATTTGTCAGACTATTTATCCAGGCACTATTTAGAAACAAAAAATAATGAGGGAGAGGATGCGGATTTTAAAGATTTAATTCACACTATGAATCTAAGCGACGAAAAAATTAAGATCTTTCAGAAAGAAATCAATTCGGATCCAATTTTAAGTGTTCTGGTACTGATGTGTAAAAATATTTGTTCTCAACATAAATCAAAGGTTAGACAAGAGGTACAATTTTATTTCAAATATAGAAATGAAATTGTACTCGATAATGGCATTTTGTTTTTGAATGATAAAATTATAGTGCCTACTTCATTAGTTCATTGAGGGGGCAAATGTTACAGCTCTTGCACGAATCTCATTTTGTCATTACTTTAACTCAGTCTCGGGCTAGAGAATTGTTATACTGGCCAAATATGAACACACTTATAAAAATCTAATCAGTAAGTTTTACCTACACACATACATCCCTTCATCAATCAGAAAAAAATAAATCGTTTCTGAACCCTTTTTTTCAGGGACGTAGACCCTTGAAGAACCAATGATTGTGCAAGAATTTCCAAAATTGCCTTTTAATAGGATATCTTATGATATACTAGAGAATAAGGAAAAAGATTACTCGGTAATAATCGATTATTATTCAAAATGGATAGAATTAATATATTTGCGAAATAAATCTTCCCAAGAGATCATATTAACATTGTTAAATTCCGAAAACGATAATAGCTGATAATGTTCCGTTTCACTCATTCGAATGTGAAGAATTTGCGAAAAAATGAAATTTGAAATAATTACATCAAGTCCTCATTATCCTAAGGGGTATGGTTTAGCTGAAAACGCTGTTCACATTTGCAAAAACGTTTTGAAGAAATCGGATTGCACCGAGAACATTTATAGTAGTCTTATGGAATATAGAAACACGAAATTGAAAGATGTTGACTGACCCCATCTCAGCTTTTGCAAAATATGAGATGCCGAACAAAAATTCCTATTAATGACAAATTTCTTAAACCCGAAATGAACACTCTAGTGAGAGAACAGTTTTTTGAGAAAACAGAAAATTATAGATAGTTTTACGATAGAAATGCGAAATTTAGACGCGACTTTAGACTTCAAGAGAAGATACTGTTCAGAATGAATAATGAATGGGTCAAAGGTAAAATGATTAGACTTGGTAATACTCCTCGGTCGTATATTGTATTATCCGATTCAGGGAAAATATACAGAAGAAATAGTTCTCAGATTAGAGAGTTAGTATAAATCTACATAAATTACGCAGTGGTGAAGAATATTTTGCAAATACTTAATTTTCTGTATTCCGAATATTTTGATAATGGAATGATGTTTTGTTGTTGGGTTTTACAATCATGTTAAACAATATTTTGCAAATACTTTTGTTATATCGTTTACCCGGAGGTTACGATAGGTATTTAATATTGGTGAAATAATAAATACACCACTCGAGGAAACTATTTTATTTTCCGTTTTCGTCAGCTCTACGAATATCATATGAAAATCCGTAACATAACTGACTCTGGCAATTCAAAATATATTCACATGTGTGTAACAATCTATATATATAAAAGAAAGATGTTGGTTACACCATTTATAACTCGAGATCGGATGGAGTGTTTGTTATGAAACTTCACATATGGATTCGTCTACGGTCTGGTTATTATAAAATACAATAAAACTTCGAAAAAATCGATGAAAATTTCACTTATACAGGAAATGCTTTTCCTCCCTTTGAGCGAGGCCACTAGGTGTCGCTACAGTTACAGTTACGCTACCGCTTATTCGTAGGTAGTTGATTTCATATTCTCTCCGTTAGATGGCTATATTAGCACTATTGACTACACTGTAATAGTGTGTAATTTGAGTTGCCTACAACTCTGCGCTGTTGGCCAACACCAAGAAGTCTTAGCGTAGGAGTACAGTAGTACAGATGTCTGAAATGATCAGATTTCGTACCACTTCAGATGGCGCTATTCACACATTATGACTGATTATTAGTTTTTTTATAGTTTTATTTGATCAAAATAACGTAATCGTGAAGTAGGATGTCTAGAATAATGGTGTAGGCACTGATTAGATTTTGTTGTGACCAAATTGATTATATTAATCTATGGGAGATGATTCCCCGATACTAGGGTCCTGTAGGAATCGAAGAATCATCGCTTGGAAGACCAGACCTGGTCCAAGAGATCCTCCTGGTCAAAGAGCAAAGTTACAGTTTTAAATTTAAATGTTGAAGGGATATCAAGAGACAAAAGCGATTACTTATCAAAATTGGCAACGGATCATAAGGCTGAGGTGATCCTCCTACAAGAAACTCATACGGCAACTGAACACCAGCTCCGTGAACGGGGTCCTTTAGCAGGTTATGTATTAATTGATTACCTCTTAAGTCCAATTTATGGTTTAGCCTGTTATGTTGAAACTTCTTCAGCTTGTAATGTCGAGTTGGTTCGTAAAGGGGAAGTTGACGAAGTTTTTTTTATTGCCTTCAAATTTTGTGACATTCATATAATCAATATTTATAAACCACCCAATTCTATTTGGCAAAGAAATTTTGATATCACCTTTCCTCATCCTTCAATTTTTTGTGGTGATTTCAATTCACACCATTCCATGTGGGGCTATGCTGTTAATAATAGAAGTGGATTGTCTCTAACTGAATGGATGGAAGACAATGATTTCCATTTAATTTATGATGCTAAAGACAGGCCATCATTTCAATCCGCAAGGTGGAATAGGGGATATAATCCTGATTTGTGTATAGTTTCGAGTGATGTGGACTCAAAACCTCTTTCTGTAAGTCGTAAAGTTTTGAGCGCTTTCCCACACAGTCAACATCGACCAATTTTACATTGTTTAGGTGATGCTATTCATATTAATTCATCTCTACCTAAGCCTAGATGGAATTTCAAAAAAGCTCGATGGGATAAATTTAGGGAAAAAATAGATAGTGATATCAGATGGTTTCGTCCTATATATAAAAATTATTCTAGATTTATTGGTGTAGTTAAAGCTGCTGCAAAGAAATTCGTTCCAAGAGGCTTCCGTCAAAACTATATTCCTGGGTGGTCAAATGATACTGAGAATTTATATAAGGATTTCCAAAATTTTCCAACAGATCAGAAATCAGAAAAGTTGTTAAATTCAATTAACATGAGTCGCAAGGAGAAATGGAATGATGTTGTGAGCAATATGAATTTTACTCATTCCAGTAGAAGTTCATGGGATGTTTTCTTTGACTTTTAAGGCTTATTTGGAAAGTTTACGTTTGAAGTTGAAGACGAGGAATAATATAATTCAAAAATTAGCTGGTACATCCTGGGGTGCCGATGCTACCACTCTTCGTACGGCTGCTTTAGCCTTGGTTTTTTCTGCAGCTGAATACTGCTGTTCTGTTTGGTTGAATAGTTCCCATGTCCATAAAATTGATGGGCAACTCAATATTTCTATGAGGATTATAACTGGAACCATTAAATCTACTCCATTAGCTTGGTTACCAGTTCTTTCTAATATAATACCTCCTCATATTCGTAGACAGGTTGCTGCCATGAAGTCTTGGGATAAATTTCATTCCTTTCCAAATTCATTTCCTATTATGAGTTATATGCCAGATACAAGACTGGCTAGATTGAAATCTCGAAAGCCTCTATGGATAAATAATTTTCTTTATTCTAAAAAAAATCATAAAGAAATTTGGAGTTCGGAATGGACTTCATATGATTTTTTAAATAAAAGTTTAATTCTCGATCCTTCAGAGAAAGTTCCCGGTTTTCATCTGTCTAGGAAAAATTGGTGTCTTCTGAATCGTCTTAGAACAGGTCATGGACGTTGTAATAGTATGCTCTTCAAATGGAATGCCATTGATAGCCCGAGATGTGAGTGTGGGCATGAAGAGCAAACTATTGACCATTTGGTCAATAATTGTCCAATATATAAATTTTCAGATGGTTTCAACTCTATTCATTCAGTATCTGATTAATTTTTGAGATGGGTTGGTACCTTCAAAACAATTTGAATATATTAGTGGATTTTGCTTTTCCTTTTTTCTCCCTTTGGTTTTTGTTTCAGATTATTTAAAAATGCTTTGTCAACCCCTTTGAAGAAATGAAGAAGGATTTACATTCGAAGAAGATGCCCTCCAATATGAATATTTGTACACAAATCCAATATCCCTACACTTATACGGGGAGACAGAGTTTTTGCTGAGGTTTTTATCTGTGCTCTTGCATCATACGCAGAACTGTATGGTGCCCCGTTTGACATTCCTCTGCTAATACTGAGATTAGGAGCGGGGGAATGGATCAATATGTTTGTTTGAATGATCTGTTTCTTGTTGCCTTTTCGAGACACATGCCATAGATAGATAGATAGATAGATAGATAGACAGATTTATTTCAAAAATTATTGCCAGTAACAAAATATCGCTAACAATAAAAGAGAAACAAGTCAAAAAACAATATGAAACTATAAAGTATCCTGTGTTTCACAGAAATCATAATATTCAGCCAACGAATATGGCTCACATTTTATCAAAAAATTTAGAATCTCTTGTTTGAAAGACCTCCTCTCACAAACTCTCTGGAGTCTTATAGGAAGAGCATTAAATAATCTCATGGATACACCATGAACACTGTTTTGGGCTAGAGATGACGTGTGGAGCGAATAAAGATATGTATGCATGCGTCTTGTATTATTACAATTTTTGTTCTGTATGAAATATTCCTTATGTTTAATTGTGAATAATAAACATTTGAACACAAATAGACCACTGATCGTCAGAATGTTGTTTTCTCTGAAACATCCTCTGCATGATTCCCTGAATTTTTTCCTGAGCATTGTTCTCAAAGCAAGCTTCTGGGTAATGAAAATTCTATTAACTTGTGAACTATTACCCCAAAAGATTATACCATAGGCCATTAAGGAGTAAAAATTTGCATAGTATACAGTCTTTAGTATATCTGGCCCAACGTGATTCCTCAGTACATTCAATGAATAAACAGCAGATGTCAACTTTTTATTCAATGAAGTGATATGTGCGTCCCATTTCAAATTAGAGTTAATATGAACACCCAAAAATTTGATAGTATTCTCGACAGTAATAGCACAATTATCGAGTTCAATATCCTGTGGGAAATCGACAACTGACCGATCAGTATGAAAGATCATACACTCTGTTTTCTCAATGTTCAAAATTAAATTATTATCAGAACACCATCCATTAATGAGAACGAAAATTTCCCCTGCACCAGACTCCAAATATTCGGGATGTGAGGGGGTAACCACCACATTAGTGTCATCAGCATAAATTGTGGGAACACACCTATGTGACGTCATACGAAGTATATCCGGCAAATCATTGACATAAACTATAAACAAAAGTGGTCCCAAAATGCTACCTTGCGGTACTCCCATAGTCAATGTCCTAGCCGTTGATGTAATGACTTTGTTTCCAATTTTCAGTTCCACTATTTGTCTACGATTATCCAGGTAGCTTCTTATTAAATTCAGTTGTCTATCACGCACACCATATGTTTCTAACTTTGATAGCAATCTATTATGCTCAACGCAGTCAAATGCCTTCGAGAGGTCTAAAAATATACCAATTGGTAAACTTCCATCCTCGAAGGCAGTCAGAACAGATTGAATAAGCTCGAAAATGGCACTTTCCGTGTTCTTATTCTTAGTAAAACCATGCTGGTGGTTACTGAAGATCTTACATTTCATAAAGAAATTTAGAAGGCGGTTGGCTAGCAATTTCTCAAAAACTTTTGAAAATGAAGTGAGGAGTGAAATTGGTCGATAACTCCCAACTTCATCATGAGGACCCTTTTTATACAAAGGCTTGATCACAGCCAATTTTAAAGTACCTGGAAAAATACCCTGCACAAATGCTCTATTCATAATGAATGTCAGTGGATTGGCAATTATGTGAATACTCTTTTTTATGACCGACATTGGTATCTCATCATATCCATACGAAGCCTTGTTTTTTAAAGTTTTAACTAACTTGATGAGCTCATCAGATGAAATATCAAACATAAAAAAAGACCTTCCATTGCGTGCAATATTTACTTCCTGATGACTTTTTCTTAAATTTCTCGTGATATTATGAGCTATACTAACAAAGAACTCATTAAATCTATCTGCAATGTTATTTGCTTCTTCAAGTCGAATTTCAATGTTATTGTTCTTCGATTTACCTGTCAGTTGATTTATAATACTCCAAGTGGCCTTTGATTTGTTATCTGAATTTAATATTTTTTGTTCAAAATGTTTGTGTTTGTGGACAATTAAAAAATTGTCATATTCCCTTTTTGTCTGCTTATATAGTTCTAAATATTTCGAATCTATTCTAGAAATTACAAATAGCATGTCTAATTTGTCTTTTATGATCTGTATTTCTGTTCTATTAACACTTATTTTTTTTTGACTTATTTTAGTAGGTACTAGTACTCTTGGAAAACATTTATCAAATCTAGTCCTGAACATCTCAAAAAAATAGTTCCACATTCCATTAATATCGCTGTATTTGAAACTGTATAGCTTGTCCCAATTTATATCAGTTAACATAACCTCGAAATTCTCAAAGGCAGTGTCACTGTATATCCTAATAGGTTTATGACTCTGTGTAATATGTTTTGAGCAGTTGGTAACGTCGAAAACAAAGCTTTGAGAACAATGATCAGACAAATGCGGTTGTTCAACTTTAACGACTCCACCTTCTATATTGGTAAAGATGTTATCTAGACAAGTTGCAGAATTACCAGTTATTCTGGTTGGTTGACTTACCTTAACATCTACCATAAACATTTCCAAAATAGATATCAAAGTCTGTGTATTCTTATTATCAACATCTAGTATATTTATATTAAAATCACCCACTATGGCATACTTTGTGTCTTTTTCATTACTGAGTGTATCTAACATGAGAAGAAGTCTTTCAAAGAAGAGATCCACATCTGCTGCAGGAGGAGTTCCAGGTCTATAAATACAAATGATAACAAATTTAGTGCCCTTTTCAGAATTAAATTCGACAGAGGAACACTCAATTACATTTTGTATACTGAAATTACCAAAATCTTTTCTAACCTTACATTTCAATGTATTCTTAGCAAAAACTGCACATCCACCATGCCTACCCTGTTCTCTACAGAAATTAGCTATCAAATCAAGATCTTTAAACAAAAATTTACTCAACTGTTCCTCACTCTGCCAATGCTCAGTTAATGCCAAAATATCAACTCTAGCATTATCAACAAAATCTTCTAATTGATTATATGAAGTATTAAGACATTGAATATTTACATGAGTTGAATTAATTTTAATTTTGCTCCCATCAGGGTGAGCATTAAGGTCACTTAATCCAAAGTTTATGTTGCATGTAGAAGCTTCACATCTTCCCGAAAAGTTGTGGTATTCGGATTTTTTTTACCTGTGTTATTTTCATTTCTGGTGAACATATTGTGAAATGAGAATTCTCTGATTATTACTCCTTCTGGCCAAGTGTCTGGATTGCATAGCGATTTATATAATTCATCTGAAGCTATCCCAATACTGAATGATGAGTTTTTACCTTTATTATTCAGTTTTCTTATGTCCATTACTTCCGAACCTCTGATATCTTTCAGGTGTTCTGATACATCTTCCACTGTTCTGTCGTTACCAGCAATTTTGCCAATATACAACCATCGCTTTTTCTTCACTCCAAGTAATTTCCCACCCTCATTCTTGTTCGATCCTGTACAGATAATGTTCTGCTTTCTGAATGTACGTTTGCTGGACTTTTTATTCCGTGCTGTTTGCCAATCATTCTCTTTGTGTTCTGGACGTTCTGGTACCTTTGACCCATCAGTTTGTCCTGATGCACCTGCAATTTCACCCCATAATAATTGTTTTCCTGCTCTTATGGATTCAAGATTTTCGGACTTGCTATTCGTTGCTCCGTTTACACTTGATTCTGTTGATAGTTGACTGACGTTTATAGCGTTGACAACTTCAGCTTGGTTAAGTTCTCTTGACATTTGTTTGACGTTTTTGACATTTGATCTTTGAGAAACGTTAACTGACGTATTGGCCCGGACAGAGTGAGAGGGATATGTTTCATGTCCCGATGTTGTGTTTACAATATTTTTTGTAGGGCCTGCTGATAACAGGCTGCTGTTTTTTTGTGAATTGCGTAAATTATCCAGAAGTAATTCATTGTGTTGAATAAGAATATTGTTCTTACTTTCCATTTCCAGCAATATTCTATTCAGATATCGATTTTCAACCTCTAGCAGTCGATCTTTTCTTTCTCCGCCACTTTTCGAAGAAGCATTTAATTCATTATCCTCCGCCGAATCATCGGGATCCATCGGTTTTTCATCTTTTTCCTCAGGAAATAATAAATTCGTTAGGAAATTCTTCACAACTTCATTAGTTAGCTCTGCTGGTATACTATTTGTCACCAAAGCATCGACAATCGTCTTTTTATTCACTTTATTGAACTCCGAAATTAGGAGCTCGCGAAAACGTGACATCTCCGTAGCCGTACAGATGACATTATGATATATTATATTTGGAATCAAATCTGTACAGCTCCATTTCATAAGAATATATATATATATATATATATATATATATATATATATATATATATATATATATATATATATATATATATATATTAGCAATGTTTCGTTCTTTCCACTTCAGGTGGCGCTATTCACAAATTATGACTGATTTTTTATCAGTTATTTCAAATATTTGAATTTATTCTGGCGAACGTGGCGTGTTAATGGTAGATAATTTTGTCAAGCAATAATGTGTGTTTATATTCCTGACAGTCTGATGTATATTAGTTCTTAGGAAAAGTAGAAAACTTTCATTATAAAAAGATGCCATTCTGCTGTCATGTCATAATTGACTTTGGCAAATCAGCTGTTGATACATCCATCAAATTGACAACGGAAAATACACTGAAATGATATTGCGGCGCCGCCACGTTGCTAATATTTTCGATTTGGTCGAACGTCATTCCATTCAAAAATTGACGGGTGCCTACACCATTATCATAGACATCTTATCGTGAAGGTACTATATTTGACATTAGCACCATTAGATGGCGATGAATTTGTTCAGGCTTTCGCGACCATCGATTTATGTCATCTGTTTTTTTTTTGTGAATTTCGGTCGTCGTAGTTTGAAATGGTCGAAAAAAAAACATATGACATCAATTACAGTGTAATTTGCATAGGACTTATAGTACCATGAAGGGCTATTAACAGATCCAGAAGCGCGTGAATATCACAGTGAATTTTTATCGAAATGTCAAGTATATACGATTTTGGCGATCAGTTTCAATCGTGATATGTTAATTATCATCTTTTCTCATAATTTTTAAAATGTTTTTGAATTTCTGTTTGGGTAATAAATATATTTTCGGAAATCACTAAATCCAAAATTGCTACAATCGGTAATTGCCAAGCTGTTGATCTCCGATTACCGGTGATTACGATTTGTGAAATCCACCGGTATCATTTAGGCGGAACAAAGTTCGCCGGGCCAGCTAGTATGTACATAAAATAAGATCGCAGATCAACTGCGTTGCATACACTAAATCACATTAGCATATGAAAAATATATACACTACACAACATCCCCCTTCTAAATATATGATACTAATCTATCTTAATCTAAAAATTTCAATGTTCTATTCAAAAATACAACTATAATTTTTCAATGTCTGTGTCCATATTTGGCCACCAGAAATAAGACCTAGCGATGCCCTTCATTTTTGATACACCTAAATGCGTAGAGTGAAGATCTTTCAACAATTCATTTTTCAGCTTTTCGAGTATGAGAATTCGATTATTCCAAAATAAACATCCCGCTTCTACAGATAATTCGAAACATTTTCGTATGAAAGGTTTGTATTTATCTATACTGAAACAATATGTTGGCCACTTGTTCGTTTGAACAAATTGTCGGGGGGGTCAATTCTCGAGATCACTCGTTCGATGAACGTATACGTTCGCGAAGGAATAAAATCGAACGTATGGTTTGAATGATGTCAATTCTCGAGCATTATCACCAACTACTCGTTCCGACGAAAGCATACGTTCATTTCGAACAGATAATAAATTTGGCATCGTGTCAAAATTCATCGAAAATGTGTGTTTTGTTCATAGACCTATTATTTATAATTTGATATTTCTGTGATGTGTCATGATTGAATGAGAATTTTGAAAATACGTCAATTCTGATTCATTTAGTTTTGTATCAATCAAACATATTATTTTTTTGTGAAAAGCATTCCTATCGCACTTTCATATAATGGAAAAGAGAAATAAACCCATGTCGGTGGAACAAAAAAATATTTTATAGAATTTATTCGTTGCCATCCCCAATTGAAGGAAAAATTTTCCTCAACTTTCACCCGACAGGACCAAATATCAATGTGGAAGGATATAACCAATATTTTAAATTCGACCCCGGGTGCGACAAAAGAATGGAAGGATTGGAGAAAGGTATATAAAATAGTTCTTGGTGCATATATATTTTCATATAATCTTTATGTATTTTTTTAGAGTTGGCATGATATCCAATCAAGAGCAAAAACCAAGAAGGCGCAATTCAACAGCAATACCTCCAAAACAGGTGGTGGACCTGCAATAGCAGATCTTTCGGCATCCGATGAAAAAATTATAGAAATTATTGGTGATACTGCCATAAGCGGCATATTGGGTGTGGTAGAACCACAGGTCGAAGAAATTGAATTGGATGCCGAAATTTCTGAATTAAAAGAAACCATTTCCTCTAATGAGCAAGAAAAAAATCATTCAAAGATTGTTCAAGAACACATCGCACAAAAGAGGAAAAAGGAAATCAGAACCAGAAATATTGCCACACAGCGCTTGGATAAAGCTGTGGAAAAAAGTGATGCTACAATAGAACTGCTGCGCGAAAAAATAAAAATGAAAAAAGAATACTATTAAAAAAAACTTATAGTTATGGAACGAAATGCTGAAGCAAACGAGAATATAGTTTCAGAACTTAGGGAACTGAAAAAGATACTCTTAGAAAAATTAGGTAGTAAATGATCTCAAATTTCCATGTTAGATTCGATTTGTTTTGTTCATTTCATAAGTATTGTTTATCTAGATACTAAGTATTTGTTATTGTTTACTCAATTTTTTTGTGTGTAAATGTAAAAGGATTGAAGATTTTAATAATGTTTTTATTTCAATTATGTTCATCTTTAAAAATAATTCATGACTATATTCCTTATCCTTCTCCCCTCGACTAATTCAGGGTTGACTCTGGCCATGGCTCCCCCATCGTCATTTTCATTCCCAGTAGCATAAATTCCATAATCTAAAAGATCATCACCTATCTCTGGGTCTGGTTCAGGCATATTGTTCTCTATACATATGTTATGAAGAACAACACAGGCGTTAATTATTTTTCCTGCCTTTTCTGGTGTGTAATGCAATACCCTGTGTTTTAATAAGCATCTGAAGCGCATCTTCAGTAGCCCACTACACCGCTCAATCAAACAACGAGTTTGCGTCAGGTCTTGATTGAATTCATATTGGGGAGTTCCTGATTCTGGATTACCATCGAATGGCGTTAAAAGCCATGGTCTCAATGGATATCCAGAGTCACCTGAAATAAAGTGTTTAATGAAGTGAACAAGAATACTTTGCACTAAAGATTTTCGTGACAGTCATCATATTTTCCACCTAGTGAGTAAAAAGATCTTCTTGTTCTTATATAGAGATTACGAAGAATAGTTTGACATCTAGACTGGTTCCAAATGAATGAGTCATGAGTTGATCCAGGAAAACGAGCAACCACATTTATTATCTTCATATTACTGCCACATATCTGAAAAAAAAAGAATTATTAAAATATTCACACAAAATGAAAACCTTTACCAGTTGTACATTCAAGGAGTGATATTTTTTTCGATTGACATAAAGAAATTCCTCTCTATCTCCTGAGGGGGGTACAATCGCTACGTGGGTACAATCAATCACTCCTATTACACCAGGAAACCCAAATTTTTGATTGAAACTGTAAAAAAATATTTGTCAATAAATCATTTTGAAATAATGACAAAATAACATATGAATACATTTAAGATGGTAGAACTATACCTAATATACAGGCTGTCTCACCAGTGCCACAGCGGACGATACAATCGTAACTGTCAAAGTTTTGCATAATTTTTTTTTGCCAAACTTTGACCGCTACGCTTATATCGTCCGCTGCGGTACTATTAGGACATCCTGTATAAAAAATACTTCGAGTCAACTGAAAATGAAGTTACTTTTCACGAAGAATTTCACAGTCTCTAATTGAAGAAGGAAATCTAACAAATTCATTAAAAATTTCATTGGAATTAAGAGCAGCAGAAACTTCCTCGATACACCTACTCACAGAAGATTGACTCACTCCTACCCAAACATTTGCGCCAATATCCATCTGATAGCTTCCAGATGCAAAAAATTTCAGCGCCACTAGTAGCTATAATATCGATAAAAATTTATATAGGTACCCAAAATCACTTCCTATAAAAGCATTCTCACCTTCGTTTGCTTATCCAAATCGTGAAGTATCCTAGGAGAAGTGAGAAAAGGATCCAACTTTTCTAACAAACCTCGAACCATTTGTTTGTTCAAGTTCAAACGAAATAAACGAATAAACATAGTTTCTGATAAATGATCAAATGGATTTTGCCGAAATTGGTCATAATAATGTCTCTTGCGACCTTCTTGCACAAACATTTCGGCTTCATTCACAATATTATTCATATTTTCTAACACAAGATCCTCTAAATTCATTTTTGATTTAAATAATTCACAAGCTCAATCAATTAACTACAACAGAAATTTCAAAATTGACACGGGTGTCAATTCTCTAGATCATTCTTTCGATGAACGTGTACATTCGCGAACGAATTAAAACGAACGTACAGTTTGAATTAAGTCAATTCTCGAGCATATCGCCAACTACTCGTTCGGACGAAAGTATACGTTCATTTCGAACGGATAATAAACTTGGCATCGTATCAAAATTCATTGAGGAATGTGTGCTTGATCATAGACCTATTATTAATAATGAAATTATGATATAAATCGATCTATTCTTTTGATAATTCTGTGGGGTCTTATGTTTGAATGTGAATTAAAAAAAAGGCAAATCTGATTCTTCAGATTCAGTTTTCTTTAAATCCAATGAATAATAATTGTGTTGTGAATAGCAGTTCTGCCATAAGTTTAAATAATAGAAAGAGGAATAAACCTAAATCGGTAGAAGAAAAATTTTTTATATAGAGTTTATGCCTTTGCATAATCAACCGAAGAAAAAATTCTCTTCGGCTTTCACCCGGTAGTATTTGATATATTAGCCCTGGATCCAGTGATAGTTTTTGGTGACCAATTTTAACCCTGGCCATAATTTGTATATAGCTTAATTTGTATTTGTCTTATAGCATAGTGACCGTCAGCTGGCGCACCAGTGGTGGGTTTACCAACGGGAGCAACGAGAACACGTAAAAAATATTCAGTTTCAGTCATTTTAACCCTGCTGAAATTTACCGAAATGGTAGTTTATATAATTATTCGAATAAAATCGTCCGCTGGCTGCACCTTGGTGGAAAACCCGTCCGCTAGACAAAGTACAGCCAGCGGACGATTTTTTTTATTAGAATAATTATATAAACTACCATCTCTTTGAATTTCAGCAGGGTTAAAATGACTGAAACTCAATATTTTTTTTACGTGTTCTCGTTGCTCCCGTTGGTAAACCCACCACTGGTGCGCCATCTGACGGTCACAATTGTGACCTTCAGATGGCGTATGTATTTGTCTTATAGCATTAATGCTATAAGACAAATACAAATAAAGCTATATACAAATTATGGCCAGGGTTAAAATGACTGACTAAAAACTGGCTCCCGGGCTATATCTATGTGGAAGAATATCGCAAACATTTTAAATTCTACCTCGGGTGCGACAAAAGAATGGAAGGATTGGAGGAAGGTATATAAAATAGATCTTTGCTGCATATTCCTTTATATACATAATCTTAATGTATTCTTTCAAGTTGGCATGACATTCAATCGAGGAGGAAAACTAAAAAGGCGCAATGGCGCAAATGAATAGTCATACCTCGAAAACTGGTGGTGGACCTTCAATTGCAGATGTTGTTATGTTTTCCATACTGTATAAGATAATCAGTGAATGTTTTACTGTGTTTTCTATGTGCAAATATGAAAATACTGATTTTTTGATAAGGTTTTCATTTAATTGATGTTCAATTTTATAAATAATTCAGTACTATATTTCCCATCTGATAAATGATCAAATGGATTTTGCTTAAATTGAACATAATAATGACCTTCTTGTACTAACATTTCGGCTTCATCCACAATATTATTCATATTTTGTAACACAAGATCCTCTAAATTAATAAGTATTTGAATAATTTACAAAGCCCGAAGAAAAACTTTTTAATTAGAAACTTAAAAATATTTTCGTTCGTCAACGAGCGTATGAAACAGACCACTCGTTGTCGAACGAACGTTTGAACGATGATTTTGAACAAATAGTTCATAGAGTCGTTCCCCGAGAATTGCAATTTCCAAACATCTACGCTCATGTCACGAACGTATACGTTGATCGAACGAGAATTGACACCCCGCTCACGTCAAAGAGCGCATGAGAAAGATCACTCGTTCAACGAGTCTCGATGTCGAACGAACGTTTGAACGATGATTTTGAACGAATAGTTCATAGAGTCGTTCCCCGAGAATTGCCATTTCCAAAAATCTACGCTCATGTCGTCACGAACGTATACGTTCATCGAACGAGTGATCTCGAGAATTGACCCCCGGGATGCCTTTCAAGAATTTATCTCTTTTCATAAACATGTTTAAATTTTATTCTCGTGTCTTCTGCGTTATTGAGGTAATTTATAAATTCGAAGTCGTCTTAGATTCCAGATGTTTCATCAAGATTGGAATCTTTTATCGGTAAACGTGAAAGACTATCGGCTAAATTGTTTTTAGATTTGACGTAATGAATTTCATACGTGTAACTAGATAAAATTAACGCTGTGAATTGAGGTATACCTTTTACAGGTGAAAAAATAGCTGTAAGCGGACGATGATCGGTTTCTAATATAAATTTGCGACCATATAAATAATCGTTAAATTTAGTTAAACCAAAAATAATACTAAGACCTTCCCTCTCTATTTGAGAACATGCACGTTCTGCATCAGTAAGCGTTCGGGAAGCAAATGATATTGGTTTATTAACATCACCTCCGCGACCTGAAAAAACATGACATATTACTGCACCGATTCCATATTCTGATGCATCAGTTATTAATTTAATCGGTATATTCTGCTGAATTGGAACTAAAACATCTTTAATAATAATAATAATAATAATATAAAACCGCACGGGTGTGGTGTAGTTTCGGCCATGCCACATGGGGAGTGACGACCCCACGGCCCGAGTCACCTGGGCCACCAAGGGTAAATGGTGGCAAACCCATGAAAATGGAGAATGAATCAAGCCTCGGAATAGAGTCGCTGCCTGGGGAGCGCCAGGGCATGTCCAGAGCCGACGCTGGGCATGACAGCATGCGAGCCGTCGGTGGCAGGGCGCTGAGGAAGCGGGCTCCTGTTATACAACAAAATACAGCTCCACCAGAACATCGGGTAGTGGAATCTCAAAACAAGGCAGAAGATCAAAATGCCACTCCACCTGCTGGCTCGTCCACCGTGAGGAGGACTGCCCGCAGGGGAGCTCGCAATGCACGTATAAAGTGGAGCCGCGAAATGAATATTGAAGTAATGCGAGCTTTTTATTACGTGAACAATTGCGATGACAAACCACTTCCTGGATGGAGATACTCCCTCTATACCGAGTTCACCAGGAGGCATCCTGAACTTCAACTAACGGAAGGAAACATTGCTGATCGGAAAAACGTTATAATGAGGAAAAGCTACTTGACAAGACAGGAACTAGATGCGATCAAGAGAGAAATGGGCTATACAATCAATCAAGAAGAGATTGTTGGAAATCAGAATGAAGAGCCTAACGAACCGTTAGTAGAATCATCGGAAACGGCACAGGAACTGTCTGTCTCGCAAGCTGCCAATCAAAATTGCCCACAATATCAACAGCTTCACGACATCTTTTACAGCAAGCTGGTTCATTACGAATCTAGTGATCCACTCAACCGCCCCATCCTGCCAAAATTGAATTTCAACTCAAAGGCTAAACATCACATCCAGTTAGTCAACGAAATATTGGCAGAACACCTGAACACGCAAAGGACGTTGGAAGAAGTTCATTTTTCTTTGTACTGCGCTGCTATCACAGTCATTGAACAAAATGGTCAGAAGAGCTACATGCCTAGAACCAGTGAATCAAACGTCAAAAGTGAAATTCCGGCTTGGAAAAGACGATTAATGCAGGACGTCGATAAACTTCGAGGACAGGTGGATGTCTTGAATGAGTTCCTGAAGAATAATAGGTCCCGCAAAGTTCTGCGCAAGGTGCGAACAATAACAACACTCGCAGGGGTAAATCTGGAATCTCCACGACACGAAGAGCTGATTGTTGAACTGAAGGATCGCTTGAGACAGAAAGCTAAAGCAAAAGGTGCTCGTTTACGAAGATACAATGAGCTTTCGAAGCGGAAACTACAGAACGCTGAATACGTGAGAGACAGGAGGAAATTCTTTAGGGGTCTAGAAAAACCATCCGAAACATCCGCCAATCTGCATACAGACATCAGCAGAGACGAATTTCGGAAATATTGGAGTTCCTTATGGTCAGAACGTAAACAATTTCAGGAAAATTCTGGCTGGCTAAGAGACATTGAACACCACACATCAGAACTCGTTGAAATGAGAACTGATCTCTTTACAACCGAGGAAATCTCCAACATCATCAGATCCACTAGCAACTGGAAATCGCCAGGACCTGACCGACTTCACAACTTCTGGATTAAACAGTTCACAGCATGTTTCCCCAGCCTGGCCAGATGTTTCTCGGAGGCACTAGAAGATCCCTTGAAGATTCCCACTTTCCTCACTCAGGGCAATACCTTCATGCTTTACAAAAAAGGGGACCGCAGCAAGCCGGATAACTACAGACCCATAACGTGTTTGTCAGTGGTGTACAAGCTGTTCACCTCGCTCCTAAATAATGCGATATATCGACATTGTGCAGCCAATAATATTCTGGAAGAGGAACAAAAGGGGTGCTCTCGAGGATCTGCAGGATGCAAGCATCAGCTTACCATAGACGCTGTAGTTTAAAAACAAGCCCAGTCACGAAGGAGGGATTTGAGTGTATGTTACATCGATTATCAGAAGGCCTTCGATACAGTGCCCCACGATTGGCTTATGAAAGTCCTGGAGATCTATAAAGTTTGTCCGAGAGTAAGAGCCGTACTACAACATCTAATGAGTAACTGGAGAACAAATATCCTCATTAATAACATCAACGCTGGAACTATAAAAATATCGAGGGGAATATTTCAAGGAGATGCACTGTCGCCGATGTGGTTCTGTGTGGCACTGAATCCTCTGTCTACACTTCTGAATAGCACAAATAAGGGCTACAGGCTTTCAATGGGGAACCCGAGAAAATTATCGCATCTGTTATATATGGACGATCTCAAACTCTTCAGCGAGAACCAAAGCCAGCTTCACTCGCTCATAGATACAGTACGCACCTTCAGCGGTGACATTGGCATGTCCTTCGGCCTCGACAAATGCGCCATTATCAACATTAAGAAGGGTAAAGTGGAGACCTCTCACGAGCAATTTCAGGACATTTTCAATATGTCACCAGAAGACACATACAAATATCTAGGCACACCTCAAAATCAACGAATTGATCACACTCGTTTGAAAACTGAGTTCATGGCGAAATATAGGAGCAGGGTTACAAAAGTACTGAACACAAAGCTGTCTGCAAAACACCAGATCGATGCATTGAACTCTTGGGCTACGCCAGTTCTGACCCACACTTTCAGAGTTTTGAGGTGGTCAGAGGCTGATCTGAATGAGTTGGACCGACTCACCCGTCGCCTTATGACAAAATTTCGATGTTTACACACCAATGCATCGGTCAAAAGACTCTATCTTCCTAGGCGTGATGGCGGAAGAGGTCTGTTGAACATCTATAGACTCTGCAGAACCCAGGAGAAAAACCTAAGGCAGCGATTGCTCGAGTCACAGGATAGCCTGATGAAATTGGTGACAACAGAAGATAAGGGATATACACCTCTCAACCTGCAACACCGACACATGGCGTTTGAGATCACTACCAGAAGCGAGGACAGAAGTGCATGGCGAGAACAAGCTTTGCACGGCAGATTTCCCAAACACCTTGAAGGGAAAATGTCGATAAATTAGCATCTTTGTCGTGGTTGAATGCGGGACACTTGTATCCTGAAACTGAGGGATTTCTGACGGCTATCCAAGATCGAGTTATAAGAACTCGCAACTACGAGAAACACTGTTTGAAGCTTAACGTGGAGGACAAATGCAGGAAGTGTGGCGCAGTTGGCGAATCTATTGAACATGTAGTCGCCGGTTGTCGAGTTCTAGCCGATAACGCATATCTGGGCCGACACAACCAAGTGGCAAAAATTGTTCACCAGCAGTTAGCTCTTAGACATGGTTTTTTGGATACTTGTCCACCATATTATACGTATCAACCTGCAGCAGTGTTGGAAACGGACGCAGCGGTTCTCTATTGGGACAGACCCATAACAACGGATAGAACAGTGGACTACAATAGACCGGACCTTGTGTTCATTGAGAAGGATCAGAAGTATGCGGTGATAATTGATGTGGCAGTACCATTGACTCATAACATCGGAAAAACGGAGTCCGAAAAAATAACGAAGTACGAGAACTTGGCAATAGAACTGAAGAACATGTGGCAATTGTCGAAAGTCACTATTATTCCATTGGTGATCTCGGCTGAGGGAGTCATGTCCAAATCATTTAAGAAAAATCTTCAAAAGATCGAGATATCCCAGAGGATCGCGGGATATGCACAGCAGGCTGTAGCTTTGCAAACCTGTCACATCGTGCGGAAATTCCTGAACTAGTGGGAGGAACTGAAATGTTTTATCACTGGTTCATAGAAGAAATACCAGCTCAAGTTGAGACCGGGAGACCGATGATGAAAGATAATAATAATAATGAACGAGAAGTGGAAACCGATATCATGGCAGAAGGTCGAGATGCCACTCCACCTGCTGGCTCGACCACCGTGAGGAGGACTGCCCGCAGGGGAGCTCGCAACGCACGTATCCAGTGTAGCCGCGAAATGAATATTGAAGTAATGCGAGCTTTTCATTACGTGAACGATTGCGAGGACAAACCACTTCTTGGATGGAGAAGAGAAATCTTCAAGGGATCGAATTATCCCAGAAGATCGCGATGTGCACAGCAGGCTGTGGATTTGCAAACCTATCACATCGTGCGGAAATTTCTGAACTAGTGGGAGGAACTGAAATGTTTTTTCACTGGTTCATATAAGAATTACCAGCTCAAGCTGAGAACGGGAGACCGATGAAGAATAATAATAATATAACTTTATTGTTTCTATCACCCAAAAAATATACAAGTACACATAATAATGAGCAAAATAAAATACAATTCAGAGTGAACAACAAAAGGCCTACAGTTTTCAGAATTCCAAACTGGATTCTGTTCTGGCCGCAAATTGGCTTTCATTTTCGATGACATGAAAAACTTAAAACTTACAATCACAACAAAATGCAATATCAATATCAAACACAAAAAAAGTTGAAGCTTAAAACGAAGACAAAGGCAGCAAACCAGGACCAAACCGACAAATCCTGTGAAAAAAAAAAAACTTACGTTTACCAACTAGGCGGGGTGACATTGGTCACGAAGCATCGCACATTTTAAATTATTTCTGAAAGAAGAGAGGGACCGATCCAAGTCTAGTGTATCCAATGAGTTAATGCAATTAACAATATTTTAAGAAAATGATCTCTTGAATATTTCTCTTTTATGTTTAGGAATTGTCAATCGGGCCTTCCTTCTCAAGTTCAACGTGTGAACATCGGTGCGATATCTTATCCTATGATGTAGGTAGGGAGGTGTTTTGAATTTCAGTATCTTGAAATAGAAGCAACACATGTACAGTTTTGCCCTATTCGCCATGTTGAGCCAACCCGATTTAATCAAATAAGGGGATATGTGCTCTCTCCTTTTTACGCCATAAAGAAGTCGGAGACAAGAGTTTTGAGCCTTCTGTATTCGATATAGACAGTTGGCATCCAAGCAAGGAACATATACGGAGCAACAAAAATTAAAATGGGAGAGTACAAGAGAATCCAGAAGCATTTTTTTAGTTTTCACTGGCAGACAATGTCTATGACCATAAATACTTTTCAAGCCGCCATATGCCAGTCTTAGCTTTGAAGTAACATGCTCCCTGAATCGCAACTTCGAGTCCAATATGAGTCCCAGACTTTTACCGGTGTCAGAAAATGGGATAGGAAATCCATTCAGCCTAACAATCACCGTATTCTTCACTTTATATATTTGTGAATCGTTTCCAAATATCAACACGGTTGATTTGTCTGGATTCAACAAAAGCGAATGATCAGCTGCCCACCCACAAAATGACTCCAATTCGTCATTGAGAATCTCCGCAGCAGAATCAACATCCCCCTCAGGAAACGAGTAATAGATTTGGGTATCATCAGCATAGCAGTGGTACCGACATCGTTTCAGAGAACTAGGAGATCTCGAAGTATATATGGTGTACAATATCGGTCCCAATATACTACCTTGAACAACTCCGGCGAGCAGATCCAGCCAGTCAGAAGACTCTTCCTTATAAACCACCCGCTGCATACGATTCCCCAAAAAAGATTCCATCATTCTACATGCCTCAGCACCGAATCCTATATAATGCAATAAGGACAACAATATTTGGTGATTTATCAGATCGAAGGCCTTGCTAAAATCAAGAAGTACCAACATTGTTATTTCATTACGATCCCGAGCAGCAAGAATGTCATCCACAACGTATGCTAAAGCGGTTTCACAACTATATCCCTTTCTAAACCCTGACTGATTTTGTGGTAAAATATTATTCAACTTGAGAAATTCCTTCATTTGTGTTACCATTATTCGTTCTAAAATCTTCGAAAAAGTGGGAAGTATATTAATGGATCTTAACTGATTCATATCTGTTGGATCTGCAACCTTAGGGAGGGGACTAACCAGAGCCTGTTTCCACAGATTCGGAAAATAAGATGTGACTAGGCACTCGTTCATTATATGCGTTACATAGGGGATTATTTGAGGACAACACAACTGAATCAAGGTCGAGTTTAATTGATCTGCGCCGAAGGCTTTTGTCTTTATGCTCAATATAGCCTCAACTATCTCATTCTCATCAACAAGTGTAAAGTGAAAGCTATTATTTATCTGCGGTAACACATTATTTTGGTAAAAGTCTAAGATTTCTGATTTAGGTGAATGAGATTTGGTGGAGGCGCTCACAAAATGTTTGTTCATCTCATTCACATCATTCAAGTATGGTGGAATCTCACGTTGTTTCTTTTTGACCATATTGAGTTTTCTCAATTCAGACCAACCTTGGGATGCGCTACACCCTTCAAACTTTTGAGCCATGTAGGCTTTTTTCTCATTTCTCACGGCGGTAGTTGTATAATTTCGTAATTGTTTGTAGTACTCGTACGCAATTGGACTTCTCGTCTCTCTGAAAACCTTCAGTGCCTTCTTTCGAAGCTTTTGCAGCAATTTTACATTATCGGTTATCCACGGCGCATATGAGCGGTGCCCACTGTCCTTAAACTTCCTCACTGGAGCATGCCTATCAAATATACCCAATATACAAGAATTTAGAAAGCTTATTTTGTCATCAATACTTGCCAAATGGAAAACATTATTTAGTGGGAGCTGTCCAAGATCCCTCTGAAACGCCTCAAAATTGATTCGTTTCAGAGCTCTATAAAAAAAGGTCCTTGGTTCTGACACTGACCTGCCAGTGAGAAATTTGAAATTTATTGTGAAATGGTCTGAAATTCCACCATCCAACACTCCCACATCACTTAAATCGTCCAAATTTGTGAACACTAAATCTAACAGTGAAATACAATTCAGAGATACTCGTGTGGACACCTTTATAATCTGTTTCATATCATAAGAAAGAAATATATTCTCCAACTGTGCTGGTGAATTCATATTCACGTCTAAAATGTCAATATTAAAATCGCCCAAGCAAACTAGGTTATCATATTCTGTAAAAATATTACTTACGAGATCCTCTATATGAGAAAAGAACCGCTGTTTGTCCGAATTTGGAGGTCTATAAACAACACCAATGATATAATTTTGGTTCTCAATGATAGCCTTAATCCACATATATTCCATGAACTCATGTGACCCAGCAAGCAAAATATCACCCTCCATGCCATTCCTGAGATAAATGCCCACTCCACCACCACGGCGATCAACCCTATTCTGATTAAAGATCTATATCCTCTGATACCAATCGCATCCTTCACAGCATCATCGGTCAACCAAGTCTCTGTAATCGCCACAATATCAAAACCTTCCTGCAATACATGATCCTGAAATGGTCCAAAATTTGCTACCAATGACCTTACGTTTATATGAAATGAAAAATAAAACAAAACAAAAATAGGAAGAAATGAGCAACTAAGCCCCAAAAAAGCCCTGAACAGTTGTGAAAAAAAAGCATACAAATCCTACATGTCCCGACTATCAAGTAACATTTATTCTTTTACGATCTGCAGAGTGAATATACCTACCATTACAACTTACAAAACTTAATGAGTACAAAATAGAAAGAATAATCAGTATCGAATACATACAGTTTAAGAATTTTCAAAGATATCTTTCTCATTTTCAATACGTCGTGACCGACCATCAACTCTACCGTAAATGTTCCCATTGAGGCACCAAACATTTTTTCCACGTAACTCCTTTAAGGCAATTTTATACAGCCTCAGTCTACTTTGAGTAAGATCTTCTTTCATAGTTATTCCTGTATTCTTCAGTAGTTTACGATTTTTCAGTAAACAAAGGCGTGTGTTTACGTTGCGGAACTGAACCAAAACAGCTGGTGGTCTATCATATTTATCGTTTTTAGAAGCGACTCTGTGACAGTTTTCAACATCATTATAATCTATTCTAATATTCAGTTTTTCATGGATAGTTTTCTGAACCTTAAGAAATAGATCTTCATTATTTTCTTTTTTTACGCCGAATATACGAATATTGCGATTCCTATTGTATTGTTCCTGGGTGTCCATGCACTTTTTTAAGTTGTCATTTTCATACCTCAATGATTCGACTTCTGCGGTGAGATTTATAACATTTTCCTCAATTTTCTTAAAGCGGTCATTGAATCTTTCCTCCATCTTCGCCAAAATAGACTCGATGAGTTTATTCTGGAATTCTTCACTGAGAATGGTGAGAGTGATCTGCTCAGATACATTCTTACGAATATCTTCAATGTCGTTACGAAGTAACACCATTTTTATATGTGATCGGTGTAAAAAACTATTATTATCGAAATATACTGTAATTTATCTCCAATATTCAGTTCACAACCGCTAGTTATTTCCTTCGATTCTGCAGAATACCAATAATTCGCGGGACAGCGGGAATAAACACGTCTTACTCGTTTGACATGTCAAATGTCAGTTTTGTCAGTTTTACTGGCTAATTTTGATTTCACTGATTCGAACGCTTTTTGACAATCTTACGACCAATTCCACAAAACAGATTTTTTTAGCAAATTATATAATGGACTCAAAATTGTAGCCGAATTTTGAATAAATTTTCCATGATAATTTACAAGGCCAAGAAATGATTTCAGTTGCGTTATATTTGTTGGAATTGGAGCCAACCGAATCGCTTTTACTTTGGATTCACTAGGATGAATTCCTTCGGAATCTATTTTATAACCTAGATACTCTATAAACTTTTGAAAGAAAAAACATTTTGAATCAGAAAGTTTCAACCCAGCATCTTGAAGTCTATTCAAAACTTTTTCTAACCGCTCTAAATGTAATTCTTGTGTTCCACCTGTCACAACAATATCGTCTAAAGGCCTCTTGCAACGACAGAGAATTCTCGCGAGAATTTTCTGTCAAATTCACTGACCGAAAATTCTCTGCCGTTGCATACTACTTTCGGTAGAATTCTCTGTGGAATTCCATTGTTCCATCGTATGAATCGGCAGAGAATTCTCGGTCAGTGAATTTGACAGAGAATTCTCGCGAGAATTCTCTGTCGTTGCAAGAGGCCTTAAGAAAACGACGACTCCCTCGATATCAGCTAATAATGCTTCCATTTTTTGTTGACATATTGCAGGTCCTGGGGCTACCCCAAATGGCAAACGCTCATAACGATATAAACGTCTATGTGTATTTATAGTTACTGATTCGATAGATTTTTCGCCTATTAAAAATTGCTGATATGCAAAACTTAAATCTAATTTAGAATATCTTTATTGATTTATTTTCAATTTAGGATTAATTGTGACTTTAAAATCACCGCACAATCGAACAGTACTTTTTTTTTTAATTATAGGAACGACAGGTGTTGCCCAGTCAGAATATTCCACTGGAGATATGATTTCTAATTTTAATAAACGTTCTAATTCTACATCAACTTTTTCCTTGATAGCTTGAGGAACTGAACGCGATTTACAGAAAATAGGCCTTGTATCGGCATCTTTCAAATTCAAAGAAACAGGACCCTTGCTGAAAGTTCCTAAACTTGAATCAAATAATGTTTTAAATCTGATTTTAAGATTTTTAATAATATTGTTCTCATTCATAAAATTACATTGAGAAATTTGAAAATTGAATATATGCAAAAAATCTCGTCCAAGTAATGGAGGACCGCCTTTATCTACCACAAATAATTTTAAAGTTTTTGTATCTTTACCTTTCAAACTTATTGGTACCTCAATAAACCTATAGGTTGAAATATGTTACCTAAATAAGTGGAGAAATTATCATTACATTTTAATAATTTATATTCTGATGAATTTTCATCATAAAATACCTTAGAGACAACTGAAATTCCTGCACCTGTGTCAATTTGAAATTCATAAGAAATATTATCGATTTCTACCGTTATCATAAAGGCCTTATAAGATTTTTCACTTTTCATATGATACATAGTATGTTCGGAATTAATATAATTATTTTGAAATCTTTTATTTTTCCTTTGTTTAGATACCTGTTTTTGTTGTTTGCACACAGGCGCTAAATGACCTCGTACTCCACAAATATTACAAGTATAATCCTTGTAATGACAGCTCGACTCTTCATGATTCTTCCGTCCACAAATTTGACAGGGGTTTCTCTCCTTGGTTGAGGATCCGCTAGATGTCCTTGGAGTCGCTGCATTACCTCACATTTGTAGTCGATTGACGTAATTTGAAGAGCTGCGCACAAAATGCAAATTTTCATTTTTAACATCACCTTTTCCTCTTTCCGAATGGCGGCTTCCTTGCTTGCGGCTTCCTTGCTTGCGGCTTCCTTGCTTCCGGCTATCCGCATGGCATCTTCTAAAGATACTGCATGATTTTCTTCGAAAAGTCTATCACGGACTGGTCCTTTTGGTAAGCCCATGATGAATCGGTCCCGCAGACAAACTTTCAGCTCTTCACCGAATTTGCATTGAATTGCCAAACTTCTCAACCGGGCAGCCCATTCATTCACATTTTCTTCATTCCATTTCACAGCACTATAGAATTGATATCTAGCCGCCAAAGTTGATTCTTGCTTGCCAAAATTCGCGTTGAATAATTCTATCAGTTCATCATATTTCTTGGATTCTCGTGATTCTGGTAGACATAAGCTGAACATCAGACGATATGAATTTTCTGATAAAATGTTCAAAAAAATTGCCCTTTTTCTTGATCCATCGGTAATTGTGTTTGCTTCGAAGTAGTTAGCTAACCTTGGTTTGAAAATAGTCCAATCATTCGTGAGCGTGTCGAACGCTCTCAGATGGCCAACCATATTACTTTCTTCTTCGGACATTATTTGCGTGTTGGTTCAATTTCTTAATTTGAAGAAACTTTTACCTCGTCGCCACTATTATATCGTTTACCCGGAGGTTACGATAGGTATTTAATATTGGTGAAATAATAAATACACCACTTGAGGAAACTATTTTATTTTCCGTTTTCGTCAGCTCTATATCATATGAAAATCCGTAACATAACTGACTCTGGCAATTCAAAATATATTCACATGTGTGTAACAATATGTACATAAAATAAGATCGCAGATCAACTGCGTTGCATACACTAAATCACATTAGCATATGAAGAATATATACACTACACAACAACTTTATTTCCATTATGACGAACATTTTGATAATGTAATGATTTGTTGATAATGGAATGATATTTACTGTTTTGTGTGGGTGTGTATTTTATAATTATGCGATTTTCATTTTGAAGGGGAAGATGTTGGGTTATTGCCATATGATCTGGGTAGTGAACCAGTAAGTGATACTGAAATAGCAATGAAGCACATGAAGAACTGAGAGATTAACGTGACCCACCTACCCGAAGGCTGTATGGCCTCGGCCACCATTAGGCCCGGGATTTGGATACGCCAAATCAGCGCGATCCGCCTTAAGACGTCTCTCCCAGTCCAGCTTTAGCTCCTAAGACCTAGACCCTCACTGGTAAGAGCGAGGCACTATCCAACCTCTGGTAACTCTGCAGGCCACCACCCGAGTTGATACACGCAACTCACACGGCGAGAAGACGAACTTCTCTAGCCCAGCATGCGGGCTTTCAACCACTGCCACTACGAAACCAAACCCAATAGGGCGGACAGGATTGCTCCTGCGGGCACGCCTGGTTTGACATGCTGCGGGAACGCATTCCCTAGCAATTAAGGATCTTGGGAATCCATGCCTGAGGAAAGTTCGGGATCCTGTGCGGGGAAACCACTCCCCGTCGATCCCCACTGGAATCAAAACATCGTGAAGCGCCAGAGCAGCGATCCGACGCACCCCTCTTAGCACTCCAAGGGTAAATCTTTCTACCAGTGGTGATCGCCCTGCACCACGCTTTCCCCAAAGGAAATAAGCCAATTACCTTCTGCTATGATTTCCGGGGAACGAATCCCTCAAAGAGTCTAAAGCTTGAAAGGCCGCTTTCCGCTTAGGAAAGACAGCCCTCGAGAAATCTTCCATACGCCCATACCTTTCGTCATCGGCGATAAAATGATCTAACCAGCCATCCTCATTCACTCCTCTAGCCATCCCCTCAAGTATAACCATTCTCTCTACTTGGTACTCTGTGCAGTGCAGTAGCACATGCGACCAAGTCTCAATCTCGCCACATATACATCTATCATTCAGGCTCCCATGACCCGTAATGAGGTATCCCAAAAACGAGCCAGGGGAGAACCACCCGATCTCTCCGGCAAAGTTCACACAAGGAATGAACTTATGTGTGACTCGACCTTTTTCGCTATCATTCCGTCTCTGCTGCCATACTTGCCTCAGTGTTTCTTTCATCCCTCTTATACATTCAGTGGGATCTTCCCTTTCAGCAACAAATTTTCTGTCAAATTCATTCAGAGGCAGGCCCCTCTTTAGCCTGCCTCGAACACCCATGCCTACAGCCACAAGATCCCACGGTGGCTTGCCAAGAAGCACATTCATAGCTTCGGTGGACACTGTTCTACACACCCTCAAGCATGCACTCAGTACCACCCTCTGACACCTTTTCGATTCGTCCCTAGCATACCCGTACGTCATGGCTTTATACCATACTTCCACACCATACATGGCACATGCTTGAAACATGCCACCATATATCACTTCCATAGTCTTCTTTTCAGAGACAGTTACACCGGCCTCGACAGCCCACTCACTGAAGATATTCATGCTACAATTCGCCCTCTGTTCTAACTGAAGGCGACTGCTCCCATTCACAATGAAGAGCACGTCGTCGGCATATGCTAAGACCTCGCATCCTTCCACATTATACGACCCAAGCATGTCGTCGAGACAGATGTTCCACATTTTAGGGCCCGCTATAGACCCCTGTGGACACCCTTTCGTTACCTTTCTCGCTATACTTTCATGCTCCCCAATCACTCTTACTTCTTTTTGTGAGAAGTAACTTTCCCATAGTGCAATTTCTTCGCATTCGACCTCATTCAGTAGGTTCAGAATATACTTCCATTCTAGGTGATCAAAAGCCCCCTTAAAGCCGACAAATATGCCAAGAACACATTTGTCTGGTGACTCCCTAACCACCTTCTCAAACATCAGCCAGGCGTCGACAGTAGATCTTCCTTTGGTGAAGCCATAGTGCCTCGTACTGGTTTCTCCAATCTTACTTTCTAGTCTATTAACCATCAATCGCTCCAGGATCTTACCCAAAACAGGAAGGAGGCAAATCGGCTTGTATGAACCCACCTCGTCCCTGGGTTTATCCAAGTATTTCAGCAGGACCACGACCGACGCCACCCTCCACCTTTCAGGAAATCATATAACTTCTTTTGAACCAACACGAATTTTTTCAACAATTACTGGAAAAACTTCTTGTAGAATGTTGGATTACATACTGACAAATATTGAGCCTAAATCATACAAAACTGATGTGTTTGATGCAAATATTGCTGACCATAGAGTACTTTCAATTGAATATGAATTTTCCCAACAAAATTTCAAAGTCCGAACCAAAATGAGATATAGTAGAAATGTATCTGAAGTTAATCTAAGTAGGTTATATTTAAGTATTCAGGACGAAAACTTTTCTAGCTTGTATACATTGATACCAAGTTCGAAGCTTTTTTGGATATTGTCAAATATCATTTTAACGAGTGTTGTCCTTTAACGCGCTAAACGGTGAAAGAAATCTCCTTAAAGGGTGGCTAACACCTGAAATTAAAAACAGTGGGGTGGATCTGAAAAATCTCTTTTGGGTGCACTCAAACTTAAAAACACAGCATTCTTTAGAAGTGTACAGATCAGCTAAATTCAAATTTAATAAATTATTGAATGAATCCAAGAAATCATATTATGAAAATTTATTTCAATGTTCTAAAAACAAGAATCGAATGATCTGGAATCTAGTTAATCTTGAGACTGGCAGAACAACTCGAAATTCCAAAAGTATAGCTTTGATTTCAAGTAACGATGATTTATGTAACGACTCTTCAGAGATAGCGGAAGCATTTGGAAAATATTTTTCCACAATAACATCCGTAAAGCTTATTGAATACTTCGGAGGGTCGTTGTCGCAGTCGTGTACGAGTTCGAAAATGTTACATACAAATTTCTTTTTCTACCCTGTTCTGAAGGATGAGGTTTTCAGTGTGATCAGATCACTCAAAAATATTAAAAGTGTTGGAACTGATTGTATATCAGTGAAAATCTTGAAAGCTATCAACGAACCAATTTCAGAACACATGGCATATCTGATAAATCAGTCTGTGTCTTCTGGAGAGTTTCCTACTCTTTTGAAAAAAAGTACAGTTATTCCTGTGCACAAGAAAGATGATATGCACAACCTCGCAAATTATCGTCCAATATCAATATTGAGTAATTTCTCAGAGATATTTGAAAGAATTGTTTTCAACAGAATGTATAGCTTTTTGAATAAGTTTGAAATTATTAACGGCTCTCAGCATGGTTTTAGGCCAGGTTTCTCAACTGAAACTGCTGCCTTCCATTTTATAGGTGGTGTTTATAAGTCTTTAGATGATGGCCTCTATGTAGCCGGGATATTTTTCGATTTGTCAAGAGCTTTCGACTCTTTGGCCTTTCATTTTATGTTGGACAAATACTATAATCTTGGATTCAGGGGTATATTTTTGTAGTGGTTAAGAAGTTACATTTCAAATCGCTCTTTGTCTGTAAGAGTAGATGATTTTTATTCAAACGAATATAACGTTGATATGGGTGTTCCACAAGGATCTGTACTGGGTGCCCTTCTCTTTTTACAATAAGTGGGACAGTTTTTGTGGGTTCCCCATTTTGGTATCGACCAGCAATCTATACCCTATGTTGGCGTTTTTCAAAAGAGTAGACAGAGGATTCAGTGCCATACAAAACCACATCGGCGACAGGGCATCTCCCTGAAATATCCCCCTCGATATTTTTACGGTTCCAGCATTGATGTTGCTTATAAGAATATTTGTTCTCCATGTACTCATTAGATGTTGGAGCACGACTCTTATTTTCGGGCAGATCTTATAAATCTCCAGTACTTTCACAAGCCAATCGTGGGGCACCGTATCAAAGGCCTTCTGATAGTCGATTTAAATTCTTAAATTCCTTCTTCTCGTTTGGGCTTGCTTTAACACTACAGCGTCTATGGTGAGTTGATATTTGCATCCTGCCGATCCTCTTGAGGAGCCTTTCTGTTTTTCTTCCAGAATGTTGTTGGCTTCACAGTGACGATATATCGCATTATTCACAAGGGTTGTGAACAGCTTCTACACCACCGACAAACACGTTATGGGTCGGTAGTTTTCTGGCTTGTTGCGATCTCCTCTTTTGTGAAGCATATATGTATTGCCTTGTGTAAGGAAAGTAAGTATCTTTTATTCTATTTATTATTATTCTTCATGATCGGTCTCCCGGTCTTAGCTCGAGCTGGTATTACTTCTATGAACCAGTGAAAAAACATTTCAGTTCCTCCCACTAGTTCAGAAATTTCCGCACGATGTGACAGGTTTCCAAAGCTACAGCCTGCTGTGCATATCCCGCGATCCTCTGGGATATCTCGACCTTTTGAAGGTTTTTCTTAAATGATTTGGACATGACTCCCTCAGCCGAAATCACCAACGGTATAATAGTGACTTTCGATAATTGCCACATATTCTTCAGCTCTATTGCCAAGTTCTCGTACTTCGTTATTTTTTCTGACTCCGTTCTTCCGATGTTATGAGTCAATGGTACTGCCACATCAATTATCACCCCATACTTCTGATCCTTCTCAATGAATACAAGGTCCGGTCTATTGTAGTCCACTGATCTATCTGTTGTTATCGGTCTGTCCCAATAGAGAACCGCTGTGTCCGTTTCCAACACTGCTGCAGGTTGATACTTATAATATGGCGGACAAGTATCCAAAAAACCATGTCTAAGTCGCCAACTGCGCCGCACTTCCTGCATTTGTCCTCCACGTTCAGCTTCATACAGTGCTTCTCATAGTTGCGAGTTCTTATTACTCGGTCTTGGATAGCCGTCAGGAATCCCTCAGTTTCAGGATACAATTGTCCCGCATTCAACCACGACAAGGAAGCTAATTTATCGACATTTTCCCCTTCAAGGTGTTTGGGGAATCTACCATGCAGAGCTTGTTCCCGCCATATAGGGGAAATACATACAAAATGACATATATGGACAAAATGACATAGGCACCATAACTTGAGTTTGGAGGTATCAAATGCGAAACAGTCTTCTTTATTACGTGACCCGAGTGGCTCCTTCCAACCTCTGAAAACGCACAAGCGCTCAACTAGTTCATTCGGTCGTTGTATGTAATAACAAGTTTGGATAGGTTACGAGTTTTTTTTCATTGCACCAAATTTTTACAATAATTGGTTGGTTTTTACAATTTTTTTCATTTTTGTTGCATTGATTTCAATCCTTACTTATTCATCATTGAATCCACAAAGCTTTTTTCATGATAGATATCTTTGCATTCATTCGATATGTTTCTTTTGTAATATCGCTATATGGACAAAATTACATATACATTCAACGGACAAAATGACATAGGTATGTCATTTTGTCCATATAGCGTTATTACAAAAGAAACATATCGAATGAATGCAAAAAGGATATCTAACATGAAAAAAGCTTTGTGGATTCAATGATGAATAGGTATAAGGTTCAACATTTGAAATTACTAGAATCTCGGTTATTTGGATTGACACGAATATCGGTTCAAGAATTAGGTTTCGAGATTGCTGAATGAAATGCTTTCTCCCACAGATTCAACCCACAAAAAAAGAAAAGCGGGACAAGAGTGGTTAGCAGGTTTTATAAAACGGAATGAAGAGATTTCTTTACGCAAGCCAGAAGCTACTTCAGCAGCTCGTGTTCAGGCTTTTATTCGGCCACATCTTATTTATAATGCTGACGAGTCGGGCCTATCTACTGTTAAAAAACCTCAAAAAATATTTGCTTCAACCAGAATAAAACAAGTTGTCCGATATGAATGTGTCATTTTGTCCATAGCATACGGACAAAATGAATGTTCGTTGATCTCAATTATTTGAGAATATCTTATTTTTTGTTACTTTTATTTTATGAATGTTGATGAAATTTTGTGTAAAAAGGGTCAAGGATCATTGTGGTAGAATAGGACATTATTGTGATTAACCAATAAAAATTTATGCCTCTGAAACAAAACCCTATGTCATTTTGTACGTACTTCCCCTACTTTTATCTTCGCTTCTGGTGGTGATATCGAATGTCAGTTCTCTGTGTTGTAGGTTCAGAGGCGTGTATCCCTTATCCTCTGTTGTCATCAATTTCATTAGGCTATCTTCAGACTCGAGCAATCGCTGCCTCAAGTTTTTCTCCTGGGGTCTGCAGAGTTTATAGATGTTCAACAGACCTCGTCCGCCATCTCTTCTGGGTAGATAAAGCCTTTTCACCGACGCATTGGTGTGCAGACATTAGAACTTTGTCATTAGGCGACGGGTGAGTCGGTCCAACTCATTCAGATCAGCATCTAACCACTTCAAGACTCCGAAAGTGTAGGTCAGAGCAGGCGTAGCCCATGAGTTCAAGGCATCGATCTGGTTTTTGGCAGACAGCTTGGTGTTGAGAACCTTGGTCACCCGGCTTTTATATTTCACATTGAACTCAGCCTTCAAACGGGTGTGGTCAATCCGTTGGTTTTGAGGAATACCCAGATACTTGTAGGTCTCTTCTGGCAACATACTGTGGATGTCCTGAAATTGTTCCTGGGTGTTATAATTATAATTCATCGGTCTCCCGTTCTCAGCTTGAGCTGGTAATTCTTCTATGGACCAGTGAAAAAACATTTCAGTTCCTCCCACTAGTTCAGAAATTTCCGCACGATGTGATGGGTTTGCAGATCCACAGCCTGCTGTGCACATCCCGTGATCTTCTGGGATAATTCGATCCCTTGAACATTTCTCTTGAATGATTTCCTTTCGTCTTCTGACGGATGCCTCCCAGTGAACTCGGTGTATAGAGGGAGAATCTCCATCCAGGAAGTGGTTTGTCCTCGCAATTGTGCACGTAATGAAAAGCTCGCATTACTTCAATATTCATTTCGCGGCTCCACTGGATGCGTGCGTTGCGAGCTCCCCTGCGGGCAGTCCTCCTCATGGTGGTCGAGCCAGCAGGTGGAGTGGCATCTCGATCTTCTCTGCCATGATATCGGTTTCTCGTTCATGGGTTTGCCACCATTTACCCTTGGTGGCCCAGGTAACTCGGGCCGTGAGGACGTCACCCCCCATGTGGAGTTCACCACACCCGTGCGGTTATTATTATTATTATTATTATTACTTTGTACACCTCTCCCCATGGATTGGTGTTTCCCTCGTATTCAACGAACCTCTCCCAGTCTCTCTTCTTGCACTCAAGTATTTCTGTCTCATACAAGTGTCTGAGACTGAGATAACTCGCCTTAGCTCTTTCATTCGGTCTTTATTTCTTCCTCTCTCTCTGATATGCCACTCTCGCCTTTCTCACCTGTGTCTGTCTTTTACTCAGGGCAGTCGTCCACCAGGCCACCCTTCCTGGAGTACGATCTGCTCTCTTCAACATTGTCTCATTGAAACTCGTGATCCAACTTTCCATCTTGCATACCTTCTCTTCGGCTGTCAGACCTTCATAATGGCATGAGCCAAAATTCTCAGCCTCAAGCCTATTGAGTCCCATATATCTCTCCCAATCAACTCCCCTTATCCGCCATTTATTCCCTACCATCCTTCGCTCAATCACACCCCCAAGCCTTTCCAGAGTAATGAGTAGTATACCGTTATGGTCACTAATACTCCAGTCTGGCTTGACACACCACGTTAGTGCGTACCTATCATCAAGTCTTCCATTCACAAGAGTCAAATCTAGTCAGATTCTCCTCCCGGACTACTGAAGGTATACCATTCGGATCTTTCATTCACCACCAGGAGCTCTTTTCCCCTCATAAACTCCTCAATCATTACACCTCTTTGCACTCTTGGCCCATACGTACCCATCCACTTGCTACGAGGGGAATTTCACCCCCAAAATTTTGTACACTAAAATTCCAAATCAGTCCAATAATTCCAAAAAACACCAAATAATTCCAAAACTCACAAAAAATTCCAAAAAGACTGAATAACTCCAAATAGAATTCCAATAGTTCCAAATAATTCCAGAAAATTTCAATAATTCCAAATAATTCCAATAATTCCAGTAATTCAATAAAAATTATGTTGTTCTTTTGAGCTAAGAATTCATCAAAAAGCAGCCATTATTTACTTCAATGATTTATATTTTCGTGATCAAATAGATTATGAGAAGAAAAATAGGTAGCTTTTATTTTACACCGTTTTTAGACATGATAACACTTTCCCAATTTTTTATTTTTTTGAGTAATGTTCAAATGTAGGATCTAGTTTGGTTTATATATCTGACTGCCAATATTTATTGAAACTATTAATCCAATAATACCCTATTAATATACCTATGTAGAGATAATCTCTTTTTGTGGTATCTTAAATTCTCTTCCTGTTTCTGACCGACACTGTTCTACACAACTCTTAAGCGTATAGTTTTTCTTTTGGGTTCTTGTGTTGTACTTAAAAATGAGGAAAGTCGAAAATATTAGATTATGATAAAAATTTCATAAGTTTTGACAAGGTATGTCACTGTTCCAAAAAGGTGTTCAAATTCTTTATTATATTCATTGTGTATTGCATATTGCATGATTGGGTCCCCTAGATCCCATGAATAAAACGAGGTTATATAAACCAGTCTAATGAGTAGCAATTTTTTTTTTTTGACAATGAGTGAACAAGGGGTAAAGGCTCGTAGGCAGATGTTTTGGTGGTAATTGGGCTTAAACGTTATGAAATTAGGTTTTATACAATAACAATTTTGTAGATATTTGAATGCGAAATTAATATACGGTTTGGCAACGAAGTTCTATGTACCTATAGGAAATACATAAGTGCAACAAAGATGCATGGACAAAACCAGGCGAGAGACAAAGTGGAGAGAAATTTCAACGTTGCACTGACTTATACCCATGGCTAATATAGGTACTTGTGATTGTTGCTAATTACTTATTTCTGCTATACAGGGTGTTTCATTGGTAAACCAATATACGGTAGCCTGAGCTAGGGCTACCCTAGGCGAGTCCAAAAAACCGATATATGATAGGTCTAATCAATTCCATAACCGAGATACAGGGTGAATTATGTATTCACCAAAAATTTCAATTCCTCATAACTTTTCCACCAAACAGTATAGTCGGTTCATATTTGGAACATATGATTCACTTCTATAGATCGATTTACTTTTGAATTTCCAAAAAATTCCAGGTCCGTATTTGAAAAATATGGGACTTCTTTCAAGCTCAGATTCAACAAACACCCTGTATATTTAAATTTTGGAATTTGGTTGAGATATTTCAAAAGAGCAGAAAATTTTCAATGGGCTTCAGTAGATTTCATTGTTCCGCACGTCATTTTGCTCAAAGGGAGCCTCAGGGAAAGATCCAATTGAATCTTGAAATTCGACAAAATTCTCAGAAAAATCGTACATTGTGATCAAATTGAATTCTGTCTGCAATTAGTGGGACAAAAAAATTCCATTTGATCATAATGTACGATTTTTCTGCGAATTTTGTGGAATTCTAACATTCAATTAGATCTTTCCCCGAAGCTCTCTTTGTGCAAAATGACGTGCGGGACACTGAAATCTAGTGAACTCCAATGAAAATTTTCTGCTCCTCTGAAATATCTAAACCAAATCCCAAAATTTCAATATACAGGGTGTTGAATCTGAGCTTGAAAGAAGTCCAATATTTTTCAAATACGGACCTGGAATTTTTGGAAAGTCAAAAGTGAATCGATCGTTCTGTAGAAGTGAATCATACGTTCCAAATATCAACCGACTATACTGGTTGGTCCAAAAGTTATGAGGAATTGAAATTTATGGTGAATACAAAAATGGGTGGGTACGCACAGATAGAAAAACTTTGTTTAAATTTTAGTTATCACATGTTTTTTTTAGGTTCGGACTTTTGCCCACAGTCACTATAATAATATAGCAACATGTTAAGCATATTCATTTTTCAATATGCCTACCATATGAAAAAGAAACTACATAATCGAGAAATAAAATATATATTCAAGAAAACAACATAAATATTAAATACAACTAAAACAGATCTATTATTCTTCAGAAAAAAACTTAAAATGTTCTCCTGATAAACAAAATGATATAAAAATAAATTCTTATCCTGTGTCCTTCGTTTCTTTGTATTTTTTAACAATATTTCACTTCATTTGATGGTATGAACTTCATGATATATGATAATTCTTCATTATACCGTTTAGGGAGTGTATTTCACCGTTCTGTTCCTCTGTGATTTCGTGGCAACCAGTTGTTAAATGTTAGGTTAGGACAATGGCGCAAGCGCAGAAGTGACGTAATATTTGAAATAATTCCAAATAATTCCGAATAATTCCAAATAATTCCAGATAATTCCAAATAATTCCAAAAAATTCCAATTAATTCAAAAAAATTCCAATAATTCCAAATAATTCCAAATAATTCCAAATAATTCCAAAAATTCCAAATGATTCCAAGCTTTGTACACTAAAATTCCAGGGTGAAATACCCCTCGACTTGCTATGTCACGAGGAGGATGTTGCATTCACGTCCAATCCTATGAGGATTGGATTGTTACCTATCTCGCCTAACAGTTTCTCTATATATCCCAAGTATGGCTCTATTTCATGACTATACTGGCAATAGACTGATGCCACATATCCCTCATAATGCTCATTTCTGAACCATACACATACCCCATAGTCGTCAGACAACTCAGGTACGGGTACGACGTCACCACCGTGGTTGTTAATCACGATGGCCGCCCCACCCGACCTAGACCCATACACTCGGAATGCACTAGGAAAGCCATGCACCAATCCATGCCTGACGTAAGGCTCCTGCAGTATATATACGCTCAACCTTTCACGCATCATTTTTTTTTCATTGAAAACATTGAGAAATTAAACACGTCTTGTGAGGTGCTCCTACGAAATTAGCAATAATATAGCAATCTATGAAATTTTCTGTCAACAACTGTGTCAGTATTGGCCTGTGAGTATTTTTCTGAAGTTACTCCATACTAAATCTTTCCATTTCCCTAAGATATATAAGTATAATTCAAAACTTTTCATTATTTATAAGTCGTTCGTACAATAACAAAACCGATTTCAACATCACGGCGCAGGTACCCCCTCCTTTGTCAGCAAACCTAAACACAGTCGCGACTCGCGACCGGCGATCTCCGCATTAGTAACGCTCTGTTGTATTGTCGTTGTATGTGGGATATACGAGTATATAAAGCTTTCATACCGTAGCGCATTCGTTTACGTAGTTTTCCTTCACAACTCTTTTTCCTCTATCCGTGGCCTTCCTAGTCTGTAAAGTCTTTCTTACGGGCCCAAGAAAGCGAAACGTGTGTTACTTTTTGTCTCCTTTACCCCAATGTCTCGTCCTTTACGGAATAATGCTACTGCGAGTGGTCGCTCTGCGCCACTGGGAGACTGTAATGATCCCTATTAATGAACATTCAAATATCCTTTCTGAGCACCGAGTCTCTCTTGATAAAAATAAGGAGGACATTATGGCTCTTTCGAAATCTCACGTTGACCTTACACGTTCTGTCTCCGAAATCAAAGTTCAAATTAATTCTCTAAATGACATTTCCTCAACTTCAGATACTGCGAACTCGGATATCCTCCCGGAATTACTCGATCGTGTCAATAAGGGGCATAATATTATTCTTGCTTTAATGTCCCTGACGACAGCGATGACTCTAGAGATCTAACACTGGCTAATGACATTGTCAACCATGTCCGTACGAATTCTGGTGCTTTCATAGTTAGTACTACACGCCTTCCTTCGAAGGACAACACCCGCCCCCGATGGCTAAAGGTTACTTTTTCGAATTCCAATACCATGTCCAACATCCTTAGGAACAAGTCTTCCTTACTAGGCCACCCACAATTCCGCAATATTTCCATCTATGACGACAAGACAAAAGCCCAGATTTCAGAATTGAATGCCCTACGTGAAGATTTAAAGCGCCGTCAACATAATGGCGAGAGGGATATAACTATAAAATATATAAAGGGCACTCCCAAAATAGTTCCTACTATCAAGCCGACAACCCAATCAAAAAACTGAACAATTTGCATATTTGGCCTGTTGCCTACACTAACGCCCAGTCTCTTTGCTCAAAACTGGTTGAATTACAAGCCTTCGTTGCCCTCCACAAACCTTACTTAATATTTGTATCTGAGTCATGGCTTCAACCAGCCATAAGTGACACAGTGTGTTCCATTCCAAATTATACCATATATCGTTGCGATAGTAAAGAGACTGTCGGTCACCGAGGCGTTTGTATATATGTAAATGATATCGTTTCTAGTTCTTTCACGGTAAAACCGGCAACATTTGACTGGCCTGGAGTTGATAACATGTTTCTCACCGTGTCTTCGTCTGATCTCACACTATCGGTTGAATGTATTTATCGACCCCGTCCTTGCAATTCTGATATCAAATTGTGCGAATACTTGTCTGAAATATCCCTCGACTCAAAAAACATTCTTATTTGTGGCGATTTCAACTGTCCAGATATCAAATGGCCGCAGGCACAATGCTCTATCAATTCACCATCTTATCCTTATGCCAAACTGTTCTCGGAAACAAGTTTACACCAGGTAGTTTCTGATCCTACCAGAATCAGGGATGGTCAAACACCTTCTACTCTCGACCTATTCATTACGAGCGATACCGACCTCTTGACTCCTATAGAAAATCTACCACCTCTTGGGAAGTCCGACCATGTTGTGCTGGTTTCTGCACTACAGTTTATCTCTGCTGCCTCCACTACATCCTGTCGCAGAGTGTTTCACAAAACTGACTCTGACACGGTTAACAAATTGTTGCTTGACAAGGATTGGCATGACCTTCTGTCTGATCCAGATGTTGACATCCTCTGGTCAACATTTGCTGATACTCTCACTGGATTGATTGCATCTTGCACGGAAATTAAAACTTTCAAGTTTAATCCCTCCAAACCATGGATTGATGGACGCTCTCTTGAGTTACTTCGCAGGAAGAAGGCATTGTGGCAGTGTCGTACCTGCGGGGTGTTTCTAAACACACCTGTACCCGCAAATAAGAAATTTCAAAAGAAACCTTACCTTTTAAGCTTACACACTTTTCCAGCCGAAAGGGAACCTGGATTCGTGCCTTGAGCAAACGCAAGGTCTTATGAAAAAATGTAATCGTTTTCTGAGAGGGGATGAAATAAAAATAAACTGTCATCAAAATCAACAATATAATAATTTAAACAAAATATCTCTTCTACATTTACTGAGCAAAAAAAAACCAAAGCTGCTATGTTTCTACCTTTTCAAAAACCCAACAGTAAGCATAAAGAAAAACAATGATACCGAAAACCAATTAAATAGAGAGCGACGCAGTACCTTCTGGTATATGTATACCTATCTCAAATAATCATTTATTAAAGAAAATGTCTCTCTTACCAGACCAAACACTCCCGAAACACTGATAGTCACAAAACTAAAACAAATTGATTAATTTCCAAATTACCGTTAATTTACTTTTAAAATCTTGAAAAACCGACCGAACTTTACTTCCAATTAATATAGGTACTTCCTACGAATTTTTTGTAAATTCGCATGTTCCCTTTTCGCGATGCACACGCTGTTCCTACTTCACGCCACTGTCGGCACTCCCGTCAAAATCTCTTTCGGTTCTCCCTTTAGTTCCTGAAAATTTGCCTATTTAAATCAAACTTCCCCCTGCCTCTTTGACCCCTTGGAATATTCTAGAAGAAATTCGTTTGAGACGACGTGGTCTTACACTATTGGTTGAGAAACCATAAAATCTGATGATAAGCAGAAAAAAACCGTTGACTACGCTTCCCGTGGGTTACGCGACCCATTGAACTGTTTATCCGAGTCCCTAACAGCTTACGCCTGTCGAAATTTTAATTTATTTGTCTGAGATTGATCCCACAAGTTTGAATAACTTTCCTCTAGAATTATGGTAAAACTGAATATTTTTTTTTTTAAGATGAAATAATTTCTATCCATTACCCAGGGTACTACAACACTCTCTCCAATGAAAAAGTTTCTGGCTCCACTTTGCCAAAACTTTTCCCTCTTACCCCTACATATAACATTTCACTATCCTATGTACTTGTCATGAAACAAACGTTTTATTTCTATAGAATTACTAACTTACATGCATCCATTTCTTCCCAGTTCAATAACATTATTACTACCTGTAATTCAAAAACAACAACAAAAAAACATTACGTGCACATAGCCATATGAAACATAAAATATCATTACCAAAAATTCACAAAATCTATGCTCTATAAATAAAAAAAAATTCCAAAATTAATGATTCCCGATTGTCCTTGAACACTTTCGAACTATTGTTTTGCGCGCACCTTTCCCGAATGGTTTTCACGTCCCTTCCTCGAATTTTCACTACACATCCCCTTTTGCTGTATATTCTGGTCCCCTGTTTCAGAATAACCTACGCTTCCTCCTATCCAGTCAACCCAAGTCTCTCACGCAGTTGTTACGCCACTGCTCTACCTCTACCTATATCGCACTCCCGTTAGCATTATTATTGTTTATGCCCTGTCATCGTTCGTCCAAATTTGTTGTCTTTAGAACCCCTGGTGCCATGGTACATCGCCGCAGTATCGATAAAACTGAACAGATATCGAATTTCTTCTGTTCTCGTTGATTGATGAGGGTGGTACCTATCGTCTAGAGCCGTTGTTGTCGTACTCAATTCCGGAAGATGAAATTGTAACCATTTACTCTTTGAATAATTCGATTTCCGTGATTTATTATACCTTGAATAACTTTGAACAAGATATGCTGTCCTTGTCTTCTTCCTTGGAAATCTTGCCTGGCGTAACGTGATAATGAAGTAGGGCTGAACAACAAGGTTATTCGTCGGATGATTGCCTGATGATTGAATCCCTTCTTGTCTGTCACGAAACTTTTCATTGATTGTCTTTACTGTCCTTATGCCTATGCGCACATTGTTCTAACGTTCACTTAAATTTCAAATACAAATACATCCTCACAAAAAAAAATCAAAATTCATACAAAAAAAATCAATCACATCAGAATAATGGTATCAGTACAATCTGAAACTTATTCCAAAAAAATGCAATACAAAAAAAATCATAAATCAAAATATCATCCAAAACATGCAAGGCCTTGTGCTCGCGTTAGCCAGCGACCAAAACGCTTCCTTATAATCTGTTTCAGATTATCTTCATATACTCAAATTATCCAAATTAAATTGATCAAATTAACTTCTAAATCCTGAATCGCGAACCGTAAACTACCAGAACAAAATTTTCAATACCCCTTTTAAATTTCTGAAAAGAGGACTCACAAAAAAAAATGTACCTAAACTGCTTCTTCTGAATAATGTAGTAGAAATCCGAAACAAAACAATATTCATTATTATCCACAAAATTCACTAAAATTCATTTCGACGGAAATGAACTTGGAGCCTTAAAAGTGAATCACAATTAAAAAAAAATTGGGCTACTGAAACCCGAATTGCCTCTGTTAACTTTGCAAATAAAAAAAAAATCAAAAATGACTTAAATGGCCTTCGCATGATTAGGTACTTATTAACTCGGAACGTGAGGTCGTCACTGCCCAATGGTACTCAAACCACTCCGTGCGGAAATGTGTTTCCTCATTACCTGGTCCATCGGTCTGTTGGACGTGCAATTTTTCTGGACCTTCCCAAAGCTAGGACTGGTTCTTCCATCCAGTCTTCCCCATCGCTATCGAGCTCCTCATCTGATTCAAAGTAAATTGTCAGTCTATCGACATGGACAACCTTTTCCTCAGTACCCCTAAATTCCTTTATCTTGCATGTCCCATAACTTGGAAATCCCGTTATTTGATAGGGCCCAATCCAGCTTTCCCCTATTTCCTTGGATGACCCACGCATTTCTTTCAAGAGTACCTTATCCCCCAACTTGAATTGGTGATCCGTCATAAGGCACTCGCTCCCAAAACCCCTCGGTGACTCGCATTTTTCGCGCTCCATCACCTTACATTTTTCCTTCTTCTTTCTTGGCTTTTCCACGGTTTCTTCGATATATTGTTCGCTTTGAACTTCTGCATCCACAAACATTTTTTCAACTTTTGGTTTACCACTTTCCAAAATTTCCGAGCCAGTTTTTAGTCTTCCAAAATGTTTTTCCGTTTGTGTGTATGCATTCACACAAAGTATTCCAACTTTTGGTTCCACACTCTCCCCTGGTTTCTTCAAAATCTCCACGTCAGTATTGGCTCCCTTATTTTCACTATGGGAAAATGTATCCCTGTAAGTGTTCCTACCCCCAATTTTCTGCGTTTGTTCTTCCCGTCTGGCGATCTGTCCGATCTCTCTAACGTCCTGAAACGTACGTTCATCGAGAATTTCTTTGCCAAAAGTTTGAACACGGTCCCTCTTATGGTCACAGATGGATCATGTACATAATCTATATGTGCATGATTCGCATACAAGAAATCTCTGCCCAAAATAACTTGGACATTCCCTAAAATCATGTCGTCACATACAACGGCCGTCCAGGTAGAGCTCCATTCTTCGTTTTCGGGTCCCATTGAAATATGGGCCGTACCCCAAGATTTTATAGAGTGTCCTGACACACTCGAAAGCCGATATTTGTCTGCTTCGTTCGGATTGATTTCGCCCCTCGAAACCAAACCCCGCTGAATAAGTGTTACAGCCGCTTCTGTATCAACCAAGCATCGGGTAAGTGCTCCGTTCACCCTTGCTTCGATTATATGCGGGATATCTTTCATCTCCTCGATATTTACTTCCGGAATAACCATAATACTTTTTGCAGTACTACCTGTTATTCCCGAATTTTGACAGTCCCGGGCAAAGTGTCCCGCCTGACCACAAGAAAAACATTTTTTCGGTCTAATTCTTCTCGGACCCTCTCGCCTAACTCTGTAACTGTCCCTTGCCCAATACCCTTTTCTTCCACCTGAGTTCCCAATTCCCACTGTCGCAATCCTCATATTCGATGTAAACCCCTGTACCATCATTAAGATCGATTCCTGTAACTTTACAATTTTTTCTGCTTTTTCCAAGTTCAGGTTGTCTTCCCTCAACAACCAGATTCCAATGTCCTTCATCAAGTCCTTTCTTAACCCCATTTTGAACTGGTTCAAAATCAGTTCTCTGTTTAGTTTCCTTAATCCCGCTTCTTCTTCTGCTGTGGCCTTGGATAAATCCTCATGCAATAAATTGTTACCAAGTATGCGCAACCTCGTACAAAACGAAGATACGTCCTCGTCTTGTCTCTGGACACAACGGTATAAGTTCCACAGATTTTCCCCTGGTAACTTGAGTGGTGTGAATTTTTTTAGAAGTTTCTGCTTTAATTCAGAATATTGGAGTTTATCTAGTGTCGCGTCGGATTTAAAATAATTATAGGCATCTCCATGTAATTTGAATTTCAACAGTTTTAAAGTATCGTCTTCTGACCAACCATCTAATTTCGATCTCGATTCCAACTTATCGAAATATTTTTCACAGTCCCTACCCGAAAAATCTTCGAACGTCATTGATATCATTCCTAACATTGAGGTACCGGAGAATTTAGAAACTAGTGGTAGATTTGCGTTAGAACTTGAAAGCGACATTTTTATTTTATGATCTGATTATTTCTCCCGTGCAATAAACTATATCTTTCACCTACCTGTGACTCCTCTAAAGCTGAAAATGCCTGATCTGCAGCCTAAGACGATCTGAATTCCTGAAAATAGAATATCCTACCCTGACAATTAAAAAGAAAAACTATCACCACACAAAGCAAAAAGTAAATTCAGGTCAATCTAAACGTCCACTCAATAAAAAAAACATCAATTCTTCCCTGAGAAAAATATCATGAACAACACGAACAAAAAAGATTCCAATGAATGGTAGGTTATGCTGTAAATTGAATATGTGATTCCTGAAAAACAATATATTTGTTTCAAAATCACACGCAGGATCCACCTTTCCGATGACGATGACCATTACCTATGAACACAAAAACAAAATTAAATTACCGAAACGTCTCAACTCCCAATATTTTTTTCTTTTAAACAGACCTATTAGCATGACATGCTCAACTTAATTCATTTACCCACTTTAAATCGCCAGTAGAACGAATCAAAATTATCGAATTCATTTCACTTATTTCCCCAACCAGAATTACAAAATTTTGAATCAGAATTATTATTCTTTTCTAATGTACTGCCCTCACTCTCAGAAAACAGATATATTCAATCCCACCGCTGTCACCAAAATGTCGTACCTGCGGGGTGTTTCTAAACACACCTGTACCCGCAAATAAGAAATTTCAAAAGAAACCTTACCTTTTAAGCTTACACACTTTTCCAGCCGAAAGGGAACCTGGATTCGTGCCTTGAGCAAACGCAAGGTCTTATGAAAAAATGTAATCGTTTTCTGAGAGGGGATGAAATAAAAATAAACTGTCATCAAAATCAACAATATAATAATTTAAACAAAATATCTCTTCTACATTTACTGAGCAAAAAAAAACCAAAGCTGCTATGTTTCTACCTTTTCAAAAACCCAACAGTAAGCATAAAGAAAAACAATGATACCGAAAACCAATAAAATAGAGAGCGACGCAGTACCTTCTGGTATATGTATACCTATCTCAAATAATCATTTATTAAAGAAAATGTCTCTCTTACCAGACCAAACACTCCCGAAACACTGATAGTCACAAAACTAAAACAAATTGATTAATTTCCAAATTACCGTTAATTTACTTTTAAAATCTTGAAAAACCGACCGAACTTTACTTCCAATTAATATAGGTACTTCCTACGAATTTTTTGTAAATTCGCATGTTCCCTTTTCGCGATGCACACGCTGTGCCTAATTCACGCCACTGTCGGCACTCCCATCAAAATCTCTTTCGGTTCTCCCTTTAGTTTCTGAAAATTTGCCTATTTATCTTTGACCCCTTGGAATATTCTAGAAGAAATTCGTTTGAGACGACGTGGTCTTACACTATTGGTTAAGAAACCATAAAATCTGGTGATAAGCAGAAAAAAACCGTTGGCTACGCTTCCCGTGGGTTACGCGACCCATTGAACTGTTTATCCGAGTCCCTAACAGCTTACGCCTGTCGAAATTTTAATTTATGTGTCTGAGATTGATCCCACAAGTTTGAATAACTTTCCTCTAGAATTATGGTAAAACTGAATATTTTTCTTTTTAAGATGAAATAATTTCTATCCATTACCCAGGGTACTACAGCAGAGATACCTTCGGTCTCGATCTCAGGCTGACTACGAAATCCATAGAAACTTTTCCAACTCCGTTTCCTCACAATTGCAGTGTTCGAAATCTTCTTATGAACATGCTTTAGCCTGCGGCAAAGACAAAAAGAAGCTTTTCAAATATTGTCATAATAATTTTCGTCCTCCATTTTCTTAATAAAAAGCAATAAATAGCAGGAAATAGGACTAGGAAAAAAACAGATGATCAAGTTTTTTCACATTCGTGGCGACGTTTCGCAAAGGTGTCCCTTTGCTTCTTCAGGCCTGCAATTTATTAAGAGAAAACATACATGTATACAGTTCACTCAAGTAATCAAATAACTTACCAAAAACATGTATCAACTTAAAGAATTAACAGTAAAAAAAAACTACAAACATTAGTCAGAAAGAATGGCATCAATAAACAATAAGAAAACTATAAAGATATCGAAACAAACACAGTAGGCCAGTTACCAAAAGAACTCCATGATAGATAACGTTAAAAACATTCACAATTAATAATGTCAACAAAAGAATAAAACCACAGATGAAGATCACCGATCGTGTACAAGGAATACAGGCAACTAAACATTGTTCAAGGAGTACAAATCGTAGCCTGCATCATAACAGAAACACAAATCTAGAAGACTAACAAGACATCAAATAATATTGATCTAGTCATTACAGTCTCAACTCTTTCTTTTTAGGTCTTTATATTTTGAAATGATAGAACTATAATGAGAGGCTAGATGTTCTGTATCCGTTCTAAAATTAATGGATTCTAGTAAAGTTATATAAAACATTTCTAAAATATTTCGTTTCTTGAAATTTCTCTCCCTATCACAAATCCTGACATCACTAAAATTAATAGAATGCCCCCTATTGAAATAATGTGAGCAGAGGGCTGTTTTTTCTTTATTTTTCACATCTTTCAAGTCATAGATGTGTTGTTTCATTCTGTTTTTTAAATATTGCCTAGTTTGACCAATATACTTCATATCACATTCAGAACATGGGATACTATACAGGGTCTTTCACGAGGAACCTCACCCATATTTATACGGGAAACTACTGAACGTATTTTCATGAAATTCAGCACTTCTAAGTATTTCACGATGCTGATGAAATCTAAAATATTTTCAAGGCATGAGCACCTCCGGTTTTTCCGGAAACGACGTCAACTTCCGTTTTCAAAATTAGAACACCATTTTTTTATTGCAGAAATAGATTCCTTAGAAAATTTCAAGTTATTTTGATGTAACATTTTTCAGTTTTGGTTGGAAAATTCTCCCTGAGCGGGAAAATTCGAAAAAAAAATCGAAAATAGAGCTCCGCTGAAACAAGAATAACTTCGAGGTTTTTGGATGGAAAATTTTCATTTTTGGGATTTTCCAAGATGTATGATTGATGTATCCACTTTAAAAATCGAAATCGCGATTCATGATACAGGGGGTGAAAAAATCGCTTTCAAAGTTAGGGATGACAAAATCGTGAAAAATCAATTTTTTCAAATTAGAACCCCATTTTTTTATGGCAGATATTGAATTTACGTTAAAAAATAATGTGAGTGTATGCATCACACCGTTGCCCTAAAATGGATATTTTCTGAGTTATTCACAAAAAACTGTTTTTCGTCTTGAATTTTCAGCTATTTCTTTTCCCTTCACGCCAAAAAGATGAAATTTTCAGGAACTGTTACTTAAACCATGTTTTAGATTTTACTACCCTAATATGCAAGAGAAAAAAGTTACAGGTTGTTCCTAAATAGATGGCGAATTTGGATTCGAATTTGTATCTGAAACCTCTTTATTTCAACTAATCGGCCATCGGTTTTCTCTCCAGTGATAAATAAGTAATTCTTTATGAACCATATGCAAAAACTTACCATGTTTTACATTCTTTTTTTTTTAATGATACCTAGACATCATTAATTACATCTACTGAATAAAGAGGAATTTGGCAGATGTAATTAATGATATCTATCATTAAAAAAATGAATGTAAAACATGGTAAGTTTTTGCATATGGTTCATAAGGAATTATTTATTTATCACTGGAGAGAAAACCGATGGCCGATTAGTTGAAATAAAGAGGTTTCCGATAGAAATTCGAATCCAAATTCGCCATCTATTTAGGAACAACCTGTAACTTTTTTCTCTTGCATATTAGAGTACTAAAATCTAAAACATGGTTTAAGTAACAGTTCCTGAAAATTTCATCTTTTTGGCGTGAAGGGAAAAGAAATAGCTGAAAATTCAAGACGAAAAACAGTTTTTTGTGAATAACTCAGAAAATATCCACTTTAGGACGAGGGTGTGATGCATACACTCACATTATTTTTTAACGTAGATTCAATATCTACCATAAAAAAATGGGGTTCTAATTTGAAAAAATTGATTTTTCACGATTTTGTCATCCCTTACTTTGAAAGCGATTTTTTCACCCCCTGTATCATGAATCGCGATTTCGATTTTCAAAGTGTATACATCAATCTTACATCTTGAAAAATCCCAAAAATGAAAATTTTCCATCCAAAAACCTCGAAGTTATTCTTGTTTCAGCGGAGCTCTATTTTCGATTTTTTTTTCGAATTTTCCCGCTCAGAGAGAATTTTCCAACCAAAACTGAAAAATGTTACATCAAAATAACTTGAAATTTTCTAAGGAATCTATTTCTGCAATAAAAAAAATGGTGTTCTAATTTGAAAAACGGAAGTTGACGTCATTTCCGGACAAACCGGAGGTGCTCATGCCTTGAAAATATTTTAGATTTCATCAGCATCGTGAAATACTTATAAGTGCTGAATTTCATTAAAATACGTTCAGTAGTTTCCCGTATAAATATGGGTGAGGTTCCTCGTGAAAGACCCTGTATATTAAGTTCGAAAGCTGATCCCTTTCCACTTTGTCATTTAAGTTGCTGTAAATTAATCTACCTACCGTTTTTAAATTAAAGAATACTATATTTACATTTTCTTTATCAAGCAACGTTTTATTTGTTCTGATAGGTGTGATATGAAAGGAATTTTATAAAAGGTCACAGCCTTGTCACAATTTTTGGTTGAATTTCTCTGGTTTAATGTGATCTTTTCTAGTAGTTTATGTACTGTGAAGTCAGAAAATGCTCGGGGATAGTTATTATTTTTTAAAATACATTTAATTCTCTTGATGTTATCAGAATGGTAGATGGTGTCACTTAGATTAATCTATTGTTCAGGGCGAACAATAGATTCGAAATAGCACTGATCTTATATACTAAGGGATGTGTGGAGAAATAATTCACTATTCTACAGACACTTGTAGGTTTCACATACCAGTTCGTTACCACTTTCTGGTCATTTGTTCTCTGTACTAGTACATCTAAAAAAGGGCACAGAATTGTCTGTCTCACGTTCAACTGTGAACTTTATTTTAGGATGATAAGCATTAAAAGATTCAAGGACCACAGTCTCCTTGTCTTCTGGTATGGACAAAATGGTGTCATCTACATAAAATCTAACAAATGGCAAAGGGAACGCCAATCCCTCCACCGCTGTAGAAACAATGTCAAACATTACCAATGTGCATAGAACCGGGCTTGCGATACCCCCCATTGTTGTACCATCTAACTGAGCTATGAATTCACCATCAAATTTGAAGTTGCTAGCCGCAAACAAAAAACCTACAAGTGCCTGTAGAAAAGTGAATTATTTCTCCACACATCCCTTAGTATATAAGATCAGCGCTATTTCGAATCTATTGTTCAGGGCGATTAATCTAAGTGACACCATGTACCATTCTGATAACATCAAGAGAATTAAATGTATTTTAAAGAATAATAACTATCCCCGAGCATTTTCTGACTTCACAGTACATAAACTACTAGAAAAGATCACATTAAACCAGAGAAATTCAACCAAAAATTGTGACAAGGCTGTGACCTTTTATAAAATTCCTTTCATACCACACCTATCAGAACAAATAAAACGTTGCTTGATAAAGAAAATGTAAATATAGTATTCTTTAATTTAAAAACGGTAGGTAGATTAATTCACAGCAACTTAAATGACAAAGTGGAAAGGGATCTGCTTTCGAACTCAATATATAGTATCCCATGTTCTGAATGTGATATGAAGTATATTGGTCAAACTAGGCAATATTTAAAAAACAGAATCAAACAACACATCTATGACTTGAAAGATGTAAAAAATAAAGAAAAAACAGCCCTCTGCTCACATTATTTCAATAGGGGGCATTCTATTAATTTTAGTGATGTCAGGATTTGTGATAGGGAGAGAAATTTCAAGAAACGAAATATTTTAGAAATGTTTTATATAACTTTACTAGAATCCATGAATTTTAGAACGGATACAGAATATCTAGCCTCTCATTATAGTTCTATCATTTCAAAATATAAAGACCTAAAAAGAAAGAGTTGAGACTGTAATGACTAGATCAATATTATTTGATGTCTTGTTAGTCTTCTAGTTTTGTGTTTCTGTTATGATGCAGGCTACTATTTGTACTCCTTGAACAATGTTTAGTTGCCTGTATTCCTTGTACACGATCGGTGATCTTCATCTGTGGTTTTATTCTTTTGTTGACATTATTAATTGTGAATGTTTTTAACGTTATCTATCATGGAGTTCTTTTGGTAACTGGCCTACTGTGTTTGTTTCGATAGCTTTATAGTTTTCTTATTGTTTCTTGATGCCATTCTTTCTGACTAATGTTTGTAGTTTTTTTTTTACTGTTAATTCTTTAAGTTGATACATGTTTTTGGTAAGTTATTTGATTACTTGAGTGAACTGTATACATGTATGTTTTCTTTTAATAAATTGCAGGCCTGAAGAAGCAAAGGGACACCTTTGCGAAACGTCGCCACGAATGTGAAAAAACTTGATCATCTGTTTTTTTCCTAGTCCTATTTCCTGCTATTTGTTGCTTTTCAAATATTTGAGATCATCATGCAATAGTAAAGTCGCAGTATCAAGGGTTAAAAACAGCTCGAATTTGCTATGCCAGGATGATACTGAAACTGCCAATGTTCTCTCCGATGCATTTTCTTCTGCGTTTACCATAGAACCCTCGGGCCCAGTACCAATTCCATCCATCCCTCTTGTAGCTGCAGAACTAAACAATATTATGTTCAGTGACGAGCTGATTAGAAAACAATTTTCTAATCTCAAAACATCATCCGCTCCTGGACCCGACGGTATTTCCGCATCCCAACTCAAGCTGTGTACTGAGGGAATTGTTCTACCATTGTCAATTATTTTCCGCCAATCTTTCGCCTCCTCTACAGTTCCATCAGCTTGGTTATCGGCATCCATCACACCTATTTTCAAGAAGGGCGATAAACTCAACCCTAACAACTATAGACCAATCAGCCTGACCTCAGCTGCTAGTAAAATAATGGAGAGAATAATATGCGATGCAATTTTGACGTTTTCATCTGCCAATAATATCATCCCTAACCAGCAGCACGGCTTTCTTCCGGGAAGATCAGTTCTTACCAATCTGATGTCTTGCATGAATGAATGGGCGAAAGCATGGGACGCAGATCTGCCAGTCGATGTCATATATCTTGACTTCGCCAAAGCATTTGATTCTGTGCCCCATCGTCGTCTCATAGCCAAGCTTTCCCACCTGGGTATACGGGGAAAGTGTCTTTCTTGGATTGGGTATTTTTCGAGCGGGAGATCCTTTCGAGTTAGAGTGGGGGGTGGATACCCCACACCAGATGCCCGCGTAACCAGTGGTGTTCCTCGGGGCACTGTTCTCGGTCCAATTCTCTTTCTTTTATTTACTTCTGATCTCCCACCTTCCCTCAGTTGCGCTCTGTTTGCCGACGACACGAAGCTCTACAACTACCCGCTCACTTCTGCAGGAGTCCTTCAGCGTGACTTCGACACGCTGCGTCGTTGGTTTGATCGATGGATGCTGCCACTCAACATAGAAAAATGTTGTGTTCTTCACGTAGACAAAAAAAAACCCAAAGTGGTTTATTTCATTCAGAATAACCTGTTAAGAACTGTCGATCTCCTTGTGATCTGGGAGTAACTGTAACATCCGATTTGTCCTGGTCAAATCACATTGCGAACATCTGCAAAAAGGCCAAACAAGTTTACTTTATGCTATACCGCTCTTTCAAGGGTTGTACTCTCCGAACATCCAAGATCCTGTACCAGTCCTACATTCGTCCTATAGTAGAGTTCGCTGGACCGGTTTGGTGGCCTTCCCTGAAAGGTGACACCGATAGATTGGAACTGGTCCAACGTCTTTGCACTAGGATTTCCTACGGTCGTCAACGCCCAGACTATGGCACTCGGCTGCAACTCTTGGACATCCCCAGTTTCCAGAAGCGACGTGAAAGAGGTGACCTCATCATAACATTTCGAGCCCTTCACGGTTCCATTGATGCAGACGTACAGAACCTTTTCACAACCAACCGAAATCAACTTAGAGGTCATCGATTCAAGCTCGCCAAAGGAAACTTCAAAACTGCTGTTCGACAGAATTTTTTGCACAATAGAATATTTGAAAGCTGGAACCAACTACCCCCTGACGTCGTCAATGCATCTTCGGTAAATAGCTTCAAGAACCGCTACGACGCCTGGATATCTTCCCAATAGCGGATATTCTTCTTCACTTTTTTGTAGTTCTTTTTTTATATAATTTCTCAACTATGTGAGTTTATAGGAATTATTCCTCAACTCTTGTTATATTGAATAATAATGATAATAATAATCAACCGCACGGGTGTGGTTCGGTTTCTGCCCCGCCACATGGGGGGTGACGTCCCCACGGCCCGAGTTACCTGGGCCACCAAGGGTAAATGGTGGCAAACCCATGAACGAGAAGTGGAAACCGATATCATGGCAGAAGATCGAGATGCCACTCCACCTGCTGGCTCGACCACCGTGAGGAGGACTGCCCGCAGGGGAGCTCGCAACGCACTTATCCAGTGGAGCCGCGAAATGAATATTAAAGTAATGCGAGCTTTTCATTACGTGAAAGATTGCGAGGACAAACCACTTCCTGGATGGAGAAGAGAAATCTTCAAGGGATCGAATTATCCCAGAAGATCGCGGGATGTGCACAGCAGGCTGTGGATTTGCAAACATCGTGCGGAAAATTCTGAACTAGTGGGAGGAACTGAAATGTTTTTTCACTGGTTCATAGAAGAATTACCAGCTCAAGCTGAGAACGGGAGACCGATGAGGAAGAATAATAATCATACATACTACTGGTACTGGTACTGGTACATTCACCAATTTCACTCATGATGTCGTAGCATCTTTGCCCATTCAACTGCAGGATTTTCAGACGAGTCATGGCTTATACGCCATTACTCATCCTAGCCCTTAGCCATTGTTCCTTCTTCTTGTAGAAGGGACACTTGGTACTTATCGTACTATGCCCATCCCCAGTCTTTCCTTTCGCCCTGCACGTTCGGCACGATTCAACCTCTTGGCAATCTTTGACGACATGCCCCTCTTTTCCACACTTTCTGCAACTGTGTTTTCAGCTTGCAATCTTTCACCAGGTGCCCGATGTCGAGGCTCTTCACTCTGCAGGCCCGGAAATGGAGATATACTCTCCTTTCCTTCAGCCATGCCGCTCTGACCATAAGTGGCACTTCAACTACCACATTCCCCACTTCGTTCTTGGAGTTCCTACTCCGAACTTTCACACTTTGGCGGAAGTCTTCCACCGACATGTTCACTCCATTCTTTCTGTGGAGTTCATTGATGAACTCCACCTCAGACATACGAGAAGGTACATCATAAATGATCACCCTTTCTCCTAGTTTCCTCTAGGATTCCCGACACTTAAACCAGCCTGTTGGAGCTTCTCACACTCCTTCAGGCTGTTCAATTCATCCTGAGAGGTTGTCTCTATGACAATCCCTTTAACATCCTTACATTTCCTTACTGTACCCACCTCAGCCAGAAGCCTCTGTTTCACTTCCTCGCTCCCAAGGCTACCACCTGCGTCTTTTACGACACAGGCATAGCTTTTGGGAGCCGTTTTCGCTCCCTTTGCCACCTTTGCTCTTTCTTTCTGAGGGGGTGCCCTTGCGGGACCCTCCACCTTTTTTGCTTCTACACTCACACTAGCGCTCGTGCCAAGGTCGCCCTTAAGCACTCGCGCCTCCCAATGAAGCACACCAAGATCTCCCGCAAGGAGGACTGAGACATTGCTAAGAGTATATTCACAAGGCAACGACTTGAATGGGCAATAAGCACCTTCCAGCCGTATAAATCCCCAGGAGTAGATGGGGTGTTTCCGTTACTCCTACAGAAAGGAGTGGAGAAGATCCTTCCTCATCTACTGAATATCACAAGAAGCAGCTTAGCATTGGGTCAGATACCTGAAAAGTAGAGAAAGGCAAAGTAACTTTCATTCCCAATGCAGGGAAAAAGGACGGGACTGACCCTCGATCCTTCAGACCCATTTGCCTAACATCGTTTCTTCTTAAAACGACGGAGAAAGTCGTAGATAATAACATAAGAACGGAGCATCTGGAGAAAACAAATCGCGATGTGTGTCTTCCTGAATGTATCTGGGGCCTTTGACAACACAACACACATGGATCTATGAGGTGTTAACGACGAGGATAGCTGAGACATCGATGGGCGAGGAATCCGTCTTCGTCAAAGCTACACGTGGAATACCTCAGGGTGGGGTATTATACCCCCTTCTTTGGAGCCTGGTAGTGGATGAACTTCTACACAGGCTAACGGAGCTTGGCTTTGAATGTGTAGGCTATGCGGACGACATAGTCCTAATAATTAGAGGCAAATTCGAAGGCACTCTCTGCGACCTATTGCAGAAGGGCCTTAGAATTATTGAGCAGTGATGCTTGTCAGTGGGGCTGAACATCAACCCAACCAAGACCACATCGATTCCGTTCACTCAGAAGAGGAAACTTCCAGCCATGAAAACGTTAGTATTAAACGGAAATATCTAGTATCAAGAATATAAATGGTGGTATAAGGATCAAATTGCAGGAAATTGACACAATGTCAGTTCGCCGACGTTTCGGAAATATATTTTTCCATCTTCAGGGCTCTAAAAAATTAGAGAACATCATGAAACAAGATATCTACAATAATCTTATACAAACAGGGAAATTACGAGCTACTCCTTAAACTACTGACTAGAAAAATTACAGAACACAGTATGATGTAAATAGAAATACATACAGATACACAAAAACACTTTGAAATATTAAAATGTATAACAATATATAATATACAGGGTGTCCGGTAAACCTTGTACAATATTGAAACTGGTGATAGACCAGGTCATGACTGTTCAGAATATCAGAATTTCACCTCAGTAAAAATATCACCATTTTCGAGATAATGGGCATTTTCTAAATATCTAGAAAATCACTTATAATCGAAATACCACTCCTTCCAAAAATAATTATACCAACTTTCATACCATTTTAGAGTCTGGACAAAATGGGCATTCTTTTGTTATGAATGTTCACCTCCACGTGGTCCAGACAATAATTTCAAACTTTCGTTAATAGAAATTGGTGGGATTCCAATCTGGCATTTTACCTCTATTTCTTGAAAAATGTTTCAAGTTCTGAAAAACTGTTTCGTACGTCTGAAAGCATCAGTCATCATTAATCTTCAGCAACAAAGATATTTGAATTAGCACTCAAAAAACGGAGGTGAGGTAGTGATTTTCTAGATATTTAGAAAATGCCTATTATCTCGAAAATGGTGATATTTTTACTGAGGTGAAATTCTGATATTCTGAACAGTCATGACCTGGTCTATCACCAGTTTCAATATTGTACAAGGTTTACCGGACACCCTGTATACAAGTACTTACAGACTAGACAAAAGTGTCTTCCCAAAATCATATCATGAAAATTCAAATCAATCATCCAATAATTAGCTCGAAAAGAAAGCATAACCGATTAAAAGTAGGGACAACAATGCGACCGATGCTGAAACAACATGCAGACAGACGTGGGGAAGTCAAAGAAACGACGGACTGGGAACAATATAGGATAAAAAACATAGACGTACGTGTGTGGCGTGTTGAAAGATCAACAATAAAACGTGAAATTGAAAGGGGTCCGAATTGTTACTTAATTTTAAGTTCCTAAGCTGTTTGTTCGTTTTTTCAATAAAGGATAATAAAATCGACTGAGTTGTTGAATATCTGACCGAGAATTTACTGAGTCGTGCACAGTTATTTGTAACATCTCAAACATCAACCGATTACCTAAGTATGGCTCCCTATTTAGTATTTGAACGTCTTCAAAATCGAAACTATGACCTGTGCTCACACAATGTTCAGCCAAAGCTGTTTTGGGGTTAGTGATAGGCAAGCGAACGGACCTTACATGTTCCTGTATTCTTGACTTCAAGTATCGACCTGTCTGTCCTATATAAACTCGGGAACAATTCGAACAATTGATTTTGTACACTAAGTTTTAGTTCAAAAAAGTTGGTGTCGGGTACTTGATAACATCAAAAAAAAGTCTACCTAGTGTGTTCGAACTCTTGAAGGACACTTTCACGTCCTCTTTTTGAATAATTCTGGAGAGTCTTTCTGAGAGACCTCTAATGTACACAAGTTTATGGTAACGTAGAACCGTGTTTGAAGACCCTTCAGATGCAGAGATCTGTGGTTGAGAGATTTTAGGAGATTCCCTCAATATTTTATTGATTAAAGAGACCGGATAACTATTGCTCAGAAGAATTGTCTTAATGTACTTGAGATTCTTTTCATAATAATAATAATAATAACTGTCAGGAATGCAAAAGATACACGAACCTCAACACCAAATTGGCATCGATGAAGAACAGAATAATCTTCTTACTACAATGCAGACAATTGAAGATCTACCCTAACCACATTAAAAACAACATCAGACAAATATACTCACTACAACTGGACGAGCACCCCTACACCAGACAAGTCGACAAAATCATGAAGAATTTTCGGAGAGCCGTCCTTAACCTAAAGATAAAGATCAGTCTTTGGAAGAAGAGAAATTTACAGCAGACCATTAATTCCCTTAAGACCACACTAGATACATCCCTTGAAGAACACACCTGGAGAACGATAGAACAGTACACCAAAATCAGATCAGAGCGTACATTCCTGAGAATAAAAAGAACCAATAGACAAAAACTGAGAAAACTGGAAGACCAACAAAGGCAACCTATCACAATAACCGAAAGCAATAAATTCCTTTTAAACTACACCAATGTAGAAATTCCAAAAGAAGCCAGAATTGTTTTAGGTATGGGCCCAAAACACGGTATCGTTCCAAGAAATGTCCCAGTTCTAAATGTAATAAAGGATGTAGAAGGTTTTGTTCATGCACTCACCATTGAAGAAGATGAGAAAAATACCATTAGGTCGAGATGCATGAGAATACTACTCAATTTTCTGGACAGACCATGTGATGTGAACCCTCTAATCAAAAACTATAAAACAACATCTAAATTCATAAAAGATAACCCAGACATTATCATAGGTAGATCAGACAAAGGCAATACCACAATGGTGATGTATAGAGAAGAATACACTAGAGAAGTAACCAACCTGTTAGACGACAACACCACTTACCAACTTCTGGATAGGGACCCAACGAAAAGATTTCAGGAAACAATAAACAAATTCTTAAAAATACTCAAAGATAAAAACATGATCAGTGAAACACAGTACAACACTTGATAAGACACAACAGCACACCTCCACAACTATATTGCTTGAGGAAGACACATAAACAAACAATAAGTTTTAGACCAATTGTGAGCTGCATGAGTTCTCCTAGTTACAATGTGGGTGTTTTCCTACACAACATTCTAGGTAGTGTGCTGTCTTCGTCAAGATTCAAGGTGAGAAACTCGTTCTCTTTGGTGGAGGAATTAAAGACTATTCAAGTTCCGAACAACTATGAACTTGTGTCCCTTGATGTTGTATCTCTCTTCACGAACATACCGAAGGTCCTTGTCATCCAACTGATCATTAAAAGATGGAACTATATAAGCTGTTTCACAAGTCTGGACAGAGATATGTTCACTGGGTTGGTAGAGATATTATTTGATACAGCCTATTTCACTTTTGACGGAAGGGCCTACAAACAACTAGATGGAACAGCTATGGGGTCTCCACCCAGCTCTGACATTGCAGAGTTGGTGATGCTTGAAATATTTGAATATGTTTCTGACAGACTTAATTTCATGGTACCATTGATGAAACTATATGTGGATGACACTTTACTACTCCTACCAAAAGACAAGATTGAATCAACTCTCAACATCTTTAACTCATTCTGTTGCGTCATGATAAAAATGTTGCTTGAGCGATGGCTAAATGTCGTTAACTTACGCGTAAACGAAGTCAACATTGGTGGCTTCATCTTACCCGTCAATTACACTCAGCCCACTTCCACGGCATGGAGCAGGGAAGTGAGCAGAGAAATGAGCATAGTGAGAATGTAATCACCTCACTTCTACTGCCACTCGTGCTGCTACTCGCGTTGCCGGTCACTCCCTAAATTAGCGGTTTTTCGTGCGGCAGTCAAAGGACCGGCAGCGCAAGTGGCATGGAGTGATCACATTCAGCCCAGTTACTGTCGTGCCTGAGTTGCGCACGTTGTCGTATCAATTGATTGAAATCGTTAATTGTTGCGAAAAATGTCGACCGAGTGGAGCAATGGAAAAATAATATCATTTCTAGAATACCTTGAGAGTGAAAGAGTGATATGGGATTCTTCTGATGAAAACCATAAACTTAAGCACAAAGTGCACGATGGTTGGAAGGATGTTTGGAATTGAGGAATTAAAGTGAGAAAAAAGTCACTTAAGGCGACATTCAGACCTCTTCTGATGTCAGGATCAGGTGCAATTTCGTCGTCCGCAATTGCCAAAACTTGATCGCGAGAGAAATGTTTGAGCTGAGTGTAAATACTCGCTGCCTTTCCATACTGCCGCAGAAGTATTCCGGGAAATATTTCTGGCAGCGCGAGTAGCAGTGGAAGTGGCTGAGTGTAATTGAGGTATTACTCCGCAATGAAACGCATATTCTCGTTTCTTCTTCGCTTAACAATTGATTGCTAATTTTCCTCGTGAAAAGTTATTTCTCGCACGCTGATTACCTATTTTTGATATTTTCGCTAATTTTGATATAATCCGCTTTTGACAACGTTCGCATTGAACGTCGCTTTGATATTGCTGATTTCGCAAAATTTGTGGTTTCAACAACGCATCCAGAAATCTGAAGATAGGAGCTGATTTACAGCAGCCAAGGGTCCCTGAGAAGAGCTGGGATTTGGGGCAGAGCTGCCCTACGTCTTTGAAAACTGACGGTCAGGTAAGTCATCATTGTTGACCGATATTTTTATGATCATTGACTGTTTTTACAACATTTCGCCATCGCTCCAGCTTCAGAACGCTAAAATACAGTTCGCTTTTCTCTTAAATTAAAACTGAGCTACCGGAAGTACCATTGGTCCTTTTCGCGACCGGATATTGAATTTTCGCCTTTCTCATTTATTTTCCTCTGAAATCAACCTTTAGTTGATCGCCTTTTGTTTATTAGAACATTTTTTGCACTTTTTACGCATCTGGTATTTAATAAAGTGAGTTTCGCTTATCGCAATTCGCAAATCAACACAAGTTGATTCCACACATTGAAATAAATTATTTGAAGTGACATCGTTTATGCACATTCTATATAAAACGATCATTCATTTTGAAAATTTCAAAAGTTATCTTTGTGCTGGTTTCAGCAACGCATTTTGGTGTTTTGAACCACTATTTGCTTATATAAGCAATTTGATTATATTTTTTCTTCCGCCAAATAAAATCTCTCATCCAAGCATGGCAGATTTCAAGCTAAAAAGGGCGAAGTTCATTAGAAATTCTTGTATCAGTGAACTAGCTTCACTTTTGGATCTTGCCAACAAAGCAAAATCAGATCCTACGATTGGAACTTCCTTTAAAATTCGCTTCACCGAACTTGATGAGGTTCGTGAAGAATTTAATAAGCAACACCAAATAGTAGCTGCTATTCTTTTACAAGGTGACGATGTTGATCTCACTGCGGAGGAGGATATAAGACGTGAATTTCAAAATAATTTCTTCTCCGTTAAAACAGTTTACGCACAATTGTTCGATCCAAATGGAGAGTTTCTGAACGTTTCAGCGCAGTCTGTTTTAACTCGAAAACAGAGTCTTGACTCTTGTGTTCCAGGTGCGCCGAAGTCACCAAATGTTCGTCTTCCTCAAATTGAATTGAAACAATTTAGAGGCGATTACACTCAATTTGTGACCTATATTGATGTCTTCGATGCTCTTGTGCATAACAATTCTTCTTTAACAGAAATTGAAAAGTTCAATTATTTAATTTCCTCATTGGAAGGACCGCCTCTGTCTTTAGTTCGCACCTTACCTATGACCGCTGGTAATTATCCAATAGCTTACGATTCCTTAGTTAGTCAATTTTCTAATGAAAGATTGCGGGCTCAAGCTCATTGGAATGCAATCGAAAATACGCCTAAAATAAATTGCAATAATCAAACCGCACTTCGTAAAGTGCTAAAATACATTCACTGAAAACTTAGCCGCACTCAAAAATATGAAATTTGATGTAGAGTCTTGGGACTTTGTTATGTTCATGTTATTGATAAAACGTCTGGATAATGCTACCGTAGCACACTTCGAACTTGAAAAATGTTCTTCATCTATTCCCGAATTCAAAACACTTGTTGAATTTTTGAATAAATACTGCATTGCAATGGATACTTATAGTTCAAATAATAACTCTAGATCATTCAAACAAAATAGAACGCCTTCTAATGCAAAATCACGCATAGGATCCTACTTCTCCAATGATAATAACCCTAATCAGCACACAAAAAATGCTCCCATATGCGCTCTTTGTAAACAAGATCATGTCTTACATTCTTGCTCTAGATTTTTGGAAAAAACTCCTCAAGAACGTCACTCTTTCGTCAAGCAAAAGCATTTATGTTTCAATTGTTTGAGTAATATTCACGATTTGCGCTCGTGTAAATCCGTGCATACATGTCGAAAATGCCGTGAACGTCATCACACATTACTGCACCTTTCGCAACCTTCAGGTCGATCTCAGGTCGATTCAGCAGTGCCTTCGACCTCTTCTGAGGGGGCAGTTTTGACAGCATCTGCTGGTGTTTGTCACAAGTCATCTGCGGTTCTCTTATCCACTGCCTTAATCGATGTTCGGGATAATTTTGGTGAATATCATAGTTTTCGCTGTTTGATTGATAGTGGATCTATGTCTTCATTTATTAGTCGTAAAGCCGCTAATTTGTTAGGTTTGCCCCGCCAGAAAGTTGATGTAGAGGTAAAGGGTCTTGGTTCCATGAAAACGAACGCTACTCATGGTTCCGTAACTTTAATGTTTCGCCCATTCAAATTGAATGATCCCGTCATTTTGACGAGCGCAATAATTCTTGATCGAATTTGTGACAAGGTTCCTGCCTATCAGGTTCCTGAATCTGCTTGGTCCCATTTGATGGGCTTGAATTTGGCAGATGAAAGGTTTCATGCACCGGGTACGATTGATATTTTATTGGGCGCGGATGTTTTTCCAAAAATCTTACAATCAGATCAAATTATTGGAAAACCTGGGCAGATTGATGCAATTAAAACTGCCTTGGGGTATATCTTGATGGGTAAATTCGAATATGAAAGTAACGCATCAATATCAACGTTTTTTATTTCATGCTCTGATTTGACAGCTGATATTTCGCTACAGAAATTCTGGGAACTTGATTCTGTGCCCACTGTTGAACCATTATCTTCAGACGATAAATTATGTGATCAACTGTTCTCGGATCAGCATTGTCGTGATAGCAACGGTCGATACATCGTCTCTCTTCCATTTCGTAGTGTTTTGCCACAATTCACGGAAATGCGTGAATTGGCACTGAGCAGATTCATTTGTCTTGAACGTAGACTGGTAAAAAAACCAGAACTATACAAACTTTACATTGATTTCATGCGTGATTATCTGGAATCGAATCATATGGAAATAGTTCCTGCAAAATTCTATACATTCGAATTCCTTTTATCTTCCACATCATTGTGTTGTGAAGACTCAAAATGAGCAGACCAAAATCAGAGTCGTTTTCAATGCTTCCGCTAAGTCGCCTCACCCAGGGGAGGGTTCGCTGAATGATCATTTGCTGTCGGGTAAGAAACTTCAAAAAGATATTTTGGCCATTTTACTGCACTTTCGTTTACATGAGTACATTGTGTGCGCCGATATCAGACAGATGTACCGCATGATAAGGATAAAATCAGACCATGCTGATTATCAGCGCATTATATGGAGATTTTCAGTTGATGAGAATCCCCAAGATTTCCGATTATTAACAGTTACTTATGGTGTTAATAGCGCTCCATATCTAGCTTTGCGCACTCTCATCCAGTTGACTGAGGATGAGGGAGCGGATTTTCCTTTAGCATCAAAGGCGTTACTTGAAGATACGTACGTAGATGATATTGTAAGTGGAAGTTCAACATTGGAAGGGGCTCATCATTTACTGAAAGAGTTGGTTGATCTTCTGAAAAGGGGGAATTTTGAACTTAGGAAATTTTCTTCTAATGTTCCTTCAATATTGTCAGGGATACCCTCTTCGCACCTTTCAATTGATCCACTATCGTTCGATCGAAATGATGAACACGCCTCTCTCAAAGTCTTGGGTTTGCAATGGGACCCACCACAAGATTGCTTTCGCTTCAGCGTACAACTCTCGGAAAAGACTTCGACTAAACGCCATTTGCTCTCTCAAATTGCACGCATTTATGACCCTATTGGTTTTTTGGCACCAGTGACCTTTCTCCTCAAGCACCTCATGCAACAGGTTTGGTCATCGGGTGTTGGATGGGATGATAGACTCCCTGCGGATATTTATCGTGTTTGGGATAAATTTATTTCGGACATTGCAATTTTATCCTCTATTAATATTCCACGCAAACTTATTACGCCCATGGTAAAATCTTATAACCTTTTGGGATTCTGCGATGCTTCAGAAAAGGGTTATTGCGCAGTAGTTTATATAAGAACAGCTGATGATGAAAATTTGAGTATTAACAAATTCCTTTGTGCCAAAAGTAAAGTATCTCCACTTAAACGCATCACTATTCCACGTCTTGAACTATGTGGCGCTGTATTGTTGGCTAACCTTCTCTCATTTTGCCTTGAAACCTTCCAAAATTCAGTTAATTTCACAAAAGTTTACGCTTTCACTGATTCCCAAATCACCCTAGATTGGATTAAGGGGTCTCCGCATCGCTGGCCAACTTTTGTCTCGAATAGAGTTGCACATATCCAAGACAGGATACCTAGTGCCTCCTGGCATCACGTGGAATCGCAGAATAATCCTGCTGATTCAGGATCTAGAGGCTTATTTCCCTCAGAATTTGCCTCCCACTCACTATGGTTTGATGGACCACAAAAATTGCCCAACTCGCTATTTTCTTCTCTCTTGAATGGAGATACGGATTCCATAGATAACTCTGATGGGAATGTTGTTTGCTTGAATGTTTCAAGTGAATTTCCTTCAGACGCAATAATTTCTCTGCTGGACAAGTTCTCTTCGCTTGCAAAAATTCAGAGAATTCTAGCTTACGTTCTTCGCTTCAAAAATAATATAAAAAATGGAACAACGAAACGCTTTGGAAATCTTACGCTAGTTGAACTAAACGAAGCTCTGCTTCGTATGGCATATGCCACGCAACAGGAAACCTTTTCCGCCGAACTTAAAAGAAAGACGTTCCCTAAACATTTTCAAAGATTGAATGTATTTGGAGACGAACTCGGTATATTGAGAGTTGGTGGTAGAATAGATGCATCCACTTTATCGTACGATTCCAAGCATCCAATTCTTTTGCCTAAAAAGAGCCGTTTGACATATCTCGTTATCGATTTGTATCATAAAAAGTATTTACACGCCGGACTACGTACCATTCGGTTCCTAATCGCCCAAAGATTTTGGATCCTCAGTGGCAAGAAAGCTATATCTTCGGTTTTGAGTAAATGTTTACAGTGTTTTAGAACTCGTCCTTCAAGCTATCAACCCCCTATGGGAGCACTCCCTTCATCACGAATTTCTCAGATAAAGCCTTTCAGTAGAAGTGGAGTAGATTTCGCAGGTCCTTACTCTATAACGATGGGACGCTATCGAGGTGCCAAATCGACAAAGGCTTACATTTGTCTGTTTGTGTGTTTCGCTACAACAGCCCTTCACTTGGAACTCGCAACGGAGCTATCCACTGAATCGTTTTTAGCTGCTCTTCAACGCTTTATCGCACGTCGGGGAAGAGTCAGTCACTTATATTCTGACTGTGGTACTAATTTCGTAGGTGCAAGTCGCGAAATCGTCAAACTTATGAAGAATGCCACTGAAAAGGAGCAGATTATCTGGCATTTCAACCCTCCTTCAGCACCACACATGGGCGGTTTGTGGGAGGCCGGAGTCAAGTCTGTGAAATCTCACTTGACTCGGGTTTTAGGTGCTCAAATCCTCACCTATGAGGAATTTTATACGCTGTTGTGTCTCATTGAAGCAATCTTGAACTCCAGACCTCTGGAAGCACTAACTGCAGACCCAGAGGACGTCTCCGCCCTCTCGCCGGGTCATTTTCTCACCTTAGAGCCTCTCAATGCCCTACCATACCCAGACATCACACAATTGCCTTTGAATCGCCTTAGCCGTTGGCAATGTCTGCAGCGCATTCAACAAGATTTTTGGAGGCGTTGTCATCGCGAATACCTGCACACATTGCAACAACGTTCGAAATGGCTTGTTTCTGACGAAAATCCTCCTAAACTTGGAGATCTCGTTCTCATTAAGGATGAGAGGCTTCCCCCCACTCAATGGGCTCTTGGAAGAATTGCTTCATTGTCTATTTCTGATGATGGAAGCTCTCGTATTGCCACTGTAAAGACCAGAACTGGCTCCTTGAAGAGGCCTGTCGTCAAACTATGCCCTTTACCCACTGGAACTTGATAAGTAATTTTTCAGTTCAGGTTGGGTGGTTATTTTTTTTTTCATTATTTTTGTATAATTTGTTCATTGTTCAGGTAAATCGAATTACTGTGACATATTCGCTTTCGTACCGCTTTAATACGCAATGGCCAATGTTATGTTACGGAGTACGATCATTTTTTGTTTTTTCTCTTTCAATTTGCCATTTTTTGCGGCCGGAGAATGTTGCGTCATGATAAAAATGTTGCTTGAGCGATGGCTAAATGTCGTTAACTTACGCGTAAACGAAGTCAACATTGGTGGCTTCATCTTACTCCGCAATGAAACGCATATTCTCGTTTCTTCTTCGCTTAACAATTGATTGCTAATTTTCCTCGTGAAAAGTTATTGCTCGCACGCTGATTACCTATTTTTGATATTTTCGCTAATTTTGATATAATCCGCTTTTGACAACGTTCGCATTGAACGTCGCTTTGATATTGCTGATTTCGCAAAATTTGTGGTTTCAACAACGCATCCAGAAATCTGAAGATAGGAGCTGATTTACAGCAGCCAAGGGTCCCTGAGAAGAGCTGGGATTTGGGGCAGAGCTGCCCTACGTCTTTGAAAACTGACGGTCAGGTAAGTCATCATTGTTGACCGATATTTTTATGATCATTGACTGTTTTTACAACATTTCGCCATCGCTCCAGCTTCAGAACGCTAAAATACAGTTCGCTTTTCTCTTAAATTAAAACTGAGCTACCGGAAGTAACACATTCCATGAAAAACTAAAATTTACCATGGAAAGAGAAAGTAATGGAAGCATCCCTTTCCTGGATATCTTGGTGACAAGAGAAGGTGATGAATTAATTACTAATTGGTATTGCAAACCATCGAACTCGGGACGCTGCTTGAACTTTTTGTCCAACCATAGTGCTCAACAGAAGAGGAATGTTGCTATCAATCTGATCCACAGAGCGTTGACACTTGGCCACGAGAGGTTCAGGAGTGAGAACATCCAGAAATTAACTGGCATACTTTTGAACAACAACTATCCTAAATATTATATAAAAAGGACAATAAACAACTACCTCAGTGGACGTAACCTTACAGCCAACACAAGAAAGATTCATGACTCTGGACCACCTTCAGATAACAAGAAATTTTGCCGACTGGTATTCTACCCAGAATTGTCATACAGACTGTGTGATATATTCAAGCAGTTCGGTTACACAGCAGCGTTTTACAACATCTTAGATGGAAATGGAGTTTTCTTCAGTAGAATAAAAGACTGATCTTGACTGGTCGGAGCATATAACCGAGGCTTGCAGTAAAGCTAAGAAGGCCGCCTACCTCATTCAGCGGTCTTTCAGGGGTTGTAGTATACAGACTGCCAAATTGCTGTACACAACCTACGTGAGGCCTATCCTGGAGTACGCCGGGCCAGTTTGGTGGGTAGCTCTAAAATCTGACTCACAGCTTCTTGAGTCTATACAGAGATGGTGCACAAGAATCCCGTTTTCCTGGTTCTCTCGACCAAGCTACGAAGCAAGGATGGGATTATTTGGGCTGACCAGTTTCGAGGACCGGCGTGCCAGGGGTGACATGATAGTGGCATTTCGGGCTACGCATGGATTCTTTGGTGTAGACCTTGAACATTTATTTCCTTTAAATACAAACCATCTTCGCGGACATAGTTTCAAACTTGCCAAGGAATCCTTTAAGACCACCTGCCGGATGAACTTCCTACCAAACAGAATTTTCGACGTTTGGAATCGTCTCCCGAATGAAGTGGTGAATGCTGTTACTGTCAACAAGTTCAAGAACAAGTTCGACCGATGGAGAAGTCCTTAAATTTATCTTCTTTCTAGCATACATTAATATCAGTTCTGTATTGAGTGTATAGGTTTAACCTCCACTCTTATTGTATTGTAATAATAATAATAATAAAAAAATTCCTCCGGATAAACAATCAAACGTAGTGTATGAGGTGGCCTGCTCGAGTTGTGAAAGAGTGTATGTGGGACAAACTAAACAATATTTGGGTGAAAGAATAAGACAACATGTAAGAGATGCAGCACACGTACACAGTGATCGTGGGAACAGAACAGCCCTAGCCCAACATATAAAAAGAGAGGGACACAAATTTGATTTTAAAAATGTGACAATTTTAGATAGGGAACAGAATTACTCAAGAAGATTGATCAGTGAAATGGTGTTTATAAGAAAAAAGAATTCTGTAGATTTTAGAGAAGATACTAATAATCTCAGCAAATTTTATGATTGTGTCAGTTCTAGAATTCTATGACTTGTACCTGTTAAAATTTATGTTCTATGTTTGTGACGTATATCTAAGTTGACAGAAAAGACAGTTTGTTGACAATTGCTAATTAATGTTCACGTGTGAGAAAATAAGATTTTGATTTCCAATAATCCAACATTGATCCAGAGAGCATTTTGAGATTTTCACCACTATAACGAGGTAACAACTGATTTTGTTTTATTCCTTTATTCTAAAATAAAAATTTTTGCAGTCTTGAAAAAGGAACCATCGGTTCCGAAACGTCGACGAAGTTATAAATTGAGTTTTAATTAGTCCAATTCCCTACGATACCCTGAATTTTTAAGAACATGGACGAGAACACAGCGGAAATAATAACTTTATTCATATAAGATATGACAATAAACATATGATCTAAAGTACAGTTGAACCGAAAAGAAGACCGTGAAACCTGAGCCAGGCTCGTGCTTTCCACAATCTTCCCTCATTTATTGAACAAAGAAAACATTCGACCATAATAAATCACAACTATTTTCCTAGAACAACTGAAAGACACTGAAAAAAAAAGCAAATATTCCATGAGCAATCTTTGGGGAGAGAGAGCGATAAGCAGCAAAGAACAGAAATGGTCTTCCCTTTCATACTACTTTAAAATGTCATTGAACTTTTTTATTTTTCCTACCACATAGTTCATTAATGTGTCCCGATTTCTTTTGATCCTTGTATTTATATTCCTCAAAGAAGCCGGCAGAAGGTTGAGGAATTTAGGACCCATGAAGCAAAGGTTTCTCTCTAAATGACTCCTCTGAAAGAACGGCACTACTACTGATGCATTTTGTTTGAATCTTGTGGGATAACTGTGATCAACAAAATTCCTATTGTCTCTTATTTGGTGTATTAAAGCATTGAAAATATATAACTGTCTGATATCGAGTTTTTTTGATTCTGAAAACAATAGTTCAGAACTGAAAGTTTTTCTCACGTTTAATATGATCTTCAAAATGAATTTCTGCACTATTTGCAAGCCCTCCAAGGCATTGTTATAAGAGCCACCCCATATACCTATTCCATAGCGCAATATTGATTCCACTAACGATTCATAAACCCTTAGTAAACATGCTCTGTAGTTGTTTCACGGAGCATATAAAAAACAGTTATCAATTTTTTACATCTCTTTTTTAAGTACTGCGTGTGGACTTCCCATCTTAGATGCTGGTCAAAATATACTCCCAGATATTTAATCGATGTCGTTTTGTCTAATTTTGGACAAGAACAGTCACTGCGGTTGCATTGTGTCTGGTGGACTGACATAGAAGTGAAATGTGGCTGGCCTATTATTGTAAGCGAGAATGTGACAAATTTAGTTTTTTTCATGTTGAGGCTCAACCTATTTCCACTCAGCCATCTATGCAGTTGCTCCATACCGTCTTCAGCTCCTCTAAGCACCTCGTCCCAAGTGTCGAACCACAACAACATCACCGTGTCGTCTGCGTATGATATAATCTCCCCACCGCGAATATCAACGGATAACATTTCATTAATACAGGGTGGGGCAAAAGTTGCGAATGGATTGGAAAAATTAATAACTTCTTCCTATTTATTTTTTTTTTCTTTTTTTTTCATGACTGTGTAAAATAAATCCGGGAGATTAATTATGGAGCGTTACAACCTCAACCAACGAAGCAAACTCATAGAATTTTATTTTGAATATCATCATTCAATCATTCAAACTCAACGAGCATATCGTCGTCATTTCAATTTGCGGAATTCGCCCTCTGAATCGATGATTCGACGTTTAGTGACACGATTTCAGCAACAGGGCAGAATATGGGGTACTGAGAACCCAAGGGTGGTTCATCAAAGGCAATTACAGCCACTTAAATGTACCGTATGGTGCGCAGTTACGTCTCGACGAATTATTGGACCATTTTTCTTCGAAGACCACGATGGCAATGCTCTATCTGTAGATGGCGAGCGATATCGGGATATGATTCAAACCAGCTCTTGCTGACAATCAAGGGATGTGGTTCCAACAAGATGTGGCTACTGCGCACACTGCTCGAGCCACTATGCACCTTCTAAGGCAGATTTTTGGCGAACGTTTAATTTCGAGGAATTCAGGATTCAATTGGCCCGTCCGCTCGCCGGACTTAACAGCTCCTGATTATTTCCTTTGGGGATATTTGAAAGGAAAGGTTTATGTTAATAAACACAGAACCCTGCAGCAACTAAAGGAAAATATTCGAGCAGAAGTAAGGGCTTTGGGGCCAGATATTCTGACTCGGATCATGAAAAATGCTCTTTCAAGAGCTGCACTTTGCGTATCCGAAAATGGAGGTCATTTGAGTGATGTAATCTTTCACTCTTGAATTGTAAAAAAACTCCAACTATTGTATTTCAGTTTTGTGTAAAGAAAAAAAAATAAAACTTGAATTTAAAAAAGTTATCAATTTTTCAAATCCCTTCGTGCCTTTTGCCCCACCCTGTATAAATGAGGAACAGTGTTGGCCCAAGCACCGTGCCCTGAGGTATTCCCATGTCTACTCTACGCAACTCACTGATCGCTTCGCCAATTCTAACTCTCTGGTATCTCCCTGAAAGATAACTCTCATGAAACCTTATGTCAGACAAATTGAGCGCTCGGAACTTCAAATTGCGTATAATGTTGACTTTATGTATCATGGCATGATGGGAGTGAAAACCTATATATCTCCCAGAAAAAGTGGGCTTATGATACCAATCCACACATAGGACATCTCCATCAACCCGTTCAACTCTCATGTCGAGGAAATTCAATGCGTTGTTCAGCTCTAACTCCACGGTGAACTGTAATCTAGGATGGAAAGAATTGAAAGTGTCTAACACTAGTTGTTCAGAGCCATCGGGTATCGAAATGAAAATGTCATCAACATAACGCTTATAAATGGGCACGATGAAAGGCAACCGAGAGAGACTAACGTCCTGAAGTCTCTTCATGACGATGTCGCAACAAATGGGTGAAATGCAACCTCTCATCCCAAAACCGAAAATTTGACGATAAAATTGCCCGTTGAAACAGAAAAAACTGCTGGTTGTCAGAAAATTATATATCAACTTGAAGGTACCAAAATCAAAAGAGGGATCAGAAATCATACTCCAACTTTCTTCAATGATCTGCAGCGCTAAATCAGTTGGTGTGTTGGTATAAAGTATAAAGGGATACGACATCAAGTGACAACAATTTATAATTAGGTAGTAATTTAGTTTTATTGATTGAATCAAAGAAATCAAAAGAATTCCGGACAAAATGTTCATCTTTAACAAATAAAGGTTTCAACAAATCAGCGACAAACTTGGATAACTCATAAATAGGAGATCCAACGAAGCTCAAGATACTTCTTAAAGGAATGCCTGCCTTATGTATTTTAGGCAGAAAATACATCTTAGGGAAAATGCCATTATTAGAAGTCAACCTTCTAGCAACAGTCTCCGATATTAGGTCTTTATTAAGCATGATTTTGACGAATCTGTTGTTTTTATTTTGGACACGAATTGTTGGATCAGACTCTAATTTTTCATACGTCTGTGAATGGTCAAGCAGTTCCGTACATTTATTGAAATATTCATTTCTGTTCATAACAACAGTAACGTTTCCTTTATCAGCTCTTAAAACTATTACACGTTCTTTATTATTCCTGAGGAACGTCCGAGTCTCCCTCATATCCCGGTACAGTAAGGGACTGAAAGATTTGGAATAGTGGTTTGAGTTCAAAAAATTTGTGATAGTAAGAGAAATGGACTAGTAGAGACCTAATTTCCAAAGTATAGCACCGGGTGGCACCACCGCAGCAGGATAGTGACGTACCGGTTTCTGGCTTTTTAGCCGTCATCAGCGCCACTTAATCCATTGCTACGATGAGTGCCAACTGAAACCGTAGAACCTATATACTCTCTAGCAGGAACAAGTCGAGTACAATTAATTGAATAAATGTACCGTGTTCCACCTAGCGGGCAAATGTCTACGCTTCATCCCAGAGGTCCCCTCGAAAACTAGATCTCTACGTGCATTCATTTTTCCCATACGGATTTCGCAACGACTCACTTTGGAGTCTTATGCAGTGTACCGAGGGAAGTAGAATTCGCCCGTTCATACGGTTTGGAGCCCGCAAGGTGAATAATCAAAATAGAGGATCACGTCCATGAGACAAGAGTAATTAATAAGAGAAATGGACTAGTAGAGATCTAATTTCCAAAGTATACCACCGGGTGGCACCACCGCAGCAGGATAGTGACGTACCGGTTTCTGGCTTTTTAGCCGTCATCAGCGCCACTTAATCCATTGCTACGATGAGTGCCAACTGAAACCGTAGAACCTATATACTCTCTAGCAGGAACAAGTCGAGTACAATTAATTGAATAAATGTACCGTGTTCCACCTAGCGGGCAAATGTCTACGCTTCATCCCAGAGGTCCCCTCGAAAACTAGATCTCTACGTGCATTCATTTTTCCCATACGGATTTCGCAACGACTCACTTTGGAGTCTTATGCAGTGTACCGAGGGAAGTAGAATTCGCCCGTTCATACGGTTTGGAGCCCGCAAGGTGAATAATCAAAATAGAGGATCACGTCCATAAGACAAGAGTAATTAATAAGAGAAATGGACTAGTAGAGACCTAATTTCCAAAGTATACCACCGGGTGGCACCACCGCAGCAGGATAGTGACGTACCGGTTTCTGGCTTTTTAGCCGTCATCAGCGCCACTTAATCCATTGCTACGATGAGTGCCAACTGAAACCGTAGAACCTATATACTCTCTAGCAGGAACAAGTCGAGTACAATTAATTGAATAAATGTACCGTGTTCCACCTAGCGGGCAAATGTCTACGCTTCATCCCAGAGGTCCCCTCGAAAACTAGATCTCTACGTGCATTCATTTTTCCCATACGGATTTCGCAACGACTCACTTTGGAGTCTTATGCAGTGTACCGAGGGAAGTAGAATTCGCCCGTTCATACGGTTTGGAGCCCGCAAGGTGAATAATCAAAATAGAGGATCACGTCCATAAGACAAGAGTAATTAATAAGAGAAATGGACTAGTAGAGATCTAATTTCCAAAGTATACCACCGGGTGGCACCACCGCAGCAGGATAGTGACGTACCGGTTTCTGGCTTTTTAGCCGTCATCAGCGCCACTTAATCCATTGCTACGATGAGTGCCAACTGAAACCGTAGAACCTATATACTCTCTAGCAGGAACAAGTCGAGTACAATTAATTGAATAAATGTACCGTGTTCCACCTAGCGGGCAAATGTCTACGCTTCATCCCAGAGGTCCCCTCGAAAACTAGATCTCTACGTGCATTCATTTTTCCCATACGGATTTCGCAACGACTCACTTTGGAGTCTTATGCAGTGTACCGAGGGAAGTAGAATTCGCTTGTTCCTGCTAGAGAGTATATAGGTTCTACGGTTTCAGTTGGCACTCATCGTAGCAATGGATTAAGTGGCGCTGATGACGGCTAAAAAGCCAGAAACCGGTACGTCACTATCCTGCTGCGGTGGTGCCACCCGGTGGTATACTTTGGAAATTAGGTCTCTACTAGTCCATTTCTCTTATTAATTACTCTTGTCTTATGGACGTGATCCTCTATTTTGATTATTCACCTTGCGGGCTCCAAACCGTATGAACGGGCGAATTCTACTTCCCTCGGTACACTGCATAAGACTCCAAAGTGAGTCGTTGCGAAATCCGTATGGGAAAAATGAATGCACGTAGAGATCTAGTTTTCGAGGGGACCTCTGGGATGAAGCGTAGACATTTGCCCGCTAGGTGGAACACGGTACATTTATTCAATTAATTGTACTCGACTTGTTCCTGCTAGAGAGTATATAGGTTCTACGGTTTCAGTTGGCACTCATCGTAGCAATGGATTAAGTGGCGCTGATGACGGCTAAAAAGCCAGAAACCGGTACGTCACTATCCTGCTGCGGTGGTGCCACCCGGTGGTATACTTTGGAAATTAGATCTCTACTAGTCCATTTCTCTTATTAATTACTCTTGTCTTATGGACGTGATCCTCTATTTTGATTATTCACCTTGCGGGCTCCAAACCGTATGAACGGGCGAATTCTACTTCCCTCGGTACACTGCATAAGACTCCAAAGTGAGTCGTTGCGAAATCCGTATGGGAAAAATGAATGCACGTAGAGATCTAGTTTTCGAGGGGACCTCTGGGATGAAGCGTAGACATTTGCCCGCTAGGTGGAACACGGTACATTTATTCAATTAATTGTACTCGACTTGTTCCTGCTAGAGAGTATATAGGTTCTACGGTTTCAGTTGGCACTCATCGTAGCAATGGATTAAGTGGCGCTGATGACGGCTAAAAAGCCAGAAACCGGTACGTCACTATCCTGCTGCGGTGGTGCCACCCGGTGGTATACTTTGGAAATTAGGTCTCTACCAGTCCATTTCTCTTATTAATTACTCCTGTCTTATGGACGTGATCCTCTATTTTGATTATTCACCTTGCGGGCTCCAAACCGTATGAACGGGCTAATTCTACTTCCCTCGGTACACTGCATAAGACTCCAAAGTGAGTCGTTGCGAAATCCTTATGGGAAAAATGAATGCACGTAGAGATCTAGTTTTCGAGGGGACCTCTGGGATGAAGCGTAGACATTTGCCCGCTAGGTGGAACACGGTACATTTATTCAATTAATTGTACTCGACTTGTTCCTGCTAGAGAGTATATAGGTTCTACGGTTTCAGTTGGCACTCATCGTAGCAATGGATTAAGTGGCGCTGATGACGGCTAAAAAAGCCAGAAACCGGTACGTCACTATCCTGCTGCGGTGGTGCCACCCGGTGGTATACTTTGGAAATTAGATCTCTACTAGTCCATTTCTCTTATTGATTACTCTTGTCTTATGGACGTGATCCTCTATTTTGATTATTCACCTTGCGGGCTCCAAACCGTATGAACGGGCGAATTCTACTTCCCTCGGTACACTGCATAAGACTCCAAAGTGAGTCGTTGCGAAATCCGTATGGGAAAAATGAATGCACGTAGAGATCTAGTTTTCGAGGGGACCTCTGGGATGAAGCGTAGACATTTGCCCGCTAGGTGGAACACGGTACATTTATTCAATTAATTGTACTCGACTTGTTCCTGCTAGAGAGTATATAGGTTCTACGGTTTCAGTTGGCACTCATCGTAGCAATGGATTAAGTGGCGCTGATGACGGCTAAAAAGCCAGAAACCGGTACGTCACTATCCTGCTGCGGTGGTGCCACCCGGTGGTATACTTTGGAAATTAGGTCTCTACTAGTCCATTTCTCTTATTAATTACTCTTGTCTTATGGACGTGACCCTCTATTTTGATTTGTGATAGTGTTGACGACCCTTGACCTGATCAAATCCCTACTCTCGAAATCATGTCGACAGATAACTCTTTCACAGTCAACGATCATGTCCATAACCGGCATTGAGTTGGTATAAAGAAGATTGAACTGATGACCCATACTGAGGAAGCATTGCACAGTATTAGGTATGGGGAAATCAGAAAAATTTACAATCCACTTGTCAGATGTAGTCTGAAGATGGTTAGGTACTTGTACACTCATTAAGTTATTGAACTTGATAGTTTGCCTATTTCTAATTTGATGGTATTTAAAATCATAAAATCTATTCTGTCTCACAGAAAAGGAAAAGAATAAATCCTCTGCTATTTCATTTTTAAGTTTAGACTTCAAGAGGTTAATGTTATGTTTTATCTGTCTTAACTTCCAATGATAAAAGGATATTTCAATATTAAGCACTCGAACCTGAAACTGATTTAGTGCACTGAAACAATGGTTGACAAAAGGACTATTAGATAAAACTAAGTTGGAAATACAGTTTACATATTGAGTGATGTGAGAAGGTAGAACCTTTTGTTTTCTACAACGTAAAAGAAATTTTCTGTGATTTTCAAAACTCGCTCGCTTTTTCACCTGATTTGCCCACTGTTTGAAGTTCTTCAAGGTTTCCAATCCATAACGGTGCTTGATGTCCTCCATAAAATTCATATTGGAGATGATGTTGTCAATTAATAACCATAAAGTATTTCACAAATTCTGAATTGGTGATCCAAAAATTATATCAAGAATATAAATGGTGGTATAAGGATCAAATTGCAGGAAAATGACACACTGTTAGTTCGCCGACGTTTCGGAAATATATTTTTCCATCTTCAGGGCTCTAAAAAATTAGAGAACATCATGAAACAATATATCTACTATAATCTTATACAAACAGGGAAATTACGAGCTACTCCTTAAACTACTAACTAGAAAAATTACAAAACACAGTATGATGTAAATAGAAATACATACAGATACACAAAAACACTTTGAGATATTAAAATGTATAACAATATATAATATATACAAGTACTACAGACTAGACAAAAGTGTCTTCCCAAAATCATATCATGAAAATTCAAATCAATCATCGAATAACTAGCTCGAAAAGAAAGCATAACCGATTAAAAGTAGGGACAACAATGCGACCGATGCTGAAACAACATGCAGACAGACGTGGGGAAGTCAAAGAAACGACGGACTAGGAACAATATAGGGTAAAAAACATAGACGTACGTGTGTGGCGTGTTGAAAGATCAACAATAAAACGTGAAATTGAAAGGGGGCCTAATTGTTACTTAATTTTAAGTTCCTAAGCTGTTTGTTCGTTTTTTCAATAAAGGATAATAAAATCGGCTGAGTTGTTGAATATCTGTAACATCTGTATATATATTTATAAGGTAGCTAAATCTTGTAGTCACCTTGTATTATTTTATGATAATCAATTGTCATGTTTCTCTTAGAAGCTAATATATTACAAATTGGCGACGAGCTAATCGGAAATTGAGGCAAGGTGCTTCGTCAGAGTCGATAAATAGAGTTCAAGGAGAACTTATTATTGTTCAAGAAGAAAAAATTTTAATATGCCAAAAACTGAAAGCCGGATCCCGGTTCAACAAGTTCTGCGAGGAACCATAGGTTCCCTTGCTGAATACAGAATGGGCACCGATTGGAGAACGTATGAAGAACGCATGGAACAATATTTTTTAGCTAATTATGTAGAAGACTGCAAGAAAGTTCCAGTACTTCAAACTCTGATTGGCGAACAAGCTTATCAAATTTTGCGAGATCTTTGCGATCCTGAATTACCAAAAAGCAAGAGTTACGATGATCTGTGTGAAATTTTACGAGGACAGTTTTCGAAAAAGATTTCAGTTTTCAAGGAAAGAATCGAATTCTATGAATTGAAGCAGTTTGAGAACAAAATGGTTAAAGACTGGTACGTTAGAATAAAAAATAAGGCTATCAATTGCAAGTTCGGTAGCTCTCTCACAGAAGTTTTGAAAAATAAATTTGTTTCTGGACTACGTAAAGGACCTGTGTTAGACAAAGTATGTGAAGAGGAACATACGGCTACATTGGAAGTGATAATTGAAGCAGCTCTGAAGAAAGAAAGTTCTCTCGTGAATTACTCTCGAATTCATAAACTTTCGAATCAATGGTCTGAAGGAAGAGTAGAACAAAAGAAACCACAGAGTCGTCAGGTCGCAGGACAGAGAAAAGAAATGCAGTTTCCACAGAAGAAAAATGAAGGAAAAGTATTATTGTGTAATAGTTGTGGTAAAGACAACCATAATTTTGCAAGATGCAAATATAAAGGTTATACATGTAAACTTTGTAAAAAAGTTGGGCACTTAGCTAGAGCTTGTCATTTTGACAGCAAATCAGCTCATTTCGTAGAAGCTATTGAAGATCATCAGGATGATCAGGTAAATTCAGACGATTTCATGGAAATGTATTTCATGAACACGAATGATTATGTTAAGCCAGTAAAAATTCGAATGCTGATAAATAATAAGCTACTAGCTATGGAGCTTGATACAGGGGCTGGTGTTTCTGTTATTGCAGAAAATGTTTACATGGAAAAATTCAAAGAATGTGAATTGAAACAAACTTTGATACGTTTAAAATCATATGATGGAACGATCATATTGCCAAAAGGTGAAATATTTGTTTCCATGCAATACAATGATATTTCCAAGGATAATTGTAGGTTAATCATAATTGAAAATGGTTCAACACCTTTATTAGGTCGTGATCTCTTGAAAGTTTTCAAATTTAATTTAAATAACTTTTCTGATGTCAATAATATTGACTGTGACAAGGAGTTGGACTCATTATTGGAAAAATACAGGGTGCGGCACGGAGGATGAATGGTATTAAAAAAATAATAAAAGCGTTAATTTTTACTCAAAAACACATTTATTGACGGAATCAGATTCTCAAGGAAATAGCAATTGAGACAGTCAAGTGTGGAGAATCACATCAGGCATGTGGTGGCCGAAATCGGTGATGCAGTGCTGGAGGCGCTCTTGGAAGTTCGCGTAGACTCTCTCCAACATCGCTCTCTCAACTTGGGCAACTTCCACGCGAATAGCCCTTTTCAATTCGTCCAGAGTTCGGGGCTTGGTATCGTATACTCTAGCCTTGAGGTGTCTCCATAAGAAAAAATCGCATATGGATAAATCTGGGGACCGGGGAGGCCAATGAACATCGCCAAACCTGGAAATAAGGCGACCAGGGAAGAGAGGGCGAATAACGTCCATTGATGCTCTGGCTGTGTGGGCGGTCGCCCCATCCTGTTGGAACCACACACGTCGGATTGGAACACGTTGCCGTCGTAATTCGGGGATAAAGAAGTTGTTGGTCATTTCGACGTACCGCTCTGAGTTCACGGTAACAGCACGACCATTAACGTCTTCGAAGAAGTAAGGGCCAATGATGCGAGTTTGCGATACAGCGCACCAAACCGTAAAAAAATGCTAGGAACACACGAGTCTAACGGCACCTTCCCCACTTCTCTCGTCCTCAGTGGGGGAAAGTTATGCCCATCTGAAAAACGTCCGCCCTCCGTGCCGCACCTTGTATAAGGAATTGTTCGAAGATGAGTTAGGGTTATACAAATATGAAAAAGTAGAGTTGAAAGTTGATTCAAATGTAAAGCCAATTTTTTGTAAACCACGTCCTATTCCTAGAGTTTTGATTCCGGGAAAATTTAGAAAACAAATGCTTGATGAGATTCATGGAGCTCATAATGGAATGGTTCGTATGAAAACTCTCGCACGGCAATATTTCTGGTGGCCTAATTTAGATTCCGAAATAGAAACTTATGTTAAAAATTGTGATTCGTGCATGATCAATTCTAAAACACCAAATAAATCTGTTTTGATCAAATTCAACGATGGAAAACATGTATTTGATCGTATCCATATCGATTTCCTGGGTCCATTTCGTGGTAAGACTCATTTGATTATTACCGATTCTTTTTCTAAATGGCCAGAAGTCTATGGAATGTCCAAAATTGATTCCAAAAATACTATTGATAAATTGAGGGATTGTTTTTCAAGATATTGTCTTCCAAATACTATCGTTTCGGATAACGGTTCATCGTTTGTTTCAGCGGAATTCGAAAACTTTTGTACGATCAATGGTATTAATCACGTAACTTCACCACCGTATCACCCAGCAACGAATGGTGCTGCTGAGAATAGTGTGAAATCATTCAAAATGGGTATGAATAAACTATTAACCGACAATAGTAATTCTCATGACATGTCTACATTAGTTAGCAAGTATTTATTTTCATATAGAAATACACCACATACGGTAACTGGTGAACCACCATCAAAATTGATGTTTTCAAGAAAAATAAAAACTCGTTTAGATTTTCTCACTCGTTCGACATCTGATAAAGCCAAAGAACGACAAATTAGATATCATCATGGAGAAAGAATGACTTCTTTTGAGGAAAGAGAGATAGTATATGTAAGAGATTATAGAAATCCACAAAGGTCCCTTTGGACAAAAGCAATCATTGTTTCCAAATTGGGTTAAAAAAATGATCTCTGTAGGCTTGTAGATGAATCAAGATTGGAGTGGAGAAGACATCTTGATCAGATCATAAAAGTTGGAAGTTTTTATGATAATGAAAATTCAGAAATAATGAAAAAAGACAATCTGTCATCAAACAGTAATTCTGAAAACTTTTAGATCAAGATAACTTCACCAACAAATTTGAGTAGATTCAACAGACAAATCAAAGCACCCGATTGTCTGAATCTATAGTTTAAGATTATGGGAAAACACTTAAGGACGGAGGAGTGTAACATCCGTTTATATATTTATAAGGTAGCTAAATCTTGTAGTCACCTTGTATTATTTTATGATAATCAATTGTCAATTAGTTGTCAAATGAAATGAAGTTAATTTCCAATTTAAGAACCAAGTTTATCTTAGAAGCTAATATATTACAATATCTGACCGAAAATTTACTGAGTCGTGCACAGTTATTTGTAACATCTCAAACATCAACCGATTACCTAAGTATGGCTCCCTATTTAGTATTTGAACGTCTTCAAAATCGAAACTAAGACCTGTGCTCACACAATGTTCAGCCAAAGCTGTTTTGGGGTTAGTGATAGGCAAGCGAACGGACCTTACATGTCCCTGTATTCTTGACTTCAAGTATCGATCTGTCTGTCCTATATAAACTCGGGAACAATTCGAACAATTGATTTTGTACACTAAGTTCGAGTTCAAAAAAGTTGGTGTCGGGTACTTGATAACATCAAAAAAAAGTCTACCTAGTGTGTTCGAACTCTTGAAGGACACTCTCACGTCCTCTTTTTGAATAATTCTGGAGAGTCTTTCTGAGAGACCTCTAATGTACACAAGTTTATGATAACGTAGAACCGTGTTTGAAGACCCTTCAGATGCAGAGATCTGTGGTTGAGAGATTTTAGGAGATTCCCTCAATATTTTATTGATTAAAGAGACCGGATAACTATTGCTCAGAAGAATTGTCTTAATGTACTTGAGATTCTTTTCATGAAACCTTATGTCAGACAAATTGAGCGCTCGGAACTTCTAATTGCGTATAATGTTGACTTTATGTATCATGGCATGATGGGAGTGAAAACCTATATATCTCCCAGAAAAAGTGGGCTTATGATACCAATCCACATATAGGACATCTCCATCAACCCGTTCAACTCTCATGTCGAGGAAATTCAATGCGTTGTTCAGCTCTAACTCCACGGTGAACTGTAATCTAGGATGGAAAGAATTGAAAGTGTCTAACACTAGTTGTTCAGAGCCATCGGGTATCGAAATGAAAATGTCATCAACATAACGCTTATAAATGGGCACGATGAAAGGCAACCGAGAGAGACTAACGTCCTGAAGTCTCTTCATGACGATATCGCAACAAATGGGTGAAATGCAACCTCCCATCCCAAAACCGAAAATTTGACGATAAAATTGCCCGTTGAAACAGAAAAAACTGCTGGTTGTCAAAAAATTATACAGGGTGTTTGGAGGGTGAGTAGCCATAAGTAAATGGTGGATAGGTGATGCTCTTGGCTACTTGTTGCGCCTAATAAGATAACATTTTGCCCAAAGTTCAGAGTGTTATAATTTTTTTACCATTTTTCTAGAAATTTCCCATTTTTCTCATTAAAACCTTGAATTTTTTCAAATTTAATGCTCGAGGTGCCTATAAAATGATTTATTTCTTTAGTCTAGTCTTGTCTTATTCAGATTGAATCAAAATTTCGTACAAACATCTTCAAAAAACCTGACAGCGTCGTATCAAACATCAAAATGAAAAAAAAAATAATGTTGTGTCCACTTTACAAAGTGAAATTAAAAAAAAATTTACATAGTGTTGGGTTTTAAGATGGCTTTAAAAACTTCTCTAGTTAATACTCTTTGCAGTGGTATGTAACATGTACCATTAATAGTCAGATAACTCAACAAAAAACCGTTTTGTCTTCAAGGATGCCTTGAGAGGATGACGACAAAACTATTCCATTGAGCAGGCAACATCTTTTCTCTCATTCTACCACAGCTGAAAATTGCGTGCTCTCTCTATCATCGGCTAACAATACTCCCAAGAGCGTCGCCAGGGAGGGGGCAGCTGCCCCCCTGCCCCTCCACCCAATCAGAATATAAAAAATGAACTGATTTTCGTATATTATGCTATTATTTCATAAGTTTTTAAGGGATTTTTCAGCTCTAGGGGGGGAAGCAGCTGCCCCCGTGCCCCCCCCCCACCTCAAAAGCTGGGGGTAATTACTACATTTGCAACTCATTTCATTGGCCTGCAGTAAAGGTGCAGTTTTGAGTTCACTCAAAATTTCGGTGGTTCATCAACATATTCTGTAGAAAACTAAAGATAGAGAACTTCAAATCATTTATTTTAAATCTTGTTCAAATTGTTGGCCATTATTTTTAATACATGCGTAACATCTCTTTCTTATTTCCGTTGTGGTATAGCTTAGTCCAGTTTCTTGCTTCATTATCACAAATGCATTATCTATTCTTTCTATTAATTGCTCTCTTGTGTCAATGGTTTCCGCATACACTAGATCTTAAGCACGACCCCAGACATAAAAATCAAGCGGTGTCAAGTCCGGCGATCTTGCAGGCCATGGGATAGGTCCATTTCTGCCAATCCAAGCGTTAGGATATGCATTATCTAAGTGTTCCCGGACTGCTAACGTCCAATGCGCCGGACAGCCGTCTTGTTGGAAAACAATGGGTTCTTCATTTTCAACATTTGGAACTCCATCCATTAGTTCAGGCAATTCATTTATTAAAAAATACAGATAATTATCTCCATTCAAATTGTCTGGTAGATAATGTGGACCAATGAGCGAGTTGCCAATTTGCCCTGCCCAAACGTTTACCGAAATGTTGAGTGAACTCAAAACTGTATTACTGCACCTTTAATGCAGGCCTTTGAAATGACTCGCAAATGTGGTAATTACCCCCCAGCTTTTGAGCTTGGGGGAAGACACGGGGGGCGGCTGCCCCCCCCCTAGAGCTCAAAAATCCCTTAAAAACTCATGAAATAATAGCATAATATACAAAAATCAGTTCATTTTTTATATTCTGAATGGGGGGGCGGGGGGGGGGCGGGGGGTCGGTGGTGGCAGCTGCCCCCTCCCTGGCGACGCCCTTGGGAGTATTGTTAGCCGATGATAGAGAGAGCACGCTATTTTTAGCTGTGGTAGAATGAGAGAAAAGATTTTGCCTGCTCAATGGAATAGTTTTGTCGTCATCCACTCAAGGCATCCTTGAAGACAAAACGGTTTTTTGTTGAGTTATCTGACTATTAATGGTACATGTTACATACCATTGCAAAGAGTATTAACTAGAGAAGTTTTTAAAGCCATTTTAAAACCCAACACTATGTAATTTTTTTTTATTTCACTTTGTAAAGTGGACACAACATTATTTTTTTTTTTTCATTTTGATGTTTGATACGACGCTGTCAGGTTTTTTGAAGACGTTTGTATGAAATTATGATTCAATCTGAATAAGACAAGACTAGACTAAGGAAATAAATCATTTTATAGGCACCTCGAGCATTAAATTTGAAAAAATTCAAGGTTTTAATGAGAAAAATGGGAAATTTCTAGAAAAATAGTAAAAAAATTATAACACCTTGAACTTTGGGCAAAATGTTATTTTATGAGGCGCAACAAGTAGCCAAGAGCATCAGCTATCCACCATTTACCTATGGCTACTCACCCTCCAAACACCCTGTATATCAACTTGAAGGTATCAAAATCAAAAGAGGGATCAGAAATCATACTCCAACTTTCTTCAATGATCTGCAGCGCTAAATCAGTTGGTGTGTTGGTATAAAGAGATACGACATCAAGTGACAACAATTTATAATTAGGTGGTAATTTAGTTTTATTGATTGAATCAAAGAAATCAAAAGAATTCCGGACAAAATGGTTCATCTTTAACAAATGAAGGTTTCAACAAATCAGCGACAAACTTGGATAACGCATAAATAGGAGATCCAACGAAGCTCAAGATAGGTCTTAAAGGAATGCCTGCCTTATGTATTTTAGGCAGAAAATACATCTTAGGGAAAATGCCATTATTAGAAGTCAACCTTCTAGCAACAGTCTCCGATATTAGGTCTTTATTAAGCATGATTTTGACGAATCTGTTGTTTTTATTTTGGACACGAATAGTTGGATCAGACTCTAATTTTTCATACGTCTGTGAATCGTCAAGCAGTTCCGTACATTTATTGAAATATTCATTTCTGTTCATAACAACAGTAACGTTTCCTTTATCAGCTCTTAAAACTATTACACGTTCTTTATTATTCCTGAGGAACGTCCGAGTCTCCCTCATATCCCGGTACAGTAAGGGACTGAAAGATTCGGAATAGTGGTTTGAGTTCAAAAAATTTGTGATAGTGTTGACGACCCTTGACCTGATCAAATCCCTACTCTCGAAATCATGTCGACCGATTACTCTTTCACAGTCAACGATCATGTCCATAACCGGCATTGAGTTGGTATAAGGAAGATTGAACTGATGACCCATACTGAGGAAGCATTGCACAGTATTAGGTATGGGGAAATCAGAAAAATTTACAATCCACTTGTCAGATATAGTCTGGAGATGGTTAGGTACTTGTACACTCATTAAGTTATTGAACTTGAACAGTGGGCAAATCAGGTGAAATATCGAGCGAGTTTTGAAAATCACAGAAAATTTCTTTTACGTTGTAGAAAACACAAGGTTCTACCTTCTCTCGTCACACAATATGTAAACTGTATTTCCAACTTAGTTTTATTTAATGGTCCTTTTGTCAACCATTGTTTCAGTGCACTAAATCAGTTTCAGGTTCGAGTGCTTAATATTGAAATATCCTTTTATCATTGGAAGTTAAGACAGATAAAACATAACATTAACCTCTTGAAGTCTAAACTTAGAAATGAAATAGCAGAGGATTTATTCTTTTCCTTTTCTGTGAGACAGAATAGATTTTATGATTTTAAATACCATCAAATTAGAAATAGGCAAATTATCAAGTTCAATAACTTAATGAGCGTACAAGTACCTAACCATCTTCAGACTACATCTGACAAGTGGATTGTAAATTTTTCTGATTTTCCCATACCTAATACTGTGCAATGCTTCCTCAGTATGGGTCACCAGTTCAATCTTCCTTATACCAACTCAATGCCGGTTATGGACATGATCGTTGACTGTGAAAGAGTAATCTGTCGACATGATTTCGAGAGTAGGGATTTGATCAGGTCAAGGGTCGTCAACACTATCACAAATTTTTTGAACTCAAACCACTATTCCAAATCTTTCAGTCCCTTACTGTACCGGGATATGAGGGAGACTCGGAAGTTCCTCAGGAATAATAAAGAACGTGTAATAGTTTTAAGAGCTGATAAAGGAAACGTTACTGTTGTTATGAACAGAAATGAATATTTCAATAAATGTACGGAACTGCTTGACCCTTAGACCATAGAAAGAGGAGACACATCATCTCATTCATAAATTCGGAAATTGATGAAGCCAAAATTCAGTCAGAATTCAATGAGTGGGACGAAGATAGCAATATCATTTTACATTTATGTGGCAACATTGCAGAATCTAACTTTGAAAAATCCAGTGGCGTGGAGTTATTGATTTTGAAGAATGGAAATAAAATAACGAGTTAATAATCTTTTTATGGCGAATTCTTTCAATATTGGTACGAGGGCGGTTTATAGAAATGTGAAATTATTTTGTACTATAAATATATTTGAAGATTCGTAATTGATACAAATGAATTATTGAACATATTAAACTGCGTAGCTTTTTTATATTACTTGGAATTAGTGAAAATAAGTATGAAAAATTATAGAAAAACAATTGATTCTTTAGGAAGTCAATTAAGGTATATAAAATAAACTGCACGATGAAGGAATCAGATTTTCCTCTTCACGAGATTTTATATTAATTGAGGTATTTTATCACGTTATTACAAATATGATAAGTAATGGCTGCTAAAAGCATCAAACCGAGTCATCAATATTTGAGATGAAAATCTACGGGGCGGCGAATTGCCGAGCGTACATTATATGCCCATGAGCGGCGTTCAGTATGAAAAAAGCAACAATAATTCATGCCTTCTTTATTTATCCACAAAATTCAACATAATTCCTTGAAGAAAGTGAACCTCATTTATTCATCCACTATCCACATCATGAAGAAGAACATGTAATCATGAAACCATAAGTAAAACCATAGTAAATCTACTGAATGCGATATTAAAATAAACATTGATATTGAAAACAGGCCCATTGGTTGTTAACTGCTCCTCCCAAAGCCCTATATACATTCGATAGTCATAGTTCTATTGGGAAGGCAGAACCCAAGTTGGTACCAATATTATTAACATATCCTGAGAATCTTGTACCAGTACTAGGGATATGAAACTTCTTCTTGTCTTTGGACCAGAGCAGTCAATGCTTCTTTTATGATACCTGGACTTCCATCCACAGATCTATACTTTGAGATAGTTTCTAAAAGGGGAGGGCTGTTGATGAATTGTATTCTTGGGAAAAAAAGAGGCCAATGTTAATGCAAAGGCTTTCAATGATGGGTTGTACGTTGTACTCCTGCTTGCTTGGATCTTTTAACATTCTTTGAAATGAATCTCTTGCAACTCCTGAATTAATGAATGCCTGAAAAGAAGAGAAGATTTTTTGATATGATCATGACTTAGTTGTCAGAGTTAATGGAATTTAAGAGATTTGAGATGAAATATTCACCTTATTCTTCTAATTTTAGAAGAAGATGGTGCCTCAGTGAATCGGGAACATGAATCTCATTTCTCCACTGGCTCAATTTTTTCAACCCTGCAAAACAGATTACACCAGATATAATTAATCACTAATGCAACAAAAATTACAACCATTCCACCTGCCGGTAGGAGAACAGGTACTGGGAAGAGACTTATCAATTTATCGAATTTATCATATGTGAGATGCTTATATCTGATCCATCCCTCTGTTGAGTTTCCAGAGTACCGACACTATGATGATTTTTTTGGTGAAATGGCTAATATTTGATTTCAATATTTTGGTTCTTTCTCTGGAAATTCCCAGAAACTTACCTTAAGGACGAAAGTTCGAAGATTGGTTTGGCAAGAAGGGGATTGGCATCATTTTTGAGATATCTGGTACCATTCACTCGAATAACGAAATCTTTTAATAATAATAACACACATTTATTTCAAAAATTATCACACATATAAAATACAGTGATGAAATTGAAACAAGTCAAGAAAAAAAAATTAGGCGCTAGTTGATCGACAATAATTATAAAATTCCTCTACATTGTAGGGTTCCATATTGATAATGTACTTTCGTACCTTAATTTTAAATAAATGTTGTTTGTCTGCTGAAGTGATCTCGGAAGAGCATTAAAAAATCTCATACAGCTATACTGGCAACTTCGTTGCGTGAGAGTAAGTGAGCACTTGGGGAGGAGGTAAGGTATCATCTTTCTTGTGTCATTTGAATTCGAAAATCGTGAAAAGAGATCATCATGCTTGCGAATAAAACACAACGACCTGAATATGAACAAACCTGGTAGCGTCAGAATGTTGTTCTTTCTGAATACACCTCTACAAGATTCTCTGTAAGGTAGCCGTAATATTGATCTCAAAGTCATCTTCTGAATGATGAAAAGACGTCGTGCATGTGGGCTATTTAGCTCAAAGTGTTCGGAACATACAAACAGTTTCTGAGAAAGATCATCAAGTAATATTCAGGATTGAGAACCAGATGTTCCTCTTCTCAATATCAGAATGGAATCTGAAAAGTAAAATTCTAAAAATCTACGCCTCTGATACTAAGTATGAAAAGATTAGAACATACCTGTGCAAATTCAAGTTAGGATTCAAATAGTCCAATTTACCACACACAAGACGCTTACGAACCATTGTCTTATCGGATTTAGCTGGAGATATTCAAAAATAAATCCAAATAACGCTTTTAACATACAATGAAGCTCAAAATCTTGTTGACAACACTGTTCGAATTGTCAGAAATTTCATAGAATAAAGATGGCGGCACGTAATTAATGAATGAACTGAACATAGATTCAAAAAACCGTATTGCCAAACGTTTTTATACATTAATCTGGAGCAAAAAGATCGATCCGTTTCGCGAACATTTACATATACTTAAGTATATGTAATGTGAAGAATGCACAATAGTTGAAGAAACCAATACTCGTTTCTGGCATTCACGCACAAATGAGTAAATGAATTTCAATCTAAGAAACTTTTCATTTTGATTGAGAGTTTATTTATTAGAAAATTCAACGAACGTCACAACGTTGCAAAAATTTCTACTACATTTTGATTCCGTAGTATTACAATCACCCAGTTCAGTTCTGATGATTTTGAAACTTGGCTTCACTATTTATTATTGAAAGGTGTGTCTCCTCTTTCTATGGTCTAAGGATACACACCTCTGAACCTACAACACAGAGAACTGACATTCGATATCACCACCAGAAGCGAAGATAAAAGTATATGGCGGGAACAAGCTCTGCACGGTAGATTCCCCAAACACCTTGAAGGGGCAAATGTCGATAAGTTAGCTTCCTTGTCGTGGTTGAATGCGGGACAGTTGTACCCTGAAACTGAGGGATTTCTGACGGCTATTCAAGACCGAGTTATAAGAACTCGCAACTACGAGAAGCACTGTTTGAAGCTGAACGTGGAGGACAAATGCAGGAAGTGCGGCGCAGTTGGCGAGTCTATTGAACATATAATCGCCGGTTGTCGGGTTCTTGCCGACAACGCATATCTGGACCGACACAACCAAGTGGCAAAAATTGTTCACCAGCAGTTAGCTCTTAGGCATGGTTTTTTGGATACTTGTTAGAATTTATATGATATATTTTGTATATTGCAGTTCATTTTTATCATGTATGTAGGATTATAGTTGTCAGTTGAATTGTCAAGATAAAAAAGTCACATTGAATTAGAAATATATCGTATTTATTTGCCTAAAAATAAGAATATTTCGATAGAGAGCTCACATTTTGGTCCTTCGAACCTCAAAAGAACAACTCTATGGAAGATCTACGGAGAAGTTCGCGAAAAAATGCAGGGGAAAATAAAAGTTTGCCCGCTGACTTTGCATACCCTAAAAACGAAAGAATGTCTATTGCATTTTCCAAAAAATCCAACAATTGTTCAAACAATTCTCAGGTGAACTTGGAACGACATCGAATTGCCATCGAGATGGAAAAGAAACGGCAGTCTTTGGAGAAACAGAAACTTGAGATAGATAACAATATGCGGTTGTTGCAGATGGAAAATGATTTGGAAAATGCTAGACTTGATGCAATCGAAGAAGTAGGGAGTCACAGAAGTCAGTCGAATGGTACATATGAAAAAACTACCATTAGCATTCGACAACAAAACGATATATCCCATTGTTTATATCCTGAAGTTATCGTAGCAAAGGATAAATCTAGTCCTTCAGATCATGATCAATTCGGTCGGGAGGTTACTTCAAAAGATGAATTTGTGACTGAATGGGTGAGAAAATCCACTCAACAGTGTAAAGATGTTAATCATCAGGAAGTTCTCAGCATAGTAGAAGATGAATCGATACATCCTCCAAGAAATGATGCATCGGCTAGGAAAAAATCAGAAATTGAGGTACTTTGTCAAACCATAACTGATGTGATAAAAACAGTTACGAAAAATGCTGCTTCAAATGAGCACAATCAAGATAATATGTTCCTAAGAAGACAGATCGTCGAAAAAGATTTTCCTAAATTCTCGGGGAATCCTGCTGAGTGGCCACTTTTTCATCAACAATATCAGAGAATTTCCAAATTATGTGGTTACACCAATGAGGAAAAGATGTCAAAGCTACAAAAATGCCTAACAGGAGAGGCCAAATCTGCTGTTGCGGGAATGATGCTAACCTCAGAAAATACTGATTTGGTGATGGAAACTTTGGAACTTTATTTCGGGCGACCAGACTATATTATTGAAGTGATCATTTCTAACATCAAACAACTTCCAATTTTGAAAGAGAGAAATGTCGATAAACTCATTCAATTTTCCAACGAGGTGAACAATCTTGTAGCAACTATGGATACCTTGAACTCCAAAGGACATATGGAAAATCCACACTTGATAAGAGATTTGGTCTACAAACTTCCTGACATGTTGAGACTGAAGTGGGGTGAAACAGTTGCAGAAAAATGTGGAAAAATAAATTTGTTCGATTTTTCGAAGTGGTTGAAAGGTATAGCTAAAGCAGCATGTTACGTTAGTTTGCCAAATGAAATGAATCCATCAACTCAGCCTGAAAAACATATTCAAAAAACAGTTCCAACCAAAAAACATGAACGAGTATTCAGTACGAGTGAAATAACGAAAAAAGTTTGTTGTTATTGCGGGCTTGAACATGAAAGATCCTGTTCCAAACTTCAATCAGATGATGTTGACGAAAGATGGAGAATTGTTACAGAAAAAAAGCTGTGTTTCATTTGCCTCAAGGGAAAACATCAGAAATTCAGATGTAATAAGAAGAAAAGGTGTCTTGTGGATGGTTGTCAAAGCTTCCATCATCCACTTCTCCATAAGGTTTCAGTATCGACGCAGTCAAATATAAATATACATACTGATTCGATTCTTGCAACACATAATGACAGAAAGAAGATTTTGTTGAGAACAATTCCTATAAAAATTCATGGTCCTACAAAAGTGATGAAAATTCTCGCTCTTTGTGATGAAGCCTCCACTGTTACAATAATTGATAAAGAAGTGATAAGAAGCCTCGGACTAAATGGAACGAAAGAAGCTCTTTGTTTACAGTGGACCAATGACATCATCTCAAGGCAAGAAAATTCCGAAAAACTGAACTTGAAAATCTCAAAAAATCAGGATGGTGCCGAAATATTCACAATGGTGGGTGTTCATACTATAGAAAATCTCTCCCTTCCTCCTCAGACCGTAAATATGGATCAGTGGAACTCATTTCCTCATCTAAAGAATCTACCTATTGAAAATATACAAAATGAGAAACCACTCATTCTTATTGGCCAAGACAACATAAAATTCATCGCTCCCAACCAGGTTAGAGGTGGCCCAGAAAATACTCCAGTGGCTACAAAATGCAAATTGGGTTGGTCACTTCACGGTCCTGTTCTGGAGGATGGAGATATAAAAATTGGAGCTCATACTTTACATATCTGTGAAAGAGATGCTGACAATGAGTTGCATGAAATGTTGAAACGTTCATTTGCCAATGAAGATTTTGGAATAAAGCCAACCCAGAGTTCGAGAGATCCTGAAGAAAATAGAGCAATCACCATCATGAACAAGACAATTAAACGCATTGGTGGAAGATTTGAAATTGGTTTACTTTGGCAAAATGATGAGACTACATTACCCAGAAGTAAATACAATGCCATCCAACGTTTGATATGTATGGAAAATAAATGCATGCAAAATAATGATTTCGCCATGAAGTATCAACAAAAAATAGAGTATTATATTGTAAATGGTTTTGCCAGAAAGTTATCTAAGCATGAAGCTTCGATTGAAAGTCCTCGAACGTGGTATTTGCCACACTTTGGTGTCGTCAATCCTAAAAAGCCTGGAAAAATGAGATTAGTATTTGACGCTGCTGCCAAATCCAATGGATTTAGCCTCAATGATTTCCTATTACCTGGCCCTGATCTACTGCAGTCATTGGTGGCGATTCTTTGGAAGTTCAGGAAGAGGAGAATTGGTTTTTGCGGAGATATTAAAGATATGTTTCACCAGGTGCTGATTCGTGAAGAGGATAGGTGTGCACAACGGTTTCTATGGAGAGATTTGAATAGAAAAAAACAACCTGATGTATACGAGATGATGGTGATGATATTTGGCTCCAAATGTTCTCCAGTTTGTGCTCAATTTGTTAAAAACTACGTTGCTCAAGAACAAGCAGAATCTCCAGATATCTTGACTGCAATAACTAGGAAGTTTTACGTGGATGATTATCTTGATAGCAAAAATTCCGAAGAAGAAGCAATCGAAACTATCCTCGAAGTTCGCAGAATTTTAGCCACAGGGGGATTCAACATTGTGAACTGGATGACGAACTCGTCGAAAGTGAGAGAAATGCTGGGTTCTGATTTAGTTGTCAAGAATTTAGATGAAGAGAACCTACATCGAGTACTAGGCCTCTGGTGGGACAGTGAAAAGGACGAATTTCTTTTCAGAATAAATAATGAAGATACCTCGGACAAATCTTTCACCAAAAGAGGAGTCCTGAAATATTTGATGTCTATTTTCGATCCTATCGGTTTTCTCTCATCATTCACAATCGAAGCAAAGATTTTGCTGCAGGATATATGGCGTTCAGGAATCAACTGGGATGAAAAACTTCCTGAGGAATTGATGAAAGTCTGGTGTAGGTGGATAGCTAGTTTTCGGCAAATCGAAAAAATTAGGATTCCCAGATGTTATTCGGTGAATATTCCAAAGGCTGATAATATTGAAATTCACTCATTCTGCGACAGCAGCCAGAAAGCTTACGCATGTGTCGTTTATTTGCGAGTTTCAAGAGGCCTACAAACAGAAGTTTCATTCATTGCCGCAAAAACTAAAGTTGCACCTTTGAAATTGCTTTCTATTCCGCGCTTGGAACTTCAGGCAGCAGTAATGTCGAGTAGGCTAACAACTACAATAAAAAACGAACTGAAACTTTCAGTGAATAAAACCTTCTATTGGACAGATTCAAAGTGCGTCCTATGTTGGATACGAGGGGATGTTTGGAAGTACAATTTGTTGCTCATCGAGTTGGCGAAATACATGATTTAACAGAAATAAATCAATGGAGATGGATTCCCACCGACATGAATGTTTCAGATGAAGCTACAAGAATAAATACCTCCAAACAAACATCGATTTCCGAGGAATGGTTCGCAGGCCCGAGTTTCTTGAAGAGAACCGAAGAAGACTGGCCAAAAGAAAAAGAAATGGGTCCATTAGATGGCGTCGAAATGGAAATGAAGAAGACATTTTCTGGTACTCACTACGTTTATGTTATGAGCAATTATTCGGAATGTTTACCAGACATCAAACGGTTCTCAAAGTGGCTTCGACTCATCAGAAGTACAGCTTGGATGTTACGATTTATAAAGCGAACAAAAAAAATTACACCAGAGAGACAAGAGCTATCCGTTGAAGAGTTGAATGAAGCTGAAAATTTATGGATCAAGAAAACCCAACACGATTTTTACGAAGATGAATTGAATTGTCTAAATGATGGAAAGAGAATAAGAAGAAAGAGTAAGATTGGGAGTTTGTGTCCAGAATTAGGAGAAGGATTCATAGTAGTTGGCGGCAGGATAGACCTGGCTGATTCCCTAGAAGAGCGAACTAAGAAACCTATCATCCTACATCCAAAACATGAATACACCCAACTACTCATTCGTCATTTTCATGAAAAATTCAGACACCAAGGGGTTAATCTTGTTCTCAATGAGCTACGGCAAAGATTTTGGATTGTTAATGGAAGAGCAGCAGTAAAGTCCACATTTTTCAACTGTCAAAATTGTAAGAACAGGAAAGCTAGGCCAGTTCCACCAATTATGGGTCAACTTCCAAATGCCAGAGTAACTCCCAATACGAGAGCATTTGTGAACGTAGGCTTGGATTATTTCGGTCCTTTTTATGTCACAGTGGGAAGAAGAAAAGAAAAAAGATGGGGTGTTTTGTTTACCTGTTTAGCAGTCAGGGCTATTCATTTGGAAATTTCACATTCTCTAAATTCGGATTCTTGTATGATGGCGATAAAAAGAATGATAGCAAGAAGAGGTAAACCGAAAAGTATATTCTGTGATAATGGGACAAACTTCCGAGGAGCGGATAATGAAATTAAAAAAGCAAAGAAAGACCTGGATAATACCTCATTCATTAACTCTGTGACCTCAGATGGTATAAACTTCAGATTCAATCCTGCAGCAGCACCCCACATGGGAGGTGTGTGGGAACGACTAATTGGATCTGTTAAAAAGGTTATAGGAAAAATTCTATACGGACAATCGTTGAAGGATGAAACTCTCCAAACACTTTTCGCTGAAGCTGAGAACATTGTCAATTCTCGCCCCCTGACCATTTTATCAACTGATCCCTATGATCTCGCACCACTAACCCCAAATCATTTTTTGTCTGGATTTGCAAACAATGATAGTTCCATAATCGAAATGAATCCAGATAGTAATTTTTTGAAGCGTGAATGGAGAAAGGCAGAAATGTTGAGGACATCGTTTTGGAACAGATGGATAAAAGAATATCTTCCCACCCTTAATAAAAGAAATAAATGGACGCTTCATCAGGCACAGATTGAAAAAGATGATGTTGTCGTAATGGTAGACGATGATGTACCGAGACATAAATGGAAACTTGGTAAAATAGTTCAAACCTTTCCAGGACCTGACGGAAGAATCAGAGTTGTCGACGTTAGAGTTGGTTCTTCTGTTTTTCGGCGACCAGTCGTCAAGATATGCAAGTTGGAACTGGAGGGATAGTGAAATTCTTCACCAGGGGGGAGAATGTTAGAATTTATATGATATATTTTGTATATTGCAGTTCATTTTTATCATGTATGTAGGATTATAGTTGTCAGTTGAATTGTCAAGATAAAAAAGTCACATTGAATTAGAAATATATCGTATTTATTTGCCTAAAAATAAGAATATTTCGATAGAGAGCTCACAATACTTGTCCGCCATATTATAAGTATCAACCTGCAGCAGTGTTGGAAACGGACGCAGCGGTTCTCTATTGGGACAGGCCCATAACAACGGATAGAACAGTGGACTACAATAGACCGGACCTTGTATTCATCGAGAAGGATCAGAAGTATGGGGTGATAATTGATGTGGCAGTACCATTGACTCATAACATCGGAAGAACGGAGTCCGAAAAAATAACGAAGTACGAGAACTTGGCGATAGAGCTGAAGAATATGTGGCAATTGTCGAAGGTCACTATTGTGCCATTGGTGATTTCGGCTGAGGGAGTTATGTCAAAATCATTCAAGAGAAATCTTCAAAAGATCGAAATATCCCAGAGGATCGCGGGATATACACAGCAGGCTGTAGCTTTGCAAACCTGTCACATGGTGCGGAAATTCCTGAACTAGTGGGAGGAACTGAAATGTTTTTTCACTGGTTCATAGAAGTAATACCAGCTCAAGCTGAGACCGAGAGACCGAAGATGGAAATAATAATAATAATTGACTTTATTTGGCAGCAGGTAAAAAGATACATCAATTACACTAGTAACAAATCCATACAGCTGTGCCAAAAAGGCGAAATCTAGCAAAAGTGCTAATCAACTTAACCGTAGAAAATTTCAAACAAATTAATTCATTCAGATATTCAGAAAAAAATGAAGAAAAGAAAACAATAAAGATAAATCAAAAATAAATCAATCAGATCAATGGAGCCAAATGCATAGAAGTATTACCAGCTCATGCTGAGAACGGGAGACCGATGTTGAAGAATAATAATATGGTTTATTCTGTGAAGCTACAGGTATAAACAACAATCATCGAGGCGTTAGCCTGTACGTGACTTATAACTAAACATGATATAATACAGTAGCCGGTATTCAAATTATTTTATGAATTCTCAAAAACAATTACCTAGACAGTGTTATAACAGGGAAACCAACAAAGAAAAAACTTAAAAATTCTCCAAGACAATACTATTCGTACCAAGAAGTAGTAAGTATAATCGAGTTGTGAACACATGAATAAAGACGTGTTTCGTATGCTCCGTGAATTTTTGAAATTTTCTGACTATATTGTGCGAGATTAATTTTGAAAATTGTACCACGCTGTTGCTAATTTTGTGCGCTTTCAGACTCTATAAAATTTTTCCCGAGGCGGCTTGTGGTTTCGCGATCATTTGATCATTCTCGAGTTCGTTTCCCTTTTTTCTGCAAAACATGCCTGTCAATTGTTTGTCGTGTAACACACCTGGCAGCAGGAACCGGCCAGCTGTGCGATGTTTCTCGTGTGTCGGTGAAATACACCTCGCTTGCCTGGGAGTTTCAGCCGATGTCCTGAGGAAGGTTGGTGATGTAGGCGGGATAAAGTGGGTCTGCAAGAGATGTTCCTCGGATGAGTCAGATTCCAGCAACAACAACATAGGCAAAAAGCTAGACAAAATTGTGTCTGATTTGGCTGCTATCACGAGCCAGCAGGCCGAATTAATGAAATCTCTTAATTTTTATGGAAATAAGATAGAAGACTTCGAGTCTAAATTGGCGGGCTTGAAAGATATGGGGATTAAGATGGGTAAATTCGAAAACCGTTTGCTGACTCTGGTACACTTAAGCAGGAAATCAATAAGCTTCAGCAGCAGTTAAAATCAGGGAATTTGGATATAATGGGAGTTCCTGAAAGAAAAGATGAAGATGTGTTGAGCATTGTTGAGAAAATTGCGCTGAAGCTGAATATCTCTAATGTGAGAGAATTTATCCAGGGTTACCACAGAATTCATTTCATGCCGAAAAGGGATAATAAGAGCAGACCTATTGTTATTGATTTCAAAAACAAATATTATCGAGACAATTTCTTGCGAGCATACAAGGATAACAGAGGTAATGTTAAGTCGAGTGATATTGGTTTCGAAGGGATCGAAAGTACGATCTATGTTAATGAAAGTCTTTCTCTCAATAACCGAAGACTGTTCAATGCCACAAAACAATTTACTAAGGATAACAACTTCAAGTACTGCTGGATTCAGGAGGGAAGAATACTGGTGAGGAAGAATGAAGAATCAAGAATTTTTCATATTTCTACTGAAGGAGAATTATCCAAGCTACTTGGTCAATAGTCACGCAAATTTTTTTTCCTTTCTATTTCTGATTCCTTTTAATGGCTTTTACTCTCAGTCTTTATTACCAAAATTGTCGAGGTTTGCGAACCAAGACAACAGATTTTTTGACATCAACCTGGAACAGTAATGCGGATGTGATATGTGTCACTGAATCATGGCTTAAACCGACAGTGAATAATTCGGAATTTATGTGCGAAAACTATAGCGTGTTTCGTAAGGATCGTTCTGAAACTAATAGTTCCAAGAAAGATGGTGGTGGTGTTTTCATTGGTGTTGCGGGGCACCTGCAGTGTATCCCGGTTTCGGATTGCCGTCATTCCACTCGAGTTGAAGACCTATGGCTCAAAATCAGGATTAATGGATCACTGAATCTGTATGTTGGTGTATGTTATTGTCCACCCGGTATATCTTCGACGGATTATTTAAGTTACTTCGATGCGATAACGGCTCTTATGGAAAATCATGGAGAGGACGAGTTCGTTCTTGTTGGGGATTTCAACTTGCCAGCTCTTTCTTGGTCTGAGACACGTGGGGGCATGGTTTGTGATCGGGTCCAGGGTGACTCCTACACTGTATTCAGAGATTTTACATCCTACAACTCTCTGAATCAATTCAACTGCCATCCTAACATTAATGGTAAGATTTTGGATTTAATTTTGGCATCCACTGTTGATGTTCGATCTACACGGGCAGCACTTCCTTTTGTTAGCGAGGATCATCATCATCCTGCCTTGAATGTTCTGGTGCAGTTTCCGGGAGAACAAGTCACGCCAAAGAAATCAAGATCTATGTATAAGTTTTTCAACGCAGATTACTGTGCTATCAATGACGAAATTTCCTCCATTGATTGGAAGCTATTATTAATCAATGAAGATGTTAACCTTAATGTAGATATTTTTTATAATGTAATTAATTGTATAATTGAAAGACATGTACCATCTAGAACTGTTAAAGATGAGAGATACCCATCATGGTTTACTCGCGAAACTATAAAATTTGTCAATCTAAAGGCCAAAATTCATAATAAATTCAAGAGGTTTCGAAATATGGATGATTATAGAGAATTTTCTATTTTGCGTAAACGATGTAAGGAACTGATTCGCAGAGACTACGCGGATCACATTTCACGCGTTGAAAATAATATTATTGTAAATCCCAAAAACTTCTGGTCATATGTTTCGGAGAATCGAAAAGGAGATAATAATTCACCTAAATCGGTGACTCATAATGATATCGAGTACAATGGAAATCAAGATGCGGCGAATGCATTCGGTAACTTTTTCGCAGGTGTTTTTGAGGACTCCACTAAGCCAGTTATCGACAAACTCAATGTGGGGGATATCAGATATTCATGTGTTCATATGGTTTGTGTTAGTTCAGAGGAAATTCTCAAAAAGGTCGAGGACCTGAAAGTAAACAAAGGTCCTGGTCCAGATTTGATACCGCCAATATTCATTAAGTCCTCAGCTGTTTCACTTATTTCTCCACTCCACATAATTTTTAACCAATCATTACGCTCTGCTGTCTTTCCTGATAGGTGGAAACTCGCCAAAATTACTCCGGTTCACAAAGGTGGGAAAAATAATGACATCTGTAATTATCGACCTGTTTCCATTCTGAACCACTTCGGAAAATTGTTTGAATCAATTATAACGGACTTTTTATTCAATTCACTCAAATCGAAGATGAACGTCAGGCAGCATGGTTTTTTCAAGGGTAGATCCGTTTTAACTAATTTGTCACCATACATCAATTTCATCTCTCAACATCTGGATCAGGGTACCCAGGTAAATGCTGTTTACACAAATTTTTCGAAGGCATTCGACAAGGTTCACCATGCTACACTTCTAAAAGTTCTTTCAGAATACGGCGTGGGGGGAAATCTATTGGGATGGATTAAATCCTACTTGACTGATAGGTTTCAGTATGTCATCGTGAACGACGCTTTCTCTAACGTTCATTCAGTAACGTCTGGAGTGCCCCAGGGCTCACATTTGGGTCCAGTTCTTTTCAGGTTATACATAAATGATGTTCACAAGTGTTTTTCATATGTATTTTTCGAGCTTTATGCTGATGATCTCAAAATGTACCTGGCTCTTAGAAGTATAGAGGATGCACGGAGGTTCCAGGACGATCTTGACAGATTTTCGGCCTTTTGTTCTGTTCGTTATTTATCTTTAAATGTTGAGAAATGTAAACATATCATATTCACAAGAAACTTGAATGTTCTGAGGCCTCCCCTGTCACTCTGCGGCTCGAATATTGAAGAAACAAATACCGTTAAAGACCTCGGAATTTATCTTGATTCGAAACTTTCATTTGAGCATCACATAGATGATATCGTTTCCAGAGGCTTTAGGATGCTGGGTTTCATTTTGAGAATTTCACGACCATTCTATAACGTTGAAACTGTGAAGGTTTTATATTTCTCGTTGGTACGCAGTACCTTGGAATATGCAACACCGATTTGGAATCCCTTTTACTACAAATACATTGATCGCTTGGAGAGAGTTCAAAGAAAGTTCACCAAAACCCTGAATTATAGATTCGGAAATCGGCAGGTCGAGTGTCCCTACCACGAGAGACTCAGGTTATACAAGTTGACAAGCTTAGAGCACAGAAGAGTTATTTTCGATCAAACTTTTTTATACCGAATAATAAACGGCCACTTTGATTTTCCTCTCATCAACGAGATTCTTTTCAATGTCCGCGTTTTTACTGGCCGTCGAAGGGAGCTTTTTTTCATACCTAGGGCCCGTACATCTTTATTTTACCACTCGATTTTCTTGAGATTAATGCGTTTTTATAACTGGCACCTTTATAGCATCGATATTTTCAATTTGTCACTTACCGTCTTCAAGAGAAATCTGATCCAATATTTATATAGGAATTACTGAATGTGTTTTTTTTTAATGTTTGGTTCATAAAACTTTAGAATAGTTTAGGATTAAGTTCACAACATGTTTGAATATTTGTTTTATTTAGTGAATCCCTGTAATTGGGTTCGCCTGTTGGGATTCCTGTTTATGTAAATAAATAAATAAAAGAAGTGAAAATCTCATCTACACAACAAAAGCACAATGGGCTTATACTCGGGCTTACGAGTATATTCGGTCCAGATTAATTTTATCTGTAACCAGTACATATCTCTTAGAAAAACTTATTGGGAGTTCAATGTATACAGTGGAAGGTTGCAGTTGTTAAAGATGTTGAATATTTTATTTCGGAAGAACGTATCTGGTGTGAGTTAACGGGGATTTATTATCGAATTGAAATATTTTCTTCCCTTTTCAATTACCCAATTCATCATTATCTTTTTTTTGGTTTTTAATATTCTTATATTGTTAAGGTCGTTCGGAACTACGGCATATATTCGTGGGGCCAGGTAGGCAAAGCATCTCTGACCTATGCGTTTCTCTGCTCGGGGCGTAAGATATTGATTCGTCTTGTTTCTTGTGTTATATTCATACTCAGTTAATTTGAGTTGAATATTTCTTGCATTTACGCCAATTAGCATCTGCATCACAAACAACTGGTGGGGATTCATAATCTTGGAAACAGCAAACAATTCATCTGACGGAAAGAGAAGAGGCTTACCGTAGATAACACGTAGCAACCATTTCTGGACCACCTCAACCCTCCTCATGTGACAACTGTATGCTCCACCCCAACCTATTATGCCATATCTAATTTGGGACTGACATAGAGCTGAGTATATCATCTTCAGATGTGTTAAATCCAGGAACTGTCTGAGACATCTAAACTTGGTAAGTAGACACCTCAGTTTGGACACCAAAGTATCTATATGTTTATCCCATCTCAAATGTCGGTCGATTGTGATACCCAGATATTTTATATGCTCCGCTTCAGGAATTGATGTTTCATCGTCAACTTCTAGATTGCCCATATGTGGCTGAGCTGATTCGTAAGCAGAAAAAGGCAAGTACTTGGTTTTCTTCAAATTTATCGTCAGTTTATTTTCTCTGAACCACTGTTTTATAATAAAAAGATCTTTCTCCGCTTCATGTTTCAACTTTTTCCAGGTACTATTTTCGTACAGTATGGCAGTGTCATCTGCAAAACTGATAATCTCTCCTTTTCTTTTCATTGGCAATAGGTTGTTCATATATATGATGAATGAAATGGGTCCCAATACTGTTCCTTGTGGCACTCCATATTCAACAGTGTGTTTTTCACTTGAATGCCCATCTATTTTCACAAATTGTGTCCTACCTGATAAGTAACATTCCATCAATTTGTGTGCTTTTCCTCGGAAGCCGTTTAGGTAAAGTTTCCTCACGAGCTTTTTATGTGATACGGTGTCGAAGGCTTTTGCAAGGTCTATAAACACGCATATGCCTACTTTTTTCCCATCCATCCATCCATATAATCTCTCCACCAGCTGTCTGATTGCGTTCTCTGTACATTTCCCTGTCCTGAAACCGTACTGATTATGAGACAAGATTTTATTCTTCTCCAAAAAGTTGACAATACGAACCTTCAACAATTTCTCGATTAGTTTAGATATATTGGATGTTAAACAAATTGGTCTATAATTTGATAAACTAGTATTATCTCCTGCCTTAAACAGTGGTTTGATAACACCCACCTTGAAGATATTCGGAAATTCAGCAGTCTCAAAACATAGATTCGCTAGTAACATTAAAGGCTCTACTATTTCATCCTGAATGTTTTTCAGTAGTTCATTTCGGATACCATCATTTCCAGGTGCTCCACCATCCTTTAGTTCCGCTATCGTTTCTCTAACTTAATTTACAGAAGTTGGAAACAGAAAAAGTGTGTTGTCACAATAACATTCCCCTTCCTCCCTCTCTGGAACTTCATCTATGCTCTCCGCCAATTGTCTTCCGATCTCACTAAAATATGCCCCGAATTCTTCCACCATTTCCTCTTTTGATGTTATTAGTTGTCCACTATAATTCTTAACCGTATCTATTCTTGTTTCAGGTCTCGATCTCCCGCTAAGATCATCGACATAAGACCAGAGAGTTCTAGTCTTCGAAGTATTTTGCGTGACAAAATTATTCATGTGTTCTCTTTTTGCAGTTTTTATCAACTTCTGTAATGTATTCCGATACCTTGAATATTTCAACTTCAATTTCATATCGAATGGACTCTTAAGCATTTCCTTGTATAAGTTATTTTTGTTATTTATAGCTTTCAAAAGGCCTGGTGTAATCCACTCTTTTTTCCCTGATTTCCTATAAGTTAACTTTATTCTTGTTGTGTTTTTTTCAGTATAATGAGCTATCAAACCAACGAAAGCTTCTGCAAAAGTGTTTACATTCTTATTTTCAATCATATCACTCCAATTTATTTTTGCAAGCTCATTTTTCAACTTACCATAGTCCACATAACTTTTATATCTATCAGCTTTTTTCTCTTGTACTTTCTCAATATCAAGACACAATATGATCGCATAATGGTCGGTTATATCTGAACGAACAATAAATGCATTATTCCTGTCTTCAGTGGCACTTCGACGTGCAAGAAAGAAATGATCTAAACAACTACCACTGGAAGGTCTGGTCACATCATTTATATAAGAGTTATATCCCAAAGAACTGAACAAATTCTTATACTCCTCAACAAGCTCACCGTTTGATAACAGGTTAATATTCATGTCGCCCACAACAACATGAAAATCACATTTCGATACTTTCTCAATGTATTCCCACAAATCCCGATTGAAGTTTTTCAGGCACAATTGTGGCGAACGATAAATTCCCGTTACTTTGACTGTATTCCTCTTTAGTTCTATATCTAATTCTAAAACCCTAATTCCCCCAACAAATACAATTTTTTGAGTGTATTGCAGATCCTCACGAACATATACAATAACACCATCATTCCTGTTAAATGTACCATTGTTGTACAAACATGTGCATCCCTTGATCTTAAAAGGGTCTAGATCTTGTACCATGAACGTTTCCGTTAAGACAATCATATGAAAATCTTCAGGGTACGTTCTCAACAGTAACCTAAATTCATCAAAATTTTTCTCTATACTCCTTATGTTGTTATGTATTATCTTGAATCTATCAGCCGCATCCCAATCATTCAAATCACCCAATCGATCTATATATCTAGAACGGTATACTTCCACCTCAAAATCCCTTATGAACTGATCCATATTCAAACAATTAAAATATTCTATAATAAAAAATAAACAAAAATATATCAATCAAATGCACAAATTAAGGAAAAAAAAATACTTAATTAATTGTCTCTGCCACCCTTCTTTATCTTAGTTCCGGGGACGTTCGTTCTTTGTTCCCTCCTGACACTTCCCGAAGACTGTGATCTTGTTCTACCCAGTTCCTCCCAGTCTTTCGCCCTATGCAGCACCTGATTGATCGACGAAATTTCCTTATTGAGTCTCGAATCCTCCACCACTGACAAATGTTCGTGCTCAGTCAGCATTTCTTTATAAGGAGCTATAGGAGCTGGACTGTTTGGTGTGTTCGTCGCCAGCTCTGGACTTCCATCAGACTTCGGATCTGGGTCCCTGTTTTGGGCTTTTCCGGTAGGAAGGTCACAATCTGAACTGAACTTATTCCTGAGCTGTTCGACAGAAAACTTTTCGCCGTTAACAATTAAGCAATTTGCCTTTATATACGCCCTACAATTTTTTGCTTTGGCCAAATGCAGCTGCTGTCTCAGAAGTCTGAAATCGACACGGTCCTCCTCACAAAGATCCTCGTTTATATAAATTTGAGAACCCTTCAACTTGCGTCGATTATTGAGCAGCTTAGACTTTGCCAAAAATGTTGAGAATTCTATCTTAACCACTGGTTTATCCTTTCCCAGTCTATAAATGTTGTTGATCTCGAACTCGATCAAGTTAATATCCAGAAGGGTGTTGAGTTGGGAAATAACAGAGTGTAGTAGATCGGAGTCATCCAACATCAATCCAGAAATTATCACGTTGTTCTTCAAATAATTTCTTTTAAGCCCCAGAATTTTACCTTCCACCTTGAAGATCCTCTCCTCACACGACTCCAATCGTAATTCCGCAGTCGATCTCACCTGCCTAATTTCTTCTCTTACCTTCGCCAGTTCTTCTTTAATAACAGCGGTTTGGGTGGCAAATTCACTTTTTAAAAAAATCGATAAATCCTCATTAACGGCCATTCTTCGCTTGAGATGTCTTGAGTTGTATGCGATGCCTTATATCCCTTGTTGACGATGTCAGCAGATGTATGGATTCGACCGATATGAGATCGAGATCATATAAACGAAACCGTTCAAATCCAATCCAATCAACTGTGGAGTCAGTTGAAAAATGAAAAATTCCAGAGAACGAATTCACAATATTGAACTTTCACCCTTGCCGGGATCTGAAGAAATTAAAAACTGTTAACTTGGGATAATCAACAATAAACACTTAGAATTTAAAAGTACGTATTCACTCGCATATGGCTATTTTGATAACAATATACAGGGTCTTTCACGAGGAAACTCACCCATATTTATACGGGAAACTACTGAACGTATTTTCATGAAATTCAGCACTTATAAGTATTTCACGATGCTGATGAAATCTAAAATATTTTCAAGGCATGAGCACCTCCGGTTTTTCCGGAAATGACGTCAACTTCCGTTTTTCAAATTAGAACACCATTTTTTTATTGCAGAAATAGATTGCTTAGGAAATTTCAAGTTATTTTGATGTAACATTTTTCAGTTTTTGTTGGAAAATTCTCTCTGAGCGGGAAAATTCGAAAAAAAATCGAAAATAGAGCTCCGCTGAAACAAGAATAACTTCGAGGTTTTTGGATGGAAAATTTTCATTTTCTGGATTTTTCAAGATGTAAGATTGATGTATCCACTTTGGAATCGAAATCGCGATTCATGATACAGGGGGTGAAAAAATCGCTCTCAAAGTTAGGGATGACAAAATCGTGAAAAATCAATTTTTTCAAATTAGAACCCCATTTTTTTATGGCAGATATTGAATCTACGTTAAAAAATAATGTGAGTGTATGCATCATACCCTTGCCCTAAAGTGGATATTTTCTGAGTTATTCACAAAAAACTGTTTTTCGTCTAACAAACTTGAGAAATGTCGGATCTTTCGTTAAGAAAACTATACACAGAGAAAAAAGTGTCGTAGAAGATGAGAACAACGAAATTACAGTTCTTGCATATTTTCGTGTGAATCCTCAAAATTCTCTCAAAGATGCCGAGATTGATCTGGGATTATCTCAATCGAGTGTTTGGAGAATATTAAAAAAATATAAAATGCACCCATATAAATTCAATAGGGTTCAGCATTTGAAGGAAACTGATTTCGTCAGGAGAACAGAGTTTTGCCAAGCAATGATGATTCGATTTCAAGAGAATGAAACTTTTTTGGACTGTATAATTTGGACAGATGAATCTAAATTCACAAAGAATGGTTCTTTCAATAGGCATAACAGTCATTATTGGGATGAAGAGAACAACCACCACTTCAGACAATGGAACTTTCAAGAGACCTGGAGTTTCAATGTTTTTTGCGCCATCAAAAATAATGCAATTCTCGATGTTCACATTTATGATGGGACTTTAACTGGTAAGATAGAACACTACACATGTTTGCATTATTTAAAGAATGTTCTCCCTTAGGAGATAGATATTCCGACATATTGACTCAAATAATTGAGCCGCTAGTACAGAACCATAATGACTTATGGTATCAACAAGATGGCGCGCCTCCACAAAATGCACTCAATGTGTCAAATATCCTCTACAGGCTATTTGAAGATCGATGGTTGGCGAACAATGGTCCACATCTTTGGCCACCACGTTCTCCCAATTTAACTCCTTTAGACTATTATGTTTGGGGTAGGATAAAAAATATTGTCTACTCAACTCCCCTGACTGATAAAGAGGACTGCATAGAACGAGTCAGAAATGCGTTCAGGTTTGTTTAGATTTTTAGATTCATATATATATATATATATATTCTTTTGAAAGAGAGAATTACATACTGTTTTGTAATATCAAACAATATATGGCATATGGCACGTGTGAAGAAATGGCGACAAGGAACAGATTATATAAAAGAATAAAATCTGTTTCCCGCTCCAAATCTGAGTGTTAGCAGAGGAAATGTAAACGGGGTACCATACAATTCTGCGTATGATACACGAGAACAGATAAAAACCTCTGAAAAAACTCTGTCTCCCCGTGTATGTGTGGTGATACTGAATTTGTTAAAAAATATGCTGCTATCCATGTTACAGAGCTCCTTGTGCTTGAAAACATGCCTTTTCATCGAACTGGAGGCAAATATCTTGAAATTACATCTGTAACAAGAAAAAACAGAAGAAAAACGAGAAAGAAGCAGTAGAAAAAAAATACTTCACCTGCTAAAAAAATCTTTTCACAAAGCCCTAACTCTCTCATGGATCGGGAGGATCTTTCGATCAGGTCCGATCTTCCAAGTGATGATTCTTCTGTTCTTCAGGTGTTCGAGGAACGCTACAGGCCCCTTATGTTGGGGGATCATCTCCCATAGATAAGAGTGGTTGTTTTTAGCAAAAAATTAGCAAAAAAGCAAGAGCAAATTCGAAAAACGTCTGACACTTCATTGTCATTTGGTTTTTAAACACTTTTGCAGATCTCTTCCTCTCGATGAAATAAGAAGAGCAACGCACGAAGCATTGCTGAGACGTATAAATAAATGTCTAGAAATTAACGGTCAAAACTTTGAGCATCTTCTCTAGTTATAACTGCGAGAGTTTGCCATGGTTCTCCTAATAGTAACTTGAAGTCGGTTTCAAGAAGGGGTGAAAATCCACAGCATGGTTCAAATAACAGTTCCTGAAAATTTCATCTTTTTGGCGTGAAGGGAAAAGAAATAGCTGAAAATTCAAGACGAAAAACAGTTTTTTGTGAATAACTCAGAAAATATCCATTTTAGGGCAAGGGTAAGATGCATACACTCACATTATTTTTTAACGTAGATTCAATATCTGCGATAAAAAAATGGGGTTCTAATTTGAAAAAATTGATTTTTCACGATTTTGTCATCCCTAACTTTGAAAGCGATTTTTTCACCCCCTGTATCATGAATCGCGATTTCGATTTTTAAAGTGGATACATCAATCTTACATCTTGAAAACCCCTCAAAAATGCAAATTTTCCATCCAGAAACCTCGAAGTTATTCTTGTTTCAGCGGAGCTCTATTTTCGATTTTTTTTTCGAATTTTCTCGCTCAGAGAGAATTTTTCAACCAAAACTGAAAAATGTTACATAAAATTAATTGAAATTTTCTAAGGAATCTATTTCTGCAATAAAAAAATTGTGTTCTAATTTGAAAAACGGAAGTTGACGTCACTTCCGGAAAAACCGGAGGTGCTCATGCTTTGAAAATATTTTAGATTTTATCAGCATCGTGAAATACTTATAAGTGCTGAATTTCATGAAAATACGTTCAGTAGTTTCCCGTATAAATATGGGTGAGTTTCCTCGTGAAAGACCCTGTATATGTTTCGACTATGACTCTTTTATTTTCATAAGCGTCCTTTAAAACAGAATAAGCAACTGAATAGTTCGCACTTGTTACCGGAATAGACTCAATTTTCTGAGCAGCTTCACCTGTCAGGCATGATTTTAAATAGTAAAATTTCTGAATGTCGTCCAATTGATTATTGTCGTGTACTAACGATATGTTTAAGTCTCTAAATTCCAACCACTTTTCGTACATTCCGGAAAAGTTAGGTAGTCTTAGAGCTGGTAATTTGGCTGGACTACTTTTAATATTTTTGTAGCTAAATGAACTTTTTATAGATTCAATTTCCGCGCTGTGTTGTTCATAATTATCGAGAATATTGTAAGCCATTGTTTGAATCTCGAAGTAATCTTCTTCGAATTTTGACCTCTCTTCGTTTTCTCGATTCGAATCATCTTTTTCTGATTTACCTTCATTTTGTATTGAGTACTCAATACCTCCTTGATGTTCTTCAAATTGCGTAAACGATGTTTTAATTGACTCTAGCCTTTTCTTTAATTGAACAATAAAACTATCGTTTGATGAATCGTTCTTTTGTAAGAAATTTTTAAATCGTGTGAGTGCGGCTTTACATATGCCTCGTTTGAATCTTAACTCGCTTAAGCTGGACATATTGAATGAAAAGCATCTACTCTTGAATAACTCGAATAATTGACTTGAATTTTAAAGGGATAGAATTGAAATGGAATAGGATTACTCACTTTTGATTGATATTTTTCGAAATCTTGAATATATAACCTCGATTCTTGTTTCCTCTACGTACGATCGTCGTCGTTGCCTCGTGGTCGTGGTGCCTTGTTGATCGAATTCGCTCTTTCTGCTTCTATCCGGTTCGATTGGACCAATTTCATGGTAGCTCAGTGAAGAACGTTTAATGGTGAATTGTATTTATTAGGTATTATCAATTGGTAACTTGTATAACTTGGAAAAATAGATCTGGAACAATTGTATTGTATAGCGTCGCTTGATCTTGCAGTGGACTGTATATTAATGGTTATGTCTTGGGCCTGCGCAGCAGGTTACATCTTTGAATTGCTAATGCTGAGATCTACAATTCGGTGTCGCCGCCAACGGCAAATAAAAGAAGCTATAATACGTGACATAAGTACAATACGTAACAAAACACGAAACGTTATGAAAAGGGATTGCTGGACTTTTAATGGAAAAATTTACATTTTGTACAAGAAAAAAAGGCGAATTATATCTGACTTAAGTGAGTTTGATGCGCTAGCTCGAGCTAGTGAATTACTAGTATTTTTGTTTGCGGCATTTACTTTAATTTCATTTGACCTTTATTGAAGTTTGTTGTTGTTTACATTTATGCATTTCAATGATTTGGATTGGTTTCCATGGTGATAATAATAATAATAATAATTTCCCAAACACCTTGAGGGGAAAAATGTCGATAAATTAGCTTCTTTGTCGTGGTTGAATGCGGAACAATTGTATCCTGAAACTGAGGGATTCCTGACGGCTATCCAAGACCGAGTTATAAGAACTCGCAACTATGAGCAGCACTGTTTGAAGCTGAACGTTGAGGACAAATGTAGGAAGTGCGGCGCGGTTGGCGAATCTATTGAACATATAATCGCACGTTGTCGAGTTCTTGCCGACAACGCATATCTGGGCCGACACAACCAAGTGGCAGAAATTGTTCACCAGCAGTTAGCTTATAGACATGGTTTTTTGGATACTTGTCCGCCATATTATAAGTATCAACCTGCGGCAGTTTTGGAAACGTGCACAGCGGTTCTCTATTGGGATAGACCCATAACAACAGATAGATCAGTGGACTACAATAGATCGGACCTTGTATTCATTGAGAAGGATCAGAAGAATGGGGTGATAATCGATATGGCAGTGCCAAAATAACGAAGTACGAGAACTTGGCAATTGAGCTGAAGAATATGTGGCAGTTGTCGAAAGTCACTATTATACCATTGGTGATTTCGGCTGAGGGAGTCATGTCCAAATCATTTAAGAAAAATCTTCGAAAGATCGAGATATCCCAGAGAATCGCGGGATATGCACAGCAGGCTGTAGCTTTGCAAACCTGCCCCATTGTGCGGAAATTCCTGAACTAGTGGGAGGAACTGAAATGTTTTTTCACTGGTTCATAGAAGTATTACCAGCTCGAGCTGAGACCGGGAGACCGTAGATGAATAATAATAATAATAATTTTGTGTACTGGAGACAACCCAGATAAAGGATGCCTTAACAGCCAGCTACAAAAAGAAGCTGAGAGACATATGGAAATCGCAGCTGTCGGGAAATAACAAAGTATCTGCTGCAAATATGCTAGCCATCCCGATTCTCACCTACTCTTTTTAGGTGGTGAACTATGGACGGTAAACGAACTCCTGGATCTTGATAGGTCAACAAGGAAAACGATGAACATGAATCGTAGCCTACATCCCAACAGTTCAATACAGAGGATATACCTTCCTCGAATCCAGGGGGGTAGGAGATTGCAATGTTTGGAATATCAACACCATCAACAAACATTGGAAATGGCAGTAAGGATTCTAAGGAGTGAAGATCCGCTTCTGACATTTGTCGCTCAGCATGAAATTACGAACCATGGAGCCTTCCTATTCCGAGCTGCACAAAGGGCCCTGGAGAAGCTCAGCATAACCGGCGTATCGATCAATCCTGAGCTCGCTGGAACACCGATCACTCAAGCGGACCAAAGAAGCCTAGCAAGACTTATCCGAAAGTCTCAGTCAGATACATTACTCGAACTTCATATGAGTAAGACCTTGCACTCCATATATTTCAGGAGTTTAAAAAACCAGGACCTGTCTGAAGAATTGTCTTTCGCCTTTCTAAAGTCAGCTAGCTTTAAGTCAGAGACATAAGGATTTGTGATGGCGTGTCAAAATGGAGTACTAAATACGAGATGGTATAAGAAGAACATCATGAAATGGACACCCCAACAACTTGCAGGGCTTGCCATAGGCAACAGGAAACGATTATGCACATCCTTTCCGCCTGCAGAGTCCATGCTCCATCAGGGTATGTAGAGAGACACAACGGGGCACTCCGAATCCATTCTGCAGATGATATCACAATCTGCAGATGATACTTATCGGGTAAACACATACGTTGGCTCCGGAGATAATTCTTGAATTTGTTTATTTTGATTTCGGTCTTGTGTTACATTCGATCATTGTTATAATGGGACCACCTAAGAGAACTGGTTCAAAAGATGTCTCTACATTAAATAATAAAGTTGAAAATTTGTCTGCCAAATTCTCTTCAGAAATGAAGCAATTCAAACAAAATTTGGTAACGACTGTTAAAACACCGGATTCCGAATCTGATATGGGCGATGAACTTCTGGAGAGATTTTTACAATTCCAAAAACGAATTGAAGAGGAGTTATATCAACTAAGGCTTGAAATTCAGGAATTGAACAAGACGTCCTAGCTATCTATGGAATTTCAAAATTCACTCAAGAGAAAGGAGAATCGCAGTAAGCTATTATTTCATGGAATTGCATTCAATGAAAAAAGTGACATAGTCGATGCGGTGGTGGATATGTTGCGGGGATACTCTTTCTATATAACGAAAAGTGATATCAATGCGTGCTATAAGTTTTCTAGCAAATCTGCCGTGAAAATACCCTTGGTGTGCATTGAATTCTGCCAACAATGGAAACGCAATGAAATTTTTAATAAAAAGAAAAATCTTAAAGGGACAAAAATAATGTTGAGCGAGGTACCTACATCGAGTCAATTACAATTATTCGGTAAATGTAAGACTAGATTCAAAGAAATTGCTGGACAATAAATGGTAATATTTTTGTACTTCTTGATAATAAAAAAACCTCAGTCAATGCAAACCAAGTATTCGAAAATATATGTTCCAATTTAACTCAAGAAGAATAAACTCTTCAAACAATCATTGTTTTCCTACGTTCATTGCTGGTCAGGTGTGTTTTGTTTGTTTCCGGCCTGGCCATATGTAGTGTTCACGTCTACGAACAAAAATAACTTCTTTCTTATCCTCAATTGTTCGAAATATCTCTTTTTTTTCTTTCATCTTCGATTGTAATTTGATTATAACGTATGGTCCGAAAGTTTTGGGAAAAATTTCAAAAGCATATAACTCTGACTTGAATAATCTTATATTTTTATCGAACTATTCAATAATTTAACTTAACTGTCCTTATTATAAATCAAAATTCAAGTAACAGGCAAGGGACCATTATTTTCGATTTGCCTAATTATTCCCCTGACACGATGCTTCTCAATCAGACCAGGTGAAATTTTTCCCAAAACTTTCGGACCATACGTTATGAATAGTTCAAATCAGAATTTATCTATAGCACATTTAAATACTAGATCTCTTTAGGTGATTATGATGATTTTTTGGATTTCTTTCAAAGGAATTTATATAATGTTTTTTGTGCAACGGAAACATGGCTGCAGGACTGCTTAGTTGTTCCCAATATCCCAGGACATAATTTCTTCAGGGTAGACAGAGTGCGTAATAAAGGCAGAGGTGGGGACGTCGGCATATTTGTTAACGATTCGATGAAATCAACAATTTTAGATTCTATATCGTATGCGAATGAAAATATCGAAAGTATCTGGATAAACTTGACCATAGGCTCAAAAAATATTAGTGTGGGTTATATTTACCGCCCTGTTAACAGTAAAGTCAGTAAATTTGTTGAAGAGCTTAACGATATACTCACATACGTGTTCCCTACTGCTGATGAATTGATTTGTCTTGGTGACTTTAATGCCAACTTCTTAAATGCAAAAAATTCAGTTTTGACTTGTACTGATTCGTTCGGCTTAGTGCAACTCATTGAGACTCCTACAAGGGTAACGCAACACAGTTCTTCCTTGTTGGATCCCATATTTGTTTCAAATAAAGAGCTGATTCTGAGTATTGGAGTTGTGGAGACTGCCTTGAGCGACCATAGTTTGACCTACTGCGAGGTGAACTTAAGGGTTAACCAAAATCAGGAAATGATAATTGAGGTTCGTGATTTCCGCAGGTTTAATCAAGTTGATTTTCATAAGGATTTAGAAAACTTAGATTTGTGAAAATTTCTTTATGAAGCAGACAGGTATGGATACAAAGGTTTTCATTCTGTCTGAATATATTTTATACTGTTTCGACAAACATGCTCCTCTGAAAAAAATCAGAACAACTAAACCAAGAGCACCGTGGCTCACTCAAAATACTCGTCTCCTAATGAGGGAAAGAGATGCCGCTCTGAGGAAGTATAATGTTTCTTCAATAAAAGCAATTGTAGAGATTTATGACAGTTCTAAATTTTTTATATCTGAACAACTGCTATGTATAATTTTTGAATGTCGACTACTATTATAATTTATAATTATGTTTTCTGTGACTGTCACAAAATATTTCATCACAGAATATTGAACCTCTACATTACTCCCCTCCCAGGAGCTGCAATTATTAGTATTTACAGAAAAATTATTGCAAGTGACGATTAAAATACAATGAACTAAAATATGTTAAATTTGACAATATTTACTACTTAAAATTAGTAGACAATTTTTATGGATACCATATCATTATAACGGACGGAAAAATGTACGTGTCGTCCACTTCTAGTCGTATATGATGAAGGAAGAACATTGGACACATTAGGAAATGCGTTCTCGTCAGTCAAGTCTGTCAGTAAATACGCTGGTTTCAGTCTGTCGATTGAAATAGTGTTCTGTTTACCTTGAATTTGAACTGTGAAATATTTTTTGATCGTTCGATCACCAAAAATGAACCTTCGTAAGCAGGTTCTAGGGGTTTTTAACCCTGTCTATTCGAACAAAAACATGGGAGCATACCTACAAATCTTTATGGACAAAGATACGTGCCTAATTTTTTTGCTGTATGCTACACGGTCTCAAAGTACGCATTTTCATTTGTAGATCTGTTACGAACGATTTTAATACCAGAATTTTAAAAAAATTCACCTGGTAAGCGTATTGGAGTTCCGTAGACCATTTGGGCTGTAGTAAAATTGGAGTCTACTTTCAGAGAAGCTCGAATACCTAACAACACTGTTGGCAAAGTATCGGTCCATTTAACGGAATTATATGCCCGTATGGCTGCTTTGATTGTACGGTGCTGCCGCTAAATTTTTCCATTGCATTGTGGGTGATAAGGTGTGGCGTGACAAAGTTTCACTCCACAAAGGGAAGTAAGATAATGAAAAAGTGAGGATGTAAAATGACTTCCGCGATCGGTTATGACACATGATGGTGTTCCAAATCTAGTAATCCAATTCTGGTAAAAAGCACGAGCTACTGTTTCTGCAGATATGTCCGGTAAGGGAATTGCTTCAACCCAATCAGTGAATCGGTCTATAAGAGTTAAAATGTATTTGTTACCATCGGAGACAGGTAAAGGTCCTACAAGATCTATATAAATAACCGAAAATCGTTCATCTGGATCAGCGAATTTGGATATTTCGGATTTTGTATGTTTGGAAATTTTATTTTTTTGGCAATTCATGCACGATCGCGTCCAATTTTTAACATCTGTCCTGATTCCTGGCCAAACATACCTGGCACACATGTTTTTAACTGTGGCTTTCACTCCTTGATGAGCATAACCATGAACGTGTTCAAAAATTGTTCTTCGAAATTTTCTTGGAATGTATGGTCTTACACGCTCCGTTGAGGTATCACACCATAAAACTATTCCGGTTTAAAGCTGGTGTTGTTTTAGCTGCAATGCATTACTGTTCTTTCTGAGTTCTGCCAATTCAATGTCAGTCTTTTGTGCCTCTGCGATTTTCTGAAAATCAATTGCTTCGATGCTATCAATTCGAGACAACGCATCTGCAACGACGTTGGCGTTGCCGCTGATGTGTTGAATATTTGTGGAAAACTCTGATATATACTGGAGTTGTCGTAATTGCCTAGAATTGCCTTTTCATTCTTTTGTCGGAAGGCATACGTCAGAGGTTTATGGTCTGTGTATATTACAAATTCTCTACCTTGCAGTAGGTGTTTAAACTGTTTGACTGCCAAATACACACCTAATAGTTCGCGGTCATACGTACTATAAACCTTTTGAGCCGAACTTAATTTTTTCGAAAAAAATGCTAGGGGTTTCCACTTTGATCCGTCATACTGCTGCAGAGCTGCGCTTACTGCGCAATCTGATGCATCAGTAAATAATGCTATCGGCATTTCTGGATCAGATAATCGGTCTGTTATCTTTTTTACGCGCACCCTTAAGCATTTCACATCAAGAGTTTATCAGATACATCCGATAAAATGCGAACGATTCTCACGCCCCTGCTTGAATCAATCTGAAGACATTCAGCTGATTCCTGCCGAGAGGGCAAAAGAGAGGTATGCCATCTATCTTCGTCCATGTGACTTCGAGAGGGAATTGGTTGTCTGATTCTTAACTAGATGTCGCCTTGATGTATACTGTACCTCAAGACTTTGTCTAGTTTTGTTTAAGAGGACCTCCGTTCCACTCCAATTTTCATCGAGGTTGGGTTATGTTGTCCTGAAGATAATCAAAACAATGATCGAAACCTAGGTCGACTTCTACCCACTTCGATGAGGTTGGAACTTTCATTAGTTCCCTGGATGAAGAATTTGGCAAGTTCGTGTCGGATCCATGGCGGTTGTTGATATTTATATCAATGAACGCGATGTATCTGATAAACTCTTGATGTGTTTACTACGATTCCTTATGGAGATAACATTTCTTTTTATGCTTAAGCATTTCATTCAATCCAGCTTGGGTGTGGGCAGCGTTTCTAATGTAAGGCATGTAAAAATTTATTATGCCTAAAAATTGTCGCAATTCGTGAATTGTCTTTGGTCGTTGCAACTCAACAATAGTTTTTACTTTATCAGGTAGTGGTTTTGATCCATCTGGAGTTATAAAATATCCCAAAAATTCAATTTCTCTGATGTCAAATTTTGATTTTGTTACATTAATTTTGAGACCAAATTTCGAAAGCCTGTCTAAAACCAATTTTATGTGTTGAATGTGTTCATCTCTCAGGGTTCCGTTTTGGGACCACTTCTATTTCTGCTATATGTATCCGACCTTCCAACGCTACTGAAGTCCATCTGCTCACAGTATGCTGACGATTTGAAACTATATGTGAACCCGTTTCTTCATCACAATGACCTGCAGGAGGATCTTAATACTATACTCGTATCGCAGTGGTGTTCTGTATGGTTGCTTCCTCTGAACGTTGAGAAATGTGTGGTCCTGCATGTTGGGAAGAGTAATCCTAGACTCAGTTACGCAATTGAGAACACCGTTTTGAGTACAACGGACCATCACAGCGACTTGGGAGTTACCATTTCAGAGGATCTTTCGTGGTCGAGGCACGTGGAGAATGTTGTATCCAAAGCAAAGAGAACCACCTATCTCATGAGCAAAGCCTTTCGCGGATGTCACCCAGAAGTGTGTGCTAAGATCTTCACTACCTACATTCGACCCATACTTGAGTTTTCCGGTCCTGCTTGGAGTCCCCATCTGGTGCGAGATTCCGAAGCTCTAGAAAGAGTGCAGAGGTGGGCTACCCGTATTCCATATGGTCAGAACAGGCCAACTTATCCTGATCGTCTCAAGCTGCTCGGAATCCTATCTTTTGCAGATCGGCGCTTAAGGGGCGATCTCATTATCACCTACTCGTATAGGGCTATGCACCAGTTTTTCTACGGCTTGGATACCTCGAACACATTTTTGCTAAACCGAAACCACTTGCGAGGGCACGAATACAAGCTACGCAAACAGATCTTCAGAACAACTGCAAGACAACAATTTCTTCCCAATCGTGTGTTTGACGTATGGAATGGACTGCCGGTTAGTGTTGTTGGAGCCCCATCAGTGAACACCTTCAAATCGAGATATGACTCATGGTGCCGTCAGCGTTTGACCGCGTAGTGCTACTTACATTTTTTTTTTTGAGAAGGTATATTTAGTTTGTGTATTTTTTTTTCAAGTTTAACGATGGACAGAATTCCAGTCTTTATTTTTGTATTTTTAAGGTCATGCGATGTAGTTTCTCTTTTGTTCATTTCTGTTTTTCTGAGCTCTTATAGGTGATTACCTCAGCTCTAATTTTTTTGTAATAATAATAATAAAATAATCTTCAGAGGCAGACGCTATAAGTATATCATCAATATAAGAAAATACTTATTCCAAGCCTCTCAAAACTTCATGAATAAACCTTTGGAAAGTAGAAGGGGCATTTCGTAGCCCAAATGGCATTACTGTAAATTCAAATAAACCAAATGGAGTTGTAATGGCTGTTTTATGTCTGTCTTCTTCGGCTATCGGTATATGGTAGTAAGATTTTTGAAGGTCAATTTTTGAAAAAATTTGTTTTTTACCTAATATGTGATTGAAATCTTCGATCCGAGGAATGGTATATCGGTCAGGAAGAGTTCTCTCATTCAATCGCCTATAGTCTCCACAAGGACGCCAAGAGCCGTCTTTCTTTCGGAACATATGTAAGGGACTAGCCCATTGTGACTTGGATGGTTGAATAATACCATTGTCTAACATGAACTGAAATTCTTTTTTAGCTATACCTAATTTTTGGGTGTCAAGACGTCTGGGTTTGGAAAATACTGGCTGGCCTGTTGTAACGATATGGTGTTTAACATTGTGCTTAACATTAGTAGGAAGAAAACTTGGTCGAGTTGACTCAGAATAATTGTTCAATAGTGCACTGAATTTATTAAGATTTTCACTGACTAACGTACTCACTACATCTTCTGATGTGATGGACGCCAATTCACATTTTCTAGAAAGTTTTGTGTCACCATCCACCAACTGTTCCCTCTTCAGATCGACGATTAGGTTGAATTTTCTTAAAAAATCAGCACCCAAAATGCCTCTTGGGGTTTTGGCGATGATGAATGGCCATTTGAAGGAACGTCTTAGACCTAGATCTGTCTCCATGATTTTTGTACCATATGTGGGTATTCTAGTACCATTAGCAGCATACAGATAGTAGTTGTCATCAGAGTTTACCATGGATTTGTGGTTATATGGAACAATTGACACATCTGCACCGCTGTCTACCAAGAATTGCAATAATGTGTTCCTGTCTACCATGAATAAACGAGAGTTGCAGCAAGTGACTGATTCAGTGGTAGGAGTTGCTGCACTTTCCACTACTGACTGAAGTTTTCCGTCTTTTTCCATGCACAAGGATCAGTACATTTTTCGGGTCGGCATTTTTTACCAAATTTGTAGTGAAAATAACAATATTTTCCTTCTGGATTGAACTTCCGTCTTGATTTCGATCTATCTCGATTTATTCCAGGTGTTAGACTACGCCTAATAGGTCTGTTCCCATAACATATGCCAAACTGTTTGATTGCTTTACTTAGCTCGGCAACTTCTGATTTCAATTCTTCAAGTTCATTTGTCGTCATTGCTTCTTCAAGATGTATGCACGATAAAATCAATCGTAGGGATCACCAATTATAATGATTCCTTCAATAAAAGCAATTGTAGAGATTTATGACAGTTCTATATTTTTTATATCTGAACAACTGCTATGTATAATATCTGAATGTCAACTACTATTATAATTTATATTTATGTTTTCTGTGACTGTCACAAAATATTTCATCACATAATATTGAACCTCTACAGAAGTACAAGAAAACACAATCTTCTGAAGATTGGAGTTATTATAAGTGTTTAAGGAATTCTACGGTTTCCACAGTTAGAGCGGAGAAGAAAGCATACATCCAATCTATTTCGAATAATAATTTGAATGCAAAAGCACTTTGGACATGCTTGGGTGATATTGGAGCTAAGCAAAATAAGAAACATAAAATTCCACCAAATCTTAAAGATCCTACTAAGATATGTTCTTTCTGTTCCAATGTAAGTAAGGGTAGGAGAAATAACAACAGGATCATCAAAGCCTATCACAATCGATTAAGTTACTCAAATCACACCTTTAAATTTTCCATGATTGATCCAGTCGAATTGTCTAAAATTATTCAGGAAATGAAAAGCACGGCCCGTGGTATTGATAATATATCAATTTCCATGTTACAATTTTGTACACCAGTCGTTGACAAATACCTCGTTCACCTTATCAACTCATGTATCGAAAAATACAAATATCCTAGTGCCTGGAAAACATCTCTTACTATCCCAGTTCCAAAAATTAGCAATCCGACCTCTCTCAATGATTTGAGACCAATAAGTTTACTCTGTATATTATCAAAAATTTTCGAAAGAGTAATTTATCAACAACTTATTCGTTATATCAAAGATAATGACATATTACCTGAAAAACAATGTGGTTTTAGAAGATCTCACAGTTCAGGTACAGCTTTGACAGATGTTGTAGGGGATATAATATCTTTGAGGGACAAAGGTTTTGCAGTGGCTCTTGTGCTGCTAGACTTCAGCAAGGCTTTTGATACTATTGATCATGAGCTACTATTAGCGAAACTTAAATATTATGGTCTAGAAGAGAGCGCGATTGAGGTGTTTCGTGTTTACCTCACTGAGAGAAAACAGATAGTAAAGGTGGATGATAATCTCTCTGACCGGTTTGATATAAGAGCTGGGATCCCACAGGGCTCAATACTGGGACCTCTTTTATTTATATTGTATACAACAGATATATTCAATACTGTGCATCACTCCCAATTACATTGTTTTGCCGACAATACGCAAATGTATTTAGCTTTCAAGCCAGCTGATTACTCAATTGCAATGGCTAAGATAAACGCTGATTTACAGAAAATCCTAAACTGGTCTAGGGATCATAACTTAGAACTTAATTCTTCTAAGTGTAAATACATGATATTTTTGCTCCATCGAATTCCCTGAATCTGCTCAGTAATTCCTTCAGAATTTGCGTGGGCGACGAACAACTTGAAAGAGTTGATACTAGTAGAAATTTGGGAGTGATAATAGATAATGAATTGAAATTCACTCTGCACGTCATTAAACTGCTCCAACGATCGTTTTTAGCACTAAAGCCCCTGTACGTTAACAGGAAAGTTTTAGGTGCGAATCTTCGCAAGCACCTATGTGAGAGCCTTGTGCTTTCTAACTTTAATTACGGAATTTATGTATATGGGACTTGCCTTGATAGTTTAGATCGCTCTAGAGTTCAAAAATTGCAGAATAGATGTTGTCGTTTTGTTCTCAATCTTCCCAGGTACTCGCGCGGTATTTCTGATGATATCGGTCGATTGGGATGGCTCAACATGGGTAGTCGAATTCAAGCTGGTGTATTGACACTTACGCATAATATCTTACTAACCGGCTTACCCGGATATCTTAGGAAACATTTCATTAAGAGAAGTCAACTATCGGGAAGTCACCACCTGAGAGATCAGGATAGTCTTCACCTGCCGAAATATAGCACAGCGTTATTTCGGAAATCGTTTGTGTACAATGCTGTGAAGTTTTATAATGAGTTACCCCTTGATTACAAGAGTCGTCCTGTAGCCAGGTTCCGAAATAAAGTCAAACACTTTCTGATGTGTAGCAATAGGGTCAATGATGATCAATAAGTGTTCTAATCTGTTACTTGACTTGTATTGAATCTTTAATTTTGTCCATATTGTATGATGAATCTAAACACAACTTAGTCACACCTATATTGTATGTACTAAAATCGATTCGAATTGTTCTTTAATTTTGGAAATTTGTTGTGTATTATCTATCGCTTCAGGGATTAAGTTGAATAGCTTGCTAGACTTCGCCCTGTTGTGATAATGATCTGCAAATAAAGACCAACTATACAGGGTCTTTCACGAGGAACCTCACCCATATTTATACGGGAAACTACTGAACGTATTTTCATGAAATTCAGCACTTATAAGTATTTCACGGTGCTGATGAAATCTAAAATATTTTCAAGGCATGAGCACCTCCGGTTTTTTCGGAAATGACGTCAACTTCCGTTTTTCAAATTAAATTTTTTTATTGCAGAAATAGATTCCTTAGAAAATTTCAAGTTATTTCGATGTAACATTTTTCAGTTTTGGTTGGAAAATTCTCTCTGAGCGGGAAAATTCGAAAAAAAAAATCGAAGATAGAGCTCCGCTGAAACAAGAATAACTTCGAGGTTTTTGGATGGAAAATTTTCATTTTTGGGATTTTTCAAGATGTAAGATTGATGTATCCACTTTGAAAATCGAAATCGCGATTCATGATACAGGGGGTGGAAAAATCGCTTTCAAAGTTAGGGATGACAAAATCGTGAAAAATCAATTTTTTCAAATTAGAACCCCATTTTTTTATGGCAGATATTGAATCTACGTTAAAAAATAATGTGAGTGTATGCATCACACCCTTGCTCTAAAGTGGATATTTTCTGAGTTATTCACAAAAAACTGTTTTTCGTCTTGAATTTTCAGCTATTTCTTTTCCCTTCACGCCAAAAAGATGAAATTTTCAGGAACTGTTACTTAAACCATGTTTTAGATTTTACTACCCTAATATGCAAGAGAAAAAAGTTAAAGTTGTTCCTAAATAGATGGCGAATTTGGATTCGAATTTGTATCGGAAACCCCTTTATTTCAACTAATCGGCCATCGGTTTTCTCTCCAGTGATAAATAAATAATTCCTTATGAACCATATGCAAAAACTTACCATGTTTTACATTCTTTTTTTTTAATGATAGATATCATTAATTACATCTGCCAAATTCCTCTTTATTCAGTAGCATTTTGTGTTTACTACTAATTTGGTGATAATTCGTATTAAGTTATAATGGAGAATGTAATAAAGTTGTAGATAGAACGATTCGACTGTTCATTGAGAGGTTTCCTGACCGACCCAGACCAACGAGAGATACCATTAACAGAACCATGACAAACTTGAGAAATGTCGGATCTTTCGTTGAGAAAACTATACACAGAGAAAAAAGTGTAGTAGAAGATGAGATCAACGAAATTACAGTTCTTGCATATTTTCGTGTGAATCCTCAAAATTCTCTCAAAGATGCCGAGATTGATCTGGGATTATCTCAATCGAGTGTATGGAGAATATTATAAAAACATAAAATGCACCCATATAAATTCAATAGGGTACAGCATTTGAAGGAAACTGATTTCGTCAGGAGAACAGAGTTTTGCGAAGCTATGATGATTCGATTTCAAGAGAATGAAAACTTTTTGGACTGTATAATTTGGACAGATGAATCTAAATTCACAAAGAATGGTTCTTTCAATAGGCATAACAGTAATTATTGGGATGAAGAGAACAACCACCACTTCAGAGAATGGAACTTTCAAGAGACCTGGAGTTTCAATGTTTTTTGCGCCATCAAAAATAATGCAATTCTCGATGTTCACATTTATGATGGGACTTTAACTGGTAAGATAGAACACTACACATGTTTGCATTATTAAAAGAATGTTCTCCCTTAGGAGATAGATATTCTGACATATTGACTCAAATAATTGAGCCGCTAGTACAGAACCATAATGACTTATGGTATCAACAAGATGGCGCGCCTCCACACAATTCACTCAATGTGTCAAATATCCTCTACAGGCTATTTGAAGATCGATGGTTGGCGAACAATGGTTCACATATTTGGCCACCACGTTCTCCCGATTTAAATCCTTTAGAGTATTATGTTTGGGGTAGGATAAAAAATATTGTCTACTCAACTCCCCTGACTGATAAAGAGGACTGCATAGAACGAGTCAGAAAAGCGTTCAGGTTTGTTTAGATTTTTAGATTCATAGTTTTGAAACTCAATTTGGTTTTTAAACACTTTTGCAGATCTCTTCCTCCCGATGAAATAAGAAGAGCAACGCACGAAGCATTCCTTAGACGTATAAATAAATGTCTAGAAATTAACGGTTAAAACTTTGACCATCTTCTCTAGTTATAACTGCGAGAGTTTGTCATGGTTCTCCTAATAGTAACTTGAAGTCGTTTTCAAGAAGGGAGGAAAAATCTACAGCATGGTTCAAATAACAGTTCCTGAAAATTTCATCTTTTTGGCGTGAAGGGAAAAGAAATATCTGAAAACTCAAGACGAAAAACAGTTTTTTGTGAATAACTCAGAAAATATCCATTTTAGGGCAAGGGTGTGATGCATTCACTCACATTATTTTTTAACGTAGATTCAATATCTGCCATAAAAAAATGGGGTTCTAATTTGAAAAAATTGATTTTTCACGATTTTGTCATCCCTAACTTTGAAAGCGATTTTTTCACCCCCTGTATCATGAATCGCAATTTCGATTTCTAAAGTGGATACATCAATTTTACATCTTGAAAAATCCCAAAAATGCAAATTTTCCATCCAAAAACCTCGAAGTTATTCTTGTTTCAGCGGAGCTCTATCTTCGATTTTTTTTTTCGAATTTTCCCGCTCAGAGAGAATTTTCCAACCAAAACTGAAAAATGTTACATCAAAATAACTTGAAATTTTCTAAGGAATCTATTTCTGCAATAAAAAAGTTGTGTTCTAATTTGAAAAACGGAAGTTGACGTCATTTCCGGAAAAACCGTAGGTGCTCATGCCTTGAAAATATTTTAGATTTCATCAGCATCGTGAAATACTCATAAGTGCTGAATTTCATGAAAATACGTTCAGTAGTTTCCCGTTTAAATATGGGTGAGGTTCCTCGTGAAAGACCCTGTATATCTATCATTCTATCTATCTATACTTCCATCTGAGAGCCGCGTATGAGATAGACAAAGAACCGGTGCTACCATATGTGCATCTGGAGATTGAAGCGGTGGTCCAGAACGAAAGAGCTCGCATATGCTGGAACTATCCTGTCTCAACAACACGGCAGATCAATGCTGTTAAGCCAGACATACTTCTGCTGGACAAGGAGCTGAAGGAGTTATTTGTCGTGAAATTCTACTCCCCTGCTGAAAATAATGTTGTCATGAAATGTGCAAAATTACAAAGACCTTATGTTCGAGCTTGGAACTTTATACCCATGTCATAAAATTAGGATGGTCGTACTTATCATAGGATGTCTCGGTGGAATGAGAGCTAACTACGTGGATGAACTGAAGATTATCCCGGTCTGCAGGTCACTGGCCGAGGTATTGGCGCACAGAATGCAGAAAGCAGTGTTGCTCGGGTCACTCCATATCATCAGGTCCCATGAACTCTAGAAGCCACTTGCAGCTCATCTCTTTTGTTAAGGGACGCTGCGTGGGCAGGATGAAGAATTGTGAATTGTGAGGGGTTTTTAGTGAGTAGCCAAACAAGATCCTGGATTCTCACACTACCGAGAGTGCGGACCCTCTCGGTGCCCATAAAGGGTTTTCCCCTCAACGGATGTTTAAAAAAAAATAATAATAATTTTATTCAATCCCCTCCGAGGGGTCGCTTTTACTGGTGGCCGACATGGGTTTTGTTGATCACGTTACTTTATAAGATCATTTGATTTTTGGAGTGTATACAGTTTTCTTTTTTCTATTTCTGTTCTTTTTTCGGAGCCAAAAATAGCAGGTTAAAGTAATTAATAATATTGAATTATATTGAAGTTTGTTACTATTTTCGGATAGTTTCTTGTATTGACCTGAGCTTGATTGAACAATATTTGTTGATTACGGTTGGGAAATGATAGCGGTTTTGTGTTTTTTTTCCTCTGTAATATTAATAAATAGTAATGTCGTAGACAAGCCTTATACGTAAGATTGGTGTATAGATCAAAAGAGATGAAAATAGGACATCTTAATGTAAGGTCATGGTTCATAGGCTTTGATGATTTCGTTCATTTGATACTTGACGGTGACTTTGACATCATGTTGGTTACTGAGACGTGGTTATCCCCTAATATAGATTCTGATCTCGTTTCTATTCCTAACTATTCTTTATCAAGAAAAGATCGTTCAACTCGAGGGGGTGGGGTGGCTATATTCATTAAGTCTGTCTTAAGATGGCAGGAGATTTCCTCTGATTTTCATGTTCGGAGTTCATTGGAGTACATTGGTGTTGTTCTGCAGGTGAATAAATTAAAAATTGGCATTTATAACTGTTGAAATATTCAACAGCCAAACCAAATCTCTATTTTCCCACAGAACGAAACATCATAAATTGGGGTCAATATTTATTCGTTACTCAGTTTATTTCTACTCCAAAGTGAAGTGTATGTGGTGACAGATTTAATTCTTACCCTATATGTAACTTGATACTTTTCGTATCGATACATTTAGTATTAGGAATAAGGAAACAGAAATGATTCCTTTTTATAAAGCTAGTTATTCAGTTCGTATCTTCGAGTATAGATCGACCTCCGTATTCTTAAATTGAATAAATAGAATATTCAGAATTCTGTGTTTGATTGAAATCAACCCTAAAGGAACTTATAACTCAACAGGTTATGGGAACCAGCTTGCTTTGCTTGGTAGATTGAAGACTTTTTCCGGAATATTTCTCGAGAGTGAAGTTAGTGTGTGAGCGAATTGCGTGTATAATTATATTGACGAACTTAAAAGAAATGCAGAGCTCTAAAATCGATAGAAACATTAAACCCTTCGACGGTGAAAGATATAGTGTGTGGAAACTAAGAGTGCGTGCTTAACTTACTGAACTTGATGTGATTAAAGTCATAGACAATGACCCACCACTTAAAATTTCCGGAGATTGGGAGAAAGCAGAACGAATTGCTAAAGGGGTTATTTTCAGCTACCTATCAGACAGTTTTCTCCATCAGTTATAACTGATGGCAACTCACCGAAAGAAATTTTCCAGAAATTGGATTTTATATATGAACGTGTTAGTCTGGCGAGTCAATTAATTTTACGGAAAAGATTGATTGAACTTGCTGAAAGGTGACATACCTTTATTAACTCATTTTGCTGCATTTGATCATCTAGTTCATGAATTATCAGCAGCAGGTGTTTCAATGCCAGAAACAGAAAAAGTTTCATATCTATTATTATCTCTTCCGAAAGAATATGATGGGATAATAACAGCCATTGAAACATTGACGACAGGTTTAACTCTAGCTCTGATTAAATCAAAACTATTAGACTATGAGATAAAGTTAACCAAAGAAAGTCGTGATACTTCTATGAAGATATTGCAATTTGACAATAAGGATGCAAAAAGATTTCCTATCAAACCAAGGGAGTTCAAAAGGAAACTGTTCAAAATAAATAAAAATAATTTCAAAAATAAATGCCATCATTGTGGTAGAAAAGGACACATAAAACAAAATTGTTTCTACTACAAAAGAGAACAAGGAGTACTCAAAACAGTGCAGAGGACCAGTCAATCATCAACTTCAAAATCTGAAATATCAACCGAGGATGATAAAAATGTATCTAATTTCGCTTTTATGGTGAACCATTCCAATTATAGTGAAAAAGAAATGAATGAGAATAAGATTACATTTATCTTGGATTCAGGCGCATCTGATCATGTAATCAATAGAGGAGATTTGACTAAAGACTTTGTCGAATTATCTGAACCGATTAAAATCTCAGTAGCGAAGAACAATGCGTTTACAAATGCAACGAAAAAGGGCGATATGATGGTTACCACCAACATGGGCGTCTCAGGTGTCCTGAAAGATGTCCTGTATTGTCCAGAGGTTCCACACAATCTTCTTTCTGTCAGAAAAATGCAGGATGCCGGAATGGAGATTGTTTTCAACAAACAAGGAGTGGCAATAAGTATAAATAAAAAGACAGTGATAACATGTAAGTCTTTGAATAATTTATTTGGTTTAGAACTCTCAGTTCATGATAAAACAATAAATTCTTTCGCCCAAATGAACAAAGTCCGTGGCAGTTATGAGTTATGGCATAAACGCTTAGGTCACATAGGAAAGTCGAAATTCTTAGAATTGAAAAATAAAAGTATGATTAAAGATATAGAGTTATTGGACAAAGTAATGCCGAGCAATGACTTGTGTGAAGCTTGTATAAACGGAAAACAAGCTAGATTATCATTTAATAAAATCAAAGATAAAAGTCATATAAAACGACCATTGTACAGTGTACACTCTGACGTTTGCGGACCAAATCACTCCAGTTACAATAAATAATAAAAACTATTTCGTTATATTCCTTGACGAATTTACTCATTACTGTGTCACTTATCTGATTACATTTGAATCGGATGTTTTCTCAGCATTTAAAGATTTTTGATAATGGAAGGGAATATTTGTCGAATGAAATGAAGGCATATTGCGTAGAAAGGGGTATAAGTTATCATTTATCAATTCCTCGCACACCACAGTTGAACGGCGTCTCCGAAAGAATGATAAGAACAATAACTGAAAGAGCTCGTGCCATGATTCATAATGCTAAACTGGATAAAAGTTTTTGGGGTGAAGCAGTATTAACTGCGACATACTTAATAAATCTGACTCCAACAAATGCTCTAAAACAAGCCAAAACACCTTATGAAATGTGGCATAATAGAAAGCCACAAATTAAATATTTGAAGGTATTCGGTTCCACAGTATATATCCACAATAAAGTCAGAAAAATGAAATTTGATGATAAATCATTTAAGGGCATTCTAGTTGGTTTTGAACCTAATGGTTTCAAAGTGTGGGATATTTAAACAGGAAAATTCATAGTATTTAGGGATGTAATTGTGGATGAAATGAATTTTTTGAATTCCCGACCTATAATGAAATCAAATGATTTAGAAAATCATAATGAAACTGATGTTTCTGAACGTTGTTCAAAATCAGTGAACAAATCCTTGAAACCTGATAGCGATAAATCAGGAGGCTCAAGGTCATGTGTAAAAGAAACTGGTGCATCTGATTTAGTATCAAAACCAGTAGTTAAATCTGATGTAAGGAAATCAGATAGACTTTGTAGAAAGGGAACGGATATAAAATCTGATGAAGAAAAATCAGAAGCCACAGTCCCTGAGAAAGAACAAAGTGATGAATATCGAATTAGAGGTGAGGACTATAGTGAGTCTCACAAAAGTGAACATGACATTGAAATTTCACCTAAATTGAGACGAAGTGAAGGAATACAATATCGGCAAAATATCAATTACAGTGAAAATTTTTTGACAGTTCCAACAACCAATTAAATTTCCTCATTTGATATCAGATGAACAATTTCACCCAATCATGTCAACATTACATCGATAACAGACGATGGGTTGTTTTCACGTTGCTATGGACACATATTGATTCATTTCGATTTTGAAGTTTCAAATATTTAATATTTCGAAATGTCACGATTTGGTTGCAATACTGACGATAATATTAATGAAATTATAGAATCGAACATACCAAAAAACACCGTTTACAGTAAGAAATTTGTATGGAAAGCATTTATAGACTTTTGCAACGATAGAAAGTATCAATTAGATGGAAATCGGACGGCGGAAGAATTGGCGTTGATTTTGAAGGATTGGGCTGTGAACATGAGGAGAAAAGATGGTAAAGAGTTCAAAGAAAGTACGGTCAAAACCATGTGGAATATAACAAGTAAGCTGTTACAAGAAAAATATTATAAAGAAATGAAAGTTATTATTGACCCATTCAAAAGTGTTGTATTTCAACAAGCGCGAGCTGCCCGTGATTCTATACGACGAAAACTGCAATCAGACCCAAGTAAAAGGAAGCAAAGTTCGGCAGCATTAAGTTCTGTGGAAATAACAAAAATGGTGAATTTATGGAATGAAAATACTCCTGAAGGGCTGCAACGGAAATTCTATCACATAGCCGCGGTAGAATTAGCTTGGCGAGGTGGGGAAGCTGCTGCTTGCTTGACTGAATTTTTTTGTATCGAATCAAACAACGATGGTTCTGTAACCAACCGAGTGGAATATAACCCTGTATTCAGCAAGACTTGCCAGGGTGGTTCAAGAATGTGTACTGGAAGCAAGTTTTTAATAGAAAACGATGACAGCAACGTTTGTTTGATTATTCAAAAAATTGATGTCGAAAAGGGGCCCAAATATTAAAACCAACAGATTATTCGTCAGACCAAATCATCAATGGAAATCCGAAAATGATCACTGGTATGATAATATGCCCATTGGAAGAAATACGATTCAAAATTGGACAAGATCGTCTGCCGAAGCGATTGGATTGAATACAAAGGAAAAAAAATTACTAATCATTCCAATAGATCGACCGCGGTTAGTCGATTGGCCAAAAGTGGTGTACAAGAACAACAGCTTATAAAAATTACGGGTCACAACAATGCCAACTCAATGAAACCCTACTTGAATATTGACGAAGAACATCATAATCAAATTATTAACAGCATGCGTAGTGGAAAGGAAATACATCTTCATCAGTTATAGAAACTAACACGTCTGGATCTTCATTTAACTATTCTAATTGTTCCTTTGTTAATTGCACCTTTAAATAAATTGTTTTAGCTCTGTATTTTTTCTATAATTAGCAAAAAATTTTCTATCCGAATAACCCTCGGACATTGATAAATGCTCAAAAATTCTATGACAACTTTCTCAAGCTTGTTGCTTGTAGACAACAGACCTCCGCCTACGGCGTCGGTCTGTTTCCAAGCAACAAGCTTTCGAAATCTGTCATAGAATTTTTTCGAACAATTATCAATGTCCTTGGGTTATTACTACTGAAAATGATTACATAATGTCGGCTCAATCTATTGTTTGCGAAATCCTCAAATGTTTTCAGGAAATAAAAGGGAGGTTTGATAGTGATCGCTGGGAAAAAGCGATTGAAGAAGAAATAAATTCATTACTGATCAATAAAGCATGGTCCTTAATTGAGAGGCCTGAAAAAAAAAACATTATTGATTGTAAATGGGTATTTAGCATCAAAATGATGAATTTGGAAAACCTTTGAAATATAAAGCGAGACTTGTTGCTAGAGGTTTCAGTCAAGAATATTTGATTGATTATAATGAAACTTTTGCACCAGTTGCGAGAATTGCAAGTTTTAGATTTATAATCGCATTTGCCAATCAATACAATTCATTAATACATCATATGGATGTCAAAACAGCATTCTTGAATGGTCATTTAGAGGAAGAAATTCTTATGAAAGTTCCTGAAGGAATTGAATGTGTAGATGGCCAAGTTTGCAAATTTAATAAAGCTATATATGGGTTAAAACAAGCCGCAAGATGCTGGTTTCAAAAATTCTAAAAAGAACTTAAAAATCTTGGTTTTCAAAATTCATTAGCTGATCGATGTATACAGGGTGTTTGGTAAATCGACGTGAACCTTGAAAAGGGATATACTAGACTTCATTTGCAGTGAATTGCTTCGAGTGATGCATGGTCCGAAAATCTATGGTTACGAAGATATCGCGATTTTTCAACTTTTTTGAAATTTTCTGCTTCGTTATCGAAAATAATTAATTTTGTGAAAACTACTCGACTCTCAATATTCAATGAATATTTTTTTCAAAGCTGAGGAGATGGTCCTCATTTCTTGCGAAAAAGTATTCACTAAAAATTCAGATAACCCGAGATATACAGGGTCATAAATGGCTGCACCTGTTTTCCTCATGAAATCTTGATAAAACAATTGAGAATTACTCGAAAAAAGTGTTATGAACTTGGTGTACAAATGGGAGAAAAAACTTCCCTGTTTCATCAGCTTTGCAAAAAGGTACATATGTCAATAATTCCCTTATGCAATCTAAAAATATGGCCGGAAAACCAAGCAGACAACAGACTTTTTCGAGTCATTCAGATATCCTATTATCCTTTATTTCACTCGACGTGATTCGTAAGCTGTAAGCGGGCCATGGTTCGATCACTAAATGACTCGAAAAAGTCTGTTGTCTGCTTGGTTTTCCGGCCATATTTTTAGATTGCATGAAGGAATTATTGACATATGTAGCTTTTTGGAAAGCTGATGAAACAGGGAAGTTTTTTCTCCCATTTGTACACCAAGTTCATAACACTTTTTTCGAGTAATTCTCAATTTTTTTATCAAGATTTCATGAGGAAAACAGGTGCAGCCATTTATGACCCTGTATATCTCGGGTTATCTGAATTTTTAGTGAATACTTTTTCGCAAGAAATGAGGACCATCTCCTCAGCTTTGAAAAAAATATTCATTGAATATTTTGAGTTGAGTAGTTTTCACAAAATAAATTATTTTCGATAACGAAGCAGAAAATTTCGAAAATGTTGAAAAATCGCCATATCTTCGTAACCATACATTTTCGGACCATGCTTTACTCCACGCAATTCACTGAAAATGACGTCTAGTGTATGCCTTTCCAAGGTTCACGTCGAATTACCAAACACCCTGTATATCTTCTAGACAGACAACACATCTCAAAGAATATATACGTAGTGCTTTATGTGGATGATGTTGTGATCGCCACAGCAAATAATGAAACGTTATTCAGTTTCAAGAACTTTTTGATGAGTAAGTTTTCTATGACAGATTTGAAAGCGATTAAACTTTTCTTGGGTATCAAAATTACTAGAAAACATAATGAAATCACATTTGACCAGAGTGCATACATAAGAACTATTTTGAATAAATTCAACATGTATGACTGCAACCCAATAAGTACTCCATTAGAAAGTAAATTGGATTACGAAGCTTTAAATTCAGACGAATATTATGAAGCGCCCTGTAAAAATCTTATTGGATGTTTAATGTACTTAATGATATGTACAAGGCCTGATTTGAGTATATCGGTAAATATTTTGAGTAGATATTCAAATAAGAACAATATGAGGTATTTAAGGGGTTCAATAGATCTGAAATTAAAATATGTGAAGAGCAACTTTGAAAATATTTTAGTAGGTTATGTTGACTCTGATTGGGGAGGCAGTTTTAATACGGATAGAAAAAGTACTACCGGTTATTTATTTAAATTATTTGAGCATAATACAATCACTTGGAATACTAAACGGCAAACTTCAGTCGCTGCTTCATCTACTGAAGCAGAGTATATGGCTCTTTATGAAGCTGTCAAAGAAGCGCTATGGATAAAGTCTTCAGCAAAAAGTTGATACGGTTTTCCGGCTGACCTTTTTCAGAAAACAAAATGAGTGTACAAATTTTATTATTTCACAAATTTCATCAAGGTTAACTGCAATTCTACAGGTATTATAAATTTAAATAATACGAGCAAGAAAATAAATGATACCTAAGCTTACATACTACAAAATCTAAATATGAAAGAATTACTGTTATTTCTATATTTCCAACTTTCAAATCTCAAATGTCAGGGTGTGAGTTCTCTGTTCTAACAAGAACAGGCCTTAACTTCAAAAATGAATTCAACTTCACAATTATTAGGTGAACCAGGTGAATTTCAACAAAAGGAATACATATACAGAAAATAGCTGTTTTTTTCAATTTCACTTATCTTTTGGTTTTTTTCAAACGAACGAAGGGACTGCTGCAAGCTCGTTTGGACAGACGATGTGATCTCCAGGGGATGATGAAATCTCGTGTTGCAATCTGCAAGGGAATTTCTTGTCGGAAACGAAATCCCGAAAAATCTCAAAATATGGCTCGTCTTATATCCGAAGCGATGGTATTAAATTTGATGCAAGATGACTCGGAGTGATGTTCATGAATCGACGATATAAATGAAGATTTTAATGGCAGACAAATCTAAATTGGACAAAGGCATGTTTTACGCTTCAAAGAAAAATCGAGAAAAAATAACTCTTACCCTCAGTCTCACAAACTTATTTCACCACCGAATTGAATTATCGATAAAATAACAGGGCTTATCTGGCAGAGCCGAAAATATTTGCCCAACAAAAGGAATTATCCAGCAATCTAAGGAAATAAAAAATTTGCCGTTTTTTACTCCTGTTTCGTTACTTCTCTCAACAAATTCAGAACGCAAAAGAAAGAGGAATTAAGAATCAGGCTCGTTCTTGGAAACATATTGTCGCAAAAAAATTATAAACATGCGTAACAATATTTCCTTACATGTTCTATGAATAGTAAATATAATTTAAATTTATCAATCGATTCTGTGTCGAACATACAGGGTTGGCTTTAATATTATATGAGTGAAAATGAAATTCATTGCAACTAGCTTTCTCTTCAAATTTTCATAAAATTCTCTGACCATAATCTATACTGTAACAAAGTATCAATCTAGATATAATTGAACCTATAATCATCTATGAAGATAATAATGGTTGTATCAGTTTAAGGAATAATCCAACCAATCATAAAAGATCGAAACATATTGATATAAAGTATCATTTTTCCCGAGAACAAATTGAAAAGAACGTTATTAAACTTGAATATATTCCCACCGGTCATCAGCTGGCAGATACGTTGACAAAACCATTACCAGCAACGAGTTTCTTGGAATTTACTTTCAAGTTAGGTTTGGAAAATTGAAACTTTTCAAGGTTTGAGTACATATTCATTTTATTAATAAATCTTCACTTATGTGGAAATGTAGCATGTACATATTTATTTTAATAATTTTGTTTTGTATTTCTATGGTCTGATGTGGTTTTTCTGGGTTTTCCACATCCTTGCAATAAATGTTGGGCCATATTGTATTTTTCCCAGATAAACAAAGGAGGATCTTTCTATACTCATTAATATATATATATTCATTATGAAATACAATCTATAAATAATGTGTATAAATAAGGTAGATAGTGTTTATCGAAATAAAAACATATTGTAATATGTAATGTAATTAGAAGAGATTTATTTTTGAGGCGGCGTGTTGAAATATTCAACAGCAAAACCAAATCTCTATTTTCCCACAGAACGAAACATCATAAATTGGGGTCAATATTTATTCGTTACTCAGTTTATTTCTACTCCAAAGTGAAGTGTATGTGGTGACAGATTTAATTCTTACCCTATATGTAACTTGATACTTTTCGTATCGACACATTTAGTATTAGGAATAAGGAAACAAAAATGATTCCTTTTTATAAAGTTAGTTATTCAGTTCGTTTCTTCGAGTATAGATCGACCATCGTATTCTTAAATTGAATAAATCGAATATTCAGAATTCTGTGTTTGATTGAAATCAACCCTGAAGGAACTTATAACTCAACAATAACCTTAACAGGCCTCCTAAATCGAATTTACTGAGTTTGGTTGAGGGTTTCGATGATTTGTTGTCTTTTTGAACTCCAACAGTTGATGAATTTGTGTGCATGGGAGACCTTAATGTTGACTTTTTGAAGGGTACCAATCGTCTTGGTCGATGCTTTTCTAGTTATGGACTCGTGCAGATTTTACCTGAGCCGACTAGAATTGCTGGCCGGAGCGCATCCTCGATAGACCCTATCTTTGTTTCCAATGATGAATATGTATTGTCCTCTGGTACTTTTCCTGCTGAAGGAATTTCCGACCACATGTTGGTTTTCTGTAATTTGAGATTGAAGACGCCTTCGTCTTGTCCAAGGAATTTAACGTATCGTTGTTTTAAACATTTTAATTTTCAGCTTTTTTATGAAGATCTCTCGACTCTGCCATTTCATGAAAATCCTTTATGGGCACCGAGAGGGTCCGCACTCTCGGTAGTGTGAGAATCCAGGATCTTGTTTGGCTACTCACTAAAAACCCCTCACACTTCAATGGAGGAGTTCTTCATCCTGCCCCCGCAGCGTCCCTTAACAAAAGAGATGAGCTGCAAGTGGCTTCTAGAGTTCATGGGACCTGATGATATGGAGTGACCCGAGCAACACTGCTTCCTGCATTCTGTGCGCCAATACCTCGGCCAGTGATCTGCAGACCGGGATAATCTTCAGTTCATCCACGTGGTTAGCTCTCATTCCACCGAGACATCCTATGATAAGTATGACCATCCTCATTTTATGACCTGGGTATAAAGTTCCAAGCTCGAACATAAGGTCTTTGTATTTTTGCCTCTTCTGTTCTTCCTTCATCACAACGTTATTTTCAGCAGGGGAGGAGAATTCCACGACAAATAACTCCTTCAGCTCATTGTCCAGCAGAAGTATGTCTGGCTTAACAGCATTGATCTGCCGTGTTGTTGAAACAGGATAATTCCAGCATATGCGAGCTCTTTCGTTTTGGACCACCGCTTCAATCTCCAGAGGCACAGGCGGAAAGGATGTGCATAATCGTTTCCTGTTGCCCATGGCAAGCCCTGCAAGTTGTTGGGGTGTCCATTTTCATGATGTTCTTTTTATACCATCTCGTATTCAGTACTCCATGTTGACACGCCATCACAAATCCTTCTGTCTCTGACTTAAGGCTAGATGACTTTAGAAAGGCGAAAGACAATTCTTCAGACAGGTCCTGGTCTTTTTAACTCCTGAACTATATGGAGTGCAAGGTCTTACTCATATGGTGTTCGAGTAATGTATCTGACTGAGACTTTCGGATCAGTCTTGCTAGGCTTCTTTGGTCCGCTTGAGTGATGGGTGTTCCAGCGAGCTCAGGATCGATCGATACGCCGTTTATGCTGAGCTTCTCTAGGGCCCTTTGTGCATCTCGGAATAGGAAGGCTCCATGGTTCGCAATTTCATGCTAAGCGACAAATTTCAGAAGCGGATCTTCACTTCTTAGAATCCTTACTGCCATTTCCAATGTTTGTTGATAGTGTTAATATTCCAAACATTGCAATCCTCTACCCTCCTGTATTCGGGGAAGGTATATCCTCTGTATTGAACTGTTGGGATGTAGGCTACGATTCATGTTCATCGTTTACCTTGTTAACCTATCGAGATCGAGGAGTTCGTTTACCGTCCAGTTCACCACTCCGAAAGAGTAGGCGAGAATCGGGATAGCTAGCATATTTGTAGCAGATATTTTGTTCTTTCCCGACAGCTGCGATTTCCAAATGTCTCTCAGCTTCTTTTTGTAGCTGGCTGTTAGGTCATCCTTTATCTGGGTTGTCTCCAGTACACCCCTCTGTTTCATCCCAAGAAACTTGTAGGTTTCTCCGTCTTGGAGATGTCTAAAAGTCATTCCATCTTCCAGTAGAATATCTTCTCCTGCATCTTCAGCTTTTCCCCTGCGCAGATGAAATACAGCACACTTGTTCAAATCGAATGACATTCCTATGGCTGAGGTGTCGTCTGAAATGATATTCAGTAGTTGCTGTAGTGCGGACTCGGAGGGAGCGTAGAGCTTCAAGTCGTCCACGTATAAGAGATGAGAGATCCGGTGGTTTCTTCTGCCTGGTGGTCCGGCCTTGTATCCTATTTTGCTCTCCCTCAACTCAATTGTTAGTGGTATGAGTGTTATGCAGAATAATAGCGGGCTTAGCGAATCTCCCTGAAAAACTCCTCTCCTGTATCTCACCCATCCCGAATATATACGGTTCGACCCTCTGCTCGGATGGCCAACTTCGTTTTCCACAGCGCTATGATGTTTTCTATCGCGTGGATGATGTTAGGATGGACTTTCAGCATTTTTAATAGCCGCATTATCAGTTCGTGCGGCGAGGTGTCATATGCTTTCGCGTAGTCCAACCATGATGTGTGTAGGTTGCGCTTGTAGTATCTGGCGTCTAGACATACGCTCTCGTCTATGAGCAAGTTGTCTTTGCATCCTTGCACTCCTTTCTTTGCTCCCGTCTGTTCGTAGATACTGTTCCACACTGGTCCAATAACCCTCTTGAATCTTGAATTACACTTGTGAGGATCTTATACAGTGTATTGAGGCAAGTGATTGAGCGATAGTTCTTGGGTTGCCCTAAATCACCTGATTTTGGTATCAGCACTGTTCTACCCTCCACCAACCATGACGGAATGGGCTCATATTATTATTATTATAATGTCATCAATTATTGAATTGAGAATGAGTAATGTGTTTTCTATTTGATTAACAGGTATCAAACAAAATAAATCGTCTACATATTTCTTAATAACTGGGAACACAAAACCCAACTTCGGCAAGGCAGAATCCAAAAGATCGTCAACCACCATCTGCGCAACAATTGGTGAAATAAAAGCACCCATCGGGGTACCCTTTATTTGCCTGTAAAATCGACTCTGGAATTGACAGTACGTTGTATCAAAAATCAACTTTATACATGCAATAAAATCTGCCTTCGATAATGAGGTATTAGGACATATCTCCTCCCAATGCAACTCAAGCCTCCTCAAACTCGCCTCTAAAGTAATATGGGTGAAAAGTGATACCACATCTAGACTAACCATAACATGATCTGGGGGTATTTGAAAGTTTTCAATGAAGTCAGCAAAATCAAAAGTATCTTTAATGTAATATGTGTTATTTTTATTATATGAAACTGACAAAATGTCGGTAATATATTTTATCATGGAGTTTATATTGGTCAGACGGGTAGATATCTGAAAACTAGAATAAAGGAACATACCAAGGATTGTATTTTGATGAAAAGTACCACTGGGTTGTCATACTATGAATTTTGTTGATGCGAAGATTGTCAGAACTGAGGTTAATAAATATGAAAGGTCTTTTTTGGAAACTGTGGAAATTCTAAGCAATCCGAATAATTTAAATATCAATACAGATTGTAGAGGTATTAGTGCCATCTATTGTAACCTTATCAAATTAGCCAATGACCACCCAAAAAAGAGGTTGCAGGAGTCGATTACCGATCGTGGTATTGATTGAAGGCCTCTGCATGGTATTTTTAACATGCAAACTGTCAATGCATTTTATTTTTCGTATTTTTTATTATTTTTTCTTTTTCACATTGCCGGTTGACTTTGAGGTATCCGTTCGATTTCATACCACCTTTTATTTGTTGAGTGTGTATCCACCTTGTACGTCCAGAATTTTTAATGGTGTGACTATTTTGATGTTTTTCAATTGGTGTTAATGTTGGATTTTAAGAAGATGAGATGGTTGGTCATTGAGCTGTTTCTTGTTTTGTATAATTTTTTTTTTGGCATTGACGAGGTTTTTCTCATTTTGTTGTAAGTATAAAAGTTGTATATGTTGTGGTTTTTTCTCTCCAGTTTTCTTGTTGGTTACATATTGCTTTGTATTTTTTAGCACCCTGAAGATGGAAACGATGTTTTCCGAAAGCTCGGTTATGATACAATAAAGAGATTAATAACTGATAATTGAGACTATTTTTCCCGAAACAAGTTTTTTACAATTCATCTTACAAAGTACAGTCGCTACTTCCACCTATCTTAAATTCCACAGATATTCGTAGAATATTCCGAATATTCATAAAATGTTCGAAGAATATTCTTCATGGAATATTACTGGAATATTCGGGAACTAATATTCTTGGCATATTTTCAATATTCCTGGAATATTCAAGGCATATTTTGTACTGAATGTTCCAATACTATAACTCAAGGATATTCATAGAATATACCTAGAATATTCGGAATATTATAGAGAAATTCTATGGATATCTTAAACTCGAACCATTTTCATATTCAGGGCATAAACATATATGCATTCTTAGGTCCATTTGAACTTTGGTTAATTCAATGATTTCACTCAGTAAGCCAAAGTTCAACACATGAGTTCAAACTGTACCTAAACATTTGAGCCTAGTAGGCTCGAGAATACTTTTCAGAAATAATGATTATAATCAATCCAGTGAAAAAGAAATGAAAAACATATTATCATATATTCATATTTATTGAAGAAAACAAAAACAATTGAATAGAATTTGTATTGGTAATAAGAGGGTTCTTTTTGGTCTGGATTAAAGAGTCTCAATTAGACAAAATGCCGACGTTTCGATTTATTTCAAATCATCTTCAGGGCTCTACAACGAATGATACATATAAATAACACAGAAAATTTTGAAATCAGATAGAATAAACAAAGTTGGCTATAACACAAAATATGAACCAGGAAACACACAAAACAAAAAAACTATATAACAGATATTGTACATAAACGATATTCATTTATGAAGCAACAAATACGATGGTAATTAAAAAAAAAAAGAACTCCATACATATTATGAAGAACTTCTCCGGAAAAAAAAACAATGAGAGCTACTCACATTGCCAGTTGGTCTCTATTGTCATCTCTAGAAATAAAAATACTAAGGATGGATCGATAACGGATCTCATTCGGAAGGATAACGCTTGTGTACTGAAATATGTGGAATGTGGGTGAATTGGAAGTTTGATATCAACAAATGTTCATCCGATATCAAGAAAGAAAAACGGAATAATATGTGAATTCCGAGAACCAAGATCAATGTAAATAGTTAGATGTTAAATTTCGTATTCTTTGTATGATATTAAAATAGGCAGTATTTAAGTTGTCAACATCACTTCTTTTGTTGACTGAATTCATGTCCTTCTTAATTTCTATCATTTCGCAAAATAATCTTTTCCTAAGTTGGTTTGAGTGTCTAAGATAGTGACACCTTCGAAATTGAATGAGTGTAATTCATTGAAAGCATGTTCAGCCAACGCTGTGTTATTGTCCTTGGATCTAGTAGGATTGTGTATATTAACGCAGTCTCTTTTGTGTTCGGTTATTCGTGTTTTGAGATATCTATTAGTCTGACCTATGTATACCTTGCTGCACTCACTGCAAGGTATTCTATATATGACATTAGATCTTGATTCTAAAGCTGTTTTTGATTTTAATTGAGAATAGAAACATCTAACAGTGTTGGACGGTTTGTAGGCTATTTCAACAGTTTCATCTCTTAGGAGTTGTCCCACTCTCTCAGATAGCCCTTTAATATACGGAATTTTGAAAAATTTCTTACCTGTAGTGTGTGATACAAGATGTGTGGTATCATTTTTATTCAGAATTCTCCTGACCAGTGAAACAGGGTAATTGTTTTTAATCAAGAACCTCTCAATTCTGTCAAAATTACAAGCGTGAAACTCAGCGTTAGATAAACGAGAAGACCTAAATTTAAGATTTTCAATGAGATTCACTTTATGAGAATAAGGATGTTGAGAATTGAAATTCAAAAATCTTCCAGAGAAAGTCGGTTTGTGATACCAATTAGTCTTCAATCGGCCTGATGATCTTATGACACGTACATCTAGAAAGGGCAATTCATTGTTTTTCTCTGTCTCTGAAGTAAATTGCAAGCGTTGATGAAACGAATTGAAGGTGTTTAAAGTGATATCGACACTGTTTGCCGGTATTGAGGTGAAAATATCGTCAACATATCTCTTAAAAACTGGAACTTCGAAAGGCAACCGTGATAAAGCGAAATTCTGCAATTCTGACATTACTATGTCCGAAACAATAGGTGCCAAACAATTGCCCATGCCGAGCCCAAAAATCTGGCAAAAGTACTGATTATTAAAAATAAAATACACGTTAGTAACACAAAACTCAAACAATTGGATGAATTCTTCCACGGTCAGACGAGTATGTGGTTCCACCCTGGTCCAGTATTTTCTGATAAGATCGATCGCAAGTTCAATTGGTACGTTTGTGAATAATGAACTAACGTCTAAAGAGATCAAAATAAAATCTTCTGGAATGTTGACATGGGTCAGATCTTCGACAAATTGAAAAGAGTCTTTAACGTATCTTTCATCCCTCTCAAATATATTCACCAAGAGTTCAGCTAAATATTTGCTCAGATTATAGAGGGGGGAGCCCAAAAAGCTTACTATTGGTCGTAGGGGATAGTCGATTTTGTGAATTTTCGGCAAGAAATAAAGTTTGGGACAAGTGCCATTATTACATTTTATAAATTTGAGAGTAACATCATCAATTCGCCCTTGCCTATGTAAACCAGACACTAACTTGTTAAGTTTGTTCTGTATGTTAGTGGTTGGGTCTTTTGTTAATTTCTTGTACGTATTTTGTTCATTGAGTAAGGTAAGGGCTTTCTCATTATATAGAACCACTGGTATAATAACCGTGATATTGCCTTTATCAGCCCTGAGAACTAATAACTCACTATGTTCTCGTAAAAAATGTTTAGTTTCTCTTATGCATCCAGACAAAAACTGGGCAGATCTGGGTTTTGTAGTAGAATTATGATGAACTAGTAAGTTGTTCAGATAATTTGTGGTTATGTTGATGAATTTATTCCGCTTTTCCGTTATATCCAATTCACCCGTCCGAGAACCCAAACAAAATTCCGCATCAATCAAAAGTTGTTGTAGTGGGGGTGGATTATATTTATTGTAGGGTAAGTTGAATTTCTCCCCAAGACTTAGTAAGTATTGAACATTAACTGGAATAGGAACCTCAGAGAGATTTCTAAGCCACCCTGTATGTGCGCTAGGATTGTCACCACTATCGCATTCATTATCAGGAAGTTGAGACAATCTTAAATTTGCGAGTTTACGTCTTTGCCTGTTCCTCATGATAGAAAATTCTTTTTTGTAAAAAATTGTTTGGTAGTTATCAAATCTGTCATAAATTTCCTCTGGCAATGAGTCCAGTAGCCTGGATTTAACTGTTGTAAGATGTTTTTTAAGAAGACCAACCTTCCAATGTGAATAACTCACCTCTAAATTCAAAAGCCCTCTCCTGAAGTTTTCAATCACCCTGTGACATCTATCCTTGAAAGGGTTATCCGAATCTGCCATGATAGTGAGAGTGCATTTAGGAATTTTCAATATGTGGTTGGGAAACACAGTCTGGTTTTTACATGTCAACAGAAATTTTTTATGGTTTACATAATGTGCCAGTTTTTTATTAAAACTCAGCCAAGATTTCAGATCCGTGACAACTTCATTTCCAAAAGTTTCTTTTATATGTTCAAAGAAACTAGTAGTATCATCCATCCTCGAGTCCGTGATATTTTCCCTCGGTTGATAACTTTGATATTTTAATGACCTTTGTAATGATTTGTATTGGTAATAAGAGGGTTCTTTTTGGTCTGGATTAAAGAGTCTCAATTAGACAAAATGCCGACGTTTCGATTTATTTCAAATCATCTTCAGGGCTCTACAACGAATGATACATATAAATAACACAGAAAATTTTGAAATCAGATAGAATAAACAAAGTTGGCTATAACACAAAATATGAACCAGGAAACACACAAAACAAAAAAACTATATAACAGATATTGTACATAAACGATATTCATTTATGAAGCAACAAATACGATGGTAATTAAAAAAAAAAAGAACTCCATACATATTATGAAGAACTTCTCCGGAAAAAAAAAACAATGAGAGCTACTCACATTGCCAGTTGGTCTCTATTGTCATCTCTAGAAATAAAAATACTAAGGATGGATCGATAACGGATCTCATTCGGAAGGATAACGCTTGTGTACTGAAATATGTGGAATGTGGGTGAATTGGAAGTTTGATATCAACAAATGTTCATCCGATATCAAGAAAGAAAAACGGAATAATATGTGAATTCCGAGAACCAAGATCAATGTAAATAGTTAGATGTTAAATTTCGTATTCTTTGTATGATATTAAAATAGGCAGTATTTAAGTTGTCAACATCACTTCTTTTGTTGACTGAATTCATGTCCTTCTTAATTTCTATCATTTCGCAAAATAATCTTTTCCTTAAGTTGGTTTGAGTGTCTAAGATAGTGACACCTTCGAAATTGAATGAGTGTAATTCATTGAAAGCATGTTCAGCCAACGCTGTGTTATTGTCCTTGGATCTAGTAGGATTGTGTATATTAACGCAGTCTCTTTTGTGTTCGGTTATTCGTGTTTTGAGATATCTATTAGTCTGACCTATGTATACCTTGCTGCACTCACTGCAAGGTATTCTATATATGACATTAGATCTTGATTCTAAAGCTGTTTTTGATTTTAATTGAGAATAGAAACATCTAACAGTGTTGGACGGTTTGTAGGCTATTTCAACATTGTTGGTTTACATAGGCAAGGGCGAATTGATGATGTTACTCTCAAATTTTTAAAATGTAATAATTGCACTTGTCCCAAACTTTATTTCTTGCCGAAAATTCACAAAATCGACTATCCCCTACGACCAATAGTAAGCTTTTTGGGCTCCCCCCTCTATAATCTGAGCAAATATTTAGCTGAACTCTTGGTGAATATATTTGAGAGGGATGAAAGATACGTTAAAGACTCTTTTCAATTTGTCGAAGATCTGACCCATGTCAACATTCCAGAAGATTTTATTTTGATCTCTTTAGACGTTAGTTCATTATTCACAAACGTACCAATTGAACTTGCGATCGATCTTATCAGAAAATACTGGACCAGGGTGGAACCACATACTCGTCTGACCGTGGAAGAATTCATCCAATTGTTTGAGTTTTGTGTTACTAACGGTTATTTTATTTTTAATAATCAGTACTTTTGCCAGATTTTTGGGCTCGGCATGGGCAATTGTTTGGCACCTATTGTTTCGGACATAGTAATGTCAGAATTACAGAATTTCGCTTTATCACGGTTGCCTTTCGAAGTTCCAGTTTTTAAGAGATATGTTGACGATATTTTCACCTCAATACCGGCAAACAGTGTCGATATCACTTTAAACACCTTCAATTCGTTTCATCAACGCTTGCAATTTACTTCAGAGACAGAGAAAAACAATGAATTGCCCTTTCTAGATGTTCGTGTCATAAGATCATCAGGCCGATTGAAGACTAATTGGTATCACAAACCGACTTTCTCTGGAAGATTTTTGAATTTCAATTCTCGACATCCTTATTCTCATAAAGTGAATCTCATTGAAAATCTTAAATTTAGGTCTTCTCGTTTATCTAACGCTGAGTTTCACGCTTGTAATTTTGACAGAATTGAGAGGTTCTTGATTAAAAACAATTACCCTGTTTCACTGGTCAGGAGAATTCTGAATAAAAATGATACCACACATCTTGTATCACACACTACAGGTAAGAAATTTTTCAAAATTCCGTATATTAAAGGGCTATCTGAGAGAGTGGGACAACTCCTAAGAGATGAAACTGTTGAAATAGCCTACAAACCGTCCAACACTGTTAGATGTTTCTATTCTCAATTAAAATCAAAAACAGCTTTAGAATCAAGATCTAATGTCATATATAGAATACCTTGCAGTGAGTGCAGCAAGGTATACATAGGTCAGACTAATAGATATCTCAAAACACGAATAACCGAACACAAAAGAGACTGCGTTAATATACACAATCCTACTAGATCCAAGGACAATAACACAGCGTTGGCTGAACATGCTTTCAATGAATTACACTCATTCAATTTCGAAGGTGTCACTATCTTAGACACTCAAACCAACTTAAGGAAAAGATTATTTTGCGAAATGATAGAAATTAAGAAGGACATGAATTCAGTCAACAAAAGAAGTGATGTTGACAACTTAAATACTGCCTATTTTAATATCATACAAAGAATACGAAATTTAACATCTAACTATTTACATTGATCTTGGTTCTCGGAATTCACATATTATTCCGTTTTTCTTTCTTGATATCGGATGAACATTTGTTGATATCAAACTTCCAATTCACCCACATTCCACATATTTCAGTACACAAGCGTTATCCTTCCGAATGAGATCCGTTATCGATCCATCCTTAGTATTTTTATTTCTAGAGATGACAATAGAGACCAACTGGCAATGTGAGTAGCTCTCATTGTTTTTTTCATAATATGTATGGAGTTCTTTTTTTTTTTAATTACCATCGTATTTGTTGCTTCATAAATGAATATCGTTTATGTACAATATCTGTTATATAGTTTTTTTGTTTTGTGTGTTTCCTGGTTCATATTTTGTGTTATAGCCAACTTTGTTTATTCTATCTGATTTCAAAATTTTCTGTGTTATTTATATGTATCATTCGTTGTAGAGCCCTGAAGATGATTTGAAATAAATCGAAACGTCGGCATTTTGTCTAATTGAGACTCTTTAATCCAGACCAAAAAGAACCCTCTTATTACCAATACAAATCATTACAAAGGTCATTAAAATATCAAAATTGAATAGAATATTTATCTGAATCAGCTAACATAACACTGAATGGGAGATATTGACAACATTCATAACCTCCAAATCACGCATATGAAGGAAGAAATGTTCAAATAGATTCTAGGAACGAAGTCTCGTTCATAAATATATTATATATATTTGGATTTCAACATTCGTCAACTGCCGTGAATGAAATTCATCACGGAAATATAGAATTCTTTCACAAAATTCACTTACCTCATATATAACACAAAAACAAATAATCCAGGCAATACTCAAACTGATTCACTAAGAAATATTTCAAAATATCACTTGAAATAACACTCACAAAAGTTTCGATCTAAAGCTTCCAAGAGAACGATTAGAAATAGAAATGATAGAATGGTGTGCTTAACCTAAAATGTGGTTAACCAACGCCGTTGAATTTGACAGTCCACGAATGGTGACATTCTATTGGCTGTTGATGGCGGAATTTTATAGCGTTCATGGTCCAGTGTTTAGTGACATTTTACTGCGCACAAATTTTGTATAAAAAACTTCAACTCAATAATAAAATGAGATCATGAATTTATATTCAACTTTCGTCATCGTACGTCAATCTGAAAATTAATGAGATAATTGAATTTATGTTTACAATTAAATAGAAACAGTCGCCATCTGCTAATTGCAGTCCAAAAAAAATTTGAAATTTCATTTCCAATGTATACCTTCACATATTCCATCAATATGCCGTACAGGATATTCCAGGCATATTATGAGAGGAATACTCCAGAAATATTACGTGCGGAATATTTCAGGGAGTACCATGAAGAATATTCAATTTTGAATATCCTATGAATATTCTAGAAATATTCTTTACAGAATATTCTTTTCCGTATATTCTCAGCATTTTCTTTTAGGAATATGCCTGGAATATTCGCATGGAAATATTCTCGGAATACGCTGCATGGGATATAGATATTTCATGATATTCTATGAATATTCTACGAATATTCGGAATATAACTATCCCATTTTGCACATTCAGGGAATATTCGATGAATATCCGATGCTGTCTGGTAATTGGCTTTCACTTGATCTGAGATCATTAGGGCCAAACACTTTCAAATTAGTATACAAAAGAATTCTTTTTGACCTTCAGTAACTTTTTGTCATGGTTCGAACTTGTAATCTTGCACCAATCACTGTATCCTGCTGGGCTTCAAGACTGTGTAAATTCTTTATTTTTTTCTCCTATTTCATAAACCTGAAAATTGTTGATTGTATGCATTTGGCTCCATTGATCTGATTGATTTATTTTTGATTTATCTTTATTGTTTTCTTTTCTTCATTTTTTTCTGAATATCTGAATGAATTAATTTGTTTGAAATTTTCTACGGTTAAGTTGATTAGCACTTTTGCTAGATTTCGCCTTTTTGGCACAGCTGTATGGATTTGTTACTAGTGTAATTGATGTATCTTTTTACCTGCTGCCAAATAAAGTCAATTATTATTATTATTTCCATCTTCGGTCTCTCGGTCTCAGCTTGAGCTGGTATTACTTCTATGACCCAGTGAAAACACATTTCAGTTCCTCCCACTAGTTCAGGAATTTCCCCAAGATGTGACAGGTTTGCAATCCTTCAGCCTGCTGTGCATATCCCGCGATCTTCTGGGATATTTCGATATTTTGAAGATTTTTCTTGAATGATTTGGACATGACTCCCTCCGCCGAGATCACCAATGGTATGATAGCGACTTTCGAAAGTTGCCACATATTCTTCAGTTCTATTGCCAAGTTCTCGTACTTCGTTATTTTTTCGGACTCCGTTCTTCCGATGTTATGGGTCAATGGTAATGCCACATCGATAATCATCCCATATTTCTGATCCTTCTCAATGATCACAAGGTCCGGTCTATTGTAGTCAACTGTTCTATCCGTTGTTATGGGTCTGTCCCAATAGAGAACCGCTGTGTCCGTTTCCAACACTGCTGCAGGTTGATACTTATAATATGGTGGACAAGTATCGAAGAAACCATGTCTAAGAGCTAACTGCAGGTGAACAATTTTTGCCACTTGGTTGTGACGGCCGAGATATGCGTTGTCGGCAAGAACTCGACAACCGGCGATAATATGTTCAATAGACTCGCCAACTGCGCCGCACTTCCTGCATTTGTCCTCCACGTTCAGCTTGAAACAGTGCTTCTCGTAGTTGCGAGTTCTTATAACTCGGTCTTAGATAGCCGTCAGAAATCACTCAGTTTCAGGATACAATTGTCCCGCATTCAACCACGACAAAGAAGCAAATTTATCGACATTTTCCCCCTCGAGGTGGTTGGGAAATCTGCCGTGCAGAGCTTGTTCTCGCCATATAGTTCTATCTTCGCTTCTGGTAGTGATATCGAACGTCAGTTCTCTGTGTTGTAGGTTCAGAGGTGTGTATCTCTTATCCTCGGTTGCCACCAATTTTAACAGGCTATAGTCTGACTCGAGCAGTCGCTGCCTCAAATTTTTCTCCTGGGTTCTGCAAAGTCTATAGATGTTCAACAGACCTCGTCCACCATCTCTTCTAGGCAAATAAATCCTTTTAACCAATGCATTGGTGTGCAGACATCTGAATTTTGTCATAAGGCGACGGGTGAGTCGGTCCAACTCATTCAGATCAGCATCCGACCACTTCAATACTCCGAAAGTGTAGGTCAGAGCTGGCGTGGCCCAAGAGATCAAGACATCGATCTGGTTTTTAGCAGACAGCTTGGTGTTGAGCACTTTGGTAACGCTGTTTTTATATTTCGCAGTGAACTCAGCTTTCAAACAGGTGTGGTCAATCCGTTGATTTTGAGGAATGCCCAGATACTTGTAGGTCTCTTCTGGCAACATACTGCAGATGTCCTAAAATTGCTCCTGAATGTTCTCCATTTTACCCTTCTTTATGTTGATGATAGCGCATTCATCGAGACCGAATGATATGTCAATATCTCTGCTGAAAGAGCGCACTATATCTATGAGCGAGTGAAGTTGTTTTTGGTTCTCGCCGAATAGTTTCAGATCATCCATATACAATAAATGGGTAAGTTTTCGCGGATTCCTCATTGCTGGTCTGTACCCTATGTTTGTTTTTTTCAAAAGAGTAGACAGAGGAGTCAGTGCCATACAAAACCACATCGGCGACAGGGCTCTCCCCTCGATATTTTTACTGTTCTAGCATTGATGTTGTTTATAAGAATATTTGTTTTCCATGTACTCATTAGACGTTGGAGCACGGCTTTTATTTTCGGGCAGATCTTATAAATCTCCAGTGCTTTCACAAGCCAATCGTGGGGCACGGTATCGAAGGCCTTCTGATAGTCGATATAACATAGACTCAAATTCCTCCTTCTCGCTTGGGCTTGCTTGCACAGCGTCTATGGTGAGTCGATGTTTGCATCCTGCAGATCATCGAGAGCAGCCTTTTTGTTCTTTTTTCAAGATGTTATTGGCTTCATTTACAAGCGACGTGAACAGCTTGTACACCACTGACAAACACTTTATGGGTCGGTAGTTTTCTGGCTTGCTGCGATCTCCTCTTTTGTGAAGCATATAGGTATTGCCTTGAGTGATGAAAGTAGGTATCTTGAAGGGATCTTCTAGCGCCTCCGAAAAACATCTAGCCAGACTTGGGAAACATGCTGGAAACTGTTTAACCCAGAAGTTGTGAAGTCGGTCGGGTCCTGGCGCCTTCCAGTTACTATTGTTTTTGACGATGTTGGAAATTTCCTCGATGTGAAAAGATCAGTCTTCATCTCAACGATTTCTGAGGCCTGGTGTTCAATGTCCGTAAGCCACCTAGTATTATTCTGGAGTTGACCACTCTTCAACCATAAAGAACTCCAAAATTGCCGAAATTCGTCATTTTTTATGTCAGAATGCTGATTGGAGGAGATTTCGGTTGGCTTCTCAAGACTTCTGAAGAACTCCCTTCTGTTTCTCACATATTCAGCGTTTTGTTGTTTTCGCTTTGTTAGCTCATGGTATCTTCGCAGGCGAGCACCTTTCGCTTTAGCTTGTTGTCTCCAGCGATCTTTCAGATCAACTATCACTATCATGTGGCTATTTTTCGCACTTTGTTCAATACTTTACGCGATTTATTATGCTTCAGGAACTCGTTCAAGACATCGACTTTTCCCCGGAGTTTATCGACGTCCTGCATTAATCTCCTTTTCCAAGCAGGAGTTTCATTTTTAACCTTCTGTTCACTGGTTCTGGGAATGTAGATCTTTTGCCCATTTTGTCCGATTACTGTCATGGCAGCACAGTACAGAGATAAGTGGACTTGTTCCGACGTCCATTGAGTGCTGAGGTATTCTGCTAATATTTCGTTGATCCACTCGATGTTATTTTTGGCCGTAGAGTTGAACTTCAATTTTGGAAGGATGGGGCGGTTGAGCGGAGCAGTAGATACGTATTGCGCCAGGTTACTATAGAAGGTGTCATACAGTTGGCGATATTGTGGGCAGTCTTGGTGTGCAGTTCGTGTGACAGACAGTTCCCTCGCCGTTTCTGCTGGTCTCTCCAGCGGTTCGGTAGGTTCTTCAATCTGATTTCTGACAATCTGTTCTTGATTGATTGTTTAGCCCATTTCTCACTTGATCTCATCTAGTTCCTGTCTTGTTGAGTAGCCTTTTCGTATCATAACATTCTTACGATCCGCAATGTTCCCTTCTGTTAGCTGAAGTTCTGGATGCCTCTTGGTGAACTCGGTATAGAGCGAGGTATAGAGGGAGTATCTCCATCCAGGAAGTGATTTGTCATCGCAATTGTTCACGTAATAAAAAGCTCGTATTACTTCAATATTCATTTCGCGGCTCACTTGATACGTGCATTGCGAGCTCCTCTGCGGGCAGTCCTCCTCACGGTGGTCGAGCCAGCAGGTGGAGTGGCATTTCGATCTTCTGCCATGATCTTAGCTCCCACTTCTCGTTGCTGTAGTGGTGCTGTATTTTGTTGAATGACAGGAGCCCGCTTCCTCAGTACCCTGCCACCGACGGATCGCATGCTGTCATGCCCAGCGTCGTCTCCGGACATGCCCTGGCGCTCCCCAGGCAGCGACTCTTTTCCGAGGCTTAATATTGTCTCCATTTTCATGGGTTTGCCACCATTTACCCTTGGTGGCCCAGGTAACTCGGGCCGTGGGGACGTCACTCCCCATGCGGCATGGCAGAAATCACACCACACCCGTGCGGGTTTTATTATTATTATTATTTTTAACGTCCGTATGAGGGGAAAACCCTTCATGGGCACCGAGAGGGTCCGTGAAAGAAATCAAAATGGCGAACTCGCCAGTCAGAAATACCTACCTCTTTCAGAGGGTTCTCTCAGTACCAAATTAAGTACAGTTTCCTCAATGATTATGAATGAGAATGCTCCACCGAAATAGAGCTCCAGCAGAATATTGATCCTGGTTCTAAAATAGGAGGCACAAGTTGCACGAGGCAGAATTGAAGGAATGGTTAATCTCACCTCTCAATATGGTGAATCCCCTTTCAGGTATACAGTTAGATTTGACGAAATCCTCCAAATAAGCTCAGAAGCTAAACGAAATAATCCCACTGTACATAACGGTTTCGAAATTCAAATCCCTAAATCAGGTAAGTATTAAAACTCCTCGACTTTCTAAAACCACCATCTAACTGAAGAATGCGCAGAAAACAACCATCCCAAGTCCTCACATGAGTTAAATCCCCCTAACACCGTATTTCAGATTCGACAACTTCAAATAAAATCACAAAACAACATATCCTCATCCTTGTCCCACAATTCGAAATTTCCAAAATTCCATCTCGTTCCCACACCGCAGGCGATACAACAGACAAGAAAACATATTCCCCCAATCTCGTCGTAATACAGTGGCGTGACCACGATCAGGGATCGGAAAACTAGCGTTCGCCAATTCCGGACATAACAATCTGTCCGACATCGGTTGAGAGTGACCGGGATCCGCGGTATTGTCACACCCGTACACTACAAAGTAGTACCCCCCGTGCGGGTTTGCCACCATTTACCCTTGGTGGTCCAGGTAACTCGGGCCGTGGGGACGTCACCCCCCCATGTGGCATGGCAGAAACCACACGTACCTACATAACGGAAAATACACACCACAATGCTGGTATGAAAATAAAGGTGAAAAAACATATACCTCTATGGACATTCATCCGCAGATCAAACAGTAAAATGAACCATCAATTACTTATTATTTTTATCCTCGAGTTGTTAGCTTCAGAAACGGAAATATGTAATACAATCGAACACTCACATGAAGTGCGCGATGCAACAAATCGGTCATCGTTAAATTAATGACAGTGGCGTAGCAATAAAAACAAGTGTAACAAAAACTATCTTTTACGACTCAACATTAAACACAAACAAAACAAAAAGGTCAAATTCAGGTCACTTCGAAATTGTTGAAACATGCAAGCGATCTAATTTCTCTATCTGTCTGTATTAAATAAGAATATATGTTGCTTAAGCCATCTATATCAGATCTAGTATTCATTGTCGTCGGGCACTGAGCAATTCTGATCATCTCCATCAACATTCTAGGCTTGTACTTTGTACAACGATCCAGAACAGCAACATTTTCGATACCAAATGCCATATTATGTCCAGTATCTATATGATGTCTTGTCAAGGCACAACTGGGTTTCCTCAAATTGCAATCACTTTTGTGAGCGCTGAGGCGACCCTTCAGTTGTCTTGAGGTTTGGCCTTTGTACGTTTTATCACAATTTTGTCAGCTGATTCCATAAACTACTCCCGTGGAGAGTTCTTTGGGTATCATATCTTTTAATTTACAGAAACTCATTGCTGTAGACTTAATTGATCTGGTAATTAATTCAATGTGCTCAACGGTACTCAGAGTACCCAGCAGTTTGTTCGTTAGAAAATCTATCTGTAGGAGGACCAAGTAGCTACACCTCGAATTATTTTCAACTGCCTCTGTAGCAATGGCATCCTCCGATCTTTGTGCTTGTGTATTGTATAATAACCTCTTTGGCAGCCCTTTTGGATGGGAGTTCTCCATTAGTATGTGTGTTAGTCTTCGTAAATTTTTTTGATATAAAGTAGGGTGACTTATTTTGAAAATGCTGGTTTTCATGCCTATAACAAGGTTTAACTTGACACCCATCTTATGGTTGGAATAAAAATTCAAATATCTACCTGAACTTGATTCCTTCATATACCAATCCAGCTTCAATGTGTTGTGTTCACCTCTCATTACCATAGTATCAAGAAAAGGAACTCCTCTATTGTTATTCTCAACCTCCATCGTGAACCTGATGCACCCCTCTTCGTCAAAATCATTGAAGAAGGTCAACAATTCTTCTTTCCTATCATATGGTACACTAGAAATAACATCATCAACATATTTTTTCAACAATGTTAATCTGAAAGGTAATTTTATCATTCTATCCTCCACCAAATCATCCATGACATATTGGGCTCGTATAGGTGAAATTTTTGTGCCCATGGAAGTTCCTAAAACTTGGCGAAAGAACTTTCCTTCATATGAAAAATATGTACTTTTGAAAATGAGCTCTATTAAATCTGAAAACACATCTTTAGGTATGGGACAATGAACCTGTATTTCAGTCCAATGTTTGTCTATTGATCTCAAGACCATCTGACATGATATATTGTCAAATATGGAGACAATATCAAGGCTAACCAATTCCTCTTTGGGCTGAAGTTGTAGGTCATTCGCAAAGCCGGAAAACTCAAACGAATCCTTAGTATATTATGGGTGATCGTTATTATATGCGTTTGTAAGGATGTTAGTCAGCCACCCAGCAACTTTATCTGTCGGTGCGTTAATCGATGAAATTATCGGTCTCAGAGCAAGTGTTGGTTTGTGGACCTTCGGTAGCCCATAAAAAGTCGGAAATATAGAGTTATACTTAGTTAAAATCTTCTTTGTTGGGTCATCTATCAATCCTTCATTATGTGATGATCGTGCAATTATTCCATTTATTCTCTGTTCAATAGTTCAATTGTCGATGTAGAGTCTCTACGCATTTGTTCATAACGCCCAGTGTAACCAAGAATATCATAAGCCAGCCTGCGGTAATGTTCTCTCTCCATAACCACAGATACATTACTTTTATTCGATTTCAGCAGGAGTAAATTATCGTTAGTTCTGAAAAACGCTTTGGTTTTCTCGTGAATGTTCTTCTTTGGAATACCTCGTTGCTTCTGAGTACATAGTTCGTAATGGTGTTGGTAATACGGGCTCTCAAGAGTCAAGATGTCCTGTTTTCCTACATCCTCATGTGCGATGACTACCTCACAATCTGACATATCAGGGACTTTATATCGTTGGGTCCTTAGTTTAATTTACCCACTTCAATTTTGGACTATTCTATAGCTAGGTTGCTGTCAGATTGGGAGGTAGTCATCGCACAATAGAATGTAGGAAAACAGGACATCTTGAGAGCCCGTATTACTATCACCATTACGAACTATGTACTCAAACAGAAGCAACGAGGTATTCCAAAGAAGGGCATTCTCGAGAAAACCAAAGCGTTTTTCAGAACTAAACCGCAGGCTGGCTTATGATATTCTCGGTAACACTGGGCGTTATGAACAAATGCGTAGAGACTCTACATCGACAATTGAACGGAGAATAAATAGAATAATTGCACGATTACATAATGAAGGATTGATAGATGACCCAACAAAGAAGATTTTAACTAAGTAGAACTCTATATTCCCGACTTTTTATGGGCTACCGAAGGTCCACAAACCAACACTTTCTCTGAGACCGATAATTTCATCGATTAACGCACCGACAGATAAAGTTGCTGGGTGGCTGACTAACATCCTTACAAACGCATATAATAACGATCACCCATATTATACTAAGGATTCGTTTGAGTTTTCCGGCTTTGCGAATGACCTATAACTTCAGCCGAATGAGGAATTGGTTAGCCTTGATGTTGTCTCCCTATTTGACAATATATCATGTCAGATGGCCTTGAGATCAATAGACAAATATTGGACTGAAATACAGGTTCATTGCCCCATACCTAAATATGTGTTTTCAGATTTATTAGGGCTCATTTTCGAAAGTACATATTTTTCATATAAAGGGAAAGTTCTTTCGCCAAGTTTTAGGATCTCCCATGGGCACAAAGATTTCACCTAACGTATGGTCCTAAAGTTTTGGGAAAAATTTCAAAAGCATATAACTCTGACTTAAATAATCTTATATTTTTATCAAATTATTCAACAAATTGACTTAACTATCCTTATTATAAATCAAAATTCAAATAACAGACAAGGGACCATTATTTTCGATTTTCCTAATAATTCCCCTGACACGTTGCATCATCCTTTGGACGACCTCGGCGTCAATTTCTCTAATTTTTCTATAAAGGCGGCGTCTCAACTGTTCCTCATTTTGTGCTTCCCATCCGCTCTTATAGACTTTCCGACTTAATATTGTCCAGAACTCTTCAATTGGGCGAGCCTGAGGTAGGTTGGGGGGATTGTCTGCTTTCGGTACAAAGGTAATGTTGTTAGTTTCGTACCAGTCCCTTGTGATCCTTGCGTAATGACATGAAGCAAGATCTGGCCAAAACACTATTTGATCATTTGCATGATGTGTGTTCACAAACTGAAGCAATTTAGAGAGACATCTTTGAATATAAAGCTCTGCGTTTAAGGCTTCGCCTCGAACAACACGAATGTAGGGCTGTGAGATAGAGCCAGCCTCAGAAATTGCACACCATACCAAAATGTCCTTAAATTTTTTCTTATTTTTGAATTTTACTTCATCAGGTACATTTTCGTAATCGTTCGTGTGAAACCCATTGCTACCCTTCATCTCAGAGTTGGACAAAGTAAAATATTTTTCATCATCCATCACAATCAACTTGTCGACAAAATGCACTCGCCTCAACGCGCAGCAACATCTCGGAATTCTCTCTAATTGATCCTCTGTGTATTTTGAAGCTTTCCTTCTTTTCCGGTAGATAATATTGTTACTCGATAGGGTCCTGAATACTGTAGTCTTTCCAACATTAAACCTTCTGGCCAGTTTTCGTTGTGAGACCCAATTTTGTTCTTAGCTGCTTCAATAAGTCTTGCCTCTCTTATCTGGTTCAAAATCCGCGGTCGGCCACTTTTAGGCAAGTTAAAACATGGTATCCCTTCTTTACATTCTCTGATTGTGCGATAAACTGTCGATTTGCTTATGTTTTGATCTCGATAAATATTAACAATATCTCGTTTCGCCATTCGCCCAATCAGATTATAAACACCTCGACGAATATCAATTTTATAAGACATTTTACAGAGCACAAACCAACATATTCTGCTTTGTTTATTAAATGTCAATAACTGGTGACATTTCAATTCCATGGCCTTCTTCGTTGAATGCATTCTGCTTCTCAATCAGACCAGGTGAAATTTTTCCCAAAACTTTAGGACCATACGTTATACTAGCCCATTATGTCATGGATGATTTGGTGGAGGATAGAATGACAAAATTACGTTTCCATTTACATTTTTGAAAAAATATGTTGATGATGTTATTTCTGGTGTACCATATGACAAGAAAGAAGAATCGTTGATCTTCTTCAATGATTATGATGAAGAGGGATGCATCAGGTTCACGATGGAGGTTGAGAATAACAGCAGAGGAGTTCCATCTCTTGATACTATGGTGATGAGAGGTGAACACAACACATTGAAGTTGGATTGGTATATGAAGGAAACAAGTTCAGGTAGATATTTGAATTTCTATTCCAACCACAAGATGGGTGTCAAGTTAAACCTTGTAATAGGCATGAAAGACAGAATTTTCAAAATATGTCACCCTACTTTATATCAGAATAATTTACGAAGACTAACACACATACTATTGGAGAACTCCTATCCAAAAGAGCTGCTAAAGAGGTTATTATACAATACACAAGCACAAAGATCGGAGGATACCATTGCTACAGAGGCAGTTGAAAATAATTCGAGGTATAGCTACTTGGTCCTCCCACAGATAGATTTTCTAAAGAACAAACTGTTGGGTACTCTGAGTACCGTTAAGGACATCAAATCAATTATCAGAACAATTAAGTCTACAGCAAAGAGTTTCTCTAAATTAAAAGAAAGGATACCGAAAGAACTCACCGAAGGAGTAGTTCATGAAATCAGCTGTCAAAATTTTGACAAAACGTACATAGGCCAAACCTCAAGACAACTGAAGGGTTGCCTCAGCGCTCACAAAAGTGATTGCAATTTGAGGAAACCCAGTTGTGCCTTGACAAGACATCATATAGATACTGGACACAATATGGCATTTGGTATCGTTGCACAAAATACAAGCCTAGAATGTTAATGGAGATGATCAGAATTTCACAGTGCCCGACGACAATGAATACTAGATCTAATATAGATGGCCTAAGCAACATATTATATTCTCATTTAATACAGACAGATAGATAAATTAGATCGCTTGCATTTTTCAGCAATTTTGAAGTGACTTGAATTTGACCTTTTTGTTTTGTTTGTGTAATTGTGTTTAATGTTGAGTCGTAAAAGATAGTTTTTGTTACACTTGTTTTTATTGCTACGCCTCAGTCATTAATTTAACTATGACCGATTTGTTGCATCGCGCACTTCATGTGAGTGTTCGATTGTATCACATATTTCCTTTTCACCAAGCTAACAATTCGAGGATAAAAATAATAATTGATGGTTTATTTTACTGTTTGATCTGCGGATGGATGTCCATATATATGTTTTTTCACCTTCAGTTTCATACCAGCATTGTGGTGTGTATTTTCCGTTATGTAGGTACGTGATTCATAACAATAATTTTTGTTTGTTATTGTATTTTAGATGTTCTGATGAAGGGATTGAAATCACCTCGAAAGCTAAACTGTCAACAATAAATGGTACACTGAAGAACTAAGATTTATTTGAATTAAGCGCAATTAAACCGATACTTTATTGAAGTATCATCTATACTTCTATATCCTCCGTGACTTGAGTATGTGTCAGAATTAATGAATTAGCCTTAAGCCGGGTTTCTCAAAAGTTGATCGGGTGATCAAATGCTTAATCGAGCGATTCTGTGATAAAAAATCCGTAAATTAGAAATTCTATTGGTCTATTTGACAAAAACGTCAAGGTATTCTGTGAATCACTCAATCAACGAACTTTGTGAAACCCACCATTAGACTAAGGAATTAGCTAGTACTGCCAAACTTCTGTCACTGATTCGAAGAAGTGATAAGAAGTGTAATATTCCGGGCAATTTCAAGTAGCGGATTGATGGCTTTGAACACTTTTTCTAATTTCAATCAAATAAAATGAATAAATAAAAGTATTGAAGGCAATTGACTTAAGTCGTTCCATTCCAACCAACTCGATTAGTCAGAATTCTGCGATATCTGTTTGGATTCGAATAAAGAAGGAATGTCTTTCAATTGCATATTTCTTCTTTTAGGGCATGAAAATTGTACATTCCATCACGACTTAGAACTTGACCATCGACCACCAACGAGGGAATCGATGTTGCCGGAAATGTCTCGATCATACAAATTACTGCTAGCATCCTTAGGAGAGAATCCTGAGAGACAAGGACTTCTCAAGACACCAGAGAGGGCAGCGAAGGCTATGCTCTTTTTCACTAAGGGCTATGATCAGAGTGTCGAAGGTAAGTTGAATTCGATGATTCCTTCCGTTCACATTTTGCAATAATATAAAACATTGGACGCTCAGTGCTTCGCATGCGTACACTTCAAATTTGGTTTAATTCTTCTTGCAATAAAATATTTCATCTGTTGTACCGGTGAGCAACAATTCGATTATCTGCAACAAGCTCAATTAAATTTGAAATTCGATTGAGATGAAGTTCTCCGGAAAACATGTTTGAGGTTATTTCAGCCATTTTTGTACGAATTCTGCAATCAATTCTCACCCTGAGATAATTTTGAAAATTTCCGAAATATTTGTTTTATCAATTGTGCTCGTCTAGATAATGTTATGAATCGTCAGTCAGTCGATTGTTGAAAAAAATTAATAATATTTAAAAAAGAATTGTTATTCAATAGTCATCACAAAGTATTTTAATCCCCTATTAGAAATATATTTTTATTGGGTCATTCACAGAACTTGACTTCATCTTATTTGGTGAACATCATATAAGCGAATATGAGCCATGACAATATTCTCGTTGAATAGAGAATGTACTGAATGTAGTATTAGACACGAACATCAATTTCTTTCCTTTGAGATCAACCCAGGTAGCATAGTGACGTCCAGTTGACGTCTATTTCTGGTCACAAAATGTCGAAATGGACGTCAAATTACGTCCAAAATGACCCGAAAAAGACGTCTATATGTCACATCCGTACGACGTCATAGTTAGGCGTCCAAAAAAGGTCCATATTGCAGGGTGGAATTTTGGACATCCATTGTCTCTACTACTCTTTATTTTCATTATAGGAAAGTGTTTTATGTAATAAGACATCTGGATTATTTGAAAGAACTTTTATTCAAAATTTTTTTTATAAACCTAACGGAAATCGAAATATTAGCAAGTTACGTTACTCCATATACACACTATATTGGCTGTCTGAAGAAAATGTCAAAACAGAAAAAAAATACTAAACATGATAGGAGAGACATAATATACATGTTTGATTTCAACATTACTTACATCAGCCAAAAAATTTTAAAATGTAATTATCAAAGGGACAGAAACCCAAAAATTATTCTCGATTGGAATTACAAAGCATTTTACGAGTATATCATCTAATGAAAATGTCATCAAATCATCATCATTACTCACATCAGTCAAAAATTTTTAAAATGTATTTATCAAAGGGACAGAAACCCAAAAATTATTTTCGATTGGAATTACAATGCATTTTGCGAGTATATCATCTAATGAAAATGTCATCAAATCATCATCATTACTTCCTTCAGTCAAAAAATTTTAAAATTAATTTATCAAAGGGACAGAAACCCAAAAATTATTTTCGATTGGAATTACAATGCATTTTGCAAGTATATCATCTAATGAAAATGTCTTTCACAACAAAAATATCTGTCACCTCGGAATTATAAGGGTAAGTATAATATGAATTGTAAGTTTAAAATTGTTTGCCATATAATAATATAGAATTATCATTACACCTGAATGAAATATTATGAATCTGAACTAATTTTTTCCCTTTTATATAACAATAACAATCTGCATTACGGTGCAATAACACCATGAAAATTATGTTTCTATATTGTATCTTTTTGAACATTTTGTATGTACAGCCATCAGAAGGAACTGGCCCCAAATGATATTCCAGAGAAACAGGAATATTTTCAAAATTAATATTTTGAATGGATCCTTCATCAATTTCCTTCAAACGTCTAAATAATTGTTGCAAAGGTTTATGGGGTGATCTGACCAAATCTTTGAGACTTTTCAGGTAATGTTCAAAAGGAAATGCGGAGAAATTATTACTGAACATCATTGCTCAAATGGCAAAGTATATGTACGTTGTATATGAGAAATTGACGCCCATAAATTTTTTTAGAATGTTCAATAAACATGTTCAAGAGTTCACCAGCAAATTCACATCCAAGTCGATCAATGTGTTTTTTTGAACAAAGTACAACAATTGCACAGTGAAATAATAGAAATTCCTCTAGGTAAAATACCGTTTAATGCCATAGGACCCAAATATAAAAGAAATGTTCTGAATTCAGTAGCTATCCAACGCGCCAATTCCTTTGAGCTGCGAGATCGTCTATTGAATTCTACAGGAATAAATTTGCTAAATTTAACTAGCCATTCAGATATATGATCAACTGAATGGCAAGATAAACGTACTGATAAGCTACCACTTATCCATAAATTGAGTAATTTCCGCATGACACCTAAGCATACAGCATGCATGTAGTCTATTGGAAATTGTGTTATCAAACCAATTGGCAATTTTGAAAGAGGCGAAACACTAACATGATGATCTTCATCAGTAAGTAATTGAAACTGCAAGTCAGTTCTCCTAGGAGCACGTATGTTTTCTAAGACAACCCTACCTGATGGAAAAGCTCTATAACCTTGGTTTTAGAGGAGTATTCTTGAAATTGATACATAGTTATCTAACAGATAGAACAATTGTTTGTCGAGTAGGAGATTCGTATTCACAAGAGCATTGTTTAAATATTGGGGTCCCTCAGGGTTCAGTATTGGGACCTCTTTTATTCATTCTTTTTGTCAATGATTTGCCAGATCATCTAAATGTGTGTGCCTTCATTAAATTAATTTTATTCGCAGATGACACATCAATTGCTATATCTTGCGAAAATAATAGTACATTAATTTCCTGCTGTGATGAGCTTCTGCAGGGATTTGGTATGTGGTGTTATGATAAAGCGCTGATTGTTAATGTTGAAAAAACAAGTATTTCTTTTGGAGTCAGAGATGTCAATTCACTGTTACTTCGATTGGGAAATACTGAAATTATGTCCAGTGAAAATGTTAAATTTTTGGGAATCTATCTGGACAATACTTTGAAGTGGGATGAACAAATAAATAAGCTCTGTAAAAAGCTTAATAAATCTTATTTTGCTATTAGTAAGTTGAAGAGATCTCTGCCTATAGAGTCAATTCTAAATGTATACTACAGCTTGGTGTACAGTCATCTCCAGTACAATATTTTGTTATGGGGCACTTCCATAGAAGTAAACCGCATACTTGTAGCTCAGAAAAGAATTATTCGTTTGATTTTCAACATTAGACCGCTAGACTCATGTAAGCCATTTTTTGTTGAACACAATATACTAACTGTTCCTTGTATCTATATACAGGGTGTCTCAAGTTCGAGTGCCTATTAGACGTTTCTGGAGAACTGGACATATTTGAAATCTGAAAATTGGGATTATGATATTGTTTGAAATTCTCTACAGACCTAAAATATTTTCAGAGCCAGAGCACTTCCGGTTATACAGGGAGTGAAAATAAATTTGCTCAAAATTTTTTTTTTCAATGTTTTCGTTTCTGATATGATTGAGTATTCAATGCTGAATACATTTCTGTTGAAACGATTGTATTTATTCTAACAGTTTTCAAAATATCGAAAAAAAACCTTAAAAAAAGTCAAATATTCATAGTCAGTAGTATGTTCATTTTTCTTATTGTGAACATCCTGAGTGTAAACTGTTTTCACAACGTCAAAGTAGAAGAATGTGGAGAGGTCATGCATCTTTTGAATTTCATGAATATCATCACAGGGTGTTTCAAATTTTGTGTCGAAAACTGTGATCGAAAATAGGCCATAACTTCTGTTTTTCAAATTAGAACCCTATTTTTTTTATGATTGCCTTGGATTCTGCGAAGAAAAATAATGATAGCACTCTCAGATGCTCTTGATCCTAAATTCAGTAATTTCCGAGTTATTTGCGCTTTTCTGGATTCATGTTGTACGTAGAATCAAAATCATCTAATCTTTTACTTGAGAATATTCTGTGACCATAGAAGATAAATTATCCCATCAATAATTCACAAGTGACAGGTCTTATTTCAGGTTTTATCGTTACTTTTCGATTTTATTCAATGGTTTCATAAAAATATTCATCTAATCTTCTACTTAAGAATATTCTGTGATCATAGAAGATGAGTTATCCCATTAATAATTCACAAGTGACAGGTCTAATTATTACTTGTAACTATGGTTTCATGAGAATATTCATCGAATCTGTTTAGATTCGATGAATTTGACCCTACGTACAACATGAATCCAGAAAAGCTCGAATAACTCGGGAATTACTGGATTTAGGAGCAAGAGCATCTGAGAAAACTATCATTATTTTTGACCGCAGAATCCAACACAATTCTAAAAAAATAGGGTTCTAATTTGAAAAACAGAAGTTATGGCCAATTTAAGATCACAATTTTCAACACAAAATTTGAAACACCCTGTGATGATATTTTTGAAATCCAAAAGATGCATGACCTTTTCACATCCTTCCTCTTCGATGTTGTAAAAACGGTTTACGCTCAGGATATTCAAAATAAGAATAATGAACATATTACTGACTGAACATATTGATTTTTTTTCCAGTTTTTTTTGGATATTTTGAAAACTATTCGATTTAGTTCAATGGTTTTAACAGAAATGTATTCACTATTGAATACTCGATCATACCAGGAATGGAAAACTTGAAAAAAAATTTTTTCGTCGAATTTATTTTCACTCCCTGTATAACCGGAAGTTTTTGGGCTTCGAAAATATTTTAGCTCTGTAGAGAACTTCGAACAATATCATAATCCCAATTTTCAGATTTCAAATATGTCTAGTTCTCCAGAAACGTCTAATAGGCACTCGAACTTGAGACACCCTGTATATAAGTGTCTATTGTACATAAAAGAGAATGTACAAAAATTTGCAGGGTTATCTGACTTCCACAATTATGGTACGAGAAATCTCAGAAAGTTGTGTCTACCACAGCACAGAACAACCAAATTTGAGTCTTCCCCATCTTACAGGGGCATTAAACTTTTCAACAAACTACCTGATTCCATGAAAAGTTTAAATAAAATAAAATTCAAAAAATTAATTAGAAGTATTTTGTTGAAAAAGGCCTATTATAAAATAGAGGAATATTTAGAGGATACAGAATTTGCATTACTTTGATTTTAAATTTTGTATGATTATTGTTATTTTCAACTTGACTTGTCCTATACATTTCATGTAATGTCAAAAGGATTAAATAAATATTATTATTATTATCTTTCATCATCGGTCTCCCGGTCTCAGCTTGAGCTGGTATTTCTTCTATGAACCAGTGAAAAAACATTTCAGTTCCTCCCACTAGTTCAGGATTATCCGCACGATGTGACAGGTTTGCAAAGCTACAGCCTGCTGTGCATATCCCGCGATCCTCTGGGATATCTCGATCTTTTGAAGATTTTTCTTAAATGATTTGGACATGACTCCCTCAGCCGAGATCACCAATGGAATAATAGTGACTTTCGACAATTGCCACATGTTCTTCAGTTCTATTGCCAAGTTCTCGTACTTCGTTATTTTTTCGGACTCCGTTTTTCCGATGTTATGAGTCAATGGTACTGCCACATCAATTATCACCGCATACTTCTGATCCTTCTCAATGAACACAAGGTCCGGTCTATTGTAGTCCACTGTTCTATCCGTTGTTATGGGTCTGTCCCAATAGAGAACCGCTGCGTCCGTTTCCAATACTGCTGCAGGTTGATACCTATAATATGGTGGACAAGTATCCAAAAAACCATGTCTAAGAGCTAACTGCTGGTGAACAATTTTTGCCACTTGGTTGTGTCGGCCCAGATATGCGTTATCGGCTAGAACTCGACAACCGGCGATTACATGTTCAATAGATTCGCCAACTGCGCCACACTTCCTGCATTTGTCCTCCACGTTAAGCTTCAAACAGTGTTTCTCGTAGTTGCGAGTTCTTATAACTCGATCTTGGATAGCCGTCAGAAATCCCTCAGTTTCAGGATACAAGTGTCCCGCATTCAACCACGACAAAGATGCTAATTTATCGACATTTTCCCCTTCAAGGTGTTTGGGAAATCTGCCGTGCAAAGCTTGTTCTCGCCATGCACTTCTGTCCTCGCTTCTGGTGGTGATCTCAAACGCCATGTGTCGGTGTTGCAGGTTGAGAGGTGTATATCCCTTATCTTCTGGCGTCACCAATTTCATCAGGCTATCCTGTGACTCGAGCAATCGCTGCCTTAGATTTCTCTCCTGGGTTCTGCAGAGTCTATAGATGTTCAACAGACCTCTTCCGCCATCACGCCTAGGAAGATAGAGTCTTTTGACCGAAGCATTGGTGTGTAAACATTGAAATTTTGTCATAAGGCGACGGGTGAGTCGGTCCAACTCATTCAGATCAGCCTCTGACCACTTCAAAACTCCGAAAGTGTGGGTCAGAACTGGCGTAGCCCAAGAGTTCAATGCATCGATCTGGTGTTTTGCAGACAGCTTTGTGTTCAGTACTTTTGTAACCCTGCTCCTATATTTCGCCATGAACTCAGTTTTCAAACGAGTGTGATTAATTCGTTGATTTTGAGGTGTGCCTAGATATTTGTAGGTGTCTTCTGGTGACATATTGAAAATGTCCTGAAATTGCTCGTGAGAGGTCTCCACTTTACCCTTCTTAATGTTGATAATGGCGCATTTGTCGAGGCCGAAGGACATGCCAATGTCACCGCTGAAGGTGCGTACTGTATCTATGAGCAAGTGAAGCTGGCTTTGGTTCTCGCTGAAGAGTTTGAGATCGTCCATATATAACAGATGCGATAATTTTCTCGGGTTCCCCATTGAAAGCCTGTAACCCTTATTTGTGCTATTCAGAAGTGTAGACAGAGGATTCAGTGCCACACAGAACCACATCGGCGACAGTGCATCTCCTTGGAATATTCCCCTCGATATTTTTATAGTTCCAGCGTTGACGTTATTAATGAGGATATTTGTTCTCCAGTTACTCATTAGATGTTGTAGTACGGCTCTTACTCTCGGACAAACTTTATAGATCTCCAGGACTTTCATAAGCCAATCGTGGGGCACTGTATCGAAGGCCTTCTGATAATCGATGTAACATACACTCAAATTCCTCCTTCGTGACTGGGCTTGTTTTAAAACTACAGCGTCTATGGTAAGCTGATGCTTGCATCCTGCAGATCCTCGAGAGCATCCCTTTTGTTCCTCTTCCAGAATATTATTGGCTGCACAATGTCGATATATCGCATTATTTAGGAGCGAGGTGAACAGCTTGTACACCACTGACAAACACGTTATGGGTCTGTAGTTATCCGGCTTGCTGCGGTCCCCTTTTTTGTGAAGCATGAAGGTATTGCCCTGAGTGAGGAAAGTGGGAATCTTCAAGGGATCTTCTAGTGCCTCCGAGAAACATCTGGCCAGGCTGGGGAAACATGCTGTGAACTGTTTAATCCAGAAGTTGTGAAGTCGGTCAGGTCCTGGCGATTTCCAGTTGCTAGTGGATCTGATGATGTTGGAGATTTCCTCGGTTGTAAAGAGATCAGTTCTCATTTCAACGAGTTCTGATGTGTGGTGTTCAATGTCTCTTAGCCAGCCAGCATTTTCCTGAAATTGTTTACGTTCTGACCATAAGGAACTCCAATATTTCCGAAAGTCGTCTCTGCTGATGTCTGTATGCAGATTGGCGGATGTTTCGGATGGTTTTTCTAGACCCCTAAAGAATTTCCTCCTGTCTCTCGCATATTCAGCGTTCTGTAGTTGCCGCTTCGAAAGCTCATTGTATCTTCGTAAACGAGCACCTTTTGCTTTAGCTTTCTGTCTCAAGCGATCCTTCAGTTCAACAATCAGCTCTTCGTGTCGTGGAGATTCCAGATTTACCCCTGCGAGTGTTGTTATTGTTCGCACCTTGCGCAGAACTTTGCGGGACCTATTATTCTTCAGGAACTCATTCAAGACATCCACCTGTCCTCGAAGTTTATCGACGTCCTGCATTAATTGTCTTTTTCAAGCCGGAATTTCACTTTTGACGTTTGATTCTTTGGTTCTAGGCATGTAGCTCTTCTGACCATTTTGTTCAATGACTGTGATAGCAGCGCAGTACAAAGAAAAATGAACTTCTTCCAACGTCCTTTGCGTGTTCAGGTGTTCTGCCAATATTTCGTTGACTAACTGGATGTGATGTTTAGCCTTTGAGTTGAAATTCAATTTTGGCAGGATGGGGCGGTTGAGTGGATCACTAGATTCGTAATGAACCAGCTTGCTGTAAAAGATGTCGTGAAGCTGTTGATATTGTGGGCAATTTTGATTGGCAGCTTGCGAGACAGACAGTTCCTGTGCCGTTTCCGATGATTCTACTAACGGTTCGTTAGGCTCTTCATTCTGATTTCCAACAATCTCTTCTTGATTGATTGTATAGCCCATTTCTCTCTTGATCTCATCTAGTTCCTGTCTTGTCAAGTAGCTTTTCCTCATTATAACGTTTTTCCGATCAGCAATGTTTCCTTCCGTTAGTTGAAGTTCAGGATGCCTCCTGGTGAACTCGGTATAGAGGGAGTATCTCCATCCAGGAAGTGGTTTGTCATCGCAATTGTTCACGTAATAAAAAGCTCGCATTACTTCAATATTCATTTCGCGGCTCCACTTTATACGTGCATTGCGAGCTCCCCTGCGGGCAGTCCTCCTCACGGTGGACGAGCCAGCAGGTGGAGTGGCATTTTGATCTTCTGCCGTGTTTTGAGATTCCACTACCCGATGTTCTGGTGGAGCTGTATTTTGTTGTATGACAGGAGCCCGCTTCCTCAGCACCCTGCCACCGACGGCTCGCATGCTGTCATGCCCAGCGTCGGCTCCGGACATGCCCTGGCGCTCCCCAGGCAGCGACTCTATTCCGAGGCTTGATTCATTCTCCATTTTCATGGGTTTGCCACCATTTACCCTTGGTGGCCCAGGTGACTCGGGCCGTGGGGACGTCACTCCCCATGTGGCATGGCCGAAACTACACCACACCCGTGCGGGGTTATTATTATTATTATGATCGTGGACTTATTCACTATCTCGGCATCCGGCCGGATAAATTTACCTTTCCCAGATACAATAATCAAAGGGAATAGGCTCGATCACACTTCATTATTATTATTCTTCATCATCGGTCTCCCGGTCTCAGCTCGAGCTGGTATTACTTCTATGAACCAGTGAAAAAACATTTCAGTTCCTCCCACTAGTTCAGAAATTTCCGCACGATGTGACAGGTTTGCGAAGCTACAGCCTGCTGTGCATATCCCGCGATCCTCTGGGATATCTCGATCTTTTGAAGGTTTTTCTTAAATGATTTGGACATGACTCCCTCAGCCGAAATCACCAACGGTATAATACTGACTTTCGATAATTGCCACATATTCTTCAGCTCTATTGCCAAGTTCTCGTACTTCGTTATTTTTTCCGACTCCGTTCTTCCGAAGTTATGAGTCAATGGTACTGCCACATCAATTATCACCCCATACTTCTGATCCTTCTCAATGAATACAAGGTCCGGTCTATTGTAGTCCACTGATTTATCTGTTGTTATGGGTCTATCCCAATAGAGAACCGCTGTGTCCGTTTCCAACACTGCTGCAGGTTGATACTTATAGTATGGCGGACAAGTATCCAAAAAACCATGTCTAAGAGCTAACTGCTGGTGAACAATTTTTGCCACTTGGTTGTGTCGGCCCAGATATGCGTTGTCGGCAAGAACTCGACAGCCTGCTATTATATGTTCGATAGACTCGCCAACTGCGCCGCACTTCCTGCATTTGCCCTCCACGTTCAGCTTCAAACAGTGCTTCTCATAGTTGCGAGTTCTTATGACTCGGTCTTGGATAGCCGTCAGGAATCCCTCAGTTTCAGGATACAATTGTCGTTTAAACCAATTCTTTTCTTTATTTAAAATTTTCACGTTATTAAAATCAAAGGAGTGGTCATTAATTTTTGCATGCTGTGATAATGCTGTTGCTTCACTACGATTTTTGCAATCTCTCTCATGTTGTTTCAACCTAGACCCTATATACTGTTTTGTTTGGCCTATGTAACTGCCAGCACAATCTGAACAATCTATTTTGTATACTAAATTAGAATGTCTCATCAGGGGATTGCCATCCTTTAGTCGACTGAACAATTTGCCCACAGTTTTATTATAATAAAAAACTACTTTGTTTGAGAGATTGCTCATTATTCTTGCCAATTGCTGAGAGCATCCCGATATATAGACTAATTTACAATAATGTGTCGTTTGATCAACATCATTGGATGATCGAGAATCACTTGCACTAACAGATGAATGAAAAATCTTGTTTAATGTTGGGTTGGTTTATTTGGAAATCTTTTTGAACTCTGTTGTGAATAAGAAATAACGCAAATACTCTTCGTAGCTCTTTATTGTGCAGCAGACTGTATAACACTGATCTCCTCTCTTTCTTCCCGGGAATTGATACATGTGTAATAAATTACGATACAAAATCTCTAGAAAATTTAGAAACATGATATATGCACAAAAGGTGGCGTTACTATACAATAAAATAGTATCGTTATAATATAGACTTTAACATTCCACCCACTTCATTTTCTATGTGAAAATGATTAATACTCACGCACAATACAACCTACGAAAATCTAAATTTTACAAGGAAACTTAACATAATTACAATAAAATTCATAATCATAGAAATCAAACAGTATATAAATGGTCAATCAAACTGTACCCTCACAAGAATTTTAACCCAAAAATACAAGCTTGGCTACAGGTCGATCTAATTCATGGGTAGATGTACGTAATCTTACAACTCTTACTTGACCATCATTAGCAGGAAAAATTTTAATAACTCTGGCCAAAGGCCACTTAGCAGGAGGATTTTTTTCATCCGTTATGAGAACGATATCATTTATTTGAAGACAAGGTTCGGTAGTACGCCATTTATTTCTAATTTGAAGGGATTGTAAATACTCCCTCGACCATCTTTTCCACCAGTGAGCCAGCATTTGCTGAATCAATCTCCATCTTTCACTAGGAGAAATTTTAACTTCTGAGCAATCAGTTTCAGGTACAATATAAGAAGGTGAGTTGATTAAAAAATGCGCTGTTGTCAAAGGTTGAATGTCACTGACGTCATCACCCAAAGCTACGAGAGGTCTAGAATTTAAACACGCTTCAACTTGAGTGAGCAAAGTATAAAATTCTTCAAAAGTAGGCGTGTGAGAAGAAATGACTCTCTTCAAATGATACTTGGCAGATTTCACTGCAGCCTCCCATATACCGCCGAAATGTGGAGCTGCCGGAGGGTTGAAATGCCAATTTGTCCCCTCATTAGATAGAGTTTCTGAAATTTCAAATATAAATGGAGTACATTTTTCAAATAATTTCTTAAGTTCTATATCCGCACCGACAAATGTTGTCCCACGATCGCTATATAAATCAGAACAAAAACCTCGTCTAGAGGTGAATCTTCTAAACGCATCAATAAATTCTTTTGAGGCATAACTTGACACAAGTTCTAGATGCACAGCGCGGGTACTAAGGCAGATGAAAACGGCCATATAACCTTTGTAGGATTTTTGACCTCGGCCAGCAGAGGCTCTTAAATTGAACGGACCAGCATAGTCCACGCCAGATTTCAAAAACGGTCGGCTCGGTCGTGTTCTAAATGGTGGCAAATTCGCAAGTTTTTGGTACATAGTACTTCCACGATATCGTAAACATGAATAACAATTATTTATGGTACTCTTTACCAATTGTTTTGCACGGACAATCCAAAATTCCGCTCGCAGGGTGGAAAGCGTTAGCTTAATACCACCATGCAGAATTTTCAAGTGGAAAAATTTTACAAGCCAAACTGAAAAATTGCAATTATAAGGAAGAATTAAAGTATGCATCTCTTCAAATTCGAGAAAAGAGTGCTGCAAGCGACCACCCACTCTGAGAAAATTGTCGTGTATAAAGGGATCTAATTTCAACAAAATACTCGAGCTATGGATTGGACGATTTTTTCGCAAAGCATTTAATTCATTTCGGTAAAGATTATGTTGAGTTAAATATACCCAAACTAAACGAGCTCTAGTTAATTCAAGAGTACTTAATGATTTGCAATTATTATTAATAGCATCAGTATACCATTTGCAGGTAAATAATTTTATTTTAGGCTGAAACTTACATCGGTTGATTAAATTATCGATAAATTTCAATATGAACGCAGTTACCCTTGTCAGTTTCTGAAGGGTAGAAAATCTCGTTTCCAGGTCCCAAACTTTGGAATCGGTATTATATTTTGGACTTATAGTTGCTGTTGAGCTACTCATAGGTAGTATGTCAAAATCCGTACTCTCCTCCGAGATCACTTCGAATGATCTCGTTTCATCACTCAACCACTTAGGGCCCTGCCACCATAATCGATAGGCACCTAAGTCACTAGGACTTATACCTCTAGAAAGGCAATCTGCCGGGTTATCACCACTGCGGACGTGCCTCCAGCAAGCATTAGGCACCAAAGTGTGTATCTTGGAACATCTATTAGCGATGAATATAGGCCAACGAGAAGGATGATCCTTCAGCCAAAATAGCACGTCTGTTGAATCAGACCATAAATGTAAACTGATATCATTTATATCGATAGCAGCTGACAACTTGTTAGCGAGCTTTGCTAACAGCACAGCAGCACTTAGCTCCAATCGCGGTATGGTCAACAAAGGTTTTATTGGTGAAACTTTTGTCTTTGCCTGTAAAACAGTAATAACTACATTTCCTTCATAAATAATGCGGAGATAGACAACAGCACCGTAAGCTAACTTCGCGGCATCTGCGAATCCGTGCAATTCAAATTTCTTTGCATCAGGATTGTAGCCTAACCAGCGACTTATTTCAATATTATTGAGGTTGCTGACTTGACTATACCAATGTAACCACTGTTCCACCAACTCGGGATCCAATTCTTCATCCCAACCAATTCTCTTAATCCAAAGTTGTTGCATGAATATTTTTGCTGTTATAAGGGCTGGAGCAAGCCACCCCAGTGGATCAAATAATTTCGCTATCTTAGAGAGAATTTTTCTTTTGGTGAGAACAGTACTGTAATTGTCCAATTCATTGTCGACTTTGAACAAGAAGGAGTCGGTGTCTGGGTTCCAACTTAAACCCAATACGCTGAAGGTAGCATCTGTGTCGAATTCATAACGGTGAGGAATGGCACGATCAGCTTCTGGAATTGACTGTAACAGTTCATGGTTATTTGAAAGCCACTTATGCAAAGAGAAACCACCCTCCCTACAAATATCTTTTAACTGGCACATTTTATTATATAATTCCTCAGATGTATGACCTCCTGAGAGGTTGTCATCCATATAAGTTTCATTCTTCAAGATATCAGCTCCAAGGGGATATCTCTTTTCTTCATCCGATGCCAACTGATGTGTTACTCTAACAGCCAAATATGGACTGGAAACCATTCCATATGTAACTGTCTGAAGATACCATTTTCTGACAGGTTCATTAGGGTTGAACCTCCATAGAATTGCTTAAAAAGGTTGGTCATCAGAATGAATTCGTATTTGTCGAAACATTTGTTTTATATCTGATACGAATACAAACTTATATTTTCTTCAGCGGAGAATTAACTCCGTCAAATTGGGTAGCAAATTCCTTCCAACATGAAGCATGTCATTTATTGAAAGGCCATTGGCAGCCTTAGCAGAACCGTTGAAAACGGTTCTCAATTTAGCACCAGCAGAGTTTCGCTTTAATAAGCCGTGATGCGGCAAGAAATATTGAGCGTTTGCTGCATTTTCCCCCTTCATCTCAACCATATGGCCACGATCGATATAATCTGCCATAAACTCCCTGTATAAGAGACCAAATTCTCTATCGCGCTCGAATTTGGTTTCCATTCTACAGAGCATTTTCATGGCCACATCGAAAATGTTAGGAAAAAGTAAATTTGAGTCCTTTTCTTTGAAAGGTAAACGAACAGTATAGCGACCTGCATTGTCTCGTGAGAAACTATTTACAAAAATATTTTCGTTCTCCGTTTCTTCAGGAGAAAAGTACTTAATTTCGTTCGAAAATTCCTCCTGTGCAAAAAATCTACACAGCATATCGTTCAAAGACATATCATCGTTAGCAATATGTAATACACTGGGAAGATTTAAATCATCAGATGAAGAAGCATCTCCAGAAACGATCCAACCGAGTGCACTTTTCATTGCTATAGGTTCATAAGTTTGTCCTCGAATAATTTGACCCTCAATAATTTTAGCGTGAATAGAGGATCCTAAAAGTAATTCTATTTGACCACTTTCTGCGAAATAAGGATCCGCTAATACAAGTTTTTCAAGATATTCGAAGTGTTTATTATTGTTTCCCAATTCGGGCGCATAAGACGTTATCTTAGGTATTACAAAGGCATCTACAGGACATGAAAAGTCTGAATTGAACCTAGCTTTCAAAGTGACTAAAACTAATTTTCTGCAAGTGAAGGTTTGACGTCCTCCAACTCCTGAAATAGGAACATCTACAGATTTGAAACTCAGTTTCAATCTCTGATACAACGATTCAGAAATAAAAGATGACTGTGATCCCTGATCTATCAGAGCACGAGCATAGGTGAAGTTTCTATTTTCAGCAAAAACTTGAACCACGGCGGTGGCAAGCAAAACATGATTAGGCAGTTTGCACAAATTTGAAGAAACCTCATCGCATACCATATTCTTACTGACCAATGGAACCGACGGTTCAGAAGTCCTTGCTTCGGTAACATTTATATGTATAGATGAATGATGTTTACCATGGCATATATAACATCTTTTCTTAGATGCGCAATTTTTTACATTATGCGGAGAAAGGCAGTTGAAACAACGCTTTTGGTTAACTATAATTTCCTTTCTCTGCGTGGGACTTTTGCTTTTATACAAACCACAATGCAAGAAAAAATGAGCATCGTTGCAGAGCGGGCACTTGGTAGAATTGGATGGTGCAACATGATGCGACTTAACAGTAGAAAATTTATTAGGTTTGTAATAATTATTGGTGGTAGGTTTTATAGCAGTCTTAATTTCACTGTCCTCTAGGGCTTCTAATACAGTTATTTGATTTTCCAAAAAATTCATCAAAAACTTGTAAGAAGGAGGTTCCCGTGAGCTAGAATCATTGCCCAAATGTTTTTCCCATTGCCGGCGTAATTCTGGGGCCAAAAGAGAAACAACATGAAAAACTAATAAATCGTCCCAATGAGAGACTGAACGTTTCAAAGTTTCAAGTGCAGCAAGAGGGCTAGATATTCCAGCAATTAATCTTTTAATTTCATGAGAAGATTCCTTTTTCATGGGTTTCATAGAAAATATTGAACTCAAATGAGCAGAAACTAAGCGACGTTTGTTTTCATACCGATCTTTCAACTTTTGCCAAGCAATTGCAAAGTTCTCTTCGGTTATAGCATAATTATTAACTAATCGAGCAGCATCTCCCTCTAAACTTAGCTTCAGGTGATGCAGCTTAGTGACATTCGATATGTGCGACTTATTAATTACCAATGTTTTAAAAAGGTCTCTGAAGGATTCCCATTCACAAAATTCACCCTTAAATTTGGGCAGTGATAGGGCGGGCAACCTTTCCGAGTCTTCAAAGTTTTTTGTCATTTGATTTGCAGTTGGTGAAATGGCGATAATGTTCATCGAATCAAGAAAAGTTTGAAATTCGATACGTTTTTCCAAGTAGAGTTCTTCGGCTGTAGCAAATTGATCGGTCTTGAAATAAGTAGACTTTTTAATTTCATCGGAATTATCTAACAAAAGCTTAGAATGATTGATTTCATAATTGCTCCAAATTTTTTCCAAATTCTGCATTCGAATATTGCAGTTACTAGCTGTCATTTTAGCACTACCATCCTTCTTGAAATTAATATAAGACCTCGATATTCGAGACAGCAATGTTTCTTGTTCCAGCAGTAACCTCGACATTTTAATAGAAAATTTTAAAAGTTTATACCGAATAAAGTTGAGAGCACAGTCCCTTTGAGAAACATACAATATTCACAATAATTATTCAGCAGATAACTCAAATAAATTGCAGCAAAATATCAAGAAATAGCACTTATTTATGTTAAATAAGTAATAAGCGATAGGCAAAGCAAGTTCATACAATCAAGCAATATATAAACCCAAAAAAAAATGGACATTGGAGATACCTAAAATTGAAATAATATAATATTCAAGTATCTATTGAATCTAGCAAATTGATCCAACAGACATGATATGCAAGGAACTCATGTCATAAAACATTCAAAAAAAAACAACTGTAGCAAGCATAAAACCTTATCAATTTTAGTTCATGAACGTTTTTTCGAACTCGTATAGGTACGAAAGCAGCAACGAAATCAATTGAAATTTGATTCAACCTTAAGTGTTCAATTATATCAATAACTGAAAGCAGTTTTTCATCAATAAGCAAATAATCAATATAATAATTCACTCAATTTAAATATTACGAATAAAATGCAATAAAACGTTTTTCAAATTCACTTTAGCAGTTGAAAATGAACAATTAATTCATTTTCATTCAGAATGAAATATTATCACCTGATTCCGTTCGCGATGTTCAGCAGATGTAGCGTAAACACTTGGAGTTCACGCTCGTTTTCGTTCTTGAAACAATGACGAATTCGATCGGTGAATTGCTTCTTAGGTACCTCAGGATAGCTGGATCTGAATAAACATCCCTTTCTTCCACTGTAGAATTCCTCAATGAATCCGGGATATCGGGATAGGACCTCGTCGAGTCACCCACTAGAAGGAAGGACCGCGGCCTTTGCAAATAGATCAGTTCCCCAGTTTCCAATTCAACGTAGATTTCAGTTTCCAAAATACTAATTTCCAAAAATCCGGTTCGTTTGGACCACTTGTTTAATGTTGGGTTGGTTTATTTGGAAATCTTTTTGACCTCTGTTGTGAATAAGAAATAACGCAAATACTCTTCGTAGCTCTTTATTGTGCAGCAGACTGTATAACACTGATCTCCTCTCTTTCTTCCCGGGAATTGATACATTTGTAATAAATTACGATACAAAATCTCTAGAAAATTTAGAAACATGAGATATGCACAAAAGGTGGCGTTACTATACAATAAAATAGTATCGTTATAATATAGACTTTAACAAATCTTATATATTAAACTACTGGGATAACCATTCCTGACAAGCAGAGCAGCCTGATCACGGAAATTTTTTACATGGAATGACTCATGAGAGAGGTTTAGAATTTTATATTTTACATTCTTTATTATAGCGATTTTTTGTGTGAGCGAATGCAAAGAACTAAAATGCAATAATCGCTCAGAAGAAACTGGCTTCGAGTACAAATCAGTTATTACCTTGTTATCACGACGGATCAATAACAAATCCAAAAATGGAATTTTTTTATCATTTTCTAATTCATATGTGAAATTCAAGTCCTTATGATAATCATTAAAGGCATTCATAACGAAATGAATACTGTCTTTAGGCATGGACATAATAATATCATCAACATACACCCACACAAACGGTATATATATATTGAGTTGCGAAGTAACAGACTTGATCAAATGATTCATTATAATTTCTGCCAAGACGGGGGAGGCAGGATTGCTCATCGCTGAACCTCTAATCTGCTTATAAAACCTCTCTTTATACTGACAATAACTACTATCAAATATAAAACTAACAATATTTTTGACAACATTTTGAGGAATTTGGATTACATCTGCATAGTCACTCCAGTAATCTGATAATATCTTCTCAACTAATTCCTGAGGTATATTCGTGAAAAGGGACTCAACATCAACACTTACAAGAACATAATCATCAGGAATACTAATATGTGAAAGTCGATCAATAAGATCCCTAGAATTCTTGATGGAATACACGAAAGTATGTTTAACATTTGACAATAACTTGCATAAATACTTCGACACATTATATGTAGGTGAACCACAACATGACACAACAGGTCTAAGTGGATTATTAATTTTATGTAATTTAACCAATCCATATATTTTGGGGGATACAGCGTTATAACATTTCATTATTTTAGATTCACTATCTGCAATATAACCACCAACCCTCAAGTTTTCGATCAAAGAATTAGCGGCAGTTTGAATTCTTATAGTTGGATCAGATTTAAGGACACTATAAGTGGTGGAATCAGACAACAAATCACGCATCTTAACATCATAGTCAGTATCATTCATAACAACAGTCTTTTTACCTTTATCAGAATTAAGAACAATAAGAGATGTGTTAACACTAAGAAAACGTTTAGTTTTTTGAAACAATTTCAACAAATATTTATTAAGAGGATCTGGGGTGACCATAGACTTGAACTTATTATAAAAATTGAGAACGACATTACATAACGTAGCTCTCAATCCGTTCTTCCCCTCAGTATCGAATGTCTCCTGAACTCTTACATAATTCTCTATATCAGATAAAAGATCCAACCATGGAAAATCTTTCAGATCATATGGTAACGAAAACTTAGACCCCAAAGATAAAATTTTTGATACAAACCACGGTAGTTCAACATTTGTGAGGTTAACTAACCAATTAGGCTGTGTCACCACATCAGGGCGATCAGCAAGTGAAAACAAAGAATGATACTTACGAACATTGGCCGACCTAACAGAATTCAATGTTCGCTGAAAAAAGGTCTCCTGTCTGCTCGCAAAATCACTAATCAATCTATCAGGCACACGATTCTTCAATGAACTTCTATGGTACACAATACTCTTACGTAACCTAGTGATCCTCCAATTGACAATTTTAATTTCAAGATTTAGAATATCTCTTTTAAGTTTATTTACCATTGTACATATTTTCTTATTATACGGATGTTTTTCTTGGAATAAAGAGTAAACACATTTGACTTCATTAATTCCAAGAAAAACATCCGTATAATAAGAAAATATGTACAATGGTAAATAAACTTAAAAGAGATATTCTAAATCTTGAAATTAAAATTGTCAATTGGAGGATCACTAGGTTACGTAAGAGTATTGTGTACCATAGAAGTTCATTGAAGAATCGTGTGCCTGATAGATTGATTAGTGATTTTGCGAGCAGACAGGAGACCTTTTTTCAGCGAACATTGAATTCTGTTAGGTCGGCCAATGTTCGTAAGTATCATTCTTTGTTTTCACTTGCTGATCGCCCTGATGTGGTGACACAGCCTAATTGGTTAGTTAACCTCACAAATGTTGAACTACCGTGGTTTGTATCAAAAATTTTATCTTTGGGGTCTAAGTTTTCGTTACCATATGAACTGAAAGATTTTCCATGGTTGGATCTTTTATCTGATATAGAGAATTATGTAAGAGTTCAGGAGACATTCGATACTGAGGTGAAGAACGGATTGAGAGCTACGTTATGTAATGTCGTTCTCAATTTTTATAATAAATTCAAGTCTATGGTCACCCCAGATCCTCTTAATAAATATTTGTTGAAATTGTTTCAAAAAACTAAACGTTTTCTTAGTGTTAACACATCTCTTATTGTTCTTAATTCTGATAAAGGTAAAAAGACTGTTGTTATGAATGATACTGACTATGATGTTAAGATGCGTGATTTGTTGTCTGATTCCACCACTTACCCAGTGGGCACGCGCACGTAGAAAATACGTTGAAAAGATGTTACATAACCAAACGTTGAAAAACAGTAAAAATGTCGCGGGAAAAAACGTTTTCTTGCATCGAGAATTTAGTTATAAATAAACGTTGTCTTTCAACGTATTGATTAAATATAAATTGGGCGCAATATTAACGTTAATTTATAACGTGTATGTATATTATTTTACCATACAAGTTTACTGTCAAACCGATAACGTATAAATAACGTTTATTTCCACCATATCATATATACTTCATAAACGTTGTCTTTCAACGTATTGATTAAATATAAATTGGGCGCAATATTAACGTTAATTTATAACGTGTATGTATATTATTCTACCATACAAGTTTACTGTCTAACCGATAACGTATAAATAACGTTTATCTCCACCATATCATATACCTATACATAAACGTTGTCTTTCAACGTATTATTATAATATACCTTGTGCTCAGTCTGAAAGTTAGTTTATAACGTGTATATATATTATATTACCCTACGAGTTTATATGTTCAATCATTAATGTATTAATAATGTTTATTTTCACCATAACGTATATCCTCATTAACAGTTGTCTTTCAACGTAATGATTCAATATATTTTGAGCATAATCTGAACATTGTATTGAAACGTTGACCTATATTATACAAATTTCATAAAATAATGTATAATGTTCCTTGAACAAGAAGTCATTATTATGATAAACATCTTTCAATGGAAAAATATAAATCTTGCATGAATAATTCAATTGTTGAACTGAAACGTATGGGTATATACCTATAAAGAATATATGGATTCTATATTTGAGTTTTCACAAATAGGTACTAATAAATCATAATTGAATCGAAAGTTACCTTGTGTTTTCAAATTGGTGAACCTCAAGAAAAAAAAACATTTCTGATTATTATGAAAAATATATTATAAAAGGAGATATTCACTACAAGAGATCAAAGAAACAAAAATAAAATAAAAGTTTGTCTATTTCACTTTCTTCAGCCTTGCCGAGGCGAATTTCAGCCATTCCTTCATGACTGTGCAAAGTCGAAACTCATCAATTTCCTTGGTTGGGAAGGAAATCTTAACAGCCTCTATAAATATGGAAAAAAAAATCAGACACGAGCATTCTATTCTGAAATTTATATGAAAATTTTTTTCTGGTTAACACATCTATATCTAATAAGATTTTATTTCTTTTAAGAAAAGTATTTTAGAAAACTAGCATTTTCATACCATTCATGGAAAAACTTGGAGAAACAATATATAGATATTTCGAAAATACTAGCCCATAATTAATGATAGTCAGTAAACTTCAATATAATTCAGATTCAGAGACTGGTGTATGGTGATTGCAGAAACAACATGAAGTATATTATTATTCAACCAAAAACTTATTGGGGGTGATGTCCTTAGATGCCTTGAAATGATTGATCTGGGGAGAGTCTATACAAGATATCCGTATACAATGCCTTCTACTTTCATTCGTGGGTGTCTGAATGAAAATGAAAGTCTAACAACAGCATTCTTGAAATAAATCACAATGTTACTCAATGTTGGTCGGGGTGTTAACCAAAAAAATCATATTTCATAATAATTTTAGACAGTTTTATGTTAAGCTCCTTTACAGAAATACCTATATTCACCGCCTCAGGTGACTGATATAAGTTCTCAAATGGAACTGTTCATTCATTTTAAAATATCCCTTTTGCATAATATTAATGGACAAACAATGCATGTATGTCAATGCAACCATTTATTGAAAATGAAAATAATAAGATTATTGGTTACCCAAAAGAGTCAGCCTTGGTTTAATATCAACTTGTATTTGCCATTATACGGAACACCATTACTCATTTTCAAATATAGATGTCAATATGTGCCTCATAAACTAGATTAGGATACTAAAGTATATTTTTTTTATTTACCCAACAGCAACTCCTTGGTTTTGTATTTTTCGAAGGCTATTTTGTCTCTTCCTTTCCAATTAAAAAGTTTGGCCACATCGTCAGCAATGAGGTATCGGAGCATTCGTCTGGTCAGGCCCTCTGACCCAGACCCTCCAAGACATGCCAATCTCCTTACCTGGAACAGATATGATTTATATTTACTACAGTGACAGGAAGATTTTTCTACAAATATTCAATTGAATATGATTTCTAAGAACAGTTCTACTGAAATCTTCATCTTTTCAACCTCAAAATGCACTAAATTAGTGCATTAGTGCAGTAAATTACCCTTATTTTTTAAATATAAAAAAAGTTTTTCCATCTCATCGAATTGTCAATATAAATATTATTCTGCTTGAAATAGTATTGCTACAAATATTGTTGTGTTCTTACCATATATTCCCAAACCATTTTATCAGCTAGTTTCTTCTCAAACTCTTGAAAACTGGAAAGAGTTTGAAATGGAAAAGTTTCAGACATGATACACTCTGGTGGATTCAAGTGTTCCGAGCCTGCCAAACTCGTTCGTCTGTTTATATCAGCCAGAATGATTGAGAGTTGGTCTACACTTGCCGATATCTTTGACAGAGCATTTAAAACAACACTCTCAAATTCTGAAAATATTAAAAAAAATATATAAAATATATATTTGTAATCAAATTAAAAAAAAAAGACTAAGTTATTTTGAGATGCTATAGGTTATTGAGTTTTTTTTTATTGCTTTGAGGTGTCAACAGACACATTATGGAGTCTTGGTTTTTAATATGTACTTGCTATCAATATATTATGAAGGAACACATTCAATTTACCTGCGTTTCGTGAAAGGGAGACATGTCTACCACCATCATTTGCAATGGTAGATGAAAATGAAGAGGATGTCGGAGACTTTCCTCCATATCCACTTCTACTAGTAGAAGCTCCTTCAGTTGCCAGCGAAAGCGTAGAGTATGAGGATACTGTTGGAGACTTTCCTCCATCTGCACTTCTACTAGTAGAAGCTCCTTCATTTGCCAGGGAAAGCGTAGAGTATGAGAATACTGATGCAGCACATAAGTCATCCTCACGACGTGGTTTTTTAGCAGGAACAGGTTCAGAATCAGTGCTGGAGTTCGAATCATTCAAAAGTCCTTTTTGAGTCAAAGTTCTGACTGATTCTGCAGATTCATAATTATCTGCTATGATTTTATTTAAATTTTTCTCTGCTAACTCATAAGTTGCTGGAAACAGATCAGATGTGAACAGAATTTTACCAGTTTCAGGAAAACCTTACCACATGTGAAGCGCGTGTTAACCTTATAAGTGGGCCAACTTTTTTTAAAGGGGGTGAGATCTTCCACAAATTTTCTGAAGGGTACTTTATTAGTACGTATTGGCCAATAACATTTTTTCCCATTTTTCAGCAGCCAAATTAATGGCACAATAGATATTTCCCCTGTGGATTCCATTTCGGAATTCAGGAACTCCACTACCGCATACATTGCTTCACTGATGGAAATCACAGAATTTATAGTGGTTAAGAGGAAAAGCGGCAAAACCTTCTTTGAAAGGCATAATCATACATTTGTGTGAAATGTCACCCAAACTGAATGTTTTTGCTCGAGATTCATCAATTTTCTTAATATAAAATATGCCCAATTTGGAAGATTGCAATGGTTCACTATATAAATCATCATAATATGTGAAAGGCTCACCACCAAGTACAAACGCGTCTTCAATGTATCTTATGAATTTGATAATATACATTTTTTTAGAATTCAACATAACACAATTGTCAGGCTTGTGAATAGATAAACATGTCTCATTAAATTGCAACTTTTCACAATTGTAAGAAATTAATTTACCCTGTGCATTATACAACTTCTTACATAGGTTTTTTGGTTCATGTTTAGAAATTTTTTTAAGATTGACATGTTCTGCTGAGACATATTCATGCTCATGGATTCTCCTATGCAGCTGCTGCAATGGATTATTTGAAGAGTGTAATTTCCTTTTCAAAAATGTCATGTAATTTTCAAAAGGAAAACAAGAATATTGATTGATTGTACCGTACAACTTTATATCATCAACCAAGTGCACCAAATTATGGATATTGAATACAACAAAATCTCTACCAAACACTTCAGCAGATTTTACAACAAATTTTTTTAAGCTTTCATCAGCAACAGATATATATTTTGAGATCAAGTTCTCATCTGTCAATATGAAAATAGCGCAATGTAATAATAAAACTAATTTGAATTGGATAGTATTCACAGCATTATAGAAAATGACTGGAAAAGTGTATAAAATGAAAAGTTTGAATTCTGTTGCTTTCCACCTTCGTATTTCTTTGAAGGTTCTGCATTTTCTAGGGAAATCTGATGTAATATACTCATGGAGAATGATAGTTTTATCATCAATTTCTTTCATTATTTTCTGGGATAACTTCACTGGAGAAGTGGCAAAAAAATAGTTCACTAATAGTCGCTTCACTACACCCAGGAATAGTAGATGCATGGGATCTATAGGAAACTGTGTTACCATTTTAATGTTTGCTCTAAGAAGAGGACTTTTTCCTTTGATATATGTAGGAAGTGGTTCAGTTATGAAGTCTTGGTCCAACTTAGAATTAAACAATTTGAGATTGTTTTGAGCATATATAATTCTGTGATTTTCATATTCACCAGCAATGTGGCATTTCTCACACCCTAATTTTGACGTATGACCTACAGTTTGGCGCAAGTAGCTCCTAGCAGGAGCATCACAAATGAAGAAATGTATATCGAATGTGTATACTTTTTCATTGTAATTTATTCCACGTTCTTTCAACGAAATAATTTCATCTATGAAATTTTGTAAATAAATTTCTAAAGGATCTGGTTTGCCAGTACCGCAAAATAAAGCAATGGTGAATGGAGAATTATCTTTCAAATCCTGACACATGCCCAAAATAGGATAGAACTCTGTAGAACTGCTTTTGAAGAGAGGCAAACCATCAATATTGATTTGTAATGAAATTTTCTTCACATTTTCTTTTATACCATATTGACATTTTTTCAAAATTGTATTTTCAATTCCGAAATAGTGCATGTTCCCATTATTCAGTTTTACAATTTCTGTGTGTCTCGGGGTCCCCATGAGTGTTCGAAAATCTTTAGGTATAAAAGGTAAAACTGGTTTTAGTATATGTAATAATGCAGTTGTAGAATTACGGGTTACATTATATGTATTGACCCATTCCCTCAGTTTATTCTTCAAATCGATAGCAATATCTACAGATTCTTCTAGTTCAATATCACTATCAGAATCAAAATCAGTTTGGTCTGTACCGATCTCCAGAAAATCAGTATTGCTACTAACATTATCAACCTCTCTATTATTATGTGAATCCAATTCGGAACTGATTAACGGGATTTTTAAATCCATATCATTATTGACAGCTAATATTGAACTAGAAGATTCCCCTACTCCATTGTTTATTTGATTTTGTAAAAGTTTGGTTTGGCGTTTTATTCTACGCTGCAACTGCCTTTTTCCCACTAATTTATTTTTGAACATTTCACCTTATGAATGAGTACCTACGAAGTTACCGCTTTCCGTTTAACCACTTAAAATTTATGACAAAAAGAGTTCGCCAATGTTTCGTATATCCTAAAAAAGATGATATTGTCAGTAATGCTGGATTTCCATACATCCGTCATCCGATGATACGATCGTCCGATCATCGTTGTGATTGGTTGAAATATTCAATTTTGAAAATTTCTGCCAATCGCAACGACGATCGGACGATCGTATCATCGCATGACGGTTGCAAGGAAATCCAGCATTATCTACTCATTTTCACAAGAACAAATAACTAAAATCATCGAATATACAATGCAATCAACATTTTGTGCATTATTTAATGATCAAAATGGATAGAAGAAATTTCTTAAATAATTAACAAACAGGAAGATCGAAAAAAATAATTATTGAAGATTATTTGCATATCATTAGTTGTTGAATGATTGTTTGGGCTATTGTCACGATTTATTATATTGATGCTGATCTACACTGTGTTCCTAAAGTATGGAATTTTAGCTAAACTGGTCATTTTAAGAAATAATCCTGAAACATGTCGATTTTTGATGTTAATTTACCGTATTTCAAAAAAATAATAACGTCACCGTCATTTTTTTAATGGAACACCCCCATTTTGTCTCAATTTTCGGATTACTCTAACTGAGCTGATTCCAATTGGTACAGGGTGGACAAAAATACAATAGTTTTTGTTTGTAAACAGCTCATTTGGTAATCCTGTTGAATTAGAAGGTCGATTTGCGCATGCGCGAACCGGATTTTGTTGCCAGATTGTGCAAATCAATTCCTTCAGAGTGAATTGTAATGTCATAGAAAAGGAATAAGAATTATCAACTTATACTGCGTTCAGGAATTGGAAGGGTAATTTTTATTGGCCTCTCAATGGCAGGAATCACCACTAGAAAATATCTTCCGCATTTTTCGATGAAATTTGTTTTAATTCCATTAGAAACTAAATTATGTGTTAATAAATATTGGCTAAGTTGAATTAATCAACTACTGATCAGAAGGAGCGTAAATTTTGAAATTAGTGATTTGAAATTTTTTCGCACCTTAGTGGCATGAAATAAAATGCGAGGGTAAAAATCCAATTCAATTTCACTTAATTGTTTCTTAATCTCGTCTATCGTCACGTTATAAAGATATTAGAAAATTCTAATTTGATAAATAATTAAATTCTAATTTAATAAATTAGAATTTAATTCTAATTCCATGAATAAGAATTGTTTTTGGATTTAACACTATATTGAAAGAAAATATATGATTTTTAATAATTTATTCAGGGTTGCTTAGTTCGAAGTGCTAATGAAGTAAAGAACTAAGCATAGAAAACCATCACTCATCAAGCACCTAATTAAAAAAAATACATCATATTTGTTTGAAAAAAAGTTCCAGCATGCTATAACATTGGAATTACAATAGAGCATTTATAAAAAAGTTTAAATTACTGCCAGAATTGGTCGCGGAAAATTACCGTACTGTCAGATGAATGCGGTTCTATGACCTTTTCTTCAAATACCGGAATAATCGCCCGATCTGGCAACGTTGCTGCGAATTTGACGGACCCCCCACCACTACCCAAATTCTACTTGATTAAACAACGTCAGGATTACCAAGTATTATTGATAATATTGTTAATTTACCTAATAAAGAATGTTACGCGTTACTTTATGAGCACACACAAAACTATTGTATTTTCGTCCATCCTGTACCAATTGGAATCAACATGTGATACATTTTTTGAATCAGCTCAGCTAGAGTAATCCGAAAATTGAGACAAAATGCGAGTGTTCCATTTCAAAAAAATGACGGTGACGTCATTACTCGAACGTAATTCCCCTGTATATTAGATTATTATTTTAAAATACGGTAAATTAATATAAAAAATCGACGTGTTTCAGGATTATTACTTAAAATGACCCGTTTAGCTGAAAATGAATTTGTTCCATACGGACACAGGACACAGTATATATCGGTATACATCTTCTACCAATTTCAAGGAATTTCTTCGAATAAAGCAGAAGAGAATTATTCGAAAATAATTCAATTTTCATGAAAATATCAAGATTATTATCGATATCCAAAATGCAGATGCAAATATTAACCAATATTTTATAATTGGCAATCAATAAAATACAACTTGAGGAAAAAAGCGAATTGAAACAGAATACTCACCTAAAATAAAACCGACGCTTGGCAAAATCAAATTGGTGGAAAATGGAGGTAGAACGGGCACACCCAGAAGTATAGTGATTCAACTGAAATTTCCAAGCATTTGCATCATAGGTGTTTGAATGATTATTATAGTACTCACCAACTCAAATGTAATTAACAACACTATTATAATAATTTATACAATATTCCAATATAAGCGAAACTCTGGAACTCAACACACTGAACCATCAACGAAACTAACGAGAGTATAGACCTGTTGCTTGCGAATGGCGGTTGCATTTGCGACCACTCAAGCACTCAGCAGTAGGCGCAGAAGCACACGCAAGACGCAATGTCATAAGTCAATCAGAGAGAAGCAGTTCCCGCGCATTCCCGAATGATGCGCCCGTCACAGACGAGTTGCGCTGTTGCGCATGCCGCGAAGAGTGTCGAATGCTGATTTTGTTGCCAGATTGTGCAAATCCGTTCTTTGAAGGTGGATTGTAGTGTAGAAAAGGAATATAAATTATTATTGCGTTGAGGAATTGGAAGATAAATTTTTTTGGTGATTCATTGGAAGGTAGCGCCACCTGAAAATATCTTCCTCATTTTCCGATGAAATTTGACAAATTTGTGCTAATTCACGAACTCCATTTGAAAATAAATTATGAGTGTCAATATTTATTGGCCCAGTTGTTAACACATGTCAGCTTTCCTTTTGTGTAAATCAATCTATTGAAATTTTTTTCACCCCTTTGAATTTTACCTCATTAGCGCGTGAAATGAAATGTAAAGGAAAAATATATTCAATTCGATTGCACCTTATATTGTTTTTCATCTCAAGTATTGTCACGTAATAACAGAGTTGTCTCTGCGTAAAAATTACTATTGATACCATTTTCTGCCAAAAATTCGAAAATTACAGACATTTGGGCAAATTAATATGCTCTCAGTTCAGCTCAACAAAAGCGCCAAAAATATCCTAATATGTAAAATAAAGAATAATTTGGTGACAAACTGTTGGCTGTTGATGAGTAGAATTTTCAACCTTTAATGCTGGATTTCCATGCATCCGTCATCGGATGATACGACCTTCCGATCGTCGTTGTGATTGGCAGAAATATTCAATTGAAAATTTCTGCCAATCACAACGACGATCGGACGATCGTATCATCGGATGCATGGAAATTCAGCTTAATGCCCTATTAAACTTAACGATAGACAGGAGAGGCAGAAAAACTGTCATCTTATCAAAATCGTGTCCAGAGTAGTCGATGCTTCTCAAACTTTTTGGAATTGTGACCCATTTTTGAAGTAAAATGAATATCAACAGAAGAATAAAATGTTCACAACTGCTGGTGGAGCCTGGCGAGGCACTCGGAACGTGTTTTTCGGCACGGGTAGACTTCCATCAAATCAATCAGAAATTTTGGAATTGTTCTTAGATAACGTTTAGTTGTGAACGTATTCGTATTGTTGACTGGATACATATTTTCAACAATTCAAATAGACTAGAAAGTTGAAGAATGGACATTAAAAAAACGTTCAGAGCACACGTTAAAATTCGATTTCAAAATAAGGTATTTTCAGATGAACTATTCTTCGGGAAGTAAGAAAAGTAGGTTAAACATACGTAAATCATTAACGTATTCATATTGTTTACTAGATACGTATTTTAAACGATTCAAATTGATGAAAAATAGTGGAATTGTTATTAGATAACGTTTAAATAACATTTTCCATAAACGTATTCGTATTGTTAACAGGATACGTATTTTCAACGATTTAAATAGACTAGTAGTTGAAAAATTGACGTTAAAAAAACGTTCAGAACACACGTTAGCCGTCTTTTTCATAATAACGTTTTTTCAGATGAAATATTCTTATGGAAGTAAGAAAAGTACGTTGAACATACGTAAATCATTAACGTTTCCATATTGTTGAATTGATACGTATCTTAAACGATAAAAATTGATGAAAAATAGTGGAATTGTTATAAGATAACGTTTAGATAACGTTTTCCATAAACGTATTCGTATTGTTAACAGGTTACGTATTTTCAACAATTTAAATAGACTAGTAGTTGAAAAATGGACTTTAAAAAAACGTTCAGAACACACGTTAGCATTCTTTTTCATAATAACGTTTTTTCAGATGAACAATTCTTCTGGAAGTATGAAAAGTACGTTGAACATACGTAAATCATTAACGTATCCATATTGTTGACTGGATACGTATTTTAAACGATAAAAATTAATGAGAAATTGTGGATTTGTCATCAGATAACGTTTAAATAACATTTGCCATAAACGTATTCGTATTGTTGACTGGAGACGTATTTGAAACGTTTCTAATGAACTAGAAGTTGTGGAATCGTTACATAAGAACGTTAAAATAACATATTTCATAAACGTTATAATAATTTCGGGAGGAAACGTATAAGCACTCAATTTTATAACCGATTATTGTAAAATTACGTTTAATATATGTTATTGAAACGTATTTAATTAACGTTATAAATCATAACTGAAATGACAACGTTGAAAAATCAACTGATAACGTATTTTTCTACCAATCAACGTTAAAAAAACATTTATTCAACGTGTGTGTGCCCACTGGGTATAGTGTCCTTAAATCTGATCCAACTATAAGAATTCAAACTGCCGCTAATTCTTTGATCGAAAACTTGAGGGTTGGTGGTTATATTGCAGATAGTGAATCTAAAATAATGAAATGTTATAACGCTGTATCCCCCAAAATATATGGATTGGTTAAATTACATAAAATTAATAATCCACTTAGACCTGTTGTGTCATGTTGTGGTTCACCTACATATAATGTGTCGAAGTATTTATGCAAGTTATTGTCAAATGTTAAACATACTTTCGTGTATTCCATCAAGAATTCTAGGGATCTTATTGATCGACTTTCACATATTAGTATTCCTGATGATTATGTTCTTGTAAGTGTTGATGTTGAGTCCCTTTTCACGAATATACCTCAGGAATTAGTTGAGAAGATATTATCAGATTACTGGAGTGACTATGCAGATGTAATCCAAATTCCTCAAAATGTTGTCAAAAATATTGTTAGTTTTATATTTGATAGTAGTTATTGTCAGTATAAAGAGAGGTTTTATAAGCAGATTAGAGGTTCAGCGATGGGCAATCCTGCCTCCCCCGTCTTGGCAGAAATTATAATGAATCATTTGATCAAGTCTGTTACTTCGCAACTCAATATATATATACCGTTTGTGTGGGTGTATGTTGATGATATTATTATGTCCATTCCTAAAGACAGTATTCATTTCGTTATGAATGCCTTTAATGATTATCATAAGGACTTGAATTTCACATATGAATTCGAAAATGATAAAAAAATTCCATTTTTGGATTTGTTATTGATCCGTCGTGATAACAAGGTAATAACTGATTTGTACTCGAAGCCAGTTTCTTCCGAGCGATTATTGCATTTTAGTTCTTTGCATTCGCTCACACAAAAAATCGCTATAATAAAGAATGTAAAATATAAAATTCTAAACCTCTTTCATAAGTCATTCCATGTAAAAAATTTCCGTGATTAGGCTGCTCTGCTTGTCAGGAATGGTTATCCCAGTAGTTTAATATATAAGATTTTTCATTCATCTGTTAGTGCAAGTGATTCTCGATCATCCAATGATGTTGATCAAACGACACATTATTGTAAATTAGTCTATATACCGGGATGCTCTCAGCAATTGGCAAGAATAATGAGCAATCTCTCAAACAAAGTAGTTTTTTATTATAATAAAACTGTGGGTAAATTGTTCAGTCGACTAAAGGATGGCAATCCCCTGATGAGACATTCTAATTTAGTATACAAAATAGATTGTTCAGATTGTGCTGGCAGTTACATAGGCCAAACAAAACAGTATATAGGGTCTAGGTCGAAACAACATGAGAGAGATTTCAAAAATCGTAGTGAAGCAACAGCATTATCACAGCATGCAAAAATTAATGACCACTCCTTTGATTTTAATAACGTAAAAATTTTAAATGAAGAAAAGAATTGGTTTAAACGAACATTTAAGGAGATGGTTTTTATCAAGAGAATAAAAGATTCTGTGAATACACGCACCGATATTGGTAGTTTGAGTTCGGTGTATTTTAACTTAATTAGTAAGGTTAATGTAGATAATTTTATTGCGCGGTAGTTCGTGTTTCGTTTTGAATCGAGTGTTTAGTATGTCTCACACTTTTTAATGAAGTCTGTCTTGCCCGATGCTTTTGTTCATACTGATACGTCTTTTTTGGTGTGGTTTTAATACTATCCTGAGAATGCAATTTTATTGTATGAACATTTATTTGATGATTTCGATGTATTCGAATGATTTATAACCGTTATTCATGGGGTGAGTTCGCTTTTTTCTTTTGATCTTATTGTTTCCTTGGCCGACCTGGCGTGAATTGTTTATGTGTTTTGCTTTATATTTGTATTCATTGTTATTTTGTCAACTATGTTATATTTCATATTTATTGTTGTATAGCGACGTCACTTTATCTATTTTTGTCTTTATTGCTACACCAATTGTATGATCCATGCTGTTGTTTCCAAATTGGTTTTTTGTTTTTAGCCTGATGAAGGAGCTAAATGCTCAGAAACGTTGCCATTGAATAAACTGTATACAACTGTTCCTTGTGACTGATATTCCTCACCATTGAATTCGTTCTCCATGTACTCATAAGATGTTGGAGCACCGCTTTTATTTTCGGGCAGATCTTATAAATCTCCAGTACTTCCACAAGCCAATCGTGGGGCACCGTATCGAAGGCCTTCTGATAGTCGATATAACAAAGACTTAAATTCCTCCTTCTCGCTTGGGCTTGCTTTAGCACTATAGCGTCTATAGTGAGTTGATGTTTACATCCTGCAGACCCTCGAGAGCAGCCTTTTTGTTCTTCCTCCAGAATATTATTGGCTTCATAATGACGATATATCGCATGATTTACAAGCGACGTGAACAGCTTATACACCACTGACAAACACGTTATTGGTCTGTAGTTTTCTGGATTGTTGCGGTCTCCTTTTTTGTGGAGCATGTAGGTATTGCCTAGAGTGAGGAAAACCGGTATCTTGAAGGGGTCTTCTTTCTGTCTCTCACATATTCAGCGTTTTGTTGTTTTCGCTTTGATAACTCGTTGTATCTTCGTAGGCGTGCACCTTTCGCTTTAGCTTGTTGTCTCAAGCGATCTTTTCAGGTCAACTATCAAATCTTTATGCCGTGGAGATTCCAGGTCCAGCCCTGCGGATGTGGCTATTTTTCGCACTTTGTTTAATACTTTACGCGATTTATTATCCTCCAGGAACTCATCCAAGACATCAACTTTTCCACGAAGTTTATCGACGTCCTGCATTAATCTTCTTTTCCAGGCTGGAGCTTCATTTGTAACTTTCTGTTCACTGGTTCTGGGGAAGTAGATCTTTTGCCCATTTTGTCCTATTACTGTGATGGCAGCACAGTACAGAGATAAGTGGACTTGTTCCAACGTCCATTGAGTGCTGAGGTGTTCTGCCAATATTTCGTTGAGCCACTCGATGGTATTTTTGGCCGTAGAGTTGAACTTCAATTTTGGAAGGATGGGGCGGTTGAGCGGATCAGTAGATTCGTATTGCGCCAGGTTGCTATCGAACGTGTCATACAGTTGGCGATATTTCGGGCAGTCTTGGTGAGCAGTCCGGGTGACAGGCAGTTCCCTTGCCGTTTCTACTGGTCTCTCCAACGGCTCGTTTGGTTCTTCATTATCATCTCCGACAATCTGATCTTGATTGATTGTATAGCCCATTTCTCTCTTGATCTCATCTAGTTCCTGTCCTGACAGGTAGCCTTTTCGTATTATGACATTTTTACGATCCGCAATGTTTCCTTCTGTCAGCTGAAGTTCCGGATGCCTCTTGGTGAACTCGGTGTAAAGGGAGTATCTCCAACCAGGAAGTGGTCTGTCATCGCAATTGTTCACGTAATAAAAAGCTCGCATTACTTCAATATTCATTTCGCGGCTCCACTTGATAGTGCGTTGCGAGCTCCCCTGCGGACAGTCCTCCTCACGGTGGTCGAGCCAGCAGGTGGAGTGGCATTCTGATCTTCTGCCATGTTTTGGGATTCCACTTCCCGATGTTCTGGTGGAGCTGTATTTTGTTGAATGACAGGGGCCCGCTTCCTCAGTACCCTGCCACCGACGGATCGCATGCTGTCATGTCCAGCGTCGGCTCCGGACATGCCCTGGCGCTCCCCAGGCAGCGACTCCTTTCCGAGGCTCAATGTTTGCTCCATTTTCATGGGTTTGACACCATTCACCCTTGGTGGCCCAGGTAACTCGGGCCGTGGGGACGTCACGCCCCATATGGCATGGCAGAAACCACACCACACCCGTGCGGTTCTATATTATTATTATTATTATTATTACCTTGAATGTATTCCCCACTTTCAGTGCATTTTTCGCAGGAAGAGTATCCTCCATGTGACTTTATTCGTTTTAAATAAGCTCTAGCTGGGGCATCACAAATGAAGCTGTGAACATTTACAGTATTGTGTTGATTTTTCAAAACAAATCCTTCATGGAGTAATTGAAGCAGTTCATTTATAAAATCTTCTAGAAAAACAGAAAGCGGTGATGGTTTAGAATTACCACAATACATAGATACAACAAATGGCTTCTCACCAGAACGATTTTTCACTAATCATAAAATAGGCCATAATTGGGTTGAAGCGTGTTGCTTTTAATTGTGAATCGGGATGGGGCTGCGTTTCGTCCCAGCCTCGCTTACGATGGACTCATCAGATTGGCTAATGTAAGCGAGGCCTGCCAATGACGTAGATGTTACAGCTGCCCTGCCCGAGACGAGCGTGGGTACTGGGTAGTAGGGGACCTGGTCAGTCTATAAAGAATATGGTACCGCAGTAACCAACGCTGCCTAGGAGGAGGTGCCCTCTGCGCGGGCGGCGTGCGAAGCGCGGTCGCAGACTTCTGCACGCCGGTGGCAAGTCGCCACATGACTCTCCCCCAGTGAACAGGACAACTGGTCATGATACAGTGGACGATGCCTGGAGACCTGAGAGGGCTGCAGCCGGTGCTTTGTGTTGTCCGACACTGGGATGGACGTGTGCCATCGCCAGCGAGGGACGGTTGCACACCTTGTTGCGCTTGCAGCCAGAATTGTCTCGAAGGTTGATCCAGACATCGTATGTGGGGACGAAAGTTGAGCTGTTATTTCCCCATGCCCGATCACGTTGGGGTCACCAATTTGAAGCGTGTTGCTTTTAATTGTGAATCGGGATGGGGCTTCGTTTCGTCCCAGCCTCGCTTACGATGGACTCATCAGATTGGCTAATGTAAGCGAGGCCTGCCAATGACGTAGGTGTTACAGCTGCCCTGCTCGAGACGAGCGTGGGTACTGGGTAGTAGGACCTGGTCGGTCTATAAAGAATATGGTACCGCAGTAACCAACGCTGCCTAGGAGGAGGTGCCCTCTGCGCGGGCGGCGTGCGAAGCGCGGTCGCAGACTTCTGCACGCCGGTGGCAAGTCGCCACACATGACTCTCCCCCAGTGAACAGGACAACTGGTCATGGTCATGATACCGTGGACGATGCCTGGAGACCTGAGAGGGCTGCAGCCGGTGCTTGGAGTTGTCCGACACTGGGATGGACGTGTGCCATCGCCAGCGAGGGACGGTTGCACACCTTGTTGCGCTTGCAGCCAAAATTGTCTCGAAGGTTGATCCAGACATCGTATGTGGGGACGAAAGTTGAGCTGTTATTTCCCCATGCCCGATCACGTCGGGGTAACCAATTTGAAGCGTGTTGCTTTTAATTGTGAATCGGGATGGGGCTACGTTTCGTCCCAGCCTCGCTTACGATGGACTCATCAGATTGGCTAATGTAAGCGAGGCCTGCCAATGACGTAGATGTTACAGCTGCCCTGCCCGAGATGAGCGTGGGTACTGGGTAGTAGGACCTGGTCGGTCTATAAAGAATATGGTACCGCAGTAACCAACGCTGCCTAGGAGGAGGTGCCCTCTGCGCGGGCGGCGTGCGAAGCGCGGTCGCAGACTTCTGCACGCCGGTGGCAAGTCGCCACATGACTCTCCCCCAGTGAACAGGACAACTGGTCATGGTCATGATACAGTGGACGATGCCTGGAGACCTGAGAGGGCTGCAGCCGGTGCTTTGTGTTGTCCGACACTGGGATGGACGTGTGCCATCGCCAGCGAGGGACGGTTGCACACCTTGTTGCGCTTGCAGCCAGAATTGTCTCGAAGGTTGATCCAGACATCGTATGTGGGGACGAAAGTTGAGCTGTTATTTCCCCATGCCCGATCACGTTGGGGTCACCAATTTGAAGCGTGTTGCTTTTAATTGTGAATCGGGATGGGGCTTCGTTTCGTCCCAGCCTCGCTTACGATGGACTCATCAGATTGGCTAATGTAAGCGAGGCCTGCCAATGACGTAGGTGTTACAGCTGCCCTGCTCGAGACGAGCGTGGGTACTGGGTAGTAGGACCTGGTCGGTCTATAAAGAATATGGTACCGCAGTAACCAACGCTGCCTAGGAGGAGGTGCCCTCTGCGCGGGCGGCGTGCGAAGCGCGGTCGCAGACTTCTGCACGCCGGTGGCAAGTCGCCACACATGACTCTCCCCCAGTGAACAGGACAACTGGTCATGGTCATGATACCGTGGACGATGCCTGGAGACCTGAGAGGGCTGCAGCCGGTGCTTGGAGTTGTCCGACACTGGGATGGACGTGTGCCATCGCCAGCGAGGGACGGTTGCACACCTTGTTGCGCTTGCAGCCAAAATTGTCTCGAAGGTTGATCCAGACATCGTATGTGGGGACGAAAGTTGAGCTGTTATTTCCCCATGCCCGATCACGTCGGGGTAACCAATTTGAAGCGTGTTGCTTTTAATTGTGAATCGGGATGGGGCTACGTTTCGTCCCAGCCTCGCTTACGATGGACTCATCAGATTGGCTAATGTAAGCGAGGCCTGCCAATGACGTAGGTGTTACAGCTGCCCTGCTCGAGACGAGCGTGTGTACTGGGTAGTAGGACCTGGTCGGTCTATAAAGAATATGGTACCGCAGTAACCAACGCTGCCTAGGAGGAGGTGCCCTCTGCGCGGGCGGCGTGCGAAGCGCGGTCGCAGACTTCTGCACGCCGGTGGCAAGTCGCCACAGGGTATTAGTGCTTTTAAAGAGAGGAAGTCCATCTACATTGAAACAAACATTAATTTCATTATTCAATAATCCTGATGCAGAACATCTCAACACAGCTTTATTGAGAGGCTGCAATAAACCCATATAACATACCTCTCCATTATCCAATTCTTTAGTTTGTGTAGATGAAGGAGTTCGCAACAAAGTTCGGCTATCTAATGGTAATTCTGGGTGCAGTGGGAAAAGAATTTTCAAAAGATCATCAACAGCAGTTCGGGAGACTTTGTGTTGAATAGTATTCCAATGTCTCAACTGACAGGACAAATTAGTACTGTCTTGAGATTTGGTCTCATGATTATTTTCATTGAGAATATTTTCTTCGCCGGAGGAAATAGTATATTATTTCATTAGGAGGAGAAGTGTCACTTTTCGTGGCGAGCTTGAGTTTATCCGCCGAACGGAGTGAGGCGGATAATTGAAAGCGAGCCACGAAAAGTCACTTCTTCTCCGAATGAAATATGCTATTTTATTTCCAAACGTTTTCAAATTCATGAAAATTGTACATTTATATTGTAACTTTATCAAATAAAAATGACGTTTGAATTGGAAGTTTTCGTATTCTATGCATCTATGTTCATATTGTTCATGGTAACCAAGTAATCTTTTTCGTAGCAACCACTTTTCCTGCCGCCGCGCCGCACAGTGGGGCAGAATAGCTTGAAACCTGGCATTAAATATTTAGGTGTTTGTTTAGTTTAAAAATACACTAAATTATTATTTTTATATGTTAATTGGTAAAAGTAAGAGGCATTTTGGATCCTACAAATATTTATCAACATCGGAATTGATGTAATCACGCATCATAACACAATTAAAGACCTTTTGGATGATGATTTCGATTCATTATTCGGATAAATCGGAAACACTGGAATATTCTGATGACTCCAAGTCTTCTTCTCAAATCCTGTAGTGGGACGCTAGCCAAGGGCGGATATAGCTGTTTTTCATGGGAGTGTTAATAACGATCTTGACTCTTGAGTGAGGGTAATAACGATTGAAAACCATTAAATCAGGTACACAATGTATGAAATATTGTATGTGCACCACCTTTTTCTAAGGTTTTCGATAATCATTTGGGGGGGGGGGGGTTATTTACCCCCCGTACACCCACCCCCGTAAATCTGCCCTTGACGCAGGCAACAGTTTCTGTAACACATATATATTATTTGGATAGCACAGCTCTTTGCTGCTTGGACAGTCTTGTACGAAGGGAATATTTGAGGAGCACTATCCCTCACAGCTCCATATTGATGTTGAGATAACTTTGCTGTTATCAAAACAGATAGACTCTAGAGCATCTTAGCCAGGCATAGATTTTGGTTGTGAGTCCAACGAAGATATATAGGCATTTCTATATTTAGTGGCCCGTTTTGGAGACGTAGAAGTTATTTCATGAAGAATTTTTGATGCATGTACTTACCCTTCTGACCTTAGACTCATCTTTGTTGTTATGTCAATACAGATACGTGAGTCGTATCCTAAAGTTCTTTAGATTTAAACCCTTTTGTTTTCTCATCTCTCTTAGCGATCATCAAAGGTAACTTCAGGACGATCAAGCCTTTTGTCAGTTATTCTAGGAAACGAATCCGATCTCTCCAGTCATTCTTTTTTGTAATTTTGGAAACGTACAACCATTCTTCGTGCTTTTGTGTAACGAGACTCATACTCTGCCTTCAAATATAATTTTTTTCTCAGAAGCTCCTTCTCCTGCTCTGCATTACATTTCGTACGTTTTTTTTTTTTCATTTCTTCGTTCAAATTATCGAAATTTTTTTCAATTTAACTGTTTCCGCAGCTCCTCATTATATCTATGAGCTCTTTTCCTTCAAAAATCATTGCGCTCGAAGTCGTTACTAAAGGAGAAATAAATTTTAAAGAAATAATCGATTATCAATGAGTGCCCACCTCGCTGTCTAAAATTGATTTTTCTGAAAAAAGGCAGAATATGGGCAACAAATTTTCATGATTCTAAAAGGAGCATGGATCAAGCTTCGCAGAAATGTAAATATCAAACTTTGGACGGCCTTGGAACATAACTGAAAACCTTCATGATTCTGAGAATACGATAAAAATTTAAAGATTCAATCATAGACAACATCAACAAGAATTAATTATTATTCTATGTAAGTTTTTATTCATCCAAAGTTCTTAAATTATCTACACGTACCTGAACTTGAAGCTGCCATCAAAAAACCTCATAACAATAGTGATCTGTTAACAGAGTGACGTTTATTTATTTATTTATTTATTACGTTGTAAAACTACAGCAATTACGGAAAAATTTTGCAGGCGTCTCGACTTAGCCGAAAAATGGCTACAAAGAAGAGCTGTCGGGAGCGCAGTGGGGATCAGGAAGGGTTAGTATTGTGCTTTTTTGTCGCTTACGGTAGTGATCTGTCGCTTCGACAAATGGCGGTATGGAAATGTGCATTTTTCATTTTTGATTTAATGCCAGGTTTCAAGGTATTCTGCCCCACTGTGCGCCGGAGGATAAAGTAAATATTTCTCCGCCTAGGCGGAGAAATAGAACTTTTCGATGATCCTGTCAGTCGAGAACTGACGTTGTTATCGTACGTTTGGAAATAAAATTATATTCATCATAATCAGATTGCCCAATTACAGGGATTTCTTTGAAATCGGGGAACATATTTTCATGTGTACGGTTCTGAACACTTTCATAATCATTGGAGATATCCTCTGACATATCAGTGAGAACAATGTTTGTGTTATAACTGTCTGAACTCATATATATTGCCTGTCTGGCATATTTCTTGTAATATATCTTGTTTAACTGTAGCTGTCCTCCGATACATTTGCCGAAGACCTAGAATGGACTTCTTCTGGTGTTTGAATTTTTCTGTCATTTTATGTATTGTCAAACTAAAGCATAGAAAGAATTTGCTAGGAGCATAGAATAACTGGAGGGAAGGCTTCATACGCTCGACAGATCATTTTGAACTGCCAATAACGGCGGAGGTTAGAGTTTCGTGTGACGCCCGATAGATAACGCTGAGATCCTTTATTCAGTAACATGTCAGATATTTTGTTCTATGGCGCTACAATTGCAAGGAATATAATGTGGCTGTCATTGTTATTGATACATTTATGCTTCTTTTTAATTGAAAATGGCCATAAATCATAACATAGACAATATTGATGACATAAAATCGCTTTATTCTAATCAACTTTTTATGCGCAATTTCATGGGAAGTCTGTGATCGGTAATAAATTTGTCAAAACAATATCCTTATCGGAAAAAGCGAACATTCAGGTAAGTATTATTATTATTATACGGGAAGACTGACGTTTTATCTGTTCTCGTGTATTATACGCAGAATTGTATGGTACCCCGTTTACATTCCCTCTGCTTACACTTAGATTCGGAGCGGGAAACAGATTTTTCTTTCTATATTCAATCTGATCCTTGTAGCCATTTCTTTACACGTGCTATATGCATTATATTGTCGGATTTACGAAAAAAAGTATGTATTGCTTTCTTTAAAAAGAATATATATTATGATATAGTAATAAATGGGACCTTATAAGTAATAACAACGAATAACCATTAAAGATAATTTTACTAAGGATAGCCATGTTGTAGGAAGAAACGACGTTGTCGCCATCTCGTGACCTTGTGGCGAACTGACAAGTTCGGACGTTTTTGGCAGTTCATTTTCGTAGGGGAGCCTTCTCTCCAGTTATTCTATGCTCCTAGGTATTTGTTGGATCAAACAGGTATTTATAATATATAGACTATTCTCACTGACTAATCAAGAACTATTAATTTATTGACCCTCAAGAGTTATTATCTTCAACAACAGTGGCTCTTTTTATTTTATTCTTTTCTCTACCAGGAGCATGCTTTAACCATATTTTAATACAGTCCTCAATATCCTTCTCAGTTGACTTGGGACAACTCTTCAACAGAGTCTGAAAAATATATTTCATGATTAATATATGCTTGGCACTACAAAATTCACATTAATACGATATATGATTGATGGGCCCATGAGACACAAGAAAATACAGGGTCTTTCACGAGGAACCTCACCCATATTTATACGGGAAACTACTGAACGTATTTTCATGAAATTCAGCACTTATAAGTATTTCACGATGCTGATGAAATCTAAAATATTTTCAAGGCATGAGCACCTCCGGTTTTTCCGGAAATGACGTCAACTTCCGTTTTTCAAATTAGAACACCATTTTTTTATTGCAGAAATAGATTCCTTAGAAAATTTCAAGTTATTTTGATGTAACATTTTTCAGTTTTGGTTGGAAAATTCTCTCTGAGCGGGAAAATTCGAAAAAAAAATCGAAAATAGAGCTCCGCTGAAACAAGAATAACTTCGAGGTTTTTGGATGGAAAATTTTAATTTTTGGGATTTTTCAAGATGTAAGATTGATGTATCCACTTTGAAAAACGAAATCGCGATTCATGATACAGGGGGTGAAAAAATCGCTTTCAAAGTTAGGGATGACAAAATCGTGAAAAATCAATTTTTTCAAATTAGAACCCCATTTTTTTATGGCAGATATTGAATCTACGTTAAAAAATAATGTGAGTGTATGCATCACACCCTTGCCCTAGAATGGATATTTTCTGAGTTATTCACAAAAAACTGTTTTTCGTCTTGAATTTTCAGCTATTTCTTTTCCCTTCACGCCAAAAAGATGAAATTTTCAGGAACTGCTATTTGAACCATGCTGTAGATTTTTCACCCCTTCTTGAAACCGACTTCAAGTTACTATTAGGAGAACCATGGCAAACTCTCGCAGTTATAACTAGAGAAGATGCTCAAAGTTTTGACCGTTAATTTCTAGACATTTATTTATACGTCTCTGGAATGCTTCGTGCGTTGCTCTTCTTATTTCATCGGAAGGAAGAGATCTGCAAAAGTGTTTAAAAACCAAATTGAGTTTCAATACTATGAATCTTAAAATCTAAACAAACCTGAACGCATTTCTGACTCGTTCTATGCAGTCCTCTTTATCAGTCAGGGGAGTTGAGTAGACAATATTTTTTATCCTACCCCAAACATAATAGTCTAAAGGAGTTAAATCGGGAAAACGTGGTGGCCAAAGATGTGGACCATTGTTCGCCAACCATCGATCTTCAAATAGCCTGTAGAGGATATTTTACACATTGAGTGAATTGTGTGGAGGCGCGCCATCTTGTTGATACCATAAGTCATTATGGTTCTGTACTAGCGGCGCAATTATTTGATTCAATATGTCAGAATATATATCTCCTAAGGGAGAACATTCTTTAAATAATGCAAACATGTGTAGTGTTCTATCTTACCAGTTAAAGTCCCATCATAAATGTGAACATCGAGAATTGCATTATTTTTGATGGCGCAAAAAACATTGAAACTCCAGGTCTCTTGAGAGTTCCATTGTCTGAAGTGGTGGTTGTTCTCTTCATCCCAATAATGACTGTAATGCCTATTGAAAGAACCATTCTTTGTGAATTTAGATTCATCTGTCCAAATTATACAGACCAAAAAGTTTTCATTCTCTTGAAATCGAATCATCATAGCTTCGCAAAACTCTGTTCTCCTGATGAAATCAGTTTCCTTCAAATGCTGTACCCTATTGAATTTATATGGGTGCATTTTATGTTTTTTTAATATTCTCCAAACACTCGATTGAGATAATCCCAGATCAATCTCGGCATCTTTGAGAGAATTTTGAGGATTCACACGAAAATATGCAAGAACTGTAATTTCGTTGTTCTCATCTTCTACTACACTTTTTTCTCTGTGTATAGTTTTCTTAACGAAAGATCCGACATTTCTCAAGTTTGTCATGGTTCTGTTAATGGTATCTCTCGTTGGTCTGGGTCGGTCAGGAAACCTCTCAATGAACAGTCGAATCGTTCTATCTACAACTTTATTACATTCTCCATGAAGTAGAATGAGATTTAAATAATCTTCATTGGTAAAATTAGGCATAATGATCGATTTTATAACTTAATACGAATTATCACCAAATTAATAGTAAACACAAAATGCTACTGAATAAAGAGGAATTTGGCAGATGTACTTAATGATATCTATCATTAAAAAAAAAGAATGTAAAACATGGTAAGTTTTTGCATATGGTTCATAAGGAATTATTTATTTATCATTGGAGAGAAAACCGATGGCCGATTAGTTGAAATAAAGAGGTTTCCGATACAAATTCGAATCCAAATTCGCCATCTATTTAGGAACAACCTGTAACTTTTTTCTCTTGCATATTAGGGTAATAAAATCTAAAACATGGTTTAAGTAACAGTTCCTGAAAATTTCACCTTTTTGGCGTGAAGGGAAAAGAAATAGCTGAAAATTCAAGACGAAAAACAGGTTTTTGTGAATAACTCAGAAAATATCCACTTCAGGGCAAGGGTGTGATGCATACACTCACATTATTTTTTAACGTAGATTCAATATCTGCCATAAAAAAATGGGGTTCTAATTTGAAAAAATTGATTTTTCTCGATTTTGTCATCCCTAACTTTGAAAGCGGTTTTTTCACCCCCTGTATCATGAATCGCGATTTCGATTCTTAAAGTGGATACATCAATCTTACATCTTGAAAAATCCCAAAAATGAAAATTTTCCATCCAAAAACCTCGAACTTATTCTTGTTTCAGCGGAGCTCTATTTTCGATTTTCTTTTCGAATTTTCCCGCTCAGAGAGAATTTTCCAACCAAAACTGAAAAATGTCACATCAAAATAACTTGAAATTTTTTAAGGAATCTATTTCTGCAATAAAAAAATGGTGTTCTAATTTGAAAAACGGAAGTTGACGTCATTTCCGGAAAAACCGGAGGTGCTCATGCCTTGAAAATATTTTAGATTTCATCAGCATCGTGAAATACTCATAAGTGCTGAATTTCATGAAAATACGTTCAGTAGTTTCCCGGATAAATATGGGTGAGGTTCCTCGTGAAAGACCCTGTATACTCAAACACCACAAAACTATTCAAAAAAGTCTAATAAAAAAAATGCAGGTACGAGACTCAGATCGAAATATGTATTGGGCCTTTTCTGATTATTTTTGTGTATTTTTGTTACATATTTCTTGAATTTAACTATGTATAAGAATATGAAGGGCAGGTAATTTCTGATCAAACAAATATAGTAACTGAAATAAACACAACGGTAAAAAATTATTATACTTACTCAATACTGCAGTTTTCAGATGTAGCTCTGAGAATGGTCTCTTGTTGGAACGTTTCCCATAAAAGCTATATTTGGCTGCTAGTGTATCCAAAAGCAGATGTTTTAATATTCTAGATACTTTACCGGAAGCATTTTTCCGTTCCCTATACAGTCAGCGCGACAGGTCGCTCTCACCGTATAGGAAACGGAGTGCACAATGGAACACTCCGTTTCCTAGCAGATATGCGCGATGTGCTCACTGCCCTGTTAGTCTTTGGGTTCCGATGGGACAAATTGCAAATTATGATTAAGATTTTCATACTTTCTGTATAGCTTTATTAGGTAGAGTCTACCACATTTTTCCTCTGTGAACATTTTTGTAGTCACGGTTTTTTTTTCAGCAAACCTCTCGTTATTCGACCATATTTTCATTTTTCTTGAATCAAACATAGGTACTCTTTTTTTTAAAATGCAATCATAAAAACAATCTGGGAGAAATGAGAAAACATGATTGTCTAACAACATAAACATGACTGAAAATCGCATTTTTTCAAAGTATTAATGCCCTCCCGAATTTTTCAGAATCGGTACAACCATATGAAGTATATGAAAAAGCAATTGTCCGACAAAAAAATGTGGCGATTTTGTTGTCAGACAAATGGAAAACGAAGATTTTTTGGGATGAAAAAATTATGAATAATGTCTTTTTTTGAACTAAAATGGATCTCGGTGTAAGGAACTGAATAAAACTCTTTGGATTCTAAAGCGACGTTTCGGCGTTATATTTCGCCTTCCTCATGCTACAATAAAATCAGAACAAATTAAAAATATGTGTGTGACTTTGTGGTGAAAACAATGAAAAAATTAAAAATTTTTTAAAAATCATAATCGAATCTTCAACAAAATAAGCAGAGAAGGAATTCCCTGTTCGGAGACTGACTAGATTGTTTGTGGAACATTATTTCCCTCATCTCTTACCTGAGAAATCCTTTATTCTTCAATGGAAGAATTAGTTTTGATTTTATTGTGTCCTGAGGAAGGCGAAATATAACGCCGAAGCGTCGCTTTAGAATCCAATGAGTTTTATTCAGTTCCTTACACCGAGATCCATTTTAGTTCAAGAAATTCTGGAAGGAACGAGAATAGTCCATCGATAATATCTTTTTTTCTTATTTTCTCTCCACCTTAAAAATACAATGTAGGGCACCAGTTGTCTGACAAAAAAAATGTGGCGTTCATTCAAAAATTAAAGAATTCACTGCTCTGATTTGGATATGAATAGACTATATCCATTTATCGGATATAACTTCCCTCATGTTACAAATAAACATTTGGTTTTTTTTTGAGGACCATTTAAGAAGGATGTGCTGAATACTATCATCCAGCTGTCCGACGAATAAAGTTCGGCAATTTCAGTTGTTGGTTGTTGCCGATATAATATGATGGAGTGTTTTTTGTGCAAACATTTGAAATATATCCGTGGCTTTGAAGCGAAAAAGGAGGAAGTGTCATCCTTTAACTGTAAAAAATATTCCTGGAATCAAGAGAACATCATAATCACAAATATAAAGATGTCATTTTACCTGACGATTGATGTGATACTTTTACTGGATACCATTCGTCTTGTTACAACGAATTGAATGTGAAGAAGGAGTATTTTCATTGTTTTTTATTAGATTTGAATAAAAATGTCAGTAAACAATTTGAATTAAAAACTTTCAATCAAATTCAATAGTTTCATTTCAGTAATAATCGAAAAAAGATTCTGAAAAAAAACCATTATATTCAACTAGACTAAGGATTCGCCGCATTTTATATGGTGGATAGTTGTTTTTTCTATGAAACGAATCTCTCTAAAATATAAATTCATTCTTGTCCGAAATTTTAAAAACTCAAAAAAATCATCGATTTTCATCTGTCGGACAAGAAAAACGCCACATTTTTTTGTCGGACAATTCCATTTTCATATTTCATATGGTTATATCAACCGATTCTGAAAAAATCAGGAGTGTATTAATAATTAAAAAAATGCGATTTTCAGTCATGTTTATATTGGTAGACAATCATGTTTTCTCATTTTTTCCAGATTGTTTTTATGATTGCATTTTACAAAAAAAGAGTGCCTACGTATAATTAAAAAAAAAATGAAAATATGGTCGACTTACTAGAGGTTTGCTGAATAAAAAAACCGCGACTACAAAATGTTCACAGAGGAAAAATGTGGTAGACTCTACCTAATACCCTATACAGTAAGTAAGAAAACTTTATAAATAATTTGCAATTTGTCCCATCGGCACCCAGAAGACTAGGACAGTGAGCACATCGCGCATATCTGCTAGGGAACGGAGTGTTCCATCGTGCATTCCGTTTCCTATACGGTGAGAGCGACCTGTCGCGCTGACTGTATAGGGAACGGAAAAATGCTTACCGGAAACATCTCGTCCACCAATCGTAGACAAATAGGAAATCTAAAATAACACACATTGCTAAAGCCTTAATTGAAAGATGAAAGTTGAGCATTCCAATTAAAATATTAAGTACAAATCACTTACAAGAACATCCACTTGTTTTTGATCTTCAAGCAGTTTTTCAAGATCTTGAATATCATCAACAGATTTCATTGGAAATGTGAAGGGAAAGTCTTTTTTTTGCATTCTCCTTGTTTTGTAATAGTGCTAATATCTGGGCATTCTGGATTTTTATATGGGACAGAAGATTTACGACAGTTTCATGAATACCTGTCAAATGAGTAGTTATATCAAATACAATTGAATATTAAATGTTATAGGGTCAGTTTTGCATAAAGCATTATGATATTTTAACGAGCAATCAACTATGATAGCCCTATTGATAATGTAAAATGTGATATACTTACCTGTTGACTCAGGTAAAGGGTTACCAGCAATGTCTGGTCTTTGTGCCTTCAAATAATTCTGGAGACCATCAGTTCCATGTGCATTAGAAGGATCTGAAAGTATTCCTATTATCTTCTAAATATTTATGTGTTTAAGCAATTACTAATTTTGGGACAGCATCTACGCGAAATCAAAAGGGTAGATAGGTATTATTATGTAAATAAGAGTTGAGTTATCTGTTACCTGGCAAATTGCCTGGACACTGGTTTGAAATGATGTTTCAGACTGTTTTGGATAGCTGTGTGTGTTCTGTTTTCCTCGAAATGTTTCTGAGGCAATTTCTAAAGAATATCACAATAAATTTAATATTGTATTGTTTCATAAAAAGTAAATTAAAGTCACCTGTTGGATATACGATTTCTTGAGATGATATTTCATGCTCCTTTTGATGGTTTTGTGTTCTTATCCCTCGGGGTATTTACACAGTAGTTTCTAAAAAACATGACAATAATTGAAATGAAATGTGCTCATCAGTAACAGTCATTCCAAAAAGTTATGAAACTGCAAATATCTATATGCACCATATTCACCTTGAACCTGGGATTCCTTCAATATATTCTTAAACCTCTTATTTAGTTGGAGAGGACGATTGATATGTGTTTCTTCCTCATCATCATCGTCTTCACTGGAAATGTATCGACGTGGTGTAACTACTTTCCTTTTTTATTATTCCGGTTAGCAATCTCATCATCTGTCAGATCAGATGTAACTGCTGATAATTTTAGTTTTTCTTGGCTTTTGCTAAATCACCCAAAAATAGGTCATACTGATATATAAAAAAGCATCTACGTTTTCATGTTTAAGAAAGAAGCATCAAGATATTATGAGTAATACTTATTACAGAATGATAATATATGGTGGAATTATATTTAATAAAATAGTCCTTAAACAAGCATTCACTCACCAGTTTCATATAAGCACCTTGATACAGGATACAATTTCCATTTTTCAATATCCTCATTAGTTTGGCTTTGAAGGGTTTTATCAAAAACCTTCTGATTTTTTATTGGTGGCCAAAAAACATCTTGTTTCCGTGGTGAAAGCCAGCTCACTACCATTGATGTAGAATGATGTAGAATGTAGATATTCTAGGTCAATACTCACTACTCACCACCAAACCACAGCAATCACAGCACGCTACCGCTACGGCGCTACCGACCATACCACGCTTGATTTGGCGGGAATGTTCTCATTCATGGAGTGGATACTGTAGAACACTTGTCCGACCATTTCTTGGTTTATGTTAGGTTGAACTTCGAACGAAGAGTTTCAGAGAGCCGTACATTGAAATCTAGATCATTGCATAGGGTGGATCGTGATGTTCTTGATCAATTATTTTTGCTTACTCCATTTGCCAATATACTGTATATTGATGACGTACATCTGAAGGTAGAGACATTCACTAAACTTCTATGTGATCTCTTCGATCACATTGCACCAGAAAGGTTGATAACCTTGAATAACAAATGCAAGCCATGGTTCACTGAGGCGATCAGATTGATGAAAAGGCAGAAAGACAAAGCTTATAAAAAGTTCAGGAGGACTAATTCCCCTCGGGACTGGCAGTTCTACAAGCAGGTGAGAAATGCTACTACTGATGCAATGAATGCCGAAAAAAGATCTTACCTCGACAGCTCCACCTCGATGAAGTCAGGTAGTAGGCATGTTTGGAAACAATTAAATGAAATGGGAGTATACACCGAAAAGAAAAATTCAGTAGGCTTGCCTGAATCTTTGAATGACCCTAGTTCTATCAACAACTTTTTCCTACAATTTCAGAGACTGGGGGCTCCTGATAGAGATTTAATAAACTTTTATTCTACGATGCCCTTGAGACATATACAGGAAAAATTAACTTTCACTCTTGTAGGTGAGGAGGAGGTAATCTCTGTAATTTCGTCAATGAGGTCGAACGCTGCCGGATCGGATCGAGTGAGTATGGAAATGTTGAAATTATGCTGTCCTCGGGTTGTACCGTTCCTACTCAATGTTTTCAATTCTTGTTTGCTGAAATCGGTTTTTCCCGACTCTTGGAAGATCGCCCGGGTGATGCCTTTGCCTAAAAAAACTAAAATACACGAGCTAAACGACCTCCGCCCTGTAGCTATTTTGCCAACTTGTTCTAAGATTTTTGAAAAAATGATTGCTTCTCAGTTAAGGGTACATTTGGCTAAATACAACATTCTGCCTCAGAGGCAATCGGGATTTCGGAGGGGCTACAGCTGTGGTACCACACTTCTGGACGTTGTTGATGAGATCCTACGAGCAATTGATTCGGGCAAAACGTGCATTCTTGTTCTGTTGGATTATTCGAGGGCGTTCGATCAAATTGATCACGATCTCTTGTTGGCAATTCTTGGGCATATTGGTCTTGCATCTTCGGCGATTGAGCTCATTGGCAGTTATTTGATTGGTCGTACTCAATACGTTGAAACGGATATGGGTTCTTCGACGGCGGAGCCGATTCATAGCGGTGTACCGCAAGGGTCCGTACTTGGTCCTCTGCTTTTTTGCATTTATACCTTCTTCCTCGCAAACGGCTTAAAGTACTGTATTGACTTTCGGTATGCAGATGACACCCAGATACTCCATACTTTTTTGTCATCTGAGGTGGATAGCGCATGTGAGAGAGTGAGCGAGGATCTGAGGACTCTCGCTTGCTTTTCTCGTAGACATCACCTCAACTTGAACTCGTCAAAAACCAAGGTGATAGTATTTGGTAGACATAAGGAACAGGTTCAATCGCGGCTGAATGTTGTGCTGGATGGTGTTAAGCTGTCTTGCGTCAGCTGTGCGAGAAACTTGGGACTTTTGATGGACTCGGAATTAAGATTCAAGGAACATATAAATGTGTGCATTCAAAGGGCTTATGCAAACCTGAAAAGATTATACCCTCACAGGCATTATCTAACAACAAAATTGAAGATTTTGCTGACGGAGTCTCTAGTTCTTAGCCACTTCAACTTTTGCGACGCGGTTTATGGTCCATGCTTAACAAAAGAATACGCTAAGAAAATTCAAAAAGTACAGAGATCATGTCTGAGGTTTATATATGGAATCCGGAAGTTCGAACCAGTCATTCACAAGCTCAAAGACTGTAACTGGCTAGATATGGAGAAACGTAGGAGGCTCCACTCGATGATTCTTTTCCACTCGATTATTATTCACAAATCTCCACCATATTTGTTCAACAAAATTAAATTGCGCTCGGACGTTCATACCTTGAGTCTCAGGCACCGTGGTCTCATCTCTGCGCCCGCCCATTCTACAACCACTTTTACTAGATCGTTCACATATAATATTTTCTCTCTTTATAATAGTCTGCCTCTTTCCCTGAAATCCTTCAATTTATATAGATTCAGAAAATCGTACACTCAACTTTTGTTGGCAGGTTCACTTTAGGCATCCTATGTACCCGTGCTGTGTTGGTTCAGCCGTGAGCTCCGCTGGTCTCGTTTCTCGAATTCTTTCCTTCAATTCTCTAAATGTATACATATATCTATTATAATGCATATAATTTTTTTTTTTCTCAATGTGTCCAACTTACATGATATGCTCGGTGCTGGAGTCATTTTTTTTTTGTATTCTTAATGGGCTTTTTGGGAGCTTACATATAAACAGTTTTACTGCCGTAAGTCTCCTTTTTGCAGATAAAATTATGGAAGGCTGTATTTCTTTGTGATTTATTTTTCATTGTATATTGTCTGCAAATAAAGTGTATTATTATTATTATTATTATTATTATAATGTAGTGAGTCATGACGCGACCCGACATGTCACATGACGCCTATCTCGTGACTTACACCCTTTTCGGAAACTTACTCGGGTTCACCACAGGTCTGTGAGTAACTCTAACCGTGATTCTACCTACTAAAAGTAAACAAGGATTAGGGATCCAGTATCCAGTGCATAACCCGAGTAAGTTTCCGAAAACCTGATAGCAAAGACTCTGATAGTACGATCAGTGGAGCTTTTTCATGAGTTGTACTTTTTGTACCTATATATATATATATATATATATATATATTCTTTTGAAAGAGAGAATTACATACTGTTTTGTAATATCAAACAATATATGGCATATGGCACGTGTGAAGAAATGGCGACAAGGAACAGATTGTATAAAAGAATAAAATCTGTTTCCCGCTCCAAATCTGAGTGTTAGCAGAGGGAATGTAAACGGGGTACCATACAATTCTGCGTATGATACACGAGAAACAGATAAAAACCTCTGAAAAAACTCTGTCTCCCCGTGTATGTGTGGTGATACTGAATTTGTTCAAAAAAATATGCTGCTATCCATATGACAGAGCTCCTTGTGCTTGAAAACATGCCTTTTCATCGAACTGGAGGCAAATATCTTGAAATTATATCTGTAACAAGACAAAAAAGAAGAAAAACGAGAAAGAAGCAGTAGAAAAAAATACTTCACCTGCTAAATAAACCTTTTCACAAAGTCCTAACTCTCTCATGGATCGGGAGGATCTTTCGATCAGGTCCGATCTTCCAAGTGATGATACTTCTGTTCTTCAGGTGTTCGAGGAACGCTACAGGCCCCTTATGTTGGGGGATCATCTCCCATAGATAGTTTTTGGAAAAATGTCGAAGCAGTGTAGATAATTAACATTTGAAATATGGGCGTAGCCTACGTAATCTCACGTTAGATTACGTGTAGGCTACGATATGAGTATACCAAATTTTATCAGACCATTTGACGTCTAATAGAAGTCAAAAATAACGACAAGTCATATATTGTGACGTACTTTTTAGGTCATATATTGGTCTGAGACGTCGTGGAACAAATATGACGACAAATTAACGTCAATATGTCGTCATCCTAGGTCACTTTGCTACCTGGGAAATCACTGGCGGATCCAGACAGTTTTTCAAGGGGGGGCCATGAATTCTTTCAGGGAGATCAATGGGCAAAAAAATACCAACGTTATAAGGCCAAAGGGATTATTGTCAATTTTCAGATCCCCCAGTATCCGCCAGTGGATCAAATACTGTTGATTTCAATATTATAATTATGGTAACACAAGCATTCATCCGCTCATTTTGCTCGAAGTTCATCACAAGATTCTCACGATCCATTTCTGCGCTTCTCCTACTGCCTTCGAGTGATTAATTGGGACATAATTCATGGATCGATAATTTCAAAAAAAAAAAATCAGAAGGTACCAAACTACGTCACTTGCAAAACCAGAATGTTCCCAATAAAAGCAAATCTATAGTTCATGGTTTTATACGTATTAGGACTCTTCAGTAGACTCATTTCAAACATTATCCCCCATAAAATATAAGCTCCACAAAATTGACAATTCTCTAGAGAGGGGGATGCCATTATTGGTGCCAGTTCATGACTCTTTTCTTCACTTTTTCCATGTCTATGGCTCATGCAAACGTGAATCAATCATAATTTCCAAAATAATACCAACACTTAATTTTTTTACCTCCCCCACACTTTTCAGACAGCATTTAATACTCACTTATTGCGTAATGGTGCTGTGCAGACCCCATTGGTCTGTAGAGCTCCAAGCAGAATAATTCTTCTCCGGACATTGAAAAAGGAGAGCCAACGATGATCACCCTCTCGCCTCATTTAACATCGAAAATTTACATCATGTGATATTATTTATTACTATGTAGTTGTAATCGTAGTCCTTAAATTGTGTTGAATCATCTATCTATCGATTCTGTCACGTTTTCCAGATTGATGGCCAAAAATGTGGAATTGAATTGGACAAGTGAAAATAAATAAGACATGAAATTCTATTACCGCCTCAGTTTTGAAGGAAGTAAATGCTTGGATTTTGTTGAACAAAAAGTTTTTTTTCGAAATATAGTGAACTCGGAAGTATATCATGATAATATATAGTTTTGAAATCGTTGAAAAAAGATCAATTTGAAAATATCGTTTTCCACTATGGTTTCCATTTGAAAAAAAAAATGTTATAGCTCCAAAATTTGAACAGATACAAAAAACCCAATAGCACCGATGAAAAGCAGTAAAAAAGTGCCCTAAAGATGTTTTCACTTCGAGAGCGTAGATCCTATAATGCAGAAGTTATAGTCAATCAAAAAAATGGACCAAATACCAGAACCACCCTGTAGCTCGGGAACTAGACGCCGTAGCAACTTGGGGTTTTCAGCAATTTATGTTTCTAGAAAAAAGAGAACATGACATGCATATTACTTTTTCTCTATTTCTTATATTTTAAGACATGTAGTACTAAACCATCGAAATCTGGCCACCCTGTACATCACACACCTTTGACACCCTGATTGTCCTGACAGACCCAGTATTGATTACCTACGGTGGCATGGACTTAAAGTCAATTATTGGCCTCTTGCTCTCGAGTATCATCATAAACGGAAATCAACGATTTATGAACCCCTGAAATCTGTCCATGTCATCACCATAGTAACCGAAACTTGTCTCTGCTGTCGATTCGCCTGGTTTTATCGTTCGTTGATCATATTTTCCCCGATATATCTTGCAGCGACTTCATTTCCCTCTGCATTACACAAGGGCATCTGTGGAGCTTTTTAGGAGGGATATGACTGTATGAAGATTGGACATGAAATTGAATATGACATCGTTTTTATAAAATAGATAAACCAAAATAATGTTGATTTCTGAACATTTTGAAGTAAGACGAGATTTTTTGTGAAGGTGCATTTTCTAAAGAAGGTCACACCATATTTTTGAAAGAAATCCCGCGTTTCTGTTTATCAATATTTATTCATAGAAAGATATTTTTCTTTCGAATGGGCCACTTGAGATTTTTTCGAATTTCATTTAAACTTGAGGCATCCTGTTGAAATTGGAATTTCAAGCTCTATTCTGAAGGATTTAGGACCTCCTCTTCGAAATGAGAAATAAGTATATGTACTCAGTATGAATGAATACATTTCCATCTGAATACTTTACAAACCCATCGAAACTATTCTTTCAGAAATAATTACAGACCTCATCTGTGAAGAATGGATCACCAGAAGAATTCTTTTGAGTGCTCTCTAGTAGGTACGCACAATACTGGGTGTATTTAAGGTGAGGCTTTTTCTTTCGACAGAAGGAAGAACTCATCAAAATAAGTAATTTTACCAAAAATTTTTTTTTATGAATTGTCCTATATGTAAATATGTAAGAATGCGCATCCTCATTGAGGTTGGGATGTCCATTGTACATGATTGGCAAGAATAAAGAATCAGGAAGATGGCAGAAGAAAATGGCTTCAACCCTGGGATTGTTTACTCGTCGATACTTAAAAAGAAAGATGAATTACGCATGAATACTGCTTCTTCAGATACTCATCGGATTGAGGGCCAAACATCAACTGATCTCACAGAGAAAAAATTCATAACCATCCCATTTTATGCTAAAATTCCATACAGATTGCCCGAGTATTTAGAGATATTCCTAACTTGAAAATAGCCTTCAAGTCAACCAACAGTCTTCAACAATATTTCGTGAAAAACAAAGATAGTAGTATCCTTTTTCTTAAAAAGTGTATAAACTTCAATGCGAAGAACCAGAGTGTAATGCAATTAACAAAGGTCGTTCAGGCAGATATCTCGAAACTAGAAGAGATGGAAATTCATTAACATTGAGGGGATGAAAATATTAATACACTTAATTATCAAATGACATATTCCTTCTGTAACACATTTGGAGTTCTATAGAATAATCAATTTCAGAACTTCCCTATTAAATAATAGGGGTATTTTAATACAACACACTATGAAATGTTTTTACTCTATTGGCTATCGATTTCGTCGTTATGCCATAATCAGGCCAGCTGAAAATACAAAAATCGTTCACATATAAAAACAGGTTCTAATAAAGCTTCATTTACATAAATTGGACAAGTTTAAAATAAAAGTCAATTCATGATCTGGACCAGAACATTGTCAACTTTTTCAAGGTTAGATCAGAGGTATGCTAACCGCCTCATAACAGTGCATATATATAAAAATTAGATGGTGGTTTTTCGAGATCAATCCACAATTGTGCCAATTCTGCAATTTTCGATTTATTTTTTTAACAAATCAAAACTTGCAGAATTTGCACAATTGTGGATTAATTTCGAGAAAAATCATCTTATTTTTATACACAGGGTGATTTTTTCAAGTATTTCATTAATCGTATTCGAGGAAGAAAATGAATTTGTAAAATATATTCGAGCGGAATCTATTTCCGATTCTACAGGAAACGAATTTGAACTTAGTCATTTCAAATGAAACACCCTGTATATTTATACAAATTTGAATTTTCCGTTTCATTCTGCGATGATTTGATGTATGACATGCGCAACCACATCAAGCGATTGTTGAATTACAGCCTGATTCCGAAATTTTTCGACAGAAAGATTGTCACAAATTAGTGTTCAACCTCCAAAATATCTCATTGTAAGAATTTTTTTTCGCAAGAGTGGAACAAAAAAAAGTACACTGATACTGCTTCTTGTATAAATTATGAGGAAATATTATACAGGGTGTCTGAATCAGGGCTTCAAAGTTAGCCTCAATAAAACTATGAAATCTCATTCTTTTCAAATGCGAACCATATAATTTTGTAATTCCGATCGATTGCTCTTCAAAAAGGATCAAGAGGGTTCCAAGCATTTCATGTCTTTAAAATCAGTAGTTCTGCTGTTATCGAATAAAATTCGAATTTCTCGACTGAAGCCAGGTTTCGCTCAGTCAAATTCATTGGTATGCACGTCTTTCACAAAGTATGCTATGTTAGGAATTGTCATTCTCACTTATTTTTATTGATCAAGCACTTTGGAAAACATGCAATAAAAATTAAGTACACTGGAATAGAATGATATATCAAAAGCCTGTCCTTTATTTGCAGGGAATGTGACAAATAAACGATGCAGATAATGAATGGTAACTGAATGAAAAAAATGGAAAAAATAAGTTTGAAACCATCACAACAGTTTTCCTAACAACAAAAAGCTTTGACAGAAATAGCTATTACAATAAATCAAAATGTTGGCCCCCTTCCTCCAAACTTTGTTTTTGTTGAAGGTATTAAATGTGGACTTCTTTCGATAAGAATTCTGACTACCCTTTCTTATATTTTTTACATTCACCATAAATGAAGAATATGAAGAATTTAATACATCACTGTTACAGAATAACAATTCTGGTTTTGCATATTGCCCGAATTCAAACAAGTAATAAGTATAAATGACGGTTCTCAACAATGCATCATGAATAAACTGAAATATTTTAGAGCACTAGAAAGATAGGTATGCTAGCTAGACCTGGCTCGATGGTTGATTAGGTCCAAGCATAGACTCGAAAATTACAGGACTCGCAACATTTTCATCGCCATCTATCGGGGTGACACACCAACATAAACCATAAATTATTATAAATTTGATTATTAGATGCCGCGGCAATCACTCGTTAATTAATGGACAGATTTCATTTCATTCGAATAGATCTGTAATTTTCGCGTCTATGGTTGGAGCCAAAATGGCGGTTTCTGGTGTAATAATAATAATAACCGCACGGGTGTGGTGTGGTTTCTGCCATGCCACATGGGGGGTGACGTCCCCACGGCCCGAGTTACCTGGGCTACCAAGGGTAAATGGTTGCAAACCCGCACGGGGGATACTACTTTGTAGTATACGGGTGTGACAATCCCGCGGACCCCGGTCACTCTCAACCGATGTCGGACAGATATCAGCTAAGCCTCGGAAAACAGTCGCTGCCTGGGGATCGTCAGGGCGCGTCTGGAGTTGGTGCTGGACGTGACAGCATGCGGGACACCAACGGCAGGATGCTGAGAAGGCAGGCGCCTGCCACACAAGAAGCTATGCCTTTAGACGAGGAATACATCGACGAGGAGAGAGTTCAGGTTGTCGGTCGCATAGGGATTCAACGCTCGAGAGAGCAGCCCGCAGTCGGAACCGGCAGCCGAAACAGGACGGCACAAAGGGAACGCCACAAGTGGACGCCCGAGCAGCATAGTCTGCTGACTGCGCTATACAGAAGATCAAGACCCGAAAGACGAGGGTACATGAATAGGCTGCATGGTCTGTGGTGCGAAAATTATCCAGACCTTGACTTCATGACGCAGCAAAACCTCAGAGATCAGATCAGTCAACTCAAAAGAAGAGGAATCTTATGGCGGTCTCAAGAGCAAGAAAGGACGGAACAACTAGCTGAGGAGCAGGTGACAGATGCTTCGAGCCAACATCAGCAATTCACGGTTGACACAGCTGAAGAACAAGCTGTAGCCCTGGTGAGAAATATTGCGAGCCGAACCGGGACTGGTACACGCTCCAACAGGCCAATAACCGAACATGTGAGAGATGTTCCCGAAATAGAACACGGTGAAGAGCAGGTGACAGATGCTCCAAACCAACAACATCAAGCAATAGCCCTGGGAGCTAGGCCAAGAACGGAACAAGTGAGAGATGTTCCAGAAATAGAACACGGTCAAGAGCAGGTGACAGATGCTCCAAACCAACAACACCAAGCAATGGTCCTGGGGGCAAGGCCAAGAGTGGAACAAGTGAGAGATGTTCCAGAAATAGAACACGGTGAAGAGCAGGTGACAGGTGCTCCAAACCAACAACACCAAGCAATAGTCCTGAGGGCAAGGCCAAGAGCGGAACAAGTGAGAGATGTTCCGAAGTCAATCGACAATACAAAGGAAGCATTTGAGGCTGCCGTTAGAAACCCACTGGTCAAGGCCACCCGAATAAAAACAAGACTTCGGGCTGAAGATCTAGCCGTAGTGGATAAAATAATTCAAGATCATCTTAACGAGACCTGTTCACTAGAAGATGTGGTGGCTGCAGTGAGAGCGGCCGCTTCACTTCTATGTCCACCGAAAAGTTCAGCTACGAAGAAGGATAAGCAAAGGTTAAGACTCAGTCGGCTTGATATCAAAATAAAATCAATGAGGCAGCAGGCATCTTGGTACCAATGTATCATAGATGTTCTGAGAGGCAAAATTGGATCAAGCAAGAAAATGAAGGATATGATCGAGGAGTTTCGTTCCATACATCATGCAGTAGATTTGCCCACAGTCCATCTACTGAAGCAGAAAGCTGTAGATAAAATAAGATCACTTGCTGCAGCGCGAAAGAAACTGATAAAAAGGCAAAAATGGATTGAAGATAACAACACCTTCACCGCAGAACCATCGAAATTATTTCAGTCCCAACAACAAAAGGCACAGAACCCACCATCACCTCAAGAGGTCGAAAAATTTTGGAAAAGCCTGTATGAACAACAAGCAGAAACCAGGGATACTCCAGCACTACTCAGATTCCAGCAGATGTGTGATCAAAACCAACAGCAGAACGATGAACTTTCTGAAATATCAACCGAAGATATCAAAAAATCCCTTAAGAACAAGCGTGATTTTACAGCACCTGGACTGGACGGTATCCAAAACTACTGGTGGAAGAGATTTCCAGCCACACATAAACACCTGGCAAGATTATTCAGCAGGATGCTGACTCGCCATGAGCCCATTCCGTCGTGGTTAGTGGAGGGTAGAACAGTGCTGATACCAAAATCAGGTGATTTAGGGCAACCCAAGAATTATCGCCCAATAACTTGCCTCAATACACTGTATAAGATCCTCACAAGTGTAATTCAAGATCAAATACTGAGGGTTATTGGACCAGTGTGGAACAGTATCTACGAACAGAGGGGAGCAAAGAAAGGAGTGCAAGGATGCAAGGACAACTTGCTCATAGACAAGAGCGTATGTCTAGACGCCAGACACTACAAGCGCGACCTACACACATCATGGTTAGACTACGCGAAAGCATATGACACCTCGCCGCACGAACTAATAATACGGTTATTAAAAATGCTGAAAGTCCACCCCAACATCGTCCACGCGATAGAAAACATCATAGCGCTGTGGAAAACGAAGTTTGCCATCCGAGCAGAGGGTCGAACCGTTTATACGGGATGGGTGAGATACAGGAGAGGAGTTTTCCAGGGAGATTCGCTAAGCCCGTTATTATTTTGCATAACTCTTATACCACTAACAATTGAGTTAAGGGAGAGCAAGATAGGATACCAGGCCGGACCACCAGGCAGAAGGAACCACCTGATCTCGCATCTCTTGTACGTGGACGACTTGAAGCTCTACGCTCCCTCCGAGTCCGCACTGCGGCAACTACTGAATATCGTTTCAGACTACACTTCAGCAATGGGAATGTCATTCGGTTTGGACAAGTGCGCTGTTTTTCATCTGCGCAGGGGAAAAGCTGAAGACGCAGGAGAAGATATTCGACTGGAAGATGGAATGACTTTTCGACACCTCGAAGACGGAGAAACTTACAAGTTTCTTGGAATGAAACAGAGGGGTGTACTGGAGACAACCCAGATAAAGGATGCCTTAACAGCCAGCTACAAAAAGAAGCTGAGAGACATATGGAAATCGCAGTTGTCGGGAAAGAATAAAGTATCTGCTACAAATATGCTAGCCATCCCGATTCTCACCTACTCTTTCGGGGTGGTGAACTGGACGGTAAACGAACTCCTAGATCTTGATAGGTCAACAAGGAAAACGATGAACATGAATCGTAGCCTACATCCCAACAGTTCAATACAGAGGATATACCTTCCTCGAAGCCAGGGGGGTAGAGGATTGCAATGTTTGGAATATCAACACTATCAACAAACATTGGAAATGGCAGTAAGGATTCTAAGAAGTGAAGATCCGCTTCTGAAATTTGTCGCTCAGCATGAAATTGCGAACCGTGGAGCATTCCTATTCCGAGCTGCACAAAGGGCCATGGAGAAGCTCAGCATAACCGGCGTATCAATCAATCCTGAGCTCGCTGGAACACCGATCTCTCAAGCGGACCAAAGAAGCCTAGCAAGACTGATCCGAAAGTCTCAGTCAGATACATTACTCGAACATCATATGAGTAAGACCTTGCACTCCATATATTTCAGGAGTTTAAAAGACCAGGCCCTGTCTGAAGAATTGTCTTTCGCCTTTCTAAAGTCAGCTAGCCTTAAGTCAGAGACAGAAGGATTTGTGATGGCGTGTCAAGATGGAGTACTGAATACGAGATGGTATAAAAAGAACATCATGAAAATGGACACCCCAACAACTTGCAGGGCTTGCCATGGGCAACAGGAAACGATTATGCACATCCTTTCCGCCTGCAGAGTCCATGCTCCATCAGGGTATGTAGAGAGACACAACGCGGCACTCCGAATACTATACTTCCATCTGAGAGCCGCGTATGAGATAGACAAAGAACCGGTGCTACCATATGTGCCCCTGGAGATTGAAGCGGTGGTCCAGAACGAAAGAGCTCGGATATGCTGGAACTATCCTGTCTCAACAACACGACAGATCAATGCTGTTAAGCCAGACATACTTCTGCTGGACAAGGAGCTGAAGGAGTTATTTGTCGTGGAATTCTCCTCCCCTGCTGAAAATAATGTTGTGATGAAGGAACAACAGAAGAGGCAAAAATACAAAGACCTTATGTTCGAGCTTGGAACTTTATACCCAGGTCATAAAATTAGGATGGTCGTACTTATCATAGGATGTCTCGGTGGAATGAGAGCTAACTATGTGGATGAACTGAAGATTATCCCGGTCTGCAGATCACTGGCCGAGGTATTGGCGCACAGAATGCAGAAAGCAGTGTTGCTCGGGTCACTCCATATCATCAGGTCCCATGAACTCTAGAAGCCACTTGCAGCTCATCTCTTTTGTTAAGGGACGCTGCGAGGGCAGGATGAAGAACTCCTCCATTGAAGGTGTGAGGGGTTTTTAGTGAGTAACCACACAAGATCCTGGATTCTCACACTACCGAGAGTGCGGACCCTCGAGGTGCCCATAAAGGGTTTTTCCCTCACACGGACGTTTAAAAAAAAAAAAAAAAAAAAAAATAATAATATTTATTTGACTAAGTATAACAATAAGTTTTGTAGCAGGTCATTCAAAAAGACATATACAATAAAATTTCCACACATGCACACATCAAAATTTAAAATTCAAAAATTGTTCCACCGAGAAAAACCACTCCTGTAGAATTTTTAACTTCATTTCATTTTTAAACCTATTCATCGTCAAATTTCGGATTCTTTCCGGCAAAACATTGTATAGTGCATAGTTCAGAGAATTGCGCTTTGTCGAGATGTACCGATGTAGGGGAACAACGATATTCTGCCTCATTCTTGTTTCATAACTATGAACTCCCTGATGTGTAATCAGAGCCGACCGCCTACCATGAATCTCACAAAGAGTGTTGAAAACAAAAATAGAAGGAAGGGGCATTATGCCCAATTTTTGGAAATGTGGCTGACAATGCTCCCTCGTTCCCAAACCCAACATCAAGCGTATGCACCTCTTCTGCAGCCGAAAGACTCGCAGCGCGGACGATGAGCCCCCCCACAGAGTACCACCATAAGAGATCCTTGAATGGAACAACGCGAAATAGACACCACGAAGAACATCCACTGTCGCAAAATTGGTCAAATTTCTGATGACAAACAGAACGGTACTCAGAGACCTACAGAGTCCATCAACATGTTCCGACCATGTCAGTCTATCATCCAAAGTTATACCCAACAGATTTGCGGTCGCGCCCCGGGATATATTTCTATTTGTCTTTCAAGGTCATTAATTGTCTCACCTATTGCACCACCCAGATCTTCCTCCGTTCTGCTCTCGATCAAGAAGTTGCTGTCATCGGCGAACAAAAATGATTTTATCGGTAACATGAACTCCGCTATGTCGTTAATGTATATCAAAAACTTGACTGGGCCCAGTATTGAGCCCTGACTGCGGTTCTCAATTCTGAACGCGTTCCACCTACCCCCACGCACTGGTAGCGGCAGTCAAGATAGGACTGAAAAAAGACAGCGCCAATCTTCTCCATCCTTCCCAAAAAAGATTATGCGACAAGCAATCGAATGCCTTCGAGACATCACACATCAAGAGACCCATAACATGTCCCCCATCAATTCCGTCAAGAATACACTCCAATAGAGACATCAAAGCTTCAACAGCAGAACCCCCAGACCTGAAGCCAAACTGTTCCGGGCGCAAGATGTTGTTATCCTCCAAATACTTAACTAATCTAATCTTTAACGCACTTTCAAAGACCTTCGAAAAAATTGTTATTATACCTATAGGCCTGTAATTCTTTAAATCTTCGGGGGAACCACTCCCCTTACGAACCGGTATAACCTTTGATAACCTTGAAGATAGATGGAAAATAGCCCTCCTCAATACATCTATTGAACAAATCCGCAACGGGTGCAGCGATAACCGATGACGTCACTCGTAAAAGTCCGGCACTCAGTCCGTAGACATCCGCGCAGGTGGAGCTGTTCAAATTCAAAATAATATTTTCCATTTCCCCCGCCGTCACCGGCGATATGAAGAATGACGATGACGACCTAATATGCGACTTCGACAGCACACCATGAGATGACCCCGTCCGCGCATCATCCAGTGAGCCAACAATCCGATCTACCGAGTCAACAAAATAATCGCCGAAATCGGCAGCCGTTAAATTCGAAACAATTCTATTGGTACTAGAATTGCAATCTTTACATGGAATTTGATACACTAAATTGGATGTCATCAATTTTGGATACGGGTTTTTCAATTTTGTGTAAATAGTCTCTAGTTTTGCAAGGGGATAGAAAGCAAGCTTGATGTTGGTTGAGTGTTGCTTAATCAACGTTTCAACATTCTCAGATAACCCTTCAATGTATGGAAATTTAAAATAGACCATTTCTTGTGTTTCAGTCTGTTCACTAGTTCTTATAGTGTTTCCAATAAATTTATTGGAAACACTATCTAATTCCATGTAAAGATTGCAATTCATCTTATATTGGTATGACTAAACAATACCTGAAAAATCGGATTAACCAACAAATGATTGCAAAGAAAAGAATAGAGATAAGAATGAAAAAACCGCTCTAGCCGTTCATCACTTCCAGGAAGGACATAATTTTGATTTCAACGAAGTGAAAGTTTTAGATAAAGAAAGCAATTACCACAAAAGTTATATCAGTGAGATGATACATATTTCCAGAAATGATACTGTGAATGTCAGAAAAGACATTCAAAAATTAAGCATAATTTACAATAATCTACTGCGAGAAATCCAATAGTAAATCCCCATCGGTGTGAACTTCAACCCAATACGTTTAGGAGGTCAACGACATTGCATTGGAAGACAGGACAACATGAAACCAGTATCACATTGACCGAGTTAGAAGAATCATCGCACTCCTTCCTGAAAAACAACTGATAAATAATATAAAAAGAAATTGAAGATACAAACAGTTCCAATGAAATTAAACTTTTATCACATCGTAAGACACTTGACTAAATTGGTAAGACCTTAAGTTACGAACAACTTACGAAACTAATATTGTGAAGGGAAAAATAGAATAATTATTGAATGACATGTAATATATTAAAAACAAAGCCAAATTCCACCTGAATGTGAGTCATTTCAATTTTTAAGTGTTCTTGTCGTTTTATCATGTTTAAAGATAAATTAATTTTGCCAAAAAGGTGTTCAGAGAAAGAAAGCATGTGTTGTAGTATTGTTCCTTTGTATGTTACTCGTCTAAAATTGAAATAAATTTTCACAGTCCTGAAGAAGATCCCAAAAAAGGTCGAAACGTCGACAATTTGAAGAGAGTGTGTTATTCACCCTAAAGCAGTCCTGAAGCCAAGATCCCCATTCTAGTATTGATCAGCAAGGACGAGACTTGTCAAATAATTCTATTAGTTCTGGGAAATCAACTAATAAACAGGATATTATACAATACATGAATCAATCAGAAGAAATTGGTGACGTACAGGTCAAAAAACTAGAAACAAAAGGTAGAAATTCTGCTTTTTCATTGGGAGTAATTGGTGAAGAAGCTTATAAAAGAGTCTGCAGCAATGAATTCTGGCCAGAAGGAATTATAATTAGAGAATTCAGTTTCCGGAATTTTTTTCAACGTACAAACAAGAAGGAACCGAACAGTTAATAGATGACTCTCCAACTTATTCTATCAAAGTTACTCATCTAAATATACAATGTCTTAATACATCTTTCAATGGCTTGATAGAATTTGTAAATGATGAAACTACCGATTTCTTAGCTTTAACTGAACATTGGCAGTGTGAAGAACAATTACAATCATACTATAGAGAAGGATTTAAGATGGTGTCTAGTTTCTGTAGGGCAAAAATTAAGCATGGGGGCTGTGCCATTTATGCAAAGAGTAATTACATTTGTAGAAACCTAGTAAATATATCGAACCTATCTGTACCACATGTTTTTGAATGCTCGGCATTGGAATGTAAGCTGGGTTCAACTAAGATTAGAATTCTTTGTGTATATCGTCCTAATACTCCTCCACTCTCAGATTTGGAGGTTTTCTTCGAAAATCTTATAATATGTCTGGACCTATTGTGTAAGGATGGTGTGCCTCTTATAGTCGTTGGTGATTTCAATTTGGATTTCCTCAAACCTCAAGACAACAATACAGGAACACAGCGATTATAGCCGGCAGTTTCGTTATAGAAACTCCGTACCAAACTATAATTTCTCCACCTGAGTGCTGTTGAACCTTTTCTTTCTTCTTTTTCTTCTGCTTCAGGGGATACAGCGATTATAGCAGGCAGTTTCGTTATAGAAACTCCGTTCCAAACTATAATTTCTCCACCTGAATGCTGTTGAAATTTTTCTTTCCTCTTTGCTTCTGCTTCAGGGGATACAACGATTATAGCAGGCAGTTTCGTTCTAGAAACTCCGTACCTAACTATAATTTCTCCTCCTGAATGCTGTTGCTTTGGATTTCTTCCTTACTATGAGCTTTGGTGATTTGGACTTCTGCTCGCTGGTTGTGTTGATACCACAATACTGGACTAGGTCGAATTTGGAACCAAAGTCCGGAAATTTTCGCAATATACCCAATGAATCGTTGAAACGAATACTTCTTTTTCGCTATTGATGTCGAAGAAAAAGTTTTGGGTATCCTACCGACTGCGCCACTTATGTTTGTTAAAACGAAGAGCTTGATTTCAAAAAGCTTTATTTGACTATTGACGAAGAGGACAATGTGAAAGTCACTACATTCAGTAGAATAATGATTATTATATGATTTACAATTAAGCATGTAACCTACGGTTCCCTTACTCTATCTACGATTCCTAGAATACAGTAATATGATAGTACTAAGTCATGCAATGCCTCCAGTACATATGTAAGGGAGTATCCAATGATATAACTAGCATCTGAGAGTGCTATCATTATTTTTCTTCGCGAAATCCAACGCAATCATGAAAAATTAGGTTTTTGTTTGAAAAGCAGAAGTTATGGCCAATTTACGATCATCGTTTTTGACACAAAATTTGATACACTCTATGATGATATTTATGTAATTCGAAATAAGTATGACCTTTCCACATTCTTCTACTTTCACGTTGTGACTGTTGTGAGAAAAGTTTGCACTCGGGATGTCCAAAAGAAGAAAAATAAACATAATACTGACTATGACCATTTGACTTTTTTTCAGGTTTTTTCGATATTTTGAAAAATATTTGATCAAATACGATCGTTCAAATAGAAATATATTCAGCAATGAATACTCAATCGTATCAGAAACGAAAAAATTTCTGAACAAATTTATTTACACTCCCTCTATAACTAGAAGTGCTCAGGCTTCAAGAATATTTCAGGTCTTCAGAGAATTTCGAACAATATCAAAGTCCCTATTTTCAGATTTCAAATATGTCCAGTTCTCTAGAAACGTCTAATAGGCAATCAAACTTGGGACACCCTGTATAGTTTCACTCCTACCTAATCAGGAGATTTTTCAAATATCGTCAGTCTGTGTCTCTCATATTTTTTCATCAAACCAATTTGTCTTGTCTGATAACCATGGGCATCAGACAGATGAGTGTATACTGTATAAATTAATATTAGACCATACATGTAAAACACATTTATAGACATACATAGCTGTGTAAGGATATGATTAATGATGTCAATCCCCCTCCTACCAATCAAATTCTCGAACTATCTTCCCCAAGTAAGTTTCTCGGAATTCTCAGAGGAACTCTTGAAATGAGAAATGATGAAAAGTGAAGAAGGCTGAAAGTTGAACTCAGAGAAATAATTACTGAGCTGGAGGACGAAGAAGTAAAATATGATCTGAACAGAACAGCGGGGTTATCCAATAACCTAATGAAGGTTAAAAAGCATACCATGCGCCCCTGGAAGTGTTAGATAGAGGGATAGAGCCAATTATTTGAAACAAGTTCAAAAAAATTGGTATGGTTTATTTGAATGCATGAAATGTGGCGAAGCACATATTACCGCTGATTGCCAAAAACCAGTTACCTCTTCAACGAAATGTGCAAATTATGATGGACAGTTGTCCACCTTTATGAAATTATGTAAAAACAACCAAAATATCTATTGCATAGAGAGTTTGAAGAAATTCAAGAATAAACCTTTATAGAAAAAAATGCTTCGATTGAAAGAGCCGAAGCAATAAATAGTGCCCGAAAATAACGAGAAGAAAAACCGGACGCGGAAACCATAACCAGAACAGAAACCCAGAAAACATTAAAAAAATAAAATGAAATAAAGATTATTGATCCCTCTAGACATTCAAGAAATGTATGAGACAAGTCACATAATGATGAAAATGAAAAAAAAACAAATTCAACCAATGGAGTCCTTGAGGAACTCCTCGATACTGTAATAGCATCTGCTAATTGAAAGGAATTTTACTTCTTTCTTGAAAGATCTTCCATTCATTGATTTCAATCTCCGAGGCAAGTTGTTATATAATTTGATTCATATATAATTTGGCGAGGACTCATACTTAGCTGTGTGATGTCTGGAAAAGGCTATAGTATCAGAGTGTCGTGTTTCATACTCATTAAAATCAGCACACTTCTTGGATTTACTCAGGTTTAGGTGGATATAGGTACGACCATTGAGAATGAATATAAAAGGGAAGGGAAGAATATGAAATTGACCGAAAATAGGACGACACGATTCACATGGTCGAAGTCTGAATAGCTATAAGTCGTATGATACGTTTTTGGGAAATGAAAACGCGATGAGAACCTAACAAGGAGCCCCAAAGAACTACGTTGTAACTTAGATGACTGTAAACCATGCTGTAATAAATGGTCAGCAACTTCCCATCAGAGAGGCAACTCCCCATCAGGAAGGCAACTCCTAAGACGTGATAAGGCATAGAAGGCACAAACATGATCTGTGTGGAGATACCACCTCAGGTTACCGTCCAAATACAGGCCTAGAAATTTGACGTCGTCTTTAGCCTGCAATGCTCCTTGTTCGTGGTCTACAGGGTCTTTCACGAGGAACCTCACCCATATTTATACGGGAAACTACTGAACGTATTTTCATGAAATTCAGCACTTATGAGTATTTCACGATGCTGATGAAATCTAAAATATTTTCAAGGCATGAGCATCTCCGGTTTTTCCGGAAATGACGTCAACTTCCGTTTTTCACATTAGAACACCATTTTTTTATTGCAGAAATAGATTCCTTAGAAAAATTCAAGTTATTTTGATGTAACATTTTTCAGTTTTGGTTGGAAAATTCTCTCTGAGCGGGAAAATTCGAAAAAAAAATCGAAAATAGAGCTCCGCTGAAACAAGAATAACTTCGAGGTTTTTGGATGGAAAATTTTCATTTTTGGGATTTTTCAAGATATAAGATAGATGTATCCACTTTGAAAATCGAAATCGTGATTCATGATACAGGGGGTGGAAAAATCGCTTTCAAAGTTAGGGATGACAAAATCGTGAAAAATCTATTTTTTCAAATTAGAACCCCATTTTTTTATGGCAGATATTGAATCTACGTTAAAAAATAATGTGAGTGTATGCATCACACCCTTGCCCTAAAGTGGATATTTTCTGAGTTATTCACAAAAAACTGTTTTTCGTCTTGAATTTTCAGCTATTTCTTTTCCCTTCACGCCAAAAAGATGAAATTTTCAGGAATTGTTACTTAAACAATGTTTAGATTTTACTACCCTAATATGCAAGAGAAAAAAGTTACAGGTTGTTCCTAAATAGATGGCGAATTTGGATTCGAATTTGTATCGGAAACCTCTTTATTTCAACTAATCGGCCATCGGTTTTCTCTCCAGTGATAAATAAATAATTCCTTATGAACCATATGCAAAAACTTACCATGTTTTACATTCTTTTTTTCAATGATAGATATCATTAATTACATCTGCCAAATTCCTCTTTATTCAGTAGCATTTTGTGTTTACTTTTAATTTGGTGATAATTCGTATTAAGTTATAAAATCGATCACTATGCCTAATTTTACCAATGAAGATTATTTAAATCTCATTCTACTTCATGGAGAATGTAATAAAGTTGTAGATAGAACGATTCGACTGTTCATTGAGAGGTTTCCTGGCCGACCCAGACCAACGAGAGATACCATTAACAGAACCATGACAAACTTGAGAAATGTCGGATCTTTCGTTAAGAAAACTTTACACAGAGAAAAAAGTGTAGTAGAAGATGAGAACAACGAAATTACAGTTCTTGCATATTTTCGTGTGAATCCTCAAAATTCTCTCAAAGATGCCGAGATTGATCTGGGATTATCTCAATCGAGTGTTTGGAGAATATTAAAAAAACATAAAATGCACCCATATAAATTCAATAGGGTACAGCATTTGAAGGAAACTGATTTCGTCAGGAGAACAGAGTTTTGCGAGGCTATGATGATTCGATTTCAAGAGAATGAAAACTTTTTGGACTGTATAATTTAGACAGATGAATCTAAATTCACAAAGAATGGTTCTTTCAATAGGCATAACAGTCATTATTGGGATGAAGAGAACAACCACCACTTCAGACAATGGAACTTTCAAGAGACCTGGAGTTTCAATGTTTTTTGCGCCATCAAAAATAATGCAATTCTCGATGTCCACATTTATGATGGGACTTTAACTGGTAAGATAGAACACTACACATGTTTGCATTATTTAAAGAATGTTCTCCCTTAGGAGATAGATATTCTGAAATGTTGACTCAAATAATTGAGCCGCTAGTACAGAACCATAATGACTTATGGTATCAACAAGATGGCGCGCCTCCACACAATTCACTCAATGTGTCAAATATCCTCTACAGGCTATTTGAAGATCGATGGTTGGCGAACAATGGTCCACATCTTTGGCCACCACGTTCTCCCGATTTAACTCCTTTAGACTATAATTTTTGGGGTAGGATAAAAAATATTGTCTACTCAACTCCCCTGACTGATAAAGAGGACTGCATAGAACGAGTCAGAAATGCGTTCAGGTTTGTTTAGATTTTTAGATTAATAGTTTTGAAACTCAATTTGGTTTTTAAACACTTTTGCAGATCTCTTCCTCCCGATGAAAAAAAAAGAGCAACGCACGAAGCATTCCTGAGACGTACCTATAAATAAATGTCTAGAAATTAACGGTCAAAACTTTGAGCATCTTCTCTAGTTATAACTGCGAGAAATTGCCATGGTTCTCCTAATAGTAACTTGAAGTCGGTTTCAAGAAGGGGTGAAAAATCTACAGCATGGTTCAAATAACAGTTTCTGAAAATTTCATCATTTTGGCGTGAAGGGAAAAGAAATAGCTGAAAATTCAAGACGAAAAACAGTTTTTTGTGAATAACTCAGAAAATATTCATTTTAGGTCAAGGGTGTGATGCATACACTTACATTATTTTTTAACGTAGATTCAATATCTGCCATAAAAAAATGGGGTTCTAATTTGAAAAAATAGATTTTTCACGATTTTGTCATCCCTAACTTTGAAAGCGATTTTTCCACCCCCTGTATCATGAATCACGATTTCGATTTTCAAAGTGGATACATCTATCTTATATCTTGAAAAATCCCAAAAATGAAAATTTTCCATCCAAAAACCTCGAAGTTATTCTTGTTTCAGCGGAGCTCTATTTTCGATTTTTTTTTCGAATTTTCCCGCTCAGAGAGAATTTTCCAACCAAAACTGAAAAATGTTACATCAAAATAACTTGAATTTTTCTAAGGAATCTATTTCTGCAATAAAAAAATGGTGTTCTAATGTGAAAAACGGAAGTTGACGTCATTTCCGGAAAAACCGGAGATGCTCATGCCTTGAAAATATTTTAGATTTCATCAGCATCGTGAAATACTCATAAGTGCTGAATTTCATGAAAATACGTTCAGTAGTTTCCCGTATAAATATGGGTGAGGTTCCTCGTGAAAGACCCTGGAGAAAGAGAGGTTCAACACTGGGGTTATCTTGATTCTGAAACCTGAATATTACCGACTTCGTCAGTTTCAGGATGAGTGCATTTCTGTGGCACCAATCAGTGAAATACTGGAGTTTCATATAGCGATTTCAGTTCTTGCCAACTTTTTGCTTTAATCGCAATAGAAGTATCATCAGCCAACATAATGAGAATATAGGCTACCACGTGAGCAGGCAGATCATTGATGAATAGTAAAAACAGGAGCAGTCCTAAAACAGATCTTTGAGCGACACCAAGGTCGTAGGTGTACTCGTCAGATGTGACGTTGTAACGGTCAAAATATTTTCAAATTCTCGAAGGATTCGAATTCCCCTAAAATTACGGATATTAGGCAGACAACAAAACCTGAGATATGTTCGCGAATAAAAAGTGGTTCTTACTTACAACGCCATATGATATCGATAAATTTTCATTGCGATTTAAGATTTTCTTCCGAGTATTACGAAGTTTCCAAATTTGTGAAATAAATTCAATCAATATTGTCGGATGTTTTGGATAATTACTTCATTGATTTCTGTCGATTTGTTGGATTTTTGGAAGTCGAACAGAATTTCCGTATAATACGGGATTTGATATTCACTGAGGAAGAACATTAAAAAAAAAGCCGACCACCATCCTAGGTAACGTTGTGAAAGATGTCAATAATTTATTTCCAAAGTCATTCAACAACTTAATCGAATTTTAGGCTTTTTGGGTGTAGAATAGTATCACAGAATATAGAGACGTATTTTGGATTCACATTCGACTAATTGGCTGTTTGGTTGATGTAAAAACGCCAGGGGTTAACAACAACCACCTTCGAACATCCCCGAGAACTCGGCCACTTCCACGATCTTGAACAGCTCTTACTCTTCGTCCGAGGAACCATTCCTTTGGGACTTGGAAGTGACATTGAGGCCTCTTCAGGGCGGAACCGTACTGCATGAGTAGAACTTTATTTACATTCTCTCCAGACATTATCGAAATTTTCAGTCACTTCAGTCACCAAAATTTTAGGAATACTTACCATTTAGTGAAATATATCAGTTGAATTATTATTACCTGTCTACGAGAAATAAGTGAACTTTGATGACCTTGATATTACTTGACCTGTTTGTTTGTTTTGAACTAAACTTGTAAATGAAAGCCGGCCTTCATCCCTAAATCCCTAAATTGAATTGTTCATTTCGAACTGAACTGAATGAATATATCTGTTATAATAGTATATTTTAAAACTAGTTGCAGAATGGGCTCCTATTCCAATACGAATGCGAAATTGGAATGGCATTCTGCAACGAGTATTAGACGATATTTTCTCTATTTCAGTCAAATTTTGTGAAAATCAATGAAAAATTCAAATTATAGGTCATAGTGACTTTCATATTGTATCTTGGCAGTTGGTGTGAATGTTTGGAAATACGAAAATTGACATTTCCAAATTGACGTCTGCTGAAATTTAAAAGGATCGGAAGTCATTGCTGACAACCAAAAAACGGAAAATGTACCTGAAAACGATGCTGTAATGAATTCATTACAGCACTGTTTTTAGTACTGTAATGAACTCATTACGATACTGAAATAGAGGAAATCTATTTTTGCTTTCATTTACCAACCGATAATTATTCTCTTTTCTTTTGGTAGTTTTTATAGTTTTTCTCTATTATGAATGAAAGCCAAATATTGAAATAAAACTACCTGGCGCCCAAATAATTTTGAGTTACTATTTTTTTTTATTAATCTTAATTTTGTCTTTTGAGACCCCCTCTACTCTCAACGAATAGTGAACTAGTCGGAGCAAATAGAACTTGACACCCTAGCGTCATAACGTCATTCAATCTTACATAAATTTTGCGAGCAGATCTGGTACATCTTATCCAAAATGAAGTCATGTTGGAGCGTGTCGAACGCCCTCGACAGATCAAAAAATATACCCGCCACATAGTCTCCCTCGTCCAGGCTCTCATTAACAAACTCACAACTGGCCGACTGGGTAGACCTGCCATGCCTGAATCCGTGTTGTTGAGTGAATAGTATGGAATACTTAGTTAGATAGTTGTACATGTGATTGTATATTATCCTTTCAAAGATCTTAGACAACTGGCTCAAGATGGAGATAGGTCTATAGTTTCCTATATCTTGGGTGTCTCCCCTTTTATGAACCGCTATTGTCCTTGCCAATTTGAGGGCAGTTGGGAAATGTCCAGATGACGCTGATTCATTGAGTGAAGAAGCAGCGGGTGCAGATATTGAAGGTACCAAGAATTTGAGGGCCCTAGCTGATATCATATCAGGACCGGCACTGCTACTATTCTTCAGGGAGTAAACGGTGGCCGAAATTTCCTCGACATCAGTGGGAAAAAAGAATAAATTATTACTGAGGGAAGTCTGCAAAGTGCATGAACCGGACAAGGAATCATCATAATGTTTTATTATCGAGACTGCATTCTCTTCGGTAAAATACCCACCAAAAGCATCCGAAACCTTTTGCGGACAGGAAATGAGCTCACCATCAACCCGCAGGGTAATGTTATTTTCCGATTTAACTTTATTATTCAATTCAGCATTAAACTAATTTCCACACTGTTTTGCAAACATTATCGGTATTATCTAAATTTTTTTCATTATAATTGAATTCAGAGAATTTTAATAATTGATTGTACTCAGACTTTGTTTTTTTATAAAGTTCATTGTATCGGGTGTACTCAAGTTTTTTGTGAGCCAGTGTAGGTTCCTCAAATTGTCTCGGGCTGCTATTATAGTGGAATCGATCGAGTTTTTGTTTAGAAGAAAAAGAATTTACATATATTTGTGGAAAAGCGGCTTCAAACGCAGACTTCAACGATGTAACAAAATTCTCGAACTTTTCTTCAAGTGTCAAATCAGAATGAACATACCAAAAATCAGTCCTCTCGATCAATGAATTTTAAAATCTTCCATTTATTATCCGACATAGTTCGTATCATTTTTCCTCTAGGGAAGCAAGATATACTATCACGACCTATATATTGTAATATAATTGCTCTATGGTCATTAATGAACGCTTCAAACACAGTTGTGTTAACTAGTTGTGAATCAGCATTGATAGCTATACAGGGTCTTTCACGAGGAACCTCACCCATATTTATACGGGAAACTACTGAACGTATTTTCATGAAATTCAGCACTTATAAGTATTTCACGATGCTGATGAAATCTAAAATATTTTCAAGGCATGAGCACCTCCGGTTTTTCCGGAAATGACGTCAACTTCCGTTTTTCAAATTAGAACACCATTTTTTTATTGCAGAAATAGATTCCTTAGAAAATTTCAAGTTATTTTGATGTAACATTTTTCAGGTTTGGTTGGAAAATTCTCTCTGAGCGGGAAAATTCGAAAAAAAATTCGAAAATAGAGCTCCGCTGAAACAAGAATAACTTCGAGGTTTTTGGATGGAAAATTTTCATTTTTGGGATTTTTCAAGATGTAAGATCGATGTATCCACTTTAAAAATCGAAATCGCGATTCATGATACAGGGGGTGAAAAAATCGCTTTCAAAGTTAGGGATGACAAAATCGTGAAAAATCAATTTTTTCAAATTAGAACCCCATTTTTTTATGGCAGATATTGAATCTACGTTAAAAAATAATGTGAGTGTATGCATCACACCCTTGCCCTAAAGTGGATATTTTCTGAGTTATTCACAAAAAACTGTTTTTCGTCTTGAATTTTCAGCTATTTATTTTCCCTTCACGCCAAAAAGATGAAATTTTCAGGAACTGTTACTTAAACCATGTTTTAGATTTTACTACCCTAATATGCAAGAGAAAAAAGTTACAGGTTGTTCCTAAATAGATGACGAATTTGGATTCGAATTTGTATCGGAAACCTCTTTATTTCAACTAGTCGGCCATCGGTTTTCTCTCCAGTGATAAATAAATAATTCCTTATGAACCATATGCAAAAAGTTACCATGTTTTACATTCTTTTTTTCTAATGATAGATATCATTAATTACCTACTGAATAAAGAGGAATTTGGCAGATGTAATTAATATGATATCTATCATTAAAAAAAAGAATGTAAAACATGGTAAGTTTTTGCATATGGTTCATAAGGAATTATTCATTTATCACTGGAGAGAAAACCGATGGCCGATTAGTTGAAATAAAGGGGTTTCCGATACAAATTCGAATCCAAATTCGCCATCTATTTAGGAACAACCTGTAATTCTTTTCTCTTGCATATTAGGGTAGTAAAATCTAAAACATGGTTTGAGTAACAGTTCCTGAAAATTTCATCTGCTTGGCGTGAAGGGAACAGAAATAGCTGAAAATTCAAGACGAAAAACAGTTTTTTGTGAATAACTCAGAAAATATCCACTTTAGGGCAAGGGTGTGATGCATACACTCACATTATTTTTTAACGTAGATTCAATATCTGCCATAAAAAAATGGGCTTCTAATTTGAAAAATTTTATTTTTCACGATTTTGTCATCCCTAACTTTGAAAGCGATTTTTTCACCCCCTGTATCATGAATCGCGATTTCGATTTTTAAAGTGGATACATCAATCTTACATCTTGAAAAATTCCAAAAATGAAAATTTTCCATCCAAAAACCTCGAAGTTATTCTTGTTTCAGCGGAGCTCTATTTTCGATTTTTTTTTCGAATTTTCCCGCTCAGAGAGAATTTTCCAACCAAAACTGAAAAATGTTACATCAAAATAACTTGAAATTTTCTAAGGAATCTATTTCTGCAATAAAAAAATGGTGTTCTAATTTGAAAAACGGAAGTTGACGTCATTTCCGGAAAAACCGGAGGTGCTCATGCCTTGAAAATATTTTAGATTTCATCAGCATCGTGAAATACTTATAAGTGCTGAATTTCATGGAAATACGTTCAGTAGTTTCCCGTATAAATATGGGTGAGGTTCCTCGTGAAAGACCCTGTATAGTCAACCTTTGCGGAGGAGGTTAGTCCGTTCTTATTAGTAACAATTTTAGTTGGCTCTCTTGACGTAACCAATAAATTGTGGCTTGAAAACAAGTCATTTAAGGATCGAGATTGTGCCGAGACGGAGAGATAATCCATGTTGAGGTCACCACACAGGAAAATTACATTAGAGACAGTACTGCAGTACAAAAGTTCATATTCCAAGGATTCAATAAACAATTTGAAGTCACCTGAAGTACACAGAATGTATTTTCACCAAACTTTATCTTGACTGCACACAGTTCACAGTGCATTTCCACTGAGAGTTTAGCTACATTAAGCTGATGCACTTGAAGACCCGACCTGGCATAAATCACCACTCCACCATGTTCACGATTTGGCTCGTATAAGAGGACGCTATCTGATAACCTGCCATTGACATGTAGGGTAACCGCTCGGAAGAACACCAATGTTCGGCCACACTCAGTATATCAGGGCTGAAAGAACTGAGTAAAACCTCAAAAGAGGATATTTTGTTGGCAAGGCTTTGTGCATTTATTTGCAATAATTTGAACTTGCCAGTCCGGCTGCTTCCGTCGTTTCCATGATCCGAGATGGACTTTTCGGAATAGGAGGATCTATCAGCCAACGTCTCATGAGAAACCTATTGACTGTGACTCTCCTAGGCCAAAAAGCAGACTCCATTACCTGTGATAAATGTTGAGAAGGAAATAATAATTTGAAGGAGGAATAGATATCAGGCTTTTTCGAATTGTGTTTTTCACATTCTGGATCTTGAATGTTTTCTCCGAGAAACTTGAGAACATCATCGGGAGTAGTTGAAGAACTTAGTCTCAAAATGTGAAGATGAGCCATGGACTTTTTTGGGGCACTAATCAAAGCAATACTTTCCAATGAACCAATTAAAAGTATTCTTGATCCTGCCTGGTTTGGTGAATTTGAAGTGGATGTTGTCCTTCTATTATTATTATAAAGACATATAAAACCGAGATCAAATATGTTTTGTCTTCAGGACCCGGAAAAACGAATAGGAGGAAACAGATATAAAAGCTTTTTTCAAAACTGAGTAACCAACTATTGTTGCGGCAGACTTAAACGCTAAATTCGCTGAATGGAACCCAAAGAAATCGAAAACACATATAAAAATATACTGTGGAGTATCACTTCCAGTGACTCTGATATCGAAACTGGAAACTGACAGAAAGAGTACAGACTGTGAAGAAATCAACTGGATGAAATTTAAAGAAGTTTTTCAAATGAAAAACATCAAAATTAGTACGAAAGAACAAATATAAAATGCGATAGTTGATGAAATGAGGATTGTCGATGCGCCACAAAAGTGTCACCAATATCATTCTGACACAAATGGCTGAATTTTCGCTTCTGCAATTCTAGAATGTATGAATCAGATGCTGTGTGTCCTCTTTCCTTGTTCTAACGTTATTTCGGAGAATCCTCAGGGATATGATGAATAGATAAGAAAAATCGCAAAATTGCGAATAAATTTTAAACTATTACATTGAGGTCTGGCAAACCTCCACAACACACACACAAGTTAATAAATTTTGCGTGAGAACGATGCTGGGTGTGCTCTTTGAATTAAGCCGGAAATTAGCGTTTCAATATGTCGTCAATGCGTTGTCCCATTTTCAACACACAGTAGAGTTTTGAACAACAATATTGATACAGTGTTCATTTCCGATATTCTTGTATCCACATCCAGCAAATTCATTCAAGTCAAACTCATCGAGTTTTCTGCGCGATGCTTAAATTCACGAAAAATCGACATATCTTAGAAATGGCCAATTTTAAGCACATGGGATGTCAAATACCGTCATTTCAACCATGCTTTCCAAAGGACCCCGCACTTTTTCTATGGCAAATAGCGTTCCGTAAAATTTTCTAAAATTTTGGTATAATGTAGTACTCGACCTACTGATCAAAAGTGTCCATTGGCCCAACTCAATCCTATGACTAGTTTTTGAGATACAGGGCGTTGAAGTTGAGAATTACCCACTTTTACTACGCCCGTATCTGGGAACAGAATCGAATGAACTTCAATTTTTCTCAAGAAACATTTCATTACATCCCCAATGAGCAACCATATAGAGGAATATGACCGAAAATCGTTACGAATACAGGGTCATCCATAATTGAATGCATGACCGACTTTGAAAGTATAAAATATCAGTTTCAGAGCGAGACCGTTCACAAAATGAACTATTACAATAGATATGTTGTTGTTACATCGAAAAAGTCTGAAATACCCAGAATTCATACTGGGTGATCCATTATTATAGAAACTATTCTCAAGGAGGGTAAAATGGACACCCTGTATTTATGGGTTGATTCAAGGCGTTTTTTTTAAGTTTTTTAGAACATATCATCATGGACTTCAAAGAATACAGGGTGATTCAGTCATGAAATATGAACTTTGAATCCCACGAAAATACCCAAAAACCACCTTTTTTTTCATCACCCTGTATTTCAAGATTAACTCCGACGAGCTGGGAGTTTTCTTTCACCACTGTACTTGATATAAAAACATCAATACGGCTGAGAGTTTTTATCCACTGTATTCTTTGAAGTCCATGATGATATGTTCCAAAAAAATCAAACAAACACCTTGAATCAACCCATAAATACAGGGTGTCCATTTAACCCTCCTTGAGAATAGTTTCTATAATAATGGATCACCCAGTATAAATTCTGGGTATTTCAGACGTTTTTGATGTAACAACAATATATCTAGTGTAATAGTTCATTTTGTGAACGTTCTCGCTCTGAAACTGACATATTTTATACTTTCAAAATCGGGCATGCATTCAATTATGGATGACCCTGTATTCGTAACGATTTTCGGTCATATTCCTCTATATGGTTGCTCCCTGAGGATGTAATGAAATGTTTCTTGAGAAAAATTTAAGTTCATTCGATTCTGTACCGAGATACGGGCGTAGTAAAAGTGGGTAATTCTCAACTTCCACGTCCTCGAAATCTAGTCATAGGATTGAGTTGGGGCCATGGACACTTTTGATCAGTAGGTCGCGTACTACATAATACCAAAATTTTAGAAAACTTGACGGAACGCCATTTGCCATAGAAAAAGTGCGGGGTCATCTGCAATAAACTACAGCGTGTTCTATAAGAAAAAGCATATATTTGGATGACATAACTTTCTTGAGGCATCCTGTATATTTCGAAACAATTTCAGAATATAACCCCAATTGACCTTAATTATTCCGCGTTGAAAAAAATCCTAAAATTTTACAAATATGCAATAATACCAAGAAAAATACCAAATATATACAAATGAGAAGGTTGTTCAGTTTTTGTCTGACCGCGAGCACTTATTGAAAAAATATTTCACGGTACGAGCCAGCCAGAACGAAGAAGGGGGGGGTGTAATTAAATGATTATTACAAATACAGAATAATGAACTGTTGAACGGAGATACAAGGGTGGGTATAAGAATATACAACAGTAATTTGTGTCCGATATTCTTTCAGTCCCAAAACTCAAAAAAAGAGTTGTGTTGTCTACAACTTTGCTTGTTTGACGTCTGAAAAGGTCGGGTTTTGCCAGGTTAAATTAAATGGTTAAACAGGATGTTTCGAACTATGGGCACTAAGGGTCGGTATAAGGCAGGATTATTATTCGGTTGAACGTACTATAGATTTGATTTGCATTAGCCCTCCAGTCTGACCATGAGTATTCACGATATGAACGACAGACTCGACACGGGCACCGATTATTCGGATAAACATACTAAAGCATTGATTGGTTCACTTAGGGCCCTCCGGTCTGACTGAGAGTGAGTAATCGCGCCCTGAACGACAGACTAACTACGGGCACCTGGACCTGGACGAGCTAGGAAAGGTATAGCACGTAGTTCGACGGAACAGCTATTTTTGGTAGACTCAACGAAGATCAAAAATGGGACTGTAATGAATTCGCTCGGTTCTTACAATTTTGTGGCACTAGCACTCACTTTGCAAACGTGAAAATTGATTAGAAGCGACAGCGAAAATTATTAAATCCAAAGCAGAATCAAGGAGCAAAAAAAATGAATTAATTCAATCAAGGATGAAACGAAAAATCTCTATACTCAAAGACGAATCAAAAATGAATCTACACTCAAAGGTGAATCGAAAATGAATGAAGGATGAGGGGAAAATCGTCTTTTATATACTCCCTGAGGGAGTGGAAACCGTAGGCACATAAATGTTAAAATTTCAGAAAAGTACGACGGTAAAAACTTGTTCAAATCTGGCTCATCGTACGTATGAGCAAGAAAAAACGGCGTTATCTGCAACCTACGTTGTTCTTGTGGACGGTTTTACTGTTTTTCTGCATGAAAAACAAATTCGATCGCACAATATTCGATTTCTTTCCATTATCGCAATTTAATTCTGAACGGAATAAAATTCACGAATTTGAACTGAAAATGTGTAACTTCATTACACAACTTTTAAACTTTAAAGGCGGGTTCATACAGCATATAAGATAAGAATATGAATAAGAGCGTTTAAACAGATGACTAGAATAAATAATAAAATAAAGGTGAATACAGACTATTCTGACGTGACGTGATTCCACGTCACGTCACGTCAGAATAGTCTGTATTCACCTTTATTTTATTATTCATTCTGATCATCTGTTTAAACGCTCTTATTCATAGTCTTATCTTATATGCTGTATAAACCCGCCTTTAATGCTCCAAACGCTCCTTTAAAAACTTTTCTGCCGAAATGACCGTTCTGATTCACAATGGGGAATGAGGAAATATACTGAAAACTGTTCATTTCAATAACATATCATTATCAGTAGGAGATATTGGACCATACACGTTCGAGGTGCGTGAATAGACATGGGTGATCGATCACCTTGAGAGACGAACAGTAATATCGTTCAGAAAATCATTATGCAGTGTATGTATCCACGACCTTAGAATTCCATCAATAAAAGAGTGAACCCACATGATGCAACACTATGCGATATTTACAAGAGTTTTTTGTCAACACACAAAAAAAAATTGTTTACATATAATTCATAGAAATAAGTAAATTTTCTTCTAGTGGATTTCCATATGTCAATTTGTCCTGAAAGAGAAATATTTATTTCATTCAATTCATGCAAATTTCTGAATCGAATGCATTGCTGATAAAATGCATTTCAATTTTTTTCTACTTTTTCCTAATGCATGATGAAATTTACGATTCTTCATATAAAGAATGATATTTTTCAGAAAACTAATTTATTTTTATGAATCTAGAACTGAATTAAGACCCCGATCGATATATCAATATAATGAATAAAGTACAACAACAACGACTTACCGCTTAGTAGGTATGTACCTGGATGGACGTAGTAGTAGTAGTCATAAAGTTTATTTCGAGAATCCAGCATATACGAAATATATCTCATATACATTATCCGAACGAAGTACAGTCAAAGAAAAACAAACAAAAAAATTGGTATTCAGCAATTACAAAGAGGCATTTTAGGTACTCTTGCACTGTGTAAGGTTCAAGATCAATTAATAGTTGATGCAATTCTCTTTTCAAGACATTATTGATATTCTTTCGTTTGAATCTTGGAGGTAATTTATTGAAAAGTCTCATGCAAATCTACTTGGCTCCCCTCTCTGTAACTGACAGTCTATGAATGGGACACAAAGTCGCAACTTCTACTATTGTAGGAATGAGAGGCTCAATTTTCCCTGAAATATTCTCGGTTTTTAAAAACAAATATGAGACATTCCTCAATATGTACTGCAGAAAAAGTTAACAATTAACTGTTTTTGAATAATCCTATACAAGATGCTCTATAGCTGAGTTTGTTGATTATTTTTATTGCCCTTTTTTGTGTTCTAAAAACTTCATCTGACACCTTAACACTTCCGTAAAAAATAACTTAATATCTTAGAAGTTATTCAAAATTTGAGAAATAAATCGTTTTCAAACCACAGTTACTCAAATACTGTGACATAACCCTCAAAGTATAACACACCTAATTTAATTTCTTGTTGAGTCCATTTATGTGAACTTCTCCTGATGAAGTTTCATCAATTATCAATCCCAGTAACCTTGCCTGATTACTCAAATCAATCTCTACCCCATTTATGTTCATTTGATCTGGATAATCGAAATTAAATTACTTAAAAAAAATGCAATTTGTTCTATTCTGGTTCAATAGAAGCCCCTCATTTGAAACCCAACTTGATAAATCTTCAAAAGTACCTACTATTTAAATTGACAACTAAGGTATTCTGGTCTTTTGCAGACACCCTGTATTCTTTGAAGTCCATGATGATATGTTCCAAAAAAATCAAACAAACACCTTGAATCAACCCATAAATACAGGGTGTCCATTTAACCCTCCTTGAGAATAGTTTCTATAATAATGGATCACTCAGTATAAATTCTGGGTATTCCAGACGTTTTTGAAGTAACAAAAATATATCTAGTGTAATAGATCATTTTGTGAACGTTCTCGCTCTGAAACTGACATATTTTAAACTTTCAAAATTGGGCATGCATTCATTTATGGAGGACCCTGTATTCATAACGATTTTCGATCATATTCCTCTATATGGTTGCTTCCTGGGGATGTAATGAATGCAATTTGTTTTATTCTGGTTCAATAGAAGCCCCTCATTTGAAACCCAACTGGATAAAGCTTCAAAAGTACTATTTAAATTGACAACTAAGGTATTCTGGTCTTTTGCAGACACCAAAATATTTTTATCATCTGCGTAATCACAAAAAAACAGCTAAAATTAGTGACAGAAACTGGAGAATCATTCATATAAATAATGAACAGAATTCGCATGCATGGTCGTTGAGTAGATTGAGTAACTTAGTGGCCATGTTGCCGGTCCCAAGCCCGGATAAAGAAGGAGGGTTTGCAAGCGAGACCAGCAACCTGCTTGCAGTAAAAACCCAACTATTCTCATAGAACGGGGAAAAATGCCTCGGATGCCGGACAGACAATAACGATGACGACTAAAGCTAGAAAAAGGAAAACGAGAGAGTGGGAAGAAGCAACAATTGAGAATAATAATTATAATAATAATAAGTGCTCAACACCAAGCTGTCTGCTAAAAAACAGATCGATGCCTCGAACTCTTGGGCTACACCTGCTCTGACCTACACTTTCGGAGTCTTGAAGTGGTCAGACGCTGATCTCAATGAGTTTGACCGACTCACCCGCCTAATGACAAAGTTCCGATGTCTGCACACCAACGCTTCGGTGAAAAGTCTTTATCTACCCAGGAGAGATGGCGGACGAGGTCTACTGAACATCTATAAACTCGGCAGAACCCAGGAGAAAAACTTGAGGCAGCGACTGCTCGAGTCTGAAGATATCCTGATGAAAATGGTGACAACAGAGGATAAGGGATACACACCTCTGAACCTACATCACAGAGAACTGACATTCGATATCACCACGAGAAGCGAAGATATATATATATATATATATATATTCTTTTGAAAGAGAGGATTACATACTGTTTTGTAATATCAAACAATATATGGCATATGGCACGTGTGAAGAAATGGAGACAAGGAACAGATTGTATAAAAGTATAAAATCTGTTTCCCGCTTCAAATCTGAGTGTTAGCAGAGGGAATGTAAACGGGGTACCATACAATTCTGCGTATGATACACGAGAACAGATAAAAACCTCTGAAAAAACTCTGTCTCCCCGTGTTTGTGTGGTGATACTGAATTTGTTCAATAAAATATGCTGCTATCCATGTTACAGAGCTCCTTGTGCTTGAAAACATGCCTTTTCATCAAACTGATATAAGTATATGGCATGAACGAGCTCTGCAAGGCAGATTTCCCAAACATCTTGAGGAGGAAAATTTCGATAAATTAGCTTCTTTGTCGTGGTTGAATGCGAGACAATTGTATCCTGAAAATGAGGGATTCCTGACGGCTATCCAAGACCGAGTTATGAGAACTTGCAACTATGAGAAGCACTGTTTGAAGCTGAACGTGGAGGACAAATGCAGGAAGTGCGGCGCAGTTGGCGAGTCTATCGAACATATAATAGCAGGTTGTCGAGTTCTTGCCGACAACGCATATCTGGGCCGACACAACCAAGTGGCAAAAATTGTTCACCAGCAGTTAGCTCTTAGACATGGTTTTTCGGATACTTGTCTGCCATATTATAAATATCAACCTGCAGCAGTGTTGGAATCGGACACAGCGGTTCTCTATTGGGACAGACCCAGATCGGATCTTGTATTCATTGAGAAGGATCGGAAGTATGGTTATTTTATTATACAAACACTGCGTTGAATGATCCCTCAAAATTTTTCTATAAAGACATGCTCGATGTACATATCTGCGACTCTTCATGTTGAGCCAATTATTGAGTTTCAGAGTGTGCGATATCGGTTGAAATTTTCTGATTCCGTAAATTAGCCTCAAGCAACTGTTTCGTAATTTTTGTATTCGATTTTTATTTATGACGCTTATACAGGGGTCATATATAACATCACCGTAGTTTAGATTAGACAATGAATCACAAAGAATCGACTTTGAACGCCGGCATAACATTCATCTATTCTGATAAATCATTTTCAGGGAAGCATATGCTTTCTGTAACGACATGCTTATGTGATGCGTATATTTCAGATCTTCATCCATCCAGAGTCCCAAAAGTTTATCAGAGAAAGGGATCACATCCTGATTGAGTTGTATTTATGAAGAAATGAATCCCTATTACTCTTATTGGCAAAGAGCATTGCCTTCGCTTTGCCAGCATTAAGCTTCAAACAGTGTACCCTGGAAAAATCATCCATATTATGAAGATCATAGTTGATAGCTGAAATGGCTTGTTCTGTTTCGTTCAAACTGAAGGATAGGTAAATCTGAGTATCATCTGCGTAATAGTGTTGTTGACAAGATAGGAATGCCGAAGGAAAATCATATATATAAAAGAAAGATGTTGGTTACACCATTTATAACTCGAGATCGGATGGACTTTTTGTTATGAAACTTCACATATAGATTCGTCTACGATCTGGTTATTACAAAATACAATAAAACTTTGAAAAAAATCGATGAAAACCTTACTTATACAGGAAATGATTTTCTTCCTTTCGAGTAAAGCCACTAGATGTCGCTACAGTTACAATTACGCTACCGCTAATTCGTAGGTACTTCATTTCATATTCTCCGCGTTAGATGGCGGTATAAAAAAATAGTGTGTACAGTGAGTATATTTCCTCTATAGTCACTGTAATAGTGTGTAATTTTAGTTGCCTACAACTCTGCGCTGTTGGACAAAACCGAAATGTCTTAGCGTAGGAGTACAGATGTCTGAAATTATTAGATTTCGTTGAGATATGAGAAAAGTTTCTTACCACTTCAGATGGCGCTATTCACACATTATGACTGATGATTATTAGTTATTTTTATAGTTTTATTTATTCCAAATAACGTAATCGTGAAGGTACTATATTTGACATTATCACAATTAAATGGAGATGAATTCGTTGAGGCTTTCGCGGCCTTCGATTGATGTCATCTGTTTTTTTTTGGGCATTTCGGTCGTCGTGGTTTGAAATGGTCGACATACGACATCAATTACTGTGTAATTCACACAGGGCTTATTGTAGTACCATGAAAAGCTAATAACAGATCCAGAAGCGGGTGAATATCACAGTGAATTTTTATCGAAATGTCAAGTAAATCGGATTTTGCCGATCAGTTCCAATCGTGAGATGTCCATTCTCATCTTTTCTCATAATTTTCAAAATGTTTTTGAATTTCTGTTTGGGTAATAAATATTTTTGCAGAAATAACTGAATCCAAAATTGCCATTATTGAAATTTTCCAGATTCGATATTTCCCTAAATTCAATTAGTTTCGTAATATTCTCCTGACTTTTCAATAACAATAATTCCCACACTTTCCGGATCCTGAAATCTGAATGAATCCTAATGCTCTCTCCGTCGCGTGCATCCCCTCCTAAAAAGGCCCCCAATCATCGGGAGTCGCGCGCGTGAAAATTCCTCAAATTTTCAAGAGCAAAAACGACGAAGAGAGATAACAACAACCGGTCGCCAACAATCGACGCTTGATTCTAAATTGAACCCGAAAAACATGAAGGAGATTTACGGGTTGCCTATCGGAAAACTTCTAAATGATTTTACCGAGATTCTTTAAATGAAGGGCGCTTCATTACAACTTCCATCTCACCAATAGCCTCAAACTGTAAATGAGATTTCAAATGTTCTTTTGTATTTTTCCTATAATGATTGATTATGATATTATTCGGACTCAAATCTGGTATGCTTTTGATAAAATGGTCGTTTATGTGATTAACATTGTTAAGGTGTTGGGGCAGCTGGAAATGATTTCTACTATTGATATTCAAAATACTCTTAAATGTACTCCATAAAGCTTTCGAATACTCATTATTTTCAATTTTAGCTTTAGAAAATGCTCTTTTTTCTTTCTGTATAATCTGTTTGACTAGATTACGAAGTTGCTTATACTCTTTCCAGTGTTCGGGATTTTTTGTAATCTTAAATTTATTCAAAGCATTGTCCCTATCATACATCATTGCCTTAACTGTATTTGTCAGCCACAGTGCATAAACTTTTGTTATTCGGTATGTTTGGAAAGGTGCATGAATATCTAGCACGGCGTTTATAGCCCCGGTCAAGAAGTCAACCTTACTGTCAACATCACTGAGCTCAAAGATGGTATTCCAAAGTATACTCCTCAGATATAAATCGAAAGAAGTGTCATCCAAATTTTCAAAATTTCTTGTTGTTTTGTATATGGCTTTATTTGGCGTATTCACGATTCTGAGATTTAGAAATATTAACTCATGATCACTCTCCAAGATAACATTTGATATTAATGCATAATCAATTAATCTGGACGATTTTTCTGCGATTCTTGTAGGTTCCCTGATCATTTGCTTCAGACCCAAACGCTCCAAGGTTTCATTAACGAATTCGGTTTTCTTGCTGTTATAATCCAACAAGTCGACAGTGAAATCTCCTAAACATACAAGATCATCAGCAATCGGTTTAATTCCAGATACGGTATTTTCATATACACTGAGAAAATCCCCACAATCAGAGTTTGGTGGTCTGTAAACCACACCAATGGCTAAAGAATGAGATTGAAAAATTAATGTCAACCAAATCTGTTCTATGTCTCTACTGACTGCAATCGTCGTATGCTTGATATTATCTCGCACTCCGGCGGCGGCAGGAAAAGTGTTGCTACGAAAAAGATTACTTGGTTACCATGAACATAGATGCATAGAATACAAAAACTTCCAATTCAAACGTCATTTTTATTTGGTAAAGTTATATTAAACTAGGAGCATAGAATTACTGGAGGGAAGGCTTCATACTCTCGACAGATCATTTTGAACTGCCAATAACGGCGGAGGTTAGAGTTTCGTGTGACGCCCGATAGATAACGCTGAGTTTCTTTATTCAGTAACGTCAGATATTTTGTTCTATGGCCCTACAATTGCAAAGAATATAATGTGGCTGTCATTGTTATTGATACATTTATGCTTCTTTTTAATTGAAAATGGCCATAAATCATAACATAGACATAGATTGATGACATACAATCGCTTCATTCTAATCAACTTTTTATGCGCAATTTTATGGGAAGTCTGTGATCGGTAATAAATTTGTCAAAACAATATCCTTATCGGAAAAAGCGAACATTCAGGTAAGAATTATTATTATTATACGGGAAGACTGAGGTTTTATCTGTTCTCGTGTATTATACGCAGAATTGTATGGTACCCCGTTTACATTCCCTCTGCTAACACTTAGATTCGTAGCGGGAAACAGATTTTTCTTCCTATATTCAATCTGATCCTTGTAGCCATTTCTTTACACGTGCTATATGCATTATATTGTCGGATTTACGAAAAAAAGTATGTATTGCTTTCTTTCAAAAGAATATATATTATGATATAGTAATAAATGGGACCTAATAAGTAATAACAACGAATAACCATTACAGATAATTTTATTAAGGATAGCCATGTTGTAGGAAGAAACGACGTTGTCGCCATCTCGTGACCTTGCGGCGAACTGACAAGTTCGGACGTTTTTGGCAGTTCATTTTCGTAGGGGAGCCTTCTCTCCAGTTATTCTATGCTCCTAGTATTAAATGTACAATATTCATTAAGGTGGGCGTTTAATGTAGTGTGTTTTTATTTCAAGTTGATTTCGAAAACGGTTTCACTTTGAGAACTGAAATTTTGTGGGTGAACTCAGAAAGGATTAGGGTTCTTGTTGAAATAATTTTGATCGATTTCATTCCGACAGTTAATTTTTTTTCTTTCAAAAATAGAAGAAAATGAGCCAACCCATGCTTCTGTTTTATTTCAACAGAAAGACCCATGAAAATAGTTCAACTTCCGATTAAAAGTGAATCTACTGATAATTTCGTTCAGAAGATCAACTTGAAATACGGAATTGGCAGAAAATGGCCAAATTCAAATTTTGGCGGGAAAAAATTCCTGCTTTACCCACAAATTCACGTATTTCATATTTCGGCGATTTTCGGATAGAGAGCGCCATTGTACATTTCATTCATGATTAGAGAGATACTCATAAAACTTATTGTGATAATGAAAGTTCTATGGAGGTATTCCTTCAAATCGACGGTGGCGCCTCTATCGGCTGATCTTTCCTACTCGGTTTAAACGCCGACCTTAATTTGAAAGCGTTTGGAAACAAAATAGCATATTTCATTCGGCGAAGAAGTGACTTTTCGTGGCTCGCTTTAAATTCTCAATCTCGCCACGAAAAATGACACTTCTCCTCCTAATGAAATAATATACTATTATCAGATTGATGTGGGGAAACAATGATCGCACATTTAAATGCGCACATTTCGAATTGAATTTCATATTACGCAATAGGAAAATTGACAGAAGTAATACAAAAAAAACGAAATGAATGTGTTCAACCCTGTATTTTTAGGTAAATGGCAATTAGGTGAGTGTGGGCATAAAGAGCAAACTATTGACCATTTGGTCAATAATTGTCCAATATATAAATTTTCAGATGGTTTCAACTCTATTCATTCAGTATCTGATTCATTTTTGAGATGGGTTGGTACCTTCAAAACAATTTGAATATATTAGTGGATTTTGCTTTTCCTTTTTTCTCCCTTTGGTTTTTGTTTCAGATTATTTAAAAATGCTTTGTCAACCCCTTTGAAGAAATGAAGAAGGATTTACATTCGAAGAAGATGCCCTCCAATATGAATATTTGTACACAAATCCAATATCCCTACACTTATACGGGGAGACAGAGTTTTTGCTGAGGTTTTTATCTGTGCTCTTGCATCATACGCAGAACTGTATGGTGCCCCGTTTGACATTCCTCTGCTAATACTGAGATTAGGAGCGGGGAATGGATCAATATGTTTGTTTGAATGATCTGTTCCTTGTTGCCTTTTCGAGACACATGCCATATTTGGAATCAAATCTGTACAGCTCCATTTCATTAGAATATATATATATATATATATATATATATATATATATATATATATATATATATATATATATATATATATATATATATTTGTCTGGCAGACGTATCCAGTCCCGGTACGTTCTTAAGGCGACCTAAGACCCACATGATCCGTATGTTTTTTACGAGTATATATGCAAAAAATGGGCTTTTTTAAAATATAACTCCCTAGGCACATTGAGAGGGGAAAAATTTTGTTTCATTCAAAAAAGTTGTATATCTGATAGTCCTGTTCAGACCCGATACATTGCGCCAACTTTTCAATCCCACATATACTGCACCGGCAAATACGATCAACGTTTTCGATCCCAGCACTGTTGCCAGATTGTCGGGATCAGTCGCTACGATTTCAATGTATAAAAGGGATTGAAAGAGTAGGTGTTATGGCAAGAATTTGTATATGTGTTAGTGAGTCGACGGGAAGACTAAATATCTTCACGAAGTGAACAATTTTGCTGTCTGTGAAGATGAAATTCCTCATTCTCATTTGTTGAATCGATTTTTTATAGTCACTGACTTGGATTTTCCGAAATATTAGTTTTAGGATTACGTCACATTATTTTTCGACAAGCCCTCCCATTTGATACCCATATTGTAGAAGTGAATAAATATAACTACATATTTCGAAATCTTGGATGGTCCGCCATATTGGATTAAGAATAACATCGCATTATTTTTCTAGTTACTTTCATCAAGCCCTTTGACTTGATATTATATATTATAGGGCACAGGCATTTTGAATGAGCATTAATCCATTTCCACTCATCGAAACTTTAAGAATCTGATCTAACAAAAACTATTGTTTTCAAATTCTCTTAGAAAAATCGCATATTAAAGAAAATATAACCGAAAACAAAAAATCTGACACATTTCATTGTTGCTTTCATGAATGAAATAATTGATTATTCCTTTTTCCCTTTTAATATTTCGGCTGGAAGTTTGAATTATTTGAACGCATATATTATCAAGTGATGTGGAAAAGGCTGATTGCTGGTGTAGCTTGACCAGCCCGGTACACTGTAAAAAAAATTAGAATAAATTCTGGATGCCGTCATATATAACGAATTACAAGAAGGGTGTCAGGATTAAACGTTCATATAATTCAGGAGGTGATTCTCAATATCGAAACTAGAAAATATTTCCATATCTACTCAGGTCCTTAATGCATTCCACGGGTGACCTCTAAAGTACCGTTAGTTGGTTAGTCCTGCACCAAAATTTATCGAATTTAAATGAACTTCATAGCATGGAGTTTTCTGGATGTACTTGATTCTTTGATTGTGAAAGAACTGATTGATTCTCATTAGTAGCAGAGATAATAGGGGGTGTCTCAAAAAATCATTTTCAATTTTTGAGTTGATGATCTAATTGAAATTTCAGTTGAAGAAATGGGCTACTAAAATATTTTCAAATTGAAAGCGTTACGTAACCCCTATCTCGAAATAAAAGTATTTTAGTGTGATGAAATGCATTCTAAGTCATTTTTTTTCTATAGGATGGGGCTCCGTAGCGCCGTACCTCTTTTGCTCCGAAATGGTTGAGGAGACCATGTCTTCGACTAACATAAGTATTATTTTTCTCCACTGATGAGAATCGGTTATCAGACATGGGTGGATATAGCTCTTCTTCATGGGGGGGGGGGGGGGTAATATGATTGAAAACCATTAAATCAGGTAGTTTAGGTACACAACATCCTCAAATAAACTTTGAAACGTAATTTCTTCTTAGGTCTTCGATACTCATCACCCCCCCCCCCCCCCGTAAATCCGCCATTGTTATCAGACGATTCAGTTCATCCAGAAACCCCCATGTACTGGATTTCATTTAAATCCGATAAATGATGACAAAGTTATCGCAAATTAGTTGGACTTTGGAGGTCATGCTGAAGAGCCTCTAGCACTGGTGTTTTAGGGCCTAAGTTGATATAATCTAACTTTGAACTCCACTCTCCAGAATCACCCCCTGAAATATATGAACGTTGAACCCGGACACCCTGTATTCCTTTACAACGCCTTTATTATGGTTATGGAGTAAAAGGTCTTGAGTAATGCAACATAGTTCACCTAGAAGAATTCCACAACCACGATGGCCATCAGTACGGAATGAGGCAATAAATATTCAAAACACAATAAAATAAATTAAGTAACGAAAAGAACTGAGAACTTGTACTTTTTTCAGAATGTCAATAACATCAATCTCAGTGATGTGTTAGGAGCTTAATATATTAGGTAGGACCTAGACAAAATTCATAACACTACTCTCCTTCATTCATCACATTGAAAAACACAATTGTGTAACTTCTGAAATTCTTATAAAAATTCAATTTCACTTTTGATTCTCATCGGTGAAATCAAGAATAAGATTTAGAAGAATCACTGGTTTACTAAAAACAAGAGCCTTGTTATATATTGTATAATCATTATACGATTCTGGTACATCATTCCTAGCTTTCATTTCTATGAAATTCCAAAACTCAGAATATTGTGATAATCTCATCAACTGAATCACACTCCATTTATAAGTGCAAAAGCTTTCAGGGAATGATTCCTTGTAGGCATAAGCTAGTGGGCATTTCCTTTAAATATTACATTCTTCCAAATATGAGGAAAAAATACTACGAACAGACGACACCCTACATTAGAGAATATATTACTTAACAATAAACCTAAAATGGAAAATGATCAATGCAGTGGCGTCTATAAAATAACGTGTACAGATTGTCCTGGTTTTTACATTGGTATGACTACAAGATCCGCTAAAAAGAGATTCATAGAACACCAAAAGAATCGCCCCACCTCATCGTTAGGCAATCATTTGAGAGAACATGAACATAAAATCGCCCTTGAAAATCTTAGAATGTTACATAAAGAGAATAACTATTGGAAAATAACTCTACTAGAACAATACGAAATTCTTAAACATAAAAATGAACAACACCTATTGAACGACATATCAGAGTTTAGCGGAACTAACAATATTTTTAAATTATTTTAAATCAGTTGACATGCATGACGTTTGTCTTCCTCCCCCCCCCCCTTCTACGTTTTCCTTTCCCATGACTGGACATCAATTTTCAATCTAATATTATGACAGAACGAATAAACTCTTCAAGAAAGATCGAAACTAATAATTGAGAACAACCAAAAAGTTATTCGTTACCACAACCTAATAAAAACAAACACCACGAAAAAGAAAAAATCACAAGATTTTGTTGATGTTGGTTGAATATTTTGAACATATTAGATGATAAAGTTTATATACTTCACAGACGGTGAGTTGCATCATCATTTAATTCATCCTACAGATTCATGATTTTCTAAATGTGAAAAGTCCTTAGTGTTGTTAATATTTATTTGTAATTTTTGTCATAATGTGACATCAAAGAATTGTAAGAACATATTGTATTTCAGCTGGCCTGAAGATGGCGTAAGCCGAAACCGGTAGCCAATAGATTAAAATTTACTGAAAGTGTGTTTTCTGAATCTTCTTATTTTATGATTCACTCTTCTCTAAGAAAAAATACTATTTTTCTCTTGGGTGCGCTGAAAATTAAATCCTTAGACGTCTGTCAGCTACATTGTAAAAATAATTATTTGAGAGTATTTTGATAACGCACCACTGGTTTCCAGTTGAAACCGCAGTATATCACGTGATTAGCCAGGTATATAATTGACGTATTCGATTTTGTGGACATGTCTTACAAATGAATATTTTTTCAATTTTTTTGTGATCTTTTGATGCTTTTCACGTTAGCCCGTATTCTAACTCAAAATCGTACAATCATCCCCAAAACCCGAAGAGGGCTCGAGAGATACGTAAACATTTTAAATATTCATTGATCTATCATGGGTTTGAAACCTTCCTTTTTTGGTGGATTATGGCGAAAAGGTTGATCTATCATGAAGAAGTTTGCTGAGCTCTACTAGTTCCTTAATAATCAAATGAAATATATTGTGTACCTACATGGGTGCCCACAGGCAGGTGGACACGCCTCCGTCTTGAGATTTTGATCCCTTTGTCATTTTTCAGCACAACAAACATACCGTCATAATATGATATTGACATTCTGAAAATGAATTTTGAAATGGGAAATGTAAATAATTTCTCTTTTGTCCGCATTTGTGATTGTACATGAACGAATCTTGTAAATCGGAAACAAAAAAAATTAGTATATGACTGTAACTTCTTCTTTGCTCACAAAATGCCATTTTTTCAGCACTCTCTTCTCACTTTCGAAAGGAGACCCCTACTCGAAGACACACGTACCTACTTGGTAACACTTTGTTTACAGTTATATTCATCGGGTTTGTATAAGCTTCCATACCGGAGAATCTGCAGTTCATATTGATATCAAAAGAATCCAATATCAAATCTACGAGTCAATTTGAAATATTCACTAAGACCCATGACGACGTTCGTCCATACCGGGATTGTATAAGTACTCGAATAGTGTATTTGAGGTGTATGAACTGAAAACAGCGTTGCCATATGTAGGGACTCAATGCATTGGTCAACTATACGGATTATATACAGCAAGTTGATGTCGACTGAAGCGCCCTCGCACTGGCCAAACACTGAAACTTTTCCATATATAATCACATGTATAACCGACTTTTCAGACCCGGCTGAAAATGCACCCCTAGCATCCCCTCAGCCCCCTCATAACTTTTCTATAGTCGAACGTTACCAGTCCCGAAGCCGGGTCTGAAAACGTCACTTTTGGACTGAAAAGTCGGTCGAGTATACCGATTTGGGTCTGTATGTGCGGTCGAACAAATCTACATATATATATATATATGAACCCCTGTTAAGCTGTGACCTCCGTTAAGTAGACTGGGCGACCTCACCTCCGGGTGAAGGAGTAGTCTCAATGGAAAAATTTTTGTTGATATATGGAGAGGGGAAGCCAAAGAACAAAATTACCGAGAGAGGGGAAAACATTTTTGCTGAAAAAATTTTGTTTGAACAATCGAGGCGCTGTAGCCTCCGCTTATATTTCTTGTAGTGTGAACGTTATAACCTCCGGCGGTGTTGCCAAATTTCGGAGGTTAGTAGGTGAAGTGAATATATGAAATTCAATATTCATATATTGGATGCAGGTGGCTTGGTTTTTCAAGGTTGACTCATGTCTATAAAGGAGTCGGAGATCGGGAAGTATTCTTGTCGTTGTGGATTCGAAACGATATTTATCGTTTCGTCAAAATATCTTCAATTGAAGAATTTTTAGCCGAAATGATCTTGAACGATTAGGTTGGAATCAATGGTGAAGAATATGTGGTCAAATTCGAAACTCCTTGCGACCAGTGAACCTTAAATAATTTAATTTTCAAAGGAAATCACCAAGTCTTGAAATTATTGAAACCTCTAGCCATTTGCCACGATTCATCCTAACAACTTGTAAAATAGTAATCCGATTCCAAAGCTGGGACTGGTATAATAGTAAAGATACAAAAATGAATAAATGGAAGGATTCTTTTTGGGGAACTATAACCTCAATTCAGAATTTCGTGAAAATCGAATCATTTGTAACATGAATAAAAACTCACGAAATTAATAAAAAGTTGTAATATCAATATACATATTTTGAATTGTGTGAGATCGCTAAAAAAAAACCCATCGCAATGCTGCGAAATGGAGTTCTTGGAGAAAATAAGTGCAGTTTTTTTCGCAAATCGATAACTAAATAGTAAGAATGAAAATAGCCACAGAAATTGAGGTGAGGGGTTTTTCGTAATTTTACAATAGTAGCAATTCCAAAAATTATTGAATCAAACAATAACGGAAGGGAATTATATCAAGACGTTATTTTACTACAATTGGAAAGAAACAAATCTTCAAATAAAATGGGAGAGTGAATAATGAATTGGTATAAGTGCAGCTTTTGGATGGATAAAATACTCGGCATAAAGAATCATCATTTATTTGATGCATGGAAATATGTAATTGTTATACGGGACTTACGGAAAGACATAATAATCTTTATCTACTCCCATAGAATAATATATCCATTATTCAACTCATTTTGATCTGTAATAGTCTCCATAAACCAATAGTGTGAGGTAATAATAACTCACGCCTAAAACTCACTATAATACAAATAGGAAAAATGTAGCTTACGAAATGAATAAGAAAGTCGAATCGTTTGGGAACTCTATTTCAGACATCAATGTTACGTTTTCGCCACCCATTTCTACATTTTCTTAGGTCTGAATATCCAAAAATTGCATTTGGAAAACGTGAATTTTTGATGTTTTCTACGGTATTCGATATCGATTAGATTTTCGACCAAAGAAATCGCTTTTGACAACTGTTGTCAATTTTGAAAATGCTGATTGATTCGAATTTCACTGAAGAAGTCGAAGGTAAAGTATAGTGTTCAATTCGCTATTCTCAAATTTAGTTCTGATATAACTATACCCTAATTTAGTTCTGATGTAACTATATCCTTTAAAAAAAATGTGGGGTGATCTTATTTATTGAACGTAATTTTCGAAGGGATTCTGCCCACTTAATTTTTCGCATAGTCTTCCAATCATACTTTTACTGTCATAAATTTTTCCAAGCAACGATGATTCTTATTCTTGTCTTTCGTATATCGCACATAGATTTCAATTAAGTGACATTCTTTTTCAATACCGTTCCCCTTTTGACAGCTTTTGAATTTCATAACTCTTATAATAATTTCGAACTTTATGCTCACTGAATCTTCTTTTCAACGGCTTTTTACTCTGTGTATTTTTCCAACAGCAACGGGAATAAAGATTAATGTTGTCAATTCGTTTCAGAAGTGGGAGGCCGATATTATAAATGCAAAAAAAGTAACTTGGTCAATAAGAACAACTGATAGAACACCTCTCGAAAATTAAAAAAAATACCATTTAAGAGATGGTTTTAGTCATTCTTTTCGCTTCGGTATAAAATATATTCTAAATATCCTCATGTATTCATCCTAGTAAATTTATTACTAAAAAGCATTTACTCTTGAATGAAAGGAATGATCAATTTTATCCTTCCGAACGAGAACATTCAGAAAATGAAGGAAAACTTGTGTTGAGCCGAAATCGGTTTCCAGATGAAAGACGAAGGAAATAACAAGCAGTATAACCTACTGCTTGCTCGACGAAAAAAAAATCAAAAAGCTCAACACTCCTTAACAAAATGCGTCGAAGAAAATATTAGTTTGTGGGATAACAAATTCGTTAAATAATTCTTTCAAACTCAATTTTATATTATTTTATATATTTATTGTTTACACCTATTTGTTGAGAGGTTTGTTTCTATGTGATACATAATTTATGTTCGAGATTTCAATTTTTTGGTAACCCAATCATCCAAAGTAGGTCCCATTTAAGACATGATTTCGACCATTTTCTTCGCTTCAATATAAAATTTTATCTAAATATACTCATTCCTTCATCCCAATAAATTCATAACCTAATGTAGGCCACTGACGAGGACTCTCTACGGGACTTTCGGGCATCCAGCATCGCACGAATGCTCGAAAAGAGTCCCGTGTATGGTCTATCGAGACTACCCTTCGGCGTTCGAGGTAGGAACTTGGAAGCCCATGTATTACATATCCAGAACCTCGAAAATTTCTAGCGATTATCGAAAGAATTTCAAGATATTAAGATCGGAATCACGCACAATATCACCGTCAATTTTTTTACGGCCTCAGTCATTTTTTTTGTAATTACATTCTCGGACTGAAAAATGCGAATCTACCTACTAGGTGGATAGACGAGCACTCAAAAGCTACATACACCAAAAGCTATTTGATTTGTTTTTCAAATTTTGAATTCAGTTGCTTGCTGACAGGTATAGGCTTGTTTACTTGTTTACGGCGTTTACGCTGTTTGGCTGCATACTTTTTTTGTAGGATGAAGCTCTTGATGAGAACATTGATTTTAAATTTTTGGGGCCGATCATTCGTAGACATTCAACTTCCGAGAGAAAGGAACAAACACTAGAAATTTTCTGGCTCGCTGTGGAGTCTTGATGGTGAGACTCTCTCTCGAACTAAATCTGCTCGAGTGTTTTGGAGTTACATCCATTATCATTCACTTAATAACTCTAAAATAGATCGAATTTAAATTCACCAAAAAGTATATTCCTAAAAGGAAATGATGCGAAATTCTGTGAGGATCATATTATAAGAAAGTTTCATTTTCACATCTAATCTATTCGTCAAGTTCGGCCGAAATTCTGCATGAACTTTTGAGTCGACGTATTTCATCCAAGATACCATATTTCAGTTGGATCGAATCTGAAATCTTTATATGGTGACATTAACATTTCGGATCTGCTGAATCATCGGGTGGAATTTGAGGAAGCATAATTTTGATGCTCGCAAATAAAGCCGCTTCGTGAATATCGAATCTCCAAGTACTTTCTTTCGGAAATTATTGTGCTCTCGAGAGGCAAACTTTCATATATCTTGAAAAATATGTTACTAAAAAAACCTAATGCTTATGTTATAATCAACATACGAATAAATAATTTATCATTAAGTGTTCATTAAAGAAAGTCTCCAACTTTTTTCAAGGAACCTGTTTATGAACGGTGATTTCACCTTCCACCTTTCTCTTGAATCTGTTTCTGTGGAGAAATGTTCGCAGTTTATCTTAAAAGGAAACTTTTAAAATGCAATCAGTCACAAAGTTTTTTCCATATTTTTCAAAATTCGACGAAACGGAGAAATTATGTAGGTACTATTCACATTTGACGACGAAGATCCAGTTCGTATATCGTCTAAATATTGGTGCAATGTATAAGGATAAGAATTTATAATTATATTTTGGGATGATTTCATTAGGCCCTGAGAACCAAAAAACTCAATTCGTGTAGGTGAAAAAAAATAAACGTCATTAGAAAACCGGCTCGTAATTCAGTTTCGGGGAAAATATACTGTATTCAGTCGTACTAGTGTATTTCAATGAAATCTGGTATATGCCATTTTTTTATTCTTAGACAAACTCTGATAATCTTGCAAAATAAATGAAGAAAGAACCTAATAAAGCTTTTAACAACGACAATAACAAATGTTTCGTTTAAACATTTTTAGTTATCTCATAGTCGGGTCAGAAATATCGACCTCCGAACTTTTCACAAACGATTCATTTTACATCAACGATTTTATGGTTCGAAAGAATGCCAGATGTTGTTTTGATGCACATTTTAATGCATGCCTCAGTGCACCTGCTCCGTACGAGTATGGTTTACAGTGTTGCCATTTACGGAGGTGACAACGAACTGAATGTCTCTTCGACTTATTTCTCCATATATAGGACGGCGCACTAGCGCTGGTGGTATATAGCTGAACTAAAAGATTGTACAGTACAGAAATATGGTGCGTTCTGACCTCAAAACGATTTTTTGATATGTTGATCTCTGAAGTCTCCTGAGTCTAACAAGCTAAGAAACAAGGCAAAACGTTGTGACCTCCGATTTCGGAGGTGAGAGCGTTATATATGAGGTGACAACGCTTGTTGAGTTTATATTTTGGAGGTGACAATGACCATTAATAACTATATATATATATATATATATATATATATATATTTTTTTTTTTTTTTTTAAATATCACCTTTTTTTTTTTCAAGGGTTGAAACTCAGTCGCCTGCCGGACAAAACCCGTCAAGGCAAACGCTGCAGCTATGGTCCTTGCAGAACCCTTCTCACAATCCTCACTGTTGCAAGAATAACCTGTTTCTGGGCACTGGATATGATATCACGACCCAGCTGCAATCTTTCAGTGTTTTCTTGAAGGTGTTTTTCAACCAGTCCATTAACGGAAATGATCATGGGAAGGATGCTGATGGACTTCAGACGGTACATTTCGCGGATCTGGTAGGCCAGATCACCGTACTTGGATATCTTCTCGGAGTAAGCTCTGGCCAAGTTCTCGTCAGCTGGTATGGTGAAGTCCAGCAGCAGGCACGTTTCTCTTTCTGCGTCGAACACAGCGATATCAGGCCTATTGTGGGCGGACCCTCTATCCGTGATGATTGTTGTGTCCCAGTAGAGTCTGAAGCGCCGATTCTGCAGGAGTGGCTTTGGCTGATACATATGCTGCTGGACCTCCTCTATATATATATATATATATATATATATATATATATATATATATATATATATATATATATATATATATATATATATATATATTTAAGGAAAGATATAACGGCATGCAGACAATTGAATATTTTTGAAATTCCGGAAAAAGTCACACACCGTGCAGGAATCGAACCTGCGTCTCCCTACTTTCCGGGCATGGGGCCTTGACCACTGGGCTAACGATGCATATGATACTTTTTCCGGAATTCAATATCCTGAGGTTAGTGAGAGGGGGGTTCCTAGGTGGGGAGCAATGATTCACCATCATTAGTCAGGGGATTCCACTTATCCTTCACTCTACGTCATCGAATTTTTTCGATTTCAGTTATTAGATCGGATTTCGGATTCCGACCAATGATGTTATTTAATAAGCCGAGAATAATACATGAAGATAGGTTTAACGTCTGTAAATAATAATTAAGGAAAGATATAACGGCATGCAGACAATTGAATATTTTTGAAATTCCGGAAAAAGTCACACACCGTGCAGGAATCGAACCTGCGTCTCCCTACTTTCCGGGCATGGGGCCTTGACCACTGGGCTAACGATGCATATGATACTTTTTCCGGAATTCAATATCCTGAGGTTAGTGAGAGGGGGGTTCCTAGGTGGGGAGCAATGATTCACCATCATTAGTCAGGGGATTCCACTTATCCTTCACTCTACGTCATCGAATTTTTTCGATTTCAGTTATTAGATCGGATTTCGGATTCCGACCAATGATGTTATTTAATAAGCCGAGAATAATACATGAAGATAGGTTTAACGTCTGTAAATAATAATTAAGGAAAGATATAACGGCATGCAGACAATTGAATATTTTTGAAATTCCGGAAAAAGTCCCACACCGTGCAGGAATCGAACCTGCGTCTCCCTACTTTCCGGGCATGGGGCCTTGACCACTGGGCTAACGATGCATATGATACTTTTTCCGGAATTCAATATCCTGAGGTTAGTGAGAGGGGGGTTCCTAGGTGGGGAGCAATGATTCACCATCATTAGTCAGGGGATTCCACTTATCCTTCACTCTACGTCATCGAATTTTTTCGATTTCAGTTATTAGATCGGATTTCGGATTCCGACCAATGATGTTATTTAATAAGCCGAGAATAATACATGAAGATAGGTTTAACGTCTGTAAATAATAATTAAGGAAAGATATAACGGCATGCAGACAATTGAATATTTTTGAAATTCCGGAAAAAGTCACACACCGTGCAGGAATCGAACCTGCGTCTCCCTACTTTCCGGGCATGGGGCCTTGACCACTGGGCTAACGATGCATATGATACTTATTCAATTGTCTGCATGCCGTTATATCTTTCCTTAATTATTATTTACAGACGTTAAACCTATCTTCATGTATTATTCTCGGCTTATTAAATAACATCATTGGTCGGAATCCGAAATCCGATCTAATAACTGAAATCGAAAAAATTCGATGACGTAGAGTGAAGGATAAGTGGAATCCCCTGACTAATGATGGTGAATCATTGCTCCCCACCTAGGAACCCCCCTCTCACTAACCTCAGGATATTGAATTCCGGAAAAAGTATCATATGCATCGTTAGCCCAGTGGTCAAGGCCCCATGCCCGGAAAGTAGGGAGACGCAGGTTCGATTCCTGCACGGTGTGTGACTTTTTCCGGAATTTCAAAAATATTCAATTGTCTGCATGCCGTTATATCTTTCCTTAATTATTATTTACAGACGTTAAACCTATCTTCATATATATATATATATATATATAGATTTGTTCGACCGCACATACAGACCCAAATCGGTATACTCGACCGACTTTTCAGTCCAAAAGTGACGTTTTCAGACCCGGCTTCGGGACTGGTAACGTTCGACTATAGAAAAGTAATGAGGGGGTTGAGGGGATGCTAGGGGTGCATTTTGAGCCGGGTCTGAAAAGTCGGTTATACATGTGATTATATATGGAAAAGTTTCAGTGTTTGGCCAGTGCGAGGGCGCTTCAGTCGACATCAACTTGCTGTATATAATTCGTATAGTTGACCAACGCATTGGGTCCCTGAATATGGCAACGCTGTTTTTCGTTCATACACCTCAAATACACTATTCGAGTACTTATACGATCCCGGTATGGACGAACGTCGTCATGGGTCTTAGTGAATATTTCGAATAGACTCGTAGATTTGATATATTGGATTCTCTTGATATCAATAGGAAGTGCAGATTCTCCGGTATGGAAGCTAATACAAACCCGAGGAATATAACTGTAAACAAAGTGTTACCAAGTAGGTACCTACGTGTGTCTTCGAGTAGGGGTCTCCTTTCGAAAGTGAGAAGAGAGACTTTTTTAAGTTCTGAAAAAATGGCATTTTGTGAGCAAAGAAGAAGTTACAGTCACATACTAAATTTTTTGTTTCCGATTTACAAGATTCGTTCATTCACAATCACAAAGGGGGACAAAGGAGAAATTATTTACATTTCCCATTTCAAAATTCATTTTCAGAATGTCAATATCATATTATGACGATATGTTTGTTGTGCTGAAAAATGACAAAGGGATCAAAATCTCAAGATGGATTCGTGTCCACCTGCCTGTGGGCACCCATGTAGGTACACAATATACAGGGTCCGGCAGAGATGTATGACGTTTTTTGGATGCGTATAACTCGGCGAAGGGGAAGCCTAAATTTTTCGCAATGGTTGATATGTGACCGCAAGGAGTTGCCATTATTTCTTGTACAGTCGCCATGGAGCCGTAAACGCTAGAGCAACGGGTGTTTGTGTACGATAGTTTCATTGAAACCGATCGTTCTGTGGTAGCAACTCAACGTAGATTTCGAACACATTTTAATGTTGGAAGGCATGGACGTGTTCCTTCACGAAACACCATCCTAAAGTGGGTGCACAATCTCCGGACGAGAGGTTCGTTGAGCCCTGGTGTACCTAGGGGCAGAGAAAGAACTGTTAGAACTCCGGAAAATGTGGCCTACACGATCTCACCCCATGTGATTTTTTTCTGTGGGGGCACCTAAAATCTCGTGTATTTATTGACAAGCCACTTACTCTTGACGAACTTTCTCTTGCAATCACCCGCGAAATGCAAGCAATTCCAAACAACATGCTGGAACGATGCATGGACAACTTCACAAATCGGCTGCAGGAGTGTGTGGAAAAACAGGGCAACCACTTAGATGACATCATCTTCCGTTCATGATTATTTTTTATCTTTTTTTTTTGATGTGGTATCAATGGCAAACTCTCATGTACATTTAAAAAAAATAAAATTTCATTTTCCTCAAAATCTCACTTAGTTATGATTTTTTCAAAAACGTCATACATCTCTGCCGGACCCTGTATTTCATTTGATTATTAAGGAACTAGTAGAGCTCAGCAAACTACTTTATGATAGATCAACCTTTTCGCCATAATCCACCAAAAAAGGAATGTTTCAAACCCATGATAGATCAATGAATATTTGAAATGTTTACGTATCTCTCGAGCCCTCTTCGGGTTTTTGGAATGTACGATTTTGAGGTAGAATACGGGCTAACGTGAAAAGCATCAAAAGTTAAAAAAAAATTGAAAAAATATTCATTTGTAAGACATGTCCACAAAATCGAATACGTCAATTATATACCTGGCTAATCACGTGATATACTGCGGTTTCAACTGGAAGCCAGTGGTGCGTTATCAAAATACTCTCAAATAATTATTCTTACAATATAGCTGACAGACGTCTAAGGATTTAATTTTCAGCGCTCCCAAGAGAAAAATAGTATTTTTTCCTCATATTTGGAAGAATGTAATATTTAAAGGAAATGCCCACTAGCTTATGCCTACAAGGAATCATTCCCTGAAAGCTTTTGCACTTATAAGTACCACCCTGTATAATTAATAATTTGTTTATAAATGGAGTGTGATTCAGTTGAAGAGATTATCACAATATGCTGAGTTTTGGAATTTCATAGAAATGAAAGCTAGGAATGATGTAAAAGATGTACCAGAATCGGATAATGATTATACAATATACAGGGTGTAGAAAAAACATGCGGCACAAATTTAGGGGGTTATTCCTTGGCCTATTTTAAGAATATTTGTACCTTAGACGATTTTTCGAAAATCGTTTCATTTCGAAGATACAGGGCTAGATTTGCAAAGAAAAATCTATTTTTTTTTCGAAAAGATACAGCAGATTTCATACGTAGTTGGTTACATTTCCATTATGACATAAATCATTTACTGTTTTTGATAGTTGTCAAAGGTCATTTTCAATTTTCTCTAGTATTTTTATCTGATAATTTTACGTTTGTTAGTAACGTTCTCTAATATGAATCGCTATACGAACGCCGAGATGACTGATATGCATTTTATGTATGGACTTGCTAATGGAAATTCGGTGGAGGCTAAGCGGTTGTACGGTGAACATTTTCCCAATCGTTATGTCCCAGATAGAAAAACCTTCCAAACTATCCATCAACGCCTTAATGAAACAGGCTCATTTAAACGAAGTGGAGGACCAGGTAGGCCAAACACAGTAACAACAGTACAATTAGAAGAAAATGTATTGAACATGGTAGATGAAGATCCAGGTACTTCTACCAGAAAGTTGGCAGATACGTTCAATGTTAATAACAAGACAATTTGGAACATTTTAAAGCGGCAGGGCTTGTATCCATACCACATTCAGCGCGTTCAGGAACTTATTCCTGCTGATTTTCCTCCACGTATTGCATTTTGTCAATGGCTTCTGCAAACTTTGATTCAAATCCCTCAAATACTGATGCTGATTCTGTTTACTGATGAAGCAAATTTCTCAAGAAATTCAATTAGGAACTTTCACAATAACCATGTATCGGCTGATGAAAATCCGCATGCGACACTTGAAGACCGTTTCCAACATCAATGTTCATTAAACGTTTGGGTTGGAATTGTGGGTAACTATCTTATTGGACCGGTATTTCTACCGGGAAGACTTACCGGCGAAATATATCGACACTTTTTGGAAGAAATACTACCTGGGTTTTTAGAGGATGTACCAATGGTAACAAGGATTGCGATGTGGTTTATGCACGATGGTGCACCAGCACATTTTAGTTTGGTTGCTCGTGATTTTTTGAACGCAACATATGAAGATCGCTGGATTGGCCGAGGTGGGCCTCACTTATGGCCTGCTCGATCGCCATACTTAAATCCCTTGGATTTTTTTCTATGGGGCCATTTGAAGTCATTAGTGTACACAACTGCTGTAGAAAATGTAGAAGATTTGAGAAATCGGATAATAGAAGGGTGCAACTCAATAAGAAACACCCCTGGTATTTTTGAAAGAGTTCGGCAGTCAATGAGGAGAAGATTGGATGCATGTATCATAGCTGGGGGTAGTCATTTTCATCAGTATTTGTAATTAAAAATCTTGCAAGTAATAAATATTGTTTTTTTTAATCCACCCCTGTATCTTCGAAATGAAACGATTTTCGAAAAATCGTCTAAGGTACAAATATTCTTAAAATAGTCCAAGGAATAACCCCCTAAATTTGTGCCGCATGTTTTTTCTACACCCTGTATAACAAGGCTCTTCTTTTTAGTAAACCAGTGATTCTTCTAAATCCGATTCTTGATTTCACCGATGAGAATCAAAAGTGAAATTGAATTTTCATTAGAATTTCAGAAGTTACACAATTGTGTTTTTCAATGTGATGAATGAAGGAGAGTAGTGTTATGAATTTTGTCTAGGTCCTACATACCTAATATATAGAGCTACTAACACATCACTGAGATTGATGTTATTGACATTCTGAAAAAAGTACAAGTTCTCAGTTCTTTTCGTTACTTAATATATTTTATTGTGTTTTGAATATTTATTTCCTCATTTTTGAAAGCATTCCTTCTGTTATATTTCATTCATAAGATCAAAACATAAATTAAATCTACCATTCCGTACTGATGGCCATCGTGGTTGTGGAATTCTTCTAGGTGAACTATGTTGCATTACTCAAGCCCTTTTACTCCATAACCATAATAAAGGCGTTGTAAAGGAATACAGGGTGTCCGGGTTCAACGTTCATATATTTCAGGGGGTGATTCTGGAGAGTGGAGTTCAAAGTTAGATTATATCAACTTAGGCCCTAAACCACCAGTGCTAGTGCATGACCAGTGCCAGTGCTTTAGCATGACCTCCAAAGTCCAACTAATTTGCGATAACTATGTCATCATTTGTCGAATTTAAATGAAATTCAGTACATGGGGGTTTCTGGATAAACTGAATCGTCTGATAACAATGGCGGATTTACGAGGGGGGGGGTAATGAGTATCGAAGACCTAAGAAGAAGTTACATTTCAAAGTTTATTTGAGGATGTTGTGTACCTGAACTACCTGATTTAATGGTTTTCAATCATATTACCCCCCATGAAGAAGAGCTATATCCACCCATGTCTGATAACCGATTCTCATTAGTAGAGGAAAATAATACTTTTAATTTTTGAGATTATGTTAGTCGAAGACATGGTCTCCTCAACCATTTCGGAGCAAAAGAGGTACGGCGCTACGGAGCCCCATCCTATAGAAAAAAATGACTTAGAATGCATTTCATCACACTAAAATACTTTTATTCCGAGATAGCTTTCAATTTGAAAATATTTTAGGAGTCCATTTCTTCGACTGAAATTTCAATTAGATCATCGACTCAAAAATTGAAAATGATTTTTTGAGACACCCCCTATTATCTCTGCTACTAATGAGAATCAATCAGTTCTTTTACAATCAAATGATCAAGTTCATCCAGAAAACTCCATGCTATGGAGTTCATTTAAATTCGATAAATTTTGGTGCAGAACTAACCAACTAACGGTACTTTAGAGGTCACCCGTGGAATGCATTAAGGACCTGAGTAGATATGGAAATATCTTCTAGTTTCGATATTAAGAATCACCTCCTGAAATATATGAACCTTTAATCCTGACACCCTTTATGTAATTGTAATTCGTTATATATGACGGCATCCAGAATTGATTCTAAGTTTTTTTACAGTGTACCGGGCTGGTCAAGCTACACCAGCATTCAGCCTTTTTCACATCACGTGATAATATATGCGTTCAAATAATTCAAACTTCCAGCCGAACCGCGAAGAAATATTAAAAGGGAAAAAAGAAAAATCAAATATTTCATTCATGAAAACAACAATAAAATGTGTCAGATTTTTTGTTTTCGGTTTAATTTTCTTTAATATGCGGTTTTTCTAAGAGAATTTGAAAACAATAGTTTTTGTTAGATCAGATTCTTAAAGTTTCAATGAGTGGAAATCTCGAGAAATGAGATAATTATTCCCACAGTATCAAAAAAAGTAGTTTGTAGATAATGATAAGCATATTTCATTCGTACGAATTATACGATCTATTCGTAATCATTACAAACAGCATAATAATCTAATGAGGCAAAATGGATTAATGCTCATTCAAAATGCCTGTGCCCTATAATATATAATATCAAGTCAAGGGCTTGATGAAAGTAACTTGAAAAATAATGCGATGTTATTCTTAATCCAATATGGCGGACCATCCAAGATTTCGAAATAGTTATATTTATTCACTTCTACAATATGGGTATCAAATGGAAGGGCTTGTTGAGAGTAACTCGAAAAATAATGTGACGTAATCCTAAAACTAATATTTCGGAAAATCCAAGTCAGTGACTATAAAAAATTGATTCAACAAATGAGAATGAGGAATTTCATCTTCACAGACAGCAAAATTGTTCACTTCGTGAAGATATTTAGCCTTCCCGTCGACTCACTAACACATATACAAATTCTTGCCATAACACCTACTCTTTCAATCCCTTTTATACATTGAAATCGTAGCGACTGATCCCGACAATCTGGCAACAGTGCTGGGATCGAAAACGTTGATCGTATTTGCCGTTGCAGTATATGTGGGATTGAAAAGTTGGCGCAATGTATCGGGTCTGAACAGGACTATCAGATATACAACTTTTTTGAATGAAACAAAATTTTTCCCCTCTCAATTTGCCTAGGGAGTTATATTTTAAAAGAGCCCATTTTTTGCATATATACTCGTAAAAAACATACGGATCATGTGGGTCTTAGGTCGCCTTGAGAACGTACCGGGACTGGATACGTCTGCCAGACAAATATATATATATATATATATATATATATATATATATATATATATATATATATATATATATATATATATATATAGGTGAACTCTGAAGTGGTGATTACTGGAAGTTCATGAACAAATAGATTTATTCTCCAGAAAAAGGTATCAAAATAGTAAATAAGTTATAAAAGAACAACTGTAATTACTGGCTTCAAAATTCAATATCAAAGACCTTCCCCCATATCTCAGAAATCAAAAAATACAAACCATTTTCGGTTAAACAGTCTTTTTTGAACTGTTCAAAAATTAACCATTCAAGTACATGAACCAAGAAAACAAATCCCCTCAAATGATTGAGCCCTTGACAAATGATGTGAATCAATCAGTCTAAACTAATGAAAACGAAAATATCCAAGAAAAATAACTCGTTCAGTAACACAGTTTCATATATTTGATGTTAAACCACTATCATTTCGATGACAGGTTAATCAATAGCGGTTGTAATTTATATAGGTGATAGATGTTTTTCAGTCTTCATTGGCTTTTTAATTTCATTAACAACGGCAAAAATATTGCCATTCCATGTCCAACAATTTTTTACCCCCACGATTGACCGCACTTTCGCGGATTGTTTTGTGTGACAGCATTTCACAAAGCACGAATAAAGAACCCTCAAAATGCTTCTTGGCCCTATAAACATCCTCCTTGAACCATCTATTGACGAAAACAATCGATATAGGTCTCGGCTTGTTATGATTATCCCGTTTTTTGCCCATTCGATAACAATAATTGATATCTACATGTGTTACGTCGATTTTGAGTTTGCCCTTCATTAGGTTAGAACTACATTCTTATCTATAGTGGAAAAGCCAAAACGGAGGGTGCAAGTTCCGGCGTGGGCCTGCTCATTCATGACTTATACAAGAAGACAACATTGAGACCATAGATTACATCAATGACCGCATATTAATAGCGAAGATCACTCTAGTTTGGTAATAGGCCACTACATATAATTTCAGTGTATGCACCGGACGCCAGCAAACCAAACCAATCAGCGAGTTAATTTTACGAAAATCTACAGTCCCAAATAGATAAAATCCCACAGGGTGAAAACTTAATCTTACTAGGCGATCTTAACGCCAGAATCGGAAACCAGGTCGTGGACGGCCTGAAACAAGTATTCAACGAAGAAGTCCTAAACCAGCGAGGGGAGATGCTGACAGAGTTCTGTGCTCTTAACGAACTCAGAATCAACAACATATTCTTCAAGCACAAAATACAACACAAATATACCTTTCTAGACAACCGTAAATCGATAATTGACTACATTATAACCAACAGATCCATACATCCCAAACATATCCTGGACGTTAGAAGCATGAATTCAGCGAACATTGGTTCAGACCATAGTCTGGTCCTTGGTAAACTCAGAATGCACACATCACAGAAAAAGAGGAACACCCCGATATACGTGGAAAAATTTAACATTCAATCATTAGAAGACCAATTGACAAGGCAACTGTATGAAAATCGTTCAGAACACCACATAGCAAACAACAAAACGAAGAAAAAAATATTGAAATTAGCTGGGAAATACTGAGGAACAAGATACACAGGGCAGCTGAAGAAGCAATAGGAAAGAAGAAAGTGAATATAAACGGCAAACCAAACACGAAACCATGGTTCACCGAAGAGGTGAAAGCAATAGCTGAAGCAAAGAAGAAAGCTTTTCTGAAATCCAGAAGTGAGCAGACAAGAGAGGCATATCAAAACTACGTCACAGTAAGAAATGGGGTTAACAATATGGTTCACAAAAGAGGATATGGAAACTCTTAAGAGGTTTGAAAAAATCAACAAACGAAAGTATAGAAATAAAGAGCATGAATGAAGATCGGTGGATACAATATTTTCAGGAACTCTACGATGATGCTGACATCTCCGAGGGCGCCATGGACGCTGATGGTGGCGAGCGATATGGAAGAGACAGATGAACAAATGCTGATTACATTCGAACAAGTAAACGATGCGGTAAAAAAACTAGAAAACTGGAAATCCCCGAGCGAGGATCAGATAGGCAATGAATTGGGGGTAAAACGCTACTGCAAGAAATAACATCACTCTTTAGGAGGATATTGAAAATGGGTGAAGTACCGAAAGAATGGAAGCAAAGCATAACGATTCCACTCTTCAAAAAAGGAGACAGAAAAGAACCGTCCAACTATAGAGGAATAACCCTGGCTGCATATTGAAGTTGCTCACTAATATCATAAAAACAGCTCAGTCACACATTATTCCAATGAGCGAAGAACAGCAAGGCTTTCGAAAAAACAGATCCACAGTAGATGCCATATTCGTTTTTAGACAGATTGCAGAAAAAGTCATAGAGTACAACAAACCCGCATTCGTTTGCTTCGTGGGCCTTACAAAGGAGTTCGATCGCATTCGGCTTGCGGATGTCTTGAGTATTTTCAAAAAAAAAAAAGATACCCAGAGAATACATTTAATTGATTCGAAAGTTACACACCGACAATACCACCAAATTGAGAGTCAATAAGAAATTAACAACATCAATAAAGACGAGCACGGGAATCCGCCAGGGAGACAGCCTGAGTCCATTGCTGTTCAATATCGTAATGGAAAAAATCATAGAAGCAGTAAGGAAGCGCAGCCTTGGATACCGACTGGGACAACACCAAATACACAGCCAGTACTACGCGGATGACGCCCTCTTGGTCGCAGAATCTGAGGACGGTCTACAACGCCTACTATGTACATTTAAAGACACCGCAGAGAAATATTTCATCAAAATCTCCACCGCGAAAAAAAATCTATGACAATATCAAGGGAGCCTTTAAGATGCAAGCTGGCGATAGATGACATCACCATTACTGACCAAGTGATGCGCTTCGACTACCTAGGAGACAGAGTTCATAGCGACGGTAATCTCAAAGAAGAAGTGAGACAACAAGTCAACAAGGCCGCCATAATATCAGGACACCTCAAACACGGTATTTGGAAGAATAATGATCTAAGCATATAATGTAAGACTAGAATATATAAGACGTGCGTAATACCCGTGATGACGTACGCAGCGGAGACGAGACCTGAGAGTGCCGTAACCAAAAGACAGATGAGAACAAATGAAATGAAAACCCTCCGGAGGAAGAAGAGCATGGAATGAACATGTCAATAGAATGACGGATAGAAGACTCGCCAAAAGAGCAGGAAATGGAACGCCGATAGGAAGAAGACCACCAGGCAGACCGCCAAAAAGATGGAGAGATAGTTGGCAATCAACTTCAGGAGAGCAATGATTCTGATAACCCAGGCAAAACAGGCTTAATGCCTTACAAAAGCAGAAGAAGGAGAACAGAATTGGGCCTACTATACCGAACATAATTGGACCTACTATACCACCCTTTTGAATGCCCATTTCAACAGATTCTTGACTAGATTTGTGAGAGATTCCTTTCTTCGTAATCATCGTTTGTTGAAATCTTTCTGACAGGTACGACTCCAGCCATGCAAACACAACGCCATTAAAACCATACCTCTCTAGTTTTTTTAACAGAACTTTGTGATTAACACAATCGTATGCTTTAGTGAAGTCCAAAAATAGTCCTATAACATGGTTTTTTCTCTCTTTCCGTGAATTCAAAATGGCAGTGTGTGTTTCTCTGCCTTTCAAATATGCATGCTAGCTTTTGTTAAACATATCATCAGCTACAAAGTACTCCATTACCTAATCTGCTGCTTATACAGTTCTCGAATACTTTCGAAAAGCTGGGCAGTAACAGTAAACTTATTGGCCTATAATTTTCTAGTTCTGAAACATTTCCTTTTTTATGTAAAGGGTTGACGGTTGCTAATTTTAATGCATCTGGAAATATTCCTGATTTGAATGATGATCTTTTTGCATATGTGAACGGTGTACTGATTTCATGAATGCAAAATTTTAGGAGTGATGTTGGAATCTCATCATAGCCACTGCTGTCCTTGTTTTTGAGGCTTTTCACATAACAAGTTATGATTCAGCATGTGATTGCGCGGTACCAGAACGCGATCATTTAGGTAAAAATATTTTGTGTTTCTCTGTTGAGGAGGTTTTGGGTCGGCTCGACTCGTTGGATACTCGAAAGGATCCTGGACCTGATGAGATTTCCACCTTTTTTCTTAAAAACTTTTCTAGTAGAGATCTCATGTTTGGATGTAAGGAATCTCAATTGCAAATTACTATACAGGGTCTTTCACGAGGAACCTCACCCATATTTATACGGGAAACTACTGAACGTATTTTCATGAAATTCAGCACTTATAAGTATTTCACGATGCTGATGAAATCTAAAATATTTTCAAGGCATGAGCACCTCCGTTTTTTCCGGAAATGACGTCAACTTCCGTTTTTCAAATTAGAACACCATTTTTTTATTGCAGAAATAGATTCCTTAGAAAATTTCAAGTTATTTTGATGTAAAATTTTTCAGTTTTGGTTGGAAAATTCTCTCCGAGCGGGAAAATTCGAAAAAAAAATCGAAAATAGAGCTCCGCTGAAACAAGAATAACTTCGAGGTTTTTGGATCGAAAATTTTCATTTTTGGGATTTTTCAAGATGTAAGATTGATGTATCCACTTTAAAAATCGAAATCGCGATTCATGATACTTTGGGTGAAAAAATCGCTTTCAAAGTTAGGGATGACAAAATCGTGAAAAATCAATTTTTTCAAATTAGAACCCCATTTTTTTATGGCAGATATTGAATCTACGTTAAAAAATAATGTGAGTGTATGCATCACACCCTTGCCCTAAAGTGGTTATTTTCTGAGTTATTCACTTATAATACCACAAGAGCTTCAAAATTATCGGGTATTTCCCGATAGGTTCGTTGCAAACAAATGAAGGAGTCAAGTTTTTCAGGTTAAAAAATCACGAGCGCGAAGCGCGAGTGATTTTTCCTGAAAAACTTGACGACTTTATTTGTTTGCAGGGAACCTTGAGGGAAATGCTAGATAATTTTGAAGCTCGTGTGGTATTCGGGGGATTATTTTTCCGTCCCAAATGTCGGCCAATAGAATTGCACCATGAGACGAAATGTACAGTTAACAAATAAGAATTTCATAATGAATAAAACAACATTTAATTAAGATAAAGACTAGTGCAATTAAAAATACAATTGTTGTAAACATTGGTGCATGTTTTCTTCAAGTCAGAGTTATCGGTAATGGTCCCAGAAGAGGTAGATGGCATGAGGTTTATGCTGTTGATGGCATTTTCTGCAGTAGGCTCACTCCTTCGCAGTTTCTTGACAATTAATTCGTGGTGTTCCTGGTCGAGTTGGAGATACGGCTTGATGGAGTTACTGTTGGCATGTCCAGTTATTTTGATTATCTGCTGCTCTCCCAGGCCCGATTTCGCTAGATTGGAGACGGCTGTTGCACGACTGGAGTGATTGGTGATTTTTTTGTTACCAAGGTCAAGCCCAGCTTTTTGTGCTGACTCCTTAACCCACTTTGAAATCGTGTTTTGGCCTACTGGGGAATCCTTGTACCACCTAGCGCCTGGAACTTTATTCCAGAATGGATTTTGGGTCAGGAATAGTCTGTCGCTCTTGATATTGGCATCTCTCTTCTCTCTCAATTTCTGGAACAGTCTCACTGGGCACTTGTCAGGGATTTCCCGATTCTCCACCAGCCACTTGCTGTCTGATAATTTTTTATCACCACCTTGTGTGGTCTTGCTGAAAATTGGATTGTATTCAGTTCTCCCAGTTGTTTCCCCGTCATTTCGCTGTTCTGCCTTGAAGTGATGTATTGACGCCATGCTGCCCTCACCACCTCTCCAAGCCAATTCCACTGATATTATCATGAATAATTTTTTCTGGAGGCCATCAGGAGTTTCCTCGTCCCAAACAGTGGTCATTGCATCCCAATCTTTTTCCTCCAACGCTGCTGCACTTGCCCTCCGTTTTTCCGGAATAGATTGTAAAGCCTTACGCTTGGCATCACGAGCTCCTCGAGCGGTCTTGAATGCAGCATCCGAAAATGGGTTGATTTTGATGTCGAAATCGTTCAAATACTTTTCTTGAAGTAATTTTGCAGTCTGATTCCACATTGTTTTTATTGTACCTTCCTTATAGTCTTCTCCATCCATTTTCTTCATATTGTAAGCGTAATCTTTCATAATGTTTGCCAATTGCGCTTCACTCGTTTCAGCACTCAATGTGTATTCCCTCTCAGTACAAAAAGTAGTAAATTGGTTCCAAACTGTTTTTTTTGACTTCTCCGTATTAATGGGAACATTTCCTTTGACTTTTTTTATCGATGGTGGACAGAGAACAAACTCCAAATCGACTCATTTTCATGCAAAATCTCCAATTTTCACAATTGAATTCAACCTGTCAGTTTGACGTGTGATTAATTTGACTGGATCATGTTTTGTTTTTTATATATAGCAACTAACAGAGAAAATTTTCAAAAAATTATCAGTATAATACCATGTAGGTTGTACCATGTGACGTCGAATGGTGCAATTCTATTGGTCGATATTTGGGTCGCAAAAATAATCACAAAAAACTGTTTTTCGTCTTGAATTTTCAGCTATTTCTTTTCCCTTCACGCCAAAAAGATGAAATTTTCAGGAACTGTTACTTAAACCATGTTTTAGATTTTACTACCCTCATATGCAAGAGAAAAAAGTTACAGGTTGTTCCTAAATAGATGGCGAATTTATTCCTCTTTATTCAGTAGATGTAATTAATGATAACTATCATTAAAAAAAAAGAATGTAAAACATGGTAAGTTTTTGCATATGGTTCATAAGGAATTATTTATTTATCACTGGAGAGAAAACCGATGGCCGATTAGTTGAAATAAAGAGGTTTCCGATTCAAATTCGAATCCAAATTCGCCATCTATTTAGGAACAACCTGTAACTTTTTTCTCTTGCATATTAGGGTAGTAAAATCTAAAACATGGTTTAAGTAACAGTTCCTGAAAATTTCATCTTTTTGGCGTGAAGGGAAAAGAAATAGCTGAAAATTCAAGACGAAAAACAGTTTTTTGTGAATAACTCAGAAAATATCCACTTCAGGGCAAGGGTGTGATGCATACACTCACATTATTTTTTAACGTGGATTCAATATCTGACATAAAAAAATGGGGTTCTAATTTGAAAAAATTGATTTTTCACGATTTTGTCATCCCTAACTTTGAAAGCGATTTTTTCACCCCCTGTATCATGAATCGCGATTTCGATTTTCAAAGTGGATACATCAATCTTACATCGTAAAAAATCCCAAAAATGAAAATTTTCCATCTAAAAACCTCGAAGTTATTCTTGTTTCAGCGGAGCTCTATTTTCGATTTTTTTTTCGAATTTTCCCGCTCAGAGAGAATTTTTCAACCAAAACTGAAAAATGTTAAATCAAAATAACTTGAAATTTTCTAAGGAATCTATTTCTGCAATAAAAAAATGGTGTTCTAATTTGAAAAACGGAAGTTGACGTCATTTTCGGAAAAACCGGAGGTGCTCATGCCTTGAAAATATTTTAGATTTCATCAGCATCGTGAAATACTTATAAGTGCTGAATTTCATGAAAATACGTTCAGTAGTTTCCCGTATAAATATGGGTGAGGTTCCTCGTGAAAGACCCTGTATATTATTGTATGTTAGTTATTTCGACTAGACATTATTATTATTATTAATATCTCTTGCTCTTCCGCTTCAGTTGCTGTTCAATAGATCGTTAAGTTTGGACATTTTCCTTTCAAGTTGGAAATGCTGTGATTTTGTCGGTGGTAAGGGAGTTGAATTAAATCTCATTGTATTTGTCCATATTAATAATAATAATAACAAAAAAAAAATTAATAATTACTATTTTGGAGGAAGAACAAAAAAGGATGCACTCGAGGATCTGCACGATACAAACATCAACTGACCATGGATGCTGTAGTTTTAAAACAAGCCCAGACGAGGAAGAGGAATTTAAGTGTCTGTAACATCGATTATCAGAAGGCCTTCGAAACAGTGCCCCACGATTGGCACGTTGAGAACAAATATCCTAGTTAAGGTCGGCGTTTAAAGCGAGTAGGAAATCTCCTTCGATAGAGGTGCCACCGTGCATTTTATGAAATATCTCCATAGAACTTACATTATCACTATAAGTTCTATGAATATCTCTCTAATCATGAATGAAATGTACAATGGCGCTCTCTATCCGAAAATCGCCGAACTATGAAATAAGTCAATTTGTGGGTAAAGCAGGAATTTTTTCCCGCCAAAATTTGAATTTGGCCATTTTCTGCCAATTCCGTATTTCAAGTTGATCTTCTGAACGAAATTATCAGTAGATTCACTTTTAATCGGAAGTTGAACTATTTTCATGAGTCTTTATGTTGAAATAAAACAGAAGCATGGGTTGGCTCATTTTCTTCTATTTTTGAAAGAAAAACAATTAACTGTCGGAATGAAATCGATTAAAATTATTTCAACAAGAACCCTAATCCTTTCTGAGTTCACCCACAAAATTTCAGTTCTCAAAGTGAAACCGTTTTCGAAATCAACGTGAAATAAAAACACACTAGATTGAACGCCCACCTTGATAACATCAACGCTGGAAACATAAAAATATCAAGGGGGATATTTCAGGGCGATGCACTGTCACCGATGTGGTTCTGTATGGCTCTGAACCCATTGTCTTCCTTTCCGAAAAACACGAACAAGGGGTACATACTTGCAATGGGGAACCCGAGAAAATTATCCCATTTGTTGTATATGGACGATCTCAAACTGTTAAGCTAGGACCAAAATCAGCTTCACTACCTCATAGATACAGTACGCAACTTCAGCAGCGGCATTGGCATGTCCGTTGGTCTCGATAAATGCGCTATCATCAATATAAAGAAGGGTTAATTGGAGAATACTCAGGAAGGGTTTCAGGACATCTGCAATATGTTACCAGAAGATACCTACAAATATCTGGGCACACCACAGAATCAAAGAATAGATCACACGAGTTTGAAAACAGATTTCATGGCGAAATATAAAAACAGGGTTACCAAAGTGCTCAACTGCAAGCTGTCCGCAAAAACCTTATAGATGCGTTGAACTTCTGGGCGACGCCGGTCCTGACCTATTCTTTTGGAGTCTTAAAGTGGTCAGATGCTGATCTGAATGAGTTGGACCGACTCACCCGGCGCCTGACGACAAAATTCCGATGTCAACACACCAATGCATCGGTGAAAAGGCTTCATCTACCTAGACGGGACGGCGGACGAGGTCTGTTGAACCTCTATAGACTATGCAGAACCCAGGAGAAAAACCTAAGGCAGCGACTGCTCGAGTCTGAAGATAGTCTGATGAAATTGGTGACAACAGAAGATAAGGGATACACACCCCAGAATCTGCAACACAGAGACATGACATTCGATATCAGAAGCTAGGATAGAAGTGCATGGCGGAAACAAACTCTGCACGGCGGATTTCCCAAACACCTTGAGGGAGAGAATATCGATAAAATATAGAGAGAATGATTAATCGGTATTCAGACGGATTTTCGAATTTCGGAAAAAGTTTTCACCTCGAACGGGAGTCGAACCACGTATCTTTGAATTTCTGGTCCAAGGTGTTAGCCAATTACACCACCGAGGTTACTCATCTTTCCGAAATTCGATGTTAATGATGCCGCGCAGACCAAGATGTCTGCGTGGGTGAGAAGGTTAATAGGTGGGGGGAAACACATTCGCTTTCATCATTCACATTGGCTAACATCTTGGACCGTAAATTCAAAGATACGTGGTTCGACTCCCGTTCCAGGTGAAAACTTTTTCCGAAATTCGAAAATCCGTCTGAATACCGATTAATCATTCTCTCTATATATATTTCACAGACGATAACTTCCAATTTAATCGATAAAATATCTTTTTTGTCATGGTTGAATTCGAGACAATTGTATCCTGAAACTGAGGGATTTCTGACGGCTATTCAAGACCGAGTTATAAGAACTCGCAACTACGAGAAACACTTTTTGAAGCTTAACGTGGAGGCAAATGCAGGAAGTGTGGAGCAGTTGGCGAGTCTATTGGGCATGTAATAGCCGGTTGTCGAGTTCTTGCCGACAATGCAAGTGACAAAAATTGTTCACCAGCAGTTAGCTCCTAGGCATGGTTTCTTGGATACATGTCCGCCATATTATAGGTATCAACCTGCAGCAGTGTTAGAAACGGACACAGCGGTTCTCTATTGGGACAGACCCATAACAATGGATAGAACAGTGGACTACAATAGACCGGATTGATTGAGAAGGATCAGAAGTATGGGGTGATAATTGATGTGACAGTACCATTGACTCATAACATTGGAAGAACGGAGTCGGAAAAAATAACGAAGTACGAGAACTTGGCATAGGAACTGAAGAATATGTGGCAATTGTCGAAAGTCACTATTATACCATTGATGATTTCGGCTGAGGGAGTCATGTCACTCATCTCCAAATAATTCAAGAGAAATCTTCAAAAGATCGAATTATCCCAGAGGATCGCGGGATATGCACAGCAGGCATTGCAAACCTGTCACATCGTGCGGAAATTCCTGAACTACTGGGAGAAACTAAAATGTTTTTTCACTTGTTTATAGAAGAAATACCAGCTCCAGCTGAGACCGGGAGACCGATGATGAAGATTGATAATAATTTTATTGGTCTAATAGACATTACATGAAATGTATAAGACAAGTCAAAAATCAACAGAAAATTCCGAGAAAATTTAAAAGGAGAAATCTTACAAATATCTTATCTACTAGGTACTCATCTATACTATAGGACGATTTATCCAAAAGTATCATTTTCACAGTTTTTCAAATTCATTTGTACTCGTAGACTTCATTGAATTGGGCAAATGTTTGAACAGCTTTATTCCTTATTATGATGGGCAGCTCTCAAATTTTGAAGTCCTATGCAACGGTAGACATGAAGTTTTCAGCTTTCTTGTTCTAAAAGAGTGAAAACTTGATAATTCACAGAAACTTTCAATATTGTGTCTTATGAAAAGGAGACATATGTATATATAAATACAAGGTACGGTCAATATTCTATGTTGCAAGAAAAGTGGTCTACAGAAAGTAAGTGGGCTGATGTTGAAGATCATGCGTAAAATACTTTTCTGTGCAACTAAAATTCTGTTTACATCTGTGGAAGTTCCCCATAACAATATGTTATAGTTTAAATGGCTGTAGACCAAACTGTAGTAGACATCCAATACAGATTTAGGCCCGGTTCCACCAACATCAACCTTAAGCGCGATTAAGTAAACTCCAGTTGAGTTAACCAAAAAATTTAATCGCGTTTACCGTCAAATTCGTTTCACCATGCTGTTTTTTGGTTAGCCTAATCACGTTTAGCTAAACGTGATTTTGGGGATAGTCATATCTGGCAACAATGCAACAGATTGCCATTCTGTGCTCCATAAGTGTATCCCCACCTTCAATAGTCTATGAATCCTTTTAAATTTCAAATTCAGCGGACAACGGACAAATTTATTTGAATTTATTTCGGTTTCTTTATTGAAGAATATGTCTGTAGAAAAAAGGAAGAGAGATATAAACTTCTCCGTTGCGGAAAAAATATGTTTGGTGGATTTAGTTGAAGCCCGGTTCCAGATTTTGAAAAACAGAAAAAGTGACGGTGTGAGCGTGAAAAGAAAAATGGAGGAGTGGAAATCTCTCGCAGAAGAGTTCAATTCCCAGAATTTGAATGTCCTGAGAAATTGGACTTCTCTCAAGAGTTCGTGGGAAAATTAAAAAAAAATCACAAAGAAGATGATCACGCATGAGAATGCGAGCAGAATTGCTACAGGTACACACCCTTTACATAATGCTGAATTTTTGAAAATACTTTATGATTGCTGTAGGTGGAGGACCCCCAGTAATTAAAAATGTTCGACCAGAAGAGAAGCCCCTGTTCGATAATAAGGTGAGGGCTCTCATTTTACCTGTGGCTGTCGGATTATCTAATCCATATGATACTGATTAAGCTGTTTCAAGTGGTAAGTTTTATTCACTGTTCTCCCACTTGTAATATATAACACTTTTTGATTATTTACAGCTGTGTATATGGATAACAATGGGGCCAGTTCAGGAGATGATGAGGTAAACCACCAAAATGTGAGTAGAACGTGGAGCGTTTCAAATTGTTACGACCTTATCTCACTGAAACTGCTGTATTTTACATTATTTGAGATTTGCAGGATGAATCTATAAATGGGGATTGGTCAGCGTATTCCCCTGCTAACTTGAGGTCGCCAAGGACTGGGATACTGAGAGAGTTTCCTGCAACATCCCATCAAATAGAACTTGGACACAATGAGGATGTGATACTTATTGCTGAAACCAATCTATTGGAAAACCCTGAGCCCTTGACCTCAGCCTCTGTTGCCCCTAAAGAGAATCCAGGATCATCCGCCAAAAATGGAGGTTCTAGGCATCGGGCTACAAGCAGGAGGCGTCCAATAATTTCAAATAATTTGAATGATGAGCTTGCGAAAGAGAAAATCAAAGCACTTAAAACTGCCAGTAAATATGCCGCAGAGGAGCATGAGTTGACGATGAAAATAAATTCAGAGAAACTCAAACAAGAGAAAATTCGCACCAAAATTCTTGAGGAAAAATTAAAAAAAATAAATAGAGGAGAATCACCATCCAGTGAAAGTGATAGTTTCCCATGATTTTAAGTTACTTTTATTCATGAATAAAATAATGATGATAATAAAGAGTTTTATTTCTCAATAATTTATTCACATACAAATCATACAATGCATTGATATACCTTCTGTATAAAAAGTACCCGGAATTGTAAAAAAAACACATAAATTTAAATTTAATCATCAATATTTATTTTGTCTCCTTCAAAATAGTCCCCATTGCTTACAATACAACTATGATATCGGCGAACCCACTTTTCCATGCACCGCTCATACGCCGCCAAAGGTATGGCCTTCAGTTCTCGTTGCGAATTTGTTTTGATGGCTTCAATGGACTCAAAACGCGTTCCACGTAGGGGCAATTTGAGTCTTGGGAATAGAAAAAAGTCGCACGGAGCTAAGTCAGGTGAATACGGCGGTTGTTCGATGGTATTTATTGAGTTTTTGGTCTTGTATTCCTTAATAATTATGGCTCGGTGCGACGGCGCGTTATCATCATGCAAAATCCACGAATTGTCTTTCCATTGAATGATTTGTACCAATCGTATGCTTGTGTTTTTGACATACAATTATCACCAAAGGCTTTTTTTAACATTTTCAATGAATCGGCACAAGAAAATTCGTTTGCAAGACAAAATTTGAGGCAAACTCTTTGATCAACTATTTTTTCCATTGTAAAATTCGCAGAGCACTTTTGAGGTCGACTGATACTGACAGCTGTTGTAAACACACTAGTTGACAGATCGCGCTCAAATTTGGCTTGGTAATAAAGGAAGGTCCTACCAACTTTAAGAAGAAAAAAATTACCGATTCCTTTTTGGCGGTTCATTTAAATAACATTTTCCGGGTACTTTTTATACAGAGAGTATTGTTTATCCTGATTACTCCTAGGTCTCCTGAGTAGACCCCTCTGAAACTAAAAGCTTTGAAGCTTGTAACCTGGGCCGGGTTCGGAGTAAGCAGTTCTGTTCTGTGTAGGCTTTGTTACTGTGTCCTTACGTCACCTTAGGCACAACACTGTTAATTTTTGACCCAACAGTGAGAATGGTGGCCCCTACCGAGACCAACAATAATTACATATAGGCAGTTCAGAGGGAAATCAGTTTTTCCGTTTATATTGTGTAGCACAGAAGAATATATTATATTCGTTATTCATATGGTCTATCAGCCTCCCTTCATTGTCTTTCCATGGCTACGAATCTAAAAAAGAAGAAAAAAACAGGTCAATTATTTGCGAATGAATCATGAAAATCTTTCAAAGTACCCTGCACTGTTATTATGAAAAATGGGTCAAAGTCAAATTGGCTGCATTAGTAAATTACCATGTGAAATGCTGATTAATAATTTTACGCCTCTCTCGAAAATTGGGATTCTCCCGTCTATTGGGTAGGTACATGTGTTGGAACAGTATCAACAGAGTTTTGCCCCATATCTCCCTGGGCTAAAAGTACATCCCATGGTGCAGGCAATTCTAAATCTGCGTCATCAGGTGGAACTTCCTCCCTTCGTCTCCTAAGAATATTATGGAGCACAGCAGTGGCCACAATTATGAGAAATGTCTTTTCCATCTTTACCCGAATCCCCAGAGCTAAAACAGGAAATCGCCTTTTCCAAATCCCGAAAACTCGCTCGATAGGATTTCTGGTCCTAATTATGGATTCATTATATAGGTGTTCGGCTGCACTCTCACATATATCTAATGGAGTCATGAGATAACTCCGGCAGGCATAACCACTGTCACCAACAAGAACACCATCCCCATAAGTCTGGTTTTCAAATCGAATTTTGCAGTGGCTATTATTGAAAATGTGGCTATCATGAGTACTTCCAGGCCATCTCGCAACAATGTCTGTGAATTCTAATTTCGCATTGCATACTCCTTGCACGTTCAAGGAAAAGAATCCTTTCCTATTGCGAAATAGTTCAGCATTGTCACCACCTATAACAATTTGTATCAGAATCGGAGTAATAATCTGAAAATTAATGACAAAATGGAATTTTTGCTTCAATTTACCTGGGGTTTGAATCTTGATGTGACTACAGTCAACCGCACCTAACACTCTGGGAAAACTTGCTATTTTAAAAAAATCTGCTTGAGTTCTCCGTTTCTCCTCATGTGTATTTGGAAATGTAATGTGAAGGGGAGCAAGGGATGCAATAGCTGCACTCACTCTATGTATGATTCGATGAGCTGTGGACTTGCTGAACCCACCAAAATCACCAGACGATAATTGATGACAACCAGTGGCATAATAGCGCAAGGTGCACAGCAATTGATTGATCGGTGACACCGAATTATTTCTGGAAAAATAGTGAATGAAATATGTGAAATGAACTAAATATATTATGATGATGGCTGAAGGACCTCAGGTCGATGGCCGTGAATAAACTTTTCTCTCTCTCTCTCTCTCTATTATGATGAATTACCTATTACTTGGATATTCCAATTGATCTTCTATGGATTCCAAGACATGGATGGCAGCTTCTTTCGATAGTCTGAATCTCACCATAAAATCAGTATCATCATATATATCGAAGTGATCCTCTCTTTCACGAACCCATCGAGGACGTCGTACAGCAAACTCGTCATCATCGCAAGATCATACAGGCGTTTTAAAGCAGCCATCAGAAACTTTTCACTACTAACAAAATCAGGATTATCAAAAATTAAGTTATGAAACATATATCTCTACTTACCAGTAATTATTTTATTTAATATTTTCTGAATTTCAATTTTTGATTCTCTTTCCAGACTAGCTTCTCTTGTACAAAATGTAAACACACGGGACTGACATCAGAATATAAATATAAACATTACCAAACTTTCCTACTTAACCAAAGTTAAGGTCGATAAACTCCGAAAAATGAGCAGTTAAAAATTAATCTCGTTTACGGAGATAAACCGGTTTAATATTTTGGTGAAACGTTTCTAACCTTAATCTAGGTTAAAAACCACAGATAATCTCGTTTACTGACTTAAACGAGATTAAAATCGTTGGTGAAACCCGGCCTAATGATTTTTATTTACAACCATATATGTAATGCTGTCATTATTAACGTCATTGAAGGTTGGGAAATGTCACATTACACACCTCTACTTCCCAACTTCACTTCCTGCCCTCACTTCCCGCCCTCATTTCCCGCCCTCATTTCCCACCCCCATTTCATCTATTCTACATGATTATTTTTCATTCTTTGGAGCTTTATTTAAAAAATCCTCTATATTCTTTCTCGAAAAAACGTTCGATTTCTTGGGCTCAAAGCCAACATTTTCTCGTTTTAGGAAGGCTAGCAGTTTCCCATGTTTCGAGATATCAGTTTTTTCTTCAACCTAGCATCGTTCGTATCATATACTGTACATTGCCCACAAAGTAGACGGCTTCTACTGTCTGCTATGTTCCCCAAAATATGCCAAGAGTACACTTTCGGAAGCGATATGTTTAACCTTTAACCTTTTTTTCTTCGCACCATTTCCAATATAATTCGAAGGCTTTTAGATACCTATGCAGCCTATGCTTACTTTTCTCTGGCACCGAACCCTGAACTGCTGCGTGAGCAGCCTGCAGATATTCTGGTGGAGTACAATCCATAAATTCATCGTCGGAAGACATGATTTTCAATTTATTATTCGCGAATTTAGTATTCGACTTTATCTGACATTTATTTATATTGGTGACAATTGTATACCCCGTAGTCAAGGTACCAATATATAGATCTACTTGATTATTCTGAGATCACCGCGTTCTTGGTGATTTGTCGTTAAACACAAATTTACTTATTTTAATTGAAACATGATGGTTGTAAATAAAATAGTATACAAACCTTGGTAGGAAGTTTCATTCCTGTCTCGAGATCATAACTAACTAATCTCACGATAGGAATGAATCTCTTCCCACCTCGGTGTGTAATATACTATTATTTCCAAACGTACGATAACAATGTCAGTTCTCGACTGACAGGATCATCGAAAAGTTCTATTTCTTCGCCTAGACGGAGAAATATTTACTTTTCCCTCCGGCGCGGCGCGGGCGGCAGGAAACTGGAAAAGTGTTGATACGAAAGAGATAACTTGGTTACCACGAACATAGATGCATAGAAAACAAAAACTTCGAATTCAAACGTCATTTTTATTTGATAAAGTTTTCACCGTTTCACTGCTGAGCATGGTTAAACTAACCGATGTTAAATATTTAAACGTTGTTTAGGGCGATGCCGATTGCACCGTCGAATCTTAATCGTTGTTTAGTTTAATCATCGATAGGTATGGCAACACCGCTCAATTAGAAAAATTTGAGCTTTCAGCGAAGCACATCATAGAAGATAAAGAAAAAATAATAATAATGGTATAACTTTCTTTAGTTGCATGATTGAAGTTTTGATGTCAACGACGTCATTGTTGAAAATTTGATTTGAATTTGAAATTTCATTTCGATTTTGTTATTGAAAAATGGGTAAATTTCCAGTTTAAGTATAAGGATATTTTAGAAAATAAAAAAACGGATCACGTTTCAACCCACCAAAAAAACGTAGTTTGGGAGAAAATTGCGGCAGAGATAAATGACTCGAATAGTGTTGGGATATTGCGTTCCAAAGAAGTATTGAAAAGATTTTATGAGAATCGGAAGAGAGAGGTGACATTCCTGTCAAAATTTGTCATAGATAAAGTCAAGATTTCCCAACTGTTAGAAAATATTCATTTCCTCACTGTAAGGTTGGCGCGATAGCATTGAGGAAACAACTCAGACTATTCAAAGAAACTCAGACTATTCAAAGGATTATTTTTTTCTCATGATTTATTCGGCAATTATTTTCAAGAAGCAGTATTTTCACTGCATCAACCAGATCTGGGGGTGTCTCAGGGGCCCGATTCTCAAATGTCTATCAGAAATGGAGAACGCGACAATATGTCGAGTGCAAATGGCTACTGACTTTCGAATTAGGTATTCTCGTGAACTACTCGACAGTGGGAAGTCACTCGACATTTTATGTCGAGTAGGGATATCTGGCAACTCTGCATTGAGAATCAAAGAAGAATATAAAGTTCGTTGAAGCATTCAAATATATTAACTCAATGGTTTAAGTCTAAATAATTTAAAGGAAATTTCATTGCAATCGAGGTTCGAGGTGGAAACTGCTAAGAAAACATATTGCTCGGCAAAACAAAAATCAAAATTAATTCAGATACTGCAAAATGAAAAAGATACGCGTTTCGATGTTACCATTTCTTCTAGATTTAGTGCAGACTCATTAGTCCTAGGTTCCACATAGGGAGATAGGGTATCTGTTAAATTTCTTACTAAATCTTTAAATATTCGAAATCTCTCAACAAACATGTTATCATTTAATGTCCTGAAATAGTCATAATAACAATGGGTATGCCTAACAAATTCTGTAGATTCTTTATTATCCCCCAGGTTTTGAATAGCTTGTAGGATTTCTACTTCTTCGTTCATCATTTTCAAAAGGATTCGCAAACGTACAAAGCTTATTTCATTCGCAGAAAATGACAATGTCGAAAGTGAAAAAGTAAACAAACACACTGGTCCGATCTTCCATGTGATGATTCTTCTGTTCTTCAGGTGTTCGAAGAACGCTACAGGCCCCTTATGTTGGGGGATCATCTCCCATAGATTAGAGTGGTTGTTTTTAGCGAAAAATCAGCAAAAAAGCAAGAGCAAATTGAAAACAATTCTGACACTTCATTTTCATTTTTGACAATAAGGTTGATTAAAGCAATGTCGAGTGGCTCCCACCCACTCGTCTTCATGTCTATCGATATTTGTCTAATGCGACATTTGAGAATACCAATTTTTGATTTCATTCGACAATCTGGTGATGTCGCATGCGACATTGACCCAATAGACATTTGAGAATCAGGCCCCTGATATAGAAAAATCATCATCACTTATCATTTCACACTGTTTTATCATCGGAAACACTAGCAATTTAAATTTATATGAGTCAACTTTGACAATTCAACATGAGCCGGAATTCTACTAGACCTGACTTCGTTCCTCTTCCTTTCGAGACTCTCAAGTCGATGGGTCCTGCAGTCGATTCCAGTATGAGTAACTGGGTGTGATTGCTGCACTCGAGCTGCCGGTAGGTTACCCATTTGTTGTTGGGAACAGAAAGCCCTGAAGCGAGTGCAAATTATGCAGTTCTTAACCACTTTGCCATTTTGCTCTTCTCAGGGATGATTATGGGATGTTTTTCGTTGTATGGAATTTTTGCGTGATGCAACCTGCCGCCTACCCTCAGAATCCCATTTTCATTCAAAAAAGGGTTCAGGCTTAGTTGCTTGCTTTTCTTGTTCAATGCCTTTGTTTTTAATGTTAATTCGAAAATAATTTCCTTGGACCATCCTGTAGAGTACCTACTTCCTAACTGTGTTGTAATTCCTCTGGAGCCAGATGAGCTGGGTGATTTTTCATCTTCCTGCACCTTTCGATGAATCTGATGCAGTATGCGATGCTACTTATTGTTTTGTCCATGAGGAAGCACTGATTTCTCCATTTTCTGCCCCGTTTTGAATAGTCATTACGGTTCTTGTCTCGTACACCATGTTTGAAGCATTTCAATCTGTTCAATGTATTCGTTTCTTTGCAACCACTCTGATCCATGAAACCATATGGATTCTTTTAGCCTTTTCACTGAGGTTCCTCTGGACGCTAAATCAGCTGGATTATTCTTCGTGTTTACATATCTCTATTGACCACCTGGAATATTCTGTTTGATATTGTTTACCCGGTTTGTTATGTAAGCACCTTGTTGTCTACTCTGCTTGTTTGTAATCCATGATAAAACAATTGTTGAATCCGTATAACACGTTATTGGAATTTTTCTCATGTCTAGAGCAGTAATGACTTTTTTCATCAGCTTGCTCAGCAGATCCGCTCCTTGTAGTTCTAGTTGTGGTATCTTACGTTTGGTCTTTAATGGTGCGACTTTTGCTTAGCTGTCAATAGATTAACGTGTACCACATTTTGGGGTGTGATCGCTTTGATGTATACGGTGCGGTGGAATAAGTGTTACCCCCCCCCCCCTATTAACTACTCTATTTTGATATCTTAAGAAAAAAGCTCAAACAGGTCAATTTTTATATTGAACGTAGTATGTTATGACATAAAAGTTACGAATTTGCATGGCCTCGGTCCTTGAATCTGCTCCTACCTATGCATCATCCACGTAAAAATTGTTCAATATAAATTGGGCTGCTCTTGGATAGGCAATCTTCTCTTCTTCGGCCAGTTGCTGCAATGTCCTTATCGCTAAGTATGAGGCAATTTTTGTCCCATATGTGAGTGTATTCAATTCATACACAGTTATAGGTTCCGTTTCTTGGAATCGCCATAATATTCTATGCATCTCTCGGTCCTCGGGGTGAAGTTTTATCATCCTGTACATTTTTTGTACCGTCAGCCGTCAACCTGAGTAAGATATCGGCGATGTCGTTCTGCAAAATTGGTCCTGCCGGCATTATTTCGTTCAAACTGAGTCCGGTCGTGGAAGGACAAGTTGCATTGAATACAACTCGTAGTTTTGTTGTTGATTTGTCAGCACGTACAACTGCTTGATGAGGAATATAGTAACTGGACCTTGATTCATCGTTGATATATGACCCATCGTTATGTATTCTTTCATGGACTCCTTGTAGTCTTCTGACAGAGATTGGTTTTTCCAGAACCTTTTCTCTAGTTGATACAACTATGCTATCGCTTCATTCGCTGTATCTCCTAAGTCTCTCTTATTTTAGTTCAAAGGAATACGAACTGTGTAAGATTCATTGCTGTCTCGTCTGCATGTGTTCTTGAAGTGTTCCTCGCATTTCCCGTCATCTTTTGCTTTGTTTTCAGTTTCTGGTTCCTCTAGTTCCCAGCTGATGGATGGAATGTTTTTCCATCCAGCGTCGACTTTGGGATATTCCACACTGATGAGTCCTAAATAGGACGAAACTGCAGTCGGTGCGATTCTCAGTTGACGTTGGATCATTCGGTCTGGTAGGGTGAACAGTATCGGAGACCTAGTTCGTATTCACATTTGATTTGTCATTATTTATAATGGCAAATGATTTGTGTCTTATTTCTTTCAATTGAATGGGTAGCTGCCTTTTCAGACAATAACTCTTCAGATTTCCTGTTGACTGATGAACGGTGGACCCGGGACGAAGCAATCCGGCCTAGGATACTCGCCCGGCTCACCTAGGCCAATGACCAAGGCTAGTTTTGCTGAGGATGTTCGTCTATAGAACTCTCAGAGGGATGTCTCCTCCACGATGCTAGGGAGTATGTTTTCCTTAGACACAGGCGATGTGAACAGTTTACCTTAGACCTCCAAACCATGTTTTCCCTATACGTGAAATATTATACTGAAAGCAACAACTCCAGTGCGTATACCATAATGTCGAGTGAATAGTTAAATGTGCAGTAGTCCTTATCGGATGTATAAGAATATTCTATGGGGCTAATGGCTAATGACAGTAAGTTCCACAATATTCAATAGAAATGCAATAATGAGATAGAATAAGCTTACATAAGATTAAATCCTGTGAAATGAAACAGAGTTATTTAAAATGAGGACCGTGTACATACCAGAGAACAAGGAAGCGTCTTTTAAAATACCTATACTAACATGGCGGATTCCTAGAAGAGAAACTCCATTTCAAAGGAACACTATTGTGAACCAGAATGAAAGTAAAAAAATGGACGAAGATGGGACGCTGAAGTGAAAGTGAAAAAAAGATCCTTTCATTTGTTGTCGTTCGCAGGTTAGTTTTCCTCCACAGAATCGTATGTCTTCGATGGTCACAGAAGAACAAGTTTACTTCATGGTGGATCTTCGATATGATTAAAATCTCCTATTCATGAAGATGCGAATTGCCTAAAGTTTTGTTTGAAGTCGTACTAATATTCATCATTCATAGAATTATAAAATAATATCAAATAAGTTCATTCAACGTAGTTCCACGTTTCGACAATAGACGTTGCAAAGTTGGGAGCCATGAAGTGGTCTGGCAACGGTGCATTTTATTTTATTGCAGGGTAGGAAATTCAGATATTGTCGTGTTTTAATTAATTTATTTATATTATTTACAGATTAACAGATGATACTACAAAGCTTGGTTTTTACGTATAACAGTCTCAAGAAGTACAGAACTATGAGCTATGACTTATGAGTGGTATCGTGTGTTCGCCATTGCTTCTTGTTGCGTCCTTGACTTGCTGTGTCGGTGTTGCCTGTTTTATCAACTGTCTTTTCACAGAACACAATGTCAATGTCATCACACTACACCTCCCTTCTTTTCTAATTAAAACCTATACATACATTTCTAACTTATATCTATATATACATGTAGCATTATGTACAGTTATAATCTTCGAAACGTTTGGGATTATTGGCAGAACGTTTCGGTCTACCCTTGGGCTTATTAATATGGGTCAATTTGGGTAGAGGCTTATTTTTATTGGAGTCTTTGATTATGAACTTTCTATTTCTTTCAACGATGCTTCCATTCTCTAATCTGACCGTGTATGTTCGAGGTTTTTCTAACTTGTTCAAAATCTTTCCAGATTGCCAAGTTCTGTCTGAATTCTGAACCCTCACTTTATCATCAACCTTAAAATCTTTCAGATTTCTGGTGTTCTTATCAAAATTACTTTTTTGTTTTTCTTGTCTGTTTTTAAGGAAATCCGCAATTCTCTCTCTTCCTTCCCTTTTCCCAAATAAATTAAATTTCGGAAGTAAACTGTTTAGTTCCCTATTGAACAATAATGTAGCTGGGGAAGATATATGAGAGTCTATAGGGGTAGTTCGATATTCTAGTAGACACAGATAAGGATCTTTGTTATCAAATTCAGCTTTTTTCATTATGTTTTTAAAAGACTGAATGGCACGCTCAACCATTCCGTTTGATTGAGGAAAAGTGGGACTGGATGTTACATGTTCAATACCCCAAGCCTCAGCAAAGTTTTTGAAATACTCTGAGCTGAAGTTAGTTCCATTATCTGAACGGATTTTTGATGGGATTCCATGAGTAGCAAATATTGATTTCAATGCATTAACTGTATGAACACTATCCAATTTTTCTAACGGTCTTGTTTCAATAAATTTTGAGAAATAGCCAATTACTAAAAGAAAATTTTTTCCTCTAAACTGATACACATCAGTACCCACACATTCCCACACATCGGTTGGAATTTTAGAAGGAATCAGTGGTTCACTTGGGTTTGAATTCCTGAAATTCAAACATGTATAGCAATTGCTCACAAGGTTCTCAATGTCTGCATTAATATTAGGCCAAAAAAGACAATCTCTTGCTCTGAGCTGACATTTTACCACACCTAGATGATTAAAATGAATTAAATCAAGCATTTCATTTCTTAATGAACAGGGGACAATGATCTTGTGACCTTTAAAGAGCACATCATTTATACTAATTATTTCTTCTCTGTGAGTCCAATATTTTTGTAACTCTACTGATAAATTTTGTTTATTTTCTGGCCATCCTACTTTTACCAATTTTAGCAATTCAACTAATACTAAATCATTTAATGTTTCTTTTTGGAATTTTTTAAATTTTTCTTTAGATACGGGAAGAGTTCTTTCAATTAGGTCTACTTGAGCTTCAATTTCATCTTGAATTAATTTATCTGATTCATTCGCTTCAGTTATATAATTTCTAGAAAGATAGTCAGCTAAAATAAGCTCAGCACCTTTTTTATAGATGATTTCAATATCATACATTTGCAGTTTTATCAACATCCTCTGTAGTCGAAGAGGTGCATTAATTTACGGTTTTTTATAAATTGACATTAGTGGCTTGTGATCATTCTCAACAATTATTTTTTTTCCAAAAATGTATTGGTGAAATCTTGTGCAACCAAAAACTACGGCGGCCAACTCTTTTTCAATTTGAGCATAACCCTTTTCAGTTTCTGTTGACGCCCTCGAACTATAAATGACAGGTAAGCCATCTTGTAAAAGAACCGCTCCCAGTCCATTTTGGGAAGCATCCACAGACACTGTAATTGGTTTGTTCGGATCGAAATACCTTAGAACAGGGGTTGTACACAAAGCTTTCTTTATACTGTTAAAAGCCTTTGTGTGATTTTCATCCCATTGAAAAACATTTTTCTTATTTAGAAGTTCCCTTAGTTTTGTGGTTTTTTCAGACAGACCTTGAACAAACTTTGATACATAAGTTACAAGCCCTAAGAACTTTTCTATATCTTTTTTACATGTTGGTAGGGGTACATTCAAAATACTCTTAATTTTATCTTGGTCGACTTTTACTTCCGAGCCAGTTATTAAATGTCCTACGAATTTGATCTCTTTTAAGTTGAATTTGCATTTATTTTTATTGAATTTCACGTTGGCTTCTCTGGCTTTTTCAAGAACTTTCGTTAAATTTAAATCATGTTTCTCTTGGGTTTTCCCAAAAACAAGAAGATCGTCCACGTAGCATAAATTTCCTGGTATATTTTCAAAAATTTGTTTAAAATGTTTATAAAAAATTTCTGGTGCACTACTGATCCCGAATGGGAGTCTTTTGAATATATACCTACCAAATGGACTAGCAAAAGTACATAGTCGACTACTTTCATGGTCCAATGGTATTTGGTAGAAGCCCATGTTCGCATCTAAAATAGAGAATACAGTGGCCCCAGCCAATTCAGCTAGCAAGTCCTCCACTGTAGGCATCTGATAAAATTCTCTTTTGATTACTTTATTTAATTCTTTTGGATCGAGACAAACACGAATCTTTCCTGATGGCTTTCTAACAACTACCAATGGATGACACCAATCGGTGGGTTCATCAATGTTTTCAATGATGCCCATTTTTTCTAAATTATCTAATTCCTGCTTCAGATCATTTTTTATTGAATGAGGTATTTTCCTAGCATTAAATGTTACAGGAACAGAGTTTTCTTTAATTATGATTTTATGTTCCACGTTTTTAATTGATCCCACTCCCTCAAACACATCTTTGAATTCTTCTTGTAGATTTTTTGAATTAATTTTATCCAGCCTTTTAATTAAATTGAGTTTCTGGCATGCAAATAACCCCAAAATTGCTGAAGAATTTTTTTCAGTTTCAACTATTTCAAATTTGAGTTTATGTGACTGTGGATTATTTTTCGTTCTACAGGTTAAATTACACATACCTAGATTTTTTATTCTGGACCCATTATAGTTCAGTAACTTAACATCAGACTTTTCTAGTATGCGCAAGTGATCAGGAATTTTATCGAACAAATGTTTTGGGATAATACTGGCTTGTGCCCCAGTATCTAATTTAAATTTCAAGAACACATTGGGTTTTTCACTTATCTGCAATGATGTAGACCAATCCTCCTGAAACTCTTCTCGCTGAATCACTGAACCAATAAACAGTTCTTCTTCCACTTCCTCTTGACCAAGAACCTCCTTTATTTGTTTATTTCGGCACACCTTCGAAAAATGGTTTTTATTCTTACATTTGAAGCATTCTGCACCATATGCTGGACATTCATTCAGTTTATGCGAGTTACCACACCTGGTACATTTAACTATTAATTTGCTTTTTTCACCTTGCTTTCTACCGGAATCCTGGGCAGATTTGGGTACCTCATTTCTTCCTTTGTTAAATTTCTTCTTTTCAGAGAACTTCGTTATTTTATTTACATGAACCATTTCATTAGTGAGATTTTTCAATTGTGATTTGGTAGATTCTGATGACCTGCATATATCAATGCATTTATTTAGATTTAATTTGGGTTCCCCAAGTAATTTCTCTCTCAGCTGGTTATTTTCAATGCCACAAACGATTCTGTCTTTGATAAGCGAATCCTTCAGTTTTTCAAATTCACATGTTGCTGCTAATGACTTGAGCTCTGTTACATAAGCGTCAAATTTCTCTCCTGGGAGTTGATTTCTTGTGAAGAATTTGTGTCTCTCAAATGTTATATTAATTCTGGGCAGAAAATATGCATCGAATTTCTCAATCAGTGGTTCGAATTTATTCACTTCCTTGGAATTCATTTCAAAAGTATTGTAGACGTCAATACCATCGGGCCCCATACAATGCAAGAGCAAATTGTACTTCCTTTTTTCGTCTGTCTCCAGTCCTGCGGCACTTATGTATATTTCAAAGGCTTGTTTGAATTTCGGCCACGTGTTGGCTGCATGACCTTCATTTATATTAAAGCACGGTGGTTTTATATCCATTGCAGACTGCGCCATGTCGTGTTTTAATTAATTTATTTATATTATTTACAGATTAACAGATGATACTACAAAGCTTGGTTTTCACGTATAACAGTCTCAAGAAGTACAGAACTATGAGCTATGACTTATGAGTGGTATCGTGTGTTCGCCATTGCTTCTTGTTGCGTCCTTGACTTGCTGTGTCGGTGTTGCCTGTTTTATCAACTGTCTTTTCACAGAACACAATGTCAATGTCATCACACTACAGATATGTTACAGTCGACCCCAGAAGCTTGGACGTTATGATAAAAGAGAATAAGGGCGAAGCTTCGAAAATAATAACAAAAAATTTTCATTTGTAGAAGTAGGTATGGGTCGAAATATTTCAAAGATGGATATCGTGACGTAGAAATGGGCATCTGTCGTAGTGGAACTAGTTGACTAACTCACCAATGTAGGTTTTCAAGAAAACAGTTACACTTCTCACATTACTTCAAGCATAATCGACATCTTCACAACGGAGCACTGAAAATCACACATCTCTTCTTGTTCTTGTTTGTTCTGGATTCTACCGAAGAAAATGAAAACCTATACGACCCCAGCTTCTAAGGACTTCTCAGCTATTGGTTCATCGGCAGCACCTGGACATAGCTTCTCGTGGCATCCTTCCGTTGTAGTGTCGAACATCACAGCCTTACGACCCCAGACTCGAAAAACTTCATGAATCCTATTCGATAAACTTCTTTTCTGAATTATGTATAGGCATGACGAGTGCCTCAGTTTGATTGGCCCCAATCATCAAATATCTAAAGGATGACAAAATGAAATTACCAGAAAGTATCCATTGGTAAGAAGAATCATCACAAGTGGCTGTGATGAAATACCAAAAGGTTTCACCAGATGAGTTCCTGAAGACTGGGATCCTTTTGATTTGATGACAATCAAAACTGTTGCGACCCCCATTGGTGAAGACCCTAACGGCATCTTGTTGGCTGCCATCTTTCGAAGAGGTTTGGTTAAAATGATTTCATTCGTCTATCCTGTCTGCCAATCCTGAAACACTCGGAGCAATAAATGTACCTATGAAAACATTTATGAAATATCCATGGGATCCTCCAGACAAAATGGTGGCTCCTCAGTATCGTGATTATCCTAAAATGGTGGATGGACTCTAACAAATCATAAGTTAGTTTATGGTGGTTGATCGGCAGGAACGTTCTCTCTCCGGAAATGATGAAAACATGGCAGAAGGTTTAACGAAATATTTAGCATACATCTTGTGAAGTCCCAAGTGTAATGACACATATAGTACAAGTGCAATTCAAAATGGATACCTGATTGAATATGTTTTCTCAATGGTAACCTACTGGTTGTTAAAGCTTGGTTGGATCCCCTGCTAACGTATGGTCCGAAAGTTTTGGGAAAAATTTCAAAAGCATATAACTCTGACTAAAATAATCTTATATTTTCATCGAATTATTCAACAATTTGACTTAACTATCCTTATTATAAATCAAAATTCAAGTAACAGACAAGGGACCATTATTTTCGATTTGCCTAATTATTCCCCTGACACGTTGCTTCTCAATCAGACCAGGTGAAATTTTCCCCAAAACTTTCGGACCATACGTTATAACTACATAACGCTATCTGTAGAATGCTTCATTACGATAATGGAACCGAGATGAAAGAACTGACTCTCAAATATCAGACGTCCTCCATTTGCAAATCAACTCCTTCTCTCCGAACCATTCCCAACACCAAATACATAATCTAAAACTGCACGTGCTAAGAGAAACCATATTCCGATCAATTCAAAACGTTTTCACTTGTTATTTGAAATCAAATTACATATACACTTTGTACCTTATTGTGTCAATTCCACCTGTTCTTCCGAAGAAAAGTATGCACAAAGGGATCATGTAGAAAAAGGATATAGATTGAAGACATTACAGATACCATTGCTTATCACATATCTTCTGGAACAGAGACGATTTCAGGGTATCTGTGGACAGTTGGTCAATGAATACCTATTTCTAGAACAGAAATTGAATAGCAGATAAACTGAAAAAACAACAGAAATTAAAATATTTATAATGTTTCAGTTGGATTGATTTCGGGTTCACCAAGTTCCTTTTTGTTGGTCAGAATAATACAAGAATTGTTTCTCTGTAAATAAAAGAATTTATTATTTTATACAAAAATACAATTACATACAAGAATGTGGATCTTACCTGTGAATCAAAGAAACAACATTCAATGTTATTATTCACAATGTTAAAATTTGGATTACAATGTTCTCAGTAGGTCTTACATACAATCAATGGAATCAAGAATGAATTATGTCGACTCTGTCGATTTCTACATTCATACAGTCATTGAACTGATTGACCTAATTAATCGCGCAAAGCCATTGAACTTGAACAGGAGATATACAGGTAGGTATTTCTTACATCTCCCCCCTTCGGAAAAAAATTTTTCCCAAAAAATTTTGATGTGAAATTACAATACATTACCTACAAAGTTATATAAATTATACATTATACATTATACATTATATACATATTATTACACTTCGGTTTCGGAGTTAATTTCGAAATATGGAATAAATTTGATTCTAACTTTTTGTGGCCTATGTCTACTTCGTACATTGAGTTTGATATCTTTTTTGAAATCTTGTACGGTCCGATTCAAATCATGTCCAATTTTTTTCTATTCATTCGGTTACCATTTTTAACGTATACCAAATCTCCTACTTTGAAGTCATATCCTTTTCTATTTTTGTCATATAATCTCTTATTGTATTCATGATAATTTATACTGTTTTCAAGTGCAATCTTTCAATTCGTTTTCCAGTTGATTACAATTTTTATCCTTTTTCAGTTCATTTGGTAATACTGAAGTATCTTCACCATTCAACAAATGTTTCGGACTAAATTTTGTTACTGTGTGCTCGGTCTCATTATATTGATTTATACAATTATGCGCTATAGTCGTCTATCCATACTTATTTTTTTCTTCATTGATTGCGCATCTTATCTTTTTCACCAAAGTTTGGTTCTACTTCTTTATTTTTCCTTTGATCCTCTAAAATATCTTCTAAACGAATTAAGTTTACAATCCTTAATTCATTATCTTCATCTTCTTTAGGCTCTAATACAGGATTTCTGCTTAAGCAGTCTGCCTCCAAATTATCTTTACCTGGACGGTATATTATTTCAAAATCAAACTGTGATAAATAGTAGGTGAGATCACCTAATTCTTCATCTGCTTTTATATTCATTTTGTCTAGCGGTTTGTGATCTGAAAATACTTTAAAATGTTTGCCTATAAGCCAGTGTTGCCAATACTTTACAGATTCCTTTCTTGCTATACATTCTAAGTAAATTGCTTCTTTTCTTTTTTGTGATTCATTTAACTTCCTTGAAAAATATGCCACTGGTTTTTCAATTTTCGGATTTTCGTTTAGTTGTGGCTGTTTCAATACTGCACCTATGCCTTTTAAACTTGCGTCTGTGTATTTGTGTATTGGTAAGTCTGGATCAAAGATAGCTAAAACTGGTTGAGTGCACAGGAAATTTTTCATATATTCAAAGGCTTTTTGATAGTCTTCCGACCAAACAAATTCTTGTCCTATCCTCAATAAGTTATGCAGTGGCTCCAGAATTAGTGAAATCTTCGGTACATATCTATATATATATATATAAAAGAAAGATGTTGGTTACACCATTTATAACTCGAGATCGGATGGACTGTTTGTTATGAAACTTCATATATGGATTCGTCTACGGTCTGGTTATTATAAAATACAATAAAACTCTGAAAAAATCGATGGAAATTTTACTTAAACAGGAAATGCTCTTCCTTCTTTCGAATAAGGCCACTAGGTGTCGCTACAGTTAGTCAGCGATGTAAACATATAGTGTGTTGTTGAAACATTATTTGGGCTGTTTCCATTATCTATGCGGTTTGTTGTTTCCGACGTTTCGGCAAGCATTCGCCAGGGTGTGGGTCCTGAAGACGGCAGGCGAATGCTTGCCGAAACGTCGGAAACAACAAACCGCATAGATAATGGAAACAGCCCAAATAATGTTTCAACAAATATCCCATTATCAAGAATATCTCGATCACAATATAGTGTGTTATTTGGGTTGCCTCCAACTCTGCGCTGTTGACCAAAGCCGCAATGTCTTAGCGTTAGATTACAGATCTCTAAAATGATGAGATTTCGTTGAAATATGTCTGATATGAGAGTAGTTTCGTTCTTACCACTTCAGGTGGCGCTATTAAGACATTATGACTGATTATTATCAGTTATTTTCACATCTTTATTTATTCAAAATAACGTAATCGTTCTGAAGGTATTGACATCAATTACTGAATAATTAGCATAGAATTCTATCACAGTGAATTTTTATCGAAATTTCAAGTAAATCGCATTTTGTCGATCAGTTTCAATCGTGATTTGTCCATTATTCTCATCTTTTCTCATGATTTAAGAAATGTTTTTGAATTTCTGTTTGGGTAATAAATATATTTGCGGAAATAACTGAATCCAAAATAGCCATAATTAGTAATTGACATTATTATATTTGTGTTTCTATTCTGTGTGACTGCTCATATCCATTGAAAGATGGAAATCTCGCCCAAGGGCGGATATAGCTTTTTTTCATGGGGGGGGGGGGGTAATAACGATTGAAAATCAGATACACAATGTATGAAATATTTTAGAGAGTTTCATCTAGCATCAACTCGATTTGACAATTCAAAAATCAGAGAACCAAGCCGTTGATCTCCGATCACCGGTGATTACGATTTGTGAAATTCATAAGTATCATTTAGGCGTAACAAAGTTCGCCGGGCCAGCTAGTTTATTATAAAAATCGATTTTTCCTAAAAATTGTCGCACATTTTTCTTATTCTCGGGCACAGAAAAATTTCTTATGGAGATAAAATTATCTTTTATCGGGGATATTGAGTTGTGTTTAATCATATGGCCTAAATATTGAACAGAGTCCAGTGCAAATGTACACTTAGACAGCTTCAATCTGAACCCTTCCCTCATAATTGCATCTAATAGTTTTGATGGATGGTCTATATGTTCTTCGAAAGATTTTGAAAATATTAATATGTCATCTATGTAATTGACTGTAAAGTTTGATAAATTATTTTTCCTTATTATATTGCTTAAAATTCTTTGGAAGATAGCCGGTGATGTTTTTAATCCAAATGGTAGGCAAGTCCATTGAAAATGGCCTTCTTGGGTCACAAAGCCTGTTTTTCTTCGATCTTCAATTCGAAGAGGAATGGACCAATGCGGAATTTATATCAAGTTCTGAAAAATATCTGCAATTTCTTGTTTTTATCACTAGATCTTCAATAAGTGGAAAAGGTTGCGACTGAGGGACTATTATCTTATTTATGTCTCTGAAATCTACGCACAATCTCGATTTCTTGTTTTCATCTCTTTTATGAGCCAACGTTACTGGAGCAGCACATGGGCTGTATGATTCCTCTAGATCAGGTTTCTTTTAAGAAATTCCGAAATCTGTTCTTCTATTTCTTTTTCATCTTCGATTGTACATCTTTATTGGCTTTTACTGCAATGCTTATTCATTATAAGATCTATTTTGGCTTCGTAATCTTTTACAGTGCCTATATCATATTTATCTTTCGCAAATATATTTTTGTATTGGTCTATTAGATTCATAATTATTTTTTCTTCATGACGATTCGAGTGATTTGTTGAGACATTGAAGGTATCCACTTCGATAATATGTTCATTAAAATTTATTTCATACTCATTTATTATTTTATTAGATTCGGAAACTTTTTGTTCTATTTCTAATTTTTCATTTTGTATCAATTTGAATTTCTTTATACAATCTAATCCTATAAGAAAGTCATGTTTGAAATTCTCGTTATTAATTATGAACACATTCATGTAATCTTCTGTATTTAAAATCTGGATTTTTATTTTAATTAACCCATCTGTTTCATAAACACCATTAATTGTTCTTAAGTTTGTTTTCCTCATTTCATTTGCTTTAGATTTTAAGTTTATCAATTTCGAATTTATTAATGTAACATTTGAACCTGGGTCATAAATAGCAGGTATTTCTAACGTATCATTTAATTTGATTTGGAGTTCAATTAATGGTGGCACAATTAATTTTTTGGATCCTCATCACTAAGTTCTACATCTGAAGATGAATTGTTCACTTGCCTAACCCTATTACTTTCATCTTCCTGATTTTTGAAACGTGTTCCTTTTCTTTTTTCTTTACATATTTTACAAGGTATTTTATTCTCACTTTTCTCTTTTGTGTTTAGTCTACTCTTTTGCATTTCTGAATTTGTCTTATAAATTAAATGTTGTAATTTACTTATTTCATTATGTAGGTCTTCAGTCTTTCTTAATTTTTCCCTATCAATTCTATCAATGATGTAATTTGGCAAGCCCATAGCAATTAAATCTATCAATGTTTCATTATCAATAGTTTTTCTCACTTGTACTGAAAGTTTTTCTTCTTTTATAGAATATTCTACTAAGGAACCCATTTGATATCTAAAAGCTAACGCATATCTTATTGGAGACCAACCTTTACTAGCAAATGTGTTGCAAAAACTGTCTTTCCACGTTTCCCATTTTGCTTCAATTGTAAGCTTGAGGAGTGTACAACTATACCAATCTGCCGCCCCCTTTGGCATAAAAGATTTTAAAATTTCAATTTTTTTATTATCGCTTGTTAACTCGAATCGTTCACATTCTTTTTCAAAATCAGTTATCCATTGATTCGCGTTTGAATTTTTACCATCAAAATTTTCATTTATGAATTCTTCAGCCAATTTTCCAATACTTTTTTCTTCTGATTTTACTTGTTTTTTCCGAGTAGTTCTTCTAAAAGTTTGACTAATGGTTGTTCTGCTGCATTGGTAGCCACTTCACTAGTAGTATTTTGTTCCCCAATTACTTCTTCTAAATATTCTTCATTAAATTGCAAATTACCTTTTTTATCAAAATAAACGTCCTTTAATTCTTCAGTTAAACTAACCCACACTTGTCTCATTTGATTCCTTTGTTTTAGCGCCTTCTTCACCTTATTGGACATAGGCGTCTTAATCAGTTCCTCGTGATATGCTGCCCTCATATATTCCTGTGGAATTCTGTATGCATGTCCATCCTGTATGATGACTCTGGTTAGACATAATACGTTGGATTTTCCATCCGAGGCTTCTAGCACCTTGAATCTAAACTCCAGTTTGTCCATTGTGATTCACAACGGGAATGTTGTTTTATAATGTTTTATTTGGATTTATTCCGGGTTCACCAAGTTCCCTTTTGTTGGTCAGAATAATACAAGAATTGTTTCTCTGTAAATCAAAGAATTTATAATTTTATAGAAAAATACAATTACATACAAGAATGTTGATCTTACCTGTGAATCAAAGAAACAACATTCAATGTTATTATTCACAATGTTAAAATTTGGATTACAGTGTTCTCAGTAGGTCTTACATACAATTAATTGAACTGATTGACCTAATTAATCGCGCAGAGCCATTGAACTTGAACAGGAGATATACAGGTAGGTATTTCTAACATATTAATAACAATAAATTTCAACCTCATATTTACACATTTCACAATCGTTTGAGTTATCTAAGGTCACGGCAACACTGTACCATTCCAGGTTTGTAAAACCCTAGAACATTATGAAAAATGGGGAGAAAGAGTGAATCCCGCCCTGCTCTGAAGAGCTAAAGGGTAGAATTACGCTAAAGGGAGTTTTTAACTTATATTTTTGGCTTGTGATGTGATCGTCTAGATTGGTAGAACTCTATGTTATGTCGTAGAAATTCAGATTCGTAATAACTCAGATTAGTGAAATATAGGATGGGAAATAAAGGGGTAAAATAGATAAATAATACACTAGATTGGACATAAAGATGGAACAAGAGCCTTTATTCGTCCAGCACCATAGTTTGAGGAACCATAGCCATATGAAGGGATAAAAACGAACCAAATCCAATTCCTCATTGGATTTGAAAGCAAAAACCCTTTTAGCGTTACAGATGATAAGTTTACAATCCATAACCGTCAATTACACTCAGCCCACTTTCACGGCAGGAAGCAGGGAAGTGAGCAGGGAAATGAGCATGGTGAGAATGTAATCACCTCACTTCTGCTGCCACTCGCGCTGCTACTCGCGCTGCCGGTCACTCCCTAAATTAGCGGTTTTTCGTGCGGCAGTCAAAGGACCGGCAGCGCAAGTGGCAGGGAGTGATTACATTCTGTCCAGTTATTGTCATGCGAGCGTTGCGTACGTCGTCGTATTAATTGATAAAAAGTCGTTAATTGTTGCGAAAAATGTCGACGGAGTGGAGCAACGAAAAAATAATATTTCTAGAACACCTTGAGAGTGAAAGAGTGATATGGGATTCTTGATTCTTCTGAGAAAGATCATAAACTTAAGCACAAAGTGCACGAAGGTTGGAAGAGAATCAGCCAGAATATGAGGGAAATTCCAATTGAGGAATTAAAATCAATAAATATATTTATATAAATGAAAGAGACAGAGCGCTGAGGCTGCAATTTCGTCGTCCGCCATTGCGAAAACTTGATCGCGAGAGAAATGTTCGAGCTGAGTGTAAATACTCACTGCCTTTTCATACTGCCGCAGAAGTATTCCGGGAAATATTTCTGGCAGCGCGAGTAGCAGTGGAAGTGGCTGAGTGTAATTGAGGCAATAGAACAATTATCAATAAGACGAGCACTGGTGATATGTACAGGGTGGGCAAAATTGGTGCTACTGAGACGTGCCTTCCAGGCTATAGAATTAAAAACATGAGTTACTTCAATTATCAGAATAGAAGCCTAGGGATGTTATTATTTTTGTTTGTTCAGGTGGGGTTAATTCTCCCTCTCTAGTGTCCTAGGAATGGCCTAAACTCAAGATTTTATAGAACTAGTTTATTAACAATAGCACAATATAATAACAGTAGATTATTAACAGGTAGGCAATCAAAATCTGAAAATGTGGAATCTATAACTAAATAGCAAAAGTTTGAAATGGTATTATTACTTTTATTGACCCTATAAGTCAGCTCCCACAACAGTGATTCTACAGTTGATAACAACCAAAAAAAACAATTTAAAGCAGGGAAAAAATGACTCGAGTATCTGACAGAATAAAGCAGAATAAAGAAAAAAAATGACTATTGCAACTGATATCTATATAGGCACTCTCGAATTATAACAACAACAAAAAACTGAAAAGAACGAGATTAAAACTTAACTCTCTATATCCCTGTAGAGAAGGTAGATTGGACACTCTGCCTCCTGCACAGGCCAAATGTGATGAGGTGATGATCAGTTGATTATGATGATTACGCAGTTTGGTCCAGTATCTTCAAACTATTAGTTTAAGTGAACAATGCTCAGTCCAGAACTCCCCCTATTCGAATTGATTGCCGTATCCAAAATAGATGGATAATAATAAAAATCTAAGTGATGAAATAAAAAAATCATTAGCAAATAAAAACTTCAAATGAGTAGAAGAGAAAGAATTTTAACTTACCCTCGAATTACGAGGATTTAGGTAGCTGAAGGGTGATTCAGGCTATCCGAATTTAATCGATTACTACGCCTTTCGAAAGAAATATGATCTATAAGTAATCCCAATGAATATCTCAACAAAATACTATTCGCTCAACTACTTCTTTCGAATTCACCACTTCTTCGTCTTTACTCTTCGAAATTCTCAACAAGAAAGAAAGATCTGAGGACTTATCCAAATCACTTGCTTCACAAAAAAAACTTGTATGGACCAAAAAAACTAAACATGTTGTTGATGATACTTTAGAGAATTAGTTTATTGAATGAAAATAAATTTTGAATTTAAGTTGTCGACATCTATGAAATTTATTGGAAACTAGGAACTTTTGAAAACAATGAAAAGAAGAAATTTCGAATTTTGTAGAGTTCCCTGTAATTAATCGTTAAAATTGAAGTTAACTGTAAGATGAAATTTTAAACCGACAATTCGAATTCTGGACCGTAACTGTTGGATTGCCTTTTCTTTAAATAATAATTTGGAAGGTGACTTTCTACGATCTTTTATTTTGACAACCTTTTATGTCATACAACTAAAATTGTTTATGTAACTTGATAATACGAATAAATACAATATGTACAGTATGTCCCAACATTCTCCGGCCCCAAGCTTATTCCTCTCCAAACCTTGCTGGAACCTTCAAAATTCGACCAAACCTTGATCTTTGGACTGGATTTTCATTCTTCTCTTCCTTTTCCTTATTCTTTTGTTTCCCTTCTATAGTTATAACTTCTTTACTGTTTGATTCTGATGCCGTGCTTAATTCTAATGGAAAGATCCTTTGGAATGGCCTAACTATTATGCCGTTCTTTGTTTTCACTTTTGCGACTCGGCTAACTCCATCTTTTCCATCATATATTTCTAGTATTCTTCCCATTGGCCAGAGCACCCGTTTCACATTGTCTGCTCCGACCAAAACGACATCACCCACTTTGATTTGCTGCGTCTTCTGCCTGTGACCTTTATTTACTAACTCTGCAAGATACTCATTTTTAAATCTTTCACGTAACAAATTTCGAACATTTTGCAGATGTTTAAAACGACCTTTAAAAAATACCGCGTCTACCTCGTCTAAATCCGCAACTTCACCCAAAAAATCTGTTCCTACCGACTGCGACTGTATAGGCCTTAAAAACCTTGCAGGACTAAGAACCTCCCACTCATCGCCGCTAGAAACATAGGTGAGTGGTCGTTCGTTAATTACTGCTTCTACATCGCAAAGCACAGTGTATAACTCAACATAATACAACGATGCTTTTCCCAACGATCGACGCAATAGTTCTTTTACAACCCTTACTAATCTCTCCCACCATCCGCCCCACCACGGAGCCGAAGGTGGACTGAAAATCCATTTAATTCTTTTTTGACCCGAAAAATTTTCAATTTTCTCCCAATTTAATTTTTCAAACAAATTATCACTTCCACGAAAGTTTGTCCCATTGTCAGAATAAATGGTTTTTGGTCTACCACGTCTACTGATGAAGCGTCTTAGCGAATATAAAAATGCTTCTGTTGAAAGCGATTTGACTAGTTCAAGATGAACTGCCCTGTAGACCGCGCACGTAAACAATACAATCCATACTTTGCTACCATCTTTTAGTATTAAGGGTCCTGCTAAATCAACACCCACAACTTCAAAATCCCCCGCGTCGTTTATTCTGTTTGCTGGTAAAGGCGCAAAAGGAGTTTCAAGTGGTTTAGATGTATATTTTTTACAATTTACACAGGAAAATATTATGGAATTTATCGTTTTACGGGCTTTTAGTAACCAGAACCTTTTTCGGATAACTCCTAATAAAATTTTCGGCCCTGCATGACAACTATTTTCGTGTTCTTCTATGAGTAGTTTCCTAACAATTTCGTTTTTATTTGGAAGAATGATCGGGTATTTAAAATTTTCGTTAAAATCTCCAAATTCAAGTCTTGTTTTTATTCTTAAAATCCCATTATCGTCAGTCAAATACTCAAACGTACGCATACCTTTTAAATTTTCTCCTAAATCTTTCCTTTGTACTATTCTTAAAAGACATGTTTCTGCTCTTTCAAGTTCTTCTGTACTCAAATATTTGAATTTATTTTTATCTTTTCTTTCTAAGCAATCACCAAACCTCAAAATCCATCCAATAACTCTTTTAATTTTATTATATTCTGAAATTTGATTTATTTTCTGCCAAAATGCTTCGAGGGAATCCGGGGATTTTCGCTTGGGACAAGTGAAATCATCTCCATCTGGACGAGGTTTCATTGTCTTCTCCCTTCTGAATAGACATTCGACGTCCTTTTTCTCTTTTTCATGCAGATCAGGACACATAAGAGCATGATGTTTTCGCGTGCATTTAACACATTCAACTATAGATTTACAAGTTCTAAAACTGTGATTGGGTTTCAGACATGAAAGACAACCTCTTTTCTTTACTACAGTTGTCCTTTTTTGTTCTAACGTCATTTTTTGTGCTCTTATGCAATCCTGACTATTATGATTGTTTGAATCGCAAAATATGCAGTAATTTCTGTCTTCTATCCTATTTATTTTTTCTAATTTTGGGAAGTTAAAATGCTTCGGTGTTTCTCTTGTTTCATTTTTAACCTCCGTTTTTGCTTCTGTTATTTTTTCTAATAAATGATTGCATTTGTTTTTGTACTTTATTACCTCAGTGCAAAAATTCATTTCCTCTGTTATTTCTTTACTGAAATCTTCGTCACTGGGTTCTTCGTAACAAAGCAATTCTTTTATAATGTCGTCTAGGAAAAATACCTTTTCTGCTTTGCTTGACACTTGTTGCAGTAATTCATTTATTTTTACCATGTCGTCCTGTTCTACCTTCTCAATATCTTGAAAATGTTTCCTTGCAGCGTCCTTGACAATCCTTCTTTCTGTTTTCAAGGACTGCATGCTCTTCATCAAATTTACCAGGGATGCCAATTATGTTGGATTGCCTTTTCTTTAAATAATAATTTGGAAGGTGACTTTTTACGATCTTTTATTTTGACAACCTTTTATGTCATACAACTAAAATTGTTTATGTTCGACTGCTTCATAAACACTTGATTCATGAATTCGTTTAGCGCCCAGAATTGACTACTTTATTGGACACCACTTTATTGGACACCACTTTATTGGACTCAACTGTCACAGTCTTCTCTCGATTTTGCAATTTTCTTCGTTTCACACCACTTGTTATAGGCCGCATACAAATTTTCATAAGCACTTTTAGTGGGTAGGAGAGATTCTTTGGCACTTGCGGCTAAATTATTCACGCTTTCCTCTTCCGAACTATCCATTTTTGGGATTATGTATTATGACGTTTGTCATAGAATTAACGAAGTAAACAACTTTGTTCAGTGAGGTTGCTAAGGTCGCTGATGGTTACTAAGGTACGATAAGCAAAAGCACACTCAAAGTATTTCTTGAAATAAAGCGACGAATATATCAATCGCCATTTCAGAAAAAAAAATGTCTGCATTGCAGTCAAACATAAAGCTTTGTATGCAAATTCGTACATAATTAGGCTTATGGACTTGCCCAAATTATTGGCCTCGCTCGCTTTGCTCGCTCTGCCATAAATTTTGGACTCGTCCATAAAGACCTAATTTATGTACCTGTTACATAAATAGCTATTATGTAACTTGATAATACGAATAAATACAATATGTACAGTATGTCCCAACAGTAACACTACATGTATACGTATGACATATGATACATTTCTGAAACGGAAAAAAAATGGCGATTCTTTCTGAGTCATTTCAAACTACTGTTTCCATTAGAAAAAACACAACTTTATGTTATAACTCAGCAAATAAACCTCTTAGAAAAAATCAGAGTACGCCACTGGATTGCTGTCAGAAAAGTGCCTGTATAATGTTCTTATTTCAACATCCTAGTATAAACAGAAACGGAGATAATGACGAAAGTTGAAATCGCCCAAATTTCAATTTTGCCCTATAACTCGGAAACGAAAGAAGATAGAGGAATGCAGTTGATGGCATTATCAGTTTCTCGAGAAAAGGGGACTATAAGGTGCCATTCATTTTTCTCTATCTCCTCGGGTTAAAAAGTTTTAGTTCATGTAGCACCAATTTTGCCCACCCTGTACAATATAGAGCTTCCTATACTCCGGTAAGGTTATTACTGGCACAATTGTGATAAACAGTAAAATATAATACAGCTACAGTTGTTCAAAGGTGATAGGCATATAGAGTGTGTCACTTTACTGTATCGAAGCGCTCTTACAGCTCCATGTGTAAGAATTCTTCCTTCCAAGTGTGCGTGTAATACTATTCGCGTCGGTTTGGAAGTGGACAATAAACTCAGATTTCCTGTTGACTGATGAACGGTGGACTCGAGACGAAGCAATCTGGCCTAGGATACTTGCCCGGCTCACCAAGGCCAATGACCAAGGCTTGTTTTGCTGAGGATGTTCGTCTATAGAACTCTCAGAGGGAAGTCTCCTCCACGATGCTAGGGTGGATGTTTTTTTTAGGCACAGGTAATGTAAACATTTTACCTTAGACCTCCAAACCATGTTTTCCCTATACGTGAAATATTATACTAAAAGCAACAACTCCAATGCGTATACCATAATGTCGAGTGAATAGTTAAATGTGCAGTAGTCCTTATCGGATGTATAAGAATACTCCATGGGGATTAATGGCAGTAGAACGAAGTTCCACAATATTCAATAGAAATGCAATGATAAGATAGAATAAGCTTACATTAGATTAAATCCTGTGATATGAAACAGAGTTATTTGAAATGGGGACCGTGTACATACCAGAGAACAAGGAAGCGTCTTTTAAAATACCTATACTCACATGGCGGATTCCTAGAAGAGAAACTCAATTTCAAAGGAACACTATTGTGAACCAGAATGAAAGTAAAAAAATGGATGAAGATGGGACGCTGAAGTAGAAGTGAAAAAAAGACCTTTCCATTTTCTGTGTTTCGGAGGTTAGTTTTCCTCCACAGAATCGTATGTCTTCGATGGTCACCGAAGAACAAGTTTACTTCATGGTGGATTTTCGATATGATTAAAATCTCCTATTTATAAAGATGCGAATTGCCTAAAGTATTGCTTGAAGTCGTACTAATATTCATCATTCATAGAATTATAAAATAATATCAAATAAGTTCATTCAACGTATTTCCACGTTTGGACAATAGACGTTGCAAAGTTGGAAGCCATGAAGTAGTCTGGCAACGGTGCATTTTATTTTATTGCAGGGTAGGAAATTCAGATATGTTTCAACGTATAACTCAACTAATGTATCAAATTATGGTATGCTCAGGTAATCTTCAAAATAATATCGTAAGAGTCATGATTTCCTAGAATATCAGAACATACATTCACTCCATCAAATTTCGGTAGATTTATGTGCTTTTTCGTTAGATCGTAGATTGAGAAGAAAATAATACTTTTGTAAGGTCAGTTTATACATTAATCAAAACATGAATAAACATTGTGTCAAGTTCTTTTGGTGCACAAATTGAACAAAGAGGATTTCAACAACAACATTTCAATGCTCATTTATATATCGGCTTGAAACGAAATGAGATATAATTCCAAACAGTTCCCGTGAAAGTGTCGAATCATCACAATTCTCATGGAAGTGTTTTTTTTTTCATTACTGTTGGAATTGCAATAATGGTTTCCACAGGAACTTGTAAACCATGCCTATTAAGAATTATCAATAATTATAATTAGCTTGAATTGTGGAATATTCGACTCTACTAACCATTCTTGTAAAATCTGTTGTGAAGTTATTGCACTCATCCATATTCTTAATAGGAATAATTATCCTGATCACCAATCAGAGCTGTGCAAAAGCATTGTGCTTTGTTCTCGTGAAAGCACTCGGAGCTCTTTTGTGCTCCCGAGCACTGTGCTCCCGAGCACTTTCCAAAAGCAGTGCTTAGTGCTTAGTAATTGAAGTCCTTTAACGAAAGGCTTAGTTCTTAGTAATCCCAAAAGTGCTCCCGAGCACTTCTTCGGATTACTAAGCACTAAGCCCTGAGCGAATCTTGTCGTAACACGTCTAAGATCATTATGAAAGTGATCAAAAATGGAGTGTGAGAATGCCTATCCTCAAGTATACCTATAATCACTCTATGAAGAGGTACCATTCATTTTGCAATCATTAGCTATTACCATTTAAATATCTTCGTACATTCTTCTTCAGGTTAGAACAAAAGTGTTAAATGTTGAAATTATTTTCCTACATCTCGAGTTTTCTCATACATCTCATATTTTGTTATTTTTCTTCAGATTGTTTATTCTGAATTATAATCACAAATAGCTACCGAAGACCATTTACAGACTGGATGAATTTTAGATTGTGTTGTTTCTGTATTGTCACAATTTGATTGGTTTTATATGACTTTTATATTTTATTTTTGACAGTCCGTGTAACCATTTTGACGGAAAATATTTATGTAAACCTGTATTTTTTAGGTACATTTATAAATAAAATTATTATTATTATAGCTTATGAATTTACGTTTACATAAAATACAATGTGGAAAAACCATTTCCTTACATGATAATAACCTTGACCATAGAAAGTCTTTGGTCTAAGATAATAACATTCTGAAACTGTTTGAACTGCATTAACAGAGAAAAACGATAATGAGAGAACCCGAACAATATGAAAGAAACGTTGAAGGGTCCACGTGTATTTCTTTATATGAAGTTGGTAATTTGTGCGTCGACAACTTAATTTCAATAGAAAAACCAGAAAGCACGATTCTGACTTTTTACGTTTCCAACTGACTAATGAGTCTTATAAAGACGACATCAAAACACTTTTCTATTTCATTACCGATCAGAATCAATTTTATATTAAATGGAATCAAATTCGAAATTTTTATCTGGAAGTATTGTATGGTCGAAATTTGGAAGGTGACAAGAATCTTCTCGTTGTTAATCGAATCGAACCAATCGTTTCTATCTAATTTTTCTCCATCACTTATAGTTCGGGATCAGCTCATCGAGTTTGGAACACCCTATGCATCTCTTCTCTCCCGTCAATTATCTTACATAGGACCACGGATACTAAAACAGTATCCGTGAGTATCCGTGACATAGGACAGCTTACAATTCCTTTTCCGATAAAAATAACCTCACTTTCAAAAATTCTTAAAAAAGTGCTTAGGGCTTAGTACTCGAAATGTCGAATTACTTTCACAAAGTGCTTAGTACTCGCGAGCCTTTAGTGAAAATAAGTGCTTAGTGCTCGAGACTTGGGAGCCTTTTTGTTCAGGTGCTTAGTGCTTAGTGCTCGGAGCACTATCCTTCAGTGCTCGTCACAGCTCTGTTACCAATATACCAAGTAGAAAATCGTTTCATGTTAATTAATCAATTCCGTTATTGATGGTTGAATTACTCGGATAACATAAATGGCGGTAAAAATGGTTACGGTATATGTCCTAATAGGTGAGAAAACTCCAGAATTTAATGAAAATAACAATTACTTGGAGCACAAATATCCTCATCGAAATTTCACACAATAACGAACCTCGCACAGCACAGTAACACCGATAAACACAACTGACTAATCTATCCACAAAACCCTTCTCGATGTCTTGGTAAACTTGCTGTTTATGCAAGTCGATTTGATGGACAAATAGCGCCTGCGTGAACAGATTGACCTTGTCAATCGCATGGTGCGCTCTCCTCTCCAAGTTACCGCATGGAGAGTTCCCAAGGATATCGCATGGCGAGGTCTCCAAGATATCGCATGGGCACATCAGTGGGAAATTCGCTTAGTAACATCACATAGAGATCTTTGGGACCTCGCGGTAGGAGCTCCCATAAAAGCATTTTAACTTCTCAGAGATGTCACGGAGAAGTCTGTGTTGCCTGGGGTGCATGCACTCATCAATGGTCTCATGCACATGTTTATGACTGGGTGCAAGCCTCCAGTTTGTAGTAGGCAGATTGAGAATGCGGTTAGTAAACTTGAAGAAAAGTATTCAATTGTATGCATGCCGTTATATCTTTCCTTAATGAAAAGTATTCTTTCATTGCTGTATCGTTGTTGCACAATTTCCCAGGCCGCCTCATAATCGGAGGCTGTAGTGTCCAAGTGTTTTATCAGCCTGCTTGCTTCTCCTAGTAGAAATGATTTCAAGTACTGCAACTTTTGAGTGCAGCTCAAATCTTCCCTGCTATGGACTGTTTCGTTGTATACATCATGGAATGTGGGTCATTGTCCATAATTGCCAGCAAATATCGGCACAGAAATATTAGGGGAAGGTGAATTTATTTTGTTCACCTGTCTTCGATGTTGACCTTCTTTGCTTTGTTGATTCCTCACTCGTTGGAACTCTGACTTCATAACTTCGTACTTTGTCACATAGCTGGTGATATCCTCAGAGTCTTTACACAAAATGTCCATGTGTGCTGATTGAATTTCTTTCCATGCGGATTCCAATTCCTGCTCCTTGCATTCGATAGGTCGAATGTCTCCTTCCATATCATCCTGGTACGTCAGGAGCATTGCAATCCTGATCAACTGTTTCTTTATTATTGGGTCCTGGATATTTAATTCTCGTTCAAACTTTTGCAGAAGTGACTGAATTTCTGCCTGTTTCTCCTCGATTTTGTCTTGATAATTGTTTGTGAGGTAAGGATCATCTGGGGATAGCTTGAGAATCAGTTCCTCATGGATCCTATTGAAGTCATCATATAAATTCTGCAGAGTAGTGGTTCTGTTTGAATGTATTGCTCTGTTCTCCTGCTGGAAGAATCCTTTTTCATAAGCTTTTATTCAGTTTCACCTATCCCGGAGTCTGTCTCTCTGTCTATAATCAAATCTGGCAAGTTGAATATGACACACTTCTAATCGTCCGACTGATTTGAAATTTTGCAGGTATACCTAATTCTGGTGACAATGCATCATGAAATATTTTTAATAAAAAAACAAAATGGCGGCTCTAAAATGGCGGCTCTAAAATGGCGGATGAGATTTGTAATTATGATACGATTCCATTCAAAATTAGTATCTGGGGGTATTTGGGTTCGAAAATCATGATACTTCTGTCAAAATTGGGAAACTCAAGATGGCGGCCACAATATGGCGGACGAGTTTTGTAGTTATGATCCTATTCTATTCAAAATTGGTATATGGGGGTTTTCTGGGTCGGAAATTACGATTCTTCAAAATTGAGTAATTCAAGATGGCGGCTTTAAAATGGCGGATGAGTGTTGTTATAAAAGCTTGTCTTCAAAAATGTTTTTTGAAAATTAGGCTTGTTATGTTTGTCAACAATTTTTCCATTTCCTTCGCAATGCCCAATTGCTGGTTGATTTTCTCGTTATATTATCAGATTGAAGCCGGGTTTCACAAAAGTTGATCGTGTGATTAAATGCTTAATCGAGCGATTCTGTGATAAAAAATCCGTAAATTTAAAATTCTATTGGTCGATTTGACAAAAACGTCAAGGTATTCTGTGAATCACTCAATCAACGATCTTTGTGAAACCCACCAATAATCATCGAAACTTCCTAAACATAAACTTGATGATGACTATTCCACTCTTTCCATTTTTGGTGAGGAAGTTTCCGTAGCAACGATCGTTTCATCTTGATAAAACTTTCAAACCGGCAAAACCAGCAAGTTGGTTTTCCAGCGATAAAATTTTTGACGTTTCTCCAATTCATAGATAGCTTCGGAAATGAATATCATAGAGAAAACAAACAACGTTCAGTTAATCTATGAATTCTAATTTGCCAAATAGCGCAATCCGTGTCAAATATGACCATATTACCTACTTAATGTTGAACATTTTCTCGGGAAATAGTCATGCCGAATACCGCTCGAGATGAAATTTAAGCAGGCAAAATTTCTCTCTTGTAATGTTTTGTTTGTTTGTTGCTTTTCGGAATTTTCCGAGCAACAAATTTTCATATTACAATCGAGAAATTTTGGCGGCAAAATTCCATCTCTAGTGGTATTACATATGAAAATCTAATTGTATCGATATTTGCATGAGTTTTTGTTGAATTCGCTAGTTGAATTTCTGAATTCGCTAGTTCCTCAGCCCCACCCCCGATGACTGAATCAGATCCTTTACGTAATCCATAAATTTTCAATCAACATGAAGAGCTAGGCAGTTAGGATACATTGGCGATAGTCTCTTTATGCGGGGGCCTGTTTATTATCCACATATAAATAATGTATTTTCCCTCCTTCAATGAATTGACTCCATGGTTTAAACATGTGGATTTGATATTGGACCCTTTTTTTATCGCCTTGTGGTCGCCGGACGTATTTCTCAACAGAATGAAATAATCAAAATTCACTTGATGGTCACATGTTTTCGAAGCAATATTTACAGCGCATATATATCTGGTAGAAATCAAAGACACATTGAGTAAGTGTTGAATCCGCGGTATAAATGGCATCGATCGATGATGATCTGATACAGTTTTAACAGGAAGTTCGCAACGAAAGAGTACGACAACCTCAATGAAAACTTGGATAAACGGATGCCTGTTTTGTCTATTGTATTCATCGAAAAAACTATACGTCTAATAAAAACGAGTAAAGCGCAAGAAAATAGCTATTATGAGTGACAATTTGTGTACGAAAACTGAATTCTGTAATTCCAACGATTCCTGAAATATTAACAAAAAAACTGAAAGAAATATAAATTTTTGACACCCAGTATTTTGGAAACGAAGACTCGTATGAAAAAATGGAAGAAAAAAAAGTTATTTTTTATGGCAGATATACACTTGACGGTTTATACACCAATTAAGGACAACCTATACAGGTTGATTCACGGTGGATGGCACATTATGCGTTTCTGGTGTACCAGACATCGGATCGGTTCGAAAATTTGATGGAGAGCATTATCGGACATTCTCTACCCAACTTGAATATTTTCGTCATTGCGGTATTCCCACTTCTATCAGAAAGTAGTATCAACTTAGCTTTTTCAAATGGAACCTCTTATAATATATTATTCTTGAAATCTCCAACAACTTCCCGACAACTTTTTCTACACCTTTCTGTTGGCGTTTTCGAAATATGAATTAATTTAAATTTTTTCACCGAAAATCATATTTTCTAAAAATGCTGATAACTTCGGGTTGAGAGACATTATGGCATTGAAATTTGGTTTGCAGTTAGGTGATAAATGAATGCTTTCAACATTCAGCCTGAGCTACGTTACTTCAATACAGGGAGGTGAAAAATACAAATTTGACTAGTGAAGTATAGGCATAATAGAATGAAAGCAAATCTCATCAGATTTCTGAATTTTCAATAATATAGTGCGTTCCATCTGAAATAAACAACTTTCAGTTACTTTTCCAAGCAAACGAGAAAACTGTATTTTTTACCACTCTGTATTGAAGTAACGTAGATCGACGCATTCATGTTCGACGCATTCATGTATCACCTAACTCTAAACCAAATTTCAATGCCATATTGTTCGTCAACCCAAAGTTATCAGCATTTTTAGAGGTCATGATTCTCGGAAAAATTTGAAATTAATTTATATTTCGAAAACGGCAACAGATAGATATAGAGAAATGTTGAGAAAATTTGTCAGGAAATTGATGGAGATTCCAAAAATAATATGATATCTCAGGTATTTCATTTGAAAAAGCAAAGTTGCTACTACTTTCTCATAAAAGTGGTAATACAGCATTGACGAAAATATTTTAGTTGGGAAGAGAATGCTCGATTATGCACTACATCAAATTTTCAAACCGATCCGATGTCTGGTTCACCAGAAACGTCTAATGTTCCATCCACCGTGAATCACCCTGTATTGATTGATTGGCTGACGAACGAGAGACCGGGTTAGCACTTGGCCTTCCTATGACACTGCGACCAACGTCTATTGTATCACTCTTTCGTCAGTGGTTCCTCACGAGAATAGGTTTATGCTCTTAATCAGGTTCAGTAGCTTGTTTTTCGGATTCATGTCCGTTTCCGGACCTTCTCTTTCGGACCTTATTCCAGAAACTCATATATTCAACTAACAAGGGCAGTCGTTCGAATATGCAATCTCAAACTGTTGAAAAAGTGAGAAGGTATTGTTTTTTTTTCTTGTATTTTTCCGAGTTCATTTCCCTCTTGAGATAAAAATTTTGGAATCCAGAAAAAAGCCATATACGAATATTTATGAATACCAAATAAATGAAGGGTTTTTATTGAATCCTGAACAGTCAGGAAAGAAATTACTGGTAGGTACATTGCTGTTTCCCACTAAGGAGATGTCAAATACAAATTTTCGTGAATAATGACTGATAATGGCAGATTTGCAAAAAACTTTCATTCCATATTTCTCATCCCCTTGATAATCAAATTCTCAGAAATTTTTCTCTAACCTGTCACTATTTTTCCTGAATTTTCCTACGAAAATTACTGATTCCCTCATGAATATTCATCAGCAAGTAATTAAAGATACCACACGTATTGGAAAAAGTAGTATAAGTCTTATTGATGTGATTTGTTGGAGTGAAGTAGTAAACTATGAAAATTCTAAAACTATAGATTTGTGTGATTTAACAGATCATATGATGGTTCAGTGTGAGTTGTTACAGGATTGTGACGTAGGGGGAGAAATGCGATATTGGACCCGCAATTTGGGCTCTATTAATTATAACGAATTTACATATAACGCTTCTCGAATACCTTGGAAGTGTATCTATGATGCACCTGATATTGAAACAAGAGTGGATGAGATGATTTTGAATTTGTTTGATTTGCATGCACCACTGAAAGAAGTAGTAAAAAAAAAGCAAGAAAAATCGTACGTTCAAATCCTACATCACGGATAATTGAATTCAATTGTTTTCCCTCGGTGAGTAATATTCTAACATTTGATACACGTATGATTTCTGAAGGAAATATGAATAGGTTCACTGATATTCTATCCAGACAAGATTGGGGTTTCATTTATGAGGTTCCTTCAAGCGATGTCAATGGACAAATGTCCTTGTTTCATGATAAATTCAAGAATATTTACGATGAATGCTTCCCGATTAAAAAGATCAAAAAAACACCCGACAAATCGAAGTTTAAGCATTGTAATGAAAGTCTTGCTCCTATATCAAAAACGTTCTTGATATTCTGTACACAATTTCAACGAAATATTCTGACTTAAAACCAGTTTATTCTAAGGTCAAAAGATTGTATGATAACAATTTAAGAGAAGAAAAAAGAAAATTAAACATGAACAAATTTCATAGCTTCACCAATAAGTCAAAAACCTTATGGTCAATAGTCAATGAAAAAATTGGAAAAAACAAAAATCAATCTGACATTCGCGTGAAGGAATCTCCTGATACCATAGTTGAGAATTTTAGTCGTTATTTTTCCACCTGTAACGGAAGTTCTCCTCCTATGACCTCAAACAAATGCCTAGGTTCTAGAAATTGTAGAAGTTTCTTTTGTTTCGATGTAGATGACTTTGAAATTCTAAAAATTGTTGAAAGCTTGCCTAACAAGAAAAGTTTTGGCATTGATGACATAGACATAAATGTGATAAAGAAATCAATTGATTTCATAATTGAACCACTCATGTTCATAATTAATAACAGTTTCAGAGAAGGAATTTTTCCTGATTTGCTAAAAACTGCAATAATCAAACCACTGTATAAGAAAGACGATCCTAACGAACTGAAAAATTATCGACCTATAAGCATTTTAACTAGTTTTTCTAAAGTCTTCGAGAAAATTCTATCCGGCAGATTATTGAATTTCTTCAAGAAATTCAATGTGATCAATGAAAGACAGCACGGTTATGTCAGGGGCAGAAGCACGGAGACTGCAATGTTTGAGCTTCTTGAGAATATCATCAACTCCTTTGAGGATGAGTCTGTTCCATTGGGAATATTTATAGATTTCACAAAAGCTTTTGATTCGGTTGTACATGAAGTTTTACTCACTAAGTTGGAGCATTGCGGTATAAGAGACAAGCAACTTGATCTCCTCAGGAGCTATTTAAGGGATCGATCACAAATTGTTTCAGTATCTATTGATGGAAGAACATACCGCTCATCAAGCGTTATCACAAATCAGGGTGTTCCACAGGGAAGCATTCTTGGACCCCTTTTGTTTTTAATATACGTCAATGATCTGCCTAATGTCATTCCCATGTGGAAAGAATTCTTCACCAATTTCGCAGACGACACTAATGTTCTGATAAAAGCCAAATCCTCAATTTTATTGAATACTCTTGCAGAAAATGTCATTTTTTCGATAGATGATTGGTGTCTAGCTCATAATCTGCGTATCAACATGACAAAGACCAACCGCATTTTGTTTTCTCATTGCCGCTCTCGATCAGTCGATATGTCCTCTTTCTGCTCCGGGGAACTTACTGAACAGACCAGGTTTTTGGGCCTTACTCTCGACTCGCAGCTGAGTTGGCAGCCTCACACAGAGACTGTAATAGCCAGACTCAGATCAGTGATCTATGCTCTAAGGGTATTGAGAACTGACTCTTCGAGATCTTTTCTGATGGCTGTTTATTATGCGGATTTTCAATCTATCCTGTCACATGGATTGATTTTTTGGGGTGGTAGTATACATACAGAATCAGTTTTCAAATTGCAAAAAATGGCGGTTCGCACGATATTTGGATTGGCTTATAAACAATCCTGTAGAGGCATCTTCAAGAAGAATGGGTTACTTACACTGTCTGGTTTGTACATATACAAGTTAATGCAATTTTTCCACAAAAATCCCCAATATTTTCAGAGGTTTATACGCCCTGGTCTTCATCCCACTCGTCACAATATGTTAGTGTATCCAATGCATAGACTATCCTCTACTGAAAGGGGATGCTCATATATGGCGGCGAAACTATATAACAGTCTTCCTAATAATATTCGCAAGATAAAAGATTTCAAAATTGTCAAAGCTCATATATTCAATTTATTAATAGATTTAGAACCGTATTCTGTGTCCGAGTTTTTATTGATTAGAAGCAGTTTGTAGGGTTTATATTCTGTTTTCATTTCTATTGGTGTATTTTTTTTTACTTGTTTTGTGTTTCATTCTTGTAATGACTTAACAAAATGAATAAACTATTCTTCATCGGTCTCCCGTTCTCAGCTTGAGCTGGTAATTCTTCTATGAACCAGTGAAAAAACATTTCAGTTCCTCCCACTAGTTCAGAATTTTCCGCACGATGTGATAGGTTTGCAAATCCACAGCCTGCTGTGCACATCCTGCGATCTTCTGGGATAATTCGATCCCTTGAAGATTTCTCTTCTCCATCCAGGAAGTGGTTTGTCCTCGCAATTGTTCACGTAATGAAAAGCTCGCATTACTTCAATCTTCATTTCGCGGCTCCGCTGGATACGTGCGTTGCGAGCTCCCCTGCGGGCAGTCCTCCTCTCGGTGGTCGAGCCATCAGGTGGAGTGGCATCTCGATCTTCTGCCATGATATCGGTTTGCACTTCTCGTTCATGGGTTTGCCACCATTTACCCTTGGTGGCCCAGGTAACTCGGGCCGTGGGGACGTCACCCCCCATGTGGCGTGGCAGAAACCAAACCACACCCGTGCGTATTATTATTATTATTATTATCAATGTTCTGTTGAAAATTGGGAAGTAAGCACATAGGAAGTACCTTAATACAAGAAGTGATTATTATAGAAAAATATTTGTCGATTTGAGAGATTGTGTTGGTAACGAAATCTCATCTGAAAAGCGTGCATATTTAAAATTTGAAATCCAGAACATAAAAAATGATCCACGCAATTTGTGGCGAAAATTCAGGGCTATCGGTAGTGTCAATTAGCGTGTTCCAGAGTTTCCTGACAGTCTGAATAATGTGAACGCAATTAATAAATTATCTGCTCATGATCTGATTTTCCAAGAATTCATTATCGTTTCTAATCGGCAAGATGAAATGAATCCCCGTGTAAAGTAATATTCCACATTTCAGCTATTCTGATAAGGAAAGAATTTTTCATTCAACAGAATTCCCCCCTCTGGGGAAGTCATTTTCGGAAATTCTTTTGAAGGTTCGTATTTTTATTCCTCACATAAAGCTGTTTATATATATTATCAGCAGAACTAGTTGCTATTCGAAATGCCCTAGACTACATCAGCGATCTCTCCTGAGAAAAGTTCCTTATTGTATCAGACTCCCTGAACAGTATAACCGGACTTCAGCAGATATACCCAAAATCCATACATTTCAAAACCATAGGAAGCATATTAGGTAATTCACAAAGGAAAAACAAAAACGTTAATTTCATATGGGTCCTTTCACATATTGACATACATGGAAATGAAAAAGCTGACCAAGAAGCCAACAACTAAACTCCACAGTTGATGTCATCGACGATAATTCAATCTCTAAAGATGACTTCAAATCATATCTGCTACATCAAACTAAATCCATCTGGGAAAGTGAAGGGAAACAGGGCCATAGGCAGTTGGTAAAAATTAAACCAGACTCAAAAAGATGGAAGGAAACACATAATCGAAGTGACCAAATACTACTCAACCGATTAAGGATTGGTCATAACTGGTTAACCCACAGGCACCTTTTAACTGGAACGGACAAACCAAAATACCCTGACTGCAATTCCAATCTGACAATTTCACATATTTTTGAAGAATGTCCCCTGCAACTAAACACTCGACTCCGCTACAAGATGACGTCAATTGAAGAGAGTTTAGGTCCAAGATGTGATATAAGTGCAGTGAAAAGTTTTCAAAGTGAAATTAATATATTGAGAGAATTGTGACAAAAGATATGTACATGGACAGAATTTTGAATATATTTTAACAACATTAACAGAATTGTTACCAATAAGGTGGTCTCTAATAACCCGAGAGGTTGATGAGACCTAAAGCTTGTAAATAAATAAGAAAAAAATATAAAGCTGTTCATGAATAACCTTAAGGTATTTTCCTCGGTGGTAAATGAGATATGACAATTTGGTCGTTCGTGGTATTTTAAGTCAGTTGAATTGAAAAATTGTAAATGCCTTCGAATTTATTTCAATGGATTTTATTTTGGATGATTCATGGATTAAGAGATATTTCATAGAGGCCTGATGAAGCAGATTTAAAGTCTGCGAAACGTCACTGAATTTAAATCAAGTACAATCCAGCTTTTGACTACTGCCCAAAATCCCAATACTTACTTATGACTCTCTGTTTATGAATTCACATTAGTTTCACTTAAAAAATAGCTCCCATTCGAAATATCGAAAAAAAAACATAAAAAATGTCAAATAATAGTCTTTTTGAGAATCTGATCGTTGAAAATAAACTAATATAAATAAATTCGTTAAACATAAACGGTAACGGAAATAAAATGAAGGGACGGGAACTAACCTTGTTGATTTCAGGTACGGAAATCTTCGTATTCCTGGATCTGCTGTTTAGTTCACTTTCGTGGAAAATGTTCCTCGCCACTATTGTCGATTCGGTAATAATGTCTATAAATTCTAACGTTATACGTGAAAAATATAAACCAGTAACTTCGAGTACTCGCCGGTTTAACTCCGTTGTCGGTCTCTCTTCTTGGTTATGCGTTTTCTTTCCTCATTGGTGGAAGGAAAAACAAAGGATGGAAAACAGAGGTGGGAGATAGAAAATGCGCGGCTAATTTAAAATCTAACAAGGAACCGAACATTCCCTCCACCCATATTTATCACAAAAATATGAACTATCAAGGCAAAAAGAAAAAGGAAGGAGAAAAAATATATACCCGGTAAATGAATGAAGAAAGCAGCATGCTTTTCGTTGACACCAAAAAAACCTCAATTGAAATAACGAGAGAAAAAAAAATCGAATAATTATAAAAAAAATCACACGTTATGGAGTTATTCCGGCGGTAACAATGCCACCTTGTTCACAGGCCGCACTGTTTCACCAGTGGCCGTTTTAAGTTTGACCACTCTACAATTCCATCAGGACCTAATAATACTATTTACTCTACCCAGTGGCCAATGAGTTGGTGGTGCTTTAGGCGAATAATATGAAACTAAATCACCTTCAACAATTGATTGAGACGGTTTGGACCACTTAGGTCGGTGTTGTGAGGAACGAATGTATTCATTTGACCATCTTTTCCAAAAAGATTGTGTCAATTGATGGCATAATTGCCATTGTGTCAAACGGTTTGTAGGAATATCTGTCGAATCCAATTCACAGCGTGATGATAATGGTCCGCCTATAAGAAAATGACCGGGAATAAGCGGATCTAAACACTACCCTACTAGAACACAAGGCCATGAAACAACATTGGTGACGTCATCATAGGTAGTCCATTAGTGGAAATGTCAAAAATATGTTGATCGATTTATATTTCCTTTTTCCCAACAGAAACGAAAAATAATGTTTTTCTGATTAGATAGGATCGTTGGAAATACAAGTGTTTCGTAAAAATAGTGCTTTTTCTCAGTTCACTGAATATTTTCGATATTTAGGAGCAAATTTAGGTCTCCAAAACATAGCATGAAGGCGAGGTCATTCCTTCAATGAAATACATGAACAATCATCCATTATCAAAAGAAAAACATTTCAGAAGAAGCTTACATTCTGGTCATATTATTGTGTGTATAAGTTTGAGGAAAAGTGATGCTTCCAGTATTGGAAATATGTTCAGAAACTTCAGCCTTCTCAGCAAGAATTATTGGAAAAATAATAATTGATAAGGAATTTGCAACAATGTCAGCTTCTAGTTGTTCCTATGAAGCTGGTGATAATATCAACTATTTAAATATTCTAAAAATGATTGAAAAGTGAAATGGAATACATATTTTTAACCCAAGTAAACAAACAAGATTCATGTAGTCACAGTTACCAGAAGGCCAAATGAAGCTGTAAGGTCCCATTTCAAATAATGATATTGGTCCCGTTCCACAAACCTAAGCATTTTTGTTAGATGTTATGTTGATAAGAATGTAGATAAAAATATTAGTATACAAATTGACAATACAGCTATAAAACAAGTTGATGAATACAAATACCTTTGATCCCATGTTGGGGTAATGGAGCCGATACATATATAAAAATCCCTTGCAAGTTGTACAGAACAAAGTCCTAAAGACCATCTTTGGATATAGCAGACTCACAAACTCAGATTTGATCTATAGAGAAACTCGGATAATGGACATCAATGAAATTCACTATTTGGAAGATGCTAAACTGGTACATGGTATCATAAAAGAATATTTCAAGAGAACGCAAGCAGTTCACTATGAAAGGAAACTCATGAGCATAGAACTCCCAACTAGCAAAATAGTCCCCTAAAAGAACGAAATTATTTCATAATCATCGTATTGCGCCGATAGAAACAACAAAATTATTCTTTTATGCGTCCCAATACGACAATTTTATCTTAAAATATAGAGATTTCTATAATGCGGTTGTATAAACGTTCTCACAACTCGTATCATACGATAAAGAAATAGTCTAAGTGATGGAATTTTATAACAGTTGCATAACGTACCATAAAATTCTTATAGAATAATTTTAAAACAGTCTTATACAGATTATAATACGGTTGCATAGCTATTGTGTTACTTATAATAGCGGCGTTAAACGATGGTTGTAAAAAAATCTGTATGAATAGTTGCATTAGAGTTCCATAACAAAATAATAGGATTGTTGCTTTACGCAGAAGTAAAACATATATACACAATTAATATTAATGGATTTTGTAATCATCTTATAACAACTACATAATTCTCTCTTATGAAGAGCTTATAGAATAAAAATGTAGTTCCCAGGAATAAATTTATATCAAGTCATGCATTATAAAATCACTTTGAAATTTACTGTAGCACCTACTAGAAGAATTGCGCGGGTTTTTTAGCAGGTTCCGTTAACAAAATGAATTCGGCAATATCTGATTATGAGTGGAAACGAATAAAAAGGATCAGTTAAAAAGAAGTACAATGGAATGGAATACTTCAGACGCAGAGGCTGAAGTGGCATGTAACGAAAAGGCTAATCTAGAAGAAATGACAATTTTAGATTCAGCCAGCAGTGATGATACTGAAGAAGGATCCAAAAGAAATGAAGGCCAACCTGATATGTTGAAAGAAAGCGTCAACATTAATAGTGCTGATGAAGAAACCACTGATACAGACGACGTAAATTTGATGCATTATCTATCTGAAATTGAAAAAAAGATTGAAATAAGATCAAGATTTGGGCAACGTCTTTTCACATCAATCATCCTGCATTAAGAGAGCTTTTCATTATATGAAACCTGGCTATTCCTAATCTTCTTCCTACAGCTTCAAGAACATTCTTAAATACTCCCCAACAAGTTTAATTGGTAACACTTGAGAATGGAACTTATTGGTAAAATGGTCTAGTATTCAACTTATAAATTTGTTTGGAAAATATCCAGAAGTTAAACCGCTTGCGTTTTCTTGGAGACTATCCAGCGCAAGCTTTCATTGAAGAAGACTGTTTTTTTTTTCTTTCATTAATTTCTATTTATTTTCAGGAGTAGCGAATTTTAATGCTTAACATAATGCAAATGCAAATCCAATTTGTTTCGGGCACCGAATCACTTTCACGTTGTAATTTCGAGGCAAATCTTCTTGAAAGGATAACTTGCGATTCTTTTTCCAATTTGTAGGCCCATTTGTCAACCCCTTTCTATTATTTTCCACTATTTTGACATCTTTTATGGTTTATTATATTAATACCTGTCTATAAATTTCACGCTGGGAAAAAATCTGTATACAAAAGTTATTTGAAACACAATATAACTAAATGATTGTTAACTGTCGTACCCCAAGCACGTTAAGCGATAATTCTGTTCTATTATGTAGTTTTCCAACACGCTATAGGATGACGCGGATATCTAACCTACAGTGTTGTTAGCTTGGGCAGTTAGTAGTTATACCAGTTTAGTATAGTATAGAATCATTGTTTGAACAATGGTTATATTATACCAACATTCATAATATATAAATAGGTCGAAGACTATTTATTTTATTATGATACATCTTGAAGTTCAAAACGTGTTGCAAATCAATTAAAAAAGTCAGCAATTTTTTTTCATTATACATCATCAGAATATTAATCATATCATTGTCATCTCTGACAAACAAATCGTTTGGAGATGTAATTTCTTGAAGTTGGAATAACTTCGCAAAAAGTTTGACAAGAGCGCCGAAACAACCTGACCTCACGTCAGAGTGCTTACAACATTTCTTCACAAGGACAAAATTTTTTTTAACAATAACTGAAAAATTATTGCAATAAATTTTATGTCGTGTGCACTTTATGCAGAACAGCGACATGTGTTGAACAATTCACCATTTCAAGAATCCAAACCTAGCAATGACTCTTGAAACTATCAAATGCAATGGTATGGCGCTGTATTGAACAACATAATAGAACTTTAATATCGTATACAGCTCAGAAGGAAATAGAATCATTGTATAAGGTCTTTAAAGTGTGTTCTACCATATACGCCATTTTATTAAACTTTCGGATGTTCCGAAACCGCCGCCATTGTGAGAAAAATATAAATAAACGTGAAAAGGTGAATTGAAATTTAATTTTCAAGAGAAATGTAGAGATTTTTTCCTGCTTTTACAACAGTCACAATATATGTTTTATTCTTAGTTGAAAACTAAACAAAGAAAACATGATTTGTTATTCTTCATCTTTTGATAATATCAATAAAATGTATACTAAACTGAGGCGCCTTAATTTTTTATCATCAATGTATAATATATTGTCAGAAAATTTAGCTGCGCAAATAAATTTAGCCTCTGGACTAGCGACAAAGATCCAATAATATTAAAATATTTCTTAGCGTCCTCCAAGATCAAATAAAGGAAAATTTGTTGTGGGAATAGGACAGTTTAGAATATGTCAGATTCTTCAATACATATATTTGGCGACGTTTCGCAAATTCACATTTGCTTCCTCAGGCCTCAATACGTTAAAGGTGACAATTTCTGACCATATAAAATAAACATATAAAAATATAAATATACGAGTTAAAACATAAAATCCGGCAGGAATGAATAATGTACATCAGATCTCAATACGTTGAAAACCTTTTCAACGTATTGAGATCTGATGTACATTATTCATTCCTGCCGGATTTTATGTTTTAACTCGTATATTTATATTTTTATATGTTTATTTTATATGGTCAGAAATTGTCACCTTTAACGTATTGAGGCCTGAGGAAGCAAATGTGAATTTGCGAAACGTCGCCAAATATATGTATTGAAGAATCTGACATATTCTAAACTGTCCTATTCCCACAACAAATTTTCCTTTATCCAATAATATGTTCAATCAACAGATACGATAATAACTCCGCCGCCATATAATGTCGCTGGCTGAATCTTAAACCTCTGTCTCTGTCATGACATCTAATAAAATATTCTTGTGACAATTCTATTCCGAAATTCAACAGTAGACAACAAAACTATTTTATTAGCGATTCTTTCTGCATTATAAACTAATTTCTTAGTAGTTCTATAAATGTTCGTTAAATACTCTCAAACCGCAGAATAAAAGAACTGCTATGCAAAAGTTTCATAGCAGTTGCCAAATAGTTTTGTAAATGTATTGTATAAGTAATTTTGAAGACATCCTTATAGGACAGTTTTATAGTGATAATACGGATTATCTCATAACGGTTGTATAGTTAACTATAGAACTGTCCTAAAAGAACTGATCTGTTGTATAAACTGGGGCCCTTTTTGGTTGTAAAGACATTGTATAGTGGTTTATAGCCGCATTATAAGATTCTAACGTTTCTATAAGATATGCTGTATAGCATTTCTCACAGCCTTTATAAAATTAGTTTTGCTAGTTGGGCTAGATCACGGGAACTAATAAGAAGACCGCTTAGAAGAACAAGGAAGACACAATGTGATACAGAGGAGCAAATTCAGTAGACTTGTTGTGGAATTTCGGAAGCCAAGAGATTGATTTATGTGATAATTAGAGACTGTTTATTTTATGTGATAATGAGAGACTTTATGAAAGTGTGCGCTGTAGCAGCTTTGATGTGTTTCTTTTTTTGGAGTTTATGGTTAGCTGACCGATGTACCTATTGTACTTGTAGGCCTTGTCACCAGTTCCCAGGAACTGTTTTGAGGTCAGCTGTAAATTGTTTAATGAATAAATTATATATTTTTCGCTTTTAATCAGAAAAAATCTGCAGGGATATTTGAATTGATGTTTATAAATAAAATTCCAATATTCTGCTTCATGGAAACCTTTATTAACATTATACTAACATTTAGATAGTTTTCGGCATTTCAAATGAATTCAACCCTGTCAAACTTTTTGGTTTTCACTTAGTGTGATATGATCACGAATTGTCCTTATTGATGAAATATGTATGGAAACATCCTCGTACTTTACTTATGCTATAGCATATACAGCTTCAGCAGCTAACAATTCATTGGGCATGTGTATCGTTTCCTGAAATTTTAATATTACCATTTGACTTAACTAGAATACTCGAATCTTACTCTTGGTCATATTTCAACTGAAAATTTTGCAAATATTAACATTATTTTGATTGGAAAGGATCATTATAAATTCGTCTTTCTTCCCCCGTGGTGTTCTTATGGGAAACTGTATGAAGGTTTTTTGTTGGGACCGGAATTCTTTTCAGCTTTTGGCGTCTCGAACATTCTTCATCTGTACCAGGGAAACTTTAATGGGATTTCGACTTTTTGACCTGTGACTTCAATGACTTCATGTATATAACTGGTACATCTTTCAATACATTCTGTTTGTAGTTAGTAAACCTAGAAATAAGTAAATTCTTACAGTGTCAGGCAAAACAGTTAAATTTGCAATAATTCATACCTTACTGCTGTTACTGGGAACGAAATCTTTCCTTCTAATTGCGTTCAATCAAATTTTCTTGAGTTGCTCGTCTTTGGAAAACCCAAAGACTGCTACTTTTGGCTCACCTGCATAATTGCCCCTGCATTTGGGAACAGAGCAATGAAAAGGCATGATTTCAGCTGGACAAAATTGGGAGATTAGCTTAGAAACGAACTTAAAAATAGCAAAAGTCTTGAAGAAAAAATCAAAATCAAATTAACATAACCTAGAAGATGAAATGCGAAACTTTTATGAACTGTAGGTATTATCAGTTAAAATAAATAAATTAGTGGACAAATATAAGTGCCTTACCTGTTATGGACTGATGTAACACCAAAATAAATAAAATTACAACTATTAAACAACGAAAAACACTCAAAATACCGGCCAAAACATAAACAAATAATGGACTACTCACACACTTCACCCCCCTACCGCTGTCATTCTGTTTCATGGCCTTGTGTTCTAGTAAGATATTGATCTAAATCGTTATTTGGGGATGACGTCTGATTGCAAAACGGTCTTGAATTCAAGATAGCTTCAATACGGTTGTCAAAAAAGGCTTTAAATGAAGTTTTGTATTGCCCATAACCCGTTTTACATGGAACTTGAGAGACTTCACGCCAGCCTCCCACAAACCACCCATATTTGGTGCATACGGTGGGTTATGGTGCCAAGTTACGCCATGTGTGGCCATATAATGAGCAATGTCAGAATTATTTCGGTCAAAAAATTTAGTGATATCTGATATCTCTCTGGCTGCACCCTCAAAATTGGTGCCTTGATCGGAATAAATCGCTGAAGGAAGACCCCGGCGGGCAATAAAACGGTCCAAAGTGGCAAGAGATGCTTCGGTAGTCAATGAACTGACCAATTCCAAATGAATGGCTCTAGATATCATACATATAAAAAGCGCTACATAGCACTTTTGATAACGCTCACTCTTTATATTGGAGAGTTTAATTTCAAATGGACCTGCGAAATCTGAACCGATGTGAGTGAAACACCTTGTTGGTTGAACTCTTTAACTAGGAAGATCACCCATAGGTGGTTGAATTGGTTTAGCTTTAAAGCAGTAACAAATAAGGCACCGAAAGATCCCCTTTCTGATCAAGCGCCGAAGGTTTGGTATCCAATATGTACGGTGTATCAAAGACTGAACCAAACGAGGACCTCCGTGTCCTGAAAAAATATAATAATAATCACAAATGAGGATAGCCAATCGACTATCAGGCGGTATTAAATGGGGATGTTTTACATGGTGATCGAGCTGCGAATGTCGCAATCGACCCCCCACCATTAGGTGACCCGATGGCGATAAGAACGGTGACAAAGATATAATTTTTTTTAAGTCTATCTGCCTTAATCAAACTAATATCATCTGAAAAATATTGATATTGAGTTACCTTTATGGCAAATTTCAAGGCTCTATCATCTTCGTCAGCTGTGAGTGGACTATTCGAACTAAGATTCTTAGTCATTCCTTCATTCGGTTTTCTACAATTATGACAAAATCTATACATGTAAGCAAATATTCTCTGTAATCGCGGTAAAGAAGAAGCACGTTCAAAAAGGTCGGTGAATATAGAATAATCGTGTTATAGAACCACGGGAGAGTGCACAACTCCATTCAAAGAGTCTCGTATTTCCGGTAATGTCTAAAATTCTTCAGCGCGAATATCCCAATTTTTCTCATCGGTGAAAAGGATTTCCGGCCCTTTCCACCACAACTCACATGCTACTAACTCTCGTGGAGTCAAACCGCGACTGGCTGGATCGGCAGGATTATTTTTTCCATGTATATAACCCCATCGAGCATTCGGTGAATTTTCATGAATTTGCATAACTCTATTGGCAACAAACATCTTTAAACGGTATGGAGGCGTTTTCAACCAGCCTAACACTGTGGCCGAATCAACTAGGCATATTGGTTCGGTTAAATTTACAAAAGATTCCAATGATTGCATCGTAACCTGCATTAATTTTGAAAGCAGACAGGCTGCTGCCCCTAACTCTAAACGCGGAATGGTCCATGTTTTGATGGGAGCGACTCTAGTCTTTGCAGCAACCATAAACTATACAGGGTGAGTCTTTGACTTGTACATATATTTTAACTGTAGATTCTTGAGGCCAAAGGAAACCTTTTTTTCATTTTCCATTATTCCGAATTCGGCTCTGTTAAAGAGATATAGCCATTCGAAAAAATCAATCGGGCTAAGTACGTGCCTGATATTATTCTCTGCAAACACTTCAAAGTTCATATTTTTCGATTGAAATTGATGTGATTATTAGATATTCTGGGTGATACATATAAAAAATACTCAAGCACTAACCTTATTTGAATAAGAATGTTATAAACACGATAATTCCTAACAAAACACTCAGTTCTGTCCGATCATTTCGGCTATATAAAAAGCTATATTTCTCACAGCAAAATAAGTTCCTTCTTCGATTGTCCTGAAGATTAGTTTATAGACACTAATAATTTGTTCATATTTCCTCGATATTCTAAAACGATCTCATAAAAATTGGTTTCTCACTAACCTATCCCAACTCTATTAACCAAAGTCATATGTTTCGGTGTCAATGACCTAACCATACCCATCCTCTGTGCAGATATTCAATTCACCCACAGAACTCTAGAGAAGACGATGCCAGATTGCCGATTTTCTCTTCAAACAATGCGAACTCAAGAAAGCAGTACGTCCCCTATCGTTAGCGGATGAACTATCACAATCGCTAAAGGCGTCTAGGCGTTGCTCTTTGAAAATGCCAAAAGAGTAGTTCTGATTCTCGCCAATATAGCGCTACGTTCCCTTCAGAAGGCCGTGGAATCCACGGCGTGGATGTAGCCATTGTAGCCGTGACGCAAGACCGTTGTTCTGTGCTCCAACCAGTCCAATCTAAAACTTCAGGCAGTGATCCCATAGACGAAGTTCACTCTTTATTTATTTACAGAGAATGAAGCAAACAGGCTTAGAATATAAAACAAATATTCTAAGCAAACAGGCGATGATTATGCAAATGACTTTCAGTGAATTGATGTGATAGTAGTGTCGTTCTGGTGTCGAGTTATATTTTTTCGATAGATATTTTGCTGAAGGACCGTTAACAATGAATTTTAAATAGAAACTGCCTATTAAATAATTTCATGTTTCTTAGAATTCAATTTTATGTCCCACGAATGTAGAATTTTATTATGACATATCTCTACATCAAACGTTTTAGTCTTTACAAAGTTGATAAACATTCTGACAACGTTGGTTACTTGTTGAGAGACCAGAGAAAAAAATTATATTCGATGAGATTTAACTCAGGACAGCATTCAGGATAATTCTTGAAATTCATGATTTTTTCCTCTAATTCAATCTTATACAATTAGGAATAACTTGAGAACGACACGTTTTATTGAAAAAATATAGGAATACTTTTGTTTTCTAAAATAATTAATTCTTTCGAAAACGTGAACCGTTCATCTCTTTCAAGTGGTTTCATAGTATTTTTGCGTGAATTTATAAGTCGACTATACTGTAACTTTTTTACCAGGAGAAATATGAAATAAGTTTCAATTGAGGAATATGCACCATGAATAGAGTAGACAATAAACCAAAATTCAGTTCATTCGAAATATCGGTTTCGAATATATGGAAAGAATAGTGTTAATTTCATGGATTTTTGACACCCTGTATCTTCCAAACGGAACCGAATTTTGAAAAATGGTATGGAAAAAAAGTGTTTCCTTTGATGGGAGGAATCTATAGTTAAAATATATGTACAAGTCAAAGACTCACCCTGTATATAATATATATATATATATATATCTATATAACTATGTATGCAAGGAGTATTGCCGTATATTCTCGTTTACTTAGGATTATTGGGTACTTGGCATTAGGGGCTAGTTGGATTAAATCAAACAACCATTTGTCATATACATCTAAATTTCGGACAATTGATTGGGTCCTTCATCAGGATGCTAAAAATAAATCGAGAAAAACCTCTTGAAATCTACAAGCAAAAAAACAATTACACTCACGTTTGACTAGTTGTGAAAAGAATGGCAAAAAATCAAGCAGCATGTGTTCTCACAATTGTTAGTCGTTATAAAATTCCTTCGAGACACCACCCCACACAGCACATGTACGTACAATGGATGAACAATGGATGTTGATTATGGATGTTCGAAACATCCATTGGATGTCCAGAATTGGTACATAGTACATCCAATGAACGTTCATGGGACGTCCAGGACACCACTTTGGACGTACAATTCAAGCCCAGATAACGTCCAATGGATGTACATTGTGCCTTTCTTGGACATCCATTGTACGTACATTGGATGCACATGTATGTACATTGGATGAACAATGGACGTTGATTATGGATGTTCGAGACATCCATTGGATGTCCAGAATTGGTACATAGTACATCCAATTGACGTTCATGGGACGTCCAGGACACCACTTTGGACGTACAATTCAAGTCCAGATAACGTCCAATGGATGTACATTGTGCCTATCTTGGACATCCATTGTATGTCATATGTACGTACATTGTATGAACAATTTTTGTTTATTGTGCGTAACCTGCAAATATGGGTCTATGCTTCACTTTCAAAAACTGTTAATATCATCCACCACAAGATGAGGAATTCATTATTATTATTAATAATATTAACAAATATTCAACGTTATTTAAATCCAGGAAATTATTTAGTAACACTGAAATTAATCAGATACGGCGTTACTAGATATACATATAACATCATCCACACGCCATGGGATCTGACTCAAACTAGGTAGTCTCAGCTTGCCACACATCATCATCCAAGAACCAAGCAAAGGTTCCAAACACATCTGTTCAAGATGTTGTACGGATCTCTGCAGTAAACTATATCATTGGAACGGAACGAAGGTCCTCTTAAAACAAAACGGAAGATCGTTCTGGGAAAAGACTACCACATGGCGCCATCTAGTTAAGAATTAGACAAACAAACGCTGACGCTGAAGTTACGCAGACGAAGATAGATGGCATATCTCTCATTTTCTCCTTACAGTGACTATACGGTAACATAGTCACTGTATTTCTCCCTAGCAAGCAAGACTGTGAGTTTTCACATAAAATCAAACATGCAAGCCAGGTGCGTGAGAATCGTTCATAGTTATCGGCATGTCCGAAAATAATAATTATCCAACGAAAGTTGATTCTAGAAGGAATTATTCAGTAAAATTGAGATTAATCAGATATATCAGTTGTTGATATTTATATCAATGCACGCGGTATCTCATTTATTTTTATTTTTGAATAATTTCTTCTGGAATCAACTTTCGTTTCGGACTGAAACATGGCCGATATGGCGCTCATCTGCGAATCGTCTATAATGTATCTGAATTGGACGTACAATGAATGTTCACTGTTGGATGTACAATGGACGTCCAGAAATGTACATTAACTGGACCAACAAAATATGCACCATTAATAATGTATCTAAATTGGAAGTACAATGAATGTTCACTGTTGGATGTACAATGGACGTCCAGAAATGTACATTAACTGGACCAACAAAATATGCACCATTAATAATGTATCTCAATTGGACGTACAATGAATGTTCACTGTTGGATGTACAATGGATGTCCAGAAATGTACATTAACTGGACAAACAAAATATATGCACCATTAATAATGTATCTCAATCGGACGTACAATGAATGTTCACTGTTGGTTGTACAAAGGACGTCCAGAAATGTACATTAACTGGACGAACAAAATGCACCATTCATCAAATTTTATTTGAAGATTGTGTTTGGAAATACTATTGATTTTAATTTGGAACAGAGAAAATAGATGACATTCAAACAGAAAATTCATATATATTTTTGGACATTATATGTATGTACGATGGACGTACGTTCGTAACAACCAATGGACGTCAACAATTGTAAGTACAATGGACATCCATTCAACGTCCATGGACGTTTGGACTTGATATGGTCGTAAAATGGACGTCCAATGGATGTCGTGTGCTGTATGGGACGCAACAAAATGGAGGAACAATTTTGTAAAACTCTCACTTTTACATTGTTCTGTATGAAATGGATCTTCACGCAAATATCAGTGAAAATCCAATGCCGGCAAAGACTTATAAACTAAATGGACAAGCCCCTCGGAAAACGGCTAGGTCCTCGGATATAACAAGAGATGGACTGCTGGTATCGTCATCCTTGTCAACCATGTTGCCGCTTTTTCTGATGAATCGAACCCAACTTTCCGAGACGGGTTATTTTCTGAATATAATATATTCCATGTTCAGAGTTCTGAGACCATTCTGAGACGACACAACTTTCTTCAAGAGGATTAGACTATTTTCCAATTGATATTGCTGTGCTTTGGCTGGAGCTAATAGCAAAATATATAACAAGTTCTTTTGAGAGCTAAGGATATTATTTTATAATACTTATTTTAATTTTTTTTTAGTTGACGCACTATTAATCTATATATTATATTATCGCTCGCCGTCCGTTGCGGCTTTCATAATGAAAAAAATTATACCGTCAACTAGTAGAAAACAATTCGGCAAATTTAACGATAATCCTGTTGTAACGGCAACACTGATGCCTTCCAATTGCTTCTTGCCCACCAACTTTGGTGGGCAAACTATGTCCGTCTCTGTTCAGTCATAGCCTCCAGATTACCCATCTCTTTTTATATCCGAGGTCCTCGGCCTTGAATAGAGAAAAGATCGGGTGCCAGGGCACTGAAGGCCGGCAGAAACATCGCCAAACAAGGTTAGAAATAAAATGGTGTCAGTTGTCGAACACAGAGGAGCACAAAATGTGAAACCACAGAGAGCTATGCATGAAAAACGTCAAGAGTTCTATCACTCCTGTTTATCTCTGGAAAAGAGAGTTGCAAGGTCCCTCAATAGGTGTCGACATTGATGATGCGACAGTTTCTGGTATCTTCGTGAAAAGAAAGTTAAACGGTTTGAGAAAGCGGAGGAGAGATGTCGCCTCTGGAGTCCAAAGTGAGTAAATAATTGTAAATGTTGCTGAGGCCCTTGATGTCAGTCCTCTTATTAATTATGTTTGTACTTTCGTTAATAAAGCACATTTCCAAGAATGTTCTTTTTGTGTAATTAGAGCAAGAAGTAAGGACTTTAGGGCATTCAAAGTCAAAAACATGACCAAATCTCGCAGCGTGCGAAGCAAGGGCGCACCTTTCTGGGTGTAATCTGACATCGCTTTTGTGAATAGCGAGTCTTTTTTTTTTAATTTTGGGAAGTCTGGCCAATGTATGACTTGTCCATAGAAATCATAATATATATACTTACTCTAGAATGCTAATTCCTTCTAGTTCCGCAGCGAAAAACGTGCCGCATAGGCAACTGATTCACAATGTGCGCATGCTCACCATTAGGAAATTTCAGGTAGAACGATGCCAAGTCCCTAAATATTTTGTCGGTTTTATTTTAAGTTCAATATAATTAAACAATAAAAATATTCCATTGAGTAACAAACTTATTTTATAGCTCATGCGCGACTTCCTACGACTACTAGACACATTAATATCATAAGTGAATTGCAATATTTGTGGAATTGGTGAGAAAATTAGAGCAGTTATGTAGTAGATTTCACTTAATAGATATAGACCGCGCAACACCGCTTTTTCTGTCTCATGGCAAATGACTTTGAAATGACCTTAGTGAAAGTATAGGCAGGAACGGGTCCAGTGTCAGTCTGCAGCCACAGTTTAGTTTACTGCATAGACAAACCAGTTCACTGGTGATTAACTGTTATTTTCGTGTTTGATATTCTTCGTGTGCATTTTGCTTTTGTTGTGTGTTGTGTTCGATTTGAATTTTTTCGTATCCGATAAACAATGAACTGTATAGTGTTGTGGTGTCCTTGTCTTGACCTGTTCATTTCCCACTTAAGTATGTAAACTATGTGCACCTTTTCATTCATATAAACTGTTAAAAATTATGATTTACGCTTTGCTTTTCATTCGATTGGCACATATCTCTCCACTCGCACCATGAGATTGGTTCTTTATATAGCAAAAGAACGCAATTCATTATCAAAAATCATGAATTCTTGTGAGTAAACCATCTTTTAATGGATAATTCGAACTCGAAAATAAAATATGTTGAAGTAAAACTTTGCAGTTTCATTCAGATAACAGATTGATTTTGGAATATACTCGGAACTCAAAAAGACAAATGACTTGAAGAATGAATGTAGGTATCAGAATTCACTCATGAAACGATGCAGAGTAACGCATTGGCAGATGTACAAATGTACAATACATTTTCATGTTTCCACTATTTTCAGGAACACCGAAGAATAGAACTGTCCTTAAGGGATATATTAGTATATTTTGCTCATTTGATTTTTTTTTTCTGTACTTTACCAAAAGATTCGTTGTTTGTTAACCAGAATTTGTCTTCCTTGATCCTCGAATTAATTTTTATACCGAAACCGGGTTTTTTCAACGCCTGAAGAGGTTTTGGAATAATGAAAGATTTTCAGCTTATCTTCGAGTCACTGATGATTTCAAATTTACCATTCAAATAGCTGTTGAAAATTATCAATATGTTCAAAACAACTAGTAAGTGTCGAATACTAATTATGAATTGATTGAATCCAACTGCAACAATAACAGCATAAAATTTTATTGAAGCCGACCCTGTTCAGAAACAACCTGATGGCACGTATGCGCATTGTGGACCACACTGAAATTTACTTCGGTCAATTGATTTAGCATTCTAGAGTAAGTATATATATTATGATTTCTATGGACTTGTCACAGTCAAGGCAAGCCACAGAATAAACACAATCCGAATTGGAAAGCAGAGGGGCTCTGTCTTTAAGTTTGGTGAAAAGGAGTTTGTTAGACGTTGAATCTGAAATGCTGATGAGTTTCCCAGTTTAACCTGGTAGGGACGGCAAAGAGGCAAACTTTATTCGGCTGACTGCTGAGGCATCTGCAACCCTGGAAGTGTCCTGTTCTTGTTGTTGTTGCGGTCCAAAGGCTGGACAGGGGTGTCAATCTTGTCCATCTTGGAGTGCAAAAGATTTTCAACAGGCCATGGGGGTATCCATTGCATTTCAAAATGTCATATAGTTTATTCAAGGAACTTCTCTCATAGTCGGGGTGTGTTAGGCCTATTACTCTTTTCTTAAGGTTGTGGACGACGTTTATCTTCATCTGACAATCATGGCTGGACCTGAAGTGGATGTATCTTCCAGAACTAGTCGGCTTCCTGTACCAATCCAACTTGACGATGTTGTCTTCGGATTGCATGACGTTGAAAACACTGAGCAGCTCTTCCTTTTTGTTTGAGGGGGCGGACAGTATGATGTCATCCACATATTGGAAGAGAAATGCTGGGGCAAAGGTCAACCTGTCAAGGCAGTGCTCAATCAGTACTGTCATAACCAGCCTTTGCCTCCTCCTGTACCGCAACAACAAGAAGAACAGGACACTTCCAGGGTTGCAGATGCCTCAGCAGTCAGCCGAATAAAGTTTGCCTCTTTGCCGTCCCTACCAGGTTTAACTGGGAAACTCATCAGCATTTTCTCCTCGATTGAAAATCTGCAAATCGCTAGATTCAACGTCTTTTCTAACAAACTCCCTTTCACCAAACTAAAAGACAGAGCCCCTTTGCTTTCCAATTCGGATTGTGTTTACTCTGTGGATTGCCTTGACTGTGACAGGTCATACATTGGCCAGACTTCCCAAAATTAAAAAAAAAAGACTCGCTATTCACAAAAGCGATGTCAGATTACACCCAGAAAGGTGCGCCCTTGCTTCGCACGCTGCGAGATTTGGTCATGTTTTTGACTTTGAATGCCCCAAAGTCCTTACTTCTTGCTCTAATTACACAAAAAGAACATTTTTGGAAATGTGCTTTATTAACGAAAGTACAAACACAATTAATAAGAGGACTGACGTCAAGGGCCTTAGCAACATTTGCAATTATTTACTCACTTTGGACTCCAGAGGCGACATCTCTCCTCCGCTTTCTCAAACCGTTCAACTTTCTTTTCACGAAGATACCAGAAACTGTCGCATCATCAATGACGACACCTCTTGACGGACCTTGCAACTCTCTTTTCGAGAGATAAACAGGAGTGATAGAACTCTTGACGTTTTTTCATGCATAGCTCTCTGTGGTTTCACATTTTGTGCTCCTCTGTGTTCGACAGCTGACACCATTTTAATTCTAACCTTTTTTGGCGATGTTTTTGCCGGTATTGGATTTTCATATGTAACACCACTAGAGGTGGAATTTTGCCGGCAAAATTTATCGATTGTAATATGAAAGTTTGTTGCTCGGAAATTGCGCGAAATGACATTTGTATCACGAGCCGTCAGGCGAGTGATTTTGGAAAAAATGTCATGAGCAAAATTCCGAAAAGCAACAAACTTGAATATTACAAGAGAAAAATTTTACCTGCTTAAATTTCATCTCGAGTGGAATTCGGCTTGACTATTCCACGAGAAAATAGGGTAATATGTTCACATTTGACGCGTATTGCGCTATTTGGCCAATTAGAATTCATCATAGATTAACTAAACCACTAAACGTTGTTTGTTCTCTCTATGATATTTATTTCCGAAGCTATCTATGAATTCGAGAAACGTCAAAAATTTTGTCGCTGAAAAACCAACATGTTGGTTTTGCCGACTTGAAAATTTTTTCGGGATAAAACGATCGTTGCTACAGAAACTTCCTCACTAAAAATGAAAAGGGTGGAATAGTCACTGATATTTGCGTGAAGATCCATTTCATACAGAACAATGTAAAAGTGAGAGTTTTACAAAATTGTTCCTTCATTTTGTTGCGTGCTGTCCCGAAGGAATTTTATAACGACTAACAATTGTGAGAACACATGCTGCTTGCTTTTTGCCCTTCCTTTCACAACTAGTCAAACGTGAGTGTTATTGTTTCCTTTTGCTTGTAGATTTTAGGAGGTTTTTCTCGATTCATTTTTAGCATCCTGATGAAGGACCCAATCAATTGTCCGAAATATAGATGTATATGACGAATGGTTGTTTGATTTAATCCAACTAGCCCTTAATGCCAAGTACCCAATAATCCTAAGTAAACTATGCATATAACTATATATTTACTGCCCAACTTCAAACGCAAATATATGACAGCTGCCATGCCCGTAGCACTAGCACACTAGCATCAGAAAAGCCTATCAAGGTTGATTTCTCTGCCTGGTTGGTATAAATACATCGTGTAATACGAATATTTTCAATTAAGGTCGGCGTTCAAACCGAGTAGGAAAGATCAGCCGATAGAGGCGCCACCGTCCATTTTAAGGAATATCTCCATAGAACTTTCATTATCACAATAAGTTCTATGAGTATCTCTCCAATCATGAATGAAATGTACAATGGCGCTCTCTATTCGAAAATCGCCGAACTATGAAATACGTGAATTTGTGGGTAAAGCAGGAATTTTTTCCCGCCAAAATTTGAATTTGGCCATTTTCTGCCAATTCCTTATTTCAAGTTGATCTTCTGAACGAAATTATCTGTAGATTCACTTTTAATCGGAACTTGAACTATTTTCATGGGTCTTTCTGTTGAAATAAAACAGAAGCATGGGTTGGCTCATTTTCTTCTATTTTTGAAAGAAAAAAAATCAACTGTCGGAATGAAATCGATCAAAATTATTTCAACAAGAACCCTAATCCTTTCTGAGTTCACCCACAAAATTTCAGTTCTCAAAGTGAAACCGTTTTCGAGATCAACTTGAAATAAAAACACACTACATTGAACGCCCACCTTAAATATAGTTCGTTTTTTATTGAAACCCATTTTTTGAGTATACTAGTCGGTAAGGGTTCATCCCAATCTATTTTTGATGACCATAATTCTTGCAGTAATGCCTTGAGCAAAAAAACAAAGGGACTTATTCATCTGGCGCTGGTACAGTGAAGACGTGCTCTTATCATAATAAACATAATGACTCGATCGGGAAGTAAAATTGTACAGACCGAGGTCGTGAATTTAACGAGAACTGAATTACAAGATATTATTTCTGGTGCCATCAGTGCGGCTAATGAAAAGTTACTATTAGAAATTCAAATGCTAAAATCAGAATTGCAACAACTCAGGGAAATGCAGACGAAAGTTTTGGAACAAGTTCAAATAAACCCTGATAAAGGAATTAACGAAATGCGAGATGATGACAATCACTCGCTGGATACTACGTCATCGTCTACCGATACGGTTATCAGTGTAAACAAACCCAACTGGCCATCTGCGGCCGGTAAACTGGCAAAGAAAAAGATAGACAATGCAGAATTTAACCGGAAGAAGAATGATAGACCACCAAAGAAATTCGCTAATAAAACGAAAACATTCACAAATGTTATAGGTAACAAACCTAATGAGGATGGACCCCTAACTTTAACTTCAAATTCAAAACTCTGGATTTATGTTGGTCGGTGTAGGCCGAATTCGACTGTCAACGATGTGAAATCCTATCTTGAAACCAACTCTCCTGGACACGAGTTTGAGGTTTCCAAACTTGAAACTAAGGGCAAAAATGCGTCTTACAGAGTGGAAGCTGAATTGTGCCTAAAAGAAAAACTTTATTCCTCTTCATACTGGCCAGAGGGAATCCTTATTAAGCGATTTCGTTTTCAAACCAATTCCAATTCCAAACGCCCATTTTGAAGTTAAAAACAAGGTAACTAACAGACTTTGTAGGGATAATTTCAATCTTAAATGTATTCACTTTAATTCACAATCTATTATCAACAAAATAAACGAATTGGAAGTCATCATTTTTCAAGAAAACCCGGATATAGTCAGCATTTCTGAAACGTGGTGCAATAAACTCAGTATAGACTCAATTAGAATAGAAGGTTATGATGTTATTACCCATTTCAACAGAGAATCGCATAAAAATGGAGGTGTGTTAACCCTTGCGAAAAACACACTGACTTGTTTAGAACTGCCTAGAATAAAGACTTTGTCAGTAGAGATGCAACTTGAGTGTTGTGGCGTTCAACTCAATGTTTGTGGTGTTAAATATTGCATTGTTACTTTATATAGACCCCCATTTGGGGATATCAAAATATTTTTAGATTTAATGTCATCAATCTTGAATTTTTGTATGTTAAAGTTTGAAAATATTATCATTGTCGGTGATTTTAATATAGACTGGAACAAAAATAATATAAACAAGAATCTTTTATGTGATTTAATGTACAGTTACTCTCTTTATTTTAAAAATTGTGAGCCAACAAGAATATTTACTAATGAACTTGGTGTCACGTCTAAGTCTAAAATAGATTATGTTTTCACTAATATTAAACCTGATGATTATATTGAGGAAACTGAAAATCTTAATATTGCTGACCATTGTGCTAATATATTGTATATTAAATGTCCTTTATTTATTGAGAAAAGTCTCAAAAGGGAAATTTCCTGGCGAGACACAAGTCAGGGCAGGCTGAGTGAACTCAGGCAAGCACTTTTATGTGAATCTTTTGAAAATATTTACGAAACTCCGAACGACGTGAATGAAGCATACGCTGCTTTTCTAAATACTATTACTGTTTGCATTGAAAGCATTTGCCCATTGATACATAGAAAGGTAAAACAATTTGAGTGTAATGGGAATAAACCATGGATTACTGATGAGATTATTGATAGGTCGAGGGAGCTGAAGAGTCTGTTCTGGGCCATGAAAGATATCGGTGAAGATGTTTTGGCAGTACAATATAATTCATTACGTAAAGAGTATAGAAGGCTTGTTGGAAGTACCAAAAGTTCATACTACCAGCAGCTTATAAATTCTGGTAATACTACTGTTAAATCAGCCCAACTATGGCGAGTTGTGAATAGACATAAGGGACAGGGATCTAATAAAAAGGGAAACTCATTTCAATTAGATAGAGACGGTGAGATACTGACTGAGCCTAAGCAGGTTGCTGATACATTTGGTAAATATTTTTCCACAGTTGCTAAAACTTCTTTGGATGAGCATTATAAAGATTATAAACAAATGGAAAGTACATTATCATATAGCATTTCAAATTCTTTTTATTTTGTGGACGCAACCGAGCTGGAAATCTTAAATATTATTAATGGTCTCAAAAACACTAAATCGTTGGGAATAGATAATATCTCAACCAAAATTATTAAACATATAGCTGATGTAATTGCTCCCCACTTGGCTCATATCGTAAATATGTCGGTCCGGCTCGGCCAATATCCTGATCATTTAAAAGTGGGTAGGGTCGTTCCGGTTCTCAAAAAGGGTAGCCCTATGGAGGCCAAAAACTACAGACCAATTACGTTATCTTGTGTTTTTGGTAAAGTTATCGAGAAATGCGTTTACAATAAGATGTTAGATTTTATTTTAAAATTCGACATTATCACACCGCATCAATTTGGTTTCCTGCCAAATAGGTCAAGCCAATTAGCTGCGAACACATTCGTGTCTTTTATTTATAGGGCCTTAGATAGTGGTAAATTCGTAGGGGCTCTTTTCTTTGACCAATCCTTGGCCTTTGACGTTATGGGAATAGATAGGGCATTGACAAAGCTTGAAGCATCTGGCTTTAGGGGTAACTTTAATGAATGGCTTGCCTCCTTCCTAAAAAATAGAAAGATCACTGTTGAGATTCAACAGCAGAAATCCGATTTGTTTGACATGGATTACGGAGTTCCGCAGGGGTCCATTCTCGGACCTTTAATATTTATTCTTTTTGTTAATGATTCTGTTGGTTTTCTAGACAGTGAATGCACAGTGCTCTACGCGGATGACTCTTCCATAGCCGTGAGAGCAGATACCGCATCTGAATTGGAATGTAAGCTGAATAGTGTAGCGAACAGATTTGTGTCTTGGTGTAAGATTAATTCGCTCATTATAAATGTCAATAAAACGGTTTATATGCATTTTGTTACAAAAAATAAATTACCTACTATAACTTCTATTAACATCTCGGGAAGTGTAATTGATATGAGCTCAGACACAAAATTTCTAGGTGCATTTATAAGTAGTGATCTGAGTTGGGACCGTAGTGTGGAGCAGGTATGTGCCAAACTTAAGAAGGGGTTTTATGCTGTAATGCAGTTGAAGAAGATTTTGAATGTGACACAGATGATCACTGTTTACTATGCTCTCGTCTATACACACATAGCGTATAACGTCACTTTGTGGGGAAACGCACCAAGTTCATCACGGGTCTTTATAGCTCAAAAACGAGTGATACGCCTAATTTTTGGTATTAAACCGCGCGAGTCCTGCAGGCCCTTCTTCAAAAAGAACAACCTGCTTACATTGCCGTGCATTTACATTTATAAGTGTATAATGTATTTCAAAGCAAATATTACTGATGCTAAGAGAATCTCTGATACGCATAATTACCCGACGAGGCAAGGTAGTCTATATAGAACACCGAATCATAGGCTAAAATTATTTGAAAATTCGCCCGCTTATGCTGGTATAAGGCTTTTCAACTCCCTGCCCATGCATCTTAGGAATGACTCTAGCTTTAATGGTTTCAAATTCAAATTGAAAAGTTTTTTATCTGAGCCCAATAAACACACAAACGTATAATAAACGTTTATTTCTAGTGGCTGAAGTTGATTTAACGTTACACGTTGAATTTTCTACGTTACATCCGAAACGAAAATTCCACGAAACGTTGATTATACACATAATATACGTACCCAATTCAACTGTTTGACACATCCACCATTATGAAACGTATATTTATTACATTTTTTCAAACGTTCTTTCAAGGTGAGCTCAGTAACATTGAATAAACGTTAAATGAGTCACTCTTCATCAACTCTGACGTAAACCAACTTTAATTCTACTAATTATATCCGAAACACAAATTCAACGAAACGTTGAATATACATATAATATACGTACCCAATTCAACTGGTTGATGAACCGTTATAAAACGTATATTTATTGTATTTTTTCAAACGATTTTTCAACGTGAGCTCTTCAACATTGAAGAAACGTTTAATTAGTCACTCTTTATCAACTCAGACGTCAACCTACTTTGATTCTATTTGTTACAACCGAAACACAAATTCAACGAAACGTTGATTATACATATAATATACGTACCCAATTCAACTGGTTGATTCATCCACCATTATGAAACGTATATTCATTACAGTTTTTTAATTGTTTTTTCAACGTGAGCTTAGTAACATTGAATAAACGTTAAATGAGTTACTCTTTATAACTCAGACGTTAACCCACTTCAATTCTACTTATTACATCCGAAACACAAATTCAGCGGAACGTTGATTATACATATAATATACTTACCCAATTCAACTGGTTGATTCATCCACCATTATGAAACGTATATTTATTACATTTTTTATTTATTACATGTATTGTATTATATGAGCTTCTTATTAATTCGAAGGAATATTTAACAGCATATTATAATGAAGGTAGGTACCTAAATATACCTTTTTGAAACGCTTTTAATGTTTCTTTTATAAAATCTTTCATTTCGAAAGGATGGAGAAATATTATCATTTTATGTGAAGTGATATAGTGATTTCATACCTACCGAAATGTCCGAACTTATTTCCTGCATTCTTTACTTTGAATTTTTTATTCGTTCAAAATATGAAACCCATTATTAGTAATAACCTTATATTCGTAACATACATCGTCTTTGCTAAAATCAATTAATAGAAAATTATGAAGTTTCTTGAAAGATAATAATTAACCAACCTAGGCAACGGTGCACTAGAGTCGGCAGGGGTTGTGATTACGTCATACGTGATAGTGCCGGCGCCATATAGGCCGGCGCCGGCGATCCTGCTGTGATCGAGTTGAGTTGAATCCTGCATTCATGCATTCCACATATTGAAGAGCTAGTGCCGCAGTCCCCCGATAGTTCCCTTCGCTATTTTCGACGTGGTAAATCGAGTTTGCTAGGAAAATTATCTGATTTGTTTAGAAGTGCGACAACAAAGATTTTGGTAAGTACCTATCAGTACCCTAAAGTTTCATATTGATTATTGATTGGTGAAAGAAGATTGGAAAGCTTCCAGAGCTCTTCTGAAGAATCGGAGAACTCGAATATGGAACATTTAACACCACCGATTTTTTTGGATGAATCAGTTCCTGTTTCATCAGCAGAGGATACCGAAATAATTTGTGAGTAAATGTTAATTTTTGGACATATCTACATAATATGAAAGCTTTGTCATTCCTAACATAGTTAATTGTGAAATTTGTTACATAAATAATGTTAGTTTGTTTTTTTACGAAGGCATAAATTGATATAGCAATTAAAACTATTACCCCAGTTCCCTGTAAAAATAATTATTCTCGTTTTTTTTAAGGTTAACCGATATAAGTCAATGGGAGGTAATGGTCCCGAGGACCATACCAGAAGAATTCTCAGATTCATATTGAGTAATGATTTAGCTTGCCAATACAATTGGAAGGGCAGGGAGAAAAAACCTTTTAGAGATAAGAAGTCGACGGAACTCATTTATGGTAAGGCTTCATTTTGTAGACCTATATTTTCAAAATATCTAATGAGCATTATGGGTTTTTTCAGTGGCTGTCAAGAAAGAATTTGCGGCAGCCACAGACCTAAAAATTGCAGACGCAACAAAAGATTGGCTGGAATTTGCGAAAGAAGACTCAAGGACGCTGCATTAAGTAAAGAAAAAAAAATGAAATTTAAACATTTTTTTTAATATGTAGGTACATTTAAAAATCTATAAATTTTTTTGTTTGTTCTCTTTATATTTATAGTTATGTTTTTTCTTTCATATTTTACTTATTCTGTTTAATTTTTTATTATTACAAAATATTGATGAATCTGTGTTTAATTGTCAGCATTTTGAAATTGTTTCCCACTTGAATAGATAAGTACTTGAATATTTCCCAAATTTTTCACCCATTATAAATAACAAGAGTCCACAGAAATAATGTTGTACTACTAACGATAACTACACCTATATATCTGACCAAAATTATATCTCCAATGAGAAACATTTCCTGTGGTAATACTTCATTTAAAATTTGGACCAAAATTTATTTCCTGTTCTTTATTTTCATATTCATGAAAAAAACATTTGAATATCTTGAAAGTTTTTAGAATATTTTTCAAGATGTAGATGACAAAGATTTATAAGTTTCCTTAGTTTAGGACAAATTATGCTGAAATTCAAATAATAACAATTCAAAAATATTTTTACTCAAGATTAATTCATTCTCTAAAATCAACGTTACCTTGACACTTGCAATGAACGTCGAATATTTGTGGTATTTTGGTATCAACATCAACGTTGAGAATTCGTATACCATCAACGTTATTTCCGAAACGAAAATACGTCGTTACGTTGAAACTTAAAAATAACGTTATATCAAGGTATTTTCATTCCCTAAAATCAACGTTACTTTGACACTTGAAATGAACGTTATATATTTGTGGTATTTAGGCATAAACATCAACGTTGAGAATTCGTATACCATCAACGTTATTTCCGAAACGAAAATACATCGTTACGTTGAAACTTAATAATAACGTTATATCACGGTATTTTACTTATGACAATAGGAGGTTTGCAACGTTGAATCAACGTGCAGGGAAAACGTTACGATGAAACCAAAAAGAAACGTATTTCATAACGACATTTCACCGTTTTTTCAACGATGAAATATAGTGACGTTACCTAAAAAATACAACGTTTCTTAATGGTTACTGTGTTTATTGGGAGAGGGCATATTATTCAGTAGCTGAATACCTTAATGAAAAGTTCACTTAGTTATGCACTGGCTCGAATAACTGAGAATATTGTTTTGACCTGTCTAATGTTTTCATGTTTTCATTATCTTGTTTTGTTGAAACCTAGAATATGACGTGTCTTATATCAGTTGTATGATCGATTGGACAAATAAACTTATTATTATTATTATTATTATTACTTAAATAACCATTTATATCGAAGGTTCTGGCTATTCGTGATAATATACCACGCTTTGACGGTGGTTCATTTATATCCTGAATTCGGTAAAACAAGGTATCTTCCTTTGTATCCCAAAATATTCCTAAGACTTTAACAGAAGAGGGAATTTCTCCCATCGGTAATTTCAAACTTTTCAAACTCTGGTTGGAATCGCGAACTATATTGGAGTTCGAACAGGCCCACTTACCCAGTTCAAATCCTCCCTTACGAAGAGAAATGAGGTGATTTTTTAATTCGTGTGTCTCATTTTCAGATTCTGATCCGGTCATAATGTCGTTAACAAACGTTTGTGATGATAAAGCTTTCGCTGCCAAAGGAAAATTACGTCCTTCATCCTCAATTAATTGATTTATCGTACGAATCGCCAAAAACGCAGAGCTTTTCGCACCGAAAATAACCCGACAATGTTCGTACTCAATCAATGGTTCCATTGGATTAAAACACCAAAATATATGAAAATATTTTCTATAATTCTCATGAACGATGATACTAGGAAACATCTGCCGAATATCACATGTTAAACCGACCAAAGGTATTCTAATTCGAGTCAAAATATGAGATATGTCTTGTTGCAGTTTAGGACCAGACAACATACAATCGTTCAACGTTAAACCGTTCGTAACCTTTTCCGCTGGACTATAAACTACTCTGACTTTGGTTTCCTTTTCAAAAAATTTGGATACACCATGGTGTATCATTAGGTATTCTGATTGATTCTTTGATTTCACTAAAAAAACCTCGTTCGATATATTCACGAATATTGTCTGAATAGAGTCTATGAATTTCGGAGTCCCGTCCAAAACGAGTCCCCAGTTTGAAAAATCTATCTCGAACCATTTCTCTATTGGTCCCTAATTCTGAAATGAGCTTCGTAAATGGAAAACGTATAATATATGTAGGATTTACTCTGTTTGTCTAGGGAAATCGCAGGCTCCGGATATTTTAATAAAAAGGTTCATTAACAAGACTACACCAAATGAATCAATAAGGAGAACAGCCACTGAACGTTTAATACCCGATTTTCGTTTACAAATTTCGTCTTCTCCTGACAGAGGTTCTCGACATTTTTTTTCCCCCGCGTCACTCGTCGCCTCCTTCGGTTTTTTCTCTCTAGCGCCTTCTCTATTTGTCACGTGGGTCACGCGATAGATGCATAGATATATTTCATCTGATGGCATATCATAATGACAACGTTATGTCACTCAATTTTGATGACATAAGGAAGCTCATTATGGGACTAAGTACCATAATGAATTCATTATGGGACTAAGTACCATAATGAATTCATTATGGTACTTAGTCCCATAATGAGCTTCCTTATGTCATCAAAATTGAGTGACATAACGTTGTCATTGTGACATGTCGAAAATGCAGTTTTTAATTTTTCGAAAATGTATTGATATAAATGCCATCAGATAAAATTTTGTATGTAATACGAATCATAAACAATCATTATGGCACACGCCGTGTTATCGGACTCGGCTACGCCTCGCCCGATAACATTCACGACTTGTACCATAATGATCGTCTTTATGATCCTTATTACATAAATCATTATTATGCATCTATGTCACGCGGATCAATCAAAAAGCTCGCGTCACAGAACACCTGCCGGTACGTCGTCGTTTGACCACAGACCAATATAGTCTTTGGTTTGACGTTAGTGCCGTCAGTGGCGTCGATACCTCAATGGCGTAGTGATAATTCCATAACGTAATTATTGAAAAAATACGGATCCCACATATATTGACCATCTTGATTACGTTGAACTGTACTCGAGAAATATTCCTCGCAAAAGGTATCCTCCGGTGAGAATGGGGAAGGCTCTGAAATTTCTTCCACTTCCCAGAATGAGCGCAATATATCGTTTAAGCATGGGTCGTGTTCGGTACAAATGTTTGAAATTAAATCGGTTTTTGAAGTTTCATCATTCGAAACTTTTCCTAAAATAATCCATCCAAGCTGAGTAGAATATGCGGTAGGTGATCCTTTAATCACTTTATTATTGTTCAAATAAGTTATATCTAAAACTGACTGTACTCTAAGCAGGATATCAACCGGTGAAGAAATTTGAAATTCAGTATCCGCTAATTCAAAATTTGCGAATCGTTTTTTATGTTTTCGTTTAAATCAATGTTCGGTAAATCAGATGTTATTTTCGGTAAAACAACTATTTCTATGGGCAAAATACATTTTTTATTATGAAGAGATTTTAATTTACAATCAATTATCCCTTGAACCTTTCCAGCGCTCACAGTAGAAATGTCTGTTATATCAATATTGCATCGTTTACGAGTTAAACCTAAACTTTGTGCCATTGCAGTAGTGATAAAATTTATTTGGGAACCTGAATCCAGAACTACTCTGCAGGGATACCACTGGTTGTCTGAACCTTGAATCAAAACGCGTGCAGTACCTAATAATGCCGGACTACCGGTCTTTAAGAAATATGTATTTCATATTGAAATAAATATACATACAGGTAAATGCTCAGTGTAAGTGTGTGAGTGTGACAATGTGCTACATAAGTGGAGAGACCGGGAGTGATGTGAACGAAATAAAAATAACAAAACACCAAGCATTTATTTTTTTGATTTATTTTAATTTAAACTTTGAGATTATGAACATATATCCCAAATTATTATAGTCATTGTTGGGCAAAATTAAAAAAAAAAATAAATTAAGAATTCATCACTAGAACATTCTAATTGTATCAAATGATCTTTATTTAAATCAATAATAACTCAAATCAGATGGGCGTAAATAAGTCACATAATAAATAAATATATAATACTCTACTTGTCCCTGCTGAATTGTCGTTTCTACAAATGCGTTCTTACATTGATTACTTATCTTAATACTCAGTGGTGCTGACGAAAATTACAAACACCAAGAATTTGACTTATTATTCAGAATCATTTTGATATAAACTATAAGTAATCCTTTATTTTTCGGAACTTTTGTCTTCAGCGGGCAATTTATAATGTATCATGTGCTTTCATTATCAAATGTGATAAATGGTAATGCCGAGTTCAGCGCTGTAACTACTAGATTGAATATTTAATGTATCGTTTTCTGTTAGGTTCACCACAATTCAAATGATTCAAGAAATTTTTTTCACATTGGCAACGTCTAAAATCTGCCCAACGCGTTTAACCTTCGAAATTCGGTACGTGCGATTATTCACATAAGTCATAGGAACTATTTCCTGTTAAATACTCCTTATAAAACAATTTCGTTACATATCATACCACATTTTGTAGTAATATTTAAATATGTAATGTATGTATAAGCGCGTTCGGCAATGACATCTGACTGGTCGGATTGATCTGAACCGTTCGTTTATTACATCCAGATTGAGGGGAGTACACATCTGGACCGTTCGGCAAGAAAATCTAATCAATCGGATGTAGATCTTTTTGCTCGGTGTATTTCGACGGAGGAAACGGATTTTTTTCCACAGAACAGAAACAGAAATTACTTTTCGGCCTTTGTGAATGGATTTTTTTTATCCCGCTTCGAATATTCTTGAACAGTCTGTTGAATTTTCGTGTCTTATGTTATTTGTTGTGTAGTAATAAATAAAAAATGTTGTTTGATGAAAAAATAATGATTCAAAATATTGAATCATCTCAACCATGCAAGGGGTAGAAATGTTGAGAACTATAACAAAAGAATTAAAATAGTACCCAGACTACCTCTTCGGACGAATAGACGAATAGACGAATAGGGGTAGAAATGTTGAGAACTATAACAAAAGAATTAAAATAGTACCCAGACTACCTCTTCGGACGAATAGACCTTTAAGCTCTAATTTAATATCTGGCTCGGGTAAGGCGTTACATATGTCAAACAGAAAAATCGATCTAAATGCTCCGTAGCGTTCGTTTATCACAGAAAAATCTGACAAATCTGTACAATTTGTTATCACGTGACTAAAACATCCGTCCGCTCTCGGATGCTGTTGCCGAACGCGCTTTATGTATCGTATGTGTTGAGAAGAACACTTAATCTTCTATGATTATGAATGTTCTGTGCCTCGAGGCCAGGACTAGAGAGAGAGAGAGAACAAGTTAACAGTTTTTAGGTTACGTTTTAAGGTAACAGTTCAAAGTATCGGTCGTTGTGGTAACGGTTGTTTGTCGGGTTCGGTGCCAAAGTCACTGTTGCTATATTCAGTTACCTGAGAGGGCTCAGGCATATATAGCGTGACTTGGACCGCGTGTCGTTATCGAAATCACGGTTGCTGTACAAGTTACCTGAGAGGGCTCAGGCAGATACAGCTTGATTTTGAACGCGTGTTAAATGTATGTGAATAGACTATTAGATATCTGTGTGTATTGAACTTTCTATAAAGCATATTGAACTATCTGTGAATAAACTGCATAATCTGTGAAGTCTTATCTTTCTAACCCACGTATCAGCTCATCATCCTACAACTCAGAAGTGGGATACGGGAAATAGATAAGTTAACCTATAAAAGTGCACGTGTTCGTCCATCGTACAACGCGAAACGGATATGGAAAGTGTTTGAATAAGGATTTCCGGATAGAAAACTGTTGGAAATGGAGAAGCAAGGATCCAGGATGTCTATCGAAGATGTCGCCAAGTTGGCGATCAGATACCTGGAAGAAGATGAAATGTTGGTCTGTGATGAAACCAACCGTTCGCCCAGTCTCCTTGCCACGTTGGATGCACTTTCCATTGAAGACGCTTTCAATGTTGCGTTTGCGGTAAGAACTATCGCATTGAGCCGCAGCTCACCACAAGAATCGGACTTCTCGATTGCGACCCAGATGTGTAACATGCTGTTTCGTGAAGTTCCGGGACCAGTTCCTCCAAAAAGTGAATTTTCAAATCCCGAAAATGAAGCAATTTCAAATCCCGTGCATGAAAAAGAAGATGATGTCGTGATTGCTGATGAATCAAATACTGCCGATGAATCTACCGACGAGGATGAAAATGCCCCTATAATTATGGATGAAACCAGTGCGGAGAACAAGCCACTTGATGAGAATGCAGAACAAGAATGTGAAAAAGCTGCTGAAGAAGATGATGATGACGTGATTCATGTAGATGTAGAATCTGGAGAAACTTGTCCAGCTGATAATGAAGAAATTGAATGTGAAGTAGATGAAGAAGAAAACATAGAAATCTCCAGAGAAGAATCAAATACTGCTGCCGATGAAAAAATGGATGAAGAAGAAACTGAGGTTGAGTTACAGATCGAAGAGGACGTCAAAAGTGGTAGTGAAGAGGAATTGGAAAAAATTGATCAACAGATTTTCGAATCAGAGGAAGAGGATCACAGAAAATTGAGAAGAAAAAGAAAGAAGAATGATCGTCTAAACGTGATGATGGTGATCAAAGGCGATAGTGGTCCAAAAGAAGAAGAGGAAGGATTATTCGATCTGAAAGAAAACAGTGGTATGATGAAAATGAATAAAATTATGGATCAGACTCCTGAAATTTTGGCAGAATCAGATGTAGACAGTGACAACGAAGTGCGTAATGACATTGAAAAACCTCGTGTTCAATGTAGGTTATCTGCTGGTGACGGTGTATGTAACTTCAGAAGGTTGAAAGCGTATGAAATTGTCAAAAATCATGCCGCCAATGTCAAGAAAAAAATGATTTGGAATTTCAAAGGACTGTTTCGGAATTTCCCAAGTGACATATTGTTTGTGTTCAAACACTTTTTGTTGGCCCCTAAGCCACCCGATCATAATTGTAGGTTAAGTCATATTTCGAGCTTTTAGGTTATATTTCGAGTTTTTGGTTAAATTATGTTTTTCTTTATAGGTTAGGTAAATGATTGTGTTTTTTTAAGGTTAGATAGTTTTAGATAATTTGTGTTGTGAGTAATAAACACCAATTTTCAATTGTCCTTTATAACTCAGTCAGGTATGGCCGAGTTGTAGTAATATTTGAATATGTAATGTATGTATGTATCGTATGTGTTGAGAAGAACACTCAATCTTCTATGATTATGAATGTTCTGTGCCTCGAGGCCAGGACTAGAGAGAGAGAGAACAAGTTAACAGTTTTAAGGTTACGTTTTAAGGTAACAGTTCAAAGTATCGGTCGTTGTGGTAACGGTTGTTTGTCGGGTTCGGTGCCAAAGTCACTGTTGCTAAATTCAGTTACCTGAGAGGGCTCAGGCATATACAGGGTCTTTCACGAGGAAACTCACCCATATTTATACGGGAAACTACTGAACGTATTTTCATGAAATTCTGCACTTATAAGTATTTCACGATGCTGAAGAAATCTGAAATATTTTCAAGGCATGAGCACCTCCGGTTTTTCCGGAAATGACGTCAACTTCCGTTTTTCAAATTAGAACACCATTTTTTTATTGCAAAAATAGATTCCTTAGAAAATTTCAAGTTATTTTGATGTAACATTTTTCAGTTTTGGTTGGAAAATTCTCTCTGAGCGGGAAAATTCGAAAAAAAAATCGAAAATAGAGCTCCTCTGAAACAAGAATAACTTCGAGGTTTTTGGATGGAAAATTTTCATTTTTGAGATTTTTCAAGATGTAAGATTGGTGTATCCACTTTGAAAATCGAAATCGCGATTCATGATACAGGGGGTGAAAAAATCGCTTTCAAAGTTAGGGATGACAAAATCGTGAAAAATCAATTTTTTTCAAATCAGAACCCCATTTTTTTATGGCAGATATTGAATCTACGTTAAAAAATAATGTGAGTGTATATATCACACCCTTGACCTAAAATGGATATTTTCTGAGTTATTCACAAAAAACTGTTTTTCGTCTTGAATTTTCAGCTATTTCTTTTCCCTTCACGCCAAAAAGATGAAATTTTCAGGAACTGTTATTTGAACCATGCTGTAGATTTTTCACCCCTTCTTGAAACCGACTTCAAGTTACTATTAGGAGAACCATGGCAAACTCTCGCAGTTATAACTAGAGAACTAGAGAAGTTTTGACCGTTAATTTCTAGACATTTATTTATACGTCCCAGGAATGCTTCGTGCGTTGCTCTTCTTATTTCATCGGGAGGAAGAGATCTGCAAAAGTGTTTAAAAACCAAATTGAGTTTCAAAACTATGAATCTAAAAATCTAAACAAACCTGAACGCATTTCTGACTCGTTCTATGCAGTCCTCTTTATCAGTCAGGGGAGTTGAGTAGACAATATTTTTTATTCTACCCCAAACATAATAGTCTAAAGGAGTTAAATCGGGAGAACGTGGTGGCCAAAGATGTGGACCATTGTTCGCCAACCATCGATCTTCAAATAGCCTGTAGAGGATATTTGACACATTGAGTGAATTGTGTGGAGGCGCGCCATCTTGTTGATACCATAAGTCATTATGGTTCTGTACTAGCGGCTCAATTATTCGAGTCAATATCTCAGAATATCTATCTCCTAAGGGAGAACATTCTTTAAATAATGCAAACATGTGTAGTGTTCTATCTTACCGGTTAAAGTCCCATCTTAAATGTGAATATCGAGAATTGCATTATTTTTGATGGCGCAAAAAACATTGAAACTTCAGGTCTCTTGAAAGTTCCATTGTCTGAAGTGGTGGTTGTTCTCTTCATCCCAATAATGACTGTTATGCCTATTGAAAGAACCATTCTTTGTGAATTTAGATTCATCTGTCCAAATTATACAGTCCAAAAAGTTTTCATTCTCTTGAAATCGAATCATCATAGCTTCGCAAATTTCTGTTCTCCTGACGAAATCAGTTTCCTTCAAATGCTGTACCCTATTGAATTTATATGGGTGCATTTTATGTTTTTTTAATATTCTCCAAACACTCGATTGAGATAATCCCAGATCAATCTCGGCATCTTTGAGAGAATTTTGAGGATTCACACGAAAATATGCAAGAACTGTAATTTCGTTGTTCTCATCTTCTACTACACTTTAATCTCTGTGTATAGTTTTCTTAACGAAAGATCCGACATTTCTCAAGTTTGTCATGGTTCTGTTAATGGTATCTCTCGTTGGTCTGGGTCGGTCAGGAAACCTCTCAATGAACAGTCGAATCGTTCTATCTACAACTTTATTACATTCTCCATGAAGTAGAATGAGATTTAAATAATCTTCATTGGTAAAATTAGGCATAGTGATCGATTTTATAACTTAATACGAATTATCACCAAATTAATAGTAAACACAAAATGCTACTGAATAAAGAGGAATTTGGCAGATGTAATTAATGATATCTATCATTAAAAAAAAAAGAATGTAAAACATGGTAAGTTTTTGCATATGGTTCATAAGGAATTATTTATTTATCACTGGAGAGAAAACCGATGGCCGATTAGTTGAAATAAAGAGGTTTCCGATACAAATTCGAATCCAAATTCGCCATCTATTTAGGAACAACCTGTAACTTTCTTCTCTTGCATATTAGGGTAGTAGAATCTAAAACATGGTTTAAGTAACAGTTCCTGAAAATTTCATCTTTTTGGCGTGAAGGGAAAAGAAATAGCTGAAAATTCAAGACGAAAAACAGTTTTTTGTGAATAACTCAGGAAATATCCACTTTAGGGCAAGGTTGTGATGCATACACTCACATTATTTTTTAACGTAGATTCAATATCTGCCATAAAACATGGGGTTCTAATTTGAAAAAATTGATTTTTCACGATTTTGTCATCCCTAACTTTGAAAGCGATTTTTTCACCCCCTGTATCATGAATCGCGATTTCGATTTCTAAAGTGGATACATCAATCTTACATCTTGAAAAATCCCAAAAATGAAAATTTTCCATCCAAAAACCTCGAAGTTATTCTTGTTTCAGAGGAGCTCTATTTTCGATTTTTTTTTCGAATTTTCCCGCTCAGAGAGAATTTTCCAACCAAAACTGAAAAATGTTACATCAAAATAACTTGAAATTTTCTAAGGAATCTATTTTTGCAATAAAAAAATGGTGTTCTAATTTGAAAAACGGAAGTTGACGTCATTTCCGGAAAAACCGGAGGTGCTCATGCCTTGAAAATATTTTAGATTTTATCAGCATCGTGAAATACTTATAAGTGCTGAATTTCATGAAAATACGTTCAGTAGTTTCCCGTATAAATATGGGTGAGGTTCCTCGTGAAAGACCCTGTATAGGTAGTTATAGTTATAGTGAAAAGGGATCACAGTCCACTGCGACCTTAAGGTCTACTGTGCCCCCTGACAGAGCTGTTATCATCGCGCCTCCCAAAACTCCGTATTGATAGTATCGATATGAAAGAAATTGGCAAATTCGGTAGGATCAACTGCAGTATTTTCAAATTGTGATACATCTGATTTATTTTTCAGGGTTATTTCTTCATCAATGTTACTATCAGAAATTTGCCAATAAGGAACTTCTAAGGGGTAATGCCTCAATGGTAGAATTGGATCTCTTATTACATCCACTTTTTTGTATTTCCTATCATCAAATAAGATGGACGGTATGAATAGCGCTTCAAGAATCCACTTCTTTTAATTATCTTCAAGGATCGCCCATTTCACAACTTTTCTACTTCCTCTCACTATTTTTTTATTCACTTTGTGTTTGATGTAGGAATTCATCAGCCAGGTATAAATAATTTATTTGAAAATAACTTGTGTCATGTGCTCTACAGAAGCTCATATTAGAGTGTTAAGCAAGAATGTTTTATAATATCCTCATACGTATAGGTACACCGTTAAAAGATAATGCGTCATACACCAACTTAGGTAAGTGTTGTATAGATGCTTATGAAGCATTTATATATTTTCTTAGAGTCAACCTATATAACCATATCCCCGAGATTTATAATTACCATAAAGATGTTATACAAACCATTCTTAAAATCTTTTTAAAATAAATATATCTCAATCATACAGAGCTATATAAATGGTACTGTATAAACATCTATAAGAACACACCATGAGTTCTCTATAAAACTATGTTATTATTTCATCATATAAATGTTCAAACGATATTTTTTTTTGCTAATATGACTATAAAGTCATAGTTTAGTTACTATAAAATAATTCAGCTATATGGAATGCTATTATTAATCTGTTATAGATCAATTCGGCCCTTAAACTAATCTAAAATGTTAGTTGGGAAATGTATCAAAGGTTGAATATTAATGGTTAAGATCCTCTAGGCATTCAAGTATTCCAATCCAATATTCAGGGACGGACTCCCATTTCAGATTGGGGTTTTCCTTAGACAAAGGAAAGAGGAGACGGGGTATAGGATGATAAATCTTGAAGCCAAGATGCCACATGAGAAAGAACGAACTGGACGACTGTATTACTACAAAACGTGAATTACGCCAAGTTCTGAACGACGTTGTCACGTTGTCTGAGATTTCAGGTTCATTAACGTCGAATCCTTCCAGAATGGCCATTCAAGAGATTCCCTGGTTCCCAACTTGACAACACCGGTTGTTTCAGTTTCATTCATAATATTCATAATATTGTTTCGCGACCAATCAGCGAAATTGGCCTTCGATTTGACATTTAATGTTTGATACACGTTGCCATACCGATATCTAGTTGAGTTGTGTCAAATAAGTAATTTTCTGAGACATTTCTGAGTATCTTGCGCAAAATACCAAAGAGTTTATAGAAAATACGTTAAAATAATGCTTCGTAAGTATCAAATGTGTGGCAAATTGGACTCCTGTAGGAGTCCAATTAGGGTTGTAACCCTAGTTTGAGTTTTCACAGGTTAGTTTCATGTTTGCAGATCAGTGGCGTAGATTGTCCAATGTTTATAATTTTACTTTTAGATTTTTCCTTCTGATATTGGGAGAAGAAATATATGGCTTTCAATTTCGGACTTGGTTGATGCTGAAAACATGCCTCAAAATCTGTTCTTATGTTCGGAGGACTTCGAATCCAAAGATTTTGGTTTTCGAGTTTCTTAAAAATTATGTCAATCCTGATTCCTGTTCCAACTTTGGGAACTAACGTCTTCAAGGTAAGTTTCAGTGGAAAGTTTCAGGGATTCATATTTTAATTCAACCTGTTTGAATATAACTTCATGAAATAGAGTCAGAATATGTGTCAGTAAATATTGTTATATAATAATATATAATTATATTATTATTTTCATTGAGTATAAATATACATAGAGACACAGCCCAGTTCAACGATTTGAAGCTAAATTTTGTGTAGTTCCTTCACCGGTTCATAGATGGATAAGTGTGTTTCAGAGAAGCGAAATATTTTACTCCCGCATCTGGCGGTAAGTAGCTGAACTATAAGGCAATATTTCCGAAGCCAAATTCGATGACGGTCAGGACCGGCGTAAGAAATATTGGATGTTCAGTATTTCATCACCTGATTTTTTGGATGCAATAAAACGACAATTATTTTTGATCTTTCATGAATTAAAATACTGATGTATGAAAAAATAAATGCATGAAATTTTTCCTTTATTCACAAGTTCTTATAAATAGATCTTCTATGAATTTTTAAAAATATTCAATTTTTTATTAGCAGTGGAATGCTTCTGAGTCGAGATTCCTTCGGCTTTTTCTTTCTGTCTCCTGTACAGCTTCACTCTAATCAGTTGTCTCAACAAATGAATCCTGTGCTCTTCACATTCTGGAGTTAACGGAGAGATCCAATCTTTTATAAATTCATTTTTTTTTAATTTTCCCAAAATATACCTTTGAAGTCCTATCTTTTCTGATTTTCTGATCATAATTTTCTTTATTACCAACAGCGCTTTCCTTATCAAATATTTGAATTCGGTTGAGGGAATTCTCAAATGTAGGTATACGTTCATTGCCATAATTTCGATTTGCAATATATATCCCATCATTACCTAGCTTGTTCAAATCACCAATGATGAGTGCTTTCTCGCAGTTATCGCATTTATATTTTTTGGCGATGTTCCTCATCAAATACCCCGAGAAATACGCGATTGAGTTGGATTCTAGGGTATTTAGGGGTTCAATTAATCCTTTATCCTTTATATCCTCCTCACAAGGCTCACTGTTGTCCGAATCCGCAGAAGACATGGTCGAATCTGTGGAATCAACCACATCAAAGGGCCTACTTTCAGATTCCCCCATTGTACACAGGTTGAAATCATTGTCATCTTGGCAGTTTGAAAAATCGGAACATTTTTCCAGACAACCAGTGATGACCGACTGCAACCCAAATCTAATGGTCACCATCCACCAGGCTACCGATACGGGCGTTTTATGGCATTTTATGACACTTTATGAGCCCTTGACCAATCACGGAGACTCTTTTCGCACGTGGCCTTATAAACTGTCATAAAAAGCCCGTCCCGGTAGCCTCGTGAGTGGATACCATAAAGCATCGAGCTGAGGGGTTTGGATCATAACCCCGCTGTCTTATTTTTGAAAATAAATTCTCGATTGGGTCCTGGTTGAGCCGGCTTGTTAACAAATATGGAAATGTTTCCTTCGTCTCCTCCCATAAATGGAGGATGCCTTTGATGGTTTGTATCAAACCGTTGAAACAGTAGGGAATATTTTTCCCAACTGTCCAAGACTCAATAAATGCAATTGATTCCGTCAGAGTTTGTATTGCTGCGGTGTTTTTCTCGGACAACGGTCTCCGTAGATAATTTCCCTCAAAAGTTCCATTAGAATTGAGGCAGTCGAAAAGATCGTTCATTTTCAGAATGAACTGAGCAGTTGAATTGGCACTTCTGGACCTCAGCTCACCAGTTGCAATGACTGTTCTCATAGCCGAGTATAAAGTTTTACAGAAAATCTGCGTGGCCAATTTAACCTTCATTTCTTGGAAGGCGTTTGGATTTATGTGGTTCTCAGTTATTTTTAAAACAGTACGAGAAAGACCATTTTTTTTTATTGATCAAGTAGGTTTTGTTATGTCCCACCAAGAAACATTTTCACCCCTCATTTCCTACCTGAGAACACTCCTTCAGAAAAATTCATGGCTAATAGTTCATCATTATTGATTCATACCGTTTGTAACGGAGTTATATAATTTGGATGAATCCGACCCTGCCTACGATTCATAGAACTAGAGGAAAATAAATATCCTTCAGATTTCTATAAACGAGTAGGAAGCAGAATATAGTTGGCTCGATAGTTCCTTTATTGACTACTATGTGCCGCCACTTGAGTTGGCAAATTTGCAAGTAAACTGCCAAAAATGTTTGCATCAAATCGTTGAACTGGGCTGTGTCTCTATGTATATTTAAACTCAATGGAAAAACTGAAGGTGATACACAAATTATCTTCCCCTAAGGCGCTGGTAGATGGCAATGAAAAACCTTGGAAGTTGTCCTTTCAAAATCGGAAGATCTATTCCCACTTTATTTCCTGATGTTTATATCGTATTTACAAATAAGAAAAGAAGTGAATCCTTGTTAATGAAATTGATGCAGCGGAACGCTTTCATCATTAAAACTGACTTACAGGCACATATCGCTAATAGAAAGAGCAGCGCTACATAGCAAGTTGTTGAATCTCTGCCCTTCAGTCTCAGAACCAAAATCCAATTAAGACTTTGTGTTTCGACGACGAAAAGTAATTATTGCGTATGCTGCCTTGACTTTATTCTCCAGTTATGCCATAATATATTCACTTTGAAGTTCTCAGACGCTCTTTAAACTCATTTAATATTGCTGGTACGCTTCTGGACCACAGTATTACATCAAAGATGGTCTGCTTTCATGTCATAAGAAGTTTAAGGATAGTGATTATTCGCAAACTATCGTAATTTGCATCAATTGATGTTCAAAATATCAACACCTCAAAAATAACTGAATAGTTACGTATGCCGAAGTAATGATACAAATTGATGATGAGAATATTTAGGTATGTTCCGGTTATGGAAATTCGTACTATTTTTGAGAATAGTTTTTTTCTGAAATTGTTCTAGAATGCCTACTTTTTCAGAGAAACTTCAGACCTCAAAATTATCTCATATAGTACTTCAGAAAGACGGCACTCAAAAATTGATATACATACCTAAAACTATTTGAACATCTTAATTCATAATTTTGAAAAAAGTGAAAATTGGACATAAAAATGGGACCAGAAACGTTATCAGTATTCAAAATAAGGCTTCTTTTGTAAGATCAGGGTGTCGAAAATCCATGGAGCAAACTGCCTTCTTTCCTCGTATCTTCAGTATAGGCATCACGAATGAACGGAATTTTGTTGGAGTTTTACTCAATTTATGGTGCATATTCTTCAAACCACAGGGTTCAGTTTTTGGAGCGTTATTATTATCTTTTCGTAAATGATCTATCAATATATTTGAGACGTTCAATATTGAAAAATATCATTACCTTTGTATTTGATATGTCATTGCAAATAATAGCAATTGAACTAAACGTGCTCCAAAAATTGTGTGTGCAACCATTGAGTTTAAATATACATAGAGACACAACCCAGTTTATTGATTTGATGCACAAATTTTTGGCAGTTTACTTGCCAATTTGCCAACTTAAGTGGCGGCACATAGTAGCTGCTAAAGGAACTATATTCATCCGATCCATTTTGTCACTACCCATTTATAGAAATCTGTAGGAGATTTATTTTCCTCTAGTTCTATGAATCGTAGGCAGGGTCGGATTCGTCCAAATTCGTTATAAACGGTGTGATTCAATAATGATGAACTATTAGCCATGAATTTCTCCAAAGAAGTGTTCTCAGGTAGGAAATGAGGGGTGAAAATGTTTCTCCGAGGGTCATAAAAGAAACGTACTTAATCGATGAGAAGAATTTATCTTTCTCGTACTCTCTTGAAGATAACTGAAAACCACAGAAATCCAAACGCCTTCCAGAAAATGAAGGTTAAATTGGCCACGCAGATTTCCATCAGAACTTCATATTCGGCTATGAGAACAGTCATTGCAACTGGTGAGCTGAGGGGGAGAAGTGCCAATTCAACTGCTCAGTTCATTCTGAAAATGAATGATCTTTTCGACTGCCTCAATTCGAATGGAAAATTTGAGGGAAATTATCAGCCATCAGCAATACAAACTCTGACGGAATCAATTGAATTCATTGAGTCTTGGACAGTTGGGAAAAATATTCCCTATTGTTTCAACGGTTTGATACAAACCATCAGTAGCATCCTTCAATTGTGGGAGGAAACGAAGGAAACATTCCATATTTGATAAAAAGTCGGCTCAACCAGGACCCAATCGAGAATTCATTGTCCAAAATAAGACAGCGTAGGGGTTATGACCCAAATCCCTCAGCTCGATGCTTCAGATTTGGGTTGCAGTCGGTCATGACTGGTTGTCTTGAAAAATGTTCCGATAATTCTTTTTACTGCCAAGACGACAATGATTTCGACCTGTATACAATGGAGGAATCTGAAAGTAGGCCCATTGATGTGGTTGATTGGACAGATTCGACCATATTTTTTCATACATCAGTATTTTATATTCATGAAAGATCAAAAATAATTGTCGTTTTATTGCATCAAAAAATCAGGTGATGAAATACTGATAATCCCACATTTCCATATGCCGGTCCTGATCGTCATCGGGGATACGGGAGTAAAATATTTCGCTTCTCTGAAACACACTTATCCATCTATGAACCGGTGAAGGAACTACACGAAATTTAGCTTCAAATCGTTGAACTGGGCTGTGTCTCTATGTATATTTGATCTCAATGCTATAATTCAATACATTAATTGAGAATTTTTTTGCAGCTCAAGCTTAACTGTCACTCCCCAAGATACTAAAAGGTAATTATGCAGTTAAAATTTGCCGTTTGACAATGAATATTCAAAGAAATATATTCACAGAGATCAAGTATCATTCCTCGATGCAGAAATTTACCAGATTATATGCATACGATGAAAAGATCTATTCTTGCACTGACATTGAATGGGATTCCCGAGGGGATCCCTATTACAAGAAGTGGAAGAAAAACAGGATTTTTAGGTTTCTTGATCTGCATTGAAAGTTTGGAACAAATGTATAAGATATATGTCCTCGAAGAAAAATTCCTTAATAATCTTCTCACCTATAAACTGTCGCAGGACCATTCATAGCTGTTCTTTGGATGTGTTAGAAGTAAAAGTGGACATAACAATAACCCCACTGCAAGACAGTTCGAGGCGGCATACAAAAGGTTGATTGTTCACTCACAAATATCCGCTTCTGATACCCGAAATGCCATTAATCTCGAATCCATCAGTATCCTGACATTCAGATCTGTAGTTAGCATTCTTTCATCTGAACATGCAACCAATATTGAAAAAAATGAACAGTTTGCTTCAGTAATGGAAAGTATTTTTACAGATATGTATAAATTTGTGAATGCAACTTCAACAGCATGGAATCTCCATATTTAGAAAATATTGTAGGATATGTTGTTCGGGTACTTGAGAAATTTATATATTTCATGTCAAAAGTACCTCGATCATTTGAGAAATGAATTAGATGTTTCACTTCTCCAAAGAAGAAAAACATATGGAAGATTAATAAAGGCTAGCCAATTTGTAATTGATGTTCAAATTCTCTCATAAAACTCCAAATATTTTCAATAGAAAAGTTGAACATTTGTTATCAGTTCTGATCAGCCAAACTATGTTTGATGTTAATTCATCCATTTTAGACTATTTTAAAAATCATCTTTTCGATGGAAATTTCATTGATGGACATGCTGATCAGTTGATCAAAATTATTTTGAAAAATTATTTCAGAATAAGGATACATCATGAAACAACTAAACTCTTAGATGAGTCAAAAAAAATAGTTCAACCTCTACCTTTAAAATCAGAAGGGGAAGGTGAATATTTCATTCACAGACTGCCCATATGGAATTATTTTATAAAGTTCAAGACAAATTATACTGATACATTACAGAAAGAGACCTTACGTAGGTGATTTATATACCAGTGATTTTTCTACACCTGAGAAAAGGAAAAAGAGTATAGTATGAGTATTATCAGAAGGACAGTGCAGAGTCAAAACAAAAAGATACTCATATAACGTAAGTCTGTTCTAAGGATAAAGAATAAAATCACCTTGATGAAAACATTGATGGATTGTTTGAGAGCAAAATCGCTTTTATCAAAAGCTGAAGAAGCAACCATATCTGCATGTCTCCTTGTTTATTGTTACAAGTTTTTGGTGAAACTGCAATAGCATGTAACTTGATTTTTTTATGATTCGAGATATGGGAGCCATTAGATTTCAAATAGTGTTGTGCAAAGCTAGTAACAACAATTATGTCGTTTGAAACCTTATCTTCGACATGGAAATAAAGTACAACGTATGGTAACTTAAGAATGAAGATTATATTTTTCTGAGAATTAACACGTTACTCGAATATGAAGCTGGTCTAATGTTCTCATTTAAGTGAACGTTTCAGATTCAGAAAATTATTTTTGAATGTCTAAATTGATTTGATGCTTAAGATTCTGAAATTTTCGATTTTGAACAGTTTTTACTGTCTCCTGAAAAATTAACATACAGGGTGAGTCTTTGACTTGTACATAAATTTTAACTGTAGATTCTTCAGGCCAAAGGAAACCTTTTTTTCATTTTCCATTTTTCCGAATTCGGCTCTGTTAAAAAGATATAGCCATTTGAAAAAAAACATTGGGCCTAATACGTGCCTGGAAACATTCTCTGGAACCAATGCAAAGTTCATATTTCCCGATTAAAATCAAGTTGATATATTTGGGGAAACTCAAGTACTAACCTTATTTGAATAAGAATGTTAAAAACACGATATTTCTTAACAAAAACACTTTGTTTGCTACGATTATATCGGCAATTGAAAGCCATATTTCTCCCATCAAAATAAGCCATTCTTCGATTTTCTTGAAGATTAGTTTGTAAACACTAAAAACTTGTTCATATCCTCCTCGATATCCCAAAATTATCTTGTAAATTATGGTTTTCAATTAAATTTATAATTTCGATCAAGCTTCACCTATTAAAACAATGTCAATAAAATTTCCGGAAACCACTGTGGTGAAACAGTCACAGAACTTGGATTTATGTTGCCAGTTTCAGCAATATTCCTGAAACTAAGGAAATTGATTTTTCTGATTACATTACTGAATAAATATCTATGAATTCGACCATAGATCCTTCCTTAACATAAGACCCATCTCAAACGACTTCCACTATTCTGTTCTTATTCGCGATTCAGGGGTAGGCAGCGCCCTCTACTACACGTGTATACGGGAGTGGGTAAGATTTGTAAACATTAGTACTGACATAAGATAATTTGCGGGGAAAAAATAAAATGGAAAGTGAAAAGAGTGTTTTTCTGAGCATAAGCGAATATTTCCGATATTTGGAAGTAACTCCAAATAGTAGGAAGGCTCTTTGGGTCTGAAGGAACGAGTAGCGTTGAGATTATAAAAGAATTCAAATAGCTGAAGGAAAGTGAACTTAGGTATTTTGTATTGCATAATAAGGTTTCACTCTTTATCAAGAAATATAGGTATGTAATATTAATATTTCACCAAATATTTATGAATAAAATTCATGTTCTATTCTATAAAAACTTTTATATTAACATATCCTGAAAACCTACCCACTCCCGTTAATGCTGTTTCTGCCCCAACCCGCAAGGTGGCTCGGGACATGAACTTGAATCGCCAATACTTCACATATCTGTGGTAGTTCGGCTACATAACGTATAACGTGAGATATATCTGGATTCTCTGGTTTAGTTTAGGGGTTAGAAATTATAATGCACTCAGAATGGGTTATGATTTGATTTGTTTGACGAATCATTATATTAATTTGATGAGTAGTTAAATTAATAGCTAGAAATTATGATGTATTTCTGCCAGAGCCCGGAACTGATGGAATAAACTAGGTGCATCAAAACATATTTTATAGGACGAGATATCACTATTGTCAATTTATTCAGAGATTGAGATTGTACCAACTTTCAATATTGAAGAAAATGAGTAGAACGAACACATACCTATGTGATCTCTCTTTGAAGCAAATCACTACTGATAGATGGTAAAGTAAGCAAATATTGAAATTTTATATGACAAATATGAATATTCGATAAACATTCCGGCAACATTGTTAACATTTAATTCGATTACAGAATATTGATACATCTTCGATTCGGTGATCTTTAGAATGCAGTAAGGTATTCAGATAATTCTCGAGATTTATGATTTTCTCGTCAAATTTGATGGGATTTATTTGGGAATAACTTGAGAACGACGCGTTTTATTGAAAAAACTTAGGAATAACTTTATTTTCTAAACCTATTGCTTTTTTCGAAAATAGGAAACATTCTTCTTTTTCGCGTGGTTTTATAGTATTTTTGTCTGGATTTATAAGTTGGCTACGCTGTAACTTTCATACCGGGAGGAATATTGGAAAAGTTGTGTGAATATGCATCATGATAGGAATGACTACTTCACCAAAATTCAGTTCATTCGAAATAACGGTTCCGAAGATATGAACAGAAAAGCGTTTTTTTCATGGATTTTCGACACCCTGTATCTTTTAAACGGAACCGAATTTTGAAAAATGGTATGGGAAAAAAGTGTTTCGTTTGATGAGAGGAATCTACAGTCAAAATATATGTACAAGTCAAAGACTCACCCTGTATATGAGTTAGGTACATGGTATCGCACAGTCACGGATGAAGTGGAACAACATTTTGAGACAACCAGAAGATAACATTTTTCTTTTTCAGGCATTTGTCAATCCTGGAGCTGCTAATGATTTATTCGAGAGAATGTTGAAAGGATCGAGTAGGCAAAAATTTAATCCAACCTTGAGAGCCTTGCATTAACTTTGGCATTTTATTCACCAAAAGGATACAATTTTGTTAGAAAAACCTTCAGCAACAGCCTTCCGCTTTTAGAATAAGGATCCATCATGAAACAACTGAACACTTAGATGAGTCAAAAAACAATAGATCAAGATCTATGCATACAAAACTTAAATTCTTTAGGAATTAATAATTTAACGATTTCAATGTATTGAACTATTGTGGAAACTGATTATGATTGACTACAATTATTGTTTCAATAAAACACCTATCAGTGATTATTTTGATATTTTATTGGGTAATTAATTTTCTGTAACATGCGTAAATCTTCTGACTCAACATATTTTCGTGAATTTTATCAAGTAAATTCAGGTGAGCTCATTTTTTTCTTCAACCGATCCATCTTTGAGGCGGATGCTTCGGCAAGTTCATTCAGTTAATATACATATCAAATTGGAACCAAATTTCAGCTAATTGTGGTTAATAGTTCCGAAGATATTGAGCTCCTAAGCAATCATTTTCAAATGTGAATTACTACGGAACCACGCGAAAAAATTTGCTCATAATCGTACAATGTGAGTATATTTATTTTATCCCGTCCAATTCAATTGAATTCTGATCTCATCAATAAAAAGTTATTAGAGGCCCTTTCCTTTGTTAAAAAGTTATTCACCTAACGTGCGCACAGTGTACTTTTCAGAACGAAAATAAAGTTATACATAGGACACGCGGAGGTGTATCACTTCCCCCAAACAACACGGCAGATCCACGCCACTGGCGGCGAATGAATTCACGCGAATCTAGTTTCTGCATTGTTGCCAGCGCGATATCCGTGGAACAAGGCTACATCTGTCCTTGTTCCACTATGAGAAATTGGTCGGGATGTTGGCTTCAAAAGTTCCTAAATTTATGAATGACATGCCAGGTCTCCTCTTCCCTTTGTCTAAGGGGTTTTCAATAGATGATAGGTCGAAAGATTCGCCCTGAATATGGAACACTCCACAAAACTGTTACGGGAGACCGAACAACATTAAATAACCTACAAGAAATTGTCATAAAATCGCGAGGCACACAAATAGATTCAGAAAAAAAATTGAATAATTGTACTCAGAGGATAATTTTTTTGGGCGGCTGAAGTTTCGTAGAAGAACTATACCGAAATGCATGAAAAGTCGAATATTATCAGGTTATATCCACTCCCCATGAAAGTATTCCATAATCCGAAAATGTATTCAGATGGAAGGAGGACATTTCGAGCATCTTTTGTGAATCTCTCATATTCCTTTTTTTTTACTTTTTGAAATAGTGTTATTTAACAGTTTTATTTATATCAATAAAAATTTAATAGATTTCGATGCACTGGCAAAAATTACCTGAATATTGAAATACTTGAATATCGAGAGGATTTAAACTGATAATATTCTCCTATCTTCAACTTTTGATAATTTGGGTATGGTTTTCCAAGTGAATTAGGCCGTCCAAAAAAAAAAATTTTCTCCGAGTACCCATATTCAATATTTTTTTTCTCTAAATCTGTAGGTGTGCCACGTGATATTATTAATCTTTATTGAAGAGTATTCAGTTCAGTGTAGTTTGAACTGCCATGACAGGTTTATTGACTTTTTCATCTACAGGGTGATTGTCTTTATAAATTCCGATAATATCAGAAAAATAGGTCCGGTCCTGGAAACTGATAATCTGATAAGTATGGGGATCGGTACAGTCCTCGTACGTACCAAATTTGATGGATTTGTGATTATTCGTTCGTCCAATTGAACCATTTTGAAAATATGACCCAAAACGTGAAATCGCCCTGTATAATCCAAACGAGTGACTAAAGATCCAACATGTGGGGTATTTTTGGAACCGGCTTAGTGTCCTCTACCCCTGTGGGAAGCATGTACAATTCAACAGGATTCACCCTGTATAATGACGCTCTCTATCTGATAACCGCTGCACTATGAAATTAGTGAATATATAGGTAAAGCAGAAACTATTTCTCGCTATATATTTGAATTTGGCCATTCTCTGCCAATTCCGTATTTCAAGTTGATTTTCTGAATGAAATTATCTGTAGATTCACTTTTGTCGGAAGTTGAACTATTTTCGTGGGCCTTTCGTTTGAAATAAAAAAGAAGCATGAGTTGGTTCATTTTCTTCTAATTTTGAAGGAAAAAAAATTAACTTTCGAAATGAAATCGACTCCAATTATTTCATTGAGAACTCCAATCCTTTCTGAGTTCACCCCACAAAATTTCAGTTATCAATGAGGAACCATTTTCAAATGCAATTTGAAATAAAAACACACTACACTGAATGCCAACCTCAATCAAAGGACCCCGCACACTTACTTAGGAAAAGCGGGTTCAGTGAATTTTCCCCATTTCTACATATTATATTTATAACAACCTCAAGAACAATATATCAGATTTTCACGACGGTCTTACATCCGGTTTGGTCTATAGGGCGTTCCAAAATTGCAGCTACGGAAAAATGAATCTTTAAATTTCGATGATAATTCTTCTAATTTTCAGAATTTCATCATGATGCCCTGGGTTCTGAATAACAAGATATCACAGATATCCAAACACCGCCCACCACGTTGAGTTTCGTTATACAGGCTGTTCCATGAAGCTGTATAAGTAACTGAATGTAACTTTGTTAGTGACTTTGGGACCACCCTGAGTTTTTTAAAATATGATACCATGATGTATATCCACCTCTGTAGAAAGTTCCATTAGTGTACAACGAACAGTTGCAAAATTATTCAGATTTAAATTCGGATTTCATACAATTTTTCTTTAAAACTTATCTGTAGTTGACATTGCTGTCAAGGAATATAGGTTTTCATTCAGTATAATTATTATGATAGGTATTGACGGTCGGTCCAAATGTGTTTTTATTGAGGAATGTACAGGATGGACATAATTCGGTGTCACTAATCCTCCTCATTTTCACTAATCTTCCTCATTTCATCTCAAAATCTATTTATACAGAGTGTAACAGCCAGATGGAATAAATTCGATAACGAACAAATGAAGGCATGTTGGGAAAAACGCTGGGACACGTCGATTTGTAATTTTGAATCCGCATATTTTTCAAGAAAAAAAAATTATATAGGGTGTTCCATGCGATCGTGGCCAATACCAACTTTCTTATTTCAAATGCAACCCCCTGTATATTATTTATTTTTTGGATTCTTCAGAGAATTCTAGACACAATTCATGTACAACGTCCTATACCTATCTTTAACTATTTCGGAAGTAAGTGTTTTCAGATTTATTGCCAAAATCAACGTTTCAAATAAAAATTATTTTATTTCACAAATTCGGTACATTACACTTAAAACCTTATAAGTAATACTGATTATTTCTTAATTATTAAAAAAAAAACAAACAAAAAAAATTAATTTCAATGTAGGAAATGTTCAAAATGCTCGCCGCGAACGTCTTGGCAATATGCCAATCTGGTGAAGAATTGTCTTCCAACGTTACTCAACATTTCAGGCGTAATGGTTTTTGCTTACTTTCTTCATATCAAGAGGTAAATGGGAAATAAGTATTGGGTGCAATGTATCGAATTTGTGAAATAAATTAATTTTCATTTAAAATGTTAATTTTTGTAAAAAATCTGAAAACACTTTATATTTCCGAAAAAGTTGAAGATAGGTACAGGACATTGTGTATGAATTGTGTCTAGAATTCTCTGAAGAATCCAAAAAGTAAATAATATACAGGGGGTTGCATTTGAAATAAGAAAGTTGGTATTGGCCACGTTCGCATGGAACACCCTATATAATTTTATTTTCTTGAAAAATATGCTCATTTAAAATTACAAATCGACGTGTCCGAGCCTTTTTTCCAACACGCCCTCATTTCTTCGTTTTCGAATTTATTCCATTTGGCTGTTACACTCTGTATAAACAGATTTTGAGATAGCGAAATGAGGAGATTAGTAACACCGAATTATGTCCATCCTGTACATTCCTGGATAAAAACACCTTTGGACCGACCGGCAATACATATCATAATAATTATACTGAATGAAAACCTATATTCCTTGACAGCAATCTCAACGACAGATAAGTTTTAAAGAAAAATTGTATGAAATCCGAATTCAAACCAGAATAATTTTGCAACTGTTCTTTGTACATTAATGAAACTTCCTACAGAGGTGGACATACATTATGGTATCATATTTTGAAAAACTCAGGGTGGTCCCAAAGTCACTAACAAAGTTACATACAGTTACTTATACAGCTTCATGGAACAGCCTGTATAACAAAACTTAACGTGGTGGGCGGTGTTTGGATATCTGTAATATCTTGTTATCCAGAACCCAAGGCATCATGACGAAATTCTGAAAATTAGAAGAATTATCATCGAAATTAAAAGATTCATTTTTCCGTAGCTGCAATTTTGGACCTCCCTATAGACCAAACCGGATGTAAAACCTTCGTGAAAATCTGATATATTGTTCTTAAGGTTGAAATAAATATAATATGTAAAAATGGGGAAAATTCACTGGACCCGCTTTTCCTAAGTAAGTGTGCGGGGTCCTTTGTCCCTTTTTTGTTGAAATTCTTAATTCCTGACTACTAAGTTTCATGAGTATCGGGGTGGTTGTAGCAACTAAAGTGTCCTCCATCTATATCCGCCATTTTGTATTTTGAAATTCAATTTTATATTCGCATTCCGCTAGCTCAAATACACCTTATAACAGATTTCCGTGATAATCGAATATCGCTTTCGATTTTTAACCAGTTTTTGGAATCCTGAATCCCTGTGCGGTTGTCCGTGTGGGATACACGAAAAACGAATTATACGACATAATGACCAGCTCTTGGAAATCCGTCGTCCTGGAAACGACGGAAAGCTTTCCATCGAGGCGGCGGAAATGTAGGGCCTCAGATGTACTTTTCTCCCTATAAAAGTTTAATTTATCGTTCCGACCCTCCATTGACCCGACTCCGAATGCATCGCTAGTTCCAGATTTCCCAACTCAATGCGTCCTTTCAATCCAACTTTGGATCCCCATTGTAGTTGAAGGAATGAAGGATAAGAACAAGGAGATAATTTACTAAAGGATAATGAGCCCTCAAGGTTACGTGATAAAAAATTGGAATAACTCTTTGTGGGGTTGCTCAATGTAATATAATACTCGGCAGCAATAACTGCATATAATCGACCTTTTTCCACTACAGTTCTAAAACATCATTCATTATGAGAACATCAAATTCCTTGATATCGCCGCAAACTGCAGAAGATAAGTGGTTAGACGTTTACGGATAACGTGAAAAGTTTATTTTTTCAAAGGTTATCATTTGAATTGAGAGGAAAATAGTCATTGATATCTTTGTGGGCAGAAAATTGGACGAAATAACTTTGAGCAGATATTTCGGCTTTTTGACCATGCGGGACTACAGCCGAGCTTCGAAGTTTGTCCAATAGGGTATGTCGATCATTAATTCACAATTACCATGTTTACTTTTTTTTCCGCCATTGTGCCAAATTCGAGGCACAGTTTTTAAAATCCATATGAAAACCCTTTTCGGACCAAGTCATCGGAACCGTTGTTTCAAATGCACAGAACTTTCGCGAAGTGTATATTCTTCGATTAATACTCATTCTATATTTTGCGGTTTCGAAGTTACAGAGCAGCAGAATCATGAATCCACCAAATTGTTATTTTTTCGTAGTAATGATTTGCTTTACTATTATTGACAGATGCTTACTTCGAATCTATATTTGTAAATTGAAAACTCCAAATACTTTGGGCCCTCGATTGGGCCTATTTTGCCCAATTAAGAACTGAAAACTTCAAGATTGTTGACTTTTATCTTCTTCTGGTCAGAAATGAATTTGGTCGAGGATTCTTTATAATTGAATCCCAAATAATCTTTTAAGATTATGTTCGGCCCAAAATTCAACACTTAGTCGTTTGGAAAGAATGAAAACGCTATCTTCTCTAGAAAAAAACGAACAATGACTTACCAAAAAATTATTATATATAAAGAAAAATTGTTTTCATTTGAAAACCAAGCAATATTACGCGGATTAATTACCTAAATAGGCATTGACAACGAGCAAATGATAATCCTCATTTGATTCATAATATGAATAATAAAACACTAGGGTCACTATTGAGATTCTATTAGGAACAAAAATTCAACAATCTTATTACATACTGCCTGGAAAAAGAATTGAGGTTTTCCTATCAAAATACCTGTCAGCCCCAAAAATCATAGAAACTAAGATTGCTGTAGAAATTTTCATGAGTAAAATCATCTAATTTCTTCGAAAAGAATAAAAAAAACGTTGCTAAGTAATATATTAACAGGAAGCATGAGCGCTGGTGGCAACAAAATTCGAAGACAAGGATTTTTGCACCTGCACGAATACATTTTGTTAAAAAATATTACCTTGCATTGTGTTTTTTCGATTTTTTTCATAGGAAAAATTAGATGCCCGAATGGTAATTGATAAGATAAGTGTTAATTTCAAAACTGAAAAACAGGTAATTTATATAATCACAAAATTTAATTATTCATGGCACAATTAAAATATAAATCGCAGTTTTGGTACACAGTAGGAGTATTGCTTGAAATCTTTGTGAACTCGTTGATAACGTTGGGTGTAGGAGTAGGTACATCATAAATGTTGTTGATAGATTCATCTGTAGAGTAAGAAGCTCGAGGAGTGACTGCAGGATCTTCTGTTTTCTGTTTTATAGCTGGAGGTTCTAAGGCGTCACTTCGAAGGGTGTTCATGATGTTGGAATAGTGCTCATTATCCATTTTTATTTCAGATGAACGTTTAACCATCAGAATTTTAAAGAGGCGTCGTGTCGGGGACCAGGCATTAACTATCGGCCATTTATTTTTCATTGTAGAGCCCTGAAGATGATTTTAGATTAAAATCGAAAGTAGTCGGCCATGTTTTAAGAAGTGGTTTTGTTGCATAAACCTGTCCTTTTCCCTGTTAATCAACTTTAAATCGAAGAACAAAGGTCTCAAACTACACTTTCATTTATTTCACTCTTCCTAAAAAGTAGGATTCTTCAAACTCATTTATTTTGAAAACTATGTGTTTTACCTGTTTTTATTCCAGAATTATCCACTTCCTATTCAAAATAATGAACTTTGCAATTTACTGCTTCTCCACCTCTCCAGGCAATTTCCAATGAAGCGATATGGTTACATTTTCGCTGGAGTCCTGCTGGAGTGCCTTCGTCCCATGATGAAACCATTGCATAATTTTAATGAAGCAAAGATCGATTTCCTTTTATTTGCGCACATCTGCAAATTTCATCTTTTCGCATTACGCCCAATCTTTCAGGATTATTTATTTCTCTATTTCAGTATCGTAAGGAGTTCATTACAGTTCTAAACACAGTACTGTAATGAACTCATTACAGCATTGTTTTCAGTTATATTTTTCGTTTTGAGGTTGTCAGCACTGGCTTCCGATCCTATCAATTTTCAACACACGTCAATTTGGAAATGTCAATTTCGTAACAGTCACCAACTACCAAGATACAATACAAAAGTCACTAGGATGTATAATCTGAATTTTTCATTGAATTTCAAGAGTATTTCACGAAATTTGACTGAAATAGAGAAAATATCGTCTAATACTCGTTGCAGAAAGCAATTCCAACACTCATGCGATCGAAAACTCGCTCCTTCGTCGCTCGTTTTCGAATTTCGCAGTCGTATTGGAATAGGTGCCCATTCTGCAACTAGTTTTAGAATATACTATTATTTATTATAAATTGCCGCTTCGAAAGCAGGGTCATTAGCGGTAGCGGTACAGTGATTTACACTACATTATAAACGCCAATAATAACATTAATTCAATATTCCATCTGAAAATTTCAGATAACTTTAACTTATACAATATTAGATCTTTATGTTTATTGACTTGAGGAAATTCAATGTATTGAGACATTTCGTTGTCTTGATGTCCAGGGCTTCTCTCATCGTGTTGCTCACTTGTAAATTTTTTCTATGGGCTTGATAGGCTTGACAGTCCATTAAAATATGTCACATGTAGTACATTTCGGATTGATTTCCTTAGTTATCAGATAGTGGTGGGTGGCTAGACTGTGGCCAATTCTCAACCTCCTTAGGGTTACTAAATCACTTCTTTTCAGGGTTATAGTTGGTGAATCGGTTATTGAGGAATCAATCTGGTTTAGTTTAGAACACTGGGATTGCCAAAAATTTTTCCATTTGTCTCTTACTTGGTTTTTATATTTATGTCTTAGGTCATAGTTGGTTATCAATTCAAGGTTCTGTCCTAAACAGATTGCGTCCTTTGCAGCTTGATCTGCCTTCTAGATGCCTTCAATGCCGCAATGTGAAGGCACCCATAGTATCGTGCATGAATGTTGTCGGGATTGTAGGCATGCTATAAGGTCTTTTGCATAATTGACTATGGGATTGTTGGAGAAGAGATCCGTAATCGCTTGTATAGCGCTAAGAGAATCAGTACAAATGACGGAGTGTGGGATCTTTTTGTCGATGATGAATTTGAGTGCTTGCCATATAGCCATCAACTCTGCAGTGTATATCGAATTTACTGGAGAGAGCTTATACATCATTGTTTCCTTCTTTGTGTAGACAGCACATCCCACCTCTTCTAATTTCTTTGATACATCCGTGAATATTACTTTTTTGTCCTTGTACCGGCTGATTATGTCTTCGAATTTTTGTCGAACTCTAAGAGGGTGGGTATCAGATTTTTCGTATGATGTTAAGGTTGTGTTGATTTCTGGTCCTCTGATAGTCCAAGGTGGATGGGTGGTAGGTCTGTAATTCGTAGTATGAGGAATACCTAATGGTGCTAAGCATTGTTTAACTTTGTGATACAGAGGAGGTCTCAGATTAGGTTGGTTAGCGTATTTAGAGCTATCCCTGCCAAAAATACCGCATGAAATCTCATAAAAACATATAGACAATTTATGAGATTTCATAAGGATCTATGAGGAGAAGCTGTATCCTATACGTACGTTATCCATGACATGTAAACTTTCTATAAGTTTTTATGAGGATTCATAAGTATAAGTAATTTATGAGCATACCCGAATACAAGTTGTACGAGTTTCTATTAGGTTGTATTCGTTTGAGGAGGCTATGAGATTCTATAAGGTATTCCAGTTTCAATCATAATAATGTTTTATGCTCATTCACAAGCCTGAAAACCTATGAGGAATATGTGGAATGTATCAGGAATTCCTTATGTGATTTTATGCGGATCTTATGAGTTTCAATGTGGCTCAAATTAACTGAGAATTCACAAGTTTCAGTGAGGAAGCTCTGCTGTGAAGTATAAGAGTCTGTATCAGGCATTGTTAGATTCTGGCGGCTACGAGGTTCAATAAGGTATTCCAATTTCAATCATAATAATGTTTTATGCTCATTCACGAGCCTGAAAACCTATGAGAAATATGTGGAATGTATCAGGAATTCCTTATGTGATTTCATGCGTATCTTATGAGTTTTAATCTGGCTCAAATTAACCGAGAATTCACAAGTTTCAGTGAGGAATCTCGGCTCTGAAGTATAAGAGTCTGTATCAGACATTGTTAGATTCTGGCGGCTACGAGATTCAATAAGGTATTCCAATTTCAATCATAATAATGTTTTATGTTTATTCACGAGCCTGAAAACATATGAGAAATATGTGGAATGTATCAGGAATTCCTTATGTGATTTCATGCGGTTCTTATGAGTTTTAATCTGGCTCAAATTAACAGAGAATTCACAAGTTTCAGTGAGGAAGCTCGGCTGTGAAGTATAAGAGTCTGTATCAGGCATTGTTAGATTCTGGCGGCTACGAGATTCAATAAGGTATTCCAATTTCAATCATAATAATGTTTAATGCTCCTTCACGAGCCTGAAAACCTATGAGAAATATGTGGAATGTATCAGGAATTCCTTATGTGATTTCATGCGTATCTTATGAGTTTTAATCTGGCTCAAATCTACTGAGAATTCACAAGTTTCAGTGAGGAAGCACGGCTGTGAAGTATTATAAGAGTCTGTATCAGGCATTGTTAGATTCTGGCGGCTACGAGATTCAATAAGGTATTCCAATTTCAATCATAATAATGTTTTATGCTCATTCACGAGCCTGAAATCCTTTGAGAAATATGTGGAATGTATCAGGAATTCCTTATGTGATTTCATGCGTATCTTATGAGTTTTAATCTGGCTCAAATTAACCGAGAATTCACAAGTTTCAGTGAGGAAGCTCGGCTGTGAAGTATAAGAGTCTGTATCAGGCATTGTTAGATTCTGGCGGCTACGAGATTCAATAAGGTATTCCAATTTCAATCATAATAATGTTTTATGCTTATTCACGAGCCTGAAAACATATGAGAAATATGTGGAATGTGTCAGGAATTCCTTATGTAATTTTAGGCGGATCTTATGAGTTTCAATGTGGCTCAAATGAGAGCTCAAGATTTTATTGGGAATTTTGTGTGGAGAGTGGTTCCAGGATTCGATGGTTTCTATCAGGAATGCCTTATCCAATTTCATGCGAATCTTATGAGTTTTAATGTGGCTCGAATTATCTGAGAGTTCACAATGAGGAATGTCGATTTTATAAGAGTCTGTAACAAGCAGCAAGGGCGGATTTACGGGGGGGGGGGGTACTGGGGGTACATGTACTATGTACTAAAGACACAATGAACGAATAAAGGAATCGTTAAGGAAATATGAGTCGTAAGACCATTGGAATATGGACCAAATTCCCTTTCCGTTGAATGTACTAAAAGACCGAATAAGTGAATATGTATCCCAATCCCAAAAGTTCGTTCTTTCTTGAGCGCTAAGCGATCTCAAATGTGCTAGAGTACTAGACAAATGAACGAATAAGGAAAACGTCGAGGCAATATGAGTCGTAAGTACAATGGAATAAGGACCAAATTCCCATCCCGTTGAATGTACTAAAAGACCGAATAAATCCCAATAGTTCGTTCTTTCATGAGCGCTAAGCGATCCCAGATTTACTGGAGTCACAAATGAACGAATAAGGGAATCGTTAAGACAATGTGACCCGTATGTTCCAACTTCCATTAGGATATGGAACAAATTCCGTTCCTTTCAACGTACTAAAAGACACAAAATTCCAAATAGTTCCATAGCGCTAAGCAAATATGAACCTTATGCCGTCGTATATAAGGACTAAAATGCTATGCTCTCTCTCGTAATTGTAAAAAAAGATTATTCGGTCTTTTAGTACATCTACTATTAAGAATAGACTGAATAGAGATTGGGAAACGTTTCTTTTAGTACAGTGATGGGAACCGGTTTCTAATACATACTACATGTACATTTATTTATTTATCGTACTACATGTACTTATACAAGCCTGATGCGTGCGCAAGCGCATCGGAAAGTTCAGATTATGACGCCGTGAAACCAAAGACTTCGTGAAACACGTGTGAATGTGTGATGCAAATTGACGTATAAAGAAGTTTATTTCTTATTTGTTGGGAAATTACAATAATAATTAATTTCACTTTTCTAGAATGAAAATGTGATGCATACGTTCCTTTATGAAAGACTTTATTATGTGTTTTCGGTCTGAAGAGAACATTGTATTTTGTGTGAAGTGAGGTTATATTGTAGAAACAAGCTGAAATCTGATGTGAATTATATCTTTTTAGAAGAAAAATGTGATGGATTAGTGCCTTTATGAAAGACTCTTATGTGTTTTCGTTCAAAAGAGAACATTGTATTTTGTGTGAAGTGAGGTTATATTGTAAAAACAAGCTGGAATATGATGTGAATTATATAAATAGGTATGCTTTTCCGTAATTATGTGTTCTTGTCAAGTTACTTCTGTAAAATTATTCCATATATTGTCCTCAATGAAATTATGAAATGTCAATGTCACTGTGGTCAGTGAAATACGTAATAATTCAGTATGTACCTATTCAAGCATCTCATGAACGGATAAGAAATAAACATTTCAAGCCGCTATGAATTATTTCACTCCAACTGTATAAATCCACCAACCAATAGTTCGAACATTGAAAATGATTGTATTTGATTGTGGTGGTAATAATAAACATATTTGAATTGATTTGATAGGTACCTATAACCATATAAAAACGTATTATTAGAATCCTAGGAATTTCAGTTAGAAACATATGGATATTTTAAGTAAACTTTCAAACTGTCAAATTCTCAATAGCGAATTATTAAGTGTGAATTATTATGATTTCTGGCGAATATCGGTGATGGTACGAATGAATTTACATTTTCACTCTAACTTCAATGTCGTACATTCTCTTCTATTATCCTCTTGGTAAAACACATGCAAACCATATTGTCCTAATTTTCTGAATTGCCATCTGAAACACAATTTGAGAAATTCCAAGTTCGAGTGCCTATTAGACGTTTCTAGAGAACGGGACATATTTGAAATCTGAAAATTGGGATTATGATATTGTTCGAAATTCTCTACAGACCTAAAATATTTTTAGAGCCAGAGCACTTCCGGTTATACTGGGAGTGAAAATAAATTTGCATGTATATCAGGGTTTTTCCAATTTTGTGTCGAAAACGCTGATCGAAAATCGGTCATAACTTCGGTTTTTCAAATTAGAACCCTATTTTTTCATAATTTCGTTGGATTCTGCGAAGAAAAGTAATGAAAGCACTCTCAGATGCTCTTTCTCCTAAACTCAGTAATTCCCGAGTTATTTGAGCTTTTCTGGATTCATGTTGTACGTAAGATCAAATTCATCTGATCTTTTACTTGAGAATATTCTGTGACCAAAGAAGATACATTTTCCCATTAATAATTTACAAGTGACAGGTCTAATTTTAGGTTTTATCTAAGATGTCTAGTCATCTTAGTTTTATCTGTATACTTTTCGATTTTATTCCATGAAAATATTGCATGAGAATATTCTGTGACCATAGAAGATGAATGATTCCATTGATAATTCACAAGTGACAGGTCTAATTATAAGTTGTTACTATGGTTTCATAAAGATTTCCATCGAATCTGAACCAGATTCGATGAATTTGAATCTATGTTGCTACTACATGAATCTAGAAAAGTTCGAATAACTCGAGAATTACTGATTTTAGGAGCAAGAGCATCTGAGAGTGCTATCATTATTTTTCTTCGCAGAATACAACGCAATCATAAAAAAATAGGGTTCTAATTTGAAAAACAGAAGTGATGGCCAATTTTCGATCACAGTTTTCGACACAAAATTTGGAACACCCTGTGATGATATTTATGAAATTCAAAAGATGTATGACCTCTCCACGTTCTTCTACTTTGACGTTGTGAGAACGGTTCACACTCGGGATGTTCAGAATAAGAAAAATGAGCATGATACTGGCTATGACGAGGGCTATGAATATTTAACTTTTTCTCAGGTTTTTTTTCGATATTCTGAAAACTGTTTGAATGAATACAATGTTTTTAACAGAAATGTATTCAGCATTGAATACTCAATCATATCAGGAACGAAAAGATTGAAAAAAAATTTTTTTAGCAAATTCATTTTCACTCCCTGTATAACCGGAAGTGCTCTGGCCTTGAAACTATTTTAGGTCGGTAGAAAATTTAGAACAATATCATAATCCCAATTTTCAGATCTCAAATAAGTCCAGTTCTCCAGAAACGTCTAGTAGGCACTCGAACTTGGGACATCCTGTATAGATCCTTATAACTTGTGACTGCTATAAAATCTTATACATTCTCATTTATTCTCAAACCTCATTAACTCGTAGAAACATACAGCAGAAATTAATTTTGTGTACAAACAGATTTGAAACAGGTAAGTATTACGTGTGAAAACCACATTGGAAAACTATAGATTCTCATAGAAACGGATATGAAGCATGTGTAAAAACACATTAGAAACCGGTAGGTACCTATAATGTGTGAAAAGCACATTTGAAAACTATAGATTCTTATAAGAACTCTTAAAAACGTATAAGAGTTATGTGTAAAAACACATTAGAAACAGGTAGGTATTATGTGTGAAAACCACATTTGAAAACTATAGATCCTTATAAAAACTCGTAGGAACGGATATGGGTTATGTGTAAAAACACATTAGAAACAGATAGGTCTTATGTGTGAAAAACACATTTGAAAACTATAGATTCTTATAGAAACTGGTAAAAACACATTAGAAACAGGTAGGTATTATGTGTGAAAACCACATTTGAAAACTATAGATCCTTATAAAAACTCGTAGGAACGGATATGGGTTATGTGTAAAAACACATTAGAAACAGATAGGTCTTATGTGTGAAAAACACATTTGAAAACTATAGATTCTTATAGAAACTGGTAAAAACACATTAGAAACAGGTAGGTATTATGTGTGAAAACCACATTTGAAAACTATAGATCCTTATAAAAACTCGTAGGAACGGATATGGGTTATGTATAAAAACACATTAGAAACAGATAGGTCTTATGTGTGAAAAACACATTTGAAAACTATAGATTCTTATAGAAACTGGTGAAAACACATTAGAAACAGGTAGGTATTATGTGTGAAAACCACATTTGAAAACTATAGATCCTTATAAAAACTCGTAGGAACGGATATGGGTTATGTGTAAAAACACATTAGAAACAGATAGGTCTTATGTGTGAAAAACACATTTGAAAACTATAGATTCTTATAGAAACTGGTAAAAACACATTAGAAACAGGTAGGTATTATGTGTGAAAACCACATTTGAAAACTATAGATCCTTATAAAAACTCGTAGGAACGGATATGGGTTATGTGTAAAAACACATTAGAAACAGATAGGACTTATGTGTGAAAAACACATTTGAAAACTATAGAGTCTTATAAAAACTCGTAGGAACAAGGTCCATTCAATGTAGGAATCGCTTATAGAAACGTATATGATTTACGTTAGTGAATGCCATTAGAAACTAAAGCAATGTGTATCAGTAGTCTCCATTAAATACTGATGAATATCGTATATGGTTTTATACGGATTTGCGGTTTCACTATCCAATTAGGATCTCATCAGTTCTCATACATAAATTTTCTATCAGTTTCTATGAGACATTTTTGGCAGGGATATCTTGCATCATAAATTAGTTGCTGTACGGGATTTTCTTTGTCTGCGGTAATTCTAGCTGCGTATGTCAATTGTAGCATTTCTCTTCGAAGTGAAAGCGGCATTTCTCTACAGAGGCTGTATGTAGGACTGGTTATCCAAACGTTCCTGATGCTAATCTTAGAGCAGTATTTTGGATAACATCGAGTTTTGCTAGCTGAGGCGTATATGATTGATCCATAATCCAACTTTGATCTAATGAGTGTTCTATAGATGGTAAGTAGTGTTTTCTCGTCAGACCCTCAGTTGTTGTTCGCCAAAACCTTCATGATGTTTAGTCTTTTCATACAATCCGATTTCAGTTTCATTATGTGATCCTGCCAAGTTAAACTCGAATCGAAGACCATGCCAAGAAACTTATGGTTCTTCACAACCTCTAGGGGGTGTTCATCAATTCTAGATGACATGGTTTGAGGTGCTTTTTGGTAAATTTAATCACTTTGGTTTTAGTTAGCGAGAAACAAAAACCAGATTTTCTTGACCATTCTTCCAACCGTCTTAATGCCGCTGGCAGAAGCCTTCTACTTGTATTTGTATTGTGTCCACGACACATTTATGAGAAAATCATCCGCGAAGAGTGAAGTTTTCACCGGTAAGCCAATTTGGTTGATAATGTCGTTCACAGCTATCAGAAATAACGTGGGGCTTATGACGGATCCTTGTGGCAAGCCGTTCTCTAGTCTGCGTATTGTAGAACACGTGTTTCCTATTTTTACTCGGAAGGTACGTTCACTGATGAAATGTTTTATGAAGTGTAGCATTCTTCCATCTACATTCCAGTTTTTCAATATTTCAATTAACCTATTATGTGTCGTATCAAAAGCCCTAAGGTCGGCGTTTAATGCGAGTAGGAAAGCTCATCCAATAGAGGCGCCACCATCCATTTTATGGAATATCTCCACAGAACTTACATTATCATTATCAAGATCTATGAATATCTTCCCTCGTACCTCCCTAATCATGAATGAAATGTACAAAGGCGCTCTCTATCCGAAAATCGCCGAACTATGAAATAAGCGAATAAGGGCCGCTTGCACCGTATGACAAAACTGTAGATTAAATCCAAAACCTCGATTAATGTCTATGATTCTCTTGCACCGTGTCGTAATCCTAGTTTAACAACCATAACTAACGCTTAAAGATAATCCTCCAAATTGAGAGGATTCAATGGAAGTTTAACGATAAACTTTGAATTGTAGGTTACATTCATGGATGACGAATGTCAGGCTTGTTTCAAAAATGATGTTTAATTATAAATCAAATTGAAAGGAATAATGGCTGAAGTAGAAATTATGGATTTTGGTTTTCCTAGGCGCAGATATGAAAAATCAAATTGGTGTGGAAGGAAAAGCACACACAAGAAAGAATAATTGAACTGAATATTAACGGTATAGGTAAAATATGAACTGAACAAATTCATACATGTCTAATAAAATTGGAGGTTCAGTCCTTCTGATACCTATGCAGAATTATTTTTCAATTTACAGTGACAAATGGTATCATTCAATCGGCACCAATGTCATCACCTATGTGTTGAAATAAAAGTGAATAAATATTAACAAAATTCAAGATGCATGTTTATTGAAAAAAATTCAAATCACATATTTTCTTGTAGATGTTTCCCTATTATCGAAAATCAGGTTTGTTCATGCTTTTCGATCATTCTATGCTATACTAAACTTCTTTTTTTGCCTCAGTTATTTCCATACAAGAATCCATTAGTTTATCACATTTTACATCCAAATCTGAAGTGGTTTCTTACCATCAGGTATATTTTCATTTGAAGTAGAATATTCCAAAGAAAGATGTCAACTTGTGCAATGAATGTTGCATCGGTTTTTACCAAAGAAATTCGTTATCACAAACTCTTTCAATTTGCGAAATGATCGATATTCAAAAATGTCTAAACAAAGAAACTGTCAAAGCCTAAAAAGGGATAAAATAAACAACGTGAGGATAGGCACAAGTACCAATTTACGTAAAAATAACCAGATTTGTGGATTAACTTTAATCTAGTTACATTCAGCCTTGGTGCAAGCCAAATATTTAATCCTGGATTAAATAAATTAATCGACGCTTAACGAACTAACGATTAGAACCAATACGGTGCAAGTGGCCCTTAGTGGGTAAAGCAGAAAGTTTTTCCCGCCAAAATTTGAATTTGGCCATTCTCTGCCAATTCCGTATTTCAAGTTGTTTTTCTGAACGAAATTATCTGTAGATTTACTTTTAATCGGATGTTGAACTATTTTCATTTTCAACTTTCGGAATGAAATCGATTTGAATTATTTCATCAAGAACTTCAATCATTTCTCAGTTTACTCACAAAATTTCAGCTCTCAAAGTGAAACCATTTGCAAATGCAACTTGAAATAAAAACACACTACATTGAACGCCCACCTTAACTATGTCAAAAAACACTGCAATAAGTTCCTGCTTGTTAGCAAAGGCGTAGAGGACTTCAGTATGCAATTGGACAAGGTTGTCAGCAGTAGATCGCTGTTTGCGGAATCCACTTTGAGTTTTCGTGATGAGTTTGTTCACTTCTAGGAAAAAACAGAGTCTTTTATTTATGATTCTCTCAAATAGTTTAAATAAGCTGCAAGTTAGCGAGATAGGCCGATAATTTGTTGGGTCTGTTGGTGAACTGCCCTTGTGAATCGGTATTACTATAGCTTCCCTCCATTTATCAACGAAGCTGTGTTCTAGCCACATTGAGTTGAATAATTTTAAAAGTATTTCAAGCCTTGATAGGGGGAGATGTTTCAGGAATATTGAAGGGACCTGGTCGGGTCAAGGAGCTGTGTTTTGGCTGGTTTCAATCGCGTATTGAAGTTCTTCCATAGTGATGGGAAGATTCATGGGGTTTGAGTTGTTTTCATTCACTTCTACAGGCTCTGTATTTTCTGTAAGGTTCTTATGTTGCAGGAATTTCGTATTGTAATTCGAGTCAGATGATTGCTGTTGGAACTGAGCAGCTAATATTTCTGCTATTTCACTTTTTTCTGTTATAGTGTTGTCCATATGTTTCATGGCTTTTATTTCCATCTTACGTTTCTTTTCCTTGATGGCATTGATTTTTTCCCAGACTTCTTTGATGTTAGAGTTATTGCTTAGTTGCGATACAAAGTCTTGCCATGCCTTTTTCTCAGAAGCCTTGAGAATGCGCCTCGTCAATGCTTTTTGCTTTTTGAATTCCACAAGATTTTCTGGACAATTTTTTCTCCTTGGTTTGTAAAAAGAGTGTTTGGTTCGTTTTATGTGTTCCACCAAGGCGTGAATCTGCATTTTCTAGAGCTCTGTCTTTTTCCTACAGAAAGCTCAGCTGCTTCTATAATAATTTTAACGAAATCTCCGATTGATGTGTTTATATTCTCCTTCAGTGAAAAAGTGGTAATTTCTTCATTCACATAGTTTCCGAATAATCTCCAATCAGCCTCAATTATTTTCCAACTTTCGGTGATGTCAGATTGTTCCACACATGTTTGGTAACTAATCTTTATTGGGAAGTGGTCGCTATTATATAGGCTATCCAGGGGTTTCCACTCCAAAGAAGGGCTTATTGTAGTATCCGATAGGGTCAGATCTATACATGAAAAGGTTCCATTGATTTCATTGAAGTGTGTTGGTTCTCCTGTATTTAGTGAAATAAAATCGGTATTATTTGTTCCGAATGATATTTGTTCTGGATGGCTTTCTTTGCATTAGTTCTATTGTAATTGTATACTTCATAGCTTTTCAAATTGGGTGTTTCGTCCTTTTCCATGTTTGTTCCTTGTAGGCAGAGAATATCAGGTTCACCAACCCCTGCTTTAGCCAATAATTTTCACCGTTTTCCTTCTTCATATTCCACGCGTAATCTTTCAGGATTAGGTTTAGTTGATCTGAAGTTGTAGTTTCAATGAGCTCATATTCCTTTGCCTTGCAGAATTCCGTAAACTTTTTCCATATTGACGTATGGGTTTTAACGGTATTGTACGGTGGGTACACTTTGTCAATCGCCAGATCAATAATAAGTATTAATCAAAGAATCACTTCCAAAGCGCCCCATTTTCAGTACATAAGCTGACTAGCACTGTTTTGAAACAATATTACGAAAATTGATAGTAAAATTAGGAAAATTGTTGAGCGTCTTTTTCTGCTGTCCTAGGAGATCCTAATTACTCTTGTTTTCAAAGGTTTTGTAATTTTTGATGACAACAACTGTCAAGTTTTGCCGCAGGTAGACTCGATAGAACTGCTGACAGCTACTGCCATACAGTTTTTGCATCTAGAAACCATTTGTAATTCAAAATAACGCTTTTCTGATTGGTAGAAATTAAGACGAGGAAAATAGTCATATGAATTACAGTGCAAATTCCACACCTGTTGTTTTGATCCAATCAGAATACATTAATTTGAGAGATCACCATGGCAACAGTATTTTAGTGGTATTGTTCTCTAGTGGGATACACAACATCTAATTATACTGAAAATTTTTTGACGTACACAATAACATCTAATAAAATATCTAGACATTCATTTATTTACCTTTTTTCCAATCAGAACTTTCAATTTTGCGAAGTTAAGATGCAAATATTCGTGGACAATTCGGAACCAACTTCCATTCTTCAAATTGGAACCAACGTCCTTTCTTCAAGTGAACCATAATCCTGTAATAATGCGAATAAATCAGTCAGGGCACGATATTTGATCACAACATTAGACAATTTCACACATATTTGGCATAAAGTATGATTCTCAAATCGATTAATTTTTTGAACAGAGTATTTGATTGGTTTTACCGGCATTGCAATGTTATTTAGGTATTGTAACAAAACGCGAGTTTTCTTGCTGTTTTGAAGAGTCGAAATACAATGAACACAGCTTCTTCTCATTGATGCTTGATGACACTGATTATAAATTCCAGACTATTAAAGCGCGCATAACGGACTTTGAGAAAAACGCGAAAAAAAAAACAATTTTCTACCACTTGTAGTTACTCAAAACTAAGAATGTACTATTTTCTATCTTGATATGCAACTACAATGGGTAAAAGTTACCAATTTGAGGGCCTAAGTAATGGCTGACAAAGCTATGACGCTCTAAAATTATAATTGTCTACCACTTGTACTAAGCTCGAGTTACTAAAAGATGAAAAGAATATTATATTGTTTGTCCCTAAATGGCACTTTTGAGCTGAATTCAATCAGTAGTAATCTGACTGTTGAAATTAATTTTAAAAATATTTGATATTCCACCACAATTCGGTGTGAAATTTTCATACCGAATACCACGCGGAATCAAATTGGTATCCCGAAATTTTTTCGCACTCATAATTAAATTTCTCTATTTAAGTATTGTAATGAGTTCATTACAGTACTAAAAACAGTGCTGTAATGAATTCATTACAGCATCGTTTTCAGTAACATTTTTCGTTTTGTGGTTGTCAGCAATGACTTCCGTCCGATCCTTTTAAATTTCAGCAAACGTCAATTTGGAAATGTCAATTTTCGTCTTTCCTAACATTCACACCAACTGCCAAGATACAATATGAAAGTCACTAGGACCTATAATTTGAATTTTTTCATTGAATTTCACGAAATTTGAGTGAAATAGAGAAAATATCGTCTAATACTCGTTGCAGAATGCAATTCCAATACTCATGCGTTCGAAAACTCGCTCCTTCGTCGCTCGTTTTCGAATTTCGCATTCGTATTGGAATAGGAGCCCATTCTGCAACTAGTTTTAGAATATACTATTATTTACAACCATATATGGAATGCTGTCATTATTAACGTCATTGAAGGTTGGGAAATGTCACATTACACACCTCTACTTCCCAACCTCACTTTCTGCCGTCACTTCCCGCCCTCATTTCCCACCCCCATTTCATCTATGTATATTCTTCATACTTATTAATGAAATAACACAGTTTTTAAAAAAATTTATGAGACCTGTTTAATGGCTCACAATAAAAAAACAACAATGAACTAAAATACAACAAACTACTTATTGATATTAATCGTTACATTTGAATTATTGGAAGCGTTTATTGAAATATGTAGGCCTGTACCAGCGCTGGACCCTCCAACAGTTGTCTCTTTGGGCGACAATACATGTGTAATGACTGAGGTTTGTGAACTACTTGCAAAAGCTACAGAAGGCGTGGCACATTGAGACATCATAGTGGCAGTTTTCGTTTTATTCTCCATTGAATCATTAACATAACCTTCTGCCACAGTACTAGATTTCCATCCTCCCAGTTTTTTTAATTGGACTACACTTGCACAGCTGTTGGCAAGTAACGTAGCGGCGGTTCTTCTGAGTGTGAAGCCTTTCCAGTTCTCTGAATTCACAAAAGTAGCAATTTTTTGAGAAAAATTAGCTATTGTATTGTGTCCAATTGGTTGATTTCTTGCTATTCCTCCTCTGAGCTTATCAAAAAATCTATCGATTCCTATGTTTTTCCTCAAATTTATGTAGTCTCGAATAATCTTCACCCATATACTGGATCAGTTTTGAGAAATGATCTATTTGTATGAGTTTTAGAATCTGGAATCTCGACCGAAATTTTTTCTTCAAAAAACGCCACATACAACATTTTCATTTTCACTAATTCTTCCGACAGACAATCTCCAGATACGCCTATTATAAATGCTACCTAAAACAATAAGAAAAAATAATACCATAATTGTATTAGGTAAAACACGTTTGTTTTTTGTAATACTTATTTGAAAAATCACAAATAACTTACCTTTATCGATAAAAGATTCTTTGGATCTTCATTTACAAAATCCTCTATATTCTTCCTCGAAAATACGTTCGATTTCTTGGGTCTAGAGCCAACATTTTGTCGTTTTAGGAAGGCTAGCAGTTTCCTATGTTTCGAGATATCAGTTTTTTCTTCAATTTCTAGCATCGTTCGTATCATACTGTGCCCACAAAGTAGACGGCTTCTTCTGTCTGCTATGTTCCCCAAAATATGCCAAGAGTACACTTCCGGAACCGATATTTTTAACCTTTTTTTCTTCGCACCATGTCCTATATAATTCAATGGCTTCCAGATACCTATGCTTCCCTTTCTCTGGCATCAAACCCTCAACTGCCCCTTGAGCAGACTGCAGTACTTCGAGTGGGGTACAATCCATAAATTCATCGTCGGAAGACATGATTTTCAATTTATTATTCGACTTTATCTGACATTTATTTATATTGGTGACAATTATATACCCCGTAGTCACAGTAACAATATAGATCTATTTGATTCTTAGACCATAGAAAGAAGAGACACAGCATCTCATTCATAAATTCAGGAATTATTGATGAAGCCAAAATTCAATGAGTGGGAGGATAGCAATATCATTTCACATTTATGTGGCAACATTACAGAATCTAACTTTGAAAAATCCAGTGGCGTGGAGTTATTGATTTTGAAAAATGGAAATAAAATTACGAGTGAATAATCTTTTTATGGCGAATTATTGCAATATTGGTACGGGGGCGGTTTATAGAAATGTGAAATTATTTTGTACTATATTTAAAGATTCGTAATTGATGCAAATGAATTATTGAAAATATTAAAATGCGTAGCTTTTTCATATCACTTGAATTAGTGAAAATAAGTATGGAAAACTATATAAAAACAATGGATTCTTTAGGAAGTCAATTAAGGTAGGTATATAAAATAAACTACACTATTCATTCCATGCTGAAACTGACCACAAAGATGTGTAAATTCATGTGAAGGAATCAGATTTTCCTCTTCACGAGATTTTATAATAAATTGAGGTGTCTTATCACTTTACTACAAATAATATAAGCAATGGCTGCAAAAAGCATCAAACCGAGTCATCAATATTTGAGATGAAAATCTACGGGGCGGCGAATTGCCGAGCGAACATTATATGCCTACGGCGTTCAGTATGAAAAAAGCAACAATAATAATTCATGCCTTCTTTATTTATTCACAAAATTGAGCCTTGAAGAAAATGAACCTCATCTATTAATCTATAATACAATAATAAAACCATAGTAAATCTACTGAATGCGATATTGAAATCAACATTGATATTGAAAACAAGTCAATTTGTTGTTAACTGCTCCTCCCAAAGCCCTATGAACATTCGATAGTCATAGTTCTATTTGGAAGGCAGAATCCAAGTTGGTACCAATATCAACATATCCTGAGAAGATTCTCAGATTCTCAAGATTGTACCAGTACCAGGGATATGAAACTTCTTCTTGTCTTTGGGCCAAAGCAGTCAATGCGTCTTTTATGAAACCTGGACTTCCATCCAGAGATCAATACTTTGAGATAGTTTCTGAAAAGAAAGGGCTGTTGTTGAATGTTTTTCTCACAGAATTGTATTCTTGGGGAAAAAAAGAGGCCAATGTCAATGCAAAGGCTTTCAATGTTGGGTTGTACTTCTGCTTGCTTGGATCTTTTAACATTCTTTCAAATAAATCTCTTGCAACTCACGAATTAATAAATGACTGAAAAAAAAAAGATTTTTTGATATAATCATGACTCAGTTCTTTCATTTTTGAAAGATAAACAAAAAGGCAGCATACAAGTAAAGTTGCTTCTGACATGAGGGAATTTTCTTTTAGATGTTCTATCAATGTTTTCATGGATGTTATTTTATGTCTCATTTTTCGAACAGAGTGTTGTAGTGAAAGTTTCTTTTCTGACTGTTAACTTTTGTCCTGATGACATTCACATTCTTTTTCCTCTTTTCGGTAGTAGAAAAATCACTAGATAGTATTGTATATGGTCAATATGAAATCTCTCTCTAAAAAAACCCTGTATAAGTTGTCATAGTTAAGGGGCAGTATCACCTTTCGAATCGTGGTAAATCTCCATTCAAAAGTGGTCTCTTTATTTCACGAGTAGGTAAGTACCCTAATTTACGACGTAGAAACTTGATTTTTTTAAATTGAAGTTGAATAACGTCCTGAGGGCAAATAGTTTTCTTTTTTTCGATTTAATTAGTTTTTCAATGAAAAAAACCAGGGTAATCGTTGGATCTGGGTATTGAATATGTTTTTCGTTCTTCATGAGTACAAGCTATATTTTTGAAATAATCATCATGAAAATTTTTTTAGTTTATAGAAGATTAAATTGCCGAGGGCAAAAAGTTGAGATTTTTTCCAAAAAATGATGAATACCCGTCGGAAAAAAATGGTTAAGTGTAGTTTCCAAAACGCTGAAGTTCAACCTGTTTTTTTGTTTAATTGAAAAAACTAATTAAATCGAAAAAATCGCAACTATTTTCCCTCAGCAATTTAATCTTCTATAAACTACAAAAATTTTTATGATGATTTATTTCAAAAATATAGCTTGTTCTCATGAAAAACTAATTAAATCGAAAAAAAGAAAACTATTTGTCCTCGGGACGTTCTTCAACTTCAATATAAAAAAAAATCAATTCTCTACGTCGTGAATTAGGGTACTTACTCGTGAAATAAAGAGACCACTTTTGAATGGAAATTTACCACGACTCAAAAGGTGATACTGTCCCTTAATGGAATTGAAGAGATTTGAGATGAAAGATTCACATTATTCTTCTAATATTACAAGAAGAGGGTGCCTCAGTGAAACTGGCTCAATTTTTTCAACCCTGCAAAACAGATTGCACCAGATATAATTAATCACTAATGCAACAAAAATTATAACCATTCCACCTGTCAGTGGGAGAACAGATACTGAAAAGAGACTTATTTATTTATTGAATTGTACTTCATATGTGAAATGCTTATATCTGATCCATCCCTCTGTTGAGTTTTCAGAGTACCGGCACAATGATGATTTTTTTGCTGAAATGCTAATATTTGATTTCAATATTTTGGTTCTTTCTCTGTAAATTCCTAGAAACTTACCTTGAGGACGAAAGTTCGAAGATTGGTTTGGCAAGAATGGGATTGGCATCATTTTTGAGATATCTGGTACCATTCGAATAACGAAATCTTTGAGCTCAAAGTGTTTGGAACATACAAACAGGCTCTGAGAAAGATCATCAGAGTCAGTCATATTCAGGATTGAGAACCAGATGTTCCTCTACTCAATATCAGAATGGAATCTGAAAAATGAAATTCCGAGTGAAATTCTAAAAATCTACGCCTCTGATGAAAAGATTAGAAAATATACTCGATTCTTTTTTATAAAGTAGCCCGGTTGGCCTTGGAATCCTGACACATTTTACCGCGTATATTTTGAAAATGTTAGGTTATGCTCATTCTTCTGTCAGATATGAACGCAACGTTGCCGTTTCTACATATAAATCGTAGAAATTACGTATTTATCAAAATATTCATTTACTTTGGGAAAACAATGAATTTGAGGAAATATTATGTGAATTCAATAATTCCAAAGATCTGACGAATATTGAATAAACTTTTTTTCTGTTGATTCTGGAAATATTTCACGTGTACGAGTATGAAAATGATTGGAAGATTCAGTTATGCTATTTTCTTGTACGGAAATCGAGAACCGAGTGTTGAAATTTCACTGAAAAATAATGGACAGAATAGTCCGTTACTTTGTGATAGTTCATTAACCCGACAGAAAAACTTTTAGACGAACAGAAGAGACGGACGTATGGAAATCTCCACTTTTCAAAATTCTCAAGAAATAAGCCTACAGAGGACAATTAAATACCTCTTTGTGCAACTTGAAATACTCCAGTATGAAAATGTAGTAGTATCTACTACGAAACCTGTGTCACAGTTAAACCTTAGAAGAACTAACTCCATTCATTAAGTTAAAAAAGAGTAATTAGAAAGTAGACTTGGCAATGTCGATTGGTTTTCACGATTGCCAACCTGCGTCCGTTTTAAGTAAAAGAACTTGATAAACCTAAACCATGGCCCACCAAGATACTTCATAAAAGTGAATGGAGTATACCTGTGAAAAGTTACGATTCAAATAGTGCAATTTATTACACACACGACACTTACGAACCATTTTTTTTATCGTATTTAGATGGAGATATTCAAAAATATATCCAAATAACGCTGTTAACATACAATAAAGCTCAGACACTTTGTTGACAACCCTGTTCAAAATGTCAGAAGTTTTATAAAATAAAGATGGCGACACGTAATGAATGAACTGGACATTCAAAAGACCGTATTGCCCAACGTTTCCATATATTAATCTGAGGTCAAAAAATCGATCCGTTTCGCGAACATTTACATAAACTTTAGTCTATGGAATGTGAAGAATGCACAATATTTGAAGAAACCAATACTCGTTTCTGACATCCACACACGAAAGAGTAAATGCATTTTAATCTGAAGTACTTTCTATTTTGATTGAGACTTTATTTATCAGAAAAGTCAAAGAAAGTCACAACGTTGCAAAAATTTTTACTACATTTTGATTCCGTAGTATTACAATCACCCAGTTCAGTTCTGATGATTTTGAAAATTGGCTTCACTATTTAGGTATTATTGAAAGGTGTGTCTACTCTTTCTATATGGTGTAAGACTTGATTATTCTGAGAACACCGCGTTCTTGGTGATTTGTCGTTAAACACAAATCTACTTTTTTAATGGAAATATGATGGTTGTAATTAAAATAGTATACAAACCTTGGTAGGAAGTTTCATTCCTGTCTCGAGATCATAGCTTATCTCGACGCTTTGCGTCTCGGTTAACTAACTAATCTCACGACAGAAATGAATCTCTTCCCACGTCGGTGTGTAATATACTTATTATCTTGTCTGCGACTCGGGAAATTTTCAAAATATCAATGAGCAAATAATTTGACCCCTGGTTGTATTACGTATGATACTAATTTTCAGCTCGGAATTCTTTTACGGGCGAAAACCTCTAGATGAATAAATTTATGATGACAATAGTGTTGAGTGATTGATAAAATAATAACAATTTGACGTCAGCACTTGTATTGCGTGTTCATCTTATGTTTATTCTACAAGAAGAACAACGTGAACCAGAAGCTTTCAGTAATGGTGGGGCTTCACAATAAGGATACTATGTCATGTATCAAATTTTTCGACATGCTCACCTTAGGAGGGGGAAAATTCACAGAGATAATATTGAAATGTTCAAAAATTCTGATTAATAGTGGATCTTTCTCGAAAAGGTCCTTGATAATTCAGAATTCTAAGAAACTCATAATAAATCTGACTTTCATTTTTGTTTCAGAGGTACTCAACGATGCTGTTTTCGACGAAGACCATGATGAAATGGTCGTAGTGAAAGACATCGAAATGTTTTCGATGTGTGAACACCACTTGGTGCCTTTCTATGGCAAAGTATCCATCGGTTATATTCCAAGAGGAAAGATATTGGGACTCAGTAAACTTGCCAGGATCGTAGAAATATATTCTAGACGACTTCAAGTACAGGAAAGGCTTACGAAGCAGGTGGCTGTTGCAGTTACGAAAGCTGTACAGCCTGCTGGAGTAGCAGTCGTAGTAGAAGGAATGTGAGTTCAACTTCAATATTATTTTCAGTGTAGTCCATAACCTGGTTATAACTTCGATACGAAATTTACATTTTGCAATATTTCCATGAAGGATATTTTGGGTGGCGATTGTATATTATTTCGAAAATTATTAAGGGTTTTCTCTCCCATTAACATTAATATTTGTAAACAAATCCAATACATCACTTTGGAATACTTTTTTTTTCACAAAGATTTTTCTTTCTAATGATTTGTTTTTTTTTCTTCTGTTCAATATGTTGAAATATACTATTTTATTCCTCTTGTGCGCAGTTGCTTGGATGCCTGTAATATGCTATGTTTATATGTCGAATTTTATAGAACAGTGTTTTTGCTGAGGTTTTTATCTGTGCTCTTGCATCATACGCAGAACTGTATGGTGTCCCGTTTGACATTCCTCTGCTAATACTGAGATTAGGAGCGGGGAATGGATCAATATGTTTGTTGGAATGATCTGTTCCTTGTTGCCTTTTCGAGACACATGCCATATTTGGAAACAAATCTGTACAGCTCCATTTCATAAGAATATATATATATATATACAGGGTCTTTCACGAGGAACCTCACCCATATTTATACGGGAAACTACTGAACGTATTTTCATGAAATTCAGCACTTATAAGTATTTCACGATGCTGATGAAATCTAAAATATTTTCAAGGCATGAGCACCTCTGGTTTTTCCGGAAATGACGTCAACTTCCGTTTTTCAAATTAGAACACCATTTTTTTATTGCAGAAATAGATTCCTTAGAAAATTTCAAGTTATTTTGATGTAACATTTTTCAGTTTTGGTTGGAAAATTCTCTCTGAGCGGGAAAATTCGAAAAAAAATCGAAAATAGAACTCCGCTGAAACAAGAATAACTTCGAGGTTTTTGGATGGAAAATTTTTATTTTTGGGATTTTTCAAGATGTAAGATTGATGTATCCACTTTGAAAATCGAAATCGCGATTCATGATACAGGGGGTGAAAAAATCGCTTTCAAAGTTAGGGATGACAAAATCGTGAAAAATCAATTTTTTCAAATTAGAACCCCATTTTTTTATGGCAGATATTGAATCTACGTTAAAAAATAATGTGAGTGTATGCATCACACCCTTGCCCTAAAGTGGATATTTTCTGAGTTATTCACGAAAAACTGTTTTTCGTCTTGAATTTTCAGCTATTTCTTTTCCCTTCACGCCAAAAAGATGAAATTTTCAGAAACTGTTACTCAAACCATGTTTTAGATTTTACTACCCTAATATGCAAGAGAAAAAAGTTACAGGTTGTTCCTAAATAGATGGCGAATTTGGATTCGAATTTGTATCGGTAACCTCTTTATTTCAACTAATCGGCCATCGGTTTTCTCTCCAGTGATAAATAAATAATTCCTTATGAACCATATGCAGAAACTTACCATGTTTTACATTCTTTTTTTTTAATGATAGATATCATTAATTACATCCACTGAATAAAGAGGAATTTGGCAGATGTAATTAATGATATCTATCATTAAAAAAAAAGAATGTAAAACATGGTAAGTTTTTGCATATGGTTCAAAAGGATTTATTTATTTATCACTGGAGAGAAAACCGATGGCCGATTAGTTGAAATAAAGAGGTTTCCGATACAAATTCGAATCCAAATTCGCCATCTAGGAACAACCTGTAACTTTTTTCTCTTGCATATTAGGGTAGTAAAATCTAAAACATGGTTTAAGTAACAGTTCCTTAAAATTTCATCTTTTTGGCGTGAAGGGAAAAGAAATAGCTGAAAATTCAAGACGAAAAACAGTTTTTTGTGAATAACTCAGAAAATATCCACTTTAGGGCAAGGGTGTGATGCATACACTCACATTATTTTTTAACGTAGATTCAATATCTGCCATGAAAAAATGGGGTTCTAATTTGAAAAAATTGATTTTTCACGATTTTGTCATCCCTAATTTTGAAAGCGATTTTTTCACCCCCTGTATCATGAAGCGCGATTTCGATTATTAAAGTGGATACATCAATCTTACATCTTGAAAAATCCCAAAAATGAAAATTTTCCATCCAAAAACCTCGAAGTTATTCTTGTTTCAGCGGAGCTCTATTTTCGATTTTTTTTCGAATTTTCCCGCTCAGAGAGAATTTTCCAACCAATACTGAAAAATGTTACATCAAAATAACTTGAAATTTTCTAAGGAATCTATTTCTGCAATAAAAAAATGGTGTTCTAATTTGAAAAACGGAAGTTGACGTCATTTCCGGAAAAACCGGAGGTGGTCATGCCTTGAAAATATTTTAGATTTCACCAGCATCGTGAAATAATTATAGGTGCTGAATTTCATGAAAATACGTTCAGTAGTTTCCCGTATAAATATGGGTGAGGTTCCTCGTGAAAGACCCTGTATATATATATATATATATATATATAGAACCCATGTTCTCATTTCGAAATCTATTGTAATAATAATAATAATAACCACACCCGCACGGGTGAGGTCTGGTTTCTGCCACGCCACATGGAGGGTTACTTTTACCTGGGCCACCAAGGGCAAATGGTGGCAAACCCATAAAAATAGAGAAAATATTAAGCCAGCAACGAGAAATGGGAGACGATATCATGGCAGAAGATCGAGATGCCACTCCACCTGCTGGCTTTTTATTACGTGAACAATTGCGAGGACAAACCACTTCCTGGATGGAGATACTGCCTTTATACTCCCTCTATACCGAGTTCACCAGGAGGCAGCCGGAACTTCAGCTGACGGAAGGGAATCATTCAAGAGAAATCTTCAAAGGAACGAATTATCCCAGCACAGCAGGCTGTGGTTTTGCAAACCTGTCACGTCGTGCGGAAATTCCTGAACTAGTGGGAGGAACTAATTAGTTATTTTTGTATCTAGTGCGCGAAATGCTACTTTGGTGTTCGAGAACTGTTTTTTTTAACGAGGCGCAGCCGAGTTAAAAAAAATAGTCGAGATCACCAAAGTATTTCGCGCATGAGATGCAAACAAAATTTTTTCTACAAACGTTCGTGCACTAAGTGCACCATAAATGTTAACATTGTAAATAATAAATAAAATTAGGTAGTGTTAAATTTCTCACAATTTGAAAGCCTTAATTATTGTTAAACATTAATAAATAAATGATTTCTTGGATTTTTACTTAATTGAGGAACATAAAGGTTAATTAAATATGAAAATCCCATGTAGTTTACATGCAGTGTGCGAAGTAAGTATTTCGCGCACTACTTCGCGCACGGTGTCAAGGTAACGAAGGAAAATGAAAAAAAGGGTCACTTCGCATATTGTTGTCTATGCGCGAACCTTGTCATTTTTTGACGTTTGTAGAAAAATATTTTTTCACTGGTTCACAGAAGTAATACCAGCTCAAGCTGAGAACGGGAGACTGATGAAGGAGGATAATAATAATATTCGTTTTGACACATTGATTATAGAGTTTGAATTTCTATGGAAAATCATAGACCATGGCATAGAAATAAATACAGAGATCCATGTATGCCATCCATATATCTAATAACATCAATATGGATTATACCCCTACTTTTCACAGTGTCAAAGTGAAGCCAAATCTTTGGTAACGATTGAATTGTACGCTTGCGTCAACTGGAAATGCAAAAATTGCGAGAAATTTACAGGTTATGTTTATTCTGAAAGACAACAAATAATAATAATAATAATAATAATAATAATAATTTATTCATCCATAGAGACATACAAATTATGTATCGGACAAGTCAATAAGAATCACAAACTACTGTTTGAGAGACAAATGAATATAAACAATAATGACAATAATGAATTGTACATGGTTTCAAACACCTAACCTGATATGCTGACAGCAATCATAGTATTCGCTGAATGTATAAAAACAATGTGTGATTAGGAATTCATTTACTTCATTCCGAAACTTTCGTACATTTTCAATCATCCTGTATCTCTTAGGGAGAGAATTGAACAACTTAATTCCCATATATCTGGGAGATCTTTCATATCCCGCCAGAGTGTGGCGTGGTATGATTAGTAGTGAAGAGTATGATGTTGAGTAGTTATGATTATAATTCACACGCAGAAATGAACTGTCATTGGTTTTTACGTACGTTAAGATCTCTAAAATGAACTGAGATACTATTGTTAGAATCTTGAATTCTTTGAAAAAACGTCTACACGATGTTCTCCTAGAGACCCCGGCTATCTGACGTATAGCCCTCTTTTGAAGAACAAAAACCCGCTTTAGTTCAGGCGAGGTCCCCCAGAAAACAAGGCCATAAAGTATCCTAGACTTAAACTGGGCACTATAATAAGCCATACATACTTCTATATTTGTTACAGACTTTAGTCTATAAAGGGCATAACAAACTGAAGATAACTTCCTACACAAATATTCAATATGCTGACGCCAGCTAAGATTGTCATCAATGATCATTCCTAGGAATTTCGTACATGTTACATGTTCAATAGACTTATTTTGCACTTTCAATAGTAGGCTCCTATTTTTATTTTCCATGGTGTTTTGTAGTTTAAAACAGATAAAGACCGTTTTAGATGAGTTAAGAAATAACTTGTTCAGTTTAAACCATTCACAGAAAAGATGTATATATCTCTGAGTACTACATAAGACGTCATTGAGCGAGGCTCCGGAGCATAAGTAAGTGATGTCATCTGCGAATAATGTAAGCTCTTGAGTATTTTCAATAGTTTCTGGCAAATCATTCATATACAACAGAAATAGCAGAGGTCCAAGCACGGAACCTTGTGGAACACCGTAGGCAACATTGAGTATTGAAGACTTTGAACCATTTACTTCTACAAATTGCATCCTGTTACTTAAGTAGGATTTTAATATTTGGTTGACTTTACCGCGCAAACCTAACCTATCCAATTTTTCAAGAAGCAAATCATGCGAAACAACATCAAATGCCTTACTCAAGTCCATAAACAATGCTATATTCCATTTCCCTTTATTGATATTGTCATAAAGCTTATTGACGAAACTGAACACTGCAGACTGTGTTGATCGACATTTCCTAAAACCATGCTGACAAGATGATATGATTTCAAAGCGATTTAAAAATTCATTTATTTTAGTGCATAATACGCGCTCAAGAATTTTCGAAATAGTTGATAAAAGAGAAATTGGCCGATAGTTCTCAATCGCCTTAGTATCACCTTTTTTATGTATCATTATTACACGTGCCAGTTTCAAAATATCAGGGAATACTCCATCGAGAAGTGATTTATTTATCAAGTGAGTCAATATGGGAGTTATAATCATTGCTATGTTCCTAAGTATATTAGATGTTATAATATCACAACCATGAGAATTGGAGCTTTGAAGATCATTAATCAAATTGAAAATCTCTGTTTCTGAAACAGGTGTTAAAAACATGGTGTTTTCACTCTTGGTGAAGCTCAGAGTTTGTTGGTTTACCGACAACTGTCCCATAGAATTGAGCAACTTCACAGGTTGTCTTATGAGAAATTCATTAAAACAATTTGAAATTTCCTGTGGGTCATCGACAAGTCTTTCATCCATTATAATTTCTGGTATGATGTTAGCTTTAACTGAATTAATATTAGTATTGATCAGATTCCAGACTGCCTTTGATTTATTGCTAGCTCTATTATAGAAATTATTGTTGTAATGTCTTTTTGCTGCGACAATCAACTTCCTGTATATTTTTTTATATTTCTTATGAAAACTAATAGCACTAGGATGTTGTGTGGCTTTAGCGAGTCCATGAAGATGCTTCAACATAATAGATGAAATTCTTATACCTTTAGTTATCCACGGTTTTTCCGATTTGCCAATATTTGACACACGCATCAAAGGAAACGAAATGTCAATATAATATGATAGACTGTGAACAAAAACCTCAAATGAATCATGGATAGATTTAGCATTATATTCCATTTCCCAAGTTTCCTTAGAAAGATGAAAGGCAAGGGTATTATAGTTTTCTGTGTTATATCTCCTACTGTATTTATAATTATTCACTCTAATATCATGGTTTAGTTTTATAGTCAGTAATTGAGAAGTATGGTCTGAGATTCCATTGTCAACGACAATAGATTCAATTTGGTATAGCTTTTTGATATTAGTACAAATATAATCAATGGAACTATTTTTTGTTTTACTGAACCTCGTATAACCATTTACCACAACGTCAAGATTATGGGACGTTAATATGTCTTTAAGTTGTAATTTGTATACACTAGTGTTATCAGAGTAATCAATATTAAAATCACCACATAATACAATACTATCGTTGTTCGAACAAAATTTATCCAAGACCATATCTAGTTCCTCTAAGAAATAACCGATATTATTAACAATTGGAGACCTGTATAAAGTAACAACTTTAAGTTTTAATCCACTATTGAATTTTATTTGCGTGCCACAAATTTCAAAATCCTTTTCTCGGGATGTAGTTTCAAGGAACGAGATATTGTCAATATTAGCATTTAGACTTTTTCTAATAAATATGGCAACACCGCCATTTTTAAAGGTTTTCCTACAGAATATAGAACACAATTTAAAATCACTTAATTGAATGGAGTCATACTCATCTTCCTTAAGCCAGTGCTCAGAAAAACAAGCTATATCAACACTATGTCTATCCAATAAGAGTTCTATTTCTTCTATTTTGTTCCTCAGGCATTGAATGTTCTGGTGAAATATCCTCAAACAATCTTCGGATTTGTTTACATCAGCACTATTACAGTGACCAATGGCATCTATTTTTCCTAAACAATATCTGTTTGATTCACTTCCATAGTTTGTCCTAAAAAAGGAACATTTTCTTTCATATTTCGTTTCGTCCAAAAATTGTAACGTCTGACGGCTAGATATCGAAATTGAAAATATGTCACTTAAATACTTTCAGTTCAATTTTAGAATATGAATAGGAGTTAACAATGATATTTAGAACTTGGAGAAAACGAAATAAAGCGACTGAAACATTTCAAATGAAATTTTGTGGTTATGATCGAAACTATTCACATGAAGTTAAGAATGACATACGTTTCACGACATAATACGATGTGTCGGAGAGAGACAGAATTAAAAAATTATTTTTATTCTCAATATTGCCGCACAAGCGCAGATCTGATTGTTACCAAAGCCCAGCTTCAGTTTTAATTGGCTCATGGCCCATATAGGAATCATTAGATATATGATGCTAGGAGCATCATATCTATGCTCCTAGTATGATGCCATCAGTCATGATTTTTGAAGGATGTCAAGTTCTCTTTGAAAATGCAATAATTCTCAAACGGAAATCTGCATTAATAATTAGGTTGACATGGATGAAACTGAAAAATTTTAAATATTTAGCTAAATATACAGGGTGTCCCACTAGTGCCGCAGCGGACGGTATACGCGTAACGGTCTTTGTTTGGCACAATTTTTCGATGCAGACTTGATATATACGAGACTCCGAGAAGAGCACAACATAAAAATGTTCACGAATAAATCGGGTGGCCAACAAAAGAGGAATAGAGGGTGACTTTGTTTTTTCAAATGGGACACCCTATATTCAATAGTGTTTTTCAATTCTCTGGAACTTCCTGCATGCTTTCGTGTTCTTTTCACATATTTTTATTCGACAGTTTTCGAAATATTGGCCATTTTGACAAAAAAAAGATACTTGTAGGGGCTATGTTATCCGATTATATTTTACGAATCCTTGCACATACCAATAACAGCTTCATATGGATTGAAAGACAAGAATTCAAAGTATCCTAGCCCGCTATAATAAAGCATCTCTAGCATATGGAGTGTCCACAATGAGACTACCAACATGACGAATTTTAAATCGATTTTTCTTCATTTTTTCAAATGCAATGCATATAATTTTTTTCATCATTGTGATAACCATTCATTTTACTCCATTTTATTTTCTGTCAAATACATGATATGCATTTTTTCAACAGTGTGATATATGGTATTTCTATGATCTACACACTGACATATACTCACACAGCTCTATGAACTCCAGTTCGATCGCTCTCACGACGCAGATAGACAGTACACAAGTTGTAACAACAAGTTTTTAAAAAAATATAACTAACAAGACTTTTATTAATAGTGTGCAAGATTAAACATGGTGTCAGGTGGAAACCAACAATAATTGAGAAATCACAGTGAGTAAACAGAAAAGCATCATTCAATATAAATAAACCGAACAAAAGTGAGGTTAAGTCACGTGTAGAATCACGTTAAGCTGAATATAAACCACTTGATTAAGAAAGAAACCAACAAATATATTGAATCATGGCTGCATTCATTCCGCCACAGTCATTGGATTGCAATTCCAAAGAAACCTGGTTGAGATGGAAGCAAAAATTCGAACTCTACCTCAAGGCCACTGGTAAAAAAGAGTCTGACGATGAAGAACTCAAGATAGCAATGTTATTGACGATTATTGGTGATGAAGGCCTCGACATTTTCAATACCAGGATAGAAAAACCACACTGGCAGTTGTCATGAAATCGTTCGATGAACACTTCATTCCCAAGAAGAACATAACAATGGAAAGCTTCAAATTTGGCAACTTACAGCAAGCAGAAAACCAAAGTATCGACAGCTTTGTAACAGATTCGAAGCAACAAGCCAAACTGTGCAAATTTCCATGTGAATGTGGAAAATCATTCGAAGAAAGGATATGATAAAGGACAGAATCATACTGGCAATATATGATAAGGAGATTCAGAAGAGACTCCTAAGAGATGACTCGTTAACAGTGAGTGAAATTATAGAGTACATCAAATCCATTGTACTAAGCAAGGAACATATGAAAGTTCTGAATCCTACTGAACAAGTGGACAGAATTATGACCAGTGAGTACAAGAAATCTATGAAAAAAATAAAATGTACAAAGTGTACATATGAGCATGTCAAAGGTAAATGTCCAGCATATGGAAAAACATGCCTAGTGTGTAAGAAACAGAACCACTTTTCCCAGGCATGCAGGTTCAAGACAACAACAGGCAATGATAGAGCTAAGGTGAGCAACATTGAGGAAAATAATTTAGATGTAACCACATTATACATAAATGAGGTAAAAACCACTGGAACCAAGTGGTACGAAGAAATTACAATCAACGGGACTACACTCAACTTCAAAATTTACACCGGAGCAGAGGTCAGCATTCTATCGGTCCACGATTTCAACAAACTTCCAGCTGAGGACCAACGTATGCTGAAACCAACCAAAGTGAAGCTCTTGGGATATGGAGATTACGAATGTGAAACACTAGGTCAGGTAGATTTACTGTGTTGTTATGACAACAAAAAACAAGTTGTTCGATTCATAATTGTACCATTTAGAGCTGAAAACCTTTTTAGTTTAAGAGATTCAAAAACATTTAAAATATATCAGATTGTATCTGATGACGGCTAATAAGCCAGAAACCGGTGATGCATTGTCTTCCTGTGGTGGTGCCACCTGGTGGTGTGCTTCGGAAACTAGATCTCTACTAGTCCAATTCTGATATGTATTTTAGTTTGTTCCAACTTATCCTCCTTTTTCACATTTAAAATAGTTAATAATTTAGAGATGCCGAGAAAATCATTTGCAAACGAAGATGATGTTTTAAATAATTATCCAGATTTGTTCAAAGGGTTAGGAAATATTCCAGGTGAGGTAAACATCTCGGTAAACATTTCTTTATCTAATGATGCCAAACCTAACGTTCAATTTCAAAGAAAAATTCCCTTAAGTATCTTGGATATATTACAATATTAAATGAACTAGAAGCAAATAAAATCATTGAAAAAGTAGATTACCGAACTGACTGGGTGATTAACCTAATAATTGTTGAAAAATCAAAAAAAAACTAAGAATTTGCTTAGATCCAAAACCGTTGAATAAATATATTAAATGGTAGTTGCATATTTACTGTGCTTGATATGAAGGATGGATTTTGGCAATGTCAGTTGGATCATCAGAGTTCACTCTTATGTACATTTGCGACACCTTTTGGAAGATACAAATTCAATAGACTTCCATTTGGTATCTCAAGTGCCCCTGAGATTAAAAAAAAAAAGAATGAAAGTTTATTTGGCCACATTCCGGGAGTTCATATTTATTTTGATGATATCATAATCGCATCAAAAACTGAAGACGAACATGATCAAACATTAAAATCAGTTTTGGAGATGGCACAAACAAATAATATCAAATTCAATTTGGACAAACTGCAATTTAAAATGCGTGAAGTGAATTTTGTTGGTCATGAAATGGCGGCAGATGAAATAAAACCCAGTAAGAAAAATATTGAGGCTGTTTTAGCAATCGAAAGTCCAAAAAACAAGAATTGTTAAGAGTCCTAGGTTTATTCAAGTTTTTCATTAAATTCATCCCACATCTGTCTTCATTAACCTCCAATATGAGAAATTTAACTAAAAATAATACACAATTTGCATGGACTGATAAGGAAGAAAATGAACTAATTCAATTGAAATCAATCATAACTAATGCGCCAATACTTAGAACGTTTGATACAAAATCACAAGTTACTATACAGTGTGATGCATCGGGTCAAGGGCTAGGTTGTTGCCTACTCCAAAAAGATTCACCTGTGGCATTTGCGTCCAGGTCATTGAGTAAGTCTGAAACTAATTATGCGCAAATTGAGAAGGAACTGTTAGGTATAGTATTTGCATTTGAAAAATTTCACAATTTTGCATATGGTAGAAAAATAATAGTCCAAAAAGACCATAAACCATTGGTATCAAAAGGACTTAAATAAACTATCTAGTCGTTTATAGAGAATGTTACTCAAATTGTTGAAATACGATATAGACATAACGTACATTCCAGGCAAAGATATGCTAGTTGCCGATATTTTGTCCAGATCATCCCTTAATTGCGAACAACCCGGAGATCCTGAAATGCACTACATGATTCATAATATTAAAAATGATATACCTATGTCCGAAGAAGAGGAAGCACAGTTCAGAAATGCCATAGACTTGGACCCTGTATTAACACAGATTAAAAAATTTTGCTTGAGTTCATGGCCTAACAATGCCAAAGACTGCTCTCAAGATCTGAAGCAATACTTCAAAATAAAAGATGAAATTTACATGGCAAATAACTTATTATTTTACGGTGATAAAATTTTGGTACCTAAATCCTTGCAAAAAGAAATGCTCAACTTGGTACACAGCTCTCATCTGGGCATCGTAAAATGTAAATCTAGAGCCCGACAAATATTATAGTGGCCAGGAATCTCGATAGACATCGAAAACTTAATTGCTAAATGTGAACCAACTTAATCGAAATTTAAATACCAAAGAAAGCCTTGTTTCTCACAAAATACCCAATCGACCGTGGCAATATGTGAGCGCAGATTTTTTTGAATATGAAACTAGTAACTTTTTACTTATTGTAGATGCATATTCAAATTGGATAGAAGTCAAAAAACCAAGTATAAAACCGCTGAAACCGTAATTGACTTCTGTAAAGAAGTTTTCACAAGATTTGGCATACCTGAGGTGTTTTATTGCGATAACGTGCCATTCAACTCTCAGAAATTTAGTTCATTCGCCAACGATTGGATGTTTTAGAATCTTTTAGAATACCACAGCACACCTTTAGTAAATAGGTACAGGATACTCACCTTCTCAGTTACTATTGGGCAGAATATTAAGAACTAAATTACCAACTGCTTCTTCGAATTTAGAATCTAAAGTACTTAATGATGAGGAAATATAAAAGAAATTTCAAAGAAGTAGAGATACTCAAAAAGCCCACTATCACAAAGCTTGCAAAGATTTGCCTATTTTGAATATTGGGGATAAAATACTGTTCGTAAAAAACAATAGATGGGAAAAAGGTATTATTAGGGATATTTGTAATGACAGGTCATATATGCTTACAGACTTGTTTGGTGATATACTAAGACGGAATAGAAAACTTATCATTAAAACTGATCTAGATGTTAGTATAGAATCGAATTTAATGTATGATGATTTTGATTTATTTTGTAGCAATGACAACAATAATGTTGTTGAACAAATTCAACCTACTGATGAAAATGTTAATCTTGAGGAACCAATATTGGATGTTGTGTCAGATCCTAATACCAATACAGATGTTACATTTGAGCATCGTAGTAAAAGGATTTATAAAAAACCAAAATATTTAATGAACTACGTTATTGAAGATCAAACTGACTAAGACTCCATTATTGATTCTAGAGGACTTAAAAGGGGGCGTGTGATATATGGTATTTCTATGATCTACACACTGACATATACTCACACAGCTCTATGAACTCCAGTTCGCTCTCACGACGCAGATAGACAGTACACAAGTTGTAACAACAAGTTATTGAAGTAATATAATAAAACCAAGACTTTTATTGATAGTGTGCAAGATTAAACAAACAGAATATGATTTTTTAGAGTTTTTCCCCTAAATTCACATTTACTTCCGAATTCAGAAGCAGATTTGACTTTTCTGTGGTTATTCAGAACTGTCAGAATTAACATCATTGGAGCTTCAATTCATGTCATCATAGTTTTTACGGATTGGATGAATACTCATACAATGATGTAAAAATTCAAAAAATACCAATGAGTTTGAATGTACAAATTATGAATGTTAGAAAAAACAGTTTCGAAACTTTAGAATAAAAAAAGTGCCCGCTCTTATCCCTATGAAACTTTCTCCGAAAAATGATATTTGTGGTACCCCAGGGTGGTCACAGTGATACACTTCAGAGTGAATTCAATAGTTTATTCAACAGTTATAATATTTATTATGAAATTAATAATAACTATGATTATTAATGACAAGTTCTGTCCCTTAATTCAAGAACTATCAAAACCCCGTTTCCCCGACAACACACTCCTCTCTTCGCCCGGCTCACTTAATCCCCATCGCTTGTCGCGAGGCACCGTCTATGATTCCTCACTCGTAATCGATGGTCTCCACACTCCCTCCTTCCTTATCAGCTTCAGCGGATCAACCTTGGATTGATCGGAATGTCTTGGCTCCTCGGCGTCAGCGATGGTTGTGTTTTGGGAGCGCTGATCCGACGTTGCTTGACCCCCTTCCGATGTTGTTGATTCCTCTTTTCTAGTTGACGGTTCTTCCGATGCTGTTTCTTGTGGCACTTTCTTGGTATGAGAAACATGGCGTTTAACTATTTTATTGTCCCTCATCAGGGTTAACTCGTTACCTTCCCGTCTTAGCACTTCATATTCTCTCTGGTCAAATCTGGGGAATAGCTCATTTGCTTCTACCATATTTTAACCAGCACCTTATCTCCTGTCTGTATTTTGTCTTCTTTTGCCCTTCTTGCTATATCTTCTTTCCCTTTCCCCTTGTGTTTTTTAAGAATATCACTGTCTCTCGCTTCTTCGTTGATATTTTCTGTATCTGTGTCGGTAATTGATGATATTTTGTCCCTGATATTACGACCAAACATCAGTTCCGATGGTGACTTTCCCGTTGTTCCGTGTGGTGTCAGGTGTGACGTTATGCATCAATTTGTATTTAAATATAATCGGTTTCAAAACGTCTCTCGTCGTTGTCCGATGCCTAATTTCCACTCATGTCTGTTGTTCCATTGGTACTCTCTCAGATCTCTGGCACTCAAAGCCCCCATTATGCCCTCCTTCCAGGTTCTCTTTGGTCTTCCCCGCTTTCTCCGATATAGTGGTATCCACTTCATTGAGATTTTGGGCAGCCGACTTTCCTCCATCCTCTGAACATGTCCATACCATATTAGCTGTTTTCGCTCTATATCTGTCATTATTGAACCATCTATTCCCATTCGCTGCCTTATGTTGTCATTTCGAACTCTGTCCCTCCTTGATACACCAAGTGATCTCCGAAATACGTCCATTTCAGTTGCCTCAAGTTTTCTTCTGTTTTGTGCCGTTATTCCCCACGTCTCTGCTCCGTATGTCAAATTGCTCTTAATGAATGTTTAATAAATATTGTATTTACGTCGTTTGCCGATATCATGACTCCAGAGTACGCTATTAAGACATCCTATTGTTCTTCTGGCATTTGTTACCCTCTTCATTATCTCCCTGTCATCTTTCCCAGAGGTATCAAATTCCACTCCTAAATATGTGTACGTACACTTCGCAACTTGTAACTTCACCTTTTTCCAGTTGTATGTAAGATGGTTCAGCTCCTATGGAAAAATATTTCGTTTTCTGCGTGTTGAGTTCCAATCCCCAGGTCTCGTATTCTTCCTGTAATTTTCGAGCCATATATTACAGGTCGTCCTTGTCGTTCGCTATGATAACCTGGTCGTCAGCAAATTGTAGAGTATATAGGCATGTCTCTCCAATATCGATGCCCATCGCATTACATTTTCTCTTCCATTGGTTCAACGCTCGTGCTACATAGATCTTGAATAGCGTAGGTGATATACAACAGCCTTGGCGTAAACCTTTATTTACTAAGAACTTCTCTGATAAATTGCTGCCGACTTTTATTCTTGATGTCGTCCTCTCATACAGGTTTTTAAGTGCTATTATGATAGAATGTCCTTTTCTCTATAATTTGCTTCAGGCAGAAGATAGTGTCAGTGCATGTTCTTCCAGCTCGGAATCCAGATTGCTCCTCCTCTTCCTTGTTCTCATATTCTTGTTCAATCAGATTTCGGATAATTCTACCGTATAGACGGCTCAGAGTACTGTTAACAGATATACCCCTATAGTTTGCACAGTCAAGTTTGTTCCCCTTTTTATGGATAGATGAGATGTATGCTTCTTTCCATTCGTCAGGAACTGGTTCACCATTCAAATGTTGATTGATACACCAAGTGAGTTGATCAAATAATTTTTCGGATCCACATTTTATCAATACAGCAGGGATTCCTCCTGGACCTGCAGCGCTGCCATTTTTCAATTTTCGTATAGCATTTCTAACTAGTTCATCGTTGATGGTAATATCTTCACCCTCCACTAATATTTCGATTTGTGTTTTCAATAAAAATCTTCCCCCTTTTTCGGTTAATAGTGGTTTGTCCATTCCTCTGTAGATATAACCTGAATGTTCGCCTTATTTTTCGAGTCTGACCTCAGGGTTTTAATGAATTTCCATGACTCCGAGCATTTTTTTTTCGCCTAGATATGTGTCGATGTCTTTACACTTTATATCCCACATCTCTCTCTCTGTGCTGCATTCCTAGTTCCCCTCACTGTTCTCTTCATCTTCAAATATTCGTTTCGGTCGTCCTGGTTCTGAGTGTTTAACCACTTTTCATAAAGTTTCTTTTCCTGACATATTAACTCTCTCATCTCCTCATTCCACCATAGTTTGTTACTACTTTGTTGCGTTTTTATTCCGACTGCTTCTTCTGCAGCATTTTTTATACTGTTCACTATGTTGTCATATACTTTATCCACGGGATGCTGGTGACCTGTTCCGAGAAGTGTCTCGTCTAATCTGTTTTGGTATAGTAATCGAGTGCTTTCATCAGTCAGGCTGTTAAGATTATATTTTTTTTTGGCCTGTGCATCATCCTGTTCCTTGTTGTCTGACTGGTATCAACACCTCCGCTTTGACCAGGTAATGGTCCGAGCCACATGTGACTCCTCGGTAGGCTCTGACATCAATCAGTCTTATTTTTGTATTTTGTTTTATTATCACATAGTCGATCAATGATTTCAGTTTCCTTGTATGCTGTTCCCACGTGTACATGTGAATGTCTTTATGTTTGAAGTAGCCATTGGTTATTCTTAGTTGATGTTGTTGACAAAGTTCTCACCGTTGTCGTTTGTATTCAACTCTCCAAAAGGACCCACCACGACATCATTAATTCTTCGACCGACTCTACTATTTAGATCACCGAGTATTATTATCTCTCTCGTTTTTCCAATTCTCATGATTTCATCGCTGACCCGTTCGAAAAACTCATCCTTTTTTCCTAGTGGTTCGTCATCAGATATGGCGTACAGTCCAAGGACCGTCATCGGCCTTTGATTTATGGCGACATTGACCCTAATAATATTTTCATTGACCGTTTCGAAATCAGTTATTTTATCCTTATGTTTCTTGTGTATCATGATCGAAACACCCCTTCTTGCTCTTTCATGCATCAATATGAATTTCTCTAATTCGTTCTGCAACTCCCATCCATTCGAATAACCAATCTGAAGCCGTTTTAGGATGGACTTCTTCATATTTTCCACCTCTCCATTCGCCTGTGGCCAATATGGAGGGGTGTGCGTCGAAGTAATGTTGTTTTCGTTGCAGAATGTCTTGAATTCCTGGCTAACAAATTGGCGCCCATTATCTGCACGGATAGATTTTGGGAAACCCAGTCGTGAAAACATTTCTTAAATGTTTGATTATTATGCCAGAGGTCGTTTGCTTCAGAAATTTTATTTCTTGGTATCTGGAGTAGTAGTCTATCACTACGAAAACCATCTCTTGGTGGGGTAATGGTCCCATGAGATCGACAGCCAAGTTGTTACCCTCATTCCATTATTTGAGTGTAGCAATGTATTTTCGAATTTTGGTTGAGCAGTATATGTCCCTTCATTCGTGCGGTCGAGTTCGAACGTTTCTGTTTTTAATATGTTTATTTTTTATTTTTTGTTCGAATATTCTTTCTGGAGCTACGACGTTAATAAAGAAACGTAATATAATTAATTATCCTGGTAACAAGATTGAGAGAATATCTATTGGCTGTTGATCAAGATTTCCTTCGGGGATTTAACTAATCTCTCTCAATTGCTAAATTTAATGAATAGCTTGGCATATTTTTCCACTGGCCGAACTCGTTGATGAGGATTTTGAAGATTAAATTTATTGTTACCAGACTCAACCCCACACACCATCTAGGGTAAGATTAAATATACCTGCGTTCTCGAGAGGGAATATTCTAATTATATTTTATATGTTCTTTTTAGGGTTTTCGTATAATCCCTGCTGTTGATTATTTTTTCTGCAATTCTCCGGACATTGGTCCCTCAATATAAGGACATCTACACCACCGACAATTTGTGGATAAGTACCCCACAGGGGATTTGTACTTGCCATTTTGTAAATTCACTTATCACTTTATATTAGTATTTTAATATAAGAGTTGGTTAAATAGGAATAGGTTTAGGTAGGAGTAGGTTTAGTTACGAATAGATTGGGGGAATATGTTTTCTTGCCTGTTATATCACCTGCGGTGTGGGAACGAGATGGAATTTTGGAAATTTCGAATTGTGGGACAAGGATGAGGATATGTTGTTTTGTGATTTTATTTGAGGTTGTCGAATCTGAAATACGGTGTTAGGGAGATTTAACTCACGTGAGGACTTGGGATGGTTGTTTTCTGCGCATTCTTCAGTGAGATGGTGGTTTTAGAAAGTCGAGGAGTTTACCTGATTTAGGGATTTGAATTTCGAAAACGTTACATACAGTGGGATTATTTTCGTTTAGCTTCAGAGCTTATTTGGAGGATTTTGTCGAATCTTACTGTGTACCTGAAAGGGGATTTACCATATTGAGAGGTGAGATTAACAATTCCTTCAATTCTGCCTCGTGCAACTTGTGCCTTCTATTTTAGAACCAGGATCAATATTCTACTGGAGCTCTATTTCGGTGAATCATTCTCATTTATAATCATTGAGGAAACCGTACCTAATTTGGTACTGAGAGAACCCTCTGAAAGAGGTAGGTATTTCTGACTGGCCAGTTCGCCATTTTGATATCTTTGAATTTGTGTTCATAGGGTCCTTGTTCTGGGACATTTCTGTGGTTTCGCTGGAATATCTGCAACATCAATTGTCGATTTATAAGTCGCCGGGTCGAATCAGCCCCAGGAAAATCAGTACTGCTGCCGTCAGTCACCTTTTGGTGATTTCAACATCGTGGAGGTTCTAAATCTCTTCTACCTCTCCCCTTTGGATCGAGGAACTTTATTAAGGTCATATCATCAATTTCTGGAATTTATCAGCGTTAATATCGAGCTGTATTCATTAAGTTTATGTCAGATAATATTTGCATTATTATTTAGTATCATCAATAATAGGTTAAGGTATGAGACCTATTTAAGCTATTTTGATAGGAACCTCATAAGGTTTCTGTACATTATTTCACACATAATTTGCTATTGTTGTATGATCTATTTATGTATACAGTGTGAGCCATATATAGCGCTATATAAGGCCCTCGAGGTAATTACTCCCCCTTTAGATTTATTATTAGAGATCATTTATCTAGATTTATTTAGTGATTTTTCGGAAACTAGAGCAAGTGTGCTGGATGTGACAATTAAATCACTTGGCGCCCCCTTAATATATCGTTTTTGTTTAACCCACTCTTCCCATCTTCAACTGAGCTTTGGGACCATCCAGCATATAAGCGAGATTTTGAGTCCTAAGTGCTTATAAAGAATAATATACCGTGGCAATAGGTTAAGAAAGAAATAGGTTTAGATAGCATCTTTCGAAGATTATTAGTAGATTTCTTTAATAGATTTAGGTAACTTTGCCTTGACTCTTTTTTTTATTTCTCCACTCTCGAATCAATTCCTTAATTCAAATTCGATTATTTTTCAATTGACATTTTTTTTGGTAATTTAAAGCACTAGGTGGCCAGATATTCAAATTACCTGGCGCCCATTAAGACAAACTTTATGCGTGCTCATGAGGGAAAACCCTCGCTGAGTGAGCTAGCTGGTCACTCTCGTTACGCCTGCCATATTGGAATAATTCAAATCGTATAATTTACACGTAACAAATTTGGCGCCCAACCTTTGTTTTTCCCATCTTGATATAATTGAGAGGTTGGATTTGTGCAAGATATAGATTTCTGTATTGGAATTTTTTTCTTCTTGACTGTTGATATAATTAATTTACGAATTTTTTGGATTTGTGCAAGATATAGATTTTGCGTTGAAATTTTCACTGTTCTTGATTGTTGATATAACTAATTTACGAATTTATTGAATTTTTGTCTGAAGATCACAGGATTTTTTCTGAACCGATTTATTTTATTGAGTCATTGTTTCTGATTCTGATTTTTTCATTAGCATAGCAAATTGTTATCGTTCGAACTCTGCGGCCCGGAAAAAAGGTTTTTTTAACCAATTTATAGATTTTGTTTTTTTCGGATTTTTCAAATTTTTCAATTTTCTCTCTGCTCAACGACATGGCTCCGTTCAATTTTGAGATCAATCGTCTTTCATCGGCAGAACTACCATATCTTCTTGCTATAAGAGGAGTTACAGATGTCGAGACAGTTAAGTTGATGAGACAAACTTTGCGAAATCTTTTCAGGATGGAACGTAAATCTGATATTAGATTTAAATGGCCTGATTATCCTTTTTCTTTCGATGCAGATAAGTCTACTCTTGAATCGATGTTATCGGATGTTGACACCTTGTTGGGTGATTCTGATGGTAACAATGATTCCATCAAGACTAAGATTTTAACCAAAATAAGTTTTGCTCTCGAAAGACTGAATAACGCCCGACCGATACCAATGATGACACTAAAGCTAAGTTATCCTTGCTAGTGAAAATTCTCGCCAAACAAACCGCGCTGAATAAGAAATTGAAGCAGTATAGTCGTTCTCTCGCGCTGTCAGAAAATAGTCTGAGTTGGGGAATTTCTCAAACTGCTCTCTCGAGTAGTGATTCCGAAATTTCTTCTTCTGATTCCGAAATTGATATCGACGCCCTTCCAAATAACATTTCACATTCGTCATGTCATTAATGCAGTAAAAAGCAAAAAGATCCCTGTTTTTCAGTGGAACTTGAAATTTACTGGAGATAAAGATTCGTGTTCTCTTAGTGCTTTTTTGGAACGTATCGAGGATATGAGAGTCGAGAGGAATGTAACTTATGAGGATTTGTTCAACTCTGCAATAGATCTGTTCTCGGGAAAAGCTTTGATTTGGTATCGTGCTTCGAGGGGTCGTGTTAAAAATTGGCCTGCTTTGGGTCGGTGATGCGTGAGGAATTTCAACCCATTGATTGTAACGACAAATTGTTCGATGAGATTACAAATCGCACACAATCGCCGGATGAGTCTATAGGCATGTATATTGCCATTATGAATAATTTGTTCAATCGTCTCACAGTACCTGCTTCGGAACATTTGCGTTTGAAGGTATTATTGAAAAATGTGTCTCCCTTTTATCAGACCCAGTTGGGTTTATTGGATATACATTTCATAGATGAATTGCTTGAATATGGTAGGAAATTGTAGTGATGTAAAACGTCCGTGGAGTCCTTCAAACCTCCGACATCGCGCAGGGTTTCTCATTTATTGGAACTAGACTTAGCGACTGTGGAAACAGAGCGTAATGAACCGTCTACTTCTTTTTCGGTTAGCGATTCGGAACCGAATGTTGATTCTATGGAATCAAGATTTACTTGTTATAATTGCGGTCGAATTGAACACAAAGCGAACACCTGTAAAGCTCCCAAGAAAAGAAGGTGTTATCGGTGCAATAGACCAGATTTCACTGTCCTCACATGTACCTCCTGTTCGAAGAATGTTCAAGTTTTCAGGGAAACGCCACACCGGAGCACTAGATGGTCAACTAAAGGCTCCTGTTTCGGATAAGACCTCTCCCATATTAGTTTATATTCTTCAAAGCGCACAGAATGATGAAAGACCATATTTACAAGTTTCGATTTACGACATAAAATTTTCGGGTTTACTAGATTCGGGTGCATCCTCTACTATAGTTGGTGGTCCAGGTTGGAATATTTTAAAGAAGCTTAATTTACCCTTGAAATCATATTCGGGTAATCATTGCACTGTTGCTAATGGCAGCCAATGTCAAATTTTGGGGTATTTTACGGTGCCCGTGCAAGTTTGCGATCGTACGGCTCTAATAGATCTTCTCATTGTACCATCTCTTACACATACACTAATTTTAGGCGCAGACTTTTGGAAGAAGATAGGAATCGTTCCTAACTTAAGGTCTAAAGAATTGAGCTTTACTTCAGATATATCAGCCGATAACATATTTTAACAATTTTAAGCTGTTACAAAATATTAACATTCTATCCAGTGATGGCATTTTTGAATGTGCAGGAATTGAAAGTAAAATGAATAAAGACAAATTCACGATAGTAAGTATATATAGGCCACCCCACAGAGATAACCTCAATGAATTCTATGAAAAAATGGAGAGCCTTCTGGAATTATTAACAGACGAAAATAGGATAGCCTTCATCGCAGGAGATATGAATATTGATTTCAATGTATAAAACAAAGAACTAGATAGAATGATTTCATTGCTGGACTCATACTCTTTCGAATACTACGTGAAGGAATGCACAAGAATAACATCATCGTCAACAACCTGTATAGATAATATACTATCTAACATCAAAACTCCATGCACAACTGATATTCTTTATAGTAATATTTCAGATCATACAGGACAAAAATTGACATTCTCAACTGAAAAAGAACTAAAGAATAAACAAGTTTACAGAGGAAATTTCTCACCAGAAAACATCAACAATTTTATTGATTGACTCACAGAACAGGACTGGATGGGTGTTTATGAGATTGGAGATGATGAGGTCAATGGGCAATGGAATACTTTTATAGGTATTTTCTTAGGACTGCTCCATGAGTGCTTTCCTTTGAAACTACAACAACAGAAACCGAAAAAACAGACGTACATATATGATCCGGAAGTAATGAAGTGCAGAAAAAGAATGGAAATGTGGGAATAAATATCTACTCGAATTCCAAACCAGAAAACTAAATATAATGAAGCAAAAAAAGAATATAATAAAATGTTAGCTAAAAAACGATCTGACGCCTATGAACAGAAGTTAGAATCATCTGACAGTAAAATGAAGTGTATGTGGGAAATATTGGTGAAATAAAAGGGTCAAACCGGAAGGGTGACTGCACACTTGAAGGTGATCCAATCAGTGTAGCCAATGACTATAATGAATTCTTATTAGGAGTAATTCGAAATATTATGAAACATAGAGATATCGATGGCTTTACCTGCGAAATTCCAGACAATACTCAATCAATCTTTCTAATGCCCACAACAACTGAAGAAATAGAAAAGCTAGCTACCAGAATGAAGAACAAACACACCAGTGAGGACGACGAGATACCAATGAGCCTAGTGAAGTCATGCATAACAAAAGTTCCAAAATTAGCTGATGTTTTATGCCACGTGATTAATAATTCCTTCAAGTATGGAATATTTCCAGAACATCTGAAATTAGCTTCGATAACACCAATATACAAAAAAGGAGATCACCAGCTATATGAAAACTACAGACCGGTCAGCGTCCTCCCATCATTCTCTAAATTATTCGAGATGGCAATGTGTGACAGATTGATAAACTTCATGACTTCTTGTAATATCTTGAACAGCCATCAACATGGGTATATAAAAGAGAAGTCTGTGGTTACAGCTATGGTTCAGTTTACTGAGAAGATAATGCGAGCCTTTGAGGATGGTGAGCTACTGTTGGCATTGTTCCTAGACTTGTCTAAAGCTTTTGATTGTCTCTGTCGGCCGTATATGATAGCCAAATTAAATAAATATGGGATTAGAGGGAATGCCCTAGAGTGGATCACATCATACCTAAGTGAAAGAACACAGAGAGTAAAAATAGTAAAAAATGGACAAACAACCAAATCAGAAGTCAAGGAAAACTGAACAGGGGTTCCTCAAGGAAACATTATGGGGCCCTTGCTGTTTATCATATTTGTGAATGACATAATCAGTATTCTTGGATCGCGTAAACATACATCCCAAATAACAAGTTATGCAAACGATACAAATCTCTTGCCAATACTAGCTATCCCGATTTACTAACAGAAGCCTCCTATCTGTTCCAACAATTAGAAGAATGGTTCACAAGAAATGGATTGATTATGAATGCCGATAAAACAAAGGTGCTACTGCTTCGAACTAAGCAGCAAAGGATTGAAACTCCCGAGAATATAAGGCTGTCAGATCAATATCTAAAATTAGACAGATCTACCCACTTCCTGGGAATCACACTACAAGAAAATCTAGTCTGGAATGAACACATTCAAAAATTAGGTAAAATACTCAATTCTGTAGCATACTCAATGAGAGTCATCCGAAAATATGTAAATGAATGATCGCTGAAAATAATGTACTTTGCCAATTTTGAGAGCCTTATGAGATTTGGGATCGTCATATGGGGTTGTGGTAATATCCTGGAACTTTTCAGAATACAAAAGAGAGCAATAAGAGCTATGTATATGATGAAATCTAAGCAGAGTTGTAGAGGCATTTTCAAGAAAAATAGAATACTGACAATATATGGATTATTTGTCTTTGAGACAATAATGCACATTTACAAGAATAAACATCTTTTCCCAGAAGTAAAATCATTTCATGATTATAATACCAGAAAACTAAACATCAATTTTCCTAAACATAGACTAGGCCAAACAGAGAATCATCCGAATTATGCTGGTATAAAATTTTTTAACAAACTCCCGGATTACATAAAAACATGTGCACAGATGAGCTTATTCAAGAGAAAAGTAAGGAATCTTATAATTGAGTTGGAGCCCTACTGTTTGCACGATTATTAGCTAAGAATCTAAAATTGTTTTCCTTTTGTTTTTCTTAACGATATCTCATTTTATGCTCTACCTAAATATAAGTATTACTGTTAGACTAACCTTGAAATAAATACTACTATTATTATTATTCTTCATCGGTCTTCCGTTCTCAGCTTGAGCTGGTAATTCTTCTATGAACCAGTGAAAAAACATTTCAGTTCCTCCCACTAGTTCAGAAATTTCCGCACGATGTGATAGGTTTGAAAATCCACAGCCTGCTGTGCACATCCCGCGATCCTCTGGGATAATTCGATTCCTTGAAGATTTCTCTTGAATGATGCCCTTCCGTCTTCTGAAGTTCCAGATGCCTTCCGGTGTACTCGGTACAGAGGGAGTATCTCCATCCAGGAAGTGGGTTGTCCTCGCAATTGTTCACGTAATGAAAAGCTCGCATTACTTCAATATTCATTTCGCGGCTCCTCTGGATACGTGCGTTGCGAGCTCCCCTGCGGGCAGTCCTCCTCACGGTGGTCGAGCCAGCAGGTGGATTGGCATCTCGATCTTCTGCCATGATATCGGTTTCCACTTCTCGTTCATGGGTTTGCCACCATTTACCCTTGGTGGCCCAGGTGACTCGGGCCGTGGGGTCGTCACTCCCCATGTGGCGTGGCAGAAACCAAACCACACCCGTGCGGCTATTATTATTATTATTATTGGCACAAACAATACTTTCCGAAGATGAGCGACTCAAACTCGACGAAATGCTGGAGGACATATTCAGTCAACCTCATTCAGAAATCGGCCTCACGAATCTCGTTCATCATAGAATTCAACTGACTGATGAAACGCCTACTAAGCAGAGGTATTACCCAGTATCGCCTCCTGTACAGAAACAGATTAATTCGGAACTTGATGAAATGCTCGAAAATAATATTGTTGAACCGTCCGATAGCCCTTGGTCTTCGCCTATTATTCTCATTGAGAAACCGAATAAAACTTATACAATTTGCGTCGATTATAGACGTTTAAATAGAGTCACAGTGAAAGATGCCTACCCTCTACCAAGAACTACTACAATTCTCGACAAATTGAGAAAAGCTAACTGCCTCTCCACAATCGATATAAAAACTGCTTTTTGGAATATCCCGATGGAACCAAATTCGAAGAAATTTACGGCTTTCACTGTATCCAATAGAGGACTGTTTCACTTCAATCGTCTTCCTTTCGGTCTATGTAACAGCCCCGTGACTTGGCAGAGATTTAGCGATAAAATAATAACCGGCGAATTAACTGAATTTTTCTTCCCTTATCTCGATGACATTGTTGTAATTACAGAAAATTTTAAAGATCATCTTAGAATTTTGAAATTACTCATATCCAAAATATTGGAGGTGGGTTTGTCCATTAATCGATCTAAATGCGAATTTTGTAAGCCGGAAATTAATTATTTGGGTTACATAGTGGATAGAAATGGTTTGCGAGCTGACCCTGATAAGGTTTCAGCCATAATTAATATTTCTCATCTACCTCGGTCAGAGAACTCCGTAGTTTACTGGGGATGGTGAGTTGGTATCGACGTTTTATACTAAACTTTGCTCACATATCTGCTCCTTTGAGTGGCCTCCTTAAGAAAAATACTATTTTCAAATGGACTGAAGAGTGCGAAAACTCATTTAAGATTATTAAACAAGCACTCGTGACGGCCCCTATACTTGCTTGTCCTAATTTCGATCTTCCTTTTGTCGTTCAATGCGATGCTTCAGGATTCGGTTAAGGCGGTGTTCTAACTCAGAAATATCCTGATGGCGATAGAGTTGTAGCCTATGCGAGTAGATCACTGTCGCGTAATGAAAGAATTTTTACAACAACAGAGTTAGAATGCCTAGCCGTTCTTTTTAGTCTTCATAAATTTAGACCTTATATAGAGGGTTCAGTTGTTACCGTAGTTACAGATCATAGTAGCCTTTTGTGGCTGCATAATCTAAAAGATCCGCGAGGTCGTTTGGCAAGATGGTCTGTTACTCTCACTCAATATGATTTCGAAATAGTTCACAGGCCTGGAAAGGAGAATGTGGTCCCGGATTTTACCAGTAGATCTGTTGGGAAGAATTCTAATGATGTAACAATTCGCGAAATTCCACTACCATCAATACAGGCGTCATCAATAGAAGAAAATGAGAAAAATTCTATGGAAGCTCAATCGTTGGATAAATGGTATTCCGTTATGATGTCTCGCATAAAACTCAGACCTGATGTTTATCCAAAGTGGAAGGTATCTGATCAGGAATTATTTAAATATTGTAGCATTAAATGCCCACAGTTGAGGTACGATGATAATGAATATTGGAAGTTGGTAGTTCCGAAATATGATCGAAGAAGAATAATATCTCTTTGTCATGATGTCACTCGGTCTGGTCATTTGGGTTTAAACAAGACTGTTGGAAAGATTTTGCAGAGATGTTATTGGCCGAAATTGCGCTCTGATGTCTCTGCATATATCAAATCATGTAACACTTGTCAAAAATACAAAATTTTCAGAAAGCTCCTGCTGGTTTGATAGTTACCAGGAATTATGTGAATAAACCGTGGGAACTTGTTTCTGCGGATATTGTCGGTCCATTACCTAGGTCACTTCATGGGCATAAAAATTATAGAAAAAATAGAAGATAATGTGTTCATGCTTTTCGGTGTCCCTAAATCTTTAGTGGTGGACAATGGCAATTTAAGAGTAAAGAGTTTTCTGAATTCGCTTCCTCGTACGGAGTCGAAATTAAATATACCGCTCACTATCACCCTCAAGCTAATCATACTGCGAGCGTCAACAAAGTAATGAAAAGCATCATCTTCTGTTATGTTAATGATAATCATAGGACTTGGGATAAGTATCTTCAGAAGGCTGCATGTGCCATTCGCTCTTCACCCCATGAAACCATTAAATATTCCCCATATTTTGTTAACTTCGGTTCACAGATGCATCTCAATGGCGAAGGTCACTGCTTTTTTCCGCCTGCTGGCATAGAAGTGGAAGTTAAGATTCTAGAAAATCTGCCGTCGCGTGTTCAGGGATTTTCAAAACTGTACAGCGACATTCGAGGGTACATGAATCGATCCCATTTAGGTAGTGCCAAATATTACAACTTGCGTAGACGCCATGTTGTGTATGCCGTGGGATAGTATGTGTATCGGAAAAATTACGTTTTGTCTGATGCTTTACAATACTACACTGCAAAGTTGAAAGTTTGCTCCCAAATACAAGGTGCGGCACGGAGGGCGGACGTTTTTCAGATGGGCATAACTTTCCCCCACTGAGAACGAGAGAAGTGGGGAAGGTGCCGTTAGACTCGTGTGTTCCTAGCATTTATTTACCAGTTGGATCTTCGCTTTCACCCCTACAAATTGGCCATTGTGCAACAGTTACACCCCGGAGATTATGCACAACGAATGAACTTCGCACGTGAGATGGAAGCACTGATCGATCAAAATGAGAACCTCATTTTGTTCATGAGTGACGAAGCCCACTTTCACCTCAACGGCATGGTTAACCGGCAGAATTGCCGTTATTGGGCTAATGAAAATCCGCAACACTTACACGAAAGACCGCTGCACAGCCCAAAAGTTACGGTTTGGTGCGCTGTATCGCAAACTCGCATCATTGGCCCTTACTTCTTCGAAGACGTTAATGGTCAAGGCTAGAGTATACGAGACCAAGCCCCGAACTCTGGACGAATTGAAAAGGGCTATTCGCGTGGAAGTTGCCCAAGTTGAGAGAGCGATGTTGGAGAGAGTCTACGCGAACTTCCAAGAGCGCCTCCAGCACTGCATCACCGATTTCGGCCACCACATGCCTGATGTGATTTTCCACACTTGACTGTCTCAAATGCTATTTCCTTGAGAATCTGATTCCGTCAATAAATGTGTTTTTGAGTAAAAATTAACGCTTTTATTATTTTTTTAAAACCATCCATCCTCCGTGCCGCACCCTGTATTTGGGTCCTTTCAAAATAAAGAGAAAAGTCTCTCCGTAGACGAATGAACTGAGCGACGACAATGACAAGTATCAGGGTACATGGAACGTGAAGGATCTAAAACCGGTAACCGACCTCGAATCCAAGGAATAATGTGAAGGTTTCCAGTTAATTTTGGAAAGAATATATATGTATGTTTAAATTTCTAAAGTAATGGTCGCCTTTATTTGAAAAAGTTAGGAAATAAGGGATTTCAACCAATAAACAAGAAAACAGATACTGCAAATTTAAGTAATATTTACACATACCTACTATCATTAAACCGGGAACCTATGTATGATGGCGCAGTCGACGGATAGAGAAATAGAAAAAAATTTTAGACACCCCTGACACTTCTGATAAAATGAAACTCTGTGATTTGTCTCTGTGGTTTGTCTTGTTTCGTTTGACGTCTGGAATGAAAGGTGACAGTAGTCAATGCGTAGTTGGATGTATGGTTTGAGAAATTTTAAAATTGTTTTTAATGAATAGACTGAATATTTTTTTTACATGTTTTCGTTGCTCCCATTGACGAACCCACCACTGTTGAGTCAGCTGACGATCACTTTGGCTAAGAAAACAACCAATCAAGCTATATACAAATTATGGCCAGGGTTAAAATAACTGACTAAAAAGTATCACTGGCTCCCGGGCTAATATAACGAGTGGCGTCCTCTTTCGGGTCGTGGCGTTTTCGGATTGCTGTCGATCGTCTTGTGAGGGCGCCCTCGGATGTGAACTAGGAATGCTGTTATGTTGTCGGGTTAACTCGCTACAGTGTAAATGAAACGAGTTTGAATTTTTTCGATGATTTTTAATTTGTTATGCATAAGCTTGAAGAAGAGGAGATTTTTTCTCGAAACGTAGCTGAGTGATAAAATTGTAAATAAACTGTTCCTTGAGACTGAAAACTGTGTTATCCGTAAATGAAACCATTTGCCATACGAGGAATATTTTGCGGATTGAATTCATAATTTCATAGAGATAGATCATTTGCGGAATAATTTTTTTTAAACAAAAAAAAATCAACCATATTATGACTATAACTTTGCATGCAAACATTTCAAATTTTGTTGTATCATTAAGTATCGCTTTATGTCGAAGTATCCGTATACATTTTATTGAATACTGAGATTTTACTGCTAGTATTCAAGACGAGACCATTCAAATTAATTCAGAAATTGATGCTTTCCAAATATTTTGGGTTTGAAATTGTGAGAATTATTGGTGATCAAAAAAACGAAAACTAATGCGTTGGACGAAAACTCATCCGGGAATACCTAATAATCTGATAAATCTGATCTGCGTTCATTCGCAATCACAAAATTCCTCCAGTTCAAATGAAGAATTATAAAAAATATTCATATGTTTTATATTAATCCATATTATTTCTTCCAGACATTTGTGTATGGTGATGAGAGGTGTTCAGAAGATAAATAGCAAAACCGTAACTTCTACCATGCTTGGAGTATTCAGGGATGATTCGAAGACCAGAGAGGAGTTCTTGAATCTGGTTCATAGCAAATAAGAAGAAGAGACAATCATTTACTAAAGTAATTAGAAGTTTTCAGAAGTGGTTTCGGGATGTTGATAATCACATCTTCGGATACAGTGGATCTCACTTAAATTGTCAAGGTCCATTAGAGAACATCACAAGCCATTTCTGGAAACTCCTGAAATTGCGTGGACCATCATAAAAATGTAATTGCGATATAATATATTCATTATTCTATATTTATATTTTTTCTGGAAATATTAACACTTTCACGAATATACCATGAGTGTGAATCTCAGTATAAATTCATCGAAAAATTTAGCCATATAAAATGTTATTATGTTCAATCTGAGCTCAGAAGTATTTTGCTTATATGTTCTGTGATAATGACGGTTAACTGAGTTAGACAAAGCTCAATAATATTAACATAACGGGATAGATGCATAGAAACCCTGAGTGTGACGTCTTCTAACTGAAAATTGTGACGAAAAATAGTAGAACAAATCGGCACTTCAGCTTGGAGATCGAGTGCTAGTTACGGAATTATCTGTAGTTCTCCACTGTGGGGGCGCTATTTTTTGAGTGAAATAAATTATGTAATGTTTTTGAGAATATTACAAAATCCTTATTTCGTGTTTAGGAAGAACATGTCGAAAATTTCGTCAAAACTTAGACTTTTTATATTTTGAATTCAAATCATGTACTTATTGATTTTGAATGTCATATGAAGACTGTGGTTATGCAAGAATAGCGCGACCCTTTCGACAGAGATGAAAAGAAGGACCCCATCTCAGATTTTCCTTCGACAAGAAAGTCTCGAACATAAAATCTAATCAGTTCCAACAACTCGGTATTCTATGCATCCATATAACAGGGTTTATGTTATGCCTTGATTTGTATGTCTCTGTAAAATAATATACTAAGCTGCAGCAATATGTTTATCATTTATAACACCTTCCGCAATATTCCGTATTCATTCTCATTTCGAAAATAATATTTTGAGAAAGAAGAGATTGTTATATTCATCAGGATGGGTACTTTGAGGAACCAAAGGCTGTTTTTGCTGCGTTGTAGATCACATGGATTGTTACCAAACCACAATAAGAGGAAGAAACCAGTAGGCACGTACCTACAACAGAGGAACAACTTCGAAGCAGATACAAAGAATATCAGATTTAAACTGCAGGTTGGATGTTAGGTTGCTTAATTTAGAAATAGAGTTCACTTGTGAGAATATAATGTTCTATGATAGAAAGTTGGAAGAGTTAACTATTGAATTGAAGACGACCTTACCGGAGTCTTGTCATTGCGAATTTTTTAGGAGACAACAAATCAAGTACAATAGGCATTTTTTCAAAATTAGAGATAACTTAAGTAGCAAATTTAGTAGATTATTATGTAAACAGGTTAGGGACCAACAAATTTCGGTTCAGGAGAGATGGTTGAGAAACCTAACAGGGGTCATGGGTTGATGTAGACTGTAGAGCGTGTTTTGTCCTTGGGACCTGGCTTTGCTGTAGACAATTTCTCGAGGTGTGATTATTTATACCTGCTGGCTGACGTGGACAATATCATACAGTCCAGGTCCATTGAAAACAAAAATCTCTTTAGAACAAAGGTAGCACACATTATAACAGATCAGCTAATAAAACAGAGGGGTCCTTCCAGATCTCTGATAACTCGACAGGTTGGCAGTACTGTGAGGTTTCTGAGGGAGAACCCGGACCTGGTCGTCACTAATTCAGACAAGGGAAACGTTACAGTCGTCATGGAGAAACAAACGTACTTGCGTCTGTCGTTGGATTTGCTGGAGGATAATAATAACTATAGTAAATTAGAAAATGACCCGACGATTAGGTACCAAAATAGAGTCAACAGACATGTCACTAAATTGAAGGATGATCACGTCCTAGATGATAGAACAGCTAAGTCATCACTTACAACGCAGTGTCACCTAAGTTTTATTCTCTACCCAAAATTCATAAACCTTAGTTGTCGGTGAGGCCAATTATTTCCAGTATAGGTGCACCAAACTCAAAGTTGTCTGTTTTCATCAGGGATATCTTAACACTGAGTTACAACAGGGCGAACCCATATTTCATTAGGGATTCTTTTGAATTCAGTGCCAGCATAAATAGGTTATCTGTACCGGAAGATCACATCATGGTGAGCCTGGATGTGTTGTCTCTCTTCTCAAACGTCACAATAGAGGCATCAAGGAGGACAATACACAGGCATTGGCCTGAAATAGGTCCAAATTCCCCTTGCAATGAGCAGCAGTTTGTGGCTCTGATCGATTTGGTTTACCAGACCACATATTGCCGTTTCAATGGCTCATTTTACCAGCAAACCAGGGGCACACCCATGGGTTCGGTGATATCCCCTATCTTGGCACAGATGGTGATGGACGATCTCTTGGATGAGCGCATACCAAGGCTATCATTTAGCATTCCAATAATCAAAAAAATTGTAGATGACGTGTTTTGCTTGTTGCCTGAAGATAGGGTGGATGAAGTACTAGTAGAGTTCAATTTTTTTGATGAGCATATTTCATTTACTTCCGAAGTTGAGGAGGGAGGAAAATTACCCTTCCTGGATGTGTTACTGGTTAGGGAAGGCCAAACCATCATAACAGATTGGTATACCAAACCTGTTTCATCAGGGAGGTATCTAAATTTTCATTCGGGCCATGAAATGAAACACAAGGTAAATCTGGTTACAGGATTAAAGAATAGAATTCATAACATTTGTGACGGGTCAAGGTACAATGATGCTCTGCTGAGATTGAGGACCCTGATGGTTGATAACTCTTTTCCGGTCCGGTTAATTAATAAATAGGATCCTCTTTAATACTTCACCTGTCATTAATAACACGGTCAACCAAGAAGTTACTACCAACACACTGATTGAAACGAACAGGAATAAATTAAGGTATTATATATTACCACACTATAAGGACGTGACCCCAAAGGTTGTAGCATTATTCAGGGACATTGAAGACATAAAAATCGTTAGGACGATTCCAGATAAGTTAAAATTTTCGGTGTTCACAAGGGTCAAGGATAGAAAGGAATCAAAGAACTGCAACAACATTGCAACAACATTGATCGCATATGCCACAGTCAGTGGCATATGCGAAGGAACTTACATTGGCCAAACGGGTAGGAGGCTTAATACGAGATTGGTGAAACATCAAAGAGATTCGAGACAAATGAAGTCCACTACAGGACTTTCCAGACACACGGTTGAGACGGGCCATATTATGAATTTCCAGGAAGTTAAGATATTGCACAGAACAGAAAATTTGAACAAAAGACTTTTTCTTGAATCAGTTGAAATAAACCTTTTCGAGAACAATGTGAACATTAATCCCGATTTCAGTGCCGTCGGTGACATCTATTGTAATATCCTTGACCTATAGTAAAGAACAAAAGAGCTTGCAATCGATTGAGAACTGAGTACACGGAGTCGGGAGGATAGAAGAAGAAAAAAAGGTTCCTGTGACGTCACCTGTCAATTGAGTTTTGGCGTCGCTTCTGACGGGTTTTGTGACATCTCTGCTGACAGATGAGAACATATTGTATTGTAATCGTAGATTGTTTGAAATATTAATTTATAGAGGAATTCTTGAAATTACAGAAATAGAAGGAAAGATTTTAATATTGTATACGTGAATTGAATAGCGAAGTCTGAATTTCTTGGTTTATATCCAGAGTTGTATGACAGCCAATACACTCGTAGGGTTACACTTGAACATCCCCTAGATACATGTGGTTATGTGACGTAGAGATCATAGTACTACCCCTTTTTAAATTTCAGATTGAATGTGAGTTTTCCATTGTGATTGTTTGTAAAGTTTCTTAATGTCGATATTTAATTTTTAGTCCCTAAAGAAGTCCTAAAAGTAGAACGAAAGTTTGGAAACCAATAAAGAATATACAGATAAGTTCTGGTTTTTTGACTTCTTTCCCGAAAGTGTTGTGGAATATTTTACCGTTCTTCCAAACTCAATTAGCACTGTTGAATATAAGTTCATATACGGAATTAAAGAATTATTGTCGTCAATTGGAACAACGAAGGGAGTCAGTTGAGTCCTTCGCACCTCCACCTAGAAAATCCCAATTTTGCTCAGAACCCAACTCAGCTTACGCTGGCGTTGGAGAAAACATCTGGGGAAGATTTGAAGTGGCCCAACGAGAATACAATCAGTAATCTGCTATAACTGTAACATGCCTAGTCACAAGACAATAGGATGTGCTTCTCCGAGAAAACTGCGCTGCTTTAAGTGCCAGAAATAAGGTTTTACAACCCGGATTGTAATCCGTCGGGAAACGGGTCAAGTCGTTGAGAACGGCACCATCTTCAACGACTTTAACTCAGGAGAGTCCCAGTACCACCCTGAATTGTGTTCTCAACTACATATTGGATACTGTTGTCGGCGATGGGAGATCGTACCTCCGTCTTTCAGTTTATGGTATTGAGTTTCTTGGACTCCTTGATTCGGGAGCTTCTCGTACCATTATCAACGGTAAATGCTGGGCAATACTTCGAGATTTGTGAGTAACTTTGAACTCAACAAAAATATTGCATGCACAGTAGCGAATGGGCAAGTCTGTAATAGTATTGGATGCTGTACGATTCCGATGATGGTCAAGGGAAAAATGGTTGTTATTATGATGTCTTTCCCTTGGAAGACACAGTTATAAATTTAATCTAGTCTATTTAATAAGACTACTTGCCAAGGTGACATTTATTTCGACTTTCGAATTACAACTGAACTTGGAGTTAATTAACAATTGACTAGTAATTACTGAGCGCATGCACACATGTGCGTTACAAACATTACACTACATTTCTCCCCTGAAAACAAAGAAAATATACATTCTGTAAATTGAAATTAAAGAATTTTCTTTAACCACCAGAAAAAATGGCAGTTTACAAACATTACACTACCACAACCGATTTGAAAATTTCAATTTACTACAAGTAATTCGCAATGGGTACATCCTACTTTCTATTCAAACTGCGTTCCGAACGTCTCAGGCCTGGTAATAGTTCATTATTCTCTGAACCCGCTAAATTACTAGGAATAGGCCTACCTGCAGGACCGGCTGTAAAGACGTTCGATTGATTCTCCACTAAATTACTATCTAATTCATCCGAACCTGACTCATTGACAATACTACCCAAACAACACACAAACATCTTTTAAACATTTTATAGACGACATGAAATAGATTATTAGATTATCTATAAAACATCAAAATGTATTGAATTTCTAACCTAGATTCGACGTAAAAATGTCCGCGAGATTTACGTTGAAAAATATCACTTTTTCAGACGTCTATTTTACGTAAAAAGAAGTCTTTCTATAACAAGTGAAATTTCTGTCTTTTTTTAGTTTATCCTAACTTAGTATCACGATTGACATGTATTAGACGTTTGAGGATTTATGTTATTGTTATGACTCGCTTATGTCTATATATCATTAGAACTTTGTCGTTTTCTTTTTATCAACAATCTGATAATATATAGATGATCCGAAAAACATCCACACTCATGACCTCTAAAATATATAACATCATAGATCTTTTTTGGAGCATTGTCGTCATGATCGAAATTAGACGTCTATTAGACGGAATATTATTGATGAAAATAGTTGGTCATATTGTACACGTTTATTAGATGACATAAGATGAACGTTTGTTCAATGTCCCTAAAAAGTCTTTGAATTGTATAGTTTTTGACATCTAATTATTGTCAATTCCAAAACAATATTGATGTAATGATTTGAAAAACATCATATTAATGACCTACTGATTAATTCCATCAGATTTTTCGAAGAAGGGAGTTATATGGTCTAAAATGTCAAAGAAAATTGACATTTGATCGTTTCAAGATCATGGTTACCCTGAGGAGATTTGGTGAGAGACTTCAAAAGTATGCAGATAAAGATTTAAATTTCATAACTTCTGAATATTTTTAAATATTATTGCATTTCCATCAGATCACATTGTGAGTATGAAAAGGGTTTCATGTATTTTGTTTCTGTGGTGTGCGGTCCGGCTAATTATCAGATATAATATATTATTATCTACACAGTTGAAATCTCTCATATCAGTTAGGAAAGCAAAAACAAGTTCTGATATGAAAAAATAAAAAGGTATATTCATAATAATAAAAAAATAAATAAACATAATTCAAATGTATCAAAAATATAAATTGTGTCAGTGACTAATGTAGTCGAGACAATTTGTTTAAATAAAAAAATATATAACTGTGTCGTAGGCACTGGCACTTCGTGTGGATTTGCTCTTCGTTGTCTCATATTCGTATCGTTGGTTTGCAAGGCGTAACTAGTCTTGAATTTCCTTTGTTATGGTCGTGTCGTTGAGATCTGCCGTGTTTCACTCTCGAACAGATTATAAACATCAGCCTCTGGAACCAACACACAAATCAAAATAAGTGATTTTTTTTTGCAATTAAGTACAACTTTTGAAAACAATCACAACAAATGCTATATCTTAGACTAAAAGAATATCAAAGATTTGCAGAAAATTATTTTAGTTTTTTTTCAAACAAAATTGCGTTCAGTTTTTCATAAGAAATAGAAAGAATTGAAAGTTTAGGAATACAGAGTGTATTTTTTCTGAGATTTCGACCTATTCGTAATAATATGACCTTCGAATACAACATCAGAAAAATAATAAATGATATTTTGAATTCAAGATGATCAAGAAATGTCAAAAAGTGAATGTGAATAATCTGATAATTCCAAAATCGATAAAATTGCAATATTGTTTATTAAATCTATCTTTCATATGAATGCTTCATTTTTTGACATTGTATATTGAGTACCTACTTATATCCAATAAATATCCAATTTTGAAACGATATATGAAAAAGGGCAACATTCTACACATAAATGGAAAACGCTTATACCCACTGCTATAATTGGGGTTCTAATGGTTCAATTATTCATACAAAAGTTTTTAATTCGAACATCGGGTTACGAATTACATTTGGAGTCTAAAATGATCTGAAAAACATCTAAACATTTCTTCGAAGATTTCAAACTCTGGAAATTTAATTATTCTTCAAATCCTGATTGAATCTATTTTGTGCTCGACTTTTTGACTAAAGTGTAATGGTAATATTTTTCAGCAAGTTTTTCAAGTCGAGTGGTTGAGTATTATTTCTTACTCAACCAATATCTCAAAGAGGTCTATCAATAGATTTCTTAGATAATATTCTTACCAAGTTATTTATTCAGAAAAATATTACCACTATGATAGGGACTGTTATAATTTCAGCCCTACGAAATCTCCAACGCAAATTATGAAATTCTATAATTTGAAATTTCAGATGATCTTGAAATATTTATCGTAAACTATTCGAAAAAGATTTCGAAACCGATCATCGTGTAAACTATAAACATATTTCCAGAAAGAGTGGATTTCAGGTATTATATTCCTGGGATAATATCTGAATAAACAGAGTATTCAAAATAGTGATAACAGACATAACAATTCAATGGGACGGTTATTCAAAAGATATCATTCAATAGACTCTTTCAGATGATCATTCTATGAGAGGTTTCAAATTTCTTATCACAATTTACCTACCTAATTCCTAATAATTAATCATTAATTAATCAATATATTCTCCAGTAGAACACATGTTATAGGTATAATTTACAGGGCTAATCAAAAGTTATTCACTAGTGAACGGTTATCTGAAAGATATCATTCAATCTACTTTTCTAGATCATCGGACCATGAAAGATAACAAATCTCAAATTTTATAATAATTAGCATATCTCAGTGCTACCACATTATTCGGAGGAACACATTTTAGGTACTACACCGGGAATAATAGGTTCCTATATAATTCAACATTACATATTCACTTTTGAACGGTTATCAAAAAAACATCATTCAATAGATCTTAATAGATGATCCATTTATGGAAGATATTTTCATTCAAGATCTACCATAATACCTATTTTGCTTGTATCCAAAAATGCAGATTGGTTTTTGAAAATTATAAATAAATCTCATTTTTATAATAGTGAGCCCAGACCGGAACCCGCTACATTTCAACAGCTAAATGATGAAGAAATTATACTTACTGGAACTAGGTACCATAAGCAACATTTGCACTCATCTTCTTCAATTGTGACAGCACTAATCACTAAATACTATATTCACTAAACTACGGCGAAAGGGAAAACAATCACTATTCGACTTGACCTTTTGACGAAGCAGTGTTCTAACGAAATGACCAAGTTCAAATGTCTTCCTATCTATAACCCTGTCCGGCATCCGCTATCCCTGTATGGAACTTTAACATTCGGCGGTACGGTGGTTCGTTACCACGTGATCGAGGCCGATATAGGTGTTCACATATCGCTCTCTTTTCTCATCGTGACCGCATAGATCACCTATTTTATATTTTAACGGAACATGGAAACACGCTCACATTTGAATAGGTGCTATTGAAGTTTTCGATTTCGTTTTTTCAAATTTAACTTAGATACCGAAATATTAGAATTTATATTTATATTTTATTTCCAGAGCACAATATGCGTCATCTGACAAGATTGCCAGATATAGAGTATTGTCTCTTGATGATTATTGATGCGATTCTGATGTATTATGTATCGAATTAAGCAGAAAAAAATGGCTTTTCTAATAATACTTTGTTTCCAATGCATTTACATCTGAAGAAAAAGATTAACATTCCGAAAATATTGAAGGCTGAAGAAACTGGGAAATTTTAGACTTTTTTCGGGAGGGGGGTCAATTTTTCCCTGATGTTGGAATGAAAATTCAACGATGACATTTTCACTCATTTAGGACGAAACTGATTTAATAAAAAAAAAATCACAAAATATAATATGTTAACAAGTGATACAAATTTATACTAAAATTGATATTCACAATAAGAATGTGAAAAAATATACCTAGTGCGTCATTTGAAAAAAAAACATAATGAATGCTGAATGCTGGAAATGACAACCTCCAGCCAAAATATGTGAACGTAGTTTACATGTCATGGATTGCCGTGCACGTTCAAGGATTTTTTTTAGTCACCACCTTTCAGGGGTGATATCTCGAAAAGGGATGGTCTGAGACATACAACCTGTATGTCTATGCGTATCTGCTTGTCGAATTCATACCTAAATAAATTTTTATTTTCAATATGATATTATTGAAATTGTAGCATAGCATATCTGAAAAACATCAACAAATGGCTCATTTCTCTATTGCATCAAATGGATATTCTACTCATAAAAACATTTTAAGAACGTATGGTCGAAATGCAATATTTCATCCACATCTTAAAAACATTCATAATCATTGGTTCAGAGACTTTATAAAAATAATACTTCTTAAAGATGTTAATCAATTCACAATTCTCTGACCTTTGAAGTTAGATATTTTATTTATGTATTCTAGATGACTAAATTATGTCGAATAATGATGTCTAAAATCGATGTGGCATGGCATATCTATTACCCGTCAAAAAGTTATTCTTTTTTCGATAGTATCAATCAGATATCTTATAAACGTTTAAAAAACGTGTGGTAGAATTGAAATACAATTATCGACATATTTGAGACATACAAAACCGTACGTTTAAAAACAATATATACAGTATATATTTAAAAAATGTCAATCAATCTACTGTTTTATGACCATATGAGTTAGAAGTTTTATCGATGTATTTTAGATGACAAAAAAGAGCCAAATGTGGATGTCTAACATACGTAAAACAAAAGATGTCCATTGAACGTTTAATGAAATACCCCCTCCATGATTTTAAAAATTTGATATTTAATATACGGCTTTTAAACGTGTAATCAAAAAGCTATACATTTTTGGATATCTGCAGGATATAAAAATTTTTTAGGTCTTCGATAATGCATCTAAAGGATGTCTTCTAGACATCATGTATAGAAAACATCTTATTTAGATAATCTAATTTCAATCAGAATTTAGAGCAAGATGGCTTTAGATCACTTTTGATATCGATTAGATGTCATTTAGATGTGTGTGTGTTGTTTGGGTAGCTTCTATTGGAATATGTGGAACTTTGTAATTACTTCTTATTCTTCTGATCTGATTTAAGTGCCTTTTCCAAATTTTATTCAAAGAGGGTATTTCTATAAGGTATAAACAATATATATAATATATATATATATATATATATATATGAACCCCTGTTACGCTGTGACCTCCGTTAAGTAGACTGGGCGACCTCACCTCCGGGTGAAGGAGTAGTCTCAATGGAATAATTTTTGTTGATATATGGAGAGGGGAAGCCAAAGAACAAAATTACCGAGAGAGGGGAAAACATTTTTGCTGAAAAAATTTTGTTTGAACAATCGAGGCGCTGTAGCCTCCGCTTATATTTCTTGTAGTGTGAACGTTATAACCTCCGGCGGTGTTGCCAAATTTCGGAGGTGAGTAGGTGAAGTGAATATATAAAATTCAATATTCATATATTGGATGCAGGTGGCTTGGTTTTTCAAGGTCGATTCATGTCTATGAAGGAGTCGGAGATCGGGGAGTATTCTTGTTGTTGTGGATTCGAAACGGTATTTATCGTTTCGTCAAAATATCTTCAATTGAAGAATTTTTAGCCGAAATGATCTTGAACGATTAGGTTGGAATCAATGGTGAAGAATATGTGGTCAAATTCGAAACTCCTTGCGACCAGTGAACCTTGAATAATTTAATTTTCAAAGGAAATCAATAAGTCTTGAAATTATTGAAACCTCTAGCCATTTGCCACGATTCATCCCAACAACTTGTGAAATAGTAATCTGATTCCAAAGCTGGGACTGGTATAATAATAAAGATACAAAAATGAATAAATCGAAGGTTTCATTTTGGGGAACTATAACCTAAATTCAGAATTTCGTGGAAATCGAATCTTTTGTAACATGAATAAAAACTCACGAAATTAATAAAAAATTGTAATATCAATATACATATTTTGAATTGTGTGAGATCGCTAAAAAAATCCCATCGCAATGCTGCGAAATGGAGTTCTTGGAGAAAATAACTGCAGTTTTTTTCGCAAATCGATAACTAAATAGTAAGAATGAAAATAGCCACAGAAATTGGGGTGAGGGGTTTTTCGTGATTTTCCAATAGTAGCAATTCCAAAAATTATTGAATCAAACAATAACGGAAGGGAATTATATCAAGACGTTCTTCTACTACAATTGGAAAGAAACAAATTTTCAAATAAAATGGGAGAGTGAATAATTAATTGGTATAAGTGCAGCTTTTGAATAGATACAATACTCGCCATAAAGAATCATCATTTATTTGATGCATGGAAATATGTAATTGTTATAAAGGACTTACGGAAAGACATAATAATCTTTATCTACTCCCATAGAATAATATATTCATTATTCAACTCATTTTGATCTGTAATAGTCTCCATAAACCAATAGTGTGAGGTAATAATAACTCACGCCTATAACTCACTATAATACAAATAGGAAAAATGTAGCTTACGAAAAGAATAAGAAAGTCGAATCGTTTGGGAACTCTATTTCAGACATCAAGGTAACGTTCTCGCCATCCATTTCTACATTTTCTTAGGTCTGAATATCCAAAAATTGCATTTGGAAAACGTGAATTTTTGACGTTTTCTACGGTATTCGATATCGATTAGATTTTCGACCACAGAAATCGCTTTTGACAACTGTTGTCAATTTTGAAAATGCTGATTGATTCGAATTTCACTGAAGAAGTCGATGGTAAAGTATAGTGTTCAATTCGCGGAAATGGTCATAACACACTTGATGAATTACACCCCTCGCCTGTGCAAAATTGATCTGCGTGTGTTATGACTTACATTACCGCTCATTGAACAATATACTATAAAATATCATAACCAAAAGAATGTCATATTTATAAATTCGTTCAACCAATAGCTCAACATAATATTGGGCGGGTAACTGAGGGAATGCGGATTGTACGAGTATATAAGAATTCAATTTATATCGACATATATTGCTAAGCATCTCATTTTCTTATTCATTAGGATAAAGAAGGGATATTCCAAACGGAATACTTTCTGTTATCACAAACTGAATCATCATTTGGACAGGGTTATTGGATGTTGTAAACTATTCTCAAATTTAGTTCTGATATAACTATACCCTAATTTAGTTCTGATGTAACTATATCCTTTAAAAAAAATGTGGGGTGATCTTATTTATTGAACATAATTTTCGAAGGAATTCTGCCCACTTAATTTTTCGAATAGTCTTCCAATCATACTTTTACTGTCATAAATTTTTCCAAGCAACGATGATTCTTATTCTTGTCTTTCGTATATCGCACATAGATTTCAATTAAGTGACATTCTTTTTCAATACCATTCCCCTTTTGACAGCTTTTGAATTTCATAACTCTTCTAATAATTTCGAACTTTAAGCTCACTGATTCTTCTTTTCAACGGCTTTTTACTTTGTGTATTTTTCCAACAGCAACGGGAATAAATATTAATTTTGTCAATTCGTTTCAGAAGTGGGAGGCCGGTATTATAAATGCAAAAAAGTAACTTGGTCAATAAGAACAACTGAAAGAACACCCCTCGAAAATTAAAAAAAAAATACCATTTAAGAGATGGTTTTAGTCATTCTTTTCGCTTCGGTATAAAATCTATTCTAAATATCCTCATGTCTTCATCCTAGTAAATTTATTACTAAAAAGCATTTACTCTTGAATAAAAGGAATGATCAATTTTATCCTTCCGAACGAGAACATACAGAAAATGAAGGAAAACTTGTGTTGAGCCGAAATCGGTTTCCAGATGAAAAACGAAGGAAATAGCAAGCAGTATAACCTACTGCTTGCTCGACGAAAAAAAAACACTCCTTAACAAAATGCGTCAAAGAAAATATTAGCTTGTGGGATAACAAATTCGTTAAATAATTCTTTCAAACTCATTCTTATATTATTTTATATATTTATTGTTTACACCTATTTGTTGAGAGGTTTGTTTTTATGTGGTACATAATTTATTTTCGAGATTTCATTTTTTTGTTAAACCCAATCATCCAAAGTAGGTCCCATTTAAGACATGGTTTCGACCATTTTCTTCGCTGCAGTATGAAATTTTATCTAAATATATTCATTCCTTCATCCCAATAAATTCATAACCTAATGTAGGCCACTGACGAGGACTCTCTACGGGACTTTCGGGCATCCAGCATCGCACGAATGCTCGAAAAGAGTCCCGTGTATGGTCTATCTAGACTACCCTTCGACGTTCGAGGTAGGAACTTGGAAGCCCATGTATTACATATCCAGAACCTCGAAAATTTCTAGCGATTATCGAAAGAATTTCAAGATATTGAGGTCGGAATCACGGACGAGATCACTGTCAATTTTTTTTTACGGCTTCAGTAATTTTTTTATAATTACATTCTCGGACTGAAAAATGCGAATCAACCTACTAGGTGGATAGACGAGCACTCAAAAGCTACATACACCAAAAGCTATTTGATTCGTATTTTAAATTTTGAATTCAGTTGCTTGCTGACAGGTTTAGGCTCGTTTACTTGTTTACGCTGTTTGGTTGCATACTTTTTTTGTAAGATGAAGCTCTTGATGAGAACATTGATTTTAAATTTTTGGGGTCGATCATTCGTAGACATTCAACTTTCGAGAGAAAGGAACAAACACTATAAATTTTCTGGCTCGCTGTGGAGTCTTGATGGTGAGACTCTCTCTCGAACTAAATATGCTCGACTGTTTTGGAGTTACATCCATTATCATTCACTTAATAACTCTAAAATACGATCGAATTTAAATTCACCAAAAAGTATATTCCGAAAAGGAAATGATGCGAAATTCTGTGAGGATCGTATTATAAGAAAGATTCATTTTAACATCTAACCTATTCGTTAAGTTTGGCTGAAATTCTGCATGAACTTTTGAGTCGACATATTTCATCCAAAATACCATATTTCAGTTGGATCGAATCTGAAATCTTGAATATATGGTGACAATAACATTTCGGATCTGCTGAATCATCGGGTGGAATTTGAGGAAGCATAATTTTGATGCTCGCAAATAAAGCCGCTTCGTGAATTTCGAATCTTCAAGTACTTTCTTTCGGAAATTATTCTGCTCTCGAGAGGCAAACTTTCATATATCTTGAAAAATATGTTACTAAAAAAACCTAATGCTTATGTTATGATCAACAAACGAATAGAATTATTTCTTATTAAGTGTTCATTATTGAAAGTCTCCAACTTTTTTCAAGGAACCTGTTTAAGAAGGGTGATTCCACCTTTCTCTTGAATCTGTTTCTGTGGAGAAATGTTCGCAGTTTATCTTAAAAGGAAACTTTTAAAATGCAATCAGTCACAAAGTTTTTTCCTTTTTCAAAATTCGACGAAGCGGAGAAATTATGTAGGACTATTCACCTTTGACGACGAAGCTCCAGTTCGTATATCGTCTAAATATTGGTGCAATGTATAAGGATAAGAATTTATAATTATTTTTTGGGATGATTTCGTTAGGCCCTAAGAACTAAAAAACTCAATTCGTGTAGGTGAAAAAAAATAAACGTCATTAGAAAACCGGCTCGTAATTCAGTTTCGGGGAAAATATACTGTATTCAGTCGTACTAGTGTATTTCAATGAAATCTGGTATCTGCAATTTTTTTATTCTTAGACAAACTCTGGTAATCTTGCAACATAAAAGAAGAAAGAACCTAATGAAGCTTTTAACAACGACAATAACAAATGTTCCGTTTGCACATTTTTTTAGTTATCTTATGGTCGGGTCAGAAATATCGACCTCCGAACTTTTAACAAACGATTCATATTACATCAACCAGACGATTTTATGGTTCGAAAGAATGCCAGATGTTGTTTTGATACACTTTTTTATGCACCTGCTCCGTACGAGTATGGTTTACAGTGTTGCCATTTATGGAGGTGACAACGAACTGAATGTCTCTTCGACTTATTTCTCCATATATAGGACGGCGCACTAGCGCTGGTGGTATATAGCTGAACTAAAAGATTGTACAGTACAGAAATATGGTGCGTTCTGACCTCAAAACGATTTTTTGATATGTTGATCCCTGAAGTCTCCTGAGTCTAACAAGCTAAGAAACAAGGCAAAACGTTGTGACCTCCGATTTCGGAGGTGAGAGCGTTATATATGAGGTGACAACGCTTGTTGAGTTTATATTTTGGAGGTGACAATGACCATTAATAACTATATATATATATATATATATATATATATATATATATATATATGAAAATTAGTTATCGACCGTAATTGTTAGAATTTGAAAGTTTATTAGGATCTCTCGGTCAAAGGATTAGTAATACACTTTTATATCATCCAAGCTTTCGGTAATGTTTATTACCTTTCTCAAGGATCTGTAACAAATGTACATGTCATAAAGGACTAAAGAGACAAAATTTATACATACATTATGGTGTGATTTTTATCCTAGTAGAATTATTTCGTAATCTCACTCTCACTGAGATACAAAATTTTATGTTGCCTCTAATACATAAAATATGTGGAATTATGGTTAAGATCTTCCACGAATATTCAATTGATAATCAATCACATTTGACAACTATTAGTCATTTATAGAATTTAAAAAAACAGATATTTATTTTTCTTATTCTTCATTAATGCTGTCTTGTATTGTCAAATCACGAAATGGTGCATGTGTTTTCTTCGATAGTTCAATTAAGTATGAATATATATTATTTAGATTGTTAGTGTCTTGCTTAGTGTTCATTGTATTTTCAGAAGTTGTTATGGCCAACATTTCTAGAAAAAGTCTCTTGGTATAATGGGGTTCTTTGAAAAGTAGTTTGACACCTGAATAGTTGATTACGTGGTCATGATTATTTGCATGTATCGCTAAGGCACAGTTTACTAGATTTCTTCTAATAGCGCTTTTATGAGCAGAGATTCTAGATTTAATCCAATGAGAAGTTTGCCCAATGTAAACTCTCTCACAATTTCCACAGGGTATACTGTAAACAACTCCAGATTCATATTCTTCTTTTTCGTTGTCCTTGAGTCTGTTAAACACAAGACTGTGCAAGGTGTGTTTCATAGTGTTAACTATCTTTATATTTATACATTCCTTGAAAATTACCGAAATTTTATTAGAAACAGAGGGAATGTATTGTAGTGTAGTGTAGACGGGATTGGTAGGTTGTTGATTTACATTATTGTTAACACTGACGACATCAGTAATAGGTACATGAAACCTACTAGCTCTGGTAGATACCTACATTATAAATCCTGCCACCCATTCAACATGAAGATGAATTTAGTCAAAGGTATGAAAAATAGAGTTTTACGACTAACACATCCAATTTATCAAAAAGAATGCATCCAGAAAATTAAAAAACTATTCATATTGAGTGGATATCCCAACAGACTTCTTAACCAGATATTGTACAACGTAGCCTCTTCTCCACCTATTACTGATGTCGTCAGTGTTAACAATAATGTAAATCAACAACCTACCAATCCCGTCTACACTACACTACAATACATTCCCTCTGTTTCTAATAAAATTTCGGTAATTTTCAAGGAATGTATAAATATAAAGATAGTTAACACTATGAAACACACCTTGCACAGTCTTGTGTTTAACAGACTCAAGGACAACGAAAAAGAAGAATATGAATCTGGAGTTGTTTACAGTATACCCTGTGGAAATTGTGAGAGAGTTTACATTGGGCAAACTTCTCATTGGATTAAATCTAGAATCTCTGCTCATAAAAGCGCTATTAGAAGAAATCTAGTAAACTGTGCCTTAGCGATACATGCAAATAATCATGACCACGTAATCAACTATTCAGGTGTCAAACTACTTTTCAAAGAACCCCATTATACCAAGAGACTTTTTCTAGAAATGTTGGCCATAACAACTTCTGAAAATACAATGAACACTAAGCAAGACACTAACAATCTAAATAATATATATTCATACTTAATTGAACTATCGAAGAAAACACATGCACCATTTCGTGATTTGACAATACAAGACAGCATTAATGAAGAATAAGAAAAATAAATATCTGTTTTTTTAAATTCTATAAATGACTAATAGTTGTCAAATGTGATTGATTATCAATTGAATATTCGTGGAAGATCTTAACCATAATTCCACATATTTTATGTATTAGAGGCAACATAAAATTTTGTATCTCAGTGAGAGTGAGATTACGAAATAATTCTACTAGGATAAAAATCACACCATAATGTATGTATAAATTTTGTCTCTTTAGTCCTTTATGACATGTACATTTGTTACAGATCCTTGAGAAAGGTAATAAACATTACCGAAAGCTTGGATGATATAAAAGTGTATTACTAATCCTTTGACCGAGAGATCCTAATAAACTTTCAAATTATATATATATATATATATATATATATATATATATATATATAGATTTGTTCGACCGCACATACAGACCCAAATCGGTATACACGACCGACTTTTCAGTCCAAAAGTGACGTTTTCAGACCCGGCTTCGGGACTGGTAACGTTCGACTATAGAAAAGTTATGAGGGGGCTGAGGGGATGCTAGGGGTGCATTTTCAGCCGGGTCTGAAAAATCGGTTTTACATGTGATTATATATGGAAAAGTTTCAGTGTTTGGCCAGTGCGAGGGCGCTTCAGTCAACATCAACTTGCTGTATATAATTCGTATAGTTGACCAACGCATTGGGTCCCTAAATATGGCAACGCTGTTTTCCGTTCATACACCTCAAATACACTATTCGAGTACTTATACGATCCCGGTATGGACGAAGGTCGTCATGGGTCTTAGTGAATATTTCGAATAGACTCGTAGATTTGATATTGGATTCAATTGATATCAATATGAACTGCAGATTCTCCGGTATGGAAGCTTATACGAACCCGATGAATATAACTGTAAACAAAGTGTTATCAAGTAGGTATGTGTGTCTTCGAGTAGGGGTCTCCTTTCGAAAGTGAGAAGAGAGACTTTTTTAAGTGCTGAAAAAATGACATTTTGTGAGCAAAGAAGAAGTTACAGTCACATACTAAATTTTTTTGTTTCCGATTTACAAGATTCGTTCATTCACAATCACAAAGGGGGACAAAAGAGAAATTATTTACATTTCTCATTTCAAAATTCATTTTCAGAATGTCAATATCATATCATGACGGTATGTTTGTTGTGCCGAAAAATGACAAAGGGATCAAAATCTCAAGACGGAGGCGTGTCCACCTGCCTGTGGGCACCCATGTGGGTACACAATATATTTGATTTGATGAACTAGTAGAGCTCAGCAAACTACTTCATGATAGATCAACCTTTTCACCATAATCCACCAAAAAGGGAATGTTTCAAACCCATGATAGATCAATGAATATTTAAAATGTTTACGTATCTCTCGAGCCCTCTTCGGGTTTTGGGGATGAATGTACGATTTTGAGAATACGGGCTAACGTAAAAAGCATCAAAAGATCACAAAAAAATTGAAAAAATATTCATTTGTCCACAAAATCGAATATGTCAATTATATACCTGGCTAATCACGTGATATACTGCGGTTTCAACTGGAAACCAGTGGTGCGTTATCAAAATACTCTCAAATAATTATTTTTACAATGTAGCTGACAGACGTCTAAGGATTTAATTCTCAGCGCTCCCAAGAGAAAAATAGTATTTTTTCCTCATATTTGGAAGAATGTAATATTTAAAGGAAATGCCCACTAGCTTATGCCTACAAGGAATCATTCCCTGAAAACTTTTGCACGTATAAGTACCACCCTGTATAATTAATAATTTGTTTATAAATGGAGTGTGATTCAGTTGAAGAGATTATCACAATATGCTGAGTTTTGGAATTTCATAGAAATGAAAGCTAGGAATGATGTAAATGATGTACCAGAATCGGATAATGATTATACACTATATAACAAGGCTCTTGTTTTTAGTAAACCAGTGATTCTTCTAAATCTGATTCTTGATTTCACCGATGAGAATCAAAAGTGAAATTGAATTTTTATAAGAATTTCAGGAGTTACACAATTGTGTTTTTCAATGTGATGAATGAAGGAGAGTAGTGTTATGAATTTTGTCTAGGTCCTACCTAATGTATTAAGCTCCTAACACATCACTGAGATTGATGTTATTGACATTCTGAAAAAAGTACAAGTTCTCAGTTCTTTTCGTTACTTAATATTGTTTATTGTGTTTTTAATATTTATTGCCTCATTTTTGAAAGCATTCCTTTTATATTTCATTCATAAGATCAAAACATAAATTAAATCTACCATTCCGTACTGATGGCCATCGTGGTTGTGGAATTCTTCTAGGTGAACTATGTTGCATTACTCAAGCCCTTTTACTCCATAACCATAATAAAGGCGTTGTAAAGGAATACAGGGTGTCCGGGTTCAACGTTGGAGTTCAAAGTTAGATTATATCAACTTAGGCCCTGAAACACCAGTGCTAGAGGCTCTTCAGCATGACCTCCAAAGTCCAACTAATTTGCGATAACTATGTCATCATTTGTCGGATTTGAATGAAATTCAGTACATGGGGGTTTCTGGATAAACTGCAGTTTATCATGAATCGTCTGATAACAATGGCGGATTTACGGGGGGGGGGGGGGTAATGAGTATCGAAGACCTAAGAAGATATTACGTTTCAAAGTTTATTTGAGGATGTTGTGTACCTGAACTACCTGATTTAATGGTTTTCAATGATATTACCCCCCCATGAAGAAGAGCTATATTTACCCATGTCTGATAACCGATTCTCATCAGTGGAGGAAAATAATACTTCTAATTTTTGAGATTATGTTAGTCGAAGACATGGTCTACTCAACCATTTCGGAGCAAAAGAGGTACGGAGCTACGGAGCCCCATCCTATAGAAGAAAAATGACTTAGAATGCATTTCATCACACTAAAATACTTTTATTCCGAGAAAGGGGTTACGTAACGCTTTCAATTTGAAAATATTTTAGGAGCCCATTTCTTCGACTGGAATTTCAATTGGATCATCAACTCAAAAATTGAAAATGATTTTTTGAGACACCCCCTATTATCTCTGCTACTAATGAGAATCAATCAGTTCTTTTTGAATCAAACGATCAAGTTCATCCAGAACACTCCATGCTATGAAGTTCATTTAAATTCGATAAATTTTGGTGCAGAACTAACCAACTAACGGTACTTTAGAGGTCACCCGTGGAATGCATTAAGGACCTGAGTAGATATGGAAATATTTTCCAGTTTCGATATTTAGAATCATCTCCTGAAATATATGAACGTTTAATCCTGACACCCTTTATGTAATTCGTTATATATGACGGCACCCAGAATTGATTCTAAATTTTTTTACAGTGTACCGGGCTGGTCAAGCTACAGCCTTTTTCACATCACGTGATAATATATGCGTTCAAATAATTCAAACTTACAGCCGAACCGCGAAGAAATATTAAAAGGGAAAAAAGAGACATCAAATATTTCATTCATGAAAACAACAATGAAATGTGTCAGATTTTTTGTTTTCGGTTTAATTTTCTCTAATATGCGGTTTTTCTAAGAGAATTTGAAAACAAAAGTTTTTGTTAGATCAGATTCTTAAAGTTTCAATGAGTGGAAATCTAGAAAAATGAGATAATTATTCCCACAGTATCAAAAAAAGTAGTTTGTAGATAATGATAAGCATCGAAATTTCATTCGTACGAATTATACGATCTATTCGTAATCATTACAAACAGCATAATAATCTAATGAGGCAAAATGGATTAATGCTCATTCAAAATGCCTGTGCCCTATAATATATAATATCAAGTCAAAGGGCTTGATGAAAGTAACTTGAAAAATAATGCGATGTTATTCTTAATCCAATATGGCGGACCGCGGACCATCCAAGATTTCGAAATAGTTATATTTATTCACTTTTACAATATGGGTATCAAATGGAAGGGCTTGTTAAGAGTAACTCGAAAAATAATGTGACGTAATCCTAAAACTAATATTTCGGAAAATCGAAGTCATTGACTATAAATAATTGATTCAACAAATGAGAATGAGGAGTTTCATCATCACAGACAGCAAAATTGTTCACTTCATGAAGATATTTAGTCTTCCCGTCGACTCACTAACACATATACAAAGTCTTGCCATAACACCTACTCTTTCAATCCCTTTTATACATTGAAATCGTAGCGACTGATCCCGACAATCTGGCAACAGTGCTGGGATCGAAAACGTTGATCGTATTTGCCGGTGCAGTATATGTGGGATTGAAAAGTTGGCGCAATGTATCGGGTCTGAACAGGACTATCAGATATACAACTTTTTTGAATGGAACAAATTTTTTCCCCTCTCAATGTGCCTAGGGAGTTATATTTTAAAAGAGCCCATTTTATGCATATATACTCGTAAAAAACATACGGATCATGTGGGTCTTAGGTCGCCTTGAGAACGTACCGGGACTGGATACGTCTGCCAGACAAATATATATATATATATATATATATATATATATATATATATATATTCTTTTGAAAGAGAGAATATGGCATATGGCACGTGTGAAGAAATGGCGACAAGGAACAGATTGTATAAAAGAATAAAATCTGTTTCTCGCTCCAAATCTGAGTGTTAGCAGAGGGAATGTAAACGGGGTACCATACAATTCTGCGTATGATACACGAGAACATATAAAAACCTCTGTCTCCCCGTGTATGTGTGGTGATACTGAATTTGTTCAAAAAATATGCTGCTATCCATGTTACAGAGCTCCTTGTGCTTGAAAACATGCCTTTTCATCGAGCTGGAGGCAAATATCTTGAAATTATATCTGTAACAAGAAAAAAAAAAAGAAGAAAAACGAGAAAGAAGCGATAAAAAAGAATACTTCACCTGCTAAAAAAACCTTTTCACAAAGTCCTAACTCTCTCATGGATCGGGAGGATCTTTCGATCAGGTCCGATCTTCCAAGTGATGATTCTTCTGTTCTTCAGGTGTTCGAGGAACGCTACAGGCCCCTTATGTTGGCGGATCATCTCCCATAGATTAGAGTGGTTGTTTTTAGCAAAAAAATCAGCAAAAAAGCAAGAGCAAATTCGAAAAACGTCTGACACTTCATTGTCATTTCTGACAATACAATACAATTACCAATTATCTTATGAACTTTTCCTCTCGCCCAGGTAGGATGAATAACATTTTTATAATCTTTGACAAGAACATACTCCCCCAATTCAAAAGAAACATTCTCCTTACCACCTTTATAATTGATCTGATTTGACTGAGTAGTCTCAACTCTTCTACGTAAAAAATTTACAGATTTCGCAATTCTTGCAACCCTCTTGGAACATTGGAAATGTTAACACCACATATAAAATATTACCAACATTTATTTGCAGTTAAACTCAAAATAAAATAGTATTCCCAATGCCTAATAATAATCTATATATATAAAAGAAAGATGTTGGTTACACCATTTATAACTAGAGATCGGATGGACTGTTTGTGTGAGAATTACTTCATCCGGACGCACTAAAGAGAATAACATCCAACGTTGCATTGTATTGAGAATAGAGGAAGTGGCCCTTTGGGACAGTTAGCGATGCAACGGCGGTCACTTAGTCTATGAACCCCACTCCGCAATTCTATGAGATGTTCGATGGACATAACCAAAAGAGGCGTCGTTGAGTAGACGATTGAAGAGATTATTGTTGTTGTCGAAAACACAAGATAAAGAGGTTTTAAGAGTTTAAGAGATATTAGAGAAATTTAGAGCTTAGAGGATAAAGAGATTTGAATAAATAATATAGAGAGAACTAGTGTGTTTTTGTTAATTACTTTGCGTAAAAGGTAGCAATATTCCAATAGTTTGTTATGAAACTTCATTTATGGAATCGTCTTCGGTCTGGTTATTATAAAATACAATAAAACTTCGAAAAAATGGATGAAAGTTTTACTTATTCAGGAAATTCTTTTCCTTCTTTTGAATAAGGCCACTAGGTGTCGCTACCGTTGATGCGTAGTCGTACAGTGAATAGACAAGTCACTGTACGTAGTCGTAGGTTGATATTACCGCTGTTAGATGGCGATATGTGATTCGCATAGAACTCATGGTAACATGGAAGTCTATTTCCAGATCAAAAAGCGGGTAAACTTATCTCAAGTTGGTGGAACAGTGAATTTTTTACCGAAAGATCAAGTATCTGATTTTGATGATCAGTTTCAAATGTAAGATGGTCATCTTCATCTTTTTTCTTTATTTTTGAAATGCTCTCGAATTTCTGTTTGGGTAATAGATATATTTGCGGAAATAACTGAATCCAAAATTGCCCATAATTAGTATAATTGACATATTATATTCGTGTTTCTGTTCGCACAGAGACAGTATTGTAAGCGTCAATAATTTTGAAACGTTTGCTCATCGGGCTTTCACTTATGATATACAATAATGTTTCATGGGTTGCCTAATCTGATCTGGTCGAATGACCATCAATAAATTTGAATATGAGTTCAACATAATTCACAGTGTTGATAATTTTGCCGTGTCGATCGTACTATCGACATTTTAACATCTCGATTTGTCTTCTAACGAGTTTGATATCGTCAACTAAATTGAACAAATTGAAGAGAGATTGACAGCTCATATCTATGGAATAATGAGAATCGCGCTGCTCTACCAACTGAGATGTTCACCCATTATTTTGAACTAAGCAGCATATAGCTAAGATGTCTAAAATAATGGTGTGACTGATTAGATTTTGAGAATATAAGAAAAGTTTTGTTTTTGCCACTTCAGGTTGGGCTATTAACAAATGACTGATTTTTCAATTCTGGTCGACGGGCTGTGTTGATAGTCGATAGTTCATTAAAGGAATAATTTTTGTTCATGTTCTTGACATTTTGATTCATATAAGAGGAAAGGTACCTATAATATGGATTATACTCCTGCTATTCACAGTCTCATGAGGAACTGCAAAAAAAAAAGTGTACAACAATTAAAAACAAAAAGTTATATGTTCAAGTTCAACAATTAGTTACCGCTTAAATAAAGAGAATTCTTTCCATGTGAATTACAAAATTATTAAAATTTTGTATATTATGAACTTTAATTTTGCCAAATTTTTTTCCTGCTTGAAAAAAAGCAATGGTAAGTTTATACAACTTTTAAGTATAATTCAGGCGGTACAAAGTTCGCCGGGCCAGATAGTATGTATTAATAAGCAATAGGTAATAATTGCAAAAAACAATCAACATATTATTATATTATCTATATCTATACTAATATTGTATAGAGGAAAGATTCGTTCTTTTGTGTGTTAGATGCGACTTGACTCAAAAACTACTGTGCCGATTTCGGAAATTCTTTCACCGTTAGAAAGCTACATTATCGCTGAGTGACATAGACTTTACTTTCACCCGAAAAAATCATAGATGCATACCTACTATAACTTCAATGAGTGCAAAAAAATAAGTACCAAAATCAGCCATAATCAGCTATTTTTACATGCGCTGTGAAAACCGTAGGACTTACGTGGAAACAATGTATGACAGAAATGTACCTTTTAAATAGTTCTACAAAAATGTCCGGGATAGCATATATCTATTTCTCAAGATTAACTTGCTATTACCTGTTTATGGTAATCAGATATTTTCCAAAATTATGCACTATTTGGGAGTGTGTTTCTATGAATAGGGTATTGATCCTCATCCAACTTAATACGTTAGTATTTCCCAGTACATATTTAATTTAAAACGAAATTGCCCTTCACATCATACAATTACAATGAGTACATCAAAACATATGGCAGGTTGAAGTGTTGAAGATAAAACCGCACGAACACACCAAAATTCATCTCCGTGGTAAGTAGGCGGGTAGGAGAGGGCACCGAAATGTGAGAGGGAGACATATCTATAGGAGAGAGCCGCGTGGACCAACTTTCAGACTATTCAGACACGTGGTCGACTCAATACGAAGTGAAAGCAGAAGCCTTTTTCTACCCGGGCGAAGCTTGGATGGGCTGCTTGTTTCTTATAATATAGTATTATATCTCGATCGAGTAATTCTAATTCCTCACTTCGAAAAGGCCAAAATAGGGTTACTACTACTTCTGGTATTTAATTCATACGATCATCGTTGAATTTATATGTTTTCCATCGTAAAACCTTTGTTTCAGTTCGTTTTCTATATTGTAAACAATTAATATCATCACGATCTACGTTATCACTATCATTCTCACTCCCATTTTCTGCCCTTGAACGATTTGATGCAAAAATTTTTGGTAGTTTACTTGCCAACTTTAGTGGCGGCACATAGTAGCTACTAAAGGAACTATGATCTGCCGAACCATTTGTCACTATTAATTTTCAGAAATCTGTATTTATTTTTCTCTAGTTGTCATTTTATTGCATCCAAAAAATCAGGTGTGATGAAATACTGAACATCCAATATGTATTTCTTAGGCCGGTCCTGATCGTCATAGCATTCGGCTTCGGATATAGTGCTTTATAGTTCAGCTACTTACCGCCAGATGCGGGAGTAAAAATTTTCGCTTCTCTGAAACACACTTGTCCATCTATGAACCGGTGAAGGAACTACACTAAATTCAGCTTCAAATCGTTGAACTGGGTTATTCGTCGGCCAAAAAGAGGCACCGAATCTGTATTTTATTGCATTCTTTTTGTAACACGTGTGCGTATGATGATGAGTCTGTAACTGTCTTCCACCAAGTAAAGTAATAATGATTGATCAACTGTACTTGAAAAAATCAACAATTGAACCACCTCGGGTACTCTACACTTTCAATCAATCGACTCTCGGTATCAGATGGAGCATTTTCTAACCATAGTAACATGTATGGCAGTGAGGGCTACCTCGATACTGAAATTAGACGCGTCTAAAAACAAATTCTAAAACGTAACAAAACATAAACTGATTTCAAATTTTTATAGTCAAGAGATCCCAGAAGAATTCATTTCCATAATATGTAGGTATGTAATTATTTCCAACTTGGAAAAAACTCAAATTTCTGTTTGAACTTTTGATGCAGCTTCATTTTGTACTGCAATATTCTTCATTTCGAACAACATCTTCATGTGATCGCCTGAAAATTTTCTGATGCCAATTGAATACATTTTTTTAATGCATCTTCAGTTTTGTGACCGTTGATATATCATTCTCTTCAGCAGTAGAGAGTAATCATTGGTTCTTCAGTCATTTCTTGTTTCATCCACAATATCTAGGATTTCATTTTCATGAAAATATCCTGAAATCCCATCGTCGGAATCGTGTCTAAACTCGCAAATTTCAGACGCGGCGGATTATATGCGTCCGGATTATACATATAATGGGTAAAATAACTAAACACTTAGCCACAGCTACAAATCTAGTCTAATTAATAAGACTACTTGCCAAGGTAACATTAAGGCGAGTAAAAGGCCAATTCTCACTTTCGTGCAAGCCACGCGCTCGGCACAGGCAAGGCACCGAATCGGCAAAATATCTTTTTCATTGATCATATGGTTTTTGTGTGGTTAAATTCACATTATGCCGGCAACGTCTCGGCAAGCGACGGCCTTTGCCCGCGGAGTTCTTCTGAAACAATATTTGCCGAGCATGTTCCGTGCAGGTTCAGACAAGTGTGAATACGTTACCGGCTTGGTAGTATTTGCGTTCCTAGGATTTTGGGAGTGTAGTGGTGACAAGAGTGAATATGTTTTTGAAGAGGTTCCCTAATTTGGTCCAATAAATTGTCAAACTCATCCCTAGACATTCGATAATATTGGAAGAATTTTGTCTGGTCATCTAAAAGTTCTGGGTGCAACGTTGCAAATTCTCCTTCTTCATTTCGTTTTTTTAGCATTTTATGTACCCAAAAACGTCTTTTTCTCTTTCTAGAATTGTTCATTTCAAGCTCTTCCTCATCTAACAACAGAGCAATTCTTATTAACGTAGAAGTCGGAAACATTTCACTTTTCACAAAGCTTAAACCTACTTAACACACGGCAAGCCTATTGCAGTGTGTTAACCACACAAAAATATGATCAATGAAAAAGATATTTTGCCGATTCGGTGCCGATCGCTTGGCTTGCACGAAAGTGAGAATGGCCTCAAGAAATCTTGCTCGCGCCGAGCATGTGCCTTGCACTTGCCGATTCGGTTCCTGGCACGTCTAATGAGAATCAACCTTTACAAACACAGCGGTTTCCGCCGGGTCGGCGGAATTGGCCTGTGCTTTTGCGCTATGAAAACACACACCGCCGCCCAAGCCGACTCGTCCCACAGAAGCAAAATCAGCCGTCGACTCGGCGAAAACCGCTGTGTCTGTTGGAGCCCTTATTTCGACTTTCGAATTACAACTGAATTTGGACTGAATCAACAATTGACTAGTAATTACTGAGCGCATGCACAGATGCGCGTTACAAACATTACAGTTATGGAAACATTAACCATTTCGGAATTGCCACAAATGATGTTGCTGGGAGCTGACTTTTGGAAAGTCCTGGGAATTGTGCCTAACTTAAGAAATAATGAGTGATTCTCTCCATCGGAACCTGTAGAGATTTCTGGTGTTGGTGCTACTTTGACTGATGATCAGGATCGGTGACTGAAGGAGCTGGTTGAAGAGGATTTGAAGCTGATAGGAACTACGTTAAGTTGCACTGATAAAATAGAACACGAAATAATCGTGGATCTAGGGCGGATATAGCGCTTTTTCATGGAAGGGATAATAACGATCATGGGGTGGTAATTACGATTGAAAACCATAAAAACAGATGAAACATGTATGAAATATTGTATGTGCACCACCTTTTTCTTAGGTCTTTGATACTCATGGGGGGTAGTTACTCCCGGAGCAAAGTGAAGTTCATTTATATGACAATAAAGGAATTTTGAACTCTTTCAATACAGTGTTCATTTCTTGGCTCATATTACGGAATTCAGATAGTAGCTTTTCGTAAGTTTTTTCGTTGATTTTTTTTCAACTTTCTGACATTTGACAAGTCTTGAATTCAAACATTTGTTCTGCATGATGGTTATATGAAGGTTCTTATTCGATGGTATAAATTAATATTAATCAATTATTCAGTTTTATGAATGAAATCTAAAGAACATAAAAATTCGTGTAAATTCGGATAATTTCTAGTAAAAGAAAATTTGTTAGCTGAACTTGATCAAGCGAGGCATCTCTTCTGTTTTTTCATTCTTTTAAATATTATTTGCAGCTTTTTCGGACATTCGATTCAGAATTATTGTATACAGTTTGCACAGTACGAAATGAGACAAACTGAAGATTATTATTCGATAATTTTTCTTTCCCCTTATCCCTGTATCGCTTGCACTAAATATAATTTTTTTGTTGATTACTTCATTCGGTATTTACGTATTCAGCCGATGAAAAAATATATCTTTTATTTTTGAGGATCACTCAATCAAATACGTTGGCGCCTTTTTTAAGAAAATATCATGAATCCACACCGTCTTCACTGACAGCTGACCGGGGAAATCTTAGTGGAATTCTTCATCATTTTCTACATCAGTAAGTTCTCATATGTAGGTATATATTTTTTCGTTGTAACTAAAGTTACGATACAACATACAGGGTCCTGCAATAGTGCGTTAGGATTTCATAGCTGCCAAACCAGACGTTTTAGAAATTCAGTTGAAAAGCATTTCCTTTGTAATTACAATTCTGCATCTCAGGAAATTATTTAATAATATACAGGATGTTCCCAAATAAAATTATTGAACAAATGAGTGATTTTTCAAATGGAACACCCCATATATTTTCGGATATTTTGAATGCTCTTCAATACTTCTATCATGACGCAAAATATTTTTTCAACGGTACGGATCTTAATAAAAAAAAACTGCAAAATCTGGAAGACCGTTGTCACAAAATTTACTGCGCAGCAACTCTAGTCAGCAACATCTACTGTACAAAACCGCCCTCAGAACCCAAGAAAAACGAAGGAACACCCCCATGGAAAAGAAGGTTGGAAACTAAAATAACCAGTTTCAGAAGAGAAATAGGAATACTTGAAAATGACTTAAGTGATGGGAAACTAAGTAAGAAGACGGAAAGGAAAGCGAAGAGATACGCAAAAAAGCAAAAATCAGAGTCTCGGAGACGCTACACAAGCAAGATCTAAGGAGACATGTTGAGACTTTAAAACAAAAAATTGCAGCCCTTGGTAGCCGGCTCCGGAGATATCACAAACGCACACTAAGATTCCGACAAGATTCACCACGAACCAGAGACTATTCTATAGAAATATTGGGGGCGACAAAGGAACACCAGAAAAACCACCAGGAGAACCAAATGACAGAATTTTGGTCGAATATATGGTCTCAGGAGGCACAACATAACACCCAAGCCAACTGGATCTTCTTCTTCTTCTTGCGGTTCCTATCCGTTACGGATGTTGGCAATCAGCATGGCAAGCCTAAATTTGTTTACGGCAATGCGGAAGAGCTCGGCTGATGTTTTTCCGGTCCATTTCCTAAGATTATACAGCCAAGATATTCTTCTCCTTCCTGGACCTCTTCTTCCATCGATTTTTCCCTGGATGATTGTCTGGAGTAAAGAGTACCTGGAGTCGTTTCTCATGATGTGGCCCAGATACTGCAGTTTCCGAATCTTGATGGTGTTCATAATTTCTTTTCGTTTATTCATCATTCTCAGTACCTCTTCATTAGTGATATGTTCGGTCCATGATATCCTCAACATTCTTCGATAGAGTCGCATTTCGAAGGCTTCTATTCTCTTTGGTGTGTTTTCATTGAGTGTCCAAGATTCTGTCCCGTACAAGAGGATAGAGAAGACGTAACATCTGAGAAGTCTCACTTTTGTTTCTAGCGTAAGATCATGGCTTCTCAAGAGTTTGCTCATTTTGTTGAAGGCGGCTGTGGCTTTGGCGATTCGTGATTTGATTTCTTGAGTTGTGTCCTAGTTCTCGTTTATACGTGTTCCCAGGTACGTGGTGTGAGTTACTCTCTCTATTGGCTGGTTGTTGATGGATAACTGGATGTTGTCGATCTTGTTTTTGCTAATGACCATAATTTTGGTCTTTTGTATGTTTATGTCCAAACCATATTTCTTACTAACTCTTGCTATTTTGTTGATGAGTTGTTGCAGTGCTTGTGGGAGATCTGCGAACACGATGGTGTTGTCCGCGTATCTTATATTACTCAATTTCTTCCCATTTATTGAGATGCCCTCTCCTTCGTCGTCGAGCGCTTCTTTAAAAATCTGTTCGGAGTAGATGTTGAATAGCAGGGGTGAGAGTACACAGCCCTGCCTCACTCCTCGCATTATTTTGACGGCCTCAGTTGTTTCTCCGTCGACTCTCATTGTTGCCGACTGGCCCCAGTAAAAGCTACTTATGATATTCAGGTCATTAGTATCGATCCCTGTCTTCTTTAGTATTTCCATCATTTTGCCATGTTGAACCCGGTCAAATGCTTTGGCGTAGTCAATTGAACAGCAGTACACGTCACGGTTAACGTCTCTGCATCTCTGGACAAGGACTTGGACAGCAAAGAGTGCTTCTCTGGTTCCCATCGCATTGACGAATCCGAACTGGTTTCGAGAGATTAGGTTCTCGCATCGGTTGTATATTCTTTTATGGATGACTTTGAGAAAGGATTTCAGCAGGTGGCTCATCAGACTTATCGTTCGATACTCTTCACATCGTTTTGCGCCTTGTTTCTTTGGCAGTGCAATGAACTCTGAGACTAGCCATTCTTGTGGTATTTTACCTGATTTGTAGATGTTGTTGAAAAGTTTGGTGATCTTTTTCAATCCATTTTCGTCAAGAAGTTTCAGGAACTCTGTCTGAATGTTGTCAGGTCCTGCTACTTTTCCTTCTTTGCTCTGCTCTATAGCTGCCCTCACTTCTGATTCCATTATTTCTGGCCCACTTCTGTGTTACTCCGGGGATCTGGGGGGCTCCCTCTATTATCCTCAAAGAGGTGCTCTATGTACCTAGTCCACGTCTTCTTCTTCTCTTCCATGTCTACAATGATGTTCCCGTTAGCGTCAACTAGCTTCCCGAAGTTTGTATTCCTTCTTTGTCCAGTGACTTCCTTCACCTTCCGGTGGACGTTAAAGTAGTCATATTTCAACTGCAGTGCCTCTATCTCCTGACAGTACTCTCTCTGTTCCTTTTCTTTAGCCATTCGTATTTCGTTCCTTATGATTTTGTTTATCCTTTTGTATTCTATGGTGTTATTCTTGTTCAATCTTCTCTCTTCCATTAGGTTTAATATGTAATCTGTCATCCAGGTTTTCTTCTTAACTCTTTGTCCGTCTTCCTTCAGAATAGTTTCTTTAATGTGTTCCACTTTACTTTTCAGGTGATTCAAGTGTTCTTCTACTGAGCTATCTTCTGTTGTTTCCGCCATTGCTTCATTCAGCTCTTTCCTAACACATTCTTTAATCTTCCCGTTTTTCAGCTGTCTTAGGTTAACTTTTAATGGAACAGTTTTCTTTATCTTCTTCATAACCACTTTGAATTTTCCGATGACTGGCACGTGGTCAGTTCTCGCATATCGGCTCCCGGGAAGGTTCTCATACTTAAGCAGCTGTTTCTGTACCGCTTGTTGACTAGTACGTAGTCTATTTGGTTTCTGGCTATTCTCCCAGGTTTATCGAGGGGCGATCTCCATGTGTATAAACGCCGTGGTGGTTGTTTGAACTGTGTGTTGAGGACTACAAAGTCGTGTTCGTCTGTAAATCACTCGAGCATATCTCCTCTCTCATTCCTCTCTCCCAAACCGAATGGCCCGATGAGCTCGATTTTTTCTCCAGTTCCCAACTTTGCATTAAAGTCCCCCATAATGATGTTAACTTCTTTTTTGGGTAGCTTTTCGAGTATTTGGGCGACATTCCTGTACAATTCCTCAACTTCCCTTTCATCCTTATCTGCAGTAGGGGCATAAATCTGGATGATGTTTAGATTTATTGGTCGGGCGCTAATCTGTATTAGAAGGACTCTCTCTGAGAATGGGACAAAGTTTATGACACTCCGCGCTATCTCTTTGGTGACAATAATGCCTACACCATTCACAAACTTGCCATCCTGTGTTCCTGCATAATACGCTCTGTGTTCGTCCACATCTACTGAACCCACTCCCGGCCACCTTATCTCACTGATTCCCATTATGTTAACTTTCATCCTTCTCATCTCCTTTGTTGCGTTGTTGATATATCCAGCTTGTGCCATCGTTCTAACGTTCCAAGTACCGATCCTTATTTCTCTGTTCACTTTCATTGCACTGCTCAAAACATTTCCTCCCGGAGATCCGATCGAGGAACTATTCCGGACTTGTTTTGTTATGAGCCCTGCCATGATGATTTTACTAGGACTTATCCATTCTGGATCTTTAATGAGGTAGTTTGTCCAAAATTCTTCCTCATCCTTATGCCGTTGATTACCTGATTGTAATTCATCCGCCTTTGGGGCCGATTTCTCAACCCCAGGACAATAGGGTGCCCTTACTCTTGTCAGACCATCCATCCGAAGCTGTTGGCTGACAAGAGGGGATTACTTATACCGGTAATCACTCGATCGACAGAGCCTCGTTAGTTGTCTAGCAGGGTGCACCACGTGCAGGTGAGGTTGTCGGTTGGGTAGGTCTTTACATTGCTTCCCGCCCCTTACACCCAACTGGATAAGTATTTGAAAAGAAAACGTTCAAAATAAAATACAAATGCCAAATGTAACCATCACAGGGGGAGACATATACGAAACTGTAAAACGTCACGAAAACTGAACTGCCGCCCCTGGGGTTGATGGAATATGCAATTATTGGTGGAAGGCACTGACAACAGGTCATAACCGATTAGCACCACACATAAAGGAAGTCATCCAAAATCCTGAAAGAGTACCATAGAAATAACTCACATGCTACCCAAGAAAGATGATCTAACTCATCCACAAAATTATAGACCCATCACGTGCCTACCATGTGTGTACAAGATCCTAACCTCCGTGATCGGTTTCAAAATGAGCAGGCTAGAATCCTGTTGTTACGGATATGAGCGTAACAACAGGATTCTAGCCTGGGAGCAGAATGGCTGCAAGAAGAAGGCCAGAGGCTGTAAAGAAGTGCTGGTAATTGATAATGTCATTACGAAACAGGCCAGGAAGAGAAATATTTGAATGTGCTGGATAGACCACCAGAAAGCTTATGAAAAGTCAAAGGAACAACAAAGTCATATCGAACGCAGGAAATAAATATAAAACGAGGCATCTTCCAGGGAGAAAACTAGAGCACGGAGTGGTTTTGTCTTTCACTAAACCCACTAAGCAACATAGTCAACCGAAGCAATTATGGTTATAGATTAGACGATCATGCAAAGCTCTATCACCAGTTTTATACATATGACTTGAAGCTCTATGCTAGGGGAGCCTCTCACTTGCAGGGTGAGCATGAACTGGTAAGGAAATTCAGGGCAGATATAAAAATGAAGTTTGGCCTAGAGAAATGCTCAGTTGTGCACGTAAAAAGGGGAAAAATAGCAGAGGAGGGTGATATGGCTCTGGTGGATGGTACGAGGATACGTGGTCTGGGCCTGGAGAGTACAAACAAATACTTGGGTATCCAGCAGTCTTACGAAATCAGACAGAAGTGCAGTATGGAGGTGTCTGAAGAGGAGTTTAAACACCGTTCTCAAAGCGGAGCTCAATGCTAAAAACAAAATTACCGCTATCAACATGTGGGCAACACCGGTCCTAACATACACTTCCGGAATACTAACCTGGTCGGTCACGGAGTTGCGGCGTCTGGATCAATGGGTTCGCGTCAGCTTCACAAGGCATGGCCTGCTACACCCGGTGACGCATTTTGGTGCGGTCGTTCGGTTTTATCTTCAACACTTCAACCTGCCATATCTTTTGATGAACTCGTTGTAATTGTATGATGTGAAGGAAAATTTCGTTTTGAATTGAATACTGGGGATAAATAAAGTATTAATTTGGATGAGGATCAATACACTTTTCATGAAAACACAATCCCAAATCGTGCATGAGTTTGGAAAACATCTGATTTCCATGACCAGGTAATAGCAAATCAATCTTGAGAGATAGATATACAGGGTGTCTCAAGTTCGAGTGCCTATTAGACGTTTCTGGAGAACTAGACATATTTGAAATCTGAAAATTGGGATTATGATATTGTTCGAAGTTCTCTACAGAGCTAAAATATTTTCGAAGCCCAAAAACTTCCGGTTATACAGGGAGTGAAAATAAATTCGACGAAAAAAATTTTTTTCAAGTTTTCCATTCTTGGTATGATCGAGTATTCAATAGTGAATACATTTCTGTTAAAACCATTGCATAAAATCGAATAGTTTTCAAAATATCCAAAAAAAACTGGAAAAAAAGTCAATATGTTCAGTCAGTAATATGTTCATTATTCTTATTTCAAATATCCTGAGCGTAAACCGTTTTTACAACATCGAAGAGGAAGGATGTGAAAAGGTCATGCATCTTTTGGATTTCAAAAATATCATCACAGGGTGTTTCAAATTTTGTGTTGAAAATTGTGATCTTAAATTGGCCATAACTTCTGTTTTTCGAATTAGAACCCTATATTTTTATAATTGTGTTGGATTCTGCGGTCAAAAATAATGATAGTTTTCTCAAATGCTCTTTCTCCTAAATCCAGTAATTCCCGAGTTATTCGAGCTTTTCTGGATTCATGTTGTACGTAGAGTCAAATTCATCGAATCTAAACAGATTCGATGAATATTCTCATGAAACCATAGCAACAAAAAATAATTAGACCTGTCACTTGTGAATTATTAATGGGATAACTCATCTTCTATGATCACAGAATATTCTTAAGTAAAAGATTAGATGAATATTTCTATGAAACCATTGAATAAAATCGAAAAGTAAAGATAAAACTAAGATGTCTAGAATAATTGTGTAGGCACTGATTAGATTTTGTTTCGACCAAATTGAGAATATTAGCAATGTTCCGTTCTTTCCACTTCAGGTGGCGCTATCCACAAATTATGACTGATTTTTATCAGTTATTTCAAATATTTGAATTTATTCTGGTGAACGTGGCGTGTTAATGGTCGATAATTTTGTCAAGCAATAATGTTTATATTCTTGACATTCTGATGTATATTAGTTATTAGGAAACTTTCATTATAAAAAGATGCCATTCTGCTGTCATGTCATAAATTGACTTTGGCAAATCAGCTGTTCATACATCAGTCAAATTGACAACGGAAAATACACTGAAATGATATTGCGGCGCCGCCACGAAACATTGCTAATATTTTCGATTTGGTCGAACGTCATGCCATTCAAAAATTGACGAGTGCCTATACCATTATTCTAGTCATCTTAGATAAAACCTAAAATAAGACCTGTCACTTGTGAATTATTAATGGGATAATTTATGTTCTATGGTCACAGAATATTCTCAAGTAAAAGATTAGATGAATTTGATTCTACGTACAACATGAATCCAGAAAAGCTTAAATAACTCGGAAATTACTCAATTTAGGAGCAAAAGCATCTGAGAGTGCTATCATTATTTTTCTTTGCAAAATCCAAGGCAATCATAAAAAAATAGGGTTCTAATTTGAAAAACAGAAGTTATGGCCTATTTTCGATCACAGTTTTTGACACAAAATTTGAAACACCCTGTGATGATATTCATGAAATTCAAAAGATGCATGACCTCTCCACATTCTTCTACTTTGACGTTGTGAAAACGGTTTACACTCAGGATGTTCAGAATAAGAAAAACGAACATAACACTGACTATGAATATTTGCCTTTTTCAAGGTTTTTTTTTTCGATATTTTGAAAACTGTTCGAATAAATACAATGGTTTCAACAGAAATGTATTCAGCATTGAATACTCAATCATATCAGAAACGAAAACATTGAAAAAAAATTTTGAGCAAATTTATTTTCACTCCCTGTATAACCGGAAGTGCTCTGGCTCTGAAAATGTTTTAGGTCTGTAGAGAATTTCAAACAATAGTTAGGCACACACGAAAGGGAAATCTCTAAGATCCGATCCGCAGTCCAGATCTGTTACAGATCTGGACCGCGGATCGGATCGCTCCCGCCGATCTGGTCTGTCGCGGATCATATAATAATTCCGCATTAACGTACATATCTCGTCTTTCATAATATCAACGGATCTGATATGTGACAGACCAGATGTGCCAAGTAGTGCTAAATTCCCTCAAAGTTCGTGGGGATTGGACGGAGGGATAGATATTTTATACGAGTATAAAATCCTGGCGAGAGGTTTCGTGTAATATCGTTTCGTGTAATTCTGAATGCGTTTCTTGAATTCTGCAGTTTTCCTCTCATATCTTTCATGGTTATATCGAAATTTCTGCTTTTTAAATATAGGGTGGAGTGTGGTTACTTTCTCATTTTAAAAAATTATAATACAAAAAGTATTGACAGTAGTGAATTGATTATTTTTTCTGTGTCTAGGGATACAATTAAAGTTTTGTTTTATTTAGTTTTAAAAACGACATCTTGAAGGTGGCCACCGTTCTCGTCAATGCACTGAGATAGTCGGAATTTGAAAATTGTTGTCCACTTTTTTCAGCATATCCGTGCTTATGTCAGCAATAGCAACACGAATATTGGTTTTGAGATGACGAAGGGTCTTTGGACGATCCGTGTATACCTACCAAAAATTCAAGGTATCTCCACAGGAATAAATCACACGGAGCTAAATCTGGCGATAGTGCTCTAAGACTCTAAGACAGATGAGCCGTTCGGGAAAGTGTTCACGCAAGATATTCATTGTCCTTCTTGCCGTGTGAGCAGTGGCGCCATCCTGTTGAAACCACACTTCCCCTGCATTAATTTCTTCAAGTTTGGGCAGAAAAACTCCACAATCATACTGATATAACGCTCAGCATTGGCTGTGACTGCTCTTTCGTTCCTGACGGTTCTGGAAGGTCTATTATGTTTCTTCTGCACACTACCGGTATCCCTGCATGGGTGCAACCACAAACGAATCGATTTCCGATCAGGCACACCCGCACACGACGTGCAGGTGCGATATTGAAATGATTTCTGAAAGCACGCTGAGTTGCGATGATCGAACGGCTAAAAGAAAAAAAGGTCTCCACGGCGAACGCGCGCTCTTGCTTTGTCCACTGCATTTTTGACACTGAATTTGTTATAACAAAAACCTTAGAAAACGTGCTTTTTGTCTCTAGTGCTTTCGAACAAGCCATAAACCAACTCTCTACTAATAGCCGTTCAGTTGCGAGAGTTTAAAATAAGGAAGTAACCACGCCCCACCCTGTAATTTAATATTTCGTTGTATGCTTTGTGTCTCGAGATTTTTATTTAAATACGTTTTATTCTTCAATTTCCATAAACATGGCCTTTTTCTATACATTTCGATCACCTCAGTTAGGATTTCTTTAAGCCACTTCATTTTTTCTGTATATTGTATACCCTTCATAAACCCTCATAAATACCCAAAAACACGTGGTCACCCACTAACTGAACGATATCACGAAAGTAGAGATCTGCGAAGGGAGAGAACTTTCAAAGTCCGTATCGTTCAACGATCGGGACTGTCATCTCGCATTAACGATCAGATAATTAGAGCGACCTGATCGGCGTCAGATCAAATCTTACAGATTTCCCTTTCGTGTGTGCCTTGCTATTATCATAATCCCAATTTTCAGATTTCAAATATGTCCAGTTCTCCAGAAACGTCTAATAGGCAATTAATGGGATAATTTATGTTCTATGGTCACAGAATATTCTCAAGTAGAAGATTAGATGAATTTGATTCTACGTACAACATGAATCCAGAAAAGCTTAAATAACTCGGAAATTACTGAATTTAGGAGCAAAAGCATCTGAGAGTGCTATCATTATTTTTCTTTGCAAAATCCAAGGCAATCATAAAAAAATAGGGTTCTAATTTGAAAAACAGAAGTTATGGCCTATTTTCGATCACAGTTTTTGACACAAAATTTGAAACACCCTGTGATGATACTCATGAAATTCAAAAGATGCATGACCTCTCCACATTCTTCTACTTTGACGTTGTGAAAACGGTTTACACTCAGGATGTTCAGAATAAGAAAAACGAACATAACACTGACTATGAATATTTGACTTTTTTTAAGGTTTTTTTTCGATATTTTGAAAACTGTTCGAATAAATACAATGGTTTCAACAGAAATGTATTCAGCATTGAATACTCAATCATATCAGAAACGAAAACATTGAAAAAAAATTTTGGGCAAATTTATTTTCACTCCCTGTATAACAGGAAGTGCTCTGTCTCTGAAAATATTTTAGGTCTGTAGAGAATTTCAAACAATATCATAATCCCAATTTTCAGATTTCAAATATGTCCAGTTCTCCAGAAACGTCTAATAGGCACTCAAACTTGGGGCACCCTGTAAATGCAGTTTGTTGATTGAATTATACAAGAAAGGTGTTCATTAATTTCAATTTTTGATGCGATATCTACTTGGCACTGAAATTCGTTTCGCGACATCTAGTTATTTAAGGTCGCCGTTTAAAGCGAGTTGGCAAACTAATCCGATAGAGGCGCCACCGTGCATTTTATGGAATATCTCCATAGAACTTACATCATCAAAGTTTCATGAATATCTCTCTAATTGAGCTGAAGGACTTGAGACAGCCTGTATGCTAGCGTTGACTTTTTTGCAGAAATATTTAAGAGGTACATTTCATATATTGTATTCACGTGAAAATAGCTAATTATGGCTGATTTTGATCCTTTTTTTGTAATTATTGAAGTTATAGTAGGAATCCTTGATTTTTTTCAGGGGAAAAGTATAGCCTATGTCACTCAGGGATAATGTTGCTTACTAAGGGTGGAAGAATTTCTGAAATCGATTCAGTAGTTCTCGAGTCAAGTCGTATCAAACACACAAAAATACAAATCTTTCCTCTTTATGATATTAGTACAGATTATACAGTCGAACTTCGATAACTGGAATCACGATCCGCCAAAAAAAATTCGAGGTATCAAGTCTTCGAGTTATTGAAATAAACACATTTTCTTATGTATTGTTTATGTGGGTAAGTGATGTAACATCCAAACTAAAATTGCTTTGTCAACACTAGCGTACATTGGTTTTTTTAAGCCTTTTGGAACTCTCACAAGCACCACCAATTTCAACTGCACTGATAATTATTTCCTTTTTTTTCGATAGTAGATACGGTGTTTGCCGGAACGCCATACTTCTAAGCTACATCTGCACCACTTTCCACTTCATTTAAAAATCTATATTTTTCATCAAGAGATGAAATTTTCAAAGTACCTTTTGACGACATATTGTCAGCGATATTGTCGTGAAACCTCACAACTTATATTTCAGGAACTCAACTGATTTCACGGCATATGATATGAGACGATTCGTTAAAATCTTGTATACAGGGTGGCCATTTGAAAACGAAACAGACGAGATTACAGACGAATAAATGTTTTCGATAGAAATGCTCGGACAGGTCGATTTCTGTTTCGAGGGGGACAACTTAAGATGTAGGTTACGGACGCATAGCGCTTCAACCCTTGCTATTACAACCCTCACCCCCAATTTTTGAATAGGGAAGATGGGGTGAGTGATACCTAATTTGAAAGGTATTTTTATACTGATTTCAGAACAGTAATTGTTTTTTCATTTTATGCATTAGTTCTCCAAATATTCTTAACTAAGTATTTGAAAATGAAGTGGTGTTTTCATTGCACTTGTAGTGTTTTTTTGTGAAAAATCGACATTTTGAGCTTCAAAACAACCATGACTGTGGCTTCCTTCCTCCAATCCACTGACATAGAAATCTTTAATCAAGATGTCGATTTTTCACAAAAAAAAACACCACAAGTGCCATGAAAACACCACTTCATTTTCAAATACTTAGTTGAGAATATTTCGAGAACTAATGCTTAAAATGAAAAAACAATTACAGTGCTGAAATCAGTATAAAAATACCTTTCAAATGAGGTATCACTCACCCCATCTTCCCTATTCAAAAATTGGGGGCGAGGGTTGTCGTAGCAAGGGTTGAAGCGCTATGCGTCCGTAACCTACATCTTAAGTTGTCCCCCTCGAAACAGAAATCGACCTGTCCGAGCATTTCTATCGAAAAAAATTATTTCGTCTGTAATCTCGTCTGTTTCGTTCTCAAATGGTCACCCTGTATAAAGTAAGCTATACAATTCTCGTGAATCAAACTCGGAATAGCTTAAGATTTTGCCGTTTTTCATCCGTAATTTATCCGTGAAAAAATAAATTTTGCCGCTCTTGTATTTAAAAAATTATGAGATGTGTCGCTAAGTTGATATCACCTTAGCGAAACAAATATCCGAGAAATGTTTTCAGCAAAAATCAATCCATCTCATCTTTCCACTGAGTTATCCGTAAATTTTCCGTTGTGAAAGAAAATTCGATTGATGCGATCTGGCATTCTTCTCTAAAACTATGCATGCAATATTTTTGAAAATTTGAATGAAAAATAAAGCTTTTCCTCTTTTATCTATCCGCGAAATGGAGCATTAAGTATGCCGCTTTAGTTTGAAAAAAAAACATGCTCTGCTGAAATTTATATCAAATTAACATATCACATATTCAAAAAATTAATTTAGCAATCAACAAATTATTTCATCTTTTGGAGAGCTCATTGAAAAAAATCTGTTGATTGCTAAAATATTTTTTTAATATGTGACCTGGTAATTAGATATTCACTTATAGACCAAGAGCCAGTGACCAATTTTCATATGTCATTTCATAACTCACCAAAATTTACCTGTTTAATATTCAATATCAGCTCGAAAATAAAAACCACTTCTGCCAGACCATAATGGCCGGAGTAGACTTCCATAAGCGCTCAAAGAGGCCAGAAAATTAGGTTCAACTATGTCATAGTATCATACACAAAACTTTCAGGAATTGTTATTGATAATATATTGAATCTATAAAAAATAATGACAGAACTTTTTCGTCCCTCCTAAGTGTTGGCAGAACTCTTTGAAAATTCATTAAGAACAGCTGTACTTAGGTATATCATTTCAGTACGCTTGAAATTTACAGGAACTGAAGAAAATGTGTCTAGAAAGCGAATTATAATCATGACAGAAATTTTTTACATCATGAACCATCTGCCAGAACGAGAAATGTTGCCGCGCAACTGCGTGCGAAATGAGCTTATTCATATTTGCAAGTCAGACCTAGAGCGCATATTGGGCATTTACGAGACTCATCAAAAGTTGATAGGAAGCTAAAATTCTTTTATGAAATTATAGAATTTGTTTTCAGTTTCATTTACCTGATCCGATGATAAGGGTATTCGCTATGTACTCGTAATACTAAAGCTGACTGAGAAAGTCTTATACTCTCTTTTAATACTCTTAGTCTACCCAACTATGGGGTTTTAAATGCCCTGATGGTTTATTTTTTACCCCTTAATGTGTCTGAGATCTTATACACTTCTCTGAATGTTTCGTAAGTCACACAGGTATACTCAAGACCTCCTCAATCCATTCGAAAAATTCTTGAGGAAACAAATTTCGAGGATGCGTAGGAAGAGCATATTTTTTTGAATAGTTTATTACTAAATAAATTGTTGTAATGTTAAAAATAATAGTATATTCTAAATCTAGTTGCAGAATGGGCTCCTATTCCAATACGAATGCGAAATTCGAAAACGAGCGACGAAGGAGCGAGTTTTCGAACGCATGAGTATTGGAATTGCATTCTGCAACGAGTATTAGACGATATTTTCTTTATTTCACTCAAATTTTGTGAAATTCAATGGAAAAATTAAAATTATAGGTCCTAGTGACTTTCATATTGTATCTTGGCAGTTGGTGTGAATGTTAGGAAGTACGAAAATTGACGTTTCCAAATTGACGTCTGCTGAAATTTAAAAGGATCGGAAGTCATTGCTGACAACCACAAAACGAAAAATGTTACTGAAAACGATGCTGTAATGAATTCATTACAACACTGTTTTTAGGACTGTAATGAACACATTACGATACTGAAATAGAGAAACACCTTTAATTCCTTCAATTTATTTCTTTAATTGACAATAATACATGTCCAATATGCGCTCTCGGTCTGACTTGCAAATATGAATAAGCTCATTTCGCTTTTTTGTTTGTGTGTGATACTATTGTCATAGTCTATGTCTAGTTGAACCTAATTTTCTGGCCTCTTTGAGCGCGTATGGTAGTCTACTCCGGCCATTATGGGCTGGCAGAAATGGTTTTTATTTTCGAGCAGACATTAAATATTAAACAAGTAAATTTAGGTGAGTTATGAAATGACATATGAAAATTGGTCACTGGCTCTTCCTCTATTACCAGTGCAGGTGATGTTTTTTTTTAAACAGAAACGGCGAACTTTTTCTCTTTCCGGATAAATCAAGGATGGGGAGCTCTTTCTTTCGAATTTCAACAATGTTGCATTCATAGTTTTCGAAAAAATACCTGATAAACGTTCCGACGGTCACAGATCGATCAACCGAATTTTTCGTTTTTCTACAAAACCTTGAAAGACAAAATGTTTTTTTTCACCACGGATAATTTACGGAATAATCACTGAAAAGTATGAGCTCGATTGATTTTTGCTGAAAACATTTTTCGGATAGTTGTTTCGCCAAGTTGATATCAAGTGGAGATGGGCTTTTTCTTCACGGATAAATCTCTGTATAAGATGAGCTCGATTGATTTTTACTGAAAACATTTTTTTGATAGTTGTTTTGTTAAGTTGATATCCACTTAGCGATACATCTCATATTTTTTTAAATATAAGAGCGTCAAATTTTATTTTTAAGCGGATAAATTACACATGAAAAACGGAAAAATTTCAGCTATTCCGAGTTTGATTCGCGAGAGTTGTTTTGCTAACTTTGTGTACATGTTAAATCACTTGTGAATGAGAAATTCCTCCAGAAAATTCGACTTTTCGAATGATGCCGCCAAATATTTCGTTCGAGGTATCAAGATATTCGAGTTATAGAAGTTCGACTTATCGAACAAAAATTACACTAAATTGCAATCTTGGCGCTATTTCCAACCAATTTGATTCGAGTTATCGAAAATTCGATTTATCGAAGTTCGACTGTGAATGCTATTTTCACACTATGCCGATCATCATGATATTTATGCTATAAGGTTTGTTAGTTGCTTCAAATATAAAATTGTTGCTTATTGCGACTCCATACTGGGTTTTTCGTTGTTAGTATTGTGTGGGTGTGTTCTTTTTTTCTTTTTCATATAATTTTTTTTTCTAGGTGTCTTGTCTGTGCTTTTCGATGGATAATTAGGTTCTGTAATAACATATCCGGATCATCTCCCTTTTTTTCGGCCACTGATGTCGAAGTTATTTTTTTCACAGTTATAAATTTTTTTTTTCGAATTCCCGAATGCAAATCAACCCACCAAATGGATCTTTTCACAAGATGATCCATCTGAAAGATGGATAAAAGAGGGCCCTAAAGATCCTGTTTTCACGGTAACGTATGGTCCGAAAGTTTTGGGAAAAATTTCATCTGGTCTGATTGAGAAGCAACGTGTCAGGGGAATAATTAGGCAAATCGAAAATAATGGTCCCTTGTCTGTTACTTGAATTTTGATTTATAATAAGGATGGTTAAAATAAATTGTTGAATAATTCGATAAAAATATAAGATTATTTAAGTCAGAGTTAAATGCTTTTGAAATTTTTCCCAAAACTTTCGGACCATACGTTAGTTTTTGAAATATTCGTCTGTGTAACGTCTGTGTAACCCCTAGTGGGCGCTTGCGTACAGCTCCTCCTTTGAGATCGATAAATGAGAACGCAATAAGCATCAGGAAGTTATTGGATGTGAGTATAGAAAATATAATTTACATTTCAACTTCTGCATGAATGTGAATTTGTTTTGTTATAATTTGCTATGTGATGCTGATTGAAACTAGAAATCATTCAAGGTGGGCGTTCAATGTAGTGTGTTTTTATTTCAAGTTGCATTTGAAAATGGTTTCACTTTGAGAACTGAAATTTTGTGGGTAAACGCAGAAATGATTGGAGCCAACTCATGCTTCTGTTTCAATTCAAACGAAAGACCCATGAAAATAGTTCAACTTCCGATCAAAAGTGAATCTACAGATAAGCCATCGTACATTTCAGTCATAATTAGAGAGAGAGAGAGCGAGAAAAAGATAGTTTATTGTCTGACTTATCACATCAGGCAAAGAGCCATCGACCTAGGGTCCTTCAGCTCAATTAGAGAGATATTCATGAAACTTTGATGATGTAAGTTCTATGGAGATATTCCATAAAATGCACGGTGGCGCCTCTATCGGATTAGTTCGCCAACCCGCTTTAAACGGCGACCTTAAATAACTAGATGTCGCGAAACGAATTTCAGTGCCAAGTAGATATCGCATCAAAAATTGAAATTAATGAACACCTTTCTTGTATAATTCAATCAACAAACTGCATATACAGGGTGCCCCAAGTTAGAGTGCCTATTAGACGTTTCTGGAGAACTGGACATATTTGAAATCTGAAAATTGAGAACATGATATTGTTCGAAATTCTCTACTGAGCTAAAATATTCCTGAAGCCTGAACAGAGTTCCGGTTATACAAGGAATGAAAATAAATTGGTTCAAATGTTTCTTTTATTTTTCCGTTTCTGATAATATGTTCAAGTATTCAATGCAGAATACAATTGCTCTTAAAACCATTGCATTCATTCGAATAGTTTACAAAATATAGGAAAAATACCGGAAATAGACGTAAGTAAGTCATAGTTGACAAAGCAACTATTTCTCCTCATAGGCGGAGAACTTTCCGATGATCAAGTCAGTCGAAAAATGACGTTGTTATCGAACGATTGGAATTAAAATAGTTTTTGGAACATTGTTCATTTCCAGTATAATCGGAAGTGCTGGAGCTCAAAGAATGATTCAGCTGAACAGAGAGTTTCAAACAATCTCATTACTCCAAATAGGCCCAGTTCTCTAGAAACGGCACTTTAGAACAACAACAAAAAATATAGAGGCTGGGTCTTTGACTTGTAGAGGGTAGGCATGTTTCGATATTTAAGCACAACTTTTGAACCAGAGGAGATATACAAAATCTGATACCCCATTCTCGATGTATTTTTTGGAGAAACTAACAATAGTAGTATTCATTTTTGGCTACCTGTGTGACTGTATAATGTTTTAATTTCAGAGCTATATCATCAGTATTAGCGGAGCTATAAAATTTTCACGATATGGCCATTTTTCCAATTTTCGCTTATAACTCGAAAACAAAAGAAGGTAGCCGAAAATGATTACCACTCTTGTTTGTTTCTCAGAAAAAGAGATCGAGAATGGGGTATCAGAGTTTGTCTATCTCCTCTGATTTAAAAGTTGTAGTGCTAATACACACGAAATATGAACATGTATTTCAACTCTAGATTCCTCTCATCTAACGATACAGTTTTTTCTATACCATTTTTCAAAATTCTGATACTGGGTGTCGAAAATCCCTGAAAAAATAGTATATTTTTTCATAAGGAGGAGAATTGTCACTTTTCATGGCGAGCTGGAGTTAACCGGCCGATCGGAGTGTGGCGGGTAATTGAAAGCGAGCCATGAAAAGTCCCTTCTCCTCCGAATGAAATATGTTATTTTATCATCATACATTTTAAAATTCATGGAAATCTGAATATGCACTTTAGGAATGACATTTACGATCATTTAAATTGAGTGAAAAATGGAACATTTGCCTAGTTATGGTTGTCTTGCAAAATTCATCCTTTGCATAACAACACTTTTCCTGCCGCCGCCGGAGGAAAAAGTAAGCCATAGCAACTATTTCTATGCTCCTGTCAGTCGAAAAAGTACGTTGTTATGTTATCGTACGTTTGGAAATGAACACTTTTTCCTCATATCTTCGGAACCGCTTTTTCAAATGAACTGAATTTGGGTTAAATGTTCACTATGTTCATGTTCAATATTTATTCCGTTATGAAAGTTACAGCGTAGACGACTCATAAATCCACGAAAAAATACTAAAACTACTTGCGAATGGTAAGCGATTCATATTTTCGCAAGAATCAATCATTTCAGTGTCCATGGCCCCAACTCAATCCTATGACTAGTTTTTGAAATACAGGGCGTTGAAGTTGAGAATAACCCACTTTCACTACGCTCGTATCTCGGAATAGAATCGAATCAACTTCAATTTTCCCCAAGAAATGTTTCATTCCATCCCCAGGGAGCAACCATATAGAGGAATTTGACCGAAAATCGTTACGAATACAGGGTTATCCATAATTGAATGCATGCCTATTTTGAAAGTATAAAATATGTCAGTTCCAGAGCGAGAACGTTGGCAAAATGAACTATTTCACTAGATATGTTGTTGTTACATCGACAAAACCTGAAATACCCAGAATTCATTCTGGGTGATCCATTATTATAGAAACTATTTACAATGAGGGTTAAGTGGACATCCTGTATTTTTGGGTTGGTTGAAGATGTTTGTTTGATTTTTTCAGAAGATATCACCATGAATTTCAAAGAACACAGGGTGATTCAGTCATGAAATAAACTGTGAACCTCACGAAAATACCCAAAAACCACCTTTTTTTCATCACCCTCTATTTCAAGATTTACTCCGTTGAGATGGGAGTTTTCTTTCACCACTGTACTTGATATAAAAACATCAATACGACTGAGAGTTTTTATCCACTTCCTATGACCAGATTTTTTTATGTAATCTGAATATTGTTCATTTATGTTATTCTATTCTTATTCCAGTATGAAAAAATCTAGTCATAGGAAGTGGATAAAAACTCTCAGCCGTATTGGTTTTTATATCAAGTACAGTGGTGAAAGAAAATTCACACCTCAACGGATTAAATCTTGTAATAGAGGGTGATGAGAAAAAAGTTTGTTTTTGGGTATTTTCGCGAGGTTTACAGTTTATTTTATGACTGAATCACCCTGTATTCTTTGAAGTCCATAGTGATATGTTCTATTGTTCTGAAAAAATCAAACAAACATCTTAAATCAACCCAAAAATACAGGATGTCCACTTCAGCCTCACTGTAAATAGTTTCTATAATAATGGATCACCCAGTATGAATTCTCGGTATTTCAGGTTTTTTCGATGTAACAACAACTTATCTAGTGAAATAGTTCATTTTGCGAACGTTCTCGCTCTGGAACTGACATATTTTATACTTTCAAAATCGGCATGCATTCAATTATGGATAACCCTGTATTCGTAACGATTTTCGGTCATATTCCTCTATGTGGTTGCTCCTTGGGGATGGAGTGAAATCTTTCTTGAGAAATATTGCAGTTCATTCGATTCTGTTGCGAGATACGAGCGTAGTAAAAGTGAGTTATTCTCAACTTCAACGCCGTGTATCTCAAAAACTAGTATAGTCATAGGATTGAGTTGAGGCCATAGACACTTTTGATCAGTAGGTCAAGTACTACATTATACCAAAATTTTAGAACATTTTACGGAACGCCATTTTCCATAGAAAAATTGCAAGGTCCTTTGTCGAGAAGGTCATAAAGCTTTAGAATAATTTGGATGCTTCCCTGGATTCTAAATATCACCGAATCGGAAAAGTATTTATAGTCGGTAATCGAATTAAAAGTTAACAATGTTGTCAGAAATATCATCAACTATGTCGAGACTGAAACTTGAATGATGGAAAAACGGTTGATGTAGAGATATGTAATAATAAAATCCCACAAATGTAGGAGATGGAATTAAACACCATGGAGCATTAAATTATACATTTAATATTCAGAGTTTCCCTATATGGAATTTATTGTTACCGGTACATATTAATATCAATGAAATACAAAATTCAGATATATGAACGATGAATCTTGTGTCAAACTTGGTATTAAATTGAGATTGAAAAATAAAATGAAACCCAGCACTCAATAATCTGCGGCGATGTTTCTATCTGAACAGTATCATTTTGAAATTTTATAAACTCGAACTACACGACTAATATATCACATTAATTCACTGAAATTCCTTACATAACGAGATCAGAGAGAGACACCCAAAGTAATCAATTTCCACGATTATAACATCATAGCTTTGAAACAGTTGTCCTCTATATCTGTTTACACTTGCACATCGCGTGCGTGAGATACAGAACAACAATATAAGGTTTGAGATGGGTCGATTCATAAATTTTACGGTCTGTCTTGCGCGCCCGCTACCTCGCACCATCAATCAGCTTCCCAGACAATCTGAGATCTGTCATAGAAGATTCTTGTTAGGTACCTTTTCACGAAAAATAGGTAAGGTTAGGTTGATTTATTATAAATTGGATGAGCAGCCTTTTTTTACAAGATATTTTTGGCATGTCGATGAGGCTAAAAACAAGTTATTATGTGAGAAATGGACTAGTAAGATCTAGTTTCCGAAGTACACCACCAGGTGGCACCACCACAGGAAGACAATGACTTACCGGTTTCTGGCTTATTAGCCCTCATTAGAGCCATATAGCCTTATTCTGCGATGAGAACCAACTGAAACGGCAGAACGTATATTACTCCCTAGCAGGAACTATTGAGTACAGTTTTGTACAGTACAGTGTTCCACCTAGGGGGCAAATGTCTACGCTTCATCCCGGAGGTTCCTTCAAAAACTGGATCTCTACGCGTACATTCATTTTCCCAAACGGAATCTCGCAACAACTCACTTTGGAGTTTTATGCAGTGCACCGAGGGAAGTCTAATACGCCCAGATCATACGGTTTCGGAGCCCGAAAACATGAAAAAGAAGGATAATGTCCCTAAGTTGGAAAAAACTAAATCATGCCAGATTCCGTTTGGGAAAATGAATGTACGTAGAGATCTATGAGTGCCCTTGGCTCAGTGGTAGAGCGTTGGAATTAGGACCCAAAGGTCCGAAGTTCAATCCCGAGCTAGGAAAGAAATTTTCTAGTCTCGGTAGGGGCCACCATTCTCACTGTTGGGTCAAAAATTAACAGTGCTGTGCCTAAGGTGGCGTAAGGACACAGTAACAAAGCCTACACAGAACACAACTGCTTGCTCCGAACTCGGCACAAGTTACAAGCTTCGAAGCTTGTAGTTTCAGAGGGGTCTCCTCAGGAGACCTAGGAGTAGTCAGGATAAACAATATATCATATCATATATCATATCATATCTAGTTTTTGAAGGAACCTCCGGGATGAAGCGTAGACATTTGCCCCCTAGGTGGAACACTGTACTGTACTCAATAGTTCCTGCTAGGGAGTAATATAAGTTCTGCCGTTGCAGTTGGTTCTCATCGCAGGATAAGGCTATATGGCTCTGATGACGGCTAATGAGCCAGAAACTGGTAAGTCATTGTCTTCCTGTTGTGGTGCCACCTGGTGGTGTACTCCGGAAACTAGATCTCTACTAGTCCATTTCTCACATGATTTAGTTTGTTTTACCTTAGGGACATTATTCTCCTTTTTCACAAGTTATTATTTTTCACAAACTTATCTTCAGGAAAATCGAAAGATATATATTGATATCTTTTCAATCGCAGATATCATCGAAGAAAACTAAGTGTTTTTGGTAAAAAAAATCGTGTTTTTAACATTCTCATTCCAATGAGGTTAGTACTTGAGTATCCCCAAAATCTCAGTTTCAATCGAGAAATATAAACTGTTAGGTATTTGCAGAGAATCGTATCAGGTACGAATTAGGTCCAATTTTTTGTTTCAAATGGCCACATCTCTCAAACTGAACCGACTGAATACGGAAAAATGGAAAATGAAGAAAAGATTTCTTTCGGCCTTATATGAACGAGTCGAAGACTCGCCCTGTATAAACGAGGTGTCCTACGGGGACCTTAACCTACTCCTACCAGATAAAGGGTCCATCAACAACATGGTGAAATGGCCACTTAGAAATGCTTCCTTTGTTTACTTACTAATATACAGGATAATTTTTTCATTCTGACCAAAATTTCGTTCTACTATATTACGAGTCTTGTATAACAGAATTGAATCATTTTTTCAAAATTTTTAACACTTTTTATCATCTGTTAGATTATGTATACCGAATATCTTATTTACAGTGCCGCACTCAGAAAAATCAATTCTGACTGCTGATGTAAAAACGATCACCCCAATAGGCAACCCCATGAAATTATTTCAACAGTTATTTGAAATGCAAATCCACAGGAATATAATTCATTGTTTCCAATTTCTGACACACCTCAGAACGTGTTATAATGATCCAACAAATCTGGGAATGCAGGAACATTTTAAGAATTATTTATTGTCAGGGGATTTCGAATCCAAGAAATTCGAGAAAATCGAAAATAAATGTTCGATATTTTTCAACCTACAATTTTTCATCATTTTACATCTTTTAAAAGAAAATTACATCAATTCATTGTATGGCGTCGATTTTTGATGAATGCATTAAAGAAAATTCAGTTCCAACGAAATTGGATAGACAAAATCAAGATTCGAATTGATCATTAAATAAAACACATAAATTCATAATTGTTTGAAACGAGGTAAGTGAAGTTTACAAGCAGGTCATAACATGTTTTGACTCACGAAAGATGCTCGAAGCGGAAACAACCAGTTCCCACAAACTTTACTGTACGTTTCGTCAACAGGCCAGTTGCTTTCAGCGGCGTAGTAACTCCAGCACGGGCTTGTGTTCAAGATATTCTTCGGGCTCCTACCCTCCCTATTAGCGCTAGTCGTCCCAAGCGCCAGGCGGGCCCCCTAAGGGCCCGGGCCCGTGTTCTTCGAACACGCTAAACACTGGTCACTACGCCACTGATTGCTTTCCTTATGGTCACACCAAAATTGCGGATAAAATTTCTGAAATTACTACATATAACTCACAAACATTTTAAATTTGTAAAATGTATAATTCTACATAGGAATTGCTCTCTAGATTCAATATTCACCGAATACACCATTGTTTGAAAGTCCCAAATGAATTAATCTATGCGGTTGAGGTCTGGAGATCGTGGGGGCCATGAAATATATTTACCACGTCCTATCCACCGATTCGCATATACGACATTCAAGTGATTCCTCACCAGGACAGAATAATGTGGGAAATAGTCATGCTGAAATAGATACTTCGAACATGAACATTGCCATTGTTTTTGACTCACAGATGCTCGAAGCGGAAACAAACAGTTTCCACCCATTCTTCTGTACGTTTCATCATCATCAGGCCACTTGCTTTCATTATGGTCACACCATCATTGTGGATAGCATCTGTGAAATGTATAAACCTATGTATTAATTGCTTTCTTGATTTAATATTCACAGAATAAACCATTGTTTCGAATGTCCCCAAATTTCTCATCTGGACAGAAGAATGTGGTGTGCCGTTAAGCTGGAAATCGACACTGAAATCTGTCTAATATGTTCGGTAGAATATTCTGAACAAAATTTAATTATGCTTTTTCATTAAGGGGACTATTGAAGAAATGGGGGCCTATTAGTTGGTTAATAATCACTTCAATCTATGTTAACGTCGAGTGAGCTCCTCTCATATTAGTGAAAGATTCAAAGTTTTGTAATTTTATGACAACATGATCTTTCGAATTGAGATTGAATTAATCATTTTCGATAAATCCACTGCTATTTCAGATTATTTGTTGGATCGTTATGGAACGTTAAGAGACGTGACAAGGACTTTAATGCATGAATTCTGTTCCTGTGGTTATGCATTCCGAATCAATGTAGAAAGAATTTCACAGAGCGTCCTATAGAATGGTCATTTTCACATCGGCAGTCAAAATTTTTCTTGGTACGGCGCCGAAAATATTATATTCGGTATACATAATCCAACAGATGTTATAAAGTGTTGTCGATTCTGAAAAAATCCTTAAATTCTGATAAACTGTACCAGAAATATAGTCAAATGAAATTACGATAAGAACTAATAAATCCTCCTGTATATAGACAAGGAAAAATATGAGACATTTCTATGTGGCCATTTCGTGATGCTGATTATAGACCCTATATCAGGTAGGAGTAAAGTTTCTCGTAGGACACCCTGTATATATTTAGGAAATTAAAAGATTACTCAATGAGGTCAACTAATATGACCCGAATATAATCGAATAATATCATTGTTGTCTGTATGTAGACTTCCCATTAGCTATAATGAGGATATAAACGGTATAATCTCAAGAAATCTGAACTACTGTGCGATATTTCTCGGGATTGTGAAAACAAATCTACTTTCCCTCTTCGGGAATAATTGAAGGCCGGCACAGTGACTCATTCACTGGGTAATTCTCTCATACATAATATCACAACTAGAGTTTACGGATTCCAATGATCGTCACGCGATCGGATTAGTGGTGGGAGTGTTTTGATGTCACTACTCACTAGCTTCAGTCTCAGTTAGGTAAGATAACAAACAATAACATTGTTTTTCTTGTGTGTTCGTAGATTTTGCAGCAACAATGTGCACCAAGTTTTTCGGGGTGAGTAGAAAAACTGTTTTTCAAGGTTCAACTCTGGTCTTGGGTCTTGATATTTATAAAGAATATTGCCATTATCTATACTCTCAGTTTGATTCAAGTATAATATGATATTATTTGCTCGTTGATTAATAAAATTCAACTACTCAAATATATGCATTGTTCAACTGATTTTGATCTGTAATAGTCTCTATAAACCAAAAGCGTGAGTTGTAATAATTCACGCCTATTGCCGAGGCCACACCGAGCGCTACGCACGCTATGTTCGCGATGTTCGCGATGCATTTCAAAAATAGCCATCGTTATTTTAAACGTACCCGGCCACACCGACACTGGTACGCTATGTTCGCGATCTAAGCCACGTCGCCGACTGTTTGATTCTCGGCTATATTCTCTGGCCATATTCAAAACATCGCGAGGGCTGTAGTTTAGTGTCGTTCCTTTTCAATAATGCCTAACAATTGGTCAATCTGCTGCGGGCTCATTCGAAAATATTCTCTAAACTTTTATTGATCTTCTCGCAACTGTACTACGAGATGATGAAATTCATCGAAATCATTTCTTATTTTGTTCACTTCGTGGACCCATTTTCTTCTACGTTTATTTTTGCACAACGATAACAATAGAAGCAACTCATCGTCATCGCTATCACTATCCCATGGCACCGTGCTTGGTAACATCGTGAAATACAACTGAACCTAATGCCTTTCCAGAATTACCTGTGCACGTGAAAGTTGCGCGCGTCACTTGTGGGCTAAGAATGAATATCATTGGTCGTCAAAATTTCCCTCCTTAAATCGTTGACATTTGACAATTGATATTATTATTTTACGCAGTCGATGTTTTGGACGTGGATGTTATTTTGTTGTATTGTTTATCGAAAATCAAAATTTTAGTATGCCTCAACAATGTTGTGTTACTGAGTGACTGTCACGGACGTCACAGTACGATAAAACCAGTAGGATCTCATTTCATTGCTTCCCTCTCTCTCTTTCTTTTCTCTTTCGCACTAAGGTTGGCGCATCTTTTAATGCTGCCCACAAGTTGCGCATGAAATATACCTGTTTCTCTCTCATTCTGGTTTAGTTCACATCTTTCATCTTTGTTCTACGTATTCTGGAAAGGTCTATTGCGAAAACGCAAAAGATATACTCGAGTATGTAGCTTTCGGTGTGGCCGCTGAACTTAGCGAACATCGCATACGTAGCATCCATAGCGTCTATAGCGTATCTAGCATAGCTCTTGGTGTGGCCTCGGCAAAACTCGAGTATGTAGCTTTCGGTGTGGCCACTGAACTTAGCGAACATCGCATACGTAGCGTCCATAGCGTATCTAGCATAGCGCTTGGTGCGACTCACTCCAATACCAATAGAGAAATTCAATTACGTACGAAATGAATAAGAAAGTCGAATCGTTTAGAAATTTCATTTCAGACATCAAGGTAACGTTCTCGCCATCCATTTCTACATTTTCTTGGGTCGGAATATCCAAAATTTGCATTTGGAAAACGTGGTGGTTTTGACGTTTTCTACGGGATTCGATTCTCGACCACAGAGATCGCTTTTGACAACTGTAGACAATTTTAAAAATGCAGAATTATTCGAATTTTACTGAAGAAATCGAAGATAAAGTATAGTGAAAAGGAGGATCATGTCCCTAAGTTGGAACAACTAAAATACATAACAGAAATAGACTAGTAGAGATCTAGTTTCCAAGGCACACCACCAGGTGGCACCACCACAGGAAGACAATGCATTACCGGTTTCTGGCTTGTTGGCCGTCATCAGATGCATGTAGTATCCTGAGATGAATGCCAACTGAAACGGCAGAACTTATATTGCGCCCCAGCAAGAACTATTGGGTACAGTTTCGTACAGTAGTTCCACCTAGGGGGCAAATGTCTACGCTTCATACCGGAGGTTACTTCAAAAACTAGATCTCTACGTACATTCATTTTTCCCATTCGGAGTTTCGCAAGTACTTATATGAAGTCTCATGCAGTTTCCGAGGGAAGTCGAATACGCCCGGTTCGTACGGTTATGGAGCCCGCAAATATTAATCATGAAAAGGAGGATCATGTCCCTAAGTTGGAACAACTAAAATACATAACAGAAATAGACTAGTAGAGATCTAGTTTCCAAGGCACACCACCAGGTGGCACCACCACAGGAAGACAATGCATTACCGGTTTCTGGCTTGTTGGCCGTCATCAGATGCATGTAGTATCCTGAGATGAATGCCAACTGAAACGGCAGAACTTATATTGCGCCCCAGCAAGAACTATTGGGTACAGTTTCGTACAGTAGTTCCACCTAGGGGGCAAATGTCTACGCTTCATACCGGAGGTTACTTCAAAAACTAGATCTCTACGTACATTCATTTTTCCCATTCGGAGTTTCGCAAGTACTTATATGAAGTCTCATGCAGTTTCCGAGGGAAGTCGAATACGCCCGGTTCGTACGGTTATGGAGCCCGCAAATATTAATCATGAAAAGGAGGATCATGTCCCTAAGTTGGAACAACTAAAATACATAACAGAAATAGACTAGTAGAGATCTAGTTTCCAAGGCACACCACCAGGTGGCACCACCACAGGAAGACAATGCATTACCGGTTTCTGGCTTGTTGGCCGTCATCAGATGCATGTAGTATCCTGAGATGAATGCCAACTGAAACGGCAGAACTTATATTGCGCCCCAGCAAGAACTATTGGGTACAGTTTCGTACAGTAGTTCCACCTAGGGGGCAAATGTCTACGCTTCATACCGGAGGTTACTTCAAAAACTAGATCTCTACGTACATTCATTTTTCCCATTCGGAGTTTCGCAAGTACTTATATGAAGTCTCATGCAGTTTCCGAGGGAAGTCGAATACGCCCGGTTCGTACGGTTATGGAGCCCGCAAATATTAATCATGAAAAGGAGGATCATGTCCCTAAGTTGGAACAACTAAAATACATAACAGAAATAGACTAGTAGAGATCTAGTTTCCAAGGCACACCACCAGGTGGCACCACCACAGGAAGACAATGCATTACCGGTTTCTGGCTTGTTGGCCGTCATCAGATGCATGTAGTATCCTGAGATGAATGCCAACTGAAACGGCAGAACTTATATTGCGCCCCAGCAAGAACTATTGGGTACAGTTTCGTACAGTAGTTCCACCTAGGGGGCAAATGTCTACGCTTCATACCGGAGGTTACTTCAAAAACTAGATCTCTACGTACATTCATTTTTCCCATTCGGAGTTTCGCAAGTACTTATATGAAGTCTCATGCAGTTTCCGAGGGAAGTCGAATACGCCCGGTTCGTACGGTTATGGAGCCCGCAAATATTAATCATGAAAAGAAGGATCATGTCCCTAAGTTGGAACAACTAAAATACATAACAGAAATAGACTAGTAGAGATCTAGTTTCCAAGGCACACCACCAGGTGGCACCACCACAGGAAGACAATGCATTACCGGTTTCTGGCTTGTTGGCCGTCATCAGATGCATGAGACTTCATATAAGTACTTGCGAAACTCCGAATGGGAAAAATGAATGTACGTAGAGATCTAGTTTTTGAAGTAACCTCCGGTATGAAGCGTAGACATTTGCCCCCTAGGTGGAACTACTGTACGAAACTGTACCCAATAGTTCTTGCTGGGGCGCAATATAAGTTCTGCCGTTTCAGTTGGCATTCATCTCAGGATACTACATGCATCTGATGACGGCCAACAAGCCAGAAACCGGTAATGCATTGTCTTCCTGTGGTGGTGCCACCTGGTGGTGTGCCTTGGAAACTAGATCTCTACTAGTCTATTTCTGTTATGTATTTTAGTTGTTCCAACTTAGGGACATGATCCTCCTTTTCATGATTAATATTTGCGGGCTCCATAACCGTACGAACCGGGCGTATTCGACTTCCCTCGGAAACTGCATGAGACTTCATATAAGTACTTGCGAAACTCCGAATGGGAAAAATGAATGTACGTAGAGATCTAGTTTTTGAAGTAACCTCCGGTATGAAGCGTAGACATTTGCCCCCTAGGTGGAACTACTGTACGAAACTGTACCCAATAGTTCTTGCTGGGGCGCAATATAAGTTCTGCCGTTTCAGTTGGCATTCATCTCAGGATACTACATGCATCTGATGACGGCCAACAAGCCAGAAACCGGTAATGCATTGTCTTCCTGTGGTGGTGCCACCTGGTGGTGTGCCTTGGAAACTAGATCTCTACTAGTCTATTTCTGTTATGTATTTTAGTTGTTCCAACTTAGGGACATGATCCTCCTTTTCATGATTAATATTTGCGGGCTCCATAACCGTACGAACCGGGCGTATTCGACTTCCCTCGGAAACTGCATGAGACTTCATATAAGTACTTGCGAAACTCCGAATGGGAAAAATGAATGTACGTAGAGATCTAGTTTTTGAAGTAACCTCCGGTATGAAGCGTAGACATTTGCCCCCTAGGTGGAACTACTGTACGAAACTGTACCCAATAGTTCTTGCTGGGGCGCAATATAAGTTCTGCCGTTTCAGTTGGCATTCATCTCAGGATACTACATGCATCTGATGACGGCCAACAAGCCAGAAACCGGTAATGCATTGTCTTCCTGTGGTGGTGCCACCTGGTGGTGTGCCTTGGAAACTAGATCTCTACTAGTCTATTTCTGTTATGTATTTTAGTTGTTCCAACTTAGGGACATGATCCTCCTTTTCATGATTAATATTTGCGGGCTCCATAACCGTACGAACCGGGCGTATTCGACTTCCCTCGGAAACTGCATGAGACTTCATATAAGTACTTGCGAAACTCCGAATGGGAAAAATGAATGTACGTAGAGATCTAGTTTTTGAAGTAACCTCCGGTATGAAGCGTAGACATTTGCCCCCTAGGTGGAACTACTGTACGAAACTGTACCCAATAGTTCTTGCTGGGGCGCAATATAAGTTCTGCCGTTTCAGTTGGCATTCATCTCAGGATACTACATGCATCTGATGACGGCCAACAAGCCAGAAACCGGTAATGCATTGTCTTCCTGTGGTGGTGCCACCTGGTGGTGTGCCTTGGAAACTAGATCTCTACTAGTCTATTTCTGTTATGTATTTTAGTTGTTCCAACTTAGGGACATGATCCTCCTTTTCATGATTAATATTTGCGGGCTCCATAACCGTACGAACCGGGCGTATTCGACTTCCCTCGGAAACTGCATGAGACTTCATATAAGTACTTGCGAAACTCCGAATGGGAAAAATGAATGTACGTAGAGATCTAGTTTTTGAAGTAACCTCCGGTATGAAGCGTAGACATTTGCCCCCTAGGTGGAACTACTGTACGAAACTGTACCCAATAGTTCTTGCTGGGGCGCAATATAAGTTCTGCCGTTTCAGTTGGCATTCATCTCAGGATACTACATGCATCTGATGACGGCCAACAAGCCAGAAACCGGTAATGCATTGTCTTCCTGTGGTGGTGCCACCTGGTGGTGTGCCTTGGAAACTAGATCTCTACTAGTCTATTTCTGTTATAAAGTATAGTGTTTAATTCGCGGTAATGGTCATAACACACTTGATGAAATACACCACTAATAATACACTTGTATGCACATAATCCATTTCATATTGAGATTCATTATGATACAAATTTTTAATCAATAGAAACCCATTATCTTCCCATCAAGCGGCCCCCGTTCGCTACAGGAAGGGGGCATAGGAAAGGGAAAGGACGGAGCTCCACATTGGTGTTTCTGGATTTTTTCTCCGACGCAATATTTTCGGCGTCATAAACCTAGCCGTAGGATTCGAATTATCCCGTTGACGTTCGATATTTCCGAAGCTCTTTAAGGTGGGCGTTCAATGTAGTGTGTTTTTATTTCAAGTTGATTTCGAAAACGGTTTCACTTTTAGAACTGAAATTTTGTGGGTGAACTCAGAAAGGATTAGGGTTCTTGTTGAAATAATTTTGATCGATTTCATTCCGACAGTTAATTTTTTTTCTTTCAAAAATAGAAGAAAATGAGCCAACCCATGCTTCTGTTTTATTTCAACAGAAAGACCCATGAAAATAGTTCAACTTCCGATTAAAAGTGAATCTACTGATAATTTCGTTCAGAAGATCAACTTGAAATACGGAATTGGCAGAAAATGGCCAAATTCAAATTTTGGCGGGAAAAAATTCCTGCTTTACCCACAAATTCGCGTATTTCATAGTTCGGCGATTTTCGGATAGAGAGCGCCATTGTACATTTCATTCATGATTAGAGAGATACTCATAGAACTTATTGTGATAATGAAAGTTCTATGGAGATATTCCTTAAAATGGACGGTGGCGCCTCTATCGGCTGATCTTTCCTACTCTGTTTAAACGCCGACCTTAAACTGAATCAGAAATATTCTTTGATATTTGAACAATTCATCAAACCTGTCACAAATTTATCTCTAAGGACATGTTCCAAAGACGATTCAAACTCACATGTACTGCATTTTCAATTCCTGCTAACCATTTGTTGATCGACTCTTGGGGTTCTTGCTGCGGTGTGTACAGTTCTCCTGAAAACTGCCACTCAAGGGGAAAATTGTCTCGATAATATTTTCATCAACTCCTCATACGTTTTCATGCTTAGTTGAAATGGGTCGAGGAGACCTCCTAACACTCGGTAAGTCCTCGTGCCCATATCAGTCAGCATTACTGCGGTTCCTAAATTTCCATCATCACATTCAAAATTACGCGACATATTAAGGATTGAGTTGGGGCCATAGACACTTTGGATCAGTAGGTCAAGTACTACATTATACCAAAATTTTAGAACATTTCACGGAACGCCATTTTCCATAAGAAAATTGCAGGGTACTTTGTCGAGAAGGTCATAAAGCTCTGGAATAATCTGGATGCTTCCCTGGATTGTAAATATCACCGAATCGGAAAAGTATTTATAGTCGGTAGTCGAATTAAATGTTAACAATGTTGTCAGAAAAATCATCAACTATGTCGAGACTGAAATTTGAATGATGGAAAAACGGTTGATGTAGAGATATGTAATAATAAAATCCCACAAATGTAGGAGATGGAATTGAACACCATGGAGCATTAAATTATACGTTTAATATTCACAGATTCTCTATATGAAATTAATTGTTACCGGTACATATTAAAGATTAATATCAATGAAATACAAAATTCAGATATATGAACGATGAATCTTGTGTCAAACTTGGTATTAAATTGAGATTGAAAAATAAAATGAAACTTAGCACTTAATAATATGTGGCGATGTTTCTATCTGAACAGTATCATTTTGAAATTTTATAAACTCGAACTATACGATTAATATATCACATTAATTCACTGATAGTTATTTAATCAACTAGTTTATTAATGACAGCGATTAATGGTCGAAATATTTTAACGCGTGAGCGGAGCGAGCGCGTTAATGTTTGAGACCATTAATCGCTAGATTAATAAACGAGTTAATCACAAGATTTTTTCTGTCGACCTCATCATGAATTGAAAATAAATTAAAAAAAAATTTCATTTTGCGTAATAGACAAATTTGACATAATGTTAATTTCTGTGTTCATTTCTATATATTAATATTTATGCTCCCTATAGAAGTTTTCGAAAAATTCATGGATGGAATATAGAACATGTTGTGAAATTCTGAATAGTTTACATTTTTTTCATGAGAATAAGTTGGATTAACGATTCAATTGAGTTTTATTTTTACCTTAGACATCAACAAAATACTATTAGAAGCATTCGCCATGAACTCTTTCACATGTTCTTTTTCGATTTTTCGATCAACAGTTTGTTTTATCTGCTTATATCAAATATCAATGTTGTCTTCAGCACGAATACTTTGACCATAAATTTGCTCCTTTTCTGCAATACACGTAAAGTATGCCAACAAAACTGTTACCGAAAATTTCAGAACGTTCTTCTCCTTGCACCAAGATCGAAATTCCTCATAGGTTTTCTCATAAATTTCGGCTCTTTCCAGGTAGCATATACTTAAAGTTGCTGCTTCAGCAGTTTTTCCCACATCTAGCGTCTAGCGGTGTCGAAGGGATATTTTCGTCGATATTCATTATATAAAATAGCGTAACTCTGGTAAAATCCGATTCTGATCGAAAGCGAATAATTAAATTTGACAACTCGATTGTGCTCCGACATAGATGCATCTATGATCCGACTGAATATTTTATGTTCGGTTGCCATGATGATCATGCATTAATAGGGGCTATTAACGATCAATTTCTCGAGCGAAATCGATCGTTAATAGAACTGTTATACCGAGGTCGACGGAAATAGTATATTATTTCATTAGGAGGAGAAGTGTCACTTTTCGTGGCGATCTTGAGTTTATCCGCCGAACGGAGTGAGGCGGATAATTGAAAGCGAGCCACGAAAAGTCACTTCTTCTCCGAATGAAATATGCTATTTTATTTCCAAACGTTTTCAAATTCATACATTTATATTGTAACTTTATCAAATAAAAATGACGTTTGAATTGGAAGTTTTCGTATTCTATGCATCTATGTTCATATTGTTCATGGTAACCAAGTAATCTTTTTCGTAGCAACCACTTTTCCTGCCGCCGGAGGGAAAAGTAAATATTTCTCCGCCTAGGCGGAGAAATAGAACTTTTCGATGATCCTGTCAGTCGAGAACTGACGTTGTTATCGTACGTTTGGAAATAATAGTATATTATTTCATTAGGAGGAGAAGTGTCACTTTTCGTGGCGAGCTTGAGTTTATCCGCCGAACGGAGTGAGGCGGATAATTGAAAGCGAGCCACGAAAAGTCACTTCTTCTCCGAATGAAATATGCTATTTTATTTCCAAACGTTTTCAAATTCATGAAAATTGTACATTTATATTGTAACTTTATCAAATAAAAATGACGTTTGAATTGGAAGTTTTCGTATTCTATGCATCTATGTTCATATTGTTCATGGTAACCAAGTAATCTTTTTCGTAGCAACCACTTTTCCTGCCGCCGGAGGGAAAAGTAAATATTTCTCCGCCTAGGCGGAGAAATAGAACTTTTCGATGATCCTGTCAGTCGGGAACTGACGTTGTTATCGTACGTTTGGAAATAATAGTATATTATTTCATTAGGAGGAGAAGTGTCACTTTTCGTGGCGAGCTTGAGTTTATCCGCCGAACGGAGTGAGGCGGATAATTGAAAGCGAGCCACGAAAAGTCACTTCTTCTCCGAATGAAATATGCTATTTTATTTCCAAACGTTTTCAAATTCATGAAAATTGTACATTTATATTGTAACTTTATCAAATAAAAATGACGTTTGAATTGGAAGTTTTCGTATTCTATGCATCTATGTTCATATTGTTCATGGTAACCAAGTAATCTCTTTCGTAGCAACACTTTTCCTGCCGCCGGAGGGAAAAGTAAATATTTCTCCGCCTAGGCGGAGAAATAGAACTTTTCGATGATCCTGTCAGTCGAGAACTGACGTTGTTATCGTACGTTTGGAAATAAAATTCTTTACATAACGGGATCAGAGAGAGACACCCAAAATAATCAATTTCCTCTATTATAACATCATAGCTTTTCCTCTATAAATTTCGATGTAGAATGAGCCCATTATTTGATGTGTCTATCAATATTCATTATTGAAAAGCGTGCTTAAATCTCAAAGTTGAACCTCCATAAGACTTAAATGGTGAACAATTTCACTATGGATTTTTCGCCAAGAGTTCTGAACCCACCAATTTGACTATGAGGAATGGAACATAATCTTTGATTTTATCGTCTTTCAGGGAGTCCCGACTGTACGCCCAGCACCAAACTTCAATGCAGCAGACGATGCCGAAATTCTCAGAGGTGCCATGAAAGGCTTTGGTACAGACGAGGATATAATCATAGAGATACTTACCCAAAGATCTAACCACCAACGTCAAGCAATAGTCGAACATTTCAAAAATGTTCTCGAGAGGGTAAGTATCATCAAACCTCAATTCATTTTTATAGTGTGATTGCATTCACTGATTTATCAAAGGTTCGAAGACAACTAAACGATATATAACCTTGGAATTCTTTATGTGGCCATAATGTATAGGTGAAATGACATAGGCATCATAACTTGAGTTTGGAGGTATCAAATGTGGAACTGCCTAACATATCACACGACCCGAGTGGGTTCTATTAACCTCTGGAACTATTGAAGTAAATTAAAAAGAACTTTTCTATATAAAATAATAAAAGTCCAACGCGTGTATTTGACAGACATCATTCAATCAGAATCATTCATTTTTTCTAATTTTGATACTTATATAAAGTGACACTTTTCAAAACTCATCGACGTTTTGAAACGTCTCACTTTTCGCAACTACTTACGAAAAGTAAAATATTTCGCAACTGTTGATGTAAAGTAAATTTCTCCGTTAATTGTGGAAAATACAGAATCAATGTAAGACTAAACTACTTGAAGTATGTACCTCTTTACCTATATGTTGTTAAATTTGAAGAACTACATATTATGAAGATCAATAAGTTTATTAGTTGGGTAACTTTAACACGTGAATGGAAAAATTAATTATAAATTATTAATAATGATAACACAATTTGAGCAATTAGTGATATTGACCCCAGCTGACAACGTAGTTTTCTGTGTAGCATTAATTTGCGTATTGCCTATGTAATTTTTCCCTAGGATGTTTGTCGCAATCTTCTGTTTATTAATAACGAAATTCTCCACGTATCCTTCAGCAACCGCATCAGACTTCCATCCTTCAATCTCCATGCTGTTTGATTCTCAGTAAATCAGCTCCAGAATCCGCAAGCAGAGTAGTCGATGACCGCCGAAAACAGTGACCAGTATACAAACAAGGTTTTGGCAACTTTAAAAACTGGGCTATCATTTTCGGAAAACTTCCAAATGTTTTAATACCCACAGATTGCACTCCACATCTCCCATTCAAATATACGACAAAAAATCTGTCATGCTTATTATTTGATGGCCTTAGCATAACATAATATTTCTTTAATATTTCGATGCATTTTATACCGCAGAAATTGTCCATGCACTGCTTGGAGGATTCAAATCTGAAAGAACATGTCATCGTTGTTACAGGATCATTCTACAGAGCTTAGATGAAAAATGCCCGTGCGATTTAGAAGTTCTCGATCAGCCTGTTATATGTAATGATGTTATGTCCAAACACGAGGGTCCATGGATACAAGAACTCACTGATCTAGGAGCTAAGGTTGTTGGAAAATCATCCAAGGAACATGAAAAAGTTATTATGGAGCATTTTTTCTACACTGTTAGTAGAAATTATGAAGGCAGGTATCAAGTTGATATGCCTTTGGGTCATCCTCGTCTTCCAAATGATTTTCGATTGGCGAAAACTAGATTGTTTTAGATAGATTTTATGAAGACTACAATAACGTTTTTCAAGAATGGTTATACGAGGAAATCATTGAAGAAATTCCTGCTACAGCAATGGATTCAGAAAGTTACTATCTTCTTCATCGTCACGTCGTCAAACTGAGTAGCAGAACAACGAAAGCTGCACTCTTAAGATTTCGTGAAGAATATTCAGGACAGTTGATGATTTGAAGAAAAACATGTTAATCGTGATTCTCAAATTGAAGAAGTAGTCTCAGTCGGAAACTATGGTACCAAACGAATGGAGTAGAAAAATTGTACTATGCTGATATCATCTGATATATGTATTTCGTGGTCGGGAGGATGTTGGGACAATAGATTTCAATTTCAATGTGACAGGTTGAGTTTGTCAATCTTCGTGAAATAAATACATGATACCCTTTTTCTTCTGAGTGTGCAATATTGTTACATCATATCACCTGGTAGGCGTTATAATTCCCACAACTAGGAAAAGTGGATTTATGTTGACATAGCAAAATATTCAATGCCGAAAAGGCTTCTGGCTTCAACACTTTCCCTCATTGAATCATGCTAGTCCACTCCATTGCATTCTTCAACATTTGTAGTCTGGGTTTGAACAGAGGTTTCGTCATGATATCTGAGAGCTGGTTTTCTGAAGGCACTTCTTCACCTCAATTATATTGTCGAGCTGAGCTCACAGACAAAGGAATGTCGAATATGGATGTAATAAAAAGGATTATCGGGTTTGGAGTTCAAAAAATATCTCTCAGTGTTACTCTTTATTGATCATTCCAAGCTTTCGGCTATTGGTTTGAGCCTTCTTCAGGGAAACTAAAAAGAAAACATGGTATTACAAACATTGTACAAAAAACTCTCACATTTAACACTCACAGTCAATTTGAGGTTTGGATACTCTACATTCATGCATCAAACGAAAAATATCGGTAGGAAAACATTCTTTATATTCACTTTTTCAACTTCTATTAAAATATGCCGTAATGAAATTATTAACACGTTTTGCATAAGAATGAAATTCAGTGGTCAGCGCTATCAATCATGGAACTTATATATCTCGGTTCTTCTACAGTGGCTTTATACAAGACAGTGGCGACAATAGACGTTCACGTTTTGATTGGTCCGACTGTTTTCGACACTAATGGCGGACTTTCATTGTTTTGTGGTCATGTCATAGTGACAAAAAGCTCAAGATCGAGTCAAATGTCAAACAGCATGACACTCAAAGGTATACAAATATCCGCCATGTCTGTGCAAAAACGCGTTTTATGACCCTATTGTCGCCACTGTCTTGTATAAAGCCACTGTAGGTTCTTCCCGGTGCCCTCTGTGCCAACTCAATGATGTTACAACAGATGTGACTTATCTCGTCAGTGTCCGTTTGAATGTTAATATTATTTCCGTGTCTGCTTATTTATACATACTCAAGGAAAATGCGTTTTTTCGGGTTAGATTAATTTCTTAGCACGTCAACAGTGTTGAAATCTATTACATGGCCAGACTCAACAGTGTGTTTGGATAGACCTGTCTTCTTGTTTCGTAGGCCTACATCCCGCTGGTGCTCTTCGAGTCGAATCTTCAGTTTGCGCCCCGCCCCGTCTGTCCCACGTAGCATGCTTCGCAAGAACCGCAATCGATCTTGTAGATCGCATTTATTGAGTTTAACTTTTCCTCTTTGTCTTTTAATTTTGAAAAAAATTACAGAACTTAATTTGTTGGGAACTTTGCAAGCTATTTTAAAGTGCGAGTACTTCTGTTTAATTAAGGAGGTGATCTTAGGTGAACGGCCGTTATAAAACTGATAGTTGGTGTCTTCCGATTAGGCTTGCCCGCCTCCAGAGACTTCTTGGCTACCTGGGACAGACGGCACACTGAACGAAAACTCATTTACCAACTTAAGGGGGTAGGAGTTTTTCAGTTACATCCTCCTTAGTGTTCTCAGGTTGTCAGCGTAGTGTGCTGGGTCAGAAACATTCCTATATAATTACGTCGTCTACGAATTTTTTTATGTATGGTACCCCAAAAGTCAGTTTGGGTATTATGGCTTCATCCAGCAAGTCGTCCATTACCATCTGGGCCAAAATCGACCGAGCCCATCAGTGTACTCTTTATCTGCTTAAAGAAACAACCATTAAAATAATATACAATAAGTTGTTTCAAATATCAATCTCAAAACACCCAAAAAATCATCTTTTTCGAGCGGACTCATCAGTGAAATATTGTCCCCTCTTTTCTCTACAGACCGCATACATGCCTCCAACGTGATATTCATAAATAAGGACACCACATCTTACCTGGCATAATATGATCTGAAGGTATCTTGAAGTCTCTTATTGAGGAGACAAACTCGAAAGAATCTTTAACGTAATAAGGGTTTTGTGTGCTGTAGGATGAAGTCAGTATCTCCTTAACGAAAATTGATATCTTTATGTTTGGGGTGTTTAGGCTGGAAATGATGGGTCTCAATTGCAAGGCCTTTTTTGTGGATCTTAGGTAAGGAGTAAAACTTGAGTGAAACCGAGTTTTAAGTGAACAGTCTCTTGGCTGTGCTTTCGTCTAATTTTCATTCATTTTTCAACTTTAAAATATGTCGGTTTATTCTGCCTTGATGCTTCTCGGTAGGATCTTCTGTTAGGGTCGTGTAGTAATTTGGATCGTTGAGTATCTCCATAGATTTATCGATATATACCTGTTTTCCGATGACAACGGTTACATTCCCTTTATCATATTTGGTAACCATCAGTTCGTCGTGTTGCTTTAGGAATCTTCTTGCGTTGGAAACTTGTTTCTGTATATAGGAATTGTTTTTGTGGTTCTTTTTATTGTTCAAATTAGTTATAATATTGGTTGCTTTCGCTCTCAAGAAGTTTCTGTCATTTCCTTGTGTTCTACTAATGGTGGACTGAAAATCAGCCAAAAAGCCCATCACATCACACTTGGTTGGATCATTAACACCGAGAGAGACAAGATCGCTCCCACATCGTCAGGAATCTCCACGTTTGTTAGGTTTTTTAGCCATTTCCTTTGGAAATTTATTTTATGCTGGTTTTTATGTTTCTCTAGCATTTTCAAAAATTTATTGTTCTGAGTTGACTTCATCCTATGAAATCTCCTGTTAAATCTGATAACCTCCTTTCTCGCAAATTCATCCGTTATATGATCTGGCAGTATTTCTTTGGTTTCCATTTCCACTGAGAGAGAACACAGAAGTGTTCTCTCTAAACGAGCAAGACTGTCCAAACACACTGTTGAATCTGGCCATGTAACGGATTTTAACAACTTTAGGTCTTTTCGGAAACCTACTCTGGGTTACTAACTCGATCCACTGAGGTAACGTGACGGATCTTCTTGGATCACAGACCCGGTCTTAAGTTTACGAACTATCAGGTTTAGGATTTGAAGTGTCAGTAGATCATAACATAACCAATAATTTTAAGATTTTTTTCTCAGTTAAAGTTTGGAATTCAACACATTTCACATTGCGCCAAATTCTCTTCTCTTTCTATAATTATTGATTAGTTATTATGAAATTATTATAGAATAGAATATTATTATTATAAAGTGGAAGGCTTATTCCCGCGTTTTCAAGATACGAAACTAAACTGCCGTGCGCATGCGGAGGATCTAGCGACCCTGCTTTCGAGTAGGGTTACGATAAATCAACCCGAGTTACTGATCGGGTTAGCAGCTCTGTACTTTCGGAACACGGGTTGGATGTTCGGATTAGGTAAACGAACGCAAAGGTTAGGGATCCAGTGAACCCGAGTAAGTTTCCGAAAAGGCCTGCTAGGATACGAATCTAACCCGAAAAAACGCATTTTCCATGAGTCTGTAGAAATAAGCAGACACGGTCGACACGGAAATAATATTAACATTCAAACGGACACTGACAAGAATCACATCTATTGTAACATCATTGAGTTGGCACAGAGGGCGCGACCACCGGGAAGAACCGAGGTAAGTTTCATGATTGATAGCGCTGACCACTAAATTTCATTCTTATGCAAAGCGAGGTTAATTATTTCATTACGGCTTAATTTATTAGAAGTTGAAAAAGTGAATATATATTAATTTACATAACAAGTCCGGAAAATAGGGTTTTTTTTTGGACGAATAGACAAAATTATAGGACGGGCCGGAGGCGAGTCCTGGAAGTCTGTGAGTCCAAAAAAACTATTTTCGGGCGTGTTGCGTACAATATTTTTCGGCAACCGTGTAGAATTACAAATCAATGAGACGACACATTTCTTTATTATACATTTTGATTATTATTTGAATTGAACAGAACTGTCATCCGTTATTTCGTTGTTATTGTGATGATCATGACAATGACAACAACGACGTGAGTTTTTCCGGCCTAGTCCGGAAAGTACGTACTTTCCGGACTAGGTCGGGAAATGTTACTTTCTGAAAGAAAAAGCGTCCGGGTAGTGGGTACTTTCCGGACGGTTGCCGAAAAAAGTATGAGAAATAATTAAAATAAATTCACTTTGTTTTCTATGTAAAAGATTTCGTGGGATCGGAATGTTTTGGGGAATAAGACACTATGTCATTCCTTTAAGCGACGTCTCGCAACTTTATTTGTTGCTTCTTCAGGCTCTACAAAATAAAAACAAACATCTTTCAATTCATTCACACACAAGCAGACAAACAACATGGAACCAATAAAATCATAACTATATAAAATAAATAAAATAACATACCTCGGAAGTGGCAAATGTCCGAGAATTTCCCATAAATATATAAATAATTTCGATATAAACATGTAAATCTTAGAAAGTTAGGCAGGTATTGTCAAAATTCTTCGGCAAACGTAAACAATGGGTAGCGCGCTCCAAAACCTGTTTAAATTCTGATACATTCTTCGCGGCGACCGGACATCCCCACCCCCTTCATGCTATAAACGTCTTCAAATTAATACATAAAATAATAAATAAATAAATAATATAAACTGATTCAAATCACAGTTCTTTCATTTCTGATTTTGGAATATAAATTGAGGATATTGTGGTATATTGCACTTAAACCCAAGCAGTCAGTCCCTAAGTTGATATTTTTCGTCGTGTTAATTTGGATCATTTCCCCAATATTGCGTTTCAACCAATTCGACTCTCTATCTAAAACTGTCGTCCCTTCGAAGTTGAAATTATGACCGGTCTCGAAGTGATGTACTGCTAGCGCGGTTTTGTTATTTTTGGTCTGATTATGATTCTTGCAGTCATTTTTATGTTGGTTTAATCGAGACTTAAGATATTGTTTCGTTTGTCCTATATACGACCTATTGCAGGAACATGGTATTTTGTAAACGACGTTTGATTGATCGGTCAGTGGTATTGGATCTTTCAACTTCGTGAAAAGGCAGGTCGTAGTTTTTACGCTGTAATACGCCAATTGAGTGTTCTGTCCGAGAACACTGTTGATATTTTGCGATAAGTTATTCACAAAAGGGAACCTGAAATATTTGGTATTTGAAGCTTTTACCGAGTTCTCAGCACGTTCAATTTCGGCGAAACACCTAGATATGCACTGACTCACGAAGGTTCTGGGATAATTGTTCTTTTTTAGAATGGTTTTAATTTTATTTATGTTGGCGGCGTGGTAGGAACAATTGCTTAGATTCACCATTCTGTTTAATAGACCTTTAACCACCGCTACTTTTTGACAAATGGGATTATTAGAGTGATAATTTAAGATTCTACCCGAACTGGTCGTTTTTGTGAACCAGTTTGTCATTAGTTCGCCACCTTCTATCCTTATTACTTCTACGTCTAAAAACGTTATTTTTTTGTCCTGTTCTTTTTCCATAGTGAATTGTAAGTTTGGGTGGTATGAGTTGAAGCAATTAAGAACGATGTCCTCGAATCCTTCAGGTATGGCTGTTATTGAATCGTCCACATATAACCAGAAAAAAGGTATTATGAACTCCAGGTTGGAGTTGGTTTCTGTCGTGATAGAGAACCTGGAGTTCATAATACCTTTTTTCTGGTTATATGTGGACGATTGGGATATGGGACGATTGACTGCTTGGGTTTAAGTGCAATATACCACAATATCCTCAATTTATATTCCAAAATCAGAAATGAAAGAACTGTGATTTGAATCAGTTTATATTATTCATTTATTTATTATTTTATGTATTAATTTGAAGACGTTTATAGCATGAAGGGGGTGGGGATGTCCGGTCGCCGCGAAGAATGTATCAGAATTTAAACAGGTTTTGGAGCGCGCTACCCATTGTTTACGTTTGCCGAAGAATTTTGACAATACCTGCCTAACTTTCTAAGATTTACATGTTTATATCGAAATTATTTATATATTAATGGGAAATTGACGGACATTTGCCACTTCCGAGGTATGTTATTTTATTTATTTTATACAGGGTCTTTCACGAGGAACCTCACCCATATTTATACGGGAAACTACTGAACGTATTTTCATGAAATTCAGCACTTATAAGTATTTCACGATACTGATGAAATCTAAAATATTTTCAAGGCATGAGCACCTCCGGTTTTTCCGGAAATGACGTCAACTTCCGTTTTTCAAATTAGAACACCATTTTTTTATTGCAGAAATAGATTCCTTAAAAAATTTCAAGTTATTTTGATGTAACATTTTTCAGTTTTGGTTGGAAAATTCTCTCTGAGCGGGAAAATTCGAAAAAAAAAATCGAAAATAGAGCTCCGCTGAAACAAGAATAACTTTGAGGTTTTTGGATGGAAAATTTTCATTTTTGGGATTTTTCAAGATGTAAGATTGATGTATCCACTTTAAAAATTGAAATCGCGATTCATGATACAGGGGGTGAAAAAATCGCTTTCAAAGTTAGGGATGACAAAATCGTGAAAAATAAATTTTTTCAAATTAGAACCAGATTTTTTTATGGCAGATATTGAATCTACGTTAAAAAATAATGTGAGTGTATACATCACACCCTTGCCCTAAAGTGGATATTTTCTGAGTTATTCACAAAAAACTGTTTTTCGTCTTGAATTTTCAGCTATTTCTTTTCCCTTCACGCCAAAAAGATGAAATTTTCAGGAACTGTTACTTAAACCATGTTTCAGATTTTACTACCCTAATATGCAAGAGAAAAAAGTTACTGGTTGTTCCTAAATAGATGGCGAATTTGGATTCGAATTTGTATCGGAAACCTCTTTATTTCAACTAATCGGCCATCGGTTTTCTCTCCAGTGATAAATAAATAATTCCTTATGAACCATATGCAAAAACTTACCATGTTTTACATTCTTTTTTTTAATGATAGATATCATTAATTACATGCTACTGAATAAAGAGGAATTTGGCAGATGTATTTAATGATATCTATCATTAAAAAAAAGAATGTAAAACATGGTAAGTTTTTGCATATGGTTCATAAGTGTTGGAATATTAATTTATTTTGATGATTACGTTTTGCTCTGTGACAAAGTGAGTCTGTCACTACGAATGTTTATGTCATATTGTTATTGTTAATTGTGCAGAATAAACTCGCATTAAATCGTTTAATCCATTAGGTTATGGGCTCCATGCTATCACCTCTGTAGTGAACGCGAGTTTTTTGTGATCGCAAATCTAACCAAACCCGTCCGCCATGTCCGTTCAGAGTTTGCCGGTGGAACGGTTGAAAGGTCGAGAAAATTTTGACTCATGGCAGTTTGGTATGAAGGCTCTTTTAGAAGATCTTGATTTGTGGGATTGTGTACTGGGAACCGAACAGGACACCAAGAAGGACATAAAGTGTAAATCGAAAATAATCCTGTCAATCGAACCACTCAACTACGTCCATGTACAGTCTGCAAAGTCAGCCTTGGAAGCATGGAACAACCTCAGGGCAGCATTTGAGGATTCCGGATTGACGCGTCGTGTAGGACTCCTCCGAGTTCTAATTTCGACAACCCTTGAAAAAAGTGGTTCAGTTGAAAATTATGTGAACACCATCGTCACAACTGCACATAAATTAAATGGAATCGGTCTCATCGTAAGTGATGAATGGATTGGAACTATTCTCCTAGCTGGTTTACCGGTCAAATATGAACCTATGATTATGGGAATAGAGAGCTCTGGCATAAAAGTTACCGCAGACTCCATCAAAACAAAGCTACTGCAGGACATTTCGATCGCCGAATCTTCAAAATCGATCGAAAACTTAGCGATGTATGGAACAGGTTCCGGTAGCAGTTCATCTCGACGTTCCAATAACAAGAACTTTGAAAAAGTGCGTTGTTACGAGTGTAACGGCTACGGTCATATTTCGAAAAACTGTACCAAGAAAAAGAACCGTAACCAAGGAAAACATGATAAGACGTCGAATCAAACTAAAAACAAACAAATGCTTTTCGCCGCGTATTCCGCACAAAATACCGCGGAATGGTTTCTTGATTCGGGCGCATCGGAACATTTAACAAATTGTGAAGTGATGAACAATATTCAAAAATCGTCGCCGATCACCATTTCTACAGCTAACGACGGAAAGATGAATACGACGACTGTGGGCTCCGTTGACCTTTCGATTACCATGGATGGTCGTCAGTCCGATATTGAAGTTCAAAACGTTTATTTTGTTCCGAATTTGAAAGTGAACTTATTGTCTGTTAGTCAAATAGTTCGTAAAGGCAATACAGTGATATTTACTAACGATGGTGGAAAAATCATCAATGAAAATGGAAATGTTATTGCTTCTGCCAGTCATGTAAACAATTTGTTCAAGCTAGATGTATCTCGTCGAAATGGCTCCGTATTTTCAGCAAAATGCATTGATCAAGATATCTGGCATAATCGAATGGTACACTTGAATTACAACAGCTTGACTGAATTAAATAATGGACTTGTTCATGGAATTAAATTCTCGCCATCTAGACAACCCAACGTCTGTGAAGTATGTGTTGTTGGAAAAAGCCACCGTTTACCATTTGAACTGAGTTCATCTACTTCAAACAATATTTTGGACTTAGTACATTCCGATTTAATTGGTCCGGTAGAACATGACTCAATGGCTGGATCACGATATATTCTCACTTTTCTGGACGATTTTAGCCGAAAATGTTTTGTTTATTTTCTAAAATCAAAAAGTGAAGCAGCTGAAACTTTTGAGTGCTTCAAACAATTTGCTGAAACTCAGACTGGAAAGAAACTCAAAATCGTCCGTACTGACAATGGAAAAGAATTTTGTAATAGAAGATTCGACAATTTCTGCAAAAGAAACGGAATCAACCACCAAACAAGTTGTCCGTACACCCCCCAGCAAAACGGACGTGCAGAACGTTTGGGGCGAACCATAATGGACCGTGCTCGTTGCCTACTTTTTCAGGCTGAGCTCCCAAACAGTTTTTGGGCAGAAGCTGTGTATACAGCTGTTTACATAATGAATCGTTCTCCGGTAAAATCACAGGAAAAGACACCTGAAGAAGTATGGAGTGGAATCAAGCCTACTGTTGCGCATTTACGAATTTTTGGATGTAAAGCGTTTGTCCACGTTCCTGCCGAAAAGCGCAAAAAGCTTGACCGTCGAGCCCTTCCATGTATCTTCATGGGGTATAGCCTTGAATCTAAGGCATACAGATTTTATGACCCATGTAAAAAGACTATTTTAATTTCAAGAGATGTCACATTTGCAGAGAATGAAAAGGGATGCTCATTGTTGAAGAAACGCCGTGAGCCGCAAGAAGGATCTTTTTATCAGTGTGATGAACTGGCAGAAATTGAAGACCCAGTTCATGATGATCCTGTGCCGCCACCTGTTGATATCCCGTCTACTCCAGAGAGCATATTGGTTGGCAATAGTGATTCCATCGTGAATGATTCACCAAGCAGGGAGCAAGTGGATGACGCAAATTTTGTGCCGTCAACCCACTTAGAGAATCCAGCTTCTGATGATTCTTCTCGACCGCAAAGGAATCGAAATCCCCCAACATACCTGAAGGACTTTGAAACCTACAGCTGTATCAGTGGAGAACCTGGTGACCCAACCACTGTTTATGAAGCAATGGAACGTGCAGACTGGACTCAGTGGAAGAAAGCCATGGACCAGGAGTATCAGAGCCAAATGGAAAATCATACTTGGATTCTGACCGACTTACCTCCTGGAAAGAAGCCATTGAATTGCAAATGGGTTTTTCGAACCAAAAGAAATGCTTCAGGAGAAATAGTGAAGAAGAAGGCACGCCTTGTTGTCAAAGGTTGCGCTCAAAGAAAAGGTGTGAATTATGATGAAACCTTCTCACCTGTCGTTCGTTACAGTTCAATAAGATACCTTTTAGCTCTAGCAGCTGAGCTTGATCTTGAAATAGATCAAATGGATGCAGTCAGCGCATTCCTCCAAGGAGATTTGAAAGATGAAGTGTATATGCTTCAACCTGAAGGATACAATTCTGGCAATAAAGTTTGTAAATTGATGAAAAGCCTTTATGGTCTGAAACAAGCAAGTAGAATCTGGAATCAAAAATTGGATGAAAGTCTGAAGAGCTTTGGATTGAAACAATCTAGTTTTGACCCTTGCGTTTATCATAAAATAAGTAAAAGCAGTACATTGATTGTGGCCATATGGGTGGATGACATTCTGATATTTTCTGATAAAGTCAGAGATAAATGCCATCTGAAGGGTCAGCTGTCCAAGAAATTCAAAATGGTCGATTTAGGTGAAGCAAAAAATGTGCTTGGCTTCCAAATCACCAGAAACAGGGAGGATAAAAAATTGTGGATTTCTCAGGAATCATATCTGAGCCAAATTTTGGAAAAATTCAATATGACAACCTGCTGCCCAGCTGCGACTCCTTCAACCCCAGGAGAAAAACTGAAGAAATCGCCACCAGGAAATGAAGAAACTGCAAGAAATTGGCCTTACCAAGAAGCTGTGGGAAGCTTGCTATTTGCTTCTCAAGTTTCACGTCCAGATATTGCTCATGCCGTTAGCAATGTGAGCCGGTTCAATTCAAACCCAGCTCCAGAACATTGGACTGCCGTCAAGAGAATTTTGCGTTACATCAAAGGAACCACATCTGCAAAATTGGAATATGATGGAAAAAAACCTTCTCCAATTATTGGCTACTGTGATGCTGACTGGGCAAATGATCTTGAAGACAGGAGGTCCACTACAGGATACATCTTCATGAAATGTGGACCAATATCTTGGGCAACGAAGAAGCAACCAACTGTTGCATTGTCGACCACAGAGGCAGAATACATGTCTGCATCAGCTGCCACTCAAGAGGCATTATGGCTCAGGGGACTTGCTGAAGAAATGCAGCCATCAGATGCCAATGGCCCGACGACGATCTACATGGACAACCAAGGAGCTCTACATCTAGCATTAAATGGTGCTTATCAAGCTCGAACCAAACACATCGATATTCGTCACCACTTTCTGCGTGAGAAAGTCCAACTAAACAAATTGACTTTCAAGTATGTACCCACTAAAGACATGGTTGCCGACTCTCTGACAAAGGCTCTGGACGGCGAAAAATTTCATCGTTGCATAAGTCTACAGGGAGTGAAGAAAATCATCAAATAGGGAGGATGTTGGAATATTAATTTATTTTGATGATTACGTTTTGCTCTGTGACAAAGTGAGTCTGTCACTACGAATGTTTATGTCATATTGTTATTGTTAATTGTGCAGAATAAACTCGCATTAAATCGTTTAATCCATTAATAAGGAATTATTTATTTATCACTGGAGAGAAAACCGATGGCCGATTAGTTGAAATAAAGAGGTTTCCGATACAAATTCGAATCCAAATTCGTCATATATTTAGGAACAACCTGTAACTTTTTTCTCTTGCATATTAGGGTAGTAAAATCTGAAACATGGTTTGAGTAGCAGTTCTTGAAAATTTCACCTTTTTGGCGTGAAGGGAAAAGAAATAGCTGAAAATTCAAGACGAAAAACAGTTTTTTGTGAATAACTCAGAAAATATACACTACAGGGCAAGGGTGCGATGCATACACTCACATTATTTTTTAACGTAGATTCAATATCTGCAATAAAAAAATGGGGTTCTTATTTGAAAAAATTGATTTTTCACGATTTTGTCATCCCTAACTTTGAAAGCGATTTTTTCACCCCCTGTATCATGAATCGCGATTTCGATTTTTAAAGTGGATACATCAATCTTACATCTTGAAAAATCCAAAAAATGAAAATTTTCCATACAAAAACCTCAAAGTTATTCTTGTTTCAGCGGAGCTCTATTTTCGATTTTTTTTTTTTATTTTCCCGCTCAGAGAGAATTTTCCAACCAAAACTGAAAAATGTTACATCAAAATAACTTGAAATTTTCTAAGGAATCTATTTCTGCAATAAAAAAATGGTGTTCTGATTTGAAAAACGGAAGTTGACGTCATTTCCGGAAAAACCGGAGGTGCTCATGCCTTGAAAATATTTTAGATTTCATCAGCATCGTGAAATACTTATAAGTGCTGAATTTCATGAAAATACGTTCAGTAGTTTCCCGTAAATATGGGTGAGGTTCCTCGTGAAAGACCCATGTATAGTTATGATTTTATTGGTTCCATGTTGTTTGTCTGCTTGTGTGTGAATGAATTGAAAGATGTTTGTTTTTATTTTGTAGAGCCTGAAGAAGCAGCAAATAAAGTTGCGAAACGTCGCTTAATGGAATGACATAGTGTCTTATTCCCCAAAACATTCCGATCCCACGAAATCTTTCACATATTAAAGAAGGAATACGATAGAAACTGAATTTGTTTTCTATCACTTAATTTATTAAATAAAGATTTAATAGTGACTCGAGTTTCGTAGTCTTACTACATTTTCAAACTGGTCTATTTCAGGTTATGTCAGGTACTTATATATGGCGGAGAGGCTTCGGGTCGTGCAGAACTCCAAAAAGCGGGAAATTCCATAGGTCCGTCTGCTCGTTTAATAGTTTAATTGTATGGCTATTTAGATGCCTGAGGATTTCTACCGATTCCAAGATGTCCATTTCTTGCCTTTCGGGACCAGGTGTAGGATTTAGAGACTATCCAATTGTGGGATGCATGATTTGTTTGTAAAAAATGGTTCGCAAAATTGGAATTATCCTTACGATGTTTGAATGACGCCTGGTGTTCTTTGAACCTCTTTGTGAAAGTTCTTCCTGTCTGGCCTATACATACGCTATTGCATTCATTACAACTCAATTTAAAAACTCCTGAATTATCAAACCGGTTGTTTTTATCTTAAGCATTAATAAATGAATTTGAGACTTTATAAGATGGCGTAAAAGCTATTTTTATGTCATTTGTTGAAATTGTTTGGGCTATCTTTTGTGAAATTGGTCCAAAATATGTCAGTTTGGCAAATTTTTTATTGTTATCTATATCAGAGCTGGGGTATATTTGTTTTGAAATTATTTGTTTCTTTATCGAAATTATTATTGTAAGCTATTTGTGTGTTCCCAACATTCATCCAACTCAAGAGCACCACAAACAACATCCAATAAAGAAGAGCTGTAGAAGCCGGAAAAATTAGATGGCTGAAGGAAGAAACTAGAAAAGGGCTCAGTTTTTCGAGACAACTTATTCTTACATATAAAGGTATTGCATTCTGAACAAGATTGTAGACTCCACCTGGTTGAATTTGATATATTAGATGATAAAACCAGATACACCATTTCAATAATTAATCATAAAAAATATACTACTCAATCTAAAAAACTTGACAACTTAATAAAGAAAAAACAAAACAATACAAAACAAACACCAATTTCCAACAAATCATTCCATAACAGATTCATTAACTATTCAAATACAACCTTTTCCACAGAAGAAATTAAGCTCCTTGAAAATGGCCCAAAATGTAACCCCAACATACCTTCAAAAAATATCATTGAAACATTAGTATGCGAAACAGAATTAGCATTGATTAACACGCCAGATTCCAACTTCACCAAAGAAAAAATTAAGAAATTAATTCAAAGAAACCATACAGGATCGCAAAAGTATAAAGAAAAATCAATAGTAAAATCAATACAAACCAAAATTCGAAACAATAATTTAGTAATGACCAAAGCTGACCAAAGGAAACTCGATCGTTACTCTATCCAAAGACGATTATGATAAAAAAATATATGATTTTTTAGAAAAAGAATGCCCAGTAAAACTTAAAAAGGATCCTACTGCAAATATTCAACTCAAACTCAAAACAACTCTCAAAGACATCGAAATTCTTCTTCCAAATTATGGAAAATTCAAAATTGTTAATATGAACCCTACTTCTCCTAAACTATATGGTCTTATAAAAATACATAAGGATCAATCACCAATACGTCCCATTGTATCATATAGCAATAGCCCCCTTGCGAAATTAGCCTCTAAATTAAACATAATTTTCAAAGAACATACAAACTTCAACTCACCACATTCGATAAAAAATTCAATTGATCTCACATTTAAACTAAAAAATCTTACCTCACCACATAACAGCTTCCTAGTGTCATTCGATGTCCCTAATATGTTCCCGAGTATACCAAATGCCGAGTGTCTAGATTTAGTCGACGATATAATTACCAAAAATAACATCAATCCCGTCATCAAAGATGAAATTTTAACCCTCTTTGAACTTTGTACAGAAGAAAACTACTTTCAATTCAACCATAATTTTTATAAACAAAAAGATGGACTGGCAATGGGCTCCCCTCTAGTCCACTTCTTGCGGATCTTTATGTCTCACTTTGAAGGAAAATTTCTGAAAACTGCACACGCAAAACATATAAAATTTTGGTTTAGATATGTGGACGACATATTGGTATGCTTCTGCGGCACATATTCAGAACTAGAAAACACCTTAAAGTCCCTTCATTGTCTCCACCATAAGGTCAAATTTACTATGGAGTTACAAAATAACAACCAAATTAATTTTCTGGACCTAACCATAACCCAAAAGAGCGATGGTTTTTCCTTTGACATATTTAGAAAACTCACGATGTCTGATACAACCATTTCCAACTTTTCAATCCATCCTAATTCTCAAAAACTCGCTGCTTATAAATCAATGATTCATAGAGCATGTTCAGTTCCCTTAGACATAATTTCTCGAAAAAGGGAATTGAATACCATCACACAACTAGATCACAATAATAATTTCGTTAAAGAAACCATATACTCCCTTATAAATTAAAAGAAGAAACAAATAATTTCAAAACAAATATACCCCAGCTCTGCTAAACTGACATATTTTGGACCAATTTCACAGAAGATAGCCCAAACAATTTTAACAAATGACATAAAAATAGCTTTTATCTATTTCAGTATCGTAATGAGTTCATTACAGTTCTAAAAACAGTGCTGTAATGAACTCATTACAGCATTGTTTTCAGTTATATTTTCCGTATTTTGGTTGTCAGCACTGGCTTTCGCTCCTATCAATTTTCAACACACGTCAATTTGGAAATGTCATCTTCGTAACAGTCACCAACTGCAAAGATACAATACAAAAGTGACTAGGATGAGTTTTTCATTGAATTTCAACAGTATTTCACGAAATTTGACTGAAATAGAGAGAATATCGTCTAATACTCGTTGCAGAATGCAATTCCAACACTCATGCGTTCGAAAACTCGCTCCTTCCTCGCTCGTTTCCGAATTTCGCATTCGTATTGGAATAGGAGCCCATTCTGCAACTAGTTTTAGAATATACTATTATACCATCTTATAAAGTCTCAAATTTATTTTTTAATGCTAAAGATAAAAACAACCGGTTTGATAATTCAGGAGTTTATAAATTGAGTTGTAATGAATGCAATAGCGTATATATAGTCCAGACAGGAAGAACTGTCACAAAGAGGTTCAACGAACACCAGGGCCTCTATTCTTGAAAACCAGGGAGTAGAACGATCGAGAGAACGGTGACGTGGCCCTACTAATCAGTAGGGCCACGTCGCCGTTTTCTCGATCGTTCTACTCCCTGGTTTTCAAGAATAAAGGCCCAGGCGTCATTCAAACATCGTAAGGATAATTCCAATTTTGCGAACCATTTTTTACAAACAAATCATGCCTTCCCACAATTGGATAGTCTCGAAATCCTACACCTGGTCCCGAAAGGCAAAAAAATGGACATCTTGGAATCGGTAGAAATCCTCAAGCATTTAAATAGCCCTACAAATAAACTATTAAACGAGCAGACGGACCTATGGAATTCCCCGCTTTTTGGAGTTCTGCACGACCCGAAGCCTCTCCGCCATATACAGGGTGTCCGCTAAACCTTGTACAATATTGAAACTGGTGATAGACCAGGTCATGACTGTTCAGAATATCAGAATTTCACCTCAGTAAAAATATCACCATTTTCGAGATAATGGGCATTTTCTAAATAATTGGTGGGATTCAAATCTGGCATTTTACCTCTATTTCTTGAAAAATGTATCAAGTTCTGAAAAACTGTTTTGCACGTCTGAAAGCATCACTCATCATTAATCTTCAGCAACAAAGATATTTGAATTAGTCTCAATTTGTAGACATCGCACTCAAAAAACGGAGGTGAGGTAGTGATTTTCTAGATATTTAGAAAATGCCCATTATCTCGAGAATGGTGATAACATCTTGGAAACCCATAGTGTTATCGAATGAATAAGGAATTGGTCTAAAAACACTATATGTATAGGAACTCTTTAATAATCCATAGACAAGGCTGACATGTTTCGGCATTCCGCCATTTTCAAAGCCATCTAAAAATATAGTTCTTATGAGTGAAATGTGAGTTGCCTAATCATAAGGTGATAGGAGATTGAATGAAAACTCACTATTATGATCGAAGTTCCAAATAAAAATATGAATTTGTCCTAGTCAGGACTCAAGTCTGGGGTCAACATTTGCAAGACAAAAATATTACAGATACACAATTAGGGAATAAAATATTAGAAATCTCCACTACATGTCGAATACAGGCCATCCAAACAAAGAATGTCCAGTCAACATGGTCACAAAACAAGTCGACAGATGAGCGATAGCGGGTCCTCTTCTTCCCAAAACAATCTTATTAATTCGAAAGATCTATACAGGATGTCAATTTAAAATACAGTAAAGTCACAAATCACGAAAATAACGACAAAACTTACGAAAAGTTAACAAGTTAAAAATTAATAGAGGTCAACAAGTTCAAATTGTCAACCATTTCAAAATTTAAGAAGTCAGTAAGATAAAAAAAAAGTAAGATAAAAAAATTTTAAAAAGTGAACATGTCAAAATTTAGATAGGTTAAAAAATAATAAATAAATAAGCTCTTTACTTAAAATGGCAAAATTAAAACAATCAGCAAGAAACAAACTTAAAAGAACCAGATAATGATGGTGATGGTGTTGTAGTGAAGTGGGAGTGAGTTGGCAACTTGATAGTCTAGGGGAACCGATCTAGGTGGAGTCTATCCAATATTCAAACGTTTATCCAGCAGCCTGAATGACTCCTGAAAATTATTCACCATGGTTGAATTACGAGTGCTGTAGTTCGGGATATTAAGGTGTTTATAGATTTCAACCTCCTCCAAAATTTCAAGTCTTTTGCCATAACTACAATGGTGCAACAGTTTGCTGTTTAATTCTTTATTGAAGTGGTGGTCGTTTTCTTTCAAATGTACTCCGAATACAGATTTATTGTTGTCTACTACTCTAGAGCTGGTCAAATGCTCTCTTATCCTGGAGTCGATATTTCTTCCAGATCTACCAACATAGATGGTGTTACAATCTGCGCATTCCAACCTGTAAACGCCAGATTTGTTCAAAGGATTAATTACATCCTTATTGTGAACAAGATGTTGGTACAAGGTATTAGTTGACTTGAAAGAAACTCTTACATTGCACATTCTACCAAGCAAACTACCAACTTTCTGCGATATGCCACCATGAAAAGGGATACTGGTGTACTGCTTTATAATATCTTCCTCACTGTTCAACCCTATCTGGGAAACCGGTGGTGAACTCTCAACATTTCTCAATTTATTCCTGTACTTTAAAATCAAATCGTCAACCTTTCTGGGATCGTGTCCATTTTGAGCAGCTATATATTTAATGACCGATGTTTCCTTTTGGATTTTTTCTTCATCTAATGGGGTCCGAAACATTCTGTATACGTAGGTTCGGAAAGCGGCAAATTTATGACTAGGGTGGTGGCAAGAGAGCTTATTCAGGGAGTGTACGGTCTGACTGGGTTTCCTGAATATGTCGAACAATATGTCGGTCTCCGATCTGTAAAGTGTCAAATCTAAGAAATTCAGGCTCTTGTTGTTTTCCATTTCTAGCGTGAATTTTATTTTTATATGAAGTTTATTTATCCAGTCATAGAAATCCGTGAGTTCTTGTACACTACCGTTCCAACCAATTATGACATCATCAACATATCTAAACCAGAACACAATCCTGTTTTTGAACGGATTATTATCAACCATGATAAGCTTGTTCTCCAAATATGCCATGAAGATCTCCGCGAAAAGCGGTGACAAGCAATTTCCCATACTCAAACCTTCCTCCTGAAAATACACTTTCTTGTTGAAAGTGAAAAAATTCTGTTCCAAGCACAGTTTTGAAAGATTGAAAATACTATCAACCAAACTGTCTGTCAAGTTAGATCGAAACAGGAGTTTTTTGAAAATCTGCAAAGTCTGAGGCACAGGAACTGTGGTGAATAGGTTGGTTACATCAAATGAAGCTAATATGGTGTTATGATCGATTTTTAAATCCCTCAATCTATCGACAAGGTCCAAGGAATTCTTCAAGCTATACTGAGATCTATAATTGAGATTTTTTTCAAGAAAACTGCTCAAATACTGAGACAATTTGTACGCGAGGGTATCACAAAAGGAAACTACTGGTCTTATTGGAATATTATCCTTATGTATCTTAGGAAGACCGTACAGTCTTGGAGAGTTAAAGTTCATTGGGAGCAGTGTTTTCCAGTTCCCAATCAAAGACGGTCCAAAAGAATTCAGAGTAAGCTTGAAACTTGCAGTATATGAATTAACGGAAGATAATGGTCTCTCTATGAAGTTGTTTTCACTCAAGAAGGTAGTTACTTTCTGAGCATAGGTGTCCTTGTTCATAATCACCAGACAATTGCCTTTGTCAGCCTTAGATATGATTAGGCCGTCCTTATTAATTTTTTCTTTAATTGATCTCAATGATCTATAGAATTCTCTGACTACAGGGCTAACTCTCTGAACTGTCTGTCTGAAATTGCTCAGTAAGGTGATTACATGATGTTTTACGGGAAATAAGTTCTGATTTCTACAACTTCTAAAAAATGTCTCTGTTGAAACAACTATATCCTCAATTATCTTACTTTTGTTCAAGACAGGTAATGAAAACTTAAGACCCATATTGAGGAGCTTGGTTTCCTGATCAGAAAAAACCGTTTGGATCAGATTTAAAACTCTAGGGTGAAATTTGAAATCTATTTTCGTAGGTGAAATATCTTCCACCCGGCTATTATCTCTCAGGCGTTGAAGTTTCTTATGGTGTATTTTACGTTGTATTTGACCAAGTGCATATGTTCTTCTGTTCTGAATCTGGACTAGTTCGCGAAATTGTGATTCGGATAATTTACCTTTCAGAATATTCTGGACTATGTTAAGCTTTATGTTGTTTAGATGTCGTTTCTTATTCCACTTCCTAATTTCCCACTTCAGCAATTTCCTCCTAAGAAATTGAATGCCATTATGTAAATATCCATCATCCACTCGAACTCTTCCCCAGCTCAACCATCTAGGTGTTAGGTTCTCAGTCAGACATGTTTTGCAAAACTCTATATGACCCCCAAACCTTGAAGACTTCGTAGACAAGTATCCATATTTACGGGTTAAAACGGCCAGACTCGCCAATAACATAACATCTTGGAAACCCATAGTGTTATCGAATGAATAAGGAATTGGTCTAAAAACACTATATGTATAGGAACTCTTTAATAATCCATAGACAAGGCTGACATGTTTCGGCATTCCGCCATTTTCAAAGCCATCTAAAAATATAGTTCTTATGAGTGAAATGTGAGTTGCCTAATCATAAGGTGATAGGAGATTGAATGAAAACTCACTATTATGATCGAAGTTCCAAATAAAAATATGAATTTGTCCTAGTCAGGACTCAAGTCTGGGGTCAACATTTGCAAGACAAAAATATTACAGATACACAATTAGGGAATAAAATATTAGAAATCTCCACTACATGTCGAATACAGGCCATCCAAACAAAGAATGTCCAGTCAACATGGTCACAAAACAAGTCGACAGATGAGCGATAGCGGGTCCTCTTCTTCCCAAAACAATCTTATTAATTCGAAAGATCTATACAGGATGTCAATTTAAAATACAGTAAAGTCACAAATCACGAAAATAACGACAAAACTTACGAAAAGTTAACAAGTTAAAAATTAATAGAGGTCAACAAGTTCAAATTGTCAACCATTTCAAAATTTAAGAAGTCAGTAAGATAAAAAAAAAAGTAAGATAAAAAAATTTTAAAAAGTGAACATGTCAAAATTTAGATAGGTTAAAAAATAATAAATAAATAAGCTCTTTACTTAAAATGGCAAAATTAAAGCAATCAGCAAGAAACAAACTTAAAAGAACCAGATAATGATGGTGATGGTGTTGTAGTGAAGTGGGAGTGAGTTGGCAACTTGATAGTCTAGGGGAACCGATCTAGGTGGAGTCTATCCAATATTCAAACGTTTATCCAGCAGCCTGAATGACTCCTGAAAATTATTCACCATGGTTGAATTAAGAGTGCTGTAGTTCGGGATATTAAGGTGTTTATAGATTTCAACCTCCTCCAAAATTTCAAGTCTTTTGCCATAACTACAATGGTGCAACAGTTTGCTGTTTAATTCTTTATTGAAGTGGTGGTCGTTTTCTTTCAAATGTACTCCGAATACAGATTTATTGTTGTCTACTACTCTAGAGCTGGTCAAATGCTCTCTTATCCTGGAGTCGATATTTCTTCCAGATCTACCAACATAGATGGTGTTACAATCTGCGCATTCCAACCTGTAAACGCCAGATTTGTTCAAAGGATTAATTACATCCTTATTGTGAACAAGATGTTGGTACAAGGTATTAGTTGACTTGAAAGAAACTCTTACATTGCACATTCTACCAAGCAAACTACCAACTTTCTGCGATATGCCACCATGAAAAGGGATACTGGTGTACTGCTTTATAATATCTTCCTCACTGTTCAACCCTATCTGGGAAACCGGTGGTGAACTCTCAACATTTCTCAATTTATTCCTGTACTTTAAAATCAAATCGTCAACCTTTCTGGGATCGTGTCCATTTTGAGCAGCTATATATTTAATGACCGATGTTTCCTTTTGGATTTTTTCTTCATCTAATGGGGTCCGAAACATTCTGTATACGTAGGTTCGGAAAGCGGCAAATTTATGACTAGGGTGGTGGCAAGAGAGCTTATTCAGGGAGTGTACGGTCTGACTGGGTTTCCTGAATATGTGGAACAATATGTCGGTCTCCGATCTGTAAAGTGTCAAATCTAAGAAATTCAGGCTCTTGTTGTTTTCCATTTCTAGCGTGAATTTTATTTTTATATGAAGTTTATTTATCCAGTCATAGAAATCCGTGAGTTCTTGTACACTACCGTTCCAACCAATTATGACATCATCAACATATCTAAACCAGAACACAATCCTGTTTTTGAACGGATTATTATCAACCATGATAAGCTTGTTCTCCAAATATGCCATGAAGATCTCCGCGAAAAGCGGTGACAAGCAATTTCCCATACTCAAACCTTCCTCCTGAAAATACACTTTCTTGTTGAAAGTGAAAAAATTCTGTTCCAAGCACAGTTTTGAAAGATTGAAAATACTATCAACCAAACTGTCTGTCAAGTTAGATCGAAACAGGAGTTTTTTGAAAATCTGCAAAGTCTGAGGCACAGGAACTGTGGTGAATAGGTTGGTTACATCAAATGAAGCTAATATGGTGTTATGATCGATTTTTAAATCCCTCAATCTATCGACAAGGTCTAAGGAATTCTTCAAGCTATACTGAGATCTATAATTGAGATTTTTTTCAAGAAAACTGCTCAAATACTGAGACAATTTGTACGCGAGGGTATCACAAAAGGAAACTGAATGGTGATATTTTTAGTGAGGTGAAATTCTGATATTCTGAACAGTCATTACCTGGTCTATCACCAGTTTCAGTATTGTACAAGGTTTACCGGACACCCTGTATAAGTACCTGAAACAACCTGGAATAGACCAGTTTGAAAATGTAGTAAGACTACGAAACTCGAGTCACTATTGAATCTGTATTTAATAAATTAAGTGATAGAAAACAAAGTAAATTTATTTTAATTATTCCTCATCATAAACTGTCACAAAGTAACGGACTACTCTATCCAATATTCGAAAAAAGTATTTTTCCCTACCGAAATTTTTCGTTCGATGCATGAATGTAGAGTATCCAAACCTCAAATTGACTGAGTGTTTTAAATATAAGAGTTTTTTGTAAAATGTTTCAATGTTTGTAATACCATGTCTAACGAAGTTTGCGAGAGCGCTTATCGGCTGGTTTCTTTGGTGATGAGGCAGAATTTCTTCGAGTTTGATGGTCAATTTTATGAACAACCTGACGGACTTAGCATGTGTAATTGCCTTTCGCCGCTCCTGGCTGAGATTTTCATGGCATTCTTCAGTCTCATTTTTATTGACGACAACCCTTTTAGACGTTATATTACGTTCTGGTACCTTAAACTGAAGAGAGTCGCGAACCAGATCGTATTTTCTGTATTCAGAAAGGAAACCACCACCAGTCATACCATACACGAGGATTCTTGCCATTTCACAGGACATAAGTTGTCAGCCTTCAGAGCTTACATTGACCGAGCTTTGTCTTTACCATTGTCTAGAAAATGCTTCCTTGAGGACATCGCAGTCATCAAATCCATCGCATCCGAAAACGGATTTTATCCCCACATTGTAGACCGGTTGATAGTGAGAAAAGCCGCCACCTCTCGTGGCAGTTCACAAACCGACCTTGCGACATCACAAACGGACGTAAAATATGCCAGTCTCCCGTTCTCAGGATAACTTTGGGCCAGATTTTGGTTCGGAACAAGACACCTGTCCCTTAGCTTGAGAGGAGTGGAGTATATAAACCCAGCTGCGGGGAGATGAGCTGTCCCGCCGTGTACATTGGGCGAAGTGGAAGAGCAATAGGTACAAGAGTTCGCGAACATCTACAAAGTAGCAAGTGTTCTTTTAATAACAAGTCGGTCTTCGGGGTACACTTGAGAGTAACTCTAAAAATAATGTGACGGTATTCTAAATCCAATATGGCGGAACATCCAAGACGGCGGAGTAGTTATTTTTTATGCACTTCAGTAATATGGGTATCAAATGAAAGGGATTGCCGAGGATATTTAGAAATAACTAAAAAGTGAAAATAAAGTATAAGCAGAAAAAACTTTCCGAAGAAAGATTTTATTTGAATGCTCTAAAAAAAAGAAAATAAAATCTTCCTTTAAAATTTCAACTATCAACTCATAACCTCATTATACGGAATTTATATGATCATAAAAGCCTGTCGCGCGATTTACTTGTGTGAATGAACTAGTACCTATTCAATTGAGTATCTTAATCAGCTTAATGCGATTTTTTTTATATCAGTTTAATTATACTTATAGGTACTTACACTGACCTCGCAACAAGTTTTTATGATCATATAAATTCTGTATAATGAGGTTATGAGTTGATAGTTGAAATATTTAAGGAAGATTTTATTTTCTTTTTTTGGAGCATTTAAATAAAAGCTTTCTTCGAAAAGTTTTTTTTGCTTATAATTTATTGCACTCTGATGTTTCATGATCCAGGGAGCATTTCAAGCATGCCTCGGAGGCTAAAGCAGTTGGTAGTCGCCTGTCCCCATTTTTGACACCAATGGCATTGGATAATTTTCCTTGATGTACTATAACGTGTCCATTCTATACCCGTGTGCGTGAGGACTTTATATTCATTTGTAGTTGTTTATGTGTGACTGATTTGTCCGTTATGATAAGGTAATTTGGTGCCACTCATTTTGTGGACGTTTTAAGTAGGAATATTTAGGTCGGTGAGTTCCGACATTATTTCCTCGGTGTCTGGGTTGTTTTCCAAGCTCCTCACAACAAAAGCATGTGTTTTTTCAGTTTTCAGAGTAAAGCTGTGAAATTTTTGACCAATCTCTATAAAGTTTTCTTCAGCTTTTTCACAATCTTCGATTGTATGGATGAAAATGTTCGTATACAGGGTCTTTCACGAGGAACCTCACCCATATTTATACGGGAAACTACTGAACGTATTTTCATGAAATTCAGCACTTATGAGTATTTCACGATGCTGATGAAATCCAAAATATTTTCAAGGCATGAGCACCTCCGGTTTTTCCGGAAATGACGTCAACTTCCGTTTTTCAAATTAGAACACAATTTTTTCATTGCAGAAATAGATTCCTTAGAAAATTTCAAGTTATTTTGATGTAACATTTTTCAGTTTTGGTTGGAAAGGTCTCTCTGAGCGGGAAAATTCGAAAAAAAATCGAAAATAGAGCTCCGCTGGAACAAGAATAACTTCGAGGTTTTTGGATGGAAAATTTTCATTTTTGAAATTTTTCAAGATGAAAGATTGATGTATTCACTTTAAAAATCGAAATCGCGATTCATGATACAGGGGGTGAAAAAATCGCTTTCAAACATAGGGATGACAAAATCGTGAAAAATCAATTTTTTCAAATTAGAACCCCATTTTTTATGGCAGATATTGAATCTACGTTAAAAAACAATGTGAGTGTATGCATCACACCCTTGCCCTAAAGTGGATATTTTCTGAGTTATTCACAAATAACTGTTTTTCGTCTAGAATTTTCAGCTATTTCTTTTCCCTTCACGCCAAAAAGATGAAATTTTCAGGAAGCGTTACTTAAACCAGGTTTTAGATTTTACTACCCTAATATGCAAGAGAAAAAAGTTACAGGTTGTTCCTTATTACATGGCGAATTTGGATTCGAATTTGTATCGGAAACCTCTTTATTTCAACTAATCGGCCATCGGTTTTCTCTCCAGTGATAAATAAATAATTCCTTATGAACCATATGCAAAAACTTACCATGTTTCACATTCTTTTTTTTTAATGATAAATATCATTGATTACATCTGCCAAATTCCTCTTTATTCAGTAGCATGTAATTAATGATATCTATCATTAAAAAAAAAGAATGTAAAACATGGTAAGTTTTTGCATATGGTTCATAAGGAATTATTTATTTATCACTGGAGAGAAAACCGATGGCCGATTAGTTGAAATAAAGAGGTTTCCGATACAAATTCGAATCCAAATTCGCCATCTATTTAGGAACAACCTGTAACTTTTTTCTCTTGCATATTAGGGTAGTAAAATCTAAAACATGGTTTAAGTAACAGTTCCTGAAAATTTCATCTTTTTGGCGTGAAGGGAAAAGAAATAGCTGAAAATTCAAGACGAAAAACAGTTTTTTGTGAATAACTCAGAAAATATCCACTTTAGGGCAAGGGTGTGATGCATACACTCACATTATTTTTTAACGTAGATTCAATATCTGCCATAAAAAAATGGGGTTCTAATTTAAAAAAATTGATTTTTCACGATTTTGTCATCCCTAACTTTGAAAGCGATTTTTTCACCCCCTGTATCATGAATCGCGATTTCGATTCTTAAAGTCGATACATCAATCTTTCATCTTGAAAAACCCCAAAAATGAAAATTTTCCATCCAAAAACCTCGAAGTTATTCTTGTTTCAGCGGAGCTCTATTTTCGATTTTTTTTTCGAATTTTCCCGCTCAGAGAGAATTTTCCAATCAAAACTGAAAAATGTTACATCAAAATAACTTGAAATTTTCTAAGGAATCTATTCCTGCAATAAAAAAATGGTGTTCTAATTTGAAAAACGGAAGTTGACGTCATTTCCGGAAAAACCGGAGGTGCTCATGCCTTGAAAATATTTTAGATTTCATCAGCATCGTGAAATACTTATAAGTGCTGAATTTCATGAAAATACGTTCAGTAGTTTCCCGTATAAATATGGTTGAGGTTCCTCGTGAAAGACCCTGTATTGTTTACCATATTTGAGAAGGAATTTACCTTTTGCGAGTCAGAAACTGAATCGCCCTAATTACTGCTCTAGGGGCTTACACCAGAGATACTTATTAGATTATTTCGTTTCAATCGAGTTCTTGCATGAAAATTTAAACATTAATTATTTGTCCGAAATTCGAATATGAGAAATTGGTTGAACAACCTCAAAGGGTTTATTGTCCACCATGAAGGGGAGCCATGCTGCCCCTTCAATCCGACAGTAGCTGATAAAGCAGAAAATTCTTGAACTAGAATCAATTACACAATAATTTCAGATCGAATAAACTTCCTTCAGAAAAAAAAAACAAAGCCTATGTTACTACCTCAATTCATCGTCAACATACATTCATATACACAAAAAACATAACCCTCCTTCTGGCACAATTTCTAGGTAACTCGCTGGTTGTAAATAATTTCCGGTCTAATGCTCATTGATCTTTATTCATCCAAATAGAGGGAGCCAATAGTGACCGTCACTTCAGAATGAATATGTTGAGGGGAATTCTTTCAACAAAGACTCGCAGAATTCAAGCAAGGTTCAGACGAGGTTTACTTTCAACAGGACGGCGCTACGGCTCACGCAGCCATTCGATCAATAGCCCATGTCATTTCCCGCAGAAAAGACATCAATGGGTCCCCAACACGTCTCCCTATACGGCCCGTGCTATTTTTAGCGTGGGGACAATTGAAGACAAGGATCTACAAATGCCGTCCAAAAAAACTTCCATTCAAACTCCAACATATGCATTAATCGCTTTTACGGATTCATTCGAAATGTCAATTTTCGAAAACAGAATTCGAAGAATTTACTTCGTATTCAAAAATTTAATAATATACAGGTTTCTCCATTGGAAAAAACGATGATTCTACCATAATACGGCCTTTCTCTGCACCAGTTCAAATATTGATGACACTGGACTGCAGTCGAAGAAGCACAAATCGTGGGCGGCATGGAAAAAGTTCAAATGACGATACATTGTATGACGTATGTTTAGAAATCAATCTTCTTATTCTTCTAAAGGACCCCGCACTTTTTGTATGTAAAGTGGCGACCGGTCAAATTTTCTGAAAGTCTGGTATGTTGTTATACCCGACTCAGTGGCCAAAAGTGTCAATGGGCCCAACCCAATCCTATGGCTAGTTTTCTGAATACGGGGTGTTAAAGTTGAAAATTGCCCAGATTTTTGGATTTATTTTTTAATTATTTAGTGTTAGATTGGATTTCTGTTGCATACCTACAAACGTTTACTACATGTTCTAGGTATGAAATTACTGGATACGTATGATTCAAAATATTTATATTCACAGGGTGATTCAGGAGTATATGACGGTAGTTTTTTGCCAAAATTCACTTTTTCTACTGCGACGTCAGGAAGGCATATTTTCGAAATGTTCTCTTCGATATGTATTTGGATGAGAAAATGTTGCACAGTACATATTTTTTATACAGGGTGTTTCACAGGGAGAACCCTTAGACATAATCATTTTTTTAAGGATTAATTCGAAACCCTGTATTTTTGAATTGATTTTTGGGGAAAGTAATACCACAAACATATGTGTGTCTCTAATCTCCAAAATGTTCATGGTGGTTTATTCATAGGAAGGTATTCTATTTTTAGAAAAGTACAAAAAACTGTATTCGAAAATTTCCTCGGTCAAATGCAACTATTCTCTCATTATATATTGATTTCTACAACATCTCCAGGGTTATGAATTCTGAATCCGATACCATGACCAGTTTTCGAGATACAGGTCGTAAAATTGGGGAATCAATGATTTCATCAGTTTTTTTTTTCAAATTGAAAAGCCGAATTGATATAATGTTGCGCCCATGAATTCAATATGAGTAGGTACAGATAAGATGCGCATGGAAAGGTTCAGCTAAAATATTAATTGTTATAGGGTGATTCACGAATAAATCACCATAGCTTCTGCAAACAATTCAAAGCATAAGTATTTTTGGTATGGTTGCCAATATGGCTCACACTTTATGAAAAGTAATCATAATGAAGTATTTCCGACTGAAGATTCCGGACGATTAGGTATTAACTTCATGGAATAATTTCTCTATGACTAAACTGTAGAATTATCGTGAATCACCCTGTAACAACAATAAATATTTTAGCTGAACCTTTTCATGTGCATCTTATCTGGACTCATATTTAACTCATGGGCGCAAGCTTAAATCAATCCAGCCTTTCAATTTGAAAAAAAAAACTGATGAAATCATTTATTCTCCACTTTAACGCCATCTGTATCTCGAAAACTAGTCATAGTATCGGATTCAGAATTCATACCTCTGGAGATGTTGTAGGAATCAATATATAGTGAGAAAATAGTTGCATTTGACCGAGGTTATTTTCGAATGCAGGGTGTTCATGTTTTTTGTACTTTTTCCAAAATAGAATACCTTCCTATGGATAAACCACCATGAATATTTTGGAGATTAGGTACACACATATGTTTGTGGTATTACTTTCCCCAAAAATCAATTCAAAAATACAGGGTTTCGAATTAATCCTTAAAAAAATGATTATGTCTAGGGGTTCTCCCTGTGAAACACCCTGTATAAAAAATATGTACTGTGCAACATTTTCTCGTCCAAATACATATCGAAGAGAACATTTCGAAAATTTGCCTTCCTGACGTCGCAGTAGAAAAAGTGAATTTTGGCAAAAAACTACCGTCATATATTCGTGAATCACCCTGTAAATATAAATATTTTTAATCATACGTATCCACTAATTACAATACAAGAACACCTAGTAAACGTGTGTATGCAACACAAATCCAATCTAACTCTTAATAATTGAACAATAAATCCGAAAATCTGGGCAATTTTCAACTTTAACACCCCGTATTTAGAAAACTAGCCATAGGATTGAGTTGGGTCCAGTGACACTTTTGGTCACAACATACCGAACTTTCAGAAAATTTGACCGGTCGCCACTTTACTTATAAAAAGTGCGGGGTCCTTTGCTGTCTACAGACGACAAATACCCATTACCGTCATTGTAACTAACCTGGCGATAGGGCCATTGGCCAACAATCATCTCGATAGGAAACAATTCTAGGTCCATCAGAATTACTCAAATCGTGTGATAATTTTGATGTCTGCGGATTCAGTAACTCTACTATTAGATCTTCGTAAATCATGTTCTTCACGAAAAAAAATGAAGATGAGACTTTGTTTTGGAGATGCGATGAGCAGATCCGGACATTTTAGCCTATATATTATTATAGAATGAGGCTGCTGAAGCCTTCATGAATATATAAATGTTCGTTTTTGCAAAAACTCAACCTAATTATTAAAGATAATTAGATGAGGTTATTCTTGCATGCTGAAAAAATATCATTTTGTTGCCATAACACAATTTCAACAAATTATTCCATCTGGGTCCACTTCTTGAGTCTAACTCGAACGCCTGCGACAGGAGCCATCTAGCGTGTTTGAGTTGGGTGATTCCTAGGTTGGCTCCTTAAGCTAAGCGTCCACATGTCCGCATCGGACGCATCGGACGAATCGGATCAAACGGATTTCGGTATTCTTTGTATAGAAACTCGTGCAAGCCCGTCCACAGACCCGCAACGGACGCATCGGAGCATCGGCATTTCTACAATTAGTGGAGTGCCTGGAGCATTCAAGCTCGGACTAGAGTTATAGTGAATGAATTGATACGATCGATGTGGGATATTGTTTTTCAAACTATAATTTGCAATGTTTACCAATTTTTTTTTTGTGCAATTAATTTTTTCATTGTTTAAACAAATTATTATAAAAAATTACTGTTTGACCATATATTTTCAATTTAAACAGTAATTTTTTTTTATTTATATGTTGAATCTCACCTGAGTAGACATATAGGAACATTTTTCAAAGATACCTGTGAATAAAAATACCAGTAGGGATCTCGAACGTGGAGGGGAGAGCGCAGCGACAGCTGCTATTATCTCTAATATATAAAATTCTCCTGTCTGCATCTTTGTTACCGAACTCCTCCGAAACGGCTGTACCGATTTTCGTGAAATTTTGTGTGCATATCGGGTAGGACTGGGAATCTGCCAACATTTATTTTTCATCCCCCTTAATGATAAGGAGGGTCCACCCCTAACTATTTTTTCAATTTTTTCGGACAAATTTTTTTATTTTAATTTTTTTATTATACGGCATACAAAAATACATATAACCCTAAATTTTCACCCCTCTACGATCAACCCCTTTTTCTAACACAACCTAACCTAACCTAAATTGAACTCTTTCAGGCTAGTTTTTCATTTTTATTGGCCAACATCTATTTTTCATCCCCCTAAATGTTAGGGCTTGTCCACCCCTAATTTTTTTTTACATTTTTTGGGTAAAAATTTCTTATTTCAATTTCTTCATGATACAGCATACAAAAATACATATAACCCTAAAACTCTAGAATGGATCGTTTGCTATAATGTCTATTGCTACTGGAATTACTGGAGATAAAGAGATAAATTGTTACGATGCTTTTGAAGCAGGTTTGAAGGCAATGAAAAAAACAGAGGGACAAAATTTACGTGAATTAAAATTGTCAAGGAAAAATAAAATAAATTCTTTATTGGCGAAAAATAGCAAACTTAAAATTCATGACGAGATTATTCCTGTTGACCCATTACTGCTGTTTCAACGTATTTGTGTTTTAAAAAAAACCGACGAAGAACTTAAAAATTATATGAATTACGAATTGGCACCAAATCCACTTGCTGTATTTGAAGATGAAACTTTGCAATGATATGTGACCATTATGTAAGATATTTGAAAAATAATTATGATAGTAACACATATGTGGTATTTGATGGGTATAAAAAAGGTAGTATTAAATCAGCCGAACGGAATCGTCGTGCATTAAAAAATAAATGTGCAGATATTGAATTTGATGAACATATACCTTTAAAAATTGCTCAAGATAAATGTTTGACAAATAGTAAAAATAAAATTCGCTTGATAGAAATGTTGGGAGTTAAATTAGCTGACAACAATATATTTACATGCCAAGCGGAAAGCGATGCCGACAAATTAATTGTTGAGACGGCAATGAATTTGGAATCAAAAGATGATGTTATAGTTTCAGAAGATATCGATTTCTTAGTGATATTAACGGCATTGGTAGATAAAGATCGTGAAATATATTTTCTAAAACCATCCCGAGGCAAAGTTCAACAGAAGATATTTTCATCGAAATGTTTAGAAAAATCATTACCAAACTGTAAAGAACATATTCTTTTTTTACATGCCTTTACGTGTTGTGACACTACTTCTGCATTTTTCAATAAAGGAAAAATTAAGTTTGCCAAAAATTTTGACAAATGGATTGATTTACACGACTCAGTAAAAGTATTCAAAAATATCAATGAAGACCCCAATAATATATTTCAAGCAGGTGTGGCATGTATTTTGAGTTTATATGGCGCTCCGTCTAACACTCATGATTTAAATACATTAAGGTTCAATTCTTTCATAAAAGCAACAGCCAAAAATACAAGTGTTCTTTTGTCATCACTGCCTCCAACAACTGATGCAGCGTTTGAGCACCTTAAAAGAGTGTACCTACAAATTCAGATATGGCTAGGAAATGACGTACTCATTGAACATCCCAATAACTATGAATCAATTACCTGCTCCGGATAATTTATTACAAATGCTATTTTGTAATTGCAAAAAGGGATGTGGAGCTGCGTGTGGATGCAGAAAAATTTGTTTACACTGCAGTCTAATGTCTACATTGTCTACAGTGCAGCGAAAATAGTTGTTCCAATACTTCACCCATTATACAGATAGATGAAGTAGAAGAAATTATTTGATGTTGACAACAATGTTATATATTTAAATAAACGGATTTTGTACTAATAATTTTTTTTTCATGGTCGTAATTAATTACATTATTTCTTTAAATGTACACAATAGAGTACGTTTCATTTATAATTGAACTGGCCGAGAAATTCCATTGTACATAGCAGCTGTCGCTCCGCTCTCCCCTCCACGTTCGAGATGTCTACTGGTATTTTTATTCACGGGTATCTTTGAAAAATGTTCCTCTATGTCTACTCAGGTGAGATTCAACATATAAATACAAAAAAATTACTGTTTAAAGTGAAAATATATGGTCAAACATTAATTTTTTATAATAATTTGTTTAAACAATGAAAAAATGGATTGCACAAAAAAAAATTTGGTAAACATTGCAATTTATAGTTTAAAAAACAATATCCCACATCGATCATATTATTTCATTCACTATTACTCCAATCCGAGGTTTTACGGTTTTGAATGCTCCAGGCACTCCACTAAATGGAGATCCGTAAATCCGATCCGTCCGATGCGTACGATGCGGACATGTGGACGCTTAGCTTTAGTCGCACCTTTATAGTATAGGCATGTAGGGATAACATTTAAAATAAGTAGTTGGCAGTGGAATACACCTTCCGAGTTTTTGATTCACAGACTGAACGACGCGTGTGTAGACAAGCCTCCTAGATCGTACCTGTCGCTCTGCACACTTAATTGGCGCGTGAAGAGCGGGATGAAGTCTCGACTCTGGAATGACTTATGAGTTGTTATTAATAAATTTGGAATGATATAATAATATGTCTTTTTTCCTAGTGTTCTGTGAGTTCTTTACAAATCCTCTATGGATCTTTTCATGAACTAAAAAAAAGCTCGAAAATTCTGAAATATCTTATTATTGTTTCGTTTCCTTAGGATCTTATCGAGGATGTCAAAGGAGAACTAGGAGGTGATTTTGAAAAAGTCATAGTGGCTCTTCTCACACCTCCAAATGAGTTTTTATGCAAGGAGTTGAAGAACGCAATGAATGGAGCAGGAACTGATGAAAGCACCCTAATAGAAATTATCTGTTCTAAATCGAATGAGGAAATAGAGAAAATTGTAGAATGCTACGAGCACTGTAAGTGAAAATCTTTTCGGGGAATCGAAATGGATCACTTTGAAAATAAAAAAAAAAACATAAATCTCCATCATTACCTTGAATAGTATATTTTTTATGTTTATCCTATCTAAGATTCATATTCTTCATAATTACGAATGGACAAATTCCAACGGTGTATTCTCATTATTTTATTAGTGGTCAATAAAAGGCGGTAATCACGAAAAAATTTTGTGTTAGATGAATAATTAATTGGTCCCACGCGAATAGTATTGTAGTATGTATGAACAACCTGCATATTTCGTACGTGAAATGAGGAGGACTATGTTAGAAGTTTGACCTAACACGCAGAGCCAGAGCTGTAAGGTTATCACCATTGTCATTTATGTTTATCTATGATGATGTTATTCGAACAAGTGAACATTTATAATGAATATATAACAATTGGCTTGGAACATTCATGCAGAGGTGTCTGAGAGTCTATTGATTGTTAGTCAACAGTAATTGCCGGTAGTACACAGTTATCATCTGTGTTCAGTATGGTTGAGAAATAAACCCCTTTGATGAGTCTGCATCTTATTATTCACCATCCCTCAACTGTATACCCATTGACCGAACCTACCCTAGCAGGGGCATCACATTCTCAATGTGAGAGAATGATTTTGATATATATAAAAGAGATGAGATGGAAACATTCACAAAAGGTTGAAGCAGTACACAGCTATATCTGACGCAGCATAATCTTCAGAGAGATTTTCAGATATCAAGAAATGCGTTTCGATTTTTAATTCAGTTGCTCAATAGACAAATTTTGTCAAAGTGAAAAAAGTAACTGCTGAGTTTCAAGTTTATGGTTTTCTTTGAAAACGCAGTAACTTTTCAGGATGACCTAATTTTTGCACATCTGCACATTAATAGATTTTCAATGTTGGAATATGTACTTATGTTCCTTTCCTTCAGGTTGCGGAAGGTGATCCTAGAAGAAGGACCAAAAAAATAAATATTTAATTGCAGAAAATGACCTCCAAGCAATATTCAAATTCTCAATTCAAATATTTATTTATTATTTACTCGTATGAAATCATGCAATTTCCTTCAAAATTCTAATACCTCACCCTCCACAAGAGGAATTTATAACATCAAAGAACTCTCATTAGCTTGAGGCATGAACCTACATGCAGACAAGCCCTCTAGTGCAGTAGGATTGAAAATTCCACATCAAACTTTCAAACTCACAAAATTTCCAAACTCACATGAAACCAGTCGTACGAGGTCGGTTTTTACAGAAGATTATGCTCTATTGGAATCACATAATTCGAAATGTGTTCTACAATTTCTCTTTTGCAAATTGTAGACTGCATTCATTTCGCATATAAATATAACTAACTCTGTCCCGTGATTTCAGATGAGTAGGGAATTAACCCTAATTTTTTATTTGCTGTAGCTTGCCCATTCGTCATTGAATTCAAATCAGTGCAATAAACCAGAAATATTATAAAAGTAGAAATCCGATGGACTCTTCATTGCATACCATTAAGTAAAATAATGTCAAATAGGGTAGACATTTTATTACCAGCCATTATCGCATTTAAGTTCTTATTCATTTACCCTGTAGTTTGTAGCATTGATTAGTCTGAATTTTTTCAGTATATGAAAGACCTCTGGTAGAGCAAGTATGCTCGGAGACATCTGGTAATTTAGGACGTTTCCTGACATTAATCTTAACGAAAACACGAAATGACTGCAATGATATTGATGATGGTGATGCTAGAACGAAGGCTGAAGAACTTTACGCAGGTGGTGAAGGTCAGCTTGGAACAGATGAGAGCATTTTCTACAAGGTGATAGCCCATGAGAGTTTTGCCCAACTTCGCAGAATATTCGAGGAATACAAGGACCTCTCTGGAAATACCATAGAACAGGCATTGAAGCATGAGCTGAGTGGAGATTACTTGGATGCACTTCTAGCAGTAGGTTCGTGTAGTTTTACAAAATTCAATTAACTACCGATGTTAATTCCACAAAATTGTAGAATATTTTTATTCGAACATTCATAGTTCAGCCAAATAGAGAAAATTTCAGATAATGATTTTTTCAGTTGAATGTGTTCAAAGTCCATCGATATTCTTTGCCAGAAAACTTCACAATGCCATGGATGGTGTAGGAACAGATGACGACACATTGATAAGAATAATTGTTAGTAGGTCTGAAGTCGATTTGAGAACCATTAAAGAAGAGTTTGAAAAGATGTACGATAAGACATTGGAGAGTTGCATAGAGGTAAGAAACTTTGAGGTTTCGCCATATTATGTGTATCAAGTAAGTACCTATCGGTGTGAAACCACTGGGTGTTATGTTTCTTGCTCATTGATTACCCAGATCTGTATTTCCAACAGACGCCCATATTATAATGGAAGGGCTCGTGGTGAAGTTATAGTGTAAATTGGAATCATAATAGCCATTTATGTAACAAGTACATAAATTAGGTATTTATGGACGGGTCAAAAAGTTATGACCGAGCGAGAGTAGCGAGCGAGAACAATAATTTGAGCAAGTCCCTAAGCCTAATTATGTACGAGTTGCATACAAAGCTTTATGTTCGACTGCAATGCAGAAATTTCATTTTCTGAAATAGAAATTTTAAAATTCGTCGCCCTATTACTGAAAAATATTAAGTGTGCTTCTACTTTTCTCACCTTAGTAACCAACGATCTTTCATTTACTTTGTTAATTTTGTGGCAAACGTCATAATAATAGTGCGGCAGAAGAAAGCGCAGAAAATTTAGCCGAAAGCGCCAAAGAATCTCTCTCACCCACTGAATCAAAAAGTGCTCATTAAAATATATATGTGGCCTATAACAAGTGGTGTGAAACGAAGAAAATTGTAAAATCGACAGAAGACCGCTTACTCCAGTAGTGAATTGAAAGTTCTTTACAATGGACTCAATGTTACTCAATGTTACGAGCAACAATAAAATTGAATGAAGGGATAGACAGTTTTTTAAGAGGTTTTTAAGAGGACAACAAAGTCTATGTTGAGTGGTAAGGGCTATTATAGTCTTAGAGAGTACTTTGATGATCCTCTGTTATAATGATTTTGTTTTCTATGCTGTTATTTTTTTCTGATATATTTCATGGTGTATACTTGATTTTGACTTGTCTCATGCATTGAATGTCTTAAGGGATGAATAAAGCTTATTATTATTATTATTATTATTATATTATTGTACTCACCTTTACAAAGGTTGTAACCAACAGACTAACATCTGAATTCGACCCATATCAACCAGTGGAGCAGGCAGGTTTTAGGTGGGGTTTTTCCACAATCGACCATTTGCAGGTGGTCAGGAAACTCTTTGAAAAATCTGTTGAGTATAACATACCCGTTCATATGGCGTTTGTCGACTTTCACAAGGCATTCGATTCAATTGAAATTGGTTTTGTATCGAAATCTATGGACAGCGCACGCATTGACTCTAGGTATAGTGCGTTAATTGAAAACAACGACAACGAGGAGTACGACAAGGAGACACCATTTCGCCAAAGCTTTTTACATTGGCCCTCGAAGATGTCTTTAAGAGACTGGATTGGAGGAATAGAGGGATTAAAGTAGATGGAATATATCTAAACAACCTCCGCTTTGCCGATGACATCGTACTAATATCAGATGATGTCAAAGAGATCGAGTTAATGCTCCAGGAGTTGAATAAAGAGACAAAAAGGGTGGGACTGAAAATGAACATGACAGAGACGAAAATAACGAGTCCAGAACTCATACGGATCTGTTTAGACAACACCGTCATCGGAAATGTAACTGAATATAATTATTTGGGCCATATCATAACTCTAGGAAAGGACAACAAAACCAGAGAAATATCAAGGCGAATAAAACTCACTTGGGCTGCATTCGGTAAACTCTCATATATTTTGAGAAATAAAGATATCCCCATAAACCTAAGACGTCGGGTTTTTGATGCTTGCGTTCTTCTCGTCACAACATATGGAATGGAAACGATCGCCATCACGCAGTTCCATACTAACAAACTCCGAGTAATGGAACGAGCAATGGAAGAGTCAGAAACGAGGAAAACCGAAGAAGAACCAAAGTCAAAGACATAATGGAGAAGATCGCAGAATCGAAGTGGCAATGGGCAGGTCATGTGGCGAGGGTGAAGGACGAGAGATGTACATTAAGAATCGCACAGTGGAGACCAAGAGAGACGAAGCGGAGTAGAGGTAGACCTCCACTACGATGGACAGACGACATAAGGAAGATAGCGAGTGGAAATTGGTACAAACAGGCGCAATGTATGGAGCATTGGAAGGACTTAGGAAAGGCCTATGTCCAGGAGTGGACTCATGAAGGCTGAGGAAGAAGAAGAAGGGATAGATATAAGTACATTTCCTAGCATCATTCCTCACCCTAAACGAAAGGCAGAGGGACACGAAAAAACATGCTAATATCCATCATGCAATCACATCATCTTAAGCGTAATCAGTCTCCACATTCTTGAAGTCGAATAATGTGGAAATGCTTTGCTCCTTCTGAATATAAGTGATATCATCACAGAGTATTTCGAATATTGTGTCAAAAAATGTAAAGAATATTTCGCCATAATTTCTGTTTTTAAAATTAGACCCCTAGTTTTGGGCCGAATTTTCGCGTGACAATATTTTGAAACTATTTCGTCCGTTTTGAAATATTCGTGTTTTCGCGTCCAATATTTTGGGAACTGTTGAATGAAAATATGTGAAAAGTATACGGAAACATGCAGGAAGTTTAAGAGAATTAAGAAACACTACTGGATATAGGGTTTCGCATTTGAAAAATCAAAGTCACCCTGTATACCTCTTCTGAGGGACATCCGATATTTATTCGAAAATATTTTTAGATGGTGCTATTCTTGGATTATATCAAGTTTGCACCAAAAAATTTTGCTAAACTCATACCGTTACCCTGTATATGTTTGTCCAGGTTGCAGTGAAACACGTAATAGAAGACTGTTCCAGTTTTTCAAAACCTTCAAATTCAAATACATAAAATTTCATGCAAAATACTAAAATTTCTGTTGTATACCATAAACGAGGCTCTCATTGAAAATTCAATTACGTTCTCGACAAAACCAATGAAGAGGAAAATATTTCATTCATTATCCCTATTTTCTTCATCTTGATTCCGCATCTCAATACCAGCCATTATTAGCAGATTATTGCTTGTAGAATTTATTTTTCGAGTTCATTTTCCTTTCGATCATAGGAAACATTTATCATTTAAAAAAAATTACGGATCCTTGGAAAGTTTCTTTATTATAATTTATTACTTATTTTCAGAATGACGCTTCTGGAGACTATAAACGTGCTCTTCTCGTATTGGTCCGATAGGATGTAGCCTCCACCTTCTAATAAATATGATTTTAGAGGAATTAAAGTGTATGTACTTTATTTAATTTGCCTAATTCTCCCTCTTGATATTTCATTGTTTGATTATATGTGTGTGCTCAAATTCTAATTTTCCTCAATTCATAACCATCATTTAGCTTCACAGAAATCAATGATTATATAGGGCAGTGATGATAGTCTTAGTATTATGCTTGTTCCTAAAATGTTTTCGAATGAGCAAATAGAAGTTATTTGATATTATGAAAGCAATGTGAAAAAATATTTCTTGTTTGAATTTTCAACATTTGGAACATTTTCTTACTGAAAGGTAAAATAGTTCCTAAAGTGATGTCCATAGTGAATTTTCAAACCAATTCATTATCGACATATTATTGTTCAGTGATTCCACAATATCCGACTTGACAAAGGTACCTCAATAATCTTTTAATATAAAAAGATAACATAGTTGCAGGCTCACAGCGAAACTGACTGAGATCTAGTGAAAATTCTTCCGAAGTTTCAACATAATAACCACGTTTTCATTTTGCTTATCGCGCACCATTGTTGAGAGTCTGTTTCAGTTGTCGAAGCTGTATCTTGAACAAAGTTTCTTTTCTTTTAATGACAGGATTTTCATTCAGAATGAGGGTTTGAGCATGGGTAACTGCCTGTCGTTATGTTTTGCTCAGATTTTTATGTCATACTTTGAGAACGAGTTCATCATGAATCCATCTAACCCTTTCAAGAGTGGGATTTTGTTTTGGTACCGTTATGTCGACGACATCGTCTTGGGTTGGAATGGCAGTCTGGAGGAACTACATCAATTTCACTCGTGGATCAATGAGAGACATTACAATTTAAATTTTACTCTTGAAACCGAATCAAATAACTCGATAAACTTCTTGGACTTGACCCTCATGAAAGTCAATAATAGTATTCAGTTCAATATATATAATAGGAAACCTTCACTGACAAACCACTCCATTAATAACTTATCATATCATTCTGAGTTTCATAAGCTGGCTGCATATAAGACAGAGTCTTTTTAATACGCCTCTGAATCCAACAGAAAGAATGAATGAGATATCTATTCTCAAGAAGATGGCAGGAGCAAATGGCTTGAACCCTGGGATTATTGACTCGTTGATACTTAAAGAAGAAGAAAAATTACGCATTAATAATGGGGGCGTTCATCCGACTAAGCAGCTACCGCTACCGCTCCTTCAAACGTCAAAAACATATGATTTGTTCGCTCCGTTGTGTCAAATTAGTTAGTAATTTGATACAACGAATCGAACAAATCATATGGTTTTGACATTTGAAGGAGCATGTAGCGGTAGCTGCTTAGTCGGATGAACGCGCCCATTGCTCCTTCAGATACTCATCGGGATGAGGGCCAAACATCAACTGATCCCACAGAGAAAAAATTCATAACCATCCCAATTTATGGTAAAATTTCATACGAAATTGCCAGAGTATTCAGAGATATTCCTAACTTGAAAATAGCCTTCAAGTCAACCAACAGTCTCCAACAATGTTTGGTGAAAAACAAAGATAGATATTCCTTTTCTTAAAAAGTCAGGAGTGTATAAACTTTAATGCGGAGAACCAGAAAGTATTGCAATTTACATAAGTCGTTCAGGCAGAAATCTCGAAACAAGAATTAAGGAACATTTGGCCAGTGCAAGACTTCTGAATAATAATAAATCAATTTTTGGATACCACCTAAAGTCAACCAAAACTCAGTTCGAAATGGAATCTGATTCTGAGCTGTTACATCATTGCGAGGCGGGCCCAAGACAAGAAACCTTGGAAGATATGGAGATTTGAAAACATTGTAAGGATAATAGTATATTACACACCGAGGTGGGAAGAGATTCATTCCTGTCGTGAGATTAGTTAGTTAACCGACAAATCACCAAGCACGCGGTGTTCTCAGAATAATCAAGTAGATCTATATTGTTACCGTGACTACGTGGTATACAATTGTCACCAATATAAATAAATGTAAGATACTAAATTCGCGAATAATAAATTGAAAATCATGACTTCCGACGATGAATTTATGGATTGTACCCATAGAACTTATAGTACATGGAATGCCATTAGTCGTGCTGCTCCGCTTAAAAAAATGGTTACACATCTCCAGTTGGAGGACTACTGGAATTTCCATGTTGCCATGGTTACGACTTGTCATACAGAACAGAAACACAGAAATACTATGAATTTAATCGTCAAGAACCTATTCACTTGGCATTTCAGAAAACATTTCTGTGTTTCTGTTCTGTATGACAAGTCGTAACCATGGCAACATGGAAATTTCAGTATTCCACCAACTTGGGATGTTTAGCCACTTTTTGATCTGGTAATAGCATTCCATGTACTATAAGTTTTATAATTGTACCCCACCAGAAGTTCTGCAGGCTGTTCACGCAGCAGTTCAGGGTTTGGTGCAAGAGAAAAGTAAGCATAGGTATCTAAAAGCCATTGAATTATATAGGAAATGGTGCGAAGAAAAAAAGGTTAAAAATATCGGTTCCGAAAGTGTACTCTGGGCATATTTTGGGGAACATAGCAGACAGAAGAAGCCGTCTACTTTGTGGGCAATGTACAGTATGATACGAACGATGCCAAAAATTGAAGGAAAAACTGATATCTCGAAACATGCTAGCCTTCCTAAAAGGACAAAATGTTGGCTTTAGGTCCAAGAAATCGAACGTATTTTCGAGGAAGAATATAGAGGATTTTTTAAATGAAGCTCCAAAGAATCCTTTATCGAAAAAGGTAAGTTATTGTGATTTTTTAAATAAGTAACAAACGTGTTTAAGCTAATACAACTATACTGGTATTATGGTATTATTTTTTCTTATTGTTTTAGGTAGCATTAATAATAGGCGTATCTGGAGCTTGTCGGATGGACGAATTAGTGAAAATGAAAATGTTGGATGTGGCTTTTTTTGAAAAAAAATTCGGTCGAGATTCCAGATTCTAAAACACATACAAATGGATCATTTCTCATAACTGATCCAGTATGGGTGAAGATTATTCGAGACTTCATAAATTTGAGAAAAACATAGAAAACTATAGATTTTTTGTTCAGCTCAGAGGAGAAATAGCAAGAAATCAACCAATTGGAGACAATACAATAGCTAATTTTCCTCAAACGATTGCTACTTTTTTTAATTTAGAGAACTGGAAAGGCTTCACAGGACATGCACTCAGAAGAACCGCCGCTACGTTACTTGCCAACAGTGGTGTAAGTGTACTCCAATTAAAAAAGCTGGGAGGATGGAAATCTAGTACTGTGGCAGAAGGTTATGTGGATGGTTCAATGGAGAATAAAACGAAAACTGCCACTATGCTGTCTCAATGTGCCACGTCTTCTGTAGCTATTGCAAGTAGTCCAGAAACCTCAGTCATTACACATGTATTATCGCCCAAAGAGACAACTGTTGGAATGTCCAGCGCTGGTACAGGCCTAAATATTTCAATAAACTCTTACAATAATTCCAATTTAACAATTAATATCAATAAGTATTTTGTTGTATTTTAGTTCATTGTTGTTTTTTTATTGTTAGCCATTAAATAGGTTTCATAAAATTTTTCAAAAAATGTGTTATTTTTTTATACGTATGAAAAATATTCATGTAGAATAGATGAAATGGGGGTGGGAAATGAGGGCAGGAAGTGAGGTTGGGAAGTAGAGGTGTGTAATGTGACATTTCTCAACCTTCAATGGCGTTAATAATGACAGCATTACATATATGGTTGTAAATAATAGTATATTGTTCAATGAGCGGTAATGTAAGTCATAACACACGCAGATGAATTTTGCAGCCCGAGCCGTCAGGCGAGGGGTGTAATTCATCAAGTGTGTTTTGAGCATTACCGCGAATTGAACACCATATTTTATCATCGACTTCTTCAGTAAAATTAGAATTAATCTGCATTTGCAAAATTGACAACAATTGTCAAAAGCGATTTCTGTGGACGGAAATCGAATCGTTATCGAATCCCGTAAAAAACGTCAAGAATTCATGTTTTCCAAATGCAATTTTTGGATATTCAGACCTGAGAAAATGTAGAAATGGATGGCGAGAACGTTACCTTGATGTCGGAAATAGAGTTCTCCATTGACCCGACTTTTTTTATTTATTTCGTAAGCTACATTTTTCCTATTTGTATTACAGTGAGTTATAGGCGTGAGTTATTATTACCTCACACCATTGGTTTATAGAGACTATTACAGATCAAAATCAGTTGAATAATGGATATATTATTCTATGGGAGTAGATAATAGTAATTTACGTAACAAGTCCGGAAAATAGGGCTTTTTTGGACGAATAGACAAAATTCTAGGACAAGCCGGAGGCGAGTCCTGAAAGTCTGTCCAAAAAAACTATTTTCGGGCGTGTTGCGTACAATATTTTTTCGGCAACCGTGAAGAATTACAAATCAATGAGACAACACATCTCTTCATTATAAATTTTGATTCTTATTTGAATTAAACAGAACAGAACTGTCATCCGCTATTTCGTTGCTATTGTGATGATCATAACAATGACAACAACGACGTGATTTCTTCCGGCCTAGTCCGGAAAGTACGTACTTTCCGGACTAGGCCGGGAAATGCTACTTTCTCAAAGAAAAAGCGTCCGAGAAGTGGGTATATCCCGGACGGTTGCCGAAAAAAACCATTACTTATTAATAATTCATTATGTTCACCAAATTATCACTTTTTCCAGAACGACACTCCTGGCGATTTGAAGAAACTGTTACTCCAACTTCTTGTTTGAAATGGATGGAACATTCTGAAGAAATCATCGAAATAGATATCAATTACCTCTGTATTCAGATGATCATAGAGTATTTAGTCATATATTTTGAGAAATATAATCTTTATCTTTTATGTATTATATATCTTGATGTAAAACTTGAATAAATATGCTACTTAAGGACTTTTGAGTATTGGAATTAATTTCTCAGTAGGAACCTATTTTATTCCATATTATGATTTCAGAATATATCAGAAATATTTGTAAAACCACTTCATGGAAATTGGAAAAAAGAAAGTGATTTTTTAAACTAATATTTATTATTCGCGGAATAATAGATGGAAAAGTTAAAACTGCTTCAGGCACTATAATATAATTCACAAAAATATGAGTACATATCAAGAAACTATGAAATAAAACTTTTCGATGAATCATTCGCAGTTTACAGAAAAATTGAGTATATATACAAACAAGGAATTGTTTTTGTTCAAGAAACCTTTTACCTCAAGTTTACAAAATAATTCAATAAAGTTATTTAGAACTATCACAATATTTGGAATGTACGTTATTGTGTAAATGAGACAATTTACAAATCATGACAAATTTTTGATCGATATTTATGTGCTTTATCTATAATGAATAAAACGGCGAAATACGAATGCTGAAAATTTGCATTGCATGTTTGTGGGTGAAGGAAAATCATTCAGTTATTATACAGTTACTTTTGCTTGTGTCGAACGATAAATATTCTCATTTGAATGGAGGATTATTCAGACGAGATGGGTAACTGAATGTAATAAAATATTTACAACTGTTTCTTAAATCAGAGAATAATTATTATTCATAATGATTTTGCTTCACTTTAATGGCAAATAGCAGGAACTTCATGATATAAAACAGCTAGTGGCCATACCTTTTATCACATTATCGACTAATTACATATTTTGTTTAATAGTCACTCATTTCAATGGCGTCTATTGTATAACACAGCATCGTTTTGACTTTGAGTATCCGACATTTTCCTGTGTCGTCTCTCCAGTGTACCTAATCACGTCAGTTGTTGGTCCAGTAGCTGAATCGGTGTCTGGTATACTATTGACTGGCGAAGACAAGGTACTCACATCTCCGCTATTATTCCGTATCTGCATTCGTTGCTTCTTCAAATCGGCTAGGGTACCGTTTCCATTTATGGTCACGACCACATGTACGGTTACTTTTCCGTTTACATCTGTGGTATAGGAGTTTTCGCTGGGTTCCGTAAGCGGACTTTCCAGCAACGAATCGCTGTCTTTACCTTCCGGTGTCCGTCTTTCTAGCTCGAAGGATTTATCGTTTTTGATTGAATCGTTGCTGTATATATTGCCTTCGTGTTTCGTTTGCTCGTTGTTAGTTTTCAGTTTGGGCTGTGGTGGAAGTGTGAGAACATTATTGCTTACTGGAACCTTCGAAAGCTTTGGCTGAATTTGGGAGTCATCATTGGAATCAAGAGCCTGAAATATTAAATGATGGTTGCGGTTAGAAACAAGGCTTATTTCACATAGCAATGAGAATGTCATTATAAATTAAAGTTACATCATTGAATCTCAAACAGATTGCGGACTCGCCAGTACAATAGATAGAATTCGCTCCTCATTTTGATTGAAAAGAAATAATGATAAGAATAACGCTGAAAATGTGATAGACAGAATAAAGTTCTTCAGAAGTCATAAGAATCCAACTGAAATCTCCTCCAATCTGCATGCTGACTTCAACATTGACTGATCTTTTCACAAGCGAGGAAATTTCCAATATTATGAAAAACACTGGTATACCTGGAAAGCGCCAGGACCCGACCGACTTCACCACTTCTGGGTTAACACGTTCGCTGCGGCACGATATTTTTGAGATTTTCTGTTTGTGCCGTATGCGATTTTCCGTTTGTGCGATACGGGGCATATATGTCCCGTACAATTTTTGACTATAAATGTGATAAATCCATAAACAAGCACTCTGGTGTTGACAATTTTCCTGAAAAGTCAAAAAATATTGAAATAAGCCTTCCGCCTGGGAGAACATCTCAACGATTTTGCCTCCCGCCGCAGCGAACGTGTTAAACAGGTTTCCCACGTCTGGCAAGATGTTTTACGGAGGCGCTAGTAGATCCCTTCAAAATTATCTACTTTCCTCAACCAACGCAATACCTATCTGCTGCACAAAAGAGGAGATCGCAAGAAGTCGGATAACTACAGGCCCATAAGTCATAACGCGTTTGTCAGTGGTGTAAAAGCTGTTCCTGTCGCTTGTAAATAATGCGATATATCGTCATTGTGAACGCCAATAACATTCTGGAGGAAGAACAGGGCTGCTCTCGAGGATCTGCAGAATGCAAACATCAACTCACCATAGAGGCTGTAGTGTTAAAGAAAGCCTAAGCAAGAAGGAGGAATGTGAGTCTATGTTATATCGACTATCAGATACGGTGCCCCACGATTGGCTTGTGATAGTGCAGGAGATTTACAAGATCTGCCCGAAAATGAAAGTCGTGCTCCAACATCTTATGAATACCTGGAGGACAAATCTATATATATATAAAAGAAAGATGTTAGTTACACCATTTATAACTCAAGATCGGATGGACTGATTGTTATGAAACTTCATATATGGATTCGTCTACGATCTGGTTATTATAATATACAATAAAAATCGAATGAAAATTTTACTTATGCAAGAAATGCTTTTCCTCCTTTTGGGTAAGGCCACTAGATGTCGCTTCTGTTACAGTTACGCTACCGATTATTCGTTTGTACTTCATTTGATATTCTCCGCGTTAGATGGCGATATAAACAAATAGTGTGTACAGTGACTATATTCCCTCTATATCTGCTAATTAAATTCGGAGGTATATGTGAAAAAATGAAGTAAAATGAATGGTGATTACAATGATGAAAAAAAATTATATGCATTGCATTTGAAAAAATGATTTGATGTTTTCAAATTCGTCATGTTCAAAGTATTTTTGGGGACACTCCATATGCTGGAGATGCTTTATTATAGCTGGCTAGGATACTTTGAAGTCTGGTCTTTCAATCCATATAAAGCATAGTGGTATGTGCAAGGGTTCGTGAAATATAATTGGATAACATAGCCTCTACAAGTATCATTCTTTTGTCAAAATGACCAATATTTCGAAAAGTGTCGAATAAAAATATGTGAAAAGTATACGAAAACATGCAGGAAGTTTCAGAGAATTGGAAATCACTGTTGAATATAGGGTGTCCCATTTGAAAAAACAAAGTCACTCTCTATTCCTCTTTTGTGGATCACCTGATATATTATAAGTACGAAAATATTTTTAGGTTGTGCTCTTCTTGGAGTATATCAAGTCTGCATCAAAAAATTCTTACGCGTATATCGTCCGCTGCGGCATTAGTGGGACACCCTGTATATAAAATTCTCCTGTTTGCATCTTGTGGCCGAACTCCTGCGAAACGACCAGACCGATTTTCGTGAAATTTTGTGTGCATATCGGGTAGGACCGGGAATCGGCCATCAGCTATTTTTGATCCCCCTAAATGTTAAGGGCGGTCCACCCCTAACTTTTTTTTCAATTTTATGGAAAAAAATTTTTATTTTTATTTTTTTATGATACTGCACACAGAAATACATACAACCCTAAATTTTCACCCCTCTACCTAACCTAACGGGAACGTGGTATAACAAAAGGCGTGCAATTGTGTGCAGTATCATTAAAAAATTAAAATAAAAAATGTTGTCCAAAAAAATTGAAAAAAAAGTTAGGCGTGGACCACCCTTAACATTTAGGGGCATGAAAAATAGATGTTGGACGATTTTCGGTCCTACACGATATGCACACAAAATTTCACGAAAATCGGTCTAGCCGTTTCGGAGGAGTTCGGCCACGAAGTGCAAACAGGAGAATTTTATATATTAGAAGATGCCTGGCATTAATCAGTCTTTTGTAGGTTGGCTTTGCTTGAAAAATTCATCTTTGGTGTTCGAAAATATATTCCTAAATTTAAACTTAATTTTTGTGCGTTATCTTCGAGGTATGGAACTGCCAGGTTTCTGTTTGAATAAAAGATCGAAAATTCATAGGAACGATACCGTCGATACCAATCGAAAGATTTCACATTTCCTTTCGACCACTTCGAATAAGAGATTTCGGTCAAATAAAAAAACTCTTTTATCGGGCGGATGAACTTACATTCAATTATCTGAATCATTTCAGAGTTGTTAACATATTTGAAGATTTTTGCGGTATTCATAAATCAACGTCAGAAAAATGTTAGAAAGTTGCGAAATGTCTAGAACTTTTGACAATATCAAAAAGTATTCTAGTGCTCACTTTATCATTATATCACAAGCCAAGCAATCAACAGGAATTACAAATGACAAGGGAAAGGTTGTAATAGCAGGGCACACACGAAAGGGAAATCTGTAAGATCTGATCGGCAGTCCAGATCTGTAACAGATCTGGACGGCGGATAGGATCGCTCCCGCCGATCTGGTCCGTCGCGGATCATATATCTCATTGATCCGCGACAGACCAGATCGGCGGGAGCGATCCTATCCGCCGTCCAGATCTGTTACAGATCTGGACTGCCGATCAGATCTTACAGATTTCCCTTTCGTGTGTGCCTTGCTATTGAGTGACCAAATTTCGGTGTATTAGAACCGTGCTGCTGGAGCACACTCAGCGTTCTAGTAGGATTTCTTGATTTTCATTACATAGTACAAGTGCATGTTTATTTCAATGGCTTGTGAAACTGCTGAATGCTTCAGATGCGAAAAGGATTACTTTTCTTCAAATTTCCAAGTTGCTTAGCTTAGAAATTTGGTAATTCTCGTCATAGAAAATTTCAAATATACTCTAAAGAAAATAATTATTGATGACATCGATCTCATCTCGCAGATCAATGAATGATCAATTTTCGAATGAAGCTCACATAGGAACTATGAATTGGATATAAAAACTTTTTGTCCTCTAACCGGACATTTCCCATTCTTTTATTTGGCATTGGATTACATTCGAAAACAACCATTATTTTTGTGACTTGAGGAGTTCTGCATAATACTGCTATAGAAATGAAGTAGACTGAACCTGAGTAAAGCGGAAGTTAATCAAGAAATTAATGTGATCTTTCAATCTGAGGTACTCAACCAAACACGAATGTTTGTGCAATTTCATTGGATGTTTTGTATTGGCATAGCTTTTATTTGGTTACTTGGCCTAAGAGTTTGAGATGAGACTTTCCTGAATATCAGAATAGTACAAACTTAGATCTTCAGAATCAAATAAGTTGACAAAAGAGATAATGACTACAGCGTATTTGCTAATAGCTTCGAGTGGAAAAATTCCTACGAACTCCGTCTTTATTTTATGAATTTCAAAATATTTTTATCAATTCGTTTTGATGTAGGAAATCTGATTTCTCTATTTTCTCTCAATTCTCTGCCGTGGCCTTGAAAAAACACCCAATAATTTTCGAATTAACATCTTGTTTTTTTCTTTATCAGACTACGATTATTGAATTTATCCAAACATGGTATAAGAAAACGTGCCTAAATACTTCAAGAAAAAAGATTCAGCCAACCCAAAAAAAGCGACCTCAATCCGAGGTTGTTCAACCGAGGCCGCAAAGACGTTCATAATACCGAACTTTTTTACAACGGAGGATTGACATTCAATCCTCGTTCGAGTAACCTTTGATTGAACGTGCCCTTTATGATACCGGCCCTACGAAGTTAACCGAAACCCCGTTCGAGAGCAATTCGATGTTCACATCCACCAAACAAATCAACACACAATAGTAGGGAGAATCGGGGATGAGGATTTGTGAAGGGAGTCGTCCCTAGGGGCATAGACTCCTAGGGGGACGATATATGCAATCGATTGAGAGGGACTTATTTTCATCTCTAGCCTAATCCATAACGGCCCGCAATGATCGTTATAAAACACCGGCCAAATTAGGGGAACAGACAAATCTCAACGGAGTTTGCAGTTTATTTTCTCTCGATCCATTTGTCCGATTTCAGCAACTTTTTTTCAATTGAAGCTTGATTCCTCAGAAACATAACTGTACATATACCGCCCCCAGTTATTTCATCTTTTGTTATATCCACGGGGAACCTGAAAAATGAAAAATAAGTATTCTTTCACTAAACACCCTGTGTAGCGAATCGTTGACGGATGAAAATGTTCACGAATATGTTGCCTTATATTTTCCGAATATTTCCTTTCACAGCATTTTATGTGGTCGTTTCACTATTTCGAATATTACTTTCTCTTTAGGTGGAGGTTCAATAATAATGGCCTGGGGTGGGATTTGTTTTGGGGCACGAACAGAAGCGGTGTCGTGCCAATGTGCCATTCGCTTCTTTCATCGAAGGATACTTCTTGAAATTCTTACTCATGCACGATAATTTTGGAGGATGCACCCTCGATTCCACTTCTTTTCGATACAATTCATCCTAAGTTGACAAAGTAGGTATAGATTATTTTGACCCTATTTCGGTTTCCAGCTGTGTTTTATGAGAGATTGTAACATTCACTGTATTTCGAAATAAAGCTTATTATTATTATCCACAATACATCTTTTTTTTTTAATCATCTGAAATATATACCGTATTGATTCATTCTGGTGGTAGGAACATTAGCGAATGTTACAAGTGAAACTATAAAGCCCGCAACGGACGGCGAGCGATAATATAATATATATTATAGCTTTGCATTGACATATGTCATTTTAGTATGGAAAAATATCGTAATATCGGAATATATATCATAGCGTCGTCCGCGGGGCTTGGTGCATTTTCATAAGGAGCGATATTGGTGAAATATATGAGATATAATATATCGCTCGCCGTCCGTTGCGGGCTTTATTGTTTCACTTTGCTCATGATTTTTCAGTTTCTTCAAATTTGGAATTGGTATTTTTGGGAAGAAATTGCGAAATTTTCTTTGAAGACGGAACCAACCTGGTTCGTTCAATAATAATATTCTTTCGAGCCAATCAACAACTGAGGTAATTGAAGAAATGAATCAATTTAATTACATTGCAATTATTGTTTTTGAACTCGTAGGCTCTCAACTTTTTTCTTCGAATTACTCTTTGTTGAATTATATGAATAACTGTACACTTGAGTACAAAAATCCAACTTATGGATCATGCTGTACGTAGGTACTGTGATTCATATCAGAAGACTCAGGTCGGAATCTCCAGATGTTTGATAAAATACGTCGATATGCGAGCCAGTTCTCATCGTATAGCGTTCATGGAAGGAGAATTATTATTCTGAAAATATAATTATTTTATACAGAAGCCACTGCCTTAACCCCAACAGGTTATGCGCACCAGCACGTGTGTAAATACAATAAGTGATAAAAAAAACAATAGAACTAAGTTTCGACGGAATTGATATAAGAAATTATAATACAAAAACTCAAATCTGTGATAAATCAAGTGTGACGTATTCTGGAATATTTGGATTTCAAAAATGGTTTTAAATGTGAAAAACGAAATGAATATTCAACAATTCAATGGTGAGAGATATAGAATCTGGAAATTTCGAATTAAATCATTGTTATCCGAAATGCAAGTTTTGGATGTGATAGAAAAAGAAATACCTAAAGACCCTGATGAAAATTGGAAGAAAAGAAATTTTATAGCAAAAAGCACTATCGTTGAATATTCAAATGACTCATTTATGAACTATGCACGAGATAACAATCTGGAAAAACATGTATTCGAGAACTTGGATGATATTCATGAAAGAAGAAGTCTGGCCTCACAAATCGCCGTTGTGTGAATCAGTTTCTGAATAATAGTGTTAGAATAATAATAAGAAAGAACAAAGTATCTGCTACAAATATGCTAGTCATCCCGATTCTCACCTACTCTTTCGAGGTGGTGAACTGGACGGTAAACGAACTCCTCGATCTTGATAGGTCAACAAGGAGAACGATGAACATGAATCGTAGCCTACATCCTAACAGTTCAATACAGAGGATATACCTTCCCCGAAGCCAGGGGGGTAGAGGATTGCAATGTTTGGAATATCAACACTATCAGCAAACATTGGAAATGGCAGTAAGGATTCTAAGAAGTGAAGATCCGCTTCTGAAATTTGTCGCTCAGCATGAAATTGCGAACCATGGAGCCTTCCTATTCCGAGCTGCACAAAGGGCCCTGAAGAAGCTCAGCATAACCGGCGTATCGATCAATCCTGAGCTCGCTGGAACACCGATCACTCAAGCGGACCAAAGAAGCCTAGCAAGACTGATCCGAAAGTCTCAGTCAGATACATTACTCGAACATCATATGAGTAAGACCTTGCACTCCATATATTTCAGGAGTTTAAAAGACCAGGACCTGTCTGAAGAATTGTCTTTCGCCTTTCTAAAGTCAGCTAGCCTTAAGTCAGAGACAGAAGGATTTGTGATGGCGTGTCAAGATGGAGTACTGAATACAAGATGGTATAAAAAGAACATCATCAAAATGGACACCCCAACAACTTGCAGGGCTTGCCATAGGCAACAAGAAACGATTATGCACATCCTTTCCGCCTGCAGAAACCATGCTCCATCAGAGTATGTAGAGAGACACAACGCGGCACTCCGAATTCTATACTTCCATCTGAGAGCCACGTATGGGATAGACAAAGAACTGGTGCTACCATATGTTCCTCTGGAGATTGAAACGGTGGTCCAGAACGATAGAGCTCGCATATGCTGGAACTATCCTGTCTCAACAATACGGCAGATCAATGCTGTTAAGCCAGACCTACTTCTGCTGGACAAGGAGCTGAAGGAGTTATTTGTCGTGGAATTCTCCTTCCCTGCTGAAAATAATGTTGTGATGAAAGAAGAGCAAAAGAGGCAAAAATTCAAAGACCTTATGTTCGAGCTTGGAATTTTATACCCAGGTCATAAAATTAGGATGGTCGTACTAATCATAGGATGTCTCGATGGAATGAGGGCAAACTACGTGGATGAACTGAAGATTATCTCGGTCTGTAGATCACTGGCCGAGGTATTGGCGCAGGGACGCTACGAGGGCAGAATGAAGAACTCCTCCATGGAATGAGTGAGGGGTTCTTAGTGAGTAGCCAAACAAGATCTCGGATTCTCCCACTACCGAGAGTGCGGACCCTGGAACTGGAAATCGTCAGGACCCTGTAACGGGATTATTTTGCTCCCTGAATTAAATTCAGCATTTTCGCTGTTGTGGGATAGTTTACACCTTTTGCGGCGTTGCCGGTTGATTCTGGTTCATGGCTTGTGGTGGAGATGGCTGTGATATTGTGTGCGGTCATAGAAGAATGAAGGGATTGTTTGAAAATTGGCTGCTCTGCGAAAAGGAGGTAACCTCTCTAACTACAAGTTTCCATCTTGTTGTCCTCGTCTCGGACGCAAGGTGATTCACTTTTTTTTTAGTTTTGCCAAATAGAAAATGTATTAAAGCAGGAACGTTATACATTAACGTTATTTTTTTTTTAGTTGAGACGGTTTGTTTCATTGTAGAGTCATCGGGAGCAAAATAATCCCGTTACAGGGTCCTGACGATTTCCAGTTCCAGGGTCCGCACTCTCGGTAGTGGGAGAATCCGAGATCTTGTTTGGCTACTCACTAAGAACCCCTCACTCATTCCATTTATTGTATCAAGCGAGAACCAAAACCAACTTCACTCGCTCTTAAAGGCTTGTTCGGACTAGGCCAGTAGATTAGTCGAGTAGCGAGTGATTTAGTTACTTGCCGTGTGCGAACGCCAACAATCGAGTCGAATGAATTAGTCAGTGGGCGAGTCGAGTCGATCCATTCCATTCTATTTTCTCGGGCGAGTAGCTTCCCCCACCACGTGCCACTTGCCACTGGACCGCCAGTAGACAGTAGTCCGAACATTTCATGATAGTCGAGTGCATTAGTACTGACAAAACCGTTCTGTCACAGGCGAAAGGAAAAGATACCGTCCGTCGTTTTTCAAATATGTTTCGTGGGAGCAAAGATATCACATATAGATTTGTTCAAAAATATTTGGATCACGAATGTTTATGGAACATTAAGTCGAAAGACTACAAAAATAAAATGATGAGGCAATCCTCATTAGAGGAAATAAAATCAGAAATGCATTTACCCGGTTTAGGAGAAAAAGAAATAAAAACGAAAATTAAAAATATCAGGTTTTTATATACTTCACGTCTATAAAGTTTTATTAACAGAAAATTTATACAACTTTCTGACATTCTCAAAGTATCGAGGTATTCTTTGGGATCTTCTAATGCCAATTCCTTCAGAACACAATTCGTAGCTCCTAGTTCTATTGATCCATTTCCGTAGCCAAAACTGCTTTTTACGTATCTCACATATTTCCTCATCCACCTCTTCTAAAATAGCCATTACGATGAGGTTAACCAGTTTGTTTACTTTATTGTGTTGCATGCTGTTCGTTCTTCGAAACATCACTCACTTCTCATTTCACTAGTGAACTCGACTTGACCAAAGTGCGAACGATTTCCTGACAGTTGTGTGACAGTAGTGAGTAGATTAGCTACTCTCTACTCTCCACTCGACTAAAATACTGGCCTAGTCCGAACAAGCCTTAAGACTTGTTCGGACTAGGCCAGTAGTTCAGTCGAGTGGAGAGTAGAGAGTAGCTAATCTACTCACTACTGACCATAGATTAAAGAATTATATAGATTCGACACCCCCCCTCTAATAGGCGGAAAATGGTTGAGCGCTATTTCGCGGCGGATGCGAACAGAACTTTAGCAGTATATAAATAGAGATATAGAAATCTACTTTGAATTTGCCTTTGGGTTCTTGGTGGTAAAAAAATATCTTGAAGTTGGTAGAAACTCATTTTCCATGTAATCAACAAACTCCAATTTTGTTGAAGTTGTCTAAATTACATTGAGAATGAATTTCTAATAGTATTGGTGGAATTTTGAATAGTAAAGAAAATTGCTGTTAATAATATAATTATTTATTCATACATAATGATACAATCGAATGCAAAATTATGATTTTCACCTATACAGGGTGAGTCTTTGACTTGTACATATATTTTAACTATAGATTCCTACCATCAAAAGAAACACTTTTTTCCCATACCATTTTTCAAAATTCGGTTCCGTTTGGAAGATACAGGGTGTCAAAAATCCATGAAATTAACACTATTCTTTCCATATATGCGGAACCGATATTTCGAATGAACTGAATTTTGGTTAATAGTCTACTCTATTCATGGTGCATATTCCTCAATTGAAACTTATTTCATATTTCTCCTGGTAAAAAAGTTACAGTATAGTCGACTTATAAATTCACGCAAAAATACTATGAAACCACTTAAAAAAGATGAACGGTTCACGTTTTCGAAAGAATTGATTATTTTAGAAAACAAAAGTATTCTTATATTTTTTCAATAAAACGCGTCGTTCTCAAGTTATTCCTAATTGTATAAGATTGAATTAGAGGAAAAAATCATGAATTTCAAGAATTCTCTGAGTGCAGTCCTGGGTTAAATCTCATCGAAAATAATTTTTTTCTCTGGTCTCTCAACAAGTTACCAACGTTGTCAGGATGTTTATCAACTTTGTCAAGACTAAAATCTCTATGATGAAAAAACGTTTGATGTAGAGATATGTAATAATAAAATTCTACATTCGTGGGACATAAAATTGAATTCTAAGAAGCATGAAATTATTTTATAGGCACTAATAGGCAGTTTCTATTTAAAATTCAGCAAAATATCTATCGAAACAATATAACTCGACACCAGAACGACACTATCACATCAATTCACTGAAAGTCATTTACATAATCATCACCTGTTTGCTTAGAATATTTGTTTTATATTCTAAGCCTGTTTGCTTCATTCTCTGTAAATAAATAAAGAGTGAACTTCGTCTATGGGATCACTGACTAAAGTTTTAGGTTGGACTGGTTGGAGCACAGAACAACGGTCTTGCGTCACGGCTACAATGGCTTCATCCACGCCGTGGATTCCACGGCCATCTGAAGGGAACGTAGCCGTAGCCTACGTTAGATTACGTAGGCTACGACGTAGCGCTTTCTTGAGTTCGCATTGTTTGAAGAGAAAATCGGCAATCTGGCATCGTCTTCTCTAGAGTTCTCTGGGTGAATTGAATATGTTCTGTGTTGAATATCACAGAGGATGGGTATAGTTAGGTCATTGACACCGAAACATATGACTTTGGTTAATGGAGTTGGGATAGGTTAGTGAGAAACCAATTTTTATGAGATCGTTTTAGAATATCGAGGAAATATGAACAAATTATTAGTGTCTATAAACTTATCTTCAGGACAATCGAAGAAGGAACTTATTTTGGTGTGAGAAATATAGCTTTTCATACAGCCGAAATGATTGGACAGAACTAAGTGTTTTGTTAGGAAATATCGTGTTTATAACATTCTTATTCAAATAAGGTTGGTGCTTGAGTATTTTTCATATGTATCACCCAGAATAACTAATAATCACATCAATTTCAATCAAAAAATATGAAGTTTGAAGTGTTTGCAGAGAATTGATCCAGGCACGCATTAAGCTCAACTTTTTTTTTCAATTGGCTATATCTCTTTAACAGAGCCGAATTCGGAAAAATGGAAAATGTACAAGTCAAAGACTCACCATGTACAAGTCAAAGACTCACCCTGTATATGTAAGTTGTATACATATCAATTTAATTCTACATTTCTGATTATCAACATATTGTAGCGTCTCCTGAAGAAAGCTTAAATAAAGTCGAAAGCTTGAGAAACAAGGAAAAGAGTGTTTCTTTTATTACCGACTGCTAAGCCAAATGAAGTCAACTAATTATGTATATATATAAATATTTGAAATGAATATCTGACACATATAATTTACTTTAGTAGGAACATTCTGAGAACAAACAGTCTCGTCTTAGAAGCCCTAGAGGAATCAATAATCAGATTATAATACTTTTGTAATGAGGACTTTACAGCAAGGCACTATATAAATTAGAAGACGAACATGAATACCCTTAAAAAATAATATATGATGTTGACAGATGATATCCTACAAGACTTCTATACTCATCAAAGGCACCTAGTGTACAAAATAAATTCATATTAAAAATCTGTTCCTCGTTCATGAAAATTTGAATTGTTCAATGATTGTAACTTACATATCAATCATATTTCTTTCTGTAAAAGTAAAAAAACTTATAATTGCATGTGATACATACAGATGTTAAGCATCTAAGTGTCATTGTTGATAAATAAATAAATAAATAAATGAATTGATGAGCCTAATTTCTTACAAAATATTTCGAGAGCATCTCTCTATCTACGTTTCCTTCTTGAATCGAAAGAATTTTTGGCTTGAACCTATCTATCAAGTGTTTGTCTGGATTACTTGAGAGAAATTTGAAAAATTTTGAATCGCCTTAATTAGCAATTTTATTTATTTGATTACACCACCAAAACAAAGAACACCTAACAATTGTTTCACACATCACTTTGTCAAGGTTGTGTGTTGGGCATTCAATAATTTTAAATTGAAATTTGTTAAAAGGATTTTTTGAAGTAATTTTGAAATATTTTTTGTTTTCGCAAATTCTAGGGATTAAATAAAACAAATAATTGAATGAATGAGTAAATAGGAAAGAAGTGCATTTGCCTGGTTTGATTAAATGCCCAAACTCATACTCTCTATAATTCAATAAAATCTAGATCTTGTCCCAACTCATTATTACTGAGCAGGTTATTCCTACAAGATTCACAGTCCTTAATGAATTTATTTTTTAGAAGAATCTTGCAAATTGCACCACTCATATAAACGAGAGTGCATCTTCCAAGTTTACTTCTTTTATAAAGTGCTACGCTTGGAGGAATAACCGCAGATATTTCATCAACAGTTAATGGGGCACTAACTGCTGATGGAATGTTCTGTGTAAGAAAAGATTTAAGATTATCCAAACACTCTGTGGACGAATCATCACGACAATTTGAGCCAGCAGAGTGTACAGATAAGAAATTATTGATAAGTAAAGTTTTGAATGACATAGTAAAGTGTGCAACATCTGAATTGGTGTTCCTTACCCCATGAGATCAGATGTAGCCAAAAAAATTTTCCAGACAATCTTGATTAAAAGCCCTTGTCAAGATGTAGCTAAAACCCTTTCTGTTCAGAAGTTTTGGTCGTAAATAGAGAAATGCTCTCAAACTTTGCACCATGTTCTTTACACTGGGTACAACAACAAAACTTTTCTTCGAGGGACAGCAAAAAGTCATGGTATTCAAGACTTCTATAGCATGCTGCCAGAAACTATCATAATTTGAATTACTGTTTACTTCCCTCTTCAAAGGTTTTGCTGTTGGCCCATATGCTACGTTGACATTCAAGGAATCAAACAATTTATCCAGAAATAGTATTAAGTCTGCCGTGTCTGCAGCTTCTGGGGATAGCTTGAAGTCGCTGTTTATATCTGAAATGAAAAATATATGTAATACTATCACTTTCTTTTTTCAGAAAGAAAAAACTTAGTTGGATCATTTTTTTCATATGACTTCATAACTACCAGAAACAACCTATTGTTGGAATAATATTACATACCTTTTAGAGCTTCCTCCTCTATAACCTGCATCGCATCAGAAAATGTTGGCTCATCAAAATGAAGTATCACTTATGTTCTCCTCAACATTAATTAGCTCCAGAATATGTTGGTTGATCTAACGAAACATAATCATCTTTTAAAATAAACAATGCAATTGATGAATTTCAAAGGACTGAATATTGTTTTTGTAAAACTTACCAGGAACATTTATAGTAGGGAACGCATCAACTGTAAGACCCCTTCTGAATTCTGGCAAACTATGAGCCTCAGAAAAATGTGCATGGCAGACATAATACCTGCTGTAAATCTGATCATTGTTAAATTTTGCCAATTCAGAGGTTTAATAATTTCTATTCATCTTTTGAACAAAATTGGATTGCTCTTCGGTAAACGATGTTTTTTGTTCACATCGTCGTTCGTCGTTGCACCCAGATACACAGCATTTCCTTATTCTCGACGGCATTTTTCACTACATTATTGTAAATTATTAAAAATTCCACGTGTTACAAGAGCAATGTTTCTTCTTAAAAGCAAAGACTTATAAACTAAGTTCTAACCAAAAAGAACCTCAAATGCTGAAATCACTAATCAGTGAAATCAAAACAACGAAAGAAACGACATATACAGCGCCGTCTACAGGCGGCTGAACTTATTAAAAGCGTATGCAGCGCTCCTGGTGTATGCCCACATAAATAAAACTCGTTGAATGGTGGGGGAAAGGAAGTGCCAGGACCCAGCATACATTAATTGTCCAATGTCACAAACCAATCAGAGAGAAGCAGTTTCCCGCGCATTTACGAATGACTGATTTGAAATCCCACGCTCGTCACATACTCACATCTTTGACAACCTATTATGTTGACAACTCTAGAGAGTTAATTATTTTCCTCAATTTCTACACGACAATCATTCTATTTGGTTGCTGTGTAACAAATAAATCGGTATACATCACAGACTACATACTCTACATTACTTTTATTCCATAGTATTTACTTTTAATCCAAGTGCTTACAACTGGGATTTTACTACTAAAGCTGCAATATGGAATAACAGAAGTAAGTCTATTTATCATATCAATAACTTCCGATTTTAAAAGCATATATTTTTCAGCCATAACAAACTCATCTGCGAAGTTAGCAACTAGCAACAAAGGTTTTAGGCCATTGTTTACTAAGAATCGACGCTTGAAAAATGCTCACAAAATAATCGTAAAGGCAAAAAAGAAGCATTTCAAGTGCCCCCTCTGCTCTGCAGATCCATGGAAAGTTTCTGCACAGATGAAGATTTGATTTAATATTTAAACGAATACATTCTTTGGAATTTAATGAAACAAGTGTTAATTACGGAAATTCATGAGTTTGGGTCTTGGAGAAATCTGAATAACGATGTGTCTATTATGTTTGGAGGAACAAAAGAAAAACTGCTAAAGGAAAATTGACTACTTATGATTGTAATCGGAGCAATGTCAAAGGTGGAACACTAATTTATTATTCGAAAATGTTACAACAAATTCTTATTTGTTCAGGTTATGTCAGTCAATGGGTTGAACGAAGAATGAAAGAGGAGGTAGTATCGAAATTTCTTGAATTTGCCCTTTAGGAATTCAGGCCACAATTACTAGAAGTGTATTTGAAATTTGAATAAATTCTTTCACTAGTTACCGTCAACAATGTATATCTATTTACATGTCCATGTACACTTTATATTAAGGCCCAAACTTTCGACGAAAGTGAGTACAGGTATGGACAAAAAAATCAAGTAAATATACTACGTGAACACATTGATGGAGTTGCTTTGGTCGAAAAGGGAAGTGTCTCTGTTTTAGGTGGAGGTTCCGATGATATTGAATTAGAAATCTCTGAACCTTCTAATTTAAGTTTCATTATTAGAATGAACTCAGTGATTTTTTGGAAAGAAATTTTTATTGATGAAGGTAGACAAAGAAAGGTCGAGATGAACTCTTATTTACAATGGTGATACTTTAAACTTACATCTTTATAAATAATGCATAAAATTTTCATGTGAAGGTTTAAAAGAACTAGATTTTGTATGATGGTGATGGTATCTTGTAAATAAAAATCAAACATTGAACTCATATTGAATTGTGAAGAATTCATGCATAAATTTGAATAAATGTTAGACAATCAAACGAACACTTTTTCTTTCCCTTTCGTTCACAACCTAATATCAATTTATTTGAAACAAAATCGGAACAAAGAACAGGTGATTTCACAATAAAGAATGATTTGCTGTGGCGTCACAAATTGAATACTGTAATAAATTAATTCATGTATGTATTTCAATATTTCAGTAATTACTAATTATACTAAACAATTGAATTGCCAGAGTTAGATATGTTCGTAAATTTAAAATTATTCAGTTTCTAGATTAAAAATATATATTATTCCATAGTATCAATATTGAGCAGACCAATATAATTCAGAACCACACTTCTGAGTAGAATCCTTGCTTTTTAAATGATGATGCAGGAAGAAGACTTTGATCAATAGCTTTTCGAAACAAGAACTTCCTTATTTCAATAAAGTCACCTACTCCCTCTGATACTTTGTTCATTTTCATAACAAATTATGATTTGAAAGCAATTTGGTCTCGCATCTTTTCATCTGGCAGTTAAATTGAAAGGAATTGATGATGAAAATCTTCGTAAAGCAAGAGAAAACCTTCTGAATAAATGTCAAATCCAAGAATGATTTCCTCGTTATCGAATAATATCATGTAGAATCGAACTGAGTTCAGGGTGAGATCTATTATTCAGTTTAATCTTCTTTCTCCACTTTGCTATAAGCTATAATTGATCATTTCCATTTTGACATTCGTACAAACACAAATATCAGAGTTAGGTTATAACCTGGTAAACACTTCGTAACGCATGCGCGGAAAATGCTTCTCTCTGATTGGTTTGTGACATTGGACAATTAATGTATGCTGCCAGGACCCTGCTACTGACACACAACTGTCAGGAAATGGTTCGCAGTTTGGTCGAGTCCAGTTCACATGTGGAGTGAGAAGTGAGTGATATTTCGAAGAACGAACAGCATGCAACGCAATAAAGGGTATATTCCGTAAATCAACTTGGTTGGTTTGGTTGTTAATTTTCTGTTCCGTAAATATGATATTCACGGTTGGTTCCTGAAAAAGAGGTTATTTACGGAATCCAGTTCCTGAAAAAGCGGTTAATATTTTGCTACCAGAACAACCGAGGATATTATTTGGTTCCTTTGGTTCGAATTGTGTTTTATCCATAGACTTATCAATACGTCAATGGTTTTATCTTTTGTGAATTGGGATTTAGGTTAAATCAGCTGTGATACGAGTCTTGTATGTTTTCTCTGCTTTTTAATCGTTTTTATTTTTTATTATATTCAGGCAGTGATGGATTCATTGAACGAGGTAAATTAATATATGATCGAATAATTCAGGGTTAAACGGTTTATTTTTAGGATAGTATTGCGTTATCATGTGGATATTGTGGATCAGAATTTGGGACTTGGGAAATCATAACACAGGAAAATTTGCTTGGAGACCATGAGTGCCTCAAAAATTGTGTTAATGTAAATATAGATTATGGAACTGGATTCATTTATAAAGCCAATATCGAGGATCAGGAGAATATTGTGCCGCCCACCCCATCAGAAAATTCTTCTTCAGTAAAATCATCTGCCAATGGATTGAAACAATCCGATTATTGGACAGATGATGCCGTAAAACTTTTAATCCAGCAATACGAAGTACATAAGGAGAAATTTTCTTCACCCTGCTTTACAAAAAAAAAGGAAATATATTGGAAGGATCCTCAGTTTATCCCGATTGCCACTTCCTCCACTTCTGGAATGAGCATACAAAGAAATGAGGAGAAAAAAAATTTATCTCCTGACGAGAAAAAAATTAAACACTTGTCTCCTGGCGAGAAACACAATAATCGCTTACTGAAAGCAAATGAAATAGAAGCTAGGAGGCAAAAGAGGCATGAAGAAAAAATGAAAATGGAAATGTTTCAGTGGTTTAAAGAAAATTTCTCAAAAAAATAATTAGAATGAGGGTAGAGGTTTATATTTTTTAATTGTATCTTTAGAGAATTCCCCTAGGGGCACTTGTTTCATTTACTTCTTTTTTTATGATTATACCAATGTACATGAATTAGACTGAATAAAGCTGCACTTTGATCCATCGTATAAATATTGTTTTCAAAAAATTTTAAATAATGCCGTTAATAAACGTGGACGACTTCAAACTTAGAGTGCAACGTGCAAGTTTGTTATTCTATTTCAAAGATGAAAATGAACCTAACCTATGCAGTATACTCCATTCACAATTATAAAATCACAACTCTGGCCATGGTTTCGTTTTCAGGAATTGGCGCACCTGATGAAAAATCTGTGCTCGTACATAGAATATGGTTAATGACAATACGACGATGCCAGTTTTTCTGTTTACATCAAAGTAAAAGTATCAAAGATTTTCCCCATTTTGTTAGTTCGTATCGATCGGTGATTTTGGGGAGAAAAATCGATACTAAATCGCCTATTTTTCCGTTCTTCGGCGTCCAGAAGAAGTTTCGTGCAAGTGTCATTTTTTCCTTTCACGAGTTTTGGCGTGAGTACGAACGGCAAATTTGAATTGGACCAAAAATCGATTTATAAGCATAAATAAAGCGAAAGTAAGTACTAATCGACCTTTTTACACTTGATAACGAAGTTTTTTTTAGGTATCTGGCCGTTTTGAAAGATTTCAAACGAAATTCCGGTCCCCCAGAAGTTTGGTTAGTTTCGGTATCGATTTTGGTGCTCAAAATTTATTTGGAATGTGTAAATGGACAAGAAAGGCTTCCTTATACGATCTTCTAACGGAAGCGACCGGAAAATATGGTTCAGGTAGAATTGAAATGTGTCACTGGAGCTTTCATTCCTTTGCCGAAAGTAGAAAAAGGCTATATTGAACCAGAATACATCGGTTTTTTCCATATTCCAGGAGTTTGTGTCTTATTTTAGAACAGGTGAATGATAAATGTGAAGCATATGTTTGACCTATTCCATTTTATTTGTACAAACCTACTTGGTAGTAATGTATGAATATTTTTTAATCCAATAAATTACTATACAATCAGAATATTTTACTCCTTGTTCATAAGATCAAATAAATGAAATGTCGTCAATCTTGAACTTTCAGTTCAAGAGGATAATAAACATTGAATCTTCACAAGCATGCATATGAAAATTATGTGAAAGCAATGCAATTTTTTTCCATTGCGAAAAATACTTAATATATTTCAACAGTGATCTCTTGTACTTTTCATGCAAATAACTAGAAAAGGAATCCTTTCTATCAATTCATATAAACGTTAATTATTTTCGTCCATCACATCTTTTCCAATTCATTCACATTCTGAGAAATACGCTAAGAATGTAGAAAGGGCAACATAGTGTTGACTTGGAACATAAAAATATTTTGAAAAACGTCATAACTTCGATACAGAGGGGAATGTGTCAAATTTCCAATGCCAGAGCTGTGATTTTATAATTGTGAATGGAGTATATGCACATAGTAACCGAACTTCGTTCCGTAAATAAATTTCAACCGAAACAACCAGCAGATGACCGCTGTCAAAATATTATCGACCAGTCCTGAAAGCTTTGGTTGCTTCGGTTGATTTACGGAATATACCCAAAGTAAACAAACTGGTTAACCTCATTGTAATGGCTATTTTAGAAGAGGAAATATGCGAGATACGTAATAAAATCTCTGGGTACGGAAATGGATCAATAGAAGATACTTTGAGAATGTCAGAAAATCGTGTAAATGTTAACTTTACAGACTCGAAGTATACAGGGTGTTTCACCGAAGACGCGGATCTCGATTACTCGTTAGCAGTGAAATTTTCGATTTTTTTTCAACGTGGAATTATTGAGGTGAATTGGGGCTATATTTTTGAATTGTTTTGAAATATACTCAGGAAAGTGGTAGGAACCAAACACATGTTTTTTTTTATGGAACACCCTGTACATATTTTTCTGGTTTACCAGATACTGTTTCTGACAATGGACCTCCATTTAGTTCAGAGGAATTCAAAGATTATCTGACAATGAACGGTATTCGGCAACTCTGCTCACCTCCCTATTATCCTTCTTGTTATGGTGCAGCCGGAAACGCCGTAAAAACAATCAAGCGAGACATTAAAAGGCATAGTGCATACACCGAAAAACAAAATATACCTACAAACTTTTCTTCAAAGATTTTCATTCAATTACAGAAACTTCCTACATTCTACAACAGGATATAGTCCAGCTCAATTAGTGTTGGGTAGAAAATTCAAATGTAGATTAGATAATCTGATACCAAATATAAATATTGTATTTTAATCAAAAAAGGATTATCAAACCCTAACTAATGGGGTAAAATACAAAGAATGTAATAGTGGTGATATTCACGGCTATTCACTAAGTGAAGTGGTTTTAACAGTTGATAACCATAGCAATTCTGATAACAACTTTTGATAACCACTGGTGACCACTTTCAGTATTCTCTAATAAACGGTTGGCAACTGTTGCTATCATAACAACTTTCCGTGAAGATAGACTTGGCAGCATCGCAGAATAGTTCGAATGTAGGTACTGGTCATAGATCTAAAATTACTACAATAGTTGAATAGTATTGGCGAATCCAAAGATCAAAGCGCCCTCTTTCGGCAAAAATCCCAAACTTCGAAACCAGTAATGCTTTGAGATCTTCTATGTATCGCGTGCTTTTGAGCAATAACATTTTGTTTCATATCCAGGTATTCTTGAGTGATATTTCGAAGTTTTTATTGTGTTCTGAACAGATTAATAGGTATTTAAATCAAAATTGTTGGGAAGGTATTCATATCAGTGTTATTCATTTAAAATATTATTCACAAAGTTATCATGTTTTAGACCAGACGTCTTGTTTGAGTTTGATTTTCTGGTGCAGTTTGCAGTTTTAACTGATGAGAAAGGTTGATACCACAATTATCAATAAGAGTGTTACGAAATTGATCATCGTAATTCACGGTACTGAGCTGTGCCTTTATTATTCTGTCAGATAGGAATTAAATAAGGTGAAGTATCTGAGCGAAGGGGTTCATGTTTTAATGCTAATGTTATGCAATCAAAAAGATTGCAGGTATGCCCCCTGTCGTCGTCCAGGGCTACGAGAGGGAATTGGTTGTCTGATTCTTAACTAGATGTCGCCTTGATGTATACTGTACCTCAAGACTTTGTCTAGTTTTGTTTAAGAGCAGCTCCGTTCCACTCCAATTTTCATCGAGGTAGGGTTATGTTGTCCTGAAGATGATCAAAACAATGATCGAAACCTAGGGGTCGACTTCTACCCGCTTTCGATGAGGTTGGAACTTTCGTTAGTTCCCTGTATGATGATTTGTGGCAAGTTCGAATCAGATTCATGGCGGTTGTTGATATTTATATCAATGAACGCGGTGTATGTAATCGATTTATGCTAATGTTATGTTTAACTTCAGGCCAGTGCATTGATTATGGAACAATGAGTAAGCTTAGTTCTAGTGCTGAAAAAAAACTGTATTCAACTGTTGTGGTTTCAATTGCTCTTCAAGGAAAAATAAACACTAGTCTATACGTTTTCATAAATGGCATGGATAAACTATACTTAGATGGAGAAAACTTGCTGAAAAGATTTTCGTTGTTTCTCGAACAACTGCGAACATTATTTTTAGTGAATATATTAAGTATTTAGCAAATATTTTGGAAGGTTGTATTCTATTCAGTGGCCAAGTTCTGAGGTTGAATTGAAGAATTTACCGCTTAACATTTTGCGAATATTCAAGTGATACTTAATTATAAGGATATACCATACAGATCTTCATGTTTGTCATGTCGCATCAGATCTTATTCACATTCTAATCATAGTTCAGGCAGATGTGAATCTTTTTGTGCTGCTATTTTGTAGTATATTTCCATGAAAATAAAGAACATTCAAAACAATAATATATTTACATAATTTCCATCGTATACCTCGTGAATTGTCGATCCAATTAGAAGGGAAAAAAGCCAATTTGTATAACAAAATTTTATAAACTCGACACTGTACTGTCAATAATACATTAATTCACTGAAATTATCCACAAAATCATAACGAGAACTAAGAAAAGCACTTAAAATCTGTTTTACATATCGAAACAACGTAGCTTCAAAAGAGATTACTGGCATTCCGCCATGTTTGTTTACAGTCAGCAGCGCCCTCATCGGTGGTTGGAATCGCCAATGTCTTTGGAGCGGATATATGGCGGAAAATAGGTATATAACCAAATAGGAGTCTTCGATATAACCTCTAAATATTTAATGTTTGGGCTTTCGGTGCTGCACTAAATATTTCGATCAGGATTGAATTATATTTTTTTAACGCGTTGATTTATTCTATTTTATTACTTGGGTTTGTTTAAATATATACCCAGAGTTAGCAATAAAACTTACAAATTTCCAATAGCATTTTATTTTGTGAATTCAAAAAATAATTAGAATAATTTAAAAATAAGATTACATTTGTTACTATGTTGAATAAGATGATTTCTTATCATGATAATGACATGTACAGAAAATAGCCAGAATATCCTAAATGCCATATTTTTATCTTCAAAATATTTTTGCTCCATATTTTCTCTGATAAAGGACATTTGCCATATAGCAGCATCATGAGTTGACCCTGGGTAACGAGTATTTATTGAAGTTATACTCGTACTAGTATACCCCTTTCGGTTATAATAAACAGCCCCAGGATGAATTTCATTCTTCTCTGGAAGGTTAATGATTGCAATATGAGTACTATCTATGCATCCTACAACACCACCACACATACCTTTGTATTAATTCCTGAATTATTGAAAAGTCCATCTGCACGAGAAATGCCTTTTTCATAGATTTATAGTTATTTAATCAACTAGTTTATTAATGACAGCGATTAATGGTCGAAATATTCTAACGCGTAAGCGGAGCAAGCGCGTTAATGTTTGAGACCATTAATCGCTAGATTAATAAACGAGTTGATTACAAGATTTTTCCGTCGACCTCATCATGAATTGGAAATGCACTCTGGATTCAAAAAGATTTTTATTTTGCGTAATAGACAAATTTGACAAAATGTAAATTCCTGTGTTCATTTCTATATAGTATTAATATTTATGCTCCCTATAGAAGTTTTCGAAAAATTCATGGATGGAATATAAGACATGTTGTGAAATTTTGAATAGTTTACATTTTTTTGATGAGAATAAGTTGGATTAACGATTCAATTGAGTTTTATTTTCACCTTAGACATCAACAAAATACTATTGGGAGCATTCGCCATGAACTCTTCCACATGTTCTTTTTCGATTTTTCGATCAACAGTTTGTTTTATCTGCTTATATCAATGTTGTCTTCAGCATCGAATACGTTGACCATAAATTTGCCCTTTTTCTGCAATACACGTAAAGTATGCCAACAAAACCGTTACCGAAAATTTCAGAACGTTCTTCTCCTTGCACCAAATCGAAATTCTTCCTAGGTTTTCTCATAAATGTCAGCTCTTTCCAGGTAGAATACTCAAAGTTGCTGCTTCAGCAGTTTTTCCCACATCTAGCGGTGTCGAAGGGATATTTTCTCCGATATTCATTATGTAAAATAGCGTAACTGGTAAAATCAGATTCTGATCGTAAGCGAATAATTAAATTTGACAACTCGATAGTGCTCCGACATAGATGCCTCTATGCTCCGACTGAATATTTTATGTTCGGTTGCCATGATAATCATGCATTAATGCAAGAAATCATGCATTAATAGGGGCCATTAATGGATGAGTTCGAGTGCGTTAAAATGAGCTTTTATTCTATGGTCGACGGAAAAAATATTTAATTGTTCACACAAATACAGAAAAACATTCCAAAATAGTGCCCAACGCCCGTGGTTTTCGTTAACAACACCTCTAAAGGTGTTGCCAGTGAACCACTTCTCATAGCCACTGGTTGTTATACATAGCAACTTTTAAAGCAACTTACACAAATAGTGAATACCAATTCCGCGCTTAGCCACTGACTGTGAACATAACGACGATATACAATTGCTATCCATAACAACTCTGCTTAGTGAATAGCCCCGATTGTCTCTTGCAAAGACTTTTCGACCCAAAATAAACCTGTTCGGAAAATGGGAAAAATTGTAAATAAAAAAATAAATATTTTATATGAAGTACAGTCTTCTGATGATTGTAAAATCTGTAAGAAACATATCGATCAGATAAAGAAATTAATTTATCCAGTTCATTTAACATCAGATCATAATATCTAAAGATAATCAGAAAATTATGAAAACAATATTAGTTCCGACACCAATGAAGGATTTACTTCAGATTCAAAAAAATATTATGAAATCGATAAAAATCCGAATGTACAAGTTGAATCGACACCAAATGTTGAAAATGTCGGAACTTATAATTTAAGGCCACGTCTTGCTTGTATTAATTCGATTATTTCTGTATATAAACTGTATGCATATACTTGTTTAATATAAATGATATGGATATTAAATGAGGTTGAGGGTGTTAGATTGTTAATGAACATATTGCTCATGTTTTAATATGGCGCATATGTGACGCGATAAGTCCATGTATGAAAATGTGTGTGCGTGAAGACACAGTTGAATTCAAGAATTGTTTCGACCAATATCCAATTAACACCTACTAAATTCATCACAAAATGTTTCTGCAAATCCTTCTCTTTCGAAATAAAGGGTACGCGAGTTTTAATATTTTCAATTTTTGCTCACTGCATATGCATTTCTCGGGATATTCAACTGGAATTTGGCAAAGATACTAAACCTCAACGTTCACATCATATTATGACATGTCAATTCTCTTTGAAAATCTACAGTTTTATTTTCTTCTGCAGTGATGTCCCCTTTTCCCTCCAACATTTCTTCGTGGTACGCCACCGGTAGTTTGGAAGAAATATGGAAAAGATTCAACAAAATTTTCTATCCCCTACAATTTTTTGCTTATATGCTGCCGTTTTCGAGACTAAAAAAGGTTGATCAATTCTCTCCAAGTAGACAGGAAAATCATAATGTACAAACAAATATTATGTTATAATATGTTATGGCATTGCTGAATTAATTCATGGTTCCTGTATTAGTTTTCTTGAATAAAATCAAATTCATATCTTGAGAAAAAGGAGGAAATTAATTTTGAAAATTTTCAGTCTTTAAGTTTATCGAAATGGGCCCATGTTCATGGGACTTTTAAAATTGAGTATTGCATCTTTCATGTTCCTGTTTGTACCTCCAATTTAGGATTACTCTGTATATTGAAAATAAAAATTATCGAAAATCAAAATTTCTCCGAATCACTTTTCTGGCGAGAACAAAATATGGAATTTTGTATTTAAAATGATTATAAGTATATTATTCCTGAACAACTCACTTTGAATTTATAGGATAAACACACCACCGTCTGCTTCGTCTTGAACCTCATTTCATTCAACACTAGTTCAAGCGTTACAATGACATCATTGATGACATTCCGACAAATCGGGCAAACTAATATCCGATCAAAACACTTCGGTGATTCTAATAATTCTAAGCAATTCCATTCTCACATTACTTTCTCACAATGCTGTGCTATATGCTCGCTGATTTGAAAAATGTCGATTTCTTTATTCATGAAATCTACCGATGCACTGGTTCATCTCATGAAATTCTGATATTCCACGTTGTGATATTAATTAAAATACTAGTTAAAATTTCCCTAGAGAGAAAATTCCTTTCGACACCGCTAGATGTGGGAAAAACTGCTGAAGCAGTAACTTTGAGTATGCTATCTGGAAAGAGCCGACATTTATGAGAAAACCTAGGAAGAATTTCGATCTTGGTGCAAGGAGAAGAACGTTCTGAAATTTTCGGTAACGGTTTTGTTGGCATACTTTACGTGTATTGCAGAAAAGGGGCATTGAGCAAATTCAAGGTCAAAGTATTCGATGCTGAAGACAACATTGATATAAGCAGATAAAACAAACTGTTGATCGAAAAATCGAAAAAGAACATGTAGAAGAGTTCATGGCGAATGCTCCTAATATTATTTTGTTGATGTCTAAGGTAAAAATAAAACTGAATTGAATCGTTAATCCAACTTATTCTCATGAAAAAAATGTAAACTATTCAGAATTTCACATCATGTCCTATATTCCATCCATGAATTTTTCGAAAACTTCTATAGGGAGCATAAATATTAATATATAGAAATGAACACAGAAATTTACATTATGTCAAATTTGTCTATTACGCAAAATAATAACTATTTTCTAAATCTATAATATTATGGGTTACCCAGCCGTGGTCCAATAGGACTTTCACCTAACGTTACGAATAAAACTTCAGACCGCTCCGAAGTGAAATTGAATCCGGTCGTGACAGCTTCTCTAATATACAGGGTGTTTCACCATAAAATGGACAAACATATAATGCCGTGTAGATGGCACCGGTAGAGTCGTTTTTGCTGTATGGCATTTATCACGTTTTCGAAACAAAAGCGAGATACAGGGTGTAGTGTCTACTTTGAGCAATACTCTGGTTACTGTGGTAAGTTATCGGCGTCATTTGAAATAACGATTAAGTGATATACAGGGTGTGCCATCTAAAACTTTCCACCCCGAATTTTGAGCTTTGGGATGGAAAAACGCTCGGACAGGTCAAATTTTGTTGAAAGGGGGACAAATAAGTTTGTTCGAATGAGTTTGATATCACAACCTCTGTAGCCGCAATACCTAACAGCACTGAATAGGAAAAAGGGGTCGAGCAGCACCTTGCTGGAAAGGCAATTCAATTTACTGAATGAGTGTATTTTTTTTTATCGCTTTATTATTATACAGAGCGACTCAGTATCCCATCAATAACTTTCACACGCCGAATTCGGATCTTTGAAATGGAAAAAACGCTCGGACCGGTCAAAAAATTAATTCGATATCAATACAACCCCTCTAGCCGCAATCCCTAAAAGCTCTGAATAGGGAAAAGGGGTCGAGCAGCACCTTGTTGGAAAGGCAATTCAATTTCCTGAATGAGTGTATTTTTTTTCATCGCTTTCTTATCATAGAGAGTGACTCAGTATTCCATCAATAACTTTCACACGCCGAATTTTCATGGATCTTGGATGGAAAAAACCTTCGGACCGGTCAAAAATGAATTCGATATCACTACTACTCCTCTAGCTGCTACCCTGACAGCAATTATTTCAATTTAAACGAAAGCGCACGATTTATTTTGTAAATATTATTGTTTTCAGTTTTTGTGTCGGTTTCAGCATTTTCAACATGTGTTTGGCATACGCGTAGTGAAAAAAAAAATTCATGCAGGAAATTGAATTGCCTTCCCAACAAGGTGTCGACGCCTTTTGCCTATTCAAAAATGAGAGCTGTTAGGGATTGCAGCTAGAGGGGTTGTGATGTCAAACTCATTTGAACACCCTTATTTGTCCCCCTTTCAACAAAATTTCACCTGTCCGAGCGTTTTTTCGTAATTCCATTCCAAATTTCGAAGTGGAAAGTTATGGGTGGCCCACCCTGTTTATGATAGTGCGCATCCTCATAAAGAGTAGGGATGTCAATTGTAATGATTGAGATGAATGAAGAACAGTTTAGATCGACAGATTAACGTAATTATCAATCGTTTATATAAACCAAATCATAACATGGCGCAATGGTTTCAACGAACCACCGTTAAAGTTTAATTCAAAATAAGAATTTGAAAAATTTGTGAAATTTTGTTGATTAAATCCACATACATAATGAATAAAGTCATCGCACCTGGTGAAACGGACGGAGACAGGGACCCAGCGGAAGCATGGCATTTTTTCAAACAAAAATAGAAGTAATATAGCTGAATAATATACAGGGTGTTTCACCATAAACTGGACAAACATATATAGCCGTGTAGATGACACTGAGGAAGTCATTTTTGCTTCATGATATACATCCCGTTTTCTACGCATAAGCGAGATGCAGGTTGTTTAATGTCAACTTTGAGCAATATTCTGATAACTATGGTAAGTTATGCGTGACATTTTAAATAACCGTTTCTTGTTACATCTCAGCACTTCTTAGGACTCAATTCAATCATGGTGTAGAATTCTGAAAAAAAAATACAAAATAGGGGAAAAACTGCAAGGTTGGATTTTTTGTTCTTGGTTGCCAATTTGTAAAGCATTATTTCAACGTACTATGTAGATTTTCAAAGATCTTCCGTGGAAAAATGTTTCCAAAATTTGTACCTAACTTTTTTCCACATCTCTTCATTGAAAAAAAATTTTCCGTGAAAACTGTTGGAATTTTTCATGGTTGAACAATGTTCCATTTTGAACACCGAGGTGAAAACAGAATGAAATAATATCCATAAAATACAGAAAAAACCAAGGATTCTAATAGAGAATACTGAAAGTCATTAAGGAATTTAACGAATGCATCGATAGAAAATGATAAGAAAGCTTTTCTCGTGACAAAACAAGATTCCTCCCGTAATGTTTGGCGAGAGTTGAATCAGTATTGTGGAGAAATGAGAAAAGGAGCTTCGGAGCTACCGGCAGCTTTGAGCGACGTGGCTGCACTTAATGATTTCTTTGTTTCGTCAGTTCCTCGGGCACAAGATGCTTGTGGAAAACTCATTCAATACTCGTATTATACGGAAAATGTAAAATAAAATGGCACTTCTGCATTTGAATCTAACCCAATATCGGGAGGGCATGTTCTCAGAATAATAAGTAATTTAAAGTCACGGGCTTGGGGGATTGATAGAATAAACATTGATAATATTGATTTGTGTTGTCTATTCATTGTACCGTATCTAACACAAGTGATGAATATCTGTGTACAGAGTTCGGTATTCCCTAGTAGGTATGTAGAAAAGAGCAATTATAGTTCCCATTCCTAAAAAAACAATCCCACTGAATATAAGGACCTTATACCTGTCAGTATTTTGCCATGCATTGTAAAAATTTTGGAACGTGCAATGTGCGAGCAAATTGAGGTGGGCGTTCAATGTTGTGTGTTTTTATTTCAAGTTGCATTTGAAAATGGTTTCACTTTGACAACTGAAATTTTGTGGGAAAACTCAGAAATGATTGTTCTCAATGAAATAATCGAAATCGATTTCATTTCGAAAGTTCATTTTTTTTTTCTTTCAAAAATAGAAAAAAATAAGCCAACTCATGCTTCTGTTTTATTTCAAACGAAAGACCCATGAAAATGGGTCAACTTTCGATTGAAATTGAATCTACAGATGATTTCGTTCAGAAGATCAACTTGAAATACGGAATTGGTAGAGAATGGCCAAATTCAAATATACAGGGTGGCCAAAAGATTGACGTCAAAAAGAAAAAAACAGGTCCCTCGTGTCATGAGGTATTCGAATCACCCCCATGCCCATGTATACTCCATTCACTTTTATTCAATCACATTGGAGGTCATGGTTTCGTTTTCAGGGGTTGGTGCCCCTGATGAAAAGCACAGAACATAAGATGAAAAGTCAGTGCGTGCACAGAAAATATCGTTAATGACAAAACCACGTTGCCAGTTCCTTTGTTTACATCAAAGTAAAAGTATCAAAGATATTCCACATTTTGTTAGGTTTACAAATTGTTCGCAGATTTTTGGTATTTAATCGATATTTGCAGGTGAGTTTTTCGTCGAATATCCGAGATTAACGTATGTTTATTGTTTTTAGCACCAGTTTGGAGCGTGAGGACGATTTTCAAGACCAGGACGAATGTTTACATTTCGAGGTTGAAGGGGTACACGGGAATTTCGTTGAAAAAGCTGTTATTTGGACAGATATCGCAGTAAATGGATCGGATGAAGCCTCGAGAGGTCGATTAGGATGTTATTTTTCAGGTTTTCCAAGAAATTTGGCGATATCTGAGCATATTTGCCAAAGTTAGGTACCTCACTAATGAGGTGGAACTTAGACCTAATTCTCCTATAAGAAACGCCTTTCAAAGGTCGAGATGGTGAAAAATGTCTTCTTCAGATGTTGTTTGAACAAACGCAGCCGAGTTTTATACCCCAACATTGATTTTAAGAAAGTTATCAACAAAATAAAATTGACATGATTCTTGTTATTACCCATCAATTCATCTTAAATCTTTGGGTTGATTTTTTTAATGAATTCTTGATTAGAATCAACAATTGATGTCGTCAAGTCTTGAACTTTCAGTTCAAGAGGATAATAAACATTGAATCTTCACAAGCATGCATATGAAAATTATGTGAAAGCAATGCAATTTTCTTCCATGGCGAAAAATATAATATATTTAAACAGTGATCTCTTGTACTTTTCATGTAAATAACTAGAAAAGGAATCCTTTTTATCAATTCATATAAATGTTAATTATTTTCGTCCATCACATCTTTTCCAATTCATTCATTTTCCGAATAAATTCACATTCTGAGAAATACGCTAAGAATGTAGAAATGGCAACATAGTGTTGACTTGGAACATAAAAATATTTTGAAAAACGTCATTACTTCGATACAGAGTGGAATGTGTCAAATTTCCAAGGCCAGAGTTGTGATTTTATAATTGTGAATGGAGTATATGTTATGCTATTTTTCACGGTTATCGAGTTATGAATTTTCCCACTCTCCGCTATAGCACATGCTCCATAGTCTCACTGACCCTAGTCAGAGCCTTCTAGATGTTTCACTTTCAATTTCAAGGATCAAATTATAGGTATAGAATTATGTGGCTGATGACACCTCGGTAGCCGTTGCTGGCCGGACTTTCGAAGAACTACAGGGATTCTGTGGGTTACTGGTGAGGTGCTTTATAGAATGGTGCCATTCAAACGCAATAATGATTAATGTCAATAAAACAGAATGCATTCATTTCGCTATTCGAGCCGATAATCATGGCAAACTTCTCATTAGCCACTTAGATCATGTCATCTAATCTAAAGAATGCACAAAATTTCTTGGCTTCCACATTGATAGTAATCTTAGGTGGAATGCACATATTGACTCAATGTGTCAAAAACTCAATAGCTCCTACTATGCAATAAGTAGAGTCACTTCCACTACAGTATGTCCTGAACATCTTTTATAGCTTAGTCTACAGCCATTTAACATATAATGTTCTGTGTGGGAAACTCCTCCGACGCTGGGAGAGTCTTCATTGTACAGAAAAGAATAATGCGCATGATATTTAATATTCCTCCACGATCTTCCTGTCGACCCATTTTTCTTCAAAATAATATATTGACATTGGCCTGTTTTTTCATTTTTAGATGTCTAGTGTATGTTAAAGAAAACGAATTTAATAACTGTCTAGCTTTCATGACTATAATACAAGAAATAAGGGGACGCTATATGTTTCTAAACATAGAACTCATAAGTATGAAATGTCTCCAATGTACCAGTGCATAAGAGTTTTCAACCATTTACCACGATGTATTCAGTTTCTTGATGTTAATAGATTTAAGAAAGTAGTTAGAGCTTTATTGTTACAGAAGTGTTACTATACTGTGAACGATTATTTCTGTGACACTCTTGATACAAGCTAAAGTGATATTTTTTTTGACCTGTCCTATACATGTACACATATCTTAAAGGATTAATAAAATATTATTATTATTAATGAACATGGACCTGCGCTATTAGTTAATTTCATTGGTTATAATATAACATATTTATATACAGGGTAGGTACCGTACATCGTTCCCTTCAAGCTTCAAAAATATTTTTTTTTTATTTACATGCATAATACATTCCATATATACTATGGGGTAATCATTTTCAGCAAACTCCTCCAACGCAAATCATATACTCTTCCCTCACCATCAACAATATTATCACTAGCTACATCAAAATTATCATTAAATTTGTCTATCACAAAATATTGTCTAGTTCTCCTAAATATTTTGTTTTTACTATTATCTTCAATAAAGTGAGATCTAGGCTGATGGCTCTACTGTATATTGTTCCTTTTTTCAACAGTTTTTATGTTTAAACCAAATTCTATCATTTATCTTGTCTTTCGTCATATTTTTCGCACTTCTGTTATAATAAGAAGATTGCTTTTGTTTCCTATCTTCAAGAACTCTCTTCAATAAAATTGGATCGACAATCTCATATTAATAATTTGACTCTAATGAGGGCAAATCATCCTTCAATCTTCTACTGAACATTATCTGTGCAGGGGATAAGTCAATGTCAGGAATAGGAGTATTTCTATACCTCAAAAAATACATATAAATATTTCCATTTTCAAAATCACATCTTTTCAACATGTTTCTACAAATATTTACTTCCCTGCCAAACCATTACTTCTAGGGTAGTTGGGACTAGATGCTGTGAGTGAAACATTATGTGAAGTGAAATATTTCATCATATCATGGTAAGAATTAAAGGGATTATTATCAGATATTATTTGATCAGGAAAGCCAAAAGATGAAAAAATTGATTCGAAAATTTTGATAACTTCCGACGAAGTTTTATTCCGAACTGATCTCATTACAATCCCCTTCGTATAGTAATCAGTATAGTACAGCAAGATATCTATTACCTTTGAATTCAAAAATATCTGTTGCAATTTCAGACCACGGTCTTTTAGGCATTTTGTATGGTTACATGGGTAATCTACGGTTTTCTTTCCTGAATGGATTGCAAACTTCACAAAACAATACTTTATTTTTCCACTGTTTGGATAAATTAGGCCAAAACACACATTCCCTAGCTCTAAGCTTATATTTGTTCAGTCCTAAATGACCTTTATGTAATTTATTCAAAATTTCTTCACGCATTGAGTTTATAATTATAACTCTGTCATTGTAAAATATATGACAAATGGTCCCGTATAGAAAAAAACTTCCTCAATTCAGAATCCTCGATTCTCTTCAAATTCCGCCATTCATTCTGTATTAAATTTTTTAAATATTTCAATTTTGAATAAAGCCCGCAACGGACGACGAGCGATATATTATATCTCATATATTACACCAATATCGCTCCTTATGAAAATGCACCAAGCCCCGCGGACGACGCTATAATATATATTTCGATATTACGATATTTTTCCATACTAAAATGACATATGTCAATGCAAAGCTATAATTTATATTATATTATCGCTCGCCGTCCGTTGCGGGCTTAATTGTTTGTTGCATCAGCGATTTGCTTCATTTTTTAATGATGAATGGGTAAATTTTTTAAAACATTGTGAATTGAAAAACTTTTTTCTTCATCACTAGAAATATTTTGTATTGGTGCTCAAGACAATGTATCCGCTATAAACATTCCTCTACCTGGAATGTATCTCAATGATAATTCATACTTCAAAAGCCTGAAAACTAATCTTTGTAGTCTAGATGATATTTCATTTATCTTTTTTGAGAATATTCACTAAAGGCTTATGATCTGTCAAAACTTCCACACGCCTACCTTAGACATAATAATTGAACTTTTCAGTTTTCAAGTGCAAAAACTATAGCAGCTAATTCACGTTCGATATTCGACCTGTCCTGGAATACTGTTCCCATATTTGGAGTGCTGCACCTAAACAAATCCTAAAACTCTTGGATTCTGTACAAAAAAGGGCAATTCATCTCGTCGGTGATGCTTCGCTTACAAACTCGCTCAATTCTCTGGAACACCGTAGAAGAGTAGGCGATCTGTCTCTATTTTATAGATATTTCCATGGACGATGCTCTTCTGAATTGTCAGCAATCGTTGCCCTTCTGGCAGTCTCTTCGAGACTAACGCGTCAAGGTAAGTCTTCACATCCCTTCGTAGTCACTTTGGAGACCTGCAGAACATCTCTCTTCAAAGACTCGTTCATCCAACGAACAGCAAGGCTTTGGAACACATTGTCTAGGGAGGTGTTCCCCGAGGCATATAACCTCCAAAAATTTAAGAAGAACACCAATTCCTACCTGCTTGCCCTTGGTTCTGACGATGTTCTCCGAACATTACAGGATATTCCTTTTCGTGAAAACCACAACATAAAACAAGTTTCACAGTCGGTCAAAGATCTCGACGCAAACGCTACCTATTTGTTACCCTGTAACAAACAAGCACCATGTTTCAACCTTTGAAACACTTTGGAGTTTCATTCCAATTTCGAACTATATTATTGTGTGTAAGTTCACGGAGCGGTGCTGTTATTCGTGATAAATTCGGAATAACTCTACCCAAGTATTTCACTAACCCTTAAAATCTCATGAATTATTTTTCATTTGAAGGTTCTGGCATTTTATTAATTGATTCAATGAGTTCTTTATCAATGGCGATGCCCTTGCTAGAAACTATGAACTCAAGAATTTTCATACTTCTCTCTTTATATTTGAATTTATTTTCATTGAAGGTAATTCCGCATGTTTTTGCCATTTCTAAAATCTCTAAATGATGGCAATGTTAGATAACAATGTGATCCAATCAGAAAATGTTTTGTTTTCTGATGAGAGTACATTTACACTACACGGTCATGTTAATCGTCAAAATTGCCCCTATTGGTCTGATGAGAATCCTCACAGGATGAGAGAAGAACATACGCTATATCCTGAAAATGTTAATGTTTGGGCAGGAATTGTTGGAAATCATATCGTAGGTCCCCTTTTCATTGACTGCAACTTGAACGGAGAATAATATTTAGAACTACCTATACTCCAAAATAATGTCTCACCAACTTTGATAAACTTATATCCTGATCCAGCAAATCCACAATCTCCTGATCTGACACCATTAGACTTCTTTTTGTGGGGATATGTCAAAAGAATTGTATACAAAACGAAACCCTTAAACTTAGACGACCTTAAAAACCGAATCACGCTTGCGATTAGATCCACGCCTGAAATGTTGAGTAACGTTAGAAGACAATTCTACACCAGATTAACATGTTGCCAAGACGTTCGCAGCGAGCATTATGAACATTTCCCACATTGACATTAATGTTTTTTCTTGTTTTTTTTTTGTAATGATTAAGAAATAATCAGTATTACTTATTAGGTTTTAAGTGTAATGTACCGAATTTGTGAAATAAAATAATTTTTATTTAAAACGTTGATTTTTGCAATAAATCTGAAAACACTTAATACTTCCGAAATAGTTGAAGATAGGTATAGGACCATTGTGCATTAATTGTGTCCAGAATTCTCTGAAGAATCCAAAAAATAAATAATATACAGGGGGTTGCATTTGAAATAAGAAAGTTGGTATTGGCCACGGTCACATGGAACACCCTATATAATATTATCTTCTTGAAAAATATGCGCATTTGAAATTACAAATCGACGTGTCCGAGCATTTTTCCCAACACGCCCTCATTTATTCGTTATCGAATTTATTCCATTTGGCTGTTACACTCTGCATGTATTATTCTTCTAAAAAATTCTCGAAAATCGCGAAAAAATCCGGCGAAACTTTCAATTTTAAACTCGCTAGAACTTTTTAGGCTACGTCCACATAGGCAGGAGGCTTGCTTAGCGCCTAGAGGTTTGCTTAGCGCCTAGAGGCTTGCTTAGCGCCTACAGAATTGCTTAGCAACTTGCATCTTTGCTTGTCAACAATGAGATGTTACTCTCGACGAGATGTGACTTTCAAAAACAGCTTTAAAACTGCTTCTCGCCGAAAATTCATCTTTAAAATGTACTAATTCAAATCCATCGTGTTGGGTTCATGACATAAATAAGTCACGGCCGAGTCATGGGGAGTTTAATGTTTTGTATAAAGAACTGTGTACGCTTGACGAAAAATTTGACGAATATTTGCGTATGTCCAAAGAAACATTCGATTTACTTCTCAGTAAAATTGAAGAAAAATTAACTCATGTAGATACTCATCTTAGAAAAAGCATATCAGCCGAAGAACCACTAGTCGTTGCATTGAGGTAAGTGAAACTCTCAATATATTATATTTTTGTTCAGATGAATTCTGGGTGTGCTCCTCATATTCCACTGAGTGTTGGCTTCCATTTCAGCCAAAATTAAGTCTTGAATCTTCGATCTCAAACTAAGTATACGCCTTGATGGTATATTTCTCATGTAGGACAAAAGACTTCCAAAACACAATCGCTTTTTTCTTTGATACTTTCCCTTTCGAGAATCTCAAGCTTCTTCTTTTCTATTTCCAAAAGTTGATGATTGTTTTCGGTTCTATTCAAACGAATTTTCTTTCTTTGGAATGACTGAGTATAACTTTGAGATTCAATATCATCACTTATAATTATTTCTGGAGTACAATCAGTCTGCAGAGAACCGGGACTCTGCAGGTTCTCTGATGTGTCGGTGGTAATAGAATAATAATTATTATCATTCTCTCTTAAATTGGAAGTTATCGTCTGTGAAATATATATAGAGAGAATGATTAATCGGTATTCAGACGGATTTTCGAATTTCGAAAATCCGTCTGAATACCGATTAATCATTCTCTCTATTCTCTCTTAAGTTTGAATATCTTTCGGATTTCTCGCTCTTTATCATACAAATGCCACGTACTTTTACATAGTTTGTCTGAACTATCCCCACTCTTCGCCTTATCAATTTTTCCACATTCTTTAAAAAAATACGCTCTCAGATTTTTCCATCTTGTTTTTACCGTTTTGACTGAAAAAAAAAATCAGCAATAGTTATATTGACCAAGTATTAAGTAATACCTTTTATTTTTCAGATATTTGGCTACTGGAGAATCCTATAGGTCACTTGCTTTTCATTTCCGTTTAGGTCGCACTACAGTCTCTGAAATTGTGAGCGAAACGTGCAGCATTTTGTGGAGTACACTGAAAGACGAATACATGCCAATTCCATCTACGGAAAAATGGTACGAAATTGCCGATAAGTACTATAAGAAATGGAATTTTCCCAATTGCATTGGTGCAATTGATGGGAAACATATAAGAGTGAAGTGTCCATGTCATAGTCGATCTCTGTACTATAATTTACAAGCAATATTTTTCAATTTTACTAAAAGCTGTAGTTAATGCGGACCGTAAAATTATTTTAGTAGATATCGGAGCATAGGGGCGTCAATGCGATGCTGGAAATTTCAGAAGTTCATCTCTGTTTACCATGTTGGAAACTAATGGCCTCAATATTCCTCCGGAGAAAGAAATTCCAAATACAAATATCAAGATACCTTTTGTTTTGGTAGGAGATGGTGGATATCCATTAATGAATTATTTAATGAGGCCTTTTTAACTAAGAAATATTGACAGCACTAAAACAATTCACAATTACCGACACTCAAGAGCTTGCAGAGAAGTGTGAAGTGCTGTTTTGGTATAATGGCAGGAAAATTGAGGTTTTTGCAGAAATCAATTGAAACCAAAGTCAATACTGCTATTTCAATAACAAAAGCTGTATGCATTCTACATGATTTTGTAGTGACGGAAGATCAATCTTTGTTTCAACAACACAAGGATTCTTTTAATATCAGTGCACCAATATCCACCAGGACTCAATATACAGGGTGTCGCAGAAGTCTCGCACCCCATTCAGGGGATCGAAAGTGGAAAATATTCTAAGCACAAAAATCCATGTTTGAAATTTTTTGATTACGTAGGTAATTAGTAATTAATCAATGAAAGTGACCAATCAGGAACGCCCTACAGAAGAATAAGTAGGCAGTAGGGACGCGAGAGTGAGACGCCAGAGCTGCAGGCGTGTCCCCAGTCTCGGTTTACTGCGTGAAAAGCCGGCAGCAGCTCTGGCGTTTAAGGCCAGTTACAGACACAACGGTTTTCGCCGAGTCGACGGCTGATTTTGCTTCTGTGGGACGAGTCGGCTTGGGCGGCGGTGTGTGGTTTCATAGCGCAAAAGTACAGGCCAATTCCGCCGACTCGACGATGTTTTCGGCCGCCGACTCGGCGGACACAACTGTGTCTGTAACTGGCCTCACTCTCGTGTCCCAACTGCCTACTTATTCTTCTGTAGGACGCTCCTGATTGGTCACTTTCATTAATTAACTACGTTATCAAAACATTATGAACATGGATTTTTTGTGCTTAGAATATTTTTCATTTTCGATCCCCTCAATGGGGTGCGAGACTTCTGGGACACCCTGTATATTTACAAACAGTGCATTACAAACTAGAGGCATTTTGTTGAATTATTTCAACGGAATTGGATGGATTACCTGGCAGAACAACTCATTGCCTGAAAATATAATGCAACGCCATAATATACATTGACAGCATTAATTGCTCATAAATGAATAAAATCACTTTTTTAGTACTAACCGTCTTTTTCTACTTCACCTGCTACCTCTTCCCATTGTTTTTTTTAAGACAATTGCATTTTTGTGGAGGTTATTAAAGGGATTCCACAGAGGTTCTCTTTTGAAAACTGATGCAATTAAGATTTCGTCCATTTTGATAATCTCAAAATGCCTCGCGCCTAGCGTCAAAAAACCAACACGTTTGATTACTTCGATATTCGCCAAGCGCCTAGCTAGGCGCCTTGCGCGCAGTGCCGCAGTGCGCCATATCGTTTTAAGGCGAGTTTATACAGCAACTAAAATAAAATAAGAACTAAAATAAAATAAGAAATAAGAGCAGAAAACATAGGTTTATAGAGATCCCTAGAATAAAATAAGAAATAAGAATGAACCAATCAAATCGCAGATTTTCTGACAATGATTAGTTGTCATTTCATTCATATTTTTCAAAATTTAATTTCCCATAGACCAGTCCAACGATCTGTCACGATCAGCTGTTTAAAAATGGCTGCTGGGTCAAACAAATAACAAACCGAGGTTTTTCAGTTACGAGGTACGTGTTTCAGGGTAGTTTCTGTTGGTTTCTCAATTTTCAACTTCAATGTCTTCAATTATGCCATGTAAAATGATAGTTATAATAGAGTAACACTATAGCAGAAATGTTTGTTATTTGTTTGACCCAGCAGCCATCTTGAAAAAAGATGATCAGCTGTTTTGTTGGACTGGTCTATTAGAAACACTATAGAAAATATCATTAGTTGAATGGATGATGGCATTTTGATCGAGTTTTGAATCGGCTATTCCGCCTGTTATTCAAGGCGATAATCGCAGTACTTGTCATCAATAACAACATCGCTTCCATCATGATTTCCTGGTCATCCATATTAAATATGTATATTATCAACAATGATTTGAAAAAATATTCATTAAATTTTAGATTAGAAAACTAGAACTTGTCAAAAGTGTCAATACGAAAAAGATTGGGGAGTGGATTTGGGTCATGCGCACTATCATTTTCCAAATAAAATAAGCGAAAAAGATAAAAGTTGACCATCTCATATTCTTATTCTTATTCCTTATTTTAGCTTATTTCCTGTATAAACGCTGTTCTTATTTTGTTTTAGTTGCTGTATAAACTCGCCTTTATTCTATTCTATGCTATGTACAGAAACGGTAAAGTGGATCCAGAAGAATCTTAAAATCGCAGCGAAGGTGCGTTATATTGAATAAATTTTTATATGGTCAGAAAAAGGAATAATCGATTCATACGTCGGTGAAATTTCGATTCTCTAGGCGATGTAGAAGTATTTTTTGAAAATTCGCAAAAATCGCGAAAAAATCCGGCAAAAAGGGACTCGATAAACCTTTTTCACAGATATCCTGGCCGTGATGTAAATTAATGGATCGAAAGAGGAAAGGCTCGAGGGCAGGTTAATGCGGACTAGCGTGGTATCAATATTTTCCATAATTTTCTCATTTCTTCAGCCGATTTGCAGAGATCTTATAGGCTCTACTATAGTTTCTTACTAATCAAGAAAATCCAATATTTTTTACAGAATTCAAACTTATCGAAAATTCGAATATATCAGGATACACCAGTCTACACAGAAAAATATACAGGGTGTCCCAAGTTCGAGTGCCTATTAAACGTTTCTAGAGAACTAGACATATTTTACTCAACGTACCTACAACGTAAATCCAGAAAATCTCAAATAACTCAGAAAGTACTGAATTTAGGAGCAAGAGCAATTTAGAGTGCTATCACTATTCTTCTTCGCAGAATCCAACGCAATCATCAAAAATTAGGGTTCTAATTCGAAAAACAGAAAGTATGGCCAATTTTCGATCACAGTTATCGACAAAAAAATTGAGACACCCTGTGATGATACTCATGATTAGAGACCGGATTATTTGCAACATAAAAAGGTTGTTATATGCATGCAAATATGCATGAAAAAAGCTTGAAACATGCACGAATATGGGCAGAATATGCACGAAAATATGCAGAATATTCAAAACTGAATAATGAATTTTAGGAACTAAAAGAAAGAAGAAAAGTTATTTTTATTTCAAAATCAGTACCTATATCAGTAACTCTTAATAATATGGTATTAAATTTTTTTAATGTTTTTGTAAATGTTAACAATCGAGTATTGCTCCAAAAGTTCAATTGTGAGATTGTGTCTTCGATCATTCAGGATATTTTTATATGTGGAAAAGGTTCGCTGCACATCTACAGACGCAACTGGACAAAATTTGAACTTTGGTGCTACGTTCTACACTATGTTTTCTGGTGAAACTATCGATTAGACAAAAATCTTCAAAAACTGGATTTCCTTTCAATATGTTCTCAAACTTTTCTTTAGATTTATTTGGCGATGCCATAGTCAACGTGGAGTTCATTTGGCGTATTTTACTCATTATTTGGATATATTCAGGGCCATACCTTGAGTTTCAAGCTTCCTAATGCTTTCAGGTACATGAGAAAAATTAGTACAAATCATTGCTATATTTTTCTTTATTGAAAAATCGTCAAATGCTAGAATGACAAGCTACTAGTGAGTCGGCACAGCCAAAGTCATTTACTACACCGTTGATAGCCTCAAAATGTTCATTGTAGAACAACACTGCTTCGATCCATGTTCCCCATCGAGTTATGACTGGTTCGGGAGAGATTGGCAAATTTGGTAATTTTTCTTTTTAGGCTTTACTACGAGCAGTCAAAAGACAAAAGTCAAAATTAATACTCAAGAGACCTCAAATTTTGTGGAATTTGGTCGGGTAGAATTTGGTCGAATACGCGATATCATCACTTTTATCGCATTTCGGAACACAGGGAAGAAAATATGTACCGATAATATGCATCATAACTGGATCTTAGCTAAAATATGCAAATACCGCTGAAGATGTCTTAAGTATGCAAATGCATATGCAAATATGCAAATGCATACAATCCGGTCTCTACTTATGATATTCAAAGGATGCATGACCTATTCACATTCTTCTATTTTCACGCTGTTACAACGGTTTACACTCGGGATGTTCAGAATAAGAAAAATCAACATAATACTGACTATGAATATTTGACTTTTTTCATGTTTTTTTTTTCTTCAATATTTCAAAAACTATTTGAATGAATACAATGGTTTTAACAGAAATGTATTCAGCATTGAATACTCAATCATATCAGAAACGAAAAAATTAAAAACAATTATTTTGAACAAATTTAATTTCACTCCCTCTATAACCGGCAGTGTCCAAAAATATTTTGGGTCAGTAGAGAATTTCGAACAATATCATGATCCTAATTTTTCGATTTCAAATATGTCCAGTTCTTCAGAAACGTCTAATAGGCACTCAAACTTGGGACACCCTGTATATTTATATCAATATTTCAATTGAAAGAATAAACAGTGGTAAAACAAGTAATGGCTAATTCATACAATTGAAAAAAGGTGTTGCTTCATTCCCAAAATAATTGGAGAATTAAATCTACATAATCTCGAAGACACATTTCGATGTAGTTTATAATACATCGACATTTGACATATTGTTGATTCTGAGGAGTTGAGACTCACATTCATTCTGATACAATATAGTACACATTTTGAAACAAAAAGAACTGACTTCTAAATAAAACTTTCCCTTTAGTATATATATTATTCATTATATTCCCAAACTGTAATGTTAGATCAACTGCATCATTGTGCATACTTGTGTACATTAAATTCGTTTTACTAAGCTAGTCGCCAGGTGACTCGCTAGGTGAATCGCTAGGTGACTCGCTAGGCGTCTCGCTAGGCTCTAGGCGTTAAGCAAGCCTCCTGCCTATGCGGACGTAGCCTTACACAGTTATCCTGGCGGTGATATAAATATACGGATCAGAAGTGGGAAAAAAGATCAATGTAAAATAGCTAGGTACTCATATTTCCTTTATTTTTCCCATTCTTTCAGGAAAATGATTCAAACATTGACATTCCACCTATAAAATCACCCGATTTGAAGAGATCTACCGATAAGGACAACTAGATGTAGATCTAGGGGCTCTACTGGTATATTATTCCAAAAAAGAATGAATGGAACCCGTCAGTGTAAAATGGATTATTTGATTAAGCTCACTTACGTTTAGCCAAAGCGGTGCAGTTGCCCCTGAATGGTGTCAAGCAAATAATATAAAATTGACAGTAATAGTATATTCTAAAACTAGTTGCCGAATGGGCTCCTATTCCAATACGAATGCGAAATTCGAAAACGAGCCTCGATGGAGCGAGTTTTCGAACGCATGAGTATTGGAATTGCATGCTGCAACGAGTATTAGACGATATTTTCTCTATTTCAGTCAAATTTCGTGAAATACTGTTGAAATTCAATGAAAAACTCATCCTAGTGACTTTTGTATTGTATCTTTGCAGTTGGTGACTGTTACGAAATTGACATTTCCAAATTGACGTGTGTTGAAAATTGATAGGAGCGGAAGCCGGTGCTGACAATCAAAAAACGAAAAATATAACTGAAAACAATGCTGTAATGAGTTCATTACAGCACTGTTTCTAGTACTGTAATGAACTCATTACGATACTGAAATAGAGAAAGTTTTGTATCGAACTCGGCAATTTATAATAAAAAGGGTTGTGAGTTCAAAAGTATATCTCAGTGTTACTCTTTATTGCTCAAACCAATAGCCGAAAGCTTGGAATAATCAATAAAGAGTAACACTGAGATACTTTTGAACTCCAAACCCGAAAATTCCTTTTTAATACAGGGTGGCCATTTGAAAACGAAACAGACGAGATTACAGACGAAATAAATTTTTTCGATAGAAATGCTCGGACAGGTCGATTTCTGTTTCGAGGGGGACAACTTAAGATGTAGGTTACGGACGCATAGCGCTTCAACCCTTGCTACTACAACCCTCACCCCCAATTTTTGAATAGGGAAGATGAGTTGAGTGATACCTCATTTGAAAGGTTTTTTTATACTGATTTCAGCACAGTAATTGTTTTTTCATTTTATGCATTAGTTCTCGAAATATTCTTAACTAAGTATTTGAAAATGAAGTGGTGTTTTCATGGAACTTGTAGTGTTTATTGTGAAAAATCGACATTTTGAGCTTCAAAACAACCATGACTGTGGCTTCCTTCCTCCAATCCACTGACATAGAAATCTTTAATCAAGATGTCGATTTTTCACAAAAAAACACTACAAGTGCCATGAAAACACCACTTCATTTTCAAATACTTAGTTAAGAATATTTCGAGAACTAATGAATAAAATGAAAAAACAATTACTGTGCTGAAATCAGTATAAAAATACCTTTCAAATGAGGTATCACTCACCCCATCTTCCCTATTCAAAAATTGGGGGTGAGGGTTGTAGTGGCAAGGGTTGAAGCGCTATGCGTCCGTAACCTACATCTTAAGTTGTCCCCCTCGAAACAGAAATCGACCTGTCCGAGCATTTCTATCGAAAAAAATTATTTCGTCTGTAATCTCGTTTGTTTCGTTTTCAAATGGCCACCCTGTATAAAATTTAACTGAAAAACTAAGACAATATTTCATCGGACAAAGAATCGAATTCCACACCTCCCAGTGAAACTGACTGTGGGGAACAAAGAGGTAGTTTTACACTCGAGCACAAAGTTCCTGAGACTCTATATCGATTATGATATGAAGTGGGAAAATCACTGCAACTTCCTCAGAAAAAGTCTGCATTCCGTAATATAGTCGTTGAATGTTTCAGAATATCTTGTTCAAGTTCTCGAAGTAATATTTTCAGCGAATCGCAGATGTCATGTGGTATTATTCTTTGGGGACAGTTCCTTGTCGGGCAGTTAAATTGATTGGATGGCTTTTTGTATGAAGTATTTCTCTTTTATTGTACTGTCAATGAGTGTGATGCAATCAATGAATATTATAATTATTATTGGAAAAACATACCTTATGACTTTCAGCTTCTAGTCTAAGTCTGGCTTCTTCAACCGCATCTTTCCGTGTGGTCATTCCCTTATCACGTAATGACGTTCTTCTCACTGATTGTGTCCTGGTATTGCTTTGAGATCTCCTCACTTTCCGTTTGGCTTCAGCCTGTCTCTTTATTTCTTGTTCAGTCTTCAGTTCCAAAATCCTTTCTTTCAGTTCGATATCCTCGCAAATATCTGATAAAATTTTGAATGTCAATTGATTTTCAAAATAAAAAAGATATTTGAAATTTTGAAGATATGAGAAGCAGAAAATTGAATCGAGTCGATGTGTGAATGCGATAAATATATGGAAATATCAAATTTTAATCAATGTGAGCAATTTGAGTTTTGTGCGCCCTATAAAAGTGACATTATAATATACCGAGGCCATGTCTGCTCAAAAGATAATAGTATAGATCTGACGTGAAATCAAGAGCTTGTGAGTAGATTCGAATTCGAAATTTCAAGAAATGTGTTGGAAAAAAATTTGAAAGCTGTCAAAAAAGAATTTGGCAATACAATAATAAATGTGTAAAGCATGCAAGGGTTAAAATAAGAAAACACTTGGCGGCAACTCCTCGCAGTCCTTGGATAACAAAGGGTATTTTAAATTCTTGTAATAGAAAACAGATTTTATATTCTATTTGAAAGTTGGAACCAAATAACCTAAAGACCGATTACAAAGATTATGTTAGAGTTTTAGATAAGGTTATAAAAAAGGCGAAAATAATTTATGAAAAGAAAGTTGTTGAAAAAAATTTTAGTAGTCCTGAGGGATTGGGGTCCTTTATAAATGATAAACTCGGTAAGAACAGCAAAAAAAAAAGGTCATGTAAATTTCATATTCGATGATAATAATGTTGAGGTTCACGATCCAATTCAAGTTGCCAACAGCTTTAATACTTATTTCGGTCATGTAGGTAGAAAACTCAGGGACAGTGTTGGGCGGCTGAAAACAACCCAAGTCAAGCTGCCCCCAATGAATCCCCATCCTGTTTTCCTGACCCCAACTGATTCTTATGAAACCTTGAACATCAGTAAGAAAATGAAAGTGAAGGGTTCAGGTGTTGATGGCATCAATGTAAGGACTATTAAGGCCTTGGTCGATTTCATTACCGAACCACTTGTTCATATTATGAATTTGTGTATACAGGGTGACTGGTGACGTAAGGGACAACGGCTAAGTGGAGAAAGAGGACCTCAAACTGAATGAGAATTTGGGTTTCAAATGTCCCATAAGGGTATTCGTTTCGGAGATATAGGGTGATTTATGAAAAAATGCTAAATCTATGAACTCCCATATCTTCGTTAATATGATATTTTTTTCGCTGATATTTTACATGTTTGTTCAAACAGGCATTCTCTGTCAGCATAAGAAAAAAAAATTGAAAAAATTGCTGGCCCGTACTCAAAAAATTCAATTTACATGTCAAGTGAGAAATATCACACGGTATATGAGATAAAATAAAATCAAATAGAAATTTGGAAAGAGGGAAAAAAACTGATGAAATATCTGTTTTTTGTTTGAATGGCACAAATTTTCTTTCGTTTCTATGATATGTTGAAGTAAGAATATTACAATATTTTTATATTCCCATCACGAAAAATAATATTCTTGATAAAACAAAAACAGAGCTATTCTCACCACGCCCTGTACATGTCGCCAAAGATAAATAAAATGCAAACAACTACATAGAGTAGGCATGTTTCAAAAAATGACGTTTATATTTATTTGAGAAACAACCACATTTGGTCCCGAAATAATCCTCATCTCAAAAGAGAAAGAAACAATCAAAGACGTTTTAGTGTCCACGTTTGGTGTGGCATTTATAATGGACATTTGATCGGTCCACATTTCTTTGAATCAAGAATAACTGGGGCTGTTTATTTGGATTTCTTGCAGAATGTTTTGCCTTTGAGAAAATATTAATCAGAGAGGTATGATTTTTCAACATCCTCATTTTGCAAATGAAGTAAAGAATTTTCTGAATAGGGAGTTTCCTGACAGGTGGATTGGTAGGGGAGGTTCTAGAAATTGGCCTGCTAGATCACCCGATCTAACTCCTCTGGATTATTTCCTATGGGGTCATCTTAAGGATACAGTGTATAAAGAAACAATAACAAGCCGTGAACATTTGAAGAGCAGAATAACTGAAGCGTGCGAAGAAATTAAAACAAATATTCCTCTGATTAGAAAAGCTGTGCTTCATTTGTTCAAGAGAGCCAATAAATGTATGGAGGTGAACGGCTCTCATTTCGAACATTTGCTTACTTGATTTTTTTTATGAATTATATTTGCGACTTTTTCTATTTTTGTGTTTGAGTATCCAACTCTTTCATCACCCCATCTACAACAAATTTTAATTTGAAATTTTATATGGCATCGAAATATTAATTGATAAAAATAGATTTCAAGATTTGAAGGAATACTTTGATGCTAGGCTCATTCTAGCGCCTCGAATTCAAGGTTTTTTCTATCAGTAGTACTAATTTTCATGACTTGAATATAAAAATATTGTAATATTCGTCTTCAACATATCATAAAAACGAAAGAAAATTTGTGCCATTCAAAGAAAAAACAGATATTTCATCAGTTTTTTTCCATCTTTCCAAATTTCTATTCGATTTTATTTTATCTCATATACCGTGTGATATTTCTCACTTGACATGTAAATTGAAATGTTTGAGTACGGGCCAGCAATTTTTTCAATTTTTTTTTCTTATGCTGACAGAGAATGCCTGTATGAACAAACATGTAAAATATCAGCGAAAAAAATATTATATTAACGAAGATATGGGATTTCATAGATTTAGCATTTGTTCATAAATCACCCTATATCTCCGAAACGAATACCCTTATGGGACATTTGAAACCCAAATTCTCATTCAGTTTCAGGTTCTCTATCTTCACTTAGCCGTTGTCCCTTACGTCACCAGTCACCCTGTAGAAAAAGCAATCTGGCCTGATGCATTCAAGAGAGCGGACATAAAACCAATTTATAAAGGCAAGGCCAGAAATAATATGTCGAATTATAGGCCCATTTCCTTAATTTCTAAATTTGGTAAAATTTTTGAAAGAATAATTCACAGTAGATGTAAACTTTCAAACAGAACAGCTCAGACTCTGCAGGAATTAACTTTTTAAGTTGAAGAACTGACAACGTACCTACTTTGACAAAATTATATTTTTTTTTTCAATGACTTTTTTAACAATAACAACAATGACATGAACAGAACTACTGATTCCTATGAAACAAATATATGGCAATAAACTAATTAAGTTTCTACATTCTCCGCCCCGTGAAGAACCAGAGACTTCACTATCAACTGGTAGACGTGGAAAGAATGCACAACTTTGTAAGGGGTGTTGTGTAGAAGCCTTTCATGGTTTTTATTTTTGCTACCCTTATGGTGCCGTCTTTTCCTGGATAGGCTTCTTCGACACGTCCCATTAGCCACTCGTTTCGAGGTGCCTTGTCATCCACCATTATCGTGATATCACCCACTTTGAGAGGTTCAGTTTTTGTGTGCCACTTTTGTCTTTGAATAAGAGTTGGTCGATATTCTTTGATCCAACGCTTCCAATATAGATCCGCCAGGGCTTGTGCGAACCGCCATTGTTTCCTGCTTCTTATGTCGTTTTCCCCATGAGACTGTACTCCTCCAGGTCGAAGAAGCAGAAAATGATTGGGAGTAATTGCCTCCGGTTCATTAGGATCCACCGATATATGTGTCAATGGTCTAGAGTTCACCATATATTCTGCCTCGTAGAGTAGAGTTAAGAGAACTTCCTCCTTTGGATTGACCTCTTTGAGCGATACCTTGAGTGCTGTCTTTATCGATCTTACCATCCTTTCCCATATGCCTCCCATACTTGGAGCACTTGGACAGTTGAACTTCCATTTGATGCCTCTCGAAGAAAGTTCGTCAGATATTCTAACATCGTCCAGGGAATTCACACTTTCTCTCAGTTTTCGTTCAGCACCAACAAAATTTGTTCCATTATCGGATCTAATTTCCTTTGGCTGTCCTCGGCGACACATAAAACGTGTGATGGCAAGGATCGTGGAACTGGTATCCAGAGATGCTGCTACTTCGATATGCACTGCTCTGATACTTAGACATGTAAAGAGAACACCATATCGTTTTTCTCTTCTTCGCCCCACGGAAATGGTCATCGGACCAAAGAAGTCAATACCAACGTAAGTGAAAGGGAATACGTTAGATTCCAATCTCTCTGGTGGAAGAAGACCCATTTCAGGAGCTATTGGCTTACATTTCCGGATTTTGCAATAGAGGCAGGAGTTAAAACATTTCTTGACCGCTTGTCGAATATGAAGAATCCAATATTTGAGCCTCAAATTGTTTATAACCGTTTCCACACCATTATGACCAGATTCATGGTGATAGTGGTTGATCAGTAGCTGGGTATATTTGTTCTTGGGATCTAGAATAACCGGATATCGAAAATCATATCCTAGGTTCAGTGACTGACTCTCAGGAAATCTGCCACCCAAACGAATAATGCCAGTTTCATCTAGGAAAGCGGACAACTTGAAAAGCCTGCTGGACTTGGGGAGGATCTTCTTTTGGATCAAGAGTGATATTTCTTCGAAAGATTCTCTCTGACTCTTTTTCAGCCACAACTTAGAAGCCTCTTCTAGTGTGTCAACATCCAATTTAGCTTCACGTGGTCTGTTTTTCTTAGGAATTCTGAAAATTTTCTTGAAATAAAGTACCCATGCAGTTGATCTGATAAGACGAATCCATTTTGAAAACCTGTCGATCTCGGGTAACTCTAAAACTGTTTTATGTTCGATAACTGTTAAAATATTTTCAATATTTTGTTCAGAACATTCTTTTGGCATTCTAGGCCAAATTTCCTCTGGAAGTTTCAAGAATTTGGGTCCTTTCAACCAATCACTATGCACTCCAAGATCAACTTTGTTGAGTTCTTTGGTCGCTTGATCAGCAACGTTCAATTCAGAAGGAATCCAGTGCCATTGAGAGACATCAGTCTCATCTCGAATTTCTCCTATTCTGCAGGCAACAAATATTGGAAAACGCCTCGACTCTGATTCGATTTTCTTCAGAACAACCATGGAATCTACCCAGTAATGAACTCTCCTGATTTTATACTCCAACTCATTGCAGATTGTTTTTCCCAGGCGACAGCCCAAAACTGCCCCCTGTAATTCCAATTTGGGTACTGTTTGTTGATTCAATGGGGCGACTTTGAATTTTGATGCAACGAATGATGTGAATATTCCATTCCCAACTTCATATCTCAAATAGGCTGCCGTGGCGTAAGCTTTGTCGCTAGCATCACAGAAGATATGGAGGTCAACTTCATTCATACAGTTAGTGCTTGGGAAACATTGTCTCGGTATAATGATTGGTGATGAAGCTTCAAGTTCTATGAGCCATTTTTTCCAGACCAAAAATAAATTTTCAGTTATTTCAGTGTCCCAGTCAATACCACTTCTCCAAATTTCTTGCATCAAAATTCTTCCTTTTACTATAAGAGGTGCAAGAAAACCAAGAGGATCGAAAATTGACATAATCAACCGAAGAACTTCTCTTTTAGTCGGAGTCTTTTTGCCACTGCTGATGTCAGGTGGTATTTTCTTTAGGTTCAGAGAAAATATGAAATTATCGGTTTCCGGTTGCCATGAAAGTCCAAGTACTCTTTCTACTTTCTCAGAGTCTATTTTCAATCCGTCCATAGTTGGAGAACGTAGTCTTTCAGGAATAGTTGCCATAACATCTTTGGAATTACTGATCCATTTAGTCATTTCAAAGCCTCCTTGTTCGTGAACATAAATAACATCAGCAACTCTCTTAATCGCCTCTTCTTCGGTGTCACATGAGTCCAAATAATCATCAACATAGTGTTGCTTTTCCATGCATCTGATTATACCTGGAAACTGACATTCAAACTCCATGGCATTCCTATTCTTCACAAATTGAGCCATGGACGGGGATGAAACAGCTCCAAAAATCATCACATTCATTTGGTAAATATCAGGATCTCGACTTCGATCTCTACCACGCCACAGGAAACGCTGTGCACATCGATCCTCCTGACTAATCAGAACCTGGTGGAACATCTCACATATGTCCCCACTGAAGGCTATTTTACTCTGCCTGAATCGCCATAACACAGAGATCAATGATGGTACGAAGTCTGGGCCTTGTAGTAAGAAATCATTCAAACAGGATCCATAAGATTTAGCTGCTGCATCGAAAACAAGTCTTATTTTTCCTGGTTTATTCACATTCCATACCGCAAAATGGGGTAGGTACCAGGTTTTTGGGGTTTCAACATTTTCGGTGTCTGTTAGTATTCTTGTATAGCCTTTAATCGGATATTCTTCAATCTTTCTGCAGTATTCATCAGCAAATTTTGAATCTCTATCCATTTTTCGCTCCATGCATAATAGACGTCTCACTGCATTCGGTCTACTGTCTGGAAATGAAACGTTTTCATTTTTCCAGAGGTGTCCTATCTCATAATGTTGTCCTATTCTTTTGACTGTTTTTTCCATTATATCAATCGCCTTTTTATCCTCCGCTGATTTTACAATAGGAATTTGTTTCACACCAAATGATTCAATTCGGAAACTATCTTTGACTAACAGGTGGAGTTCTTCATTGCTAATCAAACGACAACAAAGACTCACATGGGGCATTCTTGATACCTCATTGTTTGTTATGTTCCCATTGATGGTCCAACCTAGTTTCGACTTCGACATGATTGGTTCATTCAGTTTTGGCTGAATAATTTTTCGCGGAACAATGAGTCCATAATTATCTTGGCCTATCAACAGTTGAGGATATGCTGATTCGATAGATTCCAATAATTTAAGGTCCAAATAAGGAAATTTGCTTTTGATTTCATTAGCATCAATTTTCTGGTATGGAAGACTAAGATTTCTTACGGTTCTCACTTGGTTCATCTTGTAGAATGTTGACTTTTCATCGGCACCTGATATATCAATCGAAACTAATCTAGAATCGTCCTCATAATGACTAATGTTGTTGGTCCACTGAAAACAAAGTGGAACAATTGGACCAGACAACTTGAGTTTATTGGCCAGCTCTTCTTCAATCATTGAACATGTGGATCCTTCATCAAAAAGGGCAAATGTTCGAATTTCTCCTGTAGGTCCACGTAGTTTGACTTGAGCATTTCTCATCAACACCGTTTTTTCTGCAGTGTTGTTTTCGGATAGGTTTCCACAAAAATTTCTTGGAAAAACGATTTCATCCTCAGCTTTAGGTTCTTCGATATTTCTTTCAACATGAAGTAATTTGTTGTGTCGTCCTTTACATCCACTCTTACCACATTTATTCTTCTTATGACAATTTTTCACCATATGACCGGTTTGAAGACATGAAAAACAAAGCTTGAGATTCATAGCGGATTTTCTTCTTTCTGTGATTGTCTGTTTCAGGAATTCATCACAATTCTGCACAATATGATTGACATTCTTACATAAAACACATCCGTTTGAGTCAACTTGTTTTTTCTGAAAACTCTTTTTCGATATCATGACATTTTCCCGTCTGAGGAAAGATTTTGCCTGAGTCTTTTGGAAGGGGCTACTTATTCCAGCCAAAGAATTTGTTTCTCCCTCGATCCAATTTGCAAAATCGTTCAAAGATGTTTGTAGGGACTGAAGTTCACGTTGATATTTATATTTTCCCCACGAGTATTTTTGTATTGGAGACAATTTTTCCACTAAGTGGCAAAGAAGTTCAGGATTATATAGATAAAATTCAGCTTTAACGTTTTTCATGGTGGTTACCATATTGCTCACGGCGTTGGAAAAAGCAACACAAGATTCTAATTTATCTTCTTTCACATTGCTTAGTCTCTTCACTTTTTCTATCAACTCTAAAATAATCCACTCTGCTCGGCCAAAGTTCATTTCCAACATTTTGATGATCTGAGCAACATTCGATGGAGAAGTTAGAAGAGCTTTTACAGTTTCTCGAGCTCTCCCTTTCAATGACCTTTCCAACCGAACGAGATTATCTTCATCTGTCAGTCCATATCGCGTTGTGGCTCTATGGAATTCACTAATAAAAATGGGCCATTCCGAGAGTTCACCAGAGAAAGTGGTAAGGTCCCGCACCTTCTGACGAAGCAAAAGTTTGTTGGTATTTGTCGTATTTTCAATACACTGCCTGGCAATATCAAAAAATAAATTATCTTTTTCTCCACACCCAACAGAAAAGGTAGTGTTATTGTCACATTTTTTATGGGTACAAGAACAGAGGCTTTCAACTTTTTCATGTTCATTTCTTTCATGGATTCCTTGAGAATGTGTATATTCGGGATCAATACATTTTTTGGAATCTTCGACCCACTTTCCCAAATAATGTTCATCGCTATATAAACTTTGCGAATAAACTGAAGCTGTGTCACTTTTATTTTCAATACTTTCTTCTTCAATTCCATTTCTTTGATTAAATTCAAACGTTTTCTTTCAAGGGCTTTCTTTCTTCCTTGTTCTTCCTCTTCGTCAATTTTCTGTTGCTCCTTTAACAATATCAGTTCTAAGTTCAACTTGGAAATATTGGATCGCTTAGAAATTGCAGATTCCTTGCTCGACTTTCTTTCTCTAACTGAGTGCTTTTCAGTACCCAATTCAAGTTCTGCACTTTTTTCAGTGACAATATTAAGGGAATTATCAGCTACCGGTAAACCATTACCAGAAAAGGTTATTTCTGTTTCACTCAATAATAATAATAATAATAACCACTTTATTTCAAGGAATCCTCATACAAAGATCAAATGAAATTGACGTCACATGCAACCTTTCTCTCGTCTAGGTTTTACACATACTCTAGAAGAAGGCACATTTGTACAGAGATCTACAGTAGCCAATTCTGATTCGGAAAATCTTCTTGCGGGAATTCCTTTATTGCACCTAGCGCTTCTACGAAGTCCAATATTTTTATCGGCACTTTCCTGCACTTTTTCATTTTCCATAGCGTATTCAATTGAAGGCTTCGAAGGACCAATGTAAACTTTCAAACAGAACAGCTCAGACTCTGCAGGAATTAACTTTTTAAGTTGAAGAACTGACAACGTACCTACTTTGACAAAATTATATATTTTTTTTGTCAATGACTTTTTAACAATAACAACAATGACATGAACAGAACTACTGACTCCTATGAAACAAATATATATGGCAATAAACTAATTAAGTTTCTACAGTAGAATTTTGAGTTTTATTAAAAAGCACAAATTGATAGCTAAACGACAGTATGGATTTATGGAAAAACTGGGAACTAAAGACGCCCTTAATTACTTAACTGATATAATTTATAGACGACTAGATAGAAACGCACCCGTTGCCGTGGCATTTTTGGATTTGGCAAAGGCCTTCGATACCGTTAATCATAATATTCTGTTGGATAAATTGAACTATGAGGTTAGAGGTAAGGCTCTACAACTACTAACATCATATCTGGAAAGAAGGTGTCATAGGGTGAAGATTAATGGTGTCTTGAGTGATTATTGTGAGGTGAGTCCTGGTGTTCCTCAGGGTACTGTTTTGGGACCATTGTTTTTCATTTTATATGTTAATGATGTTTTTGACGATGTGCCTAACGATGTTCTGATCTCTTTCGCTGATGATACCGCAGTGGTGTCGACTGGTAAAAGCTGGAGAGAAGTTCAGGATAATCTGAACCATTATTTGGAAAACATAAGTGTGTGGTTGACTTCAAACATGCTCTCTCTGAATATAGAAAAGACGGTCTACATAACTTTCGGTAGCTACTGTAATATATCTCTTAATATATGTATAAATGGGAAATTAATAAATAGGGTTGATTCGGTTGAATACTTGGGACTAATATTGGATTACAGAATGAGGTGGGACAAGCATGTTGAATATTTAATCAATAAGACAAGGTACTTGGTGTTCATTTTTCACAAACTTTGTAAGATAATGTCCAGTGAGATTCTTCTTATGATATATTATGCATTGTTTCATAGTGTTATAAATTACGGCATAATTGCTTGGGGTGGTGATTATTCAAACTGCCTAAACCTTCTAAAGAATCAACAAAAAAGAATATTGAAAATTGTAAATAAGAAGAAAATTGTTCAGGGCATCCCCCTAAATATTGATAATTTGTTTTTGCTGGAATCACTGAGGTACTATTATGACACCCTTAAAAGTGAATTTTTACGGTCACGGAGTATCACTAGGAACAGGAGCGTACAATTGCCAATGAGATTCAGGACTAAAAGTTCCAAAATTAGTTTTATTAGAGCAATAAGTGTTTTTAACTCTCTTCCAAATGAACTCAAAGTTTTGAATGATGGTTGTTCCAGGAAGAATAAACTGAAGCGGTGGATTGCAGCTAAATACTGTTGAGTTTGTGTTTATTTTTGTTATTTCGCGGGTTGATTGTGTTTCACAAGTTGATATTTGATGGTTGTTTTTTTTTGTTCCTTCTCTACTTGATCATATTTTGTTTCTCTTTGTTGTTGATCATAAATTGTGCAGATGAGGTAGATCCCAATCGAGCTCACAAACAGGCAACTTGATTGCCTCAGTGAGATGCACTTGTTTATATTTGTGTATTTTCGATTTAATAAATAAATTAATAAATAGCTGAATTGACAGAATTTTCGCAAAAAAATTTCATGGAACTGGTTACGCGATTCATACAAAATTTTGTTTGAATACGTCACTTTCCATCTGAATGCAGAATTTTATTTCAACCGTATCCATAGTTCGAAAATAATCAGGCAATTTGGAATTTCCATATTTACGGAACCACCAGTCGAATGTAACCCATCCAAAGTCACCCTAACCTGTTAAATTTTCGAGATTTGTCCGTTCGAACCTCATCTTTTGAGAACATTGTGACGAAATGATTTGCCCTCGTTTAAGTGGAACGAGCGCTCAAAAAGATCAATATGGTATAACAATGAGATATATACCCAATTCACCCTATATGTGCAAGTCATCTGACACAATCATAGCTCCTGTACTTACCAAACGGAGTTTCATCGTGCTTATTTTTGGCGTTTAAATCTGCTCCAGCTTGAGCCAGCAGCTCTATCACCTCCAGCTGAAATGAACATCGATCTGAATAAAAATCAGAGAAATTTTCCATATTTAAGTTCTAACTTACATGACCCCAACATGCGGCAGCATGTGCTGGTTGCCAGTCATCCTTATCTTTGGCATCGGTTCTCACGCCGTGTTCCATCAGAAACTCTACCACTGTAATGTAGCCGTTCGCAGCAGCTATATGAAGCTGGAAAAACAAAATTTTGAAATGCATTTTCTCATTGTATCAGTGGAACACTTTTGAGATTTTTGATTTTATTCTAATATATAGAGTATCCTCTTGGTGAAACGCGGGATTCAATTAGGGAATCCAACGACCTGTCAAATATTTTTTTGAGGTTAGCTGGTGGTCAAACAAACCAAGTTTAGCTTTGTTTATGTAGACATTAAAACCGTTTATTTGCTTGAAAAATTGTTTTATGTGGAAATTTTTTCGATATTTCTAGTCAATCTCACTCTTAGGAATATCAGACCAGTGAAAATTATTTAAATTGAGTGCATTTTCAATAAAAAAAGCCATAAATGTGTGCCAAAGTTGGATGTGCAAGTCGTTCAAATCATGAGGATTTTCTTGAATATTTTGGAACACCCAGTGTGTGTAACTTGGTGTATTATACACATATTAAGTGACTTATCAGGAAACAAAAGGAAATTGGGTCAGCAGTCATCAAGACTTGACAATATCGAAGATAAGAAACCAAAGTGAATATGTCTTCGTAGACACTGAAATAAGCAGTATTCAGTTCATGTAAAATGTAAAACTGATGAATATTTAAATTTATATCATATAAAAGGATAAAGAAGTTACAGGGACAGAGCTCTGATTAATATTCTTTCTCCAATACTTTCTCATCAATCTCTTGGGGCTCCCAATACTAAAAGTTGTAATCATATGATTGAGTGAAATTTTCTTCGTCAGTGATACTTCAGGATACTTTTTGATATTAGAAATCATAAAAACTCACTCGTTCACTCATGAAATGCATATAAGATAATAAAATTCCTCATATTTACTGCAAGCCAGCGACCTGTCAGAAAATTTATAGGTTATCTGGAGGCAGGGCGCCACGTGGTTTGGATTGCCTAATTCAAAATTCATACTCGAATACAGACCTCTCGAGATTGCAGACATTTGAGCCGAACGATATAGCTCTTGTCCGTAGGATTAAATGCGCAATAAATCAAAGCAGCAATCAGCGCATTCGGAATTTGGAGATCGGAGTAGCTACGAACTGATCCTTAAGTTTATAAATTTTTATATTTAATATTTTTCTATTATTTTTTGTCATATTTCAGAGGTAAAACATCTTCGAAATTTATTGTGCCTTTTTCACAAACCTACCTCAACAAATAATACAGAAACCTCAACTGGTTTCGGGATACGTACAATAGTTAGAAAATATGTTTCATCTTCAAAACTTCTGAGAGATAGACCAGGTCATTTGTGAATCAGTTGAATAATTTTGCATTAGTTGCCCTAAACGTCCTTTATACTTTTTCCAATAATGTTACATTATTTATTTCCTCCATTTGTTCGTATCCTTTTTCATTCGGAATTGAGATTAAGTTTTCCAAATCGGTTAAGTGGATATTGAAAAGTCACAAAGATTTCAATTACTAATACAATAATCAATTTGTCGAGAATTTCATTGCCCAATTGACAAATCATGTTAATTATCTCCAATATACAGAAATAAATAAAATGAACGTGAAGATTTAACCAAGCAAAGATGAGATAATATATTTCTCCATCTAGTTCTTTCTCTATACACTTTTGAACTCGAGCATAACGGTAATTCTTCCAATTGAAAAGATATATGACATAATATTATGTAATTGGTATATCATTTATATGCCGGGTGAAAAATCCATCTAGTTAATGTAATAAATGTAAAAAAATTGTATCCAACAAAAATTCATAATCTACACATAAAAAGCCAAGGTTTACTATCAGCTCCTTTTCATACATCGTCTATTTTTGAGAGATCTGCGAGTTCAATATATAGGGTGCATTTAAAAAGATGCGGGGTACTAGCTTGTATAGAAAATAGGGTGCTCTTTCATATGAATTTTTTTCGTGCCCCCCTGCTCAGTTACAGCCCCCTTAAATTGGCGCTCGAAAAACAGTTTTAATTTTTTTCCTAACTTTTTTAACTAAAAAACTGACAGTAATAAAACCTAGGAGCATAGAATAACTGGAGATAAAGCTCCCCTACGAAAATGAACTGCCAAAAACGTCCGAACTTGTCAGTTCGCGGCAAGGTCACGAGATGGCGACAACGTCGTTTCTTCCTACAACATGGCTATCCTTAATAAAATTATCTTTAATGGTTATTCGTTGTTATTACTTATTAGGTCCCATTTATTACTATATCATAATATATATTCTTTTGAAAGAAAGCAATACCTACTTTTTTTCGTAAATCCGACAATATAATGCATATAGCACGTGTAAAGAAATGGCTACAAGGATCAGATTGAATATAGGAAGAAAAATCTGTTTCCCGCTCCGAATCTAAGTGTTAGCAGAGGGAATGTAAACGGGGTACCATACAATTCTGCGTATCATACACGAGAACAGATAAAACCTCAGTCTTCCCGTATAATAATAATAATACTTACCTGAATGTTCGCTTTTTCCGATGAGGATATTGTTTTGACAAATTTATTACCGATCACAGACTTCCCATAAAATTGCGCATAAAAAGTTGATTAGGATAAAGCGATGATATGTCATCAATATTGTCTATGTTATAATTTATGGCCATTTTCAATTAAAAAGAAGCATAAATGTATCAATAACAATGGTCAATGACAGCCACATTATATTCTTTGCAATTGTAGCGCCATAGAACAAAATATCTGACATATTACTGAATAAAGGATCTCAGCGTTATCTATCGGGCGTCACACGAAACTCTAACCTCCGCCGTTATTGGCAGTTCAAAATGATCTGTCGAGCGTATGAAGCCTTCCCTCCAGTTATTCTATGCTCCTAGATAAAACTAGGCAGCATTTTATGCAAGTGATGAGCCCCTACAAAAAAAATGTTTGGTAGTATATGTTCGTAAAGGGTAGAAAAAGCAACCCCTCACGCTTGTTTCGCAAGAAATGTATTTCCATATTCATATTATGCAACGAAAATTGGATGGGTCGATCCATTTTTAACAAACATGGTCTTATATAATTATTTGCTAAAGTTAACGATTTTTTAGAGAAATAATATTTGACCAACATATAATACGCCTGAGACGAGAACCATTTGAGATTGCAGATTTTAGATACAATTTTCAAGACCCGAAAATCCAAAATCACGGTTTCTGCAGATGCTAATCAAATCACCCATGAAGAAAACCATTTTTGTGAATGATAAGGAAAATGAAAGCGTGACCGAGAAAACTTATCAAACATAGGTTCACAAAATAAAGCTCGAACAGCTGCCGACGTTGAGTCACGGTTCTTGAATTTCCGATTATGCAGTGTACTAGGGGAAATTCAAACTCACTGGTGTAGCACCTTGACTGTCGTAGGCTTCCAAATCCCCTCCTCCCAAAGCCTTCAGTTCCAAATCAGCAAGCATGTGCCTTTCTGTGGACGCCCTAGTTTCATCGATGAGTTGTTGAGTTATTCCTCTCCTATCCATTTCTATCTCTATACAATCCAACGCCTGGTTGTCCTCGCAGATGTCATAAGGCATATTACCATCCGCGTTGACAGCCAGAAGATTCGCACCACTGTCGATGAGAATCCTGAAATTCAGTCTGTAGTTATGCTTTACTCAAGAATTCATCCTTTCGCAGAAGGGGAACAACAAAAGGAAGTTATGAAGAGTTTACCAAAAGGTTAAAATGAACAACTTACTTGATTAACCTCAGGAAACCACATGTCGCCGCGGCGTGAAGAGGCGTCCATTTCTCGCTATCTTCCGCATTAACATTGGCCCCAAATTCTAAGAGAAGATTCAACATAGCTTCATTGTTGTCTATGCAGCATTGATGGAGAGCAGTGAGACCATCTTCGTTGGAGGAGTCCGGACTTACTCCTTTTGATAGTAACCGTCGAACTATAAGAGAAGAGAAGATATTTAGTTGGAATATATCATGATTTATAAGCGAGGAATAAAACAATTTTCCTCGCGAAGGTATAATAAAGAAACAAATATTAAAATACAGTATGTACTTAGATAGCTACAGTCCGTCAGTGTTCCACTGTTCCACAAAAAATATCACCCTGTATATCAGCTATCGAAATTGCCATGTCACATGGTGAGAACTCTCAAATCTTATATCTATGCCAAATTTCAGTTGAATATCTTGTTAAGTGTAGATAATATGAGAAAAAAATTTGAAGAAAATTCAAAGTTCAACACTCTCTATCTCGAAAACGAAACGTTTGCGACCTCATATTTATGGGACTTTTTTTCTTAAACTTACTTAAGTAATCTCCCCTTTTCATTTCTACGTGCAATTTGGGAACACCCTGTATACAGAGTGGCCACTTTTTCAATGGTATTCTATTGGTAACTTTCAAACCATAAGAGTTAGAAGGTCGGTCAAATGGAGAAAAAGTTGCATTCATAAAAGCATTGTCAAGCAATTCAAACAAATCGAGATTATCAGGGCCGGTTATTGAGATATCATAGGAAAAGTGAATTCTGTCATTTTGATTTTTCTTTTTTTCCCACTTTATTTCAAATATAATCAAAAAATTTCACGGAAATTTTTTATTCGACAGTGAATTATCCTCAAATTGACATAATCAGATTTCGTATCCAAAGTTTCGTACTCTCTAGGCCACCATCATACTCATTTTTTTCAATACGGACCTGCATATTTTATGACACTTTTCGAAATATCTTTCAAAGCTGAATTCAATGATATATCACACAATGTCATTTCTTGTTATGTTTTTTTTATCCACGGCCTACTACTTGAAAATAATACATTCAATAAACCTAGAGTTGTGTGTATGTAAGAAAAAACAAGTCTATCAACGATATCAATGTTCTTATAGAAATGTATTGCACGTTGTTAATTAAACTAAAGGTAAATGTAATACAGATTCAACCCAAAGAAATTTGGATAAGGGTCAAAATCACCTGAAAATCAACTTTGAATGACATTGTTTGATATATCATTGAATTGAGCGTTAAAAGTTATTTCAAAAAGTGTCATAAAATACGCAGGTCCGTATTGAAAAAATAAAAATCAAAATGACAGAATTTACCTTTTTTATGATATCTCAATGAACGGCCCTGATAATCTCGATTTGTTTGAACTGCTTGACAATGCTTCTACGAATGCAACTTTTTCTCCATTTGACCGACCTTCTAACTCTTATGGTTTAAAAGTTACCAATACAATACCATTAAAAAAGTGGCTACTCTGTATATCTACTCAAGTGAAGGTAGACCATATCATATGTAATACTACCTGCCTGATTTGAATTGAACAAGCTCCTGCAATCCCAGATACAACATCCTTGGCCATTGAATAAACTTCGCCGCCAGCATTATTTGAAAAATCATTAATTTGTTCAGGTACTCATAAAAACCGCATCATTCCTGGGCGTGTAACTTTTCCCATTTATTTTCAGAATAGCTATTTATATAATTTTGGTTTTCTGTGTTGAATATTCGAATACATATTCACTGAATGTTTATTGAATAATCACAGAATAACTATTCATGACTACTCATGAATATGTAGTTGAATATTCATGAATAATTATGAATAGTTGAATATTCATGAATACTCATGAATAGTTGAATATTCATGAATAGTTGAATATTCGTGAATACTCATGAATAGTTGAATATTCGTGAATACTCATGAATAGTTGAATATTCATGAATACTCATGAATAATCAACCATAAATAATTGTTTGAACGAATTATTCGAATAATCGAATAAATTGAAGAATGAATATTCGAATACGAAAAGGCAAGAAAGTCCCAGCCCTACTTCTAATCATCGATAGAAGATCGTCTGTTCGTCTATTTTATTTTAGATCGGTGGTCGATGTGACGCTCCAAAAAGAAGAGAGCAGAAGTCAGTTTGATCAATTTTCCTGAAGAAATGGAAAAATAATGGGAAATATAAATACCAAGCTATTTTGCATTGACTTTTCTTCCTTCTATCCGTATACAGGGTGAGTCTTTGACTTGTACATATATTTTAACTGTAGATTCCTCTCATCAAACGAAACACTTTTTACCCATACCATTTTTCAAAATTCGGTTTCGTTTGGAAGATACAGGGTGTCAAAAATCCATGAAATTAACACTATTCTTTCCATATATTCGGAACCGATATTTCGAATGAACTGAATTTTGGTTGATTGTTTACTCTATTCATGGTGTATATTCCTCAATTGAAACTTATTTCATATTTCTACTGGTAAGAAAGTTACAGTACAGTCGACTTATAAATTCACGCAAAAATACTATAAAACCACTTGAAAAAGATGAACGGTTCACGTTTTCTGAAGAATTAATTATTTTAGAAAACAAAAGTATTCTTATATTTTTTCAATAACACGCGTCGTTCTCAAGTTATTCCTAATTGTATAAGATTGAATTAGAGGAAAAAATCATGAATTTCAAGAATAACCTGAATCCTGTCCTGAGTCAAATCTCATCGAATATGATTTTTCTCTGGCCTCTCAACAAGTTACCAACGTTGTCAGAATGTTTTTCAACTTTGTCAAGACTAAAATCTCTATGATGAAAAAAGTTGGATGTAGAGATATGTGATAATAAAATTCCACAATCGTGGGACATAAAATTATTCATTTTATATGCAGTTTCTATTTGAAATTCATTGTTACCAGTCCTTCAGCAAAATATCTATCGAAACAATATAACTCGACACCAGAACGACACTAATAATATTACATCAATTCACTGAAAGTCATTTACATAATCATCACCTGTTTGCTTCATTCTCTGTAAATAAATAAAGCGTGAAATTTGTTTATGCCGTGCTATAACGTTTTAGGTTGGACTGGTTGGAGCACAGAGCATCGCGGTTACATCTACGGCCTTCTGAAGGGAAGAGTGGCCTACTCTTAGACAAAGGGTCTAAGGGCCTACTCTTCCCTTCAGAAGGCCGTGGATGCATGGCAACTGAAATTAGGAACGTAGCGCTATATTGGCGATAGGGGACGTACTGCTTTCTTGAGTTCGCATTGTTTGAAGAGAAAATCGGCAATCTGGCATCGTCTTCTCTATAGTTCTGTGCTATATCACAGAGAATGTGGTAAGCTTATGTCATTGACCCTGAATCATATGACTTTGGTTAATGGAGTTAGGATAGGTTAGTGAAAAACCATTTTTTATGCGATCGTTTTAGAATATCGAGGAAAATATGAACAAATTATTGGTGTTTACAAACTAATCTTCAGGAAAATCGAAGGAGGAACTTATTTTGGTGGGAGAAATATAGCTTTTCAATTGCCGAAATGATCGGACAGAACTGAGTGTTTTGTTAGGAAATATCGTGTTTGTAACATTCTTATTCAAATAAGGTCAGTGCTTGAGTATTTTCTAATTGTATCAACCAGAACATTTAATAATCACCTCAATTTCAATCGAAAAGTATGAACTTTGAGGTGTTTGCAGAGAATTGATCCAGGCACGCATTAAGCTCAACTTTTTTTTTCAAATGGCTATATCTCTTTAACAGAGCCGAATTCGGAAAAATGGAAAATGAAAAAAAGGTTTCCTTTAGCATCAAGAATCTACAGTTAAAATATATGTACAAGTCAAAGACTCACCCTGTATTCACATAACGGCCAGGATATCTGTGAAAAAAGTTTTATCGAGTTTAAAATGACTTTTTTTTGTCGGATTTGTTTTGCCATTTTAGCGAATTTTTAAAAAATACTTCTACTTCACCTAGAGAATCGAAATTTCACCCACGTATGAATCGATTATTCCTCTTCTCGACCGTTTAAAAATTTCCTCACCGTATCGCAGCTTCACTGCGATTTTGAAATTCTTCTGAACCAACTTTTCGGCAGATCAGAATCATGAGTTGGCTCATTTTCTTCTATTGTTGAAAGAAAAAAAATTAATTTTCGCAATGAAATCGATTAAAATTATTTCATCAAGAACTCCAATCCTTTCTGAGTTCACCCACAAAATTTCAGTTTTCAAAGTGAATCCATTTTCAAATGAAACTTCGAATTCTAATATTGGATAGAGTAGTCCGTTACTTTGTGATAGTTCATGATGAGGAATAATTTAAAATAAATTTACTTCGTTTTCTATCACTTAATTTATTAAATACAGGTTCAATAGTGACTCGAGTTTCGTGGTCTTACTACATTTTCAAACTGGTCTATTTCAGGTTGCGTTTCAGGTACTTATATATGGTGGAGAGGCTTCGGGTCGTGCAGAACTCCAAAAAGCGGGGAATTCCATAGGTCCGTTTGCTCGTTTAATAGCTTTATTGTAGGGCTATTTAGATGTTTGACGGTTTCAACCGATTCCAAGATGTCCATTTTTTTGCCTTTCGGGACCAGGTGTAGAATTTCGAGACTATCCAATTGCAGGAAGGCATGATTTGTTTGATAATTCTGGAGTTTATAAATTGAGTTGTAATGAATGCAATAGCGTATATATAGGCCAGACAGGAAGAACTTTCACAAAGAGGTTCAAAGAACACCAGGCGTCATTCAAACATCGTAAGGATAATTCCAATTTTGCGAACCATTTTTTGCAAACAAATCATGCCTTCCCGCAATTGGATAGTCTCGAAATTCTACACCTGATGGTCCCGAAAGGCAAACAAATGGACATCTTGGAATCGGTAGAAACCGTCAAACATCTAAATAGCCCTACAATAAAGCTATTAAACGAGCAGACGGACCTATGGAATTCCCCGCTTTTTGGAGTTCTGCACGACCCGAAGCCTCTCCACCATATATAAGTACCTGAAACGCAACCTGAAATAGACCAGTTTGAAAATGTAGTAAGACTACGAAACTCGAGTCACTATTGAACCTGTATTTAATAAATTAAGTGATAGAAAACGAAGTAAATTTATTTTAAATTATTCTTCGAATTCTAACCCTACATTCATAGATGATATAAGTTAGGCATGTTTCAATGTATAAATCATTGATTTATATCAAAGTAAATGTTGAATGTAGGTCTTATGCCGTTATAAAACTCAATGTTGTGTTACTCTATGATTGTGTCAAATTAAAAATGTCATACATATAACCTAAAATATATAGAACTGTAGTCAGTGGTCTGTAATAAAGAAACCAAGATTTAATCGTTTTTAATATAAAAAATTCTATAAAAATCTATGTGAAAATACCACATAACGTCAGGTTATGGGCCCAGATCTCTAAAAAATAAAAGTTATAAATCATAAAACTCTCCAAGATGACTCAGGAAAATGAAGAAGTGAAAGACCTCGCCGTTCTTCAAGACCCAGCGTCTTTCGCTATGTGGGACTTCGAGATCCGAATCCTTTTCGCCACAAAAGATTTAATCGACATTGTCGATGGTACAGAAACACTAGAAGATTGTGACGATGAAAAAATTGAGAAAAAGTGGAAACAGAAGGACAGTAAAGCCAAATATTACATCTTGAAAACCATTGATAAAAACGTTAAAACCCATGTTTTGTGCTGTGAAACTTCACATGCAATGTATGAAAAACTTAAGTCTATATTTAAAAGAGACTCTTCTCAGAGGGCACAACAATTGCTTCAAGAATTCTACAGCTTCAAGTATAATCAATCAAAAGATATGGCTAGCAACATAAGCGCTATGCAAAATCTTGCCTTCGAGTTGAATAAATTACAGAAAGAACAAATCACAGATAACATGCTCATTCCAAAAATATTGTCTATTTTACCAGAGGAAATCAACCATTTTACTACAGCATGGGATTCCACAAGAGAAGAAGAAAAAACAATAGAAAATTTAATTGGAAGACTTATCAGAGAGGAATCAAGACTGAAAAACAACAATGATGAAAGAGTTGCCTTCAAAACTACTTTCAAGAAGAACAAAAAAAGTTTCAAACCATGTCCTATATGCAAAAAAACAAACCATAAGGAAGAAGACTGTTTCATCAAGAATAAACGAGAGTCGAAGCAGAAATATCCAAAAGAAGACAAAAATAAACCCTGTTCAATATGCAAAAAAACTAATCATAAGGAAGAAAACTGTTTTTTCAAACCTGGTGGAAAATTCAACAATCAGAATAATGGCAGAGACAACAATAAAGACAAAATCTCCTTTTATACATGTGAAGATGACTCCGTAGAAGAGATGAACAGAAGAAAGACAAAACAACCTCAAGAAGCCGAAATACACATTACTGAAGAAAATAAGGATTTGGTGATGGTAGTAGATAGTGCATGTACTGGACACATGTGTAACGAAGAAAACCTACTGACAAATCTAAGGAATTATAATGGAACTGTCAGAATTGCCAAACAAGGAAGTTCAATGAATATAGTTGCTTCGGGTGAGTACGAAGGAGAAAACTGTATTTTAAAGGATGTGTCATATGTTCCAGATCTCAGCAGAAATCTCATATCCGTTCATGCAATAACAGAAAGTAACTGTGATGTTCTGTTTACGAAGACCAGTGTAAAAGTTCTAAAAGATAAAGTTACTATTTTAGAGGGAGAAAAGACCAAAAATGGCTTATACGAGTTGAAAATAAAACCGCAGAGTGAATCCTCCTTCCTATCTGAAAAAGAAAAACAAGAGTGGCATCGTAAATTAGGTCATCCTAGCTCTGACCACACTTCTAAAATAACAAAAATCTGCAATGGTCTACCACATGAATTATGCTCTCCAAAAACATTCTGTGAATCATGTGCAAAAGCCAAGTTAACCAGGAAGCCATTTTCAACTGTTAGAGAGAGAGCAAAAAGACCTCTACAAATAATACATTCAGATTTGAGTGGACAAATAGATCCTCCTACATATGATGGATACAACTATTACATGACAGTAATTGACGATTATACCCATTTTTGTACAACTTACTTGCTTAGGTATAAATCAGAAGCTGAAAGATATTTAAGAAAATTTATCCTGGAAAGTGGGAATCAACATAATCTAAAAGTAGCAAAATTAAGATGCGATAGAGGAGGTGAGTACTCAAGTACACAGCTTAAAAACTGGTGTGAAGAAAAAGGGATAGTACTTGACTACAGCATTCCACATACCCCCCAACTTAATGGAAAGGCAGAGAGAATGAACCTTACCATAATGAATAAAGCAAGGGCACTCATAGCTGATTCAAGGCTCAAGAAAGAAATGTGGGGAGAAGCAGTACTGACCGCAACATACCTGATCAACAGAAGTCCAACAACTAATCAACAAGAAACACCTGCAGAGAAATGGTATGGAAAACGACCAGACCTCTCCAAACTGCAAATTTTTGGATCAAAAGTATTTGCAAAGAATCTAGGACACCTAAAGAAACTTGATGACAGGGCAAAACCATATATTTTTGTCGGATATGCTTTTAATGGATACAGGCTTTTTGATGAAAAAGAAAGGACTATAATTGTGTCAAGAGATGTATTGTTCGAAGAAGAAATGACGGAAGATATAAAAAGAAGGAATCTAATTTTCGAAGATGAAGAACTGTTCACCAATGAGGATCAGCAAAATAGAGAGGAACTAGAGGAAGAGATCAGAGATGAAGAAGAAAATGAAGAAACAGAGGCTGAAGAGAATCAAGAAAGAAGAAACCTCCGAGATAGAACAAATTTAAGAAGACCACAGAGATATGATGACTATGAAGTAGCAATGCTAACGTATGGAGAGTGTATGAATGGTTCTGACAAACATAACTGGAAGAAAGCCATTGAAGAGGAAAAACAATCACTACAGAGAAATAATACATGGAAACTGGTTGATCCCAAGAAAGTAAAAGGAAAAGAAGTCCTTACTAGCAAGTGGATTTTTAAAATTAAAGATGATGGTCGATACAAGGCCAGATTGGTTGTCAGAGGCTGCCAACAAGAAAACAATATAGACTTCAAAGAATTATTTAGTCCTGTAGTTGACATCAGCTCTCTTAGGCTTTTGTTCGCTATGGCAGCAGAAAAGAATTTTCACATAAGGGTCTTTGATGTGAAGACCGCATTCCTGTATGGAGAACTCGAACAGGAAATCTACATGAAGATACCTGAAGGCTGCGAAGATGCAGGAAGAATCTGTCTCTTAAATAAAGCTCTATATGGACTAAAACAAGCTCCATCAAGATGGAATAAAACATTAACCGATTTTCTTAAAGGTGAAGGGCTAATACAACTTAAAACGGATCAATGTATATTTAGAGGAGACCAGGGAGAAATCTACATGGCAATTCATGTAGATGATGGAATTATAATGGGAGATAATCTGAGCAAAATCGAGAATATTCTGAAGAAGTTGAAGAACAATTTCGAAATGTCTATCGTAGAAGATCCAAATATTTATTTGGGAATACAAATTATTAAAACAAAAGATGGAATATTCTTACATCAGGAACAGTATGCCAAGAAAATTCTAGAAAAATTTAATATGTCTGATTGCAAAGTAATGAAAACTCCTCTTGTACCAGATGAAAAATCAGGAGGCACACAAGATGAAATAGAAAAACCTACATTTCCCTATAGAGAAGCCATAGGAAGTTTATTATATCTTTCATGTAAATCAAGACCTGATCTAGCATTTGCTATCAATTATGAAAGCCGATTTACTGAAGACCCAATGAATAAAGATTATAGAAATATAAAAAGAACATTAAGGTACCTTCAAGGAACAAAAGATTATGGCATATACTACAAGAAGAAGAACGATGGAAAAGATGTAATTGAATTGAAAGTTTACTGCGACTCAGACTATGCAGGAGACCTAAATGACAGAAAAAGCACCACTGGATATATCATCCTATACAATGATGCTCCAATCAACTGGTTATCGAGAAAGCAAAGTATTATAGCCACATCATCCACAGAAGCAGAATACATATCTGCAGCTGAATGCATCAAAGAACTTAAATTTCTCAAGACACAGATAGAAGAAATCACATCAAGGGAAGCAAGGATTACTCTACATATAGACAATCAGAGTGCAATACAGATGATAAAATCAGGACAACTGATGAGAAGGAGCAAACATATAGATGTAAGATACCACTATGTGAGCGAGCAATTTAGAGATGGTCTATTTGAAATAGAATATTGCTCAACTGATGAACAGACAGCAGATATCTTCACCAAGGCTCTACCAAAACATAAATTTGAGAAATTCAGGAATATTATTTTGAAACAGAATCCTCACTGATTCATATATATATCTTGTTTATAATATTTTTTTTCTGAACGAAACATTGTGTTTTAAAGGAGAGTGTTGAATGTAGGTCTTATGCCGTTATAAAACTCAATGTTGTGTTACTCTATGATTGTGTCAAATTAAAAATGTCATACATATAACCTAAAATATATAGAACTGTAGTCAGTGGTCTGTAATAAAGAAACCAAGATTTAATCGTTTTTAATATAAAAAATTCTATAAAAATCTATGTGAAAATACCACATAACGTCAGTAAAGAGAATAATGGTGGAGGTAGAAATTCTAGATTCTGAATTTCCTAGGCGTAGATATGGAAAATCAAATTGCTGTGGAAGGAAAAGCACACACAAAAATGAATATCTGAACTAAATATTAACGGTCGAGGTTTAATATGAACTGAACAAATTCATACGTCACATACGTGTATAATGAAAATTGAGGTACAGTTCTTCTGATATGTAAAATTATTCTTTAATTTAGAGTGCCAGATGGTATCATTCAATTGGAACTAATATTATTACCTATGTGCTGAAATAAAAGAAAAGTAGTATCAACAATGTTCCACAATGCATGTTCATTGAAAAAAAATCACATCACATATTATCTCATAGATGTTACGGTTAATCAAGTTTTTTCATTTGACACAGTTTTTTTCCAACGGAGAATCCATTAGTTTATAATATTTTATATCCAAATCTGAAGTGGTGAATGCTTTGACAATTACAGTTTCAACCAGGTAAATTTCCATTCGAGAAGAAAGTAAAATATTCTCAGGAAATATTTGAACTTGCAAGAAATGTTGCACGTGTTTGTACCAAAGAAATTCGTTTCTAAGAACTCTTTCAATCTGCCAAATGCTCGATTATATCAGAAAGTGTCTAAACATAGAAACATTCAAAGCATCATAAAAAGGGATAAAATAAACAACGTCAAGATAGGCACAAGTACCAATTTATGTAAAAATAACCAGATTTGTGGATAAACTCTAATCTAGTGACATTTAGCCTTGGTACAAGCCAAATATTTAATCCAGGATTTAATGAATTGATCCACACTTAACTAACTAACGCTTAGAACCAATACGGTGCAAGCTGCCCTGAGGTCAGAAAACAACATGTAGCATTTGGGGTTTCTTCATCCAGTGAAACAGATTTTGAACTTGGCGTATCACAGGGATCGATTTTGGGACCTATTCTATTTCTAATTTGTATAAATGATTAAAATGTTTCTGATTGTGTGAATACTTGCCTTCACTGTCATGACACATCGGTATTGAAAAAGAGTAGAAATATCAAAGATATGCAAAACAAGGAGAAAAATATCAAATAAAATATTGAGGAATGGTTTACCACAAATCAACTTAAATTGAATGCGGATAAGACAGAAGAAATAAGTTTTCATTCTACTTCCGAGGTTAAGCATATGAAATTTTCGGGAATAACTCTTCATAGCAAACTAGCCTGGACCACACATGTAGATGAGATCTGGAAAAAAATCTCAAAATCAGGATATCTCATTAGAAAGATGAAGCAAATAGCTATACGCACCAAACAGTTAAGACTGCATATTATGCTTGTTTACAAAGTCATCTCACATATGGAATTCTTCTGTGGGGTCAGTCATCTAAAGGAGTCTTCAAACAGCAAAAGAAGGCTATAAGAGCATTAAGGGAACTGGGTAGGAGAGAGAGCTGCAGAAATTCATTCAAAGAGGAAAAAATAAATACTTACGGTAACTTCAATATTCATCAGAGAATGTTTGAAGTACATACACCAACTCAAGAAGATAATGGAGTTAAATCAGGATCAGCATGAGTATGATACGAGAAAAAAACATCAGTTGATAACACCATTACATCGCTTAGCCCGGACACAACAATTTTTTGACTACTGTAGGGTAAAATCCTACAATTCCCTCACATCAAAAAAAAAACCCTGCCAATGAACAAATTTGATCGAACCATCAAAGAGTTTTTGATTAATGGTTCTTTCTATAGCGTAGAAGAATATTTAAGTTGGAATATGTAATAATGAGAATTATTTGACATACTTGACATGTCGATTTTGGTGTTGAATAAACTTTACTATTACTCATACTACATTACAACATCATTGTGATTTCGAAAAATAGTTGGAAATTCTTGAAGGGTGGAAATCTACAAACACATCAACCTCCCTCAATTCGATACTCTCAATGCCAAAATGGTCAACACATTTAAAGGCACATTTAAGAAATTAGAAAAGCGCCATCTATAGAGAAGATAGATCACGAGATTGAAATTTGGAAATTGAATAATTATAATAACTCAAATCATACGCGCATAAAAGAAAAGGACAGGCGTCACCACCTGTCAGACCCGTTTTGTTTCATTTGTTTGTTTTCGTTTCATGCCAGGATTTTATGTAAAATGATTTAAATTTTTCGTTTTCAATTTGTTACGTTTCGGACCTTCGGACTGAGAAATGGACTCTGGACAAAAACTTATTTGACTGAAATTCTATTTTATTTTATATGTGAGTTCAGGATTGTAACATCTTTCATTTTGAATATTTACATTGTTTCCACTTTTTAGTATGGCTTTGAAGATGAATATTCAGTCGAAACATCATGTCAGCCGGAAAATAAATTGTTTCAAATAATATATTATTTTAGTTTGTTCCAACTTATGGACATTATCCTCCTTTTTCGTTTCAAATAATATTGGATTTCAGACTTTAATTAAACCTTTGATATACAGGTTCGGTAAATTATTTCCTAGACATAGGGAATTCAGCGATAGACAAGTGGATGAGTATTGTCTAGCGGACCAGTAAAATAATCAAAACCCTCAGCGCAATATAAAAACGAATAAATGACTGACTAAACTCATTGGCATATGAGGCTGGGTGGGGAAGGGGATTTCGCGCTGTCCGTATCGTATCGCATCAGTTGATCAGTGCTCAGTGCTATCGGCATTATTAAGCGCGTTCGGCAATGACATCTGACTGGTCGGATTGATCTGAACCGTTCGTTTATTACATCCAGATTGAGGGGAGTACACATCTGGACCGTTTGTTACAGACAAATCTGTACAAAAATAAATAATAATAAACTGCTAATTTCCACAAAATTTATTATTATTTATTTAAAATGAATTTCCATCAAGTGAAGACCGAATCAATCAAATATTTAAATCTGTACAATCTGTTATCACGTGACCAAAAAATCCGTCCGCTCTCGGATGCTATTGCCGAACGCGCTTGTAGTTGCTTCGGACGTGAGTGACGTTAGACCGTCTGGTTTGAAAATAAGATAGATTCCTCGAAAATCGAAATGTTTAGTGAGAAAAAATTCAAATTTTAAAATGGTACTTCGGTGGTCAATCTATTGATGAGACATTAAATTCATTTATTGTTGCTTATGAAGATAGGCCGATACCTTCAAGATACGTCATTTCCCAAATAATTAAAAAATTCGAGAAATGTGGTTGTGTACGGAGGTGCAGTAATTGCAAGATAGATAAACCACCAGAAACCATTAGTGAAAATCCTTTGAAAAAGGAGGTAGATGTTTGTGCTGCTGTTGAAACCAGTGCACCTTGTTCGAGTTCACAAATTGCTGAACAAGTTGATATGAGCGACAGAACTGTTCGGAATATTTTGATGTTTTAAGGTTCAAACAAGTCAAGAAATTTTTCCAGAAGACCATATCAAGCGAATGGAATTTTGTGAAACAATGATGGAAAAAGAGAACGAAAATAGTTCATTTCTGAGTAATATCTTATTCACTGATGAATCATCGTTTTAATCGAATAGAAAGCATAACTCATCAGTAGTTAGGTATTGGTCGAGAAAAAATAAGCATCTGAGTATTCCTGTACGATCCCAGTACCCCGAAAAACTTAATGTTTGGACAGGAATACTGGGGAATGACATAATAGGGTCATTTTTTATCGATGGTAACCTAACCGCTGCCAAATATCTGGACCTTTCAGCGAATCAAATTATTCCGACAGTTCGACAGCTACTAATTAATTTCGATGATGTCTGGTTTCAATAGGATAGCTGTCCAAGTCACAACGCAAGAGTGGTCACAGAATATCTAAGAACGACATTCTCGGACAGTATTATTTCGACGAATGGTACGATAAAATGGCCTCTCAGATCACCAGATTTATCTCCCAATGATTTTTTTCTATGGGGATATCTGAAAAATTCGGTTTATGGGCATGAAATTGTTCGGGCGGCGAATATCACGGAATTGCGGTCCAAAATAATTCACCTTTGTGCCAAATTAGCAACTATGCCGAATCTGCTCAGAGATATGAGAATATCTCTCTATAATAGGTTTGGTTACTGTTCACCTCAACAAGGTGAATTATTCGAACATTCAATTCGAAATTGTCTACTTTCGTAAGTTTCAAAATTTGTTTTTATTTTCTAACTGCGATACGGTCAGCGCGAAATCCCCACTCAGTCTCCAATACCAATGAGTATAGTCAGTCATTTATTCGTTGTCGTATTGCGCTGAGGGTTTTGATTATTTAACTGGTCCGCTAGACAATATTCATCCACTAATCTAACCCTGAAATCCCTATGTCTAGGAAATAATTTACCGAACCTGTATATTACAGAAGGAAAATTTTCATTTCAGGTATAACCGGAAGAGTTAGAGCTCCAAGAATATTTAAGCTGAATAGAGAATTTTGAACAATCTCCTGATCCAAATTTTCATATTTTAAATTAGTCCAGGTCTCCAGAACGTCTAATAAGTACTCAAACTTGGAACTGTATAAGTCATCAAATGTAACAGCATTTTATTACAAAGTGAATGGTCGTCATCGAACATTCCGAACTCATGCGCGATCAATGAAAATACTAAAAACATAGATAGATAGATCACTTTATTTCATTTGACCACAATTACAACTTCAACTTATCAGAGTAAAATTTACAGAAAATATCCAACAGATAGGACACTATCACCAAAACAACTATACAAACAAAAATTTTGCGTTTATAATTCAGATCACAGGGTGTATTCCGTTCTTTCTTTTCAGCTTCTTCGTGAAGCCAGCAAGATTGCTCATAAGTCGAAGCTCAAATGGGAGTTTTTTACAAATGTTTGGACCGAGCATTAAAATAGACTTTACTCTTAAAACTCGCTTCTGGGCACGGAAAACATCATCAAATTCCGCTGAGCCACCCCTCAGGAGAATTCCATACCGAAGTCTTGACATGACCTGAGCATGAAACAATGCGACTAAACTCCACTCGCTGATTATGTAGCATAGAGTATGCAACTTCTTAATGAGTCCCACACAATGTGGCCTCCAAGTTAGACACTCATCGAGGGAAACTCCCATCAAAAAAGAAAGCTACCGTCCTCTTTCTATTTCAACACCATCCACACTCACGCTCAAGTCGAGGCTCTGTCCCGCATCATGTTTGTGAAACATTAATATTTTAGTTTTACATGCATTCATAAATAGCTGATTTGTGCTAAACCAGTTCATCTAAGTTACATCTTTCCTCCAATAAGTTCGCCGACCGATCGGCAACAATGGGAGATGAATCGTCGGCGTAAAACGTGAAGTGGAATTCGATATTATCACCAATGTCATTAATGTAGACAATGAACAGAGCAGGGCCCACAATGGTTCCTTATGAAACACCTTTACCCATCACGTTAACTATATCCGAGCACACGCGTGATTTGACATTACCGTACACATGGTGCACAACCGTGTATTGAGATCTTCCACTCAGAAAACTACGAACCCACTCCAGGGCATTATCCCTAACGACGTAGGACTTCAGCTTGCCGAAAAGCCTTTCATGTGAGACGCAGTCAGACGCCCTGCTGAGATCACAAAAGATTCCAGCAGGGCACCAACCACCCTCCAAATGTTGGTAAACTTGCTCCACCAGATGCACCAACGCATCAGACGACCAGGACCAGAGAGGAAACCAAACTGATTTTTTATAATGTGATTTTTACTTATGAAATGTTAACCTTTTCATATAACAATATTCAAAAATTTTTCAAAATGATGGTGATAAAGCTATAGGCCTATAGTTCCCACCCCTCTTATATGGAGGAATAACTATACTCAACTTGAGTCTTCCAGGAAAAAATCCACCCAGAAATGTGCATTAACCAAATTGCTTATGGGACCGATTATTTTTAAATACAAAACAAAGCAAACAAAACCAAACCCGTGAAATGAAAGCTAGGAGCTAGGTGTATCACATTTGTATGAGAAAGTTTTTTAAGAGCCCCAAACGACCAAGATAGCCAACGAGGTTATTTGTTGGTTGTTCCAGGTGTCAACCATATCGGGGTAAGATCAAGTAATTTTGGTATTTGGTTCAGATTGGCAACCTGGTTGACAACAATATTGGTTGTTTGTAGGCCGCTTCATAACTGGATATGAAAATATGAGCTTCGATTAGAAATAATAGATTTCGATGAGACACACCTTCATCGATGTCATTTCTGGAAGCTGCTTCTAGAAGAACTACACTTTCACTAAAAAATATATTTCTCTTATTGGACGTTTTCGGCTTGTGTGCTTTCTTACTGTACTCCTTTTCTTTTTGGGACCAAACCTTGAGTTGATGATTTCGTCTTTTTTTGGCTAATATCAATCTTTCTTGAGTAGGCATTTGTTCGATGTGAAGCATCTCTTGTATCAAATCCGCGTGTTCCATTTTTGCCAGATGTTGTTTCCTTCTCTTTCAATACTGTAACAGAAAACAAAAATCAGCATAATTTTCATAGGATATCAAATAGCTAGTGGTAGGACTGCAGGGTGTAAGAATGAAATGGAACGGGTTTTTTCTAGAAGAGATCTTGATTCAGGTGAATTGCTGTCAATTCTGTTCATGGGGGGTCTTTTTTACATAGATTCCGTCATTAATCATTTCATCCCTCCATCCTCTTAAAAATTGTAATTGGAAAGATAGGTCATGCGACAGTTTAACGTAGCAAATGCTCAAATTCAGCCCCACGAATTTACATCCAATGGTATAAATTTTGGTCAAACTTCTGCCCCACCTTCTGAAGCATTCAGTGATATTTGAGCTACATTCGCCGAGATTTCTCTGACGTTATTATTTCTGAGAGGCACATTACGTTACATAAATTTTCGATTTCAAGTGGCCCTACAAAAAGAAATCTAGGGAACAGAACTGGAGATCTGGCTGGCCATTCTATAGGACCTCTCCGACCAATCAAGTGGTTACGAAAGTTCTTAAGATGCTGATCAAGATGTGGCTCTGAATTGGGATTGTGGTTCTCAACTATTCTCAACAGAGAGTATATATAAATTCTTGCACTTATTAAAGGTAGCTTTCATGTGTCAAGTGGTCCTCTAAGAAGAAGAGCTCCACGATGCGGTGTCACCATAAGTGCCCGCCCAGACATTCATTTTTTGTTCTGTTCCTATGTGTTTCACGAACAATATGAGAATTTCCATCTGATCAGTAACGACCTTTATGACGATTCACTTGTGTGGTGCAGGTCTGTATATGAAATGTATTGCCGTACACTGAAATTTGATATGAAAGCTGATTGCTGTTGGTCTCGTCTATAATTGAACCATAATGCTTGGATCTACATGAGATTTGATGACTTTTTAGCAGTGGATGGTTATTGTGAATAATAGAAATGAATTAATCAGAGACTTTGAATAATTGAATTGAGCTGTGGAAACAAGTGAGTTAGATTCGCATCGACGGCGTGCTCATTAAATTGTTGACATTTTTTAATGGAAAATCAGACGAATTTGAATTATTTCAAGCTCGTCCTCGAGCAGCTGTCCAGCAAAATGTAGGAAAACAATCAAAAGATGTCGTTTCGACAGGTGGCCAAGAATCATGATTAGCTGATAGCATAGATAGATGAAAGGACAATTCATACGTATTTTTTCGTTCAATTTTGATGGTTCTGAAGGGTCAGCTGCACAGATTGAAATTTTCATATAGGCACTCGGATTTTGTTTCTTTAGAAGTCAAGAATTATGATTAGCTGATTGCATAAATAGATGGAAGGACAACTCAGAACAATTGTCTCATTACATTTTGAGGGTCTCTAAGGACCAGCTCCGCGGATTGAACTATTCATATAGGTAATATGATGTCGTTTCGACAGAAGTTTTTTTTCAGGAGTTTAAGAAGTCAGCCAAGATTTGAGATAAGCTGATTGAATAGACTGATAAAAGGACTCCTCGGATGACTTGTCCTTTCATCTAGCTATGCAATCAGCCAACTTCTGTCGAAACAACATCAGAGTACCAATAGTTCAATTCATGAATCTATCCCTTCAGAACCATCGAACGTGAACGAAAAAATTCGTATGAATTAACCTTTCACCTATCTTCGCGAATTTTTGGCCGCCTCTTTAAATTCTTGAAGAAAAATTTAAATTTCTGTCGAAACGGCATCATAGCATGGATATTTCGATCCATGGAGGTGACCCTTCAGGTCCATCGAAATTGAATGTTCAAATTCTTATTAGTTGTCTTTTCATCTATCTATGCAATCCGCTAATCATAATTCTTGGCCGACATCAGAGTATTCATATGAATAGTCCAATCCTTTGAGCTGGCCGTTCAGGACTAACGAAGTTGAACGAAAAAATTCGTATGAATTGTCCTTTTATCTATCTTATGCGAACAGCTCTTGCACGCAGTTTTGAACTCTTGAAGAAAAAAATAAAAAATTCTGTCGAAACGACATCAGACAACCTATACTCCATTCACTTTTATTTAATCACATAGGAGGTCATGGTTTCATTTTCAGGAGTTGGTGAACCTGATGAAAAGCACAGAACGTATGATGAAAAGTCAGTGCGCGCACAGAAAATATCGTTAATGACAAAACGACGTTGCCGGATTCTTTGTTTACATCAAAGTAAAAGTATCAAAGATATTCCACATTTTGTTAGGTTTACAAATTGTTAGCAGATTTTTGGTATTTAATCGATATTTGCAGGTGAGTTTTTCGTCGCATATCCAAGATTAACGTATGTTTATTGTTTTTAGCACCAGTTTGGAGCGTGAGGACGATTTTCAAGACCAGGACGAATGTTTACATTTCGAGGTTGAAGGGGTACACGGGAATTTCGTTGAAAAAGCTGTTATTTGGACAGATATCGCAGTAGATGGATCGGATGGAGCCTCGAGAGATCGATTAGGATGATATTTTTCAGGTTTTCCAAGAAATTTGGCGATATCTGAGCAGATTTGCAAAAGTTAGGTATCTACTTCACTAATGAGGTGGAACTTAGACCTAATTCTCCTATAAGAAACGCCTTTCAAAGATCGAGATGGTGAAAAATGTATTCTTTAGATGTTGTTTGGAAAAACACAGCCGAGTTTTATATACCAACATTGATTTTAAGAAAGTTGTCAACAAAATAAAATTGACATTATTCTTGATTCTTGTAATTACCCATCAATTCATCTTATATCTTTGGGTTGATTTTTTTTTAAAGAATTCTTGATTAGAATCAACAATTGATGTCGTCAAGTCTTGAACTTTCAGTTCAAGAGGATAATAAACATTAAATCTTCACAAGCATGCATATGAAAATTATGTGAAAGCAATGCAATTTTCTTCCATGGCGAAAAATAATATATTTCAACAGTGATCTCTGATCTCTTTTACTTTTCATGCAAATAACTAGAAAAGGAATCCTTTCTATCAATTTATATAAACGTTAATTATTTTCGTCCATCACATTTTTTCCAATTCATTCATTTCCCGAATAAATTCACATTCTGAGAAATACGCTAATAATGTAGAAAGGGCAACATAGTGTAGACTTGGAACATACAAATATTTTGAAAAACGTCATAACTTCAATAGGTACAGAGTGGAATGTGTCAAATTTCCAGTGCCAGGGTTGTGATTCTATAATTGTGAATGGAGTATATATGAATAGTTCAATCCGTAGAGCTGGATCATCGAAATTGAACGAAAACATTGTTCAATGGTTTGTTCACATGTCCAAACCATGAGCGGGAAGATAAATTCCATTTTATCTACTCTACGAGGACTCAAAACATATAGCGACACCAACACATTGAGAACAGTACCTATTAACTTCCACTCTGTCCTGCAGGAAAGAATTGTCTTTCGGGGACGGGCCAGAGATATGGGAAGTCATTTTGTAACACAGAAACGTGCACATCGAGTGATTTTGGGACTGAAATGCAATGAATCATGCAGGGGCGATATCAGAACGTACAACACTGAGCTCATCAGTACTTTATATAAACTACTTATATTTTCATTAATAAACAAAAAAAGGATACGAGAGTCCCAAGTCTCGTAGTGAGAGAAACAAAAATTATTTCTTTCCTAAACACAGACTAACACAATCTGAAAAATGCTGTATTTACTCAAACATTACAATGTTCAATAAGTTGCCGCAAGCATTAAAGAAAATAAGAGAGGAGAATTATTTCAAAAAACGGACAGAGTCCTCGTTGTTGAATCTGGAACCATACAATTTGGCAGAATATTTAAATCATTATAATAGTTGATGATACTATTTTTTATTCGATTTTATGTAATCTGTGAATTTAGTTTTGTTGCGAAATGCTTATTATTATTAATTAGATATTCTTTTTTATGACCCATCGCGATAGGAACGAAGGAAAATGTTTTTTTTCACGAAAAAAAAAACAAATATCTCTATTTACTGAGTCACATCTAAAACCCAAATATCCAAAATTCTAGCATCACAACTAAATACCATATGTTCGCCACGTAAATTCAAAAATGTGTGAAAACCCTTGAGCCATTAATCAATATCAGTTGGCCAATTTTTTCACAGCAAGCGCCTAGAAAGCCCTGAAAGTGAGTTGATTTTTATTGCATGCTGCTAATTTTCACGAAGAGAAGAAGCGCTAGGAAAAAACAGGCACACCAATCAAACTGATGATATAATAACTTGTGAAGATGATTCACTGAAATTTTAGAAATATTTTGGCAATTTTAACAACCGCTCAGAACGAATAGATAAGTTTATGTTTATCTGAATTACCTGTTCAGAATTTTTTCGATATTTATAATTATTGTATATAGACAATTAACAAGGAAAAATAAACAACGTTCATATCTTACGAACCCATTGGTATTATCTTCGTAAGTAAAAGTGCAGTGAATTGTTTTTTGTAACGCTAATCCTACTTGCTCATTCGATATTTTCAGATATGAGTTCTAGTCATGGCTATTATGAAATTCTACATTCTCTTTGAGAAGGTATCATCGGGAGAATGAACTCCCACCAAAAACATTCCAGTTGAGGTAGGTTGACCAGATTAAAATGCACAGCACATCCGATGTTAAAAGAATATCAGAACTCATCTAGGGCCAACCCCTACCGCCAATGTTAATTCCTTTCACTTCCCCATTGCAGATCGCTGGCAACCAAGCACTATGAACAATAAGGGTCTTTTCTTTCCTGTTCGTGGTGTTTTATGCCTGAAGAGGTCGATTGCCTCCTATTCATCTTAGGATAATAATTTTTGATGTTGACTTCTCTGTTTTAGAGAGGCGAGAACACCGTTCGTGTTATTTGATCCGTATTTGAATGCTCCTTTCAGCAGTCCCGATGTCAACTTCAGTCGCGAGGTATAAACACCAGCTTGGGGGAGTGGATCAGTTTGGTCTTTGACACTCCTTTGGAGCTTTTCCAGTTAATGTTGTAGATTGATTTGATATCATGTCTTTTTAGATGTTCACCAATTTTTGTCCGTCACCGATGGAATAAAAGGTAAGTAGTCCCTTTCTTTGGAAATTACTTCGGATGGTCTATCTCCCCAACAAAAGCGGGGAGTGATGAGAACACTTGTTGAGAGAGCACGACGTATATGTGGGACTGAATATCTTCCAGGCGACCTGAAACATTTGCGACCATCATTCAATCGGGTACAACTAAAACGAGATCCAACGCTCTTAGACCTGAGCGAACAACAAAGGGAAGTAGACCCATACTCCTGATACCTGAAACAGAAGTGAAAACTACTGTGAACTCGTTCAATTATTTCCATAATAAAATCACAGAATTCATCACCATGAGAAGAATGATTACTCATTTCCATTCTTAGACCAGCTAATCGTTAGAGATGGAAACAGATCAAATGCCGATAGGCTTATGAAACCGATACATTCAGGCAGATGTATTGAGTACCTGTCCAATGACAGCAACAATCAGAAGAAGAATGTTGCGTTCAATCTGATCAACTGTAGCAACGTTCCTCAGCAGCTAAGAATACAACAAGAACACTGCAACAGAAGAACAGAGTACCCAACTTAGAAAGTGAAAGTCAGGTTATAGTACGAATTAACGTAGAACTGACAGCAAATTATATTTTTAGCTAGCCATGTACTAAACATTTTCATATAAAATTAATAGACTTCCGTGAAGACAACTGCACCGCAGCATGCAATAACACACTAATGAACAAAGAAACCCAACCTGAAACAGTCAAAATTAATTTATAGAATTCCTTTCAATTAAGTTTTGATATTGTGCAAATAATGCTGTTTCATGAAGAGATGGTGAGAGTATTTGCAAATACACGAAAATATATAGGCAATCTCTCTAAAAAAAACATTCGTTTGTTAAATATCTTTTTTTTTTGGAACACACTGTATAATAGTTTTTTGAGATGGAGAAATAGAAACCTGTTTTCGAACGAAATTTCTAGGATATCCGGTTCGGTATCTATGGAAGGAGAAGTAACAACTAGAAGAAGACAAATAGAAGACAAATAGAAGACCTAATAAGCATATTGAAAAGGCTTTGTCGGCCGTATTCAATTCCGATTGTAGAGTATCCCGGGTTTTCTAGCCGTGTCTCAACAGGAATTTCACCTAAAGTTTCGACTACAACTGCGGTAGGCATCTTCAGAGGTTCCTCTCGGTCGTATTTGAAAATATTTCACAACTGGCAAATCGTCTGGTTTCGATATCTCAATCGTCAAGGTTCGACTAACGGATCAATAATCCGTCCGTTGGCCGACCGTAAACACGATAAATTTCGATCGGAGAATCCTAAAAACTTTTTTTAACGTAGGTTCAGAAACCCGAATGCCACGCTCCAATTCGTTGATGGTCAAAATTCGACCAGAGGTCTACAGAAATTTGGTATTTCTCGATAGAAATTAACTGAATACATGGAAATACTATAATAATAACCTTATAAAAGCGAAATTTTCGAAAAAACGATCATTCGTAACAAAAAACGATATTTCGTAACGAAAAACGATATTTCATAACAATAATACAAAGTTTTGTGCGATTATGTCTTCAATTGAAAAGTCATATTTATTGTTATAGTGTAAATTATGTTAACGCCGGAATCGCTTGTTCCGGAACAAAGCCGTGGAAGAAAAAGAATTTCCGGCAGATCAGTCTATGATGGCGTGTAGTGGTGTATAATCATGAAAATAATGCCATTTTTTTGGGCAATCTATGGTTGACCGTGAATACACTTATTCAAGAACACCCTGTATATATGCAACGCATATTATCTAATAATTCCAATACGGGCAATGATCCAATGAAAACTGAAGCTGGGCTTAAGCTAAGCGTCCACATGTCCGCATCGTACGCATCGGACGGATCGGATTTACGGATCTCCATTGCAGAAATGCCGATGCTCCGATGCGTCCGGTGCGGGTCTGTGGACGGGCTTGCACGAGTTTCTATACAAAGAATACCGAAATCCGTTTGATCCGATCCGTCCGATGCGTGCGGTGCGGACATGTGGACGCTTAGCTTTAGGTAAGAACCCAGATCTGCGCGTGTGATGCAATATTGATGCTGCTAAGTCCTAGATCTCCCAAGGAGACCCTTCTGAATTTACAAGCTTCTGGGGCGAGAACGTTACCTTGATCTCTGAAATAGAGTTCCCAAACGATTCGACTTTCTTATTCATTTCTTAAGTATGTAATTTAATTTCTCCAATTTTTATTAGAGTGAGTTATAGGTGTGAGTTATTATAACTCACGCGGTATTGGTTTATAGACACTACAAGCTGGCCCGGCGAACTTTGTTTCGTCTTAATTATAATTAGGATGGATTTCACAAATCATAATCACCGGTGGTCACAGATCAACGGCTTGGTTCTCTGATTTTTGAATTGTCAAATCGAGTTGATGCTAGATCAAGATTAATGCATTGACACCGGCCAAATCTAAAATGTTTCGTGGCGGCGCCGAAATGTTATAACGGTTATACGTGTCATTTCATAATTTCAATAAGGGCAATGAACCAATGAAAATTGAAGCTTGGCTTTGATGAGAATCCAGATTTGTGCTTGTGCAGCAATATTGAGAATAAAAATAATTTTACTAATTCAGTCTCTGACACATCGTAATATGTCGTGAATCATATGTCATTCATGACTTCATTTGAATACTCTCGATCGTAACGTTATAATTTCATGTGAAATGAATAGCTTCGTTTCGTTTACTTCAAGCGCTGAGTATCATTTCTAACTCCTATTCATATTTAAGAATTGAACTCAAAATATTTGAGAAACATATTTTCATCCTCGATATCTATTTCCTTGTCTTTTGTCTTTCGGAATATACATAACCTCTACGTTTCTCGCAATTTTTGAATTTCTAGTTGACGCAATTCTCGCCAAAAATTTGGCTCCGCTTTGTGACTGTTAATAGCAGGAGTTTAAGCCATATTATGCCTTTCCTCAGAACTAATATGAATCAAAATGCCATTAATATGAATCAAAATGTCATGAATATGAACACAAATTATTGTTTGAAAGAACTATCGACTATTAACACAACCCGTTCACCAGAATGAATTCAAATATTATAACGAGATTCAATCATTTTAGAGATCTGTATTCCTACGCTAGGACATTTCGGTTTTGGTCAACAGCGCAGAGCTGGAGGCAACTCAAATAACACAATATTTGTTCACATCGTCATATAACGGGGAGAATATCGAATAAAGTACCTACGAATAAGCTGTAGCGTAACTGTAACTGAGTGAGTTGTTGCGAGATTCCGTTTGGGAAAAATGAATGTACGTAGAGATCTATTTTTTGAGGTAACCTCCGGGATGAAGCGCAGACATTTGCCCCCTAGGTGGAACTACTGTACAAAACTGTACTCAATAGTTCTTGCTAGGGAGTAATATAAGTTTTGCCGTTTCAGTTGGCATTCATCTCAGGATAAGGCTACATGCATCTGATGACGGCCAATAAGCCAGAAACCGGTAATGCATTGTCTTCCTGTGGTGGTGTGCTTCGGAAACTGGGTCTCTACTAGTCCAATTCTGATATTCATTCTAGTTTGTTCCAACTTAGGGACATTATCCTCCTTTTTCATATTGTATAACTTGAATGGGTATAATAATTACCTGCTCCGGTAGACTAGTGGTTAAAGTGACTTGAATTTTGATATTCCAAGCTTAGACTCCGAGCTAGAAAGACGTGCCCTAATGACAGTCCTCCAAGTTTTAAGCGGAGCGAAATTAGATGACTCTCCCCGAAACCTTTGAACAGAAAAGTGTCTGAATTTTGTTCTGAAAACAGTTCAAAGAATGCAAAAAACAATAAGTGAAAAAGTGTCACGTGAGAGTGGTTCACTTCTAAGTGAATAAAAAAAAGATAATAAATACCGCCGAGCATTCATCTTCCTATGGAAGAACAGCGCGAGGTTCGAACCGCCGCGTCAGCGATAGTGAAAACCCAAATTTCACTCACCCAAAAACGACAAAAAGAAAAGGGAACCACATCAAGTAAGAATTACAAAAATAATAGATAAGAAATACAGAAAGCAACAGACGAAACCGACGCTGTACAAATAATGAAACAAAAACATACCACCGATAGTGAATAAAGGTTTCTTTACTACACATCGAATAATAGTACAAAGAATCGGAGAACGAATAACGGACCATTCTACATAAAACACACATAAAATATCCCCTAGGAAAAAGTGGATGACCATAAGACTTAATTAAGATACTTGGAGGAAAAAACCCATGCATTCGTACTGCATGGTTTGGAAAAAATTCTGAACCGAATGAAATAATCGACGAACTCACAAACTAAAACAGCAACAGAGCGATCGGTATAGCAGTAATAACGGACTCCTCAGTATCCTTAAATACCATCGAGAAAGTGCATGTAATGTACTAGACCACACATTCGTGAGATGGAGTCGATACACATCTGATGAACAAATATTTCAGTTTCATCATTGTCAATATTGGACTCTCATGCAACTTTGAATTGTAACCGGGCCGTGGAATGCCTAAACTTCGGACGCGGAGAAAACTAAAATTTTTGCGGAAACATTCAAGAAAAAGCTACAATATCCCACAGTCCGTGACCAATAAAAAGAAATAGGAAATATAGTTAGAAATTTCCTCACTTCCAATACTATCAACATTCCGAACAGTAAATTTCTTACAAACCCGACGAAAGTAAGAGCACTGAAAAAAACTAACAAATAATGAAGCTCCGGGTTATGATGGACTCGATAACAGACTGATCCAAAATCTACCAAAAAAAGCGATAGTGCAGCTAACCTACATAATCAACACGATCATCTCACAACAACACTGGCCGGATTCCTGAAAAACGGCTATAGTTATTCCGATCCCTGATCCTGTCAAAAAGAAAACTGATCCAAACCATTACAGACAGGTCAGTCTGTTATCGACCAAAAGAGAACTAACAGAAAAAGTAACCTTGAGTAGATTCAAAACAATAGTAGACATACGAAATACCTGTCAATTTGCTTTCAAGGAAAAGCACAGCGCCGTAAAACAAGGATGACGAATAGTAACAGACACAGTAAACGGCTTTAATGACCAACAATACACCGTCATGTTACTGCTAGACGTGGGGGAAGCTTTTGACAAAGTATGGATCAATGAATTGTCATCAGAATTATCCATTCGTACCTCACAAACCGCAAGTTTAAAGTCTAAATCAATTCCACGTTTTCAGAGCCAATAGAAGATCTATGATTTCTTTGAACCCTTTGACGTTTAGAAGATCTATCCTGGGACCCAGATTATTCAACCTAGATACATCCACGACATCCTTACCTTCCCAGGTACAAACTTTGCCTTATTCGCGGATGACACCGCCGTCTACGCCCATTCATCTTGGACTAATGTGGCAAATTCTAAATTACAATATCATTTAAAAATACTGTCAAAGTATTACGGAAAATGGGAAATAACGTTAATTGAATCAAAAACAGAAAAAATAGTGTTCAGCAAAGATTTTCCCCAGATGGAGATTAAATAGTCACCAAATCACAGCCAAAAATAGCGTTAAATATTCAGGAAAAGAATAAAATGAAAGATTATACTTCAGAGTCTGTTACGTTTTGTAATAATTTCTAATACGCATTCAAATATTGTTAGTTTAAGACTGTCTTTATTCAATGAGTTACAACATATGTACATTGTACAGGTTTTTAAAAGGGGACGAGATAAGGTACAATCACCATCAATATGTATTGAGGTGGTACACTCACAGGTATGAATCTAAATTCATAACATCTCCCCTTTAAAAAAACAATTTTCCAAAATGTTTCACTCAATCTTTAATCTATCAGGTTTCCTTATTTGTCCACCATACATAGTTCTGCCAGGTACGTTATACAAAGAATTATCCGAAGGTGAATCATCGAAATTGATCCAGGTTGTAACATTACTATTATTTCTTTGTGGAGATGTAACATCGCTATTGTTGGTAAACTTCGGCAAAGTCTCAATAAACCTACGGTTTCTGTTCAATAAAGAACCGTTTGGTTTTTGAATTACATATGATCTCTCCCTAGGTTTATCTACCACTTTCCCAAACTTCCAATTAGTTTCTAGGTTAAGTAACATTCGAACACGTTTTGTTAATCGGATAATTCCTGGATGAATGGTCGAATTTTCTCTTCTCAACGAAAGATATTTGAGAATATACAGGGTGAGTCTTTGACTTGTACATATATTTTAACTGAAGGTTCTTGAGGTCAGAAGAAACCTTTTTTTCATTTTCCATTTTTCCGAATTCGGCTCTGTTAAAAAGATATAGCCATTTGAAAAAAAACATTGTGCTAATTACGTCCCTGAAATGATACTGTGGAATTGATTCAAAGTTCATATTTCTCGATAGAAATTAAGTTTATACATTTAGGCCCAATTTAGGGAATACTCAAGTAGTCAAGTACTAACCTTATTGGAATAAAAATGTTGCAAACACGATAATTTCAACAAAAACAGTTAGTTTCATCGGATTATATCTGCAACTAAAAAGCCATATTTCTCACATCAAAATAAGTTCCTTCTTCGATTTTTCTGCAGATTAGTTTGTAAACACTAATAACTTGTTCATATTTTCCTCGAAATTTCCAAACAATATCATGAAGAAAGACTTTCATTCAGATTTATTATTAAACAACCTAACTCAATCTAATTTGTATCGATTCTGTGAATTTTTGGACAGAAATGTCAAGAACATGTTGTCAGCTTGCTGATATTTTCATTGAGGTTAAGGATTTTTTAGTATCAATCACGATAAATTTGTGTACCGTGGTATGAATATTTATGAATTCTGCCGTTTCCATCATAAATCGACTTTGCCGCCAAATTTTACCACGCATACGTAGAGCGAAAACCGAAATATTGGTTATCTAGTCTGGAGCCAACTAAAACAATAACAATGCAGGCTCTGAACAGTCTCAACAAACTGTAAACATTATTTGAAGTTCAGAATACATTCATTACATTCAGTGGATTAATTGTTCTAATGTGATTATTACGTGTAGTGAATTAATATAATTTCAACCGTGTCGAGTTTATAAAATTCCAAGATGAGTTGTTTAGATAGAGAAACATCGCCACAGATTATCAGGTATCGTTTCATTAACTTCAATTCAATAAGTATGTGTTGAGATTCATCATTCATATCCGAATGTTGTATTTCATCGACATTTAACTTCAATATGGACCGGTAACTATGAATTTTCAATAGAAACTGTGCGTGTTAAATCCTCCTTGGTGTTCAATTTTATCTCCCACATTTGGGGGATTTTATTATTAAAAAATATCTCGACAAAGTTGATAAATATTGTGACAACATTGTAAACTCGTCTAAAGACCAGAGATCGAACAATTTTCGATGATATTTAATTCAGAGACGCATTCAGGTTATTCTTGAAATTAATGATTTTTTCGTCAAATTTCTGCGGGTAAAATTGGAAACAACTCGAAAACGACGCGTTTTATTGAAAAAAAATAAGAAAACTTTTAGTTTCTTAAATGATTGATTCTTTCGAAAATATGAACCGTTCATCTTTTTAAAGTGGTTTTATGGTGTTTTAGCGTGTATTGATGAGTCGACTACCCTGTAACTTTTATACTAGTGAAGATATTGAATATGTTTCGATTGAGGAATATGCACCATGAATAGAGTAAAAACTCAATCAAAATTCAGTTCATTCGAAATAACGGTTCCGAAGATATAAACAGAAAAGTGTTTTTTTATGGATTTTCGACACCCTGTATCTCCCAAACCAAACCGAATTTTGAAAAATGGAATAGGAAAAAGGTGTTTCGTTTGATGAGAGGAATCTACAGTTAAAATATATGTACAAGTCAAAGACTCACCCTGTATACACTTACCAGGTGTGTATGACCTAACATACAATATCATTAGGATTTTGATGTATTATTTTTATATTTCAGCCTCGAAAAAGGGACAAGTAGTTCCCGAAACGTCGGCAATTGTTTGAAATTATTCTTATAAATATATCCAGTTACCTGATAATTTGTCTTTAATTTCAAAATGATGGATGAGAACCAACAAAATCTATCTATATTATTATTTGTGTATGATTTGAGAATTTCGTCATTTTTCTCTATTTTTTCAGTGCTTACGTGAATTGATTTCAGAATACATGTCGAAATTAAATTAGCTTGTGCTCCACTGTCGAGCTTGAACTTTACACTTTTATCATTTATATTCAGAGAAACGAACCAAGAATTTTCATTCACGTTGTTATCAATTGTATCCACAAATAAAAAAATCATTATTTAAATCCGAGTTATTTTCAGTAGTAATATCACAAGAGATTGAATTTCCGTGATGAAGTCTATCGATGGTGTTTCCTTAAAGCAACTCATTTGAGTTTGGAAATAAAAGATAGACTTATGAGGTAAATTCAATCTCGAGTGAATTTCTTAAGACTATTTCACGAACAGAATGAAAGGTCAGAAACTCCATATTCCAGAAAAGCAAGAAAAAACTCATGTTGACGTCTACAATTTTTATTTATCAGTTGTCAAAGCGTTCGTATCCATAGTCCAATCATAGATTATTCTGTAGTTCAATCGTTGAAAATACCGAAGTTGTCAGACCAATCATAATTCAGAGAAAGTTGGTATTATCGCGATAATACGAGCTGCCTTTGGACGGTGATTGGTCAGTTTTTTAAATGACTGGAATAGTCACCGAAATTCACCGCATTCACATTTTTTCTCCGGCACATTTTTGCGAAATGATTCAAACTACTGCACACATTACACTTTTTTCCAAATGCAGGACACTGATTTTTCCAATGTTTACCACCACATCGAGTACAGACTCCATTATTTCGGCTGAATTTGTACTCACTTCCAGTTGAATTTGAATTCTAATGACTTCCGGATTTTTGTTGTTGGAATGGTTGGAACCTTGACGCCTTTCTGGGGCATTGTCTCGGACTAATTTTTGACATTCTGCACTTCTAAAGATGTTGAGCCGGATGCTTGAGCAGTTGACTTTTAGAACATTCTGCTGTAACACAAAATCTAATAGCTCCTTCCAGATCCATCCCATCCTTTTGTAATGGTTTTTCTCGAAGACTTTGATTTTTCAGCCCACAGGTGAAAATATCTTTAATCAAACCATCTTTTAGGTCATCAAACTCACAGGATCGTGCTTTGTTTTTCAAATCAGTCACAAATTGTTCGATTGTTTCATCGACCATCTGTTTTCTGGTGAAAAATTTATATCTTTCATACGATAAGTTTTTCTGCGACAAAATATGAACCTCGAATTTCTTAAGAATGGTTTCCTACTTGTTATTGTCTTCGTCACTGTGACACTGGTGAAGGTTAAAGTATTATAAATAACGAAACCTTCTCACCCAATATAATGTAATAGTTAGGCAATTTTAACTTGATCGCCTTTTTTAACTACTTCAGATGCAATCAAGTAATTCTCAAATCTCTGCCTCCAAATTTTCCAATTTTCACCTAAATTTCCACTGAAATCCATCGGTGCCATTCCTCGATAATCACTCATTTTTAACAATTAATTGTCCACTAATTGGTATCACTTATTATCGATTATTGATTCTCAAATTTCCGACTGCGCCATGTTACGTTTCGTAATAATTTCTAATACGCGTTTAAACACTATTAGTTTAAGACTGTCTTAATTCAATAGCAAGGCAACCACGAAAGGTAAATATGTAAGATCTGGACTGCGGATCGGATCGCTCCCGCTGATCTAGTCCGTCGCGGATCATACCTTCTGTATAAAAAGTACCCGGAATTGTAAAAAAAACACATAAATTTAAATTTAATCATCAATATTTATTTTGTCTCCTTCAAAATAGTCCCCATTGCTTACAATACAACTATGATATCGGCGAACCCACTTTTCCATGCACCGCTCATACGCCGCCAAAGGTATGGCCTTCAGTTCTCGTTGCGAATTTGTTTTGATGGCTTCAATGGACTCAAAACGCGTTCCACGTAGGGGCAATTTGGGTCTTGGGAATAGAAAAAAGTCGCACGGAGCTAAGTCAGGTGAATACGGCGGTTGTTCGATGGTATTTATTGAGTTTTTGGTCTTGTATTCCTTAATAATTATGGCTCGGTGCGACGGCGCGTTATCATCATGCAAAATCCACGAATTGTCTTTCCATAAATCTGGCCGTTTACGACGAACATTCTCACGCAAACGCCTCAATACACCCAAGTAATACTCCTTATTCACTGTCTGTCCTTCAGGAAGAAATTCTGAGTGCATCTGAGAACATTCTCACGCAAACGCCTCAATACACCCAAGTAATACTCCTTATTCACTGTCTGTCCTTCAGGAAGAAATTCTGAGTGCACAAGACCACGATAATCGAAGAAAACAGTGAGCAAAACTTTAATTTTCGATCGACTTTGACGTGGTTTTTTCGGATTCTTCTCGTTTGGTAGGCGCCATTCGGTCGATTGTTGAGCTGTTAACGTGTCATACTCATAGACCCATGTCTCATCGCCAGTTATGATTCGTTTCATGAAATTTGGATCACTAGCAGCTCGAGAAACCATGTCTTCAGAGACCTGCTTTCGATGCTCTTTTTGCAAAAAATTCAGCTCTTTTGGAACGAGTTTTGCTGCGACGCGTTTCATACACAAAACATTAGTCAAAATGTTATGAACGGTCATTTTATCAATGCTCAACTCTCGAGCCAACTCTCTAACACTTGAAAGACGATTTTCGAGCACTAAATTCTTGATTTGGATGATGTTATCGTCGGTTGTTGACGTTGAAGGCCGTCCAGAACGGGGCAAATCTTCGACCACCTCACGACCGTCTTTGAATGATTTGTACCAATCGTATGCTTGTGTTTTTGATATACAATTATCACCAAAGGCTTTTTTTAACATTTTCAATGAATCGGCACAAGAAAATTCGTTTGCAAGACAAAATTTGAGGCAAACTCTTTGATCAACTATTTTTTCCATTGTAAAATTCGCAGAGCACTTTTGAGGTCGACTGATACTGACAGCTGTTGTAAACACACTAGTTGACAGATCGCGCTCAAATTTGGCTTGGTAATAAAGGAAGGTCCTGCCAACTTTAAGAAAAAAAAAATTACCGATTCCTTTTGGCGGTTCATTTAAATAACATTTTCCGGGTACTTTTTGTACAGAGAGTATATCTCATTGATCCGCGACAGACCAGATCGGCGGGAGCGATCCGATCCGCACTCCAGATCTGTTACAGATCTGGACTGCGGATCAGATATTACAGATTTCCCTTTCGTGTGTGCCTTGCTTGATCTACATCATACACTGTGTCCGTAAAGTATGGAACAAATTCATTTTCAGCTAAACATGTCATTTTAAGAAATAATCCCGAAACACGTCGATTTTTCATGTTAATTTACCGTATTTTAAAATAATAATCTAATATACAGGGTGAATTACGTTCAAGTAATGACGTCACCGTCATTTGTTTAAATGGAACGCCCCCATTTTGTCTCAATTTTCGGATTACTCTAGCTGAGCTGATTAAAAATATGTATCACATGTTGATTAAACGGAAATATCTTGGTGTGGGGGTCTGAAGTCAAATACCTAGGAATAACACTAGATAGCAAACTTCTGTGGAATAAGCATGTTGATAATGCTACTGGCAGAGCTACAAGAGCTCTGATGGCATGCAGGCGTCTATGCGGCAGGAATTACTGCAAAAATACTGCGATGGATGTACGTCATGATTGTAAGACCTATAGTCACATATGGGGCAGTAGCCTGGTTTGCTAAGACAAGTCAGGCAAGTACGAGGAAAATGCTCGACAAAGTACAAAGGCTTGCCTGTGTGTGCATCACGGGAGCTATGAGAACGTGCCCAACCAGGGCGCTTGATTGATAGGGTAGCCCATGAGACCATCCTCAGAGTATCTAAAGAAGGAGCAGGCAATGAGAGAGTCAGGTTTCAGAGAGCTTGGTCCTCTCTGAATGACTACACCTCATCTGCTAACCTTCCTAGTGATGTAATGATCAAGAAAGTAAGCACTGGGAAGAACTTCAGTATACAATGCTAAGTAAAAGAGAGGATTGGGAAAGGGAATACACCAACTACAATCTCAAAGAAAATACAATGAAATGGTATACAGATGGTTCTAAAACCGCTACAGGAGCTGGCGCTGGGATTTACGGAACAAGTACCAAGTGTGCACTACCGCTAGGCTCCTGTACAAGCGTCCTTCAAACGGAAATACTTGCAATCGGAAGATGTCTAGATATACATATAGAAAGAAACTATCAGAAGTTCGATATAGCTATTCATACAGATAGTCAAGCTGCTATTAAAGCACTGACTGCACTGAGCTCCTACGTTATTGACTCAAGGCTGATTTGGGAGTGCCGAGACAAACTCAATGAGGTAGGCAAGAAGAATAAGCTCTTTTTAATCTGGGTTCCCGGTCATTCGGGAATCGTAGGAAACGAAAAGGCCAATACACTGGCCAGAAAGGGCGCACAAACGCCACTCACTGGCCCAGAACCCTTCTGTGGTACAGGAAAATGCAACTATAAGAAGGAATTTATGCTGAAGGAGAAAACCGAAAGAGAAAAACTCTGGCGGAATCTCCCAGGGATGGATCACTCCAAAAAGTTCCTCCGGAACTTTGAAACTGCTAGATCCAAAAAATATCTGGATCTCAGTAAAAACCAACTTCACCTACTCACTGGCTTTCTCACAGGACATTGTCGCCTAAAGAAACATCTGTTGAGAATGGGTTTATCGGACACTGATGAGTGTAGATTCTGTGGGTAGGAGGAAGAAACTCCTATTCACCTGGTCACGGAATGCTATGCCATTGCAAGCCAAAGAAAAGATAGCTTTGGACAAGAAACTTGTAGAAGTGGGGAGTTATCCTCCTTGAAGCCGCCCCAGATACTGGATTTCATCAAATCTCTGGAACTGGAGGGCGAGCTGTAGGAGGCGCGATGATGACAGCTCTGTCAGGGGGCACAATAGACCTTAAGGTCGCAGTGGACTTTAACCCCTTTTAACTATATAAACGTTACATTGGTGTCAGAAGTGGGATCAATTGAACTGCTGTGCTAATTGAATTGTGGACTTCATTGTGGAACATTTGAATGTCGATAACGAGATCGCAAGCAGAGAAAATGGACCAGGCGAGTATGGAAGCTTTCGAACAAATGAGCTTAAAAATGGATAAAATGGAAGAAAATTCTCGAGAAATGGGCTTGAAAATGGAAGAAAATTCTCGAGAAATGAGCTCGAAATTGGAAGAAAAAATGGATACAATGGAAAATAAGGTGGTGAGTCAAATTGCAAGTACGTTGGATGAGAGAATGGAGGCTATCAATGATGTAATAATAGATGAAGTCAATGAAAATTTGATAAGGTTAACGAAAAATTTGAAGAAGTCAATGTAAAATTTGATAAAGTTGATGAGAAATTCGACGAAGTAGTTGATAAGGTCGACGAAAAAATTGAAGAAGTAGTTGATGAGGTTAATGGAAAATTCGAAGTAATATCAGGAGTATTTGAACAACATGCCAAGTTGATAGAGTCCCTGAAGAGAACATCACATGGAAAAGAAACTTTAGCCTCATCACCCAATAACTTCGTGAAATCGGAAAACAACACAGAGAGTATTAAAATGAAGATCAAGCCACCTACATTTGATGGAAAAGTTGCGTGGTCGACATATCAAAAACAATTTGAAGCTGCTGCGTTGGCAAACAGTTGGAGCGATAACGAAAAGGCCACAGCATTAATAATAGCTTTACGAGGAGAGGCACTTAATATCCTGCAGACAATACCGGAGAGTCAACAAGCCTGTTATGAAGTTTTAACATCTAAACTTCTGATGACATATGGCGATGCTCACCTACAGCAAGTCTACCATGCCCAAATAAAGAATCGGGTGCAGAAAACAGGAGAAAACCTCCAGGAGTTCGAGGCCGATGTCGCCTGATTAGTGGGACTGGCTTATCCATCAGCTCCAGAGAGCTTCAATCCAGACGTTTTCGACGGGATCAAAGACAGCGAAACTCAACAAGCCTTGAGACTTGCACGCCCTAAGACCATTGATGATGCCTTAGCTCGAGCTTTAGAATTCGAGGCAGCGAAACAGGCGTCGCATAGAGAACATTTTCGTGTGAGACAAGTCCAAGAAGCGGACCGACCAATTGAGGAGATTATCCGGAAAGAGATTAGCAAATTATTGAATGCTAAGGAAATGGATGCTGTGTGCTGGTATTGCAACAAGAGTAGGCATTTTAAGGGAAATGGCCCGAGGATTGGAAAAAGAGACATAGCAGATAAACTAAAAAGGGTTGGTTATAAGGGGCATAAATCGACCCGGGTTGAAAATGCCTCTGACGTGATAATCCGTAGAATCACGTCCGAAGATTTGACAAGAAGTCCTTGCCCCGATAATGGTAGCCACTGCTCTCGTGTGGAAGACAAGGCCGATTTGAGGCGGACCACAGTAATCGAAGACGACTGGCTACCCCCAGAAATTCGACGAGCACAGGAGGAAGATCATGATTTGAGAGTAATCTTAAGTTGGAAGAGGAGTGGCAGACGACCTACTTGGGAAGAAGTATCCAGACTGAGCCAAAATGTCAAGTCGTACTGGGCCCAATGGGAAACGTTGAAGATGGATGAAGGTCTTCTGAAACGTTGCTGTGAAAATGAAGATGGATCTCAGCAGAGGCTTCAGTTAATTGTGCCGAAGAGTAGAGTAACAGACATTTTGACCAGACTACATAATGGAACTTCGGGTGGCCATTTTGGAATTACCAAGACCCTGGAAAAGGTCAGGCAGCGATTTTATTGGGTCAAATGTAAGAACGAAGTTAAAGATTGGTGTAGGAAATGTAAAGTCTGTGCTGCGGCCAACGGACCCTATGGCGAAGGAAAGGCTCCAATGAAGCAATATAACGTCGGATCACCCATGGAACGAGTTGCTATCGACATCGCAGGTCCTTTTCCAGAAGCATCCAGTGGAAACAAGGACATTTTGGTAGCGATGGACTACTTTACCAAATGGGTGGAAGCGTACGGTATTCCTAATCAAGAGGCAAGCACGGTAGCTGACAAATTGGTCAAAGAGTTGTTCTGCAGATTTGGAATCCCCCTTGAGCTGCATTGTGATCAAGGCCGACACTTCGAGTCGAAGTTATTCCAGGAAGTTTGCAAAACATTGGGGATACATAAGACCAGAACTACACCTCTGCATCCTCAGTCAGACGGCATGGTGGAACGAATGAACCGGACTATGGGAAAACATTTGGCCAAAGTTGTCTCTGACCTTCGAAGGGACTGGGATGAATACTTGCATTTATTCACCATGGCCTATAGATCTTCGATTCAAGAATCTACCAAGGAGACTCCATCCAATATAATGTTTGGCCGAGAAATGAGACTTGCGATCTCGAGTTTGGGTGTAAGCCTGGAGAAGATGTAGCTGGGGAAGACTTCGTTAGTAATCTTAGAAGCAAGTTAGACTACATCCATGACAGGGTGCGTAATCAAATGCAGCAAGCAAGTGACCGGATGAAAATGCGCTATGACATCAAGGCCATTGAAGGAGGGTTTACCGCAGGAGATCTTGTATGGTTGTATAACCCCCAAAGAAGAAAAGGTTTCTTTCTCACCGAAGCTGCAGAGACATTGGGAAGGACCGTACGAAGTTGTGAAAAGAATAAATGATGTAGTTTACCGAATACGGAAGCTCCCCAGAGGAAAACCGAAAGTCGTCCATTTCAACCGGTTGGCTCCGTATGCGTCCACGCAGGATGAAGAAGAAGTACGTCTCGTCGAGGTTCCGGCAAAGGAAAGCTGCGAATTCCAGGAATTTAAGAACACCTATGGGGGAACACGCATTGCACGGTTTGGCGTCACACAGGAAGTTCATCAGGACCTATTCACAATCCCCGAGGAATACTCGCTTGCGCATTGTGTAGCAGCCGATCTACGTATGAGTAAGGGAATAGCAAGAGTATTCAAAAACAAATTTGGTCGGCCAGAGGAGCTAATGGAACAGCAGCCCAGAATCGGGAAATGTTTAAGATTGAAGTCCGGAGGTCGGTTCATTTACTATTTGGTTGCCAAACAGCACTCTTTTCAGAAGCCCACCTACCAGAACTTATGGACCTCGCTGCATGGCTTGAAAGAAGACCTTCAGCGTTCCGGCGTTAGGAAACTAGCAGTTACCAAGCTTGGTTGTGGACTGGATCTACTGAATTGGAGGGTAGTGCGAAGCATGCTTGAAGTAATTTTCCAGAGGACATGTATATAGATCCTATTTTCTACCCAAATCGTATCAAACTCCCCGGCAAAACTATAGAATGCTATTTCCATCAAAGGGGCTACTGTAGAAAAGGAGCCGACTGCAGATTTTGCCACGGTCCTCTGAAGAATCCATGCGATCTGTTATGGGACAGAACAGGCTTAAGGAGGGGACAGTGTGACAAGTACGGCCCTGTGCTGGAGCGCTCCGGCCCGATCGAGAGGTTTCTGGAAACGCGTGGAGTGTTCTATCGGACGTAACGGCCGCGAATGATTCGGGAAGGTTCCAGATGGTCCGGACTTAACTAGAAACAATCGGCGTGATACATATAAGGGGCCCATCGACGGATGAGGGATTCATTCAGTTAGAGACAAGCGACGAGTGAAAATAAATACTAGTGCAAATAAATCAGTTGAAATAAATTGTACAGACTTTTGTTAGAATAAGTTCATTAGTTATTAATTATTAGTGTTATAAGTAGTGTAAATAAATAGTTTGATTATCCCGGACGTTTTAATAACGCAGAAAACGTTACAATATTGTTAATTTACCTAATAAAGAATTTTACGCGTTACTTTATGAGCACACACAAAACTATTGTATTTTTGTCCACCCTGTACCAATTGGAATCAACATGTGATACATTTTTGGAATCAGCTCAGCTAGAGTAATCCGAAAATTGAGACAAAATGGTGTTCCATTTAAAAAAATGACGGTGACGTCATTACTCGAACGTAATTCACCCTGTATATCAGATGATTATTTCAAAATACGGTAAATCAACGTCAAAAATCGTCGTGTTTCAGGATTATTTCTCAAAATGTTTAGCTAAAAATGAATTTGTTCTATACTTTACGGACACAGTGTATGTACAGGTTTTTCAAAGAGGACGAGATAAGGTACAATCACCATCAATATGTATTGAGGTACACTCACAGGTATGAATCTAAATTCATAACAGAGTCCACATCAAAAACTGTCCAGTTCGAGGTTACGCTGCAGAAATAAATCTATACCTACACCTTATTGCGCAGAAACAGTAACTTGGAGCAAAATAACAAATCCATCAACTATACAGCAATGATCAGACCACACATTACCTACGGGGCTCCTGCCTTTTGTCACCTTCTGCCATCACCTCTCCGTCCACTCCAGGTATTCCAAAACAAATGCCATAACATAACATAACATAAACCCTCACCCCTCACTCCTCACCCTACCAATTCCTTCCTATAGTCCATATTCCCTCTACAAGTTGTGTAGGTATAGTGTCTCCCAGTATATAGTGTACAGTCCATCTCATTTTGGGTGAGACAACCAGGTTTCTCGCTTGTCATTTACGATAGAGCCTTGCGGTTTTTACCTACTTTTTTGTGAAACTCAAGTTGGCCTAATCAGATTTTGTATAACGGTTTCCGTTTATAAGATACAGGGCGATTTTGGAAATTGATACTTTTCGGACCCCTTCTCTATCTCCGAAGTTATTAGAAATGATGCTGAGCTGAAAAGATGAGTCCTAAATAGGACGAAACTGCAGTCGGTGCGATTCACAGTTGACGTTGGACCATTCGGTCTGATGAGGTGAACGGTATGGGGGACCTATTTCGTATTCACATTTCATTCGTTATTATTAATAATGGCAAATGATTTGTGTCATATTTCTTTCAATTGAATAGGTAGCACCTTATCGCTTAAATGATTTTATATAATATATTGGAGTATTGCGATTATCAAGCTTATTTTGGATTTTATTCACTACCAAAACCGGGTAACTCTCATTGAAAACCCCTATATTAGGAGAAATGAGTTTTCCCGATTTCATTGCAATTATAATCCGTATTCGAACTTTTTCATGTTGAAAAAGGTGTAGAACTAAAAAGGGATGAATTAGAAATCGAATTCGTTTCCTTAAAAAAAAGATTTACAAAATACAGGTGTCCCAAGTTCGAGTGCCTATTAGACGTGTCTGGAGAACTGGACATATTTGAAATTTAAAAATTGGAATTATGAGCCGGAGCACTTTCAGTTCTACAAGGAGTGAAAACAAATTTTTGTTTCAATTTTTTCGTCTCTTATATGATTGATTATTCAATGCTGAATACATTTCTGTTAGAACAGTATGTATTATGCTTATCTATCTACTCCCATTTTGAGCTGTAATAGTATCTATACACCATTCACTTTTATAAAGTAGCCCGGTTGGCCCTGGAATTCTGACACATTTCACCGCGTATATTTTGAAAATGTTAGGTTATAGTCATTCTTCTGTCAGATATGAACGCAACGTTGCCGTTTCTACATATAAATCTTAGAAATTACGTTTTTATCAAAATGTTTATTTACTTTGGGAAAACAATGAATTTGAGGAAATATTATGTGAATTCAATAATTCCAAAGATCTGACGAATATTGAGGAAACTTTTTTTCTGTTAATACTGGGAATATTTCACGTGTACGAGTATAAACCTGATTGGAAGATTCAGTTATGCGATTTTCTTGTACGGAAATCAAGAACCGAGTGTTGAAATTGTACTGAAAAATAATGGACAGAATAGTCCGTTACTTTGTGATAGTTCATAAACCCGTCAGAAAACTTTTAGACGAACAGAACAGAAATCCCCACTTTTCAAAATTCTCAAGAAATAAACCAACAGACGACAAAAATACCTCTTTGCGCATCTTGAAATACTCCAGTATGAAAATGTAGTGTTACTACGAATCTTGTGTCACAGTCAAACCTTAAAAGAACTAACTCCATTCACAAAGTTAAAAAAGAGTAATTAGAAAGTATAGACTTGGCAATGTCGCTTGATTTTCACGATTGCCAACCTGCGTCCGTTTTAAGTGAAAGAACTTGATAAACCTAAACCATGGCCCACCAAGATACTTTATAAAAGTGAATGGAGAATATATATCAATAGCGTGAGTTATAATAGCGCACGCCTATAACTCACTCTAATACGAATAAGAAAAATGAAATTGCTAACGAAATGAATAAAAAAAATTGGATCGATCAGGAACTCTATTTCAGACATCAAAATAACGTTCTCGCCATTCATTTCCACATGTTCTTGGGTCTGAATATCCAGACATTGCATTTGGAAAACGTGAACTTTTGACGTTTTCTACGCGATTCGATTCTCGACCACACAGATAAATATGCAACATTATACTCTCTACATAGAGGTCGCAGTAATTACGCTTTATGAAAATGTTCATTTACTCTGGGAAAATGATGAATTTGAAAATATTATGTGAATTAAATGATTTCTAAGACCTGGTGAATGTTGAAGAAACTTTTGTCTCTGTTAATACTGGAAATATTTCACGTATATAAACATAATTGAAAGATTCAGTTATGCTATTTTCTTGTACGGAAATCAAGAATTGAGTGTTGATTTTACAGAAAAATAATGGACAGAATAGAATAACTTTGTGATAGTTAATTCGGAAAAAGAATAAAATTAATCAAAATTCTCATGAAATATGCTTACAAAAGATATTTCAAATACCTTCTTCAAAATTTGAAATACTCCAATATAAAAATGTTGTAGTATACCCACTACGAAACCTATGCCACAGTTAAACTTAAAAGAACTTATTACATTCTCAGAGTTAGAAAAGAATAAATAGAAATCAATATTTGCCACGTCTCTCAGAATTATTTGACAATTCACGAGTGCCAACCTGCGTCAGTTCTCATTAAAAGAACTTGATAAACCTGAGTCTGGCCACCCGGGATACTTTATAAAAGTGAATGGAGTATACGTACAGCATAAATCCAGTCTCAAACAACTCAAAAATTACTTAATTTAGGAGCAACAGCATCTTAGAGTGTTATCATTATTTTTGAGGTTGTGGAAACTAATTGAATGAATACAATAGTTTTAACCGAAATGTATTCAGCATTGACTTCTCAATCTTATCAGAAACGAAAAAATTCAAAAAACAAATTTTAACAAATTTCAGTCCTTATATAAACAGAGGTGCTCAGATTACAAAAATATTTTAGCTCAGTAGAGAATTCCGAAGAATATCATAAAATCAATTTTCAGATTTCAAATATGACTAGTTCTCCAGAAACGTCTAATAGGCACTCGAACTTGGGACACCCTGTATACTTGTGTTTTTTTTTTCATGACCGTGAAAAGGCGATATCGAGTGAAGGTGTCCCGAGCACTAAACTTTCGCTGAAACGATCATTGAACAGCTATATGTTTTTTTCTGAGAAGATCGTTGATGTGTCGGAAATAATTAAAAATGGTCACTGGTAGTACAAAAGTTGGAGTCGCGAAAACGAAGATGCAATTCTGAGTTGCGTCAGGACTGAAAATGAAATCTAAGACATTTTTTCAGAACAGTACAGAAAGGAAAATTTGAGTAAATATTCACATAACAAACAACAGGAAATGCGAAAATCATACTGTGACTGAATACAAATGGTATATTAAGGGTACCTATCAGTTATCTCACCTTATTCAATAACACATAAATACATAACTTGCAATTTCATTTCATGAGGTCATTTCGTTTCATTTTTCTTTAGAGGGAATTTGACTTGCTGATGCATGGTTTGATCAACACGAAAGAAATATTCGTGTGACATTTGAAATATTTTCTGTCATTATAATTTTTGTGAACATAGATTTAAAGAGATATGCGTAGCATCCATAGAACTTACATTATGATGGTAGCATCATATTACATCTAAAATAACATCACTAGAACACCCTGCTATTCACATCCACAAAGTGAAGGCATATCATTGGTAAGTATTGAGTTGTACTCATGCGTCAACTGAAAATACGAAAATGACAGGAAACATAGAGGTTATGTATATTCCGAGTGTCAACCGAAAGATATATATATCGAGAAAGATGGATAGAATACCTGGTGTTGGCACTGATTAGATTTTATTTAACATTCTTGTCGATCGAAAATCCGAAAATTTCTGCGGCTTTTCATTTCTCCCGAAAGGGGTCGCGCTATTTGTCGTTGCCGCAGTAGCGCCACGACCGATAAAAATTGCGGATTTATTCCGCAACTAGACCAAAATCTGAAATCTAGAATGCCGTTTTGATCCACAAATTTTGGTCACGATTTTTAGTAAGGAGTCGATACACCAGGTATTCTATGCATCTATATATCGAGGATGCAAATATGTCACTTGGATATTTTCATTTCGTTTCCAAAATCATTTGAGTCAACAACGACATATAAAACCTGAAGAAAACGGTTTGGGCGATTGAATATCACATGAAATTGTTAGTTCATGACCGAAAGTATTCACATGAAGTTATAGATGTGATCCGTTTCTCGTCATACTATGAGATCTCAGAGAGATAGACAGAATGATTGAATAGTGTGTATTCTTAATATTACTGCACACGCGCAGGATTCTCACCAAAGCTCAGATTCAATTTTCATCGGCTCATTGCCATTTAGAATTATAAGATAAATATGCGTTGCATACCTATATGATGCATACCGGGTATTCCTAAATAAGGGTATCCACGGCGGTCAATTGTAGATTTCTCATAAAAAATTACATTTTTTTCTCTTCCATTTTTCCTCCGGGTCTTCGTTTCCGAGATACAGATTACAGAAAATTTAGAATGAGTAATGCCGAGGCCACACCAAGCGCTATGCTAGATACGCTATAGACGCTATGGACGCTACGTATGCGATGTTCCCTAAGTTTAGCGGCCACACGGAAAGCTACATACTCGAGTATATCTTTTGCGATTTCGCAATCATTAGGTTCAGTTGTATTTCACGATGTTACCAAGTACGGTGCCATGGGATAGTGATAGCGATGACGATGAGTTTCTTCTATTGTTATCGTTGTGCAAAAATAAACGTAGAAGAAAATGGGTCCACGGACCACGAAGTGAACAAAATAAGGGGAATGATTTCGGTGAATTTCATCATCTCGTAGTACACTTGCGAGAAGATTAATCAAAGTTTAAAGAATATTTTCGAATGAGCCCGCAGCAGTTTGATCAATTGTTAGGCATTATCGAGAAGGAACGACATTTTCCCTAGACTCATCGCACTACACCGCGGCCACAGTATAAGGCCAGTTACAGACACAGCGGTTTTCACCGAGTCGACCGCTGATTTTGCTTCTGTGGGACGAGTCGACTCGGGGAAAACCGCTGTGTCTGTAACTGGCCTTATACTGTGCCGCGGCAGCCCTCGCGATGTTTTGAATATAGCCAGAGAATATAGCCGAGAATCAAACAGTCGGCCATGATTCTTTAATCTATGCAGTCGGCGACGTGGCTTAGATCGCGAACATAGAGGACATAGCGTACCAGTGTCGGTGTGGCCGGGTACGTGTAAAATACCGATGGCTAATTTTGAAATGCATCGCGAACATAGCGTACGTAGCGCTCGGTGTGGCCTCGGCATCAGCAAATTATCTTTGATCATAAAACTAGCGACCCGCCCCGGCTGTGGATGCATCGCTTTCTGATGAATCATTCGTGGATTTTCTAAGCCCCAAATGCGACAGTTTTTCCTTTCAACGAAGCCATCGGGGTGAAAATGGGCCTCATCAATGAAAATGATTTTGTTTGCAAAATCAGCAGGTTACTCAAGAACCCACTTAGTGAATTCTCTTAACAGTTCATGGTCTACTGGCAGCTAATTTTGACAGAAATCGCCATTTTGGCTGTGGGGCAACCATTTGCATTTTGCTACGGGATTTGATATCGATACGATTTTCGACCACAGAAATCGTTTTTGACAACTGTTGTCTATTTTGAAAATGCAGATTAATTCGACTGTTACTGAAGAAGTCCAAGATAAAGTATAGTGTTCAATTCGCGGTAATGATCATAACACACTTGATGAATTACACCCCTCGCCTGACGGCTCGGGCTGCATGACTTACATTACCGCTCTTTGAACAATATACTATTATCATAGATCTGTTCCCACGATATCAATAATAAGTTTAAATTCACTTATCAGAACTCGTCAAACATTATCAGAACCCGTCAAACATAATTCCAACGGATGTGATACTAGGAACAACAATGTTTCGACAAAATCAGGCATGGTTAATGATCATATTTTGAAATGCTTCTTATCAGCACAAGATTCATGTTCATGACCTGATAATACACCGAGTGCTTTCAATTCACTCCAGCTTGCTTTCAGACGGCGAAATATCTTTTATCTATCTATATATATAAAAGAAAGATGTTGGTTACACCATTTATAACTCGAGATCGGATGGACTGTTTGTTATGAAACTTCATATATGGATTCGTATACGGTCTGGTTATTATAAAATACAATAAAACTTTGAAAATATCGATGAAAATTTTACTTATACAGGAAATGATTTTCCTCCTTTTGAGTAAGGCCACTAGATGTCGCTACAGTTAAAGTTACGCTACCGCTTATTCGTTTGTACTTCATTTGAGATTCTCCGCGTTAGATGGCGATATAAACAAAAAGTGTGTAGAGTGACTATATTCCCTCTATAGTCACTGTAATAGTGTGTAATTTGAGTTGCCTACAACTCTGCGCTGTTGGGCAAAACCAAAATGTCTTAGCGTAGGAGTACAGATGTCTAAAATGATTAGATTTCGTTGAGATATGAGAAAAGTTTCGTTCTCACCACTTCAGATGGCGCTATTCACACATTATGACTGATGATTATTAGTTATTTTTATAGTTTTATTTATTCCAAATAACGTTATCCTGGGGGTTCTAAATTTGACATTATCACAATTAAATGGCGATGAATTTGTTGTGGCTTTCGCGGCCATTCATTGATGTCATCGTTCTTTTTTCGAGCATTTCGGTCGTCGTGGTTTGAAATGGTCGAAAAAAGAACATATGACATCAATTACTGTGTGGTGAGTAATTTACATAGGGCTTATAGTACCATGAAAGGCTATTAGCAGATCCAGAGGCGGGTGGATATCACAGGGAATTTTTATCGAAATGTCAAGTAAATCGGATTTTGGCGATGAGTTCCAATCGTGAGATGTCCATCAGTGGCGCACCCAGAAATTTTATTCGAGGGGGGCTGCTCAAGAGTAATCAGGTTTTTGTAAGTTATATAATTTAAAAAATGCGCCGCAAGCGGAAACCTTCTTAAGTAATGGATATATCGCATTCGTTAGTATACCGGGTGTTTCATTGGTAAATGAACATACGGTAACCTGAGCTAGAGCTACCCTAGGCGAGCCCAAAAAACCGATATATGATAGGTCTAATCAATTCCATAACCGAGATACAGGGGGTGCTTAATGTATTCACCAAAAATTCCAATTCCTCATAACTTTTTAACCAACCAGTATAGTCGGTTGATATTTGGAACGTATGATTCACTTATACAGGTCGATCGAATTACTTTTGAATTTCCAAAAAATTCCAGGTCCGTATTTGAAAAATATGGGACTTCTTCCAAGCTGGGATTCAACACCCTGTATATTGAAATTTTACGATTTGATTGAGATATTCGAAAATAGAAGAAAATTTTCAATGGAGTCCAGTAGATTTCATTGTCCCGCACGTCATTTCCAATTGAATATTGGAGTTCCACAAAATTCTCAGAAAAATCGTACATTAATTATGATCTAATTGAATTTTTTTTGTCCCACTAATTGCACGTTCGAATTTCATAATATTCTGTGGAATCATTTGGAGTTATTTCCGGAAAAACATTATTCGTCGAGAAAAATTTAGTTGAAGTCAACAAAGATGAATAAATAACTGAAGAAACATAAAAACTCAACGTGAAATACAGAAGGTGCTCGAAAGTACCACCATTTTGTTCAATACACATTCTTGTCCTCTTCAAAAAATATGTCTGATACTTTTTTTGATCATGTCTGGATTATTACGTATTTCATTGCATAATAAAATTCTGTTGACTATTCTTTCATTTCGTAAAATCCAGCTACTAAAGTTCTTCTAATTTCATCACCTGGATCCAATCGTTGTACCTTCTGGAGATCAATTTGATCATAATGTACGATTTTTCTGAGAATTTTGTGGAATTCCAATATTCAATTGGATCTTTCCCTTAAGCTCTCTTTGAGCAAAATGGCGTGCGGGACGCGTATTGGCATTGTTTACTACAGTGCAACGCATACATGGTGTTGGAACGCGGTAAAGAATGGCTGAACCAATGCTCTTTCTACCCAGACAAATCTTACTACGACTCAGCGCAGCGAGGTGTTCAGGCGTAGTAACTATTGTATTATTATACAGGGTTCGGATAAAGTTTGGCACCAAATTAATATATAATGGAACGGACGGTAATTTTGAAATTTGGCAGCTGAGTGAATGGCAAGCACTTCGAACATTTGAAATGATTTTTTTTTTAATTATTTTCAATAAATTTTTTCTACTAGTAAAAGCCCTGTATTTCTTCTCTTTATAGATTTTCATAAAAAATACGTCATGAAAAGCATGGAACCCGATATGGACAGATCGGAAACAAGGTGCACTTTCAGAATCTGCAGAAATATACAGGGCGTCCCATTTAAATAAATTTTTTTTTGTCATTTCCGGTTAAACCGGAAGTATCTCATTAATGAAAATATGCTCATCAGATGCATGGTCCATTACACTCAGCTGCCAAATTTCAAAAATATCGCCCGTTTCGTTTTAAAGATATTAATTTGGTGCCAAACTTTATCCCAACCCTGTATATGGATACGCGCCTATTCTCGGGATCCAACTCAACTACGTTCAAATTTTCTTTCTTCCGCAACTTTGCAACCCGCGTTCATAAAGATGACAATAATATACCAATCCCAAAAAGAAGTTTATTGAACCACACTAAAATAAAAAAAGAATAATATATAGGAAATAATACATAAAAATTACAACAGTATAAATACAGTGAGTATCGCTGAAAACACCTACATAAAATGCGAATGCAACTGACGTATAATCCTATAGTGTGCATTTCCATGTGATTTTGTATTCGGCCTATTAAGATCAATATTTTTCTTTAAAGATCTTTGCCTTTTAGGATTTTTTGTCATTTCTTTGCTGGATGGCCTAACAGCTTGAATGCGTTTCGCGCCGCATGGAAAACCACGTCTAATTTTTCTTCGGCTCACTGATGTTGGCTGAAGAGAAATGTTCTTTTTTCGTGGGATATTTTTTGATGCAAGAATAAAATTTAATAAGTCGTATGGTGTAACAATTTTGTCAAAAGTCTGATTAAATTTTTCATGGCATTAACCATATCAACCGTTTCATTTTTGCAGGCTATTTTAGTTCAAAATTTTCTGTTAGTTCTGCAGCAACTGCGGAATGTTTTTCACCTAAATTTGTTTCATTGGCATTCTCGACAATGTTTATTGGTACTACAGAAAAATTATCTGGTTGGGTAGAAACATTGTTTTGTTGCTTTGTAGTACAAGTCATTTTCTACACCCACATCAGTTGGCATGTCGTAATGAAATTCTGAGGATATGTTTTCTCCTAGATCTAATTACGCCTATTCTTTTCTGTCGTTAGCGTTTATTTGCATACAGGTCCGAAAAGTGATTCCATACTTATTTTGTATGGCGCAAAGGTGCTCACAATACCTTCCACCCTGTCCAAAAACACAGAAACACAGTCGCAAAATGCAATATATATATGCAGTATAAAACATGTGATCATCGGTCTCCGAAGAGACTAAAAAGGTATTTTCGTCGATTCTTTCAAAAGAGACATTAGCAGAATGTGACATTTTTCTAAAGAGTATCTTATTCTTTGAGTTCCGGAAATTTGCAAATGACAGCTAGTGGCGTCTTTGATAGGACTCGAAAACATTGGCAACGAAATCCAATAGGGCACAAGCATTGAACGCTTACATCTTTGTAGAACAATGTCTTTAATGCGATAACCAATGACCCGAGAATATTTGCGTATCCCTAATACAATAGTTACTACGCCTGAACACCTATCTGCGCTGAGTCGTAGTAAGATTTGTCTGGGTAGAGAGAGAATTGGTTCAGCCATTCTTTACCGCGTTCCAACACCACATATGCGTTGCACCGTAGTAAACAATGCCAATACGCGTGCGGGACAATGAAATCTACTGAATCCCATTGAAAATTTTCTTCTCTTTTCAAATATCTCAATAAAATCCCAAAATTTCAATATACAGGGTGAATCTCAGCTTGGAAGAAGTCCCATATTTTTCAAATACGGACCTGAAATTCTTTGGAAATTCAAAAGTAAATCGATCGACCTGTAGAAGTGAATCATACGTTCCAAATATCAACCAGCTATACAAGTTGGTTCAGAAGTTATGAGGAATTGGAATTTTTGGTGAATACATAAACAACTCTGTATCTCGGTTATGGAATTGATTAGACCTATCATATATATCGGTTTTTTGGACTCGCCTAACTCTAGCTCAGGTTAACGTATGTTCATTCACCAATGAAACACCCTGTATATGTATATCAATCCCTATTTCTATCTGTAAAGGAAATGTTTAAGTTTCCATTCTGTTCCAAAATAATTATTATTACTTTTAGAAAAACGATAAGATGGAAATATTTGAATTTCTTTTCTTTGTCACAGCTCGGGGGGGGCTGCAGCCCGACAGCCCCCCCCCTCGGTGCGCCACTGATGTCCATTTTCATCTTTTCTCATAATTTTCAAAATGTTTTTGAATTTCTGTTTGGGTAATAAATATATTTGCGGAAATAACTGAATCCAAAATTGCCATTATTAGTGATTGACATATTATTTTTGTGTATCTGTTCTGTGTGATAGCTTATATCCATGGAAACATTTGACAGTTCAAAAATCAGAGAACCAAGCCGTTGATTTCCGATCTCCGGTGATTATGATTTGTGAAATCCACCGCAAGTATCATTTAGGCGGAACAAAGTTCGCCGGGCCAGCTAGTTATAATATAAAATTCTCCTGTTTGCACTTTGTGGCCGGACTCCTCCCAAACGGCTAGACCGATTTTCGTGAAATTTTGTGTGCATATCGGGTAGGACTGGGAATCGGCCAACATCTATTTTTCATTCCCCTATATGTTAAGGGTGGTCCACCCCAAAATTTTATTTTGATTTTTCTGAACGAAATTTCTTATTTAAATTTTTTTATGAGAGAGCAAACAAAAATGCATACAACCCTAAATTTTCACCCTCTTCCTAACCCAACGGGAACGTGGTATGACAAAAACTGCTTATTTATTGCCTCTAAGGCGGAACGGAGTTCGCGGGGTCAGCTATTACAAGTATGAATTTCTGAACTTTCAGATAATAGGTAGTTGTGAGCTTTCTTAGAGTTCAGGAAGAATCAATTCATAAGAACTATCAGGGCCGTAAGATCAATCGCAGTTTAAACCATACTCATGGTTTAAGCTGTTGATTAGAAGGGCCGTTATACAATTTAAACTCCACGGTTTAAACTGTGATGGATTTTACGGCCCTTCGAAACATACCTTCAATCCCTACAAAAAGAATTCGGAGGTAAATGATGAAAATTCCCAATTATTTTTATAAGTGCCTGCATTTCTCAGCCTTTACACAAAATCTCAGCTTTCTAGAATTCTTGAAAATTTCTCTCCATAATAATCCGCTAACCTACAAACCCATTATGAGGGTTGGAAGGTGAATGGACCTATTCCTCAATTTCTATTGTCTTTCTGATAATATCAGCTTATAAATTTGGAATTTCACATTTTTTTCAGCAAGAGGTTTTGGTGAGCAGTGTGTGAGTGACGAAATAGATTAATTGATCGAATACCATATTTGTCGATGAAGTATCAGAAGTTCCTTGAAATTGCTGAAAATACTGGTGTATGTGTTATTATTCGCAATAGCGGAAATCGGCCACTGTCCGAAAATTTTGCTCATAACGCGTTATGGGTATCCATATTTACCCACGATGCGAACAGGTGGTTTTTTCTCGAGCATTGCGGACAGTGGCCGCTTCCGGCTATTGCTTATAACATATGCATAATAGAGAGTTGATTGTTGAAGTAAGTACAGTACGTGAACTGTGAAGCTTTACGTAGACGTTAACGTACGAAATATAACGTTTACGTCTGGTTTACGGATTGAATGAAATTTGAGTTGAAGTGTTCATGTACATGCGTGGTTGATGAACGTTAACGTGCATGTCAACCGTTAACATCTCTAACCTATAAATTGTGTTCTGTCAACAAAATAATATGATTTTAGAATTGGATTTGTTGGAATTCTACTGAAAATAGAAGCTACATTTAATGGTAAACACGTCGTTATACATGTTCAATTAGGCTCTATTTCAGAAAATTTAATTCCTAATTCCAGATGGAAGGTATTCTTGATGCAGCGCAACTTGGGAATTCAGATTTCGAGGATGAAATGGATGAGGCAATCTTGTTACATATTTAACTATGATCCTGTTGGTAATTGAGCAGTGCTTTATGGACGATTCACTCTGGACAATGTATCCAATACCGAGGCAAAAAATTGGTTTCACTTTGAAAAATGTTCCTCGCCTTGCAATTGCATTAGGCCTTCCGGAAACTATAACGACGGAAAACAACATTACATTGAATAGTATGTTCTTTTTATAGGTTAAATAACAATGTTTTAACATCCTTATTATTTTCTAGGTGTGGATGGTTTATGCAATCTCTTAAAAAGGTTTGCATATCCTAATCGCCTCATAGATTTGGAATGTATATTTGGTTATAGTTACAAAAGTATCTCCAGCGTTATTAACACTGTCATGATGGTCATATGCAATAATAAAAGCCATTTATTGGAAAACCTTGGAAATGTGCCATGATTGAATGAAGCCAAGTTGAGAGCATATTCAGAGGTATGTGATATACTTATAAAAATGATATTGTCATGTGTAGGTCCTTTAGATCATTTACAGGTGCTTGTGAATTCACATTCTAAAAATATATTTATTTTAATCGAAACGATGTATAAAGAAACGTTAAATAAAACAAACTGAAAACCTGAATGTGTTATGAACCAAAAAAATAGCCATGTAGCATTAATGTCAAGCCAAGACCCTGTAAACGTAGGAAAAATGCTGGTTTAAAAAAAGGAATTAAAAGTAAAAATAGAATGATCGAGCAAGCACACCTCAGAAAAAATAATGTTCCAATGGCAACCGCTTACCTCGTCAGTGTATTCCGAAATCTTGGATCCTGGATTTCTGTGGAAGTTGAATTGTTGGATCACAGCACTGGATCGAATTTTTAGAGTTCGCAGTAATTATTAAAAATCAATTTTTATGATAGCACTCGCGAGCGACTTCGACATTCGGCAGTAAGTATATTAATGTTAACATGTGTCCGAAAAACCAGCAGTTGCCGATATTTTCAGACGTGTGGCTTGCAATGCCGCGAAATTTGAATATAAAACAAAAAAGGAAAACAATTTAATTTGGCCAACAAAACTTTTGAAAAATAAAACAAATATTTAAAATTGACAAACATTGCAGGGAAGTTGAGATTCCCAAACATTCTCCCCCACCAAAAACGAATGTTTTCAACCCCAAATTATAAAGAGAATTAATTTAATCATGAAATGATTAACGAAAAAAAAAAATATGTATACATATAAAGACTGTCCATGTCAATGAACAGGCAGTGGACATACTTTGACCACTGGACGCTGCATAGTTCCACCGCGAGCTGTTTTCAGTGTGACGACCCGTGCAACACTGTCATCACCATGATGCAACTTTATGATTCGGGCCAAAGGCCAACGAAGAGGGGGTTGTTGTTCATCTTTTACCAGAACTAATGAATCTTGGAGAAGTGAAGGGGTGGAAGTAGACCATTTCGATCGTTCTTGGAGAGAATGAATATATTCTCTGGACCATCTTTTCCAGAAATCGCCTTGAATGCGTTGGATTAGTTGCCAACGATTCAACCGATTTATATTTAAAGAGCTCAGGTCAGGATCTGGCATGGAGCTGACTAGTGGCTCGAAAACCAAAAAATGACCCGGGGTCAGAGCTTGGAGGTCATTTGGGTCAGTGCTTACCGCGCAAAGAGGGCGAGAATTCAACACGGCCTCTATCTGCGTCATAAGGGTGTAAAATTCTTCGTAAGTTAAAATTTGAGCACCGAGGACCTTATAAAAGTGGGTTTTGAAAGATTTCACCGCAGCCTCTGCTAAGCCATTAAAGTGTGGTGCGCCTGGCGGGTTAAAATCCCAAGAGATTGAGAGGGCTTCAGACGTGAGTTGAGCAAGTTTGATTATTTCATTATAAGCTCCTTTAAAGTTGGTTCCTTGATCGCGTCTGACCGACAAACATTTTCCGCGTCGAGATATGAATCTCCTAAATGCCGCCAAAAATGTATCGGAACTGAAGTCGGAAGTTACCTCTAAATGAATGGCCCTCGTGCTACAACACACGAAAACACAAACGTAGCCCTTGTAAGTTTTCGCACCTCTAATCTTGCTCATCCGCAATGAAAAAGGTCCGGCGAAGTCCAGACAAACTGAGGTAAAGGCGCGTAAGGGAGTTACTCTTACATTCGGTAGATTGCCCATGAAGGGATTATAGGATTTTGGCCTGCATCGAAAACAGCGAATGCATTTGGACAAACATCTGTAAATTGCACTTCTAGGGGAAAGAATCCAGAAGCGTTGAAGTAGTAAATATTGCATTGTCTTTAAGCCGGGGTGTAAGGAAGTTTGATGAGTCCATTCAATAATTAGATCCGTAAGCCGATGGACTTTAGGTAAAAGAAAAGGATGCTTAGTGTCAAAGGAAAATTGCGATTTTTGCAAACGTCCTCCCACTCTTAAAAGACCATATTGATCAATGAATGGAGCAAGCTTTCGTATAGGCTGTGGCAAAACCTCATTTCGGTTGATCTTAGTGAAAATTTCGGCGAAAACATCATTCTGTACAACTTTAATGATATATTGTAGTGCAATATCACCTTCTAGAGGACTAATAGAAATATCCGGAATGTGGATTTTTGAAATATCATTTCTTTTCAGTCCGTTTGATACAAATCGCAAAATTAATGCTGTTATTCGCTGTATTTTTGGAAGAGATGAGAACTTCGACAGTAAACTAAGTATAAAATTCTCGGTAGTAACAAATGTTGACAATAAGACAGTGGGCGCTCTTTCTTCCGGTATTTCAATTTCATTTGAAGAACGAAAATTATTCTGAGTAGGCCAATGCTCTTCAGATTCAAACAAAAATCCCGGACCATTCCACCACAGGAAAAAATCTGAAAGTTGTGCCGGTGATAAACCACGACTTGCACAATCGGCGGGGTTCTGACGAGAGGGCACGTGATGCCAAGATGAAATTGGGAGTATTTCTTGTATATGCCTTACACGATTGGCAATGAATGTTTTCCATCTATGCGGAGAGGAGGTGACCCAAGCGAGGACAATCATGGAATCCGACCAAACATATATGTCATTGAAAGTAAATGTGTCTTTGAAGCTTTCTTTCACGAATGCTATGAGATTAGCAAGTAATACAGCGGCTAAGAGTTCCAATCTTGCGATTGATTGAGTTTTCAGAGGAGATACCTTACATTTGGCGCAAACAAGCATCGTTTTAAAGCTATTGGAACTCCAAAACCTGAAATACACAACACTGGCATATCCAATTTCGGACGCATCGCAGAAACCATGAATTTGCACGTCAGAAGTGTTATCGAAACCGAAATAACGAGGTATCTTTATATTACCGAGGCCGGGTAATTCAACTCTGAATTGTTGCCATACTCGCTGTATATACTCAGGAGGCTCTTCATCCCAAGATATGTGGGATTGCCACAACTGTTGGAGAAGCTGTTTCGCAAGCAGTAGGCATGGAGAGACGAAACCCAACGGGTCAAATATTCTACTGACCTCAGAAAGAATAGATCGTTCAGTACAGGTTTTACTGAGAGGGTAGTATGAATATGAAAAGATATCCGCTTTGGGATTCCATTTAAGTCTCAATACTTTGATGAAAGAAGGTTCATCTTTATCAAATGTGCAGTCAGTCAACACATCCGATCCAAAATCTTGAACAAGACCGGGATGATTGCTGGCCCATTTGCCCAGCTCGAAACCACCCTCTCTTAAAAGGCTGATGAGTTCTAATTGAAGAGCGCGAGTGGTTTCGATAGAATCGCTACCGAGGAGTCCGTCATCGATGTAAAAATGTGCCTTCAAGGCTTCCGCTGCCTTAGGGAAACGTGCATTTTCAGAATTGGCTAATTTCTGTAGGGTTTTCAAAGCAAGATACGGTGAAGAAGAAACACCGTACGTGACTGTACGAAGGAAATACTCCTTTAAAGGCTCGGAAGGATCGGATCGCCAAATTATTTTCTGAAATTGCCAAAATTCTTTATTAACATTGATTTGTCGATACATTTGTTTGATATCACAAGTAAAGCAGTAACGAAAGTATCGAAAATTTAGTAGGAGGCAGGCAATATCCCTTTGCAGCTTGGGACCAGTATACAGGGTATCATTTAGAGAAATACCTTGAACATCACGTAAGCTGGCGTCGAATACCACGCGAATTTTAGAAGTAATGAAAGAATTTTCAATTTGGTCCTTGAAAATTGCGTGATGTGGAATATAATATGAAGTTGGGGATTTGAATTCCGATGTTGGGACTGGAATCATGTGCTCTTTCTGTATATAATCTGTCATGAACTCCACGTATTTTTCGTTGAGGTTCGGATTTTTTAGGAATCGATTTTCAAGCATACAGAATCTTCTATAGGCCTGAGTATATGTATCACAGAAAGAAGGATTTTGTATTCGAAAAGGAAGCGGAACAGAGAATCTGCCTGTATGCTCTCGGAAAGCCAAGGAAGAATAAATTTTCTCGCAAATTTCATCCTCCGGTAATACAAAAGGAGGCTTAGGGACGTTCTCGACCTCCCAAAACTTCTGTAGAATATGATCCACACTCAATTCCACAGATGAATGGAGGGATGTAAACTGGCAACTTGGAGAAATTATGGAGGTTCGTCCTTGAAGAACGTACCCAAAGATTGTTTCTAAGGCTACCGGCTGATTGGGTCCACCAAAAACTCGTTTGGACCTCAAAAGGAAAGGGACCAATTCAGCTCCTATGAGCATGTCTATGGGACCTGGTTGATGAAATTTATGGTCTGCCAATTTCAGCCCATGAATATGGGTCAATTCTTGAGGATTTATCTGAAATTTGGGTTGGTTCGAACAAATCTTTGGAATTATAATGGCTTCCAATGAGAAAGTGGGACCATACGGATCACAAGGCTTGATAAGGCAGGAAGTTGTACCCTGAGTGGTGGATGATGACATTCCATTTAGCCCTTCCACAGGTATCGATATTCTTCTACGAGGAAGTCCTAAACGTCTGACACAAGTGTCGGAAATAAAGTTTGCCATGGAACCTGTGTCCAAAAGTATACGAATTTTTTGGAAATTTCCGCTAAAATCTCTAACATGTATTACGCATGTGGATAATAAAATTGTTGTTAGTGTTGAAGAAGGACGAGAAGATTCTGTGCTGACGAGAGATGTGGAACAAAAGATTGAGTTTCTCCAACTGAGTTGAGAGTTTCATCCTTATGGGATGGCTGAAATGAACTTGATCCCTTTGATGATTTATCGAAATGCAGGGTAGTGTGATGTGGCATTTTACAAATTCTACATTTATGAGTGGAACTACAATTTCTGACAGAATGAGGGGAAATCAAACAATTAACGCATAGATTATGTTGCTTGGCTAAAGAAAAACGCTCTTGAGGAGTTTTGGTCAGAAATGATTGACATTTGTATAAGGGATGAGAAGACGAACACAAAAGGCACTTAGCGCTTTGGCCAGATGGACCAGGCTGGGAATCGGAAGCAACGAAGCTCGCTACCGGCCCTCTACTAGTAGAGGTTCGGGCAAATCGCTGAGTGTTCCCAACGATTGCAGATTGCAAACCGGAAGTAGTAAATTGTACAGATTCCAAAGCGGTACATTGTTTCTCTAAAAAGGCAACCAACTGTCTATAAGTAGGCACCCCATGATTTAAGTTATTTTCCAACTCGAAATCAGTACGTGTTTTAACATCCAATTTATTTACAAGCATATTGAATAATAAAAAATCCCAATGATCGACAGGGAAAACAAGTACACGTAAACCCGCAACGTTTTCCGTAAATGTATTCAGAAGAAGTCGCAATTTTACAGACGTTGGTTTCTGTACTGATTGGGCATTGAAGATTTCATTATAATACTGAGTGGCAAGTATTCTTTTATTTTGGTACTTTTTCTCTAAAGTTTCGTACGCAATCTTATAATTTACATCAACGAGGGGAATGCCTTTAATATGTGCTAAGGGCTCTGGACTAAGGGATGTTAAAAGATACTGAAACTTCTCCACGTCAGACAAATCAGAATTCTCATGAATGATTCTCTTGAATAAATCGAAAAAGCTAGGCCAATCTCGAAAATTGCCTGAAAATATTGGAATAGAAAGCTTAGGTATTCTGGCTGAAGGCTTGCGAATTTGTGAACTAGATTTTGATGAAGTACCTGAAGAGGTTCCCGCACAACCTTTCAACACCATATCATGTTTAATTGCTTTCGCACCATAGTATGCCTGATCGGCTGAGATTCTAAGTTTATCGTACTCTGAAAATTCCTCATCTGAAATTAAACCAATGATTGTATTGTGTGCGGTTTGAAAATCCTCGTAAGTGCTTTCTATTTCATCAGCTCTGGCTAAAAACTGATATTTACAAGTTTCATCTGTTGATGCCTGCATGCCAATTTCCTGAGCTTCCTTTAAACGGGAATAGGCGGTTTGACGCATCAACTTAGCTTTAGTTAATTTGTTGGACATTATGAATAAATATAATAAATTTATTAATCCGATGTAGTATTGATAAATGAACAGAAACGGTGAATCAGCGTGAACTGTTATTCAAATGTTCAAAATGTAAGAGTGACGGAATTAATTGGCGTAAGTATTGAATTAATTGTTGTAAATATGGAATAATAATGAATGAACAAATGAATGAAATTTGAAAATGAGTAGATATCTAGCAGTCGATTATGACAGTTATTGAAAAGAAGTAATGACAGTTATTGAAAAGAAGTGATAATAGTTATTGAAAGGAAGTAAAGATAGGTATTCGAGAACGCAGTAATGAACAGCCCCAGAAGACAAAATACAGCGACCGCAACAAAATATTGACTTGTTATATTCAAAAGATTGAATTTGTTACCAAAATAGTATCCACTGTATGAATATTAGAAGATATTGAAATGATGAAAAGAATTAAAAACATTCGTTTTATAATTCCCGTAGTAAATAATAAACAGATGTACTCTGTGCGATGTGATCCTGACCTTGAACTGGTCTGACCGTGAAATGAAATGATTTTCACGATTCTCAACGTATGTCGCAAAAAATGAAAAAGGTAAATCTTGGCCAAACTAAATTAAAGGGCTGAGATTTTCTGAAGGAAATAATTCGGCTTCTGAAGGACCAATGTACACGTAGGAAAAACGCTGGTTTAAAAAAAGGAATTAAAAGTAAAAATAGAATGATCGAGCAAGCACACCTCAGAAAAAATAATGTTCCAATGGCAACCGCTTACCTCGTCAGTGTATTCCGAAATCTTGGATCCTGGATTTCTGTGGAAGTTGAATTGTTGGATCACAGCACTGGATCGAATTTTTAGAGTTCGCAGTAATTATTAAAAATCAATTTTTATGATAGCACTCGCGAGCGACTTCGACATTCGGCAGTAAGTATATTAATGGTAACATGTGTCCGAAAAACCAGCAGTTGCCGATATTTTCAGACGTGTGGCTTGCAATGCCGCGAAATTTGAATATAAAACAGAAAAGGAAAACAATTTACTTTGGCCAACAAAACTTTTGAAAAATAAAACAAATATTTAAAATTGACAAACATTGCAGGGAAGTTTAGATTCCCAAACAGAATATTAATAATATAATATTTCTATAAATTATTTTAGCAAATTATAAAAAAATTCAGTTTATAAATTTATATATTATATAATTTGATACTCTCATCAGTCATCACTTTCAGGCAATAATGGAAAAAGGTGCTCCCATGAACAATTGTTGGGGCTTCATAGATGACACTATCAGACCGATGTGTAGGCCAACAGATAATCAAGAGGAGTATTACTCTGGATACAAAAAAGTGCATTGTGTGAAATACCAATCAGTTTTATGCCCTGATGGAATTGTTATTAGTCTGAAAGGTGCTTATCCTGGTCGCCGACATGATGCAGGAATGCTAAGGGAGACAAGACTTTATGAAGAACTTTTCCAGTACACGATATTTGGAAATCAGAATTGTCATTTATGGAGACAAAGGCTATGGCTTGAGGGAATTACTATTGAGGCCATATACAGAACTAGAAATAGTAGGACACCCAGATCGTCAAATTTTCAATACAACCATGAGTAGTTTGAGAATTGCTGTAGAATGGTGATTCCGAAAAATAGTACAGGAATTTGCTTTTGAGGATTTCAAGAAGAATCAGAAGTTTTTACTGCAGGAAATTGGCACCATGTACAAAACATGCATGATTTTGACTAATTGCCATACCTGTTTTTATGGAAGCCAGACCGGTACATACTTCAACATTGAACCTCCACAGCTGGAACATTATTTAGGGAATTGAATGTTCTGATGATACTTATATACCTAATAAAAAATAGAAAAACTAGAAGAGTTTTTTTTTGTCTTTACATATTGAATAAATAAAAAAACTAATCTGGAATAAAACAAAAACAAATATTTAGTAACTTCTTTATGAATTTTCCAACTGAATGTAATCTAATAACAAAAATTTATTAAAAAAGAAGAAGAAGTCCTAGTACACATCACTACCATGAATATGAGATCAATTATGATCACAGCGGTATTACCACAAACATAATCACAGTAGCGTTTCAGGCATTTCTTAAATATAAAATAAATAAAAAAACTAATCTGGAATGAAACAAATATTTAGTAATTTCTTCATGAATTTTCCAACTGAATGTATGAATGTAATCTAATAACAAATATATATTAAAAAAAAAGTGAAAGTCCGAGTACACATCACTACCATTAATATGAGATCAATTATAATCACAGTAGTATTACCACAAACATTATAATCACAGTTAGTAGCGTTTCAGTCATTTCTTAAATATAAAATAAATAAAAAAACTATTCTGAAATTAAACAAAAACAAATATTTAGTAACTTCTTCATGAATTTTCCAGGTTATGGATATCTACTTCGAATTCAAAATTCGGCCATTCGGAGCTTATCGGTGTCATTCGTTTATTCTTCGGTTTACGTACGTTCATTTATAAGGTATCCGTGAGAGAACGTTACGTTACGTACACCCGTAAACTCATTTTCAACGTTAACGTTAATACCTGACGAATGCGCGTGCGTAGATGTCAATTCTTGCGTTAACGTTTACGTTCATGGCAGCACTTCAACTCTCTAATATCCAAACACATGCCCAGAATTGAATCAAAACATCACGTTTGGGAGTAGTGTGGCAGAAATGCCAGAAACGTCAATTCACCATCGGACAGAAGAATTGGACACTTCAACAGAAACTCTTCAGCGAATTCCCACTTAAGAATTACAGCCTCATGCATTCAAAATCCACCGTTGACAATCTTGCATGAGTTTGCTTCTGGTCGTGATTTGATATGAATCAGAAATTACGGACAATAAAGTTAGTGGTGAAGTCTTACTACAGAAATCAATAATAAATAATGATCTGACATAGAAATCAAAGTGTTTCCTCTATTACCATCAGGTGCATAAATAGTTATCATATAAAGCAAAAAAAATAGTATCAGGAACTTGATTTTTTCGGGGGAAAGCAAGCAATTTTTATTATTGTCATATGGCTCGTCTGCATAATTTGATATTTTAGCGATATTTCTGCGTAGTATCATAAAAGAGCACAGATATGGTTTGGCAGTTCCTTACGATATTGATAGGTATTACCGTGGGAGATATTCTCGACGAAATGGAATAATTGAATTTTACTTCAAGATTTGTGATTACTTACAACTTATTGCATCAAGTTTTGTATGTTTCTTAGACTAAGTAATTCTAAATACACTTCAAATAAATAAATGTCCAATTTTTTTTAGCGCTCTTTCTACTATAACGATTGCTCATCTTCTCTCGACTCGCTGATGGAAAATCAATGACTGGCCGGCTGGCATTTCGGCCGTCCGTGAACACAATAACTCTCGAATGTAAAAAACCTAGGAAATTTAAATTTTCCGCGATGATTCGGATCTCAAATGCCGCGGTTGAGTTTGTCAGTGAGGCAATGGGTTCCGTAAATATGGCCGTTGGAAATTTTTTTCCTTTTCTCAGATTTGAAATACTGAAAAAAATTCTGTAACAAACGAGTTGAAATTCGGTCCGTATATTGTACTGCCCATTATTTTTTGACAGCTGTCACATAAAAGGTGAACGGTTGAACAGGCGCTCAAAATATCCTAACTTCATTTTCATAAATAATGAATTAGGCCGCTCGAACTAAATTTCTGGCTTCAGAGATGCACTGAAAAACTGTACCTACTCAATTTTTTTTAATAGGATTTGCTTCAATTATCTCGGAAGATTTGTGCTTCATAAGAGAAATCCTATGCTTGATGTAGGGGAGACACATAGATGCATTGAATACCTGGTGTTGGTACTGATTAGATTTTGTTTAAGACTTTCTTGTCGATCGAAAATCTGAGAATTTGTCCTGCTTTTCATTTCTCCTAAAAGGGGTCGAGCTATTTTCGACTGCCGCAATAGCACCACGACCGCAAAATATTGCGGAATATTCCAGAACTAGACCAAAATCTAGAATGCCGTTTTGATCTACAAATTTCGGTCACGATTTTTAGTAAGGAGTCCTTACACCAGATATTCTGTGCATCTATGGAGACACCTACAAAATGACATTTATGTACACAATGACATAAGCACCGTAACTTGAGTTCAGAGGTATCAAATGCGTAACTGGATACCTCATCACGCGACCGGAGTGCCTTCTATTAACCTCTGAAGAATCGCGAGCGCTACTCTAGTTCACTTGGTCGTTATGAGTAATAAAAGGTATCGACAGGTCCGAGTTTTCTTCATTGCGACTAATATTCAGAATAAATGACCAGTTTTCACCATTTCCTCCATTTATTATGATTTCGAACATTATTCATTTGTCATTTCATTCACAAAGTTTTTTTCATATTGAATATACTTTTTGTATTCATTCGATACATTTCTTTTTTATGACGTTATATGGACCAAATTACATATACAGTCAATGGACATAATGACATAGGTGTTTCAGCTGAATTAACAGTATATACCAGACAGAAGTAGGGCAATTATCTCAGTATACATAGAACAAGAACTTGTCTTTACATATGCAGATCAAAAATATTCATACGCGGCTAATAAAGGCGAATCATCTCACCCTACATTTGCTGTTCCTGGGAGGAGATTTCTCCAGTCCCCAAAGGAAGATTGATAAGTGGACAAGGCAAACGTAAGCCGAAGACTTGACAAACGTGCCTAGTTTTCACATCTACACCTAATACGATTGCAATCAAATCACAAAATTAGCCCATTCCTACCTCGCTTGCATTGGGCTCACGCATCTTGTGTTGGTTCCTAGAAGAACCAAGGTTTTTTCTGTGAACTTTGTCACTAACCTCCTGTTGCCTGTATGTTAATATGTCCATAGCTTACGGAAAAAATGAATCCTCGTTCATTTCAATTAATATAGGGATATTATATGTTCTGTTTATTTGCTTTTATAAATGTTGATAAAATTTTATATAGAACAGACCAAAGACAATAAGTACCGAATATGACATTACTGTGATTCACTTATGAATAGAAATGCCTCTGAAATAAAACTACAGGCCATTTTACACACGTACTTCCCCTACTCGTTCACATTCACAAGTGTTGAATTGAATCTTTATGCCCTTTTGAGGTCGATACCACACACCAAATTATATTAAAATGATTTTTTTTAACAAACAATATTATTTTTGATCTTGTCCTTAATGAGAAATCAATGTTTTGAGCTAATTATTCAGATACATACTTACTTCTAATATCTCAGGAGTCTTAATATTGTTTCGTTATAAATTTTCTAACCGTTACAACACAGTTCTTTGCGGAAAAAATTATAATGAGATCTCTCCAACCATCAGATGAACATGAAGATTGATATAATAACATATATTCCTATACCACAAACAAAACAAATACACATCCACATATTTCAACGAAATGAAAGAGGTGCAGACTGAAATGGTTGATTATCAAAAGATAACTGAGAATAATTAATTTTGAATTGAAAAAAATACTTTCATTCCACTATCTTGATAGGTTGTATCAAATCGCAAGGAAAGTCTGTAAAATATTCTGTTCCCAAGGTCCTATGAAAGGATGATCAGTCTTATCAAATAAATCTTCAATTTATCGCAAATACACCGGCGCGATGATTTTATTTCAATAATAGTACCTATACAGGGTCTTTCACGAGGAACGTCACCCATATTTATACGGGAAACTACTGAACGTATTTTCATGAAATTCAGCACTTATAAGTATTTCACGATGCTGATGAAATCTAAAATATTTTCAAGGCATGAGCACCTCCGGTTTTTCCGGAAATGACGTCAACTTCCGTTTTTCAAATTAGAACACCATTTTTTTATTGCAGAAATAGATTCCTTAGAAAATTTCAAGTTATTTTGACGTAACATTTTTCAGTTTTGGTTGGAAAATTCTCTCTGAGCGGGAAAATTCTAAAAGAAAATCGAAAATAGAGCTCCGTTGAAACAAGAATAACTTCGAGGTTTTTGGATGTAAAATTTTCATTTTTGGGATTTTTCAAGATGTAAGATTGATGTATCCACTTTGAAAATCGAAACCGCGATTCATGATACAGAGGGTGAAAAAATCGCTTTCAAAGTTAGGGATGACAAAATCGTGAAAAATCAATTTTTACGAATTAAAACTCCATTTTTTTATGGCAGATATTGAATCTACGTTAAAAAATAATGTGAGTGTATGCATCACACCCTTGCCCTAAAGTGGATATTTTCTGAGTTATTCACAAAAAACTGTTTTTCGTCTTGAATTTTCAGCTTTTTCTTTTCCCTTCACGCCAAAAACATGAAATTTTCAGGAACTGTTACTTGAACCATGTTTTAGATTTCACTACCCTAATATACAAGAGAAAAAAGTTACAGGTTGTTCCTAAATAGATGGCGAATTTGGATTCGAATTTGTATCGGAAACCTCTTTATTTCAACTAATCGGCCATCGGTTTTCTCTCCAGTGATAAATAAATAATTCCTTTTGAACCATATGCAAAAACTTACCATGTTTTACATTCTTTTTTTTTAATGATAGATATCATTAATTACATCTGCCAAATTCCTCTTTATTCAGTGGATGTAATTAATGATATCTATCATTAAAAAAAAATAATGTAAAACATGGTAAGTTTTTGCATATGGTTCATAAGGAATTATTTATTTATCACTGGAGAGAAAACCGATGGCCGATTAGTTGAAATAAAGAGGTTTCCGATACAAATTCGAATCCAAATTCGCCATCTATTTAGGAACAACCTGTAACTTTTTTCTCTTGCATATTAGGGTAGTAAAATCTAAAACATGGTTTGAGTAACAGTTCATGAAAATTTCATCTTTTTGGCGTGAAGGGAAAAGAAATAGCTGAAAATTCAAGACGAAAAACAGTTTTTTGTGAATAACTCAGAAAATATCCACTTTAGGGCAAGGGTATGATGCATACACTCACATTATTTTTTAACGTAGATTCAATATCTGCCATAAAAAAATGGGGTTCTAATTTGAAAAAATTGATTTTTCACGATTTTGTCATCCCTAACTTTGAAAGCGATTTTTTCACCCCCTGTATCATGAATCGCGATTTCGAATTTTAAAGTGGATACATCAATCTTACATCTTGAAAAATCCCAAAAATGAAAAGTTTCCATTCAAAAACCTCGAAGTTATTCTTGTTTCAGCGGAGCTCTATTTTCGATTTTTTTTTTTCGAATTTTCCCGCTCAGAGAGAATTTTCCAACCAAAACTGAAAAATGTTACATCAAAATAACTTGAAATTTTTTAAGGAATCTATTTCTGCAATAAAAATATGGTGTTCTAATTTGAAAAACGGAAGTTGACGTCATTTCCGGAAAAACCGGAGGTGCTCATGCCTTGAAAATATTTTAGATTTCATCAGCATCGTGAAATACTTATAAGTGCTGAATTTCATGAAAATACGTTCAGTAGTTTCCCGTATAAATATGGGTGAGGTTCCTCGTGAAAGACCCTGTATTCTAAAACTAGAATGGGCTCCTATTCCAATACGAATGCGAAATTCGAAAATGAGCGAGTTTTCGAACGCATGAGTATTGGAATTGCATTCTGCAACGAGTATATTTTCTCTATTTCACTCAAATTTTGTGAAATTCAATGAAAAAATTCAAATTATAGGTCCTAGTGACTTACGTATTGTATCTTGGCAGTTGGTGTGAATGTTAGGAAATACGAAAATTGACATTTCTTGACGTCTGCTGAAATTTAAAAGGATCAGAAGTCATTGCTGACAATCACAAAACAAAAAATGTAACTGAAAATGATGCTGTAATCAATTCATTACAGCACAGTTTTTAGGACTCTAATGAACTCATTACGATACTGAAATAGAGGAAAGACATTATATTTTAAGACTTCTTTTTCAATTGTATAATAATTCCAAATCCGCGGATATCAGGGACGTTGTTCCAGTTGGCGGGCGCAGAGAACCTGAGTTAATATAAGGTCTATCAAGTTGGCCCGGAAGTTTCAGCATTTCTTAGACAAAAAAATTATACGGTAAATGCTAGCTAAATGCTGATAAATGCTGTGGAAAAAAATTAATTATCTTCGCTAGTGGTGGAAAAATCGATGATTGAATTTTCCGGGCCAACTTATGTGCAGCCCGGAGACATCGGCATTTTTCATCGAAATGCTAGAAAAAATTAATGCTAGCGAAATGCTGATGAATGCTGAAAAAAAAATCGAAATATCTGTGACCGTAGTGGAAAAATTGAAGGTTGAATTTTCCGGGCCACCTCATGTGCAGCCCGGAGACATCGGCATTTTTTATCGAAATGCTGAAAAAGATCTAGCTAGCGAAATGCTGATGAATGCTGAAAAAAAAATCGAAATATCTGTGACCGTAGTGGAAAAATTGAAGGTTGAATTTTCCGGGCCAACTTATGTGCAGCCCGGAGATATCGGCATTTTTCATCGAAATGCTAGAAAAAATTAATGCTAGCGAAATGCTGATGAATGCTGAAAAAAAATCGAAATATCTGTGACCGTAGTGGAAAAATTGAAGGTTGAATTTTCCGGGCCACCTCATGTGCAGCCCGGAGACATCGGCATTTTTCATCGAAATGCTGAAAAAGATCTAGCTAGCGAAATGCTGATGAATGCTGAAAAAAAAATCGAAATATCTGTGACCGTAGTGGAAAAATTGAAGGTTGAATTTTCCGGGCCAACTTATGTGCAGCCCGGAGACATCGGCATTTTTCATCGAAATGCTGAAAAAGATTAATGCTAGCGAAATGCTGATGAATGCTAAAAAAAAATCGAAATATCTGTGACCGTAGTGGAAAAATTGAAGGTTGAATTTTCCGGGCCAACTTATGTGCAGCCCGGAGACATCGGCATTTTTCATCGAAATGCTGAAAAAATTAATGCTAGCGAAATTCTGATGGAGGCTGAAAAAAAACTCGAAATATCTTCGACCGTAGTGGAAATATCGGTCATTGAATTTTCCGGGCCAACTTATGTGCGATAGCATTTTTCTTCGAAATGCTAACGAAACTTAATGCTAGCTAAATGCTGATGAATGCTGAAGTAAAATTATCTTCGACAGTACTTAAAAAGTCGATGATTAGCCTATATGCAGCTGGTGTAAGTTGACATGAGACTCCGTATCCATATGTATAATCATTTCTCTGGATAAGTTGTGTACTTCGCAGATAAATTGGCATATCTATAGAATTTTTGGGGGGCGTGAATATGATATTTTCCAGGAAAAACAAATAAATCAAAGTAAGTTTTTATATCACAATGAATAAGAGGAAACTAAAATAAAAAATAGCAATAACTTCAGAAATAACAAGGGAAAAGGATAATCGTTTTCAAACAGAATAAACTAAAAGGGTTGTTGAAACATAATTATCTTCGTCTATGCGACGTTCAGCTTTTTTCTTCAGGTCATCGTATTTTTCCCATTCACCACGTAATCTCTTAGCGAAAGCCACAAAATGACCCACAGAGTTTTTTCCTCCTCCAATGATTTCTATTACACCTCTCAGACAGTAGGTTTTCTCCTGTATATGTATATCATTAGGTATATCAGAGAGTTTACATTTTATATCATATCCCTTTTCATCCGTCCATTCAAGGAATATCAGGAAATACAGTTTGTAATTTATTTCCTTTGAATTGCTTTTGCATTCTGAACAGAATAATTTTTTTCCTTCAAGTGAAAGATGAGTATTTGTTTCAAAATAACACACTGAAATTGAAGCCGTTTTAATTAATTCTTTAGATTTACACACAGTGCATAGTACTTCAGTAGTTGCAAAAGTTCCTCTCCATGAGTTTTTTTCACACTTTTACCCCGGAGCTCATATACTTGAGCACTAATTTTTCCTGTAACAAGCTTTTGCAGAATACGCAAAAGAAAGTTATCAGTAGTAGTCCGTTCAACTTCACACCAGTTCTCTATTTTGGAATTGAACTCAGAGGAATCGCAATATGCTGTACATAGAATTTGCAGGAGACAATCTATCGCACAAGTGTTGGTTATAATATATTTCGAATTATCAATTTTAATCGGCTCCAAATCACTTGCGTTAGCATTTGTCAAAAAACCAATTGGAATCTTCTGAGATTTGTCTGCAAGATTGATAAAAGCCCATGCCTTTTGCGGTTCCAAATATGATTTCCTAGGGCGATTTTTCTTCACAATGCCCTCACCGCGCCATTTTTCCCCTGACATTTTTTCTTCTATTTTTTAGGATTGGCGTCATGACGGTTTTAAATTATGTAAATTATTGCCTCTTTGGACAGCCGTCATGACGCCGATCCTAAAAAAATGTGGTACAGTTTGTTCCAGTGCAAGTGTTGAAAGTAATTTTCATAATATAAAAAATAGCATATTTCATAACTTCCAACTTCCTATTAGAGTAGATGACATGGTCAAGAGACATATAGATAGTTTGGAAGGAATTATGCGTATTGCTATCAGTTCAAAAATATCATCAAACATAACTGCTCTTGATGTAACGCTGAAAAAACAAGCCGATGCGCCGATATGTAATATTATAACAAAAACTTCGGAGCTATCAAGAAGCAGTGAAAAATTATCTTCAGAAGCAAAAATGTCAATGGATATTTGGCGCGGTGGCCGGTGAGGTAATTGTAAAGAAAAATCGCCATAGGAAATCATATTTGGATCAATCTTGCAGATAAATCTCAAATAATTCCAATTAGTATTTTGAGAAATGCTAACGCAAGTGATTTGGATCCGACTAAAATTGATAATTCGAAATATATTATAACCAACACTTGTGCGATAGATTTTCTCCTGCAAATTCTATGTACAGCATATTGTGATTCCTCTGAGTTCAATTCCAAAATAGAGAACTGGTGTGAAGTTGAACGTACTACTACTGATAATTTTCTTTTGCGTATTCTGCAAAAGCTTGTTATAGGAAAAATTAGTGCTCAAGTATATGAGCTCCGGGGTAAAATTGTGAAAAAAACGCATGGAGAGGAACTTTTGCAACTACTGAAGTACTATATGCACTGTGTGTAAATCTAAAGAATTAATTAAAACGGCTTCAATTCCAGTGTGTTATTTTGAAACAAATCCTCATCTTCCACTTGAAGGAAAAAAATTATTCTGTTCAGAATGCAAAAGCAATTCAAAGGAAATAAATTACAAACTGTATTTCCTGATATTCGTTGAATGGACGGATGAAAAGGGATATGATATAAAATGTAAACTCTCTGATATACCTAATGATATACATAAACAGGAGAAAACCTACTGTCTGAGAGGTGCAATAGAAATCATTGGAGGAGAAAAAAACTCTGTGGGTCATTTTGTGACTTTCGCTTTCGCCTTTTAGTTTATTCTGTTTGAAAACGATTATCCTTTTCTCTTGTTATTTCTGAAGTTATTGTTATTTTTTATTTTAGTTTCCTCTTATTCATTGTAATATAAAAACTTACTTTGATTTCTTTGTTTTTCCTGGAAAATATCATATTCACGCCCCGCAAAAATTCTATAGATAAGCCAATTTATCTGCGACGTACACAACTTATCCAGAGAAATGTTTATACATATGAATACGGAGTCTCATGTCAACTTACACCAGCTGCATATAGGCTAATCATCGACTTTTTAAGTAGTGTCGAAGATAATTTTACTTCAGCATTCATCAGCATTTAGCTAGCATTAAGTTTCGTTAGCATTTCGAAGAAAAATGCTATCGCACATAAGTTGGCCCGGAAAATTCAATGACCGATATTTCCACTACGGTCGAAAATATTTCGATTTTTTTTTCAGCATCCATCAGCATTTCGCTAGCATTAATTTTTTTCAGCATTTCGATGAAAAATGCCGATGTCTCCGGGCTGCACATAAGTTGGCCCGATATGCCAATTTATCTGCGACGTACACAACTTATCCAGAGAAATGTTTATACATATGAATACGGAGTCTCATGTCAACTTACACCAGCTGCATATAGGCTAATCATCGACTTTTTAAGTAGTGTCGAAGATAATTTTACTTCAGCATTCATCAGCATTTAGCTAGCATTAAGTTTCGTTAGCATTTCGAAGAAAAATGCTATCGCGCATAAGTTGGCCCGGAAAATTCAATGACCGATATTTCCACTACGGTCGAAAATATTTCGATTTATTTTTCAGCATCCATCAGCATTTCGCTAGCATTAATTTTTTTCAGCATTTCGATGAAAAATGCCGATGTCTCCGGGCTGCACATAAGTTGGCCCGGAAAATTCAACCTTCAATTTTTCCACTACGGTCACAGATATTTCGATTTTTTTTTCAGCATTCATCAGCATTTCGCTAGCATTAATCTTTGTCAGCATTTCGATGAAAAATGTCGATGTCTCCGGGCTGCACAGAAGGTGGCCCGGAAAATTCAACCATCAATTTTTCCACTACGGTCACAGATATTTCGATTTTTTTTTTCAGCATTCATCAGCATTTCGCTAGCATTAATCTTTTTCAGCATTTCGATGAAAAATGCCGATGTCTCCGGGCTGCACATAAGTTGGCCCGGAAAATTCAACCTTCAATTTTTCCACTACGGTCACAAATATTTCGATTTTTTTTTCAGCATTCATCAGCATTTTGCTAGCATTAATCTTTGTCAGCATTTCGATGAAAAATGCCGATGTCTCCGGGCTGCACATAAGTTGGACCGGAAAATTCAATCATCGATTTTTCCACCACTAGCGAAGATAATTAATTTTTTTCTACAGCATTTTTCAGCATTTAGCTAGCATTTACCGTATAATTTTTTTTTCTAAGAAATGCTGAAACTTCCGGGCCAACTTGATAGACCTGTTAATATAGCTAGCTGAACATAGAGGTCTATCCTTTCGAGAGTTATCGTGTTTACGATCGGAAGGACAGACAGAATCGCATTTGACCAGGAATGCGTGATCAGGAGTCTGATCTGGTCAATTGATGCTATTTCCGGCTCGAAATTCGAAAAATACGGACATCGTGACGATATGATGACAGCTGTAGCCCCCGTAGGACGAGCGCTAAGAAAAAGCTCGAATTCGAAAAAAAATGTTATGGTCAAATTTCGTTCACAATTTTTGACACAACATTAAAATGAATGTGAGAGTTCGTGGCTATATTGGACTAATATAAATGAAAGGGAATTAAATCCAGTTGAATTCTGTCGACGTTTCGGACATTTATTGTTTGATTTCATTCAAAACAATGGGGTTGTCCACATCACAAGAGGAAAAAGAAAACCAAAAATATTACAGGGTAACTTATGTTGAAAATCTAGGAGAGCAAATCAAGAATATATTTACCAAATTAAACATAAAAATTGCATTCAAATCTAACAATACTATAAAGAAACTTTTTACAAAAACTAAGACTGCAACTCCAAAAGAATTACTCAGTAACATCATATATAAAATATCGACGGTTATTAGATGAGATGATATCAATAAAACAAGAAAAAAATTCCATTAATAAAAGAAACGACATAGAAAATTTGAATACCGCATATTATTATTTAATTGAAAAATCGGGGATGTATAGAAGTTTGTTTTCCAACCCAGGTGTGTAAGTTGTTATAATAATCCGCGCATACTCCAGAATCATCTAATTGATGACATCAATCTTTTAATGTCCTCCAAGCGAGCAGTTGTTGTCCTCTCCAAATTATTAATTTTTGACATCAGAACTGTTGACAACGAAACCACACAAAGTGAAAATGTAAGTCGAAAATTCACACTATATTCCGAACCTATTTCCTCATTTATATACTTGTTTGTTTGTATATGTCTAAAATAAGTGTTGAAAAAAATATGATTTTAATCTTTTAATTGTAATTTCGAACATCTTAGATTATTGTAGTGTATGTTATTCCATTTCAGAGCCCTGATGAAGATTTTAGAATAAAATCGAAACTAGTTGGCCTTTTTTCCAAACAGATGGTTTTGTGAATTATTTTTGGACCTAGAAACCTGTTAAAAATCACCGAGTTAATATTCATAGGTCTCATCATCATTCATCGTGAAATATCGAGGTAACTTTGCAGACTTGAGATGGATGACATAACTGCAGGTCAAGACACAAATAAAATGATAAGAAAATGGCAGTCAACAACAGTGAAATTGGCTAATTTTGAGAACCACAAGAAATTTCTATTGAACTGTAAGAACTAGTGTGTTTACCCCATTCATATGCAGCACTCAATTAATTATTATCTACTCATGCATGAAAATAAAAACATTTCAGATGAATATAACATAATTGTCAATACATTTAAAAATAAAATTTTAAAATTAGAGATATCTATCATCCATTGGAAATTGAGTGTTCTTAGAAGACAAGCTACTGAATTAAAATCTAAATTAACAAATCAATTGCCTGAAGATTTAATGCGAATACTTGTTAAAAAAAACGAAATACTTTCAAGACAGGAATATTCTAAAACGAAAAACAAACAAATTAAAAAATTTTCGAAATTAAAATCTGCCTCATTTCATTTTAGTGATAATGTAAGGAGTGAGGAAAGATGGTTCGTGAATTTAACAAATATAGAGATCCCAGATAATATCAGATATTTACTTAGCTTAGGTGATAAATTTAATTTGCCGTATTCAAGTCCGATACAACCTCCAAAGGAAATAATTATTGATGTAGAATATATCCTTTCAACATGTAACGATGAAGAAAACACCAACTTAGCACGCAATTCCTTGATTAATTCCATCACCAACTTCATAAGATCAAAAAACCAAAAAAACGACAAATTAGGTAACATGTTGAGAAAATGGATCAAAGAAAGAAAACAATTTCTTAAAACAAACGAAAATATTATTATAACTAAAGCTGATAAAAGTAAAACAACAGTTGCTCTGTTTAGAGAAGAATACGACAAAAAAGCTTCAGATATTCTGGATGATGACACGACTTACTGCCAAATGAATGAGGATCCAACCAAAAAGATTCAATCTAAATTAAATAAAATCATAACAAAATTATACAAAGAAAAAAAGATTGGAGATAGCACTTACAAACACTTGAAATGCACTAATGGTTTATGTCCTAGGATCTATTTCTTACCTAAAATACACAAAATAAATAACCCTTTAAGACCAATTGTTTCATACCTCGGAAGCCCATTATACAACCTTAGTAAATATTTGGCCCAACTTTTAAACCATGCCTTCGAGAAAGATGATAGATACACAAGAAATTCCTTCGAGTTAGTAGAATATTTAAAAACTGTCACAATTCCAGACAACTACATACTTATTTCACTAGATGTAGTCTCACTCTACACAAATGTTCCACTTGACTTGGCAGTGGCAACAATCGAAAAAAATTGGGGAAAAATTGAACCTCATACAACTTTATCTGTTGACGATTTTTTACAGCTGTTTAAACATTGTGCATCGAAAATAGTTATTTTGCATTCAATAATATATTTTTCGGGCAGATCTTCGGACTGGGTATGGGGAATAATTTGGCACCAGTAACATCCGACATAGTAATGGTGGAAGTTCAGAATTTGGCCATTGATAAATTGAGTTTTTCGTTACCGTTTTTTAAAAGATACGTTGATGATATTGTCATTTGTATTCCTTTCGATAAAAGGGACGAAATCCTAGAAGCATTCAATAGCATTCATCCTCGCTTGAAATTCACCATTGAATTGGAATCACAGGGTAATTCACTACCATTACTAGATACTTTGTTGATTAGACGAAATAATGAAATTTTAACAGATTGGTACCAGAAACCGACTTTTTCCGGGAGAATACTCAATTTTACCTCAAAACATCATATGGCACAGAAAATTAACATAATTAATAATTTAAAACATAGAGCTCTCTCACTTTCTGACAATGAATTTCACGGAAAAAACATTCTTAAAATACAGTCAATTCTGGAAAAAAATAACTATCCGACCAAATTCATAAGAAAAATTCTGTACAAGAGAGAACCTGAGCACCACACATCACAAGAGGAAAAAGAAAACCAAAAATATTACAGGGTAACTTATGTTGAAAATCTAGGAGAGCAAATCAAGAATATATTTACCAAATTAAACATAAAAATTGCATTCAAATCTAACAATACTATAAAGAAACTTTTTACAAAAACTAAGACTGCAACTCCAAAAGAATTACTCAGTAACATCATATATAAAATATCTTGTAACGACTGTCCAGCCACATATATTGGTCAAACTGGTTGATACCTCAAGGATCGAATTTCTGAACATAAAAGAGACTCCCTTAATATCCTCAATCCTTTAAAAAACACAAAGGAAAATAATACTGCACTATCTGAGCATGTAAAAAGTTTTCTCCACTCCTTTAATTTCGATCCTGGCTCGGTGGGAATATTAGGTAGGCAAACGAATTTGAAAAGACGGTTATTAGATGAGATGATATCAATAAAACAAGAAAAAAATTCCATTAATAAAAGGAACGACATTGAAAATTTGAATACCGCATATTATTATTTAATTGAAAAATCGGGGATGTATAGAAGTTTGTTTTCCAACCCAGGTGTGTAAGTTGTTATAATAATCCGCGCATACTCCAGAATCATCTAATACTAATTGATGACATCAATCTTTTAATGTCCTCAAAGCGAGCAGTTGTTGTCCTCTCCAAATTATTAATTTTTGACATCAGAACTGTTGACAACGAAACCACACAAAGTGAAAATGTAAGTCGAAAATTCACACTATATTCCGAACCTGTTTCCTCATTTATATACTTGTTTGTTTGTATATGTCTAAAATAAGTGTTGAAAAAAATATGATTTTAATCTTTTAATTGTAATTTCGAACATCTTAGATTATTGTAGTGTATGTTATTCCATTTCAGAGCCCTGATGAAGATTTTAGAATAAAATCGAAACTAGTTGGCCTTTTTTCCAAACAGATGGTTTTGTGAATTATTTTTGGACCTAGAAACCTGTTAAAAATCACCGAGTTGTCCTTAATCATGACTAAAAAACAGCGGATGTTAAAATTATATCATATTAACGTACACAAACATATAAATACCTAATTCATTTTAGTTGTTTGAAATTTAAAATCATACAATCGTCAATCCGTTTAGATCATCAACAAAACTTGCTATAAACAATGAATGCAATTTAAAAACTTTGAAAATATCCCTCCCATGTAAAATCCAAAACATATTAAAACCTACACATTGAACGACATTGACACAGGTCAACTGAAGACAGATGATTGACATCTTTCTATACTTATCATATCTACAGTGTGAACAATCATAATATATCATCCAATATGCGCAACCCTATACTCAAGTACACATCTCACACAATCAAAGAGTCAAAAATATAAAATATACACATACAAAGAGAAGGACAAGTACAGTCGGTGGTCAATAAATAACATAAAATAGTGACAATTATTAATTCTCTCAGGAGGCTCAACAACAGTATTCTTACCTCTTATTTTTATATTTGTTTATTAGAATGTTGTATATTCTACTTGAATTTTGAGTATCAGTTCTTTTATTAATAGTATCATTCGCCTTTGTATGTATCATTTCACTGATGGTACGTTTTCTGTAATTAGTTTCAGAATCTTCGATGGTGACACCCTGGAAATTGAATTTATGACCGGTATTGACGTGATGTTGAACCAAAGCCGTTGCATTGTCGTCATCTCTCGACGAATGTGTGTTACAACTGTATACATGTTGTTTTGTTGATAATCTAAACGGATTGACGATTGCATGATTTTAAATTACAAACAACTAAAATGAATTAGGTATTTATATGTTTGTGTACGTTAATATGATATAATTTTAACATCTGCTGCTTTTTAGTCATGATTAAGGACAACCCCATTGTTTTGAATGTAATCAAACAATAAATGTCCGAAACGTCGACAGAATTCAACTGGATTTAATTCCCTTTCATTTATATTAGTCCAATATAGCCACGAACTCTCACATTCATATTATCGAAAATGGACATGAATAACCCCAACAACATTAAAAGCTCAAATTCAATAGGTCCAAGACATTCCCACATTCTTCTTCTTCATGAATGTGAAGACATATTACGCTGATGATATTGAGATTTCAAATGATATAGATAATAGCCACTGACCTTTTTTCCCATTTTTTTTCAGTTTTTACTCAATATTCTGAAAATTTTTAGAACTAACACAACTAATGGGATAAAAAAAAAGTCATTGAAAATTTGAAACTACAACATATTCGAGAAAAAGAAGTTCCCAAAATATTTTAGCTGAACAGAGAATTTCGAACCATCTAATAATCGAAATTTTCAGATTTCAAATAGGCCAGAAACGACTAATCGGCACTCGAACTTGGCACATATAATATATATACAGGGTGTCCCAAGTTCGAGTGCCTATTGGACGTTTCTGGAGAAGTGGACATATTAGAAATCTGAAAATTAGGATTATGATATTGTTTGAAATTCTCTACAGATATAAAATATTTTTGGGGTCAGAGCACTTCCGGTTATACAGGGAGTGAAAATAAATTGGCTCGAAAATTTTTGTTTTCAATTCTGTCTTTCCTGATATGATTGAGTGTTCAATGCAGAATACATTTCTGTTAAAACCATCAAATTAATACGAATAATTTTCAAAATATCGAAAAAAAAATCCTGAAAAGAAGTCAAATATTCATAGTCAGTATTATGTTCATTTTTCTTATTCTGAACATCCCGAGTGTGAACCGTTCTGACAACGTCAAAGAAGAAGAATATGGACAGGTCATGCATCTTGTGAATTATATAAACATCATCACAGGGTGTTTCAAATTTGGTGTCAAAAACTGTGATCGAAAATTGGCCAGAACTTCTGTTTTTCAAATAAGAACCCTATTTTTTCATAATTGCGTTGGATTCTGCGAAGAAAAATAATGAAAGCACTCCCAGATACTCTTGCTCCTAAATTCAGTATTTCCCGAGTTATTTGAGCTTTTCTGGATTCATGAGTTTGGGTTTTCTCGAAAATATGACACTTTTGGTTTTAAAGTTGAAAAGGTATCCGAATGAATTCGACTTTTTTTCTAGTTGATTCAATGCAAACTGCAAAAATAGATGTACCTACGATATCTATATCATTTCCTGTGCTGTATATTACTAGATCATCATCGTACAGATTTGCTTCAACTGACGGGTCAATGTTATGCAGTATTTCGTTAATTGCGATCACTAATTACGGATCCCTGTAGAGTGCCATTTGCCTGGATTTTTTGGGTTGACCGTTAACATTAACTAGAAATTTTTGATGAAGTAAAACATATTTTAATTCATTCGACTATTCTTGACCCTCAATCAGAACAAAATCTGGTATCAGAGCCTACATTTACATTGTTTTCCCTGACGAAAAACAATTAGCCTTGTCATATAAAAACATGAACCAAAATACAAAAACAAAAATACAAACAAAATATTAGTTCTTCATATAAAGAAAATATTGAAGTTTAAGAGGTAAGAGATCTTCTCGAGGATTTTGAACATGACACAGTGATATGATATGATATACTGTTTATCCTGATTACTCCTACGTCTCCTGTGGAGACCCCTCTGAAACTACAAGCTTCGGAGCTTGTAACTTGTGCCGAGTTCGGAGTAAGCAGTTGTGTTCTGTGAAGGCATTGTTGCTGTGTCCTCACGCCACCTTAGGCACAGCACTGTTAATTTTGGACCCAACAGTATGTGAGAGATATCGTTCAATACGAGTTTGGATTTACCTGCGTAGAATCAAGATTCAACATTGGCATAATAATCGCTTCTCGTCATTTTTTTCGGAAATTTTTTTGGTTTCATATTAAATTGAATGCATTCAGTAAATGCACCTTTGCTGAATCTGGTAAATATTTGAAAAATATACCAGGAATATCCTTCATTTCAACTACTCTGTTGAGGGCCAAATTGTTGAAAGGGTAGATAATGTTAAGGATCTTGGTGTAGTCCACCATAAAGATTATGTTTATAATTCATCTACTTTTATACTGAGGCGAAAATGGAATGGGGTAGTTGTTCACTCAGTTGTTGTTAATACTAATAACCTAATGTTATTTAAGATAGAACTTAAATTGGTTGTAAATCGTTATTTTTAGAATTGCTCTATTTAGTTGCTGGTAATACTCTTAATATGGAATTATTATTTTTGTAACTTTGTACTCTTGTATTTACTTAATTTTTGTAAAATTCATTTTGTAAAAGGATTTTTGATCCGTTGATTGTACAATAAATTTAAAAAAATAAATAAAAATAAAAAATGTCGTCAAAACCGGCTTTCAATTTCATATCAATATTGATGGCATCTTCCAATTCTGTCACTGTAATGGGCAAATTTTTGTTCAATTCATTGGTGATATAGAATTCCTGGTTAAAACAAAAATTATCTTCAATAAAAGCTTTGCATTCATGATTAACATTCTCGGGGTACTTATCATAATTATAATACTTTTGGAATGTTTGTCTGAGACTTCAGCAATGTCTTCATCATTTCGTATTATAACTTATACCTTTCATTCTGTTGATTTCATTCCAGACTCCACTGACTGGTATTCGTATTCAGAGAAGAAACATATTCAGGCCAGGAATCTATTCTGCTCTTTCTAAGTATAAATCTGGCTTGAGCTCTCTTTTTTTTAATAAACCAAGTTTTCAATTGTTTTGTGTATCTATATGCATAAGTTGCATTTTCACAATTTTCATTCCTCCATTGGAGTGGTGGGTGTTTCACCAGACTCTTTCTGTTTCCTATGGATTGATTTGGTGCACGCAGTAATTTTTTGTGTGTATATTTCATGTATTATTGCTGTAAACTGAAGCCAATTAACATTTTTTATTCTCCATTGGTGTATTCGTCGAGTTGTTTTTTCAGGATAGTCTTGAAACATGATCGCTATCATATTTTAAAAAAAAGGTATATAATGACAATTCTTCTGCGAACTGGGGGCTGATAGGCATAGGTCAATGGCTGAATGATTACCAGATGGATTGACAGTTGGTTCTCCTTTATCATTTATGATTATGTTCGATATATCTATGGTTTTTTCAAGAGTATGACCATTTTTATCCGATGTACATCCCCAGCAAATATGATGGCTATTGAATTCACCAACAATTATTCTGGGGGATAACACCTGATTTATGACAGCTTGTAATTCTCTTTCAGAAAAGTCACGATCTGGTGGGATATAAAAAATGCAAATATCCATCTTATGAGCATTTTCACGGTGATTGCGACTACTTCAAACGTAGTGTTTTTATGTCTAATTTTTCGAACTCAAAGGAATCTGATACATATACAGGGTGATTCACGGTGGATGGCACATAGACGTTTTTGGAGAACTGGACATATTTGAAATCTGAAAATTGGGACAATGATATTGTTCGAAATTCTCTACAGACCTAAAATATTTTCAGAGGCAGAGTACTCCCGGTTATACAGAGAGTGAAAATTAATTTACTCAAAATTTTTTTTTCAATCTTTTCGTTTTTGATATGATTGAGTATTCAATGCTGAATACATTTCTGTAAAAACCATAGTATTCATTCGAATTGTTTTCAAAATATCGAGAAAAAAGGTCAAATATTCACAGTCAGTATTATTTTCACAAAATTTAAAACACCATGTGATGATATTAAAGAAATTCAAAAGTGGGAACGGTTTACACTCGGGATATTCAGAATGAGAAATATCATGATACTCACTACGAATTTGACTTTTTTCAGTTTTTTTTTCGATATTTCGAAAACTATCCAAATGAATACAGGGTGACAAGAAAAACTTCGGACAAATTTTGCTGTGGTCTGGAACAAAAGTATTTCAGCGCAGCCAAATAATTTTTTTTCTCTTGGTTTCTCTACACTTTCCTTTACTAATATGTGAATTTTTAGTTTGATATATTTCATTTCACAGAGTTTGAGAATGTCAAACAGACGTAGTGCGATTTTGGAGCTGTTTCGTCAAGGTAGGCGTCAATGCGAAATTGTTCGTTTGCTCAATGTGCCTCGACAAACCGTGTCCGATGCAATTCGTCGTTTCAAGGAGCTTGGCCATGATGGTCGCCGTCCAGGAATTGGTAGAAAACGCACTGTCAATACACCTAGCAATCACAACATCGTCAAGAAGCGAGTCAATCGAAATCCGAGGGTTTCCATGAGGAAAATAGCCTGTGAGACCGGTATCAACCGCGAATCAGTCCGTCAAATTGCCAAAAAGGAGCTCAACCTCAAGCCATACAAGCTTCAAAAAGTTCAAATCCTCTCGGAGGAAAACAAGCGCGTACGACTTCAAAGGTGCCGCCAACTGCGTCGTCTCGCCGCCGGTCAGCAATGGGAGCGAATTCTCCTCACAGACGAGAAGCTTTTCACCGTAGAACAATCCCACAACCACCAAAACGACAGAGTCTGGTCCGTAGAGGCTCCAGGTACATCGACCATCGTCGAACTCCGTCAAAATCCGCAATCCGTCATGGTCTGGGGTGGCATTTGCGGCAGTAGTAAAACTCCCTTAGGGTAAGTACTAGAGATGTTACGGAACAGGCAAATTCAGGGAACAGTTACAACCTGTTCCGTTCCTTAGCGATAACATGTTCCTAATAACATGTTATTTCAATAACATGTTATTTAATATTAGTAGACTAGAATGCTCCAGCGTAGGAACAGGAACGGTTCCTAACTTGTTAATATGCAGGGATGAGAGAACAGTGACGTAGGGGACGCTGGGGTCTTTATCATTGATTTCGGCTGCTGGTTTGTTTTTAAAGTTGCAGTTGTAATACATATTTCTTGTTTTATAATTTTATGAGTATCCAGCACCACTTTCGGACGAGTTTCTGTCACGTTCGAGTAAGAATATCAGGGTGTGTTTTATTTTGTGAAGCGTAAAGCTAGGTTGTAGTGAATATCGCTTCCAATATAAGAAAAAAAATTGTTTGACTTATGCATCAATTAAATAAGTAGACGATCTAGTCTGATTTCGAATATTTTACGTAGAGTGTGGTAAATTGAAGGTATTGGAAAATTGTGATATATGTAAACATACAATCCCCTTCTAGTCGACTGTAACAATTTGAAAATAAACATCCAAAATGAACTGAACACCACACAGTGAACATTTCTCCAGTTAATATTAAGAAATAGAAAGTCGTTCTCATTTCATCTGTTTTATTATCAACAACTCGCAATTTCTATGAAATACCAAATTCCTAAATTATGATTATATTTTCTTTCGATATAGACTTCCGGAAATGGTATTCAAATAGTTGTGATAAAAAAATATCGACTGGTTCATTCCGAACAACCACCCAAAAACCATAATTTTAAAGATGGTAAATTCTCGAACTCGCACAAGTCGTTCTTCTCTGCGAACGCCGCTACAATTAAACTCAAAACAATCAAGTCATCTTTCGATCATTCCGAATATCCAATGAAATCTCGAGCGTCGACTCACCCCAGGTCCGGATGCGGATGGGCGCCAGCTTGAGGGAGCGCCAAAAACAACCAGAGGTTGAATTTTTGCAATTTTGATTTTCTCGGAAAAAAAGTATTGATAAATATGATAGCTCAAAAAAAGGAAAAACATCCTATCTGTCCAAAACTATAGGTACAGAATGAAATTATCGATTGTATGGCCGCCAAAGTTCGGAATAACATTATTAATGAGATCAAGGAGGCCAACTATTTCACTATTATGTTAGACTGTACCCCAGATGTATCACAGCACAAATGAACCAGGTTATACGATATTTAAAGAGAACGGAGTCTGGATATGAAAAAAAGGAAAGTATTATTTACTTCTTAAAAGTTGACGGAAAAACTGGAGAGTAATATCATTGCGAATTCGAGATAAAGTGCAAGCTGATGATTAAGATGTCGAAAAAATGTCGTAGGCAATCCTACGACAACGGATCTAATATGGCTGGCATATACATGAGGGGGTGTTAGGAAAAACTCTCGGACACGTCGATTTGTAATTCTAAATGCGCATATTTTTCAAGAAAATAAAATCATATAGGGTGTTCCATGCCACCGTGGCCAATACCAACTTTCTTATTTCAAATGCAACCCCCTGTATATTATTTATTTTTTGGATTCTTCAGAAAATTCTAGACATAATACATGTACAATGTCCTATACCTAGCGTTTTTCCCAACACGACCTCATTTATTCGTTATCGAATTTATTCCATTCGGCTGTTACACTCTGTATAAAGGAGTCCAATCCAGAATTCTACAGATGAACGAGCTAGCAGTATTAGTTCCATGCCTAGAACACTCTTTGAATCTTGTGGGCGTCCATTAGTGTTGTACAAAAACGGAATTTTTTGTTAGTTCAACCATACGATGGACAATTATTATGAAAAAGTGCACGAAAACAAATTTGAAAGGAAGTAGCGAAACAATATGGGCTGAACATCAAGCTGTTAATGCCTTGCTCAATAATTTAGGGGGAGTTTTGAAGGCTGTGGAAGAAATCGAAGAATCTTCACTAGTTGCAGAATCCAAGAATGAAGATGGTCATTTGCTTCATGCTGTGATGGATTTTAGATTCATCCTGAACCTAACAATTTGGAATAATATTTGCGAGATATCAATAGGGTCAACTTGGAAATTCAGAAAGGGGATATATAATTATTTCACGTTCATTATCATTGATGCAAGAGGTCTTGTGAAGATCATGCAAGGAATGAGAGAAAAACCTTTTGAAAACTGGATCTCGGCAGCTAAACTTCTTTGAGAGGAATTGGTTGTGGAACCAATTCTTAGAAATTAACCTGTTTCCAAGAAGAAAAAGGAGGTTGACGAAAGGTGCGAGGATGAGTCAAGAACGCTAGACCTAGTTGGTTCATTCTCGAAGGAAATTAAGGTTGTTTTCCACAGATTATTGTCAGAAATCAGGAAAAGCTCAGAAACCGCAGAGAGTCTTCATACGAATTTCGCATTCCTCAAGGGCCATGCTCTTCTAAACATGCAAAAAGAGGATCTGCAGAAAAATGAAAAATGGGACCCTTTTAGCGCAAAAATATAAAAGAGACTTGAATGCAGTTGATTTTTGTTAGGAACTAGCGGTTTTCGAAGAGCTGGTTCCTGAAATAAGTGAAAGATCGACTTCATTAGACCTGCTACAAATTCTTCACAGGCAAGATCTGCAAGAAGCTTTCCCTAATGTCAATATACTGCACATCACTTACCACGTCTGCAAGATGTGAACGCAGTTTCAGAAAATTGAAAATATTGAAAAATGTTCTCTCGATCCCAGCTATAGAAAACAAGACTGCTTCCGAAACAAATTTCGAAGGGTTCATAGATGCGTTCGCAGAAAGAAAATCACGCCGCGTAAAGCTATGAGGAAAAAAATATAATTTCTCTCCTTGTGATATTTTCCTTATTATTAGATTTTATTTATTTTATTCATCTGTATTATTTATTTTTGTTATTTTTATGAATTCATATATAACACAAATGGGAGGGGGCGCCATCATGAATTTTTGCCCCGCTCAGAAAAAATCGTAGATCCGGTCCTGACTCACCCTGTTACCTAAACAAAGCCAAATGCTTGCTAGAAGTGCCAGATTTACCCTGTTGTCCCTGTTAAGAACAGGCAATATCATCCGAATAACACATTTATATCGGAACAGTTACGGGGAACGACGCGCCGAATAAATATCAGTGTTCTTAAAAATAACATGTTCCGTTCTTTTCAAATAACATGTTATTGGAACAGTCAAGTGATAACAGGTTCCAATAACCTGTTCCGTTATTTTCGTAACATCTCTAGGAGAGATAGTTTGTCTATGATCTCTAGACTACGTACATGCCGAAGATGCATGGATGGGTGGAGGTCGGGGTCGCGCTAATCAAAACAAACCTTCAGTTTTGTATGAGACCGTTCATACCAAAGATGCTTCACCCGTTCACCCTTGCCGCCTATAAATGCGCCTTATAGTCTTATAGCGATGTCGATGGCAAAACAAACTAGTTTGATTTTATAGCGCGATCGAGCTGTTGCCGCGTGATCGACACATGATGGTCATTTTTAGATCATTTTTCATCCTCGAATTTCTGTATATTATCATTGAGTTTAAATATACATAGAGACACAGCCCAGTTCAACGATTTGATGCAAAAATTTTTGGCAGTTTACTTGCAAATTTTCCAACTCAAGTGGCGGCACATAGTAGCTACTGAAGGAACTATCGAGCAAACTATATTCTGCTTCCTACTCATTTATAGAAATCTGTAGGATATTTAGTTTCCTCTAGTTCTATGGATCGTAGGCAGGGTCGGATTCATCCAAATTATATAACTCCGTTACAAACGGTATGAATCAATAATGATGAACTATTAGCCATGAATTTTTCTAAAGGAGTGTTCTCAGGTAGGAAATGAGGGGTGAAAATGTTTCTTGGTGGGACATAAAAAAAACCTACTTGATCGTTGAAAAAAATTGTCTTTCTCGTACTCTTTTAAAAATAACTGAAAACCACATAAATCCAAACGCCTTCCAAAAAATGAAGGTTAAATTGGCCACGCAGATTTTCAGTAAAACTTTATACTCGGCTATGAGAACAGTCATTGCAACTGGTGAGCTGAGGTCGAGAAGTGCCAATTCAACTGCTCAGTTCATTCTGAAAATGAATGATCTTTTCGACTGCCTCAATTCTAATGGAAATTTTGAGGGAAATTATCTACGGAGACCGTTGTACGAGAAAAACACAGCAGCAATACAAACTTTGACGAAATCAATTGAATTTATTGAGTCTTGGACAGTTGGAAAAATATTCCCCACTGTTTCAACGGTTTGATACAAACCATCAGAGGCATCCTCCAATTGTGGGAGCGGACGAAGGAAACTTTCCATATTTGTTAACAAGCCGGCTCACCCAGGACCCAATCGAGAATTTTTTTTGAAAAATAAGACAGCGTAGGGGTTATGATCCAAACCCCTCAGCTCGATGCTTTAAATTTGGATTGCAGTCGGTCATGACTGGTTGTCTGGAAAAATGTTCCGATTTTTCAAACTGCCAAGATGACAATGATTTCAACCTGTGTACAATGGGGGAATCTGAAAGTTGGCCCGTTGATGTGGTTGATTCGACAGATTCGACCATGTCTTCTGCGGATTCGGACAACAGTGAGCCTTGTGAGGAGGATATAAAGGATAAAGGATTAATTGAACCCCTAAATACCCTAGAATCCAACTCAATCGCGTATTTCTCGGGGTATTTGATGAGGAACATCGCCAAAAAATATAAATGCGATAACTGCGAGAAAGCACTCCTCATTGGTGATTTGAACAAGCTAGGTAATGATGGGATATATATTGCTAATCGAAATTATGGCAATAAACGCATACATTTGAGAATTCCCTCAACCGAATTCAAATATTTGATAAGGAAAGCGCTGTTGGTAATAAAGAAAATTATGATCAGAAAATCAGAAAAGATAGGACTTCAAAGGTATATTATGGGAAAATTGAAAAAAAATTAATTTATAAAAGATTGGATCTCTCCGTTAACTCCAGAATGTGAAGAGCACAGGATTCATTTGTTGAGACAACTGATTAGAGTGAAGCTGTACAGGAGACAGAAAAAAAAGCCAAAGGAATCTCGACACAAAAGCATTCCTATGCTAATGAAAAATTAAATATTTTTAAAAATTCATAGAAGATCTATTTATAAGAACTTGTGAATAAAGGAAAAATTTCATGCATTTATTTTTTCATACATCAGTATTTTAATTCATGAAAGATCAAAAATAATTGTCGTTTTATTGCATCCAAAAAATCAGGTGTCATGAAATACTGAACATCCAATATTTCTTACGCCGGTCCTGACCGTCATCGAATTCGGCTTCGGAAATATTGCCTTATAGTTCAGCTACTTACCGCCAGCTGCGGGAGTAAAATATTTCGCTTCTCTGAAACACACTTATCCATCTATGAACCGGTGAAGGAACTACACAAAATTTAGCTTCAAATCGTTGAACTGGACTGTGTCTCTATGTATATTTAAACTCAATGATATTATATATTAATATTTCGGAAAGTATTCGCCTTATACCGATGTGATTAACTGTTGAAAAAATCATTGACTCGCAAAGGGGTTATTATTCAACCCTTAAACTTCGAAATTCGATATAACGGAAACCATTCGCCGTAGCATAACCATATTCTGTATGTAAAATTTTCTTCGCAGAATCCAACGAAATCATAAAAAAATAGGGTTCTCATTCAAAAACAGAAGTTATAAATTTTCGATCTTAGTTTTTGACACAAAATTCGAAACACGATGTGATCATATTTCTGAAATTCAAAAGATGCATGAATTTTCCACATTCTTCTACTTTGATGTAATGAGAACGGTTCACGCTCAGGATGTTGAGAATAAGAAAAACGAACATAATAATGACTACGAATATTTGATTTTTTTCCGGGTTTTTCTCGATATTTTGAAAAATATTTGAATGAATACAATGGTTTTAACAGAAATTAATTCATGATTGATTACTCAACCACATCAAAAAAGAAAAAAATTTGAAGGACATTAATATGTCGGATGCGCAATCGGTAAACACGACCGTGTCAGACAGCGAAAAAATTAGTGAGAAATTGTGGAAAAAGTGGGATTTAAATTATATAAGGAGTGAAAACAGCTGAATAAGGTGAGGTTTCACAGTTTTAAGGGCTTATCTTTGCTGGAAATTGCGAGAAACACGTATTCAAGATCTTAGTAAATATATCAGTGGTTATAATAACAATAACAAATCAGGAAGGCATTCTGTAACTGACGAGCCAGCGGTTGATGCGGGCTGGTGCCTGAATTGAGTAAGGAACTGGCAAAACCGATCTTCCGACGCACGGTGGTTATTGGAATAAGAACACGCAAGCTGTAACTGAAGATCACTAATGAGCGGAGTAGAGAAGAAAAGAAATAGGAGTGAGGAATACGAAGAAGTGTTTGGAGATAGTAAAAAGATACTTAGATCACCTAGTTATAAACAACATGAAAGGGAAGAGAGTGTGAATATGGAGGGCATAGAAGCAATGTTCGTAAAGATGATGGAACAATTAAAGGTGGAAATGAGAAAGAATACTGATGAATTGAAGACTGAGATAAATAGTGTGAGGGAGGAAATGAAGGAAAAAGAGAAACAGTGGCAGAGGGAGAAGAAAATTTTGGAGGACAGAATTAAAAAACTCGAAGATATAGCTGAAAATGAAGATAGAAGGAAAAGAAAGAACAACATAATTGTGAAAAACTTAAATGTACCTGATGGAAGAGAAGAAGAAGAGATCAAGAAGTTTGTTGCAGAAAAATTGGGAGCAAATGTGGAGATTACAAGGGCATTCAAGATAAACAAAGGAAAAAAAAATGAGATGGTATTGGCAGAGGTTCAGGACTGGAATCAAAAGCAGAGCATAATGAAGAACAAAAATAAGTTGAAGGGGCAACCTGCAATCATAGAAAATGATCTGACCGAAAAGGAGAGAAAGATACAGGGACAGATAATAGAAATCAGTAAACAAGAAAAAGACAAAGGAAAGACTGTTAGAGTTGGATATCAACGGATTAAAATTGATGGGAAAGTATATTTTTGGGACCAGTATGAGCAGGGTATGGTAGAGATGGACCCAAAAAAGAGGTCGTCAAAAAACTTATAGAAGTAAAAACTGACTGTAGGACCCACACGGCGAAGACACGGCAGACTAAGGATAAGAGTAAAAGGATGGCAGAGAAACAAAAACAGGAGTATTGGAAGTTGGGTACATGGAATGTGAGAGGTTTGAATGGTAAGGAAGTAGATTTGGAAGTCGAATTTGAAAAATATGATATAGATATACTGGCGCTGACGGAAACTAAGAAAAAAGGTGAGGGGCAACAATTTACGAGAAATGGACATTTACTGGTATATAAAGGAGTCGAAAAAGAAAACCATGGGGCAGCAGGTGTTGCATGTTTAATAAACAAAAGGTTAAGTAATGCTGTTGATAAATGGGAAGCTGTCACAGAGAGGATACTGATTTTATATGTGAAAAGGGGAAAAACAAATATGTCTATAATTGTAGTGTATGGTCCTAATGAAGATGCAAATAAGAGGGAGAAGGACGAATTTTGGGATGAACTACAATTAGCAACCGAAAAATGTAGAGCAAAAATCATGGTTTGTGGAGACTTCAATGGGAGAGTTGGAATGGGTGGAGCGAGGAATGATATAGTTGGAAGGTATGGAGAGGCAAAGAGAAACAACAATGGAACAAGGCTTTTAGATTATTGTAGAGTGAATGATATGATAGTAACAAACACCTTTTTTGAACATAAAGATAAACATAAGTTTACCAGACAGGGACACGGGTTGAATGAGAAATCGATTATAGACTATATATTAGTAGAAAAAGGCAACAGAGGGGAAATTGAAGATGTAAGAGTATATAGAGGAGCGGATATTGGTAGCGATCACTTTTTGTTGATCGCAAACATAAGAGGAAATGAAAATGATAAAAAACCTGGAAATGTACAACGGAATGAAAGATATGAGAAAATAAGAAGCTACAAACTAAGGAATGAAAACATGGCAAAAGAATACAAGGATATAGTGACCCAAAAACTGAATGGAATAGAGTTGGACACGGAAATAAGTGTTGAAGAGTTATGGAACAAATTCAAAACAGCCCTACTAGAATCAGCCAAGGAAGTATGTGGTAGCGTAAAAATCAATGGGAATAAAAAGTGTACATCATGGTGGAATACAAGAGTGAAGAATCACATAAGAGAAAAGAAAGGAAGTTGGCATAAATACTTACAGGATAGAACACCAGATAACTACCAGAAATATAAAGAAAAAAGGGAACTTGTGAAGAAGGCTGTGAGGGAGGAAAAAATGAGAAGTTGGAGAGAGTTTGGAGAGAGAATGGAAAGAAATGCAGGGGACAATCAAAAGTTATTTTATAGAGTATTGAAGAACATGAGAGAGGGTAAGCAGATTGGAAATGCATCTGTCCGGTCCAAAAAAGGAACATTATTGACTGAAGATCAAGAAATAATGGGTAGGTGGAGGGAGCATTTCATGGAATTACTGGGGGGAGAAGAAATTGAAAAGGATCGAAGAAGATTACATGATGAAAGAACGGATGATTTGTGTGAAGGCGACGAGGAGGATCAGATAGAAATTGATGAGGTGAATGAGGCAGTGAAGAGAGTTAAAAATGGAAAAGCATCTGGAAGAGATCAGATAACGGCTGAAATGTTGAAGAATATGGGAAAAAGGGGCATTGAAGTTTTCAGAGAAATTTGTCAGAAGGCATGGTCTGCAAAGAAGATACCAGAGGATTGGAAAATGGCATTGGTTGTACCGATATTTAAGAATGGTGATAAGAAGGAGTGCAACAACTATAGAGGAATAAATCTAATGAGTACAGCCCTGAAAGTGTATGAAGGCATTTTAGAAAAGAGACTCAGGAAGTGTATCGAGCATACTTTAGAACCCGTTCAGAGTGGATTCATGAAAGGCAAAAGTGTACAAGACCATGTATTCTCGATAAAACAGATCATACAGAAATTGAAGAGAAATGGAAAAAAAGGATATTTCGTTTTTATAGACCTTGTGAAGGCGTTCGATAGAGTAAAGAGAGAAAGAATGATGGAAATATTGAAGAAGAGAGGAATCACAGAACAACTAGTGCAATCCATAGAGAATGTATACAGAGAAAGTCTGAACAGTGTCATATACAAGAATATGAGGTCAGAATGTTTCCAGACTAAAGAAGGACTAAGACAGGGTGGAGTTTTGAGCCCGGCACTTTTCATCATTTTTCTGGATGAGATCATAAAAGAAACGAAGGAAAAAATGAAAGCTCTGATGGTCGGACATAGGAGGATGAGGAGGGTGGGGGCTTCAATATTTGCTTTCGCGGATGACATAGTTTTGATGGCAGGATCGAAAATTGCAATACAGGAAAATGTGGATATTTGGGACGAGACTCTAAAAAAGTATGGAATGGAAATAAATAAGAAAAAGACTAAGATTATGGCGGTCGCGGAAGTGAAGGAGGATGAAGATGTACAGATTACAATAGACAATGAACACATTGAGAAGGTCAATAATTTCACATATTTGGGGGTGGATATAGATAGCAGTGGTAGTCAGGAAGGGGATATTGAAAAGAGAATAGAAAAGGGAAATAAGTTATTTTATGCTATCAACAGAAAATTTTTGAGGAAAAGGGAAATAAAGGATAGAACAAAAATGACAGTATATAAGACTATATTCAGACCGGTTTTAACTTACGGATGCGAAACATGGGTAACTACACAAAGGAGCAGGAGCAAATTACAAGCAATGGAAATGAAGTATCTGAGGAGTGTTAAGGGTATAACAAGATTAGATAGGTGGAAGAACGAGGATGTTAGAAGAGATTTGGAGATAGAGTCGATGGAGGATTATGTAGGAAGAAGACAGATGGGATGGTGGGGGCACTTGATTAGAATGGAGAAAGAGATTCCTGCAAGACAGATATGGGAGGCGAGATTGGACGGGAGAAGAAAGAGAGGAAGACCAAGAATAAATTGGGACGATATGGTTACAAAGGAAATTACAAGAAGAGGAAAAAACATCACAGAAGCTAGATCGTTGGCGGCAAACAGAAAAGAATGGAAAGAGTTTATTGAGTTTAAGTTTTAATGGAATGTTAAATATTTTACATTTTTTTGTTATTTTGGGACCCAAACACCGAAAGGTATAATTGGGGATTAGATTATATATATGAATTTTCCACATTCTTCTACTTTGATGTAATGAGAACGGTTCACGCTCAGGATGTTGAGAATAAGAAAAACGAACATAATAATGACTACGAATATTTGATTTTTTTCCGGGTTTTTCTCGATATTTTGAAAAATATTTGAATGAATACAATGGTTTTAACAGAAATTAATTCATGATTGATTACTCAACCACATCAAAAAAGAAAAAAATTTGAAGGAAATTTTTTTACAAATTTATTTTCACTCCTTGTATAACCGGGAGTGCACAGGCTGAAAAATATTTGGGCTTAGTAGAGAATTTTCAACAATATCAAAATCCCAATTTTCAGATATCGAATATGTCCAGTTCTCCAGAAACGTCTAATATGCACTCGAACTTGGGACACCCAGTATATCATTTTCGTATTCATGTTGCGAAAACAAATGTGCAGTGACGACAATTATTATTGGATGAAACTTGTAACAAACATAACCTACTCATTATCAGAAAAGAACAATGAAAAACAGTTTTCAAGGTGATTATAATTTCGAAAGGAAGTGTTGAAGAAGGAGAACGTGACAATTACAGGCATTTTCAGGTAGTCGGAGGACCACGAAAAGCTTGAAGTGTGGGTTTCATACTTTCATTTCAGCATGTGGCGGACAATCCTAATTCTCGCTTTATGACAATATTGTTTGCAAATATCCTCTACCTCCACCGCGCTTATCCAAGCATCTTCGGTATGTACGGCAAGGCATCGATTTAAAACTTGATTGCGAACGCGACCTCCACCACGCTCATCCTTGCATCTTCGGCATGTACGTATCCAGGAGTTTTCGTGGATCAAGGGGTCAAAATCAATCAAGAAGTCTACCGCTGCGACATCCTCGAGGCCGTAGTACTTCCGTGGGCCAAGCAGCACTTCGGCGATACGCATTGGACCTTTCAACAGGACTCCGCACCGGCTCACAGAGCGAAAATGACGCAAGAATGGTCTAACATCCATTTTCCTTGTTTCATCTCATCTGCAAAATGATCTGTACCCAATGGACTACAGAGTGTGGTCGATTTTGGACCACAGGGCTTGTGCTAAAAAACACAAAAATTTGGAGTCGCTGAAGCAATATCTGCGCCGGAAATGAAACCGATTAACGCCCGAGGAGCTGCGGCCCATTGCCGAAAATTTCAAGAAGCATCTGAAGCTGTGTATCGCCGCCAAAAGAAGCCACTTCGAAACGGTTTAAATATATTATTAACAAATGTTCAAGCATTATTATTTGTTGTTGTTTTGTTCAATTTCTTCTGTTTAATAAAGTTTAATAAAGAAGAGTTTGTCCGAGGTTTTTCTTGTCATACTATACAATGGTTGCAACTGATATGTAGTCACCATTGAATACTCAATCATATCAGAATAAGCTAGAAAGAAATTATTTATTTCGCAGAATTTTAATACTAAAACAACGACAACTCAACAAACGAAAACAAATTCTTTCTTAATTAAAATTAAAAGTGCAGTTTTCAAATTTCCCGGAAAAATTCTTCAATCGTGAATCTTGGGATGTTTTCGAAACCTGAGGAGCGAAAACTTGACCACAAGTACTTGGAAGTTCGTTCACAAGAGAACCACTAGAGAATTCATGAGAATCTGTTACCGAATTCACAATCATCGTCGATACTTTGTTTTTGGAAAAAATGCTCTGCTCTATGTAACCTTCCGCCACAGATGCACTCTTCCATCTTCCGTGCATTTTTAACGTTCCATATGATGCACCAGCCTCAGTTAAAAGAGTTGCTGAAGTCCGTCTCAAACAATGTCCTGTATATTCATTTGCATTATCCAATTTAAAGTATTTGGCAATCATCGAAGGCACACTTCCTATGGTATTTTTGCCAACAGGTTGGATGGTGCACCGACCATTTCGGAACGTGAGGAAAAATCTAGGATTCTTCACTCCACTGGGTCTCAAGGATACATATTTTCTGACCAGCCCCAAAGCTCCTATTTTTTCTTCCTCTACAATGCTAAATCCTTTTGACATACCGGTTTTAGTTTCGGGTATTTTAACAAGTAAACAACTACCCTTATCTTCTATATATTTGATAGACATTTTCACTAATTCATCTCTCCTTAGTCCTCCAAAAACACCCATTATAAGAACTACTTTATGAAGAAGATGAATTTCATCAGGAGCTTCATTGATGAATGTATGAACTTGTTCTGCTGTCAAAACTTTGGATTTCTTCGGAATACATCCTTTAGATTTCATTTTTAAAAACGCTACTAGCCGGGAGAATTGTGAAATATTGATATTTTCATTGACAATCAGTGTAGATTTCAAAATAGAATATTTCGTCCACAATGACGCAGGACAAAATTTTTCAGACTGAAATAAAAAAAAATTACCCACACATGAACAAAATGAAAAATGAAAGAGCATACCAATTCTTGAAAGTACGCCAATAACACTGTTTCATCTATAGCAATTATTTCATTTTTCAACTTCCATTGAATGGAATGTTTCATAATACTTGTCGTAGACGAGTCTGGATTTTTCTGGTAATAGATTATTTGCAGCTTTGGCTGCATTTTCAATTATATTATTTGGCAAATTGCTATTCATTTCTGTTATTTCTTTAAATCTTCACAACGAAAACAGTAATGACATTCACTTAATAAAATGATGACAGCAATAACGAACTTCAAAATATTAACAAGTGCCATGGTTACTACTGAAAGTTAAATGGAAAAAAAATCATAGGAGCAATCGAATTTTATTGTAATTAAATGATATATTCGTGAAAAATAAAATCTTGTATGCACCACGAGCGTTATTAGATCCTAACGCCCATCGGGCAACATTCATCCCTCGGGCCGAATGTTTCCCTCCGGGCGTTAGGATCCATATAACGCACTTGGTACATAAATAACTATTAGGTCGGTAGAAAATTCCGAACAATATCATAAAGCCAATTTTCATATTTCAAATATGTCCAGTTCTCCAGAAACGTCTAATACCTGGTACGCCATGTATATATGACCCTATAATACCTAATGAAGAATAGGGTATTAGCATAATGCGGCGCTATGGTTACAGGCATTAAATAATGAAGAGTGCCATGAAGTTTTTGTTTCTCGAATTTTTTAGTTTCACCATCAAATTTTGACCAAAACATTCTTACCGATCAATACTCAACGGTTTTAAAAAAAGTAAGAAACTACATGTAAAAAAACTCGCATTCCTATACCCAACCAAAAACGAAATGAAGTTATCGTTCAAAAATGGCAAAGCGAAAATAGGACACCCTGTACCGTAGTTATAAGGTATTTTTGATATCAGATAGTGATTGATAATTTCAACGCAACATTCATTGGTGGTTTCAATAGCTTATATGTAGGTACCATCATTTTTGCGATATAATAATTTTCTGACATTCATTCTTGTTTGAAGACAATATTAATTACCTATTTCCTGAAGTCGAAGATAACCAGCACCTACCTACTCCTCCGACGGCTACATAGCTAATACATAGATTATAATTTTGATAACTCGACGAAAATGGTTCGGTTTATTCAGAATTGATGTAAATTGTAAATAAATCAAGCTGAATGCATGCAATGAGAATGGAGATTTTGAATAATAGAAAATTATAATGATTTTGATAGTCTACCAATTGTACTTTGTTTCCATATACGCCGAGATTCGCATTTTTTTCAGATATTCAAATATTCTAGGCTGCAGATATACAACATTGCAAACTTCGGAATGGATATTTGATACATCGGACATCAATGAAACCGAGAAGATGTGCACGTCTACGTTCTTAATTTCGCTCGTATAAAAAAAGAAAATGAAGTTTATGTAATTCTCAGTATAAACAGGGTGATTTTTTTAAGTGTTTCATTTGATGTATTCGAGGAAGGAATTTCGATACAAATTCAAAATTTTTTATTTTTGTTTTGGAGTACATGAACTCAATTTCTAAAATATTTTCAAGCCGAATCTACTTCCGGTTCTACCAGAAACGATGTGAACTTTGTTAGTTCAAATGCAACACCCTGTATATTTATACATATTTGAATTTTTTGACAGACAGATTGTAACAAATTAGTGTTCATATCTTCAAAATCCCTCATTGTAAGAATCTTCTTTTGCAACAGTGGAACAAAAGAAAGTACACTGATACTGCTTATTGTATGAATTATGAGAAAATGAAATGTTTGGCACACTCTATAGCTAGTTTTTGACGAGGAATCGATCGGAATTACAAAATTATATGGTTCCATTTGAAAATAATCAGATTTTATAGTTTTGTTGAGGCTCACTTAGAAGCCCCGTTTCAGACACCCTGTGTACCTAGTATTTTCTCATAATTCATACAATAAGCAGTATCAGCGTACTTTCTTTCCACTGTTCCACTGTTGCAAAAAAATTCATACAATGAGGGATTTTGAAGATATGAACCATAATTTGTGACAATCTTCCTGTCAAAAAAATTGAGAATCACGCTGTAACTCAATAATCACTTGATGTGGTTGCACATATCAGACATCAAATCATGGCAGAATTGAAAGAGGAATTCAAATATGTATAAATATACAGGGTGTTGCATTTGAAATAACAAAGTTCACATCGTTTCTGGTAGAACCGGAAGTAGATTCGGCTTGAAAATATTTCAGAAATTGGGTTCATGTAATCTAAAACAAAAACACAAAATTTTTAATTTGTATCGCAATTCCTTCCTCGAAAACGTCCAATGAAACAACTAAAAAAATCACCCTGTATAGTAGGAATATTTCATCTCATAATATCTACTACCTACTTTTTATGAAGAACTTCAATTCAATCAACTTCAATCATGTTTACGATCACGCTATATAATATATTATAATTCTTTTTTAAATTCATATAGGTCCATATTAAATTCACAGTATTAAAGGTATTTTAGGTATTTATTATGAAATTTTATCCTGAGAAAGAGGCAGAATTGAACTAAGAAAAAACAACGTTTTATGGTAATATGTCCGAAATATGTATATTGAAGTAATTTCATGCAGTCATGACAACATGATGAATAATTCGGTCAGGTATGTTTACATTACGATAACCGTGTAAACTCAATTACTTCCCAAATATCCCGTGCCGAACATCCTTCAGTGGTATTCTATCATAAACTGTCATTTCAACTATGAATAAGTTACATTGGTAATGTTCTGAACTGAGCAGGTAGAAATATCCTCACCTTGATTAACAGGTTCTGTTACATATTTTTTAACCTTTCACTGCACTGGGTATTACTGATATTCGTTTTGAATGAGAAACAGTCGAGATCATAATATGTTCCAGGCATTGTTCTTATCGTCACAACCGAAAACACAATCAACTTTCAACATTTAGTTGCAGAATACTGCATGGAAAAGACTTTCCGGAAAGGAAACACGGATAAGCTCTACTGCATTTTCGTTTATGCGACGTTGCCAGGCAACTTATCTATTTGTCGGCAGTCGGCACCGATTCTCGTATACCTACGTCCTACATGTGCTGAGGTAGGATAACAAGTAGGTGATCGTTCATTACCTGTCCATTCACCAGAACCGGTACAACTGTTGGAGTTTCGGTTCAGGGAAGGAGAGAAGAATATTCATTTTTCTTGGCACAGGAGTTCATTTGTACGGATTAACACTTGCCGGCGTCCCAGAGTGGGACAATGGACTAATAAATGACTTTTTTCGTTCTCTGTATTGGGTGAATATAGTAGAATAGAGTAGGCGCCGATCGGTGATCTTATTCAAAAATACCTTGAATTAGTTGAATTGTTTGTCATCCAACACTTCCGATAAATTACAGTTCAACATAAAAAAAAAATTTCTCCCATGACATTTAAAAGCGATAAATATCCCCATAATTATTATTTTCATTCTCAACTTGCGTAAAAAGGGAGTTGTCAACTTTTTTGGAGATGATTTTGTCGTTACAAGGATTTCAAAACTATCACATGCCCCACTTGCACATATTATGTAATCAATACCAAAACATTGTGTTTATTATTTGTTTGTTTTGATTGCCAGCAATCCCATTCGGGTATTCTCATCATGACGAATTGAATGATGTCTATAATAGCACATATCTAATCTATTTCAGACTCCCACAAGCCTTCATAAACAGTTTCTATGTCATATATAGGGTGTTTCACCGGTGGCGCAGATGCTGATTCAACGCGGAATCATTAAGGTCAATTCGGGCTATATTTTGAAATTTTTTCGAATACACAAATATACTCGGGAAAGTGGTAGGAACCAAATACATATATGTTTTTTCTTGTATTTAATTGCAGATTTAGGAAGCATGGGCTTAGACATCCCATATATGTCTTTGAAATTCACGGTTTCGAGGGTATGTCGATTTTTTGGAAATTTTAGCATCGATGGCTATCTCCGTTATTTTTGATCACCCTGTATAGTTCAAATTAGCAAAGTTGTAGTATTTGTCGTCAAAATCTGATGACAAAATTGACATATTATGTCAATCGATTGTCAGATTTTTAACATATGTCTTGCTTATAATTTATATATAATTTGCAGTTTATCGATTCTCCTTGCAAATATAATTAATTTGATGTATCACAGGCAAACTTACGTTCAACTGTTTTTGAGATATAAACCATTGAAAATCGAGGTTTCACTTTTATTGTTATATCAACAAACGAGTTTATACAGGGTGTATCATTGGTAAATGAACATACGGTAACCTGAGCTAGAGCTACCCTCAGCGAGTCCAAAAAACCGATATATGATAGGTCTAATCAATTCCATAACCGAGATACAGGGTTGTTTATGTATTCACCAAAAATTTCAATTCCTCATAACTTTTGAACCAACCAGTATAGTCGGTTGATATTTGGAACGTATTATTCACCTACAGGTCGATCGATTTATTTTTGAATTTCCAAAAAATTCCAGGTCCGTATTTGAAAAACATGGGACTTCTTCCTAGCTGAGATTTTGGAAATTGATTGAGATATTTGATAAGAGCAGAAAATTTTCAATGGGGTTCAGTAGATTTCATTGTCCCGCACGTCATTTTGCTGAAAGAGAGCTTCATGGAAAGATCCAATTGAATATTGGATTTCCACAAAATTCTCAGGAAAATCGTACAATCGTAGGTACATTATGATCAAATTGAATTTTTTCTGTCCCACTAATTGCACATTCGAATTTCATAATATTCTGAGTAATCATTTGGAGTTATTTCCGGAAAAACAATATTCATCGAGAAAAATTTATTTGAAGTCAACAAAGATGAACAAATAACTGAAGAAACATAAAAACTTAACGTGAATTACAGAAGGTGCTCGAAAGTACCACCATTTTGTTCAATACACATTCTTGCCATCTTCAAAATATGTCTGATACTTTTTTGAGCATGTTTGGATTATAACGTATTTCATTGCAGGCGACTTCGATACGTTGCATGAGGATATCCCCACTTCCTATTTCAGATATACTGAACATTGTAAATAACCCCAAATGATATAATCAACAGAATTTAAATCTGGTGACCTAGCGGGCCAGGCATGCGATCCACCTCTGCCAATGCACATATTTGGCAAGTTCTGATCTAAAAATTGGGGTGGAACTCCATCATGCTGAAAATGCATTCCTGCATTGTCCGTACCTTCGAGTAATACAGGAAGATGATTTTGGAGGAAATCTAAGTAAAGATCACCCGTAAGTCGTCTTGGTAGGACGTGTGGTCCAATCAATCGGTTTTTATAAACGCCACACCATATGTTTTTTGAAAATTTGTATTGGGATTTCGTATGCCTGACTGCATGCGGATTCTCTTTATCCCATTCATGCGAATTCCTCATATTGAAGACCCAATCCTTCGTGAATATGGCTTCATCGGTAAATAAAATTCTGTTGACCATCATTTCGTAAAATCCAGCTACTAAAGTTAGTTCTTTTAATTTCATCACCTGGTTCCAATCGTTGTACTTTCTTGCGATGAAAAGGGTAAAGATTATTTTTCTTCAATCTACGCCATACAGTCACATGTAGCACATTCAGAGCATAATCAATTCTTCCAGTACGATTTTTCTGAGAGTTTTGTGGAATTCCAATTGTTGTGGCCCTTTTTTGATAATATATGTGATGAAATTTATCTATATATGTAAAAATGAACAGTATCATTTTATTTAAGAAACCACATTCTATTTCCTTTTCTATGTTTCATTTAATTTTAAATTAGAGAATGCTTTGTTTTGTCAATTGTTTATTAACGTCATTTTAGATTTCAAATATTGTAAATTGAGACCTCAAGAAATAGCATTGTTTTTGATTTCTTTCAGGTTCGTAAGTTATTCCTTTTAGTTAGAAGAGTTTGTTTGTATTATTTTCAACTAAAGAAAATAAATCTTTCAGATTCAGACATCAAATCATCTATTTCTTTGAATAGAAAATAAGGATTGAATTCCATTCTTATAAATCAAAAACGTAAGCTATCTGGTTGATATTCGAAGGACTGCACTGAGATTTCGAGCTACAATGACCACATCCATGAAAATTTGCATAGCTTTTGAAACATCGAATACTGATACGAGGAAAAATGTATTTAAATTCAAGTGGATTCAGACTACAGAAACAGAAGAATATTATGAAATACCAGAAGACAAACAGAATCCTTATGACCACCAGGAACTTTTTGCTGTACCGAAGATGAAAAATATTTTGAGATCAATGAAAACAAGAGGTTCATTTCGTACGTGCGTTATTTCTCTAACTCCGGAATTGAAAGAAATATATTTTGATGCTGAAGAAGATGTGATGTTTAGGGATGAGTATCTACAAATTACTTATTCACCTGCATATGTGAGAACAGAATTTGGACGAGAACTAGTAGAATCACAAAATACAAGAGAACTGTCAGGCAAGTCCAAGGAGAATAAAAGGGATTTCAAGAAGATAAAGGACGATTTTGTGCTGAATAATTTTGATGGGAAGAATGTTTCCGTGACTTTATGGTTAGAAAAATTTGAGACGGAATGCACGCGTTGTGGAGTTGAAGAAGATAGAGACAAAATTTTAATTTTACGTTTATTTCTGGATGGAATAGCGAAAGACTGGTTTGATTCTAAATTAATAATATTAGGTTTGGACAAGGATTTTCAAATATGGAAAAATAACTGCTTAGATAGTTTTTTTGAAACGAGCTGGCATAAGTATAGAGAGGCATATTCGTTTAGGTACATAGGAGGAAGTTTAGTTGATTACGCTTTCAGGAAAGAAAATTTGTTGTTGAATCTCCGAAATAATTTTCCAACTGACATTTTAATTGACTTAGTTGTGACAAGTTTGCCAAAATTTTTACAAGATAGAGTTGATAGATCAAATGTAACAACTTTTGAGAAATTATTAGGTGAGTTACGAAAGTTAGAAGGTCTAACAAAATCTGATAAGAGTCGAACTATCAAAAATGGTAAAACGAATAAAACTGCCGAACAAATTTCTTCACCAACAACTAGGAAAATAGATAAGAAGGAACCATGCTCAATTTGTGATCATAATGGTTTCCCAGGGAGATTTCATCCAGAGGCTCTATGTCGGCTAAAGAATAGGAGATTCAATAATTTCATGCAAGAGAACGTATATGGTAACATAAGAACGGTGAACAATGTTGGGGTACAGGATGAATTAAATGAGGCCATTCCCAATCAAAAAAACTAGTTTTGTTGCCATTGATTAAATTGAGAGTGTTCGTAAATGATAATGAATTATGTGGAATTTATGATTCAGGTTCAAATGTTACTCTTATGAATTCTAAGGTGGCAGATGAGTTACGTCTACACATTCAAGAAGATAGGAACACATTCAAAACAGTCAATGGCAGGGCAAATTTTTCAGGAAAAATATCTACAAATATGATCAATGATATTGAAAAAGAAGTTGTGTTTTTTGTAATTAATGATAATAATTTCGAGTATGATATTCTACTCGGATTAGATTCTATTTTCAATTTCCAATTGAAACAAGATTTCGATTTGAATATTTATCAAAGATTAGATGTGAATGCAGAGAGAAAGATCGATTTTTTTTGTAGTAATATTGATAAAAATGATTACAATATCAATTTCAATGAAGGAATACCAATAGAACTTTTCGAAGCAAAATTAGAACAAATCAGAGGAATAAGATTGAAATTATAATAAATAAATATGACAATATTTTTGCAAAACACAAATTTGATATTGGTCAGGTGCAGAATAACGAAGCACATATAAAACTGTTGGAACATAAATTTGTAGCTAAAAAACCATACAGATGTTCAATGGAGGATCAAAAAGAGATAGAATTCCAAATAGGAAAATTGTTGAAAGCGAATCTGATAGAAGAATCTTCCTCACCTTTTGCAGCACCAGTCACTTTGGCATATAGAAGGGATGAGGGAGCTAAGACCAGATTATGTGTTGATTTCCGTGAACTCAATAAATTAATTGTTCCCGATCCACAGCCTTTCCCATTGATTGATGAAATCTTAGCCAAGACACGAAATGCAAAATTCTTTACTACATTAGATGTAAATTCTGCCTTTTGGTCGATTCCTGTTCGTATCAAAGATAGATATAAGACTGCTTTTGTGACGCAAAATGGTCATTGGCAATGGAAATGTTTACCTTTTGGACTTAAAACATCTCCAGCGATATTTCAACGTATTTTGAATAATATTATCAGAAAATATAACTTAAATTCATTCTGCCTAAATTATATAAATGATATTCTAATATTTTCTTCAACATTTGAGATTTGAACAACATATAGAACATTTGGAGGAACTCTTGAAAGCAATATGTGAGGAAGGATTTAGACTTAAATTTATCAAATGTAATTTTGTCAAAGAAGAAGTCAGATATTTAGGACATATTGTGGGAAATAATACAGTACGACCCATAAATGACAATTTGATTTCCATTAGGAACTTTCCTCCACCAGATAATCGGAAGAAGATAAAGCAATTCTTGGGTAAGGTAAATTTTTATCATAAATATATAAAAGATTCGGCTAGATTATTAGAACCGTTGCATAATTTACTGAGGAGAGATTGGATTACTGGTCATTGGATTGTCAGGAGGCTTTCATTAAGGTTAAGGACATCCTTTGTTCTGAACCAGTTCTTGCAATTTTCGACCCAAATGCGTATATTACCATATATACTGATGCCAGTATTCTAGGAGTAGGGGCTGTTCTTAAACAAAAACAGATTGATGGTGAAATGAAACCCCTGGCATATTTTTCTAAAAAACTGAATAAATATCAGAAGAATAAAAAAGCAATATTCCTAGAATGCCTGGCAATTAAAGAGGTATTAAAATTTTGGAAATATTGGCTGATAGGAAAAGAATTCGCTGTTGTTACTGATCATAAGCCATTAGAAGGAAAAGAATTGCGCACAAGACCAGATGAAGAGTTGGGTCACATGATGAATTATTTATCACAATTCAATTTTGAGATTAGATATGAACCAGGAAAAAAAAATGTAGAAGCAGATTGCCTTTCTAGAAACCCAGTTCTGGAAGAAACGGAAAATATGGACGAATGTATAAGAACAGTAAATTTGGTGGCATTGAATGAAATAAAAACCGATCAAAAGAATAATTTACTAATGATAAATAATATGGGAAGAACTGTTGTAGAGAAAGATATATTTTACACATTGCAAAAGAGTAACAAAAAAATAATTTTATCAAATGATTTCGGAAAAGATTTGATCAGAAAATTGCACAAGCATTATGGCCACATTTGTGCTAGTAAGATAAATAAAAAAATCAGAAAGTTTTATTTCATTCAAAATATAGATTCGCTGGCGAGAGAAGTTTGTGGTTCATGTGACATATGTTTTAAAAATAAAACGAGAGTGGGTAAAAAGTATGGTCTTCTTTCACAACTGGGCCCAGCAAAAGAACCATTTGAGATAATGTCATTAGACACAATTGGAGGCTTTGCTGGAAATCGGTCTTCAAAGAGATACCTTCATCTCTTAGTTGACCATTTTACTCGATATGCATTTGCGTGTACTTCTAAACACCAAACAACCGAAGACTTCATCAAATTAATAAATAAAATTCAAGATAAACGACTAATCAAAACACACGGAAAGAAATCTATCCTCAAATCAAGAATCCCAATATTCTTGAAATATTAGAGTTGTTTCAAGTATATACAGGGTGAGTCTTTGACTTGTACATATATTTTAACTGTAGATTCTTGATGCTAAAGGAAACCTTTTTTTCATTTTCCATTTTTCCGAATTCGGCTCTGTTAAAGAGATATAGCCATTTGAAAAAAAAAGTTGAGCTTAATGCGTGCCTGGATCAATTCTCTGCAAACACCTCAAAGTTCATACTTTTCGATTGAAATTGAGGTGATTATTAAATGTTCTGGTTGATACAATTAGAAAATACTCAAGCACTGACCTTATTTGAATAAGAATGTTACAAACACGATATTTCCTAACAAAACACTCAGTTCTGTCCGATCATTTCGGCAATTGAAAAGCTATATTTCTCCCACCAAAATAAGTTCCTCCTTCGATTTTCCTGAAGATTAGTTTGTAAACACAAATAATTTGTTCATATTTTCCTCGATATTCTAAAACGATCGCATAAAAAATGGTTTTTCACTAACCTATCCTAACTCCATTAACCAAAGTCATATGATTCAGGGTCAATGACATAAGCTTACCACATTCTCTGTGATATAGCACAGAACTATAGAGAAGACGATGCCAGATTGCCGATTTTCTCTTCAAACAATGCGAACTCAAGAAAGCAGTACGTCCCCTATCGCGCTACGTTCCTAATTTCAGTTGCCATGCATCATCGTTTGTTTTTCTATGCCATGCATCCACGGCCTTCTGAAGGGAAGAGTAGGCCCTTAGACCCTTTGTCTAAGAGTAGGCCACTCTTCCCTTCAGAAGGCCGTAGATGTAACCGCGATGCTCTGTGCTCCAACCAGTCCAACCTAAAACGTTATAGCACGGCATAAACAAATTTCACGCTTTATTTATTTACAGAGAATGAAGCAAACAGGTGATGATTATGTAAATGACTTTCAGTGAATTAATGCAATATTATTAGTGTCGTTCTGGTGTCGAGTTATATTGTTTCGATAGATATTTTGCTGAAGGACTGGTAACAATGAATTTCAAATAGAAACTGCATATAAAATGAATAATTTTATGTCCCACGATTGTGGAATTTTATTATCACATATCTCTACATCCAACTTTTTTCATCATAGAGTCTTGACAAAGTTGAAAAACATTCTGACAACGTTGGTAACTTGTTGAGAGGCCAGAGAAAAATCATATTCCATGAGATTTGACTCAGGGCAGCATTCAGGGTATTCTTGAAATTCATGATTTTTTCCTCTAATTCAATCTTATACAATTAGGAATAACTTGAGAACGACGCGTGTTATTGAAAAAATATAAGAATACTTTTGTTTTCTAAAATAATTAATTCTTTCGAAAACGTGAACCGTTCATCTTTTTCAAGTGGTTTTATAGTATTTTTGCGTGAATTTATAAGTCGACTGTACTGTAACTTTTTTACCAGTAGAAATATGAAATAAGTTTCAATTGAGGAATATACACCATGAATAGAGTAAACAATCAACCAAAATTCAGTTCATTCGAAATATCGGTTCCGAATATATGGAAAGAATAGTGTTAATTTCATGGATTTTTGACACCCTGTATCTTCCAAACGAAACCGAATTTTGAAAAATGGTATGGGTAAAAAGTGTTTCGTTTGATGAGATGAATCTACAGTTAAAATATATGTACAAGTCAAAGACTCACCCTGTATAGAATCAAAACAAGTAAAAAGGGAAATTTTGTATACTTGGAATGAATTTATTTTACTCAAAAAACATATACTTGATTGAAGAATGAAATTCTCCATCGGAGTAAATTATTTATTCAATCCAAACTATTCACTTTTATCAATTCGAGAGTACTTCTATATTTCAGGTAACTATATGATATCTTGACTTCGAAAATATAATATTCTCAGTTCGAGAATTGGAATATCCTCATTCCATGTGTTATATTCAAGAAATTGACGTAAAATTATGAATTGAATAATTAATTAATCAATCAATAATGATTCGAGAATATTTCGCCAAAATGAATAAAATCGAAAATAAAATATTGTTCAGATTTTAGATTATATGTATACGATGAGTTGGAAATCTGAAAAAAGTTACCATTGAGATAGATAGACTCTCCTTTCAAAATACATATACACTGTATGGATTGAAATATGAAGTTGAAATCATGAAAAAATTGTGAAAATATAATTTGAAAGAAATTTTCAATTAGGTACTTTTCACAAATCTATTTATAATAAAATTATGTGATGAAACATTATAGAAAAAAAAATCACCAAATCTATTACACTCTGTAAAACATTTCTCTTGGTGTAATTCCATAATTTTGAAAGGGAAAGAAAGAAGTTGTTGAAAAATTCATCGTATTTGTAAATTTGAGTGAAATGACATGCATTCACTTGATCCAAGTGTAATTTTCAGAATATACTAAGATGCCAATTCTTCTTCCGGTAGTTAGGCAACATGCATGAATAAGAGGGACCGTGATCCGTTTGCGAGCAGTTTCATCGTAATCCAAGTATATAAATTTCTCCATCCACTAGATCCAAGTGAATTATTCGACAATATACGGTCTTTGGGTTAACAATGCCAAACCTCTTTACTTCTGTATTTATGCAAATAAAGTATTGGTATTGAATGTGGTGTCGAAATCGTTCGAGGATGTTACAACCCCAGAAAGGGCCTAGTATTAATAAGGGCTCTATAGCACCCTTACTTGTTGATTTTTACTTCGATTTCATTATATAGGCATTAAACTTGAGACTGTGAATTATCTCAAAAACTATCAACTTTAGAAGAATATGTTCCAAGTGAAAATTGTTAGATATCACATCTTGTTTGCACCTTAACCTGTTCAAGGTTATTTCAGAGCCAACTTGATTTTTAATGAATTTTTATTGAAGAGAATGTATCTAATTTTTCCATATACAGGGTGAGTCTTTGACTTGTACATATATTTTAACTATAGATTCCTCCCATCAAAAGAAACACTTTTTTCCCATACCATTTTTCAAAATTCGGTTCCGTTTGGAAGATACAGGGTGTCAAAAATCCATGAAATTAACACTCTTCTTTTCATATATTCGGAACCGATATTTCGAATGAACTGAATTTTGGTTTATAGTCTACTCTATTCATGGTGCATATTCCTCAATTGAAACTTATTTCATATTTCTCCTGGTAAAAAAGTTACAGTATAGTCGACTTATAAATTCACGCAAAAATACTATGAAACCACTTGAAAAAGATGAACGGTTCACGTTTTCGAAAGAATTAATTATTTTAGAAAACAAAAGTATTCCTATATTTTTTCAATAAAACGCGTCGTTCTCAAGTTATTCCTAATTGTATAAGATTGAATTAGAGGAAAAAATCATGAATTTCAAGAATTCCCTGAATGCTGTCCTGAGTTGAATCTCATCGAATATAATTTTTTTCTCTGGTCTCTCAACAAGTTACCAACGTTGTCAGAATGTTTATCAACTTTGTCAAGACTAAAATCTCTATGATGAAAAAACGTTTGATGTAGAGATATGTAATAATAAAATTCTACATTCGTGGGACATAAAATTGAATTCTAAGAAGCATGAAATTATTTTATAGGCAGTTTCTATTTAAAATTCATTGTTACCGGTCCTTCAGCAAAATATCTATCGAAACAATATAACTCGACACCAGAACGACACTACTATATCACATCAATTCACTGAAAGTCATTTACATAATCATCACCTGTTTGCTTAGAATATTTGTTTTATATTCTAAGCCTGTTTGCTTCATTCTCTGTAAATAAATAAAGAGTGAACTTCGTCTATGGGATCACTGACTAAAGTTTTAGGTTGGACTGGTTGGAGCACAGAACAACGGTCTTGCGTCACGGCTACAATGGCTTCATCCACGCCGTGGATTCCACGGCCTTCTGAAGGGAACGTAGCGCTATATTGGCGAGAATCAGAACTACTCTTTTGGCAACGCCTAGACGGCTTTAGCGATTGTGATAGTTCATCCGCCTAGGAGCATATGCTCCTAGCATCCGCTAACGATAGGGGACGTACTGCTTTCTTGAGTTCGCATTGTTTGAAGAGAAAATCGGCAATCTGGCATCGTCTTCTCTATAGTTCTGTGCTATATCACAGAGAATGTGGTAAGCTTAGGTCATTGACCCTGAATCATATGACTTTGGTTAATGGAGTTAGGATAGGTTAGTGAAAAACCATTTTTTATGCGATCGTTTTAGAATTTCGAGGAAAATATGAACAAATTATTGGTGTTTACAAACTAATCTTCAGGAAAATCGAAGGAGGAACTTATTTTGGTGGGAGAAATATAGCTTTTCAATTGCCGAAATGATCGGACAGAACTGAGTGTTTTGTTAGGAAATATCGTGTTTGTAACATTCTTATTCAAATAAGGTCAGTGCTTGAGTATTTTCTAATTGTATCAACCAGAACATCTAATAATCACCTCGATTTCAATCGAAAAGTATGAACTTTGAGGTGTTTGCAGAGAATTGATCCAGGCACGCATTAAGCTCAACTTTTTTTTTCAAATGGCTATATCTTTTTAACAGAGCCGAATTCGGAAAAATGGAAAATGAAAAAAAGGTTTCCTTTAGCATCAAGAATCTACAGTTAAAATATATGTACAAGTCAAAGACTCACCCTGTATAAGTATGTAGTATGAAATATTTCGTTTAGAGTAAATTTTTATAAGGGTAAATATCAAAGTATCCTAAAAATGTTTCTTTAAAGATGTAAACAGAAATCATCAAATCTGGAACATTCAGAAATTCCAAAATTTTGAAAAAAAAGTAGAACTAAAAATTCAAGTGAAACTATATATTACTAATCTTGACAAAATTTTCATTCACTTGGTCCGAGTAAGATATTCAGCGATAAACTATAATACGCCAATTCTCCTTCCGGTAGTTAGGTTTTATCGTAATCCAAGTATATGAATTTCTCAATCCACTAGATTCAAGTAAATTATTCAACAATATACTAAAAAGCGCCCTCTATTCAGTGCCCAAAAGGGGATATCACTCTCGATCTTGATTCGACTTGTTCATATCGCGTCTTTCGTCCAAGTTCAGTGTGTTGAAGAAAGTTTACCAATTTTTAGTGAAATGTGGAAAAATTATTGGGACAATAGGGATGCTCGGGCAGTGTTAGCAAGCTATTTCAAGATAAGATATGTTAGCTATGTATTGATTTAAATTTAAATTCAGATTTAAAAAAAAACATAATTTCTTCTTTGAATCTTATACGTTTTGAATCACCAAGCTGTTTTCTTTTTCGATAAATTTAATACTTGAAATACTCTAGGTGCGCATCTCTTACATTTCTAAGAACATTCATTTTCAAAAATCCTATTACATTGGGATTATCAATTTTTCAGAACAAGATATTTCCTTAGAGCTCTTAAAAAATCTCAATGATCATGATCTCATACCTACCTTAGGAATGAAAACTGATTTCAAGGAAAATCAAAGAGATGAATTCTGAAGCAAGTGAAATATTTTTTATTTTTATCAAATGAATTCGCTTTTACTACTTCTAAAAATGATTTTTCGAATTACACAATACTGTACTAGCATCGTTGAATAAAAAAAAAGAGCGATAATCAACCAGTTATACCATATTTTCTTATGTAACTTACGAATTTTGAATTATTAGATTGAAATGGTCTCGTACAGTACTGTTGTATCTTTTTTGGGGGGAATAGCTCATCATATCACTCATTATAGAATAAGGATAATAATTCAGAGGATACAGAATTTATAAATATTATCCAAGAGCAGAGGCAGAAAACAATACAATGGAAAGGAATGGTGCCGCCCTATTTGTTGGTTTTGGGACAGTTTCTATTAGAACCGAAAAGCTTTTTGATTATTGTTGAAAACCTCTACCATCAGTTCTCCTCTGCACGTAAGGCATTCAAAATTATTTTCAAATGTTTCACGTTTTTAATGTTAATTATCCCTTTCAGTGCCAGTACCTTTATGTGATTATACTGCGATGTGTACATATATATTTTTTTATTTGTGGTTCTTCTGATATTTCTTCTGTTCTTGATTGTATTCTTATTTATATGTGATAATATTTTTAGGATTATGATTTGTCTTATAGGATAGATTTTTTATTTGTGGTAGGTACTTATTTTTTCACATCAGTTATTATTGGGTTTATTTGTACCTAGTCCAGTTGATTATATGTTGAATTTAGCATTTTCTCTATTTGTTTTCAGTGATCAATTTTATACTTTTGTTTGTTTATAATTATTTCAGAAGTATAATAAATTTGTTTTCAATTCTTATAAGCCTCGTTTTATGAATATAATCCTCATCCTGAAATCACAGCAATGTTAAACGATTATCGTATTTCAAATAATTTCACTATTTGTCAAAACAAGCATAAAATAAATCTCATTATTCATCTTGAGAATATAATATACTGAAACTGAATATACAGAATTCTCATTGGTTCAGAGTGAGAATATAAATGGTTTGGACCAAACAGGTATTTACTTCTTGTAAGTAGACCGAAAACTAAATCTGAAGTTAATATTCACTCAAAACCATTATTGAATGAAATTTGATTTGAAAATATGATATACTCAATTTAACAATTTTCTGATGTTGGATTGAGTGAAATTATTGAGTTCATTCAAGTATTTGGTATCTTTGCTTCGAACGAAGAAACTACTGAGATTAAGATGTACAATAATTCCATTTGAGATTATGTTTCCCTTAGATGAAATATTTCTAATACTCATTTCAAAATTCTCATTTTACTCACAAGGAATATATGAATATTCTTGAATCAATAATACGTGATTTATTAAATTCAAGTATATGATATACTTAGTCGAAAGAATTATTTTATTTGAATTCTGAGAATAAGGTATACCTACTTGAATCGACTAAATCTTATTCTTGCTCATATATGAATCTATCATTTACTTCAATCAAATATTATCCACTTGGTACGAGAATAGATTTCTTTCCGTGCATTATTAACAGATCAATACCCAGGAATAAATTCGGAAAAATTCAGACAGCACATAAAAAATTTGAATATACAATTGATTTTTACAGCAGTAGATTGTCCCTTTTCAAATGGTTTGAATGAACGATTAAATCAGACATTAGTGAACAGAATAAGATGCAAACAAAATGAGAAGAAAAATAGAGCTTGGACGAAAATTGCCGATGAATGTATTGAAGAATACAATAGGACAGACCATTCTGTAACTGGATATAGCCCAGAATATTTACTTTATGGAAAAAATGATCCCATTGCTCCAGAAGAACTTATTGAAAAAAGTAATTTATCAAGAGATATGGAAACAGCTTATAAAAATTCTTTACGTTGTCACGAATATAATAAAAAACTAGTCGACAAGGATAGGAAACATTATAATTTTAAAATTGGAGATTATGTTTATGTTGAACATAAATCAAAATTGAACAGAAAAAAACTTGATGAAATAAGAATAGGACCTTTTCCAATAGTGAAGAAAATTTCCGACAATATCTATGAGATAGACATTGGACAAAGGAAAAAGGACAATTATTATTTCCATGTAACAAAGTTGCTTCCATATGACAACGCCAACATATAGTGTTTGTTCAGGGGTGGTTTTCAGGGGGGGGGCGACAGGGGCGATCGCCCCCCCCCCTAAACTTTAATTTTATTAGGTCAACATAATAATCGAATGAAATAGGTCTGACTGGCATGACCCCTGATACCTGAAAAGTAAATATATTCAATATACAGGGTGTCCCAAGTTCGAGTGCCCATTAGACGTTTCTGGAGAACTGGACATATTTGAAATCTGAAAATTAGGATTATGATATTGTTCGAAATTCTCTGCAGACCTTAAATATTTTTGGATCCTGAGCATTTCCGGTTATACAGGGAGTGAAAATAAATTTGCTCAAATATTTTTTTTCGAACTTTCCGTTTCTGATATGATTGAGTATTCAATGCTGAATACATTTCTGTTGTTTTCAAAATAAAGAAAAAAAAACTGAAAAAAGTAAAATTTTCAGTCGTTATTATTTTCATTTTTCTTATTCTGTATATCCTGAGTGTAAACCGTTTTCACAACGTCAAAGTAGAAGAATGTGGAAAGGTCATGCATCTTTTGAATTTCATGAATATCATCACAGGGTGTTTCAAATTTTGTGTCAAAAACTGTGATCGAAAATTGGTCATAACTTCTGTTTTTCAAATTAGAACCCTATTTTTTTATTATTGCGTTGGATTCTGCGAAGAAAAGTAATGATATCAGTGATATCACTCTAAGATACTTTTGCTCCTAAATTCCTGAGTTCTTTGAGCTTTTCTGGATTCATGTTGTACGTAGAATCAAATGCATTTAATCTTTTACTTGAGAATATTCTGTGACCATAGAAGATAAATGATCCCATTAATAATTCACAAATGACAGGTGTAATAAAATTATGAGTTGTTACTATGGTTTCATGAGAATATTCATCGAATCTGTTTAGATTCGATGAATTTGACTCTACCTATACAACATGAATCGAGAAAAGCTCAAATATCTCGGGAATTGCTAAATTTAGAAGCAACAGCATCTTAGAGTGCTATCACTATTTTTCTTCGCAGAATCCAACGCGATAATAAAAAATAGGGTTCCAATTTGAAAAACAGAAGTTATGGCCAATTTTCGATCACAGTTTTTGACACAAAGTTTGAAACACTAATGGTGGGTTTCACAAAGATCGTTGATTGAGTGATTCACAGAATACCTTGACGTTTTTGTCAAATCGACCAATAGAATTTCAAATTTACGGATTTTTTATCACAGAATCGCTCGATTAAGCATTTAATCACACGATCAACTTTTGTGAAACCCGGCTTAAGTGATGATATTCATGAAATTCAAAAGATGCATGACCTTTCCACATTCTACTACTTTGATTTTGTGATTACGGTTTACACTCAGGATGTTCAGAATAAGAAAAATTAACATGATATTGACTATAAATACTTTACTTTTTTTCAGGTTTTTTTTCGATATTCTGAAAACTATTCGAATGAATACAATGGTTTCAACAGAAATGTATTCAGCATTGAATATTCAAGCATATCAGGAACGAAAAAAATTGAAAAAAAATTTTTGAGCGAATTTATTTTCACGCCCTGTATAACCGCCTCTGGAAATACTTCAGGTCTGTAGAGAATGTCGAACAATATCATAATCCCAATTTTCAGATTTCAAATAAAGTCCAGTTCTCCAGAAACGTCTAATAGGCACTCGAACTTGGGACACCCTGTATATTTTTATTAACCTCATTCAGAATTTTTGTTTTAGCATTATCATTGTGGTCCCATTGAAAAAAATCCCCACGAACTGCTTTTTTATTTTTTCACTTCGCCCCCCCCTCAGTAGATAAATAAAATCGCCACTGTGGTTGTTGCATACCTTGTGTGGGGGGATGTAAAAATGAACAGTATCATTTTATTTAAGAAACCACATTCTATTTCCTTTTCTATGTTTCATTTAATTTTAACTTAGAGAATGCTTTGTTTTGTCAATTGTTTATTAACGTCATTTTAGATTTCAAATATTGTAAATTGAGACCTTAAGGTGGGCGTTCAATGTAGTGTGTTTTTATTTCAAGTTGATCTCGAAAACGGTTTCACTTTGAGAACTGAAATTTTGTGGGTGAACTCAGAAAGGATTAGGGTTCTTGTTGAAATAATTTTGATCGATTTCATTCCGACAGTTAATTTTTTTTCTTTCAAAAATAGAAGAAAATGAGCCAACCCATGCTTCTGTTTTATTTCAACAAAAAGACCCATGAAAATAGTTCAACTTCCGATTAAAAGTGAATCTACTGATAATTTCGTTCACAAGATCAACTTGAAATACGGAATTGGCAGAAAATGGCCAAATTCAAATTTTGGCGGGAAAAAATTTCTGCTTTACCCACAAATCGACGTAATTCATAGTTCGACGATTTTCGGATAGAGAGCGCCATTGTACATTTCATTCATTATTATTGAATAAGGTGAGAAATAAGTTTTGATATAGCAAGTATGAAGATATTTGTTATTGGGTATTCGGACCATAGACTATCTGATTCGGACTATTCATAAGCGTATCATGGAGTGTGATATGGGGAACGATAAATCTATAATCTATCTAATATATTCAGAGGAGCAATATTTATTTATATATTTGTATTGGCTTATCTCAGATACTGCACTAACGATTTTGATGAAATTTGGTATGCATATGTAGAAAGGATATTTTATCATTTTATCTAGGATAGGTGTCTGAGAAAATGCAATTTTACGCGAAGAACGGACAAGTTATGTGAGTATGATCTGATTTGATTCGAAATTGGCGTGTGGGGGTTTTGGGGTCAGAGATTATGATTTTTCTTATCAAATTTCACAAATTGAAGATGGCGGCCTGATAATAATAATAATACAATAACTTGTGTGATTATGGCCCGATTTGATTCGAAATTGGTATATAGGGGTTTCCGGGGTCGGATCGGATATTATGATATTGATGTCAAAATTCGTGAAATCGAAATGGCGGACCAATTTTGTTAATATGGTTTATTTCGATTCAAGATTAGCATGTGGGGGTTTTCGGAGTTGGAGATTGTGATTTTTTGTTAAAATTCACAAATTCAAGATGGCGGCCTGTTAATAATAATATATAGACAACTTTTGTGATTATTGCGCGATTTGTTTCGAAATTGGTTTGTGGGGGTTTTAGGTGTCGGTGATCATGATTTTCTTGTCAAAATTCGTGAATTCAAGATAGCGGACGCGTCTTGTTATTATGTTTCAATTTGATTCAAAAGTAGTATGTGGGGGTTTTCAAAACTCACGATAAACTTGAAATGTTCGTTATCAAAATAATGTCTTTTATTTTATAAGAATACCAATAAACGTAAAACACAAAACAATTTGATCTACTCCCATAGAATAATATATCCATAATTCAACAGATTTTGATCTGTAATAGTATCTATGAACATAGATGCATAGAATACCTGATGTTGGCACCATAGAACTCACTATAAGATCTATGGTTGGCACTGATGAGATTTTGGACATTCTTGTCGATCGAAATCTGTGCTGGGGCCTACTTTTCATTCCTCCCGAAAGGGGTCGCGTTATTTTCCATTGCCGCAGTAGCGCGAGCTATAAGCGTGAGTTATAATATATCCTATTACTCACTCTAATACAAATAGTAAAAATTAAATTGCTTACGAAATGAATAAAAAAGTCGGATCGATCGAGAACTCCATTTCAGACATCAAGGTAGCATTCATTTCTACATTTCCTTGGTTCTGAATATCCAATTGCATTTGGAAAACGTGAATTTTAGACGCTTTCTACGCGATTCGATTCTCGACTACAGATATCGCTCTTGACAACTGTTGTCAATTTCAAAAATGCAGATTGATTCGACTATTACTGAAGAAGTCGAAGATAAAGTATAGTGTTCAATTCCCGGTAATGGTCATAACACACTTGATTAATCACACCACCCGCCTGACCTGACGGTTCGTTGTGCAAAATTCATCTGCATATGTTATGACTTACATTACCGCTCGTTGAATAATATACTTATTATTCATGGTGGGAAGAGAAATTAATGTTATTTAGAATGAACCGTGAAAACTCATGTATTGAAAACAGTTTTTTGTGAAAGTTGAGGAACGAGTTTTGTTGAAAAACTTCTCAAACTAACACATAAGTCGCAAACGAAATTAATATAAATCAATCTGCACTAAGAATTCAAATATGTATAGGCAAGAGATTTTCAAAATATTCACTATGGAAATAATATTGTACCAAAGTTTCCTCTGTCACTGGCGCTGGAATAATGAATATTCTACCGTAAAATGAATATACCAATACCCCTTTATAGTCGTGTTGCCAACGCCTTCATCTAAGCATCCTTGGAACTGATGGTAATTTGTGACGGATATAACCACGGCCTTCTTAAGACCTGGGAATAACTTTTTGCTTGCGGATTTGGAGATTTCGTTTTCGAGAGTTCTTCCCTCAGGAGTTTCATTTCGCGGGTCAAATTTTCCATGCAGCTTGTAAGAGCGGCTAAGTTTGCTTTGAGCTCGTCATTCTCCTTTCGGAGCCTGACGAGTTCTTTAAGTTCATCACTTTCATCCTCAGAGGTCGTGTATCTGTCCTCGGTATCCATGAAGGATCCATCGTTATCCGAATTTTCATCCATCTTCAAACACGGATAATAGGTTAATTAAAAGGCACTTACCCTTTTTACAACTTCACTAAAAAGTCCGTAAATCACTCACGCACGGAACCAACGATCCTTTCGGACCTGGACTCTACGTACGAAATCACAGAAACTTTTCACAAGCACTAACTTGGATGCGCATCAACGTGGCGTTCGGCGCACTGAACTGGTTTACACAAACTCAACTCTCGGTACGTGTACACTAGTCGACGTCTCGGTCAGTGACTGATCTGTGATTGTTTTATACACGGCTATTCTAGAGGGATATTTAGAAGTTTTTATCGTGTTCTCATTAATTAGTATTTAAAGAAAAATTGTTGAGAAGGTGTCATTCAATCAAAATAATATTGACATAGTTATCATGTTTAAGGTTGCCAGGCGTCTTGTCTGAGTTTGATTTAATGGTGCAGTTTTAACAGATGAAAAAGGTTAATACCACAATAGGGATGTTGACTATTTTTTGGAAATGATATTAATTTGTAGATAAGCCCTATACAAACACGAAAAAATGGAAAAAATATTGCAAATACCAATAAAAAATGCGTAAATAAGAATAGTTTTCAAAATTCCCGCTCAAAAGAAGTGATTATGATGACGTTACTATACGGTAAACAGACTTCGCCGTCTGTCAAAGCGAACTGATCTTGTGTGATTTCTTGCGAACGAATCGTTTGCGTAATATCAAATAATCGTGAAATAGTTCGCTGGTGATACGTTTTACTCTCTTCTGTTCTTCGTAAGTTCGTACTCGTGATGACAGTAAGGTTATAGGTTAGCTTGTTTACAGAACAGTGACGTCACGTATTCTCATTAGTGTTCGCAATCACGTGATAAACGGTAATAGATTACACATTTTAAATCGATTTTATTTAATTTAATGAGAGTAATTAGATCACTAAAATATTATTATTGTTAGATAGATTTGGCACATGAGCATTTTTGTAGCGCCACCTACAGTTTAATAAAGTCAGTATCATTGTATCATCTAGACGAAGCTGTATGTGTTTGATTTCGCTCCTGATCCTCTCCAAATTATAACAGGTTATAGCCCAGATAATCGTTCCTTGTGCTGTGCAACAAGTGTAAAGTGAAATAGTAACGCGCTTCTAGAAGATAAAAATGGCTCAGAACTATTTAAACAATGTTCCGAAGCTTGTTGGCCGCGAGAACTACGATGAATGGTGTTTCGCCATAGAAAACGTGTTCGTGCTGGAAGGTCTAACAAAGTGCTTAAACGGTGAAGAAACCGACGCTAGTGTAATAGCAAAAGCGAAAGCTAAGTTGATTCTAACTTTGGACCCATCGATGTATGTCATGTGAAAGACGTGAAACACGTGCGAAGAGGTTTGGAATAAAATCAAGAATCTCTACGAAGACACGGGTGTTACGAGAAAAATTGGACTACTACGCAATCTTATCTCCATAAGGCTGGATAATTGTGAGTCAATGGAAAGTTACGTGAATCAAATTATCGAGACTTCGCAGAAATTAAGAAAAAGTGGCTTCGACATCAACGAAGAATGGGTAGGTTCCCTTTTACTCGCTGGGTTGCCAGACAAATACGCTCCGATGTTGATGGGAATAGAACACTCTGGAATTACAGTGACCACAGATTCAATCAAGAGTAAGTTAGTCGACCTGCAGACGGATGGCGCAACCAGCAGAAGTAACGCTTTTTCAGCAAGAGGAAACTTCAAAAGTTATCCGAGAGATGGCAGCAGCAGTAAAAAGAAGAATTCTAAGTCGACTGAAACTGACAGAAGAAGCGTTGTTTGTTATACAGTGACTCTAACAAGACAGTGGCGACAATTGGGCCTCTAAGCCCCGCCCATTCTGATTTAGCAATTTAATGGCGGACTAAATCAGAATCAGCTGATTAGTTTGACGTTTGACTTTCTATTTTATTTGGAATATATTTTGATTATATTCATTATTTGCGTGCGGAAAAATGATATTCTATTCTTTTTCTACACGTATATGCATGGGAATTTGGAAAAAGACGACTTTCGAAACGTGAATGCTCGTGGAAAGTAATAGTTTCGAAAGTTTGAAACGATAATAGAAAAAATGAAATAATCATTTTTTATTCAGAGGTATAAGAAATATAACATCCCTTAAAATTCAGGTTTTATTATTTGAAATTTCTATATAAACAACAGATTTGCAGGACTGCAGGACCCCATCAACGAAGGTTTCATTTGAAGGAAAAATCAGAAGTGTGAAAACTGGAGAATATCCTAGCAATATTTAAGCACAGTTTTCAATATGACAAATTTATTTCATTATTTTAATGATTCACCAAGTCCATCATTATAGATATGTACATACATTATGAATTAGATGTTTCACGGTTGTGATATTTGAAGTAGATACTTCACAGGCTTTCGACCAGGGGTAAGATATTCAAATCAAAGTCAAACTGTTATTGGATCTATATAATTCGTTACAAATTGTGCTCCTGAAGAAGTTACAATTCGTAACAAAATATATACAGCCAATAACAACTTGACTTTGTTTTGAATATTTTGCCCCTGGTCGAAAACCTGTGAACTAACTTAACTACTTCATACATTATCATATACCTACCTATCCAAGATATATGATGATATGAAATCGATTCATTGTAAAATAAAGAGAGTACACCAAAATTTCAAACTTATATAGTAATATTTACATATAGAATACATATATACAAAATTAGACAATATAAATGTTGTTTGAGTAGTTACATACATTGATTAAAATTCAGTCCACTTCAAAGTAAATTACCAGCTACTGACTTGCTGCTATATTTTTTCGATTGTGATTTTCTCCTCTTCCAATTTATTTTCAATCGAAAGGAAATAAATCATTTAATGATTTTATCTTTTAAATTGTGGCAATTTGGAATATCAAATTTCAAATTCGCCATCTCATAAATTATATTTTTTTGTGCAATTTCTGAGAAGTATTTTGTACTTCCTAGCCCTGAGCTTTTCTCGTAAGTACATTTTCTCTAATTTCTTTAATTTTTCGGAGGAATCCAATGTTATGTTTGGTATTGGAGTATCATCGCTAGTAGTCTGAGGCGAAGAACTTTTGTTCAAATCCACCGGAGAAGTAGATGGATTATTTTCATCCTCATTGGATCGTATCAGGGATTTCTGATGACATATCATCTGGGGATAAAATGAAATCTCTTAATATCATGATTATACATGTAACTTTTTATGACCTGATTTACCTTCGTAAGTTTCAGTACTCACCTGAATGTAAAATATCTGGTTCTTCTGGAGATATTGGTTTTCTTATTTTTGATGATTTTCTAACTTTCGCAGGTTGTGTAAATAAAAAGAGAGTAGGTACAGCATTGGATTTTAAAGCCTGTTGTCTATCTACTCTAGTTTTCTCCCACATTTCTGGAGCAAAATGAACCTAAAATGTATGTTTTGTAACTTAAGAACAGACAGAGAATAAAATTAAGATCTTACCTCACACAAACAAGAATAATCCGTAGGCTTCCAATTTTCCCTCTTCATTTTTATCAACCACTGTTGCCTCCTCAATGGATCTTTGGGGAAATCTTTCATCAAAAAGCCTTTCTTCGCACGAGGAACGACTAGGAGGGACGAGAAATACGATAATGCAGCGTGCTCGATCCTCGAGAATGCTAGGTTATATTTATCCACGATGTAAACAAAGAAATTTAGCAATTTAATGGCGGATTTCGTCACGTGAACCAATCAAAAACGAGACACTCCATTGTCGCCACTGTCTTGTTAGAGTCACTGTAGTTTGTTATAAATGCAAACAAGGACATTTCATGTCGAAGTGCCCGAATCAGTCTCAGAGAAGTTCAACTTCAGAAAATTTCTCGAAAATGGATAAAAAGTATGCATTCAGTGCAACATTTCTCACGGGAAATTACAAAGAGAATGATTTTTATCTGGACTCAGGTGCCAGTAGACACATGACTCCAAACGAATCCTGGTTCAAGAACGTTACACAAGCAGAAGTAAAAGAAATTGTTGTTGCAAATAAACAAAGAGTACCAGTGAAAAAATGTTCAGGTGATATGGACATTATAACTTCGGTTAATGGAAAGAACAATTCAGTTACAGTTCATGACGTGTTGTGTATTCCAAGTTTAACCACAAACCTCATATCAGTAAGCCAGTTAATTTCTAAAGAAAATCGAGTTTGTTTTAATAAAAGAGGATGCTGCATTTATAGTAAAAACAACGATTTAATAGCCACAGCAGAATTAGTTGATGGAGTTTATAAATTGAACATGAAGCAAGAAAATTGTTTTTTAGCTATTTGTGATGATTCAGAAATTTGGCACAGACGATTAGCACACATCAATAGTCAAGATTTAAACAAAATGAAGCATTGTGTTGATGGTTTAGAGTTAAAAAGACGTGCTACCATTGATAAATCAAGTTGCATAGTATGCTGAGAAGGTAAACAAAGTAGATTGCCATTTCCAAATTTAGGTATACGCAGCAATGAAAAACTCAATATCATACACGCAGACCTATGTGGACCAATGGAAACCATTTCAATTGGAGGTTCCAGATACTTCATGCTCTTAACTGACGATTACAGTAGAATGTCGTTTGTTTATTTTTTGAAAGAAAAGAACCAAGCTTTAGGCCTATTTAAGGAATTTTTAGCAATGGTACAAAATCAGCAAGATAAAAGAATAAAAACATTTCGTACTGATCAAGGTGGTGAATTTTGCAGTAATCAATTTGAGAATTTTTTGAAGAGTCATGGTATAGTTCATCAAAAAACAAATTCTTACACACCTCAACAAAATGGTCTAAGTGAAAGGTTGAACCGTACAATCGTGGAAAAGGCCAAATGTAATTTATTGTTCGATGCAAACTTGCCAAAAAGATTTTGGGCAGAAGCAGTTCACACAGCTAATTATCTAAGAAATAGGTGCATTTCGAGGGGTCCAAATGAAAAAACTCCATATGAAGTGTGGTTTGGCAATAAACCCAATGTGTCAGATTTTCGAATATTTGGAAGTCCCATTATGGTGCATGTTCCAAAAGAAAGACGACTGAAATTTGACAAAAAATCAAAGAAATGTATTTTTGTAGGATATTCACATAACATTAAAGGTTATAGAATCTATGATCCTATTAAAGATGATGTTACAACGAGTAGGGATGTCATAATATATGAAGACCTTCGATCTAAACGAACAGAAGATTCTGAAGTGGTATCAGATCCAGTGGGGGAACAACCAGCAGATACCGTTGAAGTTCCAATTGAACAATTTAAAGATGAAGAAAATGAAGAAATACCACAGGCAAGAATCGATTCAGATGAAGATTACATTCCAGAAAACTCATTGGGAACAGAAGTACAATATAGTGGAGAAACAAGAAGTTCACAAAGAAGAAGAAAAGAAAAAACCTATGAAGATTATGTGACCTACTTGAGTGTCGTTCCAGAAATTGAAGAAACTACAATTAATGATGTTCCAGTAACAGTCTCAGAAGCTTTTTCAAGACCAGATGGTGACAAATGGAAAGAAGCAGTAGAACACGAGATAAAGTGCATGGAATTAAATAATACGTGGTGTTTAGTGGATTTACCCAAAAGAAGTGAAGTAGTTGAATGTAAATGGGTATTCAAAATCGAAAGTTGACAGTGAAAATAATAAAACTTATCGTGCGAGATTAGTGGCAAAAGGTTTTACACAAAAAGAGGGTATAGACTATAATGAGACTTTTTCGCCTGTAGTTAGGTTCTCTACATTACGCCTGTTGATAGCCTTAAGTGTAGATTTAGGATTAGATATCTTTCATTTAGATGTTGTCACTGCATTCTTAAATGGGGATTTATCAGAAACAATCTTTATGAAACAACCTGATGGTTACTCAAAACGTGGAAGTAAAAACAAGGTATTTAAACTCAATAAGGCAATTTATGGACTTAAACAGTCATCAAGGGTATGGTACAAAAAGGTTGAAAGTGTCTTAACCGATTTGAATTATGAAAGGTCAAAATACGAACCATGTGTATTTATTAAACATAATGTAAAATTGTTGACAATAATTTGTTTGTATGTTGATGATTTTTTCATTTTTTCAAATGATATTTCCGAGACAAATGATCTCAAACAAAAATTGGCAGAAAATTTTCAGTTGAAAGATTTAGGCAAAGCCAAGCAGATTTTGGGGATGAATATTTGTATAAACAAGTCTAAGAATATTATTACTTTAGATCAAAAGGATTATATAGAGTCTTTGTTGTTAAAATTTAATATGGCAGATTGTAAAACTGTAGAAACTCCAATGGAGAAAAACTTAAAACTAGAAGGAGTTCAAAATAGTGATTTTTCAGCTCCATATCAACAGTTGATTGGAGGCTTAATGTATTTGGCAGTAATGACTCGTCCAGATATTTCGTACAGTGTTAGTTTTCTCAGTCGATTTAACAATTGTTTCAATCAGACTCATTGGAATAGTTTAAAAAGACTTTTGAAGTATTTAAAGAAAACAAAAGATTATTGTTTAACCTTTAAAAGTAGTTCAAAATGTTTAGAAGGTTTTGTAGATGCAGACTGGGGGAGTAATGTATATGATAGGAGATCATATACTGGTTTTTGTTTCATGTATTCAAATTCATTAATTTCATGGGAAAGTAAAAAACAAAAAACGGTTGCTCTTTCTAGCACAGAAGCCGAATATATGGCCTTGGGGGAAGCATCGAAAGAGGCAATTTATTTGAAAAATTTGTTAGGGGAATTAACTAACTCTTTTGATTGTATCTCTCTATATAGCGATAGCCAAAGTGCATTGAAATTGACGCTTAATCCAATATTTCATAAGCGCACGAAGCACATCGATATAAGGTACCACTTTATTCGTGAAACAGTGGAAAATGGTCTTATAAATGTTGAATATTTGCAATCAGATGAAATGCCTGCAGATATTTTTACAAAAGCTTTAGGTAGTAATAAGCATTATAAGTTTATGAATAGTTTGGGTTTAGATTTAGTCAAAAATGTACAATGTTTCAAATAGTGGGGGTGTTAGATAGATTTGGCACATGAGCATTTTTGCAGCGCCACCTACAGTGTAATAAAGTCAGTATCAGGGGGGTGTAACTCTCTAAGTACGGCCGAATTCATGCATCACTACCGCCACCTTAGCGTTGGTGCAGAACTAAATTCCATGATTTTCTGGTTCACGCTTGCCGCATGCGCGTAGACTCTATTCATATTTCATTGACATGAAAAGTGTAAACAATAACAATGTTGAAAACGCCAATTTCATAAATATTCTAATCAATGCAATATTTATTAATTTATTTTATATATATATATATATATATATGTATTTAGTATCTAAGTTTCTGAATTGGAATATACAGGCCATAGGTGTCGTATTATAGAAGCTCTCAATTTACCAGGTAATTTAAAACATTCCAATTTCATTCACCTATTACATTTTTTCTCCTATTTCAGAGTACCTACGTGAGTTCCGCAAACAATAAAGATATATTTTTTGATACGTTTGTGAATAAAGATTATCATCCACCAACTCAAAGGTTCTTCAAAGGTGTATGGAAGAAAAAATCTCCCCCTGCAAAGTATCAGTGAAATTGCACAAGAAGTTGATTTTTTCCATGGGGTTGAATCAAATGATGAACCAACAACTTCCAGTGGAACATTTCAATCTGATGTGACTAGAGTTAAGGAGTATCCAGAAGGTATTTAGTTTTTAGAAAAAATAAATTCCTTGATTGAATTATTCTGAAATCAAACCACATCAATCTTTAAAAATTGATAATTTGAGAGATGAAAATTGCCAATCAACATTTTTTCATGTCTAATAAGGTCGTTTTAATTTTCAGATATTATGAACGTAGTTGTGCCATCAGGATCAAGAAAAGTCTCAGTTCCTAAGGCAACTCAAAGCACAAGTAGAAAAGGTAACTAAATTGTTTTGTAGTCAGTTACGAAGATTAGGAGATCTATGTCTATTTAATTGCAAATCTTCAAAAACTGATTATTTGAGAGATGAGAATTGCCAATCAACATTTTTTCATGTCTAATAAGGTCATTTTAATTTTCAGATATGAACGTAGATGTGCCATCAGGATCAAGAAAAGTCTCAGTTCCTAAGGCAACTCAAAGCACAAGTAGAAAAGGTAACTAAATTGTTTTGTATTCAGTTACGAAGATTAGGAGATCTATGTCTATTTAATTGCAAATCTTCAAAAACTGATTATTTGAGAGATGAGAATTGCCAATCAACATTTTTTCATGTCTAATAAGGTCATTTTAATTTTCAGATATGAACGTAGATGTGCCATCAGGATCAAGAAAAGTCTCAGTTCCTAAGGCAACTCAAAGCACAAGTAGAAAAGGTAACTAAATTGTTTTGTATTCAGTTACGAAGATTAGGAGATCTATGTCTATTTAATTGCAAATCTTCAAAAACTGATTATTTGAGAGATGAGAATTGCCAATCAACATTTTTTCATGTCTAATAAGGTCATTTTAATTTTCAGATATTATGAACGTAGATGTGCCATCAGGATCAAGAAAAGTCTCAGCACAAGTAGAAAAGGTAACTTAAAATTGTGTTGTAGTCAGTTTCTAAGATTAGGAGATTTATCTCAAATTAATTGCTAATGATTTATTTTGAAATAATTTTACTTTCAGTGTTTCATGGCAAGGGGATTGCTTCTGGGAAAGAAATTTCTGTGCTGAGGGAACTCAGAGTGTACTCGATAGTGTTCCAGTTTGAAAAAGGTTCAAATTTAATGTGTGTATTGGATGCAATGATTTGTTACTGATATTTCTCTAAAATAAACATTTTATTTTTAATATTCGATCTTTTCTTTTGGTTTTCATTGAATTTGGTGACAATTTCTTTCAAGTTGTCACCAAATTTGATGAAACCCCACCTTTAATTAATTTATTCTCAACCTTTTGTTCATACTGGTACTTGATATGCGAACCACTAGATGGCGTTTGTGGACGGTTAGGGATCTGTAATTTTGTCCAATGTTTTCCAGAAATAGTGTGTCAACACATCACAGATGGCGCTTTTCAATGAACCAGAAATCGAAGGGGAGTTGCTTATCTATAGTTAGTCTATGGTCAGTATCCTTGTATCATCTAGACGAAGCTGTATGTGTTTGATTTCGCTCCTGATCCTCCCCAAATTATAACAATTATAGTATTTCAAAAACTACCTTCAATGTGGAAAACCTCAATTTGTATGAATTTGTAACATGTGTCAACGTCCCTTCAACAATAGTGTTATGAAATTGATCATCGATAATCAAGTACCTATTTAAATAAATTCGATTTTCATATTCTAAACATCTCTTACATTGCCGAAATCGCCCTGGGGTTCGATGCCTGATAACACAAGGGTAAGAGAGAGAACTGGCCTTACTTCCGAGTGTTTAGTTCCAATAGGTCCGACTGAATTAGCAATCAATTAGTAGAAAAGTTGGAAAAATCATTTAACCTGTACTGAACCCCATGCAAAACGAAACGTTTTGTCTCACCCCTTTCGAAGATGGCGTCCATGGCGTAACTTGCCCCTCTTTTTTTATTGGCGATTCCAACCACCGATGAGGGCGCAGCTGACTGTAAACAAAAATTACAGATCCCTTCGAAAGAAATGAAATCTGTAATCGAATGAGCATATTTTCGGAATGAGAGATCTTGTGGTGACTTTTTTCGGCATGCTCAAATGAAAAACATTGGAAATAGGTTAGGTTCGTGGTGTTAGAGAAATGCCGCGGCATCTAATAATCAAATTTATAATAATTTATTGTTTATGTTGGTGTATCACCTCGATAGATGGCGATGAAAATGTTGCGAGTCCTGCAATTTTCGAGTCTATGGTAGGACCCAATCAACCATAGAGCCAGGTCTATCTAGCATACCTATCTTTATAGTGCTCTACTTCTTCCGTATTAATGAAGAAGATCAAAAAATTCTGTGATCACCATGGATCTGTGGTCTACATTCTGCAAAAGTCGTTATTTTTCGAAAAGTACTTAGCACAGCCAGGTCTGCATCTTGCGTAAACCACGTGTTTATTATCTTCAAGTTCACAGTGTTAGTCTTTCGCCGTAAAGAAGTGTACTCGAAAATATCCATCGATCCGATCAGTGCTATTACTCAGGCGTCATCAATATGTCTCGAGAAACCAAAAGGAAACATCTCTCGCGAGAAATTCACGATTTTTCGCCACCAACAGAGGAGCAGCAAATAGTGAAAATTGTGGGAACTAAAGGCAACAATCTTCACGAGGTAGAGAAATATGATGAAACTAGGTTTCTCGTCTCCATGCCTTTCAAATTCCGAAAATATATTTGGGTAAAACGTGGCGATTTCGTCATAATAGATCCTATAGAAGAAGGTGTTAAAGTGAAAGGTGAAATCGCAAGAATTTTAACATGTGAACACATAAAGTTTTATAAGGAAGACAACATATGGCCCTTTCTTGAGTGTATGAAGCAACATTCAGAAGAAAGTGATAGTGATGATGACAATATACCAATGAACAGGAACAGGGAGCCAGCAATTATTGAAACATACAGTGAAAGTGATGATGACGATATACCGATGAATAGGAACAGGAAGCCAGCAATGATCGAAGCATACAGTGAAAGTGACAGTAACGATTCAAGGGATTTTTACAGCAGTGAGGATGAAGAAGAATAATATCGTATTAAAAAACATTTGTGAATATTGTAAATAAAGTTCGAGTCCTATTTCATTTTTTAGATGGCACAACTCACTGTAGTTTACTTCAGAATATAAATGTGTTACAATCTTGTCATATTTTTTGTGAATAAAAAATGGTATTTAATTTGCATATTCTGTTTCATTGATATTCTAACGATAGGGCTGATGAGTTACACTCTATTTAAATGTTGAAAAGGATCTATTTCCAATATCGAACCCATTCGTGCCTAGGCCATAGATACCGATTACATAAAGATGTGCTCTGATGAGCATGGTCTACGTTGGAAGGCATTAAGGTGCAGACACATTGTTATCATGTCACGTCACATCAGGTCATCTTCCCAAAATGTGCAACCACGATAATGCATGGAACTTAGAGCATAGGAAGAGAGACACACCTTTCAATAATAAATAGTGAAGCCAAATCATCAGAACTAAACTGGGCGATTGTACTACTACGGAATCAAAATTTTCGCAACATTGCATCGGCTGTCACGCTATAGCACTGAAAGCAAGCAAGATCTATATTCCGCAAATTTACATTTTCTGAATGCACGTGATATCACGTCTGATATTTTGTGAAATGTCATTCTGACATACATTTGAAACTGATCTGGATGCTCATTCAATAATTCTTGAATTAATTGATGGAATTCCCCCACTTCCTCTGTTCGTTGAATCATTTGGTAAATCGAATCCCTTCTATGAGAATCACCAGCAATTGTAAAAGCAGGCTATATTTTCCATATCTTCTTCCCATTTCCTCGCTTGAGATCACATGACTTGACCACAATTTGTATGCACCTTTAGTGTTGTTGTTCCAAATCGATATACCTATATCTCCCTCTATGCATACAGGAACACATTTTGTTTTCGTATGCCTTATCAAGATTTATTTTAAATTTGGGCTTATGTTCTTTTCGTGAGTCACGTACATCCATTTTTCAAATTGAACTTGTTATACAGCTTTGTGCTCAGGTAGGTACTCATAATCGAATTCTAAGAACTTTTACCAATGTTTCAGAGAATGTTATAGTGAATTCCTCACCCAGAGCTAAAAAACAAAAAAATTACTCTCTTCAATAACGGCTATTATATACAACTAGGTACTCACAAACACTAACTATGCTATCCCCAATAATGTCACCAGCCGATAGTTTCACACAGCAGTATTATAATGAAGTGGAGATTAAAGAATTTCTTCAAACAATTTATTCTTCTCACAATGTCATAATGAAATCTAGTATAAGGGAGTGACCTAGGTTGAGCGATAAATTGGACATTTCCGAACATAGTTTTGATCTCAAGATCCGATTACTGCCCTCATAATACATAAAATGGAACATAACTCACTCGAAAATTTCGTATAACCTTGAGTTCTTTATTCTTAGTTTAGCAGACATAACGTTTATGTTCAGATGCCACAACTTCAATAACTGATCCTTTGATCATTAGCAAAATTATTCTATACTATACTAAACTGGTAAGTTATAATAATGTCCTCACTCAAACTGACTGTTTGATTTTTGTTCATGTGTATCATATTTCACTTAGATTAGAACTCTGTTCTAGTAATCTAGTAGCAAGTTTTTCTGTCAACGATACTAACCTGATTGAAATCAAATCGAAGATCCGAGGTATGAGCAGTTTTATTTGTTTGATCTCAAGTTCTAGTGTCAGTTATGCAAATACTGATTCGTTTGGGCTCTGTAACAAGACAATCGATTTCGTCATTGTATCTTATAAATCAATCCAGACTGTTTGAATGTTTGATGGGGTGGTTTATGTTTATAGTGAAAAGCGGTTACAGTACACTGCGATCTTAAGGTCTATTGTGCCCCCTAACAGAGCTGTCAGATGTGTCAGAGCTGTGTAATCCCGCTGTTTAAATCAAGTGAGATCCGCGGCGCGGTGACTACCTTACCTATTATATCTATACAATACAATTTTATACATAATTCCTCAATGAAGAATTGAATAAACTATACTCTCTATCTGAAAAACAACGAAATTCACATAACATTCATTTTCGCTTTCGCCAAATTTTCATGTGTTTGCATTTTGTTTGAGGTTATTTTTATTTCGCGAATTTCGCCGATGACAGATATAGAACGTAATCTGACAGACGCATTGTTGTTCTACAGACTGTGGCTGCATTGGCGGCCATTTTTCTGGTATGTGACCACAGATTGGTGTTATAAATTATTGGCGAATCCAAATATCCAAACGCCCTCTATCGGCAAAAATTCCAAACTAGAAAATGAGTACTGTTTTGATATCTTGTATATTTCCCGTGCATCTGAGCTATATTTTGTTTTATACACGGCTATTCTAGAGGGATATTTAGAAGTTTTTATCGTGTTCTCATTAATTAGTATTTAAAGAAAAATTGTTGAGAAGGTGTCATTCAATCAAAATAATATTGACATAGTTATCATGTTTAAGGTTGCCAGGCGTCTTGTCTGAGTTTGATTTAATGGTGCAGTTTTAACAGATGAAAAAGGTTAATACCACAATAGGGATGTTGACTATTTTTTGGAAATGATATTAATTTGTAGATAAGCCCTATACAAACACGAAAAAATGGAAAAAATATTGCAAATACCGATAAAAAATGCGTAAATAAGAATAGTTTTCAAAATTCCCGCTCAAAAGAAGTGATTATGATGACGTTACTATACGGTAAACAGACTTCGCCGTCTGTCAAAGCGAACTGATCTTGTGTGATTTCTTGCGAACGAATCGTTTGCGTAATATCAAATAATCGTGAAATAGTTCGCTGGTGATACGTTTTACTCTCTTCTGTTCTTCGTAAGTTCGTACTCGTGATGACAGTAAGGTTATAGGTTAGCTTGTTTACAGAACAGTGACGTCACGTATTCTCATTAGTGTTCGCAATCACGTGATAAACGGTAATAGATTACACATTTTAAATCGATTTTATTTAATTTAATGAGAGTAATTAGATCACTAAAATATTATTATTGTTAGATAGATTTGGCACATGAGCATTTTTGTAGCGCCACCTACAGTTTAATAAAGTCAGTATCATTGTATCATCTAGACGAAGCTGTATGTGTTTGATTTCGCTCCTGATCCTCTCCAAATTATAACAGGTTATAGCCCAGATAATCGTTCCTTGTGCTGTGCAACAAGTGTAAAGTGAAATAGTAACGCGCTTCTAGAAGATAAAAATGGCTCAGAACTATTTAAACAATGTTCCGAAGCTTGTTGGCCGCGAGAACTACGATGAATGGTGTTTCGCCATAGAAAACGTGTTCGTGCTGGAAGGTCTAACAAAGTGCTTAAACGGTGAAGAAACCGACGCTAGTGTAATAGCAAAAGCGAAAGCTAAGTTGATTCTAACTTTGGACCCATCGATGTATGTTCATGTGAAAGACGTGAAACACGTGCGAAGAGGTTTGGAATAAAATCAAGAATCTCTACGAAGACACGGGTGTTACGAGAAAAATTGGACTACTACGCAATCTTATCTCCATAAGGCTGGATAATTGTGAGTCAATGGAAAGTTACGTGAATCAAATTATCGAGACTTCGCAGAAATTAAGAAAAAGTGGCTTCGACATCAACGAAGAATGGGTAGGTTCCCTTTTACTCGCTGGGTTGCCAGACAAATACGCTCCGATGTTGATGGGAATAGAACACTCTGGAATTACAGTGACCACAGATTCAATCAAGAGTAAGTTAGTCGACCTGCAGACGGATGGCGCAACCAGCAGAAGTAACGCTTTTTCAGCAAGAGGAAACTTCAAAAGTTATCCGAGAGATGGCAGCACAGTAAAAAGAAGAATTCTAAGTCGACTGAAACTGACAGAAGAAGCGTTGTTTGTTATAAATGCAAACAACAAGGACATTTCATGTCGAAGTGCCCGAATCAGTCTCAGAGAAGTTCAACTTCAGAAAATTTCTCGAAAATGGATAAAAAGTATGCATTCAGTGCAACATTTCTCACGGGAAATTACAAAGAGAATGATTTTTATCTGGACTCAGGTGCCAGTAGACACATGACTCCAAACGAATCCTGGTTCAAGAACGTTACACAAGCAGAAGTAAAAGAAATTGTTGTTGCAAATAAACAAAGAGTACCAGTGAAATGTTCAGGTGATATGGACATTATAACTTCGGTTAATGGAAAGAACAATTCAGTTACAGTTCATGACGTGTTGTGTATTCCAAGTTTAACCACAAACCTCATATCAGTAAGCCAGTTAATTTCTAAAGAAAATCGAGTTTGTTTTAATAAAACAGGATGCTGTATTTATAGTAAAAACAATGATTTAATAGCCACAGCAGAATTAGTTGATGGAGTTTATAAATTGAACATGAAGCAAGAAAATTGTTTTTCAGCTATTTGTGATGATTCAGAAATTTGGCACAGACGATTAGCACACATCAATAGTCAAGATTTAAACAAAATGAAGCATTGTGTTGATGGTTTAGAGTTAAAAAGACGTGCTACCATTGATAAATCAAGTTGCATAGTATGCTGTGAAGGTAAACAAAGTAGATTGCCATTTCCAAATTTAGGTATACGCAGCAATGAAAAACTCAATATCATACACGCAGACCTATGTGGACCAATGGAAACCATTTCAATTGGAGGTTCCAGATACTTCATGCTCTTAACTGACGATTACAGTAGAATGTCGTTTGTTTATTTTTTGAAAGAAAAGAACCAAGCTTTAGGCCTATTTAAGGAATTTTTAGCAATGGTACAAAATCAGCAAGATAAAAGAATAAAAACATTTCGTACTGATCAAGGTGGTGAATTTTGCAGTAATCAATTTGAGAATTTTTTGAAGAGTCATGGTATAGTTCATCAAAAAACAAATTCTTACACACCTCAACAAAATGGTCTGAGTGAAAGGTTGAACCGTACAATCGTGGAAAAGGCCAAATGTAATTTATTGTTCGATGCAAACTTGCCAAAAAGATTTTGGGCAGAAGCAGTTCACACAGCTAATTATCTAAGAAATAGGTGCATTTCAAGGGGTCCAAATGAAAAAACTCCATATGAAGTGTGGTTTGGCAATAAACCCAATGTGTCAGATTTTCGAATATTTGGAAGTCCGATTATGGTGCATGTTCCAAAAGAAAGACGACTGAAATTTGACAAAAAATCAAAGAAATGTATTTTTGTAGGATATTCAGATAACATTAATGGTTATAGAATCTATGATCCTATTAAAGATGATGTTACAACGAGTAGGGATGTCGTAATATATGAAGACCTTCGATCTAAACGAACAGAAGATTCTGAAGTGGTATCAGATCCAGTGGGGGAACAACCAGCAGATACCGTTGAAGTTCCAATTGAACAATTTGAAGATGAAGAAAATGAAGAAATACCACAGGCAAGAATCGATTCAGATGAAGATTACATTCCAGAAAACTCATTGGGAACAGAAGTACAATATAGTGGAGAAACAAGAAGAAGAAAAGAAAAATCTTATGAAGATTATGTGACCTACTTGAGTGTCGTTCCAGAAATTGAAGAAACTACAATTAATGATGTTCCAGTAACAGTCTCAGAAGCTTTCTCAAGACCAGATGGTGACAAATGGAAAGAAGCAGTAGAACACGAGATAAAGTGCATGGAATTAAATAATACGTGGTGTTTAGTGGATTTACCCAAAAGAAGTGAAGTAGTTGAATTTGTAAATGGGTATTCAAAATCAAAGTTGACAGTGAAAATAATAAAACTTATCATGCGAGATTAGTGGCAAAAGGTTTTACACAAAAAGAGGGTATAGACTATAATGAGACTTTTTCGCCTGTAGTTAGGTTCTCTACATTACGCCTGTTGATAGCCTTAAGTGTAGATTTAGGATTAGATATCTTTCATTTAGATGTTGTCACTGCATTCTTAAATGGGGATTTATCAGAAACAATCTTTATGAAACAACCTGATGGTTACTCAAAACGTGGAAGTAAAAACAAGGTATTTAAACTCAATAAGGCAATTTATGGACTTAAACAGTCATCAAGGGTATGGTACAAAAAGGTTGAAAGTGTTGTGGCGACTTGCCACCGGCGTGCAGAAGTCTGCGACCGCGCTTCGCACGCCGCCCGCGCAGAGGGCACCTCCTCCTAGGCAGCGTGGGTTACTGCGGTACCATATTCTTTATAGACCGACCAGGTCCTACTACCCAGTACCCACGCTCGTCTCGAGCAGGGCAGCTGTAACATCTACGTCATTGGCAGGCCTCGCTTACATTAGCCAATCTGATGAGTCCATCGTAAGCGAGGCAGCGGCGGCTCGTGAGGTTTGGATGTGGTAAGGCGACACATGGATTTTGAAAGACCGTGAAAATTTCAAATCTAGAGTATTTCGGGGATTTTATAAGATAAAGAGATAATGTCGGACGGCGAATTGAAACAATTTCTTTTCGAATTTTATAGTTCAATTGCGAAAAAGGAGTTTTTCGGCAACCGTCCGGGAAGTACCCACTTCCCGGACGCTATTTCTTTGAGAAAGTAACATTTCCCGGCCTAGTCCGTTAAGTACGTACTTTCCGGACTAGGCCGAAAAAATTCACGTCGTTGTTGTCATTGTGATGATCATCACAATAGCAACGAAATAACGGATGAGTGATGACAGTTAATAATAATCAAAATCTATAATAAAGAAATGTGTAATTTGTGTGTGATTTGTAATTCTACACGGCTGCCGAAAAAATATTGTACGCAACACGCCCTAAAATAGTTTTTTTGGACTCGCAGACTTCCAGGACTCGCCTCCGGCTCGTCCTAGAATTTTGTCTATTCGTCCAAAAAAACTCTATTTTCCGGACTTGTTACGTAAATTACCATTCCAGTGAGGAACAAATAATATCATGAATGGGTTCTATTTCTCAGGAATTTGGAAATACGACCTAATGTTCCAAATAAACTAAAACAATTAAATAAATATAGGAACGTACTTATCGGGTTCTCCTGCTTTCGAATAATGTTGAAATCAAATGAGGGTTATAAAACACAAATGCGAATGCGCGAACACAGAATTCAAACCTCAAATATTATAATTTATCGATATCAATAATCACTGAACTCGAGTGGAATCGTTGCAATCATACGAGAGCGCGGGAGCGGAATCGCCAAGCGATCATTCTCGAAAGTACCCGAAGGCGGACGATTTCATCGCCTACTTTCTCCTCTATTTCGTATGCTTCTCTCTACACGCTAGTGTATCCATCCTTTACTGATTTACTGGTAGATTCCGCGGCACTCGGCAGGGCTGACGTGTAGTGATCGAATCGCAGGCGCTGGGATAGATCGCCTTCCGTTTAGAATGAGCGAGAAATGGTCGTGGCGAGGCTGCAGATGCAGATCCCGGGCTTAGGTGGAAATAGAACAATCGCGTGCGAGATTTTTGGATGAAAAATTCTCTTATAACGTATTATAATTAAAGAGGGGTATCTGATACGTAAAATGAATATGAATCATTCTATAATTTCGATAAGAAGATTTCCAAGGTAGGCGCCGCCTACCTTGCCTACCCCGACGAGCCGCCACTGAAGCGAGGCTGGGACGAAACGTAGCCCCATCCCGATTCACAATTAAAAGCAACACGCTTCAAATTGGTGACCCCGACGTGATCGGGCATGGGGAAATAACAACTCAACTTTCGTCCCCACATACAATGTCTGGATCAACCTTCGTGACAATTCTGGCTGCAAGCGCAACAAGGTGTGCAACCGTCCCTCGCTGGCGATGGCACACGTCCATCCCAGTGTCGGACAACTCCAAGCACCGGCTGCAGCCCTCTCAGGTCTCCAGGCATCGTCCACGGTATCATGACCATGACCAGTTGTCATGAGGTTTGTGATCCGCAATCTAGTAATGCTCGAACCTTATGAAGCTTTCCAAATTTGTCTGCTACGAGTACACAAACTGTTGATAGGATGACCTGCTGCGGCATTGGTATAGTCACGCCACTACTCAATGTAGTCGAAGTACCTGCCTCGCCATGAACATTGTTTTGTTGATTTGACGAGCTTGCACGAGATTCATTTTTATCGTGCAAAATGGTATTATGCCAAGATTTACATTCCCTACAGGGACCGAGCTTGCATCTTTTAGTTGAATGCCCTGCTCTCAAACAATTATAGCAAAGATTAGCCTTTTTGACAAAGTTTCTTTTCAAAGGTAAATCTAAATTGATAAATTCTTGACACTTGTAAATTGAATGATCTTGCTTACAGTAAACGCATGAGTAGTTCGTAGAAGTCAGACATCTGGCATTACCTTGTTTAGAATACCTATTCCCAGTTGAATTTGTCTTAGAATCTTGTTTATTAATGTGCAGATTCGATTTCGATTCTATTGTGCCCATAAAATTTGCTCTTCTCTGCAGAAACGCAAGAAAATCATCCAATTTTGGTAAATCATCCCTTTTTGCTGTTTCCCTTTCCCATTCCAAACTAGAGGATGAATCTAATTTATTCGTCAACCAGAAGATCAATAATGGATCCCAATTTTTGATGTTTTGGCCTAATTGTTCTATAGCCCCCAAATGTTTGATAATGTCGTCTGCTAAATTTTGAATATTATCAGATGTAGGTTTCTGAATGTTATCTACTGAGAAAATGGCCTTAATGTGCTCATAGATCAATTTCTTTTTATTGTTGAACCTACTTTGCAAAAGAGTCCAAGCAACTTCGTAATTACTTGAGGTGTATTTTATTTTCGAAATCGCGACTGCTGCCGTTCCGCTTAATGCACCTCGTAGGTAGTGAAATTTTTGTGTATTGTCCAAACTAGTATTGTCATGAATCAAACTTGAATAAGTGTCCCTGAATTCCAGCCAGTCCTCAAATTTCCCATCAAATTTAGGCAAAGAAATATCAGGCAATTTTACTGAAATTGAAGACGAGTTGTTTATTGAACCGTGCAATGAATTGTTTGACTGTACCTCCACGGCATCGTTGAATTTTTGTAGAACACTTTTAGCTGAGGCAATAGCATCATAATAGTTATTTTCGAACATTTCCCTTTCTCGCACTTGTTCTTCGATCTTGGATTCGTTACATTGCAACTCTATCTGTTCTTGATGCTCATGAAAGTCATGCAACAGTTTTTCCGCGTTAGCTAATCTATCAGTCAATTTTATGATATCCAAATCGTCAAGCTGTTCTTTATTGCCAATTTCATTCAAGAAATTTGTAAAAATGGTCAAACCGCTTTTAACGACGCCCCTTTTCCTAATCAAAGGTTTGAGTTCCTCCATTCTAAATTGAGGTCTGAATTCTCACACAAATAGCACAATTTCAAATAAGCAAAGGAATGGTAAAATGGGAACGACTCACCCCGTGGTTATTCTTGTTTGTAATTGACCAGTTGGCCTATGGTTCACCTTCTGCGTGATATTGTCGGCTTTTCCTGGATCTGGATTACGATGTTCTCCTTTCCTGACACGTGGCTCAAACAAGTCCTCTTCCTTTTGTTGTAAAATCGTCAGCTTCTTGTCACTGGATACGGAATTATTGTGTATCCGCTCGATGGACCAATGTTTTGAACTGTATTGGTGGACTGTATATTAAATCGAATAGTAACTCGCAAAAATATGGTTTATTGTCAATCTACATATATGGTACAGGTACATAGTTATTTTAGGTTATATCTCTATCCGCCGGGGCGACAAATCGGAAGTTCAGTCGAATCTTCTTCTTTCTTTCCTGAGCGCCTGCGCTCCAAGCTAGTGGACTGGGGCGCCAACTGTCGTCGGTGGTGGGAAGCTATATGAGCGTCAACAATAGGTTTAGATATAAGCTTAGATATAAGTTTAGATAAGTTTAGATATAAGTTTAGATATAAGTTTGGAAATGAGTTAAGATATGAGTTTAGATATAAGTTTAGATATAAGTGCAGATATAAGTTAAGATATATAATTAGATATTATTTTAGAAATAAGTTTAGATATAAGTTTAGACATTAGTTTAGATATAAGTTTAGATATGAGTTAAGATATAAGTTTAGATGAAAGTTTAGATTTAAGTTCAGATATGAGTAGATATAATTTTAGAAATGAGTTTAGATAAAAGTTCGGATATAAGTTGGGATATAAGTTTGGATATAAGTTTGGATATAAGTTTAGATATAAATTTAGATATAAGTTTAGATACAAGTTCAGATATAAGTTTAGATATGAGTTTAGATATAAGTTTAGATATGAGTTTAGATATGAGTTCAGATATGAGTTTAGATATAAGTTGAGATATAAGTTCGGATATAAGTTAAGATATAAGTTTAGATATAAGTTAAGATATGAGTTCAGATATAAGTTAAGATATGAGTTTAGACATAAGTTTAGATATAAGTTTAGATATAAGTTTAGATATGAGTTTAGATATAAGTTCAGATATAAAATTAGATATATGTTCAGATATAAGTTTAGACATAAGTTAAGATATAAGTTCAGATATAGGTTGAGATATAAGTTTAGATATGAGTTTGGATATAAGTTTGGATATAAGTTCAGATATGAAATTAGATATCGATTTAGAAATGAGTTTAGATATAAGTTTATACAAAAGTTTAGATATAAGTTTAGATAAAAGTTTAGATGAAAGTTTAGATATAAGTTTGGATATAAATTCAGATATAAGTTTAGATATAAGTTCAGACATAAGTTGAGATTAAAGTTCAGATATAGGTTGAGATATAAGTTTAGATATAAGTTTAGATATAAGTTCGGATATAAGTTTGGATATAAGTTTAGATATCAACTTAGATATAAGTTTAGATATAAGTTTAGATATGAGTTTAGATATGGGTTTAGATATAAGATTAGATATGAAATTTGATATAAGTTAAGATCTAAGTTTAGATAAAAGTTCAGATATGAGTTCAGATATAAGTTCAGATATAAGTTTAGATATAAGTTTAGATATAAGTTTAGATATAAGTTCAGATATAAGTTGAGATATAAGTTTAGATATGAGTTTGGATATAAGTTAAGATATAAGTTTAGATAAAAGTTCAGATATGAGTTTAGATATAAGTTTAGATATAAGTTTAGATATAAGTTAAGATATAAGTTTGGATATAAGTTTAGATATGAGTTTAGATATGAGTTTAGATATAAGTTTATATATGAATTTAGATATAAGTTCAGATATGAGTAGATATAAGTTTAGATATGAGTTTAGATATAAGTTCAGATAAAAGTTCAGATATGAGTTAAGATATATAATTAGATATTAGTTTAGAAATAAGTTAAGACATAAGTTAAGATATAAGTTTAGATATAAGTTTAGATATAAGTTTAGATATAAGTTTAGATATGAGTTAAGATATAAGTTTAGATATAAGTTCGGATATAAGTTTGGATATGAGTTCAGATATGAGTAGATATAAGTTTAGATATGAGTTTAGATATAAGTTTAGATGAAAGTTCAGATATAAGTTAAGATATATAATTAGATATTAGTTTAGAAATAAGTTAAGACATAAGTTTAGATATAAGTTTAGATATAAGTTCAGATATAAGTTTAGATATAAGTTTAGATATAAGTTTAGATATGAGTTAAGATATAAGTTCAGATATAAGTTCGGATATAAGTTTGGATATTAGTTTGGATATAAGTTTAGATATCAATTCAGATATAAGTTTAGATATGAGTTTAGATATGGGTTTAGATATAAGTTTAGATTTGAAATTAGATATAAGTTCAGATATAAGTTTAGATATAAGTTCAGATATAAGTTTAGATATAAGTTAAGATATAAGTTTGGATATTTGTTTAGATATGGAATCAGATCTAAGTTTAGACATGAGTTCAGATATGAGTTTAGATATAAGTTTAGATATGAGTTTAGATATAAGTTTAGATATAAGTTAATATATAAGTTCAGATATGAGTAGATATAAGTTTAGATATGAGTTAAGATATAAGTTTAGATATAAGTTTAGATATAAGTTTGGATATAAGTTTAGATATAAGTTGAGATATAAGTTTAGACAAAAGTTTAGATATAAGTTTAGATAAAAGTTTATATATAAGTTCAGATATAAGTTTAGACATGAGTTGAGATAAAAGTTCAGATATAGGTTGAGATATAAGTTTAGATATAAGTTTAGATATAAGTTCAGATATAAGTTCGGATATGAGTTTGGATATAAGTTTGGATATAAGTTTGGATATAAGTTTGGATATAAGTTTGGATATGAGTTAAGATATGAATTCAGATATAAGTTTAGATATGAGTTTAGATATGCGTTTAGTTATAAGTTCAGATATGAGTTTAGGTATAAGTTTAGATATAAGTTTAGATATGAGTTCAGATATAAGTTTAGACATAAGTTTAAATATAAGTTTAGATATAATTTTTTAGTTCGGATATAAGTTTGGATATAAATTTAGATATCAGTTTAGATATAAGTTTAGATATGAAATCAGATCTAAGTTTAGACATAAGTTCAGATATGAGTTTAGATATAAGTTTAGATATGAGTTTAGATATGAGTTTAGATATAAGTTTAGATATAAGTTTAGATATAAGTTAATATATAAGTTCAGATATGAGTAGATATAAGTTTAGATATGAGTTAAGATATAAGTTTGGATATAAGTTTAGATATAAGTTTAGATATAAGTTTAGACATAAGTTTAGATATAAGTTTAGATAAAAGTTTATATATAAGTTCAGATATAAGTTTAGACATGAGTTGAGATAAAAGTTCAGATATAGGTTGAGATATAAGTTTAGATATAAGTTTAGATATAAGTTCAGATATAAGTTCGGATATGAGTTTGGATATAAGTTTGGATATAAATTTAGATATCAGTTTAGATATCAGTTTAGATATAAGTTGAGATATAGGTTTAGATGTAAGTTTAGATATAAGTTTAGATATGAGTTTAGATATAAGTTTAGATATGGGTTTAGATATAAGTTCGGATATAAGTTTGGATATAAATTTAGATATAAGTTCAGATAAAAGTTTAGATATAAGTTTAGATATGAGTTTAGATATAAGTTTAGATATGAGTTTAGATATAAGTTTAGATATGAGTTTAGATATAAGTTTGGATATAAGTTAAGATATAAGTTAAGATATAAGCTTAGATATAAGTTAAGATATAAGTTAAGATATAAGTTGAGATATAGGTTTAGAAATAAGTTTAGATATAAGTTTAGATATAAGCTTAGATATTAGTTGAGATATGAGTTGAGATATAAGTTTGGATATAAGTTTGGATATAAGTTAAGATATACGTTCAGTTATAAGTTCAGATATAAGTTCAGATAAAAGTTTATATATAAGTTTAGATATAAGTTTAAATATAAGTTTAGACATAAGTTTAAAGTTCAGATATAGGTTGAGATATAAGTTTAGATATAAGTTCGGATATAAGTTTGGATATAAATTTAGATATCAGTTTAGATATAAGTTTAGATATGAAATCAGATCTAAGTTTAGACATGAGTTCAGATATGAGTTTAGATATAAGTTTAGATATGAGTTTAGATATAAGTTTAGATATAAGTTAATATATAAGTTCAGATATGAGTAGATATAAGTTTAGATATGAGTTAAGATATAAGTTTGGATATAAGTTTAGATATAAGTTGAGATATAAGTTTAGATATGAGTTTAGACATAAGTTTAGATATAAGTTTAGATAAAAGTTTATATATAAGTTCAGATATAAGTTTAGACATGAGTTGAGATATAAGTTTAGACGAAAGTTTAGATTTGAGTTCAGATATGAGTAGATATAATTTTAGATATGAGTTTAGATATAAGTTCGGATATAAGTTGGGATATAAGTTTGGATATAAGTTTAGATATAAGTTTAGATACAAGTTCAGATATAAGTTTAGATATGAGTTTAGATATAAGTTTAGATATGAGTTTAGATATAAGTTTAGATATGAGTTCAGATATGAGTTTAGATATAAGTTCAGATATAAGTTTAGATATAAGTTTGGATATAAGTTTGGATATAACTTTAGATATAAGTTTAGATATAAGTTCAGATATAAGTTTAGATATTAGTTCAGATATGAGTTTGGGTATAAATTCAGATATAAATTTAGATATGTAAGATAATAAAACACTCGGGGTGGTTTAACGTGTCGTTTATTAACAGTTCAGTGGGCTTTAAGTAAATTCCGTCATGGAATACAAAATGGCAGGTTATGTTGTTGTTTTGGATGCGGTAGCGTTGTTAGACAGAGAGAGAGCGTGGTAACGAGATCATCGAAAACCATCACTTCAGATCACAGAGTGTTTGACATTACTACTACGTTTCGGTAGATATGGTCTCAGCTTATTATAATATCAATTTATAGGGGATTCAAAATTCACATTGCTAACACGGCCATACTGACACTTGAAACGACCTCGTTTCATTAACATAGCAAACAATAATACTTTTCAGGTTACATAAAGCATTGTTTAACTAACATCTGATACAATTGAGTTTTTGTGAGGCATGGCTATGTTCAAAACGCTGGCTCGCGCTGCGGCTTTGTATTTCAGGTGGGAAAAAGAGCCAGGCAAATAAAAAAACCACCACCGCTTACATGCTCACAACTCAAGATTTAGAACTAATTAGCCAAGAACTAAAAGTCAGCTTCAGCTGATTACCACAAAATTGATGATCTGCTATAAAATTGTTCAGGTTATGTAATGGACCAAATCATTCGCAACTCCTGCATGGAATGAACTCCAATCCTCACTTCGTTTGAAAATTTTACAGCCATCATCAACAACAAATCAAATTACAATATTTCGAGGCTATAAAGTTCTAAGCTTCTTGAAAAATAACTCATTTCAGATTTTCCATAATGGTACATCAATTATTGCAATGATTATCTGTTCACACAGAAATAGGTCAGGCCAAAACAAAGCCAAAAGAACCAAAAAAAACTATCACATACAAAAGTGATTAGATCCAAACAAGATAATCAGCATAAATTTAAATTTCTTAACTCTTCACTAAAGATTATGGCTATCCAGTCTTCATGTATTCACTATTATTATGACTATCCAGTCATGTCACCAACACTAAAACTGATTTTCTGTATCCACAGGCCATATTCTCAGCTGTTCTTGTCCTGCTGTAGTCATTCTGTTCTGACCTCCTATTCGCTTCAGGGCATAGCGATCATTCGGCAATACAGCCTTAATTTCAAATGGGCCAATGAACTTTGGTTTCAATTTACCACCATTTGACAGTTGTGTAACTTCCATTACTACTTTCTGATTCACCTCGAACGGGTAACCTGGTTTTCGAGTCATATCAAACTTCCTCTTTGTTTCCTTTGCCGAAACATCCAGTTTCTCAATGAGGGCATCTTTATCAACATTAATTTGCTTTATTGGTATATCGCTGAGCAAGTTAATGGTTGACGAAAGTCTCTGACTAGAGTTTTTCATTAAAACTACAGGGGCATATCCTGTCGACTTATTCACAGTCGAGTTCAGATCATTTTCAATGTTCGGTAAAGACTTATACCATAATTTTTCATCCTTCTCGTTCAAAATTGATCTCATTGCATTGAAAATGGTTCGCATAACTCTTTCAACCTTTCCGTTGCCTCTTGGTAGTCCTGTCGCTATAAAGTGTAATTCAACATCCTCTGATTCAAGAAATTGCTTGAATTTAGATGATAGAAAAGCAGTACCTCTATCTGATATTATTCTCTTTGGCTTTCCCAGTTCTAAAAAGACTTTCTTCAGGGCTTTAATGCTTTCTTCTGTTGTTCTCTGCTTCAGGGGACATAGTTTGATGAATCGTGTGAAAGCATCAACGACCACCAATATTTGTGTGCAGCCAAAAGATTTAACAAGTGGGCCTGCGTGGTCAATATGCCAGGTATCCAACTTTTCAGTGGGAGCGTCTTTTAGTTGACAAAAACCAGATCTCCTTCCAGTATGCGACTTTCCAACGGTACAGGATCTACAGTTCTTCACATACTTGCGAATGGTCTTATTCATTCCTGGCCAAATCACATCTTCTCTCATCTTGTTGAGCATTTTATCAACTCCTATGTGTGAAGATTCATCATGGTACAGTTTCATTATCTCCAATCTAGCCAAAATTGGGACAAAGCATCTCATTGGGTGAGTCCTCTTCCCTTGCCAGTAAACCAAGTCATCCTGGACTGCAAAACCTTCCTCATGTAGATTTCCACTTAAGATCTCCATGCAAAATGGGTCAACTTTTTGCCATTCACCAATTGATTGAGGAGTACCTGTATAATGTCTTTTAATGATTAACACTGGATTACCTTTTATCTTTATTTAATATATATAATATAGTTTGTACAACTTACAACTTGGTTATGGTTTTAGGAACATGCGTTCTTTTAGACTTGAAGAGAGAGAGGTTAACTCTTGATTATTACAGGTTATGCTATTTTACATGAACATAGAATGTGGAGTTATTACACAGAAATAAAACTTCTTTTTATTGATACATTACATTTCCTCCATCCTAAGATCAAAAAATAGAAAATTTGAATACTTTTACAAATTCAACCTATCAGGAGCTTTAATGTTCCTCTTAGGTCTGGAAATTGGTGATGATACAATTTTATCCCTACTTACACTATTTTTAATGTTCTCATTATTATCACAAATTTCAATTTTCTCATTACTATCATTCCTTTCTTCAATATTTTGAGTAGTTTCCTTATTTAAAATATCATCATTACTATTATCATTACACTTTTGTTTAACAATATTAGAATCTAACCAAGAATCTACATTTTCGATAATTGGCTTCACATTTTCAATTTTATCAGAAATGTCTATTTCTAAGTCATCATAAAATCTTCCTATTTTAATTAACTGGTCTAAATGTCTTTTCCATCTTAATTTTTTATTATCTACAGGTGTACATATATATATTCTTCTACCCAATTTATTGCAAATGATTGCCCTAACCCATTTTGGTCTAGTTATGTCTCTATAATCTTTGGTATAAATTTCTTCCCCTTCTTCAAATTCAACTTCCCTATTCCCATGATGAAACTTTATTTGTTTCTCCCTATTCAAATTTGCTTCTGACTTTGTTAAAAAATCAAGTCTCGTCTTGACCTGTCTCCCGAACATCAGTTTTGATGGAGTTTCCCCAGTTGTGCAATGAGGAGTATTACGATAAGAGAACAAATACTTATTTATCAAGGATTTGAGAGATGAACCCTTCTCTCTAACGTCAATAAGTAATTTTTTTATTGCATTTTTAAAAGATTTCACGCTATTCTCCGCAGCACCATTCGTTTCAGGATGGTACGGAGGTGAAGTGGAATGTTTGATACCGTTTAATCTACAGAACTCTTCAAACTCAGAACTTGTAAATTGAGCCCCGTTATCCGAAAAGATAATATTTGGTAAACCAAATCGTGCGAAGCAGTCCCTTAGCATATCTATGGTGGATCGTGAATCCACTTTACCCATTTCATATACTTCGGGCCACTTGGAATAAGCGTCTATGATAATCAAGAAATTTCGTCCTTGTATTGGCCCCAGAAAATCTATATGGATTCTGTCGAAAACGTGTTTTCCTTCCGCAAACTTCGTTAAAACCGCTTTATTTGGATTTTTTGCCAATGTCATACAAGGACTACAATTTTTTACATATTTCTCAATATCAGCGTCTAAATTAGGCCACCATAAATATTGCCTTGCCAAAGCTTTCATTTTGACCATTCCGTTATGGGCCCCATGCAATTCCTCCAACATTTGTCTCCTGAACTTACTTGGAATTACCACTCTAAATCCCCAAAGTAAGATTCCACCTTCAATACCCAGTTCTAACTTTCTCCGTTTATAAGGTAACAACTCTTCCGAAGTATTATCAGGCCAGCCCTCTTTAACGAATAGGTAAACCTTGCTCAAAATATTGTCAATTCTTGTGTCATGACGTATGTCTTTGGCGCTTATCGGAATCTTATCTTCTAATAAAAAATGAAAATAATCAACCAATATTTCACCCTTTTCCTTCGATTCAATCGGAAATCTAGAAAGACCGTCGGCTCCTCCATTTTCAGAACCTTTAATATATTGGAAACGGTAATTAAATCCACTGAGGAAAAGCGCCCAACGCTGTAAACGTCCCGCAGCCATCTGAGGGATGCCTTTATTTTCACCGAATAGGGCTAACAGCGGTTTGTGGTCTGAACACAAAGTAAACGAATTTCCTAATAAGTACTGATAATGTTTCTGCACTCCCCAATAAATAGCTAGGGCCTCCTTATGAATGACTGAATAATTTAATTCTGCCTTGTTCAATTTCCTGGACGCAAAACTTATGGGTCTTTCACTACCATCCGGAAACACATGTACCAGGACACAACCGATGCCGACCTTTGATGAATCACATATTAACTTTAATGGAATATCCCTATCAAAGAAAACTAAAGTTTGATCTGACGTTAATGCCTCTTTGACCCTTTTGAATGATTTATCACATTCTTGAGACCAGTTGAACTTAAAATCTTTACGCAACAATTTGTACAGAGGATTCAATAGGATCGATAAATTTGGTACAAATCGTCCATAGTAATTTACCATTCCTACAAATGATTTCACTTGTCCTTGGTCCGTTGGTGTTGGCATCTCAATAATTGCTCTGACTTTATCAAAATCTTTATGAAGACCGTTTTTATCTATGTAATGACCTAAATACTTCACTTCTGGCACAAAAAATTTACACTTTTTCAAATTCAATCTGAACCCCGCTTTACTCAACTTATCAAAAACTTCTTCCAAATTTTTTAAATGCTCTTCCCTGTTTTTTCCAGTCACAACAATATCATCTAAAAATATAACCGTTCCATTTATACCTTGCAAAACCTTTTCAACAATTTTTTGGAAAATAGAACAAGCCGGTTTAGTGCCAAAGGGTAATCGATTTACTTTATAAATACCTTTATGTGTACTCCATGCTAATAAATTTTTTGTATTTTCCTCTAATTCTAACTGATTATACGCACAGGAAAAATCCAATTTTGAAAAAAATTCTCCATGAAGCTGAGAAAACAGTTCATCTATCCTTGGCAATGGATGCTTTACATCTATCAAGTGTTTGTTCACTGTGACCTTATAGTCCGCACATAATCTTATTTCCCCGTTCTCTTTCATTACAGGAACTAACGGTGTTCCCCACTCTGAAGTTTCTACTTTTGAAATGACCCCCTTAGCTTCTAATTTTTCTAGTTCACTATTGATTTTTTCCTTGAAGAGGAACGGGACCGGTCTGGGTTTACAGAAGATTGGTTTTACATTTGGCATAATATTCAGCTCTATCTTTTCATGCCTATAAGTACCGAGTTCATCTTTGAATAATTCTTCAAACCTACTTAACAAAATTTTCAAATCGTCCTTTTCTTTCAATGAATTTATAGGGATACCTTGGTCAGCAAGATCAATTTTAATGTTAAGGCGTTTTATTAAATCTCGGCCAAGCAAAGGAACGGAACCTTTCTTAACCACTAGAAATCTACAATATTCATAAACTTGACCCTTATAGTTTATCGTGGCATGGAATTCACCTTCAGGTACAATTTCGGTCCCATCATAACATTTTAATCTTATATTTGTACTCATTAATTTAGATTCCTTGAAATAATTATTGAAACAGCTCTCCGGGACTACTGAAATGCTAGCACCTGAATCAAGTTCCATTTTAATAAGGTTCTCATTCACTAACAACGAAATTTGTGGTGATGCCACATAGTTATCACACTTCAAATGGTACATTTCAACATAATCTAAATTGGATTCTTGTGTCTCCACCTGATGTACTTGGCGTTTATTACATACCTTAGCTAAATGTCCTGTAAGATTACAAATTTTGCACTTATATTTAAGGTACTTACAGTTCTTTTTTACATGATTCCCTAAGCCACAACACTTGCATTTCTGTGCCGTTTCACCATGCTTTATTTCCCCCTTGGAGTGGTGTGGTCCATTTTTGTTACTCTTCCATGTGGACTTCTGCTCTTGCCCTTTCTTCATCTTCAACTGATGCAGAGATTGGTAATCGGATCCTAGTGCTGCTTCTTTGTTAACTGCTACTTCCAGAATTTGTGCCAAGCTTTTGGTATGATCCTCCTCGCAGACTCTATCTAGTATAGGGCTCTTGCACATTCCAGCTACGAACTTGTCCTTTAGAATTTCATTTAGATTTGCTCCAAATTTACAGGCACTGGCTTTATTTTTTATCCTCACATACCATGATCGTACTGCCTCACGTTCCATCTGTCTCAAATTGTAAAATTCTATCCCCTCCTTGAATACAGATACCTTCTTCGAAAACTGTGCAGTTAATATATCCCTCAACTCCTGGTATGACTTATCTTTCGGCAAAGCTGGATCGCAGAGATCCCTCAGGGTTTTATAAGCTTTATCACCTATTAGGGTTAATAGCACTGGTACTCTCTTTTCTTGATCAATATCATTTGCAGAGAAGTACTGCTCTAAACGTTCAGCCCATAAACTCCAATCATCATCAGAACTGTATTCTGTTATTGAACCGATTGTAGCTCTATAAATTACTTGAGACACTTGAGCTTCTGCCATCCTTGATCTTGATAAAGCACGTGGAGAGTGATATTTTTCTTCGATTTGCACAAGTTTAACGTTTATAACCAATTTTTGTCCTCGTCGCCAATATAATGTCTTTTAATGATTAACACTGGATTACCTTTTATCTTTATTTAATATATATAATATAGTTTGTACAACTTACAACTTGGTTATGGTTTTAGGAACATGCGTTCTTTTAGACTTGAAGAGAGAGAGGTTAACTCTTGATTATTACAGGTTATGCTATTTTACATGAACATAGAATGTGGAGTTATTACACAGAAATAAAACTTCTTTTTATTGATACATTACAACCTGTAACAGATTTGAGCGCCAGTATTTTGTTCTCGCAAGGCAAATTCCTACTCAAATAATCAACATGCTTCATCTTATCACCTGGGCGATATTCTATTTCAAAATCGTAGTCTTGTAAGCGAATCCACCAACGGGCTACTCTTGGGAGCAATTCCTTTTTTAATGCGGTGGCCCTTACAGAATTACAATCCGTGAAAATTTTAAATTTAATACCGTAGAGATAGTTTCTGAAATAACTAGTAGCATCTACAATGGCTAAAGTTTCAAGATCGTACGAATGATACTTTGATTCTGCTGCAGTTGTTTTTCTGCTAAAGTACGCTACTGGGTGAATTTCTTTCTTTTCATTTTTCTGCATCAATATTCCGCCAATTCCCACACTACTTGCATCTGTATGTAGTTCAGTATCCCAATCAGGATTAAAAATCCTAAGGACTGGTTCTTGTGTGAGCTTTTGAATGATTTCTAAACGAGTTGATTCACATTGCTCAGTCCATTTAAATTCAATATTCTTTCGCAGTAAACAAGAAATTGGGGCAGATAAAGTGGCAAAGTTCTTAATGAACCTTCGAAAATAACTAGCAAGACCTAAAAATTGTCGAACTCCTTTGACATCATTTGGAGGAGGTGTATTCTTTAATGCTTCTATTTTTCGTGGACTGGGTTTTACCATACCGCATTCAATTATTACTCCTAAAAATTCTATTGACGTTTTGAAGAATTCGCATTTTTGGTAATTAAGTGTGAAGCCACACTTTGACAGTCTATCAATAATTTTCTTTAAATTAACAAGTCCTTCTTCAATATTTTCGCATGGACAAAGAATATCATCAACATAAACTAGGGCAATTTTCTCTTTATAATCTCCGAGAGCCTTATCAATTGCTGACTGATAACATGAAGGAGAATTTATGAAACCAAAAGGCATTCTATTGTATTCGTACAATCCATCAGGTGTGATAAATGCTGTGATGTGTTTGGAAGATTCTTCTACTTCGATCTGATGAAAACCAGATTTCATATCGAGCTTTGTATAAAACTTTGCTGTTGCTAAAAGGTCTATTTGATTTTGAATTCTAGGTAAGGGCGAGGGGGTGATCACGAGCCGAAAATGTGTACAACATTTCCAAATATCCAAGTATTTCCACACATTTCCATACATTTCCGAGCATTTCCAAATATTTCCACACATTTCCACATATTTCCATACATTTCCAAGCATTTCCACACATTTCCACACATTTCCAAGCATTTCCAAACATGTTCACATCTTTTTCAAAGACCCCAAGTGTTAAAATGGCCCATAAAAAGTAATGTTTTTATAAAAAAAGGCTTGATTACTGAAGATAGCTGCATATTATAACTTTATAGGGGATAAACGGGGGGATAAATTCATAAATAACACAAAGGTTTAGTGTTTAGACCATTTAATAATATCCAACATCCAACAATATCAACAATGTTAAAAATTCCTATAACAAGGCAAAATTCTCAAAACAAAAACTCAATACTTTTAAGAAAACTCTCAACTCCAAACGAGACTCCAAAGAACTTGAAAACATAGAAAAACTTTATTAATAACAGAACAAAAACTCATTATGAGACTAGAAAAGTAGGATGCTATATGCTGGCCGTTATGTCCTTGCACCTTTGGGGAATTTTTAAGAATTATTCATCATTTGAAACTCTTAAATTCTTTATAACACTTGTTCATGAGCTGGTTTTGAATTCTTGTTAATTGGAAAGGATGCGTACCAATTAACTCAATGGGACCATAAAAAACGAATTTTTTGTCTACTTCTTCGATTTGGGCGTTCTTCGTTCAGGTAGCTTTCTAGAAATTTCACTATTAGCTTTTCTCCATTTATTTCAATTACTCTCCCTAAATATCACCTAGAGTCATGAAAAATAGCGTAATATTTTTCATTTTGAATGTTAACCTGACGCATACGTTGCGTTTCATTTTCATAAAAAGACTCTTCACTCTCTCCCGAATCGTCATCCAGAATAGCGGCTCTATTATTGATATCAAAGCTTTCAGAGGTTTCCAGATTTGATGTTTCAGCGAGCGATGGCCTTTTCCTATTTTTTTCTTGCAATTTTTCCTGTAATTTATCTACAACTTCTTCCGGTAGTAACAGTGAACACGATTGAGATTCTGTTTGTGCTGAGCTAGGTTCTGGTATACAGGGTCTTTCACGAGGAACCTCACCCATATTTATACGGGAAACTTCTGAACGTATTTCCATGAAATTCAGCACTTATAAGTATTTCACGATACTGATGAAATCTAAAATATTTTCAAGGCATGAGCACCTCCGGTTTTTCCGGAAATGACGTCAACTTCCGTTTTTCAAATTAGAACACCATTTTTTTATTGCAGAAATAGATTCCTTAGAAAATTTCAAGTTATTTTGATGTAACATTTTTCAGTTTTATTTTGGTTGGAAAATTCTCTCTGAGCGGGAAAATTCCTGATTCTGATTGATGTCTTTCTTCAACATGGTTGATTTGAAGACCAACTGCTCTGTTTTTTCATTTTGTTGCCTATTCATTACATTTTCTGCTTTCTCATTTATTCCCGTAGTTGTGCCTTCCTCGGTCATTTCAAACTGTTGCATGCCAATTTCATTCTCAACCTTTTTATTTATTTCAGAGTTTGTATTTCCTATCAATATATTCTGATGTATGAGTATCTTTTGTTTTTTTGATTCATTAGAAATATCGGAATGTGTCTGGCTAGTGGAATCAAGAGATGTTACATTTGAGTGCAATTTGCTCGTCATCGGTTTGAAATAATTGCTGATCGCTTTCCGGTTGCTTGAAGATGTCTTACAAGTTTTGCTCATAATTTTCTTTTTTTTTCCGTAATATGCTCGTTAAAATGTAATTTTACATGATCGTGAAAATTCGAATAAATGGGCCTAGGACTGTAAGATTTCTGAGCAGCCCAAGGTATTTTAATAAATTTATCACAAAAAGGACAAGATATGGTTCCACTTGTATTGTTATTTTTCTTAAAAATGTTTACTTCAATGTCATCCAACTTAGACAAAATTTGGTCATGGCATGGCAGTTTTTCCTGGAGTTGCTCTAGTAAGGTAGCAATGTAGTTTTTTTGCAATGATTTAATTTTTTCTATCAGTTCAGAATTATCATTTGGAGAATTTATAAGGTGATTAGTTGATTCTCCTGTCTCTTGTGGCAAACCTATTCTGGATTGCTTATTCCTACGTAAATTCTCGCTCGAATGTCCGAGAGAATTTGCTGAGCGCCTTGCTCTATGATGTCTCAGCTTCTCTATTGCGTCAAAAAGTAATTTTCTGTGTCCGGGTATAATTTTAAATTTGCTAGGATTGTGTTTATAAAATCCGTAATAATTTCCTAAATCGTCTCCTTCGGGAATAAATTCACAGATTTCCTCTTGAGTGAATTTTTCTATGGAGCTTATATCATTTTCAGTTAATTGCAACAATGAGCTCATGCTGTCGTATCCAGAGTATTTCAAAATGTTTTGTAGATAACAAGGCAGCTGGATATCATATAGTTTTAGAAACTCAACTATTTGCTCGTTCATATTGAAATACCTGGAGTACATAACAAAATAAAGATATGAAATTTTAGGAATATATCTAATATGTACTTACTATTTATATTATACACACAATAATCTATCAAATACTAAATTTATACACGTTACTACTATAAACACCGGTATAAACATGAAATAAACACGCTAATGTTCATCAAATCTTAGATTATATATCCTATATCAGTGATATAATATAATCTAAGCATCAAATGAATAACCTAACCTCACTTACAGTACGTCATTTGGTGCCATTGCGCATGACTATTTCCAAACATTTCCACACATTTCCAAACATTTCCACACATTTCCAAACATTTCCACACATTTCCAAACATTTCCACACATTTCCAAACATTTTCACATATTTCCAGACATTTCTACACATTTCCAAGCAACTGTACAACCATTTCCACTCGTGATCACCCCCTCGGGTAAGGGGTAATTATTTCGCAAAACTTTCTTATTCAGTTCTCTGTAATCAACACACAGTCTTATTTCACCATTACGTTTTCTTACTAGGACAATGGGGCTTGCATAATTTGATTCACTACATCTTATGATACCAGATTCTAATTGGTTTTTAATAATTTCCCTAACTTTTGTTCTTTCTTGGTACGCTAGATTCCTTGCTCTAAAAACAACAGGAGATTCATCTTTCAATTGAATTTTTAGTTTACCTGTGGTAACTGCATCAGGTTTAGATTCACCCCCTTTTTTAATTATTTGAATTATTTGTGCTTTCAATTGCTCGTCCAATCCTGACAAATCTAATTCTAAATCTTTACAAACTAAAGAGAACGTTTTGGGAGCTTTTCTAAAGGAAGTCACAAAATCAACACAATCCTTATTAATTTTAAGTTGAATATCCCCTTCTCTGAGGATATCTAATCCTATTAAAGCGTCAATATCCTCATGTGGAATAATACTATCTGTGACTATATTGAATTCAATTTCTATAGCTAATTCACACTTGAAAAATAGGATGTTTGCTTTTCCTAATGTTTTAAATTCAACGTTTCCAATTCCCATAATTTTTTTAGTTTGAGGTATTACTTCGCATTTCAACTTTCTAGCAACACTTTCTTTAATTAAGCAAATATCTGAACCTGTATCAATTAAATATGAGATTTGAGCAAAATTGTTTTTATTTTTGAGTTCTCCTTCTGGGTAACTAATTTTGGATGAGCTTTTAGCGATAAGAGTAATATTATTGGATGGTCTATTATTGGATGGTCCAGATTGTTTTTTCTTATACCAACAAAAATTTTCGGAATGCCCATCTTTTTTACAAAAATTACAGTACAGTCTTTCTGAATCTGACGCACGTTTTTTTCGTTAATCTGCAGTCAATGGCTTTGTGACCAACTTTATCACAGTTTCTACATTTAAAATAAAATTTTTCATTCTTTACTTGGTGTGGTCTTTTTCTGTTAATATCTGATAGGTGTGTTAATGGTGCTGACGAATCACTATCAAATGATGACAATAATTTGAGAAGTTCTGATTCGTCTTTTGGCGATTGTATCTCAACTCTATTTTTGACTTCAGCATTGACAATATCATGTGAAACTAGACTTAAAATAATGTCCCATGGAAATCCGTTATAGAATTTTTTAAGTGAATTCAGTTTAGCTTGACCATACTCTACTAAAAATTTAAATTGTGAACTTTTTATTGCCATGCAGGATAAAAGTCTTGTGGCAGGGGTTCCTTTTAAAGGAAATGCGATTTCCAAATCATTACAAAAAGTAGTCCAATTTCTATTTAAAGGCTTCCAATTAACATAGAATTTCGAAGCACGCCCTTTCAAACTTTTACCAGCTTTTAATACGACTAGTGTTTCACACATACCTGTTTCAAATTTAATACGGTTCACTTCTTCAAGCCATTCTTTCGTTGTAAACGGTGAATCGTCGGGATCGTACTGCATGAAATCCACATGGTTTTGAGCGTCGTTGTTAGTTGAACTCGAGCTTCCACTTGCCATGTTCGCCATAAATTCCATCATTTTCATCTGCAGTTTAGCTTGGATTTCCATCATCTGAATCATCGTCATTGGTTCGACTTGGGCAGCATTCTCTTGATGTTGTTGATCCATTTTGGATGAATTCGTTTGCACAAAGAACTCGTTGAAACTCGTAGAATTCAGGTTCTAATTCTTTGTTTGTAAATAAAGAATCTATCCCACTTCTGATGTAAGATAATAAAACACTCGGGGTGGTTTAACGTGTCGTTTATTAACAGTTCAGTGGGCTTTAAGTAAATTCCGTCATGGAATACAAAATGGCAGGTTATGTTGTTGTTTTGGATGCGGTAGCGTTGTTAGACAGAGAGAGAGCGTGGTAACGAGATCATCGAAAACCATCACTTCAGATCACAGAGTGTTTGACATTACTACTACGATTCGGTAGATATGGTCTCAGCTTATTATAATATCAATTTATAGGGGATTCAAAATTCACATTGCTAACAGATATAAGTTTAGATATAAGTTTAGATATAGCTTGGGATATGAGTTTAGATATAAGTTATGATATAAGTTTAGATATAAGTTGAGATATAAGTTTAGATATAAGTTTAGATATAAGTTGAGATATAAGTTTAGATATAAGTTTAGATATAAGTTTAGATATAAATTTAGATATAAGTTTATATATAAGTTTATATATAAGTTTAGATATGAGTTTAGATATAAGTTTAGATATAAGTTTATATATGAATTCAGATATAAGTTCAGATATGACTAGATATAAGTTTAGATATGAGTTTAGATATGAGTTCAGATATAAGTTTAGATGAAAGTTCAGATATAAGTTAAGATATATAATTAGATATTAGTTTAGAAATAAGTTAAGACATAAGTTTAGATATAAGTTTAGATATAAGTTCAGATATAAGTTAAGGTATGAGTTTAGATATAAGTTTAGATATAAGTTTAGATATAAGTTGAGATATAAGTTTGGATATAAATTCAGATATAAGTTCAGATATGAGTTTAGATATAAGTTTAAATATAAGTTTAGATATGAGTTTAGATATAAGTTAAGATATAAGTTTGGATATAAGTTAAGATATAAGTTAAGATATAAGTTTAGATATAAGTTTAGATATAAGTTAAGATATAAGTTCAGATATAGGTTTAGATATAAATTTGGATATGAGTTTAGATATAAGTTTAGATATGGGTTTAGATATAAGTTCGGATATTAGTTTGGATATAAGTTTAGATATAAATTTAGATATAAATTTAGATATAAGTTTAGATATAAGTTTAGATATGAGTTTAGATATAAGTTTAGATATGAGTTTAGATATAAGTTTAGATATGAGTTTGGATATAAGTTTAGATATAAGTTTGGATATAAGTTAAGATATAAGTTAAGATATAAGTTTAGATATAAGTTAAGATATAAGTTAAGATATAAGTTGAGATAATGGTTTAGATATAAGTTTAGATATGAGTTTAGATATAAGTTTAGATATGGGTTTTGATATGAGTTCAGATATGAGTTCAGATATAAGTTTAGATATAAGGTTAGATATAAGTTCAGATATAAGTTTAGATATAAGCTTAGATATTAGTTAAGATATGAGTTGAGACATAAGTTTGGATATAAGTTTGGATATAAGTTTGGATATAAGTTAAGATATACGTTCAGTTATAACTTCAGATATAAGTTCAGATAAAAGTTTATATATAAGTTCAGATATAAGTTTAAATATAAGTTTAGACATAAGTTTAAAGTTCAGATATAGGTTGAGATATAAGTTTAGATATAAGTTCGGATATAAGTTTGGATATAAATTTAGATATCAGTTTAGATATAAGTTTAGATATGAAATCAGATCTAAGTTTAGACATAAGTTCAGATATGAGTTTAGATATAAGTTTAGATATGAGTTTAGATATAAGTTTAGATATAAGTTAATATATAAGTTCAGATATGAGTAGATATAAGTTTAGATATGAGTTAAGATATAAGTTTATATATAAGTTTGGATATAAGTTTAGATATAAGTTTAGATATAAGTTTAGACATAAGTTTAGATATAAGTTTAGATAAAAGTTTATATATAAGTTCAGATATAAGTTTAGACATGAGTTGAGATAAAAGTTCAGATATAGGTTGAGATATAAGTTTAGATATAAGTTTAGATATAAGTTCCGATATAAGTTCGGATATGAGTTTGGATATAAGTTTGGATATAAGTTTGGATATAAGTTTGGATATAAGTTTGGATATAAGTTTGGATATGAGTTGAGATATGAATTCAGATATAAGTTTAGATATGAGTTTAGATATGGGTTTAGTTATAAGTTTAGATATGAGTTTAGGTATAAGTTTAGATAAAAGATTAGATATGAGTTCAGATATAAGTTCAGATATAAGTTTAGATATAAGTTTAAATATAAGTTTAGATATAATTTTAGATATTATTTTAGATATAAGTTTAGATATAAGTTTAGATATAGGTTTAGATATAAGCTTAGATATAAGTTTAGATAAGTTTAGATATAAGTTTGGAAATGAGTTAAGATATGAGTTTAGATATAAGTTTAGATATAAGTGCAGATATAAGTTAAGATATATAATTAGATATTATTTTAGAAATAAGTTTAGATATAAGTTTAGACATAAGTTAAGATATAAGTTTAGATATGAGTTAAGATATAAGTTTAGATGAAAGTTTAGATTTAAGTTCAGATATGAGTAGATATAATTTTAGAAATGAGTTTAGATAAAAGTTCGGATATAAGTTGGGATATAAGTTTGGATATAAGTTTGGATATAAGTTTAGATATAAATTTAGATATGAGTTTAGATACAAGTTCAGATATAAGTTTAGATATGAGTTTAGATATAAGTTTAGATATGAGTTTAGATATGAGTTCGGATATGAGTTTAGATATAAGTTGAGATATAAGTTCGGATATAAGTTAAGATATAAGTTTAGATATAAGTTAAGATATGAGTTCAGACATAAATTAAGATATATGTGTTTAGAAATAAGTTTAGATATAAGTTTAGATATAAGTTTAGATATGAGTTTAGATATAAGTTCAGATATAAAATTAGATATAAGTTCAGATATAAGTGTAGACATAAGTTAAGATATAAGTTCAGATATAGGTTGAGATATAAGTTTAGATATGAGTTTGGATATAAGTTTGGATATAAGTTTAGATATAAATTCAGATATAAGTTTAGATATAAATTCAGATAAAAGTTTAGATATGAGTTTAGATATGAGTTTAGATATGGGTTTAGATATAAGTTTAGATATGAGTTAAGATATAAGTTTAGATATAAGTTCAGATATGAAATTAGATATCGATTTAGAAATGAGTTTAGATATAAGTTTATACATAAGTTTAGATATAAGTTTAGATAAAAGTTTAGATGAAAGTTTAGATATAAGTTTGGATATAAATCCAGATATAAGTTTAGATATAAGTTCAGACATAAGTTGAGATTAAAGTTCAGATATAGGTTGAGATATAAGTTTAGATATAAGTTTAGATATAAGTTCGGATATAAGTTTGGATATTAGTTTGGATATAAGTTTAGATATCAATTTAGATATAAGTTTAGATATGAGTTTAGATATGAGTTTAGATATGGGTTTAGATATAAGTTTAGATATGAAATTTGATATAAGTTAAGATCTAAGTTTAGATAAAAGTTCAGATATGAGTTCAGATATAAGTTCAGATATAAGTTTAGATATAAGTTTAGATATAAGTTTAGATATAAACATGGAAAAATGATGATCTGAGATCATCAGCTGAGAAGGCAGCTACCTATTCAATTGAAAGAAATAAGACACAAATCATTTGCCATTATAAATAATGACAAATGAAATGTGAATACGAACTAGGTCTCCGATACTGTTCACCCCACCAGACCGAATGGTCCAACGTCAACTGAGAATCGCACCGACTGCAGTTTCGTCCTATTAGGACTCATCAGGGTGGAATATCCCAAAGTCGACGCTGGATGGAAAATCTTTTCGTCAAGATATGGACATCTGGCGCCGCATTATTTCGATGAGAAATTAATGAGCGACATCTATCCACCTTCAGAAAAGACTCCCCTCTCGGTGATTGAGCGAACAATAAAGGAAACTTTCTTCCAAATTGCGACACCAGATTGTGAATTTCAACGTTAAAGAACGCTATATAAACAATTCACCTGGGAAGCGCGGAGACGTTCGCATTTGTAGGTTATTAAAACCCAAAAAATATTAACATGGAAAAATGATGATCTGAGATCATCAGCTGAGAAGGCAGCTACCTATTCAATTGAAAGAAATAAGACACAAATCATTTGCCATTATAAATAATGACAAATGAAATGTGAATACGAACTAGGTCTCCGATACTGTTCACCCCACCAGACTCAGTTGACGTTGGACCATTCGGTCTGGTGGGGTGAACAGTATCGGAGACCTAGTTCGTATTCACATTTCATTTGTCATTATTTATAATGGCAAATGATTTGTGTCTTATTTCTTTCAATTGAATAGGTAGCTGCCTTCTCAGCTGATGATCTCAGATCATCATTTTTCCATGTTAATATTTTTTGGGTTTTAATAACCTACAAATGCGAACGTCTCCGCGCTTCCCAGGTGAATTGTTTATATAGCGTTCTTTAACGTTGAAATTCACAATCTGGTGTCGGAATTTGGAAGAAAGTTTCGTTTATTGTTCGCTCAATCACCGAGAGGGGAGTCTTTTCTGAAGGTGGATAGATGTCGCTCATTAATTTCTCATCGAAATAATGCGGCGCCAGATGTCCATATCTTGACGAAAAGATTTTCCATCCAGCGTCGACTTTGGGATATTCCACCCTGATGAGTCCTCATAGGACGAAACTGCAGTCGGTGCGATTCTCAGTTGACGTTGGACCATTCGGTCTGGTGGGGTGAACAGTATCGGAGACCTAGTTCGTATTCACATTTCATTTGTCATTATTTATAATGGCAAATGATTTGTGTCTTATTTCTTTCATAAGTTTAGATATAAGTTCAGATATAAGTTGAGATATAAGTTTAGATATGAGTTTGGATATAAGTTAAGATATAAGTTTAGATAAAAGTTCAGATATGAGTTTAGATATAAGTTTAGATATAAGTTTAGATATAAGTTAAGATATAAGTTTGGATATAAGTTTAGATATGAGTTTAGATATGAGTTTAGATATAAGTTTATATATGAATTTAGATATAAGTTCAGATATGAGTAGATATAAGTTTAGATATGAGTTTAGATATAAGTTTAGATAAAAGTTCAGATATGAGTTAAGATATATAATTAGATATTAGTTTAGAAATAAGTTAAGACATAAGTTTAGATATAAGTTTAGATATAAGTTTAGATATAAGTTTAGATATAAGTTTAGATATGAGTTAAGATATAAGTTCAGATATAAGTTCGGATATAAGTTTGGATATAAGTTTGGATATAAGTTTATATATGAATTTAGATATGAGTTCAGATATGAGTAGATATAAGTTTAGATATGAGTTTAGATATAAGTTTAGATAAAAGTTCAGATATAAGTTAAGATATATAGTTAGATATTAGTTTAGAAATAAGTTAAGACATAAGTTTAGATATAAGTTTAGATATAAGTTCAGATATAAGTTTAGATATAAGTTTAGATATAAGTTTAGATATGAGTTAAGATATAAGTTCAGATATAAGTTCGGATATAAGTTTGGATATTAGTTTGGATATAAGTTTAGATATCAATTCAGATATAAGTTTAGATATGAGTTTAGATATGGGTTTAGATATAAGTTTAGATTTGAAATTAGATATAAGTTCAGATATACGTTTAGATATAAGTTTAGATATAAGTTCAGATATAAGTTTAGATATAAGTTAAGATATAAGTTTGGATATAAGTTTAGATATGAAATCAGATCTGAGTTTAGACATGAGTTCAGATATGAGTTTAGATATAAGTTTAGATATGAGTTTAGATATAAGTTTAGATATAAGTTAATATATATGTTCAGATATGAGTAGATATAAGTTTAGATATGAGTTAAGATATAAGTTTAGATATAAGTTTGGATATAAGTTTAGATATAAGTTGAGATATAAGTTTAGATATAAGTTTAGACATAAGTTTAGATATAAGTTTAGATAAAAGTTCATATATAAGTTCAGATATAAGTTTAGACATGAGTTGAGATAAAAGTTCAGATATAGGTTGAGATATAAGTTTAGATATAAGTTTAGATATAAGTTCAGATATAAGTTCGGATATGAGTTTGGATATAAGTTTGGATATAAGTTTGGATATAAGTTTGGATATAAGTTTGGATATAAGTTTGGATATAAGTTTGGATATGTTTGGATATGAGTTAAGATATGAATTCAGATATAAGTTTAGATATGAGTTTAGATATGGGTTTAGTTATAAGTTCAGATATGAGTTTAGGTATAAGTTTAGATATAAGTTTAGATATGAGTTCAGATATAAGTTCAGATATAAGTTTAGACATAAGTTTAAATATAAGTTTAGATATAATTTTAGATATTATTTTAGATATAAGTTTAGATATAAGTTTAGATATAGCTTTAGATATAAGCTTAGATATAAGTTTAGATAAAATTAGATATAAGTTTAGATATAAGTTTGGATATGAGTTAAGATATGAGTTTAGATATACGTTTAGATATAAGTGCAGATATAAGTTAAGATATATAATTAGATATTAGTTTAGAAATAAGTTTAGATATAAGTTTAGACATAAGTTTACATATAAGTTTAGATATGAGTTAAGATATAAGTTTAGATGAAAGTTTAGATTTAAGTTCAGATATGAGTAGATATAATTTTAGATATGAGTTTAGATATAAGTTCGGATATAAGTTGGGATATAAGTTTGGATATAAGTTTGGATATGAGTTTAGATATAAATTTAGATATAAGTTTAGATACAAGTTCAGATATGAGTTTAGATATAAGTTTAGATATGAGTTTAGATATGAGTTCAGATATGAGTTAAGATATAAGTTGAGATATAAGTTCGGATATAAGTTGAGATATAAGTTTAGATATAAGTTAAGATATGAGTTCAGATATAAGTTAAGATATGAGTTTAGACATAAGTTTAGGTATAAGTTTAGATATAAGTTTAGATATAAGTTTAGATATGAGTTTAGATATAAGTTCAGATATAAAATTAGATATAAGTTCAGATATAGGTTTAGACATAAGTTAAGATATAAGTTCAGATATAGGTTGAGATATAAGTTTAGATATGAGTTTGGATATAAGTTTGGATATAAGTTTGGATATAAGTTTGGATATAATTTTAGATATAAATTTAGATATAAGTTTAGATATGAGTTTAGATATGAGTTTAGATATGGGTTTAGATATAAGTTAAGATATGAGTTAAGATATAAGTTTAGATATAAGTTCAGATATGAAATTAGATATCGATTTAGAAATGAGTTTAGATATAAGTTTATACATAAGTTTAGATATAAGTTTAGATAAAAGTTTAGATGAAAGTTTAGATATAAGTTTGGATATAAGTTCAGAAATAAGTTTAGATATAAGTTCAGACATAAGTTGAGATTAAAGTTCAGATATAGGTTGAGATATAAGTTTAGATATAAGTTCAGATATAAGTTCGGATATAAGTTTGGATATTAGTTTGGATATAAGTTTAGATATCAATTAAGATATAAGTTTAGATATGAGTTTAGATATGAGTTTAGATATGGGTTTAGATATAAGTTTAGATATGAAATTAGATACAAGTTAAGATATAAGTTTAAATAAAGTTCAGATATGAGTTCAGATATAAGTTCAGATATAAGTTTAGATATAAGTTTAGATATAAGTTTAGATATGAGTTTAGATATAAGTTTAGATATAAGTTAAGATATAAGTTTAGATATGAGTTTAGATATAAGTTTAGATATAAGTTTATATATGAATTTAGATATAAGTTCAGATATGAGTAGATATAAGTTTAGATATGAGTTTAGACATAAGTTTAGATGAAAAATTATATATAAGTTCAGATATAAGTTTAGACATGAGTTGAGATAAAAGTTCAGATATAGGTTGAGATATAAGTTTAGATATAAGTTCAGATGTAAGTTCGGATATGAGTTTGGATATAAGTTTGGATATAAGTTTGGATATAAGTTTGGATATATGTTTGGATATGAGTTAAGATATGAATTAGGATATAAGTTTAGATATGAGTTTAGATATGGGTTTAGTTATAAGTTTAGATATGAGTTTAGGTATAAGTTTAGATATAAGTTTAGATATGAGTTCAGATATAAGTTCAGATAAAAGTCAAGATATAAGTTTAAATATAAGTTTAGATATAATTTTAGATATTATTTTAGATATAAGTTTAGATATAAGTTTAGATATAAGTTGAGATATAGGTTTAGATATAAGCTTAGATATAAGTTTAGATATAAGTTTAGATATAAGTTTAGATATAAGTTCAGATATGAGTAGATATAAGTTTGGATATGAGTTTAGATATGAGTTTAGATATAAGTTTAGATATATATATATATATATATATATATATATAGGGTGTTTACAGCTGACGCTGTCTTCCCTCTCTCAACCGGTTTCTCCATTCATCTCTATCATTCCAATCTCCATCCTCTAGGTTTCTCCTCGTCATTGCGTTATCCACTTCATCCCTGAATGATCTTCGCGGTCTTCCCCGTCTTCGTCTCCCTAAAGGGCTCCATTCCGTTATTCGGGATATCCATCTATCCGGTGGCGCTCGTCTCACGTGCCCATACCATTCCAGCCGTTTTTCCTCAATGAAGGTAAGTATGTCGTCCTCCACTGACATCCTTCTTCTAATCTCTTGATTCGGTATTCGGTCTAGTCTGGTCTTTTTTGCACACCTCCTCCAGAATTCCATTTCTGTGGCTAGTATTTTTCCCTGTTCTCTCTTGCTCATCACCCAGTTTTCTGACCCATATGTCATAATACTCCTGACTATGGTGTTGAATATTCTTTTTTTTGTGGTCTTCGTGATATGGTCATCCCACAATATGCCATTAAGTTGCCGAATGCATGTCCTGGTTTGTCCCAACCTTTTTTTGATCTCCTCTATAGTTGTTCCTTCTTTTGAAATGGTGAAGCCTAGGTATTTGAAGAACTTGCATCCTTTCAATTTGGTCTTATCATCTAGTTCTAGGTCAGATGTCTCTGTTATGCCAGCTGATAGATACTCTGTCTTATTGAAATTAATTTCAAGACCGTTTCTCTCATATTCCTCGCCTAGTTTTCTCACCATGAAGCTGAGGTCTTCTTCATCTTGTGCCATAATCACCTGATCATCGGCGAAACTGAGGGTATATAGATGTTCGTTTCTCACAGGTATTCCCATACCTTCACACTTCCGTTTCCAAGGTCTTAGTGCCACTTCTAGGAATATCTTGAATAGAGTGGGGGAGGTAGCGCATCCTTGTAGAAGACCCTTGGTTGTTTTGAAGCTTTTTCCTAGCCTTTTCCCCAGTTTGACCGATACTACGTTTTGAGAGTACAATTTTTTTGTTGCAGATATCAGATTTTGCGGTATGTCAAGTTTCTCCATTGCTTCCCAGATCTTTATGCGGGGTATAGAATCATAAGCCTTTTTCAGATCCACAAAAGCTACATGTACTGCTCTGTTTTTGGATATCTTTTTTTCGATGAGTTGTTGTATCGTGTATATATGGTCCTGGCATGATCTTCCTGCTGTGAAGCCAGCCTGGTCTTCTCCAATCTTGGTTTTTATATTCTCCTCCAATCGCCCCTTCAACAGTCTACCATACATCCTACCTATCGTCGATATGACGCTAATTCCTCTATAATTCTCACACTTCCTTCTATCCCCTTTTTTGAAAATCGAAGTTATATAGGATTCCATCCATTCTGAAGGCAGATTTTCCCCATTTATGGCTCTTTCAAACATGTTCCGTACGATCCGCAGTAACTTATCTGACCCGTGCTTGAATAGCTCCGGGTTAATGCCAGCGGGTCCAGGTGATCTATTGTTTTTGAGGTGTTTAACAATTTTTTTTATTTCGTCTAGTGTGACATGTAGTGGTTGTTCCATTCTTCTCTGGTCTGGATTGCTGATGTTAGTAGATGTGCTGGCGAAACCAGGTCTTTTTTCTGTTAGTAGATCTTCGTAGTACTCCTGCCATCGGCTGTTCTGAATATAGGTCACGTGAAGTCCCTCTTTGGTGTTTTGTTGGAGCGATCTTATGGCCCTGTATGCTTCCCTGCTTTTTGATCCTCCGATATGTTCTTCTATGTTGATGCATCTCTTCTTCCACATTTCGTTCTTCTCTTTGGTAACCAGTCTCTTTACTTCTCTGTTCTTTCTTCTATATCCTTCAAGATCTTCCGAGTTATGCGTGCTCAACCATCTTTTATAAATCTTCTTTTTTTCCTTTATACATTTTCTCGTTTCTTCCGTCATCTCGTTCCACGTCTCGCGTCTTCCATCCTCTTTTCTACCCAGAGTTTCCAGTGCTGCTTCCCTTATGCAACACTTGATGTGCGCGTACGTGTCCTCCAGATTTTCGTATCTGAATTCGATCAATCTTTTGTCAAGATTTTCTTGGTATAATTCTTTGATTGTTGTGTCTTGGAGAAGGTGCACTCTGAAACCCGGTTCAATTGTTCGTTCTGGTTTTTCATCGTTGTTATCTGTTCTCGTGAGTTGTCCTTTCCATGGGAATTGTATATTTGCGACAAGTATGTGATGATCGCTGCCGCATTCAATACCTCGTTTCACTCTCACGTCCTGAACTTTAAGGGTTGTATTAAGTTTGACCACGAAATAATCGATGACGGATCTCAGCTTTCTTTTTGGTTGTGTCCAGGTGTACATATGGATTTCCTTATGTTTAAAGAATCCATTAGTAATTCGAAGGTCGTTTAGCTCGCATAGCTCTATCATTCTCTCTCCGTTGTCGTTAACAGTCGTCTCTCCGAAATCTCCGACAGTCCTATCATTATTTCTCCTACCTACCCTACCGTTGAAGTCTCCGGCAATTATTAATTCCTGACAGTTTTTCACCTTTTCAATCTCCTGTTGAAGGGTTTCAAAGAAGTACTGTTTCTCACTGTTTGAGCTATCCTCGTTTGGTCCGTACACTGCCAGTAGCGTGATTTGTCTGCCAAAGGCATCTAGTCTCATTCTACACACTCTTTCATTAATAGGCTCCCAGTCACGAATAGAATGCATCCATTTCTTCTTGACCAATATACCGACTCCTGCTTTAGCCCTTTTTTCCTTTTCGATGCCGCTCCAACAATGTAAGATCTCACCAATCACTTCAGAACCATTTCCCTTCCTCTTTGTTTCGCTCATGATAAGTATGTCGATACTTGAGTTTTGAAACTCCTGTATAACTTCGTCAGCCTTTGTTCTCCATCCCTGCACATTCCATGTTCCAACATCCATCCTCCTTCCATCCTTTCTCCCTTTTCTGTGTTTCCGGTTGAGAATTAAGTTTGGGTCCTGGCTCCCATTCGCAGAACTGCCCCCCCCGTATCCGATGGGGCTCCCTCTATAAGAGGTGTGGATTTCCACCCGGGGAATTTTCATATTTTTTTCCATTCTGCATTTAGTTTCCATATACCCTTGGTTTTTTACATGTAACAGGATTCTAAGGCCTGTTGCCATAACCCCCAGCAAGGGGGATTCTATCAGCCGTCCAATATGGAGCAGACGCTGTTTGCAGCCGCTCAATGTGAGACAGACACTGCGGCGCTAGTTTTGGTCCGCCCCGAGTATTTGATTTCCTCGGTACCACCCATATCTGGGAGGCATTCCTCTATCCGCCACCTGAGGAGGCGCCCAGTAGGGGACTAGCAACCCCCCTGGGAGTTTAGATATAAGTGCAGATATAAGTTAAGATATATAATAAGATATTAGTTCAGAAATAAGTTTAGATATAAATTTAGACATAAGTTTAGATATAAGTTAAGATATGAGTTAAGATATAAGTTTAGACGAAAGTTTAGATTTGAGTTCAGATATGAGTAGATATAATTTTAGATATGAGTTTAGATATAAGTTCGGATATAAGTTGGGATATAAGTTTGGATATAAGTTTAGATATAAATTTAGATATAAGTTTAGATACAAGTTCAGATATAAGTTTAGATATGAGTTTAGATATAAGTTTAGATATGAGTTTAGATATAAGTTTAGATATGAGTTCAGATATGAGTTTAGATATAAGTTCAGATATAAGTTTAGATATAAGTTTGGATATAAGTTTGGATATAACTTTAGATATAAGTTTAGATATAAGTTCAGATATAAGTTTAGATATTAGTTCAGATATGAGTTTGGGTATAAATTCAGATATAAATTTAGATATAAGTTTAGATATAAGTTTAGATATAGGTTGGGATATGAGTTTAGATATAAGTTATGATATAAGTTTAGATATAAGTTGAGATATAAGTTAAGATATAAGTTTAGATATAAATTAAGATATAAGTTTAGATATAAGTTTAGATATAAGTTTAGATATAAGTTTAGATATAAATTTAGATATAAGTTTATATATAAGTTCAGATATAAGTTTAGATATGAGTTTAGATATAAGTTTAGATGAATTCAGATATAAGTTCAGATATGAGTAGATATAAGTTTAGATATGAGTTTAGATATGAGTTTAGATATGAGTTTAGATATGAGTTCAGATATAAGTTTAGATGAAAGTTCAGATATAAGTTAAGATATATAATTAGATATTAGTTTAGAAATAAGTTAAGACATAAGTTTAGATATAAGTTTAGATATAAGTTCAGATATAAGTTAAGGTATGAGTTTAGATATAAGTTCAGATATAAGTTTAGATATAAGTTGAGATATAAGTTTGGATATAAATTTAGATATAAGTTCAGATATGAGTTTAGATATAAGTTTAAATATAAGTTTAGATATGAGTTTAGATATAAGTTTAGATATAAGTTTGGATATAAGTTAAGATATAAGTTAAGATATAAGTTTAGATATAAGTTTAGATATAAGTTAAGATATAAGTTCAGATATAGGTTGAGATATAAATTTGGATATGAGTTTAGATATGAATTCAGATATAAGTTTAGATATGAGTTTAGATATGGGTTTAGTTATAAGTTTAGATATGAGTTTAGGTATAAGTTTAGATATAAGATTAGATATGAGTTCAGATATAAGTTCAGATATAAGTTTAGATATAAGTTTAAATATAAGTTGAGATATAATTTTAGATATTGTTTTAGATATAAGTTAAGATATAAGTTTAGATATAGGTTTAGATATAAGCTTAGATATAAGTTTAGATATAAGTTTAGATATAAGTGCAGATATAAGTTAAGATATATAATTAGATATTATTTTAGAAATAAGTTTAGATATAAGTTTAGACATAAGTTTAGATATAAGTTTAGATATGAGTTAAGATATAAGTTTAGATGAAAGTTTAGATTTAAGTTCAGATATGAGTAGATATAATTTTAGAAATGAGTTTAGATAAAAGTTCGGATATAAGTTGGGATATAAGTTTGGATATAAGTTTGGATATAAGTTTAGATATAAATTTAGATATAAGTTTAGATACAAGTTCAGATATAAGTTTAGATATGAGTTTAGATGTAAGTTTAGATATGAGTTTAGATATGAGTTCAGATATGAGTTTAGATATAAGTTGAGATATAAGTTCGGATATAAGTTAAGATATAAGTTTAGATATAAGTTAAGATATGAGTTCAGATATAAGTTAAGATATGAGTTTAGACATAAGTTTAGATATAAGTTTAGATATAAGTTTAGATATGAGTTTAGATATAAGTTCAGATATAAGATTAGATATAAGTTCAGATATAAGTTTAGACATAAGTTAAGATATAAGTTCAGATATAGGTTGAGATATAAGTTTAGATATGAGTTTGGATATAAGTTTGGATATAAGTTTGGATATAAGTTTAGATATAAATTCAGATATAAGTTTAGATATAAATTCAGATAAAAGTTTAGATATGAGTTTAGATATGAGTTTAGATATGGGTTTAGATATAAGTTTAGATATGAGTTAAGATATAAGTTTAGATATAAGTTCAGATATGAAATTAGATATCGATTTAGAAATGAGTTTAGATATAAGTTTATACATAAGTTTAGATATAAGTTTAGATAAAAGTTTAGATGAAAGTTTAGATATAAGTTTGGATATAAATTCAGATATAAGTTTAGATATAAGTTCAGACATAAGTTGAGATTAAAGTTCAGATATAGGTTGAGATATAAGTTCAGATATAAGTTTAGATATAAGTTCGGATATAAGTTTGGATATTAGTTTGGATATAAGTTTAGATATCAATTTAGATATAAGTTTAGATATGAGTTTAGATATGAGTTTAGATATGGGTTTAGATATAAGTTTAGATATGAAATTTGATATAAGTTAAGATCTAAGTTTAGATAAAAGTTCAGATATGAGTTCAGATATAAGTTCAGATATAAGTTTAGATATAAGTTTAGATATAAGTTTAGATATAAGTTTAGATATAAGTTTAGATATAAGTTTAGATGTAAGTTCAGATATAAGTTGAGATATAAGTTTAGATATGAGTTTGGATATAAGTCAAGATATAAGTTTAGATTAAAGTTCAGATATGAGTTTAGATATGAGTTTAGATATAAGTTTATATATGAATTTAGATATAAGTTCAGATATGAGTAGATATAAGTTTAGATATGAGTTTAGATATAAGTTTAGATAAAAGTTCAGATATGAGTTGAGATATATAATTAGATATTAGTTTAGAAATAAGTTAAGACATAAGTTTAGATATAAGTTTAGATATAAGTTTAGATATAAGTTTAGATATAAGTTTAGATATGAGTTAAGATATAAGTTTAGATATAAGTTCGGATATAAGTTTGGATATAAGTTTATATATGAATTTAGATATGAGTTCAGATATGAGTAGATATAAGTTTAGATATGAGTTTAGATATAAGTTTAGATAAAAGTTCAGATATAAGTTAAGATATATAATTAGATATTAGTTAAGAAATAAGTTAAGACATAAGTTTAGATATAAGTTTAGATATAAGTTCAGATATAAGTTTAGATATAAGTTTAGATATAAGTTTAGATATGAGTTAAGATATAAGGTCAGATATAAGTTCGGATATAAGTTTGGATATTAGTTTGGATATAAGTTTAGATATCAATTCAGATATAAGTTTAGATATGAGTTTAGATATGGGTTTAGATATAAGTTTAGATTTGAAATTAGATATAAGTTCAGATATAAGTTTAGATATAAGTTTAGATATAAGTTCAGATATAAGTTTAGATATAAGTTAAGATATAAGTTTGGATATAAGTTTAGATATGAAATCAGATCTAAGTTTAGACATGAGTTCAGATATGAGTTTAGATATAAGTTTAGATATGAGTTTAGATATAAGTTTAGATATAAGTTAATATATAAGTTCAGATATGAGTAGATATAAGTTTAGATATGAGTTAAGATATAAGTTTAGATATGAGTTTGGATATAAGTTTAGATATAAGTTGAGATATAAGTTTAGATATAAGTTTAGACATAAGTTTAGATATAAGTTTAGATAAAAGTTTATATATAAGTTCAGATATAAGTTTAGACATGAGTTGAGATAAAAGTTCAGATATAGGTTGAGATATAAGTTTAGATATAAGTTTAGATATAAGTTCAGATATAAGTTCGGATATGAGCTTGGATATAAGTTTGGATATAAGTTTGGATATAAGTTTGGATATAAGTTTTGATATAAGTTTGGATATGAGTTAAGATATGAATTCAGATATAAGTTTAGATATGAGTTTAGATATGGGTTTAGTTATAAGTTCAGATATGAGTTTAGGTATAAGTTTAGATATAAGTTTAGATATGAGTTCAGATATAAGTTCAGATATAAGTTTAGACATAAGTTTAAATATAAGTTTAGATATAATTTTAGATATTATTTTAGATATAAGTTTAGATATAGCTTTAGATATAAGCTTAGATATAAGTTTAGATAAAATTAGATATAAGTTTAGATATAAGTTTGGATATGAGTTAAGATATGAGTTTAGATATAAGTTTAGATATAAGTTTAGACATAAGTTTAGATATAAGTTTAGATATGAGTTAAGATATAAGTTTAGATGAAAGTTTAGATTCAAGTTCAGATATGAGTAGATATAATTTTAGATATGAGTTTAGATATAAGTTCGGATATAAGTTGGGATATAAGTTTGGATATAAGTTTGGATATAAGTTTGGATATGAGTTTAGATATAAATTTAGATATAAGTTTAGATACAAGTTCAGATATGAGTTTAGATATAAGTTTAGATATGAGTTTAGATATGAGTTCAGATATGAGTTAAGATATAAGTTGAGATATAAGTTCGGATATAAGTTGAAATATAAGTTTAGATATAAGTTAAGATATGAGTTCAGATATAAGTTAAGATATGAGTTTAGACATAAGTTTAGGTATAAGTTTAGATATAAGTTTAGATATAAGTTTAGATATGAGTTTAGATATAAGTTCAGATATAAAATTAGATATAAGTTCAGATATAGGTTTAGACATAAGTTAAGATATAAGTTCAGATATAGGTTGAGATATAAGTTTAGATATGAGTTTGGATATAAGTTTGGATATAATTTTAGATATAAATTTAGATATAAGTTTAGATATGAGTTTAGATATGAGTTTAGATATGGGTTTAGATATAAGTTAAGATATGAGTTAAGATATAAGTTTATACATAAGTTTAGATATAAGTTTAGATAAAAGTTTAGATGAAAGTTCAGATATAAGTTTGGATATAAGTTCAGAAATAAGTTTAGATATAAGTTCAGACATAAGTTGAGATTAAAGTTCAGATATAGGTTGAGATATAAGTTTAGATATAAGTTCAGATATAAGTTCGGATATAAGTTTGGATATTAGTTTGGATATAAGATTAGATATCAATTAAGATATAAGTTTAGATATGAGTTTAGATATGAGTTTAGATATGGGTTTAGATATAAGTTTAGATATGAAATTAGATACAAGTTAAGATATAAGTTTAAATAAAAGTTCAGATATGAGTTCAGATATAAGTTTAGATATAAGTTTAGATATAAGTTTAGATATAAGTTAAGATATAAGTTTAGATATGAGTTTAGATATAATTTTAGATATAAGTTTATATATGAATTTAGATATAAGTTCAGATATGAGTAGATATAAGTTTAGATATGAGTTTAGACATAAGTTTAGATATAAGTTTAGATAAAAAATTATATATAAGTTCAGATATAAGTTTAGACATGAGTTGAGATAAAAGTTCAGATATAGGTTGAGATATAAGTTTAGATATAAGTTCAGATGTAAGTTCGGATATGAGTTTGGATATAAGTTTGGATATAAGTTTGGATATAAGTTTGGATATATGTTTAGATATGAAATCAGATCTAAGTTTAGACATGAGTTCAGATATGAGTTTAGATATAAGTTTAGATATGAGTTTAGATATAAGTTTAGATATAAGTTAATATATAAGTTCAGATATGAGTAGATATAAGTTTAGATATGAGTTAAGATATAAGTTTGGATATGAGTTTAGATATGGATTTAGTTATAAGTTTAGATATGAGTTTAGGTATAAGTTTAGATATAAGTTTAGATATGAGTTCAGATATAAGTTCAGATAAAAGTCAAGATATAAGTTTAAATATAAGTTTAGATATAATTTTAGATATTATTTCAGATATAAGTTTAGATATAAGTTTAGATATAAGTTGAGATATAGGTTTAGATATAAGCTTAGATATAAGTTTAGATATAAGTTTAGATATAAGTTGAGATATAGGTTTAGATATAAGCTTAGATATAAGTTTAGATATAAGTTCAGATATGAGTAGATATAAGTTTGGATATGAGTTTAGATATGAGTTTAGATATAAGTTTAGATATAAGTGCAGATATAAGTTAGGATATATAATAAGATATTAGTTCAGAAATAAGTTTAGATATAAATTTAGACATAAGTTTAGATATAAGTTAAGATATGAGTTAAGATATAAGTTTAGACGAAAGTTTTGATTTGAGTTCAGATATGAGTAGATATAATTTTAGATATGAGTTTAGATATAAGTTTAGATATGAGTTTAGATATGAGTTCAGATATGAGTTTAGATATAAGTTGAGATATAAGTTCGGATATAAGTTAAGATATAAGTTTAGATATAAGTTAAGATATGAGTTCAGATATAAGTTAAGATATGAGTTTAGACATAAGTTTAGATATAAGTTTAGATATAAGTTTAGATATGAGTTTAGATATAAGTTCAGATATAAAATTAGATATAAGTTCAGATATAAGTTCAGACATAAGTTAAGATATAAGTTCAGATATAGGTTGAGATATAAGTTTAGATATGAGTTTGGATATAAGTTTGGATATAAGTTTGGATATAAGTTTAGATATGTAAGCAATTTGAAAATTGGGTGCCCTATAAATTGATATTATAATAAGCTGAGACCATATCTACCGAATCGTAGTAGTAATGTCAAACACTCTGTGATCTGAAGTGATGGTTTTCGATGATCTCGTTACCACGCTCTCTCTCTGTCTAACAACATGGCGGCATCTTAGACACTGACGCGTGTTAGTAAACACATAACCTGCCATTTTGTATAAAGCCCACTAATAATCTGTGAACTGTGAAATAAACGACACGTAAAACCACCCCGAGTGTTTTATTATCTTACATCAGAAGTGGGATAGATTCTTTATTTACAAACAAAGAATTAGAACCTGAATTCTACGAGTTTCATCGAGTTCTTTGTGCAAACGAATTCGAAATGGATCAAGAGAATGCTGCCCAAGCCGAACCAATAACGATGATTCATGTGATGGAAATCCAAGCTCAACTGCAGATGAAAATGATGGAATCGAAAGATCGAGTTCAACCAACACGTGAATTTCATGCAGTACAATCACAAGTTAAGTAATACCTCAAACTAAAATAATTAGGGGAATAGGAAACGTTGAATTTAAAACGTTAGGAAAAGCAAACATCCTATTTTTCAAGTGTGAATTAGCAATAGAAATTTAATTCAATATAGTAACAGACAGTATTATTCCACATAAGGATATTGACGCTTTAATAGGATTAGATATCCTCAGAGAAGGGGATATTCAACTTAAAATTAATAAGGATTGTGTTGATTTTGTGACCTCCTTTAGAAAAGCTCCCAAAACGTTCTCTTTTGTTTGTAAAGATTTAGAATCAGACTTGTCAGGATTGGACGAACAGTTCCAAACACATTACAGCATTTATTACACCTGATGGATTGTACGAATACAATAGAATGCCTTTTGGTTTCATAAATTCTCCTTCATGTTATCAGTCAGCAATTGATAAGGCTCTCCGAGATTATAAAGAGAAAATTGCACTAGTTTATGTTGATGATATTCTTTGTCCATGTGAAAATATTCAAGGACTTGCTAATTTAAATAAAATTATTGATAGGCTGTCAAAGTGTGGCTTCAAACTTAGTTATCAAAAATGCGAATTCTTCAAAACGTCAAAAGAATTTTAAGGAGTAATAATTGAATGCGAGAAATAGAAGCATGTCGATTATATGAGTAGGAATTTGCCTTGCGAGAACAAAATACTGGCGCTCAAATCTGTTACAGGTACTCCTCAATCTATTGGTGAATGGCAAAAAGTCGACCCATTTTGCATGGAGATCTAAAGTGGAAATCTACATGAGGAAGGTTTTGCAGTCCAGGATGACTTGGTTTACTGGGAAGGGAAGAGGATTCACCCAATGAGATGCTTTGTCCCAATTTTGGCTAGATTGGAGATAATGAAACTGTACCATGATGAATCTTCACACATAGGAGTTGATAAAATGGTCAACGGAAAGGTTGAAAAAGTTATGCGAACCATTTTCAATGCAATGAGATCAATTTTGAACGAGAAAGATGAAAAATTATGGTATAAGTCTTTACCGAACATTGAAAATGATCTGAACTCGACTGTGAATAAGTCGACAGGATATGCTCCTGTAGTTTTAATGAAAAACTCTAATCAGAGACTTTCGTCAACCATTAACTTGCTCAGCGATATACCAATAAAGCAAATTAATGTTGATAAAGATGCCCTCATTGAGAAACTGGATGTTTCGGCAGAGGTAACAAACAGGAAGTTTGATATGACTCGAAAACCAGGTTACCCGTTGGAGGTGAATCAGAAAGTAGTAATGGAAGTTACACAACTGTCAAATGGTGGTAAATTGAAACCAAAGTTCATTGGCCCAATTGAAATTAAGGCTGTATTGCCGAATGATCGCTATGCCTTGAAGCGAATAGGAGGTCAGAACAGAATGACTACAGCAGGACAAGAACAGCTGAGAATATGGCCTGTGGATACAGAAAATCAGTTTTAGTGTTGGTGACATGACTGGATAGTCATAATAAGAGTAAATACGTGAAGACTGGATAGCCATAATCTTTAGTGAAGAGTTGAGAAATTTAAATTTATGCTGATTATCTTGTTTGGATCTAATCACTTTTGTATGTGATAGTTTTTTTTTGGTTCTTTTGGCTTTGTTTTGGCCTGACCTATTTCTGTGTGAATAGATAATCATTGCAATAATTGATGTACCATTATGGAAAATTTGAAATGAGTTATTTTTCAAGAAGCTTAGAACTTTATAGCCTCGAAATATTGTAATTTGATTTGTTGTTGATCATGGCTGTAAAATTTTCAAACGAAGTGAGGATTGGAGTTCATTCCATGCAGGAGTTGCGAATGATTTGGTCCATTACATAACCTGAACAATTTTATAGCAGATCATCAATTTTGTGGTAATCAGCTGAAGCTGACTTTTAGTTCTTGGCTAATTAGTTCTAAATCTTGAGTTGTGAGCATGTAAGCGGTGGTGGTTTTTTTTATTTGCCTGGCTCTTTTTCCCACCTGAAATACAAAGCCGCAGCGCGAGCCAGCGTTTTGAACATAGCCATGCCTCACAAAAACTCAATTGTATCAGATGTTAGTTAAACAATGCTTTATGTAACCTGAAAAGTATTATTGTTTGCTATGTTAATGAAACGAGGTCGTTTCAAGTGTCAGTATGGCCGTGTAAGCAATTTGAAAATTGGGTGCCCTATAAATTGATATTATAATAAGCTGAGACCATATCTACCGAATCGTAGTAGTAATGTCAAATACTCTGTGATCTGAAGTGATGGTTTTCGATGATCTCGTTACCACGCTCTCTCTCTGTCTAACAACATGGCGGCATCTTAGACACTGACGCGTGTTAGTAAACACATAACCTGCCATTTTGTATAAAGCCCACTAATAATCTGTGAACTGTGAAATAAACGACACGTAAAACCACCCCGAGTGTTTTATTATCTTACAGATATAAATTCAGATATAAGTTTAGATATAAATTCAGATAAAAGTTTAGATATGAGTTTAGATATGAGTTTAGATATGGGTTTAGATATAAGTTTAGATATGAGTTAAGATATAAGTTTAGATATAAGTTCAGATATGAAATTAGATATCGATTTAGAAATGAGTTTAGATATAAGTTTATACATAAGTTTAGATATAAGTTTAGATAAAAGTTTAGATGAAAGTTTAGATATAAGTTTGGATATAAATTCAGATATAAGTTTAGATATAAGTTCAGACATAAGTTGAGATTAAAGTTCAGATATAGGTTGAGATATAAGTTCAGATATAAGTTTAGATATGAGTTCGGATATAAGTTTGGATATAAGTTTAGATATCAATTTAGATATAAGTTTAGATATGAGTTTAGATATGGGTTTAGATATAAGTTTAGATATGAAATTTGATATAAGTTAAGATCTAAGTTTAGATAAAAGTTCAGATATGAGTTCAGATATAAGTTTAGATATAAGTTTAGATATAAGTTTAGATATAAGTTTAGATATAAGTTCAGATATAAGTTGAGATATAAGTTTAGATATGAGTTTGGATATAAGTTAAGATATAAGTTTAGATTAAAGTTCAGATATGAGTTTAGATATAAGTTTAGATATAAGTTTAGATATAAGTTAAGATATAAGTTTGGATATAAGTTTAGATATGAGTTTAGATATAAGTTTATATATGAATTTAGATATAAGTTCAGATATGAGTAGATATAAGTTTAGATATGAGTTTAGATATTAGTTTAGATAAAAGTTCAGATATGAGTTGAGATATATAATTAGATATTAGTTTAGAAATAAGTTAAGACATAAGTTTAGATATAAGTTTAGATATAAGTTTAGATATAAGTTTAGATATAAGTTCGGATATAAGTTTGGATATAAGTTTGGATATAAGTTTATATATGAATTTAGATATGAGTTCAGATATGAGTAGATATAAGTTTAGATATGAGTTTAGATATAAGTTTAGATAAAAGTTCAGATATAAGTTAAGATATATAATTAGATATTAGTTAAGAAATAAGTTAAGACATAAGTTTAGATATAAGTTTAGATATAAGTTCAGATATAAGTTTAGATATAAGTTTAGATATAAGTTTAGATATGAGTTAAGATATAAGGTCAGATATAAGTTCGGATATAAGTTTGGATATTAGTTTGGATATAAGTTTAGATATCAATTCAGATATAAGTTTAGATATGAGTTTAGATATGGGTTTAGATATAAGTTTAGATTTGAAATTAGATATAAGTTCAGATATAAGTTTAGATATAAGTTTAGATATAAGTTCAGATATAAGTTTAGATATAAGTTTGGATATAAGTTTAGATATGAAATCAGATCTAAGTTTAGACATGAGTTCAGATATGAGTTTAGATATAAGTTTAGATATGAGTTTAGATATAAGTTTAGATATAAGTTAATATATAAGTTCAGATATGAGTAGATATAAGTTTAGATATGAGTTAAGATATAAGTTTGGATATAAGTTTAGATATAAGTTGAGATATAAGTTTAGATATAAGTTTAGACATAAGTTTAGATATAAGTTTAGATAAAAGTTTATATATAAGTTCAGATATAAGTTTGGATATAAGTTTAGATATGAGTTTAGATATGAGTTTAGATATAAGTTTATATATGAATTTAGATATAAGTTCAGATATGAGTAGATATAAGTTTAGATATGAGTTTAGATAAAAGTTCAGATATGAGTTGAGATATATAATTAGATATTAGTTTAGAAATAAGTTAAGACATAAGTTTAGATATAAGTTTAGATATAAGTTTAGATATAAGTTTAGATATAAGTGCGGATATAAGTTTGGATATAAGTTTGGATATAAGTTTATATATGAATTTAGATATGAGTTCAGATATGAGTAGATATAAGTTTAGATATAAGTTTAGATAAAAGTTCAGATATAAGTTAAGATATATAATTAGATATTAGTTAAGAAATAAGTTAAGACATAAGTTTAGATATAAGTTTAGATATAAGTTCAGATATAAGTTTAGATATAAGTTTAGATATAAGTTTAGATATGAGTTAAGATATAAGGTCAGATATAAGTTCGGATATAAGTTTGGATATTAGTTTGGATATAAGTTTAGATATCAATTCAGATATAAGTTTAGATATGAGTTTAGATATGGGTTTAGATATAAGTTTAGATTTGAAATTAGATATAAGTTCAGATATAAGTTTAGATATAAGTTTAGATATAAGTTCAGATATAAGTTCAGATATAAGTTTGGATATAAGTTTAGATATGAAATCAGATCTAAGTTTAGACATGAGTTCAGATATGAGTTTAGATATAAGTTTAGATATGAGTTTAGATATAAGTTTAGATATAAGTTAATATATAAGTTCAGATATGAGTAGATATAAGTTTAGATATGAGTTAAGATATAAGTTTAGATATAAGTTTGGATATAAGTTTAGATATAAGTTGAGATATAAGTTTAGATATAAGTTTAGACATAAGTTTAGATATAAGTTTAGATAAAAGTTTATATATAAGTTCAGATATAAGTTTAGACATGAGTTGAGATAAAAGTTCAGATATAGGTTGAGATATAAGTTTAGATATAAGTTTAGATATAAGTTCAGATATAAGTTCGGATATGAGTTTGGATATAAGTTTGGATATAAGTTTGGATATAAGTTTGGATATGAGTTTGGATATAAGTTTGGATATGAGTTAAGATATGAATTCAGATATAAGTTTAGATATGAGTTTAGATATGGGTTTAGTTATAAGTTCAGATATGAGTTTAGGTATAAGTTTAGATATAAGTTTAGATATGAGTTCAGATATAAGTTCAGATATAAGTGTAGACATAAGTTTAAATATAAGTTTAGATATAATTTTAGATATTATTTTAGATATAAGTTTAGATATAGCTTTAGATATAAGCTTAGATATAAGTTTAGATAAAATTAGATATAAGTTTAGATATAAGTTTGGATATGAGTTAAGATATGAGTTTAGATATAAGTTTAGATATAAGTGCAGATATAAGTTAAGATATATAATTAGATATTAGTTTAGAAATAAGTTTAGATATAAGTTTAGACATAAGTTTAGATATAAGTTTAGATATGAGTTAAGATATAAGTTTAGATGAAAGTTTAGATTCAAGTTCAGATATGAGTAGATATAATTTTAGATATGAGTTTAGATATAAGTTGGGATATAAGTTTGGATATAAGTTTGGATATGAGTTTAGATATAAATTTAGATATAAGTTTAGATACAAGTTCAGATATGAGTTTAGATATAAGTTTAGATATGAGTTTAGATATGAGTTCAGATATGAGTTAAGATATAAGTTGAGATATAAGTTCGGATATATGTTATAGTTCAGATATAAAATTAGATATAAGTTCAGATATAGGTTTAGACATAAGTTAAGATATAAGTTCAGATATAGGTTGAGATATAAGTTTAGATATGAGTTTGGATATAAGTTTGGATATAAGTTTGGATATAATTTTAGATATAAATTTAGATATAAGTTTAGATATGAGTTTAGATATGAGTTTAGATATGGGTTAAGATATAAGTTTAGATATGAGTTAAGATATAAGTTTAGATATAAGTTCAGATATGAAATTAGATATCGATTTAGAAATGAGTTTAGATATAAGTTTATACATAAGTTTAGATATAAGTTTAGATAAAAGTTTAGATGAAAGTTTAGATATAAGTTTGGATATAAGTTCAGATATAAGTTTAGATATAAGTTCAGACATAAGTTGAGATTAAAGTTCAGATATAGGTTGAGATATAAGTTTGGATATAAATTTAGATATAAGTTCAGATATGAGTTTAGATATAAGTTTAAATATAAGTTTAGATATGAGTTTAGATATAAGTTTAGATATAAGTTTGGATATAAGTTAAGATATAAGTTAAGATATAAGTTTAGATATAAGTTTAGATATAAGTTAAGATATAAGTTCAGATATAGGTTTAGATATAAATTTGGATATGAGTTTAGATATAAGTTTAGATATGGGTTTAGATATAAGTTCGGATATAAGTTTGGATATAAGTTTAGATATAAATTTAGATATAAGTTCAGATATAAGTTTAGATATGAGTTTAGATATAAGTTTAGATATGAGTTTAGATATAAGTTTAGATATGAGTTTGGATATAAGTTTAGATATAAGAAGATATCTAAACTTATATCTAAACTCATATCCAAATTTATATCTAAACCTATATCTGAACTTATATCTTAACTTATATCTAAACTTATATCTAAACTTATATCTTCAGATTTAATTTGGTTAAGAGAGTTAATGAAATTCAACAGAGTTATAAGTCAGTAGAGGATGTTTACAAAAAATATGGTGAATGTTTTAAAGGCTTAGGTTCTTTTCCATGTAAACATCATATCACACTTGAAGATAATGTTGTTCCTAAAATTGTGCCTATTGGACGAGTGCCTTTAACATTGTTAGATAGGTTGAAAGTTAAGTTGAATGAATTAGAATCTCTAGGAGTTATTCAACTGAATGGCTTCACCCATTAGTAATTGTAGAGCAACTGTTTTATAATTATATTTTAATATTTAATTTGTAGACTCTTTTAATAATTAATAGACTTGAGAATTAAACATATATTTTAGATGTCGTGTTACCATTACAAGTTTCAGGTTATAATTAATTGACAATGACATATATGACAGCAGTCACAGATACTAGTCATAGATACATACAACATCTCCCTTTTTAACTAAATACATAATCCACTTGAAAAATTCCCACTAGGGCAAGTATAACAAACATTAATACATTTCAAAGTCCTTAAATCTACTTGGCAGTCTTTTGACTCTACCACTATTTATTTCACATTTTGGGGAAACTCTTGTTTCAGTACTCCACTCGGATTCAGGTATATTCAAGGAGTTTTCGGTCTGTTTAGGTATAACAAATTCATTTTTACTACCTCTTATAAATGAACTATTTCTCCTGTATTGTTTACCATTTACATCAACAACTTTATATGATCTGGGTTGTTCTAATTTACTTATTATTTTACCTCCTTTCCATTTTTTACCCTCACTAATTATAACATTTTCATTTTCTTCGAAATTATCTCTAACTTGACTACATTTATCATAACTAGCTTTATCTCTTAAACGCTTTTTCTCTATAAGTGATTTTATTACATCATGATTAGATTGTTTAGGTTGTAAGCTCTGTGTTGTAATAGGAATACCTGATTTAAGTTTTCTATTCATTAAGATTTCTGCAGGACTTAAGCCAATTCCTATAACTGGTGTTGTTCGGTATTCTAATAAACCTAAACTAAGATTTTTACATTTTCTTAATATATTCTTTGAAATTCCAACTCCTTTTTCTGCTAGCCCGTTTGATCGAGGATAATGGGGGCTACTTGTGGTTATTTTGAAGTTCCATTTGTTTGCAAATTGTCTACATTCATAAGAATTGAATGGCATGTTATCCGCTATAATTTCCAAAGGAAATCCATGAATTGCAAATATAGACATAAATGCTTTATTAATATCAGACGCTGTTTTGTTTTTTAGTTCAACAACGTCAATCCACCTTGAAAAATAATCAAATAAAACTAAATAGTTTTTCCCTCAAACTCAAAGATATCACTTGCTACTTTTTGATATGGTCCATTTGGGATTTCATGACTAATCATCGGTTCCTTACAAACTTTAGGGCGGTACGTTTCACAAATTCTACACTTAGAAATATACTCGGTTATATCTTTTATCATATTGGGCCAATACAGAGATTCTTTGGCTTTCAGAAGCGTTTTTGTAACACCAAAATGTGCTTTATGCAAAATTTCAATCATTTTTCCTTTCAAACGATTTGGAACTATGAGTCTATTTCCGACAAACAATAAGCCACCCGAATATAAAATATCACCACGTAATGGCCAATATATTTTAAGATCTTTTGGCAATTGTTTATACCTTACTGGCCAACCTTTCTGAACATATTTAATTAACTGTTGCAAAATTGCATCTCTAGATACTTCATCGCTTATTTCTTTTCTACGATCATCTGTAGCATTCAAATATTTTTCTACAAGGTGCACAATTTCAACTAGTTCCTTGTCATCCTCTACTTTATCATCACTAAATGACCGCGAATAAAGATCAGCAATATGTAGTTTTGGACCTGGCATATAAACTAACTCTATGTCGTACTTTAATAATTTGATACGCATTCGTTGTAATCTACTCGAAGCTATTTTGAAAATTTCTTTTTTCATAATGCCCAACAATGGTTTATGATCATTGAAAATAGTTATTTTACGACCATATATGTAATTATGAAATTTTTGAGTTGCATATACAATTGATAACATTTCCTTTTCTATTTGGCTGAAATTTTTCTCAGCATTTGTCAATGCCCTTGACGCATTATGAACTGGTCTTCCATTCTGCAGTAAACAACATCCCACTCCATCTTTTGATGCATCTGCTTGAATTTCTAATTTAATTTTTGGATTGAAATGACTAAGCGTTACGCCACTTGATAACACTTCCTTAACTTGATCTAAAATTTGTACATGAGTTGGAAGCCAAACAAACTCAATATCTTTTTTTAGAAGTTGAAAAATTGGAGCTAATAAATTTGAATAATTTGGAATGAATCTACGCCAATAATTTAACATACCCAATATTCTCTGTAATTCTTTTACATTCTTAGGATTTCTTATATCCTTTATCGCCTTCACCTTATCTGGGTCAGGTTTCATACCATCTTTACAAAAAATTTGACCCAAAAATTTTACCTGATCTAACGAATATTGTAATTTTTCCTTATTAAATTTTATTCCTAATTTTCGTGCTCTTTCTAAAACTTTTTCAAAAATTTCGTTATGCTCTTCTTCTGTTTCTGCGCTTATCAGGAAATCATCAAAATATACCACAACGCCTTCTATGTCTTCAAAACTTTCCTGCAATTTCTTCTGGAAAAATTCTGGTAAATTTTTTAAACCAAAGGGTGCTCTCAAAAATTTATAACATCCTTTAAATGTGCTGAAAGTACAATATTCACTAGATTGCTCATCTAATTCTACCTGATAATAGCCATCTTTTAAATCTAATAATGAAAATACAGATTTTCCACTCAATTTACTGCTAATATCGTCTAGTGTTGGAATCTCAAAAAATGATCTTTTAACAACCTTATTCAGTTCTGCTGGATCTAAACACAATCTTAAACTACCATTTGGTTTTTCAATAATTACCAGATTACTTACCCAGCTACTTGGGTTTTCAACTTTTTCAATAATTTTCAAACGTTCTAACTCATCAAGTTTTTTCGATACTTTTTCCTTTAGCTGAAGAGGTATTCTCCTAGGAGGTCTAACTACCGGTTGTGCCCCTGGATCTAACTTAATACTACATTTTTCTTTAATTTTTCCTAAACCTCGGAAAACATCTTCATATTTTTGTAAAATTTCACATTTTCTATCCTCTGATTTGATACTGTTAATCTGAACGTATCCCAACTCAATACAAGTATTACAACCTAATATTGGGACAGATTCAACATCAGCTACTATAAAATCAATAATTTTCTTTTCACCCTTAATGGTACAATTTAATTTTACTTTACCTTCTGGTTTAATATCAAATCCACCGTATGCCTTTAACACTACATTTGATGTTAATAATTCATAATTCGACAGGTACTTTTTATAAATTTTTATAGGAATTATATTGACGTCAGATCCTGTGTCTACTTTGAATTCAACACTATTGCCTCTAATTGATATTTTTTTCATTAACTTACTCCTACTTTTATTCTTAATAATTGAAAATGCATTATACTCATTTTTAAACATACCCTTACTTTCTATGGAATCTATCGCTAAGTCATCAGATTCTTCTTCCTCAACACTCTTTATGTCCTTGTTTTCTTTCACCCGGCAGGCTACAGCAAAGTGGTTCTTAAGTCCACATTTTCTGCATTTCTGTCCAAATGCCTTGCATTGGTTTACTCCATGTACACGCTGACATCTAAAACATTTAAAAGTTTTCTGCTGATTCCCCACATTGCCTCGTTCTTGCTTCGATTCCTTTCCATAATTTTTGTTTGGTTTTCTACTCCTGATCGCATTAATTTCCTTGCCTTTATCTTGGATCTCTCCTATCTGGGATTGCATGATTTCATGTCCCCTACATAATTTGACAGCTTGTTCCAATTTTATATCTTCGATATTCAACAATTTTTCCTGTAGTCTTTTGTCATTTATTCTCAGTACAATTGCATCACGAATTAATTTAGATTTTTGATCTCCAAACCCACATGTTGATGACAATGTCAATAAGTCATTGTAAAATTGGTTGAAAGGCTCATTTTCCCCTTGCTTTCTTTCGAAGAATACGAATCTTTCATAAACTTCATTTTTCTTTGGGTTAGCATATTCTTCAAATTTTCCCATAACTACATTATATTTCTTCCTGTTTTCTTCTGACAAATTGAAATTGTTGTATAATTCTACACCACTCTCACCAATAATATTCTGTTCTGCTTAAATTTCTTGAAATTTTCTGCTACGTTTCCCTGAACATCCAATTCGGCAGGTAATCGAACATCGGCCATCTCTGCTTCCCTTGATTATCCTAAAATTTCTCACAAATCCTCTGGAATCTTGATAATTGACTTGTAGCCTTACAATCGCAGCGCCATGTTTTATAATTATATTTTAATATTTAATTTGTAGACTCTTTTAATAATTAATAGACTTGAGAATTAAACATATATTTTAGATGTCGTGTTACCATTACAAGTTTCAGGTTATAATTAATTGACAATGACATATATGACAGCAGTCACAGATACTAGTCATAGATACATACAACAGCAACCAAACATAAGATCTAGGACTTTCATGAGTATCAATAATTTTAGCTGGTTCCCATGTCTTATTCACATGGTTATACATAGTTACATTATCTTTTGGATTCAATGTTGGCAAGTTAGTGGCAGTTTTGTTAAAATTCTGTTTATTCATAATTTTTTTATGCTCTATTTTCATATTTTCAAATTATCATTCAGAAGTCCTCATTTTCCACGATCAAATGGACTTGCGGAAAAAGCGGTGTCAATTTCAAAAAATATTATTAAAAAAGCGAATGAAGAGAAGAAAGATATTGAGTCAGCATTATTAGCCTATAGAAATTTACCATTGAAAAATATGGATTACACTCCGTCTCAATTGCTAAATTCACGAAGATGTAAAACCAAAATTATTATGAATAATAAACTGTTGTTACCAGAAATGTGTAAAAATGTAGTGGAGAAAATAGAGCATAAAAAAATGATGAATAAACAGAATTTTAACAAAACTGCCACTAACTTGCCAACATCGAATCCAAAAGATAATGTAACTATGTATAACCATGTGAATAAGACATGGGAACCAGCTAAAATTATTGATACTCATGAAAGTCCTAGATCTTATGTTGTTAAGAATAATGTAGGAAATAATGTACGTAGGAGTAGGTATGATTTAAAGTCATCAACTAATAATTTTAAAACTGAAAACATAGATGATTGTCTCACTGAAGTGGAGGAGTTTGAAAATAATGACAGTGATACCACTCCTCCTAATTCTCAACTAATGACTAGGTCTGGTCGACTTGTTAAAAAACCGGACAAACTAAATTTGTAATATTATTGTAAAAAAAGGGGGATTATTATATGTAGTTAAGATGTCAGTAGTTCTAAACTACCACATAATAAGCCCGCCAAAATATATCTGTGACATATATTATTCAGTGGTTCTAGAATCTAGACACGTTAGAACAATTAGATTATTAGCTAGTAAGATAAGGCGCTTGTTAGCCACTCTTGTATTTGTAATAATCCTGGTCAATAAATAATATTTTTTAAGCCTGTGTTTATTCTGAGGCTGCTAGTAAAATATTATACATGGACATGCATGTTAAAGCTCGTCACGTAGGAACTCAAGGGCTTTTAAGCCTGCTTCGAGAAAAATTTTGGATTATCGGTGGGAGACTGACAATACGATCTGTAGTTTCCAAGTGCGTGATTTGTCGGAGGTTCGACTCAAAACCAGTAATAGTAGAATCTCCTCCACTTCCATTGGACAGAGTTCGTGACGCGGTCGCGTTTGAAGTGACGGGGGTGGACTTTGCGGGACCCCTGTACTTAAAAAATGGCGATAAGGCTTGGATCTGTCTATTTACCTGTGCGGTCTATCGTGCGATTCATTTGGAATTGGTTACGTCCATGTCAACCCAAAGTTTTCTTCAAGCCTTTCGTCGATTTGTGTCGAGACGTGGAAGGCCCAAGACAATTTATAGCGATAATGTGCCGAAAATGCTATGTCGTAATTGGACTGGGACAGTATTGTGCGAGAAAGTTCTGTAAGACGTATATCGTGGAGATTCAACCCCCCTACGGCTGCCTGGTGGGGTGGTTTTTGGGAACGCTTGATCGGAGTGCTGAAACCTTTATTGAAGAAAGTGTTAGGCCGCGCACGTTTAAAATATGAAGATTTATTATTTCATTTATTATTTCAAACTGATTTTCAATGAGAGATTTCCCTTGAGATTGGTTCATGTAAAAAAGTCATCCTCCAATGAGATGTATAACACTTTAGAAATTCAAGATTCTAAAAATAAATTAGACTGTTTATTATTGATGAGAAACAAACATAAATGCTATGACGATTTATACAAAGTAGAGAAAAAACGCTATGAAGCATTGCTCTTGAAATCGAAAATCTCTTACATTCAGAATAAGATGGAAACTTCAGATAATAAATCAAAAACAATGTGGTCATTGGTGGGTGAACTTACAGGGAAAACTCACAAACACAATTGTGGTATACAGGGATCACCATCTGAGGTATCCTCTAAATTTTCGGAATTTTTTAAAACGCTTGTTCCTCAATTGATGCACAAAATACCCGATGTTCCTTTCTTGGATGTTTCACCTAATATACAGGAGATATTTAGTATAAAACCTGTAACTCCTGAGGAAATCACAGAGATTGTTAAGAATTTCAAAAATAAAAATTGTAGCGGTTATGATGAAATTCCTTTGAGGCTGGTAAAGTCATGTAGTGAAGAATTGAAATGTATCCTTATGTAATTAATAATTCTTATATAATTAATAACTCCTTTATATATGGAATTTTTCCTAATCAATTGAAAATTTCTATTGTAAAACCTATTTTTAAAAAGGGAGATAAATGTGCTGTTGAAAATTATAGACCTATAAGTCTTCTACCATGTTTTTCAAAAATATTTGAGAAAGCAATGTTAACCAGGCTTTTAGAATTTCTTGAAAGAAATAATATATTTAGTGACTCTCAGCATGGATACCTCGGGGGTAGGTCTCCGATCACAGCCATTTTCCAGTTTACCCAGGAAATAATCCGCATAATTGAAGAAGATAATCTCGGATTGGGTTTATTCATTGATCAGTCAAGAGCTTATGATTGTTTGAACCATTCTTATCTGCTCCAAAAGTTAGAGAATATGGGAATTCGCGGTGTGGCAAAAATGTGGTTTGAGTCCTACCTTGGAGGTCGCCATCAGAAGGTGTCTGTTCAAGTAGATGGTGTGACGTCTGAGTCAGATCAGGTAGAGGTGAATGTTGGCGTACCCCAGGGAAGCACACTGGGTCCAGTATTGTTTATTCTTTTTATGAATGATTTATGTCTTTTGATTGAAGCCCTGTTGGTCATCATTACTTGTTTTGTAGATGACACCAATATTTTATTGAAAGGCAATGATTTTGTAAGTATCAGTAAAAAAGCGGATGAGATATTTGCAATTGTTAAAAATTGGCTCGATTCTAATAGACTTCTCATGAATGAAGACAAAACCGCAGTTATAGTGTTCAGCACAGATAGATCCCGTAAAGAGTTAGATGATTCAATACAGTTAGCAGACAAAAGCATTACCTTGAGTCAATCGACTAAATTCTTAGGCCTTCAAATCGACAGGTTCTTGAAATGGTACGATCATATAGAGTCATTATCGATGAAATTAAGTAAGGTATGCTATGGAATGAGGGTATTGGTAAAATATTTGGACTCAAGTAGCTTAAGATCGGTTTATTTTGCCAATGCAGAGTCTGTCATGAGATATGGTATAATGTTCTGGGGAGCTAGCTCAGCTGTTGACTCTATCTTTAAAATACAGAAAAAAATTATGAGAATCATGTTCCATATGAAGTTCAGAGAGTCATGCAGAGGAGTATTCAGAGAAAAGAACATTCTGACTTTGTATGCCCTTTATATATTTGAATGTTTAGTGTTCTTTATGAAGAATAGGGAAAAGTTTACAATTCATACATCTCAGCACCACTATTCAACACGATCTATCGACCTACATTTTCCATTACATAGATTAGCAATTACTGAGAAACATCCATCTTATATGTGCATTAAACTGTTTAACTCTCTTCCATATAATGTGAAAGTGTTGACGAACTTGAATACCTTTAAGAAATCATTGAAAACTCTCCTCATTAAAATTGAACCATATTCCTTAGAAGAGTTTTTTCATGCAGTAAGAATCCTGTAGTTTTTGTATTTCAGGTAAATTTGGACGTGATTTCATTTGATCTTTGTAATTTTGTGTAATTTTATGGAGATTCCTTGAAATAAAGTATATTATTATTATTCTTCATCGGTCTCCCGTTCTCAGCTCGAGCTGGTTATTCTTCTATGAACCAGTGAAAAAACAATTCAGTTCCTCCCACTAGTTCAGAAATTTCCGCACGATGTAACAGGTTTGCAAATCCACAGCCTGCTGTGCACATCCCGCGATATTCCGGGATAATTCGATCCCTTGAAGATTTCTCTTTTCCATCCAGGAAGTGGTTTGTCCTCGCAATTGTTCACGTAATGAAAAGCTCGCATTACTTCAATATTCATTTCGCGGCTACACTGGATACGTGCGTTGCGAGCTCCCCTGCGGGCAGTCCTCCTCACGGTGGTCGAGCCAGCAGGTGGAGTGGCATCTCGATCTTCTGCCATGATATCGGTTTCCACTTCTCGTTCATGGGTTTGCCACCATTTACCCTTGGTGGCCCAGGTAACTCGGGCCGTGGGGACGTCACCCCCCATGTGGCGTGGCAGAAACCAAACCACACCCGTGCGGTAATTATATATATATATTATATTATTATTATTATTCTTCATCGGTCTCCCGTTATCAGCTCGAGCTGGTTATTCTTCTATGAACTAGTGAAAAAACAATTCAGTTCCTCCCACTAGTTCAGAAATTTCCGCACGATGTAACAGGTTTGCAAATCCACAGCCTGCTGTGCACATCCCGCGATATTCCGGGATAATTCGATCCCTTGAAGATCTCTCTTCTCCATCCAGGAAGTGGTTTGTCCTCGCAATTGTTCACGTAATGAAAAGCTCGCATTACTTCAATATTCATTTCGCGGCTACACTGGATACGTGCGTTGCGAGCTCCCCTGCGGGCAGTCCTCCTCACGGTGGTCGAGCCAGCAGGTGGAGTGGCATCTCGATCTTCTGCCATGATATCGGTTTCCACTTCTCGTTCATGGGTTTGCCACCATTTACCCTTGGTGGCCCAGGTAACTCGGGCCGTGGGGACGTCACCCCCCATGTGGCGTGGCAGAAACCAAACCACACCCGTGCGTTATTATTATTATTATTCTTCATCGGTCTCCCGTTCTCAGCTTGAGCTGGTAATTCTTCTATGAACCAGTGAAAAAACATTTCAGTTCCTCCCACTAGTTCAGAAATTTCCGCACGATGTGATAGGTTTGCAAATCCACAGCCTGCTGTGCACATCCCGCGATCCTCTGGGATAATTCTATTCCAGATGCCTCCCGGTGTACTCGGTACAGAGGGAGTATCTCCATCCAGGAAGTGGGTTGTCCTCGCAATTGTTCACGTAATGAAAAGCTCGCATCACTTATATTCACTAATATTCATTTCGCGGCTCCACTGGATACGTGCGTTGCGAGCTCCCCTGCGGGCAGTCCTCCTCACGGTGGTCGAGCCAGCAGGTGGAGTGGCATCTCGATCTTCTGCCATGATATCGGTTTCCACTTCTCGTTCATGGGTTTGCCACCATTTACCCTTGGTGGCCCAGGTGACTCGGGCCGTGGGGACGTCACCCCCCATGTGGCGTGGCAGAAACCCCACCACACCCGTGCGGTCTTATTATTATTATTATTATTCTTCATCGGTCTCCCGTTCTCAGCTCGAGCTGGTTATTCTTCTATGAACCAGTGAAAAAACAATTCAGTTCCTCCCACTAGTTCAGAAATTTCCGCACGATGTAACAGGTTTGCAAATCCACAGCCTGCTGTGCACATCCCGCGATATTCCGGGATAATTCGATCCCTTGAAGATTTCTCTTTTCCATCCAGGAAGTGGTTTGTCCTCGCAATTGTTCACGTAATGAAAAGCTCGCATTACTTCAATATTCATTTCGCGGCTACACTGGATACGTGCGTTGCGAGCTCCCCTGCGGGCAGTCCTCCTCACGGTGGTCGAGCCAGCAGGTGGAGTGGCATCTCGATCTTCTGCCATGATATCGGTTTCCACTTCTCGTTCATGGGTTTGCCACCATTTACCCTTGGTGGCCCAGGTAACTCGGGCCGTGGGGACGTCACCCCCCATGTGGCGTGGCAGAAACCAAACCACACCCGTGCGGTAATTATATATATATATATATATATATATATATATATATATATATATATATATATATATATATTATATTATTATTATTATTCTTCATCGGTCTCCCGTTCTCAGCTCGAGCTGGTTATTCTTCTATGAACTAGTGAAAAAACAATTCAGTTCCTCCCACTAGTTCAGAAATTTCCGCACGATGTAACAGGTTTGCAAATCCACAGCCTGCTGTGCACATCCCGCGATATTCCGGGATAATTCGATCCCTTGAAGATCTCTCTTCTCCATCCAGGAAGTGGTTTGTCCTCGCAATTGTTCACGTAATGAAAAGCTCGCATTACTTCAATATTCATTTCGCGGCTACACTGGATACGTGCGTTGCGAGCTCCCCTGCGGGCAGTCCTCCTCACGGTGGTCGAGCCAGCAGGTGGAGTGGCATCTCGATCTTCTGCCATGATATCGGTTTCCACTTCTCGTTCATGGGTTTGCCACCATTTACCCTTGGTGGCCCAGGTAACTCGGGCCGTGGGGACGTCACCCCCCATGAGGCGTGGCAGAAACCAAACCACACCCGTGCGGTTATTATTATTATTATTATTTTTTTTTTTTTAACGTCCGTGTGAGGGGAAAACCCTTTATGGGCACCGAGAGGGTCCGCACTCTCGGTAGTGTGAGAATCCAGGATCTTGTTTGGCTACTCACTAAAAACCCCTCACACCTTCAATGGAGGATCCTGCCCTCGCAGCGTCCCTTAACAAAAGAGATGAGCTGCAAGGGGCTTCTAGAGTTCATGGGACCTGATGATATGGAGTGACCCGAGCAACACTGCTTTCTGCATTCTGTGCGCCAATACCTCGGCCAGTGATCTGCAGACCGGGATAATCTTCAGTTCATCCACATAGTTAGCTCTCATTCCACCGAGACATCCTATGATGAGCACGACCATCCTAATTTTATGACCTGGGTATAAAGTTCCAAGCTCGAACATAAGGTCTTTGTATTTTTGCCTCTTCTGTTGTTCCTTCATCACAACATTATTTTCAGCAGGGGAGGAGAATTCCACGACAAATAACTCCTTCAGCCCCTTGTCCAGCAGAAGTATGTCTGGCTTAACAGCATTGATCTGTCGTGTTGTTGAGACAGGATAGTTCCAGCATATCCGAGCTCTTTCGTTCTGGACCACCGCTTCAATCTCCAGAGGCACATATGGTAGCACCGGTTCTTTGTCTATCCCATACGCGGCTCTCAGATGGAAGTATAAAATCCGGAGTGCCGCGTTGTGTCTCTCTACATACCCCGATGGAGCATGGACTCTGCAGGCGGAAAGGATGTGCATAATCGTTTCCTGTTGCCCATGGCAAGCCCTGCAAGTTGTTGGGGTGTCCATTTTCATGATGTTCTTTTTATACCATCTCGTATTCAGTACTCCGTCTTGACACGCCATCACAAATCCTTCTGTCTCTGACTTAAGGCTAGCTGACTTTAGAAAGGCGAAAGACAATTCTTCAGACAGGTCCTGGTCTTTTAAACTCCTGAAATATATGGAGTGCAAGGTCTTACTCATATGATGTTCGAGTAATGTATCTGACTGAGACTTTCGGATCAGCCTTGCTAGGCTTCTTTGGTCCGCTTGAGTGATCGGTGCTCCAGCGAGCTCAGGATTGATCGATACGCCGGTTATGCTGAGCTCATCCAGGGCCCTTTGTGCAGCTCGGAATAGGAAGGCTCCATGGTTCGCAATTTCATGCTGAGCGACAAATTTCAGAAGCGGATCTTCACTTCTTAGAATCCTTACTGCCATTTCCAATGTTTGTTGATAGTGTTGATATTCCAAACATTGCAATCCTCTACCTCCCTGGCTTCGAGGAAGGTATATCCTCTGTATTGAACTGTTGGGATGTAGGCTACGATTCATGTTCATCGTTCTCCTTGTTAACCTATCAAGATCGAGGAGCTCGTTTACCGTCCAGTTCACCACTCCGAAAGAGTAGGTGAGAATCGGGATGGCTAGCATATTTGTAGCAGATACTTTGTTCTTTCCCGACAGCTGCGATTTCCATATGTCTCTCAGCTTCTTTTTGTAGCTGGCTGTTAAGGCATTCTTTATCTGGGTTGTCTCCAGTACACCCCTCTGTTTCATTCCAAGAAACTTGTAAGTTTCTCCGTCTTCGAGGTGTCGAAAAGTCATTCCATCTTCCAGTCGAATATCTTCTCCTGCGTCTTCAGCTTTTCCCCTGCGCAGATGAAAACAGCACACTTGTCCAAACCGAATGACATTCCCATTGCTGAAGTGTAGTCTGAAACGATATTCAGTAGTTGCCGCAGTGCTGACTCGGAGGGAGCGTAGAGCTTCAAGTCGTCCACGTACAAGAGATGCGAGATCAGGTGGTTCCTTCTGCCTGGTGGTCCGGCCTGGTATCCTATCTTGCTCTCCCTTAACTCAATTGTTAGTGGTATAAGAGTTATGCAGAATAATAACGGGCTTAGCGAATCTCCCTGGAAAACTCCTCTCCTGTATCTCACCCATCCTGTATAAACGGTTCGACCCTCTGCTCGGATGGCAAACTTCGTTTTCCACAGCGCTATGATGTTTTCTATCGCGTGGACGATGTTGGGGTGGACTTTCAGCATTTTTAATAACCGTATGATCAGTTCGTGCGGCGAGGTGTCATATGCTTTCGCGTAGTCTAACCATGATGTGTGTAGGTCGCGCTTGTAGTGTCTGGCGTCTAGACATACGCTCTTGTCTATGAGCAAGTTGTCCTTGCATCCTTGCACTCCTTTCTTTACTCCCCTCTGTTCGTAGATGCTGTTCCACACTGGTCCAATAACCCTCAGTATTTGATCTTGGATTACACTTGTGAGGATCTTATACAGTGTATTGAGGCAAGTGATTGGGCGATAGTTCTTGGGTTGCCCTAAATCACCTGATTTTGGTATCAGCACTGTTCTACCCTCTACTAACCATGACGGAATGGGCTCATGGCGAGTCAGCATCCCGCTGAATAATCTTGCCAGGTGTTGATGTGTAGCTGGAAAACTCTTCCACCAGTAGTTTTGAATACCGTCCAGTCCAGGTGCTGTAAAATCACGCTTGTTCTTAAGGGCTTTTTTAATATCTTCGGTTGATATTTCAGAAAGTTCATCGTTCTGCTGTTGGTTTTGATCACACATCTGCTGGAATCTGAGTAGTGCTGGAGTATCTCTGGTTTCTGCTTGTTGTTCATACAGGCTTTTCCAAAATTTTTCGACCTCTTGAAGTGATGGTGGGTTTTGTGCCTTTTGTTGTTGGGACTGAAATAATTTCGATGGTTCTGCGGTGAAGGTGTTGTTATCTTCAATCCATTTTTGCCTTTTTATCAGTTTCTTTCGCGCTGCAGCAAGTGATCTTATTTTATCTACAGCTTTCTGCTTCAGTAGATGGACTGTGGGCAAATCTACTGCATGATGTATGGAACGAAACTCCTCGATCATATCCTTCATTTTCTTGCTTGATCCAATTTTGCCTCTCAGAACATCTATGATACATTGGTACCAAGATGCCTGCTGCCTCATTGATTTTATTTTGATGTCAAGCCGACTGAGTCTTAACCTATGCTTATCCTTCTTCGTAGCTGAACTTTTCGGTGGACATAGAAGTGAAGCGGCCGCTCTCACTGCAGCCACCACATCTTCTAGTGAACAGGTCTCGTTAAGATGATCTTGAATTATTTTATCCACTACGGCTAGATCTTCAGCCTGAAGTCTTGTTTTTATTCGGGTGGCCTTGACCAGTGGGTCTCTAACAGCAGCCTCAAATGCTTCCTTTATATTGACGATTGACTTCGGAACATCTCTCACTTGTTCCGCTCTTGGCCTTGCCCTCAGGGCTATTGCTTGGTGTTGTTGGTTTGGAGCACCTGTCACCTGCTCTTCACCGTGTTCTATTTCTGGAACATCTCTCACTTGTTCCACTCTTGGCCTTGCCCCCAGGACCATTGCTTGGTGTTGTTGGTTTGGAGCATCTGTCACCTGCTCTTGACCGTGTTCTATTTCTGGAACATCTCTCACTTGTTCCGTTCTTGGCCTAGCTCCCAGGGCTATTGCTTGATGTTCTTGGTTTGGAGCATCTGTCACCTGCTCTTCACCGTGTTCTATTTCGGGAACATCTCTCACTTATTATTATTATTATTATCTATTATCTTATTATTATTGTTCATCATCGGTCTCCCGGTCTCAGCTTAAGCTGGTACTATTTCTATGAACCAGTGAAAAAACAATTCAGTTCCTCCCACTAGTTCAGGAATTTCCGCACGATGTGACAGGTTTGCAATGCTACAGCCTATTGTGCATATCCCGCGATCCTCTGGGATAATTCGATCTTTTGGAGATTCCTCCTGAATGATTCCCTTTTGTCAGCTGAAGTTCTCCAGGTGAAGACGTTATAGAGGGAGTATCTCCTTCCAGGAAGTGGTTTGTCCTCGCAATTGTTCACGTAATAAAAAGCTCGCATTATTTCAATATTCATTTCGCGGCTCCACTTGATACGTGAGTTGCGAGCTCCCCTGCGGGCAGTCCTCCTCACGGTGGGCGAGCCAGCAGGTGGAGTGGCATTTCGATCCTCTGCCATGATATCGGCTTCCACTTCTCGTTGCTGGCTTGATATTTTCTCCATTTTCATGGGTTTGCCACCATTTACCCTTGGTGGCCCAGGTAACTCGGGCCGTGGGGACGTCACCCCCCATGTGGCGTAGCAGAAACCAAACCACACCCGTGCTGTTATTATTATTATTATTATTATTCTTCATCATCGGCCTCCCGGTCTCAGCTCGAGCTGGTATTTCTTCTATGAACCAGTGAAAAAACATTTCAGTTCCTCCCACTAGTTCAGGAATTTCCGCACGATGTGACAGGTTTGCAAAGCTACAGCCTGCTGTGCATATCCCGCGATCTTCTGGGATAATTCGATCCCATGAAGATTTCTCTTCTCCATCCAGGAAGTGGTCTGTCCTCGCAATTGTTCACGTAATGAAAAGCTCGCATTACTTCAATATTCATTTCGCGGCTCCACTGGATACGTGCGTTGCGAGCTCCCCTGCGGGCAGTCCTCCTCACGGTGGTCGAGCCAGCAGGTGGAGTGGCATCTCGTTCTTCTGCCATGGTATCGGTTCCCACTTCTCGTTCATGGGTTTGCCACCATTAACCCTTGGTGGCCCAGGTAACTCGGGCCGTGGGGACGTCACCCCCCATGTGGCGTGGCAGAAACCAAACCACACCCGTGCGGTAAATTATTATTCTTTATCATCGGTCTCCCGGTCTCAGCTTAAGCTGGTATTATTTCTATGAACCAGTGAAAAAACAATTCAGTTCCTCCCACTAGTTCAGGAATTTCCGCACGATGTGACAGGTTTGCAATGCTACAGCCTGTTGTGCATATCCCGCGATCCTCTGGGATAATTCGATCTTTTGGAGATTTTTCTTAAATGATTTGGACATGACTCCCTCAGCCGAAATCACCAACGGTATAATAGTGACTTTCGATAATTGCCACATATTCTTCAGCTCTATTGCCAAGTTCTCGTACTTCCTTATTTTTTCCGACTCCGTTCTTCCGATGTTATGAGTCAATGGTACTGCCACATCAATTATCACCCCATACTTCTGATCCTTCTCAATGAATACAAGGTCCGGTCTATTGTAGTCCACTGATCTATCTGTTGTTATGGGTCTATCCCAATAGAGAACCGCTGTGTCCGTTTCCAACACTGCTGCAGGTTGATACCTATAATATGGCGGGCAAGTATCCAAAAAACCATGTCTAAGAGCTAACTGCTGGTGAACAATTTTTGCCACTTGGTTGTGTCGGCCCAGATATGCGTTGTCGGCAAGAACTCGACAGCCTGCTATTATATGTTCGATAGACTCGCCAACTGCGCCGCACTTCCTGCATTGGTCCTCCACGTTCAGCTTCAAACAGTGCTTCTCATAGTTGCGAGTTCTTATGACTCGGTCTTGGATAGCCGTCAGGAATCCCTCAGTTTCAGGATACAATTGTCCCGCATTCAACCACGACAAAGAAGCTAATTTATCGACATTTTCCCCCTCAAGGTGTTTGGGAAATCTGCCGTGCAGAGCTTGTTCCCGCCATATACTTATATCTTCGCTTCTCGTGGTGATATCGAATGTCAGTTCTCTGTGTTGTAGGTTCAGAGGTGTGTATCCCTTATCCTCTGTTGTCACCAATTTCATCAGGCTATCTTCAGACTCGAGCAGTCGCTGCCTCAAGTTTTTCTCCTGGGTTCTGCAGAGTATATAGATGTTCAACAGACCTCGTCCGCCATCTCTTCTGGGTAGATAAAGCCTTTTCACCGATGCATTGGTGTGCAGACATCGGAACTTTGTCATTAGGCGACGGGTGAGTCGGTCCAACTCATTCAGATCAGCATCTGACCACTTCAAGACTCCGAAAGTGTAGGTCAGAGCAGGCGTAGCCCAAGAGTTCAAGGCATCGATCTGGTTTTTAGCAGACAGCTTGGTGTTGAGCACTTTGGTTACCCTGTTTTTATATTTCGCAGTGAACTCAGCTTTCAAACGGGTGTGGTCAATCCGTTGATTTTGAGGAATGCCCAGATACTTGTAGGTCTCTTCGGGCAACATACTGCGGATGTCTTGAAATTGTTCCTGTGTGTTCTCCATTTTACCCTTCCTTATGTTGACTATGGCGCATTTATCGAGACCGAAAGACATGTCAATGTCTTTGCTGAAGGATCGCACTATATCTATCAGCGAGTGAAGTTGTTTTGAGTTCTCGCCGAATAGTTTCAGGTCATCTATGTACAATAAATGGGACAGTTTTCGCGGATTCCTCATTGCTGGTCTATACCCTATGGTAGTGTTTTTCAGAAGAGTAGACAGAGGATTTAGTGCCATACAAAACCACATCGGCGACAGAGCATCTCCCTGAAATATCCCCCTCGATATTTTCACGGTTCCAGCATTGATGTTATTTATCAGAATATTCGTTCTCCATGTACTCATAAGATGTTGGAGCACCGCTTTTATTTTCGGGCAGATCTTATAAATCTCCAGTACTTTCACAAGCCAATCGTGAGGCACCGTATCGAAGGCCTTCTGATAGTCGATATAGCAAAGACTTAAATTCCTCCTTCTCGCTTGGGCTTGCTTTAGCACTACAGCGTCTATAGTGAGTTGATGTTTACATCCTGCAGACCCTCGAGAGCAGCCTTTCTGTTCTTCCTCCAGAATATTATTGGCTTCACAGTGACGATATATCGCATGATTTACAAGCGACGTGAACAGCTTATACACCACTGACAAACACGTTATTGGTCTGTACTTTTCTGGATTGTTGCGGTCTCCTCTTTTGTGGAGCATGTAGGTATTGCCTTGAGTGAGGAAAGCCGGTATCTTGAAGGGGTCTTCCAGCGCTTCCGAAAAACATCTAGCCAGACTTGGGAAACATGCTGGAAACTGTTTAACCCAGAAGTTTTGAAGTCGATCGGGTCCTGGCGCCTTCCAGTTACTAGTGTTTTTGATAATGTTGGATATTTCCTCGACTGTGAAAATATCAGTCCTCATCTCAACGATTTCGGATGCATGGTGTTCAATGTCCCTCAGCCAACTAGTATTTCTCTGAAATTTACCACTCTCCGACCATAAAGAACTCCAATATTGCCGAAATTCTTCACTGCTGATGTCAGCATGCAGACTGGAGGAGATTTCGGACGGCTTTTCAAGACTTCTAAAGAAATTCTTTCTGTCTCTCACATATTCAGCGTTTTGTTGTTTTCGCTTCGATAACTCGTTGTATCTTCGTAGGCGTGCACCTTTCGCTTTAGCTTGTTGTCTCAAGCGATCTTTCAGGTCAACTATCAAATCTTTATGTCGTGGAGATTCCAGGTCCAGCCCTGCGGATGTGGCTATTTTTCGCACTTTGTTCAATACTTTACGCGATTTATTATCCTTCAGGAACTCATCCAAGACATCAACTTTTCCACGAAGTTTATCGACGTCCTGCATTAATCTTCTTTTCCAGGCTGGAGTTTCATTTGTAACTTTCTGTTCACTGGTTCTGGGGAAGTAGATCTTTTGCCCATTTTGTCCTATTACTGTGATGGCGGCACAGTACAGGGATAAGTGGACTTGTTCCAACGTCCATTGAGTGCTAAGGTGTTCTGCCAATATTTCGTTGAGCCACCCGATGGTATTTTTGGCCGTAGAGTTGAACTTCAATTTTGGAAGGATGGGGCGGTTGAGCGGATCAGTAGATTCGTATTGCGCCAGGTTGCTATAGAACGTGTCATACAGTTGGCGATATTGTGGGCAGTCTTGGTGAGCAGTTCGGGTGACAGGCAGTTCCCTTGTCGTTTCTACTGGTCTCTCCGAAGGCTCGTTTGGTTCTTCATTATGATCTCCGACAATCTGATCTTGATTGATTGTATAGCCCATTTCTCTCTTGATCTCATCTAGTTCCTGTCCTGTCAGGTAGCCTTTCCGTATTATGACATTTTTACGATCCGCAATGTTTCCTTCTGTCAGCTGAAGTTCCGGATGCCTCTTGGTGAACTCGGTGTAAAGGGAGTATCTCCAACCAGGAAGTGGTCTGTCATCGCAATTGTTCACGTAATAAAAAGCTCGCATTACTTCAATATTCATTTCGCGGCTCCACCTGATACGTGCGTTGCGAGCTCCCCTGCGGACAGTCCTCCTCACGGTGGTCGAGCCAGCAGGTGGAGTGGCATTTTGATCTTCTGCCATGTTTTGGGATTCCACTTCCCGATGTTCTGGTGGAGCTGTATTTTGTTGAATGACAGGGGCCCGCTTCCTCAGCACCCTGCCACCGACGGATCGCATGCTGTCATGTCCAGCGTCGGCTCCGGACATGCCCTGGCGCTCCCCAAGCAGCGACTCTTTTCCGAGGCTTAATAGTTGCTCCATTTTCATGGGTTTGCCACCATTCACCCTTGGTGGCCCAGGTAACTCGGGCCGTGGGGACGTCACCCCCCATGAGGCATGGCAGAAACCACACCACACCCGTGTTCCACTCTTGGCCTTGCCCCCAGGACCATTGCTTGGTGTTGTTGGTTTGGAGCATCTGTCACCTGCTCTTGACCGTGTTCTATTTCTGGAACATCTCTCACTTGTTCCGTTCTTGGCCTAGCTCCCAGGGCTATTGCTTGATGTTCTTGGTTTGGAGCATCTGTCACCTGCTCTTCACCGTGTTCTATTTCGGGAACATCTCTCACTTATTATTATTATTATTATCTATTATCTTATTATTATTCTTCATCATCGGCCTCCCGGTCTCAGCTCGAGCTGGTATTTCTTCTATGAACCAGTGAAAAAACATTTCAGTTCCTCCCACTAGTTCAGGAATTTCCGCACGATGTGACAGGTTTGCAAAGCTACAGCCTGCTGTGCATATCCCGCGATCTTCTGGGATAATTCGATCCCATGAAGATTTCTCTTCTCCATCCAGGAAGTGGTCTGTCCTCGCAATTGTTCACGTAATGAAAAGCTCGCATTACTTCAATATTCATTTCGCGGCTCCACTGGATACGTGCGTTGCGAGCTCCCCTGCGGGCAGTCCTCCTCACGGTGGTCGAGCCAGCAGGTGGAGTGGCATCTCGTTCTTCTGCCATGGTATCGGTTCCCACTTCTCGTTCATGGGTTTGCCACCATTAACCCTTGGTGGCCCAGGTAACTCGGGCCGTGGGGACGTCACCCCCCATGTGGCGTGGCAGAAACCAAACCACACCCGTGCGGTAAATTATTATTATTATTATTATTATTGACTGTTTTGTGCGAGTGCGAGGATATTGTTAACGCCAGACCCATCACGTACCTATCAGAGGACCCTAAAGACTTAGTAGCGTTAACTCCGGCGATGTTTCTGCGCGATCAAACAGAATACGGTCTTCCTGATTGTGATGCCATAGACCGCAGCTCTTCGTACAAGAAAATAAGAAAAATACAGACATTACGCGAGAACCTTCAAAATCGCTTTCGTGCTGAATATCTAGGACACTTAAAACTTTTGTGCAACAAACGGTCTAATCAGAAAATTACAGTCGGCGAAGTTGTTTTGGTCGGTAATGACAATAGTAAACGCATAGACTTGCCGATTGCCAAAGTGATAGAAGTTCTACCCAACCAAGACGGACAAATACGTCTTGTTCGAGTGCAAACCGCACGAGGGACATTGTTGAGACCCGTGCAAAGATTATACTCGTTAGAGTGTAATGATGCTCCTGATCCACGTCTTCAAGAGGAGAAGACATCACCAAACGACGATGGGAGAAGAAGCGACGGTCAAGATCCACCCGAACCAGAGATGGTTGCTGATGCAGAAGATAGTGTTGGTGCGGGATAGCCGATACCGAGAACAACGCGAAGCGGACGCATCTCCCGAATGCCTGCTCGTTTCTCGTGAGTGAAACGGGAAATTTTTCTATTCAGGACAATGGTATGTACTTTCAAATTTGTTCATTCTCGGACTCTTATTTATGTTTCCTTCGTTTTGTGAAAAATGTGTTTTTGCGCAGAGACATTTTTCAGGTGGGAGAATGTTGGAAACCAAAAGACTAATTTTATACACCATGGAAACGCCGCGGGTGACTATGTGTTTTTTAGTCTCGGCCGCGATATAGTTGGCGAGTGTGAAGTTTTTAAGTATTGTCAGTTGAGTTCGGTTTTTCAAGATTTTCAAAGACTTTTTGAATTAAGTTTGACCACAGTCTGTATTGGGTACTTGTGTTTTGACAATAACAATTGAATTCATGCAGATGACAGGACTCATGGGCGATGTGCGCGCTATCACTATGTATAGGGGAGTAGCAAATTCCGGGACTATCTGAAATTAAGGTATCGAATAGAATTTTCATTTATTCCATTTATTTTTGAACTACGATATTTATACATACATATATACAGATATCTGAACTAACTCAAAATTTACTTTTTTTATTATTTTTTTTACCATCCATTCTCTTCTTAAAGTTAGCATCATATCTCAATTTTTTTGCATTTTTATTTGACGTGTCCGTTAAATCTTTGAAAACTGATGAATGTTTTCTTTTACTTGTGATTGAAACTTGATCAGAGTCCTTCACAGCAATAATTTTGGATGGCTTCGATTTCCTTTTGACCATTCTTGCTTGCGAGAGAGCGACTTTTTTCATCTCATTATTAGCCCTGTCTTCTGCAGTATCTTGTCCTTTCTTTTTATTATTTTTTTTGTTCCCCTCAACTTTATTCTTCATACCTACTTTTGATTTTCCTTCATTGCTGGGTTTCAAACTCAGCCGTTCTTTTTCTTTCAATCTGTCAGTTTTAGTTTGAAACCACGGTCTTTTGGGGTCAATCTCTCCTTTCAAAATTTTTTCAGCCCTATTGGCACGGTTCTCCACTTTACTAAGAAGCCGTTCTTCATATTCTTCTTTTAATATTTTACTAATTTGTGCTTCTACTTTCTGAACTTTTTCTCTATATTTCTCCAAAATTTCTGGGGGAATAACCCTACTTTTGAGGGTATTATTTGCCCTCTTAATGATTTCCTTCACCATTTTTCTCTCTTGTTCACCTGCTAAGCTCACTGATATACCTGGAATAAAATAAAACAATTTTAAGTCTTATGTGATGAATCAAGGCCTTACTGTCCTAGATATGAACTGAAGGACAGTGAAAATTCCATCTGCTTTAATACCAAACAGAGATGTTTATAAATCCTCAAAGAAGATACGAGAAGTTTGGATGAAAACTTTCAAGAAAGGAGTCCCCGACGAAGAAATATGTTACAATTAGCTCCAGAAATATTCACTCTGGTGAGGGGAATTTTCTGATCTATACTAATATTATAAAGAGGAAAGATTTGTATTTTTGTTTGTTTGATACGAACAGGCTCAAAAACTACTAGACCGATTTCAGAAATTTTTTCACCCTTAGAAAGCTGCATTATCCCTGAGTGACACAGGCTATACTTTTCACCAGAAAAAAAATGAGGATTTCTACTATAACTTCAATAATTACAAAAAAATCAGCCATAATCAGCTATTTTCACGTGCGCTGCAGAAACCGTAAGACTTACGTGGATACAATGAGAATGGAAATGTACCTCTTAAATAGTTCTACAAAAAAGTCCGCGATAGCATATATCTATCTCTCAAGATTGACTTGATATAACCTGTTTTTATGGTAATCAGATGTTTTCCAAAATTATGCACTATTTGGGAGTGTTTTTATGAATTGGGTATTGATCCTTATCCAACCTAATACGTTATTTATCCCCAGTATTTAATTTAGAACGAAATTCCCCTTCACATCATACAATTACAACGAGTACATCAAAAGATATGGCAGGTTGGAGCGTTGAAGATGAAACCGCCGCGTGAAACAAATTTCTCACCGGGCGAAGCTGGGACGGCCTGCTTGTCCTCTATAAAACAGTTATATTCCAGTGAATATGTGATTTGCTTACCATTGAAAGTATTGTATTATTTGGGAATTCTGGGCAATAGATAACACAGATCATTCAGGTTCAGATTATTATTATATTATTTCGGTATTGAAAGTTGAGAATGAATATGTAATTTATATTAATCTTGTGTAACCTCTTTGCCTGATGTAATAAGTCAGACAATAAATTATCTTTTTCTCTCTCTCTTGTGTAACCGAAATGCTGCATATATTGAGAAATAATGAAAAATAGTAAGTTATCTCTTGGGCTGACACCGTTGGGACCGTGAAAAAGTGTCCTCACAATGGAGGGCTTGACCTCAAATATTTGACAGGTGAATTGAATAAAACACTCTCACAATAATCTTTTGCTTATTGTATATAGAGTGTTCCATCTCAGACGAGCCACCCCGTATATTTCTTATCCCAGTGATTGGAAAATTTTCCCAAAACACGTCGAATGATTTTGTTTGGGGGACATCATTTGACGTACATTTGAGGCTTGAATGAGCAACCCCCTAAGAGGGGGCGCTTCAACACCTCAAAGTTGAATGGTCTTGGAAGCCACTTTACAACGGTGGAAAAAGTAATTTTGAGGAACCGTTTTCGCCCATTTTTACTAAACCCTTTTTACAAACATAAAAATCTTAAAAAAACACAATTTTGAAAAAATTCAATTGTTTTATCATGCTAACAATCAAACAAAAATTATCTGCGTATTTAAATCAAATGCTCAAATTGTCCTCCATTGAAACATTCAATACTTAATTACAATTTTGACTGAAAACCGTCTCTTACATGGTTCAGCATAATTTGAGTTATTGACGACTCTCATTTACAATTCGTTGACGTAGTTCGTCCAAATTTTCAGGCTGTGTCACAAAAATCTTGGACTATTCCGACAAGAATAAGTCCAGAGGGTTCTTGGCGAATACAGTTTATCAGATTTACGTTTTTCATACTATGGGATAAGAAATATACGGGGGGCTCGTCTGAGATGGATCACCCTGTATATTCACTACATTAATTTTCTCTTCGAGAGCCAATACTCGACGTTTTGCAGACATTACTGCTTTCTTGGCGAAATCTCAGACGTTCTATCGGGAAGATCAAATTATACTGAACTAGACCAAACGCATTGAAAACTCAGGAATCCCAGGATGATTATGATCTGTAATTGGGTTTTCACCGTCTGTCAACCACCTAAATCTCGGCATCTTCGGTATAACCTCATTTCAGAATCGCCGTCTGAGAGGTGATCCCATATTCAGCTTCCGGGCTATCAATAACTAGCTGGCCCGGCGAACTTTGTTCCGCCTAAATGATACTTACGGTGGATTTCACAAATCGTAATCACCGGTGATCGGAGATCAACGACGTGGTTCTCTGATTTTTGAACTGTCAAATGTTTCCATGGATATGAGCTATCACACAGAACAGATACACAAAAATAATATGTCAATCACTAATAATGGCAATTTTGGATTCAGTTATTTCCGCAAATACATATATTTATTACCCAAACAGAAATTCAAAATCATTTCAAAAATTATGAGAAAAGATGAGAATGGACGTCTCACGATTGGAACTCATCGCCAAAATCCGATTTACTTGACATTTCGATAAAAATTCACTGTGATATTCACCCGCTTCTGGATCTGTTAATAGCTTTTCATGGTACTATGAGCCCTATGTAAATTACACAGTAATTGATGTCATATGTTCTTTTTTCGACCATTTCAAACCACGACGACCGAAATGCTCGAAAAAAGAACAGATGATATCAATCGATGGCCTCAACAAATTCATCGCCATTTAATTGTGATAATTTCAAATATGTACCTTAATATCAAATATGTACCTTCACGATTACCTACGTTACATATTTGTAATAAATAAAACTATAAAAATAACTAATAATCATCAGTCATAATGTGTGAATAGCGCCATCTAAAGTGGTAAGAACGAAACTTTTCCCAAATCTCAACGAAATCTAATCATTTTAGACATCTGTACTCCTACGCTAAGACATTTTGGTTTTGCCCAACAGCGCAGAGTTGTAGGCAACTCAAATTACACACTATTACAGTGACTATAGAGGGAATATAAAGGGCGTTCGGCAATAGCATCCGAGAGCGGACGGATTTTTTAGTCACGTGATAACAGATTGTACAGATTTGTCAGATTTTTCTGTGATAAACGAACGCTACGGAGAGTTTAGATCGTTTTTCTGTTTGACGTATGTAACGCCTTACCCGAGCCAGATATTAAATTAGAGCTTAAAGGTCTATTCGTCGGTAGAGGTAGTCTGGGTACTATTATAATTCTTTTGTTATAGTTCTCAACATTTCTACCCCTTGGTTGAGATGATTCAATATTTTGAATCATTATTTTTGTATCAAACGAAATTTTTTTATTCATTACTACACAACGAATAACATAAGACACGAAATTTCAACAGGCTGTTCAAAAATATTCGAAGCGGGATAAAAAATCCATTGACAAAGGCCGAAAAGTAATTTCTGTTCTGTGGAAAAAATCCGTTTGCTCCGTCGAAATACACTGAGCAAAAAGATCTACATCCGATTCATCAGATTTTCTTTCCGAACGGTCGAGATGTGTACTCCCCTCAATCTGGCTGTAATAAACGAACGGTTCAGAATTCAGATCAATCCGATTCCGAGCAGTTAGATGTAATTGCCGAACGCACTTGATGTCACTGTACACACTATTTGTTTATATCGCCATCTAACGCGGAGAATATCAAACGAATAAGCGGTAGCGTAACTGTAACTGTAGCGACATCTAGTGGCCTTACTCAAAAGGAGGAAAAGCATTTCCTGTATATGTAAAATTTTCATCTATTTTTTCAAAGTTCTATTGTATTTTATAATAACCAGACCGTAGGCGAATCCATATATGAAGTTTAATAACAAACAGTCCATCCGATCTCGAGTTATAAATGGTGTAACCAACATCTTTCTTTTATATATATAGATATGACTGGTGTCAACCTATCTCCACTTTTCCCCCCCAACACCAATAATTTACGAGGACACCTGTACAAATTGAAGAAAGAGAATTTCAGGACTACCCAACGTCAAAACTTCCTGTCCAATAGAATTTTTTCTACCTCGAACGGCTTGCCTGCGGATGTGGTTTGTGCTCCTAGTGTGAACTCCTTCAAAAATAGATTGGACTCGTATGGATTTCGCCCACGTGTTGCCGGATTGAGTGCTTGAATTTGTGTATGTTGCTATTTGGTTCTCCTTTTCTTTATTTCTTTATTACTACTCTGCTGTATCAATTTTTAGTTTTGTTTCTGAGCTTAAAAGGCATAGCCTCAGCTCTTGTCATTTAATTGATAATAATAATAATAAACACAGTACGCAGTGGAGTATTATGACAAGCAGGCCGTCCCAGCTTCGCCCGGGTAGAAATTTGTTTCACGTTGTAATGAAGCGCCCTTCATTTTAAGAATCTCGGTAGAATCATTTCGAAATTTTCCGATAGGCAACCTGTAAATCTCATTCATGTTTTTCGGGTTCAATTTAAAATCAAGCGCTTATTGTTGGCGACCGGGTGTTGTTATCTCTCCTCGTCGTTTTTTTGTTGGTCGTGTGTTTTTCCATTTTTCAGAGTTTTAATGTGACGGCGATTTGTGCGTCGTAGGTGCCTCTAGAAAGTTCTAGAATGTTCACGAAAAGTGGGAGCTCAGGTAGACCAATCAGAGCCCTTCATGATCAATTTTCTCTTGAAAATGTGAGGAATTTTCACGCGCGCGACTCCCGATGATGGGGGGGGCCCTTCAGGATGGGATGCACGCGACGAAGAGGGATTCATTCGAGATTTAGAGGAAGTGCGAGGAGATTGTAAAAGATTTGTAGGGAAGATTTTTTGAGGCTGAACGATCGTAAGAGCGAAAACTTAAAGTCCGGAAGTTTTAATAGAAATTGTTAGTTTCGAGAACATTTTATACCGAACCCGTGAAGTTCATTTTGGGACCGTGAAGTTCTATTCCACCGTTTAGTGCCTTGTGAAAGCTAACGAAATCTCCATCAGGTAGGAAAATCTTGATCTGGGCTTTTCCGAATCTTTATTCCGTATTCCGAACCATTATTGTGTTTATTTTGTGTAAAATCATTTTCCTACTCGAACTACGTGTTATTTCCATTATTTATTTGTAACGTTCTCGTGAAGGAAAACCGGTCCGGCGGTACGCGTACCAGCGATCGAGTGTCTCGACTCAAGGTCGCCCGGTCTTGGGAGGCCCGGTCTTTTAATACTTGCGAATTTTAAGATTTTTGACTTGTCCCGTCGCTTGTTGGACGGTGTTGGGTCCATTGTTTCTTCAGCACACAGCGCGCGGTGCAACCCCGTTGTTGTGTCTGGCCATTTGCTGGGGGTATTTTGGGGCAACGCACGGCCTACGAGCTTCGTGACTCGTCCCCGACATTTTGGTGGATGCGCTAATCCCTCCGGCCGATTGAATTCTGGGTTATCTATTCGACCGCTGATAAATTGTTCGAGTAGGAAGTATTGTAGTGTAATCTTTTCCCACGAGTATCCAGGCATACAGTTGTGGTTCGGAAATCGTAGCCCATTTCATTTTTCTATACATTTTTTTTTTTTGATTTACCAGCTCACTGCTTTGCCCCTTCACGGCTGCTTCGAATGCTCTCATTGTTCATTTGTTATAATTAGATTGTCATTTTCTATCACCTCTTATTTTCCGTCTGTCTCACCTGCTCACCCCGTTAACCCGCAACCGTTTTCATCTCTTTTCATAATATCAGTAAGGCTTTTGTAACTTTCATACTTGCATTTCAATTGCTTAATAGTTGATCTTTGGAAACAGTTTAGTTGTTTAATACTTTGATTTTGGTTGTTGCATACATTATTTAGTAGAGTTTACATTGTATTACATTTTAGTTCCACATTATAATTGTTTAAGGTTTTGCTTGTTTTATTATCCCAGCAACAGCTAGAAATCTATATATATTATATACAGGGTGAGTCTTTGACTTTTACATATATTTTAACTGTAGATTCTTGAGGCCAAAGGAAACCTTTTTTTCATTTTCCATTTTTCCGAATTCGGCTCTGTTAAAAAGATATAGCCATTTGAAAAAAAATTCGGCTGAGTCCGTGTCTGGAAACATTCTCTGGAACCAATGCAAAGTTCATATTTCATGATTAAAATTAAGTTGATATATTTGGGAAAACTCAAGTACTAACCTTATTTGAATAAGAATGTTAAAAACACGATATTTCTTAACAAAAACACTTTGTTTGCTCCGATTATATCGGCAATTGAAAGGCCATATTTCTCCAATCAGAATAAGTTCATTCTTCGATTTTCTTGAAGATTAGTTTGTAAACACTAAAAACAATGAAGTGTCAGACGTTTTTCGAATTTGCTCTTGCTTTTTTGCTGATTTTTTGCTAAAAACAACCACTCTAATCTATGGGAGATGATCCCCCAACATAAGGGGCCTGTAGCGTTCCTCGAACACCTGAAGAACAGAAGAATCATCACTTGGAAGATCGGACCTGATCGAAAGATCCTCCCGATCCTTGAGAGAGTTAGGGCTATGTGAAAAGGTTTTTTTAGCAGGTGAAGTATTTTTTTTCTACTGCTTCTTTCTCGTTTTTCGTCTTTTTTTCTTGTTACAGATGTAATTTCAAGATATTTGCCTCCAGTTCGATGAAAAGGCATGTTTTCAAGCACAAGGAGCTCTGTAACATGGATAGCAGCATATTTTCAGAAAATTCAGTATCACCACACATACACGGGGAGACAGAGTTTTTTCAGAGGTTTTTATCTGTTCTCGTGTATCATGCACAGAATTGTATGGTACCCCGTTTACATTCCCCCTGCTAACACTCAGATTTGGAGCGGGAAACAGATTTTATTCTTTTATATAATCTGTTCCTTGTCGCCATTTCTTCACACGTGCCATATGCCATATATTGTTTGATATTACAAAACAGTATGTAATTCTCTCTTTCAAAAGAATATATATATATATATATATATATATATATATATATATATATATATATATATATATATATATATATACAGGGTGAGTCTTTGACTTGTACATATATTTTAACTGTAGATTCTTGAGGCCAAAGGAAACCTTTTTTTCATTTTCCATTTTTCCGAATTCGGCTCTGTTAAAGAGATATAGCCATTTGAAAAAAAAAGTTGAGCTTAATGCGTGCCTGGATCAATTCTCTGCAAACACTTCAAAGTTCATATTTTTTGATTGAAATTGATGTGATTATTAGATATTCTGGGTGATACATATGAAAAATACTCAAGCACCAACCTTATTTGAATAAGAATGTTATAAACACGATATTTCCTAACAAAACACTTAGTTCTGTCCGATCATTTCGGCTGTATGAAAAGCTATATTTCTCACACCAAAATAAGTTCCTTCTTCGATTGTCCTGAAGATTAGTTTATAGACACTAATAATTTGTTCATATTTCCTCGATATTCTAAAACGATCTCATAAAAATTGGTTTCTCACTAACCTATCCCAACTCCATTAACCAAAGTCATATGTTTCGGTGTCAATGACCTAACTATACCCATCCTCTGTGATATTCAACACAGAACATATTCAATTCACCCAGAGAACTCTAGAGAAGACGATGCCAGATTGCCGATTTTCTCTTCAAACAATGCGAACTCAAGAAAGCGCTACGTTCCCTTCAGATGGCCGTGGAATCCACGGCGTGGATGAAGCCATTGTAGCCGTGACGCAAGACCGTTGTTCTGTGCTCCAACCAGTCCAACCTAAAACTTTGGTCAGTGATCCCATAGACGAAGTTCACTCTTTATTTATTTACAGAGAATGAAGCAAACAGGCTTAGAATATAAAACAAATATTCTAAGCAAACAGGTGATGATTATGTAAATGACTTTCAGTGAATTGATGTGATAGTGTCGTTCTGGTGTCGAGTTATATTGTTTCGATAGATATTTTGCTGAAGGACCGGTAACAATGAATTTTAAATAGAAACTGCCTATTAGTGCCTATAAAATAATTTCATGCTTCTTAGAATTCAATTTTATGTCCCACGAATGTAGAATTTTATGCTGAGTACTTTAATAGGAATTAGGACAGGTAGTGAAGAACAAGACTGCTGAACTAAATGCCGACGTTTCGTCCGTATATTCGAACTTTTTCAAGGCTACAATGGAGATACAAGAAATTAATCAGTACAATCCAGTAAAAAACAAGAATAATGACGGCTAACAAAACAACGATAAATTGCATAATTAAATACCAAAAACTTATGTGATATAGATGAAAACATTATACACAAAATAATAAATATCGAATAATAAATACGATGACTAGACAAACATTTATTCAATATACAATGACAACAAACAAAAAATTGGGTAAAAAAAAAAAAACTGTGGTACAAAAACTTACCAAGTTCAATTTGTCTGATATAAAAGTTGTTGTTAACATTAAGATTCGGAAAAATTGCATCCAAGCTTTGTCAAATTTCATCCCAAACATGGAAAAACAGCTACAACTACCATCGAAATTAATTGATTAAACAATCGAGAACAGGTGTTATTACGCGCAGACACTATAGACATATGAATAATTTTCATATCGGAATACGGGAATCACGACAAAGAAACAATAAATTTGTGTATAATTGACTCAAATCTTGGGTGTCAGTTCTGTGGTTTACCGTGTTATTTAACCTAATATGAATCATCTCGCTAATGTTTCTTTTCTTCCAATTACTTTCATAATCAAGTATTTCTACATTGTCAAAATCAAAATTATGGCTTTCCGCAAATCTATGGGAAGCTAAAGCTGTAGAACTGTCTTTATCCCGGAACCTATCATCACAGTCATATTTGTGCTGCCTGATTCTCGTCTTCAGCAGTTGTCTCGTCTGTCCCACGTAACATTTATTGCACCCCAAACATGGTATTTTATATACAATACTTGAACGGTTGATGTTAGGGGTTGGATCTTTAAGTTTCGAGAAAAGAATCTGCGTCGTTAAAAGGTTATAAAAAACGAGCTCTGTAGTTTTAGATTTCTGTTTTATTGAATGAGCAATGTTATGACTCAGGCCTGATATATAGGGAAACTTGAAGTATCTTTTTACTTGATCTTCTGAGTTAAGGGTTTCGTTAATTCTAGGGTTTAATGGATTATATTCATTTATTATTTTATTCACGAATGTTGTTGGGTAATTATTAATTTTTAGAATTTCTTTGATCTTTTTCATGTTTTCTTTATAATATATTTTTGAGCTGAGGTGTGTTGATCGATAAATAAGGTTTTTAATGCTGCCCACTTTATAAGACCTAGAAGTTTCTGAATGAAAATTTTATGAGAATTTTATTATTACATATCTCTACATCAAACGTTTTTTCATCATAGAGATTTTAGTCTTGACAAAGTTGATAAACATCCTGACAACGTTGGTAACTTGTTGAGAGACCAGAGAAAAAAAATATTTTCGATGAGATTTAACCCAGGACTGCACTCAGAGAATTCTTGAAATTCATGATTTTTTCCTCTAATTCAATCTTATACAATTAGGAATAACTTGAGAACGACGCGTTTTATTGAAAAAATATAAGAATACTTTTGTTTTCTAAAATAATCAATTCTTTCGAAAACGTGAACCGTTCATCTTTTTTAAGTGGTTTCATAGTATTTTTGCGTGAATTTATAAGTCGACTATACTGTAACTTTTTTACTAGGAGAAATATGAAATAAGTTTCAATTGAGGAATATGCACCATGAATAGAGTAGACTATTAACCAAAATTCAGTTCATTCGAAATATCGGTTCCGCATATATGGAAAGAATAGTGTTAATTTCATGGATTTTTGACACCCTGTATCTTCCAAACGGAACCGAATTTTGAAAAATGGTATGAGAAAAAAGTGTTTCTTTTGATGGGAGGAATCTATAGTTAAAATATATGTACAAGTCAAAGACTCACCCTGTATATATATATATATATATATATATCTTATAAATTGTGGTTTTCAATTCAATTTATAATTTCGATCAAGCTTTAACCTATTAAAACAATGTCAATAAAATCTTCCGGATATCACTGAAGTGAAACAGTCACAGAACTTGGATTTTGTTGCCAGTTTCAGCAATATTCCTGAAACTAAGGAAATTGATTTTTCTGATTACATTACTGAATAAATATCTATGAATTTGACCATAGATCCTGTAGTGATAATCGGGCGTGATTAAAATAAAACTACGGTTCTATTCTATCTTTCTAATCTTCCAAAAATAATCGCGTGATACACACTTTACCAGGATTCAGGATACCTTCCTTCATCAAACTCTTCATCTCCTAACTTAATCCACCTAACCTCTCTTTTCCCAACCACAGAACATAATACATAAAAAATAATTCACAGAACATATCATTCGGTACTAGGATCGACGCCCTCTGGTGTTCATATCAACAACCCACATGAGATACACTATTCAATATAGAATATACTGCAAGTGGAATTTTCTTCGTCAGTGTTGCTTCAGGATAGTTTTTGATATTTCAAATCATGAAAACTCACTTGTTCACCCATTAAATGCCTAAGATAATAAAATTCCTCATATTTACTACAATCCAGCGACCTGTCAGAAACGTTTGGAGGTTGAAAAATGAAAATGGTGGAAAAAACACGTGGTTTGGATTGTCTAGGGCATTTTCAAAGAGGAACGCCTAGACGCCATTAACGAAAAGTAAAGAATACTAAATTGCCCTTGCGTTAGTTCATTCGTTAACGACGTAATGCTTCCTTGGCGATACAAAGGAGAGGCTATGGTTCGGCACGATATAAAATGCCAAATTAGGTAACCATAGATACATAATGACATGTGAACGACGCATGCGTATAGCGCATATTCTATGGCTTCGTTAAGTCATCATTTCCCGCGAAAATTGGCTATTAACAATGAACATGAACTCATGAACTGATTCGGTCAGTTAATTGACTATTAATTTGGGTGGTGTATGTATTACACGATACGATTTTTAACTTTTTTTAATTTGGCACGAACTTAAGATAACATCTGTAGGCTGTTTTGAAGTGCATTATTTCTAGTGATGTTTTGTGTGAAATGGCTGAAAAATTCAGCCTAGTTGGTTTTAGTTTTACTGTTCCAGTTAGGATTTTTGCGAATTATGGCAGAGGATATTATTCAGACAGAAACAACTCTAAGTATAATTTAATTTTTCATTTGTTTCAATTTAGTACGTGGGTTGTACTAGTGATTCATATACCTGAATTTTGTATTTCATATCATTCATTTTCAATATTTTCTCGAAGGTTGGACAAACAAATAAATTACTGGACGTATAATTTCGAAAAAAAATCTGTTGTGTGGCGTGAGGTGAACTTCAATAAGGATCTTTGAGGAACTTCCTGCTATTTAGAACTCAATTTTATCTATTCATGAAAATACATATTATGATATATTACCTAGTATCAATTAACTGAGTCGGCAGTTACATTCTATTCATTTTTGTCTACAAAATTTGTGGAATTTGTGTCATCATCACACATCTCTAAATCCAACGTTTTCCCATCATAGAGATTTAAGTAGTTTTCAGGTCAGTCATTTCCAAATGAAAATTCGACAAACATTCCGGCAACATTGTTAACATTTAATTCGATTACAGAATATTAATACATCTCCGATTCGGTGATCTTTAGAATGCAGTGGGGTATTCAGATAATTCTCGAGATTTATGATTTTCTCGTCAAATTTAATGGGATTTAATTAGGAATAACTTGAAAACGACGCGTTTTATTGAAAAAACTTAGGAATAATTTTATTTTCTAAACTTATTGCTTTTTTCGCGTGGTTTTATAGTATTTTTGTGTGGATTTATAAGTTGGCTACGCTGTAACTTCCATACCGGGAGGAATATTGAATAAGTTTTGATTTGAGAATATGCACCATGAATAGAATAAAAACTTAACCAAAAGTCAGTTCATTCGAAATAACGGTTCCGAAGATATGAACAGAAAAGTGTTTTTTTCATGGATTTTTGACACCCTGTATCTTTTAAACGGAACCGAATTTTGAAAAATGGTATAGGAAAAAAGTGTTCCGTTTGATGAGAGGAATCTACAGTCAAAATATATGTACAAGTCAAAGACTCACCCTGTATATATATATATATATATATATATATATATATATATGTATATAAAAGAAAGATGTTGGTTACACCATTTATAACTCGAGATCGGATGGACGCATTTTTCCGTTCCCTATACAGTCAGCGCGACAGGTCGCTCTCACCGTATAGGAAACGGAATGCACAATGGAACTCCGTTTCCTAGCAGATATGCGCGATGTGCTCACTGCCCTAGTCTTCTGGGTGCCGATGGGACAAATTGCAAATTATTAATAAAGTTTTCTTACTTTCTGTATAGGGTACAAGCAGGCCGTCCCAGCTTCGCCCGGGTAGAAATTCGTTTCACGCGGCGGTTTCATCTTCAAAACTTCAACCTGCCATATCTTTTGATGTACTCGTTGTAATTGTATGATGTGAGGGGCAATTTTGTTCTAAATTAAATACTGGGGATAAATAACGTATTAGGTTGGATAATTATCAATACCCAATTCATAAAAACACACTCCCAAATAGTGCATAATTTTGGAAAACATCTGATTACCATAAACAGGTAATAGCAATTCAATCTTGAGAGATAGATACATGCTATCGCGGACTTTTTTGTAGAACTATTCAAGAGGTACATTTCCGTCATACATTGTATCCACGTAAGTCTTACGGTTTTTGCAGTGCACGTGAAAATAGCTGATTTTGGCTGATTTTTTTGTAATTATTGAAGTTATAGTAGGTATCCTAAATTTTTTCGGGTGAAAAGTATAGCCTATGTCACTCAGGGATAATGTAGCTTTCAAAGGGTGAAAGAATTTTCGAAATCGGTCCAGTAGTTTTTGAGCCTATTCGTATCAAACAAACAAAAATACAAATCTTTCCTCTTTATAATATTAGTATAGATTAGGTAGAGTCTACCACATTTTTCCTCTGTGAACATTTTTGTAGTCGCGGTTTTTTTTTTTCAGAAAACCTCTAGTAAGTCGACCATATTTTCATTTTTTTTAATCATACGTACTCTTTTTTGTAAAATGCAATCATAAAAACAATCTGGAAAAAATGAGAAAACATGTGGCGTTTTTCTTGTCCGACAGATGAAAATCGACGATTTTTTTGAGTTTTTAAATTCATTAATATTTGTCGGACAAGAATGAATTTATATTTTAGAGAGATTCGTTTCATAGAGAAAACAACTGTCCACCACATAAAACTTAGTCTAGTTGAATATAGTGGTTTTGTTTCAGAATCTTTTTTCGTTTATTATTGAAATGAAAATATTGATTTTGTTTATAATTCAAATTGTTTACTGACATTTTTATTCAAATCTAAAAAAAAAACAATGAAAATACTCCTTCCTCACATTAAATTCGTTGTAACAAGACGAATGGTATCCAGTAAAAGTATCACACCAATCGTCAGGTAAAATGACATCTTTTTATTTGTGATTATGATTTTCTCTTGATGCCAAGAATATTTTGCACAGTTAAAGGATGACACTTCCTCCTTTTTCGTTTTAAAGCCACGGATATATTTTAAATGTTTGCACAAAAAACACTCCATCATATTATATCGGCAACAACCAACAACTGAAATTGCCGAACTTTATTAGTCGGACAGCTGGATGATAGTATTCAGCACATCCTTCTTAAATGGTCCTCAAAAAAACAAATGTTTATTTGTAACATGAGGAAAGTTATCTATACTAATATTATAAAGAGGAAAGATTTGTATTTTTGTTTGTTTGATACGAATAGGCTCAAAAACTACTGGACCGATTTCAGAAATTCTTCCACCCTCAGAAAGCTACATTATCCCTGAGTGACATAGGCTATACTTTTTACCCGAAACAATTAAGGATACCTACTATAACTTCAATAATTACAAAAAAATCAGCCATAATCAGCTATTTTCACGTGCGCTGCAAAAACCGTAAGACTTACGTGGATACAGTGTGTGACGGAAATGTACCTCTCAAATAGTTCTACAAAAAAGTCCGCGATAGCATATATCTATCTCTCAAGATTGACTTGCTATTACCTGTTTATGGTAATCAGATGTTTCCCAAAATTATGCACTATTTGGGAGTGTGTTTTTATGAATTGGGTATTGATCCTCATCCAACCTAATACGTTATGTATCCCCAGTACTTAATTCAGAACGAAATTACCCTTCACATCATACAATTACAACGAGTACATCAAAAGATATGGCAGGTTGAAGTGTTGAAGATGAAACCGCCGCGTGAAACAAATATCTACCCGGGCGAAGCTGGGACGGCCTTCTTGTATTCGATAAATGGATATAGTCTATTCATAACCAAATAAGAGCAGCGAATTCTTTAATTTTTGAATCAACGCCACATTTTTTTTGTCAGACAACTGGTGCCCTAAATTGTATTTTCAAGGTGGAGGTTTTCCATTTGTCTGACAAGGAAATCGCCACATTTTTTTGTCGGACAATTGCTTTTTCGTATACTTCATATGGTTGTATCAACCGCTTCTGAAAAATTCGGGAGTGTATTAATACTTTGAAAAAATGCGATTTTTAGTCATGTTTATGTTGTTAGAAAATCATGTTCATTTCTCCCAAATTGTTTTTATGATTGCATTTTACAAAAAGGAGTATGTTTGATTCAAGAAAATGAAAATATGGTCGACTAACGAGAGGTTTTCTGAAAAAAAACCGCGACTACAAAAATGTTCAGAGAGAAAAAATGTGGTAGACTCTACCTAAAAAAGCTATACAGAAAGTAAGAAAACTTTATTAATAATTTGCAATTTGTCCCATCGGCACCCAGAAGACTAGGGCAGTGAGCACATCGCGCATATCTGCTAGGAAACGGAGTTCCATTGTGCATTCCGTTTCCTATACGGTGAGAGCGACCTGTCGCGCTGACTGTATAGGGAACGGAAAAATGCCGGATGGGCTGTTTGTTATGAAACTTCATATATGGGTTCGTCTACGGTCTGGTTATTATAAAATACAATGACACTTTGAAAAAATCGATGAAAATTTTACTTATACAGGAAATGCTTTTCCTCCTTTCGAGTAAGGCCACTAGAAGTCGCTACAGTTACAGTTACGCTACCGCTTATTCGTAGGTAGTTCATTTGATATTCTCCGCGTTAGATGGCGATATAAACAAATAGTGTGTACAGTGACTATATTCCCTCTATAGTCACTGTAATAGTGTGTAATTTGAGTTGCCTACAACTCTGCGCTGTTGGGCAAAACCAAAATGTCTCAGCGTAGGAGTACAGATGTCTAAAACGATTAGATTTCGTTGAGATATGAGAAAAGTTTCGTTCTTGCCACTTCAGATGGCGCTATTCACACATTATGACTGATGATCATTAGTTATTTTTATAGTTTTATTTATTCCTAATAACTTAATCGTGAAGGTACTGTATTTGACATTATCACAATTGAATGGCGATGAATTTGTTGAGGCTTTCGCGGCCATCGATTGATGTCATCTGTTCTTTTTTCGAGCATTTCGGTCGTCGTGGTTTGAAATGGTTGAAAAAAGAACATATGACATCAATTACTGTGTAATTTACATAGGGCTTTATATAGTACCATGAAAGGCTATTAACAGATCCAGAAGCGGGTGAATATCACAGTGAATTTTTATCGAAATGTTAAGTAAATCGGATTTTGGCGATGAGTTCCAATCGTGAGATGTCCATTCTCATCTTTTCCCATAAATTTTAATATGTTTTTGAATTTCTGTTTGGGTAATAAATATATTTGCGGAAATAACTGAATTATTAGTGATTGAGATATTATGACATATTATTTTTGTGTATCTGTGCTGTGTGATAGCTCATATCCATGGAAACATTTGACAGTTCAAAAATCAGAGAACCAAGCCGTTGATCTCCGATCACCGGTGATTACGATTTGTGAAATCCACCGTAAGTATCATTTAGGCGGAACAAAGTTCGCCAGGCCAGCTAGTATTCAATAAAGAACATACTTATCAATCGCTAACACCTTAGATTGAGCCGAGCTCTTCTCCAACTGTCTAAAAGCTAGCCAGGCAGGGGCTCGAAGTGAAACTTTTTATAAAGGAGTCACAACCTTTTAAAACCCATTGTGGCTGGCGCCCGAGCGATTATATTTCCGCCGACAATAGCCAATAGGTAAAGAAAGCCCGTTACAAATTGATGCCCGAGCAGGGACCTGATTTCTTTTGAATAATAGAGTACTTTCTTAGCTTTGTTTGGCGCGGTTTGTTGAGCAGGTATGGAGGTGAACAGACTGAGAGCGGCAAAGTTGATTTGGGAGCTGGAAGCCCGTGGCTGTAAGGCGGCCAGAACCGTCAATGAGAACCGTATGCAGCTGCGAAAGGTGGTAGCCCAGCAGATTCCTTTCTGTCAATTGACCAGAGATACTGGGGAGGAATTGGATAATGCCAACCGTATTCTGGGATGTCTGTTGGAGGACGTGCGAGAGTTTGACGAGGATAACGCAGCAAACGTGGAGACCGGTATCAGAAGCCGTTTGTTGCACGTACAGCACCGTCTAAGGCAGATCAAACGGACGTCGTTGGGAGAACACGACAGGCTGGATGAGCTGAGGGACGTTTCGGCCCAAGCATTCGAGATGTTGAAGGATGCCAAACTCCTAGCCGATGCCAGGAAAGCCGTACAAGAAACGTTCGGCAGCCCACTGGAGGGCGACCGAAATGAACAGGGTCGAGAGCATGAGTTTATTTCATTCGAGGACCCACCAGAACCTCGATCACAGGTGCCTGGTCTCTATGATTTGCAAGATGGCGGAGGCAGGAGCCGGGAATCCCGAAACTCAGATCATGTGATGAGGGAAAGAAGAAGACCTACCGACCCCCGCGGAAATGATACCTCTCAGCTGACCGGAATACCGAGTGATTTCCTTCAACGCTTGCGAGAGCGGGCTTGCGAAGCAGTCCGGAGACGATTGAATTTCACCAGCCCTCTTGGACCACGGAATGACGACACATTAGCGCGACCAATGCAAAAGGACAGGCCGGACATAGCCGAATCGACTCGCCGGATTTCTTTCCCATTCCTCGATGCAACGGAGTCAGAATGCTCGGCTCGAATTGGACCGGACTCAGGCGAGGATAAACCTGAACCAGAACCGGAACGCGTCGAGCGAACGGTTGGCCTTAGGAGAGCAGAGCCCGACAAGGCCCGTCCGAACCTGAACATTGCTGGTTTGGGACAGGCAAAACGACCTAGTTCAACGTGCAGTCAACCGTCCATTCGTGTTTATAAATGGAATGTGCATTTTGACGGTCTACTAGCGTGAACACTTTCCTGGAAAAGGTCGAGCAGCTATCTGAAACCCGCAAGGTTACACGACAGCAACTTTTCGAATTCATTTTTGAACTTTTGAGGAAAGATGCAAGAGATTGGTACATCCCCAGACGAGGTTCCTTCGGAAGTTGGGAGGATTTCAAGGAACAGCTTCGTGAAGCCTTCCTACCACTCAATTACGAAGAAAACCTCTTGGATGAGATCAGAAAACGCACACAAGGAAATGGAGAGAAACTTCTACTGTTCGTGACCAGGATGCAGAATCTGTTTTTAGAAATTGACAACCAAACGACCACCCGAAGAAGAGCAGGTGAACATTATCAAAAATCGCTTGATACCGTCGCTCCAGGAAGCACTCGCCTTCCAGGAAACGAACAACTACGAACAGTTGTTGAAGAAGGGGAGAGTTTTCGAGCTGGTGAAATGCCATGCCGACAATTATGTCTCACCACCGGATCGGAAGGGTTTGATAGATGAGCCTCATCTAATCTACAGAAACCCCCGTTCGAAAGTGGCAGAGAGCCTGGCCGTGAATTCGTCGCAGCAAGAAACAAGGGAACATACATCCCCTCTACCATCCACACCGGGATCCAAGGTCGCCGTCAAACCGGAGGAATCAAAGGAGGGGCCGAAACCTCCACCGGCTGAACCGTCAGATCCGCCGTCACAGGAAACACAGAGGAGGGTTCGTTTCACGGAGAACGGCCCTCAGTGCTGGCGATGTGGAAAGATAGGTCATATAAGAAAGGAGTGCCGATCACAACCAAGACTGTTTTGCTCACGATGTGGAAGACCCGGAATCCTATCACGAGATTGTCCATGTTCGGGAAACGAGAGCGGAACTGCCATGACGAGGGGAGGAGGCAGTTCCCGTCCGCAGCATCCCCAATAAAACCGCAGTCGCCTTCCAGAGGAGAAAACCGTCCAATTATCACCGTCCACATAGGAGGAAACCCCTTTAACGCCTTGTTAGATATGGGAGCCTCCAGATCTTTCGTGAGCCAGAGAACGGCGGAAACATGCCGGAAGTTAGGAGTTTTGCCTGCCAAAGTCACAGGCATGTTGGCCACCGTAGCCGATGGAAATTCCGTAGCCGTTGAAGCGATGTTCAAGCCGTTGTGTAAGATTGGTGACGAAGAAATCGAGCCCCGACTGTATTTAGTACCTCATTTACCGGTGGATTTGATTTTTGGTATGGATATTCTGACCTCGCACGATTTCCACATCGACTTCCGTACATCCCGATGTTTTCTCAAGGGGAAACTGTTGATGAAACCGGAACCTGCGACACATAGACCACAGAACTCGATGATAGGTTCGTTGAATTCTGAAAAGAGGACGACGCTACGAGAGTTCTCAGAAGTAAAGATGGGTAGCTTTCAGGAAGAACAAGGCCAGACTACCTTGACCACCCACGAGAATAAGATCCAACCTGGTACCGAGCCGATTAAGCAAAGATACCGTCCGTATTACCCGAAAAGGCAGGAGATCATTAATCAAGAAGTGGATAGAAAGTTGGAAGAGGGAATCATCGAACCGTCTAAGTCACCCTGGAGCTCCAGCGTGGTCATCGTGAGGAGGGCCAATGGCAAACGCCGTTTCGCGATAAGTTATCCTGACCGTTATACTAAAGACCGTGAGTTTTGTTCCAGAATGTCCCGCTCTTCAACGCCGTTGAATCTCGACGAGATGGCGATCAGCGACTACGAAGACTTCCTGGAGAGAAGACGCGAGGAACAAGATGCCCCGACTCCCAAGCCTGAGGCCACCGAGCGTCCCGTAACGAAGGCCTCCGAAGTAGTACTGAATCGACCCCACGATCCCGTCAGGCCGAAGTCAGGCCGTAAGCATGTCCAACGGAGGAGACAACACCGTCAAAGTAGAACGTCCGAACGAACCATTGAGGGAGACAAACGACCTCAATATACAGGGTGGCCATTTGAAAACGAAACAGTAGAGATTACAGACGAAATAAATTTATTCGAAAGAAATGCCTGGACAGGTCGATTTCTGTTTCGAGGAGGACAACTTAAGATGTAGATTACGGACGCATAGCGCTTCAACCCTTGCTACTACAACCCTCACCCCCAATTTTTGAATCGGGAAGATGGGGTGAGTGATACCTCATTTGAAAGGTATTTTTATACTGATTTCAGCACAGTAATTGTTTTTTCATTTTATGCATTAGTTCTCGAAATATTCTTAACTAAGTATTTGAAAATGAAGTGGTGTTTTCATGGCACTTGTAGTGTTTTTTTGTGAAAAATCGACATTTTGAGCTTCAAAACAACCATGACTGTGGCTTCCTTCCTCCAATCCACTGACAGAAATCTTCAATCAAGATGTCGATTTTTCACAAAAAAACACTACAAGTGCCATGAAAACACCACTTCATTTTCAAATACTTAGTTGAGAATATTTCGAGAACTAATGCATAAAATGAAAAAACAATTACTGTGCTGAAATCAGTATAAAAATACCTTTGAATTGAGGTATCACTCACCCCATCTTCCCTATTCAAAAATTGGGGGTGGGGGTTGTAGCAGCAAGGGTTGAAGCGCTATGCATCCGTAACCTACATCTTAAGTTGTCCCCCTCGAAACAGAAATCGACCTGTCCGAGCATTTCTATCGAAAAAATTTATTTCGTCTGTAATCTCGTCTGTTTCGTTTTCAAATGGCCACCCTGTATACAGTTCTCTGAAGGGGCGTGTGGGCGCTGTGGGTTGATAGGGCATGCCAGGAAAAATTGCCACAACAAACCGAAGTTGTTTTGTTCGAGATGCGGCAAAATGGGAGTATTATCGAGAAATTGTCCTTGTCACACAAATCATCATACTAGCTATATCAAAACTACTTTCTAATTTCATCCATCAAATGGATTTATAGTATTCCCCCTTATGAATGAAATGTACAATAGCGCTTTCTATCGGAAAATTGCTGAACTATGAAATCAGTGAAGCACGAACTATTTCTCGCCATAAATTTGAATTTGGCCATTCTCCGCCAATTCCGCATTTCAAGTTGTTTATCTGAACGAAATTATCTGTAGACTCACTTTTAATCGGAAGTTGAACAATTTTAATTGGTCTTTCGTTTGAAATAAAACAGAAGCATGAGTTGACTTATTTTCTTCTATTTTTGACAGAAAAAAATCAACTGCCGAAATGAAATAGATCTCAATTATTTCATTAAAAACTCCAATCCTTTCTAAGTTTACCCACAATATTTCAGTTCTCAAAGTGCAACCATTTTGAAATGCATCTTGAAAAAAGAACACACTACATTGAACGCCCACCTTAAGATTAAATCCGATTTTTTTTATTTGAAAGATAATTTTATGACATTTATGTTATGAAAATAATTTCCGGCATATCTTCATAACGACTAGCTCTGGGGCTAATGATACAGTGAATGGTGCTCGTTACAGATCGAAGATCAATGATTATTTGTTTCAAAATTTTAATGATATCGACCCAGAAGTGTTTTGGTTCCAACAAGATGGTGCTACACCTCATGCTGCTACCAGACCAATTGATTAATTGAAAGAAAGATTTGGCGAAAACATTATTTCGAGAAATGGTCCAATTGATTGGTCTCCAAGATCTTACAACATAACTCCAATGGATTATTTTCTTTAGGTTTATGTCAAGTCATTGGTTTATGCTGATTAACCAGAAACAATAGATGCTTTGGAAGCCAACACAACTCGTCTTATTGCTGAAATAAGGCCTAAATCACTCGAAAAAGTGGTCAAAAATTGGTCTGATCGAATGCGGTTCCTCAGAGCTAGTCCTGGTCATAGAAATCATAATATATACTTACTCTAGAATGCTAAATCAATTGGACCGAAGTGTTGTAGAAATTTGAGTGTGGTCCACAATGCGCATACGTGCCATCAGGTTGTTTCTGAACAGGGTCGGCTTCAATAAAATTTTATGCTGTTATTGTTGCAGTTGAATTGATTCAATTCATAATTAGTATTCGACACTAGTTGTTTTGAACATATTGATAATTTTCAACAGCTATTTGAATGGTAAATTTGGAATCATCAGCGACTGGAAGATAAGCTGAAAATCTTTCATTATTCCAAAACCTCTTCAGGCGTTGAAAAAACTCGGTTTCGGTATAAAAATTAATTCAAGGATCAAGGAAGACAAATTCTGGTTAACAAACAACGAATCTTTTGGTGAAGTACGGAAAAAAAAATCATAAATTTTTAACAGTTTATATGAATGAAAAGGTGCACATAGTTTACATACTTGAGTGGGAAATGAACAGGTCAAGAGAAGGACACCACAACACTATACAGTTCATTGTTTATCGGATACGAAAAAATCCAAATCGAACACAACACACAACAAAAGCAAAATGCACACGAAGAATATCAAACACGAAAATAACAGTTAAGCACCTAGTTTGTCTATGCAGTAAACTAAACTGTGGCTGCAGACTGACACTGGACCCGTTCCTGCCTATACTTTCACTAAGGTCATTTCAAAGTCATTTGCCATGAGACAGAAAAAGCGGTGTTGCGCGGTCTATATCTATTTAGTGAAACCTTCTGCATAACTGCTCTAATTTTCTCACCAATTTCACAAATATTGCAGTTCACTTATGATATTAATGTGTCTAATAGTCGTAGGAAGTCGCGCATGAGCTATGAAATAAGTTTGTTACTCAATGGAATATTTTTATTGTTTAATTATATTGAACTTAAAATAGAACCGACAAAACATTTAGGGACTTGGCATCGTTCTACCTGAAATTTCCTAATGGTGAGCATGCGCACATTGTGAATTGCCTATGCGGCTCGTTTTTCGCTGCGGAACTATAGTCTGTTCAAATATAAGAGAATGTAAACAAACAAACCAAATCGGTTTGTTTTGCGCATTACTAACATATGATTGGTGAAACGTTCGGCTGTATAATTCTTTTCACGCCCCCAAAAGACTGCCAGGATCGTACTTAAGGCTTAGAACGATTTCACAGTTATCTTTTCCGGACAATAATGTCGAATTCAGAAACGGACACTGCATCTGAAGGTGGTATATTGGGCCCACCACGAAAAAGAACGAAACGTTCACATTTGTCTATTCAAATCATGTGTATTCCATTCAGAGAATAATATCAAGTTTATATGATTGTGTGAACTATCCTCGATCCGACCCTGGAGCCCTGAAAGCAAGTCTCTACCTGAAGCAAGCCCATCCTTCGTGTGCGCGACTTTGTTTACGTCGTAGTCGCTTATATTTGAACAGAGTATAGAAGGAATTAGCATTCTAGAGTAAGTATATATATTATGATTTCAACTACTAGGATAAGGGATATCGATCAATAACTCTCGAGAATCTTGCTACTCTTTATTCATACAGCCAAGCTTTCGAAACCAATTAGTTTCATCCTCAGGGCAACTGTAAACAACTACATCAAAAAACAACAACAGGACAATCTACAATTACTCACCGAATGCGAGGTTGAGTTAAACAATATATAAAATTCACATTCGAGATTATTTACTCGACACCTGCATACCAAAATTAACATTTACACTTGCATTTATAAAAAAGTTTGTAGATGACCTTATTATATCCCTTCCATCGACAGGTGTTGAGGAAATTCTACAGGTTTTAATAACTTTGACCAGAATTTAAAATTTACAGTTGAAACGGAAGATCAAAACGACTCGGTTCCATTTTTAGACACCAGAGTGGTCCGAGTAAACAACATAGTAAAACTTGATTGGTACAGGAAGGCGACATCATCGGGCAAGTTTATCCATTTTTTATCGGATCATCCAATTAACACAAAAATCAACTTCATTAAAGAACAAAAAAATAGAATTAATAGAATATGTGATGAAAGCTTTAAAGATAAAAATATAAAGAAACTATTTGGATTGCTAATTGAGAATTCCTACCCAAAATCAATGATAAAAAAGCTTCTGTTTTCTACATCAGAGAGAACCAATGAAAGTTTACCCCGAACAAACATCACAGATGAGAGAGAGAACATCATATACCGTACCCTACCAAATATCCCCATTCTCACTTATAAAATCAAAAACTGCTTTAAAGAATATACTATGATAAAAATAGTCCCACAGTCCAAGAAGAAAGTGGCTAACTTGTATTCGAGATTGAAGGACCCAATACCTAACAAACTGAAATCTAATGTGGTGTATGAAGTGGAGTGTACCGATTGTCATGAAACCTATGTCGGACAAACTTCCCAATGGTTGAAGAACCGAATGACCTCACATAGGAGTGATATTAGAAATAACAACCCAAGATGTGCCCTATCTATCCATGCCAACAAATATTCACATGATGTCGATTTAGAGAACGTAGAAATTTTAGATAGGAATGTTAACTATAGAAAGAGATGTATTTTAGAAATGATCCACATAAAAAACCGAAATAGTAAAATTAACAAAAAAACAGACACACAGAATTTGAGCCCGATTTATTCATACCTCTTAGAATTTTCTAATAGACCATTTTTCGATGGTCAAGAGGATGGATGACTTTGACATTAGAATTGACATTTTGACGTAGCTTCCTGGTTTCCTAGAATTTTACAAAAGATTAACTGATTATTGATGAATGTAGACGATTTTATTAACGTAGACGATTTTACTAATGTGAATTTTATATATTGTTTAACTCAACCTCGCATTCGGTGAGTAATTGTAGATTGTCCTGTTGTTGTTTTTTGATGTAGTTGTTTACAGTTGCCCTGAGGATGAAACTAATTGGTTTCGAAAGCTTGGCTGTATGAATAAAGAGTAGCAAGATTCTCGAGAGTTATTGATCGATATCCCTTATCCTAGTAGTTATAATTTCGACGATCATTATCTGTAGTATATTATGATTTCTATGGTCCTGGTGGACAAATGCCGGAAATTATTTTTCTCTATTTCAGTATCGTAATGAGTTCATTACAGTACTAAAAACAGTGCTGTAATGAATTCATTACAGCATCGTTTTCAGTAACATTTTTCGTTTTGTGGTTGTCAGCAATGACTTCCGATCCTTTCAAATTTCAGCAGACGTCAATTTGGAAATGTCAGTTTTCGTATTCCCTAACATTCACACCAACTGCCAAGATACAATATGAAAGTCACTAGGACCTATAATTCGAATTTTTTCATTGAATTTCACAAAATTTGAGTGAAATAGAGAAAATATCGTCTAATACTCGTTGCAGAATGCAATTCCAATACTCATGCGTTCGAAAACTCGCTCGTTCGTCGCCTGTTTACGAATTTCGCATTCGTATTGGAATAGGAGCCCATTCTGCAACTAGTTTTAGAATATACTATTAAACCATGGATGCCATAAAATTATCTTTCAAATAAAAATATGGCTTCAATCTTAATTTAAATGTGTTCTATTTCAATTCACTGTTCTATCACTCTAAAAAAAAACACCCGACATAATAGTATGTGTATCCTATCCATAGGTTGAGTATTACTGAGAGAGGAACAAAAAACATAATAATTTTTTTTTAATTATCTGCCGTTGAGAATAAGATCCATAAATGACTCCCGGATCTTCAAAAGAGTTAATTTTTATATTTATAGTGTTATTTCAGATGAGATTTCTGTCAATGAATAGCTAACAAAATGGATCAGCAGATTAAAGTTCCTTTAGTAGCTACTATGGGCCGCATTAAAGTTGGCAGTGAACTGCCAGAAAATTTTGCCTCAGATCATTCAATTGCATTGATCCTATATGTATATTCAAACTCAATGCTATGGGGGAGTTTTTCGGTTCACGATTGGGGTGATGTTTTGTTTTTTTATTTGACGAAAATTTCATCCTGACTACATGTATGAAGTTGCATACGTGTGATTTTTGAAATAGTGGTTGTTATCATTGTTATTATTATGTACTCACCAGCATGTCCAGCTCTGGCTGTTCTACCAACACGATGTATATATTGTTCCAGGGTAGCTGGCATGACGAAGTTTATAACGGATTTCACACCTTTTATATCTAAACCTCTCGCAGCTACATCTGTGGCAACTAATATATCTACTTCTCGATTCTTGAAACGATCTAAAGCATCCAATCTTTGCGGTTGTGTCAAATTACCATGAAGTTCAGCTACTTTTACTCCTAGAAGCCCCAGAAGAACATGAAGTCTATGAGCTTGTTTTTTTGTTTGAACAAATATCATCGTGTGCTCTCTGAAAGAATATGATCATATAAAAATATGCACTGGTAATAGCACTGATAGTTATCTGGAAAATATACCTCAAAACACTCTGTGGCCTATAATATCGAGATTTGCAACAATGCAACAGATGAATTCAATACCATCATTAACATACTTTCGGCTCATTAATTACGAACCTGCGGCTGCGTTCAAACTAAATTCTAGCCTTCCGCACGCAATTATGGCTATATGTAAACACTATCTACAGTGCGAGATTTGTTACTGTCGACAAGATCAGGTTCGAATTTCATGGAAGGAATGTGTGTTTGAGGTATGCAAAACATGTGCGTAATAAAAAACACCTTTCAAAACATTTTCAAATGAATCGGAAGATTAGGAGTTTAGCACGAACGAAATATTCTCCTTCAAATAGTGTGCCATTATCGACTATTCAATTAGTATAATTAAGGAAGGTTCTTCCTCAGTGAAACTAAAAATACTACACAAAATTATGACAGCTTTATATTATTGTGGCGGATGAAATCATCCTGAATACGTCTCTGGACTCTCTGATTCCGCGTAGGAATTCTAGAAGCCTTCCAGAGACTATCTGGATTATTCTCGAACAGAGTCGGATCCATATAAAAAGACGCGCATGTTGCAGATAGGCAGTTACTATCTGAATAGAGCCGAATCGAATTGTGAATCGCGAATTCCAAGTAGTGAATATAAATCAGCATTATTAGCAAGTGTGTAAATAAATCAGTATTAGTTATTGTACCTAAATTAGTGGTATTGGAAATTAATTAGACATTCAAATTCAGCAGACGATTTGTTTAACCCCGAGAACGTTACATTGGTGTCAGGTGTGGGGTCAATTGAACTGCTGTGCTAATTGAATTGTGGACTTTATAGTGGAACCTTTGAATGCCGACAACAAGATCGCAAAAGGAGAAAATGGACCAGGCGAGTATGGAATTCTTCAAGCAAGCCTTTGAACAAATGAGCTTGAAAATGGAAGAAAATTCTCCAGAAATTAGCTTGAAAATGGATAAAATGGAAAATAAAGTGGAGGAAAAAATGGATGAGAATTCTCGAGAAATGAGCTTGAAAATGGAAGAAAATTCTCGAGAAATGAGTTCAAAAATGAACAATTGTAATGAATTGGTGAGTCAAATCGCAAGTACATTGGATGAGAAAATGGAAACCATCAAGGAGGTAATAATAGATTAAGTCAATTTGATAAGGTTGACGAAAAATTTGAAGAATTCAATGAAAAATTTGATCAAGTTGACGAAAAATTCGAAGACATATCAGAAATAATTGAACAGCATGCCAAGTTGATAGAGTCCCTGAAGAGAACATCACATGGAAAAGAAACTCTAGCCTCACCATCCAATAACACAGAAAGTAGTAAAATGAAGATTAAATCTCCAACTTTTGACGGCAAAACACCTTGGTGCACGTACCAGAAGCAATTTGAAGCAGCAGCGAATGCCAATGGTTGGGGAGAGGAAGAGAAAGCGACAACCTTGATTGTTGCACTGAGGGGAGATGCATTGAATATTCTTCAGACAGTTCCTGCAAGCCTACAAGGTAATTACGAGGCTTTGACAACTAAACTCCAAATGAGATATGGTGATGCACACCTCCAACAAGTGTATCACGCACAGATCAAGAGTCGCCAGCAGAGGAGTACAGAAACGTTGCAGGAATTTGAAGCCGATATAGCAAGGTTGGTGAGACTGGCATATCCTACAGCAACGGATAGCTTCCTGGAACAGCTCGCTATCCAGACCTTTGTTGATGGTCTGAGAGATATGGAAACCCAACAGACACTACGACGCCCTGGCCTTTGCATTAGAGTTTGAAGCTGCCAAACAATCTTCGCACAGGGGACACAGCAAGGTGAGGCGCACTGTGGATGATTCCTCGGTCAGCGATGAAATCATAGAAGAGGTACTACGCCAAGTTCGTCAAGAGCGACGGAAAAGGGGACTAAGACCAAGATGCTGGAATTGCGGCGGAGAAGGACATATTCGGCGCTACTGTAAAGAACCAGCTAAACGTCAGGAACAGGAAAACTACAACGGGTTGGTGAGAAGGGGCATAAACCGGCCCTCCATGACAATGCCCCAGAAGTCATAATTCAGACCATATCTTCAAGTATTTATGTCGACGGTAAAGTTGATGGGCGGTCGGTTAAAATTTTAGTCGACACAGGCGCAACCCGGACCATTGTAAAGCCGGGAATAGTTGAAAGGAATGGAAAAATCCGACAAACAATGGTCCGTTTACGAACAGCTACTGGAGAGGACGTATCAACACATGGACAGAAAAGGATTGTCCTGAGCATTGGAGACATAACTCTCGAACATGAGGTGCTGGTAGCAGATATCATGGAGGAAGTCATTTTGGGAATGGATGTCATTAAAGGTTATGGCTTCCAGATGGATATGAGGAACGATGTCTTGAGAATTGGAAGTCTGGAAATCCCATTCTTGGGATGTGAAGGTGCATCAATTCGAGTCTTGCTCAGCGAAGATGTTGGCCTAGGTGGCCAGGCAGAAACGATAGTGAAGGGGTACTTAGACAGAAACCTTCGGGATAGCGGTATAAGACTCATCGAACCAGCTAGTGAAAATAACCTAGGAAAAGGATTGCTACTCGGAAAAACCTTAGTGAGAGGCGGGAAGGAAGTTCCTGTAAGGATATTGAATACCAACATGTACCAGGTGACATTAAAGAAGGACACGATTCTGGGAGAAAGCTGCTCCGTGCTTTGTGTGACAGGAGACATTCGGGATGAACAGAACAAGGGTACCAGAAGGGGGAAGTGTTCGCAAAAATTACTTGAGATACTGACTTCTTCCTACATAGACCTTGAACCAGAACACATAAGCGAGGTGAAGAAATTGATAAGTGAATACAGCGACGTTTTTGCTACGGATGATACTCGAATGGGAAGAACAAATGTTGTGAGACATTCAATCAACACTGATAAATCCGGTCCCATTCGCCAACACCCACGAAGACTTCCGATAGCAAAGAGGGAAGAAGCAGAGAATATTATCAAGGACATGCACCAACAAGGAATAATAGAGCCATCAGATAGTCCTTGGTCATCACCTGTGGTTCTGGTGAAAAAGAAAGATGGCAGCACCAGATTTTGTGTCGATTACCGTCGTCTGAACTAAGAAGGATTGTTACCCCCTTCCAAGGATTGATGACACTTTGGACACTCTTTCTGGCTCAAGATGGTTCTCCACACTGGACTTGAAGAGCGGGTATTGGCAGGTGGAACTAGATCCCAAGGTCAAAGAGAAAACAGCTTTCACCATTGGGACAGGACTGTGGCAGTTCACAGTAATGCCATTTGGTCTATGTAACGCACCTGCGACCTTCGAGCGATTAATGGAAACCATTCTTCGAGGATTATCCTGGAAGACGTGCCTGGTTTATTTGGATGATGTCATTGTTTTTGGTCGGACATTCGAAGAACACCTGAGAAATTTAAGAGACGTTCTAGAGAGGCTACGCACTGCAAATTTGAGACTCAGTCCGAAGAAGTGCCACATGTTCAGGAGAGAAGTGAAATACTTGGGGCATGTAGTATCTGAACACGGAATTAGTGCTAACCCAGACAAGGTCAAGGTCGTACAAGAATGGCCGATACCGCAAGACAGGCATCAAGTAAGAAGTTTCCTTGGATTGTGTACCTACTATAGGAAATTCGTTCTTGGGTTTGCCAATATGTATTGCGAAGCCTTTGACGAGACTGACGGAAGATGGAAAGGATTTCAAATGGGATATGGAATGTGGGGATGCTTTAAATCGGCTGAAGCGAGCTCTAACAACGGCTCCTGTTCTGAGTTATCCCCAAGCCAGTGGAAAGTTCATCTTGGACACAGATGCGAGTAACATGGCCATACGATGAATAAGGAATTGTTCTAAAAACACTATATGTATAGGAACTCTTTAATAATCCATAGACAAGGCTGACATGTTTCGGCATTCCGCCATTTTCAAAGCCATCTAAAAATATAGTTCTAATTAGTGAAATGTGAGTTGCATAATCATAAGGTGATAGGAGATTGAATGAAAACTCACTATTATGATCGAAGTTCCAAATAAAAATATGAATTTGTCCTAGTCAGGACTCAAGTTTGGGGTCAACATTTGCAAGACAAAAATATTACAAATACACAATTAGGGAATAAAATATTAGAAATCTCCACTACATGTCGAATACAGGCCATCCAAACAAAGAATGTCCAGTCAACATGATCACAAAACAAGTCGACAGATGAGCGATAGCGGGTCCTCTTCTTCCCAAAGCAATCTTATTAATTCGAAAGGTCTATACAGGATGTCAATTTAAAATACAGTAAAGTCACAAATCACGAAAATAACAACAAAACTTACGAAAAGTTAACATGTTAAAAATTAATAGAGGTCAACAAGTTCAAATTGTCAACCATTTAAAAATTTAAGAAGTCAGTAAGATAAAAAAATTTTAAAAAGTGAACATGTCAAAATTTAGATAGGTTAAAAAATAATAAATAAGCTCTTTACTTAAAATGGCAAAATTAAAACAATCAGCAAGAAACAAACTTAAAAGAACCAGATAATGATGGTGATGGTGTTGTAGTGAAGTGGGAGTGAGTTGGCAACTTGATAGTCTAGGGGAACCGAGTCATTCAGGCTGCTGGATAAAGGTTTGAATATTGGATAGACTCCACCTAGATCGGTTCCCCTAGACTATCAAGTTGCCAACTCACTCCCACTTCACTACAACACCATCACCATCATTATCTGGTTCTTTTAAGTTTGTTTCTTGCTGATTGTTTCAATTTTGCCATTTTAAGTAAAGAGCTTATTTATTATTTTTTAACCTATCTAAATTTTGACATGTTCACTTTTAAAAATTTTTATCTTACTGACTTCTTAAATTTTTAAATGGTTGACAATTTGAACTTGTTGACCTCTATTAATTTTTAACTTGTTAACTTTTCGTAAGTTTTGTTGTTATTTTCGTGATTTGTGACTTTACTGTATTTTAAATTGACATCCTGTATAGACCTTTCGAATTAATAAGATTGCTTTGGGAAGAAGAGGACCCGCTATCGCTCATCTGTCGACTTGTTTTGTGATCATGTTGACTGGACATTCTTTGTTTGGATGGCCTGTATTCGACATGTAGTGGAGATTTCTAATATTTTATGTATTCCCTAATTGTGTATTTGTAATATTTTTGTCTTGCAAATGTTGACCCCAAACTTGAGTCCTGACTAGGACAAATTCATATTTTTATTTGGAACTTCGATCATAATAGTGAGTTTTCATTCAATCTCCTATCACCTTATGATTAGGCAACTCACATTTCACTAATTAGAACTATATTTTTAGATGGCTTTGAAAATGGCGGAATGCCGAAACATGTCAGCCTTGTCTATGGATTATTAAAGAGTTCCTATACATATAGTGTTTTTAGACCAATTCCTTATTCATTCGATAACAATATGGGTTTCCAAGATGTTATGGCCATAGGAGGCATATTGTCCCAAATTCAGAATGGCCAAGAAAAAGTAATAGGATATTTCAGCAAGGTCCTGTCAAAGTCCGAACGTAACTATTGCGTTACAAGCTTCTCGCTGCAGTGAAGTCCATGGAACACTTCTATAAATATCTGTACGGCCGAGAATTCCTTCTCAGGATTGACCACGCCGCTCTAAAGTGGCTTCTACAATTCAAGAATCCAGAGGGTCAGGTTGTCAGATGGATAGAAAGATTGCAGGAATATAATTTTACTGTCGAACATCGTGCAGAAAAAACTCATGGTAACGCTGACGCATTATCGAGGAGACCATGTCCGTCAGATTGCAAGCACTGCAATAAGGTAGAAGAGAAAGAATTCTGCTTGAGAACGACCATTGTGGATACGGACTGGATGCCAGAATCCCTGAAGCGAGATCTAGAAAGTGACCCAGAATTGAAGATACTGTTGTATTGGAAGATAAGCGGACAGAGACCAAGATGGGAGGAAGTGAGTCATCTGAATCCTAGGGTCAAGTCCTACTGGGCACAGTGGGATTCTATCATTTTGGAGGATGGACTGCTGAAGAGGTCCATCGAAAATGACGAAGGTACCTTGGCCAGGAATCAGCTGATAATCCCCAGGAGTCGAGTGAGAGAGGTGTTAGAGAAGTTACATGACGGAACTTCCGGTGGCCATTTCGGTATAAAAAAAACGCTAGAAAAGGTCAGAGAGCGTTTTTACTGGGTCAACTGCAAAGAAGAAGTTAAAGACTGGTGCCGGAAATGCAGATTATGTGCTTCATCGAATGGCCCGAGGGGAAATCGTAGAGCTCCAATGAAGCAGTATAACGTGGGGAGTCCTCTGGAACGAGTTGCCATCGATATTGCAGGTCCATTCCCCGAAACCGAAGATGGGAATAAGTACATACTGGTTGCGATGGATTATTTCACCAAATGGGTTGAAGCTTATCCTATTCCAAATCAAGAGGCCTCGACAGTGGCGGATGTTCTGATTAAGGAGATGTTTAGCCGGTTTGGTGTGCCTCTCGAACTACATTCGGATCAAGGACGAAACTTCGAGTCTAGCCTGTTCCAGAATGTATGCCAATTACTCGGAATCAAAAAGACAAGGACAACTGCGCTCCACCCACAGTCGGATGGCATGGTCGAAAGAATGAATAGAACTGTGGGAGAATATCTGGCTAAAGTGGTCTCTGATCACCAAAGAGACTGGGACAGGTATCTCCATCTGTTCACTATGGCCTACAGATCATCAGTGCAAGAATCCACCGGAGAGACACCAGCCTGTATTATGTTCGGCCGAGAAATAAGGTTGCCTTGTGACCTGGAGTTTGGATGCAAGCCGGGAACGGAGATAGCTGGTGAGGACTACGCGAGCCTCTTGAAGGGTAAGCTACATTACATCCATGAGAAGGTCAGACAGAACCTCCAAATAGCGAGTGACCGAATGAAGACTCGGTATGACAGCAAAGCTGCAGAAGGTGGTTTCAATGTGGGAGACTTAGTCTGGCTGTACAACCCCCAGAGGAAGAGAGGTTTATCACCTAAGCTGCAGAAGGATTGGGAAGGGCCATACAGAGTAGTAAAACGAATCAACGATGTAGTGTACCGTATCCAGAAACTGCCCAGAGGCAAGAAACGTGTGGTCCATGTAAGAAATACCTACCTGTATATCTCCTGTTCAAGTTCAATGGCTTTGCGCGATGAATTAGGTCAATCAGTTCAATGACTGTATGAATGTGCAAATCGACAGAGTCGACATAATTCATTCTTGATTCCATTAATTGTATGTAAGACCTACTGAGAACATTTTATCATTGTGAATAAAAACATTGAATGTTGTTTCTTTGATTTACAGGTAAGATCAATATTCTTGCATTTGAATGTATTTTTGTATAAAATAACAAATTCTTTGATTTACAGAGAAACAATTCTTGTTTTATTCTAACCAACAAAAAGGAACTTGGTGAACCCGAAATAAATCCAAACAAAACATTATAAATCGTTTAGGCAAATATGAGGCAGACTATGAGGAACATGACGAAACCCATCTGAGAAGAACGACTTTTCAGAAAGCGGAGCATGAGGAGATGAGTTTCGACCTATTTATGGCAAACTACGGTGGAACCGGAAAGGCAAGATTTGGAGTTACCATTGAGCAACAGCAAGATCTCTTCTCTGTATCTGAAGATTATTCACTAGCCCATTGTGTCTCGGAAGACCTGCGTATGTCGAGAGGAATAGCATTCGTCTTCCGGAAGAAATTTGGCCGTGTACCAGAACTCCTAAAACAACATCCTCGTACTGGGAAAACGCTGAGGTTGGCTGATGGCCAGCGTTACCTCTTCTACCTGGTAACCAAGAGATTCTCCGACAACAAACCCAGCTACAAAAGTATGTGGGACACCCTGTTGCAGCTGAGAGACGAGCTCACCAAGTTGAAGGTGAAAAAGCTTGCTGTGCCAAAGTTGGGTTGTGGTCTAGATCAGCTCAACTGGAGAATCGTTCGAAGTATGGAGGTCATTTTTCATAGGACAAGAATGAAGATACTGGTTTGCAGTTTCAACCCGAGCGGATATACGCCGAAGAAGAAGACAGTGGAATGCTATTTCGGACGACAGGGGTGCTGCAGAAAAGGAGACACCTGTAGATTCAGCCACACCATCCAGGGTGTTCGGGGACCGAACGTCTTAAGGAGGGGGCAGTGTAGCGGACGAAATCCTCCTGAATACGTCTCTGTACTCTCTGATTCCGCGTAGGAATTCTAGAAGCCTTCCAGAGACTATCTGGATTATTCTCGAACAGAGTCGGATCCATATAAAAAGACGCTCATGTTTCAGAGAGGCAGTTACTATCTGAATAGAGCCGAATCGAATTGTGAATCGCGAATTCCAACTAGTTAATATAAATCAGCATTATTAGCAAGTGTGTAAATAAATCAGTATTAGTTATTGTACATAAATTAGTGTGATAAGTTAGTGGTATTGGAAATAAATTAGACATTCAATTCAGCAGACGATTTGTTTAACCCCGAGAACGTTACATTATACTAGCTGGTCCGGTGAACTGTGTTTCGCCTAAATAATATGTAGCCCTTACTCGGACTATCAATCAGTTATTCACTTAAACACAAGTTATCTATATCCATTTATTATTTCAACTCCGTCGTTTGAGTTTCCGCTGAAAACGCCTGACGTGTGTCTTCTTTTTTTCTCCAGGTCTACTGATCCGCGTCATTGATTCCACCGCCTTCTATCGGGATATTTGTGGTCGTAGAACATAGATGCATCTAATATCTATCATAGAACTTATAGTAAGTTCTATGCTTGCGGTTCCCTGTGGCCATTAACTGGCTGGTGATTATTTCCCTAGTTCTGGGGAAATGCTCCTACAGATACTTACGTTGGTGTTTGCGACAAAAATATTTGAGTAATTGAAATGAGCTGGTTCATATAGTAGATGGAAAAAATTCTATGAGGGGTGACAAGTTGGGAAAAGTGTCACTTACTACTACTGGGCTACTAATCAGCATCAGATCTTCGGTTGCAATCAGTCGCTGTTTTCTCCACACAGCACAACGTATACCCTTGTGCACTCCTCTCACAAGAACACTCAATTTTCTCGCCGTTATTCAAGTTTGTATTCACGTTCTTTCTATAATCCGTTATTCCGTTTTTCGCACCTCACACCGTTCTCTTTCATTAATCTTTCCATATTGTTCATATGGTGACATCAGGAAGTCAGGTTTAAAAGGAGGAGGGGATTCGAACAAGCGCATCTCGTTTTGAAACAAAAAAAAGAACCAAACTGAACTAAGAACTGAACATTACCTCCCCCCCCCAAATGATATATTTGTCCTCTAGAAATGAGGAAAAAAAAGAAAAAAAATAACTATATGATGGAATGAACGGCATCGAAGATGGAGTTCATTACATTTTCCGCCCTTTGAACGGTTGAAATTGCCAACATCCCGAAAAGAAACAGAAATAAAAATGAAAACAGGTGAATATTTAATTAAATCTAGTACCTACTCAAAAAAAAAAAGAAAAAATAATTACTTTTGACTTTCAACTTAAGGTGGAGGTAATAAAGCCACTTTGGTTAAAGTCCGTTTAATTTCACCTGTTGGGGTTCGAATCTTAACTACTCTTACAACGCCATCAGCGCCTGGTATTAAGTGGGTAATTTTTCCGATTGGCCAATGCGTTGGTGGGGCATCTGGAGAATACCAGAGAACTAAATCACCTTCTTTGACGTTTACACAAGGTTTCGTCCATTTAGGCCTTTTCTGTAATCATTGAACGTATTCATTTGACCAGCGTTTCCAGAAGGATTGTACTAATTGTTGGCATGATTGCCACTGTGATAAACGGTTCTGTGGAATATTTGTTAAATCAATTTCTACCCGTGATACCAAAGGTTCACCAACCAAAAAATGACCTGGCGTAAGTGGATCCAAATCCTCATTGGGCGAAGAAGTTTCGTTACCAAACGGTCGAAATTTAATATTGCCTCTATGCGAGTTACAATAGTGAAAAATTACTCAAAATGCAATCTGGTTCCACCAACAATCGTTTCAAATGAAATTTGAACGCTTTTACACCAGCCTCCCACAGGCCACCCATGTGGGGAGCATAAGGGGGATTATGACTCCATGATATGTTATGAGCCGTCAAATAATAATGAGATATCTCCGGATTTTTCTGATCAAAAAATTTTGTTATCTCTGAAATTTCTCTAGAAGCACTTTTAAAATTGGTGCCTTGGTCACTATAAATATTAGTAGGTAAACCTCTTCTCGAAACAAATCTATCAAGTTCGGCCAAGCAAGCTTCGGTAGTTAAAGAATTGACAACTTCCAAGTGTATGCCTCTAGAGACCATACTGATAAATAATGCTACATAACATTTTTGGTATCGCTCAGTGCGTACCTTAGACAATTTAATTTCGAATGGATCTAAACGGTAAGAAGGCAGATCACCCATTGGTGGCTGCACTGGTTTTGCGCTAAATCTGTAACATTTCAAACAACGAAAAATCTTACTTCTCAACAATCTACGTAAATTGGGAATCCAGAAATATCGATTTATCAGAGATTGCACCAAACGTGGTCCTCCATGACCAGAAATTAGGTGAAAATGATCACAAATTAAAATTGCCAAGCGACTTTCTTTCGGTATCAAATAGGGATGCTTCTGCCTCAGGGGAAACTGGGACTGTCGTAAACGACCCCCCACCATCAGTTATAACACCTCGTTCAATTGATGTCATCTCATGAGATAATTATTTTGACTGCGTTAAACTTATAGCTAAAAGTAAACCGTTTTAACATTCATAAGCTGTTAAAGGACCGCATAATTTTTGTTGAGGTAAACATTCATTTCGTTTTTTTCAGTTTCTACAAAATATTAATGTATACGCAAAAACCCGTTTAACTTTTGTGAGTGATGAAAATTTATCCAAAATTTTAATAAGCTCATTATCCTCAATTCTGTTCGCCATCGTTGAAATATTTTAAACTATCCTGATTTCAGGTAATTTTGAAGGAATTTCATACTCGAGTTTTCACTTAGTCTCATGATCCAAAAGAAAGCTAGGACCTTTCCACCAGAGATCACAATTTATTAATTCTTTTGGGGTTAGGCCCCTACTAGCAGGATCCGCAGGGTTGTATTTTCCCGGCACATAAGACCAGCGAACGTTAGGAGCCTTTTCGTGTATTTGTACGACTCTATTGGAAATGAAAGTTTTCAATTTATAAGGCGCAGTTTTAAGCCAACCTAGAGCGTACTAGAATCTACAAAGCAAAAAATGTCAGTTAAATTTATGAATGACTAGCTGGCCCGGCGAACTTTGTTCCGCCTAAATGATACTTACGGTGGATTTCACAAATCGTAATCTCTGGTGATCGGAGATCAACAGCTTGGTTCTCTGATTTTTGAACTGTCAAATGTTTCGATGGATATGAGCTGTCACACAGAACAGATACATAAAAATAATATGTCAATTACCAATTATAGCAATTTCCGCAAATATATTTATTATCCAAACAGAAATTCAAAAACATTTTAAAAATTATGAGAAAAGATGAGAATGGACATATCACGATCGAAACTGATCGCCAAAATCGTATATACTTGACATTTCGATAAAAATTCACTGTGATATTCACGCGCTTCTGGATCTGTTAATAGAGCTTCATGGTACTATAAGTCCTATGCAGATTACACAGTAATTGATGTCTTATGTTCTTTATTCGACCATTTCAAACAACGACGACCGAAATTCTCGAAAAAAAAACAGATGACATAAATTTATGGTCGCGAAAGCCTCAACAAATTCATCGCCATCTAATGGTGCTGATGTCAAATATAGTACCTTCACGATAAGATGTCTAGAATAATGGTGTAGGCACCCGTCAATTTTTGAATGGAATGACGTTCGACCAAATCGAAAATATTAGCAATGTGGCGGCGCCGCAATACCATTTCAGTGTATTTTCCGTTGTCAATTTGATGGATGTATCAACAGCTGATTTGCTAAAGTCAATTATGACATGACAGCAGAATGGCATCTTTTTATAATGAAAGTTTTCTACTTTTCCTAAGAACTAATATACATCAGAATGTCAGGAATATAAACACACATTATTGCTTGACAAAATTATCTACCATTAACACGCCACGTTCGCCAGAATAAATTCAAGTATTTGAAATAACTGATAAACATCAGTCATAATTTGTGAATAGTGCCACCTGAAGTGGAAAGAACGAAACATTGCTAATATAATCAATTTGGTCACAACAAAATCTAATCAGTGCCTACACCATTATTCTAGACATCCTACTTCACGATTACGTTATTTTGAATAAATAAAACTAAAAAAATAACTAATAATCAGTCATAATGTGTGAATAGCGCCATCTGAAGTGGTACGTTACAGTGACTATAGTGGTAATATAGTCACTGTACACCCCATCTAACGGAGAGAATATGAAATCAATTACCTACGAATAAGCGGTAGCGTAACTGTAACTGTAACTGTAGCGACACCTAGTGGCCTCGCTCAAAAGGAGGAAAAGCATTTCCTGTATAAGTGAAATTTTCATCGATTTTTTCGAAGTTTTATTGCATTTTATAATAACCAGACCGTAGACGAATCCATATATGAAGTTTCATAACAAACAGTCCATCCGATCTCGAGTTATAAATGGTGTAACCAACATCTTTCTTTTATTTATATAGATTTACAAGCCTCTATGGTAGCGTTCATTAATTTTGATAAAAGACAAGCAGCTTCGAGTTCCAACTTAGGAATTGTTAGAGTTTTCAAAGGTGCTACTCTAGTTTTGGAAGCTACTAAATTCATTATATAATTCTCTTTTGATTCGACCCTCAAATAAATAACTGCAGCCATTCCCATAATACTGGCATCAGAAAAGCCTACTAACATACATGAAGACATTTTGCAAAAATATTTGAAAAAGTTTTAGCAACAAGACTTGTCAAATTATTCAAGAAATTCAATATCTTTTCACCAAGTCAGCATGGTTATATTCAGGGAAAAGGAGCGGATACAGCAATATTTGAGCTATTCAATTCGATAATAACAACATTAGAAAGAAAAGAATTGCCGGTTGGTTTATTCTTGGACTTGTCGAAGGCGTTCGATTGTGTGGATGCAGGGATATTACTAGAAAAATTGGAGAAATACGGAATAAGAGAAAAACAGCTGAAACTCATCGAAAGCTATTTAAAAGACAGACCTCAGATGGTAAAGATGGTGATAAATAACAAAGAATATCAGTCCTCACAAAAAGTAAGCAAGGCCGGAGTACCACAGGGAAGTATCCTTGGGCCACTCCTTTTTTTAGTTTACATCAACGATCTTCCTTCAGTGTTGCGTGATTGTGTTTATGAGGGACTTTATGCAGACCTCATATCTTTTGCTGATGATAGGGGAAGGTGGGGACCCTTCGTACGGTTTCAACATTTTATTTTTTTTATTTTTTGTTTTTTCATTAATCAATCACCTGACAGCTTGAATGTACAGTCTAACTATCTGAGATTCATATGAAAAAATTACAGATGATTTCATCTTATGTTTCAACCATAATTATAATTTAATACTAAATCTGGAATATGTACGAACCTGCCCCAACAACGGGGCACCTACATACAGTCAGTATAAATACGTGATTTTCCTGGTCGTCATCCTTTGTTTGTTTTATTACTTCTCACAACAGTCGGATAGAGTCGAATTGACTCTAGTGTCAAAACTGTCTTCAAAGGAGCTACTATTATTTGATGGATTGGTGAATTATTCAAAGGATCTAAATTAAACCTTTGTAGTTCATCATAAGTTATCAATGGTGAGTTAATAGTTTGTTCTCGCGGAACGGCGGAACCTCCAAGAAAGAAGTTAATGCAAAAATTAGCAATTAGTACACTAACACACTAAATCGTACCTAGTTGGGGCACATTCTTAAGCGTCCAAATGTGCCCCATCTAGTTCTGTACGAAAGTACCCCACTTACTAAATAACAGCAAAATATATCCTCTTTCAATATTGATAGGAAAACGTCATAAATTTATTATTGAAAACGTATCTTAAGTATATTTTGCTAGTTACTGATAGAATTCTCTTCACGAAAACCTATCTTATCTACGGTAACAATAGACAAAAACATTGATCAAAAAATTACTTAGCGAGCGCGAAAACACGTTCGTGCCTGACAATTCGCTCTCACCAGTGCGAATGGCGCGATAGTACGTTGACGTAAAGTTGGTACCTCCACTCAAGCACACATACAGAAGCAAGGCCGTACGTCGTTTCGTTCAAGTTTTATTTTGACTGTATGAATTTGCCCCGCGTACGAAGGGTAACGATCTCCCCCTACCAATGTCATCTTGAGACACCCCTCTTTTGGATCTTCTCTGGATATGGTTCGGAAAATTTTAGATGATATGAATAGCTGGTGTAACAAAAATCGTCTTGTGTTGAATGTTGCAAAAACTGAATGCATGGTGTTCAGAACGGAAAGATCTTCAGTTATGATACCACAGAATATAAACGAGGAGATTCCTGTGTCTTCATCTACAAAGTTTCTTGGAATTTATCTGGACAGTCACCTCAAATGGAACTGTCACATTGATCATCTTGTGAAAAGACTAAACTCAGTGATATATTCAGTGCGTGTTCTAAAAACTAGAGTGGACTTACATACTTTGAAGATAATATATTTTTCGAACTTTCAATCATTATTGGGATATGGCATAATTTTCTGGGGAGGAAGCTCGCTATCTGAATCAATATTTTTAAGACAGAAGTCTATGTTGAGAACATTGTTAGGGTTATATTATAGAGAGTCATGTAGAGGTCGGTTTAGAGAACACAATTTGTTTTCACTTTATGGTTTGTTCTATTTCTATACTATACTAAACTGGTAACTCTGTGGACCGGCCCGAGGGAATCTGTCAAAAAAGTTGGTCCAGAAGAATCTTAATATCGCAGCGAAGCTGCGATACATCGAGGAGATCTTTGTACGGTCCGAAAGAGGAATAATCCATTTATACCTGGGCGAAATTTCGATTTTCTAGGCGATCTAGAAGTATTTTTAAAAAATTCGCGAAAATCGCGAAAAATTCCGGCAAAATGGGCAATTTTATACTCGATAAAACTTTTTCCACAGATATCCTGGCCGTGATGTAAATATACGGATCGAAAGAGGAAATGTTAATGCTTAATAGCTTAGTATTGATATTTTCCATAATTTCCCCATTTCTTCAGGAAAATTGATCAAAGTTTGACATTTCCCCTATAAAATCACCCGATCTGCAGCGATCACAGAGAACGATTTGACAGTGTAGCTGTCGCTGTCAAAGTTTGACGTAGCCCGGGTTTGTTGACATGTGCTGAATGGGAATGTATTTCGCGTAACTAATATAAATAAGCCATGAATTTGGTAGAAAATGAATGATTGGACCTTATTTTACATATGTGTCTATTTAAATTCAACATTTTACCGATGATGTGAGTTTTGACGTTCATCTGGTCGAATTCCACCTTAACCTCAATCTCAAATCGACCAACAAACTTTTATTTGTTTCTAAATCAGATAATGGTCAAAATGTTCAGTATATTAGAAGAATTGGAGGTAAGTATACATATGTATATATTCGGTTATCAAAGGTTTTAACTATTTTTTCTTCCAGATTTTGGTATTTTCAATTTTTTCGTACTGCTTTCATCGCCAGGCAAACAGAAAGCTTTCTACGACCTCGCTCACTACGTTGGATGAAAGAGGATTGTGTGATAGCGTTCTTTATTATGATTGTTCGATCTGGTAAATAATTGCTGATAATCTATCTGCAAACGTGCAAACAGGTCAGTATTATGGGGCTAAATAGGGCGTTCCATGTCTCATAGATTTCAACTGCTTCACTCCCCAGATTATATCTGAAGTATTTTCATGCATTCTCAAAGAACAAACCTCATTTCTGAATTATGCAATAGAATATTTGATGTCATATTTGATGAGATACGACAATTATGTTTTCACATTATTTTTGTTTTGAGTCATCGCTTCCTTTTATTCATTCCGATGACAAATTCCTCAAAATTTATAGGCCACATCTTAAGCTATGAATCTTTCCAGATATTATTCGAAATGGAGAACCATCGTTTTAGTCATCGTCTAAACAGTTTTACGTGGAAAACTTATTCATTATGTAAGTATCAAGACGAAAAGGGGTGATTTCTTAAATTCTAAATTTTTGTTAGTTTTCAGATGAACACAAGGATGATGGCTTTTCGATATCAATACATATTTTGTTTCTGAAAAGTTGAAAATTGATCGGAAATCATTATGATTCAGTGAAAAAGGGGTAACGGTGATATTCCACCACTAATAACATAAGAAGATCATGTATGTATGTCAACGGAGTACTATCATATCAGGAGGTTTGTATCGCCTAAGGATATAGTGTCCAAAGTTTATAATGGCCTTTCCAACCTGAGTGTATAAAGAATTTTTTCCAGTATTAATAATACGTATTACTTTTTCTTATGAAGATACGATTAAGTAATGGCAAATTCTGCTATTACCACATCTCTTCTTTTCTTATATGTATATGCTTTATATAATATTAGAATAAAGTATTTTTCTTTTATCATATTATTATTGGAAAAAATTCATATTCACCAGGTTTCATTTTCAACATTCACATGCAGAATTAATTACTTTTCAAATAAAAAATAAATAATCCTGACTACTGGTGACAAAGATTTCAACTGCTTCACTCCCCAGATTATATCTGAAGTATTTTCATGCATTCTCAAAGAACAAACCTCATTTCTGAATTATGCAATAGAATATTTGATGTCATATTTGATGAGAGACGACAATTATGTTTTCACATTATTTTTGTTTTGAGTCATCGCTTCCTTTTATTCATTCCGATGACAAATTCCTCAAAATTTATATGCCACATCTTAAGCTATGAATCTTTCCAGATATTATTCGAAATGGAGAACCATCGTTTTAGTCATCGTCTAAACAGTTTTACGTGGAAAACTTATTCATTATGTAAGTATCAAGACGAAAGGGGTGATTTCTTAAATTCTAAATTTTTGTTAGTTTTCAGATGAACACAAGGATGATGGCTTTTCGATATCAATACATATTTTGTTTCTGAAAAGTTGAAAATTGATCGGAAATCATCTATACTAAACTGGTAACTCTGTGGACCGGCCCGAGGGAATCTGTCAAAAAAGTTGGTCCAGAAGAATCTTAATATCGCAGCGAAGCTGCGATACATCGAGGAGATTTTTGTACGGTCGGAAAGAGGAATAATCCATTTATACCTGGGCGGAGTTTCGATTCTCTAGGCAATCTAGAAGTATTTTTAAAAAATTCGCGAGAATCGCGAGAAATTCCGGCAAAATGGGCAATTTTATACTCGATAAAACTTTTTCCACAGATATCCTGGCCGTGATGTAAATATACGGATCGAAAGAGGAAATGTTAATGCTTAATAGCTTGGTATTGATATTTTCCATAATTTCCCCATTTCTTCAGGAAAATTGATCGAAGTTTGACATTTCTCCTGTGAAATCACCCGATCTGCAGTGATCACAGAGAACGATTTGACATTGTAGCTGTCGCTGTCAGAGTTTGACGTAGACCGGCAGAGACAGCCCGGGATTGTTTTGTTTCCTTGTTGACATCTGGATAATGGGAATGTATTTTGCGTAACTAATATAAGTAAGCCATGAATTTGGTAGAAAATGAACGATTGGACCTTATTTTACATATTTTTCGCTTTTACTCATTATGTAAGTTTTGGACATTCATCTGAACATCTCAATTTCATCATTTTCATCTTAACCTCAAATCGACAACAAATTTTTGTTTCTAAACTAAATCAGATAATGGTCAAAATGTTCAGTATATTAGAAGAATTTGAGGTAAGTGCATATGTATATATGTGGTTATTAGAGGTTTTAACTATGTTTTTTTCCAGATTTTGGTATTTTCGATTTTTTCCAATGTTTTCGTCGCCAGGCATTCCAGGCAAACATAAAGGTTTTTACGAACTTGCTCCCTACGTTGGATGAAAGAGGATTGTGTTATAGCGTTCTTTATTATGATTATTATTGATCTGATGAAAAATTGCTGATAATCTATCTGCAAACGTGCCAACAGGTCAGTATTATGGAGTCTAAATAGGGCGTTCCATGTCTGATAGATTTCAACTGAATTACTTCCCAGATTTTATTTGAAGATTTTTTATACATTCTCAAAAAACAAACCCCATTTCTGAATTATGCAATAGAACGGTCATATTTGATGAGAGACAATTATGTTTTCACCGAGGTTTTCACATTCTTTTTGTTTTGAATCATTGTTTCCTTTTATTCATTAATCATTCTGATGACAAAATGCTTAACATTGATATGCCAAATCTCAATCTATGAATCTTTCCAGATATTATTTGAAATGGAGAACAATTGTTTTAGTCATCGTCTAAACAGTTTTTAGTGGAAAACTTATTCATTATATAAGTATCAAGTCTAAAGAGGTGATTTCTTAAATTCAAATTTTTGTTAGTTTTCAGATTTTGTTTCTGAAAAGTTGAAAATTGATCGGAAATCATTATGATTCAGTGAAAAAGGGGTAACGGTGATATTGCAGCACTAATAACATAAGAAGATCATGTATGTTAATACAATACATGGGACATGGATAGTATAGCGGTATAGGCTATGCATATAGGTTGTGAAGTTTGCTATCATCAACGGTGTTCTATCATATCAGGAGGTTTGTATCGCCTAAGGATATAGTGTCCAAGGTTTATATAATGGCTTTTCCAACCTGGGTATATAACGAATTTTTTCCAGTACTAATAATACGAATTACTTTTTCTATAACTTGCAGAATAATGTTCCGTTCCTAATTCCTTTTGTGCGGTAATCTTATGAAGATAAGATACCATTAAGTAATGGCAAATTCCGCTATTACCTTATCTCTTCTTTTCTTATATGTATATGCTTTATATATTATTAGATTAAAGTATTTTTCTTTTATCATATTATCGTTGGAAAAAATTCATATTCGCCAAATTCATTTCAACACTCACATGCAGAATTGATTACTTCTCGAATAAATAATACTGACTACTGGTGAAAATAATGTTGAATTACTCTTGCAGGGCAGATGTTATTGGATTTATTTTTAATGCATCGCCACTTGAATGATGGGACATTTGTCACCACAGGTTATGCTACTGATATTTTGATGATCCCTGCACTCTAGATGATTGTTTTCTGCAGTATACCTATGGATTAATCCTTCAAGCAAATACAAAGCAAATTTTCATTTACTATACTATATGTGTATGCATCCTTATTTTTCTGAGATTGTTAAATTGCAAATTTTCTTGGTGTATATCTGATTTTGCAGAAACACGAAGGCATAATTTCCACAATAACTTTTTTCTTATACGTCAATTTTCATTATTAAATGAATGTAAACGCCTCTTGCAACGACAGAGAATTTTCTGCCAAATTCACTGACCGAAAATTCTCTGCCGTTGCATACTACTTTCGGTAGAATTCTCTGTGAAATTCCATTGTTCCATCGTATATAACGGCAGAGAATTTTTGGTCAGTGAATTTGACAGAAAATTCTTGCGAGAAAGTTCTGTCGTTGCAAGAGGCCTTGAAACACAAGGGCCATTAATTATTTTTCTTCAGTCAATATATATGTCTTCTTTCGAATTTATGTATTCCATATTATTTCATTACTGCATATCACACATTCTGAATTTTCTAGATTGTCGAAACTTCAAGTAGCATTTCTCCTGTAAAATTTCTGGGAAATTCTTCATTTTGCTATTGGGACATACTGCATTCCTATTTTATGCTACCGAATGTTTCAAATGCAGAGTTCATGTTGAATGTTAAATATGTTGACCACTATCTATTCATATTGATTAACTTGACTTCTTGATGATTGATTTTGGATATGATCATGTATGTATATCATCGGTGAAATCTAGGTTTCTGCAATAGCCTCTGAAGCCTTTACAAGATAGGTCTATGTGTATGACTATTACTGCAACCTCACACAAAATATGCAAAAATGTATGATATGAACATCACGGTTTATGAATATACATTTGAACAACTCTTCATGATAACAATGGATATGATAATAAAACTTTTGAGAGATGATTTCTGAAAAATGTTCAGTATGTCATGTGTCTTCGTCATTTTTTTTCTCTCATATTATTGAAGCTAATATAGTTGGAATGTGTGTTAGATATAGCAGCTGAAGATCACAAACTTGCATAAACACTCTGAAGAAACAGTAAGCACACAGCGCAGGGGAAGTACACTGATAAATATTTAACAAACCTCCAAGGTTTGTTTCTTATTTTCAAAATCATATGGTTTCTCGAGAAATTTTAATTGATGCCTCAATTCAATACATTTCGGTGATCAGTAGGTCAAATGTATGCAATAAGTAATTATAGTACATTTATAGAATGAAGTACACATACTATATTGATTTCGGTTTATTCTGACTTGAAACATATCTTGTTTTTGCTACATCAGAGTTTATAATGTCGACCGTGCGAGTTGCCATTTTTGCGCCTCCTTACCGAGTATAACACATTTACAAAACAACAGGTGGAACCGAAAGAAGAGCACTTTCAAAACTTCGCTGCTTTTTGTAATGACTGATTGACTGCACTTTAACGAGACCTAACGTTTAAAATAATAATTTGCAACAAGGATAATTCGCAATCCTTGTAAGACCTGATATGATACTGAAAACGGCTCTTATTGATATCGGTTCTGTGGAAACATTTTTAGCTTATTCATTTCCCTGTTTGACTACTCTGATTCGGCTCTGTACTACAAATGTCTCAAAACTGAATACTTGATCTGAATACATTCTTTTCAGGAATATATAGGTCATTGAATGTTCCAAATTTCAATAAATTCTGTCCAGTTGACTGTGACTGCCTTTTTTTCTATCTAATGTGCGGAATCCTACAAATGATATATTTTTTTTTGATAAAATTCACACTCTTATGAGCAAAACATGCAATTATTCACAACTTTTTGTTGAATTTACCTACTACGGTGAAATTTGTGTTTCTTTTTGCGAAAACCATTTTATACTCGAAACCATTATGTCATTACAATGTAACTGACCGATTTACAACGAGATATCCAGTTATATTCCCAAATATTTTTTGTGGCGCGTGGGTCAAAGTCATGTTAAAAAAAGCACACCAAAAATACTCATGTTTTTTTCGGAAGCAAATAGGCATAGGTAACGTATGGTCCTAAAGTTTTGGGAAAAATTTCACCTGGTCTGATTGAGAAGGAGAATGCATTCAACGAAGAAGGCCATGGAATTGAAATGTCACCAGTTATTGACATTTAATAAACAAAGCAGAATATTTTGGTTTGTGCTCTGTAAAATGTCTTATAAAATTGATATTCGTCGAGGTGTTTATAATTGGGTTGGGCGAATGGCGAAACGAGATATTGTTAATATTTATCGAGATCAAAACATATAAGCAAATCGACAGTTTATCGCACAATCAGAGAATGTAAAGAAGGGATACCATGTGTTAACTTGCCTAAAAGTGGCCGACCGCGGATTTTGAACCAGATAAGAGAGGCAAGACTTATTGAAGCAGCTAAGAACAAAATTGGGATCTCACAACGAAAACTGGCCAGAAGGTTTAATATTGGAAAGACTACAGTATTCAGGACCCTATCGAGTAACAATATTATCTATACCGGAAAAGAAGGAAAGCTCCAAAATACACAGAGGATCAATTAGAGAGAATTCCGAGATGTTGCCGCGCGTTGAGGCGAGTGCATTTTGTCGACAAGTTGATTGTGATGGATGATGAAAAATATTTGACTTTGTCCAACTCTGAGATGAAGGGTAGCGATGGGTTTTACACGAACGATTACGAAAATGTACCTGATGAAGTAAAATTCAAAAATAAGAAAAAATTTGAGGACAAATTTTGGTATGGTGTGCAATTTCTGAGGCTGGCTTTATCTCACAGCCCTACATTGGTGTTGTTCGAGGCGAAGCCTTAAACGCAGAGCTTTATATTCAAAGATGTCTCTCTAAATTGCTTCAGTTTGTGAACACACATCATGCAAATGATCAAATAGTGTTTTGGCCAGATCTTGCTTCATGTCATTACGCAAGGATCACAAGGGACTGGTACGAAACTAACAACATTACCTTTGTACCGAAAGCAGACAATCCCCCCAACCTACCTCAGGCTCGCCCAATTGAAGAGTTCTGGGCAATATAAAGTCGGAAAGTCTATAATAACGGATGGGAAGCACAAAATGAGGAACAGTTGAGACGCCGCATTTATAGAAAAATTAGAGAAATTGACGCCGAGGTCGTCCAAAGGATGATGCAACGTGTCAGGGGAATTATTAGGAAAATCGAAAATAATGGTCCCTTGTCTGTTATTTGAATTTTGATTTATAATAAGGATAGTTAAGTAAATTTTTTGAATAATTTGATGAAAATATAAGATTATTTAAGTCAGAGTTATATGCTTTTGAAATTTTTCCCAAAACTTTAGGACCATACATTATATACAAAACGAGCTTTTATGCCTCATTCAAGGTCAACTATCCTGACATTTCTGTGCATATTTATATAATTATTCAGAGAGTTTCCTGATTGAATGTCAATATTTATGGGGGTGATTCTTGGGCCCATTAAAAAAAACTTCTTATGGACATATGTCCTAAACGTCTTACCTTTTGAGATACAGTTTGGTAAAGTTTTCAAAAATAAATCATTTATTATTAATATAGATATTTTGACGAAATTTGTCATACATGGACTATGAATCAAGAGGCATTTATTAATGTATCTTTTTTTTTTAATTCCTACCAGTGGCGTTCGTACGTAACTTGACCTGCCTATTTTGGCAGACATTGATGGTACGCCACAGATTTTTCCTAAAATTAAATTCATTTTTGAAATTTACAAACATTTCTCACCATAATTGATCACTTGATTTTTTTCAATCCGATGCTTTCGCTGAAAAAATGAAAACTGTTTCTCTGCATTGAAATAAATTACACTATGTTTGTAAGTAAGGAAGAATTGGTTCTTATCGTAGTAGCCTTTGGCCAAGAATTGATATTTGGTTGTGATCACTACATGTCTTTGAATATTAATATTTAGATATCAATAATGAATGATTTATTTTTGAATACTTTACCACCCTATCGTATATCAAAAGGAAAGACGTTTAGGACATATGTTCATATGAAGTTTTTTTCTTGAAATGTGCCCAAAAATCACCCCCACGGATATTGACATTCAATTACAGGGTGTTTCCTGTATATACATTTTCATCAAAATATTTCCTCTTCTTATCATCCTGTTCAGCCAACAATCAAATAGTATTATGTGTTGATCATTATAGTGTTAATTTTATACAAAAATTTTAATTTATTATTAATAATCGAATGGAACATGTGATGAATGAATGTTGGTTTGACATCGATCCAAATAATGTTTTCTACAATTGGCAATGCTCAACTCTGTAATTATTTCCAATAATAATAATAAAAATATCTGAAAATTTACTCATGACTATGTTTTATAACACATTTTGAATTGTTTGTGGGAAAATGATTTAACTTTTTATGTTAACATTTTGGTATATTTAGTCCACTTCTTGAGGATAATTTTTTTTTTCAGAAAAAACAGGAAATTGTTTTCCTCATTTTCATTTTCCTTTATTTGCTCATGAGTTTCGATTTTTTCTCTGAATATAACTAATACTTCATCAAATAATGATATCAATGTGCCCATTTCTGCGATCTATCTTGCATGCGGTCTTTCTGGTATATCTCATATGCGAATTCTCTTCAAAGGTAGATCTACTGGCTTACTAGTATATATATAAAGTTCTTGTGTTCATGTATCTTCATCCTCATTATTTTGAGGACTATAGAAATGTTAATGCAACAACGAGAAGAAGGAAACCTTTCTTTTATCCCTATCATTCTTTGGCAATGTCAGAAAAATCTCCTCTTTATCTTGGGATAAAGTTGATGAATTCCATACCTAATGAAATAAGAATTTTGAGAGATGTAAAAATTTTCAAGAAAACCCTTCTAGAATTTATTATTAGATGTGAACCATACTCATTATCTGAATTTTTTAGTTTTTGTAAGGCAAAATTGTAATTTGACGAATTTCAATTTTATTGTATTTTTACAATAATTCTTGAATTGAATAAATGTCTATCTATCTATCTATCTATCATTTCAGTACAACCCATATAAGGTAAAGTGGGGTAAGTGCAATCATGGGGTAACTGCAATCAGGAACCATCATCCATAAATTATGAGCAAATACGCAACCTTTATTGACTATGCACACAGGAAATGGTATATTCTACCTAATGTTAATATTTGACAACCCTGCGCAGCATCTGTAAAGTTCAGTACCGAAACGATCTTCGCGCTGTACGTATCGGTCCGAAGTCAAGTGGGACAAAATTTTTTAGCTTGTGTGTAAATTGACAATTTTTCACGTCAAGTATCTGTTTTGCTATTTTGGCCGGTTGTGTATGATGTATTGTTAATATATGTAATGGCACTATTCAGTTTCACTTTGTATTTCAAGTATTGAAAGTATGATTACACTTACCCCACGAAAATTGTTAGTGGGGAAAGTGCAATCATAACTTGAAGGGAAACTACAATCAGTAGTGATTGCAATCAAATTATTTTGTGTTCCCTAATGAAGACGACCTGTCAGTAGTGCACCAGGATCGAATAATGAATGTATTTCGGTTACCTGTAACTGAAAAAAGAGGCCGTTATCATTTTAAAGAATAATTTTGAACCAAATGCAAAAAGAACGTTATTAGAGGAATATCTGATTTGTTATTATATTATTTCTTTTGGCGATTAATAAAGTAAATATAAAATTCATATGGTTTTTTATCACCTCTTTAATTGCACTCAACCGAAGATCTTATAAAAGAGTTTAACGTGAATAATGCTGCCCGATTGCACTTTACCGTTTTTATGGGGAAATTGCAATCACTAAACAACAAAAATGAAAATTGATTTCAAATGTATTTTGAAAGTGAAATGAAATATAATCTTTGGTTCAGGGTATACTGGAGCATCGTATTTTGTATACAAGCATAAATCGAAGTTAAAAGTTATAATGAATTTTTATAAATTTTAAGGTATAAGTATCACTCTGCTTTTTTGTGATTGCACTTGCCCCACTTTACCTTACCTAGGAATCTTTATTTCATCAAGCATTGATAACTGGGACTTTATCGATAACCATATCTCCTGAAGATCATCCGGAAGTGGATCATTCCAGTCAACTTTTAACAACAACAACTTCTGTATCAACGATTTCAGTAAGAAAGTAAATGGACTTAAATAACCATTTATGTCATAGGTTCGAGCTACTCTAGATAATATTCCCCGTTTCGTTGATGGTTCGTTTATATCATTAACCTTATATTGAAACATATCTTCCGTTTTGTCCCAAAACATTCCCAGAACTTTTATTACAGATTCACTGTTTCCGATCGGTAATTCAAGAGATTCCGCTAAATTACCCACAACATCATTATCAGAAGATGACCACTTTCCCAAATCAAATTCGCCGGCTTTTAACAAACTAATTTTGAGTTGATTTTTGAGTTCAAGAGCGTCAGATTTCGATTTAGCACCTGTCAAGATATCGTCTACGAAAATTTGCTCATTCAATGCTCTAGCTGCCAACGGATACTTAGCGCCCTCGTCCTTCACGAGTTCTTTCAAGGTACGATTTGCAAGAAACGGTGATGTTGTGACACCAAAAATTACTCTAGTATGTTCCAATTCTATTATTGGTTCGTTGGAATTAAATCGCCAAAAAATGTGGAAATATTTTCTATCTAATGGATCCATAGCTATACATCTAAACATCTGACAGATATCACTAGTCAATGCTACTGGTTGTAGTCTAAAACGCGTAATAATAATAGAAATATCCTGATGTAACTTAGGTCCCGACAACAGAATATCGTTTAAGGATACTCCATTTTCATCCCGTTCGGTTGGATTGAAAACCACTCTGATTTTAATGTCATCAGACGATCGTTTAACGACTCCATGATGGGTCATAATATATGGATATTTTTCAGTAGCAGGAGTAAGATGTCCCTGATCAATATAATCTTTTATATTCTCCGCATATTTCATATAATAATTGGGATCCCTTTTAAAATGTGATTCCAATTTGTTAAATCGTTTTAGAGCAATTTCTCTGTTATAACCTAATTTCCTATTCGCTTCCTGGAAGGGAAGACGAACAATATACTGAACATTTGCATTTCGCCGAGTATTTTCTTTATAATGAGATTCACAAAATTGATCCTCCGGTGAAATAGGTTTCGGTAAACTTACTGGGTATCGGAAGACGTCGGAGTACGTTGTGAAAACCGATTGATATATATATATATATATATAAACTTACTTCCTCTGATTCCCAAATGGCTCGCATAATTTCATTAAGTGACGGTTCATTCTCAATTGAAAGGTTGGAAATTATCTGCTCAACTGAAACAACCGATGATGATACATTTCCTAATATCACCCAACCGAGTGAGGTCAAATAAGCGCTCGGATTTCCTCGAATTATAGATGGAACCGTTGGCGTTAAATCTAAAAGCGCTTGAATCCCCAACAATAAATCAACAGAAGATGAAATGTGAAATTCTGGATCTGCTAATTGTAATGACTTAAACTGGCTTCCGAAATCACCAGACATATTTTTGATCGGTGAATCTGAAGTAATTCGAGATAAAACAATTGCCCCGAAATTATATACGAAATCAGATTTATGTATGGAGATTATCTCACAATCCGATGCTCCACGAGGTTTCACACCTCTCGTTTCTCCAATTCCGGATAATTCATAAATACATGATTTACGCTTTTTTCCTAAACAGTTGGCCATTCTTTCAGTAATAAAATTCACTTGTGTGTCTGAATCCAAAACTACACGACAGGGATATAATTCACCCAGATTGCCTTTTATGAGTACCCTTGCCGTAGCTAACAACGTTTCAGATTTTTTCAATTCCAAAGAAGAAAGAGCATCTGAATTCGAAGGTTGCAAATGGGATCCAGAAAAACCTTCTCTATCTATTTTATTTTTATATTCCCTGTCATGGAGTAAGCTATTATGTCGTGTGCAAGCTATTCGATGAGGATATAAACATGCATAGCACAAATTATTATTTTTTACAAATTCATGACGTTCTCCGGGTGACAGCGAACAGAATTCAGAACATTTGGCCAACTTAAAATGATCGATACCAGAACAATAAATACAAAGATTATTTTTCCCTTGATTTGAATTTGTATCATGGGACAACATTGATATATTTTTCTATAAGCACCGGTTGATCCTTGGTTTTTCGAATAATTCATTTCAAAATCGACATTATGTTTATTCATCTGCATATCCAATTTTAAACTTTCGCCTGCCAATTGCGAAACAGAGCATTTACTTCGTAAAAATTCAATCAAGTTTTTAAAGGTTGGAAATTCTGTGTCTAAAAATTTCTTTTCAAATTCTTCTTTAGATTTATTATCCAATAATTGCAAAGAAAACTGGACAAATATATAGTCCGTCAAATTCGGTATTTCCATATCGCCCAATGCCGTTACGTTCGTTTGTAAAATCTCACATAATTCTGACATACCTTCGAAATTATCGTTACGTAAGGGTTTCAATGCAAAAATTGTACTCAAGTAATGATTCGAAATAATACGTTTATTGGTATAACGTTGTATCAATTGATTATAGACCACAACATAATTTTCCGGTGAAAAACGAATGGTATGTGCGAACTTCAACGCTGAACCTTCTAAATGATTAATTAACACAGTAAATTTCTCAATATCAGAATAATTGGTATTGTGTACCATACAGTCATACATCGCCCTGAATGCAGTAAATTTTTCAGGACTTCCATCAAATTTTGTTATGGTTATATCCCGTAAAGATAATTCTTTCTTCATATGCGAACTAACAGCTGACTGAGGGTCACTGACCGCCTCACTGTATTTTCCGGCGCATGCAATACCTTCTGTATAAAAAGTACCCGGAATTGTAAAAAAAAACAAATAAATTTAAATTTAATCATCAATATTTATTTTGTCTCCTTCAAAATAGTCCCCATTGCTTACAATACAACTATGATATCGGCGAACCCACTTTTCCATGCACCGCTCATACGCCGCCAAAGGTATGGCCTTCAGTTCTCGTTGCGAATTTGTTTTGATGGCTTCAATGGACTCAAAACGCGTTCCACGTAGGGGCAATTTGAGTCTTGGGAATAGAAAAAAGTCGCACGGAGCTAAGTCAGGTGAATACGGCGGTTGTTCGATGGTATTTATTGAGTTTTTGGTCTTGTATTCCTTAATAATTATGGCTCGGTGCGACGGCGCGTTATCATCATGCAAAATCCACGAATTGTCTTTCCATAAATCTGGCCGTTTACGACGAACATTCTCACGCAAACGCCTCAATACACCCAAGTAATACTCCTTGTTCACTGTCTGTCCTTCAGGAAGAAATTCTGAGTGCACAAAACCACGATAATCGAAGAAAACAGTGAGCAAAACTTTAATTTTCGATCGACTTTGACGTGGTTTTTTCGGACCGTCTTTGAATGATTCGTACCAATCGTATGCTTGTGTTTTTGACATACAATTATCACCAAAGGCTTTTTTTAACATTTTCAATGAATCGGCACAAGAAAATTCGTTTGCAAGACAAAATTTGAGGCAAACTCTTTGATCAACTATTTTTTCCATTGTAAAATTCGCAGAGCACTTTTGAGGTCGACTGATACTGACAGCTGTTGTAAACACACTAGAGTTGTAACGAATATTCGCAATCGCATTCGCATTCGCGAATATTCGCATATTTTTGGATATTCGTATTCGCATTCGCATCCGCAAAATTCCTGCGAATGTTTTGCGAATATGAATATCAGGAAAAAAAATGACTTATAACACAAAAATTAGGTGCAATTGAAACTTACAAAAACAAATCTATGAACTATTTATAAGAATTCCTTTAAATATCTTTTTAATGTTCAAATAATAATCATCTTGAACAAAATACAAACGGAACGCACCGCGTAACTGCCAGCAAGCCATAGACAATTGGCGCGAAATTTGAACATATCTATACATTCGCATTCGCGAATGTCAGTAGCAGACATTCGCATTCGCATTCGTATTCGCGAATGTTTGAAAAATGACATTCGTTACATCACTAAAACACACTAGTTGACAGATCGCGCTCAAATTTGGCTTGGTAATAAAGGAAGGTCCTACCAACTTTAAGAAAAAAAAAATTACCGATTCCTTTTTGGCGGTTCATTTAAATAACATTTTCCGGGTACTTTTTATACAGAGAGTATTTCGAAATAAATCGTATCGAAATTTGATTCCAATTGAATGACGTGGGTAAAAAACTCCTGATGTTTATCTGATAAGTTCTGAAGATTATCAAGAGTTGCGCTGAATTTATCTCTCACTTTATCGATTTGAGACACCCTCAACTTAAATTGAGTGAGTTTTTGGGGTAATTGATTTGTCAACTCATAACAATCCTCTAATTGACGCCATAAACGTTCTTTAAAACCAGTTAGTTTTCTAAACAAATTCTTATCCTCTTCGCTAACGGTGGCCATTTTAAATATTCTTTATGAAATAGATAATTTAATACGTAATAAGGTGGAATATCGCCAATAATACAAGTACCAAAGTATTGAATGCGTGAAGATTCATCTCTATGAAAATAAAATTGAATAATAATAATAATAACAACGCACGTATCCAGTGGAGCCGCGAAATGAATATTGAAGTAATGCTAGCTTTTCATTACGTGAACAATTGCGAGGACAAACCACTTCCTGGATGGAGATACTCCCTCTATACCGAGTACACCGGGAGGCATTTTTCCGTTCCCTATACAGTCAGCGCGACAGGTCGCTCTCACCGTATAGGAAACGGAGTGCACAATGGAACACTCCGTTTCCTAGCAGATATGCGCGATGTGCTCACTGTCCTGTTAGTCTTTGGGTTCCGATGGGACAAATTGCAAATTATGATTAAGATTTTCATACTTTCTGTATAGCTTTATTAGGCAGAGTCTACCACATTTTTCCTCTGTGAACATTTTTGTAGGCACGGTTTTTTTTTCAGCAAACCTCTCGTTAGTCGACCATATTTTCATTTTTCTTGAATCAAACAAAGGTACTCTTTTTTTTTAAATGCAATCATAAAAACAATCTGGGAGAAATGAGAAAACATGATTGTCTAACAACATAAACATGACTGAAAATCGCATTTTTTCAAAGTATTAATACCCTCCCGAATTTTTTAGAATCAGTACAACCATATGAAGTAAATGAAAAAACAATTGTCCGACAAAAAATTGTGGCGATTTTCTTGTCAGACAAATGGAAAACGAAGATTTTTTGGGATGAAAAAATTATGAATAATGTCTTTTTTTGAACTAAAATGGATCTCGGTGTAAGGAACTGAATAAAACTCTTTGGATTCTAAAGCGACGTTTCGGCGTTATATTTCGCCTTCCTCATGCTACAATAAAATCAGAACAAATTAAAAATATGTGTGTGACTTTGTGGTGAAAACAATGAAAAAATTAAAAAATTTTTGAAAATCATAATCGAATCTTCAACAAAATAAGCAGAGAAGAAATTCCCCGTTCGGAGACTGACTAGATTGTTTGTGGAACATTATTTCCCTCATCTCTTACCTGAGAAATCCTTTATTCTTCAATGGAAGAATTAGTTTTGATTTTATTGTGTCCTGGGGAAGGCGAAATATAACGCCGAAGCGTCGCTTTAGAATCCAATGAGTTTTATTCAGTTCCTTACACCGAGATCCATTTTAGTTCAAGAAATTCTGGAAGGAACGAGAATAGTCCATCGATAATGTCTGTTTTTCTTATTTTCTCTCCACCTTAAAAATACAATGTAGGGCACCAGTTGTCTGACAAAAAAAATGTGGCGTTCATTCAAAAATTAAAGAATTCACTGCTCTGATTTGGTTATGAATAGACTATATCCATTTATCGGATATAACTTCCCTCATGTTACAAATAAACATTTGTTTTTTTTTTGAGGACCATTTAAGAAGGATGTGCTGAATACTATCATCCAGCTGTCCGACGAATAAAGTTCGGCAATTTCAGTTGTTGGTTGTTGCCGATATAATATGATGGAGTGTTTTTTGTGCAAACATTTAAAATATATCCGTGGCTTTGAAGCGAAAAAGGAGGAAGTGTCATCCTTTAACTGTAAAAAATATTCTTGGAATCAAGAGAACATCATAATCACAAATATAAAGATGTCATTTTACCTGACGATTGATGTGATACTTTTACTGGATACCATTCGTCTTGTTACAACGAATTGAATGTGAGGAAGGAGTATTTTCATTGTTTTTTATTAGATTTGAATAAAAATGTCAGTAAACAATTTAAATTAAAAACTTTCAATCAAATTCAATAGTTTCATTTCAGTAATAATCGAAAAAAGATTCTGAAACAGAACCATTATATTCAACTAGACTAAGGATTCGCCGCATTTTATATGGTGGATAGTTGTTTTTTCTATGAAACGAATCTCTCTAAAATATAAATTCATTCTTGTCCGAAATTTTAAAAACTCAAAAAAATCAACGATTTTCATCTGTCGGACAATAAAAACGCCACATTTTTTGTCGGACAATTGCATTTTCATATTTCATATGGTTATATCAACCGATTCTGAAAAAATCAGGAGTGTATTGATAATTAAAAAAATGCGATTTTCAGTCATGTTTATATTGGTAGACAATCATGTTTTTTCATTTTTTCCAGATTGTTTTTATGATTGCATTTTACAAAAAAAGAGTGCCTACGTATGATTAAAAAAAAAATGAAAATATGGTCGACTTACTAGAGGTTTGCTGAAAAAAAAACCGCGACTACAAAATGTTCACAGAGGAAAAATGTGGTAGACTCTACCTAATACCCTATACAGAAAGTAAGAAAACTTTATTAATAATTTGCAATTTGTCCCATCGGCACCCAGAAGACTAGGGCAGTGAGCACATCGCGCATATCTGCTAGGGAACGGAGTGTTCCATCGTGCATTCCGTTTCCTATACGGTGAGAGCGACCTGTCGCGCTGACTGTATAGGGAACGGAAAAATGCCACCGGGAGGCATCCGGAACATCAGAAGACGGAAGGGAATCATTCAAGAGAAATCTTCAAGGGATCGAATTATCCCAGAAGATCGCGGGATGTGCACAGCAGGTTGTGGATTTGCAAACCTATCACATCGCGCGGAAATTTCTGAACTAGTGGGAGGAACTGAAATGTTTTTTCACTGGTTCATAGAAGAATTACCAGCTCAAGCTGAGAACGGGAGACCGATGAATAAATATAATAATAACTGATCTTTATTGACAACTAGTATCAACAGGCAATCGACCGAGGTCCTTCAGCCCATTGAATAATAATATTCTAATATTTTACGAATGTTGGCAATGGAATCAAACGTTCGCCGTTCGGTTAATTTTTCAAAATGATATAGCTAAACGAAATCCGTTTCTCTCGATATTGACTAATAGTCAACCACGCTCTGCTACCAAATGGTTGCGACAAAAATATTTGAGTAATTGAAATGCGCTGGTTCATATAGTAGATGGAAAAAATTCTATGAGGGGTGACAAGTTGGGAAAAGTGTCACTTACTACTACTCGGCTACTAATCAGCATCAGATCTTCGGTTGCAACCAGTCGCTGTTTTCTCCACACAGCACAACGTATCAAATCGAGTTGATTCTAGATCAAGCTCCGATCCAAAAATACCAAAATTTTAATAACATTGCTATTTACATGAAGAGAATTCTATTTATTCAAGTGGTATCCAATTGTTGAACATATAACTTTTTGTATTAAATGTTTTTCAGTTCTATCTTTGCAGTACTTCGTGATGAACGACACCACGAATGTAAATATAAATCACGATCTAATTTTATGGATGAGGAATAGTTCCAATGATGAATTACCTCTGATATATAAACCACTTTAGTTCTGCAAATACAACTCTGAAAATTCGAATTGAAGTACTTTGTCTATGGTACTTTCTCTCTTACAAATCTTAATATATCGTGAATCGTATGTCATTCATACTTTAAGTTAATACTTTCGATCCTAACCTCACAATTTCATGGGAAATGTTTCCATCGCTTTATTTCGTTTACTTCAGGCCCTGAATATCATTTTTAACTTCATTACATATTTTTGAATTGAACTGAAAATATTTCAGTAGCATATTTTTATCCTCGATATCTATGTTCTCCATTTCTTTCGGAATATAAATAACCTCTACATCTTTGAATTTCCAGTTGACGCAAGCGAACAACTCAATCCTATCCAAAAATTTAGCTTCGTTTTGTGACTGTGAATAACAGAAGTATAAGCCATATTATACCTCTCCTCAGAACTGATGTGAATAAAAATTCGAGAATATAAACACAACTTTTTGCTCGAAAGAAATATCGACTATTAACACCACCCTTCCACCAGAATAAATTCAAATGTTTGGATTAACTAATACAAATCAGTCGTAATTTGAGAATAGTGCTACCAGAAGTGGAAAAAACGAAACTCAATTCTCAATTTTGGCTAATCAAAATCTAATCAGTGCTCACACCATCATCTTAGACATGTTAGGCTTGCTGCTCAGCTTCAAATAATCGGTAATCATCTCAGTTGGTGGGGCAGCGAGATTTTCATGTTTCCAGGGATATGAACAGTCACACAGAACAGAAAACACAAAAATAATATGTCAACTACTAATTATGGACAATTTTGGATGAAGTTATTTCTGCAAATATATTAAGGGGAGGTGGTACACGTCCGAGCTTGCAAGCTGTCTTCAAAAATTGGGCTTTTTATTTCCAAGATATCTCAGTTCGTCTGCGACGTTGACCAACCATTTTTTTTTAATCAAAGCTCAATCATTTCTCTAGAATGTGTTTTACTCGCTTTTCCGTTTTTCTTCGTATATGAGGAAAGCTGGTGAGCTGTAATTTCATAAAAATCTGGACAAACGATTTTATTGCCATGATATCTCCGTCAATTTTCGGGATAAACGTATGAAATTTTCACTATACATGCGGAATAATATTTTGCAGAATGTGTATTAATCAGTTTTTTTGATTATTGCCCCCTGCATTTTTAAATAAATTATAAAGTAGGAACTTTATTGGTCATATTTCCAACCAGGTCGTTTTCCTAATATACGGAGAGAAACGGAAAAGCGAGTAATACACATTCTGCAAAATATTTTTTCGGCAACCGTCCGGGAAGTACCCACTTCCCGGACGCTTTTTCTTTGAGAAAGTAGCATTTGCCGGCCGCATATTTGTAAACAGCAGACGCGTCCGCCAAAAGGCGCGAGCCGAAGTAGAGTGGTATATAGCAGATGAGTCAGCCAAAACCGCTTGGTAAACGGCAGACGCGTCCGCCAAAAGGCGCGAGCCGAAGTAGAATGGTATATAGCAGATGAGTCAGCCGCTTGGTAAACGGCAGACACGTGAGAGTTGCAAAAATGTGCGGAAAAGAGCTGTAGGTATACAGCAGGAGAGTGAGATGAATTTCTGCCTGAAGCGACTGTCATTTACTAAATGAAAGGTCTTAAGGGTTCTTCACTTTTGTATAAATATAAAGGAATGTTCCATTAAAAAAAAACAGTATCTAACATTGGTTTGCCATACTTTTTTGGTATGTTCTGTATAACGTTTTCTAGATTTGTAAAAAAAAATATTTTATTGGTAATTCAGTGAAGTATTCAGGTCCGAAAGAAAATAGTTAGTGGGGTGATTAAAATCCAATAAAAATGTCTGTACATTATTTCTGAATGAAATCTATTTTATTCAGCAAAATGAACTTACTATATTACTGCACACAAGAGTAAAAAAAACCATGAATTTCTTAATAAATCAAATATAAAATATCACATACATAATTTCCTAGTCTTATTCACTTTATTGCTTAGAATGTATATGTGTTATTGCAGGCGTAAGTGCAGCCGCAAGTTTTTTTCACTTTTTGAATTTATTTGCGCCTACTGCAATATTTTTTTTAATGCACTGTTGAAGTGAATGAGGTGCTTTTTGCCTCTTTTTAACATCAGAGGGCATTCTTCCTGATTTTGCCTTTTTGCTGCCACATGAAACTTTTCTGCGTCCTACTGATGTTGGTTGTACTGGTATATTTTTTCCCCTTCGACGACATTTAACACCGGAGCTAATTCTTCTGGCAGCCCCCTTATATTTGAACGCTGTGTGAAGACCAGACAGTAGAGATGTTTTGGAACAAGCATGTCTTTTTATATTATTCAAATATGCTTCCACAGCGGGACAAAAATTTTCAGGGTCATCATCAATGTTTTTCATGATGAAATTGTAGTGCTCTGTCCACTTTTCTTTCACTATCTCAGCCAAAGAAACATTGCTATCCTCAACATTTACTTCAGATTCCAATAATTTTGACTCTTCTAAAATGCTCTCCTATAGTTTTCTAATCCAACACTTTCGTCATTTCTTTCTTGTAAAGGCAGGAAAATATGTGTATTCGCTTCTTTTCCTGTTGCCACTTTATAAAGTCTAATTTTAGTTGCATAAGTCAGCGTATTTATTGCGCTTAGAAATTTGTATTTTTCTAAAACAGCACCCTGATGTTTACAATGCTTGCCATTAAAACCCACTGCACATGTACACATACAAGTTTGAAGATCCACATAATATTTGCAATTTTCATCTGTTTCACTGCTTACCGAAAATTCTAATAAATCCATGCAGATGACCTCAACAGTCATTTTACCATCAGTCGGTTTTGGTAAGTACCTTCTAGCAACAGTTTTTGAGACCCTATTGAATATTAAATCTAATAAACGCTGCCTGTAATAATTTTCGAAACTTGTAATAATGTAGTCGCTTAATTGAATTAGATTGAATGCCTTTGCTCTCTCTAAAGGTATATCTTTTAGTAACCTAAACATGACCTCAGTATAATTATTGGTATCGCTTCCTCTTAACCGTAAATCTGTTCTGTATAACATGCACCAAGTCTCTTTACGAGTCAACATGTTGCTTATGTAAGTCTTCAAACTTTCATGAACGCAATTTTCAAAAAAAAAAACGTTCGGCTTCGTTGAGTTCATTTTCTGTTTTGGAGTGTGCAATTTTTTTGAATGATTTATAATACTTTTGAGCCGAATCCCTTGGTATTCCATTCTTCGCCATTAAAATCCATCTCCAGACAGCCTTTTTCACATGAAATATACACAGAAGCAATTTTGCTTCTGGCCAATGTTTCTTTAACACTTTCCTTTCTCCCAAATCGTCATCTGTCAAGATAACTATCGGTCGAATTTTTGTAGGCATTATACCAAGCAAACCTTCAACTGCAGCATCAAACAGATTAGTTTTTTGGCAGTTGGCTAAAATGCATCCAACGGGTAATCCATCCGCCGCACTTTGTATGACAAAAGAATATATTTTATGATCATAAACATCGCAATTACCCGATGCGTCGACAAACATAATTTCATTTGCTTGTGGTATCTCTAACGCACGTTGCATGAGAGGTGTACAAAAAGCTGCGGCATAATTATCTTCCACTGTTATTATTTTATAACATAGATTAGTCTTATCTTTATGAAAAGCCAATGTCTCTTCTAACTTAACAAGCATATTAGGTCCAGTACGGTCACCGAAATCTTCTCTAAATTTCTTTTTCCACAAATTAGATACATCCGTTTTTGTTGGAATGTAGTGCCTGTCATACAATACGCTATCATATTCGTCACCGAGCTCTTCCATTTTATCCATACAATAAGTATGGTAAGCGGTGGCAGCAGAATGCCCTCTATTGAAAAGATCCAGTATTTTCTGTTTAGCCTCTACTCCTAAAGGCCTCTCACGAAGTGCTTCAATAACATTTAATCTGTGATTATGATCATTTTTAAATTCTATCAAACAAGGCCATTCTTTTGTAGTGATCGACGTTTTCACTGATTTGGACTTTTCAAAAAATTTCTTTATAGTTATAAAGAGTTTCGCTGGGCAATCAATATTTTTGGACTTTTTTTGTTTGGAGCTCACTGGTTTAACTTTTGTAGCCGTATTAAAATGGCATCTGTAAATACGTTTGAAAATATTTCTTGGTGCAATGATTGGAACTTTAAATGTTTTCTCGATGGTCCAGGTTTCTTTAGTTGCCAACTCGAGATGAGATACCCATGACTGTGGAAGAAAGTAGAAGGTACGAATTACTAAGGTAGAGGTGATGAAAAAGTTCTGACTCCCCCCCCCCTTGCAACCCTCCCCCCCCCTTACCATCGATTTCTGTTCATAAAATTGTACATAGATCCATAAAATATCTGTTGTAACGACTCGTGACCTAAATTTTTAGATCAAAACGGCATTCTAGATTTCAGATTTTGGTCTGGTTCCGGAATAATCCACAATATTTTGCGGTCGTGGCGCTACTGCGGCAACTAAAAAAACGCGACCCCTTTCGAGAGAAATGACAAGCAGTACAAATTCTTAGATTTTCGATCGACAAGAAAGTCTTAAACAAAATCTAATCAGTGCCAACACCAGGTATTCTATGAATATTTGTACCTACAATTATACGAAATATACTCTCGCGCTCGCCTGACGCCATTAGCGTTGTCTATCACTATCTCAACGTGGTCATAATATTGCAAGATATTTTTTTTAAATATTTTAAATTGAACTTACCTCTACCTCTTCTTTACTGGAGAGTTTGCAGAGGATCACATTATTTTCTTTTACACTTTTATATGCGTAATTATCGGGTAATTCACGCATTTTAGTTATGTTACAATCAAAATCTGAAAGAGTGAAAATTCTGACGTGTCAGGAAGACAACTGACGCCTCATCTGAATGGGGAAATAAAAATTGCTATGTCCACCTTACCTAGTTCTATACTCCAGCATTTACTCCAGTAAACAGCAGACGTATCAGGCGGACTCTGGCGGACGCATCTGCTAAATATTAGCATGATTCGGGCATGCCGAAATTTACCGAAGGGATAACGCGTCTCCTGTTTACAAATAAAATATGCGTCCCGCATTAGGCCGGAAAGTACGTACTTCCCGGCCTAGGCCGGAAAAACACGTCGTTGTTGTCATTGTTATGATCATCACAATAGCAACGAAATAACGGATGACAGTTCTGTTCTGTTTAATTCAACTATGAATCAAAATCCATAAAGAGATGTGTCATCTCATTGATTTGTAATTCTTCACGGTTGCCGAAAAAATATTGTACGCAACAAGCCCGGAAATAGTTTTTTTGGACTCACAATCTTGTCTATTCGTCCAAAAAAACCCTATTTTCCGGACTTGTTACGTAAATTACTATTTTCGGCAACCGTCCAGGAAGTACCCACTTCCCGGGCGCTTCTTTGAGAAAGTAACATTTCCCGGCCTAGTCCGGAAAGTAAAGTACGTATTTTCCGGACTAGGCCGGAAAAACTCACGTCGTTGTTGTCATTGTGATGATCATCACAATAGCAACGAAATAACGGATGACATTTCTGTTCTGTTCAATTCAAATAATAATCAAAATGTAGGTACGTATAATAAAGAAATGTGTAGTCTCATTGATTTGTAATTCCGTTGCCGAAAAAATATTGTACGCAACAAGCCCGAAAATAGTTTTTTTGGACTCATAGACCTCCAGGAATTTTGTCTATTCTCCAAAAAAAAACCCTATTTTCCGGACTTGTTACGTTAATCACTAATAACGCATGTGGACTGAAAATTTCATACACATATCCCGAAAATTGACGGCGATATCATGGAAATAAAATCGTTTGTCCAGATTTCCATGAAATTACAGCTCACCAGGTTTTTTCCTAATATACGAAGCAAAACGGATAAGCGATTCATACACATTCTAGAGAAATTATTAAGCTTAAATTAAAAAAAAAATTGTTGAACTACGCCGCATACGAACTGAGATATCATTGAAATAAAAAGCCCAATTTTTGAAGGGAGCTCGCGAGCTCGGACGTGTACCACCTCCCCTTAACCCAAACAGAAATTCAAAAACATTTCAAAAATAAAGAACAAAGATCAGCACCTTTTCGTTGGTGTGAGGACTCAAGTAGCTGTGGGGATTCTTGGGGCGGTGTCGACGGAACACCGTTCCGAGGGTCTACCAAGTCAATAAGGCCCAAGATGAACGGTGAACACTAAGTCTGATCCCCAAGCTACGGTGTAAGATGTACGAGTGGTGAAATCCTCGTTTATATGGGCGGAATGAAGTACCGACCCGGCGCGTCTCCAGGTGGCGGATAGGAGGTGGCCTCCAACGATGACTGTATATGAGGAGGGGGGCCTGCAGGAAAATAGAATCAGCTCGTTGTGCTTATAAACTCAACTGGTAGCCTTTTTAATACCTTGCCGCGGACCAACTTCTCCTGTCCCGGCTGTAGTATCGTGGCCAAGGGATTGCACCAGGATAACGATGCCAGGTGGGATCCCGAGCTCACCTCGGGACCACCCTGTAATACCAAAACTCCTTGGCTGTCTGTGGTCATGGAGTGGGGGGGGGTCTTGGCTTGACCGCCTAGACCGGGAGGAAACAACCTCATTAAAAATTCAAAATCCACGGCGCGAAACCAGGCAAGGGATGCGTGGCTAGATAGAAGACTAGTCTCCACTGGTTTCAACCTTGGAGCATCAGGGGGAACTCCATTTTATTAAACCCTTTACCTCTGCATGCGGGGCTCTGCAGAGGTGTAATGTTCAGACCCTTGCTTTTCGTGGGACCAAACATGGATGAGAAAAAAACAAAAATAAACACCACTGAAAAAGGGGTGGGGAAATCCTCCGCCTCTTCTTCCGGGCACCCTTCACAGGGGAAAGTCAATAGACCAAAAAAAAAGCGCGACTGCCATTCCAGTTGCCCCAACTGGGACAATCGGGTGGCAGGGACGACCCGCTAAGGAGGGGTCTTAGTGGGGCGGGAGTTCGGAGGTACCTGCGGCTCCTCTACCAGGGTGTTAAACCTGAGGAGGCTAGAGAGCGGGCCTTTCGGCACCCGGCTCCGGAGACCACTCCTTCGGGGAGGAAAAGAGGCCCGGAGCTCATCACACCTCCGCATAGGCCTCCACCAAAGAAGCAGAAGACGGCTGCAGCAAAAACTGGGCAAGCAACCAACCGGTTGCTTGCATGCAGCAGCTGTCAGAGCAAAGAAAACCCCCAGGGTAGGAAAAATGCATATCCTACCCTAAGGCTACCCTGGAGGTCGAGCAACTTTCCTCCCTAAATGATATTCTAGTGGAGGAGATGTGCCAGAGCCAGGAAAGGGGGATCCACTTTGCTGGAGTTCATTTCAGAAATGGAATGATGCTGGTGGACCATGGATCTCAGGGATCAAGAGATCAGTTCCGCAGTTGAAATCTTGGAAAGGGCCTGAGTTGGTGGTGCTTGAGGGAGACGACATCCCCAAGCCCACCAACATTACGGTCTTCGTTCCAAGAAGCCAAGAGATGTAGTCTGAGAAAATCCTCAGACTCGTGGAGGTTCAGAATTCCAACCTCAACACTGGGGCATGAAGAGTTCTGAACTCCAAGAGGGCAAGGAAACGGTCCTCACGATTGGGATCGATCCCCAATCTGAGGAAGCTCTGAAGGCAGTGGGATGCAGCCTAAACTTTCGGTTTGGGCGCATCCCAGTCTCAGGGTTAAAGGGTACAAACGTCCCAAATGTACCGGCAGAGAGTTCGATGGACGTGGAGATGCCCCCAACATCCGGAAAACTCAAGACGCAGGGAGAAGAAGCAGACGCAAGTCTGTGCCAACCTGGTGGCTCTACCGGGGCGCCAGTGGGAGCGGAGATTTCCTCTGCTACCCAGGGAACTGAGCCGAGCTGCCTGGTGGCCAAAGGGACCGACTCAGATTCCGAAAGAGAAATAACCCACAAGGAATTTGAGGAGGAACGGGAAAAGATGAAGGTTGGGGTATAAAGGGACTGGGTAACCACTATCTCTCCCCCAAAACAACAATCTTCTTCTACAGAGTAGTACAAGTGGACCTGCATCACGCGAAGGGTTCTTCAGCGGTGATTGCAAGGTCATTTGCGAGTTTGCAACTGGGCATTGCTCTGATCCAGGAACCCTGGATCAACAAAGAAGGCCCAATACTGGGCTTGGGGTGCAAAGACTCAAGACTGGTTTATGACTAAAGGCAAACGTGTCCACGTGCTTGTGTGCTCATAAGGAGCAATTAAAATATTGCTTAGTGTCCTCCAAGATTAAATAATGGAAAATTTCTTGTGGGAATAGGACAAATTAGAATATGTCAGATTATTTAGTACATATATTTGGCGACGTTTCGCAAATTCACATTTGCTTCCTCAGGCCTCAATATGTTAAAGGTGATATAGTCGGAATTTGTCACCTTTAACATATTGAGGCCTGAGGAAGCAAATGTGAATTTGCGAAACGTCGCCAAATATATGTACTAAATAATCTTACATATTCTAATTTGTCCTATTCCCACAATAAATTTTCCATTATAAGGAGCAATATTAACTATATTTGTATTTCAGAATATATGTCTCGGGACCTGATTCCGATTATGGTACACCTCAATGTTGGGGGCGTTGACCGAGACATTGTCATAGCATCCGCATACTTCGCTGGAGATGGGCCAATAACACCTCCAGAGGAAGTACAGCGGCTAGTACGTTACTGCAACAGCAGGAAGTTGCCAATCATAATTGGATGTGATGCCAACGCACACAATACTATTTGGAGAAGCACGAACAATAACACCAGAGGTGAATGCTTGCTTGAATATCTCTTGGCTAATAATCTCGAGACATTGAATGTGGGGAATACACCAACTTTTGTCACGAGAGCGAGAGAAGAGGTCCTGGACGTGACAATTGTCAACGTCGCAGCCAGGAAGAATGTCACTTCCTGGAGAGTGATGGATGAACCTTCACTTTCTGATCATAGAATTATCGAGTTTAAGGTGGAGGGAGATACCACCTGCCACCCCTGATTAGAAATCCTAGAAAGACAGATTGGTTTCGTCATAGGAGCCATCTGAAGAATAATTTAGACCAAATCGTAATAGAGCGGGAAAAACACCGTTATTACGATTTGGAGCAACATATTGAGCAGGTAAGCGAGGCAATGATGGAGGCTTTTCACTCCAGCTGCCCACTGACCAAGGCTCGATCAAGTAAAGAAGCTCCTTGGTGGAATGACAACCTGTCAAACTTCCGAAAGGAAGTCCGTGGACTCTTTAATGAAGCCAAACGAGACAGTAACTGGCAACGGTACACTGAGAAACTTACTCAGTACAACAAGAAGATCAGGAAGGCCAAAAGACTTAATTTTCAAGCCTTTTGTGAAAGCATCACTTCCATTCCCACAGCAGCCAGACTTCAGAAAGTCATGGCAAAGGGGGAATTTACCCCACTATGTCGCTTAAAAGGCCAGACGGTTCGTACACTGAAGGAGAGAAGGAACGATCCATTCTTCTTCTCGAAACACACTTCCCGGGTAGTGAACCAATAAGTAATACTGTAATAGCAATGAAGCATACCTAGAACTCCCGCAAGGAGGACTGGGACATTGCTAAGAGTATATTCACAAGGCAACGACTTGAATGGGCAATAAGCACCTTTCAGCCGTATAAATCCCCAGGAGTAGATGGGGTGTTTCCGATACTCCTGTAGAAAGGAGTGGAGGAGATCCTCCCTCATCTACTAAATATCACAAGAAGCAGCTTAGCATTGGGTCGAATACCTGAAAAGTGGGAAGGGCAAAAGTAACCTTCATTCCCAAAGCAGGGAAAAACCCTCGATCCTTCAGACCCATTTGCCTAACATCGTTTCTTCTTAAAACGATGGAGAAAGTCGTAGATAACTACATAAGTACGGAGCATCTTGAGAAAACACCACTTCACAATTCTCAGCATGCTTACAGGGCGGGACGTTCAACGGAGACCGCTCTGTATCAGCTGACTGAAGTCATCCATAGAACTCTGAATAACAAAGAAATCACCATGTTTGTCCTCCTGGATGTATCTGGAGCCTTTGACAACACAACACACGCATCTGTCAGAGATGCACTTGAGAGGCGAGGAGTGAATAATACCATCTTAAAATGGATGTAGGAGGTGTTAACGACGAGGATAGCTGAGACATCGATGGGCGAGGAATCCGTCTTCGTCAAAGCTACTCGTGGTGGGGTGTTATCCCCCCTCCTATAGAGCCTGGTAGTGGATGAACTTCTACACAGGCTAACGGAGCTTGGCTTCGAATGAGTAGGCTATGCTGACGACATAGTACTAATAATTAGAGGCAAATTCGAAGGCACTCTCTGGGACTTATTGCAGAATGGCCTCAGAATTATTGAGCAGTGGTACTTGTCAGTGGGGCTGAACATCAACCCAACCAAGACCACATTCATTCCGTTCACTCGGAAGAGGAAAGAAACTTCCAGCCATGAGTACGTTAGTATTAAACGGAAATATCTTGGAGTGGGGGTCTGAAGTCAAATACCTAGGAATAACACTAGATAGCAAACTTCTGTGGAATAAGCATGTTGATAATGCTACTGGCAGAGCTACAAGAGCTCTGATCTAATGCAGGCGTCTATGCGGCAGGAATTGGGGCTGTTACTCAAAAATACTGCGATGGATGTACGTCATGATTGTAAGACCTAGCCTGGTATGCTTAGACAAGTCAGGTGAGTACGAGGAAGATGCTCGACAAAGTACAAAGGCTTGTCTGTGTGTGCATCACGGGAGCTATGAGAACGTGCCCAACCAGGGCGCTTGAGATCATCACAGACCTCACACCTCTACATCAAGTGATTGATAGGGTAGCCCATGAGGCCATCCTCAGAGTATCTAAAGAAGGAGCATGCAATGGGAGAGTCAGGTTTCATAGAGCTTGGTCCTCTCTGAATGAGTACACCTCATTTGCGAACCTTCCTAATGATGTAATGATCAAGAAAGTAAGCACTGAGAAGAACTTCAGTACAATGCTAAGTAAAAGAGAGGATTGGGAAAGGGAATACACCAACTACAATCTCAAAGAAAATACAATGAAATGGTATACAGATGGTTCTAAAACCGCAACAGGAGCTGGCGCTGGGATTTACGGGACAAATACCAAGTGTGCACTATAGTCAGGCTCATGTACAAGCGTCCTTCAAAAGGAAATACTTGCAATCGAAAGATGTCTAGATATAAATCTAGAAAGAAACTATCAGAAGTGCGATATAGCTATTCATACACATAGTCAAGCTGCTATTAAAGCACTGAGCTCCTACGTCATTGACTAAAAGCTGATTTGGGAATGCCGAAACAAACTCAATGAGGTAGGCAAGAAGAATAAGGTCTTTTTAATCTGGGTTCCCGGTCATTCGGGAATCGTAGGAAACGAAGGGGCCAATACACTGGCCAGAAAGGGCGCACAAACGCCACTCACTGGCCCAGAACCCTTCTGTGGTATAGGAAAATGCACCTATAAGAAGGAGTTTATGCTGAAGGAGAAAACCGAAAGAGAAAAACTCTGGCGAAATCTCCCAGGGATGGATCACTCCAAAAAGTTCCTCCGGAACTTTGAAACTGCTAGATCCAAAAAATATCTGGATCTCAGTAAAAACCAACCTCACCTACTCACTGTCTTTCTCACAGGACATAATATTATTATGTGCGATCCCTAGTTGGGCCGCCAAGAACAGGGCAAGGAAGGCTCGCGCAGAGTTAGCCGGTCGGTACCGACCGGGAGGCATTTAAACATTCCGTACTCACGTACGGCACCAAGCGCGAATAGCGCTCTGCCATTGGTCTGACGAACTCGAACTGAGAAACCAACCACACTTCGAATGCGAAACATATAATCGTATAATAATAGTTGTAATAAGCGTAATTCAAGTGAAGTTCGGTATTTATCATTTTATTCATCTAATTGAAAGTGGGATTATTCCAAGTGATGAATGAATCTTTACTGGTAATATAGGTAATTTATATTCTGCAGGATCTGAATGGAATACTTTTGAGATGAAGAGTTATAAAGAAAGAACTTTTCAATTTTGAAGCAATGATGGAAACGTCTAGTTTGAATGGGGTACAATCATTTCGTACGTTTTCTAAACACGAAAATTCGATTAATTCAATCACTTTCCAACTTTCCATAAAAATCCAAGATACAATCTTGAGTAGTATGGTGGGTTGGGTTACAGTTCAGCCTAAAAACATCTCTACCTCCCTTATTGAAAAATCAAATGGAGATGAGAATAGGTAATCAAAATGAAGTAATTTAATCAACTGATATAACACGCGCGAGCGGAGCGGGGACATTAATACCTATAGTTCGATTTATTTTTATTCTTTCTATATTGAACCTCTATATTATATGTGTAGGAAATCGTTGATACCGAAAGAAGTTATAAGCGATTTGAGAATAAGTTATTTTCAAGGTTGTGAGTTTTCATAGGTTCTCGGCTTGTCTAGGGCTTGTTGGAAGAAACACAACTATTGCTGTTCTTTGTCTATAGCCATTTTTTCGCGTGGATCATGTTTCAAAACTATTTCAAAAACATTTCGAAGTAAACGTCACCAGTTCCTGCATCGCTAAAATGCCACAATTTCAAAACGGTGACGTCATCATAGAAATGTCAATTCAATTTATGAATTTAAAAGTTGGAAACACGATACACGCACATAATAATAGGAATATTTATAATTTTAGGTATGTTTATTTGTATATTATTATTAAATCTTGTATTTTCAAATTGGACTCCAATCATTTCATGATGAATTTGAATGTTCTCGTCCTGATTAACGACTTGTTGAAAAAAACACACGCAATATTCATATTGATTGAATCAAGAGGAAGAAGCCGTAAAATCAATTTCAAAAACTTGAACATACATTTTCAACACTAAATAATATTTCAGAATTCTAAGTGATTTATTACTTCACAGTCACAGGTTGCAATGCATTCTTAAAACAAAGCTGTCATATTCAAATAATATTCAATGCAATGAAGAACAGTTATCATTATTATTATTTATTCAAAATAAAACGGTGAAAACAAAATAAATCCAACAAACATAACCTATATTCTTCAATCAGCTGATTCCAAACTTCAAACTGCAGTTCGAACTATTCCGCTACCTGCTTTCAAACCGCTTCAAATTATTTTGAACCATTTGGTGCGTGACGTCACCAGTTCGACGCGAAAACACGAATATTTCAAAACAGACGAAATAGTTTTAAAATATTGTCACGCGAAAATTCGGCTTATATTTCGGAGACTATTACAGATCGAAATTAGTTGAAAAATGGATATATTATTCTATGGGAGTAGATAAAAGTTATTTTTACTCTAATTTCGAAACCACCTGTAGAGTGTTCCATTTGTTCCAACTTGTAATTTCTCAGTTTATTCTTCAGACACTTCTACAAAATATCATTTCATTTATTACAACAGCTTGAATTTCGTAAAAGAAACAAGGGTTTCTGAAAAACGTTCCAACAATTTCTCTGTGGAAAGAGCAGTAGGTCTCATTTGTTGTACATGAACATTGGGGTAACGAAAGGTGGAGCAATATTATTTTTACAGACGAGTCAAGGTATTTTCTTAGAATACCGGATGGACGTGAAACAATTTGACGGAGAGCTAATGAACATTTCTTCCAAAACCATTTTCTAGACTCTAGAGTGATGGAGGCGGTTTGATAAAAAATGGGGGTGGCGCAAGTTTTGAAACTCGAACCTGAAGCAGATATATACAAGTTGTTCCGTGTAGATTCTGGATCATCTATCCAGATATAAAGGGTGGGGCATCATGGAGTGACGTTTTCAAAATAACAATAACTCCGTTGTTTTTGAAAAAAAAAATGTATTTGAAAAAAGTTGGAGTATACATATTACCATTTAACAACTGGAATGTGAAATTATGTTTTGAAAATAATGTCAGGCAGATGACGACCGTTTTCGGCAATGCACTGCTGTAGTCGTTCCGCATCACCCTCACATACAAGTCGATGTCAATTTCCCCAATTGTGCTGTAATTGCTTCTTTCAATTGCTCATTTCGAGGCTTATCGTCATAAACTTTTGCTTTTAGGTATCCCCATAAAAAATAATCAGCAGCTGAGAGATCAGGGGAACGAGGGGGCCATGGCACATCACCGAGGCGGGAGATAACGTGTCCATGTAAAATGCGACGCAGAACTTCCATGGAGGCTCTGGCTGTATGTGCCGTGGCACCGTCTTGTTGGAACCAAACATTTCTTGTATCGATTCCTCGACGCAATTCTGGGAAGAAAAAATGTTCTAACATAGCAATGTACTGCTCCGAGTTTACAGCTTCGGTTGCTCCTTGTGCAACCTCGAAGAAATAAAGGCCGATTACTCACTGCAAACCAAACACAGTGACTTTTTCACTGGGAAATGGACGTTGATGCAGGGATCACAGGGGTTTTCTGCTGCCCAATATCGGCAGTCCTGCTCGTTAACAGAACCGCAAAAATAAGATAACGATTGTGACTAACAAACTGTAAGCTTTTCTGAATCGAACGATGTCAACCGCGGCCCTCTATCCCCGCCCGTTCGCGTGTAATAACTAGCCGCTCTAAAAACGCCCGTCCATTATGCCCCACCCTGTATTTACTGAGAATACTATCAAATTAGAGCCTAAAAACCTTTTTTGTCAGCTTCACTCGAATGACTGAGGTTGTTCAGGAATTACGTCTATTCAAATATGAAAAAATAACGTCACTCGATGAGTAAAAGTATATTTTCAGAAAAGCAGCATTGACGACGATGATAATACTAAACTTCATTTACTTTTATGAAGTATCCCCGTGGGCCAAGATTTAGGTTTATCAAGTTTATTACTCAGAACTGACGCAGGTTGGTACTCTTGAAATGTCAGATAATTCTCAGAGACGTTGCCAATGCTAATTTCAATTTATTCTTTTTCAACATTGTAAATGGAGTTAGTTCTTTCAAGGTTTATCTGCGACAAGCAGGCCGTCCCAGCTTCGCCCGTGTAGAAATTTGTTTCACGCGGCGGTTTCATCTTCAAAACTTCAACCTGCCATATCTTTTGATGTACTCGTTGTAATTGTATGATATGAAGGGCAATTTTGTTCTGTAACGTATAAGGTTGGATTAGGATCAATACCCAATTCATAAAAACACACTCCCAAATAGTGCATAATTTTGGAAAACATCTGATTACCATAAACAGGTAATAGCAAGTCAATCTTGAGAGATAGATTCATGCTATCGCGGACTTTTTTGTAGAAATATTCAAGAGGTACATTTCCGTCATACATTGTTTCCACGTAAGTCTCACGGTTTTTGCAGCGCACGTGAAAACAGCTGATTTTGGCTGATTTTTTTGTAATTATTGAAGTTATAGTAAGTATCCTTAATTTTTTCGGGTGAAAAGTATAGCCTATGTCACTCAGGGATAATGTAGCTTTCAAAGGGTGAAAGAATTTTTGAAATCGGTCCAGTAGTTTTTGAGCCTATTCGTATCAAACAAACAAAAATACAAATCTTTCCTCTTTATAATATTAGTATAGATATAGAATATAGACAAAGGTTTCGAAGTAAGGTATTCGTAAAAAAGTATTTCAATGTCTTTTTTATACTTATTTCCTGAGAATTTTGGAAAGCGACGAATTCCATAGGTCGATTCTTGATTTCCGTTCAAGAAAATAGCATAACTGAATCTTCCAACCATGTTTATATACGTGAAATATTTCCAGTATTAACAGAAAAAAAAGTTTTTAACATTCACCAGGTCTTTGGAATTATTGAATTCACATAATGTTTTCTCAAATTTATTATTGTCCCAAAGTTACTAGACATTTTGATGAATACGTAATTACTACGACCTCTATGTAGAAAGGACAACGTTGCTTAGTTATCTGACAGGAAAATTACTATAATCTTACATTTTCGAAATATACACGGTGAAATGTGTCAGAATGTCATGGCCAACCGGGATACTATATGAAAGTGAATGGAGTATACCTACAAGAACAAATTATTGCCAATAAGATTCTTACCTGAATATCCTACAGACTAATGCTGCTAAAAGTGGTTCACGGTCGCCTTCCTTGTCCGAACGAATTTTAACAAACTCTTGCCTAAGATTGAACGCAACCTGTGTATTACTATCTACAAAGAGTCTAACAGGTTTGGTCAAGGAAACTGCAGCTAATCTTTCGACTTCCTCAGTCATGGTGGCGGAAAATAACATTGTCTGTCGAGTTCTCGAACACTGCTTGATAATTTCGTTCATTTGCTCGGCGAAGTACTCATCCAGAATTCTATCTGCTTCATCCAGAATTAGAACTTCGATTGAATCAAGAGAAAAGGTTGGGGTGCTCTTCAAATGATCTATCAGACGTCCAGGTGTAGCAATGACAATGTCTGGATTTTTTCTCAAAATGGTTTCTTGAACCTGTAAAATTGTATTATGCAATAGGAATTATTGCTGTGGGTTATCGGTCCTTGACTATCAGTGGAAAAATCTCAAAAATCTGACCAAAATTTGTCGAAATCCTTTATTGGAAATCAATGTGTCGACGTTTCGCCCCACATACGGGGCATTCTCAAGGCAATATCACAAAACAGTATGAACAATGCTTGTATTTAATGATGGTAGAAGTTTGAAAAATTCAATAACATTTTCAAAGGTAACGTTTTTCACAGGTTGAAGGCATGTACCAAAATATAAAATATGTAACACATAAATTTTCAAAATAAACGGTCAGGAGTTAAAAAACGACATCTATATTGAAACGCGATAAGGAACATAGGTACCTACATTAGGATAGAAATCAAAAAGATGAGAAAGGAAACTCAAGAAGCAGGCCTCTGCGGAGGAACTGCGGTCAGAAAAATTCGGCGAAAGGTCTCTGTCTATTCCAAGTTGATTAGTGTTTTATAATTTTATATTCACTAGAAATTGAGGTGAAATCGGTCCTTAAATTTACGTTATTTTCAGAGCATGTTATATAGAGGGACTCGAGGTATAAGCGTTTCCAGAAATTTGTTTCTTTTTCTAAAATCTTCAGAGATTTGAAATCGTAGGTATGTCCCGTCTCCACTGAATGTTTTCATATTCCGGAATGTGCGATAGTCATATCTCAACGAAATCTAATCATTTTAGAGATCTGTAATCCTACGCTAAGACATTTCGGTTTTGGCCTGTTGGGCTTTGGCTGTTGCGCAGAGTTGGAGGCAACCCAAATTACACACTATATGTTTACATAGCCGTCTAACGGCGGTAGCTACGAATAAGCTGTAGCGTAACTGTAACTGTAGCGACACCTAGTAGCCTTACTCAAATCAAGGGAAAGCATTTCCTGGATAAGTAAAATTCTCACCAATTTTTCAGAATTTTATTGCATTTTATAATAACCAGACCCTAGACAAATCCGTATATGACGTTTCATAACAAACAGTCCATCCGATCTCGAGTTATAAATGGTGTAACCAACATCTTTCTTTTATATATACAGGGTGATTCACGGTGGATGGCACATTAGACGTTTCTGGAGAACCAGAATTCAGATCGGTTTGAAAATTTAATGGAATGCATTATCGGACCTGTTCTACCCAACTAAAATATTTTTGTCAATGCGGTGTTGCCACTTCTATTAGAAAGTAGTAGCAACTTTGCTTTTTCAAATGGAACACCCGGTATATTATATCATTTTTGGAATCTCCAACAACTTCTCGACAACTTTTAATGACATTTCCCTATACCTATCTGTTGCCGTTTTCGAAATATAAATTAATTTCAATTTTTTTCACCGGAAAACATGACTTCTAAAAATGCTGACAACTTCGGGTTGAGAAACACTATGGCATTGAAATTTGGTTTGGAGTTAGGTGATACATAAATGCTTCCAACACTCCAGCCTGATTTACGTTACTTCAATAAGGGGTGATAAGAAAATACAGTCTTTTCGGTTTCTTGAAAAAGTGACTGAAAGTTGTTTATTTCAAATGGAACGCCCTGTATATTATTGGAAATTCGGAAAACTGATGAAATTCGCTTTCATTCTTTGTATATCATGCCTTTGCCTTACTAGTCAAATTTCGGACTTATGAGCATTTATTTGTCAAAATGTCCCTTCAGAATGGTATTTCCATTCGATATTTGGTAGGCAGGCCATGATTACTATTTGACATGCTCCTAATAATAAAGGCACCAAGAAGCTTGAATTTCGACATTTTCTTCATTCCAGAAGTTTCAAATACCCTCGAAACGATGGAAAAAAACTATTCAAACGAAGTGCTCATGAATTTGTTCATTATTATTAACTGGAATTGGCCAGCAAGAATACCCGATCTTAGTCCGTTAGATTTTTATCTGTGGGGAATGTTGAAAGAAAAAGTTTACAAAACACCCGTGCATTCGAGAGATTAATTGTTGGAAAGGATTGCCCAAGCATTTGAAGATTTGGATTTCAAAGAAATACGATCTGCCACGACGAAAACAGTCAAAACCCGCATTTTGAAGTACTTGGAAGTGAACGGCCAGCGATTCGAACATACTTTGAAGTATTCGACATGATTGTTCTACTTCTTAATAATAATTCATATAAATAGTTTAACTCTCAAGTTTCTTGGTGCCTTTATCATTAGGAGAATGTCACAAGGTACTGTCAAGTAGTAATCATGGCCTGCCTACCAAATACTGAATGGAAATACCATTCTGAAGGGACATTTTGACAAATAAATGCTCATAAGTCCGAAATTTGACTAGTTAGGCATAGGCATGATTTACATAGAAAGAAAGCGAATTTCATCGGTTTTCCGAATTTCCAATAATATACCATTTGAAATAAACAACTTTCAGTCACTTTTTCAAGCAACCGAAAAGACTGTATTTCATTATCACCCTGTATTCTTGTGGTGGAACATCACTATACCAGTTTTGCCTTTATTCAAGATTAGGTTATTTTCATTGAACCATGCACTGGCTAGTTGTAATACTTCTTCCGTCAGTTTTTTCAATTCTGGCCATTGATTTTCTATCGTTAGAATGTTGGTATCATCTGCATAGTTTACTATTACTCCGTCTTTGTTGATTTCTTGGATGTCTTCTCCGAATTCGTTGATGTATAATATAAAGAATACTGGTCCTGCAACACCACCTTGTGTGAGTCCTAGCTTTATTGATAGTTCTTACGATCTTATTGCTTCACCATTTTTCGTTATTTCTACTAGTTGAGAACTTTCTTTGAAGTAAGATCTGACCCATTCCAAAGCCGGCCCTCTTATTCCAGATTGTATGAGTTTATTGACCAGTTTATTTATTTCCACACAATCAAATGCTCTAGTTAAGTCTAAAAACAGGCCTAACGCAAGCTTTCCATCCTCAAAAGCATTCAGTACTCTTTTTATGAAATCATATATAGCTGTCTGTATAGAGCGCCCTTTCAGATATCCATGTGTCTTTCTGAGATTATATTGTTCATTAGCATAAATTCCATGAGTTGTCTGCAAAAAGCAATTTCATAAATTTTCGAGAACGATGGCAGGATGCTTATTGGTCGGTAATTGTCAAAATCAGATGGGTCTCCTTGCTTGAGTATGGGCTTCACTACTGCTGTCTTTAGTTTTTTTGGAAAAACACCATTCTTGAATGATTTGTTCAATATATATTTCAAGGGTTCTTGTATTTCATCTATTGTTTGCTTGATTAAGGTGTTTGAGACTTCATCCACTCCTTGTGTTTGTTTATTCTTTAAGCTGTTTACAATATCTCTTAATTGTTCATTTGTTATTTTTCTCAGATACATTGATCTGTTTAATTCTGAAGTTGGTTTGTTTTTTGTCTTGGTAGTTTGTAGCTGTTCTGTGAGACTTGGGGCCTTGTTTATAAAGTATTCATTCAGTTTGTTTGCCGTAGTTATGGGGTTGTCATTGATAGGAAATTCTTTTTCTGTGTTTAGATCTTTTATTGATCTCACTATTGACCAAAGGGCTTTGTTTTTATTGTCTGATGTTGCTATTCTTTCCTCATAAAGGGTAGTTTTATTGGCCATAAGTTCGGTTTCATATTGTCTTCTTAAGTTTTTGTACTCATCTTTGTACCTGGAATCTGGTTATGAGTTGATAGTTGAAATTTTAAAGGAAAATTTCATTTTCTTTTTTTAGGGCATTTAAATAAAAGCTTTTTTCAAAAAGTTTTTTGCTTTTAATTTATTACGGAATCATTTTCAAAAACAGAAATAGAAAAACACCGGAATCGATACAATTTTTTTTATTGTATTTGTTATTATTGTTTTATTGTGTTTGTTATTATTGTTTTTGTTATTATTATTATAAAATAAAGAAAATAAGTTATGTTTTATGTATTAATGAATAGAGTTTTTTCTTCTAAGTTATATTTTATCTTAATTAACACCATATTCACAAGTTTACAACCAAGAAATTTTCACATCTTTTTGAATTTCTTCAGTACAACCGGGATCTCGAAAATTCGGGGATCCCGCGGGATTGTTTTAGATGTGTTTTTGTCGCAAAAATTGTCTGGTTAGTTTTATTCTTGTCAGTTTTTGGTTTGCAGGAAAAAATTTAAAAATGTTTTTCTGGCGCCATCTAAAATTTTCGAAAGAAATAAGACACAAAACATTTGCCATTCTAAATATTGACAAATGAACTGTGAATACGAACTAGGTCTCCCATATCATTCACCCCACCAGACCAAATCGTCCAACGTCAACTGGGAATCACACCGACTGCAGATTCGTCCTATTAGTACTCATCTACTCATCCTCAAATATTCATATACACCATGTATAGAGGGTGTATCTGAATAACACCAAAAAAATGAAAGAGGTGATTCTTAGAGAAAAATTAAAGTGGGTATTTGGTATAAAAGTTACACTCTTCCGAAGATCAACAAAAAAAATTGTTTTTCTTTTCCCTGTATACTAAGCCAAGGATACGAAACTTGGTAATTATGATTTGTCAAAGAAATTACACATGTCGGAATTTTTTCAACCCTGAAGTATGCTCTGAAAGGATTGAAATAGTAATCTTTGAAGATATTTTTTCTCACACCTTTTTTTTTTGTTGAAAATTTTCCTTTTAAAAAATCATGGCTGGAAAGCCCAACTAATACACTAGCATTTTATCCCTACAAGTTTTTTCGAAAACTCAATGATTTACAAGAAAAAATTAGAAAAAATTCACAGCGTTTTCAAAATATGAGCTAACCCGAGGTTATTTTGCCGTAATATCTAGTACAGGGTGGGCAAAATTGGTGCTACATGAACTAAAACTTTTTAACCCGAGGAGATAGAGAAAAATGAATGGCACCTTATAGTCCTCTTTCTTCGAGAAACTGTTAATGCCATCAACTGCATTCCTCTATCTTCTTTCGTTTCCGAGTTATAGGCCGAAATTGCAATTTGGGCAATTTCAACTATGGTCATTATCTCCGTTTCTGTTCATGCTAGGATGTTGAAATAAAAACATTATACAGGCACTATTCTGATAGCAATCCAGTGGCGTACTCTGATTTTTTCTAAGAGGTTTATTTGCTGAGGTATAACAAAAAGTTTTAGTTCATGTAGCACCAATTTTGCCAACCTTGTACATAGTCTGTGCTTTGCAATGGCAATAATTATAATAATAATAATACCGATACCAGGATCGTGCACTGTCAATTCCAATGTATAATTTCATTGGCAAATGACAATTACCAAGTTTATAGCTTATACAGGGAAAATAAAGAAATAGTTATTTTTGTATCTAGTGCGCAAAATGCTACTTTGGTGATCAAGAACTGATTTTTTTTTAACGAGGCGCAGCCTAGTTAAAAAAAATAGTCGAGATCACCAAAGTATTTCGCGCATGAGATGCAAACAACATTTTTTCTACAAACGTCAAAAGTATTGTTCTAAAATAAGTAACATGATTAGCTTAGCATGAAAAATAGTATTGAACTGGCTTAAACTGATTTTCTCACAATTTGAAAGCCTTAATTATTGTTATACATTGATAAATAAATGATTTCTTGGATTTTTGCTTGATTGAGGAACATAAAGGTTGAAATATAAAAATCCCATATATATGTAGTTTACATGCAGTGTGCGAAGTAAGTATTTCGCACACTACGCATATTGTTGTCAATGCACGAACCTTGTCATTTTTTGACATTTGTAGAAAAAACAATTTTTTTCTTGATCTTCGGAGAGGTGTAACTTTTCTGGGGGGGAGGTTTTTCAAAGATTTTATTCCGAATACCCACTTTAATTTTCCTCAAAGAATCACCCCTTTTATTCATATACACCCTGTGTATGTATTTTTACTGAAATGAATTTATATCAAAGACCTCAACATTGACAGTGATTTTGAACATAAAGCATTGGACATATTTGCATTTCTCTACAAATTATGCAGTGAACACAAGGAGCTGGTAGACAATCCAGCTAACTGGCGCCAGTAAGGCCTAGTTCCATGATGCAAAATGAACTGTCATGTGTTGTTCACACCCCTCAGTAGTCTTGTGTAAATGCAGCATTAGTGGTTTATGATAACAAACTACAAAGTGTATACATACCTTCAAATCTAATCCACCAACTGCAAGACCAATTTGTATGTCTGTATATTGACACAGTTGCTTAGAAACTTGATAAACTTGGACACCCAATTCTCTGGTAGGTACTAAGACTAAAACTCTTGTAACAGCAGCAGAACCTGATGGTCTGTAAAGTAGCCTTTCTAATGTAGGCAACATATAAGCAGCTGTTTTTCCTGTCCCTGTAGCAGCACAACCACAAATATCTCTTCCTATAAATTGAATAAATCGAATTCAAACTTTCAATGCTGCCAAAAATTAGATCTATGATAATATATTGAAACAATCATTGTTGGAAACCAAAAGACTAATTTTATCAACCATGGAAACGCCGCGGGTGACTATGTGTTTTTTAGTCTCGACCGCAAAACAGTTGGCGATTGTGAAGTTTTTAAGTATTGTCAGTTGAGTTCAGTTTTTTAAGATTTTCAAAGATTTTTTCAATTAAGTTTGACCACAGTCTGTATTGGGTACTTGTGTACCAATAAACCTGTAAAAAGATCTTCTCTTGTGTTTCTCGAACCTTCGTAAACCGGGAGAGGCGGGTAGCTTCCCTTTTGGGTACGATAATAACAATCATTAATACTTGCCTAATAGAGCAACTGGAACGGCATTGACTTGGATGGGAGTAGGATGAATGAATTTCATATCAGTAATTGCTTTCAATAAGGGTCTTGACAGATTCATTTGGTGGAAGCTTGTATATTCATCAGTATTACTCTCAACTGTTTCATAGAAATCACTGTCCACTTTTTTTTTCTTGTGTTTTTTTTCTACCACCTTAATTTTGTCATGTTGTAATTCGTCTTCTGATAGTTCAGATGCACTATTTTCTTCATTAGCTTCTTCATCGCTATTCTCAACATCATCATTTTCTAGACGTGCTCTTTTAATTTTGTCATCAGTTTTACTTTTGGCGTTTCTTTTTATGTACTTGCTAATGTCATTCCATGGGTCTTTGTTGTATTCTTCTGTAGATGTAACAAATGAGAAGTTGCTATCGAAGTCACCACGTGTTATATTTTTTCCAGATTTCGGTTGATGCTGAAAGAAAAAAGTTAATCCTAACAATATGAACTTCATTTGAATCAATACGTACATCTAATTCTGCTTCTGAATCTTCTGAAAAATATTCAATTTCATCGCCATCATAAATTGTCTTTATTATCTCCATTTTGGCAATTTTTTTTCTCTTCGGTTATGAATTATGAATATTGATAATTCCAGTTAGTTGGGTTAGGACACTGAACAAGGGTTATGTTGGTCTGTGGTTAGGAAGTCTATTACAAATCATAGAGAAAATAATATATCTTCTATGATTCCATACCGAAGACGTAGCCGTAGCCACTAGCCACAGAACAAATATGTAAGGCCGTAGCTAAGATGTAAAGAACCAAAGTTATTCTACAATGGCAGTCCAAAGATCGAAGCGCCTTTTTCGGCAAAAATTCCAAACTACAAAATCAGTAATGCTTTGAGATCCTTTGTGTTTCGCGTGTTTTCGAGCCTTATTTTGTTTCATATCATCATATCCAGGTATTCTTGAGTGATATTCCGAAGTTTTTATAGTGTTCTGAACAGATGAATTAGTATTCAAATAAAAATTGTTGAGAAGGTTTTTATGTCAGTATTCAGTGTTATTCATTTAAAATATTTTTTTGATATATTCATTTGACGGCATCGACTGCTGTGGTCATTAGCCGGATATCGGTTTTCTCACTTTAGGTGAATGCGAATCTCACATCCAAGTTTTGCCATGTAAGGACAATAATACTCCCGCAGAACAGGTGATCCCAGCCAATAAAGAAACACACATATACGCACAAACCATATATCTAATAATTCCTATATGGCTAATTAGGCAATCCAATCCACGTGGCGCCCTGCCTCCAGATAACCTATAAATTTTCTGACAGGTCGCTGGCTTGCAGTAAATACGAGGAATTTTATTATCTTATATGCATTTCATGAGTGAACGAGTGAGTTTTTATGATTTCTAATATCAAAAAGTATCCTGAAGTATCAATGACGAAGAAAATTTCACTCAATCATATGATTACAACTTTTAGTATTGGGAGCCCGAAGAGATTGAAGAGAAAGTATTGGAAAAGGATTAAGGAATAATAATCAGAGCTCTGTCCCTGTAACTTCTTTATCCTTTTATATGATATAAATTTAAATATTCATCAGTTTTACATTTTACATGAACTGAATACTGCTTATTTCAGTGTCGACGAAGAAACATTCACTTTAGTTTCTTATCTTCTATATTGTCACCGGCTTGAAGATAGCTGACAATTCTCAGCTGACAATCTGACCTCGTACGAATAAATTTCGTGCATTGTTGCCAAATTTATCCGTTGCAAATCCTTGATTCGAATAAACAAGTGGAGTTTTCACACTGACAATTTACTTAGAATTCGACCGATTTCTAAAATAAAGAGATATTTTCAGGTGAAAATATCATAAAATAATTGTAAAGCTGACAAATACTTTGTTTTTCGGTTTAAGTACAGATTGTTTTTCGTGTTTTGTCTGCTGAAACAATCCGTTGACGCACACGTACGATTCGATTCATTTTTGGCAGAATAATCAGACAGTGCATATCACAGCAATATTCTGAAAATCAGATGAAACAAACGAACGCTATACAGGGTGTTTTTGTAAGAATGTCAGCTGATAATATCTGATGACGCACACGTACGATTTCGTTCATTTTTGGTAGAAAGATTAGTCTATGTACATCAAAGCGATGTGCCAAAAATCAGATGTTGCACAAAACAAACAAACACTATACAGGGTGTTTCTGGAAAAATGTGATCTGATAATATCTGATGACGCACACTTACGATTTCGTTCATTTTTGGCAGAAAGATTAGTCTATGTACATAGAAGCAGTATTTCGAAAAACAGGGTATTTTTGGAAAAATGTCCGCTGATTATATCTGATGTCGCACACGTACGTTTTCGTTCATTTTTGGCAAAAAGATTAGTCCATGTACATCAAAGCGATGTGCCAAAAATCAGGTGTTGCACGAAACAAAAAAACACTATACAGGGTGTTTTTGGAAAAATGTCAGCTGATAATATCTGATGACGCACACGTACGATTTCGTTCATTTTTGGCAAAAAGATCAGTCCCTGAATATCAAAGCGATGTGCCAAAAATCAGGTGTTGCACAAAACAAACAAACACTATACAGGGTGTTTTTGGAAAAATGTTAGCTCATTATATCTGATGACGCACACGTACGATTTCGTTCATTTTTGGCAAAAAGATTAATCCCAGACTATCAAAGCGATGTGCGAAAAATCAGGTGTTGCACGAAACAAACAAACACTATACAGGGTGTTTTTGGAAAAATGTCAGCTGATAATATCTGATGACGCACACGTACGATTTCGTTCATTTTTGGCAAAAAAATTAGTCCCAGACTATCAAAGCGATGTGCGAAAAATCAGGTGTTGCACGAAACAAACAAACTCTATACAGGGTGTTTTTGGAAAAATGTCAGCTCATTATATCTGATGACGCACACGTACGATTTCGTTTATTTTTGGCAAAAAAATTAATCCCAGACTATCAAAGCGATGTGCGAAAAATCAGGTGTTGCACGAAACAAACAAACACTATACAGGGTGTTTTTGGAAAAATGTCAGCTCATTATATCTGATGACGCACACGTACGATTTCGTTCATTTTTGGCAAAAAAATTAGTCCCAGACTATCAAAGCGATGTGCAAAAAATCAGGTGTTGCACGAAACAAACAAACACTATACAGGGTGTTTTTGGAAAAATGTCAGCTGATAATATCTGATGACGCACACGTACGATTTCGTTCATTTTTGGCAAAAAGATTAGTCCCTGAATATCAAAGCGATGTGCTTAAAATCAGGTGTTGCACAAAACAAACAAACACTATACAGGGTGTTTTTGGAAAAATGTCAGCTCATTATATCTGATGACGCACACGTACGATTTCGTTCATTTTTGGCGAAAAAATTAGTCCCAGACTTTCAAAGCGATGTGCGAAAAATCAGGTGTTGCACGAAACAAACAAACACTATACAGGGTGTTTTTGGAAAAATGTCAGCTCATTATATCTGATGACGCACACGTACGATTTCGTTCATTTTTGGCAAAAAGATTAGTCCCAGACTATCAGAGCGATGTGCCAATAATCAGGTGTTGCACGAAACAAACAATCACTATACAGGGTGTTTTTGGAAAAATGTCAGCTGATAATATCTGATGACGCACACGTAGGATTTCGTTCATTTTTGGCGAAAAGATTAGTCCCAGACTATCAAAGCGATGTGCGAAAAATCAGGTGTTGCACGAAACAAACAAAGACTATACAGGGTGTTTTTGGAAAAATGTCAGCTGATAATATCTGATGACGCACACGTAGGATTTCGTTCATTTTTGGCGAAAAGATTAGTCCCTGAATAACAAAGCGATGTGCGAAAAATCAGGTGTTGCACGAAATAAACAAACACTATACAGGGTGTTTTTGGAAAAATGTCAGCTGATAATATCTGATGACGCACACGTACGATTTCGTTCATTTTTGGCAGAAAGATTAGTCTATGTACACCAAAGCGATGTGCCAAAAATCAGGTGTTGCACGAAACAAACAAACACTATACAGGGTGTTTTTGGAAAAATGTCAGCTCATTATATCTGATGACGCACACGTACGATTTCGTTCATTTTTGGCAAAAAAATTAGTCCCAGACTATCAAAGCGATGTGCCAAAAATCAGGTGTTGCACGAAACAAACAAACACTATACAGGGTGTTTTTGTAAAAATGTCAGCTCATTATATCTGATGACGCACACGTACGATTTCGTTCATTTTTGGCAAAAAGATTAGTCCCTGAATATCAAACTGACTTGCTATTACCTGTTTATGGTAATCAGATGTTTTCCAAAATTATGCACTATTTGGGAGTGTATCATCATTATTCAACTCATTTTCGTCATTTTTATTTTCGTCTGATAATTCATAACTATTATGACAAAACTCTTCCTCCGAGCACCTCGGTGTTGAACTCGGTGTTGAAGAATGCATACCGTTGTTCTTTTGTTCCGATTTAGAATAAAAGTTCGAGTACTCTGAATTCCTTCGAATGATACGAAGAAATGTGCTCGGATGCATTTTTTTGCCATATTTTTTCGAAATGGTACTGCATACGTCTTTCAGAATATGATTGTTGTTTCTCATATTTAGTAGGTCACTGAATTCAATTGATGACATTTCGTCTTTCAATTTATTCAGTATATTGAAGACTAACCTATTGTGACACTGTTTTTTGAAGGACATATTGAGTTGTATAATTCTCGATAAAAGGAGAATACAAAAATTTCACAACAGATAGAACCAAAACTAAAAATCCAATACAGTGGAGGAAAATAAACAACGAAAAAATCCTATCCTTAAGTAAAAAAGAAACACACCAAAGAAGAAACAAAAAATATATTAAAAAACTGGATATATAAAAGTAAAAATACCAATAATCCTAATAGAAATTCCTGAATACGAAAAAATAATTCGAGAATCACAAAATATTCAACAGAAACAGATAAATTGAACAGAACAAAAAATCATTTATAAATAAGAATTTGAAACAAAAAATAATACACAAAATTAAGAATATTGATCAAAAAAACCCTGCCGCAATGGCGCAATTCAAGAATTCAAACGAACAATAACTTTCCTATCGAGACCAACTCAAATAGTACCGCATAATATAACGTCTATATAGCTCCTATCGCTATTCGAATTCGAATGAAGAAGCTCGGTATCGCGATTTAACAAGTAAACTCGGTTCGAATCGGAAGCTTTCGGAAATGCTACTAATTCGAAAGTACATATGTTTGTTAATCTTTCACGTAAACGTCGTAAACACTACTTGATAGATTTGGATGAAAATTTGTACAGATATAGATGCATAGAAATACCTGGTGTTGGCACTGATTAGATTTTGTTTAAGACTTTCTTGTCGATCGAAAACGTGATATTTTGTGCAGCTTTTCATTTCTCCCGAAAGGGATCGCGTTTTTTGTCGTTGCCGCAGTAGCGCCACGACCGATAAATATTGCGGATTTATTCCGGAACTAGACCAAAATCTGAAATCTAGGATGCCGTTTTGATCTACAAATTTTGGTCACGATTTTTAGTAGGGAGTCGTTACACCAGGTGTTCTATGCATCTATGTACAGATGTAGACTATGATCTGAAATAACATATAGGCTACTTTTATTTCGAAACTATAGTTTCAATTCGGCTCTCCGCTAGAGAGAAAAAAATTGTATTCGATATCTCAAGAACGGTACCGTTTTATGGTGAAAGAATTTTCGGTATTGGTCATACGTATGATTGTTAGTATTGCTGCTAGATCTGAAAGGAGTTTTTACAACCATTTTCGAAAATGTTCAAAAATTCAGCAATAACTTGGGAATGGTCCGCGCAATCTGAAAATGATTTTCAATAGAATTCAATATGGAACGGATGCAATTAAGAATCTTCAAACTAGTTTTTGGTATATTGCATTGATACGCATAGTATGATCTTTTTGCCAAAAACGAATCGAATCATACGTGTGCGTCATCAGATATTATCAGCTGACACTTTTCCGAGACTTTTCCAAAAACACCCTGTACAGCGTTTGTTTGTTTCGTGCAACACCTGTTTTTCGAAATACTGCTTTGATGTACATAGACTAATCTTTCTGCCAGAAATGAACGAAATCGTACGTGTGCGTCATCAGATATTATCAGATGACATTTTTCCAAAAACACCCTGTATAGTGTTTGTTTGTTTCGTGCAACACCTGATTTTTCGCACATCGCTTCGATAGTCTGGGACTAATTTTTTTGCCAAAAATGAACGAAATCGTACGTGTGCGTCATCAGATATAATGAGCTGACATTTTTCCAAAAACACCCTGTATAGTGTTTGTTTGTTTCGTGCAACACCTGATTTTTGGCACATCGCTTTGGTGTACATAGACTAATCTTTCTGCCAAAAATGAACGAAATCGTACATGTGCGTCATCAGATATAATGAGCTGACATTTTTCCAAAAACACCCTGTATAGTGTTTGTTTATTTCGTGCAACACCTGATTTTTCGCACATCGCTTTGTTATTCAGGGACTAATCTTTTCGCCAAAAATGAACGAAATCGTACGTGTGCGTCATCAGATATTATCAGCTGACATTTTCCAAAAACACCCTGTATAGTGTTTGTTTGTTTCGTGCAACACCTGATTTTTCGCACATCGCTTTGATATTCAGGGACTAATCTTTTTGCCAAAAATGAACGAAATCGTACGTGTGCGTCATCAGATATTATCAGCTGACATTTTTCCAAAAACACCCTGTATAGTGTTTGTTTGTTTCGTGCAACACCTAATTTTTGGCACATCGCTTTGATATTCAGGGACTAATCTTTTCGCCAAAAATGAACGAAATCGTACGTGTGCGTCATCAGATATTATCAGCTGACATTTTCCAAAAACACCCTGTATAGTGTTTGTTTGTTTCGTGCAACACCTGATTTTTCGCACATCGCTTTGATAGTCTGGGACTAATTTTTTTGCCAAAAATGAACGAAATCGTACGTGTGCGTCATCAGATATAATGAGCTGACATTTTTCCAAAAACACCCTGTATAGTGTTTGTTTGTTTCGTGCAACACCTGATTTTTCGCACATCGCTTTGAAAGTCTGGGACTAATTTTTTTGCCAAAAATGAACGAAATCGTACGTGTGCGTCATCAGATATTATCAGCTGACATTTTCCAAAAACACCCTGTATAGTGTTTGTTTGTTTCGTGCAACACCTGATTTTTCGCACATCGCTTTGATAGTCTGGGACTAATTTTTTTGCCAAAAATGAACGAAATCATACGTGTGCGTCATCAGATATAATGAGCTGACATTTTTCCAAAAACACCCTGTATAGTGTTTGTTTGTTTCGTGCAACACCTGATTTTTCGCACATCGCTTTGAAAGTCTGGGACTAATTTTTTTGCCAAAAATGAACGAAATCGTACGTGTGCGTCATCAGATATTATCAGCTGACATTTTCCAAAAACACCCTGTATAGTGTTTGTTTGTTTCGTGCAACACCTGATTTTTCGCACATCGCTTTGATAGTCTGGGACTAATTTTTTTGCCAAAAATGAACGAAATCATACGTGTGCGTCATCAGATATAATGAGCTGACATTTTTCCAAAAACACCCTGTATAGTGTTTGTTTGTTTCGTGCAACACTTGATTTTTGGCACATCGCTTTGATATTCAGGGACTAATTTTTTGCCAAAAATGAACGAAATCGTACCTGTGCGTCATCAGATATTATCAGCTGACATTTTTCCAAAAACACCCTGTATAGTGTTTGTTTGTTTCGTGCAACACCTGATTTTTGGAATATTGCTCTTATGTGTATAGACTGATTTTTTTGCCAAAAATGAAAGAAATCGTACGTGTGCGTCATCAGATATTACCAGCTGACATTTTTCCAAAAATACCCCGTATAGCGTTTGTTTGTGTTGTGCAACACCTGATCTTTGGAACATCGCTTTGATATTTATAGACTAATCTTCATTCTTTTGGCGAAAAATGAATCGAATCATGCGTGTGTTTTGACTTTCAAGGAGAATTGATATTTCAACTGAAATTAATTACATATCAACGCTATATTCATGTTGAATACAAAAGAAATCACCTTCTACTAAACCATACAGTTGTTTTATACTGCACTTTTGAGTGCTCGCTTTTTTCGAATGTCAGAATTCAAAGGATTTTAAGCATCCTAACATTTTAGAGAAATTAAGAAACGTGGCAACAGCGCTTGAATTCCTCACGATTGTCAGCTGGGAATTGTCAGCTATCTTCAGGCCGGTCCCTTTCCTTGCCGAGAACCTATCAATTAATTCCTATATTATATACGGCAATACTCCTTTAAGTATTAGATTGAACATGGGTTTGTATGAAGAAGTAAGAACCATATATGGAGCGCTTACAGTGACCAGGTTGAAACTTTTGGCCTGTTTAAACAACAAGTTGGCCAGACTGGAATGTAGGAGAAACTTCTTATTAAGTTGCCGATCATTGGGATTACTACCTAGACATATAGTTCAAAGTCTGAGATGTTCTACCAATCTACTTGGATCAGGAAATCGTACCAATTCTAGGATAATGTCGTTCAGCCAGAAGGTATCGTTGAAGCTGTTGAATCTTGAAATAGAGATAACGTTCAGGGACGTCCATCACATTAGACATAAGATAGACACCACCAGTCATTTATGTCGTTCATCACTCCCATCCAATGTTTTTGATAGATTTAATTTAACTCAAGTGAAGGCTTACAATACTGCTTTTAAACATCATAAAAAGATTCTTGAACAAAAGTTGAATAACCTAAAATGCTCACATGTAAAACTTATTAAAATACAGTCTAACTGGTTCAAGAATTACACGAACACTGAGTTCCCAAATGTTGCCACCACGGTCCTTAGTCTTGGCCCGAAATTCTGTTATGTTCCTCCACCAAAAAGTGTTTCTGTGATGTCTGTTTTGGCAGATGTGGAGTCCATTGTTAGTTTGGCACCTACGGAAGCTCAGGACATTATGAGACTTAGATGTGCTAATGTGTTGACCAATTTTTTCCATCAGAGCTCGCAGTCTCCAACTTTACATTATAATATGTTCCTCTCCACAAAATTTTTCTTAAAACAACATCCTGATGTCATCATCCTACAATCGGACAAGGGAAATATTACTGTGGCAATGAAGAGGACAGAATACGAAGATAAGATGGCCACTCTACTTCGGGATCCAACTGTCTACAAAAAACTTAGGTCCAGCCCCACATCGGGTACCCAGAGTAGATTGAATAGGTTAGTAAAAAACCTTAAAGATGGTGGTTTCGTTAGCCCAGCGGTTGCTAGTGGTCTCACCTGCTATAAAGGTATACCACCTTGTATATATGGTATATATGGACCTAAGGTTCACAAACCTGATTTGCCATTTCCCCATTGTTTCCACGATTGGTTCGTCTACCTCACATCTTTGTGGATTTATGGCCGAAATTTTGAGTGCCTCCTTCGTGGATTACCATACGTATGCGGTCAAGGATATCTTCGCATTCGCGGAGAAAATAAATGGTTTGATAATTCCATCGCAATACGTGGTGGTTTCGCTAGATGTTGTTAGTCTATTCACTAACATTTCAAAGCAACTGATGGTCAACATCATCAGCCAAGAATGGCATAGGATCTCTTCTCACACCAATATCCCTAAAGATCAATTTTTAAACATTATTGTGTTCATTTTTGACTCAAATTTTTTCTCTTATAAAGGAGAATTTTATACCCAAATCCATGGCTGTCCCATGGGGGGACGTCTCAGTCCCATACTTGCATCCATAGTCATGTCCTCATTGCTCACTACATGTATACCAAAGCTATCCTTCTCGCTTGGGTTCATTTATCAATATGTTGATGACCTCATACTGTCCCTACCTGAGGACAAGGTAGAAGAAATAATAGATGTTTTTAATTCATATGACCAATACATAAATTTCACAGTGGAAGAGGAGACTGAGATGTCGGTTCCTTTTTTGGACACCAGAGTGGTTAGATCCAGTGAAGGTGAGATCAGGTTGGACTGGTACCAGAAACCTTCTTCATCAAGCCGATACATACATTATCTCTCACATCATAGCTGGAACCTTAAACTGAATGTGATAAACCAACTTAAAAATAGGATTACAACCATTACGGCCGTATTCGCCGTATACTATTAAGCCAAGCTTAAAGCTTAAGCTCGCTTAACTTTATAATTTTGTATGCTCCGTATCCATGAACGCCTTTAGGCTGGCTTAACTCTAAGCGGCCATATTCGGCAGCTTTATATTTTAAGCCAGGCTTATAATGACATCATAACGCCACTTTTTTGATATTGTCAAAAATATAAATATTAGTATTTGCCCTTTTGGTATTAGGAGGTGAAGAAGTATACCAATGATGGAATTAGAAGATGAAATCCTTCTGGAAGATGATAATAGCATATTAGATGTTATTGATTTCGGATTTCCAAAAAGAATTTTCTGGAGCCCCAACTATTTCGAGGAGATGGATGATATGGCCTTTAATAGAACATTCCGACTGATAAAGTCTACAACACTATAAGTGCTGGAGCTCTTAGAAGATGCTTTAGAATTCGAAAACGAATTGTATACAAAATATTTATATCTTTTACCTTCTTTAATCAATACAATGTATAAAGACAAAACACAATATCCCAAGAGTAATGCACAATGGCATTCCCCCACCTCCAGTGTGCCTGAATATGGAGGAATTGGAATATTGAGTCCAACAAGGAGACATACCCCGATTAATTCTCAGAAAAATTTATTGCATCACTTTAGAAATTTTATTATAGACAATTACTTTGGAAATCTGTTATTAAAAGTATTTGAAGTAAATAGGTAGTAGTATTTATAAATATAATCATGTTGAAATTCTCAGTGAGAATGATTTCCAGTTTCCTAGTCGATCATGGCGATGTCTCCCTTCCAGAGTATGTGTTTTCTGCGCTATTATCGTCTACTATATATTCCACTTCTTCTTCATCTGGGTCTCTATTCAGACTAGTGCTTTCATCTCCATCATCATCGAATTTGTTTTCAACACCCACCAATGTATTTTTATCGATATTCGACATTGAAAGACTGTCAGTCTCATCCCTTTCTATCTTTGGTAGTGGGCCACCGCCAGTAGTTACTTCCTTCTTTTCTTCCGCCAAGGTTTTCCTAAGCTCTTTTTTCTATCTTCGTAGCATTTCTTCAAAGAAACCATACCAGTAGATGTAGATGCGTTGAACTCTTCTGTGATCTGCTGCTAGGTCTTTTCCTTTTTCTCATCCTCTATTATGGATGATATGATACTACATAACTAGACACGTAAATATAAATGAGAATTTAGAAATCGAAATCACGATCCATCACTTTCAATTATGACTTTTCACGTTTGACACGTGAAATATTTTTGAAACGCTTGAAAAAAGCAATGTTGCCCAGTTTTTTTCACGCTTAGCTGAGCCACGTTTATCGTACTGCGGTACATAACGCATAAGTTTAAGCTTGGCTCAAATTTTAAGCGCGCTTAGGGAAGCTTCGCTTAAGAGGGAAAACGGCGAATACGGCCGTTACTCACATAAATTATCGCCATGGTTCACTGTCCCGTCTGGAACATATTTTGATCAACAACGGATATCCGAGAACGCTTGTGAGGAAGATCCTTTGGAGCACCACTGCCATACCACCAGACTCCCCTCCCCGTGCCGTTCCTGTCGAGGGAGAGAATTCACATGCTATTCCTTTAGATGCACCACACAAATATAGATCCTTACCCTATGTGTCACAATTATCCACCAAGCTCTCACACATTTTCTCTGAGATAGAGCAATTAAGGGTGGCCAAATATAACCTCATTACAGGCAGATCTGTTCTTACCAAACTAAAGGACAAGATTCCCCGACCTTTAATTTCTGACTGTGTTTACAGTATACCATGCTTGGACTGCGAGGGAGTATACGTTGGCCAGACATCACAAACCATCACAAGAAGAATCACTCTTCACAAAAGTGATGTGAGAGTTCACCCTGAACGTTGTGCTTTGGCCCTCCACTCATCAAGACTAGGACATCGGTTCAACTTTGAGGATTTCAAGATCTTGGATAGAGCATCCAATTATCAAAAAAGGACCTTTTTACAAATGTGTCACATTAGAGCTAACTCTAATAACGTTAACAAAAAAACTGATGTTGCAAAACTCAGCAGCATATATAGTTACCTTCTTTCAAGAGAATTTAATTGTAATCCCCCTTGATGTTTCAATTCTTTGGTGAACGTTTTTTGGCTGGGAGACCCTACGATCTGCTTACACCTCGTTTCCTAATTTTTTGATGATACCTGGTATATGTGTCATAGACAGTTCTTTCTTTTGTCGCTTGTCCTTCTGTGGCTGTCGTTTTCAGTCTGTGTCCTGTCGGTTTCTTTTACCACAGAACACCAAATATAAGAAATGCAAACTCCCTACTAAACGATGGAAACAAAATTGGCCGCCATGTTAGGTGGCTAAGTAGAGGGGGTAAGGCGGGAATATTCAAATAGGATTTGAATCTCTTCTGTTTGTTTACACTTGAATGAAAGCGGGAAATTATGAAAACAAGAATGTTGATTAATCAATTTATTAAATGAATGTTATTTTCAACATGAGTAAAAAACACCCACATAAAAATTATTATTACAATACTTGTGAAAACCTTTAAATTATTATAATTATTTAATTTAATAATAACTTGTCTCACATGTCAGTGAAATTTATGTCAGCTCTCAGCTTTATGAATAAAATCATTGTCATTTTTTCAGAAACAGGAGGCTTGTATCGTTGTATCGTCTGGATCGTGTAACTGCGAACTATTTAATGAATCAAATAAATTATCAATTAAGTGACAAAACTCAGCAGTATGTAAAGCAGTTGTCTGCAAAAACCCCGATGCACAGAATGTCTCTATTGCTGCTGCTACAGAGTGACTTAGTTGTTGGGCAGCCACTTTCACCTACATCTTCATGTAGGAATCTGAAAAATTAAAATAATTTTCTGTCAATTTAGTGCAGCATCTATACAACCTATTAGAATTATCGAGAAGAAATGCTTGCTTTATGTGGTCCATACAAGCAAACTTCCCTTTCTCAAACTCTAATTTTTCATTAATAATGGAGTTACGAGTACACTTTAAAAGATGAGAAACATCAAATATTGTGAAAACTCGCTGTCCATTTACCACAAAGTGGAAGGGTGAAGGTTTTTCATCGGTGGTATCTGAAACTAAGGAATTCAAGGCAGTTTTATTCGTACTGCCTTGATCACAAACTGTTGCTATAATGTTCAATCCTAGTGCTTGTAATTCCTCAATTATTTCTACTATTATTTTATTTTTTTCACCAGGCGGTAAATTTCTTCTGAAGACACTATTGCAGGACGGATATTTACAAGAATAAGAAATCTTAAGAGCAGATGACGACTTCACTGTACTTCCAGACATATTTGAGGAATCAGAAGCATAAAATTAATCTAAGAAAACAGTCAACTAGGCTAGGAACGATACTTTTACCAATAATATCAACTATGTATGGATAAATATTTACCTGACTACTTACACAGACCAACAAGACAATCCACTTACCCAATCCCGCCAAATCAGCGACAATGTCCTTGAGAAATTGTTGGGTCTTGGTGGGAGAAAATCATACGAAGCGCGAAATTCAAATCGAAATAACATAACCCCTAACTGTCATTGGGAAACGATTCTTGTTTCTGTTTATCCGAATTAACTTATTTTAGAAGTATTGATAACTGGCAATCAGATGGATTTGAATAATATTGTGCTCGAATAAATAATGAAAATGGATTTAATGATCTAGGAGTTTATGTTAATTAAAACCTTTAATTCTGATGGGATCTAACTTTAACTAAATTTTCGAAACAGCTGACCTTAAATTAAGATAATTGTACATTCCAGGTGAATGAGAAGATATTTCACATCTTTAATACACCTCACCTAATGAGGAATGTGATAATGACTCCTGAAGTGGAATTTGAGACCTAAAAATTGCTACTAAGCTGTCAGATGCTCATATATACCGAACTGCATTTCAGAAGATGAAAGTTTAATATGCGACACAAATATTCAGTTCAACGGTGGTCTTTTGAATATGTTCGCAAATGTTAAGAATAATGTGTGGAAATACTAATCTTGCATTCAAAATATGGTCGGTTCTGCAATCACAACTTTCCAAACCGAAAGTATTCCTTGAACTTGACAATCCCTGAAAAGCTGTACAATACCGAGGACGAGTCGAAAATGAAGAATCGAAGATAATTATATGGATTCTCAACAAAAAAATCCTCCATTCGAGAATTTTCATTAGCAAAATATGAAAACAAAACATTGATATGACGTTTCACGTAATTGACATTTCATTTATTTCAATCTCGCATGGACACGAGAACTCATCGGTCTTATTCGGTTTTGTCTGCGCTCTGATTGGCCGCCTCCCGTTTTAATCGTTTTCCAAAGCAATCTAATGTGAAATCTGGCGGCTGAGACAAGGACAGAAAACACAACAAGGTTACAAAACACGCGACCAATAGCTAGGAACTAAATTGACAGAGTGCCAAGTCTTGTTGGTCTGTGCTACTTACCTGCATACATCGAGAAAAAGGCTAACTGCATGCAAACATTCTTTGAATTAAATTTCGGAGGTTTTCAATCTTCGATCAGTCTGTCAATCAGAAGAAACTTACGTCGAATCTTATATCCAGGACCTTGAACAAATAATGATTTCACTTTAGATATGTCGCAGTCGGATTCTAAAATCCGTCATTTTGCCAAATGACTAGTCATTTTGTAAACTGACGAACGTTTTCTAAAACGCTTTCAAGATACAAATCGTTTTACAATCGGCCTGAAATTTTCAGTCGGTTGGTAAACCGCGTATAACGTATCAGACGGATTGTCATATCCTACACCCTTTAAAACGTTCCACCTGAAACTACTTCAGTTTTATGTGCAATTGGTGACGTTCACGCAATTTTATAAATTACGACATATTTAAATCTTTCAATATGGAAAATTTAGAGAAATCCGTGGAGAAGGATATTTTTTATCACGAACTAGAGAATTACTATTCTGTTGAGTAACCTAACCTATAATAGGGATTTGCGAATGAATTTGTTATTGCTCATTTGTTCTTCTGTGAAGTTCATTTGAACATGTCCTTTGATAATTTATTGATTGATTTAAAATACAGAGAAAAAGCAGAACGGTTCTTGTCACAGATAGGTATTATGGAAACTTAATTTTTGGTGGAATCGCTTCTCGGCGTAATAATTTACTCATAAATATGTGGTTTTTAGATTCTCCAATTTTCTCATATAAAAATTAATACCTGGACAATGATTGATATTATTATTCAGTTTTTTAGATTTTTAAATGATGTTGTTTGGAATAGCAAATCAATCGGTAGCGAAATTATTCCGGCATTATTTCAGAAATTCCCAAAATCACAAAAGCAAGTCTTTTGTGATTTTGTCGATAATAAAATATTAAAATAATAAGTGTGAATATTATTTTTCTTTTATTATTTCTGTATCCAGAATAATGAAGTACAGCTAATTATACAAATATAACAGATATTCGATTTGCATCAAGACACGAAACGTTTTCATAATACGATTCAAATGATTTGACAATCCGTCGGATGCGTTGTTCGCAGTTAACAAACTGACTAAAAATATCAGACCGATTGTAAAACGATCTTCATTTCAAGAGCGTTTTAGAAAACGTTCGTCAGTTTACAAACTGCCTAGTCATTTCGCAAACTGACGGATTTTAGAATCCGACTGCGACAGATATATTCAAATCAAACTTAATCAAATCACACATTCATCACCAGGCAAAAGTAAACAAAAACTGACTGACAGTTGGCACCGGCCACCAGCACTACAAGTTCTGCGCATGCTTGGCGGCCATGTTAGGTGGCAACCAATCAAAAGCTGCTTCCCAATTTTGTACTTCAGTTTCATACCCCTGTCTTTTACCTCGTTGACATTTTGATGTTCTATGGTTACCACCTTATAACCTCATTCTGGAATATATGAAGAAAAATGGGGCATTCTAATGACCTGTCAAAACAAATTCTCAATATGGCAGCTGAGGGCAAACCATAGAACTCATAGTACATGTACTATAAGTTCTATGGCGCAAACAATACTTTGCATCTTAAAAAGACTATCAACAACAACAACAACAAATACACACAACTAATTTATTCACCAGGTTCCTTATGACGTGTTATGACACTTCAGAAAGTTGTTTGCCCCATAGACAACTTGTTGTCTATGGTTTGCCCTCAGCAGACGCCATTTTAGGTCACGTGATTTAGAATGGCTAATTTTCCTTGCGACATTTTATCAATATCAATTGGTTATTATTTTAATTTGTTTATGACTTACCATGATTGTTCGTTCCTGTCACGCACTACATTCACAGTTATGGTCTAATTTAATTCCAGCCTAGTTAGCTGTAAGTGTAAAATTGTTTCATTTTAGATTTATTGTTTGTAATTTCTGGATTTTTTTTTTGTAGAGTCCTGAGGAAGGACATAATCGATGTCCGAAATATAGACACAGTTAGCAAATTGGTTGTGCATCAATTATAGTGGCCCCTTTCCTTGCCGAGAACCTATCAATTAATTCCTATATTATATACGGCAATACTCCTTTAAGTATTAGATTGAACATGGGTTTGTATGAAGAAGTAATAATAATATGGAGCGCTTACAGTGACCAGGTTGAAACTTTTGGCCCGTTTAAACAACAAGTTGGCCAGACTGGAATGTAGGAGAAACTTCTTATTAAGTTGCCGATCATTGGGATTACTACCTAGACATATAGTTCAAAGTCTGAGATGTTCCCCCAATCTACTTGGATCAGGAAATCGTACCAATTCTAGGATAATGTCGTTCAGCCAGAAGGTATCGTTGAAGCTGTTGAATCTTGAAATAGAGATAACGTTCAGGGACGTCCATCACATTAGACATAAGATAGACACCACCAGTCATTTATGTCGTTCATCACTCCCATCCAATGTTTTTGATAGATTTAATTTAACTCAAGTGAAGGCTTACAATACTGCTTTTAAACATCATAAAAAGATTCTTGAACAAAAGTTGAATAACCTAAAATGCTCACATGTAAAACTTATTAAAATACAGTCTAACTGGTTCAAGAATTACACGAACACTGAGTTCCCAAATGTTGCCACCACGGTCCTTAGTCTTGGCCCGAAATTCTGTTATGTTCCTCCACCAAAAAGTGTTTCTGTGATGTCTGTTTTGGCAGATGTGGAGTCCATTGTTAGTTTGGCACCTACGGAAGCTCAGGACATTATGAGACTTAGATGTGCTAATGTGTTGACCAATTTTTTCCATCAGAGCTCGCAGTCTCCAACTTTACATTATAATATGTTCCTCTCCACAAAATTTTTCTTAAAACAACATCCTGATGTCATCATCCTACAATCGGACAAGGGAAATATTACTGTGGCAATGAAGAGGACAGAATACGAAGATAAGATGGCCACTCTACTTCGGGATCCAACTGTCTACAAAAAACTTAGGTCCAGCCCCACATCGGGTACCCAGAGTAGATTGAATAGGTTAGTAAAAAACCTTAAAGATGGTGGTTTCGTTAGCCCAGCGGTTGCTAGTGGTCTCACCTGCTATAAAGGTATACCACCTTGTATATATGGTTTACCTAAGGTTCACAAACCTGATTTGCCACTTCGCCCCATTGTTTCCACGATTGGTTCGTCTACCTCACATCTTTGTGGATTTATGGCCGAAATTTTGAGTGCCTCCTTCGTGGATTACCATACGTATGCGGTCAAAGATGTCTTCGCATTCGCGGAGAAAATAAATGGTTTGATAATTCCATCGCAATACGTGGTGGTTTCGCTAGATGTTGTTAGTCTATTCACTAACATTTCAAAGCAACTGATGGTCAACATCATCAGCCAAGAATGGCATAGGATCTCTTCTCACACCAATATCCCTAAAGATCAATTTTTAAACATTATTGTCTTCATTTTTGACTCAAATTTTTTCTCTTATAAAGGAGAATTTTATACCCAAATCCATGGCTGTCCCATGGGGGGACGTCTCAGTCCCATACTTGCATCCATAGTCATGTCCTCATTGCTCACTACATGTATACCAAAGCTATCCTTCTCGCTTGGGTTCATTTATCAATATGTTGATGACCTCATACTGTCCCTACCTGAGGACAAGGTAGAAGAAATAATAGATGTTTTTAATTCATATGACCAATACATAAATTTCACAGTGGAAGAGGAGACTGAGATGTCGGTTCCTTTTTTGGACACCAGAGTGGTTAGATCCAGTGAAGGTGAGATCAGGTTGGACTGGTACCAGAAACCTTCTTCATCAAGCCGATACATACATTATCTCTCACATCAACCTCTGTGAAGTTAAAAGACCGTTTCCAGCAGACCGTTTGCCGGACATACCCGAACGCACGGACCAGTGGCGTACGATCGAATTTATTTTTATCGGAAAATATTGATCCCATCATCATGAAAATTCAGACGAGGGTTCGGTATGATGATTTGATCATAACACAAGAAGATTATAGAATTCCTATGGATTCACGGGGTAATTTTCTCCACCCTTATAATGCGAAAATTTCTATCTCGAGAACTATTCGCCGGAGCACATACAGATTTTGGTGGTAGATTCCTTATGCCGAGACGAACATTTTACGAAAAAATGATGGACTTCCCGTGGGATTCAGGGGTTGAATTCGCAACCCTTAAACTTCAAATATTCCTATCTCGGGAACTATTCGCCGGAGCACATACAGATTTTGGTGGTAGATTCCTTATGCCTAGACAAACATTTGACGAAAAAATGATGGACTTCCCGTGGGATTCAGGGGTTGAATTCGCAACCCTTAAAGTTTAAAAATTTCTTTCTCTGGAACTATTCGCCGGAGCACATACAGATTTTGGTGGTAGATTCCTTATGCCCAGACAAACATTTGATGAAAAAATGATGGACTTCCCGTGGGATTCAGGGGTTGAATTCGCAACCCTTAAACTTCAAATATTACTATCTCGGGAACTATTCGCCGGAGCACATACAGATTTTGGTGGTAGATTCCTTATGTCGAGACGAAAATTTGACGAAAAAATGATGGACTTCCCGTGGGATTCAGGGGTTGAATTCGCAACCCTTAAAGTTTAAAAATTTCTTTCTCTGGAACTATTCGCCGGAGCACATACAGATTTTGGTGGTAGATTCCTTATGCCCAGACAAACATTTGATGAAAAAATGATGGACTTCCCGTGGGATTCAGGGGTTGAATTGGCAACCCTTAAACTTCAAAAATTTCTATCTCGGGAACTATTCGCCGGAGCATATACAGATTTTGGTGGTAGATTCCTTATGCCCAGATGAACATTTGTCGAAAAAATTATGGACTTCCCGTGGGATTCAGGGGTTGAATTGGCAACCCTTAAACTTCAAAAATTTCTATCTCGGGAACTATTCGCCGAAGCACATACAGATTTTGGTGGTAGATTCCTTATGCCGAGACGAACATTTTACGAAAAAATGATGGACTTCCCGTGGGATTCAGGGGTTGAATTCGCAACCCTTAAACTTCAAATATTCCTATCTCGGGAACTATTCGCCGGAGCACATACAGATTTTGGTGGTAGATTCCTTATGCCTAGACAAACATTTGACGAAAAAATGATGGACTTCCCGTGGGATTCAGGGGTTGAATTCGCAACCCTTAAAGTTTAAAAATTTCTTTCTATGGAACTATTCGCCGGAGCACATACAGATTTTGGTGGTAGATTCCTTATGCCCAGACAAACATTTGATGAAAAAATGATGGACTTCCCGTGGGATTCAGGGGTTGAATTCGCAACCCTTAAACTTCAAATATTACTATCTCGGGAACTATTCGCCGGAGCACATACAGATTTTGGTGGTAGATTCCTTATGTCGAGACGAAAATTTGACGAAAAAATGATGGACTTCCCGTGGGATTCAGGGGTTGAATTCGCAACCCGTAAACTTCAAATATTCCTATCTCGAGAACAATTCGCCGGAGCACATACAGATTTTGGTGGTAGATTCCTTATGTCGAGACGAAAATTTGACGAAAAAATGATGGACTTCCCGTGGGATTCAGGGGTTGAATTCGCAACCCTTAAACTTCAAATATTCCTATCTCGAGAACTATTCGCCGGAGCACATACAGATTCTGGTGGTAGATTCCTTATGTCGAGACGAAAATTTGACGAAAAAATGATGGACTTCCCGTGGGATTCAGGGGTTGAATTCGCAACCCTTAAACTTCAAAAATTTCTATCTCGGGAACTATTCGCCGGAGCACATACAGATTTTGGTGGTAGATTCTTTATGTCGAGACGAACATTTGACGAAAAAATTATGGACTTCCCGTGGGATTCAGGGGTTGAATTGGCAACCCTTAAACTTCAAAAATTTCTATCTCGGGAACTATTCGCCGGAGCACATACAGATTTTGGTGGTAGATTCCTTATGCCGAGACGAACATTTGAAGAAAAAATGATGGACTTCCCGTGGGATTCAGGGGTTGAATTGGCAACCCTTAAACTTCAAAAATTTCTATCTCGGGAACTATTCGCCGGAGCATATACAGATTTTGGTGGTAGATTCCTTATGCCCAGATGAACATTTGTCGAAAAAATTATGGACTTCCCGTGGGATTCAGGGGTTGAATTGGCAACCCTTAAACTTCAAAAATTTCTATCTCGGGAACTATTCGCCGAAGCACATACAGATTTTGGTGGTAGATTCCTTATGCCGAGACGAACATTTTACGAAAAAATGATGGACTTCCCGTGGGATTCAGGGGTTGAATTCGCAACCCTTAAACTTCAAATATTCCTATCTCGGGAACTATTCGCCGGAGCACATACAGATTTTGGTGGTAGATTCCTTATGCCTAGACAAACATTTGACGAAAAAATGATGGACTTCCCGTGGGATTCAGGGGTTGAATTCGCAACCCTTAAAGTTTAAAAATTTCTTTCTATGGAACTATTCGCCGGAGCACATACAGATTTTGGTGGTAGATTCCTTATGCCCAGACAAACATTTGATGAAAAAATGATGGACTTCCCGTGGGATTCAGGGGTTGAATTCGCAACCCTTAAACTTCAAATATTACTATCTCGGGAACTATTCGCCGGAGCACATACAGATTTTGGTGGTAGATTCCTTATGTCGAGACGAAAATTTGACGAAAAAATGATGGACTTCCCGTGGGATTCAGGGGTTGAATTCGCAACCCGTAAACTTCAAATATTCCTATCTCGAGAACAATTCGCCGGAGCACATACAGATTTTGGTGGTAGATTCCTTATGTCGAGACGAAAATTTGACGAAAAAATGATGGACTTCCCGTGGGATTCAGGGGTTGAATTCGCAACCCTTAAACTTCAAATATTCCTATCTCGAGAACTATTCGCCGGAGCACATACAGATTCTGGTGGTAGATTCCTTATGTCGAGACGAAAATTTGACGAAAAAATGATGGACTTCCCGTGGGATTCAGGGGTTGAATTCGCAACCCTTAAACTTCAAAAATTTCTATCTCGGGAACTATTCGCCGGAGCACATACAGATTTTGGTGGTAGATTCTTTATGTCGAGACGAACATTTGACGAAAAAATTATGGACTTCCCGTGGGATTCAGGGGTTGAATTGGCAACCCTTAAACTTCAAAAATTTCTATCTCGGGAACTATTCGCCGGAGCACATACAGATTTTAGTGGTAGATTCCTTATGCCGAGACGAACATTTGAAGAAAAAATGATGGACTTCCCGTGGGATTCAGGGGTTGAATTGGCAACCCTTAAACTTCAAAAATTTCTATCTCGGGAACTATTCGCCGGAGCATATACAGATTTTGGTGGTAGATTCCTTATGCCCAGATGAACATTTGACGAAAAAATTATGGACTTCCCGTGGGATTCAGGGGTTGAATTGGCAACCCTTAAACTTCAAAAATTTCTATCTCGGGAACTATTCGCCGGAGCACATACAGATTTTGGTGGTAGATTCCTTATGCCGAGACGAACATTTGAAGAAAAAATGATGGACTTCCCGTGGGATTCAGGGGTTGAATTGGCAACCCTTAAACTTCAAAAATTTCTATCTCGGGAACTATTCGCCGGAGCATATACAGATTTTGGTGGTAGATTCCTTATGCCCAGATGAACATTTGACGAAAAAATGATGGACTTCCCGTGGGATTCAGGGGTTGAATTCGCAACCCTTAAACTTCAAAAATTTCTATCTCGGGAACTATTCGCCGGAGCACATACAGATTTTGGTGGTAGATTCCTTATGCCGAGACGAACATTTGACGAAAAAATGATGGACTTCCCGTGGGATTCAGGGGTTGAATTCGCAACCCTTAAACTTCAAAAATTTCTATCTCGGGAACGATTCGCCGGAGCACATACAGATTTTGGTGGTAGATTCCTTATGCCCAGATGAACATTTGACGAAAAAATGATGGACTTCCCGTGGGATTCAGGGGTTGAATTCGCAACCCTTAAACTTCAAAAATTTATATATCTCGGGAACTATTCGCCGGAGCACATACAGATTTTGTTGGTGATATTCATTGTTGCTTCTCATATAAATATATCTTAGCTCTATTTCGGGAGAAGAATGAATCCACAGCAAACTCCACAGTTGTTTCATTGCTTGTGCTAATAAATATAGCACCGAGTACTGTCTCCGATTACTATTAGGAACTAGGAAGATTTGCTTATCTGACCTATTGAACCTCAGCCGAAAAAATCCCGTTACAATATATACCTACTTGTAGAAAGTGGTCAAAAAAACTTTTCTGAATGTATGGTTAAATCTGAGATAGAACTACTTTTCATTTCTCTCGAATGGGGTCGCGCTTTTTCCATTAGCGCAATAGCGTCATGCTCATGACCATGAAATATTTAAGAAGACTAAGTAATAGTGGAAATAATAAGTGTCAAAAATCAGTTAAGAATTGAATCAATTGTGAAGTTCATATAAAAATCTAATTTTTCGCGAAAGGGCCATCTACGATTATGATAATAGAAAAAATACAACGTTCATTGATCTGTATTGACATAATATAAATGTTCGTCTCGGCAAAAGGAATCTACCACCAAAATCTGTATGTGCTCCGGCGAATAGTTCTCGAGATAGGAATATTTGAAGTTTAAGGGTTGCGAATTCAACCCCTGAATCCTACGGGAAGTCCATCATTTTTTCGTCAAATTTTCGTCTCGACATAAGGAATCGACCACCAAAATCTGTATGTGCTCCGGCGAATAGTTCCCGAGATAGGAATATTTGAAGTTTAAGGGTTGCGAATTCAACCCCTGAATCCCACGGGAAGTCCATCGTTTTTTCGTCAAATGTTCCTCTTGGCATAAGGAATCTACCACCAAAATCTGTATGTGCTCCGGCGAATAGTTCTCGAGATAGGAATATTTGAAGTTTAAGGGTTGCGAATTCAACCCCTGAATCCTACGGGAAGTCCATCATTTTTTCGTCAAATTTTCGTCTCGACATAAGGAATCGACCACCAAAATCTGTATGTGCTCCGGCGAATAGTTCCCGAGATAGGAATATTTGAAGTTTAAGGGTTGCGAATTCAACCCCTGAATCCCACGGGAAGTCCATCATTTTTTCGTCAAATATTCCTCTTGGCATAAGGAATCTACCACCAAAATCTGTATGTGCTCCGGCGAATAGTTCTCGAGATAGGAATATTTGAAGTTTAAGGGTTGCGAATTCAACCCCTGAATCCCACGGGAAGTCCATCATTTTTTCGTCAAACTTTCGTCTCGACATAAGAAATCTTCCACCAAAATCTGTATGTGCTCCGGCGAATAGTTCCCGAGATAGACATTTTTGAAGTTTAAGGGTTGTGAATTCAACCCCTGAATCCCACGGGAAGTCCATCATTTTTTCGTCAAATTTTCGTCTCGACATAAGGAATCTACCACCAAAATCTGTATGTGCTCCGGCGAATAGTTCTCGAGATAGTAATATTTGAAGTTTAAGGGTTGCGAATTCAACCCCTGAATCCCACGGGAAGTACATCATTTTTCCGACAAATTTTCGTCTCGAGATAAGGAATCTACCACCAAAATCTGTATGTGCTCCGGCGAATAGTTCCCGAGATAGGAATATTTGAAGTTTAAGGGTTGCGAATTCAACCCCTGAATCCCACGGGAAGTCCATCATTTTTTCGTCAAATGTTCCTCTCGGCATAAGGAATCTACCACCAAAATCTGTATGTGCTCCGGCGAATAGTTCTCGAGATAGGAATATTTGAAGTTTAAGGGTTGCGAATTCAACCCCTGAATCCTACGGGAAGTCCATCATTTTTTCGTCAAATTTTCGTCTCGACATAAGGAATCGACCACCAAAATCTGTATGTGCTCCGGCGAATAGTTCCCGAGATAGGAATATTTGAAGTTTAAGGGTTGCGAATTCAACCCCTGAATCCCACGGGAAGTCCATCGTTTTTTCGTCAAATGTTCCTCTTGGCATAAGGAATCTACCACCAAAATCTGTATGTGCTCCGGCGAATAGTTCTCGAGATAGGAATATTTGAAGTTTAAGGGTTGCGAATTCAACCCCTGAATCCTACGGGAAGTCCATCATTTTTTCGTCAAATTTTCGTCTCGACATAAGGAATCGACCACCAAAATCTGTATGTGCTCCGGCGAATAGTTCCCGAGATAGGAATATTTGAAGTTTAAGGGTTGCGAATTCAACCCCTGAATCCCACGGGAAGTCCATCATTTTTTCGTCAAATATTCCTCTTGGCATAAGGAATCTACCACCAAAATCTGTATGTGCTCCGGCGAATAGTTCTCGAGATAGGAATATTTGAAGTTTAAGGGTTGCGAATTCAACCCCTGAATCCCACGGGAAGTCCATCATTTTTTCGTCAAACTTTCGTCTCGACATAAGAAATCTTCCACCAAAATCTGTATGTGCTCCGGCGAATAGTTCCCGAGATAGACATTTTTGAAGTTTAAGGGTTGTGAATTCAACCCCTGAATCCCACGGGAAGTCCATCATTTTTTCGTCAAATTTTCGTCTCGACATAAGGAATCTACCACCAAAATCTGTATGTGCTCCGGCGAATAGTTCTCGAGATAGTAATATTTGAAGTTTAAGGGTTGCGAATTCAACCCCTGAATCCCACGGGAAGTACATCATTTTTCCGACAAATTTTCGTCTCGACATAAGGAATCTACCACCAAAATCTGTATGTGCTCCGGCGAATAGTTCCCGAGATAGGAATATTTGAAGTTTAAGGGTTGCGAATTCAACCCCTGAATCCCACGGGAAGTCCATCATTTTTTCGTCAAATGTTCCTCTCGGCATAAGGAATCTACCACCAAAATCTGTATGTGCTCCGGCGAATAGTTCTCGAGATAGGAATATTTGAAGTTTAAGGGTTGCGAATTCAACCCCTGAATCCTACGGGAAGTCCATCATTTTTTCGTCAAATTTTCGTCTCGACATAAGGAATCGACCACCAAAATCTGTATGTGCTCCGGCGAATAGTTCCCGAGATAGGAATATTTGAAGTTTAAGGGTTGCGAATTCAACCCCTGAATCCCACGGGAAGTCCATCATTTTTTCGTCAAATATTCCTCTTGGCATAAGGAATCTACCACCAAAATCTGTATGTGCTCCGGCGAATAGTTCTCGAGATAGGAATATTTGAAGTTTAAGGGTTGCGAATTCAACCCCCGAATCCCACGGGAAGTCCATCATTTTTTCGTCAAACTTTCGTCTCGACATAAGAAATCTTCCACCAAAATCTGTATGTGCTCCGGCGAATAGTTCCCGAGATAGACATTTTTGAAGTTTAAGGGTTGTGAATTCAACCCCTGAATCCCACGGGAAGTCCATCATTTTTTCGTCGAATGTTCCTCTCGGCATACGGAATCTACCACCAAAATCTGTATGTGCTCCGGCGAATAGTTCTCGAGATAGGAATATTTGAAGTTTAAGGGTTGCGAATTCAACCCCTGAATCCTACGGGAAGTCCATCATTTTTTCGTCAAATTTTCGTCTCGACATAAGGAATCGACCACCAAAATCTGTATGTGCTCCGGCGAATAGTTCCCGAGATAGGAATATTTGAAGTTTAAGGGTTGCGAATTCAACCCCTGAATCCCACGGGAAGTCCATCGTTTTTTCGTCAAATGTTCCTCTTGGCATAAGGAATCTACCACCAAAATCTGTATGTGCTCCGGCGAATAGTTCTCGAGATAGGAATATTTGAAGTTTAAGGGTTGCGAATTCAACCCCTGAATCCTACGGGAAGTCCATCATTTTTTCGTCAAATTTTCGTCTCGACATAAGGAATCGACCACCAAAATCTGTATGTGCTCCGGCGAATAGTTCCCGAGATAGGAATATTTGAAGTTTAAGGGTTGCGAATTCAACCCCTGAATCCCACGGGAAGTCCATCATTTTTTCGTCAAATATTCCTCTTGGCATAAGGAATCTACCACCAAAATCTGTATGTGCTCCGGCGAATAGTTCTCGAGATAGGAATATTTGAAGTTTAAGGGTTGCGAATTCAACCCCTGAATCCCACGGGAAGTCCATCATTTTTTCGTCAAACTTTCGTCTCGACATAAGAAATCTTCCACCAAAATCTGTATGTGCTCCGGCGAATAGTTCCCGAGATAGACATTTTTGAAGTTTAAGGGTTGTGAATTCAACCCCTGAATCCCACGGGAAGTCCATCATTTTTTCGTCAAATTTTCGTCTCGACATAAGGAATCTACCACCAAAATCTGTATGTGCTCCGGCGAATAGTTCTCGAGATAGTAATATTTGAAGTTTAAGGGTTGCGAATTCAACCCCTGAATCCCACGGGAAGTAAATCATTTTTCCGACAAATTTTCGTCTCGACATAAGGAATCTACCACCAAAATCTGTATGTGCTCCGGCGAATAGTTCCCGAGATAGGAATATTTGAAGTTTAAGGGTTGCGAATTCAACCCCTGAATCCCACGGGAAGTCCATCATTTTTTCGTCAAATGTTCCTCTCGGCATAAGGAATCTACCACCAAAATCTGTATGTGCTCCGGCGAATAGTTCTCGAGATAGGAATATTTGAAATTTAAGGGTTGCGAATTCAACCCCTGAATCCCACGGGAAGTCCATCATTTTTTCGTCAAATGTTCGTCTCGACATAAGGAATCTACCACCAAAATCTGTATGTGCTCCGGCGAATAGTTCTCGAGATAGGAATATTTGAAGTTTAAGGGTTGCGAATTCAACCCCTGAATCCCACGGGAAGTCCATCATTTTTTCGTAAAATGTTCGTCTCGGCATAAGGAATCTACCACCAAAATCTGTATGTGCTCCGGCGAATAGTTCTCGAGATAGAAATTTTCGCATTATAAGGGTGGAGAAAATTACCCCGTGAATCCATAGGAATTCTATAATCTTCTTGTGTTATGATCAAATCATCATACCGAACCCTCGTCTGAATTTTCATGATGATGGGATCAATATTTTCCGATAAAAATAAATTCGATCGTACGCCACTGGTCCGTGCGTTCGGGTATGTCCGGCAAACGGTCTGCTGGAAACGGTCTTTTAACTTCACAGAGGTCTCACATCATAGCTGGAACCTTAAACTGAATGTGATAAACCAACTTAAAAATAGGATTACAACCATTACTCACATAAATTATCGCCATGGTTCACTGTCCCGTCTGGAACATATTTTGATCAACAACGGATATCCGAGAACGCTTGTGAGGAAGATCCTTTGGAGCACCACTGCCATACCACCAGACTCCCCTCCCCGTGCCGTTCCTGTCGAGGGAGAGAATTCACATGCTATTCCTTTAGATGCACCACCAAAATATAGATCCTTACCCTATGTGTCACAATTATCCACCAAGCTCTCACACATTTTCTCTGAGATAGAGCAATTAAGGGTGGCCAAATATAACCTCATTACAGGCAGATCTGTTCTTACCAAACTAAAGGACAAGATTCCCCGACCTTTAATTTCTGACTGTGTTTACAGTATACCATGCTTGGACTGCGAGGGAGTATACGTTGGCCAGACATCACAAACCATCACAAGAAGAATCACTCTTCACAAAAGTGATGTGAGAGTTCACCCTGAACGTTGTGCTTTGGCCCTCCACTCATCAAGACTAGGACATCGGTTCAACTTTGAGGATTTCAAGATCTTGGATAGAGCATCCAATTATCAAAAAAGGACCTTTTTAGAAATGTGTCACATTAGAGCTAACTCTAATAACGTTAACAAAAAAACTGATGTTGCAAAACTCAGCAGCATATATAGTTACCTTCTTTCAAGAGAATTTAATTGTAATCCCCCTTGATGTTTCAATTCTTTGGTGAACGTTTTTTGGCTGGGAGACCCTACGATCTGCTTACACCTCGTTTCCTAATTTTTTGATGATACCTGGTATATGTGTCATTGACAGTTCTTTCTTTTGTCGCTTGTCCTTCTGTGGCTGTCGTTTTCAGTCTGTGTCCTGTCGGTTTCTTTTACCTCGCTGACATTTTGATGTTCTATGGTTACCACCTTATAACCTCATTCTGGAATATATGAAGAAATATTTTCCTTGCGACATTTTATCAATATCAATTGGTTATTATTTTAATTTGTTTATTACTTACCATGATTGTTCGTTCCTGTCACGCACTACATTCACAGTTATGGTCTAATTTAATTCCAGCCTAGTTAGCTGTAAGTGTAAAATTGTTTCATTTTAGATTTATTGTTTGTAATTTCTGGATTTTTTTTTGTAGAGTCCTGAGGAAGGACATAATCGATGTCCGAAATATAGACACAGTTAGCAAATTGGTTGTGCATCAATTATAGTGGCCCCTTTCCTTGCCGAGAACCTATCAATTAATTCCTATATTATATACGGCAATACTCCTTTAAGTATTAGATTGAACATGGGTTTGTATGAAGAAGTAAGAACCATATATGGAGCGCTTACAGTGACCAGGTTGAAACTTTTGGCCCGTTTAAACAACAAGTTGGCCAGACTGGAATGTAGGAGAAACTTCTTATTAAGTTGCCGATCATTGGGATTACTACCTAGACATATAGTTCAAAGTCTGAGATGTTCCACCAATCTACTTGGATCAGGAAATCGTACCAATTCTAGGATAATGTCGTTCAGCCAGAAGGTATCGTTGAAGCTGTTGAATCTTGAAATAGAGATAACGTTCAGGGACGTCCATCACATTAGACATAAGATAGACACCACCAGTCATTTATGTCGTTCATCACTCCCATCCAATGTTTTTGATAGATTTAATTTAACTCAAGTGAAGGCTTACAATACTGCTTTTAAACATCATAAAAAGATTCTTGAACAAAAGTTGAATAACCTAAAATGCTCACATGTAAAACTTATTAAAATACAGTCTAACTGGTTCAAGAATTACACGAACACTGAGTTCCCAAATGTTGCCACCACGGTCCTTAGTCTTGGCCCGAAATTCTGTTATGTTCCTCCACCAAAAAGTGTTTCTGTGATGTCTGTTTTGGCAGATGTGGAGTCCATTGTTAGTTTGGCACCTACGGAAGCTCAGGACATTATGAGACTTAGATGTGCTAATGTGTTGACCAATTTTTTCCATCAGAGCTCGCAGTCTCCAACTTTACATTATAATATGTTCCTCTCCACAAAATTTTTCTTAAAACAACATCCTGATGTCATCATCCTACAATCGGACAAGGGAAATATTACTGTGGCAATGAAGAGGACAGAATACGAAGATAAGATGGCCACTCTACTTCGGGATCCAACTGTCTACAAAAAACTTAGGTCCAGCCCCACATCGGGTACCCAGAGTAGATTGAATAGGTTAGTAAAAAACCTTAAAGATGGTGGTTTCGTTAGCCCAGCGGTTGCTAGTGGTTCACCTGCTATAAAGGTATACCACCTTGTATATATGGTTTACCTAAGGTTCACAAACCTGATTTGCCACTTCGCCCCATTGTTTCCACGATTGGTTCGTCTACCTCACATCTTTGTGGATTTATGGCCAAAATTTTGAGTGCCTCCTTCGTGGATTACCATACGTATGCGGTCAAGGATGTCTTCGCATTCGCGGAGAAAATAAATGGTTTGATAATTCCATCGCAATACGTGGTGGTTTCGCTAGATGTTGTTAGTCTATTCACTAACATTTCAAAGCAACTGATGGTCAACATCATCAGCCAAGAATGGCATAGGATCTCTTCTCACACCAATATCCCTAAAGATCAATTTTTAAACATTATTGTCTTCATTTTTGACTCAAATTTTTTCTCTTATAAAGGAGAATTTTATACCCAAATCCATGGCTGTCCCATGGGGGGACGTCTCAGTCCCATACTTGCATCCATAGTCATGTCCTCATTGCTCACTACATGTATACCAAAGCTATCCTTCTCGCTTGGGTTCATTTATCAATATGTTGATGACCTCATACTGTCCCTACCTGAGGACAAGGTAGAAGAAATAATAGATGTTTTTAATTCATATGACCAATACATAAATTTCACAGTGGAAGAGGAGACTGAGATGTCGGTTCCTTTTTTGGACACCAGAGTGGTTAGATCCAGTGAAGGTGAGATCAGGTTGGACTGGTACCAGAAACCTTCTTCATCAAGCCGATACATACATTATCTCTCACATCATAGCTGGAACCTTAAACTGAATGTGATAAACCAACTTAAAAATAGGATTACAACCATTACTCACATAAATTATCGCCATGGTTCACTGTCCCGTCTGGAACATATTTTGATCAACAACGGATATCCGAGAACGCTTGTGAGGAAGATCCTTTGGAGCACCACTGCCATACCACCAGACTCCCCTCCCCGTGCCGTTCCTGTCGAGGGAGAGAATTCACATGCTATTCCTTTAGATGCACCACCAAAATATAGATCCTTACCCTATGTGTCACAATTATCCACCAAGCTCTCACACATTTTCTCTGAGATAGAGCAATTAAGGGTGGCCAAATATAACCTCATTACAGGCAGATCTGTTCTTACCAAACTAAAGGACAAGATTCCCCGACCTTTAATTTCTGACTGTGTTTACAGTATACCATGCTTGGACTGCGAGGGAGTATACGTTGGCCAGACATCACAAACCATCACAAGAAGAATCACTCTTCACAAAAGTGATGTGAGAGTTCACCCTGAACGTTGTGCTTTGGCCCTCCACTCATCAAGACTAGGACATCGGTTCAACTTTGAGGATTTCAAGATCTTGGATAGAGCATCCAATTATCAAAAAAGGACCTTTTTAGAAATGTGTCACATTAGAGCTAACTCTAATAACGTTAACAAAAAAACTGATGTTGCAAAACTCAGCAGCATATATAGTTACCTTCTTTCAAGAGAATTTAATTGTAATCCCCCTTGATGTTTCAATTCTTTGGTGAACGTTTTTTGGCTGGGAGACCCTACGATCTGCTTACACCTCGTTTCCTAATTTTTTGATGATACCTGGTATATGTGTCATTGACAGTTCTTTCTTTTGTCGCTTGTCCTTCTGTGGCTGTCGTTTTCAGTCTGTGTCCTGTCGGTTTCTTTTACCTCGCTGACATTTTGATGTTCTATGGTTACCACCTTATAACCTCATTCTGGAATATATGAAGAAATATTTTCCTTGCGACATTTTATCAATATCAATTGGTTATTATTTTAATTTGTTTATGACTTACCATGATTGTTCGTTCCTGTCACGCACTACATTCACAGTTATGGTCTAATTTAATTCCAGCCTAGTTAGCTGTAAGTGTAAAATTGTTTCATTTTAGATTTATTGTTTGTAATTTCTGGATTTTTTTTTGTAGAGTCCTGAGGAAGGACATAATCGATGTCCGAAATATAGACACAGTTAGCAAATTGGTTGTGCATCAATTATAGTGGCCCCTTTCCTTGCCGAGAACCTATCAATTAATTCCTATATTATATACGGCAATACTCCTTTAAGTATTAGATTGAACATGGGTTTGTATGAAGAAGTAAGAACCATATATGGAGCGCTTACAGTGACCAGGTTGAAACTTTTGGCCCGTTTAAACAACAAGTTGGCCAGACTGGAATGTAGGAGAAACTTCTTATTAAGTTGCCGATCATTGGGATTACTACCTAGACATATAGTTCAAAGTCTGAGATGTTCCACCAATCTACTTGGATCAGGAAATCGTACCAATTCTAGGATAATGTCGTTCAGCCAGAAGGTATCGTTGAAGCTGTTGAATCTTGAAATAGAGATAACGTTCAGGGACGTCCATCACATTAGACATAAGATAGACACCACCAGTCATTTATGTCGTTCATCACTCCCATCCAATGTTTTTGATAGATTTAATTTAACTCAAGTGAAGGCTTACAATACTGCTTTTAAACATCATAAAAAGATTCTTGAACAAAAGTTGAATAACCTAAAATGCTCACATGTAAAACTTATTAAAATACAGTCTAACTGGTTCAAGAATTACACGAACACTGAGTTCCCAAATGTTGCCACCACGGTCCTTAGTCTTGGCCCGAAATTCTGTTATGTTCCTCCACCAAAAAGTGTTTCTGTGATGTCTGTTTTGGCAGATGTGGAGTCCATTGTTAGTTTGGCACCTACGGAAGCTCAGGACATTATGAGACTTAGATGTGCTAATGTGTTGACCAATTTTTTCCATCAGAGCTCGCAGTCTCCAACTTTACATTATAATATGTTCCTCTCCACAAAATTTTTCTTAAAACAACATCCTGATGTCATCATCCTACAATCGGACAAGGGAAATATTACTGTGGCAATGAAGAGGACAGAATACGAAGATAAGATGGCCACTCTACTTCGGGATCCAACTGTCTACAAAAAACTTAGGTCCAGCCCCACATCGGGTACCCAGAGTAGATTGAATAGGTTAGTAAAAAACCTTAAAGATGGTGGTTTCGTTAGCCCAGCGGTTGCTAGTGGTCTCACCTGCTATAAAGGTATACCACCTTGTATATATGGTTTACCTAAGGTTCACAAACCTGATTTGCCACTTCGCCCCATTGTTTCCACGATTGGTTCGTCTACCTCACATCTTTGTGGATTTATGGCCGAAATTTTGAGTGCCTCCTTCGTGGATTACCATACGTATGCGGTCAAGGATGTCTTCGCATTCGCGGAGAAAATAAATGGTTTGATAATTCCATCGCAATACGTGGTGGTTTCGCTAGATGTTGTTAGTCTATTCACTAACATTTCAAAGCAACTGATGGTCAACATCATCAGCCAAGAATGGCATAGGATCTCTTCTCACACCAATATCCCTAAAGATCAATTTTTAAACATTATTGTCTTCATTTTTGACTCAAATTTTTTCTCTTATAAAGGAGAATTTTATACCCAAATCCATGGCTGTCCCATGGGGGGACGTCTCAGTCCCATACTTGCATCCATAGTCATGTCCTCATTGCTCACTACATGTATACCAAAGCTATCCTTCTCGCTTGGGTTCATTTATCAATATGTTGATGACCTCATACTGTCCCTACCTGAGGACAAGGTAGAAGAAATAATAGATGTTTTTAATTCATATGACCAATACATAAATTTCACAGTGGAAGAGGAGACTGAGATGTCGGTTCCTTTTTTGGACACCAGAGTGGTTAGATCCAGTGAAGGTGAGATCAGGTTGGACTGGTACCAGAAACCTTCTTCATCAAGCCGATACATACATTATCTCTCACATCATAGCTGGAACCTTAAACTGAATGTGATAAACCAACTTAAAAATAGGATTACAACCATTACTCACATAAATTATCGCCATGGTTCACTGTCCCGTCTGGAACATATTTTGATCAACAACGGATATCCGAGAACGCTTGTGAGGAAGATCCTTTGGAGCACCACTGCCATACCACCAGACTCCCCTCCCCGTGCCGTTCCTGTCGAGGGAGAGAATTCACATGCTATTCCTTTAGATGCACCACCAAAATATAGATCCTTACCCTATGTGTCACAATTATCCACCAAGCTCTCACACATTTTCTCTGAGATAGAGCAATTAAGGGTGGCCAAATATAACCTCATTACAGGCAGATCTGTTCTTACCAAACTAAAGGACAAGATTCCCCGACCTTTAATTTCTGACTGTGTTTACAGTATACCATGCTTGGACTGCGAGGGAGTATACGTTGGCCAGACATCACAAACCATCACAAGAAGAATCACTCTTCACAAAAGTGATGTGAGAGTTCACCCTGAACGTTGTGCTTTGGCCCTCCACTCATCAAGACTAGGACATCGGTTCAACTTTGAGGATTTCAAGATCTTGGATAGAGCATCCAATTATCAAAAAAGGACCTTTTTAGAAATGTGTCACATTAGAGCTAACTCTAATAACGTTAACAAAAAAACTGATGTTGCAAAACTCAGCAGCATATATAGTTACCTTCTTTCAAGAGAATTTAATTGTAATCCCCCTTGATGTTTCAATTCTTTGGTGAACGTTTTTTGGCTGGGAGACCCTACGATCTGCTTACACCTCGTTTCCTAATTTTTTGATGATACCTGGTATATGTGTCATTGACAGTTCTTTCTTTTGTCGCTTGTCCTTCTGTGGCTGTCGTTTTCAGTCTGTGTCCTGTCGGTTTCTTTTACCTCGTTGACATTTTGATGTTCTATGGTTACCACCTTATAACCTCATTCTGGAATATATGAAGAAATATTTTCCTTGCGACATTTTATCAATATCAATTGGTTATTATTTTAATTTGTTTATGACTTACCATGATTGTTCGTTCCTGTCACGCACTACATTCACAGTTATGGTCTAATTTAATTCCAGCCTAGTTAGCTGTAAGTGTAAAATTGTTTCATTTTAGATTTATTGTTTGTAATTTCTGGATTTTTTTTTTGTAGAGTCCTGAGGAAGGACATAATCGATGTCCGAAATATAGACACAGTTAGCAAATTGGTTGTGCATCAATTATAGTGGCCCCTTTCCTTGCCGAGAACCTATCAATTAATTCCTATATTATATACGGCAATACTCCTTTAAGTATTATATATATATATATATATATATATATATATATATATATATATATATATATATATATATATATATATATGTTAGCAATGTGAATTTTGAATCCCCTATAAATTGATAGAAAATGCTAAGACCATAGCGTAGGCCAAATGTCAAAACACTCTGTGATCTGAAGCGATGGTTTTCGATGATCTCGTTACCACGCTCTCTCTCTGTCTAACAACATGGCGGCATCCTAGATGATACACGACTGTTAATAAACAACAACATAACCTGCCATTTTTGTATAAAGCCCACTAATAATCTGTGAACTGTGAAATAAACAACAAGTTAAACCACCCCGAGTGTTTTATTATCTTACATCAGAAGTGGGATAGATTCTTTTTTTAACACAAAAAAGAATTAGAACCTGAATTCTACGAGTTTCAACGAGTTCTTTGTGCAAACGAATTCATCCAAAATGGATCAACAACATCAAGAGAATGCTGCCCAAGTCGAACCAATGACGATGATTCAGATGATGGAAATCCAAGCTAAACTGCAGATGAAAATGATGGAATTTATGGCGAACATGGCAAGTGGAAGCTCGAGTTCAACTAACAACGACGCTCAAAACCATGTGGATTTCATGCAGTACGATCCCGACGATTCACCGTTTACAACGAAAGAATGGCTTGAAGAAGTGAACCGTATTAAATTTGAAACAGGTATGTGTGAAACACTAGTCGTATTAAAAGCTGGTAAAAGTTTGAAAGGGCGTGCTTCGAAATTCTATGTTAATTGGAAGCCTTTAAATAGAAATTGGACTACTTTTTGTAATGATTTGGAAATCGCATTTCCTTTAAAAGGAACCCCTGCCACAAGACTTTTATCCTGCATGGCAATAAAAAGTTCAGAATTTAAATTTTTAGTAGAGTATGGTCAAGCTAAACTAAATTCACTTAAAAAATTCTATAACGGATTTCCATGGGACATTATTTTAAGTCTAGTTTCACATGATATTGTCAATGCTGAAGTTAAAAATAGAGTTGAGATACAATCGCCAAAAGACGAATCAGAACTTCTTAAATTATTGTCATCATTTGATAGTGATTCATCAGCACCATTAACACACCTATCAGATATTAACAGATTAAGACCACACCAAGGAAAGAATGAAAAATTTCATTTAAAATGCAGAAACTGTGATAAAGTTGGTCACAAAGCCATTGACTGCAGATTAACGAAAAAACGTGCATCAGATTTAGAACAACCATACTGTAATTTTTGTAAAAGAGATGGGCATTCTGAAAATTTTTGTTCGTATAAAAACAAACAATCTGGACCATCCAATAAACGTTGAATTTAAAACATTAGGAAAAGCAAGCATCCTATTTTTCCATAGACTTATCAATAGTAAGTCTATGTATTTTTCAAGTGTGAATTAGCAATAGAAATTGAATTCAATATAGTTACAGATAGAATTATTCCACATAAAGGATATTGATGCTTTGATCGGATTAGATATACTCAAAGAAGGGGATATTCAACTTGAAATTAATAAAGATTGTGTTGATTTTGTGACTTCCTTCAGAAAATCTCCTAAAACGTTCACTTTTGTTTGTAAAGATTTAGAATTAGACTTGTCAGGATTGGACGAACAGTTCCAAACACATTACAGCATTTATTACACCTGATGGATTGTACGAATACAATAATTCTCCTTCATGTTATCAGTCAGCAATTGATAAGGCTCTCCGAGATTATAAAGAGAAAATTGCACTAGTTTATGTTGATGATATTCTTTGTCCATGTGAAAATATTCAAGGACTTGTTAATTTAAATCAAATTATTGATAGGCTGTCAAGTGTGGCTTCACACTTTATTATCAAAAATGTGAATTCTTCAAAACGTCAATAGAATTTTTAGGAGTATTAATTGAATGTGGTTTGATTAAACCCAGTCCACGAGAAATAGAAGCATGTCGATTATATGAGTAGGAATTTGCCTTGCGAGAACAAAATACTGGTGCTCAAATCTGTTACAGGTACTCCTCAATCTATTGGCGAATGGCAAAAAGTCGACCCATTTTGCATGGAGATCTTAAGTAGAAATCTACATGAGGAAGGTTTTGCAGTCCAGGATGACTTGGTTTACTGGCAAGGGAAGAGGATTCACCCAATGAGATGCTTTGTCCCAATTTTGGCTAGATTGGAGATAATGAAACTGTACCATGATGAATCTTCACACATAGGAGTTGAGAAAATCGTCAACAAGATAAGTGAAGACTGGATAGTCATAATAATAATAATAATAAATTGAAGACTGGATAGTCATAATAATAATAATAATAAATGCGTGAAGACTGGATAGTCATAATAACAATAATAAATGCGTGAAGACTGGATAGTCATAATAATAATAATAAATGCGTGAAGACTGGATAGTCATAATAATAATAATGAATGCGTGAAGACTGGATAGTCATAATAACAATAATAAATGCGTGAAGACTGGATAGTCATAATAACAATAATAAATGCGTGAAGACTGGATAGTCATAATAACAATAATGAATGCGTGAAGACTGGATAGTCATAATAATAATGATAAATGCGTGAAGACTGGATAGTCATAATAATAAATGCGTGAAGACTGGATAGTCATAATAATAATAATAAATGCGTGAAGACTGGATAGTCATAATGATAATGAATACGTGAAGACTGGATGGTCATATGTGTAGACTGGATAGTGGATAGTCATATGACAAGACTGAATAATAATAATAGGCTTTATTTTGGATAACATCGGAATTTACATCAGAAGATTAAATGAAACTGAATGAAAATAGTCACATTATGTAACGACTGGATAGTCAAAATCTTTAGTGAAGATTTAAGAAAATTAAATTTTTGCTGATTATCTTGTTTGGATCTAATCACTTTTGTATGTGATAGTTGGTTTTTGGTTCTTTTAGCTTTGTTTTGGCCTGACCTATTTCTGTGCGAACAGATAATCATTGCAATAATCGATGTACCATTATGGAAATTCTGAAATGAGTTATTTTTCAGGAAGATTAGGAGTTTATAGCCTCGAAATATTGTTATTCAATTGATTGCTGATCATGGCTGTAAAATTGTCTAACGAAGCGAGGATTGGAGCTCATTCAAGAAGCAAGGAATTGCGGAAGAACATTTTATAATTGGTCCAGTGCATAACCTGAATAATTATAAAGCAGATCATCAATTTTGTGGTAATCAGCTGAAGCTGACTTTTAGTTCTTGATTAATTAGTTCTAAATCTTGAGTGGTGAGCATGTAAGCGGTGGTGGGTTTTTTATTTGCCTGGCTCTTTTTCCCACCTGAAATACAAAGCCGCAGCGCGAGCCAGCGCTTTGAACATAGTCATGCCTCACAAAAACTCAATTGTATCAAATGTGAAAACAATGCTTTATGTAACCTGAAAAGTATTATTGTTTGCTATGTTAATGAAACGAGGTCTTTTCAAGTGTCAGTATGGCCGTGTTAGCAATGTGAATTTTGAATCCCCTATAAATTGATAGAAAATGCTAAGACCATAGCGTAGGCCAAATGTCAAAACACTCTGTGATCTGAAGCGATGGTTTTCGATGATCTCGTTACCACGCTCTCTCTCTGTCTAACAACATGGCGGCATCCTAGATGATACACGACTGTTAATAAACAACAACATAACCTGCCATTTTTGTATAAGGCCCACTAATAATCTGTGAACTGTGAAATAAACAACAAGTTAAACCACCCCGAGTGTTTTATTATCTTACATATATATATTTCATTTACGGAACGGCTTGACAGTCACCAACCATAGATTCTCATGAACCAACCGAACTTGGTTGATATACGGACCATACCCATTCGCGATTCAGGGGTAGGCAGCGCCCTCTACTACACGTGTATACGGGAGTGGGTAAGATTTGTAAACATTAGTTCTGATATAAGGTAATTTGGGGGGAAAAAATAAAATAGAAAGTGAAAAGAGTGTTTTTCTCAGCATAAGCGAATATTTCCGATATTTGGAAGCAACTCCAAATAGTAGGAAGGCTCTTTGGGTCTGAAGGAATGAGTAGCGTTGAGATTATAATAACGTCTTTATTTCACTTGAAATCCCAAGGGGAAGTTCACCCAAAGGTGCTCTACCACTTAACCCTTGTAGTACAGAACAATTACATTTGAACATAACTTATACAAAAATGAAAATATATATACAAAATTGAACAAAAAGAGAAAATATAAAAAAAAACAAAGAAAAAAAATGAGCATATCAATAAACAAATCCCATAAACTGCCAAGAAATCACATAAACAAGGAACCGAGGAGATAGGCCTTAATCTTTTTCTTAAAACTATTCGGATTCAACAGCTTAAAATTATCAGGAATACCATTGTACAATCTGCAAATATTGTAGCTGAAATTTCTTTCAAAAGTAGATGTTCTGCGACGGGGACATGACAACATATTCCTACAGCGTATGTTGATATTATGAACGTCAGTTCTGTTAACCAATCTATTGAAGAGATATGGTGGGCTTCTCTTTAAAATGATTTTATGAAATATACAGAGAGAGTGAAATTCAAAACAAATCCCCATCGGAAGCCAACTCAATTCCCTCAACTTATGCGAGACATGATCATACTTCCTTATTCCATAAATAAACCTGATACAGGAGTTCTGCACACGCTGGATCCGTCCCAACGTTTCTTGATCGAGACAAAAACCAAACACAGGAGAACAATAAGTGAACTGTGACAAGACCAAAGTCTCGCACAGAACCTTTTTAGTGTGCAGGGGCAGGCACGACCTGTGAGGATACAGCATTCTCAACGCCCCATACGCCCTCCGAACCACACTCACCACGTGTTCACGAAATCTCAGAGAATCGTCCAGGATCAAGCCCAAATCTCTTGCGCTGTCAACAAATCGAATGACATCATTATTTATTGTTGGCTTGTACATGTCTAACAATTTTTTTATTCTTGCTCGAGCCAAACACCAGGGCAGACGATTTTTTCGGATTCAGTTTCAATGAATGTTTTGCTGCGATGTCCGCCAGCCGATTTAGATCATTATTCATTTTAAATGCTGCATCATTTAGATCCCCTACGATGAAATGTAAAGCTGAAAGTCATCAGCGTACATATGAACCCTACAATATCGGATGAACTTAGTGAATTGGCTGGTGTAAACCAAAAAGAGGAGCGGACCAAGGACTGATCCCTGAGGAACACCATCCAGAACATCTCTAGCAAGGGAGACTTTCTCACCCAGCTTTACACTCTGAGAACGTCCCGCAAGATATGACTCGAAGAGTCGGAGAGCATCCCCGCGGACTCCACAAGATCTTAAAAAAGCCAACAGAATATCATGTTTAACCGTATCGAAGGCCCTGCTGAAGTCTAGCAGAAACAAGGCAACACACCTCGAGTCATCAAGAGAGCGCAGGATATCATCAGTTACCCCCAGCAGAGCGCCAGTAGAGCTATATCCCGGACGAAAACCTGACTGGACTGCTGGCAAAATCGAATTATCTTCGAGATATCCGGTAAGTTGGTCAGCCATTATTTTCTCCAGCAGTTTGGATAAACCAGACAAAATGCTGATGGGTCTCAGATCGGATAGCTCCCTAGGATCACCGGTTTTGGGAATAGGCGTAATCTGAGCGTGTTTCCAGGAAGCAGGAAATTTGGAACTGAGCAAAATAGAATTGAATATGTTCACTATAAATGGTAGGATATGAGGACAACAGATCTTAATAAACGATACCGAAATATTATCGCAACCAGGAGCACTATTTTTGATGCTCCTCAGGTAATTCAGGATAGTTTCTTCACCAACAAGACGAAAACTGAACTGTTCAGAGCAAATGAGATTATCTCTATAATAATTGAGTACCGAAGTATCCGAACCTGAGGATGGATTTTTCAGAAAATAATCATTGATTTCATCAGGATCATCAAAATTGAGATCTGACCGTGTTTTGTTTGAGCAATTTCCTCTTCCTGAATATCATATTCTTATATTCTGAATCTCTGAAAACAACAATGAGTTGACGGGAATTTCCCTTATAGACCTTTCCAGAATACGTAGAACGAAGATGAAAGATATGAACTAAACCAGAATGAGAGAGAAACAGGTATATTTCATGCGCAACTTGTGGGCAGCATTAAAAGATGCGCAAACCTTAGTGCGAGAGAGAAAAGAAAGAGAGAGGGAAGCAATGAAATGAGATCCTACTGGTTTGATCTTTTATCGTTCCGTTACCGTCACTTAGTAACACAACATTGTTGAGGCATACTAAAATTTTGATTTTCGATAAACAATACAACAAATAACATCCAAAACGTCGACTGCGTAAAATAATATCAATTGTCAAATGTCAACGATTTAAGGAAGGAAATTTTGACGACCAATGATATTCATTCTTAGCCCACAAGTGACGCGCGCAACTGTCACCTGCACAGGTAATTCTGGAAAGGTCTATTAGCAGCACCCGTTCTGTATACAGAGGTGATCTCATCGGCGATCGGTATATTGAGTTTATCTTGAAACAAGTTCTTGACCTGGGTCACCACATTTTCTCTTGGGGATTCCTTGATACCGATAAGACGGATGTTTTTATTTTTTGTCCTCTGCTCGAGAAAATCCACTTTTTGTTCGAGTTTCTTACGGGAGTCTTCGGTGAATAAGTTGTTCTCACTTTTGTCGACATTAGATTTTAATAATTGATTATAAAAGAATTCAGATAGCTGAACGAAGGTGTACTTAGGTATTTCGTATTGCATGAGGTTTTACTCTTCATCAAGAAATATAGGTATGTAATATTAATATTTCACCAGATATTTATGACTAAAATTCAGGTTTTATTCTATAAAAACTTTTATTAACATATCCTGATAACTTGATCACATTGGATTAAAAAAAACAATAGGACATAGTTAATACAATGAATTTATACATGGATATTGAAAACTATAATCATTACACTCGGCAATATAAACTAATGATATACAGGGTGAGTCTTTGACTTGTACATATATTTTATCTATAGATTCTTGAGGCCAAAGGAAACCTTTTTTTCATTTTCCATTTTTCCGAATTCGGCTCTGTTGAAGAGATATAGCCATTCGAAAAAATCAATCGGGCTGAATACGTGCCTGATATTATTCTCTGCAAACACTTCAAAGTTCATATTTTTCGATTGAAATTGAGGTGATTAGATGTTCTGGGTGATACAATTAGAAAATACTCAAGCACTAACCTTATTCGAATAAGAATGTAACAAAAACGATATTTCCTAACAAAAACACTGTCCGATTATTTCTGCAATTGAAAAGCCATATTTCTCCCACCAAAATAAGTTCCTTCTTCGATTTTCCTGAAGATTAGTTTATAAACACTAATAATTGGTTAATATTTTCCTCGATATTTTGGAACGATCTCATGAAAATTGGTTTCTCACCAACCTATTCTAACTCCATCAACCTAAGTCAGATGATTCGAGGTCAATGACCTAACCTAACTCATCTTCTGTGATATGATATTCCACAGAACCTGTCTAAGCACAGAACTCTAGAGAAGACGATGCCAGATTGCCGATTTTCTCTTCAAACAATGCGAACTCAAGAAAGCAGTACGTCCCCTATCGTTAGCGGATGAACTATCACAATCGCTAAAGGCGTCTAGTCTAGGAGTGGCTCTTTGGAGATGCCAACGAGTTCTGATTCTTGCCGATATAGCGCTACGATATAGCCGGCACTACAGTGGCTTTATACAAGACAGTGGCGACAATAGGGTCATAGAACACGTTTTTGCCCAAACATGGCGGATATTTGTTTACATTTGAGTGTCGTGAGGTTGAACTTTTGATTCGATCTTGAGCTTTATGTTTAGATACATGACAACAAAACAATGAAAATCCGCCATTAGTGGTCGAAAACAGTCCGACCAATCAAAACGTGAACGTCTATTGTCGCCACTAGAGAGTTGAAGTAGGTACAGTACGTGAAGCTTTACGTAGACGTTAACGTACGAAATATAACGTTTACGTCTGAGGCGTTTTCTGGCGTTGAAGCGTATTCAATATTGTATTTGAATGCGATTCCTGTGAGACGTCATCAATATCATGAACCTCGAGAATGCTTAGTTTCAAATACAATTCAATAATCAAACATAACCTTTTTGGACTTGAAGTAGGTACTGGATAATCCCGATATTAAATTTTTTCCAACCTCCATTATTTGTCAACCTCCATCAATTTGAAATTCAACTCACAAACAATCAAATATTGACCATCGTAAACGATTATTTATTTTTAATTTAAGGTTATGATAGCACAAAACAACGAATTATGTTTTGAAACTGCATCCAACTTAGTTTCAAAACTCCATGAATACGTTTTGAATCGTTTTTCTTGTGACGTCATCGTTTCAACGCCAGAATGAATGTATTTGAATCGTAGGACGAATACGTTTCAAATACATGGACGCCAGAAAACGCCTCTGGTTTACGGATTGAATGAAATTTGAGTTGAAGTGTTCATGTACATGCGTGGTTGATGAACGTTAACGTGCATGTCAACCGTTAACGGTTCCTAACCTATAAATTGTGTTCTGTCAACAAAATAATATGATTTCAGAATTAGGCATTCTAAATCACGTGACCTAAAATGGCGTCTGCTGAGGGCAAACCATAGAGAACAAGTTGTCTATGGGGCAAACAACTTTCTGAAGTGTCATAACACGTCATAAGGAACCTGGTGAATAAATTAGTTGTGTGTATTTGTTGTTGTTGTTGTTGTTGATAGACTTTTTAAGATGCAAAGTGTTTATTTGACAGAACAACATAAACACCAACGTATTGTTTGCCCCATAGAACTTATAGTACATGTACTATGAGTTCTATGGTTTGCCCTCAGCCGCCATATAAGTGGCTTTCCAATTGCACAATTTGAGCACCCAGTCGAGCACATGCGTGCGCAGTGCTTCAAACGCATGTTAATTTTGAAGCACTGCGCACGCATGTGCTCGACTGGGTGCTCAAATTGTGCAATTGGAGAGCCACTATTGAGAATTTGTTTTGACAGGTCATTAGAATGCCCTATAGGGCGCGGGCACATCTGACAGACGACAGCAAATTACAGTTGTCAAATCAGCCTGCTGGACAAACAAACGGATCTACAAATGCTTATTGTGTGTTTATATCATATTTAAATTGATTTTTTCTCGATAATGCCTGAATTTTGCGCGATTGTGAAATGTGGAAGTTGAAGCGGAAGAGATAAGGTTTCATTCCACCGATTCCCTTCTATTTTCGACAATAGAAAACATATTAATCCTCTTGCTGAAAAGAGACGTGAATTGTGGATTAAGGCAACTAGAAGAGCAGATTTAACTACTGAGAAGTTGAAATGGGCAACTGTATGTTCGAAACATTTTGTAGGAGGTATGTTCGAAGAATCAAGGAAACATAGGCATATAAAAAATTATTATTTTTCTTCATTTTAGGCAAGCCAAGTGCATTGAAAGATGTTGACAATATAGATTGGGCACCAAATCAATCACTTGGCTACAAAACAAATATCAATGCAGTTCAAAGCATCCAGAGATTGAATCGTAGGAAGCAGAGAGATAAAAATAAGATACCAAACCCAAATATTCCAGTTTATGTGGATAGAATTATGGATCGTATTGACAATGACCCTTTGTGTGAAGCCTTGAATAATCCATCTGTTCAAAGCTTGGATATTATTGATAAAGAAGATGAAAGTGAACCTGTTGAAGAAGTGGAACATGCACAAAATTGGTGAACACCAATTTCCTGATATCAATTTCGAGTTACAGAATTGTTATAGTGAAATCCATCATCTCCGGGAAACTTTGCAGAGTTATAGATTCACAATGGAAGAAGCAGAAGAAACTAGAAGACTTGCAAATGTTAGAATACAAGTTGAGGGTGTTATTGGTTCCATGAGAAACATATATAAAATAACATCTTCAACCTTACCCGTGCATATGATCAAGTTCAAGCAGAATAATGTTCCTGTGATCGATCAAATTTGACAGTTTGCTATGCATTCATAACTTCATGTCCACTTGACTATAGTACCTTATTGATATGAGAGTTGATATATTTATACAGTGTTAGACATATATTTTCATCAAAAATTAAATTGAATTATTTGTTTTACTGATTTTATTGATTTATCATTTATATAATTTCCTTTATGCATTATTCAATTTTTCAGTCAATATGTACTAATGAGCCTATATACAAAATATTTAATTAAATTATTGAAATGATGATATAAAACAGTTTATTAATATTTACAGTTACTTTCCCCTCTTTCAGGATAAACTATAGATCTTATAGTTACTATAAGTTTTATGGGATAAACCCATTGACTATACCCCAGTATAAGGTAAAGTACCTTATACTGTGACTATACCTTTTATAGTCCAAGGATAAACCCATAATCTTCTCAGAATTGCAATTTTAATCCCATTAAATCACCATTGTTGTTTATTGAAATACGGTTTGTTTGTCCAGCAGGCTGAATGACAGTTGGCGTGTGACGTCACGTGCCCGCGCCCTATTGGATTTGTTGAAATTCTACTGAATAGAAGCTGCATTTTATGGTAAGCACGTCGTAATACATTAGGCTCTATTTCAGAAAATTTAATTCCAGATGGAAGGTATTCTTGATGCAGCAACTTGGGAATTCAGATTTCGAGGATGAAATGGATGAGGCAATCTTGTTACATATATAACTATGATCCTGTTGGGAATCGAGCAGTGCTTTATGGACGATTCACTCTGGACAATGTATCCAATACCGAGGCAAAAAATTGGTTTCACTTTGAAAAATGTCATATTCCTAGCCTTGCAATTGCATTAGGTCTTCCGGAAACTATAACGACGGAAAACAACATTACATTGAATAGTATGTTCTTTTTATAGGTTTAATAACAATGTTTTAACATCCTTATTATTATCTAGGTGTGGATGGTTTATGCATACTCTTAAAAAGGTTTGCATATCCTACTCGCCTCAGATTTGGAATGTATATTTGGTTATAGTTACAAAAGTATCTCCAGCATTATTAACACTGTCATGATGGTCATATGCAAAACTAAAAGCCATTTATTGGAAAACCTTGGAAATGTGCCATGGTTGAATGAAGCCAAGTTGAGAGCATATTCAGAGGTATGTGATATACTTATAAAAATGATATTGTCATGTGTAGGTCCTTTAGATCATTTACAGGTGCTTGTGAATTCACATTCTGAAAATATATTTATTTTAATCGAAACGATGTATAAAGAAACGTTAAATAAAACAAACAGAAAACCTGAATGTGTTATGAACCAAAAAATAGCTATAAGGCATTAATTTCAAGCCAAGACCCATTCTATTTCTATAAATTATTTTAGCAAATTATAAAAAAAATTTCAGTTTATAAATTTAAATATTATATAATTTGATACTCTCATCACTTTCAGGCAATAAAGGAAAAAGGGGCTTCATAGATGGCTCTATCAGACCGATGTGTAGGCCAACAGATAATCAAGAGGAGTATTACTCTGGATACAAAAAAGTGCATTGTGTGAAATACCAATCAATTTTATGCCCTGATGGAATTGTTATTAGTCTGAAAGGTGCTTATCCTGGTCGCCAACATGATGCAGGAATGCTAAGGGAGACAAGACTTTATGAAGAACTTCTCCAGTACACGATATTTGGAAATCAGAATTATGTCATTTATGGAGACAAAGGCTTTGGCTTGAGGGAATTACTATTGAGGCCATATACAGAACTAGAAATAGTAGGACACCCAGATCGTCAAATTTTCAATACAACCATGAGTAGTTTGAGAATTTCTGTAGAATGGGGATTCCGAAAAATAGTACAGGAATTTGCTTTTGAGGATTTCAAGAAGAATCAGAAGCTTTTACTGCAGGAAATTGGCACCATGTACAAAACATGCATGATTTTGACTAATTGCCATACCTGTTTATATGGAAGCCAGACCAGTACATACTTCAACATTGAACCTCCACAGCTGGAACATTATTTAGAGAATTGAATGTTCTGATGATACTTATGTACCTAATAAAAAAAGTTTAAACTACTAGAAGAGTTTTTTTTTGTCTTTACATATCAAATAAATGAAAAAACTAATCTGGAATAAAACAAAAACAAATATTTAGTAACTTCTTTATGAATTTTCCAACTGAATGTAATCTAATAACAAAAATTTATTAAAAAAAAAGTAAAAGTCCTAGTACACATCACTACCATTAATATGAGATCAATTATAATCACAGTAGTATTACCACAAACATTATAATCACAGTAGCGTTTCAGTCATTTCTTAAATATAAAATAAATAAAAAAACTAATCTGGAATGAAACAAAAACAAATATTTAGTAATTTCTTCATGAATTTTCCAACTGAATGTAATCTAATAACAAATATATATTAAAAAAAAAGTGAAAGTCCGAGTACACATCACTACCATTAATATATATGAGATCAATTATAATCACAGTAGTATTACCACAAACATTATAATCACAGTTAGTAGCGTTTCAGTCATTTCTTAAAAATAAATAAAAAAACTATTCTGATATGAAACAAAAACAAATATTTAGTAACTTCTTCATGAATTTTCCAGGTTATGGATATCTACTTCGAATTCAAAATTCGGCCATTCGGAGCTTATCGGTATCATTCGTATATTCTTCGGTTTACGTACGTTCATTTATAAGGTATCCGTGAGAGAACGTTACGTTACGTACACCCGTAAACTCATTTTCAACGTTAACGTTAATACCTGACGAATGCGCGTGCGTAGATGTCAATTCTTGCGTTAACGTTTACGTTCATGGCAGCACTTCAACTCTCTACTGTCTTGTATAAAGCCACTGTAGCCGGCACGCAAGGCAGACAGGCGGGACAGGCCGTTGTGGTTGTTCTGTTTCTGTGTCTCGAACCGCAGGCCAGTCTATGATAATGAAAGACGCTTAAACGGGATAACCTTAATTATCTATCTAAATCTACTTGCAGATAATAAAGCAAACAGGTGATGATTGTGATGTACAGACCGTGTAGTGTCGATTGAAATCTCCAAGAGGATATTGTTGAGATAGATATATTCCTGAAAGACCGGTAACAATAAATTTTCAATAGAAACTGTGCTTATAGACTGTGTAATTTCATTTCATGCTTCTCAGAATTCAATTATTACATCGAACGTTTTTCCATCATGTAGATTTTAGTCTTGACGAAGTTGATAAACATTGACAACGTTGTTAATTTGTTAAGATCAGAGAATACATAATATTCGATGATATTTAATTCAAGGAAGCACTCAGATTTTTTATGAAATTCATGATTTTTTCCTAGAATTTGTTCGTATACAATTAGGAATAACTCGAAAACGACGCGTTTTATTGAAAAAATATAAGAATACTTTTATTTTCTAAAATGGTTGATTCTTTCGAAAATATGAACCGTTTATCTTTTTCGAGTGATTTTATAGTATTTTTGCATGAATTCATGAGACGAAAAGGCTGTAACTCTTATACTAGAAGGAATATGGAATAAGTTTCAATTGAGGAATATGCACCATGAATAGAGTAAACAATCAACCAAAATTCAGTTCATTCGGATTATCGGTTTCGAATATATGGAAAGAATAGTGTTAATTTCATGGATTTTTGACACCCTGTATCTTTCAAACGAAACCGAATTTTGAAAAATGGTATAGGAAAAAAGTGTTTCGTTTGATGAGAGGAATCTACAGTTAAAATATATGTACAAGTCAAAGACTCACCCTGTATAGTTATGGTAAAAAGGGGTTACAGACTACAGTCCACTACGACATTAAAATCTCTTGTGGTACTTATCATAACAGTATATTAAAGTATAAGTCGCACAACAATATGGCGACGGTGAATATGGTCAATTATAAGGTCTTTACTCTTCAGAGACGGAAATAGAAAAAGTGTTTTAAAGACCAGTTATCCACGAATACTTTACACAATTTTTTTTTATTGGTAGAATTTGAAATAATTTAAATACTGTAAGAAATGCAATTGACAGATCAATAATTAAAAATCGACGTTGAGATTTCACATGTTTGTGATGATTAGTGTGATTAGTCTCAAGATGGCGGGCGAAGAAGACGAGTCTAATCTACGCTCCGGCAAAAATACAGTTATTTCTGAAAATAAGTGCTTTTATTGCAGTAAAGACGTTGTATTGGAATTATCAAAGTGCATAAAATGTTCGGAGATTTTCCATCCATCATGTTTAACAAAAGCTGCTTCAATTAAATCAACGAAATGTAAACATGAGAGCAAGAACGAGAAACTTCGAAAGGGTGAGGAATCTGATCAAGATATTCAACTCAAGGTGTTAGGTGTCGAAAACGCGTACCTGAAGGAGTTGTTATTCGAGATCAGGGAGAAAAACAGGATCCTCATGGAAAATAATGGATATTTAGTAGAGAGAATCAAGTTCCTGGAAAAAAACGGAGACAAAAACATCAACAAACAAGGAAATGATATCACAACAAAAAAGGTAAACAACGGAACAGAACAGGCAAGAAAACAGAAACGCGTAACATCAACAGAGGGCGTTAAAGACGGTCCGGAGAGAGCAACGGACTTAGACTATCCCTTATCTAAGGCAACGGAACTACCAATGTCAGATGCCAATCTAAAACAAACCATAGAACGAAGTGAAAATGTCATGGCTAAGAGACAAACAAACGTCAATCGAATCACAATCGAATGAAAGATGCAGAGGGCGTCTCTGGTTTTGATGCTGACATAACCAAGAATGAAAACATGGGACAAAACACAAACAATTCAATCGAAGAACAATGGTCAACAGTAGTGAAAAGAAAACGAAGAAGCCTAAGATTAGGTACTGGAAACATCGAAAATAGTTTCACGGCGAGAGAACGGAAGGCATGGTTCTTCATCAATAGAATCAACTCGCACGTAACCGAAGAAAATATAATGGGATATATCAAATCGAAACCACTTTTTGAGCAGGAAACAGTGGAAGTCAAAGAATTGCATTTCCAGAGAAAGACTAATGATCTCAAGAGCTTTTTAGTCAAAGTTCCTTTAAGTCGAAAAGACGAACTGTATGATACAAATTTCTGGCCGAGAAATGTTGGAATTAAGAGATTCAATTTTGAAGCATACAACAAAAATAAATCTTCTAATGATTTTTTATAAATCATTATACACTTATTCATCAAAATATACAAGGTTTGAGCAATTCAAAGCAGACTAATAAAAAGGATCGACTTGAACACTTCATACAAAAACTAGGGAGCTGTGATATTTTGTGCCTGACAGAACACTGGAAGTCAGAAGCAGAATTAAGCCTCAGTATCTACAACATGAGGCTGGCGGCATCCTTTTGCAGAGGAAAAGGTGAACACGGAGGAGTAGCCATATATGTTAAGCCTGGGATTAAATATAAAGAACGTAAAGACATGAACGCATTGTCTTTGCCAAGAGAATTTGAAGTTGCAGCAGTAGAGTGCCAAATAGGAAATGAGAATATTCTGGTAATAACTATCTATAGACCAAGTACATCACATAATTTCACACTGTATTTTGAACAGTTGGATAAAGTTCTCTCAAGCCTCTTCCTTGAAGATAAAACAGTGGTCATCGCAGGGGACTTCAACATAAACCTTTTACTCAGAGATGAGAATAAACCAAAAACTGAATTCCTCACATTGCTTCAGTCATATAACCTGAAACCCACAATACTGGAACCTACGAGAATAACACCAGAGCACAGAAGTTGTATAGACAATATAATAACAAATATGACGGATTACAAAGCAGAAGTGATGAACAGCAACATATCAGATCACACCACTCAAAAGTTTATGTTCCATATAAATGAGGCCAGGAAAGTCAAAACATCATATACCAGATTTTTTGACAAGAAATCAATCGAAATTTTCAAAACCAAATTTGAACAGGAGAAATGGCAAGCGGTATATAATACAGCAGCACAGGATGTAAATGGCCAATGGAGAGAATTTATGGCTGCTTTTGGACTTCTTTTCAATGAATGTTTTCCAAGAAAGTTGTTACGAACACCTAACAAAACATATGTCCCTTTCATTGACGAGGAGCTAGAAGAATGCAAGAGGAGACTTGATATTTTGCTAACATTGAAGCAGTACATTGGAAAATACAAGGACCAGTATAACACAGAGAAAAAGAAGTATGACAATCTACTAATGAGAGCAAAATCTATTTCATACGAAAATAGAATTGTAAACTCTGACAACAAACAAAGGACGATGTGGGCTATATGTAATGAGATAAGAGGACAAAAAACGAGCACAGCAGATTTTCCCATGAATGGTGATCCTTTAGAACTGGCAGACAAATACAACACCTATATATCAGACATGATTCCAAGACTTCTTGAGAATATACCAGATGTGAACTTTGAGTGCAAGATGCAAGAAAATGACAGGTCAATGTGGCTTCAACCAACAACTGAAGAAGAAATATCCGGGATAATTCAAAAATTGAAAAATAAATATTCATGTGGAGATGATGAAATACCAACAAGAATCATCAAAGAATGCAAAGAGGAGGTGAAAGGTATTCTTTCCTACATAATAAATAATTCTTTCAAGTATGGCATATTTACAGACCAGCTGAAAATAGGATTGATTCATCCCATCTATAAAAAAGGAGATAAGGAAATATTTGACAATTATCGCCCGGTCAGTGTATTACCAACTTTCTCTAAGATCTTTGAACATTGTATGTGTAGAAGATTGACAGTTTTCATTAATGACTGCGGCCTTTTTTCAAGATCTCAACATGGTTACCTGCAAGGTCGATCTGTGGAAACAGCAATTCATGAATTCACAAGGACAATCATTGAACTTATAGAGCAGGATAATATGGCACTAGGACTCTTTATAGATTTAACAAAGGCATATGACTGTTTGTCCAGATCACTAATTTTAGCAAAGCTTAGAAGGTTTGGAATAGGGGGCAATATCTATAGTTGGCTTGAGTCATATCTAACAAACAGAAAACAAAAAGTAGTCATTAAGAAAGATGGTCAAAAGGTCAAATCTTCGTTACGTATTTGTGATCATGGGGTACCACAGGGTAGCATATTGGGCCCTTTATTGTTTTTGATCTTTATTAATGATCTCTATGATTACTTGGTACTAGATGGAGTATCAATGACAGGTTACGTTGATGACACCAATGTAATAATTGGTGGAAAGACAGGTCAGGAAATTGCTGGTAGTGCGTCTACCATGTACACAATAATTAAACATTGGCTAACCATGAATAAACTCATCATTAATGAGAAGAAAACTACAGGAATATTGTTCACAACAGAAAGATCCAAAAAAGAGAAGATTGATGAGCTGAACATTGAAAACCAGAACATTGCTTTAGAACACTCCACAAAGTTTTTAGGACTATACATAGATGAATTTCTCAAATGGTCTCACCATATAGATTGGCTCAGTAGGAAATTGAGCAGTATATGTTTTGGAGTAAGGGTCATGGCTAATTACCTAAACAAGGAATGTTGCAAATGCATATATTTTGCAAATTTTGAATCAATAGCAAGATATGGAATTATATTCTGGGGAGCCAGCTCAGGCGTTAATGACATATTTCTTATACAAAAAAGAATTATCAGGATTATTTTCAGAATGTCATACTTAGAGTCATGTAGAGGGGTTTTCAGGAGGAATGGAATATTAACCTTGACTGGTTTATACATACTTGATTGTTTGAAGTTCTTGTACAAAAATAGTTCTCGTTTTGAAAGCTATACAAATGATAGATATCCTACAAGGTCCATGAATATTCAATATCCACAACATCGTCTAACACTTACAGAAAAACACCCAGACTATATGTGTAGAAGACTTTTCAATAATTTACCACCACATTTGAAGGTCCTCGAATCGTACAAAATATATGTAAAAAAAATAAGAAAATTTTTGGTAGAATTAGAACCCTATTCTCTAAATGAATATTTCATCAGAAACAGGTAGAAATATGTTTTGTTTTCTTTTGGACGTCATTCTTTTGCATATCCTTATGATTGTATGAGTACATGTAAGGTTTTTGCTTTGAGAAATAAAGGTTTATTTATTTATTTATTTATTTATTTGATATAGTAACCATGACACAACTTTAAAACACGTTCTGGTAATGAGCAGGTACTGTTATGATTCTTTTTTATTTGACTTTATATTCCGAATATAAATAAATTTGGAATCTAACAAATTTATGAGAAATTTTAAATTTTGATATGCCCGGTCGACTCTATCCCAATTGAGGGTCCAAATCAAAATTTAAAAATTTAGGGTAATTATGCAGAACTAAAAGAACCGTTTTAGAGACGTGAAAAAATTAGTACTCACTAAGTTTGGGTCCCAGATTACGAAAATGAAAACGAGAAGTCTGCAATCCTTTTAGTTTTTCCAGAAAAAAATCCCAAAGTTTCCGTTTGGAAGGTGAGGTTATATATAGTTCTAGCCAGTTTTATTGTAATTTCTCAATGAATACTCATTGGAAATGGTTTATTTAACAATCTCTGAGCGTTTCCTGCAAAATTATGCTTTCATTTCGTCGAAATCAACGATTTTGTTCTTTGTTTACATTCGTTTGTGAGCGCCATTATGATGACCTTCAAACTTTCAATCGTCGCGAATTCTGCAACGTTGCCAATGTTTCAAGTTCGTAGTTAAATTTACGTTGAGTAGTTACGTTTTCTTTTGCCAAATTTTGCTTCGTGAATTTCAACAATTTGCCCGGCGCGGCGCCGGGCAAATTGTTGAAATTCACGAAGCAAAATTTGGCAAAGGAAGAAAAGAGGCGCCGTTTCAATCATGAGCGTTTAACTCACACTAAACCAAAAATTTTGCTTCGTGAATTTCAACAATTTGCCCGGCGCGGCGCCGCGCCGGGCAAATTGTTGAAATTCACGAAGCAAAATTTTTTGTTTGGTGTATAACACACAAATGATGAGCGTTTTGGGGGGGGGGCGGGCCTTGGTGTATTACCGGGCCGGCCCCCCTTAACGCTAGTTATTTGCATGTAATACACCAAACAAAAAATTTTGCTTCGTGAATTTCAACAATTTGCCCGGCGCGGCGCCGCGCCGGGCAAATTGTTGAAATTCACGAAGCAAAATTTTTTGTTTAGTGTGGGTTAAACGCTCATGATTGAAACGGCGCCTCTTTTCTTCTTTTGCCAAATTTTGCTTCGTGAATTTCAACAATTTGCCCGGCGCCGCGCCGGGCAAATTGTTGAAATTCACGAAGCAAAATTTTTTGTTCAGGTTAGGGGTTAAACGCTCATGATTGAAACGGTCCCTTTTTTCTACTTTCGCCAAATTTTGCTTGAAACGTTGGCAACGTGGCAGAATTCGCGACGATTGACAGTTTGAAGGTCGAAATATGGCGCTCAAAAACGAACGTAAACAACGAACAAAATCGTCGATTTCGACGAAATGAAAGCTTCATTTTGCAGGAAACTCTCAGAGATTGTTAAATAAACCATTTTCAATGAGTATTCATTGAGAAATTACAATAAAACTGGCTAGAACTATATATAACCTCACCTTCCAAACGGAAACTTTGGGATTTTTTTCTGGAAAAACTAAGAGGATTGCAGACTTCTCGTTTTCATTTTCGTAATCTGGGACCCAAAAACTGTAAGTACGATTTTTTTCACTGCGCTGAACCAGTTCTTTTAGTTCTGCATAATTACCAAATTTAGATATAAATTAACATAAATATCTATTTCAAAATAACTCAATCTGATACAAAAATATAAACACTTATTCTATCCCTTAATTAAAATTTAACTCACTTATTCCTATTATAATTGTCCTTTCACTATATTTTTGGTTTATATTATCAATCTTCCTATTACTCGGTATATTTCTTTCCAATTTCTTTCTTGACTTCCTTTATTTTCCCCAATTTCTCTTCTGAGTTTTCCTTCCCATTTATCAATTCATCTTCCTGGCTCCTCTTTCTGATTTCTCGATTTTAACTTCTCGGCTTTTCTTTCTGATTTCTAAATTTAATTTCTTGACTTTTCTTACTGATGTTTCCTCCCCAATCCAATTTTTCATCCCCTTGGTTTCCATACTTCAAAACATCCTCTACTTCCTTGATTTTCTTAATCTAATCTAAACTATTCATAGAATCTATTCTCTATGTACAAACTTCAATACTTCAAAATAAATCTATATCTAGATCTTTCATTTTCAATTTTGCCTCATTAAATCGAAACTATTTTTGAATTTTGAAAAGAACATTTAGAACCATAACAGTACCTTCCTATAAAATTACAGTTATTTCTAGTTTACAACTTTTGTACTTGGGAAAATAATGAAATTAGACTGGACCCCTGTTGGCTTTACTATTGCATCCATAAACGCAACAAAACGCATGTGATTTCGACATTTCAGGGCAGTATTCACTCATCACAATGTTCAAACGTATATAAAACAGAATCTGGAACACAATTTTTCTAACTCACTTCACTAAAATAGAAAAATTATTAATTAACCGGTAATTAATGTAGAAATCGTAGTTTTCCATATACTAAGCCACAAACCTACCCACTCCCGTTAATGCTGTTTCTGCCGCAAGGTGGCTTGGGAGATGAACTTGAATCGCGTTCTAGTTCTTTAACCTATAAGCGCGTTCGGCAATAGCATCCGAGAGCGGACGGATTTTTTAGTCACGTGATAACAGATTGTACAGATTTGTCAGATTTTTCTGTAATAAACGAACGCTACGGAGCATTTTGATCGATTTTTCTGTTTGACGTATGTAACGCCTTACCCGAGCCAGATATTAAATTAGAGCTTGAAGGTCTATTCGTCCGTAGAGGTAGTCTGGGTACTATTTTAATTCTTTTGTTATAGTTCTCAACATTTCTACCCCTTGATTGAGATGATTCAATATTTTGAATCATTATTTTTTATCAAACAACATTTTTTTATTTATTACTACACAACAAATAACATAAGACACGAAAATTCAACAGACTGTTCAAGAATATTCGAAGCGGGATAAAAAATCCATTCACAAAGGCCGAAAAGTAATTTCTGTTTCTGTTCTGTGGAAAAAAATCCGTTTCCTCCGTCGAAATACACCGAGCAAAAAGATCTACATCCGATTGATCAGATTTTCTTGCCGAACGGTCCAGATGTGTACTCCCCTCAATCTGGATGTAATAAACGAACGGTTCAGATCAATCCGACCAGTCAGATGTCATTGCCGAACGCGCTTTATGAGTATTGTAAATTTCTATGTCTATGGTTTATGGCACAGAACATATATATAAGTTTATGGTTCAAAGCAAAACGATCATCTTATCTGAAAAATTATTAGGCTATTATTATTGAATTAGTGATTTTGTTTCTCCGAGCCCTCATTTCCTCTCCTTATTTCGTTGGTCATCTGGGTTTCCTTGAGCGACTTTTGATAGTATTATGACGTCCAGAAATTTCTCCCATTATGGGCCATTAGTTGGCGCTATAGATGAAGGTACTTCGAGTGCACGATTTATCCTATTCAAAGCAGGAACTGTTGAAGAGGTAGCATCATACCAGGAGGAATTGTCTTCCATATACCCACAAGAAGGATGGGTTGAACAAGATCCATTGAAAATTTTAGAAATAGTTAACAAATGTATCACTAAAGCCGTTGAACAGCTAATCTCAAAAGGCGGAGAATTAACAGATATTGTGGCTGTTGGCATTACAAATCAGAGAGAATCTACAGTTATGTGGGATCGAACAACTGGAAAGCCATTCCACAACTCAATAGTTTGGTTAGATGTAAGAACTACTTCTACTATTGAACACCTTTTAGATCAAGTGCCAAACAATGCCAGGAACAAAAATTATCTTAAAATACTCTGTGGGTTACCATTAAATCCATATTTTAGTGGAGTGAAGGCAAGGTGGCTGAAGGACAATATTCCTGCTATAAAAAAAGCTTTACAGTCAGGTAATTGAAGCTTCTTAGTTTTTTTTCTTTTAATATCTCCTGCATAACAATCTGTTGTCAATAGGTAACTGTATGTTCGGAACAATAGACTCTTGGCTCATATGGAACTTAACAGGTGGAATAAATGGTGGAAAACATATAACAGACTGTACGAATGCTTCCCGAACAATGCTTATGAATATTGATACCCTGAAATGGGATCCTGTGTTACTGAAGTTTTTTGACCTACCTGAGTCTATGCTACCCTCTATAAAGTCCAGTTCTGAAGTTTATGGGACATTTTTTGATGGATTGTTGGCTGGAGTTCCTATTTCTGGTTGTTTAGGAGACCAACAGGCAGCATTGGTTGGTCAAATGTGTCTCGGAAGAGGAGAAGTAAGTCATAATGTTATGAACATATACAGAATGAATAAAAAGTACCGCACAAAATTAATAATAATAATAAACATTCTTTATTTCAAATGAATCTCCTACAAAACAAAAACAAGTGAAATTGTGTCACCATTATAAACATATCTTCTCAATTCTATTTACATGTAAAACTAAAAAAAATCCTCAATTTTGTATGGTTCCATCTGAATTAAGTATCCATGTATCAGCTTCTTGAACTTATTCAAGTCCTTTCTTTCTGCATTTCCACCGGCAGAGCATTGAAAAATTTCATACTCCTATATTCCACTTGGGTCTGAGTGCTAGTTAAACGGCATTTGGGATATTTATAATTGAGGTTTCTTATGCTATAATTCTACTTGTTTTCATTAATATGTTCTCTGAAAAGTTCCTTGTTCTTATGTAGGAATATGAGGCATTCCTGAATATATATTGCATATAGTGTCAATATTTTATTACTCTGAAAATACCTTGACATGATGTAGTTCTACTTAGTTTGAAGACTATTCTTATTGCTTTTTTCTGTAGAATGAACAGAGAAGACATATTTCCTGATCCGAAGAATATTATTCCATATCTCAATCTTGATTCTATTGTAGCATAATAAAGTTTTCAAGGTGCTGCATTGCAAATAGCTGGAGATAACCTTCAATCCATAAACTGAAGATGAAACATTTTTTGAAGCATGATCTATTTGGTATTTCCAATTCAATTCGTTGTCAATGTATATTCCAAGAAACACGTTGTTCTCCACTTTATATATTTCTATACCAGATTTGATGTGGTGACACATTAAAACATTGGTCTTTTCTTTGTTCAGTATTAAATTATTGCAGCTCAACCAAGAACTGGAAAGTGCTAGGCACTTCTGAAGCTGCCCTTTTCAATTCTGGCCATTGGTCCGCAATTGATAGGATGTTGGTATCATCAGCATAATTCACCACTGTTCCTTTTTTGTTTACTTCGTTTATTTTTGCTGCAAAGTCATTGGTGTATAGGATGAAAAAAATTGAACCTGTTATACTTCCTTGTGCAATTCCAAGTTTAATCATCTGCGGTTCTGATCTAAAAGCCTCTCCATTTGATTGTATCTCAACCATTTGTGTTCTATCCTTGAAATATGATCAAACCCATTTCGAAGCTTGTCCTCTAATCCCAATTCTTTCCAATTTCTCCAGGAGTATCTCATTATTAATGCAGTCGTAAGCCTTGGACAAGTCCTAAGGACAGTTCATCTTCTTCAAAGGTATCCAATATTTTTTTCATGAAATGGTATAGTGCCGTTTGTATCGATCTTCCCTTCACATAGCCATGTTGATTCTTGGATATTATATTGTTATCAACCACAAGCAGGCCGTCCTAGCTTCGCCCGGGTAGAAATTTGTTTCATGAGGCGGTTTCATCTTCAAAACTTCATCCTACCATATCTTTTGATGTACTCGTTGTAATTGTATGATGTGAAGAGCAATTTCGATCTAAATTAAATACTGGGGATAAAATAACGTATTAGGTTGTATGAGGATCAATACCCAATTCATAAAAACACACTCCCGAATAGTGCATAATTTTGGAAAACATCTGATTACCATACACAGGTAATAGCAAGTCAATCTTGAGAGATAGATATATGCTATCGCGGACTTTTTTGTAGAACTATTTGAGAGGTACATTTCCGTCATACATTGTTTCCACTCAAGTCTTACGGTTTTTGCAGCGCACGTGAAAATAACTGATTATGGCTGATTTTTTTGTTATTATTGAAGTTATAGTAGGTATCCTTATTTTTTTCGGTTGAAAAGTATAGCCTATGTCACTCAGGGATAATGTAGCTTTCTAAGGGTGAAAGAATTTCTGAAATCGGTCCAGTAGTTTTTGAGCCTATTCGTATCAAACAAAAATACAAATCTTTCCTCTTTGTAATAATATTAGTATAGACAAAGCTCATTAGCTGTCTGCAGAAAGCTGCCTCAAATATTTTGGAGAAAGATGGTAGAATGCTTATGAAGCGATAGTTTTCATACTCCCTTGGGTCTCTTTTTTATAAGCTTTTATTTAGTTTCACCTGTCCGGTGTCTGTCTGTCTGTCTGTAATCAAATCTTGCAAGTAAAATATGACACACTTCTAATCGTCCAATTGATTTGAAATTTTGCAGGTGTACCTAATTCTGGTGACAATGCATCATGAAATATTTTTTATAGAAAAAAACAAAATGGCGGCTCCAAAATGGCGGATGAGTTTTGTAATTATGATCCGATTCCATTCAAAATTAGAATCTGGGGGTACTTGGCTTCGAAAGTGATGATACCTTTGTAAAAATTGGGAAATTCAAGATGGCGGCCACAATATGGCGGACGAGTTTTGTACATATGATCATATTCTATTCAAAATTGGTATATGGGGGTTTTCTGGGTCGGAAATTACGATTCTTCAAAATCGAGAAATTCAAGATGGTGGCTTCAAAATGGCGGATGAGTGTTGTTATAAAAGCTTATCTTCAAAAATGTTTTTTGAGAATTAGGCTTGTTTAAAAATGGGCTTTACTATTGCTGTTTTCAGTTTATCTAGGAAGGTTCCAAGTTTCAATGATTTGTTTATAATGTATAATAAAGGCTCTTCGATTTCATCTATGGTTTGCTTTATCAAATGATTGGAGATTTCTCGTCTACAGCACATGTTTGTTTGTTTTTCATGGATTTTATAATGTCCCTCAGCTGTCTATTTGTTTGAGATACATGGATCTGTCTAGTTTTTCTTGTATTAAGTAGGTGTTGTTTATTTTTATATTTGCTGTTAAGTTTGTGGCAATTTCAATGAAGTGTTCATTAGCCGCTTGCATGGGATCTTTTTTGATTGGTATTACTTTCACTGTTTCATTCACTTTTTTGGATTTCACTACTGACCATAAAGCTTTATTTTTGTTGTCGGATGCTAATAGAGTGATCCGATAAATGTGCATCCCAAACAATTGTATCATAAGGGATGTCTAGGTTGGTGTAAATTCCATCTATACAGGTTGGACTCGTTTCAGTTATCCTTGTTGGTTTGAAAATTGTTTGTTTTATATCGTAACAATTTAAAAAGTGAAGAAGTTGCACTTTTTTTTGCTGAATTTTCCAGCATATTGATGTTGAAATCTCCTGCTGTGGTAATGTTGTAGTTATCAAGTCCAAAATTGTGTCCAGTTCATCAATCATAACCTCTGTGGTACCATTATTGTAAACAGCCATGCAAACGTGTTTTTTCCCATTCAACTTGAATTCCACACTAGTGATGGGCAACTCGAGTTGTTCAACTCGGTTAACTCGAGTTGTTCAACTCGATTAACTCGAGTCGCACTCCCAACGAGTCAACTCGATTTACATTTTCGTTGACTCGAGTCAACTCGGAAGAAACCATACGTAACACGACGGCCGCGTGACTCGCGGAAATCGTGAATCTCCGTTGCCTTTCGACTCTTTCGAGCTCGAGCTTTGGCTGGCTCGAGTCAGGCCCGATCTAACTAACGACGTTGACCGAATCAAGCCATCGTATGATTGACGATTGTATAGACTATAGAGCGATTTCAGGTATGAGGATTCAGTTTGGAATTGGATCTTGGATCGCGGTCGTCGATCTATTGAAAAAGCCAAGTCGAAGAAGGGTCGTCACGTAATCAGTCGAAATGGCTCCTAAAAAAAGTGTAGCGTGGGATTTTTTCACGAAATCGGAGGATGGCTGCAAAGTAACATGCAGATTTTGTCCAACGTCCTATAAATACGTTGGAAATACATCAACTTTGATGAATCATATTAAAAAAAAACATATCGTTCAATACAGTGAATTTTTGGGAGGAAATCACTCAGAAGAGATGCGTGTGCTTCAGTCGTCCGTAGGAGTAGGAAATCAATTCAATAGAATATCACGTTTACAATCTGAAATTTCTCCAAATTCTATAGAAGTTAATGAACCAGCGCCGAAGCGGATGAAGCAGTTACGGTTAACTGCCCCAACCAAGTTGAATAAAAAAATCGTAGACGAAGCTTTGATGGATATGATAGTGTTAGATATGCAACCCTTACAAATCGTTGAAAACGAGGGTTTTAAGAAGTACACCCAAGCATTAAATCAAAATTATGAATTACCGTCACGAAAAAAATTATCTCAAATGCTTGACGATAGTTATAAAATATATAGTGCGGAATTGAAAGAACGTTTAAAAAATGTTTCAGCTATAGCTTTTACTACTGATGTTTGGAGTTCTGATAGTCAAAGGAGCTTCATTAGTGCTACCGCTCCTTTTATATCGGATGCTAGATTACATTCCTTGATCCTTTCTACGACGGAACTGCGTGAACATCATACGGCGTTGAATATTGCGAATGTATTAGAAATGGTTCTGGTAGAATGGCAAATATTCGATAAAGTGGAAACTGTTGTTACCGACAACGCTTCGTCTATGAAAAAGGCAGTGAATATCTATTTACATAAAGAAAATCATCCTTGCATTGCTCATACCTTGAATCTCGCAGTGAAAGATTGTATCGGAAAGGAAAATAACACACTTATTGATTCCCTGAATAATAGTGCAGTTTTGGATGTTATTACAAAATGTCGCACGATTGTTTCCCACTTCAAACACAGCGTGAAGTCTTCAAATACTTTACGAGATATGCAGAGTCAAATGAACTTTGAAATTATCAAACTGAAGCAAGATGTTCAAACGAGGTGGAACTCAACATTTTATATGTTTGAGAGGTTGATCAAACTTAAGATTCCTTTATCTGCAACATTACCCTTACTCGACACAGCTCCACCAAATTTGAATTCGAGTGAATGGTTAATCTTGGAAGACTGCGTAACTCTGTTACATCCAATGGAGAAAATTACTTCAACGCTATCTGGAGAATTATACCCAACCCTATCGTCCATCATTCCACTGATTCGAGGCTTACAAAACTGTATAACAAACAAGTCTATGAATACTGAAGCAGGTAAGCACTTGCAAACATTATTGCTTGATGTAATAAACAAAAGATTGGGTTTTTTTGAATGCAACAAGACCGCTTCAAAGGCTACTCTACTCGACCCACGATATAAAACAAAAGCTTTCGGAACTGAAACTAATGCAGAGAAAGCTACCGAATACATTTTAAAAGAATTAGAGGATTTCCATCAAGAAGATACATCCGAATTTACTGTTCGTGTTCAGGCGACATCTCAGAACTCTGGGAATGATGATGAGTTGTGGGAATTATTCGACTGCAAAATTAAGGAAAGTAACACACTCGAGTCTCCTGTTTCTGAAGGGTCCGTTATGTTGAGACAATATTTAGAGCTGCCTTATATAGATAGAAAGCAAGATCCTCTTCAGTTTTGGGAAGAGCGAAAAAATATTTTTCCGTCGCTGTATAAGTTAGCTTGCAAATACTTGTGTATACCTGCAACTTCTGTGCCATCAGAACGATGCTTTTCAAAGCCTGGCTTTCTCGCCAATCAAAGAAGAAACCGACTGTCGCCAAAAAAAATTGACCAAATATTATTCATGAATGCATATACTTTGAATAGCAATAGAAAAATTTGAAATGATTTTATATTATATTTTTTATTTATTCGATAGATATATGAGAATATAATGTTTATGTTTGTTATTAAATCGATTTGTTTCAATCCAAGTTTTCTTCATGAATAGTTTTTGTATGATAGTGGTAATTCAGAAGTTTTATGAATTCCAGTTTTTTTTTAATGAAAATCATTCATAATTCTGTTCTAACATTTAAATCTATGACCTTCATATAAAAACTGTTGTTATGAATATTTATATTTCATTAAAAAAAAATTGATGAAAATTCTACGTGATTGTCATTGGTCTGCGCAAATGAAAGACCGAAATTCGTGTTTACTGAGCTTGAGCCGTCTAGCGTACGCCATACATCGCGTCGAACGCCGAGCTAAACCTTCCTTCAGCGAGTTCAACTCGAATCGAGATCGAAAGTCGAGACCGAGTTCAACTCGGTCGGCGCGGCGGCAGCAGCCAACGCGATAAGCCTTCAACGACTCGACGGGCGCGATGAGGATGCGATGAGCACACCGAATCGGACAGGTGCGGTTGACTCGAGTCAACTCGAGTTTCAACTCGAGTTGGCCACCGAGTCAACTCGAGTAGATCGAGTTGAAAATTTTACGACTCGTCCCATCACTATTCCACACCAGCTATCTCAAATACCCCCTTCACAGAGACTGCAGCTATATCCTTTCTTTCCACTGCCTTTATATCGTTTCTCACATACAGGGTGGCCATTTGAAAACGAAACAGACGAGATTACAGACGAAATAAATTTTTTCGATAGAAATGCTCGGACAGGTCGATTTCTGTTTCGAGGGGGACAACTTAAGATGTAGGTTACGGACGCATAGCGCTTCAACCCTTGCTACTACAACCCTCACCCCCAATTTTTGAATAGGGAAGATGGGGTGAGTGATACCTCATTTGAAAGGTATTTTTATACTGATTTCAGCACAGTAATTGTTTTTTCATTTTATGCATTAGTTCTCGAAATATTCTTAACTAAGTATTTGAAAATGAAGTGGTGTTTTCATGGCACTTGCAGTGTTTTTTTGTGAAAAATCGACATTTTGAGCTTCAAAACAACCATGACTGTGGCTTCCTTCCTCCAATCCACTGACAAATCTTTAATCAAGATGTCGATTTTTCACAAAAAAACACTACAAGTGCCATGAAAACACCACTTCATTTTCAAATACTTAGTTAAGAATATTTCGGGAACTAATGCATAAAATAAAAAAACAATTACTGTGCTGAAATCAGTATAAAAATACCTTTGAATTGAGGTATCACTCACCTCATCTTCCCTATTCAAAAATTGGGGGTGGGGGTTGTAGCAGCAAGGGTTGAAGCGCTATGCGTCCGTAACCTACATCTTAAGTTGTCCCCCTCGAAACAGAAATCGACCTGTCCGAGCATTTCTATCGAAAAAATTTATTTCGTCTGTAATCTCGTCTGTTTCGTTTTCAAATGGCCATCCTGTATATTACGACCCCTCCGTGTTCTTTTTCATTCCTACAGAAATATGCTTAAGCATGAAGTTTTTTATACCAAAGTATTTAAGTTGTTCTTCTGTTTTCTAATGCTCTGCGAGACATAAAATTTTTATTTGTTTGTTTTGATTTATTATTTCTTCCAGTTGATCTCTGCTGTTACCTATTGATTGTAGATTTTGCTGAAATATTGTGAAGTTTTGCTTGAAACCTTCTGTCTTTGCTTGTTGTAGTGGTTGTTTCATTTTACATCTAAAAATATTGGCCACATATGAAATTGAAACGCGAAAAAGATATTCCTGTGGGCCAAAACTCATTTTCATATATTTTTCCTTTCAAATTCAATGTGGATACCGCTTTCGCGCCAGAAATTTAACAAAATTTTTGGCGCGAAAGCGGTATCCACATCGCGAATTTTGTTTCGCGAAACCGTTGCGCGAGTTAGGTTCGCGCAATGGAACAGCACCTTTCCAGTTATAACAAATTTTCTCACCCGCAAGTTAATGTAGTTGAAACCGTTTCTTGTTTGAAATTACAAGACAAATCATCAGCAATCCTTTCTGATGAAGTATCATCCTGCTGAACGCTTTCTTCTTTGTCTATTATACTGAAACTGAAACTTTCCATGAAAACTGAAACTAAAGTCGAATAATTACCCACTTACTTTTGGAATCTCTTCCGTTGAGCTTATTTTCTACGACGGCGATGTGCGCAAAGATTTTTGCGTTTATCATCAAATTTCCTACTGTAGCGTTGAAAATTTCCGCGCCGCCCATGTCTGTGTATGTCGGGTTGCCGTCGAGAAATTTCAGTCGATTCAGTTTGATCGCGGCGAATTCTGAAAAAGTGGTAAATGCGAGTTTTTTTTTGTTGCTGGCAACGTTTTCAGATAAGGTGATCGGGAAAAAAATAAATTGAGATTGAGATAGCGGAGAGTGATTTTGAATGTGTTTTGAATATTGGAAATTGTACATTTTCTTCGAAAATCCTTTAATTAAGGGATCAACAATTTACCAGTATTGTATGGTGAATATATTGTAGTGTGATATACAGGGTCTTTCACGAGGAACCTCACCCATATTTATACGGGAAACTACTGAACGTATTTTCATGAAATTCAGCACTTATAAGTATTTCACGATGCTGATGAAATCTAAAATATTTTCAAGGCATGAGCACCTCCGGTTTTCCGGAAATGACGTCAACTTCCGTTTTTCAAATTAGAACACCATTTTTTTATTGCAGAAATAGATTCCTTAGAAAATTTCAAGTTATTTTGATGTAACATTTTTCAGTTTTGGTTGGAAAATTCTCTCTGAGCGGGAAAATTCGAAAAAAAAATCGAAAATAGAGCTCCGCTGAAACAAGAATAACTTCGAGGTTTTTGGATGGAAAATTTTCATTTTTGGGATTTTTCTATTGAAAAATTGATGAAAAATTTAAGATTGATGTATCCACTTTAAAAATCGAAATCGCGATTCATGATACAGGGGGTGAAAAAATCGCTTTCAAAGTTAGGGATGACAAAATCGTGAAAAATCAATTTTTTCAAATTAGAACCCCATTTTTTTATGGCAGATATTGAATCTACGTTAAAAAATAATGTGAGTGTATGCATCACACCCTTGCCCTAAAGTGGATATTTTCTGAGTTATTCACAAAAAACTGTTTTTCGTCTTGAATTTTCAGCTATTTCTTTTCCCTTCACGCCAAAAAGATGAAATTTTCAGGAACTGTTACTTAAACCATGTTTTAGATTTTACTACCCTAATATGCAAGAGAAAAAGTTACAGGTTGTTCCTAAATAGATGGCGAATATGGATTAGAATTTGTATCGAAAACCTCTTTATTACTAATCGGCCATCGGTTTTCTCTCCAGTGATAAATAAATAATTCCTTATGAACCATATGCAAAAACTTACCATGTTTTACATTCTTTTTTTTTTAAATGATAGATATCATTAATTACATCTGCCAAATTCCTCTTTATTCAGTAGCATTTTGTGTTTACTATTAATTTGGTGATAATTCGTATTAAGTTATAAAATCGATCACTATGCCTAATTTTACCAATGAAGATTATTTAAATCTCATTCTACTTCATGGAGAATGTAATAAAGTTGTAGATAGAATGATTCGACTGTTCATTGAGAGGTTTCCTGACCGACCCAGACCAACGAGAGATACCATTAACAGAACCATGACAAACTTGAGAAATGTCGGATCTTTCGTAAAGAAAACTATACACAGAGAAAAAACTGTAGTAGAAGATGGGAACAACGAAATTACAGTTCTTGCATATTTTCGTGTGAATCCTCAAAATTCTCTCAAAGATGCCGAGATTGATCTGGGATTATCTCAATCGAGTGTTTGGAGAATATTAAAAAAACATAAAATGCACCCATATAAATTCAATAGGGTACAGCATTTGAAGGAAACTGATTTCGTCAGGAGAACAGAGTTTTGCGAAGCTATGATGATTCGATTTCAAGAGAACGAAAACTTTTTGGACTGTATAATTTGACAGATTAATCTAAATTCACAAAGAATGGTTCTTTCAATAGGCATAACAGTCATTATTGGGATGAAGAGAACAACCACCACTTCAGACAATGGAACTTTCAAGAGACCTGGAGTTTCAATGTTTTTTGCGCCATCAAAAATAATGCAATTCTCGATGTTCACATTTATGATGGGACTTTAACTGGTAAGATAGAACACTACACATGTTTGCATTATTTAAAGAATGTTCTCCCTTAGCAGATAGATATTCTGACATATTGACTCAAATAATAATAATGACTTATGGTATCAACAAGATGGCGCGCCTCCACACAATTCACTCAATGTGTCAAATATCCTCTACAGGCTATTTGAAGATCGATGGTTGGCGAACAATGGTCCACATCTTTGGCCACCACGTTCTCCCGATTTAACTCCTTTAGACTATTATGTTTGGGGTAGGATAAAAAATATTGTCTACTCAACTCCCCTGACTGATAAAGAGGACTGCATAGAACGAGTCAGAAATGCGTTCAGGTTTGTTTAGATTTTTAGATTCATAGTTTTGAAACTCAATTTGGTTTTTGAACACTTTTGCAGATCTCTTCCTCCCGATGAAATAAGAAGAGCAACGCACGAAGCATTCCTGAGACTTATAAATAAATGTCTAGAAATTAACGGTCAAAACTTTGAGCATCTTCTCTTGTTATAACTGCGAGAGTTTGCCATGGTTCTCCTAATAGTAACTTGAAGTCGGTTTCAAGAAGGGGTGAAAAATCTACAGCATGGTTCAAATAACAGTTCCTGAAAATTTCATCTTTTTGGCGTGAAGAGAAAAAAATGGCTGAAAATTCAAGACGAAAAACAGTTTTTTGTGAATAACTCAGATATCCATTTTACGGCAAGGGTGTTATGCATACACTCACATTATTTTTTAACGTAGATTCAAAATCTGCCATAAAAAAATGGGGTTCTAATTTGAAAAAATGGATTTTTCACGATTTTGTCATCCCTAACTTTGAAAGCGATTTTTTCACTCCCTGTATCATGAATTGCGATTTCGATTTCTAAAGTGGATACATCAATCTTACATCTTGAAAAATCCCAAAAATGAAAATTTTCCATCCAAAAACCTCGAAGTTATTCTTGTTTCAGCGGAGCTCTATTTTCGATTTTTTTTTCGAATTTTCCCGCTCAGAGAGAATTTTCCAACCAAAACTGAAAAATGTTACATCAAAATAACTTGAAATTTTCTAAGGAATCTATTTCTGCAATAAAAAAATGGTGTTCTAATTTGAAAAACGGAAGTTGACGTCATTTCCGGAAAAACCGGAGGTGCTCATGCCTTGAAAATATTTTAGATTTCATCAGCATCGTGAAATACTTATAAGTGCTGAATTTCATGAAAATACGTTCAGTAGTTTCCCGTATAAATATGGGTGAGGTTTCTCGTGAAAGAGCCTGTATATAATATATCGTCCCAAGTTTTGGGGATTATAAAACGTCGTAAAATTCTTTCTGCGAGTTCACAAGTCAGTTTGTTGCGCTACTCATACGATTTCGAGCTGGGGTTGTCTTTCCGTGGCGATTTTGTTTTTGTTTTTGTAGGATTCACTGGGTGAATTTTTTTTCCTTTCCTTGGGATCATATTGATACCTAGTCTAGCTGATTTTGGTTGTTACTTGCGTTCATTCCTTTACGGTTTCTCTCCGGTTGGTGAATTACATTTTGATTTAGTTTGATATTTCGCAAATTTGTAACATGGTTGGTGAAAAATTGGTTATTAACAGACTGAATCAGTCGCAGTTGAATTATTTGTTGACCATTAGGGGCCTGCCAACTGACACCGTGGATAAGATGCAAAAAAATGTTTGTCTGGGGCCATGAGACTGGAGAAGGAAGGTGCTTCAATTTCGTATCCTCCTTACCCTTTCACATTTTCAGATGGTAAAGACGCCATCAATGAAGTTGTGGCCAAGGTTGAGCAGAGTTTGTCAGATTCACAGTCGTTAACACCTAAGAGCAAACGTTTTCTTGTGAACCAGACTCGTTTAAATTATGCCATGATTAGATTGGATCATATCAAAGCCGATACTGCAGAAGAGCAAACATTCAAGAAGGAAACGTTTGCAAAAATTCTTCTTCTTTTAGACCAACTCTTGGGGAAGACAACTGATGGAGAAAAGGCTGCACCACCAGGGAAAATTCTTTTTCAGGGTAATACTTCTTCTGATAGCGACGATGGCGATGCATTTTCAGCTGCTGGCCTACCTTCATCCTCTCCTCATACGTCCTCTACAAGACAGGCGTGTGCTACGTCTGCGGGCTCTTTCATGATGAAGTCTGTTCCAGTTTATCGTTGGGGTTTGAAATTCAGTGGTGATAAGCAGGGTATGTCTGTACAGGCTTTCTTGCGGATAGTTGAGGAGCTTTGCGAGGCTAGAGGTGTGACTAAAATTGAAGTTTTGAGGTCAGCTGTTGATTTATTCGAGGGTAAGGCATTGATTTGGTATGAGGCAGTGAAAACTACGCTGGTTGACTGGGATTCCTTTATTGATGCTATCAGATCGGAATTTGAGCCATTCGACTATGACGAAAAATTGATGGAAGAAATTAAACATCGTACACAGGGTAAGGATGAAACCATTGGTTTATACTTGGTAACAATGAAATCTCTCTTTGATAGATGTAGAACGCCTCCTCCTGAGGAACAGCAATTGAAAATTGTTATGCGGAATATCCTTCCCTTCTTCCAGACCCAATTGGCTCTAGTTGATATTAAATCATATACTCAATTAAGAGATCTCTGTCGAAAATTAGAGGAGCGTCGCGAAACAGTTGAGTCCTTTATTCCTCCAAGTAAAAGATCACAGGGCCTGCTGGAACCAGACTTAGCTTACGTAGGTGTTGATGGAAACAGATCTGAGACAACACGCGGGGGATCTGCCGTGCACTTGAACGAGGTATCAACTCAGGTTATGTCGGTTGTCTGCTTCAATTGTGGTAAATCTGGTCATCGAGCTATAGGTTGTGCTTCTCCCAAGCAAAAACGTTGCGTCAAATGTGATAAACCCGGTTTTACAGTTAGGACATGCCCCAGTTGCAATCAGTCGGGAAACGGTTCGAGTCGCTGGAATCAGGACCAACTTCAGCGACCGCCATAACTAAAGGTCCAAATCAAAGTTTAAGTCCTGTACTCGATTATATTCTTGATAGCATGGTTGGAGATGAGAGACCCTATCTGCGTATATCTATTTTCGACATTGAGTTCTTGGGTCTCCTCGATTCTGGCGCTTCACGGACTGTTATCAGTGGTAAAGGTTGGAATATTCTTAAGAATTTGGGAGTACAGCTTGATACTTCTAAAGCTGTCATATGTACGGTAGCGAACGGTCATGTATGTTCGAGTATCGGCATTTGTACTGTACCTATCAGGGTTAAAGAACGCGTTGCTGTGGTGGAGTTGGTTGTCGTTTTGGAGTTGCCACGGATGCTGTTACTTGGTGCGGATTTCTGGAAGATCTTGGGAATTGTTCCCAATTTGAAGAATAATGTTTGGCATTTTAGTTCTGATGAAGTGAGTATTGAATGTATGGATCTTTCTTCTGTGAATGTTGATTTGACTGGTGACCAAAAGAAGCGATTGAGTGATTTAATAGAAGGAAATTTTAATATGACATGAGATAGTTGTTGATGGGCCTCCTATTAAACAACGTTATTACCCTGTGTCACCGATTATTCAGAAGCATATTGACGAACAACTACAGGAGATGTTAGAGAAGGGAATCATTGAGAAGAGTAATAGTCCATGGTCCTCTCCCGTTATAATGGTGAAAAATAAGGACGGCAATTATAGGTTCTGTGTAGACTATCGGAAAGTAAATAATGTAACACGTAAAGATAGTTATCCCCTTCCCTATGTTACTAACACCTTGGACAAGCTGAGAAATGCATCTTTTATTAGTTCCTTGGACATAAAATCCGCTTTTTGGCAGGTTCCTGTAAAAATGGAATCCAGGCAATATACAGCTTTTACGGTCCCAAATAGAGGACTATTTCAGTTTCGTAGAATGCCTTTCGGACTTCGTAATGGTCCAGCAACTTGGCAGCGTTTGAAGGATGACATTCTTGGTAACGATCTCGAACCATTCGTGTTTTGTTATCTTGTTGACGTGATCATTGTGACGCAGGACTTTGACAAACATTTAGAGGTTTTAAATGAGGTGTTTCGACGGTTGTTCAAGGCAGGGCTTACCGTTTCGAGAGAAAAATGTAATTTCTGTAAGGTGGAGATGCGCTATTTGAGATATGTTGTTAGCAGGAATGGTTTACGGGTTGATCCAGAAAAAGTGAGAGCAATGGTTGAAATTCCATTCCCACGAAACGTTAAAGATGTTCGAAGTGTTGTTGGTACCTTCTCTTGGTATCGTAGAGTCATACCAAATTTTTCAGAGCTGATATCACCGTTGACCAAACTCCTTAAGAAGAATCAAAAATTCACTTGGTCTTCTGAGTGTAGTAGATCTTTCCATGTTCTCAAGGAGAAACTTGTGACCGCTCCTGTTATGAGTTGCCCAAACTATGATCTTCCTTTTCAGGTGCAGACGGATGCATCAGGGTACGGATTAGGTGCTGTTCTGAGTCAGCAGGATCCATTAGGTGGAGAACGTGTAATATGTTACATCAGTCGCTCGTTAACTAAACAAGAGCAGAATTACTCAACGACTGAGCGTGAATGTTTGGCTGTATTGTGGGCTCTTGAAAAGTTGCGGACTTATATCGAAGGTATTAGGGTAGAAGTAATTACAGATCATTATAGTTTGATTTGGCTGCAGAACATCAAGGCAGTATCGGGACGTCTGGCTAGGTGGATAGTTCGCCTTCAACAATTTGATTTCACAGTTACTCATCGTAAAGGTACTGAACATCATGTACCAGATTTGCTCTCTCGTAGTGTTCCAAAATTGGAGTTGGTAACTGTCCATGACATGGTTAACATTTCAGACACCTGGTATAGGAAAATGCTGAAAAACGTGGAGTCTCACCCCAAAAGATTTTCTTCCTGGAGAATACAGAACGGAATCTTGTATAAATATGTTGATTCATGTAATTTTATACTTAACGATGATCATTGGAAATTGGTCGTACCTAAACATTTGCGGTCCCGTGTTTTGCATGATATGCATGTGCCACCAACATCCGGTCACATGGGTGTTTTCAAAACTTACGCAAGGTTGTGTTAGAGATATTTCTGGCCAAAAGCTCGCTCCGATGTCGCTAATTTCGTGAGAAAGTGTTCGATTTGTTGTCACTATAAATCTGATCCCAAAAAGCCAGCAGGGTTAATGCTTTCTCATAGTCCCCAGGCGACCAAACCTTGGGAAGTCATCAGCTCCGATATTGTGGGCCCTCTGCCAAGGTCGAAGAAAGGTTTTTCTTATATATTCGTTGTAACTGACTATTTTAGTAAATTTTGCCTCACATTTCCCATGAGAAAAGCTACAGCTCCTACAATATGTAAGTACTTGGAAGAGGGTGTTTTCTTGATTTTTGGTGTTCCACGAATTATAATTAGTGATAATGGTTCTCAGTATAAGGGTCTATACTTAAAGCTTTTGGATGAGTATAAGGTTTGTCCAAAGTTTAATGCCAATTTTCATGCCCAAGCAAATCCGACGGAAAGATACAACCCTACTTTAAAGTTTCTATTGCCTGCATATGTTTACGATAATCATCGGGATTGGTATGAAAATTTGGCTCAAGTCACTTGTGCGATGAGAACATCAAGGAATGAATCCACCTATCATACCCCATATTTTGTGAATTTCGGAAGGAGAATGATGCTGTCAGGAGAGGATTATCATATAACTCTAAAGGATGATTTAGTAGGTGATAGGCCAGATGAGACTAGATCGGGAGAGTTTCTAAAGCTTTATGCAGAATTGAAGGGCAGATTGAAGGTGGCTGCTGATAAGAATGCCAGACTGTACAATTTGAGAAAAAGACCTGAGGAATATTTTGTGAATCAACCGGTCTACCGTCGAAGTTTTGTTCTTTCGGATGCTAGTAAATATTTTACTAAGAAGTTGGCTCCGAAGTGGATTGGTCCTTTTTATATTTCTCAACGATTATCGCCTTGGGTGTATACGCTCAGAGATGAGAAGGGTGTGTGCAAGGGTGGGTGGCATGCCAAGGACTTGAAGTCGGATCCTAAAGTCGATGGGTAGTAGTTGTTTTGGGATATCTTGTGATTGTGAATTTTTTTTTGTTCCTTCTTATTACGCTGTGTCATGAAATTTTGAGGAAAATTTCTTCAGGAAGGGGGGGAATTTGTAGCGTTGAAAATTTCCGCGCCGCCCATGTCTGTGTATGTTGGGTTGCCGTCGAGAAATTTCAGTCGATTCAGTTTGATCGCGGCGAATTCTGAAAAAGTGGTAAATGCGAGTTTTTTTTTGTTGCTGGTAACGTTTTCAGATAAGGTGATCAGGGAAAAAATAAATTGAGATTGACATAGCGGAGAGTGATTTTGAATGCGTTTTGAATATTGGAAATTGTACATTTTCTTCGAAAATCCTTTAATTAAGGGATCAACAATTTACCAGTATTGTATGGTGATTATATTGTAGTGTGATATATATAATATATCGTCCCAAGTTTTGGGGATTATAAAACGTCGTAAAATTCTTTCTGAGGCCGAACAACTGCCAATTCTTGAAATCTACTACCTTCACCCCATTTTTGTGGGAGGATTACACCTATCCAGCTGAGGTTTCAAACATTTTTCCAACGCCGTTTTGGAGTGTTTCGATTCTACGCCGTAAGATAATCGCAGGAAGGCGAGAAATTGTGAATATCTTCCCAACATCGTTGAAGACATTGGTCCATCTTGCTGTTTGCTGGTATTTTGGGGGACGAACAACGTCGTCACACCATCGTAGGAAGGCGTCGCCAGCTCGAAAATTCGTAACTATCTTCACAACATCTTCAAAGACGAGTTTTTCCTGGTATGTAGAGGAAATATATTTTAAATCCTGGAGAATTGAGATCTTTCGTGAACTTTTCCTCGTTTTATTACAACCATTCGTTAAATTGTTCTCTTTTAAAGTCCGTTTAAGCGCGAAAATCAGTACCTAACATTTTGTAATTTTCACATTTTTTTTCCTTATTTGTTCTAGTTCATTCCGTTGATTTATTTTCATGTAGTAAGTTTTTAAAAATTGCAAATATTCATAGTTCTAAAATTATTTAAACTTTCATTGCTCTTCAAGCATTTTTCATTCAACTTTATTTTATTTTAAGAAAAATCTAACTAAGAATTCACGGAATTTGTAGGTTGAAGTTAGAGAATTGGTAATCATGAATTTATATTTTTTTTTGTGAACTTCGCTTGATCAAGCCTGGTACCATTTATTAGCGTATGCGTTTGTGTATTGAATCGAATTCGATATTTTGTCACTAATACCAGTGGCGTAACATTGCATATTTTGATTGATTAATTTTGAAATATAATTTTGGATGTTTTTGATATTTTCTTTACCTTATTGCATTCTTTCTGAATTAACATTTACTACTTTGTTAACATCTTTGTTGTATTTCTAAATCTAGAAATTTACGTATTTATCTGGATTTACATACTCGTTAAGACCAGAGTTGCCTATTTCAAAATACGTTGGCGCCCTAAATAAAAATACTAAAAAAAAATAATTTGAACCCTCGCCGTCTCCGCTACGAGCAAAACCGAGGTGATATTTTAGGCGCTCTATTTGAAGGAACCTTTGCACTTGGGTGGAATAGCATAAATTTTTATTTGTTTCAGGTGTCAATTCCCTTCAATATATTGTTTCTGCGTTATACTACTCATCTCCAAAGTAATTGAAAAAAATAACACAACATTCCCAATCACAAGAAAAAAGAAATCCAGTGAAAATTCACGAATCCCGTCTCTCGTCACAAGATCTAAAAACGGAACCAATTTGCTTTCGGCTTGCTGGTCCAACGGAAATAATATAGCACATGTTTTCACAATTTTACTTTTCACTGATACCAGACGCCTTGCAATAAAACAATTAATATTTGCCTCTGGGATTTACCGAGACCCCAAAGTGCATCCTAAAATGTGCAGTATTGCCAGATAGATGGAACGATCCGTAGAAGATGGAAATAGCCAAGTTCGTCGATTAGGTGGCAGCACTTTGCGATCGTTTGATTTTAATTTTACTGAAATCGGTTTTTGAGCGATTGGAGACAACTTTTTGTGTAAAATTTTTTGTGGGAATTCATAAAAAAAAATAATCTAGGTCGGAAAGTTAGAATTATGCATATAGAGTCACTGAGAAGGGGAAAACATTTTATTTTTTTTTTCACTCGACGAAAAAAAAATTGTTCAAATGGTATCGGGTAAAAGTCAAAGTTTCGGTTAGAATTTCTTTATTGTATCTTGACCAAGCTTTCGGAAATCTTCATTTCCTTCTTCAGGGTGCTACAAACAGTGATAAAATAACTAAAAGCTAGCTTACACACAAAGAAAACTTACAACAATCTCGAAATAACCACGTGCAAAAATTCATACAACAACAGACGAAATACAGGTTTTCGGTCCGGAATCATTCTAACCGAAACTTTGACTTTTACCCGATACCATTTGAACAGTATTCAACAGTTTGGTCGATAATTTAATCAAGAAAAAAAAATTATTTACTTTCAGACTTGAAGAACTCTTCAAATTGAATAACAGTGAAAACCCCATGTAAATCGGTGGTCTCTATCGTGAGAAATCCCGAATCGCGTTTTGAACTGAACGTCAGAACGGTATAGGCCCCTCTTAAATGGTCGGCGTATGTTGAATTTGAACCGTTTGATGTATAACTCTTCTGGTGTTCATGGATCCGTTTTTTAAATGATCTGCCGGTTTGACCAATGTAGACCAATGGGCAATCATCACAAGTCAGCTTGTAGACACCCGATTTATCATCTTTGTTCGATTTCTCTTTGTTATTTTTAATGTATTTATCTAAGTTACTAACAACTTAGATAAATACATTAAAAATAACAAAGATAAATTGTTAGTAACTTAGATGAATACATTAATAATAACAAAGAGAATTCAAACAAAGATGATAAATCGGGTGTCTACAAGCTGACTTGTGATGATTGCCCATTGGTCTACATTGGTCAAACCGGCAAATCATTCAAAAAACGGATCCATGAACATCAAACGGTCCACATTCAACATACGCCGACCATTTAAGAGAATTTTGTCATAACTTCAACGACAACTACGAAATTATCCATATCGAGAGTAAAGGATCAAGATTAACACTTTTAGAATCACTCGAAATTAACATGATTCTCAAAAAATTTTGTGAAATGACCAAACGGACGTTAATAGATCGCCGTTGTTGAATATCTTCACGTAGATTGGAAAAACCAGCTGCAAAAACCGAATAACTTTTATTGCCCCTGTCGGTACATCTTCTCGTAACTTGGGAATACCAACTAAACACCCCAATATATATATACAGCTATATAATAGCCTGTTATTATACCACCTATTTAGTTCAAATGTAGAACCTGACGAAGCCTCAGTGAGGCGAAACGATCGTCGTTCAAGATTAAACATTGTTTGTGGAAATTGAATTTTATTTACCTGTTATTAAACATGAACCTCATCTATTAATCAACATCACGAAGAAGAACATAATACAATCATAAAACCATAGTAAATCTACTGAATGCGATATAAAAATTAACATTGATATTGAAAACAGGTCCATTTGTTGTTAACTGCTCCTCCCGAAGCCCTATTCGATAGTCATAGTTCTATTTGGAAGGCAGAATCCAAGTTGGTACCAATATCGACATATCCTGAGAATCTTGTACCAGTACCAGGTGTATGGAACTTCTTCTTGTCTTTGGACCAAAGCAGTCAATGCTTCTTTTATGAAACCTGGAATTCCATCCACAGATTTATACTTTGAGATAGTTTCTGAAAGGGGAGGGCTGTTGATGAATGTTTTTCTCACAGAATTGTATTCTTGGGGAAAAAAGGAGCCAATGTTGATGCAAAGGCTTTCAATGTTGGGTTGTACTTCTGCTAGCTTGGATCTTTTAACATTCTTTCAAATAAATCTCTTGCAACTCCTGAATTAATAAAGGCCTGAAAAAAGAAAAGATTTTTTGATATGATCATGACTTAGTTTTTTCGTTTCTGAAAGATAAACAGAAATCAACATACATGAAAAGTTGCTTCTGACATAAGGGATTTTTCTTTTAGATGGTCTATCAATGTTTTCATGGATGTTATTTCATGTCTCATTCTTCGAACAGACTGTTTTAGTGAAAGTAAGTTTCTTTTCTGACTGTTAACTTTTGTCCTGATGACATTCACATTCTTTTTCCTCGTTTTCGGAGTAGAAAAATCACTAGATAGTATGTATATTATGGTCAATATGAAATCTCTTTCTAAAAAATGAGTTGTCATAGTTAATGGAATTGAAGAGATTTGAGATGAAATATTCACCTTATTCTTCTAATCTTAGAAGAAGATGGTGTCTCAGTGAAACGGGAAGATGCAAAACAGATTACACCAGATATAATTAATCACTAATGCAACAGAAATTACAACCATTCCACCTGTCAGTAGGAGAACAGGTACTGAGAGGAGATTTATCAATTTATCGAATTGTACTTCATATGTGAAATGCTTTTATCTGATCCATCCCTCTGTCGATTTTTCAGAGTACCGGCACAATGATGAGTTTTTTCGTGAAATGCTTATATTCGATTTCGACGTTTTGTTTATTTCTCTGGAAATTCCCAGAAACTCACCTTGAGGACGAAAGTTCGAAGATTGGTTTGGCAAGAAGGGGATTGGTATCATTTTTGAGATATCTGGTACCATTCAGCGGCGGCTCGTGAGGTTTGGATGTGGTAAGGCGACACATAGATTTTGAAAGACCGTGAAAATTTCAAATCTAGAGTATTTCGGGGATTTTATAGGATGAAGAGATAATGTCGGACGGCGAATTGAAACAATTTCTTTTCGAATTTTATAGTTCAATTGCGAAAAAGGAGTTTTTCGGCAACCTATTTCTTTGAGAAAGTAACATTTCCAGGCCGAAAAAATTCACGTCGTTGTTGTCATTGTGATGATCATCACAATAGCAGCAAAATAACGGATGACAGTTCTGTTCTGTTCAATTCAAATAATAATAAAAATCTATAATAAAGAAATGTGTAATTTGTGTGTGATTTGTAATTCTACACGGCTGCCGAAAAAATATTGTACGCAACACGCCCAAAAATATTTTTTTTGGACTCGCAGACTTCCAGGACTCGCCTCCGGCTCGTTCTAGAATTTTGTCTATTCGTCCAAAAAAAACTCTATTTTCCGGACTTGTTACGTAAATTACCATTCCAGTGAGGAACAAATAATATCATGAATGGGTTCTATTTCTCAGGAATGTGGAAATACGACCTAATGTTCCAAATAAACTAAAACAATTAAATAAATATAGGAACGTACTTATCGGGTTCTCCTGCTTTCGAATAATGTTCAAATTCAAATCAAATGAGGGTTATAAAACACAAATGCGAATGCGCGAACACAGAATTCAAACCTCAAATATTATAATTTATCGATATCAATAATCAGTGAACTCGAGTGGAATCACTGGAATCGTTGCAAATGTTGCAATTATACGACTACGAGAGCGCGGGAGCGGAATCGCCAAGCTATCATTATCGAAAGTACCCGAAGGCGGACGATTTCATCGCCTACTTTCTCCTCTATTTCGTATGCTTCTCTCTACACGCTAGTGTATCCATCCTTTACTGATTTACTGGTAGATTCCGCGGCACTCGGCAGGGCTGACGTGTAGTGATCGAATCGCAGGCGCTGGGATAGATCGCCTTCCGTTTAGATTGTTTAGAATGAGCGAGAAATGATCGTGGCGAGGATGCAGCTGCAGATCCCGGGCTTAGGTGGAAATATCACAATCGCGTGCGAGATTTTTGGATGAAAAATTCTCTTATAACATATTATAATTAAAGAGGGGTATCTGATACGTAAAATGAATATGAATCATTTTATAATTTCGATAAGAAGATTTCCAAGGAAGGCGCCGCCTACCTTGCCTACCCCGACGAGCCGCCACTGGTACCATTCACTCGAATAACGAAATCTTTGAGCTCAAAGTGTTACATACACGGAACAGTTTCAGAGAAAGATCATCAGAGTCAGTCATATTCAGCATTGAGAACTAAGGAAAGAAATAACGGCATGCAGACAATTGAATATTTTTTTTTTTTGAAATTCCGGAAAAAGTCACACGCCGTGCAGGAATCGAACCTGCGTCTCCCTACTTTCCGGGCGGGGGCCTTGACCACTGGGCTAACGATGCATATGATACTTTTCCCGGAATTCAATATTCTGAGGTTCACCTCATATGTTGGTGAGAGGGGGGATCCTAGTTGGGGAGCAATGATTCACCATCATTGGTCAGGGGATTCCACTTATCCTTCACTCCACGTCATCGAATTTTTCGATTTCAGTTTTAAGATCGGATTTCGGATTCCGACCAATGATGTTATTTTAATAAGCCGAGAATAATACATGAGAATAGGTTTAACGTCTGTAAATATAATTAAGGAAAGAAATAACGGCATGCAGACAATTGAATATATATATTTTTTTTAAATCCCGGAAAAAGTCACACACCGTGCAGGAATCGAACCTGCGTCTCCCTACTTTCCGGGCGGGGGCCTTGACCACTGGGCTAACGATGCATATGATACTTTTCCGTGTGACTTTCCGGAATTTCAAAAAAAAAAAATATTCAATTGTCTGCATGCCGTTATTTCTTTCCTTAATTATATTTACAGACGTTAAACCTATTCTCGGCTTATTAAAATAACATCATTGGTCGGAATCCGAAATCCGATGACGTGGAGTGAAGGATAAGTGGAATCCCCTGACCAATGATGGCGAATCATTGCTCCCCAACTAGGATCCCCCCTCTCACCAACATATGAGGTGAACCTCAGGATATTGAATTCCGGGTAAAGTATCATATGCATCGTTAGCCCAGTGGTCAAGGCCCCCTCCCGGAAAGTAGGGAGACGCAGGTTCGATTCCTGCACGGTGTGTGACTTTTTCCGGAATTAAAAAAAAACAATTCAATTGTCTGCATGCCGTTATTTCTTTCCTTAATTATATTTACAGACGTTTAACCTATTCTCAAGCATTGAGAACCAGATGTTCATCTTCTCAATATCAGAATGGAATCTGAAAAGTGAAATTCTAAAAATCTACGCCTCTGATACTAAGTATGAAAAGATTAGAACATACCTGTGGAAACTCAAGTTAGGATTCAAATAGTCCAATTTACCACACACAAGACACTTAAGAATCTTTTTTTTATCGTATTTAGATGGAGATATTCAAAAATAAATCCAAATAACGCTTTTAACATACAATGAAGCTCAGACTCTTTGTTGACAACACTGTTCAAAATGTCAGAAGTTTTATAGAATAAAGATGGCGGCACGTAATTAATGAATGAACTGGACATAGATTATTTAAAAAACCGTATTGCTAAACGTTTCTATACATTAATCTGAGGTGAAAAGATCGATCCGTTTCGCGAATATTTACATATACTTTAGTCTATGGAATGTGAAGAATGCACAATATTTGAAGAAACCAATACCTGTTTCTAACATCCACACACAAAAGAGTGAGTGCATTTCAATCTGAAGTACTTTTCATTTCGATTAAGACTTTATTTATTAGAAAATTCAAAGAACGTCACAACGTTGCAAAATAGTATATTCTAAAACTAGTTGCAGAATGGGCTCCTATTCCAATACGAATGCGAAATTCGAAAACGAGCGACGAAGGAGCGAGTTTTTGAACGCATGAGTATTGGAATTGCATTCTGCAACGAGTATTAGACGATATTTTCTCTATTTCACTCAAATTTTGTGAAATTCAACGAAAAAATTCAAATTATAGGTCCTAGTGACTTCCATATTGTATCTTGCAGTTGGTGTGAATGTTAGGAAATACGAAAATTGACGTTTCTAAATTGACGTCTGCTGAAATTTAAAAGGATTGGAAGTCATTGCTGACAACCACAAAACGAAAAATGTTACTGAAAACGATGCTGTAATTAATTCATTACAGCACTGTTTTTAGTACTGTAATGAACTCATTACGATACTGAAATAGAGAAAATTTTACTACAATTTGATTCCGTAGTATTACAATCACCGAGTTCAGTTCTGATGATTTTGAAAATTGGCTTCACTATTTATTATTGAAAGGTGTGTCTCCTCTTTCTATATGGTCTAAGATTCAAACAGACGCATCTTCTACTGGAATAGGTGGAGTTCTCACACAAGTTCAGAATAATGAGGAGAAAGTAATCGCATACACCAGTAGATCACTTTCTAGAGCAGAGAGAAACTATTCGGTTACAGAAAGGGAACTATTGGGATTAATTTTCTGTCTTGAAAAGTTCCGACCGTACGTTGAAGGCGTGAAATTTACAGTGATAACAGATCACTATTCGCTATTATAGCTAAGTAAATTATCGAACCCTTCAGGCAGGTTATGTCGTTGCATGGTCTGTTAGATTAAGGCAATTTGACTTCGATCTTGTACAGGGTATCCCATTTTGGGCACTTTTACGGGATAACTCCGTTATTTTTAACGTTAGCGGGATGCGGTTTTCGCGACAGTGTGCTACTTTTTTGTGAAACTGAAGATGGCGCAATCAGTTTTTGCATAGCCCTCTTACTTTTTGCTATACAGGGTGGAAATGAAAAGTATCACCCCCCGTATCTCCGTTGTGCTTAAACTTGGAGAAATGATTGAAACGCATTCCTATAGATTTTTTTCCGTAGAATCCAGTGGCGTAGTCAGTTTTTCAATTAAACTTTCCTTTTTTGAGTTATTGAGCAAACATATGTTTTTTTTTAAATTGGACACCCTGTATATTATTTTTTATCCTTATTAAGCACAATCTCAGCTTGTCAAAAACATATTATTTTATGCATGTAAGATAATAAAACACTCTGGGTGGTTTAACGTGTCGTTTATTCACAGTTCACAGATTATTAGTGGGCTTTATACAAATTCCGTCATGGAATACAAAACGGCAGGTTATGTTGTTGTTTAGGATGCCCGATGTGGCGTCGTTGTTTAGAATGCCGCCATGTTGTTAGACAGAGAGGGAGCGTGGTAACGAGATCATCGAAAACCATCACTTCAGATCACAGAGTGTTTTGACATTAGGCCTACGCTATGGTCTTAGCATTTTCTATCAATTTATAGGGGATTCAAAATTCACATTGCTAACACGGCCATACTGACACTTGAAACGACCTCGTTTCATTAACATAGCAAACAATAATACTTTTCAGGTTACATAAAGCATTGTTTAACTAACATCTGATACAATTGAGTTTTTGTGAGGCATGGCTATGTTCAAAACGCTGGCTCGCGCTGCGGCTTTGTATTTCAGGTGGGAAAAAGAGCCAGGCAAATAAAAAAACCACCACCGCTTACATGCTCACAACTCAAGATTTAGAACTAATTAGCCAAGAACTAAAAGTCAGCTTCAGCTGATTACCACAAAATTGATGATCTGCTATAAAATTGTTCAGGTTATGTAATGGACCAAATCATTCGCAACTCCTGCATGGAATGAACTCCAATCCTCACTTCGTTTGAAAATTTTACAGCCATGATCAACAACAAATCAAATTACAATATTTCAAGGCTATAAAGTTCTACGCTTCTTGAAAAATAACTCATTTCAGATTTTCCATAATGGTACATCAATTATTGCAATGATTATCTGTTCACACAGAAATAGGTCAGGCCAAAAGAACCAAAAAAACTATCACACACAAAAGTGATTAGATCCAAACAAGATAATCAGCATAAATTTAAATTTCTTAACTCTTCACTAAAGACTATGGCTATCCAGTCTTCACGTATTTACTATTATTATGACTATCCAGTCATGTCACCAAAACTAAAACTGATTTTCTGTATCCACAGGCCATATTCTCAGCTGTTCTTGTCCTGCTGTAGTCATTCTGTTCTGACCTCCAATTCGCTTCAGGGCATAGAGATCATTCGGCAATACAGCCTTAATTTCAAATGGGCCAATGAACTTTGGTTTCAATTTACCACCATTTGACAGTTGTGTAACTTCCATTACTACTTTCTGATTTACCTCGAACAGGTAACCTGGTTTTCGAGTCATATCAAACTTCCTGTTTGTTACCTCTGCCGAAACATCCAGTTTCTCAATGATGGCATCTTTATCAACATTAATTTGCTTTATTGGTATATCGCTGAGCAAGTTAATGGTTGACGAAAGTCTCTGATTAGAGTTTTTCATTAAAACCACAGGAGCATATCCTGTCGACTTATTCACAGTCAAGTTCAGATCATTTTCAATGTTCGGTAAAGACTTATACCATAATTTTTCATCTTTCTCGTTCAAAATTGATTGCATTGCATTGAAAATGGTTCGCATAACTTTTTCAACCTTTCCGTTGACCATTTTATCAACTCCTATGTGTGAAGATTCATCATGGTACAGTTTCATTATCTCCAATCTAGCCAAAATTTGGACAAAGCATCTCATTGGGTGAATCCTCTTCCCTTCCCAGTAAACCAAGTCATCCTGGACTGCAACACCTTCCTCATGTAGATTTCCACTTTAGATCTCCATGCAAAATGGGTCGACTTTTTTGCCATTCACCAATAGATTGAGGAGTACCTGTAACAGATTTGAGCGCCAGTATTTTGTTCTCGCAAGGCAAATTCCTACTCATATAATCGACATGCTTCTATTTCTCGTGGACTGGGTTTTAGCATATCACATTCTTATTATTACTCCTAAAAATTCTATTGACGTTTTGAAGAATTCGCATTTTTGATAATTAAGTGCGAAGCCACACTTTGTCAGCCTTTCAATAATTTTATTCAAATTAACAAGTCCTTCAATATTTTCACATGGACAAAAAATATCATCAACATAAACTAGGGCAATTTTCTCTTTATAATCTCCGAGAGCCTTATAAATTGCTGACTAATAACATGAAGGAGAATTTATGAAACCAAAAGGCATTCTATTGTATTCGTACAATCCATCAGGTGTGATAAATGCAGTAATGTGTTTGGAAGATTCTTCTACTTCAATCTGATGAAAACCAGATTTCATATCGAGCTTTGTATAAAACTTTGCTGTTGCTAAAAGGTCTATTTGATTTTGAATTCTAGGTAAGGGGTAGTTATTTCGCAAAACTTTCTTATTCAGTTCTCTGTAATCAACACACAGTCTTATTTCACCATTACGTTTTCTTACTAGGACAATGGGGCTTGCATAATTTGATTCACTACATCTTATAATACCAGATTCTAATTGGTTTTTAATAATTTCCTTAACTTTTGTTCTTTCCTGATACGCTAAATTTCTTGCTCTAAAAACGACAGGAGATTCATCTTTCAATTGAATTTTCAATTCACCTGTCATGACTGCAACAGGCTTAGATTCAAACCCTTTTTTAATTATTTGTGCTTTCAACTGTTCGTCCAATCCTGACAAGTCTAATTCTAAATCTTTGCAAACAAAAGTGAACGTTTTAGGAGATTTTCTAAAGGAAGTCACAAAATTAACACAATCCTTATTAATTTCAAGTTGAATATCCCCTTCTTTGAGTATATCTAATCCGATTAAAGCATCAATATCCTTATGTGGAATAATACTGTCTCTTACTATATTGAATTCAATTTCTATAGCTAATTCACACTTGAAAAATAGGATGTTTGCTTTTCCTAATGTTTTAAATTCAACGTTTCCTATTCCCCTAATTTTTTTAGTTTGAGGTATTACTCAACTTGTGATTGTACTGCATGAAATTCACGTGTTGGTTGAACTCGATCTTTCGATTCCATCATTTTCATCTGCAGTTGAGCTTGGATTTCCATCACATGAATCATCGTTATTGGTTCGGCTTGGGCAGCATTCTCTTGATCCATTTCGAATTCGTTTGCACAACAAACTCGGTGAAACTCGTAGAATTCAGGTTCTAATTCTTTGTTTGTAAATGAAAGAATCTATCCCACTTCTGATGTAAGATAATAAAACACTCTGGGTGGTTTAACGTGTCGTTTATTCACAGTTCACAGATTATTAGTGGGCTTTATACAAATTCCGTCATGGAATACAAAATGGCAGGTTATGTTGTTGTTTAGGATGCCCGATGTGGCGTCGTTGTTTAGAATGCCGCCATGTTGTTAGACAGAGAGGGAGCGTGGTAACGAGATCATCGAAAACCATCACTTCAGATCACAGAGTGTTTTGACATTAGGCCTACGCTATGGTCTTAGCATTTTCTATCAATTTATAGGGGATTCAAAATTCACATTGCTAACATGCATTTATTTATAACTAAGTAGTAGGCTATGACTGTTTATTAAAAACAAAAAATAAATGTCAAGATTTCGTTAGAAATCGAAAATAATGTTAACATAATATCTACATCACATGATCTAATATTTAACTTAATTTAATTTGCAATTTTTTGAAAATTTAAATAATTGATTACCTATAAATATCAATTATTGAATGTTTATTAGGGAATCCAAAACAACAACAAAATTTTGTAATTTTGTTTTATAGATGCTGTTCAAAATGACGGCCATTTTCCTGTATACAAAATCTGCAGAGTTTCGTTATTATTTTAATGGCGTTCAAAAGAATCAAAGGCCTTCTTTGCAAATTTTCAAAGGCCAAAATAATTGCCGCACGAAGCTCCGCTACTGAATTACATTTTGTTTTATAAATTGTACTAGCTGTCCCGGCGAACTTTGTTTCGCCTAAATGATACTTACGGTGAATTTCACAAATCGTAATCACCGGTGATCGGATATCAACGCCTTGGTTCTCTGATTTTTGAACTGTCAAATCTAGTTGGTGCTAGATCAAGCTCCGATCACCGGTGATTACGCTTTGTGAAACCTACCGTTGAAGTTGTATAAACTAATCATTGCTATTTTTTCAAGCAGGCGATAAAATAGGCAAAATGTACAAAATTTTAGTACCATTGTTATTCGCACGAAAAAAATTCTCCTCATTTAAGTGGTATCTAATTGTTGAACATATAACATTTTGTTTTAAATGCTTTACAGTTTTGTCATTGCAGTAACTATCTTGTAATGAATGACAACACGAAATATAAATACCGATAGAATTGAATGGATGAGAAATAGTTCCAATGATGAATTACCTCTGATCACTCGATCACTGTATAAACCACTTTATTTCTGCCAATACAACGCTGAAAATTTGAATTGAAGTACTTTGCCTATGGTACTTTAACTTCACTTCAGAGAATACAAATACGCTAAGACGTTTTCTTCTTTTCCTTCTTGATTTCTTGACGTTCACCAGAATGAATTCAAATATTTGAACCAACTAATAAAATTAGAACTTATTTTGTGAATAGCGCTTTCTGAAGTGGAAAAAACGAAACTTTTCTAATATTCTCAATGTTGGCTAATCAAAATCTAATTAGTGCTCACAACATTATTTTAAACATCTTAGCCTTTTGGTGCTCAGCTTGAAATAATTGGTAAACATCTCAGTTGGTGGAGCAGTGAGATTTCCATGTTTCCATGGATATGGGCTGTCACACAGAACAGAAACAAAAATAATATGTCAATTACTAATTATGGCAAACATATTCATTCCCAAACAGAAATTCGAAAACATTTCAAAAATTATGAGAGAAGATGAGAATGGACAATTCACGATTGAACCCGATCGCCAAAATCCGATTTACTTGACATTTCGATTAAAATTCAGTGTGATATTCATTCGCTTCTTGATCTGGTAATAGCCTTTCATGGTACTATAAGTTCTATACATCGCCATCTAATGGTGATAATATCAAATATAGTACCTTCACGATTACCTTATTCTGCTTTGAATAACTAAAACTGTACAGATAACTAATAACCAGTTTAGTATAGTATAGAACAATCAGTCATAATGTGTGAGTAGCGCCACTTGAAGTGGTAAGAACGAATTCTCCCTCATATCTCAACGAAATCTAATCATTTTAGAGATCTGTAGGTACCTACTCCTACGCTTAGACGTTTAGGTCAACAGCGCAGAGTTGGAGGCAACCCAAATTACACACTATATGTTTACATCGCAATCTAAGCTGTAGCGTAACTGTAACTGTAGCGACACCTAGTGACCTTACTCAAAAGAAGGAAAAGCATTTCCTGTATGAGTAAAATTTTCATCGATCTTTTCAAAGTTTTATTGTATTTTATAATAACCAGACCGTAGACGAATCCATATATGAAGTTTCATAACCTACAGTCCTTCCGATCTCGAGTTATAAATGGTGTAACCAACATCTTTCTTTTATATATATAGATTTTGCATATAACCCCATGAAAAAAAATCTAAAATTGAGAGATCCGGAGATCGAGGGGGCCATCTTACAGGCCCGTGTGTACCAATCCATCTTTGCGGAAAGTTATGATCTAGAAATGGCCTTACAAGTCCAGAGTTGTGGCTTGGAGCACCGTCTTGTTGGAGTTGAACGGCACCGTAATGGGCCAACGGAACATTGTCCATCAACTCTGGAATAACTTCCTCAAGGATATCGACGAGCTGTAAGACCCCCTTCAAAAATTCGATAAGCAATTCGTCTCCCCAAAATAAAACAAGATACCCCAACCCCATAGCGTCCTTGTTGTGCCCTCTCAAAAATTAAATGATGATTTTCACTAGACCAGGTTCTTGAATTATGACGATTAAGGATTCCAGCACTTGAAAAGAAGCATTCATCAGATCAGATAACAAGTCTCCCAAAGGTGTCATTGGTACGGATTTGCTGTAAATACCATTGGCAAAACACCAATCGGCGTTCGGCATCACCGGGGTGTAAATGTTGAACTATATGAAATTTATACGGATGATACTTATATTTTTTTTTAATTCTTTGGGCATTGGATTTTGACACGCCAGTTGCTTCCTCTATCTGGTTACATGACGATGATGCATGGGGTTGCTTCTACATAACCCAATAAATGCGTTTCATTTATCTCTCTCTCTTCTTTCGTGTATATTTTAGGACGGGGATTAGTAAATGAACGTAACCATAGGCGTTTTCTGGCGTCCATGTATTTGAAACGTATTCGTCCTACGATTCAAATACATTCATTCTGGCGTTGAAACGATGACGTCACAAGAAAAACGATTCGAAACGTATTCATGGAGTTTTGAAACTAAGTAGGATGCAGTTTCAAAACATGATTCGTTGTTTTGTGCTATCATAACCTTAAATTAAAAATAAATGCTCGTTTACGATGGTCATTGTTTGAGAGTTGATGGAGGTTGACAAATAATGGAGGTTGGAAAAAATTCAATATCGGGATTATCCAGTACCTACTCCAAGTCCAAATGGGTTATGTTTGATTATTGAATCGTATTTGAAACTAAGCATTCTCGAGGTTCATGATATTGATGACGTCTCATAGGAATCGCATTCAAATACAATATTGAATACGCTTCAACGCCAGAAAACGCCTCATAGCGCTCCTAAATGTTACCTTTGAAAGTATAGTTCCGATGCTTCTTGGCAATTTTCATTGCTTTGGATGAAACAAACAAGCATGTCATATTTCTCGTAAGCATCCCTAATGAGAAAAACTTAAAACTGAATCATTAATATAATATAATAAATAATAAAAACTGAGAGAACTGTAAACTTTTGAACCAACCGACAAAGCTTTGACATTTATTTTTTGTTTAATAAACAGTCATAGAGCCTACTACTTAGTTATTGACAATTGAATTACAAAATCTTGAATTCTGAGCTTGGTTTTGAAAATAAATGGAAAAAATAATATGTTTTTGAAACGCTGAGATTGTGCTTAATAAGAATAAAAAATAATATAAAGGGTGTCCAATTTAAAAAAAAACATACAGGGTGAGTTTTTGACTTGTACATATATTTTAACTGTAGATTCTTGAGGCCAAAGGAAACCTTTTTTTCATTTTCCATTTTTCCGAATTCTGCTCTGTTGAAAAGATATAGCCATTTGAAAAAAAAATCGGCTGAGTCCGTGCCTGGAAACATTCTCTGGAACCAATGCGAAGTTCTTATTTCCCGATTAAAATTAAGTTGATATATTTGGGGAAACTCAAGTACTAACCTCATTTGAATAAGAATGTTGAAAACACGATATTTCTTAACAAAAACACTTTGTTTGCTCCGATTATATCGGCAATTGAAAAGTCATATTTCTCCAATCAGAATAAGTTCATTCTTCGATTTTCTTGAAGATTAGTTTGTAAACAGTAAAAACTTGTTCATATCCTCCTCGATATCCCAAAATTATCTTGTAAATTGTGGTTTTCAATTCAATTTATAATTTCGATCAAGCTATACTATAACCTATTAAAACAATGTCAATAAAATTTTCCGGAAATCACTGTAGTGAAACAGTCACAGAACTTGGATTTTGTTGCCAGTTTCAGCAATATTCCTGAAACTAAGGAAATTGATTTTTCTGATTACATTACTGAATAAATATCTATGAATTTGACCATAGATCCTGTAGTGATAATCGGGCGTGATTAAAATGAAACTACCATTCTATTCTATCTTTCTAATCTTCCAAAAATAATCTCGTAATACACACTTTATCAGGATTGACGATACCTTCCTTCACCAAACTCTTCATCTCCTAACTTAATCCACCTAACCTCTCTTTTCCCAACCACAGAACATAATACATAAAACATAATTCACAGAACATATCATTCGGTACTATGACCGACGCCCTCTGGTGTTCATATCAACAACCCACATGAGATACACTATTCAATATAGAATATACTACAAGTGGAATTTTCTTCGTCAGTGTTGCTTCAGGATAGTTTTTGATATTTAAAATCATGAAAACTCACTTATTCACTCATTAAATGCCTAAGATAATAAAATTCCTCATATTTACTACAATCCAGCGACCTGTCAGAAACGTTTGGAGGTTGAAAAATGAAAATTGTGGAAAAAACACGTGGTTTGGCTTGTCTAGGGCATTTTCAAAGAGGAACGCCTAGACGCCATCAACGAAAAGTAAAGAATACTAAATTGCCCTTGCGTTAGTTCATTCGTTAACGATAGGGGACGCGACGTAATGCTTCCTTGGCGAAACAAAGGAGAAGGCTATGGTTCGGCACGATATAAAATGCCAAATTGGGTAACCATAGATACATAATGACATGTGAACGACGCATGCGTATAGCGCATATTCTATGGCTTCGTTAAGTCATCATTTCCCGCGAAAATTGACTATGAACAATGAACATGAACTCATGAACTGATTCGGTCAGTTAATTGACTATTAATTTGGGTGGTGTATGTATTACACGATACGATTTTTAACTTTTTTTAATTTGGCACGAACTTAAGATAACATCTGTAGGCTGTTTTGAAGTGCATTATTTCTAGTGATGTTTTGTGTGAAATGGCTGAAAAATTCAGCCTAGTTGGTTCTAGTTTTACTGTTCCAGTTAGGATTTTCGCGAATTATGGCAGAGGATATTATTCTCAGACAGAAACATCGCTAAGTATAATTTAATTTTTCATTTATTTCAATTTAGTACGTGGGTTGTACTAGTGATTCATATACCTGAATTTTGTATTTCATATCATTCATTTTCAATATTTTCTCGAAGGTTGGACAAACAAATAAATTACTGGACATAATTTCGAAAAAAAATCTGTTGTGTGGCGTGAGGTGAACTTCAATAAGGATCTTTGAGGAACTTCCTGCTATTTAGAACTCAATTTTATCTATTCATGAAAATACATATGATATATCACCTAGTATCAATTAACTGAGTCGGCAGTTACATTCTATTCAATTTTGTCTACAAAATTTGTGGAATGTCATCATCACACATCTCTAAATCCAACGTTTTCCCATCATACAGATTTAAGTAGTTTTCAGGTCAGTCATTTCCAAATGAAAATTCGACAAACATTCCGGCAACATTGTTAACATTCAATTCGATTACAGAATATTAATACATCTCCGATTCGGTGATCTTTAGAATGCAGTGGGGTATTCAGATAATTCTCGAGAATTATGATTTTCTCGTCAAATTTAATGGGATTTAATTAGGAATAACTTGAGAACGACGCGTTTTATTGAAAAAACTTAGGAATAATTTTATTTTCTAAACCTATTGCTTTTTTCGAAAATAGGAACCATTCTTCTTTTTCGCGTGGTTTTATAGTATTTTTGTGTGGATTTATAAGTTGGCTACGCTGTAACTTCTATACCGGGAGGAATATTGAATAAGTTTTATATAGGTTAGTTAGAAATTAAGTTAGTAATACGTTTAGAGTTAGGAATAGTATTTAGGAATAGGTTAGTTAGTATTAGTTAGTAGATAATGCAATGGCCATTGCAATACAAAACATAATTAGATAATAATATGTTAGGTTAGGTTATAATAGGATGAGAATTTCGGGGCTTGGTTATGGTTTTTGAAGACAATAAATATACAAAGGTTTTCTTATGAGCTTTCAAAGTCGACAAAAGTAATTTTGCATTAAAAAAAGGATTTCATTGACATGATTTTTTTTCTTGATGGAGGAGGGTAGTGTACCAATTTTAGTTGCTACTGTCATTTGCCTATTAGTTGAAAGAGAATTCTCTAATAAAAATCCATCTATACGTGACAATGTTTAATTGAATAAAACAGATATCTACAATTTAATTAAATATATTAACATAATGATTTCACATCAAAACAACAGGTGGCTGGCAGTGTCCGTGAATGAAATATAATTTTTTATAATTTTGAGATCGAATTAATATCAATAGTTTCGTATTGATTTACTTACCGTTCATTTCGTTATCTAATTTGAATATCGCATTTTGGAATATCGTATTCCGAAAACCCTCAAAAAAACTTAGGAATAATTTTATTTTCTAAACCTATTGCTTTTTTCAAAATAGGAACCATTCTTCTTTTTCGCGTGGTTTTATAGTATTTTTGTGTGGATTTATAAGTTGGCTACGCTGTAACTTCTATACCGGGAGGAATATTGAATAAGTTTTGATTTGAGAATATGCACCATGAATAGAGTAAAAACTTAACCAAAATTCAGTTCATTCGAAATAACAGTTCCGAAGATATGAACAGAAAAGTGTTTTTTTCATGGATTTTTGACACCCTGTATCTTTTAAACGGAACCGAATGTTGAAAAATGGTATAGGAAAAAAGTGTTTCGTTTGATGAGAGGAATCTACAGTCAAAATATATGTACAAGTCAAAGACTCACCCTGTATGTTTGCTCAATAACTCAAAAACGGAAAGTTTAATTGAAAAACTGACAATGCCACTGGATTCTACGGAAAAAATCTATAGGAATGCTTTTCAACCATTTCTCCAAGTTCAAGCACAACAGAGATACGGGGGGTGATTAAAAAGTGATACTTTTCATTTCCACCCTGTATAGCAAAAACTAAGAGGGCTATGCAAAAACTGATTGCGCCATCTTCAGTTTCACAAAAAAGCAGCACGCTGTCGCGAAAACCGCATCCTTTAACTTTAAAAATAACGGAGATATCCCGTAAAAGTGCCCAAAATGGGATACCCTGTACACCGTAAGGGAAAATGTAATGCAGTGCCCGATTCTCTTTCACGAATGCATGAACAACATGAATCATCGGAAATAAACGTTTTGTCAGTCGATGAGGAGAAGTTGGATTCAAGGTATTTCAATTTACGTGAAAAGGTCTCTAAAAGTCCGGAACTTTATCCTCAGTGGAAGATTCAAAATAATATTTTATTAAAATTAATTCCCACTAATACCATATTGACGAATATACCCGATTGGAAAACTGTAGTTCCGAAATTTAAAAGAAAGGAGATTATTGCTTCCCTTCATAATCCGACAACTTCCGGACATTTTGGTGTTTATAAAAAAGCGTTTCTCGACTTAGCGAGCTATATTATTGGACGAAAATCAGAGCAGACGTTCAGAAATTCATGAATAATTGTGACGTTTGTGGCTCTAATAAAATTTATAATCAGCCTGGTTTAGGACTTCCATGGCAAATTATTGCTCTGGATCTCATAGGTCCGCTCTCTCGATCCAAGCGTGGAAATACCTTCATTTTAGTGATTGGTGATTGGTTTACCAAATATACAGTTATTAGACCATTGCGTAAAGCTTCCGCGGAATATATTACCAAAATTCTGGAATCAGATATTTTTCTCCAGTTTGGATGACAAAATTAGCTGATTTGTACCAAGGGCAAAAATTGTGGTTTACTCCAGTATATTCACCACAATGCGATTTTGTGGAAAGATTCAACCAGACAGTGGGCACGACTATCCGTTGTTATGTTGATGGGACAAGGATGTCGCAAAAATAAGTTATGCCATCGATACGGCAAAACACGAATCAACAGGATATTCTCCTACATTTTTAAACTTTGGGAGATTCGTTCCTATCAGTGGAAATTATTATGGACAGGTAGACTGTACGAGTGGTATAAAATTGCAACCAGAAAACAGGGATCAATATGCAGAAAAATAAGGATCACTTAGTGAAATAAAAAGTTTACATAAAGCCTACCAGGAAAACGTCCGATCATATGATTTACGTCGACGATATGTGCAATTTAAAGAAGAAGATAAAGTGTGGAGACGTAATAAAGTTCTTTCCGATGCGTCTAAGCCAGGGGTCGGCAACCTTTTGAGTAGGAAGGTAATCATCAAAATTTCAAAGTTTTTAAAGAGCCACGAAATTTTTTTGCCAGCCATAAATAGTACTCGCATAAATTAAGTTTAAAAAAAACGATCAATTCATTCATAAAGAAAATATAATTTATTTATATATAAGTAGTTTTTTTTCACAATGATTAGGTTATTTGTGTGAAAAATTAAAACAATAAAACATTTATTTTTACCTTTTACTTCAAAAACAAATAAACAGATCCAATGGCGTTGACTCTGCATTGCTTCAGAAAGTTTGGATAGATTTGGTTCATAGCTCGGTGTTTCAAGTTCCAATCATTACTCCAAATTTTGATTTGTAAGTTGGCTCCTTACTTTAGTTTTTATTATATTCATGCAAGAGAACGCTTGCTCGCACGAATAAGTCGATCCAAAGATAGTCAGCACTCCAAATGCCAACTTCTTCACCTCACTGTTGCAATCAGGAAGACTATTCCATGGGTCAAATATAAGTGCCTCAACTCGCGGCATTTCTTTTAAAGCTGTCCACTTTTTTTGTGGTACATAAATACATTTCTGGACCTCCAGCTCTTCCAACTTGCTTTTCAACTTTGTAAATTTTCCACTCCACAAAGTTTTACTTTTTAAATCGATCAATTGCATTTCTAGAGATCCAGTATGGTTTTGAATTGCTCAAATCTGTCAGCAAATTCATGTACCAGTGCCTTATCTTCAATCGATACAGAATGATTTAATTTTTTTTTATAAAATAGATACTATTTGCGTATGGAGCTAAAGAGCCGCAGGCTCACATCCTAAGAGCCGCATGTGGCACGCGAGCCGCAGGTTGTACATATTATATAGGTTAGTTAGAAATTAAGTTAGTAATACGTTTAGAGTTAGGAATAGTATTTAGGAATAGGTTAGTTAGTATTAGTTAGTAGATAATGCAATGGCCATTGCAATACAAAACATAATTAGATAATAATATGTTAGGTTAGGTTATAATAGGATGAGAATTTCGGGGCTTGGTTATGGTTTTTGAAGACAATAAATATACAAAGGTTTTCTTATGAGCTTTCAAAGTCGACAAGTGTAATTTTGCATTAAAAAAAGAATTTCATTGACATGATTTTTTTTCTTGATGGAGGAGGGTAGTGTACCAATTTTAGTTGCTACTGTCATTTGCCTATTAGTTGAAAGAGAATTCTCTAATAAAAATCCATCTATACGCGACAATGTTTAATTGAACAAAACAGATATCTACAATTTAATTAAATATATTAACATAATGATTTCACATCAAAACAACAGGTGGCTGGCAGTGTCCGTGAATGAAATATAATTTTGAGATCGAATTAATATCAATAGTTTCGTATTGATTTACTTACCGTTCATTTCGTTATCTAATTTGAATATCGCATTTTGGAATATCGTATTCCGAAAACCCTCAAATAAGGTGAGTTCTATTGAACATTTAGGAGTCATTTTCTTTGTTCTTTCATTCCAAAATTTAACATCAGAAAATTAATTCGATCTGTACTACAATTGTAGGGTTTTTTACTTTACCGGAAATAATTGTTCGGATTTTGGATTCAACAATTGTTTTGTAAGACTCGAAGACGTTTTTGGTGGAATTCTTGCCTGAAGATTGGACTTTTTTCCTCAATTTTGCTGCTGCCACCGCCATTGTGAAGAATTTCAACATCAGAATCATAAGGCCAGTATTTTCCGATTATTCGAAGTTTTCAGGTGCATAGAACAATTTAAGTGTTTCAAACAGACAATAGTTTGGTGCAAATATTCATCCAGTTGATTTAGATTTAGACCATACTAGCTGGCCCGACGAACTTTGTTCCGCCTAAATGATACTTACGGTGGATGTCACAAATCGTTATTCGTTATCACCGGTGATCGGAGATCAACTGCTTGGTTCTATGATTTTTGAACTATCAAATGTTTCCATGGATATGAGCTATCACACAGAACAGATATACAAAAATAATATGTCATAATATGTCAATTACTAATAATAGCAATTTTGGATTCAGTTATTTCCGCAAATATATTTATTACCCAAACAGAAATTCAAAAACATTTTAAAAATTATGAGAGAAGATGAGAATGGACATCTCACGATTGGATCTGATCGCCAAAATCCGATTTAGGTACTCGACATTCCGATAAAAATTCACTGTGATATTCACCCGCTTCTGGATCTGTTAATAACCTTTCATGGTACTATAAGCCCTTTGTAAATTACACAGTTATTGATGTCATATGTCTTTTTTCGACCATTTCAAACCACGACGACCGAAATGCTCGAAAAAAGAACAGATGACATCAATCGATGGCCGCGCAAGCCTCAACAAATTCTTCGCCATTTGATTCTGATAATGTCAAATATAGTACCTTCACGATTACGTTATTTGGAATAAATAAAACTATAAAACTACCTAATAATCATCAGTCATAATGTGTGAATAGCGCCATCTGAAGTGGTAAGAACGAAACATTTCTCATATCTCAACGAAATCTAATCGTTTTAGACATCTGTACTCCTACGCTAAGACATTTTGGTTTTGCCCAACAGCACAGAGTTCTAGGCAACTCAAATTACACACTATTACAGTGACTATAGATGGAATATAGTCACTGTACAAACTATTTGTTTATATCGCCATCTAACGCGAAGAATATCAAATGAAGTACCTACGAATAAGCGGTAGCGTAACTGTAACTGTATCGACATCTAGTGGCCCTACTCAAAAGGAGGAAAAGCATTTCCTGTATAAGTAAAATTTTCATCGATTTTTTCAAAGTTTTATTGTATTAATTACAAATTAGATATTGTACGGTGCGTGCACTGGTGTTCTGAGTTGGCGAATAAGTTTTCGAAATTTATTGGGTATTGAGCGGAGTTTTTTGTCGAAACTAAGAATTATCATTTAGGAAGTGCTGTTTGTGCTCGACACGTAAGCAAATACTCAGTTTTCGGATATTCTCGCAAATTTTGGACAGTATCTGTTTTTCATTGTTTATACAATAGAGGTGAAAATCGCACTTCTCTTCGTTGCACATATTCAGGTTGCGTCGACAATTCGAGTTGATTTCTTATCTGTTCCCCACCTCTTCCTAACGTTTAACATTTCAGCGCTGTTCAGTCTTCAGCCTGTCAATTGGTGGGTACGCTGAGGATATTGGGAGCAGGAAAATCATACGTGGCGATCGATAAACATCGCGTTCCATATACCGGTTCTCCTTTTTACATCTTTGTTGCATCTAGCCCTGGCCTCCCTGTCTTTGTCATAGTTAAAGTCTCCCTGATAGGCCACAGTGGAGTGAAATGTGTGTCCTCTGTCCATTTTTCTGTTGTCGATTCAATCAATATACTTGAATTTTTCTTTCTAATAAAATTGTTCTGATAAAAACCTGATAATGCCGAACAATGGAGTAGAGGAAATTACACCCAACTATTAGAAGAAATCCGCGATAGCAAACGGTAGGTTAAAAATTGCATATCCGCATCCGAGGCAAGATTACTCCTAGAAATCCAAGAATTGAAAAATAGGAATGAAACTCTGGAGAGGGAAAATGCAGATTTGAAAAAGAGGTTGGAGAGAAACGGTGGTGCAATAAAAACAATTTGTTGATTTTTGGGCTGCAAAGGGAGTCAGAGTTGATCGTCGAGTTTGTTTGCAGGGAAATAAATCGCCTATTAAATATAAAAGTTGAAACATCTGAGATAAGTGACTGCTAACTGCTATACTCTCGGTAATAAAGCAGATAGCCCGATAAAAATAGAATTAATCTCTTACCAATCGAAAAAGATAATTTTCAAACACGTTAAGAACCTCAAAGGAACGGCTATATCAATCTCGAACGATTTGACACCTCAACAACGCCAGGAAAACCGGAGATTGAGGTCGTTTTTACTGAAAGCTAGGACAAATTCGACAGAAGAGTCCTATACAAAAGGGAACAGGCTAGTTGTGGGGAAGAATATACACGATTTGGAGGACCTGGAAAGCTCGGAAGAAGAGAATAAACCGAGCAGCGCTCCGAGTACACCTTCAATTGGGGATTCAGGTGCTGCCGCGATCTTTTTGCCTGGTCCATCGAACACGAAAGAGTACATCCACGATGTAAAATTGTCAACACACCCCCCCACACAGCAACACAGAAAAAAAAATTATAAATAAAAAGAAGTCACCAAAAGGAATCAACAGTGGCATGAAACTTCGGTTAAAGTCTGCAACAGACAAGAGTGGCCGAAAATAGGGAGTTAGGAAAAAAAATATATTTAAATAAAAAAATAATAAAAAAACAAATTAAAATTAAAAAAAAAATTATAAAAATTTTGTGTGAGCAATTTCGGTCTTGTGGGAATTTATTGGTTTGGAAACATGAATCGTTTCATTAGGGACTACGAGAGCCCAATTTATGACACAGTAATAATATCTAACTTGGAAGATGTTAAAAATTACAGTTCCATAGACAATCTCTGCATTCTACACATGAACGTGAGAAGCATCTCAGCAAATTTCGATGAGTTTGTTTTATTGTTGGAATCTGTTCAAACTGATTTTGAAGTTATTGTCCTCACTGAAACCTTCCAAATAGAGAATATACATATGTACGAAATTATCGGCTATAAAATTGTCTACAATGAAAGTGAATATAACAAAAACGATGGCGTTTTAGTATATAATAAGAGACAATGTATCATTCACCTTTAAAAACATTCACTTAGGAGAAATTAAATGTATAGAGATAGACATCAAAGGCCCAAAGAAAGAAACTACTAAACTAACAGCGATATACATATAGGTCTCCACAAACATGCGTACATTCTTTCAATATAAATCTTGCTGAATATCTAGAAAAAACACATGCGAACCCACATATAATTATTATAGGAGACATAAATATTAATATTACGTCACACGATAATTTTGTCGAAGACTACAAGAATATCATGTATGCATCAGGCTTTATACCTTTTATAAATAAACCTACGCGTCCTAGCAGTAATAGCTGTATCGACCACATATTTCTTAAAAAGGCATTTACACAAAACGATTTCATTAGTATGTGTTATGGATGTATAATAGAACACTTAATAACCGATCATTACCCAACAGTCATCTCTTTGAATAATTCAGTTAACCAATCAAACTTCGAATTTAAACAAAAAACAAAAAAATATATTAACTATAAAAAGTTGAAGGATGATCTCGGAAAGGAAAATTGGCATGAGATATATAAAAACGATGACTTGAATATGAAGGCTGATTCATTTGTTCAAATGATTACAAAGTATGTTAGAATAGAATAGAATAGAGTTTATTGATAGTAATTCTACATGGATAAACTCTTAAAAAATAACTGTGAGTTATGCACCCTGGGGTGATATCTGTGTACAGTCTTAACAAAATCACAATTCTTAACCCTAATTGAAGGCAATAAACAAAAGATAATTTATTTAACTTTTTACAAGTTACCCCTCAAAATCAATTTTAACCCTATCTTGATCTCGGTGGAGAATCTAGCCACAAATCAGTGAAAAATGTTTTTCCATGGAAGCCTTAATTTGACCCTTGTCGCAGTCGGTGAACATCTCTTGATCGGTGTGAAATAAAAGTCTCTTAATCGGTGTAAATCTATCCCATTCGTGTTTGTCTTCATCGAGTTCTCACCATCATCGTCCATTGTCTTCTTAGTATTTTATTATTTACGTGGAATTTATTATACCGTGTACTAACGTCCGATCTTCTTCGATAATCCATTTTTTTATTTCCTTATTGAATGCATATTTATTTTTTATCTGTTTGATTTGTTTCGGTATAATTGTATACAATCTTGAAGCAATATATTCGCTGTACCTTTGTCCTATCCTTTTGTCCGCTCTCGGTCTTTCAAAGTTACTATCACCAGCCCTTGTTGAGTAGTTATGTTGTCTGGTTATAACAGAGATTTTCCCTTGATGGATACACATGATAATCCTTAGCGCGTAAATTTGTCTTAAGTCTGGCATTTTAGATACCCTGTATATACTGTCGGATGAGAATGTTATCTTTTTACGGTGCATAACCTTAAGAATACATTTTTGCAGAACATCTATGCTCCTCCTGTGACAGTCCAAAACTCCTCCCCATCCTATTATACCATACGAAAGCTGCGGTTGTACTAACGCATCATAAAGAATCTGTAGGTGTTTGACAGATCTTATGCTTTGCGTAATATATTTAAATCTATACAGGATGCCTCGCAACTTTCTCGAAAGGTAAAATGTATGCTCATGCCATCTTAAATTCTCATCTATGATGATGCCAAGATATTTTGTTGAAGCTGTTTTGGTGATCCTTAGTTGTGCATCAATTTTCAGATCTCCTAAATTTGGAATTCCTTTCTTGTTTGAGGCGAATGTTAGGTATTTCGTTTTCTCAGGATTCATCGTTAATTTGTTAACCTGAAACCACTTCACCAAAGACCCAAATTCCACGATTGCTTGATTTTTTAAATTTTCCCATGTGTCATCCTGAAACAAAACTATAGTGTCATCCGCAAAACCTATAATTTCTCCTTTGCTATTCCTTTCAAAGAGGCCATTCAAATACAGATTGAACAGGAGAGGTCCAAGAACTGTACCCTGTGGTACTCCGAAAGTAAGTTGATTGTTTTTGCTACATTTTCCATTGAGAGTTACAATCTGAGTTCTGTTCGATATATAGCTCTGAAGAAGGTTCAGCATTTTACCACGAAATCCGCAATCTGCCAGTTTTTCCAAAAGTATACCATGACTGACGGTGTCAAACGCTTTTGCGAGGTCTATCACTATCGCCAAGGTTGGAATTTTCTTGTCAACATTTTTGTATATAAAATCAGTTACCTTCTTAATTGCATCTTCGGTAGACATGCCTTTTCGAAATCCAAATTGATTGTTTGATATAATATTTTGTTTATTTATGAATGCCTCCATGCGTACTTTTATCAGTTTTTCGAAGATCTTGCCCAGATTTGATGTTATAGTAATCGGTCTATAATTCGTCATATGACTTCGATCTCCGCTCTTGTACAATGGTTTTACTATACCTAGCTTAAGAACTTCAGGAAAACAGGCACTTTCAAAACTTATATTCACTATATGAGTAAGTGGTTCAGAAATCAACTCCTGTATTTCTTTAAGCGTTTCTGCGCGTATTCCGTCATGTCCAGCAGATTTTTTGGATCTCAGGCTCATTATAGTTTTCTCTACTTCTTTAGGATCAGTTGGATGTAGGAAAAACGACTTGTCCAGGGGCTTGCTTTTCTCTGTGAAATTACTAGGTGGGGTTATTTTACCTGCATAATTTCTTCCTATTTCACTGAAATGATCATTGAAACAATTGCATATTTCTTGATCGTCCTCAATCCTCTCATCATCCTCACTTTTAATATACTTTACACCTTCATATTGTTTTTTCTTATTTGTTATTGATTTAACACTTTCCCATAAGGCTTTGGAATCCTTCTGATTCGTGTTTATGTGTTTTTCGTGATAATTTATTTTTGCTTCTTTTATGAGTCTGTGTAATCTATTTTTAATTTTAGAATAATCACTTTTCAGTTGAATATTAGTAGGTTCTTTTTTAATCTTGTTGTACATATTTTGTTTCTTATTTATTTCGCCTATTATTATTGGTGTAATCCATTCCTTTCTACCTCTTTTATTTTTCTTGAGGTGGACCGTGGTTGTACTCTGATCTATGTATTTCTTCAAGATATCGATGAAATTTTTTGTTATTTTAGAGGCATCAATATAATTGTACACTTCTCTCCAGTTTTCAGCAGTAAGTAAATTTTTAAGCTTGCTGTAATCAATATATTTTCTTGTATGATCTCGTTTAACATTGTTTCTGTCAATGATTTTGTTGGTGTACAGTATTATAGGGTAGTGATCTGTGATAAGATTACGTAATATGATTCCGCTAATCTTCAAATCCTCAGAAAGCATTCCCTTCACGAAGAAATGGTCTAAACATGTGCCGCTATCGGGGCGAGTAATATTGTTGATAAAAGATGTAAATCCATAAGCACTCAGTATATTCTTATATTCTTCTACTTGGAATTCGCGAGAAAACAAATTTATATTCATGTCACCGGTAAGAATATGGTCAGCACAACCCTTTTCCCTCTCTAAGTAAAGCAATAATTTACTATTGAATTCTACGACGGAATTATGTGGCGACCTATATATAGAAGTGAGTTTAAGTCTCTTTTCCCCGCTGCGGAAGTTTAACTCTAGTGCTGTAATCGTCCCCAATTTAACCCTTGAATAGTCAAAATCAATTTCATTTTTAATGTACGCTATTATTCCGTCATTTTTATTGTATTTGCCCTCATTATATACTTGTTGATATCCTCTCATATTGAACAGATCCGGCTCCTCCACTCTAAAAGTTTCGGTCAGTATAATGATGTCAAAATTTGCAGGCAACGTTTCCAAGAATAACTCGAATTCATTGAAATTTTTTTGAATACTACGAATGTTCATCATAACCATCTTGAATTTTGCATTTCTCATAGAATCGAGTTTCCTCATGTCATCTATGATTACTGTATTGTAATCTTCATTTACATACTCTTTTATGAAATTATTCATTTTAGTAGGACGAAATGCAATTTTTTTTTTATTTATTCATTTTTCTTTTCCCTATTTTTTTTCCTTCTTTTTTTCCTTTTTTTTTCCTTTTTTTTTCCCTTCTTTTTTTTCCTATTTTCTTCTTTTTTTTTTTCCTCCTTTTTTTTTTTTTTTTGCAATAACAGATACCTACTTTGCTGCTCCTGATTTATTTCGAAGTTTCATACCACCCACGTTATCCTTTTGAGATGATTTCGTTTTCTGCAAGAATTTTTTCGAATGAGTAGCCAAATGTGGTGTGAGCAATTTCCCCACTCGATTTCTCTCTCCTGTGGTCGACGGTCCCGGAGCCAAATTACTCAGCGTAGATACATCCCCCACTCCAGGAGTTCCCAGATCCTGCTTTCCAGCAATTCCAGCAGCACTAGTACTCGTATCAGTATTCTGAGCTATTGGCCGGGTATGTGTTGTCAATTGTGGTGTCAGCAATACCTCCACACTATTTCCCTCGTCAGTAGTCGATATTCCCGCTGGTAAATCAGTCGGTCCAGGATAATGATCCCTGACGAGCGTTTTGACTTTATTTTCAGCAACAGGAGTACCTGGAGCGCTATGCGGTCTATTTTCTTCTTCAGATCTCTCCAGCTCCTCCAGATCGTAAATACTCTCTCCGACCACCAATTTATTTCCTTTAATGTAGGATCTCTCTGCAGAATTTATCCGGGCTTTATTAAGAAAAGACCTGAGCCTCTTACTCTCTTGACGCTGTTGCAGAGTAAGGTCATTTGCAATGGATACTGTAGTACCCTTCAGTTTCCTCACCTGTGCAAATATATCCTTTTTTGTTTGATATGACACAAGTTCTATTTTTATCGGGCTATTTTCTGTTTTTCCTAGCGTATAGTAATCACTTATTTCTGGTGTTTCAATTCGAGTATCTAGAAGTTTATTAAGTTCACAGCAAAGAAACTCTGCTGTCAAACTGGCATCTCTTTGTAGTCCAAATATTAAAATATTTTTCTTGTTACATCCGCGCTCAGTTATTTCAAGTTTTCTCCTCAGATATTCGTTTTCCCTTTCCAAGGCTTCACTTTTATTTTTTAATGTTTGTATTTCCAACAGTATCCTCACCTCAGACGCGGATACACGGTTCTTTACTTCCCGAATTTCTGTCAAAAGTTTAGCCAGCGTAACTTCTTCCTCCGCTGCCCGGTTCTGCATTATAAATCTCACAATGTATTATCGAACTTTCTATTCTGATTTATTCACCAGTTGTATTCTACAATTTTTGTAATATCTCCGCACCCTCAAAAGGAAAAAAACACAAGGACACACCCTTCACTCCACTGAGACCGACCAGGGAGACTTTTCTTCTAAACGAAAAACAGGAAGGTCCAGGCTGAGCAAGGTAAGAACAGAGGAGCAGAAAAAACAAAGGAACAGGAAAAGACACAGAAACCGTGAAGAATGCTTCACGCAAGCGATTATCAATATGACAGAGGTGCATATGTCGAGAAAAAACGCAAGCAAATATCGACATGAGAAAAATACATCCGAAAAAACAACAAGAAATAAAAATGTAAAAAGAAAATTATGGATAACAGATACCTTGGTGAAATTGATAAATGAGAAAAATAAACTTTACTTAAAACTGAAAGATATCCCAACCAACGATATATTGAAAGATAAATATTCTAAACTGAAGAAAGAAATTAAGAAAAAAATCCATGTTGCTAAAATAGAATATATAAAAAAAATTGCTGAAAGTAACAAATCAGAGTCTAAAACTGTCTGGGACCAGGTGAAGACCGTTTGTGGCGACTCCAGACCTGAAACATCAATAAAGTGCATTACAATCAATGGAGAAATTACTGAGGACAAATATGAAATAGCCAATGCATTCAACCAGCATTATAGTACTGTAGGGCAGATATATGCAAGTGATATTGATGATATTGAACATATTGAAGAAGTTGACACGGTTCTGGAGAAAACATTTTTTCTGGTGCCCACTGATAGAGATGAAGTTGAAGCCATTATAGATACATTAAAGAAAGGAAAAGCTCCTGGACATGACGGTATAAGGGCCGAAACTCTTATTGAAATCAAGAAGGAGATCTCGGAACCCTTAGCGTATATAATAAATAAATGTTTTGTCACTGGATGCTTCCCAGACATATTGAAATTGGGAGTTATTAAACCGTTATACAAGGGCGGGGATAAGTTTGACGTAACCAGTTATAGGCCGGTATCTTTGATATCGAATGTTCCAAAAATTATAGAAAAAATAGTACACACACGATTAAAGCGTTTCCTCCAAGAAAACAAAGTGATAAGTGAAAATCAATATGGATTCGTGGGCGGTAGATCGACTGAAGATGCAATTCAAAAGTTAACAGCCAACATTTATGAATGTTTAGACAAACAGATCCCATCCCTTTGCATATTCGTGGATCTTGCTAAGGCATTTGATATCGTATCGCATGCAAGACTGTTGGATAAACTTGATAGGTGCGGATTTCGGGGGAAAATCTATGAGCTACTTAAAAGTTACTCATTGGATCGGGAGCAGGTTGTTGAGATTGATGGACACAAAAGCAAACAGGAATGTATTACTTATGGAGTTCCCCAGGGAACGGTATTGGGACCACTTTTGTTCCTAATATATATTAACAACTTGTTGAAAATTCGCTGCAGCGGACAGATTATCGGCTTTGCAGATGACACTGTGATCCACTTACAGGCAGAAACCTGGGACGAACTGAAAATCAAAACAAAAAACAACTTCAAACTGGTGAAGGGATGGCTACAGTACAGCAAACTCACCCTGAATGTGGAAAAAACCAAATATGTTCCGTTTGCTTCATACGAGAGTGGCTTGCCAGGGTTTGGGAACATTGAGATAGATGAAAATACCAGAAGCTAGGAGTGCAAATTATCTTGGTGTGATAGTCGATTGTCATCTGAGATGGGACGAACATGTGAGAAATTTGACCAGAAAATTGAGAGGTTTGATTTATAGATTCAGAGCGCTAAAAAAAATTTGCATGATAAGCTAGGCACACACGAAAGGGAAATCTGTAAGATCTGATCGGCAGTCCAGATCTGAAACAGATCTGGACTGCGGATAGGATCGCTCCCGCTGATCGGGTCCGACGCGGATCATATATCTCATTGATCCGCGACGGACCAGATCAGCGGGAGCGATCCTATCCGCAGTCCAGATCTGTTTCAGATCTGGACTGCCGATCAGATCTTACAGATTTCCCTTTCGTGTGTGCCTAGCTAATGAGAAATATCTGGTAATGATCTACAATGCTCTGGCAGAGACACTGATTGGATATGGGGTGGTGAGTTGGGGAGGAGTATACGATTGTCATTTAGATAGCCTGAATAAAGTACAGAAATGGATACTTAGAATCATATATGGAAAGAAAATAACTTACCCTAGTGAGCCACTGTTCCAAATTTCTAGAATACTGAACACCAAGAAACTATTCATGCTGAAATTGGCTTTGAATGTTTTCAAAGGGAAAATATCGTTAAATAAGGTAGAATATGAGTATGAAACAAGAAATAAAATTAACACTTACCATACGTCGAGATGCTTCAAGACTATAGGACAAAGATCGGCTCAATTCCTCGTTCCCAGGGTATGTTCTGCGATTCCAATCCACCTGAATAAGATAAAAAACTATAAGAACTTCAAAAAGAAAGCTAGAGAATGGCTTATGTTGCTAAAAAAAAAGAGGAAGTAGATAGATTGATCAATAACTTTATCAAGTGAACACAAACCGAAATTGAAAAAATATATGCGAAAGAGTAGATAATACCGGATTAGACAGATAGCTCGACTGATGTCAGAAGTGAAACGGAGAGCACCTACAATGTTGGAGTAAATAATTATTGAGTAGAAATGTGTATGTTTATTATAGATTTACAATTGTTATTTTTACAGTTACGCACAGGTTATATTCTGCTATGATCTCAGTATCTTATTGTGTTTATTTAATTCTGAATAAACATTATTATTATTTTTTTTAACGTCTTTGTGAGGGGAAAACCCTTTATGGGCACCGAGAGGGTCCGCACTCTCGGTAGTGTGAGAATCCAGGATCTTGTGTGGTTACTCACTAAAAACCCCTCACACTTCAATGGAGGAGTTCTTCATCCTGTCCTCGCAGCGTCCCTTAACAAAAGAGATGAGCTGCAAGTGGCTTCTAGAGTTCATGGGACCTGATGATATGGAGTGACCCGAGCAACACTGCTTTCTGCATTCTGTGCTATCATTATTCTTCATCGGTCTCCCGTTCTCAGCTCGAGCTGGTTATTCTTCTATAAACCAGTGAAAAAATATTTCAGTTCCTCCTACTAGTTCAGAAATTTCCGCACGATGTAACAGGTTTGCAAATCCACAGCCTGCTGTGCACATCCCGCGATATTCCGGGATAGTTCGATCCCTTGAAGACTTCTCTTGAATGATGATTACCTTCTGTCTTCTGAAGTTCCGGATGCCTCCCGGTGAACTCGGTACAGAGGGAGTATCTCCATCCAGGAAGTGGTTCTTTCTCGCAATTGTTCACGTAATGAAAAGCTCGCATTACTTCAATATTCATTTCGCGGCTTCACTGGATACGTGCGTTGCAAGCTCCCCTGCGGGCAGTCCTCCTCACGGTGGTCGAGCCAGCAGGTGGAGTGGCATCTCGATCTTCTGCTCTGCCATGATATCGGTTTCCACTTCTATCATTATTATTCTTCATCGGTCTCCCGTTCTCAGCTTGAGCTGGTAATTCTTCTATGAACCAGTGAAAAAACATTTCAGTTCCTCCCACTAGTTCAGAAATTTCCGCACGATGTGATAGGTTTGCAAATCCACAGCCAGCTGTGCACATCCCGCGATCTTCTGGGATAATTCGATCCCATGAAGATTTCTCTTCCCCATCCAGGAAGTGGTCTGTCCTCGCAATTGTTCACGTAATGAAAAGCTCGCATTACTTCAATATTCATTTCGCGGCTCCACTGGATACGTGCGTTGCGAGCTACCCTGCGGACAGTCCTCCTCACGGTGGTCGAGCCAGCAGGTGGAGTGGCATCTCGTTCTTCTGCCTTGATATCGGTTACCACTTCTCGTTCATAGGTTTGCCACCATTAACCCTTGGTGGCCCAGGTAACTCGGGCCGTGGGGACGTCACCCCCCATGTGGCGTGGCAGAAACCAAACCACACCCGTGCTAACTATCATTTTTATTATTTTATAATTACCAGATCGTAGACGAATCCATATATGAAGTTTCATAACAAACAGTCCATCCGATCTCGAGTTATAAATGGTGTAACCAACATCTTTCTTATATATACAGGGTGAGTCTTTAACTTGTACATATATTTTGACTGTAGATTCCCCTCATCAAACGAAACACTTTTTTCGTATACAATTTTTCAAAATTCGGTTCCGTTTAAAAGATACAGGGTGTCAAAAATCCATGAAAAAAACACTTTTCTGTTCATATCTTCGGAACCGTTATTTCGAATGAACTGAATTTTGGTTAAGTTTTTACTCTATTCATGGTGCATATTCTCAAATCAAAACTTATTCAATATTCCTCCCGGTATAGAAGTTACAGCGTAGCCAACTTATAAATCCACACAAAAATACTATAAAACCACGCGAAAAAGAAGAATGGTTCCTATTTTCGAAAAAAGCAATAGGTTTAGAACATAAAATTATTCCTAAGTTTTTTCAATAAAACGCGTCGTTTTCAAGTTATTCCTAATTAAATCCCATTAAATTTGACGAGAAAATCATAAATCTCGAGAATTACCTGAATACCCCACTGCATTCTAAAGATCACCGAATCGGAGATGTATTAATATTCTGTAATCGAATTAAATGTTAACAATGTTGCCGGAATGTTTGTCGAATTTTCATTTGGAAATGACTGACCTGAAAACTACTTAAATCTCTATGATGGGAAAACGTTTTTTTTTCGAAATTATACGTCCAGTAATTTATTTGTTTGTCCAACCTTCGAGAAAATATTGAAAATGAATGATATGAAATACAAAATTCAGGTATATGAATCACTAGTACAACCCACGTACTAAATTGAAATAAATGAAAAATTAAATTATACTTAGAGATGTTTCTGTCTGAATAATATCCTCTGCCATAATTCGCAAAAATCCTAACTGGAACAGTAAAACTAGAACCAACTAGGCTGAATTTTTCAGCCATTTCACACAAAATATCACTAGAAATAATGCACTTCAAAACAGCCTACAGATGTTATCTTAAGTTCGTGCCAAATTAAAAAAAGTTAAAAATCGTATCGTGTAATACATACACCACCCAAATTAATAGTCAATTAACTGACCGAATCAGTTCATGAGTTCATGTTCATTGTTCATAGTCAATTTTCGCGGGAAATGATGACTTAACGAAGCCATAGAATATGCGCTATACGCATGCGTCGTTCACATGTCATTATGTATCTATGGTTACCTAACTTGGCATTTTATATCGTGCCGAACCATAGCCTCTCCTTTGTTTCGCCAAGGAAGCATTACGTCGCGTGCCCTATCGTTAACGAATGAACTAACTCAAGGGCAATTTAGTATTCTTTACTTTTCGTTAATGGCGTCTAGGCGTTCCTCTTTGAAAATGCCCTAGACAATCCAAACCACGTGTTTTTCCACCATTTTCATTTTTCAACCTCCAAACGTTTCTGACAGGTCGCTGGATTGTAGTAAATATGAGGAGTTTTATTATCTTAGGCATTTAATGGGTGAACAAGTGAGTTTTCATGATTTGAAATATCAAAAACTATCCTGAAGCAACACTGACGAAGAAAATTCCACTTGCAGTATATTCTATATTGAATAGTGTATCTCATGTGGGTTGTTGATATGAACACCAGAGGGCGTCGGTCCTAGTACCGAATGATATGTTCTGTGAATGTTTTATGTATTATGTTCTGTGGTTGGGAAAAGAGAGGTTAGGTGGATTAAGTTAGGAGATGAAGAGTTTGATGAAGGAAGGTATCCTGAATCCTGGTAAAGTGTGTATCACGAGATTATTTTTGGAAGATTAGAAAGATAGAATAGAACGGTAGTTTTATTTTAATCACGCCCGATTATCACTACAGGATCTATGGTCAAATTCATAGATATTTATTCAGTAATGTAATCAGAAAAATCAATTTCCTTAGTTTCAGGAATATTGCTGAAACTGGCAACAAAATCCAAGTTCTGTGACTGTTTCACTTCAGTGATATCCGGAAGATTTTATTGACATTGTTTTAATAGGTTAAAGCTTGATCGAAATTATAAATTGACTGGAAAACTACAATTTATAAGATAATTTTGGGATATCGAGGAGGATATGAACAAGTTTTTAGTGTTTACAAACTAATCTTCAAGAAAATCGAAGAATGAACTTATTCTGATTGGAGAAATATGGCTTTTCAATTGCCGATATAATCGTAGCAAACAAAGTGTTTTTGTTAAGAAATATCGTGTTTTTAACATTCTTATTCAAATAAGGTTAGTACTTGAGTTTCCCCAAATATATCAACTTAATTTTAATCGGGAAATATGAACTTTGCATTGGTTCCAGAGAATGTTTCCAGACACGGACTTTTTTTTTTAAATGGCTATATCTTTTTAACAGAGCCGAATTCGGAAAAATGGAAAATGAAAAAAGGTTTCCTTTGGCCTCAAGAATCTACAGTTAAAATATATGTACAAGTCAAAGACTCACCCTGTATATATATATATAAAATTGGTTAAATTCTTAGACAAAGGAAAGAGGAGACCTGGCATGTCATTCATAAATTCAGGAACTTTTGAAGCCAACATCCCGACCAATTTCCCATGAGTGGAACAAGGACAGATATAGCTGTCCTTATTCCACAGTTCTTGCGCTGGCAACAATGCAGAAATTAGATTCGCGTGAATTCATTTGCTGCCAGTGGCGTGGATCTGCCGTGTTGTTTAGGGGTTCCGTAGTTATTCATATTTGAAAATGATTGCTTCGAAGCTCAATATCTTTGGAACTATTAACCACAATTAGCTGAAATTCGGTTCCAATTTGATATGCGCACGTTAGGTAAATAACTTTTTATTGATGAAATCAGAATTCAATTAATTTCGACGGAAAAAGAAATGAATATACCCACATGTCCGATTATGGGCCAAGTTTTTCGCGTGATTCCGTAGTTATTCACATTTCAGAATTATTGCTTCGGAGCTCAATATCTTTGGAACTATTAACCACAATTAGCTGAAATTTGGTTCCAATTTGATATGCGCACGTTAGGTAAATAACTTTTTATTGATGATATCAGAATTCAATTAATTTCGACGGAAAAAGAAATGAATATACCCACATGTCCGATTATGGGCCAATTTTTTCGCGTGGTTCCGTAGTTATTCACATTTCAGAATTATTGCTTCGGAGCTCAATACCTTTGGAACAATTAACCACAATTAGCTGAACTTTGGTTCCAATTTGATATGTATATTAGCTGAATGAACTTGTCGAAGAATCCGCCTTAAAGATGAACCGGTTAAAGAAAAAATGAGCTCACCTGAATTTACTTAATAAAATTCACGAAAATATGTTGAGTCAGAAGATTCAAGCATGTTACAGAAAATGAATTACCCAATAAAATATCAAAATAATAATCGATAGGTGTTTTATTGAAACAATAATTATAGTCAATCACAATCCACAATAGCACAATACATTGAAATAGTAAAATTATTCATTCCTAAACAGTATAAGTCTGGTGTTCATAGATCTTGATCTATTTTTTTTTTGACTCATCTAAGAGTTTGGTGGTTTCGTGATGAATCCTTATTCTAAAATAATTTTTCAAAATAATTTTGATCAACTGATCAGCATGTCCATCAATGAAATTTCCATCAAAAAGATGATTATCAAAATAGTCCAAAATGGATGAATCAATATTAAACATAGTTTGGCTGATCAGAACTGGTAACAAATGTTCAACTTTTCTATTAAAAATGTTCGAAGTTTTATGGAAGAATTTGAACAATTTTTCGCCCTCTTTACAAATATCAATTACAAATTGGCTGGCCCTAATTAATCTTCCATATGTTTTTCTTCTTTGGAGAAGTGAGACATCTATTTCATTTCTCAAAAGATCGAGGCACTTTCGACATGAAATAAATTTCTCGAGTATCCGAACAACATATCTATATATATAAAAGAAAGATGTTGGTTACACCATTTATAACTCGAGATCGGATGGAGTGTTTGTTATGAAACTTCATATATGGATTCGTCTACGGTCTGGTTATTATAAAATACAATAAAACTTCGAAAAAATCGATGAAAATTTTACTTATACAGGAAATGCTTTTCCTCCCGTTGAGCGAGGCCACTAGGTGTCGCTACAGTTACAGTTACGCTACCGCTTATTCGTAGGTACTTGATTTCATATTCTCTCCGTTAGATGGCTATATTAGCACTATAGTCACTGTAATAGTGTGTAATTTGAGTTGCCTACAACTCTGCGCTGTTGGCCAACACCAAGAAGTCTTAGCGTAGGAGTACAGTAGTACAGATGCCTAAAATGATTAGATTTCGTACCACTTCAGAGTCTTCAGATGGCGCTATTCACACATTATGACTGATTATTAGTTATTTTTATAGTTTTATTCAAAATAACGTAATCGTGAAGTAGGATGTCTAGAATAATGGTGTAGGCACTGATTAGATTTTGTTGTGACCAAATTGATTATATTAGCAATAATGGAAAATTTGTTGTGGGAATAGGACAATTTAGAATATGTCAGATTATTTAGTACATATATTTGGCGACGTTTCGCAAATTCACATTTGCTTCCTCAGGCCTCAATATGTTAAAGGTGACAAATTCCGACTACATAAAATATGTTATATGTTTATTTTATGTAGTCGGAATTTGTCACCTTTAACACATTGAGGCCTGAGGAAGCAAATGTGAATTTGCGAAACGTCGCCAAATATATGTACTAAATAATCTGACATATTCTAAATTATCCTATTCCCACAACAAATTTTCCATTATTTAATCTTGGAGGACACTAAGCAATATTTTAATTATATTAGCAATGTTTCGTTCTTTCCACTACAGGTGGCGCTATTCACAAATTATGACTGATTTTGATCAGTTATTTCAAATATTTGAATTTATTCTGGCGAACGTGGTGTGTTAATGGTAGATAATTTTGTCAAGCAATAATGTGTGTTTATATTCCTGACATTCTGATGTATATTAGTTCATAGGAGAAGTAGAAAACTTTCATTATAAAAAGATGTCATTCTGCTGTCATGTCATAATTGACTTTGGCAAATCAGCTGTTGATACATCCATCAAATTGACAACGGAAAATACACTGAAATGATATTGCGGCGCCGCCACGTTGCTAATATTTTCGATTTGGTCGAACGTCTTTCCATTCAAAAATTGACGGGTGCCTACACCATTATCCTAGACATCTTATCGTGAAGGTACTATATTTGACATTAGCACCATTAGATGGCGATGAATTTGTTGAGGCTTTCGCGACCATGTTTTTTTTTTCGAGAATTTCGGTCGTCGTGGTTTGAAATGGTCGAAAAAAAAAACATATGACATCAATTACTTAGTACTTATAGTATCATGAAGGGCTATTAACAGATCCAGAAGCGCGTGAATATCACAGTGAATTTTTATCGAAATGTCAAGTAGGTATATACGATTTTGGCGATCAGTTTCAATCGTGGTATATTCATTCTCATCTTTTCCCATAATTTTTAAAATGTTTTTGAATTTCTGTTTGGGTAATAAATATATTTTCGTAAATCACTAAATCCAAAATTGCTATAATCGGTAATTGACATATTATTTTTATGTATCTGTTCTGTGTGACAGCTCATATCCATCGAAACATTTGACAGTTCAAAAATCAGAGAAGCAAGCTCTGTTGATCTCCGATCACCGGTGATTACGATTTGTGAAATCCACCGTAAGCATCATTTAGGCGGAACAAAGTTCGCCGGGCCAGCTAGTCCAGATATATATCCCACAATATCTTCTACATATGGAGTGAGATTCCATGCTGTTGAAGTTGCATACTCAAATTTATCCAAATCTGAAAAAACACTTTCCATTACTGAAGCGAACTGTTCATTTTTTTCAATATTGGTTGCATGTTCAGGTGAGAGAATGCTAACTGCAGATCCACATGTCAGGATACTGATGGATTCCAGATTGATGGCATTTCCTGTATCAGAAGCGGATATTTGCGAGTGAACAATCAACCTTTTGTATGCCGCCTCGAACTGTCTTGCAGTGGGGTTATTGTTATGTCCACCTTTACTTCTAACACATCCAAAGAACAGCTCTAAATGGTCCTGCGACAGTTTATAAGTGAGAAGATATTTGAGGAATTTTTCTTCGATGACATATTTCTTGTACATTTGTTCCAAACTTTCAATGCAGATCAAGAAACCTAAAAATCCCGTTTTTCTTCCACTTCTTGTGATAGGGACCCCATTCAATGTCAGTCCAAGAATATATCTTTTCATCGTATCCATATAATCTGTGAAGACTCCAGCTGTACTTGTCATGAATGGTTTTTTAAAAAAGTATTTTGCACAAGGATTTCTCGAGTTGAAGATGTCGAATAAGTTGTTGAACTTCAGAATAAATTCAGAAGTGGCTTCTGATCCTTGAAATTCAGAACACTTAAGATCATCTCTTAAAAAATCTATTGCATCACTTACACTTTTGCTTAGTGTCTGAGTTGCTAATCGCACCTTAATTTTTTCTCTCATCCATTGTAAATGCCTCTGCCTTACCTTTGTAGCAGCGTGCAGACCTTCAATATCTTGCTTATCCACTAAAGTCGAAACAAAAGTCCATCTAATCTCCATATTTTCCATATTTCGTAAGCCAGTTTGGGATGCAAAACAATTCCTCACTAACTTAATCATATGGCAGGCATCAGGATTAATATATATATCGTGCTGGGTAATTGGGTGTTCGAACTTCGTTTTCAAGTTTGATGGATCACTGAAATCTGCTCCCAATTTTTCAGCCATTGAAAAATTTGAAGGAGCACCATCAAAAGTTAGTGAAATTACTTTGATTCCACTTTCATGTAGAAAACCCAGACATTTTTTCACTAACTCAGCTTTCTCTGTCGCCACTAACCCATTCACCAGAAAATATCCCACAGGAACTTTCCAGGAACCATTCAGACACACTAGCATGAAAACTAATGCTTCTCGAGCTTCGGGTAAAATGTCAGAATCCAAGTTGGTACCAACATCAACATATCCGGTGAATTTAGAACCTGTCCACTCAACTTGACGTCTGATGGACATTTCATCCATAACAAGATTGCACAACAAAGGATAGGAGACTCCTTTTTGTCGTAGAGACAAGGCTGTCAATGCTTCCTTTGTGAATCCAGGGCTTCCATCTACAGACCTATACCACTTCGAGATAGTATCTAAATGCGGAAGGCTATTGTTGAAGGTTTTTCTGACAAAATTATATCCTTTCGGTGAATAAAATGCTAAAGTTAAAGCAAATGCTCTCAATGTTGGATTGAATTTTTGCCTATTCGATCCTTTCAACATTCTCTCGAATAAATAAGTAGCAGCTCCAGGATTGACAGATGCCTGAAAAAGAAGAATGTTATCATCTGGTTGTCTCAAAATGTTTCTCTACTTCATCTTTCACTGTGCAATACCATGTAACTCATATATGTTAAATGAGAACATTAGACCAGCTTCATATTCGAGTAACGTGTTAATTCTCAGAAAAATATAATCTTCTTTCTGAAGTTACGATACGTTGTACTTGATTTCCACTTCTAAGATAATGGCGCGTTTACATTAGTCAAGTGAGTTGATCAAGTCAGTTGAATTCAAGTGACTTCCACAAAGTTGACCGTGCTTCAACTTAGAAGCCGTTCAATTCAGCCGATCGAGTGAAACGAATTGGGGGGTTTACACATTCAATTCGCTTTCAATTCAACTGACTTGATCAACTCACTTGACTAATGTAAACGCGGTGTAAGGTTTCAAACGACATAAATGTTGTTACTACCTATGCACAACACTATTTAAAATCTAATGGCTCCAATATCCCGAATCATAAAAAATCAAGTTACATGCTATTGCACTTTCACCAAAAAAAAAAAGGAAACATACAGATATGGTTGCTTCTGAAGCTTCTGATATAAGCAATTTTTCTCTCAAACAATCCATCAATGTTTTCATCGAGGTGATCTTATTCTTCATCCTTCGAACAGACTGCCTTAATATGCGTATCTGTTTGCTTTGACCCTGCACTCTCCTTCTGATAATACTCATACTCTTTTTCCTTTTCTCAGGTGTAGAAAAATCACTGGTATGTAAATCACCTACATAAGCTCTCTTTCTGTAATGTAACAGAATAATTAGTCTTGAACTTTATAAAATAATTCGATGTGGGCATCGTTTGAATGAAATATTTACCTTCCCCTTCTAATTTTAGAGGTAGATGGTTCTTCGGCAGAGATGGATGGCTTCGCATCAAATTTCTCCACTTGTTGCTCCAGTTTTACAATAGGTGATTTCACATTTTCTTCACTGTAACAAAATTCACCAAATATGGTTAATCAGAATGTGCCAATACTGACACACAGGTCTTACCTTCTTTTTGGAGAACAAGGAATAGAAGCAATATTCCGGTAAATTTCTGCATCGAGGAATGAAACTTGATCTCTGTAAATATATTTCTTTGAATATTCATTGTCAAATGGCGAATTATAAATGCATAATTACCTTTTAGCATCTTGGGGGGTGATAGTTGACCTTGAGCTGCAAAAAAGTTCCCAATTAATTTATTGAATTATACTTAATAATATTATTGTATAACAATATTTACTGACACATATTCTGACTCTATTTCATGGAGTTATATTCAAACAGGTTGAATTAAATTATGAATCTCTGGAACTTCGCACAGAAACTTACCTTGAGGACGTTAGTTCCCAGAGTTGTTTCACAGGAACAGGATTGACATCATTTTTAAGATATTTGGTACCATTCACTCGAAAACCAAAATCTTTGGATTGGAAGTGCTCCGAACATAAGAACAGATGTTGAGGCAAGTTTTCAGCATCAGCCAAGTCCAAAATTGAAAGCCATATATTTCTTCTCTCAATATCAGAAGGAATTATAAACATTGAATAATCTACGCCACTGATCTGTAAACATAAAACTAACCTGTGAAAACTCAAATTAGGGTTGTAGGAGTTCAATTTGCCACACACTTGACACTTACGAACCATTATTTTAAGGTATTTTGCTCAAGATATTCAGAAAATCACTTATTTGCATTGATTTAAAAAACTTATTTGACACATTCAACAGTTCTCGGAAAGGCAACGTGTATCAAACATGAAATGTCAAATGGAAGGCCAAAATCGCTGATTGGTCGGGAAATAATATATGAATTTAATGAATGAAACTGGAACAACCGGTGTTGTCACGATGGGAGCCTCTGGAACAATCGACAAATTTAAAAATGCTCCGTAAGCTATGTTGACTGCTTTGAAAGCAAGGAAGGAAAGATTTGAAGAAGGGTAAATACCTGCTTTTATAATGTGACCCAAGTTAAGGGTGGAGGTAAATTTTAAGAGGGGATGCATTCTAAAGAGAGGAGCTATATTCTATGCCTTAGACAAAAGTTTTCCAAGTTCTATGCACATTATTGCTTGAGAAGTGTTTGAAATTTAAAACATTTTATTAATATTCAAAAGGGTGCATAATCATTTCAAACATTTACATGAGCAACAATTAAAAGAATTGTATTCTTAATTGCAATTCTTGAAGGATTCAACGTTAATGAATCGGAAATCTCAGACAACGTGGCAACGTTGTTCAGATCTTAGCGTAATTCTCGTTTCGTAGTAATGCAGTCGTCCAGTTCGTTCTTCATTATGTGACATCTTGGCTTCAAGATTTATCATCCTATACCGCGTCTCCTCTTTCCTTTGTCTAAGGTTAAATTTATTTGGGTTGGCAGTCGGAAATAAAAGAAACTCTCTTTTTTCCTTTTTTCTCGAGCTTTCGGCTTTATTTAAGCCTTCTTCAGGAGACGCTACAATATGTTAATAATCAGGAATTTAGAATGAAATTAATATGTATACAACTTACGAAGTTGAGATAATCTGCATAAAGTTGAAACATTCTAACTAATAAGGCAAACAAAGGTACAATTTCTTTTTTTAAATTCTGAAAGAGCAGTCAAACGTTTTGAAACTGTCAATAATTTTTCATGACATATAGTAATATAAATGGAGAATCTATGAATGCTCTTCCTCTTCACAAGTTGGTATAAAATGATTAGGTAAGTATATAAAATTTTGTGATTACTGAACAAATGCCATTCCAGAAGGTATTTCAATTTTGAAGTTGAAAACGGTGATTTTGTTTTTTATTTTTGTCCATATCGATCAAAAGGGCATATACATTGCTCAGGGAATCAATATATGCCCTTTTGATCGATATGGACAAAAATAAAAAACAAAATCACCGTTTTCAACTTCAAAATTGAAATACCTTCTGGAATGGCATTTGTTCAGTAATCACAAAATTTTATATACTTACCTAATCATTTTATACCAACTTGTGAAGAGGAAGAGCATTCATAGATTCTCCATTTATATTACTATATGTCATGAAAAATTATTGACAGTTTCAAAACTGCTCTTTCAGAATTTAAAAAAAGAAATTGTACCTTTGTTTGTCTTATTAGTTAGAATGTTTCAACTTTATGTATATTATCTCAACTTCGTAAGTTGTATACATATTAATTTCATTCTGAATTCCTGATTATTAACATATTGTAGCGTCTCCTGAAGAAGGCTTAAATAAAGCCGAAAGCTTGAGAAAAAAGGAAAAAAGAGAGTTTCTTTTATTTCCGACTGCCAACCCAAATAAATTCAACTAATTTTGAATATACACAGTCGCTAAATCTTGAATTATATATATATATATATATATATATATATATATATATATATATATATATATATATATAGATTTTTAATTTCCAGCTCTACATTGTAAAAACCATATCAACCGATCAAATTTCAATACAGGGTGAGTCTTTGACTTGTACATATATTTTAACTGTGTAGATTCCTCTCATCAAACGGAACACTTTTTTCCCATACCATTTTTCAAAATTCGGTTTCGTTTGGAAGATACAGGGTGTTAAAAATCCATGAAATTAACACTATTCTTTCCATATATTCGGAACCGATATTTCGAATGAACTGAATTTTGGTTGATTGTTTACTTTATTCATGGTGCATATTCCTCAATTAAAACTTATTTCATATTTCTCCTGGTAAAAAAGTTACAATATAGTCGACTTATAAATTCACGCAAAAATACTATAAAACCACTTGAAAAAGATGACCGGTTCACGTTTTCGAAAGAATTAATTATTTTAGAAAACAAAAGTATTCTTATATTTTTTCAAGTTATTCCTAATTGTATAAGATTGAATTAGAGGAAAAAATCATGAATTTCAAGAATAATCTGAATGCTGTCCTGAGTTAAATCGCATCGAATATTGTCTTTCAACAAGTTACCAACGTTGTCAGAATGTTTTTCAACTTTGTCAAGACTAAAATCTCTATGATGAAAAAAGTTGGATGTAGAGATATGTGATAATAAAATTCCACATTCGTGGGACATAAAATTGAATTCTAAGAAGCATGAAATACAGGCAGTTTCTATTTGAAATTCATTGTTACCGGTCCTTCAGCAAAATATCTATCGAAACAATATAACTCGACACCAGAACGACACTACTATTACATCAATTCACTGAAAGTCATTTACATAATCATCACCTGTTTGCTTCATTCTCTGTAAATAAATAAAGCGTGAAATTTGTTTATGCCGTGCTGACTAACGTTTTAGGTTGGACTGGTTGGAGCACAGAGCATCGCGGGTACATCTACGGCCTTCTGAAGGGAAGAGTGGCCTACTCTTCCCTTCAGAAGGCCGTGGATGACAACTGAAATTAGGAACGTAGCGCTATATTGGCGAGAATCAGAACTACTCTTTTGGCATTTTCAAAGAGCAACGCCTAGACGCCTTTAGCGATTGTGATAGTTCATCCGCTAACGATAGGGGACGTACTGCTTTCTTGAGTTCGCATTGTTTGAAGAGAAAATCTGGCATCGCCTTCTCTATAGTTCTGTGGAATATCACAGAGAATATCAGATGATCACAGAGAATGTGGTAAGCTTAGGTCATTGACCCTGAATCATATGACTTTGGTTAATGGGGTTAGGATAGGTTAGTGAAAAACCATTTTTTATGCGATCGTTTTAGAATATCGAGGAGAATATGAACAAATTATTAGTGTCTATAAACTAAACTTCAGGACAATCGAAGAAGGAACTTATTTTGGTGGGAGAAATATAGCTTTTCAATTGCCGAAATGATCGGACAGAACTAAGTGTTTTGTTAGGAAATATCGTGTTTGCAACATTCTTATTCCAATAAGGTTAGTGCTTGAGCATTTTCTAATTGTATCAACCAGAACATCTAATAATCAACTCAATTTCAATCGAAAAGTATGAACTTTGAGGTGTTTGCAGAGAATTGATCCAGGCACGTATTAAGCTCAACTTTTTTTTTCAAATGGCTATATCTCTTTAACAGAGCCGAATTCGGAAAAATGGAAAATGAAAAAAAAAGGTTTCCTTTAGCATCAAGAATCTACAGTTAAAATATTATGTACAAGTCAAAGACTCACCCTGTATACCTTTTGTTGAATTTATCATTGTTTAATTTTCGAAAGAACATTACTTTCAACTCAACTTTCAGTCTATTTATTTCTCAATTTTTTGAATAGCTCATTAGTCTAACTCTTTCATATTAAAAGTTGAGTGGCGCCCAGAATTCTCCTGAAAATTTAACACATTTGGAACCCACACCTTAGTGCTCTACGGCGAGAAGCTGCCGTTTGCATTTGTGAACCAAAATAACAACAAATCGGGTTACAAGGTTTCCCATCAAAAATTTGTCTCAGGGAATTTATGAAAACGAATAGCCGTGTTTTTACTTTTCCTTGAAGAGCAAATGGAAACAGATTTTTCCAGTACTAGTACTTTGCTTAGATTGTTATATAATCAATCTACTGGTCTTAAATTCAAATATATCATGAGAATTGAAACATAAATCCTTTCGCTCAGATACTTCACCTTTTCTAATTTCTATCTTACAGAAAGATGCAGTCACAGCCCAGTACCTCGAATTACGAGGATCAACTTCATAATACTCTTGTTGATAATTATGGAATTTAACTTTCTCAACAGTCAAAACGGCACCAGAAAATAAAAACTCGAAGACACCTTGTAACCTAAAATATGATGAATTTGTGAATAATATTTCAAACGGAATAACACTGATATAAATTCCGTCTAAACAATTTTTATTTCAATACCAATTAATCTGATCAGGAAACAATAAAACCATTCAAATATACCTGAAACAGCTTAGGAACAAGTAAAAAAATAAACAACTCGTTTACCAGGTTGGAAAGTCATAGATTTCCATTAATGAAAACATAAGAAAACCAAAATTTATAGCTTCCGATGAAGACCTTCGTGACATCTAATATTTTCAGGATACACTCATTAGGATTTAAGTATTCAGGTAAGAGTTGAATCATTGCGAAAAAAAGGGAAGTGTTTTTCTGGTATTTTAAACAGTTCGGCAGCATGAAGGGACTCGTCTATTGGAATACCTTTCCTTTTAAATGCTTCTTCGATACAACTCCTGTCACCAGGGAAAGAGATTTCGCTAATGAGTGAGGTGACCTATCAACAGACAAAAGCGGGTTGTAATTTGATGTAAAATGTATGGGATCCAACATGAGGAGATTCCTGATCAAAGGGTACCATGGCTGAGAGGTCCAATAAGAAAATACAACAATACTCTGATCTTCCCCCATAATCCTCAAATACCTTCTGTGATTCTCGAGAAATCAACGAAAATGGTAGGAAAGCATGAAAATAAAATTCTGACCCATTTATTGTGAATGTATCCACCACATGTTATTGCTTTTGTGGACTTCCACAAGGCCTTTGACACCGTTGAGTTGAGTGCAGTATTAGACTCATTACAAAAGTGTCGTGTCGACTATCGTTACACTAAACTCATTTATAACATCTATAAAAATGCTACCATGATGGTTAGGCTGCACGAAAACACCAATCCCATAAAAATCGGTGGAGGAGTACGACAGGGTGATACAATGTCACCCAAATTATTTATCACTGTACTGGAAAGCGCCTTCAGAATGCTTGAATGGAGCGGAAAAGGTATAAATATCGATGGTCTGAACCTAACAAATCTACGCTTCGCGGATGATATAGCCTTGCTATCCGACAACCTACAAGGTATCAGGAAAATGCTGGAAGATCTTCAGGAAGTATGCGGTCAGGTCGGGCTGAGAGTAAATATGTCATATACGAAATTTATGACGAATCTGGTTCCTGGTGAAAATATCATGATTGGTGGCGGTGAGGTGGAGTTGTTAGATAGATACGTATATCTGGGCTATGAAATGCGAATATCCTGAGACAACCAAACCTGTGAGATGAAAAGAAGAATATCGCTTTCTTGGGCTGCTTATGGCAGACTTGGGGCTGTGTTCAAGAGTGACCTCCCAGTTTGTCCAAAGCGAAAGTTTTTTGACCAATGCGTTTTACCGGTCATGACCTACGTAACCGAAACAACTCTGACCTTCACATCTGCTAAGAAACTCAGAATTGCACAACGCAAGATGGAAAGATCAATGCTCGGTGTGTCACTCCGTGACCACGTTAGAAATGAGGACATAAGGGCGAGAACACTGGAGTCACGGATGTTATCTACCAAGTCGCTAAGCTCAAATGGAACTGGGCTGGGCATGTGGCCCGCATGACAGATGGACGATGGACGAAGAGGTTGCTCGAGTGGAGACCAAGAGCGGACAAAAGAAGCAGAGGAAGATCTCCAACGCGGTGGACCGACGATATCAGGAGGATAACCACAAACTGGATGCAGAGCGCTCAAAATAGAGGACAGTGGGCAAAAATGAGGGAGGCCTATATCCAGCAGTGGATGCAAAGGGCTGATTGATGATGATGATGATCCACCACATGACTATCTGGGTATCTTTTCCAATATGCAAATTTCTTACACTTTGTATTGATTCTAGATGCAAATAAATCAATTTTTGTTTTTTTTTTCAGACGTTCAACAATAAAATCAAAGATTTCTTCGTTTAATTCATATTCCATTCCTGGAGCTAGTCTTCTATCTTCTTCATCTACTTCTGAATTGTTTTTCGAACTAATGTATGATGCATAAATCCAATTATTCATTAACTCACACCACTTCCAGATTTATCTCGAAAGTTGATTGAACTTTTCAAAACGAATTCCCCACATTCTATTTATGTAGGAAATGGCAGTGGTATTGTCAATGCGTAATGGAATATTACTATTCTTCAAATTGCTAGCGAATTATTTAAACCCAAAAAACGCTGACAATAGTTCTGAAAAGTTTATGTGACGCATTTGATGCACTGACTTCAGCAGAGCCTTTATAGCTCAGAAGCGTATCATTCGTCGAATTTTCAATCTTAGTTTTTCGTACATCTTGTAGACCAACTTTTATTGCAAATAATTTACTATCACTGTCATGTATATACATATTTAAATGTTTGCTATATGCTAAAGAAAATGAAAAGAAATGGACCAAGTTATCTAGTAATCACGAACATAGTACAAGGAATCAAGATGTTTCACTTGTGCCCAAACACAGAACTTACAAATTTGAGAAATCCCCTATGTCAGTGTATTAAAATGTATAATAACCTTCCTAAATTTATGAGATCTCTCAACATACTAGCATTTAAGAACAAAGTTAGAATATTGTTGTTATCAAAATGTTATTATTCTGTAGCAGAATTTCACAGGGACTGACCTCAAATTGTCAATGAAAGTTGAAATATATGTATATTGACTCGTCCTATACACGAAAGTGTCTTAAGGGATCAATAAAAATTATTATTATTATTATTATTTCCTCTTGATTTTACCAAAACCCAAAGACTTTTCGTTTCCACAAAACTATCCCCTATCCTGTAGATGAGGCGTCGCGGAAAATTTCTAGAACAGAGTTGCCCTATTTCAAGTATTTTTTGCTGAGTCAATATTTGCTAGCTACCAATTCAGATCCAAATGTTGTTGTACCCGACTCAATGACCAAAAGTGTCAATGGGCCCAACTCAATCCTATGGCTAGTTTTTTAAATACGGGGTGTTGAAAATTGCCCAGATTTTCGGATTTATTTTTCAATTATTAAGAGTTAGATTGGATTTGTGTTGCATACACACGTTTACTAGGTGTTCTGGTAATGAAATTAGTGGATACATATGATTAAAAATATCTATATTTACAGGGTGATTCACGAATATATGACGGTAGTTTTTTGCCAAAATTCACTTTTTCTACTGTGACGTCAGGAAGCCATATTTTTGAAATGTTCTTTTCGATTTAGTATTATGACGACAAAATATTGCACAGTGCATATTTTTTATACAGGGTGTTTCACAGGGAGAACCACTAGACATAATCATTTTTTTGTAGGATTAATTAGAAACCCTGTATTTTTTAATTGATTTTTGGGAAAAGTAATACCACAAACATATGTGTGTCCCTTTTCACCAAAATATTCATGGTGGTTTGTTTATTCATAGGAAGGTATTCTATTTTGGGAAAAGTACAAAAAACACGAACACCCTGTATTCGAAAATTTCCTCGGTCAAATGCAACTATTTTCTCACTATATATTGATTCCTTCAATATCTCCAGAGGTATGAATTCTGAATCCGATTCTATGACTAGTTTTCGAGATACAGGGCGTTAAAGTGGAGAATAAATGATTTCGTCAGTTTTTTTTTCCAAATTGAAAAACTGGATTGATTTTATGTTGCGCCCATGAGTTCAATATGAGTCCAGATAAGAAGCGCATGAAAAGGTTCAGCTAAAATATTTACTGTTACAGGGTGATTCACGAACAAAACACAATAATAGTTTTTGCAAACACTCGATAATTCTACAGTTTCGTCACAGAGAAATTATTCCATCAAGTTAATACCTAGTCGTCCAGAATTTTCAGTTTGAAATACTTCATTATGATTACTTTTCATACAGGGTGAGCCATACAAGCAACCATACCAAAAATACTTATGCTTTGAATTGTTTCAGCTATTGTGATTTATTCGTGAATCACCCTGTAACAGTTAATATTTTAGCTGAGCCTTTCCATGCGCATCTTATCTGTACTCATATTGAACTCATGGGCGCAACATGAAATCAATTCGGCTTTTCAATTTCAAAAAAAAAAAAAATGATGAAATCATTTATTCTCCACTTTAACGTCCTGTATCTCGAAAACTGGTCATAATATCGGATTCAGAATTCATAACTCTGGAGATGTGAGAAAATAGTTGCATTTGACCGAGGAAATTTTCGAAGACAGGGTGTTCATGTTTTTTGTACTTTTCCCAAAATAGAATACCTTTCTATGAATAAACCACCATGAATATTTTGGAGATTAGAGACACAAACATATGTTTGTGGTACTACTTTTCCCAAAAATCAATTCAAAAGTGCAGGGTTTCGAATTAATCCTTAAAAAAAAAATGATTATGTCTAGTGGTTCTCCCTGTGAAACACCCTGTATAAAAAATATGCACTGTGCAATATTTTGTCGTCATAATACTAAATCGAGAAGAACATTTCAAAAATATGCCTTCCTGACGTCACAGTGGAAAAAGTGAATTTTGGCAAAAAACTACCGTCAGATATTCGTGAATCACCCTGTAAATATAAATATTTTTAATCATACATATCCACTAATTTAATTACTAGAACATGTAGTAAACGTGTGTAATCAACAGAAATCCAATCTAACTCTTAATAATTAAAAAAATAAATCCAAAAATCTGGGCAATTTTCAACTTTAACACCCCGTATTTAGAAAACTAGCCATAGGATTGGTTTGGGCCCATTAACACTTTTGGTCACTGAGTCGGGTACAACAACATTCCAAACTTTCAGAAAATTTGACCGGTCGCTACTTTACCCATAAAAAGTGCGGGGTCCTTCGACTAATTCGCTCAACAGTCGTTCTAGAGAGTACACGTGTGTTATCAGCGAGCTACCTTATCTCTTCAGACAATCTGTTCCAATCGTATGTAAATAAATATTTTAATTATTTATTCGGGTGAATAATACTTCACTCAATACAACTTCATTCAATAGTAGGACAACTATTAAAAAACAAACAAAATAAAAATCAATTAAAAGAAAACACCATGGCTAACAACATTCCATGGCCAAACAGTCCAGATAAACAAAAAAAGGAAATATTCGTGCACCTCACCGGAGATTATTGAAAACCCAAAACAGATTTATTCATCTTAATAATGAATCAGACGAAAGTAGTACATCGCAAACACAGCCGAGGGTACCAAAACCACCCCCCATTTTCATACACGGTGTCACAAACTTCAACGAAATGAGCAAAAAGCCATCTGCAGCCATACCGATGAACAATTTCACTCAAAAACACTCTCTAACAATAGTGTTAAAGTTAATGTTAATGAACCTGAAACTTACAGAAGCTTGGTCAGATTCTTGAGGGAAGAAAATGTTATATTTCATACCTACCAGAGTGCCAGATCAAACATGATAGAGCTTATAGGGTGGTTATCAGACACCTCCTCTCCTGCGTTCCAACAGATGAAATTAAGACAGAAATTGAAAAATTAGGCCACAATATAAGGGATCGTTTCTCGAAAATACCACTCCCTCTGTTCTATGTAGACTTAGAGCCAAAATCAAATAACAAAGATATACAGGGTGAGTCTTTGACTTGTACATATATTTTAACTGTAGGTTCTTTAGGCCAAAGGAAACCTTTTTTTCATTTTCCATTTTTCCGAATTCGGCTCTGTTAAAAAGATATAGCCATTTGAAAAAAAAAATTCGGCTGAGTCCGTGTCTGGAAACATTCTCTGGAACCAATGCAAAGTTCATATTTCCCGATTAAAATTAAGTTGATATATTTGGGGAAACTCAAGTACTAACCTTATTCGAATAAGAATGTTAACAACACGATATTTCTTAACAAAAACACTTTGTTTGCTACGATTATATCGGCAATTGAAAAGCCATATTTCTCCAATCAGAATAAGTTCATTCTTCGATTTTCTTGAAGATTAGTTTGTAAACACTAAAAACTTGTTCATATCCTCCTCGATATCCCAAAATTATCTTATAAATTGTAGTTTTCAATTCAATTTATAATTTCGATCAAGCTTTAACCTATTAAAACAATGTCAATAAAATCTTCCGGATATCACTGAAGTGAAACAGTCACAGAACTTGGATTTTGTTGCCAGTTTCAGCAATATTCCTGAAACTAAGGAAATTGATTTTTCTGATTACATTACTGAATAAATATCTATGAATTTGACCATAGATCCTGCAGTGATAATCGGGCGTGATTAAAATAAAACTACCGTTCTATTCTATCTTTCTAATCTTCCAAAAATAATCTCGTGATACACACTTTACCAGGATTCAGGATACCTTCCTTCATCAAACTCTTCATCTCCTAACTTAATCCACCTAACCTCTCTTTTCCCAACCACAGAACATAATACATAAAACATTCACAGAACATATCATTCGGTACTAGGACCGACGCCCTCTGGTGTTCATATCAACAACCCACATGAGATACACTATTCAATATAGAATATACTGCAAGTGGAATTTTCTTCGTCAGTGTTGCTTCAGGATAGTTTTTGATATTTCAAATCATGAAAACTCACTTGTTCGCCCATTAAATGCCTAAGATAATAAAATTCCTCATATTCCGACGGCACGATATAAAATGCCAAATTAGGTAACCATAGATACATAATGACATGTGAACGACGCATGCGTATAGCGCATATTCTATGGCTTCGTTAAGTCATCATTTCCCGCGAAAATTGGCTATTAACAATGAACATGAACTCATGAACTGATTCGGTCAGTTAATTGACTATTAATTTGGGTGGTGTATGTATTACACGATACGATTTTTAACTTTTTTTAATTTGGCACGAACTTAAGATAACATCTGTAGGCTGTTTTGAAGTGCATTATTTCTAGTGATGTTTTGTGTGAAATGGCTGAAAAATTCAGCCTAGTAACTAGTTGGTTCTAGTTTTACTGTTCCAGTTAGGATTTTTGCGAATTATGGCAGAGGATATTATTCAGACAGAAACATCTCTAAGTATAATTTAATTTTTCATTTATTTCAATTTAGTACGTGGGTTGTACTAGTGATTCATATACCTGAATTTTGTATTTCATATCATTCATTTTCAATATTTTCTCGGAAGTTGGACAAACAAATAAATTACTGGACGTATAATTTCGAAAAAAAAACGTTTTCCCATCATAGAGATTTAAGTAGTTTTCAGGTCAGTCATTTCCAAATGAAAATTCGACAAACATTCCGGCAACATTGTTAACATTTAATTCGATTACAGAATATTAATACATCTCAGATTCGGTGATCTTTAGAATGCAGTGGGGTATTCAGGTAATTCTCGAGATTTATGATTTTCTCGTCAAATTTAATGGGATTTAATTAGGAATAACTTGAAAACGACGCGTTTTATTGAAAAAACTTAGGAATAATTTTATGTTCTAAACCTATTGCTTTTTTCGAAAATAGGAACCATTCTTCTTTTTCGCGTGGTTTTATAGTATTTTTGTGTGGATTTATAAGTTGGCTACGCTGTAACTTCCATACCGGGAGGAATATTGAATAAGTTTTGATTTGAGAATATGCACCATGAATAGAGTAAAAACTTAACCAAAATTCAGTTCATTCGAAATAACGGTTCCGAAGATATGAACAGAAAAGTGTTTTTTTCATGGATTTTTGACACCCTGTATCTTTCAAACGGAACCGAATTTTGAAAAATGGTATAGGAAAAAAGTGTTTCGTTTGATGAGAGGAATCTACAGTCAAAATATATGTACAAGTCAAAGACTCACCCTGTATAAAATGTGAAATTCATATCCAACAAGAAAATAAGCATAGAGCCACAAAAAAAACTGATGTCATACAGTGTACAAGGTGTCAAGAATACGGCCATTCAAAAACTTACTGCAATAGACCATACATGTGCTTTGAATGCGGCCAACAGCACGATTCAAAAACCTGCACAAAACCAAAAACAACTCCGGCCACTTGTGCGCTGTGTGAAGGGAATCACCCACCCAATTACAAGGGATGCCAATTTTACAAACTCCTAACGAAGAACCCAAGTGTACATCCCAAACAACATGCCAGCCAACAAAACAACCCAGTAAAGATCCACATAAATGACCCACACACCGCCCGAACTCCAACTGATCCAAACAATAGTATATTATTTTATAAGGAGGAGAAGTATCACTTTTCGTGGCGAGCTTGAGTTTAATTGGAGGATAATTGAAAGCGAGGCACGAAAAGTCACTTCTTCTCCGAATGAAATATGCTATTTTATTTCCAAACGTTTTCAAATTCATGAAAATTGTACATTTGATGTAACTTTATTACATAAAAATGACGTTTGAATTGGAAGTTTTTGTATTCTATGCATCTAAGTTCATGGTAACCAATTAATATTTTTCGTAGCAACACTTTTTCTGTCGCCGGCGCCGGAGGGAAAAGTATTTCTCCGCCTAGGCGGAGAAATAGAACTTTTCGATGATCCTTTCAGTCGAGAACTGACGTTGTTATCGTACGTTTGGAAATAAAAAAATCTTATGCTCAGGCACTCCGGCAACACGAAGATGACAACGAACATTTCACTCCAAACCAAAACCAAAATTCTCTAGAAACAATGATGACCAGTTTCCTAACAGACCTCAAATTTAGGATAGCTCAAATGATGAACCAAAACCAGATTACTCGTATACTTAATCTGCTATCAACGGTTGTCAATAAACTCCACTAAATTCAAAATGGCTAAACTCATCCGAATAGCTTCGTGGAACGCAAACGGCCTTCTAAACCATAAACCTGAACTGACAACTTTCATGAATTTGTATGAAATAGACATCATGCTAATATCTGGAACCCAGAAAGATCGGTATTCCAGTTACCACACTATAATATAAACTTATGTGAACATCCAGATGGTACAGCTCATGGTGGCTCAGCAATACTCATCCGAAGAAGTCTCAAACAGCATTCAATGACTAATTATTTAACTGAAGAGATACAAGCGACAAACATCAGAGTGCACACGGAAACATGGAGTTTCGAAGGGCTGTGAAGTTGACGGCCACTTTCCATCGGCCATTCTCGGATCCATCGGCCAGTTCACCAGTGGCGTCGGATATTTATGAAAATCGCGATTAAAATTATCTGGAAGACGAAAAGTTCAGGATTTTTGCCTGAAATGAGTTCTTTGATTCTCTGTTGATAATAAACCACCAAAATTTGTTTTTATTTTAATGATTACAAAAAGTTATAATGAATTATTATGTGTCGGAGAAATCTCATTTCGAGTGTATTATTGAAGGGATATACTCAAAAAATGATCAGCCTGAATGAAATTTGGTGGAAATGTTGCTAGTGTGGTCTAGAATCTTATTCCGAGAGGTTTTTCATTTGCAGGACTGCTGGGGGGAGTTTTCACCCCTATCATCCAAGAGTCGACAAAACATCGCGATTGGGTCTAAAAAATGATTAGCCTGAATGAAATTTGGGAGGAATGTTGCTAGTGTGGTCCAGAATCTTATTCCGAGAGGTTTTTTATTCGCAGGACTTCTGGGGGGAGTTTCACCCCTATCCTCCAAGAGTCAACAAAACATCGCAAGGGGGTCCAAAAAATGATAAGCCTGAACGAAATTTGGTAGGAATGTTGCTAGTGTGGTCTGGAATCTTATTCCGAGAGGTTTTTCATTTGCAGGACTTCTGGGAGGAGTTTTCACCCCTATCCTCCAAGAGTCGACAAAACATCGAGAGTGGGTCTAAAAAATGATTAGCCTGAATGAAATTTCGGAGGAATATTGCTTGTGTGGTCTAGAATCTTATTCCGAGAGGTTATTCATTTGCAGGACTTTTGGGGGGAGTTTTCATCCCTATCCTACAAGAGTCGACAGAACATCGCAAGTGGGTCCTTAATATGATTAGCCTTAATGACATTTGGTAGGAATGTTGCTAGTGTGGTCTAGAATCTTATTCCGAGAGGTTTTACATTTGCAGGACTTCTGGGGGTAGTTTTCACCCCTATCCTCCAAGAGTCGACAAAAGATCGCAAGTGGGTATAAAAAATGATAAGCCTGAATGAAATTTGGTAGGAATGTTGCTTGTGTGGTCTAGAATATTATTCCGAGAGCTTTTTCATTTGCAGGACTTCTGGGGGGAGTTTTCACCCCTATCCTCCAACAGTCGACAAAACATTGCAAGGGGATCGAAAAAATAATTAGACTGAATGAAATTTGGTAGGAATGTTGCTTGTGTGGTCTAGAATCTTATTCCGAGAGATTTTTCATTTGCAGGACTTAGGAGGATAGTTTTCACTCCTATCCTCAAAGATTCGGCAAAAAATCGCAAGTGGGTCTTAAAAATGATTAGCCTGAATTAAATTTGGTAGAAATGTTGGTTGTGTGGTCTAGAATCTTATTTCGAGAGGTTTTTCATTTGCAGGACTTCTGAGGGGAGTTTTCACCCCCATCCTCCAAGAGTCGACAAAACATCGCAAGGGGATCTGAAAAATGTTAATTAGCCTGAACGAAATTTGGTGGAAATGTTGCTTGTGTCTTATTCCGAGGAGTTTTCAATTTGCAGGACTTCTGGGGGGAGTTTTCACCCATATCCTCCAAGGGTCAACAAAACATCGCAAGGGGGTCGAAAAAATAATTAACCTGAATGAAATTTGGTAGGAATGTTGCTAGTGTGGTCTAGAATCTTATTCCGAGAGGTTTTTCATTTGCAAGATTTGCAAGACTACCATTAGTTTAGAGCACACTAGCAACATTCCTACCGAATTTCGTTCAGGCTAATCATTTTTAAGACCCCCTTGCGATGTTTTGTCGACTCTTGGCGGATAAGGGTGAAAACTCCCCTCCAAAGTCCTGCAAATGAAAAACCCCAGGAATAAGATTGTAGACCACACTAGCAACATTCATACCAAATTTCATTCAGGCTAATAATTTTTTAGACCCACTCGCGATGTTTTGTCGACTCTTGGAGGATAGGGGTGAAAACAACCCTCCAAAGTCCTACAAATGAAAAACCTTTCGGAATAAGATTCTAGACCACACTAGCAACATTTCTACCAAATTTCATTCAGGCTAATCATTTTTTAGACCCACTTGAGATGTTTTAGCGACACTTGGGGGATAGGGGTGAAAACTACCCTCCAAAGTCCTGCAAATAAAAAACCTCTCGGAATAAGATTGTAGACCACACTAGCAACGTTTCTACCAAATTTAATTCAGGCTAATCATTTTTTAGACCCACTTGAGATGTTTTAGCGACACCTGGGGGATAGGGGTGAAAACTACCCTCCAAAGTCCTGCAAATAAAAAACCTCTTGGAATAAGATTGTAGACCACACTAGCAACATTCTTACCAAATTTAATTCAGGCTAATCATTTTTTAGACCCACTCGCGATGTTTTGTCGACTCTTGGAGGATAGGGGTGAAAACTACCCTCAGAAGACCTGCAAATAAAAAACCTCTCAGAATAAGATTCTAGACCACACTAGCAACATTCCTACCAAATTTCATTCAGGCTAATCATTTTTTGGACCCACTTGCGATGTTTTGTCGACTCTTGGAGAATAGGGGTGAAAACTACCCTGCAAAGTCTTGCAAATGAAAAACCTCTCGGAATAAGATTCTAGACCACACTAGCAACAATCCCACCAAATTTCGCTCAGGCTCATCATTTTTTAGACCCACTTGCGATGTTTTGTCGACCCTTTGAGGATAGGGGTGAAAACTCCCCTCCAAAGTCTTGCAAATGAAAAACCTCTCGGAATAAGATTCTAGGCCACAGTAGCAACATTCTCACCAAATTTCACTCAGGCTAATCATTTTTTAGACCCACTCGCGATGTTTTGTCGACTCTTGGAGGATAAGGGTGAAAACTACCCTCAGAAGTCCTGCAAATGGAAATCTTCTCGGATTAAGATATTAGACCGCACTAGGAACATCCCTATCAAATTTCATTCATGCTAATCATTCATCTGCACTGAAACGCAGGAACTGTACAAAATTTGTACAGCGTTGCTGCACTTCACTGCAGCGATGGTAATGCAGTAACTGTATCAAAACGGACCGTATATGCCCCGCTGAATTGTACAGTCACTGTACAGTACAAACTGCATTCATATATAGCCATTGTGCAGCGTTGCTGCAATTCATATGAAGCGAGGTTTTGTAGTAACTGTACAAAAACTGTTCAGCCTCGATGCATTTGAAATGCAGCAACGCTATACAATGGTTTCATACCAAACGCAGTTTGTACTGTACAGCAACTTTAAATTTGATTACGGAATTCAATATGTAAAAGTTTTGAAAAAAGCTGAAAATTTAATAATCTTGATCCTATTTTCGGTTTTGGTGTAAAATCCAATGAAAAGTTAGCTTAAAAAGAAATTCTATATTAAACAAAAAAAATATTTAACTGAAACAGGCATATTCATACAAAATATAAAATAAGTATATATAAATCAAAATATAATAAAACAAAATAAATTTCTTCAAGGATTTATACATTTTGAGTTTGGCTGCTCCTCACTCCTCTCTCATACAGGTTTCTCAACCATTTTTTTATTGTTGTTTCAACTTCAGTCTGCGTGGCATTTTCGCAGCCCTTGTTTCTTCGTATGGCTACTAAAATAGGAGGAATATGAGGTAAGAAAAAGAGAATTTTACCTTGTGCCAATATAATACCTAAAATAGCTTTTGGAAAATTGCGAAAATACCACTTTCTGCTGGCGGCCCGTCCAGTTTAGCTTATGACCCAAATCTTTTGATAGGATTTTAGAAAGGATGTTTCGACGAACATCTTCCTGATTTTTTCCTCCTATCATTCCAAGACTATCAATCTAAAAAAATTAATAATGAAACTGAAAGTAGTTTATATTGACAGTTGCCTGATACTCTGATACCGTAATCTCTTTTATTTCCAAACGTACGATAACAACGTCAGTTCTCGACTGACAGGATCATCGAAAAGTTCAATTTCTCCGCCTAGGCGGAGAAATATTTACTTTTCCCTCCGGCGGCAGGAAAAGTGTTGCTACGAAAAAGATTACTTGGTTACCATGAACAATATGAACATAGATGCATAGAATCGAAAACTTCCAATTCAAACGTCATTTTTATTTGATAAACTTACAATATAAATGTACAATTTTCATGAATTTGAAAACGTTTGGAAATAAAATAGCATATTTCATTCGGAGAAGAAGTGACTTTTCGTGGCTCGCTTTCAATTATCCGCCTCACTCCGTTCGGCGGATAAACTCAAGCTCGCCACGAAAAGTGACACTTCTCCTCCTAATGAAATAATATACTATTATTTCCAAACGTACGATAACAACGTCAGTTCTCGACTGACAGGATCATCGAAAAGTTCAATTTCTCCGCCTAGGCGGAGAAATATTTACTTTACCCTCCGACGGCAGGAAAAGTGTTGCTACGAAAAAGATACTTGGTTACCATGAACAATATGAACATAGATGCATAGAATACGAAAACTTCCAATTCAAACGTCATTTTTATTTGATAAACTTACAATATAAATGTACAATTTTCATTAATTTGAAAACGTTTGGAAATGAAATAGCATATTTCATTCGGAGAAGAAGTGACTTTTCGTGGCTCGCTTTCAATTATCCGTCTCACTCCGTTCGGCGGATAAACTCAAGCTCGCCACGAAAAGTGACACTTCTCCTCCTAATGAAATAATATACTATTAATTGATTTGTGTTCCCGACACAACCCCAATAGAAATGGCAAATTTATACTAAAAAACCGTAAAAATCTATTCGAAAGAAGTTTGTTATAAAAACATTCACTTACAATTTTTGAGAAGAATTGAGTATCTTCAAGATTCCGCTCAAATTCTTCAAGTTGGTTTAGTGTTGCTAACGTTTCCAAATCGTACCTCGATTCAGTCGTTTTTCCTCCTACAGGTATACGTTTTGTGCCCTTTCACACAAATTCGATATACACTGCACACTTTCAAAACCGAACAATAAAACGTTCAATTGAAATGTTACGGAGCAATATTAATGATTTTATAAGGCGCTAAAACCAATATTCTATCTTTCCATAATCTTTACGTAACCTCCAACCACTACACTTGCTAAACAATAAAATATGGCGTCTGGTCTAACGTAAAGACACCAGTGGCGGCGCGTGGATTTATATTTTGGGAGTGCACATGTGGGCAGATACCGGGGGGTCTAGAGGGTACGGACTACATAGGGAAGGGGGGTTCTGGGGAGGAAAAAATGTGAAATAAAACTTCGAATCTCGCAGTTTAGAGCAGTTTGTGATGTTCTTTGGCCTTGTCTTGGAATAACATTCAGAAAACCCCAAATTCTCACAATAGGGGTACCGTCTGCTGAAGCATAACGGCAAACTATAACCATTTGGAAAATGTTTGAAATGTCAATTGTTTCATAACTTATCACGGACACGAATTTTGAGGCAGCAAGTTCTTTCTTAATGTGTGCATGACACACAGAAAGCAATGAAAGCATACAGTCCAACTATTCATTTTGAATGTCTTTGGATGTTCCGCTGAATACTGTGGATTGATCCAAATGATCCCTGAGTGCTAAATCTAATTCAGACGAAATATTGAATAGACCAGGACAGGCAATTTTGATTTCTGTTTTTTTTTTTCTAATGTCACCGAATTTGTTTTTGAATATTGTACGCTGATGCTAATCGGATTCCCCAAATTTGCGGCCATAATTGCGCGAAATACAACCAATTAAATATTTTTTGTGTGTTCTCTTGAGTGAAATATTATTATTTGCCTTGACATTAATTCATGTAGATAAACAAACATGTATAAATGAATGATATTTAACTCCTATATAGGACTTTGATTTTAATCACTGGTGTTCTACATTTTATGCTTTTTATAAGATTTAGTGATTGCTCTGAAATACAAATAATCATCGTATCTAATGAACTCGAAATTTGAAATTTTTTTATACAAATGGTACATAAAACTATGTCTGTTTTTTACGCCGATATCAGCTGTTAGTACTAACGACCGAGTATACATAGCGCAGACACAATGAACAGAATTTGAATTAAGAGTTGCCTATCTATAGCTTGTCTATGCAACAGACGACCGTGCACATGCTGGATGTGTACCTATGCCAGCTAAATACTATGGACTGTTACGGGGAGTGCGGGACGCGAAGGGTAGCTGCTGCTCCAATGAGGGATCAGTTCGATAGTGCAGTGTACGGGCTACGCGTATTTGCATTGACCGTTGGCGTTCGAAGTTTTGACTGTTGTGAGTTCGCCCGCCGTCTGTTTCTTGTTTCTATAGTAGTCTACACTCTACAGTAGTACAGAACCGTGTACCGGAACATCGGAAATTAAAAATAAAATTAAATACCCAATGGAAAACGTTACATTTACGTCAAACACAAAAATAAATTCCTTTAGATGAAGATATTACTTGGGGGTACACGTGCACATGTGCACAAATGGAGGAGCCGCCACTGAAAGACACCGTACCGAATAGTAAGAACTCCGACCTAACCCACGATGGGGGCATCTTGGGATAGGTCGGAGTTCGTACGATGCCGTGCCTAGTAACAAAGCATTTGAACCTTTTGCAGTTATTACATCACAATTACTGCACATTTACTCTCATCGTTTATAGTGTTATGTTTTGGGGCAATTTAAAAATTTCCGAAAAAATATTTAAGTTTCAAAAATGGGCTTTGAGAATATTGTGTCATAAACGGTATAGGGAATCATGTCGTGGTCTTTTCAAAGCGAACAAGATTATGACCGTAACTGGTCTATTTATATATGAATGTTTGTTATTTATAGTGAAACATTGTGAACTTTTTTGTGAGTTTGAAAATAGAAATTCAACCAGACAAATTGATCCCTATACAGGGTGTCTACTTTTAAAACGGCAAAACTTCAGGGGGAGATTATTCAAGTGATTTGCAACAAAAAAATGTCATATAACACATGGTCGAAATCTTGACGGATATTCTTCAATTTAACATTTCTCGTTTTCACGAAATATTTCAATTTTTTCCATGAAATCTTTAATATATCAGTTATGCTTGTAGCTTCATCGAATTCGATCACATATTTGGAAATGGTATTAAATTTTCTACAAGAAAAGAATTTCAGTGTGCCAAAAATATTTCTATTGCGGGTTTGGTGAGGAGATGAATATCACGATACTGAAGTGAAAAAATCAGTCATATTTTTCCAATGGGTTTTTCGTTGAAAAATTATGTATTATGGACATATTTTCTTTTCAGCAAAAAATACCTCATTTAGTGTACTTTCGAATGACATATCAACTTTCTTGCTAACTGCTTGTTTTCTGCCATCATATCATGGCTTATAAGATGAAAACGAAAAAGTCGAAAAATTTCAAACCTAAATTTGCTCCATTTTGAAACTCATTATGATTGAATATCGAAGTAATCCTAATGGAAATCACGAATTCATCAATGAAATGAGAATAATTCAGAACAATGAAAAAATTTTTAATAATACAGATTTTATGAAAAAATTTAAAAAAACAGACTATTACTATTTATAACAATTGTTCGAAATGTCCACCTCCTTGTTCAATACATTTAACACATCTTTTTCGAACTGAATCAACAACCTTGCGAAGTTCGCAATGATTCTGACGCATTTCTGCACAACACAATTCAATCCTTTCGATCAGAGCCTCTCGAGTCTGAACGCGAATTCGGTACACATTTTCTTTTAAGGTGCTCCAGACATAAAAATCTAAAGGCGTCAGGTCTGGGCTCCTTGGTGGCCATCTTACCGGACCGTACCTTTCAATCCATTTCGCCCCAAAATACTCATTCATCAACTGTCGTACGTTCCGGCTATTATGAGCTGGACAGCCATCCATTTGAAAACAGACATTTTGTCTGGTAGCCAGAGGCATTTCATCCAATATGTCTGTTAAGCTGCTTTGGATTAATCTTATGAATTCATCAGAGTTGAGGCGATCGGGGAGTATAACTGGTCCGAAAAGTTCACCTCTCATGACTGCTAACCACACGTTGACCCTTATTTCATGTTGATAATGAGAAACAATAGTAGCATGGGGGTTTTCTCTCTTCCATACATGGCTATTTCGCAAATTCATGGAACCCGATCTCGTGAAAGTTGCCTCATCAGTCCATAATATTCTATCACCCCCCCATTCTCCTAACTTATTCAGGAATTACTTCGATATTCAATCATAATGAGTTTCAAAATGGAGCAAATTTAGGTTTGAAATTTCTCGACTTTTTCGTTTTCATCTTATAAGCATATATTATGGCAGAAAACAAGCAGTTAGCAAGAAAGTTGATATGTCATTCGAAAGTACACTAAATGAGGTATTTTTTGCTGAAAAGAAAACATGTCCATAATGAATAATTTTTCAACGAAAAACCCATTGGAAAAATATGACTGATTTTGTTCACTTCAGTAACGTGATCTCCTCACCAAACCCGCAATAGAAATATTTTTGGCACACTGAAATTCTTTTCTTGTAGAAAATTTAATACCATTTCCAAATATGTGATCGAATTCGATGAAGCTACAAGCATAACTGATATATTAAAGATTTCATGGAAAAAATTGAAATATTTCGTGAAAACGAGAAATGTTAAATTGAAGAATAACCGTCAAGATTTCGACCATGTGTTATATGACATTTTATAAGCTTTTATTTAGTTTCACCTGTCCCGGTGTCTGTGTGTCTGTCTGTAATCAAATCTTGCAAGTTAAATTTGACACACTTCTAATGGTCCGATTGATTTGAAATTTTGCAGGTGTACCTAATTCTGGTGACAATGCATCATGAAATATTTTTTATAGAAAAAAACAAAATGGCGGCTCCAAAATGGCGGATGAGTTTTGTAATTATGATCCGATTCCATTCAAAATTAGTATCTGGGGGTATTTGGGTTCGAAAATGATGATTCTCTTGTCAAAACTGGGAAATTCAAGATGGCGGCCACAATATGGCGGACGAGTTTTGTAATTATGACCATATTATATTCAAAATTGGTATATGAGGGTTTTCTGGGTCGGAAATTACGATTCTTCAAAATCGAGGAATTCAAGATGGCGGCTTCAAAATGGCGGATGAGTGTTGTTATAAAAGCTTATCTTCAAAAATTTTTTTTGAGAATTAGGCTTGTTTTGTTGCAAATCACTTGAATAATCTCCCCTTGAAGTTTTGCCGTTTTAAAAGTAGACACCCTGTATATATCCGCAGTACAAACTATATTTGAGTCAAAACCAGCCTCTGTACATGTGCATGAAAATCTTTAATGTCATACCTGAGAATATACAACGACTAAAAGACTTTAGAGAATATAAGAGGAGCATTCGTAATTTAAGCATAGATTGTGAACCGTACTGTTTATAAGAATTCTTTGTATATTGTAGATTAAAGCGATATAGTTGATAAGTTATTCCCTGTTATTTTGACATATTTTCTCATTGTTGTAAATTGTAAAATTTTGTAACCATGTTGAAAAAATAAACATTATTATTATTATTACTGAACTTCACCGGTTGCGCATGAGACACTTAATTTTTGTTGCGCAGAAACTGTACATCAACTGTACTTCAAATACTGCATTCTTTGAAATGCATTATTAGCAATACAGAAACTGTGCAGTTTTAATACAACAACTTATGTGCTGCATTCAGGTGGCACTTGTAACGCAGTATCTGTACAGTTGCTGTATTTTGTGTTTGCTGGGTATCCCTTCAATATACTCGAAATCAGATTTCTCCGACACATAATAATTCATTCTATAACTTTTTCTAATCATCAAAATAAATAGAAATTTTGTTGTTTAATTATCAACAGAAAGAAGTGTTCCTGGCAAAAATTCCGAATTTTCGCCGTCCAAATAATTTTAATCGCGATTTACATAAATACCCGACGCCACTGGTGAACTGGCCAATGAATCCGAGAATGGCCGATAGAAAGTGGCCGCCAAGTTCACATGAGTTTCGACATATCAGCGATCTATATACTCACCACCTCGACATAATATATCCGAACATCAATACAAAACATTCCTCCAAAACTTCCAGCAACGATTTCCAATTGGAGGGGACTGAAACGCAAAGCATACTTACTGGGTATCACGATTTGTAACCCTCAAAGGACGAAATTTAATGAAGGTAATAATCAACAGAAACTTCGGAGTAATTTCACCCGGCACCCCTACATACTGGCCAACTGACTTAAACAGAATCCCCGACATATTAGACTTCTTCGTAACTAATGGAATCCAAAGCAACTACATACAGGTAGAATCTACCCCACATCTATCATCTGATCACTCACCAGTCTTAATTACACTTAGCACAAAAGCCAAACTCATCGAGAAGAGACCTAGGCTCACAAGCAAAAAAAACAAACTGGGAACTATTCAAGGAAATAGTTAATTTCAATTTCAATTTATTCAATCATTATTACCTGTACATTCTAAATATAATAGAGTGGAACACATTCATTAACCTATCAGGAACAGAGACGCACCTAGGCAAGCCTGTGTTGTGGTCTCCGCCCCTTGACACAGTCATACAAAGTGTACAATCATCAAAAAAAAAGTGCCCATAAACAATAAAAATGCAAATGACAAGCAATATAAATCAACATACATTCATAAATAAATAGGGGTCATATGTAACGAGGAGAGTGCACAGTGAGGGAAATCAGCAATCATAAAAAGTATAATAAGGAGCTATCAATACCTAAAAAATAATAAAAGAATTCAAATTGGCGAGAATGAAATCTTTAGTTTGTCTTTTATACTTTCTGAATGTCAACTCTCTCATACATCCTGGTATCATGTTATATAACTTGGGTCCAAAGTAGAGGAGGGATCTTTGGGATATACTTTTTTTGAAAGCCGGAACAATAATGTTCTGTGCGGATCTTAATACCCTGGCGTTCTGAAGTGAAAACTTACCTGTATTGTTATACATCCAATTGAAACAACGTAAGCAATAAAGTGATCTAAGTTTCCAAATTCCGGTTTCACTGTACAATAGATCTGTGGAGTAAAGTATGTTTCTTCTATACATAATTTTGACAAGAGTATTTTGAGCAGTCTCTAGCATGCTTATTATGTTATTATAGGCGCCTCCCCAGACCAGCAAACCATATCCGAATACAGATTCTGCCAGTGCAGAGTAAAGTAGCTTCATATTTTTTTCCATTAGTATATTCCTCAGAATATAAAATTTATTAAAAAGAGTTCTAATTCTCTTAGTTATTTGTAAAATATGTTCTGTCCATCTCAGATGCTGGTCCAGAAAAACTCCCAAGTATTTAATTGATGCCCTCCTTTCGATGGTCGGGCAAGAACATGAAGATATGCCATTACACTGATATGAATGGATTCTAAGAGTGACATCAACAGGCTGTCCCGTGATATTAGGTGAAAAAGTCATAAATTTAGTTTTTGACACGTTTATACTCAACAGATTATAGTTTAACCACATTAATATCTTTTTAAGATTCGATTCGGCGAGACGACAAGCCTCCTGCCAACTGTTTCCAACAAACAACAGAGCAGTATCGTCAGCGTAACAAGTCAAATGCCCTCGAAAATTCGTGATTTTAAATATATTATTAAAATATACTAAAAATAAAATTGGACCCAGAACCGTGCCCTGAGGGACACCAATAGTAACATTGGCCGGTGAGCTGATGTTATCTCCAATTTTCACTTTTTGGGTTCTGTTACGAAAGTAATCCTTCATTAATTCATACGCCAAACCTCTAACACCACAGTTACCCAATCTACCCAATAACGCATCATGTGGCACCGTATCGAATGCTTTGGAGAGATCGATAAATACAGCGAGGCACTTCAACGAATTATCAATGGCTTGGACAGTTTTGTTTATGAAGTCAATCAGGGCATTATCCGTGTTTGATTTTTTCAAGAATCCATACTGTCTCTCCGATAATATACTATGTTTTTCAAAAAATGAGAGCAGTCTAGTTTTGAGTGATTTCTCGAAAACTTTAGCAAAGTTGTTAATTAGAGATATTGGACGATAATTATCCAATGTTGAGCGACAATGTGCTTTGTGAACAGGAGAAATAATCGATTCCTTCCACTGAAAAGAAATTTTGCCGGTTTTATAGCATAAGTTTATAATGTGTGTCAGCGGACTAACAATATGAGTGTGCGCATTTTTAATGACTTCGGAACTTATGCCGTCTGGCCCTGGAGATGAATTGTTTTTCAAACTTGAGATTAATATAGTAATTTCAGCTGTTGTAACAGGGTCAAGAAAAATTGTATGGTCGTTAGGTGGATCTTTCAAAAAATTTGTTGGCAAAGGTCGCTTATCAATCTTATTAGCCATTTTAGTGCCCACGTTGGCGAAATATCTATTGAAAACTTCGACTTTAATTTGATTATCTGTGATGATTTCTGATCTTTCATTCATTATATCCACATTATCAACACTCTTTGTTCGCACTTTAGTAACCGCTATATCATTTATTATGTTCCAAACTTTTTTGCAGTTTCCATTAGCTTGAATAATCATTTTTTGTTTTTCTTATTAAGATGTTCAATTTATTTCGGTAGAGCTTATATTCACTTTCAAGTTGTTCAGAATGAGAGCGAAGTAGTTTTCTCCTAAGTTTTTCCCTCTTTTCAATCGAAGTTACTAGCCCTTGAGTAATCCATGGTTTTAACCTTATATATTTTTTGTTATTAAAAATTCTCACCTCCGTTGATTCATCAATAAAATGAATGACTTTAGATATAAAATTATCATACGCTATCTGTACATCCACAGCAGGAAGAACACCCTCCCATGTTTCATCATGCATTAGAGAGTTTAATGTACTATAGTCAATTTTTTTAATTTTGCGGCTTTTAAGAACGTCGTTAATTTTTGGGGCAGGACAGGATATAGAAACAAAAGGTGTGTAGTGATCTGTCATATCGGTCTGGAATAAAACTGGATCTATAATGAAATTGTGTTTGACATTTCTGTCCTGCCTAATAAAAATGTGGTCTATAATAGACTCAGATTGGTTGGTGACCCTGGTGGGTTTATTGATATGAGAAATAAAGCCATTAGAGTTCATTACATTGAGGTAATCATTGGTATCACTGTTTTCTGCTTCGAGCAGGTTAATATTTATATCTCCTACAAAAATTTCTAATTGTAAATGAAGACATCATACCCGATATTGACCTTAAACGACCAAGGATTTAGAAGCAGCTGCGAACCATGCAACAGAGGTGATTCAGAGGGCAGCATGGGAAAGCACGCCGTTACAATCAATAAAAGAAACTCCCCAGATAGATCTTTCTCTGCAAATTCGAGAGCTGATAGTGGAAAAACGAAGGGCAAGAGGAAGATGGCAAAGATCACGTAATCCCCTGGACAAAACAATATACAATCGACTCACTAGAAAACTACATAAAACTCTGAACATATATTTCAACTCAAAATTCCAAAACTACATTGAGAATATTGATGATAACAGCGAACACAACATCTGGAAAGCCCCAAAAAAGTTTGAGACCTATAATGAGGAAATCACCGATCCAAAAGCCGAACGGACAATGGGCCAACTCTGATGAAGAGAAGTCGAACATATTTGCTACTCATTTGTCACAAGTATTCACTCCGAACGATCCCTATACAGGTATCAGTGATTTGGAAGTTGAATCATTTTTAGATGTAGCGTGCCAAATGTCACTCCCTATAAAACCATTTAAACATAGGGAAGTCTCCCACGAAATAAGAAAACTAAAAAACGGGAAAGCACCAGGCTTCGATTTGACAACAGCGGAAATATTGAAGATGCCACCAAGAAACGCAATCAAACTACTGAACATAATATTCAATCCCACCAAAAACATTCTGTAAAAACTAGCCAAGTCTCGATGGATCTGCTTATTTATCTCTAAAAAGTAATGAAATCTAGAAAAAGTCGAGCCAAGTTTAAGGCTCCTTACTGCGATTTCTTTATTATTATAGTTAATGTTGTGTGACTTGGCCGTAATGCTATATCTGTTGTAACTACCAATGTTTGTTAAGCGAGATAATAGCCCATGCTGGTATTGGTAATTGGACGCTAGTGTCTCATTTAAGGCTGTTGTTGATTGTGCAACACATATGCATTCAGCATTGACAATGCTGACTTCTGCTCCCTTCTTTTTGGAGCGCAAATCGACCACCGATCTAAAATAAAATAGACGTACAGACGGTCTTCTATCAATGATTAGAAGTCCCTCTGTACTGGAAATAATTCTTTATACTGTTTGTTTCAGGCTCGTATTATTGAATACGCAGCTTTATCAAGCCTACAATTGAATGAACGTTTTCCAAGTGGCAATTTTTCATCGTCAATGGGTTGCGTTTCTGGCGACAGATTGGTGCAATGGTGTCATGGAGCACCTGGTTTTGTACCTTCAACGGCCAAGTCACACAACATTAACTATAATAATAAAGAAATCGCAGTAAGGAGCCTTAAACTTGGCTCGACTTTTTCTAGATTTCATTACTTTTTAGAGATAAATAAGCAGCTCCATCGAGACTTGGCTAGTTTTTACAGAATGTTTTTGGTGGGATTTCACTTCTTTTTGTAGAAACGTGGGCATATTGATCTATTTTATTAGATTTTCTTATTTGACACTTTTTTTTAAGAGTAGTTTTTTTATTACAAATCTTTATTTTTTTTCGGTTTTGAACTATGGTAGATAGAGCCTCCGATTATTTTTTATTGATTTTAGCGTCCTCGAAAACCTATAGTTTGATACCAAACTTGTCCCTATAGCCCATCTCTTACCCGATTCTTTTTCAGATTCAATTTTTTCTCTCCCAATCTAACCACCGCAGACCCATCTGATGATGTTTTTTCTGAAGAGCAATAGACATAAATTTCATAGCATTTTCATATTCAGTGATACAGAGCGAAACACAGATTCTTCTTAATCTGGTGTGCTATCAAGTGACAGCAGATGCTAACTTCGTGAATGCGTGAAATGATAACAATTGAAAAAAGGATAATAATCGGGTCATCAGTCTCATACACAGTGATAATTTTTACTGTCTCATTTATTGTTCCGGCCTAGCTTTCGAAAACCTATCGTTTCCTTGAACAATAAATGAGACAGTAAAAATAATATCACTGTGTATAAGACTGATGACCCGATTATTATTTTTTTTCAATTTATATTCTAGAGTCGATATTCACATATTGAGTATGATATCAATGTGTTTCCAAGTGCATAAACTTCCATACATTATTGTGGTTGCACATTTTGCGAAGATGACGTGATAGCACGTGAGCTCACGTGACGTGCCAACAGATTTTCGATTATCCTAGTTTTTATAATTTTTCCTTTATGTGACCATTAAACCCTAACTATGTACCAAATTTCAGCTCTCTGAGTTTATGGGAAGTACTAGTTCTATTTTGATGATCATGAGTGAATTAGGGTCGAAAATGCGAAACTTTGCTTTCGCGTAACTTCGGAACTAAATGACCTACAAACTTGAAATTTTGGATTTTGAGTACGTGATAATAGCTTACTGGATGACGAAAATTTCGGCGTTCTGGTCTCATCCGGAGGTTCTCAAATAGGGGCTTGAAAATGCGGCGAAATGGTTCGGGTAAAGATAGTACGGCAGTGTTTGCTTCGCGCTCGACTTGGCGGGGCCACTGCCGTGCCCCCAAATAGAATGATGAGTCTGTCTTATTTCCCCACCATATGGAAATATATTTTTTGTCCATATATTTATTGCAAATTTACAATCTACTCTACGTCTACATGAGTAATAAGCAAATAGTTTGTAAGAGTTGGGATTTGAGGCAGGTCTCGTCCAATGACGACTCTCTGGATTTCATCTACTCAGATCTTCTGGCCATGTCCTTTTCAATCTTCTTGTCGTGGTGGAATCAAATAGTTGGCTAATGAGTGTATTCTCATGATCATTGCTGCGACTCTCATATTTTGATGAATGGTGTTTGATGATGTCACATACATATGGTATATCCAAATCATTATGGATGGTTTGGTTAGCAACATACCAGGGGGCGTTTACTATCATCCTCGAGGTGTTGGATTGGAATGTTTGGAGAATTTTCGTATTGGATGGCTTGCTGCAACCCCAGAGCTCGATTCCATATGTCCAGACTGAATTGAGGATACATTTGTCTATACTATCTATACTAATATTATAAAGAGGAAAGATTTGTATTTTTGTTTGTTTGATACGAATAGGCTCGAAAAATACTGGACCGATGTCAGAAATTCTTTCACACTTAGAAAGCTACATTATCCCTGAGTGACATAGGCTATACTTTTCACCCGAAAAAAATGAGGATATCTACTGTAACTTCAATAATTACAAAAAAATCAGCCATAATCAGCTATTTTCACGTGCGCTGCAAAAACCGTAATACTTACGTGGATACAATTTATGACGGAAATGTACCTCTCAAGTAGTTCTACAAAAAAGTCCGCGATAGCATATATCTATCTCTCAAGATTGACTTGCTATTACCTGTGTATGGTAATCAGATGTTTTCCAAAATTATGCACTATTCGGGAGTGTGTTTTTATGAATTGGGTATTGATCCTCATACAACCTAATACGTTATTTTATCCCCAGTATTTAATTTAGATCGAAATTGCCCTTCACATCATACAATTACAACGAGTATATCAAAAGATATGGCAGGTTGAAGTGTTGAAGATGAAACCGCCGCGTGAAACAAATTTCTCATCGGGCGAAGCTGGGACGGCTTGTAGATAATAATTTTGTTTTCTAAGGATAATTGTGAGTTTCCCTTTAGCAACTAGTAAATTTTCCTTACTTTAAGATCCAGTTGATGTCCTTTGGCGTTGATGTGAGCTTCCCAGGTTAATTTACTGTCCAAATGGAGTCCAAGGTACTTAACTTCAGACTTAGTTGCAAAGGCGATATGGTTCAGTGTGACCGGGGGGCATGTTGTCCTTCTTAGGGTGAAAGTGATGTGGGAAGACTTGCTGCTGTTGACCTTGATTTTCCACTTGGCAAACCACTTTTCTACCAAATCTAGGTGTGTTTGGAGATAAGTGGATGCTCTTATTGGATCCGCATCTGATGAAATTATGGCCGTATCATCTGCAAAAGTTGCTATAAAGGTATCATTTGTTCTGGGGATGTCAGCTGTGAAAATGAGATACAGTAGGGGACCCAGAACGCTTCCTTGTGGAACTCCTGATTGAATGAGATGGTAGTCTGAGAATGTGTTTTCTATTTTTACTTGGAAGTATTTGTCACTCAAATATGACCTCAGAAGAAGATATAGTTGATTTGTCATATGTCTTTTAATTTTATATAGGAGTCCTGGGTGCCATACTTTATCAAACGCTTGTTCGATATCGAGAAAAACCGAAGAGCACGTTTTCTTATTTTCTAGGCTTTCTCTAATTTCGTTCACAACTCTGTGGCACTGTTGAGTGGTGGAATGCTTCTGCCTGAATCCAAACTGATCGTCGGGGATTAGGTTTTCCAGGATACCCATACTTTGAATTCTGTTAAACAGGAGTCTCTCGAATATTTTGGACATACTAGGCAAAAGACTTATTGATCTATATGATGAAACCTCAGTAGGGGCCTTTCCAGCCTTTGGTATCATAATGACATGGGCGTATTTCCATTGGATTGAAAGGTAACAACTTCTTAGCATGCTATTGTATATTGTTGTCAATAATACAATGGCTTTTTTGGGTAGGTGATTCAGTACTTCACCAGTTATTAAGTCATATCCTGGAGCCTTGTGGGTACGCAAAAGCCTCATTTCTTTTCGAATTTCTGAAGCTCTCAAGTGGCAGTGACAGCTGATATGGAATATTTAGGTAGTCCAAAACCTCTTTATCGTTGCTGGTTGTTTGGGCGGGAGTGAAAACATTTGCTAGATATTCTGCAAATGTGTTTACTTTCTCTTTGTTGGATCTTGCCCAATTTCTGTTTTCTTTTCGTATTGGTGGAATAGCTGTTGTAGGTCTCTTGAATTTTTCATTGCTTTCCATAATGAATGATCATCAGGCGTTAAATTATTTAAGTAGAGATTGAATGTATCATTTTTTGCTTGCTTAAATGTTTTCTGTGGTTGATGATTTAGTCTGTTAAATTCTGTTTGGTATACTGGGATTCGATAATTTTGCCATTTCGGCGGGCTTTGCGTTTTTGACTCAGAAGTTGTTTGATATGTAGGGGGATATTATGGTTTTCTGGTGCTACTTTATTAATCACTGGTGTTGCTTCCCATGCTGAAGTTTGTATTAGGGTTGTTATATAATGTACAGCTTCGTCAATGTCTGATTCTTCTTTAAGTCTCCTTTTTAAATTAATGTCTCTATTGATAATTTGTTGAAATTTATCCCAATCGGTTTTTTTTCGTACAAAGTCTGGCTTCAGGTGTTTTCCATATTATATTTGTACTTACAGTAATTATGATAGGGCTATGGTCGGAGGTTAGGTCAAGGTCTGGCTCTATTGTGGTGTGAAGGTCTGATATTCCCTTTGTAACAGCAAAGTCAAGTAGGTCAAGAATTTTTTTCTGATCTGTTGGCCAGTATGTAGGTTGTCCGGTAGATGGGACTTTCATGTTATCATTCTGAATAACTCTATTCTGAATAACTCTATGCAAATTTCGACCTTTTGGTGTTGTCAGTCTGGATCCCCAAAAAGTATGTTTGGCATTCCAGTCTCCTGCCACAAGTAAGTGTGAACTGAGGTTGTTGAAAAATTCTTCGTACTCTTCACTAGATATAGGGTGACGTGGGGGGATGTAAATTGATGCGATGGACATGGACCAGGCAAAGGTTTGAAGTTCTATAATTGTGCTTTGGATTTTTTCTGTCATGAAGGGTTCCTTGACAAAGTGGCTTAGAGCTGACCTCACAATGATAACTAATCCTGCATGTGCTTTTCCGTCTGGGTGATGGGCATAATAAATGGAGTAGTTGGGGGAATTTGTACTGCAGTTATGTTGATTGAATGACTTTCTGAGATTAACAGGATATCTACTTTTTTCAATTTCAAAAACAGAATGATTTCTTGACCATGGTTGTTCATTCCATTGGCGTTCCACGCTGCTATTCTTAGTGAGGAAGCCATTTTAATTTGTTATTTTACTAATAACGGTTGTTAGCATGTTTAAAATCATGCTGTTCTGATTGAGCAATTGATTGAAAAGAGTTTTAAATTCATCAAGGAATTTGGTTAGTTTACTTTCCAGATCTAGGTTTGCATTGTAAGTTTCTGATGGTTGGGAAATACCTGATGTTATTTGTGCATAACTCGGTGCTTTCTGTGTAGAACTTGATTGGTAATTGGGCTGAGGTTGCGTTAAAGCGGTATTTCTAGTGTTGTGTGGGTTGTTTCTGCTTCTTGCCTCTATTAGATCTCTGTAGATTTCACATCCTTTGTAATTCGATGGATGACTCCCAGAACAAAGAGCGCATTTTGGATTTTTTACAAGTTTTGCTGTCGTGTGACCCACCACAGCGTACACAGTTAAATGGTTTCATACAATAAGTCTTAGTATGTCCATATGCTTGGCATCTGGTGCATTGGACAATATTCTTTTTAATTCTTGGAGGTTCTATTCTTATTCTTGTTCGTTGCAAGTATTCTAAATTATAGATTTCTTTATTATTACGTTGTGGTTCCAAATCAATATTAACATTGGTAAGGGTTCCTTGCTTACTCTGTGCCTGATATTGATTATGTTACGGACTTTGTGATCAAGTTTTTCCAACTCGTCCTTGATTTCTGACAGGGATATCGAATGATGAAGATTTCTTATTACGACTCTATAAGCTCTTTCCTGTTTGGGTTGATAACTGTGATGAATAATTTTTTCTTTTCTATCATGGTTAATTAATTGCCTGTATGTTTCTACACTCTTCAAATTACTGTGTTGTCCCCAAAAGTTTTTGCATAAAATGTGTCCTTTTCTGCAACTGAAGCTAAGTTTTGTATCATTGCTGGGTAATCCGCTACTCCATAAATATAAATCGGTGGTGGTTTAGGATCTACTTTGTGTCTGCCTGCTGTTGCATTTTCAGGTTGGTTGTCGTTGCATTCCATAAGCGACTGAAAACTATTAGACAGTCTCAATCCTTTGGATATTTCATCACTTGTTTTACGACTTATTACTCTTTTCCTTTTCCTGTCTACAGTCTGCCATGAATGTTTGCTGCCATTGCCTAAATTGTTACCAGTTGAGTCATTATCTGAAGATGAGAAGAATTTGCTTATTTCATTTGCATTTGCCTGGGGTAACAATTGGGTTGATGTTAGCATGGCTTGTTCGATAGTTGATTGTTGTTGAGTTCCAGAAGAGGATTGAGCATTGAGTGCCATGATGGCTGACTCCACCAGTTGTTGATTAATTGGTGGTTGAGAATGAGGAAAACCTTTGAATCCAAGACCATTTCCTGTTGGGATCATTTTTGTTTTCAGTTCACATTCACCTTATTTGTTCTCCACCACTGACTTATATAGATAAGACCAGCAGATGATTGTGGTTATCAGCATACAGATGTGTATGTTTATTATGATAGTTTTCAGGTGAAATTCTGATGAAGAATTGCTCAATTTCGTATTTTCGAAACACTTTTCTGAAATGAAATATATTGTAGCGGACGAAATCCTCCTGAATACGTCTCTGGACTCTCTGATTCCGCGTACAGGAATTCGAGAAGCCTCCAGAAACTATCCGATCGTTCTAGACAGGTCCGTATGGGTATATAAAGACGCGCACGATGGGGACGAAGTCAGTTACTATCTGAATAGAGCCGGATTGAATTGTGAATCGCGAATTCCAAGTAGTGAATATACATCAGCATTATTAGCAAGTGTGTAAATAAATCAGTATTAGTTATTGTACATAAATTAGTGTGATAAGTTAGTGGTATTGGAAATAAATTAGACATTTAAATTCAGCAGACGATTTGTTTGAACCCCGAGAACGTTACATTTGGTGTCAGATGTGGGGTGTGAATTGAAGAATTGAACTGCTGTGGTGATTGAATTGTGGACTACATTGTGGAACTTTTGAATGCCGATAACAAGATCGCGAAAGGAGAAAATGGACCAGGCGAGTATGGAATTTTTCAAGCAAGCCTTTGAACAAATGAGTTTAAAATTGGAAGAAAAAATGGATAAAATGGAAAATAAAGTGGAGGAAAAAATGGAAAATAAAGTGGAGGAAAAAATGAACAATTGTAATGAATTGGTGAGTCAAATCGCAAGTACATTGGACGAGAAAATGGAAACCATCAAGGAAGTAATAATAGACGAAGTGAATGAAAAATTGGATAAATTCGACGAAAAATTTGATAAGGTTGATGAAAAATTTGACGAAGTAATTGATGAGGTTAATGGAAGATTTGAAGAAATGTCAGGAATAATTGAACAACATGCCAAGTTGATAGAGTCCCTGAAGAGAACATCCCACGGAAAAGAAACTCTAGCTTCACCATTCAATAACTTCGTGAAATCAGAAAACAACACAGAAAGTAGTAAAATGAAGATTAAACCTCCAACTTTCGATGGCAAAACACCTTGGTGCACGTACCAGAAGCAATTTGAAGCAGCAGCGAATGCCAATGGTTGGGGAGAGGAAGAGAAAGCGACAGCCTTGATTGTTGCACTAAGGGGAGATGCATTGAATATACTTCAGACTGTTCCTGCAAGCCTACAAGGTAATTACGAGGCTTTGACAACTAAACTCCAAATGAGATATGGTGATGCACACCTCCAACAAGTGTATCACGCACAGATCAAGAGTCGCCAGCAGAGGAGTGCAGAAACTTTGCAGGAATTTGAAGCCGATATAGCAAGGTTGGTAAGACTGGCATATCCTACAGCACCGGATAGCTTCCTGGAACAGCTCGCTATCCAGACCTTTGTTGATGGTCTGAGAGATATGGAAACCCAACCGACACTACGATTGGCCCGACCCAAGAATCTGGATGACGCCCTGGCCTCTGCATTAGAGTTTGAAGCTGCCAAACAAGCTTCGCACAGGGGACACAGCAAGGTTAGGCGCACTGTGGATGATTCCTCGGTCAGCGATGAAATCATAGAGGAGGTACTACGCCGAGTTCGTCAAGAGCGACGGAATAATAATAATAATATAATATAATAATATTCTTTATTAATCCCTTCGACATTACAAGCAAAAAAAAAAGAATGTATAGGACAAGTCATATAAGATATATTCCTAGTAAAGAAGAATTAACCCAACAATAAATATGATAACCTAATAATACAAAATAATTCAACAAATTTATGCAAAATGACAATAGAGGACTAAGACCAAGATGCTGGAATTGCGGCGGAGAAGGACATATTCGGCGCTACTGTAAAGAGCCAGCTAAACGTCAGGAACAGGAAAACTAAAACGGGTTGGTGAGAAGGGGCATAAACCGACCCGCCATGACAATGCCCCAGAAGTCATAATTCAGACCATCTCTTCAAGTATTTATGTCGACGGTAAAGTTGATGGGCGGTCGGTTAAAATGTTAGTCGACACAGGCGCAACCCGGACCATAGTAAAGCCAGGAATAGTTGAAAGGAATGGAAAAATCCGACAAACAATGGTCCGTTTACGAACAACTACTGGAGAGGACGTATCAACACATGGAAAGAAAAGGATTGTCCTGAGCATTGGAGACATAACTCTCGAACATGAGGTGCTGGTAGCAGATATCATGGAGGAAGTCATCTTGGGAATGGATGTCATCAAAGGTTATAGTTTCCAGATGGATATGAGGAACGATGTCTTGAGAATTGGAAGTCTGGAAATCCCATTCTTGGGATGTGAAGGAGCATCAATTCGAGTCTTGCTCAGCGAAGATGTTGACCTAGGTGGCCAGGCAGAAACGATAGTGAAGGGGTACTTAGACAGAAACCTTCGGGATAGCGGTATAAGACTCATCGAACCAGCTAGTGAAAATAACCTAGGAAAAGGATTGCTACTCGGAAAAACCTTAGTGAGAGGCGGGAAGGAAGTTCCTGTAAGGATATTGAATACCAACATGTACCCGGTGACATTAAAGAAGGACACGATTCTGGGAGAAAGCTGCTCCGTGAACAAGGGTACCAGAAGGGGGAAGTGTTCGCAAAAATTACTCGAGATACTGACTTCTTCCTACATAGACCTTGAACCAGAACACATAAGCGAGATGAAGAAATTGATAAGTGAATACAGCGACGTTTTTGCTACGGATGATACTCGAATGGGAAGAACAAATGTTGTGAGACATCAATCAACACTGATAAATCCGGTCCCATTCGCCAACACCCACGAAGACTTCTGTAATATTTTCAATTAATTAGAATGTAGAATCATCGGATTCGCCAAGTTCGTAGAAATATTTGCTATGTGCAGCTTAAACATTGAGACAGTTTGAGTAAGAGTTACAAGACTTAGTATACGCTAACAAAACTACAAGAATGATATAGACTTACCAGTAGGGCAGCGAAGAAACACTTGGAGTTAGTTCGGTCGTTGTGCGGACGGAGTTATGCGTTTTGTCGTGTGTACTGACTTATCGGACCGTATCAGAATAACTGACCCGCATTGGGTTTTAAGGGCTGGACGTCGACTTATCGCGAACCCCCACTCCTTCCCTTTAGCCCTTGGTCTGAAAGGGGCGTAGCCCTTATTTTCTTCTTCTTGGTTCGCCGACTTAAGCCTCATCATTCATTACGCATGTCAGCGAGATGGGGTTAAAATAAAGGCAAACACCAAGAATACTACACAGGCGCCACAATTGCATCGTGTTAAGTGAAATTTAAAGTACTACAATAATAATAATAATAAAGGAAAATAAACATATATACATATATACAATGTGAGAACAGAACATCCTCCCCCCCTTGAAGAAAGGAAGATATTCTTCAATTGCTCAATTCGTGGGCAAGGGCCAAAGTTTGACCAATGGTCTGCGTAGTACCCCCTTTACCGTGGTAACTGAAGCGACCCGTGCGACTCCATCTGTACCGTAATTCAATTGGCTGATTCTTCCTAAGGTCCATTCTAGGGGAGGCTCATTATCTGATTTGATCAAAACCATATCACCTATTTTAGGAGCCGCTTTATTCGGAAGATGCCATTTTGCTCTCTGAGTGAGTGTATGCAAATATTCCGTTTTCCATCGCTTCCAAAAATCTGTGCGCATACGTACTAACAACTGCCAACGAGTTAAGCGGTTCATGGGTACGTCAGACACATCTGGATCTGGGATGGTTGTCAGTGGTTCTGACACTAAAAAATGCGCGGGTGTCAATGCCGACAAATCGTTCGGGTCGGAGCTCATGGGAGTTAACGGTCTAGAATTTAGAACGGCTTCTATCTGCACGAGTACCGTGTTCATTTCTTCATAAGTCAATATTTGTGATCCCGTAACTCTTTTGAGGTGTGTTTTCACTACCTTGATATTAGCCTCCCAGAGGCCCCCCATGTGTGGTGCTGCATGTGGGTTGAAATGCCAACGAATGGCTTCCGTTTCTGCCACATTGGCATAAATACTTTTAAGATATTTATCGGAACCTGTGAAATTTGTTCCGCAATCCGAATAGACGTTTTTGCATATTCCGCGTCTACTAATGAACCGTCTAAAACCCGCTAAAAAGGCATCTGAAGACAGTTCGGATAATAATTCGATATGAATCGCCTTTGTTGCGCAGCATACAAATAAACATATCCACGCTTTGAATGTTTTGTTGGTCCGAATTCTACCCATTTTCATTGTGAAAGGACCGGCTAAGTCAACACCAGAGTTTATGAAAGGTCGTGCTTGGTTAACCCGAAAATCTGGCAGATTACCCATTGCCGGAAGAAAATTAGTGGGATGAACTTTCCAACAGGCTATGCACTTATTGACGATACACCGAGTTAATCTTTTGGCACCGAGTATCCAATAATTCCTCTTTAATATGGATAAGGTCGTTTCAATTCCCGCATGCATATTCTTAACATGTATTTCGGTAATGAGTAATGTGGCCAAGACTGATTTTCTTGGTATAAGTATCGGGAACTTTTGGTTAAATAACATGTCAGAGTTACGCAATCTACCACCTACCCTCAACACGTCGTCATCCATAAAGGGATTCAAAATTCTCAATGCTTTTGATAGTCTTTCGCCATTTTTCAAACATAATATGTCATCACCGAAATACTTCTTTTGCTCGTGTTTTATGATTAAAAGAAGGGCGGACTGCAACTCATCCTCTGTGAGGCAGCCGAACGATTCATGGATGACACTTAGGCGTTTCATGCATTTATTTTTGAAACGGATAATATAGGCTAGGACACGCTTAACTTTATTGAGAGTAGAGTATTTATTGATCAACGAGTCTAAGAAATTCAATTGCGACACTTGCGCGTTCAATGTTATTTTTCGCCGTTCAGTTTCAGCCGTCGCTGGATCATGCTCAGGGACTTTCTTGACCCAGGTGGTGGGTTCGTCTAGAAGAAAGCGAGGCCCGGTCCACCACAACGAGTGTGACAACAATTCTGATGGAAAAATGCCTCTTGAACCACAATCTGCCGCGTTATCTTTAGAAGATACATGATGCCATTTGTTAGGCGGTACTCTTACCTGAATAAAAGCCACTCTATTCGCGACATACGTTTTCCATAAATGTGGGGAGTTCTTAATCCACGATAAAGCCACGGAACTGTCACTAAAGGCATAGACGTCCGTCAAACGTATCTTGTCCGCGAGAACCTTTTCCACATATGCAATCAATTTCGATAAAAGAACTGCAGCCTCCAGTTCCAGTCTGGGCAAAGAAACCGATTGTAATGGGGCGACTTTCGATTTCGCGAACACGAAATTACATTTTACCTCCGAATTTTTATATTTGATTCTCAAATACGTTACCGCACATGTTCCCTCGATTGAAGCGTCACAGAACCCAACGAGATGACATGAATCCATATTGCGAAAATCGATATGCCGTGGCAGCGCGAAAGAAGATAGCACTGTGAGGTCTTTCTTAAAATGTAACCACTTATCAACAATATCTTTTGTTGGTATTTCATCCCAGCCCAAACCTAGAGTCCACAACCGTTGAATCAGTACCTTAGTGAAGAAAGTTATGGGCGTCAAAATCCCCAACGGATCGAAAGTGCGCGCCAATTCCGAGAGCATCGTTCTTTTAGTACAATTGGATTCGACGTATTTGAATGTGAAGAAAAAATTATCTTTAACTGGTGACCACTTCAAACCTAGAATTTTCAGGGAATCATTATTTTCGGAATCGAAAGAAAAGTCAATATTTTGTATATTATCTTCAGGCAATCCGTCCAAAAGTGATTTTGTATTGGATGCCCACTTCCTGAGTTCGAATTTACCTTTATTTAGTAATCCTACAAGTTGATCGCGCATGTTTTTAATCAATTCTAGATCATCGCTACCGAAAGTGATATCATCGACAAAGGTTTGTGTTCGTAAAATTTGTGAAGCTAATGGGAAATTATGGTATTTATCGGCGAGATACAGAAGCGTTCGGATGGCTAGAAAAGGTGATGAAGTAATGCCAAAGACGAGAACGTTCAATTGGTAATCCATGATCGGACCATGTGGATTGGGGCGCCAAAGAATACGCTGATATTGTCTTTGGTTGGTATCGACTTGTATCATTCTGAACATTTGTTTAATATCCGTGAGCATGACATGTTTGTGGAGTCTGAAATTTATTAAAATTTCAATTAGATCGCGTTGTAATTTAGGACCGCAATAAAGAGCTTGATTTAGTGAAACCTTGTCAGGAGCGTGACTGCTCGCATCCATGACTACTCTAAGAGGTGTAGATGTGGAATCGGTCTTCAGAACGGCATGATGCGGTATATAGAAAAACCCATTCTGTTCCGCGTGTGTGGGTGGTTTCACCCTAGTCATGTGACCCTTACTAAGATATTCATTGATGACATCTGTATAAGCAATACGACTCTGAGAATTTTGTATTAATCTTCTTTCTAATGACAAATATCGTCGCATTGCGAGAGAACGTGTATCTCCGAAATCGGGGGCGTTTATTTTAAATGGAAGCGAGACTGTGAACCCGATGCGTTCGTCGTATTTCACATTTTGAATGAAATGACTCTCACAAAATGCGTCCTCAGGGTTTTCTACACGCACATCTGGGACTTCTTCGGTTTTCCAAAAGAGTCGCAGTGTATCATTGAGTTGATCATTCGTGGTATATTTCGCTAAGAAGGTTCTAATCGGACGTGGCGCGTTGTATTGAACCTTTTGAAGAGAGGCGAGTTTTCCCATTACAACCCAACCGAATGCAGTATGTAAACAAACCGGTGAATTTTCATTGAAAACGATTTTTCCCTCCCTAAGAATGAAAGGATATATTTCGGCGCCTAAAAGCATGTCCACTTTATCGCTTTTGTTGAAGTTGGGATCTGCTAATTTTAAGCCACGCACAGACGGAATTTTATTAATATCAAAACCGGTGATAGGCAATGGATCACAAATCTGATCTAAAATGATGAAATCGGCTTGAAATTCTTCGGAATCTTCGCCGGAGATCACGCAATGTATACCCGATTTAGCCGGCATATGCATTTTGTCAAGACCGTGAAGAGTAGCAGCTATATTTATTTTCTTGAGACCCAATTTATTAGCAAACCCCTTCGTTACAAAGCACGATTGCGAACCTGAGTCTAAAACAGCTCTCGCGGTTTGAATATTGCCGAAAGCATCGCGAACGTTAACCAGAGCGGTGGACAACAATACTTCGTGTTCACCCTTCGTGAACATAGCAACCGTTCGATTTATAGGTTCTTGTTGTGGTGTATCATTTTCTGAAGGTTCTGAATTCTCCGTAAAATGCAATAATGTGTGATGCGTCTTTTGGCATTGTCTGCAGCGGTATTTAGAAGCGCATTTTGAGGACGTATGTTTGTCGGACAAACAATTCACGCATAAATTTTTTTGTTTTGCAACTTGGAAACGCTCTGATGCATTTTTATTCAAAAAATCCGAACAATTATGTATTGGATGTTCACCTTTGCAAAAAATACAACGAGTGAGTTTCGGAGGTTTTCCGACGGCTCCTTTTGTATTCGCGAGCAAACTGTTGCGTTGGGGAGTTCTAGTAGCATCCCTTTGGTTTTTATTTGTTTCATTAGAAGTCTTTGCGCACAATGAAAATGTTTCCAAGGCATTACACTGGGTCGCAATGAAATCTCTTACTTCTGTATATTTCGGCATTTCGTTCGACGCGTGATGTATCTCAAACTCTCGCCGGGTATTCGAATCCAAACGGTCTAGCAGCATATTCGATATAATAAAACACCAACCGTTAATATCGTACCGCATGGTTTTTAAAATTTCTAAATTATCGGAGAAAGTATCCAATAAATGGCGCAGAGATTTACAATCACCCTTTTGCAACTTGGGGCAGCCTTCTAGTTCCTTCCAGCAATTTACTGCTCTAAGCCTTTTATTGTCGTACCTGTCCTTTAAGGAATTGTACGCAATGGCATAGTTGGCCGACACGACAGGTAATTTTCTAATTAAAGCATGCGGAGGACCACGTACTTTCGAAATCAGGTAGGTAAACTTCTCGAGGTCGGACAATCTTCCGTTGTTATGTACCAAATTGTCGAAGAGTTCAATAAAAGATGGGAACTCTTGAATGTTACCCGCAAATTCCTGAAGTACGATTCGCGGTAAGCGGATGTTATCATTCGTGTTACTGAGTGTTGTATTTTGAAATGCGGTTGTGTTGATTTTGGAACGTTGTTCTATTTCCTTTTCTGTTATAAGTTTGTGATGAATAGTTTCTAATTCCAAATATCTAGAGCAGAAATCGTTCATAATTTCGGACTGAGCATTCAATTTCGCGGAATCCCCGGCTAAAGCGACCGCGATTGCCAAATGATGTTTTTCAAAATCCTTTTGTATTTTTTTAAGTCCCCTGAATGCCATCGCGAATTTGGTGATATTAGTTTCGTCACGTTGTGCATTTATCGCACAAGTTTCAATCAACACTAATTGGTTAATAGCTATTTCTCTAAGGGCATCTGAGCGGGCGATTTTTTCTTCCATTGTGAGAGGCATAATTGAGGATGCCTATTTAGTTGAAGGAAAAAATTGACAGAAAAAAGGGATGAAGCGAAAGGAAGTCTTTCGAAGGTTACACTCCACTATTTGGTCATAAACTAAAATTGGCCCAATTGATGGAATTTCAGAGGAGAGAGATACCGAAATTACCTGAGCGCGCGAAGTTGCACCAATGAAGTGATAAGCACGAGTAAATTGGAGCAGACCGGTGAGAAGAGTACTTGATCGATGAAAGATTGCCTTTTTTAGAGAATTGAGTCGTTCTGATATGTACACATATATATTATAATCAATAGTGATACTCAGTCGTATGAAATATGAAAAAATATATAACAAGATGCAACCGTAACACTCGAATAGATACTTGACATAAAGCAGTTATTTCAACACCTGTTACTTCAGAATTGAAACTCCCAGACAAAAAATCTCAATGAAAAAAGAAACTTCTTAGCAGAATCCGGCTCGAAGGACCATGTAATATTTTCAATTAATTAGAATGTAGAATCATCGGATTCGCCAAGTTCGTAGAAATATTTGCTATGTGCAGCTTAAACATTGAGACAGTTTGAGTAAGAGTTACAAGACTTAGTATACGCTAACAAAACTACAAGAATGATATAGACTTACCAGTAGGGCAGCGAAGAAACACTTGGAGTTAGTTCGGTCGTTGTGCGGACGGAGTTATGCGTTTTGTCGTGTGTACTGACTTATCGGACCGTATCAGAATAACTGACCCGCATTGGGTTTTAAGGGCTGGACGTCGACTTATCGCGAACCCCCACTCCTTCCCTTTAGCCCTTGGTCTGAAAGGGGCGTAGCCCTTATTTTCTTCTTCTTGGTTCGCCGACTTAAGCCTCATCATTCATTACGCATGTCAGCGAGATGGGGTTAAAATAAAGGCAAACACCAAGAATACTACACAGGCGCCACAATTGCATCGTGTTAAGTGAAATTTAAAGTACTACAATAATAATAATAATAAAGGAAAATAAACATATATACATATATACAATGTGAGAACAGAACAACTTCCGATAGCAAAGAGGGAAGAAGCAGAGAATATTATCAAGGACATGCACCAACAAGGAATAATAGAGCCATCAGATAGTCCTTGGTCATCACCTGTGGTTCTTGTGAAAAAGAAATATGGCAGCACCAGATTTTGTGTCGATTACCGTCGTCTGAACGAAGTCACTAAGAAGGATTGTTACCCCCTTCCAAGGATTGATGACACTTTGGACACTCTTTCTGGCTCAAGATGGTTCTCCACACTGGACTTGAAGAGCGGGTATTGGCAGGTGGAACTAGATCCCAAGGACAAAGAGAAAACAGCTTTCACCATTGGGACAGGACTGTGGCAGTTCACAGTAATGCCATTTGGTCTATGTAACGCACCTGCGACCTTCGAGCGATTAATGGAAACCATTCTTCGAGGATTATCTTGGAAGACGTGCCTGGTTTATTTAGATGATGTCATTGTTTTTGGTCGGACATTCGAAGAACACCTGAGAAATTTAAGAGACGTTCTGGAGAGGCTACGCACTGCAAATTTGAGACTCAGTCCGAAGAAGTGCCACATGTTCAGGAGAGAAGTGAAATACTTGGGGCATGTAGTATCTGAAAATGGAATTAGTGCTGAACCAGACAAGGTCAAGGTCGTACAAGAATGGCCGATACCGCAAGACAGGCATCAAGTAAGAAGTTTCCTTGGATTGTGTACCTACTATAGGAAATTCGTTCTTGGGTTCGCCAATATTGCGAAGCCTTTGACGAGACTGACGGAGGATGGAAAGGATTTCAAATGGGATATGGAATGCGGGGATGCTTTCAATCGGCTGAAGCAAGCTCTAACAACGGCTCCTGTTCTAAGTTATCCCCAAGTCAGTGGAAAGTTCATCTTGGACACAGATGCGAGTAACATGGCCATAGGGGGCATATTGTCCCAAATTCAGAATGGCCAAGAAAAAGTAATAGGATATTTCAGCAAGGTCCTGTCAAAGCCCGAACGTAACTATTGCGTTACAAGAAGAGAGCTTCTCGCTGCAGTGAAGTCCATGGAACACTTCTATAAATATCTGTACGGCCGAGAATTCCTTCTCAGGACTGACCACGCCGCTCTGAAGTGGCTTCTACAATTCAAGAATCCAGAGGGTCAGGTTGCCAGATGGATAGAAAGATTGCAGGACTATAATTTTACTGTCGAACATCGTGCAGGAAGAACTCATGGTAACGCTGACGCATTATCTAGGAGACCATGTCCGTCAGATTGCAAGCACTGCAATAAAGTGGAAGAGAAAGAATTCTGCTTGAGAACGACCATCGTAGATACGAACTGGATGCCAGAATCCCTGAAGCGAGATCTAGAAAGTGACCCAGAATTGAAGATGCTGTTGTATTGGAAGATAAGCGGACAGAGACCAAGATGGGAGGAAGTGAGTCATCTGAATCCTAGGGTCAAGTCCTACTGGGCACAGTGGGATTCTATCATTTTGGAGGATGGACTGCTGAAAAGGTCCATCGAAAATGACGAAGGTACCGCAGCAAGGAAACAGCTGATAGTTCCCAGGAGTCGAGTGAGAGAGGTTTTAGAGAAGTTACATGACGGAACTTCCGGTGGCCATTTCGGTATCAAAAAAACGCTAGAAAAGGTCAGAGAGCGTTTTTACTGGGTCAACTGCAAAGAAGATGTTAAAGACTGGTGCCGGAAATGCAGATTATGTGCCTCATCGAATGGCCCGAGGGGAAGTCGTAGAGCTCCAATGAAGCAGTATAACGTGGGGAGTCCTCTGGAACGAGTTGCCATCGATATTGCAGGTCCATTCCCCGAAACCGAAGATGGGAATAAGTACATACTGGTTGCGATGAATTATTTCACCTAATGGGTTGAAGCTAATGCTATTCCAAATCGAGAGGCCTCGACAGTGGCGCATGTTCTGATTAAGGAGATGTTTAGCCGATTTGGTGTGCCTCTCGAACTTCATTCGGATCAAGGACGAAACTTCGAGTCTAGCCTGTTCCAGAATGTATGCCAATTACTCGGAATCAAAAAGACAAGGACAACTGCGCTTCACCCACAGTCAGATGGCATGGTCGAAAGAATGAATAGAACTGTGGGAAAATATCTGGCTAAAGTGGTCTCCGATCACCAAAGAGACTGGGACAGGTATCTCCATCTGTTCACTATGGCCTACAGGTCGTCAGTGCAAGAATCGACTGGAGAGACACCATCCTGTATTATGTTCGGTCGAGAAATAAGGTTGCCTTGTGACCTGGAGTTTGGATGCAAGCCTGGAGCGGAGATAGCTGGTGAGGACTACGCGAGCCTCTTGAAGGGTAGGCTACATTACATCCATGAGAAGGTCAGACAGAACCTCCAAAAAGCGAGTGACCGAATGAAGACTCGGTATGACAGCAAAGCTGCAGAAGGTGGTTTCACTGTGGGAGACCTAGTCTGGCTGTACAACCCCCAGAGGAAGAGGGGTTTATCACCTAAGCTGCAGAAGGATTGGGAAGGGCCATACAGAGTAGTAAAACGAATCAACGATGTAGTGTACCGTATCCAGAAACTACCCAGAGGCAAGAAACGTGTGGTCCATATAAATCGTCTAGGCAAATATGAGGTAGACTACGAAGAACATGACGAACTCCATCTGAGAAGAACGACTTTTCAGAAAGCGGAGCATGAGGAGATGAGTTTCGACCTATTCATGGCAAACTACGGTGGAACGGGAAAGGCAAGATTCGGAGTAACCATCGAGAAACAGCAAGATATCTTCTCTGTATCTGAAGACTATTCACTAGCCCATTGTGTCTCGGAAGACCTGCGTATGTCGAGAGGAATAGCATTCATCTTCCGGAAGAAATTTGGCCGTGTACCAGAACTCCTAAAACAACATCCTCGTTCTGGGAAAACGCTGAGGTTGGCTGATGGCCAGCGTTACCTCTTCTACCTGGTAACCAAGAGATTCTCCGACAACAAACCCAGCTACAAAAATATGTGGGACACCCTGTTGCAGCTGAGAGACGAGCTCACCAAGTTGAAGGTGAAAAAGCTAGCTGTGCCAAAGTTGGGTTGTGGTCTAGATCAGCTCAACTGGAGAATCGTTAGAAGTATGCTTGAGGTCATTTTCCAAAGGACGGGAATGAAGATACTGGTTTGCAGTTTCAACCCGAGCGGATATACGCCGAAGAAGAAGACAGTGGAATGCTATTTCGGACGACAGGGGTGCCGCAGAAAAGGAGACACCTGTAGATTCAGCCACACCATCCAGGGTGTTCGGGGACCGAACGTCTTAAGGAGGGGGCAGTGTAGCGGACGAAATCCTCCTGAATACGTCTCTGGACTCTCTGATTCCGCGTACAGGAATTCGAGAAGCCTCCAGAAACTATCCGATCGTTCTAGACAGGTCCGTATGGGTATATAAAGACGCGCACGATGGGGACGAAGTCAGTTACTATCTGAATAGTAAAGTAAAGTAAAGTAAAGTTTATTTAACAAAGTATTACAAATTTCCAGCAATACCTCTAGTCATAAAACGATTAAGAATAATATTTCAACGAACAATTAAATATAAATTACCTATATGCACAAAATTATAAAATACAAATATGTGTAAAAACGCCACCAAAATCAATGACGAACAGAAACATTTATTCGAGGAATTCTGCCAGACTGTAGAAACATCCACGGACCAAATATTGCCGGAGCGACCCCCTAAAATTCCTTGACTGTCGAATGTCATCTGGTAAGTGGTTATAAAATCTTGTACCCCAGTAATTTGAACCTTTTCTTGTAGAGTTAATCCGATGAAAAGGTACTCTCAAACATTCTCGACCTCTTGTAAAATATCCATGTGTGTCTCCGTTAGAATTATATTTTGTTAGGTTTTCGTGTACGCAAATTGTGCAGTCATATATATACTGAGAGTAAAAAGTCAATATTCCATATTTTTCAAAAAAATTTCTGCAGGAGGTAATGGAGCTCACACCTGCTATGATTCGAATTGCCTTCTTCTGCTTGATAAAGACGTCATGACACTGTGGACTATCACCCCAAATTGTTATCGCATACGACATTCGACTATGGAATAAGGAGTGGTAGGTTTGCATCAAAATCTCCTCCGTGGTCAACTTTTTTAGTCTAGTAAGCAGAAACAAAACACTAGACAGCTTGCCAACGACAACCTCAACATGGGAGTCGAACCTGAAATTCTGCTGCATCATAACTCCCAGGAACTTGGCGCTTCTTGATTTTTCCGTAGATATTGCGGGGTCTATCGGGAGCACCACAGTCTTATTCCGATTCAGGAATAATCCATTGTCAGCGAACCAGTTTTCCGCGTCATTTAGCGCTTTAACGGTCTTCGAATTGTCTTGACTCAAGAATGAAGTGTCATCCGCGTAATTGCAAAGTGCCATGCATTCCACGTTCAAGGGCAAATCATTCAGATACACAACAAAAAGTATGGGTCCCAGAATTGATCCCTGCGGAACCCCTTGCGCAACCTGCTGCAGTGTTGATTTTCCGAGCGAATTTTCAACACATTGCTGTCTTCCATGCAGATAGGAAGTGAACAACTTGAGGGGTAAACCGCGCACTCCATTGTGCTCCAATTTATCGACCAAGATCGAATGAATCACCCGATCGAAAGCCTTTGACAAATCACACAAGGTCAGCTCCGTCTTACTCCCTCCATCCAAACTATTAGCTATCTTTTCGACAACTTCAGTTAACGCTGTTATTGTTGACCTGTTATTTCTGTAACCATGCTGTTCTTTTGAGAGTAAGTTTTTCTGTTCCAGATAAGACATCAATCGGTTTTTCATGAGAGTCTCCATAATTTTCGATATCGATGGTAATATCGAGATCGGTCTGTAATTCTCGGGCATCTGCTTATCTCCGCTTTTCTTATACACCGGTATGACCCTTCCTATCTTTTGAGAAGCTGGGAATACTCCTTCTTCAAAACACCTGTTGATAGAGCCGGATTGAATTGTGAATCGCGAATTCCAAGTAGTGAATATAAATCAGCATCATTAGCAAGTGTGTGAATAAATCAGTATTAGTTATTGTACATAAATTAGTGTGATAAGTTAGTGGTATTGGAAATAAATTAGACATTTAAATTCAGCAGACGATTTGTTTGAACCCCGAGAAAGTTACAATATGCTTAGTTGTCGAATAGCTTGTCGAATTTTTCAATTTAATGTCTGGTAAATATCACCCAATTGTCTAGTTCACTCAGGAGCTCGCAGAACAATATGTTGTGGTTGATTTCCGACTTCGCACTATATGGAAATATGCAGAGATAATTATGATAGCAAAAGCTAGTAAACCTGAGCATGACATAGGATCCTATACACCCATTAGTTTACTCCCTATCATAGGCAAACTTTTTCTAAAAAGACTTAAAAAAGATATAGGGCTGGTTTCACAAAGCTTTAATCGCACGATTAACCGCTTAATCATCCGATTTGACGGTGCCAACAAGGATTTGACGGTGCCATCAAGGATTTGACGGTGCGATGAAGGATTTGACGGTGCCATCAAAAATTGCATAATCAACGCGCTTTGACGGTCGATTAAGGAGGAAATGCGTTTCACAAAACATTTTTGGCATCTGATTAACGAACAAACCGCGTCTGTGCTCATAATCAAATTGATTCGACGAAATTGAGCAATCAAACAAGTTGACGGCCGTTAAAATTAAAAATGTTGAGCGATATAAGTTCATCCTCCTCAGAGGAAGAAAATAATGTTGTAATTCGTAGGAATCTTATATATAGGACAATCAGAGACAAAAACGATCCTTTTCTAAATTATAATGAACCTGATTTCAAAAACCGTTTTAGATTCAACAAAAGTACTGTAATGGAATTAGTGCATGAAATAGCAAGCGAAATTGAAGCACACACAAGAAGAGATAGATCCACTGATGCAAGATTACAAATATTGGTGGCTTTGAGGTTTTTTGCAACAGGAGGTTTTCAAATGACGATAGGCAATCATGTCAATATTTCTAAATCGACTGTATGCAGGATAGTTCTTGCCTCTCAGAGTTTTTTTCTGGTGTTCCATGATGTATTTGAATACTTAAATAATGAGGTATTCGGAAAAAATCAACGAACTGTAACAAGTTGATTAGTTGAATCCACGTAAACAAAAATCTAACCTTATTCTTGGATTCTTAGCGCTTGTCTGTGTTCACCGTTAAAATTTAATCGTGTGATTAACGAGAACAGATTTGCAGCCGTTTTCCTAAGTAAATGCAACGTTGTCGGATTGTTTCCCACCGTCAACTGACGGAGTCGTTAAATTGTGGGATCAAGTTTTGTGAAACCCGATTGTAGTTAATCAGATGTCAAATTTGACGGAGGAATCTGTTAATCGTGCAATTAACGCATCTTTGTGAAACCCGCCCATAGCCTTCCATAAACTCCTGCCCGACCATCAATTAGGATTTAGAGAAAACCACTCGACAACGCATCAAATTTATCGGATAATAAACGCTATCTCGACAAGCCTCGAGGAAAAGAAATTTTCTTCGGCTGTATTTCTGGATTCATCCCAGGTATTCGACAAGGTGCGGCATGAAGGTCTGATATTCAAGTTGAAACACCTGAATCTCCCTCAACCGTATTATTTCATTCTAAAATAATATCTTGCCGATCGATACTTTGCTGTAAAATTTGGCGAAGCAATATCCAATCCAACTAAAATAAATTCGGGGGTCTCACAACGAAGTATTTTGGGGCCATTTCTATACCTTATCTATACATCCGACATAGCAGAAAATAAAAATACCACCATAGCTACATTTGCTGACGATGTAGCAACACTTTCTTCAGACGAGGATGCCGCAGCAGCTTCCGAACACCTTCAGCAACAATTGGACGAACTTGGACAGTGGTACCGAAAATGGCGTCTCAACATCAACGAAAGCAAATCAGTGCAAGTCACATTCACAAATAAAAAAGTGTATGCCCCCCAGTCAAAATACATGGAAACCAAATACCAGTTCGATCCGAAGCAAAGTATCTTGGCACCCACTTAGATCAACGCCTTACCTGGAAAACACACATCCAAGCCAAAAAGAAGTAGTGAACATAAAAATCCGCCAAATGTTGTGGCTTATAGGCAGGAAGTCGAAACCATCGCTCCAAAATAAAGTACTGATCTACAAAGCTATCATCAAGCCGATATGGACATACGGCATCCAATTCTGGGGATGCGCTGAGCACTTCAATATACAAATAATACAAAGGCTTCAGTCAAAGATACTACGCTCACTAACAGATGCACCCTGGTACGTTTCCAACCTCACCATTCACAATGGTCGCATTCAGCGGACGAAGCGGATACCGCTACGGCTCTACCCACCGCAAACCGCTACCTAGCGAAAATGAAATGCGCTCCGAAAAATGGCGACTGTTCCAAAACGTGTTGAGTAGGTAGCACATGTGCCAGCAGACGATTCCGATAGTGTTTTGCAACAGTTGCCCAACGGTTTCGTCCGCTGAATGCGACCAATGATTTGCGAATCCCTTGCATCACTGACGAAATCCGAAATCGCTCAAGAAGATACCACCAGAACCTAGAAGGCCTCGAAAACCTATATATAGAGCAGCTGTCAGAAAACCCCTTCAACTCCAGAAGACTAAAGAGAACTTGGTCAAACGACTTGCATAATTGAAGTAATGTAAAGAAATATTAATTTGTTTAATAACTTCTACAAGTCTATATACTTAAAACTTTTCGAAAGGATCATCTGTAGAGTTCAATATACAGGGTGTCCCAGAAGTCCCGCACTTCCTTGAGGGGATTGAAAGTGAAAAATATTCTAAGCCCAAATATCCATGTTCGAAATTTTTTGATAAAGTAGTTAATCAGTAATTAATTAATGAAAGTGACCAATCAGGAGCGCGCTACAGAAGAATGAGTAAGCATTTGGGGACGCGAGAGTGAGACGCCAGAGCTGCTGCCGGCTTTTCACGCAGTAAACTGAGACTGGCGTCTCACTTTCGCCTCCTCACTGCCTAGTTATTCTTCTGTAGCGCGCTCCTGATTGGTCATTTTCATTAATTAATAACTGAACTACGTTATCAAAAAATTTCAAACATGGATATTTGGGCTTAGAATATTTTTCACTTTCGATCCCCTCAAGGAAGTGCGGGACTTCTGGGACACCTGTATATTAGTTTAGTATACCGTCCTTTCCTTCACCCCTATTTGAGTTAGTGATCTCTTAATTCAGGTAGTTTCGGGAGGTCAACTTTTTAGATTACTTGGCGTCCTCATAACATCCTTTTTTTTCACCCACGACCACCCTCCGGACTATCGAGTTGAAAATATCCAACACTTGTTTTACTGAATTTTTAGGGATTATTGTGAAAACATCATCCACATATACCAACAGCAAAGGAATTACAAAATGAACTCTATTCATCACCTCACTTAGAAAAACAAAACTCTACCAACTCAATAAGGGACCCAAAATCGATAGTGCACAAACCCTCAATAACATGCCAATTCTCATCTATCAATCTCATAACAAGTCGTTCAGTTATATTAGTAAAAAGACTTACAGCATCAAAAGATACCAAAACATAATCTCGTGGTACCACTATGTTTTTTAACCTATCTAACAATTCTAAAGAATTCCTAATGCTGAATGTAAAACTAGGCAAAACATTACTCAAAATGTCATTGTCTGGAAATACTGAAACCTGGGGACCCCACAAAAGATGTAATGGGACGGAGGGGGGCACCAGTCTTATGAATCTTATATAGTCCGTACAATTTAGGTGATACACGATTGTATTTTGACATTTACTTCTTCTGATAATCTGAAATGAGCTTATTATCTGGCAAAGTTTTTATTGACCTGTTAGCGTCCTTCTGCAAACTGCTGGTGGGATCACCTCTGAGAAGTTGGTAGGTGTCTGCATCATCAAGGAAACCTACCATTTTTGATACATATTCCGATCTGTATAAAACGACCATACTGTTACCTTTATCGGCCCTGGATATGAGCAAGTCTGGATTATTTCTCAAGTATCTTCTAGTGTTGTTGACCATAACTACCACAAGATCAATATAATTAAGGTAGCCCATTCTCGCATACAGAAACTTAAATCGATTTCGAGCGGATAACCAGTAATAACCGCGGTTATCTCCGGTCTTGCCCTTGGTTATAGCCCTTCAGGAATCGCGCGAAATTCAATCCTATTTAACCTGACTTCTTATAACCATAATCTTAACCAAGCTCTCAAGTACGGTTATCTGCGGTCCAAACGATGACGTTGAAGGGCTAATTCATGACGTCACATGATTAGAACCAACAAGGACCAAAAGCGCTTGAATAAAGTTATCTTAGGTAATTACCACTCAGGACCAGGTTATCCGCTTGAAATCGACTTTAGTTCAGAGTTTCATTCCGACAATATAAGAAAGCTTAAGAAAGACCTTGCTAAGAATGGTTATTCTCACAAGCACATCAATCGCGTCATTAATTCACAGGAAGCTGTCAATGATATTGTGTTGCAGGGTTTGGTGGTGGACTCTCCTTTACAACCGCAGAGTGTGAAAAATTGTAACTAACACAAAAGGCACACAACCAAACCGCCTTACATCTTCTAAATTAATTGCGGAGCGGGTGTGTGAAATGAATAAATAACATAATTTAGAAGATGTAAGGCGGTTTGGTTGTGTGCCTTTTGTGTTAGTTTGCTCCCTCTGTTGATGTTTGCTCCGTTTTTTACACTTTTTACTTTTTATCTTTATGACTTCCTTTACAATAATTATTTAGGTAGGTGTTCTTCTTGATGTTTGCTTAGGTACTGTCTCATTGTAATTATCCTTTTTCAGTCCTGATGAAGTCTACAAATGTAGACGAAACGTTGACTTATAAATAAAGTTTTGTAAAATATTGGTTTTGTCCTCGTTCCCGTGATCTCCAATTTGAATTTCTTATCAAGGACGTGACTACATTATGAAAAAAAATAATGTTGTGTCCACTTTACAAAGTGAAATAAAAAAAAATTACATAGTGTTGGGCTTTAAAAACTTTTCTTGTTAATACTCTTTGCAATGGTATGTAACATGTAGCATTAATAATCAGATAACTCAACAAAAAACCGTTTAGTCTTCAAGGATGCCTTGAAAGGATGACGACAAAACTATTCCATTGAGCAGGCAAAATCTTTTCTCTCATTCTACCACAGCTTAAAATAGCGTGCTCTCTCTATCATCGGCTAACAATACTTCCAAGGGCGTCGCCAGGGAGAGGGCAGCTGCCCCCCGTGCCCCCCCCCAATCAGAATAGAAAAAATGAACGGATTTTCGTATATCATGCTATTATTTCATAAGTTTTTAAGGAATTTTTGAGCTCTAGGGGGGGGGGGATCAGCTGCCCCCGTGCCCCCCAGCTCAAAAGCTGGGGGGTAATTACTACATTTCAAGTCAAGAGATTTTATAGGCACCTCGAGCATTAAATTTGAAAAAATTCAAGGTTTTAATGAGAAAAATGGGAAATTTCTACAAAAATGGTAAAAAAATTATAACACCTTGAACTTTTGGGCAAAATGTTATTTTATTAGGCGCAACAAGTAGCCAAGAGCATCACCTATCCATCATTTACTTATGGCTACTCACCCTCCAAACACCCTGTATATATCAATGAATTATTTTTCTCATCAATGTTAACAGGCAAAGGCTACATATGGAACAGGCTGTTTTCTACTGTACAATACAGGACATGCAAAAGTAGAGAGTTGCCATGGCCTATTGACAACTGTGGGATATAAATTAGGACCTAATAAGCCTACAGTTTATGCCCTAGAAGGCTCAGTTGCAATAGCTGGAGCAGCTTTAAATTGGCTCAGAGATAATTTGAACATTCTTGATGATTTCAAGGATGCTGAAAGTTTTGGTAGAGAGGCCGAATCTGTTCAATCTGGAGAGGTTTATTTTGTACCAGCATTCAGTGGATTATATGCGCCATATTGGCAAGCAGATGCAAGGGGGTAAGTTAATTCACAGTCTACCTCTCGCACTCTTTCATTTGATGGATTATAAAGTTTGTTTTTGATATGTAAGTTTTGTATTTCCATTTCCACCCGCCCATAACCGATGTTATAATAAATGAACAATTCTGAATAAGTCTGATGAAATTCTCGAATTCGAGCACATACTTCACGTAGCGACCGCGATCATGGAGTAATGGGCATGATGGGAGAAAATGACAATATTCTTCATGAAATATTATTTATAGTGGGAAAGAAATTGGCTTGGAAAGAGACTCAGTTGTGTCTCCTAGCGGAGTATTGTTGATTTATCAACCTCTACAACAAAAACAGAATACTAGACATTATGAAATTTTTTTTCCGAATAGGTACTCATGAAGCAGTTAGTGCTCCGTCCACCCTGATTGTGATCATCAAATTTACGTGGGTCAACATTGTTATGAATATATTCTAGATATGAAAAGTAGTCTATGAATATGTGACAAAAGTTGAATGTCAATATCGTAATGTAATTTTCTCTATTTCAGTATCGTAATGAGTTCCTTACAGTACTAAAAACAGTGCTGTAATGAATTCATTACAGCATCGTTTTCAGTAACATTTTTCGTTCTGTGGTTGTCAGCAATGACTTCCGATCCTTTTAAATTTCAGCAGACGTCAATTTAGAAACGTCAATTTTCGTATTTCCTAACATTCACACCAACTGCCAAGATACAATATGAAAGTCACTAGGACCTATAATTTGAATTTTTTCGTTGAATTTCACAAAATTTGAGTGAAATAGAGAAAATATCGTCTAATACTCGTTGCAGAATGCAATTCCAATACTCATGCGTTCAAAAACTCGCTCCTTCGTCGCTCGTTTTCGAATTTCGCATTCGTATTGGAATAGGAGCCCATTCTGCAACTAGTTTTAGAATATACTATTCTCTATTTCAGTATCGTAATGAGTTCATTACAGTACTGAAAACAGTGCTGTAATGAATTCATTACAGCATCGTTTTCAGTTACATTTTTCGTTTTGTGGTTGTCAACAATGACTTTCGATCCTATCAAATTCCAGCAGACGTCAACTTGGAAATGTCAATTTTCGTATTCCCTAACATTCACACCAACTGCCAAGATACAATATGAAAGTCACTAGAACCTTTAATTTGAATTTTTCATTGAATTTCACAAAGTTTGACTGAAATAGAGAAAATATCGTACAATACTCGTTGCAGAATGCAATTCCAATACTCATGCTTTCGAATACTCGCTCCTTCGTCGCTCGTTTTCGAATTTCGCATTCGTATTGGAATAGGAGCCCATTCTGCAACTAGTTTTAGAATATACTATTGAGTTCAGTTCTTAATATATTTCTGTTCAATATTGTATTCATCATTAATCCTGAGTAAAGTACACAAACCTTTCCCCCATATAATCGTAACAGGTTATGGGCCCAGAGAAAAAATTATGGCATCTACAGTAATACATTGACATGTAGTAATTCTGATACGTTCTTAATAGTTTAAATTAAGGGGATATTCAGTTCATTAAAAAATCAATTCAAATTGTGTACTCTTGTTTATTGCATCTACGTTTCGATGAACATCGCCATCTTCTTCAGGATGCTGAAAATTGGCATTTATTTAGTGATGTTTAATGTATACAATATAAAGAATGAAGCGAACCTATAAGTTGAGGTTGATAAAATTTTTTATTTTTTGTCTCCGTTTTCATATCAGGAGTGTCATAATTCTACAAGTTAACCGAAACCATAAAACACATTCTTCGATCATATAAAAATTTTTCATATCTTGCACAGCACAGCAAACAGGTACAAAGGAACAAAACCAAACAAAAATCTTCGAGTCACGTCAAAAAGACAATTGACAAGCAGTCAACAAAATCACATACTCCCAATCGGTTATCTTGGTCTTAGCCGTGAATTCATTAACCAGATAGTTGTTGACATCGAAAACAAAATACTGAAGTTCAAGTGAACAGTCAGGTTTAAAATGAACATGAATCAGATACTAAATTATTGATATACGTTATGTATTATTTTGCTTAATTCATATACCAGGTGGACGTGTCGCATTTAATCATTTCCAATGCAGTTAACCAATAATAATAATAACCGTCTTTATTGATGACAAAAAAAAATTCAATGTAAAATAGGCGATATTTAGCTCCCGTGCTATTCTTTCATACAACCTACTTACAATGAAAAAAGAAAACAAAAATTATTCTATATTACAAAAAGAAAAAGAAATCTCCCAGCTACGTGACTCGCTTCCGGAAGGCTCCACTCCGCCCCAAGGAAAGATTACCGATCAAAATCAAGAAAGAGACCACCACAAGCAAGTATATCAACTCAGTAGGATCATGAAGATAAAAAATCCTGAAGGTATTTCTGCTTCACTTTCTTCTTAAATGCAGAGGCCGGCAATGTCCCGAAAGAATTCTGAACATCATTGTACAATTTGGCAGCAATATATGAGAAGCATCTTCTGAAGAGCGTGGTTTTGTAGCTTGGGATCGCGAGTGAATTGCGTCCTCGAGTGTGTACACTATGTATTCCAGATCTGAAACACAACTTGGATCCCAAATACCGCGGAATACCTGTCAAAAGCAAACGATGCGTGAAAGTCAAAAGCTGAATCTCCCAGAGTTTAGACATAGGCAACCACCGAAGAACTTTGAACTTTTCCGACACAGAATCATACTTTCTCAGCCCAAACACAAATCTTCCGCAAATTATTTGTACGCGTTGTATTCGATTCCCGATCACAGCATCCAAACTGGGGCCATAGATTGTGCAACCGTAGTTGAATATTGAAAATACTAGTGACTCGCATAGCATCTTTTTCATATTAAAATCAAGTATTTTTCTGTTTGCGTATAATAATTTCATAGTGATGTACGATCGACGCAACAAACCAGAAACATGCTCCCTGAATCGTAGACTGGAGTCGAAAATTATTCCCAAGTTTTTAGCCAAAATTAACTTCCATGCATTCACGACACTTCTTGGAGTACCCAAATAATAAAAATTTCGACTTGTTAGCATTTATCTTCAAGTTATGTGCTACGGTAAATTCATTTATGATGTTCAGGTCTTCATTGATAATTATATTGGAATGCTCTGCGTCCTCCGAGTTGAAATCAAGATAAAGTTGAATGTCATCGGCATATCCGTGGATAGAAGAACGTGTCAGCTTGAAATATGAATCGAAGGTGTATATCAGAAATAGTACTAGTGAGCCCAGAATGGAACCCTGTGGCACACCTGAATGAACATCCAATAAACCTGACAACCTACCGTGAAAAGTAATTCTCTGACTTCTGCCGGAAAGATAATCCCTGAAAAGTTCAAGTGGTATCCCATTAAAACCGATATATTTCAATTTAGCGCAAAGTAAATTGTGATCGACGGCGTCAAACGCCTTTGAAAAATCAAGTAAAACAAGTGCCAAAACTCGCTTTGAATCAATTGAACGGCCAATGTCATCAAACACTTTCATGAGAGCAGTCACAGTACTATGTGATTCTCTAAAGCCCGACTGATGTTCAGGGATTATGTAATTCTCAGTTAGGAACTTTAAAACCTGTTTATGAATTACTTTCTCTAATATCTTAGACATTACAGGTAATAGACTGATTGGTCTGAGATCGGACAACTCCAATGCATTGTTCGCCTTAGGAATGGGGTACACATGTGCCTCCTTCCAACATGCAGGAAATCTACCCTGCTCTAGACAGACATTGATGATGTGATACATCTGTGGTAAGATATTAGGCATGCACAAACCCAACATGCGAAGCGACAATGAATCACAACCCGCGGCATTCGATTTAATTGATAAAAAACATTCTTGAATTTGAAAAAGGAAGATAATGTCCCTAAGTTGGAACAAACTAGAATAAATATCAGAATTGGACTCGTAGAGATCTAGTTTCCGAAGCACACCACCAGGTGGCACCACCACAGGAAGACAATGCATTACCGGTTTCTGGCTTATTGGCCGTCATCAGATGCATGAATGTACGTAGAGATCTAGTTTTTGAGGTAACCTCCGGGATGAAGCATAGACATTTGCCCCCTAGGTGGAACTACTGTACAAAACTGTACTCAATAGTTCTTGCTAGGGAGTAATATAAGTTCTGTCGTTTCAGTTGGCATTCATCTCGGATCATAACCTGTTCCTCAAAATTCTGGAATTTTTCACCAAGGGATTCCAGAACTTCACTGTCTTTAGGTGCAGAACATTGTTCCGTGTTCTCCCTCAAATTTTTCTTGAAAGAAATTAGTTCAGCATTGAACTTGGCAGCCATTTCTTCGATTTTCTCGCCGAGTTTTTTGATCTCCAGGGATTGTTTCTCCGAAGAGGCATCATCATTTCTTGTTCTAGGCATGATAAGCAGGTCACTTTTGAGATCTATGTAGATATTATAAAATTTTTACAATACTTTTTACTTTTGAAATTTGGAAAAACTTGGGACCCGACTTGACAACGAACTATATCCACTTGACAACGAACTATATCACTATACCACTATTATGCGGTTCTCGTCTATTGTTGTGCAATCTGAAAAGGTAAGTGTACATATTACTGATGTTCTGTATATCAGATCTATGATTCATGGTATTATCATTAGTTATGATGTGAAACATTTCCAGAAATGATGGTTTTCTATAATTAGCCTCCTTGTCCAGTATTTCAGTGTCATCAAATCTCATATCATGTAGTTCATTCCGGCAGTGTTCAGCCAAAGCACAGGTCTTTCCAGATATTCTTATGTCACTCCTAGGTTGGATCCTAAATGGGGTATGATATTGTCCAATATATAATCCATCACTAATTGTGATATAATGGGACTGAAGTTAGAGCCCATCGGGCAACCCAAAATCTGCTTGTATATCTGTCCAATGTATAGAAAATATGTAGAGTTGAAAATGAACTTGATTATGTTCACAAAATCTTGTTTTCTGACATTCGTGTGTAATGCTATACCATACCAATTGTATTCTACTGCCTCTAAAACTAGTTTTATCGGTATATTAGAGAACAAGGACACCACGTCAAGGCTAACCAACTCATAATCCACAGGCAATTGGAAACCATTGAATTGTTCTGCGAATTGAAAAGCATCCTTGATGTAATAGCTACTGTTAGTATCAAATGCTTCTGTTAATATTTCCGAAACCATGACCGATAGATTCGTTGTCGAAGTATTGTATGGGTTTCAGTTTTATAATAAGATAAATTGTTCAACTATATCTTTATTCAGGGATCTCTCAATCAACGAATGTTTTAACAATGTGTGCGAGGTCCTGGCAACCAACATGGACCTGTGCCATTAATCAATTTCATTGGTTACAATATATTTATATACAGGGTAGGTACCTTACATCCTTCCCTTCAAGCTTCAAAAAATATACATATATATATTTTTTTTTATACATAATACACTATGAGCTACTTAGGTAATCAATTTAATTGTATACTAATCTTTGAGGTTCTTTCAGCAAACTCCTCCTACGCAGATCATACACTTTTTCCTCATCCTCAATAATGTTATCACTAGCTACATTAAAATCATCATTAAATTTGTCTATCACAAGATGTTGTCTAGTTCTCCTAAATATTTTGTTTTTACTATCATCTTGAATTAAGTGAGATCTAGGCTGAGTGGCTTTACTGCATATTGTCCCTTTTTTCCAACAATTTTTATGTTTAAACCAAATTCTATCATTTATCTCACCTTCCCTCATATTTTTTGTTTGTCTGTTAAAATATGAAGATTGCTTTTGTTGCCTGTCTTCAAAAACTTTCTTTAATGAAATTGGATCAACAATCTCAGATCGATAATTTGACTCTAATGAGGGCAAATCATCCTTCAATCTTCTACTGAACATTATCTGTGCAGGGGATAAGCCAATGTCAGTAATAGGAGTATTTCTATACTTCAACAAATACATATAAATATTTCCATTTTCAAAATCACATTTTTTTAACATGTTTTTACAAATATTTACTGCCTTATCTGCCAAACCATTACTTCTAGGATAGTTAGGACTAGATGTTGTGAGTGAAATGTTATGTGAAGTGAAATATTGTATCATATTGTAAGAATTGAAGGGATTAATATCAGATATTATTTGATCAGGAAAGCCAAAAGATGAAAAAATTGAGTCGAAAATTTTGATAACTTCCGACGAAGTTTTATTCCTAATTGATCTCATTTCAATCCACTTCGTATAGTAATCCATTATAGCAAGATATGCTTTACCTTTGAATTCAAAAATATCTGTTGCAATTTTGGACCACGGTCTTTTAGGCATTTCATGTGGTTTCATGGGTAATCTAGGGTTTTCTTTTCTGAATGTATTGCAAACTTCACAAGACAATACTTTATTTTTCAATTGTTTGGATAAATTAGGCCAAAACACACATTCCCTAGCTCTAAGCTTACATTTGTTCAGTCCTAAATGACCTTCATGTAATTTATTTAAAATTTCTTCACGCATTGAGTTTGGAATTATGACTCTGTCATCGTAAAAAATTAAACCATCGTGCCATGACAAATGGTCCCGTATAGAAAAATACTTCATTAATTCAGAATCCTCAATTTTCTTCGAATTCCGCCATTTATTCTGTATTAAATTTTTTAAATATTCCAATTTTGAATCATTTTCTGTTGCATCAGCGATTTGCTTCATTTTTAAATCAGAAATGGGTAAATTTTTTAGAACACTGTGAATTAAAAAACTTTCTTCCTCTTCACTAGAATTATTTTTAATTGGTGCTCGAGACAATGTATCCGCTATGAACATTTCTCTACCTGGAATGTATCTTAATGAAAATTCATACTTCAAAAGCCTGAAAACTAATCGTTGTAGTCTAGATGATATTTTATTTATATCTTTTTTGAGAATATTTCCTAAAGGCTTATGATCTGTCAAAACTTCCACATGCTTACCGTAGACATAATAATTGAAATTTTCAAGTGCAAAAACTATAGCTGCCAATTCACGTTCGATATTAGCATATCTAGTTTCACAGTCAGTCAAAGATCTCGACGCAAACGCTACCGGTTTGTCACCCTGTAACAAGCAAGCACCATATCCTTGCAAACTACTATCGCATTGAATCTTTAAAGGCATTTCAGGATTTTAATGTTGAAGAATGGGAGATGTTGTTAAAATATTTTTGAATCTTTGAACCACCTTGGAATGAGTTTCATTCCAATTCCAAACTATATTATTGTGGGTAAGTTCACGGAGCGGTGATGTAATTCGTGACAAATTTGGAATGAATCTACCCAAGTATTTCACTAACCCTAAAAATCTCATTAATTCCTTCTTATTTGAAGGTTCTGGCATTTTATTAATTGATTCAATGCGGTCCTTATCAATAGCGATGCCCTTATCAGAAACTATAAACCCTAGAATCTTTATACTTTTTTCTTTATATTTGAATTTATTTTTATTGAAGGTAATCCCGCATGTTTTTGCCATTTCTAAAACCTTTTTTAATTTTACATCATGCTCTTCTTCAGAAGAACCAGCAATAATTAAATCATCAATATAAATATTATTATTTAAAATATCTCCAAAAATTTCAGTGTTTCTCCGCTGAAAAATCTCAGTTGCAACATTTATTCCAAATGGTAATCTGTTAAATTTGTATCTTCCAAAAGGAGTTGAAAAAGTGCAAATATCAGACGAATCTTCATCAAGCTCTATTTGGTAAAATGAATCTTTCAAGTCCAAAATAGAAAAATATTTCATGCCATTCAAATTACTGAGTATTTCCTCGGAAGAAGGAATCTGAAAGTGTTCTCTTTTTAAGCATTTATTTAAATCAGCAGGATCCAAACAAATTCTGAGAGAACCATTAGGTTTCTCAACAATTATAATATTATGTACCCACTCAGTTGGTTTTGACTGTTTACTTATTATTCCGTCTTTTTGTAATTTATTGAGAGCTTCGCGAAACTTAGACATCAAACTTTTGGGTATTCTTCTAGCTGCATGAACTACAGGATTACTATTTTCTGCTAAATTCAACCTATGGGGCTTCCCAGGAAATTTACCAACATTATCAAATGCACTTCTGTATTCAGAAATAATTTTTTCTTTATGAATTTTCTGTATACTCCCTATTGTATTCTGATCATTATTTGTAAATTTTATTAATCCTAATTTCAAAGAAGTTTTAAGACCCATGATTGGCTTACAACCTGCACTTACTACAAAAAACTCAATCTGAAACTTCTGATTCCTCACTATACATTCTAGTTGGATGGAACCTTCAGCCTTTATTCTGGTACCTTCGAATCCAACAAGATGAATTCTGTTCTTCTTGAGTTCGGCATCAGGAGCAATCTTCATTAGATCTTGAAATGATAAGACATTGCATTCAGCACCTGTGTCAATTTTAAAATCAATTGCATTAGAATTTACTACCACAGTTTCTGTTAATTGTGATTTTTCATTTTTTGATGTTACACATTGAATGTTTTGAACTGAAATGGATTCCAAACAAAACTCATCTGAAGAACTTTCATCTACGTCCACATTATTCAGCTTGAAATTTTTTTTACGTCTTTCTTTAGATAATATTTTCTCGTTAGAATTTTGTTGTTTATTCGACTTTTTTACTAAGCAAGCATATTCAAAGTGATTCGTTTTTTCACAATAGAAACATGTTTTACCATATGCCGGACATTTTCCTACTGCATGAAATTGACTACATTTAAAAAAATTATGAAAATTATTATTTAAATTATTTCCATGAGGAAAATTATCATTAAATCTTGAATGAATTCTACTCATCTTTTTCGTAGAGGGCCGTTGAATATTGTCCACATCCAGCGATCTGCTCGAACCTGCCGCTCCTGCCATTTCATCGGTTTGCTTCCTGCTCACTTCCGATATCTGACAAATATCGATTGTTTTCTTCAAACTCAAATTTTCCACTTGTAGAAGTCTTTCTCTCAGGTTGGAATCTAGAATACCCATGATTATTTTGTCACGTAGCATGTCATCTGCGGCGTCGTATTCACATGAACTCAACAATGTCTTCAATTTTGTGATATAATTATTAAGGGATTGTCCTTCTTCTTGGTGGTAGGCGAGAAATTTGTACCTTTCGTAAACCATGTTTTTCTTCGGGTTGCAGAATTTATCGAAAGCCGTTATCACCTCACTCAACTTAGCCTTGTCTGGTTTCAAAGTAAAGGTATTGAAAATCTCAATTGTTTCATCCCCAATTAAATTGAGGAGGGTGGCCACTTTCAGTTGATCAGACGATTCTAGTTTATTAGATGCTGCCAGGAACATCTCAAATTTCTGCTTCCATGCCATCCAGTTTTTTGCTATATTTCCGGTGAAATTCATAACTGGTGGTAACCTTAACACTTCCATTGTATATTCTTATCGAGAATACCGTTCTTCGAACTATTTTAATGGAATTATCACTTTTTTCACACCTGACACCATGTATGGGTTTCAGTTTTATAATAAGATAAATTGTACAACTATATCTTTATTCAGGGATCTCTCAATCAACGAATGTTTTAACAATGTGTGCGAGGTCCTGGCAATCAACATGGACCTGCGCCATTAATCAATTTCATTGGTTACAATATATTTATATACAGGGTAGGTACCTTACAGTATTAATTGACGAAACAATAGGCCTGAGACTCAACACTTCCTTGTGGATCTTGGGGAGTCCATAAAAAAGGCCTAGTATAGATGAGTAGTTGTTCAATTTCTTGGCCAAGGTCTCATCAATGTAACCTTTACTCTTCAAAGACTCACAATATCATTACTTCTCTGCTGCATTATATCACAATTAGTGATGGATTATATATTGGACAATATCATACCCCATTTAGGATACAACCTTCCGTTCGTCAAGAAATACGTGGATGATATAATAACGGCTATACCCAACAACAAAAAAGAACACATATTGCAGAGTTTCAATAGTTTCAATCAACACATATAATTTACGATGGAAACAGAAAATAATTCAATACCCTTCTTGGACACGAGAGCCATAAGAACAGAAAATAATATAATAATACTCGATTGGTATAGAAAAAGTATGAGTTCTAATAGATTTCTACATTATACATGGTATCATCCAATGAAACCAAAAAGAAATGTGGTTTTTACTACGAGGAATAGGATTGACAGAATTGCGCATACAACCCTCAAATAAAAAAATTAAAAGAATTAGTAGTAATATTTGAGGATAATGGATACCCCAGAACCTTGCTGCACAAATTAGTTTTCAATACATCATATCATAACCCTAACATAGTATGCAATAGCGTCACCGAAAACACGTCGGAAGGAACGCATGACAATCACGTGTCAGGGGAAAACTACAGAATTGCAACATTGACAAGAATACAGGGTGTGTCGTCGGCACTGATCGGGTTGTTCAAACTTGAAAGCATTAAAATAGTCAAGAATTTATGAACAAGCAAAAGAGTGTTTTAACCTTGTCTCTGATAGTTAACCACAGTTAGCTCTTGAGCCGGAGACGGGGTGGATTAAAAAACCAGCTTTCCTCTATGATTGTATTTAACAATCAAAATGAGTGGGCGCCAACGTATTTAGATTACACAAAAAATATGAAGGTTGAGGAAAATACGTAAAGCCCAACCTTGAAAATAGATCTTTAAACGTAGCAGATATGATATTATAGCATTTCCCAAATCGTGATCACGAGCGGTTAACAAGATTGTGTCTCATCAAGTGTATACATGTAATAAGGATATCAAAAAAAAGGTAAAAATTATGAGTAGGACTTGCGGTTGTCTTCAGGGCTTTGCAGACCAGTATTGTAGTGATTCGAGTACCAGAACCATAAAATGGCGTGGATGAGTAGGTAATGGCCGCCTCCAAAGTCGTCCTTTTGAGAAACCCAGTCGAAATTTTAAGTAGGTGGCACAACGAACCCTAAAAAGAACAATAACGCATCTGACGAACAATCCTTCCACGGAATTAAGTTAATAATTGAGACCATTCTCACCTCTGTAAGAGGGTTCTTCTTTCTCTCAAGATCTAACGCGTGAAACAGGTATTCAGCTTTTGATTTATCCCCAAATTGGGTTCGGACGGTCTAGTTCCTCCAACTAACATACAAGTAGACCTCCTATATGGAAATTTCCTCTAATCCCTCGACGGTACCAAGACTATGGTATTCACTAGCAAATTTCCTCCAAAAATCTAAAGCCTGCTTCAATCTCTAATTCTCTAACCAAACTTCTCGAAATCTCCTTCCGGTGTTTCCGTCAAAACTGACGTATGAAATTTTCCACTACTGCCAACACTAGTTCTTAGGAGACGAAATGAAGAAACGTCAACAATGCCTCACCCATCTGTGATCGCGCCGTGTCACCGAAAACATATACAGTTGGCGACCGTGACAAAAGAAAACAATAATATAACCTCATTCGCTGTCCAAACTAAGAAAATCGAAATTATTCCGTTACATTTCCCCCCTTAACTTCAATATGATTAACCGCTCACGGTTAATCAGATACTTGGTAACTCTTTGAGTCCTTCGAATGCCATACTTCTTGACTCTCGCCCGCTTCATTCTTCAACACATATGTCCACGGTGAAATCTTCTGATATATCGCGTAAGGGCCTATATATTTCGGGGCCAGCTTTTTATTAAAATATTTAGTGGCGTCCGACAAAGCGTAATTTCTCCTCCAAACCTTATCGCCAACAGAGTACTCCTCGTCTCTCCTTCTCAAATTATAACGAAGTGCATTCTTCTGTCCAGCGATCTCTAACCTCTTCTTAACGTCCGCAAATAGTCGTTTCAATGCTTCATTTCTAGGAACTCCCCTTGTAGGTCTGTTTTTCTCTTCCTGGGTTACCAACTTCTCCTCATAATCATTTCCAGATAAAAACATGTTTCTACCGAAATTAACAAAATACGGTGACAATTCAGTAGTTTCCTGTCGGGCTGTCCTTAAGGCACAGGCAATTTTGTGAATCTCTGAATCCCAAGTCCTATGATTATCCTTAACATACAGGGTGGGGCAGAAGAACCTATCCGATTTCAAATCCCTTTTTCTCAGAAGAGAGAGCAGGTAGAGTAGTGGGGTAAAAACCGTTAGAAAGCTGGTTTTATGCCATTTGTCAGTAGTCAACATGCCTTGGTCTGGTGAACATCGTGCTTTTGTTATTGAGCGGTTTATCGAATGCGGCGGTTCGATAATTGCTACACAACGTGCTTTTCGAATTCATTTCGGACTCGGGCGTCATGATCCTGTTCCACATCACGCTACGATTAAAGTGTGGGTGTCAAATTTTAGACAGACGAGTTCAGCATTGAAAAAGAAGTCGCCTGGACGTCCCAGGACAGCAACAGGACCTGAAAACGTGGCCAATGTGAGAGCCGCGATTGAACGTTCCCCGCGTCGTTCGGCGCGAAAACATTCGCTCGCTTTGGGGATTTCCAACCGCAGTATTCGGCGAATTTTGCACCGGGACCTCAAAATGCATCCCTACAAAATGGTTGTTGCACAGAAATTAAGTGAAAGGGATTTTGAAACCCGTACGAACCTGTGTCGCGATCTCCGAGAACTGCCAAACGAGCGCCTAAATAAGTGTATCCGCTCCCAAGGACGACATTTGAGTGATGTGCTTTTCAAAACTTAAATTTAAAAATGGCATAAAATTTGCGATATGTTAATAAAAAAAATTTTTTGACAAGCTGAGTGGTTTTAATTTTATAACGTTTTGAAATCGGATAGGTTTTTCTGCCCCACCCTGTACATAGCTAACATTGTCTTGATGGTCTGGTTTTGTCTTTCCGTTGGATTTGCTCGTGGATGGTAATTGGCGTTATATTTAATCTTACATTGGTAGCGTTCTACAAATTTTCGAAAATCTGTACTTCTGTACTGAGGACCATTGTCGCACAACAATTGTCTGGGTACACCAAAAATCAGGAAGACTTCCTCCTCTATCCTCTTTATAATGACTGCAGAAGTGGCTCTTCGTATTGGAAAAATGAGAGAAAACGTACTAAGATAATCGGTCACAACAAGAATGTAAGAGTTTCCCTTTGTAGATTTTGGTAATGGACCCATCAAATCTGTCGATATAACCTCCCATGGTCTTGATGGTTTGGAGTGAGATACTATCTGATCCCGAACGCCTTTAGGGTCATGTTTATACACAGCACACACTGTGCATTTTCTTACATAATTCGCTACATCATGACGCATTTTCGGCCAGTAATATTTTTCCGTTAGTCGGGAATACGTTTTATATATCCCCATGTGTCCAGCTAACGAAGAGTCATGGGCTGACCTAATGAGTTCTGATCTTCGTTCCTTCGGAATGACTAATTTCCAGAAATCTTCCTTTACTAACAGATCAGGATAGTCTTGTTTCACATATTTATATAATCTACCCTCCTGTATGCGCCAGCTAAGAAACTTCAACGGTACTCTTTCTACTTTCATCAACATCTTGTTATACCATTTGTCTTCCACCTTATGTTCAGAGCTTCCTCCAATCTTTACTTCATCCAACACTGGCATGGTCCTAGACAGCATGTCTGGAAGAGCCATTTCACGTCCACTTCGATGCTGAACTTTGAAATCGTACATCTGCAGTTTAATGGACCATCGACCCAAACGACCAGTTGGATCTTTCAAATTCAGTAGCCATTTCAAACAATGATGGTCAGTTACCACTGTAAAGGCAACCCCTTCGATATAAGGTCGAAGCTTCTGTATGGCCCACACTACAGCTAGCATTTCTCTTTCCGATGTCGTGTATAACCTTTCTTGTTTGGATAGTGATCGACTTAGATAGCAAATTACCTTGTCTCCCTCGTCATGAGGTTGATATAGTACGGCTCCAATTCCATATCCAGAAGCATCCGTGGCGATTAAGAACTCTTTAGTGTAATCAGGGCAGCTCAAAATCGGCGCTCTTACCAGCAGTTCTTTTACCTTTTTGAAAGCCATATCGCACTCCGAATTCCATTCAAACTTCGTATTTTTCTTTGTCAATGCTGTAATTGGTGTCATTATAGTAGAGAAGTCTTGGATGAATCGGCGATACCACGAAAAGCTGCCAACGATTCTTCTGACTTCTTTCACCGATGTTGGAGGTTTCACCTCTAGCATAACCCTCACCTTATCAGGGTCTACTCTAAGTCCTTGCTGGTCGATCACTTATCCCAAATACTTCATTTCAGGACGACAAAACTGGCACTTGTCCCAACTGATAGTTATGCCCGCGCTCTTGAGTCTTCTAAAGACTTCCTCTAAAACTCTAAGATGTTCTTCAAACGTTTGCGTCACAATCACGATATCGTCCAAATAAACAAATACAAAGGGTGCCAAATCCGACAGAACTGTATCGATGAATCTCTGCCATGTTGCTGCGGCGTTGTGCAGACCAAACGGCATTCTCTTAAACTGAAAAAGTCCTTTGTGGCAAATAAATGCAGTGAGGGGCTTCGACGATTTTTCCATAGGAATCTGTCAATACGCACTCTTCACATCAACAGTGGATAAATACTTCGCATCTCTGAGCTTGTCCAGCGTTTCTGAAACCAAGGGAAGAGGATAACTGTCACGTTCGGTTTTACTATTCAAAATCCTAAAGTCGACACAGAACCGGTATTTATCAGTGTTCTTCTTCTTGACCAGGACAACAGGGGAGGCCCAGGGGCTATTTGACAGCTCGATCACATCTTGCTCCAACATCACATTAATTTCGTCTTCAATCACCTTCTGTAGTACAGGGGAAACTCGATAACTTCTTTGTCTTATAGGTTGTGATGTGGTCTCAATTTTATTCTCAACCATGTTCGTACAACCTATTCCATTCCCCATAGTTTGTCGATGCTCGTGTACCAGCTCTTCCAGTCGTTTTCTTTGCTCGTTATTCAAACTGGATTCCAAATTATTCAGTTCCAGACTACATAAATCCTTAGGGTTTTCTGCAAAATGCCATTCATTATGTTTCAAATCAGGGATGATACCCATAACAACCCAGAAATCATATCCCAAGATCAACGTATGAGGAATATCAGGCACAACAAGCATTTCAACAATCTTTACTCTGTCTCTCAGTTTAACTGGCACCTCCTATGCTCTTTGCTCTTTGACCATTTGCCACTCTGCAATCCGCAGTGAATTCCGTATTCACTTTTAACTGTAACTTTTTCAAAATCTCCCAACCTTTTCTTCCAATAAAAGTCCTTGATGCACCCGAGTCCAGCAGTCCCAACATTTTATACCCCAGTATATCCACCTCCAAATATGGCCTCTCATCCCCAACGGCGTGGTCCAAGATAAAGTCTAAAATAGGTTTGTAGCCGGACGAAACATTTGATCCCTCTCTAGTCCGACTTTCTAGAAGGGTCGTCGTCCGTTTCCCGAGGAACAGATAGGACAATTCCGTTTAGTGACACCAACCTTCTTACATCCATAACAGTAAATCTTTCTCTTTTCAGCGCATCCAATAGCCTTATGTCCCGCCTTATTGCAGTTGAAACAGATAATCTCCTTCTGCCTCACAGAATCAGTAGTTACACCTATATCAGGGCTTGCTCCTGAAATATCCATTTCCGAAAGCTGTTCCTCTAATTTAACATATGCAAGGTCTGGCTCTAATGAACAATTTCTTCGGGATGACGGACCAGAATCAGCAGGGGACATTCTATATTCTATCCGCTTACACAACATTTTCAACTGAGCAATATTATCAATTTCGAGAGCTCCCAATTGATTTCTGTAAAATGGAGAGATATTTCTCATTAGAATTGCTAGTTTAGCATCTTCGGAAATTGGACAATGTAATCTTTGAAAATATTTTGACATTATAGCCATGTACGTCCCTATCGATTCTTCCGGGCCCTGTGTTCTTCGTTTTATTTCCTCTAAGAGATGCTCGGAATAGAAGGGTGGTTGATACTCCTCCTTGAATTTATTAACTAACTCGTCCCAAGTCTGTACCTCTGCTCGACAATCCTGATAAAACTCGTATGCTCTCCCCTCGAAAAGGTCAATTCCAGATTCCAACAATATCTCCTTTGTGACATTTCTCGCTCGCCTCAGCTTTTCCACTCGTTCAAAAAGAGCTGTAACCGACATTTTCTTCTTATCTCCAGCAAATTTGATTCCCCATTTGTGAGGCAGTATGGGCTTTATGTTACTAGGTCCCAAAGAACTGGAGGTGTTTGGTGTACTTGTGCCAATCGGCATCTGAGCGGCAGCACCAGCAACAGCAAAAGGATCAGGCAAGGCCGCAGCCTGTATACTCCCTTGAAGAACACATAAATTTGGGGGAATAGGTTCCATTTTTCCTTCAGCCTGGGTAGCCTTCGTATTCAACTTGTTAATCATAGATAAAGTTTGGGCCACCAAAAGCCCTCGTTGCTTGAATTCATCAGCCTTGGAGCAAGCCATGTTATCTAGACGTCCCAAAACATGATTGAGTTTCGTTTGTAATTTCAAGAATGTAGAACTCTTCGTATTGTCTGAGAAATCCTCTATCACTTGAACGAGACCATCCAGTTTCTGTGCAACTGCAACCGTGTCCTCCTGTACTGTGAAAGGGTGAGGGGGATAATGTTAACTTCCCCAGACTTCTCCATTTGGCGTGCTAGGGCTAGGTGACTTCTCATTTCTTCTACGGGTCCAGGTGCAATTCCTCTCCATGCTAGTTCATAAGTCAATTCTTCCTTATCTAGGCGATTTATTTCAATTTTTCGTGACATATTTGGTAACTTATCACAACAGTGTTCGACAACAATCAGATTCAACAATTTTCAGAGGTTCAAAAAAGGAATTCAAAATCAATGAATAGGATGAAAATCCCTTCGACAAAATGTGGCCCCACGTTGGGCGCCAGAAATTTAACCTTGTCTCTGATAGTTAACCACAGTTAGCTCTTGAGCCGGAGACGGGGTGGATTCAAAAACCAGCTTTCCTCTATGATATATTTAACAATCAAAATGAGTGGGCGCCAACGTATTTAGATTACACAAAAAATATGAAGGTTGAGGAAAATACTTAAAGCCCAACCTTGAAAATAGATCTTTAAACGTAGCAGATATGATATTATAGCATTTCCCAAATCGTGATCACGAGCGGTTAACAAGATTGTGTCTCATCAAGTGTATACATATAATAAGGATATCAAAAAAAAGGTAAAAATGATGAGTAGGACTTGCGGTTGTCTTCAGGGCTTTGCAGACCAGTATTGTAGTGATTCGAGTACCAGAACCATAAAATGGCGTGGATGAGTAGGTAATGGCCGCCTCCAAAGTCGTCCTTTTGAGAAACCCAGTCGAAATTTTAAGTAGGTGGCACAACGAACCCTAAAAAGAACAATAACGCATCTGACGAACAATCCTTCCACGGAATTAAGTTAATAATTGAGACCATTCTCACCTCTGTAAGAGGGTTCTTCTTTCTCTCAAGATCTAACGCGTGAAACAGGTATTCAGCTTTTGATTTATCCCCAAATTGGGTTCGGACGGTCTAGTTCCTCCAACTAACATACAAGTAGACCTCCTATATGGAAATTTCCTCTAATCCCTCGACGGTACCAAGACTATGGTATTCACTAGCAAATTTCCTCCAAAAATCTAAAGCCTGCTTCAATCTCTAATTCTCTAACCAAACTCCTCGAAATCTGCTTCCGGTGTTTCCGTCAAAACTGACGTATGAAATTTTCCACTACTGCCAACACTAGTTCTTAGGAGACGAAATGAAGAAACGTCAATGCCTCACCCATCTGTGATCGCGCCGTGTCACCGAAAACATATACAGTTGGCGACCGTGACAAAAGAAAACAATAATATAACCTCATTCGCTGTCCAAACGAAAAAATCGAAATTATTCCGTTACAGTGTTTACGAGGACAAAGAAAAACAAAGAAATTTAATTTATAGGATTCCTTGCTCTGACTGTGAGATGGTCTACGTAGGGCAAACAACACAACATCTAAAAAAGAGAATCTCACAACATAGGAATGACATAAGAATATCTGGAAAGACCTGTGCTTTGGCTGAACACTGCCGGAATGAACTACTTGATATGAGATTTGATGACACTGAAATCAAAGAGTAGACACAAGAGACTTCACTCCCCCTATTTATGAATGAAATCGCGAACATCGTTTGATTGACCTTGAAAGTCATTTGTGAATGACGAGGTCTAATCGAGGGGTGCCAATAACAGCCCAGTATTTTCTACCATGGAGGTAAAGGACCAATAACAAACAAGCTGTCCGGGAATAGCCGACGGATTATCGATTTTGTAATTCGGCATTCTTCGTACAGAACTATCAAATATGTTTTTTAGGTTATATAAACAATAATAATAATTTTCATAAATGGATCTGGCGAAGATTGAAACTATTGACTATAATTTACATATAGATATGATAATTTATTTAATTAGTGAGTCCTCTATTTAGATTATTTCATTACATAGATAATTTTCAAATTGCAAATCTGAATACGAATCCTCTACACGGTTTTTCTTCATATTTCAATTTGTACTGGAAACTGGAATGTATATGATAAAACCTCGCATAAAAAATATGAAACAGAACTACCTACTGACCTGAGTGATTATACTAAAAATGAAATTTCAAATAATTAGATCGTTGAAAGTATTCAAAAATATTACAGAGTACATGTTTATTATTTTTGTTGTTTAGGGATTTTTCTTGTTGGCTTGATTTGGAGTTTGTTTTTTTCACCTTATTTAAGGAGAGGTTATTCGCCAATAAAGTGTTATATTAATATACTTTGTTCATTTATTTCTCAATCACTGATTAATGATTGAATGTACAATCTAAGGATTGATTCTTCAACAACCTTGATCTCATTATTGTTTGAATAATTCCTATAGAAACAAATTGGATTTATCTAAGAAATGTGCTTCAGCAATATCAGAACAACAAATAGAAATTATTGATTTATTCATAAATATACATAGCAAACATAATTATTTCATTAATGAAGTATTCCTTCTCATGGTACCTCTGGCACAACATTTGCTCAAACATCTACACCTCATGAACAGTTCTTCAAAAGACTTCATTGCCAATTGATTTTAAAATGTTTTTTTGAACCATGAAACAAAAATTATTTCCGAGTGATCTGCCAACATCTAAAACACAAAGAACAAAAAATTGTTGTTTGTAGAAAATGCTCCTGCGTTATATGCACTTTTGTCAGGAGCAATTTTTTCATACAATGTTGCCTAACAAATAATATCAAATTAAATATAACTTATCTTCAGAACTACCTCCCTTACAATCTACATGTGAGGAAATGCAGCCTGCTGCTTCGGAACTATTCTCTCGGTGGTCATGCTTCTCCTTCAAACTCAGGATCAATTTCTGAAAATATATATCATCAAAAAGCCTAATTACCATAAAAATGGTGCAGGGTGTAATATTACAAATAAAAAAAAATTAAATTAGTATCCCAATCCTACACAAATTTCAACTTCCCAAGATTTCACTGTTGGATTCCATTTTCATGAACGAACTTGTTCCATACTCTCTTATCCATAGATCTTGCCTCATTCCATGTTTGTCCTCTCTCGTTGATTATTCCGGTCAAGGTGTTATTCCACGTTTGCTCTGGTCTTCCTCTTCTGAACTTTGGCAAACTTCTCCCTTGTCTTCTTAATCCCGCTTTAGTGTGAATTCAGGCTTATTACACGATTTTTTTTTCATATTTATATTTTATATTCTTTCAACAATTTTCCATTTATTCCTCTTTTTTCAAGCATATTCCATAATTTCTCTCTCTTCACCTTTTCGAAGGCCTTCACCAGGTCTATGAATCCTATATATATTTTTCTTCTCTCCGTTCTTACTTTTTGGAATAGTATTTTCATTGTGAAAACATGATCTTGAATGCTTCTTCCTCTTCTAAATCCGCTCTGTGTTTCTTCCATTGATGTTTCGATTTTCTCTCTAATTTTCCTGTCCAATATTTTCCTATACATTTTCATGGCCATGCTTAGTGAAGTTATGCCTCGGTAGTTACTACAATCCTGTTTGTCACCCTTTTTGAAAATCGGAACTATCAAGGCTGTCTGCCAATCTTCTGGGATAATTTCTTCATTCCATACCCTTTCAAAGATTCTCAACAAAGTTTTCAATCCATTCTGTCCCAAATTTTTGATCATTTCCGATGTTATCTTGTCACATCCTGGTGCCTTTCCATTCTTCAGCATTGTAATCGCCTGCTTTAGCTCTTCCAGATTTATTGTTCCATCTTCATTCACCTCTACATTTTCGCCTCTTTGTGCTTTCAATTCCTGAAAATAACAAAATGAAATGAAAAAGAAGTGAAATAACAAATGATAACTTTACTTAGGTTAAGGAATCTTTACCTATTGATGTGTTAGTATTCGTAACTTTCTGTTTTTATTATCTCTTCTTTTATTGTACTCCTCAGACTTGAAATTTCGATTAGCGTATTTAACTATGTAATATAGCCGCATTCTGATAAATAAATTCAAGAAATATTTATATGGAAACTGTGGACAAGGGTGGTCCAGAGGAATAGTGCTCAACTTTTCAAACAAATATTTCCCAGGATTTTTCAAGGCTGCCGAAACTACATTCTCTATTAATGTTTCCTCCAACAATGAAACATAGGCGACAAATGAATCATCGGGCATCAATAATCTTCCTGCCAACTTTCCTGTTCTTTTACCATATTTATCAGTGTCTCCTGCAACTTCAACTGATTAAAAAAAATTATGACATAATGCAGAAGATGTACCCTTGAAGAAACAAAACAGCTTGCTTGAATCCAATGTATCTGTTTTTGAAGCATAATGCTGACATTCTGAGCAGCTGTGTTTTCTCAGACATTTTCTCAGAAGATAGCCACTAATATATTGCTCCACGTTTTTACTTGGCAAATCACTTCTTCTAAAATCTGCATTTGTTATCTATAAATTGATCATAAGTATTAAATTGGTAAAAAATATTTATTTGTTTCAATTTCATAATCCCAGTTTATAAATACGAAGCCCAAGCTTTAACTTGATATATACATGCGGCAAATACTATTTTAATGGTCTTTTGAAATCAATTATATAGAAAAAACCAGGAACATTATTTTCCAATAAATATGTTATCTACAAGATGATCATATAATTGTGAAATTAGTAGATGGTTTCATTCCACATTGCAGTTTAAGCCCAAGCTTGAAATTGAACTACATAAAATACAGCAAACCCTACTATCTGTATAGACAGGATGTTATAAGTTGCTTTTAAAACTATTTCCAAATCACTACACAACCAATGTTTCGTCCTCATAACGAGAAAACTCTCCTCAGTGTTAATATATTAGGCAAGCATAATTTAGTTTCATCATATTACTCACCACACATTTGTGACCCCCAAAAAGAATCGTTAAGTTTAAAATCTTTCTTGAAGTGCATAAACGAATAAAGGAGAGCTATTGAAAATATACGCCCCTTTTATAGATTCATGTCAAATTATTAAGATAAATATCAAAAATAAACAGAAATATAATTCTGAAGAAAATCAAAACATAGTATTTCAAGCAACCACTACCATACCTTGAAGGTAATATTTTCATTGTTAGTTACTAATGGTTCTACAGCTACTGTTACTTTCTCTACGGTTTCTAGTAGGAGTCTGTCTATGTCAGCAGCACAGTTAAAAGTTTCCTTACAATCCAGGAGGTCCATGCAACATAGTTTCTTGAAAGCATGCATAAACTGTATAGGGGTTGGATTTACAGAATTGCCTCCTTGCTGTCTTATCTTACCGAAGAAGTTTTCAATGCAATCTTGATTTAATCGTCTTGTATTCATTTGTGTCATTCCCTCTTCCTTCAGAGTCTGCCATAATCCCATTATACTCTTGATCGTGATTTGAAAACAAGGTATGCTTTTGAATGTTCCTGTGATGTCTCTTTTACCATTATTACTTTTTTTGAAGACTTTCATGTTTTTTAAACTCTGTAGTATATTCAGTAAGAATTCTTCTTGTTTTTGGCATCCTGTGTATGGTCTTCTGTGTTGATTAGTACTCTTTGTTGTACTAGAGTTCAGTATGTCAAATAAATGATCGAATCTTTCTAAAAAATGGGCCGTGCCTTCTGCTGATGAGCTCATTTCACCAGTTGCCATATGTGTACACAGGGCTTCAAAATATTAAAAAAGAAATTATTCGACATGAATTCCCTACAGTTTGTATTATATTCCCACCAGCAGCCACTGATGAACTAAATACTTGGGTTGCATATTTAACTCTCATCTTTTGAAAATTGGTAGGGTATACATGGGCATCAGTCAACTTTGTGCCCATTCTCAAATCTTTCACCTTCTCTAAATTATATAGTTCTTCAATGAATTTCCAATCTGCCACCTTATCTTCAAAACGGACTTCATTTTTCAACAGCAAATTTCGCATACATTTCATGAGATGGGGTGCATCAAAAATATAAAACAGTTTCCTACCATGCACCTGGAATATTTCTGTGTAGTGATCTTTTACTTTAAACACAATTTAATAATTACCTGAAACATACAATTTTTAGTGGTTACACCCAATTGTTTGGAAAATGAAACAAAGTTAGAGCCCATATCGGAAACAAGAGCTCTAACATCCAGTCCTGCTTCTTCCATTTTTTCCACACATTGATTAACAATATCTTTAATGTCGGATACTTTACAACTCGAGTTTATGAAAAAATATCCCAAAGGTTGTTTCCAGTTAGCATGAATTCCTCTAGCCATAATTACCAAAGCATTTTTAGCGGGAACATATTTTTTTCCTTTTCCTAAAATTACGAATGACAATCAGATATTTCTGTCTACATTATGATTTCAAGTCATCCAATGAATAAATAAATTCCAACCTAAATCATGAAATCCAATAATTTCATCATTTTTGAGATCATAATGTATGTTTGCTTTCAGGGAAACCTCGTCCATTGAAAGAATACAGATCCTTTCTAATCCACTTTTGTCTTGAAGCTTCCATTTTATGTTCCTGAATACAAAATTATTAAATCCAGGTTGTTTTTGAATATTTGATGTCATTCTTTGTAGGGTTACCACCGATGGAAAACAATAATTTTTCACCAGACATCTGTAGGCTTTTGGACCTGAATAATAGAGGGATAAGGCATGTTGCTTGAATTCAGAAGTATATCTTCGTCCTTTCGGCTTCCTTTCATGTAGATCACACACAAGTTTGGCAATATTTCCCAAAAATTTTGGAAGATATGCGTGGCACCCTTTTTTGAAATCTTCTTTGGAAATTGTATCTTGAGAATCCAGTTCGTTCGAGGAATTTCCCACCTTAATGTTTTCAAATTTCAATCTTTTTATTGTTGTATACTTGACCTGAGAAAGATGATTTTTCATTAAGATTTCAAATTCTCCAATTCATTTTCCTACCTTGTTTATTCTTCTCAATTTATTTTTTCTTGGAGTACTCGATGAAATATCCTGTGTTGTTTGTGTTCCGGAATCAACACCAATTTAGACTGATTGAGTTTCCACATCTACATTGGTTTTTACCTGAAACAAATTCAAAGTGGACACTGCAGTTTTATCCAAATAGCGACCAACCATAAGATGTGGTTCAAAATGAAGACTACAAATCCTATTATTAGCAGACAATAGGGACGCATCCTTATTCATTATTTTCTCATCGTTGCACGCCAACTTCCAATATATTTGTCGTTGTTCCTCAGCCTTAGGAAATCTGAAAAATCTCAAACTATTGTTAGCTCCAGCACCGCAATAATAACTGGGACAATTTTTGGTTGCACATTTTTTGGTTTTTCTAATATAATTCTCCATTTCAAAATGCAGCACAAATCTGTAACAGAATTAATTGAGTAAACAGTATCGTTTTAAGAAAAACGTTTTATTCAGCTTCAGAAAAATCGTTTGCAAGATCGTTTCTAAAAAGTTTCAAAAACGTTCTAAGCTTTGCGATTTCTTTTTCCAAATGGACAGAATTACAGGCGGGATTTCTGCTCGTCAGTTTGAAAAGAAAGAGAGCGAGAGCGCATGTCAAAGAGGATCAACTCCATTTACGAGAACCCATAAATTGACCATATTCACCGTCGCCATACTGTTGTGCGACAATACCAACCACTCAGGGTTCCAACATCGAATAACGAAAGTCACTAATTTCTTAGGACCGCGAAAGTTTAAATGGACATATTTTGATGTCAGTTTTTTTAATTTTAGACCTATTTCTTGCCGAATAAGACGTCTAATTGACGATTTATTACTGACACAACAACCATGGCCTCCCCTATACTGATATCTACCCATATTTCTTGGATTTTATCACAAAATACTTAACCAAAGTTTATCACCAATTTTATATAACCTCTCATACCACATACCATTCTAATAATCTGATAGTATTTTTGATAAACTCAATATTTCTCCGTTGGGAACACTGGGTAGTTGGTATTGTCGCACAACAATATGGCGACGGTGAATATGGTCAATTGCGTATCCTCTTTACATCAAATCGGCGTAGTATTATTCAAGGTCGAAGAACTGATATTTGCCGCCAAGCCTAAGTGATTTCTCTTGTGTCTACTCTTTGCTGAAATACTGGACAAGGAGGCTAATTATAGAAAACGATCATTCCTGGAAATGTTTCATATCATAACTAATGATAATATCATGAATCATAGATCTGATATACAGAACATCAGTAATATGTACACTTACCTTTTCAGATTGCACAACAATAGACGAGAACCGCATAATAGTGGTATTGGTTAACTGCATTGGAAATGATTAAATGCTACACGTCCACCTGGTATATGAATTGAGCAAAATGTGAGGGTGGATACTACTGGATACACATAAACACGTGTTTAAACAGGATTTATTCTTGAATTAGAGGTTAATTGTACAGGTACAAACTTATGAACTAAGGAGAACAAAATGGATGCTTCATCGTTGCTGAAGGTGTGACGCCGTGATCTATTCGTGTCTCGACAGAACTGGCATCATCCACCATTAGATATTTTCTAGTCGCGCATGCGCATTGCGCACCAGACTGAACATAGAGAAGTTGTCATCAGGTTGTTTTATAGAAGTGGACTGGCGCCAAATCTACCTTGGCCAGCAGTTCTTACTTCAACACCCCCTCCCAAACTGAGGATATGACAACTGCTCAACAGGTAAGACATATACAGATAACAAATAAGTTCCAACCAACTGATTACAGATAAACAGAATTTATACAATGTAATGATTTTTAATATAATAGTATGATAATTTATATAAATCAAGCCCTAAACCTAAAACAACAGGATTGTCAGTGGAACTTGTAGAGAGCTGTTACTGTGAGGCAATCGAAAAGGGTTTTTTCTAGAGAACCAACTTTCCTGAATATTTTGTATGGTATCAATACATTGTGTCCAGGGACCGGAGACCCTTCCACAAGTGATATTATACCATCAGATCAACAGATACATATAACAGATCAACGGATACATAATGTTCTATCATAAAGAACCAACTTGATTAATTCGTCACACACACACACTACATGTGTGTCTGAATCTTTTTTTTCGCATCTATCATTACCAGGGGCCGAAGATCCTTCAAATCAAGACACTAGTATTTATAAAAGTATGTAACCAGGGACCGGAGACCCTTCTACATGACTTGAATAAACACTTCAACATGTAAGCATATTGATTGAAGTATATGTTCAGGGACCGAAGAACCTTTCAATATGACTCCGAAAAATACACAACAGATTTTAGTATTGTCAAACTTTGTTTCCAGGAACGAAGAGCCTTTCCACAATATATAGACAAATACTAACTAGACATTATAGTATTATCACAGTATGTGATAATAAACAACAGATAACTGAAAAAAATACTTGGTTATTTGTATACAAATCAACTGAAAAATCAAGCCTCATAGAATACAAGGTAATCACGAAACTTACTTAACTTTGCTGCACTTAAAGGTTTTGTAAGAATGTCAGCAATCTGATCATAAGTATTAAACTTCACAATATTAATTTTCTTGTCTCTTACATGTTGACGTATCAATAAATATTTACGGTCAATGTATTTTAAACGACTTTTACTTGGAATCGAGCCAAATAACCTGCAAAAGATATATCTGGTCTTGTAAACAAACTTAAATACAACAGAGAGCCTATGGCTTTCTTGTACGGAAAATCTGCTTCATTAGTAACTTCAGGAACCTTATGACTTCCTTGAGGAACCAATGGAGTATCAACTGAATTTGAGTTTTCCATTCGAAATTCTTTTAGCATTTCCTTCACAAATTGAGTTTAATGAAGGAACAACTGATTTTCTGATCTACTGATTTCCAAACCAAGAAACTTTGAAGGAAAGCCAAATTGTTTGATATTAAAACGTGACTTCAACATATTGACATTATCTTGAATAAGTTTTTCACAACCACCTGTAATTAATAGATCATCAACATATACTATATGTATTATACAAACATGGTTCACGTATAAATTTGGTTCAAAGCCAGAATCCTTCAGAAAATTATCAAGTGTCATAAACCAACATTTTGGTGCTATCGATAATCCGTAGAGAGCTTTTCGTAACTTCAAAATTACCTTTGTTTTATCCAGATCGATTCCTTCAGGTACACTTACATACTTTGGTCTATCAATTTCACCATAAATAAATGCTGTTTCGATATCCAACTGTTCAATATGCCATTTTCTAGAAACTGATAATGCAAATAATAATTTAACAACAGATAGAGCTGGTGTAGGAGATGCAGTTTCCTCAGGAGTATACTTTTCAGTATCTTTGCATCCTACAACAACTAAACGAGCCTTATATACACCATCATCTTTAACTGTAAATACCCATTTCAGAGGAATACTTTTCATACCTTGTTTTCTTTCCGCAATTTCCCAAACTTTATGTTGGTTTATTGCTTCAAGTTCAGACTGAATGACAGTCACCCACTTACTACTTTCTGAATTGGTGATTGCTTTCAGATACGTTTGAGGTGTTTTACTTGTTTCATATATCTTTGAATCATATACAAAACCAAATGGATTCAAAATAATGGCATTAACTGAAATGTTTGTTACATCAAGTCCACTAATTTCATTACTATCAAAATCGTCTAACTGAGAGATTTCTTCATATTCTATCTCATTATTTATCTGAGAATTTACTGAAAGATTTTCTAACATATTTGTAGTTTGTTGTTTGATTAACTGAATTACTTCAGCTCCTTTGTACTGGATTTCCAGTTCCTAAAGAGTCCGATACTTGTACAACTGATATGATTTCAACAGGATTGTTTGCATCAGATACAACAGAATTGCCAGCTAGGGGCACAACAGTTATGTCCGTATTGGACTCAACAGAATCAGATGAAATTATAAGTTCATCACTTTGGACCGACAACTTTGATTCATACGACTTGTAAGTCACATTTTCGTTAATTAAAACATTATAAGATGTAATTGTCTTATGTGTTTTAGGATCATACAACAGATAGCCAGTATCGGTATACCCTACTAAATACATTGTACTAGATCTTGCGTTCAACTTTCTACCTTTTGGAACATTTTCATTTTTAACTTCTGCCTGTGAACCAAAAATTCTTATATATTTCAGATCGGCTTGTTTTCAATCACCACCTTTGGACCGTGTTGTAGCGACGCTTCTAGATATTGTAACACTTGTGCATTGTACATGAGTTTTTCTTCATGAGTGATTGTACACTTTGGTCCACCCATGTCATTTTCCAGAAATTGAGAGCGTCCTAATGCTCGCATGTCACGTTCTACCCTAAGTTTCCAGGATCGGAAATTCAAGTGACCCTTGAGTTTGTCACTGATTTCAAAATGTGGTATCACAAAGGCTGGCATGTTGACCTTTTCTGTAGTGGCAATCTCCGAACCGCTACACGAGGATCATTGATTATTGATGTTCCCAATTTTTGGGCCAGCAATTGAACAAAACTTGGGTTCGACAGCATCTCCATGAAATTGTCTGGAATTTCCATCGACATCTCGGTCACGTTGAATTGATCTTGATCCATTTCTTCTTGGTTCTCTTCTTGTTGATTCTGGAACTGGATTTCATCTGGTACTGGTTTCCCTTTCACGAACTCTGCTACCATGTGAGGGTGGATACTACTGGATACACATAAACACATGTTTGAACAGGGTTTATTCTTGAATTAGAGGTTAATTGTACAGGTACAAACTTAGGCTGACTTCAAAAACTTAAAAGTTTCTGACTTTTGTTTCAACAGGAAAATTTGTGCATATCTTGAATAATCATCAAGAACAATTAAAACATACTTTTTCTTAGTGAATTGTGTTGGCGGATTGATAACTAACAGATCATCATGAAGAATTTCACAAGCTCTACTAGCTCGATCTCTTTCTTTCGCACATGTTTTTCTGGTCATTTTTGCTTACGAACAGATTGTACAATTACAATTCAACAACTTTAGGCAGTTTTCCTAAATAAGATGAAGATATATGACCCATTCTACGGTGCCACATACTACCTTCTTGAGCCAACATTTTTAACTGATTACGAGTGAATCTTTTACGAAGCTTACGTTTTTCTCTTCTAGTATTATTAACCTTTTTATTGGTTTTGATAACTGAGAGTTTCATTTCACTAATGGAATTTTCTTTTAAATTAAACATCTTTTTTATACTTTTATTTTTATTTTCTTCAAAACTAATTTCGTTTGTTCCACTGAAATGTATTCTTGCTGATAGTCTATACACGCCATCTGATACATAAAGTAGGGAGATTTTTCTAATCAATTTTCTAGACAAAATAAAACCATTATTAGCATTTCACACTAGACTTGTCCCGAACTGAACATTAAATGCACGGACACTGAGAACGTTATCCCTTACTACTGGGACATACCTACTGAACATTAGCTAGTTGTACAATGTGCGAACTTATTCCAAACTGTACAAGTAATGGAAGTGTTCCTTGACCCATTGACACTATGTTCTCAGTTTCTGATGCCAAATCAATAGATATGGGCTCATTTTAAGCCTCATAATTCACCAGTATATTTTGTACATTCACCACATGGTGAGATGCACCAGAATCAACCAGGAATGTTGCAAACGTACAGAAATTGTTTAAATCAAACAGTGACTTACTAGATTTGTATTCCTTCAGTTTTCTACAATCTTTCTTCTCATGTCCTTTCTTGTGGTAGTAAAAGCAGAATCTCTCATTATTTGTACAAGCAGCTGCTCTGTGAAACATCAAACCGCATTTTTTGCAGCTGGCCTCACGCTTTTCAGCTGGTGTCATTCTTTTGATCCTCTCCAGTTGATCACTAGATTAAGGAGTATTACTCCCTTTCTTTTCCTTGACTGATGAAAGACTTTTGTAGGAATATTTATCCTTCCTTCGATGGGGGTCTCTGAATGATCTATCAGATCTACTCTCTAAACAGAAATCACATATATTATTATCACTCTTTCCACATTTAATGCAGAGAACTGAAACTGAATCAAGATTATTAGTGAACATATATTCTCCAACGGGACAATCAATACATAAGGAACATATAGTGTGAACTTCGTTGATCTCAGTATCGAGATTCCTACCTGGTTCATCAAAACATTCAGAACAAATATCATTTAAACTCTTTCCTTTCTTGCTTTTGTTTTATATTGCATTTTTATTTTCAATTGTAATTTATACTATTTTTTGTCTAGCTATGTGCATTTCTATCTATTTTTAATTTTATTTGAGTTTATAGAATTTTTCTAAACTCTTACCAAATACATAATAATAATAATAAACTACTTGAATACATACTGCTTTCCACTTCTCTGATATACTGGCTGTTTGCCACCTCTAAAAAAGCATTCGTAACAAAATCGTATGTCCTTGTCACCTCCGGTAATGTCGTCATTGTTGTGAAAAATGCTAAAAAGCCATTAGCATTCTTCACCTTGTGCAGAAAATTCGCCACGGCGATTTTTGGATCCAATGGGACCCCTAATTCTTTGAATTCCTGGATCGCCTTCTCAAACTGTGTGACGAAGATAATCGGATTCATCTTCGGGTAGTACACCGTCTTTCCACAATTGTCCAGGATTTCAAACATCTTCTGTACATCATTTTTTCCAAACATTTTTGTGAGTTTTTGGAATGCTTCTGCTGCAGATCGTTCGTTTTCAATCACCACCTTTGGACCGTGTTGTAGCGACGCTTCTAGATATTGTAACACTTGTGCATTGTGAGTTTTTCTTCATGAGTGATTGTACACTATTGTCCACCCATGTCATTTTCCAGAAATTGAGAGCGTCTTAATGCTCGCATGTTACTTCTACCCTTAGTTTCCAGGATCGGAAATTCAAGTGACCCTTGAGTTTGTCACTGATTTCAAAATGTGGTATCACAAAGGCTGGCATGTTCACATTTCCTGTAGTGGCAATCTCCGAACCGCTACACGAGGATGATTGATTATTGATGTTCCCAATTTTTTGGGCCAGCAATTGACCAAAACTTGGGTTCGACAGCATCTCCATGAAATTGTCTGGAATTTCCATCGACATCTCGGTCACGTTGGATTGATCTTGATCCATTTCTTCTTGGTTCTCTTCTTGTTGATTCTGGAACTGGATTTCTTCTGGTACTGGTTTCCTTTTCACGAACTCTGCTACCATGTGAGGGTGGATACTACTGGATACACATAAACACGTGTTTGAACAGGGTTTATTCTTGAATTAGGGGTTAATTGTACAGGTACAAACTTATGAACTAAGGGGAACAAAATGGATGCTTCATCGTTGCTGAAGGTGTGACGCCGTGATCTATTCGTGTCTCGACAGAACTGGCATCATCCACCATTAGCAACCATTATATATTTTCTAGTCGCGCATGCGCATTGCGCACTAGACTGAACATAGAGAAGTTGTCATCAGGTTGTTTTATAGAAGTGGACTTGGCCAGCAGTTCTTACTTCAACATCAACAACTATCTGGTTAATGAATTCACGGCTAAGACCAAGATAACCGATTGATTTTGTTGACTGCTTGTCAATTGTCTTTTTGACGTGACTCGAAGATTTTTGTTTGGTTTTGTTCCTTTGTACCTGTTTGCTGTGCTGTGCAAGATATGAAAAATTTTTATATGATCGAAGAATGTGTTTTATGGTTTCTTGTAGAATTATGACACTCCTGATATGAAAACGGAGACAAAAAATAAATTTTTTTATCAACCTCAAATTATAGATTCGCTTCATTCTTTATATTGTATACATTAAACATCACTAAATAAATGCCAATTTTCAGCATCCTGAAGAAGATGGCGATGTTCATCGAAAAGTAGATGCAATAAACAAGAGTACACAATTTAAATTGATTTTTTAATGAACTGAATATCCCTTAAATTTAAACTACAGTAATATGTTGAATGTAGGCCTTATGCCGTTATAAAACTCAATGTAGTGTTACTCTATGATTGTGTCAAATTAAAAATGTCATATATATAACCTAAAAATAATAGAACTGTAGTCGGTGGTCTGTAATGAAGAAACAAAGATTTAATCGTTTTTAATATAAAAATTCTATAAAAATCTATGTGAAAATACCACATAACGTCAGGTTATGGGCCTAGATCTCTAAAAAATAAAAGTTATAAATCATGAAACTCTCCAAGATGACTCAGGAAAATGAAGAAGTGAAAGACCTCGCCAGTCTTCAAGACCCAGCGTCTTTCGCTATGTGAGACTTCGAGATCAGAATCCTTTTCGCCACAAAAGATTTAATCGACATTGTCGATGGTACAGAAACACTAGAAGATTGTGACGATGAAAAAAGTGAGAAAAAGTGGAAACAGAAGGACAGTAAAGCCAAATATTACATCTTGAAAACCATTGATAAAAACGTTAAAACCCATGTTTTGTGCTGTGAAACTTCACATGTAATGTATGAAAAACTTAAGTCAATATTTAAAAGAGACTCTTCTCAGAGGGCACAACAATTGCTTCAAGAATTCTACAGCTTCAAGTATAATCAATCAAAAGTTATGGCTGGCAACATAAGCGCTATGCAAAATCTTGCCTTCGAGATGAATAAATTACAGAAAGAACAAATCACAGATAACATGCTCATTCCAAAAATATTGTCTGTTTTACCAGAGGAAATCAACCATTTTACTACAGCATGGGATTCCACAAGAGAAGAAGAAGAAGCTATAGAGAATTTGATTGGAAGACTTATCAGAGAAGAATCAAGACTGAAAAACAACAACGATGAAAGAGTTGCCTTCAAAACTACTTTCAAGAAGAACAAAAAAAGTTTCAAACCATGTCCTATATGCAAAAAAACAAACCATAAGGAAGAAGACTGTTTCATCAAGAATAAACGAGAGTCCAAGCAGAAATATCCAAAAGAAGACAAAAATAAACCCTGTTCAATATGCAAAAAAACTAATCATAAGGAAGAAAACTGTTTTTTCAAACCTGGTGGAAAATTCAACAATCAGAATAATGGCAGAGACAACAATAAAGACAAAATCTCCTTTTATACATGTGAAGATGACTCCGTAGAAGAGATGAACAGAAGAAAGACAAAACAACCTCAAGAAGCCGAAATACACATTACTGGAGAAAATAAAGATTTGGTGATAGTAGTAGATAGTGCATGTACTGGACACATGTGTAACGAAGAAAATCTACTGACAAATCTAAGGAATTATAATGGAACTGTCAGAATTGCCAAACAAGGAAGTTCAATGAATATAGTTGCTTCGGGTGAGTACGAAGGAGAAAACTGTATTTTAAAAGAAGTGTCATATGTTCCAGATCTCAGCAGAATTCTCATATCCGTTCATGCAATAACAGAAAGTAACTGTGATGTTCTGTTCACGAAGACCAGTGTAAAAGTCCTAAAGGATAAAGTTACTATTTTAGAGGGAGAAAAGACCAAAAATGGCTTATACGAGTTGAAAATAAAACCGCAGAGTGAATCCTCCTTCCTATCTGAAAAAGAAAAACAAGAGTGGCATCTTAAATTAGGTCATCCTAGCTCTGACCACACTTCTAAAATAACAAAAATCTGCAATGGTCTACCACATGAATTATGCTCTCCAAAAACATTCTGTGAATCATGTGCAAAAGCCAAGTTAACCAGGAAGCCATTTTCAACTGTTAGAGAGAGAGAGCAAAAAGACCTCTACAAATAATACATTCAGATTTGAGTGGACAAATAGATCCTCCTACATACAGTGGCGGCTTTTCCCATGAGGCAGGTGAGGCAGTGCCTCACCAATAAACGTCGAGAATTACACGTATAAATATCATATATTTACATATTAATTATTTATTCAATCAATTAAAATTGTTTTCATTATCTTCTTCCATACGCATTTATATCGAAATTTCCCTTCATTATATAGAAATAAAATGCGTCTCCGGTTGGGTCTAAGTTTAAGTATCTCACGATTTCTGGGTTTCCAACTCCCAGTAAACGGCAGAGGCAGGCCTCACAGTCCTCACACTGCCTTTCTTTACGCGTCATTTTACATCATAGGGAACGGACGGCAGGCGAGAAAACCGCACCCCTAAGCGACAAATATTACGTTGAGTCTGAGGCTAGCCTCTTAATATTCTATCGCGAAGGGCAAACTGTAATTATTCTGCACTATTCGGGAACTAGTTCTTTAATCTATGAACTCGGGTTAGTTTTCAAATTGGGTTCGATTTGTAAAAATAGTTTTATCTGTTTTTCGTGTAGATTAAGGTTTTTTTGTGTTCATATGATGTCTTTCAATCTTATTACTGAATTCAATTTCCATCGGAGACCCGAAGGCGAAATGTATTTAACGGGACCGATGGGACGTTACGAATTCCCCAGTTAGATGTAAACGCTCGAAAGACTTGTGATTTTTTTTATTTTTCAGGTAATCATCAAAGTTTTTGGCGTAATTCTTATGGGGATAAATCATTCAAGAAGTAAATCGATCTATTCCAGATTTGAGTGAATGTCTTGAGAATATTACGCAACTGAACTGACGAAGAAGAGAGTTCACTAGAATTAGTTATTTATAGGTATATGTACATATACAGAGTGTCCTACTAGTGCAATGAAGTAGATAATCTCATTACTTACGTCAGTTACGGAATAATTTTACTGCAAAAATGGTTGCTCTTGCACTGATATATCAGCCTAAAATAATAGTAGATACCGGCCACAGGGTGTTCGTTTGAAGCGGTATTACTGGTATCAGAATTAGGTCAGTTTGTTCTAATGGTAACCACTTCATATTATTTCATCTCGTAGTGCCAAATTAGTATTTCTATTCATTGGCATCAACATTTTTCTTGAATTATCCGGCGTGGCTGAGATATAACGAAAAAATTATGGGAAAGTGGAAGATTTTACTTCATTATAAGAGTGACATAAACTTTAATGTTCTGGTTAATGGGTGTTTCTAATCTGATGATATGATGAAAAGCAACTTGCTTGTAGAGGATGTTCTTAACAAGGTCGAAAATTGAAGAATTTCAATAAGGATGCTCATTTTCTTCAACTGGCTTCAAATTACTTTTTATACACACCCTTTAAAATGTTTAGTTTTCGAGTAAGATAATCCTTCATCGCTAGAAGTAAATATTTTACGAAGCAAAATGTTTCTCGAAAAAGATGACCTTGAGTATGCTAGCGATAAAGAATTATTCTAATCATCAGTTTTGCAATAGCCTTTTTCACGGCAGGGAATCTTTTTTCCCCGATGTGCCTCACCACCTTAAACTGTCACGAGCCGCCACTGCCTACATATGATGGATACAACTATTACATGACAGTAATTGACGATTATACCCATTTTTGTACAACTTACTTGCTTAGGTATAAATCAGAAGCTGAAAGATATTTAAGAAAATTTATCCTGGAAAGTGGGAATCAACATAATCTAAAAGTAGCAAAATTAAGATGCGATAGAGGAGGTGAGTACTCAAGTACACAGCTTAAAAACTGGTGTGAAGAAAAAGGGATAGTACTTGACTACAGCATTCCACATACCCCCCAACTTAATGGAAAGGCAGAAAGAATGAACCTTACCATAATGAATAAAGCAAGGGCACTCATAGCTGATTCAAGGCTCAAGAAAGAAATGTGGGGAGAAGCAGTACTGACCGTAACATACCTGATCAACAGAAGTCCAACAACTAATCAACAAGAAACACCTGCAGAGAAATGGTATGGAAAACGACCAGACCTCTCCAAACTGCAAATTTTTGGATCAAAAGTTTGCAAAGAATCTAGGACACCTAAAGAAACTTGATGACAGGGCAAAACCATATATTTTTGTCGGATATGCTTTTAATGGATACAGGCTTTTTGATGAAAAAGAAAGGACTATAATTGTGTCAAGAGATGTATTGTTCGAAGAAGAAATGACGGAAGATATAAAAAGAAGGAATCTAATTGTCGAAGATGAAGAACTGTTCACCAACGAGGATCAGCAATATAGAGAGGAACTAGAGGAAGAGATCAGAGATGAAGAAGAAAATGAAGAAACAGAGACTGAAGAGAATCAAGAAAGAAGAAACCTCCGAGATAGAACAAATTTAAGAAGACCACAGAGATATGATGACTATGAAGTAGCAATGCTAACGTATGGAGAGTGTATGAATTGTTCTGACAAACATAACTGGAAGAAAGCCATTGAAGAGGAAAAACAATCACTACATAGAAATAATACATGGAAACTGGTTGATCCCAAGAAAGTAAAAGGAAAAGAAGTCCTTACTAGCAAGTGGATTTTTAAAATAAAAGATGATGGTCGGTACAAGGCCAGATTGATTGTCAGAGGCTGCCAACAAGAAAACAATATAGACTTCAAAGAATTATTTAGTCCTGTAGTTGACATCAGCTCTCTTAGGCTTTTGTTCGCTATGGCAGCAGAAAAGAATTTTCACATAAGGGTCTTTGATGTGAAGACCGCATTCCTGTATGGGGAACTCGAACAGGAAATCCACATGAAGATACCTGAAGGCTGCGAAGATGCAGGAAGAATCTGTCTCTTAAATAAAGCTCTATATGGACTAAAACAAGCTCCATCAAGATGGAATAAAACATTAACCGATTTTCTTAAAGGTAAAGGGCTAATACAACTTAAAACGGATCAATGTATATTTAGAGGAGACCAGGGAGAAATCTAGATGGCAATTCATGTAGATGATGGAATTATAATGGCAGATAATCTGAGCAAAATCGAGAATATTCTGAAGGAGTTGAAGAACAATTTTGAAATGTCTATCGTAGAAGATCCAAATATTTATTTGGGAATACAAATTATTAAAACAAAAGATGGAATATTCTTACATCAGGAACAGTATGCCAAGAAAATTCTAGAAAAATTTAATATGGCTGATTGCAAAGTAATGAAAACTCCTCTTGTAGCAGATAAAAAATCAGGAGGCACACAAGATGAAACAGAAAAACCTACATTTCCCTATAGAAAAGCCATAGGAAGTTTTATATCTTTCATGTAAATCAAGACCTGATCTAGCATTTGCTATCAATTATGAAAGCCGATTTACTGAAGACCCAATGAATAAAGATTATAGAAATATAAAAAGAACATTAAGGTACCTTCAAGGAACAAAAGATTATGGCATATACTACAAGAAGAAGAACGATGGAAAAGATGTAATTGAATTGAAAGTTTACTGCGACTCAGACTATGCAGGAGACCTCAATGACAGAAAAAGCACCACTGGATATATCATCCTATACAATGATGCTCCAATCAACTGGTTATCGAGAAAGCAAAGTATGCCACATCATCCACAGAAGCAGAATACATATCTGCAGCTGAATGCATCAAAGAAATTAAATTTCTCAAGACACAGATAGAAGAAATCACATCAAGGGAAGCAAGGATTACTCTACATATAGACAATCAGAGTGCACTACAGATGATAAAATCAGGACAACTGATGAGAAGGAGCAAACATATAGATGTAAGATACCACTTTGTGAGCGAGCAATTTAGAGATGGTCTATTTGAAATAGAATATTGCTCAACTGATGAACAGACAGCAGATATCTTCACCAAGGCTCTCAATGTATTGTTACTCTATGATTGTGTCAAATTAAAAATGTCATATATATAACCTAAAAATAATAGAACTGTAGTCGGTGGTCTGTAATGAAGAAACAAAGATTTAATCGTTTTTAATATAAAAATTCTATAAAAATCTATGTGAAAATACCACATAACGTCATAATACACCTACCACAGATATCAGCATCGAGCAATTTCAATAATTGGAAATTCCGAGTGAAAATGACATTGGAAGAAAGGCAGATTTCGGAGACCCTGGAAAAGGCAGTCGAAGACTACACAGACGACAAATCGAGAAGTGAATTCAGAATAAAAGACTCAAAAGCAAAAAAGCGTGATCGTGCAATGCCTTACAGATAAACATCTGGATTTGGTGAATGATGAAGTCTCTACAAGACGTTTTCGAAAGGATAAGTGTTTTTACAAAACTAACACTTAAAAAGAAATTACTGACCTTAAAAATTAAAAGGAATGAAAAATTGGAAGGTCATTTCTTAGTTTTCGACACATTAATAAGGGACCTAGAAAGTGCAGCATCCAAACTAGAGGAAGAAGATAAAGTATGTCACCTCCTACTCTCATTGAATGAAGAATTTGAACCTGTCATAACGGCAATTGAAACAATGTGTTCAACTAAAGTTTCGATGGACTTCGTAAAGTCAAGACTTCTTGATGAAGAGCTGAAAATTAAAACGAGAACTGGATCGAATGGTGGCCATTCTGAAATGTCATTCACAGCAGGTCCATATGTTTGTTATAGATGTGGAAAAAAGGGTCATAAAATTGCAGATTGTCGTTTGAACACAAATCGAGGAAACTTGAGTGGACGAAGAGCATATAATAGAGGCCAACAAAGTCATAGAGGTCAAGGCTCAACTCAAAACCGATCAAGCACTCAAGCAAACATGGCAAATGAGATTGCAATTATTGCACTAAGTAGTTCAACAGAATCAAGAAAATAAAATAAGAAGTTTATTTTGGACTCCGGATGTACACAGCACATGGTAATGGAGGAACTAGAGAAATATATGTCAGAAATTGAAGAATTGAAGTCAGAAGTGAAAATTGGTATAGCAAAAGACAATGAAATTTTGCATGCTAGGAAACATCAGAGGTATTTGTCAAGGAAAAGAAATAAAAATACAAGCATTGATAGTTAAAGGTATGTCACATAATTTAATTTCTGTTTCGAAATTGCTGAAAAATAATTTCAAAGTAATTTTTGAAAATGACAAGTTTGGTAAAAAACAAGCAATTTTGTCTAAAAATGATGTAACCTTTTATTGTAATTCTGAAAATGATATATCTATATACTAATATTATAAAGAGGAAAGATTTGTATTTTTGTTTGTTTGATACGAATAGGCTCAAAAACTACTGGACCGATTCCAGAAATTCTTTCACCCTTAGAAAGCTGCATTATCCCTGAGTGACATAGGCTATACTTTTCACCCGAAAAATGAGGATACCCACTATAACTTCAATAACAAAAAAAATCAGCCATAATCAGCTATTTTCACGTGCGCTGCAAAAAACGTAAGACTTACGTGGATACAATGTATGACGGAAATGTACCTCTCAAATAGTTCTACAAAAAGTCCGCGATAGCATATATCTATCTCTCAAGATTGACTTGCTATTACCTGTTTATGGTAATCAGATGTTTTCCAAAATTATGCTCTGTTTGGGAGTGTGTATTTATGAATTGGGTATTGATCCTCATCCAACCTAATACGTTATTTATCCCCAGTATTTAATTTAGAACGAATTTGCCCTTCACATCATACAATTACAACGAGTACATCAAAAGATATCGCAGGTTGAAGTGTTGAAGATGAAACCGCCGCGTGAAACAAATTTCTCACCGGGCGAAGCTGGGACGGCTTGTTTTATTTAAATGTAAAGTTTAAGAAAGAAGAATTTGTTTCTACTGAGAATAATGTTAATGTTAGTATTACAGATGTAAATGATTTTAGTCATATAGTAAATGAATGTACTGATGAAAATCTATGGCATAGACGATTAGGGCGTGTAAACCGAACAGTTTGAAACAACTGTGATTACCTTTTAGTAAAGATATCTGTGATACTTGATTTGAGGGTAAAAGTACACGAAAACCTTTTTATAAATGTGAAAAGAGAACTTCAAAAATTGGTGAATTGATTCATTCTGATATCCCTGCCAAAAATGTCTCATAGAAACTGATAGAAAATTTATGTATGAGAACTGATGAGATCCTAATTGGATAGTGAAACCGCAAATCCGTATAAAACCATATATGATATTCATCAGTATTTAATGGAGACTACTGATACACATTGCTTTAGTTTCTAATGGCATTTACTAACGTAAATCATATACGTTTCTATAAGCGATTCCTACATTGAATGGACCTTGTTCCTACGAGTTTTTATAAGGCTCTATAGTTTTCAAATGTGTTTTTCACACATAAGTCCTATCTGTTTCTAATGTGTTTTTACACATAACCCATATCCGTTCCTACGAGTTTTTATAAGGATCTATAGTTTTCAAATGTGGTTTTCACACATAATACCTACCTGTTTCTTATGTGTTTTCACCAGTTTCTATAAGAATCTATAGTTTTCAAATGTGTTTTTCACAGATAAGACCTATCTGTTTCTAATGTGTTTTTATACATAACCCATATCCGTTCCTACGAGTTTTTATAAGGATCTATAGTTTTCAAATGTGGTTTTCACACATAATACCTACCTGTTTCTAATGTGTTTTTACCAGTTTCTATAAGAATCTATAGTTTTCAAATGTGTTTTTCACACATAAGACCTATCTGTTTCTAATGTGTTTTTACACATAACCCATATCCGTTCCTACGAGTTTTTATAAGGATCTATAGTTTTCAAATGTGCTTTTCACACATTATAGGTACCTACCGGTTTCTAATGTGTTTTTACACATGCTTCATATCCGTTTCTATGAGAATCTATAGTTTTCCAATGTGGTTTTCACACGTAATACTTACCTGTTTCAAATCTGTTTGTACACAAAATTAATTTCTGCTGTATGTTTCTACGAGTTGAGGTTTGAGAATAAATGAGAATGTATAAGATTTTATAGCAGTCACAAGTTATAAGGATCTATACCCCAAGTTCGAGTGCCTACTAGACGTTTCTGGAGAACTGGACTTATTTGAGATCTGAAAATTGGGATTATGATATTGTTCTAAATTTTCTACCGACCTAAAATAGTTTCAAGGCCAGAGCACTTCCGGTTATACAGGGAGTGAAAATAAATTTGCTAAAAAAAATTTTTTTTCAATCTTTTCGTTCCTGATATGATTGAGTATTCAATTCTGAATACATTTCTGTTAAAAACATTGTATTCATTCAAACAGTTTTCAGAATATCGAAAAAAAAACCTGAGAAAAAGTAAAATATTCATAGCCAGTATCATGCTCATTTTTCTTATTCTGAACATCCCGAGTGTGAACCGTTCTCACAACGTCAAAGTAGAAGAGCGTGGAGAGGTCATACATCTTTTGAATTTCATAAATATCATCACAGGGTGTTCCAATTTTTGTGTCGAAAACTGTGATCGAAAATTGGCCATAACTTCTGTTTTTCAAATTAGAACCCTATTTTTTTATGATTGCGTTGATGAGAAAAATTGCGTTGATTGAGAAAAATAATGATAGCATTCTAAGATGCTCTTGCTCCTAAAATCAGTAATTCTCGAGTTATTCGAACTTTTCTAGATTCATGTAGTAGCTACATAGATTCAAATTCATCGAATCTGGTTCAGATTCGATGGAAATCTTTATGAAACCATAGTAACAACTTATAATTAGACCTGCCACTTGTGAATTATCAATGGAATCATTCATCTTCTATGGTCACAGAATATTCTCATGCAATATTTTCATGGAATAAAATCGAAAAGTATACAGATAAAACCTAAAATTAGACCTGTCACTTGTAAATTATTAATGGGAAAATGTATCTTCTTTGGTCACAGAATATTCTCAAGTAAAAGATCAGATGAATTTGATTCTACGTACAACATGAATCCAGAAAAGCTCAAATAACTCGAGAATTACTGAATTTAGGAGAAAGAGCATCTGAGAGTGCTTCCATTACTTTTTTTCGCAGAATCCAACGAAATTATGAAAAAATAGGGTTCTAATTTAAAAAACAGAAGTTATGACCGATTTTCGATCAGCGTTTTCGACACAAAATTGGAAAATCCCTGATATTCATGCAAATTTATTTTCACTCCCAGTATAACCGGAAGTGCTCTGGCTCTAAAAATAGAGAATTTCGAACAATATCATAATCCCAATTTTCAGATTTCAAATATGTCCCGTTCTCTAGAAACGTCTAATAGGCACTCGAACTTGGACACCCTGTATTTCTCAAATTGTGTTTCAGATGGCAATTCAGAAAATTAGGACAATATGGTTTGCATGTGTTTTACCAAGAGGATAATAGAAGAGAATGTACGACATTGAAGTTAGAGTGAAAATGTAAATTCATATATCGTACCATCACCGATATTCGCCAGAAATCATAATAATTCACACTTAATCATTCGCTATTGAGAATTTGACAGTTTGAAAGTTTACTTAAAATATCCATATGTTTCTAACTGAAATTCCTAGGATTATAATAATACGTTTTTATATGGTTATAGGTACCTATCCAATCAAATCAAATATGTTTATTATTACCACCACAATCAAATACAATCATTTACAATGTTCGAACTATTGGTTGGTGGATTTATACAGTTGGAGTGAAAGAATTCATAGCGGCTTGAAATGTTTATTTCTTATCCGTTCATGAGATGCTTGAATAGGTACATACTGAATTATTACGTATTTCACTGACCACAGTGACATTGACATTTCATAATTTCATTGAGGACAATATTATGGAATAATTTTACAGAAGTAACTTGAAAAGAACACATAATTACGGAAAAGCATACCTATTTATATAATTCACATCATATTCCAGCTTGTTTTTACAATATAACCTCACTTCACACAAAATACAATGTTCTCTTTTGAACGAAAACACATAAGAGTCTTTCATAAAGGCACTAATCCATCACATTTTTCTTCTAAAAAGATATAATTCACATCAGAGTTCAGCTTGTTTCTACAATATAACCTCACTTCACACAAAATACAATGTTCTCTTCAGACCGAAAACACATAATAAAGTCTTTCATAAAGGAACGTATGCATCACATTTTCATTCTAGAAAAGTGAAATTAATTATTATTGTAATTTCCCAACAAATAAGAAATAAACTTCTTTATACGTCAATTTGCTTCACTCATTCACACGTGTTTCACGTAATCACGTTTCATGGCGGCGACGCTCCACGGCGTCATACATACATTCAACGATATGGGAATTTGGTCCTTATTCCATTGTACTTACGACTCATATTGCCTCAACGTTTCCCTTATTCGTTCATTTGTCTAGTACTCTAGTACATTTGAGATCGCTTAGCGCTCAAGAAAGAACGAACTATTGGGATTGGGATACATTCACTTATTCGGTCTTTTAGTACATTCAACGGAAAGGGAATTTGGTCCATATTCCAATGGTCTTACGACTCATATTTCCTTAACGATTCCTTTATTCGTTCATTGTGTCTTTAGTACATAGTACATGTACCCCCAGTACCCCCCGTAAATCCGCCCTTGCTGCTTGTTACAGACTCTTATAAAATCGACATTCCTCATTGACACTTGTGAATTCTCAGATAATTCGAGCCACATTAAAACTCATAAGATTCGCATGAAATTGGATAAGGAATTCCTGATAGAAACCATCGAATCCTGGAAGCACTCTCCACACAAAATTCCCAATAAAATCTTGAACTCTCATTTGAGCCACATTGAAACTCATAAGATCCGCCTAAAACTACATAAGGAATTCCTGACACATTTCACATATTTCTCATATGTTTTCAGGCTCGTGAATAAGCATAAAACATTATTATGATTGAAATTGGAATACCTTATTGAATCTCGTAGCCGCCAGAATCTAACAATGCCTGATACAGACTCTTATACTTCACAGCCGAGCTTCCTCACTGAAACTTGTGAATTCTCGGTTAATTTGAGCCAGATTAAAACTCATAAGATACGCATGAAATCACATAAGGAATTCCTGATACATTCCACATATTTCTCACAGGTTTTCAGGCTCGTGAAGGAGCATAAAACATTATCTATATATATAAAAGAAAGATGTTGGTTACACCATTTATAACTCGAGATCGGATGGACTGTTTGTTATGAAACTTCATATATGGATTCGTCTACGGTCTGGTTATTATAGAATACAATAAAACTCTGAAAAAATCGATGAAAATTTTACTTATACAGGAAATACTTTTCCTTCTTTCGAGTAAGGCCACTAGGTGTCGCTACGGTTAGACAGCGATGTAAACATATAGTGTGTAATTTGGGTTGCCTCCAACTCTGCGCTGTTGACCAAAGCCGAAATGACTTAGCGTTAGATTACAGATCTCTAAAATGATGAGATTTCATTGAGATATGTCTGATATGAGAGTAGTTCGTTCTTACCACTTCAGGTGGCGCTATTCAGACATTATGACTCATTATTATTAGTTATTTTCACATCTTTATTTATTCAAAATAACGTAATCGTGAAGGTATTGACATCAATTACTGTATAATTTGCATAGAACTCTATCACAGTGAATTTTTATCGAAATTTCAAGTAAATCGCATTTTGTCGATCAGTTTCAATCGTGAGTTGTCCATTATTCTCATCTTTTCTCATGATTTTCGAAATGTTTTTGAATTTCTGTTTGAGTAATAAATATATTTGCGGAAATAACTGAATCCAAAATAGCCATAATTAGTAATTGACATTATTATATTTGTGTTTCTGTTCTGTATGACAGCTCATATCCATGGAAACATGGAAATCTCGCCCAAGGGCGGATATAGTTTTTTTTTCATGGGGGTGGAGGGTAATAACGATTGAAAATCAGGTACACAATATATGAAATATTTTATGTGCACCACATTGTGTAACTTTTTCTAAAGACTTCGATACTCATGGGGGGTGATCTGAGTTTCATCTAGCATCAACTCGATTTGACAATTCAAAAATCAGAGAACCAAGCCGTTGATCTCCGATCACCGGTGATTACGATTTGTGAAATTCATCGTAAGTATCATTTAGGCGTAACAAAGTTCGCCGGGCCAGCTAGTTATGATGATTGAAATTGGAATACCTTATTGAATCTCGTAGCCGCCAGAATCTAACAATGCCTGATACAGACTCTTATACTTCACAGCCGAGCTTCCTCACTGAAACTTGTGAATTCTCGGTTAATTTGAGCCAGATTTAAACTCATAAGATCCGCATGAAATCACATAAGGAATTCCTGATACATTCCACATATTTTTCATAGGTTTTCAGGCTCGTGAAGGAGCATAAAACATTATTATGATTGAAATTGGAATACCTTATTGAATCTCGTAGCCGCCAGAATCTAACAATGCCTGATACAGACTCTTATACTTCACAGCCGAGCTTCCTCACTGAAACTTGTGAATTCTCAGTTAATTTGAGCCAAATTAAAACACATAAGATCCGCATGAAATCACATAAGGAATTCCTGATACATTCCACATAATATTTCTCATAGGTTTTCAGGCTCGTGAATAAGCATAAAACATTATTATGATTGAAATTGGAATACCTTATTGAACCTCGTAGCCGCCAGAATCTAACAATGCCTGATACAGACTCTTATACTTCACAGCCGAGATTCCTCACTGAAACTTGTGAATTCTCAGTTAATTTGTGCCAGATTAAAACTCATAAGATCCGCATGAAATCACATAAGGAATTCCTGATACATTCCACATATTTCTCATAGGTTTTCAGGCTCGTGAATAAGCATAAAACATTATTATGATTGAAATTGGAATACCTTATTGAACCTCGTAGCCGCCAGAATCTAACAATGCCTGATACACAGACTCTTATACTTCACAGCCGAGCTTCCTCACTGAAACTTGTGAATTCTCAGTTAATTTGTGCCAGATTAAAACTCATAAGATCCGCATGAAATCACATAAGGAATTCCTGATACATTCCACATATTTCTCATATGTTTTCAGGCTCGTGAATAACCATAAAACATTATTATGATTGAAATTGGAATACCTTATTGAATCTCGTAGCCGCCAGAATCTAACAATGCCTGATACAGACTCTTATACTTCACAGCCGAGCTTCCTCACTGAAACTTGTGAATTCTCGGTTAATTTGAGCCAGATTTAAACTCATAAGATCCGCATGAAATCACATAAGGAATTCCTGATACATTCCACATATTTCTCATAGGTTTTCAGGCTCGTGAAGGAGCATAAAACATTATTATGATTGAAATTGGAATACCTTATTGAACCTCGTAGCCGCCAGAATCTAACAATGCCTGATACAGACTCTTATACTTCACAGCCGATCTTCCTCACTGAAACTTGTGAATTCTCAGTTAATTTGAGCCACATTGAAACTCATAAGATCCGCATAAAATCACATAAGGAATTCCTGATACATTCCACATATTTCTCATAGGTTTTCAGGCTTGTGAATGAGCATAAAACATTATTATGATTGAAACTGGAATACCTTATAGAATCTCATAGCCTCCTCAAACGAATACTACCTAATAGAAACTCGTACAACTTGTATTCGGGTATGCTCATAAATTACTTATACTTATAAATCCTCATAAAAACTTATAGAAAGTTTACATGTCATGGATAACGTACGTATAGGATACAGCTTCTCCTCATAGATCCTTATGAAATCTCATAAATTGTCTATATGTTTTTATGAGATTTCATGCGGTATTTTTGGCAGGGATAGCAGGTCCTATAGTGACTCCAACGGCTGAAGGTTATAAATACTTTCAAGTGTTGATTGATGATTTTTTTCACTTTTTGATGGGTAAACTACTAAAACAAAAAAGGGAAGCGGGACAAAATATTATTGATTTTATCAAAACAATTAGAACTCAGCATGGATTAAAAACAGAAAGAATTCGAGTAGATAATGGTGCGGAGTTTGTGTCAAATTATTTTAAAAATTTCTGTAGGAACAAAGGAATTGAACTTGAATATACGTCACCATATTCGTCACAAGAAAATGGAGTAGCTGAAAGAATGAATAGAAGCCTTCTTGATAAAGTGCGAACAAAATTTGCTGAAACAAATTTGCCAAGAGAACTATAGGGAGAAGCAGTTCTTTGCTCAGCCTATGAATTGAACAGGTCGCCAACAGAAGCTAATGGTGGCGAACCTCCAGCTCAGAGATGGTATAGGAAAAACGATCTATCCAAGTTGTGAGTGTTTGGAAGTCAAGCTTGGGCAGTAGTTTTGCCAAGACAGAGTAAATTAGAAAAACGTGCACAACCGTGTATAATGGTAGGATACACTGGTTCAGGATATAGATTTTGGAATTAGAATGAAAATGAAATTATATGTTCAAGAGACGTGAGATTTAATGAGAGGCAAACCAATTATGATGAAATATTCAGAAAAATTAAAGATGAAGATAACAGACAAACAATACAAATCGAAGAAGTGTCAAATGAAGAAATGAATGATATCGAAGTAGAAGAAAATGAATTAGATGAAAGCAGACAAGATGATTCGGAAAGTATCAGTTCAGATGATTGTTTATCAAGGACAAATAGAGGAAGAAATATAAAACCACCAAATTACTTGAATGAATATGAAGTTTATTCAGCTTATTGTCTGATAACATCAAGTAACAGTGATTCTTTGAAATATGAAGAAGCAATTAAAGACACTGAATGGAAGCAAGCTATAGAAAAAGAATTTAATTCACATAGAAAGTTGAATACTTGGACTGAAGCAACATTACCAGAAGGAAAAACAGCAATTCAAACAAGATGCGTTTTCAGAAAGAAGGAAGATGGAACTAAAAAGGCAAGACTCGTAGCAAAGGGATTTCAGATGAAGGAGGAGAATCCTTTTCAATCAGTTTATTCACCAGTTTTGCAAGATTATCCACAATACGATTACTATTGTCAATAGCATTAGAAAAAGAATTGAATATAAGGCGACTAGATATTTCAACAGCCTTTTTGAATGGTAAATTAGAAAGTGAAGTATTATAAAATATAATAATGTTTCTTCTAAGGAGTTTACAAAATAAATACCTCAAGTGTTTCTCTGTAATCAAAGTTTATTTTTAAACTTATTATTTACAGTAAATACAATAAATGCTACCTGTAATCAAAGAAACGACATTTAAGTGTATTTGAGGTGATGCGTTTACGGGAAATATTGAAACACTTGTGTACGAGGACGTAACTTTATTTTTGTGGAGACCTATTCTAGCTCTTAGCTAACAACTGGCTGGTTTTACCTATTTGTGTGGTATTTATAAACCTGCCAAATGGGTTCCGTAGACTTGCGCCTCCCAAAACTTTCTAGTCCCTCTTTTACCTGAAAGTGACCGATATTCTTTGAAGGTTTAGGGTTAATGCAATTTGGGAATTTCCTTGACGGTAGAGAAAGTTGAGGGTCAAGTCCAAGAATGCCATTGTTACAATGTGCAGGTATCTTATGAATTATGGGGGTGACAAACTTGGCTCGACACAGACACTGTGTCGAATCGCTTCTGTCGCCACATACCCCCTTACCAGTAATAACGTTACGATGAAAGATGAAACAATTTATATTTGTACATCATTGCTATGGAAAATTATGACAAAGAGAAAAAAAAATTGTATTTTACATTATTATGGAAAATTTTGAAAAAAAAAATTTATCCATAGGTACCTTGAAATTTATCAATAAGAACTATATCTACAGGTACTAGATATATGCTGAAAAAAAATGAATGGTGATAGTAATTGAAACTTAATCTGATCCGACTTGTAATATATCCGGGAAACGCACTCTTCTACCTGAGCGTGTAGTGCAATGTTCACGATTATTATTTCCTTCTGTATGTTCGGGTTGGAAAGTTTGATCGGGTACAACTACGGATTGAGAATTAAACTCGCTTTCGGGTTCGCAGTCTTTCGTCAAAAGAAAGGCTGGTTTTAGTCGGTCTAAGGAGACCGTTGTTTTTTTGTCGCCTATTTTGATTACGAAATATTTCTCATGGCGATGTACAACTTCGTATGGTCCGTCGTACGGAGATTGCAAGGGCGCGCGAACCGCATCTCGCCGAACAAAAACGTGCTTGGCAGTAGACAGGTCTTTGAAAATGAAGGTTGGTTCATGGTTCTAAAACCATGCCGAATAACTGCGTTTGGCTTGACGTCGTTGAGTCGTTCCTTCAATTTCTCTACGAAATCCGAATTTGCTTTCTGATTCGAAGGCGCAAAAAATTCGGCAGGTAGTCGAAGACTTGAACCGTAAATCACTTCGGCAGAAGTTGCATTCAAATATTCTTTTATGCACGATCGAATTCCTAAAAGGACTATTGGTAACGTTTTCAACCAATTGTCCGTGGCGTGGCACTTTATTGCTGCCTTAAGTTGGCGGTGAAACCGTTTGACTCAAGTGGAATATTATTGTTCGCTGTTTTTCAATTCATAAGTGTAAATAATATAATGAAGGGCAAGATAGAGGGCCGCAGGGGCGTAGGAAGAAAACAAATCTCCTGGTTGGAAAACATCCGGGATTGGACAGGCATACATAGCGTCGAACAACTGTTTAGAATGGCTGAAGACAGAGATCAGCTCGCCATCGTGATCGCCAACGTCAGGGGGACCTGACAGGGCACAACAAGAAGAAGAAATAAGGGTTATTGGGGTATCAGCCGTTTTGTTTAGAAAAACTCTTTTTCCTTTAGCTCGAGCTTTCGAGAATTTAATCTTCATCAGGAGCACTAAAATATAAAAACATAAAAAGAAAAAACATTACGAAGATACGATATGGTGAAGTTAGTTAAATTAATTGGGGGTGGAAAGAAACAACTTACAGGAATTGAGGTTGTTTAAACGTGAAAGAGACCTCCTTATCTATCATGGAGAGTCTCAGTTTTCGTATCTGACAATTATAAACATACAAAAAAACAATCAATCTTCTTTGAGTTTCATGAACAATGATCTTAAAAGAAAATTGTTTCACTGTGCAATAAAAAACTATCATTAATTAAAAAGACGTAATTTAGTGACACGTCACCGTCACGACAAATGACAGAGGGTTTGACCATACCGTTAGCTTGAGGATGGTAAGCTGCTGTACGTATGTGTTTTGTACCAAGAAGCTTGCATAGTTATAGTTCCTTAAATAAATTGGATTCAAACTATCGACCTTGATCCGATGTTATTCTTAGACTACAGGCCCGTGTCGAAAATTGATGGGTCATTTGAACCAGAAGGTGACCTATCTAGAACGATAGAAGGACATAAAATAATAAGATTCAGCACTATGCCGTCACTTGTAAGCTGTCCAACTTCGAAGACAACCTACTCCACCACAACCCGCATCCAAAATACCTCGGAATTACCCTCGACAGAACGCTATCCTATAGGAGACACCTAGAAAACACTGCTGCTAAGCTGCGATCAAGAAATAACATCCTACACAAGCTCTGTGGGACTTCATGGGGATCTACTGCCGACACCTTACGTACCTCGGCAATAGGACTAGTCTACTCAGCTGCAGAATATGGCGCCCCGGTCTGGCTTAACAGCGCACACACGCACAATGTTGACGTACAGCTAAACGCAACAATGAGGACCATTAGCGGCACACTAAAATCGACCCCCACCCCATGGCTTCCTGTCCTGAGCCACATACCACCGCCTGACCTTCGACGCAAATCTGCTCTCGTCCGAGAATTTAACAGAATGCAAGACAACCTCCAGCTGCCCATACACCAAGACCTAGCCGACCTAGACAGAAGAAGACTGCGCTCCAGAAGACCTTCTATGAGAACTGCAAGGGATTTAGTGGCATCCGATTTCAACCTTATGGACCTCTGGGGACAGGAATGGAGAGATGCCTGTCCAGCTCAATGCCAGAATCTACCATGTATGACCCAAAAGCCACCCGCTTACGAACAGCCCCGCAAAATATGGACATCCATCAACAGAATACGTACCGGACACGGAAGGTGCGCAGACTCGCTCCACAAGTGGAACAAAACACCAACTGCAAGATGTGACTGCGGGGCGGCCAGACAAACTGTTCACCACATCATCACCGAATGCCAGAACAGGGCCTACACAGGTGACTTCAATGACTTCCTGATGGCGACCAACGAAGCGATCGACTACATTCGTCAACTAGATGTTAGTCTATGAAACTATTTCTTGTTTTATACACTATGTTTTGCTTTATACACTATATCTTGTTTTATACACTATGCCATACGATAAATAAATGTCCAACTGAGTACAGGTGGCAATTCAAAAGGACAGGTAGACTGGGTACATTTGGGTCATATGACTTTTGACGGCATTCTTACCATCGATAGCTCCATGGAAAATAATAGGAAAACGGGCAGTGCCGTACAAAAATGATGCGCCATATATTCGGAAAATTTTTTTGATTTTCCGAAAATTTCCATGGTAAAATAGGTCATTTGACTTTGTACGGCATCAATTTTATACGGTTGCCATACATCTTCTAATCCATTATTCAGCAACGCCGTACAAAAATCATGCGACAAAGGGAAAAAATCGAGGGTTGCAACCCCCTCTCTTGCCGTGCTCCAGGGGGTCATTTGAAAAAGTACGGCTTCGGTTCCAAAACATTATCCAGCACTCAAAATTACTATTAAAAATAAGGCCGTCAAAAAAAAATTGTTCATTTTGATGTTATATCAATAATTATAAATAAAACAAACTATCGGGAATCGGACAATATTTATTTTCTCCTTTATAAACTCTTCAGCCAAAGTTTCGGTAGCACCATTGCTCCTTTATCAAGGCTTCGAATATTCATTCACGGAGAAATCGCATATAATAAAAAGTAGGTTGCAAAATAATAATCTCCACCATATACATATTTCTAAAACATCAAATTCTCTCAACAAAGGAACCTAGGTTCCTTTGTTTGGATAATTGTTCCATGTTAGGATTATCCTAGGTACCTTATAGATAGATGTATCAACAAGATGAAGAACAAAAGGGAAGAAATAACAATAGTATCACAACCTGCCTCTGATGTTCTACAAACATACCATAGATTTCCTTTTATTGAAGGGTTATCTTACAGGATACAGAAGATTTTGAAAGAGTTGAACTGCGTTTGTGCCTTTTATAACATCCTCACCACCAAAAAATTTTTCACAAAACTGAAAGAAGCCACAAAAAAAGAACTATTATCCTCAGTAGTTTATAAGATACCTTGCACAAATTGTAACAGTAGCTACATAGGACAGACAAAACAATATTTAAGAGATAGAATTAGACAACACAGATATGACATTAAAAACATCAACAATAAAGAAAAGACTGCTCTAACATATCATACTTTCAAAGAGGGACACAACTTCAACTTCGAAGAGGTTAGTGTACTAGATATAGAGTCCAATGGTTACAAAAGGAATATTAGCGAGATGATTTTCATCAGAAGAAACGACACGGTGAATTTCAGAGAGGACGTTAAAAATCTGAGCCATTTTTATGATTTTTTACTTGACATAACTTAGTATAGTTCACTGAGACCATGTTTTCGGGAAAGAATAAGAATTGATGGTTTTACAAATTTGACATTAACTTGACATGTCTGTTTTCCGTCTTAATTAATTTCATAAAAAAATATTTACGTCGTTGTTGGTTGCTAGAAAGCTTTCGAATTTTAGAGTATTATGAATTGTAGATCTTACAGATACCTAAATGTTAAATCTCTGAAAAATTAATAATCTTAAGGTTAGTTCTTGTCACATCTTTTGTGTTTGTTTGTTTGCTGATGTTTTCCGTTTGTTTTTGTAGCCCTGAAGAAGGAGAAAATATTGTCTCCGAAACGTTGGCTCTGTAGATTTAATTAGAGAAATAAACTGTCCACGTTTCTGATAAGTACTTTAATTTAAACAAATAGTATGGATGAAAACCAAACTGATTTTTCAGATTGTACTCTTTCATTCTCTCAGGTTTAGGAAAATGTTCTGTTATTCTGTAGTTTAAGTTTAAATTGGCTTATATTGACGTAATTTCATATTTACTTGTTGATGTTGTTACGTCGGTGTAATTTATGAAATAAAGGGATTATTATTATTATTATAATAGATTCGCCAACTGCGCCACACTTCCTGCATTTGTCCTCCACGTTAAGCTTCAAACAGTGTTTCTCGTAGTTGCAAGTGTCCCGCATTCAACCACGACAAAGATGCGTATTTATCGACATTTTCCCCTTCAAGGTGTTTGGGAAATCTGCAGTGTAAAGCTTGTTCGCGCCATGCACTTCTGTCCTCGCTTCTGGTAGTGATCTCAAACGCCATGTGTCGGTGTTGCAGGTTGAGAGGTGTATATCCCTTATCTTCTGTTGTCACCAATTTCATCAGGCTATCCTCGGACTCGAGCAATCGCTGCCTTAGATTTTTCTCCTGGGTTCTGCAGAGTCTATAGATGTTCAACAGACCTCTTCCGCCATCACGCCTAGGAAGATAGAGTCTTTTGACCGATGCATTGGTGTGTAAACATCGAAATTCAGATCAGCCTCTGACCACTTCAAAACTCCGAAAGTGTGGGTCAGAACTGGCGTTGCCCAAGAGTTCAATGCATCGATCTGGTGTTTTGCAGACAGCTCTGTGTTCAGTACTTTTGTAACCCTGCTCCTATATTTCGCCATGAACTCAGTTTTCAAACGAGTGTGATCAATTCTTTGATTTTGAGGTGTGCCTAGATATTTGTAGGTGTCTTCTGGTAACATATTGTAAATGTCCTGAAATTGCTCGTGAGAGGTCTCCACTTTACCCTTCTTAATTTATTTATTTATTTATTTTTATAAACAGGAACCCCAACAGGATATACCCAATTACAGGGATTCACTACAAATTAACATACAATAATTGCTTAGATAAGATTGTGAACATTATAACATAATTTTATACAAAAAAAAAACCAAAAAAAAATTTCCATAACCCACCCACTTACATAATTAATTATAACTAGCAAACAGATACTGAAGTAATCTTCTCTTGAATTCAGCCAGTGATGCACTGAACAGATCGATACCGGCGATATGCCAGTTGTAAAAACGGGTTATCCTCAAAAAGACAGAATTGTAGTACAGAGATGTCCTAGCTCGCGGTATAAAAAATAAGTCTCTTCGGCGACCATCAAAGAAACGTACATTGAAATGAATGAAGTGAATTAAAGGGGAGTCAAAGCAGTTGTTTATAACACGGTATAAGAATATCTGGTCGAACATTACTCGTCTTGCTTCCAAGCTTATCATCCTGTACATTCTGAGCCTGGAGTTATAGGGACAGATAACGCGTTCCCCTCCAAAACGATAATTTAGGCTCTTCGTGAATTTTCTTTGTACCATTTCTAATCTGTCGATGTACTTATGAAAGAAAGGAGTCCAGATTGGCGTAGCATACTCAAAGTTACTGCGCACGAAGCTGTAGTACAGGATTTTTACCGTCTCCACCTCCCTAAAATCTTTAGAAATCCTCAGTACAAAACCGAGCATTCTGAAACTCTTCGAAACTATGTTTTCAATATGATCTTCAAATCACAACCTCGAATCGAGAAATACCCCAAGATCCCTTACGCCAACCCGTAACAGAGCGTCACCACCGATTGACGGAGAAGACATTAGTGTTCTTCGTGAATGTTATGTGCTGACATTTTTGCGCATTTAGAGATAGGTATCGGCCTGCGCAGAAAGCCGCGAGGCTGTCAAGATCATCCTGGAATGCAGCGAAATCATCTAAATTACGTATCGATTTGTACATTTTCAAATCATCCGCATAAATCTCGAAATCAACAAAACGAAAACACTTCGACACATCATTGATATATAGATCAAAGAGAAATGGACCCAAATGTGAACCCTGCACCATCCCTGAAGTTACAATGTAAACAATGGAGAAAATACCGTCCACAGCAACATACTGAAGCCTGTCCGACAAATACGATTCGATCCAACGCAACAAGCCTCCAGAAACTCCGTAATCCGATAAAATTTCCAATAGTGTTCGATGATGCACTCTATCGAATGCCTTTGCGATATCCGTGTAAACCGCATCTACGTGCATACCCCGGTCGAAACTTTCAGAGATATAATCTATATATGGCGCCAGATTGGTTAAGACAGACCTTCCCTTGAAGAAACCATGCTGCTTAATACACAATTTTGCTTTAAACGTTCGGAACAGGAAATCGGTTATTATAGATTCCAGTATCTTTCCGAAATGGCTCAATACTGAGACCGGTCGATAATTAGATATTAAGTTTATCCTACCACCTTTGTGAATTGGAATTACTTGAGCAATTTTCCATTTGCTGGGAAAAATACCGGTACTCAAGGATTGATTGAAAATTAACTGAAGTGGCAAATCCAGAGTGTCAGCGCATGATCTTATAAATATCGGCGGAATTAAATCTGGTCCGGGACCCTTGTTAGCTTTGAGATCACCAATCTTTTTCAGGATCGCATCTCTCCGAATATAATCTAATCCTATGTTATCGAAATCATTGATGCTATCATTCACCTTCTCGTAAACAACTGGCCTGTCAGGATCGTCAAAGACATCTGCGAAGTATTCCCCGAACGCATTTACAACATCTTGGGTTTCATTATATACAATATCATTATGAGTCATCACATTAGGAATTCGGTGACCCCTTCTGCACTCCGAACGACCAGAAGTTTTTAGGGTCTTTGGATATATTATTTTCAATACGTGAAATATAATTGGAATGATCTCTATCAATTAATTTCTTGCAATGTTTTCTGAGAGCGGAAAAAGTTTTATAGTCGCTGACTCTCCTGAATTTTTTGAATTTATTATGTAATCTTTTTTTCTTCCTGAGTAGGTTAATGGTCTCATGAGTAAACCAAGAAGGAAAACCCTTCTCTCTGACAATCCTCGCAGGAACATACCTTTCAATCATTGAGTTCAACACGTTATAAAAAATTTCAACATTAGCATTGACGTCTTCAGTACTCATAAGTGCCCTCCAATCGATAAGAGATAATTCGTTATTAATCTGAGTATAATCTGCATTGAAAAATTTGAATATTGATCTAGATTTTTTTTCTATGAGCTTATTTATATTGAGTGTTGCACTCAATTCTAAGGCAGGATGATACGGATCTTCAGGCACGAATGGAAAAGAATGATTTTCCATGAAAACTGTCACAGCATCGAAATAGTTAGCATAATCGTCCGAAGATACACCCGGGGGAATGTAACATACCCCAACAAAAAAAAACTTACTTCCGCAGAGTTCGATCCGAAGCCACACGTCCTCAACCCTGGTCGAATGACAACATTCAGATATTTCAACGCATTTCAATTGTTTAGCTACTGCTATAAATACACCTCCACCTTCTTTTTTTGAGCTGTTTGTGTCACATCTGTCCTTGCGAAACACCCTGTACCTGTGGCACATGAATTCTGAGCTGTTAATAGTAGGTTCAAGCCACGATTCCGTCACGCATATCACGTCAGCTGTGCTGTTCCACGAAGAAGTGAGAAACTTCGTCGTCTTAGTTCTTATGCCCCGACAATTCTGGTAAACTACATTTAGGTCGAAGGCCATTGTTAACTGAAAAATATATTCCCCATTAGGCAAAGTGAAAGAAAGGAAGCAGACTACTCTTTGGGCAGTCCACCCAACTCCGCTTCCGATGTGATGTGATAGATCTTCGATGAGTCGGTTTTTCTCAATAACAACCTTCCATCCTGAACCCAGCAGTACTTGTAATCATTCTCCCTGGAGAAACTCTTAATTCGTCCAAAAAGTTTCCTATTATTGTACGAGAGACTTTCGTTGACATATATTGTTTTTTCAATGCCATCGAAACCAATATCACTAGTTTTGATATTTCTTTTGTCTCCTTTATATGTGCGCAAAAACTGATCTCTGTAAGATTTGCTCTTGAAGTCAATGACAATAGGCCGGGATTTGCCATCGTTTTTCGGCATATAGTGAATTCTGTAGCATCCCTCTATGAAGTCCTCCGCATTGGAGATGCCCAAATTGGAAGCAATTCGTTCCACAATATTCAGAACGTTTTCGTTTTTTGTCTCCGGTACTCCAATGATGTCTAAATTTTCCGACTTAAGCTGCTGTTGCAAACTGTTCAACTCACGCCTCATTTCCGCGTTCTCACTTTCAAGGGTCTTTAACTGGACATCATGTTTTTTCATCTTTGAACTTATATCCTCCAATATTCCCATCCTCGACTCGAAGTCGTCAATCTTTTCACCGTAGAAATTTAATGACTCTATGAATCTGGCCTGTTGGCCAGTGATAGCAGATAACTCGGACATAATTTTATCAAGCTTCATATCTAGGTTAGTGTTAAGTGGAATTTCCTTGCTCTTAGTGCAACAATCATCACACACCCATTTCATACCTCCTTTCTGTCCGGACGTCTTCAAAGCATCAGGGGGAATTCCCAGGCAGATTAAATGCACCACTTAATGTTGACAATGGCGCATTTGTCGAGGCCGAAGGACATGCCAATGTCACCGCTGAAGGTGCGTACTGTATCTATGAGCGAGCGAAGCTGGCTTTGGTTCTCGCTGAAGAGTTTGAGATCGTCCATATATAACAGATGAGATAATTTTCTCGGGTTCCCCATTACAAGCCTGTACCCTTATTCGTGCTATTCAGAAGTGTAGACAGAGGATTCAGTGCCACACAGAACCACATCGGCGACAGTGCATCTCCTTGAAATATTCCCCTCGATATTTTTATGGTTCCAGCGTTGATGTTATTAATGAGGATATTTGTTCTCCAGTTACTCATTGGAATGATCTCTATCAATTAATTTCTTGCAATGTTTTCTGAGAGCGGAAAAAGTTTTATTGTCGCTGACTCTCCTGAATTTTTTGAATTTATTATGTAATCTTTTTTTCTTCCTGAGTAGGTTAATGGTCTCATGAGTAAACCAAGAAGGAAAACCCTTCTCTCTGACAATCCTCGCAGGAACATACCTTTCAATCATTGAGTTCAACACGTTATAAAAAATTTCAACATTAGCATTGACGTCTTCAGTACTCATAAGTGCCCTCCAATCGATAAGAGATAATTCGTTATTAATCTGAGTATAATCTGCATTGAAAAATTTGAATATTGATCTAGATTTTTTTTCTATGAGCTTATTTATATTGAGTGTTGCACTCAATTCTAAGGCAGGATGATACGGATCTTCAGGCACGAATGGAAAAGACGAATGAGAACACGCGACGTCAATGTTTGACGCCAGCACAAAGTCCAAAATTTTACTATTACAATTAAGATTTGCATTACATTGCATCAACGAGTTGTAAGATGTAAAGTTTCTAAAGAATGTATAGGAGTCTCTCTGGATTGGATCACAAACTAGTTCTTCATTCTCATTTTTGGTCCAGGTAAACAACGGAAGATTGAAGTCACCAACCAACACGAATACATCTTCATCATGATTTTCCATGAAAACTGTCACAGCATCGAAATAGTTAGCATAATCGTCCGAAGATACACCCGCGGGAATGTAACATACCCCAACAAAAAAAAACTTACTTCCGCAGAGTTCGATCCGAAGCCACACGTCCTCAACCCTGGTCGAATGACCACATTCAGATATTTCAACGCATTTCAATTGTTTAGCTACTGCTATAAATACACCTCCACCTTCTTTTTTTGAGCTGTTTGTGTCACATCTGTCCTTGCGAAACACCCTGTACCTGTGGCACATGAATTCTGAGCTGTTAATAGTAGGTTCAAGCCACGATTCCGGCACGCATATCACGTCAGCTGTGCTGTTCCACGAAGAAGTGAGAAACTTCGTCGTCTTAGTTCTTATGCCCCGACAATTCTGGTAAACTACATTTAGGTCGAAGGCCATTGTTAACTGAAAAATATATTTCCCAAAAGGCAAAGTGAAAGAAAGGAAGGCAGACTACTCTTTGGGCAGTCCACCCAACTCCGCTTCCGATGTGATGTGATAGATCTTCGATGAGTCGGTTTTTCTCAATAACAACCTTCCATCCTGAACCCAGCAGTACTTGTAATCATTCTCCCTGGAGAAACTCTTAATTCGTCCAAAAAGTTTCCTATTATTGTACGAGAGACTTTCGTTGACATATATTGTTTTTTCAATGCCATCGAAACCAATATCACTAGTTTTGATATTTCTTTTGTCTCCTTTATATGTGCGCAAAAACTGATTTCTGTAAGATTTGCTCTTGAAGTCAATGACAATAGGCCGGGATCTGCCATCGTTTTTCGGCATATAGTGAATTCTGTAGCATCCCTCTATGAAGTCCTCCGCATTGGAGATGCCCAAATTGGAAGCAATTCGTTCCACAATATTCAGAACGTTTTCGTTTTTTGTCTCCGGTACTCCAATGATGTCTAAATTTTCCGACTTAAGCTGCTGTTGCAAACTGTTCAACTCACGCCTCATTTCCGCGTTCTCACTTTCAAGGGTCTTTAACTGGACATCATGTTTTTTCATCTTTGAACTTATATCCTCCAATATTCCCATCCTCGACTCGAAGTCGTCAATCTTTTCACCGTAGAAATTTAATGACTCTATGAATCTGGCCTGTTGGCCAGTGATAGCAGATAACTCGGACATAATTTTATCAAGCTTCATATCTAGGTTAGTGTTAAGTGGAATTTCCTTGCTCTTAGTGCAACAATCATCACACGCCCATTTCATACCTCCTTTCTGTCCGGACGTCTTCAAAGCATCAGGGGGAATTCCCAGGCAGATTAAATGCACCACTTAATGTTGACAATGGCGCATTTGTCGAGGCCGAAGGACATGCCAATGTTACCGCTGAAGGTGCGTACTGTATCTATGAGCGAGCGGAGCTGGCTTTGGTTCTCGCTGAAGAGTTTGAGATCGTCCATATATAACAGATGAGATAATTTTCTCGGGTTCCCCATTGCAAGCCTGTACCCTTATTCGTGCTATTCAGAAGTGTAGACAGAGGATTCAGTGCCACACAGAACCACATCGGCGACAATGCATCTCCTTGAAATATTCCCCTCGATATTTTCATGGTTCCAGCGTTGATGTTATTAATGAGGATATTTGTTCTCCAGTTACTCATTAGATGTTGTAGTACGGCTCTTACTCTCGGACAAACTTTATAGATCTCCAGCACTTTCATACGCCAATCGTGGGGCACTGTATCGAAGGCCTTCTGATAATCGATGTAACATACACTTAAATTCCGCCTTCGTGACTGGGCTTGTTTTAAAACTACAGCGTCTATGGTAAGCTGATGTTTGCATCCTGCAGATCCTCGAGAGCATCCCTTTTGTTCCTCTTCCAGAATATTATTGGCTGCACAATGCCAATATATCGCATTATTTAGGAGCGAGGTGAACAGCTTGTACACCACTGACAAACACGTTATGGGTCTGTAGTTATCCGGCTTGCTGCGGCCCCTTTTTTTGTAAAGCATGATGGTATTGCCCTGAGTGAGGAAGGTGGGAATCTTCAAGGGATCTTCTAGTGCCTCCGAGAAACATCTGGCCAGGCTGGGGAAACATGCTGTGAACTGTTTAATCCAGCAGTTGTGAAGTCGGTCAGGTCCTGGCGATTTCCAGTTGCTAGTGGATCTGATGATGTTGGAGATTTCCTCGGTTGTAAAAAGATCAGTTCTCATTTCGACGAGTTCTGATGTGTGGTGTTCAATGTCTCTTAGCCAGCCAGAATTTTCCTGAAATTGTTTACGTTCTGACCATAAGGAACTTCAATATTTCCGAAAGTCTTCTCTGCTGATGTCTGTATGCAGATTGGCGGATATTTCGGATGGTTTTTCTAGACCCCTAAAGAATTTCCTCCTGTCTCTCACATATTCAGCGTTCTGGAGTTTCCGCTTCGAAAGCTCATTGTATCTTCGTAAACGAGCACCTTTTGCTTTAGCTTTCTGTCTCAAGCGATCCTTCAGTTCAACAATCAGCTATTCGTGTAGTGGAGATTCCAGATTTACCCCTGCGAGTGTTGTTATTGTTCGCACTTTGCGCAGTACTTTGCGAGACCTATTATTCTTCAGGAACTCATTCAAGACATCCACCTGTCCTCGAAGTTTATCAACGTCCTGCATTTATCGTCTTTTTCAAGCCGGAATTTCACTTTTGACGTTTGATTCACTGGTTCTAGGCATGTAGCTTTTCTGACCATTTTGTTCAATGACTGTGATAGCAGCGCATTACAAAGAAAGATGAACTTCTTTCAACGTCCTTTGCGTGTTCAGGTGCCAATATTTCGTTGACTAACTGGATGTGATGTTTAGCCTTTGAGTTGAAATTCAATTTTGGCAGGATGGGGCGGTTGAGTGGATCACTAGATTCGTAATGAACCAGCTTGCTGTGGAAGATGTCGTGAAGCTGTAGATATTGTGGGCAATTTTGATTGGCAGCTTGCGAGACAGACAGTTCCTGTGCCGTTTCTGATGATTCTACTAACGGTTCGTTAGGCTCTTCATTCTGATTTCCAACAATCTCTTCTTGATTGATTGTATAGCCCATTTCTCTTTTGATCTCATCTAATTCCTGTCTTGTCAAGTAGCTTTTCCTCATTATAACGTTTTTCCGATCAGCAATGTTTCCTTCCGTTAGTTGAAGTTCAGGATGCCTCTTGGTGAACTCGGTATAGACGGAGTATCTCCATCCAGGAAGTGGTTTGTCATCGCAATCGTTCACGTAATAAAAAACTCGCATTACTTCAATATTCATTTCGCGGCTCCACTTTATACGTGCATTGCGAGCTCCCCTGCGGGCAGTCCTCCTCACGGTGGACGAGCCAGCAGGTGGAGTGGCATATTGATCTTCTGCCATGTTTTGAGATTCCACTACCTGATGTTCTGGTGGAGCTATATTTTGTTGTATGACAGGAGCCCGCTTCCTCAGCACCCTGCCACCGACGGCTCGCATGCTGTCATGCCAAGCGTCAGCCTCGGACATGCCCTGACGCTCCCCAGGCAGCGACTCTATTCCGAGGCTTGATTCATTCTCCATTTTCATGGGTTTGCCACCATTTACCCTTGGTGGCCCAGGTAACTCGGGCCGTGGAGACGTCACTTCCCATGTGGCTTGGCCGAAACCGCACCACACCCGTGCGGTTATTATTATTATTCTTCATCATCGGTCTCCCGGTCTCAGCTCCAGCTGGTATTACTTCCATGAACCAGTGAAAAAACATTTCAGTTCCTCCCACTAGTTCAGGAATTTCCGCACGATGTGACAGGTTTGCAAAGCTACAGCCTGCTGTGCATATCCCGCGATCCTCTGGGATATCTCGATCTTTTGAAGATTTTTCTTGAATGATTTGGACATGACTCCCTCAGCCGAAATCACCAATGGTATAATAGTGACTTTCGACAATTGCCACATATTCTTCAGCTCAATTGCCAAGTTCTCGTACTTCGTTATTTTTTCCGACTCCGTTCTTCCGATGTTATGAGTCAATGGTACTGCCACATCAATTATCACCCCATACTTCTGATCCTTCTCAATGAACACAAGGTCCGGTCTATTGTAGTCCACTGATCTATCTGTTGTTATGAGTCTGTCCCAATAGAGAACCGCTGCGTCCGTTTCCAACACTGCTGCAGGTTGATACTTATAATATGGCGGACAAGTATCCAAAAAACCATGTCTGAGAGCTAGCTGCTGGTGAACAATTTTTGCCACTTGGTTGTGTCGGCCCAGATATGCGTTGTCGGCAAGAACTCGAAACCTGCGATTATATGTTCAATAGACTCGACAACTGCGCCGCACTTCCTGCATTTGTCCTCAACGTTCAGCTTCAAACAGTGCTTCTCATAGTTGCGAGTTATTATAACTCGGTTTTGGATAGCCGTCAGGAATCCCTCAGTTTCAGGATACAATTGTCCCGCATTCAACCACGACAAAGAAGCTAATTTATCGACATTTTCCCTCTCAAGGTGTTTGGAAAATCTTCTTATTATTATTATTATTTTTTTTTTAACGTCCGTGTGAGGGGAAAACCCTTTATGGGCACCGAGAGGGTCCGCACTCTCGGTAGTGTGAGAATCCAGGATCTTGTTTGGCTACTCACTAAAAAAAAAACCCTCACACCTTCAATGGAGGAGTTCTTCATCCTGCCCTCGCAGCGTCCCTTAACAAAAGAGATGAGCTGCAAGTGGCTTCTAGAGTTCATGGGACCTGATGATATGGAGGGACCCGAGCAACACTGCTTTCTGCATTCTGTGCGCCAACACCTCGGCCAGTGATCTGCAGACCGGGATAATCTTCAGTTCATCCACATAGTTAGCTCTCATTCCACCGAGACATCCTATGAAAAGTACGACCATCCTAATTTTATGACCTGGGTATAAAGTTCCAAGCTCGAACATAAGGTCTTTGTATTTTTGCCTCTTCTGTTGTTCCTTCATCACAACATATTATTATTATTATTAAATGGTGATAAGAGTGGAGGTACAGGTACCTATGCACTCAATTACAAACGAAAATAAAAAGTACTCTGCAATAAACAAAAGTATGTGCAAAAACAACAAACATCGAAAACTCGGTTCGCCAAGAAGTTCATGCGGCAGGAAGTGCGAAACGGTTCTTTGGCAAGTTTGAACTCGTGCCCCCGAAGGTTATTCCGGTTCAAAATGAACAAATGCCCAAGGTCCACTCCGAAGAACCCGTGCATCGCCCGATAAGCCACGATCAAGTCACCCCTGGTACGCCGGTCCTCGAAGCTAGTCAGTCCAAACAGTGCCAATCTCGTGGGGTAGTCAGGTCGGAACAGAACTCTGGTGCACTATCTCTGCACGGACTCGAGAAGGTGGGATTCGGATCTTAAGGCGACCCACCAAGCCGGTCCCGCGTATTCCAAAATCGGCCTGACGTATGTTTCGTACAGCAACTTAGCGGTCCGGATATCACAACCACCGAAAGACCGCCGAATGAGATATGATCCGACCAGTCCAGCTCACAGTTAACCACCACGCCAATGGTGCGATTGACCACAGCAAGGGATCTCCCCATAAGTGAGTACGAATACTGAGGGTTATTCCTACCAATGTGCAGCACGCAACACTTCTCCAAGTTGAGAGGCAATAACCATTCCTCAGTCCACCGAGAAATTTCATCCAAATCAGCTTGCAGCCTGTTTGTAGTCAGGGACGGGAAGCCGCACAACTTGGCGTCATCAGCGAAAAGAAGGCATTTGGAGCGGATCAAACCGGGAAGATCAGACGTATACAGCAAGAAAAAGAGCTGCCCGAGAACCGATCTCTGTGGCACTCCACTCGCGACCCGTCCATCTTGAGTGGAAAAAGCATCACCAACCCTCACCCTGAACCTTCTGTCGCTGAGGAACGACTCGATCCAAGAAAGCAAGTTCCCCCGAATATCCAAGTGCTCCAACTTGTAAATGAGGCGACGGTGGGTAACCCGGTCGAAGGCTTTAGCGAAATCTAAGTAAATGACGTCCACCGGAATACCCGCGTCCAACGACTTACTCCAGTCACCAGTCGCTACCAAGAGGTTGGTGAGGGTTGAGCGACCTGGAAGGAAACCGTGTTGTTCTTTAGGAATCAATTTGTTGGACAAAGCGAATTCCAGAATATGGTCAGCAATGATTCTCTCCAATACTTTCGAGACCGTGGACACGAGGCTGATAGGGAGGTAATTAGAAGGGGAAGTTTTATCTCCACTCTTGTGGATAGGTGTAACAATCGCTGCACGCCACTGTGAAGGGACGGATTATGAAAGCAGAGATCTCTCAAACAGGAGGAAAAGAGGTTCCGCGAGTGCGGTGGAGCATCGCGAGAGAAGGAGACAGGTGAACCCATCACTCCCGGGAACCGCAGAGACATTCAGGGCAGAGAGATGCCTCTTAACGCGGCTCACAGTTAGAGGTACATCACCAATAAATTGGGGACAACGAGAGGTATGCAAGGGTGGATAAACAGATATTGATTTGCTAATGAAGTGGGCAGCAAACGTCGCAGCCAGAACATCGGCGGACTCTGCGTAGTCACTGCACAATCTTCCGGAAAAGTCCACCACGAGTGGAACGGATACCTTACTGTCGAAAGAATCCCTGACGTAATTGAAGAAACGCTCCCCGGCGATGCCAGGCCATTTTCATATTTTATTTTCGCGGCACGAATCAAAGAAGTCACATGATTGGAGTAACTGCGGTGGTTCATGAAATCAGTACACGATCTACTTCTAGTATAACGCTGCCACAAAGACTTTTTCACCTTGATGGACTTCAGGAGATCCCCCGTCACCCACGGCCTTCTCGGATTGTACTTAGTTGATGTGATGGAAGTATTCGAAGAAACAGCAGCCCGGACCACACGGAGGAACCCATCCCAGAGGACGTCGACGCGTTCCTCATCGGAAAATTTGTTTGACCAAGTATATGAAGCCAACGCCGCAGACACTCCCTCGTAATCCACCCTCTTGAAGACCTTAACTTGTTTGCTGGATGGATAGTAGAACTGCAGTTCAGACCTCAAGACGACATGGTCTGATTTGCCAAGTGGAGGCAGATATGACACCTCAGCCAGAAGGTTATCATCGGACGTAATTATGAGATCTAATGTTTTGGGCATCTGTCCATGTCTGTACCTTGTGGGCTTCAGCACTAACTGCTGAAGGTCATGAGTTGAGAACGAGGTCTACATATGGAAGTGATTTTTTATTTTATTTTATTTTATTTTATTTAATGCTTAGAAGGAATACAAACAGGCTTAGCCCAAAAACAGTATTCACCTCTTAGAAACTTAGAACAATATCGATTCAAATCTGAACACAAAAATCAAAAATGAGCAATTTTTTTTTCATGAGAGAGTATTCCTGAGACTTCGTTTCAGATTACTAAGTGACATATTGAAAATGTCAAGGTCGATGCAATAGTATATTCTAAAACTAGTTGCAGAATGGGCTCCTATTCCAATACGAAAGCATGAGTTTTGGAATTGCATTCTGCAACGAGTATTAGACGATATTTTCTCTATTTCAGTCAAATTTTGTTAAATTCAATGGAAAATTCAAATTATAGGCCCTAGTGACTTTCATATTGTATCTTGGCAGTTGGTGTGAATGTTAGGAAATAGGAAAACTGCATATATCTAATAATTCCTATATGGGCCATGAGCCAATCAAAACTGAAGTTGGGCTTTGGTAACAATCCAGATCTGCGCTTGTGCGGCAATATTGAGAATAAAAAGAATTTTTTAATTCTGTCTCTCTCCGACACATCGTATTATGTCGTGAAACGTATGTCATTCTTAACTTCATGTGAATAGTTTCGACCATAACCACACAATTTCATGTGAAATGTTTCAATCGCTTTATTCCGTTTTCTCCAAGTCTTAAATATCATTGTTAACTCCTCTTCATATTCTTAAATCAAACTGAAAGTATTTAAGTGGCATATTTTCATTCTCGATATCTATTTTCTTGTTGTCTTTCAGAATAAACATATCCTCTAAATTTCTCGCAATTTTTGCATTTCCAGTTGACGCAAGCGTACAACTCAATCGTTACCAAAGATTTGGCTTCACTTTCAGACTGTGAAAAACAGGGGTATAATCCATATTGATGTTATTAGATATATGGAAAACTGACATTTCCAAATTGACGTTTGCTGAAATTCAAAAGGATCGGAAGTCATTGCTGACAACCACAAAACGAAAAATGTAACTAAAAACGATGCTGTAATGAATTCATTACAGCACTGTTTTTAGTACTCTAATGAACTCATTACGATACTGAAATAGAGAAACATTAAGCGCGTTCGGCAATGACATCTGACTGGTCGGATTGATCTGAACCGTTCGTTTATTACATCCAGATTGAGGGGAGTACACATCTGGACCGTTCGGCAAGAAAACCTGATCAATCGGATGTAGATCTTTTTGCTCGGTGTATTTCGACGGAGGAAACGGATTTTTTTCCACAGAACAGAAACAGAAATTACTTTTCGGCCTTTGTGAATGGATTTTTTATCCCGCTTCGAATATTCTTGAACAGTCTGTTGAATTTTCGTTTCTTATGTTATTTGTTGTGTAGTAATAAATAAAAAAATGTTGTTTGATAAAAAAAAATAATGATTCAAATTATTGAATCATCTCAACCAAGGGGTAGAAATGTTGAGAACTATAACAAAAGAATTAAAATAGTACCCAGACTACCTCTACGGGCGAATAGACCTTTAAGCTCTAATTTAATATCTGGCTCGGGAAAGGAGTTACATACGTCAAACAGAAAAATCGATCTAAATGCTCCGTGGCGTTCGTTTATTACAGAAAAATCTGACAAATCCGTACAATATGTTTTCACGTGACTACAAAATCCGTCCGCTCTCGGATGCTATTGCCGAACGCGCTTATTATTATATGCAGTGATCATCCTAAAAATAGGAGCATTCTGTGCACTATTCGTTCTTCGAAAGGGAGCATAAAATGTATCTCTATTTCTCGATCTAATATCAGGGACTCTGAATGGAATTGACTGCAGAATGTCGGGCACACGTAACAATCCATTGACAATTTTATAAAGAAAAGCAATGTCAGTCATCTGTCGACGATTCCTCAGCTCCACTATACCAAATTTCTCCCTGATATGCGAGTAATCATGATTACTGTAGACGATACAATTTTTGAAGGCTAGGAATCTGAGAAATTTATTTTGTATTCTCTCAATTCTCTCTATATAGATTTTGTATTGTGGATTCCAGATTGTTGAGGCAAAGTTCAGTCGACTATAGATGAGAGAAAAATATAGTACCAAGAATGTTTTGTTATTCTTAAAAGTTCTGCAGTGTCGAAGAACATATCCGAGCAACCTATTGGCATCCCGCAGAAGATTTTCGACATGCTGATCGAATAAGAGCTTTCTGTCAAACGTTACTCCTAAGTCAAAAATATGGTCTTTCTGCAAAAGAGGACAATTCGCCATGGTGTACTGATGCTCTATGAGTTGAACATTTCTACTGAAGATAACTCTGTGACATTTGTCATAGTTGAGGAAGAGACTATTCTCTGCATAATCATTCATTAGTGATGGAGAGTTTTGTGAAGGAAGCGTGGTGATGGGCCATTTCACATCCGAACAGTTGAAATCACCAGTTATTATTAAGTTACGATGTGAAATCTACATCCTCTCTAGAAATTCGACAAGAACTCTATCCTCCGCGCAAGGATATGGTCTATAGATGCAAGCCAAAGTGAAGGAAACATGTTTATCAGATATATTCATGAATATATTATCCACACCATGCCAGTCGTGATTTGATACACTAATGTTGAAGGATTCAACAATGCCCTTCCTCAAATAGATGCAGACACCATAGCCGATGGTTCGAACGCTGTCCTGACGAAAAATTACATAGCCTGGTATACAGCAAGAGCCATCCGGAATAGAAGATTGGAGCCAGGTTTCAGTTATGCAAATGATGAACGGCTGCTGAGTTTGAACGATGGTGATCAATTCATTCAGTTTGGAAAGCTAAGATTGGGCGTTGGTGTAGATGATTGGCCAAGAATATAGGGATGTTGGTTTTCTGGCGGAGCTTCCCGTTGTATGTTTTCCGTTGATACTATGGTTGGTCGATCTTTCTCGTATTTTATAGTGAGGTTCTTCTCACCAGCATCCAGTCTCCCCCTCAAAAGCTCACGGAGTGCATTCAGTTCAGCAACCTGACTCCTAGTTTTATCATCACGAATCACTACAGCTCGGAAACGTGAACTCCCGTGCAATGACTTTCTGCCTCGGAGGATCCTGCCATATCAGCGTTCGAGAACGAAACCTTAAGCCATGTAGGCTTGTTGGTCTGCTTTCCAGGAATACGAGAAATATTGTTAATGAACTTGTTCGCAGACCGATGGATGTGTTCCGCAATGGCACTCGCATTCTCCATATCATCCGGACTCTCTGGTAAATTAGCAATTATGATGTTATGGGATTTAGCCACCCGATTAACGATTTCAGGTATAAGGTCAGATCCTGCATCCGTGGGCACACTATCCAATGTCGACTCGAGGGAGGCAATTCTCGAAGAGGCATCTCTCACCACAGCGGAAAGCTGCAAGTGGGAATCACTCAAGTTGTTTAGATCAGTTCCGAGCACAGTTAAGGATTCCTGATGGTTAGTTGATAATTCGGCATGCTTGCTAATGGAAGTGGAGCAAGCAGATAGTTGGCTGAGAATGTCATTTTGACGCTCTTCTATTCGGAGAATGCTAGCAGCGACCTCACTGATTCTATTCATCATTTTATGAAAGTGCTCGAGGGTTAGGGGGCACCGGGGACAGCCTGGCCGCCGTCAGCTGTAGCTTGTGCAATTTAAAACCCGCTGACTCTAACAAACTGATCAATTCACGTTTCAACTCTACCAGTTCAGAAACTTCATTAGTACCTGCCATAATGTCATCCATATAACATTGGTTAAGCATTGTAACTGATGCTAAAGGAAACCTACACTTCTCATCTTCCGCCAATTTTTTGAGACACCTTGTTGCTAAATATGGTGCACTTTTTGTTCCATATGTTATGGTTTGCAACTCAAGGCAGCTCAGTTTTGCATAAGGTTTAGAACGCCATAGAATATTCTGCAATTTTTTATGATCTTCTGAAACCTTAATCATTCTTTTGATATCTGTCGTGAAAACATAATTGAACATTCGGAATCGAACTAAAATGTCGAATAGTTCAGGTTGAACTTGAATATACAATATATATCAGTATATCCTTTGAACATTATATCATTCAAGGACTTACCAGAAGACCAGAAGACTACCCTCAATGGAGTACTCTTACTAACCTTCAATATTCCATGATGAGGAAGAAAATTTTTATCCGCCCAGGATACATATTGATATATTGTTTATCCTGACTATTCCTAGGTCTCCTGTGGAGACCCCTCTGAAATTGCAAGCTTCGAAGCTTGTAACTTGTGCCGAGTTCGGAGTAAGCAGTTGTGTTCTGTGTAGGCTTTGTTACTGTGTCCTCACGCCACCTTAGGCACAGCACTGTTAATTTTTGACCCAACAGTGAGAATGGTGGGGCCCCTACCGAGACTAGAAAATGTCTTTCCTAGCTCGGGATTGAACTCCGGACTTTTGGTTCCGAATTCCAACGCTCTACCACTGAGCCAAGGGCACTCATTTATCTTCTTCAAACTTGACTATATTAGCGTGACCTAAACTTATATATTCGTTAATAAAATCTGCATATTTCGAATGATATTCTGGATCATTATGAAATTTACGTTTAAGAGCTAAAAATCTCCTTTTAGCTGAGATAAATGAGTCACCAAGCATATTCACGTCCTTTTCGTTATATAAAGGATAAGCTAATTCGAAAGTTCCGTCCTGTAACCTTCTAATTGACTCCATAAATCTTTGTTCGCATAATTTATTCTCCTCAGATATAATGCTTTTCCCTACTAATTTCTCCAACTGCCAAAAGCGTGGTAACAATTTATTCAAATCTGGATTTTTCGAATCATATGTGCCACAACAATTAATATAAGGAACCTTCAACGAAGAAATACGGTTATTAGAGTTGCCTATTGGCCCAGCAACGATCCAACCTAAATGACTACTTTGCAATGTTGGCAAACCCTTGCCCAATCTAATTGTTTCACCTAAGATGACATCGTAATATAAATCAGCACCTATCAGAATATCAACTTCAGACGGACACTAAAATTTTTCATCAGCAAGTTGCAAATCTTCAGGTATTTTAAGATGCGTTTTATTAACAGTTATTTGTGGCAAACAAATGTCAAGAATAATACATGAAACCTAGAAAAGTTTGGCGCTAAATGTGCCCCTGAATTCTAAGTCTACAAGTTCTGATGTTTTAGTGACACAGTCCGATATACCACTTATATCAAATACTTCATACCTTTTTTTAGCTCCCAATTTGCTCGCAAACTCTTTCGTAATGAATGACATTTGACTTCCGGTATCCAAAAGTACTCTAGCGGTGACTTCCCTTCTGTCAACAACAACCTTCACCCTGGCTGTGCCTAACAATACTTGAGGGGCTTCGGCATATTGAAAATCATCAATTTTGACATGATAAGACGATTGGCTTGTAGGTTGATAGGCAGTTTCCAAATTATTATTATTTACTCGTTTCAGACTAGAAGTAGAAGGTTCATTAGCAGTTGTATCAAGGTAAGATTGGTTACATTCAATTTTATCAAATTTATCTATTATTATGTTTCCTATCACAAATTCTGCATCCGCTAGATTGACAATTTACAACTCTATGCTTGAAACCCAAGCAGTTATAACAAAGGTTTTGTTTCCGAACAAATTCTCTTCTATTTTCGAGAGTATCAAATTTAAATTTTTTACAACTATACAACGAATGATTAGATCCCGCACAGTAAATGCAAGTTTGGTTGTAACCCTTCTTTTGAATATCATTTTTCGTTTCAGTAGTAACTATGTTTGCGACCCTCTGTTTTATACGGGAATCCTGTGACATGACATTTTCTAATGCACAACATCTTTTTTCTAAAAACTCCATAAACCCTGTGAAAGTAGGAAGTGACGTTTTTTACCGTTCAAGCTCATATGCAGTTCTTGTTTGAGTGTATAATTTACGAATAAGAATGTAAACCAGCATAACATCGCAGTTGTCAATTGGTAACTGCAATGTTTGAAGAGAATTAAAATGTTGCGTAATCTTTGTAAGGAAATCCCTCAATTGTTTAAAAAATGATGAAATCATCTAGCTATTCATGAGTAAATTTATTGGAATATAAAAAATTTAAATAGCGAAACAAAAATGTAATCATATAAATCAATCCACTTCTGTATTGAAATACTTAGTACAATTCTATTTATTTTATATCTAAATTCAGTATTGAAGTAGAAATATATCAAATAATCTGAATACATCTCTCAGTACTGACAAGAGCTGTAGACTGTTTGCCAAACAATTGCAAAGATGGGAATACCACAAGGAAAACACTTGCTCCAATTGTATTTATTTTATATCTAAATCAGACAAAAAAATTCAACCAATTTCATCATATGCTGATGATACATCTTCATAAAAGGTAACAGTTGGCCTGCGGTCCCTTATTCTGAAACACCCTGTACAAGGAGGGAAAATGTTTCTACTGTAACAGTATAATTTGGTTGAATGTCATTCCATTTTCTTCTGGTAATATCTTTAGTCAGAGATACCGTGATGTTTGTGAATAGAGATACTACGTTCCAACTCTGAAAAATATAATTTGTAGGCAACTGAAAATCACATATGAATTCGGAAAACTCGAAAGAATCTCTAAGGCGCTGGTCTCCCCGAACAATCGCTGACCGCAACCGACGACACGCGGATCCGTCGCGTTCAACTTCCGAATGATACATTAGGAAAGGACCCCGCACTTATGGGAAATGGCGTTCCGTCAAATGTTCTAAGATTTTGGTATAATGTAGTACTCGACCTACTGATCAAAAGTGTCCATGGCCCTAACTCAATCCTTTGATCAGTTTTTGAGATACAGGGCGTTGAAGTTGAGAATAACCCACATTTACTATGCACGTATCTCAAAACAGAATCGAATGAACTTCAATTTTTCTCAGGAAACATTTCATTTCATCCCCAGGGAGCAACCACATAGAAGAGTATGACCGAAAATCGTTACGAATACAGGGTTATCCTAACGGTGGATTTCCATGCATCCGTCATCCGATGATACGATTGTCCGAAAGTGTTGTGATTGGCGGAAATATTCAAAATTGAAAGAGCGCCTAACATTCGTCCGAAAGTTCCAACTCTCTTTCGTTATCGGAGAAACTTGAAAAATGTTTAACTTTTGTCCGTTATCGTATCAAATTTGACATAACTTTTTGAATGTTTGGCGTTCTCTTGTTGTTGTTGCTTTCGATTCTTCTATTGAAAAGAAAGAAACCTATATTATGGATGAAAGATATTTTTATGAGCAGAAAGGCTCAAGGAATGTTCAATAACTTGGTGCAAGAAATGCGATTGTCCGATAGTGGGCAGTATTTCAATTATTTGAGAATGAGCACTATAACATTCAACAAATTATTGAGTATTGCTGGACCATCTCTCACAAAAATGTACCATATACGAGAACCCATCTCACCGGGTGAAAGACTAGATTTGACTTTAAGGTTTGTAATTTGATAATTATACAGTTCGCTTCAAAATTATGGAACAGATTCATTCTCTCAGAAGAAAAATATTTGGCAACAAAAATCCTTCAAAAATGCATAAAAATTTGGTAAAAGTGAAACAAAAATTGACCTGTCTCAGGATTTTGTTGCCAAATATTCTTCTTCTGAGAAAATGAATTTGTTCCATAATTTTGACGCGCAATGTATATACAAAATGTTACCATTTAAAACACACGACAACGTTTTGAAAATTCGGATGGATGGAAATTGACAGTTTCGTCCGTCCGACAAAATTTATACGATATCCGAATCGGACATCGGATGACGGATGCATGGAAATCCACCGTAACTCGCACAAGCTACAAGCTTCTGAGGAGTCTCCGCCAGGAGACCTCTAGGAGTAATCAGTATAAACATAATTGAATGCATGCCCGATTTTGAAAGTATAAAATATGCCAGTTTCAGAGCGAGAACGTTCGCAAAATGAACTATTTCACCAGATATATTGTTGTTACATCGAAAAAACCTGAAATACCTAGAATTCATACTGGGTGATCCATTATTATAGAAACTATTCACAATGAAGGTCAAGTGGACATCCTGTACTTTTGGGTTGATTTAGGATGTATGTTTGATTTTTTCAGAACATATCACCATGGACTTCGATGAATGCGGGGTGATTCAGTCATGAAATAAACTGTGGACCTCACGAAAATACCAAAAAACCACCTTTTTTCATTACCCTATATTCCAAGATTAACTCCGTTGAGGTGGTAATTTTTTTTTCACCACTGTACTTGATATAAACACGTCAATACGGCTGAGAGTTTTTATCCACTTCCTATGACCAGATTTTTTTTTATGCTGGAATAAGAATAGAATAACATAAATAAATAATTTTCATATTACATAAAAAAAATCTGGTCATAGGAAAAGGATGAAAACCCTCAGCCGTATTTATGTTTTTATATCGAGAACAGTGGTGAAAGAAAATTCCCACCTCAACGGAATTAATCTTGGAATAGAGGGTGATGAAAAAAATGTGTTTTTTTGGTATTTTCGTGAGGTCCACAGTTTATTTCATGACTGAATCACCCTGTGTTCTTCGAAGTCTATGTTGATATGTTCTGAAAAAATAAAACAAACATCTAAAATCAACCCAAAAATACAGGGCTGTCCACTTAACGCTCATTGTGAATAGTTCCTATAATAATGGATCACCCAGTATGAATCCTGGTTATTTCAGGGTTTTTCGCTGTAACAACAACATACCTAGTGAAATAATTTATTTTGTGAACGTTCTCGCTCTGGAACTGACATATTTTATACTTTCAAAATATTACATGCATTCAATTATGGATAACCCTGTGTTCGTAAAGATTTTCGGCCATATTCCTCTATATGGTTGCTCCCTGGGGATGGAATGAAATGTTTCTTGAGAAAAATTGAAATTCATTCGATTCTGTTCCGCGATTCGAGCGTAGTAAAAGTGGGTAATTCTCAACTTCAAAGCCCTGTATCTCAAAAACTAGTTATAGGATTGAGTTGAGGCCATGGACACTTTTGATCAGTAGGTCACTCGACCTACTACTACTACATTATACCAAAATTTAAGAACATTTGACGGAACGCCATTTCCCATTAGGAAAGTGCGGGGTCCTTTATTGACACGGTCTCTCTCAAACTGACGTTCAGCTGAACGTCAGACGCGACGGTTGAGAGAGACCGTGATATTATGTCCAATTCCAAATTAATCATTTTTTTCCCCTAACTTGTTGGTAAAATTATGGATATTCTGTCCTGTTTTTGCACCTTTATACTCAAAATTATATTTAACGTCCTTTAGATTGTTGTTCACGTGTAATTGGATCTGCATTTTAATAGCAAGATCTCCCTGTTTATTAGGTTTGATCATAGATATACTATCCAAGCAGACGGAGCATTCCCTTCCTACGACTCGCTTTGTTGTGATGCAGACATTCACTTTGTTTGGATAAGGACGGATATGTTACAGTTTATGAGTGCGACGAAGATGAATAAATAACACAATTCTGCGCTGGCAACGCTGTTAAAAATATATCTGTTTAATTCTAAACACAATGCATAGGCGTGCGATATTCTATTTCTCATTTCATTGTTATATAGAAATATTATTATTTCACTTGAATTTCGAGTAATTTCAATTGCCAGTATTTCTGAATGCCAGTAATAAGTTATATTTTTTGGTTGGATTATTCATGTCCGTTTTTGATAATATTGAATTTGAGAATTCGTGGCTATATTGGACTAGTGGAAGGGAATTGAACCCAGTTGAATTTCATCAACGTTTCGGACATTTATTGTTTGATCACATACAAAACAATGGGGTTGTCCTTAATCATGACTAATTCAGTTGAGTTGTTTGAAATTAAATCAACGTTTCTGACATTTATTGAATGAACACATAAACAATGGGGTTGTCCTCGATCATGACATAGATGCATAGTATATACCTGGCGTTGGCACTGATTAGATTTTGTCTAAGACTTTCTTGTCGATCGAAAATCTGAGTATTGTTTCATTTCTCCTGAAAGGAGTCGCGCTTTTTTCCATTGCCGGAATAGCGCCACGACCGACTTATGAATTAATAATTAAAGTTTGCCCGACCATATACCAATAATATTGGCATAGAAATATCAACCAAGGATATCGTTAAACACGTTAATTCCTGAGCATGAGGAACTACACTATAAAAAAATATGAAATGGATTAATATTAGAGGTAACAAATATCTACCGCACAAAATAATAAATCTGCCTGTTGAAACCCCCATTCGTGACACTCCCTAATCATGAAGACTTATAAATTTTGTGAAATTCAACTTCAGACTTCAATTTTATAGGTATCCTTAAAGTAAACAAGAACTAAAACAACTAAATTTATTTTCTTAATTATATGTATCATTCACAGTCAAAGAGGAAGGAATACAAAAAAAAGGAATACAAATACAAAAATAATGGAATAAAATATGAACATGATAATAAGTTTTAATAATAGATTAATTTATTACTCTTAATAAATTGACTGGCATCAGGAAATAAGGTATTCGAAAAGATTCAATTCCTTAATTCCTTACAAAAAAACAATTCGTAGCCTTGTAATGTTTCAAGGTTTTTTAGCTTGAGATATTTTCTAAGGGGAGATAAAAGGGCAAATCCTTCGCTGTAGCTTTAAGGAGTATTTTACCCTAAAGGGGGTTTTATACTTTTGGCTTGGCTTGTGATCATCTAGTTTGGTAGAACTCTATGTTATGTCGTAGTAATTCAGTTTCGTGATAATTCAAGTCCGTGAAATAATGGATGGGAATAATGAGGTCAATACGTAAATAAAACACTTGATTGGACAGAAAGGTGGAACAGGCCTTCATTGGTCCAGGCGACAGGAGTTTTCGAGCCACATATGAGGGAAAACGAAAAGAAAAAACCAATCAGTTCTTCTAAAAGCAAAAACCCTCAGCTTTACAGTTGAATAGAATTACATGTAGCAAGTATCAGAATCCATTGGTTGAATATTATGAAGAACATAGAATACATGAGCATAGATAGAATAAGATAGTGCTGTACTTCAGTAAATCTATTCGTGCAGTTCTCAAAGTATAACTACTCCAGGTCAGTAGTTGAAATGAACGATTCACAGTCCCCCCCCCCACCCAGCCGTCTAACAAACAGGCACTGGGATCTGCAGAACTACCTGATTCCGGCTCCCACTGAGGCACCTTCATAGTTGACGACAAAGCAAACGACTTCACAAATGTGTATGGAACGTTCATTAGCGCCCTACTCCAGCCTTCTAACTAACAGGCCCCGGTATCAACATATCTCCTAAGTCAAAGTTCCAACACAACTGCCATAGTAGTTTACGTAGTGACTTCTTCACTAATCCATGATCCCGAGCCTTAAGAACTGAACTCAATAGAAATACATGTGCTATGTAATTAAAGATGGGCATACTTGAATTTGAATATCATTGGATGGTAGGCGTTACAGTTTAAACAATAATACAGATGGAAACGAAATAGCCTTTCAAATCACAGGTTGCTGAAAGAGAGGGTGAGATTAATAATGAGAACATAAATAGTACCTGTAACCCTGTGATTTGTATAAAGCCACTCGATCCATTGCATAAGGAAATATTCAGAATAATAAAATATATGAGATGGAGATTAAATGGCCTCTTCGTTAAAAGAGGAATAATTCAGGACTTCCAAATCGGAAAGCATGGATGAATATAAACAGTTCTGACCAATGTAAATCGTGGATATTTTAGATAATTATTGGATAATCCTCAGTAGAATGATTGGTTGAATATAATTAAATAGACAGTATGTAATGATTCTCATTGGTTCGTGCTGGTATAAACACAATGAATCCGGAACCTAGAAATAAGACTGATTAGTCAATATAAATGGAGGATGAACTCACACGTTGAACAAAAATGCCGTTTGGATTTCTATAATGGCCGACTAACAACAACAGGTGCACCTTTTACGATCCACCACTATCTTCCTCCCTTAAAAAACTGTCTTCCTTCCCTTTTAACCTCCAAGGCCTTCTCTATGAACTAATCGATAGCATAGATCGATGACAGCCGGCCTACCACGCAACGTCCAGATATCCGGACTACCCTCTGTGAAAGACAACATGGCAGCGTCGTATTTTTTTTTCTTTTACGTACAGGGTTCCATTAAGTTATACATGAATTATTTGTGTCTTGAAATTCGCGGATACTACAGCCTTAAACTTTAAAGCACAGAGAAAACTAGATCATACAAATGGCAGTATCATATATGGACCATTTAATTGAGTTTAGTATATCTGTAGATATATTTGTATGCAGATCCTTCATTAAGGTCGGCGTTTAAAGCGAGTAGGAAATCTCCTCCGATAGAGGCGCCACCGTGCATTTCATGAAATTTCTCCATAGAACTTACATTATCACTAAAAGTTTTATGAATATCTCTCTAATCATGAACGAAATGTACAATGGCGCTCTATCCGAAAATCGCCGAATTATGAAATAAGTCAATTTGTGGGTAAAGCAGGAATTTTTTCCCGCCAAAATTTGAATTTGGCCATTTTCTGCCAATTCCGTATTTCAAGTTGATCTTCTGAACGAAATTATCAGTAGATTCACTTTTAATCGGAAGTTGAACTATTTTCATGGGTCTTTCTGTTGAAATAAAACAGAAGCATGAGTTGGCTCATTTTCTTCTATTTTTGAAAGAAAAAAAAATTAAGTGTCGGAATGAAATCAATTAAAATCATTTCAACAAGAACCCAAATTCTTTCTGAGTTCACCCACAAAATTTCAGTTCTCAAAGTGAAACCGTTTTCGAAATTAACACATTGCGATACTGTGCAGACGTATCTCGAAGTGCTCCTGAATTCTTGTGATTTGTTTTCGAAAATTAAAAGTTTGAGTTTGTTAGTTTGAATACTAAGGTAGGAGATACCCTTAATTTTTTCTTCGATCTGGTCTTTTTCCTTTGGACTCAAGTCGCTACTTTTGTCACTGCGGGTTCCGTTTGTTTATTTTCTTTTACGGTGGCGCCGGCTGACACACACGTTCGCTTATCATATCTACTGCTGCAGCGCGGGTGTTCATATGCTTAATTTTATCGGCTGCTCGTAATTGAAATACACTGCCCAACATTAAACTGTTGCATCCTCTGTTTTTATCCTCGTCCTATTTTCCATTCTCCGCGGTCGACTTTCTGTGATAAGCCTCTCTTATAGACCCGGGAGAGTGAAGTGTGTTTTATCCTTGTTCCCTTCCCAACGAAAGAATCGATTGTTGGTATTAGTCATCTTCTGGTTTCGCCGTTTGCTCATCGGTTGCTATCTGATCTGATCTAGGAAAATATTGTTAATTTGTCATTATGCCAGCTTGTCTCAGTTGCACCAAAGCTATAGCTCCGGATTCCGGATCAATATCCTGCGCGTCTTGTGGAAGTCATTTTCATCTACAGTGCGTACAGTATACCCCTGTAGACAAGAGTACTCTCGATGAGGTTGGTTCCAAATGGTTTTGCACCTACTGCACTTCCTCCCGGAGAAATAAGCGGATTCCTCCAACCAACTTGGCCCTGAACGACGCTAGTAAGCAATCCAAATCGAGTCCTAACCCTGATGATGCACCACTCACGATGCGTGAGTTTCGACTCATGATGAACAAATTGGATAGTCTATCATCTAACATTACAGCTATTCAAAATGATATTGCTACAATAAAGGATACCCAGCGTAACATGAAGATTGAAGTTTCTCGTTGCACATCTTCAATTACTGAGCATGAGCAAGTACTAACCCAACATGGGCATAGGCTGGAACGGTGTGAGTCGGAACTATCTGGTGTGATCTCCGGCCTCTCTGAGGTGAAGAAGGATATTTCAGGGCTAGGGGCGGATCCCCGTTCTCCTAACGAAGGATCCGCTCCAGTGGACACTGCTGAAATTATGGAGCGGGTACGGAGGTCTAACAACATTATAATTCGAAATATTCCGGAATCGAACACTGTTGAGCAGGACACTATCACGGTCAATCAAATTTTCTATCATATTATTCCTCAACAATCTCATCATGTCATCTCGATATCCCGAATTGGCACTCATGCTCCTCCTAAGAATCGTCCAATACTTCTGTCCTGCAGCAACCCTACTATTGTGAAGAAAATGTTGAGAAACAAAAAACTTTTGAAGCGGGTGGAATCCTTTCGGGCAGTTTCTCTCTCGGACGACTTGACCCCAAATCAATCAAGCTATCTTCGGGAGCTGCGCGATAGTCTCAGGCGGCGTCAGCAGGGAGGAGAGGCTGATCTTACTATAAAGTTCATCAAGGGTGTCCCAACTATTGTCTCTCTGAATCCCAATGGTGACTCGGGAAACTAACGAGGCCTGTACATCAGTGGAACCTACTGTATACCAACGCACGCTCACTGAAGAACAAGTTGAATGAGCTGCTGGCCCTCACCAACCACTTCAGGCCTCACCTGATACTCGTCACGGAAACATGGTTCCCTCCAGAGATGCCGGACTCTGCTTTTAGTGTTGATGGTTACTCATTGTTTCGGGGTGACAGCGCCACAAACGTTGGTTACGGTGGCGTTTGCATTTATGTTGTGGACGAGTTGTGTACTAGCTTCGATATCAAGGTCAGTAGCCTCGACGTGCCTGGTATCGATAGTGTATTTTTGGACTTGTCCTCTCCTGTTTTCTCTGCCTATATCGGCTGCGTATACCGTCCTCGTCCTTCCCCTGCTGACGATATTCTCTTCGGACACCTCAGCTCCATTTCAAATTGCAAGAAGAATATAATTATTACCGGGGATTTTAACTTTAGAGAGCTCACTTGGCCAATTACTGTTTCTCCATCACGTAGCTCACTGTCTGAAAGATTCCTTTCGGTGCTGGACGATGCGGGTCTGTCTCAGCTCGTTAACAGTCCCACCAGATTCGTGCATGGCCAGACTCCGTCCACACTCGACCTTTTGCTGACGGATGATGACGCCTTAATTAACGGGGTCACCCTACATGATCCTATCGTGAGATCGGACCACGCAGTTATAACAGCTAAAATCCAGTTCATTTGCCAACCGAAGACCACTTGTACTAAGAAAAGGAAAAAAATTATTGACCACCGCTCCCTGAACGAGGGTTTGTTAACAGTAGCTTGGGATCGGGTGCTTTACTCTGGCATCGATGCTGACTCTGCCTGGGATTCCTTTGTGTCAGTTCTCAACGCAAATATAGAGGATAACACCACGTTCCGCATCACTCGTAACATACCTTCCAAACCATGGCTCAATGGTGAATTTATTGACCAGATTCGCTGCAAGAAAAGTCTTTGGCAGAGATACTTACGCAATAGATCACAGTCCAACTATGACGCTCATAGACGTTATTCAAACCGATTATCTGCATCCATCAAGGCCGCGAAGGACAGGTTCGAGACAGATTTGGCCCGCTCAAAAAATCGAAAGCAATTCTTCAAATATGTCAGATCGAGTCTCAATTCGAAAGTTTCAACACCCCATGTTCGAAACCATAACGGTGTGATTTGCTCCGATACTCTGGAATGCGCCAACTCTTTTGCCAAATCTTTCGCTTCAATTTTCACATCGGAACCTGATGAACCAATTCCTGATGTTGATGCACCAAGATGCCACCAAACTCTGGATCATATTAGCTTTAGTCCCACAGAAGTTAACGATATTCTGAGATCACTTGACCACACCTCTGCACCAGGTCCTGACAACATTCCTGCTAGCATACTAAAAAACTGTGCTGAGTCTCTAACTGATCCTGTTACCAGACTACTTAATATATCTTTTGATTCTATGAAGCTGCCTTCAGCATGGAAATGTGCCAGAGTGACTCCAGTGTATAAAAAAGGGGACAAGCTCGACACTTCAAATTATAGGCCCATAAGCCTGCTTCCGATCATTGGTAAGATTGCTGAGAGGTTGGTCAGTTCGAGGCTGTTATCGTTTTTTGAGCACAACAGCATAATTCCTGTCGATCAGCATGGATTTCTCCCGAAGAGGTCGGTCATAACTGCCTTGCTGAGGTGTATTGATGAGTGGACTAAATCAGTTGATCGAAATATTCCGATGGATGTTGCATATTTGGATTTCTCGCGTGCGTTCGACCGTGTGCCGCATAGAAGACTTCTCCACAAGCTCGAGCATTTTGGTGTCAGGGGTGGACTCCTTCGATGGATTGAGTCTTTCCTTCGGGATCGCCAGTTTCAGGTGAGGGTGGCTGACGTTACTTCTCGAAGTTTCGCAGTTGGTAGTGGCGTGCCTCAGGGATCTGTCCTCGGCCCAATCCTTTTCCTGGCCTACGTGGCTGATTTGCCGACGGGCCTGGTGTGCCGTCACTCTTCGTACGCTGATGACATCAAGATCTTCGCTGATGTCTCTTCAAGTGTTGACTTGCAGCAGGATTTAGATCGCATATTCGAATGGTCGATGAGGTGGCTCTTGCCATTGAACATTGATAAATGTGCAATAATGCACTTGGGGAGAGGAAACCCCGGCCATCAGTACCACATTGATGGGCAATTGGTGCGAGTTACCAGTTCCCAAAGCGATCTGGGCGTTCTGGTTTCCGACGACCTCAGTTGGTCTCAACATATCAATGGTATAGTGAGCAAAGCTAATAGACTCATCTATCTCATCAGGCGATCATTTCCCCGTTGCTCAGTGGAGACCTGTAGACTACTCTACATGACCTATATTCGGCCCATACTAGAGTATGCTGGTCCTGTCTGGGCGCCTGTGCTGGTTCGGGATCGTGAAACCCTGGAGGCGGTCCAGCGAAGGGCAACCAGGATTCCGTTCGGTATTATGCGTCCAACGTACGAGGAGAGACTCATTTTGTTTGGACTGCCATCTTTTTCGGATCGTCGTGCGCGGGGCGATCTCATCGTGACTTATCGCGCCCTCCACGGGCTTTTCGGTTGTGATATGAGTGGACTATTTGTGCGGGATCGTGCGGGACGCCGTGGTCATGACCTTAAACTCTACCGTGAAAATTTCAGTTGTACCGTTCGAGAGCATTTTTTCTCCAATCGTGTATTCCACGCTTGGAACGCCCTGCCTAGTGAAGTTGTATGCGCCCCTTCAATAAACACTTTCAAAAACAGACTCGATCATCACTTGAACGTATCGTGATTTTCAGTGTTCATTTGTCTTATTTTGGTTTGCACAGCATCAATGTATTTCTCATTTATTTTTTTTTGTGTTTATATGTACTTGAGATGTATAGGCTCTGGCCTCTTCTCTTATCTTTATTAAATAATAATAATAATAATAATAATAAAAACTTGAAATAAAAACACACTACATTGAACGCCCACCTTAAATAAAACAGAATTCAAAATTTGTGAAATGAATATTTGATCGTAGAAAGTTATAAACTTTGAAACATAAAGCTGGAACTCTCAAAATTGAATATGCATAAGAGCAAAGGCAAAATTATACTGAATTAATTCATCTTTGGTTAGGTTCTTGGCATAGGTGACTAATAAAATCCGATATGAAACTCTTAAATTTTCACTCAATTAAAGCAGCGACGTTTCGGCCAATGATCCTGGCCATTTTCAAGCCTATAAAAAGATTTTCTGTTACACAACACAATTTTTTTCAGACAATTATACAAAACTATAAACATAAAAAACACTCACACGTATACAAGATCACAATCTTTGCAGGGAACCGTATGTACCAAGTTATAACACTGAACAAAAATGAAAAAATAGTTTATTGAGTAAAAATTTAAGAGTTTCATATGGGATTTTATTAGTCACCTATGCCAAGAACCTAACCAAAGATTCATAACGAGGGTGAAGAAATTGAATAATATTCTGAATTAATTCAAGTATTTCACTAGATTATCATCATTATCTTTTTACATTCACCATTCTAACAACATTCTAACCAGAAAATAAAATTCAAAATGCAATCGAAGCACAATACACAATTATTCATTTCTGAATAAAATCATTTTTTTTTCAGGTAAAATTACCCCCAAAATATATGGATTGGTTAAATTACATAAAATTAATAATCCACTTAGACCTGTTGTGTCATGTTGTGGTTCACCTACATATAATGTGTCAAAATATTTATGCAAGTTATTGTCAAATGTTAAACATACTTTCGTCTATTCCATCAAGAATTCTAGGGATCTTATTGATCGACTTTCACATATTAGTATTCCTGATGATTATGTTCTTGTAAGTGTTGATGTTGAGTCCCTTTTCACGAATATACCTCAGGAATTAGTTGAGAAGATATTATCACATAACTGGAGTGACTATGCAGATGTAATCCAAATTCCTCAAAATGTTGTCAAAAATATTGTTAGTTTTATATTTGATAGTAGTTATTGTCAGTATAAGGAGAGGTTTTATAAGCAGATTAGAGGTTCAGCGATGGGCAATCCTGCCTCCCCCATCTTGGCAGAAATTATAATGAATCATTTGATCAAGTCTGTTATTTCGCAACTCAATACAGTGAAAGCTCTACTTGCGGACAGCTCCAATAAGCGGACATCTCTCATAAGCGGCCAATTTTCTAGGAACCAATATTTTGTGCTTATTTTCCCTATTAAGTACATTCCAACAAGCGGACGCTCTCCTAACCGGACGCGGACACTATATCTCCTTATATTTCTTACCCAAATCTCCCATAAGCGGACTCTTAGCTCTAATAAACGGATGTAATGAAATGAATTTTTCGTATTTCCATATGTCCACTGTATCTGAAATCTCTTGAAAGCGGACACGAAGCTCCAATAAATGGACTCCGTAATCTGGCTACAGCAATTTTACTGCATCTGATGGATGGCTTCAAAAATGGCGTAGAAGACATAATATTTCTTTTAAGTGCATTTCTGGAGAAGCAGCTGATGCGAATCAAGAAGATGCTGGTCAATTTATGGAAAAACTCCCTAGTTTGTTACTTGGTTATCAACCTGAAGACATCTACAATGCAGATGAAAGTGGACTTTTCTTTCGTGCACTACCTAATAAAACTTTAGCTTTCAAAGCTGAAAAGTGTGGAAAATTATCCAAAGAACGGATAACATATAACAATCTTATTTTGTGTGAGTATGACAGGACATAAAGAAGAGCTGCTAGTTATCGGAAAGGCAAAACGACCCAGAGCCTTCAGAAATGTGTGTGTTGATGATTTACCATCCAGTTGGAAATCAAACAGAAAAGCCTGGATGACACGGGATATTATGACTGAATGGTTGTTGCAGCTGGACAGAAAAATTGGCGTCCAGAAGAGAAAAATAATTTTATTTTTAGATAATGCAGCATCCCATCCACGAGATTTGAGTTTGAGAAATATCAAAATCATTTTCTCTATTTCAGTATCGTAATGAGTTCATTAAAGTACTAAAAACAGTGCTGTAATGAATTGATTACAGCATCGTTTTCAGTAACATTTTTCGTTTTGTGGTTGTCAGCAATGACTTCCGATCCTTTGAAATTTCAGCAGACGTCAATTTGGAAATGTAAATTTTCGTATTTCCTAACATCGTTTGTTTTTCTATGCTAACATTCACACCAACTGCCAAGATACAATATGGAAGTCACTAGGACCTACAATTTGAGTTTTTTCATTTAATTTCACAAAATTTGACTGAAATAGAGAAAATATCGTCTAATACTCGTTGCAGAATGCAATTCCAATACTCATGCGTTCGAAAACTCGCTCCTTCGTCGCTCGTTTTCGAATTTCGCAATCGTATTGGAATAGGAGCCCATTCTGCAAACTAGTTTTAGAATATACTATTCTTACCCCCAAATTTGACTTCTGTGTGCCAACCGCTAGACTTGGGAGTAATAAAAAATTTCAAATTTCATTATAGGCAACAGGTTCGCAAACATATTTTGTCCAAAATGGGAGGTGTTGAATCAGCATCAGGACTTGCAAAATCCATTGATCAGTTAGAAGCTTTGTATTTTATAAAGGCATCATGGAATATGGTGAATTCTACAACAATCAAAAACTGTTTTCGAAAAGCTGGATTCAAGAAATCCGAATTAAGCGTAGATCATTTTGACCAGGAAGATGAATTACCCTTATCGGAACTCGCGAATTTGTTGAGAGGTATTCAAGAGTTAGGACCTGGAGGTGAACTGGGTTCGGAGGACTTCATAACAATGGACGAGCATTTATTGACAGAAGATGAGAATGTAGACATCCAATCCATTATTAACACTGAAAATTTGAGCGAAGACGAACACAGTGAAGAAGTAGTGGTGACTGATACTGATGAAGATGAAAATTTTATTAGAATAAATTCTTATGAGGAAGCCTTGAAACAAATCCATCTCTTGAAAGTTTTCGCTAGAGATGATTTCACTGCATTTGAGCACGTGAAGAATTTAGAGAGTCATTTTCAAAACTGTCTCTTGCAGAGAAATAATGCTAGATTAAGACAAACTAGCATTCTGAATTTTGTTTCAGTCAATAATGAATAAAGGCTCAAATGAAATGATTCCACTTTGTTGATAATAATTTTTACATTTTTATAGAAACCTTTTTATTTTATATCATTTTGTTGAATTTTGTATTTTTGTTATAAAAATATCACCCATAAATATTTATTGGCCTTTGAAGCATCACCGTCATTCACCCAATTCTACCTTCAAATATTATCCTATGTGTATAGAGGTAAGTGTTCACATTGAGCAAGCAAACTTTGATCGTTTTAATTTGTTATTGAGTGAATATAGTATCTGAGTAGGTTGATATTCAAATTCAAATCAGTCTTTCATGAGAATTCATATCTATGCACCTTTTTTATTTTATCAATAATGGCTTTTATATATGTATTTCGTATATACTGTTCAAAGAGGATTTTACATAACCAAATTGGAAGTTCATGAACCAATTGAAAAAACAGTAAATTTTTGGGACTATCCCTCAACCGGACATCTCCCATGACCGGACAAAAATGTTGGTCCCGTGAGTGTCCGCTTATGAGAGCTTTCACTGTATATATATATATATATATATATATACCGTTTGTGTGGGTGTATGTTGATGATATCATTATGTCCATACCTAAAGACAGTATTAATTTCGTTATGAATTCCTTTAATAATTATCATAAGGACTTGAAATTCACATATGAATTAGAAAATGATAAAAAAATTTCATTTTTGGATTTGTTATTGATCCGTCGTGATAACAAGGTAATAACTGATTTGTACCCGAAGCCAGTTTCTTCTGAGCGATTATTGCATTTTAGTTCTTTGCATTCGCTCACACAAAAAATCGCTATAATAAAGAATGTAAAATATAAAATTCTAAACCTCTCTCATGAGTCATTCCGTGATCAGGCTGCTCTGCTTGTCAAGAATGGTTATCCCAGAAATTTAATATATAAGTTATTTCATTCATCTGTTAGTGCAAGTGATTCTCGATCATCCAATGATGTTGATCAAACGACACATTATTGTAAATTAGTCTATATACCGGGATGCTCTCAGCAATTGGCAAGAATAATGAGCAATCTCTCAAACAAAGTAGTTTTTTATTATAATAAAACTGTGGGCAAATTGTTCAGTCGACTAAAGGATGGCAATCCCCTAATTTATTTATTACTATACTAAACTGGTAACTCTGTGGACCGGCCCGAGGGAATCTGTCAAAAAAGTTGGTCCAGAAGAATCTTAATATCGCAGCGAAGCTGCGATACATCGAGGAGATCTTTGTACGGACCGAAAGAGGAATAATCCATTTATACCTGACCGAAATTTCGATTTTCTAGGCGATCTAGAAGTATTTTTAAAAAATTCGCGAAAATCGCGAAAAATTCCGGCAAAATGGGCAATTTTATACTCGATAAAACTTTTTCCACAGATATCCTGGCCGTGATGTAAATATACGGATCGAAAGAGGAAATGTTAATGCTTAATAGCTTAGTATTGATATTTTCCATAATTTTCCCATTTCTTCAGGAAAATTGATCAAAGTTTGACATTTCCCCTATAAAATCACCCGATCTGCAGCGATCACAGAGAACGATTTGACATTGTAGCTGTCGCTGTCAAAGTTTGACGTAGCCCGGGTTTGTTGACATGTGCTGAATGGGAATGTATTTCGCGTAACTAATATAAATAAGCCATGAATTTGGTAGAAAATGAATGATTGGACCTTATTTTACATATTATGTGTCTATTTAAATTCAACATTTTACCGATGATGTGAGTTTTGACGTTCATCTGGTCGAATTCCACCTTAACCTCAATCTCAAATCGACCAACAAACTTTTATTTGTTTCTAAATCAGATAATGGTCAAAATGTTCAGTATATTAGAAGAATTGGAGGTAAGTATACATATGTATATATTCGGTTATCAAAGGTTTTAACTATTTTTTCTTCCAGATTTTGGTATTTTCAATTTTTTCGTACTGCTTTCATCGCCAGGTAAACAGAAAGCTTTCTACGACCTTGCTCACTACGTTGGATGAAAGAGGATTGTGTCATAGCGTTCTTTATTATGATTGTTCGATCTGGTAAATAATTGCTGATAATCTATCTGCAAACGTGCAAACAGGTCAGTATTATGGGGCTAAATAGGGCGTTCCATGTCTCATAGATTTCAACTGCTTCACTCCCCAGATTATATCTGAAGTTTTTTCATGCATTCTCAAAGAACAAACCTCATTTCTGAATTATGCAATAGAATATTTGATGTCATATTTGATGAGAGACGACAATTATGTTTTCACATTATTTTTGTTTTGAGTCATCGCTTCCTTTTATTCATTCCGATGACAAATTCCTCAAAATTTATATGCCACATCTTAAGCTATGAATCTTTCCAGATATTATTCGAAATGGAGAACCATCGTTTTAGTCATCGTCTAAACAGTTTTACGTGGAAAACTTATTCATTATGTAAGTATCAAGACGAAAGGGGTGATTTCTTAAATTCTAAATTTTTGTTAGTTTTCAGATGAACACAAGGATGATGGCTTTTCGATATCAATACATATTTTGTTTCTGAAAAGTTGAAAATTGATCGGAAATCATTATGATTCAGTGGAAAAGGGGTAACGGTGATATTCCACCACTAATAACATAAGAAGATCATGTATGTATGTCAACGGAGTACTATCATATCAGGAGGTTTGTATCGCCTAAGGATATAGTGTCCAAAGTTTATAATGGCCTTTCCAACCTGAGTGTATAAAGAATTTTTTCCAGTATTAATAATACGTATTACTTTTTCTTATGAAGATACGATTAAGTAATGGCAAATTCTGCTATTACCACATCTCTTCTTTTCTTATATGTATATGTTTTATATAATATTAGATTAAAGTATTTTTCTTTTATCATATTATTATTGGAAAAAATTCATATTCACTAGGTTTCATTTTCAACATTCACATGCAGAATTAATTACTTTTCAAATAAAAAATAAATAATCCTGACTACTGGTGACAATAATGTTAAATTACTCTTGCAGGCAGATGTTATTGAATTAATCATAATGCATCGTCACTTGAATGGTGGGACATTTGTCACCCCAGGTTAGGCCACTGATATTTCGGTGAACCCTTCAACCAAATACTAAGCAAATTTTCATTTACTACACTATATGTATGTATGCATCCTTTTATTTCTGAGATTGTTAAATTATATAAATACAATATACAATATAATCTGATTCTGAAGAAACAAGGAGGCATATTTTTCAAAACACTGCTTTTCTCTTCGATTTCATTGAATGAATGTGAAACAAAAGTGTAATTAATTATTTTCTTGAGTCAATGTAATATGTCTTCTTTCGAATTTATGTATTTCATATTATTTCATTACTGCATATTATACATTCTGAATTTTCTACATTGTCGAAACTTCACGTAGCATTTCCTGTATGTCTGGGAAATTCTTCATTTTGCTATTGGGACATCCTACATTCCTATTTTATGCTACCGAATGTTTGAAATGCAGTGTTCATGTTCTAAGCTAAATATGTTGACCACGATCTATTTATATTGATTAACTTGACTTCTTGATGGTGATATCTAGGTTTCTGCAATAGCCTCTGTCTTTACGAGATCGGTGTATTTGTATGACTATCACTGGAACCTCAAACAAAATATGCAAGAATGTTTGATATGAACATCACGGTTTATGAATATACATTTGAACAACCCTTCATGATTTCAATGGATATGATAATGAATCCTTTGAGAGATGATTTCTGGAAAAATGTTCAGTATGTCATGTATCTTAGTCATTTTTTTCTCATATCGAAGATAATTGTTATTTCCAACAATTTCGGGATTTATGTTATGTTGCAGGGCAGATGTTATTGGATTTATTTATAATGCATCGCCACTTGAATGATGGGACATTTGTCACCACAGGTTATGCTACTGATATTTTGATGATCCCTGCACTCTAGATGATTGTTTTCTGCAGTATAACCTATGGATTAATCCTTCAAGCAAATACAAAGCAAATTTTCATTTACTATACTATATGTATGTATGCATCCTTATATTTCTGAGATTTTTAAATTGTTTACATAGCAAATTTTCTTGGTGAATATCTGATTTTGAAGAAACACAAAGGCATAATTTTCAAAGTAACTTTTTTCTTATACGTCAATTCTCATTATTAAATGAATGTAAAGGCCTCTTGCAACGACAGAGAATTCTCGCGAGAATTTTCTGCCAAATTCACTGACCGAAAATTCTCTGCCGTTGCATACTACTTTCGGTAGAATTCTCTGTGAAATTCCATTGTTCCATCGTATACAACGGCAGAGAAATTTCGGTCAGTGAATTTGACAGAAAATTCTCGCGAGAATTCTCTGTCGTTGCAAGAGGCCTTGAAACACAAGGGCCATTAATTATTTTTCTTGAGTCAATATATATGTCTTCTTTCGAATTTATGTATTCCATATTATTTCATTACTGCATGTCACACATTCTGAAGTTTCTATATTGTCGAAACTTCATGTAGCATTTCTCCTGTAAAATTCGTATTTCTGGGAAAATCTTCATTTTGCTATTGGGACATACTGCATTCCTATTTTATGCTACTGAATGTTTCAAATGCAGAGTTCATGTTGAATGTTGAATATGTTGACCACGATCTATTTATTTTGATTAACTTGACTTCTTGATGATTGATTTTGGATATGATCATGTATATATCATCGGTGATATCTATCTAGGTTTGTGCAATAGCCTCTGAAGACTTTGAAAGATATTTCTGAGATTTTTTTCTCTCATATTATTGATGCTAATATAGTTGGAATGTGTGTTAGATATAGCAGCTGAAGATTACAAACTTGCGTAAACACTCTGAAAAAACAGTAAGCACACAGCGCAGGGGAAATATACTGATAAATATTTTACAAACCTCCAAGGTTTGTATCTTATTTTCAAAATCATATAGTTTCTCGAGAAATTTTAATTGATGCCTCAATTCAATACATCAATCAGTAGGTCAAATGTATGCAACAAGTAATCATAGTACATTTATAGAATAAAGTACATATAATATATTGATTTCGGTCTATTCTGACTTGAAACATATCGCGTTTTAGCTACATCAGAGTTTATAATGTCGACCGTGCGAGTTGCCATTTTTGCGCCTCCCTACCGAGTATAACACATTTAAAAAACAACAGGTGAAACCGAAAGAAGAGCACTTTCAAAAACCTCGCTGCTTTTTGTAATGGCTGATTGAGTGCACTTTAACGAGACCTAACGTTTAAAATAATAATAATTTGCAACAAGGATAATTCGCAATCCTTGTAAGACCTGATATGATACTGGAAACGGCTCTTATTGATATCGGTTCTGTGGAAAAATGTTTAGCTTATTCATTTCCCTGTTTGACTACTCTGATTCGGCCCTGTCCTACAAATGTCTCAAAACTGAATATTTGATCTGAATACGTTCTTTTTAGGAATATAAAGGTCATTGTATGTTCCAAATTTCAATAAATTCTGTCCAGTTGACTGTGACTACCTTTTTTTCTATCTAATGTGCGGAATTCTACAAATGATATATATTTTTTGATTAAATTCACACTGTTATGAGCAAAACATGCAATTATTCACAACTTTTTGTTGAATTTACCTACTACGGTAAAATTTGTGTTTCTTTTTGCGAAAACCATTTTATACTCGAAACCATTATGTCATCACAATGTATCTGGCCGATTTACAACGAGATATCCAGTTATATTCCCAAATATTTTTTGTGGCGTGTGGGTCAAAGTCATGTTATAAAAAGCACACCAAAAATACTCATGTTTTTTTCGGAAGCAAATAGGCATATATACAAAACGAGCTTTTATGCCTCATTCAAGGTCAACTATCCTGACATGTTAAGAAAAGTTTCTGTGCATATTTATATAATTATACAGGGAGTTTCCTGATTGAATGTCAATATTTATGGGGGTGATTCTTGGGCCCATTAAAAAAAAAACTTCTTATGGACATATGTCCTAAATGTCTTACCTTTTGAGATACAGTTTGGTAAAGTTTTCAAAAATAAATCATTTATTATTAATAACTACAATACCACTTCAGATATTTTGACGAAATTTGTCATACATGGACTATGAATCAAGAGGCATTTTTTAATGTATCACTTTTTTTTTATTCCTACCAGTGGCGTTCGTACGTAACTTGACCTACCTATTTTGGCAGACATTGATGGTACGCCACAGATTTTTCCTAAAATTAAATTCATTTTTGAAATTTACAAACATTTCTCACCAAAATTGATCACTTGATTTTTTCAATCCGATGCTTTCGCTTAAAAAATGAAAACTGTTTCTCTGCATTGAAATAAATTACACTATTTTTGTAAGTAAGGAAGAATTGGTTCTTATCTTAGTAGGATGTGGCCAAGAATTGATATTTGGTTGTGATCACTTCATGTCTTTGAATATTAATATTTAGATATCAATAATGAATGATTTATTTTTGAATACTTCACCACCCTATTGTATATCAAAAGGAAAGACGTTTAGGACATATGTTCAAATGAAGTTTTTTCTTGAAATGTGCCCAAAAATCACCCCCACGGATATTGACATTCAATTAGGAAACACCCTGTATATACATTTTCATCAAAATATTTCCTCTTCTCATCATCCTGTTCAGCCTACAATCAAATAGTATTATGTGTTGATCATTATAGTGTTAATTTTATACAAAAATTTTAATTTATTACTAATAATCGAATGGAACATGTGATGAATGAATGTTGGTTTGAAATCAATCCACAAAATGTTTTCTACAATTGGCAATGCTCAACTCTGTAATTATGTCCAATAATAATAATAAAAATATCTGAAAAATTACTCATGACTATGTTTTATAACACATTTTGAATTGTTTGTGGGAAAATAATTTAACAATTCATGTTTACATTTTCGTATATTTAGTCTACTTCTTGAGGATAATATTTTTTTTTCAGAAAAAACAGGAAATTGTTTCCCTCATTTTCATTTCCCTTTATTTGCTCATGAGTTTCGATTTTTTCTCTGCATATAACTAATACTTCATCAAATAATGATATCAATGTGCCCATTTCTGCGATCTTTTGATTTTTCTGATATCTCATATGCGAATTCTCTTCAAAGGTAGATCTACTGGCTTACTAGTGAGACATTCTAATTTAGTATACAAAATAGATTGTTCAGATTGTGCTGGCAGTTACATAGGCCAAACAAAACAGTATATAGGGTCTAGGTTGAAACAACATGAAAGAGATTGCAAAAATCGTAGTGAAGCAACAGCATTATCACAGCATGCAAAAATTAATGACCACTCCTTTGATTTTAATAACGTAAAAATTTTAAATAAAGAAAAGAATTGGTTTAAACGAACATTCAAAGAAATGGTTTTTATCAAGAGAATAAAAGATTCTGTGAATACACGCACCGATATTGGTAGTTTGAGTTCGGTGTATTTTAACTTAATTAGTAAGGTTAATTTAGATAATTTTATTGCGCGGTAGTTCGTGTTTCGTTTCGAATCGAGTGTTTAGTATGTCTCACACTTTTTAATGAAGTCTGTCTTGCCCGATGCTTTTGTTTATACTGATACGTCTTGTTTGATGTGGTTTTAATGCTATCCTGAGAATGCCATTTTATTGTATGAACATCTATTTGATGATTTCGATGTATTCGAATGATTTATAACCGTTATTCATGGGGTGAGTTCGCTTTTTCTTTTAATCTTATTGTTTCCTTGGCCGACCTGGCGTGAATTGTTTATGTCTTTTGCCTTATATTTGTATTCATTGTTATTTTGTCAACTATTTTATATTTCATATTTATTGTTGTATAGCGACGTCACTTTATCTATTTTTTGTCCTATTGCTACACCAATTGTATGATCCATGCCGTTGTTTCCAAATTGGTTTTTTGTTTTTAGCCTGATGAAGGAGCTAAATGCTCAGAAACGTTGCCATTGAATAAATTGTATACAACTGTTCCTTGTGACTGATATTCCTCACCATCGAATAAAATCATTTTTGTATAAAGTGATCGTTATCTTGCAGTTCTTTTCAAATCCAAATTCTTCATGGTTTCATGATGTATTCTCAATTTGAAATTGTTTTTCAAAATCATTTCGAGGAGTTCCATGGAATGACCATCTACTGGGTTATCATCATAAATGGTCTCAAAAATTTTCAAAATCTGAAAAAGGGCACAACTTTCATGGTTCCATTGATGAGGATCTGATACAAAACCTTGTCAGCCTTGGGATTGAAGATATTGCTGGTTTTATGGAAAAACCTGAAATATTTTCCAGCTGATTTGCATATTTCATATGTCAAACTGCCACACTTTATTAGTTCATCATATGTTTTTTGTTGCTGAAGAAGGGACACAGTAACATTGCTCTCTAATAAATCAGAGCACTTTTCACATGTCAGACATTTTTTGACTCCTCTTACAACAAATCCAGATATACTCGTATACACCCAACAATATCTTCAACATAAGGTGTGAGATCCCATGCAGAGGTTCCTAGGAGATTGTTTTCGCTCAATTCAGTTTTTGTTTTTTCCATGAAGGACAAATACTCTTCATCTTCCTCTAAATTTCTCCCATTTCCTGCTAATTTTATTTTTGCTCCTGAACCACATGTTAAAATTGGAATTGCTTTAAGATTAATGGCATTTCCAGAATTAGAAGCAGCAATTTCACTTCTAATCAGCAAACGTTTGTAGAAAGCTTCAAGCTGCCTAGCTGTTGGGTTATTATTGTAACCACCCTTGCTTCTTATGGCACTAAAAAAGAGTTCCAAATGATCTTGGGAAATTTTGTGGCTCAAAATATATCTCATATATTCTTTTTCCACAACATATCTAGCAAACATTTTTCTTAAACTTGCCATACATATAAGAAGCTCTGAAAACCCAGTTTTCCTAGGTGATTCAAGGATGGATACATCATTCAGGGTGAGGCCAAGAATATAATCCACCATTTTATCCATGAAACCGAAGAAAAATTCTGCAGTTTCTCTAGAGAGCGGTTTTTTGAATGAATATTTGGCAAAAGTATTCCTTGAATTCAATATATCAAACAGATTATTCAAAAGAAGAATGAATTCCGCAGTAGCCTCCGATTCCAGAAAATCTGAATGTTTCAGATCTCTGCACATAAATCTAAGTGCATCGCTAACACTTCTGCTTAAGGTTTGGGTAGCCCAACGAACCTTCATTTTTTCCCTCGTCCACTGAAGGTGCCTCATTCTTATTTTGGTTGCTGCATGTAAACCCTCTCTATTTTGAATTTCCACTAGTTTTTCCACAAACTTCCACTGTATCTTCTGCTGACTTCTATCCTTCAAACCAATTTGAGAAGCAAAACAATTCCGCACAAGTTTTATCATATGGCAGGCATCTAAATAAATGAAATCTCATTTTTGGTGATGGGGTCTATGAAGCTGGTTCTTAGATCAGAATGGTTACTGAAATCTGCGCCCAACTTCTCTGCCATAGAAAAATTAGTTGCAGTCCCATCAAATGTAACTGACGTTACAGTGATTCCACTCTCACTGATGAACTCCAGACATTTTTTCAGTAGTTCCGATTTTTCGGTTGCAGATAATCCATTTAACAAGAAGTATCCAACAGGCACCTTCCAAGAACCATTAATGCAGACCAACATAAAAACTAATACTTCCGGTAAGGTATCAGAATCAAGATTAGTACCGATATCCACATATCCTGTAAATTTTTGTTCAGTCCATTCCACTTGCTGCCTTATGGACATTTCATCAAAAACTAAATTGCACAACACAGGACTTGAGGAATTCTGTTTTTTCAAACTGAGTGCAATCAGGGATTCTTTGGTGGAATGCAGGACCACCATCAACTGATCTGTACCATTTAGATATTGTTCCTAAATGTGGCAAACTGTCATTGAATGTTTTTCTGACATAATTGTATGCCTTAGGCGAATAAAATGCCAAAGTTAATGCAAAGGATCTCAAGGTTGGGTCATATTTCTGTCTTGAGGGGCCTCGCAACATTCTCTTGAACAAATCTCCAGCTGTTTTAGGGATTGAAGCCTGAAAAAATTCAAATTTTGATACAAATATTCCAACACAAATTTTATGTTAAAACTATGAAACTATTAATACTCCTTATCTATTATATTGAAGTTGTTTGATATTTTTTTTTATACTAACTTACCGATATTGTGTGTACTGATTCCTCTGATAAACGAAACTTTTCATTCAAAAATGACACCAAACTCTTCAAAGATGTTATTCGAAATTTTTGACGACGAACCTCATTTTGTAGAGTATGAATTTTCACTTTTTGTTTTGAAATGATTTTCTTCACATCATGAAAACTTTTTCTTCGTTACTCTGGTGTTGAGAAATCACTACTTGACATATCTCCGAAATAGCATCTCTTTCTATAATGAATAAAATGAAGTCAACTTTTGATATTCAATTAAATGAATATGATGTGATGAATAGAAAAAAATTATTCAAAACATTATGTTTCTTTCTTCCTCTGGGTAGGTACAATGTCTCAGCCAATCTTGAGAAAATACTCCTCTGTCGTCCTCCACTTCTGCTTTATTACTTCTGGAAGAATAAAAATGACATGAACCTACAGTAATGAACTTTTGTCAGTTGTTTATACATTCACCAAAAGGCGAATGAACATTGTGTCAAGCACCTACTTCTGGAGAACAAATTGAACAAATAGGATTTCAACAACAAAAATTCAATGCCCATTCATATAATATCAGCTCGAAACTAAATGAGATATAATTCCAAACAGTTCATGTGAAAGTGTCGAATCATCACAATTCTCATAGAAGTGTTTTGTTTTATTACTATTGAAGTTGCAACAATGGTCCCCACAGGAACTTGTAAACCATGCCAATTATAGAATAACCAGTAATTTATTAGCTTGAATTCTGGAAATATTCGACTCTACCAACAATTCTTGTAAAAGCTGTTGTGAGGTTTTTTTGGGATTGAGATTAGTATCTATCTAATTAATCATCAGATCTCTCATTGGAATCATCCCTGGACGAATCTCTCGAACTATCAAACAAAAATGTTCGATTTTTGTCTATATTATATGACCTTTCACATTCCTGTGATTCAAGGCGGAATTCACTTTATTCAAACAAAACTAACTTGAATTTTCTGCCCCCATTACCCCATTTCAATATTTCACATTTCCACACATGCGTGTTTAGCAAAGTTTGAAGAATTCGGGATAGATTGTCAAACTCAATATTAAGATATTGGCTTTAAATGTCCATTCACAATCGGTGCATTTGTGCCGTTAAACAGATATCTGAATGGCTTATCCTGTTCCAGACATTCTTGACAGTATACTAAAAGCTAAATACCAACTTAAGATATTAGATAATACATTTTTCCATCTTATTGATAGAAATAAATATCCCACCAAAAACATTCTGTAAAAACTAGCCAAGTCTCGATGGAGCTGCTTATTTATCTCTAAAAAGTAATGAAATCTAGAAAAAGTCGAGCCAAGTTTAAGGCTCCTTACTGCGATTTCATTATTATTATAGTTAATGTTGTGTGACTTGGCCGTAATGCTATATCTGTTGTAACTACCAATGTTTGTTGCGAGATAATAGCCCATGCTGGTATTGGTAATTGGACGCTAGTGTCTCTTATAAGGCTGTTATTGATTGTGCAACACATATGCATTCAGCATTGACAATGCTGACTTCTGCTCCCTTCTTTTTGGAGCGTCAAATCGACCACCGATCTAAAATAAAATAGACGTACAGACGGTCTTCTATCAATGATTAGAAGTCCCTCTGTACTGGAAATAATTCTTTATACTGTTTGTTTCAGGCTCGTAATATTGAATACGCAGTTTTATCAAGCCTACAATTGAATGAACGTTTTCCAAGTGGCAATTTTTCATCGTCAATGGGTTGCGTTTCTGGCGACAGATTGGTGCAATGGTGTCATGGAGCACCTGGTTTTGTACCTTCAACGGCCGAGTCACACAACATTAACTATAATCATAAAGAAATCGCAGCAAGGAGCCTTAAACTTGGCTCGACTTTTTCTAGATTTCATTACTTTTTAGAGATAAATAAGCAGCTCCATCGAGACTTGGCTAGTTTTTACAGAATGTTTTTGGTGGGATTTCACTTCTTTTTGTAGAAACGTGGGCATATTGATCTATTTTATTAGATTTTCTTATTTGACACTTTTTTTTAAAATAGTTTTTTTATTACAAATCTTTATTTTTTTTCGGTTTTGAACTATGGTAGATAGAGCCTCCGATTATTTTTTATTGATTTTAGCGTCCTCGAAAACCTATAGTTTGATACCAAACTTGTCCCTATAGCCCATCTCTTACCCGATTCTTTTTCGGATTCAATTTTTTCTCTCCCAATCTAACCACCGCAGACCCATCTGATGATGTTTTTTCTGAAGAGCAATAGACATAAATTTCATAGCATTTTCATATTCAGTGATACAGAGCGAAACACAGATTCTTCTTAATCAAGCAAGAGCTTCCGAAGACGGAATGGAAAGAAGATATAGAGAACATAACTGCTATTACAGTTGCTGGTGATTCTGATAGAAGTGGGAGGATTACCTCAAATAAAACAACAATTGTTGAATGAGCACCCAGCACCCAAGCTTGTTGTCGTACATTCTGATCCCTGTACTCTGATGAAGAATGATCATAGATCACTTCATGAAGCCTGACAAGTTCGATCAAATTTTCATCCATTTTCACTTCATCAATCACTTCACAAAATATCCGACGTGATATCACTTACGGTTAGAAAATGTAAATTTGCGGGTAGTTCTGGTGTGCTATCAAGTGACAGCAGATGCTAACTTCGTGAATGCGTGAAATGATAACAATTGAAAAAAGGATAATAATCGGGTCATCAGTCTTATACACAGTGATATTTTTACTGTCTCATTTATTGTTCCGGCCTAGCTTTCGAAAACCTATCGTTTCTTTGAACAATAAATGAGACAGTAAAAATATCACTGTGTATAAGACTGATGACCCGATTATTATTTTTTTTCAATTTATATTCTAGAGTCGATATTCACATATTGAGTATGATATCAATGTGTTTCCAAGTGCATAAACTTCCATACATTATTGTGGTTGCACATTTTGCGAAGATGACGTGATAGCACGTGAGCTCACGTGACGTGCCAACAGATTTTCGATTATCCTAGTTTTTATAATTTTTCCTTTATGTGGCCATTAAACCCTAACTATGTACCAAATTTCAGCTCTCTGAGTTTATGGGAAGTACTAGTTCTATTTTGATGATCATGAGTGAATTAGGGTCGAAAATGCGAAACTTTGCTTTCGCGTAACTTCGGAACTAAATGACCTACAAACTTGAAATTTTGGATTTTGAGTACGTGATAATAGCTTACTGGATGACGAAAATTTCGGCGTCCTGGTCTCATCCGGAGGTTCTCAAATAGGGGCTTGAAAATGCGGCGAAATGGTTCGGGTAAAGATAGTACGGCAGTGTTTGCTTCGCGCTCGACTTGGCGGGGCCACTGCCGTGCCCCCAAATCCTGATTACCGATATACCATAAGTAGAAAGTGGTTAAATATAATTCCATTATTGGTGGTTGAATTACTCGGATAAACATAAATCGCAGTAAAAATGTTCACGGTATATGTCCTTATAGATGAGAAAACTCCAGAATTTAAATGAAATAACACTTACCTTGGAGCATGAATATCCTCTTCGAAATTTCACACAATTACGAACCACGTAGAGCACAGTAACACCAAGAAACACAACTAACTCATCTATCCACATCCACAAAACCCCTCTTGACTTCTTGGTAAACACGCTGTTTATACAATTGGCCCTGTCAATCGTATGGTAAGCTTTCCAAGATATCGCATGAAGAGGTCCCAAGGATATCGCATGGCGAGGTCTCCAAGATATCGCATTGTGAGGTCTCCAAGATATCTCATGGAGAGGTCTCAAAGATATCGCATGGCGAGGTCGCCAAGATATCGCATGGACACATCAGTACGAATCAGTAACATCACATGGTGATCTCAGGGCGGTAGGAGGTCCCATAAAAGTCGCATTGTAAACTCTCAGACATATCGCGGAGAAGTCTGTGTTGCCTGGGAATAATCCCAATTTTCAGATTTCAAGTATGTCCAGTTCTCCAGAAACGTATAATAGGCACTCGAACTTGGTACACCCTGTATACTGAACAGCAAACGCGAGGAGATTTAACAAATTTGACACTACGTAGTCGCCAGACTAACGTTCATCAAATCATCTTCAATATTGTTTTTCAGGATAATAGCTGGTATAACAGAAGATACCACGTCCAACCACATAGTTAGAGCCACATTAGAAGCTGTTTGCTTCCAAGTTAGGGATATTCTAGATGCCATGTGCAAAGATTGTAAAATACCTTTGAAGAGATTGAAGGTATGTGAATGATAACAAATTACGTTAATAATTATGAGAAGAATAAGTGAACCAATTTCCTATTACAGGTAGATGGAGGAATGACAGCCAATTCTCTACTCATGCAACTTCAGGCAGATTTGGCTGGTATAACAGTGGTGAAATCTGCTGTTCTCCAAAGTACAGCTCTTGGAGCTGCAATGGCTGCAGGTTCTGCTGTAGGTTACTGGAATATTAAAGCAGGAACAATTAATGTGCCTTCAAGAACATGGTATCCAATATTTACAGATGATGAACGAGATGTTAAATATAACAAATGGAAAATGGCTATAGAAAGATCCTTGGGTTGGGATATTTGATCTAAAATTTTATTAGTTCTTTGTATGTGATAGGAAGTGACCATTATGTTGATTTTTAATTTGTTATATGTTGTTGATTATTTGAAATATGTTAAATTTTTACTTTCTGTTATGTCAATTCAAATTACATCTGGTTGTCTTCAATGATTTAGAATTTGTTAAGGATGTAGTGGGAATTTCCAAAAATGTATCAGTGTTGATTATTTGTGTTGGAATATAAACAAAATTACATTTGAGAATTATTATATTCAGTTAGAGCCTTGTGGCGCCACCTACCCTCGCACAGTCTTTTATTCATTGCTCTATATGAGAGTTGCAGATATCTATATATGGGCGTGGCCCTTCTTAGTTTAATTTCTCTATGAGACGGTGGTCTCCCGATATTCTAGGCATGTGCATGTAGTCACGTAGTTAGTACTCCGGTGGTAGTTGTGAGGGACAGACGTCCGGCTAATGGCTATGCTCAAGCTTCGATCATTTTCATTCAATACACGTTATTAATAATAAAGACTTGTTATTACCTAAAATCACCTGTTTACCACAGCAGGTTATGGGCACAGTTACGTGTGACTGCGAATCAGGTGTATTTTAGTTCGGTTTCGTGTTTGGATTAGTTTCGGACGGTTCGTTCGGGAAAAAGAAGATGGCCGAAGTGACGCCAACACAACTCGGTGAAGAAAATGTTCGTTCTGGAACGAGTATTCGAAAACTTTCCAGTGAAGACCAGTGGGAAACGTGGAAGTGGCAAATCGAACTCTGTTTGAAGGAACAGTGTCTTTATTCGATCGCGGATGGAACACGAAAGTGTCCAGCAGGTCCTGTCGGCGAAGAGGAGCCTTCCGACGCGTATAAACGTTGGCAAAGGGACAATGCTCGTGCGGCGCGAATAATCGGTACAGCACTCGATGACGAACCTTCGATTTATGTTCGCAAGAAAACCGACGGGAGTGAAATATGGGAAACTCTCATATCCGTGTATGAACAATCCTCGCTGCAGAGATTATACACTCTTTTTGACGCATTCTTTGAGACAACCAAAGATGAGTGTACTTCTGTTACAAAACATACATCCACACTGGCGAATCTGTTTGATGACTTGTGTAACGAATTGAAGAAGGGTAACCCCAAAGCGGAATTGCCTCTTTCCCTTCTTCACCACAGGATCTTCAAAACCCTAGGCCCCGAATATCAGTTTTATAGATCGACATGGTATAGAATACCAGAGCCAGAGCAAACCACAAGATTATTGATGGAAAATTTGCGATCTATTGAGAATACTCAAGGAAATAATCAGTTGGGTAACGCGTTTCTTTCAAAACTCGAAAAACCAAAACAAGAGTCAAAGAAAGAAAAGAAGAAAGAGAAAAGGACATGCCATTATTGCAAAAAGGTGGGACACGTCATTGCAAATTGCCGAAAAAGGGCAGAAGCCGAAAAATCCAGACAGCAAAATCCTTCCGATTCCAAGACCAACAACTCAGGGTCATTTCTTGCATCGACTTTTCTGGTTAACAAGGATTCCGTCTCAGCTGATTCCTGGATTTCGGATTCTGGCACAACACATCACATGTCGGCAAATAAGCAACATTTTTCGACGTTCGAAAAATTTCCAATTCCACAGCGAGTGCAAACAGCAGGGAGTGAAGTGATTTTGGCCTATGGATCTGGTCGTGTAGACATCGAAGTGCTAATAAACGGTGAATGGTCACCTGCAACGATGAATAATGTATGGTACGTACCAGATGCTCGACATCAACTTTTCTCAATACGAAAGGCTGCTGAACTTGGAAATGAAATAACATTCAACAATAAAGGAGTAATTATTCAACGAGATGGTAAAATTACTGCAAATGGAAAATTAGTTGGTCCAGTTTACGTTATGAACTTCCGAGTAAAGTCTCCCAATCTACAAGTAGCAGTTAACTTGGCAACGGCAGAAGAAGTTCTACAAGGTTGGCATGAGAGACTTGGTCATCAAGATAAACGACATGTTCGCGACGTGTTGTCCCGATTCGGTTTAGCAGTTAAGTGCTCAGATTCTGCTTCATTCTGTGATGGATGCATTCTCGGTAAATCGCATAGAAAACCGTTTCATGCTCGCGAAGATCGTTCGAAAACCGTTGGTGAGGTGATTCATGCTGATGTGAATGGACCCATGTCGGTAAACTCCATAAATGACTTTCGATATTACGTCGTTTTCAAAGACGACTACTCACGATTTGTTCGTATCTTTTTTATGAAAAACAAATCTGAAGTTGTGGACCATCTGAAGACATTTCTACAGGAGTGTGACACTGCTGGACATAAAGTAAAAGTGTTTCGTTCGGACGGCGGACTCGAATTCGACTGTAAGGTAGTGTTACGTGAATTACGTGAACGAGGTATAGAATTCCGTCTTACGTGTCCGTATACCCCGGAACAAAACGGTGTCGCTGAGCAGTCAAACCGTCACGTAGTCGAATTGGCTCGTTCAATGCTCTCAGTTAGTAAGTTACCACGAACTTTTTGGGCTCATGCTTGTGACACAGCAGTGTACCTTACTAATAGAACTGGAAAATCAAGTGTTAAAGGGAAAACCCCTTTCGAACTGTGGACAGGTAGAACATTCAAAAGTTTCGACTATCTTCGAATTTTCGGTTCGGAGTGTTACGCGCATGTGCCGAAACAATTCAGATCAAAATTCGACGACAAGGCCTTATTCGGAAATTTTGTCGGTTACGTTAACGACAAAGATGGCTACAAAATCTGGGTACCATCAAAACGTCGGTTGATCAAAACACGTAACGTTGATTTCCGCCCTGAAAAATTGTGCACCACGAGTAGTACAATACAGCTCGAATTAGAAGATTATACCGATGATCCTGAGGAAGAACTCGAAGAAGAAAAATCAATGGAAGTAGAAACAGCAATTGAAGAAGAAAAATCAATTCAACGTCCAGTTCGAGAAACTCGTCCTCCAGCAAAGTTCGACGACTACGAAATGGGCTATCAAGCTCGTCGAGCACAAAGCAACAGTGCACTTTCATGCTTAACTGAAACCATCCAAGAGGAACTGACCCCAACGAATTTTGAAGAAGCCATAGCAAGTCAGAATTCTGAAGAATGGATGAGTGCCATGAAAGAAGAGATTGATGCATTCGCAGATAACAACACTTGGGACTTAGTGGATCTACCAAGTGGTAAACGTGCAATAGACAATCGCTGGGTTCTTCGTGTCAAATACAAAGCCGATGGCTCGATTGATCGTTATCGCGCTCGATTGGTTGTGCGTGGAATATTTCAGCGAGTTGGACTAGATTACGACGAGACTTTTAGTCCGGTGGCGCGATACGACGCGATTCGTTCCGTGCTAGCTATCGCAGCTAAGGAAGAACTGGTGCTAGGACAGTTCGACGTGAAGACCGCGTTTTTAAATGGCGATATTGACGCAGAGATATATATGACGCAGCCCCAGGGCTTCGACGATGGCTCCGGTCGCGTTTGTCGTCTCAAAAGGTCCTTATATGGACTGAAGCAATCCCCAAGGTGTTGGAACGACAAATTCAACACATTTATGCTAGAAAATGGTTTCGTCAGATCAAAAGCTGATCCATGCATCTACGTCCGTATCAAAGGTGATGAGAAGATACTAGTTGCCATATACGTGGATGATGGACTGATAGCTGGAAGTACACAGAGTGCAGTCAGCAAGTTTCTGGGTGAACTGACTTCGAAATTCAAGATAACGATTGGCTCCCTGGATTCCTTTTTGGGAATGCAAATTGAAACACGCGAGTCAGGTATATTTGTTTCACAGAGAAACTATGTCAAAAAGATTCTCCAACGTTTTGACATGGCCGAGAGCAAACCCGTTGGAACCCCGGCCGAGAACAGTCGTCAAGATGGTGAATCCAGTGGCCCTCTGGAAGAATCTATCCCATATAGATCAGCTATTGGATCACTGATGTATTTGGCCTGTGCAACCAGACCAGATATCGCTTATGCGGTATCGAAAGCAGCCAGATCTATGTCAGAACCAACGCAGGCTGACTGGGCCTCCGTGAAGAGGATATTTAGATATCTACGAGGAACCTCAAACCAAGGTTTGCTCTACTCCTCTTCGGAGGATAATTTATGTGCTTATACGGATGCAGACTTAGCAGGCGACGTGGGAACCCGAAGGTCGACGAGTGGTTTCGTATCCTTGATTGGTGGTACTGCTGTCTCCTGGACTTCTCAACTCCAAAAATCGGTGGCGCTATCCACTACAGAAGCCGAGTTCGTAGCAGCTAGTGAAGGAGCTAAGGAATTGATTTGGCTCAAAAGACTGTTGAGTGAAATTTGTGCTAAAGGTGAAATGCTAGAGACACCAGTGTTATTCGTAGATAACGCGAGTGCGATAAAACTAGTGAAGAATCCCGAATTTCATAAACGGTCGAAACACATTGAAGTGCGGTATTATTTTGTGCGCGAATTATATCAGAATCGAGACATTGATGTTGAACATATAAGTTCTGAAGAACAACTTGGTGACATGTTTACTAAACCTTTAAGTTCACCAAGACTTTCAAAATTATGCAATAAGATTGGTTTATGTAGTTTAGTTTAGGGGGTAGTGTTGGAATATAAACAAAATTACATTTGAGAATTATTATATTCAGTTAGAGCCTTGTGGCGCCACCTACCCTCGCACAGTCTTTTATTCATTGCTCTATATGAGAGTTGCAGATATCTATATATGGGCGTGGCCCTTCTTAGTTTAATTTCTCTATGAGACGGTGGTCTCCCGATATTCTAGGCATGTGCATGTAGTCACGTAGTTAGTACTCCGGTGGTAGTTGTGAGGGACAGACGTCCGGCTAATGGCTATGCTCAAGCTTCGATCATTTTCATTCAATACACGTTATTAATAATAAAGACTTGTTATTACCTAAAATCACCTGTTTACCACAGCAATTTGCTTTTCTTGTCATATCAACTTAAAAATTGGGGATACTAAGTTGTTGAAAAGCCTGATTCATTACGCTGAATAAGAAGTCAATGAAGGGCAAAATTATTGGGATTTATTTTATGATATTACTACAGAGCTGACGTTTCCCAAATATTAATTTTTTTTCAAGGCTGAAAACGTAAACAATCATTAGTTAAACGATACATGAATAGTCAAAGTATCCGGTCGAACAACAAAGGTATAAAATAAATTCAAATTATCTGAAAAATATAAAATGCCTCATATTTGCTCATCTCAATTGCTCGCTCGGGCGCAACCAGATTCGTTGGGTAAATCCGGAATACCACTAGACCTCAAAGGGGCTCTGAGCAGTTTCTCAGTGAAGGAGGGGATGGAAACTTGGACGATAACGTTTCTCTAGTACTAGATTTCTTATGGGGTTTAAGAATAAAGAAAGGCAGAACTTCGTGATTGAGATCGATTTTTGTGAGAAAATGAATGCCGAAAACCGCACATTGACATCTTGACTTGTTCGAAAGATACAAGGTGTTTTTCTTTTTTGTGTATTTCCAACCCAACCCCGTAACTTGTGTATTTTTGAATATCTCTTGTTCATGTGAAAACATCCTTCAGGCACTTTTTTGAAAGGAATCCAATGGTGTTCCTAGTTTTCCATTTGAAAATAGGGGTTTGAAGCTATAACATGAACTGGTATTTTCCCTATATTTTTTTACATAATAATAATAACACATATATATTTCAAAAATTATCACACATAAAATACAGTGATGAAATTGAAACAAGTAAAGAAAAAAAAAATTAGGCGCTAGTTGATCGACAATAAGTATAAAATTCCTCTACATAATAGGGTTCCATATTGATTATGACTAGCTCAAATCAAAATGGCTCTCAGAGACAAACTTGTCAACTGTTATTTCTCCAGAAACAAGATTTCGAAAAAGGCTCGATTTCGGTCGTTGTCTGTTTTTATTATTCTTATCGAACTTTTTTTTATCATCGAAACAATGATGCTCATTCCATCCGACACTTGGCACTGCGGTGACTTGGTTTATGCGCGTTAAATTCTCATTGGCGTACCAATACCTGGGAAAAGGGTAACAACTTTCGTACCTTAATTTTGAATGAACGCAAGTTGTTTGTTTGCTGAAGTGATCTCGGAAGAGCATTAAAAAATCTCATACAGCTATACTGGCAACTTTGTTGCGTGAGAGTAAGTGAGCACTTGGGGAGGAGGTAAGGTATCATCTTTTTTGTGTCATTTGAATTCGAAAATCTTGAAAAGAGATCATCATGCTTGCGAATAAAACACAACGACCTGAATATGAACAAACCTGGTAGCGTCAGAATGTTGTTCTTTCTGAATACACCTCTACAAGGTTCTCTGTGAGGTAGTCGTAATATTGATCTCAAAGTTATCTTCTGAATGATGAAAAGACGTCGTGCATGTGGGCTATTTCCCCAAAAGATAATTCCATATGCGAGTAATGATTCGAAATTTGCAATCTATGAACTCCCATATCTTTGTTAATATGATATGTTTTTCGCTGATATTTTACATGTTTGTTCATACAGGCATTCTCTGTCAGTATAAGAAAAAAAATTGAAAAAATTGCTGGCCCGTACTCAAAAATTTCAATTTACATGTCAAACTGATGAAATATCTGTTTTATGTTAAAATGGCACAAATTTTCTTTCGTTTCTATGATATGTTGAAGTAAGAATATTACAATATTTTTATATTCAAATCATGAAAATCAGTACTACTGATAGAAAAAACCTTGAATTCGAGACGCTAGAATGAGCCTGGCATCAAAATATTCCTTCAAATCTTGACTTTTTCTATTTTTGTGTTTGAGTATCCAACACTTTCATCACCCCATCTACAACAAATTTTATATGGCATCGAAATATTAATTGATAATCATGACTTCTAAAAATGCTGATAACTTCGGGTTGAGAGACACTATGACATTGAAATTTGGCTAGGAGAAGTGATACATGAATGCTTCCAACTTCCAATACTGGGTGGTAAAAAATACAGTCTTTTCGTTTGCTTCAGAAAGCTGATAAAATTTGCTTTCATTCTATGCACATCATTTTTGTTAACGATTCTTTGAACTGAACGCTCACTTATACTACAGGCTACACCAAGCTCCCTTTGGCTTGTGTGTGGATTTTCAGTTACATGCAGTGAAGACTACCTACCTATGTGACCAAGATTCCCTAGTTTGATCACCGACATGTATGCAGAATGTTCTGAAAAATCACTCAGAAAACTGTCCCAGAACGAGAATGGTTCTTCCTCCAGACCGGAAACAACTAGAAGATGGAAATATCCTTTCCGCCAACAATGAGAAAATCATGGAAAAAGGCCCACATCAAACAAGGTATTATGTCGTTCGCCCAATTGCTATTCTAAAATCGAAATGTTCCCTCAGCAACACAGAAAAGGATTCGTTCCAACTACCTCGTTAGATGAAGAAAAATTCATCATCCTGCCCAAGATGACTTTGCAACCCAAGAGTCCACTAGATGAAGAAAACTTCAAGAAAGAAGATTTGGATATCCCAGATGTCAAATTAGAAGATTTGGAGCAATGGAACTTCCAACCCTCAAGATTTTATGTTATAATATTTTTGTTGATACTTATTGCCATTCTTTACTTTATTTTCAGATATTTTAGAAATAATAATTTTTTTAATAACAATAATTTTAACCAAGGTGGGGAGGAATTATGTAATACTACCCCTTACTAATCAAATTGATTGATATTCCATATACTATTCAGCCTGTATATTGTTTTATTTAATATTTATTGAAATAATGAGTATCCAAACTTTATTTAAGACTTTAATACTTATTACAAGAAGACACGTTCATAACATAATGACATTGAGAGTGAGGTTATATTACATGACATAGAACTACTTACACATAACCATAGAGTTCATTTCTTATTTATTTATAAATCACCTCCCCTCTAACTTATATTAGAATTACAATATTAGGTTACAAATTTACAAATCCAAAATCATTCTTTGTTTAACCGTTCTACCACATCTGGTTGTTTGTGGATGTATTGTATTACGTGGAAGACTCTCACGACCTACACTAGGGTTATCAATCATATCTGATGAGAAAGGAAGAATGAGATTTCTGCTACCTTCATTACTATTACTGTATGATTTTCTTAAATGTTTGATGTTTCTTCTTACTACAACATTCTCTCCCTCCTTTCTTATCCAATAAGATCTAGGTTCTTTACATTTTCCTACAACAGTTCCTCTTTTCGAGTATTTCTCTTTATCTGTCTTATGTACTATTCTATCACCTATACAAAGTTCAATTTCTTTTTTTCCAACAGCTTTATCATTTGCCCTAAGTGACTGTCTCAACACTAATAGTTTGTGTATATTTTTCTCAACTTTTGGTTTCAACATTTTAGAATTTGTTGGTATTAAAGTTCTAAGTCTCCTACTATTTAAAATCTGTGAAGGAGATACATTCAATGTTGACAATGGAGTATTATTATAGGCTAAAACAAAGTCTCTATAATCTATGTTATCTTCTTTAGCCTTTTTTAGTATGTTTTTAGAGATATGAACAGCTTTCTCAGCCATACCATTACTTTTAGGGTAATGTGGACTACTTGTAATTAAAGTGATATCTTTCCTTTTGAAATATTTACGACACTCAGAAGAATTAAATGGATTATTGTCTGCAACAAGTTCTTCTGGATATCCGAATCTAGTAAAAACTTCTTGGAATGCATTAATTGTCGATTCTGATGTTTTGTCTTTCAAGTGTAAAATTTCTAACCAATGAGAGAAATAATCAACTATGACCAGCCAAACTTTTCCACCAAAATCTAGGATATCTGTTCCAACTTTGCCAAATCTAACATCGGGTATTTTATGAGGCATCAAACTATCTGGTTTGTTAGCGGGTCTAAATTTCTCACAAGTTCGACACTGATTTATAAAATTTGATATGTCGTTTGAAAGACCAGGCCAATAAAATAATTGTCTGGCTTTACTAATACATTTGGAAATACCTACGTGACCATCATGAACTAAATTTAATATGTATGTCTTCATGGACTCAGGTGGTATAATCTTATTTTCATAAAAAGCAAGTCCTGATTCAAAGTAAATTTCGTTTCTCAATTTATAATAGTTTCTATACATTCGCTGTGCACTTTATTTTTTTCCGGCCAACCGCTAGTATAATATTTTTCTAACAGACAGAGAATTTTGTCGTTCTTAGTTTTAGTTTGAACTTCTTTCTTTCTGTCTTCTGACATAGGTAAATGAACCGTTAGTGAATGTACAATCTGGAACATATCTTTGTCCTGTTCTGTACATTTTAAACTATTTCTCGATAACATGTCTGCAAAATGCAAAAATTTACCAGGTACATAGTATACATTGAGATTATACATGAATAATTTAAGTCTCAACCTTTTTAATCTGGGCGAACCAATTTTACTTATCGGCTTCAACATGATAGAAACAATTGGTTTGTGATCAGTCTGCACGTCCACATTTAAACCATAAATATATCTGTGAAATTTTTTGACTGCAAAACAAATTGAAAGTAATTCTTTCTCCGTTTGGCTATAATTTAATTCAGCATCATTCATAGTTCTCGATGCACATGCTACAAGTTTCAATACGTTTTGATCATGTTGCTGAAACAAACAACAACCAAGTCCTTTCTTACTAGCATCACACTGTAATACTACTTTCTTTTTAGAATCAAAAGGCGTTAAAGCTGGCGCACAACAAATTTTCCTTTTGAGTTCTGCCAAAGCTAACCTATGTGGTGTTAACCAACAAAATTCTACATCCTTTTTTAGAAGCTCAAACAGTGGTGCCATTAAATTAGCCATATCTGGTACATATCTTCTAACATAATTAAAGGAACCTAAGATTTGTCTAAGTTCATCTCGATTACTGGGCTCCTTCAAATTAAGTAACGACTCAACTCTTTCTTTATCAAGGGACATTCCATGTTCATTAAAAACTTGACCACCAAATTTAACCTCTGTTTGCTTAAATTGAAATTTATTTTTATTAAGGAAAGAAATAACGGCATGCAGACAATTGAATATTTTTGAAATTTTATATTTACAGACGTTAAACTATTCTCATTTATTTTTATTGAAGACAATACCAAGTTCCTTTGCTTTTTTAATAACTTTTTTCAACGCATCATCATGTCCAAATTCTGTTTCCCCCATGACTAAAAGATCATCAGCCCAAACTACTACGTTATCCATATCTGCGAAATGACTTTCTAAAACTTCTTGAAATAACTCAGGTGCATTCATCAACCCATATGGCAAAACTAAATATCTATATACTCCAAAAGGAGTTGCGAAACAACATTTCCATGATGATTCATCACTTAAAATCAAATGATGAAATCCTTCAGTCAAATCTAATACTGAGAAAAACTTTTTGCCCTTCAGTTTGAAACTTAAATCATCCAGTGTTGGTAAAATTTTGGGTTTCTTAGCAATTATCTTGTTGAGATCTGTTGGATCAAGACATAATCTAATGTTTCCATTTGGTTTTTCAACAATTACTATTCTATTAACACAAGCATTCACATTAATATCATCAACTTTAACTATACATTTACGATCTTCTAATCTATTCAATTCTGCTTTTAATGGTTCGAGTAAACAGGATGGCAGCCTAGACGAAGGGTGGCAAATTTGATCGTCTACATTTCTTGTAGGTATATTTACTTTTCCTAGCAGCCTACCTATTCCCTCAAAAACTTGACTATTGTTCTTTATAAATTCTTGTTTTCCGTAATTAGCTAAATGTACTCGTTTCACTAAATTCAATGAAATACATGCAGGTAAACCTAAGAGCATGGTATTGGTATCTGTGACAACAAAATTTTCATAACACACCATTTCTTTAAATTGACATTTGAAATTTACAATTCCTATAGGCTTGACCATTTCACCACTGAATGACTGAACTTTAAAATCTGTGTCAAACATTTTAACATTCAAATTCTTACTTACATTTTCAAAAACTTTTCTAGGCATTATACTAACATCTGCTCCTGTGTCTAGTTTACATTTTATGTCCTTATCTTCAATCTTGACAACTTCTGTCCATTCTGATCTATCAACATCAGTAGATTTAGATTTTGCCTCTCCGCAGAATATCTCACTGGAACTATCTTCTTTGACCTCTTCCACATTCTTTACTTTACAGCTTACTGCAAAATGATTTAAAATTCCACATTTAGAGCACCTCTTACCATATGCAGGACATTGTCTAACTCCATGAACCTTCTGGCATCTTCTACATTCAAATTTCTTGTCATTTTCAAACTTTCGTCGGTTCTGCCTGCTCTGTTTGCCATCAACAAATTTCTTCTTTTCCTTGGTATACTTTACAGCATCTACTTCTGCAGTTGGGTTCATCTCTTTCATCTGGGATCGGCTCACCTCAGCAGCTCTGCACATATTTGCGGCCCTGTCCAATGTCAAGTCGTCAATTCGCAATAAATTTTCTTGGAGATTCTTATCCCTAATTCCATGGACTATTCTATCCCTCAGCAGTTGATCCTCTACTGGGACATTCGTTTTTTTAAAATTACAAGATTCAATTAACTGTCTCAGGCTTGTATAAAAATTTTCAAAAGTTTCTCCTTCTTCTTGTTTCCTTTCGTTGAACTTATATCGTTCAAATACTTCATGACATTTAGGATTAACATATTTCTCGATTTCCCCAATTACCTTGGTGAAACTATCACTATCCTTTTGTGACATTTTGAAGGATTTAATCACTTTCGTTGATTCTGGACCCATCATGTTCCTTAGTAGAGAGAGCTTCACTTTGTCGGTTGCTTCTTCTTTTCCAACACTTATTAAATAGTCCTCAAACATGCACTTCCAAGATTTCCAGTCGGTGGCGGCTGATTGTGCCCTTATATCGAAATTTGGAGGTAACTTCACTGCGCTGGACTCCATCTTCACGTGGTATACACAAATCCTTAATTATTTCGGCAATCCTCTTTCAAAATTTCAAATTTTACACTTCAAATTTAGTGCAATGACGACTGCGCCATGTTTTATTTAATATTTATTGAAATAATGAGTATCCAAACTTTATTTAAGACTTTAATACTTATTACAAGAAGACACGTTCATAACATAATGACATTGAGAGTGAGGTTATATTACATGACATGACATAGAACTACTTACACATAACCATAGAGTTCATTTCTTATTTATTTATAAATCATATATTACCATATTATTCAAACAGCGTGGTAAGCTGTTTAATTGTTCAGACTTGCAGGTGGTTGTTATTATTTGCGCATATTCCATGGCACGTGTAATTGGCCATTATCGCCTACTCAACTGATAATGTTATAAATATCAGAGATGTCCCTTCAGGCATCGAAATCGACTTTGAACGATCATCTCATTAGTTGTTAATCTATTTCATGTATAGTAGATTGGTAGTTCCGAAATAAAGTTGTTTTTTAAAAACATAGTTTTCTCTCCGAAAAACATAATTATACAGGGTCCTGCAATAGTGCTTTAGGCTTTCATAGCTGCCAAACCAGACGTTTTAGAAATTTAGTTGAAGAGCATGTTGGGTAGAGTTTCAGTTAACCAACTGAAGTGCGGTTCAATTTTATTTAATGAAAAATTTACCAAATTTCTGAATGAAAAGTTAAGAGAGCTAATGGACTGTATATAATTAAAAATAGTTATTGAAACCCAACACAAATGAAAGGATAAATGCACCCAAATCAACAATTGCAAGGTCTTACCTATTTCAGCAAAACGGTCAACCAGATCTTGTCGGTTACTCCTATTTCCATGAACAGAGTGATCGAGCTCGACAAACGAACATGGAATAGAGCTGACGTGAAAATCCGTTGCTAAAAATGTCAAAGTAGGAACACTTATCCTTGTGGCCAAATTATAACCACGCCACTGGTGACAGTACTTTTCGAACCAAATTCGCACAAACGAATGTTCTTGAATGAATATAATTCGAATGACTCGAAATCACTAAGATTGTGAATCACAAGAAAAACTGAACTTTTCTAGATTCACGAAAGGAAACAGAAGAAATTTAAATTAGCGGTAGCAGATATATTCACGATTAAGGCAATCAATGAACTGCGAATCACAGAAAAAACTGAAGTTTTTCGAATTCGCGAAAGGAAACAGAAGAAATATTTAATTAGTGGAAGCAGATATATTCATTATCAAGGCAATCAATGAACTGAATGAAAAATATGGAAAATATAAATATGCGACATATGCGCGCTCCACAACTGACGCGCCTACACTACATATGGGATTTCCCTAAGTACGGAAGAATTAAATTAATTTTGAAATGAATGAAACTGAAAATTCAGAAAAGTTATCTGAACCGTTCACTTGGCGTGAACAAAACAGGCCGCCGTAAAATTGTTTGAATTTTACAGAATATTGGAAGCAGTGAAATTGAATCTTATAAACTAATATCTAATAATCTAATAAACTAAAGAAAATTTGAAGTGATTGCAGAATTAAATATCAATCGGGACCAATCGTGTGAGGGCTCTTGTATATTAAAAAAATCAAACAAAAGGGTTGTACTCATGGATTGTGTTTTATTTTTAAAATCAACTCGACATGTTCCGCCTCATCGGCATCATCAGGAGTTCTAGAAGAATAAAATTTTCTCGTTATACAGGTATAAACAACTAAACAAAACACTGAACATACTTGTCACAAATTATTCAAAAAGGTATTCCGCATTAAAGATGGATGAGCTTCGCAAAGCAAACAATTTCATATTCCAATATCCAGTATGTATAAGCAATTCTCACTTTCTTTTTAACATCGATTTTATCCGTAATGTTCCCTTCAATCATTCATAGGTTATATCTACTTACGTCAGGTACCGTTCTGTGGTGTTAGTCAATTTTGTGTCCTATGTTTTGTAGGCGTTTTTTAGTGACAACATAAGGATCATATCAAACTCTCGTATATTGGGTGGTATGGTAGATGTAGGTCCGTTTGAGTATTCAAGCAATTGTCTCGATCGTTCTTAATAGCTTTCGCAATCTCATACATCTCGAACAGATCCAGTTTCTTTCCCTTCCCCAAGTTGAAGATAAGTTTTACGTTGGTGTCTTTATCAAATTCATGACCCTCTTGGGCGAGGTGGTTACCGAAGGCGCTTTTTTTCGCATAGTTCTTAATGTGCTCTGAAACCCGAACATTGACTGACCTAAAAGTCTTACCAATATAAAATCTGTCACATGTTCCGCATTTCAGTTGATATACACCATTCTTCTCCAAAATGGGGGTTTTGTCCTTATAATTACATATGTTTTGGTGCAGGCAATTGACTGCCTTAAAAGGAATTTCATAGTTATTTTTCAGAAAGATTCTCCTCAGTTTGCATGAAATGTCACCATGAAACGACATTGATAAAGTGTATTTTTTGCTACCCCTGTCTGCAATCTGTCTACTAGAGTCTAGTTCATCTCTGTTCTGATGCATTCTCAGAAACTTCCTAAACATCAAACCATCCACCATGTTCGGATGGAACCCATTCTCCTGTGCTATATATTTAATTATATTCAATTCTTTGTTGAAGGAAGCTTCGTTCAACGGTAGATTTAAGAGTCTGTGAATCTGAATCTTGTATATTGCCTGGCTGCGGTCTTTATCGACGCAACTCGAATCGTACCATCGGGTCCCGGATGCAACTCGATTATACGACCGATAGGCCAAGTTGCTGGTTTGGAATCTATGCCCTTAATGAAAACTAAATCTCCAATAGATGGACAAGCGTTTTGTGTTTTCCATTTATTACGCTGAATCAAAGTGTGGAGATATTCGTGTGACCATTGCTTCCAGAATTGTTGAAACAATTTTTTATGTTGTTCCCAACGTTTGATGGGCGTTTGAACATTGTCAAGCGTCAATTCGGGAATAGACAACAATGGGGCGCCTATCAGGAAATGTCCAGGTGTTAAAAAGTCCGCGGATTCGGAGGGATCAGAGGACAAGGGGCAAATTGGTCTACTATTTAAAACCGCTTCAACACGAGTGAAAATCGTTGCAAGTTCCTCAAATGTACAAGCAACCGAACTTAGAGATTTGAAAAGCAGACGCTTTGCTGACTTAACACCGGCCTCCCACAAACCTCCGAAATGGGGGGCATATGGAGGAATAAACTTCCATTTGATGGATCTCTTCGACAAATTATCGCATATATCGACATTATTTGATTTCAAGAACTGAGAAACCCCATCAAGATAGCGTGAAGCTCCGACGAAATTGCTACCATTATCGGACCAAATTTCTTGAGGTAGGCCCCGTCTAGCGATAAATCGATCTAAGGTCGATAAGAAGGCCTCCACGGTGAGGGACGAGACTAGTTCCAAATTGCGCGAATTATTTGACCGATAGGGAAAGGGGCCAGCAAAGTCCACACCCACCTTACTGAAAGGACGTGAAATATTGACTCTGGGGGGCAGGTAGAGGAGCCATGAAGGGTTGATAAGTTGTACCTCGAAACCTTGTGCATGTTATGCATTTTCGAATGCACTCTCGAACCAGATTTCGTAAAGACAAAATCCAATAATTTTGCCAAATTAAAGACATAGTCGTATTAGGACCGGAATGAAAGGTGCGTTCGAGTTGACGGTCAAAATGCTCCGAGCGCACTCCACGTCTACTTTTGAGTTTTTTTGACGCTCGGAGCTTGCTCGATCGCATTCGTTTTGAAACAGAAAGTGTAGATCGAGCGCACTCGATGTGCCTCAAGCTTTTGGAGGAGCACTGCGAGTTTTTTCCGGCTGTCATCTGTTGCTGTCATAATTATATCCAAACAATTTGCGAATTATTATTACTTTTCAATTTGAATAAGAAATAGAGGAGCTAGGAGCCATGAGCCATTATAGAACGAATGGAAAGAAAATGGCAGGCAAATTCACCGTCACAGAATTAGCAACATGTGGTGAGTGTGGAATTGAAGGAACCCTGGAATAGATTCAAAAACATTTTTTGGAGCATTATACGCAAGAATATACTGAAAATGCATTTTTTCCAGAAAAAAAAATAAGCAATCATGATATCCAAAGGCCTTATTTATAAGTATTATTGTCAATAAAGACTAAAGAATTTATTATTAATTAGTCTTCAGATCTCATATTTTGATAAGGAATATTATTATGTTGTTTTCAGATTATAGAATGTGTTGAATGAAAACAATAAATAAAATCAAAAAGGTTTTATTAGTTATTTTCTCTTGAGTATAAATGAAAAATTTTATTTTTTCCAGCCTTTCCATCCTTTCTTCATTTCCATCTTCATCATCGGAATCAACCATAAATAATTCGGCTACAAGCCGAATTTCCAAATTGTTCATATTCACAGTATTATGGGGTTTATTATATATCATCAATTATATTTCGCACAAATCCCTTCGAATATCTGTCACAATATAATTCTTCCGTCAAGCTTTTACTCCACCGCGTTCGATTTGACAAAAGTGCTCGGTAGCTCCTCTTTCTACTCTGTTCACTATTCTACTCGCTCTGCCGATCGTCAACTCAAACGCACCTGAAGCGAGATTAGGTGAAATTGGAGACATATTAAACGTGACAATGCACAGTTTTTCGGAAGCAAAACTGGAGGCTTAGCACTCTGTGGTAAAGAAGAGAATTGTAATCTACCTCCCACCCTGATCAATCCTGCAGAATCGATATAAGGATTCAATGTTCGAAATGATTTTTCGATTGATTTTTTTGCAGTAAATTCTGGCGCAATTTATCGAAATAGTGTTGCTGTGTGATTAACACTATGGATTGAAGGGCTTCCTCCAGCTCATCCTGAGAAATTGGGCCGGACAACCGTGACGTTGAATTGATTTTGTGGTGACAATTGACAATGAATCTTCTTATATAGGCGAAGACTCGTTTTACTCTATTTAAAGTTGAAAAGTTCTCGATAACCATTAAAAGCGGATTTACTGGAGGCTCATTTGCGGTTGCAACATTAATGTTAGCTTTTAATTCAATTAGGGGAGCTGAATTCAGATCACAACCGGTGAAAGGTGGTGGCCAAATGGAAACTGGAGTAACCAAGAAATCAGGACCATGAAGCCAAGAATTGTGAATTCTTGGGGTGAGAAATTGTTGAGGCGTGAGACCTCGAGATGGCAAATCAGCTGGATTTGACTCGGTGGATACATGATGCCATGAAACGTCAGGAACCAAATCGTTTATCGCGACTACACGATTGGCAACAAACGTTTTTAGGCGATGAGGGGGTGTTGTCAACCATGACAGCACAATTTGAGAATCTGAAAACAGACGAACTTCAGATATTCTAAGGGGAAATTTATTGTCCAGAATCATTCTGACCAATTTAGCCAACAAAACCGCAGCAGATAGTTCCAATCGAGGAACCGAAAGTGTTTTTAATGGAGCTACCTTTGATTTAGCGGCCCACAAATGCGATGAAATGCGATTTTCAACTGTAACGGAAAGATAAACGGAGGCTGCGTATGCCTTCTCAGATGCGTCACAGAAACCTGCTAATATGAAGTGACAATCAGGTGAAGAAACGACAGAGCGAGGAATCTTGAGCATTGAAAGTGCTCGAATATCACCGACGATTTTCGACCATTCGTCCGAGTAAGAAGCACTTAAGGGTTCATCCCAACTCAATTTTTCCGACCACAATTTCTGCATTACTATTTTCATTAAAACTACAATGGGAGCCAAAAATCCAACTGGATCAAAAATACGGGCTATATATGAAAGAATGGATCGTTTACTTGGCTTTTCAGTGAATTCCTTCACATTGAAACTGAATGAATCTATTTTAGGCATCCAAGTTAAACCCAAAATCTTAATTCCCGTTGAATCGTCGTCGAAATTTAATTGTGATTCAATGTGGTCTGACGGCAAATTATCCAAGATATCAGGACAATTACTAGACCACTTCTTTAATGAAAAACCGCCCTTGTTAAGCAATTCACGAAGTTCATTACGCAATTTCACCGCCTGTTGAATATCGAATGCACCGGTAATAATGTCATCGACATATATAATTATAGATTTTGAGTCGAAAACGATGTTTTTAAAAACAATTTATTTATGGAATACAACTATCGTGAAAGACTACTTTACACTTATGAATTAAGACTGTATCTTACAAGAGCAAAGTTAATACTTAGAGAGCAATTCTAATTCTTAATGGATAACAAGGATGAAGCCGTTTATAAAGGAACGGCTTATCTCCAATGAGGCTCAGCATCGCAGGTGTTCGATGCTGACTTAGCAATCTGCAACATGGTCATATGTGGACCTTATGGAGAAGATAAGGAGGTTCATCCTATCAATATGGGGTGCGGCTATGTAATTCCTCCCCCCTTTGGATAAAGGTATCACCTATTTGAGGTGTAGCTTTAAGCTGAAACATTCTTAAAATTGTACAAAATACTATAAAAATTATCAAAACAATTAGAACAATTATAAATGTGGATAATGGTGGATTCCATTTCCATTCTTGAAGTTCTTCTAGTAGAATATTTGGAGTTTCTTCATCTTCGAAGTCTTCTTCTCCTTTGGATGTGGATCGGTTGTCCAACGTTGAAAAGTGTTTGGGTAGAATGACATATTTCTCTTCATTCCTTATTTGAATGGGGTAAATTTCTTTCTGATAGTTGCTGATAATGCATTTTGATTGGATTATCGCCATCGGCGGAGTGAAATGGTACTTTGTTTGTTGAGGGCACTTCTCTTGAATTTCTAAGTTATTGATGGATAAAATGCTTCCATCTTCTAGTGTCTTCAAATTTGGCGTAGAGGAGAATTCTTTTCTGGGGCAATTTTCCAAATGAGTTTTCAAAATATTCTTCATACATTCAGGAGGGTTGTCTAGAGAATCTTGATCACATAGATAATCTTCTTCAACTGGATGGCACTGCTTGGTGGACCATTTCAATTCTTCATCTCGAGTGAGCATGAAAGGATTGGTAAAAGGCAGGGTAAGATTTCTCTGGGGCAAATAGTAAAACTTGTACAGATTATAGTTTTCTTCATAGACCGTAGGGATAGAAATAAGAAAAAGTAATGTTCTATCTTTGAATAGGACTTTAGTATGGCATAATTGAAAATAATCTTTCAAATGATTCATTGGAATAATAGTATCACTTTTAACTATTTCCGCGAATTCTGTATAAGGTAAAATAGATTCATGCAAAATGTGAAGTCTTGCAAAGCTTACTGCTGTTTGAATTTCATCAAGAACGTTTTTTATATCTTTAAGTTCAAAAGTCATGAGATGCATTTGTTCAACATGTTGTAATGCCGGTACGATTTGAAGTAATTTGAAATTATTCATTAATTGCTTAAATTTATCAATATACTTATTTTTCAAATCATTAACAATAGTGGCAATCTGTTTTTGATTTCTCATGAGTGTTTCCTCATTCTTGTTTATACTATCAAAATAGCTTTTGTAAAGTGCTTCATCATCAGAATCAAGTGTTCCAAATAATATCTTTGATATTTTGCCTCCTACATTAATCAAACCTCGTTTTTCTCTAATTTTGTCATTTAAAAGCTCTTCTAGCGTTTTGACATTTATGGAATTTGAATGTTCTAAATATTTATAATGTGCAGTTTGAGAAAACCCTAGTTGTTGATTTATAAAATTATCAATCTCCTTCTGATATTTGCCAATAAGATTCTCAATTTGGTTCAAGTCAATATGATAAATTAATTGAATATGTTTCTTAGTAATATAGGCTTTGCCTAAAAGCATTGGAAGTACATTGTTTTCCAAGGGTATAATCTTTAAAGGGGTTATTTCAGCAACTACTTCGAGTATAATGAGAAGAAATGTATTGATTCGCATCTTCATATCTGAAACAAAATATTCAACTATTTTTTTCGTTGTTTCAAAATTTTCTTATGATAAATGTGTTTATTTTTTAAATCGCGAATACGATGAGAGTCAATCTCTCGCGCATCTACCTTTTTGTAGACCGGATCAAGTTTACGTACAATTGGAGTTTTCAGATAAGTGGGATTTTCATTTAAAGGATGGTCCTGTTTAGCAGACCTTTTCTGATTCAATTTTTCCAAACGTTCAATATTTTTCTGTTGTTTCTTCTCTAATTCATTTGAAATTTCACCTAAATTTTTCACGTAATTTCCGACATAATCTTGAATTTGTTCATTATGCGTTTTTTCAATAGGTAAAGAATAATTAAGATCGGCTTTAATTATTTGCATTGGAGTCATATCTAGACTGGAATGAAATGAATTATTATAACTTAATAAAGCTTGTGCCAATCGATTTTGGAAAGTAGAATTTTTACTATCAATGGTTCTTAATTGCTCAATCAACGTAGAATGAAATCTTTCCGCGATTGCATTTGAATTCGGATTGTAATTAGTAATATAGTGAATTTCTATTTTATGTATTTTACAAAAATCTTGAATAACATGATTTTTAAATTCTAATCCGTTATCACAAGTGATTTTAGAAGGAATGCCATAATGGCTAAAATAGACCAATAATTTATCTAAAATTTCAGTACCTGTTTTCTGAAGAAGGGGATAACATTGTCCGAATCTGGAGAACGAATCGACAATAGTTAAACAATATGTTTGATTAAATCTTATTGTATCACAATAAACATGACTGAAGGGTTTCGAACCAAGAGGGTTAGGTTTAAAATTTAATTGAATAGGAGTTCTCTCATATTTACTCTTTTGACATATTTCACATGCATTAATAAAATTGAGTACATCTTTATTCATATTAGGCCAATAAAATTTCCGTTTTAAACTTATTAAATTTTCTTTAAGACCGCGATGTATCGTTTTGGTTTCATGGTACTGCTGAATTCTGAGAATTTGTTCTTCTTTGTCTTCGACATCTTCTAAAAAGGTTTTCGATATTTTCAGATCGAAGGATTTATAATCGAATTTTTCCTGCAATATTTTAATCAATGGTTTTTCTAACTCTTGAGATACAAAATAGAAAGTATATGACTTTTTAGGCTGAATATATTCTTTAACGAATCTGAACAAATCATTATCTATCGAATTAATCAAAACTCGAAATCTGAGTTTTTCTCCAAATGGTTTGGTTTTCGTTACATTGAAATTCGAAGCTGTTTTAAATATAACTTGAAGGGAAGCTGAATTCAAACTTCTTTCTGTATAGGGAATCTCCAATATGGGGTTTTCAATACTACTGTGAATTGTAATATCACTATGAATTATAACATTTTTCAATTCATTTAAATTTTCATTATCAAGAACAGGTAATTCATTATTTGGGTCAACAAGTAAATTAACACATTCATCTAATTCGTCATCGGAAATATGGTTCAATAATGATATGCTATCATCTTCAATAGCGTTAAAATCAAAATTATGATTATTATGTATATCAGATAAAAAGTAAATGAGAATTTTCATATTCGATTCCGCGAATATGTATTTAATCATACTCAAAATTATTGACCATATAAATTGGTCTAACCCACAAGCAATTCTCGGGAGAGCTAAATATTTATCTCCATTAAATTCACATATTTTTCTCAAATTCAATAATGTTTTAAATACCGTTTCGTATTCCGGTTTATCAGAAAATGATTCTTTCGTAATTAAATAATAAACATTTCTTTCATCGGCTTTAAGGAATGCTACTTCACCGATAGATTTATTTTGGGATTTGAGTTCATCAACTTTACCATATTTATTCTTGAAATCTAAAGCAATACCTTGACTCATCTTCAAGTCTTTAGAAACACAATGTGCGAATGAATAATTCTTAGGTGCTTTGAATAAGTCACCTTGTTTTTCTATTAAATTCAAAGAATTAGGAATATAATTATTTTCATGAAGTTTCATAAAAGTTTCATAATTCAAATCTTCCGTTGAATCTAAATTTATTCTGCTGAGTGCGTCAGCATTATTCATTGAACCTTTACGATATTTAATTTCGTAATTAAATTCCTCGAGTTTAATTCTCCATCTCATAAGTCGAGAATTTGGTTCTTTTAATGAAAATAGCCAAATAAGGGGTTTATGATCCGTATAAATAATAAATTTTCTTCCGTAAAGATAGGGTCTAAAATGTTTACACGACCAAACGATAGCCAAGAGTTCTTTTTCGATCGTACTGTATCTAGTTTCTGCTTCATTCAGCGTTCTACTAGCGAAAGCAATGGGAAGATCGTTCGGACAATCACCTTGCGATAATACAGAACCTACCGCAAATCCTGATGCGTCTGTAGTAAGAATAGAAGGTTCATTGAAATTCGTATATCTTAATACAGGGTGATTTATCAAATTTCTTTTACAAATTTCGAAAGCTTCAACGTATTTAGGATCATGAATATTAATTTTCGCGTCTTTTTTTAAACACACAGTTAATGGTTTAGTAATTTTGGCAAAGTTCGGAATAAATTTCCGGTAATATCCAACTAGACCAAGAAAAGATTTAATTTCTTTCTGAGTTTTAGGAATTGGAAAACTTTTTACTGCTCGAAGTTTATTAGGATTTGGCTTGATTCCTTCTCGCGTAATAATATGACCTAAAAATTCTATTTCAGTTTTAAAAAAGTGACATTTGTCCAACTGAATTTTCAAATTATCCTTTTTAAATGTTTCTAAAATATTATGAATATCGGCTAAATGTTGCTCGACTGTTTCTGAAAAAATTACAACATCATCCATGTAAACATAACAAATTTTTCCAATATAATCTTTCAAAACTTCATTCATCAATCTTTGGAAAGTCGCTGGTGCGTTTTTTAAACCAAAGGGCATACGTAAAAATTCATAATGTCCGTTATCTACTGTAAAAGCAGTTTTTTCAACAGAATTTTCATCTAATTCAATTTGGTGAAAACCAGATGCAAGGTCAAGAGTAGTGAAATACTTTTTATTTCCTAATTTATCAAGGATAGCATCAATTTGAGGAAGTGGATACTTATCATCAATAGTTTTATCATTCAATTTTCTATAATCAATCGCGATTCGCCATTTCTTCTTTTCGGATAAATCTTGTTTCTTTGGGACAACAACAACTGGAAATGACCAAGGAGAAATACTAGGTCTAATTATTTTCTTTTCAAGCATATCTTGAACTTGTCTTTTAACTTCTTCCTGATGTATTTCTGGATATCGATATATCTTACAGTGAACAGGATTTTCATCATTAGTACGAATTTTATGTTTAATTTTATTAGAAAAGTTTAATGGTTGACCCTGTAATTGTAAAGCATCTTCGTTTGTTATTAGAATTTTCATTAATTGATTACTTATTTTGGGTTCCAAATGACCTAATTCGACAGGTATAACCGTATTTTTCTGACAGACTTGTTGAAAATTAAAAGGGATTCTACAATATTCATTAAAAATTACTTGGTTTTTAAAGTCCAAGGATAAACAATATTTATTCAGGAAATCTGCTCCTATTAATCCGTCATAATTTTTGTGGAATTTGTAAAGAATAAATGGGTGAAAATCATCAATATTAAATTCAGAAAATAAAGGTATCAATACTTTCTCATTAGAAGTTTCTTGTTTCATACACGCAGTTAATGTCGTGGATTCATTGAAAATATTCTTTTGAAAATTATTATAAGCAAATTTGGGATCTATCAGACATACTGAACATCCACTGTCTATTAAAAGTTTACATTTAGGATTTTGAAATTCGATATAAGGTAATTGATTGGTATTATCAAGGGTAGAATTTAAGTCAATTTTTCGTTTGAGGCGTTTCCTCGAAAATTTCTCTGGGTGTCGTAACTCGTACTTGCTTTGGAAGTTGAAGGTTGCTCTATATGAGTTAATTCTTCAAAAGTATAATGAGGACTTTGATTATTATCATAAAATTTTCTTTGCGGATTAGGGTTAAATTGGGTAGAATAATTATTTCGTTTTTGAGGATAATTTCTTGTTTGAATAGACATTTTCTCTGGAGGATTATAATTTCTATAATTCGGATTCGGTTTAAAGACATTTGTATTTTGATTATGAGACGGACTTGGTCTCTCAAATACTTCACGATATGTAGGGTAATGCGGTTTAACATGCCTTTGTTGAAATTGAATTGGTTGCGATGGGAAATGTTGACTTGACTGAAATCTTTGATTATAATTGTTATTTCGTTGCACGGGTTGATAATTAAAATGATTTGAATTATTTCTGTGCGTAGGCTGAATTGATACATTGTTCTTTAAGAAAGGTTGATGTGAATTTTTATTTCGACGACTCCTATCTAATAAGTCGTACTGTGCCATATTACTGATATAATCTTTCACGGCGTTAACAGTTTCGTCGAATGAATGACCATTATTCGTAATCAAATAAGTTCGCAATTCTACAGGGGCATTTGAAATTAATACAGTTTTGCAAATCTTGAGAATATTTGTTTTATAAAGTTGCTTTTCTGGATCAGGCATTAGATCAGCGTCAATTCTATAGTTTATTCGTATTTTCATAGAAATAATTTTTTCAATAAATGAAAGCAAATCTTCATTAGGTCTTTTTGTCAAAAATTGCAAGTTATGGATCAGAACATCTAAATTAATCTGATCGCCAAATTTATTGTAAAGGAAATTCTTCAATATCTCCCAATTTTCAGGAATATCAGAAGTCGAAACTTCAGCTAGGGCTCTATCTACTAGCTTAGATTTTACAACAGCGTAGCAATAATTTTTAATTATTTGTTGTTCATTTGCGAACATTAAAAGGTAGTTTTCTGCACTTTTGATAAATGAGTGTAATTCATTTTCAATGCCGGAAAAGCGGGGTAAAAGCATCCCAAACTTTTCAGCGATAGATAAATCGACTCTTTCGTTTGCCATTATTGTTTCTGATTGAATGGGCCTTTTGCCTCTTTTATTACGAAAGTGTTTAATCGAAGTAATCTTAAAAATTGAGTTTACAATATAAGTAAATACTCTTGAATTCGGTTTTTTAATTAAGAGAAACCTAGAAAAAACTTTATGTCGGTTTTTAAGAAAGAAAAACCTAGAGAAAACTTTGAAATCGGTTTTATGAAGAAACCTAGGAAAAACTTATACAGATTTACACTATTTTTTAACCAGAATAAAGGAAACTGGGAAGAACTAGGAAATGCTCACCGAAAGTGTATCCACTGAAGTCGTCACGGGGCGCTACTCAGGTGATCGGGCTTCTCGTCTTCGTCTCGTTGTTCGATTATGCTCAACAGTTGAAACTGAAAGTGGCTGGACTCTCTGGATGGACCTCTTCTTTTCTTCAGGGGCTCACACGCAGAATTCTAGCACTTGCACAATCCCAGACCTCGTCGCCAATTATAGATTTTGAGTCGAAAACGATGTTTTTAAAAACAATTTATTTATGGAATACAACTATCGTGAAAGACTACTTTACACTTATGAATTAAGACTGTATCTTACAAGAGCAAAGTTAATACTTAGAGAGCAATTCTAATTCTTAATGGATAACAAGGATGAAGCCGTTTATAAAGGAACGGCTTATCTCCAATGAGACTCAGCATCGCAGGTGTTCGATGCTGACTTAGCAATCTGCAACATGGTCATATGTGGACCTTATGGAGAAGATAAGGAGGTTCATCCTATCAATATGGGGTGCGGCTATGTAATTATATATCATTGAGGATAACTTGCGATGCCTCAGGGTGATTTTTACCCTCATCATAAACGAGCTGATTTAAAACTCGAATAGCTAAAAATGCCGAAGGTTTCAAACCATAAGTGACCGTATTCAATTCAAATTCGGTAACAGGTTCATTAGGAGATGAACGCCAATAGATATGTTGATATCTGCGATCGGCCGGACACACTAGAATCTGCCTGTACATTTTCTCGATATCGGCACAAATTGCTATAGGGTAAATTCTAAACGAAAGTAAAATTATGCGAATGTCCTTTTGAAGTTTAGGGCCACCTAACAGTCTATCATTTAATGATGAACCGGACATATCTATATCGGAAGCATTGAAAACAACTCGAAGTTTTGTTGTCGAACTTGACTCTTTACGAACGACGTGATGTGGTATCACGTATTTATTAGAGGTGTTAGTAGGTGACATGTGATTTAATTTTAGATACTCGAACATGAAATTATATGATATGTTGATATCTGCCATCGGCCGGACACACTAGAATCTGCCTGTACATTTTCTCGATATCGGCACAAATTGCTATAGGGTACATTCTGAACGAAAGTAAAATTATGCGAATGTCGTTTTGAAGTTTAGGACCACCTAACAGTCTATCATTTAATGATGAACCGGACATATCTCTATCGGAAGCGTTAAAAACAACTCGAAGTTTTGTAGGCGAACTTGACTCTTTACGAACGACGTGATGTGGTATCACGTATTTATTAGAGGTGTTAGCAGGTGACATGTGATTTAATTTCAGATACTCGAACATGAAATTTTTATAAGTATCATAAGATTCAACGTCTCTCATCAATCGCTTCTCTAGGGACAAATACGATTTGAATGACCTATTTGAATTATAAGAGAGATCCGGAGACGTATTCTCTGATTTAAAAGGTAGGGAAACTATGTATCGGCCATTTCCATCACGAGAATGAGTAGATAGGAAATGTTTTTCGACATAATCATCTATAGGATCCTTAACAAAGGTATCTGGAACCTCTTCCAGTGACCAAAATTTCTGTAGCTGATCATTGAGGGCAGATTGGGCGAAAAGAATCGATTTGAAAGAAGAATAAGATTCCTTTATAGGACCTATGATAGTCCAACCGAAAAATGGGTTAACGACTGTGGAATGAATAGGAGACGAAATTCGACCATCGCGAACGAAAACCAGCGAATAAGTATCAGCGCCCAAGAGTACATCTATTGGTTGAGAAATGTGAAAAAAAAGCCAAATTTAAATGCTGAAAATGTTTGAATATTTCCGGTGATAAGGGAGCAGAAGGAATCTCGTTTGTAATTTCCGGTAATACAATGGCATCCACTTGTAAGAACTGTGATCCCTTTCTAGGATACAGCCGGCATTCCACTAAACCTAACGGTCTTGCATTTGATTGACCAATGCCAGAAATGGATATATTGACAGGATCAATCTTTCGACTAGGGGTTGACTCACGGGCGTAGCCAGGATTTATAACAGGGGGGGGGCAAACCATGGTCATGGTCCAAGGTCGTTCAAAATGTGAAATTTTGGGATAAAAAGAAAAGGCAGATTTAATTCATTTTTTCTTTCAGGGGGGGGGGCAGCTGCCCTCCCCCCCCCTGCCCCACGCTGGCTACGCCCATGGGTTGACTAATGGCTGAAATCTGGGATCCAGGGTCTAAAACTGCTCTTACAGATATCATTGAACCGTCAGCGGATTCTATTCCCGCTTGAACAGTGCCAAGAAGTACTTGATTTACCGAGGCCGATTTCCTATTGATGTGATAGGAATTAATAACATCATTTGAAGAAATGGAATGAGAAGTTGAAGGCTGATTTTCAACATGATTAGTTTTACCTGGAATACGAGATGATACATTGGACTGATTGGCAGATCCGTTATTGGATGAAGATTCGTTATCGGGATGGAGACTGGTGTGATGACGATTTGATTTACACAATCGACAAGAATTTTTGGAAGCGCAATCTTTGAAATTGTGTAGACCAAGGCAGTTGAAACAGCGCTTGGAATTTTTCAAAAATTCGAATTTGTCTTGTCTTGACAAATTCATATAGGAGGCACAGGCGAATAATGGATGCGAATCAGAGCATTTCGGACAACGAAACTTTCTTGAATTCGGGAAGTTACGTGAATCATTGGAGCTTTGACAGGTGGATGCAGAATTTGCGAGTAAAACATTTGTTGTTTTATTTTTATTTGAATGTGATGAATTCAATGGGGTTGATTTGGATGCAGATCTGGAAGAACTTCGTAAAATTCCTGAGCCGTTAGCTGTTGCGTTACGAACTCAATCGAGGATTCTGAAAGCGCGATTTTAAAGCTTGATAGGCCAACTCATAATTTTCAATTGACAATTGTAACCCCGATATGACCGCAAGAGCATCATTTCTCAGATAAGATTTCAACAGTTGAAACTTTTGTAAGGTTGTCAAACTATTGTTTTCATGAACCGAAGAATTAAATAGCTGGAAAAACTCAGGCCACTCAGCGCTTTCGCCAGAAAAGGGGCGAATATTAATTTTTGGCAGCAAAATGGATTCATTTGAACTCGAAGCTTGCGAACTCGACGCAGGCGTCGACAAAGTTTCCTGTCGTTTCAAAGACAGAAAAAGCCCGGTGATGCGAGCAATCACTTCAGCAAACGCCAACTCTGACTTTGCCGTCTCTACAGGGTCTTTCACGAGGAACCTCACCCATATTTATACGGGAAACTACTGAACTTATTTTCATGAAATTCAGCACTCATAAGTATTTCACGATGCTGATGAAATCTAAAATATTTTCAAGGCATGAGCACCTCCGGTTTTTCCGGAAATGACGTCAACTTCCGTTTTTCAAATTAGAACACCATTTTTTTATTGCAGAAATAGATTCCTTAGAAAATTTCAAGTTATTTTGATGTAACATTTTTCAGTTTTGGTTGGAAAATTCTCTCTGAGCGGGAAAATTCGAAAAAAAAATCGAAAATAGAGCTCCGCTGAAACAAGAATAACTTCGAGGTTTTTGGATGGAAAATTTTCATTTTTGGGATTTTTCAAGATGTAAGATTGATGTATCCACTTTAAAAATCGAAATCGCGATTCATGATACAGGGGGTGAAAAAATCGCTTTCAAAGTTAGGGATGACAAAATCGTGAAAAATCAATTTTTTCAAATTAGAACCCCATTTTTTATGGCAGATATTGAATCTACTTTAAAAAATAATGTGAGTGTATGCATCACACCCTTGCCCTAAAGTGGATATTTTCTGAGTTATTCACAAAAAACTGTTTTTCGTCTTGAATTTTCAGCTATTTCTTTTCCCTTCACGCAAAAAAGATGAAATTTTCAGGAACTGTTACTTAAACCATGTTTAAGATTTTACTACCCTAATATGCAAGAGAAAAAAGTTACAGGTTGTTCCTAAATAGATGGCGAATTTGGATTCGAATTTGTATCGGAAACCTCTTTATTTCAACTAATCGGCCATCGGTTTTCTCTCCAATGATAAATAAATAATTTCTTATGAACCATATGCAAAAACTTACCATGTTTTACATTCTTTTTTTTCAATGATAGATATCATTAATTACATCTGCCAAATTCCTCTTTATTCAGTAGCATTTTGTGTTTACTATTAATTTGGTGATAATTCGTATTAAGTTATAAAATCGACTTTTTGCATATGGTTCATAAGGAATTATTTATTTATCACTGGAGAGAAAACCGATGGCCGATTAGTGGAAATAAAGAGGTTTCCGATACAAATTCGAATCAAAATTCGCCATCTATTTAGGAACAACCTGTAACTCTTTTCTCTTGCATATTAGGGTAGTAAAATCTAAAACATGGTTTAAGTAAATATATATATATATAAATATATATATCAAACTAACAACAAATTTATATAATCCAAAAAAAAAAAACTCACCTAACACCAAGCACCACTGTCTTAATTATATTCAAATTATTTCAGTTTTTCGCTAAGATGGCTGTTAATCTATACAACTGATTAATTCCTTTCGAGCCAGGTATCAATTAGAACTGCGCGAGGTACTTTCTTGAAGTGAAGTCGCGACGCATACCAGTGCGCAACGAAAAGATATATACTCCCCAACACGAGAAACTATACCTGTTCAACTTGCCCCCCGTAGTACTGAAACGATTTCTCAAGTTTCTGTACGATAGAAAAATTCAATTTTTAAATTTTGTCGAATATATTGAAAAACAAAACCCGATAAGCGACCTCTCTGAAACAACCTGACCGATCATGGATAATTAATACAAATAACATGAAATACAATATACCTCAAATTGAACCGCCCTCTTTTTCTTTAAAAACTCACATTCCCCATCTTACTCGTACACCGTATTCTTAGAATGGTATTTCTTAATGTGACTCACATGAAACATTCCTCTCTCTTTTTCCTTATTCGGATACCGAAGGATATATGTCGATACCCCTATTTTTTTTGTTATTACGTATGGCCCTTCATAAAGCAATAAAAACTTCTTCGTTTCGGATTTCAAAGGAGAAGAAGAGACATTTGCCTTGAGCAACACGACATCAACAGTGTTGAATTCTACCGGACGACTATAAACTTTCAATTGATGTCGAGCTGCTCGACGCGATGCTTTATTTTCTAAGCTTTCTTTCGCAAGAAATAATTAATGATCACTATTTCCCTCAGCACCAATAGCAAAGGATGAAAATTTTTCCGGTAAAAACTTAGGCCTCTTGCTTCCAAACTGAAGCTCTAAGCGACTAAATCCTGTGGATTCATGAACAAGACTATTGAAAAAACATGCAAATTTCTGAACTTCACATGCCCACTTTGTATTCTGCTCATGACAGTAAGTACGAACTAGCCGATCAATTTCCTTCATTACTCTTCCGGAAGGATTTGATTGAGGATGCCGGATTGATAAAAAAATATGTTTCACCCCGATTTCAGACATAACACTTTTCCACTTCTTCGAAGTGAACTGAGTGCCATGATTTGACAAAATTGATTTTACTCGACCCATTTTCGGAAGATAATCCTTCAATATTCTATTGACGATAACTGATGTGGTCGCCTTTTTTAATGAATATAAGGCAACATATTTGGAAAATACATCCAGAAGTACACAAATGTATTCCACTCCACCACGACTACGTGGTAAAGGCCCATACAAGTCGAGAGCAACCAAGTCGTTTGGCGCTGATGGAATAATAGCACTAGGAGTTACCTTTGGCATAGAGCAGCTTTTTGCCCTTTGACAGATATCACAACATTTTATCACCCTTTTCACGTCACGTGACATGTTGTTCCACCAAACCAAACGTGCTTCAATGCCTGCCAAGTTTTGAAGCTTCCAAAATGACCGAGAGCCTCGTGGTAAGCAGTGCATATACCTTCCACCATACACCTTGGTATACATACTCTGTAAAAATTGTCATTTTCATTCCTGATATACAACAATTCCTGCCTTATAAGAAAACGTCTACGCAATTTTTCGTCTATACCTAAGTTTTCAAGAATGGATCCCAATTTTTTATCGGATCGTTGATATTCTGGTAACTTTTCTAGGGAATTGACAAAATCTTTCGGCAATCTTATGAGGGACATCAACTTAAACAATTTATCTGAAGGTGTGTGAGGACGAATGGCTGCATATCTAGATAACGCATCAGATATAATATTCTGAGAGCCCGGGATATATTTCAGGTCAAAATCATAATCCTGTATAGCCAATGCATAACGAGCTATGCGGGAAGACAACAAACGGCAAGTCTTCAAATAGGTCACCGAATTATTATCAGTGTAAACTGTAAACTTTTTACCTAATAGGTAGATTCGGAACTTAGAAAGTGCCCAAACTACCCCAAGGGCCTCTCTTTCATTGATGCTGTAACGTCTCTCCCTATCTAAGAGAAGACGACTGGCCCAGGCCACTGTGCGATGTTGTCCGTCTACTATCTGGAAAAGCTCTGCTCCCAAACCAATATCCGATGAATCAGTACTCACACAATATGGTACATCTTCACGAGGGTGATAAAGCAGAGTATTCTGTTGTATACATGACTTAACTTTCTCGAACGCTCCACCCTCTGTATTAGTCCACCTCCATCCAACTTTTTTCTTTAGAAGCTCAGTTAAAGGGGCAATTAATTCCGAAAAATTAGCACAAAAGGAACGATCGAAATTTACTAATCCCACAAAAGATTGCAATTCCTTGGGATTTTTGGGTGGTTGGTAATCCTTTATGGCCTGAATTCGCTCTGGATCCGGAAAATAACCGGAAGAATTAATAACATATCCTAAGAAAGGAATGTTTTGTCTGAAAAATTTACATTCTCTGAGCTTCAATGTGAGACAAGCTCTTTTTATCCGCCCAAAAACTTTTCTCAAATGGCAAATGTGCTCCTCGAAAGTACTCGAGATAATGAACAAATCATCCACGTATTTGACGAGAAATTTACTGAACTCTGGACCAAAAATTTTGTTTAGACACCGTGTAAAAGAACTCACACTGGAAGACAAACCGAACGGAGGCACGCAAAAAACATATGTAACTCCGTTGAATTTAAAACCCAGATATTTTCGCGAGTTTTTTGATACTGGAATTTTCCAGTACCCGTTTGTTAAATCCAATGATGACATAAAACTACAGTTTGAAATTGAATGTAATATCTCCTCCACTGGCATTGGAGTTTCGTGTTCTTTTTCCATAACAGTGTTGAGGAATCTCGCATCTAAACATATTCGCACTGTCTGGTCTTTCTTAAGGGTAGTCATAAGAGGGGAAATATAAGATGTTGGTGCTCTTTCAATAATATTTAAGGACTCCATTTGATTCAATTGGGATTGTATCGCCTCTCTATGCCCTACAGGAACCGGATATTGCTTCAGACAAAATCCCTCCGTATTGCGCAATCTCACCACATGCTCGTACTCGTGAGTTAAACCTGGAATTTCCGAAAATATACTCTTATATTCCTCCAGCAAACCCCGAAACACAAGTTTTTCATCAGAGGAAACATCGCAACACTGAATGACAAAATCTAGTTCTTCAGACGACGGAGAGTATTCCCCACTGTACTCCGGCTTAAGGTGTGCTATCGATTTGCCTAGTATAGCTTTCAATTTCAAAGAGGAATCGGACAGTGGCTGATGCTCAAAATGGTATTCTCTCACACTGAACCAGGTATTATCATGTTTCAACACAACTTCGCCCACTCCCAGATCAATTGTAGCATGAACAATGCGCAAAAAATCACATCCCAAGATAAGAGGATAAGCTAAGTCTGGTATGACTAAAAATTCCTGAACGAACTCACGATCAGCAATCGAGAAAGTAATCAAAGCCTGTTTTTTAACTTTACGTTGACGATTTTTGAAAGCGCCTGTAACTCTGACACCTGTGCAATTAAAAAAAATTATATGTTCGTGATCGGATGATAACTGCATCCACACATCTTCGCTCAAGGCACATATTTCGCTTCCAGAATCTATCAATGCAGGGAATTCAAAATTAAAAATTTTTAACAAAATTGTTGGAGACCTAGTTTCCGAATATTCATGATCGAAATCACACTCATCCAAAAGCTCTTCGCGGGGGTTATTTTGAGGTAAGGGAGACCCCTTCATTAACAAATTCACATCGGGATCTCCTATTCGTGAAGTCGTCCGGTGTTTTCCGACTTGACATTGTCTACCGACAGCTCTTCTGAATCATTAACATCGACGTCTAAGACCGCAACCCTTTTTGGCTTATTCATATCGTACTCTTTCTTAAATGGTGGGCGGTTTTCGCGCGAATAGTAATTGGAATGATTATTCTGTCTTTCTCCTAAAACAATGTTTTTACAACTTGAGGAATTCTGTCTAATATTTGGATATAACTCTCTCGAATTTCTAGATCGCGAAGAAAAATCAACATAATAGTCCGCTTGACGAAGCTTGACCATTGCTTCCTCTAAACTTTGAGTTCCGATTAGCATGGCGGAAATATTTGGTGGAAAATGTCGAGCAATTGTTTTCACCAATAAGGCTTCATTATAGGGCGGCATCAAATATTTTGCTTTCACAACATTTTTCATGAATTAACTAACAAATGATGTCTGCTCTTCCTCCCTGAAATGTCCCGACTTTAACTAATTTAACTTGTAGTTGTTTAGTTTCCGACCAAAATTGTTCGATAAAGGCTGTTTTGAAACATTGAAAATCGAGAAATGAATGCAAATACGCTTGGGCCCACAAGGATGCCGATTTTTTAAAATGGTTTTTTAAAAATAATCTACAGTTATCGAATGTTATATTCTCATTTCTCAACAAATATTCTAGTTGTTCAATAAACTCAATCGGATGGGCATTATCCGACGTATCATCAAAAATAGGCAGCTGTGCGTTCACTTCAAGAAAGCTTACATTACGTCTCGTATTATTTGAATTACCATTCAAATTAAGATTTTGAAAAGATGATAATAATCTTGTGATGACTTCAGTTACAGTATCACCATTTAACATGTTATTATTTTCCACTGATTGAGGACTAAAATCATTGACAGAATTTTTAGATGGAATAAAAGATTGTGATGAATTCACCTTTTGATTACCACATTGCTGAGATTCAGCTCTATTACCAGTTACCTTATGAAATTCAACAAAACTATGAGGTATTTGAATATTATTTTTATGAGCTGCATAGCTCGGCAATTTAAACCTAGGATCAGTATTGTGTCTATCCAATTCATTGAAATTAGTTACATTTTGAAGAAAATTGAAATTCTCCTCCCTTACAGTATTTACTATAGGAAATGAACACATTGGTACATCATCAAGAGTTTTATATTCAGCAGAAGCCTCACTTATGTTTTTGCCTTGCATTAAATTCATACCATCAGGTATTATGAAATTACCAGAATGACTTCTGTTGTCCCTTGTACAATAAAGTTGTTCGTTAGTGTATTCTGAATTCTATTGCACAGGAATACTAGCTGCTTCGTCTTGAAACATATTTCTAGATTCCGAAAAATGTAACAAATATGGAATATAACCAGATTGCTGCTTTCCGTTTGACTTCGCAATATTCAATTCTTTATTTATCTCAGGACCAGATGTTGAATGTTCAATATTCACAACGTTTTTTTGCTTCATCGGCGAAGTCGAGAATTCACTCCTACCTTTTCTATTTATCTGTTTATCTCTCTTCTGACCATTTGACGTCCCATTTAGACTTGACGAAATTTTCCTTACCGCCCCTTGATCCTCTGCATCTTGAGACAAACTTCTGGGACGGCTTCTCAAATTATAGCCTGAATTTTGAGGCGAGTGTTCTAATGGCATTTTTCTCTGCAATCTGGCCCCACGTTGGGCGCCAAGTTGAGCAGGAACAGGATTTTTTAAATCAAAGTCCTAGCTGAGGGGGTTGCTAGATTGTTTATTTATGACAGAGTTGAGGAAAAATCAGTGCTAAAACTAACAAAAAAAATATATATAAATATGAAGATAGGTTGAACGTCTGTAAATAATAATTAAGGAAAGAATAACGGCATGCAGACAATTGAATATTTTTGAAATTCCGGAAAAAGTCACACACCGTGCAGAAATCGAACCTGCGTCTCCCTACTTTCCGGGCGGGGGGCCTTGACCACTGGGCTAACGATGCATATGATACTTTTCTTGGAATTCAATATCCTGAGGTTCACCTCATATGTTGGTGAGAGCGGGGATCCTAGTTGGGGAGCAATGATTCACCATCATTGGTCAGGGGATTCCACTTATCCTTCACTCCACGTCATCGAATTTTTCGATTTCAGTTTTAAGATCGGATTTCGGATTCCGACCAATGATGTTATTTTAATAAGCCGAGAATAATACATGAGAATAGGTTTAACGTCTGTAAATATAATTAAGGAAAGAAATAACGGCATGCAGACAATTGAATATTTTTTTTTTTATATTCCGGAAAAAGTCACACACCGTGCAGGAATCGAACCTGCGTCTCCCTACTTTCCGGGCGGGGGCCTTGACCACTGGGCTAACGATGCATATGATACTTTTTCCGGAATTCAATATCCTGAGGTTCACCTCATATGTTGGTGAGAGGGGGGATCCTAGTTGGGGAGCAATGATTCACCATCATTGGTCAGGGGATTCCACTTATCCTTCACTCCACGTCATCGAATTTTTCGATTTCAGTTTTAAGATCGGATTTCGGATTCCGACCAATGATGTTATTTTAATAAGCCGAGAATAATACATGAGAATAGGTTTAACGTCTGTAAATATAATTAAGGAAAGAAATAACGGCATGCAGACAATTGAATATTTTTTTTTTATATTCCGGAAAAAGTCACACACCGTGCAGGAATCGAACCTGCGTCTCCCTACTTTCCGGGCGGGGGCCTTGACCACATTGAATTCCGAAAAAAGTATCATATGCATCGTTAGCCCAGTGGTCAAGGCCCCCGCCCGGAAAGTAGGGAGACGCAGGTTCGATTCCTGCACGGTGTGTGACTTTTTCCGGAATTTCAAAAATATTCAATTGTCTGCATGCCGTTATTCTTTCCTTAATTATTATTTACAGACGTTAAAACTATCTTCATGTATTATTATGTTGAATAACATCATTGGTCGGAATCCGAAATCCGATCTAATAACTTAAATCGAAAAATTCGATGACGTAGAGTGAAGGATAAGTGGAATCCCCTGACTAATGATGGTGAATCATTGCTCCCCACCTAGGAACCCCCCTCTCACTAACATATGAGGTGAACCTCAGGATATTGAATTCCGGAAAAAGTATCATATGCATCGTTAGCCCAGTGGTCAAGGCCCCCGCCCGGAAAGTAGGGAGACGCAGGTTCGATTCCTGCACGGTGTGTGACTTTTTCCGGAATTTCAAAAATATTCAATTGTCTGCATGCCGTTATTCTTTCCTTAATTTCCTTATTTACAGACGTTAAACCTATCTTTATGTATTATTCTCGGCTTATTAAATAACATCATTGGTCGGAATCCGAAATCCGATCTAATAACTGAAGTCGAAAAATTCGATGACGTAGAGTGAAGGAAAAGTGGAATCCCCTGACTAATGATGGTGAATCATTGCTCCCCTCTCACTAACATATGAGGTGAACCTCAGGATATTGAATTCCGGAAAAAGTATCATATGCATCGTTAGCCCAGTGGTCAAGGCCCCCGCCCGGAAAGTAGAGAGACGCAGGTTCGATTCCTGCACGGTGTGTGACTTTTTCCGGAATTTCAAAAATATTCAATTGTCTGCATGCCGTTATTCTTTCATTAAATATATAAATATATATATCAAACTAACAACAAATTTATATAATCCAAAAAAAAATAAACTCACCCAACACCAAGCACCACTGTCTTAATTATATTCAAATTATTTCAGTTTTTCGCTAAGATGGCTGTTAATCTATACAACTGATTAATTCCTTTCGAACGAGGTATCAATTAGAACTGCCCGAGGTACTTTCTTGAAGTGAAGTCGCGACGCATACCATTGCGCAACGAAAAGATATATACTCCTCAACACGAGAAACTATACCTGTTCACACGTGTTGGGTAGAGTTTCAGTTAACCAACTGAAGTGCGGTTCCATTTTATTTAATGAAAAATTTACCAAATTTCTGAATGAAAAGTTGAGAGAGCTAATGGACTGTATATAATTAAAAATAGTTATTGAAACCCAACACAAATGAAAGGATAAATGCACCCAAATCAACAATTGCAAGGTCTTACCTATTTCAGCAAAACGGTCAACCAGATCTTGTCGGTTACTCCTATTTCCATGAACAGAGTGATCGAGCTCGACAAACGAACATGGAATAGAGCTGACGTGAAAATCCGTTGCTAAAAATGTCAAAGTAGGAACACTTATCCTTGTGGCCAAATTATAACCACGCCACTGGTGACAGTACTTTTCGAACCAAATTCGCACAAACGAATGTTCTTGAATGAATATAATTCGAATGACTCGAAATCACTAAGATTGTGAATCACAAGAAAAACTGAACTTTTCTAGATTCACGAAAGGAAACAGAAGAAATTTAAATTAGCGGTAGCAGATATATTCACGTTTAAGGCAATCAATGAACTGCGAATCACAAAAAAAACTGAAGTTTTCCGAATTCGCGAAAGGAAACAGAAAAAATATTTAATTAGTGGAAGAAGATATATTCACGATCAAGGCAATCAATGAACTGAATGAAAAATATGGAAAATATAAATATGCGGCATATGCGCGCTCCACAACTGGCGCGCCTACACTACATATGGGATTTCCCTAAGTACGGAAGAATTAAATTAATTTTGAAATGAATGAAAATGAAAATTCAGAAAAGTTATCTGAACCGTTCACTTGGCGTGAACAGAGCATTTCCCTTGTAATTTCAATTCCGCATCTCAGGAAATTATTTTCTAATATACAGGGTGCTCCCAAATTAAATTATTGTACAAATGAGTGATTTTTTAAATGGAACACCCCATATATTTTCGCATATTTTGAATGCTCTTCAATACCGTCATCATGACGCAAAATATCAGGGATATTTTTCGAACGGTACGGATCTTATTCAGAAAAAAACTGCAAAATTTTTACGTAACAGTAGTTCGGTGAAAGCCCTCTACCGATTTCCAGAAGCGATAGAAACATGAATTTGATCAGAATTTCTTTCAACTTAAGAATTTGCCTAGTCATCGTTCCTAAATGATCAACCTTTTTTATACAAGGTGTCCGTTATCAATGTCCAAATATGAAGAATTTCTAATTGTTTTTTCTCGATTTTTTAAAATGTAACACCCTGTATTTTTTCAATGATGATGTACACAGTTTAAAACCTTACATTTTTTCAGAAGTAACCTTAGGATTATTTTCACTCCTGTGTCCAGCAGACACGAAAAATGACATCTCTACCAAAAATTTCAGGAATAATGAACATTATAACTAACGGATATTTTAAATGAGTCACACAATGAAACCAAACTGAATGACCAATTTTTGAAATACCTTAAAACCCTTCCAAAATCATAATCCTTGAAGTTCAATGTTGAATGTTCGTCCGAATAAGTAACACATACATGGGTATTATTGGTAACATATGTATTCTAACGATTACAGAGTTTAATCGGCACCCAAAAAAATTATTATTTATGAAATGGTTCATATAATTTTTATGTCGCAACAGTGCCACTGAAACTGTTATCATGTACATCGATTATTATTATTGATCAAAATATTGTTATTCAGAGCTCAAAGTTATTTCCGAATACAATAAATTGAGATGAATTTTGGTAAAGATAAGATGGTTGATACGATTTTCATGTTGGGACAGTGCCACAGAAACTGTTTATTAGCCAGTAGATCCTATGCTGTCGAATATCCCGAAAGAAGACATCCACATGAATCGAGTTTTCGGAGGCATTTAAACAGATTTGTAGAGACAGGAGATAAGTATAAAAAAGAAGAGAGGATAAAATCGGCCACTAACGAGGACAAGGAGCTCGAGGCTTCACTGCATGTAACTGAAAATCCACGCACAAGCCAAAGGGTGCTTGGTGTAGCCTGTAGTATAAGTGAGCGTTCAGTTCAAAGAATCCTAAAAAAATAAGTATCATGCCTGCTGTAAAAAGGTACCCTCTTTGTGATTTGACGGAAGAGCGGCTTTCCACCAATCAAGGGTGTTATTACTTAAAGAAAAAAAGATGTTATTTTAATTTTGAAGTTCTTTCTCCAGAAGGGAGAAAGTGTGGGATCGGCCCAACGCACTTGGGTCGTGACTTAGTGCCTAAAAATATTCTCTAGGGAGAGGGATGATAAATGAAACTTTTAGGGTTAAATTTAAGACGTAATTTAAGACCAAATCAAACTAAACAACTTTACATTCGTTACGTATATTTCAACGATATAAATTGTCGAAAGTACTCGAATATTTCTTGAATCAAATGCAATTAATCACACCAAATCAAATTATTACATCAACTTTAGGTTGTAAAACAGAATCCAATCATTGAAATCAAACCAAACATCAGTGTGAATTCCAATTATAAAAAAAAATGAATTCAAGTTATCAACAAAAATAAAAAGGGCTTGTCAAAATAACCCCCAAAATCATAAACATAGGATGATCTCAAAATTTACTCAATTAAACCTTCAACTACTCAAGAGAGATTTCAAAAATAATACAAATTCAAACTTTCTAACATATAAGGGAAATCTCAAAAATAATTCCCACTTAAACTCTCAGATAAACGAGGAAAAAACTCAAAAATTATTTCCATCTAAACTTTCCAATACTTAAGGGAACCCAACAATTAATTCCACATACACTTTCAATTACTTAAGGGTGATTTCAAAAACAATACACTTTAAAAGACAATTACGACTTGTGGTAGATTTCAGGACTCTGGACTATAAGAGATATATGGGCTTTCATGCAGCTTTCTACCAACTCAAAATAGGCTAAGCATAAACAAAATTGTCTGACCTTTTTCCTGTACCAATAATCCCAAGAATGTCGAACCTAGGATGATGACTCTTTGACGGTGCTTCTTTCCTGAAACAGACAGATTAGACACCAAACACGACACCCACACGCGTTTCGCAAATTGACCTCACTCCCGAATATACCGACGATACGCAATCTAAAATAATTCCAAGTAATTTAGAAATTTTATTAATTTCGACTTAACACCTTTTTATGTCCCTGTTTGAGACTGACCGTCCAGAATAAAACCAAGACTTATGAGTTAGCCTAACACCGTCTTCCGAATAACTGACTTACTTTTTCGTCGCAAACTTCCCCGGCTACCTCATTCTTCGTTCCTTTTAGAAACCAATTGAATTAAAGGTTTTTCTTTCGTCAGTACTTCAAAACCAATCAAACCGATACTTTTTCCATCTTTGTTTTTACGAACCAATCAAACCGGAGACCTTCCTACCTCCGTGCCGTGGGTAGGTAGGGCCTATCGGAGAGAGGATAGTTCTCACGTAATATTTTTGGGAAATGCCGCGTCAGAAAAAACCTCATGGTTCCCAGCGAACGCAAGCATATATCGGTGCTGAGTTCGAGGAACCATTATCTTCTTATCGTCACAGATGCAGCCGAAACTTGAACCGAAAATCGACAATTCCGATCGTTAACGTTAACGTCTCGCCAGACCTCTTAGGTGGTCTGATAACTGATTCACTAATTTTCTGGCACAGGGATATCGAATTTCCGAAGTCTACATCGATCAATTAAGTTATCGCGAGTTTTCTTGGGAGATTTCCGAATAAAATAAACGGTGTTGAAAATACCGGCGAATTATTATGGAAAAAAAAATGTTCAAGTCCCAATTTTCGAAAGGATATTCATTTTATTACTTCCAAATTATCTCTCCTATTACACTGCCACATTCAGATGCATCAGGCGCTCACCGATAGCGATTTTGAAAACCGTCTGAATTTCTGTAACTGGGTAAGTTTTCAAATTGAACAGAATCCTACATTTTTTAATTCGTTTTATTCAGTGATGAAGCAACCTTCCACAATTCCGGAGCCGTCAATAGGCACAATTTTCATTATAAATCTGCAGAAAATCCAAGAATTATAAGGGAAATAGACAATCAACACAGGTGGTCATTGAATGTCTGGGGAGCAGTAATCGGCAATCATGTGATAGGCCCTCATTTTTTCGAAGGAAATTTAGATGGAGCTGCATATTTTACTTTCATTCAGAACATTCTTCCCGGAATGTTAGCAGTGTTACCTACAGAAATACGGAATGAAATATGGTTTCAGCATGATGGAACACCCGCTCATTATTCTCATCCTGTGAGGGATTTACTGGACCAACAGTTTCCCAATAGATGGATTGGCAGGGGCGAACCGACAAGATGGCCTGCTAGATCACCGGATCTCACCAAAATAGATTTTTTTTGTGGGGATACATAAAGGGAATCGTGTATGATGAAGTTCCAACAACAGCTTTCAATATGCGAGAGAGGATTGTGACTGCTTTCCGAAGCATCACTCCAGCCGAAGCCTACGTAATCTAGATTACGTAGGCTACGCTCCAGCCATGCTGACGAGGGTTAGTGAGACATTCAACGATTGAATCTCTTTGTGTTCCAGAGAAGGCGGACGACAATTTGAACATCTCTTGGATCATTGACACAATTTTTCTTTGTCTTTTTCAACTCCCGTTTGTTTTTATATCCAGTATTTGAATAAAATTTTCCGTTCTGATTTCATTTTTCGTACCTGCTGGACGCAGGAGTTAAAATAGCCCTTTGGTTACTTCAGAAACAATGTGAGGTTTTAAACTGTGTACATCATCATGGAAAAAAATACAGGGTGTTACATTTGAAAAAATCGATAAAAAACAATTTGAAATTCTTCATATTTAGAAAATAAAATTATTCCTAAGTTTTTTCAATAAAACGCGTCGATCTCAAGTTATTCCTAATTAAATCCCATCAAATTTGACGAGAAAATCATAAATCTCGAGAATTATCTGAATACCCTACTGCATTCTAAAGATTACCGAATCGAAGATGTATTAATATTCTGTAATCGAATTAAATGTTAAGAATGTTTGTCGAATTTTCATTTGGAAATGACTGACCTGAAAACTACTTAAATCTCTATGATGGGAAAACGTTGGATTTAGAGATGTGTGATGATGAAATTCCACAAATTTTGTAGACAAAATTGAATAGAATGTAACTGCCGACTCAGTTAATTGATACTAATATATCATACTACCTGTCCCGGCGAACTTTGTTTCGCCTAAATGATACTTACGGTGAATTTCACAAATCGTAATCACCGGTGATCGGAGTTCTCTGATTTCTGAACTGTCAAATCTATTTGGTGCTAGATCAAGAACCGATCACCGGTGATTACGCTTTGTGAAACCTACCGTTGAAGTTGTATAAACTAATCATTGCTATTTTTTCAAGCAGGCGATGAATTAGGCAAAATATACAAAATTTTAGTAATATTGTTATTCGCACGAAAAGAATTCTCCTCATTCAAGTGGTATCTATACATTTTGTTTTAAATGCTTCGCAGTTCTGTCATTGCAGTACCTATCTTGTAATGAATGACAACACTAATGCAAATATAAATCCCGATCGAATTGTATGGATGAGAAATAGTTCCAATGATGAATTACCTCTGATCACTCGATCACTGTATAAACCACTTTAGTTCTGCCAATACAACGCTGAAAATTTGAATTGAAGTACTTTGTCTATGGTACTTTAACTTCACTTCACAAATACTATAAGACATTTTCTTATTTTCCTTCTTGACGTTCACCAGAATGAATTCAAATATTTGAACCAACTAATAAAATTACACCGAGAAAAAATTTGAATACCCCAAAGAGAAATTTAGACTTGCTATAGGCACAAAGAACTTTTTTCATTTGCGACAAGTACTGGCTTTCTTGACAAAAAGTATCTTATCATAAGTAAGCGAAGTTACTTGCATATCGTTTTTTATTTTTAATCAGAGTAACTGACTTTTCTGACTTGTTCCAAGAAGCATTTGTTACTCAATATGATATTCAGCAATTTACCTACTGCAAATTGAAAAGTTAATCGGACCGATTTACAGAGTTATCTGGCGCAACTTGAAAAGCTATTCGGCGCTGATGAAAAATTTATTCGGCGCAGATTAAAAATTCATTCAGTGCAGCTTAAAAAGTTACTCGGCGCAAGTTATCAGTTAATTTATGCTAAGCACAGTTTTTCATAGTCCAAGTATTTTTGTTATTTACAGTTAGTAAAAATTTATGTTTATCACAAGTTACTTTTTCATTCAGACTTCATAACACGTTTATGATTGCAATAAACTGTTTTGTTACGATAAGAGTCACTGTTACTTACCGCGAGTACGCTCTATCACTTTCCTCGGTTGACCCTAATACTAAATACTAACCTTAAGCACAAATTGCTACATACCACCCAGTACTTTTTTACTGAAAGAAATGTGATTGCTGTAACTCGTCTATAAGACTCGATAAAAAAGAAATAAATATGCAGTGCGAAATTACTACTGACGTCACCCTTTTTTCAGTTACATATACAGGTGGAAGTAGCGAATCACCCTGCAACAAAAGGTGATTTAAACGTCAGTTTTACTATAGTAAGTCACTTTTTACTGCAAAGAAAAAAAAGGAGGTATATTTTAATGTGTATTCGAGGTATAAGTGTACCAGCGTCTACTCATGGGAAGAAAAATGTTGCATACTTGAAAAATTGCAACAGGATGTTGTATTATGTGCATGATATATAGGTACAACATCCAATTGCAATTTTTCATGCGGAAAACAAAAACATATACTGATACCATAATTGAGGAAGAAGTATAGAACCTTCGGATGTGATATGGTTTCTATGATTAGGCAGTATGATATAGGTATAGTTATTTTTTGATGAAACTATTTTTGGTTTATTAAAAAATTGATATCACGAAGAAATTATAAATTTGAAGACAAAATTATATGCTTAGGTGAAAATCCTCAAAGTCAGGTGTTGTCTGATTATTGGCAACAATTAAATGAAAGTCACTTAGGTAGTAACAAATGAGTTGTTATATTTTTACAATATTTCGAGTTCATTTCAGATGAACAAAGATGCTTTTTTATGTATCGTACAAATCATACTTCATAACTGATTAATATAAGAATATAAATAAAAACAATAATGTATAATGTTCGAACTACCATTACTTGAGGATGTCTTCGTAATCCATTTTAGAGAAATACAATAACCATGCACATTGCACAAGTAATAGATCCTTTTCGAAATAATATCTGGATAAACTCTCGTAATGAATCAGTAAAACACAACTCGATGATTCCGGCGGGGCGCGAATTCAACCACTTTTTATAAATGAACCTTTCACCTTTACACCCTGAATTCTGACCACTTCATAGTATGCAAATGCAAGTAATGCAACATCTAAATTTAACGGCAATTTCAAAGGATCGACGAGATCGGGTAATCTTCGGCTCAAATCGGTTACTTCACGAATATTGTTTACACTTATTACAATAAACACACGTACCTACCCCAATTGGATGCTTGAATATGTGAAATAACTTTGTTATTCACAGTTAATGAAAATTTTTAAGTGAAGAAGTAACTTGTGATGAGTTAAGCTGAATACAGATTACTCTGACGTGACGTGTAAGGACGTCACGTCAGACGTGTACTGTGCTCCCATTGGCCTGACATGAACGTGAACGCACAGAACAATGTGTTGCATTTTTATATCACTCACATTTTGACGTTCACGTTCATATTAGGCCAATGGGAGCACAGTACACGTCTGACGTGACGTCCTTACACGTCACGTCAGAGTAATCTGTATTCAGCTTAAATCTATTGCTTGATTTGTATACGTAGCTTATTTATCATCAACAAACAGAATTTAAATAACAGCGCTATTCAGATTGAATAACTTTTCAAGTGGGATTGAGAAAAAAAGCAACTTCTGACAATTGTCAATTTCCAGGTTAACGTGTTTGTTAACGATGAATATATGATTATCTGCAGCAAATAAATGTTTGCTTATCGTTGATGAAAATTTATTTATCTCAAGTAAATCGCAGTCAAGTGAAAAAAGTTACTTGTAACTTTTTTCTCAGTGTAGAACTTATTTTGTGAATAGCGCTTTCTGAAGTGAAAAAAACGAAACTTTTCTAATATTCTCAATGTTGGCCAATCAAAATCTTATTAGTGCCCACACCATTATTTTAAACATCTTAGCCTTTTGGTGCTCAGCTTAAAATAATTGGTAAACATCTCAGTTGGTGGAGCAGCGAGATTTCCATGTTCCCATGGATATGGGCTGTCACACAGAACAGAAACAAAAATGTAATTACTAATTATGGCAAACATATTAATTCCCAAACAGAAATTCGAAAACATTTCAAAAATTATGAGAGTAGATGAGAATGGACAATTCACGATTGAAACCGATCGCCAAAATCCGATTTACTTGACATTTCGATTAAAATTCACTGTGATATTCATTCGCTTCTTGATCTGGTAATAGCCTTTCATGGTGCTATAAGTTCTATCGAATATGGTACCTTCGCGATTACCTTATTTTGTTTTGAATAAATAAAACTGTAAAAATAACTAATAACCAGTTTAGTATACTATAGAACAATCAGTCATAATGTGTGAATAGCGCCACTTGAAGTGGTAAGAACGAATTTTCCCTCATATCTCAATGAAATCTAATCATTTTAGAGATCTACAGCGCAGAGTTGGAGGCAACCCAAATTACACACTATATGTTCACATCGCAATCTAAGCTGTAGCGTAACTGTAACTGTAGCGACACCTAGTGACCTTACTCAAAAGAAGGAGAAGCATTTCCTGTATGAATGAAATTTTCATCGATCTTTTCAAAGTTTTATTGTATTTTTAATAACCAGACCATAGACGAATCCATATATGAAGTTTCATAACAAACAGTCCATCCGATCTCGAGTTATAAATGGTGTAACCAACATCTTTCTTTTATATATATAGATGTAGTTTCATGAATAGATAAAATTCAGTTCTTAATAGCAGGAAGTTCCTCAAAGATCCATATGGAAGTTCACCTCACGCCACACAACAGATTTTTTTCGAAATTATACGTCCAGTAATTTATTTGTTTGTCCAACCTTCGAGAAAATATTGAAAATGAATGATATGAAATACAAAATTCAGGTATATTAATCACTAGTACAACCCACGTACTAAATCTCTATCTGAACAAATAACAATGTTCTCTGCCATAATTCGCAAAAATCCTAACTGGAAGCAACTAGGCTGAACTTTTCAGCCATTTCACACAAAACATCACTAGAAATAATGCCAAATTAAAAAATTGTATCGTGTAATACATACACCACAAATTAATAGTCAATTAACTGACCGAATCAGTTATTGTTCATAGCCAATTTTCGCGGGAAATGATGACTTAACGAAGCCATAGAATATGCGCTATACGCATGCGTCGTTAACATGTCATTATGTATCTATGGTTACCTAATTTGGCATTTTACTTCGTGCCGAACCACAGCCTCCTCCTTTGTTTTTCCTTAACCAAGGAAGCATTACGTTGCGTCCCCTATCGTTAACGAATGAACTAACGCAAGGGCAATTTAGTATTCTTTACTTTTCGTTAATGGCGTCTAGGCGTTCCTCTTTGAAAATGCCCTAAACAATCCAAACCACGTGTTTTTTCCACCATTTTCATTTTTAAACCTCCAAACGTTTCTGACAGGTCACTGGATTGTAGTAAATATGAGGAATTTTATTATCTTAGGCATTTAATGAGTGAACAAGTGAGTTTTCATGATTTGAAATATCAAAAACTATCCTGAAGCAACACTGACGAAGAAAATTCCACTTGTAGTATATTCTATATTGAATAGTGTATCTCATGTGGGTTGTTGATATGAACACCAGAGGGCGTCGGTCCTAGTACCGAATGATATGTTCCGTGAATTATGTTTTATGTATTATGTTCTGTGGTTAGGTAGATTAAGTTAGGAGATGAAGAGTTTGATGAAGGAAGGTATCCTAAATCCTGATGAAGTGTGTATCACGAGATTATTTTTGGAAGATTAGAAAGATAGAATAGAACGGTAGTTTTATTTCAATCACGCCCGATTATCACTACAGGATCTATGGTCGAATTCATAGATATTTATTCAGAATATTGCTGAAACTGGCAACATATAAATCCAAGTTCTGTGACTGTCACCACAGTGATTTCCGGAAGATTTTATTGACATTGTTTCAATAGGTTAAAGCTTGATTAAAAAATAATTGAATTGAAAACCACAATTTACAAGATAATTTTGGGATATCGAGGAGGATATGAACAAGTTTTTAGTGTTTACAAACTAATCTTCAAGAAAATCGAAAAATGAACTTATTCTGATGGGAGAAATATGGCTTTTCAATTGCCGATATAATCGGAGCAAACAAAGTGTTTTTGTTAAGAAATATCGTGTTTTTAACATTCTTATTTAAATAAGGTTAGTACTTGAGTTTCCCCAAATATATCAATTTAATTTTAATCGAGAAATATGAACTTTGCATTGGTTCCAGAGAATGTTTCCAGGCACGTACTCAGCCGAATTTTTTTTTCAATTGGCTATATCTTTTTAACAGAGCCGAATTCGGAAGAATGGAAAATGAAAAAAAGGTTTCCTTTGGCCTCAAGAATCTACTGTTGAAATATATGTACAAGTCAAAGACTCACCCTGTATATGGATTCGTCTACGGTCTGGTTATTATAAAATACGATAAAACTTCGAAAAAATCGATGAAATTTACTTATACAGGAAATGCTTTTCCTTCTTTTGAGTAAGGCCACTAGGTGTCGCTACGGTTACAGTTACGCTACAGGTACTATATTATTAAATGGTAATATAGTCACTGTACTAGTGTGTAATTTGGGTTGCCTCCAACTCTGCGCTGTTGACCAATGCCGAAATGTCTTAGCGTAGGATTACAGATCTCTAAAATCATTAGATTTCGTTGAGATACGTTTCGTTCTCACCGATTAAAGTCGCGGCGATATTCACACATTATGACTGATCATTATTAGTTATTTTTACAGTTTTTTTATTCAAAATAACGTAATCGCGAAGGTACTATATTTGACGTGATCACCATTAGATGGCGATGTTTACACTGTGTCCGTGAAAAATGCAACAAATTCATTTTTAGCTAAACGGGTCATTTTAAGAAAAAATCCTGAAACACGTAGATTTTTGAGGTTAATTTACCGTATTTTAAAATAATAATCTAATATACAGGGTGAATTAAGTTCGAGTAATGATGTCGCTGTCATTTTTTTTAAATGGAACACCCCCATGTTGTCTCAATTTTCGGATAACTCTAGCTGAGCTGATTCCAAATATGTATTACATGTTGATTCCAATTGGTACAGGGTGGACAAATATACAATAGTTTTGTACCAATCATGTTTGGAAACAGCTCATTTTCATTACTCTAAACATGTAGAAAACTACGGGGTGTTACATTTAAACCAATTGCCGCTAGACAATAAGTATTTTTGATTATATTGTTAATTTACCTAATAAAGAATGTTACGCGTTACTTTATGAGCACACACATATCCACACAAATTATGTTAGAAAATCAACATTCAAATTATGCTTTACTCACCAAGATTTGGTATTACACACAGAAACAACTCTATGAGAGATATTTGAACTCTGAATTCAAACAGGCTGCGATCTGCCCCTTATACAGGGTGAGTCTTTGACTTGTACATATATTTTAACTATAGATTCTTGATGCTAAAGGAAACCTTTTCCATTTTTCCGAATTCGGCTCTGTTAAAGAGATATAGCCATTTGAAAAAAAAAGTTGGGCTTAATGCGTGCCTGGATCAATTCTCTGCAAACACCTCAAAGTTCATACTTTTCGATTGAAATTGAGGTGATTATTAGATGTTCTGGTTGATACAATTAGAAAATACTCAAGTACTAACCTTATTTGAAAGAAAATGTTACAAACACGTTATTTTCTAACAAAAACACTTAGTTCTGTCCGATCATTTCGGCAATTGAAAAGCTATATTTCTAATAATTTTTTCATATTTTCCTCGATATTCTAAAACGATCTCATAAAAATTGGTTTTGCACAAACCTATCCCAACTCCATTAACAAAGTGTTATGATTCAGGGTCAATGACCTAACCTTACCACATTCTCTGTGATATTCCACAGAACTATAGAGAAGACGATGCCGGATTGCCGATTTTCTCTTCAAACAATGCGAACTCAAGAAAGCAGTACGTCCCCTATCGTTAGCGGATGAACTATCACAATCGCTAAAGGCGTCTAGGCGTTGCTAATTTCAGTAGCCAACGGCCTACTCTTCCCTTCAGAAGGCCGTGGGTACCCGCGATGCTCTGTGCTCCAACCAGTCCAACCTAAAACGTTAGTCAGCACCAAGATCTATAAACAAGAATTCTTTTTTATAGTCCTTGAGTCAGCACGGCATAAACGAAGTTCACGCTTTATTTATTTACAGAGAATGAAGCAAACAGGTGATGATTATGTAAATGACTTTCAGTGAATTGATGTAATAGTAGTGTCGTTCTGGTGTCGAGTTATATTGTTTCGATAGATATTTTGCTGAAGAACCGGTAACAATGAATTTCAAACAGAAACTGCCTATAAAATGTATAATTTCATGCTTCTTAGAATTCAATTTTATGTCCCACGAATGTGGAATTTTATTATCACATATCTCTACATCCAACTTTTTTCATCATAGAGATTTTAGTCTTGACAAAGTTGAAAATTATTCTGACAACGTTGGTAACTTGTTGAGAGACCAGAGAAAAATAATATTCGATGAGATTTAACTCAGGACAGCATTCAGATTATTCTTGAAATTCATGATTTTTTCCTCTAATTCAATCTTATACAATTAGGAATAACTTGAGAACGACGCGTTTTATTGAAAAAATATAAGAATACTTTTGTTTTCTAAAATAATTAATTCTTTCGAAAACGTGAACCGTTCTTCTTTTTCAAGTGGTTTTATAGTATTTTTGCGTGAATTTATAAGTCTAATATACTGTAACTTTTTTAACAGGCGAAATATGAAATGAGTTTCAATTGAAGAATATGCACTATGAATAGAGTAAACAATCAACCAAAATTCAGTTCATTCGAAATATCGGTTCCGAATATATGGAAAGAATAGTGTTGATTTAATGGATTTTTGACACCCTGTATCTTCCAAACGAAACCGAATTTTGAAAAATGGTTTAAAGCCGGCCCCAGACAATGCGTGTATTCGACGAATGTTCGGCATTCGCTGTGCTCCGCGTACTGTGTGGAAGCTCAACTGCGGGTATAGTTTGGCATTCGCCTGCTATCCGAAGTCTTGTCGGTAAAACGGCACGAATCAAAGGAAGACGAAGTACATTCGCGCTCATTCGCGTTAGCTCCCAGACAGTGTGCTTAACTACGCGTAGTAGATTGCCTATTCTGTCTTCAGTCGGAGTCGCGCCAAACCGTTCGGCGAACGTTTGTCAACAGATAAACGAATGTCGAACATTTCGCGTTTGCCGCAGTGTGTGGGAGGGTACCCGAAGGCGCACTACGAAGGCACATTCGTCAAATACACGCATTGTCTGGGACCGGCTTAAGAAAAAAGTGTTTCTTTTGATGGGAGGAATCTACAGTTAAAATATATGTACAAGTCGAAGACTCACCCTGTATATCCATTATTTTCACCTATTCACAGAATTCACGCCCCCTACCCCACTGAGATGATAAATTGACCCTGAGGGGCGAACAAGACTACACACATGAAATTTGATCTCAAGGAGGTTATAAGAAAATATCGACATCTATCTTCGACACGTCAACATGACATGCCCCCGAGATAACGCCCCCAAAGAACAATGGTTCAAATTTACGCCCCCTACCTCACTGAGATGATAAATTGAGCCTGAGGGGTGTAAAAGATCAAAGTTTCCCATTCCTCATCGCAATTAATAATTTGCTCTTGCTTTTTTACTGATTTTTCGCTAAAAACAACCACTCTAAACTATGGGAGATGATCCCCCATCATAAGGGGCCTGTAGCGTTCCTCGAACACCTGAAGAACAGAAGAATCATCACTTGAAAGATCGGACCTGATCGAAAGATCCTCCCGATCCATGAGAGAGTTAGGACTTTCTGAAAAGGTTTTTTAGCAGGTGAAGTATTTTTTTTACTGCTTCTTTCTCGTTTTTCTTCTGTTTTTCTTGTTACATGAGAGAGTTGAGACTTTGTGAAAAGGTTTTTTAACAGGTGAAGTATTTTTTCTACTGCTTCTTTCTCGTTTTTCTTCTGTTTTTCTTGTCACAGATATAATTTCAAGATATTTGCATCCAGTTCGATGAGAAAGCTGGTTTTCGAACACAAGAAGCTCTGTAACATGGATAGCAGCATATTTTTTGAACAAATTAAGTATATATATATATATATATATATATAATGAAAGGGTAGTCGTTTGACTAGTAAGGAGTATTTATTATACGTTATTTTAGTGGGATAGTAGTCAGTGGTAAAGTAAAACTCTTGTTTCCTTTACTCGAGCTTTCGACAATTTATTTTTGTCTTCCTCAGGAGTCGCTAAAATATAATAACGGTCAACATAAACGATGAAATATACAGAAATCTACTCACGAAAATGAGCGAATCACAAAAAGATGTTCAACATTAAATAAAATTTCAATCATCGTTAAAAATCCGCATCTGGCAGCAACAGGTACAAATTAGAGGTTAACAATTTGGTCACAGACAAATACCACAGAATATGCCACTGACAGCAGGTGATGGAGGATCCTCCTGGTCTCACACAATTAAAACAAAGGGCCAGCAACCGCTGTATGACGTCACAAATATCAATTTTGCACTATAAGTTAACAATTTAAAATGTGAAGTTATGAAATTTTGAAAATTGTCCCATAATATAAACTTCCCTTCCTACAATTAATTAAAACATACAATAAAGTTCATTCTTTATTAACCTAGTCCTGAACCATCTAAACCTGACAATTTATACATTAAACAAATTATTATACGGACAACAAGGTCAATCATCTCAATGTGAACAATTATACACTATATAAGCAATTATACAATATAAGCTAAAATCTTTGGCGAAAGGACAGCACTAACAATATATGAAAAATCAATTAATCAGAAAGTTGGGAGTTGTGTCTCTGAATGCATAAATTACTATCAATGTCAATTAGGAGAGAATAAATAGAGCTAAGGCCCCCAATGTCTTTGTTAGAGTTCATGCTATTACTCCACTGACAAATCCTGACCATTTCTTTGAACGTCCTTTTTTTGAAATTGGTCTCTACATCCAGAATCTTAACGTTGTCGAAGTCTGGCAGGTGGCCATTTTTAGTTGAGTGTCTCGAAAGTGCACATAGGTCCTTGTTCGTTGTGATGTTACTTTTGTGGAGCGACAATCTTTGTTTTAGTTTCGTGGCAGTTTGGCCAATATACACTGCCTCACAATTCTCACACGGAATCATGTATACCACATCCGATTTTTCCCCAATTTTATCTTTGTCCTTGAGCCTGGTGAACAATCTTTTGACCGGTTTGATGTTTTTGGTGGCTATTTTGATGTTTTCTTTCGGTAATAAGGTCTTCAGCCTCTGTGTTAGCCCATCACAGTGTGGCAGTGCTATATAGGTATATCGATTTTCTGCACTATCTTCTATCTGGCCCAGAGGGGGCTGCGGCTGCTGTTGGTCAATTGCATTAGGGGTGTTATATAATATCTTATTGATCATTCTTTCCGGATAACCATTCTTCAGAAGTACTTCTTCAAGAATTTTCAAGTTTTTTTCTTTGAAGGTAGGGTGTGAGATTCTATTGATCCTTGTCTTAAGGTTTATCAAAATATTGATTTTCATCTTAAGAGGATGGTATGATAGGAAGTGAACATATCTACCTGAAGCTGAAGGTTTTCTATACCAGTCAATGAGCAACCTGGTGTCTTCCCTCACCACTCTGGTATCTAGAAATGGCACAGAGTTTTCCTTTTCCTGTTCAACCGTGAATTGGATTTTGCTGTCATAGTTGTTGAGAATATCAAGGGCAGTTTGGGACTGGTCAAATGGAACAGCTGTTATGATATCGTCCATGAACTTCTTACAAAATGGAACCCGAAATGGCATCTTTCTCAATGAGTCATCCAGAATCATATCCACCACATATTGAGCGATAATGGGCGAAACCACTGATCCCATGGGGGTACCGACCTTCTGTTTATAGATCTCATCATTGAAGGAAAAGAACGTGGTGTCAAACACAAAGGTAGTCAGCTCCTTGAAATCCTCTTTGGTGACACTGCAATGCAGCCGTATTTGATCCCAATACATATCAATACTCCTTAGTGTCAAATCCAAGGTGATATTGGTGAAAAGAGACACCACATCCCAGCTCACAACTCTGTAATCCTCTGGGATGATCATATCATTTGCAAAATCTGCAAACTGGAAGGAGTCGTGAATATAGTAGTCATTACTCTTATTATAGGCAGCTGTGAGTGTATCCTTGATGTATTCAGCTATTTTGAGATTGGGACAATTCATGGATGAAATAATTGGTCTCAACGTTAAAGTTTCCTTTTGGATTTTGGGGAGACCGTAGAATTTTGCTGGAACACCCTTATAAAAGTTCAATGAGGAAGCTTGCTGTGGTGAAAATTTTCCTTCATTTTTTAACCTATTCACCAATGCATTAGCTCTAGTTTGATACGCACCACTGGGATCCCTACTTAGCTTCGTATAACACTCGTCATCATCCAACAAACTCAATGCGAGATGATTGTATTGTTGCCTCCTCATTACTGTCGTGACGTTGCCTTTATCTGAGTTGACCACGATCAGATCCTGGTGCTGTTCCAGAAATGTTTTTGTATTTTTATACATTGTATTTAGAGGATGCTGGAAGAATTGTTCCTTTTGGAAGAAATTTGTGATAACATTAGTGGTCTTGGCAGTCTGAATATCTCTCATATTTTTATTCTGAATGAGTTTATTGACTGTCTCAAGTTCTGCTAACAAGGATGGAATGGAGATATCTTGTTTTTTTGGAGGAACACAAAATTTAGGTCCCAGAGCCAACATGGTTTCAACATCTTTAGGTAGGTTGGTATCTGATAAGTTCTTGAGCCAGGTATCTTCAGTCTTTACAACAAAATTATTATCTTGTCGCAGTCTACTCAATTTATTGACATTGGAAACCCTAACTTTATTAAAAAGTCTGTTATATTTAATCGAGACCTTGTGTTCAAACTCAAGCCAAACATGCTCAGGTAAATTTGATAAAATAATCGCTTTAAGAGCTGATTGCCTGTTTTCCAAAAAAATTAAATTTTTAATAGTTATCTGAATTTCAAAGTTCAAGATTTTTTGCCCCAACCTTTTGGAGAATTCTTCAACCTTCACCGCAGTAGCCCCATCCTTGAAGTCGAACTGATCCTTCACATTCCTGAGGTTGTACTTTATATGGTTTGGGGTTGATGATCCTTGCCTGCATCTGAGTAGAAATACCCTCCTGTTTCTCAGGTTAGCCAGTTTTCTTGAGTTGTTAGCGAATTCTTTCATTGACTGGACCATAGGTCTGCCATATTCACGATTGATGTTCGCAAAGAAACCCATTATGAAATTTAATGAAAGGGTAGTCGTTTGACTAGTAAGGAGTATTTATTATACGTTATTTTAGTGGGATAGTAGTCAGTGGTAAAGTAAAACTCTTGTTTCCTTTACTCGAGCTTTCGACAATTTATTTTTGTCTTCCTCAGGAGTCGCTAAAATATAATAACGGTCAACATAAACGATGAAATATACAGAAATCTACTCACGAAAATGAGCGAATCACAAAAAGATGTTCAACATTAAATAAAATTTCAATCATCGTTAAAAATCCGCATCTGGCAGCAACAGGTACAAATTAGAGGTTAACAATTTCATGGTTGGTCACAGACAAATACCACTTCCTATCATACCATCCTCTTAAGATGAAAATCAATATTTTGATAAACCTTAAGACAAGGATCAATAGAATCTCACACCCTACCTTCAAAGAAAAAAACTTGAAAATTCTTGAAGAAGTACTTCTGAAGAATGGTTATCCGGAAAGAATGATCAATAAGATATTATATAACACCCCTAATGCAATTGACCAACAGCAGCCGCAGCCCCCTCTGGGCCAGATAGAAGATAGTGCAGAAAATCGATATACCTATATAGCACTGCCACACTGTGATGGGCTAACACAGAGGCTGAAGACCTTATTACCGAAAGAAAACATCAAAATAGCCACCAAAAACATCAAACCGGTCAAAAGATTGTTCACCAGGCTCAAGGACAAAGATAAAATTGGGGAAAAATCGGATGTGGTATACATGATTCCGTGTGAGAATTGTGAGGCAGTGTATATTGGCCAAACTGCCACGAAACTAAAACAAAGATTGTCGCTCCACAAAAGTAACATCACAACGAACAAGGACCTATGTGCACTTTCGAGACACTCAACTAAAAATGGCCACCTGCCAGACTTCGACAACGTTAAGATTCTGGATGTAGAGACCAATTTCAAAAAAAGGACGTTCAAAGAAATGGTCAGGATTTGTCAGTGGAGTAATAGCATGAACTCTAACAAAGACATTGGGGGCCTTAGCTCTATTTATTCTCTCCTAATTGACATTGATAGTAATTTATGCATTCAGAGACACAACTCCCAACTTTCTGATTAATTGATTTTTCATATATTGTTAGTGCTGTCCTTTCGCCAAAGATTTTAGCTTATATTGTATAATTGCTTATATAGTGTATAATTGTTCACATTGAGATGATTGACCTTGTTGTCCGTATAATAATTTGTTTAATGTATAAATTGTCAGGTTTAGATGGTTCAGGACTAGGTTAATAAAGAATGAACTTTATTGTATGTTTTAATTAATTGTAGGAAGGGAAGTTTATATTATGGGACAATTTTCAAAATTTCATAACTTCACATTTTAAATTGTTAACTTATAGTGCAAAATTGATATTTGTGACGTCATACAGCGGTTGCTGGCCCTTTGTTTTAATTGTGTGAGACCAGGAGGATCCTCCATCACCTGCTGTCAGTGGCATATTCTGTGGTATTTGTCTGTGACCAAATTGTTAACCTCTAATTTGTACCTGTTGCTGCCAGATGCGGATTTTTAACGATGATTGAAATTTTATTTAATGTTGAACATCTTTTTGTGATTCGCTCATTTTCGTGAGTAGATTTCTGTATATTTCATCGTTTATGTTGACCGTTATTATATTTTAGCGACTCCTGAGGAAGACAAAAATAAATTGTCGAAAGCTCGAGTAAAGGAAACAAGAGTTTTACTTTACCACTGACTACTATCCCACTAAAATAACGTATAATATATATATATATATATATAATACTTAAAGGAGTATATATATATATATATATATATATACAAGGTGTCTCAAGTTCGAGTGCCTATTAGACGTTTCTGGAGAACTGGACATATTTTAAATCTGAAATTTGGGATTATGATATTGTTCGAAATTCTCTACAGACCTAAAATATTTTCAGAGCCAGAGCACTTCCGGTTATACAGGGAGTGAAAATAAATTTGCTCGAAAAATTTTTTTTTCAATGTTTTCGTTACTGATATGATGGAGTATTCAGTGCTGAATACATTTCTGTTGAAACCATTGTATTCATTCGAATAGTTTTCAAAATATCGAAAAAAAACCTGAAAAAAAGTAAAATATTCATAGTCAGTATTATGTTCATTTTTCTTATTCTGGACATCCTGTGTGTTAACCGTTTTCACAATGTCAAAGTAGAAGAATGTGGAAAGGTCATGCATCTTTTGAATTTCATAAATATCATCACAGGGTGTTTCAAATATCGTGTCAAAAACTGTGATCCAAAATTGGCCATAACTTCTGTTTTTCAAATTAGAACCCTATTTTTTTATTATTGCGATGGATTCTGCGGAGAAAAATTATGATAGCACTCTCAGATGCTCTTGGTCATTAATTCAGTAATTCCCGAGTTATTTGAGCTTTTCTGGATTCATGTCGTACGTAGAGTAAAATTCATCGAATCTAAACAGAATCGATGAATATTCTCATGAAACCATAGTAACAAGTAATAGTCAGAACTGTCACTTGTGAATTATTAATGGGATCATTTATCTTCTATGGTCACAGAATATTCTCATGCAACATATTCGATGAATATTTTCATAAAACCATTGAATAAAATCGAAAAGTAAAGATAAAACCTAAAATTAGACCTGTCACTTGGGAATTATTAATGGGAAAACTCATCTTCTATAATCACAGAATATTCTTAAGTAAAAGATTAGATGAATTTGATTCTACGTACAACATGAATCCAGAAAAGCTCAAATAACTCGGGAATTACTGAATTTAAGAGCGAGAGCATCTGAGAGTGCTATTATTATTTTTCTCCGCAGAATCCATCGCAATAATAAAAAAATAGGGTTCTTATTTGAAAAACAGAAGTTATGGCCAATTTTGGATCACAGTTTTTGACACGATATTTGAAACACCCTGTGATGATATTTATGAAATTCAAGGGATGCATGACCTTTTCACATTCTTCTACTTTGACATTGTGAAAACGGTTAACACACAGGATGTCCAGAATAAGAAAAATGAACATAATACTGACTATGAATATTTTACTTTTTTTCAGGTTTTTTTTCGATATTTTGAAAACTATTCGAATGAATACAATGGTTTCAACAGAAATGTATTCAGCACTGAAAACTCAATCATATCAGAAACGAAAACATTGAAAAAAAATTTTTGAGCAAATTTATTTTCACTCCCTGTATAACCGGAAGTGCTCTGGCTCTGAAAATATTTTAGGTCTGTAGAGAATTTCGAACAATATCATAATCCCAAATTTCAGATTTAAAATATGTCCAGTTCTCCAGAAACGTCTAATAGGCACTCGAACTTGAGACACCCTGTATATATATATTTTTTTTTTTTAACGACCTTTCTAGGGTTATGCCATTGAGGACACCGGGTCATTTCGACCAAGATAACTCTCAGTTGCTCGTGAGGAATCTGCGCACGATTCGTGCAGTCCACAGGATAACCTCCTTTTGTGCATCGCCTATTGTATTGTCATCCGCCGGGACGGTAACATCAATTATTATTACCTGATTCAATATTTTTTCGAAGAGCACAATGTCGGGACGATTGTGTGGAATGGACCTGTCTGTTATGAGTGGATGGTCCCAATAAAGCTTCACCTCCTCATTCTCCAGGATCACTTTTGGTAAGTATGCATGGATTGGTTGAGTTTTTCTGAGTAGTCCATATTTTTTGGCGATTGCTTGATGGTATGCCTTCGCCATGGAATTGTGGCGGTCTGTATATTCTCTTGGTGCCAGAATTGGACAGGACGACGTGATATGTTGTATGGTCTCAGGTGCTTGTGAGCATTTGCGGCATCTGTCGGTGGTTAAATTTTTCCCTATTATATTTTTCAGGTATGCTCTGGTGGGTACGACCTGATCCTGTATGGCTGTTAATCTGCCTTCTGTTTCTGGGAACACGTAACCAGCTTTTAGGTACGCAAGTGATTTCTCTCTATCAATTCTCTTATTTTTCAGGGCTGTAGGGTACCTTCCATGGAGTGCTCGGCCATGCAATCTCTCTGACAGTTCCTGGATGTTGGGGGGCGCAGTTGGATCATTGTTAGATGACAGGTTTAGTGCTGTTATATTGTCATCCTCTTCAGATAGCGCTTTGAAGAAAGGTAAGTTCCTTGATTTGAAATATTCTCTCATCTCACTGACGGTGTTATAATGTGTAGTTTCAATGTTCTGTAGCCCCCTTCCTCCATCTTTTCTAGGTATGTAAAGTCTGTTGACTGAGGCGTTTGGGTGATGCATTCCATACCTAGTTAAGAGACACCTTACTTGGGTGTCAATGGCTCTCAGGTCAGTGGTTGACCATTTTATTATTCCGAACGAGTAGGCCAAACACGGCACCACCCACGTGCTTATTGACGTGAACATTGACTTGGAGTTCAGCTTGCTTTGCAGTATTTTCTTCAATCTGCCTATGAATTTGTCTTTGAATGTGTTTTTGACTTCACCAGTTCTTATTTCTAGGCCTTGTTGGATTCCCAGGTATTTATACGTTTCCTCTGGGCCCAGTGTTTGGATGGTGAGATGGTCGTGAACTCTCATTGCCTCTCTTTCTGTTACTTTTCCCCTTTTCACATGTATAACAGCGCATTTATCCAACCCCATTTCCATTTTTATAGTTTGAGTAAATGATGCCACTACCTTCAATTCTCTCATCAGCTGTTCGTCGTTTGCGGCATATAATTTTAGATCGTCAATAAAGAGTTGGTGGTTGATTTTCGTGTTTCCTCTTTTTTCTATTATGTAGCCGTATTTGGAGTCGTTCAGTAGCTTACTCAGGGGATTTATTGTGAGACAGAACCATAGGGTGCTCAATTTATCTCCCTGAAAGATTCCCCTCCTGATTTCAATTTCTTCAGTTGTGTATCCTCCTCTGTTGGTATTCAAATGTAACCTCGTCCTCCATGTACCCATTAGATGTTCAAGTAGATTGATCATTGTTTCAGACACACCATATAACCTTAAGATTTTTTTAAGCCATGAGTGTGGTATAGAATCATAGGCTTTTCTATAATCAATCCATGCCATGGATAGGTTACGCTGTTTCTTTTTCGCCTGTTTTGTTATTATAGTGTCGGCGATCAGTAGCTCTTTGCATCCTTTTGCATCTTTTCGACAACCGTTTTGCTCACGAGCCATGATGTTATACTTGCCTACATGTTTCCATAGCTTTTGTGTGAGTACTCCTGTTAATATTTTATAAATTGTCGGCAGGCATGTGATTGGTCGATAGTTCTTTGGATCTTCATTGTTGGTTCCTTTGGGAAGCATATAGGTGATACCAAGTGTGCAGGATTCCGGTATAACTGATGGGTTCACTAGAGCTTTCTGGAAGAGTTTCGCCAGGGTGTCATGCGATGAATTGAAATATTTCCACCAGTAATTATGTATACCATCGGGTCCTGGTGCCGCCCAATTATTTGTTTTTTTGAGTACAGTTTTTAGGTCTTGTCCCGTTATGTTTATTTGTTCCATAACGTATTTATTTGATTCACTTTCTGCTTCTTTAATCCAAAATGCTTCATCATCGTGATCACCTGCATGGGCCCATATCTCCTTCCATGTTGCATGTATACTTTTTGATGTTGGGTATGTTTTGTTGTCTGCGACTGTCCCTTCAAGTGAGCGGTAAAATTGTTTGGGATTCTTGTAGTAGAGTTGGTTATTTTTATATCTTTTAACCCTTTCATTATATCGCCTTATACGATTTCCTAAAGCCTTAATTTTTTGTTTCAGCGTATCGCACAAAACTATGAGTTGCTGTCGAAGTTGTTCGTTGCGGACCTTGATATGATGTTCTGATGCTATGCGTGACACTCGTTTGATAATTTTCCTGGATGGTGAGTTGTTATTCAGGTAAGTATGTAGCGTACCTATTATTTTTCTGAAATTATTAATTTTGTTTTCCAGGCGTGTCTTCCATGGTGGTATTCTTTCTTATCTCGGCTCGGATTGTCTACTACACAGACGAGTTCCATTTTCCTCACAAACCGTGATCGCTCCTACGTACACATAGTCGATAAGATCTGCAATAGTGGTGTCATCTCTTATGCTGGATTTTATCACCGCGTTGGCTCTTTCAACGCTTTCAAGTATTTTCCGTGAGCCTTTGTGTCTCGGAATTTTCGGTCTATCCTGCGTAGATACTCTGGCATACATCTCCATGTTTTTTTGGAAGATTTGATTGGTTTTTTTCCATTGAGGGTCTGGTTGCACTTGATGTTCTGCATAGGTTTCTTCATTGTCGACTTCTGTGTTCTCTGCTGGATTGGGTGTGTAAGGCCTTATACTCTTCTTAATTATCTCCAGTTCCACAGTAGAGAACTTTTCGTTTTGGAGGATCCACTTATAAGTATATATATATATATATATATATATAGATTTGTTCGACCGCACATACAGACCCAAATCGGTATACTCGACCGACTTTTCAGTCCAAAAGTGACGTTTTCAGACCCGGCTACGGGACTGGTAACGTTCGACTATAGAAAAGTTATGAGGGGGCTGAGGGGATGCTAGGGGTGCATTTTCAGCCGGGTCTGAAAAGTCGGTTATACATGTGATTATATATGGAAAAGTTTCAGTGTTTGGCCAGTGCGAGGGCGCTTCAGTCGACACCAACTTGCTGTATATAATTCGTATAGTTGACCAACGCATTGGGTCCCTAAATATGGCAACGCTGTTTTCCGTTCATACACCTCAAATATACTATTCGAGTACTTATACGATCCCGGTATGGACGAACGTCGTCATGGGTCTTGGTGAATATTTCGAATAGACTCGTAGATTTGATATTGGATTCTCTTGATATCAATATGAACTGCAGATTCTCCGGTATGGAAGCTTATACAAACCCGATGAATATAACTGTAAACAAAGTGTTACCAAGCAGTGGCGTATCCACGGTGGGGGGGGATAAGGGGGATATATCCCCCCCCAGGAAGATCCATTGTTAGGTCCAAAAGTGTGTACTTTAAAAAAAGCGAATTCTCGGTAAAATCCAAGAGAATTGTAAAGTTCCTGACAATATAATATATTCGCTTCGGTGTATACCAAATTATTAATAAAAAATGAAAGACATATGAAGCCTTCCGAGTGCCGCAACTATTGCAGCGATTGGCGGCACATCAAAACAAGCGATTTAAGTGTGAATAAATCTTATCGAGACATGACGTTTTCGGCTCCAGATCCCTTTGCCGGCCGATAATACTGCGTTAAATTCGCACTTGGATCAGTAGGGTGATATTTTGTTTACTGGTATGATTGGTATGAAGTAGATGAGTAGACAATTTTTCTTCTATTTCATTTCTTCAGACGACCTGTAGGAATTGGTCCTGAGTTGACATTGCCTTCCAATCATCATAATTCTTTTAATTGTTACAAAGGTGTGTTGTATTTTTTTAATAGAGGTCCAGGAAAAAATCATCATAAGTAAACAAACTTCTTTGGCGGACTTCATCAAACGAAGGAAATTTGATGAATGCGAAACAAAATCGACAAGTTCGGCTGCTGGAATCCGCTAGCCATGATGTCTATACACAGGGAATTGCCAATTTCCGAGAATGAAATTATTGCTGATATAGCAAGAAGACCAAGGCGACTTTACTTTTTTTTATGATAGCAAACCAAAATTTCTGATAATAGTATATTATTCAATGAGCGATAATGTAAGTCATAACACACGCAGATGAAGTTTGCAGCACGAGCCGTCAGGCGAGTGGTGTAATTCATCAAGTGTGTTATGACCATTACCGCGAATCGAATACTATACTTTACCTTCGACTTCTTCAAATTCAAAATTGACAACAGTTGTCAAAAGCGATCTCTGTGGTCGAGAATCGAATCACGTAAAAAACATCAAAAATTCACGGTTTGCAATTTTTGGATATTCAGACCGAAGGAAATGTAAAAACGAATGGCAAGAACGTTACCTTGATATCTGAAATAGTGTTTCCGATCGATCCGACTTTTTTTATTCATTCGGTAAACTGTTTTTCGTATTTGTATTAAAGTGAGTTATAGGAGTGAGTTATCATAAGCATCGGGGTTAAACTGCTAGATCCAAAAAATATCTGGATCTCAGTAAAAACCAACTTCACCTACTCACTGGCTTTCTCACAGGACATTGTCACCTAAAGAAGCATCTGTTGAGAATGGGTTTATCGGACACTGATGAGTGTAGATTCTGTGGGGAGGAGGAAGGAACTCCTATTCACCTGGTTACGGAATGCTATGCCATATTGTAAGCCAAAGGAAAGATAGCTTTGGACAAGAAACTTGTAGAAGTGGGGAGTTATCCTCCTTGAAGCCGTCCCAGATACTGGATTTCATCAAATCTCTGGAACTGGAGGGCGAGCTGTAGGAGGCGCGATGATGACAGCTCTGTCAGGGGGCACAATAGACCTTAAGGTCGCAGTGGACTGTAACCCCTTTTCACTATAACTATAACCATCGGGGTTGGTTTATAGATACTATTACAGCTCGAAATCAGTGGAATAATGGACACATAATTCTATGGGAGAAGATAAAAATTTATTCTTGTTTTGCTTTTAAAAAAAATATTATTATTATTTGTTTCATATCCCCCCCCAAGACGAATGTCTGGGTACGCCACTGTTACCAAGTAGGTACGTGTGTCTTCGAGTAGGGGTCTCCTTTCGAAAGTGAGAAGAGAGACTTTTTTAAGTGCTGAAAAAATGGCATTTTGTGAGCAAAGAAGAAGTTACGGTCACCTACTAATTTTTTTGTTTCCGATTTACAAGATTCGTTCATGCACAATCACAAAGGGGGACAAAAAAGAAATTATTTACATTTCCCATTTCAAAACTCATTTTCAGAATGTCAATATCATATTATGACGGTATGTTTGTTGTGCTGAAAAATGACAAAGGGATCAAAATCTCAAGACGGAGGCGTGTCCACCTGCCTGTGGGCACCCATGTAGGTACACAATTCCATTTGATTATTAAGGAACTAGTAGAGCTCAGCAAACTACTTTATGATAGATCAACCATTTCGCCATAATCCACCAAAAATGAAATGTTTCAAACCCATGATAGATCAATGAATATTTAAAATGTTTACGTATCTCTCGAGCCCTCTTCGGCTTTTGGGGATGAATGTACGATTTTGAGTTAGAATACGGGCTAACGTGTAAAGCATCAAAAGATCACAAAAAAATTGAAAAAATATTCATTTGTAAGACATGTCCACAAAATCGAATACGTCAATTATATACCTGGATAATGAGTATCGAAGACCTAAGAAGAAATTACGTTTCAAAGTTTATTTGAGGATGTTGTGTACCTGATTTAATGGTTTAAGAGGTACGGCGCTACGGAGCCCCATCCTATAGAAAAAAATGACTTAGAATGCATTTCATCACACTAAAATACTTTTATTCCGAGATAGGGGTTACGTAACGCTTTCAATTTGAAAATAATTTAGGAGCCCATTTCTTCGACTGAAACTTCAATTAGATCATCAACTCAAAAATTGAAAATGATTTTTTGGGACACCCCCTTTTATCTCTGCTACTGATGAGAATCAATCAGTTCTTTTACAATCAAACGATCAAGTTCATCCAGAAAACTCCATGCTATCAATTTAATTCAAATTCGATAAATTTTGGTGCAGAACTAACCAACTAACGGTACTTTAGAGGTCACCCGTGGAATGCATTAAGGACCTGAGTAGATATGGAAATATCTTCTAGTTTCGATATTCACCTCCTGAAATATATGAACGTTTAATCCTGACACCCTTTATGTAATTCGTTATATATGACGGCATCCAGAATTGATTCTAATTTTTTTCACGGTGTACCGGGCTGGTCAAGCTACACCAGCATTCAGCCTTTCTCACATCGCGTGATAATATATGCGTTCAAATAATTAATAATTCAAACTTCCAGCCGAACCGCGAAGAAATATTAAAAGGGAAAAAGGAAAAATCAAATATTTCATTCATGAAAACAACAATGAAATGTGTCAGATTTTTTGTTTTCGGTTTGATTTTCTTTAAAATGCGGGTTTTCCGAGAGAATTTGAAAACAATAGTTTTTGTTAGATCAGATTCTTAAAGTTTCAATGAGTGGAAATCTCGAAAAATGCGATAATTATTCCCACAGTATCAAAAAAAGTAGTTCAAAGATAATGATAAGCATTCATTCGAACGAATTATACGATCTCTTCGTAATCATTACAAACAGCATAATAATCTAATGAGGCAAAATGGATTAATGCTCATTCAAAATGCCTGTGCACTATAATATATAATATAAAGCCAAAGGGCTTGATGAAAGTAACTTGAAAAATAATGCGATGTTATTCTTAATCCAATATGGCGGACTATCCAAGATTTCGAAATAGTTATATTTATTCACTTCTACAATATGGGTATCAAATGGAAGGGCTTGTTGAGAGTAACTCGAAAAATAATGTGACGTAATCCTAAAAGTAATATTTCGGAAAATCCGAGTCAGTGACTATAAAAAATTGATTCAACAAATGAGAATGAGGAATTTCATCTTCACAGACAGCAAAATTGTTCACTTCGTGAAGATATTTAGTCTTCTCGTCGACTCACTAACACATATACAAATTCTTGCAATAACACCTACTCTTTCAATCCCTTTTATACATTGAAATCGTAGCGACTGATCCCGACAATCTGGCAACAGTGCTGGGATCGAAAACGTTGATCGTATTTGCCGGTGCAGTATATGTGGGATTGAAAAGTTGGCGCAATGTATCGGGTCTGAACAGGACTATCAGATATACAACTTTTTTGAATGAAACAAAATTTTTCCCCTCTCAATGTGCCTAGGGAGTTATATTTTAAAAGAGCCCACTTTTTGCATATATACTCGTAAAAAACATACGGATCATGTGGGTCTTAGGTCGCCTTAAGAACGTACCGGGACTGGATACGTCTGCCAGACAAATATATATATATATATATATATATATATATATATATATATATTTGTCTGGCAGACGTATCCAGTCCCGGTACGTTCTTAAGGCGACCTAAGACCCACATGATCCGTATGTTTTTTACGAGTATATATGCAAAAAATGGGCTCTTTTAAAATATAACTCCCTAGGCACATTGAGAGGGGAAAAATTTTTTTTCATTCAAAAAAGTTGTATATCTGATAGTCCTGTTCAGACCCGATACATTGCGCCAACTTTTCAATCCCACATATACTGCACCGGCAAATACGATCAACGTTTTAGATCCCAGCACTGTTGCCAGATTGTCGGGATCAGTCGCTACGATTTCAATGTATAAAAGGGATTGAAAGAGTAGGTGTTATGGTAAGAATTTGTATATGTGTTAGTGAGTCGACGGGAAGACTAAATATCTTCACGAAGTGAACAATTTTGCTATCTGTGAAGTTGAAATTCCTCATTCTCATTTGTTGAATCAATTTTTTATTGTCACCGACTTGAATTTTCCGAAATATTAGTTTTAGGATAACGTCACATTATTTTTCTCACATGTATTTAGTTTGTTCCAACTTAGGGACATTATCCTTCTTTTCATTATTTTTCGAGTTACTCTCAACAAGCCCTTCCATTTGATACCCATATTGTAGAAGTGAATAAATATAACTATTTCGAAATCTTTGATGGTCCGCCATATTGGATTAAAAATAACATCGCATTATTTTTCAAGTTACTTTCATCAAGCCCTTTCACTTATTATATATTATAGGACACAGGCATTTTGAATGAGCATTAATCCATTTTGCCTCATTAGATTATTATGCTGTTTGTCATGATTACGAAAAGATCGTATTATTTGTACGAATGAAATTTTGATGCTTATCATTATCTACAAACTACTTTTTTTGATACTGTGGGAATAATTATCTCATTTTTCGAGATTTCCTCTCATTGAAACTTTAAGAATCTGATCTAACAAAAACTATTGTTTTTAAAATTCTCTTAGAAAAACCGCATATTAAGGAAAATGAAACCGAAAACAAAAAATCTGACACATTTCATTGTTGTTTTCATGAATGAAATATATGATTTTTCCTTTCTCCCTTTCAATATTTCTTTGCGGTTCGGCTGGAAGTTTGAATTATTTGAACGCATATATTATCACGTGATGTGAAAAAGGCTGAATGCTGGTGTAGCTTGACCAGCCCGGTAAACTGTAAAAAAAATTAGAATCAATTCTGGATGCCGTCATATATAACGAATTACATAAAGGGTGTCAGGATTAAACATTCATATAGTTCAGGAGGTGATTCTAAATATCGAAACTAGAAGATATTTCCTTATCTACTCAGGTCCTTAATGCATTCCATGGCCCACGGGTGACCTCTAAAGTACCGTTAGTTGGTTAGTTCTGCACCAAAATTTATCGAATTTAAATGAAATTGATAGCATGGAGTTTTCTGGATGAACTTGATCGTTTGATTGTAAAAGAACTGATTGATTCCCATCAGTAGCAGAGATAATAGGGTGTCTCAAAAAATCATTTTCAATTTTTGAGTGGATGATCTAATTGAAATTTCATATCTCGAAATAATAGTATATTCTAAAACTAGTTGCAGAATGGGCTCCTATTCCAATACGAATGCGAAATTGCATGAGTATTGGAATTGCATTCTGCAACGAGTATTAGACGATATTTTCTCTATTTCACTCGAATTTTGTGAAAGCATGAGTATTGGAATTGCATTCTGCAACGAGTATTAGACGATATTTTCTCTATTTCACTCGAATTTTGTGAAATTCAATGAAAAAATTCAAATTATAGGTCCTAGTGACTTTCATATTGTATCTTGGCAGTTGGTGTGAATGTTAGGAAGTACGAAAATTGACATTTACAAATTGACGTCTGCTTAAATTTAAAAGGATCGGAAGTCATTGCTGACAACTACGAAACGAAAAATGTTACTGAAAACGATGCTGTAATGAATTCATTACAGCACTGTTTTTAGTACTGTAATGACCACATTACGATACTGAAATAGAGAAAAGTATTTTAGTGTGATGAAATGCGTTCTAAGTCATTTTTTTTCTATAGAGCTCCGTAGCTCCGTACCTCTTTTGCTCGAAAATGGTTGAGGAGACCAAGTCTTCGACTTACATAATCTCAAAAATTAAAAGTATTATTTTCCTCCACTGATGAGAATCGGTTATCAGACATGGGTGGATATAGCTCTTTTCCATGGGGGGGTAATATGATTGAAAACCATTAAATCAGGTACACAACATCCTCAAATAAACTTGGAAACGTAATTTTTCTTAGGTCTTAGATACTCATTACCACCCCCCTCGTAAATCCGCCCTTGATCAGACGATTCAGTTTATCCAGAAACCCCCATGTACTGAATTTCATTTAAATCCGACAAATGATGACATAGTTATCGCAAATTAGTTGGACTTTGGAGGTCATGCTGAAGAGCCTCTAGCACTGGTGTTTTAGGGCCTAAGTTGATATAATCTAACTTGGAACTCCACTCTCCAGAATAACCCCCTGAAATATATGAACGTTGAACCCGGGCACCCTGTATTTCTTTACAACGCCTTTATTATGGTTATGGAGTAAAAGGGCTTGAGTAATGCAACATAGTTCACCACGATGGCCATCAGTACGGAATGGTAGATTTAATGCATGTTTTGATCTTATGAATGAAATATAAAAGCAGGAATGCTTTCAAAAACGAGGCAATATATAATCAAAACACAATAAAGTATATTAAGTAACGAAAAGAACTGAGAACTTGTACTTTTTTCAGAATGTCAATAACATCAATCTCAGTGATGTTTTAGGAGCTTAATATATTAGGTAGGACCTGGACAAAATTCATAACACTACTCTCCTTCATTCATCACATTGAAAAACACAATTGTATAACTTCTGAAATTCTTATGAAAAATTCGATTTCACTTTTGATTCTCATCGGTGAAATCAAGAATCAAATTTAGAAGAAGCACTGGTTTACTAAAAACGAGAGCCTTGTTATATGTATAATCATTATCCGATTCTGGTAATCTGGTACATCATTTACATCATTCCTATCTTTCATTTCTATGAAATTCCAAAACTCAGCATATTGTGATAATCTCTTCAACTGAATCACACTCCATTTATAAACAAATAATGAATAATACAGGGTGGTACTCATAAGTGCAAAAGCTTTCAGGAAATGATTCCTAGCATAAGCTAGTGGGCATTTCCTTTAAATATTACATTCTTCCAAATATGAGGAAAAAATACTATTTTTCTCTTGGAAGCGCTGAAAAGTAAATCCTTAGACGTCTGTCAGCTACATTGTAAAAATATTCATTTGAGAGTATTTTGATAACGCACCACTGGTTTCCCGTTGAAACCGCAGTATATCACGTGATTAGCCAGGTATAATTGACGTAAATATTCGATTTTGTGGACATGTCTTACAAATGAATATTTTTTCATTGTTTTTTGTGATCTTTTGATGCTTTTCACGATAGCCCGTATTCTAACTCAAAATCGTACATTCATCCCCAATACCCGAAGAGGGCTCGAGAGAAACGTTAACATTTTAAATATTCATTGATCTATCACGGGTTTGAACCATTCTTTTTTTGGTGGATTATGGCGAAAAGGTTGATCTATCATAAAGTAGTTCCTTAATAACCAAATGAAATATATTGTGTACCTATACATGGGTGCCCACAGGCAGGTGGACACGCCTCAGTCTTGAGATTTTGATCCCTTTGTCATTTTTCAGCACAACAAACATACCGTCATAATATGATATTGACATTCTGAAAATGAATTTTGTAATGGGAAATGTAAATAATTTCTCTTTTGCCCCCCTTAGTGATTGTGCATGAACGAATCTTGTAAATCGGAAACAAAAAAAATTAGTATGTGACTGTAACTTCTTTGCTCACAAAATGCCATTTTTTCAGCACTTAAAAAAGTCTCTTCTCACTTTCGAAAGGAAACTCCTACTCGAAGACACACGTACCTACTTGGTAACACTTTGTTTACAGTAATATTCATCGGGTTTGTATAAGCTTCCATACCGGAGAATCTGCAGTTCAGATTGATATAAAGAGAATCTAATATCAAATCTACGAGTGTATTCGAAATATTCACTAAGACCCATGACGACGTTCGTCCATACCGGGATCGTATACGTACTCGAATAGTGTATTTGAGGTGTATGAACGCAAAACAGCGTTGCCATATTTAGGGACCCAATGCGTTGGTCAACTATACGAATTATATACAGCAAGTTGATGTCGACTGAAGCGCCCTCGCACTGGCCAAACACTGAAACTTTTCCATATATAATCACATGTAAAACCGACTTTTCAGACCCGGCTGAAAATGCACCCCTAGCATCCCCTCAGCCCCCTCATAACGTTTCTATAGTCGAACGTTACCAGTCCCGAAGCCGGGTCTGAAAACGTCACTTTTGGACTGAAAAGTCGGTCGAGTATACCGATTTGGGTCTGTATGTGCGGTCGAACAAATCTATATATATATATATATATATATATATATATATATAGATTTGTTCGACCGCACATACAGACCCAAATCGGTATACTCGACCGACTTTTCAGTCCAAAAGTGACGTTTTCAGACCCGGCTTCGGGACTGGTAACGTTCGACTATAGAAAAGTTATGAGGGGGCTGAGGGGATGCTAGGGGTGCATTTTCAGCCGGGTCTGAAAAGTCGGTTTTACATGTGATTATATATGGAAAAGTTTCAGTGTTTGGCCAGTGCGAGGGCGCTTCAGTCGACATCAACTTGCTGTATATAATTCGTATAGTTGACCAACGCATTGGGTCCCTAAATATGGCAACGCTGTTTTCCGTCCATACACCTCAAATACACTATTCGAGTACTTATACGATCCCGGTATGGACGAACGTCGTCATGGGTCTTAGTGAATATTTCGAATAGACTCGTAGATTTGATATTGGATTCTCTTGATATCAATATGAACTGCAGATTCTCCGGTATGGAAGCTTATACAAACCCGATGAATATTACTGTAAACAAAGTGTTAACAAGTAGGTACGTGTGTCTTCGAGTAGGGGTCTCCTTTCGAAAGTGAGAAGAGAGACTTTTTTAAGTGCTGAAAAAATGGCATTTTGTGAGCAAAGAAGAAGTTACAGTCACATACTAAATTTTTTTGTTTCCGATTTACAATTCGTTCATGCACAATCACAAAGGGAGGCAATAGAGAAATTATTTACATTTCCTATTTCAAAATTCATTTTCAGAATGTCGATATCATATTATGACGGTATGTTTGTTGTGATGAAAAATGACAAAGGGATCAAAATCTCAAGACGCAGGCGTGTCCACCTGCCTGTGGGCACCCATGTCGGTACACAATATATTTGATTATTAAGGAACTAGTAGAGCTCAGCAAAGTACTTTATGATAGATCAACCTTTTCGCCATAATCCACCAAAAAAGGAATGGTTCAAACCCATGATAGATAAATGAATATTTAAAATGTTTACGTTTCTCTCGAGCCCTCTTCGGGTATTGGGGATGAATGTACGATTTTGAGTTAGAATACGGGCTAACGTGAAAAGCATCAAAAGATCACAAAAAAATATTCATTTTTCGGCAACCGTCCGGGAAGTACCCACTTCCCGGACGCTTTTTCTTTGAGAAAGTAGCATTTCCCGGCCTAGGCCGGAAAGTACGTACTTCCCGGCCTAGGCCGGAAAAACACGTCGTTGTTGTCATTGTTATGATCATCACAATAGCAACGAAATAACGGATGACAGTTCTGTTCTGTGTTCTGTTTAATTCAAATATGAATCAAAATCAATAAAGAGATGTGTCATCTCATTGATTTGTAATTTTAATAACTTAATATATTTTATTGTGTTTTGATTATTTATTGCCTCATTTTTGTAAGCATTCCTTCTTTTATATTCCATTCATAAGATTAAAACATTAATTAAATCTACCATTCCGTACTGATAGCCATCGTGGTTGTGGAATTCTTCTAGGTTTCAACGTTCATATATTTCAGGGGGAGATTCTGGAGAGTGGAGTTCAAAGTTAGATTATATCAACTTAGGCCCTAAAACACCAGTGCTAGAGGCTCTTCAGCATGACCTCCAAAGTCCAACTAATTAGCGATAACTATGTCATCATTTGTCGGATTTAAATGTTCAGTACATGGGGGTTTCTGGATAAACTGAATCGTCTGATAACAAGGGCGCATTTACGGGGGGGGGGGGGGTAATGAGCATCGAAGTTTATTTGAGGATGTTGGGTACCTGATTCAATGGTTTTCAATCATATTACCCCCCAGGAAAACAAGGGCTGATTTAAGGGGGGGGGGGGTCAATGAGTATCGAGGACCTAAGAAGAAATTACCCCCCCCATTAAAAAGAGCTATATCCGCCCATGTCTGAAATAATAATTTTAATTCTTGAGATTATGTTAGTCAAAGACATGGTCTCCTCAACCATTTTTGAGCAAAAGAGGTACGGCGCTACGGAGCCCCATCCTATAAAAAAAAATGACTTGCATTTCATCACACTAAAAAACTTTTATTCCGAGATAGGGGTTACGTAACGCTTTCAATTTGAAAATATTTTAGGAGCCCATTTCTTCGACTGAAATTTCAATTAGATCATCAACTCAAAAATTGAAAATGATTTTTTGAGACATCCCCTATTATCTCTGCTACTGATGAGAATCAATCAGTTCTTTTACAATCAAACGATCACGTTCATCCAGAAAACCGCATGCTATCAATTTCTTTCAAATTCGATAAATTTTGGTGCAGAACTAACCAACTAACGGTACTTATTAAGGACCTGAGTAGATATGGAAATATTTTCTAGTTTCGATATTTAGAATCACCTCCTGAAATATATGAACTTTTAATCCTGACACCCTTTATTGAATTCGTTATATATGACGGCATCCAGAATTGATTCTAATATTAAGGTAAGGATTAACGACCTTTAAACTTTTTCAAAAAGAGAAAGGGTTGATAGGTCTCAGGTCGAATAAAACAAAAACCAATTAAATAAATTGCCGACGTTTCGGTTGATTTGAAACCTTCTTCAAAGGCTCTGAAAAAGAGTAACAAAAAAATATAAATGGCAATCGTACAGGGTAAATAAAATAATTATTACAATCTATTAAATTGGTTTTTGTTTCATTCGACCTGAAACCTATCAATCCTTTCTCTTGTTGAAAATTGATTCTAATTTTTTACAGTGTACCAGGCTGGTCAAGCTACACCAGCATCACGTGATAATATATGTGTTCAAATAATTCAAACTTCCAGCCGAACAGCAAAGAAATATTGAAAGGGAAAAAGGAAAAATCAAATATTTCATTCATGAAAACAACAATGAAATGTGTCAGATTTTTTGTTTTCGGTTTAATTTTCTTCAATATGCGGTTTTTCTAAGAGAATTTGAAAACAATAGGTTTTGTCGGATCAGATTCTTAAAGTTTCAATGAGAAGAAATCTCGAAAAATGAGATAATTATTCGCACAGTATCAAAAAAAGTAGTTTGAGATAATGATAAGCATCAAAATTTCATTCGTATGAATTATACGATCTATTCGTAATCATTACAAACATTATAATAATCTAATGAGGCAAAATGGATTAATGCTCATTCAAAATGCCTGTGCCCTGTGTCCTATAATATATAATATCAAGGGAAAGGGCTTGATGAAAGAAACTTGAAAAATAATGCGATGTTATTCTTAATCCAATATGACGGACCATCCAAGATTTAGAAATAGTTATGTTTATTCACTTCTACAATATGGGTATCAAATGGAAGGGCTTGTTGAGAGTAACTCGAAAAATAATATGACGTAATCCTAAAACTAATATTTCGGAAAATACAAGTCAATGACAATAAAAAATTGATTCAACAAATGGGTATGTGGAATTTCATCTTCACAGATAGCTAAATTGTTCACTTCGTGAAGATATTTAGTCTTCCTGTCGACTCACTAACACATATACAAATTCTTGACATAACACCTACTCTTTCAATCCCTTTTATACATTGAAATCGTAGCGACTGATCCCGACAATCTGGCAACAGTGCTGGGATCGAAAACGTTGATCGTATTTGCCGGTGCAGTATATGTGGGATTGAAAAGTTGGCGCAATGTATCGGGTCTGAACAGGACTATCAGATATACAACTTTTTTGAATGAAACAAAATTTTCCCCCTCTCAATTTGCCTAGGGAGTTATATTTTAAAAGAGCCAATTTTTTGCATATATACTCGTAAAAAACATACGGATCATGTGGGTCTTAGGTCGCCTTAAGAACGTACCGGGACTGGATACGTCTGCCAGACAAATATATATATATATATATATATATATATATATATATAACTATATGGGATAAGGGTATTATCGACTCATTAAAGCAAACTCGTGTTACTCTTTTTTCTCAGCCAAGCTTTCGCAATCAGTTTATTGCTTCATCAGGGCTTCTACAATATAAATAGTGTCACAAAAGCAACTAAGAATGGCATAAAACAATCTTCTTACCAAAGTTGAGATTGAAGTGAAACCATGAACAGCTACTACAGAACATTAAAACATCAATAAAAATTGGAATTGAATTTACAATAATTTAAAATTTGAAATGTTCTAGTGTATCAAATTCAGACATTTTATAAACAAATATAATAATATATAATTTCCAGTGATATTGATTTTTGATTAATAGTGACATACGTCTAATTTGTTTATAAAATGTCTGAATTTGATACACTAGAACATTTCAAATTTTAAATTATTGTAAATTCAATTCCAATTTTTATTGATGTTTTAATGTTCTGTAGTAGCTGTTCATGGTTTCACTTCAATCTCAACTTTGGTAAGAAGATTGTTTTATGCCATTCTTAGTTGCTTTTGTGACACTTTTTATATTGTAGAAGCCCTGATGAAGCAATAAACTGATTGCGAAAGCTTGGCTGAGAAAAAAGAGTAACACGAGTTTGCTTTAATGAGTCGATAATACCCTTATCCCATATAGTTAATTGTACTACGATTCTGATTATTCTTCTATATATATATATATATATATATATGATGGTCTTAGGACGATATTCTCTTCGTGTATATATATATATATATATTTTTTTCTAATTTTTTTTTTTTTTTTAAATTTCACACTTTCGTGGTTGTATCAGATTGTCCGGGCACAAGTGCCAAGGAGTCAATCTTCCGTCAATAAGGATAGACCACCTGCCGTACGATGTTCACGGTACCCAAGATAACAGCCTTCTGCATCCAACATATTGTGTTTGGGGGTAGTTGGAGTTCCTGTAGATGTTGTACAGTTTTCTTATGGATAAGCCCATTGCAGCTGACGACTAGAGGCTTTATTTCCAACCATTGCAGTTTCCAGATGTTCTTTATTTGCCGCGACAGCGCCTCATACCTTAAGATTTTCTCTTTATATGCTTTCGCCAAATTCTGATCGAGAGGCACCGTAAAGTCAATAATAATGGCATTGTTTTTCCTCTTAACCCATACCAGCATGTCGGGTCGGTTGTGTTCCACTCCCTGGTCGGTCGTAATCGGTAAGTCCCAGTACACTTTGATGTTGTTGTTTTCCATCAGCCCCTGGGGATTGTAAGCGTGGTGTGGGGTGAAGTGCTGGATAAGTCCCTCCTTTAAGCAAAGCAGCTGGTGCACAACCTTACCCATATTATTGTGTCGGCTGAGGTATTTTGTTCCGGCTATAGCTGAGCAGCCCGATGAGAGGTGTTGGACTGATTCCTCTTCTTGATTGCAGAGTCTACATTTAGTGGTTTCAACATTCTGTTTAAGTATATGTTTTGTGTATACTCTTGTTGGCACTACCTGGTCTTGTATGGCCAAAATGGTTCCTTCTGTCTGGGGGAAAAGGTATCCTTGTTTCAGGTAAGTTGTTGAATTCTGTATATCGACTTCCGGTTGATGTAGACTCGCATAAAACCGTCCATGTAGCGGTTTCGATTGCCAGCTTTGTCTCCACAATTCATATCGGCTTCCTATTTCAGGTTCTGTGCTCTGGGTTTCTGAAGTTGCCCCAGGAAAACAGAGGTTAGACACCAGGCGCTGCAGAGGTAAGTTTCCCCGAGAGAAGTAATTTTTCAGTTTACGTTCTTCTCTCAGGTAAGAATGCTCTATGTTGCCCAATCCCCGTCCGCCCTCATTACGTGGTAAGTATATTCTCTCGATTGCAGATCTCGGATGCAACATGCCACTTTTTGTGAGCGCAGCCCTTACGCGCCTGTCCAATCTTTCCAGATCAGTTTTGGACCAGGAAAGTACCCCAGCTGTGTACATAAATGTCGGTAGTGCCCAGATATTTATGGCCATTATTTTATTTTTGGCTGATAGCTGAGTGCTTAGGATTTTTCGCACCCTCTTCATCATCTCCTCCTCCACTTCGGCTTTGTTTTCTTGCTGTTTGATTTCGTAGGTTTGTTGGATACCCAGGTACTTGTATCTTTCCTCTGATCCCAAGCTACCTATAATTTGACCATCCGATAAAACAACATCCTCCCCTCGGTCCAGTCTACCTCTTGTTACGTCCACCATCGCACATTTTTCTATGCCAAACCTCATGCCAATATCCTTGCTGAAATGTCTCACTAGTTCCAGTTGTCCCTCCAGGTATTTTCGACCCCTAGCGAAGAGTTTGAGGTCGTCCATAAAGAATAGGTGTGTGAGCTTATTAATTTGATCTATGGAGTAGCCATATGCCGATCTATTTAGCATAGTACTTAGCGGATTGAGAGCAAGGCAAAACCATAATGGACTCAGGCTATCTCCCTGGAATATTCCTCTTCTAATTTTTATTAGCACTTCATTTTGCAAGGTTGATGTTGAATTACCTATCTTGAGTGAGGTTCGCCATGTGGACATCAAGTTTGTAGGGAGACTTATCACCTTTGGGTGTATTTTGTAAATTTCCAACACCTCCAGGAGCCATGTGTGAGGGACACTATCGAATGCCTTCTGATAATCGATCCAAGCTATCGAGATATTCTTTTGTTTTCTTTTTGCTTGCTTGGTGATGGCATTATCTATGACGAGCAGTTCTTTACTTCCTCGTCCTCTCTTTCGGCATCCATTTTGTTCCCAGGCCATTAGGTTGTTGTTCTTCAGGTGATCTTCGATTTTGTGGGCAATTATCGATGTGAGGACTTTATAAGCCGATGGAAGACAGGTAATCGGTCTGTAGTTTTCAGGACGGCCTAGGTCACCTTTTTTGGGTATCAAGAGCGTCGAGCCCTTTGTAAAGTATTCGGGGATATCAGAAGGATTTTCTATAGCATTCTGGATGAATAGGGCAAGCATTTTGTGAGTGGCTGTCAATGTCTTCCACCAATAGTTGTGGATTCCGTCACCTCCTGGGGTCGTCCAATTTTTTAATCTCTTAACAGTGGCCTTCACATCTTCCTCTGTCACAATTATCTCAGACATCTCTCCAACATTTTCCCTATCTCTTGTTTCAAGGTCTATCCATGTTGCCTTCCGGTTATGGCTTTCGTCCTTGGACCATATACTGGACCAATACTTGTTTACTTCGTCCAAGTTAGGCACGGGTGTATGTTCATTATGTTGGTTTGTTCCCTCGAGCTGTCTGAAGAAATTTCTTTGGCTGTTATTGAAGAGGTTGTTTTCTTTGTACCTTTTCGTTCTTTTATGGTACCTCCTTAGCCTGTTTCCCAGAGCTGCTATCTTCTGCTTAAGTGACTCTACATGTATTTTTAGGTGTTGTAAGTATTCTGTGTCGCTTGGTTTGAGCTTCATTTTTCGGGCGTAGGCAAGTGCTTTTTTCTTAACTTTTCTGCTGGGATTTTGATCTTCTAGATAGGTGTGTAGAATCCCTATTTCCCTGCGGAGGGCACTTATCCTTCCCTCTATACGTTCTTCCCAGGGTGGTTTCTTATGGTCAGTTTTCCGTGTACCGGTCTCTGCTTTGCTTTTTGTTGGCTGGATGTTGTTAGCAGTGACAGAGGCGCAATACACCATGTGGCACAGTTCTTCGAAATTAGTTGACTCTTCAAACTTCTCTCTCAGAGCGTTATTAATTGCCTGCATCAATGTTTTAGCTTCCTTGTTTTGATTCAGCTTCTGTATTTTGGGCCTGTTCTCCATTTCAACTCCTCCCCATTTCTGGTTCTCCTCATGAAAGATTTCTAGGATCTCCTGTGTTATCGTCTCTGGTTGTATTGTTTGTTCCCTTTCGCCTTCTTCCCTTGTTTCCGTTCTAATCTGACCTTGTATGCTAGTCCTGTGGATGCTTCTTCTTAGGTTTTCAATTCTCTTTGCTGGGGATTTTTGTATTGCCATAGTCTTAATGCTTTCTATTTCGTCTGGCGAAAGCAGTTTTCTGGTCTTAATATTTTTCACTTGTGCAATCAGGTGCTTCCCAGTGAACAGCATTTCGGGGTACGTTTGTAACCACTTATCTGCCAGCTTGTTGGCGTATTTCTTTGTTTGGGTCTCTCCTTGAGTGACGTGGAAATATGCACTGATAAGACATACGTTCATCTCCCGTGTCCAGTGCTGCCTTCCTCGTCTGCGGGTTTGAGCGGGATCTGTCGAGCTCGACATTTCCAAGCTCCCACCCTGGATGTTCCTTGTCGAGTTGCCTGGCCTTGTGGATCCGTTTCGCAGGGGAGTGCCACTTGCTCCACTCTCCTCTGCTAGGGATCGTGTCAGTCTTCCCCCAAGCGCAATCCCAACACTGGGGGCGGTTTCCGAGGCTTCTTCCAACATGTCGAAAGCGATTTTTTTCACAGTGGAGGGCTGCTGACCCTAGCACTGGTCGACTCGGGTACGCGGGGACGTCACACCCCGATGGCTTACGCCACCCTGCGATATATATATATATATATATATATATATATATATATATGAACCCCTGTTAAGCTGTGACCTCCGTTAAGTAGACTGGGCGACCTCACCTCCGGGTGAAGGAGTAGTCTCAATGGAAAAATTTTTGTTGATATATGGAGAGGGGAAGCCAAAGAACAAAATTACCGAGAGAGGGGAAAACATTTTTGCTGAAAAAATTTAGTTTAAACAATCGAGGCGCTGTAGCCTCCGCTTATATTTCTTGTAGTGTGAACGTTATAACCTCCGGCGGTGTTGCCAAATTTCGGAGGTAAGTAGGTGAAGTGAATATATGAAATTCAATATTCATAATATATTGGATGCAGGTGGCTTGGTTTTTCAAGGTTGATGCATGTCTATAAAGGAGTCGGAGATCGGGGAGTATTCTTGTTGTTGTGGATGCGAAACGATATTTATCGTTAGGTCAAAATATCTTCAATTGAAGAATTTTTAGCCGAAATGATCTTGAACGATTAGGTTGGAATCAATGGTGAAGAATATGTGGTCAAATTCGAAACTCCTTGCGACCAGTGAACCTTAAATGATTCAATTTTCAAAGGAAATCACTAACTCTTGAAAATTAAAATTATTGAAACCTCTAGCCATTTGCCACGATTCATCCTAACAACTTGTGAAATAGTAATCCGATTCCAAAGCTGGGACTGGTATAATAGTAAAGATACAGAAATGAATAAATCGAAGGCTTCTTTTTGGGGAACTATAACCTAAATTCAGAATTTCGTGGAAATCGAATCATTTGTAACATGAATGAAAACTCACGAAATCAATAAAAAGTTGAAATATCAATATACATATTTTGAATTGTGTGAGATCGCTAAAAAAATCCCATCATAATGCTGAGAAATGGAGTTCTTGGAGAAAATAAGTGCAGTTTTTTTCGCAAATCGATAACTAAATAGTAAGAATGAAAATAGCCACAGAAATTGAGGTGAGGGGTTTTTCGTAATTTTACAATAGTAGCAATTCCAAAAATTATTGAATCAAACAATAAAGCCCGCAACGGACGACGAGCGATAATATAATATATATTATAGCTTTGCATTGACATATGTCATTTTAGTATGGAAAAATATCGTAATATCGGAATATATATTATAGCGTCGTCCGCGGGGCTTGGTGCATTTTCATAAGGAGCGATATTGGTGTAATATATGAGATATAATATATCGCTCGCCGTCCGTTGCGGGCTTTACGGAAGAGAATTATATCGAGACGTTATTTTACTACAATTGGAAAGAAACAAGTCTTCAAATAAAATGGGAGAGTGAATAATTAATTGGTATAAGTGCAGCTTTTGGATGGATAAAATACTCGGCATAAAGAATCATCATTTATTGGATGCATGGAAATATGTAATTGTTATACGGGACTTACGGAAAGACATAATAATCTTTATCTACTCCCATAGAATAATATATCCATTATTCAACTCATTTTGATCTGTAATAGTCTCCAATAGTGTGAGGTAATAATAACTCACGCCTAAAACTCACTATAATACAAATAGGAAAAATGTAGCTTACGAATTACGAAATGAATAAGAAAGTCGAATCGTTTGGGAACTCTATTTCAGACATCAAGGTAACGTTCTCGCCATCCATTTCTACATTTTCTTAGGTCTGAATATCCAAAAATTGCATTTGGAAAACGTGAATTTCTGACGTTTTCTACGGTATTCGATATCGATTAGATTTTCGACCAAAGAAATCGCTTTTGACAACTGTTGTCAATTTTGAAAATGCTGATTGATTCGAATTTCACTGAAGAAGTCGAAGGGCTGCAAAATTCATCTGCGTCTGTTATGACTCACATTATCGCTCATTGAACAATATACTATAAAATTTCATTACCAAAAAAATGTCATATTTATAAATTCCTTCAACCAATAGCTCAACATAATATTGCCAAGCTTCTCATTTTTTTATTCATTAGGATAAAGAAGGGATATTCCCTACGGAATACTTTCTGTTATCACAAACTGAATCATCATTTGGACAGGGTTATTGGATGTTGTAAACTATTCTCAAATTTAGTTCTGATATAACTATACCCTAATTTAGTTCTGATGTAACTATATCCTTTAAAAAAAATGTGGGGTGATCTTATTTATTGAACGTAATTTTCGAAGGGATTCTGCCCACTTAATTTTTCGAATAGTCTTCCAATCATACTTTTACTGTCATAAATTTTTCCAAGCAACGATGATTCTTATTCTTGTCTTTCGTATATCGCACATAGATTTCAATTAAGTGACATTATTTTTCAATACCATTCCCCTTTTGACAGCTTTTGAATTTCATAACTCTTCTAATAATTTCGAACTTTAAGCTCACTGATTCTTCTTTTCAACGGCTTTTTACTTTGTGTATTTTTCCAACAGCAACGGGAATGAAGATTAATTTTGTCAATTCGTTTCAGAAGTGAGAAGCCGATATTATAAATGCAAAAAAAGTAACTTGGTCAATAAGAACAACTGATAGAACACCCCTCGAAAATTAAAAAAAAATACCATTTAAGAGATGGTTTTAGTCATTCTTTTCGCTTCGGTATAAAATCTATTCTAAATATCCTCATGTCTTCATCGTAAATTTATTACTAAAAAGCATTTACTCTTGAATAAAAGGAATGATCAATTTTATCCTTCCGAACGAGAACATTCAGAAAATGAAGGAAAACTTGTGTTGAGCCGAAATCGGTTTCCAGATATAAGACGAAGGAAATAGCAAGCAGTACAACCTACTGCTTGCTCGACGAAAAAAAAAACAAAAAGCTCAACACTCCTTAACAAAATGCGTCGAAGAAAATATTAGTTTGTGGGATAACAAATTCTTTAAATAATTCTTCCAAACTCATTTTTATATTATTTTATATATTTATTGTTTACACCTATTTGTTGAGAGGTTTGTTTCTATGTGATACAATTTATGTTCGAGATTTCAATTTTTTGTTAAACCCAATCATCCAAAGTAGGTCCCATTTAAGAAATGATTTCGACCATTTTCTTCGCTTCAGTATAAAATTTTATCTAAATATACTCATTCCTTCATCCCAATAAATTCATAACCTAATGTAGGCCACTGACGAGGACTCTCTACGGGACTTTCGGGCATCCAGCATCGCACGAATGCTCGAAAAGAGTCCCGTGTATGGTCTATCGAGACTACCCTTCGGCGTTCGAGGTAGGAACTTGGAAGCCCATGTATTACATATCCAGAACCACGAAAATTTCTAGCGATTATCGAAAGAATTTCAAGATATTAAGGTCGGAATCACGGACAGTATCACTGTCAATTTTTGTACGGCCTCAGTCATTTTTTTATAATTACATTCTCGGAATGTAAAAATGCGAATCTACCTACTAGGTGGATAGACGAGCACTCAGAAGCTACATACACCAAAAGCTATTTGGTTTGTATTTCAAATTTTGAATTCAGTTGCTTGCTGACAGGTATAGGCTCGTTTACTTGTTTACGCTGTTTGGCTGCATACTTTTTTTTGTAAGATAAGGCTCTTGATGAGAACATGGATTTTAAATTTTTGGGGCCGATCATTCGTAGACATTCAACTTTCGAGAGAAAGGAACAAACACTAGAAATTTTCTTGCTCGCTGTGGAGTCTTGATGGTGAGACTCTCTCTCGAACTAAATCTGCTCGACTGTTTTGGAGTTACATCCATTATCATTCACTTAATAACTCTAAAATACGATCGAATTTAAATTCACCAAAAAGTATATTCCGAAAAGGAAATGATGCGAAATTCTGTGAGGATCGTATTATAAGAAAGTTTCATTTTCACATCTAACCTATTCGTCAAGTTCGGCTGAAATTCTGCATGAACTTTTGAGTCGACATATTTCATCCAAGATACCATATTTCAGTTGGATCGAATCTGAAATCTTGAATATATGGTGACATTAACATTTCGGATCTGCTGAATCATCGGGTGGAATTTGAGGAAGCATAATTTTGATGCTCGCAAATAAAGCCGCTTTGTGAATATCGAATCTTCAAGTACTTTCTTTCGGAAATTATTGTGCTCTCGAGAGGCAAACTTTCATATATCTTGAAAAATATGTTACTAAAAAAACCTAATGCTTATGTTATAATCAACATACGAATAGAATTATTTATTATTAAGTGTTCATTATTGAAAGTCTCCAACTTTTTTCAAGGAACCTATTTATAAACGGTGATTCCACCTTCCACCTTTCTCTTGAATCTGTTTCTGTGGAGAAATGTTCGCAGTTTATGTTAAAAGGAAACTTTTAAAATGCAATCAGTCACAAAGTTTTTTCCTTATTTTTCAAAATTCGACGAAACGGAGAAATTATGTAGGTACTATTCACCTTTGACGACGAAGCAACAGTTCGTATATCGTCTAAATATTGGTGCAATGTGTAAGAATAAGAATTTATAATTATTTTTTGGTATGATTTCATTAGGCCCTAAGAACTAAAAAACTCAATTCGTGTAGGTGAAAAAAAATAAACGTCATTAGAAAACCGGCTCGTAATTCAGTTTCGGGAAAAATATACTGTATTCAATCGTACTAGTGTATTTCAATGAAACCTGGTATATGCAATTTTTTTATTTTTAGACAAACTCTGATAATCTTGCAAAACAAAAGAAGAAAGAACCTAATGAAACTTTTAATAACGACAATAACAAATGTTCCGTTTAAAGATTTTTAGTTATCTCATAGTCGGGTCAGAAATATCGACCTCCGAACTTTTCACAAACGATTCATTTTACATCAACCAGACGATTTTATGGTTCGAAAGAATGCCAGATGTTGTTTTGATACACTTTTTTATGCATGCCTCAGTGCACCTGCTCCATACGAGTATGGTTAACAGTGTTGCCATTTACGGAGGTGACAACGAACTGAATGTCTCTTCGACTTATTTCTCCATATATAGGACGGCGCACTAGCGCTGGTGGTATATAGCTGAACTAAAAGATTGTACAGTACAGAAATATGGTGCGTTCTGACCTCAAAACGATTTTTTGATATGTTGATCCTGTCATGTATTGTTAAAGGGTTTACTACGCCGCTGCCTTAACAGGTGTTGGTCCGGCTGAATTGTTCTTATGTTTCACATGTATGTTTTGTATTTTATTGAATAAAGATTCAGTTTACCCAGACGATGTGTATCATTCAGATGGTATCTGACATGGCGCAGTCGGTAATTTTTTAAAGAACAGTATAGTGCAAAGTTTTGAAAACAGTGAATTATTAATCATGGGAGATTATCGAGGAATAGCACAAATGAATTTCAGTGGTAATTTGGCTGAAAACTGGAAATTGTGGAGGCAAAAATTTGAAAATTATCTGGTTGCTTCGGAAATCAATAAAAAAGACGAAGATATTCAAATTGCTCAACTTCTTCACTATATTGGAGAAGAAGGAATTTCGATTTATAATACATTCACGTTTGCCGAGGAGGAAGAAAAACATCTACTACAAAAAATCTTGAATAAATTCGAAGATCATTTTCTTCCGAAAAAAAACCTTTCATATGTTAGGTTTATGTTTTTCACGAGGAAGCAACGTGAGTGTGAAACAATTGAACAGTTTGTCACCGATTTGAAAAATAAAGCGAGATCATGTGAATTCGGAGATCTCAAAGATAGTCTCATCAAAGACATTATGATATGCGGATTGTTGAGTCAGAATCTCAAAGAAAAACTTCTACAAGTGGATGAAATCAGCTTGGAAGATGCTGTGAAAATGTGTCTAACAGTGGAAAAATCACGTGAACAGTCAAGTCAAATGACGGGTTCCACTCTAGATGTACAGGCTGTGGGTTGTTATCAAAACACTGGATACAGAAAAAAAACCAGGACAAACGAACGATGCAAGGAGACGTTTCGATGCAGTGTCCAGTAACCGTGAACGGCCATTTCGAGGCGACTCCGTCAGGCCACCAAGGATGGAATCATCGAGAGACGACGGTGTGTGTTTCAGGTGCGGTATTGTGCACGAAAGAAATCGGTGTCCGGCTTTCGGAAAACAGTGCCGAAAGTGCGGTTTGAAAGGTCATTTTTCGAAAGTGTGCAGAAGAAAAATGATAAACCAGCTAGAAATTGAAGATAGTGAAACTGAGGAGTGCGATGGAAAATCCGTATTTGTTTATAGTATAGGAAGTAATCTTAACAGAGTAAATTCATCTTGGTTTGCTTCTATTCTGGTTAACAATACGTCATTCATAGATTTCAAACTTGATACGGGCGCTCAGGCAAATTTAATTTCGTTAAATAATCTGAAACTAATTGATGTATCGAGGGAGTTTATTATTGAAAGCGATATTTTGTTAAAATCCTATACAAACAACTCGTTACCAGTTTTGGGAAAATGCTACCTAAATTGTAAACATAAAGAAATCGAATGCATACTAGAATTTTACGTTGTAGAATCAAAATACGATTGTTTATTGGGACTTGAAGGGTGTGAAAAATTGAATTTGATTAAAAGAATTGATACGATTAAAACTAATGAAAAAGATAGAAATGAGGAAATAATAAGTAAAAACGAGGATATATTTTCAGGATTAGGGTGCTTACCAGGCGATTACCATATTGATCTGGAAGAAAATTTTAAACCAGTAATTCACCCCCCGCGTAAAGTTCCTATACCATTATTAGAAAAATTCAAAAATACTTTGGCCAAATTAGAAAAATCAAAAATAATCAGAAAAATCGAAGAACCTACAGACTGGGTAAATTCAATCGTAATAGTCAAGAAAAATGACGGTACTCTAAGAATTTGTTTAGACCCTCGAGATTTAAATTTAGCCATAAAACGGGAGATTTTTCAGATACCAACTATTGACCAGGTAACATCTAAATTAGCAGGAGCTCAGTTTTTTAGTAAATTAGATGCGAATAGCGGATTTTGGCAAATTCGTCTCGACGATGAAAGTGCGAAGTTGTGTACGTTCTCGACTCCTTTTGGCAGATATTGTTTTTTAAGGATGCCATATGGCATCAAGTCCGCTCCAGAAATATTTCAAAAACGTTTTAAACAAATTTTTGATATAGAAGGAACAGAACTATACATTGACGACCTGATAGTGTATGGTAGGACTAAAGCGGAACATGATGAAAGATTAGCACAAGTTTTTGCAAGAGCTCGTAAACATAATGTTACTTTTAATAGAGACAAATGTGAATTCGGATTATCGGAAATAACTTTTTTGGGTCACACATTCACTAAAAATGGGTATTTTCCTACACCCCAGAAAATTTCAGCAATTAAAAATTTTCCTCAGCCAAAAAATAAAAAAGACGTTCAAAGATTTTTGGGCATAATAACTTATGTCGGACGATTTATTCCTAACTTGTCCAATTTGAACTCTCCACTTAGAGAATTAATTAAAAATGATGTATATTTTCATTGGACAGAAAAACACACGAAATCATTCGAAGAACTGAAAAAAAAATTAGTAGAACGTCCCGTTTTACAATACTACGATGTCAACAAACCAGTTGTAATTTCGGTTGATGCAAGTAAAGACGGTTTGGGAGCTTGTTTGCTTCAAAATAAATTGCCAGTAGCTTACGCAACACAAGCATTGTCCGAGGTACAGCAAAGATGGGCTCAAATAGAAAAAGAATTGGCGGCCATATTATTCGGTTGCGAAAAATTTTACGAATACATATATGGGAGAAAATTTGTCGTTGAAACTGATCATCGGCCCCTACTTGGCGTATTCAAAAAACCACTTGTATCCTGCCCTGCACGTTTGCAGCGGATGGTTTTGCAATTACAAAAATTCGATTTTGAACTCATTTTCAAACCTGGTAAGGATTTGTTCATATCTGATGCCTTGTCCCGTGCTGTAAGTAAAAACGATACTGAATACAATTTTGAGAACGAATTAGATGTTTGTGTAATTGAAAATAATTGTGAAATGACAAATAAAAAATACATGGAGTTAGTTAGGTTGACAGCAGAAGATGTTGAACTCAAACTGTTGAAGACATTTGTGATAAATGGTTGGCCAAAAACAATCAAAAAGGTTCCAGATTCCATCAAACCCTATTTTAAGTACCGACATGAAATAGTTGAAGCTAACGGAATAATGTTCAAGGGAAATCAAATTTTGGTTCCGATCAAAATGAGAAACGAAATTATTGAAAAAATTCATTACGGTCATTTTGGAGTAATTAAATGTAAAAATAGAGCAAAACAATCATTTTTTTGGCCGAACATGTGTAAACAAATTGAAAATCGAGTACTTAATTGTAGAATTTGTCTCAGATATCGAGTATCTAATACAAAAGAAGAACTGGTATTGCATGAGATTCCAAAAACTCCATGGTATAAAATAGGATGTGACATTTTGTATTTAGGTAGTTTAATGTATTTGCTGGTTGTAGATTACTACACAAAATGGGTTGAATTGATTCCACTAGATTCAAATGCTTTCTCTGCCACAGTAATAGTATCCCTTAAGGATTTATTCGCTCGATGGGGAATTCCTGCAATATTGGTCTCTGACGGTGGTCCACAGTTCAGTTCAGGGAAATTCAAAGAATTTTCCGAACAGTGGAGCTTCGTGCATACAATGTCTAGTCCTCGTTACCCCCAATCAAATGGGATGGTGGAGAGAACAAAACAAACTATAAAAAAAATATTGCGTAAAGCTGTTGAAGAGAGTAAAGAAATTCAATTAATTTTACTGATGTACAGAAATACTCCTACTGAAAGTGGATTTTCACCATCCCAGTTGATGATGCAACGAAATCTCAGAGACATTCTCATTAGCTCTGATCAGGAATTAAAACCTCTTAAAGTTGATTATGATTTTTATAATGAAAAATTGAAAGAGCTAGGAATGAAACAAAAATACTATTATAATAAGAATTGTCATAACCTCAAACCTGTACCTATGAATAGAGAAGTAAGGTATCAGAAGCATTTGGGATCTTCTTGGTCATTTGGTCGAGTCATTGATAAACCAAGAGAACGGTCATACGTAGTTAAAGCCGAAGATGGATCCTGTTTAACAAGGAATCGCAGATTTATTGAAACTCTGCCGGATGGCCATGAAAATCAAAGTCCATGTAAACAAAAAATCAAAAAGGATGTCATAACGACTCCTGAAAACAAGGTTTCTGACCATAGTGACTATGATGATAGTTCAGATACACCAATTTCATTTGATACTAGTACTGAGAACGAGATATTCAATGTTCCGGGTACCTCATCATCTGGTAGGATAATTAAGAAGCCAGATAGATTAATGTATTAAATTTATTTTTTCTTTTGATTGTCTCACTATTTTCTTTTTGTAAAAGGAGGGAAGATGTCATGTATTGTTAAAGGGTTTACTACGCCGCTGCCTTAACAGGTGTTGGTCCGGCTGAATTGTTCTTATGTTTCACATGTATGTTTTGTATTTTATTGAATAAAGATTCAGTTTACCCAGACGATGTGTATCATTCAGATGGTATCTGACAGATCCCTGAAGTCTCCTGAGTCTAACAAGCTAAAAAACAAGGCAAAACGTTGTGACCTCCGATTTCGGAGGTGAGAGCGTTATATATGAGGTGACAACGCTTGTTGAGTTTATATTTTGGAGGTGACAATGACCATTAATAACTATATATATATATATATATATATATATATAATATATATATAATCTGGGTGGTTCCCTCATTCACATACACCGCTGGGGTTCTGAGCTGGTCGAAGACAGACCTGCAGCGAGTAGATAGACGTATCCGAACTACTCTCACCGAATATGGTATATTGCACCCTAACTCCGCCATAGAGAGAGTTTACTTACCACGTAGGGAAGGGGGACGAGGTCTGATCAGCATTGAAGAGGCATGTCGGAAAGAGGGGAATAACATCACGAATTACTTCCGAAAAAGTTGTTTACCTGTCCACAGATGGATAGTTGACCAGGAGGAGGCTGCCTCAACTCGCCAAGAGCCCACAGAAGAAGAAGAAAATGAAGACCTTTTTGGAAAGCTCAGAAGAAGTTGGCAAGCTAAACCCTTACACGGAAGATTCTATGGCAGCTTACATCAGGTTGATGTGGATCTTCCAAGCACAAATACCTATCTGGTACAGGGATATCTCTTCCCACAGACGGAGGGGACTTTGTTGGCTGTTCAGGACCAGGTTGTACCGACACGAAATTACTGCAAATTCATAATGCATCAACAATTAGACAACACCAAATGCAGATTGTGTAACGGCGCAGAGGAAACAGTGCAGCATCTCTCCTCCGGGTGTTCAGCAATTGCGGGCACAAAATATCTGACCCGACATAATAATATGGGTAAGGTGGTGCACCAGTTGTTGTGTTTGAGGGAGCAGCTCATCCATCAATTTTCACCACACCATGCCTATACACCACAAACGCTGTTGGAGAATGAAAACACGAAAGTGTATTGGGATCTCACGGTGGTGACAGACCAGGGGGCAGAACACAATAGACCCGACATGGTTGTGTGGAACAAGGTAGAAAAAACAGCTGTTCTTGTCGATTTTGCAGTGCCGATGGATCAGAATCTGACAAAAATATACGGGGTTAAGATCGCTAAATATCAGCCACTCGCCAGGCAGTTGAGAGACATGTGGAAACTGAAACGAGTCGACATAAGACCGCTTATTATAAGCTGTAACGGACTAGTACACCGAAAGACTGTAGAACATCTGAAAGAAATGAATCTACCACCAAACACCCTCATGTGGATGCAGAAGGCTGTGCTTCTGGGAACGGTCAGCATCATTCGAGGTATGATCTATCCGCACTGAATCGGATCATTTTTGGAGCTTTCGCTCCCGAGTGGTTCTAAAAACCCACGAAAGTGTGAATTTAAAAAAAAAAAAAAATAAAAAAAAATATATATATATATATATATATATAAAGACAAGACAATTAGAGATAGTCTCAGCATTCAGCGACTCTATCCGCATGCAAATGGGCATAGATAAATGCGCAGTTCTTGAGGTGAAGAGGGGAAAAATACAAGATACGGAACACCAAACAACCCTCATGAATAATGTGACCATACCGAATCTCAGGACCAATGAATCCTATAAATACCTAGGGATAACACAAGCATTGGAAATAAGAACCTCTGAGATGAAGCAAATGTTCAAAAAAAAATTGTACACCAGAGTGAACTTGCTCCTTAAAGCCAAACTCAGCTCGAAACCTCTGTTCACAGCCATAAACATCTGGGCAATGCCAAGCATAATATACTCCTTTGGTGTGCTGACCTGGTCGACGACCGACCTCCGTGAGTTAGACAGAGCGATAAGAACAATGCTCACCAGATACGGAGTCCATCATCCACACTCATCCACAATTAGACTCTACCTTCCACGACAACACGGAGGAAGAGGACTACTTAATCTTGAAGCCACCCATAGTAAGAATATCGACAGTCTAAGGAACTACTTTCACATGAGCAACTCACCTCTATTCCGGGCCATTTGCGAGGCTGATGATAATCTCTCAGCGCTCAAGTTATCCATGCAGGAAATATATATATATATATATATAATTTTTTTTTTCCCACCGTCTAGCGGGTTGGTGCATGAGACAACCGGGCTGAGTGTTTCAGCCAAGATTGTTCTCAGGAGCTAGTCAAGAACTTCCTCACTATCCGCGTGGTGCCCAGTATCACCTCTTTCTGGGCTTGACTAATCAAGTAAGTATCTAGTTGTAGCCTCCTTGTATTCTCCAGCATGTGGGCCTCCACCAAGCCGTTCACCGATATTATAAGCGGCAGTATAGACGTCTTCCTGAGGCCATAGATCTCCTTGAGCTCAAATGCGAGATCGTGGTACTTGCTGACCTTCTCTGTGTACGCCCTGGTGATGTTGTCGTCAGCGGGGACCGTCACGTCTATTATTTGTACAGACTTGTCGGTTTTATTGAACAGCACTATGTCTGGGCGATTGTGTGCTATAGCCCTATCCGTGACCAAGGCTGTGTCCCAGTACAGCTTGTAGATGTCATTCTCCAGCACATCACGTGGTTGGTAAGTATATAAGTTGCCTTTACTTTGCAGCAGGCCTCTCTTCGTCGCTATTTCCCTATGGTATACTCTGGCCATGGCGTTATGGCGTTCCATATAGTCTTTAGGTGCCAGTATAGGGCACGAGGACGTGATGTGCTGTATTGTCTCCAGGGCTTTGGAGCACCTTCTACACAGGTCGGAGGGGATGTTGCGGCCAGTTATTCTCTTTATATAGGCTCGAGTTGGCACCACCTGGTCCTGGATAGCTACAATCCTTCCTTCGGTCTCGGGGAAAAGGTACCCTGCCTTCAGGTAAGTTAATGACTCAGTTCTTATAATGCTATCAGATTTTAAATTTCCAGGGTATCTGCCGTGAAGAGTTTTGCTGTGCCACTCCTCCGAAAGCTGTTCCAGTGATTGTCCCCTGAGATTTACCGAGGACTTCGTCAGCTGTAGGGCCGAGTACTCATCTGCCTGGCACACGGTCTTAAAAAGGGGTAAGTTTCTTGATCTGAAATAGTCTCTCATCTGTAATACTATTTTATTGTGTGTTATTAAGATGTTTTGGAGTCCTCTGCCACCTTCATGTCTGCCCAAGTACAACCTATTCACCGAGGAATGGGGGTGATGGATTCCATACCTAGTGAGGAGCTTTCTGGTTTGGATGTCTAGTGCTTGCAGTTCTGCGGCTGTCCAGCGTACTACTCCGAATGAGTAAGTAATACAGGGCAAGGCCCATATATTTATCGCAGTGAACAGTGCCTTCGAATTTAATTTAGCTTTCAGAAGACTCCTCAGCCTGGCGAAGTACTTAGTCTTGAAATCATCTTTCACTTCAGGCGTTTTGATGTTGAGGGCCTGCTGTATACCGAGGTACTTGTATGTTTCTTGTTGCTTCAGACATGATATCCTTGACTCGTCCCACAGTTTCATCCCCTGACCTTCGACGATTTTACCCCTCTTGACATTCAGGACCGCGCATTTGTCAAGACCCATTTCCATGCCGATGGTCTGGCTGAAGGAGGACACTATTTCCAGTAATCTCCTCATCTGTTCTTCACTGGCTGCAAACAATTTAAGATCATCCATATAAAGTTGGTGGTTGATTTTCACGTTTCCGGTCTTGTTGATGACGTATCCATGTTTGCTTTTATTGAGGAGCTTACTGAGGAGATTCAGAGCCAGACAAAACCAGAGCGGACTCAAAGTGTCGCCCTGGAAAATTCCGCATTTGATGGCCACCTCCTTTGACACGCTTGTTCCGCCTCCACTTTCGATCACTAATGTTGTACGCCAGGTGTTCATGAGGTGTTCTAGCAGATTGACCACCTTATCTGATATTCCGTACAACCTCAATACTTTCAGCAGCCAGGAGTGCGGTACCGAATCAAACGCCTTTTTATAATCGACCCAGGCTATAGATATATTTCGAAGTTTACCCTTCGCCTGCCCGGTGATAATTTGGTCGATTATAAGGAGTTCCTTGCATCCTTTTGCGTCCCTACAGCAGCCATTCTGTTCGAGTGCCAAGATGTGTTCCTTCTTCACGTGTTTCCATATATGCGTTGTGATGGTGCCAGTTAGTAGTTTATATATGGTGGGTAGACATGTTATTGGCCGAAAATTTTTTGGGTCTGATGTTGTGTTTCCCTTTGGTAGCATTATAGTGGTTCCTAGTGTGAAGAAGTCTGGGATAACTGCTGGGTTGGTTAATGCTCGCTGAAAAAGCACAGCAAGTGCTTGATGGGTGCTCGGGAAGTGCTTCCACCAATAATTCTGGATCTTGTCCGGTCCTGGCGCTGCCCAATTGTTTGTTTTCTTCAGCACTTGTTCAATATCCAGTTTGGTAATATTAACCTCTTCCATATTGTGTCTGGAGCCCTCAGCCTCCGCCTCCCTGATCCAACAAGCCGCATCATCGTGTTGCTTGTTCTTACCCCATATTGCCTGCCAGTAGTTGTACATGTCCTCTGTTTTGGGAGGTTCGCCATTACTTACGTTGTTGTCTTCCAGGTTTCTGAAGAATTGCTTTTGATTTTTATAGTACAACTGGTTATTCTGGTACCTCATTGTCTTTTCAGTGTAGCGTTTTATACGATTACCCAGGGCTTTTATTTTTTGTTTCAGGTTATCATTGAGGGTCTCAAGCTTCATCCGGGAGTCAAGTGCTCTTAGATTTATGCGGGCTTCAGAGGCTATCCTGCGGACCGACCTATTGACTCTGTTGGTTACGACCTCGCTATTCAGGTAAGTATGTAGTAGTCCGATGTTTTTCCTAATTTTTCTTACTTTCCTTTCCAGACGGGCTTTCCATGGAGGCTGTTCTCTCTTTGGTTTCCTGTGCGGCTCCGTTAGGCGTTTTCCCATCTCCTCACAAACGGTGGCTGCTCCCGTGTATACCAGATCCACGATGTCTCTCAATGTTGTTGTGCTTGAGATGTGAGATTTAATTACTGCATCTACCACTTTTACCCTTTCCAACATGATGCGCGAGCCCTTCATCCTAGGGATTTTTGGCCTAACTCCGGGGTTTATACCCGCGTATAAGAGGGCATTTCGGTCGAAGACTTGCTTCATCTTTCGAGTCAGTGGGTCGTCTTGGTCTTCTCCCGTTTGTTCTGTTAGCTGTTCTTCCTGTTGGTGAAGCTCTTGTTCTTCTGCTGGTAGCGCTGTCTGTGGCCACATGCTGTGTTCGATTGCTGTTAGTTCGACACTTGAGAGCTTTTCATTTTCTAGTAAGTATCTCACTCGATTAGCTAGCAGATTCGTGTATAGTTGTTTATCTGGTTTGATTTCGTTCCAGATTTCTGTCAGTAGTTGTCGGTATGTTCTTTCCGATGTCCGCTCCAAGTGCTTAGCTATATAATGAGCGCGTATAATTAGGACGTTTTCGTCCTCCGTCCACCGCGCTCTCCCATCTCGTTTCGGTTCCTGAGCGGGACGAGACTCTCTCTCGTCCAAGCTGAGGATTCCTTCCATTCCGTGCAAGGGCCTTGCGGTACCATCTCGGGGGTCTGCGCCGCTCGCACCACAGTCTTCCCCATCGGGCTGAACCTCTGGACGACTCCGAGAGGGGCCAGCCCGTAGCCCCTCGCCGCCCTGTTGATTCTTACTTCTCGTTATGGGAGCTTCAACTTCTCAGTGCCCTAGGGTGCTAACCTGTGGGCCTGGTCAACTCGGGTACGCGGGGACGTCACTCCCCGAAGGCCGAAGCCTCCCTGCGTATATATATATATATATATATATATATATATATATATATATATATATATATATATATAGGGAGGCGCAATGCTTTCGGGGACTGACGGCCCCGCGTACCCGAGTCAACCGGATCCTCAGGTTAGCAGCCTGAGATCTGAAGAATCAGTTGCTCCTATTACAAGAAGCAGAAATCAGGGCGGTAGAGGACAGCGGGCTGGTCCTCTTCGGAGCCGTCTGGAGGAAGAGCCTGCTGGGGTCAGCTGTGGTGCGAGCGGCGCAGCCCCCCGAGATGGCACCGTAAGCCAAGATCTCGTTTCACGGAATGTAAAAGGAAACTTCAGTTTGGACGAGAGAGGATCTCGTCCCGCGGGAGCTCCAAATAGGCGAGATGCGAGAACGCGATGGACGGAGGACGAGAACATCCTCATAATACGCGTTCACTATATAGCGAAGGAAATGCAACCAAGAACAGGCAGGACATATAGAGAGTTACTCACCGAAATATGGAATGACATCAACCCGCAGAAACAATCTTACGCGAACCTTCTAGCGAATAGAGTCAGGTGGCTATTCGAAAGAGAAAAGTTCTCCACCACTGAACTTGACGCAATAGCACAAAGTTATATACCACGTGGTGCTCCGATGAATACAGAATCTGATGAGGGAACAAGAACGGAAACCAGAACACACATACGTATGAGCATACAACCATCCAGGCTGGAGCGTGATTACTACCGAAACCTCCAAAAATACTCGGGACTCTCTCCAAGCAAAAGAGCCAGAATACCGAGAATGACACAATCAAAGGAAATGCTAGAATGTGTCCAAAGAGTCGACAGAACAATGATGAGATACGTCGTTGCGACCACCACACTGAGAGAAATTGTCGATTGTGTTTACGCTGGAGCAATCACAGTATGCGAGGAACTGAAGACAAACATAGGCGAAACCCAACCAACACGCCGCCAAGAACTGATACCACCATGGAAAATGAGGCTGGAAAGAAAAGTTAAAATTATAAGAAAGAGAATTGGCATTCTGCATACTTACCTCAATACGGAAACACCGACCAACAAGATCATGAAAAAAATACGACAGATAGCATCAGAATCACGCATTAGAACAAGTGGCTCGGTCCAAATACTCAGAGAGCAGCTAACTGTTATCCTCGACAACCTGAAACAGAAGTTGAAAGCGTTAGGGAACCGTATAAAACGGTACAACGAAAGAGTAAAGAGGTATAAAAATAACCAGCTATATTATAAAAATCCTAAAGAGTTCTTCCGCAAACTCGAGAACGCGAACACAGCGGGAGGGGTGTACCCAGATGGGAGGGAAATGTTTGAGGTGTGGAAAGGAATTTGGGAGCGCAGGGAGACACATGATGATGGGGCCTTCTGGATAAAGGATGCTGAAAAGGAAGCAGGAAAATACACCATGGAAGATCTAGAAATTATGGAGGAAGACATTATATCTGTCCTTAAGAAATCCAACAACTGGGCTGCCCCGGGGTCTGATAAACTCCATAACTACTGGTGGAAGAACTTCAGGGCAACTCACCGAAAATTGGCCCAATTTTTCCAGGAGGCGTTAGAGGATCCCTCCATCATACCGGACTTTTTCACTCTGGGGATCACACATATGATTCCCAAAGGAAACATCAGTCCCGACCCGAAATCATATAGGCCCATTACATGCCTTCCAACTGTGTATAAAATACTCACTGGAATAATCACCAAACACCTATGGAAGCATATAAACAGGCACAAAATTCTTGCGAAAGAACAGAATGGCTGCAGAAGGGGAGCCCAAGGATGCAAAGAGCTGCTAACAATCGATCACCTCATAGCAAAACAGGCAAGGAGGAAGTTAAGAAATATCTCGGTCGCATGGGTAGACTACAGAAAAGCCTTTGACTCGGTCCCGCACTCTTGGCTTCTCAGAGTCCTGAAACTATACGGTGTATCCAAAAACATTATCGGGCTACTTGAACATCTGATGACCACCTGGAGAACGAATTTAACATACGGCAAAAACGCAACTCCTGAGATAAGGATCTTAACAGGTATCTTTCAGGGAGATAAGCTGAGTACATTGTGGTTTTGTCTGGCCTTGAACCTCCTCAGTAAGCTGCTCAATGAGAATACATACGGATACGTCGTGGACACAAGGTCAAACATCAAAATATCTCACCAACTATATATAGATGACCTCAAGCTATACGCCGCGAATGAGGAGCAGCTGAGAAGCCTTCTAAGAACAGTAACATCCTTCACAAACACCATCAGGATGGAGATGGGGCTGAACAAGTGTGCCGTACTACACGTCAAGAGAGGAAAGTTAACGCACGGAGGAGAAATTCTTGTTCAAAATGAGGAATCCATACAAGAGCTAAACCCAGAAGAAACATACAAGTACCTGGGTATACAACAGGCATTGGAGATAAGAACATCTAACCAGAAAGAAACTTTCAAAAATAAATTCTTCGATAGAATAAAAAAAATCCTCCGCAGCAAACTGAACTCGAAGGCAATGTTTACAGCAATAAACACATGGGCAATTCCAAGCATAGCCTATTCCTTTGGCGTGATAAAATGGTCAAGTACAGATTTGAAGGCAATTGACACGCAGGTACGAGTGCTAATGTCCAAATACGGAATTCACCATCCTCACTCATCGAAGATCAGACTATACATGCCTAGGCACCAGGGAGGTAGGGGTTTACAGAATGTGGAGATGGCCCACAACAAGGCGGTAACAGAACTGAGAAAATATTTTCACTCAAAAAACTCACCGTTTTTCCAATCAATATGCCAAGAAGACCACAACATCACGGCTCTAAATCTGGCATGCGGAAGTTACCCGCCACAGACGCCCTCAGCTGACCAACTGCTGGAGGAGTGGCACGGCAAACCCTTGCATGGCAGGTATCCGGAGGCACTGAAAGATAAAAGTGTAAACAAAGAGAAGTCACTTACCTACCTTAAATCCGGTTATTTGTTTCCGGAGACCGAAGGACGTCTTGCTGCAATCCAGGATCAGGTTGTGCCGACGAGAGCGTACATGAGGCATATCGCAAAAAAGAACATACCAACAGACAGGTGCCGGAAATGCTCTCAAGCCCTGGAAACTATACAACATGTAACGTCCTCGTGCTCCATCCTGGCACCCAGAGAGTACACCCAGCGGCACAATGCTATGGCAAAAGTCCTTCATCAGGCGATTGCCATAAAAGCAGGACTCATACTCACCTCTCGAAGGGTGCACGAATACTTACCCAAGCCCATTTTAGAAAATGGTGAGTTCAAACTCTACTGGGACAACCCGATAATAACGGACAGATCAGTGCCGCACAACAGGCCTGACATCGTAGTCTTCGACAAAGGAAACCGCAACGCAACCATCATTGATATAACCGTCCCGGCAGATGATAACATCAGTAAAGCGTATATAGAAAAGCTTACAAAGTACCATGACCTAGCCTTTGAAATAAAAGAAATACACCAGCTAAGAAAGGTATGGATTTTGCCCCTAGTAATCTCCACGAATGGATTGGTTGAGCGCCACCTGGCCGAGAACACACAGCTCCTGGAACTGGATCAGGAGCTGATAAGTAGAGCACAGAAGGAGGTGATACTCTGGACGACGAGAATCGTCAGAATGTTCCTAACAGCTGCCTAGGAAGTCCTTGGTCATGCAGACCCGGTCTTTCTAGAACAAACTCCCATAATGGTGATTTAAAAAAAAAAAAAAAAAAAAAAAATATATATATATATATATATAAAGACAAGACAATTAGAGATAGTCTCAGCATTCAGCGACTCTATCCGCATGCAAATGGGCATAGATAAATGCGCAGTTCTTGAGGTGAAGAGGGGAAAAATACAAGATACGGAACACCAAACAACCCTCATGAATAATGTGACCATACCGAATCTCAGGACCAATGAATCCTATAAATACCTAGGGATAACACAAGCATTGGAAATAAGAACCTCTGAGATGAAGCAAATGTTCAAAAAAAAATTGTACACCAGAGTGAACTTGCTCCTTAAAGCCAAACTCAGCTCGAAACCTCTGTTCACAGCCATAAACATCTGGGCAATGCCAAGCATAATATACTCCTTTGGTGTGCTGACCTGGTCGACGACCGACCTCCGTGAGTTAGACAGAGCGATAAGAACAATGCTCACCAGATACGGAGTCCATCATCCACACTCATCCACAATTAGACTCTACCTTCCACGACAACACGGAGGAAGAGGACTACTTAATCTTGAAGCCACCCATAGTAAGAATATCGACAGTCTAAGGAACTACTTTCACATGAGCAACTCACCTCTATTCCGGGCCATTTGCGAGGCTGATGATAATCTCTCAGCGCTCAAGTTATCCATGCAGGAAATCCGGCATGCCATAAGAACGGATGAGGAGATGAAGGAAGAATGGAAATCCAAGGCCCTCCATGGCAGGTACCCCGGTCATCTGGAAAGTAGAGAAATTAATAAACAAGAATCACTAAGTTACTTACGAGCTGGTTACCTCTTTCCGGAAACTGAGGGTAGACTGATCGCGATACAAGATCAGGTGATGCCTACCAGAATGTATCTTAAGCATATCGCAAAAACAGATATCCCTTCTGATCGATGTAGAAAGTGTTCGCAGGCTGCTGAATCGATACAGCACATCATATCGTCGTGCTCAATTATGGCTCCTAGGGACTATCTTGAGAGGCATAACGCGATGGCTAGAATTTACCATCAGCAGATGGCGCTGAAGCTGGGCTTGCTTCAGAATGAAGTCGTACAGCACCTATATCAACCTCAGACGCTAATACAGAACCAGCGCTATAGGCTGTACTGGGATGCCACCTTAGTAACGGATATAGGTGTGGCACACAACAGACCCGACATAACACTGTTCGATACAGAAAAAGACACGTGCCTCCTTCTTGACATCACTATACCAGCAGATGAGAACATCACTAGAGCCTACACCGAGAAAATCAGCAAATACGGCAATCTGGCTTTCCAACTGAAGGAGCTATACAGACTCAAAGCGATAAGTATACTCCCGCTTATAATATCCGTGAATGGGTTGGTCGAGAAGCACCTAATAGAAAATACGGAACGACTGTGCTTGGACCGCAAAATAATATCACATGCCCAGAAGCAGGTTGTTCTGCATACTACGCGTATCGTCAGAAAGTTCTTACATGGCCCTTAGCGGAAACTACTGCCTTGACAGCTGTCCGGCATTGGTTTTTAGTACCCGTTTAAAACGGTGGTTAAAAAAAAAAATATATATATATATAACTATATGGGATAAGGGTATTATCGACTCATTAAAGCAAACTCGTGTTACTCTTTTTTCTCAGCCAAGCTTTCGCAATCAGTTTATTGCTTCATCAGGGCTTCTAAAATATAAAAAGTGTCACAAAAGCAACTTAGAATGGCATAAAACAATCTTCTTACCAAAGTTAATCAGAAGATTAATAGACTCCGGAAACATAACTTGAAAATTATGCAAGATCTTAGTAATATCTTACCACAACATATACTCGAAGAATTCAAAAGGAGGCAAACCATTAGTTATAATAAGAAATTCCATCAAGTCAAAAAAATAAATCTAAACAAAATTGAGGCTTTAAAAAACAGTAGAAATCAATGTTTTACTACCCAAGAAAAGTGGTTGAAGAATATAAGCAATAAGTCTATTCCAGATAATGTAAAAACATTACTATCAATGGGATCTAAATTCAGCATTGGTATTACTCAAAGAAATCTAAAAATTGATGATTTAATTTCAGATATTGAATATATTTTGTTGGGTGTTCCAGATGATAGAAAAGATATACAACGAGCCAGAGCAACAAACATAATAACAAATTATATTCAGAAAACTGAACCAAAAAACACTCTCGTTAACAAAATGTACATTGAGACACGTAATTTTCTAATCAATAATGAGGATATCATAGTATTAAATAGTGACAAAGGAGGAGTAACGGTGGTTATGGATAGAGCAGAATACGTAAACAAGATAGAGGAAATTCTTAAGTCCACAGATTTCAAGACATTACCAAGAGATCCAACGCAGACCATTCAAACTAAATGCAATAAACTTATTTCTACACTGAATAATAAAAAATATATAACGAAAGAGCAAGCAGCTAAGATGAAGTCTTATAATTCAGTGAGTCCTAGAATCTATGGAAATCCAAAAGTACATAAACAAGGTAATCCATTGAGACCAATAATTTCCAGTATAAACAGTCCAACTGAATCACTTTGTAAGTTTTTAGCAGAAATCTTGAAGGCAGCATATGATGTTGGAAATCCTTATTATTTAAAAGATTCTTTTGAATTTGCTGGGAATACTAATGACTTTTTGTTACCAGCAGATTATGAGCTGGCATCTTTAGATGTTGTGAACTTATTTGGTAATCTTGTGAAAGATCAGATAATCCATGTTCTCAACCTTAGATGGGATACAATAAAACAACATACTCTCATAAACAAGGATCTGTTTATGCAATTGATCAGCTTTGTACTAGATAACAATTATTGCACATTCATGGATAAATTTTATTTACAAGTATCAGGTTGTGCCATGGGCTCAAAATTAAGCCCAATATTAGCTCAGTATGTTATGGACCATCATTTGGACGTTTGCATTCCTAAATTATCTTTCATTATACAATTAATTCGAAAGTTTGTGGATGACCTAATTGTAGCTATACCAAAATCAGGTAGAGATGAACTATTAGAGTGTTTCAATGCCCAAAATATAAAAATCCAATTCACTATTGAAATAGAAGATGAAAATTGTTCAGTACCTTTCCTTGATTGTAGATTGTATAGACAAAATCAAACTATTAAAATTGATTGGTACAGAAAACCAACATGCTCTGACAAATTTATTAACTACCATTCTAGTCATCCATTACACATGAAAGTGAACTTCATAAAAGGCATGAGAAATAGATTAGAAAGAATATGCCATAAAGAATATTTAAAAGGAAGTTTAGATAAATTATACAAAATGCTGATTGATAACTCGTATCCACCCTCTATGTTAAATAAATTACTGTTTTCCTCAACTTACACAGAGAATAATACGTTGCCTTCACCTGCAATAACTACCCAACCCAACGATCAAAACCAGGAACAGTGCATTCTTTATGGATCTCTTCCTCACATAGAAAATGTTACACCAAAACTTAAGAATATATTCAGAGGAGAGAATATAAAAATATCAACTTATAATTCCAAAACGGTTAATAAATTATATTCCAAGCTCAAAGATCCAATCCCTATAAGATTGCAAAGTGATGTAGTTTACCAAGTAAGATGTTTGGACTGCAGAGAGAATTATATAGGCCATACGTCTCAATGGCTAAAAAGCAGATTAGCCATTCACAAAAGTGATGTCAAAACGAATAAAGAAAGATGTGCACTTGCAATACATGCCTACCAGAATGATCATCGAATAGATTTTGAAAACACTGAAATTTTAAAGAAAGAAGGAAATTACCATAAAAGAATCATACAGGAAATGATCCAAATTCATAAATTTGAAGCTTCAATTAATAAGAGAACGGATGTACAAAAATTAAGTAATATATATTCATACCTCTTAACGAAAATCAAGAATAACAATACGGATAATAGGTAGATAGAGTGGAAAAGAAATTACCGAGACCATTTCCAGTGATATTGATTTTTGATTAATAGTGACATACGTCTAATTTGTTTATAAAAATGTCTGAATTTGATACACTAGAACATTTCAAATTTTAAATTATTGTAAATTCAATTCCAATTTTTATTGATGTTTTAATGTTCTGTAGTAGCTGTTCATGGTTTCACTTCAATCTCAACTTTGGTAAGAAGATTGTTTTATGCCATTCTAAGTTGCTTTTGTGACACTTTTTATATTGTAGAAGCCCTGATGAAGCAATAAACTGATTGCGAAAGCTTGGCTGAGAAAAAAGAGTAACACGAGTTTGCTTTAATGAGTCGATAATACCCTTATCCCATATAGTTAATTGTACTACGATTCTGATTATTCTTCTATATATACAGGGTGTTTGGTAATTCGACGTGAACCTTGGAAAGGGATATACTAGACGTCATTTGCAGTGAATGGCGTCGAGTAAAGCATGGTCCGAAAACCTATGGTTACGAAGATATCGCGATTTTTCAACTTTTTTGAAATTTTCTGCTTCGTTATCGAAAATAATTAATTTTGTGAAAACTACTCGGCTCTAAATATTCAATGAATATTTTTTTCAAAGCTGAGGAGATAGTCCTCATTTCTTGCGAAAAGGTATTCACTAAAAATTCAGATAACACGAGATATACAGTGTCATAAATGGCTGCACCTGTTTTCCTCATAAAATCTTGATAAAACAATTGAGAATTACTCGAAAAAAGTATTATGAACTTGGTGTACAAATGTAAGGAAAAACTTCCCTGTTTCATCAGCTTTCCAAAAAGGTACATTTGTCAATAATTCCTTCATGCAATCAAAAAATATGGCCGGAAAACCAAGCAGACAACAGACTTTTTCGAGTCATTCAGATATCCTATTATCCTTTATTTCATTCGGCGTGATTAGTAAGCCGTAAGCGGGCCATGGTTCGATCACTAAATGACTCGAAAAAGTCTGTTGTCTGTTTGGTTTTCCGGTCATATTTTTTGATTACATGAAGGAATTATTGACATATGTACCTTTTTGGAAAGCTGATGAAACAGGGAAGTTTTTCCTTACATTTGTACACCAAGTTCATAATACTTTTTTCGAGTTATTCTCAATTGTTTTATCAAGATTTTATGAGGAAAACAGGTGCAGCCATTTATGACACTGTATATCTCGTGTTATCTGAATTTTTAGTGAATACTCTTTCGCAAGAAATGAGGACCATCTCCTTAGCTTTCAAAAAAATATTCATTGAATATTTAGAGTCGAGTAGTTTTCACAAAATTAATTATTTTCGATAACGAATCAGAAAATTTCAAAAAAGTTGAAAAATCGCCATATCTTCGTGACCATAGATTTTCGGACCATGCTTTACTCGACGCAATTCACTGCAAATGACGTCTAGTATATCCCTTTCCAAGGTTCACGTCGAATTACCAAACACCCTGTATATATATATTTTTTTTTTTAATTTCACACTTCTCGTGGTAGTCGTGATACCCGGGCGCACGCGCCAAGAGTACCTCCGTGAGCTAGTGGGGATATATTATTTTTCTCACTATGCTGACAGTTCCCAGGATTACTGCTTTCTGCATCCACGTGATGGTGTTGTGCGGCAGGTCCAGTTCATTTAGATGTTGAGTGGTCTTTCGGTGTACGAGGCCATTCACGCTTATTATTAGGGGCATTATAGTCACTGCTTTGAGCCTCCACATGTCCTTCATTTGCTGTGCCAGTGCCTCATATTTGGATATTTTTTCGGCATAGCTTTTCGCTAGGTTGTTATCTTGCGGCACAGCAAAGTCAATAATAATGACGGTCTTCTTTTTGTTATCCCATACCACCATGTCCGGTCTATTGTGTTCCACACCTCTGTCTGTTGTGACTGCCAGATCCCAGTATATTTTGTGCTGTTCGTTCTCTACTATAGTTTGTGGTTTATATATGTGGTGTGGTGTGAAGTGTTGGACTAGTTGTTTTTGGAGGCATAGTAGTTGATGAACGACTTTACCCATATTGTCATGCCTGCTGAGATATTTCGTGCCTGCTATTGTGGAGCATCCTGAGGACAGGTGCTGGATAGTTTCTTCGGCCGCGTTGCACATCCTGCATTTAGTGGATTCCACTTGTTGTTTCAAAATATGCTTCACATATGTTCTGGTTGGTACAACCTGGTCTTGGATGGCCAGGACTGTTCCTTCCGTCTGGGGAAATAGGTAGCCTTGTACCAGGTAGGTATTTGAGTTCTTTATATCTACATCTGGTTGGTGTAAACTTGTGTAAAATCTTCCGTGTAAGGCTTTTGTTTTCCAGCTCTGTCTTAATTTTGCCGGTGGGTCTTCTCCTGCGTCCTGCTCGTTGTGTGTTTCAGCGAACTGGGTCGATATCCATTGATGTACAGGTAAGTTGTTCTCCCTGAAATAATCTCTAATTTTTCTTTCCTCTTTCAGACAGATGTGTTGCAAGCTGCTCAACCCACGTCCTCCTTCTGTTCTGGGTAAGTAAAGCCTCTCTATTGCCGAATTTGGATGTAGCATGCCGTTCTGTGTGAATGTTGTTCTTATTCTTCTGTCCAGTCTCTCCAGATCTGTTTTGGACCAATCAAGGATTCCAGACGTATAGGAAAAAGTTGGTATGGCCCAGGTGTTGATGACTGTGATTTTGTTTTTTGCTGACAGTTGTGAGCTGATTATTTTCTTAACTCGTCTGATGAGTTCTGTTTCTGCAGCATTTTTATTTTCTTTCTGTTTTATTTCATACGTCTGTTGTATCCCTAGGTATTTGTATGTGTTCTCCGTCCCAAGGTTTGCCATTTCTCTTCCATCCGCCATCTTTATGTTCTCTGTTTCTACCAGCTTTCCCCTCTTAACTTCCACCGTGGAGCACTTTTCTAGTCCAAACGACATCCCAATATCTGCGCTGAAACCTCTCACGAGTTCGACTTCTCCTTCGAGTTGTTTCCTCCCTCTAGCAAACAGCTTCAGATCATCCATATAAAAAAGATGGGTTATTTTGGTTTGCTCGTTGATTGTGTAACCGTACGCTGATCTATTTAGCATGTTGCTGAGGGGGTTCAAAGCGAGGCAAAACAGCAGCGGACTTAATCCATCGCCCTGGAATATGCCGTTCTTAATTCTTATTTCTTCTGTCCTATAGTTGATTGTTCGTGTTTTAACGGACAGTGTTGTGCGCCATGTTGACATTAGGCTTTTGACTAGGTTTATTATCAGTCTGTTTACCTTGTAGATTTCCAGGATTTCAAGCAGCCAGGAGTGTGGTATCGAATCATATGCCTTCTGGTAATCGATCCAGGCCATCGATATGTTCTTCAGTCTCTTTTTTGCCTGTTTGGTGAGCATCTTGTCGATCACCAGAAGTTCTTTACATCCACGTCCTTTCCTCTTGCACCCATTCTGCTCCCATGCCATTATGTTATTGTGTTTTAGGTGGCTTCGGATTTTATGGCCTGTCGTTGAGGTGAGTATTTTGTATGCTGACGGTAAACAGGTTATTGGTCTGTAGTTTTGGGCCTGCGTCAGATCACCCTTCTTTGTGAGCATGAGGGTGGTTCCCTGTGTGAAATATTCCGGTATAGTGCGCGGATCTTCTATAGCCTTTCTTATCAGTCGTGCCAGTGCTTGATGTGTGTGTGTGAAAGATTTCCACCAAAAATTCTGTATGTGGTCTATACCCGGTGCTGTCCAGTTCTTCATTCTTTTAATAGTTTCTTTCACATCTTCTTCGGTTATGGTTATCTCGGGCATTTCCCGCACGTTGTCGTGTTCTCTCTTTTCACGCTCTATCCACGCCGCTGTTTTCTTGTGTTCGCCTCTATTTGTCCAGATTTGTGTCCAGTACTGTCGCATGTCCTCTGGGTGTGGTGGGTTCGTCGTTTTCTCGTCTTTCTCTTTCTCTAGCTTCCTGAAGAACTGTCTTTGATTGTTGGAGAATAGGTTATTATCTTTAAATCTTTGGGTTCGTTTGTGGTATCTTCTCAATCTATTTCCTAGTGCGGCTATTTTGTGCTTTAGTGTTTCTGTGTAGACTTTAAGTTGTTCTCGCTGTTCTGACTTGGTTTTTGATTTGATCTTCAGCTTGAAAATGTATTTCTCTGTCTTCTTTTCAACTTTTTTGCTAGGGTTCGTGGTGTTTACGTATGCATGTAGGATACCTATCTCTTTTCTTAAGTTTGTTATTTTCTTCTCTATCCTCTGTTCCCATGGTGGTCTAGGTTCTTTATGTTCTTCTTGGGTTCGGTGTTCTGTTTTGCTTTCTAAAATGATGTTTGTGACGGTAGCTGCAGAGTAGATGGTGTGGCATAGTTCTTCGAAGTTTTTTGCGTTGTTGAATGCTGGCTTCAGGGTGGTATTCACGGCTTGGATGATCTCCTTTGTGTTCTTATTTTGAGTGATTTTGGTGATTTTTGGTCTGGCCTCCATCATTATTCCCTCCCATTTCAGGTTGACTTGTTCGTAGATTGTTCGTATTCCGTCTGTATGTTCATCCTGTTCCGTCTCCATTATTTGTTGTTCCTCCTCATTCTGTTCATCATCGTTCCCTGGCTGTTGTGCGATTGTGCTTCTCCGTTGTATGCTTCTTCTTATGTTTCGGATGGTTCTGCCTGTCGAGGCTCTTATTGCGTTAGATTTCATCGCCTCGACTTCATCTGGTGCGAGCAGTTTTCGAGTTTTTATGTTCTTAACCTGGGCAACTAGGTGTTTTCCCGTAAATAACTTTTCCGGGTGTTGTTCCGCCAACCTTGCCGCGTACTTCTTGGTGTTCGTTTCCCCCTCTGTAGCTTCAAAGTATGCACTGAGTAAACTGACGTTCATCTCCCTCGTCCAGTGCTGCCTTTTTCTTCGGGTTAAAGCGGGATTGTCTTGTAACGACATGTCCAAGCTATTCCCCTGTGCGGTCCTATTTGATCTGCGAGGCCTTGTGGTACCGTTTCGTAGAGTGGCGCCACTTGCTCCACCTTCCTCTACTAGGGACTGTAGTGGTCTTCCCCCAGGCGCAATCCCCACGCCGGGAGCGTTATCCGAGGCTTCGTCCATTGTGTCGAAAGCATATTTTTCACAGTAAGGGGGGTGCTAACCCTCTAACTGGTTGACTCGGGTACGCGGGGGCGTCACTCCCCGATGGCTTTTCACCACCCTGCATATATATATATATATATATATATATATATATATATATATATATATGACTAACGTAGAGTTCCGAGACATTTGAGACCAGCTAACCGCGAGTTCCAGGACATTTGTATAGTTCCGGGACGGTCTTGGAAATGATATATGTCTAACGTTGACTTCCAGGACCCAAATGTTAGTTCCAAGACAGTCTTGGAAGTGATATATGACTAACGTTGACTTCCAGGACCCTGATATATACCTACTTCATAGTTCTAGGACGGTTTCGGAATTGTAGTTTTCACAATATACCAATTGTTTTCCTCGTTGAAATGATCCGAATTACTTTTTCCTGTATCTCATTTATTCTCATTCGAATGTCCTGCATATCATAAATAATGAATACCTACGCTACGAAAAAACTATTTATTCATTTTGTTTTATAGATCTTTATATTGTTCAGAGGATGATGGTGTTTTTTCATCAGTATCCTTGAGGTACAAACGAAAGTGTTTAGGTTGCAAATACTTACTAATAAGTTACTAATGATTCCAAAATTTTTTTTTATTTTCGAAATTGTGGCATCTAACTTCGCATGTAAAGGGTGTCATTTAGGTTAGGTTACAAACGAAAATTTTCATGTTACAAATAGGTACTAACTAATGATCTTTTCACTCGAGACTTTCATCATTATTCACAATAATATCAGAAGAACTGTTATAAATATTTCATAACCTTTAAATGTCCATCCCTTCTCATTATTAAAACGTCGCAAAAAACTACAGACGGAATAAACTGCAATTCAATATTCACTCCCTGGACTGCAGTTTCCAGCTGAATGCTTTACTATTAGATTTTTTTTTTCAATTCATGTATACCAGTTCTATTTGGGAAAATTTGGATTTTTGCTAAATTGCGTATAAACAATGAGTTTCGCATAGCTCATGTTTAAATTAAATGATCCGAATATTTTTCTAGGAAATTTGACTAATCTCAATCTCTGCAAGGACTTTAATATCATCAGTAAGAAAAGAATGAACTATTGCTAGCATAAAATAGTATATTATTTCATTAGGAGGAGAAGTGTCACTTTTCGTGGCGAGCTTGAGTTTATCCGCCGAACGGAGTGAGGCGGATAATTGAAAGCGAGCCACGAAAAGTCACTTCTTCTCCGAATGAAATATGCTATTTTATTTCCAAACGTTTTCAAATTCATGAAAATTGTACATTTAATGTAACTTTATCAAATAAAAATGACGTTTGAATTGGAAGTTTTTGTATTCTATGCATCTATGTTCATGGTAACCAAGTATAATCTTTTTTCGTAGCAACACTTTACCTGCCGCCGGAGGGAAAAGTAAATATAAGTAAACATAAGAAATAGAACTTTTCGATGATTCTGTCAGTCGAGAACTGACGTTGTTATCGTACGTTTGGAAATAAACAATATTTATAGGAATAAAAATGATCAATGATGACAAAAACCCTACCCTTCAGGACAGATACAGAACAAAGTCAGATATAAAGCAAAATCTGAAAAATACGTCTTTCGGTTGTATTGATATTTCGATTGTCTCAGTATTAGGTATTAGAGTTTAAAGAAAAAACATTAATTTATGAACCCAATAGTTCAATTATGTCATAAGCTCCAGCAATATTCCACCTCAGCAGAAACATAGGACAAATTCTATAAATATGTAGTATGTAGCTATTTTTATATCCATTTGTTTTTGGATGACCTCCGTATTATTTTCCTTGGACTGAAAATATGCGATAATTGTGAGTACCTATATTATGTACAGACATATAATGGTGGGTTTCACAAAGGTCTGTCAAATCTGAAATCAGTTGTTCTCGAATCAAAATTTGAACATCGAATCAACACTGATCCGGTGTCACAAACAATATTCGTGCCGTCAAAAACAACGATGAACTGATTGAGGTATGAATTCGACAACGCCGCGTATTTCGAGATTTCTCATTTCTCGAGCGTAACTGAGCTCATAGCCTCACATGCGTCACCGTAAGCTGACTGCACTGCTGACAAGTGACGAATACGGCGGGCATTAAAATTAAATGAATATTGTTGTTGTATGAAGGTGAAATTCTTCAAGTAGAGAAAATTATGGACGAAAAATGCAGTTAAGGGAAGCACAAGACTTTTCCCTGACAAAATCGTAAGTTCAAAGCGTATTCTTGTGATATGTCCATAACCTACATTATTCTTATTGTATTATTTTTCTATTTCAGAAACAGAATGAAATGTGAGGAAGAGCATTACGAAAATATGTAGAATTATAAGGAATCCTGGAACTGCATTAACAACATACTGAATTATGCACCTCGTCAGAGTAGAAGAAGTAATATCTATTATGATAAACAAACATATTTCCTGTATTATGGTTTGTTTACATTCACAGCACAATGTAGGAGTAGGAATTACTCACTAAGAAATGTGCTAAATGAAATGAAGGTAGTTGCATGGAAGAATTAATTCTCAGTTCTTAATAAATTTTATAGTTTTCAGATTTTGAGATTCGAATTGAAAAAACCAACTATTTTGATGGAACTGTCATGATTTTATCAAAAGGTGTACTATATTGTCATAATACATGGACAAGTATTCAATATAGGTACATAATTAAATCCATTATTATTGATTTGCAAGAAATAATCGTAAGGGGCCAATGATACTGGATGGTATGGTTCAAGGCAGTGGCAATGATTTTCTTGGTTGATTAATGAAGCATGAAGCTTAATTTTTGTTGGATTTCAAGTATATCATTGTTTATAATTAAATTGCAATATAAAGAATGTAAATTGGATAATAAAGACATGTTTTACTACAGTATTGAATATTTACCAATTCGTTCTAAATTTTCTTCAAGTAAATTAATATTATGAGGCTTAATTTTTTTATTGAGGATTATTTTAATTCCACACATATTGAATAGAGAAATGCTAATCATAAAATACAGTTTGTTTATATTTGAATGATAATGATTCATCAGTCATTGTTTTGAATGAAGAACAACCTTGTGAAGGTCACAATACAGGTAACGTGATGTCAATTTATTTCTGGATCACATGGCTGAAATACATTTTGATAGACTATCTGATAAAAATCCAGTCATAATTGTATGCAGTAGGAACTGTATTCAATGTTTTAGTGAAAATCAATAGGTAATAGTTTCTGTAGCACCCTTCGTTGAAGATATTATGCACCGTTAATGATGTTTTTTTTCTTGTACAGATTTTTTATAAATGATCGTAACATCAAGGTTGGTGTTGGAATATTTTTTGGGTTGCAGCTATGATCTTTCATCTCTATAAATCCATAGGATTTAATCTCCCCCATTCAGCAACGGGCTCGAGCCTACGATGTTACGGTCATTTATAAAGACTCTGTATAAGCGATGAGGTACGCGTACGCCACTTTCGAACTCGTGGAATTTTTCCCATAAAATTATCTTCTGATCTCGACTTCATGTCTGGACTTCGATATAATTATTGGAAAATAAATAAACAACTGATTGCATAAAAAACATTTATAAAAAGCGTAGCTCAAGTATAGAACAAGCTTTGATAAATATGTCTTTCGTATCATAAGGAAAATATTCTAATACATCTGAATGCTTAGTGTCGAAAAAATCTTTATCTCGTAATAATACGATCAAAATGAAAATATGTACATCTATTTAATGTTGTTTTTGGGGACTCCTGTTTCCCGCTAAATGTTCAATTAATACGTAACATAAAGATTGTCGTTTCTCGATTCAGACACATCCATTTTTGGATGGGGTAGACGAATTTCAAGAATTTATACTCATAATGAAGAGCTACCTCCATCCTTTTTTTCAATTACATATGCTTCATTTGCAGAAGCATATGATATGATGATATCACAATTTCATTTGAATAAGGGTTTTCTGCCTAATTCAAAATGAAAATGAAACCAATATACATCTGAACAATATAGAAATATGTGAATCATTTTTAGGGATCTGTCAATATCTTATCTATACTAATATTATAAAGAGGAAAGATTTGTATTTTTGTTTGTTTGATACGGATAGGCTCAAAAACTACTGGACCGATTCAAAAATTCTTTCACCCTTAGGAAGCCACATTATCCCTGAGTGACATAGGCTATACTTTCCACCGGAAAAAATCAAGGATACCCACTATAACTTCAATAATTACAAAAAAATCAGCCAAAATCAGCTATTTTCACGTGCGCTGCAAAAACCGTGAGACTTACGTGGATACAATGTATGACGGAAATGTACCTCTTAAATAGTTCTACAAAAAAGTCCGCGATAGTATATATCTATCTCTCAAGATTGACTTGCTATTACCTGTTTATGGTAATCAGATGTTTTCCAAAATTATGCACTATTTCGGAGTGTGTTTTTATGAATTAGGTATTGATCCTCATCCATCATAATACGTTATTTATACCAATTATACCCAGTATTTAATTTGGAACGAAATTGTCCTTCACAACATACAATTACAACGAGTACATCAAAAGATATGGCAGGTTGAAGTGTTGAAGATGAAACCGCCGCGTGAAACAAATTTCTACTCGGGCGAAGCTGGGACAGGCCTGCTTGTATTGAATATAGGTGATATGAATCATATAAGTGATATATTACGAATTATTGTGAACTAAGTAGAAAAATGGAAGTATGAACATATATACCAATGGGACTATGCTTTGATAAATATGTCTTTCGTATCATAAGGAAAATATTCTAATACATCTGAATGCTTAGTGTCGAAAAAATCTTTTTCTCGTAATAATACGATCAAAATGAAAATATGTACATCTATTTAATGTTGTTTTTGGGGACTCCTGTTTCCCGCCAAATGTTCAATCACTACGTAACATAAAGATTGTCGGGGGGGGGGGGGGCGGGCTGGGCAAGGCCCCCACGGCCCCCTCCCTGTATCCGCCAATGGTATTATGTACCTACAGATACATATTTAATGATGTTTTTCGGGACTTCAGTTTCTGGTATAAGCGCGATGAGGTACGCATACCTAGCCAACGTTCCAACTCGCGGAATTTTTCGTATAACATGATTTGATCTCGACTTTCTGCCTGAAATTCGATATAATTAGTGAAAATTAATGAATAACTGATAAATAATGTCAAAAACCCTACCGTCACATTGGGCTCATATATATAAAAAACTTTAATACACATATGTCATCCATATCGTAAAAAAATATTCTAATAAGTCTGAATGCTCAATTATGTCGAGAAAAATCTTTTTCGCGTAAAAAATACGATCAAAATAAAAATATGTACATCTATTTAATGTAGTTTTTGGGGACTCCAGTTTCCCGCCAAATGTTAAATCACTACGTAACATAAATATCTTCCTTCTTTGTTGTTTCTCGATTCAGACACATCGACACATGTATTCCATTTTTGGATGAGGTATGAGGTGGACGAATTTCAGGAATTTGTACTCATAATGAAGGTGTTTCCACCACCCATAACTTCCGAAATTGCTGACATCGAATTCTGAGGCAGATACTTCCTCGATGCATTATCATACTGTGACATCTGGTGGCTCAGTAGTTAGAGCACTGGATTAGTGAAACGGAGGTCGTGGCTTCGAGTCCCGCCCGAGGATGGCCCTTTTTCTAGAATTCAGCCATAAATCCATTTTCTATTATTAATTTTGGAAAGTGATTTAAAACGTGTACAATATGTCGCATGAATATTACATAAAAAAATTCATGCTTTTTCCTGCTAGCGTTACTGTAGCGACAGTGTCTTTTTCTAATCTTAAGAACAAATAAGACTATAGAAATATCTATTCAGCAATCCGTGGTTTCAAACAGAGGCTCGAATTCTCAAAAAATAACGCATATTCACTGGCTTTGTTGACTCCAGCCTACTTATAATTCAAAAGTGAATCGAGAAGCAGGAAAATGTATTGAATTTTTTTCTCATACAATATTCATGTGACTAGTGACATATGATACATTTTTGAAATCAGCAAAAATTCTGTAGCAAGATGAGAATTTAATGCCCGCCGAATTTGTCACTTGTCACAGCAGTCAGTCTTACGATGACGCATATGAGGCTATGAGCTCAGTTACGCTCGAGAAATCTCGAAATAAGCGGCGTTGTCGAATTCAAACCTCAATCAGTTGATCGTTGTTTTTGATGGCACGAATTTTGTTTGTGAAACCGGAGCAGCGTTGATTCGAAGTTCAAATTTTGATTCGAGATCAACTGATTTCAGATTTGACAGACCTTTGTGAAACCCACCGTTATATGTCTGTACATAATATAGGTACTCACAATTATCGCATATTTTCAGTCCAAGGAAAATAATACGGAGGTCATCCAAAAACAAATGGATATAAAAATAACAACTTGTATAAAAATAGCTACATATTTATTAGAATTTGTCCCATGTTTCTGCTGAGGAGGAATATTGCTGGAGTTTATGACATAATTGAACTATTGTTCATAAATAAATGTTTTTTCTTCGATATATAATACCTAATACTGAGGCAATCGAAATTTCAATACAATCGAAAGACATATTCTTCAGAGTTTGTTCTATATCTGACTTTGTTCTATATCTGATTTTGTTCTATATCTGACCTCAAGAGGTATAAGGGTAGGGTTTATGTCATCATCGATCATTTTTATTCCTATAAATATTTTTTCATGCTAGCAATAGTTCATTCTTTTCTTACTGATGATATTAAAGTCCTTGCAGAATTTGAGATTAGTCAAATTTCCTGGAAAAATATTCGGATCATTTAATTTAAGAATGAGCTATGCGAAAATCATTGCTCATACGCAATTTAGAGAAAATCCGAATTTTCCCAAATAGAACGTACTGGTATACATGAATTGAAAAAAAAAATCTAATAGTAAAGCATTCAGCTGGAAACTGCAATCCTGGGAGTGAATATTGAATTGCAGTATATTCCGTCTGTAGTTTTTTGCGACGTTTTAATAATGAGAAGGGATCGAAATTTAAAGGTTATGAAATATTTATAACAGTTCTTCTGATATTGTTGTGAATAATGAAGAAAGTCTCAAGTGAAAAGATCATATAGACAAAATTATAATGTTACACGAATGAAAGATTACCAGAATTAATGCAAACATTCACCTACATTCACCTACATATTCAAATATATATCTGTCGAAAAGTTTGCAATGCCGAAATAAGAGTTTGTAATATTTAACGACCCTCTTTCGAAAATTGAATCTTGATAATATGCTTTATGCTACCAGTAAAACTTCCATTTGAAACCAATATTGAGGAAGTTTCAAGATGGCGTGGCGATATTTTCACAATATATAATTGATTACATAAAGACTTTACTATAACTCGCCACTCTATCTCATTAATCAAACCCTCCCATTTGCTTGAATTTCCCCAACTATATTATGTAAATGAATTTATTTTCAATTATGAAATCGATTCATTTTTAAATCAATGCTTATAATTTTTTTCATAAACTGATTTGTCAAAAGTAAACGTTATAATTGAATGATAAATTTCATTTTCCATTCGATATCTCGTGCAAGGTGACTATATAGAAGCTAGATACTTATTTCAATCAGAATTGATTCCAAATCAAAATGAAGATGATCTGTTGCGATAAGAATGTCTTTAATAGGTACTCTACTTTTAGTTATCGTGAGAAACTATGAATTTTTTGCATCCTAAAATGATCGGTAATAATGTCACTCCAGGAGATTCAATGAGCAGCACCTTGTCTTATTAATTAAAATGTTTTTAAAATGTTGAAATCTATGAAATAAACAAGTTGTGGGGAAGTGATCGGGTCATGAAAGAAACATGACATCGAAAAAGAAAGACCTTCTAAAAACGTTCCAACATTGAACAACATTTTTGGGATAGATCTTGGAACTAGACATTAAATGCAAAAAATGATATATAAATTAAACAACAATGAGTATATCAGATTTGAATTTACCAAATGATTCTCAAACTTATATATGGCGAAATGAACCTATTTACAATCATATGTACAAAATGTTCGCATATGTACAAAATGTCCCGGAACTCAACGTTAGTCATATATATATATATATATGAACCCCTGTTAAGCTGTGACCTCCGTTAAGTATACTGGGCGACCTCACCTCCGGGTGAAGGAGTAGTCTCAATGGAAAAATTTTTGTTGATATATGGAGAGGGGAAGCCAAAGAACAAAATTACCGAGAGAGGGGAAAACATTTTTGCCGAAAAAATTTAGTTTGAACAATCGAGGCGCTGTAGCCTCCGCTTATATTTCTTGTAGTGTGAACGTTATAACCTCCTGCGGTGTTGCCAAATTTCGGAGGTGAGTAGGTGAAGTGAATATATGAAATTCAATATTCATATATTGGATGCAGGTGGCTTGGTTTTTCAAGGTTGATTCATATCTATAAAGGAGTCGGAGATCGGGGAGTATTCTTGTTGTTGGGGATTCGAAACGATATTTATGGTTTCGTCAAAATATCTTCAATTGAAGAATTTTTAGCCGAAATGATCTTGAATGATTAGGTTGGAATCAATGGTGAAGAATATGTGGTCAATTTCGAAACTCCTTGCGACCAGTGAACTCTAAATAATTTAATTTTCAAAGGAAATCACTAAGTCTTGAAATTATTGAAACCTCTATCCATTTGCCACAATTCATCCTAACAACTTGTAAAATAGTAATCCGATTCCAAAGCTGGGACTGGTATAATAGTAAAGATACAAAAATGAATAAATCGAAGGTTTCTTTTTGGGGAACTATAACCTAAATTCAGAATTTCGTGGAAATCGAATCTTTTGAAACATGAATAAAAACTCACGAAATTAATAAAAAGTTGTAATATCAATATACATATTTTGAATTGTGTGAGATCGCTAAAAAAAATCCCATCGCAATGCTGCGAAATGGAGTTCTTGGAGAAAATAAGTGCAGTTTTTTTCGAAAATCGATAACTAAATAGTAAGAATGAAAATAGCCACAGAAATTGAGGTGAGGGGTTTTCCGTAATTTTCCAATAGTAGCAATTCCAAAAATTATTGAATCAAACAATAACGGAAGGGAATTATATCAAGACGTTCTTGTACTATAATTGGAAAGAAACAAATCTTCAAATAAAATGGGAGAGTGAATAATTAATTGGTATAAGTGCAGCTTCTGAATGGATAAAATACTCGGCATAAAGAATCATCATTTATTTGATGCATGGAAATATGTAATTGTTATAAGGAACTCATGGAAAGACATAATAATCTTTATCTACTCCCATAGAATAATATATCCATTATTCAACTCATTTTGATCTGTAATAGTCTCCATAAACCAATAGTGTGAGGTAATTTTAACTCACGCCTTAAAGTCACTATGATACAAATAGGAAAAATGTAGCTTACGAAATGAATAAAAAAGTCGGGTCAATGGGGAACTCTATTTCAGACATCTAGGTAACGTTCTCGTCATCCATTTCTACATTTTCTTAGGTCTGAATATCCAAAAATTGCATTTGGAGAATGTGAATTCTTGACGTTTTCTACGGGATTCGATATCGATTCGATTTCGGACCACAGAAATCGCTTTTGAAAACTGTTGTCAGTTTTGAAAATGCAGATTAATTCGAATTTTACTGAAGAAGTCGAAGATAAAGTATAGTGTTCAATTCGCGGAAATGGTCATAACACACTTGATGAATTACACCTCTCGCCTAACGGCTCGGGCTGCAAAATTCATCTGCGTGTGTTATGACTTACATTACCGCTCATTGAACAATATACTATTAAATATCATAACCAAAAAAATGTCATATTTATAAATTCCTTCAACCGATAGCTGAACATAATATTGGGCGGGTAACTGAGGGAATGCGGATTGTATATAAGAATTCAATTTATATCGACATATATTGCTAAGCTTCTCATTTTTTTATTCATTAGGATAAAGAAGAGATATTCCCTACGGAATACTTTCTGTTATCACAAACTGAATCATCATTTGGACAGGGTTATTGGATGTTGTAAACTATTATCAAATTTAGTTCTGATATAACTATACCCTAATTTAGTTCTGATGTGACTATATCCTTAAAAAAAAAAGTGGGGTGATCTTATTTATTGAACGTAATTTTCGAAGGAATTCTGCCCACGAATAGTCTTCCAATCATACTTTTACCATCATACATTTTTCCAAGCAACGATGATTCTTATTCTTGTCTTTCGTATATGGCACATAGATTTCAATTAAGTGACGTTTTTTTTCAATACCATTCCCCTTTTGACCGCTTTTGAATTTCATAACTCCTCTAATAATTTCGAACTTTAAGCTCACTGATTCTTCTTTTCAACGGCTTTTCACTTTGTGTATTTTTCCAACAGCAACGGGAATAAAGATTAATTTTGCCAATTCGTTTCAGAAGTGGGAGGCCTATATCATAAATGCAAAAAAAGTAACTTGGTCAATAAGAACAACTGATAGGACACCCCTCGAAAAAAAAATACCATTTAAGAGATGGTTTTAGTCATTCTTTTCGGTTCGCTATAAAATCTATTCTAAATATCCTCATGTCTTCATCCTAGTAAATTTATAACTAAAAAGCATTCACTCTTGAATAAAAGGAATGATCAATTTTATCCTGCCGAACGAGAACATTCAGAAAATGAAGGAAAACTTGTGTTGAGCCAAAGTCGGTTTCCAGATGAAAGACGAAGGAAATAGCAAGCAGTATAATCTACTGCTTGCTCGACGAAAAAAAAAAAACAAAAAGCTCAACACTCCTTAACAAAATGCGCCAAAGAAAATATTAGTTTGTGGGATAACAAATTCGTTAAATAATTCTTTCAAACTCATTTTTATATTATTTTATATATTTATTGTTCTGATCAGGTTCTTAGTCTCACTACTTTCATCGAATCAGGTTTTGATAAGAAATTAAAAACAGGAACAGCATTCGTCGACTTATCATCGGCTTATGATACTGTTTGGAAAGATGGTTTAATTTTCAAACTTCTTAAGCATTTGGAATGTGTGAAAATGGTTGGTTTAATTGAAAATATGTTGACGGATAGGAGACTTCGTGTTTTTATTGATGGTGATAGTATGTAGTAGTTTCAAAACTTTGAACAACGGACTTCCCCAAGGATCGGTGTTGTCACCTCTTCTTTTTAATTTATATTTGAGTGATATTCCTGATACTTCCTCCGAGAAATTTATCTATGCAGATGATATTGCTCTTGCCTTCCGTCATTCTGATTTCAACATTCTTGAGAATACTTTAACTGAAGATTTAGAAAATTTGAGGAACTATTTTCTGGAGTGGCGTTTATGCCCGAGTCTCACTAAAACAGAGGTGTCGTGTTTTCATTTGAATAATCATCAAAAACATAAAACTTTGAGGGTTAGTTTCAACAATACAGTTTTAAATCATAATTTCACTCCCAAGTATCTGGGAATAAAACTAGATTCTTCTTTGACTTTTAAGGCTCATTTGGAAAGTTTACGTTTAAAGTTGAAGACGAGGAATAATATAATTCAAAAATTAGCTGGTACATCCTGGGGTGCCGATGCTACCACTCTTCGTACGGCTGCTTTAGCCTTGGTTTTTTCTGCAGCTGAATACTGCTGTTCTGTTTGGTTGAATAGTTCCCATGTCCATAAAATTGATGGGCAACTCAATATTTCTATGAGGATTATAACTGGAACCATTAAATCTACTCCATTAGCTTGGTTACCAGTTCTTTCTAATATAATACCTCCTCATATTCGTAGACAGGTTGCTGCCATGAAGTCTTGGGATAAATTTCATTCCTTTCCAAATTCATTTCCTATTATGAGTTATATGCCAGATACAAGACTGGCTAGATTGAAATCTCGAAAGCCTCTATGGATAAATAATTTTCTTTATTCTAAAAAAAATCATAAAGAAATTTGGAGTTCGGAATGGACTTCATATGATTTTTTCAATAAAAGTTTAATTCTCGATCCTTCAGAGAAAGTTCCCGGTTTTCATCTGTCTAGGAAAAATTGGTGTCTTCTGAATCGTCTTAGGACAGGTCATGGACGTTGTAATAGCATGCTCTTCAAATGGAATGTCATTGATAGCCCGAGATGTGAGTGTGGGCATGAAGAGCAAACTATTGACCATTTGGTCAATAATTGTCCAATATATAAATTTTCAGATGGTTTCAACTCTATTCATTCAGTATCTGATTCATTTTTGAGATGGGTTGGTACCTTCAAAACAATTTGAATATATTAGTGGATTTTGCTTTTCCTTTTTTCTCCCATTGGTTTTTGTTTCAGATTATTTAAAAATGCTTTGTCAACCCCTTTGAAGAAATGAAGAAGGATTTACATTCGAAGAAGATGCCCTCCAATATGAATATTTGTACACAAATCCAATATCCCTACACTTATACGGGGAGACAGAGTTTTTGCTGAGGTTTTTATCTGTGCTCTTGCATCATACGCAGAACTGTATGGTGCCCCGTTTGACATTCCTCTGCTAATACTGAGATTAGGAGCGGGGAATGGATCAATATGTTTGTTTGAATGATCTGTTCCTTGTTGCCTTTTCGAGACACATGCCATATTTGGAATCAAATCTGTACAGCTCCATTTCATAAGAATATATATATATACACCTATTTGTTGAGAGGTTTGTTTCTATGTGATACATAATTTATGTTCGAGATTTCAATTTTTTGTTAAACCCAATCATCCAAAGTAGGTCCCATTTAAGACATGGTTTCGACCATTTTCTTCGCTTCAGTATAAAATTTTATCTAAATATACTCATTCCTTCGTCCCAATAAATTCATAACCTAATGTAGGCCACTGACGAGGACCCTCTACGGGACTTTCGGGCATCCAGCATCGCACGAATGCTCGAAAAGAGTCCCGTGTATGGTCTATCGAGGCTACCCTTCGGCGTTCGAGGTAGGAACTTGGAAGCCCATGTATTAGATATCCAGAACCTCGAAAATTTCTAGCGATTATCGAAAGAATTTCAAGATATTAAGGTCGGAATCACGGACGAGATCACTGTCAATTTTTTACGGCCTCAGTCATTTTTTTATAATTACATTCTCGGACTGAAAAATGCGAATCTACCTACTAGGTGGATAGACGAGCACGCAAAAGCTACATACACCAAAAGATATTTGATTTGTATTTCAAATTTTGAATTCAGTTGCTTGCTGACAGGTTTAGGCTCGTTTATTTGTTTACGCTGTTTGACTGCATACTTTTTTATGTGAGACAAGCAGGCCGTTCCAGCTTCGCCCGGGTAGAATTTTGTTTCAGGCGGCGGTTTCATCCTCAACACTTCAACCTGCCATATCTTTTGATGTACTCGTTGTAATTGTATGATGTGAAGGGCAATTTCGTTCTAAATTAAATACTGGGGATAAATAACGTATTAGGTCGGATGAGGATCAATACCCAATTCATAAAAACACACTCCCAAATAGTACATAATTTTGGGAAACATCTGATTACCATAAACAGGTGATAGCAATTCAATCTTGAGAGATAGAAATATGCTATCGCGGCCTTTTTTGTAGAACTATTCAAGAGGTACATTTCCGTCATACATTGTATCCACGTAAGTCTTACGGTTTTTGCAGCGCACGTGAAAATAGCTGATTTTTGCTGCTTTTTTGTAATTATTGAAGTTATTGTAGGTATCCTTAATTTTTTCGGGTGAAAAGTATAGCCTATGCCACTCAGGGATAACGTAGCTTTCCAAGGGTGAAAGAATTTTTGAAATCGGTCCAGTAGTTTTTGAGCCTATTCGTATCAAACAAACAAAAATACAAATCTTTCCTCTTTATAATATTAGTATAGATGAAGCTCTTGATGAGAACATTGATTTGAAATTTTTGGGGCCGATCATTCGTAGACATTCAACTTTCGAGAGAAAGGACCTAAACACTAGAAATTTTCTGGCTCGCTATGGAGTCTTGATGGTGACTGGTGAGACTCTCTCTCGAACTAAATCTGCTCGACTGTTTTGGAGTTACATCCATTATCATTCACTTAATAACTCTAAAATACGATCGAATTTAAATTCACCAAAAAGAATATTTCGAAAAGGAAATGATGCGAAATTCTGTGAGGAACGTATTATAAGAAAGTTTCATTTTCACATCTAACCTATTCGTCAAGTTCGGCTGAAATTCTGCATGAACTTTTGAGTCGACATAATATTTCATCCAAGATACCATATTTCAGTTAGATCGAATCTGAAATCTTGAATATATGGTGACATTAACATTTCGGATCTGCTGAATCATCGGGTGGAATTTGAGGAAGCATAATTTTGATGCTCGCAAATAAAGCCGTTTCGTGAATATTGAATCTTCAAGTACTTTCTTTCGGAAATTATTGTGCTCTCGAGAGGCAAACTTTCATATATCTTGAAAAATATGTTACTAAAAAAACCTAATGCTTATGTTATGATCAACATACGAATAGAATTATTCATTATTAAGTGTTCATTATTGAAAGTCTCCAACTTTTTTCAAGGAACCTGTTTATGAAGGGTGATTCCACCTTCCACCTTTCTCTTGAATCTGTTTCTGTGGAGAAATGTTCGCAGTTTATCTTAAAAGGAAACTTTTAAAATGCAATCAGTCACAAATTTTTTTCTTTATTTTTCAAAATTCGACGAAACGGAGAAATTATGTAGGTACTATTCACCTTTGACGACGAACGTCCAGTTCGTATATCGTCTAAATAGGTATAGGTGCAATGTATAAGGATAAGAATTTATAATTATTTTTTGGGATGATTTCATTAGGCCTTGAGAACTAAAAAACTCAATTTGTGTAGGTGAAAAAAAATAAACGTCATCAGAAAACCGGTTCGCTATTCAGTTTCGGGGAAAATATACTGTATTCAGTCGTACTAGGGTATTTCAATGAAATCTGGTATATGCAATTTTTTTATTCTTAGACAAACTCTGGTAATCTTGCAAAATAAAAGAAGAAAGAACCTAATGAAGCTTTCAACAACGACAATAACAAATGTTCCGTTTAAACATTTTTAGTTATCTCATAGTCGGGTCAGAAATATCGACCTCCGAACTTTCCACAAACGATTCATTCTACATCAACCAGACGATTTTATGGTTCGAAAGAATGCCAGATGTTGTTTTGATACACTTTTTTTATGCATGCCTCAGTGCACCTGCTCCGTACGAGTATGGTTTACAGTGTTGCCATTTACGGAGGTGACAACGAACTGAATGTCTCTTCGACTTATTTCTCCATATATAGGACGGCGCACTAGCGCTGGTGGTATATAGCTGAACTAAAAGATTGTACAGTACAGAAATATGGTGCGTTCTGACCTCAAAACGATTTTTTGATATGTTGATCCCTGAAGTCTCCTGAGTCTAACAAGCTAAGAAACAAGGCAAAACGTTGTGACCTCCGATTTCGGAGGTGAGAGCGTTATATATGAGGTGACAACGCTTGTTGTGTTTATATTTTGGAGGTGACAATGACCATTAATGACTATATATATATATATATATATATATATATATATATATGACTAACGTTGAGTTCCGGGACATTTTGTACATATGCGAACATTTTGTACATATGATTGTAAATAGGTTCATTTCGCCATATATAAGTTTGAGAATCATTTGGTAAATTCAAATCTGATATACTCATTGTTGTTTGATTTATATATCATTTTTTGCATTTAATGTCTAGTTCCAAGACCTATCCCAAAAATGTTGTTTAATGTTGGAACGTTTTTAGAAGGTCTTTCTTTTTCGATGTCATGTTTCTTTCATGACCCGATCACTTCCCCACAACTTGTTTATTTCATAGATTTCAACATTTTAAAAACATTTTAATTAATAAGACAAGGTGCTGCTCATTGAATCTCCTGGAGTGACGTTATTAACGATCATTTTAGGATGCAAAAAATTCATAGTTTCTCACGATAACTAAAAGTAGAGTACCTATGAAAGACATTCTTATCGCAACAGATCATCTTCATTTTGATTTGGAATCAATTCTGATTGAAATAAGTATCTAGCTTCTATATAGTCACCTTGCACGAGATATCGAATGGAAAATGAAATTTATCATTCAATTATAACGTTTACTTTTGACAAATCAGTTTATGAAAAAAATTATAAGCATTGATTTAAAAATGAATCGATTTCATAATTGAAAATGAATTCATTTACATAATATATACTCCATTCACTTTTATAAAGTATCCCGGGAGGCCAAGTTTTAGGTTTATCAAGTTTTTTCCCCCTGAAAAAATCGCAGGTTGGCATTTGTGAATGCATTACGTCAAGTAATAAATGTCGGAGACGTTGCCGGCGTTTATTCTCCATTATTAATTATTAATTATCAAGCCTGGAAACTTAGAATGCCGAAGGTAGTTTCGAAAAAGCAGAGGTAAAGTATCAGGAAGTGCTATTTAGAATTGAAATCTGCGCATTCTAAAAGTAACCCTGATAATTTGGTATCGACAGTTCATGACCAGCTATCCAACATTTTCGACGTATAAGTGAGTGAAAACCAAGGTTTAATATTTCATATGAATATATATTCAATTTTTAGCTGCACATAAACACAATTAGGAGGATTTTAAGTGAAAGAGACGACAAAGAATTTCCTACAATTGGGGTACCCAAAAAGACACTGATTGAAGACTTTATTTTGAAGAAAGATCTGCAACGACAAATTTGAAATTATAATTTGAAAAATGAACACTTTTCGATTGATACACTACTCACTTTTGCGAAAGAGCTGCCTTTTTCAACAGAACCCTCTATGCAGTGTGAAAGACCTAACATTTGGGTTTTCTAGTATTGCAAAAATGTCGAATACCCTCCTTATAAAACTAGTACTGTATCGAAGATTTTCTACGATCAATGAGGTTCAACTGAATCAAACAAAATGAATTATATTATGGATAATATGGAAGAGGAAGTTGCTGCAAACCACCTAGATAGAAAAATAACCAATTGGGAAACTTTGGGAAAAGCTTTCTCTTTATAAGGGACATAAAGCTTCTTCGTAAACCTCAGGATCTCAAAAATAATTGCTTGGTGGACCAGATATGGTCGGAAGACCTTCGTTGTCAAGGACCAAATGTGGGTTATATACTACGTCCTGATGATTTTCTATCTCATTTTCTGTTGCAGATTTCAAGATATTTTGTCAGTGTCAATCCAAAAGAAAGATGAAATGTTGTTCCTAAAGAAAATTCTGTCCGTTATGAATATGTCAGCCTATTCTTTGAAAAAAATTACAAAATCTCTATACTTATTCAGAGGTTTTCATCTTTGTGCTCATGTATCATAGGTAAAAATATATGGCGTCCTGTTCAAATCTGTTTTCCTAATACTGTAATTGCTTTGAACATGCCATATTGTTTGATACATTAAAAAATCTAATGCTCTTTCTCAAAAAAAAAAACATATACATGTAACGATGTTAGAAATTATTGTTTTGTGATGGAAAATTGTTGAAGTTTTTTTTTATTATGTATCAAAACCAATTTCTTCATTGTGTTACCGTTTTCTCAAGTTTTGTATCCAATCATTATATGCCAGTTGATATGATAATTAAATTTAAGACGTTTAACACCCACCTGGAGATTGAATATTTGAACTGACTTTGAAGTATGTCCATAAAACATAATTCCATATCTTGCTTTCGACTCGAATACTGTATGATGGGTGGTTTTTATGCAGAATTTATCCAGATATCTTGTCATTACACCCAAAGATAACAGACTGAAGCTAAGGTGCATCCCAGTTTAGAAATACGTTCTTCTTGATTCGGTTTACCTATCATTCACATAGATTCCCACGAACTTTGTAAATGGAGTTAGTTCTCTTAAGGTATTTCAATTTCTTCTGTAGGCTTATTTTTTGGAAAGTGGGGAATTCCACTGTTCGTTTATAAGTTTTTCTGTAGGGTTATGCGAATACTTTTATTATTTTTTCGAATGAACTATCACAAAGTAACGGACTATTTTGTCCATTATTTTTCAGTAAAATTTCAGCACTCGGTTCTTGATTTCCGTACAAGAAAATAGCATAACCAGGTTTATATACGTGAAATATTTCCAGTATTTAGACGAAAAAAGTGTCTTCAACATTCGCCAGGTCTTTGGAATTATTGAATTCACATAATATTTTCTCGAATTCATTATTTTCCCAAGGTGAATAAACATTTTGATAAATACGTAATTACTACGACATAAATGTAGAAACGGCAACGTTTCTTGTCCAACTGACAGAAGAATGACCATAACCTAACATTTTCAAAATATACACGGTGAAATGTGTCAGAATTCCATGGCCAACCGGTATACTTTATAAAAGTGAATGGAGTATAGTTGGAGAAATTCAAGAAAATGGAAGGGTTTGATTAATGAGATAGGGTGGCGAGTTATAGTAAAGTCTTTATGTAATCAATTATATATTGTGAAAATATCGCCATGCCATCTTAAAACTTCCTTAATATTGGTTTCAAACGGAAGTTTTACTGGTAGCATAAAGCATATTATCAAGATTCAATTTTCGAAAGAGGGTCGTTAAATATTACAAACTCTTATTTCGGCATTGCAAACTTTTCGACAGATATATATTTGAATATGTAGGTGAATGTAGATGTTTGCATTAATTCTGGTAATCTTTCATTCGTGTAACATTATAATTTTGTCTTTATGATCTTTTCACTTGAGACTTTCATCATTATTCACAACAATATCAGAAGAACTGTTATAAATATTTCATAACCTTTAAATTTCGATCCCTTCTCATTATTAAAACGTCGCAAAAAACTACAGACGGAATATACTGCAATTCAATATTCACTCCCAGGACTGCAGTTTCCAGCTGAATGCTTTACTATTAGATTTTTTTTTTCAATTCATGTATACCAGTACGTTCTATTTGGGAAAATTCGGATTTTCTCTAAATTGCGTATAAGCAATGATTTTCTCATAGCTCATTTTTAAATTAAATGATCCGAATATTTTTCCAGGAAATTTGACTAATCTCAAAGTCTGCAAGGACTTTAATATCATCAGTAAGAAAAGAATGAACTATTGCTAGCATAAAAAAATATTTATAGGAATAAAAATGATCGATGATGACATAAACCCTACCCTTATACCTCTTGAGGTCAGATATAGAACAAAGTCAGATATAGAACAAAGTCAGATATAGAACAAACTCTGAAGAATATGTCTTTCGATTGTATTGAAATTTCGATTGCCTCAGTATTAGGTATTATATATCGAAGAAAAAACATTTATTTATGAACAATAGTTCAATTATGTCATAAACTCCAGCAATATTCCTCCTCAGCAGAAACATGGGACAAATTCTAATAAATATGTAGCTATTTTTATACAAGTTGTTATTTTCATATCCATTTGTTTTTGGATGACCTCCGTATTATTTTCCTTGGACTGAAAATATGCGATAATTGTGAGTACCTATATTATGTACAGACATATAACGGTGGGTTTCACAAAGGTCTGTCAAATCTGAAATCAGTTGATCTCGAATCAAAATTTGAACTTCGAATCAACGCTGCTCCGGTTTCACAAACAAAATTCGTGCCATCAAAAACAACGATCAACTGATTGAGGTTTGAATTCGACAACGCCGCTTATTTCGAGATTTCTCGAGCGTAACTGAGCTCATAGCCTCATATGCGTCATCGTAAGACTGACTGCTGTGACAAGTGACAAATTCGGCGGGCATTAAATTCTCATCTTGCTACAGAATTTTTGCTGATTTCAAAAATGTATCATATGTCACTAGTCACATGAATATTGTATGAGAAAAAAATTCAATACATTTTCCTGCTTCTCGATTCACTTTTGAATTATAAGTAGGCTGGAGTCAACAAAGCCAGTGAATATGCGTTATTTTTTGAGAATTCGAGCCTCTGTTTGAAACCACGGATTGCTGAATAGATATTTCTATAGTCTTATTTGTTCTAAAGATTAGAAAAAGACACTGTCGCTACAGTAACGCTAGCAGGAAAAAGCATGGATATTTTTTATGTAATATTCATGCGACATATTGTACACGTTTTAAATCACTTTCCAAAATTAATAAAAGAAAATGGATTTATGGCTGAATTCTAGAAAAAGGGCCATCCTCGGGCGGGACTCGAAGCCACGACCTCCGTTTCACTAATCCAGTGCTCTAACTACTGAGCCACCAGATGTCACAGTATGACAATGCATCGAGGCAGTATCTGCCTCAGAATTCGATGTCAGCATTAATAATTTCGGAAGTTATGGGTGGTGGAAACACCTTCATTATGAGTACAAATTCCTGAAATTCGTCCACCTCATACCTCATCCAAAAATGGAATACATGTGTCGATGTGTCTGAATCGAGAAACAACAAAGAAGGAAGATATTTATGTTACGTAGTGATTTAACATTTGGCGGGAAACTGGAGTCCCCAAAAACTACATTAAATAGATGTACATATTTTTATTTTGATCGTATTTTTTACGCGAAAAAGATTTTTCTCGACATAATTGAGCATTCAGACTTATTAGAATATTTTTTCACGATATGGATGACATATGTGTATTAAAGTTTTTTATATATATGAGCCCAATGTGACGGTAGGGTTTTTGACATTATTTATCAGTTATTCATTAATTTTCACTAATTATATCGAATTTCAGGCAGAAAGTCGAGATCAAATCATGTTATACGAAAAATTCCGCGAGTTGGCACGTTGGCTAGGTATGCGCAGCGGCGGCCTTAGCAATTGCGAGGCCCCGGGCGGCAGGTCTTTGCGGGGCCCTTTGTCCTTCGTGAAAAGTATGTCATTCGAATTTAGGTCGGGTCGTTTGGTTTAGGTATTTTGTCATGTTTGATAAAAACTGCCATAGTTTTACAACTAAATAAAATTTGTGTTTCAAAACATTTTACTTCGAAAGGTTTACAAATTCAACAAATTCGGAGAAGATAAATTTTAAAATTTATGTTAAATTTCAAAATTCAAATCTTTAATTAGAACACAATAATCCAACAAATGAGCTACGTCATTTTCTATCGTAAGAATAGCAAGTACTGAAAGCCGATCTTGAATTCTTCAAATAAGTTTTGTTAATTTTAAGCCTCGAAAAACTCCTTTCAGCAGACGCAACTGCAACAGGTGTGGTGGCAATAAGAGCCGTTCACATGGGACTGAGAGCCGTTTCACATGGGACTGAGAGCCGTTTCACATGGGACTGAGAGCCGTTTCACATGCGACTGATGGTCCTGATGGTCCTTCGGGACCGGCGTTTGAACTGGATTTTAAAATCATTTTACATGCATGCGTATCATCAGTCGACCCATGAAACAAGCATGAGCATCGGTTCGGCCTGCTGCGTTTGCGTGTCGTCGGATCGAGTCGCGGCAAAAGGCACAAAGAAGGTTTTCACATAATGCATGCGCACCGTCAGTCCTGATGCGATTGCGGTGTTGCGCATGTTATTATTGAATATTCTTAGGAATTTTTACGTTTTTACGAAAGGATTGTATTTATTCACCAATAATAGTGGATAATAGTCAATGGGTAGGAAAAAGTTGATTTTGAAACTGAAATGCTCATTAGTGCCATAGAAAAAAAAGGAAATATGGAATACAGCCCCAGAAAATTATAAAAATATCGATTTGAATATTGGGAGGATCTGGCTCTGATCTGCGTATGACAGGAAGATTTCAAGAATTTTTTTCATTGAGGAAGCAAGTTTGCATATTCATCATCAGATTGATCGTCGATAATGTCCTCGCTCCTTAATTTTTTGTCTGAGGTCTTTGGCTTTTTATATACAAGATGATAGAGTGAATTTTGAAACTTCAAAAAAACTTGAACCAATCATCAAGTAGATTTCCCATATAACTTTTCAAACAAAGAATCCACACAATGATAATTCCAATATAAGAATTCCGAAATACGAAAAAAGTTTTCACTTCGTGCGGGAATCGGACGGTTCTCGACCTACAAAGCAATCACGCTCCAAATCCATGGCAGCAAATGGTCTTTGATAGCGGCGACTGACGATACTCATTGATGTGAAAACAAATACCGCCGACTGATGATCGGTTCGACCGACCATCAGGACTGACCATCAGTCCCTTGTGAAACGGCTCTAATTCTCAGGACTATTTCGATAGTGAGGTAAACTTCAGTTATATTTTCTTTCTCTTATGTATTTCAGCACCGGGATAATATCGTCGTTTTCCTCATTCGCACTGATGAACATATTCTGTCCTTCGTACAATTCATGTCCATCAATATCACATGATTCTCCTACTGTCACGGACATTTGCAAGTAGCTGCATTGTTTAAAAAATTTACTATAATTGATTTCCTTCAATTTTTTTACACATGAATCCAAATTTGCTCTCATGCTTGGGTTCTTGCGCGAGGCCCCTCCAAGAGCGAGGCCCTGGGCGATTGCCCCGTTCGCCACCCCCTAAGGCCGCCTCTGGGTATGCGTACCTCATCGCGCTTATACCAGAAACTGAAGTCCCGAAAAACATCATTAAATATGTATCTGTAGGTACATAATACCATTGGCGGATACAGGGAGGGGGCCGTGGGGGCCTTGCCCAGCCCGCACCCCCCCCTCCCCGACAATCTTTATGTTACGTAGTGATTGAACATTTGGCGGGAAACAGGAGTCCCCAAAAACAACATTAAATAGATGTACATATTTTCATTTTGATCGTATTATTACGAGAAAAAGATTTTTTCGACACTAAGCATTCAGATGTATTAGAATATTTTCCTTATGATACGAAAGACATATTTTTATCAAAGCATAGTCCCATTGGTATATATGTTCATACTTCCATTTTTCTACTTAGTTCACAATAATTCGTAATATATCACTTATATGATTCATATCACCTATATTCAATACAAGCAGGCCTGTCCCAGCTTCGCCCGAGTAGAAATTTGTTTCACGCGGCGGTTTCATCTTCAACACTTCAACCTGCCATATCTTTTGATGTACTCGTTGTAATTGTATGATGTGAAGGACAATTTTGTTCCAAATTAAATACTGGGTATAATTGGTATAAATAACGTATTATGATGGATGAGGATCAATACCTAATTCATAAAAACACACTCCGAAATAGTGCATAATTTTGGAAAACATCTGATTACCATAAACAGGTAATAGCAAGTCAATCTTGAGAGATAGATATATACTATCGCGGACTTTTTTGTAGAACTATTTAAGAGGTACATTTCCGTCATACATTGTATCCACGTAAGTCTCACGGTTTTTGCAGCGCACGTGAAAATAGCTGATTTTGGCTGATTTTTTTGTAATTATTGAAGTTATAGTGGGTATCCTTAATTTTTTCCGGTGGAAAGTATAGCCTATGTCACTCAGGGATAATGTGGCTTCCTAAGGGTGAAAGAATTTTTGAATCGGTCCAGTAGTTTTTGAGCCTATCCGTATCAAACAAACAAAAATACAAATCTTTCCTCTTTATAATATTAGTATAGATAAGATATTGACAGATCCCTAAAAATGATTCACATATTTCTATATTGTTCAGATGTATATTGGTTTCATTTTCATTTTGAATTAGGCAGAAAACCCTTATTCAAATGAAATTGTGATATCATCATATCATATGCTTCTGCAAATGAAGCATATGTAATTGAAAAAAAAGGATGGAGGTAGCTCTTCATTATGAGTATAAATTCTTGAAATTCGTCTACCCCATCCAAAAATGGAAAACATGTGTCTGAATCGAGAAACGACAATCTTTATGTAACGTATTAATTGAACATTTAGCGGGAAACAGGAGTCCCCAAAAACAACATTAAATAGATGTACATATTTTCATTTTGATCGTATTATTACGAGATAAAGATTTTTTCGACACTAAGCATTCAGATGTATTAGAATATTTTCCTTATGATACGAAAGACATATTTATCAAAGCTTGTTCTATACTTGAGCTACGCTTTTTATAAATGTTTTTTATGCAATCAGTTGTTTATTTATTTTCCAATAATTATATCGAAGTCCAGACATGAAGTCGAGATCAGAAGATAATTTTATGGGAAAAATTCCACGAGTTCGAAAGTGGCGTACGCGTACCTCATCGCTTATAAAGAGTCTTTATAAATGACCGTAACATCGTAGGCTCGAGCCCGTTGCTGAATGAGGGAGATTAAATCCTATGGATTTATAGAGATGAAAGATCATAGCTGCAACCCAAAAAATATTCCAACACCAACCTTGATGTTACGATCATTTATAAAAAATCTGTACAAGAAAAAAACATCATTAACGGTGCATAATATCTTCAACGAAGGGTGCTACAGAAACTATTACCTATTGATTTTCACTAAAACATTGAATACAGTTCCTACTGCATACAATTATGACTGGATTTTTATCAGATAGTCTATCAAAATGTATTTCAGCCATGTGATCCAGAAATAAATTGACATCACGTTACCTGTATTGTGACCTTCACAAGGTTGTTCTTCATTCAAAACAATGACTGATGAATCATTATCATTCAAATATAAACAAACTGTATTTTATGATTAGCATTTCTCTATTCAATATGTGTGTAATTAAAATAATCCGCAATAAAAAAATTAAGCCTCATAATATTAATTTACTTGAAGAAAATTTAGAACGAATTGGTAAATATTCAATACTGTAGTAAAACATGTCTTTATTATCCAATTTACATTCTTTATATTGCAATTTAATTATAAACAATGATATACTTGAAATCCAACAAAAATTAAGCTTCATGCTTCATTAATTAACCAAGAAAATCATTGCCACTGCCTTGAACCATACCATCCAGTATCATTGGCCCCTTACGATTATTTCTTGCAAATCAATAATAATGGATTGAATTATGTATACCTATATTGAATACTTGTCCATGTATTATGACAATATAGTACACCTTTTGATAAAATCATGACAGTTCCATCAAAATAGTTGGTTTTTTCAATTCGAATCTCAAAATCTGAAAACTATAAAATTTATTAAGAACTGAGAATTAATTCTTCCATGCAACTACCTTAATTTCATTTAGCACATTTCTTAGTGAGTACTTCCTACTCCTACATTGTGCTGTGAATGTAAACAAACCATAATACAGGAAATATGTTTGTTTATCATAATAGATATTACTTCTTCTACTGTGACGAGGTGCATAATTCAGTATGTTGTTAATGCAGTTCCAGGATTCCTTATAATTCTACATATTTTCGTAATGCTCTTCCTCACATTTCATTCTGTTTCTGAAATAGAAAAATAATACAATAAGAATAATGTAGGTTATGGACATATCACAAGAATACGCTTTGAACTTACGATTTTGTCAGGGAAAAGTCTTGTGCTTCCCTTAACTGCATTTTTCGTCCATAATTTTCTCTACTTGAAGAATTTCACCTTCATACAACAACAATATTCATTTAATTTTAATGCCCGCCGTATTCGTCACTTGTCAGCAGTGCAGTCAGCTTACGGTGACGCATGTGAGGCTATGAGCTCAGTTACGCTCGAGAAATGAGAAATCTCGAAATACGCGGCGTTGTCGAATTCATACCTCAATCAGTTCATCGTTGTTTTTGACGGCACGAATATTGTTTGTGACACCGGATCAGTGTTGATTCGATGTTCAAATTTTGATTCGAGATCAACTGATTTCAGATTTGACAGACCTTTGTGAAACCCACCATTATATGTCTGTACATAATATAGGTACTCACAATTATCGCATATTTTCAGTCCAAGGAAAATAATACGGAGGTCATCCAAAAACAAATGGATATAAAAATAGCTACATACAGTGGCGCACCGAGGAGGGGGGCTGTCGGGCTGCAGCCCCCCCCCCCCCGAGCTGTGACAAAGAAAAGTAATTCAAATATTTCCATCTTATTGTTTTTCTAAAAGTAATAATAATTATTTTAGAACAGAATGGAAACTTAAACATTTCCTTTACATTTCGAAATAGGGATTGATATTCATATACAGGGTGTTTCATTGGTGAATGAACATACGTTAACCTGAGCTAGGGCTAGGCGAGTCCAAAAAAACGATATATGATAGGTCTAATCAATTCCATAACCGAGATACAGAGTGGTTTATGTATTCACCAAAAATTTCAATTCCTCATAACTTCTGAACCAACTAGTATATCTGGTTGATATTTGGAACGTATGATTCACTTCTACAGGTCGATCGATTTACTTTTGAATTTCCAAAGAATTTCAGGTCCGTATTTGAAAAATATGGGACTTCTTCCAAGCTGAGATTCACCCTGTATATTGAAATTTTGGGATTTTATTGAGATATTTGAAAAAGAAGAAAATTTTCAATGGAGTTCAGTAGATTTCATTGTCCCGCACGTCATTTTGCTCAAAGAGAGCTTAAGGGAAAGATCCAATTGAATATTGGAATTCCACAAAATTCTCAGAAAAATCGTACATTATGATCAAATTGATCTCCAGAAGGTACAACGATTGGATCCAGGTGATGAAATTAGAAGAACTAACTTTAGTAGCTGGATTTTACGAAATGAAAGAATGGTCAACAGAATTTTATTATGCGATGAAATACGTAATAATCCAGACATGATCAAAAAAAGTATCAGACATATTTTTTGAAGAGGGCAAGAGTGTGTATTGAACAAAATGGTGGTACTTTCGAGCACCTTCTGTATTTCACGTTGAGTTTTTATGTTTCTTCAGTTATTTATTCATCTTTGTTGACTTCAACTAAATTTTTCTCGATGAATAATGTTTTTCCGGAAATAACTCCAAATGATTCCACAGAATATTATGAAATTCGAACGTGCAATTAGTGGGACAAAAAAAATTCAATTAGATCTTAATGTACGATTTTTCTGAGAATTTTGTGGAACTCCAATATTCAATTGGAAATGACGTGCGAGACAATGAAATCTACTGAACTCCATTGAAAATTTTCTTCTCTTTTCAGATATCTCAATCAAATCGTAAAATTTCAATATACAGGGTGTTGAATCTCAGCCTGGAAGAAGTCCCATATTTTTCAAATACGGACCTGGAATTTTTCGGAAATTCAAAAGTAATTCGATCGACCTATAGAAGTGAATCATACGTTCCAAATATCAACCGACTATACTGGTTGGTTAAAAAGTTATGAGGAATTGAAATTTTTGGTGAATACGTAAAGCACCCTGTATCTCGGTTATGGAATTGATTAGACCTATCATATATCGGTTTTTTGGACTCGCCTAGGGTAGCTCTAGCTCAGGTTACCGTATGTTCATTTACCAATGAAACACCCGGTATAATAACGAATGCCATTACTTAAGAAGGTTTTCGCTTGCGGCGCATTTTTTAAATTATATAACTTACAAAAACCTGATTACTCTTGAGCAGCCCCATGAAAAAAAAAATTTTGGAATCATTAGTAACTTATTAGTAAGTATTTGAAACCTAAAAACTTTGGTTTGTACCTCAAGGATACTGATGAAAAAACACCATCATCCTCTGAACAATATAAAGATCTATAAAACAAAATGAATAAATAGTTTTTTCGTAGCGTAGGTATTCATTATTTCTGATATGCAGGACATTCGAATGAGAATAAATGAGATACAGGAAAAAGTAATTCGGATCATTTCAACGAGGAAAACAATTGGTATATTGTGAAAACTACAATTCCGAAACCGTCCTAGAACTATGAAGTAGGTATATATCAGGGTCCTGGAAGTCAACGTTAGTCATATATCACTTCCAAGACTGTCTTGGAACTAACATTTGGGTCCTGGAAGTCAACGTTAGACATATATCATTTCCAAGACCGTCCCGGAACTATACAAATGTCCTGGAACTCGCGGTTAGCTGGTCTCAAATGTCTCGGAACTCTACGTTAGTCATATATATATATATATATATATATATATATATATATATCTCCTGTTCAAGTTCAATGGCTTTGCGCGATGAATTAGGTCAATCAGTATGTGCGGTCGAACAAATCTATATATATATATATATATATATGTAATCCAAATTTTATCATTGTGAATAATAACATTGAATGTTGTTTCTTTGATTTACAGGTAATATCAACATTCTTGTATTTAATTGTATTTTTGTATAAAATAATAAATTCTTTGATTTACAGAGAAACAATTCTTGCATTATTCGAACCAACAAAAAGGAACTTGGTGAACCCGAAATAAATCCAAATAAAACATTATAAAACAACATTCCCGTTGTGAATCACAATGGACAGACTTCAGTTTACATTCAAGGTGCTAGAAGCCTCGGATGGAAAATCCAACGTACCTATTATGTGTAACTAGAGTCATCACACAGGATGGACATGCATTCAGAATTCCACAGGAATATATGAGGGCAGCATATCACGAGGAGCTGATTAAGACGGCTATGTTCAATAAGGCGCTAAAACAAAGGAATCAAATGAGACAAGTGTGGGTTAGTTCAACTGAAGAATTAAAGGACGTTTATTTTGATGAGGAAGGTAATTTGCAATTTGATGAAGAATATTCAGAAGAAGTATTTGGGGAACAAAATACTACTAGTGAAGTGGCTACCAATGCAGCAGAACAACCATTAGTCAAACTTTTAGAAGAACTGCACGGAAAAAAACAAGTGAAATCAGAAGAAAAAAATATTGGAAAATTGGCTAAAGAGTTCACAATTGAAAATTTTGATGGTAAAAATTCAAACGCGAATCAATGGATAACTGAGTTTGAAAAAGAATGTGAACGATTCGAGTTAACAAGCGATAATAAAAAAATTGAAATTTTAAAAACTTTCATGGCAAAGGGGGCGGAAGATTGGTATAGTTGTACACTCCTCAAGCTTACAATTGAAGAAAAATGGGAAACGTGGAAAGACAGTTTTTGCAACACATTTGCTAGTAAAGGTTGGTCTCCAATAAGATATGCGTTAGCTTTTAGATATCAAATGGGTTCCTTAGTAGAATATTCTATAAAAAAAGAAAAACTTTTATTACAAGTGAGAAAAACTATTGATAATGAACCATTAATAGATTTAATTGCTATGGGCTTGCCAAATTACATCATTGATAGAATTGATAGGGAAAAATTAAGAAAGACTGAAGACCTACATAATGAAATAAGTAAATTACAACATTTAATTTATAGGAAAGATTCAGAAATGCAAAAGAGTAGATGTTATATGTGTAGAAATATTATAGTGTGTGTAACATTCCAGGTTTGTAAATCCTAGGAACATTATGAAAAAGAGAAAAAGGGGCAACCCTGCTCTGAAGAGCTGAGGGTAGAATTACGTTAAAGGGGGTTTTATACTCATATTTTTGGCTTGTGATGTGATCGTCTAGATTGGTAGAACTCTATGCTATGTCGTAGTAATTCAGATTCGTAATAAATCAGATTAGTGAAATATAGGATGGGAAATAATGAGGTAAAATTGATAAATAAAACACTACATTGGACATAAAGATGGAACAAGAGCCCTTTATTCGTCCAGCGCCATAGTTCGGGGAACCATAGCCTATGAAGGAAAAACGAACGAGAATCAATTGAAACTCAAAGCAAAAAACCTTCTAGCATTACAGATGATATGTTTACAATCCATAGAACAATTATTAATAAGACGAGCACTGGTGATATGTACAATATGGAGCTTCCTATACTCCGGTAAGGTTATTACTGGCACAATTGTGATAAAAAGCAGAATCCAATACATCCAAAGGTTATAGGCATATAGAGTGTGTCACCTGATTATTAATGAAATTCATAAGCAGTATCCTTGTAGTTCCTAGTGTGAGAATCCTTCCTTTTAAGTGTTATGTGTGAGATCATAGCAGTCGCGTTGGTTTGGAGGTGACGATAGACTCTTTATATTTCCTGTTAACTGATGAACGATGGCACCTTCAAAGCTTTCCTTGCTTATCGGGTACGCCAAGGGCCCGAAGGCGAGGCTTGGTTTCTGAGGACGTTCGTCAAAAGAACTCTCAGGGGATGTGTCACTGGCCACTGTTGTGGGGGATGTTTTCCCTAGCACAGGCGATATAAACAGTTTACCCTAGGCCTCCAAACCAGTGATATTTGTACGTAAAATATTATCCTAAAAGCAACAACTCCAAATGCCTAAACCATAATGTCGAGTGAATAGTTAAATGTGCAGTAAGCCTTACGAACAGTATAAGAATATTTCAAATGGGTTGGTAGTAGAACATAGTTCCACAATATTCAATAGAAATGCAATAATAAAATAGAACAAGCTTACATGAGATTAAATCCTGTGAAATGAAACAGTTATTTAAATGGAGATCGTGTACATACCAGATAACAAAGAAGCGTCTTTTAAAATATACTAAAATGGCGGATTAATAGAAGAGGAACTCCATTTCGAAGGAACACACACACAGCCGCCGCGTTCAAGCCAAGTGAAAAAAGAGCCTTCCATTCGTTATCGTTTTGGAGGTTAGTTTTTCTGCCACAGAATCGTATTTCTTCGATGGTCACAGAAGAACAAGTTTACTTCATGGTGGATCTTCGATATGATTAAAATCTCCTATTTATAAAGATGCGAATTGCCTAAAGTATTGATTGAAGTCGTACTAATATTCATCATTCATAGAATTATAAAATAATATCAAATAATTTCATTCAACGTAGTTCCACGTTTCGACAACAGACGTTGCAAAGTTGGAAGCCATGGAGTCTGGCAACGGCGCATTTTATTTCTTTGCAGGGTAGGAAATTCAGATATGTTACATGTGTGATATCCTTTATATAAAAGTCGTGAAATGTATAATATGTTTTATTGATAAGAAATAAACAGTTCATCTCTAGCTCTCATCGAAGTTATATCTATATACCTACCCACTGAAAAGAACCTACTAAATAAATTCAATATAAAACATGGCGCAGTCTTGAGGTTTTCAGTGGATTCAAATGAGTATAATTAACTTACAGACAGTATACCTAGTGAAATTATAAATAAATATTAAAATGGAAACTCGTGCATTGGAACCGATGTCTATGAAGGGAAATTTGGCACAAAATTGGATGGTATGGAAACAAAAATTCTTAAATTATCTGATTGCAACAGAAGAATCCGAGAAACCAGAAGCTGTACAATGTGCAAAAATGATTTATTTCGTTGGCGATGAAGGTCTCGAAATTTACAATACCTTCACATTTACTGATTCAGAGAAAGATAAGATCACACCTCTGATTGCAAAGTTCGAGCATTATTTTGTTCCGAAGAAGAATGTCGACTTCGAGCGATATAAATTTTTCACCCTAAGACAAAACCACGAAACAATTGAACAATTTGTGACTATTTTAAAAAATACTGCCAAGAATTGTGAATTTCATTCAGATAATGAAGATGGCCTCATAAAAACTATGCTGGTGATCGGTGTGAAAAGCGAATCGCTCCGAGAGAAATTACTACAAAATATCGACTTGAAATTGAATAAAGCTGTGGAATTATGCTTAGTAAATGAAAACGCAAAATCACAGTGCGAATTGATGAAGAATGGTAGCCATTTCAATGAAGTTTCCTCCGACGTTAATAATATACGAGAAAAATCCAGGAAACAAGGACAGCACGTATCAGCTTCCAAGGTCACGTCGAAGAACCATGCGAAATGTTCAAGAGGACGACAATTTCAGAAACATATGAGCGGTATGAATAAAAACATAAGTAATTGTACTCGTTGTGGATATTCACATCCGATAAATAAATGTTTTGCATATAAAAAAAAGTGTTCAAAATGTGGCGAATTTAATCATTTCGCTGCTTGCTGTAAAAATGAGAAAATTAATTTGATTGATGATTGAATGATTTTATGATAAATTGTATCAACCAATTACATCAAAACAATAGAAATGATAGGAATTGGACAATTTCAATGCAAACTGAAAATAAAATAATAAAATTCAAAATTGATACAGGGGCTTGTGTAAATATAATTGATTATAACGATTTTCTAGATATAAAGAGAAAACAAAAGAAAATAAAATTAACAAGGGCTGATTATCAATTGATTTCTTATACTGGTAATAAAATTCCTGTAATTGGCAAATGCTCGCTAGACATAAATTATAAAAATAAATTGTATAATATAGAATTTCTGGTAGTCAAAGGTGATCAATATCGAGCGATCATTGGCTTGGACACTTGCTCAAATTTAAATTTGGTTAGAAAAGTTGAATATGTTGATGATGTTAATTTAGGAATTAAAGATTACAAGGAGTTAATTAATGAGTATGATGATATTTTCAAAGGAATAGCAAAATTGAATAAGCCTTATCATATTGAACTGAAAGATGATGCAGTCCCTTGTGTACACCCTGTACGGAAAGTACCATTTTCAATTGAAGCTAAATACAAAGAAACTTTAGAGCAATTAGTTAACCTAGAAATAATTGAATCAGTAGACGGAGTATCAACTTGGGTAAATCCGGTAGTTATTGTTAGGAAGAAAAATGGTAATTTACGCATATGTCTAGATCCTCAGGACTTAAATGAATCGATAAAAAGGGAATACTTCAAGATACCTACAATTGATGAGTTAATTTCCAAATTAAACGGTGCTTGTTATTTTTCTGCACTTGACGCTGCTAGTGGATTCTGGAATATTCCTCTAGATGAAGCTAGTAGTGAGTTATGTACATTTGGCACCCCGTTTGGACGTTTCCGATTTTTGAGAATGCCATATGGACTTAAATCAGCACCAGAAGTTTTTCAAAAAAGATTCAAAGAAATTTTTAACTTTGAAGGTAGTGAAGTATATATAGATGATATATTGATTTTTGGACGCACTAAAAAGGAACATGACATGAGATTGAAAAATGCTTTAGAAATTGCGCGTAAGAATGGCATAAAATTCAACCTTGATAAATGTAGATTTGGTTTACCTGAACTCAAATATGTAGGACATATATTTAGCTCTCGTGGAATTGAAATGGATCCGGAAAAAATCGAAGCTATAAGGGACATGCAAGTTCCCACTGATAAAAAAGGTATTCAAAGACTACTTGGGCTTGTAACTTATGTTGGTCGATTTATTAAAAACTTATCTGAAATTACTCACCCAATTCGACAATTATTAAAAAATGATGTTATATTTCAGTGGAATCCTGAACATGACATTGCCTTTTGAAAATTAAAGGACGAAATAATTAAAGGTACAACTCTTCAATATTTTGATCCGAAATTACCTGTAACAGTATCAGTTGATTCAAGTCAATTTGGTTTCGGAATAGAAAAGTTTCATCAATATGTGTATGGACAAAAATTTATAGTCGAAACGGATCATAAGCCGCTATTGCCTATAATGAAAAAACATTTAAATTCGTGCCCTGTTCGTTTACAACGAATGCTTCTGTCTCTGCAAAAATATGATTTTGATTTAATATATAAGCCAGGAAAACAGTTAATTATTGCTGATACATTGTCAAGAGCGTATGTTAATAAACCTTATATCAATGATTTGGATCTAGAGGAACAAATTTGTTTAATTGAAAGTAAAATTAATATAACTGAGGAAAGAAAAAAACAATTGATAGATGCGACAAGTAGTGATGAAGAATTGAGATTGATTTTAAATTATATTCGGAATGGATGGCCGAATTCGAGTAATCGTGTTCATCCTCTAATTAAAAAATATTATAGTTTCAGAAATGAGATAACTGAAGCAAACGGTTTAATTTATAAAAATCAAAAAGTGATAATAGCGAGAAATATGAGAAAATTAATACTTGAAAAAATCCACGTTGGACTCTTGGGAATTACCAAATGTCAAAAAAGGGCCAACTCTGTAGTTTACTGGCCAAAAATGAACGTAGAAATTGAATTACAAGTAAATAAATGTCGTGTGTGTCAGAAATATGAAAATTCAAATACTAGAGAACCGCTAATTTCACAATCAATACCTAGACGACCATGGTCAAAATTAAGCATTGATATTTTTGAAATAAATAGAATAAAATATTTAATCGTAGTGGATTATTACTCGAATTTTTTTGAAGTAGAATGTCTGAATAACAGTATGACTGCCGATATTGTTGTGAGTAAATTAAAACGAATATTTAGATCCCACGGAATTCCATTTACAATTGTATCCGACGGTGGTTCTCAGTTTACTGGTTCGGCTTTTGCAAAGTTTGTATCAGATTGGAATATTAATCACATTATAGTTGCACCCCATCATCAACAATCAAATGGTCTGGCAGAACGTATTATACAGACAGTTGAAAAAACGATCAAAAAATCACTTGAAAATGGTGACGATTTGGATTTGGCACTTCTCATTCTGGTAAATACTCCCATCTGTTATGATATAAGTCCTTCTGAAATTTTAATGTCCAGACGTTTGCGTGATGATTTGTCTTTAAATGAAAATAATTTGAAACCTAAAATCGTGAACAAGAGAATTTTGAATGATAAAATAGATAGAGACCAATTCAATTCCAAATGTTATTATGATAAAAAATCGAAAAAATTGCGAGAATTGAGACTTTTTGAAAATGTAAAGTACCAAGAATACCCTAAATCAGTTTGGAAATTTGCTAAAGTAGTAGAAATATTACGTAATAGGACTTACAGAATTGAAAAGGAAGACGGATCAACCCTCATTAGAAATAGAGTACATTTAAAACCCACTTTGATCCAACCAAAACAACACACTAGATCCTCAAATGGAGATATTTTTGACGATGTTTCGATTGATAAATTATTACAAGATGATAGTCAAAATAATTGTAATGGCAGTAATGGATTATTGAATATTAAACCGTGTAATGAAAATCTAAACACTGCCAAGGAATATATAGTTTCTCTTAGGGAGGGCAGAAGGCCAAATGAAAATCGAATGGTAACTAGATACGGAAGAATAGTTAAAACACCCAATTATACATAGTTACTTCGACAAAATACCTACTGCTCTTTCCTTGAAATTTTATATAATTGAATATTGTTTTACAGAATTATATTAAGTTTTCTTAGGGTAAGAGAGATCAATAAGAAAAATTATGGTTCTCACATTTTTGATATTTCTTATATCTACTTTAATTTGAATTTTTTGATAGACCTATTTGTTTTATATTATGTTCGAATGACTGGAATCATTAGTTGGTTAGAACTTTTTAGTTTTATAAAAAAAAAGGAGATGTTATATGTGTAGAAATATTATAGTGTGTGATATCCTTTATATAAAAGTCGTGAAATGTATAATATGTTTTATTGATAAGAAATAAACAGTTCATCTCTAGCTCTCATCGAAGTTATATCTATATACCTACCCACTGAAAAGAACCTACTAAATAAATTCAATATAAAACAGTAGACTAAACACAAAAGAGAAAAGTGAGAACAAAATACCTTGTAAAATATGTAAACAAAAAGGAAAAGGAACACGTTTTCATTCTGAGGATGAATGCTGGTTCAAAAATCAGGAAGATAAAAGTAATAGGGTTAGGCAAGTGAACAATTTATCTTTAGATGTAGAACTTAGTGATGAGGATCCAAAAAACTAATTGTGCCACCATTAATTGAACTCCAAATTAAATTAAATGATACGTTAGAAATACCTGCTATTTATGACCCAGGTTCAAATGTTACATTAATTAATTCGAAATTGATAAACTTAAAATCTAAAGGTGATGAAATAAGGAAAACAAACTTAAGAACAATAATTGGTGTTTATGAAACAGATGGGTTAATTAAAATAAAAATCCAGATTTTAAATACAGAAGATTACATGAATGTGTTCATAATTAATAACGAGAATTTCAAACATGACTTTCTTATAGGATCAGATTGTATAAAGAAATTCAAATTGATACAAAATGAAAAATTAGAGATAGAACAAAAAGTTTCGGAATCTAATAAAATAATAAATGAGTATGAAATAAATTTTAATGAACATATCGAAGTAGATACCTTCAATGTCTCAACAAATCACTTGAATCATCATGAAGAAAAAATAATTATGAATCTAATAGACCGATACAAAAATATATTTGCGTAAGATTAATATGATATAGGCACTGTAAAAGATTACGAAGCCAGAATAGATCTTATAATAAATAAGCATTGCAGTAAAAGACCATATAGATGTACAATCGAAGATAAAAAAGAAATAGAAGAACAGATTTCAGAATTACTTAAAAGAAACCTGATAGAGGAATCATACAGCCCATTTGCTGCTCCAGTAACGTTGGCTTATAAAAGAGATGAAAACAAGAAATCGAGATTGTGCGTAGATTTCAGAGACTTAAATAAGATAATAGTCCCTCAATCGCAACCTTTTCCACTTATTGAAGATCTAGTGATAAAAACAAGAAATTGCAGATATTTTTCAAAACTTGATATAAATTCCGCATTTTGGTTCATTCCTCTTCGAATTGAAGATCGAAGAAAAACAGGCTTTGTTACCCAAGAAGGCCATTTTCAATGGACTTGCCTACCATTTGGATTAAAAACATCACCGGCTATCTTCCAAAGAATTTTAAGCAATATAAGAAGGAAAAATAATTTATCAAACTTTACAGTCAATTACATAGATGACATATTAATATTCTCAAAATCGTTCGAAGAACATATAGACCATCTATCAAAACTATTAGATGCAATTATGAGGAAAGGGTTCAGATTGAAGCTGTCTAAGTGTACATTTGCACTGGACTCTGTTCAATATTTAGGCCATATAATTAAACACAACTCAATTTCTCCGATAAAAGATAATTTGATCTCCATAAGAAATTTTCCTGTGCCCGAGAATAAGAAAAATGTTCGACAATTTTTAGGAAAAATCAATTTTTATAATGAATCTGTACCGAAGATTTCACTAATTTTGGACCCACTGCATAACTTATTGAGGAAAGGACAAGAATTTGTTTGGTCGGAAGACTGTCAAAAAGCCTTTGAATACATGAAAAATTTCCTCTGCACTCAACCAGTTTTAGCTATCTTTGATCCAGACTTATTAATACACATATACACAGACGCAAGTTTAAAAGGCCTAGGTGCAGTATTATAACAGCCACAACTAAACGAAAATCCGAAAATTGAAAAACCAGTGGCATATTTTTCAAGGAAGTTAAATGAATCACAAAAAAGAAAAAAAGCAATTTACTTAGAATGTATAGCAATAAAGGAATTTGTAAAGTATTGACAACACTGGCTCATAGGCCAACATTTTAAAGTATTTTCAGATCACAAACCGCTCGAAATAATGAATATAAAAGTAAAAACGGATGAAGAATTAGGTGATCTCACCTACTATTTATCACAGTTTGATTTTGAAATAATATACAGTCCAGGAAAAGATAATTTGGAGGCAGATTGCTCAAGCAGAAATCCTGTATTAGAGCCTAAAGAAGATGAAGATAATGAATTAAGGATTGTAAACTTAATTAGTTTAGAAGATATTTTAGAGGATCAAAGGAAAAAAAAGAAATAGAACCAAACAAAAACAGTCTAAATTATAAGAATAATTTGTGTTATAAAAAAGCAAGAAATAAACATAGAATTTTCTCATCAGAAGAATTTAGTAAAAAATTGATAGAAGACACACATAAGAAGTTTTGTCATATTGGAATAAACCAAATGAAAAATAAAATACTGCCGTATTATACAGCAGAAAACATATCAGAAAATATAAAGAAAACCTGTAGATGTTGTGAAGTATGTATAAAAAAATAAATCAAGAAGGCAAGACAAAATTGGTTTAATGTCACATCTGGGTCCCGCAAAAAAACCTTTTGAAATATTCTCCATAGACACAATAGGTGGATTCGGTGGCTCAAGATCCACAAAAAAAATATTTACATCCCCTAGTTGATCACTTCACTAGATATGCTTACATACTAACATCAAAAACACAAAATCCAAATGATTTCATTAAATTGACAGACAATGTACTAAAAGATCACGATATTCAAATACTTCTTACAGACCAATATCCAGGGATAAATTCAAAAGATTTCAAAAATTTCTTGGAAAAAAGAAGGGTCACAATGGTTTTTACAGGAGTTAATGCACCATTTTCGAATGGTTTGAATGAAAGACTGAACCAAACTTTGGTAAATAAGATAAGATGCGCAATCAATGAAGAAAAAAATAAGTATGGATGGACAACCATAGCACATAATTGTATAAATCAATACAATGAGACCAAGCACACAGTAGCAAAATTTAGTCCGAAACATTTGTTGAATGGTGAAGATACTTCAGTATTACCAAATGAACTGAAAAAGGATAAAAATTATAATCAACTGGAAAACGATAGAAAGACTGCACTTGAAAACAGTATAAAATATCATGAATACAATAAGAGATTATATGACAAAAATAGAAAAGGATATGACTTCAAAGTAGGAGATTTGGTATACGTTGAAAATGGTAATCGAATGAATAGAAAAAAATTGGACATAATTAGAATCGGACCGTAAGATTTTAAAAAAGATATCAAACTCAATGTACGAAGTAGACATAGGCCACAAAAAGTTAGAATCAAATTTATTCCATATTTCAAAATTAACTCCATCTCCCAATATATCAGAGATGGAAACCGAAGTGTAATATTATGTATATAATGTATAATTTATAATGTATAATTTATATAACTTTGTAGGTAAGGTATTGTAATTCCACATCAAAATTTTTGGGGGAAAATTTTTTTCAGAAGGGGGGAGATATAAGAAATACCTACCTGTATATCTCCTGTTCAAGTTCAATGGCTTTGCGCGATGAATTAGGTCAATCAGTTCAATGACTGTATGAATGTGCAAATCGACAGAGTCGACATAATTCATTCTTGATTCCATTAACTGTATGTAAGACCTAATGAGAACATTGTAATCCAAATTTTATCATTGTGAATAATAACATTGAATGTTGTTTTTTTGATTTACAGGTAAGATCAACATTCTTGTATTTAATTGTATTTTTGTATACAATAATAAATTCTTTGATTTACAGAGAAACAATTCTTGCATTATTCGAACCAACAAAAAGGAACTTGGTGAACCCGAAATAAATCCAAACAAAACATTATAAATATTTGGTTTCAGTTTGAGACTCAAGAAAATTGTTTTATTTAAGTTACGCACAGGTTTTCTTCGAGAACCTCTCTAACAAATTGTATGTTTATTATCATTTATTGAAATAAAATTACTTATAATAAGTACTTTTGTGTGAAACAAAATGTTCATTTTTGGATATAGAAACATTGTTATTTATTGTGATGAAGCATACTATTTTTCTCATTCATAATAGTCCTATTCTCATAATAATATGATTTTGCCAATTAATCTTCACAACTTCAGTAAGAGGAAGATTTATTGGATGAATTCATTATTGTAAACAGAACGCGAGTATAAAAACGCCCGGTCTATGCTAGGCATCGCGATAACGGGCCCGTATCTTGGTCGATTTCGCGTTTTTCAAATGTATCAATAACAATGACAGCTCCATTACCATAGATACATTCTTGGCAACTATTGAAGTGTAGAGCCATAACGATCATAGCGTCCGCCGTATTTGGAAGTCCAAAATGATGTGTAGAGCATATGAAGCCTTCTCTCCAGTCATTCTATACTCCTAGGTATCGCTCATGATGTTGACGCTGTGTGCGTTGTATTGGATTTCCATGAATTCCAGGAACAGTCGTTTTACCTGATTGGGGCAAGTTCTTAACACGCTAAAGTCGTCAAAATTGAACTTATGTCCTGTTTCCACAGTGTGCTTGGATAGTCCGCAAGCTGGTTTCATCATGTTGCAGTCCCTCTTGTGCTCATTAATTCTTGTGCTCAGTTTTCTTCCAGTTTGTCCGACATATTCACCCTCACATTTGCCACATTTTATATTGTATAGGTATAACGTTTATTCTGTCCAACGGCTTGCATTTATCTTTGGTCTTGGTATATATGGTCTTGTCAAGAGTGTCATGTACCATTGTTGGAATTTTGATGTTATCTAATCTAGAAAATACAGAGATCAAGTTGTCGGTGAGTGCAGGAATATATGGTGGTGAGAAATATTTAATCGGTGTGTGGGCTTCATCCTTTGTGCCGTTGTCATTGTTTGATGGGTTTGTACTGTTGGAAGTGTTGCTGAATAGTAATCTATTAATCAATTTCTTTTTTATATTCGTTTTCTGAGAGGAGCTCCCTTAGTGCATCGAGGTCGTTCAGGTACTCTGTAGGATGAACCATTCTTTTTTTTCTGTTTCTTAGGCCGATGACCAAATTTATTTTGTGTTGTGGACGATCTACTGAATGAGGCTCTCTCACCCCTTCCTTTCAGCATCTTTATTATAAAAAAGTTTGTGGATGACCTTTTCATCGTCACAACGCGAGAAACCCTACAGGAAATCATCCAATCCATCAATGCATATGACAACATCATAAAATTCACCTTTGAGGTTGAATCCAATGGCATATTACCCTACTTGGACTTGAAACTAACAAGAAACGAACAGGGTTACATCATTTGCAGCTGGTATAGAAAACCTATCAGCTTAGGTAGATACCTAAACTTCCACTCGAAACACGAGTTTAAACACAAAATAAATTTTGTCATCGGCCTAAGAAACATAATGAAAAGAATGGTTCATCCTACAGAGTACCTGAACGGCATCAATTCACTAAGGCAGCTCCTCTCAGAAAACGAATATCCAAAGAAATTGATTGATAGATTACTATTCAGCAACCCTTCCAACAGTACAAACCCATCAAACAATGACAACGGCACAAAGGATGAAGCCCACACACCGATTAAATATTTCTCACCACCATATATTCCTGCACTCACCGACAACTTGATCTCTGTATTTTCTAGATTAGATAACATCAAAATTCCAACAATGGTACATGACACTCTTGACAAGACCATATATACCAAGACCAAAGATAAATGCAAGCCGTTGGACAGAATAAACGTTATATACCATATAACATGTGGCAAATGTGAGGGTGAATATGTCGGACAAACTGTAAGAGGACTGAGCTCAAGAGTTAATGAGCACAAGAGGGACTGCAACATGATGAAAACAGCTTGCGGGCTATCCAAGCACACTGTGGAAACAGGACATAAGTTCAATTTTGACGACTTTAGCTTCTTAAGATTTTGCCCCAATCATGAAAAACGACCTGTTCCTGGAATTCATGGAAATCCAATACAACCACACAGCGTTAACATCATAAGCGATACTAACAACGTTAGCCCGGTGTACAGCAACCAGCTGGAGATAAGAACAAGGAAGAGAACCACCTGCAAAACATTCAGATGAAGTGGAGTGCGATCGAGATTGCACAGAGTGCACGGAGTGAAGGGGAACAATGGGAGCATACTCGGACGGGGACAAAAAGGTGGTTTCCTGTGACACATTTGTCTCTGTGATTTTCGTTTTGTGTACTCTGCGAATTTTCAGATCTCATATAGTCATGAATCCATACAGATAGGAGAAAATGAAATATATATTTTTGCTCTGTGGATCACAGCCCAAATTGTTGATTATCACTGATAACCTAAATGTATCTATGGCTCTTTCATCCAAATAATTCTATACCTATCAGGGGGGTGAAGCGCCAGTTCAAAGTCAGGCAACATGGATATACGAAGACATACGGTGCCACTTAGAGCAAATGTTGAGAGAAAACATATCTCTCTCACACTCTAATTCAGAATCGTATGTCGTTGATGAGTTGGTACTGACAAATGCCACTTGACAAGTGACTTGTCAGCCATTTGTAAATCGATTAAAGTGTTGATGTCGAAGAAGTTTTAGAGATGAGACAAATTTAACTTAATGATGAAGAAGTAAAGTGAATCTTAATACAAAATTACTGTTGTATTATTCTTAAGGTAATATGCCATGTTACCAATAATGTCAAACGTCTATAACGATATTGATTTTTGCAGGAACTGATGAACAACATACAAATTTTGGGAGGATGACAATAATAAATCAGTGATGAAAGCATGATATTAAAGCATATTCGAAGTCATTTCTGGTAATTATTATTACTTTTCATATAATCAAGTATGTACATTGAAAATCCATAATGGAATTTATTTTTGTAGGATCCAACAGACATAGGAAGACCTTTCGATGTGATCATTTTGCAGGGTAATGAAGATATAGGTGAGAACTGCATATAAACAAATTTAAAAGTTGATGCTTCTTTGAAAGTTTTATTCTGCAAGTGTTTTGAATATCATTAGAAGAATATTCATTTATATTTTCCATATTGAATTTTTTCATAATTCTTATATTAATTCAGGTGAAAATAATATGAAAAAATAAAATTAATAATATGGTACAACGTACCTTATTTCAAGTATTTGAAAATTAATAAGAATATGGCAATTTTTTCTTCAGGGGAAGGTTATAAAATAGACCTTTCCAGAATACGTAGAACAAAGATGAAAGATGTGAACTAAACCAGAATGAGAGAGAAACAGGTATATTTCATGCTCAACTTGTGGGCAGCATTAAAAGATGCGCAAACCTTAGTGCGAGAGAGAAAAGAAAGAGAGAGAGGGAAGCAATGAAATGAGATCCTACTGGTTTTATCGTACCTTGATCGTCAATTAGTAACAAAACATTGTTGAGGCATACTAAAATTTAGATTTTCGATAAACAATACAACAAATAACATCCACATCCAAAAAGTCGGCTGCGTAAAATAATAATATCAATTGTCAAATGTCAACGATTTAAGGAGGGAAATTTTGACGACCAATTATATTCATTCTTAGCCCACAAGTGACGCGCGCAACTTTCACCTTCACAGGTAATTCTGGAAAGGTCTATTATTGTGGCGTCTATTGGAATAATATTGAAGAATAAGAAATCATTCAGCGACCCCCCATGAAGGAATGGAATCGTCGACATCTGTCAAATTGTCATAGAATATTTATGGCCGCCATTTGCCACTTATTTATGTAGTCTATGACCGCTGCAGAAACGTCACTGCCGTTGCCAAAGATAAGTGGGCAGGTTGCACTTCTTCTATTATATGTTCTGTGATACCTATAATTTGATCCTTGAAATTAAAAGTGAAGCATCTAGAAGGCTCTGCCGTAACCTCCGCTAAGAAAGCCTGGAACATGGAATATGGCAACAACGTGCGGAGGCTGTAGAATATCTACCCCGGTACGCCCCCCCTCTTGACCCCATACACTTGTTGCGAATTTAGTTCCATTTCAGTTCATCGTAGGGCTTCCGTGTTGTTAGTGCAGGTGCAAAATAGAATAGGGTAAAACGTGATAAACCCGCGAAAAGTGTGATTTGTGATATTGTGCTGTGATAGTGTCTAAATTCTTGTTTTGTTCTTTGGATTACTTTGCAATCTGGTGAGTTGAGTTGTTGAGTACATAAAGTTATATCGAAACATTGTATTGAAGAATAGACCTTTCCAGAATTACCTGTGACGGTGAAAGTTGCGCGCGTCACTTGTGGGCTAAGAATGAATATCATTGGTCGTCGAAATTTCCCTCCTTAAATCGTCGACATTTGACAATTGATATTATTATTTTACGCAGCCGACTTTTTGGATGTGGATGTTATTTGTTGTATTGTTTATCGAAAATCTAAATTTTAGTGTGCCTCAACAATGTTTTGTTACTAATTGACGGTCAAGGTACGATAAAACCAGTAGGATCTCATTTCATTGCTTCCCTTTCTCTTTCTTTTCTCTCTCGCACTAAGGTTTGCGCATCTTTTAATGCTGCCCACAAGTTGAGCATGAAATATACCTGTTTCTCTCTCATTCTGGTTTAGTTCACATCTTTCATCTTTGTTCTACGTATTCTGGAAAGGTCTATTCATTTTCAATCATGGTTAGGAAATGCTGTGTGCCTTCCTGTAATAGTAATTATTCTTCGGCAACCGATGACTATGTCAGTTGTTTTAGATTCCCAAAAAATGAAGAACGGAAGCTTTTATGGCTGAAATCTATACCGCGCAAAAATTTTCTTGCAATGATTGTATTTCGTTAATAAGAGCCGGAAAGGGTACTAAAGTGGACAACGTATATTTTGATAATCTTCAGAGAAACGGTTTATCAATAGCCACCGATTCTGTAAATTTCATTTTCATACATACCTATGTGTTCAATTTTGGAGTACATTCTAAACGATCAACAAACTTTTTCCAAATTTTTACAAAACGTTAATCAAAAATCTATTTTATGTGAACTGACCATTCGAAGCATTGAATTGGATTTCTATTATTCGGAATTTTTAGAAACATGTACTTGTGGTCTAAATTCAAAAGTCATTCTCGATTCACTTTGCTCGATTTTCGCGAATTTATTGCTGAACAATTTTGTAAAGAAAGAGTACAACAAAATTATAACTGAACAACGTGAAAAAAAGCGAAAAAATCGTGGAGATAATCGTAGCATGCCATTGATAAAAAATAGAAAGTTAGATACTTCAAAGTGAAAGATGAATTTTCATTCAATGTTCATGCATTTCATTGTTATCGTTGGAATTTATGTTATTTTTTTAGAGTATATTTTTTATTTGAAGAATTTTATTTGAGTTTATTTTAAGAAGTGTATGAATGAACTTGGGCTACCAACTATCCATCAATTAATTTCTATCCCATTCATATCATTCTCGCTCAATAATTTTAAATTATTTCAACAATTTCATTCAAACATTTTTATGGCAAGAGATGGCACTACACCTTCTCGTGGTTCTTGCTGAACGATAAAATGAATAACAAATATAAAAGCAAGAAGCTCCCATTCTAATGCTATTGCATGAATATTGGGATAATTGGTACTTTTCAAAGCATTATTTATTCGATTTATTGACTAAGTAGGGTATTATGTGGTCTTTTTATAGGTATCCCATCAAAGGAAATTCGTTTAATGATTTTGCAAACGTTTAAAACAGTGATATCCATTCTAAAATCATAAATCCCGCGCTACGTATTCGAATACGAGTAGGCTAGGAGCATAGCATAACTGGAGGGAAGGCTTCATACGCTCGACAGATCATTTTGAACTGCCAATAACGGCGGAGGTTAGAGTTTCGTGTGACGCCCGATAGATAACGCTGAGATCCTTTATTCAGTAACATGTCAGATATTTTGTTCTGTGGCGCTACAATTGCAAAGAATATAATGTGGCTGTCATTGTTATTGATACATTTATGCTTCTTTTTAATTGAAAATGGCCATGAATCATAACATAGACAATATTGTTGACATATCATCGCTTTATTCTAATCAATTTTTTATGCGCAATTTTATGGGAAGTCTGTGATCGGTAATAAATTTCTCAAAACAATATCCTTATCGGAAAAAGCGAACATTCAGGTAAGTGTTATTATTATTATACGGGAAGACTGAGGTTTTATCTGTTCTCGTGTATTATATGCAGAATTGTATGGTACCCCGTTTACATTCCCTCTGCTAACACTTAGATTCGGAGCGGGAAACAGATTTTTCTTCCTAAATTCAATCTGATCCTTGTAGTCATTTCTTTACACGTGCTATATGCATTATATTGTCGGATTTACGAAAAAAAGTATGTATTGCTTTCTTTCAAAAGAATATATATTATGATATAGTAATAAATGGGACCTAATAAGTAATAACAACGAATAACCATTAAAGATAATTTTATCAAGGATAGCCATGTTGTAGGAAGAAACGACGTTGTCGCCATCTCGTGACCTTGCGGCGAACTGACAAGTTCGGACGTTTTTGGCAGTTCATTTTCGTAGGGGAGCCTTCTCTCCAGTTATTCTATGCTCCTAGGAGTAGGCCTCCGGTCGCCGAATCTGAGCGCGGTTGTCAGATTGTGTTCCGGGCTTTCTCTATAGAAGGTTGTGGCTCTGCCTAGGGTCAGTGAGACTGTTGAGCATGTGCGATAACGCAGAGTGGGAAAATAGGGACATCGAAGCGATCTGCGGATGCAGTTTTGTTATTTGTCTCTGTTTGTATTGAGTCACATACGGTATCCATGGATACAGAATTACATGTCCCTTCTCTTCTCCCTAGGCATGCGTATAGCGATGACTGACCCTGGATTCAAAAGGAACGATTGCCACACTTTTATATACTCATTAGCCACTACGCTCAAATTCTATATTTATAATTCTATGCTTTCATCGCCTTTTTCTGTTGACAGGTAATATGTCATATTGGCAGCCGCATTTTTGTTGAAAAACTTGATTCGTCTTAGTTTTTGATTAATTTTCTGACAGAGATTTATGAAAAGGGAGAGATTTCGTGGAGATCTCGATTTTATGGTTTCATTATTTTTTGTTTCATTTATAACATATTATGTGTGGAGCTCGTAGGGTGAAGCTCACATTGAGTAAGTGTGAAACTCAACCTGAAAATTTTTAATACAGTTTTAAACTCATTGATTTTCCAACTCACAGACCTCTGAAGAAGCCTCACAAATGTAGGCGAAAGCTAAGGATTTGATAAAGAGCTAAAAACCAAGAGATAACAGACTTCATTAAAACCCGACAACCTTGTACTCAGGGATAGTCTATGGTCTATGGTTCGTTGTCCGTTTACGGTTTGTTCATCAGAGCTCATCTCACTGATTTCAAATAATTCATCAACACCATAATTTTATTCCATAATAATAACAATCAACGATAATGAAATATGTGTGCATTTCATTTTAAATAGCTTCCGAAGGTTGTGTTCAATGTAGAAATAACTCTATTTCCCAACACATACAGCAGGGTACCATCAAAGGCTAATCCATTTGGTTCAAATAATGACGTTTTGTTTGCCTCCAGGATTCTCGAAGATTTGAGGGATTCCCTGAAATTCCAGACGCCAACTGCGTTCAGGGGTACCAGCGAGTAAAACAGATCACCATTTTTATTGAAAATCATACCATCGCTCTGCGATTGTCTTTTTCCTATCAAGGTAACATTCCTTCTCCACTGATCTCCTCTGCATACTTCTTCGTTCTTCAGAATATCTGTGCTTATTCCGTACAGATTATATGAGGCCACTGCTGAATAGAACACCATTTTTTCGTTACTGAAAATTATAAACCACATGAATCTAACTAACAAATAACTGATTTTCAGATGCATTTTTCTCTTCGTAGGATCAAAAGGGCATAAGAAGAATGGTGCATTCACAAACACTTTTTAACTTACTTGTGACGTGTCGACTTGAGTAAGCCTGGTCACTTGGCAAATCAGGCTCGCGGCTAAACTCAGTGAAGATGGGAGTGAGTTAAAAAAAAATTAAGTTTATGAATGGGCGCCAGGTAGAGAATTTGCCTGTCCACAAAATTGCGTACTCCCCTACCAGAATAGCAATAAGACAACTGATACTCAATGTCAACCCCTTTATTTAAAATTAAACTAATTCAACAATATTGATGAAAAAGTAAAATTAGACTTGCAGTAGTTGATAGGTATATTCAGCGAAACAAAACTCCACAAAATTGCTGAACTTGATTAAATATCACTAAATCAAGTTATAAATGGGAAAAGGAGTTCAAGTACCGTGGTTGTAATAACTGGCCAGTTAGTATCCACCTCAGTTCACAAATGTTTACACTTACGCCTATAGTAATTATGAACAGTATCGAAAAATCACAATCCAGTATCAAATGAACTGGTACAAAGGTAAAAATGTAAATTAGGCAATCTGCCACTATAATAAACTCAATTATGAGTCTGATAAAAGTTAAATATAAATGAAAGGAGCCAGCGATGATTGAAAGGTCTCCCCTGCTATCAGTTATTCACTTTGTACAATATTATATTATAAACTAAAGTCAGTGCAAAGCACCGGTTACCTCAACCACTGTATGGCCTGAAGTAGAGACGTCGATAGTACTTATAACGTGGATGCTAAGCACTCATATGCCAGGCACTTGGATGCCAGATACTTGGATGCCTGATACTTGAATGGGTGGTACGTGGATGCCAGATACTTGAATATCCGATAATAGGATGCCAGATACTTGTATATCCGATACCAGGATGCCAGATACCTGTATATCCTGCCCGACACCTGGATGTCTAGATGGCCGACACTTGGATGTCTAGATGGCCGACACTTGGACCCTAATAAAACACCATAAGGCATTGTTCACAAAATTCAAAGAAAGTTCATACCTCTTAGGATATTGGTCGAGGGTAGAAAAGATCTCCTTTCCAAATTCTATACTTCAACAACTTTCCAACAACAAATATTCGCATACAACTCCTAATAAAAAAAAGACTGTTAGACAATGGTCTCATACATAAGCTCACATCATACCTCTATAAAGATTCCGTTCTCATGGAAGACTATAATAATCCGCTACAACAAACGTACCCTTGGATTAAAACCAATATTCTCTATATTATCCAGGGAATTAACCAAATTGAAATTATAATCGCCTACAACGAGGATGATTCCAGATAAAACTTCCAGACCAATAATTTACATTCAATTCAGCTTTTTCTCTTCCACAACTTTTCCGAAAATTCTCCAAAAAGAGGTTACCTCGCTTTCACAGAGCAGCCAATTGTCAAACAACTCCTTCCTACTTCTATGACCGCACACAATACCACAGCCGTCTCCACCACAAGCCATGAATCAACCGGCAACGCCGCAAATGGTGTAAACTATCCAACAGCGAAAATGCTGTTTTGATTCAGGGAGCGAAATAATCACGTTACATACTATTTCAAATTAACGAAAGCGGTATTCCCTAGCCGCTTTCTTTATGCACTCTTAGGTATCAATTAAAATCACAGTGGTTTTTCAAATCAAGAATAATAGTATATTACTCGATGAGCCTAATGACTCACGAGGATGTTGTTTCCGAAACGTGTGTCGAAGATTAGTTTCCCAATGTATTGCGAATCCTTGTTCAAACAAGGCAATACTTTCAAAGGTACAGACAGTCTTCTACATAGAAGCGCGAGTGCGTGATTAGCCGTGTAGAGGAATCGTTGTTTCGGATCTCCCATCGGACGAATATAGCATTAAGCAAATTTGATGCCACCCCCATACATGAGTTCTCACATGTAATCGATAATGCTGATATTCACATATATTATGTTTTGATGAAGAAGAAAAAGCAGAAGTGCCAGAAATTGTTTTTTCGTTCGAAGCAAAGATGAGGGAATTTGGATTGGTTCAAACTTCTAATTTTATACATGTATATAAGTTTACTTCGCCTTTTATAATTGAAATTTTCTGTACATATTCCTTGACTATTGACTTGCAATATATACATGTTCAAAAAGAGTCGTATATCGTTCTGGATGTTTTAACGACAAGAAGGATAATTCCGATCAGACATTCCTTCCGTCCCAAAAAAATGGATATATGAGAGTTCCATCTGCTTTTTTGTTACCATATAAAGAATTCATGTTTAACAAAGAATTGAAAAGTGTTTTCAGGACGTGAAGTTATTGATTTATCGAAGACGGCAGAAGTTATTCTAGAACCTCAAGTTGAAAAATCATGAAGATAAGTTCCTCAAGGGTCAACGACGGAGTCCAAGTGATAAAGTGAAACTATTAACTCGTTAACTTGCTAATTATACCAAGAAAAGTGCAACATTGTTTTTGCAAGGGAAAGCCTGTGGTCCGAAGTAACAAAACTACCATTTATAATTTTACAAATCAAAGTTTCTCTTGGTAATTGTCCAACAGTAAGAGTGTCTACCAGGCCTGATTTCTAAAATTGTATTGATGAAAAAAATCAAGCTGTACTTTACTACATGAAGACAATAAAACTGACCACTGTTAGATTGGAATAGACCATATTTGCCAAAATTTGTTGAAAAAGAGGCAGGACTGGAAATTTCCACACACTGCAGATACTGTCTAAGTTTCTATTGGTTTTTCTGGTTTCGTTGTTTCGGATACCTTGAATATTTCGCAGTTTCAGATAGCCTCACCTTTCTTGGAACAAATACGGATGGACATACACAGAACTTATTCTGTGCGATTCATTGCGACATCAACCCAAACAAACATGGAAAATCATGCGCGTGGGTGTTCATCGCAGCACGTCAAAGTAGAATTCGAGGGGATTTCAGACGTGTATTAATTACTCTGGAGTGTTGTGTACCTCAGTGTACATCAGTTCATACCCGTGTGCACATGCCATTTCACCTCACTGTTGCATTTGAAAATAGCACATTTAGGTAAGATGCTTCCTTAAAAAAGCTCGAGCAGATATTCCTTGCCTAATGGATTTGATATCTCATTATTACGTTCATTGGCAAGACAACGAATGGTGACAATTAAGCGTTCATCGACAGGTGTTTTATACTTCAGTCAGTTGGAGCTTGAAACTGGCGAAGAACTTTTACCCGATGTTTGGATCAGAAAGGATGCTGCCAATTAAATTGGCTGAACTTTTTCGATTGTTTCTTCAAACGACTCACTTTGGTTCTAGAAAGAGACGTTGTGTCCTTATGCAAAAGTATGTGGTGTGTTCCGGATCCACATTTCATAGTTTTGTATGCGGACTGGCAAGAGCTCAGTATTCAGTCGATTGAATCAAAAATGTGATGCTCGACAGAAATCGTATCGTTTCGATTTTGCAGTGAACTCATTGCATCGTTAAATTGAATGTTTACCTTCGCAGTAGATATGTTACGAGCAATGTAATTATTTAGGTCAGTATTCATAATGCTTGGTTATTATGAATAATGACCATTAAAATTGGGCAATTTGATAAATTTGAATTAATTTACGATAATTTTTCACATTGTCCGGTCATTATGAATACGGCTATTATTTCCTTGGGCCCTTTGAGTAATTGCCAGCAATGGAACAACCAGGTGTAGTGTGATTCTGGCTGTCGAATCAGCATTCATTTTGAGTCGCTTGTCGCCTGTGCCGGTACCTGTGGGCTGTGTGTGTTGTTATTTACATTTTCCGGTTGTCTTTGGATGTTATTTAGTTCATGTGCGACAAATGCTTATTGATGTATACTCCATTCACTTTTATAAAGTATCCCGGTTGGCCATGGTTTAGGTTCATCAAGTATTTTCACTTAAAACTGACAAAGGTTGGCACTCGTGAATATCAAGCGACATTGCCAAGATATATTTACTCTTTTTTTACTTTGTAAATGGAGTTAGTTCTTCTAAGGTTTAACTGTGATACAGGTTTCGCAGAAGGTATTACTCTTAGACCATAGAAAGAGGAGACACACCTTTCAATAATAAATAGTGAAGCCAAGTTTCAAAATCATCAGAACTGAACTGGGTGATTGTAATACTACGGAATCAAAATGTAGTAGACATTTTTGCAACGTTGTGACGTTCGTTGAATTTTCTAATAAATACACTCTCAATCAAAATGAAAAGTTTCTTCGATTGAAATTCATTTACTCATTTGTGCGTGAATGCCAGAAACGAGTATTGGTTTCTTCAACTATTGTGCATTCTTCACATTATATATACTTAGTATATACTAAGTATATGTAAATGTTCGCGAAACGGATCGATCTTTTTGCCCCAGATTAATGATTAAAAACGTTTGGCAATACGGTTTTTTGAATCTGTGTCCAGTTCATTCATTAATAACGTGCCGCCATCTTTATTCTATGAAATTTCTGACAATTCGAACAGTGTTGTCAACAAAATTTTGAGCTTCATTGTATGTTAAAAGCATTATTTGGATTTATTTTTGAATATCTCCAGCTATATACGATAAGAAAATGGTTCGAAAGTGTCTTGTGTGTGGTAAATTGGACTATTTGAATCCTAACTTGAATGTGCACAGGTATGTTCTAATCTTTTCATACTTAGTATCAGAGGCGTAGATTTTTAGAATTTCACTTTTCATATTCCATTCTGATATTGAGAAGAGGAACATCTGGTTCTTATTGAATTCTTCTAAATTTGGTAAAATAAAGCTATTGAATTCTTCTGAATTTGTTAAATTAAAGCTCCTGTTCAAAAATGTGACTTTATTGAAATTCCTTTTTTTTTGACTAACTTTGACACATGCACTCTTCAAAATCTAAAATAAATTCTACTTATAGAACATAGAGAAACATCTTCAACTTAAATTTACAATTTTAACACTTTCCCTTGTAAATGAAGTTGAATAAAAGAGATAAATGTGAGATAAAGAGGTAAATAATGTGACATCCTCAATGTTGTCCATTGTCCTGTCTCACATAAGTCCCATCTTCTCACATAGAAGCTTCAAACGTGCCTTTTGCAACGGCTTCGTCATGATGTCTGCTACTTGATGTTCTGTAGAGATCTGTTGGATAACCAATTTTCCCTCTGTAACTTTTTCTCTGATAAAAAAGTGTTTAATGGAAATATGTTTGGTTCTACGGTGAAACTCTGGATTCTGAGCGAGTCTCACTGCTGCCGAATTGTCCACTTGAATGATCGGAACTTCTTCCAGTTTCGTGATCGCTCTGAAGAGTCGACTCAGCCAGATCGCCTCTTTTGCTCCCTCGTTGGCTGCTATGATCTCTGCTTCAGTTGTTGAGGTGGCGACTACTGTTTGTCGTTGACTCATCCAGGAAATCGCTCCACCAGAGTACTTAACGAGGACTCCGGAGGTTGAGCGTCCCGTTGTTCTGCACCCTCCAAAATCTGCATCGCTGTAAACATCTAAAGAACGTTTTTCTGGATTGCTCTGGTAGACTATCCCCAGATCTAATGTCCCTGCGATGTATCGAAAAACTCTCTTGACTCGGGTTACATCTTCTTGAGTTGGATTTTCAAGTGTTCTCGAAATAAACCCGACACTGTACGCCAAATCTGGTCTTGTTCCAAGCATCAGATACATCAGGGCTCCAACTGCTTGTCGGTAGGGAAATTTTATTTTTTTCTCAGCTTTCCCTGAAACGAAAGATTCTGTGTTCTTGAGTATTGGAGTTGTAACTGGCTTGCACCCTGAAAAATTGGAACGTTCTAAAATATTCTTTGCATATGCTTTCTGTGTTATTTTAATGAACTTCTCTGTTTGTTCAATTTCAAGGCCTAGGAAATAATCAGCATTCTTTGAAATAATTTTAAATTCTGATTCTAACTCTCCAATGAAAATGTCCAAATCTCGTGGGTCTGCTGAAGCTAGAATACCATCGTCCACATAAATCACGAGGATGAGCTTTCTCCCATCTCTTTCTCTAATATATAAACATGGGTCAGCATCACTGACCTTGAATCCATGTCTTTCTAGAAAAACTCCAAGACGTTTATTCCAACATCTAGGTGCTTGCTTGAGACCGTAGAGACTTTTCTTCAATTTGCATACTCTGCTGGTTCCATCCTCGTACCCTTGTGGTTGTCTCATGTATACTGTTTCTTCTAGCTCTCCATAAAGAAATGCTGTTGATACATCAAATTGTTTCAAATGCATCTTCTCACTAGCTGCAATGCTGAGAATTGAACGGATTGTACTCATCTTTGCTACAGGACTGAAAGTTTCGCTATAGCCAATTCCATGTCGTTGGCTGAACCCTTTGACGACTAATCTACCTTTGTACTTGTTTATACTGCCGTCAGGATTTTTCTTTAGTCGGAATACCCACTTGCATGGAATGGCCTTCGCACCTGGTGGTAGTTCTGTTAAAATCCATGTCTGATTCTCTTTCAGGGAGGACATTTCACGATCCATGGCTTTCTTCCACTCGGCTGAATCGTCGCTACGTAAGGCATCTTCATAGGTCTCAGGATTACCTGTTACTTGGTTTGCGAACTCCTCTACCATCATTGTGTAATCCTCAAAATGTCCGGGTTTTCTCAATTTTGACCTATCCCTCAAGTTTCTTTCTGACGTTTTCAACTCTTCTTCAGGTTGATCATCATAATCTTCTTCCTTGGATTGCATTCCATCATCGTCTTCTTCTGCAGAATATACTACCTTATAAGTTTCAGTCTCTTCAGTCTGGTCCTGATTTTTATATTCTACGTCTTCCAACGGTAGTTTGACTAGTTCTTCACATTCTCTGATTCTCTCTTGGAACTGAACATCTCTGGATAAAACCACCTTGTTGCTGCTTGGAATGTAGACTCTATAACGCTCATCTCCGTCATATCCTACAAGAAATCCTTTTTCTGCCTTTTTGTCCATCTTCTTCCTTTTTTCAGCGGGTATGTGAACGTAGCAGGATGAATTACCAATTACACGCAGATGTTTTATTCTTGGTTTCTTCTTGAACCATAGCTCGAAAGGGGTGAATCCATCTTCTGAAGATTTTCCTGTTCTATTCAGAATGTAAATAGCCGACATCACTAGCTCTGCCCATATAGAATCTGGAAATTCTACTTCACTGTTCGAGTACTTGAAAGTCCTTGCCATTTCAACGATTGTTCGGTTTTCGCGTTCACTGCATCCATTTTGTTCTGGTGTATATGGTGCTGTCAATCTCTGCATGGTTCCGTTCTCAGCTAGAATCCTCTTGACCTCGTCACAGTCGAATTCTCCTCCATTGTCACTGCGCAGCTCTAGAATTTTGTGTCCAAGTGTTTTTGCATGAGCTAAAAACTGTTTCAGAACAATCTGATTTCTGTTTAATGACAAAGCCATAACGAAACTTAGTGTAGCTATCCTTGAATACAACTAAGAACCGTTTTTTGCTGAAAGATTCGCAAAATGGACCTACAACATCAGCAGAAAACAGTTCCCCAGGTTTCGTTGCTTTCAGTCTAGTGCCGAATGGTAAACGATGTGCTTTGCCGAAGATACAAGGTTCACAAAAGTCTCTTACCAGCTTAACAGTAATACCCAACTCTCTCTTGAGAACCTCTCTTACGTGTCGCTTGTCTTGGTGTCCCCACCTCTCGTGATAGAGCTGAAGTGTGGAATTTTCTGCTTCGACCATGTGAACTCTCTCCATTTTCTCAGGAATTATCGGTTCGATTGCTGCTTTATATAAAGTTCCACCCTTTTCACGATGTCCATGTAGAACCATCTTTCCATCAACCTCCAGCCAACACTGAGTTGAAGTCGAGTAGAATCTGCTATTTTTGTTTCTGTCTTGAGCAGCTAATACAGAAAACAAATTTTTAGATATTTCTGGAACATACCATACATCATTCAGAGTCATCTTTAGGGTACAATTTTCCGTAAAGGATGACATCTCTATAGTTCCTTTCCCAATTGCCTTAAGAGTTTCCTTTCCAGCAGCCTTAATGACGCATGGGCTTCGAAACTCTTGAAAATCTACGAACTGGTCTGGACAATTCGTCACATGCTTTGTGGCTCCATTGTCAATCCACCATACTGATGTACTGGCCTCATCTTGAAGAATATCTTCACTGCTAGCATACAGGGCTACATTGGTATCTATGGCATTGCTCTGAGGAGAGTCCCTATTGCGCGATGGTCTTCCATCAGTAATCCACTTTCTACATGTATTTACCCAATGTCCTTTCTTTTTGCAGTAGTTGCATGTATCATTTGCTTTCGACTTCTTGGACCCTTGAAACTTCTTTGTTATATCGGTTTTAGCAAACAATGCTTCTCCAGTTGCACTATCTGTGACCTTTCTGAAATTTCTTTCAAACATGCACAATTGAGTTACTAACTCATCGAATGTTTTCTCTTCATTTTTCGACAACAACATCCAACTTGACTTGAAGTTCTCGAATTCGTTAGGCAAGATCTTCAAAACCTTACATACAAGAATTAAATCTGGTAAGATATTTTCATTCTTTGATTTCAAACCGTTGTTAAGTTCATTCCATAAATTTCTTAATTTTGCAATGTGTGTTGAGACATCTTCTCCAATAACCCAACTGAATGCGAAAAAATCTGTGCATATTTTGAAAAGCTGATCTCTAGACGATGCTTCGAAATTCAACTTTAATGCTTCCCATGCCTCATACGCTGTTTGCTTATCCATTATTTTCTGATAAACTGAACTCGAAATCATTGACTTTGCGTAGCTATTTGCCTTACGAAATAATTCACTGACCTGTCTGTACTTCTTGATTTCGCTCTCTGAAGCTTCATTTCCTAAGGGTTCTGGTTTCAACAATTTTCCATCGATCACATCTAAGGCTCCTTCATGATAATCCAACATATCACGTAATTTATGCTTCCAAATTGGCCAATCTGTCTCACCAGCCAAGGGTTTTATATGTTTTGCCAACTCCATGATGCTAAGACGGCGTCACTCCACACTCAAAATAATCTTGAACAGTCTTTTTACCAATTAAACTGCGAATTCTGGGCCCATAACCTATTGAATTCTTCTAAATTTGGTAAAATAAAGCTATTGAATTCTTCTGAATTTGTTAAATTAAAGCTCCTGTTCAAAAATGTGACTTTATTGAAATTCCTTTTTTTTTGACTAACTTTGACACATGCACTTTTCAAAATCTAAAATAAATTCTACTTATAGAAGATAGGGAAACATCTTCAACTTAAATTTACATTTTAAACAGTTCTCAATCCTGAATATTACTTGATGATCTTTCTCAGAAACTGTTTGTATGTTCCGAACACTTTGAGCTAAAAGATTTCGTTATTCGAGTGAATGGTACCAGATATCTCAAAAATGTCGCCAATCCCCTTCTTGCCAAACCAATCTTCGAACTTTCGTCCTCAAGGTGAGTTTCTGGGAATTTCCAGAGAAAGAACCAAAATATTGAAATCAAATATTAGCCATTTCACCAAAAAAATCATCATTGTGCCGGTACTCTGGAAACTCAACAGAGGGATGGATCAGATATAAGCATCTCACATATGATAAATTCGATAAATTGATAAGTCTCTTCCCAGTAGGTACCTGTTCTCCTACCGGCAGGTGGAATGGTTGTAATTTTTGTTGCATTAGTAATTAATTATATCTGTTGTAATCTGTTTTGCAGGGTTGAAAAAATTGAGCCAGTGGAGAAATGAAATTCATCTTCCCGTTTCACTGAGGCACCATCTTCTTCTAAAATTAGAAGAATAAGGCGAATATTTCATCTCAAATCTCTTAAATTCCATTAACTCTGACAACTAAGTCATGATCATATCAAAAAATCTTCTCTTCTTTTCAGGCATTCATTAATTCAGGAGTTGCAAGAGATTCATTCCAAAGAATGTTAAAAGATCTAAGCAAGCAGGAGTACAACGTACAACCCATCATTGAAAGCCTTTGCATTAACATTGGCCTCTTTTTTCCCCAAGAGTACAATTCTGTGAGAAAAACATTCATCAACAGCCCTCCCCTTTTAGAAACTATCTCAAAGTTAAGATCTGTAGATGGAAATCCAGGTATCATAAAAGAAGCATTGACTGCTCTGGTCCAAAGACAAGAAGAAGTTTCATATACCTGGTGCTGGTACAAGATTCTCAGGATATGTTAATATTGGTACCAACTTGGATTCTGCCTTCCAAATAGAACTATGACTATGGAATGTATATATGGCTTTGAGAGGAGCAGTTAACAACGAATGGACCTGTTTTCAATATCAATGTCGCATTCAGTAGATTTACTATGGTTTTATGATTGTATTATGTTCTTCTTCATGATATGGATAGTGGATGAATAAATGAGGTTCATTTTCTTCAAGGAATTATGCTAAATTTTGTGAATAAATAAAGAAGGCATGAATTATTGTTGCTTTTTTCATACTGAACGCCGCTCGACAATTCGCCGCCCCGTAGATTTTCATCTCAAATATTGATGACTCGGTTTGATGCTTTTTGCAGCCGTTACTTATCATATTTGTAAAAACGTGATGAAATACCTCAATTTATTATAAAATCTCGTGTAAAGGAAAATCTGATTCCTTCACATGAATTTACACATTTTTGTGGTCAGTTTCAGCATTTAATGAATCGTGTAGTTTATTTTACATACCTTAATTGACTTCCTAAAGAATCAATTGTTTTTCTATAATTTTTCATACTTATTTTCACTAATTCCAAGTAATATAAAAAGCTACGCAGTTTAATATGTTCAATAATTCAGTTGCATCAATTACGAATCTTCAAATATATATATAGTACAAAAGAATTTCACATTTCTATAAACCCTCGTACCAATATTGAAAGAATTCGCCATAAAAAGATTATTAACTCGTTATTTTATTTCCATTCTTCAAAATCAATAACTCCACGCCACTGGATTTTTCAAAGTTAGATTCTGCAATGTTGCCACATAAATGTAAAATGATATTGCTATCCTTTATGCTATCTTCGTCCCACTCATTGAAGTCTGACTGAATTTTGGCTTAATTAATTCCCGAATTTATGAATGAGATGCTGTGTCTCGTCTTTCTATGGTCTAAGGTATTACTACATTTTCATACTGGAGTATTTCAAGTTGTGCAAAAAGGTATTTAAATGTTTTCTGTAGGCTTATTTCTTGAGAACTTTGAAAAGTGGGAATTCCATAGGTCCGTCTGTTCTGTTCGTTTTTCTGGGTTATTGGAGTACTTTTATTCTTTTTCCGAATGAACAGCACAAAGTACCGGACTATTATGTCCATTAATTTTCAGTAAAATTTCAACACTCGTTTCTTGATTTCCGTAAAAGAAAAAAGCATAACTGAATCTCCCAACCATTTTATATACGTGAAATATTTCATGTATTAACAGAGAAAAAATTTCTTCAATATTCGCCAGATCTTTGAAATTATTGAATTCACATAATATTTTCTCAAATTCATTATTTTCCCAAACTAAATGAACATTTCGATAAATACGCAATTACCACGATTTTTATGTAGAAACGACAACGTTGCGGGCGTATCTGAGAGGTAAAGGATCAGAACCTAACATTTTCAAAATATACGCGGTGAGATGTGTCAGAATTTCATGGCCGACCGGGATACTTTATAAAAGTGAGTGGAGTATATGTCTTAAATTGACTTTGGGTTCTGTTTATGTAGTATTATTGAATTTTCTATGAAATAAAATGCAGTAACAGTTAGTAACTGATGTCAGTGATATGAAGCATCGTTTTAATGAATGTCTGGATGAATAATGTTCATCAAAAGCTTAGAATACACAAATTCTCACCCAGCCGCAACACTTCGAGTTAATAGAAAAGATTAAAACATCTAGAAGCAGAGTGGCAAATAAAAAAACCCGAGGATTTTTTATTTTTTGTTAATTACTTTATCAGTTAGGTAATGAAGAGTTTGTTATTTTTCAAGAGAAATATGAACAAAAATGATTTTCAAATTGCCCACTTGACTTTTAGCATTAAACAAAATGACCGGGCAATGTGATATTTGCAACATAATTTATCATTTTGTCATATCCTTTTGGGCACTTTTTAAATTGCCCGGGCACTATAAACAATGCCCAATTATTTACATTGCCCGTAGCAGATACAAGTGGGCGAAGAGGAAGTGTTTATGAAAAGCTTGGTGGTTCGATTAATATTCCCATTTGAAATTCAAAGATTCTAATGCCGTTGAGTATCCCTCAAAAAATTATAGTTAGGAATTTCGATTGAGTTCCTATTGAATTCGAAATTTGCGACAGTTGCGTGATCTAGACGCTTAAAAAACTTCATGAATAACACTTCCAGCTTTCAACTGGATGATTACTTGGCTGAGGCCAGCCAGATTTCCGGAAAATGTATCTTAATGTTTTCTCGAGCTCGCAACGTTCTCGAATTTTACAACATTTTACAACTCGTCTCACAAAGCGTGAGCGAGCAATGGCTTATTATGATATCTGCGTTCAACTGATAGTATGCGATTTGATAATTTTCAGCTAATAAATTGATTCAAAGGTGGACCAGAAAGATAACAAATTAGACAGTTGAACTTTTCTACTGTTGACAAGGAGATAAAATAAATCTATGTACGATGGAAACGATTTGTAATCATCACTGAATTTTGTTAGCTCAAAAGTTGGAAGACTAATGTGAATGCTGATATGTATTTGAATTGCTTACAATGTCGATGTCGGATTTATTTTCCGAATTCAAGATGTCGCGTTGACACTCTTGGTGGCATAAAAAGATTCTATGAAAGCCTCACGAATTCTGAATTCGTCTTCTGAACTATGATTCGATCCGGTAAAGAACAATGACAGAAGCGTGTAATGGTATTCAAAAAATCTTTTTTGAAACCCTCTGAATCTTGATACGGTGCTTCGAATAAGGACAGGATAGATTTATCTGTGATGGCTTCATCAGCCAGAGCTTGCAAATTAGTGATATCGCGCATGCAGATTGATCAAATATTTGAGTGCTTTTCACTCAGTTGCAAGAACGATTCATTAAATCAACATTAGTTAATTGTGCTTTAAATTTAATGGCTTCATTATTTTAATTTCTGTTGCGAGACGCTGATTTTTTAAAAATTTACATTTCATTAGTTAATGCCTTGATAATGGAATCATCAAAAAAAATATGACATTTATACCGTGAAATCACTACGAACCACAGAGTAAATAAAAATATTATAGAATATCTTTAGTTACATCTATGTCACAACCTAAATAAATTTTCTTAAATGTCATATTCGACTAGTGTTGATGTTTTAAGTGGATTGAATTACTTATATGTTTGATAAAGCAAGAACCTCTTGAACAGAAATTGTTTTATTTCATCAAAAAGAAATTAAATGAAAATGGTGTTGATCAAAGCTGATCTTGTTGAAAAATCTTGAGGGCCATTAGGCAGGTTTACAAATAAATCTTCATCTGAGTCAATGTCATGAAATTTTTCTTCTTCAAAGGCGATAGCAAAATTGTGAAGAACTGCTGTAGCTACAATCACATTCAATATTGTATCAATTTTTTTCAAGTTATTCCTTTATGAATGCAAGGAAATAATCTACGCTTCCACACCCCTAAGCACCTCTCCACAGTATTTCTTGTATTTATATGGCTTTTATTATAGTTTTCTTCAGCCGTGGTGCTGGGATTTAGCAATGGAGTTAATAGAAATCTCTTACAAAAATGACCACAATCACCCAATAAAAAAAAGTTTCCATATAAACCACTTTCCATATGCGCACATAATGGAGAATTATTAAAGATTGTACCGTCATGGACAGATCCTGGCCATCGCACAATAATATTTCTTATTTTCAGTCTAGCATCTGACACAATTTGTACATGGAAAAGTAGCCTTTCCTACACCTGAAGGTCTCTGCTAAGTTTCCTCCGGGTGAATTGATTTTTACGTGGGTGCAATCAATGGTTCCCATCACCCTTGGGAAACCAGCAATTTCGAAAAATTCTTGCGCAATCTGGTGGCATTCACGTAGATTTGGCATCACTATTTGATTGTGAGATAGGCTTGATATAGTTTGTCACTTTTTGAATAATTCGGCATATAGTAGATTTGTTGCAGCCTACCAAATCTCCTAGATCAGCTTGAAATGAACCTGTTGCATAAAATCTTAGGGTTATGAGTAATTGCGTTCTAGCATCAATGGATTTGGATCGCCTGGTTTCGGTTGCAATTAGGTGCCTTATTTTGCTCAAAATATGCTCAATAGGGGAAGGTGGGGACCCTTCGTACGATTTCCACATTTTATTTTTTCAATTTTTTGTTTTTTCATTAATCAATCATCTGACAGCTTGAATGTATAGTCTAACTATCTGAGATTCATATAAAAAAATTACAGATGATTTCATCTGATGTTTTAACCATAATTATGATTTAAAACTAAATCTGGAATATGTACGAACCTGCCCCAACAACGGGGCACCTACATACAGTCAGTATAAATACGTGATTTTCTTGGCCGTCGTCCTTTGTTTGTTTTATTACTTCTCACAACAGTCGGATAGGGTCGAATTGCCTCTAGTGTCAAAACTGTCTTCAAAGGAGCTACTATTATTTGATGGTTTGGTGAATTATTCAAAGGATCTAAATTAAACCTTTGTAGTTCATCAAAAGTTATCAATGGCGGGTTAATAGTTTGTTCTCGCGGAACGGCGGAACCTCCAAGAAAGAAGTTAATGCAAAAATTAGCAATTAGTACACTAACAAACTAAATCGTACCTAGTTGTGACACATTCTTATGCGTCCGAATGTGCCCCATCTAGTTCTGTACGAAAGTACCCCACTTACTAAATAACAGCAAAATATATCCTCTTTCAATATTGATGGGAAAACGTCATAAATTTATTATTGAAAACGTATCTTAAGTATATTTTGCTAGTTACTGATAGAATTCTCTATACGAAAACCTATCTTATCTACGGTAACAATAGACAAAAACATTGATCAAAAAATTACTTAGAGAGCGCGAAAACACGTTCGTGCCTCTCACCAGTGCGAATGGCGCGATAGTACGTTGACGTAAAGTTGGTACCTCCACTCAAGCTCACATACAAAAGCAAGGCCGTACGTCGTTTCGTTCAAGTTTTATTTTGACTGTATGAATGTGCCCCGCGTACGAAGGGTAACGATCTCCCCCTACAGGCTTTATGGAACCTGAATCTGGCTCGGAACTCTTCGTTTTCGTAATCATTCCATAAGTCTTTTCTATCCGGTATATTTCTGCCTGTTGTTTCTTCATCGGATAGTGAAGAAAGGCTGGACATGCTAGAGTCACTTTACATCACGAATTAATACCTTTTTTTTTCAATTTTCTTCAATTTGTTCGTCAAAAAACAATAAAACGTATTACTTGTGAAGGAAATTACAATTTAAAGTGAGTTTAATGACACAAACTAATGCCATTAAATTTTAAGCGATGAAGTGTCAAAATAATCCTCCATTTGAAGCAAAAATTGTTTCTTGCAACACGAAATATTGATAATGGCGAAATAATGGAGGTTAGAAATGAAATGAACAACTAATGTTTCCATTAAATTTGGTTTCCTGCAACAGAATATCATGTTTAATGTGGCATTAAGATTTTAATGACACTTTGAAATTATAATGGACGTTCCTGCAACTGAGTGTTGTATTTTAGTCATATTTGAAGAAAAATATTCGTAAATATGAACACAAAGTGCGCAAATTTAAGCTCGAACTTCGATTGATTTCTGAAAGTAGGTGTTCAAAATTCATATCACTGCGAATGGTCGTTAACAAAGAAAACCCAAAGCTCCATGATTCATCCACTTTCTAGACTGGGGTACTGGAGAAAGGCACCCAGCACTCCACCAAGATTCTATCTGTTTTATCATATTTTTTTCTAGTCGTCTAGCAACGGTCATACACAGCGCCGGTAAACAAATTTGTTTGCTGTGTAACAGCCAGCCTTATCCAATACGATAAAGTGCAAATTCTGCGGAAATTTATATCATCGCTCGTGCTGTGAAAAAAAAATAACTATTCCCGTCAATAATTCAGATGATTTTGAATGTTGTAATAATGAAGTGAGTGGTGACTCTCACGACAGTGTTTCTTATTCGGCTGCTGATTTTGAACTGCTGAAACAAAAAGTGAGTTTCCTCCAATTAATTATAAAAGAGAAAGAAGCTATTATTGCGGATAAATGCAACATTATTTCCGACAAAGAAGAAATAATAAAATAGTTGGAAGAGAAATTGAATCGATTTCATGCTCCTTCATACTCTGCAAAGAAGAGTGATAAACAAATCAAAAATAATAAAAAAACCGTTGATAAGATCGACAACATCGATCAAACGTTGCAGCATTCTTCAACAAATGAACCGCTCCCAGGATGTAGCGGGGTCAACCAGGACACTCTGTACTGTAGGTGCTGGTACAGATAACAGCGATAGTCCGGCAACATTGCAGGAGGGAGAATGGAAACGTGCGACACAAATTCGAATTCGAACACTAATCAATCTGGTACCACTAAAGATTCGAACATTAGTTCGCATTTTGATAGTTTAGTTGAGACCAAGACAAATGACAGTCATGATAATGCTAAAATTAAACGTAAACAAAATAAGAAAAACAGACAATGGATCGTTACTGGAGCATGTAGGGATAATCCTATTAAGGCACATGGCAAAAAAGTATGTTTGTTCGTATTCAGAATTACAGTTGACACTAAGATTGAAACGTTTACGAATATGGTCAAAGAATCGTTTCCTGAGGCGGAATGTGAACTACTAGTCTCGGGAAGGCCGGAAAAATACAATTCGTTTAAGGTTGTTATCGATAAACAAAACCTTGACAGAGCCAAGGATGAAAATGTTTGGCCTGAAGGAGCCCTTATTACTAAGTTTTTTCGAAAACTACAAACGACGACTACAAATGGGGTCTGAGTCATGAAAATACAGCTTGTAACAAACCACCCTTACGCCGGCCCTGTCGTAACCTTATCCATAAAGCACCGAGCCCTGCCTCGTCAGCAAAAAGGTTCTAGCTTATCAACCGAGCACCCAAAGTGCCGAGAGGAGAGAAGTCCCCAGACAGTCAATCTTCAAATGTTAAGCGACAAGGCTACGCGTATCGTTTCCTTTTAACATATTTTCGCTTGTGTGTTATACTCATTCACTGAATAAAGTTATACACATGCGTGTTTTAGTGTTTTTCCGATACCTCACAAACTATATATAAAAAAACCCTTTTATCTTGGCGCTCAACTAGTGGCCGGAAAAACTAAAAATTCGTGCGTGATTCTTACGGTCATTCCAGTGAAAACGTAAACACAGCTGAAGGTGAATTTCTTTCGCTCCCGGTTTTCGATTGATTCAAGGACGTGAAATTTCTTGCGAAGTTAACATTTTTCGAGATTGAGACATTAACGTGCTTGTCTGTGATTTTGATGACTCGTTAATTGTGGATTAATACTTTGTTTGATTTGGTGTTGTGTCTGATTCACCAAAGGAACACAAGGAAAAGTATTCGTTGGGATTACCATTCGTTTTACGTTGTAAGTGGATTAAGCTGCAAACTGTAAGTACATCTTTTCCTCTTCACTTGTCGGAGTTTGTGAAAATCAAAGACAATCACGGAAGAACAAGGTGGTCACCGATATTTTCTGCGTTCGCGTGAACAAGTGCAAGTGGCGAAGAACAGGAAAGTAACAACATGTCAAACGTGGTGTTAACTAATGAACAATTCGCCGAACTCATGTCGCGATTAGCAGTGGCAGGTAGCACTACACAGGGTGTTGCTTCTGCCGGGAACTTTTCGAAGTGTTCGTCACGTTTCGACGGTTCTAAAGACTCTGATGTGAATGCTTTTATTGACGCGATTAGCATTTACAAGGATTGTGTTCGGGTATCTGATTCGAATGCTCTCAAAGGACTTCCGATGTTATTTGATGGATTCGCCGCGAAGTGGTATCAAGGTGTAAAGACTACAGTGAAAACATGGGATGAAGCACTAGCTCTCTTGAGAACAACGTTCGGACCACAAAAACCTCCTTATAAAGTTTACCGGGAACTTTTCGCGAATGAACAGAATTCCGATACACCAACCGACATTTTCATTTGCAAGGTGCGTTCGATATTAGCGCAACTTCCGCCAAACACCTTGAGTGAAATTGTTCAATTGGACATGGTTTACGGATTACTCAATCGCAGAATTAGGGAAAAACTTCCCAGGGATAAAGTGAAAACTTTCAACGAACTCTTGTCACAATCTCGATTGATTGAAGAAACATTTGAATTTAAAATAGTTTCAAATGATGTTAAAGACCATCAGAAACGTACACGCTGTCAGTACTGCAAGAATGTAGGACATACCAAGGATGAATGCAGGAAACTCGTAAATAGGAATTCGAAAGACGACAAGTCCAAAGCAACAGCGCAGGCTCAGGAATCTACAAGGGATTCAACCAGTTCTCGAACCAACTCGTCTTTTGCAACATCAACAGCTAAGAAGCAACAGACTTCAATCAGTTCTCCAGTTTCGTGCTATGGATGTGGTAAACCAGGTTACATACGTTCCAACTGCCCTTCTTGTAGCAACGTAGAAGCATCTTCAATGGAATTCTTCAGTATGGATACCCTCATTGCTCCACGAGCAAGACCAATCATTCATGTCAACATTCTAGGACATCAAGGTCAAGGGCTGATAGATACAGCAGCGAAACAGAGTGTTGCTGGTAAATCACTTTATTAAATATTGAAACGCGAAGGTCAAACATTTCTCCAAGAACATATTATGATTAAGTTCGCCGATGGTCAAGGTAGATTGGAAAATGTTCTTGTCACAAGAGTTGATGTCAAGCTCAAAGACAAAACTATACCTACCAAATTCATAATATTTCCGGATGCTCCTAATAAAACACTTTTCGGAATAGATTTCATTCATGACGCCAAACTCATCTTAGATGTTCACAACAAGGAATGGTATTTATCTGATGAAGAAACAATCCGGTATGAAATGATATTCGAGAATACAACCAAGGTTCCCGAAATCGCTACATGCTCAACTCCAGAAAATCAAAATTGTGAAAAGTTGAGACCAGGAGAAGGAACCATGCTGACAGATGACCAACGCCTTCGTCTCAACGTTTTCCTGAATCAGAATGAGAATATATTCAGTCTGGAGGGAGAACCAACTCCCTACGCAGAGCATCAGATTAACACAGGTGATCATCCTCCTATTGCATTACCTCCATATCGAATGTCGCCAGCTGAAAAGTCATTGTTAAAGGCCGAATTGGACCGACTACTAGCTGAAGGAATAATAGAAGAATGGGAAAGTCCGTGGGCTGCTCCAGTTGTACTCGTTCCAAAGAAAGACGGTGGAATTCGGTTGTGCGTTGTGATTCGTATCCTCTGCCGCGAATGGACGATCTGCTTCACGCAGCAAAACGAACATTTTACATGACAACGATTGATTTACGATCAGGTTATCATCAAGTTAAAGTTGCTGATCGCGACAAAGATAAGACTGCTTTCGTAACGCCTTTCGGAACTTATCGTTACCTCTTTATGCCATTCGGACTGAAAGGTGCTCCGGGTACCTTCTAGAGGCTGATGGACCATTTTCGCCGTGGCCTTGGCAGTGTCGTGATTCTAAGTTACTTAGACGATTTGATTGTTCTATCAAGTAGTTTCGACGAACATCTAGAAGACTTAAGACTGGTGTTTGAAAGACTTGAACAATTTAAACTGCGTGCCAACCGTAAAAAGTGCGTGTTCGCGTGTTCGAAGGTAAAATATGTTGGACATTACATCACGCCGGACGGGATTTCGGTCGATCCAGAAAAGATTTCTGCCATAAGTGAGCGTTTGCCTCCGAGAAACGCAAAAGAAGTGCAATCCTTCCTCCAAACTGCTAGTTGGTATAGACGGTTTATACCGAACTTCTCCGAAGTATCTCGCGCGCTGAGCGATTTGACGAAAAAGAAGACAGTCTGGAAATGGACTCCTGAATGTCAAGCATCCTTCGATAAATTGAAACAGTTACTAGTATCCACTCCCATACTGAGACAAAGTGACGAAAGTAAACCGCATATTATACGCACTGATGCCAGTAACTATGCTCTAGGTGCTGTGTTAATGCAAGGTGAAGGAGATGATGAGCACCCAGTAGAGTATGCAAGCCGACTATTGAATGCTGCGAAAGGGATCACCGCTAAATTTCATCCAAAACGAGATGGACCTTACAAGATACTAAGACAGGTATCTCCAGTCAGCTATGAATTTGCTAAGCCTGAGGATCCCAAGATTCCGTTAGGGATTTACCACATCTCAGCTCTTAGTCCTGCCAGAGCCAGCGAGGAGCAACAACCTGCAATTGGGTTGAGAAGAAGAGGGCGTCCTCCGAAGAAACAGGCGACCAATGTAACTGGTCCCTCCTCGAGGCGAGTTCGAGACCAGGGGGGGGAGACTGTAACAAACCACCCTTACGCCGGCCCTGTCGTAACCTTATCCATAAAGCACCGAGCCCTGCCATGTCAGCAAAAAGGTTCTAGCTTATCAACCGAGCACCCAAAGTGCCGAGAGGAGAGAAGTCTCCAGACAGTCAATCTTCAAATGTTAAGCGACAAGGCTACGCGTATCGTTTCCTTTTAAAATATTTTCGCTTGTGTGTTATACTCATTCACTGAATAAAGTTATACACATGCGTGTTTTACTGTTTTTCCGATACCTCACAAACTATATATAAAAAACCCTTTTATAAGCTGACTTACATGGTTCGCATGTACAGGGTGGGGCAGAAAAACCTATCCGATTTCAAAACGTTATAAAATTAAAACCACTCAGCTTGTCAAAAAATTTTTGTTATTAACATATCGCAAATTTTATGCCATTTTTAAATTTAAGTTTTGAAAAGCACATCACTCAAATGTCGTCCTTGGGAGCGGATACACTTATTTAGGCGCTCGCGGTAGCTTTCCATGACACAGAGCACACCACACAGTCACTTTTGGGCTATGGAGGGGTTCCTGATGGATTTCCCGAGGATTTTCGTCACTCCAATATCGAAAATTCTGCCTGTTTACGGCGCCACAAAGGTGAAAATGGGCTTCGTCCGTGAAGAGCACAACATCGTCGTTTGGCAGTTCTCGGAGATCGCGACACAGGTTCGTACGGGTTTCAAAATCCCTTTCACTTAATTTCTGTGCAACAACCATTTTGTAGGGATGCATTTTGAGGTCCCGGTGCAAAATTCGCCGAATACTGCGGTTGGAAATCCCCAAAGCGAGCGAATGTTTTCGCGCCGAACGACGCGGGGAACGTTCAATCGCGGCTCTCACATTGGCCACGTTTTCAGGTCCTGTTGCTGTCCTGGGACGTCCAGGCGACTTCTTTTTCAATGCTGAACTCGTCTGTCTAAAATTTGACACCCACACTTTAATCGTAGCGTGATGTGGAACAGGATCATGACGCCCGAGTCCGAAATGAATTCGAAAAGCACGTTGTGTAGCAATTATCGAACCGCCGCATTCGATAAACCGCTCAATAACAAAAGCACGATGTTCACCAGACCAAGGCATGTTGACTACTGACAAATGGCCAGCTTTCTAACGGTTTTTACCCCACTACTCTACCTGCTCTCTCTTCTGAGAAAAAGGGATTTGAAATCGGATAGGTTCTTCTGCCCCACCCTGTACTTGATTTACGTAAGTTCATATTGCTGCATTGTAATGTTCAAGGACTTAGGAATGAAACTCACGACTTGGAAGCATTTCTATACAGCCAGGCTCAAAAATATGACGTATTTTGTTTAACCGAGCATTGGCTGAAGAAGGATGAATGTCCTGATTCCTTGTTTTCTGAGTGGAAAGTTGGTTCCGTATTTAGGAGAGGAGGCTCATCTCGTGGTGGTTCAATGGTGCTGACACGTGACTTGGACTTCTTACCTTTATACGAGATTAATAACTTGTCGTTAGATGTCCATTGTGAGGTTGCGGCATTAAAGCTGGTTGTTTTTAACGTTGTGATTTTATCGGTTTATTCGTCTCCTCTCAGAAATTTCAACATGTTTATCGAATGTTTAGAATATATTTTAAATAGAACTAATGTTCACAATCAAGTGATAGTATGCCGTGATTTTAATGTTAAATTTGTCACTGATCCTAATGCAGCGTATGTTTCAGATCCGGAAGCAGCAGCCCTCTGTGATTTGTTCAGTTCTTTCGGTTACAATCAGAAAATCTTTGAACCAACCAGAAAACAAATTGCTTAGACAACATATTTATGAATTTTGAATATGATCATTCTTATGCCAAGGTTATAAAAACTGAGTTCTCTGACCATTGTGCTCAAAGGGTGACTTTGGATGTGCACGGTCAACTCGATCAACTGATGAAAAAAAAATGATAAGGCCCTTAAGTGAGGTGGGTTTTAGTGTAATGTACAATGCCCTTGAGGCACAAGATTGCCATTCATGCAGTATCCTGCATGATGGCCTTAATTGTAATTTAGCATTTGCTGTTTTCCATCAGCTCTTTGTTGACACTTTTGAAGTTTCATTTCCGAAAAGACAGGTCTGTGTAGGTGCTGGGGGGTCTTGTGGTTCTTGGTTTAACGACAGCTTACGTCAGATGCACTCTCAGCTCCAGTTGATCACGGATATGTTGGATGTATATCAAACTGATAATCTGCGTATAGCTAGGAATCAACTTAGGCGTATGTATAGACTTGAGATTAGTAAGGCCAAACAAAGCTACTATGGTAACCTGATAAATAACTCAAGCAATAGGACGGGGACAGCATGGAAGATTGTAAAAGATCTTAGAGGTAGCAATAGCAAAAAAAATTCCAAGTACCCTGGGGGCGCAGAAATTTAGCTCACATTTTGAGGAAGCAACTACATCGGTGCTGAATGAAGTACATAAAGTTAATCTTGATGCTGATGATGTCTTCAATATAGATCTTGGTTTCCTGGGTGGGTTCCGCTTTAAGGAGGTTTCATGCATTAAAGTCAGGGACGTTATAATCAATTTGAAAAATAGTCGATCAACTGATTATTATGGCCTTTTTACTATTATCATAAAAAGGAATATTGATACAATTATCTATCCTCTCACCAGGCTGGTCAACAAGTGTCTTATGCAGGGAGTCTTTCCTGATTGCCTTAAGGTTTCTAAGGTGATCCCTGTACACAAAAAGGGTGATATGGGAGATGTTAACAATTACCGTCCTTGGTACCAATATTTTCAAAAATACTGGAGAAATTGATATGTCTCCAACTTGTTGATTATTTTGAGGGGAATAAATTGATTACAGATAGGCAATTCGGATTCAGAAGGGGACGCAGCAGATGTACTGCCATCCTTGATCTGGTCAAGTCGATCCTGGAGTGCTTCGAGCTTGGACTGCATTCCCTCTCCTTGTTCTTTGATCTCTCTAAGGCCTTCGACTGTGTCTCTCGCAATGGGCTGCTTAGTAAGATGAGTAAGTATGGCCTTGATAATTGTGCCTTAAAACTTATTGAGTCATTTTTAAGTGATAGATACCAGCTGGTGTGCGTGGGCGGGACGTGCTCTGGTCTCAGACCATTGACTACTGGAGTTCCCCAAGGTTCAATATTGGGACCTATTCTATTTCTAATTTTTATTAATGACCTTCCGGAGTATGTCTCGGGCGCGCGTACAACGTTGTTTGCTGATGATTCGACTATTACTCTTAATTCGGTTAACTGCGATTGCTTGATCGGTTCATCGCGGGGGCACGGTCGAAGGTCTTCGAGTAGTTCTCAGCCAATAAACTGAGTGTTAATGAAAGCAAGACGCAGAACCTGATTTGCAGTCTTAGACCAATACCAGTTCAGGAAGTGAAGAATGTTAAATTTCTGGATGTTCTTCTGGATGCGACTCTCACTTGGGAGGCCCAGGCTTCTGAGGTGGTTACTAGAGTCAGTAGGAGCACATTTGCATTTAGGACACTCTCATCATCCTTATCAGCTGACTCACTACGGATGGTTTATTTTTCTTTAATTGAGTCTCACCTGAGGTATTTTGTGGTTCCTTGGGGTAGTTGTTCTCTGAGGGAAAAGATTTTTGGAGTCCAGCGAAAGGCAATTCGAATCATATCAGTTTTGGGTTATCGCTACTGCTCTAAAAAAAATTATTGAGCTTGGAATTCCTACATCCCCATCGATATTTATTCTTGAGTCCTTGACCTATGCTCATGTAAACAGGTATTATGATCAGTTGCAGTCTGATGTCTATGGTCATGACACTAGGGGTAGGGGGCTTATTCGAAAGAATTTTGTACGATTGAACAGATCACAGAGGGCTCCTGAATTTTTGGCGATTGACTTGTATAACAAAATACCAGTATACCTTAAGGTCTTATCTGATGACAGGTTTAAGAATGTTGTAAAAAAAAATAACTCCTGAATCCTGTATATTCTATTGGTGAATTTTGTGATAGTGTTTTAACAGTTTTCAAATGAATTTGCGCGTGCGCAGGCACGTGCTAAGAACAGTGGCGGCTCCTCCATATGTGCACATGTGCACGTGTACCCCCAAGTAATATCTTCATCTAAAGGAATTTAATAATTTATTTTTGTGTTTGACGTAAATGTAACGTTTTCTATTGGGTATTTAATTTTATTTTTAATTTCCGATGTTCCAGTTGACGGTTCTGTTCTACTGTAGACTACTATAGAAACAATAAACAGACGGCGGGCGAACTCACAACAGTCACAACTTCGAACGCCAACGGTCAATGCAAATACGCGTAGCCCGTGCACTGCACTCTCGAACTGATCCCTCATTGGAGCAGCCGCTACCCTTCGCGTCCCTCAGTCCCCGTAACAGTCCATAGTATTTAGCTGACATAGGTACACATCCAGAATGTGTACGGTCGTCTGTTGCATAGACAAGCTATAGATAGGCAACTCTTAATTCAAATTCTGTTCATTGTGTCTGCGCTATGTATACTCGGTCGTTAATACTAACAGATGATATCGGCGTAAGAAAACAGAGGCGTCATCTCGCGGTTTTGTAGAAAAAAACAAGGGACATGGTTTAATGTACCATTTGTATAAACTTTTTTTTCAAATTTCAAGTTCATTAGATACGATGATTATTTTTATTCAAAAGCAATCACTAAATCTTATAAAAAGCTTGAAATGTAGAGCACCAGTGATTGAAATCAAAGTCTTATATAGGAGTTAAATATTATTCATTTATAAATGTTTGTTATCTACATGAATTAATGTCAAGGCAAATAATAATATTTCACTCAAGAGAACACACAAAAATATTCAATTGGTTGTATTTCGCGCAATTATGGCCGCAAATTTTGGGAATCCGATTAGCATTAGCGTACAATATTCAAAAACAAATTCGCTGACAGTAAAAAGAAAAACAAAAATCAAAATTGCCTGTCCTGGCCTTTTCAATATTTCGTCTGAATCAGATCTAGCACTCAGGGATCATTTGGATCAATCCACAGTATTCAGCGGAACATCCAAAGACATTCAAAATGAATAGTTGGACTGTATATGCTTTCATTGCTTTCTGTGTGTCATGCACACATTAAGAAAGAACTTGCTGCCTCAAAATTCGTGTCCGTGATAAGTGATGAAACAATTGACATTTCAAACATTTTCCAAATGGTTATAGTTTGCCGTTATGCTTCAGCAGACGGTACCCCTATTGTGAGAATTTGGGGTTTTCTGAATGTTATTCCAAGATAAGGCCAAAGAACATCACAAACTCCCCAAACTGCGATATTCGAAGGTTGATTTCACATTTTTTTCCTCCCCAGAACCCCCCTTCCCCATGTAGTCCGTACCCTCTAGACCCCCCGGTATCTGCCCACATGTGCACTCCCAAAATATAAATCCACGCGCCGCCACTGGCTAAGAAGAACATGCAGAAGAACATTTGAATAAAAACCCAAGTATAGTATAGAGTGAATTCGTTTCATGAGAGGAAAGACTACGCAATTCATCTACACGAGGCCACAGATAATGAAAAAAAAAGTTTCAAAATGGCGCCACGAAATAATGTAATTGCAGAAGTTGCCTGCAAAAAGTGTACAAAAGAGGTCCAAAATTTTGTTGTTTGCTGCAAATGTGATGCGAAATATCATTCTTGTTGCATCCTGAGGATTGGAGGTATTTATACTGATGACAAGGGAAATTTAATTTGCTGTGATAACATAACCTTACAATTACTTTCTAGAATAATATGTGTCTTAGAAGAGAAGGAATAGGAATTAAAAGAGTTGAGAAAACGCGAATCTTAACGAATTACATTTCAAAAATTCTATAGATCAACGTAATAGTACAACGGATGAAGTTGACGAAAACATTTCTGTTTGCTATAAATAAACGAATGATGTTTCGGAAACTGACAAAGATGCGGAACTATAGTACCTGAGTATGCTCGTTACAGAGAAAAAAACCCTTATCGAGGAGCTATATGATAATATATAAATAGAGGTGCTCAGGAAGTGTATCATTTTATTGGATAAAGACTTATCTACTGATTTCCCTAACTTTCCAAAGAGTAATACGACATCGATGGGTATGGTTGCAGAAAATTCTCAATAACAGAATATGCAACACACTAATTTTGATAGACTATCACGTAACTACTCCGAGAATACTGCCGAACACAGCCAAAAATCGGCGACAACGGGTAACATTGAGGAGAAAGAAAAATTCGCAACTGAACATATGAAACCCCATTCATCAGTCCAGATGCCATCCAAGACGGAAACAAATATGATATAATAGTGATAAGAACAAGAAAGCAAAGAAGAATAGTGAGAATAGAAAAACGTCGAGAGGAAGATTGTTAGGGGTACCAGAAGTGATGTCGCACGCCGTTAGGCGTTTTCCAGCGTTAGCCAGAAAATTTGGTTACATATTGGAAAAGTTGAATTGAATATCGACCGTAGAAAAAATAACTGAACACCTTAAAAACATATTTCCTGGTCGTTCATTCGAAGTAGAAGTCCTGAAACCGACAAAAGAAGCTAATAGATTGTGCTTCAAAATTGGTGGGGACATGAACCTTGTGGACGAGCTCTATAAAAGCGAAAATTGGCCCAAAGGAGTGACTGTTCGTCGTTTCGTGTTTTTTTTTTGAGAAACGAGTCTCCACCCAGTAGGGAAACCATCGGTAACGATAAACGATTCAATATAATGAATATGAACGTGCAATCATTGGGAAATAAAATTGATGAATACACTAACTTCCTGAGTGAACGAAATATTGGTATAGTATGCATTACAGAGCATTGGAATCCTCAAAAGGATTAATATAGGCGGATATATTGTGGCTAGCACCTACTGACGAACATCATCACGACCTGGTGGCGCAGCTATGGTAGTCAAAAATGGCATTCACTTTGATGAACTTGAAAATATAAGGGACCTATCGATCGAGAAAGACATTGAGGTGGCAGCCGTAAGAATGGCCAAGCAAAAACTAATTGTAATGGCTGTTTATCGTCCTCCATCTGGGAACCTTTCCTTGTTTCTGTCGGTTTTTGGGAGAGCACTGCATGCTGTTATGGAGGAATATGAGGATGACCATGTTGTGTTTGCTGGGGATTTCAATGTTGATGTTTCTGTAGGGGCCCGACAAACAAACAAAAAATATGAGTTTTTAGGAGCCTTTGGCTCCTACAACATGAGCCAATTATTTCATGAGCCGTCGAGGGTGCTTCGGGGGTCGGCAACCTGTATTGACAACATGTTCGCGAATTTTCCCTCTGAAAATTTCAGGATGAACACAATCGAACCACACATTTCCGACCATCGTGCACAGATCCTTGAGATTCCGGATGGTAGCCGACACATTTTTCATGATCCGGAGGATGAGAAGAATTGCTGGATCAGAAACTGCGAAGCTCACTTACCATTCTTCCTTTCACAGTGTACCGACATATGGAATCATCCTCTGGGGTCAAAGTCCAGACGATAAGCGGGTTTTACTCCAGCAGAAAAAGGCTGGAGAGCAATATATCAGATGAAAGCTGACGAAAGCTGCTGAGAAGTTTTCGAAAGAGAGAAGATCCTGACCATCACGGCAGTTTTTATCATGAACTGTCTGAAATACGCCCATGAGAACCAGGAGCGACTTCGGAGGAACTCAGATTTCCATGAATATAACACCCGTAAAAATAATTGGTTTGTATTGCCCATATCTAGAATGAAAAATTGTCAACAAGGCCCTAATCACACATGCATTGAATTATATAACAAACTTCCGGAATCCTTCAAGAAGCTGAGCCGAACTTTCTTCGGCAGGAGGGTGAGACACTTCCTTTGGGACCGTACGATTAACGAGTTGAGCGAATTTCTGGTATGATCTGCTTCCTGAGCCACCAGTTTATGTATCTAGATGTTTTTTGTGCACGGTCTTGTACGTAAGTATTATTTTCAAATTTTTTTATATATCTTGAACTTTTCATTGTTTCTAAATTCAATGATTTGTATTGACAAGCCATGTAAGCTGTTTTGATGGTAAATGGTTTGTACATGTCCACTGTATTGAGCTTGTACAGAATAAATATTATTATTATTATTATTATCAACCAGCAGATATATCTCTTCAAGTCAGACCAACCGTAAGTACAATTCCTTCAATCTTTGCTTTTTGGTATTTTTATCTCCTACCTACATTTTTCTTGGCGAGAATTACCACAGCAGTAGTAGTACCAAATTACCTGGACGGTACGGCAAACAGAGTGATAACCAGCACAAGCGCAGGATCAGAGTGGAATAGGATTTTGAATATAATGGTTCTCGCAGACGCCAGAAAACATACCGGATCCTGCAATAGTGCGATAAGCTTCTATAGCTGCTGAACCAAACGTTTTAGGCATTTAGTTGAAAAGCATTCCCTATGATGGTCGAATTGTAGTAGGTTTCCAGGACCGAAATGAAACTAGGAGATTACCTAACGTTTCGCCAACTTTATTGTGGCTTCTTCAGAGGCTGAAACATGGAAAGTATAGTTTTGAAAGAGAGAGAAATTGCTTGATTATGTACAACATTGAAATATAAGTCACTAAAATATATTACATTAAAATACAAGAACATTTAACTATTATAGACCTATTTGAAGAAAGTAAAAAAAAAGAGCAACAACATCATCATTCTACTAGAATGGCATTACATAACGTTTTGACTGGGAAAATTTACAATATCTTATTTATAACCCTTTTCATAATATATGAAATCGAAATCATTAGTCGAGCACACGGAGATTTAATTTGGTGGGTGGTAATTTTAATTTAAATTCAACGATGTTTCCAACTTTCTCTCAACTAATTTATGTCATTTCCTTCAATTGTACCATGTTTTCTCTGTCATGTGAATTTCGTTGCAGATATCTGTACATCTATACTCCATTCACAATTATAAAATCACAGCTCTGGCATTGGAAATTTGACACATTTCACTCTGTATCGAAGTTATGACGTTTTTCAAAATATTTTTATGTTCCAAGTCAACACTATGTTGCCCTTTCTACATTCTTAGCGTATTTCTCAGAATGTGAATGAATTGGAAAAGATGTGATGGACGAAAATAATTAACGTTTATATGAATTGATAGAAAGGATTCCTTTTCTAGTTATTTGCATGAAAAGTACAAGAGATCACGGTTGAAATATATTAAGTATTTTTCGCAATGGAAAAAAATTGCATTGCTTTCACATAATTTTCATATGCATGCTTGTGAAGATTCAATGTTTATTATCCTCTTGAACTGAAAGTTCAAGATTGACGACATTTCATTTATTTGATCTTATGAACAAGGAGTAAAATATTCTGATTGTATAGTAATTTATTGGATTAAAAAATATTCATACATTACTACCGCGTAGGTTTGTACAAATAAAATGGAATAGGTCAAACATATGCTTCACATTTATCATTCACCTGTTCTAAAATAAGACACAAACTCCTGGAATATGGAAAAAACCGATGTATTCTGGTTCAATATAGCCTTTTTCTACTTTCGGCAAAGGAATGAAAGCTCCAGTGACACATTTCAATTCTACCTGAACCATATTTTCCGGTCGCTTCCGTTAGAAGATCGTATAAGGAAGCCTTTCTTGTCCATTTACACATTCCAAATAAATTTTGAGCACCAAAATCGATACCGAAACTAACCAAACTTCTGGGGGACCGGAATTTCGTTTGAAATCTTTCAAAACGGCCAGATACCTAAAAAAACTTCGTTATCAAGTGTAAAAAGGTCGATTAGTACTTACTTTCGCTTTATTTATGCTTATAAATCGATTTTTGGTCCAATTCAAATTTGCCGTTCGTACTCACGCCAAAACTCGTGAAAGGAAAAAATGACATTTGCACGAAACTTCTTCTGGACGCCGAAGAACGGAAAAATAGGCGATTTCCTATCGATTTTTCTCCCCAAAATCACCGATCGATACGAACTAACAAAATGGGGAAAATCTTTGATACTTTTACTTTGATGTAAACAGAAAAACTGGCATCGTCGTATTGTCATTAACCATATTCTATGTACGAGCACAGATTTTTCATCAGGTGCGCCAATTCCTGAAAACGAAACCATGGCCAGAGTTGTGATTTTATAATTGTGAATGGAGTATACAGTTCTCTGTTTTTATTCGCCACTCTACCGTGAGGCTCCACTTCCGTCCGTTGGATGTCACTTCAGAACTTCTATTTTTGAATTTTATTTTGTCTGTTTCATTTACCTTATATGTACTTTTATTTATGGGTGTTTATGCATTAATTATCAACTCAACAGGACTTTATACATTGAGTTCAAATAGGCCGTGTCTGTCTTGAAATTGCAGCTGCTTTTGTCCTTTTGAATTCCTAATATTTCCAAAATTTCCCTTTTTTCTTTGACATGCTCCGTTGCAACGATTTTCACATTTTCGAAATCAAACTCGTGTTGAAAATCTTTTGCATGCATTGCGAGTGCTGTGTTTTCTTTTTTATTTTTTTATATCATTTGCATGTTGTTTCGCTCGCATGTAGCAGTACTGGCTAGTGTTTCCTATGTAAACTTTCGGGCATTGTTTACAAGCTATTTTATACACTACATTTATTTGTGCATATTATCTGTTTTGGCTTTTAGTTTGGTGAATATCTGGTTCAAGTTGTTTTTTTGGTTGTATAAAGCTAGTTTTATTTTGTGTTTACTAAAGCTTGTTTGTACTTTCTTGTCTACTGTGCCCACTGCAGGAAATTTGAAGTATCTGATTTCGTCATTTTCTATTTTTGTTCGTCTGTTGGAGTGGAATATTTTATTAATTAGCTGTTCTGGGTAGTTGTTTAGTTTCAATATTCTTCTGGCTCTATGAAAATTATCAGTGTGGAATTTTTCGTGACTGAGCTTGAGGATTCTATGTTTTATGCTGGTGATGATCGAGATTTTGTGTGACATCGGGCAAGAAGAACGGAAATTTAGTACTCTGCTGGAACTGGTTGGTTTCATGTATAGGTCAGTAACTATCCTATTGTTTTCTCATATCAGTAGTAGATCCAGAAAAGGTAATCTGTTGTTTTCTTCCAGCTCTAATGTAAAATTAATTCTGACATGTATGGAGTTGAATGAGTCTAATGTCTTTTGGATGTCATCTTTGTGAACTATTAAAACCGTGTCATCTACATAGTATCTTACCCATTCAATTCTGATGTTGTCTTTGTTTTCCATTGCTTTGTTGACTACGTAGTCCATTATGAGATTACTGAGACTTGGACTACATGGACTTCCCATACTGCATCCATCTAACTGTTGGTAGTGTTCACCCTCATATTGAAAGAAGCTGTTATCAGAGATGTGTTTTATAAGTTGGAGGAACATATTTTTAGAGGTCATGTATGTATAAGCTTCTACTATACTCCATATGTTGTTGATTATTTCTATTATAAGGTTTTTGGAAATTGACGGAAAAAGGCTCACCACGTCTAGAGACATCAATACAAAGTCATCAGGTACACTGACACGTGTTATTTGATCTTTGGCTTCATAGCTATTTTTCAGATTGTAGGGTACTGTGGTGCCTACCTGTACCAGGATGTCGTGTATATATTTGGAGATGTTATATGTTGGAGAGCCTATTGCTGATACGATTGGACGAAATTTTAATGGACCTTTTTTATGTGTCTTCGGCAGGGCGTATATTTTAGCTGGAATGCTATTGTATATTTTCAGATTTTTTGCCTTGTATTCACTTATACAGGGTGGCCAGTTGAAAACGAAACAGACGAGATTACAGACGAAATAAATTTTTTCGATAGAAATGCTCGGACAGGTCGATTTCTGTTTCGAGGGGGACAACTTAAGATGTAGGTTACGGACGCATAGCGCTTCAACCCTTGCTGCTACAACCCCCACCCCCAATTTTTGAATAGGGAAGATGGGGTGAGTGATATTCAAAGGTATTTTCATACTGATTTCAGCACAGTAATTGTTTTTTCATTTTATGCATTAGTTCTCGAAATATTCATGCGTTAGTTAATTTTATCACTTAAATTAATTTTTTGCGAATAATTGACATTTCGTGCTTTCAAAACACCAGAATTTCCGTACTTGTATTTGAAATTGCAAAACATCTACCACTGGGCAAATGAAGTCATACCGTACATGTTAATGCTACTAGGGTCAGATGTTCGACTAGCTGTTTTATTCACTGAAATCATTCTCCAACTGTACGGTATCAGAACGATTTGAAGTATTGATCTAAGAAATAAGACTTCTCAAAGTAAAGTAAATAATTGATCAAAAACTCACATCAATTAATTAAATATTCAAATTGTTCACCATAAGCTTCCATACAATGAAATAAGTTTTGTTCGGGAAGATGTGTAGAGTAAATTTTACTCTTCAAGTGGCCCCAAAGAAAGAAATCTAGTGGTGACAGATCTGGCGATCTGGCTGGCCGTTCAGTGGGACCCCTTCTTCCAATCCACCGATTTGGAAATCTTTGATCCAGATATTCTCGAACTGGTAAGGCGTAGTGTGGAGGAGCTCCATCCTGCTGAAACACAATCTGATCTTCCACATAATTTCCAGCATTGTTTTCAATGATTTCCGTCAAAATTGGATCAATGTGATTTTCCAATAAGTCTAAATACATATCTCCAGTAAGATTACCAGGTAAAAAGAACATGCCGACAATGTTGTCACCAAATATTCCAGCCCAAACATTGAGTTTTTGTGGTTGTTGAGTATAAACTTCGTGGAACAATCTCGGATTAGCATCGGCCCAATAACGACAATTGTTTCGATTTACTGTGCCGTTTAGAAAGAACGAACACTCATCGGAGAAACAAACATTGTACAGATAATTGGGATTAGCAGTTACTCGTTCACTCATTGTATCACAAAATTCAACACGACGATCAAAATCATCTTCGTTTAGTGCGTGTGAAAGATGGATTTTGTAAGGATGGAATTTATGATGCTTCAAAATATTTGCAATTCGAGTTCGTGTAAAACCAGATTCATGTGCTAGCTGCCTCATACTCGTCATTGGATTCAGAGCAATCTGTCCAAGGACAGCTACTTCAGCTGCTTCATTTCTTTCCATGTTTCGTTTTTTATTAGCCACGGACCCGGTTTCTTGAAACTTTGACACTAATTCCAAAACATACTTCCTATTAACATGTTTATCTAAATGTCGTTGATTGAAGAATTCTGCGGTTCTATTCGCACATTGATTGTTTGCAAAAAAAGTGAAATTATTTCCACCCGCTCTGCAATTGAATAAACCATGTCGAACAATGAATTAGAACACATACATACAAGTCTCGATTCAAAACTAAGAATAATTCACATGTCAAAGAACCAGTAAGCCAACTTAATGATCTTTTCGTAATAAATAAAAAATTACGGATTCCCATTTTTTTGAAAAAGATATGAATTCAATAATCAACAAAATGAAAACATTATTGAAGCCAACTGATAAAACACTTCATAATTAAGTCGGAAATCGTTTCACGAATTGGGACTGGAATATTTCTGTGGCATCATTAATGATTTGGTTTTCTTACCTGTTAATCTGATTAGAGATATGTACGTATTTGGACTTTTTGGAGATTTCTATCGATAAAGTGTTACCGCATGTTATTGGAAATACTGCAAATTATATCGAAGATAATTAAGATTGAGTTTCAGCAAGATTGAGCTCCTTCGCAATACGCTTTGTTTGTTCGACATCTTGATTAAAGATTTCTATGTCAGTGGATTGGAGGAAGGAAGCCACAGTCATGGTTGTTTTGAAGCTCAAAATGTCGATTTTTCACAAAGAAACACTACAAGTGCCATGAAAACACCACCTCATTTTCAAATACTTAGTCAAGAATATTTCGGAAGCTAATGCATAAAATGAAAAAACAATTACTGTGCTGAAATCAGTATAAAAATACCTTTCAAACGAGGTATCACTCACCCCATCTTTCCTATTCAAAAATTGGGGGTGAGGGTTGTAGTAGCAAGGGTTGAAGCGCTATGCGTCCGTAACCTACATCTTAAGTTGTCCCCCTCGAAACAGAAATCGACCTGTCCCAGCATTTCTATCGAAAAAATTTATTTCGTCTGTAATCTCGTCTGTTTCGTTTTCAAATGGCCACCCTGTATGTCCGTGTATGTACAGGGTGGGCAAAATTGGTGCTACATGAACAAAAACTTTTCAACCCGAGGAGATAGAGGAAAATGAATGGCACCCTATAGTCCTCTTTTTTCGAGAAACTGATAATGCCATCAACTGCATTCTCTTATCTTCTTTCGTTTCCGAGTTATAGGCCAAAATTGAGATTTGGGCGATTTCAACTTTGGTCATTATCTCCGTTTCTGTTTATGCTAGGATGTTGAAATAAAAACATTATACAGGCATTTTTCCGATAGCAATCCAGTGGCGTACTTTGATTTTTTCTAAGAGGTTTAGTTGCTGAGTTAAAACATAAAGTATGACATATGATACATTTTTGAAACGGGAAAAAATTGGCGATTCTTTCTAAGTCATTTCGAACTACTGTTTCCATAAGAAAAAACACAACTTTATGTTATAACTCAGCGAATAAACCTCTTGGAAAAAATCAGAGTACGCCACTGGATTGCTATCAGAAAAGTGCCTGTATAATGTTTTTATTTCAACATCCTAGCATAAACAGAAACGGAGATAATGACCAAAGTTGAAATCGCCCAAATTTCAATTTTTGCCTATAACTCGGAAACGAAAGAAGATAGGGGAATGCAGTTGATGGCATTATCAGTTTCTCGAAAAAAGAGGACTATAAGGTGCCATTCATTTTTCTCTATCTCCTCGGGTTCAAAAGTTTTAGTCCATGTATCACCAATTTTGCCCACCCTGTACAATTGGGATATTAAGTTATTAGATTATATGAATGATTTTATCGCTAAATATTCCTGTCTGTTATTAGATAGTCTTTGTGTTTTCAGAGTAGGATCGTCGTTTAGTTTCTTGTATGTATTAGAGTAATTTAAGATGTCTTGTATGCCCTCTTTGTACATTGTTGTTGTTAGGATTACGCCGGTTTTATCCTTGTCAGAGTTGGTAATTACTATTTCAGGGTGTTGTTCAGTCCATGTGATAACTTATTCATTTCTTTGTTGACTTGTTCATTTTCCCAGTGTGCTATTTTTATTTCGATGTTTAACAATGATCTTCTAAAATTGTTGTAGGTTTTATCTATGCTGTGTTGAAAATGCCCTGCGGAAGAATTCAGGTTGAAGATACACTTAATGTTGCTAACTATATGTTTCGGAAAAACTCTGTTCTGTCTGCACTTCATGAGAAATATCTTCTGGTTTGTGATATGCGCCATTTTGTTGGTCAGGTTAGTGAGGTTCTTCATTCTTCTACAAACTTCCTCTCCATACACTCTTCTCAGATCTCGATATGTCGCCATATCCCAAAATTATATGTATGTATGTTTTGTGTCCCCAATATTATAATGCTCAAATTGTAGTAGGTTTCCAGGACCGATGTGGCAGGTGAATGAAACTAGGAGATTACCTAACGTTTCGCTAACTTTATTGTGACTTCTTCAGAGGCTGAAATATGGAAAAAATTGTTTTAAAAAAGAGAGAAATTGCTTAATTATGTACAACATTAAAATATAAGTCACTAAAATATATTACATTAAAATACAAGAACACTTAACCATTATAGACCTATTTGAAGAAAGTAAAAAAAAAGAGCAACAACATCATCATTCTACTAGAATGGCATTACATAACGTTTTGACTGAGAAAACTTACAATCTCGTATTTATCATCCTTGTCATAATATATGAAATCGAAATCATTAGTCGAGCACACGGAGATTCAATTTGGTGAGTAATTTTAATTTGAATTCAACGATGTTTCCAACTTTCTCTTAACTAATTTATGTCATTTCCTTCAATTGTACCATGTTTTCTCTGTCATGTGAATTTCGTTGCAGATATCTCTGTACATCTACAGTTCTCTGTTTTTATTCGCCACTCTACCGTGAGGCTCCACTTCCGTCCGTTGGATGTCACTTCAGAACTTATATTTTTGAATTTCATTTTGTCTGTTTCATATACCTTATATGAACTTCTATTTATGGGTGTTTATGCATTAATTATCAACTCAACAGGACTTTATACATTGAGTTTAAATAGGCCGTGTCTGTCTAGAAATTGCAGCTGCTTTTGTCCTTCTGAATTTCTAATATTTCCAAAATTTCCCTTTTTTCTTTGACATGCTCCGTTGCAACGATTTTCACATTTTCGAAATCAAACTCGTGTTGAAAATCTTTTGCATGCTTTGCGAGTGCTGTATTTTCTTTTTTATTTTTTATATCATTTGCATGTTGTTTCGCTCGCATGTAGCAGTACTGGCTAGTGTTTCCTATGTAAACTTTCGGGCATTGTTTACAAGCTATTTTATACACTACATTTGATTTGTGCATATTATCTGTTTTGGCTTTTAGTTTGGTGAATATCTGGTTATAGTTGTTTTTTGGTTCTTTAAAGCTAGTTTCATTTTGTGTTTACTTAAGCTTGTTTGTACTTTCTTGTCTACTGTGCCCACTGCAGGAAATTTGAAGTATCTGATTTCGTCATTTTTTATTTTTATATTATGACAAGGGTGAAATAAGAGATTGTAAGTTTTCCCAGTCAAAACGTTATGTAATGCCATTCTAGTAGAATGATGATGTTGTTGCTCTTTTCTTTTACTTTTTACAATAGGTCTATAATAGTTAAATGTTCTTGTATTTTAATGTAATATATTTTAGTGACTTATATTTTAATGTTGTACATAATTAAGCAATTTCTCTCTTTTTTAAAACAATACTTTCCATATTTCAGCCTCTGAAGAAGCCACAATAAAGTTGGCGAAACGTTAGGTAATCTCCTAGTTTCATTCCCCTGCCACATCGGTCCTGGAAACCTACTACAATTTGACCATTATAATATTGGGGACACAAAACATACATACATATAATTTTGGGTTATGGCGACATATCGAGAGAAAAGTGTATGGAGAGGAAGTTTGTAGAAAAATGAAGAACCTCAATAACCTGACCAACAAAATTGCGCATATCACAAACCAGAAGATATTTCTCATGAAGTGCAGACAGAACAGAGTTTTTCCAAAACATATAGTTAGCAACATTAAGTGTATCTTCAAGCTGAATTCTTCCGCAGGGCATTTTCAACACAGCATAGATAAAACCTACAACAATTTTAGAAGATCATTGTTAAACATCGAAATGAAAATAGCACACTGGGAAAATGAACAAGTCAACAAAGAAATGAATAAGTTATCACATGGACTGAACAACACCCTGAAATAGTAATTACCAACTCTAACAAGGATAAAACCGGCGTAATCCTAACAACAACAATGTACAAAGAGGGCATACAAGACATCTTAAATTACTCTAATACATACAAGAAACTAAACGACGATCCTACTCTGAAAACACAAAGACTATCTAATAACTTAATATCCCAATTGTACAGGGTGGGCAAAATTGGTGATACATGAACTAAAACTTTTGAACCCGAGGAGATAGAGAAAAATGAATGGCACCTTATAGTCTTCTTTTTTCGAGAAACTGATAATGCCATCAACTGCATTCCCCTATCTTCTTTCGTTTCCGAGTTATAGGCAAAAAGTGAAATTTGGGCGATTTCAACTTTGGTCATTATCTCCGTTTCTGTTAATGCTAGGATGTTGAAATACAAACATTATACAGGCACTTTTCTGATAGCAATCCAGTGGCGTACTGTGATTTTTTCCAAGAGGTTTATTCGCTGAGTTATAACATAAAGTTGTGTTTTTTCTTATGGAAACAGTAGTTCGAAATGACTTAGAAAGAATCGCCAATTTTTTCCCGTTTCAAAAATGTATCATATGTCATACTTTATGTTTTAACTCAGCAACTAAACCTCTTAGAAAAAATCAAAGTACGCCACTGGATTGCTATCGGAAAAATGCCTGTATAATGTTTTTATTTCAACATCCTAGCATAAACAGAAACGGAGATAATGACCAAAGTTGAAATCGCCCAAATCTCAATTTTGGCCTATAACTCGGAAACTAAAGAAGATAGGGGAATGCAGTTGATGGCATTATCAGTTTCTCGAAAAAAGGGGACTATAGGGTGCCATTCATTTTCCTCTATCTCCTCGGGTTGAAAAGTTTTTGTTCATGTAGCACCAATTTTGCCCACCCTGTACATACACGGACATACAGGGTGGCCATTTGAAAACGAAACAGACGAGATTACAGACGAAATAAATTTTTTCGATAGAAATGCTGGGACAGGTCGATTTCTGTTTCGAGGGGGACAACTTAAGATGTAGGTTACGGACGCATAGCGCTTCAACCCTTGCTACTACAACCCTCACCCCCAATTTTTGAATGGGGAAGATGGGGTGAGTGATACCTCATTTGAAAGGTATTTTTATACTGATTTCAGCACAGTAATTGTTTTTTCATTTTATGCATTAGCTCTCGAAATATTCTTGACTAAGTATTTGAAAATGAAGTGGTGTTTTCATGGCACTTGTAGTGTTTTTTTGTGAAAAATCGACATTTTGAGCTTCAAAACAACCATGACTGTGACTTCCTTCCTCTAATCCACTGACATAGAAATCTTTAATCAAGATGTCGAACAAAAAAACGTATTGCGAAGGAGCTCAATCTTGCTGAAACTCCATCTAAATTATCTTCGATATAATTTGCAGTATTTCCAATAACATGCGGTAACACTTGATCGATAGAAATCTCCAAAAAGTCAAAATACGTACATATCTCTAATCAGATTACCAGGTAAGAAAACCAAATCATTAATGATGCCACAGAAATATTCCAGTCCCAATTCGTGAAACGATTTCCGACTTAATTATGAAGTGTTTTCTCAGTTGGCTTCAATAATGTTTTCATTTTGTTGACTATTGAATTCATATCTTTTTCAAAAAAATGAGAATCGGTAATTTTTTATTTATTACGAACAGATCATTAAGTTGGCTTACTGGTTCTTTGACATGTGAATTATTCTTAGTTTTGAATCGAAACTTGTATGTGTTCTAATTCATTGTTCGACATGGTTTATTCAATTGCAGAGCGGGTGGAATTAATTTCACTTTTTTTTGCAAACAATCAATGTGCGAATAAAACCGCAGAATTCTTCAATCAACGACATTTAGATAAACATGTTAATAGGAAGTATGTTTTGGAATTAGTGTCAAAGTTTCAAGAAACCGGGTCCGTGGCTAATAAAAAACGAAACATGGAAAGAAATGAAGCAGCTGAAGTAGCTGTTCTTGGACAGATTGCTCTGAATCCAATGACGAGTATGAGGCAGCTAGCACATGAATCTGGTTTTACACGAACTCGAATTGCAAATATTTTGAAGCATCATAAATTCCATCCTTACAAAATCCATCTTTCACACGCACTAAACGAAGATGATTTTGACCGTCGTGTTGAATTTTGTGATACAATGAGTGAACGAGTAACTGCTAATCCCAATTATCTGTACAATGTTTGTTTCTCCGATGAGTGTTCGTTCTTTCTAAACGGCACAGTAAATCGACACAATTGTCGTTATTGGGCCGATGCTAATCCGAGATTGTTCCACGAAGTTTATACTCAACAACCACAAAAACTCAATGTTTGGGCTGGAATATTTGGTGACAACATTGTCGGCCTGTTCTTTTTACCTGGTAATCTTACTGGAGATATGTATTTAGACTTATTGGAAAATCACATTGATCCAATTTTGACGGAAATTATTGAAAACAATGCTGGAAATTATGTGGAAGATCAGATTGTGTTTCAGCAGGATGGAGCTCCTCCACACTACGCCTTACCAGTTCGAGAATATCTGGATCAAAGATTTCCAAATCGGTGGATTGGAAGAAGGGGTCCCACTGAATGGCCAGCCAGATCGCCAGATCTGTCACCACTAGATTTCTTTCTTTGGGGCCACTTGGAGAGTAAAATTTACTCTACACATCTTTTCGAACAAAACTTATTTCATTATATGGAAGCTTATGGTGAACAATTTGAATATTTAATTAATTGATGTGAGTTTTTGATAAATTATTTACTTTACTTTGAAAAGTCACATTTCTTGGATCAATACTTCAAATCGTTCTGATACCGTACAGTTGGAGAATGATTTCAGTGAATAAAACAGCTAGTCGAACATCTGACCCTAGTAGCATTAACACGTACGGTATGACTTCATTTGCCCAGTGGTAGATGTTTTGCAATTTCAAATACAAGTACGGAAATTTTGGTGTTTCGGAAGCACGAAATGTCAATTATTCGCAAAAAATTAATTTAAGTGATAAAATTAACTAACGCATGAATATTTCGAGAAATAATGCATTAAATGAAAAACCAATTACTGTGCTGAAATCAGTATGAAAATACCTTTGAATTGAGGTATCACTCACCCCATCTTCCCTATTCAAAAATTGAGGGTGGGGGTTGTAGCAGTAAGGGTTGAAGCGCTATGCGTCCGTAACCTACATTTTAAGTTGTCCCCCTCGAAACAGAAATCGATCTGTCCGAGCATTTCTATCGAAAAAATTTATTTCGTCTGTAATCTCGTCTGTTTCGTTTTCAACTGGCCACCCTGTATAAGTGAATACCAGGCAAAAAATCTCAAAACATACAATAGCATTCCAGCTAAAATATACGCCCTGCCGAAGACACATAAAAAAGGTCCATTAAAATTTCGTCCAATCGTATCAGCAATAGGCTCTCCAACATATAACATCTCCAAATATATACACGACATCCTGGTACAGGTAGGCACCACATTACCCTACAATCTGAAAAATAGCTATGAAGCCAAAGATCAAATAACACGTGTCAGTGTACCTGATGACTTTGTATTGATGTCTCTAGACGTGGTGAGCCTTTTTCCGTCAATTTCCAAAAACCTTATAATAGAAATAATCAACAACATATGGAGTATAGTAGAAGCTTATAACTTATAAAACACATCTTTGATAACAGCTTCTTTCAATATGAGGGTGAACACTACCAACAGTTAGATGGATGCAGTATGGGAAGTCCATGTAGTCCAAGTCTCAGTAATCTCATAATGGACTACGTAGTCAACAAAGCAATGGAAAACAAAGACAACATCAGAATTGAATGGGTAAGATACTATATAGATGACACGGTTTTAATAGTTTTAATAGATGACATGCAAAAGACATTAGACTTATTCAACTCCATACATGTCAAAATTAATTTTACATTAGAGCTGGAAGAAAACAACAGATTACCTTTTCTGGATCTACTACTGATAAGAGAAAACAATAGAATAGTTACTGACCTATACATGAAACCAACCAGTTCCAGCAGAGTACTAAATTTCCGTTCTTCTTGCCCGATGTCACACAAAATCTCGATCATCACCAGCATAAAACATAGAATCCTCAAGCTCAGTCACGAAAAATTCCACACTGATAATTTTCATAGAGCCAGAAGAATATTGAAACTAAACAACTACCCAGAACCGCTAATTAATAGAATATTCCACTCCAACAGACGAACAAAAATAGAAAATGACGAAATCAGATACTTCAAATTTCCTGCAATGGGCACAGTAGACAAGAAAGTACAAACAAGCTCAAGTAAACACAAAATAAAACTAGCTTTATACAACCAAAAAAACAAATATAACCAGATATTCACCAAACAAAAAGCCAAAACAAATAATATGCACAAATCAAATGTAGTGTATGAAATAGCTTGTAAACAATGCCCGAAAGTTTACATAGGTAACACTAGCCAGTACTGCTACATGCGAGCGAAACAACACGCAAATGATATAAAAAATAAAAAATAAAACACAGCATTCGCAAAGCATGCAAAAGATTTTCAACACGAGTTTGATTTCGAAAATGTGAAAATTGTTGCAACGGAGCATGTCAAAGAAAAAAGGGAAATTTTGGAAATATTTGAGGTAACCTCAAGGATGAAGCGTAGACATTTGCCCCCTAGGTGGAACTACTGTACAAAACTGTACTCAATAGTTCTTGCTAGGGAGCAATATAAGTTCTGCCGTTTCAGTTGGCATTCATCTCAGGATAAGGCTACATGCATCTGATGACGGCCAATAAGCCAGAAACCGGTAATGCATTGTCTTCCTGTGGTGGTGCCACCTGGTGGTGTGCTTCGGAAACTAGATCTCTACTAGTCCAATTATGATATTTATTCTAGTTTGTTCCAACTTAGGGACATGATCCTCCTTTTTTATGTTTAATATTGAAAATTCAAAAGGACAAAAGAAGCTGCAATTTCAAGACAGACACGGCCTATTTAAACTCAATGTAAAAAGTCCTGTTGAGTTGATAATTAATGCATAAACACCCATAAATAAAAGTACATATAAGGTAAATGAAACAGACAAAATAAAATTCAAAAACAGAAGTTCTGAAGTGACATCCAACGGACGGAAGTGGAGCCTCACGGTAGAGTGGCGAATAAAAACAGAGAACTGTAGATGTACAGATATCTGCAACGAAATTCACATGACAGAGAAAACATGGTTCAATTGAAGGAAATGACATAAATTAGTCAAGAGAAAGTTGGAAACATCGTTGAATTTAAATTAAAATTACTCACCAAATTAAATCTCTGTGTGCTCGACTGATGATTTCGATTTTATATATTATGACAAGGGTGATAAATAAGAGATTGCGAGTTTTCCCAGTCAAAACGTTATTCTAGTAGAATGATGATGTTGTTGTTCTTTTTCTTTAATTTCTTCAAATAGGTCTATAATAGTTAAATGTTCTTTTATTTTAATGTAATATATTTTAGTGACTTATATTTTAATGTTATACATAATTAAGCTCTCTCTTTTTTAAAACAATACTTTCCATATTTCAGCCTCTGAAGAAGCCACAATAAAGTTGGCGAAACGTTAGGTAATCTCCTAGTTTCATTTACCTGCCACATCGGTCCTAGAAACCTACTACAATTTGACCATTATAATATTGGTGACACAAAACATACATACATATAGCATTCCCTATGTTCTTGCAATTCTGCACCCCCTATATTTTTCCTTTTCTCAATGCTCTTCAATACCTCTACCATGATGCAAAATATTAGGAATATTTTTCCAACAGTACGGATCTCATTAAGAAAAAACTGCAAAATTTCGACGAAACAGTAGTTCGGTGAAAGCCCTTTACCGATTTCCAGAAGCGATAGAAACATCAATTTGATCCGGATTTCTTTTAACTCCAGAATTTGCCTAGTCATTGTTCCTAACTGATCAACCTCTCTTATACCGGCTGTCCTTTATCGATGTCCAAATATGAAGAATTTAAAATTATTTTTTCTCGATTATTTCAAAGGTAACACCCTGTATTTGTTTCCATGATGATGATCAGACTTTGAAACCTTACATTTTTTCAGAACTAACCAAAGGGCTATTTTCACTCCTGCGTCCAGCAGGTACGAAAAATGAAATCAGAACAGAAAATTTTATTCAAATATTGGATATAAAAACGAACGGGCGTTGAAAAAGACAAAGATCCAAGAGATGTTCGAAGTTTCGTCCGCCTTCTCTGGAACACAAAGCGATCCGATCGTTGAATGTCCCACAGTCCCACTAACCCTCGTCAGCATAGCTGGAGTAATGCTTCGGAAAGCAGTCACAATCCTGTCTCGCATATTGGAAGCTGTTGTTGGAACTTCATCATACACGATTTCCTTTATGTATCCCCACAAAATAAAATCTATTTTGGTGAGATCCGGTGATCTAGCAGGCCATCTTGTCGGTTCGCCCCTGCCAATCCATCTATTTGGAAACTGTTGGTCCAGTAAATCCCTCACAGGACGAGAATAATGAACGGGTGCTCCATCATGCTGAAATCATATTTCATTCCATATTTCTGTAGGTAACACTGCTAGCATCCCGGGAAAAATGTTCTGAATGGAAGCAAAATATGCAGCTCCATCTAAATTTCGTTCGAAAAAATGAGGGCCTATCATATGGTTGTCGATTACTGCTCCCCAGACATTCAATAACCACCTGTATTGATTGTCTATTTCCCTTATATCTTGGATTTTCTGCAGAGTAATAATGACAATTGTGCCTATTGACCGCTCCGGAAGTGTGAAAGGTTCCTTCATCACTGAATAAAACGAATTCAAAGAATGTAGGGTTCAATTTGAAAACTTGCCCAGTTACAGAAATTCAGATGGTTTTCAAAATCGCTATCGGTAAGCGCCTGATGCATCTGAATGTGGTAGGCATGATACTTATTTTTTTCAGGATTCTTTGAACTGTACGCTCACTTATACTACAGGCTACACCAAGCTCCCTTCGGCTTGTGTGTTGATTTTCAGTTTCATGCAGTGAAGCCTCGAACTCCTTGTCCTCGTTAGTGGGCGATTTCATCCCCTCTTTTTTTATACTTGACATCTCCTGTCTCTACAAATCTGTTTAAAAGTCTCCGAAAAATCGATTAATGTGGATGTCTTTTTTCGGGATATTCGACAGCATAGGATCTACTGGCCAATAAACGGTTTCTGTGGCACTGTCCCAACATGAAAATCATATCAATCATTTCATCTTCACCAAAACTCATCTCAATTTATTGTATTCAGAAATAACTTTGAGCTCTGAATAACAATATTTTGATCAATAAAAATAATCGATATACTTCATAAACGTTTCTGTGGCACTGCGGCGACGTGAAAATTTTAAGAACCATTTCATGAATAAAAATTTTTTTGGATGCCGATAAAACTCTGTAATCGTAATGCCTATCTATATCATCAAGAATTGTGCCATAAGTATGTAACTTACCTCAGACATTACGACTTCTTCCCTTCACGCACCGAATCAAACTACCACTAGATCGCAACAACGTAAATAAAAACAAACTGGGCGTTTACACCAAGCTGACAAACAGTCCAAGAACTCGTAAATCCTTTGAAGTTTACCGACATTGGATGGGACTCTGTTTGTGTCCGTAAAAACGCAAATCGCGGACTTTCGAGACCGGAAAACAATCCACAAGATCTAGAACAGTTCGCAGACTGTCACAAACGGACCGAGTTCGTGTTTTGTTTTTGTCCAGTACTCTTGGTGGAAACCCGGCATTATAAAACACATGTTACCAATAATACCTATGTATGTGTTATTTATTCGGACAAACATTATCATTTTCATGTTGAACTTCAAGGATTATGATTTTGGATAGGTTTTAAGGTTTTTCAAAAATTGATCATTCAGTTTGGTTTCATTGTGTGACTCATTTAAAATATCCGTTAGTTATTATGTTCATTATTCCTGAAATTTTTGGTAGAAATGTCATTTTTCGTGTCTGCTGGACACAGGAGTGAAAGTAATCCCTAGGTTACTTCTGAAAAAAATTAAGGTTTTAAACTGTGTACATCATCATGGAAAAAAATACAGGATGTTACATTTGAAAAAATCGAGAAAAAACAATTTGAAAATCTTCATATTTGGACATTGATAACGGACACCCTGTATAAAAAAGGTTGATCATTTAGGAACGATGACTAGGCAAATTCTTAAGTTAAATGAAATTCTGATCAAATTCATGTTTATATCGCTTCTGGAAATCGGTAGTGGGCTTTCACCGAACTACTGTTTCGTAGAAATTTTGCAGTTTTTTCTGAATAAGATCCGTACCGTTGGAAAAAAATCCCCAATATTTTGCGTCATGATAGAGGTATTAAAGAGCATTCAAAATATGCGAAAATATATGGGGTGTTCCATTTAAAAAATCACTCATTTGTTCAATAATTTTATTTGGGAACACCTTGTATATTAAAAAATAATTTCCTGATATGAAGAATTGAAATTACAAAGGAAATGCTCTACAACAAAATTTCTAAAACGTCTGGTTTGGCAGCTATGAAAGCCTAACGCACTATTGCAGGACCCTGTATATTCAATTGAGGGGTAAGGCTGGAATTTCAGTTTGGATAAACACTGTTGAACATGAAAATTCATCATTTTGGTTTCTTCGAATCTCAATATGATAATAAAATAATATCAAATGTGATGTGTGAACGTCCATTTCACAAATAAAACAAAAGTTATTGGGTAAAAGTACTCTTTACAACCTTCATTTCGCAACTACGCCAACATTTCGAAAAATATCTCCCTAGTGGAAAAATACAATATACAAAAAGAGAGAGAACAACACAACTGCATTATCACCTACCTTGTCAACAGTCAAAAAGTTAGAGTAGGTAATATTATTCAAAAACTTTAAAACTAGAGATTAGGAAACTCAGGCGACAATTTTAACATACATTAATGGTGGGTTTCACAAAGCTCGATCAATGCTGATCGGAAATCACGGGCTTGATTTTGAACTGTTGAATCGAGTTGATTCTCCGATCAGCGGCTGATTGCGCTTTGTCAAACCCACTATTAGAATCAGACTAGTAGAACAATAATAACGAGATTATGGTTATGGTACGAACGTGATTTCTTGGAGTCACGCGCGCTTCGCGGCCTTCCCCGTTCCGTGTCGGTCTCTCGTCCCGTGACAAATGCTTCGAGGGAAGACAAAAATATTCAATCCACAAATACTCACAGTCTTTCGTGTAACCTGCGCAGTTATGATTAAATGCCCGTTCAGTGACTATGTTAGCTTTGGAAATGAATGGTTCATGTAGAAATGAAGTGGACTTAGATTAGATTTGAGGCGGACTCCCACTACTTGTATATTTGACAAGTACAAAATAAATAAATAATAAATAAATAAATAAACTTTATTGATCCTTTAAGACAGTGAGTATAGGACAGGTCAAATACAACGATAATTCAAAGAAAGGGTATAAAAATAGAAAGAAAAAAGAAGATACATATATAAGAAATGAATGCAAATAATTAATGGTCACACGACCATAACACCAACTCGGAATCATTTAAATATTCGGAAACTGAATAGTAACCCTTGCTACATAGCATACTTTCAATTGTTTTTTTTGAAACGGTTAAGATTCAGAACTTTAATGCACTTAGGTAGATGATAGTATATTCGTATACTCTGGTATAAAAGCGAATGTTCTAGTTTGGTTGTTCTATGTCCCGGCACAACCAGAACATCCCCATTCCTTGTAGGATATCTATGACAACTAGACAGCCTTGCAAAAGATTTTTCGCTAGATTTAACGTGAAGAACGCACTTATATATGTATAAGCATGCCACAGTCATGATTTTATTTGTTGTAAAATGAGGACTTCAGGAATGCTGTGGAGGTATTCTAAAGATACATCTTATTATGCTTTTCTGGCATACAAAAACTCTATCCAAATCAGATGCACTACCCCATATGAAAATATCGTATGACATATGTGGGTAGGCAAGACAGTAGTATATGTCCTGGAGTGATCGGAGAGGAAACAGATTTTTTATCTTTTTCAAGGCGTAGTAGGCACTATTTAATTTTTTACAGATCATATCTATGTGCTCAGACCAACGTAAGTTTTTATCAATCTGAATTCCAAGAAATTTCGTGTATTAAGTTGATTTAATTGACAAATCCTTGTGATTTAAAACAAGTCGATTAGTACCCAAATTTTTGAGGCAAAAATGAATGCACACTGTTTTTTCAATATTTACTACCAAACCGTTGCTGCGACACCAGTCAACAAACATTTTAAGTACCGCCGAGATACCAGCCTCAAGCTCCTCAAAGCTCCGAGCTGCAATCAAAAAAGAAGAGTCATCTGCAAAAAGTGCAACCATAAGTGCAATGATATGTTCAGGTGAATCATTGATAAATAAAAGAAATAATAGAGGTCCGAGAACTGAGCCCTGAGGAACCCCCATATCCAGTATGCAATACTCCGAGTCAGCACTGTCGACCCGGACCGACATTTTGCGCTCCGTAATATAACTCTTCAGCCACTCCAGGAATATACCTCTAAATCCCAGATTATAAAATTTACTTAGCATGAAAGTGAAATTCAAGGATTCGAATGCCTTTGACAAATCAAAAAATAGACCTGCCACATACAGCCCGTCGTCTAGCTTTTCGTAAACAGTCTGCACAAATGAATAAGCTGCAGTCTCGGTTGAGTGACCTGGCCTGAAGCCGTGTTCAGAACTTGTAATTATGTTGAACCTGTTCAAAAACGCAAGCATTCTGTTTAAAACTAATCTTTCGAATACCTTAGAAAAACAACTCAGAAGGGATATAGGACGATAATTTGCTATATCAAGAGGATCTCCTTTCTTGTGAATAGGCACAACTATGCTCTCTTTCAGAATTGCCGGAAATCTGCCAGTAGAAACCGAGAGATTGACTAGGTAGGCGAAGTGCTCAGAAATAGAATCACCAATGACTTTCATAGATCTAGACGATATACAATCAATACCTGTACTTTTTTTGTTTTTCAACATTTTGATAACATCACCTACTTCATATTTTGTAACAGGATAAAAAAAGAAATTATAACACACCATTTTTGAAGTTGTACATGATGTCGATAAAGCATTTCCATAATATTCTGAGAGAATCCTGGAAGTTACTGTGGAAAAATATTCACCAAATGAATCCGCTATAATAGCAGAATTTGTACATACATTTCCATTCAGAAACAGATTTATTCTTCTATGATTTTTATTAGTTTTACCGATTTCCTTATTCACTAGGTTCCACGTTGTTTTATTTTTTTGAAAAGAATTATTCATCACATTAACGTAATACGTTTTTTTACTGGTGTCCAGTAATTGATTGTAATCTGCTTTAGCAGACTTATACATTTTCAAGGATTCCACTGTTTGATGTTAGAATGCAGCCAGTAGATCTCTTTCAAACGAAGGCTAGCCTGTTTTATATCTCGGGTTAACCAAGGCTTAGAAACATTTTTAGTGAAAATTCTCTTCAGAGGACAACAATCGGTAAAAGCTTCTTTGACGATTTTAATAAATTTGTGAAAGCAGAAATCAATATCAGAATTTACATAAACATCTGCAAAGCTAGTGTTTGAATTAGAACATTAAGTTCATCTAAATTTTTTTGAGTAAGTTGTCTCACAGCATATTTTATCTACAGAATCACAAGAATGAGCACTTTTCATTGAATAGAAATAGTCTAGGGAAATAACCTTATGATCAGCAAGATGAGCATCAAAAATATTAGTTTTACATGATGTTAGATCTACATCTGTCAAAATATAATCTAGCATGGAAATTGATGTTTTACCAGAAGTATTAGTAAATATTCGAGTTGGTTCGAATGGTGTAATATTTAGATTGAAGCACTGTAGAAAGTCGCTGAAGCGAGCTTTAGGCCTTGAGTCAATGTTGTTGTAATCTACATTCATATCTCCACACAAAAATAGTGAGTTGGTTTGATCTGTGCACTTTTGCACCACGCTGGTGAGTTTATCAAGAAACACGTTGAAGTCACCCACAGGTGATCTGTAGACACTAATTACCCCCATTTTCAAGTCATCACTCAATATCCTTACCGCACAGACCTCACAATTTAGTTCTTCTGAGAGATAAGAAACACCAATGCACGACGCCTTTAGTGCATTCTCAACGTAAATGGCCGTTCCACCATTTTTATGCAGGGTACGACAAAAATAAGAAATTAACTTGTAATCAGAAAGCATCATAAGTTCTATATTTTCTTTCACACACCAATGTTCGGCAATGCTAACTATGTCCGGTTGCTCTTCCATTAAAAGCAACTCCAGATTATTGATCTTGTTTGATATACATTGAATATTTATTTGAAATATCTTCAATCTTTTTGATGCAGTTACAACACTTGGATTCACTTGGAATTGGGATTGAGTACTTTGTGCCGGAAAAAATGACGGACATTTGCATGATTTGGCCAACTGGAAGGTATGAGGGCCTTATCGTACTCACTTGCTGGAATCATGACCTTAAAGGAGGAATAGCTCTCTGGGAATCTTGATTTCAGAGTTTCACACCTTACATTTCCCGAAAAATTCTGTCTGAGAAAAGACATCAAACCTTCAGCAGTCGTATCTGGTCGTAGATTTGTTACATGGAAGGGTCTTAATCTCTCTATTCCCTGAACATTAGTAGTTCCTGCGTTATCACCGGTTACCAAAGTACGGTTGGGTTTACGTTTCGACTTTTTGTTAGGTGCTTGAGTCCATTCCGACATTTCATTTTTCTCCTGATCCTGGTCAGTAGTTTTAGAATTAGTTGGTGTTCCAGAATTGAATTTGTTTACATCCTGATGAGGGAGTATTAGACCTCCTTTCGTATTTTTATTTTCAGATACTTTTTCAGCATAGGAAACGTCTGCTGTGGATTTGGAGTTATCATTCTTATCGTACTTGTATGTGTTGCGAATGCGGATATCTCCCATTTTTTGTTGAACGTTGGGTTCTCCTTGTTTATTTATTCCATGTGAGGATACAGAATTTAAATTTGGATTACTCATTATTTATTCTCAATTATTTGCGTAAGTACGCAATTATTTGCGTACTCGGCAAGTACCCCAAGTTTCGAACTTAAATGATATATACGGCGCTCCCACTACTCCTGTATTTGGCGAATATGCCAATAGTTGTATGCAAGTACAGCAGTTTCGTCACTTCTCCGCCTTTTTTGCAAACCAAGCTGGTTTGTAAACATCATCGCTTCCGGGCCCTGTTTATCATTCCTTAACTTTCCTCCACAATGGTCGGAATGACGCCATCAGTGACTCTTTTTTTCTTTTCGAATCCGCAATCGTACATTGGATAGATATTTTATTCTCGATGCGAAACCAGACATCGTTAATCAAGTTTCTGCTTTTATGTGGTGGATTCCTAGGTTGCCATATAACTGGCTAATCTTCATACAGATCCAGAAATTCAAAAACAACTTCTTGAGTCCACTCCATTCCGGAAAAACACAAGCACCACGAACACTGGACGAAAGCCGAAAAAAGAATAACTACAGAAAATAATTGCGGCGAAGCCGGCAAGTACCTAATGGGGGAGCATCGACAAGTATGAACTTGTCAAATATGCAAATAATTGAAATCCCTTTGACTAGTTTCATTTTTACCGACAACCGGCCGCAGGCGGGACTTCGCCAGTGGCAAATAATTGTACAAGTAATGGCAGAGTGAACCACTCCCACTACATGTCAAATGTAAGCAAGTGTCAAAATGTCAAATATTTGCCAAATACACGAGTAGTGGGAGTCCGCCTTTAGGTAAGTGGAATTCGATTCTCTTGATTATCATGAGAATTAATTCCTTTTATGGCTGTCTAAACAGGCCAGAAAACCTTCATAGACAGCGAGGATGCCGCGAACCAAAGTGCGAATATTTGTGTGAACGTTCACTGCAAAAATTGAGTGTGGTGTAAAGGACCCTATCGATTCAATGTTAAATTGATATCTATCGCGAATCGAAGGACCAATGTTAGTTATGCATATACAGGGTCTTTCACGAGGAACCTCACCCATATTTATACGGGAAACTACTGAACGTATTTTCATCAAATTCAGCACTTATAAGTATTTCACGATTCTGATGAAATCTAAAATATTTTCAAGGCATGAGCACCTCCGGTTTTTCCGGAAATGACGACAACTTCCGTTTTTCAAATTAGAACACCATTTTTTTCTTGCAGAAATAGATTCCTTAGAAAATTTCAAGTTATTTTGATGTAACATTTTTCAGTTTTGGTTGGAAAATTCTCTCTGAGCGGGAAAATTCGAAAAAAAAATCGAAAATAGAGCTCCGCTGAAACAAGAATAACTTCGAGGTTTTTGGATGGAAAACTTTCATTTTTTGGATTTTTCAAGATCTACGATTGATGTATCCACTTTAGGAATCGAAATCGCGATTCATGATACAGGTGGTGAAAAAATCGCTTTCAAAGTTAGGGATGACAAAATCGTGAAAAATCAATTTTTTCAAATTGGAACCCCATTTTTATATGGCAGATATTGAATCTACGTTAAAAAATAATGTGAGTGTATGCATCACACCGTCGCCCTAAAATGGATATTTTTTGAGTTATTCACAAAAATAGTTATTTTCCTAACAAGTGCGGAAAGTGATATTTTCCCGCACGAAACTGCCGTTACCCGAACGACGCGAAGCGGAGTTCGGGTAAGCAGTAGTTGAGTGCGGGAAAAACACTTTCCGCACGAGTTAGGAACAATATTTTTTCTACAAGCGCTTATACGAGATCGATTTCAACACACAGATCAAATGTGAATTGATCATTCTAAATACACATGAATGACAAAAGTCTGTGACAAGTCGTTACCATTGTACTCTCATCGTTGACCTTCGGTCCATAGAGACTACAAGCCTATGAAATAAATTTAAACTGTAATAATATTCATAAATTCTTTATTAATTGAAAGGAAAACTAGACTAACAGCACATAAAAATGAATTTTGATAAGGAATCTATGTACATTCTGTTTCTTCCCATTATTATCAATATATTCATCAGAAATATTCAGTTATTAGTTATATTTATTGTAAACGTGCAGTTGGTCGCGTTATGCAAATTTATAGCAGAAGCCATCATATTGGTCGAAGTCAGCTGCTCCTTGGAAGATAATGATTCTGTATTACAGTTTGAAGAGGAAGAAGCAAAACGTTGAATATTTGCCATCATATTGTTCCAAGGCTCTTTGGAAGGTAATGATTCTGTATTACAGTTTGAAGAGGAAGAACCATTCAAATTAAGAATTTTAGTGGACATTTTTTTTTCTGGTTAATAGATTCTTCCAAGTATCCCTCAGCAACAGCAGTTGACTTCCATCCTCCTAAACGTTTAATATTTGTGATACCTTCTCCACAATTGGCTAGGAAAGTAGCCGAGGAGCGCCTAAAACTGTGTCCTGTGTATAATTCCGGATTTTGTAGGCGTAAGTAAGCTGCAATTTCGGACGAAATTTTTCCTATTGTATTGATTCCGACAGGTTGAATCTTACATTTTCCCCGATTATACTTTATGAAAATTCGGCGATGAAGTATTTCCTTTGGACGTAAATTCATATATTTTCTGTATATGTTCAGAAAATATCCATTATTGGTGTCTTGGGATATAACAAACGATCTTGGTGAATGATTTTTGGAGTCCTTAATATTGACGATGATCAAGTCTCCTTTATCATCTATATCGTCGATGGTGAGTTTTGTAAGTTCCTCTCGTCTGCAGGCACCAGCTAATCCAAAAATTGTTACCAACTTCATCATCAAGTAAATTTCATCAGATGCCTCACTCATGAATTTTGTTATTTCCTCTTCATTAAAAGTTTTGGCCTTTTTTGGACGAAATCCTATATTCTGTCGTTTAATGAAGGCAGTTAATTTATGGAATTTTCCAATATCCAAATCCTGTTTCAGTTTACAAACACTCTTTATCATTGAATATCGGGACCATAATGTGTTTGGTCTCCAAATTTTGGACATTTCCAAAAAATACGCCGAAAACACTTCCTCCTTCCTCGGTTGAACCTTTTTGGAATTACACCAATCAATGAATTCTGAATATTGCTTCTCATATTTTATCTTCGACTTGGCCGGTAACAAATTTAAACTCGCTTCATAAGAAGCTGCTAATATTTCTTCGGGCAGGCCATCATCAGATCCCGAAGTATCCATTTTACCGGAGCGTACTGATTGAATTCGAGTTGATATTATTTATATTTAAACACAATTTCATAATATAATGACAATGTTTTAATTCTTATTCACATGCCGGTGGCATAGAGATATATCATTATTCAGTTTATTCTTTAGAAAAAGCGTGCGAGAAAAGCCCTTGCTAATCCATTACCACACGCATTTGCGTGCGGTAATGGAATAGCAGGGGTTTTTCCCACACTGTTTGGCAATGTGAGAATGAAAGTACACTCTTGTAGAAAAACTGTTTTTCGTCTTGAATTTTCAGCTATTTCTTTTCCCTTCACGCCAAAAAGATGAAATTTTCAGGAACTGTTATTTGAACCATGCTGTAGATTTTTCACCCCTTCTTGAAACCGACTTCAAGTTACTATCAGGAGAACCATGGCAAACTCTCGCAGTTATAACTAGAGAAGATGCTCAAAGTTTTGACCGTTAATTTCTAGACATTTATTTATACGTCTCAGGAATGCTTCGTGCGTTGCTCTTCTTATTTCATCGGGAGGAAGAGATCTGCAAAAGTGTTTAAAAACCAAATTGAGTTTCAAAACTATGAATCTAAGAATCTAAACAAACCTGAACGCATTTCTGACTCGTTCTATGCAGTCCTCTTTATCAGTCAGGGGAGTTGAGTAGACAATATTTTTTATCCTACCCCAAACATAATAGTCTAAAGGAGTTAAATCGGGAGAACGTGGTGGCCAAATATATGGACCATTGTTCGCCAACCATCGATCTTCAAATAGCCTGTAGAGGATATTTGACACATTGAGTGAATTGTGTGGAGGCGCGCCATCTTGTTGATACCATAAGTCATTATGGTTCTGTACTAGCGGCTCAATTATTTGAGTCGTCAATATGTCAGAATATCTATCTCCTAAGGGAGAACATTCTTTAAATAATGCAAACATGTGTAGTGTTCTATCTTACCAGTTAAAGTCCCATCATAAATGTGAACATCGAGAATTGCATTATTTTTGATGGCGCAAAAAACATTGAAACTCCAGGTCTCTTGAAAGTTCCATTGTCTGAAGTGGTGGTTGTTCTCTTCATCCCAATAATGACTGTTATGCCTATTGAAAGAACCATTCTTTGTGAATTTAGATTCATCTGTCCAAATTATACAGTCCAAAAAGTTTTCATTCTCTTGAAATCGAATCATCATAGCTTCGCAAAACTCTGTTCTCCTGACGAAATCAGTTTCCTTCAAATGCTGTACCCTATTGGATTTATATGGGTGCATTTTATGTTTTTTTAATATTCTCCAAACACTCGATTGAGATAATCCCAGATCAATCTCGGCATCTTTGAGAGAATTTTGAGGATTCACACGAAAATATGCAAGAACTGTAATTTCGTTGTTCTCATCTTCTACTACACTTTTTTCTCCGTGTATAGTTTTCTTAACGAAAGATCCGACATTTCTCAAGTTTGTCATGGTTCTGTTAATGGTATCTCTTGTTGGTCTGGGTCGGTCAGGAAACCTCTCAATGAACAGTCGAATCGTTCTATCTACAACTTCATTACATTTTCCATGAAGTAGAATGAGATTTAAATAATCTTCATTGGTAAAATTAGGCATAGTGATCGATTTTATAACTTAATACGAATTATCACCAAATTAATAGTAAACACAAAATGCTACTGAATAAAGAGGAATTTAGCAGATGTAATTAATGATATCTATCATTAAAAAAAAGAATGTAAAACATGGTAAGTTTTTGCATATGGTTCATAAGGAATTATTTATTTATCACTGGAGAGAAAACCGATGGCCGATTAGTTGAAATAAAGAGGTTTCCGATACAAATTCGAATCCAAATTCGCCATCTATTTAGGAACAACCTGTGACTTTTTTCTCTTGCATATTAGGGTAGTGAAATCTAAAACATGGTTTAAGTAACAGTTCTTGAAAATTTCATCTTTTTGGCGTGAAGGGAAAAGAAATAGCTGAAAATTCAAGACGAAAAACAGTTTTTTGTGAATAACTCAGAAAATATCCACTTCAGGGCGAGGGTGTGATGCATACACTCACATTATTTTTTAACGTAGATTCAATATCTGCCATAAAAAAATGGGGTTCTAATTTGAAAAAATTGATTTTTCACGATTTTGTCAACCCTAACTTTGAAAGCGATTTTTTCACCCCCTGTATCATGCATCGCGATTTCGATTTTTAAGGTGGATACATCAATCTCACATCTTGAAAAATCCCAAAAATGAAAATTTTCCATCCAAAAACCTCGAAGTGATTATTGTTTCAGCGGAGCTCTATTTTCGATTTTTTTTTCGAATTTTCCCGCTCAGAGAGAATTTTCCAACCAAAACTGAAAAATGTTACATCAAAATAACTTGAAATTTTCTAAGGAATCTTTTTCTGCAATAAAAAAATGGTGTTCTAATTTGAAAAACGGTTAACGTCATTTCCGGAAAAACCGGAGGTGCTCATGCCTTGAAAATATTTTAGATTTCATCAGCGTCGTGAAATACTCATAAGTGCTGAATTTCATGAAAATACGTTCAGTAGTTTCCCGTATAAATATGGGTGAGGTTCCTCGTGAAAGACCCTGTAGAGCTCTCTTGTAAAGAAGAATGGACTGATATAGGTACCCATTCTTATCAAATTTCAGATTGAATAATATTTTACAGAGTAAACACTGAAAGAATGGTACTCACAGTTGATACTGGCTTGAGAGATTTATTTATTTATCGTATGGCAATTTGGACACAGCAAACTTAAAATTAATTCATATATTATAATTTAGGTCAATAAAACAAACTTTAGGATGTCACAAACAAATGTCAAGTCCGTTAATATAATCTATCGACGCGGCGGTTGCCAGCAGGAAGTCTTCAGGTCTACCGCTGTAGGATCTTGTGGGACATTCCTCCGTGATGTGTCTGATCGTTTGGTATTCTCCGCAGTCGTAGTATGGTGATGGTTTTTTGCTGGTTTCGCGTATGTGTTGTACGAATAAGAGTTATTTTTTTATGTAAACACGTGGTTTTTAACGAGAGTTATGCAGATTAATACTTTGTCCGTATACGAATCTAACTTGGGCGTACTTGTGAGTTGTGACTAACTGGTTCTTGCTGGGGAATTGGATAGTACTCAGATTTGGCGAACCGAATAGGGGACTGTGCTTTTGCCAATTCTTTGAAAACTATAGACCACATAGTCGGAGTGAGTGGGTTAACCACTTAAGTCCGGATCGTCTTCATTACAACGTATTCCATTATTATTATTATTATTATTATTATAAACTGACAAGAGTAGAGGTAAACCTATAAACTCAAAACTGAAAAATACACAATGACTGAGAAATCGAGAAGTTATACAATAGAAAGAGAAAGAAAAAAAAAAATACTAGATTCTAAAATAAATTCAATGCTGTCGACCGGACCAACTATCCAGGGCGTTCTTGAAAGAGTTCACTGTCGGCGACAGCACAACTTCAGTAGGGAGCCGATTCCACATCTCGAAGACTCTATTGGGAAGAAAGTTGCTTCTCGGTGTAGTCCTGAAGTTCTCCTTGGCGAGCTTGTAGCAGTGCCCTCTCAATGGTCGGCACACATTCAGAGGAAAGAGGTACGCCATGTCCGCACCGAAGAGGGAGTGAAGTGCTCTATAAGTAATTATCAGGTCACCTCTTGCTCTGCGTTCGGAGAAGGAGGTCAGATCGTACAACCGCAGCCTCGCGGGATAATCGGGTCGAATTCTTCCGAATGGAATACGAGTATTCCACCGCTGCACGGACTCCAATAGCTCCTGATCCCTTTTCAGGTTAGCCCACCAGACAGGGCCCGCGTACTCCAGGATCGGACGCACGTATGTGGTATAGAGTATCCGGCTCGTGGCCACATCACATCCAGCAAAACTCTTGGAGAGACGGTAGGTCAACTGTTTTGCCTTTGAAACAGCCAACGAAACATGGGTGGACCAACTCAGGCAATCAGTGACGGTTACACCCAGGTCACAATGTTGGGAAACGTTGGCTAGCCTTTGCTGGTCGATAAAGTATTGATTTCTGGGATTTCCTCTGCCGATATGCAGCACGCAACATTTATCGATATTGAGGGGCAACATCCAATCCCTACACCACACTGTTAGTGAATTCAGGTCATCCTGGAGGTGGCCAATGCTGACTAACGGACGGTTATAAAGCTTCGTGTCATCCGCGAACATTGCACAGTTGGAACGGAAGATACGAGGGAGATCGGAAGTGTAAAGCAGGAACAAAACAGGGCCCAACACCGAACCCTGCGGAACTCCACTGAGGACCTTTATGTCGGAAGAGGAAAAACATTCACCGACCCTCACTCGGAAAGTACGGGATGATAAAAATGATCGAATCCACGAGAGCACCGGTCCCCTCACTCCCAAATATTCAAGTTTTTTCAGGAGTCGGCGATGGGGCACCCGATCGAACGCGCGTGCAAAGTCCAGGTAAACAACATCAACCGGATCCCCAGAATCGACCCACCTCGTCCAATCGTCAACACAAGTAAGCAGGTTTGTAACGACTGAGCGACCCGGAAGAAAGCCATGTTGCTCTCTCGGAATTATACCATTGAGCAGGGCAAACTCTATCAACCTATCGCTAATAATTCTTTCGAGCAGCTTACAAACATTAGATGTTAGGCTCACTGGTCGGTAGTTCTGAGGGGAAAACTTATCGCCTTTTTTGAAGATAGGTGTAACAGAAGCTGACAACCAATCTTGGGGCAGCTCTGAGGAGTGAAGAGAAAATGAGAAAATAATGGACAGTGGCTCAGACAAGGCCTCAGCGCAGGAATGTAAAAGTTGGGAAGAGAAACCATCGCGACCAGGAGCGGTGTTCTTTTTCATTTTGGAAATGTAATCGAGGACCAGCTCTCCAGTCACATCGATACACCCCACATCGGCCACAACACGTGGAAAAGCCGGGTCGGAAAAGGAACAATTAGGCTCCAACACAAAAGCGGATGCAAATGCATCGGCCATCACATCTGCCACCTCAGTAAGTGACTCGCAAGACTCGCCAGAAGAGTTACGTACGAACGGTATTCCCACCTTACTGTTCATAGAGGAACGAAGGTATTTGTAAAGAGATTTCTTATTTTTAGAAGTGACCAAATTGTATTCAAATTGTTTCCTTGATTGTTGAATCGTCGATGAAACAATGTTGGAAAATGCTCGATGATTGAGACAGTCTTCATTCGATCTGCTGCGCAAATAACGTTGCCACAGTGACTTTTTGTGACGGATCATGCCCAAAATGGACTGATCAATCCATGGTTTTAAAGAGTTGAATTTCTGAATTGAGGAAGTAGTACAAGCAGCCACGGCCTCATTAACTATATCAGTGAATACCCCCCACGCACCCTCCACCGACGATTGAGAAGAGAGAATAGAAAACCAGTCATGGCTTGAAATGATCTCACTAGCCTGTGTGTAGTCAATTATGTTCCTCAGCTTACTCTGTTTACAGTCAGTAGCCAACGTATTGAGCTGAATTTGTGTGGATAAAACAACGTGATCAGATTTACCAATAGGAGGTAAATATTCGATATCTGAGATTATATTGGCATCGGAAGAGATGAATAGGTCGAGTAAAGAAGGAACCTGTCCCGCCCTGTATCTGGTAGGCTCAAGAACCAACTGCTGGAGACCATTATTGATAACAAGATCAGCGTATGGGAACGATGGAGCGTTGGGTGAGGGCTGATGAATAATAGGCCACTGTAGGTCCGGACAATTGAAGTCGCCAGCAATGAACAAGTTATCATATTTCTTAGAGCAGTGAGAGAGGAAAGTAGTCAACTCAAAATCCTCGGGGCAAGGTCGAGGTCGATAAATACAACCGATGAAAAGTGAAAAATTCTGCTTTGTTATTTCGAAGAAAATGTTGTTAATGCCTGTCCAATCCTTATGAATTTCGTTGACCCTGAACGATGAAGTGATATCCTTGCTCAAGTAGACACAAACTCCTCTGTAACCAGGAGCAATAACACTATCATCTCGGTAGAGGGTGTAATTAGGTATGTCGAATGTGCTGTTTGGAATGTTCGGGTGCATCCAGGATTCTGATATCAATATAATGAATGGTTTTTGAAGTTGAACGTAGGACAAAAATTCAGGAAACTTGGATGAAAGAGATTGTATGTTTGTGTAAAGTAACGGCCAAATCACGAAATTATTTAGTTTTTTGAGGAATTAGCAGGAGTTTGAGATGTAGGTACTATAGTTGGGACGCCCTGTAAATATTTTATGGTAATGTTGATTTCACCGGCTTGTTGACGACGCCTAAGCTCAACACGAAGGGAGTTAAGATCGGATACCTGCTTCTTTGTCTTATCATCGTGAATTGCTACATGACGAAAACTTGGATGTCCTCTCAGTTTAGATTTATTTCTCAAAATATCCGTAACACAATCTGGGGAAGAAAATATAGCTCGAATCCACTTCGGTTTACTGTTGTCTTTGGCTGGCAATCGACTACAACTAATAAGAGATTGACCAGTACCACGCCGGACGTGTTCAACTATATCGCGCACACAGGCAGTGTCGAGTGAGACGTCAGACCCCTCTGGAACGTTACACAATATAAGGTTGTGAGATTTCTTGACACGGTTCAGAATTTCAGACACGTTCTCGTGATCTGGAGGACGGGAAGAAGTCGAAAAAGAAGAAGAAACTTCACCCAACTTCGAAGAAATAGCAGCAACCTCACCGCAAAGTACTGAGTTGGCCTCATGTAAATCGGCTATTACCGACTTACAATCATCGATCGCGTTCTGATGTTTAGAAAGTATACCACTATGCTCATTGATTGTTGCCGTACAATTCGCTAATTGGCCGAAGAGGTCGTCCTGCCGTTTTTCGATGCGCTCAACACTCGCAGCAACTTTTTGAATATTTTCCAAAAGAGTGTTGAAATGCTGTGCAGTGATTGGCGCGATGTTATCATCAGTCGAAGACTGTGACTTATCTGGCTGAGGAGATGGCAGGATAGCATGGCGCGAAGTAGAAGAGTTACTGCGCAATCTTCTCTCCTGGGTACTACAAACTTGGCAAACCCATTTGTCGGCGCTTTCAGAAAAAAATTCAACCTCGACGACTGAGAGACCAACACATTCAGCATGAAAATGTTTCAAACATTTTAAACAAGCAATGGAAAGCTGAGATGTCCCTATCTGTTTTCTACAGGTGACACAATGACGCGACATTGTAATGGATTTTGAGGGTATAGGAATAGGAATAACAATTATACTCTTCACTTCAATGGGCCGCTAAAGAAGACTTATGACAGATGGGGAAGGCCACGATCGGAAGGAATCTTGGGAAGGGAAATGAGAGCGGTCGGGGACGCGCGATCTGCAAATTTAAAAATCAACAGTTTATTCCTCAGCGACTAGGTCGGGTGTACTAACGCGGTGAATACCGAAGTGAGACGGCCTCGAGAGAGGGAGTTACCCAAGGTCAACCGGTTTTGGGAAATCCTCGAGTAAGCCTACAAGCGGAAGAATTGAAAATAATACACGAGAGAAAATTAATAATTATTCCAAATCTTTCAGGAGGAACATCAACCTTCATTGATCAAAGAAACACAATCCCAATATGCAAACAGAGTCTTATGGACTTACTTGTGTGAAATGAAATTGTTTCACTCGATACACAATGATTATCAATATCTTGTCAAAGATACCTCATAAACACGTCTGCACTTCTCGAACTCTCAATGATATTTTCCAGTATTAACTTTGTGGTATCAAGTATAAATATGAATGAGTATTCTCAACGGATGTTTTCCGATTGTTTCCAAAACACTCACCTGAGGTAGCCGTTTTTTAGTTTTACTAACCTTCTTGTAGAAATTTTCGGTGATAAGGAAATTCCATCGATAGGTTCCAGTTTTTTCATCAAAACACCATTCAGTCGCCAATCCACCGCTTCAAGATCGGAGTACATTGATTTGTCTCTGATTTTCCAAGCCTTTTCCACTTTTCTCGAAAAAACGATCAGTCCTGGATCGACAACACTGGAATCGGATATGTACGCATAGGTTCCGTCCGTTTCATCTATGACTATATCATTCAAGAAAGCCCCCTTTGAGAGACATATTTCATTGGGGAAAATATAAGTAAACAGCTTTCTACCTATAACAGGATAACATCGATGTACAAGTACTCGTATAATGACAGTGTTTCACGTGAGCCCGTCACTGGAATTTGCGTCTTATTCTTTGCCATCAATATGATTGCATTTTTCATTGGGTATCGAAAAAACTATCTAACAGAAGCAAGGATAGTTATAACGAACGACTGCTTTCCCGACAAGGAAGAACTCGAATAGATTTTGAAGTTAAATGGTATAGAGACGATTTCTGACCCCATTTTCTCCTCAGATGAACTTTCAGTATTTCCGAAGATTGTCAATTTTTCTTTGCACAAAATACTGAATGAAATTTCCCCATATTTTCTTAGAGTTCAATAAATTTTCAATTCGAATATTCAAACCTAATGGTCGTTTTATATTTATTCAATGCAATCTCATTCAAAATCAATATTCGAAAAATATATTCACATTGTCAATAAATGTTCAAATGGGTCAATAAATACCAGATAATTTTTTCTCTATTACCATACAAGCGAAAATATAAAGCGTGAATTCTAAATCAAATAGAATATGTACCCCAAAAGAAAAATGACATTTCGGTAAAATACAGGAAAATGTAGGAAATCTCTCGGATTCAGATAAAACATAAAAAAATAAGATGACAAGTTCACATAATTTTTTTTCCTAGCGGCCCTCCCTACGGAGATACGGCCTCCTAAATGACGTCACTGGTAATCCATCTTACTTGAATAAATCTCAAACTACTCAATATAATTTAAAAAAAATTGATATGATGAACAGTAGTAAGGACCTCTTAAAATACTGTCCTCAAATTCAAATTAGCTCTTTTAGTTTACCAGGGGCGGACTAGGTTGTACATTTTTATGCTGACATGCTGACACATTTTTCAAGGATATTGAATCCATCTTGAATAATATTTCCCGATAAAAAATATGAAATTCAAAAAAAAAAATTTTGCTCGTTAAAGGGTTATCCGCTTGAAATCGACTTTTATAGAGTGTACATGAATATTTGCCAGAATTCAGGGGATAATTCTTTGTCGAAAACGTAAGGGAAGTCTTTCATATAAACTTTTCATCTTTGAGAACCCCCTGCTTATTCACAGCCCTGATTGATCTTTGGCTGAATTTAAAAGGTCTCCGTTTAAAGCACGTAGAAAAACTCATCCGATAGAGTCGCCACCGTCCATTTTATGGAATATCTCCATAGAACATACATTATCACTATCAAGTTCTATGAATATCTCTATCATCATGAATGAAATGTACAAAGGCGCTCTCTATCCGAAAATCGCTGAACTATGAAATGAGTGAATTTGTGGGTAAAGCAGGAACTTTTTCTCGCCATATATTTGAATTTGACCATTCAATGCCAATTCCTAATTCAAGTTGTTTTTCTGAACGAAATTATCTGTAGATTCACTTTTAATCGAAAATGGAACTATTTTCATGGGTCTTTCGTTTGAAATAAAACAAAAGCATGAGTTGGCTCATTTCCTTATATTTTTGAAAGAAAAAAAATGAACTTTCGAAATGAAATCAATTAAAATTATTTCATTAGGAACTCCAATCCTCTCTGAGTTTACTCACAAAATTTTAGTTCTCAAAGTGAAACCATCTTCAAATAACTAAAAACATACTACATTGAACGCCCACATTAATATTGAAATAAATTTAACCAAAATTCTCTTTTGCTGAAGAATGAAACTAAAGTGTTCAAGCCGAGGATGGCTCTATATGTTGTTTACTCTTTCGTTTTGAAATTATGGGAATGCTTCGAAGGAAAGGATGTTAATAAAGGCATCCACAAGAAACAACATGGAAATTGAGTAAATAATATCTCCAAGCCTCCTTCAATAATCCAAGAAATGCGCTGTGAACCACACGACACAATGTTATTTCATGTTTTCGAGAAGGTATCCTTCTGGTTCAATTTGCGACTGACTTTCTTAGGAAAATCGTTCGATTCATTTTGGAATCGAAGGAAACAAGAAATTAAAATATACTCGCCAACAAGCCCCTAAAGATGGCGTCCGAAATACAGTTTTTAATTTTTTTTTGAAACCCAATAAACTGACAGAATAAAATGAAAAATATATGAATGGGTTTAATGTTTGTGATAATATTTGGAATTTAAACAAAATTGTCTGCATGCCGTTAACGCTATCTACAAAAAGAAATTCTTTTGTGGTGGTGTTTCTCTATGATTGCAAATGGTGAAAAAAGCCACCCCCAAACCTTGTTTTGCTAAGAAGATTTTTCGAAGAAAATATTAATATTAGTTGGAAATCAACGTCTATGAAATATATACAAGGTGCGGCACGGAGGGCGGACGTTTTTCAGATGGGCATAACTTTCCCCCACTGAGGACGAGAGAAGTGGGGAAGGTGCCGTTAGACTCGTGTGTTCCTAGCATTTATTCACCAGTTGTCGTCATTATCGCAAACTCGCATCATTGGCCCTTACTTCTTCGAAGACGTTAATGGTCGTGCTGTTACCGTGAACTCAGAGCGGTACGTCGAAATGATCAACAACTTCTTTATCCCCGAATTACGACGGCAACGTGTTCCAATCCGACGTGTGTGGTTCCAACAGGATGGGGCGACCGCCCACACAGCCAGAGCATCAATGGACGTTATTCGCCCTCTCTTCCCTGGTCGCCTTATTTCCAGGTTTGGCGATGTTCATTGGCCTTCCCGGTCCCCAGATTTATCCATATGCGATTTTTTCTCATGGGGACACCTCAAGGCTAGAGTATACGAGACCAAGCCCCGAACTCTGGACGAATTGAATTCGCGTGGAAGTTGCCCAAGTTGAGAGAGCGATGTTGGAGAGAGTCTACGCGAACTTCCAAGAGCGCCTCCAGCACTGCATCACCGATTTCGGCCACCACATGCCTGATGTGATTTTCCACACTTGACTGTCTCAAATGCTATTTCCTTGAGAATCTGATTCCGTCAATAAATGTGTTTTTCAAAAGAAATGTTATCTCCAAAAGGAATACTGTAACAACATCAAGAGTTTATCAGATACATCGCGTTCATTGATATAAATATCAACAACCGCCATGGATCCGAAACGAACTTGCCAAATTCTTCATCCAGGGAACTAATAAAAGTTCCAACCTCATCGAAGTGGGTAGAAGTCGACCTAGGTTTCGATCATTGTTTTGATCATCTTCAGGACAACATAACCCAACCTCGATGAAAATTGGAGTGGAACGGAGGTCCTCTTAAACAAAACTAGACAATATCTTGAGGTACAGTATACATCAAGGCGACATCTAGTTAAGAATCAGACAACCAATTCCCTCTCGAAGTCACCTGGACGAAGATAGATGGCATACCTCTCTTTTGCTCATTCGGCAGGAATCAGCTGAATGTCTTCAGATTGATTCAAGCAGGAGCGTGAGAATCGTTCGCATTTTATCGGCGTAAGCCAGTACATGACTTAATCATCAAAAGAAATGTTATCTCCAAAAGGAATACTGTAACAACATCAAGAGTTTATCAGATACATCGCGTTCATTGATATAAATATCAACAACCGCCATGGATCCGAAACGAACTTGCCAAATTCTTCATCCAGGGAACTAATAAAAGTTCCAACCTCATCGAAGTGGGTAGAAGTCGACCTAGGTTTCGATCATTGTTTTGATCATCTTCAGGACAACATAACCCAACCTCGATGAAAATTGGAGTGGAACGGAGGTCCTCTTAAACAAAACTAGACAATATCTTGAGGTACAGTATACATCAAGGCGACATCTAGTTAAGAATCAGACAACCAATTCCCTCTCGAAGTCACCTGGACGAAGATAGATGGCATACCTCTCTTTTGCTCATTCGGCAGGAATCAGCTGAATGTCTTCAGATTGATTCAAGCAGGAGCGTGAGAATCGTTCGCATTTTATCGGCGTAAGCCAGTACATGACTTAATCATCAAAAGAAATGTTATCTCCAAAAGGAATACTGTAACAACATCAAGAGTTTATCAGATACATCGCGTTCATTGATATAAATATCAACAACCGCCATGGATCCGAAACGAACTTGCCAAATTCTTCATCCAGGGAACTAATAAAAGTTCCAACCTCATCGAAGTGGGTAGAAGTCGACCTAGGTTTCGATCATTGTTTTGATCATCTTCAGGACAACATAACCCAACCTCGATGAAAATTGGAGTGGAACGGAGGTCCTCTTAAACAAAACTAGACAATATCTTGAGGTACAGTATACATCAAGGCGACATCTAGTTAAGAATCAGACAACCAATTCCCTCTCGAAGTCACCTGGACGAAGATAGATGGCATACCTCTCTTTTGCTCATTCGGCAGGAATCAGCTGAATGTCTTCAGATTGATTCAAGCAGGAGCGTGAGAATCGTTCGCATTTTATCGGCGTAAGCCAGTACATGACTTAATCATCAAAAGAAATGTTATCTCCAAAAGGAATACTGTAACAACATCAAGAGTTTATCAGATACATCGCGTTCATTGATATAAATATCAACAACCGCCATGGATCCGAAACGCCATGGATCAAAACAATGATCGAAACCTAGGTCGACTTCTACCCACTTCGATGAGGTTGGAACTTTTATTAGTTCCCTGGATGAAGAATTTGGCAAGTTCGTTTCGGATCCATGGCGGTTGTTGATATTTATATCAATGAACGCGATGTATCTGATAAACTCTTGATGTTGTTACAGTATTCCTTTTGGAGATAACATTTCTTTTGATGATTAAGTCATGTACTGGCTTACGCCGATAAAATGCGAACGATTCTCACGCTCCTGCTTGAATCAATCTGAAGACATTCAGCTGATTCCTGCCGAATGAGCAAAAGAGAGGTATGCCATCTATCTTCGTCCAGGTGACTTCGAGAGGGAATTGGTTGTCTGATTCTTAACTAGATGTCGCCTTGATGTATACTGTACCTCAAGATATTGTCTAGTTTTGTTTAAGAGGACCTCCGTTCCACTCCAATTTTCATCGAGGTTGGGTTATGTTGTCCTGAAGATGATCAAAACAATGATCGAAACCTAGGTCGACTTCTACCCACTTCGATGAGGTTGGAACTTTTATTAGTTCCCTGGATGAAGAATTTGGCAAGTTCGTTTCGGATCCATGGCGGTTGTTGATATTTATATCAATGAACGCGATGTATCTGATAAACTCTTGAAATGTGTTTTTGAGTAAAAATTAACGCTTTTATTATTTTTTTAAAACCATCCATCCTCCGTGCCGCACCCTGTATGAGAGAGACTTTTTCCGGAATAAAAAAATCCGTCTGAATACTGATTTATGATTTTCTCTCAAAAATATTAATTTTTGGTAGCTTGATCCATTCATGGCCAATAAGGTTTCTGGTAATCCTTGTAAGTTCACGTTTTTTCAGAAGAAAAATTATCAACAGATAATACGTGTGAGTCGTAGAGGATGGAATTATTTCCGAACTAGTATTTATCTAGTAAGCGGATGTTATTTTGTTAATACAACTGAATAGTTTTGATTAACTCAGATTCAGTTGCATTTATTTTTTGATCTGACTCATCATTTTGAGATTTTTGTCACATACTCATTAAGATGACTGTGTACACAAATGCGACCGTGCTTTCGCAAGCGCAAGATTAGAATTCCAGCAGTAAAAAAATCATTACTAAATCTTCTCGACCAGCAGTACTAGAAAAATTGATCAGCAATTAAAAATTTACCAAACTGGTTATCTTTACAAGTTCTTCTGCAAATAAATAGGATTTACCTAAGTCATACTTCAAAGCATTTATTTACATAACTTCCTCACTAACCTGCATAATTCAAATCGAACAATACCAGTTTACAAGGACAATCTGTGAAATTTCTTTGTCTCTCTCCGTCGATAACCCAAAGGATTCCATGATTATCAATTTCAATTTGCTGTACACTTTGCAAAGCAGAACAATTTTTTGGATCTACATTTTCATCCCAGTTAGGAAAAGGTTTAACAATTGCATTTTTCCATTTGTTCTTATTTGCCGTCGCTAATGTTACAGGGATCCCGGATTTATAGAGAGGTATCGCAAAATACATGTCTTCTTTATATATTTTCATACCCTTAATTTCTCCATTTTCTGGAACATATCTTCTAGTTTCCAGGGCTTTTCGGTAAACTTCTTCACTTGGCCAGGTGAAATTCAAAGTATTCCATTTATATTTAAGAAGAAAAGTTTCATTTTTGGACCCACTTATAGAGCTGAATGATAAAAATAACAATATAAGTGGCGACATTGTAGACACAATGAATTTCCACGAAATGAATAAAAAACGCATTTTCATAATAATCACTTCAGGTATTCACTGCGGCATTCGAGAAGTTTAGAATGACGCACAAATATTCGTTCTATTTGGAACATCAATTCGAAGAATCTCTTTCAGCATATAACATACGTCAATATATCTCACGAAAAGATTTGCAACCATGATATTTCCAACAATCGATAAGCACAACCTAAAAATATTTTCGGATATATCAGGTGTCCCACAAAAAAGGGATAGATGGTGACTTTGATTTTTCAAATGGGGCACTCTATATTCAGTAGAGCTTTCCAATTCTCTGAAACTTCCTGCATGCTTATGTATACTTTTCACATTTTTTTATTCAACAGTTTTCGAAATATTGGTCATTTTGTCAAAAAAATGATACTTGTAGGGGCTAAGTTATCCAATTATATTTCACGAACCTTTGCACATACCAATGACAGCTTTATATGGATTGAAAGACAAGGCTTCGAAGTATCCTAGCCAGTTATAATGAAGCATCTTCAGCATATCGAGTGTCCACACAAAGACTTTCAACATGACGAAAATCAAATCGATTTTTATTCATTTTATCGAATGCAATGCATATAATGTTTTTTCCGTCGACCATAGAATAAAAGCTCATTTTAACGCACTCGAAATCATCCATTAATGACCCCTTTAAATGCATGATTTCTTGTATTAATGCATGATTATCATGACAACCGAATATAAAATATTCAGTCGGAGCCTTAGACCATGGTCTAATGTCGGAGCCATATATCTAATAATTCCAATATGGGCCATGAGCCAATCAAAACTGGAGCTGGGATTTGGTAACAATCCAGATCTGCGCTTGTGCGGCAATATTGAAAATAAAAATATTTTTTTAATTCTGTCTCTCTCCGACACATCGTATTATGTCGTGAAACGTATGTCATTCTTAACTTCATGTGAATAGTGTCGTTCATAACCTCACAATTTCATGTGAAATGATTCAATCGCTTTATTCCGTTTTCTTCGAGTCCTAAATATCATTGCTAACTCCTATTCATATTCTAAAATTGAACTGAAAGTATTCAAGTGACATATTTTCATTCTCGATATCTATCTTCTTGTTGTCTTTCAGAATAAACATAACCTCTAAATTTCTCGCAATTTTTGAATTTCTAGTTGACGCAAGCGTACAACTCAATCGTTACCAAAGATTTGGCTTCACTTTGAGACTGTGAAAAGCAGGGATATAATCCATATTGATGTTATTAGATATATGGTCGAAGCATAGATACATCTAAGTCGGAGCACTATCGAGCTGTCAACTTTAATCATTCGCTTTCGATCAGAATCTGATTTTATTAGTTACGCTATTTTACATAATGAATATCGAAGAAAATATCCTTTCGACACCGCTAAATGTGGGAAAAACTACTGAAGCAGCAACTTTGAGTATGCTACCTGGAAAGAGCCGACATTTATGAGAAAACCTAGGAAGAATTTCGCAATTCATTATGAAAAATCATGAATTCTTGTGAGTAAACCATCTTTTAAAGGATAATTCGAACTCGAAAATGAAATATGTTGAAGTGAAACTTTGCAGTTTCATTCAGATAACAGATTGATTTTGGAATATACTCGGAATTCAAAAAGAAAAATGACTTGAAGAATGAATGTAGGTATCAGAGTTCACTCATGAAACGATGCAGAGTAACGCATTGGCAGATGTACAAATGTACAATACATTTTCATGTTTCCACTATTTTCAGGAACACCGAAGAATAGAAGCGTCCTTAAGGGATATATTAGTATATTTTGCTCATTTGATTTTTTTCTGTACTTTACCAAAAGATTCGTTGTTTGTTAACCAGAATTTGTCTTCCTTGATCCTTGAATTAATTTTTATACCGAAACCGGGTTTTTTCAACGCCTGAAGAGGTTTTGGAATAATAAAAGATTTTCAGCTTATCTTCCAGTCGCTGATGATTCCAAATTTACCATTCAAATAGCTGTTGAAAATTATCAATATGTTCAAAACAACTAGTAAGTGTCGAATACTAATTATGAATTGATTAAATCCAACTGCAACAATAACAGCATAAAATTTTATTGAAGCCGACCCTGTTCAGAAACAACCTGATGGCACGTATGCGCATTGTGGACCACACTGAAATTTTTACAACACTTCGGCCAATTGATTTAGCATTCTAGAGTAAGTATATATATTATGATTTCTATGACTCCATCCATGAATTTTTCTAAATCTTCTATAGGGAGCATGAATATTAATACATATATAGAAATGAACATAGAAATTTACATGTCAAATTAGTCTATTGAACAGAATAAAAATCTTTTTGAATCCAGAGGTTATTTTCAATTCATGATGAGGTCGACGGAAAAATCTTGTAATCAACTCGTTTATTTCTAGCGATTAATGGTCTCAAACATTAACGCGCTCGCTCCACTCACGCGTTAAAACATTTCAACCAATATGCCGAGGCCACACCAAGCGCTATGCTAGATACGCTATAGACGCTATGGACGCTACGTATGCGATGTTCGCTGAGTTCAGCGGCCACACCGAAATCTACATACTCGAGTATATCTTTTGCGTTTTCGCAATCATTAGGTTCAGTTGTATTTTACGATGTTACCAAGCACGATGTCATGGGATAGTGATAGCGATGACGATGAGTTGCTACTATTGTTATCGTTGTGCAAAAATAAACGTAGAAGAAAATGGGTCCACGAAGTGAACAAAATAAGAAATTATTTCGATGAATTTCATCATCTCGTAGTACAGTTGCGAGAAGATGAATAAAAGTTTAGAGAATATTTTAGAATGAGCCCGCAGCAGTTTGACCAATTGGCATTATTGAAAAGGAACGACATTTTTCCTCGACATATTATCGCACTACACTACAGCCCTCGCGATGTTTTGAATATAGCCAAAGAATATAGCCGTGAATCAAACAGTCGGCGACGCGGCTTAGATCGCGAACATAGCGGACTAGTGTCGGTGTGGCCGGGTCATAGAACTTATAGTACATGGAATGCTATTACCAGATCAAAAAGTGGATAAACATCTCAAGTTGGAGGAATACCGAAATTTCCATGTTTTCATGGATACGACTTGTCACACCGATCAGAAACACAGAAATGTTTGCCGAAATGCCAAGTGAATCGGATCTTGACGATTAAATTCATAGTATTTCTGTGTTTCTGTTCTGTATGACAAGTCGTATCCATGGGAACATGGAAATTTCAGTATTCCTCCAACTGGAGATGTTTATCCATTTTTTTAAGCTGAGCAGTAAGGCTAATGGCATTCCATGTACTATAAGTTCTATGGGCCGGGTACGTTTAAAATAACGATGGCTATTTTTGAAATATAAACTCATAAAATTTTTGAAATGCATCGCGAACATAGCGTACGTAGCGCTCGATGTGGCCTCGGCATTAATCGCTGTCATCAACTAGTTGATTAAATAACTATTTCATCGTAAGTAATAATAAGGGCATCTAATTTTTCCGAAATAAATCGAAAAAACACGTTGATATTTTCAAGAAGCATGAGTGCTGGTGGCAACAAAAATCCGAGTCGAAGACGAGGATTTTTGCACCTGCACGAATGCTTTTTGTTAAAAAATATTTTGTGTTTTTTCGATTTTTTTCACAAGAAAAATCAGATGCACGAATGGTATTTGACAAGACTATTTCATGAGTAACAGATTATTCTGCATGCAGTTTGTACAGGCATTAATTTTAAACCTTAAAAACAGAATACTTCTAACTCAATTATTTATGGTACAATTAAAATTTAAATTGCAAATTTGGTACACAGTAGGATTATTGTTGCTTGAAATATTTGTTAACTCATTGATCACGTTGGGAGTAGGAGTAGGTACATCATTAATGTTGTTGATCTGTAGAGTGGAAAGCTCGAGGAGTGGAAATAGTGGTTTGAAAAACATATATTATAATGAAGCATCAGAATTTACGTGCAGTTCAATAATTTTTTTGAGACCTTCAAGGCGTCTGTTAAGCGATTCGGCCGACAGGTAATGTCTGGCATTATTGACAACTCATTTTAAACGGAATTGTCTAAAATATATGTGAAAATGAGCCATCAGAATTTAAGTGAGGTAAGCAATGTTGTTATGCAACTTGATGACCTGATATCTGCAAATTGGCTGTCTGAGCATAGTAGCCGATAGGCATGCGATCGTAGTACATACTGACACTATTCAATCGTCCACATTTCGTTCGTCAGAAAATACGTGACGTCTGGCGGCCCTGGGATCTTGCCCTATCATACTCATACATCTTGCCTCAATTACACTCAGCCACTTCCACTGCTACTCGCGCTGCCAGAAATATTTCCCGGAATACTTCTGTGGCAGTATGGAAAGGCAGTGAGTATTTACACTCAGCTCAAACATTTCTCTCGCGATCAAAATTTGGCAAGGGCGGACGACGAAATTGCACCTGATCCAGACTTCAGGAGAGGTCTGAATGTAACCCTAAGTGACTTTTTTCTCACTTTAATTCCTCAATTCCAAACATCCTTCCAACCATCGTGCACTTTGTGCTCAAGTTTATGGTTTTCATCAGAAGAATCCCATATCACTCTTTCACTCTCAAGGTATTCTAGAAATGATATTATTTTTTCGTTGCTCCTCTCCGTCGACATTTTTCGCAACAATAAACGACTTTTAATCAATTTATACGACAACGTACGCAACGCTCGCACGACAGTAACTGGGCAGAATGTGATCACTCCCTGCCACTTGCGCTGCCGGTCCTTTGACTGCCGCACGAAAAACCGCTCATTTAGGGAGTGACCGGCAGCGCGAGTGGCAGCAGAAGTGAGGTGATTTCATTCTCACCCTGCTCACTTCCCTGCTTCCTTCCGTGGAAGTGGGCTGAGTGTAATTGACTATAACTCCTAAAAGTACGACCAACATGCACCTCCCCATTCGTTAATATATTGTTCAATGAGCGGTAATGTGAGTCATAACACACACAGATGAATTTTGCAGCCCGAGCCATCAGGAGAGGGGTAAAATTCATCAAGGGAATTGAACACTATACTTTTTCTTCGACTTCTTCAGTAAAATTCGAATTAATTTGCGTTTTCAAAATTGACGACATTTGTCAAAAGCGATTTTAGTGGTCGAAAATAAAATCGATATCGAATCCCATAGAAAACGTCAAAAATTCAAGTTTTCCAAATGCAATTTTCGGATATTCACACCTAAGAAAATGTAGCAATGGATGGCGAGAACGTTACCTGTCTGAAATAGAGTTCCCCATTGACCCGACTTTGTAATGAAATTTGCTTCGAGCTTATTTTCTTTTTGAGACATCTCAGGGTAGGCTCACCGATATTGAGGTCTCTGACCACGAATACTATTCACAGAATAAAGCACATTATTTTCAAACATACAAGGTGGCCATTTGAAAACGAAACAGACGAGATTACAGACGAAATAAATTTTTTCGATAGAAATGCTCGGACAGGTCGATTTCTGTTTCGAGGGGGACAACTTGAGATGTAGGGTACGGACGCATAGCGCTTCAACCCTTGCTGCTACAACCCCCACCCCCAATTTTTGAATAGGGAAGATGGGGTGAGTGATACCTCATTTGAAAGGTATTTTTATACTGATTTCAGCACAGTAATTGTTTTTTCACTTTATGCATTAGTTCTCGAAATATTCTCAACTAAGTATTTAAAAATGAAGTGGTGTTTTCATGGCACTTGTAGTGTTTTTTTGTGAAAAATCGACATCTTGATTTAAGATTTCTGTGTCAGTGGATTGGAGGAAGGAAACCACAGTCATGGTTGTTTTGAAGCTCAAAATGTCGATTTTTCAGAAAAAAACACTACAAGTGCCATGAAAACACCACTTCATTTTCAAATACTTAGTTGGGAATATTTCGAGAACTAATGCATAAAATGAGAAAACAATTACTGTGGTGAAATCAGTATAAAAATACCTTTCAAATGAGGTATCACTCACCCCATCTTCCCCATTCAAAAATTGGGGGTGAGGGTTGTAGTAGCAAGGGTTGAAGCGCTATGCGTCCGTAACCTACATCTTAAGTTATCCCCCTCGAAAAAGAAATCGACCTGTCCGAGCATTTCTATCGAAAAAATTTATTTCGTCTGTAATCTCGTCTGTTTCGTTTTCAAATGGCCACCCTGTATATTAAAACCATCCAAGATATAATCGATCTCAATATCCGTTCAACATCTAGATATAACACTCAAATTTTCGATTTCCAACAAATCGAACACTGAAGATATTTCGCTTAGGAAAAACCAACTATAAAATTCACTAGAGGCTGACGACGTCTTCATTCATTAGCGTTCCAAATTCAAAAGGAATGAGGATCATATGTACCTAGATAATATGGTACCTTACGCATGTCGTCATCCAATATGCAATTTATAGTGGCACATATATCGACAAATCACAACACGTTAACAATCTGAGCGGGAATTGAAACAAATTTAAATCAAATGCAAACGGAACGTTACACCACCCCATCAAAAAAAAAAAATTTTGTGAACAGAATTTTTCGTGTTTCAACATCACAAAAAAAAACTCACTTAAACAACGATAACCTCAATATTAGGAAACAATAAGTAATTGAAAATAGGTTATTCAGGTGGTACATATAAGAAGCTCAGTAGTTGAGAAACTTCATTGGACATCACAATTGCACTAGGAAAATTTGCTTCGTAGTTTAACTACAAGTAAGGTTGAGAAAGATGTAAAATAATTTCTGTCTGCAACGCATTTTTAGAAAGAAAAGGTGATCTTACGCAATACTCCAAGATAATGGGCGCCACTGTTCATGTGAACAGAAATAATTCAGAATTCTCTTGAAAATTCCTGAGGTAATAATAAAAATAAAATTAGAACATTGAGTCCATAAAATAGGACCTATACATTTTTCAAAATATCCATATTCGTCTTTTCAAGCACAAATTTTGCATACAAGGCACTGCATAAAAAGAACATTGAACTACAGTTAATTTAATTAATGAAAAATTTGCATTAACATGCCATAACACAAAATTTCAATAGGTAAGGTAAATAATAGATAGGTAAGGCAAATTTTAGGTAGATATAGAAGCTATAGGTATAGCAAGATAATTAGATAGGTAAGGTATTCGAGATATAAAATCTATGAATCGAGTAATAATATCGTTCATACATTTTGGTGAAAAAAAAAAAAATAAAGGGGAGCATTGTGTAAAACCTCCTGTTAATTTATAGGGATGGATACATTAAATAGCAGAGAAAAATAAAAGTAGTGATGAATAAGCAAAGTTTCCGATGCAACATGTAACAAGTTTACAAAATTTCGTACATTTCGCATTCCTATTGAACAAAAAAAAAACATAGGAAATTAGGCTTTACCTCAATGATTCATCGTCATTGCCATTCAAATCTTCAAGGTTGTATACCAAGGGAGATATAACTTTTTTAATTCTACAAGGAATGAACTACGGTGCCAATTTTGCGGAATATTCATTCGGAGCACTAGATAAAGAAAAATTGTTTCCATACATGATCTCCAACATGAAATCTTATATCTCTCTTGTTCATATTATAATATTTTTTATTAGTGATGTATGAATGATATATATGGTTTTGAACTTGTTGGTATAATTCAGGTAGTTTCTATTTGTAACACGGGTTCAAGAGTTTATTTGACATAGTTACTTGATTAGAGGCATTTTCAGAAATTTTTCCAAAAAATGAACCATCAGTAGGAATGTTTCTATAAAAATTAAGAAATGATGGTGAGAATTTTGTGACTGCATGCTTAGAAAGATTTATTGCATGACAAATTTCATAGATATGTGTGTCCCAAAGTTTATGATCAGTTATAAAGGATCTTATGGCTTTTGTTATAGTTCGATTCACTCGCTCAGTAAAATTAATTTGAGGGTGAAAACGTGCATTGTACCATATTTTCTGTACGTTATATTTTTGTAACAGATTATTAAATTGATGAGAGATAAATTGTGGACCGTTATCTACAGCTACAATTTGGGGAACACCGAAAGTTAGAAAAACATGATTTTCAAGAAATGTAACGATGTTTTTTGATAAGGCACGTGATAAGAGATGTACTATGGTGTACTTTGTAAACCAGTCAACAACAACCAATTGATATTGTTTACCGGATTTAGACCTGGGATAAGGACCTAGTAAGTCAGCTGATATAAACTAGAATGGAAAGTTTATCATCTTATATTCTCCCATCAAACCAGCTTGAGGAAGGTTTGAAGCTTTGCTTGCTCCACAAGTCTTACACTTGCTAACGTACTTAATCACCGACTCTCTCATTCTTGGCCAATAGTAAAGATCTGATAGTCGAGAAAAAGTTTTGGAAACACCAAGGTGTGCTGCCATAGGAGAGTCATGATATCGCTGAAGCAACTCGAGGCGATGTGCTGAAGGCACTACTATTTTCTAGTCTGAAACAGCATCCTGTAAAAATTTATTGTCATTAAAAATATGTTTATATAAAATATTATTTTGAACTTTGAAGGATGGATACAAATCTGGATTGTAAGAAACTCTAGATAACATTTTCTCATACCAATGATCTAGTTTCAATGATGTTAAATCTAGGACAGAAAGATTAGCAATTTCAGGGTAATGTTCTGGTATACGAGACAAAGAATCAGCAACAACGTTCAACTTACCACTACGATGAATGATTTTAAATTTATGGAAGGAAAGTCTGAGTAACCATCTACATAGCCGAGGGGATGGATTCTTTATGTTATTGAACCACAAAAGGGAGGAATGATCAGTTATGACAGTGAAGGTAGTTCCTTCCATATAAAGGCGAAACTTTTCAATTGATAGCAGTACACCTAACAGTTCCTTTTCAGTGGTGGAATATTTTCTCTGTTGGCGATTCAATACTTTGCTGAAATATGCTATTGGATGTTCTAAGCCGTGTTCAGTTTGAAACAGAACTCCACCTACACCTGTGTTACTAGCATCCGTACTTATGAAAAATTCTCGAGAATAATCAGGGCTAGCTAAAACTGGTGCTGTCGTTAGTGCCAATTCAATTTTCTTGAACGCTTCTTCTGCTTCGGCGTTCCAAACTATAGGTTGACCTTTCTTATTTACCTTGAGAAGGTCAGAAATGGGTGAACATAAAGTCGTAAAATTATTTAGGAATCTACGGTAGTAACCTATCAATCCTATTAATTGTCTGATTTGAGTAGTAATAGTTGGTGCAGGATAATCTAAGATAGACGCAACCTTTTCGGGGTCCGTTCTTAAACCGTTTTCGTAAACCACAAAGCCTAAAAATTTAAGGGATGGACGACAAAAAATACATTTTTCAAAGTTAATTGTTAATCCTGCGTCTTTTAGTCGGTGAAAGAAAAACCAACTATAAAATTCACTAGAGGCTGACGCAGTCTTCATTCATTAGCGTTCCAAATTCAAAAGAGATGAGGATCATATGTACCTAGATAATATGGTACCTTACGCATGTCGTCATCCAATATGCAATTTATAGTGGCACATATATCGACAAATCACAACACGTTAACAATCTGAGCGGGAATTGAAACAAATTTAAATCAAATGCAAACGGAACGTTACAACTTTTTTATTCATTTCGTAAGCTTCATTTTTCCTACTTGTCTCAGAGTGAGTTATAGTTGGAGTTATTATTAACTCACACTATTGATTTAAAGAGACTATTATAGATCATAATTAGTTGAATAATGGATATATTATTCTATGGTAGTAGATAAAATGACTTATTTTGATGAATTCTATCACCTTTCAAGGAAATTAATAAGTTGATGTCTGTGAAACATAAGCAATCTTCTCCCTATCATCCACAAACTCAAGGATCATTAGAAAGAACACATTTAACTCTTAAAGATCACTTCAAATGCTACGCAAATAAAGATGCTAATAACTGGGATGAATTTTTGAATTTTGCAACCTTTAGTTATAATACGTCAATTCAAAAATCAACTAAAAGTACTCCGTATGAACTTTTTTTCGGTCAAAGAGCACTAATTCCTTCTCAATTCAAACATCCACATACTCTTGCTAATTGTTCAGATCTTGCAAATGATATAACAAATAAACTCAAAATATTAAGGGAAAATGCATGCAAAAATCACATTAAGTCGAAACACAAATCAAAAGAATTCTTTGATAAAACTCATAATCGTACCTATGTATTCACGAAGGAGACCTTGTCCTTCTATATGATTGTCAAGCCAAAGCGAAAAATAAGAAATTGGCTCCGAATTATAAAGGTCCATATAAAAATAAAATAGAGCAAATTCATAATAATAATACTGCAACTCTTAGAATCAGTCCTTCGAAGCTTGAAACTTATCATTTTAATCGATTAAAGCCTTATATTCTTTCAGATCGTCGGAATGGAGAAAATAACGGTACTCCTCCTGTGATTCACATTCCTAGTCCTACTCAAGGCTCATCAAACCAATTATAATATAACTCCTATAAACTATTCTTCTGGACTTCTTTATCATAACCTAGGAAAAGCACAAATATCTAATGAGAAACATGTCATATTATCATATCATAATCTAACTCGTATAAAGTATCATGTCGAGCATATATTAACCTTTTATACTGCATCTGTCAACATATGTAACGGCGCAATGATCGAACATATGTCTAATAATTGTATTAATCAATTAAATTACGTCAAAACAAAAATCAGAACTATAAATGAGTTATACAAGATTATTTCTCACCAAATAAGTTCTAAACGAACTAAAAGAGGTCTTATTAATGGAATCGGAACAGCTGTTAAATGGTTGATCGGTACACCCGACGCTAATGACGCTGAATTCTACTCAGATTCTTGTTATTTGTGGGTTTAAATAAAATCCAAGATGGACTCGACAACTTTATTATTGACACTCAGTATAATATCGTTAACCGTTTCGTCTCTTGTCTCTGACTGATGATGGGCATGGCTGACTCTCGGTCCCCTCTCCTCGAGAGCCTGCGCACACGACTGCCATGTCAGTGCTGCCATCATCAGTTTCATCGCAACATCCCCCTTATCATAGAAATAAAAGTATATGCTATTAATCTATATCTAAGTGCTAATATACACAATTATTACATCTATAGCTATATGTTTTAACTGCCCCATATAACTACACAATATATACAATTTTTCAACTATACTAAATTATACAGATATAAATCAGAAATTAATGAAAACTGGGATCACCAAACCTTATGGGTTGCTTTAGAATTCTACCAAATTTCGATTTCTTGAATTCATTATCCCTTCCCAATTTGGAAGGAGATTCATGCTTACTAATATGAGTTTCAGTTTCGGTCTGACTAGAAACACTGGGCTCAAAGAAGTGGAAAGGTTGGATTTGTACAGGCTCATTTTCCTCTAATGTAGAATTTTCAGAGTTAGAGTTTTTGAATTCACGAATATGTTTTCTATTTCTGCTATAATATCGACTATCATTAGTTTTAACAATGTATGACCTATTATTCAATGATTTGTCAACAATTGCCTGCATCCAAGGATCTGACTTAGACTTTTAAAAAAAAACATTCTGACCGACTTTCAAATTTGATAATGGTGACTTTCTACTGCGATAAAACTTGTCCATCTTTGTATTTCTCTTTCTCATACATTTTTGATAATCTTTGAAATTGACTATTTTTGGTTTTAAGTTATTTTCAGTGACTGGAAGTGTACAGCGTAGTTGTCTGGACATTAACAATTGAGCAGGTGATGGTAAATTTTCCTTCGAAGTATTTCTATAGTGTAGCAATGCAATGTAGGGATCAGAGTTCGTTTCGTGACATTTTCTAAGTATATTTTTAATTATTTTTACAGAACTTTCTGCTTGTCCATCTGACTGGGGATAGTTAGGACTCGAGGTTATATGTTCTATCTCCCAACTATGAGTAAAATTTTTAAATTCTAAGGAATCAAAGGCATTGTCACTGACGATTTGCTGAGGAATTCCGTGCCTAGCAAATATTGATTTTAAATGCAATATGACATTTTTGGCAGTACAATTTGAATTAAGTAACACAATTTCGATATATTTCGAGTAATAATCTGTTGCCACTAAATAATATAATTTATTGAAATATAAAAAATCCACACCAATACGTTGCCATGGATATTTGCAAATCGAGTACGGTTGTAGCGGTTCCTTGACATTCATGGGCCTGAATTTATTACAAATTTCGCATGCATCGACCAAATTCTTAATATCTGAATTGATATTAGGCCAATAAACTACATTTTTCAATAAACTTTTTGATTTTCCTACTCCCATGTGACTTTCATGAGCTTTTTTCAAAATTTCTGAACGTAATGACTTAGGAATAATTAGTTTATCATTCAAAAACAATAGATCACCTTTGGAAAATATTGATCCTTGAACAGACCAATAGGGTTTCAACAAGTTATCAACATTATTTTTACTTGATGGCCAACCTTCTAAATAATATTTTCTTAGTAAACTCATTTCTTGATCATGTTTGCTTGCTAATTTCACTTTGTCCAAAGTTTCTTTAGTCATAGATAAATTAGATGTTACTAAATTGACATGCATATTGACTTCCTCCTCACATTCTAAAGTTTCAGTATCAGAGAGTGGCGCTCTTGATAATGTATCAGGAATGTACATGTTTTTTCCTGGTATATATTCTACAATAGTAGTTATGTCAACACGGGTTCTGGATCAGAATATGATCATAACCTCACATTTGGTTTAGATGGTGGCGGAATGATAGGTTGATTTATTTATGGTGGATGCGCTTTGTGCGCTCTTTTGGTGGTGGTTATGTTTGAAGGGAGCTTTACGATGAAGACGCCATGACAGTTTGTTCAACGACATCTAGAGTTTGAACTTCGAAGACGCCATGACTTTTGTAGGGATCTTTACGATGTCAGCGCCACCTAGATCTTCGAGATGCAACTCAATGAAGGGATTGCGGGTTATGAAAAAAACGTCGCTGGGATTTGAACCCGCGTTTCCAATCAAAAGTAGTTGACTTAGACCACTCGGCTATTCCGACTTACAATAGATTGATAGTTTTGTTTGGGGTATAGGTTAAAATTCTAGGAACATGGATTAGACACGTTTTGTTGAAAGTAAAGACGATATTCCTGTATATTCAGCCATCCCGGTATATTAATAGTTTTGTTTGTGTGGGTTTGTGGTCCAGGTGGAGGTATCCACCAATGAAATCAGGTACCTACCTTTAGAGTAAGGATATAAGTTACACCAATAAACCCTTTTTCTGAATAGGTGATGAAGATTTTCAGACTTTATATACAAGTGTGCGTGGTCGCGAAAGATATACAACCCAGACTTGTATCCTGCCCTTTCAAATTCTTTCAAAAAAATTCTATAATGAATTTTACAAAAGAACAAATTAAATTCCCTAATACGATAATATTTTCACCACACACACATCTCCGCATTGTCATATTCATCGCTCCAATCAAGTTTACCAATAATGTATGGTATAGCTTTATGACTCGAGATGTATCTAGGAGAAGAAAAAAGGGGCTCCTCTGGAAGGGGGCCTTCTGTAATGCGCACATCTGATTTTATTTGATTCCACTTGGAAACGCTAAATTTCTTAAAAATTTCACGTGTTACATGTTCAGGTAACTTCAGCCGGAACACACCAAATATTGAACCAACACTTTGAATGATTACATTCATTGCTGAATCTTGAAGTGAGCAAACTTTGAAAGGAATAACAAAGTTTAACTTGTTACATTGATTCAGTTCTTGCTGATTAAAATTGTCCATTCTGAAAAGAATACAAAGTTTTCACTATTGCTGTGACGTTGGAGATGTTGGTGATTGAAGAGAATAATGCCCCCCAAGGCAACGTATCAAACGATGATGGAATAAGGTAGCGTTTATCATCATGTGCGCTTAATGCTATTCTTGATTGTTGAATTGAATAGAGTTTATGTGCAAAGGACATTATTGTATTCTGGTTTAAAATAATCTTGGAATTTTGTTTGAGACAATTCACATAATCATCGAAAGATAATTTACTTCTAACAACACAAGATTTTACTCCTTTTGATTTTTTCGTGACTTTTCCCCCTTGAACTTTAAAACTATACATTTTGGCTCTCAAACCTGCAAAATGTGTAATGATTTTTCCATTCATTTCATCTTTCATTAAACCAGGTACCTTTTTATTCACTAATGGAATATTGTGAACATTATCTTCTGGGTAATCGCTAGTGTCAAAATGTGAGTGACAATCATTTCTAATGAGATCGTAGGGGTTGAAACCGCTAATTTCATAAAAAAAGGAGTCAGTGTCAATATACATGATTTTACAACCCCCAGGACTTTTTGGCATCATGTCGTTATAATGAAAATTGTACATGCACACCTTTGATATGTCGAGAATGGCCATACCTATGTATAGGGGTTTATTGAACCAAAGTTCATTCTTTTTAAGTTCAACTGCTAATAAATCTTCACCGAAAACTGTTCTACTATGGAATCTCGGAGATGCTATAAGATTTTTTGCCCCATAACGCCCTTCATATTTATTAACTATCCGTACTACCCTGTGCAATCTGATATTCTCCATGGTCTTACCAAAAATTGAATTATTGGCAAATTTAAATTGGTTTTTACCGAAATCGGTAGTCGCTTTTGCTCTTAATTCGGTATTGAGGTCTATATAGGGTTTCAGCCGGGGAGATTGCTGAAATTTCAATACCTTTTTAATTTTTTTCAATTTCAATCCTAATTCAAGCACAGTTTTTAAATTACGATAATGAATTACGTAATCTTTTTTATCAGAGAGTGCATAATAATTTTGGTAGCTTTGAACCAGGCGGAACACTGTGCTCTGGACACAACGGCAAGTCTTAATGCAAATCGTGTAGGTGTTGTGGGTACTGCAGGTCCACCTGAAGGATGTATCCTTCGGGACTATCATCAGGAATGGTTGTCACATCAACAGGCATATCACACCATTCAAAACCCCCAAATGGCAGAAATTCTGCCATGGCGAAACCGTATAAATTATTAACATCTAGATAAAGCAAATACGACTCTGGCTTTGATATGTCATAATTATTCATTTGGGGGTTATTGGCTTCGGAAAACCTGTGCAGGCAACAACTGATTCCACCCCGTATACCCCGCTCCACAAACATGATCATATCAATATCTTTAAGTAATTGTAATTTACATTTTGTGTACTTCAGCATACAGTCCCAGCTGTTATTAAACCAATAAAACCACATGTTCTTGAAATTGATTTTTTATTTATTTTTCTGATCCAATAAATGAATGAAAAACATTAAACATAAAACAAGCAGCTAATGTATAATTATTTCAAACAATGCAGCTGGCTGGCTTTTCCCAGTGTTCTTTTCACCTCGATATACTAGAGAATATTTTCCTGTAGATAACTCTTCTGTATGCTGCCTGTAAACTTCCGTAAGCCTTTTTGGTAGAAAAGTTATGAAATCCTCGCATTCTACAAGCACACATTCACCAAAGTTTGATTTGACTAATCTGCACACCAGAATCTTGTATGCATTATCTTTCTCCAGCTCTCCGTGCTTCTTGGTAGGTTTTCTATCAGCAATTAGTGATGCAGCATTAATTTTTGCAAGAAAATTCATTACTGAAACAAGTCGAAATAGGGAAAAATTAAAAAACATTCATAATACAAAAGATGTGCAAAAACTTACTGTTTCTCAGATGTATAGTTTGATGATGTGTAACAAAATTATTTCGTTTGATACTTTTGCGACTGTTGTAAGGCTTGGAGAGTCTTGTATAAAACCAAAACGTGATTTGGTTGAAAATACTCTTTGTTGAAATATTTATACTTTTTCTTCGATGGTCTCAACTGGCAAGTTTTTTTTTTGTCGCGGAACCCAATAGGATAAAGCCTAATAATGAACGCACCAATGACAAAAAGCGTGTTCCGACCCAAATACCCAAATACCCAACTTATCGATGAAATCCTCCAATAAAATAAACCCTTCTTCTTTATCTTGGGTCTAAGGGCGTTAATTCGAGTTGAGACTTGAAATTTTATACAAGAGTTTTTCTTCGATGTTCTCAAATGACCAGTTTTTTTTTTCTCACGGGAATCAATAGAATAAACTACAATAATGACCGCACCTGCCTGATGAGTTTATGTGAGATGCAGACAAAAATGCGTGTTCAGACACGAATATCCTTTCCTTTCCACTTATCGATAAATTTCTTGAATAAAATAAACCCTACTTCCATTGATACATTTATTTCGTTAATTACGCTTAAAAATCATTGTGCCCTCGAATGCATCCCTAATATTTATCCTAGGTCAATAAGATAAAGCACACTAATGAATGCATCTGCCTGATAAGTTTATGTGAGATACAGGCAAAAAGCTGGTTCAGGCACAAATGCCATTTCCTTCCAACTTATCAATAAAATCGTCCAATAAAATAAACCATTCTCTTAGGCCCGAGGGAATTCGAGTAAGTTGAGAATTTTATACCTGATAATCGTGTATGAATTGGAGATCACTTTCCTCAAACCGATCGGCCTGATCCATAGTCTAATCGATTACAACACCGGACTATAAATGCATAGGATGCAGGTTCGAATCCCAATCAAGTCTTTTTATACCTCGCAATCAACGGGTTCTACCAAAAATCCATGCTTCTCAACTCTAGATATCAAAATAAAGATTTCCTATAACACCAAAATTCATGCAGCTTCTCCACTCTAGATGTCGCTTTCACAGAGCTTCTCCACTCTAGATGACGCTTTCACAGTTTCCTGAACCAGCATCTGTGACGCACATACACCAAAAGTGAGTTTATGTCACATTTCTGGTCCGATAGCCCCTTAGGTCTTACTACTCATGCTATTTCGTAAATAGTTCTTGATGAGCTTCAACTTGAAGAAAGATCTCTCTCAGCACTGGCGACTGTCACTGGTAAAGTCAGGAAGAGAAGAAACGCTGTGCATAAGTCCGGCAAGCTAGACGTTATCCAGTAATTGTTCAAAAACAAAAGTTCTGCTAGTTGCCGGATCGTTGACAACCTCTAAATATCTGGCCTTAGAGCAAAGGTCAACACTCAAATCTTCTTCGTACTCATGTACTAGGATTTTGTCTTTTTTTGTGATTTCTGCGTCTTCTGCCTGTAACAAAAACGCTTGAGACAGCACTGAGAACAGTTTGCTGATTTCCGACATTGATTCAAATCTTAGGTTCAACTGAGAAATAACTATGCTAAGAGTTGCACAAAAAACACACACTTTGAAGTTTCTCTCACTGTCCAATCGTCGTTCATCTTGGCAAAGCTCGTCAAAGTGTTTTTTAACTTTTCTATTTCTCTTTTCATCAAACTCGGGGCTAACTCTCCATTTCTCTGAAAGGGTAATGGGAGAGGCTTTTATTTCTTCAAAAGTTATTTATCGAGGGTGTCAGAACACGTTGATTTTTTTCAATTTTCAAATTATCGAGAGATTAAATTTATCGAGTGTCAAATTATCGAAAGTCGACCTACAACCCATAGTAATGCCAAAACCTTCCAAAGATTGTGGATTGCGTCAGGAAAAGGTTTTCGTGACAAATGGAATTTTCCAAACGCGATTTGGGGCTATTGATTGAAAACATGTGGTTATTCAAGCACGTAGCAAACCTCGTGCAGAAGGAATTAGTTACCCTAGGCACACATAAATGTTCATTAACATTTGTTATTAGTTCTTGTAGGATAGCCATGTGAAACAACAGGAAAACAACTGCTTATCTTCGGGAAATAAGTCAAACAAGAGAGAACATATAATACATTAAACTACCGGATCAAATTTTCAAAAACCAAAGCATGTGTTAACGTTCAGAATAACGATAATGCATGTTTTTTTTGGAGTATTGTTAGCTATCTTTATCCAGCCAGAATTAATTCAAACCGTACCGCGAGCTATCCATTTTACGCTAGTGTTCTCAAAACTACTGGCTTAGAACTACCTATGAAATTATCTCAAATTACAAAATTTGAAAAAATGAACAACATTTCGGTGAATTTATATGGTTTAGAGTTGAAAGAAAATGAACTGAGTTCATTTTATACAATTTTACCGTTGAGACTCACACATCATCATATTGCCCAGAATCATGTTAATTTACTCCTTGTTCAAGACAAATATTCTCCGAAATTGAGCGACTATGACGCCGAGCCTTTGGAAACTGAAACGGGAGATACTGAAATTAAATATCACTTCTGTTTGATTAATAATATTTCAAGACTTCTAGCAAGACAACTCTCAAAAGATAAAGCCAAGAAATTTATATGCGATAGGTGTTTGAATTATTTTTCATCTCAGATGAAATTGAATGAACATTTTGAGATATGTAAAACATTAAATGATCAAAAAGCAACTTTTCCAAATTATGATTACGTTGAATTTAGAAATTTCGTTTATAAACAAAAATGTCCCTTTATTCTGTATGCAGACTTTGAGGCATTACTTAAGCAATGCAATAACAAAATAAGTGAAAAATCGTTCAAGTATCAAGAACATGTGCCATATAGTGTAGGTTTTTATTTGAAATGCTCATTTAACGATAGTTGTTCACGTTATGATAGTTTTCGCGGTGAGACTTGCTCAGATTGGTTTGCTGATGAGATAGATAAAATAGCCTCATTTGTATATTCCAAAATTAAACATATTGAACCAATGACAGGTGCACCAGATGAAGTTGGTACACACTGTCATATTTGTGAATGTCGTTTTAACTCTAAAGATGTAATAGTTAGGGATCATGATCATTTCTCCTCTGAATTTAGGGGCTGGGCGCATCAACAATGTAACCTTAATTTTCGAAAGCTTTTTATTGTACCCATAGTGTTTCATAATTTATCTAATTACGACGCTCATTATTTAGTTGAATCTCTTTTACGTCGTGGTAGAATCACAACTTTACCCATCAATAAAGAAAAGTACATTTCATTTACATATTACCATCAGGAAACCAATCTCAGATTTAGGTTTATCGACTCATTTAAATTTATGGGAGCTAGTTTGGATGAATTAGCTTCTACTTTAATTCTAGATAATTTTAAAACACCTTAAAAAAGAATTTGGTCGTTTACGCGATGAGGAGTTTGAACTCCTCACAAGGAAGGGTACATTTTGTTATGATTATATGACAGATTGGGATAAGTTAAACGATACGGCACTACCATCAATAGATCAATTTTACAATAAATTGTCGGATGAACATATTAACGAGAAAAGCTATCGTCATGCTCAGAACGTTTGGCAAACATTCAAAATCAGATCATTAGGCGAATACAGCGATTTGTACATGAAAACAGACGTTCTGAGCATGACGATAGCTTTTCTCGTTTTCTCACGAGGTATGGAAAGACTTTTAAGGGGCGCAACTTTCGATTTTGCACATACAAAGAAGGTTTTAAAATGAGTTTCATAGTGTACGCGTATATAAATTACCGCACAATAAGCCAACTCGGATGAATCACAGTATCCCAGTATATCGCATTTATGAGTTAAAATTGATTCGTCATAACGTGGAATTCTTAATGTGGAAAAGCAACTGATCTCTTGTCTGAACTGAGAGAACACATTAGAAATTTCGTCTCCGGGTACACTATCCCATGATTGTCCTTGACACCAAAGAGATTGAATAAGTAGTTTCAAACGTATTGTACAGGGAGTTAGATACCCTAAAGGATCGAAAACACGAGCTACACAAGACAGAATACTCCTTTTTGTGCATAAAGTTGGAATATCTAACGTAGAAAAAAAAAAAGCAATCGGACGAGGGATTCCAATTTAAACCTAAAATTTTCCGAAAATGATCTTTTGAGTTTAATTCCAAAGGTCGTACAGTATCTAAAACATGTGCGGGCGGAAGATCCTTCAGAAGGTCACTATTATTACTCTGCCACTTTCTTAGCTCAAACTCGCCTTTTTTAAGCAATGAGATGAGTTGTTCAATTTTTGAAGATAATTTCTGTGTTCTGCCGAAATTTCAATCATTCTGTACATTTGACGGATATCTGCGCAAAAAACATACCTTTACAACCGAAAGTGCAGTATTATTGAAACTAAATTATTTTGTAGTTTTGGTCCAGTAAATAAGGCGTCGTTTAGCGAAAATCTGTCTGGATAGCGGCTACTTCCATCGAATACAATCCTAACAGGAGTAGAACAAGAATCTTTCCGTAAAACATAAGAATGAGGCAAATAGAATATATTATGATTGAGTTTAAGCTCTGACACTGGAATGATCTCCATGTGATCATTGTCTAAATATTCTCGTATAATAGAAGAATACTTTGAATAGAGATCTGCATCTTTGAGAATTTTAGATTCCAAAGTAAAGAAGCGTTTTAATGCCAAAAATCTAGTATCACCAAAGTCTGGACAAGTAATTTTGAACGGTAAGGAAACGGTATAGCGTCCAATTGAATTTCTAAACGTAGTCTGTACGTAAAATTTCTCGCAAAATGTATCTTCAGGTGAGTGACATGTAACTGAAGGCACTTCTTCAATCTCCCAAAACTTTCGCAAATTATCGGTGAGATGTGATTCTTCTTCATTAGAAGAGAAAACTAAAAAGGAATTAACATTTTTAGATCGAGGCATATTTACCTTCCCCATAATTATCCAACCCAATATTGTATTAACGGCGACAGGTTCCCCGGGAGAAGTAACGATTCGACCGTTTTGTAGTATGTATGGAAAAATATCTGCACCCAGTAATAAATCGACAGTTCCAGATTCAAAATATTCTGGGTCGGCGAGTAGTAGATTTGAAAACTGTTTTCTGGTATTAGACGGTAATGAAACTGTAGGCATAGTATCACAAATTTTATCGACTATCACCGCGTTAATTTTCATTGATTGATCTATATTGTGAATAGAAGTAACTTGACATTCAACAGCTAAATTAGCTTTTGTACTCATACGATCCAGACCTTGGACGCTTATTGACGCCTTGAAAGGTTTCAAACTGAGTTTTTTGGCTTGTGCTCTCGAAATGAAAGTCACTTGCGAACCAGAATCTACAATGCCCCTTAATACATGAAAATTTCCGAAACTATCTTTTATCTTTAGTTTAACAGTGGAGAGTAGAACTTGTGGTATGGTCGATTGTGGCTGCGCAATGAAATTACTGAATGACTGAATCTCCTGTGAAGAATCTGCAGATGTAGAAGGTGTGCTTTGAATATCAAACGAATTAGATGATGGCCTTGGAGAAAAATGAAGTAAAGAATGATGAGCTTTACTGCAAGTACGACATCTTTTCGTAGAAGAACAATTGATGGTTGCATGAGAATCAGCAAGGCAATTAATACATGCTCTTAAATTTTTGATGATTTCATATCGTTTATTAGGATCTTTTGACAGAAAATCAGGACAATTAAAAACGATATGATCGCGTTTGCAATGTATACAATTTAATCGATCTCTAGATTCCCCTTTTGTAGTGGATTTAGTATTGGTGCTCGACAAAAATGAAGTTTTATTATAAGAAAATTTCGATTTACTTTCATTAGGTGGGCGTTCTTTTGTTTTCGAATTCAAAGAAATCGACTCTACAACTACACAGTGTTTGAGTAAGATGTCACGCACTGTATTATAAGATGGTATTTCTGAAGAGGCATACTCTCCTTCAAAAACCTTCAAAGTATATGAATCCAATCGCTCAATCAGCATTTGCATAAGTATGAAATTCCACTTGTCTACCGGAAAACCCAATAATTCTAAAGCTGATAAATTTTCGTGAAATACATCGAGCAGATATCGTAGAGATCTATCATTTGCAATAGGTCGAAAATTATCAATTTCCTTCCAATAGGCAGTAGCTAGTAATCGTTTATTTTGGTATCTAGATATTAACGAATTATATGCAATAAGGTAGTTCTCATCTAACAACGGTAAATTCTTCACGAGATTCACAGTCTGACCCTTTAAAACAGAAACAAGATAATTAAACTTCTCAAGACTGGATAAGCTCTGATTTTCATGTACTAGAGAATTAAAATTTGAAATGAAACTAGGAAACTTTTTAATGTCTCCTTCGAAAGTAAGTAAGTTTATTTTTGGTAACTTGACATTTGAAGATTTATCAATATTCTTCAAAGAACGATTTAACTGCTCTTCTTCAGGTAATTCAAATAATTCGTAATAAACAGTTTCTATAAATTGACATTTCTCCTCAAAATCTCTATATATCTCCAATTCAGATGCCAATGTAACTTCAGCCGCTTCCTGTCCGGATATGACCGAAATCAAAGCAACGTGATGTTTTTCAAATGCATTTTTCCATTTTTCGATACCCCGATATCGAATTTTAAATCCCGAATATAATTCAGGATCGCCTCTCACGTTTTCAGCTTGATGATACAGAGAACTGACACTCGAAATAACTAATTCGCGAAGAGCTCGAAAACGTAAAACCTTTTCTTCATCAGCAGGCATCGTGGCAATAGTAGGTATGTATTAATGAAATCAAGGTGAATTTTATAAAGTTCCCCAACTAAATCCCAATTCAACACAATTCGATGTCCGAACGTTGTAAATAAATGAAGGTAAATAAACCGAAATAAATTCAGGTTAGAATGTAACAAAAAAAATCCTGAAACAGATGATCAATAAATCGACTGAAGTCGATCGACTGAAATATGTTTCTCAAGAACGCAATAAATGAAAAATCAATGATGGAGGAAATAATTCGAATAAAACCCCCAGTATTGCACTCAAACAATATTTTTCAATAAGATATCCGGCTACGTAAGGATCAATAATGTTTCGGAAGTGGACTATATTTTATTTCTTTTGAGAAGCTGGTTCAATATTTTCTTTGAAAGCAACACTGCGGGTTCAATAATCGACAAAAATTGCGTAAAGTATCAAAGTTCATATATTCAAAACAAGTAAGCATACAAGATAATTCCGACTTACCCTTGGTAGATAAGGGATGCTTGGTAAGATGGTAAGTGAATCTTGGAAACAAAGGAGTCCGGGACGGCTGTATCCTCCCTTAATGAAGCTCTCAATCCTCGGTTGGAGCACTTGATCAATTGTTTTCACTAATATTAAATGTATAGTGAAAAGAAAAATTTGGAAATTATTAATTTCGTAAAATCGTAATAAAATAGTAGGTACGTGTACGTATCAGCGCGTATCACGATCAGCTGCTACCGTCTCTCCATCAGTTCCGTCCCATCTGGTCGTAAGGACATTTTTTTTTTTGTGGATCGGAATCGATGGTGAAGAAGGACAGAGTTATTCAGAAATACCTTGTATGTACATAAAAAAACAATAGGTAGAACAACAACTTTCGCAATGAAATACTTCCTCCATCAACAAAGAAATACCCAAGAACATAAGAAACAAAATTATGAACTGCACTGAATGAATCAATTCTACATCCAGAATAAAAAAAAAATGGACCAATCTGAATAAATTCATGAAAGACGAAACAATCATCATGTGCGCTTAATGCTATTCTCGATTGTTGAATTGAATAGAGTTTATGTGCAAAGGACATTATTGTATTCTGGTTTAATACAATCTTAGAATTTTGTTTGAGACAATTCACATAATCATCGAAAGATAATTTATTTCTTACAACACAAGATTTTACTCCTTTTGATTTTTTCGTGACTTTCCGCCCTTGAACTTTAAAACTGTACATTTTAGCCCTCAAACCTGCAAAATGTGTAATAATTAATCCGTTAGTCTCGTCTTCCATTAAGCCAGGTACTTTTTTATTTACCAAAGGAATATTGTGCACGTTATCCTTTGGGTAATCACTGGTATCGAAATGAGTGTGGCAATCATTTTTAATGAGTTCGTAGGGGTTACAACTACTAATTTCATAAAAAAAAAGAGTCTGTATCAATGTACATGATTTTACAACCCCCAGGACTTTTTAGCATCATGTAGTTATAATGGAAATTGTACATGCACACCTTTGATATGTCGAGAATGGCCATACCTATGTATAGAGGTTTATTGAACAAAAGCTCATTCTTTTTAAGTTCAACGGCTAATAAATCTTCACCGAAAACTGTGCGACTATGGAATCTCGGAGATGCTATAAGATTTTTTGCTCCATATCGACCTTCATACTTATTAACTAAACGTACTACCCTGTGCAATCTGATATTCTCCATGGTCTTACCAAAAATTGAATTATTAGCAAATTTGAATTGGTTTTTACCGAAATCGGTAGTTGCTTTTGCTCTTAATTGAGTATTTAGGTCTATATAGGGTTTCAGCCAGGGAGATTGCTGAAATTTCAAAACCTTTTTAATTTTTTTCAATTTCAATCCTAATTCAAGCACAGTTTTTAAATTATGATAATGAATTACGTAATCTTTTTTATCAGAGAGAGTACATAATAATTTTGGTAGCTTTGAACCAGGCGGAACACTGTGCTCTGGACACAACGGCAAGTCTTTATGCAAATCGTGTAGGTGTTGTGGGTACTGCAGGTCCACCTGAAGGATGTATCCTTCGGGACTATCATCAGGAATGGTTGTCACATCAACAGGCATATCACACCATTCAAAACCCCAAATGGCAGAAATTCTGCCATGGCGAAACCGTATAAATTATTAACATCTAGATAAAGCAAATACGACTCTGGCTTTGATATGTCATAATTATTCATTTGGGGGTTATTGGCTTCGGAAAACCTGTGCATGCAACAACTGATTCCACCCCATATACCCCGCTCCACCAACATGATCATATCAATACCTTTAAGTAATTGTAATTTACATTTTGTGTACTTCAGCATACAGTCCCAGCTGTAGTCAGGCATAGTGTAGTACCATGCCTGATCAAGCTTGTAAGTTTCTAAAGCAGTTTGTCTGAAATTTTCCATGACATCAGCAAGTAAAAGTACATCTGTTTTCATGTACAAATCACGGCGCAAATTCACATCATCACTTCTGAATATAACAATTATATTTGCATTATCGCGAATCAGATGTTTATTTATTGACACATATGTCTGACAAAGAAAAGCAACATCTATTTTTGTATGTCTGCCCATAGAGTAATACGACTTGATTTTATCATCAAAGACGAATACAGAATTTTCTTTAGCCTCTGCGGTTTCTATAATATCATCATTTTCCCTAAAGCTGTGATAACCTATACCTTGGACGCTCTTTAAAACTTTTTCGAGCAGCTGATATTTAGGTTGATATAAACTTTTTGAGAATATATACATTTTCAAATCTTAACCCATTAGGATGAAGAAGTAAGGATAGAAGTGCGTTTGATTTTCCACAACCACTAGGACCTACTATTAAAAATCTGCCACTATGTGGAAATAAATCCCCATTTCTATATTGAATTTTGATTGATCTTCGAAAATATCTAAATTTTCTACAGGTAGAGCACTGTGATGCTGCTCAATTCGCATCTTGATTAGATCTAATAAGTTTCAAGGGGTGTGGTGGATAAATATAAAGATAAATATATTTTTCAAGATATTTTATTGAGAACAACTCTTTTATTTTTTTTTTACATGACATCGAAGATAGATGTTGAAATCTAGATTTATTACGGAAAACTGTAGAATACCAGATACATGATGATGATGATGATGCTGTGGTTCGGCGTCGCTGCAAGGAGAGCTTTTCAAATTGACTGATCATGTTTTTACGATCTTCGTAAGAATTAATTGCATCTTTGAGTAGAGCAAGTTCTCGTAAAAATTCATCTATGGTCATCTTTTCTGTGCAATTGTTTAATAAGAAATAACATTCCCAAGCCAATCGAATAGGTCTTTGCAGTTTGTCATGCTGCACATGCGTGGCACATTTCCATCATGATACATACACAACGGTTGCTGCATCATTAATTTTGGTGGTGGGGGATTGTAATGCTCCAGCTGCTGCAGATCAATAATCATGAATGGTAGACCCATGTCTAACAAATATTTTCTCTTTTGATCACCCTTTACATATACTTCATCTATATCTGAGAGTAATCTTCTGAAAATGGTACTAACATCGCGAAGTTCAACACTACCATAATTATATTTTAAACCGTGATAATTATTTTCCAACCATCTCGCTTGCTTCTGATCACGCACAGACAAACATGAGAATTCTACCTCAGATTTCACTATAAAATGTGCAATTTGATTCCCTTTACTTATTATGCTTATCTCTTTCGGTTGAAAGTTACCATTAATAATGAAACCTTGAAAATCTACTACGGCTACTTTCATCTTGTTATTGCTACAGCTCATACTACACTGAATTCTCAAAAGTTCGTTAATTTCCTTACAATTTCACTGAGCGGATGGTACTCGATAACGTTATCGTGAACGATGATGCAATACGCTCTGGTTCATTACTGAAACAAGTCGAAATAGGGAAAAATTAAAAAACATTCATAATACAAAAGATGTGCAAAAACTTACTGTTTCTCAGATGTATAGTTTGATGATGTGTAACAAAATTATTTCGTTTGATACTTTTGCGACTGTTGTAATGCTTGGAGAGTCTTGTATAAAACCAAAACGTGATTTGGTTGAATATACTCTTTGTTGAAATATTTATACTTTTTCTTCGATGGTCTCAACTGGCAAGTTTTTTTTTTTTTTTTTTTGTCGCGGAACCCAATAGGATAAAGCCTAATAATGAACACACCAATGACAAAAAAAGCGTGTTCCAACCCAAATATTTTGTATGAGCGTAATCTCGTGTATAAAACCAAAACGTATAATGATTGAAAATACTCCCTGTTGAAATATTTATAGTTTTTCTTCGAGGGTCTAAACTAGCAAGTTTTTTTTTCTCATGGGAATTCAGTCAGATAAAGTACCATAACATTATTGGAGAAAGCCCAAAAAAACGCGTTATGACACGAATAGCATCTTTCCTTTCAACAAAACGTGTATTAGTCGATGTCCCTGGGGATTAACTTGCAACAGGTGATTTAATTATGTCCCCCACACAAACAAAACTATTAATATACCGGGATGGCTGAATATACACGAATATCGTCTTTACTTTCAACAAAACGTGTCTAATCCATGTTCCTAGAATTTTAACCTATACCCCAAACAAAACTATCAATCTATTGTAAGTCGGAATAGCCGAGTGGTCTAAGTCAACTACTTTTGATTCATATGCTGCGGGTTCAAATCCCAGCGACGTTTTTTTCATAACCCGCAATCCCTTCATTGAGTTGCATCTCGAAGATCTAGGTGGCGCTGACATCGTAAAGATCCCTACAAAAGTCATGGCGTCTTCGAAGTTCAAACTCTAGATGTCGTTGAACAAACTGTCATGGCGTCTTCATCGTAAAGCTCCCTTCAAACATAACCACCACCAAAAGAGCGCACAAAGCGCATCCACCATAAATAAATCAACCTATCATTCCGCCACCATCTAAACCAAATGTGAGGTTATGATCATATTCTGATCCAGAACCCGTGTGGACATAACTACTTACAATTAAATCATACATCTGTAAGGACATCATTAATCTTTGTAACCTTGGCGGTATATCATTCAACGATTTTTTGAATAAAGGAACAAGTGGTTTGTGGTCAGTATGAACCAATACTTTTTTACCGTATATGTACTGATGAAATTTTTGACATCCAAATAGTATAGCGTATAATTCTTTTTCGATTTGTGCGTATCGCTGTTGTGACTCCGTTAAAGTTTTTGAAGCAAAAGCAATTGGTTTTTTGTTTTGTGCAATAAAAGCACCTACAGCAAATCTTGAAGCATCTACTGCCAACGTGACAGGTTTTTCTGAGTCATAATGTGCAAGAACTGGCACCGAAGTTATACATTTCTTTGAAGAATTAAATTCTCTATCATAGTTCTCATCCCTAACCCATTCTGAATTTTTCTTCAGTAAATTTCTTAAATGTTGCGTTTTTTCTGACAAATTATTAATAAAAGCAGACAAATAATTAATCATGCCTAGGAATCTTTGAAGATCCTTAACATTTTGTGGTTTTGGCATTTCTTCAATTGCTCTTACTTAATTGTAATCTGGCTGAACACCCGAAGAAGAAAATTCATGACCCAAAAATTTTACTTTTCTGAGACCAAACTTGCATTTATCTTTGTTTAGTTTTAAATTGACTTTTCTCATTCGCTCTAGAACTGCAATTAAACGTTTGTTATGTTCCTCTTCATCTTTACCGTCTACAAAAATGAGTACACCTGGCATGTCACCAAAAATATCGACCATTACTCTGTAAAATAATTCTGAGGCTGAAGATATTCCATATGGAAGACGCAAAAATTTGTACCGACCAAAACAGGTTTGAAAACACGTCAAATCCGAACTTTTCTCGTCCAATCTGATCATCCAGAAACCCGAATATGCATCAAGATGAGAAAAAACGGTTGCATCTTTCAATCTATGTCTAATTTCGTCAAAGTTAGGTAAAGGAAAATGAGGTCTTAATATAGCAAAATTTAGATTCCTTGGATCTAGGCAAAATCTTAAAGAATTATCTGACTTTTTGACTAATACAATGGAGTTTACCCATTCTGTTGGTTTGGTGACTTTTTCTATCACACCTTGAGCCTCCATCCTTTCCAATTCCTTCTTTAGTGCCTCACGTAATTGAAATGGCACCTTCCGAGGAGCATCCTTTTTCGGTAGAACATCTGGCTTTGTTGAAATTGTACAAATTTGTGGTAAACAACCTAGACCGTGAAACAAATCATTAAATGATTGCAACAAATAGTCATTTGAAATGGATTCAGTGTGACAAACTCTTTTAACTAAATCTAGGTTTTGACAAGTGGGTAATCCAATTATAGTTTTGCAATCAATATCGACTACAACGAAAAATAATTCAAATCTGGAACCTCTATATTCACATATAACTTTGAATCTACCCAAAACTGGAATATTATTACCACCTAGACCATTCACTTTAAAGTTTACTTGACTAATTCTCATATTTTTCAAATTTAAATTTTCATATGTAGATTTGGACATGACATTGACATTAGCTCCTGTATCTATAATACAATTTACTGAATTTCCATAAATGTTCAAATCTATTGACCAATCATCACTTAAACTTAGATTTTGACCATTTTGACATGATAGGGTTCCTACAAAATATTCATTTGAATTTTCTTGACAATGAATTCTATTTATAGTTGTGTTTTTACGCTCATATGATTTATAATTTGGATTTTTTGAAAAGCAAAATTTTGCAAAGTGATTATATAGATTACACGACCTGCATTTGGCTCCTTTAGCTGGACACTTCTTTCGATGGAATTGACCACATCTGCTACAGGGCTTCTGTTGAGACTGGCTCTGGGACTTATACCACCTTATGCTTGACGAGTTTTTCTGCTGGCTCTTATTCTGTGTGGATATCTTCATTACATTAGAAGCATGCCTCTCCTCCAGGATGAAGTTATTTTCTTGTGATGAGATCATAGACTTCGCAATAGAAATGGATTTGTTCAAATTGACATCCTCCTGTAGTAGACGTTCCCTTATATTGAAATACCTGTTATCCATATTGGAGATAAAAATGTCCTTGATAAGTGAATCTCGAAGACTTCCAAAATCACATTCGTTCGATAGATTCGTCAAACTTGTGAGAAATATGTCGACTGTTTCTGTGTTAGTTTGTTTCCTTGAGAAGAAATTATGTCTATTTATTGTTAAATTCCTTTTTGGGACGAAATAATCAGTGAATAATTTTATTACATCGTCATGTGTCACTTTTTTGATACCTAAGTTGAAGGAATTAAATACTTCCAAACAATCAGGTCCAATGTTATGCAGTAGAATTGCGACTTTTCTTGTTTCTGATTCTGAGTCGAGATTTGTGGCAAGGATATAAATTTCATACCTTTGAAGCCAAGTTTCCCATGCTTTTTTCATATTCCGATCTCTTCCTATTTTTAGAAATGGAATCGTCGAAGACATTAGCTTTTTGGGTTCACTCAACTTCGGTACCGCCACGTGCTTTTCTTCTTGTTCGCTCATCTTAACGGATGATAAGGTCTTTCACTCGGGAAATGTCTATTTCTCACTTGTAGATAAATTTTCCATTAATACCACTTTTTCGGAATGATTAAGTACAAAAAATTATTATGGCAGAGATATGTTCGCAGCAGGCAGACATGTGACTTTCAGAGGCATAGAAAATTCGCCAATAATATTTCTAACAGAATACGTGAAGCCAAGTCCAAATTTGAGAATGATCTAGCTACCTCGAAGGACAAAAAGAAATTCTTTAAATATACACGCCGCATTTTCAATACCGTACCTTCTCTGCCTCTTGTCAAAAACACTGATGGTGTGGTTGCAGATGATCACAAGTCTTCAGCTGAAATTTTGGCCAACACTTTCTCAATGTTCTTCACTTCTGAACCAGACGCACCACTGCCTTCTACTACCTCTCCTCGCAACGACTCTTTTCTAACTTGTTTCGACTTGGATCCCTTGACTGTTGAAGGGAAGTTAAAATCACTAAATGTTTCATCATCTCCTGGTCCGGACGGTTTTTCTGCTGGGTTGCTTAAGGAATGCTCTCATACTCTTGGACCACCCATATCAAACATTTTTTCTACATCGTTGAACTCTGGTACTCTGCCACTATCATGGAAAAGTGCACTGGTGACACCAATTCATAAAAAGGGCGACAAACAAAACCCTAACAACTTTAGACCTATAAGTCTCACTTCTATTTTGTGTAAGATACTGGAGAGGCTGATATATGACAAAATGCTTACTTTTTTTCTGGATCACAACATCATTCCTGATACCCAGCATGGTTTCATTAGAGGAAGGTCTATTGTCACCTGCCTCCTTAGCTGCATCAACAAGTGGACTCTTCTATTGGATGAAAAACTTCCTGTAGATGTGGTGTATTTGGATTTTTCGAGGGCTTTTGACAGAGTACCAATAAAGAGACTTTTATACAAGCTGGACCACTTTGGAATTCGAGGATTGCTCCTGAAATAGATAGAGAGCTTCCTGACTGACAGATCGTTTGTGGTCAGGGTTGGTGCTGCTAAATCGGAACCACGATGCGTGCTCAGTGGCGTCCCTCAGGGCTCAGTTTTGGGACCCTTGCTATTTTTGGTGTATGTGAGCGATTTGGCTGATGAGTTCAAGTCGGAAAGTGCTTCTTTTGCAGATGATATTAAGTTCTTCAATTGCCCCCTTTTCAACTATGAAACCTTGCAGGAGGACTTGGACAGGGTCGTCTGCTGGTGCGCCAAGTGGTTGATTCCACTGAACCCTTCGAAGTGTCGAATCCTACATTTGGGCAATAACAATCCGAGATTGAGGTATTACGTTGGAGGTGTGGAGGTTCTAGGGTGTTCATCTCACGTGGATCTGGGTGTAGTGATATCTAGTGATCTATCGTGGACTGAACATGTATTGCACATCACTAATAAGGCCAAGCGTCTTATACATATCGTCCAGAACGCTTTTCGTGGCAACAATGTGGCGCATATTGCCCGGGTATACAAATTATATATTCGGCCGATACTAGAGTTTGCCGGTCCGGTTTGGCATCCGTGGTTGGTGGGGGATGCTGCAATATTAGAGAAACTGCAGCGTCGGGTAACACGCATTCCCTTTGGAGTGAATCGTCCTTGTTATGAGGAACGGCTGCAGATGATGGGTCTTCCTTCTTTCGCCGATCGTCGTTTAAGAGGAGACCTGATAGTTACATATCGAGCATTGCACGGCTTATTCGGCGTCGATTTGTCCCACCTATATAAGCTTAATACGAATCAACTCCGTGGACATCGATTCAAACTGAATAGAGAGGTCTTCCGAACCAGATGCCGAGAAAACTTCCTGTGCAACCGTGTGTTCAACTGTTGGAACAGCCTTCCTGCTCAAGTTGCGGAGGCTGGATCGGTCAATGCGTTCAAGAACAAACTTGACAACTGGAGATTGAATGGAACCGCATAGATTACTCAGCTTTTTTATCTTATCATTCATGTAGCATTGTGTTAGTTCAGTGTTTCTATTGTTTAATTTCTGAATGCCCTTGCTTTTCGTTTATCTCACTTGTTTTAATTTTTATAGTTGTTTTTTTGATCATTTTTAAGTTAGAGTTTATAGGTTATAAATGTACCTCAACTCTGTAATTTGGTTTAATAATAATAATAATAATATTTTTCGGGTTTTACACCTGACACCATGTTATTTGTGGGTTTAAATAAAATCCAAGATGGACTCGACAACTTTATTATTGACACTCAGTATAATATCGTTAACCGTTTCGTCTCTTGTCTCTGACTGATGATGGGCATGGCTGACTCTCGGTCCCCTCTCCTCGAGAGCCTGCGCACACGACTGCCATGTCAGTGCTGCCATCATCAGTTTCATCGCAACAATTCTATTAATGAATTAATAAATAATCAAAAACAAAATAAAGTTCTTATGCAGCAGCAAGTTACTATTCTCTCTTCTACAATTTCTAACTTCAACAATTCTTTTCATGAAATGAATGACTTAAATAAAAACTTGAAAGAATTGAATCAGTACTCAGAAAATCTTGATAGTATGATTCATGTATATCAGGTGGAATCACAGATCTCAGATCATCTCATATTATTAATCGAAATGACTGATGAAATTTTGAATACTTTGGAAAATTATGTAAACGACATCTCATTAATACAACATGGCATTGTGAATTATAGAATCTTACCTCCAGAATCTCTTTATCAAGAATTATTAAAAATATCCTCTAAATTCACCTTACCTATTTCTACAAGTATCGAGTCAACTTACTATTATTATAAAATTATGAAATTGACTTCATTCATAAAAGATAATATTCTGATTATTACCTTTGAAATACCCCTTACTTCTTTCCAAAGTTTCGATCTTTATCAATTGTTATCATTACCTAATCCTCATTTCGAAAACAATACATTGTTTTCATACATCGAACCTTCAAAACCCTACCTATTGATTTCACCTATGAGAACAAGTTTTTTAATTTTGGATGGATTGTCAAACTGTGTGGAGTGTCATCCTCAAGAATGGATTTGTAAAAGTATGCCTACGATGAGGAAAGCTGACAACTCATGTGAAGTACCACTGCTAACCAAGATGACCGACCAGATTCCTAAATCCTGCAAGAAAAGAAGTCTCATTGCTGAAGCTGAAATATGGCACGAACTCGATGAGAACCAATGGCTCTTCTCATTATCCAGTCCTACTCCAATTTCCATAATATGTGGTGAAGAATCTCTGAAGCAAGAAATCTTAAAACAGATGGGTATCCTTAAACTTAATTCAAACTGCAGAGCTTTCACTGATCTAATCAGTCTAGAAACTGGTTCAGTATTAATGTATTCTAATTCCAGTTATGAAAATCCTACTTCAAGTATCGTTGAAGATGAGTGTTGCATCAAGCTACGAAAGAACCTCTCACTTCATGCCATCCATATTCGTTTAAAGAGGGCATTTTTCCGGATAGTCTGAAGATTGCCATTGTGAAGCCCATATATAAGAAGGGTCCCATTGAAGAGCCAAATAGTTACAGACCTATCAACATCTTATCTTCATTTTCTAAGGTCTTTGAGAAAATTCTATGTAACAGACTTCTGAGTTTTTTTCAAAAATTTAATGTTATCTCGAAACATCAACATGGCTTTGTGAAGAACAGAATTATTGAAACCGCCACATTTGAACTTATAACGAAAGTTTTAGTTACCTTCGAACAAGGTGAGGTTCCCTTGGGTCTATTCTTGGATCTTACCAAGGCTTTTGATTGTGTGGATCATGAACGATTGTTATCAATTCTTGAGGACTACGGCATCAGAGACAATCAGTTAAAGCTAATGGAGAGTTACCTGTCATCCAGGAGACAGATAGTTGTTATGGAAGTGGATGGTGAAATATTGCAGTCGAACGAGAGAGTAATAACTATGGGCGTTCCACAGGGAAGTATCCCAGGACCTCCACTTTTCATTGTCTACATTAATGGTTTACCTAAGGCCAGAATTCCAATCAAGCACAATATGGGTATGTTTGCTGATGATACCAACTACATTCTCGAATCCCCTTGTGTTGCAACAGCTATAGAAGACTCAAAAAGTGTACTGAAGTCAGTGGGTGACTGGTTGGGAGCTCACAATCTTGTTTTGAATGTTGATAAAACGCAGTGTTTATTTTTCTATACTGAAAGATCTAAATTGCACTTTCCTTTGTCAATAAACTTTTCAGGTAATGATGTCATGGTTAGAGAGAGTGTTACTTTTTTGGGAATTGTAGTGGATAGACACCTTAAATGGGGTCCTCATATTGAACATCTTAGAGGTAGACTCAATTCTGTAAACTACATGCTTTTTATGTTGAGAAAGCAAATTGATTTTGATCTGCTTAAAGTTGTATATTTTGCCAGCTTTCAATCTATCCTGTCATATGGAATAATTTTCTGGGGTAATTCTTCTTATGTGAGCGATTTATTTGTCATTCAAAACAAGGCCGTAGCCAGGGGGGGGTCCGATGGGGTCCGGACCCCCCCCGAAATTTATTTTTTCAGAAATGCCAGATAATCATTTCACCGAAAATTCTTCGAATACATTTTTTTCTAGCTACAGCCTCGGACGGACCCCCCCCGAAATTTTTTTCTAGCTACGGCCTTGATTCAAAAACAAGCTTTAAGAACAATGTTAAATTTAGGATATACAGGGTCTTTCACGAGGAACCTCACCCATATTTATACGAGAAACTACTGAACGTATTTTCATGAAATTCAGCACTTATAAGTATTTCACGATGCTGATGAAATCTAAAATATTTTCAAGGCATGAGCACCTCCGGTTTTTCCGGAAATGACGTCAACTTCCGTTTTTCAAATTAGAACACCATTTTTTTATTGCAGAATTAGATTCCTTAGAAAATTTCAAGTTATTTTGATGTAACATTTTTCAGTTTTGGTTGAAAAATTCTCTCTGAGCGGGAAAATTCGAAAAAAAAATCGAAAATAGAGCTCCGCTGAAACAAGAATAACTTCGAGGTTTTTGGATGGAAAATTTTCATTTTTGGGATTTTTCAAGATGTAAGATTCATGTATCCACTTTAAAAATCGAAATCGCGATTCATGATACAGGGGGTGAAAAAATCGCTTTCAAAGTTAGGGATGACAAAATCGTGAAAAATCATTTTTTTTCAAATTAGAGCCCCATTTTTTCATGGCAGATATTGAATCTACGTTCAAAAATAATGTGAGTGCATCACTCCCTTGCCCTAAAGTGGATATTTTCTGAGTTATTCACAAAAACTGTTTTTCGTCTTGAATTTTCAGCTATTTCTTTTCCCTTCACGCCAAAAAGATGAAATTTTCAGGAACTGTTACTTAAACCATGTTTTAGATTTTACTACCCTAATATGCAAGAGAAAAAAGTTACAGGTTGTTCCTAAATAGATGGCGAATTTGGATTCGAATTTGTATCGGAAACCTCTTTATTTCAACTAATCGGCCATCGGTTTTCTCTCCAGTGATAAATAAATAATTCCTTATGAACCATATGCAAAAACTTACCATGTTTTACATTTTTTTTTAATGATAGATATCATTAATTACATCTGCCAAATTCCTCTTTATTCAGTAGCATTTTGTGTTTACTATTAATTTGGTGATAATTCGTATTAAGTTATAAAATCGATCACTATGCCTAATTTTACCAATGAAGATTATTTAAATCTCATTCTACTTCATGGAGAATGTAATAAAGTTTTAGATAGAACGATTCGACTGTTCATTGAGAGGTTTCCTGACCGACCCAGACCAACGAGAGATACCATTAACAGAACCATGACAAACTTGAGAAATGTCGGATCTTTCGTTAAGAAAACTATACACAGAGAAAAAAGTGTAGTAGAAGATGAGAACAACGAAATTACAGTTCTTGCATATTTTCGTGTGAATCCTCAAAATTCTCTCAAAGATGCCGAGATTGATCTGGGATTATCTCAATCGAGTATTTGGAGAATATTAAAAAAACATAAAATGCACCCATATAAATTCAATAGGGTACAGCATTTGAAGGAAACTGATTTCGTCAGGAGAACAGAGTTTTGCGAAGCTATGATGATTCGATTTCAAGAGAATGAAAACTTTTTGGACTGTATAATTTGGACAGATGAATCTAAATTCACAAAGAATGGTTCTTTCAAAAGGCATAACAGTCATTATTGGGATGAAGAGAACAACCACCACTTCAGACAATGGAACTTTCAAGAGACCTGGAGTTTCAATGTTTTTTGCGCCATCAAAAATAATGCAATTCTCGATGTTCACATTTATGATGGGACTTTGACTGGTAAGATAGAACACTACACATGTTTGCATTATTTAAAGACTGTTCTCCCTTAGGAGATAGTTATTCTGACATATTGACTCAAATAATTGAGCCGCTAGTACAGAACCATAATGACTTATGGTATCAACAAGATGGCGCGCCTCCACATAATTCACTCAATGTGTCAAATATCCTCTACAGGCTATTTGAAGATCGATGGTTGGCGAACAATGGTCCACATCTTAATATCGCAGCGAAGCTGCGATACATCGAGGAGATTTTTGTACGGTCCGAAAGAGGAATAATCCATTCATACCTGGGCGAAATTTCGATTTTCTAGGCGATCTAGAAGTATTTTTAAAAAATTCACGAAAATCGCGAAAAATTCCGGCAAAATGGGCAATTTTATACTCGATAAAACTTTTTCCACAAATATCCTGGCTGTGATGTGAATATACGGATCGAAAGAGGAAATGTTAATGCTTAATAGCTTAGTATTGATATTTTCCATAATTTTCCCATTTCTTCAGGAAAATTGATCAAAGTTTGACATTTCCCCTATATATATATTCTTATGAAATGGAGCTGTACAGTTTTGATTCCAAATATGGCATGTGTCTCGAAAAGGCAACAAGGAACAGATCATTCAAACAAACATATTGATCCATTCCCCGCTCCTAATCTCAGTATTAGCAGAGGAATGTGAAACGGGGCACCATACAGTTCTGCGTATGATGCAAGAGCACAGATAAAAACCTCAGCAAAAACTCTGTCTCCCCGTATAAGTGTAGGGATATTGGATTTGTGTACAAATATTCATGTTGGAGGGCATCTTCTTCGAATGTAAATGCTTCTTCATTTCTTCAAAGGGGTTGACAAAGCATTTTTAAATAATCTGAAACAAAAACCAAAGGGAGAAAAAAGGAAAAGCAAAATCCACTAATATATTCAAATTGTTTTGAAGGTACCAACCCATCTCAAAAATGAATCAGATACTGAATTAATAGAGTTGAAACCATCTGGAAATTTATATATTGGACAATTATTGACCAAATGGTCAATAGTTTGCTCTTCATGACCACACTCACATCTCGGGCTATCAATAGCATTCCATTTGAAGAGCATGCTATTACAACGTCCATGACCTGTTCTAAGACGATTCAGAAGACACCAATTTTTCCTAGACAGATGAAAACCGGGAACTTTCTCTGAAGGATCGAGAATTAAACTTTTATTAAAAAAATCATATGAAGTCCATTCCGAACTCCAAATTTCTTTATGATTTTTTTTAGAATAAAGAAAATTATTTATCCATAGAGGCTTTCGAGATTTCAATCTAGCCAGTCTTGTATCTGGCATATAACTCATAATAGGAAATGAATTTGGAAAGGAATGAAATTTATCCCAAGACTTCATGGCAGCAACCTGTCTACGAATATGAGGAGGTATTATATTAGAAAGAACTGGTAACCAAGCTAATGGAGTAGATTTAATGTTTTTTGCGCCATCAAAAATAATGCAATTCTCGATGTTCACATTTATGATGGGACTTTGACTGGTAAGATAGAACACTACACATGTTTGCATTATTTAAAGACTGTTCTCCCTTAGGAGATAGTTATTCTGACATATTGACTCAAATAATTGAGCCGCTAGTACAGAACCATAATGACTTATGGTATCAACAAGATGGCGCGCCTCCACATAATTCACTCAATGTGTCAAATATCCTCTACAGGCTATTTGAAGATCGATGGTTGGCGAACAATGGTCCACATCTTTAATTTTTTAACTCCTTTAGACTATTATGTTTGGGGTAGGATAAAAAATATTGTCTACTCAACTCCCCTGACTGATAAAGAGGACTGCATAGAACGAGTCAGAAATGCGTTCAGGTTTGTTTAGATTTTTAGATTCATAGTTTTGAAACTCAATTTGGTTTTTAAACACTTTTGCAGATCTCTTCCTCCCGATGAAATAAGAAGAGCAACGCACCGAGCATTCCTGAGACGTATAAATAAATGTCTAGAAATTAACGGTCAAAACTTTGAGCATCTTCTCTAGTTATAACTGCGAGAGTTTGACATGGTTCTCCTAATAGTAACTTGAAGTCGGTTTCAAGAAGGGGTGAAAAATCTACAGCATGGTTCAAATAACAGTTCCTGAAAATTTCATTTTTTTGGCGTGAAGGGAAAAGAAATAGCTGAAAATTCAAGACGAAAAACAGTTTTTTGTGAATAACTCAGAAAATATCCACTTTAGGTCAAGGGTGTGACGCATACACTCACATTATTTTTTAACGTAGATTCAATATCTGCCATAAAAAATGGGGTTCTATTTTGAAAAAATTGATTTTTCACGATTTTGTCATCCCTAACTTTGAAAGCGATTTTTTCACCCCCTGTATCATGAATCGCGATTTCGATTTTTAAAGTGGATACATCAATCTTACATCTTGAATATTCCCAAAAATGAAAATTTTCCATCCAAAAACCTCGAAGTTATTCTTGTTTCAGCGGAGCTCTATTTTCGATTTTTTTTCGAATTTTTCCGCTCAGAGAGAATTTTCTAACCAAAACTGAAAAATGTTACATCAAAATATTTTGAAATTTTCTAAGGAATCTATTTCTGCAATAAAAAATGGTGTTCTAATTTGAAAAACGGAAGTTGACGTCATTTCCAGAAAAACCGGAGGTGCTCATGCCTTGAAAATATTTTAGATTTCATCAGCATCGTGAAATACTAATAAGTGCTGAATTTCATGAAAATACGTTCAGTAGTTTCCCGTATAAATATGGGTGAGGTTCCTCGTGAAAGACCCTGTAGAGAATCTTGTAGGGGATTCTTTAAAGGCAATAATATTCTAACTATCTATGGTTTATATATATTTAGATTAATGATTTTTTTCTGTAAACACAAACATTATTTCGAGCCTTACAAAAATTTAAATGCTACTTGAAGAATATTTCCTTATACTGTACCAGCACACAAGACCACTTTAAGAGAAAAAAACGTAGAATATATGGCAGTGAGTATTTTCAACATGTTGCCACCTAAAATAAGAAATATTTCTGACTCTTTAAAATTTAAGAAAGCTTTGTATCCTGTGATTTTAAACTGTGAGCCCTACAATATAGGTGATTTCAAAGAATTTTTTAAAGGTTAACCATTTTTCTATTCCATGTTTTTGACCTATTCCAATTTTACGTTGTATTTTATTCTGTACTATACTAAACTGGTAACTCTGTGGACCGGCCCGAGGGAATCTGTCAAAAAAGTTGGTCCAGAAGAATCTTAATATCGCAGCGAAGCTGCGATACATCGAGGAGATTTTTGTACGGTCCGAAAGAGGAATAATCCATTCATACCTGGGCGAAATTTCGATTTTCTAGGCGATCTAGAAGTATTTTTAAAAAATTCACGAAAATCGCGAAAAATTCCGGCAAAATGGGCAATTTTATACTCGATAAAACTTTTTCCACAAATATCCTGGCTGTGATGTGAATATACGGATCGAAAGAGGAAATGTTAATGCTTAATAGCTTAGTATTGATATTTTCCATAATTTTCCCATTTCTTCAGGAAAATTGATCAAAGTTTGACATTTCCCCTATATATATATTCTTATGAAATGGAGCTGTACAGTTTTGATTCCAAATATGGCATGTGTCTCGAAAAGGCAACAAGGAACAGATCATTCAAACAAACATATTGATCCATTCCCCGCTCCTAATCTCAGTATTAGCAGAGGAATGTGAAACGGGGCACCATACAGTTCTGCGTATGATGCAAGAGCACAGATAAAAACCTCAGCAAAAACTCTGTCTGCCCGTATAAGTGTAGGGATATTGGATTTGTGTACAAATATTCATGTTGGAGGGCATCTTCTTCGAATGTAAATGCTTCTTCATTTCTTCAAAGGGGTTGACAAAGCATTTTTAAATAATCTGAAACAAAAACCAAAGGGAGAAAAAAGGAAAAGCAAAATCCACTAATATATTCAAATTGTTTTGAAGGTACCAACCCATCTCAAAAATGAATCAGATACTGAATTAATAGAGTTGAAACCATCTGGAAATTTATATATTGGACAATTATTGACCAAATGGTCAATAGTTTGCTCTTCATGCCCACACTCACATCTCGGGCTATCAATAGCATTCCATTTGAAGAGCATGCTATTACAACGTCCATGACCTGTTCTAAGACGATTCAGAAGACACCAATTTTTCCTAGACAGATGAAAACCGGGAACTTTCTCTGAAGGATCGAGAATTAAACTTTTATTAAAAAAATCATATGAAGTCCATTCCGAACTCCAAATTTCTTTATGATTTTTTTTAGAATAAAGAAAATTATTTATCCATAGAGGCTTTCGAGATTTCAATCTAGCCAGTCTTGTATCTGGCATATAACTCATAATAGGAAATGAATTTGGAAAGGAATGAAATTTATCCCAAGACTTCATGGCAGCAACCTGTCTACGAATATGAGGAGGTATTATATTAGAAAGAACTGGTAACCAAGCTAATGGAGTAGATTTAATGGTTCCAGTTATAATCCTCATAGAAATATTGAGTTGCCCATCAATTTTATGGACATGGGAACTATTCAACCAAACAGAACAGCAGTATTCAGCTGCAGAAAAAACCAAGGCTAAAGCAGCCGTACGAAGAGTGGTAGCATCGGCACCCCAGGATGTACCAGCTAATTTTTGAATTATATTATTCCTGGTCTTCAACTTTAAACGTAAACTTTCCAAATGAGCCTTAAAAGTCAAAGAAGAATCTAGTTTTATTCCCAGATACTTGGGAGTGAAATTATGATTTAAAACTGTATTGTTGAAACTAACCCTCAAAGTTTTATGTTTTTGATGATCATTCAAATGAAAACACGACACCTCTGTTTTAGTGAGACTCGGGCATAAACGCCACTCCAGAAAATAGTTCCTCAAAATTTCTAAATCTTCAGTTAAAGTATTCTCAAGAAAATTGAAATCAGAATGACGGAAGACAAGAGCAATATCATCTGCATAGATAAATTTCTCGGAGGAAGTATCAGGAATATCACTCAAATATAAATTAAAAAGAAGAGGTGACAACACCGATCCTTGGGGAAGTCCGTTGTTCAAAGTCTTGAAACTACTACTATCACCATCAATAAAAACACGAAGTCTCCTATCCGTCAACATATTTTCAATTAAACCAACCATTTTCCCACATTTCAAATGCTTAAGAAGTTTGAAAATTAAACCATCTTTCCAAACAGTATCATAAGCCGATGATAAGTCGACGAATGCTGTTCCTGTTTTTAATTTCTTATCAAAACCTGATTCGATGAAAGTAGTGAGACTAAGAACCTGATCAGAACAATTCCTATTTTTCCTAAAACCTCCCTGACAATTCTGCAAACCATCTTCAACATGGGATTCAATCCTAAAGAGAATCAATCGTTCTAAAATTTTGAAAGGGACACTCAATAAACTGATAGGACGATAACTACTTGGATCTGAAGAATTTTTACCACGTTTAAGAATCGCTATAACTTTCGCTCTGCGAAATTCAACTGGAAAAAGACCAGAATTCAAAATATCATTATAAAAAGACAATAACCAGGATAAGGCCTTCTTTCCCAAATTTTTTATAAACTCAGGATAAATTCCATCAAACCCAGCTGCTTTCCTAGACCTAGTACATTTAATTGCAGATGTTAATTCTTCCATGTTGAAAGGACTAGATATAGCATCTGAAACAGATGTCGATGTTCTTAACCTATGTACATTTTTCTTCATTTCTTTTATTTTAGATCTAGAAATTTTAACTGAGTTCGAAACATTTAAAAGACGACGAGCAATTAATTCAGGATTTACTTTCGAAGAGGGCTTTGCAAGAGGAGCAGCTTCACCTAATTTTCTCAAAACATCCCATGAACTTCTACTGGAATGAGTAAAATTCATATTGCTCACAACATCATTCCATTTCTCCTTGCGACTAATGTTAATTGAATTTAACAACTTTTCTGATTTCTGATCCGTTGGAGAATTTTGGAAATCCTTATATAAATTTTCGGTATCATTTGACCACCCAGGAATATAGTTTTGACGGAAGCCTCTTGGAACGAATTTCTTTGCAGCAGCTTTAACTACACCAATAAATCTAGAATAATTTTTATATGTAGGACGAAACCATCTGATATCACTATCTATTTTTTCCCTAAATTTATCCCATCGAGCTTTTTTGAAATTCCATCTAGGCTTAGGTAGAGATGAATTAATATGAATAGCATCACCTAAACAATGTAAAATTGGTCGATGTTGACTGTGTGGGAAAGCACTCAAAACTTTACGACTTACAGAAAGAGGTTTTGAGTCCACATCACTCGAAACTATACACAAATCAGGATTATATCCCCTGTTCCACCTGGCGGATTGAAATGATGGCCTGTCTTTAGCATCATAAATTAAATGGAAATCATTGTCTTCCATCCATTCAGTTAGAGACAATCCACTTCTATTATTAACAGCATAGCCCCACATGGAATGGTGTGAATTGAAATCACCACAAAAAATTGAACGATGAGGAAAGATTATATCAACATTTCTTTGCCAAATAGAATTGGGTGGTTTATAAATATTGATTATATGAATGTCACAAAATTTGAAGGCAATAAAAAAAACTTCGTCAACTTCCCCTTTACGAACCAACTCGACATTACAAGCTGAAGAAGTTTCAACATAACAGGCTAAACCATAAATTGGACTTAAGAGGTAATCAATTAATACATAACCTGCTAAAAGACCCCGTTCACGGAGTTGGTGTTCAGTTGCCATATGAGTTTCTTGTAGGAGGATCACCTCAGCCTTATGATCCGTTGCCAATTTTGACAAATAATCGCTTTTGTCTCTTGATATCCCTTCAACATTTAAATTTAAAACTGTAACTTTGCTCTTTGACCAGGAGGATCTCTTGGACCAGGTCTGGTCTTCCAAGCGATGATTCTTCGATTCCTCAGGTATTGGAGGAATACTACAGGACCCTAGTATCGGGGAATCATCTCCCATAGATTAAATATCCTAATGATTCTTCAAGATAATATTAAATTCGGAGAGAAAATTTCGAAAACGACTGACACTATGTATGATTGATAGGTAAAATCACCCGATCTGCAGCGATCACAGAGAACGATTTGACATTACAGCTGTAAGCTGTCAGAGTTTGACGTAGCCCGGCAGAGACAGCCCGGGATTGTTTTGTTTCATTGTTTGTTGACATCTGGTTAATGGGAATGTATTTTGCGTAACTAATATAAGTAAGCCATGAATTTGGTAGAAAATGAACGATTGGACCTTATTTCACATATGTTTCGCTTTATATTTGAATTTTACTGATGTACATGTAAGTTTTGGACATTCCTCTGAACATCTCGATTTCATCTTAACCTCAAATCGACAACAAATTTTTGTTTCTAAACTAAATCAGATAATGGTCAAAATGCTCAGTATATTAGAAGAATTTGAGGTAAGTATATATGTATATATGTGGTTATTAGAGATTTTAACTATTTTTTCTTCCAGATTTTGGTATTTTCGATTTTTTCCAATGTTTTCATTGCCAGGCATTCCAGGCAAACATAAAGGTTTGTACGAACTTGCTCCCTACGTTGGATGAAAGAGGATTATGTTATAGCGTTCTTTATTATGATTATTTGATCTGATGGAAAAATTGCTGATAATCTATCTGCAAACGTGCAAACAGGTCAGTATTATGGAGTCTGAATAGTCTGAATATGATGTCTGATAGATTTCAACTGAATTACTTCCCAGATTTGATTTGAAGATTTTTTATACATTCTCAAAAAACAAACCCCATTTCTGAATTATGCAATAGAACGGTCATATTTGATGAGAGACAATTATGTTTTCACATTCTTTTTGTTTTGAATCATCGTTGCCTTCAATTCATTCTGATGACAAAATGCTTGAAATTGATATGCCAAATCTCAATCTATGAATCTTTCCAGATATTATTCGAAATGGAGAACAATCCTTTTAGTCATCGTCTAAACAGTTTTTAGTGGAAAACTTATTCATTATGTGAGTATCAAGTCTAAAGAGGTGATTTCTTAAATTCCAAATTTTTGTTAGTTTTCAGATGTAAACAAGGATGATGTCTTTTCGATATCGATACATATTTTGTTTCTGAAAAGTTGAAAATTGATCGGAAATCATTATGATTCAGTGAAAAGGGGTAACCATGATATTGCAGCACTAAAAGATAGATAGATAGATAGATATATTCTTTATTTCCAATGAAGTTTCATACAGAGAACATAAAAGGAAATAGTGTCAATAAATCTTAAATACAATTTTGAGCTAAGGTAATCGCCAACACAATATGGTTCTAAGTTTATTAATAGTTTTTTGGTTTTTATTTTAAATATTTTATAATTTTCAATTGTTTTTATTGTATTAGGTAAGTTATTAAAGATTTTGATGCACATATAAGATGGATTTTTCTCACTTAAAGATAATTTGTGTGATGGATAAGTTATATTGGCTGTTTTTGTATTATAGGCAAAGTTAGTATTGTTTCTGAGGAATTGTGTTTTATTTCTATGGAGATATAGGAGACACTCATGCATATATAAACCATAGATGGTTAGAATACCAAGTTGTCTAAATTTACCCCTACAAGAGTCCCTGAATCCCATATTCAGTAATATTCTTATTATCCTTTTTTTATTTACGAAGATTGATGAAGTGGAAGAACTTACGCCCCAAAATACTATCCCATATCTTATCATCGATTCATAATTAGCATAATACAGTATTTTCTGAACTTTTTCATTCACATATTTTTTCAATACCCTGAATGCATAACAAACTCTATTTAGTTTCACTAATAGATCATCAATATGTGTGGTCCACTTCAGAAATTCATCAACAATAACCCCCAGAAATCCTGTGAATTTTACTGTTTGCATTTCCTGATTGTCAATATTAATTTGGGCTGGTATTTCTTTAGAGTTACTGGCTCGAAATATCATTATGTTGGTTTTATTTTTGTTGATCACAAAGTCATTACGTAAGAACCACTCTTCAAGACAATTGTATAATTTGCTACACCTATCCTTCAAACAATTTGCATCTTTAGCTGCTACCAATGCATTAGTGTCATCCGCAAAATTTGTTACAACTGAGTCCTCAACTGCATTAGTCACATCATCACTAAGATCATTGATAACTATCAGGAATAGAATAACTCCTAAAATACTTCCCTGAGGAACACCAAATTCAGTTTGTAACCAGTTAGAGAACTCAGATTTGTGTCCCTTTGTAATCTTGACACATTGTCGACGGTCAGATAGATAGGAAGCTATCCAACTCAATGCACTCCCCGTTATGCCATAGCATTCCAATTTTATTAACAAGTATTCTCTATTTAGACAATCAAATGCCTTGGACAGGTCTATGAACAGCCCTGCAACCAGTTTATTCTCTTCTAAGAATGTCAAGATATTATTTGTGAACTGGAAAATTGCAGTTTGAGTTGATCGACCCGCCAAGTATCCGTGTTGTGATGGATTAAAAAGATTAAGATTGTGAAAATATGTCAGAATTCTATTGGCCATTGCTAATTCAAATATTTTTGAAAAGCTGTTAAGCAGGCTTATTGGTCTGTAGTTTTTCAAATCTTCAGGGTCTCCGGATTTAAAGATTGGGATTATTACTGATAGTTTAAGTTGATCAGGAAATACACCAGATCTCAGGGAATTATTGATGAAATAACAGAGAACCGAATTTAGAGCACCAATGCTAAGTTTAACAATGTTAACAGGTATCTCATCAACACCACTACTTGTTTTGTTTTTCAGTTTTTTTGATATTTCTAGTAATTCATTAGGAGTAAAGGGTTTAAGATACAATGAGGTGTCAGATTTTATATTACAAGCAAACCTGGTATTGTTGCTATCTTGAAGTATTCCTGGTATCATATCTACTAGAAATTTATTATAATTGTCTGCAATAACTGCAGATGATCCAGGTATTTCACATTTCATATTATATGTCTGACCCTGAATCTGTCTACAAATGTTCCACATAGTTTTGTTTTTATTATCAGATGACTTGATTTTATTGTTATAGTGGTCTTTTTTTAGATTTATTAGGAGACTATCATATTTTTTCTTCTCCTCATTATACATGCTTTTATAGTTGTTGTCATACATACATAATGTATATAACATGTCAAGATTGTGTTTTGATTGAAGTAAACGTGGATCATTGTGGAAAATTTTTAAAATTTTTGACTGCCTAATATGATTTTTTTCTTGAAAAAATGTTTCTCAAATATCCTTGAATATATCTCAAAAAAGGATTCCCACTGTTTATTTATATCTGATCTTTCAGTGGAATAAGTACTCAACCAATCTTGATCACCCAACTCATTTAGGAAGGCTTGTTTGGCTTCGTCTGAATATGATCTTATTTGCTTATATATTGGGGTATTATTATTTTCTATTTCAAAGGATATTATTTGAGCTGTGTGATCAGAGATATGATTGAACACTACTCCACCTTCTACATGACCAGTTAGATTTGAGAATATAGCATCAATGGAACTCTCAGTGCAATGTGTTATCCTAGTATTCTCAGAAATATGTGAGATTATTGAGAATGAGTTTAGAAGTGATAATAGTTCAGTTCTATATTTGTTTTCTTTTAAAAGCTCCATATTGAAGTCACCCCCAATTATAACTGTTTTTTTTTCTTTTTGCACAGTCAGTAGCAAATTCTCCAAAATACTCAAAAATAATTCCTTATTACCGTTACATGGTCTATAGATTGAAATTAAAATGTACTTCCTTCTGTGAAGTTCACACTCTGCTACTGCACATTCCATTTCTCCCTTGATCGAATAATTACTTAGCTGTTGTCTGTGTCTGTGTTTGACATCTTGGTGCACATAAACTGCAGCACCTCCATGTTCGTTTTCACCTCTGCACCAGTGTCCTGCTAGTTTGAAATTTCCAATTGGTAATAATTGCAGTTGTTCAAATGTTTTCCAGTGTTCAGATATCATGAGAAACTTGCATTTGTTTTCAGTCTGCAAAAAAACCTGAATTTGGTTTACTGAATTTCCCAGAGACTGAACATTTTGATGAATTGCAGAAATAATATTATTTTTTGTGTGGTGTCGCTTTTCTGTTGTGTTGTTCCTGGATGTATTCAGGACATTTGTAGATTTTCCTGAAAATTTCCACTTCTAAGAGATAGAAATTCTCTATTTTTTTCAAAGTTAAATCTCTTAACTCCAACATATTTTGGCCAAAATTCAGGTTGATACATTATATCTTTTTTGTCGAGTGGGGCAGTTACTAGGAATCTCTTCAGTTGGCCAGGAGTATTTGGCATTTCTTCCACTGAAATAGTTGTTTCATCGAATCCTGGTTTTTTTGCAATGTAGTCGAAGATTTGTTTTTCTGTTGCCACATTGTTGACTCTATATAGGTAGAGCCATACTTTTCGTTCTCCACCTGAGAATCCGTGTTTACGATCCTCATCGCTGACGTTCGCTGTTCCCAGGTTTTTCTTGGGTCTTCTTTTGTTGTAAGTGACAAGTTTGAATTCATTGTCCTCTTTTTGTTTCTCGGTTATGTTATTTATGTCAACCAATTTATCGTGAACTGAATTTGACGTTTCATTTTGTAAACATTTGGGGGTTATATTATCAGAGATCTGTATTCTATCTGTGTTTGGTTTACAGTGACTCTAACAAGACAGTGGCGACAATTGGGCCTCTAAGCCCCGCCCATTCTGATTTAGCAATTTAATGGCGGACTAAATCAGTATCAGCTGATTAGTTTGACGTTTGACTTTCTATTTTATTTGAAATATAATTTGATTATATTCATTATTTGCGTGCGGAAAAATGATATTCTATTCTTTTTCTACACGTATATGCATGGGAATTTGGAAAAAGACGACTTTCGAAACGTGAATGCTCGTGAAAAGTAATAGTTTCGAAAGTTTGAAACGATAATAGAAAAAATGAAATAATCATTTTTTATTCAGAGGTATAAGAAATATAACATCCCTTAAAATTCAGGTTTTATTATTTGAAATTTCTATATAAACAACAGATTTGCAGGACTGCCCCATCAACGAAGGTTTCATTTGAAGGAAAAATCAGAAGTGTGAAAACTGGAGAATATCCTAGCAATATTTAAGCACAGTTTTCAATATGACAAATTTATTTCATTATTTTAATGATTCACCAAGTCCATCACTATAGATATGTACATACATTATGAATTAGATGTTTCACGGTTGTGATATTTGAAGTAGATACTTCACAGGCTTTCGACCAGGGGCAAGATATTCAAATCAAAGTCAAACTGTTATTGGATCTATATAATTCGTTACAAATTGTGCTCCTGAAGAAGTTACAATTCGTAACAAAATATATACAGCCAATAACAACTTGACTTTGTTTTGAATATCTTGCCCCTGGTCGAAAACCTGTGAACTAACTTAACTACTTCATACATTATCATATACCTATCCAAGATATATGATGATATGATATCGATTCATTGTAAAATAAAGAGAGTACACCAAAATTTCAAACTTATATTGTAATATTCACATATAGAATACATATATCTATATATATACAAAATTAGACAATATAAATGTTGTTTGAGTAGTTAGGTACATACATTGATTAAAATTCAGTCCACTTCAAAGTAAATTACCAGCTACTGACTTGCTGCTATATTTTTTCGATTGTGATTTTTTCCTCTTCCAATTTATTTTCAATCGAAAGGAAATAAATCATTTAATGATTTTATCTTTTAAATTGTGGCAATGTGGAATATCAAATTTCAAATTCGCCATCTCATAAATTATATTTTTTTGTGCAATTTCTGAGAAGTATTTTGTACTTCCTAGCCCTGAGCTTTTCTCGTAAGTACATTTTCTCTAATTTCTTTAATTTTTCGGAGGAATCCAATGTTATGTTTGGTATTGGAGTATCATCGCTAGTAGTCTGAGGCGAAGAACTTTTGTTCAAATCCACCGGAGAAGTAGATGGATTATTTTCATCCTCATTGGATTGTATCAGGGATTTCTAATGACATATCATCTGGGGATAAAATGAAATCTCTTAATATCATGATTATACATGTAACTTCTTATGACCTGATTTACCTTCGTAAGTTTCAGTACTCACCTGAATGTAAAATATCTGGTTCTTCTGGAGATATTGGTTTTCTTATTTTTGATGATTTTCTAACTTTCGCAGGTTGTGTAAATAAAAAGAGAGTAGGTACAGCATTGGATTTTAAAGCCTGTTGTCTATCTACTCTAGTTTTCGCCCACATTTCTGGAGCAAAATGAACCTAAAATGTATGTTTTGTAACTTAAGAACAGACAGAGAATAAAATTAAGATCTTACCTCACACAAACAAGAATAATCCGTAGGCTTCCAATTTTCCCTCTTCATTTTTATCAACCACTGTTGCCTCCTCAATGGATCTTTGGGGAAATCTTTCATCAAAAAGCCTTTCTTCGCACGAGGAACGACTATGAGGGACGAGAAATACGATAATGCAGCGTGCTCGATCCTCGAGAATGCTAGGTTATATTTATCCACGATGTAAACAAAGAAATTTAGCAATTTAATGGCTGATTTCGTCACGTGAACCAATCAAAAACGAGACACTCCATTGTCGCCACTGTCTTGTTAGAGTCACTGTAGTTTGGTTGAGTTTGCACTGCCATCTTTCGTCAGGTAACAGAAGTTACGCTAGCGTATGAAGAGGGCTCTTTAGTATCCTTTTGAACTTGTCCTATTTACAGTGACTCTAACAAGACAGTGGCGACAATGGAGTGTCTCGTTTTTGATTGGTCCACGTGACGAAATCCGCCATTAAATTGCTAAATTTCTTTGTTTACATCGTGGATAAATATAACCTAGCATTCTCGAGGATCGAGCACGCTGCATTATCGTATTTCTCGTCCCTCATAGTCGTTCCTCGTGCGAAGAAAGGCTTTTTGATGAAACATTTCCCCAAAGATCCATTGAGGAGGCAACAGTGGTTGATAAAAATGAAGAGGGAAAATTGGAAGCCTACGGATTATTCTTGTTTGTGTGAGGTAAGATCTTAATTTTATTCTCTGTCTGTTCTTAAGTTACAAAACATACATTTTAGGTTCATTTTGCTCTAAAAATGAGGGAGAAAACTAGAGTAGATAGACAACGGGCTTTAAAATCCAATGCTGTACCTACTCTCTTTTTATTTACACAACCTGCGAAAGTTAGAAAATCACCAAAAATAAGAAAACCAATATCTCCAGAAGAACAAGATATTTTACATTCAGGTGAGTACTGAAACTTACGAAGGTAAATCAGGTCATAAAAAGTTACATGTATAATCATGATATTAAGAGATTTCATTTTATCCCCAGATGATATGTCATCAGAAATCCCTGATACGATCCAATGAGGATGAAAATAATCCATCTACTTCTCCGGTGGATTTGAACAAAAGTTCTTCGCCTCAGACTACTAGCGATGATACTCCAATACCAAACATAACATTGGATTCCTCAGAAAAATTAAAGAAATTAGAGAAAATGTACTTACGAGAAAAGCTCAGGGCTAGGAAGTACAAAATGCTTCTCAGAAATTGCACAAAAAAATATAATTTATGAGATGAGAAACATCATTTATATTGTCTAATTTTGTATATATACATAGATATATGTATTCTATATGTAAATATTACAATATAAGTTTGAAATTTTGGTGTACTCTCTTTATTTTACAATGAATCGATATCATATCATCATATATCTTGGATAGGTATATGATAATGTATGAAGTAGTTAAGTTAGTTCACAGGTTTTCGACCAGGGGCAAGATATTCAAAACAAAGTCAAGTTGTTATTGGCTCTATATATTTTGTTACGAATTGTAACTTCTTCAGGAGCACAATTTGTAACGAATTATATAGATCCAATAACAGTTTGACTTTGATTTGAATATCTTTCCCCTGGTCGAAAGCCTGTGAAGTATCTACTTCAAAAATCACAACCGTGAAACATCAATTCATAATGTATGTACATATCTATAATGATGGACTTGGTGAATCATTAAAATAATGAAATAAATTTGTCATATTGAAAACTGTGCTTAAATATTGCTAGGATATTCTCCAGTTTTCACACTTCTGATTTGTCCTTCAAATGAAACCTTCGTTCATGGGGCAGTCCTGCAAATCTGTTGTTTATATAGAAATTTCAAATAATAAAACCTGAATTTTAAGAGATGTTATATTTCTTATACCTCTGAATAAAAAATCATTATTTCATTTTTTCTATTATCGTTTCAAACTTTCGAAACTATTACTTTCCACGAGCATTCACGTTTCGAAAGTCGTCTTTTTCCAAATTCCCATGCATATACGTGTAGAAAAAGAATAGAATGTCATTTTTCCGCACGCAAATAATGAATATAATCAAAATATATTCCAAATAAAATAGAAAGTCAAACGTCAAACTAATCAGCTGATTATGATTTAATCCGCCATTAAATTGCTAAATCAGAATGGGCGGGGCTTAGAGGCCCAATTGTCGCCACTGTCTTGTTAGAGTCACTGTAGTCCTATTGTCCTTTCATTTTGTATGTTTTTTTTTTGATTGTTTACCTGCGTTTTTGTTTGTTTTTCATTTTCCAAGAATTGAATTCTCTGCAAAAGAAGACAATTATTTTGTTTCAGAATTTCGTTTTTATCTCTTGTCTCTTCTAATAGTTCCTGTAGGTATTTTATGTGTATCATAAAATTATCTCTTTTCTCTCCATTCACTGGGCTATTTTGAGGTTGTTCCGGTAGTTTGTTGGTGTCATCACCTTCTGTAGTTTTATCACCAAGTTTCTTCACGAAGTTGTTCAGTGTTACACTCGATACATTATCAGGCAGTGTACCACTAATTATCAAATCGATTAGTTCATTCTTCCGCAATTTGTTCAGATCGTTCGCCATTGCCAACACGTCCGCACTCTCTGACATCTTGACTACTGACACATAAGAAGATCATGTTAACACAATACGTGGGACATGGATAGTATAGCGGTATAGGCTATGCATATAGGTTGTGAAGTTTACTATCATCAACGGTGTTCTATCATATCAGGAGGTTTGTATCGCCTAAGGATATAGTGTCCAAGGTTTATATGATGGCTTTTCCAACCTGGGTATATAAAGAATTTTTTCCAGTACTAATAATACGAATTACTTTTTCTATGACTTGCAGAATAATGAGCCGTTCCTAATTCCTTTTGTGCGGTAATCTTATGAAGATACGATTAAGTAATGGCAAATTCCGCTATTACCTTATCTCTTCTTTTCTTATATGTATATGCTTTATACAGGGTGACTGGTGACGTAAGGGACAACGGCTAAGTGGAGATAGAGGACCTCAAACTGAATGAGAATTTGGGTTTCAAATGTCCCATAAGGGTATTCGTTTCGGAGATATAGGGTGATTTATGAAAAAATGCTAGATCTATGAACTCCCATATCTTCGTTAATATGATATGTTTTTCGCTGATATTTTACATGTTTGTTCATACAGGCATTCTCTGTCAGCATAAGAAAAAAAAATTTAAAAAATTGCTGGCCCGTACTCAAAAATTTCAATTTACATGTCAAGTGAGAAATATCACATGGTAGGTATATGAGATAAAATAAAATCAAATAGAAATTTTGAAAGAGGGAAAAAAACTGATGATATATCTGTTTTTTGTTTGAATGGCACAAATTTTCTTTCGTTTCTATGATATGTTGAAGTAAGAAAATTACAATATTTTTATATTCAAATCATGAAAATTAGTACTACTGATAGAAAAAACCTTGAATTCGAGGCGCTAGAATGAGCCTGGCATCAAAATATTTGCTTACTTGATTTTTTTATGAATCATATTTGCGACTTTTTCTATTTTTGTGTTTGAGTATCCAACTCTATCATCACCCCATCTACAACAAATTTTATTTTGAAATTTTTTATGGCATCGAAATATTAATTGATAAAAATAGATTTTAAGATTTGAAGAAATATTTTGATGCCAGGCTCATTCTAGCGCCTCGAATAGTAGTACTAATTTTCATTATTTGAATATAAAAATATTGTAATTTTTTTACTTCAACATATCATAGAAACGAAAGAAAATTTGTACCATTCAAACAAAAAACAGATATTTCATCAGTTTTTTTCCCTCTTTCCAAATTTCTATTTGATTTTATTTTATCTCATATACCGTGTGATATTTCTCACTTGACATGTAAATTGAAATTTTTGAGTAAAAAGTATTGAGTATAAAAGAAAGATGTTGGTTGCACCATTTATATCTCGAGATCGGATAGACTGTTTGTTATGAAACTTCATATATGGATTCGTCTACGGTCTGGTTATTATAAAATATAATAAAACTCTGAAAAAATCGATGAAAATTTTACTTATACAGGAAATGCTTTTCCTTCTTTCGAGTAAGGCCACTAGGTGTCGCTACAGTTAGACAGCGATGTAAACATATAGTGTGTAATTTGGGTTGCCTCCAACTCTGCGCTGTTTACCAAAGCCGAAATGTCTTAGCGTTAGATTACAGATTTCTAAAATGATGAGATTTCGTTGAGATATGTCTGATATGAGAGTAGTTTCGTTCTTACCACTTCAGGTGGCGCTATTCAGACATTATGACTGATTATTATTAGTTATTTTCACATCTTTATTCATTCAAAATAACGTAATCGTGAAGGTGTTGACATCAATTACTGTATAATTTGCATAGAATTCTATCAAAGTGAATTTTTATCGAAATTTCAAGTAAATCGCATTTTGTCGATCAGTTTCAATCGTGAGTTGTCCATTATTCTCATCTTTTCTCATGATTTTTGAAATGTTTTTGAATTTCTGTTTGGGTAATAAATATATTTGCGGAAATAACTGAATACAAAATAGCCATAATTAGTAATTGACATTATTATATTTGTGTTTCTGTTATGTGTGACAGCTCATATCCATGGAAACACGGAAATCTCGCCCAAGGGCGGATATAGCTTTTTTTTCATGGGGGGGGGTAATAACGATAAAAAATCAGGTACACAATGTATGAAATATTTTATGTGCACCACATTGTGTAACTTCGATACTCATGGGGGGTGATCTGAGTTTCATCTAGCATCAACTCGATTCGACAATTCAAAAATCAGAGAACCAAGCCGTTGATCTCCGATCACCGGTGATGACGATTTGTGAAATTCATCGTAACTATCATTTAGGCGTAACAAAGTTCGCCGGGCCAGCTAGCTTGTATGTTCCAAATTTCAATAAATTCTGTCCAGATACAGTTTGGTAAAGTTTTCAAAAATAAATCATTTATTATTAATATCTACAATACCACTTCAGATATTTTGACGAAATTTGTCATACATGGACTATGAATCAAGAGGCATTTTTTAATGTATCACTTTTTTTTTATTCCTACCAGTGGCGTTCGTACGTAACTTGACCTGCCTATTTTGGCAGACATTGATGGTACGCCACAGATTTTTCCTAAAATTAAATTCATTTTTGAAATTTACAAACATTTCTCACCAAAATTGATCACTTGATTTTTTTCAATCCGATGCTTTCGCTTAAAAAATGAAAACTGTTTCTCTGCATTGAAATAAATTACACTATGTTTGTAAGTAAGGAAGAATTGGTTCTTATCGTAGTAGGCTGTGGCCAAGAATTGATATTTGGTGTGATCACTTCATGTCTTTGAATATTAATATTTAGATATCAATAATGAATGATTTATTTTTGAATACTTTACCACCCTATTGTATATCAAAAGGAAAGACGTTTAGGACATAGGATATTGACATTCAATTAGGAAATACCCTGTATAAACATTTTCATCAAAATATTTGCTCTTCTCATCATCCTGTTCAGCCTACAATCAAATAGTATTATGTGTTGATCATTATAGTGTTAATTTTATACAAAAATTTTAATTTATTGCTTATAATCGAATGGAACATGTGATGAATGAATGTTGGTTTGAAATCGATCCAAATAATGTTTTCTACAATTGGCAATGCTCAACTCTGTAATTATGTCCAATAATAATAATAAAAATATCTGAAAAATTACTCATGACTATGTTTTATAACACATTTTGAATTGTTTGTGGGAGAATAATTTAACAATTCATGTTTACATTTTCGTATATTTAGTCTACTTCTTGAGGATAATATTTTTTTTCAGAAAAAACAGGAAATTGTTTCCCTCATTTTCATTTCCCTTTATTTGTCCATGAGTTTCGATTTTTTCTCTGAATATAACTAATACTTCATCAAATAATGATATCAATGTGCCCATTTCTGTGATCTATCTTGCATGCGATCTTTTGATCTTTCTGATATATCTCATATGCGAATTCTCTTCAAAGGTAGTTCTACTGGCTTACTAGTATATGTAATCTAATGGAATCAATAAATATTATTATTATTCTTCATCATCGATCTCCCGGTCTCAGCTCGAGCTGGTATTACTTCTATGAACCAGTGAAAAAACATTTCAGTTCCTCCCACTAGTTCAGGAATTTCCGCACGATGTGACAGGTTTGCAAAGCTACAGCCTGCTGTGCATATCCCGCGATCCTCTGGGATATCTCGATCTTTTGAAGATTTTTCTTGAATGACTTGGACATGACTCCCTCAGCCGAAATCACCAATGGTATAATAGTGACTTTCGAAAATTGCCACATATTCTTCAGCTCAATTGTCAAGTTCTCGTACTTCGTTATTTTTTCCGACTCCGTTCTTCCGATGTCATGAGTCAATGGTACTGCCACATCAATTATCACCCCATACTTCTGATCCTCCTCAATGAATACAACGTCCGGTCTATTATAGTCCACTGATCTATCTGTTGTTATGGGTCTGTCCCAATAGAGAACCGCTGTGTCCGTTTCCAACACTGCTGCAGGTTGATACACATAGTATGGCGGACAAGTATCCAAAAAACCATGTCTAAGAGCTAACTGCTGGTGGACAATTTTTGCCACTTGGTTGTGTCGGCCCAGATATGCGTTGTCGGCAAGAACTCGACAGCCTGCTATTATATGTTCGATAGACTCGCCAACTGCGCCGCACTTCCTGCATTTGTCCTCCACGTTCAGCTTCAAACAGTGCTTCTCATAGTTGCGAGTTCTTATGACTCGGTCTTGGATAGCCGTCAGGAATCTCTCAGTTTCAGGATACAATTGTCCCGCATTCAACTACGACAAAGAAGCTAATTTATCGACATTTTCCCCCTCAAGGTGTTTGGGAAATCTTCCGTGCAGAGCTTGTTCCCGCCATATACTTATATCTTCGCTTCTCGTGGTGATATCGAATGTCATTTCTCTGTGTTGTAGGTTCAGATGTGTGTATCCCTTATCCTCTATTGTCACCAATTTCATCAGGCTATCTTCAGACTCGAGCAGTCGCTGCCTCAAGTTTTTCTCCTGGGTTCTGCAGAGTTTATAGATGTTCAACAGACCTCGTCCACCATCTCTCCTGGGTAGATAAAGCCTTTTCACCGATGCGTTGGTGTGCAAATATCGGAACTTTGTCATTAGGCGGCGGGTGAGTCGGTCCAACTCATTCAGATCAGAGTCTGACCACTTCAAGACTCCGAAAGTGTAGGCCAGAGCAGGCGTAGCCCAGGAGTTCAAGGCATCGATCTGGTTTCTAGCAGACAGCTTGGTGTTGAGCACTTTGGTTACCCTGTTCTTATATTTCGCAGTGAACTTAGCTTTCAAACGGGTGTGGTCAATCCGTTGATTTTGAGGAATGCCCAGATACTTGTAGGTCTCTTCTGGCAACATACTGTGGATGTCCTGAAATTGTTCCTGAGTGTTCTCCATTTTACCCTTCCTGATGTTGACTCTAGCGCATTTGTCGAGACCGAAAGACATGTCAATGTCTTTGCTGAAGGAGCGCACTATATCTATCAGCGAGTGAAGTTGATTTTGGTTCTCGCCGAATAGTTTCAGATCATCCATATACAATAAATGGGTGAGTTTTCGCGGATTCCTCATTGCTGGTCTGTACCCCATGTTGGAGTTTCTCAAAAGAGAAGATAGAGGTTTCAGTGCTATACAAAACTACATCGGCGACAGGGCATCTCCCTGAAATATCCCCCTCAATCATTTCACGGTTCCAGCATTGATGTTGTTTATAAGAGTATTCGTTTTCCATGTACTCATTAGATGTTGGAGCACGCCTCTTATTTTCGGGCAGATCTTATAAATCTCCAGTACTTTCACAAGCCAATCGTGGGGTACCGTATCGAAGGCCTTCTGATAGTCGATATAACATAGACTTAAATTCCTTCTTCTCGCTTGGGCTTGCTTTAACACTACAGCGTCTATGGTGAGTTGATGTTTGCATCCTGCCGATCCTCTTGAGCAGCCTTTCTGTTCTTCTTCCAGAATGTTGTTGGTTTCACAGTGACGATATATCGCATTATTCACAAGGGTTGTGAACAGCTTGTACACCACCGACAAACACGTTATGGGTCGGTAGTTTTCTGGCTTGCTGCGATCTCCTCTTTTGTGAAGCATATAGGTATTGCTTTGAGTAAGGAAAGTAGGTATCTTGAAGGGGTCTTCCAGTGCCTCCGAAAAACATCTAGCCAGACTTGGGAAACATGCTGGAAATTGTTTAACCCAGAAGTTGTGAAGTCGGTCGGGTCCTGGCGCCTTCCAGTTACTAGTGATTTTGACAATGTTGGAAATTTCTTCGACTGTGACAAGATCTGTCTTCATCTCAACGATTTCTGAGGCCTGGTGTTCAATGTCCGTAAGCCAGCTAGTATTCCTCTGAAGTTGACCACTCTCCGACCATAGAGAACTCCAATATTGCCGAAATTCGTCATTGTTGATGTCAGCATGCTGATTGGAGGAGATTTCGGATGGCTTTTCAAGACTTCTGAAGAACTTCCTTCTGTCTCTCAAATATTCAGCGTTTTGTTGTTTTCGCTTTGTTAGCTCATTGTATCTTCGCAGGCGAGCACCTTTCGCTTTAGCTTGCTGTCTCAAGCGATCTTTCAGATCAACTATCAACTCTTTATGTCGTGGGGATTCCAGGTCCAGCCCTGCGGATGTGGCTATTTTTCGCACTTTGTTCAATACTTTACGCGATTTATTATCCTTCAGGAACTCATCCAAGTCATCAACTTTTCCTCGAAGTTTATCGACGTCCTGCATTAATCTTCTTTTCCAGGCAGGAGTTTGATTTTTAACTTTCTGTTCACTGGTTCTGGGGATGTAGATCTTTTGCCCATTTTGTCCGATTACTGTGATGGCAGCACAGTACAGAGATAAGTGGACTTGTTCCAACGTCCATTGAGTGCTCAGGTGTTCTGCCAATATTTCGTTGAGCCACTCGATGTTATTTTTGGCCGTAGAGTTGAAGTTCAATTTTGGTAGGATGGGGCGGTTGAGCGGATCAGTATATTCGTATTGCGCCAGGTTACTATAGAAGGTGTCATACAGTTGGCGATATTGTGGGGAGTCTTGGTGAGCAATTCGTGTGACAGACAGGTCCCTGGCCGTATCTGGTGGTCTCTCCAGCGGCTCCGTGGGTTCTTCATTCTGACTTCCGACAATCTGTTCTTGATTGATTGTGTAGCCCATTTCTCTCTTGATCTCATCTAGTTCCTGTCTTGTCAAGTAGCCTTTTCGTATAATAACATTTTTACGATCCGCAATGTTCCCTTCCGTTAGCTGGAGTTCTGGATGTCTCTTGGTGAATTCAGTATAGAGGGAGTATCTCCATCCAGGAAGTGGTTTGTCATCGCAATTGTTCACGTAATAAAAAGCTCGCATTACTTCAATATTCATTTCGCGGCTCCACTTGATACGTGCGTTGCGAGCTCCCCTGCGGGCAGTCCTCCTCACGGTGGTCGAGCCAGCAGGTGGAGTGGCATTTCGATCTTCTGCCATGATATCGGTTTCCACTTCTCGTTGCTGTTGTGGTGCTGTATTTTGTTGAATGACAGGAGCCCGCTTCCTCAGCACGCTTCCACCGACGGATCGCATGCTGTCATGTCCAGCGCCGGCTGCGGACATGCCCTGGCGCTCCCCAGGCAGCGACTCTCTTCCGAGGCTTACTTCATTCACCATTTTCATGGGTTTGCCACCATTTACCCTTGGTGGCCCAGGTAACTCGGGCCGTGGGGACGTCAACCCCCATGTAGCATGGCATAAACCACACCACACCCGTGCGGTTTTATTATTATTTTTTTTTAACGTCCGTGTGAGGGAAAAACCCCTTTATGGGCACCGAGAGGGTCCGCACTCTCGGTAGTGTGAGAATCCTGGATCTTGTTTGGCTACTCACTAAAAAACCCCTCACACTTCAATGGAGGAGTTCTTCATCCTGCCCTCGCAGCGTCCCTTAACAAAAGAGACGAGCTGCAAGTGGCTCCTAGAGTTCATGGGACCTGATGATATGGAGTGACCCGAGCAACACTGCTTTCTGCATTCTGTGCGCCAATACCTCGGCCAGTGATCTGCAGACCGGAATAATCTTCAGTTCATCCACATAGTTAGCTCTCATTCCACCGAGACATCCTATGATAAGTACGACCATCCTAATTTTATGACCTGGGTATAAAGTTCCAAGCTCGAACATAAGGTCTTTGTATTTTTGCCTCTTCTGTTGTTCCTTCATCACAACATTATTTTCAGCAGGGGAGGAGAATTCCACGACAAATAACTCCTTCAGCTCCTTGTCCAGCAGAAGTATGTCTGACTTAACAGCATTGATCTGTCGTGTTGTTGAGACAGGATAGTTCCAGCATATCCGAGCTCTTTCGTTCTGGACCACCGCTTCAATCTCCAGAGGCATATATGGTAGCACCGGTTCTTTGTCTATCCCATACGCGGCTCTCAGATGGAAGTATAGAATTCGGAGTGCCGCGTTGTGTCTCTCTACATACCCCGATGGAGCATGGACTCTGCAGGCGGAAAGGATGTGCATAATCGTTTCCTGTTGCACATGGCAAGCCCTGCAAGTTGTTAGGGTGTCCATTTTCATGATGTTTTTTTTTATATCATCTCGTATTCAGTACTCCATCTTGACACGCCATCACAAATCCTTCTGTCTCTGACTTAAGGCTAGCTGACTTTAGAAAGGCGAAAGACAATTCTTCAGACAGGTCCTGGTCTTTTAAACTCCTGAAATATATGGAGTGCAAGGTCTTAAGCTGAATACAGATTACTCTGACGTGACGTGTAAGGACGTCACGTCAGACGTGTAATGTGCTCCCATTAGCCTAATATGAACGTGAACGTCAAAATGTGAGTGATATAAAAATGCAACACATTGTTCTGTGCGTTCACGTTCATATCAGGCCAATGGGAGCACAGTACACGTCTGACGTGACGTCCTTACACGTCACGTCAGAGTAATCTGTATTCAGCTTTACTCATATGATGTTCGAGTAATGTATCTGACAGACTTTCGGATCAGTCTTGCTAGGCTTCTTTGGTCCGCTTGAGTGACCGGTGCTTCAGCGAGCTCAGGATTGATCGATACGCCGGTTATGCTGAGCTTATCCAGGGCCCTTTGCGCAGCTCGGAATAGGAAGGCTCCATGGTTCGCAATTTCATGCTGAGCGACAAATTTCAGAAGCGGATCTTCACTCCTTAGAATCCTTACTGCAATTTCCAATGTTTGTTGATAGTGTTGATATTCCAAACATTGCAATCCTCTACCCCCACGGCTTCGGGAAAGGTATATTCTCTGTATTTAGCTGTTGGGATGTAGGCTACGATTCATGTTCATCGTTTTCCTTGTTAACCTATCAAGATCGAGGAGCTCGTTTACCGTCCAGTTCCCCACTCCGAAAGAGTAGGTGAGAATCGGGATGGCTAGCATATTTGTAGCAGATACTTTATTCTTTCCTGACAGCTGCGATTTCCAAATGTCTCTCAGCTTCTTTTTGTAGCTGGCTGTTAAGTCTTCCTTTCTCTGGGTTGTCTCCAGTACACCCCTCTGTTTCATCCCAAGAAACTTTTAAGTTTCTCCGTCTTCGAGATGTCGAAAAGTCATTCCATCTTCCAGTAGAATATCTTCTCCTGCATCTTCAGCTTTTCCCCTGCGCAGATGGAATACAGCACACTTGTCCAAACCGAATGACATTCCTATGGCTGAGGTGTAGTCTGAAACGATATTCCGCAGTTGCTGTAGTGCGGACTCGAAGGGAGCGTAGAGCTTCAAGTCGTCCACGTATAAGAGATGAGAGATCAGGTGGTTCCTTCTGCCTGGTGGACCGGCCTTGTATCCTATTTTGCTCTCCCTCAACTCAATTGTTAGTGGTATGAATGTGTTATGCAGAATAATAGCTGGCTTAGCGAATCTCCCTGAAAAACTCCTCTCCTGTATCTCACCCATCCCGTATATACGGTTCGACCCTCTGCTCGGATGGCAAACTTCGTTTTCCACAGCGCTATGATGTTTTCTATTGCGTGGATGATGTTAGCATGGACTTTCAGCATTTGTAATAGCCGTATTATCAGTTCGTGCGGCGAGGTGTCATATGCTTTCGCGTAGTCCAACCATGATGTGTGCAGGTCGCGCTTGTAGTATCTGGCGTCTAGACATACGCTCTTGTCTATGAGCAAGTTGTCCTTGCATCCTTGCACTCCTTTCTTTGCTCCCCTCTGTTCGTAGATACTTTTCCACACTGGTCCAATAACCCTCAGTATTTGATCCTGAATTACACTTGTGAGGATCTTATACAGTGTATTGAGGCAAGTGATTGGGCGATAGTTCTTGGGTTGCCCTAAATCACCTGATTTTGGTATCAGCACTGTTCTACCCTACACTTACCATGACGGAATCGGTTCACGGCGAGTCAGCATCCCGCTGAATAATCTTGCCAGGTGTTGATGTGTAGCTGGAAAACTCTTCCACCAGTAGTTTTGAATACCGTCCAGTCCACGTGCTGTGAAATCACGCTTGTTCTTAAGGGCTTGTCTAATATTTTCGGTCGATATTTCAGAAAGTTCATCGTTCTGCTGTTGGTTTTGATCACACATCTGCTGGAATCTGAGAAGTGCTGGAGTATCCCTGATTTCTGCTTGTTGTTCATACAGACTTTTCCAAAATTCTTCGACCTCCTGCAGTGATGGTGGGTTCTGTGCCCTTTGTTGTTGGGACTGAAATAGTTTCGATGGTTCTGCGGTGAAGGTGTTGTTATCTTCAATCCATTTTTGCCTTTTTATTAGTTTCTTCCTCGCTTCAGCAAGTGATCTTATTTTATCTACAGCTTTCTGCTTCAGTAGATGGACTGTGGGCAAGTCTACTCTATGATGTATGGAACGAAGCTCCTCAATCATTTCCTTCATTTTCTTGCTTGATTCAATTTTGCCTCTCAGAACATCCATGATACATTGGTACCAAGATGCCTGCTGCCTCATTGATTTTATTTTGATGTCAAGCCGACTGAGTCTTAACCTATGCTTATCGTTCTTCGTAGCTGTACTTTTCGGTGGACATAGAAGTGGAGCGGCCGCTCTCACTGCAGCCACCACATCTTCTAGTGAACAGGTCTCGTTAAGATGATCTCGAATTACTTTATCCAATACGGCTAGATCTTCAGCCTTATGTCTTGATTTTATTCGGGTGGCCTTGACCAGTGGATTTCTGACAGCAGCCTCAAATGCTTCCCTTGTATTGACGATTAACTTCGGAACATCTCTCACCGTTCTTGGCATCTGTTGCTGTTGATCTGAAGCATCTGTCACCTGCTCTTCAGCGTGTTCTATTTCTGGAACATCTCTCAGTTGTTCCGCTCTTGGCCTTGCCCTCAGGGCTGTTGCTTGGTGTTGTTGGTTTGGAGCATCTGTCACAAGCTCTTCACCGTGTTCTATTTCTGGAACATCTCTCACTTGTTCCACTCTTGGCTTTACCCCCAGGACTATTGCTTGGTGTTGTTGGTTTGGAGCATCTGTCATCTGCTCTTCACCGTGTTCTATTTCTGGAACATCTCTCACTTGTTCCTTTCTTGGCCTTGCTCCCAGGGCTATTGCTTGATGTTGTTGGTTTGGAGCATCTGTCACCTGCTCTTCACCGTGTTCTATTTCGGGAACATCTCTCACATGTTCTGTTATTGACCTGTTGGAGCGTGTACCAGTCCCGGTTCGGCTCGCAATATTTCTCACTAGGGCTACAGCTTGTTCTTCAGCTGTGTAAATCGTCAATTGCTGATGTTGGCTCGAAGCATCTGTCACCTGCTCCTCAGCTTGCTGTTTCGTCCTTTCTTGCTCTTAAGGCCACCATAAGATTCCTCTTCTTTTGATCTGATCTCTAAGGTTTTGCTGCGTCATGAAGTCAAGGTCTGGATAATTTTCGCACCACAGACCATGAAGCCTATTCATGTACCCTCGTCTTTCGGGTCTAGATCTTCTGTATAGCGCTGTCAGCAGGGTATGTTGCTCGGGCGTCCACTTGTGGCGTCCCCTTTGTGCCATCCTGTTTCGGATGCCGGTTCCGACTACGGGCTGCTCTTTCGAACGTTGAATCCCTATGCGACCGACAACCTAAACTCTCTCCTCGTCGATGTCCTCCTCGTCTAAAAAGGCATAGCTTCTTGTATGGCAGGCGCCTGCCTTCTCAGCATCCTGCCGTTGCTGTCACGTCCAGCACCAACTCCAGACGCGCCCTGACGATCCCCAGGCAGCGACTGTTTTCCGAGGCTTAGTTTATATCTTTCCGACATCGGTTGAGAGTGACCGGGGTCCGCGGGATTGTCACACCCGTACACTACGAAGTAGAACCCCCCGTGCGGGTTTGCCACCATTTACCCTTGGTGGCCCAGGTAACTCGGGCCGTGGGGACGTCACCCCCCATGTGGCATGGCAGAAACCACACCACACCCGTGCGGTTTTATTATTTTTATTATTATTCTTTATCATCGGTCTCCCGGTCTCAGCTCGAGCTGGTATTACTTCTATGCAGTGGCGCAGCCAGAATTTTCGTTCGGGGGGGGCCCGATGCAAATATTCAAGGAGAAAAAAACATTTGGCGTTTCAATGATTTATTAGAAATAAATGACTTTCACATAATAAAATACTCATACTTAAAATAAAAACCGTTATAAGAAGATTTTAAATGAATTCTCCGTTTTTTTTTCGCCATTTGGTCCAAAATTTCCTCAACAGTTATACATCCCAAGCCTATTAGACGTTTCTGGAGAACTGGACATATTTGAAATCTGAAAATTGGGATTATGATATTGTTCGAAATTCTCTACAGACCTAAAATATTATCAGAGCCATAGCTCTTCCGGTTATACAGGCAGTGAAAATAAATTTGTGAAAATAAAATAAATTTGTGAAAATAAATTTGTACGACATGAATCTAGAAAAGCTCGAATAACTCGAAAATTACTGAATTTAGGAGCAAGAGCATCTGAGAGTACAATCATTATTTTTCTTCGCAGAATCCAACGCAATCATAAAAAAATAGGGTTCTAGTTTGAAAATCAGAAGTTATGGCCAATTGTCGATCACAGTTTTCGACACAAAATTTGGAACACCCTGTGATGATATTTATGAAATTCAAAAGATGCATGACCTTTCCACGTTCTTCTACTTTGACGTTGTGAGAACGGTTCACACTCGGGATGATCAGAATAAGAAAAATGCGCATAATACGGGCTATGAATATTTGACTTTGAATGAATTCAATGGTTTCAACAGAAATGTATTCAGCCTGGGATACTCCATCATATCAGAAACGAAAAGATTGAAAAAAAATTTTTTTAGCAAATTTATTTTTACTCCCTGTATAACCGGAAGGTCCGGAAGTGCTCTGGCCCTGAAAATATTTTAGGTCTGTAGAGAATTTCGAACAATATCATAATCCCAATTTTCAGATTTCAAATACGTCCAGATCTCCAGAAACGTCTAATAGGCACTCGAACTTGGGACACCCTGTATTTATATCTTGATTGGTATAAAGAACCGCTAAACTATTCAGTCTCTCCTCCTCCATGGTGTTACGAAGATAATTCTTCGAATACTTCAAATTTGAAAATGACCTCTCAGCTGATGCGGTTGAAATAGGCAAAGTTAAGAAAATTTGTAAAATCCTCTTTATATTTGGAAATATATTAGCATCACATTCAGAATACCTTTGAAGAAGATCATCTCTCAAATTTTTGTTGGCATTAATTTTATACCACATCTGAAGCTCTGTTTTTAATGATATGTGGCTGCAAAACTCCTCGATAAACACATCTGTATAGAGGCTGTGGAGTTCCAAAAAAGACTTCAACTGGCTATCGAAGTCTTGATCGTTATCAGGAAATAGGCATTCAAAATTCGTTATTATCTGTTTATGTTTTGAAAACCGATTCTGGAGATTTGTTATGATGCCATGCAAAAACGGAATAAAAATCGTTATTCTGTTATTCTCTTTCTGGTTGATAAAAAATGTCCAATTCACAATCAATATCTTTTCTGAAATCTGGTGATCATTTCTAAAATACCTTTCCAATATATATGTGTACCTAGCTAGACTCATTTTCAAAAGGTTGATCATTATGTTCTTGCTGGGAAGCAGAATCAATTAGGTTCTGGAAATTGACTGTATCCATGAATATCCTTCAGCTATTTTAAATAAAAAATTGAAGATGTGCTTAAATTCAACTGTTTCTACTGATATACAGGTAGAGAAGTTTGCAAGCAGAAAAATCTCGGGGGGGGCCCGGGCCCCTCGGCTGCGCCCCTGCTTCTATGAACCAGTGACAAAACATTTCAGTTCCTCCCACTAGTTCAGAAATTTCCGCACGATCTGACAGGTTTGCAAAGCTACAGCCTGCTGTGCATATCCCGCGATCCTCTGGGATACCTCGATCTTTTGAAGGTTTTTCTTCTCCATCCAGGAAGTGGTTTGTCCTCGCAATCGTTTACGTAATGAAAAGCTCGCATTACTTCAATATTCATTTCGCGGCTCCACTGGATACGTGCGTTGTGAGCTCCCCTGCGGGCAGTCCTCCTCACGGTGGTCGAGCCAGCAGGTGGAGTGGCATCTCGATCTTCTGCCATGATATCGGTTTCCACTTCTCGTTCATGGGTATTATTATTATGATCGTGGACTTATTCACTCTCTCGGCATACGGCCGGATAAATTTACCTTTCCCAGATACAATAATCAAAGGGAATAGGCTCGATCACGATACACTTGACAAAAATTTACGAACAATTCTACAGGTATTGAGAATAACAGCTTTTTGCATTTCAATGTAGCTGTTCACATTTAATTCTAATTTGTTCAGACTATTGTGTAAGCTCTTGGGTATCAATCCAGTCGACAAGATGATCACTGGAACGATATCAACCTTCTCTAGGTGCCACATTCCCTTGATCTCGAAAGCCAGGTCTGTTTACTTGCTTATCTTCTCCTGGTACTTATTCAACATGTTGTTGTTGTTGGGCACAGCTACATCCACCAAAATTGCCTTTCTGACCCTCTTGTCGTAAACCACAATATCCGGCCTGTTATTCGTCACCGTTCTGTCAGTGATAATAGGCCTATCGTAGTATAGTCTAAAAGAGTCATTTTCTAATACAGGCAGCGGCTGATACTTATAATATGGCTTGTAGGAGTTGAGAAGTCCGAACTTGAGCGCCAATTTCTGGTGTATGATGTTGCACACTTGGTTATGTCGGTGGAGGTAATCAGTGTTGGCCAGTTGTTCGCAGCCAGAAGTTACATGCTGAATTGTTTCAGATTTTTTATGACACTTCCTACACATATCTGTTGGCACTGTACGGTCCTTCATGATGTATTTCTTGTAGTTGTTGGTGGAGATGACTTGATCTTGTATAGCCATCATTAAACCTTCCGTCTCAGGAAACAGTTCACCCTTCGACAACCATTTGTTGGATGAGGTTTTGTCAAAATGTGGCTGATTTAACTCATGGTGATGCCGTCCATGGAGTTCTTTTTTTGACCATTGTTCTAGCTTGTCAGTTTCAGAAAGAGATGGCAGATCCAGCAATTCATCTGCAGTAGCCAGAGTTGAAGGTGTGAACTTCTTATCAACCAAAGTAACAACTCTATGTAGATTGGAATTATTCGCCTTCTCAAAGAAGAATTCCCTGAGGTTTTTAATCTGGCGAGTGTGAAGGTTGACAATATCCGAAAGTCTCCGTCCTCCTTCCTTCCGTGGTAAAGTGGTTCTTAATACTGACGACCTTGGGTGATGACCTCTCTGTTTCGTCAGCATCGTTCTGGTTTGCCTTTGAATGTCCTCCAGATCTGTCCTGGTCCACTTGATAACTCCAAATGAATAAACCAGCACTGGGATTGCGTAGCTGTTGATGGCTTTGATGAGATTTCCAGAAGTCAACAGTGACTTCATCACCGTTCTCAGTCGGCCAGTATACTCCTCCCGGATTTTTGCCTTCGACTGCTTTTGCTCCAAACATCTAGCCTGTTGGTATCCCAGATATTTATAAGTTTCTCCATCCCTCATGGCTTGAAGTATATCTCCATTCGGTAGTTGTGATTCACCGTCCACGACTTTTCCCCTATGGATGTTCAGGGTTCTACATTTTTCAATGCCGAATTCCATTCGAACATCAGTTGAAAAAGAACTGACGGTTTTCAGAAGCTCATCCAATTGGTTCTTGTTTGCAGCATATAGTTTGATGTCGTCCATGTAGAGTAGGTGGGAAATAGTATGTTCTTTCCGCGCTGTCTTGATCTTAAATCCACATTTCGTTTCTTGGAGCATCGATGATAAAGGGTTCATTGCCAAACAGAACCATAATGGGCTCAAGGAGTCTCCTTGAAAGATCCCACGACGAATGGGGATTTCTTCGAGCTTAATCGTCTTGTTGTTCATAGTGACTTGTATTGATGTTCGCCACTGAGACATATTATTATGATCGTGGACTTATTCACTATCTCGGCATCCGGCCTGATAAATTTACCTTTCCCAGATACAATAATCAAAGGGAATAGGCTCGATCACGATACACTTGACAAAAATTTACGAACAATTCTACAGGTATTGAGAATAACAGCTTTTTGCATTTCAATGTAGCTGTTTTCATTTAATTCTAATTTGTTCAGACTATTGTGTAAGCTCTTGGGTATCAATCCAGTCGACGAGATGATCACTGGAACGATATCAACCTTCTCTAGGTGCCACATTTCCTTGATCTCGAAAGCCAGGTCTGTGTACTCGCTTATCTTCTCCTGGTACTTATTCAACATGTTGTTGTTGTTGGGCACAGCTACATCCACCAAAATTGCCTTTCTGACCCTCTTATCGTAAACCACAATATCCGGCCTGTTATTCGTAACCGTTCTGTCAGTGATAATAGGCCTATCGTAGTATAGTCTAAAAGAGTAATTTTCTAACACAGGCAGCGGCTGATACTTATAATACGGCTTGTAGGAGTTGAGAAGTCCGAACTTGGACGCCAATTTCTGGTGTATGATGTTGCACACTTGGTTATGTCGGTGGAGGTAATCAGTGTTGGCCAGTTGTTCGCAGCCAGAAGTTACATGCTGAATTGTTTCAAATTTCTGATGACACTTCCTACACATATCTGTTGGCAATGTACGGTCCTTCATGATGCATTTCTTGTAGTTGTTGGTGGAGATGACTTGATCTTGTATAGCCATCATAAAACCTTCCGTCTCAGGAAACAGTTCACCCTTCGACAACCATTTGTTGGATGAGGTTTTGTCAATATGTGGCTGATTTATCTCATGGTGATGCCGTCCATGGAGTTCTTTTTTGGACCATTGTTCTAGCTTGTCAGTTTCAGAAAGAGATGGCAGATCCAGCAATTCATCTGCAGTAGCCAGAGTTAAAGGTGTGAACTTCTTATCAACCAAAGTAACAACTCTGTGTAGATTGGAATTATTCGCCTTCTCAAAGAAGAATTCCCTGAGGTTTTTAATCTGGCGAGTGTGAAGGTTGACAATATCCGCAAGTCCCCGTCCTCCTTCCTTCCGTGGTAAAGTGGTTCTTAATACTGACGACCTTGGGTGATGACCTCTCTGTTTCGTCAGCATCGTTCTGGTTTGCCTTTGAATGTCCTCCAGATCTGTTTTGGTCCACTTGATAACTCCAACTGAATAGACCAGCACCGGGATTGCGTAGCTGTTGATGGCTTTGATGAGATTTCCAGAAGTCAACAGTGACTTCATCACCGTTCTCAGTCGGCCAGTATACTCCTCCCGGATTTTTGCCTTCGACTGCTTTTGCTCCAAACATCTAGCCTGTTGGTATCCCAGATATTTATAAGTTTCTCCATCCCTCATGGCTTGAAGTATATCTCCATTCGGTAGTTGTGATTCACCGTCCACGACTTTTCCCCTATGGATGTTCAGGGTTCTACATTTTTCAATGCCGAATTCCATTCGAACATCAGTTGAAAAAGAACTGACGGTTTTCAGAAGCTCATCCAATTGCTTCTTGTTTGCAGCATATATAGTTTGATGTCGTCCATGTAGAGTAGGTGGGAAATAGTATGTTCTTCTTAAATCCACATTTCGTTTCTTGGAGCATCGATGATAAAGGGTTCATTGCCAAACAGAACCATAATGGGCTCAAGGAGTCTCCTTGAAAGATCCCACGACGAATGGGGATTTTTTCGAGCTTAATCGTCTGGTTGTTCATAGTGACTTGTATTGATGTTCGCCACTGAGACATTGTCGTCCTCAAAAATTCCACCAAAACAGGATTGATTCCATAAATGTGCAGCACCTCGATGAGCCACGAATGAGCGGTGCTATCAAATGCCTTCTGATAATCGAGGAAGGCTGAGTGCAAGCTGCGTCCTTTCTCATGGGCCTGTTTCATGATCACTGAGTCGATGATGAGTTGTTCCTTGCACCCTTGGTGTTTTCTTCTGCATCCTTTCTGTTCTTCTGCCATAATGTTGTTTTCATCCAAATGTTGATATATTGGGTTGGATAAACATGAGGTGAGTATTTTGTACAGTGTTGAAAGACAAGTGATAGGTCTGTACTGCGATGGTTCTTGAGTCTTATAGCTTTTTGGAAGCATATAGGTTACTCCTTCGGTTAAGAATTTAGGAGCTGCTTGAGGATGTTGAAGTATATGCGTAAACTGTCTCGCTATGGCTTCATGCAGATGGCCAAATTTCTTGTACCAGAAGTTATGGATATTGTCGACTCCTGGAGCCTTCCATTTGCTTGCTTCCTTTAGTGCTGTCACCACTTCATCCACTGATATTTCTTCGAAGTTCATTTGTGGGATGTTCGTTCGATTTTTCTCCCTCCTGATCCAATCAGCATTCTCATTATGTTCCTTAGGCATCGACCACAGAGAACCCCAATAATTTTTTAATGATTGGGCTTCTGGCATAGCTCTGGTGACTTTGTTTGAGCTTTTGGTGATGTGTTTGTAGAAGTTTGCCTCGTTGCTGTGGAACAATTGGTTATGCTGTTTCCGTTGAGTGCATTTCAAATATCTGGATAGTCTTTTCGCCTTCGTTTGAAGTTTCTGTTTCAGAGTATCCACATATATGATGATGTGATGTTTGCTTTCAGATGTGTTCATGGTGTTATCAATCTTCTTCAGAATTTTTCTAACAAACGATTTCAGACGTCGTGACGGGGATTCATTCCGCAGGAACTCAGTAAGTCGGCCTATTTCCTTTCTGATTTTGTCGATGTCTTTCTCCAATCGGGTTTGCCATGGTGGTTTCTTTATGGTTCTTTCCCGTGTGTGATATTCGGGGGTGTGGACTTGTTGTTTGTGTAGTCGAAGGGTTGCTACTGCTCAACAATACACGAGAGTGTGTATTCCTTCCAGGCTGTTGAAGTCCTGAACGTGGTCATCGAAGGCTGCATTTACACTGGCCAGAATAATATTGGTGCTCTTGTTTGTTTTTAATTTAGGCAGCTTAGGGCGTTTTGTTGGATTGGCTCCCTGGAACTCAACCATGGCTGTGTTGAGTAGTGATCTTGCAGAGTGCGCATATTCCCCTGGTCCACTTGAATCAGACGGTACTTCCCCATTATCATTAGATTCCATATTCTGGATCTCATTCTGGTTTTGTTCTGGATGTGTTTCGATGTTAGCTCCAGTGTCGTTGCTCAGTTCCGTGAGGACTTCATCTCGTATACTCCTCAATGTGTCCGTAGAGAGTAGGTTGTTTTTCACAATAGTTCGTCGTTGATCTGATATCCTTTGTTCAGAAATGTGGTGGAGTTCTGGATATCTTTCTATGAATTCTTGATGCAATCCATATCGGTATGCTGTCATGTTCGATTCCAAGTGTGTGATCTTGTAGTAGGAGCGCATAATGAAGGAGTTCATTTCTTGGGTCCACTTCATGCGTTTCCTAGGGAGTCCAGCTCTCGTGGTCGCGGGCATAGTGACTTGCGTCGCCGTTGAAGCATCAAGAGTGGGTTGAGGCCTGTTGATAGCAGTTTCCTCTTGGTGGGGTGTTGCAGTAGCCCCACTCGGTATCACGCTGCTTCCGTCGTTATCCGAGGGAGACTGTGACTCATTTTTCGAACAAGACCCTCTTCCTAAATCTTGAACGCGACAGGAGGTTCTGGTGGTACAATGCCGATTCACCCGTTTGCTTCGTAAATTGTACATTCCATTGCTAGTGCATTTTATACCTACTGCCAGGTAGCTAGGGTACCTCGGGTGTGCTAAGCCCGTACTCCAGAAAACCATCCAGAGCCCCCTGAGGGGATATTATTATTATTATTATTCGATTCAATTTGATTATTGGAATGAACATACTGTGAACACAACTAAGGCAAGGTGGGGTAAGACGGGGTAGCGACGTTACATGGGGACCCTACCAAAAAAGATAATGCAGTGCCACTAGAAAATTTATTTTAATGCCATCTGACGGTATTCATCAGTACTAGTTAGAGTTAGTAAAATTTAGGTGGAGAAGTGCAGAGATCCACTTGGTAAGTATGTTTTTCTGAATTCAAGTGGTTTTATCTCATTATTGGCGTCTATAAAATACGTGACTCTTCATAATACAGGGTCTTTCACGAGGAACCTCACCCATATTTATACGGGAAACTACTGAACGCATTTTCATGAAATTCAGCACTTATAAGTATTTCACGATGCTGATGAAATCTAAAATATTTTCAAGGCATGAGCACCTCCGGTTTTTCCGGAAATGACGTCAACTTCCGTTTTTCAAATTAGAACACCATTTTTTTATTGCAGAAATAGATTCCTTAGAAAATTTCAAGTTATTTTGATGTAACGTTTTTCGGTTTTGGTTGGAAAATTCTCTCTGAGCGGGAAAATTCGAAAAAAAATCGAAAATAGAGCTCCGCTGAAACAAGAATAACTTCGAGGTTTTTGGATGGAAAATTTTCATTTTTATGATTTTTCGAGATGTAAGATTGATGTATCCACTTTGAAAATAGAAATCGCGATTCATGATACAGGGGGTGGAAAAATCGCTTTCAAAGTTAGGGATGACAAAATCGTGAAAAATCAATTTTTTCAAATAAGAACCCCATTTTTTTATGGCAGATATTGAATCTACGTTAAAAAATAATGTGAGTGTATGCATCACACCCTTGCCCTAAAATGGATATTTTTTGAGTTATTCACAAAAAACTGTTTTTCGTCTTGAATTTTCAGCTATTTCTTTTCCCTTTACGCCAAAAAGATGAAATTTTCAGGAACTGTTATTTGAACCATGTTGTAGATTTTTCACCCCTTCTTGAAACCGACTTCAAGTTACTATTAGGAGAACCATGGCAAACTCTCGCAGTTATAACTAGAGAAGATGCTCAAAGTTTTGACCGTTAATTTCTAGACATTTTTTTATAGGTCTCAGGAATGCTTCGTGCGTTGCTCTTCTTATTTCATCGGGAGGAAGAGATCTGCAAAAGTGTTTAAAAACCAAATTGAGTTTCAAAACTATGAATCTAAAAATCTAAACAAACCTGAACGCATTTCTGACTCGTTCTATGCAGACCTCTTTATCAGTCAGGGGAGTTGAGTAGACAATATTTTTATCCTACCCCAAACATAATAGTCTAAAGGAGTTAAATCGGGAGAACGTGGTGGCCAAAGATGTGGACCATTGTTCGCCAACCATCGATCTTCAAATAGCCTGTAGAGGATATTTGACACATTGAGTGAATTGTGTGGAGGCGCGCCATCTTGTTGATATCATAAGTCATTATGGTTCTGTACTAGCGGCTCAATTATTTGAGTGGCTGAGTGCCCTTGGCTCAGTGGTAGAGCGTTGGAATTAGGACCCAAAGGTCCGAAGTTCAATCCCGAGCTAGGAAAGAAATTTTCAAGTCTCGGTAGGGGCCACCATTCTCACTGTTGGGTCAAAAATTAACAGTGCTGTGCCTAAGGTGGCGTAAGGACACAGTTACAAAGCCTACGCAGAACACAACTGCTTACTCCGAACTCGGCACAAGTTACAAGCTTCGAAGCTTGTAGTTTCAGAGGGGTCTCCTCAGGAGACCTAGGAGTAGTCAGGATAAACAATTTATCATATCATACCATGTGTAGTGTTCTATCTTACCAGTTAAAGTCCCATCATAAATGTGAACATCGAGAATTGCATTATTTTTGATGGCGCAAAAAACATTGAAACTCCAGGTCTCTTGAAAGTTCCATTGTCTCAAGTGGTGGTTGTTCTCCTCATCCCAAAAATGACTGTTATGCATATTGAAAGAACCATTCTTTGTGAATTTAGATTCATCTGTCCAAATTATACAGTCCAAAAAGTTTTCCTTCTCTTGAAATCGAATCATCATAGCTTCGCAAAACTCTGTTCTCCTGACGAAATCAGTTTCCTTCAAATTCTGTACCCTATTGAATTTATATGGGTGCATTTTATGTTTTTTTAATATTCTCCAAACACTCGATTGAGATAATCCCAGATCAATCTCGGCATCTTTGAGAGAATTTTGAGGATTCACACGAAAATATGCAAGAACTGTAATTTCGTTGTTCTCATCTTCTACTACACTTTTTTCTCTGTGTATAGTTTTCTTAACGAAAGATTCGACATTTCTCAAGTTTGTCATGGTTCTGTAAGTTCTGTTAATGGTATCTCTTGTTGGTCTGGGTCGGTCAGGAAACCTCTCAATGAACAGTCGAATCGTTCTATCTACAACTTTATTACATTCTCCATGAAGTAGAATGAGATTTAAATAATCTTCATTGGTAAAATTAGGCATAGTGATCGATTTTATAACTTAATACGAATTATCACCAAATTAATAGTAAACAAATAATAATAAAGAGGAATTTGGCAGATGTAATTAATGATATCTATCATTAAAGAAAAAGAATGTAAAACATGGTAAGTTTTTGCATATGGTTCATAAGGAATTATTTATTTATCACTGGAGAGAAAATCGATGGCCGATTAGTTGAAATAAAGAGGTTTCCGATACAAATGCGAATCCAAATTCGCCATCTATTTAGGTACAACCTGTAACTTTTTCTCTTGCATATTAGGGTAGTAAAATCTAAAACATGTTTTAAGTAACAGTTCCTGAAAATTTCATCTTTTTGACGTGAAGGGAAAAGAAATAGCTGAAAATTCAAGACGAAAAACAGTCTTTTGTGAATAACTCAGAAAATATCCACTTAAGGGCAAGGGTATGATGCATGCACTCACATTATTTTTTAACGTAGATTCAATATCTGCCATAAAAAAATGGGGTTCTTATTTGAAAAAATTTATTTTTCTCGATTTTGTCATCCCTAACTTTGAAAGCGATTTTTTCACCCCCTGTATCATGAATCGCGATTTCGATTTTTAGAGTGGATACATCAATCTTACATCTTAAAAAATCCCAAAAATGAAAATTGTCCATCCAAAAACCTCGAAGTTATTCTTGTTTCAGCGGAGCTCTATTTTCGATTTTTTTTTCGAATTTTCCCGCTCAGAGAGAATTTTCCAACCAAAACTGAAAAATGTTACATCAAAATAACTTGAAATTTTCTAAGGAATCTATTTCTGCAATAAAAAAATGGTGTTCTAATTTGAAAAACGGAAGTTGACATCATTTCCGGAAAAACCGGAGGTGCTCATGCCTTGAAAATATTTTAGATTTCATCAGCATCGTGAAATACATATAAGTGCTGAATTTCATGAAAATAAGTACGTTCAGTAGTTTCCCGTATAAATATGGGTGAGGTTCCTCGTGAAAGACCCTGTATGTTATACAACGTGCGTGATATATTCTTCTATTAATGTTTGTTTATTTTACCATTCCAAACTCATAAATTCTTCTCGGTTTGCTTTGATCTATAACGTCGAAAAATACTATACAACTTATAAGTCCAGTTTGGGGAAGATGGGGTACCTACTTCGGGGCAAGACGGGGTTGGTACCCCATCTTACCCGCTGATTTGTTATTCTTTTTGGATTAGATTCCGTTCTAAATTATAAGTAAATGATTCTTTGGATGATGCAGCATTCCATCTGGTAAGCCCGAAACAGTTGATGCCATATCAACGAATGACCGAAAAAAGATCAAGACAAGTTCGGAGAACAGGAAAAGCAGCTATTATCACTGCTTCGCCATACAGGGTGGCCATTTTAAAACGAAACAGACGAGATTACAGACGAAATAAATTTTTTCGATAGAAATGCTCGGACAGGTCGATTTCTGTTTCGAGGGGGACAACTTAAGATGTAGGTTACGGACGCATAGCGCTTCAACCCTTGCTACTACAACCCTCACCCCCAATTTTTGAATAGGGAAGATGGGGTGAGTGATACCTCATTTGAAAGGTATTTTTATACTGATTTCAGCACAGTAATTGTTTTTTTCATTTTATGCATTAGTTCTCGAAATATTCTTAACTAAGTATTTAAAAATGAAGTGGTGTTTTCATGGCACTTGTAGTGTTTTTTTGTGAAAAATCGACATTTTGAGCTTCAGAACAACCATGACTGTGGCTTCCTTCCTCCAATCCACTGACATAGAAATCTTTAATCAGGATGTCGATTTTTCACAAAAAAACACTACAAGTGCCATGAAAACACCACTTCATTTTCAAATACTTAGTTAAGAATATTTCGAGAACTAATGCATAAAATGAAAAAACAAAAACTGTGCTGAAATCAGTATAAAAATACCTTTGAATTGAGGTATCACTCACCCCATCTTCCCTATTCAAAAATCGGGGGTGGGGGTTGTAGCAGCAAGGGTTGAAGCGCTATGCGTCCGTAACCTACATCTTAAGTTGTCCCCCTGGAAACAGAAATCGACCTGTCCGAGCATTTCTGTCGAAAAAATTTATTTCGTCTGTAATCTAGTCTGTTTCGTTTTCAAATGGCCACCCTGTATAAAACAGAAGAAGAGAAAAGACAAAACAGTTGAAAACCGAAATCTGATGTCTCAAGCGAAAAAAAAATGAAAAAAAACAAATAAGAGATGTCGAAAAACTAAAAAAGCTGAAGAAGAAGCTCAGGCATCAGAAGATACAGCATGTCTATACTGCCACGTTTCGTATTTTGAGTCTACCGCCACTTGCCAGGTTTGCGCTAATTGGATGCATTGTGGCTGTGCATGAGTGAAAGACAACGATGATGAAGCTGTCAATATGTGCCCATTAGGAGAAGATGAAGACGGTTGAATATTCTGTACCCCATCTTACCCAAGGGGGTACCCAGTCTTATACTAAGGTGGGGTAAAACGGGAAGATTTTGTTGTTTTTTGAATTAGATATTCAAATGAGAATAATTATTTTTTTTGTTTTGACTGATTATTATTGAAAAAAGAAATACCGATTATTTTCCCAATGAAAGTTCCGACATTGTGCAGTTATAAACAGCAGTTTTATTCAAGAAATGCCTTAAGGTCCCCGTCTTACCCCACCTTCCCCTACCTGGATCACAACCATTTCTTTTTCGGTGGCTCCTGGTGTCAAAGGATGAGTTTGTGCGTCATAATCGTTTTTCATCGAAAATTGGATATCCCAAACAAACAGAAATATTCATTTTTTATCTGAGAGCAGGTCATCGACTAAAATTATCTCTTCTTAAAAGGAGCAGGATTAAGGTAACGATAAATTATCGTAATGTTCTACTTGATTCAATTCGAGGAACTTTCTTTATTATTATCGAACAGTGATTTGCTAAAATTTATTCCCAGATAAAAGAACTGATCAGTTGAATTTCCATATCGCAATCTTATCCTATTATCAATTGTGTACTGAAGAGTTTCTTATCGTTTCATATATAACTTCAGTGTTTCACGAGTATGTGCTTGTAAATGTGTAGTCGTCGAGAATATTCGGTTAGAAATGTTTCCCTTAGTGCTGTTGATTTTATTGATAATGAGACCTGTAGAAAATGCAAATATTTTATTCGTTACTACATTTGCGTCAGTAAGTCATCAATCGGCTTTCCAGCCAATATGGAAAGAGCTTTCTCTGCGAGGACATAAAGTGACAGTTATCGCATCCCACCCGCTAAAGGATGAATCATTGACCAATCTGACCGAAATAGATACTAGTGAAGTCCACAAGCAATCTATGAAGAATATACCGAAGAGTTTCGTGAAATCTATGACACAGAAGCCAACTTTCCTATCGACAATACTCAAGGACGCGTTCGCTACCAGATTTTTTTCGGAATCGAATAGTCGTCTGCTGAAATTCAAAAAAGTCCAAGAGCTAATAAAAGGAGATCAGAAATTCGATTTGGTAATAGCTGAATGGCTGTTTCCGACCGTTTCTGCGTTTTCTGCTAGATTCAATTGTCCATTTATAGGAGTTACATCTTTGGGTGCACCTATTGTGGCGCTGGATACTGTTGGAAATCCATCTCATCCAATATTATCACCAGATCATAATCTTCCTATTGGGAGAGAGCTTTCATTCAGGGATCGAGTTTTATCCACTATATATTCAATTTATGTAAGAGTTTATTATCATTGGGTGGTTCTTCCCAGAGAAGACAGAACAATCAAGGAGATTTTTGGAGAACACATGCCCTATATCGGGGAAATAGAACGTAATGTTAGTTTGATATTACTCAACAGAAACACAGTTTTTCACAAAATAATGCCAGTTCTTCCAAACGTAATCGAGCTTGGACGTGTGAGGAAGGTTAAATTTGAGAAACCACTAGATACCGTAAGTAAAGAAAAAATTATTCAATGAAATTATGTGATGTGGTATTGACCACATTGCAGCAATGTTCGATACTTTGCACGAATAAAAACACACGCTATTTTGAATTCAATGGAAATATATCCGGTTTACAGTCAACAAAATCCTTGATTTCCATTAATCCCTTTATTGTTACAAATACTAAGTATGTATGTGACAATAAAGGGATTAAAGTAAATACAGGATTAAAGTGAATACAGGATTTTGTTGACTGTGAACCCGATATATTGTCATTGAACTTGAGAAACTGTCGGGAATTGCACTTAGCTGACTCAGCTAACCATATTTTAAACTCGATCATATATCGATTCAACGACTATGAGCAAAGTTGGTTCAACTTTGGGCTATGCATGGCCATTCGTCATTACAGGCCATCATTGTCAACAAACGAAATCATTTTAACATAATGGTGCCTAGAACCTACCCCGTCTGAACTAGGGTGAGATTTATCTATAACTAGCTGGCCCGGCGAACTTTGTTTTGCCCAACTTATACTCACGGTGGATTTCATAAATCGTAATCACCGGTGATCGGAGATTAACGGCTTGGTTCTCTGATCGAGTTGATTCTAGATCAAACTCCGATCACCGGGCTACGTTCATAAACTTACTCAGAGTAAGGATAGTTTACTTCCGTCAAATTTTCTAAAATTTTGGTATAACGTAGTACTCGACCTACTGATCAAAAGTGTCCATTGCCCCAATTCAATCCTATGACCAGTTTTTGAGATACAGGGCGTTGAAGTTGAGAATTACCCACTTTTACTACGCCCGTATCTCGGAACAGAATCGAATAAACTTCAATTTTTCTCAAGAAACATTTCAACATTTCATTACATCCCCAGGAAGCAACCTTATAGAGAAATATGCCCGAAAAACGTTACGAATACAGGGTTTTCCATAATTGAATGCATGCCCGATTTTGAAAGTATAAAATATGTCAGTTTCAGAGCGAGAACGTTCGCAAAATGAACTATTTCACTAGATATGTTGTTGTTATATCGAAAATGTCTTAAATACCCAGAATTCATACTGCGTGATCCATTATTATAGAAACTATTCTCAAGGAAGGTTAAATGGACACCCTGTATTTATGGGTTCATTCAAGGTGTTTATTTATTTTTTTTAGAACATATCATCATGGACTCCAAAGAATACAGGGTGATTCAGTCATTAAATGAACTTTGAACCTCACGAAAATACCCAAAATCCACCTTTTTTTTCATCACCCTCTATTTCAAGATTAACTCCGTTGAGGTGGGAGTTTTCTTCCACCATTGTACTTGATATAAAACCATCAATACGGCTGAGAGTTTTCATCCACTTCCCATGACCAGATTTTTTTTATGTAATAAGGAAATTATTTATTTTTGTTATTCTTGTCTTATTCCAGCATTAAAAAATCTGGTCATAGGAAGTAGATGAAAACTCTCAGCCGTATTAATGTTTTTATATCAAGTACAGTGGTGAAAGAAAACTCCCACTTCAACGGAGTTAATCTTGAAATAGAGGGTGATGAAAAAAAAAGGTGGTTTTTTGGTATTTTCGTGAGGTTCAAATTTCATTTTATGACTGAATCACCCTGTATTCTTTGAAGTCCATGATGATATGTTCTAAAAAATTAAACAAACACCTTGAATCAACCCATAAATACAGGGTGTCCATTTAACCTCCTTGAGAATAATTTCTATAATAATGGATCACCCAGTATGAATTCTGGGTATTTCAGACTTTTTCGATGTAACAACAACATATCTAGTGTAATAGTTCATTTCGCGAACGTTCTCGCTCTGAAACTGACATATTTTATACTTTCAAAATCGGGCATGCATTCAATTATGGATAACCCTGTATTCGTAACGATTTTCGGTCATATTTCTCTATAAGGTTGCTCCCTGGGGATGTAATGAAATGTTTCTTGAGAAAAATTTCATTCGATTCTGTTCCGAGATACGGGCGCAGTAAAAGTGAGTTATCCTCAACTTCAACGCCCTGTATCTCAAAAACTAGTCATAGGATTGAGTTGGGGCCATGGCCCATGGACACATCAGTAGGTCGAGTACTACATTATACCAAAATTTTAGAAAATTTGACGGAACGCCATTTGCCATAGAAAAAGTGCGGGGTCCCTTACTCTACCATAGAGTATAGAGTATGCTTTTATAAACGTTCAGAAACCTACCCGGAGTAAACTCTGCATACTCCGCTTTTCAATGGAGTATTATATACTCTGACAGTTTGGTTTTATTCAGTTTATTTTTATTGATATTATTTTTTGATACTAATTGATATAGATATATGGTTACAGTCATGGACTATTCGGTGGTATCCATTGGAAAGGATACCATTATTATTAAATACCATTTTCGAAATGAAAAATATAACCCCAAATTCAGACACATGACATTTAATTTGCCTCCGGCCGGTGTAGCTTCTGAACGGTTACTCCGAGTAACCATCAAACATACTTTTCTAATCACGTGATCATACTCTTCTCTACTCACTGGAGTAAGTTTATGAACATTACGCTTTGTGAAACCCACCGTTGAAGTTGTATAAACTCACCATTGCTATTTTTCAAGCAGGAGATAAATTAGGCAAAATAAAGTTCAGAATATACAAAATTTCAATATTATTGTAATTTACATGAAGAGAATTCTCTTTATTTAAGCGGTACCTGATTGTTGAACATATAACTTTTTGTTTTTAATGTTTTGAAAATCAGTCATGATAAATTCTCAAAATCTAATCAGTTCTCACACCATTATTTTAGACATCTTAGCTATGCTGCTAAGCTCAAAATAGTGGGTAAACATCTCAGTTGGTGGAGCAGCGAGATTTTCATATTGCCATAGATATGAGCGGTCACTGTCACACAGAACATGTGCTGGGAGGCTGGGACGGGGTTTACCAATAAGGGTAAATGGAAATTCCGGTAGATGTTATTTTATTTTATTGAAAAAATCTATAAGTTTGAAACATGTATTTTTGAACTTCCCATCGTCACATGCTTATACCTAAAAGGTTGACCAAATTAGGTGAATTCCTTATTTTCGAACAATAGGTACGGCAAATAAACAAGAAATTTAGGGTTCAATCATTCTTCAATTTGTTCAATTCAGTTGACGATATCAAACTCGTAAGAAGGCAAATCGAGATGTTCAGATGAAGTCGATAACACGGCAGAGTAAAAAATTTATTGAAGGTCATCGACCAGGTCAGATTAGGCAACTCATGAAACATTATTGTATATCATTAGTGAAACCCCGATGAGCAAACGTTTCAAAATTATTGACGCTTACAATACTGTCTCTGTGCAAACAGAAACACTAAAATGATATGTCAATTACTAATTATGGGCAATTTTGGATAAAGTTATTTCCGCAAATATATTTATTACCCAAACAGAAATTCTAAAACATTTCAAAAATAAAGAAAAAAGATGAAGATGGGCAACTCACGTTTGAATCTGATCGTAAAAATCCGATTAACTTAATATTTCGGTAAAAATTCACTGTTCCACCAACATGAGATGTTCACCCGCTTTTTGATCTGGTAGCAGATAAGTCCATGTTACCATGAGTTATATGCGAATCACACATCGCCATCTAACAGCGGTATTAGCAAACTAAGTACCTACGACTCCGTACAGAGACTTATCTGGTCACTGTACGACTATACGCATCAACGGTGAACGGTAGCGACACCTAGTGGCCTTATTCAAAATAAGGAAAAGCATTTCCTGCATTATTAAAATTTTCATCGGTTTTTCAAAGTTTTATTGTATTTTATAATAGCCAGACCGTAGACGAATCCATAAATGAAGTTTTATATCAAACAGTCTATCCGATCTCGAGTTATAAATGGTGTAACCAACATCTTTCTTTTTTATATATAGATTTTATACTTCATACAAATATTATGTATGAACACGTAGAGTTGTAAAACTCAGAAATTGACGGATATATAAGAAATAAATGTGTCCAACAAATGTTGCGTCGCGTCTTAACTCGGAATGTAAGCCACAAATAGTATTCGAAATTATGAAAATCATCCTCTGAGTGTCTTATATCGTCGATTGTCTGATGGTCCAGATTAGAGAATATCAATTTGTATTGACAGCATTAAATGTCATATGATCAGGAACATATGTTTTGCAGTTATCCGGATAATTTTGGGAACTTAAGAATGGGCGTTTCCAGTGATTTTCAGACAAAATCATTTCGGTAATATTTGACCCTCAGAATCTCTTAACAATTTTTCTTTTTTTTTCTGTTGTCTATTTTTCGAGAAAAAAATTATTGAAAATACCAAAACGAACGTCAAATTCAAACGATTATAAATGGCGGCAATCATAATTTGATTGGTTGGAACAGTACAGCGTTGCCAGGTCGCCATCCTCCTAACTATCCGTTCTTCTCTATCACGGAAGATTCGTTCTTATCATGATTCTAATTCTGTGATCACAACGATGGCTGTTGGATTGAAGACGTTATGGTGATGATACCCATCGAATTTATCAAGAAGCCATGTATGCTTCATAAGTTTCTGTGGTTTTATTTCTCCTATTTTAGACGACAAAATATAGTTAGCGGCAACTACGCCTTCTTGATGGCTTCCATCACAAATTAGATTGGTCATGGATGTGTACGTCATCACGGCAGTGTCCAATGAGGTTCCGAGGATAGCTACGTCATCATTGCGCTAATTCGAATTTCAATAGTTTATTGATGATAATAATAGAAAAAATGCGCAAAATTGAAAGTGAAAAATTGATTAGGATTATGTTTTGGAGTACTCTCAATATATTTATGTAAAAAAATGGATTTCTTGATGTACTGGAAACGCCCATTGATGAATTTTTATAGTTATTCTCAAATTCATGTGAAAGATTTCAAGGGATTGAGGAGGTTTTTACATGTGTTGTGGAACTGAAATGGAAACCCTAATTAACTAATCTTGCATTGACCTGGTTGCCGTATTCGATATTTATATTCAAACTAGCGACCGGCCCCGGCTTCGCACGGACGCAATGCTGATACTAAATACCTACTACCTACGACAGAATGTCCTTTTAAACAACGTTTATAGCTTTTTTGTCATTAGACAATACAAACATATTTTGTTTAGGAGTTACTCTTGATAGAGCGATTGGGAGAAACACGGCCTTCGACGCGCTATTTACAGGCTCACACGACCATCCGGATCGGTATTACCGGCGCCGCACCGCTATGTCCCTGCATTTTCAATCTGTGATATCTTCGGAAATATTCATTTAAATTATTTGCTGTAAAGGGCCATATTGATCTATATTGAATGGACAATGTATTTAAGGTACTTAATTGGATAAGGATTGATGCTGTATTGCTTAGAAACACTTCCTACATAAGCCATTTTTCCCGTAGAAGGTAAAGGATAAAAAATGGTAACTCTGGGTTATAAGAAATAGACATATACCATCGCGGACTTTTTTGTTGACCTTTTGTAGGTGTACATAACCGAGTAAATTATTTTTATTTATCTTGTGGGGTTCAGTCAGCGTTTGCAATGTAAGCGCAAAATGTGTTTATTTACGACACATTAGAATAAACCTGTAAATTCATCAGTGTTTCTCTACAATATTATGCAAGTATCATATGCACATATCAACCTTCCTCTTGGATCACTTTATCTATTGAAAAAAGCGTTTTAAAATCCGTTGCGTAGTTTTGAAGATTTAAGCATACCTGCATACATAGGGACAGACGGCGGTAGCGACTTTTCTATGGATTGACCAGCGACCCGCCCTGGCTTCGCACGGATGCAATGCAATCCTTAAGCGGGGTGCGGACTACGAGCGATAATATAATATATATTATAGCTCTATAATGAGATATAATATCATATATCATATTATATTAAGCGGGGTGCGGACTACGAGCTATAATATAATATGTCTACTGCCCGAAATGCGTGAAACTGAGTTGCATATTCTTGGCGCGGGGGTTGACACGTAAGGTGGGAGGTGGGATATACTCTAAAATATCGCTCGAAAAGCATATCTCTGCAGATACGTAATATATCGCCTGGATATAGATATACAGGGTGGCCATTTGAAAACGAAACAGACGAGATTACAGACGAAATAAATTTTTTCGATAGAAATGCTCGGACAGGTCGATTTCTGTTTCGAGGGGGACAACTTAAGATGTAGGTTACGGACGCATAGCGCTTCAACCCTTGCTACTACAACCCTCACCCCCAATTTTTGAATAGGGAAGATGGGGTGAGTGATACCTCATTTGAAAGGTATTTTTTTATACTGATTTCAGCACAGTAATTGTTTTTTTCATTTTATGCATTAGTTCTCGAAATATTCTTAACTAAGTATTTGAAAATGAAGTGGTGTTTTCATGGCACTTGTAGTGTTTTTTTGTGAAAAATCGACATTTTGAGCTTCAAAACAACCATGACTGTGGCTTCCTTCCTCCAATCCACTGACATAGAAATCTTTAATCAAGATGTCGATTTTTCACAAAAAAAACACTACAAGTGCCATGAAAACACCACTTCATCTTCAAATAATTAGTTAAGAATATTTCGAGAACTAATGCATAAAATGAAAAAACAATTGCTGTGCTGAAATCAGTATGAAAATACCTTTGAATCACTCACCCCATCTTCCCTATTCAAAAATTGGGGGTGGGGGTTGTAGCAGCAAGGGTTGAAGCGCTATGCGTCCGTAACCTACATCTTAAGTTGTCCCCCTCGATACAGAAATCGACCTGTCCGAGAATTTCTATCGAAAAAATTTATTTCGTCTGTAATCTCGTCTGTTTCGTTTTCAAATGGCCACCCTGTATATTATAGCATAAATACGCGGTGTTACATGTCATTTGGTTCAAAGCGATTTTCATGTAATATGTAATATATAATATATAGTCCATCCAAGAATGATTGACATCTCGGGGGGCTTTGGAAAATCGAAATTACGTTGGTAATGCCCATTCAGTTATATTTCAAGTTGCAGAATTCAGGTTGGTGTTGGAAATATCACTGACATCTTGTTCTGTCTTTAATGTTTCGAGAAAATTTGGCAAATAATTGAGCAAGTAAAATAAATATTTTTGGAATGAGGCTCTTGAGGATTGTACATCTAATAAATGGAAAGCCTGCACAGAGCACGTAGAAAAAGAAATGAGAGAAGATTAGTCAAAATATAAGGAATGTTATGATATATTGCTGACAAAACCTTTCATTATGAACATGATGAGTTCTGCCCAGATGAGGAAAAAATAACATGTTGTGGTTGTTGAAACAGAATAATAGGAATAGGTATTTATATTTCTCTATTTCAGTATCGTAATGAGTTCATTACAGTACTAAGAACAGTGCTGTAATGAATTCATTACAGCATCGTTTTCAGTTACCCTTTTCGTTTTATGGTTGTCAGCAATGATCCTTTTAAATTTCAGCGGACGTCAATTTGAAATGTCAATTTTCGTAAAACTACCAACTGCCAAGATACAATATGAAAGTCACTAGGACCTATAATTTGAATTTTTCATTGAATTTCACAAAATTTGACTGAAATAGAGAAAATATCGTCTAATACTCGTTGCAGAATGCAATTCCAATACTCATGCGTTCGAAAACTCGCTCCTTCGTCGCTCGTTTTCGAATTTCGCATTCGTGTTGGAATAGGAGCCCATTCTGCAACTAGTTTTAGAATATACTATTTTCATATTTTACACCGTCATTGTTCACAAATATTGAAAGTTACAATGTCATGACAAAATTCTTCATATATTAAATAGATCCATTGGTTAAGTTTTGTTTCTGTCTTGATATCTATTACAAATTTCCCAATCCATTCACATTGCAGTAACACGCTTCAAATTATTAACTAGATTTTTCTGGTTTAGCGAATATTCATATTGAACATTGAAAAGGACCGTGCTATTTGATCACCCACGATATTTTTCGTTATCAAACCAGAATTTCCAGGCTGTATGCTCCTATAATTGTTCGTAAGATCGAAAATGTATAAATACAAGATGAGAATAATATACTGCTGGTATACAGATTCACACGCTGGTAATCGTATGTGAAAATTTTGAAATAATATCGTTCAATTTTTAGGTTATTTCTATATCTTATCTTTTATTGCATTGATGAAAGCACAGAAAATTTTTAGTAACTTTTTTGTAACTAGAAATAAAGCTGCGTCTGGACTTTCAAGGCCTGCTCTGATGTCAATCATTCTCTTGGATGGACTATATATTATATTATAGCTCGTAGTCCGCACCCCGCTTTATAAACAACGGTAGTGCCGGCGCCGCACCGATAAGTCCCTGCATTTTAAATCTGTAATATCTTCGGAAATATTCATTTAAATTACATGCTGAAATGGGCCATATTGATCTATATAGAATGGACAATATCTTCAAGGTACTTAATTGGATATGGATTAATGCTGTATTGCTCAAAATAACTTCCTAAATAAGCCATTTTTCCCGTAAAATGTGAATGATAAAAAATGGTTATTGTGGGTTATTCTTAAGAGATAGACATATACCATCGCAGACGTTTTTGTTGACCTTTTTTAGGTGTACAATACCGATTTCATTATTCTGATTCATCTCGCCAGCGTTGCAATATAAGCGCAAAAAATGTGTTTATTTACGACATCACATAAGAAACCTGTAAATTCATCAGTGTTTATTTACGACATCACATAAGGAACCTGTAAATTCTTCAGTTTTTCTCTACAATATTATGCATGTATCAAACATATAAACCTTCCTCTTGAACCACTAATCACTTTATCTATTAAAAAAAGCGTTTCAAAATCCGATGCGTAGTTTTGAACATACATAGGGGCAGACAGCGAGAGCGTCTTTGTTATGTACTATGTAATATATACCGGGTGAGTCTGAGAGATGGGGCACCCCTATTTTTGAGAGAAATAATCCGATTCAAAGCAAAAAAATTTAGGGGGCTGTTGAAAAACTAAAACGTGATTTTTTAGGATAAAAATGAATTCTGTTGCACTTCGGTTTTGCCAGAAACGATCTGAGTATTCGTTTTTTGAATGAAACACCTTGTACCTTTTCTCATTCGTAGAATCTTGAGCAAATTCTGAACATGATGAGCTTTTTTTTTAATTCTTTTTATTTTAATTTTTATTGAGGGTGATGGTTTTTCACATGTTGAACGTTCCACGCCGATGCCATGTTATCCAAGAAAATGAATTTAGCAATTCAATTACAATACTCTGCCACCAGCCGCTGTTTGAATGTGATGAGATGATCGAAAAATGTGATTTTGCCACATTCAAACAGCGGCTGGTGACTTAAGTATTGTATTTAAAATACTAATTCAATTTTCTCGGATAAAATGGCATCGGCGAAGAACGTTCAACATGTGAATGTTCAGAATTGCTCTAGATTTCAAAAATGTGAATATGTACAACGTCTTCCATATAAAAAACGAATACTCAGATCGTTTCTGGCGAAACCGGAAGTGCTACAGAATTCATTTTCATCTTAAAAAATCACATTTTAATTGTTCAAAAGCCCCCTGAATTTTCGTATTTTTAATCGAATTATTTCTCTCAAAAATAGGGGTGTCCCATCTCACCCGGTATACAGGGTCATAATTTATTCATCTTCTATTTTGTTTCTCCATAGCTGCCAAAATAGACATCTAAGAAATTCCGTTCCACAACAGACAGATAGATAATCTTTCCTGAAAAATAATTCCCTGACATGTAGAAATTAGTATGCTTGAAACTTATACTATATTTTTCTATATATTTTCAATGCGTTCTAACTCCTCTTTAAGGGTGTGAAATTTCAGAGATATTTTTCCAGCGGTGCCGATCTTTTTGAAAGAGAACTGTAAAATGTTGAGGACATAGTCGTCTGCTTAAAGTCCTTCAACTCTCATCAGAAGAAACAAATGTAATACAAATTCGATCAAAACTTTTAGTTATCACAGCAAATAATTATCCTACCTTCTACAGGGTGGCCGTTATAAACTGTGAAATATGGAGAAATTCAAATTGATTATCCTCGATTTTTCCAGATGCACCACTTTGTATATTTCCCCATGAGAATACAGATTATTGAATTCTTTACATTTTTGTGGAAGTAACATTGGGGCTATTTTTACGTGTGCGCCTAGCAGACACGAAAAATGCCACCAGAAGCATCATTCAGATTAAACATTTCGTGCAGCGTTACTTCATCATGAAAATCTCCAATATAAAGGCTGCCTGGAATTTATTGCTGACTTAGCAGTATTTCAAACGGATAATTCTTCGAATTACCAGATATATCATCTTGTAATAATTCAGATAAAACATAAAAAAATAAGATGACAAGTTCCCATAATTTTTTTCCTAGCGGCTCTCCCTACGGAAATACGGCCTCCTGAATGACGTCACTGGAAATCCATTTTACTGGAATAAATCTCAAACTACTTCATATAATCAAGAAAAAAATTGATATGATGAACAGTATAGTAAGGACCTCTTAAAATAGTGTTTAAATTAGCTCTTTTAGTTTACCAGGGGCGGACTAGGTTGTACATTTTAATGCTTTCATTTTGAACACCCTGTATGATAAGGAGTAGAGAGAAACAAATTTGGATAGCTTGAAAATTAAGCTGAAAAAAGTACTGTTGTTTATTGTCGATAAAATGAACCGTTTGCGAAAAACAAAATTACAAAGATTCTTAACTATCCAGTTTTGGCACAGAAAGGCACGGTAAAAAAAACTACATATTTTTCAGAAATTTACTCTTGTGAAGTTTTTAATAGATTATTTATAACTAGCGTATTTATATTCAATCGTTGCAAGCTTTAGTGAGATTACATTTCTGAATAATAATTTTCATTAACGTGCCTTTCTATGCCAAAACTGCATGGTTAATGATCTTTGTAATTTCGTTTTTCGAAAAAGGTTCATTTTATCGACAATAAACAAGAGTACCTTTTTTTAGCCTAATGTTCAAGCTATCCAAATTTGTTTTTTTCTACTCCTTATCATACAGGTTGTTGAAAATGTAAGCATTAAAATGTACAACCTAGCCCGCCCCTGGTAAACTAAAAGAGCTAATTTAAATTTAAGGGCAGTATTTTAAGAGGTCCTTACTACTGTTCATCATATCAATTTATTATATCAAATAGTTGGAGATTTATTACAGTAAAATGGATTTCCAGTGACGTCATTTAAAAGGCCGTATCTCCGCAGGGAGGGCCGCTAGGAAAAAAAAATATGGAAACTTGTCATCGTTTATTTATGTTTTATCTGAATCCGAGAGATTTCCCAAATTTTCCGGGACACCCTGTATATATAGTACATACATTTCATGATGAATTTCGATAAAAATGAGATGGTTGATATGATTTTCATGTTGGGGTAGTGTCACAAAAATTGTTTTTCAGCAGGTGAAGTTTATGCTCCAGAATATCCCGACAGAAGACATTCAACAGAAACGAGTTCACGAAGACTCTTGAACAGATGTGTTTAGACAGGTGATGTACAGGGTGGACATACATATATCGATGTTTTAGCACTACAACTTTTAAACCAGAGGAGATACCCCATTTTCGATCTCTTTTTTGAAGGAACTAACAAGAGTATTATTTATTTTTGGCTACCTTCATTTGATTTCGAGTTATTCGCGAAAATTGTAAAAATGGCCATTTTGAAAAAATGTACCTATATATCCGCTAATACTGATGTTAGAGCTCTGAAATTAAAACATTATACAGGCACTTTTTTACGTAGAATCCAGTGGCGTGCTCGTCTTTTTTGCGCCATTTTTAATTACGAAGCTATGACCCAATGTTATGTTTTTTTAAATGAGAACACTAGATTTCTGTGCCATTTTCTGAAAGCTTGATTTCTTCTGATTTCAAAAATTTATAACATCGTATGGTTTGTATCAATATGAGAGTACCTATAGAAATTGATCAAAAACCTATTTTTATCTGAGTCTCAATATTTTCTATGGTTTCAATTGTCGATAAGCACAGAAAAATTTAACATTGTATAATTACCATAATCTCTTCGTAATAGTCTTTTCATTTCTTTGCGATTTTCATTGAATTCAAATATTCTCAATGAAAAATAACGCCGACAAATTCGATCGTTTTGAAGCGAATTCCATAGACTAATCCATTGAAACCTGCTTACTCGAGGAAAAGCTGCGGAAATGAAGTGCATTCACAGCGGGTGAGGTCAAATCGGGTGGAATGCTACTGCAAATATTGTTTAGATTCGAATTAGTATATAAGCTTAGATTTTATAATCACGATAGCGGGTGTGGAACAAATACTATAACCATTTGTTTTTGAAAAATATGCCGACGTTTCGACGTTTATTTTACGTCTTTTTCAAGACTGACAGAACACAAACATGTAACATCATAAAGTTCACTGACAATAAATACATCACATATATGTGAGCAAACTATCACGCAAAATTACACATTTTCTTCTGATAGAAAGGGTATATTTACAATTTAAGAAACAGAACGTGACCTACCTATTCTATACAGGGTGTCCCAAGTTCGAGTGCCTATTAGACGTTTCTGGAGAACTGGACTTATTTGAGATCTGAAAATTGGGATTATGATATTGTTCGAAATTTTCTACCGACCTAAAATAGTTTCAAGGCCAGAGCACTTCCGGTTGTACTGAGAGTGAAAATAAATTTGCTAAAAAAAAATTTTTTTCAATCTTTTCGTTTCTGATATGATTGAGTATTCAATGCTGAATACATTTCTGTTTAAAACATTGTATTCATTCAAATAGTTTTCAGGATATCGAAAAAAAAAACCTGAAAAAAAGTAAAATATTCATAGCCAGTATCATGCTCATTTTTCTTATTCTGAACATTCCGAGTGTGAACCGTTCTCACAACGTCAAAGTAGAAGAACGTGGAGAGGTCATGCATCTTTTGAATTTCATAAATATCATCACAGGGTGTTCCAAATTTTGTGTCGAAAACTGTGATCGAAAATTGGCCATAACTTCTGTTTTTCAAATCAGAACCCTATTTTTTTATGATTGCGTTGGATTCTGCGATGAAAAATAATGATAGCACTCTCAGATGCTCTTGCTCCTAAATTCAGTAATTCTCGAGTTATTCGAGCTTTTCTAGATTCATGTAGTACGTAGATTCAAATTCATCGAATCTGAACAGATTCGATGAAAATCTTTATGAAACCATAGTAACAACTTATAATTGGACCTGCCACTTGTAAATTATCAATGGAATAACTTATCTTCTATGGTCACAGAATATTCTCATGCAACATATTCGATGAATATTTTCATGGAACCATTGAATAAAATCGAAAAGTACAGATAAAACCTAAAATTAGACCTGTCACATGTGAATTATTGATGGAAAAATGTATCTTCTTTGGTCACAGAATATTCTCAAGTAAAAGATCAGATGAATTTGATTCTACGTACATTATGAATCCAGAAAAGCTCAAATAACTCGGGAATTACTGAATTTAGGAGAAAGAGCATCTGAGAGTGCTATTATTACTTTTCTTCGCAGAATCCAACGAAATTATGAAAAAATAGGGTTCTAATTAGAAAAACAGAAGTTATGACCGATTTTCGATCACCGTTTTCGACACAAAATCGGAAACACCCTGTGATGATATTCATGAAATTCGAAAGATGCATGACCTTTCCACATTCTTCTACTTTGACGTTGTGAGAACGGTTTACACTCAGGATGTTCAGAATAAGAAAAATGGACATGATAGTGACTATGAAAATTTGACTTTTTCTCAGGTGTTTTGATCGATATTTTGAAAACCATTTGAATGAATACAATGGTTTTAACAGAAACGTATTCAGCATTGAATACTCAATCATATCGGAAACGAAAAGATTGAAAAAAAAAATGTTTGAGCAAATTTATTTTCACTCCCAGTATAACCGGAAGTGCTCTGGCTCTAAAAATATTTTAGGTCTGTGGAGAATTTCGAACAATATCATAATCCCAATTTTCTGATTTCAAATATGTCCCGTTCTCTAGAAACGTCTAATAGGAACTCGAACTTAGGACACCCTGTATATCAATGGTTAGCGTTGCAACACGATGGTGACTTTTCATTTACACATAAGATATTATTGGAGAACAGGTCCAAAACAACCAGGCAGATTGAAGTCATCGATTTTGAAGTTGTAGTGCATCAACTTTAAAAATTGTATTTTGCAGCGAAAATTCTCCGAACATGAAAACATATGATCCATCAACTGAAATGTGTGGTTCACGACGACATATACTGTCAACATTTGACTACGTTCCATTTAAGGAATATTGGTGTATTCTTTCCTTAAACATGTTTATGATATACTTAGTTGTATTGTGTACTGTGGCCCTATGTATCTGTCCTAAGATTGACCGTATCATTCAACCGAATAAATATCATCTCGCTTATATTTCTTTTTGAGTGGTGTTTACAGTCATATTCATGTTGGTAGAGGCGGTTTTTTAGATATTGTCTTGTATTACCTACATAGCATTTTTCACAGTCAAGACAAGGAATTTTATAAATTAAACTTGACTGCAAGTGTTTTGGAGTTTGTTCTATTTTTTTTTAAATTGTCTGAGTCATGGCAAGGGCTACTCAGTTCATGTGATCTGTATAGTGAATTTTTCACAATGGCAACTTTATGTGACATTGCATGGGCTCAGAGGTAATTAATTACTCTGTAAGAAGATGTTTCTTTTGTATACCAATTGGTCGACAATGTACCATCAGAATGACGTTCAATCATCACATCGAGAAATGGTATACATTTGTCCTTTTCGATTTCTATTGTAAACTTTAAATTATCATAAAAGTTGATGAAGTGATCTAAAATCTCGTGTACTCTATCATTAGGACATGCTAAAATGGTATCATCTACGTACAATTTTATAAAAGGTAGATGGAAGGGTAATTTCTTTAACACCTCTGTTATGAGACCATTCATAATTAGATTAGCTAAAGTGGGACTAGCTGGATTGCCCATTGCAGTTCCGTCAAGTTGTTGGTAAAACTTGTTATTGAAGACAAAGTAGCTACTCTCAAATAAGTAGTTGATGATGTCAAGAATAATATTTTTAGGGACTTCAGTGTAAGCTGATATGTGATTCCAATTTTTCTTTATTATATCTATAACTAGTTTCTTAGGAATATTAGTATAAAGTGACACGACATCTAACGAGACAAGAAGGCAATCCAACGGAAGTGACACAGTCCTCGCGAACTCGACAAATTCGAAAGAATTGTTAATATTGACTTCAAATGTATATGTTATTCGACTAAGAATATTATGTAAGAAGACTGCTAAATAATATGTGGGGGCACCGATACAGGATACAACAGGTCTCAGACATAGGCCAGATTTATGAGTCTTTCGAAGACCGTACAACTTTGGGAAAATACTATTGTGAACGCGTAATATCTTATAGTTCCAGGCATCAATGTAATTATCGTGAAACATGTTTTTGACTATGTTATTTGCCCTGTTTTGAAATTCAATGGTTGGATCTGACTTCAAGATTTTATAGACGTTTTCATTATTCAATAAATCGTTAATTCCCAACTGATACTCATCTCTGCACATAACAACAGTTGAGTTTTCTTTGTCAGAGCGTGTGACTAATAAATGGGGGTTTAGTTTCAAAAAATCTTTACATATCTTGAAATCTTTTTCGATTAATATATCTGTATGATGTCTTCTATCATGGGTGTACGTGATGTGGTGGTTATGTTATTTATACATCTTGCTCTCAGATTGTCCTCATCATTATCTTCTAAATCTAGGGAATGTATGCAAGATTCTAAATCCTTTATAATTGTTGGAATAGGAGTGTTATCTTTTATAAGATGTAAAGCAAATTTAGGACCTGCACTCAGAATTCTTTCAACTTTAGACGGTAAAATTTCATTAGTGTATTGTAAAGAAAGCCACCATGTGTTCCAAGCTGAATTATAACATGTCTATTATACAAATCATTGATCTTCTTTATATTATTTTCTCTTATAAAATTGAAAATTTTTTTAAACATAAAAATACTAGTTTCAACAAAAACATTATACAGATTAATGGGCAGTATATTACAAACTTTACTTTTGATTTCATGTAGTTTTCTTTCTAAGGTTAATATTTTTCAAATTGTTATTTTAATTTTCTGAATTATTATAATTCTGAATGTAGAAATTAAAATTACAATTTGGAAAATATTAACCTTAGAGAGAAAACTACATGAAATCAAAAGTAAAGTTTGTAATATACTGCCTATTAATCTGTATAATGTTTTTGTTGAAACTAGTATTTCTAAGTATAAAAAAATTTGCAATCTTATGAGAGAAAATAATATGAAGAAAATCAATGATTTGTATAATAGACATGTTATAATTCAGCTTGGAACACATGGTGGCTTCCTTTACAATTACACTAATGAAATTTTACCGTCACTTTTTGGAGTGATCCATCCCTGGGAGATTCCGCCAGAGTTTTTCTCTTTCGGTTTTCTCCTTCAGCATGAATTCCTTCTTATAGGTGCATTTTCCTATACCACAGAAGGGTTCTGGGCCAGTGAGTGGCTCTTGTGCGTCCTTTCTGGCCAGTGTATTGGCCTCTTCGTTTCCTACGATTCCCGAATGACCGGGAACCCAGATTAGAAAGACCTTGTTCTTCTTGCCTACCTCATTGAGTTTGTTTCGGCACTCCCAAATCAGCTTTGAGTCAATGACGCAGAAGCTCAGTACTTTAATAGCAGCTTGACTATCTGTATGAATAGCTATACTTATCGCACTTCTGATAGTTACTTTCTAGATGTATATCTAGACATCTTCCGATTGCAAGTATTTCCGTTTGAAGGACGCTTGTACAGGAGCTCAGCGATAGTGCACACTTGGTACTTGTCCCGTAAATCCATGTGCCAGCTCCTGTAGCGGTTTTAGAACCATCTGTATACCATTTTATTGTATTTTCTTTGAGATTGTATTTGGTGTATTCCCTTTCCCAATCCTCTCTTTTACTTAGCATTGTACAGAAGTTCTTCTCAGTATCTCAGTGCTTACTTTCTTGATCATTACATCACTAGGAAGTTTTGCAGATGAGGTGTAGTCCTTCAGAGAGGACCAAGCTCTCTGGAACCTGACTCTCTCATTGCCTGCTCCTTCTTTAGATACTCTGAGGATGGCCTCATGGGCTACCCTATCAATCACTAGATGTAGAGGTGTGAGGTCTGTGATGATCTCAAGCGCCCTGGTTGGGCACGTTCTCATAGCTCCCGTGATGCACACACAGGCAAGCCTTTGTACTTTGTCGAGCATTTTCCTCGTACTTGCCTGACTTGTCTTAGCAAACCAGGCTACTGCCCCATATGTGACTATAGGTCTTACAATCATGACGTACATCCATCGCAGTATTTTTGGGTTACAGCCCCAATTCCTGCCGCATAGACGCCTGCATACCATCAGAGCTCTTGTAGCTCTGCCAGTAGCATTATCAACATGTTTATTCCACGGAAGTTTGCTATCTAGTGTTATTCCTAGGTATTTGACTTCAGACCCCCACTCCAAGATATTTCCGTTTAATACTAACGTTTTCATGGCTGGAAGTTTCCTCTTCCGAGTGAACGGAATCAATGTGGTCTTGGTTGGGTTGATGTTCAGCCCCACTGACAAGCACCACTGCTCAATAATTCTAAGGCCCTTCTGCAATAGGTCGCAGAGAGTGCCTTTGAATTTGCCTCTAATTATTAGGACTATGTCGTCAGCATAGCCTACACATTCAAAGCCAAGCTCCGTTAGCCTGTGTAGAAGTTCATCCACTACCAGGCTCCATAGGAGGGGGGATAACACCCCACCCTGAGATGTTCCACGAGTAGCTTTTGACGGATTCCTCGCCCATCGATGTCTCAGCTATCCTCGTCGTTAACACCTCATATATCCATCTTAAGATGGTATTATTCACTCCTCGCCTCTCAAGTGCATCTCTGACAGACACATGTGTTGTGTTGTCAAAGGCCCCAGATACATCCAGGAAGGCACACATGTCGATTTATTTGATATTCAGAGTTCTCTGGATGACTTCAGTCAGCTGATACAGAGCGGTCTCCGTTGAACGTCCCGCCCTGTAAGCATGCTGGGAATTGTGAAGTGGCGTTTTCTCCAGATGCTCCGTTCTTATAGTTATCTACGACTTTCTCCATCGTTTTAAGAAGGAACGATGTTAGGCAAATGGGTCTGAAGGATCGAGGGTCAGTCCCGTCCTTTTTCCCTGCTTTGGGAATGAAGGTTACCTTTGCCCTTCTCCATTTTTCAGGTATTTGACCCAATGCTAAGCTGCTTCTTGTGATATTCAGTAGATGAGGGGGAATCTCCTCCACTCCTTTCTGTAGGAGTGTCGGAGGCACCCCATCTACTCCTGGGGATTTATACGGCTGAAAGGTGCTTATTGCCCATTCAAGTCGTTGCCTTGTGAATATACTCCTAGCAAGGTCCCAGTCCGCCTTGCGGGAGTTCTTGGTGTGCTTCATTGCTATTACAGTATAACTTATTGGTTCACTACCCGGGAAGTGTGTTTCGAGAAAAAGAATGGATCGTTCCTTTTCTCCTTCAGGGTACGAACCGTCTGGACTTTTGAGCGATATAGTGGGGTTAGTTCCCCCTTTTGCCATGACTTTCTGAAGTCTGGCTGCTGTGGGAGTGGAAGTGATGCTTTCACAAAAGGCTTGAAAATTAAGTCTTTTGGCCTTCCTGATCTCCTTGTTGTACTGGGAAAGTTTCTCAGTGTACCGTTGCCAGTTACTGTCTCGATTAGCTTTATTAAAGAGCCGACGGACTTCCTTTCGGAGGTTTGACAGGTTGTCATTCCACCAAGGAGCTTCTTTACTTGATCAAGCCTTGGTCAGTGGGCAGCTGGAGTGAAAAGCCTCCATCATTGCCTCGCTTACCTGCTCAACATGTTGCTCCAAATCGTAATAACGGTGTTTTTCCCGCCCTATTACGATTTGGTCTGAATTATTCTTCAGATGGCTCCTATAAAAGAACCAATCTGTCTTTATAGAATATCGAATCAGGGGTGGCGAGGTGGTATCTCCCTCCACCTTAAACTCGATAATTCTATGATCAGAGAGTGAAGGTTCATCCATCACTCTCCAGGAAGTGACAGTCTTCCTGGCAGCGACGTTGACAATTGTCACGTCCAGGACCTCTTCTCTCGTTCTCGTGACAAAAGTTGGTGTATTCCCTACATTCAATGTCTCGAGATCATTAGAGATATTCAAGCAAGCACTCACCTCTGGTGTTATTGTTCGTGCTTCCCCAAATAGTATTGTGTGCGTTGGCATCACATCCAATTATGATTGGCAACTTCCTGCTGTTGCAGTAACGTACTAGCCGCTGTACTTCCTCTGGTGGTGTTATTGGCCCATACCCAGCGAAGTCTGCGGATGCTATGACAATGTCTCGATCAATGCCCCCAGCAATGAGGTGTACCCTAATCGGAATCAGGTCCCGAGACATATATTCTGAAATACAAATATAGTTAATATTGCTCCTTATGAGCACACAGGCACGTGGAGACGTTTGCCTTTGGTCATAAACCAGTCTTGAGTCCTTGCACCCCAAGCCCAGTATTTGGCCTTCTTTGTTGATCCAGAATTCCTGGATCAGAGCAATGCTCAGTTGCAAACTCGCAAATGACCTTGCAATCACCGCTGAAGAACCCTTCGCGTGATGCAGGTTCACTCGTACTACTTTGTAGAAGGCGATTGTTGTTTTGGGGGAGAGATGGTGGTTACCCAGTCCCTTTATGCCCCAACCTTAATCTTTTCCTGTTCCTCCTCAGATTTCTTGTGATGTATTTCCCTTTCGGAATCTGAGTCGGTCCCTTTGGCCACCAGGCAGCTCGGCTCAGTTTGCTGGGTAGCAGAGGAAATCTCCGCTCCCGCTAGCGCCCCGGTAGAGCCACCAGGTTGGCCCAGACTTGCGTCTGCTTTTTCTCCCTGCGTCTTGAGTTCTCCGGATGTGGAGGGCATCTCCACGTCCATCGAACTCTCCGCCGGAACATTTGGGACGTTTGTACCCTTCAGCCCTGAGACTGGGATGCGCCCAAACCGGAAGTTAAGGCTGCATCCCACTGCCTTCAGAGTTTCCTCAGATTGGGAATCGATCCCAATCGTGAGGACCGTTCCCTTGCCCTCTTTCTTGGAGTTCAGAACTCTCCATGCCCCAGTGTTGAGGTTGGAATTCTGAACTTCCACGAGTCTGAGGATTTTCTCAGACTCCATCTCCCGGCTTCTTGGAAAGAAGACCGTGATGTTGGTGGGCTTGGGGATGTCGTCTCCCTCTAGCACCACCAGTTCAGGCCCCTTCCAAGATTTCAGTTGCGGAACTGATCTCTTGATTCATTCCGCAGATCCCTGAGATCCACGGTCCACCAGCATCATTCCATTCCTGAAATGAACGCCAGCAAAGTGGATCCCCCTTTCCTGGCTCTGGCACATCTCCTCCACTAGAATATCCTCTAGGGAGGAAAGTTGCTCGACCTCCAGGGTAGCCTCATGGTAAACCTTAGGCATAATTCTTACCCTGGAGGTTTTATTTGTTTTGACAGCTGCTGCATAACCAGTGGCTCGCCCAGTTTTTGCTGCAGCCGTCTTCTGCTTCTTTGCTGGAGGCCGCTGCGGAGGTGTGATAAGCCCCAGGCCTCTTTTGCTTCCCGAAGGAGTGGTCTCCTGAGCCGGGTGCCGAAGGGCCCGCTCCCTAACCTCCTCAGGTTTAACACCCTGGTGGAGGAGTCGCGGGTACCTCCGAACTACCGCCCCACTAGGACCCCTCCTTAGCGGGTCGTCCCTGCCACCCGGTTGTCCCAGTTTGGGCAACTGGAATGGCAGTCGCCCTTTTTTAGGTCCATTGACCTTCCCCTGTGAAGGGTGCCCGGAAGAAGAGGCGGAGGATTTCTTCACCTCTTTTCCGGTGGTGTTTTGTTTTTCTGTATTTTCTTCCATATTTGGTCCCACGAAAAGCAGGGTTCCCCCTGATGCTCCAAGGTTGAAAGCAGTGGAGACTAGTCTTCTATCTAGCCACGCATCCCTTGGCCTGGTTTCGCACCGTGGATTTAGAATTTTTAATGAGGTTGTTTCCTCCCGGTCTAGGAGGTCAAGCCAAGACCCCCCCCCACTCCATTAGCCCGCGAGACATGACCACACACAGCCAAGGAGTATTGGTATTACAGGGTGGTCCCGAGGTGAGCTCGGGATCCCACCTGGCATCGTTATCCTGGTGCAATGCCTTGGCCACGATACTACAGCCGGGACAGGAGAAGTTGGTCCGCGGCAAGGTATTAAAAAGGCTGCCAGTTGAGTTTTTAAGCACAACGAGCCGATTCTATTTCCCTGCAGGCCCCCTTCTCATATACAGTCATCGTTGGAGGCCACCTCCTATCCGCCACCTGAAGACGCGCCGGGTCGATACTTCATTCCGCCCATAGAAACGAGCATTTCACTGCTCGTACATGGAACCCGGTTATTGAAGGATGAAAACGTCTATAAAATCTTAAAGTCAGATCCAACCATTAAATTTCAAAACAGGGCAAATAACAAAGTTGAAAACATGTTTGACGATGATTACATTGATGCCTGGAACTATAAGAGATTACGCTTTCACAATATTCCTTTTCGTGAAAACCACAACATTAAAAAAAAAAGGAATTTCCCAAAGTTGCACGGTCTTCGAAAGACTCATAAATCTGGCCTATGTCTGAGACCTGTTGTATCCTGTATCGGTGCCCCCACATATTATTTAGCAGTCTTCTTACATAATATTCTTAGTCGAATAACATATACATTTGAAGTCAATATTAACAATTCTTTCGAATTTGTCGAGTTCGCGAGGACTGTGTCACTTCCGTTGGATTGCCTTCTTGTCTCGTTAGATGTCGTGTCACTTTATTATACTAATATTCCTAAGAAACTAGTTATAGATATAATAAAGAAAAATTGGAATCACATATCAGCTTACACTGAAGTCCCTAAAAATATTATTCTTGACATCATCAACTACTTATTTGAGAGTAGCTACTTTGTCTCCAATAACAAGTTTTACCAACAACTTGACGGAACTGCAATGGGCAATCCAGCTAGTCCCACTTTAGCTAATCTAATTATGAATGGTCTCATAACAGAGGTGTTAAAGAAATTACCCTTCCATCTGAAAGATAATACCAATCATCGGCATAATACAAGAACTTTAAATATAAATTATCCTATTCACAGATTGACTTTAAGTGAGAGACACCCAGCCTACAATTGTATCAGAGTTTTTAATCACTTACCTAATTATATTAAGATCATAAATAATTTCAGACAATTTAAGGCTAAGGTTAAACAATTGTTAGTTGAAATAGAACCATATAATCTGGAGGAGTTTTTTGAGTGTAGATTGTAAATACAATATTGACGTTATTTCATTTAATAACTGTATTGCTGTGGCTGTTACTGATATTATTGGAAATAAAGACTATTATTATTATTATTATTATCTACCTTTTATAAAATTGTACGTAGATGATACCATTTTAGCATGTCCTAATGATAGAGTACACGAAATTTTAGATCACTTCAACAACTTTGATGATAATTTAAAGTTTACTATAGAAATCGAAAAGGACCTTATACCATTTCTCGATGTAATGATTGAACATCATTCTGATGGTACATTGTCGACCAATTGGTATACAAAAGAACCATCCTCTTACAGAGTAATCAATTACCTCTCAGCCCACGCAATGTCATATAAAGTTGCCATTGTGAAAAATTTACTATACAGAAATACAGATCACATAAACTGAGTAGCCCTTGTCATCACTCAGACAACTTTGAAAAAATAAAAAACATTCTAAAAATTAACAACTATCCTATGAAATTGGTAAATAAAATATACAACAGCTACAATGTCAACGCACAGACCACGCCAAAAAACGATACTCTTCAATATTATGAATTTCTTTACATAATAATAATAATATAATTCTGAACTAGTGGGAGGAACTGAAATATTTTTCAACTGGTTCATAGAAGAATTACGAGCTCAATCTGAGAACGGGAGACCGATGAAGAATAATAATAATAATTTTATTCAATTCCCTCCGACATATACATATGTATGGGCACGTCAAAAAAACAAAAGCGCCAACAAACAAAATGATGCACTCATGCCAAAAGCATAAGATGAAAAATAACAATCATACCACCCATTTACAACAACAAAAAAAGTACAATAATATACTCTTTCAAAAATCTTCCCCCTCTAAATCTGAAAATCCATAACACATAGGTACTCATTATCACTATAATATGCCTTATCAACAAGCATTCGTCTCAGTCTACTCCTGAACACATTAAGTCCAAGCTCTCTCATTGCTGGTGGTAAATGGTTGTAAAACCTAATACTCTGAAAGTGCGGAGAATGCTCATATTTGGATGTCCTGTGACCAGGAACAGACAGAGCCGTTGTGTTCCTAGTATTATAATAATATAATAATATAATAATATAATAAGTCAGAAAGATGCGGTACAGTCCCAATTCGTTCCTTAATATACAGGGTGACTGGTGACGTGAGGGACAACGGCTAAGTGGAGATAGAGGATCTCAAACTGAATGAGAATTTGGGTTTCAAATGTCCCATAAGGGTATTCGTTTCGGAGATATAGGGTGATTTATGAAAAAATGCTAAATCTATAAACTCCCATATCTTTGTTAATATGATATGTTTTTCGCTGATATTTTACATGTTTGTTCATACAGGCATTCTCTGTCAGCATGAGAAAAAAAATCGAAGAAATTGCTGGCCCATACTCAAAAATTTCAATTTACATGTCAAGTGAGGAATATCACACGGTGTATGAGATAAAATAAAATCAAATAGAAATTTGGAAAGAGGGAAAAAAACTGATGAAATATCTGTATTTTGTTTGAATGGCACAAATTTTCTTTCATTTCTATGATATGTTGAAGTAAGAATATCACAATATTTTTATATTCAAATCATGAAAATTAGTACTACTGATAGAAAAAACCTTGAATTCGAGGCGCTAGAATGAGCCTGGCATCGAAATATTTCTTCAAATCTTGAAATCTATTTTTATCAATTAATATTTCGATGCCACATAAAATTTCAAAATAAAATTTGTTGAATATGGGGTGATGAAAGAGTTGGATACTCAAACACAAAAATAGAAAAAGTCGCAAATATAATTCATAAAAAAATCAAGCAAGCAAATGTTCGAAATGAGAACCGTTCACCTCCATACATTTATTGGCTCTCTTGAACAGATGAAGCACATCTTTTCTAATCAGAGGAATATTTGTTTTAATTTCTTTGCATGCTTCAGTTATTCTGCTCTTCAAATGTTCACGGCTTGTTATTGTTTCTTTATACACCGCATCCTTAAGATGACCCCATAGGAAATAATCCAGAGGAGTAAGATCGGGTGATCTAGCAGGCCAATTCCTAGAACCTCCCCGACCAATCCACCTGTAAGGAAACTCCCTATTCAGAAAATTCTTTACTTCATTTGCAAAATGAGGAGGTGCACCATCATGTTGAAAAATCATAGATACCTCTCTGATTAATATAAAAATAGATTTCAAGATTTGAAGGAATATTTTGATGCCAGGCTCATTCTAGCGCCTCGAATTCAAGGTTTTTTCTATCAGTAGTACTAATTTTCATGATTTGAATATAAAAATATTGTAATATTCTTACTTCAACATATCAAAGAAACGAAAGAAAATTTGTGCCATTCAAACAAAAAACAGATATTTCATCAGTTTTTTTTCCTCTTTCCAAATTTCTATTTGATTTTATTTTATCTCATATACCGTGTGATATTTCTCACTTGACATGTGAATTGAAATTTTTCAGTACGGGCCAGCAATTTTTTCGATTTTTTTTCTTATGCCGACAGAGAATGCCTGTATGAACAAACATGTGAAATATCAGCGAAAAACATATCATATTAACGAAGATATGGAAGTTCATAGATTTAGCATTTTTTCATAAATCACCCTATATCTCCGAAACGAATACCCTTATGGGACATTTGAAACCCAAATTCTCATTCAGTTTGAGATCCTCTATCTCCACTTAGCCGTTGTCCCTTACGTCACCAGTCACCCTGTATATATAATGTTTTGTTTGGATTTATTTCGGGTTCACCAAGTTCTTTTTTGTTGGTTCGAATAAAACAAGAATTGTTTCTCTGTAAATCAAAGAAACAACATTCAATGTTATTATTCACAATGATAAAATTTGGATTACAATGTTCTCAGTAGGTCTTACATACAATTAATGGAATCAAGAATGAATTATGTCGACTCTGTCGATTTGCACATTCATACAGTCATTGAACTGATTGACCTAATTCATCGCGCAAAGCCATTGAACTTGAACAGGAGATATACAGGTAGGTATTTCTTACATATACTAAACATTTATAAATGTACAATGAAGACACAGTAATTATCTACTTTTCGCTAAAAAATCTTCTACATGAAGTACGACACTCAACCCAAAAATAAGACGCACAATTCTCTTTTGTGCTATTAATATTCTTACCACCGACACTGAATTACCCCATAGTAAAATATTGTTATTCAGATGAGAATGAAAAAGACCATAATACACATTCATCAAAGATTCAACAGGAAGAGATCCCCTCAGCCTGCTCAAAGCATAATAAGCTTTATTCAACTTAGATCTGTGCTCAATATGATCACACCACCTCAATTGGTCGTCAACGATCAAGCCGGGAAATTTTATAGGTGATCTCGATATGATAGTTATATCGCCGTATTTTAAATTGATAGTGTCATTTCTGGTCTTGAGGCAGAAAGTCAATAACTCAGTCTTATTGATATTTACCATAACGGAATTAGCCTCGCACCAATTCATGAATCTTTGAATCAAATTTAAACATTTTGAAATTAGCTCATCTTTTGTTTTAGCCGAAATTGCAAAAGATGTATCGTCAGCAAACATAATGATCTTTTCAGCAGTCACATGATCTGGAAAATCTTTGATGAAGAGGAGGAATATGAGAGGTCCCAAGACTGACCCCTGCAGGATTCCCAAGGTTACACTGAAAGTGTCTGATACATGCTCGAGCAACTTAACGCAAATCAATCTGTCATTCAGAAAACTATGTATCCATTGTACGAAGACGCCACGAAAACCTAAGTTGTACATCTGATCAAGTATGAACTTGAAACTCAAACAGTCAAATGCACGTGAAAGGTCGAAGAATAAACCACAGACCCACAATCCATCATCTAGACACCTGTAGACATACTCAATGAATGACACAGCAGCTGTCTGTGTAGAATGACCAGTTCTAAATCCGTGCTGACAATCCTTTAATACTCCGTACCTGGATAAGAAATCCATTATGTGATCATAAACTATTCTTTCAATTAATTTAGAAAATACGCCCAACAAAGAAATCGGTCTATAATTGGTCGTAAGGGTAGGGTCGTCTTTTTTCAATACAGGAATAACTGTTGACAATTTTAGACAGGAAGGAAAGACACCACTCGAAACTGAAAGATTAATGAGATGGACAAGATGTTCTGTAATCAGTGGTGCAAAGGACTTCAACATTTTAGCAGATACCGAATAAACCCCGGTGATATTACTATTCTTCAAACGTTTGACAGCATGTGTTAGCTCATCAACAGTAACGGGGCGGTAAAAGAAAGTACACTCAGTCATTCTGGAGGTTGTACAACTAGTCGACAATGTGACACCATAGTATTTAGTGAGGCTTTGTACACTAATGGTTGAGAAATGAACACCAAAAGCTGTTGCAATCTCTGTTTTATCCGAGATAAGAGATTCTTCCACGATCAAAGAGGATGGATGCTTAGAACGAGCTTTCCTGCCAGTCGAAGTATTAACAATGTTCCAAACTGTTTTACTCAGGTTCAATGACCGATTTAGGGTCAGCGTTTGAACCGAGTAGGAAAGATCAGCCGATAGAGGCGCCACCGTCCATTCTAAGGAATATCTCCATAGAACTTTCATTATCACAATAAGTTCTATGAGTATCTCTCTAATCATGAATGAAATGTACAATGGCGCTCTCTATCCGAAAATCGCCGAACTATGAAATCCCTGCCAAAAATGTATGAGAACTTATGAGATCCTAATTGGATAGTGAAACCGCAAATCCGTATAAAACCATATACGATATTCATCAGTATTTAATGGAGACTACTGATACACATTGCTTTAGTTTCTAATGGCATTTACTAACGTAAATCATATACGTTTCTATAAGCGATTCCTACATTGAATGGACCTTGTTCCTACGAGTTTTTATAAGACTCTATAGTTTTCAAATGTGTTTTTCACACATAAGACCTATCTGTTTCTAATGTGTTTTTACGCATAACCCATATCCGTTCCTACGAGTTTTTATAAGGATCTATAATTTTCAAATGTGGTTTTCACACATAATACCTACCTGTTTCTAATGTGTTTTTACCAGTTTCTATAAGAATCTATAGTTTTCAAATGTGTTTTTCACACATAAGACCTATCTGTTTCTAATGTGTTTTTATACATAACCCATATCCGTTCCTACGAGTTTTTATAAGGATCTATAGTTTTCAAATGTGGTTTTCACACATAATACCTACCTGTTTCTAATGTGTTTTTACCAGTTTCTATAAGAATCTATAGTTTTCAAATGTGTTTTTTACACATAAGACCTATCTGTTTCTAATGTGTTTTTACACATAACCCATATCCGTTCCTACGAGTTTTCATAAGGATCTATAGTTTTCAAATGTGGTTTTCACACATAATACCTACCTGTTTCTAATGTGTTTTTACCAGTTTCTATAAGAATCTATAGTTTTCAAATGGGTTTTTCACACATAAGACCTATATGTTTCTAATGTGTTTTTACACATATATATATATATTCTTTTGAAAGAGAGAATTACATACTGTTTTATAATATCAAACAATATATGGCATATGGCACGTGTGAAGAAATGGCGACAAGGAACAGATTGTATGAAAGAATGAAATCTGTTTCCCGCTCCAAATCTGAGTATCCGTTCCTACGAGTTTTTATAAGGATCTATAGTTTTCAAATGTGGTTTTCACACATAAGACCTATCTGTTTCTAATGTGTTTTTACACATAACCCATATCCGTTCCTACGAGTTTTTATAAGGATCTATAGTTTGCAAATGTGGTTTTCACACATAATACCTACCTGTTTCTAATGTGTTTTTACACATAGGACCTACCTGTTTCTAATGTGTTTCAACTCATATCTGTTTCTACCAGTTTCTATAAGAATCTATAGTTTTCAAATATGGTTTTCACTCATAATATCTACCTGTTTCTAATGTGTTTTTACACATAACTCTTATACGTTTTCAAGAGTTCTTATAAGAATCGATAGTTTTCAAATGTGCTTTTCACACATTATAGGTACCTACCGGTTTCTAATGTGTTTTTACACATGCTTCATATCCGTTTCTATGAGAATCTATAGTTTTCCAATGTGGTTTTCACACGTAATACTTACCTGTTTCAAATCTGTTTGTACACAAAATTAATTTCTGCTGTATGTTTCTACGAGTTAATGAGGTTTGAGAATAAATGAGAATGTATAAGATTTTAGCAGTCACAAGTTATAAGGATCTATACAGGGTGTCCCAAGTTCGAGTGCCTACTAGACGTTTCTGGAGAACTGGACTTATTTGAGATCTGAAAATTGGGATTATGATATTGTTCTAAATTTTCTACCGACCTAAAATAGTTTCAGGGCCAGAGCACTTCCGGTTATACAGGGAGTGAAAATAAATTTGCTAAAAAAAGTTTTTTTTTCAATCTTTTCGTTTCTGATATGATTGAGTATTCAATGCTAAATACATTTCTGTTAAAAACATTGTATTCATTCAAACAGTTTTTAGAATATCGAAAAAAAACCTGAGAAAAAGTAAAATATTCATAGCCAGTATCATGCTCATTTTTCTTATTCTGAACATCCCGAGTGTGAACCGTTCTCACAACGTCAAAGTAGAAGAACGTGGAGAGGTCATACATCTTTTGAATTTCATAAATATCATCATAGGGTGTTCCAAATTTTGTGTCGAAAACTGTGATCTCGAAAATTGCCCATAACTTCTGTTTTTCGAATTAGAACCCTATTTTTTTATGATTGCGTTGTATTCGGCGAAGAAAAATAATGATAGCACTCTCAGATGCTCTTGCTCCTAAAATCAGTAATTCTCGAGTTATTCGAGCTTTTCTAGATTCATGTAGTATATAGATTCAAATTCATCGAATCTGAACAGATTCGATGAAAATCTTTATGAAACCATAGTAACAACTTATAATTTATCTTCCATGGTCACAGAATATTCTCATGCAATATTTTCATGGAATAAAATCGAAAAGAACAGATAAAACCTAAAATTAGACCTGTCACTTGTAAATTATTAATGGGAAAATGTATCTTCTTTGGTCACAGAATATTCTCAAGTAAAAGATCAGATGAATTTGATTCTACGTACAACATGAATCCAGAAAAGCTCAAATAACTCGGGAATTACTGAATTCAGGAGAAAGAGCATCTGAGAGTGCATTCATTACTTTTCTTCGCAGAATCCAACGAAATTATGAAAAAAATAGGGTTCTAATTTGAAAAACAGAAGCTATGACCGATTTTCGATCAGCGTTTTCGACACAAAATTGGAAACACCCTGTGATGATATTCATGAAATTCGAAAGATGCATGACCTTTCCACATTCTTCTACTTTGACTTTGTGAGAACGGTTTACACTAAGGATGTTCAGAATAAGAAAAATGGACATGATAGTGACTATGAAAATTTGTTTTTTCTCAGGTTTTTTGTCGATATTTTGAAAACCATTCGAATGAATACAATGGTTTTAACAGAAACGTATTCACCATTGAATACTCAATCATATCGGAAACGAAAAGATTAAAAAAAAATTTTTTAGCAAATTTATTTTCACTCCCAGTATAACCGGAAATGCTCTGGCTCTAAAAATATTTTAGGCCTGTAGAGAATTTCGAACAATATCATAATCCCAATTTTCAGATTTCAAATATGTCCCGTTCTCTAGAAACGTCTAATAGGCACTCGAACTTGGGACACCCTGTATTTCTCAAATTGTGTTTCAGATGGCAATTCAGAAAATTAGGACAATATGGTTTGCATGTGTTTTACCAAGAGGATAATAGAAGAGAATGTACCTACGACATTGAAGTTAGAGTGAAAATGTAAATTCATATCGTATCACCGATATTCGCCAGAAATCATAATAATTCACATTCATTCGCTATTGAGAATTTGACAGTTTGAAAGTTTACTCAAAATATCCATATGTTTCTAACTGAAATTCCTAGGATTATAATAATACGTTTTTATATGGTTAGAGGACTTAAAGGTACCTATCAAATCAAATCAAATATGTTTATTATTACCACCACAACCAAATACAATCATTTACAATGTTCGAACTATTGGTTGGTGGATTTATACAGTTGGAGTGAAAGAATTCATAGCGGCTTGAAATGTTTATTTCTTATCCGTTCATGAGATGCTTGAATAGGTACATACTGAATTATAACGTATTTCACTGACCACAGTGACATTGACATTTCATAATTTCATTGAGGACAATATATGGAATAATTTTACAGAAGTAACTTGAAAAGAACACATAATTACGGAAAAGCATACCTATTTATATAATTCACATCATATTCCAGCTTGTTTTTACAATATAACCTCACTTCACACAAAATACAATGTTCTCTTTTGAACGAAAACACATAAGAGTCTTTAATAAAGGCACGGATCCATCACATTTTTCTTCTACAAAGATATAATTCACATCAGATTTCAGATTGTTTCCACAATATAACCTCACTTCACACAAAATACAATGTTCTCTTCAGACCGAAAACACATAATGAAGTCTTTCATAAAGGAACGTATACATCACATTTTCATTCTAGAAAACTGAAATTAATTATCATTGTAATTTCCCAACAAATAAGAAATAAACTTCTTTATACGTCAATTTGCATCACACGTGTTTCACGTTTCACGGAGGCGACGCTCCACGGCGTCATAATCTGAACTTTCCGATGCGCACGCATCAGGCTTGTATCACAGACTTTGCTTGTATAGTACTACGTAGTACGATAAATAAATAGTACATGTAGTATGTATTAGAAACCGGTTCCCATCACTGTACTAAAAGAAACGTTTCCCAATCTCTATTCTTAATAGTAGATGTCTAAACGACCGAATAATATTTTAGTACAATTACGAGAGAGAGCATAGCATTTTAGTCCTTCTATACGACGGCATAAGGTTCATATTTGCTTAGCGCTATGGAACTATTTGGAATTTTGTGTCTTTTAGTACGTTGAAAGGAACGGAATTTGGTCCATATCCCAATGGAACATACGGGTCACATTGTCTTAACGTTTCCCTTATTCGTTCATTTGTGTCTCTAGTAAATCTGGGATCGCTTAGCGCTCATGAAAGAACGAACTATTGGGATTTATTCGGTCTTTTAGTACATTCAACTGGAAGGGAATTTGGTACTTATTTCATTTTTCTTACGATTCATATTGCCTTAACGTTTCCCTTATTCGTTCATTTGTGTCTCTAGTACATCTGGGATCGCTTAGCGCTCATGAAAGAACGAACTAATGGGATTTATCGGTCTTTTAGTACATTCAACGCCTCAACGGGATGGGAATTTGGTCCTTATTCCATTGTACTTACGACTCATATTGCCTCAACGTTTCCCTTATTCGTTAATTTGTCTAGTACTCTAGTACATTTGAGATCGCTTAGCGCTCAAGAAAGGACGAACTATTGGGATTGTGATACATTCCTCATTGACACTTGTGAATTCTCAGACAATTCGAGCCACATTGAAACTCATAAGATTCGCATGAAATTGGATAAGGAATTCCTGATAGAAACCATCGAATCCTGGAACCACTCTCCACACAAAATTCCCAATAAAATCTTGAACTCTCATTTGAGACACATTGAAACTCATAAGATCCGCATGAAATCACATAAGGAATTCCTGATACATTCCACATATTTCTCATAGGTTTTCAGGCTCGTGAATGAGCAAAAAACATTATTATGATTTAAATTGGAATAGCTTATTGAATCTCGTAGCCGCCAGAATCTAACAATGCCTGATACAGACTCTTATACTTCACAGCCGAGCTTCCTCACTGAAACTTGTGAATTCTCGGTTAATTTGAGCCAGATTAAAACTCATAAGATACGCATGAAATCACATAAGGAATTCCTGATACATTCCACATATTTCTCATAGGTTTTCAGGCTCGTGAAGGAGCATAAAACATTATTATGATTGAAATTGGAATACCTTATTGAATCTCGTAGCCGCCAGAATCTAACAATGCCTGATACAGACTCCTATACTTCACAGCCGAGCTTCCTCACTGAAACTTGTGAATTCTCAGTTAATTTGAGCCAGATAAAAACTCATAAGATCCGCATGAAATCACATAAGGAATTCCTGATACATTCCACATATTTCTCATAGGTTTTCAGGCTCGTGAATGAGCATAAAACATTATTATCTGATTGCATGTCATAATGACAACGTTATGTCACTCAATTTTGATGACATAAGGAAGCTCATTATGGGACTAAGTACCATAATGAATTCATTATGGGACTAAGTACCATAATGAATTCATTATGGTACTAAGTACCATAATGAGCTTCCTTATGTCATCAAAATTGAGTGACATAACTTTAAAAATAGTTGTCATTGTGACATGTCGAAAATGCAGTTTTTAATTTTTCGAAAATGTATTGATATAAATGCCATCAGATAAAATTTTGTATGTAATACGAATCATAAACAATCATTATGGCACACGCCGTGTTATCGGACTCGGCTACGCCTCGCCCGATAACATTCACGACTTGTACCATAATGATCGTCTTTATGATCCTTATTACATAAATAACTATTATGATTGAAATTGGAATACCTTATTGAATATCGTAGCCGCCAGAATCTAACATTGCCTGATACAGACTATTATACTTCACAGCCGAGCTTCCTCACTGAAACTTGTGAATTCTCAGTTAATTCGAGCCAGATTAAAACTCATAAGATCCGCATGAAATCACATAAGGAATTCCTGATACATTCCACATATTTCTCATAGGTTTTCAGGCTCGTGAAGGAGTATAAAACATTATTATGATTGAAATTGGAATACCTTATTGAATCTCGTAGCCGCCAGAATCTAACAATGCCTGATACAGAATCTTATACTTCACAGCCGAGCTTCCTCACTGAAACTTGTGAATTCTCAGTTAATTTGAGCCAGATTAAAACTCATAAGATCCGCATGAAATCCCATAAGGAATTCCTGATACATTCCACATATTTCTCATAGGTTTTCAGGCACGTGAAGGAGTATAAAACATTATTATGATTGAAATTGGAATACCTTATTGAATCTCGTAGCCGCCAGAATCTAACAATGCCTGATACAGACTCTTATACTTCACAGCCGAGCTTCCTCACTGAAACTTGTGAATTCTCAGTTAATTTGAGCCAGATTAAAACTCATAAGATCCGAATGAAATCACATAAGGAATTCCTGATACATTCCACATATTTCTCATAGGTTTTCAGGCTCGTGAATGAGCATAAAACATTATTATGATTGAAATTGGAATACCTTATTGAATCTCGTAGCCGCCAGAATCTAACAATGCCTGATACAGACTCTTATACTTCACAGCCGAGCTTCCTCACTGAAACTTGTGAATTCTCAGTTAATTTGAGCCATATTGAAACTCATAAGATCCGCATAAAATCACATAAGGAATTCCTGATACATTCCACATATTCCTCATATGTTTTCAGGCTTGTGAATGAGCATAAAACATTATTATGATTGAAACTGGAATACCTTATAGAATCTCATAGCCTCCTCAAACGAATAATACCTAATAGAAACTCGTACAACTTGTATTCGAGTATGCTTATAAATTACTTATACTTATAAATCCTCATAAAAACTTATAGAAAGTTTACATGTCATGGATAACGTACGTATAGGATACAGCTTCTCCTCATAGATCCTTATGAAATCTCATAAATTGTCTATATGTTTTTATGAGATGTCATGCGGTATTTTTGGCAGGGATACGGGAATTTGTGGGTAAAGCAGGAATTTTTTCCCGCCAAAATTTGAATTTGGCCATTTTCTGCCAATTCCGTATTTCAAGTTGATCTTCTGAACGAAATTATCAGTAGATTCACTTTTAATCGGAAGTTGAACTATTGTCATGGGTCTTTCTGTTGAAATGAAACAGAAGCATGGGTTGGCTCATTTTCTTCTATTTTTGAAAGAAAAAAAATTAACTGTCGGAATGAAATCGATCAAAATTATTTCAGCAAGAACCCTAATCCTTTCTGAGTTCACCCACAAAATTTCAGGTCTCAAAGTGAAACCGTTTTCGAAATCAACTTGAAATAAAAACACACTACATTGAACGCCCACCTTAACATATATTGGTTGTAGGCTAATTTTGTATTTGTTAAGAGTCGATTATAAATTTTTTTTGTTCATTATAAAATTCGAAGAATTCCCTAGAATTCAGGTCCCTACTTATATTAGGAAGAATAGATTTTTCAGATCCTGACTAGCTCGACGTATTTCAGGAGTGACCCATGAGTTCCCGGTTTGAATTTTTTAATCGGGCAACATTCATATACGGCGGATTGGATGATATCCATAAAATGATAGAAATTGTAGTTTGCCGAAGATGTACTGTATATGCTAGAAAAGTCACTTCGTGATATAATATTATTGAGATCAAACAATCTTTCATCACAACAATTCCTTATGATACTATAATTAGATTTATTTTCAGAAGTTTGGTCGAGTGGCAGAAAATAGTTGAGTAAAACTGACCTATGGTCAAATAAAAAGATCTGTTACTTCCTAGTTCATTTATTGGTGACTAGTTTAGCTCAAGAACATCTGAGCATCATCAGACCAGTCCCACTAAAAATCACAAAATACAAGAGTTTCGATATTACATATTACACACCAATATTTCCTCACCTGAACTCTGAACCAGATTCGTCAATAATTATTAAAAAGGTACAGGTATTATTCTTAGTATAACACATCAACATAATTTTATCTACAATTTCTTATCTTCTTAAAATGGCAACAACTAACATAGAAATACAAAAACTAGAATCACAGAAACAATACAGATTTTTTTGACATATTATTCTATAATAAACATTTCATCAGACAATCATTACCAAAATCTATCTGAGCATTCAACATCAAATTATCATTAAATTTTTTATGTTTTAAAATTTCAAATTTTTCTAAACCATCAATGATCCAACTATTAACATTAGCATGTAAGATATCAAAATTATCCTCTTTTTTAAATTCATGTTGATATTCATATAAGTGGTTTCCAAAATGCGAGCTATCATAGTTATTTCCTAACCTTAAAATTCTCAAATGTTCTCTTATTCTCTGTTCAAAAGTCCTTATTGTTCTTCCTATATAAAAAGCCCCACCTGTGTTACATGTCAACCTATATACTCCGTTCTTGGTCAGTTTATCATCTTTGTCCTTATTATTCATCAATATATTCCCAATTCTATTTGTTGGTTTGAAAGATATTTTTATGGTGGATGCTCTTTCTAAAATCTTTTTTATTTTTGATGAAATTTTTCCAACATATGATAGCGAAATGAACTTCTTATTTTCTTGATTATTCTGTGTTATAAAGTGTTCTTGAATTATTTTCTTCTGCATCTTACCCTTCAGAACCTTCTCCACCACATCTTCACTGAAACCATTAATTCTCGCTATTTGTTTTATAATTTTTAGTTCATCATTGAATTTATCATTATTCATAGGAACATTCAATAGTCTCTCCAACAAGCTATGCAAATTAGCCACCTTGTGTGTGTGTAACTATGTTGTGATTCTGTTGAAATTGAAATGCCTGTTTGAGTTGGCTTTCTATTGTATACCAAAAAAATGTTTTCCCTCTTTTATCTCAATTTCCAAGTCCAAAAAGTCTACTTTGTTACCAAAGCCCTCCTTTTTAAACTTAATAGATTGAACCCGACTATTAACATATTCTAAAAATTCTTCAAGTTCTTTTTCTGTTCCCTTCCACAACATTATGGTGTCATCTACATATCTGTGATAATAAACTATTAGAGCTACATAAGGATTATTCTTAAATATGTGTCCACCCTCAAAATGATCCATGTATTTATCTGCCAATATTGGAGCGACAGGATTCCCCATACCCAATCCATCCAGTTGTTCGTATATTTTACCATTGAAGATAAAGAAGTTCTGACCAACACACATTTTCAAAAGACGATTCACCGCATTCACCATTTGATCACTCATTTCCGTATCACTATGGTCACTTATGAGCGGTTCAAAAACTTGACAACTGAAATTATCAGAGTTTGCGTTCGTTAGAATATAGTCGACTTTAGAGATGGAAGTGTAGTTATTGATATTCGTAAAAACCCTGGTGGGCTCATTATTAGTGACCCTAAGATTGAAGCAAGTCATAAGATCATCCAATAAACGTTTTTTGTAACAAGAACAATCCAAATAATTAACGTTTATATCGCCACATACAAACACCATCTTAGCTTTCAGGAAACTACGCCCTAATATGAAGGACAGTTCTTTCAAAAATACATTATAGTTACCAGAAGGGGATCTGTAAATGCAAAGTATACATATATCTACATTATGAAACCTTATAAAGACTGCACAACATTCACAATGGAGTTCAGAGCAAACATTAGGAAATTGCAAATTCCTGGGATTCAATACATTCTTCACGAAAATTAAGGAACCACCATGTATCATATTCTTACGGCAGTAATGAGCAGCAAGCAAGTATCCAGGCAGTGAAATCGATTCAATGCTATCACTATTGCACCAATGTTCCACTACACTCACAACATCTGGAGACTTCTCTTTCACCAGGACTTCCAGATTATTCAGTATATTTCCGATTCCTTGAACATTGACAAGAAGAATTCGCAAAGATCCTTCTCGAATTAAAATAGGTTTCTCTATTTTGTGTTGGTTGATTGGAGATCCCCCGGTAAAGTTTCGATGGGGAACCTCGTTTTGTAAAAAAACTGCGAAACACGGACGCCGCTAGGCCATTAATCTTTTTTCCATATATTTTTGAAATTGTCTTGATTTATAGAGACTTTCATGGACGAATATATTTCAGGATGTCTTGAAGGCAGCGACTCGCAAATGACTTCGGGAAATCTATCTACAAGGACTTTTTTTAGATCATCAGCATTTGTATGGGGTGCAAGCCTAGTTACATGTAATGACTTATACTTGGGTATTGTTTTTATTTCCGAAATTTCCTTGTTTTGTCCTACTACAAATTTGGGCTTTCTTCTATTTTGTACTTGGACCCATTCGCTCTGCTCTTTAACAGTATTGGATTTTTGAAATTTATTTCCGGAGTCGGAGGTCGATGAATCTTTCGGCTTCTTGTTTACATTTGGATCAGCTGGTAAACACATCATTGATGACGCATAAGTGGTTTTCAGAACAGATGATGCACTATGATTATCTGTTTGTTTATCATCTATCTTAGCCGATTTGTTCGATTTTATGGAATTGGAACGTTCAATATGGTGACCTTGCGGGTTGGGACTTTTATTAAACGATTCATCTTTGTTGCCAATGGTCACTGAATGAATATTTTCCTCAAAGGTTGTAATTATTTGCTTGTGCAGTTTGTTTGAGTAATTCATCTCCTCTAGAAGTTTTTCCTGCAGATTCTTCTCTCTTTTAACCCTTTCGCTACCAATTGTTTTTTCGCGAGTATTCATGATACTCAACAGCTTAATGAGCTATTTAACACTCAAATAATATAGAAACTTTGCTGATTTATTTTTAATTTCAAGGGTGTAGCTAGGGGGTAGTGGGACACATATATCCCAGTGGAAATTTCGTACGGGACACATTTAAACCAATGGTACTCATTATAGATTTATTCAAAACAAATTATTATGTATGAAAACTAGAAAAACAATTTTTGCACAGAGGAACATTGCAAGCTGAGCAGAAAGTTGTTGTGCGTTTTTCTCTCTTATTTTTTGCACAACTGTGACATCGCCTACGAGTTGGTCCTTCATTCGGAAGATGATCCCCAACATTCAATAACCCTTTGGAAGATTTTGACGGTCTGCCGTATTGGCGTTTTCTAACAACCTTGGCATGCTTTCGAGCCTCCGAAATCATTGACTCTGCTAGTGGAACCAGAAAATCCAGAAATGAAGTTTTCTTATGGTGTGTTTCTCTCCAAATAATCCATGCATTTACTGCACTGGTCATGAGCAAACGGTAGAAAACTTTTTTCCACCACTTCAATGACTTACGATCCATGTCATAAATACCAATCAACTGGTCAGAAAGGTCAACGCCCCCCATGAACCTATTGTAATGTGCCACAATTTCAGGACAAGGAATTTCCTTTTTGTTGCCATCTTTCTCTCTTCTGTTCACAAAGGTCATCTCATTTCCATGACAGTTTGAGAGTAGCGTTACTTCTCTTGTGTCTTTCCACAAAACCGCCGTAGTACCAAATTGATTATGGACAAATTCAGCTTCGCCTCTGTTTCTTTTCTTTTTTCGAATTTCGGCATGTTTTTGCGATTGCCAATCACTGTGCCAACACAAGCAAACGGAGATTTGTTTATTTGTTTCGTCGAAGTGAAAAAACGATTAAAACATAAACCAACCTCTGGATCTCTTATTGAAGACGAGAGCTTTGTGACGACTGATTCTCCAAGAGTCGATTCGGTATCTCTGTTGGCATCCTTTCCACAATAAATATTGAAATCATACGTGTAACCTGTTTTTGAATCACAGCGTTCCCAAATTTTTATTCCTCGCTTTGTGGGTTTCAAAGGGAGGTACTGTTTCAAAGAACTTCGGCCCTTGAATTTAGCCATGGCTTTATCAATACTTTCCATTGCTTTTGGAAATTTGTCTTTCAAACAATCAACCACTGGTTCAATGTAGTAGAGCTTTGTCGCGTTTTCGTTTTTTTCGGGATGATTGAAGTACATCTTCGAAGACAAAAGTTGAAACCTATTTCTGGATATTGCTTGTTTGATTGCAGTGTTACCCATTGAAGAATTAGTTGACCAATAATGTTGGAATGTGGGAACCCTATTGTATGACATAATAAAGTAGCATCCTATTACGATCATCATCTCATGCTGATCGGTCAGAACAACCTTTTGCTTTTCATCTTTATTGAGTATATTCAATCTTTCATTGGTTTGTTGTGCAATCCATAAAAAAAGACTTTTTGGAAACATCTTGAGAAAGACATCAAGCTCAGTTGATCCGCGGTTAACATCAGCCAGAATGCTGCATGGTGTTGCCGTAATATTCGCTATTTGATTTTTTAAATTAAAACATATGTGCACTAGACCTCTAGACCACTCTGAAGATCGCCAGTTGAACGGCATCTAAAAGATGTCATCTGGACCCTTCGTGAGTGTGTTAGTTAAGTTCGAAAACTGTAGAGATTCGAAAAACGCTTGTGTTCCCTTAATAGTGTCATTTTCTGATCTATTGTTCGCTGTAGAAATTGAACGCTTATTGATAGCATCTTCGTCTTATTTTGACGAAGAAGTGTAAAAGCTGCCTAAGAAGATTCCACTTGCTGGAAAATCCCACCAAAACGAGAGCTCTCAGGTGTGTGGAAGAAGATCCTGTGGTGAGTTTTATAGTGCACTTTTCTTTTTTAGTTTATCTCTATTTTTTTGTTAGATATACAGTTCATTTATCTCGCCACTTTAGAGTTACCGCAACATTTTTTGGTCCTTCGGGCCGGATTTTGAATCATTTCGTTTTGGTATTAAAATTTTTATTTTGACTTTTCTTATGAAGTTTTTCAAATTTGTGCAGAAGAATAATTGAGAAACGATATTGAAGAATCATTATTTCGTTTCATTCATTCATTCTTGCAGAATCATATTTCTTATCGTCGGCTGTTTTTTTGTCCGCTTCGATAATTAATTCGAACATACGTTCATCTTTTCAATACATTGTTGGCGTATTGAAAGCGCGTTCTGTAACGGACGATCTTTCGCATCTTATTGTTTCGGAATTCAGGTGTTTTGAATTCTGAAACGATGTCGAAAATAAAACGAGCTAGGGCATATCGTGCTACGGCAAGCGGTGAAATTCAGTCACTGGTCAATTTCGCAAAAAAGACTGAATTGGATGGAAGTCTTTTCAATTTATTCAAAGCTAGGTTTTCCGACATTGAGAGAATACGAAATGAGTTTGTCAGTGAACATAAGACAATTGTTGATACTTTGCTTCAAGAGGAAAATGTGGATTTAACTGGGGAGGAAGCAATTAGAGAGGCATTTTTGGCTTGTTATTATGAGATTAAGTCTATTTATGAAGTTTTAACGGCCAATAATTCGAAAGGTGTTGGAGATATTGGGTCCAAACCGAAAAGTAGTGCGCATATGAAGTTACCGAAGTTAGAATTGAAGCGATTCTCAGGCGATATAACCCAGTTTCCAACTTTCATTGGATTGTTTAATTCGCTGGTGCATACTAATGACTCATTGAGCAATGATGAAAAATTTAATTATTTGGTTTCATCCCTTGAAGGGCAACCGCTTAAATTAATTCAACACTATGAATTCGATGGTAACAATTATCAATCTGCGTATAATGCCTTATTTCAGCGTTTTAATAATAAGCGTTGGCTGGCAAAGTGTCATTGGCGTCGCATTCAGGGTACCGTAAAAATTAGGTCTAGGGTTCCAAATTCGTTAAGAAATTTATTGGATACTTTTCAAGAGAATATATGCGCCTTGCAAAACTTGAATTTTCCAACTGACGAATGGGACTTTATATTGCTTATGATGCTGTATGATCGTTTAGACGATGAAATAGTTTCGCGATTCGAACATTCTTACGGTTCTTCAGAGGTGCCGAAGTATAGTGATCTCACGTCATTTTTAGAACGCGAATGTATAGCTTCGGAGATGATAGATGATAATAAACCATTTGGTAGCAATGTAAACTCTAATATTGGCGATAAAAAATTCTCAAAGACCAATAGAATGAAGAATTTTTTTGTTGAAAACGCAGCAAGCACATCAAAGAACTCCCATTCTGAATGCGTTATTTGTCAAACCAGTCATTCTATCTTCAAGTGTCCTTCATTTCTTGATATGAAACCGTTTGAGCGCTATAATCTCGCCAAGAAACGTCATTTATGCTTCAATTGTTTATCTAGCTTACATGATATTCGTTCTTGCAAATCCAAGTCCACTTGTCGTCATTGCTCATTAAAACATCACTCGTTATTGCATTTTAAGACCAAAGAGGATGTGATATTATCACCTTCTACTTCTGGCGGTGTATCTAATTCAGAGGCGAAATCAGTTGTTAATTTTTCGAGTGCTGGTGTTCTTAATTCGGATAGAACATCATATGTTATTTTGGCCACTGCTTTGGTGGAAGTTTCAGATTCAAATGGTACTTTTCACAAATTAAGATGTTTAATTGATTCAGCCAGCATGACCACTTTCATAACCAAGCATGCGGCTTCTCGATTGCCTTTGAGATCTGAAAACGTTTTTCTCGAAGTGACGGGCTTGAACTCTTCCAAATCTTGTACTAGTAAGGGTTTAGTTACTATTACATTCAGACCAGTTGGTCAGGAATCTCCAACATTGTACACGAACGCATCTGTTATCACCCAAATAACGGAAAAACTGCCCACTAAGCCGGTACCCGCTGTTATAACTGATGAGTTTAAGAATTTAAAGTTAGCCGATCCCTCGTTTCATAGTCCTGGAAATATCGATATTTTGTTTGGAGCTGATATGTTTGCTAAAATACTGCTTGGCAGTCATATTTCTGGTTCTAACGGCATAGACGCTTTCGATACTATATTTGGATTCATTCTTATCGGAAGTGGAACCGACCTTTCTAGAAATGTAACTTCTTCGTTTTTTTTGTAATATAGATTGTCAAGCTAGTGATGACTCGCTTCCTAATATTTTAAAAAGTTTCTGGGAAATTGAATCTATCCCATCGGTGAATGTTAGTTCTACAGATGATTCATGCGAGAAAATATTCGTCGACACACATAAACGCGATGTTTCTGGTAAATATATAGTATCTTTACCTTTCGCAAATGATCCACCCAGCTTTAGCGGTATGGAAAAATTAGCATCTGAAAGATTTTTTTCATTAGAACGCCGACTCATGAGAAATCCCCGTCTTTATGAGGAGTACTCTGCGTTTATGCGCGAATATTTAGACTGTGGTCATATGGAGCTTGTACCTGAGAATTCAATGAGCGAAAACCCGTATTATCTTATCCATCATTGTGTTTTGAAGCCTTCTAGTGTTCACACCAAATTGCGAGTAGTATTCAACGCGAGCGCAAGGACTCCTTCGGGATTTTCTCTCAACGATAGTCTTTTAACAGGTCCAAAACTCCAGGCTGACATAGTTTCAATCCTTTTGAAGTTTCGCCTGCATTCTTACGTGTTATGTTCGGATATAAAACAGATGTATAGAATGATTTTGGTCAATTCCGATATGCTAGATTATCAAAGAATATTTTGGAGATTTTCGCCTAAAGAACCTTTGAAGATGTATCGCTTGAAAACAGTCACATATGGAGTTTCATCTGCTCCTTTTTTGGCGCTGCGTTGTTTGAAACAATTGGCACACGACGAAGGAAAAGAATTTCCTTTAGCGGCGAAGGTTTTGGAAGAAGATACGTACATTGACGATGTTGTCACCGGTGCCTCTTCCCTTCAGGAAGCCAAGATTCTTCAAATGCAATTGATTGAATTATTCGAGAAGGGAGGTTTTCTCTTGAGAAAGTGGTCAAGTAACGATCCTGCGTTGTTGGAAGCTCTTCCAGCTTCTATGCGTAGTCTAGACCCACTTGATTTTAAGTCTGAGGAAAATTTATCTGCTTTCAAAATCTTAGGATTATTGTGGAATCCACATGAAGACAAATTCTCATTTTCTGTTGTCCCTCAGACTGAAGAAACTTGTACCAAGCGGCAACTTCTTTCTCAACTAGCTCGGATTTACGATCCTTTAGGGTTTTTAACGCCGGTAACATTTTTGGTAAAACACCTCATTCAGAGGTTTTGGATGATCGGTCTCACATGGGACGATGAGCCTCCAGATGAAATTTTGCGCGTCTGGAAACGCTTCCGATCCCAGGTAGAATGTCTTTCCCGATTTAAAATCGAAAGGCACCTTTTCCCGTCAGATTTTGTAAAATTGGAACTTCACGGCTTTTGTGATAGCTCGGAGAAGGGATATTGCGCTGTCTTGTATCTCAAGACAATAACTATCGATGGAAATACGACCACTAGTCTTGTTTTGGCGAAAAGCAAAGTAGCACCACTGAAAAAAATTTGTATACCGCGATTGGAACTGTGTGGAGCGGTTTTGTTAGCCAAGTTGATAAATTTTGTACAGAAACTTTTATGTAATAAATTCACCATTTCTAATGTTTATGCCTGGAGTGATTCGCAAGTAGTTTTAGCATGGCTTCGTTCACCTTCTTATCGTTGGAAGAATTTTGTAGCCAATAGGATCGCATATATCCAAGATAAAATTCCATATGTGCATTGGAATTACGTTAATTCCGACAAGAACCCCGCTGATCTCGGCAGCCGCGGTCTTTTTCCATCAGAAATCGTGAACAATGAGTTTTGGTTGAAGGGTCCGAAATTTTTGTGGAATTCTATAAGTCAGGATTCTCTATCTACAGAACCGCCGGAAGTTTTTATTTCAGAGGATGTTACTCGCGAAGAAAGAAATCTGTCTTTGTTGATTGCACCACAAGATGATAGTGTTTGTGAATTCCTTCTGAAAACCCATTCAAAATTTTCGACTGTATTACGTATCTGTGCGTATGTTTTGCGATTCGTTCATAATATCCGTCATCCGCTAGAGAAACGATATGGGTTTGTGACAACGCAAGAGCTTCACTCGTCCTTAATGTATCTAGCTAAATATACACAACATGTATCCTTCAATGATGAAATTTCTGGAAAGAAGTTTTCAAAGCCCTTGAGAAAACTAAATGTTTTCCAGGATGTCGATGACCTTCTACGAGTAGGTGGCCGTCTAAAATATGCGGATATTAATTATCATGCTAAACACCCTATACTTTTACCAAGAAGTAGTTTGTTGACGAGACATCTTATTGCACATTATCATGAAAAGTACTTTCATATTGGTCCTCGTCAACTCCATTTCTTGCTCATTCAACAATTTTGGATATTATCCCCCCGACGTGCAATAAATTCGGTCTTGTCGAAGTGTGTTAGGTGTTTTAGAATGAAGCCGGTCCCTTATCAACCCCCTATGGGAAATCTACCTAAATCAAGGTTTTCTACTATAAAGGCATTTTTACATTGTGGATGTGATTACGCTGGTCCATTTACGATTGCGCCAATGAGAAAATATCGAGGACAAAAAACTTCAAAGGCTTATATTTGCCTCTTTGTCTGTCACTCCACGAAAGCCGTTCATTTAGAACTGGCTAATAATCTGTCCTCTGAGTCCTTTTTAGCCGCTCTTCAGAGATTTATCGCACGAAGAGGTCGCTGTACCGACCTATACTGCGATAATGGTACTAATTTCGTTGGAGCCAATCGCCAGTTGATGAATTTGATGAAAATCGCTGCTGAAAAAGAGGTTATACGATTTCATTTCAATCCACCGTCGGGAAGTCATTTTGGAGGTCTATTTGAGGCTGCAGTGAAATCGGTAAAATCCCATTTCTTTAGAATAATCGGAGCGCAGATTTTGACGTATGAGGAATTCTATACTCTACTCACGTTAATTGAATCTATTTTGAATTCAAGACCCTTATGCGCCATAAGTTCAGATCCTGATGATTTGAATTGTCTCACTCCAGGTCATTTCCTAACCCTGGAACCGCTAACTGCGATACCCATACCAGATTTCACTGATCAACCTCTAAATCGATTATCGCGTTGGCAACTTTTGCAAAACCTTCATCAACATTTTTGGGCTAGATGGAGGAACGAGTATCTCCATACATTGCAACAACGGGTTAAATGGTGCGATGTTTCTACTCCTGCTGCCATTGGCCAGCTAGTTTTGATTAAAGCGGATAATGTGCCTCCGAATCAGTGGCGTCTTGGTCGTATAAGTACTCTCTTCCAGGGTAGTGATGGTATTTCACGGGTTGCCCAAGTAAAAACACGAGACGGGACTCTTACGCGACCCTTAGTGAAACTATGTCCCTTGCCTGTATGCGATGAACCCTAGCTCATTGAATATTGTACATGTTTTCTTTTTTTCTCTTTTCATATCATCTTTAATATATAGTATGGGTATATATGTAAAGATGTGAATTTTGTATATTCTTCTGCACCATAGAAAATAATTAATCAATCAAGAAGTTGTACATTCTTGATTGATTAATTATTTTCTTTTTTTTTATTATTATTATGAAAAATGCTATGGCATTTTTGGGGGGCAGGAAATGTTGCCGTAATATTCGCTATTTGATTTTTTAAATTAAAACATATGTGCACTAGACCTCTAGACCACTCTGAAGATCGCCAGTTGAACGGCATCTAAAAGATGTCATCTGGACCCTTCGTGAGTGTGTTAGTTAAGTTCGAAAACTGTAGAGATTCGAAAAACGCTTGTGTTCCCTTAATAGTGTCATTTTCTGATCTATTGTTCGCTGTAGAAATTGAACGCTTATTGATAGCATCTTCGTCTTATTTTGACGAAGAAGTGTAAAAGCTGCCTAAGAAGATTCCACTTGCTGGAAAATCCCACCAAAACGAGAGCTCTCAGGTGTGTGGAAGAAGATCCTGTGGTGAGTTTTCTAGTGCACTTTTCTTTTTTAGTTTATCTCTATTTTTTTGTTAGATATACAGTTCATTTATCTCGCCACTTTAGAGTTACCGCAACACATGGTTTAGCACTAGGAACATTCTTTCTTGGAGTGAATTGCGTGTCTAGTTCCTTCCAAGTATCCACAGAAACAAGTGGAAAGGCAGTTTGTACCACATTATCGTTATCTGAACTAATTTCCTCTAGTTCTTCGTTATTTTCAGATTCTACTCCTGAATTCTCAACAGAGGAACCAGGAGGAATTACTCCTGGAAATTCTGTGGGCACATCCGACTCCACACTATCTCCTGACTCGTCAGGTTCAAATTCTGAACCGCTATCTTCATAAGGATCCTCCAAATCCGACAAATCTTCAATAATTTGCTCTAATTCAGCGTTACTCAGTTTTTTGTACCTGCGAATAACAAACAAAAATTACCAATGGGACAAAAAGATCCCAAACAACATTACTAATGGGACGTATATGTCCCACAACAAAATTATTATTTTCTTGTGACCAACGGAACGAAGTTTGAAGCTATCATGTAAAGATTTTATTTCTCGAATATAATATATTTCTTACCTGGACATAATGAAACAATTACAGCCACAAATCACTCGAAAAATGAAAAAACAAAACAATATTTGGGAACTTCGTCTGCTCTCGTGAACGCATTAACAATTATGCGCGCCTAACCTAACATTTAACATATGTTTGTTCGTAGATATGGTTCTAAACTACCAGCGGGACATATTCGATTCGGTTTAGCACGTCTCAATTTCCCTGCAGTAATTTTTGAATATGTGGCGGGACGTATGTGACCCATTGGGAGTGAAAGGGTTACGGCATTCATTCTCCTTAAGCAACATAATGCGATGTTCAGTTACCTTGACATTACAACTGTCACATATCCAGAAAATGTTAGGATTTTCATCAATAATTTTAATCCACGGATCTTTTAACGATGCACAGATCAAATGAAATTTACTTTCACATGTATAACATCGTATAAACTGAGTATTCACGATAAAATTATCGGAGCAACGAATGCATACGTGTTCACTGCTCGCCATCTCGCACAATAACGCATCTTTCAGAAAAAATACAAAAAAACTGAAAAGAGATAAATCAAAACATAAGACTAGCCTTTTATAATGTGAGAACACTTAATGTTTTATTTTCTAAATTGAAAGACAAAACTCCAAAACACTTGCAGTCAAGTTTAATTTATAAAATTCCTTGTCTTGACTGTGAAAAATGCTATGTAGGTAATACAAGACAATATCTAAAAAACCGCCTCTACCAACATGAATATGACTGTAAACTAGTCAATAGGAATAAAAGAGAGAAAACCGCACTAGCGGAACACCACTTTTCTTTGGGACATAATTTCCATTTTCAAGCTACCACTATTCCCGACAAATAAAAACACCACCCAAAAAGAAATATAAGCGAGATGATATTTATTCAGTTGAATGATACGGTCAATCTTAGGACAGATACACAGGGCCTCAGTACACAATACAACTATATCATAAACATGTTTAAGGAAAGAATACACCAATATTCCTTAAATGGACAGTAGTCAAATGTTGACAGTATATGTCGTCGTGAACCACACATTTCAGTTGATGGATCATATGATTTCATGTTCGGAGGATTTTCGCTGCAAAATACAATTTTTATAATTTGTTGATGCACTAGAACTTCAAAATCGATGACTTCAATCTGCCTGGTTGTTTTGGACCTGTTCTCCAACAATACCTTATGTGTAATGGAAAAGTCACCATCGTGTTGCAACGCTAACCATTGATATATAGAATAGGTAGGTCACGTTCTGTTTCTTAAGGTCGGCGTTTAAAGCGAGTAGGAAAGCTCAGCCGATAGAGGCGCCACCGTCCATTTTATGGAATATCTCCATAGAACATGCACTATCACTATCAAGTTCTATGAATATCTCTCTGATTATGAATGAAATGTACAATGGCGCTCTCTATCCGAAAATCGCCGAACTATGAAATAAGTCAATTTGTAGGTAAAGCAGGAATTTTTTCCCGCCAAAATTTGAATTTGGCCATTCTCTGCCAATTCCGTATTTCAAGTTGTTTTTCTGAACGAAATTATCAGTAGATTCACTTTTAATCGGATGTTGAACTATTTTCATGGGTCTTTCTGTTGAAATAAAACAGAAGCATGAGTTGGCTCATTTTTTTCTATTTTTGAAAGAAAAAAAATTAATTTCCAGAATGCAATCGACTAAAATTATTTCATCAAGAACTCCATTCCTTTCTGAGTTCACCCACAAAATTTCAGTTTCCAAATTGAAACCATTTTCAAATGCAACTTGAAATAAAAACACACTACATTGAACGCCCACCTTAAATCGTATTTATACCCTTTCTATCAGAAGAAAATGTGTAATTTTGCGTGATAGTTTGCTCACTATTATGTGATGTATGTATATACATACATATATATATATATATATATATATTTTCAAATGCAACTTGAAATAAAAACACACTACATTGAACGCCCACCTTAAATCGTATTTATACCCTTTCTATCAGAAGAAAATGTGTAATTTTGCGTGATAGTTTGCTCACTATTATGTGATGTATGTATATACATACATATATATATATATATATATATATATATATATATATATATATACAGAATCCCGCCTTACGAGAGCCATACATTGTGATTTTACCATCATTTCGACGTCCGCTTGCAATCCGGCGTCCGATATACGGACGTCGAATTGTCTTGCTCAATTCTCGGTGTATTTTGACGTTATGGCACGTCCTGAGTCCGTACACAAATTTTTGCCGATGACGTCAGTTACTCTCATCTTGTACAAAATCGCATATTTCAGTTCAACCAACGCACGATCGTGGCGCTGACTACCACTTTCCGCGTATATGTTATATACATCTTCCCTATTTCATATTGAGAGCATTTGAGGACATGAAGTTTGGCAACATAGTCTTATAATAATTCTTATACAGTGCGATTAATGGACGTCCGTTATACTCTGTTATCGGAAAAAAATTGTTTTGAATGCGCGACCTCGCTTCTCGATGAAGTGTTTGGTGCTGCATTTGTGAATACCTATGAAAATCGTCTATCCAGATATCGCCGTGTGATAAACTTTGGGAAGGAAAGGGGATCATAGTATGTGGATTTACTGATTGAATTCGTGTTCATTACACCCAAACTACAGGGTGTCCCAAGTTCGAGTGCGTATTAGACGTTTCTGGAGAACTGAACATATTTTAAATCTGAAAATTGATATTGATATTCGAAATTCTCTACAGACCTAAAATATTTTTGGAGCCTGAGCACCTCCGGTTATACAAGGAGTGACAATAAATTTGTTGGAAATTTTTTTTTTTCATTTTTACGTTTCCGATATGATTGAGTATTCAATGCTGGATACATTTCTGGTGAAACTATTGTATTCATTCACATGGTTTTCAAAATATCGAAACCAAATCTGAAAGAATACCAAATATTCATAGTCAGTAGTATTATGTTCATTTTTCTTGTTTTAAACATCCCGAGTGTAAACCGTTCTCACAACTTCAAAGTAGAAGCACGTGGAAAGGTCAAGCAACTTTTGAATTTCATAAATATCATCACAGGGTGTTTCAAATTTTGTGTCGAAAACTTTGATCAAAAATTGGCCATAACTTCTGTTTTTCAAATCAGAACCCTATTTTTTTAAGATTGCGTTGGATTCTGCGGAGAAAAATAATGATAGCACTTTTGCTCCTAAAATACAGACATTTCTGAGTTATTTGAGATTTTCTGAATCGATATCATGCCAATTTTCATATTTCAAAAATGTCCAGTTCTTCAGAAACGTCTAATAGGCACTCGAACTTGGGACACCCTGTATACATGATGCTGTATTATTTTCTTTCTTTCGTTTTGAAAATTCTTGATCTGCTATATAAATCATTTTTAGTCAATTTAATGCATATTAAATCAAAAATAACGAATAATCAGTGTGTGGGGATGAAATCCATCATAGAAATTGAAATGAATCGCTGTACACGATGACCGTCGATAAAAGCAAAGAACACGTTTCAATGATTCTCTAAATTTATTTAGATTATTCAACTATTGAAGCAATATCGATATTCAGCAATATACAGGATGTTCCAAGTTCAAGTGCCCATAGTTTAAAAAAAAAATAATAGTCATAATTTCAAGAAAATATTCATGGCTTATCACCAATCAGAAAATATTTTCATTCACTCAATATAATTATTAACATCCATCAAATAATCAAATTTGATCCGATTTTCGATTTTCATAGGCGTTATTATTACACATTCTATCTTCCCTATTCAAAATTTCATTAATTCGATCATTCCACCAAGTTAACGTTTCAGGAGAAAAGTGCAAAATTGTTGTATTTAAATTCGAAGGAAAAACACGGCTACAATATCAATTATAAGGAGTGCATTATTTCAAATTAGAAATTCGAATTCTTTCGGATTTGCATTGTTCGGAATAAAATTGATGTAGGTAAGAGTTCAGGAAATAAATTTATTTTAATACTTCACCATGCTTCAAATAATCGTAGTACATCATAAAATTAATAGAAATCGAATAAGATATTCAAAAGGGTCAGCAAATCACTCATTTGAATCTTTGTGGGGTTTAACACAAAACACGAAGAATCTATAGAGGCACTTGTATAAATATTTACTTATTATTATTAATCAAAAAAATATCGTTTGACTTGCGTATGTTATAATTTTTTTAATAACATTTCATAATTATCCACATATCAATATGTGAATTTTCACCGAATGGAATTTGGTGTCATACTGAGATATAATTTCTTTATCTAAGAAAACAATCTAACGATTCAAAAATATTTCAGAATTTGACGAAGTTGCATCCCTACATTCTGTTTTGTTTTCGCACGAATTAATTAGATTCCAATTCACCAGATCTTGAATAAGTGAATTCAGGTCCGACTATTGTATATACTCCGTACAGAGTCAGCTTTTTCGACGTCCATTACATTAGTGTGAATTTTCATAGGCCGCTTTTTGGACGTCCATATATAATAATAATAATAATAATTTTATTTATTCCTTTAGACCTTCAATACAGTGTAGGAATATTGTCAGCAAATAAGTTCAAACACACATAAAATTCAGTAAAAATCGTTAAATCCTAAATACATAACAAAAACATTGTAAGTACACTCTTGAAAATATAATACAATATCACGACATGTTAAAAAAATTATAACTTTCACAATATTTAAATATTGTTTTTTTCCAAATATTCATCTATAGAATAGTAAGCTTCCGATAACAAAAATTTTTTTAGTTTAAAACTGAATATTTTCTCTGGTGATATATTCCGCAGTTCTCTAGGAAGCCTATTGTAAAGCCTGAGACCTAACGACCCTGGAGCATTCTGGGACTGAGTAAGCCTAGAAAAAGGCACATGAAGGTTATCACCCGAACGGGTCTTGTAGACGGTGAGCTGTTCTCGTTTAGGAAAAGCCGATATATTCCGCCTGATGAAAATGACACTATGGTATATAAAAATCGATGGAAGAGTCAAGAAATTATTTTTAAAGTATGGCTTGCACGATTCCCGACCACCAATCTTGAACATTGTTCGAATAATCCTCTTCTGCATTTTAAAGACCCTGCCGCTATCCGTGCTGTTCCCCCAACACCTAACGCCATAATAAAGTGTCGACTGAACGTGTGAACTATAACAAATGCGCAAAGTTTCCGAGCTCACACAATCCCTCAAGCAACGAATCATGAAATTCTTACTCGCCAGAGACGCACACAACCAGTCAACATGATCCTTCCAGGATAAGTGCATGTCTATGTGCAGCCCAAGAAACTTCACCCCGCCAGACACACGCACAATATCTCCTCCACTTCGGATCAACGGAGTAGAATTAGGTACCACACCATTTGGCAGAAACAGGACCACCTCTGTCTTATCGGCGTTCAGAGCAAGACCATTGATCTTGCACCAGGCTGACATACGCTCCAAGCAACCAATACTTTTAATGGCCAGTTCATCGATGGTTTTGGCTTTTATGAGTGCTGAGCAATCATCCGCATAAAGTGAGGCCGCCGTGTCCTGCCGCTCCAAGAAGCCAATCAGGTCATTAACAAAGATGGTAAATAATACGGGTCCTAATATGCTGCCCTGAGGAACTCCCGATTCAACAAGACGAGGCTCAGACAGAACCTGCCGGCCGCGCTCGTACAAGCGGACTCTCTGGTATCGGTCGGAAAGATATGACCTCAACCAGTCCAACGGTGGACCTCTTACACCACAATGGTACAGTTTGTCGTACAAGATATTCAAATTGACAGTGTCAAATGCCCGACTCATATCGTAATACATAGCCAAACACTTGTTCCTCTTTTCAAAGTTCTCAATAACCTTATCGTAAAGAGAAAGGACTGCGTCCTGCGTACTTTTTCCCTTGCGAAAACCGTATTGGCTCGGTGACAAAACAAAACGGGCGTCTAAAAATGACGAAAGCCGTGATACAAAGGCCCTCTCAAATAATTTTGAGAAAACAGACAATACTGCAACCGGTCGGTAGTTTGAAATCGATTTAGGGTCACCCTTTTTCAAAATCGGTGTTATGAGAGCTGTCTTCAGTTCTTTCGGGAAGTAGCCGTGGTTAAATGAAAGATTTACCAAGTGCGATAATGGAACGGAAATAATATCGGCAACCTCTTTCAATATGTTGCATGGAATCCCGTCTGTACCGGCAGATTTTTTTCGTGAAATAGAAATGATAATATCGCGTATCTCATCGGGTGTAACATCGAATAAGTACATTGAATCACAACTTTTATTCTGAGGTGAACACGTGAATTGACCAGGCTCGAAATCCTCAGTTAAACTCTTTACAGATTCTATAAAATAATTATTAAAACCATTTGTCTGGTCTGAGACATTCACCAAATTCTCACCGTCTACATCATGAATGGCATCTGGCAATTTCTGTTTTTTTTTATTGTTCGCATGGGAATTTATAATGCTCCAGATCGATCTAGATTTGTTATCGGAGTTACTTATCAAATTGTCATGATAACTTATCTTAGCCGTCGAAATTCTCAAGGCATGTCGCTTCTTCAAAACATTGTAGATTTGTTTCACATCGTTGTCAGATTTACTCAGTATATACAATTCTCTCAGAAAACAACCCTCATCAATGATATCTTTCGTGATCCAGGGACTCTTTTTCCGAGAATTGCGTGGTTTATTGGATTTCAAGGGAAAAGCCATCTCGAAATAACTTTTAAAGGTTTCAAAAAATTTGCTATGTTTGTGTTCAATGTTGATTTCCTCATATACATGATCCCAACATTCGCAAGATAAGAGGTACCTAAAACAGTTTACATTTTCGGAAGTATAGGATCGCCTAAGGAAACATTCTCCTTTCACATTCGGGCTACCGTGTAAGTTGGATGTGTCCACCCTCAAGCGCTGTGTACGATGGTCAGATAATATGGTGTCAGTTGTGATTGTTTCTTTATCACAGTTAAAATTAATGAAAACATTATCGATCAGCGAAGATGAGCTTCTCTGAGTTCTGGAATGTTCCTCAAAACACCCTCTGAATCCATAAGAGCCAAAAAGATTGAGTAAATCCCTACCTTTGCCAGTACATGGTTCATGCATTTCCAAATTGAAGTCTCCAGCAAATATCGAATAACCACTAGTACCCAGCAAGATATCCTCCAATGCGTCGAGAAATACCCCGGCATTAGCACCAGGGCTTCTGTAGAGGCAAAAAACACTCATTTTGATTCCGCCATACGTCATCTTTATTGCTGCTGTTTCCGTAGACTGATCCATCTGTACATTCTTCAGTCGCAGTTGGCTGAAATTTATATCGTCCCTGACAAAAATTGCAACTCCTCCTCCCTTCTTACTGGTTCTACAAAAATAATCAGCTACAGTGTAATTGCCGATATGCACCGAGTCAATTTCTCCCTGTGAAAACCATGTTTCAGTTAGACAGATAACCTCCGGGTAGTCCAGTGTATGCAATAACACCTCCAATTGGGATAATTTGTTTCTTGCGCTTCTTATGTTCATGTTAACAATTGTGAAATGTTTGGTTTCCATGTGTTGGGTTTGCTGCCTTACGGAGAAAAAACCGCTTCACAGTTATCCCCCTGGGCCACAATTCTGGATTTTTAACCTGTTCCAGTATACTAAAATCTGTACTGACCTTAAATGAAATACTCTGAGCTTCAGTCCTTTTTGGCAGAGGCTCAATAGTGAAAGTATTGTTGGGAAAATTAGATTTCAAGTGTTTTTCCACCATTGCGGCTTCTGTCCCCAATTGTACTCTGCCCACATGTAGCCATGCCTTTTTTGTTACACCGGCAAAAGTCATGTTGGCATCATTACCTGGATCCAAAACACCCACAATTTTGGTAGATTTAGTTTTCCGTACTTGGCTTTTTACCATGTTTGGTGTTCCAGATCTAGTACTATTAGTAGTCTCAGTGTGAATATCCTTCGGGGCTGGTTTGGGTTTCGGAATCTCTGGTATAACCGATTTCTTCGAAACATCGGCAACACTGTTACTTGTCGACTTACTGATAGGATTTTTATTTTCTGACAAAAGTTGAATTATTGTTTGTTGCTGATTAATATTCCTCTCAAGTTCAGTCACTAACCTTTGGAGGGCCGTATTTTCCACATTTGCAACTTTGATGGTCGATTTCAGTTGTTCATTTTCCATAAAGTATTTTAGGTTATCTCCCCTAGCATCCTGGAATTCCTCATTATTTTCCCGGAATTGTCCCTTTATAAACTTGCGTAGTGAATCACTAACAGTTGTTTTCTCTGGTAGACATCTGTGTAACAATATTTCCACCAAAACATCCTTATTGAGTTTACTTAACTCGGACTTCATTTTTAACGCGTCCATCTTCAATAAACGATGCTCGTACAGTATATACAGTATACATGCCTAAATGATATTATGAATTGATTTATTATGATATTATGATATTATTCGTAAAAAACATAAACGTGATTCCAACTGTTCTTATATTTGAAAATTAAACCCTAACTTCTCCTTACGGCGATTCCTATCAGATTGAATCGGACTTGACCGAAGAAATGCGAAATTTTAGCGGGAAAACGGGTAGAATTAAGGAGATCTAATAACTGCAGCAATTGTTAACTTTCCTTGTTTCGGCCGCCGGGGGGAAGTGATTGTGGGGTTACTTTCCTTGTAATGTTGCATCGATAAGACCATCTCTCACATGTTGTTGCGCGATTTGATATAATTCAAAAATAAAACAAACAGCCAGAGTGAATAATCAAAAATAGAGAACAAATTTTCCTTAATGTATTGCCTTATGGAATACCGAGACAATGGTTTAACAACTACCACTCTACATTAATCTTGCATTAACTAGGTAACCTTTTCACTTTTTCTTGTTTTTTCATATTCTTAGTTGTTGTATTCTCTTGTAGCCCTGAAGAAGAAGTCGATAGACTTCGAAACGTTGGCCTTGTTTTAAGATTTTAATAAAGTTCTGTCCAAATACCCGATATTTGAATTCCTGTGTCTAATAACATCGTTTCAGTGTTGTTGTGTGTGCTGGTATATAATCGTGCACTGCAGTACGTCCAGAAAGTCTTGTACTCGTTGGATTAAAATTCAGGTATGAGGTTTTGAACGAAACGCTGAAACACATCAAGCTGTGCACTTTTTGAGACCGATTTCATGCATACAGATTGATTCATCAAGGTTGGACGTGGTCCTACTTTCTTATTTTAAATTTCAATTCTATTATTTCATTTCTGCATTCTTTTTGAAATTCTCAATTATTTTTGATACAGCCTTTTGATAGCCTATTTCCAAATTGAATGGTTTTCCATAGATCGGTGACTGAATTTTGTAGTTACGCGAGTATGAAACAATAATATTAATTTTTGAAACGAAGGCCGAAGTACCCTTTGGAACACGTCAAGGTATTTACCGAAATGCGCATTTTTTAAGACCGATCTCATGCATACTGGGTGATCCATAAAGCCTGGGCGTGTACCTACTGTTTTATGGATAACCCTTTATGAAAAAATGCGAATCTTGATAAATACGTGTTTCAACGTGTATTTCAATCTTTGTTTCAAAAATTATCATAATTGTTTCATACTCGCGTAATAACAATATTCAATCACTGACATCCAAAAATTCCCTTTGATTTTGAAATAGGGTAACATATTATATCAATAATATTTAGAATTTCAAAATGAATTCAGAATTGAAATTGAAAAAAAAAATGGGGTGCCCCTTTGAAATAAGAAACTAGGACCGCTCCCAAGCTTCATAGATCACACTGTAAGCAAAAAATCGGTCTCGAAACGTGCACATGCGATAATTTGTTTGACGTGTGTCAGAGTTTATTTTTCGCAAGTTTATATGTACCTGAATTCAAATCGAATTTGTGCGAGACTTCATGGACGCACAGTAAAATAGGGTAGTAATATTATATAATATAATATATTATATAATACCATCAGAATTGAAATTCTTTCGCCAGAATTACTCTATTTTAATATGGAAATGAGCAATAAATATTGAAAATATTCATGAAAAATAAAGACAAGAAATTTGCTAAACATAAATCATTGATGAAAATATAGAGATTCATGAAGGTTTCGAGAATGCAAAAATCAGATGGAATTCTTTTCGATTTCCTCAGAAAATGAATAATTCGATGAACTGAGAATTGAAATAGGCATCATTTCAAGTATGGAATAGAATGTTAAGGGAAAAAAACTTCAAATTCGAGAAAGATTTCGATCGAAAAATTTTATTCTATGCAATTTCACCCTTAGAAAATATGGTTCTTCATAAAAGTTTTTTTTCCATCGTTTTCTATCACTAATTAACTGAGCAAACTGGCAGACATATCGAATCATTTCATAAAATGTTTATGTCTGCATACTGACTACTCTGAATTAACCTTGTTGATTATTTACAATCCTTGTTCTTAACCATTCAGAACTGAATTAGTGATAATTAATTGTAAAAATTTCATCACTATATTTCGTTTTCATTTTCAGAGTAGAATATCGTCCATATAAAAATCGAATAAACTTCCTTCGAAATAATTGAGCTATCAGAATAACGATGCAGGCATATTTCCTACTGCGTAATAAAATAAAAACGTTTGGTCGTCAAATGAACTTATTTAATACAGTTGGATGTATATGAGAATTTGGATCGATAGAATTCGTGCACAAGCTCAAAGGCAACACTGTCGGACGTCTAAGAAACGCAGAATGAACGCATTATATGCTTTCGGTCGTCAACTTGAACGAGGATGAAAGGGTATGAGATAGCACTGAAACAACTGAAAAAAAATTGGTGTATGAGAAAAACTGAGTACGGTTGCTGAACCCATAGCGGCACTCTTTATTATATACTTCATGACATTCACAAGAATGCGCCTATTTCTGATGGACGTTATAAGCCTGGATTTATACTGGACGTCTATCAGCACCAGGATTTATATATATATATATATATATATATATATATATATATATATATATATATATATATATATATTCGAAGAACTCTGCCACAAAGTGTACTGCGCTGCTAAAATAACCAACATCATTCAGGGCACATCATTACGAACACCAAATCTAGAAAATCGTCAACAGAGGACACAACCATGGAAAGAAAGAATAGAAAGAAGGATAACAACTCTTCGAAAAGAAATAGGCGTCCTTCACACCTATCTGGTTAACCGAAAAGTCAGTAAAAAAGTCGAGAAGAAAGTGTGTGCATACGCCCGAAAGTTGAAGATCAAAAAAGACGCACAACACCATCAACATCTGAGAACACATATGGAAACACTGAAACAAAAAATAGCCGCGCTGGGAAATAGACTCAGAAGATACAACAGGAGAACTCAAAGGTATCAAGAAAACAACCTTTTCAAAAATAACCAGCGAGAATTTTTCAGGCGACTTTCGGGCGGACACAGTCACCAACAAGCTGCTTCGCCTGACACGAACAAGATGGAGGAATACTGGTCGGACACCTGGACAAAGGAAGGGAGCCACAACACCGAGGCCACATGGATCGAGAAAGAAAAAAATGCATATCTTGACCTAATACAAATGCCTGAGATTATCGTAACGGAAGAAGACGTGAAGGCAACAGTCAAGAGACTCAAGAACTGGTCAGCAGCGGGTGTGGATGGGATCCACAGTTTCTGGTGGAAGTCACTAACAGCGACCCATAAAGTGCTGGCTCGGCTTTTCCAAGGAGCAATAAAAGACCCATCGACAATTCCTCTTCATTTCACACTTGGCACGACACTCATGATACCCAAGAAAGGAGATCTAACGAATCCGAAAAACTACAGACCCATTACCTGTCTACCTGCGATTTATAAGATACTCACATCAATCATTGGCCACAAAATTAATACCCACATCAAAACTAACAACATGATGTCCTGGGAACAGAATGGATGTAAGAGTAAGGCTCGCGGAAGCAAAGAATTACTGGTGATCGATAATGCTGTCACGAAGCAAGCAAAAAGAAGACTGAAGAACATCTCAGTAGCGTGGATCGATTACCAGAAAGCGTTTGATTCGGTCCCACACTCATGGCTTCTCGAAATCCTTAAAATCTATAAAGTCCATCCTGGGGTAATACAACTGCTAAAGTACCTTATGTCAACATGGCGCACTTCGCTGACATGGAGAGACAAATCAACCTCCTACAGAACCTCAGAAATAAAAATCAAACGAGGAATATTCCAGGGAGATGGACTGAGCCCACATTGGTTCTGTCTCGCACTGAACCCTCTGAGCAATATACTGAACAGATCTGCATACAGCTATTCACTGGACGCAAGGAATAAACTGAGTCACCTATTTTACCTGGACGACCTCAAATTATTCACCAGAGGGAAAAAACAGTTAGAGGGACAGATAGAGTTGGTTAGGATGTTTAGCGAGGACATAGGAATGAGATTCGGGCAAGAGAAATGTGGTGTGATCAACGTTAGGCGCGGTAAATTGGAGGAAGGGGAAAAGCTAACTTTGCTGGACGGATCGACAATAAACACACTTGGAGAAGCAGAGAGATATAAATACTTGGGTATCCAGGAAACCTTTGAAATAAAGCAGCCAGAAAACAAGAGGGAAACTGAGAATGAGCTCATGGGCAGAGTACGCCGAATAATGAAAACACAGTTGTCAGCAAGAAACAAAATGGAGGCCGTGAACATCTGGGCAATACCAGTATTTGCTTACACAGCTGGAGTTATTACCTGGTCTAGAACAGACTTAGAAAGACTAGACAGGAAAATCAGAACTACCTTGACGAAGAACGGCATGCTTCACCCAAATTCGGCAATCGAGAGACTATACTTGCCGCGGAAGGAAGGTGGTCGAGGACTGAGCAGTTTGGAAGACATCTACCTGAAAGAAGAAAAGAACATAAAAGATTACTTCAGGAAAGGAAACCTACCAGTCCAGCAATGGGTATCAGCACAACTTTACCCATCTGCGCCCCAGGAGGAAGTGGGCACGCAGGTACCTGCAGCAGAGGAACCTTCTGATAGACGCAAACATAACTGGGAGGCAAAACCGCTGCACGGAAGGTTCTTCGCGAGCCTACACCAGACTGATGTTGACACGACGAACTCCAACACTTACCTGACTCAGGGCTACCTCTTCCCCCAAACAGAGGGGACAATGCTGGCGATTCAGGATCAGGTCGTGCCTACACGGGTTTACACCAAGCACATAATGAAACAGCCAGTTGTCTCGACGAGATGCAGACTATGTGACAAGGCCGAGGAGACGGTGCAACACTTGTCCTCGGGTTGCACAACGATAGCAAGCACCAAATACCTTACCCGCCACAACAACATGGGGAAGGTCGTGCATCAGCTGCTGTGCTTGGAGGAGGGCCTATTACAGCACTTTGTACCACACCATATATACGCTCCACAAACGGTTCTGGAGAACGAAACCGTTAAAATTTACTGGGACTTGACAATTATCACGGATCAAGGTGTGGAGCACAACAGACCGGATATGGTGGTATGGCTCAAGAGGGACAAAATAGCCTACATAATAGATTTTGCAGTGCCACTTGATCAAAATCTCACTAAGAGCTATGGAGAAAAGATTACAAAATACGAGGCACTGTCAAGGCAAATGAAAAGTATGTGGCAACTGCAAAAAGTAGAAATAAAACCTCTGATTATAAGCTGCAACGGATTAGTCCACCGAAAAACTACAGAGCATCTCCGGGAATTGAAGCTGCCTCCCAACACTACTCTTTGGATGCAGAAGGCGGTGATCTTGGGGACAGTTGGTATCATACGACAGATAATCTTTCCTCATTGACAACAGAGATTATTCTTGGCCTTCCGGCCCGAATAATCGCAAGCAGATTACCACGCTAGTGTGAAATTTAAAAAAAAAAAAATAAAAAAAAAAAAAAATATATATATATATATATATATATATATATATATATGCATATATATATATATATATATATGCAGGGGGGCCTTTGGCCTTCGGGGAGTGACGCCCCCGCATACCTCAGTCACCACACCTTACCCAGGTTAGCACCCTGGGGAGGGATTTGATTTGATTAGCTCCTGTAACACGAAGTAAAACACAGGGCGGTAGGGAGGCTCAGACCGACTCCCTTCGGAACCGTCCAGATGACCGGTCTGTTGGAGGTTCGTGTGGACCAAGCGGCGCACCCCTCCGAGATGGTACCGCAAGGCCAAATCCCGCTTCTCCGCAAGGAGAGAGCCCTGGCAGCTTGAATGTACAAACTGTTCACTCCGCTGAAAGAAGGCAGCAGCGGGATAGGCGAACGCGCTGGACAAGGAATGATAATTGCATGGTTATGCGTGCACACTTTATAGCAATGGACCTTGCTGACACTCTGAATACCACATATAGAAACTTGCTCGTCCGAATTTGGAATGACATCTTTCCAGACCGGCCAACGTACGCACAACTACTCTCCAACAGGGTAAGATGGATCCTGAATAATGAAAAACTTTCCCGAGCCGAATTAGATTACATTAAGGCTAGTTGTTTTCCTAGTACGATGGTTCAGGAAACCACGGATCCATCAGAAACAATTGGCAGAAGATCGAGTACGGGAATTCGAAGGAGTGGCCTTTTCGTCAGAGAGCAGGAGGAGGGTGCGGTTGAGCAAGCAATCTGGTGAGGTTTGCAGGGGTGCCAGCGGAGGACAGACCTAGGATTCCGCGGCTGAAGTTCTCTAAGGTGGTTCATAATGCGGTACAAAAGGTTAATTCCGGCCTATTGGAGCGCGTGGAGAGGGTGGGATCACTGAGGGAGCTGGTGGACACGGTTTATGCGGGCGCCGTAACGGTCTGCGAATCACTCGGGCAGCGGATCGACCAGTATAAAGATACCCCTAGAACAACCAATTTACCTCCTTGGCGGCTGCGCCTGGAAAAAAATATCACTGGTTTGAGAAAAAAAATAGGGGTGATTCATACTTACCTCAACTCTGTGACACCAAGCGCTAAAGTCCTTAAAGCTGTTAGGAAGGTGGCATCTGAAGCTCGGATCAGGCGAAGGGACCCTTCCTTTAGGGAGAAAGTGGTTGTTGTTTCTGACCGGCTGAAACAGAAAATTAAAGCGTTAGGTAACCGAATCAGGAGATACAACGAAAGAGTCAAGCGCCACAGAAATAATAACTTATTCTTCAAAAATCAAAAGCAGTTCTTTCGTGACTTGGAGGAGGGAGAAAGAATGGGCGATGGTCAGCTGAAACCAGAGACTGCGCACAGTTTTTGGTCTGATGTATGGTCAAGGGAAAGTGTGCATGATGAGGGGGCATACTGGATGGGGGAGGCGCAGTCGAGGATACCTGGTGGGGTGATGGACGACATTGGGGTACGGCGGGCGGATGTGAGCGACGTGCTGCGACACTGTAGTAACTGGGCGTCTCCAGGACCCGATAAACTTCATAATTATTGGTGGAAGTACTTCACGAGTGTGCATGAGAAACTGGCAGCACTTCTTCAGGAAGCATTGAACAACCCTTCCACGGTACCGGAATTTTTCACGATGGGGATCACATACCTTATCCCAAAGAGTAAAAATAGTGATGGGCCTGGGGACTATAGACCAATAACGTGTTTGCCATCAGTATACAAAATATTTACAGGAGTGCTCGCGAAATACATCAAAAAACACCTCATAGAGCATAACATGATGGCTGAGGAGCAGGGCGGGTGCCGAATAAAAACTAAGGGCTGCAAGGAGCTTCTTGTGATAGACAACATTATCACCAAGCAGGCGCGAAAGAAGCTGAGGAACATTTCCGTTGCCTGGGTGGACTACAAGAAGGCATTTGATTCTGTCCCCCACACATGGCTGCTGAAAGTACTTGAGATGCACGGAATAACTCAGAAAGTAATAGAGCTGTTGAAACACCTCATGAAAACCTGGAGGACCACACTCTCTATGCGATCGGGGAATTCTGCCATAAGATCTGAGCAAATAAAAATAAAACGTGGGATATTTCAGGGTGATACACTCAGCCCTATATGGTTTTGCTTGGCGCTTAACCCTCTCAGTCTCATACTCAAAAACACCAAATATGGGTATGTTATCAATAAGACCAGACAAGTTGCGATCACCCACCGTTTCTTTATGGATGACCTGAAACTGTACGGGGCAAACCCCGAACAATTGAGAAGGATGCTGGAAATAGTGGCTGCTTTCAGTGAGTCCATAGGGATGGAGATGGGACTTGATAAATGTGCAGTGTTGGATGTCCGAAGAGGAAAAATTCAAGAAGGGGCAGAGGGAGCCACATTGATGAATAACATAACGATACCTGCCCTGGAAAAGGATATTCCGTACAGATATTTAGGGATAAAGCAAGCACTTGAAGTGAAAACATCAGAGATGAAAGAATCTTTTCGAGAGAAGCTCATGACTAGGGTTCGTTTACTTCTTAGAGCCAAGTTGAATTCCAAATCTCTCTTCACGGCCGTCAATATCTGGGCGATCCCGAGCGTGGCCTACTCATTCGGTGTCATCAACTGGTCCGCGACTGAGCTTCGCGATCTGGATGGGAGGGTGCGATCCTTCTTGACAAAGTATGGAGTGCATCACCCCCACTCTTCAGTTATGCGACTTTATCTCCCAAGACAACAGGGTGGAAGAGGGTTGATGAACCTAGAAGACTTGCATGCAAAGTGAGTGAATGACTTGAGAGAGCACTTTATGAAGAACAACTCACCTGTGTTCAGAGCTGTCCGTGAAGCTGATAACGGAATATCCGTGTTGAGGCTATCTGATCCGGACTATCAGGCTCCGAGGCGTACTATGGAAAGTCGCATGGAAGAGTGGAGTGCCAAGGCCCTGCATGGCAGATATCCAGGCCACCTGAAAAGTAGAGAGATAGATAAGATCGAGTCTCTCACTTACCTGCGTGCGGGGTACCTTTTTCCTGAAACTGAGGGAAGACTCTTGGCGATACAAGACCAGGTGGTACCAACTAGGATGTACATGAAGCATATCGCCAAGCAGGACATTCCATCCGATAGATGCAGAAAGTGCTCTCAAGCTGCGGAGTCCATTCAGCACATTACTTCATCGTGTTCGATTCTGGCTCCCCGAGACTACCTCGACAGGCATGACGCGATGGGGAAGATATATCATCAACAGATCGCACTAAAACTCGGATTGCTCAGGACAGAGACTGAACAACATCTATACCAGCCAAGAGCGCTATTGGAGAACCAGCGCTACAAACTGTACTGGGACACGACTCTGGTGACTGGCAGAGGAGTGGCGCATAATAGACTGGACGTTACTCTCTTCGACAAGCAAAAGGAAACATGTACGCTGCTGGATTTTGCGGTCCCTGCTGACGAAAATTTGGCCCGAGTTTACTCTGAGAAGATCGCGAAATATTCCGACCTGGCCTACCAGCTGCGTGAGATTCACGAACTGAAATCGGTAAATGTTCTCCCAATAGTGATCTCCGTGAACGGTTTGGTGGAGAAGCATTTACCTGAGACCACCAAGAGACTGTGCTTAGACCGCAACGTAATATCAAGCTCACAGAAACAGGTCTTGTTGGGCACGGCGAGGACAGTTAGGAAGTTTCTTCAAGGTCCTTAGCGGCGGCATTTGCCTTGGCGAAAGCCCGGCATTGTTGCTTGCCCCCCCGAGAACGGTGAGAAGTAAAAAAAAAAAAAAAATATATATATATATATAATTTAACTAATTTTATATATATATATATATTTATATATATATATATATATATATATATATATATATATATATATATATATATATATATATATATATATATATATATATATATATATATATATATATATATATATATATATATATATATATATATATATATATATATATATAACTAACTATATGGGATAAGGGTATTATCGACTCATTTAAGCAAACTCGTGTTACTCTTTTTTCTCAGCCAAGCTTTCGCAATCAGTTTATTGCTTCATCAGGGCTTCTACAATATAAAAAGTGTCACAAAAGCAACTTAGAATGGCATAAAACAATCTTCTTACCAAAGTTGAGATTGAAGTGAAACCATGAACAGCTACTACAGAACATTAAAACATCAATAAAAATTAGAATTGAATTTACAATAATTTAAAATTTGAAATGTTCTAGTGTATCAAATTCAGACATTTTTATAAACAAATTAGACGTATGTCACTATTAATCAAAAATCAATATCACTGGAAATGGTCTCGGTAATTTCTTTTCCACTCTATCTACCTATTATCCGTATTGTTATTCTTGATTTTCATTAAGAGGTATGAATATATATTACTTAATTTTTGTACATCCGTTCTCTTATTAATTGAAGCTTCAAATTTATGAATTTGGATCATTTCCTGTATGATTCTTTTATGGTAATTTCCTTCTTTCTTTAAAATTTCAGTGTTTTCAAAATCTATTCGATGATCATTCTGGTTGGCATGTATTGCAAGTGCACATCTTTCTTTATTCGTTTTAACATCACTTTTGTGAATGGCTAATCTGCTTTTTAGCCATTGAGACGTATGGCCTATATAATTCTTTCTGCAGTCCAAACATCTTACTTGGTAAACTACATCACTTTGAAATCTTATAGGGATTGGATCTTTGAGCTTGGAATATAATTTATTAACCGTTTTGGAATTATAAGTTGATATTTTTATATTCTCTCCTCTGAATATATTCTTAAGTTTTGGTGTAACATTTTCTATGTGAGGAAGAGATCCATAAAGAATGCACTGTTCCTGGTTTTGATCGTTGCGTTGGGTAGTTATTGCAGGTGAAGGCAACGTATTATTCTCTGTGTAAGTTGAGGAAAACAGTAATTTATTTAACATAGAGGGTGGATACGAGTTATCAATCAGCATTTTGTATAATTTATCTAAACTTCCTTTTAAATATTCTTTATGGCATATTCTTTCTAATCTATTTCACATGCCTTTTATGAAGTTCACTTTCATGTGTAATGGATGACTAGAATGGTAGTTAATAAATTTGTCAGAGCATGTCGGTTTTCTGTACCAATCAATTTTAATAGTTTGATTTTGTCTATATAATCTACAATCAAGGAAAGGTACTGAACAATTTTCATCTTCTATTTCAATAGTGAATTGGATTTTTATGTTTTGGGCATTGAAACACTCTAATAGTTCATCTCTACCTGATTTCGGTATAGCTACAATTAGGTCATCCACAAACTTTCGAATTAATTGTATAATGTACTATTAATCCTGTGTTGGAAACAGCCAATACAGCGTTGAACGATTGAATGAATATTGTCTAGTGGACCAGTGAAGTAATCAAAACCCTCTACTACGAATAAATGACCGACCTCACTCAATGGCATAGTAGACTGGAGAGGGGGGCTTTCAGCTCTCTCGAGTCTCGATGCAGTTCCTATGCCATTAAGTGGCATTAGGTGAGGTCAGTCATTTATTCGTTGCCACATCGCGCAGAGGGTTTTGATTATTTTACTGGTCCACTAGACAATATTCATCCACTCGTTCAGCGCTGAATTGGCTATGATTCCATCTTATATTTCCGAACCAGTATACTCTATTGCCTGAAAAGACGGCTGTGGTATCTATTTTATATTGTGACACGAATCTTCTCCTGAGTTTGTGCAGAAGTTCCTCCCTGTTGGTGTATTTGCGCTTGTTCAACTTTCTGGTGTACGTATTTATAATATCGTCGTGTACAGTGAGGGATTTTTTTGTTGAGGGGTTGATGGTTACATTAGGGATGCCTTCGATGGGTTTTTTGTGTGTTTCGGGCATTTTGCCGACCATGCTAGATGATCCTCAGAACCACATGCACTACATTTTGGGGGCAGATTTGTTTTGCAATAAATTGTTTTGTGTGTGCCCTGACATTTGTTTCATTTAAGTCCTTTTCGCATTTTTCTGTGGTAGCATTTGCTGCAGGGAATAGGTGTTGGATCTGGTGGGTGACTCGCGTATACTAGATATCGTCTATTTTTGAAGGACATACCTTCGTTGAGAAGCTTTTCGGACGTTGAAGTTTCACCTGTGATAATTCTTATGTGAGTAGTAGCAGTATTGTGAGCTCGAGAAATGATTCTTCTGCAGAATCTGTGCTTCAGATTCATTTCATTTAGGTGTTGACTAATTGCTTCATCTTTTATGTATTTTTCGACGCCTGTTATTACCACTGAGAATGTTTGCTGTGGCTCCGTTCTCTCTTTTCTATGGATGTATGGTTTAGTTTCTTTATATTTCATAATGATTTTATCGCTTTTCATTTCCTCCAGTGCTTTAATCAAATTTTCTTTCACGTTATTAGACTTGATAAGGTAGCCTATTTTGATTTTGATAACGATGTCTGTTGAATTCGGGAATGTTTTGTTCCATTCATCAGACATTTTAATCCAGTCTGTTATGATATTTTCATCTACTGTGAGGTGAAATAGATGTTGGTATTCAGTTTTACTTATTTCGTACATTCTTGTTGAATAATTTTTGAAGATTGATTTGTTGTTTGTCTTATTTTGAGATCCTTCTCCAACATTATCTTGACATGTTTGGGGACCTTTAGTGTTAATTGTTGTAGAAGTTGGGGGAATTACTGTCTCTGTTTCCATATGAATGTTGTTATCGAAAACGTTACATTTATTTTGTGGTGCCAGATGTGATTGGTTGATTTCTGCTTCAGGAGTTTTGTTGTCATTCAATTTTTTGTTTGTTTTGGTTGTCAATTTCTTTTTCCGTTTTCTATTTGAAGGCTTTTTGAATGATCGATTATCTTCAGATAAATCTTCGGTTTTTTTCTGAGATGTACTTGAAGCTTGAGGCATATCTTGGGAGCAGAGGTCTCAAAATCTGTAACGCTGTACGACTTGTACCGCGGAATTTCAATTTATTCTTTATTCGCGTTGGAACAATATATGGTCGATTCGCTAGATAATCGTCAGACATGTGCTCGGCATGAGGTCTTGCAGCTTGCACTGTACTGGATTTCAATTAATTTTGATGAAATCGCGAATTATTTCATTCATAAATAAATTATGCTTCGAAATTCGTAAAGAAATTGGTTACGTTACTAGGGGAACGTATTGATGTTGAATTGTCAAGCTTGACGAATTTTAATTTAATTGCTGGTGTTTTCGAAGACAAAACAGTGTGAAATGATAAATGATTATGAATTTTCCATTTCTGGGACTCCTCTGAAGCTGGTTGAGGCAGTGAAAATACTGCTTCTTTAGAATGTTTGCCGAAGAAATCATGAGAAAAGTTCGAACATGCATATGTCGAAAGCTAACAACTGTAACGAAATGAATATTTCCTAACAGTTTTATGAAATCTTGACTTTTTCTATGACATATTTTCACTGGAATGTCAAAATTTCCTAGCGATTTGCGGAAAAAAACATTAAAAAAGTTAAGGCATCACGAAAACTTACAAATGAAGTATCATCAAGAGCAATAATATAGTAATTGAGAATTCTGAAGAAATTTCCGAATTGTTGCATTTTTTCCAATTGTCAATTGGGTTAAAAACTGAAATTGAGTGTCAAAAATGTTTTATAAATAAGTATTTTTGAGGTACAAACAAAAATTTTGAGGTTACGAATAGTTACTAACGAGTTACTTGCGAATGCAAAAAAAATTTCTCCATTTTCTAAAATGTGGATGCCCGTGAAGTTAGCACCCAATGGAATGCGGTGTTTTTCTCTACGTACCCTTGAGGTACAGACAAATTTTTTTTGTTACAAATAGTTACTAATGAGTTACTAACGAATTAAAGAAAAAATTTTCATATTTTCGAAAATGTGCAGGTTACCTTCGTATTCTAGGGTTGTGATTTCTTCATTAGAGGTTAGGTTACAAACGAAAATTTTTATGTTACAAATAGTTACTAACGAAGGACATTCCGATCGTATTGAGTATCCTTGAGTCACAAACGAAAATTTTGATGTTACAAACAGTTACTAACGAATGCAAAAAAAAACACACTGGAGGAGTGGAGTATCGTGAAGTATATCCTGTTAATTGTTTAAATTATTTCAGTTTTCGCACCATGTATTTCGTACTGTGGTAAACTGTGAGAGAGCTGTTAGTAAAACTCAAAGACTAAATGATATGATATTGTTTATCCTGACTACTCCTAGGTCTCCTGAGGAGACCCCTCTGAAACTACAAGCTTCGAAGCTTGTAACTTGTGCGAGTTCGGAGTAAGCAGTTGTGTTCTGTGTAGGCTCTGTTACTGTGTCCTTACGCCACCTTAGGCACAGCACTGTTAATTTTTGACCCAACAGTGAGAAAGGTGGCCCCTACCGAGACTAGAAAATTTCTTTCCTAGCTCGGGATTGAACTCCGGACCCTTGGGTCCAAAGTCAAAGTCAAAAATCGTTTATTTCAGCATTTCACATTACATGTTACAAAATAATACATAAGTATATATTATTGCTTCTATACATCGTTAATTTAATAATTCCTACCTAAGCTAAGTTATTATTTGGTATTTTTAAATCTATTAGTAGAGTAATGATTTTGTTGGCAATTGTATGGTTCTTGTTCTGAATATTATAGATATGGTGAATTTCTTTATTTTTGGTATAATTTACAGGAAAAATTAAAAAGTTAAAAAACCTGTTCATGACAATTTTAAGTTGGGTGATATTTACAGGGGAACTGTTGATATTTACATGGGGAGTGTTGATATTTACAGGGGAGGTGTTGAAATATATTTATTAATTTCAGTTTTGTTTTGTTAGTTATGGATTTTAACAGAAATTCTTATGGGGTTTTCAGGAATATTGGGAGGAATTGGTAGGGGAGAGGGTGTTTGTTCTGAGGATTTATATTTGTTATCCTCGTTTTAATCATGTTTTTCGTGAGATCATTTGTTTGGCATTGGTGTTCGTAGAAATTGTTGGAAATTTGATCGATATGTTCTCTAATTGTGGGAAGGCCTGTAAGGTCGTGGAGGTCAGTGATTCGGGTGTAGATATTTTTTCCCGTGATCAGGCGCAGGATTTGGTTCTGAAAGGTCTGAAGGGGTTTCAGTGGAGAGGGTCGAAGGTGGCAGTAGGCTGGAATGGAGTATGTGAGAATAGGTCTAATCATAGATGTATATATTAGGGTCTTATTCTTTTGATTTAGTCTACTATTTCTGCATAGTAGACTGTAGAGGTTTCTTTTAGCCGCATATGCTCGGCTAATTGAGTGTTTTATTTGGGTATGGAAGTTAAGTCGGCGGTCAAGATCGATACCCAGGTATTTCACGCAATTTTTGGGGATAATAGAGTGGTCGTTGATTTTGATGGGTTGAAATATTTTGCTGTTGGTGAACTTCCTGCTGAAGACTATCTGTTCTGTTTTTCGTTCATTTATGGTGATTTTCCATGTTTTATAAAACTTCAACAGGGAATTGAGGTGATATTTTATCCGCGAGTTAGCTGCGGCTGCGTGATGAGAGTGTGCGTAGATGGCTGTGTCATCCGCGAATAGCGCCAGGGTTGTGCCCGGGAATTTGGGGATATCGGAAATATATATGTTGAATAGTCTGGGACCAAGAACAGATCCTTGTACTATGCCTGATTCTATATTTTTTGGGGTTGAGAGAGTTTGGTTTATTTTCACCACCAATTGGCGGTTTGTGAGGTAAGAGTGTATAAGTTTTGTTAAATATGGCGGAAAACCGATTTTCATCATTTTATATATTAGGCCTTCGATCCATACTTGGTCGAATGCTTTTTCGATGTCCAGCAGCAACATAACAGTGTTATTGTTTTTGTTGAAGTTTTGTATGACATCCGTAACAATGCGGCAAATTTGTTGTGTCGAGTTGTGTTTCTCTTTGAATCCGAACTGATGATCGTCTCTTATTTTTTTGGTGACTTTTTTCATTCTAGTGACAATTACTTTCTCTGTTATTTTGCTAATAATTGGCAATAGACTTATGGGTCTGTAGCTGTTGGGGCATGTCTTGTCTTTTCCGGGTTTTAAGATGGGTATTACTACAGCCGTTTTCCAAGTTTTAGGCCAATATTGAAATTTAATTATTGCATTAATTATATAATGCAGTTGTACTATGGCTTTTTTGGGCAAGTTTTTGATGAGTTTCGTATCTATTTCGTCTATACCGGGTGCTTTGTTATTAGCCAAATTTTTTAGCAGTGATCTTATTTCGGTGGGATTAGTAAGGTTTTTGCTGCTTGGTTTGATGTTCGCGTTTGCTAGAAGGTATTCCGTAACAATGTTTTTTATTTCTAAATGCTCTTGATCGTCGGGTTGGGAAGCTTGTACTTTTTATAATTTTCTGCGAGGACTTCTGTTTTTTCCGTTTCGGTTTCGCAGGAAGTTGAGTTTTGAATGAGTGTGGGAATGGAGTTGCGTTTCCTTTTGAGTAGTTTGGTTGTTCTCCAGAGGGAGTTATCTCGAGGATTGAGTTTTGAAATTTTATCAGCCCATTGTTCGTTTCGATATATGGTTATCTGGTCCCTAATGTCTTTGGTCAATTCGTCCATAAGTTCTCTGTCATTGTTCATTCTGTTCGTTTGCCAATTTTTTCTGACTCTGTTTCTAACTTTGATCAGGTCGATGATATGTTCAGGAAGTTTGTCTGGGAATATTTTTATCGGTACTCTGATAGTGGTTTTTCTTCTAGCAAAGGTTATGGCTTCATTGAATTTTTTTATTTCTAATTCGATTGTGTCAGTGTTGTTGATGTTATTGTGGATTTCTATTTTCTTATCTATTAGTTGGCGAAAGGTGTTCCAATTAGTGTTGGAATAGTCGAACACTAGTTTATTTGGAATCTCAACTATATTTTTCGCAACGGTTGAAAAAACGATGGGGTTGTGGTCTGATGGGAGCTGAGGTAGCGATTCAGGGTTCGAAATTTTCGTAATGTTCCTAGTGACAATAATGTCTATTGTACTAGGGGTGCTGTTATTGGTAGGATAATGAGTTGGCTTATCGGTGAAGTCTAGGTTACAGTCACTGTTGGATTCCAGGAATTCGAGCAGGGTATTTCCATTTCTATTTCTTGAGTAGCAATTCCATAATTCGTGCCTTGCGTTTAAGTCGCCTACAAGGATTGTTTTATTGTGGCGGAGAAGCTCTTTCAGACAAGATACTCTGAAATTGTTGGAGGGTCTATTATACGCTGCTATTATAGATATGTTACCTAGACGGATGCCTACAGATTCGATGGTTGAATTTATTGAGGGCAAGGTATTATAAGGGATGTTGTCCTTTATAGCAATGGCGACTCCGCCGAACCCGTCTCCATTTTTACGATCTTGTCGTAAAACATGGTAGCCTTTCAGGTAGAATTTCTCTGATGGTTTGAGTTTTAGCTCGTTGAGTAGCATAATGTCGATTTTATTGGTCTTAAGGAAATTTGAGAGTTCTAAGTGTTTTCTACGAACACCGTTTGCGTTCCAGGAGGCCAAATTTAGTTTAAAATCCATGAGAAGTTAAGTTATTAAAGAACTGAAATATGATTTGGAATTTTGCGGTTGGGTCTATTGTGCTATCTAAATTATTATTGAGTGTTTTCAAAGATTCTAGAAATTTCATGATGTTAATATGTTTGTTAAGTTTATCAAATTCGTTTTGTATATCGAAAAAAGTGTTTGGTATACCGTTGTTTGCGTTCGGTGATGATCGATTCTCCAGGGGTGTTGGTTTTTCTGTCTGAGTTGCCAGTTTTCTTTGTTCTTCTGTCTTCTTTCTTTGTTCCCATATGTTGGATGTGGGCATTGGGGCTTCTGTGAATCTTCCACGTGTCTGGGGACGTAGTGATGGCTTTTTTTCTGCTCTCTTTTGTATAATGTTGAGGTAGGCGTTACACGTGACATTGTTTGCTGGATGGTCCATTCCACAGTTGATGCATTTCGCGGGCATCGTTTTTTCTTTTGGGCAGTCTTTTGTAAGGTGATTTTGTGCGCATTTTAGGCATGCTATAGCTCCGTAGCAATTAGATGTAGCGTGGCCCCATTGCTGGCAACGGTGACATTGAATCATCTGCTTATTGGAACTGTATCTGTCCCAAGATACGGCGGTGTGGTCTAAATACTTCACATCCTTTTCTAAATTTTTCAGCTTCACTGAGTTGTTAGTTATCACCAAGAACGTTGTTTGTTTGGTTCCTTTCATTTTATATATGGCTTTTGCCGGTAGGCTGTGTTTTTCTCTCATTTCGTCCAGAATTTCTTGTGTGTCCGGGTTTTTTCCCAATCCTCTTAGGATGAATGCATGTGTTTTTTCGTTTTTAAGTGTGTATGTGTGGAATTGTTGGCCTGCTTCAACGTAATAATTTTTCATTTTGAGGTAGTCTTCGACTCTTTCAAAATGGATGTTGGTTGTGTTCTTACCATGTTTTATATGGAATTTTCCAGTAGTATAGGATTTTATTATGTTTATTGTTTCTTTCGGGTAGTCGAGGGTGCCATGTATAACGATTGGTGGTGGTTTTTTCGGTTTGGTTATCTTATTGATATTCTGGTTTTCGCCTTCCTGTTCGAAATCTTCATCAATGGAATGCGGTGTTTTTCTCTACGTACCCTTGAGGTACAGACAAATTTTTTTTGTTACAAATAGTTACTAATGAGTTACTAACGAATTAAAGAAAAAATTTTCATATTTTCGAAAATGTGCAGGTTACCTTCGTATTCTAGGGTTGTGATTTCTTCATTAGAGGTTAGGTTACAAACGAAAATTTTTATGTTACAAATAGTTACTAACGAAGGACATTCCGATCGTATTGAGTATCCTTGAGTCACAAACGAAAATTTTGATGTTACAAACAGTTACTAACGAATGCAAAAAAAAACACACGGGAGGAGTGGAGTATCGTGAAGTATATCCTGTTAATTGTTTAAATTATTTCAGTTTTCGCACCATGTATTTCGTACTGTGGTAAACTGTGAGAGAGCTGTTAGTAAAACTCAAAGACTAAATGATATGATATTGTTTATCCTGACTACTCCTAGGTCTCCTGAGGAGACCCCTCTGAAACTACAAGCTTCGAAGCTTGTAACTTGTGCGAGTTCGGAGTAAGCAGTTGTGTTCTGTGTAGGCTTTGTTACTGTGTCCTTACGCAACCTTAGGCACAGCACTGTTAATTTTTGACCCAACAGTGAGAAAGGTGGCCCCTACCGAGACTAGAAAATTTCTTTCCTAGCTCGGGATTGAACTCCGGACCCTTGGGTCCAAGTCAAAGTCAAAAATCATTTATTTCAGCATTTCACATTACATGTTACAAAATAATACATAAGTATATAGGGGAAGGTGGGGACCCTTCGTACGGTTTCAACATTTTATTTTTTTTATTTTTTGTTTTTTCATTAATCAATTACCTGACAGCTTGAATGTATAGTCTAACTATCTGAGATTCATATAAAAAAATTACAGATGATTTCATCTGATGTTTCAACCATAATTATGATTTAAAACTTAATCTGGAATATGTACGAACCTACCCCAACAACGGGGCACCTACATACAGTCAGTATAAATACGTAATTTTCCTGGCCGTCGTCCTTTGTTTGTTTTATTACTTCTCACAACAGTCCGATAGGTTCGAATTGCCTATAGTGTCAAAACTGTCTTCAAAGGAGCTACTATTATTTGATGGATTGGTGAATTATTCGAAGGATCTAAATTAAACCTTTGTAGTTCATCATAAGTTATCAATGGTGAGTTAATAGTTTGTTCTCGGAAAATTAGCAATTAGTACACTAACACACTAAATCGTTCCTAGTTGGGGCACATACTTACGCGTCCAAATGTGCCCCATCTAGTTCTGTACGAAAGTACCCCACTTACCAAATAACAGCAAAATATATCCTCTTTCAATATTGATAGGAAAACGTCATAAATTTGTTATTGAAAACGCATCTTAAGTATATTTTGCTAGTTACTGATAGAATTCCCTACACGAGAACCTATCTTATCTACGGTAATAATTGACAAAAACATTGATCAAAAAATTACTTAGCGAGCGCGAAAACACGTTCGTGCTTGAAACTTCGCTCTCACTAGTGCGAATGGCGCGATAGTACATAGACGTAAAGTTGGTACCTCCACTCAAGCACACATACAAAAGCAAGGCCGTACGTCGTTTCGTTCAAGTTTTATTTTGACTGTATGAATGTGCCCCGCGTACGAAGGGTAACGATCTCCCCCTATTATTGCTTCTATACATCGTTAATTTAATAATTCCTACCTAAGCTAAGTTATTATTTGGTATTTTTAAATCTATTAGTAGAGTAATGATTTTGTTGGCAATTGTATGGTTCTTGTTCTGAATATTATAGATATGGTGAATTTCTTTATTTTTGGTATAATTCACAGGAAAAATTAAAAAGTTAAAAAACCTGTTCATGACAATTTTAAGTTGGGTGATATTTACAGGGGAACTGTTGATATTTACATGGGGAGTGTTGATATTTACAGGGGAGGTGTTGAAATATATTTATTAATTTCAGTTTTGTTTTGTTAGTTATGGATTTTAACAGAAATTCTTATGGGGTTTTCAGGAATATTGGGAGGAATTGGTAGGGGAGAGGGTGTTTGTTCTGAGGATTTATATTTGTTATCCTCGTTTTAATCATGTTTTTCGTGAGATCATTTGTTTGGCATTGGTGTTCGTAGAAATTGTTGGAAATTTGATCGATATGTTCTCTAATTGTGGGAAGGCCTGTAAGGTCGTGGAGGTCAGTGATTCGGGTGTAGATATTTTTTCCCGTGATCAGGCGCAGGATTTGGTTCTGAAAGGTCTGAAGGGGTTTCAGTGGAGAGGGTCGAAGGTGGCAGTAGGCTGGAATGGAGTATGTGAGAATAGGTCTAATCATAGATGTATATATTAGGGTCTTATTCTTTTGATTTAGTCTACTATTTCTGCATAGTAGACTGTTGGGGTTTCTTTTAGCCGCATATGCTCGGCTAATTGAGTGTTTTATTTGGGTATGGAAGTTAAGTCGGCGGTCAAGATCGATACCCAGGTATTTCACGCAATTTTTGGGGATAATAGAGTGGTCGTTGATTTTGATGGGTTGAAATATTTTGTTGTTGGTGAACTTCCTGCTGAAGACTATCTGTTCTGTTTTTCGTTCATTTATGGTGATTTTTCATGTTTTATAAAACTTCAACAGGGAATTGAGGTGATATTTTATCCGCGAGTTAGCTGCGGCTGCGTGATGAGAGTGTGCGTAGATGGCTGTGTCATCCGCGAATAGCGCTAGGGTTGTGCCCGGGAATTTGGGGATATCGGGATATTGGGTCCGAATTCCAACGCTCTACCACTGAGCCAAGGGCACTCATTCAATCTCTTCGAATAACATCTTTTACACTGGATCGCTACCTTTATACTGATTCTTCCTCGATCTTGAACTCTAACAATGTGCCCTACTGTCATTTTCAATAACTAGGTTGTTTGTACGGTTGAGTAATGCCATAAAATATTTGCCTAATTCAAACTAACTTCTTATTGTACTGACTACCTAATCTGCTTAGGGGCCCCGGTGTTTTATAATTGTAGTAATCATAATATTTAAACAATATTGATTGAGGGCAAGGATTACATCACACCTGTGACTGTGAGGTATCCCTTCAGATTATCAGAAATACAGCCAAAGCAGTGTTTGATGGATCAACATAATCTACTGAAATTAAAGAAAAATCCATCCCTGTAGGGAGAAAATTCGTATAGATCCAGTTGAGGTAGACGGTGCGAATCGGTTGTAAAATTCGAGTTGTTCAAATTGAATCCTAAAATTTGGCTATTTTCATTAGTACGGTTGATGACACATTAAATTCACCACTTCCTAAACTATAGAATTCAGCTATCAAAATGTTTTTTCTGACTGACGAAAGAAAGAAAACGCTTTTACATATTTTTTTAAATGTAACATTTGCCCCATATACCATGGGGGCCAAAGCTAGTGGCTGCGTGCGAATCTCACTGATCAGGCAGGAGGTGAATATTGATATTGAGGTGACGTAAAGAAAGGTTTGTATATGAAGATGTTGTACGTCTTATTTACCTGAAACCGGCCATTTAGTTCATAAATATTTTGGGTATAATCTGTGACATCTTGACAAAAAATGCCAAACCGCTCCAGAAAATATCTCTCAACTGAAAGTTATCTACAAAAGCTTTCTTGTCTGGTTATTGGATTAGGACCGAAATGTCGAATAACATTAACCTAAAGGATCGAAATAGTCGAAAAATTGCATTAATTAATCTTATCAATTAGAAATGCTATTCATAATTTCATCGTCTGAATACGAAACGATGTTTTAGTTCCACAATTTTCAGGAAGTACAACAATTTTTGGACAAATCAGACAATGGTGTCATTTACTTCAGTTTAGGTTCTAATGTCCTAAGTTCGAATCTACCAGGTGACCTGATCGAAAAATACATAACAGTTTTCGAACAAATACCTTACAATGTTCTATGGAAATGGGAAACCGACAAACTTCCAAGGCAACCAAAGAATGTGTTCATAAGTAAATGGGTTCCACAAACTTCCGTATTAGGTGAGTTAAAATAATGTTCAATCATGATATTGACTATTCCAACGTAGAGTAGAGGATTTTTCAATCATATTCACACCTTACACGTTAGATCTCAAAAACTTACATTATATTTTGTTCAATCCAGTACCTACAATGGTTCATTTCAATAATAGTCCAGAAAGTATGCTTGTCTCAGTCACAGTATAAGGCAGAGACAGTCGTTTCACTGCCTATGGGCATCTTTGATGTTGAGGTCCGACGGTTTCGTTTTTTCATTCCCTTTGCGCCAATATTCCACCTGCCACGCGCATACTGTCATAAATACACTGCTCAACGAATGAAAAATATACGTAACCTGCCCGAAATATCGCGAACTTCATCGCTTATGATTCTTAGGAATGATTTATTAATACTAATAATAACAATAATAGAATTTATGGTGGAGGTTTTTCAGTCACAAGGAACAAAGTTTATTCAAATAGCAACGTTTCGAGAATTATATTCTCTTCTTCAGGCTAAAAAATTACATTAAGTTACTAAAGCGGGCAAAGATATTCAATAAAAACAATATCGACAACAGGTGGTAAAAAAATCAAACCGATATAAAATAATATTTGAAAATTAGATAATTAAATAATGTGAAATTGTAGGCGCCTCCACCAAATTACCCAATCGAAGAACATCATAAAAATAAGTTAAATTACACCAGCTCACCTTACACAACATTATTAAAATAATTCATTTGAATATTGATTCAAAATCGTGGTTGTTAATCTCCAAATAGTCTTCATATCTCGGGGCCTTTTTACTTGACGTTTTGGATTGTCAGGTTCATCGGTTGGAATGGGGAACACAAGTGAACAAGATCGAAATTCGTAGGATCATGAAAAACTATAATTGGATTTCTTTTATCAGGTACGAACATGCTATGTTCAATGAACCTATGTCAGATTGCGAGTTTATCGAATTTGGGTGTCTCTTGATGAATAGCATCTCTTTAAAATTCCTCTTAAACCAATTGTTTTCCTAGGTTTCCTTGGTCCTTGGTTTAAGAGGAATTTTGAAGAGGTGCTATTCATCAAGAGACACCCAAATTCGATCAATTCGCGATCTGACATAGGTTCATTGAACATAGCATATTCGAACCTGATAAAAGAAATCCAATTATAGTTTTTCATCTTATACACAGTGATATTTTTACTGTCTCATTTATTGTTCAAGGAAACGATAGGTTTTCGAAAGCTAGGCCGGAACAATAAATGAGTCAGTAAAAATTATCACTGTGTATAAGACTGATGACCCGACTATTATCCTTTTTTCAATTGTTATCATTTCACGCATTCACGAAGTTAGCATCTGCTGTCACTTGATAGCACACCAGAACTACCCGCAAATTTACATTTTCTAACCGTAAGTGATATCACGTCGGATATTTTGTGAAGTGATTGATGAAGTGAAAATGGATGAAAATTTGATCGAACTTGTCAGGCTTCATGAAGTGATCTATGATCATTTTTCATCAGAGTACAGGGATCAGAATGTACGACAACAAGCTTGGGTGCTGGGTGCTCATTCAACAATTGTTGTACTATTTGAGGTTATCCTCCCACTTCTTCTCTTCGTTTATTTATTTGGTGAATCAAATCTCTTCTATCAGAATCACCAGCAACTGTAATAGCAGTTATGTTCTCTATATCTTCTTTCCATTCCGTCTTCGGAAGCTCTTGCTTGATGAAGAAGAATCTGTGTTTCGCTCTGTATCACTGAATATGAAAATGCTATGAAATTTATGTGCAATACAGAACGTCTATTGCTCTTCAGAAAAAACATCATCAGATGGGTCTGCGGTGGTTAGATTGGAAGAGAAAAAATTGAATCCGAGAAAGAATCGGGTAAGAGATGGGCTATATGGACAAGTTTGGTATCAAACTTTATTATTATAGTTAATGTTGTGTGACTTGGCCGTTGAAGGGTACACAAGGGTACAAAACCAGGTACTCCATGACACCATTGCACCAATCTGTCGCCAGAAACGCAACCCATTGACGATGAAAAATTGCCACTTGGAAAACGTTCATTCAATTGTAGGCTTGATAAAGCTGCGTATTCAATAATACGAGCCTGAAACAAACAGTATAAAAATTTTTTTCCAGTACTAAGGGACTTCTAATCATTGGTAGAAGACCATCTGTACGTCTATTTTATTTTAGATCGGTGGTCGATTTGACACCCCAAAAAGAAGGGAGCAGAAGTCAGCATTGTCAATGCTGAATGCATATGTGTTGCACAATCAACAACAGCCTAAAATGAGACACTAGCGTCCAATTACCAATACCAGCATGGGCTTTTATCTCGCTTAACAAACATTGGTAGTTACAACAGATATAGCATTACGTGTAAACAAAATTGACTTGTACCCACTAACGTATAAGAATGTTCAACGGCCAAGTCACACAACATTAACTATAATAATAAAGAAATCGCAGTAAGGAGCCTTAAACTTGGCTCGACTTTTTCTAGATTTCATTACTTTTTAGAGATAAATAAGCAGCTCCATCGAGACTTGACTAGTTTTTACAGAATGTTTTTGGTGGGATATATTTGACTAAGGTCTTGCGTGTCGGTCCTGTAATTGACGCTATTGTTGAGTCTTATTGAAATCATTTAAATTATATTTCTTTTCCTGCCATTCACTTCAAACTCCATGATCTTCACATTCTGAAAATCGAAATTATGGCCCTCTGTGAAATGGTGTGTTGCTAGGGCAGTAGTATTTTTTTATCTCGAAATCTCTTGTCGCACTCATACTTGTGCTGTTTTATCCGCAACTGCAGTAGCTGTTTGGTCTGTCCAATGTAACAATTCGGACATTCCAAGCAAGGTATTTTGTATACTACATTAGATTTCATATCTGGGGGTGTTGGATCCTTCAACTGTGAAAATAAAGAGCGAGTCGTCCTCAGGTTGTAGAAGACCAATTTTGGGTTTTCAGATTTCTCTCTCACAATACGAGCAATATTGTGACAGAGGGTCGAAATGTAGGGAAATCGGAGGTTTGTTTGTTTCCGGTCATCTGGGCGACTGTCAAGATTATCAATGAATACAACCCAGTTGTCAATAACGATGACAGTCGCCCTGAAGACCGGGAACAAAGATTAATACACAGGCTTTGTGAACCATTTTCAAACTGAAAATGAAGAAATGAGAATGTTGTTTTGGACATTCAGTAAAAATTCATTTGAGTTGAACTCACAGTTTTTCTGTAATCTATGAGTGGATCTATAGATTAGTAAACCATTTTTTCCCAAACTTTAGGATTAGTATCTTTTTTTCACATTTTTATCTTAAGCTCATATGTTCCAAATTGCAACGAAAATATCTGCTCGAATGACTGAAGAATTCTTTTCAACATATTCTACCACTTCTCCTGCTGAAATTTGATGTTTGAAACGAGTTTTTGCTTCCTCAAGTGAATTATACTTGGTGAGTTCTTGATTAGCCATGTCGATGTCTGAGTACCCATATCTGAAATTTAAAAACAATTTTTAATCAATAGAATTGAACCAATTGTTTGAGGTTCATTTGAACCGAATTTATTTTGTATTTTTCCTACGATTCTCCAGAAATATACCTCTCGAGAAATGAAGGTTTGAAATCTCTCAATCTCAATTTCTCCTCTCTTCGTCCAATATAGGAACAGCATCCTATTTCAGCCTATTTTTTTGAATGCTCAAAAACTCAAAATGTGCATCACAGACTCTGAACCTTCTGTAATATTGCTCTGATGTATAGCAATCAAGTCGTTGTATATTGTGAATCATTTTCCACACGTTACACCTAAAAAAGGATACCTAACATTGTATCCATCCTGCTTGAAATCTTGAGCTCAAAACTTGTCACGTTGCGACCACACGGATATAAACGTTAAAATTCGTCTTTCCATCAGTTCTGTGTTCTGTCCTATCTGATAGTAAGGACATCGATGGCGAAGAAGGACATCGATGGCGAAGAAGGACAGAGTAATTCGAAAAATATCTTGTATGTCAAAAAAAAACAATAGGTTAACTAAGAATGTTCGCAAATAAAATACTTCACCCATAATAGAGAAATATCCAACAATATTAGAAAAGAAACTGACAATTTTAAAGAATAATGTATTGTACTGAACATATTGAATTGTATCAACATTTAAAATAATATAATAAAAAAATGAATTAGTTCGAGGAAATTCTTGAAAGAAGAAACATACTCGCCGCGCTGGAAATGCCCAACATTTCCTGAACAATAGTAGGTATTATTTTTTTTATTGGTAAGATAGAGGACAAAATTTTACTAATGGCTTTCTAAGTTGGCCACTCGCAGTTTTCATTCCCAGATATGTGTACCCGTGGCTCAGTGGTTAGAGACTAGAGTGTTGGATTAGGACCACATTTCCAAGTCTAGACCCCGAACTAGAAAGACGTGCCTTACCGATTACCGACAGTCCGCAAAGTTTTTACCTGAGCGAAATCGGTTGGCCCTAGCCGCAACCGTTCGTTTGAACGATAAAGTGCCCGAATTGTTTTGTAAAAACAATAATAGTGAAAAAAACAATAAGTGAAATAGTGCCACGTGAAAGTGGTTCACTTCTGAGTGAATAAAAAAAATGGAAATAATGAGCACCGCCGAGTATTCGTCTTCCGATGAAGAAACAACGCGAGGTTCGAAGCGCCGCCGCCGCGTCAGCTATAGTGAAAACCCAAATTTCACTGACCCAAAAACGACAAAGAAACCAAAGAAGACGAGAGAACCACATCAAGTAAGGATTACCAATTATAACGGCTCGCTGAACAACGACGAACAGGAAGCAACAAACGAAACCAACACCGCACAAATAGTGAAACCAAAAAAACCACCGCCGATAGTAGTTAAAGGTATTTTTACTACACACCAAACAATCGTTCAAAAAATCAAAGCACGAATAACAGGACCATTCTTTATAAAATACCGAAAGAACACATCAGATATTCAATGTGAAAGAGTGGATGACCATAAGATTTTATTAAGACTGCATGGTTTGGAAAACAATCCTGAGCCTAACGAAATAATCGACGAACTGAAAAACAAAAACAATATAAAAGTGCAAACGGTTTACAAAATGAAGGGAATGGTATCCCTAACATTTTTAGTGAGAACTCCTCAGTATTTCTGAAGAACTTTGAGAAAGTGCGGGAACTCGACCACACATTCGTGAGATGGAGTCGATACACATAAAATAAAAATTGTAACCGAGCCATCGCATGCCTAAAATGCGCCGAGGGGCATCTCACCAAAGACTGCCTAAAACCGAGAATAACCCCTGCAAAATGCAAAAATTGTCCGGGTAGTCACCCAGCAAACATCGTTACTTGTGACGCATACATTCAGGCTATTGAGACGGGAGCCGCGAGAATTCAAACGTTACCAGTAATAACACAGAAGAAATACAACGATGCCCCAAGCCAGCAAATGCAGAAAAAGAATGAGGGCCAGATAGAAGTCCCAACAACCCCGATAGCTGCTCCCAGAAGGAAACTACCGAATCCCGCCAACATGACAAGGGAAAATCAAGTTCCTCCGAAAGCCAGAACGCAGAATACAACTGGTGAAAATTCCCAGAATCCCTTTATCGAATTACAAAATGAATTTCAGAAATTGAATGAACACATCAATACTCCAAAGTTTTTAGAATCACTGAAAAAATTAATATTATTGATTAATATATTAGAAAGAGCACCAGATGGTTCTTCAAAATTCCATATTATGATAGAATTTATGTCTAACCTAAATTCCGAAGATTTATAAACTCAATATATCTACCTGGAATGCCAACGGTGTCTCTAGAAAACACCTAGAACTTTCCCAATTTTTGAAAGACCATAAAATAGATATCATGATTCTTAAAGAGCTCAGGATCAAAGAAGCCCAAAAGTTCTTTATAAAAGGTTACCAGACACTAAGGCGTCATCGAGCCGACGACAGCGGTCATGGCGAGGTTGGAATCCTTATCAGAGACGGCATCCCTTTTAAAATACTACATGAATCTCTTTGTTCTATAGAAAACGTTGGCGCCCGCATTGACAACCAAATTTCTATTATTTCTGCATACAATAGCCTCAGTAATACTTTTCAAGAATCCTGTTTAACCGAATTGCTCAAGGACCATAAACCCCTTCCTATCGGAGACCTCAACAGCAAACACGAATATTGGCATTGCAATACTCGAAATACAAACGGAAATACATTATTAACATTCCTTGAATCCAATTTTGATTGTAGCCTATACTTTCCAGATGATCCCACCCATCACCCACCAAATGGTAATACTCCCTCAATAATTGATGTAGTTGTAGCTAGGAATTTTATTAACATTTCCGAACTTGAATCCTTACCAGAACTTTCATCAGATCATAACCCTGTAGTCTTTCCAATTACACTTCGAAACAAAATCGAACGTATTCCAGAAAAGTTAGTATATGACTACACCAATACTAACTGGAATAGCTTTCTTGAAATACTAGACAAAAAGATTAAAATAAAAAATAACATCACACCGTTGGATATTATCGACCTTGAAGTCAATAAATTCACGGCAGCCGTAAGGTTTGCCAGATCTAAAACAGTACCAAAAATCTCGAAAAGGCCCTCGCAAGATAAACTCCGAGACCACATTATCAAACTAATCCCATATCGAAATAAAACTAGAAAACGCTGGCAAACAAATAGAATCAGCGTGGACAAAGACCTGATGAATCACATCACCGGTAGCATTAGGTATCAAATAAACTAATTCAGGAACGAGATATGGGAAGAAAAATTAAGTAAATTGAAACCTCACGATAACTCACTTTGGAAAACGGCGAAAATTTTCAAAAGAGAATTCAACCTCAACATCTCGAACGCGGAGAAATCTAAAATATTCGCGGAGAAATCTAAAATATTCGCGGAAACTTTTAAGAAAAATTATAATATTTCACAGTCCGATAAAAACCAACATGAAGAAGTAGAAAATATAGTTAGAAATTTCCTCACTTCCAATACTATCAACATCCCGAACAGTAAATTCCTTACAAACCCAACAGAAGTCAGAGCACTGACAAAAACCTTACCAAATAATAAAGCTCCCGGTCAAGATGGACTCGATAACAGACTGATCAAAAATCTATCAAAAAAAGCGATAGTACAACTAACCTACATGATCAACGCGATCATCATGCAACAACACTGGCCGGATTCCTGGAAAACGGCTTTAGTTATTCCGATCCCTAAAGCAGGAAAAAAGAAAACTTATCCAAACAGTTACAGACCGATCAGTATGTTATCGACCATAAGCAAACTTACAGAAAAAGTAGTATTGAGTTGATTCAAAACTATATCTAAAACACTAGACATACGGGATAAATATCAATTTGGATTCAAGGAAAAGCACAGCGCGGTTCAACAAATATGCCGAATAGTAACAGACACAATAAACGGCTTTAATAAACAACAACCCACCGTCATGTTACTGCTGGACGTGGAGAAAGCTTTTGACAAAGTATGGATCAATGGATTTATATACAAGCTGATTAAATTAAAATTCCCGACATACCTCATCAGAATTATTCATTCATGCCTCACAAAAGGCAAATTTAAAGTTAAAATCAATGACACGCTTTCAGAACCAATGAACATAGAAGCCGGCATAGTCCAGGGATCCATCCTAGGACCCTGATTATTCAACCTATACCTCCACGACATTCCTACCTTCCCGGAAACAAACCTTGTACTATTCGCGGACGACACCGCCGTCTACGCCCTTTCATCTTGGGCGAATGTGGCAAATTCTAAATTACAATACCATTTGAATATACTGTCAAAGTACTACGAAAAATGGAAAATAACGCTTAACGAATCAAAAACAGAAGAAATAGTGTTCAGAAGAGAGTCAACGATAAGAAGATTTTCTCCAAATTGAGACTGAATAGTCAACCCTAAAAATAGCGTAAAATATCTTAGAGTAGAACTAGATGAAAGATTGAACTTCAGAATTCACATCAAAAACAGCCTAGTTCGAGGTTACGCTGCTAATAGAAAACTATACCCCTTACTGCGCAGAAACAGTAATTTAGACCAAAATAACAAAGCACTTATATATACAGCAATGACTAGGCCACTAATCACATACGGGGCTCCTGCCTTTTGTCACCTTCGCCCATCACCTCTCCGTCGACTCCAGGTATTCCAAAACAAATGACTCCGTCTCATAACAAACCGAAACAGATATGCCCGAATAACAGACCTTCATGAGTCAACCGCCATCCCCAGAATCCGCGAATTTATCGACCAATTGTCTAACCAATTTTATAACAACCAGTGTCGCGTGAATGAGCTCACAAGAAATATTACAAAAACGAGGTGTAACAACATAAACCCTCATAACAAACACCCCTTACCCTATCAATTCCTTCCTATATTCCATATTCCCTCTACCAGTTGTATATGGTGTCTTCCAGTTGTACATAGTGTCTCCCAGTTGTATATAGTGTACATAATATATATTCACACTTACTTTGAACAGGTTGTTTTGTTTTCATTTATCCTGTATCTGTATATTCACAAACTAAGATTCAACACATCATTGAAGATCGCAAAAGAATTGTCAAAAGAAGTTCATGTTCATATAATTAAAATTTTAGTGGTTACTTTTAAGTAGGAATCATAAAATATGATAATTAGTAAAAGCGTGTATTCTACGTTCAGCAAATTTGTAATTCCAAAAAGTTGAATGAATTGATTTTTGATTTTGATTTGTTGGATTAGGGCCCGGCAAGTCCGAGTTCAATCCCGAGCAGGAAAGAAATTTTCTAGTCTCGGTAGGGGCCACCATTTCACTGTTGGGTCGAGAATTAACAGTGCTGTGCCTAATGTGGCGTAAGGGCACAGTAACACAGTCTACAGAGAACACAACTGCTTCTCCGAACTCGTATAAATTACAAGCTTTGAAGCTTGGAGTTTCAGAGGGGTCCCCTCAGGAGACCTTGGAGTAATCAGTATAAACAATATATCATATTATATCATCATATCATATATTATGATGATAATATAATATAATGATACGATCCAATGACCAATTTGATGGAGAAGAGATTTCGATTTTTATCAGAACCACTCAATCATTTTCAGCATTCATATTCTGCGTAGTCCATTCAGATTGTTGGTGGAGAGTTCGTAAATATTCTCGAGTCCACCTCTTCCAGAAATCGCGATGTCACCTCAATATTAATTGCCATCTAGTTACGCGATTGACATTTATAATAATTAATCAGGATCAGGCAGAGCAACTAGAGGCTTCAATGTCAAAAAATGCGATCGCGTGAAAAGAGTTACGTGATAAGGATCGCTACTTATGAAGCAGAGTGGTCGTGAATTTAAAATCGATTCTTTTCTGATGGATAAAAGTATGAAATGAGTGGATATTAAGGTCTCTAAAACAACGCGACAGCGAAACTGGAGTGCTCGAAATAGAACAAGTGTTTCAAAGACCTGTAACTCACGAATATTTTAAATTATTTTTTTCATTGGTAGAATTTGAAATCATATATAAATACTGATTTAAAAATAACAAAAAATGCAAATAAAAACTAAAATTGAATGGTTGAGATAGTGACGTTATAATTACATATCTTGTAATGAAGCGCCCTTCATTCTATGATTTCAGTGAAATTATTTTTGGATTTTTCCGATACACAGAATATCAATCTCATTCATTTCGTTCGGTTTAAATCTTTGTTCAAGCCTATGTATAAAAAACGCAGATTATTGGCGACCGGGCGTTGTTATCTCCCTTCGTTGTTTTTTGGTTGTTTGTTCTTCTATTTTTTTAAAATTCAATTTCCGTACGATGGCGGCAACTTTGACGTCGTAAGTTCCTCATGAGAGTTCTAGAATGTTCACGAAGATTGAAAACTAAAGTCGACCAATCACAGTCCATCTTGACCCACCTTCTCTTGAAATTTGAAGAATTTTTGTGACCTCCGATGATGAGGGGGCATTGAAAAGGGCTGGACGCGACGCCAACGAAGAGAATCAATTAATGAACGGAAAATTTTAAAGAATAGTGAAAGTTGTTTAGAGAGCGGCAGGCGAAGGTTAAATATTGAAAGTGTTTAGAAAAGCGTGATAATAAGGCATTTCGAGCTGACGTCACAGTGCATCATTTCTATGATCTGTGGGGCACATATTAGTTCATTTAGAGGACAGAACCTGGCAGAATCTCAGATTTTGATCATAATCTTCACATCTTAAAAACTTTTTTTCGCTAAGTAAATATAAAACACTCCCTAAGAGACTCAACAAAATGCAAATAACTAACTGGTTGCCCCACAGCCAAAATGGCGAGTTCTGTCAAAATCATCTGACTCGAAATGTCTAAGAAAATCTTGAGAAAGCGATTAGTATTGGGGTAAAGTAGTAGACAAAAATTCGTTTGAACAATTATTGACTTATGGGTGCCAAAGGAGTCTTCATCAGGTAAGAAAATCTGGATCTGGGCTTTTACGAATCTTTATCCCGTATTTCGGGCCATCATTGTATTTTTTTGTGTGTAGAAATATTTTCCTGCTCGAACTTGTACAGAAACCGTTTTCGTTTGAGGGAAAAATTTAAACTTTGGGGCGTAATTTTGTTTCTATAAATTGTTTGTAACTAATCAGTCATTCCTTTGTATCATGAGTTGCCTATGGTGCCGATTTTCCGCTTCAATTTGAATTCGAGTCAATCGGTTACATATGTTCCCTGTATGTTTTATATTCCTTTTGCATTCTCATTTCTAAATCGATCGAGTAAGGACCACAGTGTTATTCGTTTATACTTCATTGAAAATTGAACTTTGAGAAAGTAATTCTTCGAGATTCCTCATCGAGGCTTTAAGAGGGAGACTTGGTCATTCTCAGGTAAAGATTGTTGTTTGATTGATTTGTATTACATTACTACTGTCGTACTGATTTGTATTTGTAAACTTGTCATTCTCAGTGAAATATAAGAAATTACGCCTCATTCAGACTATCAGTCCACCTACCCCTGAACCCTGTCTCAGCACATCTTGGCGACCAACTTAGGGGCCTGATAGTTGAAAGAATGGAGACGGCTGATAACGCATACAATTTACGAAGCAGAAAAACATCGAGAAACTTAGAAGAACGTGATGAAATGTTGCCTGCCAGTGAAACAACTTATGATGGAGCCACGGCGGTACCTGTAACGGAAAACAAGGATTTGGGGGCAATTCCGAAAAAACAACTAGATCTAGACGTAACACCGAGGGGAGAAAATCCTTTGAGGTCCAAACAAAGGAAAAGGTATGGCCATCTTGAATTTGATAAGGAGGATGCCATTTTCAATTCACGAAACATGAACTCAAGGTTTGCAGATGTGTTTCCACCTCAACAAAATATCGATAATTCCCTTGAACTTTTATTTGCGAATGTTGTGAATCGAACTGTTAAAGAAACTTTGAAAAATGTACAGAATGACCAAGTTAAATTCAAAATTGATTGCATTAGAAGTGATTTGCATACTGATAATATGAATTGTAGTCAAGTTTTAAAGAACAATACGAACACAAATTATAACATTTTTGGTCCAGAAAAACGTGCAAATAAGAATTCTCAAGTCAATGAGAATGATGTTATTGATAATTTCCAACAACTTAATTTGAACAAAATCTCATTCACTTTAGGCGATCTCGGTAAATTGCTACCTGAATTCGATGGAGAACAAAACATACAGGCTCCTAATTACCTTCAATTCGTGGAAAATGGTATCGATATAGATAAGGTTCTTTTTTCCAATTTGAAAATTTTATTAAGTAAATCATTTAAGGGATCAGCTAAGCTTTGGTGGGAAGCATATTCAAATTATTTCCGGACATATTTAGATTTTAAAAATGAATTTTTGAATCACTTTTGGGATAAGAGAAAACAGATTAAAATTAAGGAAAAGTTAGAAAATGGTGTGTACATAAGTGGCCTGTTTACAGATCACTTCAACTTTTGGGTTGGGAATGCCAAATACCTTCAACCACAATATAGTCCAAAAGAATTAATAATTGGGTGTCAAACTTTCTCTGAAGCGGTCGCTCGTCTGCACCAAGCTGACTTGTATTGTAAAAATAAATCCTCAAGTCAACAACATTTTCCATAAAGAAATATTAACTTTAATAATAATAATAGGGGCGAGAACCCTCATTCCCATGTTAATAGGGATAACTATCATCATAGTAAACAAACTGAAAGAGGACAACCAATTACTAAAAATATTTCAATGGTTGAATGTAATGTAACTGATTCGGGAAACGAGTGGGTCCCCCACTAATGAGAGAAGTGGGGGCAAAATCAATTTTTATAAACAATTACCCTGTACCTGATCTTCTGGGTGAAGAATGTGACTACACTCATGTTATTACAGAAGATCGCTGTCCATTGATACTAATAAATTTATATGGTTTCAAATTTGCTGCTCTTGTAGATACAGGCAGTAATGTTTGTGCAATGTCATTAACTGCCTGGAATCAACTTTGTGAATATCATGATATCATTCCTCATTTTCCTGTGATAGGAGTTCGAGTAATTGGGGCACTTAGGACAAAGTTTCAAAAGGTCTCTATCCAGGCAAATTTGAGCTTCCTCTTGGAGGAGAGGAATATTTCATTCGAATTCATGATAGTACAGGATTTGTCACACCCTATAATTTTAGGATGTGATTTCCTGCGATTCTTCAAGGTTGATATCATATTCTCGGAATACATTCTCGTATTGAATCTTCCAGATGAAAAAATTATTGTACCTGAGCGAAATATACATCACAGCCTCGTACCGGTTGATTCTGTCAGTATCTCAGTAATTAAAGTTAAATCTGTAGCGAAATTAACAAATAAGAAATGTGAACTAAAATCACTAGAATTAGAGAGCCGTTTCATTAAGGTGGTTGAGAACTGCGATATTTCGGGGGTTCACAGAGTTGCATTTGGTGCCATGTTGGTTAAATTTTCGGAAGTTTTTTCGGATATTCCGGGAATCACTTCTGAATATTTCCATGAAATGAAGTTGACGGATGATTCGGAATTCTTCATCAAACCTTATCCTGTACCTCTTAATCACAGACCAGCTGTGCAAGAAACATTAGATAAAATGTTAGAGTGGGGTGTTATTGAAAGAGCTTCTCCCAAATATATATCCCCTATAATGACGTCAGTAAAAAAGGATGGATCTGTCCGTGTATGTCTGGATGGAAGACATCTGAATAAAGTCATGGAATCGCAATTTGAATTGCCCAAACCCATTGATGAAATAATAAAGATTTTATCTGGTAAAACTGTAATGTCCAGCTTGGATATGACTCATGGATATTGACAATGTCCTTTACATTCCGACTCAAAAAAGTACACAGGTTTCATGGTAGGAACGAAAACCTATCAATTCCGGGTAATGCCTTTTGGTATAAAGAATGCAACAAGCTCTTTTACTCGATGTATGGACGTTATATTCGGACCTGAATTTGAGGAGTTTGTTATCACTTATGTAGATGATATTCTGATTATGTCAGGAAATGTTGAGGCACATCTCAATCACCTATCCAAGGTATTAAATCGCTTGAAAGAGGCGGGACTGACACTGAAGTTGGAGAAGTGTAAGTTTTTCAGGTCTGAGATGCCTTATTTGGGTTTCACACTTACACCTGAGGGCGAAATCTCTGCTCCCCTGGTCAGGCTGCTTGTCTAAGAAAACTCCCTGGAAATGGACGGACATCGAAGAAATATCCTTTATTGGTATGAAAAAGGAATTGGAAGCTGCTATATTACTTTATCACCCAGATCCAAACCTTCCCTGGCATGTAGAAAGTGATGCCAGTGATAGTGGTTTAGCGGGAATCCTATTTCAGATTAAAGATGGGGAAAGAAAAATTGTGTCCTGTACCTCTCGTCTTCTTCTGGAGAGAGAAAAGAGGTATGGGATCTTTGAAAAATAGGTTCTAGCCGCTTTGTGGGTGGTGCAGAAGTGGAGGATTTATCTTCTAGGCAACACTTTCACATTACATACTGACTGTAAAGCCCTCACTTACATTCAGACCTGCAGACTTTTATCACCTAGAGTGACTAGATGGGCTTTAGCGCTCCAGGAGTTTAATTTCGTGTTGACGCACATTCCTGGTAAAAGGAATGTACAGGCAGATGCTTTATCTCGTTATGCTTGTGTGAGGTTACCGACACCTACTGAAAAGTGTTTCAACATCAACTCTCTGAAATTTTCGGAGGACTTTCATTCCCTTCTTTCGAATATAAGGAATCTACAAATGGGGGACGAAAAACTAGCTTGTATCAGGAAGCAGCTTCTCACTGATGAATGTAGTGTCAAGCTAAAGGAACTTTTCGTTATATATAATGACAAACGAGACAGTATGAGCAATCGGTTATTAATGTGTATCCCTGGCAACTTGGTGGGAAAATTTGTAGAAGCCTACCATTGTGTGTTGGGACATTATGGTACTTATAAGACCTGGGTTTTCATGAGAGCGGAAGTGTGGACTTCTAACCTTCATAGGCAGATCAAAAAAGTCCTTAAAGCTTGTGACATCTGTCAGCGATCGAAACACTCCTCACTTTCTCGACCTCCTCAAGACAATATTATACCGAATGATCCAAATGACATAGTGGCTGTTGATCTTTTTGGCCCCCTTGTACGATCAAGGGGAGGAGTACAATATCTTTTTGTGGTAGTGAATCTTTTCACCAAATATGTTGTTTTATACTCTATCAAGAAAGCCACGGCAAGGGCATTAATATATCGTCTTTTAAAGGAATATCTCCCAAAATATGGTCCCATTAAAAGAATTCTTAGCGACCGTGGAACACAATTTACTGCAATGCTCTGGCAGGATACCCTGAAGAGGGAAAATATTACAGCCATATTCACCTCAGTTCGACATCCCCAGGCTAACCCATCTGAAAGAATAATGAGTGAACTTGGAAGGCTTTTTCGAACCTACTGCTCAGAACAACATACCCGCTGGGCATATGAAGTACCTAAAATTCAGGAGATTCTAAACGAAATAGTCCATGAATCTACTGGGTTTTCTCCTAGTGAACTACAGTTTGGTAGTCCTAGGCTAAGATTACTTCCTGAGGGACTGAGGGCTCCGGAAAATATTTTAGAGCCTCCGCTGGAGGTCAAGATACGACTAGCTTCGGAGTGTATGTCAAAGAAGGCATTTCATAGGAATCAAAGAAATCCAGGTGGAACTTTTACACATTTTAATGTGGGTGATTTGGTATTACTAAAGGCTAACAATATCTCGTCAGCCATAGCATCTGAAGTGAAAAAATTTTTATTATTGTTTGAAGGACCTTTCCGAATAAAAAGGAAGATTCACTCTCATACCTACCTGCTCATTCATCCTGATGAGGAGTATAGAGAACGCGGTATATTTCATTTTTCCCACCTAAAGCTATATACTGTTCCAACTTATGTTCCGGCCATTTAGCATTCAGTTCACATAAGTTTGGGGGCAAGTTGTACAGAAACCGTTTTCGTTTAAGGGAAAAATTTAAACTTTGGGGCGTATTTTTGTTTCAATAAATTGTTTGTAACTAATCAGTCATTCCTTTGTATCATGAGTTGCCTATGGTGCCGATTTTCCGCTTCAATTTGAATTCGAGTCAATCGGTTGCATATGTTCCCTGTATGTTTTATATTCCTTTTTCATTCTCATTTCTAAATCGATCGAGTAAGAACCACAGTGTTATTCATTTATACTTCATTGAAAATTGAACTTTGAGAAAGTAATTCTTCGAGATTCCTCATCGAGGCTTTAAGAGGGAGACTTGGCCATTCTCAGGTAAATATTGTTGTTTGATTGATTTGTATCACATTACTACTGTCGTACTGATTTGTAAACTTGTCATTCTCAGTGAAATATAAGAAATTACGCCTCATTCAGACTATCAGTCCACCTACCCCTGAACCCTGTCTCAGCACAAACTACGTGTTTTTTTCATCTTTTATCCTGCCGCGCATCACCGCGGTCCACGTGTAAGCGGACGAGTGTCTCAAGGTCACCCGATCTTGGCGGTCCAATCTTTAGATACTTTGGGAATTTGACGATTTTTATTTTTGTCTCGTCGAATATTATGGGCAGGGTTGAGTTCCTTGTTTCTTCATTGTTTTTCGAAAGCAGATCCTCCCATGTTTTTTTTTAATTAACGCTTCACACCCCTTCACGAATCCGCCCAAAACCTCTACCAAGAATACCAAGAAACCGGCGATGCCAAAACTGGTAAACAGATCTTGGAACAATTAAACGAAGGCAGAAAGGAGAAATGGAAAGAGTTGACCTCCCAACTGAACTTTACTCATTCTAGCAGGAAAGCCTGGACACTCCTAAGGAAAATGGGCACAGCAACCTACAATCGCAATCCAGAACCGAAGATAGCACCTTCAGAAATGGCACTACATATTAAAACGCGAGCTGAAAAAGTTCCCTTAGAACACAACACCAAAATACAGACAAAACAAGAGCTAAGCCAAATCGATAAAAACCTACAGGACGATACCACCCTATCAGACCCCTTCAGCGAACAGGAGATAAACGAAGCCATAAAAATGCTAAAAATCAGAAAGGCAGCAGGACTGGATGGCGTATTCCCAGAATTCATAAAACATCTTGGGAAGCAGGGAAGGACTTGGCTGAAAGAATTCTACACAGATGCACCGGGCGAATTCCCCCTCAGTTTGAAATGGCACATACGCTGGCAATCCTCAAACCCGGTAAGCCCCCGGAAGATGCTTCCAGCTATCGCCCAATCGCACTCCTGAGCGTCAGCTTCAAAATTCTAGAGCGCCTAATTTTGAATAGGATTCGAGACACAATAGACAAAGCAACTCCCACATATCAGGCTGGCTTCAGAAGTAAACGAAGCTGCTGTGAACAGGTGCTGGCTTTTACATCCTACATAGAGGCTGGATTCCAGAAGGAAATGAAAACATCGGTTGCTTTTGTCGACCTGAGGGCAGCATACACTCAGAAAAACAAATATTCACCACTAAGAAATTTCGAATGTATGTAAGAAATATCTGTTTCAGTATACGTCCCAACAAATATTTTTTTAAAGTTATGTTTTGGTTTCTTACAGCATTGACATCTTGATACTAAGAAATCATTTATTTGTGATTAATGAGACATAAGATTGCTCCAAAGAAACGATTTCTTCATATTCATAGCATGTGTGTAAATGCGAATAACCAGATTTAGGGAATATGAAAGATTTCTTATTGAATGATTGTTGATATTAAAATTGATCAATTAGGAATTAATGATTTGAAATTCATGAATACATAGTATTCTTTATAGTTAAGAAATCAAATATTCGTCGTGATTATCTCATGTTAAACAGTTAATAAGTTTTTTAATATTGAACAAACAGCATAATTTTTTGTAATATAGTACTCTTAACTGTTATGTATCATTAGCTAGTTGTTCATAAGATACTAATTAGGGGTGAAATAAAAATCTATTATAATGTGAACAGAATATATTCATTGAAATGCCAAAAACATCATGAACATAACAAAAAACATCATACTGGGTGGAAGGCCCTGGACCAGGACTGGGAGGTTCCGACACATCTGACAAAAAGAATAGGTCACTGTCAGCTGATTGGTTGGTCCTGAAAAGAATTAACATGAGTTGAAATTTGGTACCACCAAGTTGAAACAACATAAAATTTCAGTATTAAAAAAGCCCGTCTATATTTTCAGAGTTTTTCGTATAAGAGGCTCGACAACAGATATTTTCATTTTGTACAGCTTCGAGAAAGGTTATGAAAATGATCGATGGTCCGGATGTATAAAAAAAACTACTGATCCTTTAGACCTGAAAATTCCCACCAAATTTCACTTTATAAATAATCACGTTCAATAAGTCTATCTCCTAGCTTCCAATAAATCGTGAATATGCATCGTAATATCCTTCGAACCTTGTATGAAAACGATTGATTAATAATTAATTCTTGTATTGAACTGTTGTGAATGGTATGTAGAAAATTTGTGGAGAAAAATTTTTTTTTGTAGGTCTTTAGTCAAAAATAAATGAAAATTCAATATCGAATCAAATAAAAGTAAACTGAAATTGGCTCGAAAAGCGTCAACCCAAGGGATATCTTGTGGTTTCATCATAACCCCACAAATAACGAATGTCTCCATTTTCACAGTAGTAAAAATTTTTAAATGATAAGTTCTGTTGTTAATTAGTAATGAATATTGGACTAAGAAATTGGAAAGTTAAATATAAATAATAATTTTTCTCAGTGTACGAAACCGTATGGCTGGAAGGATTACTGCTCAAACTGAAGCGGAATGTGCAAAGTAAGGAATTGACAACACTTATCAAAAATATGTTAACTAACCGATGCTTCAAAGTAAGCATTTGACATAGAACAAGCAAATCCTACACCATGAAAAATGGACTGCCACAAGGATCTGTACTGGCCCCAATGCTCTTCAACTTGTACACCAGCGACCTATCTAACACAACCAGTAAGAAGTTCTGCTATGCGGATGATCTAGCAATAGCCACTCAATCCAAAACATTGGAAGAAGAGGAAGCTATCCTTACTAGAGACTTGGAAACACTAAACCGATATTACAAAAAGTGGATACTCTGTCCGAATCCATCTAAGACAGAGGCATGTGCGTTCCACCCAAATAACCGATTAGCTAACCAACAGCTTAACATCAGCTTTTGCCAAAAAAGTGTAAGAAACAATTTCTACCCTAAATATCTCGGCGTTACACTGGACCGCTCACTTACGTACAAAAAACATATATGGAAAATACGAGCCAGAAAGTCAAGGCTCGTAACAATATTATTAGGAAACTGGCTGGGACCTCATGGGGAGCCGACGCATCGACCCTACGCACTGCTGCTCTGACTCTGGTGTATCCCGTGGCTGAATATTGTGCCCCGGTGGCATATTCATATCCAACGTACCGTATCGCAGCTCGGAGACAGCCGAAGCTTACTCGATAAACCACGCGCGTGATCGCGTCTTATTTGGCGATATCAGTCGTGGAATATGAATTGGGATTATACGTTATAATAATGATTCTCCGATTCTTTTATTTTTGTTCAGTTCAAATAATAACGAGTAGGTTTTTTCCATATTCACGAATAATAACGGCTACCTCTTATTCAAGAGTGAATGCTTTCAGGTTATGAATTTATTGGTATGAAGAAATAAGTAAAATTAGAATGGATTTTATACTGAAACCAAAAGAATGATCGGAATCCTCTCTTTAATGGTATATTTTTTTGAGGGGTGTTTTAATAGTTGTAATGACAACAACTATTAAAACACTCGATCAATGGATCGAGTTACTTTTGTTGCATTCATAAGTTCGGCCTCCCACTTCTGAAACGAATTGACAAAATTAATCTCAATTTACATAGCTATCAAGCAAATTGAATTTTGTGAGTATGAACATATTATATTCCGTTGCTGTTGCAAAGATACACAAAGTAAAAAGCCATTGAAAAGAAGAATCACTGAGCTTAATGTACACAATTGATAGGGGAGTTATGAAGTTCAAAAGTTGTCAAAAGGAGAATGGTATCAAAAAAGAATATCACTTAATTGAGATAAGTTGTCCAACATACGAAAGATAAAAATAAGGATCATCGTTGCTTGGAAAAAATTGTGAAAGTAAAAGTATGATTGGAAGACTATTCAAAAAGTTAAGGGGACAGAATTTTTTCGAAAATTATATTCAATGAATAAGATCACTCCACATTTTTCTCAAATGGTATAGTTATATCAGAACTAAATTTGGGAAAACTAATTAACAACATCGAATAACCCTGTCCAAATGATGATTCAGATCGTTATAACAAAAAGTAGTTTGTAAGGAATAAGAGTAACCCTATTTTACCTGAGTGAATAGGAGCTCAGCTATATGTCGATATAAATTTAATTCTATATATAATCCACAATCCCTCAGTTGCCCGCCCATATATTATGTTTAGCTACTGGTAAAAGGAATTTATAAATGTGAAATTTTTTTGGGTATGATATTTTAAGATTATTAATATCTTTTCACAATTAACGTTTTTACAATTATTCCATTCATCAAATAAATGATGATTCTTTATGTTGACTAAGATTCTTTTATCCATTCAGAAACTGCATTTACCAATTCATTATTCAGTCTTCTATTTTATTTCAAAATTTGATTTTTTTAATTGTAGTTAAAGAAGGTCTTGATGTAATTCCCTCTCGTTTTTTGATTCAATAATTTTTCGAATTGCTACTATGGGAATATTACGCAAAACCCCTCACCTCAGTTTCAATTTCCCCTTCTGTGGCTGTTTTCGTTCTCACTATTTAATCATCGATTTGCAAAAAAAATCTGCGCCTATTTTCTTCAAAAACTCTATTTGGTAACAATGCGATAGCGATCCCATACAGGTCATAAAATATGTTCAAGACCGCCTATCAATTGACTCCCCTATCAATTGTGTACATTAAGCTCAGTGATTCTTCTTTTCAACAGCTTTTTACTTTGTGTATCTTTGAACAGCAACGGAATATAATATGTACCTACTCACAAAATTCAATTTGCTTGATAGCTATGTAAATTGAGATTAATTTTGTCAATTCGTTTCAGAAGTGGGAGGCCGAACTTATGAATGCAACAAAAGTAACTCGATCAATGACAACAACTATTAGAACACCCCTCAAAAAGTTAAAAAAATATACCATTAAAGAGAAGATTTCGATCATTCTTTTGGCTTCAGTATAAAATCTATTCTAAATTTACTTATTTTTTTTTACCCCAATAAATTCATAACCTTAAAGCATTCACTCTTGAATAAGGGGTAGCCGTTATTATTCGGGAATATGGAAAAAACCTAATCGTTATTATTTGAACTGAAAAGAATTAAAAGAATCGAGGTATCAATATAACGTATAATCCCAATTCATATTCCACGACTGATATCGCCAAATAAGACGCGATCACGCGCGTGGTTTATCGAGTAAGCTTCGGCTGTCTCCGAGCTGCGATACGGTACGTGGGATATGAATATGCGCCCCGGTGTGGCAACGGAGTGTTGAGGCTTTCGCGGCCATCGTTAGATGACATCTGGTCTTGTTTCGAGCATTTCGGCCGGCGTGGTCTATTAGATTTCGACGATTCGCCAGATCGAGTGTTTGGCATCTTCAGGAATTATTTCTCTCTTATACTTGAGCTATCCGATTTTGACTAGGGCGCAGGCTATAAATAGCGCTTGCGTGGGCAAGACGGTCGAGACCCGCGCCTGCGTCTGTTTGGCTGGCTTCCTCCGGCTTAGGACTCGTTCCGGCACCTGATTGGTCGATACTGGTATTCTCATCATCTACCCGATTTCTCTTGTGAGGAAGTGTACTTGTGTTTTTGAGCACAGGTACCCATACTCTGTTAATTTTGAGTGTTTCTATGAAATCACAAGATTTATAAATTATTCGGAAACTGAATATTTATTTTACTCCAGGAAGAAAAAAGAAACTTTCAGAATCGTGGATAGAAAACATGATCTAGGAAGCAAAAATGGATGCCTTGAATCAAAATCCAAGTAAGAAAATTTCAATCTACCGCTCACCCTGAGAAGACCGCGAAAGTCATGGTATCCACTCACGAGGATACCGAAACGGGACACCAGCGGCAAAGATAATGAAGGGCCATAAAATTCATCTATTTTTATAGGTTAGAAGTTAAGCTAAACAACAAATGTACGTTGTATTGATTTCCGAGTAAAGCGAAGTATGTACATACTTGTAAAGGATCTAAAGAAAGAACCAGATATCCAATTTCTTATTTCATTAAAAAAATAAAACTGCTTCATCTATTTCAATCATCCGACTGCTTTCTACCGAAAAAACCTACATAACATCTCGAGAAGCCCAGACATGAAATCGAAAAACTATGTTTTCCAAAATTCAACTTCTCATAATAAGAAGGGACAGAATAACATATATTAAATTCAATTAAAATGGACCCCTACACTGGACTGATGGAAACAAGAACATAATTGATCTGGTTTTTATGGCATAGTCCACTCAGCGAAACAGCAAAAAATTGCAACTACTTGCTTTGGAATAACGCGAAATATGAATGAATATCTTCGTTTCTGATACTTGGAAGCAATATTCAGGGAAATACCATCATAAATTGATTTCATAATATGTACTTACTTTTATTGGCCATGATTTATTGCAGATGCGGGACACCAAGTGTCCGGAGAAGTCTCCTCGTTAGTGGGCACTATAAAAAGGGAGTGGGATATTGCAGTCGTTTGGAAGGGGGATGTTTTTCAGAAAGGGAATTCAAGTCCGCATAAAAATGAACATGTAGAACAATACGAACCCGGGATACCGTGGCCTCGTTCAGTTCATCCACAGTCTGACTTTCTTTCCTCAGTACGGAGGAAGTTTTCCTACAGCAGCAATTATGGATAAATCGATTTATCCATCCCATGACTCGATGAAGTCGAAGATAACTGGAGAACTTGGACTCAAACACTGTGTAGATTTCAGTGGGTTCCATTTTGTTAGTCGCCAAGGACACTGAAATATTTTTTGTTTCGGGTAAGGTTCCAATGTTGCAGATACACGAAAGAGTGCAGGCCAGTTTATGTCTGGATCCATTATCACTGAGAAACCGTTCAGCCAATTCCTCCGATTAGCGTCATTCAAAAAATAATCAGGAAAGCAACCATGGGGAGCTACATCAGCTGGATTTTCCAGACCGGGAACATGAGACCAAAAAGCGCCTTTTGTATCTGCTACAATTTGAGCCACTCTGTTGGCGACGAAGATCTTTAACAAGTGGGGAGGTGTGCTGATCCACGACAAAACAATTTGATAATAAAAAAACAGCCTGACGGACGAAATTGAGAGGGTTACACTGTCTGAAATTCGTTTGACCAATTTGGCCAATAAACAAGCGAGACGAGGAATACTCAAGATTTTTAATGGGGCAACCTTACTTTTGGCTTGCCACAAACAGGAATAAAAATAATAATAATAATAACCTTCCTCGAAGCCAGGGGGGTAGAGGATTGCAATGTTTGGAATATCAACACTATCAACAAACATTGGAAATGGCAGTAAGGATTCTAAGAAGTGGAGATCCGCTTCTGAAATTTGTCGCTCAGCATGAAATTGCGAACCATGGAGCCTTCCTATTCCGAGCTGCATAAAGGGCCATGGAGAAACTCAGCATAACCGGCGTATCAATCAATCCTGAGCTCGCTGGAACACCGATCACTCAAGCGGACCAAAGAAGCCTACCAAGACTGATCCGAAAGTCTCAGTCAGATACATTACTCGAACATCATATGAGTAAGACCTTGCACTCCATATATTTCAGGAGTTTAAAAGACCAGGACCTGTCTGAAGAATTGTCTTTCGCCTTTATAAAGTCAGCTAGCCTTAAGTCAGAGACAGAAGGATTTGTGATGGCGTGTCAAGATGGAGTACTGAATACGAGATGGTATAAAAAGAACATCATGAAAATGGACACCCCAATAACTTGCAGGGCTTGCCATGGGCAACAGGAAACGATCATGCACATCCATTCCGCCTGCAGAGTCCATGCTCCATCAGGGTATGTAGAGAGACACAACGCGGCACTCCGAATCCTATACTTCCATCTGAGAGCCGCGTATGAGATAGACAAAGAACCGGTCCTACCATATGTGCCTCTGGAGATTGAAGCGGTGGTTCAGAACGAAAGAGCTCGCATATGCTGGAACTATCCTGTCTCAACAACACGGCAGATCAATGCTGTTAAGCCAGACATACTTCTGCTGGACAAGGAGCTGAAGGAGTTATTTGTCGTGGAATTCTCTTCCCCTGCTGAAAATAATGTTGTGATGAAGGAAGAACAGAAGAAGCAAAAATACAGAGACCTTAGGTTCGAGCTTGGAACTTTATACCCAGGTCATAAAGTTAGGATGGTCGTACTTATAATAGGATGTCTCGGTGGAATGAGAGCTAACTTCGTGGATGAACTGAAGATTATCCCGGTCTGCAGATCACTGGCCGAGGTATTGGCGCACAGAATGCAGAAAGCAGTGTTGCTCGGGTCACTCCATATCATCAGGTCCCATGAACTCTAGAAGCCACTTGCAGCTCATCTCTTTTGTTAAGGGACGCTGCGAGGGCAGGATCAAGAACTCCTCCATTGAAGTGTGAGGGGTTTTTAGTGAGTAGCCAAACAAGATCCTGGATTCTCACACTACCCAGAGTGCGGACCCTCTCGGTGCCCATAAAGGGTTTTCCCCTCACACGGACGTTTAAAAAAAAATAATAATTTATTGAACCTTTCAGACATCGAAGATGTATGGGACATGTCGAAAATTAGCATACTAAACTAAACCATTCTCCAAATTATCACCACAATAATAGTCCTTAATACTATAACAACAATTTCTTATCAGTAAAGACTTAACAAATTTCTTAAACTTTTTCATACTAAGAGATTGGATACACTTTGGTAAATGATTGAATAATTTAATGGACTGGTAAAACGGTGACTATTAAAATTTGGGTACATACAAAGTAGTTTCATTTCTGGTATTATAGCTGTGAAAGCCAGATAACCTACAAAACTGAAATTCATTCTCCTTTACATGGACTAAGTATCTCAAGATGAAAATAGATGGTGCTGTTAGTATGGAATGATTTAAAGAAAGGGGTTTACAAGAAGATCAAAGGGGGATATTAAATATCGGCCGCAAAATCCGTTTTTGGAGAATAAACACTCTGATTACATCTGAAGAGTTTCCCCACAATAAAATATTATGAGACAGGTGACTGTAAACAGGACTGTAATAGAGGTTCAGCAATATACTTATGGGCACCGTAAATCTGACCCTATTTATTGCATAGTACGAGCTGTTGAGTTTTCTACACAATGCATCAATATGTGTAAACCATTTGAGATTCCGATCCATATGAATCCCGAAAAATTCTTTACAATCTTTTGAAATTATAGTATTTTCACGATAACTAATTTTCATTTCACGATTATCAATTCCAGATGTGAAATGAATACATACAGTTTTATTTATGTTGATCATACGAGAATTTTCACGGCACCAATCGACAAAGCTTTGAATCAGGATTTCACTTGCTCTTTGTAGTTCCTCAAAAGTAGGCGCAGTAACCGCTACTGAGGTATCATCGGCGAACAGTGTCACATTATAACCATCAATTTCTGTCGAATTATTACGTTGAACCAAAATCTTCATCAAGTTAACCGGTAGATCATTGATGAACAGCAGAAATAGAAGCGGTCCTACTACGGATCCCTGTGGAACCCCGAGATTGATATCATGAAATGTTGAATATGTATTTTTAATTTTAACTGACATCAATCCACCTTCAAGGTAGCTCAGGAGCCAGCTCAAAATCACACCCCTGAAACCCAGATTGTAGCACTTGTCCAGTATAAACTGGAAATATAGGCTGTCAAATGCTCGAGACAGATCGAAATACAGTCCAGATACATATAAGCCTTTGTCGAGACGCTCGTAGACAAAGTCAACAAAATGAATCGCTCCCGTTTGGGTGGAACGTCCAGATCTGAAATCATGTTGTGCATTGTCCAGTATTCCATACTTGTTAAGATAACACATCATCATATTAAATACTTTTGAGAAGACGCTAAGGAGTGATATCGGTCTATAGTTGGATATATCATTCATATCATTAGTTTTATGAATCGGAATGACTATAGCCTTTTTAAGAAGAGAAGGAAAAGCACCAGTCGTTAAGGACATATTGATACAATAAGCAAAATGTTGGAAAATGTCAGTCCCTATCATTTCCAAAATTCTGGCAGACACAGAATCTATTCCTGTACTGCTTTTATTTTTTAAGGAAGTAATAACATCAAGCACCTCATGCTCAACAACGGGATGGAAATTAAAGTTACAGTCCAGCATACAAGAAGTGGTACAGGAAAAGGATAATGATGCCTTATAATAATGCTTCAGAGAGGTTTCTGCTGTTGTGGAAAAATGATCAGCAAATAACTCCACCATCTCGTTAATGTCAGTACGTAAACTATTATTGACAATTAATTGAGCAGGTTCGTTAGCTCTACCCACCCTACCAGTCAAAGCATTAACCATATTCCAGAACGTCTTATTTTTTTTGTCTGATCCATCAATAATCTTACTATTAAAATTTAATTTTGTGTTTTTAATTAAAGAACAATAAGATAATCTCGCCTTCTTGTAAGCATCGTAAGTAGATTAAGACTTCATATTAGAATGTAACCAGTGAATGTTCTGTAATTCTCGTTTGGCTGAGATAATTTCTGGGGTAACCCAGTTTCTATTTAGACAAGTGGCAATGTTATTATTTTTTAATAATGGACAGCAAGCTTCAAATGTACCCTGAATGATCTCAATGAACGCTTCGAAACATCTATCAACACATGTGTAATAGTATACATCTTGAAAACTTTCGTTCCTAATACAATTAACAAAATTATCAAGATTTTTGGGGTTGGTATAGTATTAATATTGATATTGGTAAATTGTTCTAGTGAAATAGCTTGATGGTCACTGATATGAGCCTCATAAACATCCACAATACATTTGGACAAATCTGTATCAGTAAGAATATAGTCTAATTTCGAAATAGATGTTTTTCCATTGATATCGGTAAATATTCTGGTAGGAAGCCGCGAAGATACTTTCAAGCCAAAACATTCCAATAAATCAATAAATTGCTTACACATTTTACAATTCCTTTCCAAAAAATCAATATTCAAGTCTCCGCATACAAAAATATTGTCAATCATGTTCAAAGAATAGTTCAAAGTATAATACATTTCATCAAGAAAAACTTCAAAGTTACCAGAGTAGGGTCGGTACACACTTATAATTCCCAAACGTAAGTTATCAGCCATCACAATAGATCCACACACCTCAAAATCCATCTCCTCAGAAAATGATGACACGCCCAAATTTTTCATCTTCATACCAGCCTCAATGTATATTATTGAACCTCCATGTATTCTATTTGGACGACAATAACAATCAGCCTGTATGTAACCAGGTAATGCCATCCATTTAACACTGTCGGGACTGCACCAGTGTTCAACGAAACTCACAATATCAGGACACTTATCGGCGAGTAATAACTCTAGATTTTCCATTTTGTTGGAAATACATTGTACATTTAATTGCATTATTTTTAAACTTATACAGGGTGAGTCTTTGACTTGTACATATATTTTGATTGTAGATTCCTCTCATCAAACGAAATACTTTTTTCCTATACCATTTTTCAAAATTCGGTTCCGTTTAAAAGATACAGGGTGTCGAAAATCCATGAAAAAAACGCTTTTCTGTTCATATCTTCGGAACCGTTATTTCTAATGAACTGAATTTTGGTGAAGTAGTCATTCCTATCATGATGCATATTCTCACATCAGAACTTTTCCAATATTCCTCCCGGTATGGAAGTTACAGCGTAGCCAACTTATAAATCCACACAAAAATACTATAAAACCACGCGAAAAAGAAGAATGAACTCGAAGAGTCACTTCCTCTGAACATCATGTAAAGTAATTTTGATTGGGAACTAGGAAGGTGGTTAAATAATCAGCAAATTTCAGCTAATGCCAACGTTTCGCAACCTATATTGTTGCTTCTTCAGGGCTAAAAGATACAGATAAAAAGTCATATATACAAATCAAATGATAAAAAATATACTAAATAACATAACAGGGGAGAAACAAACACCAACACATACATAAGAAAATAAACTATTACAGAGTACGATCTGCCCCAAACACACTTACCGAAGCCAAACTATGCGTACCAAAGTTGTTCAAAATTAATAAGAACCGCAGCCAGTGAAACATTGAAAAATTAGTCCAACGTGCGACATCTATTCAAAACATTCAATCGAATAAAATGAAATGAAAGAAACCGGGACTCAAATAAACATACACACGTCCGCCCGCATATGCGTCACTATCCACAACCAGACGGTTCTACTTCGCGATCTCGGTACTTGAAGATTTCCAAAATATTTTCATATATTGCGCTCAGACCCTGAGTATCGATTCTGTTATTAACCGTATTGTTTAGCTTTATAAATACCATTTCACCAATGTTACGCTTCAACCAATTACCCTCAAAATCCAAAACCTCAACATCATCAAAATTAAACCGATGATGCTCATGAAAGTGATGATTAGCCAAAGCTGTTTGTGACTCTTTATGTTTGTTCACCTCACTGCAATCATACTTATGCTGTCTGACTCTATTTTTCAACAGCTGTTTGGTTTGACCAACATAGCACCTATTGCAATTCATGCAAGGTATCCTGTACACGAGATTGCTACAATCTGATATGGGAATTCTATCCTTCAGCTTGCTAAAGAGGGAATTCGATGAATTAATATTATATGGAACTAGTTTCACCCCATATGAAAACTGACGAAACAGTGCGGAAATCTTACCCGTCAGTCCCGAGATGTAGGGAAATTTGATGTACCTGTGACAAATCTCCTGTGTACTATTCACCTCTCCGGAGATTGGGTGGGAACCATAGGCGTACAAAATCTTTTTTAGAAGAGATACAGGGTAATTGTTCAACCTCAAGATGTGCTCAACTTTCTTCAAGTTTTCCCTGTGAAATATTGAATCACTCAAATTTCTGGATCTATAAATTAAATTCTTTATGGTCGACAATTTGTAAGAGAAACTACAGTATGATCTAAAATTTAAAATTCGACCGGAACATGTTGGTTTACTATACCAACTCGAAACAAGCGACCCATCTTCGCGTCTCATCACCAAAACATCAAGAAATGGTAATGAACCATCTACCTCGACCTCGCTTGTGAATTGGAGTCGTGGGTGATAACAATTGAACACGGTTAAAAGTTCCTCCACCCTGTCATTCGGGACAGCCAAGAAAGTGTCGTCAACATACACCTTTAGAATGGGTATACGAAAAGATAATTTAGATTCACACACTTCCACCAACTCAGACATCACCATATTGGCCAAAGATGGACTAGCTGGGTTACCCATAGCTGTTCCATCCAGTTGCTCATAAATATCACCTCGGAACGTGAAAAAACTGGACGAAAAAATGAAGTCTACACACCTCAGAAATAGTTCCCTCGACATATCGGTGAATGCAGAAATATACCTCCACCGCCTTCTAATAATATCAAGGACAAGAGTCTTAGGGATGTTGGTGAACAAGGAAACCACATCCAAGGACACCAAGCAGTAGCCCTCAGGCACAGAAACAGTGCGAATCAGAGAAACAAACTCATAGGAATTTTTTACATTATAGGGGGATGTGGAGTTAACAAGATTCAAAATGTGATGCACAAAAACAGAAATATTATATGAAGGTGAATCAATACAACTCACAACCGGTCGAATACTCAATCCAGGTTTGTGTGTTTTTCTTAGGCCGTATAATCTCGGAGGCACAGAATTGTATCTCTTCATTCTCGACGCCTCAACCCTATCGACTATTGACTCACTCACCATCTCACCTATCAGTTGATTAGCGATTCTCTGAAATTTATCAGTATTGTTCTTTTTGGTCTTTTTATAAGTATTAGAATCAGACAACATATCAATCATGCAAACATCATAATCCTTTCTCAACATGATAACAGTTGAGTTTCCTTTGTCCGACCTCATAACAATGATCTCTGGATGACTTTTAATGAATGCTTTAGCCTTACTAAGCAATTTAATGAGAAAAATATTGTTTTTTGAGGAAGACGGACGTTGCCAAAAGTTTGTAATGACATTCACCCCACGAGCACGGAGTATATTCTTAGCTTCATCAACCAACCCAATACTCTGTACTCCCCACTCAAAATCTTTTATTATTTTCGGAATTGGGATGGAATATGTGGGCAAAGGAACACCGAAATTTGGACCGAGGGATAAAATCGAGCTAACATATTGAATGTTGAAATAGGGATAACGATTTGGAAATTACAGTTAGTTCGCAGTAAGTTAGATGATATTAAACTGACCTTACGTGATATATTGCCGTACGATGTATATCTGAACTTTTCTGATAGATGTAGAAAAAACTTTCAGAGGTTTTTCACTCAAATCAAGTGTAATAATGTGAGAAAATTGAAACAACTTTGTAAGGACTCTTCCAGTGTTGCGGTCTGCTCTGACTCACATCCGGGTTTCTTGTTCAATTACACGGATGTTGTGTTGCCCGATGATGTTAGCTCGATTTTATCCCTCGGTCCAAATTTCGGTGTTCCTTTGCCCACATATTCCATCCCAATTCCGAAAATAATAAAAGATTTTGAGTGGGGAGTACAGAGTATTGGGTTGGTTGATGAAGCTAAGAATATACTCCGTGCTCGTGGGGTGAATGTCATTACAAACTTTTGGCAACGTCCGTCTTCCTCAAAAAACAATATTTTTCTCATTAAATTGCTTAGTAAGGCTAAAGCATTCATTAAAAGTCATCCAGAGATCATTGTTATGAGGTCGGACAAAGGAAACTCAACTGTTATCATGTTGAGAAAGGATTATGATGTTTGCATGATTGATATGTTGTCTGATTCTAATACTTATAAAAAGACCAAAAAGAACAATACTGATAAATTTCAGAGAATCGCTAATCAACTGATAGGTGAGATGGTGAGTGAGTCAATAGTCGATAGGGTTGAGGCGTCGAGAATGAAGAGATACAATTCTGTGCCTCCGAGATTATACGGCCTAAGAAAAACACACAAACCTGGATTGAGTATTCGACCGGTTGTGAGTTGTATTGATTCACCTTCATATAATATTTCTGTTTTTGTGCATCACATTTTGAATCTTGTTAACTCCACATCCCCCTATAATGTAAAAAATTCCTATGAGTTTGTTTCTCTGATTCGCACTGTTTCTGTGCCTGAGGGCTACTGCTTGGTGTCCTTGGATGTGGTTTCCTTGTTCACCAACATCCCTAAGACTCTTGTCCTTGATATTATTAGAAGGCGGTGGAGGTATATTTCTGCATTCACCGATATGTCGAGGGAACTATTTCTGAGGTGTGTAGACTTCATTTTTTCGTCCAGTTTTTTCACGTTCCGTGGTGATATTTATGAGCAACTGGATGGAACAGCTATGGGTAACCCAGCTAGTCCATCTTTGGCCAATATGGTGATGTCTGAGTTGGTGGAAGTGTGTGAATCTAAATTATCTTTTCGTATACCCATTCTAAAGGTGTATGTTGACGACACTTTCTTGGCTGTCCCGAATGACAGGGTGGAGGAACTTTTAACCGTGTTCAATTGTTATCACCCACGACTCCAATTCACAAGCGAGGTCGAGGTAGATGGTTCATTACCAGTTCTTGATGTTTTGGTGATGAGACGCGAAGATGGGTCGCTTGTTTCGAGTTGGTATAGTAAACCAACATGTTCCGGTCGAATTTTAAATTTTAGATCATACTGTAGTTTCTCTTACAAATTGTCGACCATAAAGAATTTAATTTATAGATCCAGAAATTTGAGTGATTCAATATTTCACAGGGAAAACTTGAAGAAAGTTGAGCACATCTTGAGGTTGAACAATTACCCTGTATCTCTTCTAAAAAAGATTTTGTACGCCTATGGTTCCCACCCAATCTCCGGAGAGGTGAATAGTACACAGGAGATTTGTCACAGGTACATCAAATTTCCCTACATCTCGGGACTGACGGGTAAGATTTCCGCACTGTTTCGTCAGTTTTCATATGGGGTGAAACTAGTTCCATATAATATTAATTCATCGAATTCCCTCTTTAGCAAGCTGAAGGATAGAATTCCCATATCAGATTGTAGCAATCTCGTGTACAGGATACCTTGCATGAATTGCAATAGGTGCTATGTTGGTCAAACCAAACAGCTGTTGAAAAATAGAGTCAGACAGCATAAGTATGATTGCAGTGAGGTGAACAAACATAAAGAGTCACAAACAGCTTTGGCTAATCATCACTTTCATGAGCATCATCGGTTTAATTTTGATGATGTTGAGGTTTTGGATTTTGAGGGTAATTGGTTGAAGCGTAACATTGGTGAAATGGTATTTATAAAGCTAAACAATACGGTTAATAACAGAATCGATACTCAGGGTCTGAGCGCAATATATGAAAATATTTTGGAAATCTTCAAGTACCGAGATCGCGAAGTAGAACCGTCTGGTTGTGGATAGTGACGCATATGCGGGCGGACGTGTGTATGTTTATTTGAGTCCCGGTTTCTTTCATTTCATTTTATTCGATTGAATGTTTTGAATAGATGTCGCACGTTGGACTAATTTTTCAATGTTTCACTGGCTGCGGTTCTTATTAATTTTGAACAACTTTGGTACGCATAGTTTGGCTTCGGTAAGTGTGTTTGGGGCAGATCGTACTCTGTAATAGTTTATTTTCTTATGTATGTGTTGGTGTTTGTTTCTCCCCTGTTATGTTATTTAGTATATTTTTTATCATTTGATTTGTATATATGACTTTTTATCTGTATCTTTTAGCCCTGAAGAAGCAACAATATAGGTTGCGAAACGTTGGCATTAGCTGAAATTTGCTGATTATTTAACCACCTTCCTAGTTCCCAATCAAAATTACTTTACAAAAAGAAGAATGTTTCCTATTTTCGAAAAAAGCAATAGGTTTAGAAAATAAAGTTATTCCTTAGTTTTTTCAATAAAACGCGTCGTTCTCAAGTTATTCCTAATTAAATCCCATTAAATTTGACGAGAAAATCATAAATCACGAGAATTACCTCAATACCCCACTGCATTCTAAAGATCACCGAATCGAAGATGTATCAATATTCTGTAATCGAATTAAATGTTAACCATGTTGCCGGAATGTTTATCGAATATTCATATTTGTCATATAAAATTTCAACATTTGCTTACTTTACCATCTATCAGTAGTGATTTGCTTTAAAGAGAGATCTTTTGACCTATGTGTTCGTTCTACTCATTTTCTTCAATATTGAAAGTTGGTACAATCTCAATCTCTGAATAAATTGACAATAGTGATATCTCGTCCTATAAAATATGTTTTGATGCACCTAGTTTATTCCATCAGTTCCGGGCTCTGGCAGAAATACATCATAATTTCTAGCTATTAATTTAACTACTCATCAAATTAATATAATGATTCGTCAAACGAATCAAATCATAACCCATTCTAAGTGCATTATAATTTCTAACCCCTAAACTAAACCAGAGAATCCAGATATATCTCACGTTATACGTTATGTAGCCGAACTACCACAGATATGTGAAGTATTGGCGATTCAAGTTCATCTCCCAAGCCACCTTGCGGCAGAAACAGCATTAACGGGAGTGGGTAGGTTTTCAGGATATGTTAATATAAAAGTTGTTATAGAATAGAACATGAATTTTATTCATAAATATTTGGTGAAATATTAATATTACATACCTATATTTCTTGATAAAGAGTAAAACCTTATTATGCAATACAAAATACCTAAGTACACTTTCCTTCAGCTATTTGAATTCTTTTATAGTCTCAACGCTACTCGTTCCTTCAGACCCAAAGAGCCTTCCTACTATTTGGAGTTACTTCCAAATATCGGAAATATTCGCTTATGCTCAGAAAAACACTCTTTTCACTTTCCATTTTATTTTTTCCCCGCAAATTACCTTATGTCAGTACTAATGTTTACAAATCTTACCCACTCCCGTATACACGTGTAGTAGAGGGCGCTGCCTACCCCTGAATCGCGAATAAGAACAGAATAGTGGAAGTCGTTTGAGATGGGTCTTATGTTAAGGAAGGATCTATGGTCGAATTCATAGATATTCATTCAGTAATGTAATCAGAAAAATCAATTTCCTTAGTTTCAGGAATATTGCTGAAACTGGCAACAAAATCCAAGTTCTGTGACTGTTTCACTTCAGTGATATCCGGAAGATTTTATTGACATTGTTTTAATAGGTTAAAGCTTGATCGAAATTATAAATTGAATTGAAAACCACAATTTATAAGATAATTTTGGGATATCGAGGAGGATATGAACAAGTTTTTAGTGTTTACAAACTAATCTTCAAGAAAATCGAAGAATGAACTTATTCTGATTGGAGAAATATGGCTTTTCAATTGCCGATTAATCGGACCAAACTGAGTGTTTTTTTAAAGAAATATCGTGTTTTTAACATTCTTATTCAAATAAGGTTAGTACTTGAGTTTCCCCAAATATATCAACTTAATTTTAATCGGGAAATATGAACTTTGCATTGGTTCCAGAGAATGTTTCCAGACACGGACTCAGCCGAATTTTTTTTTTCAAATGGCTATATCTTTTTAACAGAGCCGAATTCGGAAAAATGGAAAATGAAAAAAAGGTTTCCTTTGGCCTCAAGAATCTACAGTTAAAATATATGTACAAGTCAAAGACTCACCCTGTATAAGCACGGATATTATCAACAGGTAAGGTAATTCATCCCCTTGGAAAACAAAATAATGAGACAGGCACGAATTGCTCTCTAATTTTGTAGATCGATTTATGAATGAGCGATAAAATGACGGAAACAATTCGATTCGAAACACAAATAAACTACTGCTGCGTAGCCACTTTCGGATGCATCACAATTCACAAAATCCGACAATTGGAACAGAATCATAATCGGAGGGGGTGACAAAATGAGGAATTTTAAATTGGTTTAGATTAGGTATTGAAGACACAGGGGAAGGAACAGGAGAATCCCAATCTAATTTGAGCAACCACAACTTTTGAAGCACAGACTTCATGAAGAACGTTATAGGAGACAAATAATCTAAGGGATCAAAAGTTTTCGCGATGAAAGATAAGATGTTACGTTTAGTACATGAGAACTGAAGGGTTGGCATAAAAAGTGAATGCATCCATTGAAGGTTCCCAAGTTAATTCTCATATTTTTAGCGATTCGCAGCCATCTGAGAACTGTAGATACAGGACATTCTCTGTGATCTGCTGGGAGACTCGAAAGTAGTTCGGGATGGTTTGTTGACATTTTCTGAGTTCGTAACCTGCTTTACTCAGCAAATTCACGCTACTCATTTTTCAACAATTCGGCAGTCTCGACATCTTTGGCGCCGCTTATCACGTCAATATATATTTGGTTCTTAATCGCGTATGAGGCCAGAGGAAAGCATTCACCTTCATCTTTCACCAATTGTTTCAGCACTCGTTGTGCTTAATACGCAGAAGGGGTCAATCCGTAGGTAACGGTGTTCAGTTCAAATTCTGCGATTGAATCTGAACCAGGAGGTCGCCAATGAATATGTTGGAAACGTCTGGCAAAAATATGAGAGCCTGGGTCATAAACAGCTCTAAGTACATGTTTTGCACCTGTAACTTCTTTAACCAGGAGACTTATAGCACCGAGAAAAATTGGTGAACTGCCGGAAGATGCGATGCATATGACACAGACTGAATGGGTTCAGATGAGTCACGACCATGAGGGGAGCAAGTCACATTAAGGGAATTTTGCGTAGAGGAGAGATATGCGGAAACAGAAGAGGGGCGTAGAGAGGTATGATGTCTATTTGTTTTACAGTGGCGGCATACAGAACGAGAATTACAGTCTTCTCTCCGATGTCAACCTAAGCAGTTGAAACAACGCGAGTTTCCTTCAGGATATTTATACTTATCATTCAATGTCATATTTTGATACCCCGAACATTGATGCAAAAATGCGAACTTTCACACAAGGGGCAAGCGAAAGTTCTATTATAAGAAGAAGAAGCATTAGAGTTTACCAAAAGAATGTTTGAGCCGTGGGGTCTTCGTCTTGATCTCTGTGAATTACTATCAGCCGTTTTGAAAAGTTCCATTACATGAATTTGTTGCGTTACAATTACAAACTCAATTAATTGTCTGTAAGTGGGATTGCCTTCAGATGACAACTTATTTTCGAAAGCACGTTTGGTATTCGAATCTTGATTATTTAAGGCCATAGAAAATAACAGGAAATCTGCAAGATCTGGAATCTTTAAAGACTTTTAAATTGATGTACTTCTCCATCAGCATGTAGATCAAGTATATGTAAATTAAAGACACACTGGTTTTTCTATCTGTTCTGAAAAGACACTCATATATATAAAGAGACGATAAACAGACAAATTGAAACAGAACAAAACACAATAAAATCTTACCGTCATAAAATACAAGAATAAGCTACAGAATATAAATGCAGCATAAATATTAAGGTGTTTTGAATATTTTATCGAATTTGTAATATTACACGTCATAAATGAGGTGAACAATTCATTGTCTGGGAGACATAATATGTAGGAAACACAAATACACATGCGTGGCGTTTAAACCGCATAGAAACGAGAAGTCACATAGATCGTAAATTTCTTATTTTTGGCTGCTGCTTCGGAAGGATCGAATTAAAAATATTGTGAAATGGAAATTTATGTTATATCGTTCAATAGGTTATTGTCATCTTTTCTTTTTAAAATTTCTAATTGTTCCAGAAGGGTTAGTCTTTAAAAATTTCTTTCGGGGTGGAGAATATTGAGACTATGAATTGACGTCTTATGTTTTTTATCCGAAAGATGGTTTTCCATTGCTGAATGGGGTCTGTTCTTCACATGTTCGGAGAATCTTATTTTAGCAGCGCGTGTAGTCCTACCTATGTAATAAGCCTGACAATCTTCACACTCAATTTTATAGACTCCACTTTTTTGCTCCTTTTTCACCTTTGGTTTATTATTAACTAGGATATTTTCTAGTGTTGATTATTATGTCACTAATAAAGGAGGTAACACTTTGAAAAATATCCTAGTTAATAATAAACCAAAGGTGAAAAAGGAGCAAAAAAGTGGAGTCTATAAAATCGATAGCTGAATAAAATAAGATAGAAAAACAAGTGTGTCTGTAATTTACATATACTTCAAAGACTTTATTAAATTCACGGCTGTTTCATATGCAAGAACTCTTTGAGCGATGACAGTGAAGAATGAGACAGAGTCTTGAATTGAAGTAATTTGGAAAAATAAACAAAAGCAATGCGATCAACCGGTTCGGCTTTAGAAGTCATCTTGAACTAACTAATTGAATTTTCCTAAAATTCACGAAAAAAAATAACAACTGGCAACTTGCCATGATAGATTTCCCTTTCAGAAGGGAATTATTCAAAAGCCGGCAACGTCACACGGGAATCTAAATGGAGAGCACAGAAATGAAATGGAGGGCGCGTTTAACAAAAAATTGTAGATTAATTCAAACTACAATATTTGGCACGATAGGACCATTTTAAGAATTGAGTGGACTATATTTCGACTGATACGGAGGCTTGATTTATTTATAGTTGAGATTAGAGGACCATCAACAAAAATGAATTTCCTACCTTGAGACGTCAGGGCTGAAGCGTGGAAACTTAAAATTCTTCGAAATCCAGCTAGCCAGAGAACGGGAGTCTTGTAAGGAAGCCCTTGTGTTTCACACACTAATAAAACTTTTATACTTGACTTTAAAACTTCGTCTTATAGGCGTTGAACGGTTTTCCGTTCTCTATGACACCTTGTACAAAGAGGGGGCCCAAATCTCAATGGTTCTTGATGGCTCTTTATTTCTCAATAAACGGAAGCGGAAGAAACTATAGCGACACTTCACTATCAGAAGTTCAAAATCACTAGATTTTCAAATTATTCGGAAACTGAATAGGTATTTATTTTACTTTAGGAAACAAAAAGAAACTTTTAAAATCACGCAAATAATCAACGGAAATGGAGAGCTAAAATCTATATTATTCTAATATTCTTTTCATTCAGTTGAACACATTGTCGCGATACCGATAAGAATAATTCAAATTCAGTGTATACCACGGCATCTGCTGATTTATTCGACGAACTAATTCAATGAAGATATGAAATTTGAAAAAATCCATTTTCGGCGTTAACACCTTCAGTCATTATTGATCTCTTCACCAGTGTGACAATATTTGGTTCAAACAAGATGCCTACGTATTATTGAATTGAAGTGAGGAGGTGTCTTGGTGGCACATTTCGTGAGAAATGGATAGGAAGGAGAGGATTAGTTGAATAGCCACACCGATCCCCACATTCAAACCCTCAAACCCTCTCTACTATTTTTTGGGCCATTTGAAGAGTAGGTACTGTTTACCAAAATTTGCTAGACCTGCGACTCAAAATTCAGAGTGAATTCGGAACAATGCCCGTTGCTGCGTTGAATGATTCATTGGGGAGTTTCGAACAAAGGCTTGCACAGTGTCAATCAGCCGACGAGGCTCAATTCGAATAAATTAAAGTAAGTTTCCACCCTTGAATAGGAAACTCATCGATTTCAAAAAGCGAGTAACTATACGCAATTGATTATTTTCGAATGTATGAACAGTCGCATATCCTTCCAAGTAATAGTCACTGTTGAAAAATATCAGTCCAAGAAACAAAAATAAGAAACTTTTCTTTCACAACGTTTCGGCACTTCATTGTGCCTTGTGCCTTCTTCAGGCTGAACATTAAAAATTTGACAATCAGTAACACAGATATTACAAAAACAGAATACGATCATAGCAATATTCATGTGTACCAATAAAAATATCCACTTTGAATATTACAATTCTCAAACACGTTAAAACGAAATGAATTTTTAAAACATCGAAAAACAACAGATCAACGGATTAAGCAAAACAACTGCATAGTGAGACAGACCTAGGAAAATAGAAAAAAAATACTCACTGAATAGTGAAATTTTCAATATTTTCATTCACAGAAGATCGTCAGTTGCCTTGCTCAATCCAATGATATAGAATTTAAAAAAGAATACGATAAATTGCTTAATAATTCTTCTTACAAAAATTATTGACGAGTTACGTTACCTTTTTACTGTATATTACTCTATAAGAACTTCAGAAGTGTGAGACGATACAACAATGATGAAAGTGAATTGAATTTGACAGGCGAAAATAAATGAGACATGAAATTCTGTTACCGCCTCAGTTTTGAAGGAAGTGAATCAAAGCCTGCGTGGATTTTGTTGAACGATAAGTGTTTTTTCGAAATTTTCGATATACAGAGGGTGCTCTATAAGCTCTATAACAAACTTTTGGCAGAAGGCAGCTGCGTTTCTTTTGAACACTTTTTTTATGAACATAGGTCCGATTTTTGTTCAGGAGTTACAAGCATTTGAAAACAAATATTTTCATGTTTTGATTAAGTAGGACGACAGGTTGATATGGTAATTGAGGTGATTTCAATTATTTATTGGACACTTGATGCATGGGCGCCCGCAGAAACCCGTAGAAATTTTTCTCAGGGGGGGCCAAAATAGAAATTAGAAGGTAATATTGAGGTGGCGTGCTGAAAAACGTAAGGGCCACCAAAATCTCAGGGGGGGCCAAGGTGTTCAATGTGCCGACGTTTCGGAGGCGAGTTCCTCCTTCTTCAGGGCTCAAGATTAAAATATAATTTTTCAAATGATTGTATCTTCTAAACAAAAACGAATCGGACCTATGTTCAGAATAAGCACAGCTACCATCTGTGATAGTTTTTCATAGAGCTTGTAGAACACCCTGTATAGTGAACTCGTAGTATATCATGATATATATTTTTTAAATCGTTGAAGGAAGATCAATTTGGAAATATCATTCCCCATTATAGTTTCTATTTGAAAAGAAAAATTTTTGTTATTGCTCCAAAATTTGAGCAGATACAAAAAATCTAATAGCACCGTTTTCATGTCGAGCTTGGAAACTAGACGACCGTAGCAGTATGTTTCTCGAAATAAGAGGAAATAGGACATGACATGTATATTACTTTTTCTCTATATCTCATAGTTTAGGAGCAGAAGTACTTAACCATCGAAATCTGGCCACCCCGTACAAGACCCTCATGCATGGAAAGACTGTTCATCCTTGACTTCCCCAGGTTTTCAAAAAGACGCAGAAGGGTTGATATGATTTTAACGTTTAGAACACTTGTAGTGATTGAGTGAATATGTCAACTTTGTAGACATAGGTTCAAGTTGAGCAATTCCTATCTTAACAATAAAGTATTCATTTTTATTTATCAATTTGTTTATGTGTTTATGAGTCACAGGTTACTTAACCCTCACTTAATTCAGTGGAATAATAATATTCCGCTCGAACTGAAAACTTTTCCGGAATTCAAAATTTGTCTGAATATCGATTGAGATGATTTTCTCTTTTATTAATACTAACCAATTCCTCTAGCTCACCAAAATGTGAAGTTATTCATGACACAAGGTGGATTACAATCGATGGAAGAAACTATCAACTATCATGTTCCCGTTGTAGGGATGCCAGCACATTCAGATCAAACTATGAATGTTGACACTGCTGTCAAATATGGTTTTGGAATAGGAATAGATTTTGAAGATATAACAGTCGAAAATTTGAAGTCTGCAATACATGAGATAATAACTAACAAAAAGTAGGTGGAGTTTCATAAAATAATTTTTGAGTACAATTTTTTCAATCCTTGGAGGACAATTGCAAACAACCACAAAAATTACAACTGTCATACGAAAGTTTCTTTTTCATTTGGGCATTCCATAACTTTTCAGGATTTTCTCTCAATATCTGAAACAAATGTAATAAAGATTGTTCTTTGTAGAAATTATTTGGACGTTTCAGTTATTGTGAAACCCTGAACATTTCAAGAACTGCAATCTTTTTGCAGAGTATTATTTCATCAATGCTTAGCTAATGTTTTGAACGAATCACTTGTATCTGTAAAAAAGGACCACTTTTCTACCTTTTCACTGTTTCTTGTGAATAAACCTCATTTTGAAATATATAGATGCCTATCCAACTCATCAAGTACCGATAATTAGTTTCATAATAATAGTGGCCAGAAATAATGGAAAATTAAATTATGGGTCTGCAAACTCAGTGTAGCTACAAAATTTCCCAGCTATGAAATTATGACTTTTTACATTTTCTCTTAGTAGTCTTTCTGGGCGAATAGTTTTTCACGACCCAAAAAAGATCAATTAATAAATCGAAATCGAAAATCTGCCAAAGAGTAGAAGGGCGAACCAAAAATTCATCTGGATAAGTTAGAGCATTGGCAAAATAGATTCAAACTTTTCGTAGATTTTGAAAATTCGCCTATCCAGCAATTGAATGAAAACAACGCAGAACATTGATAAGAAATAATTATACTTTCCTCAACTTAATATTTGGGAGACCAGGTTCTCAAAACTGCTGAACCAAAACAATGATTCATTCTCATAATTTATTAAATTTGGAAGATAGAACCCAAAAAATTTTCAAGCTAGAGGCTTCATTCTATTTGCCCAGGTATTCGAACGATATTTTTTTAGTTTTTGATGCCAGTTAGAAAAGCTGTCCACTTTTATGGTGTTTGTAAATTATTCATGGTAGTTATATAGTAAATAATAGCCATAACATGCAAGTAGAATATTCCTCTTTGCCACGAATATCGAATTATTTTTTTTATAATTTTATCAACAACTATCGAATAAAGTGTTCATAATCTATCTGTTTCATCAGAAGATAGGTATAAGTCATCCATAGATCACTTGTGATTCATGAACCACTTATCACTTGTGATTTATGGTTTGTCAAACTGACAATCTGACAACCACAGAATCTATCAATAGAAAACCATAGAACTTATAGTACATGGAATGCTATCAGCCTTGCTGCTCAGCTTAAAATAATGGATAAACATCTCAAGTTGGAGGAATACCGAAATTTCCATGTTCCCATGGATACGACTTGTCATACAGAACAGAAACACAGAAATACTATGAATTTAATCGTCAAGATCCGATTCACTTGGCATTTCGGCAAACATTTCTGTGTTTCTGATCGGTGTGACAGACCGTATCCATGGGAACATGGAAATTTCGGTATTCCTCCAACTTGAGATGTTTAACCACTTTTTGATCTGTTAATAGCATTCCATGTATTGTATGTTCTATGTAGAAAACTCATATGTCATTTCAAATCGTAATGGCAATTTGTTCCTAGAAATAAGAAGTTATAACTTCCTCATTTCAGGTATAAGGAAAACGTCATCCGAATAGAAACATTGATGAATGATGTTCCAATGGCTGGAATAGATAAAGCAGTTTGGTGGATAGAATATGTTATAAGGCATAAAGGTGCAAAGCATCTCCGAAGTCCTTCTATGGGCATACCATGGTACCAGTATTTACTTCTTGACGTCATGGCTGTTATATTTCTAGTTTTGTTCTCATTAATGTTTATTGTTTATAAAATGCTCAAAGTGAGCATAAAATTATACAATATATTTTGTAGAAAGATAAAAACAAAAAATGATTAATGAAATAATATAGCTACTTATATAACTGATTATTTTCTGAATGAAAAAAAAATATTTATTATATTGGTATGTGATGTAAGAACTCCCTCAAATAATATTCAGTAGTTTTTATATCGCGGGTGCGTTCCAAGTAATCGGATATTTTTTTCAACTGGAGGACGTGTGTGACGGTATCTCTGCTTCTTCAGATTTGTCCTGGTCTGGCTTGATTGCTTGAATGCCTTTCAGTTCTGTCCACTTAATTATTCAAAATGACAAGGGTCGCGAATATGTATTCAAAAAGGAGGAATTCATTTCGAACATTCTATGTGAAATATACAAACACTTAATAGGAAAAGAGGTCTTATGAGGTAAGAATCAATTAAACTCTTCGCCGACAGTTTCGGTTTATTTAAAACCATCTTCAGGGCTCTAAAACGAACAATGCATATGACAACCTTATGCTACGAGACAAACAACAATATTCGTGACATGAAAAAAAACATAATTTAATTTGAAATCTATCATATATCAAAAAAAGTAGTATATTATTCGATGAGCACATAATGATTACCATTATTCACGAGGGGGAAATTTGCGACACGAGCCGCCAGGAGAGTGTCGCAATTCACCCGAGTGAATAATAGTAATTATGTTCTAATAGAGTACTATACTTTGTCCACGACTTCGTCGGTAAAATTCGATTCAAACTGCATTTTCAACAACGAAAACAGTTATCAAAAGCGTTGACATAACATTTTCTGTGTTCGCACTCAATAATGCAAAAACTCGATAAACGTCAAAAGTTCAGTTGACATCGATTCATTTCCATACATTCAATCTGATGAAAATGAAATATAGTCCATCCAAGAATTATCGACATCTCGGGCGGCTTTGGAAAATCGAAATTAGGTTGGTAATGCAGAATTGTTGCAGTTGCAGAATTCAGGTTGCTGTTGCGAATAACACTGGTGTTTTGTTCTGACATTAATATTCGAATAAATTTGGCTAATAATCGCGCAAGTGAAAAATCTTTGGAATGAGGCTCTTGAATAATGTGGATACAGCTAATTAATGGAAAGCCTGCACAGAGGACGTAGAAAAAGAAATAAGAGGAGATTAGTCAAAATATATGGGATGGTATGATATTACTGACATAAAACCTTTAATTATGAACATGACGAGTTCTGCCCAGATGGGGAAATAATAACAGTGGTTGTAATAGGAATATTTACATTTGTTCACCAATATTGAAATTTACAATGTACATTGATAAAATTCTTCATATATTAAACAGATCCATCCGTTAAGTTTTGTTTCTGTCTTGATATCTACTACAATTTTCCGAACCCATTCAGTTTCCACATACAAGCTTCAAATTATCAACTAGATTTTTCTGGTTTAGCGAATATTCATATTGAACTCTGGAAAGGAGCATGCTTTTTTATCATCCACGATATTTTTCTTTATCGGACCAGAATTTCCATACTGTATGCATGCTCCTATAATTGATCGTTCGAAAATGTATCAATACTAGATGAAAATAATATACCTACTGCTGGTTAGCAGATTCACACGATGGTAATTGTATGCTATAATTGAGGACATTTTTATGTTCAAAGTGCCTTATTTTGAAAAATTCCATTTAATTTCAAGGTTATATTTATTGCTATGATGAAAGCACAGAAAATGTTTAGTGAATTTTTTGTAACTAGAAATAAAGGTGCGACTGGACTTCCAAGACCTGCTTTGATGTCAATAATTCTTGGATGGACTATAGGTACATACATATTATGTCTACAACTAGTGTTTTACCTTCATTACAAGATATTTCTGATCACATGCTTCAGGGACATTTTTTTTATTTCTCGGCAAGAGCTTTCTCCCCTCTGATTTCCTTTTCAAGAGTGAACGCAGTTTATTATAATTTTCAATATCGTTGCTTTCATTTATGTTGAGAGTATTGTTTTAAGAATGGAATAATGGCTAAATAAGGTTGTTTGTTAATAGATAGCTGATATTTTCGAAAAATAAGCCAGTAAAACTGACTCCGAACATGAGTGGATTTTATTAGCAGGTCTCATTACATGAAAAAACGCATTAAGGCAGAAATTCCTTGATTTTTCCGGCAATAGATGTAATACAGTATTTCTTGCAGTCTCTCTTATTTCTGGTGGAGTACACAACATTTCTTCATGACTATTATGCAGGTATCTTCGAGAAGAATTACAATTGGCGAATCCAAAGATCAAAGCGCCCTCTTTCGGCAAAAATTACAAACATCGAAACCAGTAATGCTTCGAGATCTTCTATGTTTCGCGTGCTTTTGAGCAATAATATTTTGTTCCATATCCAGGTATTCTTGAGTGATATTTCGAAGTTTTTATAGTGTTCTGAACAGATTAATTAGTATTTAAATAAAAATTGTTGAGAAGATATTTATATCAGTGTTATTCTTTCATAAAATATTATTCACAAAGTTATCATGTTTTAGGTTACCAGACGTCTTGTTTGAGTTTGATTTTTTTCTGGTGCAGTTTTAACTGATGAGAAAGGTTGATACAACAAGAGTGTTACGAAATTGATCATCGTAAATTCACGGTACTGAGCTGTGCCTTTATTATTGTGTAAGATAGGAATTAAATAAGGTGAAGTATCTGAGCGAAGCGGTTCATGTTTTAATACTAATGTTATGTTTAATTTTAGGCCAGTGCATTGAACAATGAGTAAGCTTAGTTCTAGTGCTAAAAAAACTGCATTCAACTGTTGTGGTTTCAATTGCTCTTCAAGGAAAAATAAACACTAGTCTATACGTTTTCATTAATTTCCTGAGAAAGATGCCTTAATACTATTTATCACTAATGCCTTCGCTATATTGGAAAAATTGGACTGAAGAAAAGCATGGATACTATTGATGGAGAAAACTTGCTGAAAAGATTTTTGTTGTTTCTCGAACAATATTTTTAGTGAATATATTAAGTATTTAGCAAATGGTTTGGAAAGTTGTATTCAGTGGCCAAGTTCTGAGGTTGAATTGATGAATTTACCGCTTAACATTTTGGGAATATTCATGTGATACTTAATTATAAGGATATACCATACAGATCTTCATGTTTGTCATGTCGCATCAGAACTTATTCACAGAGATCATAGTTTAGGCAGATGTGAATATTTTTGTTTTGCTATTTTGTAGTATATTTCCATGAAAATAAAAAAGAACATTCAAAACAATAATTTATTTACATAATTTCCTTCGTATACCTCGTGAATTGTCTATCCAATTAGAAGGGAAAAAAGCCAATTTGTATAACAAAATTTTATAAACTCGACACTGTGTACTGTCAGTAATACATTAATTCACTGAAATTATCCACAAAATCATCACGAGAACTAAGAAAATCACTTCAAATAATCTGTTTTACATATCAAAACAACGTAGCTTCAAAAGAGGTTACTGGAATTCCGCCATGTTTGTTTACAGTCAGCAGCGCCCTCATCGGTGGTTGGAATCGCCAATTCATGGGAGGCACAATGCGTTGAGAACAGACGTTTCGAATATCAGTTTGTCAAACTGAATAGGAATCATAGAAGAAAACATTAGCTAAGTGGTTATTTTTTCTCTTAATTGTCATCGCTCTGGTGGCTGGAAGTCAATTTTCCAAAAAGGGAAAAAGGGCGTCTCGGGTTCGAATCCTGACGGATTAAACATTTTCAGAAGTGAATGTTTAGCATATGAATCATTATTCACTGCCATTATTCACCGGTGAAAGATGACTATCATTACGTTTCTCAAAGATCATTCGAAATGTAAAGATTATAGGGAAGTCGTGGACATTAATTCACTATGAAACTGAAAAATGTCTCGACCCAAGATTCACAAAAAATCTGAACAATAGGAAACCACAACATTCGATGTTATTAGAGGACTTCCAATATGTTACCTATAATGTTTATTCGAATCCATTTGTCGATTTTGTTTGAAATTGCAGAATTCAGCAGTTAATCCTGGGTTCCAAAGAACAAGCATTTCTTATATACAGAGTGTAACAGCCAAATGGAATAAATTCGATAACGAATAAATGAGGGGATGTTAGGAAAAACGCTCGGACACGTCGATTTGTAATTTCAAATGCGCATATTTTTCAAGAAAATAAAATTATATAGGGTGATCCATGCGACCGTGGCCAATACCAACTTTCTTATTTCAATTTTTTGGACTCTTCAGAAAATTCTAGACATAATTCATGTACAATGTCCTATACCTATCTTCAACTATTTCGGAAGTATTAAGTGTTTTCAGATTTATTGCAAAAATCAACGTTTTAAATAAAAATTATTTTATTTCACAAATTCGATACATTACACTCAATACTTATTTTTCATTTACCTCTTGATATGAAGAAAGTAAGCAAAAACCATTACTGAGAAGAAATTAAAAAAAAACAAAAACAGATTTGTTTATTCTCATAGCCGTAGTAACACGTCTGTAGCATGTTGCCAAGACGTTCGCGGCGAGCATTTTGAACATTTCCTACATTGACATTGATGTTTTTTTTTTGTTTTTTTTTTAATGATTAAGAAATAATCAGTATTACTCATTAGGTTTTAACTGTAATGTACCGAATTTGTGAACTAAAATAATTTTTATTTAAAACGTTGATTTTTGCAATAAATCTGAAAACACTCAATACTTCCGAAATAGTTGAAGATAGGTAAAGGACATTGTGCATGAATTGTGTCTATAATTCTATGAAGAATCCAAAAAATAAATAATATACAGGGGGTTGCATTTGAAATAAGAAAGTTGGTATTGGCCACGGTCACATGGAACACCCTATATAATATTATTTTCTTGAAAACTATGCGCATTTAAAATTACAAATCGACGTGTTCGAGAGTTTTTCCCAACACGCTCTCATTTATTCGTTATCGAATTTATTCCATTTAGCTGTTACACTGTATAAAATTCTCCTGTTTGCATTTTGTGGCCGAACTCCTCCTCGATTTTCGTGAAATTTTGTGTGCATATCGGGTAGGACCGGCCAACATCTATTTTTCATCCCCATAAATGTTGAGGGTGGGCCACCCCTAACTTTTTTTCAATTTTGGACAAAATTTGTTATTCTGATTTTTTTATGATACAGCACACAAAAATACATACAACCCTAAATTTTCACCCCTCTACCTAACCTGACGGAAACGTGGTATAACCTCTGAGGCGGAACGGAGTTCGCGAGGTCAGCTAGTACATCTATAATATTGTATAGTTTAATCGTTACGTTGTAGTGTGCGATCAAGACTGAAATTCCGATTCACCTGTCTAGCGAACTATTTACATCGGTGGGGGAAGAAACGTGGACTATATGTATTATAATTTACTTTTTAATCTTCCTATAGAGTTGAAATAGGATGTACTCAAATTTTCTATATCAGACCTCTTATTGACTGCTTTATCATGTTCTTTAATAGCAATAATCTCATGTAAAAGTCTCTTTTTCAAAATTGGTTAATAATAATAATAATAATATCCGCACGGGTGCGGTCTGGTTTCTGCCATACCACATGGGGGTGAAGTCCCCACGGCCCGAGTTACCTGGGCCACCAAGGGTAAATGGTGGCATACCCATGAAAATGGAGAAAATATTAAGCCAGCAACGAGAAGTGGAAACCGATATCATGGCAGAAGATCGAAATGCCACTCCACCTGCTGGCTCGACCTCCGTGAGGAGGACTGCCCGCAGGGGAGCTCGCAACGCACGTATCAAGTGGAGCCGCGAAATGAATATTGAACTAATGCGAGCTTTTTATTACGTGAACAATTGCGAGGACAAACCACTTCGTGGGTGGAGATACTCCCACTACACCGAGTTCACCGGGAGGTATCCGGAACTTCAGCTGGCGGAAGGGAATCATTAAAGAGAACTCTTCAAAGGATCGAATTATCCCAGAGGATCGCGGGATATGCACAGCAGGCTGTGGATTTGCAAACCTGTCACATCGTGCGGAAATTCGGGAACTAGTGGGAGGAACTGAAATTTTTTTCACTGGTTCGTGGAAGTAATGCCAGCTCGAGCTGAGAACAGGAGACCGATAGAGAAGAATAATAATAAAAATAAAATACAAATGAAGCTCCAGCCTGGAAAAGAAGATTTAGCAGGACGTCGATAAACTTCGTGGAAAAGTTGATGTCTTGGATGAGTTCCTGAAGGATAATAAATCGCGTAAAGTATTAAACAAAGTGCGAAAAATAGCCACATCCGCAGGGCTGGACCTGGAATCTCCTCGACATAAAGATTTGATAGTTGACCTGAAAGATCGCTTGAGACAACAAGCTAAAGCGAAAGGTGCACGCCTACGAAGATACAACGAGTTATCAAAGCGAAAACAACAAAACGCTGAATATGTGAGAGACAGAAAGGAGTTCTTCAGAACTCTTGAAAAGCCATCCGAAATCTCCTCCAGTCTGCATGCTGACATCAGCACTGACGAATTTCGGCAATATTGGAGCTCTTCATGGTAGGAGAGTGGTCAATTTCAGAGAAATACTAGTTGGCTGAGAAGCATTGAACACCGTGCATCCGAAATCGTTGAGATGAGGACTGATATTTTCACAGTCGAGGAAATATCCACCATTATCAAAAAGACTAGTAACTGGAAGGCGCCAGGACCCGATCGACTTCAAAACTTCTGGGTTAAACAGTTTCCAGCATGTTTCCCAAATCTGGCTAGATGTTTCTCGGAAGCGCTGAAAGACCCCTTCAAGATACCGGCTTTCCTCACTCAAGGCAATATCTACATGCTCCATAAAAAAGGAGACCGCAACAATCGAGAAAACTACAGACCAATAACGTGTTTGTCAGTGGTGTATAAGCTGTTCACGTCGCTTGTGAATCATGCGATATATCGTCATTGTGAAGCCAATAATATTCTGGAGGAAGAACAAAAAGGGTGCTCTGGAGGGTCTGCAGGATGTAAACATCAACTCACTATACAGGGTGATTCACGGTGGATGGCACATTAGACGTTTCTGGAGAACCAGACTTCGGATCGGTCTGAAAATTTAATGGAATGCATTATCGGACCTGTTCTACCCAACTAAAATATTTTCGTCAATCCGGTGTTGCCACTTCTATTAGAAAGTAGTAGCAACTTTGCTTTTTCAAATGGAACACCCGGTATATTATATTATTTTTGGAATCTCCAACAACTTCTCGACAACTTTTATCGACATTTCCCTATACCTATCTGTTGCCGTTTTCGAAATATAAATTATTTTCAGTTTTGTTCACCGAAAATCATGACCTCCAAATATGCTGATAACTTGACACTATGACATTTAAATTTGGTTTGAAGTTAGGTGATACATGAATGCTTCTAACACTCCGGCCTGATTTACGTTACTTCAATACAGGGTGATAAAAAATACAGTCTTTTCGGTTCTTTGAAAAAGTGACTGAAAGTTGTTTATTTCAAATGGAATGCCCTGTATATTATTGGAAATTCGAAAAACTGATGAAATTCGCTTTCATTCTATGTATATCATGCCTATAACTAGTCAAATTTCGGACCTATGAGCATTTATTTGTCAAAATGTCCCTTCAGAATGGTATTTCCATTCGGTATTTGGTAAGCAGGCCATGATTCCTACTTGATAGTACCTTGTGACATTCTCCTAATAAAAGAGGCACCAAGAAACTTGAGAGTCAAACTATTTATATGAATTATTATTAAAAAGTGGAACAATCATGTTGAATATTTCAAAGTATGTTCGAATCGCTGGCCGTTCACTTCCTAGCACTTCAAAATGCGGGTGTTGACTGCTTTCGTCGTGGCAGATCGTATTTCTTTAAAATCCAAATCTTCAAATGCTTGGGCAATCCTTTCCAACAATTCATCTCTCGAATGCACGGGTGTTTTGTAAACTTTTTCTTTCAACATTCCCCACTGTTGCGTTTTGTATGATATTAATAGTATGCTTTGGTTGAGAGTTGTCAGAAAAAAAAAATAAAAGAGAAAAGTCACATTCTTTTGAGCAAGAGAAAGATTTGTATTTATTGGCAGTTTTAGCACTTATTCAAGTTTATAACATCCAAGAAAGTTACATTTGGCGACCGTGACAGGACTGAGAAGATAATAAATAACTTTCAAGATGGAAAAAGCGCTTAAAGCTCGTTGTGTTTTCCGCAAGTCTTTCTCTTCAGATTATGAGAAGATTCTTGACATCAGCAAGAAATGCTCAGAAGTGGAACTGAAGGCAAGTTTCCACCATTTAGAACAGAAATATGAAGATATCCGATCCTTAGATAGAGAAATTTTCGAATATCTCTTGGATAAAGATACTTCTGAAAATGATTTGACTATTGAGTGTGATGAAGTCAGTAATTATAACAAAAAATTCTGTTTGATTAAAGAAGAAGTGAGCCAGTTATTAAAGAAAAAGGATAGTGACTCAGTCAATAATTCTGCTATTGAGAAGTTCAAGTTACCTCGTCTAGAACTGAAGAAGTTTGATGGAGATTTACGTAAATGGATTCATTTTTGGGGGCTATTTCAGAAGATTGATGAAAATGAACAATTGGATAATATTGAGAAGTTTAATTTTCTGATTCAATCTACAGAAGAAAATTCAAGAGCACGAAGAGTAGTTGAAAGTTATCCTCCTAGTGCTGAGAATTACCCAAAAGTTATCGAATCTCTGAAAAACAGATTTGGACGGGAAGATTTACTGATTGAAATGTATATAAGGGAACTTCTGAATTTAGTGACACAATCGAATTTATCACTGACAGATTTGTATGACAAACTCGAATGTCATATAAGATCTTTGGAATCTCTTGGTGTTACCACTGATAAATGCTCATCGATGTTATATCCAATGGTTGAGTCTTGTTTACAAGAAGATATTTTGCGAATCTGGCAGCGCACCTGTTGTTCTACAGATACGTCAAAAGTGAAGCTGGAAAGCCTTCTGAAGTTCATAAGATCAGAAGTTGAGAACGAAGAGAAGATTTCCATGGCTGTTGCGGGAATCAGTGCATCTAAGACTTCCAGAAAGAACAAAACTGCAAGATCTGAAGAGACATCTACTGCTGCTGTTTTATTTTCTAATAATAAAATTAATTGTTCTTTTTGCAGCATGAGCGACCACAAGAGTTTTGAGTGTCCTACTGGATTGAATATGTCATTCAACGATAGAAAACAGTTTCTTTTTAAGAAAAAATGTTGTTTCGTCTGCTTAGCACCAGGACATACTGCAGGAAGATGTCGATTGCGAGGTGTGACATGTTCAAAATGCAAGAGAAGACACTACTCTTTGATGTGTCCAATTTCTTCAAGAGAATCGCGAGTTCAGTCTGGAAGCTCTGGTGAGGTAACAAATACCACTATCTGTGCCAGTGAAAATTCTTTAGCGTGTCAAAATTTTTCCGATACCCCAGGAATTGTTTTATTACAAACAGTTTCAGTATATTTGGTTGGGCCAAACGGAAAATTGCGTCGTGTTCGTGCCTTATTTGATACAGCAGCACAACGTTCGTATATTCTCAAAGAAACTGTCTTAGATATGGGTTATCAATCAATAGAGAATGAAACTGTAATTCATTCCCTGTTTGGTGGTCTGGTTACAGATGAAGCTTTACATTCTAAGTACAGGATTGAAATAGATAGTTTGGATAGGAAGTTTCAATGTAATGTGACAGTATTAGATCAACAAGTAATTTGTGGTGATATCAGAGTTGCAGGTCCCGATCTGATTCGTTTGCAGAATGAATTAGTAGAATTAGGTATCACTATTTCAGATCAAATACCAGGAAAAATCGAAATTCTGTTAGGTGCAGATATAGTAGGAAAATTGTTTACTGGAAAAGTTATTCAGCTCTCATCTGGTTTAACTGCGATAGAAACACACTTAGGATGGACAATCTTGGGAAAAAATTGTGTTTCTAACTCTAATTCGAATGCTATGGTTATTACTACATTGCTATTGAAAGATATGAATCTTGAAAATCTGTGGGAATTAGATCATATAGGAATCAAAGATCCTTATGAATTCAAATCTTCTAAATGTAGGGAAAAGGAGGTGCTAGAAAATTTCGAACAAAGTGTCAAAAGAAATTCTGAAAATAGATATATTGTCAATCTACCTTGGACGAGAACTCCTGATGACCTACCCTCCAATTATGATTTAGCATTGCAGAGGTTACAGGTTACTTTGAAAAAGCTTCGAAAAGATAATTGTGTAAAGGAATATAATGATGTTTTTGAAGAATGGCTAGATGAAGGAATTATAGAGAAAGCAACATTAGATAGATTTCAGGGTCACTATCTACCTCACAGACATATTTTAAAACCAGGTAGTACAACAAAAATTCGACCAGTATTTGATGCCTCAGCTTTTTCAAAAAATTCTTTCTCTTTAAACAGTTACCTTGATAAAGGTATAAATTTGATAGAAAATATTCCTTCAATATTATTTAGATTCAGACTTTTCAAGTTCGGCGTTATATCGGATATACGGAGAGCTTTTCTACAAATTGGGTTGAATGAGTGCGATCGAGATTTTTTACGTTTTTTGTGGATAGATGCAAGTGAAAATATTGTGGTATATAGACACTGCCGTGTGGTGTTTGGTGTGACGAGCAGTCCATTTTTATTAGGTGCAGTCATTCAATATCATCTTCGAAATTCTCTGAAAAACATTGAGAATGAGCCGAGAAAATATTCTATTGAGACAATCAACTTATTGTTGAACAGTTTCTATGTTGACAATTGTGTTGTGAGTTTAGAATCTGAATCCGAAGCTGAGAAGTTTATTGCAGAATCTAAAGAAGTTATGAATGAGGGCGAATTTGATCTGAGGGGTTGGGAATCTAATAGTATAAGACTTAGTGAAGAAAAGGAGAAGATTGAACTTAATGTTTTAGGTTTAATTTGGAATCGTTCAGATGATATGTTTCACATTCAGACAGAAAATTTTTCGAAATTGCATTTAGATAAAGTAACGAAACGTCTAATTTTATCTATTTCACATAAGATTTTCGATCCGATTGGTTATACTGTGGTAGTGGCATTACTACCTAAGATCCTCCTTCGTAAATTGTGGGAACAAAAGATAGGTTGGGATGAGGAACTTTCAGAAGAACTGAGAAATGAATTTTTAGAATGGTTTGAAGATTTATACTATTTGAAAGAAATCAGAATTCCAAGATGTTTCGTTCCTTCACTTAGATCGAATTGGAAAAATATTAGTGTTCATACTTTTTGCGATTCGTCAAAATTGTCTTACGCCTGTGTATCTTTTTTGAGAATTGAAACATCAGAAGATGTTTACGTTCAATTGGTTCAAGCTAAATCAAGAGTAGCACCGATAAAGAGAATAAGCATTCCTCGATTAGAGTTGCTAGCTGCTACTATCGGTTCACGATTAGCTAATTCTATAACTGAATATTTTTCCAGTGATCTTCAAGCGAGTTTTATTTTTTGGACAGATTCATCGACTGTGTTAGCTTGGTTGAATCGTCCAAATAACTGGTCAGTGTTTGTTCGAAATAGAGTGAATGAAATTTTAACGTTGACAAAGAAGCAGCAATGGCATCATGTTCCAGGTGATTTAAATCCTGCCGATTTACCATCGAGGGGTTGCTCCGCGAAGAAACTACTGAAATCAAGATGGTGGGAGGGGCCTCAGTGGTTGAAATTCCCTTCATCAGAATGGCCGAGTCAGGATTTGAGTTTCAATGAGGAAGATATAAAAAAGGAAACACTGAAAACGGTAGTTTGTAATCTTGATTTCGCAGATTCTGGTTGGTGTTACAAGTATTTTAGTAAATTTTCTAAGGTCGTTCGAATGGTAGGTTGGATGAAACGTTTTACTTACAATAGTAGAACTCGAAACAAATTACAAGGTGAATTGACGGTACTGGAACTTGATACGGCTGAAATAACGATTTTAAAATTTATTCAAAAAGAGTGGTTAGCAGATTCGGACAATCTCAAATCGATTAATTGTTTATTGCCATTTAGAGATGAATCAGGGTTACTTAGAATAAGAACAAAATTGATTAATAAAGAGGATAGTTTAGATTTCAAATATCCGATAATACTTCCCGCTTCACATCTCTTAGTTTCTAGACTCATTTTCGAAATACATGTCAAAAAGTGTCATGCTGGAGTTCAAATTTTGATGAATATTCTAAGGGAAAAGTATTGGATTATTGGTGGACGTCGAACAATAAGATCCGTTATTTCAAAATGTATTAGGTGTAAAAGGTATTCTACGAAGCCCTTGTCTGTTGGTCCTTCATTTCTTCCCGAGACTAGAGTTCGTGATGCGTGCACTTTTGAGGTTGTAGGTGTTGACTTAGCTGGTCCACTAATTGTAAAGAATGGTGTCAAAGTATGGATAGCACTTTACACTTGTGCAGTTTATCGGGCTGTCCATCTTGAATTGGTGTCCAATTTGTCGACGGAGGTCTTCTTACAAAGTCTTCGCAGATTTGTAGCAAGAAGGGGAAGACCAAAAATCGTTTATAGTGATTGTGGAAAAAACTTTGTCGGTGCTTCAAATCTTCTGCAGAAAGTCGATTGGGAAGAAGTGGTCAAGAAAACAGCTGTTGAACGTATAGAGTGGAAATTCAACCCACCAACTGCAGCATGGTGGGGTGGTTGGTGGGAGCGTCTCATAAGGTTGTTAAAGGAATTATTGAGGAAAGTTCTAGGTAGAGCAAATTTGACGTATGAGGAACTCTTAACAGTTTTGTGTGATTGTGAATCTGTGATAAATGAAAGACCAATTTCATATATTTCTGATTCTGAACAGATTTTGTCTCCTTTGACTCCCGCGATGTTTTTAAAAGACATAAAAGAATCTGGAATTCCAGATTTTGAGCATATAGATCAGGAAAGCCTCAATCGAAGAATAATATATAGAAATAAGTTAAGTTTAGATCTCAGAAAGCGATTCAGGATAGAATATTTAGGTGCTTTGAGACAACGTTTTCATGAAAAATCAGATAGAAAATTAAATGTTGGAGAATTAGTGCTGATCGGAGATGATAACACGAAACGCATAAATTGGCCTTTAGCAAAAGTTATTGAGATATTTCCTGGCAAAGATGGTGGTATTCGTGTTGCACGAGTGCGAACAGAAAAGGGGGAAATGTTGAGACCCGTCCAAAAAATATTTCCACTCGAAATAGGTAGTAGTAATACTGAAGTGTCAACCTCGACAAACCCATCTTCCTCCAGTAATGTTTCTGAGAACACCGGAGTGAGTACAGGTATACTCAAAACTCGAAGTGGCCGTTGTATTAAAAAACCCACCAAATATTGTATTTAGCTACGATTGATTGCAATTTATTGAAATTGCAAGGTGGGAGTGTTGCGTTTTGTATGATATTAATAGTATGCTTTGGTTGAGAGTTGTCAGAAAAAAAAAATAAAAGAGAAAAGTCACATTCTTTTGAGCAAGAGAAAGATTTGTATTTATTGGCAGTTTTAGCACTTATTCAAGTTTATAACATCCAAGAAAGTTACACCCACAGATAAAAATCTAACGGACTAAGATCGTGTATTCTTGCTGGCCAATTCCATGGTCCCAAGCGCCTTATCCACCGATCTTCAAAAAGTCTCTCCAGTTAATAATAATGAACAAATTCATGAGCACTTCGTTTGATTAGTTTTCTTCCATCGTTTCGAGGGTATTTGCAACTTCTGAAATGAAGAAAATGTCGAAATTCAAGCTTCTTGATGCCGTTATTATTAGGAGAATGTCACAAGGTACTGTCAAATAGTAATCATGGCCTGCCTACCAAATACCGAATGGAAATACCATTCTGAAGGGACATTTTGACATTATAATGCTCATAAGTCCGAAATTTGACTAGTTAGGTATAGGCATGATATATAGAATGAAAGCGAATTTTATAAGTTTTCCGAATTTCCAATAATATACATATACATATACAATAATTCCATTTGAAATAAACAACTTTCAGTCACTTTTTCAAGCAACCGAAAAGACTGTATTTTTTTATCACCCTGTAGTGAATTAACGTAAATCGGGCAGGAGTGTTGGAATCATTCATGTATCACCTAACTTCAAACCAAATTCCAATGCCATAGTGTCTCTCAACCCGAAGTCATCAGCATTTTTGGTGGTCATGATTTTCGGTGAAAAAAAAATGAAAATAATTTATATTTCGAAAACGGCAACAGATAGGTATAGGGAATTGTCGATAAAAGTTGTCGAGAAGTTGTTGGAAATTCCAAAAATAATATAATATACCGGGTGTTCCATTTGAAAAAGCAAAATTGCTACTACTTTCTAATAGAAGTGGCAACACCGCATTGACGAAAATATTTTAGTTGGGTAGAACATTTCCGATAATGCATTCCATTAAATTTTCAGACCGATCCGAAGTCTGGTTCTCCAGAAACGTCTAATGTGCCATCCACCGTGAATCACCCTGTAGACGCTGTAGTCCTAAAGCAAGCCCAAGCGAGAAGGAGGAATTTAAGTCTTTGTTATATCGACTATCAGAAGGCCTTCGATACGGTGCCTCACGATTGGCTTGTGAAAGTACTGGAGATTTATAAGATCTGCCCGAAAATAAAAGCAGTGCTCCAACATCTTATGAGTACATGGAGAACGAATAATAATAATAATAATAATATTCTTTATTAATCCCTTCGTGTTAGGAGTTGATTATTGCCGAGCGCCCAAAAAAAAATGGAACTGTACTGTGATAACTTGCCTGTGTGTGAAGTTACATGCCCATAAGTTGTATTGGGAATATAATAACCAGTAACGTGCCTGTGTGAGAAGTTACATTTTATTATATATGCCATTCTGAGAGTACCTACATTGACTGACAACGTGCCTTTGTGAGAAGTTGTGTGTCAATGGGTTGACTCACTAGTTTATTTTTATGTAAATAAAGGAAACGTGAGTTGCAACGAGTTTTGTCGTTGTTGAAAGAAATCTGTTGTGCTTTGGCTCATGATATCAACTCTTGAGGTGCGTTCTTGTCAATATCATTTGATAATAGTACTCAATCGCTCCACTAGGACAAATCACAATCTTCAGAACTTGGGACCTTCACATCATCTGATCACTGCAGATTATCGCATATGATCGAATCATTTTTCTACAACGTAATTATGTTTGTGTTTATATATACATTTGTGTATCCAGTCGTTTCTAGAAATAAAGAACACCACCTTTCTCAACTAGGTGTATCATAATTTGAAAAACCTACTCCACATTAAAAAAAAAAACAAACCCAACATTCGACATTACAAGCAAAAAAAAAGAATGTATAGGACAAGTCATATAAGATATATTCCTAGTAAAGAAGAACTCTCTCTCTCTCTCTTCTTCAACCGTTTTCCATCCACTCCTGAATGTAGGTCTCTCCCAATTGTTTCCATCCTTCTCTATCTCTTGCCAATCGCATCCGCTGTCTGCCTGCTATTGCCCTTATGTCGTCTTCCCATCTCTTCTGAGGTCTACCTATGCTCCGTTTTGTCTGTCTTGGTCTCCATTCTAGAATTCTTCGTGTCCATCTATTGTCGGCGTATCTGGCCACGTGGCCAGCCCATCTCCATTTCATCCCCGCAACCTCCTTCACGATATCTCTGACCTTCGTTCTACGTCTTATCTCTGTGTTTCTTATTTTGTCCCTTATCGATATTCCGAGCATGTTTCGCTCCATCGCCCTCTGGATTGTTTGCAATTTTTTAAAAGACTTCTTAGTGAGGGACATGGTCTCCAATCCGTAGGTACACACTGGTAGTATGCAGGTATTGTATACTTTCCTTTTGAGGTTTATAGGTATAGAGATATTTTTCAGGATATATGCAAGTCTACCGAAAGCGGCCCATGTTAGTTGTGTTCTTCTTTTTATTTCCGCAGACTGGTTTGATTTTCCTATTCTGATGTCGTGACCCAAGTATACATAATGGTCGACGTTTTCTATCTCGTGGTTGTGTATTGTTACCTTTGTCTGATCCTGGCTATTTATTTTCGTTTTGTTGTAGTTCATTTTAAGCCCTACAGTTGCAGACACTTCATTCAGTTGTTGTAGCATTTCGTTTAAGTCTTGAACAACATTCAAGAAGAACTAACCCACCAATAAATATGATAACCTAATAATACAAAATAATTCAACAAATTTATGCAAAATGACCATCAACCAAATATTCCTCTATGGTATAATAAGATTTTTTTATCAATACGTGTTTTATGGGATTCTTAAATTTAACATCATTCAATTTTTTAATTTTATCTGGCAGATGATTGAAAACTTTAATGCCCTTATAAAATGGGGAACGTTCAAATTTTGTTGTCCTATGTAGAGGCAAACATAATGTTCCAAGATTTCTCGTACAATAATTGTGATGGCTCGACAGTCCTGCAAAACTTCCAAGATTTCGTCTCATGAACAACAGACATTTATATATATAAATACAAGGGACCGTCAAAATGTGATGTTTGATGAAGAGCGGTCGACATGAGGAAAGCGGGCTGATATTGAAAATCAGACGCATTATCCTTTTTTGTGCCAAAAATATCCTGTTTACGTCAATAGAGGCACCCCATAGCAAGATGTTAAATTGCAAATGACTGTAAACTAAACTGTAGTACACATCTAGGATTGACTTCAATGGTAAGCATGTTTTTAACTTATTTATGGCATAATAGGATGTATTCAACTTTTTACTCTGTACTTCTATATGTTCACACCATCTCAATGTACTGTCGAGATAAACCCCCAAAAACTTTACATTATCCGAGGAAGCAATTTTCACATCTCCCACCTGGAGGGTCAATGGAATAGTGTCCCTAATTCCAAAAGAAATAAAATGAGTTTTCTCTATGTTGACGATTAGCGCATTTGAACTACACCAATCCATGAAGGTCCTTATTATTCTGCTACAGCAAGAAAGAAGTTCACCAATATTTCCAGATGCCACGGCAGTAGAAGTGTCATCGGCAAACAGGATTAACCTCATCAATTCACAGTCAACAAGACTTTCAGGTAAATCATTGATGAACAATATGAAGAGAAGAGGACCCAGCACCGATCCTTGAGGGACACCGATATCAATATTGCATTTGCTCGAGCATGAGTCGCCAACCTTGACGACCATTGTTCTTTCCACCAGGAAGCTATGCAACCATTCTAAGAAGATTCCCCTGAATCCTAAGTTATATAACTTATTGATTATAAATGGTGTAGACAAGCAATCAAATGCACGCGATAGGTCGAAAAACAGACCAGCGACACAAAGACCCTCATCCAACCATCCATAAGTACTTTCAACAAATGAAAGAGCAGCCGTCTCAGTTGAGCAACCGGTTCTGAATCCATGTTGACACCTCGTGATGGCATTAAATTTATCCAAATAATCCGTCATACGCTTCAACACCACTTTTTCGATAATTTTAGAAATAGAACTAAGAATTGAAATTGGCCTGTAGTTAACTATTTCATTTACGTCATTACGTTTATGTACAGGAATAACGGTGCTCATCTTGAGTGAAGATGGAAAGATGCCAGTTGATATTGACAGATTTATCAGGTGAGCAAGATGACCTGCAACGTATACCGCAGAGACTTTCAATATTCGTGAAGAAATACAGTCAGTACCAGTGCTTTTTTTGTTTTTTTAAACGAATTTATGACAGTTATGATTTCGTCCATTACAACTGGATAGAAGTAAAAGCTATGAGACATCATCTTAGATGTTGTGCAGACGAGAGATATACTATTTCCATAGTGCTGCTGGAGGCTATCAGTTGTGATCTTAGAAAAATATTCAGCAAAGGCTGCAGCTATTTTGGTAGGCTCAGTACAGAGAATTCCATCTAAATTAAGAGACATGACATTCTTATTTACATTTTTCCTGCCAGTTTCCTGGTTAACAATACTCCAGACACTTTTGTTTCTATTGACCGAATTTACTATTACATTTGCATAAAAATTGGATTTCGTTACTTTTAATAAATTATTATAATACTTCTTGAAGTTTCTATAAATCTCAAAAGATTGTTGAGACTTCAATTCAGAACGCAACCAATGTAAATTCTTCAAATGAAGACTTGCCTGCTTTACTTCTTTACTTCTGGTGTTATCCAGTTTTTACTCCGGGAGGTTACGGACCTGACAGGAAAATTCTCGTGAATTAAAAGGGTAATAGTATCCACGAATGCTTTAAAACAAGAATCAACGTCAATGCTCCTATAAATTTCATCAAAGCAAACTACAGACAAATTGGTCACATATTTGTTCATTTTATGTTGAGAGATCTGACATGTTTTCTATTCGTTAATTCGATGTTTGTTTGTTCTACTGGAATTTTGAACTCAACTGAAATAACTTTATGGTCACTGAGGTTGACTTCCATTACCTTTGATTCAAAATATTCCAGTGCAATATTACTCAAAATGTAATCAATTTTTGAGGACGACGTTCTACCTGAAATATCGGTGAACACTCTTGTCGCCTCTTGAGATGATACATGCAAATCGAAGCTGATGAGTACATCGAAAAGCAACTTCCACATAGTACATTCAGGTTTAAGAAAGTCGACATTAATGTCACCACATACAATTAAGTTGTCAACTAACCCACTACAAAACTGCAGAACGGCAGTTAATTTTTCGAGGAATTTTTCAAAATCTCCTGAAGGTGGCCTATAAATACTGATGATCCCTATTTTCACACCGCGACACAGCACTTTCGCACCACATACTTCGAAAAGTAACTCTTCCGAATACCCGGAGATCTGCAATGTTTTCACTTGAAGGTCGCACCTCACATACAACACTGTACCACCGTGCCTCCTGTTGGGACGACAGAAGAAATCAGCCTGCCGATATCCTGGAACCACCATCAGCCCAATTTTGTCGTCGCTGCACCAGTGCTCAGCTACGCTTATGATGTCCGCAGCTTCCTCCGACAAAAACACTTCGAGATTGTTCAATTTGTTGATAATACACCGAACGTTTACTTGCACAATTTTCAACTGTAATCTTTGGCAAACTTTATTAGATTGGATTGGTTTTATAATTGTGTCGGATGTGGACCTCGACGTTGAAAAAAGTGATGAACGCTCACATTTTTTGGCCAGCAAGATGCATCTAAAGCTTTATCCAATTGGCTTTTAGGTATCAACACCTTGAATGTTGCGTAACTCTCTGGATATCTAGATTTTAGAGCTTCACATTTCACATCAGTGAAGGCCAACAGTTCCTCTGGTTTAGTCTCCGGCTTCAGGTTCGTTACGTGAAGGGGTTTATATTTTTCAATCCCTTCGATAGTGGATGTTCCCGAAAAGTTCCCTACCACTAAAGCTCGTCGAGAAACTCTTTTGTTCTTTTTATGTGTCACAGTCTGCCAATTTGGACCCGATAAGGGCTCATTCACTTCCTGATGACGTTTGGGAATGTCCTCCTTGTTACCAATTGGATTTTTTATTGTATTCAGAGCATTATTTACGTCAGATAAAGTGATAGTCGGTTTTGTGACTTTCGGTTTACTGGAGATTTTCTGCTTGCGTTCAGTTGGCACCACATTTTTAGGTTCACTGACATTCTCATACGTGGGAGTAGCAGTGTTCCTACTCTGCATGTGTTCCGTCTTATCAGCATTATTTATTGTATTTATTGTATCCTCTAGTAATTGTACTTTTTTTTTCAATTCAGATAACTCATTTTCTGAAGAAATAACTTTATCTTTCAATAATGACGAATTTTCAATCAGAATCGAGTTTTTGGACTCCAATTCTTCTATGATTTTCAGGACGAGATCCTGGTAGGTAGACTCACCTGATATTGAAATATTTTCAGTCCCCGATTCACCAGTTACACCCGCGGCATTGTTTTGGATCGTGAATGGGGCCATTCAATTCTCTCCACAACATATTTTCAACTTTGAACCACATCTTGTATGATAGACATTAGGACAAAGATTGCATTTAAAACCAACTTTTATTAACGATTGCTTACAAGAACCACACTTAAGCGATTCAGTTTGAAGAGCATTGCTCGCACCCACCTTCTTGTTCGCAGACATTTCTAAGAATATTCTGATAAATAACATCAATGCTGGAACCGTGAAAATATCGAGGGGGATATTTCAGGGAGATGCTCTGTCGCCGATGTGGTTTTGTATGGCACTAAATCCTCTGTCTACTCTTTTGAAAAACACTACCATAGGGTATAGACCATCAATGAGAAATTCGCGAAAACTGTCCCATTTATTGTACATAGATGACCTGAACTATTCGGCGAGAACCAAAAACAAATTCACTCGCTGATAGATATAGTGCGATCCTTCAGCAAATACATTGACATGTCTTTCGGTCTCGATAAATGCGCCATAGTCAACATCAGGAAGGGTAAAATGGAGAACACACAGGAACAATTTCAGGAGTTCATTGCGAAATATAAAAACAGGGTAACCAAAGTGCTCAACACCAAGCTGTCAGCTAAAAACCAGATCGATGCCTTGAACTCTTGGGCTACGCCTGCTCTGACCTACACTTTCGGAGTCTTGAAGTGGTCAGATGCTGATCTGAATGAGTTGGACCGACTCACCCGTCGCCTAATGTCAAAGTTCCGATGTCTACCTACACACCAATGCATCGGTGAAAAGGCTTTATCTACCCAGAAGAGATGGCGGACGAGGTATGTTGAACATCTATAAACTCTGCAGGACCCAGGAGAAAAACTTGAGGCAGCGACTGCTCGAGTCTGAAGATAGCCTGATGAAATTGGTGACAACAGAGGATAAGGGATACACACCTCTGAACCTTCAACATAGAGAACTGACATTCGATATCACCACGAGAAGCGAAGATATAAGTATATGGCGGGAACAAGCTCTGCACGGCAGATTTCCCAAACACCTTGAGGGGAAAAATGTCGATAAATTAGCTTCTTTGTCGTAGTTGAATGCGGGACAATTGTATCCTGAAACTGAGGGATTCCTGACGGCTATCCAAGACCGAGTCATAAGAACTCGCAACTATGAGAAGCACTGTTTGAAGCTGAACGTGGAGGACAAATGCAGGAAGTGCGGCGCAGTTGGCGAGTCTATCGAACATATAATAGCAGGCTGTCGAGTTCTTGCCGACAACGCATATCTGGGCCGACACAACCAAGTGGCAAAAATTGTTCACCAGCAGTTAGCTCTTAGACATGGTTTTTTGGATACTTGTCCGCCATACTATGTGTATCAACCTGCAGCAGTGTTGGAAACGGACACAGCGGTTCTCTATTGGGACAGACCCATAACAACAGATAGATCAGTGGACTATAATAGACCGGACGTTGTATTCATTGAGGAGGATCAGAAGTATGGGGTGATAATTGATGTGGCAGTACCATTGACTCATGACATCGGAAGAACGGAGTCGGAAAAAATAACGAAGTACGAGAACTTGGCCATAGAGCTGAAGAATTTGTGGCAATTATCGAAAGTCACTATTATACCGTTGGTGATTTCGGCTGAGGGAGTCATGTCCAAATCATTTAAGAAAAACCTTCAAAAGATCGAGATATCCCAGAGGATCGCGGGATATGCACAGCAGGCTGTAGCTTTGCAAACCTGTCACATCGTGCGGAAATTTCTGAACTAGTGGGAGGAACTGAAAAGTTTTTTCACTGGTTCATAGAAGTAATACCAGCTCGAGCTGAGACCGGGAGACCGATGATGAAGAATAATAATAAACAGTCTCTATTTCACGGAAAGAAATCTGTACACAAAATAAATTACATTTACAGTAAATTAAATGGAATAGTGTTATAAAAGAAAGATAAATAAATACTATTTCAATCTCCAACTATACTCTTGCATAGAGTAGGGCTCAAGGTTTACAAGCATATTTTTTACTCCTCTTTCGAAAATTTTCAAAGAATTGATCCTTTTGATAGTTTCTGGCAGTTCATTGAATAATCTAATTGCTGCATACGATGGATGTTTCTCATACATGGTTAATCTGTGTTCTGGAAACAATATATTGGTATTTATGGTACTGTATTCATGTGTTGAAGAGCATTGTACAAATTTATTCATATTTTTGAAAATATATATCAAACATTCATATACATACAGAGCAATGATAGTCATAATGTTATATTCCCTAAATTTACCTCTACATGATTCTCCATATTTATGCTCGAACATATTCCTAATAACTCTTTTTAGAACAATGAAAATCTCATGCATACGCGAGTTTGCCCCATAAAAGATTAAACCATACTTCATGACGCTCTCAAAATTGAAAAAAAAAAAAATATTCAAAGTTTTCTCGTCTACATATCTGCTGATTACCCTCATATTATAGTTAATTGAATTTATTATTTTTCCTATATGTATATGTAATATGATGGTCATTCCAATTCAAGTGTTCATCTATAAAAATTCCAAGAATTTTGTTGACTTTTCTGGTTCAGTTTTTGAGTTGGAGATATTGATAGTTGATGGTGTTTCAATATTTTGCTGACTTGTTCTGAACAATACGGTATTAGTTATTCCTTCATTCAACTGTAGACCATTCTGGTTGAACCAATCACGAATATTGTTGGATAAGACTTTCCTGTTGCGTTTACCAATTCTGGATAGGTGGTCCCCGCTGATAATAAGCTAGTATCATCTGCGTAATTCGTGATGTTACATATGCATGAGTTCTCGATTCTTTCTTTTTCAGGGACAATGTTCACTATAACATTCATGAATATAATGAATAATATAGGACCCAATATACTGCCTTGAGGTACACCAGTTTTGCTATCTAGTATCTCCGACTTTGACGATTTACCATCTCTTACCACCTTTTATTTCCCGATCTATCTTGACAATAACATGACAAGTTCTCTTTTTTCTTCTTATGACATGAACAACTATGATATATTATCTATATCAAAATGAACACAGAGAAATATTCAACACACTCCCACCTTGTGTCATGAAAATGCCAAAATTATGACACAACTAATCTTTGTATCTTGCTGGAACTTCTGGAAGTTTCACCTTCCTTCCATATCTGGTCAGTACTTCCTGTTCTTTAACTACACTATTATTTCGAAAGCCCTCTTTTGTTTTCTTTTTCACATCTTTTTTCGGCACACCACAGGTAGTCTTTAGTCTTCCTCTCTCCCACCATCTTCCATCAGCTAATACTTTAGGTAAACTACCTTTTGCTGGAAGATCCGCTGGATTCAAGTTCCCAGGGACGTGATACCAATCTTGGGGCTTGGAAAAACATCTAATTCCTCGATTCCATATCAATTCCGAAACATTGCTTCTGGCTATTTCTTCGATTTGTCTTGGTGAAGAATGCTCCCACCCTCGCAGCTCAAACTCTCCATCAGCCAAAATAGTTTTCGACTGTTCTTGTTCTTGTGAAGTCTTCATTCTGTTGGGATCTTCAATACCAAGTACGTCCAAACTGCATGAGTTAGATATGGCAACATCCTTTGAAAACATCGTGGTTATCAGCATAGATGATGTATGGTGATCAGAATTCTTCAATTTTCCCATAACAGTCCAACCCAATAATGTGTGTACTGCTACCAAGCCACATTCCAAATCATGTTTGCGTCCAGAATAAAGTTTGCCAGCTACATCAGCTCCAACTAATACGTCGATGGGTCCATCAGTTGTATCGGTGATTTCAATGCCCATGAGTTTCAATTCATCCAACCAAGGTCCCTTTCTCACAGAACTAACTTTGCTGCAAATCAGTGGCTGATCCAAAACTTCGAAATTACAGCTATAGTCTTCGGTGAGGCTGTAGAGACGAATTTTGTAACTGGTATGTTTCACTGTTTCGCTTCGTGTACCTCCAAAAAGCGAATGTACTAGTTTTTCTTTTCGAATCGGAGTATAACCTATCTCTTTGGCAACCCTTTTAGTTACATAAGACTTTTGGGAACCAGTATCAATCAAAAGTCTAACTAGTTTTGATTGGTTTTCGCCTTTTAGTTCAACTACCATGGTTTGTAGAAAAACTTCGTTGTATGTATGGTTGGTTAGATTCTGTTCAGCTTTCTTTGTATTACCATCTTGCTTGGGATGAATTGTATTGGATGCCTTCAAATCTTGTTTAGCACACATAAGGGTACAATGTTTTCCTTGACAGATGTTACATTCTTCTCTTAAACGGCATCTTCGTGCTATATGGCCAAATCTAGTACACAAATAACAACATGCAGACTCTGATAACTTCTGTTTCTTCTCGGCAAAACTCAATTTCGAAGCTTCTTGACATTGATAGGAGGGATGTGATCCTTTGCAAAATATACATCGTGGTATGCCCTTATTGAATAATTCAGATGCGGTAGCCACGTTGCTTGTATTTTCGCTTGTACTTCTATGTTCTTGGTTTTTCTTGTCTTTGAAACTGCTCGTAGCTAGATGAATTCTATCTTCGTTCATCACTTCTTGTCCAAGAAAATCCATCAGAGCATCAAGGCGATTCTTTGAACTTGACTCATCTGAATAAAATCGACTTCTGTGCCAAGCTCTTATCAGATCTTCTCCTAAGAATGACTCTACTAATGGATACAGCAAAGCAGCACAAGTATCAGATTTTACGCCTAAACTTTCCAGAGCTCTAAGTTGTGACTCAATTTTATCGAAAAAGGTTGATAGTTTGTTCTTGGCATTAAGGTTCGTTAGAACTAGTTGAAGGAGTTCTCTTACATACACTTCAATCAATAAGTCGTCTCTACCAAATCTTCCTTTCAAACTATCAACGGCCTTTTTATAGTTACCTTTTGTGGCAGGGTAACTTTCCACAATTTGTCTTGCTCTAGAATTTGGTGTAGTGGCCTGAATGAGGTACTGAAGCTTGTCTTCCTCCTCTAGATCAGAATCAGCATCAATCCTGCTGAATTGGTTCCAAAAACCAAGCCATCCCTTCAAATCGCCTCCATACTGACGAAATTCTAGTTTGGGAATCTTCAGTTTACCTTTCGACTCTGATTTCTTTGGGCCTCCTTTACAGCACACCAAATTTTCGCAACGTAATTTTAATTTGTGGAATCGGGAACTTAAATTATCCATAACTTCAAGTTCAACATTCATATTGTCTTCGCAGTCATCTGAATCCAACATCAAATCCAAAAAAAATTGATTCAGTTCAGCTATCTGAAGCATTTTCTCCACCAAAACTTTCATATTACTCTGAATGTCTATAATATCATATGAATCTGAGGATAAATCTTCTTCAATAGTTCTGCATATCTTCTTGAAAGCAGTTCGGTGTAGACCAAGGGCTCTCTTCGTTTTGTCCATACTTGCAATAGAAAGTCCTGTCACGGTCGCCAAATGTTGAAACTGATTGTTTCTTAAGTTCACTAACTATCAAATATGGGTGAGGGCCAAAATCTACTCCAACTCAAACAAACTCTTATTTCCCGATCTATCTTGACAATAACATGACAAGTTCTCTTTTTTCTTCTTATGACAAACAACTATGATATATCATCTATATCAAAATGAACACAGAGAAATATTCAACACTTTGTTTCCTATCAGACAGGTACGATTCCAACCATTTCAAAGCAGTTCCCCTAATCCCATATCTCTCGAGTTTCATCAGCAAGTAGCTTCGACAGAGACAATCGAAAGCCTTTGTCAGATCAAGAAATATACCCAACAGGATTTGGTTCTTCTCAAATGCATGAAGTATGCTCTCAGTAAACTGCATAACAGCAGTAGTGACTAATCTACCCTGTAAGTACCCATGCTGGCTGTCACTGAACAAATTACATAGGAGGAAAAATGCCACCAAACGTTTGCTCATTGCCATTTCAAAAAGTTTGGAAAAAGCTGGTAATATGGTTATGGGTCGGTAGTTTTCTATCAGTCCCCTATCCCCTTTCTTATATAGTGGTGTTATTAGAGCTATTTTCAGTTGTTTAGGAAAAATACCACATTTGAAGGAATTATTCATTATGTGGCATAACACGTCTGCTATTTCATTTATGCAGAATTTAATCAAGCTTGTTGTTACTTCGTCATCACCACTTGAGTGTTTATTTTTCAAGTCATTGCATAGTTCCTTAATTTCTAGTGATGTTATAGGGATGACGAAAATAGTACGAGTGTTGGAAGAGATGTTGCAGGTCAAAGTCTGGGCTGAAACATTCTGAAACAAATCTGGTATAGCCGATATCAAGAAATTATTTAAAGTGTTAGCAGCAATCTCAGGGTCATCCCCAAAATATGTGTCTGATACGGAGTTCTTTCCAGTTATTTCATTGAAAATAACATTCCACATAGCTTTCATTTCATTGTCTGATTTACAAATATTATACTTGTACCTATTTGATCTCTTTTCAGCAAGAAGTTTCTGATATTCTCTTTTCAGATTATAATATAGTGGTCTTATTTCAGGTCTGTAAGTTAATACAACCGCCAAAGTACTCAGTAGATTTTTACACTGTAATACGTCATGTTCAAGATGATCAACTGAAAAATTTTTCTTTGCAACTGTTTTCACTGGAAAAAATTCATCTAAAGATCGCAAGAAAAAATCAACAAAAATATTCCATTGTTCATCAACCTGTTCATTGTCTATATTATATATACAATGACCAATTTTGTTTTGCCAATTTATATTTGAATAATTGCTTGTTACTATCTGAAAAAAATTCTAATAGATTAACAATTTGATTCTGGTGATTTAGTAAAGTTAATTTTCACGCCCATATGATCAGAGATGTTAGTTTGAATTGTACATATTTCAGTGACATTGTTACAGTTGGTAAAAACATTGTCCAAGTATGATTTATGATTTGAAGTAATTCTGGTGTATTCATTTAGTCCTATAAAGTATGAATATGCATTCAAAAGGAGATTCATTTTATTGATGTTGATGTTTTATCTTTTAACTCTATGTTAAAATAGCCCACAATGAATGTAGTTGTAGCTTCCTTATTTAAAAGTTCCAGTATATCCTCTAGTTTTCGATAAAATTCTTCCAAATTCTCTCTCAGTGGCGGTCGGTAAATACAAACGATTGAAATGTTTCCATCCACCAGTTTGCACCTCACCCCTGCACACTCAAACACGCTCTTCTTGGCCAGTTTGTTTATGTTTGTTTTGACATTGTAATGGACACCTTTTTTTATATAATTATGTTAAATAATAAAACACTTCGGTGTGGATTAACGTGTTGTTTATTCACAGTTTATCAGTGGGCTTTATTCGTACAGATTAATACAATGTACGCTCCGTCAGGGAATACAAAATGGCAGGTTATGTTGTGTTGTTTACTTGCTTTGACCTTGCTTGCGTCTGGTTAGAGCGCGTGGTACTGAGAGAGAGAGACATTCACTAAGATCATCGAAAAGCACATCGATTGAGATCACAGAGTATTTGTACATTAGGCCTACGCTACATATTCGGTAGATATGGTCTCAGCATACTATTATATCAATTTATAGAGGGCACATAATTCAAATTGCTTACACGCCCATACTGACAATAAAACTTTTCAGGTTACATAAAGCAATGCTTGACTAACATTTTATACAATAGAGTTTTTGTGATGCATGGCTATGTTCAAGGCGCTGGCTCGCGCTGCGGCTTTGTATTTCAGGTGGGAAAAAGAGCCAGGCAAATAAAAAAAACCACCACCGCTTACATGCTCACCACTCAAGATTTAGAACTAATTAGCCAAGAACTAAAAGTCAGCTTCAGCTGATTACCACAAAATTGATGATCTGCTATATAATTGTTCAGGTTATGCACTGGACCGATTATAAGATGTTCTTTCGCAATTCCTTGCTGCTTGAATGAGCTCCAATCCTCGCTTCGTTAGACGATTTTACAGCCCTGATCAACAATCAACTGAATAACAATATTTCGAGGCTATAAACTCCTGCTTTTCCTGAAAAATAACTCATTTCAGAATTTCCATGATGGTACATCGATTATTGCAATGATTATCTGTTCGCACAGAAATAGGTCATGCCAAAACAAAGCTAAAAGAACCAAAAACAAACTATCACATACAAAAGTGATTAGATCCAAACAAAATAATCAGCAAAAATTCACATTTCTCAACTCTTCACTAAAGATTTTGACTATCCAGTCCTTACATAATATAACTATTTTCATTCAGTTTCATTTAATCTTCTGATGTAAATTCCGATGTTATCTGAAATAAAGCCTATTATTATTATTATAATCCAGTCTTGACATATGACTATCCAGTCTTCTCATATGACTATCCAGTTTTCACGTATTTATTATTATTATGACTATTCAATTTTCACGTATTTATTATTGTTATTACTATCCAGTCTTCACGTATTTATTATTATTATGACCATCCAGTCTTCACTTATCTTGTTGACTATTTCATCAACTCCTATGTGTGAAGATTCATCATAGTACAATTTCATTATCTCCAATCTAGCCAAAATTGGGACAAAGCATCTCATTGGGTGAGTCCTCTTCCCTTGCCAGTAAACCAAGTCATCCTGGACTGCAAAACCTTCCTCATGTAGATTTCCACTTAACTCATAATGTAGTCACGTCCTTGATAAGAAATTCAAATTGGAGATCACGGGAACGAGGACAAAACCAATATGCCACAAAACTTTATTTATGAGTCAACGTTTCGTCTACATTTGTATGTATTTGATGAAGTCTACAGATGTAGACGAAACGTTGACTCATAAATAAAGTTTTGTGGCATATTGGTTTTGTCCTCGTTCCCGTGATCTCCAATTTGAATTTCCACTTAAGATCTCCATGCAAAATGGGTCGACTTTTTGCCATTCTCCAATAGATTGAGGAGTACCTGTAACAGATTTGAGCGAGTTATATTCCCGGGCACGATGAACTTCGTCAGAGAGCCATGGGAAATGCTAACTCAGCATCGGATACTTTCCGGAATCCGAGAAAGAAGACCGAGCTTACATATATCATTGTATCATTCATTTTTATCAGTCTTGACTTGACATTGTAATCTGTACGAAATACATTTTTAAAAACGCTTTTCCTGCCTTGATAATTATAACTGGCGCAGTCGACGGAGTTTCACGGGAGTTTTCATTGTGAAAAACTTTTGAGTTCTACCCTCTTTTGTGAAACGAGAACCTACCCACAGCAGTAACACTCAAAAATCCATCCAGGAAGAAGAGGGCATGCAGTTGTGGATTATCATAACAAGGTGGTGAGCGTAATTTTTTTTCTTTGTTAATGTCAGACTCCTCTAATCTTCTTATTGATTCTCTTGCGGAAACCAATTCTGAATTAGAGACAGATTTATTAGAATCTTTTAATAATCTTTCGCTAGATAGCAGTAACTCATCTTTGAATATGCCAAACACACCAGCAAATTTTGATATCAAAAATCTGAGCATCGTGCCTGATTTTGATGGAAACCCAAATAAATTATATAGATTCATTCAAGCATCGGAGGCAATTCTTACTTATTATTTTGACCTTGCTAATCCTAATAATTTCCAGAATTTGTTACTTTTGAATGGTATTTTAAATAAACTTCATGGTAAAGCGGAAGAAGTTGTTGCTATTCATGGGGCTACAGGAAATTGGAATGATATAAAAAATTCTCTCTTATTGCATTTCGGTGATCAACGCGATGAAAATAGTCTGAATCAAGATCTTGTTAATTTGAGACAAAATTTTGGTGAATCCCCTCATGATTTTTATGAAAAACTTTGTTAAATACCATCTGTAATCATATCGATTTGAAATGTGAAGTTGCGTTGAGAGCTAGTAAAAGAAACTTTTTCCAAAAACAAGCATTGAAAACATATTTAGCTGGTCTGAGAGATCCTTTAGGACCAATTATCAGAGCTATGAGACCTAATTCATTGTCAGAAGCACTTCAATTCATAATAGAGGAGGATAATATTAAACATTGTCAAAGATCACATCAATCTATAATGAATAGCTCTAGAAGACCCTTAAATTACAATAATCAGAGAAATTATCCTCATAGACCTTCAGATTTTCGTCAAACTTTTTCTAATAGAGTACCCACTGAACACCAAAGCTTCGTTCCCAATCAGCAATTTCCAAATAGACCCGTAACTATTCAAAGAAATACTAATTATAAAGAGCCAAGATATTTTACTAATGCTCAAGTCTTTGGAAAACCGCAACAACCTAAACCGACCCCTATGAGTATTTCTACAACTCACACTAGACAAAGAACACAACCTATGAGTACTTCATCAAATAGTAGAAATTTTTCAAACGGGCAAAATCGTTCTTTTCGACAAAAACCTAACTTTATAAGTGAAGAGCTTTTTAATACAGAATATCATAATAATCCTCACATCTCCGACGAACAGTTCGAAGATGACGAAATTATTGATAATTGTGAACAAAATTTTTCGAACGTCCATTTTCCAAACCAGATCAAATAATAGAATTTCATGTTTCTAATGGTAAACGTGAATTACCATATATAGAAATTAAGAACCCACCTCTTAAATTACTTATTGATACAGGATCTACAAAATCTTTCATAAATCCTGATTTAGCTAGAAAATACTACTCAAAATTTGTGTTTAAAGAACCATTCACAGTATCAACTGTCCATCAAACTTCTCATCACGAATTTTATGCTAATATCCCGATATTTGCTGAGTTTAATCGATATAATGAAAACTTCAAATTTTATCTATTCAAGTTTCATAATATTTATGACGGTTTAATTGGATTAAATAACCTAAAACTTTTAAATGCGTCCCTTGACTTTCACAGTTCTATGCTCAATACTCCTTTTTCAACATTGCCTATAAAATATCAAGAATCTGCAAGTAAAGCTCCGTTCAAAATGAAAGTCGATGCAAATTCAAGAATCATAGCTAAAGTACCTATCAGACACTTATCTGGCGATGTAATGATCCCAAAACAAACTATTCAATCTTGTTAAATTTCGGAAATCGTAACTTGTTCCAAAAATGGCCTAGCGAACGTAGAAACTTGCAATGAAACGAATGAAGATGTTATCCTCATTTTAAATAAACCTATAGAATCAATTCTCATTCAGAATAATTTCGAAATTTTTCATATGGAAGATAATCATATTTCAGAACATTTAAATAAAGAGGAATTAATTAGAACCAATCACATGAATGAAGAAGAAAAATTTCATATTTTAAAATTATGTCGTAAATTTTCAGATATCTTTAAATTAGAAAACCAGTCCCTTTCGTTCTCTAATCAGATAAAACATTCGATCAAAACAAAAGATGATATTCCTGTCTATTCGAAATCTTACAGATATCCTTTCATCCATAAAGAGGAAGTTAAAAACCAAATAAATTCTATGTTGGAACAAGGTATTATCAGACCTAGTCAATCACCTTGGTCATCGCCGATTTGGGTGGTACCAAAGAAAGCCGATGCTTCTGGTAAACAAAAATGGAGAGTTGTTATTGATTTTCGAAAACTAAATGAAAAAACAATTGACGACAAATATCCAATACCCAATATTAGTGATGTTCTTGATAAAATCGGTAAATATCAATACTTTACAACTTTAGATTTAGCTAGCGGATTTCATCAAATTGAAATGGATCCTACTGATATTCCGAAAACTGCATTTAATGTAGAAAATGGTCATTACGAATTCCTACGTATGCCATTCGGTTTAAAAAATGCTTGTTCCACTTTTCAGAGAGTAATGGACAATGTACTCCGAGGACTAGAAAATTGTTTAGTTTATCTAGATGACATTATTGTCTATTCAACATCGCTGCAACATATCGTCAATCTTTCAAAGGTTTTCAAAAGACTCAGGGATGCCAATTTTAAAATTCAATTGGATAAGTCGGAATTTTTAAAAAAGGAAGTAGCTTATTTGGGTCATATTGTAACAACTGAAGGGGTCAAACCCAATCCAGATAAAATTAAAGCTATCAAGAATTATCCAATACCTAAAACGACGAAAGAAATTAAAGGCTTTTTAGGACTGTTAGGTTACTATAGGAAATTTATTCGTGATTTCGCGAGAATAACTAAACCTTTAACGGCTTGTTTGAAAAAGGGTGCTAAAATCGATCATACCTCATCGTTTATCAACTGTTTTGAATATTGTAAAAATTTGTTAATGAACGAACCTATCCTTCAATATCCGGACTTTTCTAGAGAATTCATTATAACTACAGACGCTAGTAATTTTGCAATTGGTGCGGTTTTATCTCAAGGAAAAATCGGCAATGATAAACCTGTAGCTTATGCATCAAGAACACTGAATGACAACGAACAAAATTATAGCACGATAGAAAAGGATCTTCTTTCCATAGTTTGGGCAACCAAATATTTCAGGCCCTACATTTTTGGCAGAAAATTTGTTATTGTAACGGATCACAAACCATTACAATGGTTAATGTCTCTTAAAGAACCAAATAGTAAACTTTTAAGATGGAGATTAAAACTTGAGGAATTTGATTTTGAAATTTTTTATAAAAAGGGCAGTTCTAATACTAATGCAGATGCACTTTCAAGAATCGAAATTCACAATAAAGATCTCTTTGAGTATATGGAAAAATTTAATGAAGGATTTTCTAAGCATAAAGCTAATAACGATAGCGAATCAATGATTGTCAATTTAGAAGAAGGAGATGGTAACGATCAAATTACATATAAGGAACTATCATTTGAAGATTTTGAGAAACGTTTGAACATGAATGAAATATATTTTTCTCCTAATGTAATCGAAAAAATTGGTAATTTATTTGATGCTCCAGATTACTACTCTCTTGGTCACTGTGTATCTGAAGATTTCTATATGAATAAGGGTATAGCACTCGATTTTAAAGAAAAATTTGGAAATGTTCAAGAACTCAAGTCTCAAAATAAAAAAATTGGAGAAGTGGCTAAAATTGAACACAACAAAAGAAATATTTATTATTTGGTCACTAAAGAGTTTTATTATCATAAACCGCGATAGGAAGCCGTTTTTTGAGCACTTCTCAACCTCAAAAAATTGTGTGAAAAAGATGATGTGAAATACCTTGCACTACCAAAGATTTCTAGCGGTTTGGATGGACTTGAATGGAATAAAATATTCAGTATGATCAATTTTATTTTTGCAAATTCCACCGTGAACATTGAAACTTATTATTTATCTCAAGAAGAATTAACTAATTTCCAGAAAATTGAAAATCAAAACGAATCAGATGGAAATACTATACATTCGAATCACGAAAATCCAATTCAGGAAATTCCCATTTCTGAGAAAGTTTTGAATGTTTTCGACAATCAAATAGTTTTCGAATCTGTTTTTCATTCTCCGGCAGAGGTGAGAGTAGAAAAATTTTTTTCAAATAAACAGAGAATTTTTGTTCAATTATCCACTAACGATTTGAGTAGAGAAGTCATAGAATTTTTTAAAACATATGTAAGTCCAAATATCCTTTATGCTTTGTATTTTAAAAAAGATGATTATTATACAGAAATTTGCGAGATTCTCAGAAAGACTTTCAAACAATCTGCTTTCAAATTATTGAAGTGCAATGAAATCTTGGAAGATGAAGAAGAAAAAGACGAACAGGTTAGGGTTGTTGAATATATGCACGAGGGAAAAACGAATCACAGAGGTATTTCGGAGACTGTTACTAGAATAAAAAGAACGTATTATTGGCCCTGTATACAGAAAGACGTAACAGAATACATTAATAATTGTGAATTATGTCAGCTTAACAAATATGATAGAGATCCTCCGAATCAAAAACTGATGCTAACGTCCACACCAAATAAACCCTTTGAAATTGTTCACATCGATACTTTTCAAGCACAAAGTAAAAAATTTCTTACAATTGTCGATGCCTTTTCTAAATATGCCCAAGCATATCCACTCATTTCCCTTACGGATATAGAAATAGTAAGATCTCTTTTAATTTTTATGACGCATCACGGTTCACCGTCAACGATAGTGATGGATAATGGAACAGAGTTCAAGAATAGTACTGTGTCTGAATTTCTCGACCTACACCAAATTTCTCCTCATTATATCACGGTAAACAATTCACAATCCAATGGTATCATTGAAAGATTTCATTCCACTATTTTGGAACATTTGAGAATTTTAAAAGCTAAAAACAATGATTCGTTAAATATTGAGGATTTGATGCCCTACGCAATTTTTGGTTACAATAATACTATTCATTCTTCAACAAAACAAAAACCTATTGATATAATTAATGGCCATTTAGATAGTAAGGACCCCCTCAATATAGATATAAACAAAAATATTATTAATAATTATGTAGAAAACCATAAGCAAAAAACTAAAGAAATTTACAGGAGATTGAACGAACTGATGGGGGAGAGGAAGCAAAGCATCATAGATAAACATAATAAAAATAGACATGATCCTTTAACGTACAAACCCGGTACTATCGCATATAGAAAAGTTAAATCTAATATGAGAAATAAGCTTACCCCCAAATTCTCCAAAGGGAGAGTAGTACGTAATAGGAAAATTAAAATAAGTAGTGATAAGAAGATTTTGCACAAACAGAACCTAAGAAAACCAAAAACTAAATCTAAGAAACTTTTTCAGGTTGATCGTAATGATCCTAGTAGCAGCTCAGGACATTCAAATAATAAACCTGAAGGACAATCCGGGAGTTCTTCCGATTCACCTAGGCACAGCAAAAATTAAAAGCAAATTTCACAATTTCATACATTACTATAATCTTAAACCAATTTCCGTAGAATTAAAATATTTAGAATTTCATTATAAGACAGTATCTAGTACTATTTTAAATGCTTCAAATTCTATGTTTCGTACAGAATTGGAAAATCATAAGAAATTTTATGAATATCTATTAAGCTCAGCGAAGCAAAAATTGAAAAGTTTGATACCAATGGGACGATCTAAAAGAGGAATTATTGATGGATTAGGAACCATAATAAAGAGTATCACTGGTAATTTAGATGCGAATGATGCATTACATTATGAATCAGCTTTAAGAGAGCTTCAAGACAATCAGAAAGGAATTATGATAAATTTAAATGCAGGTATCTCATTAACGGGTGAAGTAATTGAAAATTTCAATAAAACCATTTCAGTCCTCAGACATAATCAGAAGACGATTGCATCCCAGCTTGAAGGAATCTCTGAAAAATTTAATCAATTGAGTGATAATTTTTATATGTATATTCAAATAAAGAATCTCATGGATCAAATTGGTATTTCGGTCAATATTATTATAGAATTAATCGATGAAATCGAAAATGCTATTAGTTTTTCAAGACTTGGAATATTGCATCATAGCATAATTAAATTTTCAGAATTGAATTCAATAATCACAGAAATAAAAAAAATTATACTCTTCAAATAACTTGATATTCACGGACGAAAAAGAATATCACAGATTTTATGAATTGATAAAAGTAGATGCATATTTCGTCGAATTCAGAATTGTTTTCATTCTTCATTTTCCTATTGTTCACTCTGAACTTTTTTCTCATTACCATTTATTTTCAATTCCAACTATCAACAACACTATTCTTATTCCCAAAAATACCTATCTGACAAGCAATGAAAAATGGTATCAATACGCCTCTTCGCCTTGTGTTGATTTACACCCACTATATTACTGCGAAAACGATAAACTTAATGATGGCTCAGAGGTAGAAGATTGCTTGTTCCAGCTATTGCATCTCCAAAAATCCATTGGTTCCTGTCAAAATCATCCTGTGGAAACCAATAAGAATGTTATCCAGCAAATTGGCAATGGTAGATTCATCATGATAACTCCGAGTGGAATAAAAATCCGCACTGTATGTAGAAGAACTGATGTCAGCACATTGAAGGGAATCTTCTTGATAAACGTTCCGAAGGGATGCCACTTCGAAAGCTCAGAAGAAAAATTCTACAACGACAAGGAAATCCTGAAGGGAGAACCAATGTATCTTCCCCAAATTGCTGCAGATCTGAATGCAACAACCCTTACTGCATTCAAAATAAAACTTGAAGATTTTTCACTGGATCAAATACACCAACTGAAGAGAAAACAAGAGGAAATTCAACCCTTGATGGAAAAACAAGAGAGCACCAAATCATTCCATGAAATATTGATATCTATTACTTATTTTCTGTTTTTCATTGTTATCTCCTATTTTGGTTCGAGGAAAATCATATTATGGCTGAAGTCCCCGGTTCCAAGAAATCAACCAGAGAGCCAAGAATCCCAACCACGGGCAGTTCCATTCTTCACGACGTAAGCACCTTTCTGAGGATGGAGGAGTTATATTCCCGGCCCCCGGGCACGATGAACTTCGTCAGAGAGCCATGGGAAATGCTAACTCAGCATCGGATACTTTCCGGAATCCGAGAAAGAAGACCGAGCTTACATATATCATTGTATCATTCATTTTTATCAGTCTTGACTTGACATTGTAATCTGTACGAAATACATTTTTAAAAACGCTTTTCCTGCCTTGATAATTATAACTAGCGCCAGTATTTTGTTCTCGCAAGGCAAATTCCTACTCAAATAATCGACATGCTTCATCTTATCACCTGGGCGATATTCTATTTCAAAATCGTAGTCTTGTAAGCGAATCCACCAACGGGCTACTCTTGGGAGCAATTCCTTTTTTAATGCGGTGGGTCCTTGCAGAATTATAATCCGTACAAATTTTAAATTTAATGCCGTAGAGATAGTTTCTGAAATAACAAGTAGCATCTACAATGGCTAAAGTTTCAAGATCGTACGAATGATACTTTGATTCTGCTGCAGTTGTTTGTCTGCTAAAGTACGCTACTGGGTGAGTTTCTTTATTTTCATTTTTCTGCATCAATATTCCGCCAATTCCCACACAACTTGCATCTGTTTGTAGTTCAGTATCCCAATCAGGATTAAAAATTCTAAGGACTGGTTCTTGTGTGAGCTTTTGAATGATTTCTAAACGAGTTGATTCACATTGCTCAGTCCATTTAAATTCAATATTTTTTCGCAGTAAACAATAAATTGGGGCAGATAAAGTGGCAAAGTTTTCAATGAACCTTCTAAAATAACGAGCAAGACCTAAAAATTGTCGAACTCCTTTGACATCATTTGGAGGAGGTGTATTCTTTAATGCTTCTTTTTTTCGTGGACTGGGTTTTACCATAGCTCATTCAATTATTACTCCTAAAAATTCTATTGACGTTTTGAAGAATTCGCATTTTGGGTAATTAAGTGTGAAGAAGCCACACTTTGACAGCCTATCAATAATTTTCTTCAAATTAACAAGTCCTTCTTCAATATTTTCACATGGACAAAGAATATCATCAACATAAGCTAGCGCAATTTTCTCTTTATAATCTCCGAGAGCCTTATCAATTGCTGACTGATTCGTAAAATCCATCAGGTGTGATAAATGCTGTAATGTGTTTGGAAGATTCTTCTACTTCGATCTGATGAAAACCAGATTTCATATCGAGCTTTGTATAAAACTTTGCTGATGCTAATAGGTCTATTTGATTTTGAATTCTAGGTAAGGGGTAATTATTTCGCAAAACTTTCTTATTCAGTTCTCTGTAATCAACACACAGTCTTATTACGTTTTCCTACTAGGACAATGGGGCTTGCATAATTTGATTCACTACATCTTATAATACCAGATTCTAATTGGTTTTTAATAATTTCCTTAACTTTTGTTCTTTCCTGATACGCTAAATTTCTTGCTCTAAAAACGACAGGAGATTCATCTTTTAATTGAATTTTTAGTTTACCTGTGGTGACTGCATCAGGCTCAGATTCAACCACTTTTTTAATTATTTGAATTATTTGTGCTTTCAACTGTTCGTCCAATCCTGACAAGTCTAATTCTAAATCTTTACAAACTAAAGTGAACGTTTTAGGAGATTTTCTAAAGGAAGTCACAAAATCAACACAATCTTTATTAATTTCAAGTTGAATATCCCCTTCTTTGAGTATATCTAATCCGATCAAAGCATCAATATCCTTATGTGGAATAATAGTATCTGTAACTATATTGAATTCAATTTCTATAGCTAATTCACACTTGAAAAATAGGATGTTTGCATTTCCTAATGTTTCAAATTCGACGTTTCGTATACCCATAATTTTTTTAGTTTGAGGTATCACTTAACTTCACCAATCCATTCTTTGGTGATTACTGCATGAAATTCACGTAGTTGTTTTGAACTCGATCTTCCACTTGCTATATTCGCCATGAATTCCATCATTTTCATCTGCAGTTGAGCTTGAATTTCCATCATTTGAATCATCGTCATCGGTTCGATTTGGTCAGCATTCTCTTGATTTTGTTGATCCATTTCGAATTCGTTTGCATAACGAACTCGGTGAAACTCGTAGAATTTAGGTTCTAATTCTTTCTTTGTTAAGTAAGAACCAATTCCACTTCTGATGTTAAATAATAAAACACTTCGGTGTGGATTAACGTGTTGTTTATTCACAATTTATCAGTGGGCTCTATCCGTACGGATTAATACAATGTACGCTCCGTCAGGGAATACAAAATGGCAGGTTATGTTGTGTTGTTTACTTGCTTTGACCTTGCTTGCGTCTGGTTAGAGCGGGTGGTACTGAGAGAGAGAGAGAGACATTCACTAGGATCATCGAAAAGCAGATCGATTGAGATCACAGAGTATTTGTACATTAGGCTTAATGCTACAGATTCGGTAGATATGGTCTCAGCATACTATTATATCAATTTATAGAGGGCACATAATTCAAATTGCTTACATATATATAGCGACTCCACCGTGTTCGTATTTTCCTTTACAGAAATATGCTGCCAAAGCATAATCAAAGATGTTATAAGCCTTAAGTTGTTCTTCTGTTTGCCAGTGTTCTGTTATTGCTAAAACAGAGCATTCTGCATTTTCTTGTAAAATCACATTCATTTCATCTACACAATTTGAAACAGATTGTACATTTTGAAGGAATATGCCTGTTTCTTTGTTCACACTGTGTTGATTACTCTTGCTGGTGCTTGGTGTCTGTTTAGGATGGTTTATAAAAAATTTCCTCCTTGTTGATACAGGAAGTCTCTGTGACGAGAAAAATGAAATCTAGCTATTCCCACACCTGAAGGCCAATGCTCTGATTTATATAGGTCTTCCTTTTTTTCCCATGGAGCAGTCACAATAAAAGTCTATCCTCAGTTGTTGGAATTTCCTTAACAGTAGTTTCCTGGTTTCCAAAATTCGGCATATTCAATACATAATCTTTAATTTTTTCTTCAGTTGCTGTGCGGTTTACCCTATATATGTACAACCAAACCTTTTTTTGTGGGCCGGAAAAGTTGTCATTTATGCTTACAGTACCAATTTGTTTGCTATATGTTGAATTTATCGCTCGTTTCTTTCTTCGTCTTACTACCTGGAATCCATCGGAAATTTCGGCGTTCATATCAATGGAAGGTTGTCCTTTATTGTAATTATTTCTCATTTTTGAGTTCTTAGTTATTTGTTGTGTTTTGTTGCCTTCGTTGACATTGACAATTGATGTATCTTCTGGGTTTGTAACCAAGGCCGTAGCCAGGGGGGGGTCCGATGGGGTCCGGACCCCCCCCGAAATTTATTTTTTCAGAAATGCCAGATAATCATTTCACCGAAAATTCTTCGAATAAATTTTTTTCTAGCTACGGCCTCGGACGGACCCCCCCCGAAATTTTTTTCTAGCTACGGCCTTGTTTGTAACGGTTAGTGTGAGAACCTGTAAAGTTGATGCAGAAATCAGTGTAGCCAAATGTGGCGCCTTCTGTTATATGGTGGATTCACCACTTACATTGCAAGCGATTTGACTGTAAGTGTATCTGTTTTGATGATTTTCCTTACCTTTCAGATCTTCTGCCATTTTCTGGTTTTTTACGGTGTTATCGTTTTTTGAAGGTTTTTCTCCAATTGGCTCATTTTGTCCAAAATCAATTCTTATTCTTGATTTCTTCAATCATTTCTCGCAAACAGGCATTTTCCACCCGCAGTTTCTGATTTTCCAATTCTTGAACATTGCTCGTATCTTGTTTTTTACAGCATATTACCCTATTGTTCCGGGTTCCATGTACGAGCAGTGAAATGCTCGTTCATATGAGCGGAATGAAGTACCGACCCGGCGCGTCTCCAGGTGGCGGATAGGAGGTGGCCTCCAACGATGACTGTATATGAGGAGGGGGCCTGCAGGGAAATAGAATCGGCTCGTTGTGCTTAAAAACTCAACTGGTAGCCTTTGCAATACCTTGCCGCGGACCAACTTCTCCTGTCCTGGCTGTAGTATCGTGGCCAAGGGATTGCACCAGGATAACGATGCCAGGTGGGGTCCCGAGCTCACCTCGAGACCACCCTGTAATACCAATACTCCTTGGCTGTCTGTGGTCCTGTCTCGCGGGCCAATGGAGTGGGGGGGGGTTCTTGGCTTGACCGCCTAGACCGAGAGGAAACAACCTCATTAAAAATTCTAGATCCACGGTGCGAAACCAGGCCAAGGGATGCGTGGCTAGATAGAAGACTAGTCTCCACTGGTTTCAACCTTGGAGCATCAGGGGGAACTCCATTGTATTAAACCCCTTACCTCTGCATGCGGGGCTCTGCAGAGGTGGACTGTTCAGACCCTTGCTTTTCGTGGGACCAAACATAGATAGGAAAAAACAAAAACAAAATACCACCAGAAAAGGGGTGGAGAAATCCTCCGCCTCTTCTACCGGGCACCCTTCACAGGGGAAGGTCAACAGACCTAAAAAAGCGAGACTGCCATTCCAGTGGCCCCAACTGGGGCTACCGGTTGGCAGGGACCACCCGCTAAGGAGGGGTCTTAGTGGGGCTGGGGTTCGGAGGTACCTGCGACTCCTCCACCAGGGCGTTAAACCTGAGGAGGCTAGGGAGCAGGCCCTTCGGCCCCCGGCTCCGGAGACGACTCCTTCGGGAAGCAAAAGAGGCCCGGGGCTCATCACACCCCCTCAGCGGCCCCCAGCAAAGAAGCAGAAGACGGCTGCAGCAAAAACTGGGCAAGCCACCGGTTATGCAGCAGCTGTCAAAGCAAAGAAAACCTCCAGGGTAGAAATTATGCCTAAGGACTACCCTAAGGCTACCCTGGAGGTCGAGCAACTTTCCTCCCTAGAGGATATTCTAGTGGAGGAGATGTGCCAGAGCCAGGAAAGGGGGATCCACTTTGCTGGCGTTCATTTCAGAAATGGAATGATGCTGGTGGACTGTGGATCCCAGGGATCTGCGGAATGGATCAAAAGATCGGTTCCGCAATTGAAATCTTGGAAGGGGACTGAGCTGGTGGTGCTAGAGGGAGACGACATCCCCAAGCCCACCAACATCACGGTCTTCTTTCCAAGAAGTCAGGAGATGGAGTCTGAGAAAATCCTCAGACTCGTGGAAGTTCAGAATTCTAACCTCAACACTGGGGCATGGAGAGTTCTGAACTCCAAGAAAGAGGGCAAAGGAACGGTCCTCACGATTGGGATCGATTGGGATGCAGCCTAAACTTCCGGTTTGGGTGCATCCCAGTCTCAGGGTTGAAGGGTACAAACGTCTCAAATGTCCCGGCGGAGAGTTCGATGGACGTGGAGATGCCCTCCACATCCGGAGAACTCAAGACGCAGGGAGAAGAAGTCTGGGCCAACCTGGTGGCTCTACCGGGGCGCCAGTGGGAGCGGAGATTTCCTCTGCTACCCAGCAAACTGAGTCGAGCTGCCTGGTGGACAAAGGGACCGACTCAGATTCCGAAAGGGAAATACCCCAAAAGGAATCTGACGAGGAACAGGAAAAAATGAAGGTTGGGGCATAAAGGGACTGGGTAACCACCATCTCTCCCCCGAAACAACAATCTCCTTCTACAAAGTAGTACAAGTGAACCTGCATCACGCGAAGGGCTCTTCAGCGGTGATTGCAAGGTCATTTGTGAGTCTGCAACTGAGCATTGCTCTGATCCAGGAACCCTGGATCAACAAAGAAGGCCAAATACTGGGCTTGGGGTGCAAGGAGTCAAGACTGGTATATGACCAAAGACAAACGTCTCCACGTGCCTGTGTGCTCATAAGGAGCAATATTAACTATATTTGTATTTCAGAATATATGTCTCGAGACCTGATTCCGATTAGGGTACACCTCAATGTTGGGGGCATTGACCGAGACATTGTCATAGCATCCGCATACTTCTCTGGAGATGGGCCAATAACACCACCAGAGGAAGTACAGCGGCTAGTACGTTACTGCAATAGCAGAAAGTTGCCAATCATAATTGGATGTGATGCCAACGCACACAATACTATTTGGGGAAGCACGAACAATAACACCAGAGGTGAGTGCTTGCTTGAATATCTCATGACTAATAATCTCGAGACATTGGATGTAGGGAATGCACCAACTTTCGTCACGAGAACGAGAGAAGAGGTCCTGGACGTGACAATTGTCAACGTCGCTGCCAGGAAGAATGTCACTTCCTGGAGAGTGATGGATGAACCTTCACTCTCTGATCATAGAATTATCGAGTTTAAGGTGGAGGGAGATACCACCTCGCCACCCCTGATTCGAAATTCTAGAAAGACAGATTGGTTTCTTTATAGGAGCCATCTGAAGAATAATTTAGACCAGATTGTAATAGGGCGTGAAAAACACCGCTGTTACGATTTGGAGCAACATGTTGAGGAGGTAAGCGAGACAATGATGGGGGCCTTTCACTCCAGTTGCCCACTGACCAAGGCTCGATCAAGTAAAGAAGCTCCTTTGTGAAATGACAACCTGTCAAACCTCCGAAAGGAAGTCCGTCAGCTCTTTAATAAAGCCAAACGAGACAGTAACTGGCAACGGTACACTGAGAAACTTACTCAGTACAACAAGGAGATCAGGAAGGCCAAACGACTTAATTTTCAAGCCTTTTGTGAAAGCATCACTTCCACTCCCACAGCAGCCAGACTTCAGAAAGTCATGGCAAAAGGGGGAACTAACCCCACTATGTCGCTTAAAAGGCCAGACGGTTCGTACACTGAAGGAGAGAAGGAATGATCCATTCTTCTTCTCGAAACACACTTCCCAGGTAGTGAAGCAATAAGTAATACTGTAATAGCAATGAAGCACACCAAGAACTCCTGCTAGGAGGACTGGGACATTGCTAAGAGTATATTCACAAGGCAACTACTTGAATGGGCAATGATCACCTTTCAGCCGTAAAAATCCCCAGAAGTAGATGGGGTGTTTCCGATACTCCTGCAGAAAGGAGTGGAGGAGATCCTCTCTCATCTACTGAATATCACAAAAAGCAGCTTAGCATTGGGTCAAATACCTGAAAAGTTGAGAAGGGCAAAAGTAACCTTCATTCCCAAAGTAGGGAAAAAGGACGGGACTGACCCTCGATCCTTCAGACCCATTTGCCTAACATCGTTTCTTCTTGAAACGATAGAGACAGGCGTAGATAACTACATAAGAACGGATCATCTGGAGAAAACACCACTTCACAATTCTCAGCATGCTTACAGGGCGGGACGTTCAACGGAGACCGCTCTGTATCAGCTGACTGAAGTCATCCAGAGAACTCTGAATAACAAAGAAATCGCCATGTGTGCCTTCCTGGATGTATCTGGGACCTTTGACAACACAACACATGTGTCTGTCAGAGATGCACTTGAGAGGCGAGGAGTGAATAATACCATCTTAAGATGGATGTATGAGGTGTTAACGACGAGGATAGCTGAGACATCGATGGGCGAGGAATCCGTCTTCGTCAAAGCTACTCGTGGAACACCTCAGGGTGGGGTGCTATCCCCCCTCCTATGGAGCCTGGTAGTGGATGAACTTCTACACAGGCTAACGGAGCTTGGCTTTGAATGTGTAGGCTATGCTGACGACATAGTCCTAATAATTAGAGGCAAATTCGAAGGCACTCTCTGCGACCTATTGCAGAAGGGCCTTAGAATTATTGAGCAGTGGTGCTTGTCAGTGGGGCTGAACATCAACCCAACACATTGATTCCGTTCACTCGGAAGAGGAAACTTCCAGCCATGAAAACGTTAGTATTAAACGGAAATATATTGGAGTGGGGGTCTGAAGTCAAATACCTAGGAAAAACACTGGATAGCAAACTTCTGTGGAATAAGCATGTTGATAATGCTACTGGCAGGGCTACAAGAGCTCTGATGGCATGCAGGCGTCTATGCGGCAGGAATTGGGGCTGTAACCCAAAAATACTGCGATGGATGTACGTCATGATTGTAAGACCTATAGTCACATATGGGGCAGTAGCCTGGTTTGCAAAGACAAGTCAGGCAAGTACGAGGAAAATGCTCGACAAAGTACAAAGGCTTGCCTGTGTGTGCATCACGGGAGCTATGAGAACGTGCCCAACCAGGGCGCTTGAGATCATCACAGACCTCACACCTCTACATCTAGTGATTGATAGGGTAGCCCATGAGGCCGTCCTCAGAGTATCTAAAGAAGGAGCAGGCAATGAGAGAGTCAGGTTTCAGAGAGCTTGGTCCTCTCTGCATGACTACACCTCATCTGCAAACCTTCCTAGCGATGTAATGATCAAGAAAGTAAGCACTGAGAAGAACTTCAGTACAATGCTAAGTAAAAGAGCAGATTGGGAAAGGGAATACACCAACTACAATCTCAAAGAAAATACAATGAAATGGTATACTCATGGTTCTAAAACCGCTACAGGAGCTGGCGCTGGGATTTACGGGACAAGTACCAAGTGTGCACTATCGCTAGGCTCCTGTACAAGCGTCCTTCAAACGGAAATACTTGCAATCGGAAGATGTCTAGATATACATCTAGAAAGAAACTATCAGAAGTGCGATATAGCTATTCACACAGATAGTCAAGCTGCTATTAAAGCACTGAGCTCCTACGTCATTGACTCAGAGCTGATTTGGGAGTGCCGAAACAAACTCAATGAGGTAGGCAAGAAGAATAAGGTCTTTTTAATCTGGGTTCCCGGTCATTCGGGAATCGTAGGAAACGAAGAGGCCAATAAACTGGCCAGAAAGGGCGCACAGACGCCACTCACTGGCCTAGAACCCTTCTGTGGTATAGGAAAATGCACCTATAAGAAGGAATTTATGCTGAAAGAGAAAACCGAAAGAGAAAAACTCTGGCGGAATCTCCCAGGAATGAATCACTCCAAAAAGTTCCTCCGGAACTTTGAAACTGCTAGATCCAAAAAATATCTGGATCTCAGGAAAAACCAACTTCACCTACTCACTGGCTTTCTCACAGGACATTGTCGCCTAAAGAAGCATTTGTTGAGAATGGGTTTATCGGACACTGATGAGTGTAGATTCTGTGGGGAGGAGGAAGAAACTCCTATTCACATGGTTACGGAATGCTATGCCATTGTAAGCCAAAGGAAAGATAGCTTTGGATAAGAAACTTGTAGAAGTGGGGAGTTATCCTCCTTGAAGCCGTCCCAGATACTGGATTTCTTTAAATCTCTGGAACTGGAGGGCGAGCTGTAGGAGGCGCGATGATGACAGCTCTGTCAGGGGGCACAATAGACCTTAAGGTCGCAGTGGACTGTAACCCCTTTTCACTATAACTATAACTACCCTATTGTTGGTTAGGATTTTCAACTTTGGATTTTTCTTACAACAACTATTATGGTAGAAAGAAAAACAGTTGATGCACACTCTAACAGCACACTTTTGTGTTTTACAACACTTCATAACTTGATCATTTTCACCTATTTCAGAGCCGTCAGCCGTCTGACAATACGTCTTCATTCGTCGCCATACTTGCGCAATGTATATCCCATTATTCTGGTATTATCAAAATCGACGTTATGTAAATATTTAAGAACATGTTCGGAAAGGGCTGTGTTGTTTTCTTTTCTCCTGGTAGGGTTTAAAATGTTCTTCGCGTCCCTTCGATGTTCACTTAATCGAGTTTTTATGTATCTTCCCGTTTGTCCGATGTAAACGCAATCACAATGTGAGCAAGGAATACCATAAACTAGGTTCGAAGTCAGATCTTTTGGTGTTTTTGTTTTTACCTTAGAAAAGAGTTGGGAAACAGTGTTTTCGGACTTCAAAGTTATTTCGAACGATGTATCCTTGAATACATACTTCATTCTATCTGACATAGGGTAATTTGAAATAAAGTTTTTGTTTTTGATTTGGCGGAATATCATTTTGGGGAGCTCCCTTTTTTATGATCCTAATAATCAGTTTTAAAGGATATTTATTCTTCTGCGAAATGTTTTTGATTTTTTTTTTAATTTTCCTCATGTTGACTTGACAATTTTAACCCTCTATCTTTAAGATTTTTTATTATATTTAACTTTTGAGACATAGTGTGATAAGAATGAAAATTGGGTTTGTTATACTAGTTTGTTGTAATTGTGTTACCATCTCGTATTATTTCAACGTCCAGAAACGCTAACTTTTGGTTGTTTTCTCTCTCAATACTGAATTGGAGCCTCGGATGAAAGTTATTGAAATTTTTAAGTATTTTCGTCACCTTATAACAAGGTACCGATGTAAATATGTCATCGACATATCGTTTAAAAATTGGAATAGGAAAGGAAAAGCTAGCCAGAGCACAATTTCTGTAGATCACACATCACTATATCTGCCACGATGGGTGCCAAACAGTTGCCCTTTCCCAAACCATAGATTTGCTCATAATATTGGCCATTAAAATTAAAGTAGCTAAGTTCAGTACACAACCTGAAAAGATCTAGGAATTCAGATAACTCCAGTGTTGTATGCGATTCAATTTTGGGCCAACATTTTTCTATTAGATCAATCGACAAATCAACGGGTATATTTATAAACAAAGATATCACGCCAAGTGAAGTTAACTCATAATCGTTTGGTTTGTGTATGTTTTTTAATTCTTCTACTAGTTGGAAAGAGTTATTCACATATTTATTATCTTTTTCGAAGGCATATACAAGCAGTTTACTTATGAATTTACTTAGATTCTACAAAGGGCTACGAACAAAGCTAACAATAGGCCGTAGGGGCCAGTTTTGTTTGTGAATTTCAGGCAAAAAATATAACTTCGGGTTTATGCCATTATTGCTTTTTAGATATTTAAACGTTGCATCATCAATACAGGGTTGGGATAAAGTTTGGCACCAAATTAATATATTTAAAACGGAACGGACGATAATTTTGAAATTTGGCAGCTGAGTGTAATGGACGACAATGCATTTGATGAGCATATTTTCATTAATGAGATACTTCCGGTTTAACCGGAAATAACCAATTTTTTTTATTTGAACTGACTGAACTAGACTGAATTTCTACTTTTTACAGAGAATTTTCACATGGAACCCGATATGGACAGATCCGAAACAAGGTGCACTTTCAGAATCTGCAGAAATATACAGGGTGTCCCATTTAAATAAGATTTTTTTTTGGCATTTCCGGTTAAACCGGAAGTATCTCATTAGTGATTCGTTTTAAAGATATTAATTTGGTGCCAAACTTTATCCCAACCCTGTATGTTTGTTTCTATGTAGTTTTGTGAGCAACTTATTTAATTTATTTTGAACGGTTATAGTGATATCATTAGGTAGTTTTTTATAAGTATTTCCATCATTTAGTATTAAATTAGCTTTGGTGATATAATCCGTTCTTGACAACCCTGCCAAAAATGTCTCATAGAAACTGATAGAAAATTTATGTATGAGAACTAATGAGATCCTAATTGGATAGTGGAACCGCAAATCCGTATAAAACCATATACGATATTCATCAGTATTTAATGGAGACTACAGATACATATTGCTTTAGTTTCTAATGGCATTTCCTAACGTAAATCATATACGTTTCTATAAGCGATTCCTACATTGAACGGTCCTTGTTCCTACGAGTTTTTATAAGAGTCTATAGTTTTCAAATGTGGTTTTCACACATAATACCTACCTGTTTCTAATGTGTTTTTACACATAAGACCTACCTGTTTCTAATGTGTTTCCACACATAACTCATATCCGTTTCTACGAGTTTCTATAAGAATCTATAGTTTTCAAATGTGTTTTTCACACATAAGACCTACCTGTTTCTAATGTGTTTTTACACATAACTTTTATCCGTTCCTACGAGTTTCTATAAGAATCTAAAGTTTTAAAATATGGGTTTCACTCATAATACGTACCTGTTTCTAATGTGTTTTTACACATAACTCTTATAAGTTTTTATGAGTTCTTATAAGAATCTTTAGTTTTCAAATGTGCTTGTCACACATTATACCTACCGTTTTCTAAAGTGTTTTCACACATGCTTTATATCCGTTTCTATGAGAATCTATAGTTTTCCAATGTGGTTTTCGCACGTAATACTAACCTGTTTCAAATCTGTTTGTACACAAAATCAATTTCTGCTGTATGTTTCTACGAATTAATGAGGTTTGAAAATAAATGACAATGTATAAGATTTTATAGCAGTCACAAGTTATAAGGATCTATAGTTCTCAAATTGTGTTTCTGAGGGCAATTCAGAAAATTAGGCCTATTAGCCTTCTGTCAGCCTTTTCGAAGCTTTTCGAGAAGGTAATGTGTTGTAGGTTATTAAATTTTTCCGTAGATTTAGCCTTTTCACATCAAAGCAACATGGATTCTTGAGAAGAAGGGGCATCAATTCAGCAATGTTTGAGCTTACGGGGTCGATCTCAAGTGGTCTGAAGCACGGCGATGTTCCTCTCGGAATGTTTCTGGATCTGTCGAAGGCCTTCGACTGCGTGGACTCGGACATTATGTTGAAAAAACTATATGTATAGGGATTGAGGGATAATGTGCTGGACTGGTTCGGTAGTTACTTTTCTGACCGCACGCAGCATGTACAGATCGAACACGATGGGATAACACATATATCAGGCCCACTTGAAATAAAGATGGCAGTCCCGCAGGGAAGTATTCTCGGACCATTATTATTTATTATTTATTTCAATGACTCCGCCGACAATTTCAAGGAGTCCGATCATGACCTTGTTCGATACGCTGATGACAGTTCTATCATATTCAGAGGAAAGGACTCACGGGAAGCGATCCAATCTCTGAAATCCTATGTGCCACTGATAGAAACATGGTTAGGCAAAAATAACTTGCTACTGAATCTTAACAAGACGAAGTGTGTGGTATTCAGTACGAGCCACTCTCGCTGTCCTGTTCCGGAGTTCATAGAATACAAGGATCAAAATGTGAAGATTGACAAGGTTACTAAATGTTTGGGAATTAAACTCGATAGAACTTTGAATTGGAGCGAGCATATTCTATATCTGAACAAAAAACTGAGCTATGTCATTTACAATTTCCGTGTGGCCAAGAACTTGCTCAGCTTAAAGTCCCTAACAACACTGTACTTTTCCAACTTTCAGTCGTTGCTCAGTTTTCAATAATGTTTTGGGGAGGGGCAAGCGACATCGATAGAGTATTTCGTCGCCAGAAATTGATGCTCCGAACCATCTTGGGGATGCGCTATCGTGAAAGTTGCAGAGGAAAATTTAAAATTAATAAAATCCTGGCCGTTTCTGGTCTCTATATAAGGGAGTACCTAGTTTTCAATTTTAAAAACAAAAACCTGTTCGAATCTTTCAACAAATCGTCAGATAGAACAAGAGGTAGAAACTACATGCTTCCGAAGTATAACCTCATAACAACTCGAAAAAACTTTATTTATATGTCTTTGAAAATGTATAATCATCTTCCATATGGCATGCAAAACATCACAAATGAATCAACTTTCAAGAGAACAATACATGAAATTTTGCTTCAAATGGAACCGTACACAGTTACACACATACTTTTTTGTTTGCTGTTGTTTTTTTTGGGTTTGACAGGTTTGCACTATGGCCCTTTTTTTTTTCCTCCCACCGTTCTATGAAATGGGATGAAAACACCTGCCGGGCTCTTAGCCAAGACAAGCGTTTCAGCTACGGACTCTGCAGAAACTTTCTGACGATTCTGATGGTACCCAGGATGACCTGTTTCTGGGAAGAAGAGATCGTCTCGCTGTCCAAGCATAACCTTTTGGTGTTTTCAGGTAAGTGTTTCTCAATCAATCCATTCACCGATATGATCATCGGGAGAATGCTCCTTGTCTCGAGTTCGTAAAGCTCCCGGAGCTGAAAGGCTAGGTCGGAGTACTTATTTATTTTTTCAGAGTAGGCCTTGGAGATGTTATCATCCGCCGGGATGGTGAAATCCAGCAGCAGACAGGTCCTCCTCCTTATGTCGAAAATAGCGACGTCCGGCCGGTTGTGAGCAACACCTCTGTCCGTAACTAAAGTCGTATCCAAGTACAACTTATACTCTCGATTTTGAAGCAGCGATCTCGGTTGGTACCAATATGACAGAGTTTCATTCTGCAACAGGCCGAGTTTGGGTGCAACCTTCTGGTGGTAGATTCTCGCCTTGGAGTTATGCCTTTCCAGATAGTCCTTCGGGGCGAGAATTGAGTTATATGCTGAATGGACTCAAGTGCTTTGGCACACCTACGACATCGGTCTGTTGGGATGTCCTTCTGAGCAATGTTCTTCAAGTATGCCCTCGTCGCCACCACCTGATCCTGAATGGCAATGAGTCGCCCCTCCGTCTCAGGAAAAAGGTATCCTGCGCGTAGGTAAGTAAGAGATTCCACCTTATTAACTTCTTTTTTTTTCAGTTGACCAGGATACCTTCCGTGAAGGGCTTTGGCACTCCATTCTTCCATCAACCCCACCTGCGACCGTCTGGTGTCTTAGTGTTCTGATTGGGACAGATTGAGGGCAGCCATTTCCTCATCAGCTTCACAAATGGACAGAGACAGATGTGAGTTTTCTTTGAGGAAGTAGTTTCTCAGCGAAATTATGCTGCCCTCGTGGAGATTTTCCAGGTTCATGAGACCTCTGCCTCCTTGGTGCCGTGGGAGAGGAAGCCGGATTGTCGACGAATGGGGATGGTGCACACCGAATTTTGTGAGCATAGTTCTTATAGCTCTATCTATTTCTCGCAGATCGGTTCGAGACCACGTCAAAACGCCGAAGGAGTATGTCATACTCGGGATCGCCCAGATGTTAATTGCTGTGAATAAAGACCTTGAGTTGAGTTTCGATTTTAAAAGTAGGTTGACTCTTTTGTATAATCTTTGTTTGAACAACTCCTTCATCTCCGAGGTTTTGATTTCTAGTGCTTGTCTTATTCCCAGGTATTTGTAGGTGTCATTTATGTTTAATAGGGGTATTGTGATCTGATTGATTAAAGTTGTTTCATGGCACGTCTCCTGAATCTTTCCTCGTTTCACTTCAAGAACAGCGCACTTTTCTACCCCTAACTGCATGCCCACTGAGTCACTGAAAGTGGCCACAATCTCTAGCAGTCTCCTCAGTTGGTCGGCGCTAGCAGCATAGAGTTTCAGGTCATCCATATACAACTGATGGTTGACTCGGGTTTTCCTTTGTTTGCTGATGGTGTATCCATAGGCTGTATTATTTAGCAGCATGCTAAGAGGGTTAAGCGCCATACAGAACCAGATCGGGGCTCAAAGTATCTCCCTGAAACATCCCCCGACCGATCCTTATTCCCTCTGATCCCACTGTACGGTCGTCCACCCTCAGAAGTAGAGAGGTCCTCCAGGTCTTCATGAGGTGTCCCAATAGCTTTGTGATCTCATTATTTACTCCGTGCATTTTCAGAACTTTTAGCAGCCATGAGTGAGGAACCGAGTCAAAGGCCTTTCGGTAGTCAACCCAGGCCACAAATATATTCCTAAGTTTCCGTCGGGCTTGTTTGGTAAGTATATAGTCCATAACTCTTTAGTAAGTATTCTCCCCCCATTTTGCGCACGGGCCATGAGGTTGTTATTTCTCAAATGTTGGCTTATGTACCTGGTGAGCACTGCAGTGAGAATTTTGTATATGGCTGATAAGCAGGTTATGGGCCGATAGTTTTTGGGGTCCCGAAGGTTTCCCTCCTTAGGCAGGAGATGAGTCACTCCCAGTGTTAAGAAATCCGGGGTTGTTGTTGGATCCTCCAAGGTCTTCTGAAGCAGTCTAGAGAGCGTTCCGTGTGTCAGCCTCGGAGATTTGTAGGTCGGCCATCTGAGCATCCGAGACTGTGCCTCGTCGATCCAGTACGCCCGATCATCGTGAACTGCACGATCAGACCATATTTGGCTCCAGAATTTGTGAGCCGTCCCGGTGTCTACAAGGTCGCCCCCCTCTCCTTCAGTTCGCTCAAGGTCTCGAAAGAATTGTTTTTGGTTTCGGAAGAAGATCTTGTTATTTCTATAACGCTTAGTCCTTTCATTGTAGCGTCGAATACGTTGACCCAAGGCTTTAACTTTCTGTTTCAGATTATCCAGGACAACGGACAACCTATCTCTGAAGGAAGGTTCCCTACGCTTTTACCGGAACTCAGACTATATCTTCCTAACAGCTTTGGCTACTTTTGTAGGAGGGTTTTCTGAAGTCATGTAAGTATGCAAGACTCCGATTTTTTTTCGGATGACAATGATCTTCTTTTCCAGGCGCTCTTTCCAAGGAGGCACAGCTGATGGTCTTGGAGCGCGTTGTTGTTCTACTCCTCGACCATGCTCCTCACAGGCGGTGACGGCTGCCGCATATACAATATATACGATCTCCTGCAACGTGTCCACTCCTTCCTGGTGTTTTGAAAGAATTGAGTTGATCATCTTAACCGTGGCAAATAATTCCCTGGAATGCTGCATGCGGGGAATTTTTGGTCTCTTCTCGGATGCAATTCCCGAGAACCTCATCAAATTACCCAGAAATCGCCGCTCCAACTCGCTGTTGTCCTCGTGCTGTGTGTGCAATGCACTTCTCTTTGGTTGGGTTCTTGGCATAGGTGACTAATAAAATCCCATATGAAACTCTTAAATTTTTAATCAATTAAAGCAGCGACGTTTCGGCCAATGATCCTGGCGATTTTCAAGCCGATAAAAAGATTTTTTGTTACACAACACAAATTTTTTCAAACAATTATACAAAACTATAAACATAAAAAACACTCACACGCAGACAGAGATAGATAACAGAGTTTATATGTTCGTGTCTTAAAAATATCATATCAATGATCATCGGAACAGTCTACAGTCTACACCCTTTTCTCTCAATAATATGTGGTCTCAATTATAGAAAAACTCTTTCAACAATCCATTCACAAAACCGAGACATCAATCAACACTAATACCACAGACTTTTTCGAATACCGGTCATTCACGTTCTTGTATCTCCGGTTGCCTACTTGTTGGTTTCGCTTCATGCAATAGCTTCGAATATATGGAACTCAGATTTAAGCAGTCAGTTATTCTATTCATTGCTTTCTGTTCTTTCTTTATAAAAATTTTTTCGGCAAGTTCTCTTTTATTTTTTTTGTTTTCTTTATATAGGATATTTGTTTCGTCGAAGTTCATATTATGACCCTTTTTTAATGCCTGTTCTGCCAATGCTGTACTTTCTGCTTTGTTTGTCCTGATAGTACTTTTATGGGCATTTATTCTGTTCTTTAACTTTTGTTTGGTGGTCCCAATGTATACAAGATCACAATCTTCACAGGGAACCGTATAAACCAAGTTTGATTGGTCCCATTTGTCTGTTTTATCTTTCAATTTTGTGTAAATCGTATTCAATTTATTGCTGTTCTTGAAAATAACTGAGTAACCATAGTGCCTAAAAAGCGATCTCAATTTTTCTCCTGTTTCTTTGATATATGGCAGCACAACTATTTTCCCAAGGTCTATTTGTTTTTTTGATTTTTGTTCAGTGTTATAATGAAGAAACACTCTGTGTCGTACTATTTTACTTATTATGCTTTCTGGGTAGCCATTCTCTAATAAAACTCGTTTCACTAAGGTTATTTTTTCCTGTCTATTATCCGCAGTTGTTAATTTGATAGCTCTTTCACTCAGGGCAATTGCCACTGTTTCTTTCTATTTCTTTGGATGACAAGATGTGTAATGTAAGTATCTACGCGACCATGTATTCTTTTGGTACCAACTTGTTAAAATCCTCCCATTATTTCTTGTTAATAATACATCCAAAAATGCAATAGATTCATTCTTCTCTTCTTCCATTGTGAACTTTATATTTTCGTGGAAGTCAATGAAGACCTCGAAAATTTGTTTTTCTTTTCCCCTCTTCACAGACAAGACTATGTCATCCATGTATTGTTTGTAAAATGCAACATGTATTTTCAGAGTTTTCTTAATTTCGTCTTCTATATGTTCCATCACTAGATTCGCTGTCGATGGTGCCAAAGGATTTCCCATTGCAATCCCTTCCTTCTGGGAATACCATTTTCCTTTATAGGAGAAATACGTGTGTTCAAGACAAAACTATATACCTGTTAAAAATTCTTTTTTTTTCTAGTTTTGTATACTCTTTTATTTCGTCCCATTTTTTTGAAACTACTTGTATTCAAAGGTTTACAGGTATACTTGTATCCAAGGACACCACATCTAATGATAAAAGTGTGTAATCATTTGGTATATTAATTGTTTTTATGTACTCTACAAAGTCCCAGGAGTCCTTCACAAAAGAATCGGTTTTTCCCACCACGTTCCTGACTATGTTGTTTAAGAATATTCCCATATTATAACAGGGGGATGTCATACTAGCCACTATTGGTCTTAGAGGTTTTTCCGGCTTGTGAATCTTCAATAGCCCGTATATTCACGGACATACCGATGTGTGTGTTGTTAATTTGAAATACTCCATGGATGTGATGGACTCTTTGGATTTCCAGTATTTTACTATGTTATTATTTTTTTCTTGCAAGGAATTAGTTGGATCTTTCTTTAATTCCTCATAAATATTTCTGTCATTTAATAATTGTAACATTTTTTCCTCGTATTCTTCTCTGTATACATATAATGGCTGTAACATTTCCCTTGTCTACATTTGTTACCATTATCTCTTGATGGTCCTTTAGAATTTTTTTTGTTTTCCCTACCTTCTTCATAAGAGGATCTTTACGATTTGTTTGATTATATTTGTTTTTAGTATTTTGTAGAATGTTTGTGATGGATCCTCTAATTTCATTTTTTATATTCATTGGTTCTTTTCCTATCCTATCTTCTACTTCTGTGATCACTTCAACGATGGGGAGTTTATCTTTTTTATAATCCATGTTGTAATTTTCTCCCAATTGTAATACTTCTAGAACTTCAGGTGGTATGTCTACATCTGTGAAATTTTTTACCCAATCATGATTTATGTTATTCTTATTATTTCTTTCAATCAACCGTTCCACTTTCTTCTGTTGAGTTTCTCTTGTGCATTTGGAATCTCTTTCTGACTTGGCGTTCTCGAAACTCATGAAACTTTCCATCATTGCTTTTGGTATGATTTTTTCTAGGTTGAGCCTGGCAGTAATGATGTTCCTGTTTGTCTTTTCTAATGTACGTATTGTGTCTTCAATTTGTAATGATGAAATGCTGTTATAGCATCTCCCCAATATGACATCAAGCTTGTTTTTATTCAGCCCCGTATATTTTGATACATCTACCTTGATGCATGTGGGTATTACGTTCTCCGACTTACATCTCAATAAAAAAAATCCTTCTGTTTACATATCGACACCTCAAATCCAACAATTTTGAAAGTGTCTTTAGTTCATAGCATACTCCGTGACCATATTGTCTTCTAATCATATCGTAAAAACCCATGTTCGAAATATTATTCAATTTCTTCACCCTGGTTATGAATCTTTGGTTAGGTTCTTGGCATAGGTGACTAATAAAATCCCATATGAAACTCTTAAATTTTTAATCAATTAAAGCAGCGACGTTTCGGCCAATGATCCTGGCCATTTTCAAGCCTATAAAAAGATTTTTTGTTACACAACACAAATTTTTTCAAACAATTATACAAAACTATAAACATAAAAAACACTCACAAGCAAATAGAGATAGATAACAGAGTTTATATGTTCGTTTCTTAAAAATATCATATCAATGATCATCGGAACAGTCTACAGTCTACACCCTTTTCTCTCATTAATATGTGGTCTCAATTATAGAAAAACTCTTTCAACAATCCATCCACAAAAATATAAAGTTCACAATGGAAGAAGAGAAGAATGAATCTATTGCATTATTGGATGTATTATTAACAAGAAATAATGGGAGGATTTTAACAAGTTGGTACCAAAAGAATACATGGTCGCGTAGATACTTACATTACACATCTTGTCATCCAAAGAAACAGAAAGAAACAGTGGCAATTGCACTGAGTGATAGAGCTATCAAATTAACAACTGCGGATGATAGACAGGAAAAAATAACCTTAGTAAAACGAGTTCTATTAGAGAATGGCTACCCAGAAAGCATAATAAGTAATATAGTACGACACAGAGTGTTTCTTCATTATAACACTGAACAAAAATCAAAAAAAACAAATAGACCTTGGGAAAATAGTTGTGCTGCCATATATCGAAGAAACAGGAGAAAAATTGAGATCGCTTTTTAGGCACTATGGTTATTCAGTTATTTTCAAGAACAGCAATAAATTGAATACGATTTACACAAAATTGAAAGATAAAAGAGACAAATGGGACCAATCAAACTTGGTATATACGGTTCCCTGGGAAGATTATGATCTTGTATACATTGGGACCACCAAACGAAAGTTGAAGAACAGAATAAATGCTCATAAAAGTACTATCAGGACAAACAAAGCAGAAAGTACAGCATTGGCAGAACATGCATTAAAAAAGGGTCATAATATGAACTTCGACGAAACAAATATCCTATATAAAGAAAACAAAAAAAAAATAAAAGAGAACTTGCCGAAAAAATTTTTATAAAGAAAGAACAGAAAGCAATGAATAGAATAACTGAATATCTGAGTTCCATATATTCGAAGCTATTGCATGAAGCGAAACCAACAAGTAGGCAACCGGAGATACAAGAACGTGAATGACCGGTATTCGAAAAAGTCTGTGGTATTAGTGTTGATTGTTGTCTCGGTTTTGTGAATGGATTGTTGAAAGAGTTTTTCTATAATTGAGACCACATATTAATGAGAGAAAAGGGTGTAGACTGTAGACTGTTCTCCGATGATCATTAATATGATATTTTTAAGAAACGAACATATAAACTCTGTTATCTATCTCTGTTTGCGTGTGAGTGTTTTTTATGTTTATAGTTTTGTATAATTGTTTGAAAAAATTTGTGTTGTGTAACAAAAAATCTTTTTATAGGCTTGAAAATGGCCAGGATCATTGGCCGATACGTCGCTGCTTTTTAATTGATTAAAAATTTAAGAGTTTCATATGGGATTTTATTAGTCACCTATGCCAAGAACCCAACCAAAGATTCATAACTAGGGTGAAGAAATTGAATAGTATTTCAATACACTTCTCCGTAACCTGGTTGATGACCTCCGCTGATTTCGTTCTTGTAATTCTGAGCTTGGTGGCCCGGTTGATACATGTGGATAGCAGCTAGTATTAATATTCTCTACTTCGGCTCGAGACAATTTCTGATTTTGCAGTATCCACCTGACTCTATTGGACAGCAGTTGAGCATATGCTGGTCTACATCTTGCAGATATCTTCCCATACCTCCACAAGTAGTGCGTTCCACTTGGTGCTCACAATGCTCACGCTCACGACCGCTGTTTATCCCATTCCACATGCTCGCGATCGTTGCGATCAAACATTCAAGTGGAACGGGCTAGATTGGCATTGGCCTAATACACAGTCTTCAGCAGGCCGTGACCAAATTATCATCCCCACTCCTCGAACGACCGCAAAGACCCAAGTCTTGGGATGGGTCGTTGTGAGCTTGGCGTGGGCGGAAACAATGACGTCATGAGTGACGTATTCGCCGCGTCCACAACGACCGTAGTCGCCATGTGGAACGGCCAAAGGAGCGTTTTGATCGTTGTGAGCGCCAAGTGGAACGCACTTAAGATGTTGTCTGTAGGTTCTACCGGATTCCGCAGCTAAGTCCGTTGCTATACAGGGTGAGTCTTTGACTTGTACATATATTTTAACTGTAGATTCCTCTCATCAAACGAAACACTTTTTTCCCATTCCATTTTTCAAAATTCGGTTTGGTTTGGGAGATACAGGGTGTCGAAAATCCATGAAAAAAACACTTTTCTGTTTATATCTTCGGAACCGTTATTTCGAATGAACTGAATTTTGGTTGAGTTTTTACTCTATTCATGGTGCATATTCCTCAATCGAAACATATTCAGTATCTTCACTAGTATAAAAGTTACAGGAGAGTCGACTCATCAATACACGCTAAAACACCATAAAACCACTTTAAAAAGATAAACGGTTCATATTTTCGAAAGAATCAATCATTTAATAAACTAAAAGTATTTACATTTTTTTTCAATAAAACGCGTCGTTTTCGAGTTATTTCCAATTATACCCTCAGAAATTTGACGAAAAAATCATTAATTTCAAGAATAATCTGAATGCGTCTCTGAATTAAATATCATCGCAAATTATCCCTTCTCTGGTCTCTGAACGAGTTTACAATGTTGTCACAATATTTATCAACTTTGTCGAGATATTTTTTGATAATAAAATCCCCCAAATGTGGGAGATAAAATTGAACACCAAGGAGGATTTAACACGCACAGTTTCTATGGAAAATTCATAGTTACCAGTCCATATTGAAGTTAAATGTCGATGAAATACAAAATTCGGATATGAAGGATGAATCTCAACACAAACTACTTATTAAATCGAAATTAATGAAACGATACCTGATAATCTGGAATTTTATAAACTCGACACGGTTGAAATTATTTCAATTCACTTCACGTAATAATCACATTAGAACAATAATCCACTGAATGTAATGAATGTATTCAGAACTTCAAATAATGTTCACACTTTGTTCAGATTGTTCAGAGACTGCTTAGTGCTTTGTGTTATTGTTTCAGTTGGCTCCAGACCGGATAACCAATATTTCGGTTTTCGCTCTACGCATGCTTGGTAAAATTTGGCGGCAAAGTCGATTTATGATGGAAACGACAGAATTCATAGATATTCATACCACGGTACGCAAATGTATCGTGATTTATACTATGTTTCGTAAAAAATCCTTAACCTCTATGAAAATATCAGCAAGCTGACAACATGTTCTTGACATTTCTGTCCAAAAATTCATAGAATCGATACAAATTAGATTAGGTTAGGTTGATTAATAATAAATCTGAATGAAAGTCTTTCTTCATGATATTGTTTGGAAATTTCGAGGAAAATATGAACAAGTTATTAGTGTTTACAAACTAATCTGCAGAAAAATCGAATTTATTTCGGTGTGAGAAATATGGCTTTTCAATTGCCGAAATGATCGGACAGAACTAAGTGTTTTGTTAGGAAATATCGTGTTTGTAACATTCTCATTCAAATAAGGTTAGTTAGTGCTTGAGTATTTTCTAATTGTATCAACCAGAACATCTAATAATCACCTCAATTTCAATCGAAAAGTATGAACTTTGAGGTTTTGCAGAGAATTGATCCAGGCACGCATTAGGCCCAACTTTTTTTTTCAAATGGCTATATCTCTTTAACAGAGCCGAATTCGGAAAAATGGAAAATGAAAAAAAGGTTTCCTTTAGCATCAAGAATCTACAGTTAAAATATATGTACAAGTCAAAGACTCACCCTGTATAGTGTGCACGCATCACCATACAATTTTCCATGTTCGTCCAGCGTGTTCGCCGGTCCCGTTGTGGTCTCCTAGTAGCGGAATGCACACTCGTCTGCTCATTCAAGCCACTCGAGCTTACTCTTTGTGGAGTAACGGGACATGGCCTTACGGTGCCATCTTGGGGGAGTGCGCAGCTTGCCACACATCTCACCCTTTTTTTTTTTTTTTTTTTATTATTTTTTTTTTTTTATTATAGGAGAGGTGAATCTTACATAAGACACCCAGTCTTTCTGGGTAGTGTCGGATTCTTACCGACTAAACACCTCTCCCGTTGTTAGGTTCCGGGCATATGCCTATAAACCTTTCATCTTCTCATATGTTATTTTCTCTTTCGCATTCTTTTATGCTGAGTGTTTGTGTTCATCCTTCAATTGGATATCTCTCACAAAGTGTGGAGTTTTATATCTTCATTTTCGCAATTGGTCTCTAGGTCTTTTGCGGTAAATTCTCGCTGCTTTTTCATCTTCAGCGGGGTCATAGTCGATTAACCTTCTAAGGTCGTCATTTGGATGTTCACTAGCTCTTTCATAGGCTTTTGCAGCTTTTCGCTTGATGAATGTAGTAATGGACTCCCATTTTATGTCTTTTTGGATTTGTTCATTCCTAACAAACCAGGGGGCGTCTAATGCCCATCTCAGTAATTTGTTTTCTGTACTTTGTATCTTCTTTATATGGGTTCTCGCTGCATATCCCCATGCTGTTGATCCATATGTGAGCTGCGGTCTGGCGACTGCTTTTATGATTCTCAATTTCGTGTTCTTGTTCATTTGACTTCTTCTGCCTATTATCGGGTATAATCTTTTCATGGCTACATTCGTTTTATCCACTGCATACTTAATGTGCTGTTTCCACGTTAGTCCTTTGTCTAATATTACTCCTAGGTATTTAGCTTCATTCTTCCATTCAATTTCATTATTGTCTATAGATATCTTCGATTCCATCTTCAGTTTCCTCTTTTGAAGGAGTATTGCTTGACTCTTTTCTCCATTGATTTTGATTTTCCATCTGTTACACCATTGACTGATATCATCTGCAGCTTCTTGAAGTCTTTTGTGAATTATCTTTGTATTTCTGTGCCTAATTGCTATGCCCGTATCGTCTGCGTATAGAGCAAGCAGGCATCTTGGATTTCTTGGTATATCATGTATGTATATGTTATAGAGTAGCGGTCCTAGTATGGATCCTTGGGGAACTCCTGCTTCTAAATATCTGAGTGTGGAATGAACATCACCTATTTTCACACAAAAGTTCCTATCCCTCAGATAATTTCTTATTATTCTGCATAACTTGGGTGAATATCCTGCGGTTATCATTTTATATGCAAGTCCTTCATGCCATACTCTATCAAAAGCTCTGGTTACATCCAGTAGTAATAGTCCTGTGGCTTCTTTATTCTGAAATCCTTCTGTGATATACTCGGTTATTCTTAGGAGCTGTTGTTCAGTTGAATGTTGTTTTCGGAATCCAAATTGTTCACTCGGTATCGTCGCCAGGGCTTCTGTTTCTTCATTAAGTCTGGCTAAGACTCTCTCCACAATTTTTCCTAGGGCTGGGAGCAAGCTTATCGGTCTATAGTTCTGTGGGAACTTTTTGTCTTTACCTGGTTTATTGAAAACAATCACTTCGGCAGATTTCCATCTTTTTGGAAAGTGCTCTGTTCTCATCACGCCATTTGCTATGCTAGTGAGAGCTGCCGTTCCTTTCTTTGACATTTTCTTCAGCATGAGATTTGTAATTTTATCTTTCCCAGGAGCCTTTCTTGTTTTCAAGTTATTGATTATCTCTTTGATTTCTGCCGGAGATGTAGGGTGAGGGATTTTGTCATCCGGTGGTGTTTCTTTCATTTCTTCTTCATTATCTTCAATTAATTCTTCTAGGTCCTCATCGTCTTCTTCACAATAATTTATTCTTGACTCCCTTTCTATAGTATCGGCAAGAGCGTTAGATTTATCGCTTTTTGAATATGCCATTCCATGCATTCCATGCAGTGGTGGAATTTGAGTTTTTTCATTACGTAAATTTTTTTGCATTTTCCATGCAGAGTGGTCTTCTGTGCTGAGTTCACTGATTTTCTTATTCCATCTATTCGTTCTGAGTTCCCTTAGTGCATTTTTAAGTATTTGACTATGTCTGTTCAGTCTGATTTTATCATTATCTGTTTTATACAACCTGTAGTTCTTTCTTAGTCTTCGGTTGACTTTAATCAGTTCTTTCACCTCTTTGGGAGTATCGCCATAGGGATGTTTGGGAGTAGGTTCAGTTTTTCTAACCGTGCTCTCTTCATAGGATTTCATAATCGCACTCTCCAAAGCTATGACTGATTGATCTAATTCATCCGGAGTGTTAATTTGTGGAATACTCGTGATATTTTCTTGGAGTTTATTCTTATATTCGTCCCAATCGGTATGTTCTCGTGTTTGAGTCACTTCATTTCTAGTTCCATGTCCTAAAATGAACTCTATCGGGTTGTGATCAGATGTTCCATCCTCTATCGTTTCAAGAGCAAAATCTTGCTTTATATTCTTCATTATAACTATGTCTAGCACATCAGGGGTTCCATTGCCACTAGGTAAAAATGTCGGTATGTCCGGTCCCATTATAATCGCATCTTCCTTCTCGGCATACTCTTTCAATTTCTTGCCATTTGCGTTCTCTGTTCTAGAATTCCATTGTTGAGATTTACAGTTGAGATCTCCAAGTATTATTTTTGGAAAATGACCCCCTAATAAAATCTTAATCTCTTCCTCTGGCAGATTTATTTGCGGTGGTTTATATACAGAGAATACCTTAATGCTTTCTCTTCTTATCTTTACTGTGATCGATAGTGCCTCTATCGATGCGTCATTGTCCTCGGGACTTATACCCGCATTCAGGTAGTGGTTCACGTCTCTTTTAACAAGAATGGCAACCCCTCCTCCGTTTCTATTATTTCTGTCTCTTCTGTATATTTCGTAATTTTTGAAGGAAATTCTATCATTGGTAGTCATTTTTGTTTCCTGAAGCGCCATAATATCAGGATGTTTTTCTTCTAACAATTGTTCAATATCTGATTTACGGGCTCTGATTCCGTTAACATTCCAGGAAACTATCTTCAGATTTTCTAGATGTGATTGTTTGTTCATAAATTATTTGTTTCCAAATAAATTTTGAAATTTTTTCTCGAATTCTTTTTCGAATTTCTGCATTATTCTGCTGAATAATTTCTCTGTAAGTTTGTCTAGTTCATCTTTGGGATCTTCCTTTTTGGCTGGAGTCGGTTTTTTGGACGGGTTCTTTGTTTTTGGTACCTGTGGTTTTTCAACAGCGATAGCAGTCTCCATTTTTTTGGTAGGGGCTTCTTTTTTTGGGGGTGTTTTCTTTTTAGTCAGGTTTTTATAAGCACTGCAGCCTTTATAACTGGCCGGATGCCCACTCTGGTTACATAAAACGCATGTAGCGTTCCTTTCCCCTTCTTTTTCGGTCAATACACAATCTTTTGTGCAATGCGCTCCTAAGCATTTTACACATCTCCACGGAAATGTGCATTTGTTTTGTGCATGGCCATATCTCTGACAGCGATGACACTGTCCTGGGCCTTCTGGTTTCTTTTTTGGCTCTATTTCGATACAGAGGCTGTAGATCTTTTTGATTTGGAATATTTCCTTGTGTTGAGTTTTCACGAGGTATAGAGGGATAGCCTTTTTCGTTTTGTTTGACGTCATTCTCGTCACTTCAGCATCTTTAATACCCTGGAGTCCTAAGTCTTCCTTAATCACTCCAATATCCGCATCAAGTGGCAAGTACCTTATTACAGCGTAAATTCTTCTTTCTTCCTCCATTTGGTAAGTAAAATACTCTTTTCCTTGTTGATCAAGAAATTTTGTTAGTTTCCTGAAGTCGTCTGCAGTCGAGGCAATGATTTTTATACCGTCTTTAACAACCGTTGCACGGTTATAATTTATCTTTTTGCTGTATAGCGTTTTGGAAATTTCTGTCCAGTCAGAAGTCCCCATCATTGTTATTGGGGGAATTTTATCTTTTATAGGTGACTGAGACGTCACCGTTGACTTTTTTAAGTTGTCCTCTATTGAGGACGAACTTTCTTTTCTGGCACGCTTGGCCCGAGGTGCTCCTTGGGGTTGGGGGGCATTTTTGTTGTCCTCAATATTTGAGGCTATCGATTTGGGAGAGACTACAGTTGATGTTTTGGGAGGGACAACAGTTATAGTTTTGGGAGGGACAACCGTTATTGTTTTAGGAATAGTTTGGGCTGATGTTCCTGGTTCGGAAAGCAAAGCCTGGGAATAACTTCTTGCGTTTGTATTTGGGGATTTCTTGTTGGAGAGTTCTTCTCTCAAGAGTTTTAATTCGTTGGTCAGATTGGCCATGCAGTTTGTTAAAGCCGCTAAATTGGCTTTGAGCTCATCATTTTCCTGTCGGAGCCTGACGAGTTCTTTAAGTTCATCGCTTTCATCCTCAGAGGTCGTGTATCTGTCCTCGGTATCCATGAAGGATCCATCGTTATCCGAATTTTCATCCATGTTCAAACACGGATAAAAGGATAATTAAAAGACACTTACCGTTTTTCTCAGCTTCACTAAAAAGTCCGTATATCACTCACGCACGGAACCAACGATCCTTTCGGACCTGGACTCTACGTACGAAATCACAGAAACTTTTCACAAGCACTAACTTGGATGCGCATCAACGTGGCGTTCGGCGCACTGAACTGGTTTACACAAACTCAACTCTCGGTACGTGTACACTAGTCGACGTCTCGGTCAGTACTGATCTCACCCCTACAGAAAGAACCTCTGGACGGTTCCGAGAGGAGCCGGCCTGAGACTCCTCCCCGCCCTGAATTCTGTTTCGAAGAACTGGGCTAGCGTAAATATACAAACCCAAACGAGGGTGCTAACCTCGATGGACTGATGACTCGGGTACGCGGGGTCGTCACTCCTCGAAGGCCGGAGCCTCCCTGCAGTATAATTATTATTATTATGGTTTGCATGTGTTTTACCGAGAGGATAATAGAAGAGAATGTACGACATTGAAGTTAGAGTGAAAATGTAAATTCATATCGTACCATCACCGATATTCGCCAGAAATCATTAAAATTCACAATTAATCATTCGCTATTGAGAATTTGACAGTTTAAAAGTTTACTTAAACTATCTTCCATATGTTTCTAACTGAAATTCCTAGGATTATAATAATACGTATATTGTTTCAAATAGGTACCTATCAAATCAAATCAAATATGTTTATTAGTTCCAAGTACCACCACAATCAAATACAATCATTTACAATGTTCGAACTATTGGTTTATACAGTTGGAGTGAAAGAATTCATAGCGGCTTGAAATGTTTATTTCTGATCCGTTCATGAGATGCTTGAATACATACTGAATTATTACGTATTTGACTGACCACAGTGACATTGACATTTCATAATTTCATGAGTAGTATAGCTAGCGGGTTCCTGCGGCACTTCAAGGTCATGTCCATCGAGAGCGGTAAAACCGTAGAGAGGTCAATGACCGGAAGAAGTAGTAGACGTGTAGATGGCGTCAAAGCTGAAGAATTGGTCAATGACCAGAAGGGTCGTAGCAGAAGATGTCACATAAAAGTGCGAAAAATGATAGGTGTCAAAAATGACAGGTTTCAAACTTCAAAAGTGATAAGGACCTATTGCCACCTGATATACTGATGTCACGTGATGGACCTGTCAAATGGTACCTGTCAAATATGTTTCGATTAACCTGTCAAATTTGGCCCGTCAAGACTGCCCAGATTTGTCAAGACTTGCCACACCCTATGACGTAACAATGACCACACCCAATACAAATAAATGAAAAATCGAGTCTTCATCGGGATTCGAACCCAGCTACCAGGGCCCGTATTCTCGGCGAGTGATCTTTCGGTGCGTATACGTTTTCTGTGTTAGAGAGTTGAAGTAAGTACAGTAGGTACGTGAAGCTTCACGTAGACGTTAACGTACGAAATATGACGTTTACGTCTGGTTTTCGGATTGAATGAAATTTTAGTTGAAGTGTTCATGTGCATGCGTGTATGCGTGTATGTCAAACGTTAACAACCCTGAGTGTATTTTGTTTTCTGTCAACAAAATAATAAAATTTTAGAATTGGATTTGTTGAAATTCTACTGAAAATAGAAGCTACATTTTAGTAAGCACGTCGTTATACATGTCCAATTACTAATTAGGCTCTATTTCAGAAAATTTAATTCTAGATGGAAGGTATTCTTGATGCAGCGCAACTTGAGGATGAAATGGACGAGGCAATCTTGTTACATAATTTAACAATGATCCTGTTGGGAATCGAGCAGTGCTTTATGGACGATTCACTCTGGATAATGTATCCAATACCGAGGTAAAAAAATGGTTTCGCTTTGAAAAATGTCATATTCCTCGACTTGCAATTGCATTAGGCCTTCCGGAAACTATAACGACGGAAAACAACATTAAGTACATTGAATAGAATGTTTAATAACAATGTTTTATCATCCTTATTATTTTCTAGGTGTGGAAGGTTTGCATATCCTGATATCGCCTCATAGATTTGGAATGTATATTTGGTTATAGTTACAAAACTAGCATTATTAAAACTGTCATGATGGTCATATGCAATAATGAAAGCCATTTATTGGAAAACCTTGGAAATATGCCAATGAATGAAGCCAAGTTGAGAACATATTCAGAGGTATGTGATATACTTATAAAAATGATATTGTCATGTGTAGGTCCTTTAGATCATTTACAGGTGCTTATGAATTCACATTCTAAAAATATATTCATTTTAATCGAAACGATATATAAAGAAACGTTATATAAAACAAACAGAAAACCTGAATGTGTTATGAACCAAAAAATAGACATATAGCTGTTGGAAGTTCATTTATTTTGTTTAAGTTCACTGGAAAGGCCCGGTGTGTTTTCGGCCTGCCCCTGTATGTGGTTTAATTCAGTATTCTTTTAATATTGGGATCGAATACAATATGTTGGTACCGATGCAGCGTACGCGATAATAAACGGATTTTTTAGAAGAACTCAGTCAGTCAAATTCGAGAAAGGTAACAGAGAAAAACAGAATTATTCAGAAAAGACAAGGCAGAATTCTCACGCACCGAAATAGCTCAGAAGGGTATCAACAGGGTTTTTAGAGTTGATCTACTTATGAATAAATGGTTAAAATGGATATACAGCCCTTCATTTCCAACTAAACAACTCTGCGAAATAATTACTAACATAAAATTTGGTGCATCGGCCGGGAACGCTGAGTTGGAAATTTGGGGAATTTGAAGGATTGGAGACATTGGAACAGGTTACGGACAGAGGATATTGGAACTTTCGGATAAAGGATACAGGTTGAACATTCAAGGAACGAAAATTGGGTCCATTCCACACTCATTTGGACTGACACAGCTCGGAGAAGGAAGACTGAGAACGACGTACATTCCATCAAACTTGGTCAAAATCGAAGGAATGGTTTGGGCTAGGTATTAACCAGGAAAGGATATCGACGAAAATACGTGGAAAATTTATATGCAATGGTGTATAAGGTCAGATCGTTCATTCTCATTCAATTTTTCATTTAATTCTTATTGTGAAAGGATTTTTTGAGTAGTTTGGATAAATAGGAGTTATATTGACTGCTTTGTTGATAAGATACTTTCACTTTATCATTGTTTCTGTTCATATTAAGTTTTCACGAAGAAGTAATTATGACATCCGAGGAATCGAAAATAGAATTAGATTTGTTAAAAAGGAAAAGAGCATCAGTTAAAGGTAAAATTACTAGAATTGAAAATTTTGTTAATGATAATCAGGACAATAATGATGTAGATGTTAATGAATTCGTCACTCGAGAAACTTTGTTGATACAGGCGTATGAGAAATATAATACTCTCCAAGAAGATATTGAAATTTACGAGGAAAAAGAAGGTTATGATCGGGTGGAAATAGAGGAAAAATATATAAAGGTTTTATCTGGAATCAAAAGAAAAATATCTGAACTGGGCAAATTAGATTTCAATGAATATGAGAGTTCGTTTGGAGAGGTCAGGGAGAACTTGCATAAAATAAGTTTACCCAATATTCAAATTCCGATTTTTAATGGTCAATTTTCAGAATGGAATTCGTTTAGGGATCTATTCAAGGCGCTTATCGATGGCAATAAGGAATTGAGTGACGTACAAAAATTCTCATATCTCAAGGCATCATTGAAGTCGGAACCATTGAATTTAATTAAAGACTTACAATTAACCAATAACAATTACAAAGTTGCTTTCGACATTTTGAATAAAAGGTACGACGATACATTAGCAATAGTTAATATGCATTTATCCGCGTTAATTGAAGTAAACTCAATAAATAAAGGCGACTGTAGACAACTGAGAGAATTTATTACAAATTTTAAACAGAACTTTAATTCCCTTCAGGCACTCAATCTGCCAGTAGATAGATGGGATGTTATTCTGGTGTTTCTGCTGGTCAGGAAACTAGATTTCAAAACTAAATCGGCTTATGAATAGAAAAAATGATATGTCACTTCCTACTTTTCAAGGTTTTATGGAATTCTTGGAGAAAAGATGTCGAGCTTTGGAGAACATTAGTTCTCATGACACTCGAATCAAACGAAGGTCTTGTAATCTGATAACATCCTACAATAAAATGGGATCGGGAAATAAAGGTAGCTCCATCTGTCTATATTGCAAGGGTACGAATCATGTATTATATAGTTGTATGAAATTCAAAAATATTTCATTAGGAGGAAAAAGACAATTTGTTCACCAACAAAAATTATGCTATAATTGTTTAGGTGGAAAACATGGTGTAGCAAACTGTCAGTCGAGTAGTTGTCGAATTTGTCACAAAAGTCATCATTCGCTTTTATGTCCACGTACTGTGAACAGGAATGAATCAGAGAATCGTACTACCGAGCCCAACAATCGTTCTTTTATCCCCGGAAATTGTCGCGAAAATCGTCCGAACGAAATTGAAAATTCTTCTATTGAACCTCAGGGTGTGTCAGGGTTACATACCAATATTAACAGTCTAAATATGTCAGAGAAACCCCAAGTTTTGCTAGCTACCGCGACAGTCAAAGTTATGAATTCGAGGGGCGAAAATGTATTCGCAAAGGTACTCTTGGATACCGGGAGCCAAATGTCTTTTATCACTTCGAACTTCGTAGAAAAACTAGGTCTGAAAGGTAGATATGAGGTTTTCAATATAAGCGGTATATCTAACATAACAACAAAAACTTCTGAAGTGATAGATATTAAATTTCAGTTTTCAGGCTCTCAGATTTTCAACATTTCTTGTGTTGTATTGGATAAAATCACCACGACAATTCCTCAAGTTTATATTGATAGATCTAATTTAGGCATTCCCACACATCTTCATTCAGCGGATAAAAATTTTTATCAACCAACAGAAATTGACATTTTGATAGGTTCGGATTTATACTATGATTTGATACTTCCAGATATTATAAGGTTGGGCACAGGCAAGCCTATATTACAAAATAGTCGTTTAGGTTGGATTATTGCAGGAACTTTATATTCATCCAATGTGGTCACGTTGAGATCTCCAGTTACTAGTTCACATATTTCTTTATTTTCATGGGGAGAAACCGATGTTGAAAATTTTATACCGCGTTTTTGGCAATTAGAGGAAGTGATAAATAAACGTGAATTAACTCATGAAGATACCATATGTGAAAAACGGTTTTTGGAGTCTGTTCGAAATTCGAACATTATTCTAAAAAATATTCATCTTAGATAATAAGGAAAATTCCATTTAAATTATTAATCAAAAGTGGGTCACGACCGAGTGAGCCGCCGATCGACCAAAATCTGCTGACTGGCTAGAAACAATTGATGCAATTGGTGCAACCAGGGACTCCGCTAGTGAAATGATACCAAATAAGGCAATGTTATTTTTATCGTCAATATTCAATTTAGTATATAAGATTAGATTGTAATCAATAAAGACATCATTCATCATTAGTCTGATCAATACACCTCTTCGGCAATTGTGGAGTTAAGACATCCCTTGAACGTTCTGAGTCTGGTCGTTCAGTTGCCTCAACCTCAAAGCAAGTGTTGTTTCAAACCAAAGAAACAACATTGTTTGGTCCTTCGAGCCGGATTGAGAGAAAGGATTTACGACCCTAATCTCGATCAAATCTTCAACGCCTGTGGGGAAGCCTTCCAGAGCCAAATCCAGCGCCAGCAGAAGTCCTCCAGAGCCAACAACAGCATCCGTGAAGAATCCATCCAGCGCCAACTACGAGCCAGTGAACTAGCCTTCCGGAAAAAAAAAATTCTTCAAAGCCGAGATATCATGAACCCTTCAACCAAAATGGAAGAGAAATTGGGAGAACAAATTACTATTGGCCAAGACCTGAACAAAATATTATCTTCACTCAAGAAAGATGGGTCTGCACGCAAAACAGAGGAATACTTCAAGAAGAAATTCATGGCGGCCACAGATCTACTGAACAATTTTCAAGAAAATCATAACGAACTCCGGAAATCCCTTGATGAAGAGCATTCCTACTTCAAACAAGATTTACATGGGCAGATATCCAAATTCTACCAGGAAATCAAGAACTATATCAATACATGGCAGAAGTCTAATCCGATGTCAGAAGAAGTCAGCTTCCAACACCCTTCCATCCTTCAAATTCAAATAAAATTGGGTTTATTCAAGAAGGAAATGAAAAGGGCACAAGATAAAATAAAAAGCCCAAAATATACAACTTCCTTGAAGAAAACCTAACCAGGATATGGCGGGACATAGAAGCACTCTATGAACAGATGCTAGCTATCAATGAAGAAGAAGTAATCAAATACAAGAAAACCGGAGTCTTCGAAAAATATAGAACTAAATATGAGTAAATCATAGAAGAAATAATCACTGCTTCTCCTACTGATACTAAAACATTCCAAAACAAAAACATTTCCATAAATTTACCACGGATCAGCATCCCTACCTTCACTGGTGACTACTAGACTTGGATCACATTCCGAGATATATTCCTTCAAACTATACACCAAAACCACGAACTAGGAGACGCTGAAAAAATGCAGTACCTGAAGAGCCAAACCAGGGGTGAAGCAGCGAAGCTCATTCAACATTTAGAAGTATCGTCAAGAAACTACCCCATCGCCTGGGAATTAAAAACGAGGAGGTACAACAACAACAGACTTCTCTTCAGCAAGTACGCCGACAACATCTTAAATCTACCAATTTTGCAACAAGAGTCGGCAGCATCCATTAAAAAACTTCACGACACTGTTCAAGAAAATCTCAGAGCCATTGAAAATATGGGAATCACAGCCGAACAATTGGGTAGCAACATAATAGCGCATATGCTGCTAAAGAAATTAGACAGCGATTCAAGAAGACTCTATGAACAATCTACCACAACACATAAGGATATTCAAGAACTGGCAGACCTCTTGGAGTTTCTAGAAAATCGATTCCAATCCCTCGAAGCACTTCGAGGCACAATCAAAAAATCGGATCATCCATCAACAGGACAAAGGCATAAGTTTCAAAACTACCATACTGACTTACAATCATGCAGTTTATGTGACAGCAACCATGAAACTTATCGCTGCCAAAAATTCAAGGATATGTCAGTAAAAGAACGAAACGACTTTGTACGAAAACAACACCTCTGCAAGAATTGTTTGAAGCATCCGAGCAATACGAAATGCCCAAGCAAGAATCTCTGCTTCAAATGTAACAACTTTCATCACTCATCATTGCATTGGGAAAATTACCGGAACTTTAAAACAAATTTCGGTCAGCAAGGACAGAAGCAAGAGACGTCCAGAAATCAGCGCACAAGAGAGCATGAAAATGGATTTGGGTCCCATCTAGGAAAAGCTACAAATAACAATGATGGACCAACCATCCCCATCCTGGCCACAGCATTCGTCAATGTTATAAACAACAAAGGATACCAAGAACTTATGCGAGTCCTTATTGATCCAGGCTCCCAAGTATCATTTATAACTGGAGGAGCCGCAAGTACCTTAGGAATGCCCAAGCAAAGGCATCATGCAAACATAACAGGGTTAGGATCTTGCGACGCAGGTACTTCAAAATGGAAAATCCACACCGTGATGAAACCAAGATTCTCAAGCGACTTCAAAATACAAGCCGAGCTATACATCCTACCAAAATTGACCAGCTCCATGCCTCAACAACCGATAACTGCTGATGAAAATTGGAACAATGTAATCCTTGCAGATCCCACTTACTTCAGACCCGGAAAAATCGACATTCTCCTAGGAATCGACTTATACACGGAAATCGTACAGGATGGTGTTAAAAAATCTAAAAATGGTCTGCTTGCACAAAACACCGAGTTAGGATGGATTCTCTCTGGTAGCACATCAGCTGGTCCGAAACTCCAAATAACCAGTATGATTGCCACCACTGCACCGGAAACACAGTTAACAAAATTCTGGGAAATAGAAGAAGCGGATACTCTCACAAACAACAATACCCAGGAAAGCCCCTGCCAAGAATTCTTCAAGAAAACTTATACAAGAAATCAGGATGGTACATATACTGTTCAACTGCCATTCAAGGAGAAGGAACAATTGCTAGGCCAATCAAGAAAAACCGCCATCGCTCGACTTTTGCAAATAGAGAAGAAGTTCGAGAAGGACGAGAAATTGGAAGCAATGTACAAGGAATTCATGTGGGAATATATCGAACTAAAACACATGACTCCAGCAAATCAGACGAACAGCACAAGATACTACATTCCGCATCAAGCAGTAATAAAAGAGGACAGAGAAACAACAAAACTGCGTGTCGTATTCGACGCGAGCCAGAAAACTAGTACCGGAATCAGTTTAAATGATATATTGCACACTGGTCCCAAGCTTCAACAAGATTTGATTGATATATTATTGAGATGGAGAAAATACGAAATCGCATTGACTGCAGATGTGGAAAAGATGTACAGGCAGGTCAAACTACATGAAGATGATCAAAGATTCCACACTATTTTATGGAGGTTCAACAAAAATGACCCAATCCAGGAATATCAACTCACGATAATCACCTACGGAACCGCTCCCGCTGCCTACCTTGCTATAAGGACCATGCACCAATTAGCCATGGATGAATGCGACAAATTCCCGAGAGTTGCGGAACTGATACTTGAAGACTTCTACGTCGATGATTTTCTCTCCGGTGCCCACAATAAAGAAGATGCACAAAAAATCAAACAAGAAATTAAAACGCTACTTCTCAAGGGAGGATTCAACATTCGAAAATGGAAGAGCAATCTCACATTAAATGATGATACGTCCTTTCAAGATTTCGACAGCAGAGAGGACATAACCAAAATTCTGGGAATTAAATGGTCACCACAAAATGATAACTTCCAATACACTATTAAACAAACTTCCAACCGAACAAACACAAAAAGACAAGTGCTATCTGAAATTGCTTCAATATTCGATCCATTAGGTCTCATGGCTCCAATTGTGATCAAGGCGAAAATAATCATGCAAGATATATGGAAAACCGGCAAAAAATGGGATGAAACTATTCCTACAGAAATCCAAACAGCATGGGACAAATTCAAAGAAGAACTACCAATAACAGAAAACCTGCAACTACCACGATGGTTTCAGTATAATCCAGAACAGCCCATCGAACTACACGGATTCTGTGATGCATCGCAAAGAGCCTATGGAGCAGCAATATACGCCAAAACAGTCATGAAGGACAATGCCCAGACAACATTACTGGTAGCCAAAACAAAGGTTGCACCCGTGAAAAACAAATTAACCATTCCCCAATTGGAACTTTGTGCCGCAACATTATTGGCGAAACTAATGAAACGAACAATTACAGCCCTGAAAATCGCCGACATAAATATTTACACATGGTCAGACTCAAAAGTTGTGTTAGCCTGGTTACAGAAAACTCCGAGTAAGCAAAACGTCTTCATAGTCAACAGAGTCAACGAAGTTCATCGGTTACTAGGTCAAGTTCAATGGAACTACGTGAAATCGGAGGAGAATCCAGCTGATTTACTGTCCAGAGGCGCGCTACCAAGTAAACTCCAGAAAAATACACTATGGTGGAATGGACCTGCGTGGCTCAAAACATCAAGTGATGAAATCAAGACAACTGAAGGGATTCCAAAAGAAATCGTTATAAATAACGAAGAATTTCAGGAACTAACGGTGTTTACCACCAAGACCAAAGAACCTCTAGAATTGTTAACAAAACTTTCATCCTGGAGGAAGACAAAAAGTGTGATGGCTTATTGCAAAAGATTCATAGACAATTGCAGATCTAGAAATGCGACCGAGTTACCAACAAAGCGATTACCTCCATTCATCACACCGACCGAACTTCAATGGGCAAAAACAACACTCATAAAATTGGTCCAGAATGAACATTTTCAAGAGGAATTAACCAGATTAAACAACAACCTAACTATCAAAAGAACTGATCACCTTAAAAACTTGGATCCCTACATAGATGAAGAGGGAGTGCTTCGTGTTGGAGGTAGATTACAAAACTCATCACTAAGCTTCAACCAAAGACACCCAATAATTCTACCGACAAAATGCCATCTGACCGACATAATTATCCGAAACGCACACTACGAAACCCTGCATGGAGGAACACAGCTGACATTGAATCAAGTTAGACAAGAATACTGGATACCGCATGAAAAAATAAAGTCAAACACATAATAAGGAGTTGTGTTATATGCACTCGATACCGTTCCACTCCATGTGTCCAGAAAATGGGAAATTTACCCAGAGAAAGAGTTAATCCATCTCACCCATTCACTAATGTTGGGATAGACTATGCTGGCCCGATACAAATGAGATTATCTAGAGGTAGAGGATCCAAATCCTTCAATGGATACATCTCCATCTTCGTCTGTCTTGCAACAAAGGCAATACATCTGGAAGCAGTAAGTGACCTTTCTACAGAAGCATTCATGGCTGCCTTCAGAAGATTCACTTCGCGACGAGGATTATGCTCTGCAATATTCAGTGATAATGGAACCAATTTCATCGGAGCTAAACGTATACTGGATAAAGAATATCAAGAAGCCATTAATGAAGGTTCAATCGAGAAGGCATTAGCAGAGAAATCGATAAAATGGCACCGCATACCACCTGGCAGTCCTCACTTCGGCGGATTATGGGAAGCCGGCGTAAAATCTATGAAGTTTCACCTACGACCACAAATTGACCTTTGAAGAAATGAGTACACTCCTATGTCAAATAGAAGCATGCCTCAATTCTCGCCCTCTTATCCCAATCACTGAAAACCCACAAGAATTAGATGTGCTGACGCCTGGACATTTTCTCATAGGAAAATCACTACATTCAATCCCTGATCCAGAGATCAATGAAAAGAATATCACCCTACAACATAGATGGGGGCTTGTACAAAAAATGAAACAAGATTTCTGGAAGAAATGGACATCGGAATATCTCTCCAGATTACAACATAGGAGCAAATGGACGGATAAAAAAGAAAACATCAAAATAGGAGATATCGTACTGGTCAAACAGGACAACATTAATCCCAACTGTTGGCCCTTGGGAAGAGTGACGCAGAGTCACCCAGGAAACGACGGATTTGTGAGAGTGGCTACGATACGATGCAAGGATGGGAAAGAGATCAGAAGACCTATAACCAAAATTTGTAAACTTCCGGTTGAGCAAGAAGAAAGAAGAATCGATAAGACTAAGAAAGTCGGATCTTCCTCGAACAGTGGACTGATACAAACATTAATGATGGTCACGTTACTATGTGTAGCCAATACTAAAAACGCAACAGCGCACCACACAATTCACAAACTGCCGCCTGGATTCTACGTGGAGCATTTAGGCAAAGCATACATAAATGGAGGAGAGTTGAAATTATCAACACCGTTTTCTCTTGATCAACTACACTTAGACCGAAAAAATCTTAACAGAACAGTTGAAAACTTTCGAGGGTTATGTACTACAGCTTCCCAACTATCGCAGACAAATCACTGTCACGAGTTTCAACATCATATCGCAGAAATGAAGTATGAAAATAACCTGCTCATCGACAGCATCCAACATCTATCATCCAGATCCAGGAGAGGAATATTAGGAGAATTAATGACATCCATTTTCGGCATAAACGATGAAGTCTATCACGATATAGACGACCTTCAGGAAAACCAACAACACCTCATAGAAGTCACCAATCATCAGAGAAAACTAATGATTTCCACAACGAATGACGTGCGACAGATCGAAGAAAAAATAAGCCAAAAATTAGAATTCGTGTAAAATTCAACAAGGGCATAGCTATCATCAACGAAATGCATTTATGGTACAAAAATGTTGATGAAAACAACATAAATCTTCAAATCATTCAGAACTACCAATTAGCTGTCAACTATTTGAAAGAAGGCAATAACAAATACACAAAAATCATAAACATCTGTCATGGTCAGGGCCACATCACGGATTTACTTTCTCCAAGCGAACTAGCAAAGCTGATCCAGAAGGCTGAAACAACCATTCCATCAGACATGCACATACTACTCAAACCTGTGAGCAGGATAGAAGTCTTCTATGATGCGAATGAACTAAGAATAGTCACCTTCTTCTTCATTATTCAGAGACAAAGTTACGACATAATCAAAGTATTTCCCGTTCCGGTTAAGAAGACAGAAAACATATTTATAGCACCAAAAGTATCTAATGACTTACTAGCAGTAGAGTACAACAGTCAAAAATACTTCGAAATAAATGAACAGGAAGTGAGAGAAGCCGTAAAACTACGAGAGGGCCTATACATTTATAATCCTGGAATAGTCAAAAACATGGAGCAGCATCCGAATTGCATCATCCAAAGCATCTACCAGAAAAATGGGAAATTCGACTGTGAACTCTCCAGCATTCGAGTCCAAGACGTATTATGGAAAGAACTACTCAAACCAAATACGTGGATGTTCATTTCCAACCAACCCTCCACTATATCAAAACTATGCGGAGGAAAACGAGAAGAAATAACCATCAATGGAACGGGCACAATTCACATAGGAGCAGACTGTCTCCTCCGAACGCAAAACATAATTCTTCGAGCGAGGTTCACGAATGAGATGCAATCAACAACGACGTTCAGCAAGCCAATCTCATTGAACTTATGGCAAGGGAACTCGAATCCTTCAAACAAAAACCTCATCGAACCCGAGATAGCAATGGACAATATCTCTGCAAACATAACAAAGATAATTATGGAAGAAGAGGAACCAAATTCACATATCTGGAGGCAATTTTCACACCCTCTTGCCACAACCACTGTGATAGGAATCTCCGCGATAGTCACACTAGCTGTAACATACCTCTGTATGCGATATATAAGTCCACTTCTTCGGAACAGAAGAGCTAACAGATCCACCACGGAAATGAATGAAACAGAAGCCGAAATTCCGTTGACGGAAATCACACCAAGTTCAAAACCACGCCAGCAATGTTTCGACCTTGACCAGCTCTACGCCGAGGCAAAAACAGAATTCCAGACGTCAGCACCCATTCCTGACCATGCACTATAAAGCATTCGAGTGAGACACGAGTTAGAATAGGAAATTAGGAAATAGGACAATAGAAGTAACAGATTGCCAACACTGGAGCTCCAACATCATAGCCCGCAGCATTTCGGCCTTGGGAGTAATGTTCGAAATTCGAACATTATTCTAAAAAATATTCATCTTAGATAATATGGAAAATTCCATTTAAATTATTAATCAAAAGTGGGTCACGACCGAGTGAGCCGCCGATCGACCAAAATCTGCTGACTGGCTAGAAACAATTGATGCAATTGATGCAACCGGGGACTCCGCTAGTGAAATGATACCAAATAAGGCAATGTTATTTTTATCGTCAATATTCAATTTAGTATATAAGATTAGATTGTAATCAATAAAGACATCATTCATCATTAGTCTGATCAATACACCTCTTCGGCAATTGTGGAGTTAAGACATCCCTTGAACGTTCTGAGTCTGGTCGTTCAGTTGCCTCAACCTCAAAGCAAGTGTTGTTTCAAACCAAAGAAACAACAGAGTCGGTAGAAAAGGTATATAACGGATCGTTTAAGGTTGATATTCCTTTGAAATCAGAAAACGAGATAAATAAATTAGGCGACTCGTTTTATTTGGCGAAAAAACGATTTCTCGCATTGGAACGGAGATTTTCTTCGAATTCGAGATTTTATGAAGTTTATAAAAATTTCATATGTGAATATATAGACTCAGGACACGCCAAATATGTGGAATTCGATGAAAATAATATAAAAACGTATAAAGATAAACAATTCCTTCCACATCACGGAGTTTTCAGGGAAGATAGCTCGTCAACTCGGTTGAGGGTTGTGTTTGATGCATCAATGAAAACGTCTTTCAGTGAATGACATAATGTTGAAGGGATTTCCAGTTCAGCCTGAACTTTTCGAAATTTTGATAAGATTCAGATTTTTCATATACGCTTTAACGTCTGATATACAAAAAATGTATGGAATGATTTGGGTTTCTGAAAAACATCGGAGATTACAAAATATTTTGTGGCGTGATAATCCGAAAGAGCCGTTGAAATGTGTCGAACTGCAAACGGTCTCATTTGGGACCAAAAGTGCTCCGTACTTAGCTACAAGGTGTATCAAAAAATTAGCGGAAGATATGGTAACAGAATTTCCGTTGGCTTCAAAGGCACTTTTGGAACAATGTTACATCGATGACATTTTGGCAGGCGCGAATGACATTTCTAGTTTGAAAATTCTTAAATCTCAACTGGTTGATTTATTAGGATCGGCGGGATTCTCTCTTCATAAGTGGCATTCGAATGTGTTGAATTTTAAATGTGACGACATTCATTCAGAAACAGAAAATATACCTATTTCGGATGAGTTGTTTTCCAATAAAGTGTTGGGTATTTTTTGGAACACTAAGAAAGATTTATTTAGAGTTTCTCTTCCGAGGATACTTGAAGTTGATATTAATACGAAGAGAAACGTTTTGTCAAGAATTGCGCAGATATATGATCCGTTAGGATTCATTGGTCCGGTAGTAATTACTGCAAAATTATTAATGCAGGAAATTTGGAGACTACAATTAGAATGGGATTCACCGTTACCAAGAAACATTTTGGAAAAATGGTTTCAATTTTCAACAGATTTGAAAAATTTATCTGACTCATCTATCGGTCGTTGTGTATTACAGAATAGGAAGGTGAAATATTTTCAGTTAGAAGGGTAGGGGAGAGCGGGGCAAAGTGGGATACTTAACACTTAAGTGTATCTACAAGAAAAATATTTATGATTAAACAGAAAATTTTTAGTCAAAATCAGTGTTTAACTCATTACGAACGACTATATATATTTTTCTCTCACTTTTCATGAGGAATAAACGAAATATGAGGCATAAATGTCTGACGGCATTTTGACCCGCTTTACCCCGTATAGAGGGGTAAAGCGGGGTACCTTATGGGGCATTGTGGGATAGTTACAATAAATGAATTAAGAATATAAATTTCGAACTTTAATCACCACAAAAAAATAAACTACAAATCTTTGGCTTATATATTATCATTATAAACTCATAAAAATACATATTTATATACAAACAAAAGAACAAAAACACCAACGTAAACAAATGAAAATACTGCCCCTCTGAAATATCTATTCATCAGCACACATCACACATAAATGAGTGCTTTCGTCATCGAGATCATCTTCCCCCGCACAAGAGAGGTGTGCCCAACAGAAACATTTCAAGCAACGGATCCATGCTTCTGTGGTTTCTGACCATAAGTAGCCACAGTATAAAAATTCAGCATCGGCATCATCTCCTACTGAACGTTTATCGTGTTTCTTTATTTAAAGCTTTTTCTTTTTATCTGATTTAAAATTCAAGTCCTTGGTAACTCTCTTTTTTTTCTGTGGAATTTTTCAAGGTCTCCAGCTCGTTTTTATATGGGGACTCCGTAATGATTGTTTGAACCGCTTTATTCACTGCTTCCATTGACCAGGAATGCTGTTCTATCGTCCTCTTATACGTTCGAACCATATTTACTGAAAAGAAGTTACTTTAGTTAATGAACGAAATTAATATTTGAATTGTTCTGAACATGGACAAAGTGGGGTACCGTTCAAGCAATACCCCACTTTGCCCCTTTTAATGTACCCCACTTTGCCCCTATGTGACTTCAAGTACTAAACATGAACTGAAAATACTTACCTTTTTCGTAGTCTTTCTTGAATTTTCAATAATTAATTCTATATGGAACATCCATAAAAAGGAATATAAAACACAATTATTCGAGCTCAGGATCTCGTAAAAACTGCCGTTCAATACTGAAGATTTTATTAACGAACTCACTCGTTTCAGTCTTTCAGTCACACTGGCTAAATGACTTTAGAAGTGGCGTGTTTAGCATATGAAGACCACGTGCCGATCGTTGACCAATCAAATCGAGCTATTTGAAACTCTGCTCGGCATTTCATTTGGCTGTAATAGGAAAAACCCGCTTTGCCCCGCTACCCCACTTTGCCCCGCTCTCCCCTACTCCGACGCTTCTAAGCGCGCTTATGGGGCATGTGTATATGTTAGATCTTTTTACGAGGATGGGTCGAATTCATGTAATTTTTTATGCTCTAAAACGAGAGTGGCTCCTTTAAAGGTCATCTCTCTTCCGCGGTTGGAACTCTGTGGAGCGTTACTATTGGCTAAATTAGTTAACAGACTGCTAGGTATAATTAGTGTTCGATTTGAAAATGTTTTTCTCTGGTCAGATTCCAAAATTGTATTGTGCTGGTTGCAATCTTGTCCATCACGTTGGACAACTTTTGTATCAAATAGGGTTTCTGAGATACAGGAGATGACAGGAAAATGTATTTGGTCTCATATAGATTCTCGAAATAATCCTGCAGATCACTTAACCAGAGGTATGAATGCCCAAACTTTGATTAATTCCAAACTTTGGTGGTTCGGCCCTGACACTCCTTTAATACATAGAAAAATTACGAAAAATATTTCGGTTTCACAAGATGATGAATATTTACAGGAACTAAAAAAGATTTCTTGTATGGTGAAAGAAAAGGTTGAATTTTTCCCTTACGCGACTTTTTCAAAGTTTTCTCGTTTGCTGAGAGTTTTTGCACTTTGTTTGAGATTCATTTATAATAGTAAGCATCGAAACAATCGGAAGACAGGATTATTGACAGTAGAGGAATTGCAAGATGCGAAAAAAAGATTGTTTAAATCAATTCAGGGGGAAGTTTTTTCAGATGAATTGAAGAATTTAAAATCGAATAAATACTCAAAGGGAAGTTCTCTTAACAATTTGAATTTAATAATAGATGATACGGGATTATTGCGATTGAATAGTCGTTTGTCTAATGCGAATCTCAAGTATGAACGTAAATTTCCTATTCTTCTACCAGCAAAGCATCACATTATCAGAATTTTGATAGAAGCAGAACATGTAAAATTATTACATGCAGGACCACGAAAAACATTAGCCTATTTAAGGTTGAAGTATTGGATTGTACGGGGGTTACGCGAAATAAAATCGGTTATAAATGGTTGTGTGAAATGTTTTCGATTTAATACTAAACCTAATTTTCAAGTGATGGGCTCACTGCCTTCAGATAGAGTCACACCAGCAAGACCGTTTTTCAGGGTAGGAATTGATTTTAGCGGTCCTATTTTGGTAAAGCAATCGCGAATACGACGGTCTATAGAATCTAAGAGTTATATCGCTCTATTTATATGTATGGTCACTAAAGCAGTTCACAAAGAGCTGGTGTCAAGTTTAAGCTCCGCCGCGTTCTTACATACATTGAAGCGATTTGTTGCTCGCCGAGGCTTACCACATAAAATCTGGAGTGACAATGGTACCAACTTTAGGGGTGCAAATAATGAAATAAAACAGGTTTATGATTTTCTCAAAAAACAAGTTAATTCGGATTCAGAAATTTACGGTTATTTGTGCAAACATGAAATAGAGTGGAAATTCATCCCTCCAAACAGTCCCCATTGGGGGGGATTATGGGAAGCTAATATAAAATCCGCAAAATTCCACTTGAAGCGTATAGTGGGGAATTCCCATCTTACTTTCGAAGAAATGCTCACGTGTCTAGCGCAAATCGAGGCAGTGTTAAATTCCAGACCTTTAAGTTCTATATCAAGTGATCCCTTGGATATTTCATGCTTGACACCTGGACATTTTTTAATTGGCGAACCTTTAATAGCGATGCCAGAAAGGGATTGCTGTGAGGTGCCCGATAACAGACTTGATCACTGGCAGAAGTGTAACAAGTTGTCTCAGTCGTTTTGGAAGAAATGGTCAGTCGAGTATTTACATCAGCTTCATACTCGCGCAAAGTGGCATAAACCAACTCAAAATATCGAGGAAGGTACTTCAGTCCTAATAAAGGAGGACAATTTGCCACCACTAAAGTGGGCTCTAGCTAAGGTAATAAAGTCGATGCCGGGATCAGATAATAGGGTTCGTGTTGTTAAGTTGCGAACCGCAAATGGAATTTTTGTACGTCCCATAACCAAGCTCTGCCCTTTGCCAAAGGTTTAATTTATCTTTTTTTTTTCTAATTTCGGTGGGGGGAGGATGTTGGAAGTTCATTTATTTTGTTTAAGTTCACTGGAAAGGCCCGGTGTGTTTTCGGCCTGCCCCTGTATGTGGTTTAATTCAGTATTCTTTCAATATTGGGATCGAATACAATATGTTGGTACCGATGCAGCGTACGCGATAATAAACGGATTTTTTAGAAGAACTCAGTCAGTCAAATTCGAGAAAGGTAACAGAAAAAAACAGAATTATTCAGAAAAGACAAGGCAAAATTCTCACGCATCGAAATAGCTCAAAAGGGTATCAACAGGGTTTTTAGAAATGATCTACTTATGAATAAATGGTTGAAATGGATATACAGCCCTTCATTTCCAACTAAACAACTCTGCGAAATAATTACTAACATAGCATTAATTTGAAGCCAAGACCCATTATATTTCTATAAATTATTTTAGCAAATTATAAAAAAATTATCAGTTTATAAATTTATATATTATATAATTTGATATTCTCATCACACTCAGGCAATAATGGAAAAAGGTGCTCCCATGAACAATTGTTGGGGCTTCATAGACGGCACTATCAGACCGATTTGTAGGCCAACAGATAATCAAGAGGAGTATTACTCTGGATACAAAAAAGTGCATTGTGTGAAATATCAATCAGTTTTATGCCCTGATGGAATTGTTATGAGTCTGAAAGGTGTTTATCCTGGTCGCCGACATGATACAGGAATGCTAAGGGAGTCAAGACTTACGAAGAACTTCTCCAGTACACGATATTTGGGAATCAGAATTATGTCATTTATGGAGACAAAGGCTATGGCTTGAGGGAATTACTATTGAGGCCATATACAGAACTAGAAATAGTAGGACACCCAGACCGTCAAATTTTCAATACAACCATGAGTAGTTTGAGAATTGCTGTAGAATGGGGATTCCAAAAAATGGTACAGGAATTTGCTTTTGAGGATTTCAAGAAGAATCAGAAGCTTTTACTGCATGAAATTGGCACCATGTACAAAACATGCATGATTTTGACTAATTGCCATACCTGTTTATATATGGAAGCCAGACCCGTACATACTTCAATATTGAACCTCCACAGCTGGAACACTATTTAGGGAATTGAATGTTCTGATGATACTTATATACCTAATAAAAAAAGTTTAAATTACAAGAAGAGTTTTTTTCGGCTTTACATATTAAATAAATGAAAAAACTAATCTGGAATAAAACAAAAACAAATATTTAGTAACTTCTTTATGAATTTTCCAACTGAATGTAATCTAATAACAAAAATTTATTAAAAAAAAAGTGAAAGTCCGGGTACACATCACTACCATAAATATGAGATCCATTATAATCACAGTAGTATTACCACAAACACTATAATCACAGTTAGTATATATATATATAGTGAAAAGGGGTTACAGTCCACTGCGACCTTAAGGTCTATTGTGCCCCCTGACTGAGCTGCCAGTTAGTAGCGTTTCAGTCATTTCTTAAATATAAAATAAATAAAAAAACTATTCTGAAATGAAACAAAAACAAATATTCAGTAACTTCTTCATGGATTTTCCAGGTTATGGATATCTACTTCGAATTCAAAATTCGGCCATTCGGAGCTTATCGGTATCATTCGTATATTCTTCGGTTTACGTACGTTCATTTATAAGGTATCCGTGAGAGAACGTTACGTTACGTACGCCCGTAAACTCATTTTCAACGTTAACGTTAATACCTGACGAATGCGCGTGCGTAGATGTCAATTCTTGCGTTAACGTTTACGTTCATGGCAGCACTTCAACTCTCTATTATGTATGGCAAACGTATACGCACCGAAAGATCACTCGCCGAAAATACGGGCCCTGAGCTACCTTTTAACAAGATCTAGAAATCAACCCCGAGGCCATTAGAACTTTATAGATTTTAGCCGGAAAAATTGATATAGATACAGTTGTTTCGAACTTGATATGAATCGCAGGTTCAAGGTTGAGAATTATGCAATTTTTACTGACAATAGCAAATTCTTCATGTTGTGGACTGTATTAAGCCTAAGGTAACTAGAACACGAAAATACAATGACAACAAAATAAATGAATTCAACAGAGAACTCTCAGAAATAGATTGGAGTGAACTGTACGATTTTAACACGGATAAAGTAGATGCTATGTGCACATATTTTTCACAGACATACCATTCACTATTCGAGAGATGGTTTCCATATAACACCAAAACTTACAAAGGTCACAAAAATAAATGGACAGAACATGAAAAGATCAAACCAATAAAACAGAAACTAGACATATTGCATATAATCTCAGGAAGAGTACCAAGTTTAATAGACTCATATAAAAAAGTCAAATCCCACTACGACAAAACACTGAAAGAGGTAAAGCAAGAACATTTTGAGAACAAAATCAAAAACTCTACAAATAAAATAAGGACAACATGGCAAATAATAAAAGACTTGACAAGTACCTCTGAAAAGACTACCACAAATTTCCCAAAAGAACATCCACAAAAACTAGCAGCCAGTTTAATAATTATTTCATCAATATAGCCCCTAACATAAGCAGATGATACATTCGAAAGTTTTACAAGTAGAGTAGAAAAATCGTTATACATATTTGAAATCACACCTGAGGAAGTCATAAAAACTACAAGTAAAATGAAAAACAAGAATTCTTATGGATATGATGAGATTCCGATGCAACTAATCTCTAAAACCATATACACAATAGCTGAACCAATGGCTTATATTATAAACAAGGCATTTATGGAGGGAAAATTTCCAGAGGATCTCAAGGGTTAAGCCAATATATAACAAGCCTTATTCTCAAAAAACATTTTTGAAGATAAGCTTTTATAACAACATTCATCCGCGATATTGAAGCCGCCATCTAGAATTCCTCGATTTTGAAGAATCGTAATTTCTGACCCAGAAAACCCCCATATACCAATTTTGAATAGAATATGATCATAATTACAAAACTCGTCCGCCATATTGTGACCGCCATCTTGAATTTCCCAGTTTTGACAAGAGTTTCATCATTTTCGAACCCAAATACCCCCAGATACTAATTTTGAATGGAATCGGATCATAATTACAAATTTCATCCGCCATTTTGGAGCCCCCATTTTATTTTTTTCTCTACAAAATATTTCATGATGCATTGTCACCAGGATTAGGTACACCTGCAAAATTTCAAATCAATCGGACGATTAGAAGTGTGTCATATTTAACTTGCAAGATTTGATTACAGACACACAGACAGACAGACACACAGACAGACAGACAGACACCGGGACAGGTGAAACTAAATAAAAGCTTATAATAAAAATGGATCTAAAGAAGAGTTAGGAAACTACCGTCCAATAAATATGCTCACATCCTTCGCAAAAATCTTTGAGAAATTATAAGCAAATCGATTGATATCATTCCTAAAGAAAAACAAATTTCCATCTAATCGACAACATGGATTTGTAAATAATAAGAGTACTGAAACAGCGATCAGTGAACTATTACAAACTATACTGGAAGCTCTAGAAGAGGGACATATTCCTGTGGCATTATTTCTAGACCTGTCAAAGGCTTTTGACTGTGTAGACCAGCAAAGATTACCTGAAAAACTGGAATGATATGGAATCAGAGATAAGCAACTGCAGCTGATGAAAAGCTACCTAGAAAACAGGAAACAAAAAGTGATAATTAAGACAGACGAACAGACATATGAATCAAAAGATGAAGAAGTACACTGTACTACACAGGGTAGTATCCTGGGTCCCCTGTTATTTGTGTTATATGTAAATGATCTACCAGAAATTCTGAAAAACAAACAGAACTCCAGAATGATAAACTATGTGGATGACACAAATACAATAACAACATCAAAAAACATAGAAATCAGTATTAAGGATGCTGATATTTTTCTACAAGAAATTTTGAAATGGTGCAATGCAAATAAATTACAACTCAACATCAAAAAGACAGAATGTGCCATCTTTCAGACGGACAAATCAAACTTGGAAATACCAGAAAATATAGTACTGAACAATACAAGTATAAATCTAAATCAAAATATAAAATTTCTAGGTATTTATATGGACACAAATCTCAAATGGCAGACACACACAGAACATCTGAGAAAAAAACTATCAACAAGCATATATACTTTTAAAGTTATGAAAAATCAGGTGAAAATGAATATATTACAGATCCTTTATTATTCAAATTTTCAGTCCATTATGTCTTATGGGATTATGTTCTGGGGAAACAGTCCTAACAGCAAGGGAATATTCAGACTACAAAAAATAGTAATTAGAACAATCTTTGGTATGAAATACAGGGAAACATGTAGAGGAACATTCAAGAAGAATATCATACTTAACATGACAGGCCTATATATACTAAAATGTTTTTTATTTTTACAAAAACATCCCGAGATCTTCAACCAATTCAAAAGTAGCAGCAATACTAGAAGAATTAACCCATACGTATATCCCAAGTACAAACTTACCCTATCTCAGAACAGTGCTCAATATATGTGTCTAAAATTGTACAATCACCTGCCAAGAGAACTGCAGCACATCGAAAAATTTGAAGAATTCAAGAGCAAATTGACAACATTCTTGGTAGAGAAAGAGCCCTTCACATTAGAGGAATTCCTTAGTTAACGTGTTGTAAATTATTATAGAACTTGTGTTTCTTTGACTTAATTTGTATATTCTTTGACATAATTGTAGTATTTGGTATGTTACAATAATCTGAGTTGCAAATAAATATTTATTATTAGTGAAACGATCGGTTTTTGAATACCTAAGTGTTTATTCTATGTACATGTAGAGAGAAATGATTTATCTAAAGGCAAGCTGGCGATGAATGTTCTTCTTTGGGTGTTTCAGCGAGGGTCTGCTTCTTCTGCGGCTGCTTCGGTGTAAGTGTGTTTCTTCTTCAGGGTCTGCGCTGAGAGTGATCTCGAATCCAAAACCGGGCCACGTTTATACTAGTTCGGCTTACGGTCGAGGCTCCCTATTGGTCAGGATCGGTCGTCCGTGGCCCCGCCCTCTCCGGTTGACCGTAGTCATTCCGCAGTATTGAAAACACGGTCGTTGCCCTTAACAGCTCTCCCCCGGCGCTGCTCGCGTAGCCTTCCTTTCCTAGGACGACAACGAGCTTGCTCACTGGTCGCCGGAAGACGCCGGTTCTCGTTCGCACCTTGACGACCCTGACACCTCCATCTGGTCCCGGATGTGTCTGTTCCACTACCCCCATCGGCCAGGTGTTCCGCGGCAACGCGCTGTCAACGATCAGGACCATGTCTCCGACCTGCACAGGTCGCATCTTGTTCTTCGATTCGCCTCAGGGTACCAAAGTTGGAAGGTATTCCCGAAGCCAACATCTCCAGAATTTGTCTGCGAGTGCCATACTCGCTCTCCAGGTTCGCCGATCTGCTTCGTCACAGGGCGCTGTTGTGGGCATCCCGGTTAACGATCCTAGCAGGAAATGGTTGGGGGTAAGCGCTTCAGGATCCTCCGGGTTCACATTCACATGGGTTAGGGGTTCGCAGGGGTTCGCAGGGCTCGCAGGACTTCTTCCGTGGGTGCTCTCTCCCTCAATGTTATCTTGAGTGCCGTCTTCACTGATCGCACCAAACTCTCCCATGCACCCCCTTGATTTGGTGCGCCAGGGGGTATGAAACGCCACTCCATGCGATGCAGCAACCCTTCATCTTGAAGTCCTGGAAGCCATTCCTCGTACGCCAAACGGAGTTCCTTATCGGCTCCGCGGAAGTTGGTGCCGTTGTCCGAATACATAGTCCGTGGCCAACATCTGCGAGCTGTCATCCGTCTAAGTGCCATTATGGCGGAGTCCGTTGGGAGTGATGCAACGACCTCGATGTGTATGGCGCGGGACGTGAGGCACGTGATTAATGCACCCCACCTCTTCTCTCGACGGCACCCTATCTTCACCATCATTGGCCCAAAGTAGTCCACTCCGCAGTTGGTGAAAGGACGGTGGAATGGGTCGAGTCGAGCGTGTGGCAGGTCTCCCATGGCTGGTGTTGTCGGCATCGCACGTCTTCTTCGACATAACGAGCAGAGCTTTTCCGTAGCTCGCACCGTGGACCGTAGGTGAATGATCCAGTAGCTCTGCCGTAGATCCTTAGTCAGTCGCTCCCTATTGGCGTGTCCTGCGGAACAGTGCTCCCGTAGAACCAGCAATTTGGTTATCTGGTGACGGCCGTCTAGTATCACTGGTCTCTTCACGTGGCTGGGTGTGGCACTCTCACTCGAAGGAGACCATCTTCCATCACAGGGTCAAGTCGATAAAGCCGGCTGGCCTTGAGTATGGGCCGGCTCATCCGGAAAGCTGTCTTCTTGAATCCGCCTCATCAGTTCCTTTTCCGCTCGTTCAATGTGGCGGTGTTCCAGCTTCTTCGCTCGTCGTAGGCAGATGTCAACAAATGCCAGAGCTCTCGCCGCACTCCTCACGAGTACTTCATATTTGGAGAAGCGTGTGGCGTCGGGTAGCCAGTCAACCTGCTTTGGCTTCTCGGTCACATGTAGTACTTCCTAATCTGTGTCCTAACGCGTTGTTGTCCCTGGCCATTTGCGTTCCGGAAGAAGGAGGAAGTCTGGACCCTGGAACCACCGGTCGGTCGAGCTGATGGGTGTGTCGGTGAAACGTGTGGCGTCGTCAGCCACGTTGAAGTCGGTGGGCAGCCATCTCCATTCTTCCTTCTGGGTGAGCTCCGCGATCTCGCCGAGCCTATATGCCACGAAGGGAGTGTATCTTCGGGTGTCGTTCTTTACCCAATGAACCACCGTCGACGAATCTGTCCAGTACGTCGTTGGGCCTATTTCGACGTCATGCTCCCTTTTGATGGTTTCAGCGAGTCGTGCTCCCATCAACGCTGCCTGAAGCTCCAATCGAGGAATCGTCTGGGCCTTCTTCGGTGCTACCTTCGCCTTTTCTGCTACAAGGCCCACTTGCATAAGTACGTCGTTCCTTGTGATACGCCAGTACGCTGTTGTTGCGTACGCCTGCTCACTCGCATCACAGAATATATGGAGTTCCTGCTGTCTGTGCTCGTTCAACGTGTAGCAGCGTGGAAGTCGAAGCATCGCAATCTCGGGAAGTTGCGCTAACCACGATGCAAAGAGCTCGTTTTCCTCTTCCGGGTTTGGCTCGTCCCAGGTCGTCTGGAGCCTCCACAAGCTCTGCAGAATGATCTTCGAGCGGATGGTGTAGTGGCTCAGCAAGCCCAGCGGGTCATAGATGGACATCACAGCGCTGAGTGCTTCTCTCTTGGTGGGTGCTCGTTTTCTCGATCTCACTTCTGCAGGGACTCGGCTCATAGAAGTGTTGAATCCCAACTCATCTCGATCGGCGTTCCAATATAGGCCAAGGATCTTGCTTTCTGGTTGATCTCCCCCCAGTTGCGTAGGGACCTTGGCGTGTAGCTCGGCAGGGACGTCCTCCAGAATGGTTCGATGGTTGGAGCTCCATTCCCTCAGAGTGAAGCCGGCTCGACCGTGCACCTCCCTCGTTTCCTCGACCGCCTTTCTGGCCTCTCCGAAGTTTTTAAAACTCGCTACCCAGTCGTCCATGTAGTGTGCATTCTTGATGGCTTTCAGGGCACGTGGAAAGTAATCGCCATGGACATCCGCATTGTGGTTACGGATATAATGTGCGATGTATGGAGAACTGACAGCACCGAAGATCACACTGGTCATCTTGTATTTCTTCGGGGGCTTCTCACGCTCTTCTCCTCTCCATAAGAATTGTTGGGCTGGGCTGGTTGGTCCTCAGGTCGTACTTTGATCCGCAGGAACATCTCGTGGATGTCCGCTGTAATAGCTACGGCCCCTTCTCGGAATCGGAACAGTACTCCCAGTAGTGATAGTAGCAAGTCAGGTCCCTCCAGCAATTCGTCGTTTAGGCACACACCAGAATTTCGTGCATCTGCGTCGAATACCAGTCGACACTTTCCTGGCTTGTTCGGGTTCATTACGGCGAAATGGGGCAGGAACCACTTGACCAGGCTGTCTTCTTCCGATCCATTGCACGCCACTGCGTAACCTTTTCCCAAAGAGGTTCTTGATCTGCCGAGAGTATTCCATCTTGAAGGCTGGGTCTGCGTCCGTCTTTGTTTCGACGTTCTTGTGTCTTCGCAGGGCCTGGCTGTAGCTGGGTGGCATAACGACATCGTCCCTTCTCCGTGGTAGTCCTACCTCGTAGCCGTCGCCAACCTTCTTTGTGGTTCTCACGACCATGGTGACTGCGCGGAGATCTGCTTCGTTCATTCTGGCTTTAGTTTGCACACCCAAAGCCTCGATTTTGAAGTGTGCTTCGACTAGATCGTGAAGTTCTTTGTCGACTGGTTGGGCACATTTCTTCGGTTGGTAAATGTGTAGTGCGTCATCTACTTTGCAGATTGCGCTGCGAGGTGTGGTCCCATGCAGTACCCATCCCAAACGTGTTTTGGAGGCAGCTGGTTGGTTATGTTTACCGATGCGAAGCACCCTCGAAACGATACTTTTCCAGTGATCTGTGCCAATCAATATCCCCGGACGTACTAATTCGTAGCACACTTCCTCCTTGCAAAGGTCCTTGAGGTGGTCGAAGCTCAACATCGTTTCGGGAATGCTTTGCTGATGTAGCCTCAAGTCCTTTATTGTCCTTGCCCGGACTTGGTACTCGTCGTTCTCTTTAACACCCCGGATCTTGACGGTCACTAGTTGGCTCTCTGCTTCTTCCTGGGACATGTTGACTCCCCTCAGGTGAAGAGGCCGCAGAGGTCCACTCGCCCCTATGCTGGCTGCCAGTTCTTCGTCGATCAAGGTTACCGTGGCCCCTTCGTCTAAAAAGGCATAAGTCTTCTTGTCGCCTCTGGGCCCGGATATGACGATCGGACACATCTTCAGCAGTACCTTCCTTGGTACTGCGGGGGTCTAGATGCCACTGCCAATACCGCTTCTTGGTTCGGGGTGTCAGCTGGCTCCACGGGCTCGGTCTTGTCCACGTCCTGGTGAAGCGTCGAATGATGAGGGCGCCGACGGTTGTTCACCCCACACGGTTTCGCTTGGCACACTGCGCGACGATGTTGCTTTCGTGCGCACTTGAAACATATTCGGTTTCCACGCACCACTTGCCACCGTTGTTCGACCGATAACGCCGTATACGCCGGACATTCCGTTAGCACATGATCCCGCTCGCACTTTGGACACTGGTTCAGTCTCTCATCTTTGTCGTCTGCCGTGTTGTATATCGGCGCACTTCTTCCGGTCGGCACTGTGGGGCGTGGCGCACTTCTTCGGGTTGGCACTGAGGGGCGTGACGCACTTTGAACACTCGCGACGCTCGAGGGAGGCACGTACGTGTATTGCAAGGCCCGAGCCGCTTCCCTCATCAGGAATCGCGACATCACGACGATCTCCGGTTCTGCCGTACCCTCTTGTTCGTACACATAGTCGCACCATCGCGCACGTAGATGCGGACTCAGCTTTTCCAGCACTTCGCGTGTCAACATCGGGTTGAACAGGTACCCTTTCCGGTCGATGGTCTTCAGCATGCACACGATGTTCTGGATCTTCGCCGCGAAGCTGTTGAGGTCTGTAGCATTCGAGGTGGGCTTCGGCAACTGCTTCAGGTCTCTAAGTGCCCTGTCGATAATCACCTCCGGTCTACCGAAACACTGCCTCAGGGTATGCATCACGACGTCTGGATCCACGGCAGTGTGTAGCAGTGCAGACATCATGTTCCTTACTTCTCCTCTCAGGCAGCTTCGCAGTCTCTGGAGGTTCTCCGCCGCCGTGAGATCATACAGCTTGCTGGAGTCCCGGTACGACGCGTAGAAGGGCAGCCACTCGTTGATGTCGCCGGAGAAGATGGGTAGGTCAACATGACGTGGCCCCGGTCGTGTCATCTTCTCCAGTGTGGCTGCGAGTCGATCAATTTTTTTTTTTAATTATAGGAGAGGTGAATCTTACATAAGATACCCAGTCTTTCTGGGTCGTGTCGGATTTTTACCGACTAAACACCTCTTCCGTTGTTAGGTTCCGGGCATAAGCCTATAAACCTTTCATCTTCTCATCTGTTATTTTCTCTTTCGCATTCTTTTATGCTGACTGTTTGTGTTCATCCTTCAATTGGATATCTCTCACTAAGTGTGGAGTTTTATATCCTCATTTTCGCAATTGGTCTCTAGGTCTTTTGCGGTAAATTCTCGCTGCTTTTTCATCTTCAGCGGGGTCATAGTCAACTAACCTTCTAAAGTCGTCATTTGGATGTTCACTAGCTCTTTCATAGGCTTTTGCAGCTTTTCGCTTGATGAATGTAGTGATGGACTCCCATTTTATGTCTTTTCGGATTTGTTCATTCCTAACAAACCAGGGGGCGTCTAATGCCCATCTCAGAAATTTGTTTTCTGTACTTTGTATCCTCTTTATATGGGTTCTCGCTGCATATCCCCATGCTGTTGATCCATATGTTAGCTGCGGTCTGGCGACTGCTCTTATGATCCTCAATTTCGTGTTTTTGTTCATTTGACTTCTTCTGCCTATTATCGGGTATAATCTTTTCATGACTACATTCGTTTTATCCACTGCATAATTAATGTGCTGTTTCCACGTTAGTCCTTTGTCTAATATTACTCCTAGGTATTTAGCTTCACTCTTCCATTCAATTTCATTATTGTCTATGGATATCTTCGATTCCATCTTCAGTTTTCTCTTTTGAAGGAGTATTGCTTGACTCTTTTCTCCATTGATTTTGATTTTCCATCTGGTACACCATTGACTGATATCATCTGCAGCTTCTTGAAGTCTTTTGTGAATTATTTTTGTATTTCTGTGCCTAATTTCTATGCCCGTATCGTCCGCGTATAGAACAAGCAGGCATCTTGGATTTCTTGGTATATCATGTATGTATATGTTATAACGTAGCGGTCCTAGTATGGATCCTTGGGGAACTCCTGCTTCTAAATATCTGAGTGTGGAATGAATATCACCTATTTTCACACAAAAGTTCCTATCCCTCAAATAATTTCTTATTATTCTGCATAACTTGGGTGAATATCCTGCGGTTATCATTTTATATGCTAGTCTTTCATGCCATACTCTATCGAAAGCTCTGGTTACATCCAGTAGTAGTTGTCCTGTGGCTTCTTTATTCTGAAATCCTTCTGTGATATACTCGGTTATTCTTAGGAGCTGTTGTTCAGTTGAATGTTGCTTTCGGAGGACGAACTCTCTTTTCTGGCACGCTTGGCTGGAGGTGCTCCTAGAGGTTGGGGGACTTTATTGCTGTCCTCAATAATTGAGGCTATCTTTTTGGGAGGGATAACTGGCAGAGTTTTGGGACTGTTTCCTACTGATGTTCCTGGTCGAGAAGTCAACACCTAGGAATAACTTCTCACCTGTGAATTTGGGGATGTTTTATTGATGGAGAGTTCTTCTCTCAGGAGTTTCAACTCGCTGGTCAAATTTGCCATGCAGGTTGTTAGAGCGGCTAAGTTAGCTTTGAGCTCTTCATTCTCCTGTCGGAGCCTGACGAGTTCCTTCACTTCTTCACTCTCTTCTTCAGATGAAGAGTATCTATCCTCGGTTTCTATGAAGGATTCGTCGTTATCCGAATATTCACTCATGTTTCAATTCGTGATAGGCACTCCACTCCGTTTTTAACTTCACTAAAAGTCCGACGTTCACTGACGCACGGAACCAACGATCCTTTCGGACCTGGACTCAACGCACGGAAACACAAAAACTTTTTATAAGCACTAACTTGGATGCGCATCAACGTTGCGTTCAGCGCACTGAACTGGTTTTAACACAAACTGAACTCTCGTTGGTGACCTTGTTCGTCTGGCGATGTCTCGTCGTAGCTCCTCCTCCAGGCGGCTGTCACGGCTTTGCTCAAGCCAACTGTCGACCCTCTGATTCGGTTCTTCTCTGAGGGAGGGCTCTGTCGGGTGTTCTCCATCCGCGCTGTCTTCATCTTGGATGGTCGCTACTTCCGCCGCTAGACGCATCTTCACGCGATCGGCTTCTAGTTTGAGCTCGTGTCTTCTGATGGCGGCCATACTCTCTGCAGCCTCTAGTTCTGCCTGTAGCCTTCTCGTCTTCATGCTGACGTTGGATCGACGAGAGGTTCTTGATTTCACCGGTGAACTTTTCTTTCTTCGTTGTCTGGCCTCGATGTGTTGACCTCTGCCAACGCTGACGGTGGATGCTCACTCGGGATCTTCCTTGACTGATCGAAGGCGGCAGTCCTCTGTTGATCCCTGTCGAGTGATTGAACCCGACGTCTCTCTTCAGCGTCTCCTTGGCTCCTTGTCAACACCATCTTGAGTTATAGACGTGACAACGTGACAACTTTTTTGATCGGTTTCGTTCTAACCGTACAACTTTCTTCGGTCTTAAAAGATCGGTTTTGTTGTAACCTGACCGTAACTTTTCTTTCGATCTGAAAAGATCGGTTTTGGTTTCGTTCACCGTAACTTTTTTGAAATGATGATCGCTGATTCTTCTTTCGTTGGATCCGGCTCGAAGGACCAAACTGTTGTGGACTGTATTTATGAGTGAAACGATCGGTTTCTGAATAAGTGTTTATTCTATGTACATGTAGAAAGAAATGATATATCTAGAGGCAAGCTGGCGATGAATGTTCTTCTTTGGGTGTTGCAGCGAGGGTCTGCTTCTTCTGCGGCTGCTTCGGTGTAAGTGTGTTTCTTCTTCGGGGTCTGCGCTGAGAGTGATCTTGAATCCAAAACCGGGCCACTTTTATACTAGTTCGGCTTACGGTCGAGGCTCCCTATTGGTCAGGATCGGTCGTCCGTAGCCCCGCCCTCTCCGGTTGACCGTAGTCATTCCGCAGTATTGAAAACACGGTCGTTGTCCTCAACACTTTCTTTTATTCGAATAAATTATCTTGCATTTTATTTTGACGAATTCGCTTCCGCAAACGGAACACAATATGAATTATCAAGTTATTGGATATGCTATTGGAAATCAATTGAAATATTATCCTTTTCTTTTATTTGAATATAGGTACACATGGAGCGAATTCAAAAGAAACTTCGATGTTGAAGAAATATTTTGTTTTATATACATTACAGTCTAAACAGAAATATTGGTAGGTATAGATACAGCAGTGTGTGTTTCGAACTAATTGATTAACTATTGAAATTTTTATCATTGTCTGGGAAACGACAAGACGAGAGTATTAAAATGATGTTTCTTTATAGAATGAATGTATAATAATTGTTTGGTGTAGCATTGAAGTGATAAAAAGCTCCATCAGTCATAATGTTCGCAAAAATAGAGGTATTATCATCAGGAATTCTGTTTGTCGATGATATTTCCTTACAGTTGTCAGTGTTCTACATACAGGGTGGGCTTTTCAAAACGAAACAGACGAGATAACGGGCGGAATAAATTTATTTCGAAAAAATGCTCGGACACGTCGATTTTTGTTACGAAGGGAACATCTTTTGAGGTCAAATTCACAACTATATCGCTTCAACCCTTAGTGTTAGAACACCAACCCCTAAATTTTGAATAAGAAAGATAGGGTGAGTGATACCTCATTTGAAAGGTCTTTTTATCATGAATTCAGCGTAATTTTATTCTCATTTAACGCATTCGTTTTCGAGATATTCAATTGTGAATTTCGTACAGTACCATTCATTCCGTTAACCATGCTATGTGAATTCATCAATTATTTGACTAATTATTCATTGTTAAAATTTTAACTTTATATTTTGATGTCTGGTGTTGGCAGTTATGGAGTTTCATCGAATCTACAGAATGAATGAATAATAAATTCGATTGATTCCGACAGCTTACTTGACGACAATACCATCTTTGTTTCAACTTCAAATGTCAATATCTCAAGAATCAATGAATCCAATGAAGAAAAATCAATATCCTGAATTCAGAATAAAAGGACCTTCCAAATGAGGTATCACCCACCCTATCTTTCCTATTCAAAATTTAAGGGTTGGTGTTCTAACACTAAGGGTTGAAGCGTTATAGTTGTGAATTTAACCTTAAAAATTGTTCCCCTCGAAACAAAAATCGACGTGTCCGAGCATTTTTTCTAAATAAATTTATTCCGCCCGTTATCTCGTCTGTTTCGTTTCAAAAAGCCCACCCTGTATGCATATTCATACTTTTTTCTAGATTTCTTTGGCATTAATTCCAATGAAGTAGTATTCACTGCCTCAACCAGCTCAGGAGGATTCCCAGAAATGGAAAATTCATAATCACTCATCATTTTACACTGTTTTGTCTTCGAAAACACAAGCAATTAAATAATTAATATTCAAGTTTGAGAATTCAACATTAATACTTTTCCATAGTAACGCAACCAAATACATTTCGAATTTCAAAGTTCCATTTATTAATGAATGGACTTATTCGCGATTTTTTTCAAAATTGATTAAAATCTGTCGAATTTCAAACGATTTGCGAAAAAAAAGTATGTTTACCTTGTAGAAATAACCACATTCCTGGACTATTGCTAAGTCTCGGCTTACACCATCATCACAATCGTCCAGGAATGTAAGGCTTTTCCTACCTGTACTATGTACTATTTTTTATATGTGATTGGAAATGATTTGAAATATTATCCTATAAGAATAGACCGAAAAAAAATGTCGGTGTAGCTGGTACGTGCGCTGACTCGTCGGACTTTTCTGGAGTACCGAAACGAGTATGGCTGTATGTGGGACGTGTGGGCGGAAATGTTGAGGAGAATCATATTGAGAATCATCTCAAACAAAAATTTCCAGGAGGACATTTTGTCAAAGAGAAGCTCCCAAAGCGTGCTACAGCTGATACGGTGTCGTTTAAGATTGGTGCGGATTTGTCATTGTTGGACGATATCTATAAACCTCAAAATTGGCCATTGGGGGTGATCATAAAACGATTTAGATTTTTTCGGGGATACCAATAGGGGAAAGTGCTGATAACTTTGTACTGATGAAAAAAAGATGAATAAGCTTAAAACCGATGCGATATTGAATTTAAACATCCAGTGCCTTAGCAACAAATTAGATCAAATGGATTATGTATTGAATACAGATGTACATAAAGTTAGCCAAACAACTTTCGCGAATCAAACTCGGAATAGCTCAAAATTTTGCCGTTATTTATCCGTAATTTATCCGTGAAAAAATTAATTTTGCCGCTCTCATATTTAAAAAGATATGGGGTGTGTCGCTAAGTTGATATAAAGTTGGCGACACAACTTTTCAAAAAATGGTTTCAGCACAAAACGAAATAGCTCATCTTTTTCAGTGATTTATCCGTAATTTATCCGTGAAAAAATTAATTTTGCCGCTCTCATATTTAAAAAGATATGGGGTGTGTCGCTAACTTGATATCAAGTTGGCGACACAACTTTTCAAAAAATGGTTTCAGCACAAAACGAACTAGCTCATCTTTTTCAGTGATTTATCCGTAATTTATCCGTGAAAAAATTAATTTTGCCACTCTCATATTTAAAAAGATATGGGGTGTGTCGCTAACTTGATATCAAGTTGGCGAAACAACTTTTCGAAAAATGGTTTCAGCACGAAACAAAATAGCTCATCTTTTTAAGTGATTTATCCGTAAATTATCCGTGAAAAAACAAAAGTTGTATCAATCAAGGTTTTGAAGAAAAATGACAAAATCTGATTGATCGATCAGCAGCCGACGGAACATGATTTATGCATTTTTCTCGAAAACTACGCGAGCAATTTTGTTGATATTTGAAAAGAAGATGTAGCTTTTCATCTTTGATTTATCCGTGAAGAAAAAAATTTTGCCACTCTCGTTTTTAAAAAAATATCACGTGCGCTGGTATGTGTTCATCAAATTACCACGTGACATATTGAAAAAATGATTTCAGCAATCAACAGATAATGCAATTTATTTAAATGATTTATCCGCAAATTATCCGTGAAAAAATAAATTTTGCCGCTCTCATATTTAAAAAGATATGGGGTGTGTCGCTAAGTTGATATCAAGTTGGCGAAACAACTTTTCAAAAAATGGTTTCAGCACAAAACAAAATAGCTCATCTTTTTAAGTGATTTATCCGTAAATTATCCGTGAAAAAAGAAAAGTTGTATCAATCAAGGTTTTGAAGAAAAATGACAAAATCTGATTGATCGATCAGCAGCCGACGGAACATGATTTATGCATTTTTCTCGAAAACTTCGCGAGCAATTTTGTTGATATTTGAAAAGAAGATGTAGCTTTTCATCTTTGATTTATCCGTGAAGAAAAAAAATTTGCCACTCTCGTTTTTAAAAAAATATCACGTGCGCTGGTATGTGTTCATCAAATTACCACGTGACATATTGAAAAAATGATTTCAGCAATCAACAGATAATGCAATTTATTTAAATGATTTATCCGCAAATTATCCGTGAAAAAATAAATTTTGCCGCTCTCATATTTAAAAAGATATGGGGTGTGTCGCTAAGTTGATATCAAGTTGGCGAAACAACTTTTCAAAAAATGGTTTCAGCACAAAACAAAATAGCTCATCTTTTTAAGTGATTTATCCGTAAATTATCCGTGAAAAAAGAAAATTTGTATCAATCAAGGTTTTGAAGAAAAATGACAAAATCTGATTGATCGATCAGCAGCCGACGGAACATGATTTATGCATTTTTCTCGAAAACTACGCGAGCAATTTTGTTGATATTTGAAAAGAAGATGTAGCTTTTCATCTTTGATTTATCCGTGAAGAAAAAAATTTTGCCGCTCTCGTGTTTAAAAAAATATCACGTGCGCTGGTATGTGTTCATCAAATTACCAGGTGACATATTGAAAAAATGATTTCAGCAATCAACAGATAATGCAATTTCTTTAAATGATTTATCCGCAAATTATCCGTGAAGAAAAAAACATCGCCACTCTTGTATTTAAAAAATATTGGGTGTGTCGCTAAGTTGATATCAAGTTGGCGAAACAACTTTTCAAAAAATGGTTTCAGCACAAAACAAAATAGCTCATCTTTTTAAGTGTTTTATCCGTAAATTATCCGTGAAAAAAGAAATTTTGTATCAATCAAGGTTTTGAAGAAAAATGACAAAATCTGATTGATCGATCAGCAGCCGACGGAACATGATTTATGCATTTTTCTCGAAAACTACGCGAGCAATTTTGTTGATATTTGAAAAGAAGATGTAGCTTTTCATCTTTGATTTATCCGTGAAGAAAAAAATTTTGCCGCTCTCGTGTTTAAAAAAATATCACGTGCGCTGGTATGTGTTCATCAAATTACCACGTGACACATTGAAAAAATGATTTCAGCAATCAACAGATAATGCAATTTCTTTAAATGATTTATCCGCAAATTATCCGTGAAGAAAAAAACACCGCCACTCTTGTATTTAAAAAAATATTGGGTGTGTCGCTAAGTTGATATCAAGTTGGCGAAACAACTTTTCAAAAAATGGTTTCAGCACAAAACAAAATAGCTCATCTTTTTAAGTGATTTATCCGTAAATTATCCGTGAAAAAAGAAAATTTGTATCAATCAAGGTTTTGAAGAAAAATGACAAAATCTGATTGATCGATCAGCAGCCGACGGAACATGATTTATGCATTTTTCTCGAAAACTACGCGAGCAATTTTGTTGATATTTGAAAAGAAGATGTAGCTTTTCATCTTTGATTTATCCGTGAAGAAAAAAATTTTGCCGCTCTCGTGTTTAAAAAAATATCACGTGCGCTGGTATGTGTTCATCAAATTACCAGGTGACATATTGAAAAAATGATTTCAGCAATCAACAGATAATGCAATTTCTTTAAATGATTTATCCGCAAATTATCCGTGAAGAAAAAAACATCGCCACTCTTGTATTTAAAAAAATATTGGGTGTGTCGCTAAGTTGATATCAAGTTGGCGAAACAACTTTTCAAAAAATGGTTTCAGCACAAAACAAAATAGCTCATCTTTTTAAGTGTTTTATCCGTAAATTATCCGTGAAAAAAGAAATTTTGTATCAATCAAGGTTTTGAAGAAAAATGACAAAATCTGATTGATCGATCAGCAGCCGACGGAACATGATTTATGCATTTTTCTCGAAAACTACGCGAGCAATTTTGTTGATATTTGAAAAGAAGATGTAGCTTTTCATCTTTGATTTATCCGTGAAGAAAAAAATTTTGCCGCTCTCGTGTTTAAAAAAATATCACGTGCGCTGGTATGTGTTCATCAAATTACCACGTGACACATTGAAAAAATGATTTCAGCAATCAACAGATAATGCAATTTCTTTAAATGATTTATCCGCAAATTATCCGTGAAGAAAAAAACACCGCCACTCTTGTATTTAAAAAAATATTGGGTGTGTCGCTAAGTTGATATCAAGTTGGCGAAACAACTTTTCAAAAAATGGTTTCAGCACAAAACAAAATAGCTCATCTTTTTAAGTGATTTATCCGTAAATTATCCGTGAAAAAAGAAAATTTGTATCAATCAAGGTTTTGAAGAAAAATGACAAAATCTGATTGATCGATCAGCAGCCGACGGAACTTGATTTATGCATATTTCTCGAAAACTGAGAAAGCAATATCGATGAAATTTGAAAAGAAGATGTTGCTTTTCATCTTTGATTCATCCGTGAAGAAAAAAAATTTGCCGCTCCTGTTTTTACAAAAATATTACGTGCACTGATAAGTGTACATCAAATTGACAGGTGACATATCCATATCGAAAAAAATTATTTCAGCAATCAACAGATAATTTAATTGTTTTCGATGATTTATCTGTAAATTAGGTATTCGTGATGAAAAAAACATCGCCACTCTCATTTAAAAAAATATTAGATGTTTCGTTGACTTGATATCAATTGAGTGAAATATCCGATATTTTTTAAAATACAAGAGTGGCGATGTTTTTTTCTTCACGGATAATTTACGGATAAATCATTGAAAAAAATTAAATTATCTGTTGATTGCTGAAATCATTTTTTCAATATGTCACCTGGTAATTTGATGAACACATACCAGCGCACGTGATATTTTTTTTAAACACGAGAGCGGCAAAATTTTTTTCTTCACGGATAAATCAAAGATGAAAAGCTACATCTTCTTTTCAAATATCAACAAAATTGCTCGCGTAGTTTTCGAGAAAAATGCATAAATCATGTTCCGTCGGCTGCTGATCGATCAATCAGATTTTGTCATTTTTCTTCAAAACCTTGATTGATACAAATTTTCTTTTTTCACGGATAATTTACGGATAAATCACTTAAAAAGATGAGCTATTTTGTTTTGCGCTGAAACCATTTTTTGAAAAGTTGTTTCGCCAACTTGATATCAACTTAGCGACACACCCAATATTTTCTTAAATACAAGAGTGGCGATGTTTTTTTCTTCACGGATAATTTGCGGATAAATCATTTAAAGAAATTGCATTATCTGTTGATTGCTGAAATCATTTTTTCAATATGTCACGTGGTAATTTGATGAACACATACCAGCGCACGTGATATTTTTTTAAACACGAGAGCGGCAAAATTTTTTTCTTCACGGATAAATCAAAGATGAAAAGCTACATCTTCTTTTCAAATATCAACAAAATTGCTCGCGTAGTTTTCGAGAAAAATGCATAAATCATGTTCCGTCGGCTGCTGATCGATCAATCAGATTTTGTCATTTTTCTTCAAAACCTTGATTGATACAAATTTTCTTTTTTCACGGATAATTTACGGATAAATCACTTAAAAAGATGAGCTATTTTGTTTTGTGCTGAAACCATTTTTTGCAAAGTTGTTTCGCCAACTTGATATAAACTTAGCGACACACCCAATATTTTTTTAAATACAAGAGTGGCGATGTTTTTTTCTTCACGGATAATTTGCGGATAAATCATTTAAAGAAATTGCATTATCTGTTGATTGCTGAAATCATTTTTTCAATGTGTCACGTGGTAATTTGATGAACACATACCAGCGCACGTGATATTTTTTTAAAGACGAGAGCGGCAAAATTTTTTTCTTCACGGATAAATCAAAGATGAAAAGCTACATCTTCTTTTCAAATATCAACAAAATTGCTGGCGTAGTTTTCGAGAAAAATGCATAAATCATGTTCCGTCGGCTGCTGATCGATCAATCTGATTTTGTCATTTTTCTTCAAAACCTTGATTGATACAAATTTTCTTTTTTCACGGATAATTTACGGATAAATCACTCAAAAAGATGAGCTATTTTGTTTTGTGCTGAAACCATTTTTTGCAAAGTTGTTTCGCCAACTTGATATCAACTTAGCGACACACCCAATATTTTTTTAAATACAAGAGTGGCGGTGTTTTTTTCTTCACGGATAATTTGCGGATAAATCATTTAAAGAAATTGCATTATCTGTTGATTGCTGAAATCATTTTTTCAATGTGTCACTTGGTAATTTGATGAACACATACCAGCGCACGTGATATTTTTTTTAAACACGAGAGCGGCAAAATTTTTTTCTTCACGGATAAATCAAAGATGAAAAGCTACATCTTCTTTTCAAATATCAACAAAATTGCTCGCGTAGTTTTCGAGAAAAATGCATAAATCATGTTCCGTCGGCTGCTGATCGATCAATCAGATTTTGTCATTTTTCTTCAAAACCTTGATTGATACAAAATTTCTTTTTTCACGGATAATTTACGGATAAATCACTTAAAAAGATGAGCTATTTTGTTTTGTGCTGAAACCATTTTTTGCAAAGTTGTTTCGCCAACTTGATATAAACTTAGCGACACACCCAATATTTTTTTAAATACAAGAGTGGCGATGTTTTTTTCTTCACGGATAATTTGCGGATAAATCATTTAAAGAAATTGCATTATCTGTTGATTGCTGAAATCATTTTTTCAATGTGTCACGTGGTAATTTGATGAACACATACCAGCGCACGTGATATTTTTTTAAAGACGAGAGCGGCAAAATTTTTTTCTTCACGGATAAATCAAAGATGAAAAGCTACATCTTCTTTTCAAATATCAACAAAATTGCTGGCGTAGTTTTCGAGAAAAATGCATAAATCATGTTCCGTCGGCTGCTGATCGATCAATCTGATTTTGTCATTTTTCTTCAAAACCTTGATTGATACAAATTTTCTTTTTTCACGGATAATTTACGGATAAATCACTCAAAAAGATGAGCTATTTTGTTTTGTGCTGAAACCATTTTTTGCAAAGTTGTTTCGCCAACTTGATATCAACTTAGCGACACACCCAATATTTTTTTAAATACAAGAGTGGCGGTGTTTTTTTCTTCACGGATAATTTGCGGATAAATCATTTAAAGAAATTGCATTATCTGTTGATTGCTGAAATCATTTTTTCAATGTGTCACGTGGTAATTTGATGAACACATACCAGCGCACGTGATATTTTTTTAAACACGAGAGCGGCAAATTTTTTTTCTTCACGGATAAATCAAAGATGAAAAGCTACATCTTCTTTTCAAATATCAACAAAATTGCTCGCGTAGTTTTCGAGAAAAATGCATAAATCATGTTCCGTCGGCTGCTGATCGATCAATCAGATTTTGTCATTTTTCTTCAAAACCTTGATTGATACAAAATTTCTTTTTTCACGGATAATTTACGGATAAATCACTTAAAAAGATGAGCTATTTTGTTTTGTGCTGAAACCATTTTTTGAAAAGTTGTTTCGCCAACTTGATATCAACTTAGCGACACACCCAATATTTTTTTAAATACAAGAGTGGCGATGTTTTTTTCTTCACGGATAATTTGCGGATAAATAATTTAAAGAAATTGCATTATCGGTTGATTGCTGAAATCATTTTTTCAATATGTCACCTGGTAATTTGATGAACACATACCAGCGCACGTGATATTTTTTTAAACACGAGAGCGGCAAAATTTTTTTCTTCACGGATAAATCAAAGATGAAAAGCTACATCTTCTTTTCAAATATCAACAAAATTGCTCGCGTAGTTTTCGAGAAAAATGCATAAATCATGTTCCGTCGGCTGCTGATCGATCAATCAGATTTTGTCATTTTTCTTCAAAACCTTGATTGATACAAATTTTCTTTTTTCACGGATAATTTACGGATAAATCACTTAAAAAGATGAGCTATTTTGTTTTGTGCTGAAACCATTTTTTGAAAAGTTGTTTCGCCAACTTGATATCAACTTAGCGATACACCCCATATCTTTTTAAGTATGAGAGCGGCAAAATTTATTTTTTCACGGATAATTTGCGGATAAATCATTTAAATAAATTGCATTATCTGTTGATTGCTGAAATCATTTTTTCAATATGTCACGTGGTAATTTGATGAACACATACCAGCGCACGTGATATTTTTTTAAAAACGAGAGTGGCAAAATTTTTTTCTTCACGGATAAATCAAAGATGAAAAGCTACATCTTCTTTTCAAATATCAACAAAATTGCTCGCGTAGTTTTCGAGAAAAATGCATAAATCATGTTCCGTCGGCTGCTGATCGATCAATCAGATTTTGTCATTTTTCTTCAAAACCTTGATTGATACAACTTTTCTTTTTTCACGGATAATTTACGGATAAATCACTTAAAAAGATGAGCTATTTTGTTTCGTGCTGAAACCATTTTTCGAAAAGTTGTTTCGCCAACTTGATATCAAGTTAGCGACACACCCCATATCTTTTTAAATATGAGAGCGGCAAAATTAATTTTTTCACGGATAAATTACGGATAAATCACTGAAAAAGATGAGCTATTTCGTTTTGTGCTGAAACCATTTTTTGAAAAGTTGTGTCGCCAACTTTATATCAACTTAGCGACACACCCCATATCTTTTTAAATATGAGAGCGGCAAAATTAATTTTTTCACGGATAAATTACGGATAAATAACGGCAAAATTTTGAGCTATTCCGAGTTTGATTCGCGAAAGTTGTTTGGCTAACTTTATGTACATTGAATACAGCAAACTACAAACTGCTATGCATAACAGAGCACTGGATGTCAGATGACCAACTGAAGATTCTAAATATCAAAAATTATAGGATGGCGAGTGCGTTCACCCGCAAAAGTTTCCGACATGGTGGCAGTCTTATACTAGCGAGGAATGATGTTGAGACAACTCAAATTCCCGAAATAGACGGGATGTCAATAGAAAAGGAAATTGAAATGTGTTCCGCTTTAGAGAGATCCACGAATACCTGCTATATATGCATATATAGGCCCCCACGGGGCGATTTCAAACTGTTTGTTGATAAACTTGATGAAGCTCTCAACTGCTTCTCAAATCAATCGTATCGCAATATCATTGTAGCGGGTGATTTCAATGTGCGATTCTGCGAGAAAACAAGCGACACAATAAGATTGCAGGAATTACTCATGTCATATGGACTGCATATCATATTCTCAGAGGCATCCCGAATAACGCTGACATCTGAATATTGTATTGACAACATCTTTACGAACATAAACAGTACAATGTATGAATCATCAACAATAAATCATCATATATCGGATCATCTGGGACAGAAGTTGGAAATTCCGGTCACTGAACCCCCCACAAAAAGAGAACATAAGACCGTCCGCATTATGAATAAAGAAAGTGTTCACCTGTTTCGCGAAAGATTAAAGGAAATTGATTGGGGCTGTGTGGGTGGAGACACTGCCTGTAGTCAGTTCAGGATTTTCCACGATACGGTGTTGGATTTGTTCCGCCGGTGTTTTCCAGTGAAAAAAATTTTGAAAATGAGGTGTAATCAGAGCGATAAAATCTGGGACAGGCCTGACGTTATCGAACTAAGAAATAAAGTGGATGCCGCCCATACGATATTTCAAGTCAGAAGGGATGAAGCTTCGTTTAAACTGTACAAGGAGATGAAGCTTCTGCTGAAAAAGCTGGTAAACGATTCCATCAAGAATAGAGATGTGAAATTCCTGAACGAATCTGACAACAAGAGCCGGGCTATATGGGAGGTCATAAACTCCAGAATAAAGAACAGAACCAGCATGGTAAAAAGCGTTGACCTGTCCGAGGAAGAGTTCAACATTTACTTTTCCACTGTTGCAGAGAGGATGACTAGACAGAACATAGACCCTGGTAGGTGTGTCAACCTTTTGAAAAACAAGAAAATTGATTGTGTTGGGTCCTTCTTTCTGATGCCTACAACGATAGATGAGGTGACGAGGACGGTCTCAGAGTTAAAAAACAAATCCTCGAAAGATATTTATGGCTTTTCGGTTAGATTACTAAAGGAGGTCATTGATTGTCTAGCAGATCCGCTCACACGCCTGATAAATAATTGCTTTGAACAGGGATACTTTCCAGATGAGCTAAAATTGGCAAGGGTTATACCTGTGCATAAGAAGGGAGACAAAGGTCTCTACCAAAACTATAGGCCCATATCTATACTGCCTGCCATTTCAAAAGTCTTCGAGTCCCTGTTCAGGACAAGACTGCTCTCGTTTTTTGAGAAAATTCATTGCTTTCTGGCCGGCAGCATGGCTTCAGGAGGGGGAGATCTACTGAAACAGCCCTGATCCAGATAATAGAGTTCATCATGGAGGCGCTGGATAGCTCTGAAGAAGCAATGTTGGCCTGCACGGATCTAAGTAAGGCCTTCGATTGCGTGGAACACCAAAAGCTGCTATCGAAGCTGGAACACGTTGGGGTCCGCGGACCGGCTCTAAATCTGATGGAATCCTACATGAAAAATCGTTACCAGGTGGTGGATGTTGATGGCAGGGTATCTTCCAGAAGTGAAATCACTCGTGGGGTGCCTCAGGGGTCGGTTCTTGGACCAATACTATTTGCGGTGTACATCGACGACTTGGTGCATAATGTTGTGGCCGGTGACGAGATTCTTTTTGCGGATGATGTCACTCTTCTCAATAGAGATAAAGAAGGAATACTTCTCCATGAGAAATCAAAGAAATCCATTGATAGCGCTGTTGAATGGTTCAGCAATAATAACATGAGTGTCAACGCTCATAAAACGCAGGAGCTGGTGATCACCACCAAACGAAGTAACAAAGAAAGTATTTCACTGCTTGGGCTACAAATCAGCGGAGGCCTAGAATGGGAACAACACGTGAACGTGTTGTCTGGAAAACTCTCGACAGCGCTGTTCGCAATTCGAAACATCAAAAACTTTCTGACTGAAAGAGAAGCCCTGATAGTGTATCATGCTCAATTCCACGCAAGGATGACTTATGGCATCCTCCTTTGGGGAGAGTCCTCGGATGCTGGAAGAATTTTTCTGAAGCAGAAGCGAGCTATCAGGGTGATAGCGGGGGTAGGAAGGACGACCAGCTGTAAACCACTATTTAAAAAATATGGAATTCTTACCGTCCCATGTTGTTACATCATGGAGTGTCTCCTATATGTACATAAGAACAGGAACCGGTTCCGGAGACACTTGAGTGTTCACGGCAACGACACACGTTTTAGGGACAAATATGTGCCTCCATTACATCGAGTGGAGAAAACACGAAACATGCACGTATATAACAGTCTGAAATTGTATAACCACTTGACAGATGGCCTGACATCACTGCATCCCAATGCCTTCAAGAGGAAAATAAAAAGCATGCTTATGGAAGTTGCATTTTACTCCATGGACGAGTTCCTCTCCTATAGATTCTAGACCTCCCTGCTCAAACTTGTGTTTGTAATATGTTTCTGTATATTGTATTATTATACTATTGTGTAAACGTGCATAATGTTTTTGACTCCGTCTTTAAACTTTGAGACATCAATATATATTATTATTATTATTATTATAGCACCCAGAGATGCTACAATGTATTGCGGTCGATATAATATTGAGAGAATATCTAAAAACAGATTGATCTCCAGAAATGGAACGTACACATGGAGCAAATTAAAAAAAAATTCAATGTTGAACAGAAGAAATATTTTGTTTTATATCAGAATTGGACTAGTAGAGACCCAGTTTCCGAAGCACACCACCAGGTGGCACCGCCACAGGAAGACAATGTATTACCGGTTTCTGGCTTATTGGCCGTCATCAGATACATGTAGTCTTATCCCGAGATGAGAGCCAACTGAAACGGCAGAACTTATATTACTCCCTAGCAAGAACTATTGAGTACAGTTTTGTACAGTAGTTCCACCTAGGGGGCAAATGTCTACGCTCCATCCCGGAGGCTACCTCAAAAACTAGATCTCTACGTACATTCATTTTTCCCAAACGGAATTTTGCAACAACTCACTTTGGAGTTTTATGCAATGTACCGAGGGAAGTCGAATACGCCCGGTTCATACGGTTTTGGAGCCTGCAAATAACAATAATGAAAAGGAAGATAATGTCGCTAAGTTGGAACAAACTAAAATACATATCAGAATTGGACTAGTAGAGACCCAGTTTCCGAAGCACACCACCAGGTGGCACCACCACAGGAAGACAATGTATTACCGGTTTCTGGCTTATTGGTCGTCATCAGATACATGTAGTCTTATCCCGAGATGAGAGCCAACTGAAACGGCAGAACTTATATTGCTCCCTAGCAAGAACTATTGAGTACAGTTTTGTACAGTAGTTCCACCTAGGGGGCAAATGTCTACGCTTCATCCCGGAGGCTACCTCAAAAACTAGATCTCTACGTACATTCATTTTTCCCAAACGGAATTTCGCAACAACTCACTTTGGAGTTTTATGCAATGTACCGAGGGAAGTCGAATACGCCCGGTTCATACGGTTTTGGAGCCCGCAAATAACAATAATGAAAAGGAAGATAATGTCCCTAAGTTGGAACAAACTAAAATACATATCAGAATTGGACTAGTAGAGACCCAGTTTCCGAAGCACACCACCAGGTGGCACCACCACAGGAAGAAAATGTATTACCGGTTTCTGGCCGTCCCAGCTTCGCCCGAGTAGAAATTTGTTTCACGCGGCGGTTTCATCTTCAAAACTTCAACCTGCCATATCTTTTGATGTACTCGTTGTAATTGTATGATGTGAAGGGCAATTTTGTTCTAAATTAAATATTGGGGATAAATAACGTATTAGGTTGGATAAGGATCAATATCCAATTCATAAAAACACACTCCCAAATAGTGCATAATTTTGGAAAACATCTGATTACCATAAACAGGTAATAGCAAGTCAATCTTGAGAGATAGATACATGCTATCGCGGACTTTTTTGTAGAACTATTCAAGAGGTACATTTCCGTCATACATTGTATCCACGTAAGTCTTACGGTTTTTGCAGCGCACGTGAAAATAACTGATTTTGGCTGATTTTTTTGTAATTATTGAAGTTATAGTAGGTATCCTTAATTTTTTCGGGTGAAAAGTATAGCCTATGTCACTCAGGGATAATGTAACTTTCTAAGGGTGAAAGAATTTTTGAAATCGGTCTAGTAGTTTTTGAGCCTATTCGTATCAAACAAACAAAAATACAAATCTTTCCTCTTTATAATATTAGTATAGATAACAAATAACTGGAACAACCCTAGAATCTTGAAAATTTTGATTACACCCCTGATGAGCTGCACCTCGATAATTCCCAGTCAAATGACAATGATCTCGAACTTTCACTTCATCTGACAAGATTTTCTTTTCGCAGCAAAGGCAAACGGCTGATGAAAACGATTCAATTTCATCGTTTGACAAATGTTTCACTTTGATAGGCTCTTTACTAATACTATGATGCAGTTGATGACCAATCTCTTCGAGCTTTTTTACAAATCGAGAAATACAATATTTTCCATAAAATATTGAAAATGGGGAAAGTGAGTCATTTAACCAACTGTAGTATGTTGAACACCCTGTATATTTCGTACGTGATATAATAAGATTATTGTGACCTCCCTTTAGACCTACAGCGGCACGTAAAGCCAGAGCTCTAGGTCTCATCATTGTCAGTTATGTTTATCAAATATAATGTTATTAAAACAAGTAAACATTTATAAAATATATATAACAATTGGCTAGGGAGATTCTTCATGCAGTGATTCATTCAGAAGCGTGTACGTATTGAATGTTTGTTAGTCAACAGTTATTGTCGGTAGTAAACAATTACATTGAATGTGAATTATCATCTGTGCCAGTATGGTTAAGGAATAAATCCCCTGAATGAGTCTGCCTGGTATTATTCTTCACCATCCTTAACTGCATAACGATTGGCCGAACCTACCCTAGCTGGGTACATCACACAACACTTCAAATAAAAAGCAATACTGAACGCTACCTTTTTGATATTTCACAGTTTTAGTATTATGTTGATGACTGCTATCTTCCTCAAAGTCAACAAGCAAACTTTCTATATCAGCATAAATTACAAATGGAACAGAGAGTTTATGATGGAAATTTTTAAAACTTATAATTTCCTTTCAAGGAAATCTAATTTTACTCGAATTTAAATTCATGCAATCCCTCAAATGATTTTGCACATTTTCTTCACAAATGAAATGATTCAAACATTTTAGATTTCTTCTTTATCAACCTGTGAATTCAATAAACATTATAATCTTTTCCTTTAAGTAAAATGAAAATTAACATTTCTCTTCAATTTATATTCAGATAAAACTTTTTTTTTCTCCGTTCAAGAAACAAATGATCTCGGTAGATTTCAACCCACCGATTGTTTGAAGTGAAAATTTTCAATTCGAAATAGGTTTAACAAATCTTGCAGTGAATAATACTATAAATAATGCTGATGAATCAAACAACAAGTTTCATTTTGAAAATGAAAAAGTTTTTTACTATACCAATGGGAAATTATGAACTCCCAGATAGAACCTACGTCGTTAATATTATTTAGAGTTATGTTTAGGAAGATTACTATTGATGAAATTGAATATCAAATATTAATACGACAAAATTGACAATTATCTGGTTTCCACCAGGATTGCAGTTTCGAAAACTACTTGTTATTTCGAATGTTCATCTCCAATTATTTGAACTGCAATATTATATCTCTTGAATTGACAATTATCCGGTTTCCACCTGAATTGCAGTTTTGCAAACTACTTAAGTTCAGTCGCTCCCTTGCTTTGCACAGTATTCCTATTTCCTACTGATACCAAAAATGTCTTTCTCCAACGAAAAATCCCAAAAAAATATTAAAGAGTTCGATTCGTGCGACAATTTTGCTGAAACGGGTGATCAAAAAAGATTATGTGAAAGTTTTTTCAAGCATATAACGAATTTGACTACGGAACATTGACGAAAATCATAATACAGTGCATTGGAACTCCAGATATCCCGAATGAAAATGGAGAAACACCTCTTTACTCAGCGAGTATCGAGGGATTTTTATATGAATGTTTGGAAGGTAACTGAAAGTATTCCACGTAACTGTGGTTTGTAAAGGTTTATTGCGGCAAGATTTATTTTACGAAACACTATGAAAATGGTTAACCACAATAATATAATAAGGACGATAATACACAATATATAAAATAAAAATAACTCAAACGAATATGAATCAGCTCTGTAACACGACTATATCAAGATTAAATACACATGAGTATAATCGTGTTTCAGGATGATTCCCTCTGCCGCATCCAGATTTTGTACCAGTATATAAATCAACTGGATAGATTCTTCTCAGATATGTATCACAGGTAGCGTCCTCTGTCGGCCGTAGGTAAAGGTGACGTTTTCGGTTTGTCGCCGATCGTAACTCGCGAGAGCGCCCTCTGTCGAGATCTGGGAAAGCTATTGTGTCGATCGCTACACACTCCCCTTCCAGTAACAAAGTTACGATACAATTTGAATGTACCTCTTTGGGAAATGTACTTTTCTTCCGGATCTTGTCTTTCGCGCCTCCGGTACCAATCTTTGTTCCTCGGCCTTAGCAACAGGTTGTTGTTCTTTTCGGCAATGATCCTCGCCCTCGCTGATGACGTATGCCGGTTTTAATCTGTCGATCGTTATTGTGGTCTGCTTTCCGTTATAGTTGATTACGAAGGTCTTCTCGCTGCGCTTCACCACCTGAAAGGGTCCATCGTATGGTAGTTGCAGACAAGTTATCGGGCCGTCATGTCGTACGAAGACGTAGTCTGTGGATTTTAGGTCCTCAAAGACGAAGCTTTTCCGTTCTCCATGACGTGTACCATTCGTGGGCCTGATATTCCGAATCTGTGATCTGAGATTTTTTATGAATTCCGTCGAGTTGGCGTCGCTTGTATCCTCTCTCTCTTCTAGAAATTCGCCGGGTAATCGAAGCGGCTCTCCATACACCAGTTCTGCGGAAGTGGTTTTTAAATCTTCGCGCCAAGCTGATCGGATTCCGAGGAGAACCGTTGGGAGGGTCTCTGTCCATCGGCTGTTTTGGTGGCATTTGATTGCTGCCTTGAGATGCCGATGACTACGTTCCACCATTCCATTGGCTGCTGGATGATACGCGGTTGTTCGGAAGTGTTTGGTACCTGTCAACTTGGTAAGTTCGTTGAACAGGTGTGATTCGAACTGCCTTCCTTGGTCCGTGGTGACGCGTAGAGGAGTACCAAAACGAGATATCCAATGCCTGTAGAATTCTCTAGCGACTGTTTCTGCTTCCTGGTTTTGAAGCGGGATTGCCTCTGGCCATCGCGTATATCGGTCGACACATGTTAGACAATATCGATATCCTTCTGAATGTGACATTATTATGATATCCAGATGTACGTGCTCGAACCTTCTTGAGGGTTGGATGAATGAGCCTAGAGGAGCTGCTACGTGCCGAGTGACTTTGGACCGTTGGCATTCTAGGCAGCCCCGTGCCCATTTCCTGCAGTCGGCATTGATAGAAGGCCATACGAACCGTTGTTTGGTTAATTTGACCGTTGCGTTCGTGCCTGGGTGAGAGAGCCTGTGGACGATGTCGAAAGCTGCTCTTCGGAAGGATTTTGTGATGAACGGTCTTGGGTGTGAGGTTGAGATGTCGCAGTACACTGTGATGGAGGAACCTAGTGGCTTAATTGGCTTGACCAGTAATACTGTGTCACCTTGTAGAAACTTCTTCATCTCGGTATCGTTTTTCTGCGAGGTGGCTAAAGCTTCAAAATCTAGTGACGCGGCGAGTTCGTTCACTCGAGACAAGGCATCGGCTACGACGTTTTGGTCTCCAGGTACGTACTGGATATCTGTAGAGAACTGTGAGATGAAGTCTAGGTGACGGAACTGCCGTGGTGAACATTTCTCTGGCTTTTGTTGGAACGCAAACGTGAGAGGCTTGTGATCGGTGTATATGGTGAAATTCCTGGCTTCTACCATGTGTCGGAAATGCTTGATGGCAAGGTAGATGGCAAGAAGTTCGCGATCGTATGCTCCGTAACGAGTTTCTGCTGGTGACAATTTCTTCGAAAAGAAAGCTAGTGGTTGCCATTTTTCGTCGGTAAATTGTTGCAGTGTAGCTCCTACTGCCGTGTCAGATGCGTCGCTCACAATGGCCAGGGGGGAACCATCCTTGAGGTGAGCTAATAGTGTGGCTGTCGCTAATTTTTCTTTGGTCGCCTCGAATGCTGTTGATGCTGCTGGTGTCCAGTTGATGAGGGCCTTTCCTTTAAGGTCAGGAACCAGGAGGTTATTGAGGGGAGCCTGTGTGTCCGATATCCGGGGTATGAAACGGCGATAGAAATTTACCATCCCTAGGAACCGGCGAAGCTCCTTGGCTGTGACTGGCTGTGCATAATCAAGGATTGCAGTGACCCTGTCTGGCTGAGGGCGCGTTCCTTCGGCTGAGACGAGGTACCCCAGGAATTTCACTTCGGGTTGGCCAAACACACACTTCGTAGGGTTGAGGGTCATGGAGTATGCTTGAAATCTAGTGAAGATTGTTCGGAGATGTTCCAAGTGTTCTTCCTCGGAATCTGATGCGACCAACACGTCATCTATGTAACTGTAACAGAAATCAAGTCCGGATAATACTTCGTCGATGAACCGTTGGAAAGTCTGGGCTGCGTTTCTTAATCCGAATGTCATGAAGGGAAATTCGAATAAGCCGAAGGGGGTCGTTATGGCCGTCTTGGGTATGTCTTCTTCTGCTACTGGGATCTGGTTATAAGCTCGCACGAGGTCTAGTGTGGAAAATATTTTCTTTCCCTGAAGGATATGGGCAAAATCCTGAATGTGTCGCACTGGGTAGCGGTCTGGTACTGTACGGATATTCAGGGAACGGTAGTCTCCGCAAGGTCTCCAGGCATCTGAAGACTTCTTTGGTACCATATGTAGTGGGGAGGACCAGGAACTTTTTGACGGTCTCGCGATACCCAGTTTGACCATAGTTTCGAACTCCTTTTTCGCAGTCTTGAGTTTCTCCGGTGCCAAGCGTCGTGGTCTGGCTGCGATTGATGGACCAGCTGTCGTCTGTATGTGGTGCTTGGTTCCGTGCTTGATGTGTATTGGAGCACCCTCTGGTCTTGTGATGTTGGGGAACTCCGCCAGTAGGTCGTGGTATTTCGATGAGCCAATGATGGTCTTGACCACAGGTATTGCACACTCGGTCACTTCTCCTCGTGTGGTGAGCTGAGTGGTTCCGTCCAAGAGTCGTCGATTTCTGACATCCACCATTAGGTTGTAGTAGCTGAGGAACATTATTAAAATATGTAAATATGGACATAAAATGAACTTACAGTCTAGAGCAAACTATACTCATATCATGGATAGGTTTGTGTCGCAGAAAAACTCTGAGAGCGAATAATACGCTTTTGTTGCAAGGAGCGCCTTCAATTCTCTTTTAAATTTAATGAAACTCAATAGTTTCCAATGATTCGGCAGTTTGTTGAAAACTGCAACCGAAATATAAGAAAGCGACTTCTAAAATTGAGGAATTATTGTATCGAGCACTATATTGAAAATATTTATTTCGGAAAATTCTCCCCTGCTTCGAAATCGGTGATCGGAAGCTAATTCATCGAAATATTTTTTATCTTTTTTTTGTCTCTTTTCTTCGAAATGGGGATCTTTACCATATGCTATGACATTTTCTCTAGCCTTGCACTTGAAGGACTCGAAGTCACTCCTATAAATTTTTTTCTTTGTATTCGTCTCTTCTAAAGCTCTGCATACGTCGTCCAAACTGACATCGCATTTTTGTAATTTTTCAGATGCATAATTGATATCATTGAGAATGCGGTGCATTAAATCGCCGAGGAAAATAAATTCAAAATTCAACATTTTTTTTTCAATTTCTGCTTGTTTTTGCCCTTATTTGCAAGAATTTATTCTTCTACGAGTATTTCAGCTAAGGCATGAATGATATGAAAAAAATGAAATTTGATTGCCGAAATTATGTTAACCCTACTGGACCATCTAGTCGGATTCAGTTTTTTTAGATAGGTGTCCGATTCACCAGTGAATTTTGGCAATAAACCCCTAGATTTGATGATATTTCGGAAAAAACATTTTTCAACAACTGAATATAATAAAAACAATGTTATTTACATAATAGATCACAGAGAAAAATCAAAGTTTGAAATTTTTTTTTAGTTCAAACGCGATTTGATGGTCAGCACTGCACACCCTTGCACCCACGTAGCTACGCCGCTGCTCCGGTTAATTGGCCCGAGGGCTTCATTTCGTGCCTGAAGATTGGTATTAATTCGGTGGGTTTATTGGAAAACATACCATACAAGATATTATTTTTTTTTAATGGCTATATCTTTTTAACATAGGAATTTCACTTCGGGTTGGCCAAACACACACTTCGTAGGGTTGAGGGTCATGGAGTATGCTTGAAATCTAGGGAAGATTATTCGGAGATGTTCCAAGTGTTCTTCCTCGGAATCTGATGCGACCAACACGTCATCTATGTAACTGTAACAGAAATCAAGTCCGGATAATACTTCGTCGATGAACCGTTGGAAAGTCTGGGCTGCGTTTCTTAATCCGAATGTCATGAAGGGAAATTCGAATAAGCCGAAGGGGGTCGTTATGGCCGTCTTGGGTATGTCTTCTTCTGCTACTGGGATCTGGTTATAAGCTCGCACGAGGTCTAGTGTGGAAAATATTTTCTTTCCCTGAAGGATATGGGCAAAATCCTGAATGTGTCGCACTGGGTAGCGGTCTGGTACTGTACGGATATTCAGGGAACGGTAGTCTCCGCAAGGTCTCCAGGCATCTGAAGACTTCTTTGGTACCATATGTAGTGGGGAGGACCAGGAACTTTTTGACGGTCTCGCGATACCCAGTTTGACCATAGTTTCGAACTCCTTTTTCGCAGTCTTGAGTTTCTCCGGTGCCAAGCGTCGTGGTCTGGCTGCGATTGATGGACCAGCTGTCGTCTGTATGTGGTGCTTGGTTCCGTGCTTGATGTGTATTGGAGCACCCTCTGGTCTTGTGATGTTGGGGAACTCCGCCAGTAGGTCGTGGTATTTCGATGAGCCAATGATGGTCTTGACCACAGGTATTACACACTCGGTCACTTCTCCTCGTGTGGTGAGCTGAGTGGTTCCGTCCAAGAGTCGTCGATTTCTGACATCCACCATTAGGTTGTAGTAGCTGAGGAACATTATTAAAATATGTAAATATGGACATAAAATGAACTTACAGTCTAGAGCAAACTATACTCATATCATGGATAGGTTTGTGTCGCAGAAAAACTCTGAGAGCGAATAATACGCTTTTGTTGCAAGGAGCGCCTTCAATTCTCTTTTAAATTTAATGAAACTCAATAGTTTCCAATGATTCGGCAGTTTGTTGAAAACTGCAACCGAAATATAAGAAAGCGACTTCTAAAATTGAGGAATTATTGTATCGAGCACTATATTGAAAATATTTATTTCGGAAAATTCTCCCCTGCTTCGAAATCGGTGATCGGAAGCTAATTCATCGAAATATTTTTTATCTTTTTTTTGTCTCTTTTCTTCGAAATGGGGATCTTTACCATATGCTATGACATTTTCTCTAGCCTTGCACTTGAAGGACTCGAAGTCACTCCTATAAATTTTTTTCTTTGTATTCGTCTCTTCTAAAGCTCTGCATACGTCGTCCAAACTGACATCGCATTTTTGTAATTTTTCAGATGCATAATTGATATCATTGAGAATGCGGTGCATTAAATCGCCGAGGAAAATAAATTCAAAATTCAACATTTTTTTTTCAATTTCTGCTTGTTTTTGCCCTTATTTGCAAGAATTTATTCTTCTACGAGTATTTCAGCTAAGGCATGAATGATATGAAAAAAATGAAATTTGATTGCCGAAATTATGTTAACCCTACTGGACCATCTAGTCGGATTCAGTTTTTTTAGATAGGTGTCCGATTCACCAGTGAATTTTGGCAATAAACCCCTAGATTTGATGATATTTCGGAAAAAACATTTTTCAACAACTGAATATAATAAAAACAATGTTATTTACATAATAGATCACAGAGAAAAATCAAAGTTTGAAATTTTTTTTTAGTTCAAACGCGATTTGATGGTCAGCACTGCACACCCTTGCACCCACGTAGCTACGCCGCTGCTCCGGTTAATTGGCCCGAGGGCTTCATTTCGTGCCTGAAGATTGGTATTAATTCGGTGGGTTTATTGGAAAACATACCATACAAGATATTATTTTTTTTTAATGGCTATATCTTTTTAACATAGGAATTTCACTTCGGGTTGGCCAAACACACACTTCGTAGGGTTGAGGGTCATGGAGTATGCTTGAAATCTAGGGAAGATTATTCGGAGATGTTCCAAGTGTTCTTCCTCGGAATCTGATGCGACCAACACGTCATCTATGTAACTGTAACAGAAATCAAGTCCGGATAATACTTCGTCGATGAACCGTTGGAAAGTCTGGGCTGCGTTTCTTAATCCGAATGTCATGAAGGGAAATTCGAATAAGCCGAAGGGGGTCGTTATGGCCGTCTTGGGTATGTCTTCTTCTGCTACTGGGATCTGGTTATAAGCTCGCACGAGGTCTAGTGTGGAAAATATTTTCTTTCCCTGAAGGATATGGGCAAAATCCTGAATGTGTCGCACTGGGTAGCGGTCTGGTACTGTACGGATATTCAGGGAACGGTAGTCTCCGCAAGGTCTCCAGGCATCTGAAGACTTCTTTGGTACCATATGTAGTGGGGAGGACCAGGAACTTTTTGACGGTCTCGCGATACCCAGTTTGACCATAGTTTCGAACTCCTTTTTCGCAGTCTTGAGTTTCTCCGGTGCCAAGCGTCGTGGTCTGGCTGCGATTGATGGACCAGCTGTCGTCTGTATGTGGTGCTTGGTTCCGTGCTTGATGTGTATTGGAGCACCCTCTGGTCTTGTGATGTTGGGGAACTCCGCCAGTAGGTCGTGGTATTTCGATGAGCCAATGATGGTCTTGACCACAGGTATTACACACTCGGTCACTTCTCCTCGTGTGGTGAGCTGAGTGGTTCCGTCCAAGAGTCGTCGATTTCTGACATCCACCATTAGGTTGTAGTAGCTGAGGAAATCCACTCCAATAATAGGCTTCGAGACATCCGCTATGACAAATCTCCAAACGAAGGCACGCCGTAGACTCAGGTTCAGCGTGAGCGTGATGGTACCATATGTTGAGATCGGCGTTCCGTTAGCTGCTGAGTGGACGTAGTCGGACTTCTCTTTTCTACCTTGAGTTGCGCTGCGGGGGAACACGCAAAGGTCGGCACCAGTATCTATCAGGAACTGCATTTTGGATTCATGGTCAGTGATGAAAAGGCGGCGTAAAGACGGGCTGGGATCACTAGACGCCATTAGTGACTGCCCCTTTCGTTTCCCTGGTTGTAATCGCACGGCTCTTGGCACCTCCATGACTTCCTACCAAACTTCCGATGGTACCAGCACAAGCCATCTCTTGCCTCTTTGTTACGCTCTCTTGATTGGGATCGTGGTCGTAGTTGTCTTCGCCTAGGTCTATTGTTCTGTGCCACTTCTGCTCGCAATGCTGCTATTTCTTGTTCCAGCCCTAGGGTCAGCTGTGCCATTTTGAGGTTCATCGTTGCTTCCATGGTTTCGGCTGAAGTTGTCTCATGGATCTGTGGAACCGGCGTTCGAGAAACCTCGGCGAAGTTGTCCGCATGTGTTGCTAGTTCATCTAGATGCTTGTCTCTCACAATGGTTAATGCCACTTGGATTTGCCTCGGTAGTCGACCAAACCATAATGTTTTTAGAAACGCCTCGGGTAAACTGACATCGGCGAGACCCTTCAGATGGCGTAGGAATTGGGATGGCTTTCTGTCTCCCATTTCTTCACTTTCCAGTAGGCGGCGGTTTTCTTCTTCCTGGGAAGGACTCAGTCGACGAATCAATTCGTCCTTAATTCTGTCGTAAGCTCCAGCTGGCGGTGGCTTCATGATGATGTCCTTAACTTCCATCGCAAATTTTGGCGGCAGGGCTCCGATTATGTGACCGAATTTGGTTCGATCTCCGGTCACTCCGGCACTGGTAAAACTTCCCTCGGCGATTGCAAACCAGAGTTCGATGTCGGCGGCTATGAATTCGGGCATCCGGACGGCAACCCTATCTACCCGAGTGTTCTCTTGCATCTTGATGTCGGTGAATTTTTCTTAGAATGCAGACCTTCCTATGTCACTGGTTATTCTACGAAGATCACGTCGGTGTCACCACTTTGGAAGGTAACTGAAAGTATTCCACGTAACTGTGGTTTGTAAAGGTTTATTGCGGCAAGATTTATTTTACGAAACACTATGAAAATGGTTAACCACAATAATATAATAAGGACGATAATACACAATATATAAAATAAAAATAACTCAAACGAATATGAATCAGCTCTGTAACACGACTATATCAAGATTAAATACACATGAGTATAATCGTGTCTCAGGATGATTCCCTCTGCCGCATCCAGATTTTGTACCAGTATATAAATCAACTGGATAGATTCTTCTCAGATATGTACCACAGGTAGCGTCCTCTGTCGGCCGTAGATAAAGGTGACGTTTTCGGTTTGTCGCCGATCGTAACTCGCGAGAGCGCCCTCTGTCGAGATCTGGGAAAGCTATTGTGTCGATCGCTACAAAAGGAACAGGCAGATGGTAAAGTTCTTGATATAACAAGGTGCTGACGTTCTATACCGCTGCGGACAGAGTACACCTGCAGCATTCTTAATCCAGTATGATGAAATTAGATCTATTTTTTTGAATGACAATATTTCTTTTCTTATTGAGATCGCTTCCATTCCTCAAAATATAAACAATAACTGTATATTTTTCTGGATACAAATTAACTCAAAGTTTTTTGTTTCAGATCAGCCTATTATAGATGCTTTCCTATATAAAATCAACATCAACACTCCCTTGGATCCCACCATGATAACATTTATAGTACGACAGAATAAACCAATAGGTGATTTTATGATGAGATACCACCAGACAACAGCAATATTTGATAGTTTATCTAACATTTACCGCAGTTGTCTAGAGGAGTTCCAACGAATTAAAACTTTTATAGCGACCTTCTTTATTTTAGTGACAGGAAATTCGCTAAGCTCCTGAGAAATAAAGAAGTCTCTCTTCAGATCGAGGAAAATATCAAATGTTTCTCTGCTTCCAAGAGGAGTTTCAGAAGTGCCTACTCGAAAGCAAAGATACGAAGATACGCTGAAGATGAAACAATTAATTTTCTCTTCAACGCTTTGCATAATAAACTACCGTTGTTATGCATAGAACTTAATCACCAGTATACTCGATACTAAAGAGTTAAATTATACTTCTTGAGATTTCATGTTTTTTTTTTAAACTTTATGAAAACCGTTGATGTTGTTTTGTCGTATTAAGATTTGATATTCAATTTCATCAATAGTAGGTGATCTTCCTAAAAATAACTCTAAATAATCACTATGATGTTTTATATTAATATTAAGGTCGGCGTTTAAAGCGAGTAGGAAATCTCCTCCGATAGAGGCGTCACCGTGCATTTTATGAAATATCTCCATAGAACTTACATTATCACTATAAGTTCTATGAATATCTCTCTAATCATGAATGAAATGTACAATGGCGCTCTCTATCCGAAAATCGCCGAACTATGAAATAAGTCAATTTGTCGGTAAAGCAGGAATTTTTTCGCGCCAAAATTTGAATTTGGCCATTTTCTGTCAATTCCGTATTTCAAGTGGATCTTCTGAACGAAATTATCACTCGATTCATTTTAATCGGAAGTTGAACTATTTTCATGGGTCTTTCTGTTGAAATAAAACAGAAGCATGGGTTGGCTCATTTTCTTCTATTTTTGAAAGAAAAAAAATTAACTGTTGGAATGAAATCGATTAAAATTATTTCAACAAGAACCCTAATCCTTTCTGAGTTCACCCACAAAATTTCAGTTCTCAAAGTGAAACCGTTTTCGAAATCAACTTGAAATAAAAACACACTACATTGAACGCCCACCTTAACGACGTAGGTACATGCAGTGTTTATATCCTTCGATGTCTTATAATTTGCTTCTAAGTGTAATACAATCTCTTTTTCTTCCATATTATCATTATTATTATTGCACCCCATTGATGATTGAGGTTTTTTAAGAGCTGTTGTTAGGAACATGCTTATATCTGAGAGTTCATAATTTCCCATTTGTATAGTAAAAAACTTTTTCATTTTCAAAATGAAACTTGTTTTATTCATCAGCATTATTTATAGTATTATTCACTGCAAGATTTGTCAAACCTATTTCGAAATGAAAATTTTCACTTCAAACAATCGGTGGGTTGAAATCTACCGAGATATCATTTGTTTCGTGAACGGAGAAAAAAAAAGTTTTGTCTGAATATAAATTGAAGAGAAATGTTAATTTTCATTCTACTTAAATGAAAACATTATAACGTTTATTGAATTAACAGGTTGATGAAAGAAGAAATCTAAAATATTATTGTGAAAGATGTTTGAATCATTTCATTTCTGAGGAAAATTTGCAAAATCATTTGAAGGATTGCATGAATTCAAATTCGAGTAGAATTAGATTTCCTATAAAGGAAATAATAAGTTTTAAAAATTTCCGTCATAAACTCTCTGTTCCATTTGTAATTTATGCCGATATAGAAAGTTTGCTTGTTGACTTTGAGGAAGATGATATTCTAATCAAATTATTAAATCGGAGTATGTTTTATCATTTTCCCAATTTTCAATGTTTCCTGGAAAAGATTGTATTTCTTGATTTTTAAAAAAGCTCGAAGAGATTGGTCATCAACTGCATCATATTATTAGTAAAGAGCCTATCAAAGTGAAACATTTGTCAAACGATGAAATTGAATCGTTTTCATCAGCCGATATTTGCCTTTGCTGCGAAAAGAAAATCTTATCAGATGAAGTGAAAGTTCGAGATCATTGTCATTTGACTGGGTGTTGGGTAGAATTTCAGTTAACCAACTGAAGTGCGGTTCAATTTTACTGAATGAGAAATTTACCAAATTTCTAAATGAAAAAATGAGAGAGCTAATGGACTGTATATATTTATGAAGTTTTATTGAAACCCAACACAAATGAAAGGATAAATGCACCCAAATCAACAATTGCAAGGTCTTACCTATTTCAGCAAAACGGCCAACCAGATCTCGTCGGTTACTCCTATTTCCATGAACAGAGTGATCGAGCTCGACAAACGAACATGGAATGAAGCTGATGACATTAAAATCCGTTGCTAAAATGTCAAGGTAGGAACACTTATCCTTGTGGCAGAATAAAAACCACGCCACTGGTAACAGTCTTTCTCGAACTAAATTCGCACAAACGAATGTTCTTAAATGAATGTAATTCGAATGAATCGAAATCACTAAAATTGTGAATCACAAGAAAAACTGAACTTCTCTAAATTCACGAAAGGAAACAGAAGAAATTTAAATTGGCGGTAGCAGATATATTCACGATAGGCAATCAATGAACTGAATGAAAAATGAAATGAAAACATGCGACATATGCGCTCCACATCTGACTCTTCAGGCGCCTACACTACATATGGGATTTCCCCAAGTACTGAGTAATTAAATTAATTTTGAAGGGAATGAAAACGAAAAATTCAGAAAAATCATCTGAACCGTTCACTTCGCGTGAACACTGGGAATTATCGAGGTGCAGCTCATCAGGGGTGTAATCAGAATTTTCAAGATTCTAGGGTTGTTCCAGTTATTTGTTATACTTAATATGACCAATCATGATAGTCATTTTCTGATTAGAGCCTTAGCAACTGAAATCAAAGGAAAAATGGAATTATTACCCCAAAATGAAGACAAATATAAGTATTTCTTTCACCAAATTCATTGAAGATGCAGGTGTGAGTTTTAGACTTGAGGAATATGCTGAATTATATCTTAAAACAGATGTACCTACTTCTTTTGGCTGATGTTTCTGAAAATTTTCGATCAACATGCAAAGAAACATACAGATTAGAATGTCTTCATTATTACACTGCTCCCGGTCTGGCTTTCGATGCAATGTTGAAAATATCGAGGGTTTGGTTGGAATTACTCGATAATATTGAAATAGTTGATTTTATATAAAAAGGGGTACGTGGTGGTATTTCACAATGCTCTCATAGGTATGGCAGAGCAAATAACAAAAATATGGCTGATTATGATCCTGAACAACCTTCATCATTTCTCATGTATTTCGATGTAAATAATATACTGCTATGACTCTACCTATAGGAGAGTTTCAGTGGATAAAACCCCAAGATATTCATAAGGAAGAGAAGCACCTTTTTTCTGGAAATGATGATAATCAAGTTGAAGATCGTGGATTGTATTGGAAGTTGATCTTGTGTACACAAAAAAATCTTTTTGAAAAGCATAAAGATTTACCTTTTTGTCGGTTGTCCTCATCATTTAGTACCCTCGTTTCTTCTTCAAACATTCCAGAATTACTAACCACACATGATGAATATACAGATGAAGAGGTTGATAGTGAAATTCAACAAACCGATATACCTCGGGATGAGTATATTGGATTTATCGAAAATTTACCTTTAGAATTTTCATTTCCTTCAGAGGCTCTCCCATTTTCGTTTTCGATGATGTTGCTTTGGAAAAGCAGAATAGTATAAGGGAATATTTCAGTATGGAAAGACACAATCAAATCGGTTGCTTCTTTCTAGTGCAAAGTTATGCTCGAATATTCAAACAACTTTTAAGAGACAACGCTAATGATCTTGCTGTATTCAAACAAGATGATCTTAATCTACATCACATCTATAACGATCATGTTAATGCTGACATGACTCTTGAACAATTCATAAAAAAATTTTCTGTATGCTGGAAACATCTGTTTGGATTTTTGTTTATCTTGAAAGACTGTGATATTTATAAAGGTCGTTATAGAGGAGGCTTTCATCATTCATTTGGAACAGTTATAAATGCAACATCTGATCAAAAGCTGTTCATACCTGTTTAATACCTGTTCAGTACCTGTTTAATACCTGTTCAGTACCTGTTCAGTACCTGTTTATTACTTGTTCAGTACTTGTTGTTGATGAGCTGATTGAAGAACCATTTCAAAATGTAGAGTTTGACAGAGAGAGGTAGTAGGATCGATGTTGAGAAACAGAAGAAGCTGAGAAGGAGGTTAATTGAAAAGATGAAAATAATAAGAGCAAAGCTGAATTTATTGAATACCTAATCACCTCCCACTTCCATGTCAATATTCTTTCGTTCATTCATGTATGTAAATAGAACAAAATATTTCTTCTGTTCAACATTGAAAATTTTTTTTGATTTGCTCCATGTGTACGTTTCATTTCTAGAGATCAATCTGTTTTTAGATATTCTCTCAATATTATATCGACCGCAATACATTGTAGCATCTCTGGGTGCTAAAGGATAATATTTCAAATCATTTCCAATCACATATAAAAAATAGTACATTGTTTACCAGGTAGGAAAAGCGATACATTCCTGGACGATTGTGAAGATGGTGTAAGCCGAGACTTAGCAACACAAAGTCCAGGAATGTGGTTTTTTCTACGAGGTAAACATACTTTTTTTCCGCAAATCGTTTGAAATTCGACAGATTTTAATCGATTTTGAAAAGAATCGCGAATGAGTCCATTCATTAATAAATGGAGCTTTGAAATTCGAAATGAAATTGGTTGCGTTACTATGGAAAAGTATTAATGTTGAATTCTCAAACCTGACGAATATTAATTATTTAATTGCTTGTGTTTTCGAAGACAAAACAGTGTAAAATGATGAGTGATGATGAATTTTCCATTTCTGGGAATCCTCCTGAGCTGGTTGACGCAGTGAATACTACTTCATTAGAATTTTCGCCAAAAAAATCTAGAAAAAAGTATGAATATGCATTTGTAGAACACTGACAACTGTAAGGAAATATCATCGACAAACAGAATTCCTTATGATAATACCTATATGTTTGCGAACATTATGACTGGATAGAGCTTCTTATCACTTCAATGCTACACCAAACAATTACTATAAATTCATTCTATCTTTATAGAATGATGTTTCTTTAAACATCATTTTTATACTCCTGTCTTGTCGTTTCCCAGACAATGATAAAAATTTCAATAGTTAATCAATTAGTTCGAAACACACACTGCTGTATCTATACCTACCAATATTTCTGTTTAGACTGTAATGTGAATAAAACAAAATATTTCTTCAACATCGAAGTTTCTTTTGAATTCGCTCCATGTGTACCTATATTCAAATGAAAGAAAAGGATAATATTTCAATTGATTTCCAATAGTATATCCAATAACTTGATTATTCATATTGTGTTCCGTTTGCGGAAGCGAATTCGTCAAAATAAAATGCAAGATGTACTTTATTCGAATAAAAGAAAGAATTTGCTATTGTCAGCAAAAATTGCATAATTCTCAACCTTGAACCTGCGATTCATAACAAGTTCGAAACAACTGCATCTATATCAATTTTTCCGGCAAAAATCGATCAAGTTCTAATGGCCCCGAGGTTGATTTCTAGATCTTGTTTGAAGGTAACTCAGGTAGCTGGGTTCGAATCCCGATGAAGACTCAATTTTTTTATTTGTATTGGGTGTGGTCATTGTTACGTCATAGGATGTGGCAAGTCTTGACAAATCTGGGCAGTCTTGACGGGCCAAATTTGACAGGTCTTGACAGGTTAATCGAAACATATTTGACAGGTACCATTTGACAGGTCCATACCGTGACATCAGTATGACAGGTGACAATAGGTCCTTATCACTTTTGAAGTTTGAAACCTGTCATTTTTGACACCTATCATTTTTAGCACCTGTCATTTTTGACAGGTCCTTGACAGGTAAATCGAAACATATTTGACAGGTAAGATTTGACAGGTCCATCACGTGACATCAGTATGACAGGTGGCAATAGGTCCTTATCACTTTTATGTGACATCTTCTTCTACGACCCCTTCTGGTCATTGACCAATTCTTCAGCTTTGACGCCATCTACACGTCTACTACTTCTTCCGGTCATTGACCTCTCCACGGTTTTACCGCTCTCGATGCACATGACATGGAAGTGCCGCAGGAACCCGCTAGCTATACTACTTATATGGAATAATTTTAGAGAAGTAACTTGAGAAGAAAACATTATCACGGAAAACCATGCCTACTTATATAATTCACATCATATTCCAGCTTGTTTTTACAATATAACCTCACTTCACACAAAATACAATATTCTCTTTTGACCGAAAACACATAATAGACTTTCATAAAGGCACTGATCCATCACATTTTTCTTCTACAAATATTCACCTAATTCACATCAGATTCCAGCTTCTTTCTACAATATAACCTCACTTCACACAAAATACAATGTTCTCTTCAGACCGAAAACACATAATATAGTCTTTCATAAGGGCACTGATGCATCACATTTTTATTCTAGAAAAGTGAAATTAATTATTATTGTAATTTCCCAACAAATAAGAAATAAACTTCTTTATACGTCAATTTGCAATTTGCATCATACGTGTTTCACGGCGGCCACGCTCCACGGCGACACGGCGTCATAACCTGAAATTTCCGATGCGCGCGCCTGATAGAAACCATCGAATCCCTCAATCACTGCCCACTCTGTACTCAATAAAAATAAAATTGAACCTGTGAATTTCTGCACATAGGAACTGAGGCTAGTTAATGGAAATATTAATCTCATTGAAATTAAAAAACCTTATTGAATCTCATAGCCGCCTTAAACTAACAGTACTAACACTGAGAGTTGACAAGGGAGGATATAGCTCTTTCTCATGGGAGGGGTTATAACGATCATGTGGGGGGTAATAACGATTGAAAACCATTAAATCAGGTACACAATGTGAAATATTTTATGGGCACCACCTTTTTCTCAGGTCTTCGATACACATGGGGGGTACTCATGTACCCCCAGTACCCACCGTAAATCCGCCCTTGCTGCTTGTTACAGACTCTTATAAAATCGACATTCCTCATTGACTCTTGTGAATTCTCAGTTAATTCGAGCCACATTAAAACTCATCAGATTTGCATGAAATTGGATAAGGAATTCCTGATAGAAACCATCGAATCCTGGAACCACTCTCCACACAAAATTCCTAATAAAATCGTGAACTCTCATTTGAGCCCCATTGAAACTCATATAAGATCCGCCTAAAATCACATTAGGAATTCCTGACACATTCCAAATATTTCTCATAGGTTTTCAGGCTCGTGAATGTGCATAAAACATTATTATGATTGAAATTGGAATACCTTATTGAATCTCGTGGCCGCCAGAATCTAACAATAATAATAATAAAAATAATCTAACCTAACCTAACCTAACCTAACAATAATAATAATGAAAATAATCTTCATTGCTTTTTGTTGCTTACATCATTAATTTATAATATGTCGAGGAATTTTGCCTTAACTTTCGTTTTGAGTGCTCTTCCTCGATAAAATATATGGCAAAGAATAAATGAATTCATTTAGCAAGATAATCATCGAAAATAGTTAAACAGAGTATGGAGCAGATGGAGGCGTCGGAAAACAATAAAAAGATGCACATCATAGAGCATGCAGAACTCACAAAAAGAGAGCTTCAAATATTGCCGGGTTACTAAGTTACTATAATTTTTTGTATTTATTGGGCAACGTCTCAGTTCATTAGGCAAACAATTGAAAATTTTTGGAATCAAATTCAATGAAAACTTCTGATTCAAAGTCTTTCGAAAAAGTGGAATTTCTAAGTTTTTATTTTCCTTTCCTCTAGTTTCATGACAATGTGTTAAGGTTGAAAATATGTTTTCAATTCTGGGTAGATACACCAAGCTACAAAGACAATATAAATTGCGGACATTCAAAACCTGACTGCAGTGATATAGATCTTTAGTTGGGAAAAGGCGAGGTTTGGAGAACATTATTTTCAACACAGTGTTCTGAACTACCTGAAGATTATTAATCGAGTTACTATAAGCGGCACCCCAAACAACAATGCAGTATCCGAGAACTGAATTGACTCAACAAGAGATGCATAAATCATCATTGATATCTTACTATCGACTAATTTTCTTAGTTGGTAAAATTTGTGATACAGTTTTCTCACTTTACTACAAAGGAAGTTCACGTGTTGACTCCACTTCAAATGTTGATCCACAACTACGCCTAGATATTTTATTTATTTTAACAACGGCAATTATTCGCAAAACAGTCTGACGAATGCATAGAAATCTTATCAACATTGGGTTGACCAGAAGCCGTAGCCGAAAATTTCAGGAAAAAAGTTTTAGAAAAGTTCAGGCAAAGACGACTTCTGCTCAACCACTCAGTCATGGACTTCATACCCCCACTGGTGTCATCGTAAATCTGACGCCAAGATTGCCCCCGGAACACCAAAACTGTATCATCCGCATATGAAATGATCTTGCAGTTTTCAACTGCACAATTAATTTCGTTGACATAAATCAAGAAGAGAATCGGACCCAATACAGTTCCCTGCGGTACACCGGTTGCAACCATTTGGTAATAGGCCTACTACACGCTCAAGCTTCACGACAGTTTTGCTTGCGCAAACCGGCTTGAACGCTGAACACTGAGCGTGCGGTTGGGAAAACTGTATACAAGTAACCCAAATACCCAACCGCACGCTCAGTGTTCAGCGTTCAAGCCGGTTTGCGCAAGCAAAACGGTCGTAAAGCTTGAGCGTGTGGTAGGCCTATAAGCACGGTGACCATAATACTGGTGGTCAAAATCGGGACACATGGAAAAAAAAGGGGGGGGGGGGTTGTGTCGGTTGTTGGGGTAAGCACAATGAAATAACTGAATGAAAAAATCGTATGAACATTTTTCGAGTTTTTATTCATTCGGTTTTTCTGGATTTTCTGGATTTTCTGGATTTTCTCTTACATCTCAAGGCAGGAAAGAGTACAGTTCATTTGAATAATTAGCGTAGCTCAATCGACAATTGGGTTTTGTTCAAACCTCAAAAATTAATAATTTCTGAAAATGCTCGTTCCACAGAAGCATTAGTTCCTGGCAAAGAGAGCACGAACTCCAAAAATAACCTCAGGTTCGGAATATTTGTATCATGCACTCGAGTGTTCTTGAAAATGGTTAGCCGTCTTTGTTCAGTTGTCTTTTTTCAATGTTCCATTCCGACAAGACACTTTCGGACAGTTGGGTGTTAAGCAAACTTAACTCGTTGACCAGGTCATCTGTGGAAAGCGGGGGCAAACTATCTCGAAAGATAGTACAACTTTCCTCCAGTTCTTTCCACTTAACTTTCTTCAAATCAAGTCTGTCTTAGGTATAAAGTTTTTCCTCTAAATTTTTCAAATTTTCATGGGCAAGAATGAGGATTCCTTCCTGTGCGTAAGATTTTAGAGCAAGATCTTGTAGGTATTCATTCGCTACTTCATTTGCCGATATTTTGTTTCGCTCCATTTTCTTGAGAGTTTCATTGTGCAGGAACCACTGCCAAAACTCCCCATTTTGGACTTCAATACTTCAAGGGTATGGGTCTCTGAGGCAGAATATTGTTTGAGGTGTTAAAACATTTGAATTACTCGTTCCAGTGCTGACAGAAGTCTTAGCCATGAAGTGTTCGAATAAGACAACTCGAACTGTATAAATATGAAAATATTTGAATAAGTAGTAAGTGAGTTTTGTGTCCTCCACGGTTTAACAGGGGGTATTGTTTGTGGGAATAAGGACAAATACTTAAGAACTATCAAAATATATTTGGCGACGTGTCACAGATATTCATCTGCTTCATCAGGCCTAAAAAACACCAGAGGTGGCAAAAACATACAAAACAATAAGATAAAATTTACCTCTATAAATTTAAGCTCTATTGGAACACTTTGAACAACATTAAATGTTAACATCAGTCATTAAAATCAATCATTAAAATATCATAATCTAAAATACCACATAATATCATTTTTAGAAACGTCAGAAAAGGAATGTTCTAGAACAAGTCATAGAGTACCATTAACCTAAAAAGTAACATTCTAAAACCCACCACAGATACACTGTCAAAACCTTGACCAACATTATTTCAAATTTTTGTACTTGGTTAATATGGAATTATATAATTTACTGAGATGTTCAGTGTCTGATCTAAAATTAACAGACTTATTAATATTTATATGTATCATTTCCAAGATGTTTCTTTTTTTAAAATGTTCTTCATTGTCTAAGATCTTAATATTTGAAAAATCAAATTTATGGTCATCTCTGAAATAATGGGAACATAAAGCAGTCTTTTCACTATTTTTTACATCTCTTATATCACATCTATGTTGATTAACTCTACTTTTTAAATATTGCCTAGTTTGGCCCACATACAAACTATCACAGTCTAAACAAGGAATCCCGTATACAACGCCCGATCTAAGTTCATTGTCAATAGGATCTTTAATTCTGCTATATAATGAGGCAACAGTTTTATTATTATAAAAAACTAATTCATTATTATCTATTTTAAGAGTTCTCTTAATCTTCTGTGAGAGAACTGGTATATACGGAACTTTAAAATAAGATTTGGTTGCTTTAGGTGTCATATTCTTTCCATTAATGATTTTTTGCAGAAGTTTAGGGATAATGTTGTTGACAAAAGATTTGGGGTATCTTTTCTCTTTCAATATGTTCTTTACTTTAACAATGTTTTGGTTGTGATATATGGGGTTGCTTAAGTTGATTGCTCTGTACAGCAAGTTATTGATTGCACTGATCTTATAACTAGTTGCATGATTAGATAAATAGTTTAAGATAATACCTGAGGCTTTGTATACCAATTTGTGGTAAGCCTCTGTTCTTCAGTACGGTACACACGAACGTCCAAAAACGGTAACGAACCTTCACTTTCAACCTCCACTGTGAATTGTATCCTCTCATGGTAGTTGTTAAATATAGTGAGGGCTTCCTCAATTTTGTTTTCAGGTAAAGCCATGATGGAGTCGTCAACATAATACTTGATAAACGGAATAAAAAAGGGGAGCAGGGATATCACTACCGTGACTAAGTGGTTCATCACAAAAGATGCAAAGATGGGGCTTGCAATACCACCCATCGTTGTTCCTTCAATCTGTTGGTATGTTTTACCATCGAACACAAAATAACTTGTTTCAAACAAGAAGTCAACTAACCTTAAAAAATTTTCTCTGTCCAAGCAAGTGTAAGCTGAGATTGTTCGCCAAGTCTTCTTTATAATCTGCACTACCAAATCATGGGTAACATTGGTGAACAACGAAATGACATCCAGCGACACCAAGACGTAGCCCTCAGGCAGAACAACATCTTTCGAGAACTCAACAAACTCAAAGGAACTATTAAGTTGGTATTAAAATGTGGGGGAAACACTGCTTAAAGTATTATGCATGAAGTATGCAATGTTAGACGAGGGTGAATTGATACCACTGACGATTGGTCTCAAGTGTTAGCCCTGTTTATGGGTCTTTCGCAGGCAATATAATCTGGGGGGGACTGAATTATATTTTTCCATCCTTTTCTTTTCATGTTCAGAGATAAATGAGTTCTCAAATAAATGATCTATAAGAGCATTAGCCTTCTTCTGAAACAAGGATGTAGGATTTTTAGCCAGCAACTTATATGTGTTAACATCACTCAACATGCCATTTACATGGTTCAAGTACTCTTCACGATACATGATCACTATTGATCCTCCTTTATCTGACCTATTCACTATGATTTCATTATTATTTTTTAAAAAACTTCTGGTGATGTTGAAGCCCTTCATAACACTATTATGGGTATTTGTTCTTCCATTGATTCTATGTAAGTGGTTGGCAAGTAAATTGACGAAGTTAGACCTCAGACAGGGCTTACACTTGAGACCAATCGTCAGTGGTATCAATTCACCCTTGTCTAACATTGCATACTTCATGCATAATACTTTAAGCAGTGTTTCCACCACATTTCAACACCAACTTAATAGTTCCTTTGCAGTGGCGGCTTGTCCTATGAGGCAGGTGAGGCAGTGCCTCACCAATAAACGTCGAAAATTACACCTATAATATCATATATTTATTAATTATTTATCCAATCAATAAAATTGTTTTCATTATCTTCTTCCATACGCATTTATATCGAAATTTCCCTTCATTATATAGCAATAAAATGCGTCTCCGGTTGGGTCTAAGTTTCCGTATCTCACGATTTCTAGGTATCCAACTCCCAGTAAACGGAAGAGGCAGGCCTCACAGTGCCTTTCTTTACGCGTCATTTTACATCATAGGGAACTGGCGGCAGTCGAGAAAACCGCACTCCTAAATGACAAATATTACGTTGAGTCTGAGGCTAGCCTCTTGATATTCTCCCGCGAAGGGAAAACTGTAATTATTCTGCACTATTCGGGAACTAGTTCTTTAATCTATGAACTCGGGTCAGTTTTCAAATTGGGTTCGATTTGTAAAAATAGTTTTATCTGTTTTTCGTGTAGATTTAGGTTTGTCTCAGTGTTCATATGATGTCTTTCAATCTTATTACTGAATTCAATTTCCATCGGAGACCCGAAGGCGAAATGTATTTAACGGGACCGATGGGACGTCACGAATTCCCCAGTTAGATGTAAACGCTGATTTTTCAGCTAATCAGCAAAGTTTTTGGCGTAATTCTTATGGGGATAAATCATATATAGTTCAAGAAGTAAAGTGATCTATTTCAGATTTGAGTGAATGTCTTCAAAATATTACGCAACTGACGAAGAAGAGAGTTCACTAGAATTAGTTATTTATAGGTATATGTACATATACAGAGTGTCCCATTAGTGCAATGAAGTAGATAATATCATTACTTACGTCAGTTACGGAATAATTTTACTGCAAAAATGGTTGCTCTTGCACTGATATATCAGCCTAAAATAATAGTACCGGCCACAGTGTGTTCGTTTGAAGCGGTATTACTGGTATTAGAATTAGGTCGGTTTGTTCTAATGGTAACCACTTCATATTATTTCATCTCTTAGTGCCAAATTAGTATGTCGATTCATTGGCATCAAAATTTTTCTTAATTTATCCGGCGTGGCTGACATATAACGAAAAAATTATGAGAAAGTGGAAGATTTTACTTCATTATCAGAGTGACATAAACTTCAATGTTCTCAATGTTCTAGTTAATGGGGGTTTCAAATCTGATATGATGGAAAGCAACCTGCTTGTAGAGGATGTTCTTAACAAGGTCCAAAATTGAAGAATTTCAATAAGGATGCTCATTTTCTTCAACTGGCTTCAAATTACTTTTCATACACACCCTTTAAAATGTTTAGTTTTCGAGTAAGATAATTCCTCATCGCTAGAAGTAAATATTTTATGAAGCAAAATGTTTCTCGAAAAAGTATGCTAGCGATAAAGAATTATTCTAATCATCAGTTTTGCAATAGCCCTTTTCACGGCAACGTCACGGCAGGGAATCTTTTTTCTCCGATGTGCCTCACCACCTTAAACTGCCACGAGCCGCCACTGTTCCTTTGAGTTTGTTGAGTTCTCGAAAGATGTTGTTCTGCCTGAGGGCTACGTCTTGGTGTCGCTGGATGTCATTTCGTTGTTCACCAATGTTACCCATGATTTGGTAGTGCAGATTATAAAGAAGACTTGGCGAACAATCTCAGCTTACACTTGCTTGGACAGAGAAACTTTTTTAAGGTTAGTTGACTTCTTGTTTGAAACAAGTTATTTTGTGTTCGATGGTAAAACATACCAACAGATGGAAGGAACAACGATGGGTGGTATTGCAAGCCCCATCTTTGCATCTTTTGTGACGGTAGTGATATCCCTGCTCCCCTTTTTTATTCCGTTTATCAAGTATTATGTTGACGACTCCATCATGGCTTTACCTGAAAACAAAATTGAGGAAGCCCTCACTATATTTAACAACTACCATGAGAGGATACAATTCACAGTGGAGGTTGAAAGTGAAGGTTCGTTACCGTTTTTGGACGTTCGTGTGTACCGTACTGAAAAACAGAGGCTTACCACAAATTGGTATACAAAGCCTACAAGCTCAGGTATTATCTTAAACTATTTATCTAATCATGCAACTAGTTATAAGATCAGTGCAATCAATAACTTGCTGTACAGAGCAATCACCTTAAGCAACCCCATATATCACAACCAAAACATTGTTAAAGTAAAGAACATATTGAAAGAGAAAAGATACCCCAAATCTTTTGTCAACAACATTATCCCTAAACTTCTGCAAAAAATCATTAATGGAAAGAATATGACACCTAAAGCAACCAAATCTTATTTTAAAGTTCCGTATATACCAGTTCTCTCACAGAAGATTAAGAGAACTCTCAAAATAGATAATAATGAATTAGTTTTTTATAATAATAAAACTGTTGCCTCATTATATAGCAGAATTAAAGATCCTTTTGACAATGAACTTAGATCGGGAGTTATATACGGGATTCCTTGTTTAGACTGTGATAGTTTGTATGTGGGCCAAAGTAGGCAATATTTACAAAGTAGAGTTAATCAACATAGATGTGATATAAAGGATGTAAAAAATAGTGAAAAGACTGCTTTATGTTCCGATTATTTCAGAGATGACCATAAATTTGATTTTTCAAATGTTAAGATCTTAGACAATGAAGAACATTTTAAAAAAGGAAACATCTTGGAAATGATACATATAAATATTGATAAGTCTGTTAATTTTAGATCAGACACTGAACATCTTAGTAAATTATATAATTCCATATTAACCAAGTACAAAAATTTGAAATAATGTTGGTCAAGGTTTTGACAGTGTATCTGTGGTGGGTTTTAAAATGTTACTTTTTAGGTTAATGGTACTCTATGACTTGTTCTAGAACATTCCTTTTCTGACGTTTCTAAATAGTATATTCTAAAACTAGTTGCAGAATGGGCTCCTATTCCAATACGAATGCGAAATTCGAAAACGAGCGACGAAGGAGCGAGTTTTCGAACGCATGAGTATTGGAATTGCATTCTGCAACGAGTATTAGACGATATTTTCTCTATTTCCCTCATTTTTTGTGAAATTCAATGAAAAATTCAAATTATAGGTCCTAGTTGTTATATTCGTTAGTTTTAATAGGTTCCAGGAAATAATTGGTATAGGATTCAATATATATCAAGATGAATCTGATTGTATCTTTATTGTAATACAAGTACACTCTTTTACATACGTAGCAGGACTGTCCTGCAGATATCACGTAGGTATAATTCGCGGTTCCTGCGCAAGGTGTGCGCGTTAATTCAAATATTAATTACAATATTATAACATCTCCCTTTTCAGGAACAAATAGGTCAGTGACCTGTACTGACCTACCTTAACTATTTTACATACAACTTAACATTATATTATACACAGTAAAATTCAAAAACAACTTAACTAACATCAACGACTTATGAATCACAGTATTTGTATACTAAGTATTCGATCATCTTAATTTACATATTCAGTTTATCTGGTTTTTTTACTGTTCTGCCTGACATTGTTTTATAATCGCCATTTTCTGTTGACGACTCATTACTCTTGTTAAGATTACGATTTTTTGTGAGTTTTTTCACTTTACTCGTTCTATACATTTCAACATTACTTTTATCCCCTTTTTGAGGATTAGAAGATTCAAGATCTGTATCTTTAGGAACCTCTGATTCATCATTATCTGGTTCATTTCTTAATTTTAAATCTTTCACATTGTTCTCGACACTGACTAAACTTCTATGAACTGTTTCATTCTCGAAAGATTTTAAATCTTCATGTGAATTTTCTTCCAGTTCAGGCAGACTAGTTTTACATTTACTCTCACATAGTTTCCTATGAAAATAAAAATTGCATTCACTCTCATTATCGTTTCTATATGAACTTGTGTTCTCATTCAAATTGAAATGTTTATCGTGTCCTAAACTACCAGTATCAGTTCTACAATTTTGATCATTGATCATTATCTTTATGAATCGTCTATTTCTAACTACGATAGAACCATTGTCAAGCTTAATTCTATAACTTCTTATTGCTACTCTTTCCAAAATAACACCTACTTCCCACCTTTTCATTTTGAGATTCTGTTCATAAACCTTTTGACCTTCTTTCAAATCTGGCAGATCTTTAACACCTTTTGAATCATAATACATTTTTTCTTTACATTGATTTTCTTTTATGATTTTACCTAATTTTCTATTATTTTTAGTGTCAATAAATTTTCTGGGTAACAAATCTCGTAAATTTCGATTCATTAAAACATTAGCTGGTGTTAAAGTAGAATTCTTAATAGGTGTATTTCGCAATGCCAACAGGGCCAGGTACGGATCCGTTTTACTTAAATGACATTTTTTCAATGTATTTTTTATCAACTTACAAAAACTTTCTATCTGACCATTTGACTGACTATACAAAGGTGATGATTTCACATGTTCAAAATCATAGTTCTTTGAAAAAATCTCGAATTCTCTAGAGGAAAATTCAGGTCCTCCATCACTGCATAACACAGCAGGTATACCCTGTCTAGAAAATATTTTCTTCAATTCCAAAATCACAGTTTGACTAGTTTTATTCGCACCTAGCTCCGTTAGCTCGAAAAATTTTGTAAAATAGTCAACACACAACAAAAAAGTCCTACCAAATACATAAAACAAATCCACGCCCAATTTATGCCAAGGACGGCTTACAATTTTATGGGAGACCATTGTCTCCGGTCGCTGAGACGGCGCTAACGTATTACAAGTTGAACAACTGGCAACAAGATTCTTAATCTGATCATTCATACCAGGCCAGTAAAAAGAATTATTTGCGACAGAAATTGACTTTGATATGCCCTGATGGCCAACGTGCAACTTTGTAAGAATTTCCTTTCTATCAATTTCAGGTATAATAACTTTTTGGGCTTTGTACAATAAACCGTCTATATAAGATATTTCATTCTGAAACTTATAATAAAATCTTAAATGTTCTGGAACCTTTTTGACATTCTTCGGCCATCCATCAACTACAAACCTTATTAGGTTCCTCAAAATTGGGTCACCCTGAGTGTTCTTTACCAATTGTTCGCGTTTTCGATCTGATACGTTTAAATAAAGCTTAATCAAGCAAACCTGTGCACCGATCTCAATATCAATATTCTCATCAAAACTACTTTCATCAAAAGATCTTGACAATGCGTCAGCTATTAACAATTTCTTACCGGGCACATATGTCAGCGTGAAATCATACTTTCTCAACTGCATGATGATTTTCTGCAATCTTGGAGGACATTGATCGAGGCGCTTTTTAAAGATAGATATGAGGGGCTTATGATCTGTCTGGCATTCAAACTTTTTCCCGAACACATACTGTTTGAATCTATCAACACCGAAAAAAATAGCCAACAGCTCCCGCTCAATCTGAGAATATCTTTTCTGTGTCTCAGTCAATGCCTTAGACGCATACGCACAAGGTTTATTTTGTTGTAAAATGCAAGCACCCATGCCCTTAGACGAGCTATCAACCGAAATTACACACGGTTCATTAACGTTGTAAAATTTAAGTACTGGTGTTTTCGTTAATTCATTTTTTAGTTTTTCAAATTCAACTTCATGTTCTTTCGTCCAAACAAACTCTACATCTTTACGCAACAACTGCCTGAGCCCTTCTGTTTTCTGAGATAAATTCTGAATGAACTTACTAACGTACTGTATCATCCCGAAAAATCGTTGTAATTCAGTTTTATCTTTAGGAGATTTCATATTTTTTACAGCGGTTACCTTAGAATTGTCAATAGATAAACCACTTTTTGAGATAATATGTCCCATATACTTCACCTCTTTTACCAGAAAATGACATTTATTTTTATTAAATCTTACGTTAAACTTTTTTGCTGTTTCAAAAACTTGCTTCAATATTTTATTATGTTCCTCGACTGATCTCGCATATATTATCAAGTCGTCAATATAAAATTTTACATTTTTAATATCCCCGAAAATCTGTGTCATACGCTCCTGAAAAACCTCAGGTGCGCTCTTCAAACCATAAGGAAGTCTCAAGAATTTATACCTCCCAAATGGAGTCGCAAACGTACACAGTTTACTACTCACGTCATCTAACTTAATTTGCAAGAAACCCTGCGTGGCATCTATGGTCGAAAAATACTCACTTTCATCCATTTCACTCGTTAGCTCCTCCAGAGTAGGAATTTGGAAATAATGTCTTTTGACAGCATTATTGAGATTCTGGGGATCTAAACAAATACGTAAGTCATTGTTGGGTTTTTTGACAATTACAATGGGGTTTACCCAGGTAGGAGTCTCGTCATCACATTTCAAAATAATTTCATTATTTTCTAAATTATCTAAGGTCAACTTCAGTTTATCATGTAACGCAAATGGTACTTTTCTAGCAAAATTAATTACTGGATTTATATTTTCTTCCAATTCTATGTGATATGGCTTCTCAAGCACTCCAATACCTTTAAATATACAATCATAATCATTTAACAACTTATTCAAGTCTGCATTTTCAGGTACCACAACGCTGTTTTCTACTTCTGTAATTCGTTTAATCAAACCCAAGGCAACACAAGTTCGGAGACCCAACAAAGGCGACAAACCAGAACTTCTATCATTTATTACATAGAATTTAAAATTTCCAAACTTTTTACCAACTCTAATTTTCAGATCACATTCACCTCTAACCTCCAATTGGTTCCCTGTATACGATACCAACTTTAAATTTGTCTTTTTCAAAATTCCCGAACCTCGCAACAATCCCCTTACTACGGATTCCGGAATGACATTCGCTGCCGCTCCGCTGTCCAACTTAAATGGAACTCTGATCGTTTTATTATTGTGATAAATCTCAACATCAACAACCCACGAGTCGTCAGAATCATATTCACGTCCAACCGCATCTAAAGACATGAAATCCTGATCACTCAAATTAAAACCGTCAACAGATTGATCTGTTTGTTCATCTATTTTCAAACAACCGATTTTTTTCCCATTCATTGACTTACAAACTGCCTTAAAATGATTTGGTTTATTGCATTGAGAACAAATCCTCCCAAATGCCGGACATTTTCCGTAATCATGCTTATAATTGCAATTCCTACACGGTTTAGTAAAGTTCCTGCCATTATTCACATTAAACTTTGGGTTAGTTTTATTACAACTATTATTTCTAAGATTGTTTTTAGACTTAAAATGATTAGATACATGGTCACCTGATGTTTGAAATTTTCTAAAAGGTTTTCGAACATGGTCGACATCTATTGTTGTAGATGATTCTTGTTGACCAATTATACGGTTTTTCTCCTTGGCTGACTCGTATCGTTTCGCTAAACCAACGGCTTCGTCCAAAATCTTGATATCCTTTTCTTGCAGGAGTTTTTCTCTAATCACATCTGAACGGATTCCACAAACAAATATGTCCCGCAGCAGGCTATCTTCTAATGATGACAATTCGCAGTTTTTTCCCAAATTCTTGAGTAAAATGACGTAGTCATCAATGGATTGTAATTCGGCTTGTTTAGTTGTTAATAATCTATGTCTCTCCAATATAAGATTAGTTTGCGGTCTGAAGTGATTCTCGAATTTATTAACAATCTCTTGAAGTTTTTCAATCTGCGATTCTTCGAAAGTAAACGTGTCGTAAATTCGCATACCTGCATCGCCGATAAGATGTTTAAACATAGCACATTGTATTGTCTCTGATTTCTTGTTTAATTCCATTGCGATCAAATAATTATTAAATCGCTGTTTCCATCTTAACCAGGTTTGATAATTGTTGGAATTACCCTCCAGCCTAAGTGGTGGCAAGGCTTTGGCTTCCATCTTGAACAGCACAATGAGAACAGGTTTCGACGTACGAAAATTTTCCAAAATTCCGCAACTGACTCAGCTTAGTTGTGAGTTATAACTTCCAGAATTTCCATTCAGCTAATCCTACGACTGCGCCATGTTATATTCTTTAGTTTTAATAGGTTCCAGGAAATAATTGGTATAGGATTCAATATATATCAAGATGAATCTGATTGTATCTTTATTGTAATACAAGTACACTCTTTTACATACGTAGCAGGACTGTCCTGCAGATATCACGTAGGTATAATTCGCGGTTCCTGCGCAAGGTGTGCGCGTTAATTCAAATATTAATTACAATATTATAACACTAGTGACTTTCATATTGTATCTTGGCAGTTGGTGTGAATGTTAGGAAATACGAAAATTGACATTTCCAAATTGACGTCTGCTGAAATTTGAAAGGATCGGAAGTCATTGCTGACAACCACAAAGCGAAAAATGTTACTGAAAACGATGCTGTAATGAATTTATTACAGCACTGTTTTTAGTACTGTAATGAACTCATTACGATACTGAAATAGAGAAAATGATATTATGTGGTATTTTAGATTATGATATTTTAATGATTGATTTCAATGACTGATGTTAACATTTAATGTTGTTCAAAGTGTTCCAATAGAGCTTAAATTTATAGAGGTAAATTTTATCTTATTGTTCTGTATGTTTTTGCCACCTCTGGTGTTTTTTAGGCCTAATGAAGCAGATGAAAATCTGCGAAACGTCGCCAAATATATTTTGAAAGTTCTTATGTATTTGTCCTTATTCCCGCAAACAATACCCCCTGTTAAACCGTGGAGGACACAAAACTCACTTACTACTTATTCAAATTATTTCATATTTATACAGTTCGAGTTGCAGAATTGAAAGAACTTCGTCGTTATATCGATAGAATACCGTAAACTGATGTCTTATTCGAACACTCCATGGCTAAGACTTCTGTCAGCACTGGAACGAGTAATTCAAATGTTTTAACACCTCAAACAATATTCTGCCTCAGAGACCCATACCCTTGAAGTATTGAAGTCCAAAATGGGGAGTTTTGGCAGTGGTTTCTGCACAATGAAACTCTCAAGAAAATGGAGCGAAACAAAATATCGGCAAATGAAGTAGCGAATGAATACCTACAAGATCTTGCTCTAAAACCTTACGCACAGAAAGGAATCCTCATTCTTGCCCATGAAAATTTAAAAAATTTAGAGGAAAGACTTTAAACCTAAGACAGACTTGATTTGAAGAAAGTTAAGTGGAAAGAACTGGAGGAAAGTTGTACTATCTTTCGAGATAGTTTGCCCCCGCTTTCCACAGATGACCTGGTCAACGAGTTAAGTTTGCTTAACACCCAACTGTCCGAAAGTGTCTTGTCGGAATGGAACATTGAAAAAAGACAACTGAACAAAGACGGCTAACCATTTTCAAGAACACTCGAGTGCATGATACAAATATTCCGAACCTGAGGTTATTTTTGGAGTTCGTGCTCTCTTTGCCAGGAACTAATGTTTCTGTGGAACGAGCATTTTCAGAAATTATTAATTTTTGAGGTTTGAACAAAACCCAATTGTCGATTGAGCTACGCTAATTATTCAAATGAACTGTACTCTTTCCTGCCTTGAGATGTAAGAGAAAATCCAGAAAATCCAGAAAAACAAGACACTCTTGAAAACTTTGACGTTCGACCACCAGTATTATGGTCACCGTGAATATAGATCTACTTGATTATTCTGAGATCACCACGTTCTTGGTGATTTGTCGTTAAACACAAATTTATTTATTTTAATTGAAACTAGTTTGGGCCCGTGGATCAATATTTTTGATAGATTCGCCTTTTTTGGTAGATTCGCCTTGTCGATAGATCCACCTTCAAAGTTAGATTCGCATTCAACTGTAAAAGAAACCAATAGTTAGGCATTGACAAATGTTAAACTCTATGAAGTAACCTTGACAACCATAACCCAAAAAAAGTATGGTCTAGAAAGACAAAAATTCTATTCGATGAAAATGTCGAAATGTTCTGTGCACGCATATTCATACATGAACATATTATAATCTTTAATATAAGTTCTATGGCTAAAACACGCAATACTATCTCTATCTCACTCTAGCATATTGCATCATTTCATAGAACTTGTGTCAGTCACTAATTCATGCGAACATCTTTGGCCATAACCTCACAATATCACGTGAAACTTTTCGATTGCCTTATTTCGTTTTCTTCATTTCCCGAAGATCGTTGTTAACCACCAATCGTATCTCGGAATTGAACCAAAATAGTTCATTGTAATATTTCCATCGTCGTTAGTTATTTTATTGTCTTTTTTCAGAATATACGTGACCTCAAATCTCTAGTTGATGTATTCGTACAGCTCAACAATGAATTACCAATATAGAATTATTTGAACTCAACCCTAACCAATCAATTAGCTTTCCTTGAATGACGACGAAACAGTTCACTTCTACACAGCCATCCACAATGTACGAAATAGAAAATTCTCTCTTTCGAACATGGAAAAATTTTCGATATCTGATTCTTACTAATTTCACTTATCGAAAACCACTACGTATGTTATTGTTGAGATTGGAATATGGAAAAATAATAATAATGCTACCTTGTTATAATTCTCTTTCACTTAATAGATCATCGATACAATGTGTTCCTCAAGTTGAAATAATTCAGGATCTTTTTTCAATTTCGAACTATATATGTATGAAATTATTGCATAAAAATTCATAAATTTCGAACGAATTTTATTGATCGCCCAAAGTCATCAACACTTTTTACACTATCAGATTATTATACTAACAGATATACATTGAACACAAAACCATCAGAACATTATTAATTGGCATTTTGAATTTATATAATGCAATAGTTTCACTTATATTAACTTTAATTTTTTCTAATTCCAAGTAGGTATTCTGCTTTCCAATTGTTATACTGACAGATATACATTGAACACAAAACCAACAGAGCATAATTAATTGGCATTTTGAATTTATATAATGCAATAGTTTCACTTAGATTAACTTTAATTTTTTCTTATACCAAGTAGGTATTCTGCTTTCTAATTGTAGAAAATCAGCCAAGTTGTGTTTTTCTATATACCATCGGCATTTTCTCTTCACGTGAATAACTCTGGGAGGGAAGATTGTCCGAACCGTTATCGAATACTGAAAGTTTCAAAGAAAAATTAGGTAATTCTAACACCAATTTTTGCGATTTCAAAGATTCAGAAAATATTTTTATCATTCGGAAAATCTTGAAATAAGGTAGTTTACCTGAAGAAATCCAATAATGTTCCATTATCCTAGATTACTTCCAAAAATGAAACTTGCAAAATTTCGTCATACATCCTTGGAAAATGACGTAGGATGCTTTCCATCTTCTTCGTATTGTCAGGTTGTCACGTTGTCCTATTCAATCAAAATCATCCATGAATTGTCCTTCGCAACTGTGCAGAATCAGCAAACGTCGCTAACATACGTAGATTCTTCATAGTTTATTTACATTCTTCTTTACACTACACTTATTTACATTAATTTACACATTTTAAGCAGTCTCATTTCTGTCTTTAAGGGTCGCACTATTTGGTCAAAAGTCTTTGGGGAGGGGAGGGGGGGCGGTGTAGGACAGGAAACAAATTGTCTTGTTCTGAATGCTGAAAAGTTCCAAGGAAAATTAGTGGATTCTGAGATAGCAGCAAGGAAAATTGTCACTTACGTCATGCATGAGAAAATCCAATACTCTTCCATTATCCTAGATTACTTCCAAAATGAAAATTTCGTCACACATCCTTGGAAAATGACGTAGGATGCTTTCCATCGTCTTCGTATTGTCAGGTTGTCACGTTGTCCTATTCATTCAAAAACATCCATAAATTGTCCTTCGCAACTGTGCAGAATCAGCAAACGTCGCTAACATACGTAGAGTCTTCATAGTTTATTTACATTCTTCTTTACACTACACTTATTTACATTAATTTACACATTTTAAGCAGTCTCATTTCTGTCTTTAAGGGTCGCACTATTTGGTCAAAAGTCTTTGGGGAGGGGAGGGGGGGCGGTGTAGGACAGGAAACAAATTGTCGTGTTCTGAATGCTGAAAAGTTCCAAGGAAAATTAGTGGATTCTGAGATAGCAGCAAGGGAAATTGTCACTTACGTCATGCATGAAGGAGGTTCTTGAGAAGTATCTTCTTCAACTACTCCTTTAAGTTCATAACGATTCAGAACCGATTCGACCGTCGAAAAAAAAAATAAAGGAAATTCGAAAAAACAAAACCTGTTTTATACTGCCTTTCTAAGTTAAAAGATTATAACGTTATGGCCCTATATACAGATGTTTGATAATGAGATAGAATATGGGAAATGATGAAAATTACCATACGCAATAGGTAAAGATTTCGAATTTGCAGTACTAATGAATTGTTCCAATTCACTTTGGATAATTGAAATGTAAATCATTATACAACATGTATATAGGTACATCTTTTTGGTTTGTTATTATTCTAACCGACAGACATATTTGTCATTTAAATTTTTTATTATTGAAAAATTGATTTCTTTATTATACAACAATTATGTTAGTATTACTTCGAAACGGACGACGTTATTGTATTATAAACTGGATAATCAGCATTTGAATGATCATCGTTCACTCGACGATTGTTATCAAAATCTTGAGTTTGTATGCACAGTTATTTTGTTGTTTATAATTGATTATATCTATTATCATTTATTTTTTGACATTCCCTGTGATATTTTGAGGGAACTAATAAATTGAATTGAATTGAAATATTTATTATCGCAAAGTTTACGAAACGTCGAATTAATAAGATGAAGAATCAAGTTGACGTTACTCTCATCATATTCCCGCACTTCGTAAACGGAAATATTTTTATATACATATGTACATATATGATGATTTTCTTTGATGAAAATAGAGATGCATGAAAAACATAGAGTAGACATCTGTTTGAAATGTCTTTGAAAACTTGTCGTTATGTATAAATTTTTTTATTTTAATATCTCAACAGTTGAGGATCGTTAAATTATCGAAGTTCTGAAAAAAGTAATGGTTCATCCCTGGGATCTTGAATGTTATCGTTCATAGCTTTTGAGCGAAGTCGTGGAATGATAGAAAAATCATCATGAAAAGTGAAACTGGGACACGATTTCCGTTCGAGAGGAAAGGATGAATCAAAATCAAAAATTCAGGCCTTTTCCATGCATCTCTATTTTCGTATCTTTTATATTAGAAAGACAGTATAAAAACGACGGCGAAGCACACACTGTCCCAAGAACGCGCGTTGCAATCGGAGAAATGAGGGGATTAACGAAAAAAATTTGGAAAAAAAATTTGGAAGAAAGTTTTATTTCAATTTTGCTGTTTCCGAATCTCGATGGATTGATCCATTATGATGAAAGTAATTTTGATGAATCTAAGAAATAGGCATTTTGTCAATTTGGAATAAGTTTTAGAATGTTCTTATACACAACGTTCTTAGTGAAAATTTGGTCCGAAGGTCGCTGCAGATACTCTTGATCCCGGCACTCGACCACCTCCACCTTTACGGCGTCCCAAGAGCGAGCCCTTGAAAAGGCGACGTAAAGTTGGCCGTGGCTAAACACCGGACTGGCCAGGTAAATGCCGACCCTTTCAAATGTTTGCCCCTGCGCTTTATTTATTGTTAGAGCGAAGCAAACTTTCACGGGAAATTGTCGTCTTTTCAGCACGAAGGGCACGTTTTTGTCGGACGAAGTTAGATCCATTCTTGGAATGAGAACTTTTCGTCCGGCAAAACGGCCGGTGACGATTTCGGCTGTGAGCAGCATATCTGTAACAGCCAACACCAGTAGCCGCGTACCGTTGATCAATCCATCTTCTAATGATAAGTTCCTGATAAGTAAGACCGGTACGCCTACTTTTAATTTGAGTTCGTGGTGGGGCATTCCGCTGGGTGTTATGCTGTTCAGATATTCTTCGGGAAAGTTTGCCACCTCGTCTTCGTCTCCCGAAGCCACGCTGTCGATACTACGAACGACAATCATGGATCCGGGGAGCGATTCGAGAATCCGGTCGTTTAACCGATTGCAATGATCGTTCCTGGGACAGAGTATTGCCCGCGCGGACAGTTGTTCCGGTGTCAGTTCGGCCAGATGTCCGTAAATATCCCGAACGACGTTACTCGTCAGACAACGCTTCGGCAGACAAACGTAGCCGTCGGTTTGGCGTCCGTCTCTGACGATCTTGGCGTCCCCTTCACCCTTGCCCAATTTTTCCAACCACCCCTCAAACTCTGCCTCACCTGTAGCAACACGCATATTGCTTCTCAAGGCGATCACTGTGAAATCCTCCCAAGACCTATAATTTGAGAAAAAAAGTTCGACCTGTTGCACCCTACCGGGAGCAACAGGCAGAAGCTGTTTTACGTCTCCCCCGAGAAGTATGCACTTACCGCCGAAAGGACGTTGGTCAGCGCATACGTCCCGAAGGAGGTCGTCTACCACGTTTAGAACGTGGTAGCTAGCCATAGAAACTTCGTCCCAAATTATAAGCCGGATTCGCCTCAAGTGATCCGCCTCCTGAGATTGCGCGGTTATCGAGGAACGGGAGGTCTCGTCTAAATCTAAGGGTAATTTGAATGTCGAATGAACTGTCCTCCCGTTCCTGAGCAATAACGCCGCAATCCCAGTAAATGCGACGGCTATGGTTGGTATTTGCCGTCGCTCGCAGTAGTGCAATAAGGTGTTGTACAGGTGGGTCTTTTCCGTACCACCGCTACCCTGCAAATAAAAACATCCCATCGTCATCGACTCGGCCGCCGCGACGACACGATCGAACGCGCTCCGTTGTTCTGGGTTTAAGCCCTCCGGACTGAAATCTCCCGGACACGGTAACGCACTTTCGTCGTCTTCGTCGACTCCTAGGTCCGTTACCGGATCCGGCAGATTAAAATCTTTCAGACTTCTACCCAGAAAACGCAAGACGCTTTCGATTCTGCGCAAAGCGCGGTCCTCGGAGACGCGTTCGGACAAACCCTTCCTTCGGAAATCTTCGAACATATATTTCCGGAAGACGGACCAGAGAGAGGACGGATCGCCGATTTCGCAATAACACAGCATGTATGCGAAGAGTTTTCGCATACATGCCGGCATGTCCACTAAGGCCGCATGTTGGAGGGTGCGTTCCCACTCCGTATCCGTGGCGATCAGACCTCTCGCTAGTACCGCTTCCCTAAAGGTCGAATAAACGACTCCTTCATATGTTCGAAGATGTTCGAAGGAAGTGGGTCCGGAGACGTGCAATAAGAGAATACGTAAGTGAAACTTTTCCACGTATTTCGGGCTGATCGTGTACATCCTAGGGATCACGGAACGACGACGACACCGTTCTTTCCATGAATTTTGAGATTTATCGAATCTAAAATGAAGGGGAATTTTGGTGTACGTCATCGTTCGTGCCCTACGGCTGTCCACGTTCAGTCGGAAATACGCTTCGAGCATACTTGTATTCGGATATTGCAACGCCTCTTCCTCGCGACCCTCCTCGAAAGTGACGGGCCGTTCTCCAGGCAGATGAACAGGCAGTCTGCAGATTGTGTGACTTTTGCCTTGGATGGCAAAAGCCAGCAATCGCCAGGCTGCCTCTCCCGAGGATATGTAGCGAGATTCAATGTAAGCTTGAATCTCGTCCCATATCAGCTCGTCTCTGACCTGAATAACGGCTGCGTCCGGACCCTTGTTTATATATTTAAAGATATACTTGACCGACCCGACAGACGTAACAACTTCTACGTTTACGTGACACTCGTATTTCATGGACAGGTAAGGGCTATAGGGCACGACGTCCCTGTTGTCCACTGTACACGAAATACGATTCCTCGTAAACGTAGCCGTGCGACCGTCGTTCCGGCGTCTATACACCGGCCAGGCTCCGCTGATGGACGTATTGTCTACAAAAGATTTGGGATAATGTTTTGAACACCGTCCGTCGATCATACACGGAGAATTTGGATTTCAATCGCCGCAGGGTCCGTGAATCATGGAGGACATTATAATGTCAAAAAGCCGGGTGTTCTCGGCTGGTAGCTCGGCGCAGATCATCTTGTCTACGGCATCGGGATCCCGCGGCTTATCCCCGTCTGCAAGAAACAGCAGACAGTGCATGTGGGGTAAACCGCGTTTCTGGAACTCGATGACGTAGACGAAGGCGATTACTTCGCCGAAAATTTTGAATTTCAAAACGTCCTCGAAAAATGCCCTCCTCTTTAAGTCGAAAACTCGCGAAACTACTTCCGGCCTGTCTTGTGGGTTCAAGAACCCACCGCCCATATTTTCCGTGATTTCCGACCAGTTGGGGTTGCACGTGAACGTGACGAAGAGACTGGGTCGGCCGAATTTTGAAACGATGGCCATGGCATCCTGGTAATTTTGTTGCATAAAACGGGTGCCCCCAACGAAAGAACTCGGTAGGATTATGACTCTACCGGCCCTTTCGTTACCGACCGGTTCCGTTCCGAATTTTCGCGCAACGTAGTCCTGCAGCTCGACGTAGCTGTCAGCACGTAACTTCGCCTGGTGGGTGCGTAGATAGTTCAACCGGTCGCCCTCTAGTTGAACGTACTTATCAACGATAAATTGTTGCGTAAGCCGACCACAGAGGACGATCGGATTGAACCTACCTACGCGACACATCAGACGGTAGCACTCGAATTCGCGTCTCGTAATGCTTTTGCCACCGGTCGTTTTCAGCGACTTTGCTGACCAACCTAACTCCCCGTTAGGGAAGATAAGCGGGTAGCATAACGCGTCGACGACCGGAGACAAACTGGAGATTTCCCGAAATTGGAATCTGCGATCGAGTGAGTCGCTATTAATGAGATGGACGCGAATAGCGCCCGGTGGCGGTAGATCTCCATCCACAGTACGAAAGACGGCGCCGATCTCGCTTGAAACGGAAGGAGCTGAATAAACGCTGCGATCTACACCCGGTTCTTGATGGAAATACAGGCCAAGTTGTGCGACCGCATCGTCGCCGTCGGTTTGTCGTACGTCCTCAACCACTTGACCCAGGGTTCGGTATATCTGGGCGAATGGATGCGTGGTCCTGAGCAGGGCGTCCAGCTGTCGCAATAAATTTTGATTTAAACAGTCGTTAATTTTGTTTTTTGTTCGTCGTCTCGTCGCCTCTCCTGAATCCACGAAGTACAACGAACCGAACGACGGATCAGAAGGCATAACATCCGCTACTCGGAGGTAAATTTGCCCGGACACCACAATCACCGGGGCTCCGTTCCTTAGGCCTTCTCTCTGGGCGAAGGTGGTGGAGCCCAGGGCAAGTAGCGTGTTATACCTTCTGATGTTCTTCGTGAATTCGGGGGAGAGGGGGTGTCTGTCCGAAAGAAGAGCCTTCAGTAGATCCGGATAAACAGTATCTGCTGGAAGACTCATTGTCCCTTTTTTACAACAATTAATGGATTCTGAATTAAAAGACAGGGCGCTGCAGTGGGGACATGGCTTATCCATTTTGCCCAGATAGTGTATCGCAACATCAACTCCACGTACGACCGTCGTAGAGGCATCCGTTTTACAATTACTATCGCGTCCAACCGATATCACCTGATCCGGAAAAGTGCGCTTCTTTCTCGCCGACAATCTTCTGGATGAAACGACCCTAGATGTTGTCGGGCCGTTCAAGACGTTCAGTATATGATACTGGTCTGCATCCGTTAGATTGGCCACGGGATTGACGCGCACCTCGATCGGTACCAGGGTATATAGTTGGGCACGATCGTAATTTTGCAACAAAAAACGCTTTAAATTATCTTCGTCTAAAAATCGAAGCAAGCAGGCTTTACCATCATCTTCGATCACCTTCCCGTCAACACCACGGCTGTGAGAATCAAATAAATATGAAGCGGTAGGTGTTGAGCTCACGCAGACAGACTTTAACCCACACGTGAAAATAGCCGATTCAAAATTTTGAAAAAGCTGCGGCAATCCATCGGCTAACGGCACATCCAGTTCTCCGCGACTTTCTAATCCCCCGCCAATGTGCCCACCCACCGTACATTCTTCGCGAATTGTTAAGGAAAAAGAAACGTCCTCGATGACAAAATTTGGAAAGACCTCAATTACAAAAAGCAAATCTGAAGAATTTGGAAGAAGGCGCGACGAAATCGATTTTCTATACAATTGATCCCCATAGTCTAAAACGTTGTCGACGATGGCGGTGTTCCAAGCGCTAAAAGAAATTAACCTGTTATACGCCAGAGCAACGGCAGCCATGGCGGTGCATTGACGGTTGCGCGAGTCCGGTCCGAACCGGACGTCGTTTTGGCAGCGGGAGCCCCTGACAACGTGACAGGGTACTACCGCATATAACGATTGTCGAATCGGAGCCTCCTCATTAATGAACTCATTGGAAAGCGAAGGAGGTACAGAATTCTTCCTCAATCTTTTTGCGGGAATATCGGTATCGGATGTTTCTGAAAGAATCAACACTGAATTGGAAATGGAAGAAAAATTATGGTGAGAAGAAGAATCTGTTTGACATAAAATGTCAGATATTTTAAATTATATCAGAAACAGATGTTTTGAGTTATATCAGAATAATGATAAACAATAATAATAACATATACTCATAGAAAGTCATTTGTAAAATTCTGTTCGATTTTCCCTTTTCGTTAAACGTCTTCGTTTGGGATTGGAAGTGATGAATGTATCTTATGATTTCTTCAACAAAAAAAATCATTTCATCAGAACGCGAATTACATAGCAAGGAACGGAAATGATATATCAAAATTATCCAAAACGTAATATCATTTCAAGCATTCTCTGGTAGTTCGCGTGCACGTCAAGATGAAATTTGATAGTTGCGGGAAGTGTTAGGGTGATGTCTATACAAAAAGCTGATCCGGAAATACCGAGGATCGAAATATTGCCAACGTGTTTCCAACTTACGCTGAGGAAAAAAAGATGTAAGATGTAATAAGTATTCGAAGGCAATCCAAAAAAATGTCGAATAAAATGATGTGGATATCTCGAAAAAGATTCAAATGGAGTTGATGACTTCATTACGCACATCAATACCAATATGGAACAGAAGTACTCATCGGACCGAATTGAAAATAAATATTTGATTCGCGTCATGCCTTGAAGAAAATTGGAAAAAAAATAAGAAAACGAACAAACGGTACACCGAAGTCGTCGTACACTTGAAAATAAGGTCACGAAATCAAGACTTTTCTCATCAATGCATGATACCAAAATTTCTTAGTTTAATTTTTTCACATACCACGCTTCGCTCCCTTATTCTTCGAAATTTTTGTTTTGGCCCAGGAGGTTCTTGTCCTTTTCCTTGGCATAATTGGTTTCTGAGAAAGTAAAGCAATTAAAATACTTCAATTAAATTCGAACGCTTCGGTAGAAAATATTCATAAGTTATCCAAATTTTCTCAATAACACGCTCAAGGTGGAAATATTATAGAAATATATGGCGACTTAAATAGTAAGTTCAAAGAATAAACTAATCATCAATTGAACATGGAGCAAATACCTTGATTGGACCTCAACTGTAGATTCTCCTTCGAGTCACCACGCAACTCCTTTTCCGATGCAGTTCCACTCTGTAACATTCGAAATTTCAGTGAAAATATAGCAATTGCACCATAATTTATAAGCGAGACATGAATGCGAATAAATCTAAAAAAAATCATCGTTTTCAACAACAAAAGTAAGTGCCAAAAAAAAATGCAAGTGAACAATTTTTATGAAGCAAAATTACCTTAATTCAATCGGTAATCTTTCAAACTCTCCTTCGAGTTCAGGTGCTCCTACAGGATCACTTATAATAGAGTTCCAATCTGTAACATTCACATATGCATTAGAGAAGAAGAAAACAACGCAGATTAAAGAATCGAAAATTTATTGTTGTTGACTCGCTCACCGTCAAAATATCTTTACCTAACACGACTTTTTATCAAATTTTCTCGAACTTATTCTCACACTGACGAATTCTCGGAATGGAACAACAACGACATCACTATTTTGTCGATAATGGACGCTTATAATATGGCCATTTGTTCTCAAAGCCACCCCCTACCATTCAACTCATTATTTAAAAAAAAATTGTCTATGATCACAAAGAAAAACATCAGAATCATGCTGGTCCATGATGAATTCAAAAGATGCACCGTTTTCAATTCCGATTGTTGTCAAGGAAACCCAAATCTATAGAAATAAATTCCGATTTATACTTCAGCATAGTCAGAGCTTATCCGATATCCTCGAAAAGGAAATAAGCGAAAATTTCGCATAATATCAATTTGATAATTTACAGTGAAAAGAGCAATGCCAACATATTTCATAAGTGAGTCATGAAGTCCCGAATCATGCGAATAACTCTAAAATAATCATCATTGTCAACAACAACAGAAAGTGCAGAAAAAACCAATGGATCAATTACCTCAATTCAATCGGTAATCTCCCAGACTTTCCTTTGTGTTCAGGTGCTCCTGGACGATCTGATCGGATGCGTCGAATAGAGATCCACTCTGTAACATTCACATTTGTATATGAGAAAAAGAAAATCAACGTAGGTTAATGAACCGAAATTTTATCGTTGTTGACTCACTCACCGTCAAAATAACTACACTCAACACAACTTTTTAGCAAAATTCACGGATTTAATCGCACTCGAACTTTAAAAATTCTCGCAACGAATTATTAACGACCAGTTTGTCAATAAAGGACGCTATTAATACAACCATTTGTTCTCAAAGCCACCTTCTACTATCAAACTCAATGAGTGGAAATGAAAAAAAATGTCTATGATCCGAAAATGTAATACCATGATTTACTCAAAGGATGCGCCGTTTTCGATGTCGATTGTTGTTAGGAAAACCCAGATCTATGCATAAATCTATACTTCAGCTTAATCAAAGCTCTTGCGATATCTTTGAATAATGAATAAGGAGAAAATTTTGCGACATATCGAATTGAATGCTTAATGTACTGAAATTTTATTGCTGTCAAGTTACTCTTCGTCAAATCATCTAGAGTTAACACGATTTTCCATCGAGTCTTATTGTTCTTCAAATTTGGGGAAGTTATTAATAACTTACCTCGATATGGTTCTAATTTTTTCAATTTCCCTTGGGAATGTCAACGAAATGTGTACTCCAACTAATTCAATAATTGCTCATTAGGTAGAATCGCATTCAACTGTAAAAGAAATCAATAGTTAGGCAAGGTAAAGATTGTTTCGACAAATGTTAAACTCTGAAGTAACCTTGGCAATCATAATGAAAAAAAAAAATTGGTCTCGAAAAACCAAAATTCTATTCGATGAGAATGTCGGAATGTTCTGTGCACGCATATTTTGTGATCCACCTCGAACACTGTATGGAAAAAAAAAACAGAATACTCTTGTCCCAATATTCACGAATGAAAAGCGAATACTCATATTCCCACAAAATACCCCCAATATCACCGACATATGACGAAACACCCTGTATTAAAAGCCTCACCTTGATTGTTTCCATTTAAAATTAATGCTTAAACGTCCTAATTGCAACGTCACATTATCCGATACACTCGGAATGTCCCGTAAATGATATCGGACATCGTGTTTCATCATTTCCTGTCCATTCTCACAAAGGCATGAAGACTGAAGAGTTCCACAAAGACATCCTGAAAAAAGTTGAACTCAATACATAGCTTAAAAACTGTGGCCTGTGGCCATAGTTGCTGTCCCTTGGGGACAGCCAATTCAGAAAAACTGAGCAGCTCCCTTTGGGAGTTGATATAATGTTAAAATTGCTATTCATTCTAAAATACGTAATTTCTCATAAATGTTCCAGAAACCAATGAATCGAAATATCATTCCATTCTTGTACTCACTTCGAATTATGTTCATTTATTCACTTTTTAAAACGGTTTTCCCCCAATTCTTCCTCTTTCAATATCATCTTGATATGGATCCCCAATTTTCTTTCAAAACTGTCAAACTCCTTTAAAATTTCTGCTTAAATGAAAAGAGGTGACTCAATAGTCGATCATGAAACATGAAAACCTGCAAAGGTAAAAGATTGACAATGACGAAAAACCCTGTAGGAAAATCCTCACCTTGATTGCATTCTATTTGAAATCAATGCTTCAACGTCCTAATTGCAACGTCTCATTTTTCGATACACTCGGAATAAGGCTATCCTTCGGTCAAAAATATCCAAGATATCAATTCTCATGAAAGCATGAAGTGTTCCTCAAAGACATCCTGAAAAAAATTTAAAGTTTAACATCACATTTCGTACGACAATCCCATATTTACATACTTACTGCAACATTCCTTCAAAGGAATTGTAACTCTCGAAAATTCTTTACGAAAACATTCCGCGAAGCCAATATGGCGGCATATGACGTGCTCATTTGTTCAAAGCATAGATGCATAGAATGCACGTCAAAGCTCTCCGATTTTATGGACGATATCCACAGAACCCACTAAATTCACGGCACTCGTGAGCGGTGACGTCTCGAAACGTCGAAAAAACCCAACCTAAAAACGGACATCTGTGCGTCCCGTCAATCTTTGAAGGCCGTTGTCACGAACCCTAACCTACATTTAACGTGAAATGTCATCGAAATGACTGAAACTCTCTGGTTTTATCGATAATTTCTGGCTGGATCGGAAATTTTTACCGTTTTCGAGAAACGTCAAAACTTTTCGAATTTCTCGGAGACGCCCGGTGTACCTCGTCGAAAAACGCTTTGCGTCCGCGAGTAGAAGAGGATACGGGCCGTCGTCGGAAAAACACCCGCGACGTCCGGGGGCCTCCGGAAAAAAGCCTTTTGCCTTGGCGCTCGGGTCTATCGGTCGATTTCGACCTTTTTCGGGAATTTTTTTAAAATACTTGCCGACGTCTTAAAAAAATCCAAAGACACTCGCGGGAGCCCCCGTCCTCCCGCTTCCCGACCGATCGCTTTTTTCGCCCGTCGGGCGTCGCAAGCGACGCCCGCGATCCGCTTCGCGGATCGCTATTTTAGCGTCTCTCCCGGAACGTCAAAATTTCTATGTTCCTTATTAAATTAAATAATAAGACTAGTTTGGCCCGGCGATCAATATTTTCGATAGATTCGCCTTTTTTGATAGATTCGCCTTTTTTGGTAGATTCGCCTTGTCGGTAGATCCACCTTCAAAGTTAGATTCGCATTCATCTGTAAAAGAAACCAATAGTTAGGCATTGACAAATGTCAAACTGTATGAAGTAACCTTGACAACCATAATCCAAAAAAAGTATGGTCTCGAAGAACCAAAATTCTATTCGATGAAAACGTCGAAATGTTCTGTGCACGCATATTCTGTGATCCGCCTCGAACACTCTATGCAAAAAGAACCCCAAAAAAAACCCTCGCCCAATATTCACGCATTCGCTTTCCATTGAAAGCGAAAATGTCAAAATATTATATGCACTCTATGCGAAAAGAACCCCAAAAAACCCCCGGCCCAATATTCACTCACCCCAAAAACTCAAATGCTTCTTCAACTCGAATATTTCCACAAAACACTCCCAATATCATCGACATCCCTGTGTTGATTTTCGTTAAAGATGGGAACCTGCGAAAGTAAAAGAATGACTATGACGAAAAACCCTGTATGAAAATCCTCACCTTCATTCATTTCATTTGTAATAACTGTTTTTGCAGTGGAAGGACAGGTAAATAAACTATTCTTAGTAAATTGCCAACGTTTCGATCACTTTATTATGATCTTCTTCAGGGCTAAAATCTAAATCTAAAGGACACAATACTTCTTACATTTGTAATAACTGCTCAAACGTCCTAATTGTAACTCTCTAAATTTTCGATAAAGTTGTAATATCTTGAAAATGATATCAGATATTGTATTTCCACAGTCTATTATTCGGTCAGAAATAATCAAAACATCCATTCTCATAAAAGCTTCCAACACACAGCTTATAATGAAATGTGTCTTGCGGGCCCTGCGGCCAAGATATCTAATGTCATGTTAAAAATTGACCCCATTTCCATCCAAATAGTTTTAAATTTCTGCTAAAATGAGTAAACTTTATTGAATCGAGGATAATATATACACAATTCGCCCCAAAAACGAAATTTATTCAAAATCTTGCATTTCTCTGACTGGCGGTCACCCATCCAAGTGCTAACCGCGCCGGCGCTGCTTCGCTCCAAATAACTCGTACATAGATTGCATCGACCTGAGCCATTACGCCCGAGTGTCTTTGCTATAAAATATAAGATGATATATAATTTGGCAGATTTTTTCACGTCAAATTATCCAAATTCAACCAAATCGCTTTCCTTTCCATTTATTCGAAAGACAACATAAAAGAACATTCTGAAACTGAATTGCCAACATATGTCGTCGTTTTGGCAAGTTCGTGTCGGATCCATGGCGGTTGTTGATATTTATATCAATGAACGCGATGTATATATATATATATATATAGGTTAACTAACTAATCTCACGACAAGAATGAATCTCTTCCCACCTCGGTGTGTAATATACTATTGTCCACGACTTCCCTATAATCCTTACATTTCGAATGATCTTTGAGAAACGTAATGATAGTCATCTTTCACCGGTGAATAATGGCAGTGAATAATGATTCATTAATCACTGCTAAACATTCGCTTCTGAAAATTTTAAATCCGTCAGGATTCGAACCCGAGACGCCCTTTTTCCACGATGGAAAAATGACTGCCAACCACCAAGCCATCATCGCGATGACAATTAAGAGAAAAAAATAACCACTTAATGTTTTCTTCTATGATTCCCATTCAGTTTGACAAGTTGAAAAATATTGAAAACGTCTATTTTCATTGTGCCTCCCATAAATTGTAATTCTTCTCGAAGATACCTGCATTACAGAGTCATGAAGAAATGTTGTGTACTCCACCAGAAATAAGACAGGCTGCAAGAAATACTGCATTACATCTATTGCCGGAAAAATCAAGGAATCTCAGCCTAAAAGCTGAGGTTCGACAAATGTGGCCTGGAATATATTTTAATTCATAATTAAATTCGGACAGATAAATCGCCCATCTCTGAACTCTACCCGAGGCCATTATCGGAATATTTCTGTGTTCCCCAAATAAAGCCAAAATAGGTTTGTGATCCGAACAAATGGTAAATTTCCGACCCAATAAGAATTGATGCAGCTTTTTAACTGCCCAAAATATTGCCAATGATTCTTTATGAATCACCGCATAATTGTTTTCCGCCTTTGAGTATGTTCTCGAAATAAAACATATAGGTTTTTCCTCATTTCCTGGAAAAACATGTGCCAAGACAGCACCGATACCCTTATCACTAGCATCACAATACAACCGTAGTGGAAGATCAGGATCGAAATGGCAAAGCACTGAATCTGATATTATTATCTTCTTTGCACTGTCAAAAGCTCTTTGACATCGCTCCCCCCACATAAATTTGTTTCCTTTTTTCAATAACTCATATAATGGTGCTAATAGAGTGGATAAGTTAGGAATGAACTTTCCATAATAATTTATAAGTCCTACGAAAGACCTCACTTCCTTAACATTACCGGGGATTGGAGCATTCAGAATTGCTTCAACCTTGGATGGGTTCTTGCGAAGTCCCTCACCGCTAATAATATGACCCAAATAACATATTTCTTTCTGAAGAAAACAACATTTCTTTAAATTGAGCCTGAAACCTGCTTCTTTCAATCTTTCAAGCACAACAGATAGGTTGTTGAGATGATCTTGCAAGGTAGATCCGGTGACTACAATGTCATCAATAAAAGAAACAACATTATTAAGACCTTGTAGGACCTTTTCAACAATGCTCTGAAAAATCTGACATGCGGGTTTTGTGCCATAAGGAAGCCTTTTCAATTTAAAAATTCCTTTATGCGTACTCCAACTCAAAAGTTCAGATGTTTCGACGTTTCGTCGTCTAACTCCAACTGATTGTAAGCATTACGAAAATCTAATTTTGTGAATAATTTACCACCTCTAAGTTTGAGAAAAAGTTCTTCAATTTTAGGTAATGGATAATTGAAATCCTGCAAATATTTATTTATTGTCGATTTATAATCAGCACAAATTCTTATTTCACCGTTGGATTTTACCACTGGAACCAACGGCGTACCAAACTTACTGTTATTCACCTTGAAAATAACTCCTTCCCTCTCCAGCTTTGCAAGCTCAATTTCAATTTTCTCTCTAAATGCAAAAGCTAAAGATCGTGGTTTGAGAAAAATTGGCTGTGCATTTTCTTTCAAAGAAAGATGCACTTTTTCGAACTTATAGCGACCTAATTCCGCTCCGAAAACTTCTTCATATTTTTTTTAAACATTTTGTAAAAGCAATTCATCATTTGTTGAAATTTGATTGAGACTATTTAATTTAATATCAAATAATTTCATGAAATCTCGACCTACCAATGGCCGAATTCCATCTTTCACAATTATAACCTCAATATTCTTACTTAAATTATTATAACTTGCAGTTAAATTTATTTTACCTACTGGACTGATAACACCACCATTGTAAGTTCTTAACTTCAGTTCCACAGGCTGTAATAATTGACGAACATCATTAAAATATTCGTTGAAAAATTTTTCTGGGATCGCCGTGATCCCCGAACCTGAATCTATCTCCATCAACACTGACCTGCCATTGAATTTTACTTCCGTAGTAAAAGGCTCGATGAAATTTATTCGATTCGAAATTTTAAAAATATCCAAATGATTGAACGATTCTTCTATTTCCTGAGTTTTCTCTGTACCAACCTCCCCTTCTTCAACATCAACATAATTTACATTCTTACAAACCCTAGCAATATGCCCAAGTTGTTTACACTTTTTACATTTGAATTTTTTATAGCGACAAAAAGAGAAATTGTGATTTGATTTCCCACATGCATTGCATAAAGATTGTTGGACATTTGAGACATTACTTTTGTTAGATTTTTCGCTTGAATGAAATTTATTATTATAATTTGACCAATTCTGTTTGAATGGTTGTTTAAATGATTTTATCTTATTTATAGGCACTTCAGAATGCATACTACGCTTGAATACTGCTTCACAGATGAGTCTAGATCCTGCCTCTACCATTGTGATCGACGTTCCCTTGTATACAGACGTCCACATGAAAGATATGCTCAGTGCAATTTCCTGAATACTACTGGTTTCGGGGGAGGATCGATTATGGTATGGGGTGGAATATCTTTGACTGCTCGCACAGACCTAGTCGTCGTTGATAATGGAGCTATGAATGCTGATGAGTATATAAGGAACATTCTTGAAGAGCATGTAATGCCATTTGCCCCATACGTTGGTGAAAATTTCATTTTCATGGACGATAATGCCAGCACTCATCGTGCGCGCATCGTTCAGGAGTACCTTGAAGAGGCTGAAGTCTCTCGAATGGAATGGCCAGCAAGAAGTCCAGATCTCAATCCGATTGAGCAGGTTTGGGACAACCTCAATAGAAGGCTGAGAAGTTCAGAAAATCATCCAGCTACTCTTAGTGACTTAGGAATCCAACTCGGAGAAATCTGGGAAGGATTAGATCAGAACATTTTAAGATCACTCATTTTGAGTATGAACCGTCGTTGCCGAGCTGTAATTAACGCAAGGGGTTGAAATACCAAGTATTAAATCACTTATCAGCCTTTCAGTATTTTGAAAATTGTTCATTTCTCTTCTCTCACATAAGATTCGGTGAAATCCTGATTTTTTTTCATTTAATGTGTCTTGTTTCGTTCAAAACCTTCCCGAGAGAACATAAAAAATAAGTTATAAAGTCAATGGAGAGTTAACTTTCATTAAAATTGAGATTTGCGTTAATTTTTTTTGCGCAGTGTATATCATGAGATACTGAATCAAATGCTTTTTTAAGATCCAAAAACACAGCCAACGCCTTATCATCTCCGTGCAGACTTTCATATACAAACTTAATCAATTCGAAATCTGCGTCCTCCGTGTCTTTATTCTGTCTGAATCCAAATTGGGTTGCATTTAGAAGTTCATTATTTTCTAAGAAATCAACAATACGATCCTTCAAACATTTTTCGAAAATTTTCCCAAAATTATTGATGATAGAGATTGGTCTGTAATTTGTGAGCAATGCGGATGAATAATGCTTTTATTGTCCTCGATGTTATTCGATCTTCGCCTGCACTGGATGAACTTTTCAGAGAACTTATTTGTTGAATGAGTACGGCCTGGGTCACAGGTTTAAGATACAATGAGTTTCGTGTGGTCTGATATGAACAAGTACCAACGTCATTTCCGATCTGAGAATGTATATTACTACCCACTTCAATGAAAAATTTATTGAAACAATTCGCGACATTTTCATCGCCCCTAATAATATCCTGTCCCTGTTCAATATTAAATGTCCTTTGCATGCTTTTATGAGAACTATTCGTTATTTCATGTATGGTCTCCCACAATTTTTTGGAATTCTTTTTATTTTCGCCTATTTTCCCATGCTAGAATGTTGACTTAGCTGTTCTGATTACCTTATTCAACTCATTCCGATATTTTTTGTATTTGGCATGATTTTCTATCGTGTATTCGTAGTTTAGATTTCTTTTCAGTTGATCCCTTCTATGAATAGATGCTAATATGGATTGTGCCATCCAAGCCTTTCTTTTGCGTGAATTGCTATTTAATTTTTGTTTGAACATTGATTAGGCTGTAATAACTCATAAATTTATTCAAAAAGAACGAGTATGCACACTGAGCATCACTTGCACTCAAAACATCTCCCCAGCACTCCGTATTCAGAAGATATAATAATATAATAGTTCAACTTATCATTATCTACAACTTATCATTATCTACTATAATCTTAGAGTCCGTGAAGTTGTTATTCCTTATATTCACCGGCAAAACCTCATTCATTGAAATCCCTATCATATAATGATCAGTGAGGGCTGAACGAAAAACGAAGGGTATTAAATGATCACTAAGTTTTGTTAAATTTTTAGATCTTATAAACAGGTGATCAATTAGTGTTGATGACAATTCAGTCTCCCTCGTTGGTGCATTTATAATGGAAAAATATGCGTTCTATTAAAAAATATTCGGATATCTATTTACATCTGAACTTTCACTGTCAAGCAAATTCACATTTATATCTCCGAGGAAAAAATCCACATTACCGGGCTTTTGTGAAGTTAGATAATCCTCTATATCATCCAAAAATGTGCACAACCGAGATGAGGGCGGTCTATAAACCGATGATATTCCCAATGTACAACAATCATTCAAAAACAACTCACATCTGATAATTTTCATTTCCGTCAACTATACTATATCCGCCCTCATTCTATATTTATTTTTAGCATATAAAATCAATCCATCATTCTTATTGAAACGAGATTCACATTGAAATCCATTAATTTGAATTTCTGCATAATTATCAATATCGAAAGTTTCAGAAAATATCATAACATCAACATTATCTGAGTTCAAACTATCTAAATAAATGTTCAATTCTTCGAAATTCTTTCGCAAACTTCGAATATTCATATGAATAATATTAATTTTTTGTTTCGTCGACCTCAGCATAACAGTTCTATTAACGATCGATTTCGCTCGAGAAATTGATCGTTAAGGTGGGCGTTCAATGTAGTGTGTTTTTATTTCGAGTTGATTTCGAAAACGGTTTCACTTTGAGAACTGAAATTTTGTGGGTGAACTCAGAAAGGATTAGGGTTCTTGTTGAAATAATTTTAATCGATTTCATTCCGACAGTTAATTTTTTTTCTTTCAAAAATAGAAGAAAATGAGCCAATCCATGCTTCTGTTTCATTTCAACAGAAAGACCCATGAAAATAGTTCAACTTCCGATTAAAAGTGAATCTAATGATAATTTCGTTCAGAAGATCAACTTGAAATACGGAATTGGCAGAAAATGGCCAAATTCAAATTTTGGCGGGAAAACATTCCTGCTTTACCCACAAATTCGCTTATTTCATAGTTCGGCGATTTTCGGATAGAGAGCGCCATTGTACATTTCATTCATGATTGGAGAGATACTCATGGAACTTATTGTGATAATGTAAGTTCTATGGAGATATTCCTTAAAATGGACGGTGGCGCCTCTATCGGCTGCGCTTTCCTACTCGCTTTAAACGCCCACCTTAATAGCCCCTATTAATGCATGATTATCATGGCAACCGAACATAAAATATTCAGTCGGAGCATAGATGCATCTATGTCGGAGCACAATCGAGTTGTCAAATTTAATTATTCGCTTTCGATCAGAATCGGGTTTTACCAGTTACGCTATTTTACATAATGAATATCGAAGAAAATATCCCTTCGACACCGCTAGATGTGGGAAAAACTGCTGAAGCAGCAACTTTAAGTATATGTTACCTGGAAAGAGCCGACATTTATGAGAAAACCTAGATGAATTTCGATCTTGGTGCAAGGAGAAGAATGTTCTGAAATTTTCGGTAACGGTTTTGTTGGCATACTTTACGTGTATTGCAGAAAAGGGGCATTAAGCAAATTTATGGTCAAAGTATTCGATGCTGAAGACACCATTGATATAAGCAGATAAAACAAACTGTTGATCGAAAAATCGAAAAAGAACATGTGGAAGAGTTCATGGCGAAGGCTCCTAATAGTATTTTGTTGATGTCTAAGGTAAAAATAAAACTCAATTGAATCGTTAATCCAACTTATTCTCATGAAAAAAATGTGAACTATTCAGAATTTCACAACATGTCCTATATTCCATCCATGAATTTTTCGAAAACTTCTCTAGGGAGCATAAATATTAATATATTGAAATGAACAAAAAAATTTACATTATGTCAAATTTGTCTATTACGCAAAATAAAGATATTTTTGAATCCAGAGTTTATTTTAAATTGATGATGAGGTCGACGGAAAAATCTTGTAATCAACTCGTTTATTAATCTAGCGATTAATGGTCTCAAACATTAACGCGCTCGCTCCGCTCACGCGTTAAAATATTTCGACCATTAATCGCTGTCATTAATAAACTAGTTGATTAAATAACTATTTCTGATCGAACCAGTATTGAGCAATATCGCCTTAGTTACCATATGTCATAACACACTAATATTTCCCAAGGGAAATATGAAACGTCAAGTCATATTTATATATACATATATATTTATATTTTACTATAAAAAATCATCCATTTATTTATTGGAAAAAGAAAAGTACAATTCTTAAAATTTCCGCTAAAGGCGCTAAAGGTATTGTAACCAGACGCAAAAGATGAAATATCTTGTTGGCAATTCATCGATGAGGCTATTGGTTTCTTGGCACCTTTCATCATAAAGGCAAGGATTTTGATGCAAAACCTATGGAGAAGTAATGTTGATTGGGATTCAGAGATACCTGAAAAATTGTTACCAACGTGGCAAAGCTGGCTTCATGAACTCCAAGAATTAGCCATACCCATTGAAATTGCTGCTTCTTTGGATACGATTTCAATGATCCTTGCAATTCGGCGATTCATGTCAAGACGTGGTCAACCAAAGCAAATCTTCACAGACAATGGAACAAACTTTGTTGGCGCAGAACGAGAACTAAGGGAGTGGGTGCAATCGTTGAATAATTCACAAATATCTGAAGAACTTCCAGTGAAAGGAATTACATGGAAATTCAATTCTCCTGCTGGTCCATATATGGGGGGTGTGTGGGGAAGAATGGTGCGTTCAATAAAAACAGCCCTGAAAGTTACATTAAAATGTATTAACCCCAAAGAAGAGGTACTTGCAGCTTTACTGACGGAAGCGGAGTACATTGTGAATTCTAGACCCCTCACTCACATTTCTGTTGATTCGAATGAACCAGAAGCTATCACGCCGAACCACTTCCTTTTACTTAGACCTGGCGGAATCAAAAGCTATTGTGAGGATGGTACCAATAGATTGAGTAGAAAACAGTGGAAGATAGCTGAAGGACTTGCTAACTCCTATTGGAGGCGTTGGGTTTTAGAATACAGGCCGACTCTAATTCAGCGTCAAAAATGGCATTCGAAAGCCAGTCCAATTAAAGTTGGGGATATAACCATCATAGTGGACGAGAAAGCACCAAGAAATGAGTGGTTAATGGGTCGTGTTCAGGTAATTTTCCCAGGAAAAGATGGTGTCGTTAGGGTAGCAAAAATTCAAACCAAGAAAGGCGTTTATACAAGACCAGTTGTTAAATTGTGCATCCTTCCGACCAATTAGTGAATATTTGAGCTCTTCACGGGGTGACGAATGTTGAAGCCATACCCTGTATGTATATTCATGTTTTCAGACAGATGAGTCAATCTATCTAGATATATGAGTTGTCAATTTAAGATAGAATTGTCCAGTTGAGTTAGTTGAATAAAACCAAAAGAAAAGCGGGTTTATTTCATTAAAAAACTTACAGTGGCGAAGAAGATAGCTGGTGTGGAGGGAGAGCCATTTACAGCATCAGTTACGGTTCCTAGAGTGTCGATGATGGCATCGCGTGGAGCACAGTCATCACAATCTTTGAGGACGGTTTTTGGAGAATCGACTACAGCTGAAAGGAGTGTTCTAAACGAAACGGCAATTCATCGATGAGGCTGCCGTTTCGTTTAGAACACTCCTTTCAGCTGTAGTCGATTCTCCAAAAACCGTCCTCAAAGATTGTGATGACTGTGCTCCACGCGATGCCATCATCGACACTCTAGGAACCGTAACTGATGCTGTAAATGGCTCTCCCTCCACACCAGCTATCTTCTTCGCCACTGTAAGTTTTTTAATGAAATAAACCCGCTTTTCTTTTGGTTTTATTCAACTAACTCAACTGGACAATTCTATCTTAAATTGACAACTCATATATCTAGATAGATTGACTCATCTGTCTGAAAACATGAATATACATACAGGGTATGGCTTCAACATTCGTCACCCCGTGAAGAGCTCAAATATTCACTAATTGGTCGGAAGGATGCACAATTTAACAACTGGTCTTGTATAAACGCCTTTCTTGGTTTGAATTTTTGCTACCCTAACGACACCATCTTTTCCTGGGAAAATTACCTGAACACGACCCATTAACCACTCATTTCTTGGTGCTTTCTCGTCCACTATGATGGTTATATCCCCAACTTTAATTGGACTGGCTTTCGAATGCCATTTTTGACGCTGAATTAGAGTCGGCCTGTATTCTAAAACCCAACGCCTCCAATAGGAGTTAGCAAGTCCTTCAGCTATCTTCCACTGTTTTCTACTCAATCTATTGGTACCATCCTCACAATAGCTTTTGATTCCGCCAGGTCTAAGTAAAAGGAAGTGGTTCGGCGTGATAGCTTCTGGTTCATTCGAATCAACAGAAATGTGAGTGAGGGGTCTAGAATTCACAATGTACTCCGCTTCCGTCAGTAAAGCTGCAAGTACCTCTTCTTTGGGGTTAATACATTTTAATGTAACTTTCAGGGCTGTTTTTATTGAACGCACCATTCTTCCCCACACACCCCCCATATATGGACCAGCAGGAGAATTGAATTTCCATGTAATTCCTTTCACTGGAAGTTCTTCAGATATTTGTGAATTATTCAACGATTGCACCCACTCCCTTAGTTCTCGTTCTGCGCCAACAAAGTTTGTTCCATTGTCTGTGAAGATTTGCTTTGGTTGACCACGTCTTGACATGAATCGCCGAATTGCAAGGATCATTGAAATCGTATCCAAAGAAGCAGCAATTTCAATGGGTATGGCTAATTCTTGGAGTTCATGAAGCCAGCTTTGCCACGTTGGTAACAATTTTTCAGGTATCTCTGAATCCCAATCAACATTACTTCTCCATAGGTTTTGCATCAAAATCCTTGCCTTTATGATGAAAGGTGCCAAGAAACCAATAGGATCGAAAGTTGACATAATGATCCGCAAGACCTCACGTTTAGTTGGTGCTTTTGATCCTGAAGATATGTCATTTGGAATTTTGTGGAAATTCAGCGAAAATATGAATTGATCAGTTTCTGGAGACCAAGACAACCCAAGAACTCTTTCGATTTTTTGTGAATCAATTTTTATGTCCTTTTCTGATTCAGCGTGAGAAGACATTTTGGGATCGCCTATAGAACCGACCTGCAGTTACTAATCCATTTCACCATTTCGAAACCAGCCTGATTATGGACAAAAATTACGTTTCTTTTTCTTGAAATGGCTTCCTCTTCTGTGCTACAAGAATCCAGATAATCGTCAACATAATGCTGTTTTTTCATTGCTCTACTTATTCCAGGGAATTTGTCTTCGAAACTTTCAGCATTTCTGTTCTTGATGAATTGGGCAATGGACAGGGAAGAAACTGAACCAAATATCATCACATTCATTTCATAGAAATCCGCAATTTCACCAAGGTTATGTTCATCACGCCATAGGAAGCGTTGGGCACAGCGATCTTCCTTTTTGATCAATACTTGGTGGAACATTTCTCGGATGTCTCCACTAAATGCAATTCTTCCTTGTCTGAAGCGCCATAATACGGAAACCAAGGATGGAACGAAGTCTGGACCTTGCAGTGAAAAGTCGTTGAGACTATATCCAAAAGATTTTGCAGCAGCGTCGAAAACCAGTCTAATTTTAGCAGGTTTGTGAGCATTCCAAACAGCAAAATGTGGTAAAAACCAGCTTCTTGGATTTTCGGTGATTTCTTCTGCCACTAATTTTCTTGCATAACCCTTGTTGATGTAGTCTTGGATCTTCTCTCGATATTGTTTCGCAAATTCACCATCCCGTTTCATTTTTCTTTCCATACAGGCAAGACGGTTCCATGCATTAACTTTGCTATCTGGTAGTGTGATATCAGTATTTCTCCAACGGTGACCTATTTCCCATCGGTTAACAATTCTTTTAGCGGTATCATTCATGATTCTCAGTGCTCTACTTTCTTCTACTGAGCTTATTATCTTGTCACTCATTTTTACTCCAAAAGCTTCCAACTTGAAACTATCTTATACCATGAGATGTAGTTCATCATCTTCAGTATGTCGACAACACAGGTTTGCATGCTTCATGTCATTTCCATCAGATGAATAGTTGAGTGCTCCATGAATAGTCCAACCTAATTTGGATTTGCACATTATAGGTTGGTTTATTCTTGGTTGGATAACCTGACGTGGTATAATCAATCCACAATTGTCTTGGCCAATGAGTATTTCAGGTTAAGCATTCTCGATACTCTTGAGAATTCTACGATCTAAATGAGGAAACTTTTGAGACAAGGTATCTACACTGATTTTCTGATTTGGTAAACTCAAGTTTCTAACAGTTCTTAAATTGTTCATATTATAAAAGGTTCGTTTATTTGTGTCACCAGAAATATTAACAGATACTTTTCTTGATTGATCTTCGAAATGCGTGATTTCATTCGTCCATTGGAAACAAAGTGGAACAACAGGTCCAATGAGGTTCAATTTTACGGCTAAACTCTCGTCGATCATCGAGCATGTTGAGCCTTCATCAAATAGGGCAAAAGTCTTGGTTTCACCTGAGAATCCACGCAATATTACTGGTGCTATTCTCAATAGAGCAGTTTTATTCTCTTCATTAAGCTCCGCACAAAATTCACTTGTAGAAGCTGTCTTATCCTGTGATGTTAGATATGTCCTATTCGAATCATCTCTTGGGATATGTAGAAGACTACTATGTTTTCCTTTGCAACCATTCAGTCCACATCTTGATTTTAGAAAGCATCTGTTTGCCATGTGTCCCATTTGGAGACATAGGAAACACAATTTCAAATTCAGAGCTGATTCTCTTCTTTCAGTCACAGATGTTTCCATGAAGTCTCCACATTCTTCTATTTTATGACTCTTATTCTTACAAAATACACAACTTTTGGAAATTTCTGTCTTTTTGGAACCGGACTTCTTTGAAATCATAACTGTTTCTCTCCTAGAAATGTTTTTCATTCTCTGGAATGGATTACTAGTAGAAGCCATAGAGTTTACCTCTGCTTCATACCAACTTGCAAAATCTTCAAGTGATGTTTATCTTTCTGATATTTGTATTTTCCCCAGTTATATTTTTGTATAGGAGGAAGTTTTTCAACTATATTCACCAACAATTCCGGATTGAACAGATAAAGTGTAGAATTGACATTTTTCATCGTGACCACCATATTATTAACTGCGTTTGAGAAGAAAATGCAAGATTTTAATCTGTCTTCTCTTACTGAGCTTATTTTCTTGACTTTTTCCATAAGTGATAAAACAATCCATTCAGGTCTACCATAATTCATTTCGAGCATCTTGATAATCCTAGGAATATTACTTGGAGATATCAAAAGGGCTTTGATAGTTTCCCTTGCTTTTCCTCTGAGGGCTCTATCAAGACGAATCAGATTATCCTGATCTGAGAGTTTGAACTCTTCGGTAGATCTTTTGAACTCACTAATGAAATTCGGCCAATCCGTGAGTTCTCCTGAGAAATGTGGAAGTTCTTTTGCTTTCTGTCTCAGCAATAATTAATTGGTTTTTGCAGTACTTGCAATGCATTGTCTGGCAATATCTAAAATAATATCTCTTCCACCAACCCCAACAGAAGGATTATTCGATGAATGTTCACACGGGGCATAGCGCAAACTATTTGTTTCACAAATCTCTAGTGAAATATTTGAGTTGAGTTCATCCACCAGGCTACATTTTATGTTATCATCAGTACACTTTTTGGCATCCTCAACCCAATTCATCATGAAGAGTGGGTCTTGGTACAAATCTTGGGAGGACAATGATTCGATATCACCATCTGTTGTACTTTTCTCCACAATCTCCTTCTGAATCTCTATTTCTTTCAGAACATTTTCTCTCTTTTTCTCAATAGCTTTTAACTTTTCCTGTGTTTCCTCTTCATCAAGCATCTTCTGCTGCTGGATGAGTTTAAGTTCTAGATTTAGTTTAGAAATACTGGACTTTTTCGAGAGTACAGTTGATTCATTTTTCTTAGACATCGTGGATGCACGTATCAAAGTTTTTAAAGGAGGGTGAATAATAGCAGATCTGGTCTTATTTTTCTCGTAATTTTTGACAACTTCCGTAGATTTCGAGTCGTTAGCAGAGATAATTTTGCCTGCATCACTTTTGCAGTTCTTTTGCAATCTATTGGTATTGACTTTACCAATAGGAACTACATTTAAGCCAAGTTCAGCATCGCTCATCCCTACGAATCTTCTTGGTGGAACACCTTTGTTGACCCGATCACTTCTGCGAAATATCCTTTCACCATCCTCCTTGAATGCTACGTTGGACTGATCCATAGCGTGTTCTCGTGTTAATCGAAGGACCAATGTGAGTTTTTTAATGAAATAAACCCGCTTAATAAGCTTTTCTTTTGGTTTTATTCAACTAACTCAACTTGACAATTCTATCTTAAATTGACAACTCATATATCTAGATAGATAGATGCATAGAACACCTGGTGTAACGACTCCCTAGTAAAAATCGTGACCAAAATTTGTAGATCAAAACGGCATCCTAGATTTCAGATTTTGGACTAGTTCCGGAATAAATCCGCAATATTTATCGGTCGTGGCGCTACTGCGGCAACGACATAAAACGCGACCCCTTTCGGGAGAAATGAAAAGCTGTACAAAATATCACGTTTTCGATCGACAAGAAAGTCTTAAACAAAATCTAATCAGTGCCAACACCAGGTATTTCTATGCATCTATCTAGATAGATTGACTCATCTGTCTGAAAACATGAATATATACAGGGTATGGCTTCAACAGCCACCTTATTTTTCTGCAACATACTGTCAGCTAGATAGCCTTCCGCAACAGACGAACTTTTCCAACCACCATGTCTCGTTAGTTTGGTCATTGAGGCTCCCGCATCGGCAACCAAGGTCGCGGATGTTCGTCTTCCACAATGGCCTGTATACGCTTTTGGATTATCTAAACCCAACCATTCAGCAACCTTACTCGGAATCTTTCCGAAGGTATTTTTACCGACAGGCTGAAGAGTACACTTCTTATTTCCATAAGCCACGAAGAACCTTAGAACGCCTTGCGGACGCAATGCCGAATATTCTCTCACCAAACGAGCAGCACCTAGATCTTCTTCATCAATTATTGTAAATGTCCTACTTATATCATTCTTCGTTTTTGACACGTTGATCACGATCACCGACCCATGATCTTCGATATCGGAAGATAGCATATTCACCAATTCGTTCGTTCTGCAAGCGCCAAAGATTTCCATCACTAAAACGACCTTCAAAATTACGAATGTAAAAATCTATTCGCAGAGGTAATCAGAATGAAAATTTTACCTCATACATCAAATAAACGTCATTTGGAGCTTCTCTCAAGAATTTCTTGATCTCCTCCCGGGCCAACACTGCTGATTTTCTGGGAAAGTATCCTTTATTTTTTTTTTCTTAACAAATGCTTCCTCTTCATCGAACATTTTGACATCAGTTTTTCCTTTAAATGTAACATTGACCTCAGCATCGATAATTTTGGCCATGACGTGTTTGGTGAATATTTCTGCGACTGGGGATCGAACAAATTAGTATTACATCAAAAATATCAAGAATCAGAGCAACATACCAAATCTTCAAAATATACTAACAAAATATTTTCGTTGACACCGTCCACCAAATTTTTTCTTCTCCACTCCTGAAAGTCTTCATACCTATCAACATGTCGAACGAAGCGGACGTTACTGTGCTCGTTAAGGAGCTCAATAAATTGAAGAAAGATGAATTGATAGAACTTATAATAAGACAGCAGTTACCAACTAATATTAACAGTGAATTATTGACAAACTTTGTGACAAATATCTTCGTGTTAAAGTGAATGAAAAGAGAAGTGAGCCGACCCATTCCAGTCCAGACGCGGTATGTGGAAAAGCTATATGCACTAAGAGCAGTGGTGATTTGGAAATTCTTAGGAAACTAACATTTCATCTTGAGAAGAGAACACAGGAGCAGGAAGATCTCATACTATTATTGAAGGAAAAATGCAATTTTATTCGTGATAATGCCAGTATCAACGCCAACGAAATCCGGCCATCTGTTGAGAAACCCACAAATCATACTCCAATTCTCGTAAACAATACTGATGTACCTAAACCTGAATGTTCAAATCGCCCGAAAACCCATGCCGAAGCGGTAAAAACTCGGTCCACAGAAAAACCGAGTCAAGATAATCGACCTCCACAGGCAAGAAATCCCTATCCGCAAAAAACATCAACAAACAATCAGCGTATTGGAAATAGAAATAAACCGATTATCGGAACAAGACAGAATACAAACTTGCGCACTGTTCCCAAACTTGGATATCTTCACGTGTACCGATGCGGACCAGATGTTACTTGCGAAGAAATGCTGGAAACTCTTAGCGAAACTGCCCCAGACATTGATTTTTCATGCGAAATTCTGAAAAAAACAGATACTACCACGTCTTTCAAATTATCCCTGCCTATCGATCGTTGCGTGGATATTTATAATCCAAATATATGGCCTGCTGGCGCAGCCGTCAGAAGATTTACTTTTCCGAGAAACTATTCCCAGGACACTTTTTTAGACACGACGAAACCTCATGTAGAGAAGAAACAAACAAAAATTCTGTTGTAAACAATTCTGTGAGTATATTTCATTTAAACATACAGTGCCTTGCAAATAAGGTAGATGAATTAACCTTTTTCTTAAATGATGAGAAATTTCCAATAGTATGCTTGTCAGAACACTTTTTATCCACTCAAACATTATCGTGTGTCAATATACATTCGTACACCCTAGCTAGTTTTTTCTGTAGAAGCGTGCATAAGCATGGTGGCGTAGCAATTTTTATAAAAGAGGAAGTATCTTTCAAAACTGTCGATGTAATTCAATTTTGCGATGAAATTAATGCTGAATTTTGTGCTATTGAACTGGCTCGTATGAAAACTGTTGTTGTTACAGTATATCGATCATGTTTAGGTGATGTCTCAATTTTTATGACGAAATTTGAAGAAATTTTAAATTTTCTAGCAGTCAAATTCAAAAAACTCATAATATTAGGTGACTTTAATATACATTTTGAAAGAAATTCAATGATTTTAAGTGATTTTGTCTGTCTAACATCATCTTTCGAACTAGATATCACTATTTCAGAGTTCACACGGCCTACTGGCTGCATTGATAATGTCTTGACCAATTTAAATCCTGACACCTACGACACTCGAATTCTTGATCCAAATATGTCGGACCACTTTGGCCAGGTCATTTCGATCAGGGGAAATAGCAGCTCACGTTCTAAACCAATTGAAAAGAGAATAATTACTAGAAAAGGAATAGAAGAATTAAAAAACTCTCTGACTGGAATTGACTGGGATACCATGTTTGGCGGCCCAGCTGCCGACATACACACTTCCTCCGCATACTTAGTAAATACACTTCAAAATTTAATTCACATACATCTCCCGTTGAAAACTATATCTGCGAATAAAGCTCCGTTGAATTTTTTCGACGACAATCTTCGAGAAATGAGAAGATCTCTTGCTGCCTTGAAACAAGTGTACGACGTCACAAAAAACGAAAATGACCATAAGGCATACAAAACATTTAAAAAAAACTACCGATCCGCAATTACAAGGGCAAAAAAGTTGCATTCAATTCATACATTAATAACTCGTCTAACAAACCTAGAGACTCTTGGAGAATAATTAACTACCAACGGAAGTTCACTTCACCCAAAATAGAAAGTACCATAACTTGTGATGGATTTGTTGATTACTTTGCAACTGCAGCGGAAAATGTTATCAGAGATTTGCCTGCTGCTGACTGTGATCCTGAGGACTTTTTGAGATACGTTTCGCCCCCGAATGTAACCTTTTTTCTCGAACCTGTCACTGTGATTGACATCAGGGAAGCGATAATGTCTTTAAAGAACACGAAAAGTTTCGATATATACGATATCAACTCAGTTATCCTGAAGGAGGTAATCGATTTTGTTGTCGGCCAATAACAACTCTAATGAATATATGCTTCAGTACCGGTATATTTCCAGATTGTTTAAAGGCGGCCAAGGTTGTCCCGGTTTTCAAAAAAGGCGATCCTAATAATCCTGTCAACTATCGACCGATATCTTTGATCCCTATTATTGGGAAAGTGATTGAAATTATATTGAAAAATCGTCTGACCAGCTTCTTCGAAAATTATTCTCTTAGATTCCTCAGAGTTCACGTCCATGTTAATAATTGTAATAAATTTCACAGGGAATTGGACATTCTTTATTATCAATATATAGTTATAATTTCGCCGACGTTTCGGAACGATTTGTTCCTTTCTCAAGGCTGAAAATGATAGATTTAAACAAACAAAACAATGCTGGTTTGAAAAAGTGATTACCTCATTAAATAAAAATTAAATAACTTCGATAATATTGTCTCATTTCCGTTAAATATAAGAATAATAGGAGTATCCGATAAACAACTGCGCGATATGGTTCTCACGCAAAACATAAACAATTCACCAGCTGTCAACAAGATTAAAATATTATAATTATGACTGAAAAAATGTGCTGTCATTATTGGTCTTACACTTTCAGCATCTTCAACCAGCCAAGTCAAAAACAGGTGAACATGGACATAAATACAGAAACACGAAAACTCGAAAACAAATATTTACAATAGAGTTATGAATAATAAAATAGAGTGAACAAGTTCCAATAAATAACATAAACTATATATCTGCTCTATCTATGGGGTAAATTTATTACAGAAATCAGGTTGTTGTACACATTACTCAGATGTTCAGTATCCTCTCTATAATTCACAGTGTTATATTTTTGTATATGAATCATCTCGCTCAATAAACGTCTGGAATAATTGGGTTCTCTATCTAAAATGGTGGTATTGTTGAAATTAAATTTATGTCCCTCTGTATGCGTGTGTTGGGTCAGTGCCGTCTTGTTAGTACGTTGTAGATGTTTTGTGTCATTTTCGTGCTGTCTTATTCTGTCATGCAAGTATTGCTTTGTCTGACCTATGTAAACCTTTTCACAGTTTTGGCACGCTATCTTATACACCACACCAGACTGTCTCGAAAGTGGTGTGCTATCCTTCACTCTAGTGAAAAATCGTTTGTTGTTGTCTAAGGTGTTATAGAATGCAGCGGTGCAATTATACTCTTTGAATAATTTTTGTATTCTATAGGACAGCTTAGGGTAGAATACGAGTCTCGAGTATGTGTGTTGTAGGTTTTCATTATACTGTTGGTTGTTTGTCCTGTTAGTGTTGTGGATGGGGTTGTTAACTGCTGGGCGTTGTCTCTGTCTATAATCGTCTATAACCGCTGCATTCTATAACACCTTAGACAACAACAAACGATTTTTCACTAGAGTGAAGGATAGCACACCACTTTCGAGACAGTCTGGTGTGGTGTATAAGATAGCGTGCCAGAACTGTGAAAAGGTTTACATAGGTCAGACAAAGCAATACTTGCATGACAGAATAAGACAGCACGAAAATGACACAAAACATCTACAACGTACTAACAAGACGGCACTGACCCAACACACGCATACAGAGGGACATAAATTCAATTTCAACAATACCACCATTTTAGATAGAGAACCCAATTATTCCAGACGTTTATTGAGCGAGATGATTCATATACAAAAATATAACACTGTGAATTATAGAGAGGATACTGAACATCTGAGTAATGTGTACAACAACCTGATTTCTGTAATAAATTTACCCCATAGATAGAGCAGATATATAGTTTATGTTATTTATTGGAACTTGTTCACTATATTTTATTATTCATAACTCTATTGTAAATATTTGTTTTCGAGTTTTCGTGTTTCTGTATTTATGTCCATGTTCACCTGTTTTTGACTTGGCTGGTTGAAGATGCTGAAAGTGTATGACCAATAATGACAGCACATTTTTTCAGTCATAATTATAATATTTTAATCTTGTTGACAGCTGGTGAATTGTTTATGTTTTGCGTGAGAACCATATCGCGCAGTTGTTCATCGGATACTCCTATTATTCTTATATTTAACGGAAATGAGACAATATTATCGAAGTTATTTAATTTTTATTTAATGAGGTAATCACTTTTTCAAACCAGCATTGTTTTGTTTGTTTAAATCTATCATTTTCAGCCTTGAGAAAGGATCAAATCGTTTCGAAACGTCGGCGAAATTATAACTATATATTGATAATAAAGGATGTCCAATTCCCTGTGAAATTTATTACAATTATTCTCTTATTCATAAATTTCAATTTGGTCTCAGGAAAAACCTGGGAACACTCGACGCTATATATACGGTAGTAAAAACATTGTCGACGGTTTTGAGGAAGGAATTTATTCACCAATTACACTTGTAGACCTCAGTAAAGCGTTCGATTGTGTTTCTCACAATCTTTTGCAGAAAAAACTGGAACATTATGGCATCAGAGGTCCACCTCTCCAACTAATAGAATCTTATCTCACAGGACGAACTCAATGTGTCTCTGATAACCAGAAGCTATCTGTCCGACGTGAAATCAAATACGGCGTGCCCCAAGGGTCGGTCCTTGGACCGCTTCTCTTTATCATTTATATTAATGACCTTTTCCACTACCTTTTTCCTAACACTATTGTCATGTATGCTGATGATGCGACTTTAATTAATAGAAACTCAGACTTACGCACCCCTAAATACATTGAAGATGAGGTGGAGCATATTGCAAATCACTGGTACAGAAATAATCTCCTTTGCTTGAACAGAAATAAAACACAAAAATTGAACTTCTTCGCCAACCATACATTAACGGAAGGTGCCACTGCTAATCTCTTGGGAATTACTTTGGACGATAATCTGAACTGGTCCGCACATATAGATGAACTAAGCAAAAAAATCCCCAAATATGTTTTCGTTTTACGTCAACTGAAAAAGTTTGCTAACGTGGATACACTACTGAGTGCCTTCCATGGTCTCATACAATCCCATTTGAATTATGGTGTCATTCTTTGGGGCAATTCTCCAAGCTCAAAAAGAGTCTTCGTTGTTCAGAAGAGGGCCATAAGAGTCATAGCTAATGCAGGATATAGGGATCACTGTCGGCCGCTGTTTGCCAAATATGGAATAATGCCCGTACCTTCTATATACATATACCAGTCTCTACTACATATACATAAAAACAAAAATATCTATTCAACTAATGCAGAGTATCATAGCCATAATACAAGAAATAAAAATATGATAAGAGAACCTAGATTCCGTCTTAGTAAATCAGCCAGAAATTCAGCTGACATTAAACTGTATAATAAATTACCTGAAAAAACTAGGAGCCTAAATTATAGACAGTATAAAGTAGAAGTAAATAAAATGTGCTCCCACCACTGTTTCTACTCAGTTGACGAATTTATGGCCTGTAATATATAAGTTTGGTTTATTTTTTTTCTCTCTCTCTCATTGATTTATGACAGGTACTCACAGATTTGTCATTGTTTATTTATTTTATCTTAGAATGCTGCCCATTTTGACAACTACTATATACCTACCTACTTACATTTTTACATTTACATTTTTATTGTTTCAACCCGTATGTTATTTTGTCTTTGTTAAGATATATTTGTATATTCATATTTGGCGCGCAGACAAAGTGACAACAGTGCGCCAGTGCGGGAATTACTAGTCAAGTTAAGGACTGTATTATACTTGGTTAAGAACTGAAGTCAAGAACAGGGTTCTCATTATTGCCTTGTTTGATGTACAGCGTACAGCTAATGTTTCATATTTGAATACAATAAATACCTAATAAAGTGTCTTGCTATTATATAAATCCACACCTTCACATGGTAGCAGAGCGTGGTTTTGATATTGTGAATTCAAGGAGCTATTCAAGTGAAAATTAAAAGCACTCGATTTACGTAGGAACATTCGAGTTAAGCTAACAATGGCGTCCAAAGAAATAGCTATTCCTGTATTTGACGGCGAGGATTACAGCATGTGGAAGAAACGAATCACAATGTTTTTGAAGATGAAGAAATGCGACATCGTTATTCAAAGAGAGAAAAACGAAACTGATAAAACAGATTGGGATGACAATGACCTGAAGGCAATTAATTATATTTACAGTGCAATTTCCAACAAACAGTTAGAATTCGTTTGCGAGAAATCGACGGCGTATGAAATTATGAAGAAATTCGATACCCTATACCTCAAGGAGTCAACGGCGTTACAGATTATTTATAGGAATAAATTGGAAAAACTAAGACTTGCAGATCACACAAATTCAGCAACCTTTTTCAGTGAATTTGAAAAAACAGTAAACGAACTGAAGAATGCTGGTGCCAGTGTAACAGAGAAGGAGAAGTTAAATTATATGCTAAATTCCTTACCAGAATCCTACAGCTACGTTGGAGATTTAGTCGACACACTGAAAGATGAGGATCAGACGGTGGAATATATCAAAAGTAAAATACAAATGGTTGAAATGAAGAACTCTAAGCAGGAAAATATTGGGAAGAGAACTAATGCATTCATGGCAGAAAAGAATAAGCAAGAATTCAAATGTTATGGATGTGGAGAGAATGGCCATTTCCAACGAGATTGCAAATATGGGAGAGGTCAAACTAGAAAACAACCATGGAGAGGCAAAAGAGGAGCTGGAAGAGGTAACCAGTACAGAGGACGAGGGAACAATTTCAGAGGACAATATGGAAATTGTGCCTATGTAAAGCAAGGAGGTAATGAAGAAGGAAACAAGCAAGGAGCAAGTTCATGGTTAACGAAGGTAGATCATCATGTTGTTTATAATAGTAAACTTAGTAATAATTCAAGCGAAATAGAATGGCTTTTAGATAGTGGTTGTACCGACCATATTATTAATGATGAAAGATATTTTGACGGTTGCATTACCCTTACAGAGGCAGTTAATGTTTATTTAGGAGATAGTACAATTCTAAAGGCAACTAAAATTGGAAAAGTTTTAAGCTATTTTGAAGTTTTTGGAAAGAAAAATTTAGTAGAGATGAAAAATGTATTTTTTGTTAAGGATATGAAATCTAATTTGATAAGTTTAAGTAAGATAAGCGATAATCATACAATCATTTCTAAAGGTAATAAGACTGAAATTATCAATAATAATGGAAATATTATTGCAATAGCTTTTAGGACAAATGGCTTATATGTGATGAACAGCAAATTGAAAGGTATGAAATCGTTAGTAAATATTGCCAATAGAAAGTATGAAAACATGAGTCATAAGGAAAAATGGCATCGAATGTTAGGACATGTGAATTTTAATTACTTGAATATTTTATTTAAAGAACAGTTATTGAGTGGAATTCCAGAAAATTTAAAGTCAGATTTTATGAAATGTAGAACATGCATAGAAAATAAAATGCATAATATTCCTTTTGAGAACAAAAGAGAAAAAGCGAAGGATCTATTAGAAATCATACATACAGACGTTTGTGGCCCTTTCAAAACAACAGGCTACAAGGGTGAAAAATATTTTATATCATTCATTGATGATTTTAGTAAAATGGCTAGAGTTTATGTGATTCAAAATAAGACCGAAGTATTTGACTGTGTATTCCAGTATATAAATGAAACGGAAAATTTAACCGGGAAAAAAGTAAAATTTTTGAGATGTGACAATGGAAAAGAATACTTAAATCATAAAATTTTTAATTTTGCTAAAGAGAAAGGTTTTATAATAAATAATTGTCCAGCTTACGTGCATGAATTAAATGGAACAGCTGAACGTTTTAATAGAACAATAATGGATATGTCGAGATGTTTATTAGCAGAGGCACAGGTTCACAAAATGTATTGGCCTGAAATAGTCTGTACTGCAACATATTTAAAAAATCGTACATTAGCAAATACTAAAGAAAGGAAAACACCTTACGAAATATTTTTTGGAAAGAAACCAGACGTTTCAAATTTACGTTTGTATGGCAGTCAAGTTTTTGTTAGAATACCAGAGCAGAAAAGAGAGTCTAAATGGGATAAAAAAGCCGATATTGGAATCTTGTTAGGTTACAGTGAAGTCGGTTATAGAGTTTTGTTGAATAGTAGAGTCATAGTTGCTAGACACGTTGAAATCGTAGAAGAAAATACAAAGTGTATTGGACTAGATGATTATAATCCAGAATTAGAGAGTGAAAATTCTGAAGGTAACACAATAGGTGATGAATTAGAAAATGAGGTAGAAAGAGAAAATGTTCCAACCGAAAATTCCGAACCAGATAATAGTAATCAATTTTCACAAAGATCGCAAAGAAATAAATGTTTACCAAAACGCTTTGAAGATTATTATGTTTATAGTGACAATATAGTTGTTAACTTTTGTAGAACTGATATTCCATATTCATTCGAGGAGGCGGTAGAATCAGATGAACGCAAGTTTTGGATAGAAGCGATGAATAAGGAAATCAATTGTTTGAAAAAAAATGAAACTTGGGAATTAGTAGAAAATGTAGATCAAAAAAGAGTTTTAGATGTAAAATGGGTTTACTCAAGAAAATCTGAAGACATTTATAAAGCTAGACTAGTTGTTAAAGGATATCAACAAACTGACAAAATCGATGATATTTACTCACCTGTGGCAAAAATGCAAACTTTGAAGATTCTTTTAGCTTATTGTTGTCAAAAAGAATTATTAGTAGAACAAATGGATGTAGAAACTGCATTTTTAAATGGAAAAATAAATTCAGAGATATACGTACACCAACCAGAAGGTTATAAGGATGAGTCAAATAGAGTTTGTAGATTAAAGAAAGCCCTATACGGTTTGAAGGAAAGTCCAAGGTTATGGTACGAATGTTTCGATAAATACTTGATAAGTTTAGGTTTTAAAAAAAGTCATGTAGACTACTGTCTATACACATTTCAGAAAAACAATAACATTTTATATTTGTTAATATTTGTAGATGACTTGTTAATATGCAGTAAGGACGAAACAGAGATAGGAAAAATCAAGAATTTGTTGTCGAAAAAGTTCAATATGAAAGATCTAGGAAAAATAAAAGAATATTTGGGTATAACAATTGAATATGATACATGTAAACAAGAAATGAAATTGAATCAGACGAAATATATTAACTTTTTGGCAAAAAAGTACGAATTGGAGGAGAGTAGATTGTATAATACTCCAATGGAAACGAATTTAAAGATTGATGGGGCAAAGAATGTCGAAGTGAATCTCAATTATCGAAATTTAATAGGAGCTCTATTATATATAAGTTCTGCAACCAGACCTGATATAAGTTTCAGCGTAAACTATTTGAGTAGGTATCAAAATTGCTATGATAGAACACACTTCAAGTATGCACTAAGAGTTTTGAAATACTTGTACCCAATAAACACAGTAACCATTAAGAAACGTTGTATTTTTTAGGTAACGTCACTATATTTCATCGTTGAAAAAACGGTAAAATGTCGTTATGAAATACGTTTCTTTTTGGTTTCATCGTAACGTTTTCCCTGCACGTTGATTCAACGTTGCAAACCTCCTATTGTCATAAGTAAAATACCGTGATATAACGTTATTATTAAGTTTCAACGTAACGATGTATTTTCGTTTCGGAAATAACGTTGATGGTATACGAATTCTCAACGTTGATGTTTATGCCTAAATACCACAAATATATAACGTTCATTTCAAGTGTCAAGGTAACGTTGATTTCAGGGAATGAAAATTCCTTGATATAACGTTATTTTTAAGATTCAACGTAACGACGTATTTTCGTTTCGGAAATAACGTTGATGGTATACGAATTCTCAACGTTGATGTTAATACCAAAATACCACAAATATTCGACGTTCATTGCAAGTGTCAAGGTAACGTTGATTTTAGAGAATGAATTAATCTTGAGTAAAAATATTTTTGAATTGTTATTATTTGAATTTCAGCATAATTTATCCTAAACTAAGGAAACTTATAAACCTTTGTCATCTACATCTTGAAAAATATTCTATTCAAGATATTCAAATGTTTTTTTCATGAATATGAAAATAAAGAACAGGAAATAAATTTTGGTCCAAATTTTAAATGAAGTATTATCACAAGAAATGTTTCTCATTGGAGATATAATTTTGGTCAGATATATAGGTGTAGTTATCGTTAGTAGTACAACATTATTTCTGTGGACTCTTGTTATTTATAATGGGTGAAAATTTTGGGAAATATTCAAGTATTTATCTATTCAAGTGGACAACAATTTCAAAATGCTGACAATTAAACACAGATTCATCAATATTTTGTAATAATAAAAAAATAAACAGAATAAGTAAAATATGAAAGAAAAAACATAACTATAAATATAAAGAGAACAAACAAAAAAATTTATAGATTTTTAAATGTACCTACATATTAAAAAAAATGTTTAAATTTCATTTTTTTTTCTTTACTTAATGCAGCGTCCTTGAGTCTTCTTTCGCAAATTCCAGCCAATCTTTTGTTGCGTCTGCAATTTTTAGGTCTGTGGCTGCCGCAAATTCTTTCTTGACAGCCACTGAAAAAACCCATAATGCTCATTAGATATTTTGAAAATATAGGTCTACAAAATGAAGCCTTACCATAAATGAGTTCCGTCGACTTCTTATCTCTAAAAGGTTTTTTCTCCCTGCCCTTCCAATTGTATTGGCAAGCTAAATCATTACTCAATATGAATCTGAGAATTCTTCTGGTATGGTCCTCGGGACCATTACCTCCCATTGACTTATATCGGTTAACCTTAAAAAAAACGAGAATAATTATTTTTACAGGGAACTGGGGTAATAATTTTAGCATTTCTATATCAATTTATGCCTTCGTAAAAAAACAAACTAACATTATCTATGTTACAAATTTCACAATTAACTATGTTAGGAATGACAAAGCTTTCATATTATGTAGATATGTCCAAAAATTAACATTTACTCACAAATTATTTCGGTATCCTCTGCTGATGAAACAGGAACTGAGTTCTCCGATTCTTCAGAAGAGCTCTGGAAGCTTTCCAATCTTCTTTCACCAATCAATAATCAATATGAAACTTTAGGGTACTGATAGGTACTTACCAAAATCTTAGTTGTCGCACTTCTAAACAAATCAGATAATTTTCCTAGCAAACTCGATTTACCACGTCGAAAATAGCGAAGGGAACTATCGGGTGACTGCGGCACTAGCTCTTCAATATGTGGAATGCACGAATGCAGGATTCAACTCAACTCGATCACAGCAGGATCGCCGGCGCCGGCCTATATGGCGCCGGCACTATCACGTATCACGTCATCACAACCCCTGCCGACTCTAGTGCACCGTTGCCTAGGTTGATTAATTATTATCTTTCAAGAAACTTCATAATTTTCTATTAATTGATTTTAGCAAAGACGATGTATGTTACGAATATAAGGTTATTACTAATAATGGTTTTCATATTTTGAACGAATAAAAAATTCAAAGTAAAGAATGCAGGAATTAAGTTCGGACATTTCGGTAGGTATGAAATCACTATATCACTTCACATAAAATGATAATATTTCTCCATCCTTTCGAAATGAAAGATTTTATAAAAGAAACATTAAAAGCGTTTCAAAAAGGTATATTTAGGTACCTACCTTCATTATAATATGCTGTTAAATATTCCTTCGAATTAATAAGAAGCTGGTATAATACAATACATGTAATAAATAAAATATGTAATAAATATACGTTTCATAATGGTGGATGAATCAACCAGTTGAATTGGGTAAGTATATTATATGTATAATCAACGTTCCGTTGAATTTGTGTTTCGGATGTAATAAGTAGAATTGAAGTGGGTTAACGTCTGAGTTGATAAAAAGTAACTCATTTAACGTTTATTCAATGTTACTGAGCTCACGTTGAAAAAACAATTAAAAAACTGTAATGAATATACGTTTCATAATGGTGGATGAATCAACCAGTTGAATTGGGTACGTATATTATATGTATAATCAACGTTTCGTTGAATTTGTGTTTCGGTTGTAACAAGTAGAATCAAAGTAGGTTGACGTCTGAGTTGATAAAGAGTGACTAATTAAACGTTTCTTCAATGTTAAAGAGCTCACGTTGAAAAATCGTTTGAAAAAATACAATAAATATACGTTTTATAACGGTTCATCAACCAGTTGAATTGGGTACGTATATTATATGCATATTCAACGTTTCGTTGAATTTGTGTTTCGGATGTAATTAGTAGAATTAAAGTTGGTTTACGTCAGAGTTGATGAAGAGTGACTCATTTAACGTTTATTCAATGTTACTGAGGTCACGTTGAAAGAACGTTTGAAAAAATGTAATAAATATACGTTTCATAATGGTGGATGAGTCAAACAGTTGAATTGGGTACGTATATTATGTGTATAATCAACGTTTCGTGGAATTTTCGTTTCGGATGTAACGTAGAAAATTCAACGTGTAACGTTAAATCAACTTCAGCCACTAGAAATAAACGTTTATTATACGTTTGTGTGTTTATTGGGTACGCGACTAATGATTTAAAATTAACATATAGAAAGAATGATAGTAATGAAATTATTGATTGTTATGTTGATGCAGATTGGGCAGGTAATCATATAGATAGGAAATCTACAACAGGTTACGCAATTCGATTATTTGGTAATATTATTTACTGGAAATCTAAGAAACAGAAATCTGTTACTAAAGCTTCAACATATGCAGAATATGTAGCATTGTCAGAGGCTGTTAGCGAATTGATATTTGTTAAAGAATTATTGAAAACATTCAATATAAAACTTGAAAAACCAATAAAAATCTATGAGGATAATTCTGGTGCAGTAAGCATTGCTAAATGTGGAAATTTTACAGAAAATTCTAAACACATAGAAGTCCATTGCCATTATGTTCATGATTATATTAAGGATGAAGTTATTGATGTTGTAAAAATTGATTCAAATAAAAATATTGCAGATTTGTTCACAAAAGCATTATGTAAAGAAAAGTTTCAGTATTTTAGAAATTTGTTAAATTTAGAATAAGAATGTAACTAGAATAAGGTTTGTTTAATATGAATATAAGGAGGCGTGTTAAGATATATTTGTATATTCATATTTGGCGCGCAGACAAAGTGACAACAGTGCGCCAGTGCGGGAATTACTAGTCAAGTTAAGGACTGTATTATACTTGGTTAAGAACTGAAGTCAAGAACAGGGTTCTCATTATTGCCTTGTTTGATGTACAGCGTACAGCTAATGTTTCATATTTGAATACAATAAATACCTAATAAAGTGTCTTGCTATTATATAAATCCACACCTTCACAGTCTTATTTAGTGATACGTGTTTTATTCATACATATGCACGAAATGTACCCCATTACCTGCTACAAATGTAATGTTTTTTATATAACGTAGTCAATAAATATCTATCTATATATCTACGCTTTATTGTAGGCAGTTTTAGATCTCTCCGGAACCAAACATTCACGGGCTTTTGCCGCTTGAGTTTCCACGTAATTTGACATTATTTCATCAATTTTATTTCTGACAAGACATGAAAATCAAAACAGTCAACTATGATTTTCACAAACACGGCCCATAGAAACGTTAAAAATCCAATGAATTCAAAAATTTGCAATCTAATTTTAATTTTTCCATTTTCAGAACAATTATGTTTCAATCAGAAAAAAAACTATTGATTACAACACGGGAAATATGAATACATTTCCTCGGCTGTCTATACATCCCTCGGGCTTCGCCCTCGGGATGTAACTTTGACAACCTGGGAAATATAACATTCATATTTCCCTTGCTGTAATAATAGCTATATTTTGTCCCTCTATTAACCCCCGCGCGTCTACAGTTTCATCAAAAACTCTTGTCTCGAATTTCCCACATAACTCCACCACCCCCATATACTCCAACATTAGAAAACCAAAACAATCAAAATTCTCCTAAATACCAGGTGCACTAGATATACTGTAACAATAAAATGAAAAATCGTAAACGAACTTTATCTCTCCAATGAAGCAAGATCGACAATTTTCTGTACCTTCTCTCAAATCCAGATGAAAACATTTCCATATCGCGTAAATACATTTTTTCTACAACCGGGCCTAACTAACTACTTTCCCGCATTGTTTTAGATTCGGAAAGTGTCACTTTCCCGCCCTAGTGCGGGAAAGTTACTTTCCCGCACTAGTGCGGGAAAGTAAATATGTGTTGAATTTGGGTATAATAATACCTTTAAAATGAAATCTCTCAATCTACTTACTTATATATTTAGTTGAATATTTCAAATTTTGCAGTTTCATCCATGTCAAACTAATTATTAATACAGATTTCCGTTTTAAAATTATTGCATTTTTTTCAAAGAGAACTTGACATCCTCCAAAAATTATGACTGGCATACATGGATCTGTGTATTTATTTCTATGTTATGATCTATGATTTTCCATAGATTCCCAACTTCGTTAATCAATGTGTCAAAACGAATTTTCGCCAAAGTTGTGTAGAAGGTTTTTTTGCATTTTAGAATACGGTTGTAGAAAAAACATTGTTCCTATCTTGAGCGGAGAGTACTTTCCCGCACTCGATTGCTTGCCCGAACTCCGCTCCGCGTCGTTCGGGCAACGGCAATCTAGTGCGGGAAAGTACAACTTTCCGCCCTTGATAGGAAAATAACTATTTCCAATTCATTTTTACACCAGCTGCATGATAAATCATCAGCCTATTCTTTGTCAAATCTTCTGATATTCCTATTCCAGTGCCAGTTAATTTTTGCATGTTTCCCATGACTACTCTTTTCGAGTGATAACAATTGAATTTTACGATAATTGGGCGTAATTTTTCGCTCTTTTTCCCAGCTCTATAACATCATCCTTCATCATCGGTCTCCCGGTCTCAGCTCGAGCTGGTATTACTTCTATGAACCAGTGAAGAAACATTTCAGTTCCTCCCACTAGCTCAGGAATTTCCGCACGATGTGACAGGTTTGCAAAGCTACAGCCTGCTGTGCATATCCCGCGATCTTCTGGGATATCTCGATCTTTTGAAGATTCTTCTTAAATGATTTGGACATGACTCCCGCAGCCGAAATCACTAATGGTATAATAGTGACTTTCGACAATTGCCACATATTCTTCAGCTCAATTGCCAAGTTCTCGTATTTCGTTATTTTTTCTGACTCCGTTCTTCCGATGTTATGGGTCAATGGTACTACTACATCAATTATCACCCCATACTTCTGATCCTTCTCAATGAACACAAGGTCCGGTCTTTTGTAGTCCACTGATCTATCTGTTGTTATGGGTCTGTCCCAATAGAGAACCGCTGCGTCCGTTTCCAACACTGCTGCAGGTTGATACTTATAATATGGCGGACAAGTATCCAAAAAACCATGTCTAAGAGCTAATTGCTGGTGAACAATTTTTGCCACTTGATTGTGTCGGCCCAGATATGCGTTGTCGGCAAGAACTCGACAACCTGCGATTATATGTTCAATAGACTCGCCAACTGCGTCGCACTTCCTGCATTTGTCCTCAACGTTCAGCTTCAAACAGTGCTTTTCATAGTTGCGAGTTCTTATAACTCGGTCTTGGATAGCCGTCAGGAATCCCTCAGTTTCAGAATACAATTGTCCCGCATTGAACCACGACAAAGAAGCTAATTTATCGACATTTTCCCCCTCAAGGTGTTTGCGCAATCTGCCGTGCATCAGAGCTTGTTCCCGCCATATACTTATATCTTCGCTTCTCGTGGTGATATCGAATGTCATTACTCTGTGTTGTAGGTTCAGAGGGGTGTATCCCTTTTCCTCTGTTGTCACCAATTTTATCAGGCTATCTGCCGTGCAGAGCTTGTTCGCGCCATATACTTATATCTTCGCTTCTCGTGGTGATATCGAATGTCATTTCTCTGGTTCAGAGGTGTGTATCCCTTATCCTCTATTGTCACCAATTTCATCAGGCAATCTTCAGACTCGAGCAGTCGCTGCCTCAAGTTTTTGTCCTGTGTTTTGCAGAGTTTATAGATGTTCAACAGACCTCGTCCACCATCTCTTCCGGGTAGATAAAGCCTTTTCACCGATGCGTTGGTGTGCAGACATCGGAACTTTGTCATTAGGCGGCGGGTGAGTCGGTCCAACTCTTTCAGATCAGCGTCTGACCACTTCAAGACTCCGAAAGTGTAGGTCAGAGCAGGCGTAGCCCAGGAGTTCAAGGCATCGATCTGGTTTCTAGCAGACAGCTTGGTGTTGAGCACTTTGGTTACCATGTTCTTATATTTCGCAGTGAACTCAGCTTTCAAACGGTTGTGGTCAATCCGTTGATTTTGAGGAATGCCCAGATACTTGTAGGTCTCTTCTGGCAACATACTGTGGATGTCCCGAAATTGTTCCTGAGTGTTCTCCATTTTACCCTTCCTGATGTTGACTATAGCGCATTTGTCGAGACCGAAAGACATGTCAATGTCTTTACTGAAGGAGCGCACATATCTATCAGCGAGTGAAGTTGATTTTGGTTCTCGCCGAATAGTTTCAGATCATCCATATACAATAAATGGGTAAGTTTTCGCGGGTTCCTCATTGCTGGTCTGTATCCCATGTTGGTGTTTTTCAAAAGAGTAGATAGAGGATTCAGTGCTATACAAAACCACATCGGCGAAAGGGCATCTCCCTGAAATATCCCCCTCGATATTTTCACGGTTCCAGCATTGATGTTGTTCATAAGAATATTTGATTTTCATGTACTCATTAGATGTTGGAGCACGCCTCTTATTTTCGGCCAGATCTTATAAATCTCCAGTACTTTCACAAGCCAATAGTGGGGCACCGTATCGAAGGCCTTCTGATAGTCGATATATAGACTTAAATTTCTCCTTCTCGCTTGGGGTGGCTTGCTTTAACACTACAGCGTCTATGATGAGTTGATGTTTGCATCCTGCCGATCCTCTAGAGCAGCCCTTCTGTTATTCTTCCAGAATCATTATCTATGCGGTTTGTTGTTTCCGACGTTTCGGCAAGCATTCGCCTGCCGTCTTCAGGGTGTAGGTTCTGAGAAGGACCGGTTTTTGCCAAACTTGATCTGTCTGGACTTGTACGCACCATACTTTTTCGATTATTGAATTACAGTGTTGGAATTCGAACGCGGGTTATAAGGTTGCAATTTCGAAATTCCAGTCACTCTAACCACTAGTCTACCGGAGCAGGTAATTATTATACTATTCAAGTTATATATGAAGTATTATTTCCTGGTAGAGGTCACCTTGACCCGATCAGATGCGCAGTTGATATGCTCAGTAGGTTAAGTTCGGTCAGGTTAGGTTAGGTTAGGTTAGGTTGGGTTAGTGTTCCCGTACGTGGTCATCACCTTGTCGCGGTGTACGGGCTTAAGTAGCTGTGAATCCTATGGAGGAACAGCGAAAAACCAAGTATGACCAAAACCAAGGAGTGACTATGACTCTCTTGGCCCTCTGAGTCGTGAGACCCAGAGTAGACCCAAAGAGTAACGTTAGCACTTCACAACAGAGAAGTAACTATGACTCAGTTGGCCCCTGGAATCTACAGACTCTGGGTAGACCCAAGGAGTAACGTTAGTACTTCACAACACACCACTTCCCGAACCCAAACTCCTTTCAAATCCAAGGGCTCGAGTCTAAGCGTGCGCTTAGATTGTGACATCTTCGCGATCCACCCCTAGGCTAAACGACCTAGAAGACGCTGGCGACCGAGCTATCAAGAAAAGGCTTCGAGGGATGAGCATGGGAGAGTGGCGTGGTTAACTATGGCTTCCTTGGCCCCCCCGGTCGACTGACTAGGGGTAGACCCAAGAAGTAATGTAAGCACCACATGCAGGGAACAACTATGACTCACTTGGCCCCCTGTAATCACAGACACAGGGTAGACCCAAGGAGTAACGTTAGTGTTTCGAACGTGGAGAACTTGCATCTGGCCTACGCCATACTGGCAACCCGGGCGCGGACAAGGAGTCACGACTCACTTTTCCCCTCGGGCTGAAGGCCACTGCATGAATCAGAGTAACTATGACCCACTTGGCCCCCCGAATCCTCGGACTCGGGGCAGACCCAAGGAGTAACGTTAATGTCTGACGGAAACCGCACTCTCATAGCTCAATCCCCGAAGGACCAGGGCCAACGGCTCGCTATCGGGGAGTCAGTAATTGACAAACTGTTAGTGAGCCGGCCAAGACCTCCCGAGGATCTATCCCTGGTGTTAGAGTTCCGTTGCGAAAAAGCCAGGTGAAAATACGGAACTAGGTCAACAACAGTCAGTGGACTCCTCACAAGTTCTTTGTGAGACCGCAAACTGTGAGACCCGTCAGTCGAGGTGCAGGCTTCTTCCCCTCAATCCCTACATCCAAGGGGGGCAAGAGTCTGGGACTACCACGCAGAAAACTGCACCGTGAAATACCAATCGTCTTGGTGATCCGGTGGTGGTGCCTGCGCAAACCATCATAGTTGGAATCGGTGTCCTTGGGATTCCGACTAAGATGGCGAGGAGGAGGTTTTAGTTGGGTTAGAGTCCCACACGAATCCCAGCATTGAACCGCCGCTGCGGAGAAGGCATGATGCTTTCCTCCTTCATCAGGGCACAAAAAAAAAGGTTGGGTTAGTGTTAATTGCCACCCTGAGCCGAGTTCATCCTTCTCAATTCAGATCTTATAATTGGTGCCCAGACATCCTTTATTTTCACAGAGGGTGTACTAATTGGATTGGGAGTTATGGCCATGAAGGCTGCTTCTTTCAATTTCCTCCTTCTCCATCCTTCTTCCTTTGATATTATGGAAGCTTCATCCCATCTGATGTTGTGGTCCTCGTTCCAAGCATGTTGGGCTAGCTTAGATTTTTCGGTTTCTCCCAGTCGAGTTAGTTTTTGGTGCTCTTTGATTCTAACCTCAAGGGGGCGTTTAGTCTCTCCAATGTAGGACCTGCCGCATTCACACGGAATTTCGTATACGCAGTTTTTGGTTGTTTGATTTTTGTTATCAGGTTTTACCTTCGTGAGCTTGCTCCTGACCGTATTTCTGGTCTTGAATGCTGTTCTCACATTGTATCTGTTGCCAATCCTTCTTATCTTCTCGGATAGCCCCTTCACATATGGTATGACAGAGGTTATCGTGTCGGTAGCTTCATTGTCTGTTTGTTGAGGCTCTGTTCTTGTTTCTCCTGGTACTCTGGCAACCTCGAGGATCTTTTTAGGGTAGCCATTTTTCTTGAGGGTTTCTGTGATGTTGTTGAATTCCTCATTACGATCTTCTGGATTAGAGCATATCCTGGTTGCTCTGTCGTATAGGCATCTGGCTACTCCCAATTTGGTGCTGAGGTTATGGTTAGACTCGTAGTGGAGATATTGGCCTGTGTTCGTTGGCTTCCTGTAGACTGTGGTCCTAGGATTTCCATTCTGCTTATGAATCAGTACATCGAGAAATGGTAGTTGGTTATTTTCCTCGATTTCCATCGTGAATTTGATTGATTCCTCTACGCTGCTCAGGTGTTCTAGGAATTTGTCTAGGTTTTCTCTCCGATGTTGCCATATGACAAATGTGTCGTCTACATATCTGAGCCATAGTTTCGGTTTGAACACATATTGTTCCAATGCTCTCTTCTCGAAATCTTCCATGTATGCATCAGCCAGAGGTGGAGAAAGTGGAGAACCCATCGCCATACCGAATTCTTGTTGGTAGAAGTTGTTGTCTACTTGAAAGTAAGTTGAGTTGATACATGTTCCGAGCATTTTCTTTATTGCGTTTATACTCAGATTGGTTCTCTCAGCCAATTCAGTGTCCTCCTCGAGTTTTTTCCTCACAATTTCGAGGGTTTGGTTGGTAGGAACATTAGTGAACAGACTCTTGATGTCGAAACTGACCATGATGTCCGTATCGGATATATGCTGTTGACGCATGGTCTCTATGAAGTGATCAGTGTTTTTGACCATTGATGTTGTGTGTCCTCTGAGTGGAGACACTATCTTCAGGAGATATTTGGCCAAGGGATGACATGGGGAATTACGTGAACTGACGATTGGTCTTAACGGGATATTGTCTTTGTGTATTTTTGGAAGACCATACAGATGTGGAGGTTTGCTGAAGTGTGGTGTCAGTTTTGTTCTTGTGAGGCTGTCAGGGAACTGATCTTTGTACTTATGCAGGACTTTGTAGACCTTGTTCTCTACTGAGGTAGTAGGATCTTTCTTCAATTTCTTGTATTCTCCTGCTTCTAGAACCTCTTGGATTTTATCATTATGTGTCTCCACATCCAGAATAACCGTCGCATTCCCCTTGTCTGCTGGGAGTACCTTTATGGAATGATCTGTTTGGAGTTCTTTCAAAGCTCTCTGTTCCGCTCTGTTGATGTTGTATTCTGGTCTCTTTGTTGTGGAATCCAGTATTGTTCTTATTTTTCAACGATATTCCTCTGCTTTTTCAGGTTCCCTCATCCTTAGCGCTGTTTCCTCTGCTGCCAACAATATCTCCATCTTAGGAATGGTCTTTGGTGCTACAGAGAATTTCATACCCTTGTTGAGGAGGAAGGTTTGGTCCTCACTAAGAGTCTTGCTCGAGAGGTTAATCACAGTTTTGGTGTGATCATTTGGTGTATATGTCTGCGAGTTTCTCATTAGTTTTTCCATTTTCTTCCTCTGTATTGATTTTTGTTGTTCGTTGGTTCTCTCGTAGCTCCTTCTGACAGCTTCTATGATGGATTCATAGTCCGTTGCACTAGTTATTTCCTGTATTTTGTTCCTGATGTTCGTGCATTGTTGTGTCAATGTGGCTTTGTTGAACCGATGTTGGTTGAGTCTTTCTCTTATGAGTGCTAGGCTCGCCCTCTTGGAAATCCTGTCAGCTCTCCTGCCGCTTATTGGGAGTTTGACAGGATTTCCAAGAGGACGAGCCTAGCACTGATAAGAGAAAGACTCAACTAACATCGGTTCAACAAAGCCACATTGACACAACAATGCACGAACATCAGGAACAAAATACAGGAAATAACTAGTGCAACGGACTATGAATCCATCATAGAAGTTGTCAGAAGGAGCTACGAGAGAACCAGCAAACAACAAAAATCAATACAGAGGAAGAAAATGGAAAAAATAATGAGAAACTCGCAGACATATACACCAAATGATCACACCAAATGATCACACCAAAACTGTGATTAACCTCTCGAGCAAGACTCTTAGTGAGGACCAAACCTTTCTCCTCAACAAGGGTATGCAATTCTCTGTAGCACCAAAGACCATTCCTAAGATGGAGATATTGTTGGCAGCAGAGGAAACAGCGCTAAGGATGAGGGAACCTGAAAAAGCAGAGGAATATCGTTGGAAAATAAGAACAATACTGGATTCCACAACAAAGAGACCAGAATACAACATCAACAGAGCGGAACAGAGAGCTTTGAAAGAACTCCAAACAGATCATTCCATAAAGGTACTCCCAGCAGACAAGGGGAATGCGACGGATATTCTGGATGTGGAGACATATAATGATAAAATCCAAGAGGTTCTAGAAGCAGGAGGATACAAGAAATTGAAGAAAGACCCTACTACCTCAGTAGAGAACAAGGTCTACAAAGTCCTGCATAAGTACAAAGATCAGTTCCCTGACAGCCTCACAAGAACAAAACTGACACCACACTTCAGCAAACCTCCACATCTGTATGGTCTTCCAAAAATACACAAAGACAATATCCCGTTAAGACCAATCGTCAGTTCACGTAATTCCCCATGTCATCCGCTGGCCAAATACCTCCTGAAGATAGTGTCTCCACTCAGAGGACACACAACATCAATGGTCAAAAACACTGATCACTTCATAGAGACCATGCGCCAACAGCATATATCCGATACGGACATCATGGTCAGTTTCGACATCAAGAGTCTGTTCACTAATGTTCCTACCAACCAAACCTTCGAAATTGTGAGCAAAAAACTCGAGGAGGACACTGAATTGGCTGAGAGAACCAATCTGAGTATAAACGCAATAATGGAAATGCTCGGAACATGTATCAACTCCACTTACTTTCAAGTAGACAACAACTTCTACCAACAATAATTCGGTATGGCGATGGGTTCTCCACTTTCTCCACCTCTGGCTGATGCATACATGGAAGATTTCGAGAAGAGAGCATTGGAACAATATGTGTCCAAACCGAAACTATGGCTCAGATATGTAGACGACACATTTGTCATATGGCAACATGGGAAAGAAAGCCTAGACAAATTCCTAGAACACCTGAACAGCGTAGATGAATCAATCAAATTCACGATGGAAATCGAGGAAAATAACCAACAACCATTCCTCGATGTACTGATTCATAAGCAGAATGGAAATCCCAGGACCACAGTCTACAGGAAGCCAACGAACACAGGCCAATATCTCCACTACGAGTCTAACCATAACCTCAGCACCAAATTGGGAGTAGCCAGATGCCTATACGACAGAGCAACCAGGATATGCTCTAATCCAGAAGATCGTAATCAGGAATTCAACATCATCACAGAAACCCTCAAGAAAAATGGCTACCCTAAGAAGATCCTCGAGGTTGCCAGAGTACCAGGAGAAACAAGAACAGAGCCTCAACAAACAGACAATGAAGCTACCGACACGATAACCTCTGTCATACCATATGTGAAGGGGCTATCCGAGAAGATAAGAAGGATTGGCAACAAATACAATGTGAGAACAGCATTCAAGACCAGAAATACGGTCAGGAGTAAGCTCACGGAGGTGAAACCTGATAACAAAAATCAAACAACCAAAAATTGCGTATACGAAATTCCGTGTGAATGCGGCAGGTCCTACATTGGAGAGACTAAACGCCCCCTTGAGGTTAGAATCAAAGAGCACCAAAAACTAGCTCGACTGGGAGAAACCGAAAAATCTAAGCTAGCCCAACATGCTTGGAACGAGGACCACAACATCAGATGGGATGAAGCTTCCATAATATCAAAGGAAGAAGGATGGAGAAGGAGGAAATTGAAGGAAGCAGCCTTCATGGCCATAACTCCAAATCCAATTAGTACACCCTCTGTGGAAATAAAGGATGTCTGGACACCAATTATAAGATCTGAATTGAGAAGGATGAACTCGGCTCAGGGTGAAAATTAACACTAACCCAACCTAACCTAACCTAACCTGACCTGACCGAACCTAACCTACTGCGCATATCAACTGCGCATCTGATCGGGTCATGGTGACCTCTACCAGGAAATAATACTTCATATATAACTTGAATAGTATAATAATTACCTGCTCCGGTAGACTAGTGGTTAGAGTGACTGGAATTTCGAAATTGCAACCTTATAACCCGCGTTCGAATCCCAACACTACAATTCAATAATCGAAAAAGTATGGTGCGTACAAGTCCAGACAGATCAAGTTTGGCAAAAACCGGTCCTTCTCAGGACCTACACCTTGAAGACGGCAGGCGAATGCTTGCCGAAACGTCGGAAACAACAAACCGCATAGATAATGGAAACAGCCCAAATAATGTTTCAACAAATATCCCATTATCAAGAATATCTCGATCACAATTCTTCCAGAATGTTGTTGGCTCCACAGTGACGATATTCACTCAAATATTCAGCGTTTTGTTGTTTTCGCTTTCTTAGCTCATTGTATCTTCGCAGGCGAGCACCTTTCGCTTAAGCTTGCTGTCTCAAGCGATCTTTCATGTCAACTATCAACTCTTTATGTCGTGGGGATTCCAGGTCCAGCCCTGCGGATGTGGCTATTTTTCGCACTTTGTTCAATACTTTACGCGATTAATTATCCTTCAAGAACTCATCCAAGACATCAACTTTTCCTCGAAGTTTATCGACGTCCTGCATTAATCTTCTTTTCGAGGCAGGAGTTTGATTTTTAACTTTCTGTTCACTGGTTCTGGGGATGTAGATCTTTTGCCCATTTTGTCCGATTACAGCACGCTACAGAGATAAGTGGACTTGTGCCAACGTCCATTGAGTGCTCAGGTGTTCTGCCAATATTTCGTTGAGCCTCTCGATGTTATTTTCCGCCGTAGAGTTGAAGTTCAATTTTGGTAGGATGGGGCGGTTAAGCGGATCAGTAGATTCGTATTGCGCCAGGTTACTATATAAGGTGTCATACAGTTGGCGATATTGTGGGGAGTCTTGGTGAGCAGTTCGTGTGACAGACAGGTCCTTGGCCGTATCTGCTGGTCACCCCCCATGTAGCATGGCATAAACCACACCACACCCGTGCGGGTAAACATTATTATTATAACACATAAATGAAGGCTGAGGTCAAAGTAAGCCTAATGAACAAAAGAAATCAATAAGTTTATACAGTGCATGCAAAAAGAAAACAAAAACTGTTATATAAACCTGAACAACTAACCAAACAAGCAACTGTCTATTTTGTTTTTAAAACCATTCAGTGAGTCAGAATTCACAACATCGCCGGGTAAGCCGTTCCATGTTTCAAAAATACGATTCACCAAAAAATATTGTCTCTGTCTTGTGGCAAATTTCTCCTTTTTTAATTTGAGAGTGTGACCTCGTAACCGCGAATCATTGTTGAAGACAAAAAGTTCTCTCTGATTAGCATAATTATATTTCGCTATATGGAAAGAAATGATGAGGTCCCCACGGAGTCGACGCTGGTCAAAAGCCATCAGCTGTGCCATTCTCAGTCTCTCGGGATAGGTCGGACGCACTTCACCAAAAGTCGTACGCGTGGTTCGACGCTGAACACCCTCCAACAAGTTTCTATCGCGCACCAAAACCGGCGACACCGCACCGGACCTGCGTATTTCATAATTGGACGAACGTAGGTCTTGTAGAGTTTTATGGAACTTGAATATTATAAATGGGAGAACGTTTTGCGGATGAGGTAGATAAGCGTGTTGGCTGGCTTGCATATGAACATTATATGTACGGACCAAGTTAGGTCAGTATTAATAGTGACTCCCAAGTCCACATGTGAGGACACCACGCGTAACGATTGACCGTTTATTGTGTACGTATGAAGTGGATTGTTCTTTCCTTGATGAAGTACAACGCATTTGTCGTCGTTTAGAGGTAACAGCCAATCCTCACAGCTTGGCGTCATCGACATAAAACGACTTTCAGGACCCTATATGAAGGGCAAGATCACTTGCATAAACTAGGAAGAGGAGTGGGCCAAGAAAAAGCGTGACCCACTCTGACCGTGGAAGTTCTGTGCGTCATGTAATTCCGAACCCAAAGGTTCAGTTGGCCCCGTATACCGACCGTTTCAAGTTTGTGCATTAGCCTCCTCACCGGGACCCTGTCGAAGGCCCTGGCGAAGTCAAGATAAACGATATCCGTCGGTATTTTGTTATCGTAAGCTTTCGTCCAATCGTTTATACACTGCAGAAGATTGCTGGTGGTTGATTTACCCCTGACGAAACCATGCTGCTCCGACGAATGATTGCGTTTTCTGTTAGAAATTTTGACATGTCTTCCACAATTGTTGATTCCATTACGTTGGAAGGTACGGAAAGAAGACTAATGGGCCTGTAGTTAATAGGATTGAGTTTGTCGCCGTTTTTGAAAACAGCAGTGACAGACGCCTTCTTCCAGGCCTGCGATATTCGCGATTTTGCGAAAGAGACAGACTTGATTGTTGTCAATGGAGAGCAGAGAGCTTCGGAAAACTTTTTGAGAAAGAAGGGGCTCATTCCATCTAAACCAGGAGATGAATTCGATCCAATGTTCGATAAATGATATTTAATCTTTTCCGAAGTAAACGTCACATACTTCAGACTATCAAGCAGCCGTTCTGCACTAATTCCCGGAAGGTGATCATCTAGAGGCTCAACTGTGAAGGAGCTTGTGAAAAAGTTAGCCAAAACTTCAGCAGATTCGATGTCTGTGGAGCACAAGGAACCATCAGGTCTTCGTAGGAGCGGGATGCTTACTCTGGTGTTCAGGTTGGATCGTATGAACTTGTACAGCCTTTTATTGTTTCCAGAGTTTGAAATAGATTCTTCAAACTCACGACGTGAAGATCGTAGTGTTGATACCAAGTGTTTTGAAAAATTTCGATGAGTTAGGTACTCTTCTGGGGCTTTTGATCTTTTGTATCTTTTTCAAAGTCTCTTTTTATGGTGTATAAGCGACATTATTTCGTTATTTATCCATGGCTTGAGAGGATTTTTCCGACACAATTTGCTGCGGGAGTTCCTGTCAAAAGATGCAGTTACGGCAGAGTAAAATCTCTCCCAAAGGATGTCAACGTCATCACATGCGTCCAAGAGGGTGATCCAATCAATGGTGGAGAGTTCTTCGGACAAACTGTCAAAGTCGACCATTTTGAAAACTTCGACTCCATACTTGTTTGGCATGCAAACATTGAGCTGAATAGTGGCGTAGATTACAGTATGGTCCGATATTCCAACAGGTGGTAGGATTTCATGATCTGTGACAATGTTTTCATCGTTGGTAAAAATGAGATCAAGAACAGATGGTTCATTATTGACTCGGAATCTAGTTGGTTCGGTAATAAGTTGAAAGAGATTTGAATCGGCAAAGAAATGCATGAAATTACCCATGTCGCTATTTGTTGAATTGCTTTCTATTTATATATAATAATAATTTGGAAGGTGACTTTTTGACGATCTTTTATTTGACAACTTTTTTTATGTCTGACTCACTCTTCTGTCATAACCACGACAACATACTTCGAAAATTATAACATGTACACTATGATAAAATAAATTATAGCAAGTCCTAACATTCTCCGGCCCCAAGCTTATTTCTCGCCCAACCTTGCTGGAACCTTCAAGATTCGACCAAACCTTGATCTTTCGACTGGTTTTTTATTCTTCTCTTCTTTTTTCTTTTTCTTCTGTTTCGTTTCTGTAGTTTTCGAAGATGATTTGGCAGCAACATTTTTCGTTTTGCTTTAATTTTTGGAGATGGGAATGCTTCTTTTTTGGAATCTCCAGATGCTGCAGCCTTATTTCCCTGTTTTGTTTTTCCCTTATCTTCTTTAGGAAATTCAGGTTCTAGTTCGCAGGGCATCTTCTTTCTTGTGGACGCTTCGCAAGGAGCACTTCTTTTTGAAGGAATCCTACAAGGCTGTTTCTGGTTGGGAAATAATTCATCGAAAATTTTCTGCCTGACGCAGCTTCCTCTCACATCACAGTCAACTATTGATCGTTGTTTCTTCACCATGAATGAAGAGCGTTCCACTATTCTCATACAACTCTCTTCAGAAAAACTGTCAATTTGAATTTCTTCCTTGTCCTCTTCCAAGGCCCATACTTCGAGGTAATCCTAGGATTTTCGCTTGGGACAAGTGAAATCATCTCCATCTGGAAGAGGTTTCATTGTCTTCTCCCTTCTGAATAGACATTTGACGTCCTTTTTCTCATTTTGGGATGAAGCTTCGCAAGTACTATTTTGGCAAGAGATAGACTCCATTTTTAACGCACAAACAGCTCTGCCTTCAACTTTAACGTTATCAGCAGGTGTGACGTGTCGACTTGAGTAAGCCTGGTCACTTGGCAAATCAGGCTCGCGGCTAAACTCAGTGAAGATGGGAGTGAGTTAAAAAAATTAAAGTTTATGAATGGGCGCCAGGTAGAGAATTTGCCTGTCTTACAATTCACAAAATTGCGTACTCCCCTACCAGAATAGCAATAAGACAACTGATACTCAATGTCAACCCCTTTATTTAAAATTAAACTAATTGAACAATATTAATGAAAAAGTAAAATTAGATTTGCAGTTATTGATAGGTATATTCAGCGAAACAAAACTCCACAAAATTGCTGAATTCGATTAAATCTCACTAAATAAAGTTATAAATTGAAAAAGGAAATTCAAGTACCGTGGTTGTAATAACTGGCCAGTTAGTATCCACCTCAGTTCACAAATGTTTACACTTACGCCTATAGTAATTATGAACAGTATCGAAAAATCGCAGTCCAGTATCAAATGAACTGGTACAAAGGTAAAAATGTAAATTAGGCAATCTGCCACTATAATAAACTCAATTATGAGTCTGATAAAAGTTAAACACAAATGAAAGGAGCCAGCGGTGATTGAAAGGTCTCCCCTGCTATCAGTTATTCACTTTGTACAATGATATATTATAAACCTAAAGCCAGTGCAAAGCACCGGTTACCTCAACCACTAAATGGCCTGAAGTAGAGACGTCGATAGTACTTATAACGTGGATGCTAAGCACTCATATGCCAGGTACTTGGATGCCAGATACTTGTATATCCGCTACTTGGATAGCCGATACTAGGATGCCAGATACTTGTATATCCGATACTTGGATGGGTGGTACGTGGATGCCTGGATGCCCGACACTTGGACCCTAATAAAACACCATAAGGCATTGTTCACAAAATTCAAAGAAAGTTCATACCTCTTAGGATGTTGGTCGAGGGTAAAAACTCCTTTCCAAACTCTATACTTCAACAACTTTCCAACAACAAATATTCGCATACAACTCCTAATAAAAAGACTGTTAGACAATGGTTTCATATATAAGTTCATATCATACCTCTACAGAGAATCCGGGTCTCATGGAAGAATATAATAATCCGTTATAACAAACGTACCCTTGGATTAAAACCAATATTCTCTATATTATCCAGGGAATTAACCAAATTGAAATTATAATCGCCTACAACGAGGATGATTCCAGATAAAACTTCCAGACAAATAATTTACATTCAATTCAGCTTTAAAAATCTTCCACAATCTTCAAAATTTCCAAAAAGAGGTTACCTCGCTTTCACAGAGCAGCCAATTGTCAAACAATCCCTTCCGACTTCTATGACCGCACACAATACCACAGCCGTCTCCACCACAAGCCATGAATCAACCGGCAACGCCGCAAAGGGTGTAAACTATCCAGCGAAAATGCTGAATTTAATTCAGGGAGCAAAATAATCACGTTACACCATCATTTGCTCTCCACACAACAAAGTTGGATCTTGCATAAGGGAACAAGTTAGAGTACCTTCAGAAGCTCTAGTCTTCAAACAGCTACTTTTGCGATCGCATTTCTCTTCAATTTGTTTCAACTGAAAAGCCTGAACCGATTTAGACTTCTCACGAACTTTGCATTTTTCTTCTTCTTCAATCCGTTTGAACTCTTCTACAGTTTTGTGAACCAATTCAACCCATTCCTCTTCTCTCTTGTCCTCATCCAGTTGTATCTGCCTTCTCAATTTCAGATTAGCCAGGTTCTCAGCTCCAATTTGAGACTCAAGAAGAGCGTTTGACAATGGAGAGTTTGGTCGTATTTCAACGATAAATTTTTCTCTTGTTTCATTTTTAACCTCCGTTTTTGCTTCTGTTATTTTTTCTAATGAATAATTGCATTTGTTTTTGTACTTTATTACCTCAGTGCAAAAATCCATTTCCTCTGTAATTTCTTTACTAAAATCTTCGTCACTGGGTTCTTCGCAACAAAGCAATTCTTTTATAATGTCGTCTAGGAAAAATACCTTTTCTGCTTTGCTTGAAACTTGTTGCAATAATTCATTTATTTTTTCCTCATCTTCTTGTCCTACCTTCTCAATCTCTACGAAATGTTTCCTTGCAGCGTCCTTGACAATCCTTCTTTCTGTTTTCAAGGACTGCATGCTCTTCTTAAAATTTACCAGGGATGCCAATTATGTTGAATTGCTTTCTATTTATCTTCTTCTCTTCTTCTATATAATAATTCCATAAGGAACATAGAGATTTTGACGTTTCTCGGGAGAGGCTGTAAAAGAGCGATCCGCGAAGCGGATCGCGGGCGTCGCTTGCGACGCCCGACGGGCGAAAAAAGCGGTTGGTCGGAAAGTGGAAGAACGGGGGTAAAAGTTGGTGTTTTCGGATTTTTCCTGCGACATCGGGAAGTATTTAAAAAAAATTCGCGAAAAAGGTCGAAATCGCCCGATAGACCGAATTTGTGCACCAGTTTTCGGACTTTCGGAGGCCCCCAGACGACGGGGTTTTTTTTCGATCGGAGCCCCATGTCCCCGTTCGAATACTGATGAGAGGCATTTTTCGACACGGTCCTCCGGGTGTCGGCAAGAAATTCGAAAAGTTTTGACGTTTCTCGAAAACGGTAAATTTTTCCGATCCGACCAGAAAAAATCGACAAAACCAGAGAGTTTCAGTCATTTCGATGATTTTTCACGTTAAATGTAGGTTAGGGTTCTTGACAACGGCCTTCAAAGATTGACGGGACGCACAGATGTCCGTTTTTAGGTTGGGTTTTTTCGAAGTTTCGAGACGTCACAACTCACGGGCGACGTGAAGTTTTAGTAGGTTCTGTGAACATCGTCAATTAGGCTTTGACTGTATGCATCTATATTCTATGCATTGACGAACAAACCCACACAGCACATGTACGTACAATGGATGAACAATGGATGTTGATTATGGATGTTCGAAACATCCATTGGATGTCCAGAATTGGTACATAGTACATCCATTGAACGTTCATGGGACGTCCAGGACACCACTTTGGACGTACAATTCAAGCCCAGATAACGTCCAATGGATGTTCATTGTGCCTTTATTGGACATCCATTGTACGTACATTGGATGCACATGTATGTACATTGGATGAACAGTGGTCGTTTATTATGGATGTTCGAGACATCCATTGGATGTCCAGAATTGGTACATAGTACATCCAATTGACGTTCATGGGACGTCCAGGACACCACTTTGGACGTACAATTCAAGTCCAGATAACGTCCAATGGATGTACATTGTGCCTATCTTGGACATCCATTGTATGTCATATGTACGTACATTGTATGTTCAATGGATGTTTATTGTGCGTAACCTGCGAATATCGGTCTATGCTTCACTTCAAAAAACTGTTTATCGTCCACCACAAAATGAGGAATTCATTATTATTAATAATATAAACAAATATTCAACGTAATTTAAATCCAGGAAATTAATTACTAACACTTAAATTAATCAGATACGGCGTTACTAGATATACCTATAACATCATCACACGCTATGGGATCTGACTCACAATAGGTGATCAGCTTGCCACACATCATCATCCAAGAACCAAGCAAAGGTTCCAAACACATCTGTTCAAGATCTTGTACGGATCTCTGCAGTAAATCATATTATTGGAACGGAACGAAGGTCCTCTTAAAACAAAACGGAAGATCGTTCTGGGGAAAGACTACCACATGGCGACATCTAGTTAAGAATTAGACAAACAATTCGCTCTTGAAGTTACGCAGACGAAGATAGATGGCATATCTCTCATTTTCTCCTTACAGTGACTATACGGTGACATAGTCACTGTATTTCTCCCTAGCAAGCAAGACTGTGAGTTTTCACATATATGAAACATGCAAGCCGGGTGCGTGAGAATCGTTCATAGTTATCAGCATGTCCGAAAATAATAATTATCCAACGAAAGTTTATTCTAGAAGGAATTATTCAGTAAAACTGAGATTAATCAGATATATCAGTTGTTGATATTTATATCAATGCACGCGGTATCTCATTTATTTATTTTTTTGAATAATTTCTTCTGGAATCAACTTCGTTTCGGACTGAAACATGGCCGATATGGCGCTCATCTGCGAATCGTCTATAATGTATCTGAATTGGACGTACAATGAATGTTCACTGTTGGATGTACAATGGACGTCCAGAAATGTACATTAACTGGACCAACAAAATATGCACCATTATAATGAATCTGAATTGGAAGTACAATGAATGTTCACTGTTGGATGTACAATAGACGTCCAGAAATGTACATTAACTGGATCAACAAAATATGCACCATTAATAATGTATCTCAATTGGACGTACAATGAATGTTCACTGTTGGATGTACAATGGACGGCGGGAAATGTACATTAACTGGACCGACAAAATATGCACCATTAATAATGTATCTCAATTGGACGTACAATGAATGTTCACTGTTGGTTGTACAAAAGGGACGTCCAGAAATGTACATTAACTGGACGAACAAAATGCACCATTCATCAAATTTTATTTGAAGATTGTGTTTGGAAATACTATTGATTTTCATTTGGAACAGAGAAAATAGATGAGATTCAAACAGAAAATTCATATTTATTTTTGGACATTATATGTATGTACGATGGACGTACATTCGTAACAACCAATGGACGTCAACAATTGTAAGTACAATGGACATCCATTCAACGTCCATGGACGTTTGGACTTGATATGGTCGTAAAATGGACGTCCAATGGATGTCGTGTGCTGTATGGGAATGAGCAATTCATATGCCGCCATATTGGCTTCGCAGAATATTTTCGAAAATAATTTTCGAGAGTGACAATTTCTTCGAAGGAATGTTGCAGTAAGTATGTAAATATGGGATTGTCGTACAAAATGTCATGTTAATTTTTTTTTCAGGATGTCTTTGAGGAACTCTTCATGCTTTCATGAGAATTGATATCTTGGATATTTTTGATCGAATGCATTATTCCGGGTGTATCGAAAAATGAGATGTTACAATTAGGACGTTTAAGCATTGATTTCAAATAGAATGGAATCAAGGTGAGGATTTTCATACAGGGTTTTTTGAGAACGCCTGTGGAAATCTCTGTTTTCATGGGAATGGATATCCCGGATGTTTTTGACTGAAAAAGACCTCCTGGAAAGAAGAACACGATGAAATATGAATGCAGATTTCTTCTTCTTCCTCTTGAGAAGGCGTGCCGCCTGTTTTCTCCGGTCTATGGCTCCTGTGACGTGGATTGCCAGCTGTCTCGCCATCGTTTTGGTGGACGTCCGATGGGTCTTCTTCCGCGAGGTTTGTTATCCCTAGTGATCTTTGCCATTCTGTCCTGGCTCATTCTGTCCACATGCTGGTTCCACTCTCTCCGCCTCTTCCTTACCCATCTGACCACATCCTCCGCTTGGCACTCTTCCCTAATAGCAGAATTTCTCTGCCTGTCAGCCAGTGTGTATCCCGTTATTGTTCTTAGGGTCTTCATTTCGGTTGTTCGTAATATCCTCTTTGTTATAGACGTTTCGGCTCTGGTCTCCGCTCCATATGTCATTACTGGTCTTACACATGTTTTATATATTCTTGACTTGCAAGAAATACTTAGATATCTGTTCTTCCAAATAGGGTATTTAAGATGTCCTGATATTGCTGCAGCCTTGTTGACCTGCTTCCTCACTTCGTCTTCCAGGAACCCTGCACTTGTAATTTTACACCCGAGATATTCGAATGACATGACCTGTTCGATGATGTTGTTTTCTATTGCCAGTTTGCATCGCAGGGGCTCCTTTGCTATTGTCATGCATTTGGTCTTCTGGGTGGAAATAAGCATGTTTAGTTCTAATGCCTGTCTGTTGAAGACTTGTAGTATTCTTTGGAGGTCGTCTTCCGATTCGGTAATAAGTACTGCATCGTCAGCAAAGCACAGTATATTAATTTTGTGTTCTCCCAATCGATATCCTAATCCAGTGTTTTTCACGGCTTTTATTATTTCGTCCATTATTAGATTGAATAGGAGAGGGCTGAGACTGTCACCTTGGCGGATTCCTGTCGTTGTTCGTAGGCGCTGGGTCAGAGTGAAGTTACTTCGTACTTGTGTTGTTGTATCTGTGTTGAGGTCCTTGACTAGTTCTACGTACTCCTCAGGTACGTTTCTGTTCCGCAAGATCGTCGTTACGTCTCTCAGTCGGACTCTGTCAAAGGCCTTGGTTAGGTCCACAAAGCAGAGGTATGCAGGGGTGTAGTACTCTCGGGATTTTTCAGCTAGTTGTTTGAGTATGAACAAAGCGTCGGTGGTAGACCGGTTTCTTCGGAATCCCTGCTGTTCTTCTCTCATTGGTATTATTGACGCTATTTTGTCTGCTATGATTTTGGTAAGCAGTTTCAACGAAGTACTCAATAGTGTTATTCCACGGTAGTTTGCTGGGTCTATTTTGTCTCCTTTTTTATATATAGGTACTGTTATGCTGTTTTTCCAGTCCCTTGGTATTTTTCCGTACTTCAATGCAGAATGCAGATTTGTGAAAGAAAAATTGGACAAGAAGCTTCGGTGAAATTTCAAGATTTTTTCTTTGTTAAATCGATATTTTTGAGGTGAGTTATGAAAGAGACCCTTAACAGTTTCTGCTTCCTTTCCTAGGGCCACCAATTTTTTTTTCTTTATGACGTTGAAACTACGGTTTTTCAAAATAACGTTTTTTTTTCAGCATGGTTGGCCAATTCTCCCCCGCCCCTCCCAGAGTAATTCCGTGAACAGTGCAATCTAATAATACAGAAGAGGACCAAATGGCTGATTCTTCACAGTTGAAAAGGATGGATGGAAATGAAATAATTCAAAGTGTACCAAACTGATATATCAATAAGTGCATTTTGTAACTATATTCCATTGTATACTTTGTAGTCTTTGAATAAACAATAAATAATCGTTATAATCTTGAATTTTTCGACTTTCAATCCAACAATTCCCAACGTTCTTTATTCTCGAAGTCATTACATTTATATTTGAAAGAGAACTTGAGTGACAGAGAATCGAATCGAGGTAAGCATAATTATTGTATCTGCATATTCCACTCTTAAAAATAACCTACTTAGTGGCTCTCGAGATGTTAAAAATTCCCAAAATATTAAGTTTCTATTTCATTCGTTGTTTCACCGATGTCAATAAAGAAGTCAGCTGTTTCGTTGTCGGTCACAAAGCCATTTCATTGGTTAGGATTACGTAGTTCGCGGGAAACGTAGAGGTCAAGTATATTTCGAGGGACGACAAGAAAATAGATGACGACGATGGAAATATTACACTGAAATATTCTCAGTTCGGTTCCGAGATACGATTGAGAGTTAACAATGATATTCGGGAATCGAAGATGATGGAATAAAGCGATCGAAAGATTTCACGTGAGAGTGTGAGGTTATGGTTGAAGATATTCTCATGAATGAGCGGAAGACACACGTTCCACGACATAGTGCAATGTGTCAGAGGGAGATACAACAAAATAGACATATCTATTATATCCCTGCACGAATGATATCTATGTTCCTTCATAGCGGTGTCACGTTGTGACATTCTATGGTTGTCGATGTCCGTCATAGAATTTGACACCTGTATTCTATGGTTGTCGATGTCCGTCATAGAGTGACACGAGTGTCAAGTTGTGACATTCTATGGTTGTCGATGTCCGTCATTGAGTTTGACATCTGTCAAAAAAATTTTTCTTCTTACCAAATATTGGCCTCTTTTGTATATAAATGCGAATCTACATTCAATATTGATCTACCGATAATATTGATCTACCAACAAGGCGGATCCGTGGGCCCAAACTAGTATATAATAATAATTTGGAAAGTGACTTTTTGACGATCTTTTATTTGACAACTTTTTTTATGTCCGACTCACTCTTTTGTCATAACCACGACAACATACTTCAAAAATTATAACATGTACAATATGATGAAATAAATTAAAACAAGTCCCAACATTCTCCGGCCCCAAGCTTATTTCTCGTACACTATGATAATGGTATATTATTTTATAAGGAGGAGAAGAGTCACTTTTCGTGGCGAGTTTATTCGCCGAACGGAGTGAGGCGGATAATTGAAAGCGAGCCACGAAAAGTCACTTCTTCTCCGAATTAAATATGCTATTTTATTTCCAAACGTTTTCAAATTCATGAAAATTGTACATTCAATGTAACTTTATCAGATAAAAATGACGTTTGAATTGGAAGTTTTTGTATTCTATGCATCTATGTTCATGGTAACCAATTAATTTTTTTCGTAGCAACACTTTTCCTGCCGCCAGCGCCGGAGGAAATAGTATATTATTTCGAGCCACGAAAAGTCACTTCTTCTCCGAATGAATTATGCTATTTTATTTCCAAACGTTTTCAAATTCATGAAAATTGTACATTTATATTGTAAGTTTATCAAATAAAAATGACGTTTGAATTGAAAGTTTTCGTATTCTATGCATCTATGTTCATATTGTTCATGGTATCCAAGTAATATTTTTCGTAGCAACACTTTTCCTGCCGCCGGAGGGAAAAGTAAATATTTCTCCGCCTAGGCGGAGAAATTGAACTTTTCGATGATCCTGTCAGTCGAGAACTGACGTTGTTATCGTACGTTTGGAAATAAAAGTATTTCTCCGCCTAGGCGGAGAAATAGAACTTTTCGATGATCCTGTCAGTCGAGAACTGACGTTGTTATCGTACGTTTGGAAATAAAATAAATTACAGCAAGTCCTAACACTATTAGTGTCAGGAATATTATTAATGGGCCAAGTGATATTAGATTAGTTAAAATCACCAGCAATGATGAGGTTGTCCAGTGTCGATAGTTGATCTAGGTAATCGATCAGCTGAACATTGGCTTCGTGGGATACGTCATTAGGTCTGTAAACACATACTATGTTTATGTTGATAGTTTCCTTGGTAAGGCTGACATGCAAGGCTTCCACGCCCTGGATCACGGCAGTGTGCTGCTGAATTGCAAAGTTGGCCACGATCTCATCGCACAAGTATATATGTCGCAGTCGGATACTAAAATCCGTCAGTTTGCGAAATGACTATAGGCAGTTTGTAATCTGACCAACGTTTTCTAAAACGCTCTTGAAATGAAGATCGTTTTACAATCGGTCTGAAATTTTCAGTCAGTTTGTAAACATGCGAACAACGCATATCCGACGGATTGTCAAATCATTTGAATAGAATTCTGAAAACGTTTCGTGTCTTGTTGCAAATTGAACAACGTAAAATCAGCTGTACTTCATTATTCTGGATACAGAAATAATAATTATTCACACTCATTCTTTTAGTATTTCATTATCGAAAGACCACAAGAAATAAAACTATTATTACTTATTGCAGCAGAGGCCGCTCATATGGCACCTGCTGTTGCATTTTTGATATGCTTTGAAACAAAAGCACCTCCTTGCCTTACACTGTTTTTTGTTCGGAAGGCAAGCACATTTTTTGAGAACTTGGCCGCCGAACTTCGAGGAATTCGCTAATGCTTCCCTTAATATTATTGTTTTTTCAATTGGAACATTGAATTGTACAGAATTGAGTGACATGTTCGGTATCAGCTGCTCCCTCGAAAATCACCAGTTCAAAACGCCATTTTCTGTACCTATTTTTTGATAAACGCCATTTTTAATATCGATAATTGTAGCTTATATTTTTCGGATCAAGCAGTTTCAGGTGGAACGTTTAAAAGGATGTAGGATATGAAAATCCGTCTGATACGTCATACGCAGTTGACAAACCGACTGAAAATTTCAGGCCGATTGTAAAACGATCTGTATATATTGAAAGCGTTTTAGAAAACGTTCGTCAGTTTACAAAATGACTAGTCATTTTGCAAACTGACGGATTTTAGAATCCGACTGCGACATATACATACTCCGCCACCGACACGATTCAATCTGTCCGCTCTGTAAATGCTGTAGCCTCCAATGTTAACCAGTGAATCTGGTACAGTTGGTTTAAGCCAAGCTTCGGTTAGAAGTATTATGTTAGGTTTGAGATAAACTATGTTGCATATGAGTTCACTGAATTTGGCAAACAACAAGTTAGTGTAAAGGAATTTCCAGTATAGAAGGGACAGTTACCCAATAGTTCTTGCTAGGGCGCAATATAAGTTCTGCCGTTTCAGTTGGCATTCATCTCAGGATACTACATGCATCTGATGACGGCCAACAAGCCAGAAACCGGTAATGCATTGTCTTCCTGTGGTGGTGCCACCTGGTGGTGTGCTTTGGAAACTAGATCTCTACTAGTCTAATTCTGTTACATAAAAATATCGGTCAACAGTGATGACTTACCTGACCGTCAGCTTTCAAAGACGTAGGGCAGCTCTGCTCCAAATCCCAGGCCTTCTCAGGGACCCTTGGCTGCTGTAAATCAGCTCCTATCTTCAGATTTCTGGATGCGTTGTTGAAACCACAAATTTTGCGAAATCAACAATATCAAAGCGACGTTCAATGCGAACGTTGTCAAACGCGGATTATATCAAAATTAGCGAAAATATCAAAAAGGTAATCAGCGTGCGAGAAATAACTTTTCACGAGGAGAGTTAGCAATCAATTGTTAAGCGAAGAAGAAACGACAATATGCGTTTCGTTGCGGAGTAAGATGAAGACACCAATGTTGACTTCGTTTACGCGTAAGTTAACGACATTCAGCCATCGCTCAAGCAACATTTATATCATGACGCAACATTCTCCGGCCGCGAAAAATGGCAAATTGAAAGAGAAAAAACAAAAAATGATCGTACTCCGTAACATAACATTGGCCATTGCGTATTAAAGAGGTACGAAAGCGAATATGTCACAATAATTCGATTTACTTGAACAATGAACAACTTATACAAAAATAATGAAAAAAATAACCACCCAACCTGAACTGAAAAATTACTTATCAAGTTCCAGTGGGTAGAGGGCATAGTTTGACAGGCCTCTTCAAGGATCCAGTTCTGGTCTTTACAGTAGCAATACGAGCGCTTTCATCATCAGAAATAGACAATGAAGCTATTCTTTCAAGAGCCCATTGAGTGGAGGGAAGCCTCTCATCCTTAATGAGAACGAGATCTCCAAGTTTAGGAGGATTTTCGTCAGAAACAAGCCATTTCGAACGTTGTTGCAATGTGTGCAGGTATTCGTGATGCCAACGCCTCCAAAAATCTTGTTGAATGCGCTGCAGACATTGCCAACGGCTAAGGCGATTCAAAGGCAATTGTGTAATGTCTGGGTATGGTAGGGCATTGAGAGGCTCTAGGGTGAGAAAATGACCCAGTGAGAGGGCGGAGACGTCCACTGGGTCTGCAGTTAGTGCTTCCAGAGGTCTGGAGTTCAAGATTGCCTCAATGAGACACAACAGCGTATAAAATTCCTCGTAGGTGAGGATTTGAGCACCTAAGACCCGAGTCAAGTGAGATTTCACAGACTTGACTCCGGCTTCCCACAAACCGCCCATGTGTGATGCTGAAGGAGGGTCGAAATGCCAGATAATCTGCTCCTTTTCAGTAGCATTCTTTATAAGTTTGACGATTTCGCGACTTGCACCTACGACATTAGTACCACAGTCAGAGTATAAGTGACTGACTCTTCCCCGACATGCGATAAAGCGTTGAAGAGCAGCTAAAAACGATTCAGGGGATAGCTCCGTTGCGAGTTCCAAATGAAGGGCTTTTGTAGCGAAACACACAAACAGACAAATGTAAGCCTTTGTAGATTTGGCACCTCGATAGCCTCCCATCGTTATAGAGTAAGGGCCTGCGAAATCTACTCCACTTCTACTGAAAACTGAAAGGCTTTATCTGAGAAATTCGTGATGAAGGGAGTGCTCCCATAGGGGGTTGATAGCTTGAAGGACGAGTTCTAAAACACTGTAAACATTTACTCACAACCGAAGATATAACTTTCTTGCCACTGAGGATCCAAAATCTTTGGGCGATTAGGAACCGAATGGTACGTAGTCGGGCGTGTAAATACTTTTTATGATACATATCGATAACGAGATATGTCAAACGGCTCTTTTTTGGCAAAAGAATTGGATGCTTGTTATCGTACGATAAAGTGGATGCATCTATTCTACCACCAACTCCCAATATACCGAGTTCGTCTCCAAATACATTCAATCTTTGAAAATGTTTAGGGAACGTCTTTCTTTTAAGTTCGGCGGAAAAGGTTTCCTGTTGCGTTGCATATGCCATACAAAGCAGAGCTTCGTTTAGTTCAACTAGCGTAAGATTTCCAAAGCGTTTCGTTGTTCCATTTTTTATATTATTTTTAAAGCGAAGAACGTAAGCTAGTATTCTCTGAATTTTTGTAATCGAAGAGAACTTGTCCAGCAGAGCAATTATTGCGTCTGAAGGAAATTTTCACTTGAAACATCCAAGCAAACAACATTCCCATCAGAGTCATCTGTGAAATCCGAATCTCTATTCGAGAGAGAAGAAAATAGCGAGTTGGGCAATTTTTGTGGTCCATCAAACCATAGTGAGTGGGAGGCAAATTCTGAGGGAAATAAGCCTCTAGATCCTGAATCAGCAGGATCATTCTGCGATTCCACGTGATGCCAGGAGGCACTAGGTATCCTGTCTTGGATATGTGCAACTCTATTCGAGACAAAAGTTGACCAGCGATGCGGAGACCCCAATCTAGGGTGATTTGGGAATCAGTGAAAGCGTAAACTTTTGTGAAATTAACTGAATTTTGGAAGGTTTCAAGGCAAAATGAGAGAAGGTTAGCCGACAATACAGCTCCACATAGTTCAAGACGTGGAATAGTGATGCGTTTAAGTGGAGATACTTTAATTTTGGCACAAAGGAATTTGTTAATACTAAAATTTTCATCATCAGCTGTTCTTATACAGGGTGGCCATTTCAAAACGAAACAGACGAGATTACAGACGAAATAAATTTTTTCGATAGAAATGCTGGGACAGGTCGATTTCTGTTTCGAGGGGGACAACTTAAGATGTAGGTTACGGACGCATAGCGCTTCAACCCTTGCTACTACAACCCTCACCCCCAATTTTTGAATATGGAAGATGGGGTGAGTGATACCTCATTTGAAAGGTATTTTCATACTGATTTCAGCACAGTAATTGTTTTTCCATTTTATGCATTAGTTCTCGAAATATTCATGCGTTAGTTAATTTTATCACTTAAATTAATTTTTTGCGAATAATTGACATTTCGTGCTTCCGAAACACCAAAATTTCCGTACTTGTATTTGAAATTGCAAAACATCTACCACTGGGCAAATGAAGTCATACCGTACGTGTTAATGCTACAAGAGTCAGATGTTCGACTAGCTGTTTTATTCACTGAAATCATTCTCCAACTGCACGGTATCAGAACGATTTGAAGTATTGATCTAAGAAATAAGACTTTTCAAAGTAAAGTAAATGATTTATCAAAAGCTCACATCAATTAATTAAATATTCAAATTGTTCACCATTAGCTTCCATACAATGAAATAAGTTTTGTTCGAAACGATGGCGCACATTTTGCAGCATTTCTGGAGTGATTTGACGACATTCGTTCACTATACGTCTTCTTAAATCTTCTATGGAATCGGGCTGTGTAGAGTAAATTTTACTCTTCAAGTGGCCCCAAAGAAAGAAATCTAGTGGTGACAGATCTGGCGATCTGGCTGGCCATTCAGTGGGACCCCTTCTTCCAGTCCACCGATTTGGAAATCTTTGATCCTGATATTCTCGAACTGGTAAGGCGTAGTGTGGAGGAGCTCCATCCTGCTGAAACACAATCTGATCTTCCACATAATTTCCAGCATTGTTTTCAATAATTTCCGTCAAAATTGGATCAATGTGATTTTCCAATAAGTCCAAATACATATCTCCAGTAAGATTACCAAGTAAAAAGAACGGGCCGAAAATGTTGTCACCAAATATTCCAGCCCAAACATTGAGTTTTTGTGGTTGTTGAGTATAAACTTCGTGGAACAATCTCGGATTAGCATCGGCCCAATAACGACAATTGTGTCGATTTACTGTGCCGTTTAGAAAGAACGAACACTCATCGGAGAAACAAACATTGTACAGATAATTGGGATTAGCAGGTACTCGTTCACTCATTGTATCACAAAATTTAACACGACGGTCAAAATCATCTTCGTTTAGTGCGTGTGAAAGATGGATTTTGTAAGGATGGAATTTATGATGCTTCAAAATATTTGCAATTCGAGTTCGTGTAAAACCAGATTCATGTGCTAGCTGCCTCGTACTCGTCATTGGATTCAGAGCAATCTGTCCAAGAACAGCTACTTCAGCTGCTTCATTTCTTTCCATGTTTCGTTTTTTATTAGCCACGGACCCGGTTTCTTGAAAATTTGACAATAATTCCAAAACATACTTAAACATGTACATGTACTATCAGTCTATTAACATGTTTATCTAAATCTAAATATCGAAGATAATTTAGATTGAGTTTCAGCAAGATTGAGCTCCTTCGCAATACGCTTTGTTTGTTCGACATCTTGATTAAAGATTTCTATGTCAGTGGATTGGAGGAAGGAAGCCACAGTCATGGTTGTTTTGAAGCTCAAAATGTCGATTTTTCACAAAAAAACACTACAATTGCCATGAAAACACCACTTCATTTTCAAATACTTAGTTGAGAATATTTCGAGAACTAATGCATAAAATGAAAAAACAATTACTGTGCTGAAATCAGTATGAAAATACCTTTCAAATGAGGTATCACTCACCCCATCTTCCCTATTCAAAAATTGGGGGTGAGGGTTGTAGTAGCAAGAGTTGAAGCGCTATGCGTCCGTAACCTACACCTTAAGTTGTCCCCCTCGAAACAGAAATCGACCTGTCCGAGCATTTCTATCGAAAAAATTTATTTCGTCTGTAATCTCGTCTGTTTCGTTTTCAAATGGCCACCCTGTATAAACTACTGCGCAATAACCCTTTTCTGAAGCATCACAGAATCCCAAAAGGTTATAAGATTTTACCATGGGCGTAATAAGTTTGCGTGGAATATTAATAGAGGATAAAATTGGAATATCCGAAATAAATTTATCCCAAACACGATAAATATCCGCAGGGAGTCTATCATCCCATCCAACACCCGATGACCAAACCTGTTGCATGAGGTGCTTGAGGAGAAAGGTCACTGGTGCCAAAAAACCAATAGGGTCATAAATGCGTGCAATTTGAGAGAGCAAATGGCGTTTAGTCGAAGTCTTTTCCTAGAGTTGTACGCTGAAGCGAAAGCAATCTTGTGGTGGGTTCCATTGCAAACCCAAGACTTTGAGAGAGGCGTGTTCATCATTTCGATCGAACGATAGTAGATCAATTGAAAGGTGCGAAGAGGGTATCCCTGATAATATTGAAGGAACATTAGAAGAAAATTTCCTAAGTTCAAAATTCCCCCTTTTCAGAATATCAACCAACTCTTTCATTAAATGATGAGCCCCTTCCAATGTTGAACTTCCACTTACAATATCATCTACGTACGTATCTTCAAGTAACGCCTTTGATGCTAAAGGAAAATCCGCTCCCTCATCCTCAGTCAACTGGATGAGAGTGCGCAAAGCTAGATATGATTTATCCTTATCATGCGGTACATCTGTCTGATATCGGCGCATACAATGTTCTCATGTAAACGAAAGCGCAGTAAAATAGACAAAATATCTTTCTGAAGTTTCTTACACGACAGCAAATGATCATTCAGCGAACTCTCCCCTGGGTGAGGCGACTTAGCGGAGGCATTGAAAACGACTCTGATTTTGGTCTGTTCATTTTGAGTCTTCACAACACAATGGTGGAGAAGATAGAGGGAATTCGAATGTATAGAATTTGCAGGAACTATTTCCATATGATTCGATTCCAGATAATCACGCATGAAATCAATGTAAAGTTTTTATAGTTCTGGTTTTTTTACCAACCTACGTTCAAGACAAATGAATCTGCTCAGTGCCAATTCACGCATTCCGGTGAATTGTGGCAAAACACTACGAAATGGAAGAGAGACCGTTGCTATTACGACAATGCTGATCCGAAAACAGTTGATCACATAATTTATCGTCAGAAAATAATGATTGAACAGTGGGCACAGAATCAAGTTCCCAGAATTTCTGTAGCGAAATATCAGCTGTCAAATCAGAGCATGAAATAAAAAACGTTGATATTGATGCGTTGCTTTCATACTCGAATTTACCCATCAAGATATACCCCAAGGCAGTTTTAATTGCATCAATATGCCCAGGTTTTCCAATAATTTGATCTGATTGTAAGATTTTCGACAAAACATCCGCGCCCAATAAATTATCAATCGTACCCGGTGTATGAAACCTTTCATCTGTCAAATTCAATCCCATCAAATGGGACCAAGCAGATTCAGGAACCTGATAGGCAGGAACCTTGTCACAAATTCGAGCAAGAATTATTGCGCTCGTCAAAATGACGGGATCATTCAATTTCAATGGGCGAAACATTAAAGTTACGGAACCATGAGTAGCGTTCGTTTTCATGGAACCAAGACCCCTCACCTCTACTTCAACTTTCTGGCGGGGCAAACCTAACAAATTAGCGGCTTTACGACTAATAAATGAAGACATAGATCCACTATCAATCAAACAGCGAAAACTATGATATTCACCAAAATTATCCCGAACATCGATTAAGGCAGTGGATAAGAGAACCGCAGATGACTTCTGACAAACACCAGCAGATGCTGTGACGTTCTTGAGGAGTTTTTTCCGAAAATCTAGAGCAAGAATGTAAGACATTATCTTGTTTACAAAGAGCGCATATGGGAGCATTTTTTGTGTGCTGATTAGGATTATTATCATTGGAGAAGTAGGATCCTATGCGTGATTTTGCGTAAGAAGGAGTTCTATTTTGGTTGAATGATCTAGAGTTATTATTTATACTATAAATGTTATGTAGCGTGATTTGTTGCAGTATTGTATATACCGCGGTTATATTTTAACTTTAAAATAATCACAATCAACAAGGGAGTTTTAAATATATTTATTCACGTATATTTACAAGTGTCGAAGTATAGTCGAAGAAAATGACGCGTAATCTTAGAAGCTCAAGAGGTATTTCAAGGAGCTTAAGATGGTCAGACAGAGCGTGGATCAAGAAGGGTGAATCTAAGCAAAACATCCCTATTTATTCATGAATCCCTTCCAGAAGGGCGGTTTCGGTCAGTTGAGTATGGTGGGGCATCTTCGTTTTCTGTGGTTCCTTCTTGATGGCCTCAGTATTTTCTTCCGAGTGTTTAACATAGCGGCCTCCTCGAAAAGCACCAGCTTTTCAACAAGAAATACAGGGATCGATGGTAATATGCAGGGTTTGCATGCGGGTGTTCGATAGATTCCGTTGACAGTTTTTACGTTTACTGTACGGAGTGCGCCATCGGCGCCAGGAAACATCTTGACGGCTCTTCCAATGAGCCATTTTATCAAGGGCGGTAGTTCATCTTCTGTGTCTTTCTTCAATGGTGGGTGGATTGCCTTCCATTTGAATAGGACTTGCGAATTCGAAATATAGTCTTTAGTCCAACTGGACCTGAAGTGCTGCATCATTATCTGGTTGTGGTGGTGTCGACTAGGTCGACCGATTGATGATACCCAGTTGTGATCAGGAACAGAATTCAATCTATTTGATGGATTCAGTCTTTACTTGATGGAAATTTGGATTTGAACTCCCAGAATTTTACAAAAGAATTAAATATAATTAAACAAATAGCTATTAATAATGGTTTCAACCCAAACATCATAGATAATATGATAACAAACAAACAGAACAAAATAGCATTAACCTATGTTTATCCAATCATAAAAGACCCCAACCCACAAAAATATATCCGAATCACATATATTAATAGATTATCTGAAAATATTGCCAATTATTTTAGAGACAATTTCAATTATACTTCAGCTTTCAGAACCTCTAAAAACTTAGATAAATACATTAAAAATAACAAAGATAAATCAAACAAAGATGATAAATCGGGTGTCTACAAGCTTACTTGTGATGATTGCCCATTGGTCTACATTGTTCAAACCGGCAGATCATTTAAAAAACGGATCCATGGACCATGAACACCAGAAGAGTTATACATCAAATGGTCCACATTCAACATACGCCGACCATTTAAGAGAATTTGGTCATAATTTCAACGACAATTACGAAATTATCCATATCGAGAGCAAAGGATCAAGATTAACACTATTAGAATCACTTGAAATTAACAGATATAATTCCCAAAAAATTTTGTTAAATGACCAAACGGATGTTAATAGATCGCCGTTGTTGAATATCTTCACGTAGATTGAAAAACCAGCGGCAAAACGCAATAACTTTTATTGCCCCTGTCGGTACATCTTCTTGTAACTTGGGAATACCATCTAAACACCCCAATGTATACCTGTATATCCTATATAATGTCCTGTTATTATACCACCCAATTAGTTCAAATGTAGAACCTGACGAAGCCTCAGTGAGGAGAAACGATCGTCGTTCAAAATTAAATATTGTTTGTGGAAATTGAATTTTATTTACCTGTTATAGAATTCAATCTGTCTCCAATTAGGAAGAGTGCAAGTGTTAAGGGTAAAGGATTGTTTGAGATGGCGTGTAGAGGTCTAATATTGAGGCAAGATTTTATTTGTTCTGCAAATGTAATGAATTCCACGAATGTTAGCGCGGTATCACCAGCAATTCTTTCGAAGTGATATTCAACCAATTTTACATTAGCTTCCCGGAGTCCACCGAAATTTGGTGATCGGTGAAGAGTGAAGCTCCATAATTTTTGTAAGAGGATTTTGACCGTGACTCTAATAGGTGATAAAAATCCGAGAGGATCGAATATCTGGGAGGAGAAGCTAATGCTAATTTTTGTAATTGACATTATATTTATTTGGTTACTATCGAATTTAATTGCGCGAGTCAAATTATCCGAATTGGGGTTCCACGAATTATCCAATGATAGTTTCTTGTTTCCGAAATTGACGTAATTGTCGGCGGAGCTGCCGATTACGTCGTCGATATGAGTGATATGAGAAATACATTTTTTCAATATTAATTGATTTCCAACGAGCACGTTTGCGATATTGCGTTTGACGTTCAAGATTTCGACGATAGTGTCACCACCCGTGGGTAAATTGTTCACAAAGAAATCACTACGAATGATCTAACTCAATTCGGGGCTTTTATATCTAAGTTTATTTGCAAGAGCATGTGATATCCGAATACACAGGAAGCTCGCGGTTGATGTGCCATAGGTAGCGGTATTGAGTTCGGAGGCGGATAAAACTTAAGTGAGGTTAGGATGCCAAAGAATTTTCTGAAACTTTCTATACATTTTTTCAATGTCCCCAGCAAACACAACATTATGTACTCCGAAACGTTACATGACAGATATCAAATCATTCTGTATAGTAGGGCAGACTGCTGAGATATCATTGAGGGAAGAACGCGTTGTGGATTTTGGGGTCGCGTTTGTATCTTTCAGTATATGATGATGCTTAAATTCATCTTTAGAAATGATATTTAATTGAGTTTGAGTGGTATGATGCTGAGCAATGTATACGTCCATAAAACTGATATATTGATTTTTTGACAATTCGCCCTTCAATGAATGGAATCGTTTTTCGGCGGTTTTTAGTAAATCGCCAAATTTGAAAGTGGGTTCTTTCATTGGATGATTGACTATCAATCCATCGGATATATCCCGCGTGATATTTTCTTTGGAGAGTTCTTCACAAACTGATTCCTCTGATGATAGTGATTGTCGAGACGGCAATTCCTCACTTTTACAGCATTTTTCAATTTGGTCATTAGGTTCGTTTTTCGTTATTCTTCCTATATTACAATGAGTTTGACGATAGGGTTCGTCTAGATGTAAGGGACCCGATATTATCCAACCAAAACGAGTTTTTTGCATTATAGGTAAATTGGGACCTAGTTTAATTTGTCCATTACACAACAAGTCATGAAATAGTTCGCCTCCTATGAGCATGTCTATTGAATTACTTTTGTTAAATGTTGGATCTGCTAATTTAAGATTAGATGGTGTTTTGATATGATCTGCATCGAATGATAATGAAGGAATATTTCCAGTTATCCGCGATATCACGAAACAAGGTAATGTAGTCCGAAATGAATTGAGCCTGGATTGGATTTCGATATTTGTTCGTTTATCAAGAGAAGATGAGGCTTGGTTTAAACCCCTTATAATCATTTTGCATTTGTTAGTTTTTAAGTTTAGTCTCTCGCATAGTTTCGTAGTTATGAAATTACTCTCGGAGCCGCTATCCAATAGTGCTCTGCAATTGTGCGATTTTCCATTAGAGTCCAATGCGTTAATTAGGACGGTTGATAGAAGTGTATGCATTTTATTTTGCGTGGAACACGCTGAAACTGATGATGCAACCGAATCGCTAGCTTCATCATGAATGGATGAATTTTCATTATTTTTTGTTGCGGAAGAAGACCGTTCACCCTTATTGGTGAAATGCAATAATGTATTATGTGACTTTCCACACTTCCGGCATTTACTGGCTAAGCATTGTATTGATAAATGATTTTTCCTCAAGCAATTTAAACACAATTTTAAGCGTTTCACTTCATCATACCTGGCATTTGAATCTAACTCAAGGAATTTTTGACAATCTATATATATAAAAGAAAGATGTTGGTTACACCATTTATAACTCGAGATCGGATGGACTGTTTGTTATGAAACTTCATATGTGAATTCGTATACGGCCTGGTTATTATAAAATACAATAAAACTTTGAAAAAATCGATGAAAATTTTACCTCTACAGGAAATGCTTTTCCTCCTTTTGAGTAGGGCCACTAGATGTCGCTACAGTTACAGTTACGCTACCGCTAATTCGTTGGTACTTCATTTGATATTCTCCGCGTTAGATGGCGATATAAACAAATAGTGTGTACAGTGACTATATTCCCTCTATAGTCACTGTAATAGTGTGTAATTTGAGTTGCCTACAACTCTGCGCTGTTGGGCAAAACCAAAATGTCTTAGCGTAGGAGTACAGATGTCTAAAATGATTAGATTTCGTTGAGATATCAGAAAAGTTTCGTTCTTACCACTTCAGATGGCGCTATTCACACATTGTGACTGATGATTATTAGTTATTTTTATAGTTTTATTTATTCCAAATAACGTAATCGTGAAGGTACTATATTTGACATTATCACAATTAAATGACGATGAATTTGTTGAGGCTTTCGCGGCCATCGATTGATGTCATCTGTTCTTTTTTCGAGAATTCGGTCGTCGTGGTTTGAAATAGTCGAAAAAAGAACATATGACATCAATTACCGTGTAATTTACATAGGGCTTATAGTACCATGAAAGGCTATTAACAGATCAAAAAGCAGTTGAATATCACAGTGAATTTTTATCGAAATTTCAAGTAAATCGGATTTTGGCGATTCAAAAGAATAAACAAATATGTAGTGAATATATGTACGAAAATGTGCAAACTGGATTGCTATTGATATAGAGCAACACAATTTACAACGAAATACAATATTTGATATTGAAACTATTCGATAAACACACGAAAGTTTTCAACTATGAAAACACAAAGTTTTATATAAAATTTTGCCACAATATATAGAAATGGAAAAACGGAAAGAGTTTTATGAAATGAAAGGAATGGTCACCTGGTATCGCGTAGTCCAATGTCTGGGTTTCCTAGCACAGACTTGATTGCTTGTATTTGTAGGTGGCTTCTTGGTACGTCCGTGGAATTTAGTTGTTTCGACGATGTTGACTGGATTTATTTTGAGTTCACTGATTCAAATTTGGAACGAAGGACCATGTTATGTAGCGTGATTTGTTGCAGTATTGTATATACCGCGGTTATATTTTAACTTCAAAATAATCACAATCAACAAGAGAGTTTTAAATATGTTTATTCACGTATATTTACAAGTGTCGAAGTATAGTCGAAGAAAATGACGCGTTATCTTAGAAGCTCAAGAAGTATTTAAAGGAGCTTAAGATGGTCAGACAGAGCGTGGATCAAGAAGGGTGAATCTAACCAAAACATCCCTATTTATTCATGAATCCCTTCCAGAAGGGCGGTTTCGGTCAGTTGAGTATGGTGGGGCATCTTCGTCTTCTGTGGTTCCTTCTTGATGGCCTCAATATTTTCTTCCGAGTGTTTAACAATAAGTACCATTGCAATGCAATATTTATTCAAAAATTCAACAAGTGTTTTGAATTCGGGAATAGATGAAGAACATTTTTCAAGTTCAAAGTGTGGTACGGTTGCATTATCCAGACGTTTTATCAATAACCTGAACATAACAAAGTCCCAAGACTCTACATCAAATTTCATATTCTTGAGTGCGGCTAAATTTTCAGTGAATGCATTTAGCACTTTACGAAGTGCGGTTCGATTATTGCAATTTATTTTAGGCGTATTTTCGATTGCATTCCAATGAGCTTGAGCCCGCAATCTTTCATTAGAAAATTGACTAACTAAGGAATCGTAAGCTATTGGATAATTACCAGCGGTCATAGGTAAGGTGCGAACCAAAGACAGAGGCGGTCCTTCCAATGAGAAAATTAAATAATTGAACTTTTCAATTTCGGTTAAAGAAGAATTATTATGCACAAGGGCATCGAATACATCAATATAGGTCACAGATTGAGTGTAATCGCCTCTAAATTGTTTCAATTCAATTTGAGGAAGACGAACATTTGGTGACTTCGGTGCACCTGGAACACAAGAGGCAAGACTCTGTTTTCGAATTAAAACAGATTGCGCTGAAACGTTCAGAGACTCTTCATTTGGATCGAACAATTGTGCGTAAACTGTTTTAACTGAGAAGAAATCATTTTGAAATTCACGTCTAATATCCTCCTCCGCAGTGAGATCAACATCGTCCCTTGTAAAAGAATGGCAGTTACTATTTGGTGTTGCTTATTAAATTCTTCACGAACCTCATCAAGTTCGGTGAAGCGAATTTTAAAGGAAGTTCCAATCGTAGGATCTGATTTTGCTTTGTTGGCAAGATCCAAAAGTGAAGCTAGTTCACTGATGCAAGAATTTCTAATGAACTTCGCCCTTTTTAGCTTGAAATCTGCCATGCTTGGATGAGAGATCTTATGTGGAGAAAGAAAAAATATAATCGAATTGCTTATATAAGCAAACAGTGGTTCAAAACACCAAGATGCGTTGCTGAAACCAGCACAAAAATAACTTTTGAAATTTTCAAAATGAATGATCGTTTTATATAGAATGTGCATGAACGATGTCACTTCAAATAATTTATTTCAATGTGTGGAATCAACTTGTGTTGATTTGCGAATTGTGATAAGCGAAACTTTCTTTATTAAATACCAGATGCGTAAAAATTGCGAAAAATGTTCTAATAAACAAAATCCGACCAACTAAAGGTTGATTTCAGAGGAAAATAAATGAGAAAGGCGAAAAATCAATATCCGGCCCGAAGGACCAATGTTAATTCCGGTAGCTCAGTTTTAATTTAAGAGAAAAGCGAACTGTATTTTAGCGTTCTGAAGCTGGAGCGATGGCGAAATGTTGTAAAAACAGTCAATGATCATAAAAATATCGGTCAACAGTGATGACTTACCTGACCGTCAGCTTTCAAAGACGTAGGGCAGCTCTGCTCCAAATCCCAGCTCTTCTCAGGGACCCTTGGCTGCTGTAAATCAGCTCCTATCTTTAGATTTCTGGATGCGTTGTTGAAACCACAAATTTTGCGAAATCAACAATATCAAAACGACGTTCAATGCGAACGTTGTCAAAAGTGGATTATATCAAAATTAGCGAAAATATCGAAAAGGTAATCAGCGTTCGAGAAATAACTTTTCACGAGGAAAATTAGCAATCAATTGATAAGCGAAGAAGAAACGACAATATGCGTTTCGTTGCGGAGTAAGATGAAGCCACCAATGTTGACTTCGTTCACGCGTAAGTTAACGACATTTAGCCATCGCTCAAGCAACATTTATATCATGACGCAACAGTGTGCTAAAAGTAACGACTCTCTTATATCTGGGTTGCATAATTCTTTCAAATACCACGGAACAACTTCAAAGCATAAGCGCCTGGGTATAAGAGAAGGAAAATTGATAAGTGTGCAGCCAACAAGTGCAGCTAGAAGAAAATCGGCAATGGGTGGCAAAAAACATACCTCTGCAGGCAGAAGAGTGAGAAGCTTAATAGAGAAAAGGCTAAAGCACTCCATTCTCTACAAGAATGTGTCAATATGAATGTGGGCTTAGGTGAAAATGAGTTTAAAAAATGATCCGTTTTTACGTTGATTTGTTATTTTTTAATAATTTATAAATCATTAAAACATAATATTAGTATTTTTTGTTTTTTTTTAATGTGTTTTATAAATAAATTATTAACGAAAACAAAGTCATTATTTGCTAAGCTAAAATAAATAAAAAGGTTTTTTTTTTAATCAGTCTCATTTAATTGAAAGTTAACTTAGGGTGAGAAACAGCAGACGTTCTAGACCTAGATCGTCTGCTGTTCGAAAACATAGCGCGTTTATCTTCAAATTTCTTATAATTATAATTATCTGGTAAGCAATCCATTTTTATAATATGTACATCAGCCAACACGTTTCAACTGATCTGTCTACTACTGTAAGATGTTCGGTTTGTAATATTTTATATATTACAATTTTGTATTCAATAAAACTCTGGAGCGTTGTTTACTGTCACTTTATTAATCTCTTTATTACACTGTACAATGTGTGCAGTTCTGACTGACATACATATTATGGTCATGCGTCGTTCCATTACGCATGACCTGATACCACTAGCATAGAACATAAATGAACATTCCCGTTCTTCTCCACATAATAATGAAAACCTCAATATGTTACATCCTCTCTCTTTGAGATCTCTGATAGAAAAATAAAAAGAATTTATACAATACAAAAAAAAACATTTTCAAAATTTTGTTTGAAAATTGATCATCTAATCTAATTTGGGAATTTACAGGGTTTTCGTATCCTATCCCTATCACGCAAATCATATCTATTGGTTTGAGGACTTTCCTCATCATCATTCTTAATAATTATATGTTCTCTATTCCTTCTATATAATTTATCATGATTGTCTGATACAATTTAAGATCTTGGTTCTTGACATTTGCTAACAATTTTCCCTATTTTCCAATTTTTTAATTTGAAATAGATATCATCACCAGCAACACCATCACTCAAGGATTTACTTCCAGAATCATAATAATATTTTTGTAATAATTGTTGTTTGGCAGATCTTTGTTTATATTCGTTTTTACTTATCAAAACTGGATCAAGTAGAGAACCTTTTGAGGGCAGACTATCTTTGAGGCGCCTATTTAAAAACAATTGTGCTGGGGACAAACCAATATGAGTGAGAGAATTTCTATACTTTAAAAGGAACATATTTATGTCGCCTCCTTCTAAGGCACATTTTTTTAACAGAGTCTTTGCAATGTTAACAGCCTTTTCGGCCATGCCATTACTCCTAGGAAAGTTTGGACTGAAGTGAATTAATTTTATGTTATGTTCCTCAGTGAAATTTTTGAAAATGAACGAATTAAATGGATTATTATCAGACATGATAGTATCAGGAAAACCAAACATGGAAAAAAGTTCCATCAGATACTTTATAACATCATTAATAGCTTTATGTTTTATTTGATGAAAATCTATCCATTTTGAGTAGTAGTCTACTACAACTAAAAATGAGTTACCTTTAAACTCAAAAATATCCATCCCTAATTTTTCCCACGATTTATTAGGTAATTCATGGTGAAACAGGGGCTGCTTCATTTGATTTCTACTGACTTGATTACATATATCGCATCTACTAATAAATTTACAAATATCTTTAGACATTCCTGGCCAAAAAAGACATTCACGAGCACGATATTTGCATTTATTAATGCCCAAATGTCCCTCATGAATTTTAATTAACATTTCTGACTGTTTGGATTTTGGAACTATAAGTCTATCACCATAAAATAACAAGCCCTCATATTCGGTTAAATAATCTCTTATATTGTGATATGGGATATGGGATTGATTTGAAATTTCTCCAACGTTTTCTGAGAAATACTTCTATATCGTGTAATGTTTCATCAGCATTAGTAGCAGTTTTCAACTCTTTCAATTTAGATTCAGAAACTGGCATGTACTCAGTTGAACTATGAACAAAAATGACCTCAGATTCACTAGAGTCTTGAACATTAATACTAGCACGAGATAAAGCATCGGCTATGTACATTTCCTTACCAGGCAAGTATTCAACGCAAGATTCATACCTCATCAACCTATATAACAATCTTCGTAGTCTTGATGAGACTTTATTAATGTCGTCCTTCTTGAAAACATTTACAAGTGGCTTCTGATCAGTATGCACTGTTACCTTCCTACCATATACATAATAATTAAACTTCTCAACACCAAATACAATTGAAGCCAATTCTTTCTCAATGTTAGCATATCTTTTTTCTGCATCTAATAGTGTACGAGAAGCAAATGCTACAGGTTTGCCTTCCTGCATAAGACAGCAACCATAACCTTCTACAGATGCATCGCATTGCAAAACAATGGGTTTAGAGAGAAAGAGAGAGAGAACTAAACTTTATTGATCATAATCTCAATACAATCAAACGGCTATCGACCTAAGTCTTCCTGCCAGTAAAAAACATTTTCATCATTATGAAAAGTATCACTTCTTATGACGAACACTAATACTGTTCGGCAAATATTCATTATTTGTACTTTAAGTAAAACAGCTCCATCAACTTTACCAATACCACTGACCATACAAAATTTGCTCTCATTAATTTTTATTATAGGAACATTATATTTTTGTAAAAGGTTATAATTTACTAAGGAAATATTTGAACCGGGATCATATATCCCTTCACAATTTATTTTTTCATTAATGAGTACATCGACTTTGATCAGTGGTAACAACATTAGTTTTTTTGATCGGTAATAAATTCATTCAAATCAGATTCTATTTCTTCATTATTTACCATTTTTACGACACCCGAATTTTTTTCTCTAAACCAACATGAATTTTCAGAATGATACCGTTTTCCTTTGGAATTTCTTTCGCAAATGGAACAGGGTTTCTTCTCAGTCGAAGATTTTACAATGGAAGGTGGCTTATTCATTTTCAGTGGAATACTCGAACTTACATCCTTTTTTGAGCTGGTTTCTTCATTATTATAAATTTGTTTAGGACTTTCACCTTCGAATTTCTTCAGTTTTCTTATCAAATCTCTAACAGTCAGAACAGAGCTTCGATTAAAAGAATTTTGAATTTGAGTGGGAAGACCCAATACAATGAGATTAAGTTTTATCCCTTCTGGAATCTCATGATCGAGTTCGAGCAATATTCTTTCTTTTTTTACTACGAATTCTACATAGGAACCAAATAAATACCGAAAGTTATAAGCATATCTGATTTGTTTCCAAGACAAATCGCTAAATGTCGAAATTAAATCTTCTTTCCATAAATTCCAGGCTGTTTCTAATCCTAACCTTCTCTGAGCATTCAGAAACCAATCGTTCATTGATGCATCTAGACATAAGCGGAACGCTTCTATAAGTTTTGGCCCATTTAAAAGAAATCGATTTGCTTCTTTTTCAAAACTATTTACCCAAGCTTCAACATTTTTATTTCTGGTAGAAAATTTTTCTATTGCAAAGTGCTTCATAATCTCTCTCAAAGATTCATCTTTATCCACAGCCAATTTCTTCATACAAGCTACAAGTTCAGTATAACTTGCGGCACTTGCGCTCATTTCAGATGGTTGTGCAGAAGGCAATGTTTGGTACTCCTCCAACATATATTCATTAAAAACAAAATTACCTGCATCATCTTCATAAATTTTCTCTAGTTCCGATGAAAAAAGGATATTAATATTTCTGAACTGTCCTCTTGATTTTATTGAATTGACAGCTGATTTTACACATTGAACATCAGCCAATTCTCTATGGTTATTCATTCCTTGGAATTCATTGGGAAAACTATACCAAGTCTCCTCATCTGCTGCTTTTATCCTTTTCAGGTTCAAAACTGTATTTTTCTCATTCATATTGCTGGCTTCGGCCACTATGAAAAGTTTGTATTTTGACATGGCAAAATGTCAAAATTTGATATTTTGTATTTGTAAGACTCCAATTCGTGAAATGATTTAGGATTGCATCTGTAATGATGATTTATTTTGATAACATGAATAACTTCATAACTAAATACATACCTGTAATGATGAAATACAAAATATCAGACAATACGAACCGGAATCAACAAATGAACAACTTATTACTATAGTTACAAATGATCAATTGGTACATAATCATAAATAAAGAAACATAGACAAAAAGGTTTATAGAACATTATCTGAAGTACGGTGATGTCGTACTTTACATAGTGATTTTAAATATTCAAAGATTGGGAGTGCCGGTAGTTTTGCTTTTGCTGGTGTTGTCCTTTGGTAGCTGTGAATCAGTGGATCCATAATATTTATGTTATTCTGGTTGGTGGTGAATTTTTTGCTTAAATTTTCAAGTCTTCCTAGTATTGGTTCCACTTCTGTAGTCTCATAAAGTAGTTGATTAGACGGGTTGTGGAGTGGATTGTTTGGGTGTCTCACTTTTGTGATCTTTCTAAGGCAAGTTCTTTCGGCGACTTCTATGTTTTTCGTTGTTGTCTTCGGGGAGTTCAAAAATACTGTGTGTCCAGCAATGGGTTTATTATCATCGAAATGATTCAAAATTGGAGCTTGAATAAGAAGATTTTTCATTTTATTAATAGTTTCTGTATGAATGGGTAGCCAATCGAAATAGTATATTCTAAAACTAGTTGCAGAATGGACTCATATTCCAATACGAATGCGAAATTCGAAAACGAGCGACGAAGGAGCGAGTTTTCGAACGCATGAGTATTGGAATTGCATTCTGCAACGAGTATTAGACGGTATTTTCTCTATTTCAGTCAAATTTTGTGAAATTCAATGAAAAATTCAAATTATAGGTCCTAGTGACTTTCATATTGTATCTTGACAGTTGGTAGTTATACGAAAATTGACATTTCCAAATTGACGTCTGCTGAAATTTAAAAGGATAGGAAGTCATTGCTGACAACCACAGAACGAAAAATGTAACTGAAAACGATGCTGTAATGAATTCATTACAGCACTGTTGTTTCGTGTATGTTGTGTTGCCTATTAGTTGACATATATCATTTTGGTAATTTTGAATTTAAATAGGCCACAAAAAAGGAAATCGTTCTTAAGAAAGAACACATGTTGAGAACGTCAAGATCGACGAATAATATAACTGGTTCACAGACCGCTGTGAAGTGTGTTACGCCATTTTGCCTCTTTTGATATTTTGATATTTCAACGCTACTTTTAGGATACTTCCATTCTAAAAACGCCGTACATATTCTATATGTGAAAACATTTCGTACAAGTGATTGTGCCAGAACATTTATAAACATCCGAAGATCAATCGCCTTGTTGCCACCAGGAGCAGCTTAGAGGGCCCTCTACGACATCGAGGAACACAAGCAGGGTAAGGACGCTTTCTTTTAGGCCATTCACTTTTCCTTTTTATTTATGATATCAAATTGTCATCGCATAGACCGCACAACGTCGCTAATAACTCGCCTATGTTCAGTTTTTAACGTCTAATTCTCTCTCCACTTGTTATCGAAGGAGGGTGAAGTTACTCGCTACCTTCATATATTTTTTTTTAATTTTCTTCACCCTCAAACGCCACACAACTGTTTTTAGTACTGTAATGAACTCATTACGATACTGAAATAGAGAAATTATATTATCGCAAGTTAACTTTCTGAGCGGAGCGGTTAAAGCCGATAAATTTGGGAAAAACTTGCTTAGGTATTTAATAATACCTAGAAATCTTAATAATTCCTTTCTATTTTCAGGAAGCTTCATATTATTAATAGCTTCAGTTCTCGCAGGGTCTATTGCAATACCCTTTTCAGAAACGATGAAACCTAAAATTTTAATTTCAGATTTCTTGAACTGAAATTTTTCTAAATTGAATAATATACCATTTTTCTCTGCAGCTTCTAGGACTAATTTTAATTTACTGTCATGCTCCTCCTCAGTTTTACCGGAAATGATCAAATCATCAATGTAAATTCCGTCATCATTCAAAATTTCACCAAATATTTCTGAATTTTTTCTTTGAAAAATTTCTGCAGATGTATTTATTCCAAATGGAAGACGAAGAAATCTGTACCTACCAAAAGGAGTCGAAAAGGTGCATAATTTAGAAGATTATTCATCTAAGGGAATTTGATAAAATGAATCCCTCAGATCCAAAAGCGAAAAATATTTTCTTCCAGATAAACTTGTCAATATTTCATCAGGAGAGGGAATTTGATAATGTTCCCTTTTAATATTATTATTCAAATCTCTAGGATCTAGACAAATTCGTAACTCCTTATCTTTTTTTTCAGTGATGACAATGTTATTGACCCAATCTGTAGGTTCCGTTTCTTTACAAATGACACCATTTTTCTCCATTCTAATCAAAGTTTCTTTGAATTCAGCTAAAAGTTTCTTTGGAATTCTTCGAGTACAGTGAACGACAGGAATTGCATTTTCCTCAAGCTTTAAGTGACATGGCTTACCAGGAAATTCACCTAATTTATTGAAAACATCTTTATACGAATTAACTACTTGAGTTTGTTTTATTCTTGAATTTCAATTTTTCAATCGAATGAACATATTTGATCAAATTGAAATCTAAACAACTTTGTAATCCTAATATTGGTTTGTCCGCATTATCCACAACATAAAATAGTATTTCATGATAGTTATCCCTTATAAGACAGTCTAACCTCACAGATCCTCTTACCTTGACCATTTTTCTACCAAAGGCCATCAGTGTTACCCTTGCATTCGATAATTATTCTACTGAACCTAAGTTGAAGTAAACCTCTGTTAGGATGATGTTGCATTCAGCACCAGAATCTAATTCAAACATAATATCATTATTATTTATTTCAAAATTTTCAATCAATACATTTTTGCTTTCACTAAATCCTAATTTTCCAAGCTATCAATAAAAAGATCATAATCATCATTGTCTTCATGCAATGATGTGGTCTCAACTTTAAATTTGTTCTTTTTGAAAAGCAACAAGAGGCAAAGTGATTTGGTTTTTTGCAATAAGCACAATTTTTTCCAAATGCTGGACATTTATACTAAGGGTGCTTCAAACCACATTTGTTACAAATTTTTACGTCAAAACTTTTTACATTAGAAAATTTACTCATCTTATTTCTCGGTTTCTTATTTATTAAGTCTATCGCTTCTTTGATCATCGCCTCTGCCTGTTTTCTGCTTACTTCTGTGACACTGCAAATCTCCTCAGTTCTCTTCAATGAAAGATTCTCGTACTGGAGCAACTTCTCACGTAGGTTGTTGTCCTTGATTCCCAAGATTATCTTGTCCCTTATCATTTCATCTTCATTTTGATATTCGCAAACTTTGACTAAAATTTTGATTTCGGTGATATAATTCGAAATATCTTGGCCTTCTTTCTGGTTGCAGGACAGAAATTTATATCGATCGAATATTATATTCTTCTTTGGATCGCAGTATTTCTTGAATGCCGCCTTAACCTCTTTCGAGGTAGACGATTCCAATTTGAGTTTTAACGTGTTAAATATTTCAACGCCTTGCTCACCAATCAGATTAAGAAATATTGCTACTTTCTTTTGTTCAGTAATAACGGTATCTACAGCAGCCAGCATATAAATATCGAATTTCTGTTCCCATATAGCCCAGTTATGGCACGTGTTCCCGGTGAAGTCCAAAGTATGAGGAATTCTAAATCCTTCCATATCCCAGCAATCGTTCGACGAAAATTATATAATACTTGTTTTAAAACCTGACACCATGTAAGATGTTCGGTTTGTAATATTTTATATATTACAATTTTGTATTTAATAAAACTCTGGAGCGATGTTTACTGTCACTTTATTAATCTCTTTATTACACTGTACAATGTGTGCAGTTCTGACTGACATACATTATGGTCATGCGACATTCCATTACGCATGACCTGATACCTCTTGCATAGAACATAAATAAACATTCCCGTTCTTCTACACATAATAATGAAAACCCCAATATGTTACACTACAGTCTATCGCCCATTCGGCCCATTACTGAAAAGCCGAAAAAAGCCGAAGCACCGCCGATGATCTAGCGCGTCTCTGAAAATTGCATCCCGCGGTAGGTCTGTACAAGCGACATGAATCAAGAAAAAAAAGCCTGGTTCTTTATAAACAGAATAAAACCTCATGTTACAGAAGACCAAGTGAAAAATTTCATTACATCGAAGGAGAATTTCATTGGTGTGAATGTAGAGGTCAAGGAATTATCCTTTGCTAGAAAAAACAGTGAACTGAAAAGTTTTCTGGTTAAAGTACCTTTCAAACGTAAAGATGAACTATATGATACTGAATTTTGGCCAGAAAATGTAGGAATAAAAAGATTCAACTTTCACGCGTATGAACAGAACCGGATTTCCTCTGATTTTTTATAATTCCAGAAAACCAAATTAATAATTCAAAGATAACGCATAGTATCATTCATCACAATGTTCAATCGATTGGCAATGCTATGGATTCAATTCAACATCTCCTAACGTGCCACAAAAGTTGCAAGATTCTGTGTATCACTGAACACTGGAAAGATAAAGACGAGTTAACTCGATCTTTCAATAACTTTGTATTAATGTCGTCTGTATGCCGTCCAAAAGGGAAACATGGGGGAGCAGCCATCTATACAAGAAGATCAGAAAAAAGCAGAGAAAGGAAGGACCTGAGTGACTTTTCGATTATAGGCCATTTTGAATGTGCAGCAGTTGAGTGGTGGCTCGGTGATAAAAGAGTGATTATCCTCTCAGTGTATAGACCCTGCAACGGTAGTGTTAGTGTTTTTCTAGAAAATCTGGAGAATGTGCTCTCCTTCATTGGTGCGGGTTCTAAAATCATAGTGGCAGGTGATTTCAACATTGACCTTTTGCAGTCAACAGATATGTGTGAAAGGATTGAATTTATATCCCTTATGAGTTCATTTGAACTTTCACAGACAGTTTTCGAGCCCACAAGGGTAACACTGAGCAGTAGTAGTTGTCTAGACAACATATTTACTAATTTCCATTACTTGATGTATGAGTCACAGATTCTCAGAACTGCAATATCAGATCATTATGGTCAAAAATTGTCTTTAAATATCGAAACAGAATTGTGTAATAAACCCACATATAGAAGATTTTTCACTGATGAGACAATAAGAAATTTTAGGAGCGATTTAAAGAACCAGATCTGGGATTCTGTGATTCAGATATCAGAAAGTGATGTAAATGCACAGTGGAAACAATTTATGGATATGTTTTTGTTGGCATTCTACAAGAATTTTCCTCTTAAATTAGTCCATAATAAGAAAGTACATTCTAATAAAATTTATAATTCTAAAGAAGTTATTGAATCTAAAAACAAGCTGGACTGCCTTTTAGTAATGAAAAATAAACATAAATTGTACGAAGAATTATATAAGTTGGAGAAGAAAAACTATGAGGCCCTACTAGTCAAGTCGAGATCTTTGTATTATGAAAATAAAATATTAGAGTCTGATAATAAATCGAAAATGATGTGGTCTATTGTAAATGATATTCGTGGAAGTACGAGAAAAGAGGATTGTGGTGTAGAGGGGACACCTTCAGAGGTGGCAGATGAGTTTGCTAAATTTTTTAAAGAACTCATTCCAAAACTTTTGAATAATATTAAAAATATACCGTTTATCAATCAGTCACCAATAGTTGAAGAACTGTTCACACCCAGTCCAGTTTCTCCAGAAGAAGTGTTAGAAATCTTAAAAAATTGTAAAAACAAAAAATGTAGCGGCTATGACGAGATTCCACTGTCATTAATTAAATCCTGCGGCGAAGAATTGAAAGACATCCTGTCATATATTGTGAGTAATTCATTCACATTTGGAATTTTTCCAGATCAACTAAAATTTTCTATAATCAAGCCAGTTTATAAAAAAGGGGATAAAAATGCTGTGGAGAATTACAGGCCCATAAGCCTTCTACCTTGCTTCTCAAGGGTGTTTGAAAAAGCAATGTGTTCTAGACTATTAGAATTTTGTAAGCAAAATGAAATATTCAGTGACTCACAACATGGATATCTGAGAGGTAGGTCTCCGATCACTGCCATTTTTCAATTCACACAAGAAATAGTACAAATACTAGAGGATAATAAGCTGGGATTGGGCATGTTTATAGATCAAACTAGAGCCTATGATTGTCTTAATCATGGCTATCTACTGCAGAAACTTGAGAATATGGGTGTACATAATGAGGCAAAAAAGTGGTTTGAGTCATACCTCTCAGGACGTCAACAACGGGTAGTTGTTCAAGTAAAAGGACAGTTGTCTAACTCGAAGCCAATAAGTTGGGAAACTGGTGTTCCTCAGGGTAGCGTGCTGGGTCCATTATTGTTTATTTTGTATGTAAACGATCTTTGTTTATTGATGGAATACCTCTCTGTAATCATTACCTGTTTTGTGGATGATACTAACATTTTGTTGAGCAGTGAAAGTTCATCAAATCTCATTGAGAGAGCTGATGAAACTTTTATTATAATAAAAAATTGGCTCAGTTCAAATGAATTAGTCATTAATGATGACAAAACAGCTGCACTGATTTTTAGTACTGATAGATCCCGCCGAGAAATAAATGATACCATACAACTGGAAGGTAAAAATATAATTCTTGAGAAGTCAACAAAATTTCTAGGTCTGTATATAGATAGATTTTTAAAATGGTATGATCATATCGAGTATTTGTCAGTCAAGTTGGGTAAAATAAGCTTTGGAATTAGAACTCTTGTGAAATATATGGGTGAAAATGTTGTAAAAGTTTTGTACTTTGCTAATGTAGAGTCTATCATGAGATATGGAATTATTTTTTGGGGAAGCAGTTCTGCAGTTGAAAGTCTGTTCAAAATACAGAAGAAAATAATAAGAATAATGTACCATATGAAGTTCAGAGAGACATGCAGAGGTGTTTTCCGAAACAAAGAGATTTTAACAATATATGCTTTGTACCTATTTGAATGTTTAATGTTTCTATTCAAACATAAGGAAAAATTCCAGCTTCATACAGTAGATCACAAATATTCGACTAGATCAATAGATTTACATTATCCCATTCACAGGTTATCAATTACTGAGAAACATCCCTCATATATGTGTATCAAGGTTTACAATGCACTTCCAAATGAGTTCAAGATGGTAACAAGCTTGAATATTTTCAAAAGAAAGGTCAAGGAGAAACTTATTGAAATTGAACCATATTCCTTGAAAGAATACTTTGATGGGTTAAGTTAGGTAGAATAGTTTAATTTGTTATTGCGACGTCATTTCATTTGATCTTGTATTTATGTTCACATTTGTACTGAGATTCTTTGAAATAAAGTAAATTATTATTATTATTATTATTATTATTGAATCATTCGTTTGCAGCCGTCGACCTGAAGTTTCGGGATATCCGAAGATAACACCGGCTTCGTAAAATTAGGCAATCCAAACCACGTGGCGCCCTGCCTCCAGATAACCTATAAATTTTCTGACAGGTCGCTGGCTTGCAGTAAATATGAGGAATTTTATTATCTTATATGCATTTCATGAGTGAACGAGTGAGTTTTTATGATTTCTAATATCAAAAAGTATCCTGAAGTATCACTGACGAAGAAAATTTCACTCAATCATATGATTACAACTTTTAGTATTGGGAGCCCGAAGAGATTGAAGAGAAAGTATTGGAGAAGGAATATTAATCAGAGCTCTGTCCCTGTAACTTCTTTATCCTGTTATATGATATAAATTTAAATATTCATCAGTTTTACATGAACTGAATACTGCTTATTTCAGTGTCTACGAAGACACATTCACTTTAGTTTCTTATCTTCGATATTGTCAAGTCTTGATGACTGCTGACCCAATTTCCTTTTGTTTCCTGATAAGTCACTTAATATGTGTATAATACACCAAGTTACACACACTGGGTGTTCCAAAATATTCAAGAAAATCCTCATAATTTGAACGACTTGCACATCCAACTTTGGCACACATTTATGGCATTTTTTATTGAAAATGCACTTAATTTAAATAATTTTCACTGGTCTGATATTCCTAAGAGTAAGATTGACTAGAAATATCGAAAAAATTTCCACATAAAACAATTTTTCAAGCAAATAAACGGTTTGAATGTCTTCATGAACAAAGCTAAACTTGGTTTGTTCGACCACCAGCTAACCTCAAAAAAATATTTGACAGGTCGTTGGATTCCCTAATTAGCGCATGAGGTGCTGTCAGACATCGCTGAAAAGGTGTATTCTGAGGTGCTACTACAAGAGTACGAACAACAAATTTCAGAGACGTATCTGTGGGAAAGGAAATGATGAGAACTCTTCACTCTCGTGTGCCTTTACGAGAGACTCTAACAGAAGTGGAAGGGCCACGGAAAAACAGGAAAATGAGGACAGGAAAAACAATGCGAAGGATCGAGTAATACGTAATGTCGTAATACGAGTAATAAGTAAGTCGATGTTTATTCACAAAAGTATCAAACACGCAGTGCACCGATCCAGTGTATGCAGCGAACTAACAACACAAGGAGGTCAGTGAACCACGCCAAAATGGGGGGGAAGGATCCTGTACCAAGTATCAACTCGAATTGTCTGCCCAATTCAAACGCCTGCAATGAGGACTCACGCGACTTTCACCTCTAATGCCGGGTTTCCACCAAGCGGACAGGTCAAAACAAAACACGAACTGTCCGTTCGAACAGAAATTTTGAACAGTTTTGTTCGAAAAATGTTCGAAGACTGTTGGTGTTCCCAACGGACTTTCTGTTTACACCAGTAGCGGACAGAAATGAATGAAAACTGTTCGTGTTTTGTTTAAGTTTCATTTAGTTTACACCGGACGTGTAGTTGTGAGAATGTGGCGCGCTGCAAACTTGAGAAAACAAGACGACGAGGATTTATTTTTGCTGGCAGTTACATTTTACATTATTGAAAAGAACAAAACTAAACGCCGGTTTTGGATTAGGCCATCCTTAAAGCAAAAAAGGGGAAATGTGACGTCTAAACTGTAACAAGATCTCAGAGGAGAGTATAGGAGGTAAACTTCGATCAAGTTTTAATAAACATTGCGACTTCTTCCCTTCACGCACCGAATCAAACTACCACATTAGATCGCAACTACGTAAATAAAAACAAACTGGGCGTTTACACCAAGCTGACAAACAGTCCTAGAACTCGTAAATCCTTTGAAGTTTACCGACATTGGATGGCAAGAGCGTACCCAGGATTTCAGCTAGGGGGGGGGGGCAGCTCATACCCGAGAAGATGGTCGGTCAGGTTTATTGTCAGGAGACCAGGAAAATTAACACTGGGTACGCCCATGTTGGATGGGACTCTGTTTGTGTCCGTAAAAACGCAATTCGCGGACTTTCGAGTCCGGAAAACAATCCACAAGTTCTAGAACAGTTTGCAAACAGTTCGCGGACTGTCACAAACGGACCGAGTTCGTGTTTTGTTTTTGTTCTGTCCGCTTGGTGGAAACCCGGTGTAGTATGTTGAACACCCTGTATATTTCGTACGTGATATAATAAGATTAGTGCGACCTCCCTTTAGACCTACAGCGGCACGTAAAGCCAGAGCTCTAGGTCTCATCATTGCCAGTTATGTTTATCAAATATAATGTTATTAAAACAAGTAAACATTTGTAAAATATATATAACAATTGGCTAGGGAGATTCATGGAGTGATTCATTCAGAAGCGTGTACGTATTGAATGTTTGTTAGTCTGTTAGTCAACAGTATTGTCGGTAGTAAATAATTACATTGAATGTGAATTATCATCTGTGCCAGTATGGTTATGAAATAAACCCCTTTGATGAGTCTGCCTGGTATTATTCTTCACCATCCTTAACTGCATAACGATTGGCCGAACCTACCCTAGCTGGGTACGTCACATGGCGATCCTGCCAGTTCTATGCAGTTAAAGGTCCAGGGTCCAGAAGGTTTTCATCAGGATTTGGATATGGGTATGTGACTTCATCAGAAATTCGTAGTTCAACCAACAAGCCAAGATGGGATCAGGCCAGCCCAAGCCAGACGAGATCATTATTGCCCCATGGAGCCGATTGGGCCGAGGATACAACTCGAGGCCAGGAGAAGCCACCAGGAATTAGTGTAAGAACTATTTCGTATGCCCCATTATGTCTGATTGTGAAGTGAGTAGTGATGAACTAATTGCTGACTTAAATGGTGTGAAAACATCAAAAATGATCCGCGAGAACATATAGTGAACGGGCCGATAGGGTAAATAATGAATTAATCAAGGTTTAAATTTAACAAATTATGTAAATTGTCAAGTCGGAACCAAATTCTCTCAAAGCATCGCAAATGAATCATGGTTATTTTAATCAGAAAGAAAATTCGTACCATTCATATCGAGTTCGTGACCCCTGACCGAAACAAAATTTCATGTCAGCGTAAGAGAGTTACGCACAAGGTCTCGGTCACCAGTTCACGAATCATTCTGAAAACAATAACACCTCGGATTTATTTGTTCAATATGATTATTATTCGTCTAGTAGATTAACCAAATTCCATTTGATTTTAGAAGAGTATAACTTCACGTGTCATTATGTAAAAGTTTCAGAAAATTTTTTCAGCACATGCCTTATCGCGTATTTAAAATGAATTAGGTTCTAAGCAATACGAGACGAATGCCTCCGATGGCAAAAGGATTGATCACCTTGTTGTTGTCGAAGTTTCAAAACGTCCAGTAAAAAGTATTGAGTAAAGTCCACTTTCAGAAAAAGAATTTCATAATTTGAAAAATCAATATTCAGAGGTTTACAATGAGAATTTAATATATAATGTGAATTCAGAAATTATTTTCATTAACCAGGACATCCGATCGGCGTAAGACTTAGGTACATCGTTGAGGAAACTGGAAAAATTATGCGCAGAAAATAATATATCAGAGTTGTACCTCATAAAGCTAGCTAGCAATATAAAATTTTTGAATATGTTGTCAAATTATAAAAATGAAATTCTAGGGAACGTCCTTTAAAATCAATGTCATACGAGATGTAACGCGTATCGAAGATTAAGGCAAATCATTCTGAACGATGTTCACGTGCTTCCAACCGGTGGACATTCAGACATGTTTAATTTAGTTTTCAGAAACCTAGTAGATTTTCACAAAATTTAAAAAGCCGAGTAGATAGTATTTACAATTTTGACAACTCTTGGATTAATATATTAACGGCTTAGAAAGATGCAAGAGAAAACTTGGCGAAGGTAAAATCGGAAATTTTCGACAAAAAATGTAATGAAAAATTAGTAAGATGAATATTGTATTAAAATTTGTAGAGGTAAGATCCATTGAGACTGATATTGTAGATATAGATATTAAGCTATAGATAAGTCAAAAAAAAATATTTTTTACATTTGTATAAAAATTTTTTTTTCTCTCAAAGAGGGAAGGTGTAGTATGTTGAACACCCTGTATATTTCGTACGTGATATAATAAGATTAGTGCGACCTCCCTTTAGACCTACAGCGGCACGTAAAGCCAGAGCTCTAGGTCTCATCATTGCCAGTTATGTTTATCAAATATAATGTTATTAAAACAAGTAAACATTTGTAAAATATATATAACAATTGGCTAGGGAGATTCATGGAGTGATTCATTCAGAAGCGTGTACGTATTGAATGTTTGTTAGTCTGTTAGTCAACAGTATTGTCGGTAGTAAATAATTACATTGAATGTGAATTATCATCTGTGCCAGTATGGTTATGAAATAAACCCCTTTGATGAGTCTGCCTGGTATTATTCTTCACCATCCTTAACTGCATAACGATTGGCCGAACCTACCCTAGCTGGGTACGTCACACCGGCATAATAGTGTTATAGCAGTTTATTTTTCCAGTTCTATATTTTTCATAGTTTCCAACAGTTGAATTTTCCGGTAGTGAGTTTTTAGTGAATTGATTACACCTTGATCCATCGGTTGTAGAACTGCAGTGCAATTTGGAGGCAAGAAACACAACTTAATTGATTTTAAATCTTCAACCTTTGGATGCGCAGGACAGTTATCCATAACTAACAAAATTTTTCTTGAGGATTTTTTCAGTTCATCGTCCCAGTCATGAAGAAATTTTATGAATAAATCGCTGGTCATCCATGATTTTTTGTTATGTTCATAAACAACAGGCAAGTTTTTCACATTCTCAAAACACCTAGGATTTTTCGATTTTCCAATAACCAGCAATTTTCGCTTTTCACTTTCACTCATGTTTGCCGCAACCATAACAGTAATTCTGTCCTTACTCATTTTTCCTCCAGTGCACTTTTCTCCTTTGAACCTCATTGTTTTATCATAAGTCATTTTGTAAAAAAGCCCAGTCTCGTCTGCATTGAAGATATCATCGTCCTAATATCCCTTTCTGATTTGTTGAAAAACATTCTTCAACCATGATTCTGGAACAGCTTTACTCACGCTTGCCTCTTCTCCTGATATTATATATATTATATATATATGTGCAACGCCAAATTCCAAAGCCAACTGGGTATTACTCTCTCCATTTTCTATTCGAGCTACTATAGCTCCCTTCTCTTCAATTGAAAAGGATTTTCTTTTTAATTTAGACGTTGAAGTCATTTTAGTTTACTCACTCACTCGACGAATGATCTAAAGTCAACCAATTAAGACCTGCTTATATTTTCACAACATAACATAAAACTGGGATTCCCCTGCATCGCTCGGCTATTTACCGAAGATCACGTTGACAGTGCCTGCAGCGTCGAATTCTAGTGGTACGTCGCGGCGTAACGACGCGTCGTTATAGACGGAAGAAATAGAAAAAGATCAGAAAAATTCGACGAAAATGTTTGTCGCTATGAGCGACTTCGTTGTTATAGCCAAAGTCGTTACAACCGAACGGTTTAATGATAAATTACTTAGAATTTCAACCAATTGTCGATAATTTCGTCGTTATATACGGATTTTCGTTATAACCGGCGTCGTAATAAACGGCTTTCACTGTATGTCCAGATCCCTAGAAACGTTTGATAGGCACTTGAACTTGGAACATCCTGTATATTGCTGAATATCGATATTGCTTCAATAATTGAATAATGTAGATAAATTTAGAGAATCATTGATCCGTGTTATTTGCTTTTATCGACTGTCATCGTGTACAGCGCTTCATTTCAATTTCTGTGATGGATTTCATCCCCGCACACTTATTATTCGTTATTTTTGATTTAATATGCATAAAACTGACTGAAAATGATTTATACAGCAGATCAAAAATTTTCAAAACGAAAGAAAGAAAATAATACAGCATCATATATACAGGGTGTCCCAAGTTCGAGTGCCTATTAGACGTTTCTGGGGAACTGGATATATTTGAAATATGAAAATTGGCATGATATTGATTCAGAACATCTCAAATAACTCAGAAATTTCTGTATTTAGGAGCAAGAGCATCTTAGAGCGCTATAATTATTTTCTTCGCAGAATCGAACGCAGTCTTAAAAAAATAGGGTTCTGATTTGAAAAACAGAAGTTATGGCCAATTTTTGATCAAAGTTTTCGACACAAAATTTGAAACACCCTGTGATGATATTTATGAAATTCAAAAGTTGCATGACCTTTCCACATGCTTCTACTTTGACGTTGTGAGAACGGTTTACAGTCGGGATGTTTAAAACAAGAAAAATGAACATAATACTACTGACTATGAATATTTGACATTATTTCAGGTTTTGTTTCGATATTTTGAAAACCATTTGAACGAATACAATAGTTTTACTAGAAATTTATCCATCCAGCATTGAATCATATAAGAAACGTAAAAACGAAAAAAAAAATTTCCAACAAATTTATTTTCACTCCTTGTATAACCGGAGGTGCTCAGGCTCCAAAAATATTTTAGGTCTGTAGAGAATTTCGAATATCATAATGCCAATTTTCAGATTTCAAATATGTCCAGTTCTCCAGAAACGTCTAATAGGCACTCGAACTTGGACACCCTGTAGTTTGGGTGTAATGAACACGAATTCAATCAGTAAATCCACATACTATGATCCCATTTCCTTCCCAAAGTTTATCACACGGCGATACTCGGATAGACTATTTTCATAGGTACATATTCACAAATGCAGCACCAAACACTTCATCGAGAAGCGAGGTCGCGCATTCAATTCAAAACAGTTTTTTTCCGATAACAGAGTATAACGGACGTCCATTAATCGCACTGTATAAGAATTATTATAAGACTATGTTGCCAAACTTCATGTCCTCAAATGCTCTCAATATGAAATAGGGAAGATGTATACAGGGTCTTTCACGAGGAACCTCACCCATATTTATACGGGAAACTACTGAACGTATTTTCATGAAATTCAGCACTTATTAGTATTTCACGATGCTGATGAAATCTAAAATATTTTCAAGGCATGAGCACCTCCGGTTTTTCCGGAAATGACGTCAACTTCCGTTTTTCAAGTTAGAACACCATTTTTTTATTCCAGAAATGGATTCCTTAGAAAATTTCAAGTTATTTTGATGTAAAATTTTTCAGTTTTGGTTGGAAAATTCTCTCTAAGCGGGAAAATTCGAAAAAAAATCGAAAATAGAGCTCCGCTGAAACAAGAATAACTTCGAGGTTTTTGGATGGAAAATTTTCATTTTTGAGATTTTTCAAGATGTAAGATTGATGTATCCACTTTAAAAATCGAAATCGCGATTCATGATACAGGGGGTGAATAAATCGCTTTCAAAGTTAGGGATGACAAATCCTGAAAAAACATTTTTTTCAAATTAAAACCCCATTTTTTTATGGCAGATTGTAATAGGGTTTTTTTCCCCGTAGAAACCTTACCTCGAGCGCCTGCTATTCTTTTTGCTTATAAGGTAGAATAGCAAACCTGCCAGGATAGCTGCTTAGCCGGAGACAGAGTTCGGTTGTATCTAGGGTGTTAGCGATAACTGAGAAATCGAAAATAGAGCAATTCACACAATTTATTCAAACGGTTGAAATAGTGATACAAATGCAATAATGTCAAGAGAATATCAAATATGCAGTAATAAGAAAATATCAAATATTCACCAATATCAACAAAACATCAAATATGCATTAATCCCAAGATATATCAAATATACACAGGTAAAGAAAAGTGATTCAGTTTTGCCTGACTGCGAGCATTCATTCAAAAGAAATATTTCACGGTACGAGTCAGCCAGAATAGAAGGGGGGGGGGGGGGGGAAGATTTGAATTAAACGGAGAATTTAAATCTACAGTTGAAAAATGTGGGACGGATATGAAAATGTATAGTGCTTATTTTCTGTCCGATATTCTTTCAGTCCGGAAACTCAAAAGAGTTATATTGTCTACTTAGCTTGTTTCACGTCTAGAAAGGTCGGGTTTGGCCAGGTTAAATATAAATGGTCAAACAGGACGCACCGAACTAGGGGCGCGAAGGATCGGTACCGAAGCGGAATTCGACTCCACGTTCTATAGCATTGGTTTGCATGAACCCTCCGGTCTGATGGTGAGACTACTCTCCACAAAGAACAGACGCTAAATCGGGTACCGACTAACTCAGTTAAACGTACTATAGACTATCGGGAATCTTGTACGAGTAAAGGAAGGTTTAATACGGATCTCGACGTAACAGCTATTTTGATAGACTCAACGAAGATACAGAAAAATGAGACTGAAATGAATTGGATCGGTACTTACGATTTCGGTGCACAACTTCTCACTCGGTAAAGAAAAGAAAAATCGAGAATTACGGAATTCGTTAAACTTTCAAATCAAAAAGAAAGGATATTTCGGAAACGCAAATGATACTATTCTATTCAGGCCGGAGCAAAAATGAATAATGGGTCACAGATGAGGGGAAAATCGCCTTTTATAATCTCCCTGAGGGGGGCGGAAACGGCAAGCGCAGAAATGCTACTTTTCTAGAAAAGTACTCCGGTAAAACATCTTCGAATCTGGCTTATCGTACGTATAAACTAGAAAAACGGCGTTATCTACATTCTACGTGGTTCTTATGACTCTTTTTACTAGGTTCTCTGCATGTAAAACAATATCGAACGAACCATATTCGATCTTCTCGGTTTAATTCTGAACGGAAATGAAATGCAGGAATTCGAAATAAAAATCCGGAAAAATTAATTTAAAATGAAGACCGATTTCATGATCGGAAAATCGAACTTCATTACATCTCCCTAAGCACGGACGGAAAATTCAGTCAATCACAATTCCTGAAAATTTCATCTTTTTGGCGTGAAGGGAAGAGAAATAGCTGAAAATTCAAGACGAAAAACAGTTTTTTGTGAATAACTCAGAAAATATCCACTTTAGGGCAAGGGTGTGATGCATACACTCACATTATTTTTGAACGTAGATTCAATATCTGCCATAAAAAAATGGGGTTCTGATTTGAAAAAATTGATTTTTCACGATTTTGTCATCCCTAACTTTGAAAGCGATTTTTTCACCCCCTGTATCATGAATCGAGATATTGATTTTAAAGGTGGATACATCAATCTTACATCTTGAAAAATCCCAAAAACGAAAATTTTCCATATGAAAACCTCGAAGTTATTCTTGTTTCAGCGGAGCTCTATTTTCGATTTTTTTTTCGAATTTTCCCGCTCAGAGAGAATTTTCCAACCAAAACTGAAAAATGTTACATCAAAATAACTTGAAATTTTCTAAGGAATCCATTTCCGGAATAAAAAGATGGTGTTCTAATTTGAAAAACGGAAGTTGACGTCATTTCCGGAAAAACCGGAGGTGCTCATGCCTTGAAAATATTTTAGATTTCTTCAGCATCGTGAAATACTTATGAGTGCTGAATTTCATGAAAATACGTTCAGTAGTTTCCCGTATAAATATGGGTGAGGTTCCTCGTGGAAGACCCTGTATAACATATACGCGAAAAGTGGTAGTCAGCGCCACGATCGTGCGTTGGTTGAACTGAAATATGCGATTTTGTACACGATGAGAGTAAGTGACGTCATCGGCAAAAATTGGCATACGGACTCAGGACGTGCCATAACGTCAAAATACACTGAGAATTGAGCGAGACAATTCGACGTCCGTATATCGGACGCCGGATTGCAAGCGGACGTCGAACTGATGGTAAAACCGTAGATGTGTAGATTATATAGACAAAATCAAACTATTAAAATTGATTGGTACAGAAAACCGACATGCTCTGACAAATTTATTAACTACCATTCTAGTCATCCATTACACATGAAAGTGAACTTCATAAAAGGCATGAGAAATAGATTAGAAAGAATATGCCATGAAGAATATTTAAAAGGAAGTTTAGATAAATTATACAAAATGCTGATTGATAACTCGTATCCACCCTCTATGTTAAATAAATTACTGTTTTCCTCAACTTACACAGAGAATAATACATTGCCTTCACCTGCAATAACTACCCAACTCAACGATCAAAACCAGGAACAGTGCACTCTTTATGGATCTCTTCCTCACACAGAAAATGTTACACCAAAACTTAAGAATATATTCAGAGGAGAGAATATAAAAATATGAACTTATAATTCCAAAACGGTTAATAAATTATATTCCAAGCTCAAAGATCAAATCCCTATAAGATTGCAAAGTGATGTAGTTTACCAAGTAAGATGTTTGGACTGCAGAGAGAATTATATAGGCCATACGTCTCAATGGCTAAAAAACAGATTAGCCATTCACAAAAGTGATGTTAAAACGAATAAAGAAAGATGTGCACTTGCAATACATGCCAACCAGAATGATCATCGAATAGATTTTGGTAACACTGAAATTTTAAAGAAAGAAGGAAATTACCATAAAAGAATCATACATGAAATGATCCAAATTCATAAATTTGAAGCTTCAATTAATGAGAGAACGGATGTACAAAAATTATACATATACAGGGTGAGTCTTTGACTTGTACATATATTTTAACTGAAGATTCTTGAGGCCAAAAGAAACCTTTTTTTCATTTTCCATTTTTCCGAATTCGGCTCTGTTGAAAAGATATAGCTATTTGAAAAAAAAACATTGTGCTAATTACGTCCCTGCAATGATACTGTGGAATTGATTCAAAGTTCATATTTCTTGATAGAAATTGAGTTTATACATTTAGGCCCAATTTAGGGAATACTCAAGTAGTCAAGTACTAACCTTTTTGGAATAAAAATGACAAAATGTTGAAAACACGATAATTTCAACAAAAACAGTTAGTTTCATCGGATTATATCTGCAACTAAAAAGCCATATTTCTCACACCAAAATAAGTTCCTTCTTCGATTTTTCTGCAGATTAGTTTGTAAACACAAATAACTTGTTCATATTTTCCTCCAAATTTCCAAACAATATCATGAAGAAAGACTTTCATTCAGATTTATTATTAAGGTGGGCGTTCAATGTAGTGTGTTTTTATTTCAAGTTGATCTCGAAAACGGTTTCATTTTGAGAACTGAAATTTTGTGGGTGAACTCAGAAAGGATTAGGGTTTTTGTTGAAATAATTTTAATCGATTTCATTCCGACAGTCAATTTTTTTTCTTTCAAAAATAGAAGAAAATGAGCCAACCCCTGCTTCTGTTTTATTTCAACAGAAAGACCCATGAAAATAGTTCAACTTCCGATTAAAAGGGAATCTACTGATAATTTCGTTCAGAAGATTAACTTGAAATACGGAATTGGCAGAGAATGGCCAAATTCAAATTTTGGCGGGAAAAAGTTCCTGCTTTACCCACAAATTCGCTTATTCCATAGTTCGGCGATTTTCGGATAGAGAGCGCCATTTTACATTTCATTCATGATTAGAGAGATATTCATAGAACTTGAAAGTGATAGTGCATGTTCTGTGGAGATATCCATAAAATGGACGGTGGCGCCTCTATCGGCTGAGCTTTCCAACTCGCTTTAAACGCCGACCTTAAACAACCTAACTTAATCTAATTTGTATCGATTCTGTGAATTTTTGGACAGAAATGTCAAGAACATGTTGTCAGCTTGCTGATATTTTCATTGAGGTTAAGGGTTTTTTACGAAACATAGTATAAATCACGATACATTTGTGTACCGTGGTATGAATATCTATGAATTCTGCCGTTTCCATCATAAATCGACTTTGCCGCCAAATTTTACCACGCATGAGTAGAGCGAAAACCGGAATATTGATTATCTGGTCTGGAGCCAACTGAAACAATAACAGACTAACAGAGCAGTCTCTGAACAGTCTGAACAAACTGTTAACATTATGTGAAGATCTAATTACATTCATTATATTGTAACGTGATTATTTTGCTCCCTGAATAAAATTCAGCATTTTCGCTGGATAGTTTACACCCTTTGCGGCGTTGCCGGTTGATTCATGGCTTGTGGTGGAGACGGCTGTGGTATTGTGTGCGGTCATAGAAGTAGGAAGGGATTGTTTGACAATTGGCTGCTCTGTGAAAGCGAGGTTACCTCTTTTTGGAAATTTTGAAGATTGTGGAAGATTTTTTAAAAGCTGAATTGAATGTAAATTATTTGTCTGGAAGTTTTATCTGGAATCATCCTCGTTGTAGGCGATTATAATTTCAATTTGGTTAATTCCCTGGATAATATAGAGAATATTGGTTTTAATCCAAGGGTACGTTTGTTATAACGGATTATTATATTCTTCCATGAGACCCGGAATCTCTGTAGAGGTATGATATGAGCTTATATATGAGACCATTGTCTAACAGTCTTTTTATTAGGAGTTGTATGCGAATATTTGTTGTTGGGAAGTTGTTGAAGTATAGAATTTGGAAAGGAGTTTTCCCCTCGACCAACTTTCTTTGAATTTTGTGAACAATGCCTTATGGTGTTTTATAGGGGTCCAAGTGTCGGGCATCCAGGCATCCACGTACCACCCATCCAAGTATCGGATATACAAGTATCTGGCATACTAGTATCGGCTATCCAAGTATCGGATATACAAGTATCTGGCATCCAAGTGCCTGGCATATGAGTGCTTAGCATCCACGTTATAAGTACTATCGACGTCTCTACTTCAGGCCATCCAGTGGTTGAGGTAACCGGTGCTTTGCACTGGCTTTAGGTTTATAATATATCATTGTACAAAGTGAATAACTGATAGCAGGGAAGACCTTTCAATCACCGCTGGCTCCTTTCATTTATGTTTAACTTTTATCACTCATAATTGAGTTTATTATAGTGGCAGATTGCCTAATTAACATTTTTTTACCTTTGTACCAGTTCATTTGATACTGGACTGCGATTTTTCGATACTGTTCATAATTACTATAGGCGTAAGTGTAAACATTTGTGAACTGAGGTGGATACTAACTGGCCAGTTATTACAACCACGGTACTTGAACTCCTTTTCCAATTTATAACTTGATTTAGTGAAATTTAATCGAGTTCAGCAATTTTGTGGAGTTTTGTTTCGCTGAATATACCTATCAACTACTGCAAATCTAATTTTACTTTTTCATTTATATTGTTCAATTAGTTTAATTTTAAATAAAGGGGTTGACATTGAGTATCAGTTGTCTTATTGCTATTCTGGTAGGGGAGTACGCAATTTTGTGGATTTTAAGACAGGCAAATTCTCTACCTGGCGCCCATTCATAAACTTCAACTTTTTTTTTTAACTCACTCCCATCTTCACTGAGTTTAGCCGCGAGCCTGATTTGCCAAGTGACCAGGCTTACTCAAGTCGACACGTCACATTTGGCGCCCAACGTGGGGCTTCCGTTTCATAGACCCGGGCCAACCCCGAAAAGTTGCCAGCCCGGCCCCGTGAACAACTTGATCTGGGTGGCTGGGACCCTTGGCCCCCTGCATGCCCAACCCCTCCAGGCTGGTCTCCGACTCCGTGACGTCTTCGGGTCTGGAACCTAGTAGGACTTCCACACCTAAACTTCCGCAAACGTCTCGGCCCCGTCTGACCCGCACGTTGTCGCGTTCGGTCGTGCTCTCTCTCACGAACGGGCAATCTCTGCTCCACCTCAAACGATCCTCCATTGGTCTATCATTCTCCACCCAGCCGTGGCCTTCAATTCCGCACCTGAAGCACTCGACGATGTCCGCTCCCCCGCAATAGAAGAATCCCGCGTCCGCGAGCCCTCTAGGTTCGATGCGCCCGCCTGGCCAATTTTTGAAGGCTTTGAGACGATCCCTCGCCGCGTGGACCGGTAGTTTCGCGTGGAGGATTGCGATCCCGTTGTCCAACACGTCTTCTCCCAACATGTAATTGTTGCACTGCAGAAGTGACGCCACATTTCCTGAATCTTCTTTCTTACACATTTCCTGCGTTTGCAAGACGTGGTATGATCAGCATTTTCGAAAACTAGTCCGGCTGGAACACACGATTCACGCTCACACAACTGAAATCGATCGTAACTTCAATTATGCTCGCATAAGGTCTTTTGTTGATATTGGAGTCCCCAATGTGATTGAAGGAATATTTGATTAGTGCCCCTGTTTTGTCTTGTCCTGATTTTTCGAGGCCGTTCATTATCCAGTGTGATGCTTCTGGTTATGGGGTTGGTGCTGTCCTGACTCAGCAACTAGAGGATGGAGAAAAGGTGATATGCTATCTTTCCAGGTCTTTGACCCGGTTAGAGCGCAATTATACTACCACAGAACGTGAATGTCTGGCTGTCCTGTGGGCTATAGAGAAGCTGCGACCTTATATCGAGGGTTCGCATTTTTCGGTCATCACTGATCACGCCAGTTTAATTTGGTTAGATCGCTTGAAGACTCCTTCTGGACGACTCGCCCGTTGGGCCATCAGACTCCAACAGTACGATTTCACGATTATTCATCGTAAAGCACGAGAGAATGTAGTGCCTGATGCTTTGTCTAGGGCTGTACCCATCATTGACACCATTCGATCTTCGCAGTATGACTCTTCGGATCATTGGTATGGGAAACTGTTGTATGGGGTGACTGAGGCCCCGCATCGCTTTCCTTCATGGCAGATTGATCAGGGAAAGCTTTTCAAAAATGTAACTCCGCGTATTCCCGAATTGGCATCTCCTTCCGATTATTGGAGAGAAGTTGTCCCCCGCCCCCAACGAAGAGCTCTGATAAGGAGCGTCCATGAATCTCTTCTCCACGTCGGTCTGTATAAGACCTATAATAAGTTGGCAGAGCGTTATTATTGGCCCAAAATGAAATACGACGTAGCCTCATTCATCCGTCGATGTACCACCTGTCATGCCATCAAGCCTGAGCAAAGAAAACCTCCTGGTTTCATGCTATCCAAACAGGTCTCAATTTCTCGACCCTTCGAGCTCATGTCTGCTGATTTAGTTGGTCCCTTGCCCCGGTCTCGCTCAGGGAACCAATATATTTTTGTTGCCGCTGATTGTTTCAGCAAGTTTCCATTGCTCTTTCCTCTACGCACCGCCACGGCCTCGGCTATTATAAAGGTTTTGGATGCACATGTTTTTCCGGTTTTTGGATGTCCCAATTCTATCATTGTGGATAATGGTGTTCAATTTCGCTCTAAGGAATTTGTTAAATTCTTAAAATTTAATAATGTTGATATTCAGTATACCGCCCTATATCATCCCCAGACCAATCCGGTCGAGAGAATTAATAGGGTTATCAAAACCATGTTGAGGTCATATCTCTCAGAAGATCAGAGAGGTTGGGATAAACACTTGAACCAGGTTGGGTTAGCTATTCGTTCCTCAAAACATGAAGTAACCGGTCACTCCCCAAATTTTATTGTTTTTGGGAGGGAAGTTTCGTTAAAGGGTGAAAACACCTGCCCTGATCAAATTCATTTCGACAGATCGACCTTGACTAAAGACCGGGAACAGGCCTTCGCGAAGATGCATGCTGATGTCAAGATTAAGCTAGCGAGAGCATACGAGGCCAATAGTCGATCTTACAATCTTCGACGTCGAGACGTCCAATACACAGTTAATCAGTTGGTATGGAGAAGGAATCAGGTACTTTCGGACGCAGCTAAATATTTTACAGCTAAGCTGGCCCCTAAATATGTTGGACCTTTTTTGGTTTCTAAGCGGGTATCCCCTTGGACATATGAATTACAGGGTGAGGACGGTAAATATCGGGGTGTTTGGCATGTGAAGGACCTGAAGGCTCATCCACCGGAAGAATCAGAACACTCGGCGGATCGACTTGGGTGAGACCTTTGTTGTGTTAGTGGGTTAGAGGATAGCTGACCCTTGCCGAGAGCATAAATGTACTAGGGTGGTCACTACCCCTATCCAGTGGTTGACATACTTGAACATCTTTTGTTATCGTCAGGTCCACGGCAGCAACATGCTGTATTTTCCAGTTCTGTTTCGATCTTGGTTAGTTTGGACTTTGGGAGTTATTTTGAGTGTGACATTCGACTGTTTAGTTTCTCGGATTTGACGTTTTTGGTACCGTAGTCATTGGTGATTTGGCTGGAGTTTTAGTCGTTTGATTTACCGATTTTGACGTTTTATTTATACCGAAATTGACATCGTCCTGGACGTGGTCGGATGATGGGGTCCTTTTGAAACTTTGGACTCTAACTATAAGTTTCCATGCCTGCATCTTGTTGTCCTCGTCTCGGACGCAAGGTGATTCACTTTTTTTTAGTTTTGCCAAAACGAAAATGTATTAACGCAGAAACGTTATACATTAACGTTATGTTTGTTTTCTTTAGTTGAGACGGTTTGTTTTATTGTAGAGTCATCGGGCATGTTTCGGGCTCCGGTTGAGCGATGATTTTGTTTCCTAAGGGTCTGGTCCTCGCTCCTCTTCCACTTTGGTGGAAGTGGCCTTCAGTAATCGGTAGCCCTTTTACTTTCTATTTGAGGTTTGGTAGGTGGTTGAGAGTCAATCGAGCGACGGTGCATTGCTATATTTTCTTTTCTTTCTTCTCTTGCCTTCGCTTCTCTCTACTTTTTATGATGTTGTCGAGTAAACGAGGATTGGCCAAGCACTACTGCCTTTCGCAATGCTCGACGGGTGTGCGAACAGCTAGCCGCTCCAAATGTTTTTTTTTTCTCTTCGGATTTTGAGTGGATAGGAGATTGTGTGGTTTGTACTTGGAAAGGAAAGGGAGAAGGAGAGAGAAAAATTTGACCCTTCTGGTAAAATTTTTTTTAAAGTAGGGGGGGAATTGTAACGTGATTATTTTGCTCCCTGAATAAAATTCAGCATTTTCGCTGGATAGTTTACACCCTTTGCGGCGTTGCCGGTTGATTCATGGCTTGTGGTGGAGACGGCTGTGGTATTGTGTGCGGTCATAGAAGTAGGAAGGGATTATTTGACAATTGGCTGCTCTGTGAAAGCGAGGTAACCTCTTTTTGGAAATTTTGAAGATTGTGGAAGATTTTTTAAAAGCTGAATTGAATGTAAATTATTTGTCTGGAAGTTTTATCTGGAATCATCCTCGTTGTAGGCGATTATAATTTCAATTTGGTTAATTCCCTGGATAATATAGAGAATATTGGTTTTAATCCAAGGGTACGTTTGTTATAACGGATTATTATATTCTTCCATGAGACCCGGAATCTCTGTAGAGGTATGATATGAGCTTATATATGAGACCATTGTCTAACAGTCTTTTTATTAGGAGTTGTATGCGAATATTTGTTGTTGGAAAGTTGTTGAAGTATAGAATTTGGAAAGGAGTTTTCCCCTCGACCAACTTTCTTTGAATTTTGTGAACAATGCCTTATGGTGTTTTATTAGGGTCCAAGTGTCGGGCATCCAGGCATCCACGTACCACCCATCCAAGTATCGGATATACAAGTATCTGGCAACCTAGTATCGGCTATCCAAGTATCGGATATACAAGTATCTGGCATCCAAGTTCCTGGCATATGAGTGCTTAGCATCCACGTTATAAGTACTATCGACGTCTCTACTTCAGGCCATCCAGTGGTTAAGGTAACCGGTGCTTTGCACTGGCTTTAGGTTTATAATATATCATTGTACAAAGTGAATAACTGATAGCAGGGGAGACCTTTCAATCACCGCTGGCTCCTTTCATTTATGTTCAACTTTTATCACTCATAATTGAGTTTATTATAGTGGCAGATTGCCTAATTAACATTTTTGTACCTTTGTACCAGTTCATTTGATACTGGACTGCGATTTTTCGATACTGTTCATAATTACTATAGGCGTAAGTGTAAACATTTGTGAACTGAGGTGGATACTAACTGGCCAGTTAATAACGTATGGTCCTAAAGTTTTGGGAAAAATTTCAAAAGCATATAACTCTGACTTAAATAATCTTATATTTTTATCAAATTATTCAACAAATTGACTTAACTATCCTTATTATAAATCAAAATTCAAATAACAGACAAGGGACCATTATTTTCGATTTTCCTAATAATTCCCCTGACACGTTGCATCATCCTTTGGACGACCTCGGCGTCAATTTCTCTAATTTTTCTATAAATACGGCGTCTCAACTGTTCCTCATTTTGTGCTTCCCATCCGTTATTATAGACTTTCCGACTTAATATTGCCCAGAACTCTTCAATTGGGCGAGCCTGAGGTAGTTTGGGGGGATTGTCTGCTTTCGGTACAAAGGTAATGTTGTTAGTTTCGTACCAGTCCCTTGTGATCCTTGCGTAATGACATGAAGCAAGATCTGGCCAAAACACTATTTGATCATTTGCATGACGTGTGTTCACAAACTGAAGCAATTTAGAGAGACATCTTTGAATATAAAGCTCTGCGTTTAAGGCTTCGCCTCGAACAACACCAATGTAGGGATGTGAGATAAAGCCAGCCTCAGAAATTGCACACCGTACCAAAATTTTGTCCTTAAATTTTTTCTTATTTTTGAATTTTACTTCAACAGGTACATTTTCGTAATCGTTCGTGTAAAATCCATTGCTACCCTTCATCTCAGAGTTGGACAAAGTAAAATATTTTTCATCATCCATCACAATCAACTTGTCGACAAAATGCACTCGCCTCAACGCGCGGCAACATCTCGGAATTCTCTCTAATTGATCCTCTGTGTATTTTGGAGCTTTCCTTCTTTTCCGTGAGATAATATTGTTACTCGATAGGGTCCTGAATACTGTATTCTTTCCAACATTAAACCTTCTGGCCAGTTTTCGTTGTGAGATCCCAATTTTGTTCTTAGCTGCTTCAATAAGTCTTGCCTCTCTTATCTGGTTCAAAATCCGCGGTCGGCCACTTTTAGGCAAGTTAACACATGATATCCCTTCTTTACATTCTCTGATTGTGCGATAAACTGTCGATTTGCTTATGTTTTGATCTCGATAAATATTAACAATATCTCGTTTCGCCATTCGCCCAACCAGATTATAAACACCTCGACGAATATCAATTTTATAAGACATTTTACAGAGCACAAACCAAAATATTCTGCTTTGTTTATTAAATGTCAATAACTGGTGACATTTCAATTCCATGGCCTTCTTCGTTGAATGCATTCTGCTTCTCAATCAGACCAGGTGAAATTTTTCCCAAAACTTTAGGACCATACGTTACAACCACGGTACTTGAACTCCTTTTCCAATTTATTACTTGATTTAGTGAAATTTAATCGAGTTCAGCAATTTTGTGGAGTTTTGTTTCGCTGAATATACCTATCAACTACTGCAAATCTAATTTTACTTTTTCATTAATATTGTTCGATTAGTTTAATTTTAAATAAAGGGGTTGACATTGAGTATCAGTTGTTTTATTGCTATTCTGGTAGGGGAGTACGCAATTTTGTGGATTTTAAGACAGGCAAATTCTCTACCTGGCGCCCATTCATAAACTTCAAATTTTTTTTAACTCACTCCCATCTTCACTGAGTTTAGCCGCGAGCCTGATTTGCCAAGTGACCAGGCTTACTCAAGTCGACACGTCACAACATTCAGTGGATTATTGTTCTAATGTGATTATTACGTGGAGTGAATAATTTCAACCGTGTCGAGTTTATAAAATTCCAAGAGTAAGAGTACCTATGTTGTTTAGATAGAATGATAGAAACATCGCCACAGATTATCAGGTATCGTTTCATTAATTTCAATTTAATAAGTAGTTCGTGTTGAGATTCATCATTCATATCCGAATTTTGTATTTCATCGACTTTTAACTTCAATCCTCCTTGGTATTCAATTTTATCTCCCACATTTGGGGGATTTTATTATTAAAAAATATCTCGACAAAGTTGATAAATATTGTGACAACATTGTAAACTCGTGTAAAGACCGGAGAAGGAATTTTCGATGATATTTAATTCATCAGAGACGCATTCAGATTATTCTTGAAATTAATGATTTTTTCGTCAAATTTCTGCGGGTGAAATTGGAAATAACTCGAAAACGACGCGTTTTATTGAAAAACAAGCCTAATTCTCAAAAAACATTTTTGAAGATAAGCTTTTATAACAACATTCATCCGCCATTTTGAAGCCGCCATCTTGAATTCCTCGATTTTGAAGAATCGTAATTTCCGACCCAGAAAATCCCCATATACCAATTTTGAATAGAATATGATCATAATTACAAAACTCGTCCGCCATATTGTGGCCGCCATCTTGAATTTCCCAGTTTTGACATGAGTATCATCATTCTCGAACCCAAGTACCCCCAGATACTAATTTTGAATGGAATCGGATCATAATTACAAAACTAATCCGCCATTTTGGAGCCGCCATTTTGTTTTTTTTTATAAAAAATATTTCATGATGCATTGTCACCAGGATTAGGTACATCTGCAAAATTTCAAATCAATCGGACGATTAGAAGTGTGTCATATTTAACTTGCAAGATTTGATTACAGACACACAGACAGACAGACACCGGGACAGGTGAAACTAAATAAAAGCCTATAAAAATAGGAATACTTTTAGTTTCTTAAATGATTGATCCTTTCGAAAATATGAACCGTTTATCTTTTCAAAGTGGTTTTATGGTGTTTTAACGTGTATTGATGAGTCGACTACCCTGTAACTTTTATACTAGTAGAGATATTGAATAGGTTTTGATTGAGGAATATGCACCATAAATAGAGTAAAAACTCAATCAAAATTCAGTTCATTCGAAATAACGGTTCCGAAGACATAAACAGAACAGTGTTTTTTTCATGGATTTTCGACACCCTATATCTCCCAAACCAATACGAATTTTGAAAAATGGAATAGGAAAAAAGTGTTTCGTTTGATGAGAGTGATCTACAGTTAAAATATATGTACAAGTCAAAGACTCACCCTGTATATTCATACCTCTTAACGAAAATCAAGAATAACAATACGGATAATAGGTAGATAGAGTGGAAAAGAAATTACCGAGACCATTTCCAGTGATATTGATTTTTGATTAATAGTGACATACGTCTAATTTGTTTATAAAAATGTCTGAATTTGATACACTAGAAAATTTCAAATTTTAAATTATTGTAAATTCAATTCCAATTTTTATTGATGTTTTTATGTTCTGTAGTAACTGTTCATGGTTTCACTTCAATCTCAATTTTGGTAAGAAGATTGTTTTATGCCATTCTAAGTTGCTTTGGTGACACTTTTTATATTGTAGAAGCCCTGATGAAGCAATAAACTGATTGCGAAAGCTTGGCTGAGAAAAAAGAGTAACACGAGTTTGCTTAAATGAGTCAATAATACCTTTATCCCATATAGTTAATTGTACTACGATTCTGATTATTCTTTTTTTTTTTTAATTTCATACATCTGTGGCAGTTCTCGAAGAATTGACCGGGCGCTAAGCGCCAAGGGCAATGCCGTGTTTGTTAGTGGGGGTAAATGACCTGTCGGATAATGTTGACCGTTCCGAGTATGACCGCTTTCTGCATCCACAGGATAGTATTTGGTGGCAGATTCATTTCTGTTATGTGTTTTGTTGTTTTTTGATGCACCAGCCCGTTGCTACTTATTACTAAGGGTTTGATGTCGACTCTATCCAGCCGCCATCCATTGGTGTAGAGGTAAGTTATTCCGACAAAAATAGTCTGTAATTTTTTGTTCTTCTTTCAGGCAGAAATGTTCCAGATTGCTGAGACCACGCCCTCCTTCTTTGCGAGGTAAGTAGAGTCTTTCGATCGCCGAGTTCGGGTGCAGCATCCCGTATTGAGTAAGTGTTGTTCTTATTCGCCTGTCTAGCCTCTCCAAGTCTGTCTTTGACCAGATGAGGATTCCAGCCGTATACAAAAATGCAGGTATGGCCCATGCGTTGATAGCGACAATTTTATTCTTCGCTGAAGGTTGCGACATGAGTACTTTTCGTACTCGTCTGAGGAGTTCCCTTTCAAATATTTGATGGATTCAGTCTTTACTTGATGGAAATTCATGTTCAATAACAGGTAAATAAAATTCAATTTTTTGGAAATTGAATTTTATTTACCTGTTATAGTTCCCTTTCAGCTGTTTTTTTATTTTCTTGTTGTTGTATCTCGTAGGTCTGATGAATTCCTAGATATTTGTACCTGTCTCCTGTCTTCAAGCTGGCTATCTCTCGACCATCAGCCAGCGTGATGTTCCCCGTCTCCGCCAGTTTTCCTCTTCTCACCTCCACTATGGCACATTTTTCAAGACCAAATGTCATCCCTATGTCCATGCTAAACCTTCTCACCAGTTCCAGCTGTCCTTCCAGCTGTTTTCTACCCCTTGCATATAGCTTCACGCCGTCCATGTAAAATAGATGAGTTAGTGTGGTGTGTTGGTCTATTGAGTATCCGTATGCAGATCTGTTGAGCATATTACTGAGTGGGTTCAAGGCGAGACAGAATAACAATGGACTTAAGCTGTCTCCCTGAAATATGCCTTTTTCTATATTTATTTCTGGTGTTCTGTATTTACTCGTATTGCTGTTGACTGATATTGTGGTACGCCATGTTGACATGAGGCACTTTATTAGACCAATCACCCGTGTATTCACTTTGTAGATTTCCAGGACTTCAAGGAGCCAGGAGTGTGGCATCGAATCGTATGCCTTCTGGTTGATTGATTATTCTTCTATATATATAGATTGATTGATTATTCTCCTATATATATATATATATATATATATTTTTTTTTTGACACCACCTTTTCAGGGTAAGGCCTATGGGAACGTCGGGTCGAATGAACCAAGACGTTCTCAATCACTGGTTAAGAATATATATATATATATATATATATATATATATATATATATATATATATATATATATATATATTTTTTTTTCCACCTTTACAGGGTTTGGCCATGATGATGCCGGTTCTTTAAGAACAAGACATTTCTCACTCGCTCATCAAGAATCTTCGAACAATTCTGGTGGTCCACAGAATCACCTCCTTTTGCGCATCTTCGATTAATCTCTCTTCAAGCCCGAGCTTGTTCGTGTTTTCCTGGAGATGAATCTCAATCAGGCCATTTGTTGTGATCACCAGTGGGAGTATTGTTATGCTGTTAAGTTTATAGAGTTCCTTCAGCTCAAAAGCCAGATCCTGATACTTCACTACTTTCTCAGTGTACGCTTTTTCTGCAATGTCATCGGCCGGAACGGTGATATCAACTATAAGGGCTTTGGCCTCTTTTTTCTTGAAGACAACAATGTCAGGCCGGTTGTGTGCTAATGGCCTATCAGTAGTGAGTAGATGGTCCCAATACACCTTCACCTCATCATTTTCCTGAACCTCTCTTGGTCAGTATTCGTGTGTTTTCTTACTTGTGTTAATTAATCCATATTTCAGGGAGATGGCTTGATGGAACACCTTCGCCATAGCATTATGTCGGTCGGTGTACTCTCTTGGAGCGAGGACAGGGCAGGACGACGTTACATGTTGTATTGTCTCCGGCGCCCGAGAGCATCTACGGCATCTGTCACTAGCAAGATTCCTTCCCATTATGTTCTTCTGGTATGATTTGGTGGCGACTACCTGATCCTGGATTGCCGCCAGTCTACCCTCCGTCGCCGGAAACAGGTATCCAGATTGCAGATATTTAACAGATCTCTCTTTATCAATGCTTCTTTTTTTAGGGCCGCTGGATATCTCCCATGCAACGCTCTGTTGTGCCACACCTCAGTCAGTTCTTCAGTGGTGGGATGTTGGACTGTGTGGTGCTCAGATGCCATATTCAAAGCCGTGATGTTCTGGTCTTCCTTGGATAGAGCTTTGTAAAATGGTAAGTCCTTTGATCTAAAGTATTCTCTTATATCCTTGACAACGTTATGGTGTATGCTTTCAATGCTCTGCATACCTCTTCCCCATCCTTCCTTGGTATGTAAAGTCTATTTACGGAGGCATTAGGATGGTGCATTCCATGTCTGGTGAGGAGCTTTCGTGTTTGGATATCCAGGGTCTTGAGATCTGAGGCCGTCCATTTGACGACCCCAAAGGAATAAGAGAGGCAGGGTATTGCCCAAGAGCTTATCGCGGTGTTCATCGCTTTGGCATTCAGGTTTGCTTGGAGTATTTTCTTTAACCTGTTTAAAAATTTATATTTGAATGTTTCCCTGGCTTCGTGTGTTCTTATTTCCATGCCTTGTTGAATTCCTAGGTACTTATAGGTCTCTCCATGGGCTAATGTTTGAATGCCTAAGTCATCTTGTATCATCATCGTGTCTCCTTCGGATAGCTTACCCCTTTTCACGTGTACGACAGCACATTTGTCAATTCCTAATTCCATTCTGATAGTCTTCGTGAACGATGTTACAATTTTTAGTTGTCTTAGGAGTTGTTCTTTATTGGCGGCAAAGAGCTTCAAGTCATCAATGTAAAGGAGATGATTTATTTTCACATTGGTGTTCTTATCCATAACATAGCCATAGCTTGATTCATTGAGGAGTTTACTCAGAAAGTTGATGGCAAGGCAGAACCATAGAGTACTCAACTTGTCTCCTTGGAAGATTCCTTTTCGTATGTTTATTTCGTCTGTTTTGTAGTTGTCTTTGCTGGTTTTCACTTGTAGCCTCGTTCTCCATGTTTTCATTAGATGTTGCAGTAGATTGATCACAGTTTCCGAGACACCATATAACCTAAGTGTTTTCAAAAGCCACGAGTGTGGTATTGAATCAAAGGCTTTTCTGTAATCAATCCATGCCATGGATATATTTCGTTGTTTTCTTTTTGCCTGTTTTGTTACGAGTGTGTCGATTATTAACAATTCCTTACATCCTCTTTTCTCTTGTGTCTTTTCTGCTTCCATTTTGTTCGCGTGCCATTATGTTATATTTCTCCACGTGTTTCCAAATGTGTTGCGTGATGGTTCCTGTTAATATTTTATATACCGTAGGTAAACACGTGATCGGTCGATAATCTCCGGGGTCTTCGCTGTTTTTACCTTTGGGTATCATGTGTGTCACTCCAAGTGTGCAGAAGTCAGGCAAAACTGATGGGTCACTTAAAGATTTCTGAAAAACTTTCGCCAAAAATTTGTGGGTCGAGCCGAAGTATTTCCACCAATAGTTATGGATTCCATCAGGCCCTGGTGCCGACCAGTTGTTCGTCTTCTTCAGGACTTTCCTTACCATGTTCTCCGTGATGACCAAGTTCTCCATCATGTACTTCTCCGATTCACTCTCAGCCTCTCTTATCCAATGAGTATCATCATCATGCTTGCCATCCTCACTCCATATTTTCTCCCAGGTAGATCGCATGTTGTCCTTTGTTGGGTACTTTTTCTCAGATGTTGTGGGTGTTGTGGTCGATGTTTCGAGCATGCGGTAAAACTCTTTTGGTTTTCTGTAATATAGTTGGTTGTTCCTGTACCTGTTTACCCTCTCATTATATCTTTTGAGTCGGTTTCCTAAAGCTTTCACTTTCTGTTTTAGGATATCACATTCTAAGGTTAATTTCTCTTTTAGTTGATCTTTTCTGATGTTCAAATCCGATGCTATGTGAAGTGCCTTTTTGCTGACCTTCCTTGACGGCGTTGCAGTATTTAGGTAAGTGTAGATCGTGCCTAGTCTTTTTCTGATGTTAGTTATTTTCTTTTCCAGGCGGTTCTTCCAAGGCGGCTCCTTTTCAACTTTCGTTCTTGGCTCTGTTCCTTTGAGGCTTTTGTTGTTTTCTTCACACACCGTTATAGCTCCAGCGTACACATAATCCACGATCTCCTCAAGCGTCGAGTCGTTTCTGAGCTGTGTGCTTATTATTATATTTGTTCTCTCCACGCTTTCTTGGATCTTTCGAGAGCCTGTTAATCTCGGTATCCCTGGCCTTTCTTGGGGGGAGACTCCGCTGTATAATTGTAGTATTCTGTTGAAGATTTTGGTGGTTTTCTTCATTTGGCTTGGTTGTTCTCGAGCTTCCTGAATATTTTCTTCAACATCGGTGTAGTCATCAGCTGGCGTTGGTGTATGTGGTCTGCAGCTTCTCTCTATGTACTCCAGTTCTACACTTGAAAACTTCTCGGCTTGAAGAATCCATCTGATTCTGTTCGAGAGCAAGGTAGGATACAACAACCTGGCTGGGTTGATCTCATTCCAGGTTGTAGTGATAATTTCTCGATAAGTTCTATCGGTTCTCTGTTGAAGATCTCTGGCTATGAAATGAACTCTCATCAAGAGGATATTTTCCTCGTTAGTCCATCGAGTCCTCCCATCTCTCCTTGGAGAATTAGCGGGACGGGTTCTTAACCCATCCAAGCTGATACTCCTTCTTAATCTTCTCGGATTCCGGATTGGGCTTACGGTGCCATCTCGGGGGGCTGCGCCGCTTGCCCCACAGCTTACCCCATCAGGCTCTTCCTCCGGACGGCTCCGAAGAGGGCCAGCCCGCTGCCCTCTACCGCCCTGGTGCATACTTCTAGTGATATGAGCAACTCTTTCATCAATTCCCAGGCTGCTGGCCTTAGGAACTGGGTGACTCGGGTTCGCGGGGCCGTCAATCCCCGAAAGCTTACGCTTCCCTGCAATATATGCAATATATTATTATATATATATATATATATATATATATATATATATATATATATATATATATATATATATATATGGGATAAGGGTATTATCGACTCATTTAAGCAAACTCGTGTTACTCTTTTTTCTCAGCCAAGCTTTCGCAATCAGTTTATTGCTTTATCAGGGCTTCTACAATATAAAAAGTGTCACAAAAGCAACTTAGAATGGCTGTAATGAAGTTCGATTTTCCGATCATGAAATCGGTCTTCATTTTAAATTAATTTTTCCGGATTTTTATTTCGAATTCCTGCATTTCATTTCCGTTCAGAATTAAACCGAGAAGATCGAATATGGTTCGTTCGATATTGTTTTACATGCAGAGAACCTAGTAAAAAGAGTCATAAGGACCACGTAGAATGTAGATAACGCCGTTTTTCTAGTTTATACGTACGATAAGCCAGATTCGAAGATGTTTTACCGGAGTACTTTTCTAGAAAAGTAACATTTCTGCGCCTGTCGTTTCCGCCCCACTCAGGGAGATTATAAAAGGCGATTTTCCCCTCATCTGTGACCCATTATTCATTTTTGCTCCGGCCTGAATAGAATAGTACCATTTGCGTTTCCGAAATATCCTTTCTTTTTGATTTGAAAGTTTAACGAATTCCGTAATTCTCGATTTGTTTCTTTTCTTTACCGAGTGAGAAGTAGTGCACCGAAATCGTAAGTACCGATCCAATTCATTTCAGTCTCATTTTCCTGTATCTTCGTTGAGTCTATCAAAATAGCTGTTACGTCGAGATCCGTATTAAATCTTCCTTTACTCGTACAAGATTTCCTATAGTCTATAGCACGTTTAACTGAGTTAGTCGGTACCCGATAACGTCTGATCTTGGTGAAGAGTAGTCTCACCATCAGACCGGAGGGTTCATGCAAACCAATGCTATAGAACGTGGAGTCGAATTCCGCTTCGGTACCGATCCTTCGCGCCCCTAGTTCGGTGCGTCCTGTTTGACCCTTTATATTTAACCTGGCCAAACCCGACCTTTCTAGACGTGAAACAAGCTAAGTAGACAATATAACTCTTTTGAGTTCCCGGACTGAAAGAATATCGGACAGAAAATAAGCACTATACATTTTCATATCCGTCCCACATTTTGTAACTGTAGATTTAAGTTCTCATTTTAATTCAAATCTCCCCCCCCCCTTCTATTCTGGCTGACTCGTACCGTAAAATATTTCTTTTGAATGAATGCTCGCAGTCAGGCAAAACTGAATCACTTTTCTTTACCTGTGTATATTTGATATATCTTGGGATTAGTGCATATTTGATGTTTTATTGATATTGGTGAATATTTGATTTTTCTTATTACTGCATATTTGATATTTTCTTGACATTATTGCATTTGTATCACTATTTCAACCGTTTGAATAAATTGTGTGAATTGCTCTATTTTCGATTTCTCAGTTATCGCTAACACCCTAGATACAACCGAACTCTGTCTCCGGCTAAGCAGCTATCCTGGCAGGTTTGCTATTCTACCTTATAAGCAAAAAGAATAGCTGGCGCTCGAGGTAAGGTTTCTAAAGGGAAAAAAACCCTATTACAAAATGGCGCCCGAGCAGGGACTGCAAAAATAGAGTTTCTGTGCAAAATTTGCGCCCCGATTCTGACCGTATTCATTACCTGATACTGTGCATTTTTTTTCGTTCAAAATTGGCTTTCTGAACTGAGTTGATTCCCGATTTATTCAGTAAGTAGGGTGAATACCATATATTGAGTTTTATGCTTGAACTGTGCAAACCCGCTGTTTCTGATATTTCTTTTGGAAAACTGTGTAAAATAAATACATTGTTCTGAGTTTGATTTGTTGCCATTGTTTTTGAACTGTTATGAAATATTGAATCTTTCCCGGTAGTGTTTTTATTTCTGATGAACATTGAACTTTCAGTACTGATCAGTTGTTTTTGATATTATTGGATTTCGTTGTTTAATTTTCTGTTACAGGAACCGTTAAAGGATTATTCCGAGGTAGGTGGTTTTGAATTTTTGTACTTAAGACTGAAAGTTCCTTTTTTTTTTCTATTCTTTATCTGAACATTTATTGGTGAATGAAGTAAGGACAGATTTGGTGTTATTCCGGCTATATCATTTGTAACTGTTGCGACATTTATATTTTTACTGTTACCTGTACGCATAAACAAATAATCCACAGTTCGTGAGTGACATAACCGGCAACTGTGAACATTTCTAATTGGACACAACTTTACGTGGAAAGACTTGACCGCAAACAATAACCATGGATGTGAACCGGCTGCTGAGTGATGAGCTAACCTACGAACTTCAACTCCGAGGGCAAACGGTACCCAGCACAGTGATGACCAAACGAAGTTTGTTACGACAGGTTCTCCATTCGGATGCACCCTTACAATCTGGGGCATGGATGGATCCTGCTCAAGATATCGAGGTGTGCCAGGACAAGCTCACCGATTTAGTGGAGGCAATTCAGAACTTCAATCACGACAACGCCGCTAACGAGTATTCGCGCATTTTCACAAGGCTGAAACACATACAGGGAAGACTGAATTTTATTGACACAACTGATGAGTCACAATTACAGGTGGTAAATCAGCTCAAAGGAGCCACCCTCAAGGCCTTGGATGCTTTACAGGCAGTTCACAAAGTCAGCATTCAGCAACCGTCGTCGCAGCCGGAAGGAAGGTCTCTCCTGGATCTGGAGGTCCCACCGTCACCTGGGATGTCTCCAATTCAGCCACAGCGAGCAGCAAGGGTCGAGCCCTCCCTTATTGATCTGGGAGAAGACATCCATCCACCGTCAGCTGACAGGATCTCACGAGCTCGCACACCTGAAAGAAATTCCATATCAGATCGAGTTATGAATGACACTAGACGGACATGTAGAAGCATACTACAGGAAATGCCGACCATACCTACTTCTCAAGAGCCGCCTGCGACATCACGACCTGAGAGACTGACACCGGACCGCTGAGCGAACTCCACACGAGGGGTATCTTTTCCGGCAAATCTACCACCGAGAAACCCCCTAAGATTATTGGCACAAGGCAGTTACCGACCTGAGCCCGAAGTCCGACCTACATCAACACCGTTTGTCCCGCTGTACAAATGGTCGATTTCTTTTGATGGGACCCAGAGCGTCACCGACTTCATTGATGAAGTGGAGAGGCTGGCAGAATCACGGAAAGTACCCTTACGACAGGTGTTTGACTCTGTGTACGAACTTCTGAGGACAGATGCTCGGGATTGGTTCATCCCCAGGAGGGGAATGTTTCAGAACTGGGACGACTTCAAGGCCCAATTGAAGGACGCGTTCCTACCGGTGAATTATGAGGAAAATCTGTTGGAGGAAATAAAAAGGCGAATGCAGGGCCCAGACGAGAAACTTCTGCTCTACGTTACCAGGATGCAGAACCTGTTCCAGAAACTATCAGGTATTCGACCGTCCGAGGAGGAACAGATCCGTCTGATTAGACAGAGGTTGCTACCATCCCTACAGCAAGCCTTGGCCTTCCAAGAAACTAGGACTTACGATGAACTTCTTCGGAAAGGAAAAGTGTTCGAACTGGTCCAATGGCAGATGCACCAATACACCAGGCCACCCTCCAAACCAGGCCTCATTGATGAACCGCACCTGACCTACCACACCCAGCAGCGAAACCGTTATCAGGCCAATTGTTCGCTGGACACCGAGAATCGAGTCCAACCAGCAACCGCAGCAGTCCATCCAAAACCTGCAGAGTCAGTTTCTCGGACACAAACATCACGTTCAGCATCAACAAGTAATACTTACAGTCAACCACAGTCGACCGCCACCCCCACACACCGTCAGGCTGAGAATTCATCACCTCCGGACCGGACCGATCAACAGAGAGCCCGGAGAGTCTCCTTTCAGACTCAATGTTTCCGCTGTGGTGGCTACGGCCACATGCGACGAGACTGCCGGAGACCCCCGAAACTGTTTTGTTCTCGATGCCAGAGGGAGAATATTCTCTCCAGAGACTGCCCGTGTTCGGAAAACTAAATGGAGGTATGACATCGGGGTCAGCCATATCTCCGGAGACTTTGACTCCACTGACACCGTCCATCTGTAAAGAAAATCGTCCGTTAGTAGAGGTTCATGTGACAGGCGAGCCCTTCCGAGCATTAATGGATACAGGAGCAACCAAAAGCTTCTGCAGCCAGAAAGTTGCGGAATGCTTGGAAGAAAAAGGAATAAAGGGAGAGCCCATGTTTAACGAGTTTGTGGTGATCGCCAATGGCAAAACTACCGTCGTACCGAAACGCTACACGACCATGGTCCGGATAGACGATTATACCTTGGCCGACTTAAAATTCCTGTTGGTTCCTGACCTACCTGTAGACCTCATTCTGGGAATGGACATACTCTCAAACTATAACTTCAACATTAATCTGAAAACAGCAGAATGCTATCTGGAAGGACAACCGATTTCTAAACCAATTCCTGTCTGTGAACCAACCCCTGAAGTAAATATCGCCGGTGAACACCTGTTAGAACTGACCAGCGAACAGAAGAAGAAACTAGATAAATTTCTTGACAGGGAACTGAAGGAATTTGAGAGATTACAAGGTACTACCGATTTGATCGAACACAAAATCAAATTGAAACCTGGCACTGAACCGATCAAACAACGATATCGTCCTCAAAATCCGAAAATGCAAGAAATTTTCAATCAGGAAGTAGACCGGATGTTGGCTGAGGAAGTCATCGAACCTTCAAAGTCACCGTGGAGTTCACCTATTGTACTGGTCAGAAAGAAAGATGGAAAATACCGGTTTTGCATTGATTTCCGTACAGTTAACCAAGTCTCCGTTAAAGATGCATATCCGTTACCTTACATTTCCGGAATTCTGGACAAACTTCGCGAGGCCAAATATATCTCTACACTGGATCTAAAACAGGGATACTGGCAAATACCGCTAGCCAAGGAGAGCCGTCCGATTACTGCATTCACGGTTCCCGGAAGAGGGCTGTTTCAGTTCACCGTGATGCCTTTTGGTCTGCACGCAAGCCCAGCAACCTTCCAAAGATTTTTGGATACAGTGATTGGCCCAGAAATGGAACCGGACGCGTTTGCTTACCTCGACGACATCGTAATCCTAGGAGAAACTTTTGAAGAACATCTCAAAAATTTGAAAGAAGTATTCCGTCGACTAAGAGAGGCCAAACTCCGTCTGAATCCCGATAAGTGCGAATTTGTCCGCAAATCCTTGAAATATCTTGGACATGTCGTCACCTCCGATGGCATCTGCACCGATCCCGACAAAGTTTCATCGATAGTGGCTTTTCCGATTCCAAAAACCGTCCGAGAATTGCGTCGATTTCTTGGAGTTGCCAGCTGGTACCGTCGTTTCATCGAAAACTTCTCCGAAGTAGTCTCGCCGTTGACTATGTTACTGCAGAAGAAACACCGATGGAAATGGGGAGAAGACCAGCACAAGGCCTTCGAAATCCTGAAACAAAAGCTCACTGAATCACCTATACTGGCTTGTCCGGATTTCACACAACCGTTCGTCCTACAAACAGACGCCAGTGACATGGGACTTGGAGGAGCCCTGACGCAAGTGATTGATGGAGATGAGAGAGTAATCGCCTATGTAAGCCGTACCCTAAACCCCGCAGAGAAAAATTACTCCGTCTCAGAAAAGGAATGCCTCGCTATAGTATTTTCAATAGAAAAACTACGGCCATACCTGGAGGGATTCCATTTCACCGTCATTTCCGATCACATGAGTCTGAAATGGTTAAATTCCATCAAATCACCTTCCGGAAGAATCGCTAGATGGGCAGTTTTTCTACAGCAATTCGACTTCGAAGTCCAATACCGGAAAGGATCCATGAACAAAGTTGCTGACAGTCTGTCCCGGAATCCATTGCCGTCCGTGGATTCTGTGTGTTTAACCGAGGTAGAAACAACCCCCTGCAAATGGTATAACAAGAAGTTACAGGAGGTGGAAAAAGATCCGGCAAATTTCCCTGATTATTCCGTAGAAAATGAAAAATTATTCAGGCATTTCTGGGACTCATCCGACTTCACTGAAGATGGATCCGGCCGACCCTGGAAACTCTGTATTCCTACTGACCAAAGGACTGAAATCCTGAAAGAAAACCACGATTCCGAATTAGCTGGTCACATGGGAATTGCCAAAACCATTTCTAGGATAGCCCGGAAGTACTACTGGCCAGGGATGTTTAGAGACGTTGCGAAATATGTAAGGAGCTGCACTTCGTGCCAAAAGTTCAAAGTTTCGCAACAGAAAACTCCTGGGAAAATGCAACCACACCGAATGGCGGATGCGAGGTTCAAGGAAGTATCTACCGACATCGTGGGGCCATTGCCACGATCCAAAAAGGGAAATTCCTACATCGTTGTGATGCAAGACCGGTTTACAAAGTGGGTAGAATGCCGTCCGTTGCGAAAAGCCACCGCCAAAACTGTTTACTCTGCCCTCTACGAACAAGTAATTCTGAAATATGGCTGTCCAAAACTGGTGATATCCGACAATGGGGTACAATTTGACAGCCGATTATTCAAGAACAGTCTCCGCGAGTTGAACATAGCTCACCGTTTCACCCCTCCTTACACACCGCAATGTAATCCTGTAGAAAGGGCCAACCGTACATTGAAAACAATGGTAGCACAGTTCTGCGAAACCGATCAACGAAACTGGGACGAGAAGATAGGAGAACTGACTTTTGCAATTAACACTGCCAAGCAAGAATCTACCGGATTCACACCTGCCTATTTGAATTATGGAAGAGAACTAGAAGTTCCAAGGGCGATTTATTCGACAAACCCCCATAATGAAGAAACCGGCCAGGAATCCGGCAGTCAGGAAGCAGAAAGAAGAGATATGACTCACCGTACTGATCAGCTCAAACATCTCCAGGAGGCATATGAGTTTGTCCGAACCAGGTTGTACCGTGCTTTCGATCAGCAGGCTCACAGTTACAATCTCCGCCGTAGAGATGCCCGTTACCATGTTGGAGACAGAGTTCTGCGCCGTGATCGCCCGTTATCGTCTGCCGCCGACCATTTCGCTTCCAAACTTGCACCAAAGTTCGTCGGCCCATATACCGTGGTAAAAGTAATTTCCCCCGTCGTGTACGACCTGGAAGATGACGGTGGTAAAAGAGTGTCAAACATCCACATTGAAGACCTTAAGCCATACCATGAGTAAAACTGTAAGTAGTTATAAAATAACCGTTTCTGTGAGTATGTTTGACTACTGTATCTATTAATTTTCTGATTTGATTATAATTCTGTTCACTTACCACCCTCAGCTTCCAAGCCACCGTTACAGTCTGGTTTTCCTTTCATTAAATGAGAGCCGCCAAGCAGGCCAGCTCACTGTCTACTTCCGGCCAACAACACCAGAGTGGAAAACTGTCCAGCCTGAGAAGAGATGGGGAAACTGCCATAGAAGCTGAGACCTGCAATACAGAAAACCGTCAGCACTAGTAGTACCCCAAAACACCGTCACCTTAGAGAAGCCACCGCATTTTCCGGCCAACAACACCAGGTAATCGTTCAAAATAATACATAAATTAATAACAACCTTTCAATAACGTTACCTGGTGGTGTTATCTGATCTTGATCTTTTCTCTACCGGGAAACAACTAACCCATTATATAAACTGTCTGAACTGTCATATTTTGCGTATGAATTGATATCTGTTTCACTCGTTAGACTACTAAACCTTCATCTGTAAAACATTCATCAAGGTACCTGTCTGGGCTAATACCGTTAAACGTAACATCATTACTTCTAAGTATTTCTAGTTCAGAATTATTAAATCGGTCTGTTAGTCCAGGAAGGTCAACCTATTGCACCGTTTCCATTCTGAATCAAGCATTATTGTATTAATAACTGATGATTAATTATTGTATTCTGTGTGTTTTATGTACACAATTGTTCGCTGTTCACTGTCTGTGGAAATGAGGACTAGTCTATCGAGGGAAGTCCGCTAGAAAGAAACAAGAAAATGGGAGAAGTTTCATCGAGATCAGATGGTTGGAACTAAATGAAATACCCACCTGTAACAGTCACGAAACAGCCGAAGTCAACAATCCACCGAGTACCTACACCGACGCCAACATCTATTGCGTCAGTTTGGGACGCCGATTTCATCGTCTACTCCACTGGCTTGGATAATACCAATTCGGCGTGCCCTATTTCGAGTCCAGCAACCAGCATCAGTCAAAGTCAAGCCCAAAATCTGAAAAGCACTAAGTCAAACCACATCGAAGAGGACTTGTAATTAAGTACTTACTGTGTAGGAGGTGTCTTCGACCAATTATTTTATTATTCCATCACCCTTCGCTGTACACATTTATTAATTCACGGTTTACTATTAACCAGAAAATGGAAATGTCAGCAAATAACCCAATTAACAAGGCAACCCTGACAGGAAGGAACGAAATGGCGGCGACACATGCGCAGATATGAGATATGGGATATTGGAACTACCCTTTGACTGGAGGAACAGAGATCTACGACCACGGACCACGCATCGCCTACGAACCACAGAACATGGAGATGATAGATTGTAAATAATGTAAGCCTGATTGCGAGACAACCGTGTTGATTTGTTTATTTAGATGGTCGGGAGCCGCGAAAATTCAAATTGTGATTGATTGAATTTTCCGTCCGTGCTTCGGGAGATGTAATGAAGTTCGATTTTCCGATCATGAAATCGGTCTTCATTTTAAATTAATTTTTCCGGATTTTTATTTCTAATTCCTGCATTTCATTTCCGTTCAGAATTAAACCGAGAAGATCGAATATGGTTCGTTCGATATTGTTTTACATGCAGAGAACCTGGTAAAAAGAGTCATAAGAACCACGTAGAATGTAGATAACGCCGTTTTTCTAGTTTATACGTACGATAAGCCAGATTCGAAGATGTTTTACCGGAGTACTTTTCTAGAAAAGTAACATTTCTGCGCCTGCCGTTTCCGCCCCACTCAGGGAGATTATAAAAGGCGATTTTCCCCTCATCTGTGACCCATTATTCATTTTTGCTCCGGCCTGAATAGAATAGTACCATTTGCGTTTCCGAAATATCCTTTCTTTTTGATTTGAAAGTTTAACGAATTCCGTAATTCTCGATTTGTTTCTTTTCTTTACCGAGTGAGAAGTAGTGCACCGAAATCGTAAGTACCGATCCAATTCATTTCAGTCTCATTTTCATGTGTGTTCGTTGAGTCTATCAAAATAGCTGTTACGTCGAGATCCGTATTAAATCTTCCTTTACTCGTACAAGATTTCCTATAGTCTATAGCACGTTTAACTGAGTTAGTCGGTACCCGATAACGTCTGATCTTGGTGGAGAGTAGTCTCACCATCAGACCGGAGGGTTCATGCAAACCAATGCTATAGAACGTGGAGTCGAATTCCGCTTCGGTACCGATCCTTCGCGCCCCTAGTTCGGTGCGTCCTGTTTGACCCTTTATATTTAACCTGGCCAAACCCGACCTTTCTAGACGTGAAACAAGCTAAGTAGACAATATAACTCTTTTGAGTTCCTGGACTGGAAGAATATCGGACAGAAAATAAGCACTATACATTTTCATATCCGTCCCACATTTTTCAACTGTAGATTTAAATTCTCCGTTTAATTCAAATCTCCCCCCCCCTTCTATTCTGGCTGACTCGTACCGTAAAATATTTCTTTTGAATTAATGCTCGCAGTCAGGCAAAACTGAATCACTTTTCTTTACCTGTGTATATTTGATATATCTTGGGATTAGTGCATATTTGATGTTTTATTGATATTGGTGAATATTTGATTTTTCTTATTACTGCATATTTGATATTTTCTTGACATTATTGCATTTGTATCACTATTTCAACCGTTTGAATAAATTGTGTGAATTGCTCTATTTTCGATTTCTCAGTTATCGCTAACACCCTAGATACAACCGAACTCTGTCTCCGGCTAAGCAGCTATCCTGGCAGGTTTGCTATTCTACCTTATAAGCAAAAAGAATAGCTGGCGCTCGAGGTAAGGTTTCTAAAGGGAAAAAAACCCTATTACATGGCATAAAACAATCTTCTTACCAAAGTTGAGATTGAAGTGAAACCATGAACAGCTACTACAGAACATTAAAACATCAATAAAAATTAAAATTGAATTTACAATAATTTAAAATTTGAAATGTTCTAGTGTATCAAATTCAGACATTTTTATAAACAAATTAGACGTATGCCACTATTAATCAAAAATCAATATCACTGGAAATGGTCTCGGTAATTTCTTTTCCACTCTATCTACCTATTATCCGTATTGTTATTCTTGATTTTCGTTAAGAGGTATGAATATAATATATTACTTAATTTTTGTTTATCCGTTCTCTTATTACTTGAAGCTTCAAATGTATGAATTTGGATCATATATATATACTCCTTAGGTTAGCAGCCTGGGCAGCTGTAGAATATGAAGCTCCTATAACTAGAAGTATGATGAAGGGCGGTAGAGGGCAGCGGGCTGGTCCTCTTCGGAGCCGTCCAGAGGTAGAGCCTGATGGGGTAAGCTGTGGGGCAAGCGGCGCAGCCCCCCGAGATGGCACCGTACGTCCGAATTTGCATGGAAGAGGGAGAAGAAGCGTTAGCTTGGACGGAATTCGAATCCGTCCCGCTGAAGTTTCAAGCATGCGAGATGGAAGAGTACGCTGGACGCAGGAGGAAAATATCCTTTTAATGCGCACTCATTTCATTGCTCAGCAGGAACATCACGACACAGGAAGAAACTACAGGAAAATCTTAACAACCACGTGGAACGAAATTAACTCAGAGAAGCAGTCGTACCCAAACCTACTTGCCAACAGAGTTAAGTGGATCCTCCAAAACGAAAAGTTCTCTAGTGTGGAACTGGAGACAATTAAGAACAGTATAAGGCCTTACACACCCAATCCAGCAGAGAACACAGATGTCGACAATGAAGAAACCCATGCAGAACATCAAGTGCAACCAGACCCTCAATGGGAAAAAACCAATCAAATCTTCCAAAAAAGCATGGAGATGTATGCCAGAGTATCTACGAAGGATAGACCGAAAATTCCGAGACTCAAAGGCTCACGGAAAATACTTGAAAGCGTTGAAAGAGCCAACGCGGTGATAAAATCCAGCATAAGAGATGACACAACTATTGCAGATCTTATCGACTATGTGTACGTAGGAGCGATCACGGTTTGTGAGGAAAATGGAACTCGTCTGTGTAGTAGACAATCCGAGCCGAGAGAAGAAAGAATACCACCATGGAAGACACGCCTGGAAAACAAAATTAATAATTTCAGAAAAATAATTGGTACGCTACATACTTACCTGAATAACAACTCACCATCCAGGAAAATTATCAAACGAGTGTCACGCATAGCATCAGAACATCATATCAAGGTCCGCAACGAACAACTTCGACAGCAACTCATAGTTTTGTGCGATACGCTGAAACAAAAAATTAAGGCTTTAGGAAATCGTATAAGGCGATATAATGAAAGGGTTAAAAGATATAAAAATAACCAACTCTACTACAAGAATCCCAAAAAATTTTACCGCTCACTTGAAGGGACAGTCGCAGACAACAAAATATACCCAACATCAAAAAGTATACATGCAACATGGAAGGAGATATGGGCCCATGCAGGTGATCACGATGATGAAGCATTTTGGATTAAAGAAGCAGAAAGTGAATCAAATAAATACGTTATGGAACAAATAATCATAACGGGACAAGACCTAAAAACTGTACTCAAAAAAACAAATAATTGGGCGGCACCAGGACCCGATGGTATACATAATTACTGGTGGAAATATTTCAGTTCAACGCATGACACCCTGGCGAAACTCTTCCAAAAAGCTCTAGTGAACCCATCAGTTATACCGGAATCCTGCACACTTGGTATCACCTATATGCTTCCCAAAGGAACCAACAATGAAGATCCAAAGAACTATCGACCAATCACATGCCTGCCGACAATTTATAAAATATTAACAGGAGTACTCACACAAAAGCTATGGAAACATGTAGGCAAGTATAACATCATGGCTCGTGAGCAAAACGGTTGTCGAAAAGATGCAAAAGGATGCAAAGAGCTACTGATCGCCGACACTATAATAACAAAACAGGCAAAAAAGAAACAGCGTAACCTATCCATGGTATGGATTGATTATAGAAAAGCCTATGATTCTATACCACACTCATGGCTTAAAAAAATCTTAAGGTTATATGGTGTGTCTGAAACAATGATCAATCTACTTGAACATCTAATGGGTACATGGAGGACGAGGTTACATTTGAATACCAACAGAGGAGGATACACAACTGAAGAAATTGAAATCAGGAGGGGAATCTTTCAGGGAGATAAATTGAGCACCCTGTGGTTCTGTCTCACAATAAATCCCCTGAGTAAGCTACTGAACGACTCCAAATACGGCTACATAATAGAAAAAAGAGGAAACACGAAAATCAACCACCAACTCTTTATTGACGATCTAAAATTATATGCCGCAAACGAAGAACAGCTGATGAGAGAATTGAAAGTAGTGGCATCATTTACTCAAACTATAAAAATGGAAATGGGGTTGGATAAATGCGCTGTTATACATGTGAAAAGGGGAAAAATAACAGAAAGAGAGGCAATGAGAGTTCACGACCATCTCACCATCCAAACACTGGACCCAGAGGAAACTTATAAATACCTGGGAATCCAACAAGGCCTAGAAATAAGAACTGGTGAAGTCAAAAACACATTCAAAGACAAATTCATAGGCAGATTGAAGAAAATACTGCAAAGCAAGCTGAACTCCAAGTCAATGTTCACGTCAATAAGCACGTGGGTGGTGCCGTGTTTGGCCTACTCGTTCGGAATAATAAAATGGTCAACCACTGACCTGAGAGCCCTTGACACCCAAGTAAGGTGTCTCTTAACTAGGTATGGAATGCATCACCCAAACGCCTCAGTCAACAGACTCTACATACCTAGAAAAGATGGAGGAAGGGGGCTACAGAACATTGAAACTACACATTATAACACCGTCAGTGAGATGAGAGAATATTTCAAATCAAGGAACTTACCTTTCTTCGAAGCGCTATCTGAAGAGGATGACAATATAACAGCACTAAACCTGTCATCTAACAATGATCCAACTGCGCCCCCCAACATCCAGGAACTGTCAGAGAGATGGCATGGCCGAGCACTCCATGGAAGGTACCCTACAGCCCTGAAAAATAAGAGAATTGATAGAGAGAAATCACTTGCGTACCTAAAAGCTGGTTACCTGTTCCCAGAAACAGAAGGCAGATTAACAGCCATACAAGATCAGGTCGTACCCACAAGAGCATACCTGAAAAATATAATAGGGAAAAATTTAACCACCGACAGATGCCGCAAATGCTCACAAGCACCTGAGACCATACAACATATCACGTCGTCCTGTCCAATTCTGGCACCAAGAGAATATACAGACCGCCACAATTCCATGGCGAAGGCATACCATCAAGCAATCGCCAAAAAATATGGACTACTCAGAAAAACTCAACCAATCCATGCATACTTACCAAAAGTGATCCTGGAGAATGAGGAGGTGAAGCTTTATTGGGACCATCCACTCATAACAGACAGGTCCATTCCACACAATCGTCCCGACATAGTGCTCTTCGAAAAAAGATTGAATCAGGTAATAATAATTGATGTTACCGTCCCGGCGGATGACAATGTTGAGAAGGCGTACACTGGAAAAATTCTAAAATATCATGACCTGGCGTTCGAGCTTAAGAAAATACATGGACTTACCAGCACGAGAATCCTTCCTCTCATCATAACAACAAATGGTCTCGTCGAGACACATCTGCTGGAAAATACTTTAAAACTCGGCATCGATGAGAGCACAATAGGCGATGCACAAAAGGAGGTTATCCTGTGGACTGCACGAATCGTGCGCAGATTCCTCACGAGCAACTGAGAGATATCTTGGTCGAAATGACCCGGTGTCCTCAATGGCCTAACCCTAGAAAGGTGGTATTTAAAAAAAAAAAATATATACTATATATATATATATATATATATGAACCCCTGTTAAGCTGTGACCTCCGTTAAGTATACTGGGCGACCTCACCTCCGGGTGAAGGAGTAGTCTCAATGGAAAAATTTTTGTTGATATATGGAGAGGGGAAGCCAAAGAACAAAATTACCGAGAGAGGGGAAAACATTTTTGCCGAAAAAATTTAGTTTGAACAATCGAGGCGCTGTAGCCTCCGCTTATATTTCTTGTAGTGTGAACGTTATAACCTCCTGCGGTGTTGCCAAATTTCGGAGGTGAGTAGGTGAAGTGAATATATGAAATTCAATATTCATATATTGGATGCAGGTGGCTTGGTTTTTCAAGGTTGATTCATATCTATAAAGGAGTCGGAGATCGGGGAGTATTCTTGTTGTTGGGGATTCGAAACGATATTTATGGTTTCGTCAAAATATCTTCAATTGAAGAATTTTTAGCCGAAATGATCTTGAATGATTAGGTTGGAATCAATGGTGAAGAATATGTGGTCAATTTCGAAACTCCTTGCGACCAGTGAACTCTAAATAATTTAATTTTCAAAGGAAATCACTAAGTCTTGAAATTATTGAAACCTCTATCCATTTGCCACAATTCATCCTAACAACTTGTAAAATAGTAATCCGATTCCAAAGCTGGGACTGGTATAATAGTAAAGATACAAAAATGAATAAATCGAAGGTTTCTTTTTGGGGAACTATAACCTAAATTCAGAATTTCGTGGAAATCGAATCTTTTGAAACATGAATAAAAACTCACGAAATTAATAAAAAGTTGTAATATCAATATACATATTTTGAATTGTGTGAGATCGCTAAAAAAAATCCCATCGCAATGCTGCGAAATGGAGTTCTTGGAGAAAATAAGTGCAGTTTTTTTCGAAAATCGATAACTAAATAGTAAGAATGAAAATAGCCACAGAAATTGAGGTGAGGGGTTTTCCGTAATTTTCCAATAGTAGCAATTCCAAAAATTATTGAATCAAACAATAACGGAAGGGAATTATATCAAGACGTTCTTGTACTATAATTGGAAAGAAACAAATCTTCAAATAAAATGGGAGAGTGAATAATTAATTGGTATAAGTGCAGCTTCTGAATGGATAAAATACTCGGCATAAAGAATCATCATTTATTTGATGCATGGAAATATGTAATTGTTATAAGGAACTCATGGAAAGACATAATAATCTTTATCTACTCCCATAGAATAATATATCCATTATTCAACTCATTTTGATCTGTAATAGTCTCCATAAACCAATAGTGTGAGGTAATTTTAACTCACGCCTTAAAGTCACTATGATACAAATAGGAAAAATGTAGCTTACGAAATGAATAAAAAAGTCGGGTCAATGGGGAACTCTATTTCAGACATCTAGGTAACGTTCTCGTCATCCATTTCTACATTTTCTTAGGTCTGAATATCCAAAAATTGCATTTGGAGAATGTGAATTCTTGACGTTTTCTACGGGATTCGATATCGATTCGATTTCGGACCACAGAAATCGCTTTTGACAACTGTTGTCAGTTTTGAAAATGCAGATTAATTCGAATTTTACTGAAGAAGTCGAAGATAAAGTATAGTGTTCAATTCGCGGAAATGGTCATAACACACTTGATGAATTACACCTCTCGCCTAACGGCTCGGGCTGCAAAATTCATCTGCGTGTGTTATGACTTACATTACCGCTCATTGAACAATATACTATTAAATATCATAACCAAAAAAATGTCATATTTATAAATTCCTTCAACCGATAGCTGAACATAATATTGGGCGGGTAACTGAGGGAATGCGGATTGTATATAAGAATTCAATTTATATCGACATATATTGCTAAGCTTCTCATTTTTTTATTCATTAGGATAAAGAAGAGATATTCCCTACGGAATACTTTCTGTTATCACAAACTGAATCATCATTTGGACAGGGTTATTGGATGTTGTAAACTATTATCAAATTTAGTTCTGATATAACTATACCCTAATTTAGTTCTGATGTGACTATATCCTTAAAAAAAAAAGTGGGGTGATCTTATTTATTGAACGTAATTTTCGAAGGAATTCTGCCCACGAATAGTCTTCCAATCATACTTTTACCATCATACATTTTTCCAAGCAACGATGATTCTTATTCTTGTCTTTCGTATATGGCACATAGATTTCAATTAAGTGACGTTTTTTTTCAATACCATTCCCCTTTTGACCGCTTTTGAATTTCATAACTCCTCTAATAATTTCGAACTTTAAGCTCACTGATTCTTCTTTTCAACGGCTTTTCACTTTGTGTATTTTTCCAACAGCAACGGGAATAAAGATTAATTTTGCCAATTCGTTTCAGAAGTGGGAGGCCTATATCATAAATGCAAAAAAAGTAACTTGGTCAATAAGAACAACTGATAGGACACCCCTCGAAAAAAAAATACCATTTAAGAGATGGTTTTAGTCATTCTTTTCGGTTCGCTATAAAATCTATTCTAAATATCCTCATGTCTTCATCCTAGTAAATTTATAACTAAAAAGCATTCACTCTTGAATAAAAGGAATGATCAATTTTATCCTGCCGAACGAGAACATTCAGAAAATGAAGGAAAACTTGTGTTGAGCCAAAGTCGGTTTCCAGATGAAAGACGAAGGAAATAGCAAGCAGTATAATCTACTGCTTGCTCGACGAAAAAAAAAAAACAAAAAGCTCAACACTCCTTAACAAAATGCGCCAAAGAAAATATTAGTTTGTGGGATAACAAATTCGTTAAATAATTCTTTCAAACTCATTTTTATATTATTTTATATATTTATTGTTCTGATCAGGTTCTTAGTCTCACTACTTTCATCGAATCAGGTTTTGATAAGAAATTAAAAACAGGAACAGCATTCGTCGACTTATCATCGGCTTATGATACTGTTTGGAAAGATGGTTTAATTTTCAAACTTCTTAAGCATTTGGAATGTGTGAAAATGGTTGGTTTAATTGAAAATATGTTGACGGATAGGAGACTTCGTGTTTTTATTGATGGTGATAGTATGTAGTAGTTTCAAAACTTTGAACAACGGACTTCCCCAAGGATCGGTGTTGTCACCTCTTCTTTTTAATTTATATTTGAGTGATATTCCTGATACTTCCTCCGAGAAATTTATCTATGCAGATGATATTGCTCTTGCCTTCCGTCATTCTGATTTCAACATTCTTGAGAATACTTTAACTGAAGATTTAGAAAATTTGAGGAACTATTTTCTGGAGTGGCGTTTATGCCCGAGTCTCACTAAAACAGAGGTGTCGTGTTTTCATTTGAATAATCATCAAAAACATAAAACTTTGAGGGTTAGTTTCAACAATACAGTTTTAAATCATAATTTCACTCCCAAGTATCTGGGAATAAAACTAGATTCTTCTTTGACTTTTAAGGCTCATTTGGAAAGTTTACGTTTAAAGTTGAAGACGAGGAATAATATAATTCAAAAATTAGCTGGTACATCCTGGGGTGCCGATGCTACCACTCTTCGTACGGCTGCTTTAGCCTTGGTTTTTTCTGCAGCTGAATACTGCTGTTCTGTTTGGTTGAATAGTTCCCATGTCCATAAAATTGATGGGCAACTCAATATTTCTATGAGGATTATAACTGGAACCATTAAATCTACTCCATTAGCTTGGTTACCAGTTCTTTCTAATATAATACCTCCTCATATTCGTAGACAGGTTGCTGCCATGAAGTCTTGGGATAAATTTCATTCCTTTCCAAATTCATTTCCTATTATGAGTTATATGCCAGATACAAGACTGGCTAGATTGAAATCTCGAAAGCCTCTATGGATAAATAATTTTCTTTATTCTAAAAAAAATCATAAAGAAATTTGGAGTTCGGAATGGACTTCATATGATTTTTTCAATAAAAGTTTAATTCTCGATCCTTCAGAGAAAGTTCCCGGTTTTCATCTGTCTAGGAAAAATTGGTGTCTTCTGAATCGTCTTAGGACAGGTCATGGACGTTGTAATAGCATGCTCTTCAAATGGAATGTCATTGATAGCCCGAGATGTGAGTGTGGGCATGAAGAGCAAACTATTGACCATTTGGTCAATAATTGTCCAATATATAAATTTTCAGATGGTTTCAACTCTATTCATTCAGTATCTGATTCATTTTTGAGATGGGTTGGTACCTTCAAAACAATTTGAATATATTAGTGGATTTTGCTTTTCCTTTTTTCTCCCATTGGTTTTTGTTTCAGATTATTTAAAAATGCTTTGTCAACCCCTTTGAAGAAATGAAGAAGGATTTACATTCGAAGAAGATGCCCTCCAATATGAATATTTGTACACAAATCCAATATCCCTACACTTATACGGGGAGACAGAGTTTTTGCTGAGGTTTTTATCTGTGCTCTTGCATCATACGCAGAACTGTATGGTGCCCCGTTTGACATTCCTCTGCTAATACTGAGATTAGGAGCGGGGAATGGATCAATATGTTTGTTTGAATGATCTGTTCCTTGTTGCCTTTTCGAGACACATGCCATATTTGGAATCAAATCTGTACAGCTCCATTTCATAAGAATATATATATATACACCTATTTGTTGAGAGGTTTGTTTCTATGTGATACATAATTTATGTTCGAGATTTCAATTTTTTGTTAAACCCAATCATCCAAAGTAGGTCCCATTTAAGACATGGTTTCGACCATTTTCTTCGCTTCAGTATAAAATTTTATCTAAATATACTCATTCCTTCGTCCCAATAAATTCATAACCTAATGTAGGCCACTGACGAGGACCCTCTACGGGACTTTCGGGCATCCAGCATCGCACGAATGCTCGAAAAGAGTCCCGTGTATGGTCTATCGAGGCTACCCTTCGGCGTTCGAGGTAGGAACTTGGAAGCCCATGTATTAGATATCCAGAACCTCGAAAATTTCTAGCGATTATCGAAAGAATTTCAAGATATTAAGGTCGGAATCACGGACGAGATCACTGTCAATTTTTTACGGCCTCAGTCATTTTTTTATAATTACATTCTCGGACTGAAAAATGCGAATCTACCTACTAGGTGGATAGACGAGCACGCAAAAGCTACATACACCAAAAGATATTTGATTTGTATTTCAAATTTTGAATTCAGTTGCTTGCTGACAGGTTTAGGCTCGTTTATTTGTTTACGCTGTTTGACTGCATACTTTTTTATGTGAGACAAGCAGGCCGTTCCAGCTTCGCCCGGGTAGAATTTTGTTTCAGGCGGCGGTTTCATCCTCAACACTTCAACCTGCCATATCTTTTGATGTACTCGTTGTAATTGTATGATGTGAAGGGCAATTTCGTTCTAAATTAAATACTGGGGATAAATAACGTATTAGGTCGGATGAGGATCAATACCCAATTCATAAAAACACACTCCCAAATAGTACATAATTTTGGGAAACATCTGATTACCATAAACAGGTGATAGCAATTCAATCTTGAGAGATAGAAATATGCTATCGCGGCCTTTTTTGTAGAACTATTCAAGAGGTACATTTCCGTCATACATTGTATCCACGTAAGTCTTACGGTTTTTGCAGCGCACGTGAAAATAGCTGATTTTTGCTGCTTTTTTGTAATTATTGAAGTTATTGTAGGTATCCTTAATTTTTTCGGGTGAAAAGTATAGCCTATGCCACTCAGGGATAACGTAGCTTTCCAAGGGTGAAAGAATTTTTGAAATCGGTCCAGTAGTTTTTGAGCCTATTCGTATCAAACAAACAAAAATACAAATCTTTCCTCTTTATAATATTAGTATAGATGAAGCTCTTGATGAGAACATTGATTTGAAATTTTTGGGGCCGATCATTCGTAGACATTCAACTTTCGAGAGAAAGGACCTAAACACTAGAAATTTTCTGGCTCGCTATGGAGTCTTGATGGTGACTGGTGAGACTCTCTCTCGAACTAAATCTGCTCGACTGTTTTGGAGTTACATCCATTATCATTCACTTAATAACTCTAAAATACGATCGAATTTAAATTCACCAAAAAGAATATTTCGAAAAGGAAATGATGCGAAATTCTGTGAGGAACGTATTATAAGAAAGTTTCATTTTCACATCTAACCTATTCGTCAAGTTCGGCTGAAATTCTGCATGAACTTTTGAGTCGACATAATATTTCATCCAAGATACCATATTTCAGTTAGATCGAATCTGAAATCTTGAATATATGGTGACATTAACATTTCGGATCTGCTGAATCATCGGGTGGAATTTGAGGAAGCATAATTTTGATGCTCGCAAATAAAGCCGTTTCGTGAATATTGAATCTTCAAGTACTTTCTTTCGGAAATTATTGTGCTCTCGAGAGGCAAACTTTCATATATCTTGAAAAATATGTTACTAAAAAAACCTAATGCTTATGTTATGATCAACATACGAATAGAATTATTCATTATTAAGTGTTCATTATTGAAAGTCTCCAACTTTTTTCAAGGAACCTGTTTATGAAGGGTGATTCCACCTTCCACCTTTCTCTTGAATCTGTTTCTGTGGAGAAATGTTCGCAGTTTATCTTAAAAGGAAACTTTTAAAATGCAATCAGTCACAAATTTTTTTCTTTATTTTTCAAAATTCGACGAAACGGAGAAATTATGTAGGTACTATTCACCTTTGACGACGAACGTCCAGTTCGTATATCGTCTAAATAGGTATAGGTGCAATGTATAAGGATAAGAATTTATAATTATTTTTTGGGATGATTTCATTAGGCCTTGAGAACTAAAAAACTCAATTTGTGTAGGTGAAAAAAAATAAACGTCATCAGAAAACCGGTTCGCTATTCAGTTTCGGGGAAAATATACTGTATTCAGTCGTACTAGGGTATTTCAATGAAATCTGGTATATGCAATTTTTTTATTCTTAGACAAACTCTGGTAATCTTGCAAAATAAAAGAAGAAAGAACCTAATGAAGCTTTCAACAACGACAATAACAAATGTTCCGTTTAAACATTTTTAGTTATCTCATAGTCGGGTCAGAAATATCGACCTCCGAACTTTCCACAAACGATTCATTCTACATCAACCAGACGATTTTATGGTTCGAAAGAATGCCAGATGTTGTTTTGATACACTTTTTTTATGCATGCCTCAGTGCACCTGCTCCGTACGAGTATGGTTTACAGTGTTGCCATTTACGGAGGTGACAACGAACTGAATGTCTCTTCGACTTATTTCTCCATATATAGGACGGCGCACTAGCGCTGGTGGTATATAGCTGAACTAAAAGATTGTACAGTACAGAAATATGGTGCGTTCTGACCTCAAAACGATTTTTTGATATGTTGATCCCTGAAGTCTCCTGAGTCTAACAAGCTAAGAAACAAGGCAAAACGTTGTGACCTCCGATTTCGGAGGTGAGAGCGTTATATATGAGGTGACAACGCTTGTTGTGTTTATATTTTGGAGGTGACAATGACCATTAATGACTATATATATATATATTTATATATATATATATATATTTTTTTCGTTTTCACACCTCTAGTGGTAAATTCATCTATGGTAGCACGGGCTATATCAGCCAAGTACTAGCGGAGTTTTCACTGAGGAAAGACCACTTGTCGGATGATGGCCACTGTTCCCAACACTACAGCCTTCTGCATCCACAGTAGTGTGTTATCTGGCAATTGGAGCTCGGCCAAGTGTTTCATGGTATTGACATGTACACGAGTCCATTACCGCTTATAACCAGCGGCAGTATTCTCACCTGCTTTTCAAGTTTCCATAATGTTCTCAGTTCTCTTGCCAATTCCGAGTACTTAGTGATTTTGGTGTTGTAAGCTTGTGCGATGTTATGATCAAGTGGCACTGAAAAGTCCACTATAATACCCACTCTCTCCCGTTTCATCCACACTACCAGATCCGGACGATTATGCTCTAGAGGTTTATCCGTCACAAAGGGAAAATCCCAGAAGATCTTAACCTGCTCATTCTCCGTTACTGCCTCCGGTGAATATTTGTGATGTGGAGTGAAGTTCTTAATTACTCCCCATCGTAATCCCAACATTTGATGCACAACTTTGCCCATATTGTTGTGTCTTCCCAAGTACTTGGTGGATGCTAGTGGTGTACAGCTTCCGGAGAGATGTTGTACTGTTTCCTCCGCCTCATTGCAGACTCTACATCTTGTGTTTTCAACTTGCTGCTTCATGATGAATTTTGAGTAGTTCCTAGTTGGAATAACCTGATCTTGAATTGCGAGCAGCGCGCCTTCAGTGCTTGCGTGAAGATAACCAGCAGTGAGGTAAGTATGGGACTTTATTTTATCTACTACGGGCTGGTTCATGCTAGCATGAAATCTCCCATGCAATGCTTTGCTTCGCCATCTTTCTCTCAAATCTTCATGTTGACTTCCATGTATTTCACGCTGTGGGCTGGCTAAATTGATGGCAGTATATGCTTCATCCCAAACCACCATTCTTTGGTGCAGTGGTAAGTTGCTTGAGGTGAAGTAGTTTTTCAGGGATCTAATTTCTTTTTCTGTTGCAGCTTCCAGGCTGAGTAGCCCGCGGCCTCCCTCCGTGCGGGGAATATACAGCCGTTCGATTGCTGAGTTGGGGTGTAGTAGCCATGCCTTGTGAAGCTGACGCGAACCCATTGATCCAGACGCCGCAGCTCCGTGACCGACCAGGTTAGTATTCCGGAAGTGTATGTTAGGACCGGTGTTGCCCACATGTTTATAGCGGTAATTTTGTTTTTAGCATAGAGCTCCGTTTTGAGGACCTTGTTGACCCGGCGTTTAAACTCCTCTTCAGACACCTCCATACTGCGCTTCTGTCTGATTTCGTAAGACTGTTGGATCCCCAAGTATTTGTATGTACTCTCCAGCCCCAGACCACGTATCCTCGTACCATCCACCAGCGCCTTATCACCCTCCTCCGCCATTTTTCCCCTTCTCACGTGCACAACTGAGCATTTCTCTAGGCCGAACTTCATTTGTATATCTGCGCTGAATTTCCTTACCAGTTCAAGTTCACCCTGCAAGTGAGAGGCTCCCCTAGCATAGAGCTTCAAGTCATCTATGTAAAACAGGTGAGTGAGCTTTGCATGATCGTCTAATCTATAACCATAATTGCTTCGGTTGAGTTTGTTGCTTAGTGGGTTTAGTGCAAGACAAAACCACTCCGTGCTCCAGTTGTCTCCCTGGAAGATGCCTCGTTTTATATTTATCTCCTGTGTTCGATATGACTTTGATGTTCCTTTAACTGACAGTGTGGTGCGCCAGGTGTTCATAAGATGTTTCCAGAGGAGTATTATATCTGGACTGATTTTATATATGCGAAGGATTTCAATTAGCCAGGAGTGTTGCACAGAGTCATAAGCTTTCTGGTAGTCTATCCAGCACATTGAAATGTTTTTGAGTCTCTTCCTGGCCTGTTTCGTAATGACATTATCAATTACCAGCAGTTCTTTACAGCCTCTGGCCTTCTTCTTGCAGCCATTTTGCTCCCAGGCCAGAATCCTGTTGTTACGGATATGAGTGCTCATTTTGAAAGCGATCATGGAGGTTAGGATCTTGTACACAGATGGCAGGCACGTGATAGGTCTATAATTTTGTGGCTGAGTTAGATCACCTTTCTTGGGTAGCATGTGGGTTATTCCCATGGTAAAGTATACTCCATTCACAATTATAAAATCACAGCTCTGGCATTGGAAATTTGACACATTCCACTCTGTATCGAAGTTATGACGTTTTTCAAAATATTTTTATGTTCCAAGTCAACACTATGTTGCCCTTTCTACATTCTTAGCGTATTTCTCAGAATGCGAATGAATTGGAAAAGATGTGATGGACGAAAATAATTAACGTTTATATGAATTGATAGAAAGGATTCCTTTTCTAGTTATTTGCATGAAAAGTACAAGAGATCACTGTTGAAATATATTAAGTATTTTTCGCAATGGAAAAAAATTGCATTGCTTTCACATAATTTTCATATGCATGCTTGTGAAGATTCAATGTTTATTATCCTCTTGAACTGAAAGTTCAAGATTGACGACATTTCATTTATTTGATCTTATGAACAAGGAGTAAAATATTCTGATTGTATAGTAATTTATTGGATTAAAAAATATTCATACATTACTACCAAGTAGGTTTGTACAAATAAAATGGAATAGGTCAAACATATGCTTCACATTTATCATTCACCTGTTCTAAAATAAGACACAAACTCCTGGAATATGGAAAAAACCGATGTATTCTGGTTCAATATAGCCTTTTTCTACTTTCGGCAAAGGAATGAAAGCTCCAGTGACACATTTCAATTCTACCTGAACCATATTTTCCGGTCGCTTCCGTTAGAAGATCGTATAAGGAAGCCTTTCTTGTCCATTTACACATTCCAAATAAATTTTGAGCACCAAAATCGATACCGAAACTAACCAAACTTCTGGGGGACCGGAATTTCGTTTGAAATCTTTCAAAACGGCCAGATACCTAAAAAAACTTCGTTATCAAGTGTAAAAAGGTCGATTAGTACTTACTTTCGCTTTATTTATGCTTATAAATCGATTTTTGGTCCAATTCAAATTTGCCGTTCGTACTCACGCCAAAACTCGTGAAAGGAAAAATGACACTTGCACGAAACTTCTTCTGGACGCCGAAGAACGGAAAAATAGGCGATTTCCTATCGATTTTTCTCCCCAAAATCACCGATCGATACGAACTAACAAAATGGGGAAAATCTTTGATACTTTTACTTTGATGTAAACAGAAAAACTGGCATCGTCGTATTGTCATTAACCATATTCTATGTACGAGCACAGATTTTTCATCAGGTGCGCCAATTCCTGAAAACGAAACCATGGCCAGAGTTGTGATTTTATAATTGTGAATGGAGTATACTTGGGTACTCTTTCAGGATTTTGTATGACTTCTTGTATGTGTAGTGCTAATCTTGTTATGAGCTGTTGTCAGTGCCTTCCACCAATAATTGCATATCCCATCAACCCCAGGGGCAGTCCAGTTTTTGAGACGTTTTACAGTTTCGTATATGTCTCCCCTTGTGATGGTTACATTCGGCATTTGTGTTTTATTTTGAACGTTTTCTTTTTCAATACTTATCCAGTTGGCTTGGGTGTTATGTTGTGTTTCCTGAGACCATATATTCGACCAAAATTCTGTCATTTGGTGTTCTGCTGGTGGTTTTTCTGGTGTTCCTTCGTCGCCCCCGATATTTCGGTAGAATAGTCTCTGGTTCGTCGTGAAGAGTTGATTTTGTCGGAATCTTAGTGTGCGCTTGTGATATCTCCGGAGCCGGCTACCGAGGGCTGCAATTTTTTGTTTCAAAGTCTCAACATGTCTCCTGAGATCTTGTTTGTGTAGCGTCTCCGAGACTCTGATTTTTGCTTTTTTTGCGTATCTTTTCGCTTTCCTTTTTGTCTTTTTACTTAGTTTCCCACCACTTAAGTAATTTTCAAGTATTCCTATTTCCCGTCTGAAACTTGTTATTTTAGTTTCCAGCCTTCTTTTCCATGGGGGTCCTTCGTTTTTCTTGGGTTGTGAGGACGGTTTTGTACAGTAGATGTTGCTGACTAGAGTTGCTGCGCAGTAAATTTTGTGGCAAAGGTCCTCCAGATCTTCAGAATGTTCGAATTCTGTTGCCAGTGTGTTGTTAACTAGATCTACAGTGTCTTTGCTTTGCTTGAATAGTTTGATCCTGGCTATCGTAGGTCTTGAATCCATTGCTGTTCCCGTATATTGAAAGTCTAGTTCCCGGAACGCTGCCTTTATTTCCTCATTCAGCTCTTGTTCTTCATTGTCTTCTTGGGGTAATTGTTGGTGTGGAATGCTGTTCCTGGAGTTTATCGACCTTCGAATGGCCGTCAATCTTCCGGGGCTGCTGACGCTGTTTCGGGCATATATTGATTTCATTTCCTCTAGTTCATCTGGGGATATAAGTTTTTTTTTTTTTTTTTTTAATCCCCACCGCTTAAAACGGGAAATAATCAGCCGCTGCCGGGCAAGATTGCCAAGGCAGAGGCTGCAGCTACGGTCCCTGCAAAACCTTACGGACTATTCTGGTCGTGTATAAGATGACCTGCTTCTGGGAAGCGGAGACGATATCCTTGTCCAAGCAGAGTCTTTGGGTATTCTCGAGTAGGTGCCTCTCCACGATTCCATTTACCGAGATGATCATGGGTAGGACACTGACCTTCTCTAGAGAGTACATTTCCCGGAGTTGAAAGGCCAAATCTGTGTACTTTGTGATCTTTTCCGAGTAGGCCTTTGTGATGTTGTCGTCTGCGGGTATGGTGAAATCTATCAAGAGACACGTTTTCCTCACAATGTCAAACAGAGTGATATCTGGCCTATTATGAGCAACTGATCTATCCGTTACCATTGTGGCGTCCCAGTACAGTTTGTAGGTGGCATTCTGCAACAGTGTTTTTGGTATATAAAGGTGCTGCTGGGTTTCACTATGAAGTAGGCCGAGCTTTAGTGCCATTTGTTGATGGTAAATCTTTGCCATTGAATCGTGTCTCTCGAGATAGTCCTTTGGGGCCAGAATTGGGCACGAAGAGGTAAGATGTTGTATTGACTCTGGTCCTTGGGAGCACTTACGGCATCGGTCGGTGGCGATGTTCTGCTGAGCTATGTGCTTCAGGTACATTCTTGTCGGCATCACCTGATCCTGGATCGCCAAGAGCCGTCCCTCCGTCTCGGGGAAGAGGTATCCCGCGCGCAGGTAAGTAAGCGACTCGACCTTATTCACATCTTTACTTTCCAGGTGACCAGGATATCTGCCGTGCAAGGCCTTGCTCCTCCATTCCTCCAACAACTCATTCTGAGAGCGTCTGGTGTCCTGATGTGCCAACTCCGTCAGCTTCAGCGGTGATATTCTGTCATCGGCTTCACGGATGGCAGAGAAGAAAGGTGAGTTGTCTTTGAGGAAATATTTTCTGAGTGAGATGATGTTTGTCTCATGAACCGATTCAAGGTTAAGGAGACCTCGTCCTCCATGCTGACGCGGGAGGTAAAGGCGGATAGTCGACGAGTGAGGATGGTGCACTCCATACCTCGTGAGCATAGCTCTCAAGGCTCTGTCCATCTCCCGCAGTTCGGTTACGGACCAAGTCAGCACGCCGAAAGAATAGGTTATGCTCGGCACCGCCCAGATGTTGATTGCTGTGAACAATGACCTTGAGTTGAGCTTGGACTTGAGAAGGAGGCCGACTCTTTTATAGAGCTTTTGTTTGAAGAGCTCCTTCATCTCAGCGGTCTTGATGTCTAGTGCCTGATTTATACCCAGATATTTGTAGGCGTCGTCTTTGCTCAAGCTGGGGATTGTGGTATGGTTCATAAGCGTTGTTCCCTGTCCTGTCTCCTGTATTTTCCCTCTTTTCACCTCCAGAACTGCGCACTTTTCTACCCCCAGTTGCATGCTTATAGAATCGCTGAATGATGATACTATCTCCAGCATTCTTCTTAGTTGATCTGCATTAGCAGCATAGAGCTTCAGATCATCCATGTATAGTTGGTGGTTGATGCGGGTGTTGCTCTGCTTACTAATGGTGTAGCCATAGTTGGTGTTATTAAGCAGCATACTCAGGGGGTTTAGCGCCATGCAGAACCAGATTGGGCTTAAGGTGTCGCCCTGAAATATGCCCCGGTTGATTTTTATCACCTCCGATTTAACCATATGGTCCCCCACTTTCACCACCAATTGGGTCCTCCACCCTCTCATCAGATGTCCAAGAAGATTCGTTACCTTCTCATCGATTCCATGCATCCTTAGTACTCTGAGCAGCCATGTGTGAGGAACCGAGTCAAAGGCCTTCCGATAGTCCACCCATGCCACAGAGATGTTCCTCAGTTTTTTTCGAGCTTGCTTAGTAACTATTTGGTCAATTACTAGGAGTTCCTTGCAGCCTTCAGTTCTTATGCGGCCCCCGTTTTGTTCTCGAGCCATTAGGTTGTTATTTCTGAGGTGCTGACTAATATGTCGGGTGAGTACTGCGGTTAGTATTTTGTACACTGTGGATAGGCAGGTAATCGGGCGGTAGTTTTTAGGATCTCGGTGGTCACCATCCTTGGGCAGAAGGTATGTCATTCCCAAGGTGAAATAGTCAGGAATTACCGCTGGATTGGCTAATGACTTTTGGAGTGCCATCGAGAGCGCTTTATGTACACTGGTGAGGTGTTTCCACCAGTAGTTTTGAATTTTGTCGGGTCCAGGCGATGACCAGTTGTTCGAACCTTTGAGTGCCTCTCTTATATCCATTTCGCTGATTTGAATGTCGCTCATTTGAACTTTGGGAATCTGCGCTTCGGCCTCGTCGATCCAATAGGCTTGATCGTCGTGGTTCGTACTCTCCGACCAAACCTTAGCCCAGAATTTGTGAGCTTCTGCGGGTTCAACATGAATAGTCTCACAATCCTTGCTACTCTCAAGATCCCGAAAGAACTGCTTCTGGTTTGAAAAGAATAGCCTGTTGTTTCTGAATCGCTTTGCTCTATCATTATAGCGTCTGATCCTGTTCCCTAATGCTTTAATTTTTTGTTTTAGGGTGTCCAAAATCACGAGGATTTTCTCCCCGAATGCTGCATCTCTGCGCCTGACACGGAACTCGGACGCTATCCTTCTGACTGCTTTAGTCACTTTCACCGATGGATTGGTCGTGTTGATGTAAGTATGCAGTATGCTAACCGAGAGTCCTCTCTGTGGAGTAACGGGACTTGGCCTTGCGGAGCCATCTCGGGGGGGTGCGCCGCTCGCTCCACACCTTACCCCAACAGGTCGAACATCCGGACGGTTCCGAGAGGAGCCGACCTGAAACTCCTCGCCGCCCTGATTTCTACAACTTCTTGTTATGGGAGCCAATTGATTTAAACCCACAGAGGGTGCTAACCTCAGGTGAGCTATGGAGACTCGGGTTCGCGGGGGCGTCACTCCCCGATGGTCCCTTGACAGCCCTGCGATAAGTTATATATATATATATATATATATATATATATATATATATATATATATATATATATATATATATATATATATATTAACTTGCAGTATAATATTTATATATATATATATATACAGGGTGTCTCAAGTTCGAGTGCCTATTAGACGTTTCTAGAGAACGGGACATATTTGAAATCTGAAAATTGGGATTATGATATTGTTCGAAATTCTCTAGAGACCCAAAATATTTTTAGAGCCAGAGCTTTTCCGGTTATACTGGGAGTGAAAATAAATTTGCTCAAAAATTTTTTTTTCAATCTTTTCGTTTCCGATATGATTGAGTATTCAATGCTGAATAAGTTTCTGTCAAAAACATTGTATTCATTCGAATGATTTTCAAAATATCGACAAAAATCCTGAGAAAAAGTCAAATTTTCATAGTCACTATCATGTCCATTTTTCTTATTCTGAACATCCTTAGTGTAAACCGTTCTCACAACGTCAAAGTAGAAGAACGTGGAGAGGTCATGCATCTTTTGAATTTCATAAATATCATCACAGGGTGTTCCAAATTTTGTGTCGAAAACTGTGATCGAAAATTGGCCATAACTTCTGTTTTTCAAATTAGAACCCTATTTTTTCATAATCTCGTTGGATTCTGCGAAGAAAAGTAATGATAGCACTCTCAGATGCTCTTTCTCCTAAATTCAGTAATTCCCGAGTTATTTGAGCTTTTCTGGATTCATGTTGTACGTAGAATCAAATTCATCTGATCTTCACTTGAGAATATTCTGTGACCAAAGAAGATACAGTTCTCCATCAATAATTCACAAGTGACAGATCTAATTTTAGGTTTTATCTGTACTTTTCGATTTTATTCAATGGTTCCATGAAAATATTCATCGAATATGTTGTATGAGAATATTCTGTGACCATAGAAGATAAATGATTCCATTGATAATTCACAAGTGGCAGGTCTAATTATAAGTTGTTACTATGGTTTCATAAAGATTTTCATCGAATCTGTTCAGATTCGATGAATTTGAATCTACGTACTACATGAATCTAGAAAAGCTCGAATAACTCGAGAATTACTGAATTTAGGAGCAAGAGCATCTGGGAGTGCTATTATTATTTTTCTTCGCAGAATCCAACGCAATCTTAAAAAAATAGGGTTCTAATTTGAAAAACAGAAGTTATGGCCAATTTTCGATCACAGTTTTCGACACAAAATTTGGAACACCCTGTGATGATATTTATGAAATTCAAAAGATGCATGACCTCTCCACGTTCTTCTACTTTGACGTTGTGAGAACGGTTCACACTCGGGATGTTCAGAATAAGAAAAATGAGCATGATACTGGCTATCAATATTTTACTTTTTTTCAGTTTTTTTTCCGATATCCTGGAAACTATTTGAATGAATACAATGTTTTAAACAGAAATGTATTCAGCATTGAATACTCCATCATATCAGAAACGAAAAGATTGAAAAAAACTTTTTTTAGCAAATTTATTTCCACTCCCTGTATAACCGGAAGTGCTCTGGCCTTGAAACTATTTTAGGTCGGTAGAAAATTTCGAACAATATCATAATCCCAATTTTCAGATCTCAAATAAGTCCAGTTCTCCAGAAACGTCTAATAGGCACTCGAACTTGAGACACCCTGTATATATATATATATTTATTTTTTTTTAAATCACCATTCTGGGTAGGCACATGATTATGCCGGATCACGAGGATCAAAGCATTTCTCAGCTGCTGGTGAGGAATCTTCTGACTATTCTTGTAGTCCAGAGAATGACTTCCCTCTGCGCCACATCGATTAGGCTCTCATCAAGTCCTAGCTGCGCAGTGTGCTGGGTCAGGTGCATTTCAACAAGTCCATTGGTTGTGATGACGAGCGGAAGGATCGAAGTAGAGGTAAGTTGGTGAATCTCTTTTAGTTCAAAAGCCAGGTCATGATATTTGACTATTTTCTCAGTGTAAGCTTTCTCAGCGTTGTCATCCGCTGGAACCGTGATGTCAATGATTGTTGCCGTTTTTTCTTTTTTGTCAAAGATGACAATGTCTGGGCGGTTGTGTGAGACTGATCGATCAGTTATTAGTGGATGATCCCAGTAGAGCTTCAGGCTTCCATTCTCCAGCAGAGTTTGTGGTGAGTATTCATGAATTTTTTTATGATATTTTAATAATCCATGTTTTATGGCAATTGCCTGGTGGTAAACTTTTGCCATGGCATTGTGACGATCCGTGTATTCTCTGGGAGCGAGAGTTGCACAGGAGGAAGTGACATGCTGGATCGTTTCTACGGATTGTGAGCATTTGCGACATCTATCTGTTGGCAAGTTCTTTTTCACTATATTTTTCAGGTAGGCTCTCGTAGGTATTACTTGGTCTTGGATGGCTGCAAGTCTGCCTTCCGTCTCTGGAAAAAGATAACCGGCTTTCAGGTAAGAAATAGATTTTTCTTTGTTGATCTTATTCCATTTCAGGGCAGTGGGATATCTTCCATGAAGGGCTTTACCGTGCCATTCCCGAGTGATTTCCTCGATGTTTGAGGTTTCCACTGGATCTATTCTCGATGCCAGGTTCAGGGCTGTGATGTTGTGGTCTTCTTCGGCTATAGCTTGATAGAAAGGTGAGTTTTTTGATTGAAAATACTATCTCATCTGTTTGACTACAGTGTGATGCATGTGCTCAATTTTCTGTAGGCCTCTTCCTCCTTCATTTCTTGGCATGTATAATCTTGTGACTGATGCATGAGGGTGGTGCATTCCATACCTGGTGAGGAGTACCCTAATTTGTGTGTCTAGAGCTCTTAGTTCCGTAGTTGACCATTTGATGACGCCGAAGGAATAAGCAAGACAGGGCATCGCCCAAGCCTTAATTGCTGTGAACGTTGATTTTGCATTAAGTTTGCTTTGCAATACTTTTTTTTCCCTTTCAATGACCTTGGTTTTAAAGGCATCTCTTGCTTCAGCTGTTTTAATTTCAAGCCCTTGTTGGATTCCCAGGTATTTGTAAGTCTCCTCTGGTCCCATCCTCTGTATTTGTAAGCCCTGCTGTATAAGCATGGCTTCTCCCTCCACTAGCTTTCCTCTTTTTACATGCAGCACCGCACACTTATTCAGGCCCATCTCCATCTTTACAGTTTCTGTGAAGGATGTCACGATTCTGAGCTGTCTTCGAAGTTGATCTTCATTTGCTGCGTACAATTTGAGGTCATCGATGTAGAGCTGATGATTGATTTTTGTGTTGTTTGTATTTTTGAGGATGTAGCCGTACTTGGTGTTATTAAGTAATTTGCTCAAGAAGTTTATTGCGAGGCAGAACCAGAGTGTGCTTAATTTGTCTCCTTGGAAAAGCCCTCTTCTGATGTTGATTTCAGCCGTTGTATATTCACCTGTATTCGTATTCAGGTGTAGTCTTGTTCTCCATGTCAGCATAAGATATTTGAGGAGATTGATTATCGCCTCCGATACTCCATACAATCCTAAAGTTTTTAGCAGCCATGAATGTGGTATAGAATCGAAGGCTTTTCTATAATCAATCCATGCCATCGATATATTGCGTTGTTTCTTTTTCGCTTGTTTGGTAATGAGCGAATCAACAATAAGCAACTCCTTGCTACCTTTTGCATCTTTTAGGCATCCATTCTGTTCACGTGCTAGAATTTTGTTTTTTCCAACATGTTTCCAGATTTTTTGGGTTATCACTCCTGTCAGGATTTTATATACGACAGGTAAGCAGGTAATTGGCCTATAATCTTTGGGATTATTGTTTTTCGGCCCCTTCGGAATCATGTGAGTTATGCCAAGTGTTAGGGTGTTCGGTAATTGAGATGGATTCACCAAGGCCTGCTGAAATAACTTTGCTATCTTTTTGTGTGTGGAGCTGAAGTGCTTCCACCAGTAGTTATGGAGCCCATCGGGTCCCGGCGCAGACCAGTTGCATGTTTTTTTTAATATTGCTCTAACATCATCCTCAGTGATGGTAACCTGATCCATGACATAATTTTTTGATTCCTCCTCTGCTTCCCGTATCCAAGACGCCCCATCATCATGCTCTCCCTTGTCGCTCCAGATTTCTTCCCATGTTGTGCGCATTTCATCGGGTTCTGGGAAATCCTCTTCAGCTGTAGTTGTTTCCTCAAGTTGTCGGTAGAACTGTTTTTGGTTTTTATAGTACAACTGGTTATTCTTGTATCTTTTTACCCTTTCATTATATCGTTTCACCCTATTCCCTAATGCTTGTGCTTTCTGTTCCAGGGTGTCATATATTACCATAAGTTTTTGCTTGAAGGGTCCATCTCTACCTCTTACATTGTGTTCTGATGCTATGCATGAGATATTTTTAGTTGTTTTTCTGGATGGCGAGTTGGAGTTCAGGTAAGTATGTAGCACTCCTATTTTTGATCGAATACTCTCTATTTTTTTTTCCAGGCGGATCTTCCATGGTGGTGCCTTGTTCTCTCGTATTCGGCTTTTGGTCACAATTAGCCTCACGTTATTTTCTTCGCACACAGTTGCAGCCCCGGCATAAACATAGTCAGTGACTTGCTCGATGTTGAGATTGTCTGGCATGATTTTTTCCATTATTTCATTTGCCCTTCTAACACTTTCCAATATCTTCAGAGATCCTTTGAGTCTTGGTATTCTTGGCCTCTCGTGAGGATTGGTCTTGGCATACATCTGTATGAACCTTCTGAGAACTTTCTCTGTTTTCCTGTACTCGTGCGTAGCTTGAACCTGTTGTTCGGGGTTTGCCTCCTCAGTGATGGTAGCGCCATGAGTTGGGACTGGGGCATATGGTCTCACGCTTTTTCTGATGGATTCGAGTTCGACGCTTGAAAATTTTTCATTTTCCAATATCCATCTAACCCTATTTGCCAGCAGATTCGGATATGAGAGCCTACTCGGATTGATCTCATTCCAAGTGGTGGTCAGGATTTGTCGATACGTTCTTTGTTCCGTATTTTGTTGGCGTAGTTCCTCAGCAATAAAATGAACTCGTATAATGAGGATATTTTCTTCCTCCGTCCAACGTGTTCTTCCATGTGTTGTCTGAGGTTCAGCGGGACGGTTTCTGATTCCGTCCAAACTGATACTTCTTCTGACTCTTCTGATGTTCCTGATGCTATGGCTTACGGTGCCATCTCGGGGGGCTGCGCCGCTTGCCCCACAGCTGACCCCAACAGGCTCTACCTCCAGACGGCTCCGAAGAGGGCCAGCCCGCTGCCCTCTACCGCCCTGCATCATGCTTCTAGTGATAGGAGCTTCTAATCTACAGCTTCCCAGGCTGCTAACCTGGGGGCTGGGTGACTCGGGTATGCGGGGTCGTCAGTCCCCGAGGGCATTATCCCCCCCTGCATGACAGGGCAGATATTGATATGGAAAATAAAATGTTGTGAGGAAGATTGAAGTAATAGGAGTTTTAATTTAATGCAAATGTTTCTTGATAGATGTAAGATTAAAAAATTCAAATTCGGTAAGATATATTTGTTGTAATTGTAATGTAGATTATCAGTTTCATGTTATTTTAGCAACCCTGATGAAGCAATAAAAAAATTGCGAAAGCTTGGTTACAGAAAAAAGAGTTTTTCTTTATACCTTTTTGAGTCGACATACCCTTAAACAGATTCATATAATAACTAGACTCTGATTTCAAATATAAAATATATATATATATATATATATATATATATATATATATATAAATATTATATATATATTATTATATATATATATATATATATATATATATTTTATATTTGAAATCAGAGTCTAGTTATGAATCTGTTTAAGGGTATGTCGACTCAAAAAGGTATAAAGGAAAACTCTTTTTTCTGTAACCAAGCTTTCGCAATTTTTTTATTGCTTCATCAGGGTTGCTAAAATAACATGAAACTGATAATCTACATTACAATTGCAACAAATATATCTTACCGAATTTGAATTTTTTAATCTTACATCTATCAAGAAACATTTGCATTAAATTAAAACTCCTATTACTTCAATCTTCCTCACAACATTTTATTTTCCATATCAATATCTGCCCTGTCATCCTTCATCTCTCCTCAAACTGTCTCTGTCAGTTCTTCTTCTTTTACGATGGTGGTCCTGTCTGTGAATTTATGTGAGGTGCGCCCTCTGCCTGGCTCGCCAATAGGTAGCAGTATACATTACTCAGTTTGTTTGTATCGGACTTCTTATTTATGGGATCCTTGTGCCTATTTATCTGAATCATCTCTTGTATCAATCGTCTTTGATAATTCCTTTCTACTTTCAGCACTTTCACGCTCTCAAAATCAATTCTGTGGTCTAAATTTTGTGCATGCATTGCCAATGCACATCTATTTCTTCTTTTTGTGATGTCTGATTTGTGGAGGGCCATTCTGCTCTTAACCCACTGTGAGGTCTGTCCTACATATTTTCTATCACAATCTCGGCAATTTAATTCATATACCCCCATACTTTTTAATCCTGTTGGTATGGGATCTTTTAGTGTACTATACAGTTCTTTCACCGTTTTTAAGTTGTATGTTGCCATCTGAATGTTCTCATTTTTGAGTGTTTCTTTAATTTTCGATGTCAACCCTGGGATATTTGGAAAAGATACATAATATTTCATCTCATTGTTTTTATCATTGTTTTCAGCATTTGTTGTCACTGCTTCACTCGTTGCATATAGTAACTTTTTCAACATGTTCTTTGGGTACGAGTTTTGAGCAAGGATATCAAAAAGGTTATTTAGTCCTTCTTTCAAGTAAGTTTCACTACATATCTTTGTTATTCTATTTTTCATTTCTTTAATAAAATTGATTTTTATATTTATTCCATGATTTGAGTAATAATTTATGAATTTATTTGAGCTTGTGCTTTTCTTGTACCAATTTAACTTGATTTCATCTCCTTCCCTATGTACCATTGTATCGAGGAATGGGACACCTTGATCAGAGTTTTCCATTTCCAAAGTGAACTGCAGATCTGTACAGTATGAGTTTAAACATTTCCATACATTGTCAATTTCAGTTTCAGGTAATGCCACTATTATGTCATCTACGAATTTCTTTATCAATATAATTATGAATTTTAATTTTTTGGAACAATCATCCAGCAAATCATCCATGACATACTGTGCTACAATAGGACTGACCTTTGACCCCATAGCACATCCAAATACCTGTTTGTAAAACTTTCCTCGAAAAGTGCAATAGTTGTTGCTCAATACATATTCCACTATATCAAAAAACAGTTTTTCATCCACCACAGTGTGTTGTCTAATCTTGTGCCATTTACTTTTCAATATATCCATTATTTTGTTTTTATCCAAATTTCCAAACAAGTTTACGACGTCAAAAGATACCAATCTGTGGTCTTCTGGTATCTTCAAATTTTTAACCATTTCTGCGAAATGGAATGTGTCTCTTGTATAATATTCATTGTTTGTGTCATATGCTGCCTTGAGTATGTCTGCCACATATTCAGACAATTTATTTAATGGACTATTTATGCTTGATATGATAGGTCTTATGGGGTATCCTTGTTTATGGACTTTGGGATTGCCGTAAATCTTTGGACTGACCGATTTATTGAACAGTGACAAGGGATCGGTTACGGTGATCATGGAAAGGTCAGATTATGAAAACAAGATCCAGACTATACTTGATTCAAAAGATTTCGAATTATTACCTAGAGATCCTACTACAACCGTACAAAATGCATGTAATAAATTTATACAGAGACTAAGTGACAAAGAATACATAACGAAAGAACAGGCGAAAGAAATGAAGACATATAATTCGGTCAGTCCAAGGATTTACGGCAATCCCAAAGTCCATAAACAAGGATACCCCATAAGACCTATCATATCAAGCATAAATAGTCCATTAAATAAATTGTCTGAATATGTGGCAGACATACTCAAGGCAGCATATGACACAAACAATGAATATTATACAAGAGACACATTCCATTTCGCAGAAATGGTTAAAAATTTGAAGATACCAGAAGACCACAGATTGGTATCTTTTGACGTCGTAAACTTGTTTGGAAATTTGGATAAAAACAAAATAATGGATATATTGAAAAGTAAATGGCACAAGATTAGACAACACACTGTGGTGGATGAAAAACTGTTTTTTGATATAGTGGAATATGTATTGAGCAACAACTATTGCACTTTTCGAGGAAAGTTTTACAAACAGGTATTTGGATGTGCTATGGGGTCAAAGGTCAGTCCTATTGTAGCACAGTATGTCATGGATGATTTGCTGGATGATTGTTCCAAAAAATTAAAATTCATAATTATATTGATAAAGAAATTCGTAGATGACATAATAGTGGCATTACCTGAAACTGAAATTGACAATGTATGGAAATGTTTAAACTCATACTGTACAGATCTGCAGTTCACTTTGGAAATGGAAAACTCTGATCAAGGTGTCCCATTCCTCGATACAATGGTACATAGGGAAGGAGATGAAATCAAGTTAAATTGGTACAAGAAAAGCACAAGCTCAAATAAATTCATAAATTATTACTCAAATCATGGAATAAATATAAAAATCAATTTTATTAAGGAAATGAAAAATAGAATAACAAAGAAACTTACTTGAAAGAAGGACTAAATAACCTTTTTGATATCCTTGCTCAAAACTCGTACCCAAAGAACATGTTGAAAAAGTACACTCAAAAATGAGAACATTCAGATGGCAACATACAACTTAAAAACGGTGAAAGAACTGTATAGTACACTAAAAGATCCCATACCAACAGGATTAAAAAGTGGGGTGGTATATGAATTAAATTGCCGAGATTGTGATAGAAAATATGTAGGACAGACCTCACAGTGGGTTAAGAGCAGAATGGCCCTCCACAAATCAGACATCACAAAAAGTAGAAATAGATGTGCATTGGCAATGCATGCACAAAATTTAGACCACAGAATTGATTTTGAGAGCGTGAAAGTGCTGAAAGTAGAAAGGAATTATCAAAGACGATTGATACAAGAGATGATTCAGATAAATAGGCACAAGGATCCCATAAATAAGAAGTCCGATACAAACAAACTGAGTAATGTATACTGCTACCTATTGGCGAGCCAGGCAGAGGGCGCACCTCACATAAATTCACAGACAGGACCACCATCGTAAAAGAAGAAGAACTGACAGAGACAGTTTGAGGAGAGATGAAGGATGACAGGGCAGATATTGATATGGAAAATAAAATGTTGAGAGGAAGATTGAAATAATAGGAGTTTTAATTTAATGCAAATGTTTCTTGATAGATGTAAGATTAAAAAATTCAAATTCGGTAAGATATATTGGTTGTAATTGTAATGTAGATTATCAGTTTCATGTTATTTCAGCAACCCTGATGAAGCAATAAAAAAATTGCGAAAGCTTGGTTACAGAAAAAAGACTTTTTCTTTATACCTTTTTGAGTCGATATACCCTTAAACAGATTCATATATATATATATTTATAGTCAATGAACTTGTTGTCTTAAATTTTCAAAATAGAATCAGAATCCTATAATAAGAAATTTCATCAAATCAAAGAAGTGAACATAAGGAAATTTAAAAATTTGGAAAGAAAACAAACTGAACAAATAACAGTGCATGAAAAATGGTTCAAGAATATCTCTGGTGTGAATGTACCAAAAGAAGTTGAAACGTTACTATCTTTAGGTCCCAAATTTAACATAACACCTACAAGGAATGATATTAATCTCCCGAGTTTACTGGCAGATGTTGAAAACATAGTTACATTGAGCCCTCCTAACATGAGAAACATCCTTACATCCAAATCAGTAAACATCGTAACTAACTATATGCACTCCGTTGACACATCTTATGACCCCTTCAAGATAATGTTACATAAGACCAAAAGGTTTTTACGACTTCACCAAGAATTACTTGTCACAAAATCTGACAAAGGAAACGTCTCCGTCTTGATGCAAAAGGATGACTACACACTTAGCCCGAAGCCTGCTGACAGATGATGTCCACTACCTTCACCTGACTAGAGATCCAACTAGCACAATCCAACAAAAGGCCAACAAATTGATGCTGAAGCTAAAAAATAGAATAAATAACGACTCAGGTTTGATAAAAAAACATACGATTTACAACTCAAGGGTACCAAAGTTTTATGGTTTGCCTAAAATACATAAACCTCAACTTTCTTTAAGACCTATAATTTCTTCAATAGATGCTCCTACTAGCCATGTCTCCAAATATGTTACAGACGTACTAACAATCGCATACAACCATGACAATGAATATTATGTAACCGACTCATTCACTTTCTCTGAATTCATCAATGGTTTCCAGTACCCACCTGACTATGTTTTGGTCAGCTTAGACGTGACCTCTCTCTTTACCAACATACCACTTCAACTAGTAATACAAAGCATCACTAACCACTGGAATGAAATTTCTTCATACACACAAATGACATTTAATGAATTAATAGAGATACCTTCAGTTGCAGGAACGTCCATTATAATTTAAAAGTGTCATTAAAATCCTAATGCCACATTAAACATGGTTTCCTGCCACAGAATACCATGTTTAATGTGGCATTAGGATTTAAATGACACTTTTAAATTATAATGGACGTTCCTGCAACTGAGTGTTAGTCACATTTATATTCAATAACACTTATTTTTCTTTCGAACAACGTTTCTACAAACAAATCTTTGGAACCCCAATGGGAGGAAATATATCTCCCATCCTAGCTCAATATGTAATGGATGATTTAATTACTGTAGTTCTACGTAAAATTCTATTCACTATACCTTTTTTGAAAAAATTCGCCGATGATATCATCTGCATGATTCCTAAAGGATCTATTGACATTGTTCTCAATTGCTTCAATAGTTATAATACCCATCTACAGTTCACATTTGAGGAAGAGGTTAACAACAGTCTAACGTTCTTAGATATGAGAGTTATAAGATCGGAAACAACATTAAAAACAAAATGGTACATGAAACCTACTAGCTCTGGTAGATACCTACATTATTAATCCTGCCACCCATTCAACATGAAGATGAATTTAGTCAAAGGTATGAAAAATAGAGTTTTACAACTAACACATCCAATTTATCAAAAAGAATGCATCCAGAAAATTAAAAAAATATTCATATTGAGTGGATATCCCAACAGACTTCTTAACCAGATATTGTACAACGTAGCCTCTCCTCCACCTATTACTGATGTCGTCACTGTTAACAATAATGTTAATGAACAACCTACCAATCCCGTCTACACTACACTACAATACATTCCCTCTGTTTCTAATAAAATTTCGGTAATTTTCAAGGATTGTATAAATATAAAGATAGTTAACACCATGAAACACACCTTGCACAGTCTTGTGTTTAACAGACTCAAGGACAACGAAAAAGAAGAATGTGAATCTGGAGTTGTTTACAGTATACCCTGTGGAAATCGTGAGAGAGTTTACATTGGGCAAACTTCTCATTGGATTAAATCTAGAATCTCTGCTCATAAAAGCGCTATTAGAAGAAATCTAGTAAACTGTGCCTTAGCGATACATGCAAATAATCATGACCACGTAATAAACTATTCAGGTATCAAACTACTTTTCAAAGAACCCCATTATACCAAGAGACTTTTTCTAGAAATGTTGGCCATAACAACTTCTGAAAATACAATGAACACTAAGCAAGACACTAACAATCTAAATAATATATATTCATACTTAATTGAACTATCGAAGAAAACACAGGCACCATTTCGTGATTTGACAATACAAGACAGCATTAATGAAGAATAAGAAAAATAAATATCTGTTTTATAAATTCTATAAATGAATAATAGTTGTCAAATGTGATTATCAATGGAATATTCGTGGAAGATCTTAACCATAATTCCACATATTTTATGTATTAGAGGCAACATAAAATTTTGTATCTCAGTGAGAGTGAGATTACGAAATAATTCTGTAACTACTAGGATAAAAATCACACCATAACGTATGTATAAATTTTGTCTCTTTCGTCCTTTATGACATGTATATTTGTTACAGATCCTTGAGAAAGGTAATAAACATTACCGAAAGCTTGGATAATATATAAGTGTATTACTAATCCTTTGACCGAGAGATCCTAATAAACTTTCAAATTATATATATATATATATATTTGTCTGGCAGACGTATCCAGTCCCGGTACGTTCTTAAGGCGACCTAAGACCCACATGATCCGTATGTTTTTTACGAGTATATATGCAAAAAATGGGCTCTTTTAAAATATAACTCCCTCTGCACATTGAGAGGGGAAAAATTTTGTTTCATTCAAAAAAGTTGTATATCTGATAGTCCTGTTCAGACCCGATACATTGCGCCAACTTTTCAATCCCACATATACTGCACCGGCAAATACGATCAACGTTTTCGATCCCAGCACTGTTGTCAGATTGTCGGGATCAGTCGCTACGATTTCAATGTATAAAAGGGATTGTAAGAGGAGGTGTTATGGCAAGAATTTGTATATGCGTTAGTGAGTCGTCGGTAAGATATTAGTTTTAGGATTACGTCACATTATTTTTCGAGTTACTCTCAACAAGCCCTTCCATTTGATGCCCATATTGTAGAAGTGAATAAATATAACTATTTCGAAATCTTGGATGGTCCGCCATATTGGATTAAGAATAACATCGCATTATTTTTCAAGTTACTTTCATCAAGCCCTTTGACTTGATATTATATATTAGGACACAGGCATTTTGAATGAGCAATAATCCATTTTGCCTCATTAGATTATTATGCTGTCTGTAATGATTACGAATAGATCGTATAATTCGTACGAATGAGATTTTGATGCTTATCATTATCTACAAACTACTTTTTTTGATACTGTGGGAATAATTATCTCATTTTTCGAGATTTCCACTCATTGAAACTTTAGGAATCTGATCTAACAAAAACTATTGTTTTCAAATTCTCTTAGAAAAACCGCATATTTAGGAAAATTCAACCGAAAACAAAAAATCTGACACATTTCATTGTTGTTTTCATGAATGAAATATTTGATTTTCCCTTTTAATATTTCTTCGCGGTTCGGCTGGAAGTTTGAATTATTTGAACGCATATATATCACGTGATGTGAAAAAGGCTGAATGCTGGTGTAGCTTGACCAGCCCGGTACACAGTAAAAAAATTAGAATCAATGTCGTCATATATAACGAATTACATAAAGGGTGTCAGGATTAAAGGTTCATATATTTTAGGAGGTGATTCTAAATATCGAAACTAGAAGATATTTCCATATCTACTCAGGTCCTTAATGCATTCCACGGGTGACCTCTAAAGTACCGTTAGTTGGTTAGTTCTGCACCAAAATTTATGGAATTTAAATGAAATTGATAGCATGGAGTTTTCTGGATGAACTTGATCGTTTATTGTAAAAGAACTGATTGATTCTCATTAGCAGCAGAGATAATAGGGGGTGTCTCAAAAAATCATTTTCAATTTTTGAGTTGATGATCTAATTGAAATTTCAGTCGAAGAAATGGGCTCCTTAAATATTTTTTCAAATTTATTTTCAAATTGAAAGCGTTACGTAACCCCTCTCTCGGAATAAAAGTATTTTAGTGTGATGAAATGCATTCTAAGTCATTTTTTTTTCTATAGGATGGGGCTCCGTAGCGGCGTACCTCTTTTGCTCCGAAATGGTTGAGGAGACCATGTCTTCGACTAACATAATCTCAAAAATTAAAAGTATTATTTTCCTCCACTGATGAGAATCGGTTATCAGACATGGGTGGATATAGCTCTTCTTAATGGGGGGGTAATATGATTGAAAACCATTAAATCAGGTAGTTCAGGTACACAACATCCTCAAATAAAATTTGAAACGTAATTTCTTCTTAGGTCTTCGATACTCATTACCCCCCCCCCCTCCCGTAAATCCGCCCTTGTTATCAGATTAAATCCTTAGACGTCTGTCAGCTACATTGTAAAAATATTCATTTGAGAGTATTTTGATAACGCACCACTAGTTTCCAGTTGAAACCGCAGTATAACACGTGATTAGCCAGGTATATAATTGACGTATTCGATTTTGTGGACATGTCTTACAAATGAATATTTTTTTAATTTTTTGTGATCTTTTGATGCTTTTCACGTTAGCCCGTATTCTAACTCAAAATCGTACATTCATCCCCAAAACCCGAAGAGGGCTCGAGAGATACGTAAACATTTTAAGTATTCATTGATCTATCATGGGTTTGAAACATTCCTTTTTTGGTGGATTATGGCGAAAAGGTTGATCTATCGTGAAGTAGTTTGCTGAGCTCTACTAGTTCCTTAATAATCAAATGAAATATATTGTGTACCTTTATGGGTGCCCACAGGCAGGTGGACACGCCTCCGTCTTGAGATTTTGATCCCTTTGTCATTTTTCAGCACAACAAACATACCGTCATAATATGATATTGACATTCTGAAAATGAATTTTGAAATGGGAAATGTAAATAATTTCTCTTTTGCCCCCCTTTGTGATTGTGCATGAACGAATATTGTAAATCGGAAACAAAAAAATTTAGTGTGTGACTGTAACTTTTTCTTTGCTCACAAAACGCCATTTTTTCAGCATTTAAAAAAGTCTCTCTTCTCACTTTCGAAAGGAGACCCCTACTCGAAGACACACGTACCAACATGGTAAAACTTTGTTTACAGTAATATTCATCGGGTTTGTATAAGCATCCTTACCGGAGAATCTGCAGTTCATATTGATATCAAGAGAATCCAATATCAAATCTACGAGTCTATTCGAAATATTCACCAAGACCCATGATGACGTTCGTCCATACCGGGATCGTATAAGTACTCGAATAGTGTATTTGAGGTGTATGAACGGAAAACAGCGTTGCCATATTTAGGGACCCAATGCGTTGGTCAACTATAGGAATTATATACAGCAAGTTGATGTCGACTGAAGCGCCCTCGCACTGGCCAAACACTGAAACTTTTCCATATATAATCACATGTATAACCGACTTTTCAGACCCGGCTGAAAATGCACCCCTAGCATCCCCTCAGCCCCCTCATAACTTTTCTATAGTCGAACGTTACCAGTCCCGAAGCCGGGTCTGAAAACGTCACTTTTGGACTGAAAAGTCGGTCAAGTATACCGATTTGGGTCTGTATGTGCGGTCGAACAAATCTATATATATATATATATTTTTTTTTTTTTTTTTTTTTTTTGTATTTCACACTTTAAGTGGTTGTTTTCCGCGACAGTCCGGACTGTATCAGCCAAGAACCTACGCAGGGGTCACCGTGGATATATGATATGTCTGATGATGGCCACCGTTCCCAACACAACAGCCTTCTGCATCCATGTTATCGTGTCTTCGGGCAACTGGAGTTCAGTCAAGTGCTTTATGGTGTTTTTATGGACCAGTCCATTGGTGCTAACAACCAGCGGATATATGTCAATCCTTCTGAGATCCCACATGTCTTTCAATTCCCTGCCCAATTCTGTATAGTTCCTGATCTTTGTTGCGTATGCTTGGGAAATATTGTGATCGAGGGGCACCGCAAAATCTATTATCACAGCAGTTCGGTCCTGTCTGTCCCAGAGGACCATGTCCGGTCGGTTATGCTCGATCGGTCTTTCCGTTACGAACGGGAAGTCCCAATAAATTTTTGCTCGGCTGTTTTCTGCAACCGCCAGTGGGGTATATTTGTGCTGTGGGACGAATCTGTGCTGTATTTCCCATTTGAGAGCAAGCATCTGGTGGACTACCTTGCCCATGTTGTTGTGCCTTCCTAGATACTTGGTTGGTGCTAGGGGCGAACATCCCCCTGATAAATGCTGCACGGTTTCCTCAGCTACGTTGCATACTCTGCACTTCGTGTTGTCAACCTGTTGCTTCATAATGAATTTAGCATATGTTCTTGTGGGGATAACTTGGTCCTGGATAGCCATAAGGGCACCTTCAGTTTCCGGATACAGGTAACCCATGGTCAGGTACGTATTCGATTTTATTTTATCTACTTCTGGCTGTTGCATGCTGGCATAAAATCTGCCATGCAGCTCTTTGCATCCCCAAGTTGATCTAAGCCTTTCCAGCTGTCCTACCGCTTCTGCCTGTTCTTCGGGCTCAGATAGATTGATGGCTGTAAGGTTCCTATCTAGAGCTATCATACGCTGGTGCAACGGTAAGTTACTCGACTGGAAATACTCCCTTAATGATTTTATCTCTTTTATGTTCGCAGCTTCCAAGTTAATCAGCCCCCGGCCGCCCTCTGCCCTAGGAAGGTAAAGCCGCTCTATTGCCGAGTTGGGATGATGCATCCCATGCCTGGTGAAAGTGGTCCGGATGCAACGATCAAGTCTTCTTATATCTGTGGTGGACCAGGATAGAATCCCTGATGTGTACGTAAACACCGGTGTCGCCCAAGCATTAATAGCTGTTATTTTATTTTTAGCATTGAGCTGGGTTCTCAGGATTTTGGAGACTCGGCGGGTGAGCTCCTTTTCAGCAGACTCTTTGCTTTCCTTCTGCCTGATGTCATATGATTGCTGGATACCGAGGTATTTGTAGGTGTCTTCTAGTCCCAAGCTTCGTATTTCCTTTCCGTCCAACAGTGTGATATTGCCGCTCTCAATCATCTTACCCCTCCTAACATGCAGGGCAGAGCACTTTTCCAGGCCGAATTCCATCTTGATATCTTTGCTGAAGTTCCTCACCAACTCAAGTTCGCCTTCAAGTTGGGCTGCGCCTCTAGCAAATAGCTTCAGGTCGTCAATGTAGAAGAGGTGTGTGATCTTAACTTGGTCATCGAGGACGTATCCGTAGTTACTCCGGTTCAGTATGTTGCTGAGCGGGTTTAGGGCAAGACAGAACCATTCCGGGCTCCAGCCATCTCCCTGGAATATACCCCTTTTTATGGGAATTTCTTTGGTTCGGTAAGAATTCATTTCTCCTTCCACTGACAGGGTAGTTCGCCAGGAATTCATCAGATGTTGGAGTAAATTGATGATTTGGGTGTCAACTTTGTACAGACGCAGTATTTCGAGAAGCCAGGAGTGCGGTACGCTGTCAAAGGCCTTCTGATAGTCGATCCAGCCGATTGATATATTTTTAAGTCTCTTCTTGGCTTGTTTGGTGATCAAATTGTCTATAACTAACAGCTCCTTACATCCTCTGGCTTTCTTTTTACAGCCGCCCTGCTCCCATGCAAGGATTCCATTCTTGCGGATGTGGGTGGTTACTTTGAATCCTAAGACCGAAGTTAGTATTTTATAGGCTGACGGCAAGCAAGTGATGGGCCGGTAATTTTTCGGATTGCTTTCGGGTCCCTTTTTATAGAGCATGTGTGTTACACCTATTGTAAAGTACCCAGGAATGGTGTTTGGGTCTTGAACTGCCTCTTGGATGTGCTGAGCCATTTTTCCGTGCGCCGCTGTAAATGCCTTCCACCAATAATTGTGGATCCCATCTACCCCGGGTGCAGTCCAGTTCTTGAGCCGCTTAACTGTCTCCTCTATGTCAAATGAGGTGATGCATATCGCCTGCATACTTGACTTGTTCTGGACTATCTTCCGCTCCTCATGTATCCATTCTGCCCGGAAATTGTGCTGCACCTCCTGGGACCATATATTCGACCAAAACTCAGCCATCTGTTTTTCTGTGGGAGGTTGTTTTATTTTTCCTTCACCGTTTTCGAGTTGACGATAAAACATCTTCTGGTTGCTGTTGAAGAGGCGATTTTGCTTATATCTCAGGGTTCTTTTATGGTGTCGCCTGAGTCTGTTCCCGAGTGCGGCAATCTTCTGCTTTAGGGTCTCGAGGCGCTCGGTCAGACCTTGCTTATGTTGTGGGTCTCTGATATCGATTCTTGCTCTCTTGGCGTATCTTCTTGCTTTCTTTTCCACTTTTCTACTGTTCAAGCTGGCATCCAGGTAATTTCCCAAGATTCCGATTTCTTTGCGCAAGGTTGTGATCTTGAATTCTAATCTCTTCTCCCATGGTGGTTTGCTGGATTTACTGGAGTTTTTCGGTAATGGCTTCCTAGAGTTGATTATACCAGCCATTGAAGCCGCGCAATAGATCTTGTGACACAGATCTTCAAGGTTTTCAGAGTTTTCAAATTCCCTTGCTAAAGCAGAGTTGATGGCTTCTACCGTGATCCTGGCTTCTTTGTGTAGTCTTAGCCTTGGTATTTCCGGTCTTGTTTCCATTGGTGTTCCTTTATATTTAAAGTCCAATTCCTGGAACATTTCCCTGATTTCCGTGATTTCGGGTCTCTCATCCTCATTTTGATTTTCAGATCGTCGTAGGGGGCTGTTTCTTACATGCAGGGATCTCCGGATGGTCGTTGATCTTCTAGCAATGCTGTTCGGATTGAAGTTGTTTTTCATTGTTTGTAGCTCGTCTGGGGATATAAGTTTCCTTTGCTTGATATTATTTATTTGTGCCGCCAAATGTTGTGTCGAGAACCTCAAGGTTGGGTATTTCTCCGTCCATTGTTGTTCTAATTGGTCTCTATATCTGTTCCTTTTTGTTTCTCCTTCTGTGACTCGGAAGTAAGCATTCATCAAGTACAGGTTCATCTCCCGCGTCCAATGCTGCCTTCCCCTTCTTCGAGTTGTAGCGGGGTCTCCTTGTGGAGGGCCCAAGCTTTCACTCGGGATTTCGCAAATTGGGTTGCCAGGCCTTGTGGATCCGTTTCGCAGGGGTACGCCACTCGCTCCGCACTCCTCTGCTAGGGACTGTACCGGTCTTCCCCCTAGCGCAGTCTCCACACTGGGGGCGTTTTCCGAGGCTGTTTCATTATTCTTAGGAGCGTATGGTTTATCACAGTAAAGGGCTGCTAACCCATATACTGGTTTGCTGAGGTCTGCGGGTTTGCAACGCCCGTGGTCAGAGACCCCCCATGCAGGCGAAACTGGCTGTACTGGTTTTACGTCGTTACCAGTAGCAGAACAGGGTTCCGGCCAGACATATATATATATATATATATATATATATATATATATATATATATATATATATATATATATATATATATATATATATATATATATATATATATATATATATATATATATATATATATGCAGGGGGGCTACGGTCTTCGGGGGGTGACGTCCCCGCATACCCGAGTTAACCAGCGAAGAGGGTCAGCAGCCCCTTCGCTGTGATTAAAGGTGCTTTCGACGTTGGAAACGAAGCCTCGGATACCGCCCTCGGTGGGGAGACTGCACCGGCGGGAAGACAGACACAGGCTCTAGCAAATGTTAGTGGAGCGAGTGGCACGACTTTGCGAAATGGTACCACAAGGCCTAGCAGATCAAGGAACAATCAGGGTGATAGCTTGGATTTACCTGACAATGTTACAGGTGATCCCGCTCCAACCCAAAGAAGAGAAAGGCAACGCTGGACACGTGAGATGAACAAATGTCTTATCAGCGCTTACTTTCACGTTACCGAAGGAGAAAAGCACACGAAGAAATATGCCGAAAAACTAACAGAACGATGGATGGAGAGTTACCCCGATAAACATTTCACGGGAAAACATCTGATAGCGCAGGTTAAAAACATAAAGGTGAGAAAACTACTGGCACCTGACGAAATAGAGCAACTGAGAGTAGAAGCAGTTAAAAACTCCCCAATAAGACGCATCAACAACATCAGGAGGAGTATAGAATTAAGAAGAACGCTAACACAAACAGAAATAAACTACGACGAACAGAGTAGTGCAGAACAACCTATCCCAGATCATCAGCACACCGCTCTGCCGGAACACGACGAGGCCACTGAGGGGATTTTATTGCTGTTTCAGGAAACCAGTCTGAAGTGGGACGGAATAGCAATGGAAGCAAGACCGAAGATCCCAAAATTGCAACAAAATACGAACACAAAAGCTACAGTGAGAGCTATCAACGCTGCCTTGGAGGGTATTATCACGGCTTCAAAAAATTTTGAACATCTATGCCACATAGTGTATAGTGCAGCCGTGGTGGCCAATACTATCCACCAGACAAAAACTACGAATAACGACAACACAAACAGAACCCCACAAAGACCTCCGTGGGAGAAAAGAATAAACACAAAAATCAACACACTAAGGAAAGAAATAGGAGTTCTCCACTCCTACCTGAACAACATGAATCCCAGCAACAAAGTCAGAAGAAAAGTACAATTCTATGCCAAGAGGATGAATCTCAATCCAAGGGTCCCTCAGTACCACCAGAAACTGAAAACACGTGAGGAGATCCTGAAACAAAAAATTGCCGCGCTAGGTAATAGATTGAGGAGATTCAATAAAAGAACGCAGCGTTATCGCCAAAATAACCTCTTTACTGGCAACCAAAAAGAGTTCTACAGGAGCCTCGAGAATGATCAGGAAAAATTGGACGCAGCTCTCCCGAAGCCAGAAGACATGAGGCGATTCTGGTCCAATGTATGGTCAAAGGGGAAAGATCACAATATTGAGGCCACATGGATTAAAACTGAGATCGAAGAACTACGTGAACTAGAGGAAATGGCGTCAATACAAGTGACAGAGGAGGATGTACGAGCAACTATCAGCCGTATGAAAAACTGGACCTCACCCGGAGTCGACGGAATTCAAAATTATTGGTGGAAGATCCTCACGTCAACCCATAGGGTTCTTTCGCGACTTATCTGTACAGCGCTTATACACCCCGATACCATACCAGAGTATTTCACACATGGTATCACTCATCTTGTGCCAAAGAAGGGAGACCTAAGACAGCCAGGCAACTATAGGCCGATCACCTGCCTACCCTCGGTTTACAAAATCATCACGTCTACTGTTTCTTACAAGATAAACGAACACATCAAAGCCAATAACATCATGGCGTGGGAGCAGAATGGATGTAAGAGGAGGGGACGAGGAAGCAAGGAACTCTTGATGATCGACAACATGATAACCAAACAAGCGAAGAAACGACTGAAGAACATCTCGGTGGCGTGGATCGATTATCAAAAAGCTTTCGACTCGGTCCCCCACACTTGGCTACTTGAGGTGCTCAGGATCTATAAAGTGAACCGGCAGGTTATAGCGTTGCTGAAGCATCTGATGACTTCCTGGCGCACCACTTTGAAAGTCCACAATGAATCAGCTTCCTACGAAACATCTGAAGTAGAGATTAAAAGGGGTATTTTTCAGGGAGACAGCTTGAGCCCATTGTGGTTCTGTCTTGCCCTTAACATACTGAGTAAGATACTCAATAGATCGACATACGGCTACTCCATCGACCAGCAGATAAGAATCTCACATCTTTTTTATATGGATGATATTAAGCTATATGCAAGAGGCGCAGCACAGCTGGAAGGATTGCTGGAGCTGGTGAGAAAGTACAGTGAGGATATCGCGATGACATTTGGACTGGAGAAGTGTGCGACGGTTAATGTAAGAAGGGGAAAGATGGTAGGAGGGGAGAGCATAATTCTGTCTGATGGACGAGAGGTGGCTGGCCTAAGAACAGAGGAACGATACAAATACCTGGGTCTCCAACAGACCTTTGAGATTAGAAATCGGGAAAATAAGGACAACACAAGAAGTGAACTGATAAGAAGAGTAAAAAAAGTACTGAGAACCCAACTATCGGCTAAAAATAAGATAATGGCAATTAACAGCTGGGCCTTACCAACATTTACTTATACAGCAGGAATTCTCTCATGGTCAAAAACTGAGCTGGAACAAGTCGACAGAAGCATACGGACTTCGTTGACACAACATGGTATGTTGCACCCAAATTCGGCAGTGGAACGATTATACTTACCCCGTAAAGAGGGTGGACGTGGCATGGCGAATCTTGGAGCGGCAGCCCTGAAGGAGACAGAGAAAATTAATGAATACTTCCGCAAATCTAACTTACCTGTTCATCAGTGGGTGGCTTCATGTGGCCGCGTCTCTGTCTCCGGAACATCTAACGAGGAAGTACCTGGAAATGAAAGCCAACTCGAAATGCTCAGGCAAGCTTGGAAGGCCAAAGCGCTACATGGAAGGTTTTACGCCAGCCTGCATCAACCAGAGGTCGATATAAAGAGTACCAGCACTTACCTGACCCAGGGCTACCTTTTTCCTCAGACGGAAGGCACCTTTTTCGCCATTCAAGACCAGGTTGTTCCGACTCGAACATATGCCAAACACATAATGAAACAAGCTGTAGACAACACCAAATGCAGATTGTGTAATGGCGCCGAGGAGTCGGTGCAACATCTCTCGTCTGGATGTTCGGCTATCGTGGGCACCAAATACCTGGCAAGGCATAATAATATGGGAAAAGTTGTGCATCAGATGTTATGTCTCCAAAAGCAACTCTTGCGGCACTTCACGCCGCACCACTTATACAATCCACAGACGCTCATGGAGAACGAAGATACAAAAATATATTGGGATCTGACTGTCATCACAGATAGAAGTATCGAACATAACCGACCGGACGTAGTGGTGTGGGATAAGGTAGAAAAGACCGCATTAATAATAGATTTTGCTGTGCCTCAAGACTACAACCTCACCAAGTCTTACTCGGAAAAAATCGCGAAGTATGAGGCACTCGCAAGGGAAATGAAGGAGATGTGGCGGCTGAAAAGCGTAAAAATAAAACCTCTTATAATAAGCTCGAATGGTCTCGTCCATAGTAAAACGACCGAACATCTGAAGGAACTGAACTTGCCACAGAATACACTGATGTGGATGCAAAAGGCTGTAATACTGGGGACAGTCAATATCATCCGAAAGGTGCTTTATCCGCATTAACGGACAGAGTTGCTCTTGGCGTCCGCGCCCGGGTAATTCTGGATTACTCCACGAAACGTGTGAATTATAAAAAAAAATAAAAAAAAAAAAAAAATATATATATATATATATATATATATATATATATATATATATATATATATATATATATATATATATATATATATATATATATATATATATATATATATATATATATATATATATAAATTTGTTGATTTTTAATGGGGATTAGACTGATTGTGAGAAATGATGTACTACTCTTTTTTGTTAAGCCAAGCTTTCGAATAATGATTTTATTCTTCTTCAGGGACTCTAAAATCTATAAACATTGTCACAATAACAATTACAAAACAGAACATACAATACAACATTACAAGTTCAAACTAGTTACAACAAACCGAGGTTTTTTTCTCTAAATGATCATTAAAATTATATTTATGGGGAGTATTTCGCAATATCATTATTTATGTCAACCCTTTCAACACTTCAAAAACATTTCAGTTGTCAACCATCACGTCACTCTGCCGTCCGTCCGTTATCCGTCCAGTGGTCCCAAATATGTTTCTTTTGGTCTTCGCCATTCCTGCGATATCAAATATGTGTAAATGTTATTCAGTTTATTGGTGTCAGTTTTTTTGTTCATAGAATTGGTCTCGTCGTTTATATAAAACATTTCCATGAAAGTACGTTTCTTATAATTTTTTTTTTCTTTGCCATTATCGAAACCTGTTCGAAATCTATTTTGTGGTCTGCATCATTACTGTGTTTTGCTAGAGCGCATCTTTCTGGATGATTTTTTATATCGCTTTTATGTCCTACAATTCTGTTTTTTACCAACTGTGATGTGTGTCCTACATATTTGAGCTCGCATTCTGCAAACGGTATCTTATAAACAACATCTGACTGTTCATGTACTGTTACCCTATCCTTCGATTTTGTGAACAAATTTCCCACTGTTCTTGTGTATTTTTTTACAATTTTCACACTGTCACTTCTGAGTTCTCTCACCAACTTGTCGGTCAAATTATCGATGTTAGGTAAAGTGCAATAAAGGACATTTTTATTTTCTATGTTTATATGCTCACTTTGTCCGCCTTCGTCTTGCACAATCGCTGTTGATGAGTATATAATTTTTTTTATCAAATTTTTGGGATAACTATTTTCTATTAGAATTTTTTCTAGTTCTTCAAAATTCTTTTTTATCAGTGATGGATGGCAAATTCTTTCTATCCTCTGTTTCATCTGGTTTACTGTGTTTATTTTTATCTTCATGTTATGGCCAGAGTTGTAATGTAATATCCTGTTGGAAGACGTGGGCTTTTTGTAACAATCCAGAATAACCTTTTGTGAATCAATCCTCATCACTTTCGTGTCGAGAAAGGGCACCCATTGTTCTTCATTCTCCCTTTCCACCGTGAACCTCAGGTTTTCATCTATCTCACCATTGTTAAATATTGTTATCAATTCTTCTATCTCTTCTTCTTCCATTGACATTATAATGTCATCAACAAATTTCTTCAGGAAAAAGGGTTTTCTTTTCAATTTGGGTAGATTCTTTTTTAGTATATAGTCCATGACGTATAGAGATAAAATAGGACTGAGTTTTGAGCCCATAGCGCATCCTTTTTTTTTGTTTATAATATTTTCCTTGAAAAACACAAACATTGTTATCAATGACAAATTCCACCATCTTTAGAAATTCCTCTCTCATGATGCCATTTGTATGGGGTTGTATTTTTAACCAACTGTCTTCTATAGCTTCAATAATCAATTTTTTTGTCATATTACCGAATAGATTTTCCACATCTAGCGACAGTAACACGTAACCATTAGGCAACACAAGATCTTTCATGGAGTTCGCAAAATGAAAAGTGTCTGCTACATAAAATTCATTATCTTTGTCATAAGCTCTGGTCAACATGTTAGCTAAAAATTCTGCTATGTTATTCGTTGGAGACTCTACCCCTGCTATGATTGGTCGCAAGGGATTATTTTCTTTATGTACCTTGGGGTTTCCGTAAATCCTTGGGCAAGTTGAATTATATTTTTTATACCTCTTTTCATCTTCCTTGGTAATGACATTTTTATCGGATAATTTTTTGAAAATTTGGTTCGATTGTGTTTGTATAGTGTGAGTTGGGTTGTTTTTTAGCTCTGTGAAACTTTCTTCATCTTTTAATAGATCAGTGAGTTTTTTTTGGTATTCATTTTTACTCATGACCACAGTTACACCTCCTTTGTCGCTCTGTGTGACCATTAGTTGTTCATTATGCTTTAGGTAATAATAAGCATCATTGAAATATTTATTTATGGGAAATTTCATGTCCCTACTTGAATGGACATAATTTGTTATGATACTTGTTATCTTTGCACGATATAGATCTCTGTTTTTTTCTTCCAATCCGGATATTGCATATTCCACATCCGCTAGTAAAGATTCCATTTTTAAATTTTCAGGTGTTACCGGCAGTGCGAATTTTGGTCCTAACGCTAATATTTTCCTCACATTGTCAGGGATCTCCTCCTCTGTCAAATTTATTAACCAATTCTCCTGTGTTCTTAATTCTTTTAGCTGATTTATTTCTAACAATTCAATCTTTTTTATATTTCTCATTCTTGTCCTATGAAATTCCTTGTTATAATTTATTCTTTGTCTCCTTTTAAACTCAGTGACGATGTTTCCAGGTAGTTTATCATTAGCTCTTTTTTTCTCGTGGGTAAGAATCTTCTGCATTTTATCAATTGACCAATTTGTGTGTGCTATTTCCAACCTTAGCATTTTGACCGTGATATGATTCCCTAATCTGTTCATCTTGCTGAAAAAATATCCATTGTTTCCTTCCAATAGGTTTGTAAGGTTTACCATGCTATGTGTTATATGGGAGGGGCTCAATCCTCTTCTTTTACATTCTAATAGAAACTTTAGCCTGTTTCTCAGCGAACTTAACTTGATATTAGTTTTACTCCATCTTTTTAAGCAGTTAGTATTATCCTGTCCATAATTGCTTGTAATGTTTTCAAAGAAACCCATCTTTATATTTTATTTAATTTTGTTTGACAGTCTCGATGTACTTAAATTTGTTGATTTTTAATGGGGATTAGACTGATTGTGAGAAATGATGTTTTGTTAAGCCAAGCTTTCGAATAATGATTTTATTCTTCTTCAGGGACTCTAAAATATATAAACATTGTCACAATAACAATTACAAAACAGAACATACAATACAACATTACAAGTTCAAACTAGTTACAACAAACCGAGGTTTTTTTCTCTAAATGATCATTAAAATTATATTTATGGGGAGTATTTCGCAATATCATTATTTATGTCAACCCTTTCAACACTTCAAAAACATTTCAGTTGTCAACCATCACGTCACTCTGCCGTCCGTCCGTTATCCGTCCAGTGGTCCCAAATATGTTTCTTTTGGTCTTCGCCATTCCTGCGATATCAAATATGTGTAAATGTTATTCAGTTTATTGGTGTCAGTTTTTTTGTTCATAGAATTGGTCTCGTCGTTTATATAAAACATTTCCATGAAAGTACGTTTCTTATAATTTTTTTCCTTTGCCATTATCGAAACCTGTTCGAAATCTATTTTGTGGTCTGCATCATTACTGTGTTTTGCTAGAGCGCATCTTTCTGGATGATTTTTTATATCGCTTTTATGTCCTACAATTCTGTTTTTTACCAACTGTGATGTGTGTCCTACATATTTGAGCTCGCATTCTGCACACGGTATCTTATAAACAACATCTGACTGTTCATGTACTGTTACCCTATCCTTCGATTTTGTGAACAAATTTCCCACTGTTCTTGTGTATTTTTTTACAATTTTCACACTGTCACTTCTGAGTTCTCTCACCAACTTGTCGGTCAAATTATCGATGTTAGGTAAAGTGCAATAAAGGACATTTTTATTTTCTATGTTTATATGCTCACTTTGTCCGCCTTCGTCTTGCACAATCGCTGTTGATGAGTATATAATTTTTTTTATCAAATTTTTGGGATAACTATTTTCTATTAGAATTTTTTCTAGTTCTTCAAAATTCTTTTTTATCAGTGATGGATGGCAAATTCTTTCTATCCTCTGTTTCATCTGGTTTACTGTGTTTATTTTTATCTTCATGTTATGGCCAGAGTTGTAATGTAATATCCTGTTGGAAGACGTGGGCTTTTTGTAACAATCCAGAATAACCTTTTGTGAATCAATCCTCATCACTTTCGTGTCGAGAAAGGGCACCCATTGTTCTTCATTCTCCCTTTCCACCGTGAACCTCAGGTTTTCATCTATCTCACCATTGTTAAATATTGTTATCAATTCTTCTATCTCTTCTTCTTCCATTGACATTATAATGTCATCAACAAATTTCTTCAGGAAAAAGGGTTTTCTTTTCAATTTGGGTAGATTCTTTTTTAGTATATAGTCCATGACGTATAGAGATAAAATAGGACTGAGTTTTGAGCCCATAGCGCATCCTTTTTTTTTGTTTATAATATTTTCCTTGAAAAACACAAACATTGTTATCAATGACAAATTCCACCATCTTTAGAAATTCCTCTCTCATGATGCCATTTGTATGGGGTTGTATTTTTAACCAACTGTCTTCTATAGCTTCAGTAATCAATTTTTTTGTCATATTACCGAATAGATTTTCCACATCTAGCGACAGTAACACGTAACCATTAGGCAACACAAGATCTTTCATGGAGTTCGCAAAATGAAAAGTGTCTGCTACATAAAATTCATTATCTTTGTCATAAGCTCTGGTCAACATGTTAGCTAAAAATTCTGCTATGTTATTCGTTGGAGACTCTACCCCTGCTATGATTGGTCGCAAGGGATTATTTTCTTTATGTACCTTGGGGTTTCCGTAAATCCTTGAAAAGAAAACCCTTTTTCCTGAAGAAATTTGTTGATGACATTATAATGTCAATGGAAGAAGAAGAGATAGAAGAATTGATAACAATATTTAACAATGGTGAGATAGATGAAAACCTGAGGTTCACGGTGGAAAGGGAGAATGAAGAACAATGGGTGCCCTTTCTCGACACGAAAGTGATGAGGATTGATTCACAAAAGGTTATTCTGGATTGTTACAAAAAGCCCACGTCTTCCAACAGGATATTACATTACAACTCTGGCCATAACATGAAGATAAAAATAAACACAGTAAACCAGATGAAACAGAGGATAGAAAGAATTTGCCATCCATCACTGATAAAAAAGAATTTTGAAGAACTAGAAAAAATTCTAATAGAAAATAGTTATCCCAAAAATTTGATAAAAAAAATTATATACTCATCAACAGCGATTGTGCAAGACGAAGGCGGACAAAGTGAGCATATAAACATAGAAAATAAAAATGTCCTTTATTGCACTTTACCTAACATCGATAATTTGACCGACAAGTTGGTGAGAGAACTCAGAAGTGACAGTGTGAAAATTGTAAAAAAATACACAAGAACAGTGGGAAATTTGTTCACAAAATCGAAGGATAGGGTAACAGTACATGAACAGTCAGATGTTGTTTATAAGATACCGTGTGCAGAATGCGAGCTCAAATATGTAGGACACACATCACAGTTGGTAAAAAACAGAATTGTAGGACATAAAAGCGATATAAAAAATCATCCAGAAAGATGCGCTCTAGCAAAACACAGTAATGATGCAGACCACAAAATAGATTTCGAACAGGTTTCGATAATGGCAAAGGAAAAAAATTATAAGAAACGTACTTTCATGGAAATGTTTTATATAAACGACGAGACCAATTCTATGAACAAAAAAACTGACACCAATAAACTGAATAAAATTTACACATATTTGATATCGCAGGAATGGCGAAGACCAAAAGAAACATATTTGGGACCACTGGACGGATAACGGACGGACGGCAGAGTGACGTGATGGTTGACAACTGAAATGTTTTTGAAGTGTTGAAAGGGTTGACATAAATAATGATATTGCGAAATACTCCCCATAAATATAATTTTAATGATCATTTAGAGAAAAAAACCTCGGTTTGTTGTAACTAGTTTGAACTTGTAATGTTGTATTGTATGTTCTGTTTTGTAATTGTTATTGTGACAATGTTTATATATTTTAGAGTCCCTGAAGAAGAATAAAATCATTATTCGAAAGCTTGGCTTAACAAAAAAGAGTAGTACATCATTTCTCACAATCAGTCTAATCCCCAATAAAAATCAACAAATTAAAGTACATCGAGACTGTCAAACAAAATTAAATAAAATATAAAGATGGGTTTCTTTGAAAACATTACAAGCAATTATGGACAGGATACTACTAACTGCTTAAAAAGATGGAGTAAAACTAATATCAAGTTAAGTTCGCTGAGAAACAGGCTAAAGTTTCTATTAGAATGTAAAAGAAGAGGATTGAGCCCCTCCCATATAACACATAGCATGGTAAACCTTACAAACCTATTGGAAGGAAACAATGGATATTTTTTCAGCAAGATGAACAGATTAGGGAATCATATCACGGTCAAAATGCTAAGGTTGGAAATAGCACACACAAATTGGTCAATTGATAAAATGCAGAAGATTCTTACCCACGAGAAAAAAAGAGCTAATGATAAACTACCTGGAAACATCGTCACTGAGTTTAAAAGGAGACAAAGAATAAATTATAACAAGGAATTTCATAGGACAAGAATGAGAAATATAAAAAAGATTGAATTGTTAGAAATAAATCAGCTAAAAGAATTAAGAACACAGGAGAATTGGTTAATAAATTTGACAGAGGAGGAGATCCCTGACAATGTGAGGAAAATATTAGCGTTAGGACCAAAATTCGCACTGCCGGTAACACCTGAAAATTTAAAAATGGAATCTTTACTAGCGGATGTGGAATATGCAATATCCGGATTGGAAGAAAAAAACAGAGATCTATATCGTGCAAAGATAACAAGTATCATAACAAATTATGTCCATTCAAGTAGGGACATGAAATTTCCCATAAATAAATATTTCAATGATGCTTATTATTACCTAAAGCATAATGAACAACTAATGGTCACACAGAGCGACAAAGGAGGTGTAACTGTGGTCATGAGTAAAAATGAATACCAAAAAAAACTCACTGATCTATTAAAAGATGAAGAAAGTTTTACAGAGCTAAAAAACAACCCAACTCACACTATACAAACACAATCGAACCAAATTTTCAAAAAATTATCCGATAAAAATGTCATTACCAAGGAAGATGAAAAGAGGTATAAAAAATATAATTCAACTTGCCCAAGGATTTACGGAAACCCCAAGGTACATAAAGAAAATAATCCCTTGCGACCAATCATAGCAGGGGTAGAGTCTCCAACGAATAACATAGCAGAATTTTTAGCTAACATGTTGACCAGAGCTTATGACAAAGATAATGAATTTTATGTAGCAGACACTTTTCATTTTGCGAACTCCATGAAAGATCTTGTGTTGCCTAATGGTTACGTGTTACTGTCGCTAGATGTGGAAAATCTATTCGGTAATATGACAAAAAAATTGATTATTGAAGCTATAGAAGACAGTTGGTTAAAAATACAACCCCATACAAATGGCATCATGAGAGAGGAATTTCTAAAGATGGTGGAATTTGTCATTGATAACAATGTTTGTGTTTTTCAAGGAAAATATTATAAACAAAAAAAAGGATGCGCTATGGGCTCAAAACTCAGTCCTATTTTATCTCTATACGTCATGGACTATATACTAAAAAAGAATCTACCCAAATTGAAAAGAAAACCCTTTTTCCTGAAGAAATTTGTTGATGACATTATAATGTCAATGGAAGAAGAAGAGATAGAAGAATTGATAACAATATTTAACAATGGTGAGATAGATGAAAACCTGAGGTTCACGGTGGAAAGGGAGAATGAAGAACAATGGGTGCCCTTTCTCGACACGAAAGTGATGAGGATTGATTCACAAAAGGTTATTCTGGATTGTTACAAAAAGCCCACGTCTTCCAACAGGATATTACATTACAACTCTGGCCATAACATGAAGATAAAAATAAACACAGTAAACCAGATGAAACAGAGGATAGAAAGAATTTGCCATCCATCACTGATAAAAAAGAATTTTGAAGAACTAGAAAAAATTCTAATAGAAAATAGTTATCCCAAAAATTTGATAAAAAAAATTATATACTCATCAACAGCGATTGTGCAAGACGAAGGCGGACAAAGTGAGCATATAAACATAGAAAATAAAAATGTCCTTTATTGCACTTTACCTAACATCGATAATTTGACCGACAAGTTGGTGAGAGAACTCAGAAGTGACAGTGTGAAAATTGTAAAAAAATACACAAGAACAGTGGGAAATTTGTTCACAAAATCGAAGGATAGGGTAACAGTACATGAACAGTCAGATGTTGTTTATAAGATACCGTGTGCAGAATGCGAGCTCAAATATGTAGGACACACATCACAGTTGGTAAAAAACAGAATTGTAGGACATAAAAGCGATATAAAAAATCATCCAGAAAGATGCGCTCTAGCAAAACACAGTAATGATGCAGACCACAAAATAGATTTCGAACAGGTTTCGATAATGGCAAAGGAAAAAAATTATAAGAAACGTACTTTCATGAAAATGTTTTATATAAACGACGAGACCAATTCTATGAACAAAAAAACTGACACCAATAAACTGAATAACATTTACACATATTTGATATCGCAGGAATGGCGAAGACCAAAAGAAACATATTTGGGACCACTGGACGGATAACGGACGGACGGCAGAGTGACGTGATGGTTGACAACTGAAATGTTTTTGAAGTGTTGAAAGGGTTGACATAAATAATGATATTGCGAAATACTCCCCATAAATATAATTTTAATGATCATTTAGAGAAAAAAACCTCGGTTTGTTGTAACTAGTTTGAACTTGTAATGTTGTATTGTATGTTCTGTTTTGTAATTGTTATTGTGACAATGTTTATATATTTTAGAGTCCCTGAAGAAGAATAAAATCATTATTCGAAAGCTTGGCTTAACAAAAAAGAGTAGTACATCATTTCTCACAATCAGTCTAATCCCCATTAAAAATCAACAAATTTAAGTACATCGAGACTGTCAAACAAAATTAAATAATATATATATATATATATATATATATATATATAAACAAAATTGGTTTTATCGGGTATGTGGTCTAATTCCAAGTAAAACAGCCAATAAGCTCTGTGTTGATCTTTATTTCTCAATATTTCGTTGACAGTTGTCAACTTCTTCAGGAGAAACTGCAAAATAATGAAACGTGAAACAAGACGAAAATACAAAACGGCATTACTTACAAGATGTAACAAAACATTAATCAATAATACAGACTGTAATCAACATTAACAATGACAAATTTCCAGAAATCAACATGAAAAATCTTCAGTCATCATACATTACATAGCTAACGGTGAAATGATATTACGCTGTAGGCACAATACGCCATCTCATGAGAAGATAAAATGAAGACCACAGAACCCTCTATGTTTTAATTCTCAAACTACTATAAAATATTCAAGATGTCACTATAAACCACACTCATACGGTCCGTGTCCGATTTAAAGTTCACTGCATTATGCTGCTTGCCAATCTGTAACATTTCGAGGAATAATCTATTTCTGTAATTCGAATCTGTCTCCAACACTCTAATACCATCAAACCCGAAATCAAAACTGTGCCCAGTTTCCTGGCAGTGTCTAACTAATGCACACGAGTTCTTTCCAATACGGCAATCACTTCTATGTTGGGTGATTCTTTGTTTCAACCATTGTTGCGTTTGGCCTACGTAACAACCATCACAATGTTGACATGAGATCTTGTACACTGCATTAGTGCATAATTCTATTGGTGTCCTTTCCTTGGTCCTCGAGAACAGGTCACCTACCTTCGTCAAATTATATTTGGCTAGTTTGATGTCTTCAAATTCATTTAAAACTCCTATAAGGTTGGGTGTCAGATTTTTAACGAATGGAATCCTCATGAATTTAAAATTGTTTGTTTGTTCAGTAGTTGTTGTCGACCTTGATTCCCTATTGTGTATCAATCTGTTAAGGATATTTTTAGGGTAACCGTTATTATAAAAAATCTCAAATAACCTACGTAGGTTCTTCTTCAGCAAAGATTCATCTGAGATATAGCATACTCTATTTTTTTTAATTCTTTAATGATGTTAATTTTTTGATTATAAGGGTGCTGGGAGTGAAAATTTATGAATCTGCCCGATGCAGTGGGCTTCTGGTACCAATCCAGAAAAATCCTATTATTTTCACCTCTAATTACTCGAGTATCGAAGAAAGGTAGGCTGTTATCACTTTCAACTTCCATAGTGAATTTCAAATTTTCGTTAAATCCATTGAATGTATCCAAAATGAACTCTGTTTTATCCGCTGGAATTGCACAAAACAGATTGTCAACAAACTTATAAAAGAAGGGTATGTGGAACCAAATTGTTGGCAAAATCATGTCCAATAGATAATCCAAGATAATGGTTGCCAAAATGGCACTCAACGGTGACCCCATTGGTGTGCCGAATATCTGTTCATAAAATTCACCGTCAAAGACAAAGTATGTATTATTAAATATGAATTCAATGATCCCAAGGAAACTCTCCCTGCTTAAGGTAGTGTGGGGTTTTATTAGATCCCAGTTTTTTCGCAGAACTTCCAATGTGAGATCCAATGGGATATTCGTAAAAAGGGATACTACGTCCAATGAAATCAGAATGTATCCTTCTGGCAGGGTTACATCCCTCATTTTGTCAACAAACGCAAACGTATCTTTAATGTTATATTCATTTCTATCATGGAATGAAACTTTCAAGATGTCAGCGATAAATTTTGAAATCTTATATGTTAATGTATTAATAGAACTTACTAGTTTGGGCCCACGGATCCGCCTTTTTGGTAGATCAATATTATCGGTAGATCAATATTGAATGTAGATTCGCATTTTTATACAAAAGAGGCCAATAGTGGGTAAGAAGAAAACTTTTTTTGACAGGTGTCAAACTCTATGACGGACATCGACAACCATAGAATGTCACAACTTGACACTCGTGTCACTCTATGACGGACATCGACAACCATAGAATGTCACAACTTGACACTCGTGTCACTCTATGACGGACATCGACAACCATAGAATGTCACAACTTGACACTCGTGTCACTCTATGACGGACATTGACAACCATAGAATGTCACAACTTAACACTCGGGTCACTCTATGACGGACATCGACAACCATAGAATACAGGGGTCAAACTCTATGACGGACATCGACAACCATAGAATGTCACAACTTGACACGTTCGTGTCACTCTATGACGGACATTGACAACCATAGAATGTCACAACTTGACACTCGTGTTACTCTATGACGGACATCGACAACCATAGAATATAGGTGTCAAACTCTATGACGGGCATCGACAACCATAGAACGTCACAACGTGACACTTGTTTGTTCCACCGCTATGAAGGAACATAGATATCATTCGTGCAGGGATATAATAGACATGTCTATTTCATTGTATCTCACTCTGACACATTGCACTATGTCGTGGAACGTGTGTCTTTCGCTCATTCATGTGGAATGTGGATATCTTCGACCATAACCTCACACTCTCACGTGAAATCTTTCGATCACTTTATTCCGTTTTCTTCAAGTCCCGAATATCATTGTTAATTCTCAATCGTATCTCGGAACCGAACTGAGAATATTCCAGTGTAATATTTCCATCGTCGTTATCTATTTTCTTGTCGTCCCTCGAAATATACGTAACCTCTACGTTTCCTGCGAACTTCATAATCCTAACCAATGAAATGGCTTTGTGACCGACAACGAAACAGCTGACTTCTTTATTGACATCGGTGAAACAACGAATGAAATAGAAAATTAACGTTTTTGGAATTTTCAACATCTCGAGAGCCACTACGTTAGTTATTTTGAAGAGTGGAATATGCAGATACAATAATTATGCTTACCTCGATTCGATTCTCTTTCACTCAAGTTCTTTTCCGAAGTTAAATGGAAATAATACTTTGAGAATAAAGAACGTTGGGAATTGTTGGATTAAAAGTCAAAAAATTCAAGATTATAACGATTATTTATTGTTAATTCAAAGGCTACAATGTATACAATGGAATAGTTACAAAATGCAATTATTGATATATCAGTTTGGTACACTTTAAATTATTTCATTTCCATCTATCCTTTTCAACTGTGAAGAATCAGCCATTTGGTCCTCTTCTGTATTATTAGATTGCAGTGTTCACGGAATTACTCCGGGAGAAAAAATCTTGAAATTCCACCGAAGCTTCTTGTTCAATTTTTCTTCACAAATCTGCATTCATATTTCATCGTCTTCTTTTTTGCAGGAGGTCTTTTTCAGTCAAAAACATCCGGGATATCCATTCCCATGAAAACAGAGATTTCCACAGGCGTTCTCAAAAAACCCTGTAGGAAAATCCTCACCTTGATTCCATTTCATTTGAAATCAATGCTAAAACGTCCTAATTGTAACGTGTCATTTTTCGATACACTCGGAATAAGGCTAGGTATCATTCGGTCAAAAATATCCAAGATATCGATTCCCATAAAAGCATGAAGAGTTCCACAAAGACATCCTGAAAAAATTCAAACATCACATTCTGTACGACAATCCCATATTTACATACTTACTGCTACATTCCTACGTTTCAGTTCCATTTTTTCTATAAATTACCACTCTCGAAAATTCGTCACGAAAACATTCTGCGAAGCCAATATGGCGGCATATGACATGCTCATTTGTTCAAAGCGTAGATGCATAGAATGCATGTCAAAGCTCTCCAATTTTATGGACGATATCCACAGAACCTACTAAAACTTCACGTCACCCGTGAGCTGTGACGTCTCGAAACGTCGAAAAAACCCAACCTAAAAACGGACATCTGTGCGTCCCGTCAATCTTTGAAGGCCGTTGTCAAGAACCCTAACCTACATTTAATGTGAAAAGTCATCGAAATGACTGAAATTCTCTGGTTTTGTCGATTTTTTCTGGCCGGATCGGAAAATTTACCGTTTTCGAGAAACGTCAAAACTTTTCGAATTTCTTGCGGACACCCGGAGGACCGCGTCGAAAAACGGTTTTCATCTGTCGCCGAACGGGGATATGGGGCTCCGATCGAAAAAAAGAAACCGTCGGCTGGGGGCCTCCGAAGGTCCGAAAAGTGTCGGACCGATTCGGTCCATCGGTCGATTTCGACCTTTTTCGCGAATTTTTTTAAAATACTTCCCGAACTCGGAAAAAAAATCCAAAGACACTCGCGGGAGCCCCCGTCCTTCCCCTCTCCGGCGCCACCGTCGCCTCCTCGCCGGGGGTCGCGAGCGACCCCCGCGATCGGCTTCGCCGATCGCCTTTTAAAGCCTCCTCAAAACTTTACCCCGTTCTGTGTTCCTTATTAAATTAAATAATAAGACTAGTTTGGGCCCGGCGATCAATATTTTCGATAGATTCGCCTTTTTTGATAGATACGCCTTGTCGATAGATCAATCTTTGAAGTTGGATTCGCATTCAACTGTAAAAGAAACCAATAGTTAGGCAAGGTAAAAAATTTTTTGACAAATGTCAAACTCTATGAAGTAACCTTGACAACCATAACCCAAAAAAGTATGGTCTCGAAAAACCAAAATTCTATTCGATGAAAATGTCAAAATGTTCTGTGCACGCATATTTTGTGATCCGCCTCGAAAGCTCTATGGAAAGACAATCCCAAAAAAGACCCGGCCAAAATTTCACGAAAAGAAAACGAAATCTCACCCCAAAACACCAAATGCTTCTCCTATTTGAAAATTTCCATATTGAACACTCCCAATATCAGTTTGGTACGCTGTATCCTTTTCAACTTTGAAAAATCAGCCATTTGGTCCTCTTTTGTATGATAAGATTGCTACACAGGCATTCTGAAAAAGAAATCTTAAGTCAATATCACATTTTGCACAACATTTCCATATTTACATACCTATTCGTTCAAAAAAATCTAGGTTTCGGCATCTTTTTTCTCAATATCGCCACAGTTCTACAAAAACTGTCTGAAAATTTGAAATGGCGACTTTCAAATGTGTATTTTATCTTTGTTACCTCGGATACGAAAATATCGGTTTCATTTCAGCCATCTGCGAAACAATTTATGTAACAGTAAAGTTTCTACTGCTGCGCCATCAACTATAATTATTAGGAACATGATGGCCATGCATTCTTCATGAATCGTTGAAATTAATAAATTATACGCAAATCAACTGAAAAAAAGTTCGATTTCAATAAAAGAAAGTATAATAAAGTTAATCTCGACTACTTACATTGTTTTCCACCCATTTATTCGACCTGAAAGCTCAAATCAAAAATGTCATCCAAAATTTCACAAAATCCTGGGAAAATCGGGAAATTCCATCACAAACCACTCGAAAAACGACGTAAGACATGAGATCCTAGTAGATCGGGGCTTTATTCAATTCCAAATACTCGATTTTCACCTTTTCGTTCGGCTGGAGAAAGAAAATTCGAAATTCATTCAAAATTCCACAAAAACCTGGGAAAAACGGGAAATTTCATTACGAACCTTTTAAAAGCGATCATAATGGGCCCCCAGCTGCTTCATTTTATTCGAAAAACTCGATTTTCAGTTCCCCACGGCAAACGTCCTGTCAAAACATACCTACGTGATGGAATTTGTTCATAACTTTCTGAAAATCCACAATCTAACTTGAATCTTGGTCTCGATCGTTTAAACAAAGTCCAAATAACACGTTTTCCCTCGTTTCAACCTGCAAAAAGACCCATAAATAAGCGAAATCGGTCTAAGTTCTACCTTCTTCGCACTAACGTCAACATTCGGAATTTGCTCGAAAATCATCAAAATGCTTCGGAAATCCGAAAAATATCATCGGCATCTACCTCACGATGCTCCATCCGAACCATTCAAGAAGATATCACCCCATTTATCAGGATTTTCGTTCAATTTTATCTTCATCCGTACATGTCAAAATGTAAACATTTCATCCAGCTTCCGAAAATGCCTTATCCGGCCGGAAATTTAGCTGAAAATGAAAAACAAACGTTAATCTTCGATAATCGACCGAATACCTACCATCAAACGACGATTAAACAGCAAAATTCTGCATTTTAAAAAATTACGTCGGTCCTGTGAAATTTCGAACGTCAACTGACCCCATCCATTCTTTGGCGCATCGATGATTCCCAAACTCTATGATGGACATCGACAACCATAGAATGTCACAACTTGACACTCGTGTCACTCTATGACGGACATTGACAACCATAGAATGTCACAATTTGACACTCTATGACAGACATCGACAACCATAGAATACAGGTGTCAAACTCTATGATGGACACCGACAACCATAGAATATCACAACTTGACACTCGTGTCACTACTCTATGACGGACATCGACAACCATAGAATACAGGTGTCAAACTCTATGACGGACATGGACAACCATAGAATATCACAACTTGACACTCGGTTCACTCTATGACGGATATTGACAACCATAGAATGTCACAACTTGACACTCGGTTCACTCTATGACGGACATCGACAACCATAGAATACAGGTGTCAAACTCCATGACGGACATCGACCACCATAGAATGTTACAACGTTACACTTGTATGTTCCACGGCTGTGAAAGAACATAGATATCATTCGTGCAGGGATACAATAGACATGTCTATATCGTGCAGGGATACAATAGACATGTCTATTTCGTGCAGGGATACAATAGACATGTCTATTTCTTTATTGTATCTCACTCTGACACATTGCACTATGTCGTGGAACGTGTGTCTTTCGCTCATTCATGTGATTATCTTCGACCATAACACTCTCACGTGAAATCTTTCGATCGCTTTATTCCGTCTTCTTCGAATCCCGAATGTCATTGATAACTCTCAATCGTATCTCGGAACCGAACTGAGAATATTTCAGTGTAATATTTCCATCGTCGTCATCTTTTTTCTTGTCGTCCCTCGAAATAAACGTAACCTCTACGTTTCCCTCGAACTTCCTAATCCTTACCAATGAAATGGCATCGTGACCGACAACGAAACAGCCGACTTCTTTATTGACATCGGTGAAACAACGAATGAAATAGAAAATTAACATTTTGGGAATTTTTAACATCTCGTTATATTCAAGAATGGAATATGCAGATACAGTAATTATGCTTACTTCGATTCGATTCTCTTTCATTCAAGTTCTCTTTCGAATGTAAATGTAATTGATACTTCGAGAATCAAAAACTTTGATAATTGTTGAATTAAAATTCAAAAAATTCAAGATTATAACGATTATTTATTGTTTATCAAACAAAGGCTACAATGTATACAATGGAATAGTTACAAAATGCAATTATTAACATATCACTTTGGTACACTTTAAATTCTTTCATTTCCATCAGCCAGGGGGTCCTCTTCTGTATTTTTGGATTGCACTGTTCACGGAATTACTCTGCGAGGGGCGGGGAACAATTGGCCATTGCTGAAAAAAATCGTTATTTTGAAAAACAGTCATACAGAAAAAATTTCGTGACTTGTGGCCCTAAGGAAAGAAGCAGCAACTTTCGAGGCTGTCTTGAGGAGAGCCCCTGCGGGGCTCATTCAACACAAAGTTTAATTATTACATGTGGTCTTCGGCCACAGCTGAATTGGCAGCTCCCTTCGGGAGCTGCCCGAAAAATAGTTGAAATAATGTAAAATTCTCATTCTTTTCAAAATACTCTAGGTATTTTTCGTTAATCTGGCAGAAACCTATAAATGCAGAATGAGAATCTTCCGAATAACATTCAACTCTTGCACTCACCTTGAATTTTGTTCATTTATCCACGTTTCAAAAGAGTTTTCCATGAATTCTTTCACTTTCAATGTCACGTTAAAAATGCAGCCCAAGTTCCTTCAAACACTGCCAGGTGGCCCTGTTCTATATTATTGGATTGCACTGTTCACGGAATTACTCTGGAATTTTCCAATTCTCCTTTCAGAAATCTGCATCATTTCTGCATTCCCACGAAAATCCTCCAAGAAATCCATCCGAATAGCAATTCCTCCGTCCAAATTCAGTCATATTTTTCCAGTTTCAAACAATCATTTCAAGAAAAAACAACCTGAAAGAAAGAAAATTCGAAATTTGTCAAAAAGTTTCACACAATCCTTGGAAAACCGGGAAATTACATTCGAAATCTTCGGAAAACATGAAATTGGGCCCCCCAACGTTTTTCGTTCATGCTCACCTCGATTTTCCTCAAAAACGATGTGGGATTTCTGATTTCATCGTCTTCTTCTTTGCAGGAGGTCTTGTTCAATTTTTCTTTCACAAATCTGCATAATTTCTGCATTTCCACGAAAATCCTCCAAGAAATACCTCCGAAACTGTCGAATAGCAATTCCTTCGTCCAAATTCAGTCAAATTTTTCCAGTTTCAAACGATCGTCTCAAAAAAAAACAACCTGAAAGAAAGAAAATTCGAAATTTGTCAAAATGTTCTACACAATCCTTGGAAAACCGGGAAATTATATTCGAAATCTTCGAAAAACATGAAATTGGGCCCCCCAACGTTTTTCGTTCATGCTCACCTGAATATGTTTCAATTCTCCTCGATTTTCCCCAAAAATGATAGAAATTTGCTAAAATCATTCACACGTCGTTGAGAAATGATGTGAGAATTCATATTTCATCGTCTTCTTCTTTGCAGGAGATCTTTTTCATTCCAAAACATCCGGTATATCCATTCCCATGAAAACAGAGATTTCCACAGCCATTCTGAAAGAAAATCTAAAATTAATATCACGTTTCGCACGACATTTCCAGAATTACATACCTATTCGTTCAAAAAAATCAAGGTTTCAGCATCGTTTTTCCTCAATATCGTCACATTTCTACAAAAACGGTCTGAAAATCCGAAATGGCGACTTTTAAATGTGCATTTTGTCTTGGTTACCTCGGATACGAAAATATCGCTTTTATTTCAGCCATCTGCGAAAAAATTTATGTTGTAACAGTAAAGATTCTACTGCTGCGCCATCTATTATGAGCATTAGGAACATGCTGGCTGTGCATTCTTCGTGAATCGTTGAAATTATACGCGAATCAACTGAAAAAAAGGTCAATTTCAATAAAAGAACGTATAATAAAGTTTATCTCGACTACTTACATTGTTTTCAACCCATATGTTCGACCTGAAAGCTCAAATTGAAAATTTCATCCAAAATTTCACAAAATCCTGGGAAAATCGGGAAATTCCATCACAAACCACTCGGAAAACGACGTAAAACATGAGATCTGTGCAGATCGGAGCTTTATTCAATTCCAAATACTCGATTTTCACCTTTTCGTTTGGCTGGAAAAAAAAATTACGAAATTCATTCAAAATTTCACAAAAACCTGGAAAAATCGGGAAATTTGTAAACAAACCTTCGGAAAACGTATTGAAACATGATATCCGATCATAATGGGCCCCCAGCTGCTTCATTTTATTCCAAAAACTCGATTTTCATTTCCCAATCTGTCAAAATATACGTGCTGGAATTTGTTCATAACTTGCTTAAAATCCACAATCGAGCTTGAATCTTGGTGTCGTTCGTTCAAAAAAAGTCCAAATAACACGTTTTCCCTCGTTGCAACCTGAAAAAAGACCCATAAATAAGCGAAATCGGTCCAAGTTCTACCTTCTTCTCACTAACGTCAACGTTCGAAATTTGCTCGAAAATGGTCCAAATTTTTCTGAAATCCGAAAAATATCATCGGTATCTACCTCACGATGCTCCATCCGAACCATTCAAGAAGATATCGCACCATTTATCAGGATTTTCCATCAATTTTCTCTTCATCCGTACACGTCAAACTGTAAACATTTCATCCAGCTTCCGAAAATGCCTTATCCGGTCGGAATTTTAGCTAAAAACGATAAACAAACATTAATCTTCGATAATCGACAGAATACTTACCATCAAACGACGATTAAACGGCAAAATTCTGCATTTTAATAAATTACGTCGGTCCTGTGAAGTTTCGAACGTCAACTGACTTGAACGAATTTTTTGGGGCCTCGATGGTTCCGCGGCCCGATCGTCAACTGTGACGTCTCGAAACGTCGAAAAAACCCAACCTAAAAACGGACATCTGTGCGTCCCGTCAATCTTTGAAGGCCGTTGTCAAGAACCCTAACCTACATTTAACGTGAAAAGTCATCGAAATGACCGAAATTCTCTGGTTTTGTCGATATTTTCTGGCCGGATCGGAAAATTTACCGTTTTCGAGAAACGTCAAAATTTCGGGAATTTCTCGCGGACACCCGGAGGACCGTGTCGAAAAACGGTTTTCAACTGTCGCCGAACGGGGATATGGGGCGCCGATCGAAAAAAAGAAACCGTCGGCTGGGGGCCTCCGAAGGTCCGAAAAGTGTCGGACCGATTCGGTCCATCGGGCGATTTCGACCTTTTTCGCGAATTTTTTTAAAATACTTCCCGACGTCGTAGAGACTCGAGAGAGCCCTCGAAATCTCGGCCGTTTCTTCGACTTTCCGACGCCCCCCTCCCCTCCCCCGACCGAGGCCGCTAGCGGCCTCGGTCGCGGCTTCGCCGCGACCCCAAAAACGTCCCTCCACAAATTTGACAACCCTTCTATGGTTCGGTCATAGAATTTCACTATTTAATTAATATATAGACTAGTTTGGGCCCACGGATCCGCCTTTTTGGTAGATCAATATTTTCGATAGATTCGCCTTTTTTGATAGATTCGCCTTTTTTGGTAGATTCGCCTTGTCGGTAGATCCACCTTCAAAGTTAGATTCGCATTCATCTGTAAAAGAAACCAATAGTTAGGTATTGACAAATGTCAAACTGTATGAAGTAACCTTGACAACCATAATCCAAAAAAAGTATGGTCTGGAAGAACCAAAATTCTATTCGATGAAAACGTCGAAATGTTCTGTGCACGCATATTCTGTGATCCGCCTCGAACACTCTATGCAAAAAGAACCCCAAAAAAAACCCTCGCCCAATATTCACGCATTCGCTCTCCATTGAAAGCGAAAATGTCAAAATATTCTATGCACTCTATGCGAGAAGAACCCCAAAAAACCCCCGGCCCAATATTCACTCACCCCAAAAACTCAAATGCTTCTTCAATTCGAATATTTCCACAAAACACTCCCAATATCATCGACATCCCTGTATTGATTTTCGTTAAACATGGGAACCTGCGAAAGTAAAAGAATGACTATGACGAAAAACCCTGTATGAAAATCCTCACCTTCATTCATTTCATTTGTAATAACTGCTCAAACGTCCTAATTGTAACTCTCTAAATTTTCGATAAAGTTGTAATATCTTGAAAATGATATCAGATATTGTATTTCCACATTTCTTGTCCACAGTCTATTATTCGGTCAGAAATAATCAAAACATCCATTCTCATAAAAGCTTCCAACACACATCTTATAATGAAATGTGGCTTGCGGGCCCTGCGGCCAAGATATCTAATGTCATGTTAAAAATTGACCCCATTTCCATCCAAATAGTTTTAAATTTCTGCTAAAATCAGAAAACTTTATTGAATCGAGGATAATATATACACAATTCACCCAAAAAACGAAATTTATTCAAAATCTTGCATTTCTCTGACTGGCGGTCACCCATCCAAGTGCTAACCGCGCCGGCGCTGCTTCGCTCCAAATAACTCGTACATAGATTGCATCGACCTGAGCCTTTACGCCCGAGTGTCTTTGCTATAAAATATAAGATGATATATAATTTGGCAGATTTTTTCACGTCAAATTATCCAAATTTTAGGCAACGGCTTCCTTTCCATTTATTCGAAAGACAACATAAAAGAACATTCTGAAACTGAATTGCCAACATACCTGCAATTTGCTGTCCAGAAATACCATTCGAAATAAATGCTTAATAATGTCGTCGTGATTGCAAGTTACATTTTCCAATTCACTTGGAATATCCCGAAAATGATATCAGATATCGTATTTCATCATGATCTGTTCCATAGGCTATCATTCAGTCGATAATATCCAAGATACCAATTCTCAAAAAAAAACATTAAGATTTCCACAAAGACATCCTGAAGAAAGTTAGAGTTTAACATTAAATTTTGTACGACAATCCCATATTTACACACTTTCTGCAACATTCGTTCAAAGATCTACGATTTATCGTTTCTTCTAGAAATTTTCAACGAAAACATTATGCAAAGGACAGGTATCAAACTCTGTGACGGACATTGTCAACCATAGAATGTGACACTCGTGTCACTCTATGACGGACATCGACAACCATAGAATACAGGTGTCGAACTCTATGACGGACATCGACAACCATAGAATGTCACAACTTGACACTCTATGACGGACATCGACAACCATACAATACAGGTGTCAAACTCTATGACGGACATCGACAACCATAGAATATCACAACTTGACACTCGTGTCACTCTATGTCGGACATCGACAACCATAGAATACAGGTGTCAAACTCTATGACGGACATGGACAACCATAGAATGTCACAACATGACTGTCGGTTCACTCTATGACGGACATTGACAACCATAGAATGTCACAACTTGACACTCGTGTCACTCTATGACGGACATCGACAACCATAGAATACAGGTGTCAAACGCTATGACGGACATCGACCACCATAGAATGTTACAACGTTACACTTGTATGTTCCACGGCTGTGAAGGAACATAGATATCATTCTTGCAGGGATACAATAGACATGTCTATTTCGTGCAGGGATAAAATAGACATGTCTATTTCGTGCAGGGATACAATAGACATGTCTATTTCGTTATTGTATCTCACTCTGACACATTGCACTATGTCGTGGAACGTGTGTCTTTCGCTAATTCATGTGAATATCTTCGACCATAACCTCACACTCTCACGTGAAATCTTTCGATCGCTTTATTCCGTCTTCTTCGAATCCCGAATGTCATTGATAATTCTCAATCGTATCTCGGAACCGAACTGATACCTCTACGTTTCCCTCGAACTTCCTAATCCTTACCAATGAAATGGCATCGTGACCGACAACGAAACAGCTGACTTCTTTATTGACATCGGTGAAACAACGAATGAAATAGAAAATTAACATTTTGGGAATTTTTAACATCTCGTTATATTCAAGAATGGAATATGCAGATACAGTAATTATGCTTACTTCGATTCGATTCTCTTTCATTCAAGTTCTCTTTAGAATGTAAATGTAATTGATACTTCGAGAATTAAAAACTTTGGGAATTGTTGAAAAAAAATTCAAGATTATAACGATTATTTATTGTTTATTCAAAGGCTACAATGTATACAATGGAATAGTTACAAAATGCAATTATTAACATATCACTTTGGTACACTTTAAATTCTTTCATTTCCATCTATCCTCTTCAACTGCGAAAAATCAGCCAGGGGGTCCTCTTCTGTATTTTTGGCCAACCATGCTGGAAAAAATCGTCATTTTGAAAAACCGTCATACAGAAAAAATTTCGTGGCTTGTGGCCCTAAGGAAATTGTGCTGCAACTGTTAAGGCTGTCTTGAGGAGAGCCCCTGCGGGGCTCATTCAACACATAATTTAATTAATACATGTGGCCTACGGCCACAGCTGAATTGGCAGCTCCCTTCGGGAGCTGCCCGAAAAATAGTTGAAATAATGTAAAATTCTCATTCTTTTCAAAATACTTCAGTTATTAGTTATATTTATTGTAAACGTGCAGTTGGTCGCGTTATGCAAATTTATAGCAGAAGCCATCATATTGGTCGAAGTCAGCTGCTCCTTGGAAGATAATGATTCTGTATTACAGTTTGAAGAGGAAGAAGCAAAACGTTGAATATTTGCCATCATATTGTTCGAAGGCTCTTTGGAAGGTAATGATTCTGTATTACAGTTTGAAGAGGAAGAACCATTCAAATTAAGAATTTTAGTGGACATTTTTTTTCTGGTTAATAGATTCTTCCAAGTATCCCTCAGCAACAGCAGTTGACTTCCATCCTCCTAAACGTTTAATATTTGTGATACCTTCTCCACAATTGGCTAGGAAAGTAGCCGAGGAGCGCCTAAAACTGTGTCCTGTGTATAATTCCGGATTTTGTAGGCGTAAGTAAGCTGCAATTTCGGACGGTATTTTTCCTATTGTATTGATTCCGACAGGTTGAATCTTACATTTTCCCCGATTATACTTTATGAAAATTCGGCGATGAGGTATTTCCTTTGGACGTAAATTCATATATTTTCTGTATATGTTCAGAAAATATCCATTATTGGTGTCTTGGGATATAACAAACGATCTTGGTGAATGATTTTTGGAGTCCTTAATATTGACGATGATCATGTCTCCTTTATCATCTATATCGTCGATGGTGAGTTTTGTAAGTTCCTCTCGTCTGCAGGCACCAGCCAATCTAAAAATTGTTACCAACTTCATCATCAAGTAAATTTCATCAGATGCCTCACTCATGAATTTTGTCATTTCCTCTTCATTAAAAGTTTTGGCCTTTTTTGGACGAAATCCTATATTCTGTCGTTTAATGAAGGCAGTTAATTTATGGAATTTTCCAATATCCAAATCCTGTTTCAGTTTACAAACACTCTTTATCATTGAATATCGGGACCATAATGTGTTTGGTCTCCAAATTTTGGACATTTCCAAAAAATACGCCGAAAACACTTCCTCCTTCCTCGGTTGAACCTTTTTGGAATTACACCAATCAATGAATTCTGAATATTGCTTCTCATATTTTATCTTCGACTTGGCCGGTAACAAATTTAAACTCGCTTCATAAGAAGCTGCTAATATTTCTTCGGGCAGGCCATCATCAGATCCCGAAGTATCCATTTTACCGGAGCGTACTGATTGAATTCGAGTTGATATTATTTATATTTAAACACAATTCCATAATATAATGACAATGTATTAATTCTTATTCACATGCCGTTTCCATAGTAACGTCGTCGGTGGCATAGAGATATATCATTATTCAGTTTATTCTTTAGAAATAGCGTGCGAGAAAAGCCCTTGCTAATCCATTACCACACGAATTTGCGTGCGGTAATGGAATAGCAGGGGTTTTTCCCACACTGTTTGGCAATGTGACTCTTTACGAATTGAAATACGTGCGGGAAAGAGAATGAAAGTGCACGCTTGTAGAAAAATATAATTTCCTTACTCCCTAACAGTTAGGGAATCTTGACTTTTTCTATGACAAATTTCGACTAGAATGTCAAAATTTCCTCGCGATTGCGTTATTTTTCTATATCACTAGATTGCGTTGCCCTATAACGACGCAATCGAGTGCGGGAAAGTAATTTCCGCTCAAGATAGGAACAATATTTTTTCTACAAGCGTGCACTTTCATTCTCTTTCCCGCCCGTATTTCAATTCGTAAAGAGTCACATTGCCAAACAGTGTGGGAAAAACCCCTGCTATTCCATTACCGCACGCAAATGCGGGCAAGGGCTTTTCTCGCACGCTTTTTCTAAAGAATAAACTGAATAATGATATATCTTTATGCCACCGACGACGTTACTATGGAAACGGCAAGAGAATAAGAATTAATACATTGTCATTATATTATGAAATTGTGTTTAAATATAAATAATATCAACTCGAATTCAATCAGTACGCTCCGGTAAAATGGATACTTCGGGATCTGATGATGGCCTGCCCGAAGAAATATTAGCAGCTTCTTATGAAGCGAGTTTAAATTTGTTACCGGCCAAGTCGAAGATAAAATATGAGAAGCAATATTCAGAATTCATTGATTGGTGTAATTCCAAAAAGGTTCAACCGAGGAAGGAGGAAGTGTTTTCGGCGTATTTTTTGGAAATGTCCAAAATTTGGAGACCAAACACATTATGGTCCCGATATTCAATGATAAAGAGTGTTTGTAAACTGAAACAGGATTTGGATATTGGAAAATTCCATAAATTAACTGCCTTCATTAAACGACAGAATATAGGATTTCGTCCAAAAAAGGCCAAAACTTTTAATGAAGAGGAAATAACAAAATTCATGAGTGAGGCATCTGATGAAATTTACTTGATGATGAAGTTGGTAACAATTTTTGGATTAGCTGGTGCCTGCAGACGAGAGGAACTTACAAAACTCACCATCGACGATATAGATGATAAAGGAGACTTGATCATCGTCAATATTAAGGACTCCAAAAATCATTCACCAAGATCGTTTGTTATATCCCAAGACACCAATAATGGATATTTTCTGAACATATACAGAAAATATATGAATTCACGTCCAAAGGAAATACCTCATCGCCGAATTTTCATAAAGTATAATCGGGGAAAATGTAAGATTCAACCTGTCGGAATCAATAAAATAGGAAAAATACCGTCCGAAATTGCAGCTTACTTACGCCTACAAAATCCGGAATTATACACAGGACACAGTTTTAGGCGCTCCTCGGCTACTTTCCTAGCCAATTGTGGAGAAGGTATCACAAATATTAAACGTTTAGGAGGATGGAAGTCAACTGCTGTTGCTGAGGGATACTTGCAGTGGCGGCTCGTCAGGGACGGCAGGGTCGGCAGTGCCGACCCTATATATTTTATGTCCAGCCAAAATGTAAATTACTCTTTCTTCTGTTGAATTACTAAATTTATTATAATTATTGTATTTCCAAGACCTGTGTAAATAAAATTCTATAAATTATATTTGTATATCACTGATATATTTCAACTTCTTGGAAATACGCTCTTCCAATCTCAACGCCGAGCCGTTCAAATCAGTCCGAGAATTGAAAAGTGTACGTGTACGGGAAGACGAGAGCGCCAAGCATCGAACGCTTTCTATAGTCTGTTCAAATATAAGAGAATGTAAACAAACAAACCAAATCGGTTTGTTTTGCGCATACTAACAGCTTATTGGTCAAAGGGTGTTCTCTACAATTCTTGTCACGCCCCCAAAAGACTGCCAGGATCGTACTTAAAGCTTAGAACGGAATGTCGATAGAAGGTACAGGAGAGTTATGAAATTTGAATACAAGTGAATTTTTTGGATTTCTTTGTTACACCCTTGTAACCCTTGTAATTAGGTCCTTTAAAATTCGCAATGGTTATAACCTGATATATCTGAAGTAGGTACCTCAATTTGTCCCGGTTATAAATATTTGTTTGAATTGTACTTAACCCTTTGTCGGTTTCCGACGAGATTTCTGAAAAATAATATAAACGAAATCATCTATTGATTCCACCTAAGCAGAAATCCCAGTCGCTAAAAAGCATCGATTCAATAGACGATTTCGACATGAACTTAATTAGGAGAATAGTTCACGGTTTTTTTCTTAATGAAATTCCTACAATTTTGAAGGTTTTGGAAGTTGTTAATAACGATGACAGCCTGCCGAATTTAAAAAAAAACAACATTTTATAAATTATTGAAAAAAATGAAATTCAAATTCAAAAAACGTGGTCGTAATAGTTTATTGATTGATAGAGACGAAATAGTTGTTTGGAGGAGAAATTATTTGAAGAAAATTCGAGAATTTAGGGAGTAAGGCCGAAAAATTTATTACCTTGACGAGACATGGATAAATGCGGGATGTACAAAAAATTCAATATGGGTCGATGAATCGATTGGGTCCAACAGACAGGCTTTTCGAGAAGGTCTGTCAACTGGTCTCAAAAACCCAAGTGGAAAAGGAAAAGGACTGATTATATGTCATATAGGGGGAGAAGACGGATTTGTAGAGAACGGCCTATGGTTTTTCGAATCGAAAAAATCCGGAGATTACCATGAGGAAATGAACGGGGAATCGTTCGAAAAGTGGTTCTCAACAATTTTGCCAACTCTGGATCATAACGCTGTCATCGTAATGGGCAACGCCAGTTATCATTCGAGAAAAATGGAATCGATTCCGTCTTCTTCAACCCGCAAGGAAGATGTCAAAAATTGGTTGCTCAGTAAAAATATTTCCTTCGAAAATGATCTTTTGAAGGCGGAACTTCTTGCTCTGGTCAAGGCAAATAGAGGGAGGTATGAAAAATCAATTATAGATGAAATGGCCAATGAGACGGGAAGAACAGTATTGAGACTCCCACCATATCATTGCGAGCTGAATCCAATCGAGCTCATTTGGGCTCAAGTAAAAGGAAAAGTAGCTGCTCAGAACTCCTCATTTAAAATTGCTGAGGTTCGTAATTTGTTTCTGGGAGCTATAGGCTCGATTGGTGCTGATAAATGGAAGAAATGTTGTAACTGATGTCGAAGAAAAAATGTGTCAGCACGATAATATCATGGAGTCAACAATAGAGCGAGTGCTGGTGAATCTGGATGAAAGTGACACAGAAGAAGACCAACAAAATTCTGAATAATTTTTAATAGGGTAATACATAATATATTCTTTTGGACGCTGCATTATTTTTTTCAAACTTATGACATTTGTAATTTGAATATGTTGAATAAATGAATTTGAATTTGAGTTTATATGATTGTGTGAACTATCCTCGATCCGACCCTGGAGCCCTGAAATAAAGTCTCTACCTGAAGGAAGCCCTTCCCACCTCTGCGCGACTTTGTTTATTTTGATGTCTCTTATATTTGAACAGAGTATAGGGACCAAGTACGGCACGCTGCACCTGATTCGACGTTTCAATGAAATGCGAATACGAATGAGGCGAAACAATTTTAACTCGACTGTTTTCTGTTGAAATTTTATTCAGATAATGATAAATATTATAGTCGCCTCCTAGTTAATGCTTTTTCAAAATCGAAAATGCGATGTTTTCGTTGTTCGTTCCACCTCACAAATTTTAAGAGATAAATGTTGCTTTGAACGAATTTTTGTCGTATTTCGTACTTTTATAGACGAGGATTTTGAATATGATAGTACCTACTTATATGAATTACCGCCCAATACCACTATTTCCCGAAATTTTTAGCCGAGAAAAAAAATGCTGAACAGTAGCCGCAACACATCGCAGGGTCGGCAAATGGCATTATGCCGTACCTGAAACAAAGAGTAGACACAAGAGAAATCACTTAGGCTTGGCGGCAAACATCAGTTCTTCGACCTTGAATAATACTACGCCGATACAGGGCTGTTACTGGCACCCCTCGATTAGACCTCGTCATTCACAAATGACTTTCAAGGTCAAACAAACGATGTTCACGATTTCATTCATAAATAGGGGGAGTGAGGTCTCTTGTGTCTACTCTTTGCCTGAAATGCCTCGACTCGTATTATACACGAGGAACGATCGGATCGGGCCGATCGGGGTGCCTCGATTGTTTTCGTTCGGGATGCGGCTACAGACAATTCCTTTTCTGTTAGAGATGTGCATAAATCACGTATTTGACAAAAAATGGAGTAAAATGAATGGTGTTTATAATGCAGAAAAAAAATAATATGCAAGGCATTTGAAAAAATGAAGAAAAATCGATTTGAAATTCGTCATGTTGATAGTCTTTTTGTGGACTCTATATGCTGGAGATCCTTTATTATAGCTGGGTAGGATACTTTTAAGTCTTGTCTTTCAATCCATATAAAACTGTTATTGGTATATGTGAAAGGGTTCGTGAAATATAATTGGATAAAATAGCCTCTACAGGATATTTTTTTTGTCAAAATGGCCAATATTTCGAAAACTGTCGAATGAAAATATGTAAAAAGTATACGAAAGCATGCAGGAAGTTTCAGAGAATTGAAAAACACTATTGAATATAGGGTGTCCCATTTGAAAAAACAAAGTCACCCGCTATTCCTGTTTTGTGGGCCACCCGATATATTCGAAAATATTTTTAGGATGTGCTCTTCTTGGAGTATATCAAGTCCACATCAAAAAATTTTGACAAACTCAGTCGGTTACGCGTATATCGTCCGCTGCGGCACTAGTGGGACACCCTGTATATCTGCCGACCCAAGATAAAAGTTTACGAGCCGCCACTGGATACTTGGAAGAATCTATTAACCAGAAAAAAAAATGTCCACTAAAATTCTTAATTTGAATGGTTCTTCCTCTTCAAACTGTAATACAGAATCATTACCTTCCAAAGAGCCTTCGAACAATATGATGGCAAATATTCAACGTTTTGCTTCTTCCTCTTCAAACTGTAATACAGAATCATTATCTTCCAAGGAGCAGCTGACTTCGACCAATATGATGGCTTCTGCTATAAATTTGCATAACGCGACCAACTGCACGTTTACAATAAATATAACTAATAACTGAATATTTCTAATGAATATATTCATAATAATGGGAAGAAACAGAATGTACATAGATTCCTTATCAAAATTCATTTTTATGTGCTGTTAGTCTAGTTTTCTTTTCAATTAATAAAGAATTTATGAATATTATTACAGTTTAAATTTATTTCATAGGCTTGTAGTCTCTATGGACCGAAGGTCAACGATGAGAGTACAATGGTAACGACTTGTCAGAGACTTTTGTCATTCATGTGTATTTAGAATGATCAATTCACATTTGATCTGTGTGTTGAAATCGATCTCGTATAAGCGCTTGTAGAAAAAATATTGTTCCTAACTCGTGCGGAAAGTGTTTTTCCCGCACTCAACTGCTTACCCGAACTCCGCTTCGCGTCGTTCGGGTAACGGCAGTTTCGTGCGGGAAAATATCACTTTCCGCACTTGTTAGGAAAATAACTATTTTCTACAACCGTACCTATTATAAAATGAAAAAAACTTCTACACACCTTTGGCGAACATGTATTCGTCTTGACACATTGATTAACGACTTTGGGATCTATGGAAAATCATAGATCATGACATAGAAATGAATACACAGATCCATGTATGCCAGTCATAATTTTCGAAGGATGTCAAGTTCTCTTTGAAAATGCAATAATTTTCAAAACGAAAATCTGCGTTAATAATTAGTTTTACAGGGATGAAACGCAAAATTTGAAATATGTAACTAAATATATAAGTAAGTAGATTAAGAGATTTCATGTTGAAGGTATTACCTATTATACACAAATTCGACACATTTCCGCACTAGTGCGGAAAAGTGACACTTTCCGAATCGAAAACAATGCGGGAAAGTAGTTAGTTAAGCCCGGTTGTTAAAAAAATATTTTATTTCGAAAACTGGCATTGTTTTCGGGCAACCTTTAAGTTTAGAATAATTATAGAGTATAGAACATAGACATAGAGAATAGACTGAGAAAAATGGTGAATTTTCCGAAAATTATAATTTTTTTAAGGGTTGAATTTATGTAAAATGATGAAAAATTGTGTGATAATGTTTCTTCTTTCACTAAGAAATCGTTTTTAAAGTGGGAAAAATATAAGGGTGCTATTTGAAAAAATATCTGGGGGTAGTTTTTTCAGTGGTGGTAATTATAGAAACAGAATATTAACGATGGATTCTGGCAGAGTTATTGATGCCGTTTAAAAAACTTTTTGTTTGAATTTTCTACCTTGTCTGAGAGCCGAGATATTGGCTATTTGGAACATCTTGGGACACCCTGTAGATACCTACATCCTTAAATCCTTGAAGTTTGAAACCTTTCAACTTGATCTAAAATGTGGATATCCTTCAAGTTGGGTCGACCCAAAGTTGAATTTTATGTTGTTTACAAGCCACCTATTACTGAATTCCATTAATTTTCAGCTTCTTTTGTAAATATTTGGGCTGATGGCTATTGCTAAACGTAGAAACTCTTGTTTACCACATGGCTGGGAAATTATGAAAGAGATCAATAACTTCTTTCCGAATTCTATTCCACTTTCTTATCCCGATTCTGTTTTATGCCGTTCTATACTCAGACAAGGTTAATGAATTGGGGAATCTCGTATTTGAGAAGAAGCATGAAATTTATGATTTGAGGAAAATATGTTCTATAAAAAGTAACGCCATATGTCATGTTGCTATAAAAATTTCAACCTTAAAATTAGGCATTTCTCATATTCTACCTCACGTAAGTCATTTATTGAATTTTGGTCCCCAGAAATTGGTTTTTCTGGGTCAGTGGAAAATGCCTCTCATCATTCCTGTTGTTTTCGATATAATCGGAAATGCTGAATGTCCAGAAATATTTTAGCTGAACAGAGAAATTTGAGCAATCGCATAATACCAATTTTCGATTTCAAATAGGCCCAGTTCTCCAGAAACGTCTAATAGGCACTCGAATTTAGAACACCCTGTACCTATATATACTTGAAAATATAGATTTTATGATTTTAAAAAGCTCTGATAGATAAATATCATTTTTAATTCGTGAAAAATACTCATAACATACGTCTACTTCACCGTGTATTGATATTGATGTCTTTAAGGTTTAGAAAACTTCTGGAATTGCTGTTCGTTATTGTCTTTATATCGATAGTAGTACAATATTTCATAAATAAATATCATTCACATTTAGTCAATTTAGTGAAAAAGATCTTCAAAGAACCTATTCAATAATATCTCGCCCGATTCACTTCGACCTTAAGTTTCCGTTTGAAGATCCCCCTTCGCCCAATTCGCACAAGGGTTGAATAAACACAAGAAGACAGTTCAAGTTAGTCTGTACTTCTTCCGAAGTTCAACATTGATGATGAATCCAACCATTTATCGGTAACAGGTCTGCAGAGGTGGATGCGAAACGTCTCAAATCAGTCTTTACCCTGGAAATAATCTTCATCCCCTCCTTCTTTCACTTTATCGTCTCCAAATTAGTTTCATGGGGCGCCTAGCCGGCCTAGCGTCTCTCGCAGAATCTGCAAGATGCAGATACCTTGTTATTCTGGGGTGGAGTCTGATTTGGACCACGCCCTTGACTTCGCGTAGGAATATTCTATGTGTACAACCACCGGTAGAGGTCCTTCGAAAACAACATGCTTTTTCTCAGACCTCTGACGAGTGACGTTTCTAGCGATCTGACCGATCTATATTTTTATACATTGAAGTTGTCGCACTACGAATACTACGATGCTCATTTTAAGTTTGGGTTTTCAATAAGATGATTAGAATAATGGTGTAGGGACTCGTCAATTTTTGAATGGAATGACGTTCGACCAAATCGAAAATATTAGCAATGTTTCGTGGCGGTGCCGCAATATCATTTCAGTCATTCAGTGTATTTTCCGTTGTCAATTTGATTGATGTATCAACAGCTAGCTGATTTGCCAAAGTCAATTATGACATGACAGCAAAATGGCATCTTTTTATAATGAAAGTTTTATACTTTTCCTAAGAACTATTCATCAGGATGTCAAGAATATAAACACACATTATTGATTGGCAAAATTATCGACCATTAACACGGCATAAATGCCAATATTTAAAATAACTGATGATTGATTGATTGATTGATATAAGCTGACAAACATGAAACAAGAGACCGGGTTAGCGCTTGGCCTCCCTGTGACACTGCGACCAACTTGGGTCTATTGTATCACTCCTTCAGAGCCGGAGAGGCATTTGCCACGGGCGCAAACGACCTAGGGGCGCAAAATGTGAAATATGATATATTCCATTTTAAATAAAGATTGACTACAATCTCTATATTACAGAGTGGCGTATTTACCAGTTTACAAAGTAGAGAGACACGTAGTTAACGTAAAGGTACGATTCCACCAAAACCGTGTGCCGCACAAATGTTTACGAACATTTTGTGCTGCACTCCAGTAGTTCGCGTACAAGCTGTGAACACATTTAACGTCCGTTTCCACCGGTACAGCTGTGTGTAACTTTTGTGCGCGCACAGTGCAGCACACCGTATACACGAACAAGTTCTCAATATTATGCCTTCCGTCAATAGTTGAAAATATGGAGGATCAAGAAAATGTTGTGCTTTGTAGTGCAGCTGTACAGGGTATCCCAAATTCGATGATCACTGAGAGCATCTCGAGAACCGTAAGGGTTAGAGAAAAGATGTTCATCTCTTTTTTCAAAATAATCCATTGCCAGCAAACAGATCCGAGATATTTGAATTGGTTCTCGAGTTACAGGGCGTTTCTGAAAAATTGATGTTTCATATATTTCGCTATACATATCTTGTTTTCTGTTGGAGATATCACGAAAGTTCCAAAAAGTTTTCTTTTGTAATTCCTATTGCCTAAATAAAATATCTCCAAATATAAGACAAATCTTTATATACAAGCTGTCCCAAATTCAAGTGAAGACGAAAAACTCAATATCTTTGAAACGGATCAGATTTTCGAAAAACCGTTTACAGGATGATACTCGGTGAATCTGCTGCTAAAAAGCAATGATCAAAAATATAGGGTGTCTCTTTAAAAAACATAAACTTTTCTCTCTAGCACTTGGACGGCGAATAACTCTTCGGATCAGATGGAAGCAGCGTATAGGCAATAGAAATTATAAAGGAAAACTTTTTGAAAATTCGTGATATCTCCAATTCTCCAACAGAAAACGAGATATAGGGAAATATTTGAAACAGCAATTTTTCAGAAACGCCCTGTAACTCGAGAACCAATTCAGATATCTGCTTGCTGGCAATTGATTATTTTGATAAAAGAGATTGGAAGTCCTTGAACATTTTTTCTCTAACCCTCATGGTTCTCGAGATGCTCTCAGTGATCATCGAATTTGGGACTGCGATAAAATTATTTTCCACTTTGGCAGAATCTCTGTGGAACCGCAGTCAAATTTTTTAGCCAACTCTTCAGCTGCATCATGTTTCTTATTTCTGTTTTTATAATCTTCATTATTACAATCCCACAACACAGGATATATTTCTATTTCTTTAATGAATTGGATTGTTTTCTCGTTATTCCAATCCATGTTCGCGCACACATAAATGTATTCACTATCGAAGCGGAAACAAAACTGTTATTTTATTCGTTCACTCATTTATTTATTGTTGTCTTCATGTTTTAATACTTTCTTCAATGTTTATATGTATATAACAGTATATATTATTTTGGGAATAAATAACAATTTTTTTTTTCATTTTCTATTCATTTTGTTGATTGAGTTTTTGTTCATTACCTTTCAACCCTTTAAGTCTTAGTGGGATATTATTTTCCCACCATATCCTTATTTATCTAGTAGAGTCTTAGTGGGACAAATGCTTTCCAGATACTTTTCAACTTGCATTTTCAATGCGCTGACATCTTCCTGAACACTAAATCCCCAAATAATATCTTCCTATAATAAATATATGGGAGAAGTGGCCCTCTTCGATCCGTTTATGTCTTTTTACAACAAATAAAAAATTTGATGGTGGATAATTTTTTTTATTCGCTGGAAGCGTGTGTTGAGGATTCCTACATTTTGCATAAAGTTACCATGAACACGCAAAAAAAAGAAACCTATGAGCCACTTGAGTTCAGATCATGTTTGGCTAACGAATTGATTGTAAATTTTTGTTCGAGGAAAAAACCCGGTTATGCACCTGGTAAAGGTCATGCCAGAAAAAAGAACCAACCAGACGGTCAAAGCTCTACTGCAAATTCAGTTCGCCTAAGTAACACATGTGAAAAACAGTGGGTGGTTTTCCCTCTGATTCACATCTATATGATTCTCGCTGAAGGTCCTTTGGGAGAATTATTTCCCACCTCAAAAAAATCATAGAAAAAAGAATAAAGAGTACAGACTTCAATTTAATTGTTAGAAATGAATAGCGGAAAGAAGAAAAACAAACATATATGATTTTGAAGATATCCCAGTCTTTTGTCACTTGAAGGGAAGAAATATGGGAGATTATTGTGACTAAAAAATTTCTTCAAGAAAGAATCAATAAAGGTCAATTATGAAAAACATGTATGTTAGCTATGTGAATTTTGAACCCCCTATAAATTGATATAAAATGCTAAGACCATAGCGTATGCCTAATGTCAAACACTCTGTGATCTGAAGCGATGGTTTTCGATGATCTCGTTACCACGCTCTCTCTCTGTCTAACAACATGGCGGCATCCTAGACACAGACGCGTGTTAGTAAACACATAACCTGCCATTTTGTATTCCATGACGGAATTTAAATAAAGCCCACTAATAATCTGTGAACTGGGAATAAACGACAAGTTAAACCACCCAGAGTGTTTTATTATCTTACATCAGAAGTGGGATAGATTCTTTCTTTTACAAACAAAGAATTAGAACCTGAATTCTACGAGTTTCACCGAGTTTGTTGTGTAAACGAATTCGAAATGGATCAAGAGAATGCTGCCCAAGCCGAACCAATAACGATGATTGTGGTGGTTCAGACCCCTTAGTTGATACGCCTATGCCCTGTTCTTTGCTAGGTGGGGATGGCTGCGTGGTCGTTGTTGCGACGAGCAGCGAGGTTAGTCGACGACGAGGGCTTGAAGCGCGAGGTCGCTCTGGTCTCTAATATTTGTCGATCTTTTTGCGTTGCGATTGTAGTAGATATTGTTGCCTGAATAGTGGGCCTAATTGTGTTTTGTATCGAAGAGCTTGTAAAATTGTTCTGCATAATTACCGTAAAATTATATGGTGATTAACTACCAAACTACCTCGTTGTATTATTCCGACTGATCCAGTTCCCACGAACCCCGAGAGAGTCTGAATATAACATCAGCCAGTGCATTTGACGCCCAACTCGAGGCTGGATTAGTGGAAAATAACAAGTGTAGTGAAAATCGCAGTTAAATTGTGAAAAAGCAGTCAGTGGAAAATTGGCTCGAGACTTGTCTCGACTCGTTTCAATCCAGTGTATGTGGGGTTGCAGCAATAGGCGTGGAGCAGGCGCAGTGCGAAGAGCTTAGACGCGAAGAGTAACCAATCCCAACCCAGGCAGCGATCGTCGACCCGGAATCAGCTGTTCCTATTCATAGAGAGCGGGGCAGTACGTAAGCAATAAGGATAGAGCGGCCAACAGGTACTGTGGAAGCCTTATTATTGTTATGTTTCATGGACTTTCTTCGACGAAAACTTATTGATAAGCATTACTTACTTTGTAAAAGTTTATTTACTTTCTTTGGAATAATTATATAAGTATTTTCAAAAATGAGTATCAGGAAAGGTAAAGGAAAAAGAAATAGAAGTGAGGAATCTATAGATTCTCATCCGGATATGGAAAGTATGCTGCACACTTTAACCAAGGGCATGCTTGAATTGCAAAAAACTGTTGCTAATCTTTCTATTAATGTAAAACAAATTGAAAAGCGAACTCAAGTTGATGAACAGGTCCCTTTAACTAATGAAAGTTCGAATTCTAAAGTTTATTTTAATAATGCTCCTAGGGACAGATCGTACCTATCAAATTGGAGGGAACTGGGGGGTAGTAATTTTGTGTATTATCCTAATTCGAAAAGCCATCCAATGACGTTCTTAAATAAATTAATTAGTATTTTCAATGAGGCTGGTGTTCCGGAAGAATGTAGAAAGGGCCTTGCTTTATCGTGTCTAAGAGGTACAGCGGCTGATTGGGGTGCTCTAAAAGAAAATACTTTCATTACATTCGCAGATTTTGAGAAAGCTTTCAAAAATCGTTTCTGGAGTACTGATAAACAGCGCGATTTCTTTCTAGACTTATGTTATGGTAAATTCGAATCGGGTAATCGAGCAGAATATTTTTTGAACTTGGCTCACCAGGCTGGATTTCTAGATGAAAAACTTCCTGAATATAAATTGGTCACAATGATTTCCAAACATTTTTCTCCTGAAATACAACGGGGAATTATAACAAATGGGATGTTCACTTTCGATTCTGTCGAGGATTACTTACGAAAAGTAGACGATACTTATGGATCCGAAGTAAATACAAATAGGAACACTCAGCGACGAGGGAATTCGAATCCGGGACCTTCAAGGGATTTTAACGGACGATACCAAAATAATAACAATTACAACGGAAATCGGAACAACCCTTCGAATAATTCCAATGCAAATATGGATAATCCTTCGCAATTATACCATATAACAACTTTTAACCAGAAAAGCGAAAATTTGCTGACCGATTCAGACGAGGAGCCGGAAGAAAAGGAGATGGTTTCCCCTACTGTTAAAATTCAGATAGGTGAACAAGTATTAGATACATTGATCGATAGTGGTTCGGATGTATGTGCCATTTCGGACGAATTTTATAAGGGTATTAGGAATGAAAAGTTGGATATACCAATATTACCGGTTACCAACGTATCAATTGCTGTAGCTGTAGGAGGAATAACGCAGCGAATCAAAAACCAAGTAATGTTACCATTTACAGTGGCTGGATGTCGTATGGATGTCATTTGTCTGGTGGTACCTCACCTAAATTGCGAAATACTTTTAGGTTCAAATTGGCTTTTTAAACACAAAGTTGTGATTGATTTCGAAAAATCGGAATTATATTTTCGCCACGGAAATCAGCATTTTTCGGCAGGAATTGTCTTTAGGATAAACACGACCGATTTACATATAAATAGATGTAGGAGCGATTTGGAGATAGATGAGTTCGCGAAAAAAAAGCAGAAGGAGAAGCTACAGATCAAGCATCAGAGACGGACTTGGAGAAAGCGGCTAAGGAAGCGGATACTGACGAAAGCAACAAATCAAATTTGTTGGAGGTTTTGACAGAAAATCGCAGGGTATTTTCGGATTGTCCAGGACGGGTTGATAATTATGTTCATGAAATCGAGCAGAGATTCTGCAAGAATCATGCACATCTTAGCTTACCTCTCTTGAAGTTATTAAGGAAGGGACAGAAGTGGTGTTGGAGTTCGGAAGAGAACCGTGCTTTAGAGGACATTAAAAAAGCATATTTAGCTACGGTCATGGTAGTACATCCGGATATGAGTCGTAGTTTCTACATTCAATGTGATAGTTCCGACTATGCTTTGGGGGGTAGTTTATTTCAGCTCTCGGATGAAGGAGAAAGACAGGTAATTGCTTATACTAGTTCAACGTTCAAAGGCAGTCAGCTGAATTACACTACAACTGAGAAGGAAGCCTTAGCTGTTGTACATTGCTTATGACAATGGCGCAATTTGCTTCTAGGACGGCATTTAGGTATTTTAACTGGTCATAAATCACTTACCTGTAAAATGCGTTCCGCTCGACTAGCTAGGTGGATCATGTTCTTCATTCTATTATATGAAGGTCCTTTCTCCATTTTACTGAAGGCCGGGCCAAATTCGTATATTATTGGTGACCGTGAGAATGTGGAACATTCAAAACAGAATGTTGTAAATCTTAAGGAGTACCGATCCCCTCCCTAGGATTTATGTTCGCAACTTTAGTTCGCTACATTATCGCCTTACTTAAGTTATGTAGTTGATTCATTATTTCTTTATTCATTATATTTAGTTTAATTCCCTGTCTTTATGGATATTCCTGTCATTTTATTTATGCTTCATTTGAATATTATTGTCACTTGAAACGTATGTTCAACTTTGGGGTCTCCATTTGTAAAACTTAAACAACACAATTTCATTCTTGTTATTTAAGTTGGGGGGTGATGTGGTGGTTCAGACCCCTTAGTTGATACGCCTATGCCCTGTTCTTTGCTAGGTGGGGATGGCTGCGTGGTCGTTGTTGCGACGAGCAGCGAGGTTAGTCGACGACGAGGGCTTGAAGCGCGAGGTCGCTCTGGTCTCTAATATTTGTCGATCTTTTTGCGTTGCGATTGTAGTAGATATTGTTGCCTGAATAGTGGGCCTAATTGTGTTTTGTATCGAAGAGTTTGTAAAATTGTTCTGCATAATTACCGTAAAATTATATGGTGATTAACTACCAAACTACCTCGTTGTATTATTCCGACTGATCCAGTTCCCACGAACCCCGAGAGAGTCTGAATATAACATCAGCCAGTGCATGATTCATGTGATGGAAATCCAAGCTCAACTGCAGATGAAAATGATGGAATCGAAAGATCGAGTTCAACCAACACGTGAATTTCATGCAGTACAATCACAAGTTAAGTAATACCTCAAACTAAAAAAATTAGGGGAATAGGAAACGTTGAATTTAAAACATTAGGAAAAGCAAACATCCTATTTTTCAAGTGTGAATTAGCTATAGAAATTGAATTCAATATAGTAACAGACAGTATTATTCCACATAAGGATATTGATGCTTTAATCGGATTAGATATACTCAAAGAAGGGGATATTCAACTTGAAATTAATAAGGATTGTGTTAATTTTGTGACTTCCTTTAGAAAATCTCCTAAAACGTTCACTTTTGTTTGTAAAGATTTAGAATTAGACTTGTCAGGATTGGACGAACAGTTCCAAACACATTACAGCATTTATTACACCTGATGGATTGTACGAATACAATAGAATGCCTTTTGGTTTCATAAATTCTCCTTCATGTTATCAGTCAGCAATTGATAAGGCTCTCCGAGATTATAAAGAGAAAATTGCACTAGTTTATGTTGATGATATTCTTTGTCCATGTGAAAATATTCAAAGACTTGTTAATTTAAATAAAATTATTGATAGGCTGTCAAAGTGTGGCTTCACACTTAGTTACCAAAAATGCGAATTCTTCAAAACGTCAAAAGAATTTTTAGGAGTAATAATTGAATGCGGTATGCTAAAACCCAGTCCACGAGAAATAGAAGCATGTCGATTATTTGAGTAGGAATTTGCCTTGCGAGAACAAAATACTGGTGCTCAAATCTGTTACAGGTACTCCTCAATCTATTGGTGAATGGCAAAAAGTCGACCCATTTTGCATGGAGATCTAAACTGGAAATCTACATGAGGAAGGTTTTGCAGTCCAGGATGACTTGGTTTACTGGGAAGGGAAGAGGATTCACCCAATGAGATGCTTTGTCCCAATTTTGGCTAGATTGGAGATAATGAAACTGTACCATGATGAATCTTCACACATAGGAGTTGATAAAATGGTCAACGGAAAGGTTGAAAAAGTTATGCGAACCATGCGATCAATTTTGAACGAGAAAGATGAAAAATTATGGTATAAGTCTTTACCGAACATTGAAAATGATCTGAACTTGACTGTGAATAAGTCGACAGGATATGCCCCTGTAGTTTTAATGAAAAACTCTAATAAGAGACTTTCGTCAACCATTAACTTGCTCAGCGATATACCAATAAAGCAAATTAATGTTGATAAAGATGCCCTCATTGAGAAACTGGATGTTTCGGCAGAGGTAACAAACAGGAAGTTTGATATGACTCGAAAACCAGGTTACCTGTTTGAGGTAAATCAGAAAGTAGTAATGGAAGTTACACAACTGTCAAATGGTGGTAAATTGAAACCAAAGTTAATTGGCCCATTTGAAATTAAGGCTGTATTGCCGAATGATCGCTATGCCCTGAAGCGAATAGGAGGTCAGAACAGAATGACTACAGCAGGACAAGAACAGCTGAGAATATGGCCTGTGGATACAGAAAATCAGTTTTAGTGTTGGTGACATGACTGGATAGTTATAATAATAGTAAATACGTGAAGACTGAATAGCCATAATCTTTAGTGAAGAGTTAAGAAATTTAAATTTATGCTGATTATCTTGTTTGGATCTAATCACTTTTGTATGTGATAGTTTTTTTTGGTTCTTTTGGCTTTGTTTTGGCCTGATCTATTTCTGTGTGAACAGATAATCATTGCAATAATTGATGTACCATTATGGAAAATCTGAAATGAGTTATTTTTCAAGAAGCTTAGAACTTTATAGCCTTGAAATATTGTAATTTCATTTGTTGTTGATCATGGCTGTAAAATTTTCAAACGAAGTGAGGATTGGAGTTCATTCCATGCTGGAGTTGCGAATGATTTGGTCCATTACATAACCTGAACAATTTTATAGCAGATCATCAATTTTGTGGTAATCAGCTGAAGCTGACTTTCAGTTCTTGGCTAATTAGTTCTAAATCTTGAGTTGTGAGCATGTAAGCGGTGGTGGTTTTTTTATTTGCCTGGCTCTTTTTCCCACCTGAATTACAAAGCCGCAGCGCGAGCCAGCGTTTTGAACATAGCCATGCCTCACAAAAACTCAATTGTATCAGATGTTAGTTAAACAATGCTTTATGTAACCTAAAAAGTATTATTGTTTGCTATGTTAATGAAACGAGGTCGTTTCAAGTGTCAGTATGGCCGTGTTAGCTATGTGAATTTTGAACCCCCTATAAATTGATATAAAATGCTAAGACCATAGCGTATGCCTAATGTCAAACACTCTGTGATCTGAAGCGATGGTTTTCGATGATCTCGTTACCACGCTCTCTCTCTGTCTAACAACATGGCGGCATCCTAGACACAGACGCGTGTTAGTAAACACATAACCTGCCATTTTGTATTCCATGACGGAATTTAAATAAAGCCCACTAATAATCTGTGAACTGGGAATAAACGACAAGTTAAACCACCCAGAGTGTTTTATTATCTTACATTTATTTATTGAAAAATGAATTTCTTCAAGGGCGCATTTCGAAAGTTTGCCACAGGCGCTAGAATCCTAGTTCCGGCTCTGCACTCCTTTGTCAGTGGTTCCTCACGAGAATAGGTTTGTGTCCTTTATCAGGTTCAGTAGCCTTTTTATGAGGTTTTTCGGATTCATTCCCGTTTCCGGATTGATTTCACCGAAGATTCTGTGGCGCCTTCTTCCCAAGGCGTCGCATTCAAAAATTATGTGAGAGGCTGTTTCTTCCTCTTCACCGCAGAGTCTGCAATCCACGGGTTCTCCAAGTATTCCTATGATGTTCAGATGTTTTCTAAGGCCGCAGTGTCACGTCAGTGGACCTACTGTTATACGTGCCTTTGTTCTGTTTAGATTCAAAAAGTCAGCTGTCAAGGTTTGGCTTGTGCGTCCTACCATCAATAACTGATGACTTAGTCATCATATGTGAATAGCGCCACCTCAAGTGGAAAAAACGTAACAATGCTAATATGTATCTATTTTCAATTTGATCGAAACAAAATCTAATCAGTGCATGCCTACACCCAGTGGCGTAGCGCAAAATTCGGGGGCCTCCCCGCAAAATTTCAGTTGGGGGCCCCCTCTATAAATCTGAGTTGTTTGGCTCGGGGCCCCCCCGCACCGCGGTGTCTGCGGGGGCCTCCGCTACGCCACTGCCTACACCATTATTCTAGGCATCTCAGTTTTCAACTTGGTAATTAACTCTCAAGATTATGTTAGCTATACCTAGGCTATAGAATCGGCATCTTTCATTATTTCGTCTTTGACTTTTTCAGCATCAGCACGGTGACATTTGAACATTTGCCAAATTTTTTGTACTGTGGCATTTTCATTGAAGAAAAATAATTATAACTATATGATCCCTGAAGGAGCGGGAACCTAGAATGATGTTCTGTGGTCCTACGATTGTTATAGGTTATGTCGTTGCGTTTATGAATGTCTTATGCTTATGTTTATGGAAGAAGAAATACAGAGTGAAGAGAAACCATCTTTTATTTTTGTCCACCTGGCCAATCGACACAAGGAAAATCTACTACAGCTTATCAGGTGTGGGGTGTGAGTTTTCCATTATCCTATTTTGTACGAAACATTGAAGAATCGCCGAAAAAATTAGTAACCAATCCACGTCCAAAATCACGTCGGATGATCTGGTCCAAGATACAGTCAAAGCCATGATATGCATGAACAAAAAAAATTCGCTGGTATACTCCATTCACTTTTTAAAATAGCCCGGTTGGCCCTGGAATTCTGACACATTTCACCGCGTATATTTTGAAAATGTTAGGTTATGGTCATTCCTCTGTCAGATACGTCCGCAACGTTGCCGTTTCTACATATAAATCGTAGAAATTACGTATTTATCAAAATGTTTATTTACTTCGGGAAAACAATGTATTTGAGGAAATATTATGTGAATTCAATAATTCCAAAGACCTGATGAGTGACCTGACGAATATTGAAGAAACTTTTTTCTCTGTTATCTAATACTGGAAATATTTCACGTGTACCTACGAGTTCAAACATGGTTGGAATATTCAGTTATGCTATTTTCTTGTACGGAAATCAAGAACCGAGTGTTGACATTTTTTCAAAACATTTATAATGTCCCCGATAAATTAATCCATGTTATAATTGCTGGAAACCTAGCAGGCAACGGAAAGAAATGGTATCTACTAAGTATTCAGAAGTAGATCATGTTCAAATGGACTGGGATACAACCAAGGAAGAAATGAAAAGACTATTTGTGAGTAGACCAAATTCATGTGACGAAAATTCGAAAGTCGAAGGTGGACAAAGAACGAAAAGTTCACAATATGGTGCGGCCTTTGGTCAATTATAAAAATAATTAGTACTTACAAAGAACCAGAGCTAATAAAACTATTGCAAAAGTGGGCTGTATTTACTTACTAATTGATGTCGGTTTTTCGGCAAAAATCCAGGAGTAATAGTTGTCAAAGTTTATGGCTGGGAGAGACAACTTTCTTTCAGAATGAACATACAGGGTGAGTCTTTGACTTGTACATATATTTTAACTGTATAGATTCCTCTCATCAAACGAAACACTTTTTTTCTATTCCATTTTTCAAAATTCGGTTTGGTTTGAGAGATACAGGGTGTCGAAAATCCATGAAAAAAACACTTTTCTGTTTATATTGTAGCGGACGAAATCCTCCTGAATACGTCTCTGGACTCTCTGATTCCACGTACGGAACTCTAGAAGCCTCCGGAAACTATCTGGATTATTCTCGAAACAGAGCCGTATCCATATAATAAGTCGCGCATGTTGCAGAGAGGCAGTTACTATCTGAATAGAGCCGAATCGAATTGTGAATCGCGAATTCCGAGTTGTGAATATAAATCAGCATTATTAGCAAGTGTGTAAATAAATCAGTATTAAGCTGAATACAGATTACTCTGACGTGACGTGTAAGGACGTCACGTCAGACTTGTACTGTGCGCCCATTGGCCTGATATGAACGTGAACGCACAGAACAATGTGTTGCATTTTTATATCACTCACATTTTGACGTTCACGTTCATATTAGGCCAATAGGAGCACAGTACACGTCTGACGTGACGTCCTTACACGTCACGTCAGAGTAATCTGTATTCAGCTATAGTTATTGTACATAAATTAGTGTGATCAGTTAGTGGGATTTTAAATAAATTAGACAATTTAATTCAGCAGACGATTTGTTTAACCCCAAGAACGTTACATTGGTGTCCGGTGTGGGGTGTGAATTGAAGAATTGAACTGCTGTGGTAATTGAATTGTGGACTACATTGTGGAACTTTTGAATACCAACATGTACCCGGTGACATTAAAAAAGGAAACAATTCTGGGAGAAAGCTGCTCCGTGCTTTGTGTGACAGGAGACATTCGGAATGAACCCCAGAAAGGGGAAGTGTTCGCAAAAATTACTTGAGATGCTGACTTCTTCCTACATAGACCTTGAACCAGAACACATAAGCGAGGTGAAGAAATTGATAAGTGAATACATCGACGTTTTTGCTACGGATGATACTCGAATGGGAAGAACAAATGTTGTGAGACATTCAATCAACACTGATAAATCCGGTCCCATTCGCCAACACCCACGAAGACTTCCGATAGCAAAGAGGGAAGAAGCAGAGAATATTATCTAGGAAATGCACCAACAAGGAATAATAGAGCCATCAGATAGTCCTTGGTCATCACCTGTGGTTCTGGTGAAAAAGAAAGATGGCAGTACGCAGTACCAGATTTTGTGTCGATTACCGTCGTCTGAACGAAGTCACTAAGAAGGATTGTTACCCCCTTCCAAGGATTGATGACACTTTGGACAATCTTTCTGGCTCAAGATGGTTCTCCACACTGGACTTGAAGAGCGGGTTTTGGCAGGTGGAATTAGATCCCAAGGACAAAGAGAAAACAGCTTTCACCATTGGGACAGGACTGTGGCAGTTCACAGTAATGCCATTTGGTCTATGTAACGCACCTGCGACCTTCGAGCGATTAATGGAAACCATTCTTCGAGGATTATCCTGGAAGACGTGCTTGGTTTATTTGGATGATGTCATTGTTTTTGGTCGGACATTCGAAGAACACCTGAGAAATTTAAGAGACGTTCTGGAGAGGCTACGCACTGCAAATTTGAGACTCAGTCCGAAGAAGTGCCACATGTTCAGGAGAGAAGTGAAATACTTGGGGCATGTAGTTTCTGAAAATGGAATTAGTGCTGACCCAGACAAGGTCAAGGTCGTACAAGAATGGCCGATACCGCAAGACAGGCATCAAGTAAGAAGTTTCCTTGGATTGTGTACCTACTATAGGAAATTCGTTTTTGGGTTTGCCAATATTGCGAAGCCTTTGACGAGACTGACGGAAGATGGAAAGGATTTCAAATGGGATATGGAATGCAGGGATGCTTTCAATCGGCTGAAGCAAGCTCCTGTTCTAAGTTATCCCCAAGTCAGTGGAAAGTTCATCTTGGACACAGATGCGAGTAACATGGCCATAGGGGGCATATTGTCCCAAATTCAGAATGGCCAAGAAAAAGTAATAGGATATTTCAGCAAGGTCCTGTCAAAGCCCGAACGTAACTATTGCGTTACAAGAAGAGAGCTTCTCGCTACAGTGAAGTCCATGGAACACTTCTATAAATATCTGTACGGCCGAGAATTCCTTCTCAGGACTGACCACGCCGCTCTGAAGTGGCTTCTACAATTCAAGAATCCAGAGGGTCAGGTTGCCAGATGGATAGAAAGATTGCAGGAATATAATTTTACTGTCGAACATCGTGCAGGAAGAACTCATGGTAACGCTGACGCATTATCTAGGAGACCATGTCCGTCAGATTGCAAGCACTGCAATAAAGTAGAAGAGAAAGAATTCTGCTTGAGAACGACCATCGTGGATACGGACTGGATGCCAGAATCCCTGAAGCGAGATCTAGAAAGTGACCCAGAATTGAAGATGCTGTTGTATTGGAAGATAAGCGGACAAAGACCAAGATGGGAGGAAGTGAGTCATCTGAATCCTAGGGTCAAGTCCTACTGGGCACAGTGGGATTCTATCATTTTGGAGGATGGACTGCTGAAAAGGTCCATCGAAAATGACGAAGGTACCGCAGCAAGGAAACAGCTGATAATTCCCAGGAATCGAGTGAGAGAGGTTTTAGAGAAGTTACATGACGGAACTTCCGGTGGCCATTTCGGTATCAAAAAAAACGCTAGAAAAGGTCAGAGAGCGTTTTTACTGGGTCAACTGCAAAGAAGATGTTAAAGACTGGTGCCGGAAATGCAGATTATGTGCCTCATCCAATGGCCCGAGGGGAAGTCGTAGAGCTCCAATGAAGCAGTATAATGTGGGGAGTCCTCTGGAACGAGTTGCCATCGATATTGCAGGTCCATTCTCCGAAACCGAAGATGGGAATAAGTACATACTGGTTGCGATGGATTATTTCACCAAATGGGTTGAAGCTTATGGTATTCCAAATCAAGAGGCCTCGACAGTGGCGGATGTTCTGATTAAGGAGATGTTTAGCCGATTTGGTGTGCCTCTCGAACTTCATTCGAATCAAGGACGAAACTTCGAGTCTAGCCTGTTCCAGAATGTATGCCGATTACTCGGAATCAAAAAGACAAGGACAACTGCGCTTCACCCACAGTCAGATGGCACGGTGGAAAGAATGAATAGAACTGTGGGAAAATATCTGCCTAAAGTGGTCTCTGATCACCAAAGATACTGGGACAGGTATCTCCATCTGTTCACTATGGCCTACAGGTCGTCAGTTCAAGAATCGACTGGAGAGACACCAGCCTGTATTATGTTCGGCCGAGAAATAAGGTTGCCTTGTGACCTGGAGTTTGGATGCAAGCCTGGAGCGGAGATAGCTGGTGAGGACTACGCGAGCCTCTTGAAGGGTAGGCTACATTACATCCATGAGAAGGTCAGACAGAACCTCCAAATAGCGAGTGACCGAATGAAGACTCGGTATGACAGCAAAGCTGCAGAAGGTGGTTTCAATGTGGGAGACCTAGTCTGGCTGTACAACCACCAGAGGAAGAGGGGTTTATCACCTAACCTGCAGAAGGATTGGGAAGGGCCATACAGAGTAGTGAAACGAATCAACGATGTAGTGTACCGTATCCAGAAACTACCCAGAGGCAAGAAACGTGTGGTCCATATAAATCGTCTAGACAAATATGAGGCAGACTACGAAGAATGTGACGAAATCCATCTGAGAAGAACGACTTTTCAGAAAGCGGAGCATGAGGAGATGAGTTTCGACCTATTCATGGCAAACTACGGTGGAACCGGAAAGGCAAGATTCGGAGTTACCATCGAGCAACAGCAAGATCTCTTCTCTGTATCTGAAGATTATTCACTAACCCATTGTGTCTCGAAAGACCTGCGTATGTCGAGAGGAATAGCATTCGGCTTCCGGAAGAAATTTGGCCGTGTACCAGAACTCCTGAAACAACATCCTCGTACTGGGAAAACGCTGAGGTTGACTGATGGCCAGCGTTACCTCTTCTACCTGGTAACCAAGAGATTCTCCGACAACAAACCCAGCTACAAAAGTATGTGGGACACCCTGTTGCAGCTGAGAGACGAGCTCACCAAGTTGAAGGTGAAAAAGCTAGCTGTGCCAAAGTTGGGTTGTGGTCTAGATCAGCTCAACTGGAGAATCGTTCGAAGAATGCTTGAGGTCATTTTCCATAAGACCGGAATGAAGATACTGGTTTGCAGTTTCAACCCGACCGGATATACGCCGAAGAAGAAGACAGTGGAATGCTATTTCGGACAACAGGGGTGCTGCAGAAAAGGATACGCCTGTAGATTCAGCCACACCATCCAGGGTGTTCGGGGACCGAACGTCTTAAGGAGGGGGCAGTGTAGCGGACGAAATCCTCCTGAATACGTCTCTGGACTCTCTGATTCCACGTACGGAACTCTAGAAGCCTCCGGAAACTATCTGGATTATTCTCGAAACAGAGCCGTATCCATATAAAAAGACGCGCCTGTTGCAGAGAGGCAGTTACTATCTGAATAGAGCCGAATCGAATTGTGAATCGCGAATTCCGAGTTGTGAATGTAAATCAGCATTATTAGCAAGTGTGTAAATAAATCAGTATTAGTTATTGTACATAAATAAGTGTGATCAGTTAGTGGGATTGTAAATAAATTAGACAATTTAATTCAGCAGACGATTTGTTTAACCCCAAGAACGTTACAATATCTTCGGAACCGTTATTTCGAATGAACTGAATTTTGATTGAGTTTTTACTCTATTCATGGTGCATATTCCTCATTCGAAACATATTCAATATCTTCACTAGTATAAAAGGTACGTGGTAGTCGACTCATCAATACACGCTAAAACACCATAAAACCACTTTAAAAAGATAAACGGTTCATATTTTCGAAAGAATCAATCATTTAAGAAACTAAAAGTATTCCTATTTTTTCCAATAAAACGCGTCGTTTTCGAGTTATTTCCAATTTTACCCGCAGAAATTTGACGAAAAAATCATTAATTTCAAGAATAATCTGAATGCGTCTCTGAATTAAATAGCCAAAAAATTATTCCTTCTCTGGTCTTTAAACGAGTTTACAATGTTTTCACAATATTTCTCAACTTTGTCGAGATATTTTTTAATAATAAAATCCCCCAAATGTGGGAGATAAAATTGAACACCAAGGAGGATTTAACACGCACAGTTTCTATTGAAAATTCATAGTTACCGGTCCATATTGAAGTTAAATGTCGATGAAATAAAAAATTCGGATATGAAAGATGAATCTCAACACAAACTACTTATCAAATTGAAGTTAATGAAACGATACCTGATAATCTGTGGCGATGTTTCTCTACCTAAACAACTCATCTTGGAATTTTATAAACTCGACACGGTTGAAATTATATTAATTCACTACACGTAATAAATCACATTAGAACAATAATCCACTGAATGTAATGAATGTATTCAGAACTTCAAATAAAATAGGTGAAGGTTTCAGTCACAAGGAACTATTAATATACACTTTATTCAGCAGCGCAAAGTTTCGGGAAATTTATTCCCTTCCTCAGGCTTGTGAATTATAAATTACGATGTAAATCATTTGAAAAAATTCAAATTCGTGGAGAAATAAAAATAACAATTTTCTTTCATTTCGGGGATCCAAACAAATTGTCTGACGTATATCGGTCGCAGGTTCATCCATTCGAATGCAAAACAGAACTGCACCAGATGGAAAGTGCATCTTTCTGAGGATGTAGCGTGATCCAGAATTGTATAATAAAACTCAGCCTTGAATTTCTGATAGGAAGTAGAAATTGGATCATCGCTGCCCTCATAATTAAATAAGCGAAGTTTCTGGGTTCAGGGATGAGAAAGTTTGGATCAATTTCTAAGTCATTGGCTAAACATGTTGCTGAATCAACAAATTTTGAAATTCTCATCAGATCTTTGTGGAATTGAATATTTTTTTAAATTATCTAAACCCTGTATACTCTCTGCAATACTACTCAGTATTTTACTTAAAACGTCTATTTTTATTAATGAGTCATGCCAAATTAACATTGAGCATAGAAACTTAAATGTTTTCATGTTTTTCACTAGAGTTTTAGCTGCAATTTTTGACCTATTATTCTTAGTGGGATCTCCAATTAAAGCATTTAAAGCTTCTACGATATTTTTTAAGTCCTCTTACAAAGGTCTTATAGCATTTATGCGACTCTCTCACCGTGTGTCGGGTTTCAAAGTTAAGCCTTCGACATATTTTTTAAATATATCCCATCGATATGTGGCTCGACAAGGGCCTTAATATAGAAAAATATTTCCGAAGGACCGTAAAAGAGAATTTTTCGTATGTTGGAAAATCGAAAATTGCCTACCGTTAATAAGTGAAAATCCTTGGTAGCTTCTCGGCATTTTGCCGGTCACTGAGTTGAACCGGTTCGTTTCCAGCACCATACACCCACACACAACAGTGTCTGCAGTTTAGAGTTTTATGAAAACTTAGAAAATCACAAGCACGAAGAAAATGCGAGAACGAGTGAAAAGCGAAAATTACGAGCGAGCGATTACTTTGATCTAGCATCGAAGCCGTATTCCAATTGAATGTTCTTCGGGCGTTTTTATCGAATCTCCAACACATGTTTCCATTCCGCGTATGAATATAAGAAAATAACGTTCATTCTTTGAATTACGCGAACTAGGAACATGATCATGAAAATATAAACGAAAACAAAGAAAAATATATTAGAGCTCACTTTTTAAAGTGATTTGCAGTAACATTACCGCCCACCTAAAATATACCATATTTTACCAGAAAATACAAAGAAAAAATACAAAAAAAAAAACAAGAAAATACATCCAACTACTGCGCGGGTAAAGGACATAACTTGACCACTGGTCTCTGCAGTATACCTTGATTGGTACGTACCGTCGCTACTCGAGCGATCTTATCTGCACCATAATGGAGCTTTTCAATGCGACCTAATCGCCAACGTAACGGAGGTAATTGCTCATCTTTGATGAGAACAAGCATACCGGATTGCAGACAATCAACACCCTGATTATACCATTTTTTGCGCTGTTGCAACGTATTCAAATATTCTAGGTGCCACCGCTTCCAAAAATCTTGATGGATTCGGTTTAAGAGCTGCCAACGCGAAAGTCGGCCGATGGCTAAATGTGATACGTCCGGATCAGGAAGCGCACTCAATGGGGCTAAGGTAAGAAAATGTCCCGGAGTTAGAGCGGAGATGTCGTTGGGATCATTACTCAAAGAACAAAGTGGTCGTGAGTTGAGTAGCGATTCAATTTGTGTCAACACGGTGTAAAGCTCCTCATAAGTGAGAACTTGATTGCCGATAAGCCTGAGTAAATGAGACTTAACAGATTTGATACCGGATTCCCAAAGGCCCCCGAAATGAGGACTAGAAGGTGGATTAAAACTCCATTCTATCTTTTCTTCCATTACGGAATTACGCATATAATCCAGGAGTTCTCGATACGCTCCCTTGAAGTTTGTTCCACAATCACTAAATATATGATTGCATCTACCTCTTCGAGCAATAAAACGCCGTAGTGCAGCGAGAAAAGCGTCGGAAGTGAGGTCCGATACTAATTCTAAATGTAAGGCCTTAGTGGTAAAACAAACGAAGAGACATATGTAAGCTTTAAGAGATTTGGAACCGCGAGACCTAGACATAGTGATCGGAAATGGGCCTCCGTAATCAACACCGACACATTGAAATGGTTTCAGTTGATTCACTCGAGGAGAGGGCAAATTACCCATGAGGGGCTGATAACTTCTCGGATTCAGCCTAAAACACTCGTGACAACGAGAAATGATTTTATTTATTGCTCGTCGGGCGGCCAATATCCAAACCTGTTGGGTGAGAAGGAACTGTAGAGTTTGAGCCCCTGGATGGAGATAAACTCTATGAAAATGCTGAATGAGAAGTTCAGTGAGCCGATGAGAAGAAGGGAGTAGAGCTGGATGCTTGTGGTCGTACGATAGACCGGAAAATGTAAGTCTTCCGCCCACCCTCAGAATTCCATCTTCTCCAAGAAATGGATTCAACTTACGAAGGCATTTAGACATGGGTTTTTTACTCAAGATATTATCAATATCTGTTTTGAATACTGTTCGTTGAACATATTTAATAATAAAGAAAAGAGCTTGCTTGAGTTCCATCGCCAATATAGGACCAGTTTCACGAGGACTGGAATTCTTCAAATTGCGAATGAATCTGAAAATGAGAGCAACGATCCGTTGAATTTTTGGTAGCGATGAAAATTTGGATAACAATTCATCCAGAAAATCTTGGGAAACAAACGTTGATAAGGAAATGTGACGTTCTTCCTCCAATAAGAGACTCTGATCACATTGAATTTGTACATCATTCAACGTGAATTCTTTTGAACGGAGCCAGGCTGGACCCGCCCACCATATTGAACAATTGAGAAGCTCACGGGGTGTTAAACCACGTGAGGCACAATCTGCGGAATGTCTTTAGACTTGACATGGTACCAATTTTCGGGCGAAACTAGTTCTTGGATCTGAGTTGTCCGGTTACTGACAAAACTCTTCCAACGATGAGGAGACGATCTAATCCATGTCAGCGCCACTGTAGAATCAGACCAAGCAAATATTTTATTAATTTGGAAAACCGATGAGTAGGTAGATGAAATCAAAGAAATGAGATTCGATAATAGAAGGCAAGCACAAAGTTCCAATCTTGGAAGGGAAATTCTTTTGACTGGAGAAACCTTAGATTTACCACACACGAATGATGTGTCAACAGATCCGTCTACGTAGAAAAACCTGAGATATACTACTGCTGCGTAACCTCGCTCACTACTGTCTCCAAATCCATGAAGTTCGCATCTGGAAACACGTCCTGATGCCAATTTCCTACGAATTTTGAGTTTGGACAATTCAACCAATTCCGACTTACACTGGCTCCAGCGATGAGTAACATCGGTTGGAAGTGAATCATCCCACTGCAAACCGAGAGTCCAGAGATGCTGAATTAAGTGTTTCGCAAGGAAAGTGAAAGGGGCAAGAAAACCTAACGGATCGAAAATACGTGAGAGTTCGGATAAAATGGTTCGTTTCGTACACACATCACCCGATGCCTCAGCGGAATATGAAAATTCATCCAACGACGGAAACCAACGCAAACCAAGTCCACATCGAAATTCAAGGAATTTTGATGTTGGTGATCCACGGGTATGGATGAAAGTAATTCGGAACTATTACTACACCACTTACGAAGCTGGAAGCCACCTCGGTCCAGCAATAAGATGAGTTCCTTCTGAAGAATCTTGGCCTCTGCCATATCATCACAACCAGTGACGATATCATCAACGTAGATATCCGTTAGCAATACTCTAGAAGCATTCGGATAAGTAGTTTCCTCATCTTTAGCCAACTGAAATAGGGTACGAAGAGCAAGGAAGGGAGCCGGTGCAATTCCGTAGGTTACGGTATTCAAGCGATACACCCCAATAGGATCCGATCCCGAAAATCTCCAAATTATTCTTTGGAAATCTCGATGTGAAGGTTGAATCACTATTTGCCTGTACATTTGTTTGATGTCGGTGAAAACAAAATTGTGGATACGAAAATTCAACAAAATCACTACAATGTCCTTTTGTAACTTCGGACCAACTAACAGGCTGTCATTCAATGACGGTTTGCCTGGAACGTGAGCCGAGGCGTCAAATACCACCCTCAACTTTGTTGAAACATTATCTGGTTTGATTATGCAATGATGGGGGATATAAAATATGTTCTCGGTGTTTGAATCCAAAGATACCGCGGACATATGATTACAATTCAAATAATCTCTCATGAATTGAGAGTATTCTTCGTAGATATCTGGTGTTTTCCTCAACCTTTGCTCTAGAGCCAAAAATCGGCGCAAAGCCAGAGAATATGTATCACCGAATAGAAAGGGTTCAACGTTTCTGAAAGGCAATGCCACGGTATAACGTCCTGATGAATCTCTCGAGTGATTCTCTACAAACGATAGTTCACAAAGCTGATCTTCTTGTGAAATAGGTATTATTCCTGGCACCTCTTCAAGTTCCCAGAACCTTTTCAAAGTTGAGTTTAGAGTGGATTCACACACAGACAAATGAAAGGAATTCACGGTTGGCTTAGGAGAATGAATCCTTCCCATGAAGACCCAACCAAACACAGTTTGTAGGGCTGTTGGTTCCATGCCATCATCCTCAATGCGACCATCCCTGAGAATTAATGGGAAAATATCTGCTCCCAGTGAAAGGTCTACTGAATTAGGAATCGCAAAATCTGGATCAGCTAACTTCTTATTAGACATACACTTCCAATAAGATAAATTGACGAAAGAGCTAGGCATTTGTGCGCAAATTTTTGGAATCACCACCGCATCAAAAGTGAAAGAAGGATTTATTTGACCTTTTGGACGGATAGTGCATAAAGTACCACTCGTGGCCAAAGAGGTGGTTTCCCCTATGCCACAAATTGAAAGCGCAAGCTTCGAAACCTTTAAGCCTAATCTATTGGCACAAGATTGGGATATAATATTTATTTGGGAACCACCATCCAACAGAACGCGAACTTTCTGAAAATTACCCCAAGCGTCAAGAACTTCCACTTGCGCAGTGGCTAGTAGAACTGAAGGCTTAGCAGGGAGGACATTGGTTAGAACCTGAGCAGAACTTGCGCCCGAATCACCAAAATGTTGATTTTCACTTTGAGTTGGGTATGATTCATTATGTGACTTATGGTCGATAGAACCGCGCATATGCAATAAAGAATGGTGTTTACCATTACATGTACGACAACTTGATTTTGAAGAACAACCACTCATTTGATGTCCAGAATGAAGACAGTTGATGCACCAATTTTTCTCCTTAACAATTCGAAAACGATCTGAAGGGGATTTTTCCAAAAAGGAAGGGCACCTGTAAATGGTATGATCTGACTTGCAATAATTACAGCTGATGCGACCTTTATCTAATTCATTTTTTGTTTGAACCAGAAATGTCGAATTACGTTTATTCGATGAGGTATTGTTGAATTTGGATTTTTGTGAATTGGTAACTTGTTCATTTTTCGATGGAACAGAAAGAGCTACAGATTCCAACGCTATACATTGATTTGTAAGGAAGGTTTGCAAACTAATAAATGATGGAATTTCCATTGAACATTCCTGTAATTCATATCGTTTTATTGTGGCAGTATCCAATTTTTGAATCAATAGATGAAACAAAATAAAGTCCCACTGATCCATAGGTAGACCCAAATTCCTCAACATAGACAAATTTTCGGAAAATACTTCGAGAATCCGTCTAAGTCCCGATGCTGACTCACTTTGTAGTTTTGGCACATTATAAATTTCCTTCCAAGAAGAATTAGCCAGAAGGCGTTTATTTTGGTACCTCTCAGTTAAAGCTTTGAAAGCACTTTCATAATTCTGAGCGGTTAAACGACATCCCTTCAATAAATTAAAGGCTTGTGATGAAAGTGAACTGAGAAGATATTGAAATTTTTCTATTTCGGTCAAACTAGAATTCTCATGAACTAAGGACTTGAATAGGTCAAAAAAGGTTGGCCAATCTTTATAACTGCCATCGAAAATTGGTAGAGATATTTTAGGAAGCTTTACATTTGGCGTATTTTGAATTTTATCTGTCGGCTCATCTATTTTAATGGTAGGGAATAAATTGACAAAAATCGTTTTAATGCTGAAGTAATTGTCTACAAATGAAGTTCTAACAATCCTTTCAGCAACGTAATCAGGATTTTCAGAACTTGCCAAAAGTGCGATGAGAGCGTTGTGTAAATTTTGAAACTTTTCATAAATCTCTTCTACCTTTTCGTATCTCAATTGAAATCTAACGTGGCAGCTTTCATCAGTTACAGCATTCGTTGCTAAGACTAAAATGTCTTCACGATCCTCAATGAGGACCTGTCTACGAGCTTTATTTAGCTTGATTTTAGCATTCATGATGAATTGAATGAAGTAACAAAATTCAAGGTATACTGCAGAAAGTAAACGAATGTAATTGGATAAATTTCCAAATTTCGAAACGAAAGAAAATCTGAAAAAACAATTAATCGGGAATAATTCAAAAAATATTTCCGACAACAATTGAAAACAAAAAACAAAACCTGAGAGAAATAGATGAAATAATCGAGTTTGATTAATTTCGAGAACGAAGCGAAAATTGAGGTTATTGTTTTGTTTTGGTAATGAGTTCCAGACCACCGAAAACTATTTTAAATAATTAATCTGTGGTTTCAAGCAGATGTGACGTGTGAAGATAAACGGTAACCAGAAAACGCTAATTTTTTGTGACCATATCCATATGTGAAATCTATAAATTCCTAACTGCGTAATTCAAAGAATTTATAAAATAAGGTTCATTAATCCGGCCCGAAGGACCAAAATGGCTCGACAAGGGCCTTAATATAGAAAAATATTTCCGAAGGACCGTAAAAGAGAATTTTTCGTATGTTGGAAAATCGAAAATTGCCTACCGTTAATAAGTGAAAATCCTTGGTAGCTTCTCGGCGTTTTGCCGGTCACTGAGTTGAACCGGTTCGTTTCCAGCACCATACACCCACACACAACAGTGTCTGCAGTTTAGAGTTTTATGAAAACTTAGAAAATCACAAGCACGAAGAAAATGCGAGAACGAGTGAAAAGCGAAAATTACGAGCGAGCGATTACTTTGATCTAGCATCGAAGCCGTATTCCAATTGAATGTTCTTCGGGCGTTTTTATCGAATCTCCAACACATGTTTCCATTCCGCGTATGAATATAAGAAAATAACGTTCATTCTTTGAATTACGCGAACTAGGAACATGATCATGAAAATATAAACGAAAACAAAGAAAAATATATTAGAGCTCACTTTTTAAAGTGATTTGCAGTAACAATATGGATACCCAGAAAAGGAATATATAATTCTTGCACTCTGTCAAAGAAACCCGAAATTTCCCCACTAGAAGTGGCAGCATCATTAACCACTAGATTTAAGGTATGAGCGGAACATGGAACATACAATGCTCTAGAATTAATGGTAAGTATCCTTTTTTGAAGGCTTACATTTTTCCTTTTCATATTTGATTCATTATCATATCCTCGACCCCGAATATCATCTGGAGGCTAGGTAGTAGCTTTTACAACAAAAAAATACATAAACCTTGTCCAGTGGCATTAGTTACTAGAAAAAAGCCTATAAAGTGCTCTAAAATTTCTACTGTACTATTCGACAGGTCTACACACTTAATAACAAACGAATCTATAATGATGGCGCAATATTTGGCTTTTTTGACAACGCGTGTTATCCCTTTACGAATAGATTCGGCTAAAATGTTAATAATGTCGTTTTGAAAATTCTGCCCCAAATAGTGTGGAATACGCCTCACGTTCTCACCCTTAAATCTACTAATATTGTTGAGGTGTTCCGATATAATTGGATCAAATTCAGGCAACATCTGTAACTGCTTTCAAAAAATTTCCATTATCCCTACGATATAATTCTGAACTAGTTCCACTAAATGCCAAATTCTGTAATGGGGAACAAGTAATATTTGATTTGACAAGATTGAAAAATTCAGTTTCATTGAATTTTTTTCTCGTCTCATTCAAAATTTGGATGATTAGAGTTGGAAAGTAGTAATCAAGAATTGAAAACAATTATCTCTTTATGATTTGTTGAAAATCAGATTTTTTAAAAAATGACATAAAAAAGTGGCGGCCTGCGGCCGCCCCTTGTGTTTAGCCGCTCGCGTGCGGGGCACGCGCTGCACACCTGCTAGGATCGGCCCTGAGTTAACGCCCATTCTTTAGTACCTTGTAAATATCTGAGTATTCTTTTGCCTGCATTCCAAGTTTGGTTTGTTGGTCGATCCAAATATCTACTGAGATATGATAGGGCAAAACTAATATCTGGTCTACTTGTTGTTGACAAATACATCAATCCACCAATTAATTGTCGATATGGTATGTCTTCTAGAACGTGACTTCCTTCTTGATATTGAAATCCTTTTTCCATTGGTGTTGCTTTTGGATTACAAGTTTCCATATTAAATGTACTTAAAAGCTTTTCTATGTATTGAGTCTGTACAATTTTCAATGCATTTTCATCTCTGTTTATGTTCATTCCTAAAAAACAATTTATTTCTCCTAGATCTTTCGCTTTGAATTCTTTCTGCAAAGATTTCACGGGTTCTTCTATGTTTTCCTGCTTTCCAACTAAAAGTATATCATCTACATAAATAAGTAACCAGATTTTTTTATTATTGTATAAACAACAGTCATATTTTGACCTTTCAAAATTATTCTTTGAAGCAAACTCGTTGAAAGTGTCGTTCCATATTTTAGGTGCTTCTTTTAAGCCATAGAGTGCTCTATTTAATTTTAAAACAGGTTTCTCGCATTTAACCCCTTCTGGTTTATGAATATATACTTCACTTTCTAACATACCATTCAAAAATGCTGTGGGAATATCCAGTTGTCTTGTATTCCAATCATTCTGCAGAGCAGTACATAAAAGTAATCTTATTGTAGATATTCTGGCTACTGGTGAATATAATGGTTGAAATGCATCCTCCTCCTTTATCTGAAATCCTTTTGCTACAATTCTAGCCTTCTTAGTTCCATCTTCCTCCGTTTTGAAAACCCACTTTGTTTGAATTGCTTTCTTATTTTCTGGTAAATCGGTTTCTTCCCATATCTTCAAATTTTCAAGTGAATCTAATTCTTTCTGAACTGCTTCTTTCCATTCTTTATCCCTTATTGCTCTTTGGTATTCTTTAGGATCTTCTTGGCTTGTTATGATCAAACAATATGCCATGTATATTATTTCATAATCATCTAGATGTTTAGGTTTAGTAATCTGTCTTCCTCTGTTGGTAGTTCTTGGGATACATTCGTCATGAATTTCTGAGCTTTTTTCTTTTATTTGTATTGTCTCTTCACTTTCTTCCTGCATGTCTGTCTCAATCTCATTTATACTTTCTTGTGAATCCGTTTCCTCTTGAACAACTTGAATGATTCCCTGTTTTTCTTCATTTTTTGCTATTTTATTTATTTCTTCGTAATTTAGCTGCGTTTCATTAAATCTCACATCTCTTGAACAGATAATTTTCTTATTTTCAAAATCCCACAATCTATATCCAGCTCCGGTATAACCTATATGAATACATGGTTGAGCTCGCCTCTCAAGTTTACCTTGTCTTGGAAAAATAATACCCCATGCCTGACTTCCAAAAATTCTTAATTTTGATAAATCATTCTCACCATACCAACGTCAAGATGGCGTTTCTCCATTATTTGCTTCTGTAGGTGACCTGTTTATTTCATACGCTGAACATAGAACTGCTTCACCCCATAATTCTCTTGGTAGCTTTGTTTCTGCAAATTTTACTCTTACTAGTCTTACTTTGTTCATAATAGTTCGATTCATGCGCTCTGACACACCATTTTCCTGCGGAGTTATGGCATCGTGTATTCCAGCTCTATACCTTTCTGCTTACAAAAATATTTAAGATTATTTGATACAAGCAGGCCGTCCCAGCTTCGCCCGAGTAGAAATTTGTTTCACGCGGCGGTTTCATCTTCAAAATTTCAACCTGTCATATCTTTTGATGTACTCGTTGTAATTGTATGATGTGAAGGGCAATTTTGTTCTAAATTAAATACGGGGGATAAATTACGTATTGGGTTGGATTAGGATCAATACCCAATTCATAAAAACACACTCCCAAATAGTGCATAATTTTGGAAAACATCTGATTACCATAAACAGGTAATAGCAAGTCAATCTTGAGAGATAGATACATGCTATCGCGGACTTTTTTGTAGAACTATTAAAGAGGTACATTTCCGTCATACATTGTATCCACGTAAGTCTCAAGGTGCATACAAACTGTTGTCACGTCACGTCACATCACGCGAGGAAATGGGAAGAAGATGTGGAGAATATTGCTGCTTTCACAGTTGCTGGTGATTCTCATAGAAGGGATTCGATTTACCAAATGAATCAACGAACAGAGGAAGTGGGGGAATTCCATCAATTAATTCAAGAATTATTGAATGAGCACCCAGATCGGTTTCAAATGTATGTCAGATTGACATTTCACAAAATATCAGACGTAATAACACGTGCATACAGAAAATGTAAATTTGCGGAATATAGATCTTGCATGCTTTCAGTACTATAACGTGACAGCAGATACAATGTTGCAAAAATTTTTACTACATTTTTATTCCGTAGTAGTACAATCATCCAGTTTAGTTCTGTTGATTTGGCTTCACTATTCATTATTGAAAGGTATGTCTCTCTTCCTATGCTCTAAGTTCCATGCATTATCGTGGTTGCACCTTTTGGGAAGATGACGTGATGTGACGTGACGTGATAACAATGTGTCTGCACCTTTACGGTTTTTGCAGCGCACGTGAAAATAGCTGATTTTGGCTGATTTTTTTGTAATTATTGAAGTTATAGTAGGTATCCTTAACTTTTTCGGGTGAAAAGTATAGCCTATGTCACTCAGGGATAATGTAGCTTTCAAAGGGTGAAAGAATTTTTGAAATCGGTCCAGTAGTTTTTGAGCCTATTCGTATCAAACAAACAAAAATACAAATCTTTCCTCTTTATAATATTAGTATAGATGAATTCACCACCATTATCTACTCGTATACGCTGTGTTTTCAATCCATGTTGAGTTTTAATTAACTTTTTAAAGTCAATTATGTTTTGTTCAGCTTCGTTTTTATTTTTCAATAATTTTACAATAAAAAAATGGGAATAATCATCAATAAGAACTTGAAAGTATTTATAACCTTCTGGAGTAGGTGTTTGTGAAGGACCCATAACATCGGAATGAATCAACTGACCAATTTTGGCTGTTCGTTTTTCTACTTTATGAAATGGTTTTCTAGTACTTTTACCTTCAACACATGCATTACAAATATCATTATCTATGGGTAAACCTAATTTACTCAAGCTATATCTATTTAAGTGTCTTAATCTCCTATGCCAAATCTTTTTATCCTGATTGCTAACTACATACAAATTGGATTCATACTGTTCAATATTTTTATTTCCAAAATCAATACTCAATAGAAATAAGTCATTAACTAAAATACAGTAAAATTTTAACCAATTCTTACTCAACAGGGCCTGCTTTTTATCGAATACAATTTTGAAATTTTGTTTTAATAATTTTGATACAGATATTAACTTATGTGACATACCTGGCACAATCACAAGCATCTATTTTAATATTTTTACCCTGACCTCTCAATATTCCTTTTCTATTGGAATATAAAATCTGGCCGTCTTTTGCTGTTCCAGTTTTAACCATTTCAATATCTTCAATATCTGACATGAATTTTTCCATTTCCTCAATTACCATATGCTGTGTGCACCCAGAATCCAACACAAAATCGTTTACTCTTCTTATGGACTGCTTTGTACAGCTGCTTAAAACAATGAATGCAATCTCCCTCTCGTTTGTGTCATTGTGTATGTTGTTTCTTCTTGATATGATAAATTCGCTTGTCCTCTTCGTGTGTAATTTCTTTCCCTTGGTCCACCTCTGCTACGTCTATAGGATAGCTTGTACCTCTGCCTATATTCTTCTTGGGGCAATCACGGTAGGATTACCATTACATTCGTAGGGCGGGTTTCACAAAGATGAGTTGATTGCACGATTAACAAATTACTCCGTCAAATTTAACAATCCGATCAACTACAATCGGGTTTCACAAAACTTGATCCCACAATTTAACGACTCCGTCAGTTAACGGTGGAAAACAATCCGACAACGTTGCATTTACTTAGGAAAACGGCTGCAAATCGGTTCTCGTTAATCACACGATTAAATTTTAACGGTGAACACAGACAAGCGCTAAGAAACCAAGAATAAGGTTAGAATTTTGTTTATGTGGATTCGCCTTTGAGAGCTTTGAGAGTTCGTTGATTTTTTTCGAATACCAACTTATTTAAGTATTTAAATAATCATGGAACACCAGAAGAAAACTCTGAGAGGCAAGAACTGTACTTCCGAAGATAAGAATTTGTTTCTTTCACTTATAGAAACGTGAGTTGAATGTATCGTTGTATTACTGAAAGTAATGGTTTTTTATTCTTCTCTGAAACCCCATTTCCATCATCCAATAACCGCCCAGAAATATTCCTTTAGACATTCCTTGTTCCCTTGTCTTTTTCAGAAAAAAAGATGTAATAGAATGCAAAATATCGAACCGAGTCAGCTTGGAGGCCAAGAAGGAGGCTTGGTTCGATATTACAAGGAAGTTCAATGCAACTTCAATAGAACAGAGAAGCATGCAGCAATTGAAAACTTTTTATGAGAATATAAAAAGAAAAACGAAGAAAGAAGTGGCTTCAGAAAATGTAAGTATATGTGCTTATTTAACTCGATTCATATTCTGAACACCTTTCTTTGTAGAAGGAAAAATATAAGGAATTACTCCATTCTGGGATGAAGTCGCAGGATGAAGTTGAGGGGGTTAACCTGAAAGACCTCACAGAGAGAGCCAGGCAGGAGAAAGTAAGCCTGTTAATAATTATTGATAGTTCACTGAATTTGTGGATATGTTAAAAATCAACTGATACTATTTTTGTTTTAAATTTTATTATCAATAATTTAGATAAACATTAATAGTGGTTTATACCCATTGCAGAAAGAAATCTACCGAACAGGTGGTGGTAGCCTCAACACCACACTTACGGAGGCTGATCATAGGATTTTATCACTTCTAGGTGATAATATAAGACCTCTTGATAATGAGTATGATGATGCAAATATATACTTTGGTAAGCTCATACAATTATTGTAATTGTATTCACATTATCCAGTTCGAATGAACGCAGGAATATGAGGTGATAGTCAAAAGATGGATAGAATTTGTCTATCAATACATTTGTAACGATGTTTTATGATTGCTTCCGCATGTCTGCAAGTGAGTAATCAAAAATTCTTACTAGTTTTTCTTTAAATGAAGGTACAGTGTTCCTAGAAATAGAACGATTATTTTGGATACATTTCTCAGTGGAATTCCAGCATTGTTAGATACAATGGTATTCCAAAATGAAACATATATGCATAGAAACTCATCAGGTCAACCTCATGGTATTACATTCATTTTATTTGATTTACTCGATAATGATTTAATTTTTGTGATTACATAATTAGGTGTGCATGTTAGGTTAATGTTTTAGCTCGTTACAGTTTGATAATTGCAGAACTATCCAGGATACTTGAATACTGTTTTTTTGCCAATTACTAACATAAATTGCTTTTCAGCAAACCCTGCTTCCTTATATCAAGAGGTCAACCTTATCCCAACCCAAGAAGTGGTAGACCCTGCTCCCTCATTCCAAGACTTTGACCCTGTCCTGGCTGTCCCATCCCAAGAAGTGGTAGATCCTACTCCTCAAGGAGGTTCCTCCTCCCTTCCTATCAGAAAAACCCAAAATAAAAAAAGGGCCATAAAAAAAAGAAAACCTAATGTTTTGTGTCCTAAAGACAGGTATTACTTGCAAAAATTAGAGAATGCCAAAATAGAAAGGCAGATTTTAAAATTACAATTGAGAAAATTGAGAAGAGATATGTAATTCTTAATTAATAAAAGTTTTGTTTCATAGAACCTTGTTTTTTAAGATTTCCCAACAAATCTTGAATCCTTATTTTTTTTCATCATTAATTGTAAGTGGATTTTTGCAAATTACAAACAATAATTCCGTTGGAGAATATCCAAAACAGTCAGATTTATTTATTTAGAGAATTAGGGATACAAACAGGTGTGAAACCCAGAAACAGTATCCACTATTGAGAACATGAACTACATTTTAACTCAAAAAGAAAAATAGTTCATACAATAACTTAAGATTCATCAATACATTATAACATAATCAAGTTGAGAACAAATTCACAAATAAGATATAAAAAAAAGAAAAATAAACTATAACATCCTTGTAAAAAGATACTTTGAGACAGAAATAATCTAATAGGCAGCAATGAATGTTTTTTTCAGGGTCAATAACCACTCTTGAAAGAATAGCTACAGCATTCAAATAAATTCAGTTCAGTATGAAATGATCACTAAATAGCAATAAAACTGTTTTTTTATTCAAATATTTATATTGATAAAAAAAGAGATAAAGGAAATAATAGTGCATTGCGTATAGAAGAACAATCAATCATAGATTATTTTTTCCTTTTTTTTAAATTATAATGAACATAAATTCAAAAACCGTTTGCGATTTCATAAAACCATATTTATGCAGAATAGTCAAAAGGGTAGTAGTACAAATTGTTCAGCTGCTACAGTTGTTCCCAAATCAAGTTCTCCTTTGCACATGTTACCTGAAAGTGAATACAATACAGTTATTGAGTTGTAGTTTGACCTTGCTCAAGATTTACCTTTCGAAAATATCCGATACCAATGCAGTTCGTACTGCAGTGTTTTGATGGTGATGATTGAACTGGTGGTCTTCTTCTCTCTCGGTGTTTAGTTCCTCAATCTCTTCCATTTCATCGAACTGGCCCAGGGCGTAATTATGCAGCACACTGCAGGCAACTATGATACATAGCAGTGTGTCCATTTTGTTCCTGAGTCCAAAATGCAAGCAAGGAAATCTTCTCTTAAGGGTACCAAAGCATCTTTCCACTGGATTTCTAGCTTTACCATGAGCTATATTGTACCTCCTTTCAGCTTCATTTCTTGGACTCAGAATAGGTGTCAATAGGTAGGGCTTACAAGCGTAACCACTGTCGCCCAAAAGGTAACCGCTACCATATAAGCCCTGCTCCAGTTCGACTATCAATGGGGAATCATTGAAGATCGTGGAGTCATGTACAGATCCCGGCCATCGTGCTATGATGTGCATTATCTTTAATTTGGCATCACACACTACCTGCACATTTATGGAGAAGTAGCCTTTACGGTTTCTGAAATTCTCCGCATTCGTTCCTCCTGGTGATGTAATCCGGATATGTGTGCAATCAATAGCTCCCAACACTCTTGGCAAACCACTAATTTCGTGGAAACCAGCTGCTACTTCCACCCTTTCTTGCAGGGTAGTTGGCATAGAAATAAAGCGGGGTTTCAATTTGGCAATTTGCACGGACACTCTTTTCACTATCCTACATACAGTCGATTTAGAAATATTTACGTGATCGCCTATCGTCATTTGAAAACCTCCTGTTGCAAAAAACCTCAAAGCCACCAATATTTGTAATCTTGCATCAATGGATTTATTTCTTCTTGTGTGTGCTTCAATTTCGCTTCCTATTTCATGCACTAATTCCATAACAGTACTCTTGTTGAATCGAAAACGGTTTTTGAAATCATGTTCATTATAATTCAAAAAAGGATCGTTTCTGTCTCTGATTGTCCTATATATACGATTCCTACGAATTACAGCATTATTTTCTTCCTCTGAGGAAGTTGAACTTATATCGCTCAACATTTTCAATTTTAACGGCCGTCAACTAGTTTGATTGCTCAATTTCGTCGAATCAATTTGGTTATGAGCACAGACGCGGTTTGTTCGTTAATCAGATGTCAAAAATGTTTTGTGAAACGCATTTCCTCCTTAATCGACCGTCAAAGCGCGTTAATTGTGCAATTTTTGATGGCACCGTTAAATCCTTAATCGCACCGTCAAATCCTTGTTGGCACCGTCAAATCCTTGTTGGCACCGTCAAATCGGATGATTAAGCGGTTAATCGTGCGATTAAAGCTTTGTGAAACCCGCCCATAGCATTTATAATTCTGATTATTTCTGTTTCTATAAAAAGCTGAGCTATCTCCTCCATATTTTTCTGTTTGATTCTCCTTCATTTTTAATTCGGCGTCAAGTAATCTGCTTTTTACGAATTCTAATGTAATGCCACTGGGTGGTGTTTCAATAGCAGCTATAATATTGTCATATTTCTCTGAGATAGTCAGTAATAGATAGCATACTTTGTCGCTTTCATCCAGCTTCGCTCCTGCTCCTTCTAGCTCCCGTAACAATGATTCGACGTGCATGAAATGCTCCTGCAACTCATCTGTAATACACTTCAGTTTGAATAATCTTTTCATAATGTGTAGTTTCATCAAAGGACTTTTCCTCTCGAAAATATTCTTCAAATTATTCAACATTTCTTGAGCAGTAGTGGCATCTTTAATGTATTCCAAGTGCTTGTCGGTGATGCATTGTACTACAATACACCTAGCTTTTGTATCATCTTTTTGATACTTAGTCTTTTCATCAGTTGACAACTTGTCAATCTGTTCTTTAGTCATATATAAGACATATTCGACACCTTCTTTCTCCAAAACTATTTCAACTCGGAATCTCCAATTACTATAATTGTTGTTGGAGAGTTGTGGAAATGGTACAACTGATGCTGACGTCGTCATTTCTTCTAATTTATTCTGGAACTTTCTTGAATTTTTCTTCTCCTATATATAATATTCTTCAGTTTATTCAAACTTAACAACTTTCTGATGCCTCTGGGCCCATAACCTGTTGAAGTTTATTATGGCTGGGAGAGACAACGTTCTTTTAGAATGAACATATATTTATTCACTATATTTTGTCTGTATAACATTTATCAGAATGATCACGTAACTATAACAACAGATATATTATACATTGCCTACTTCTCAGAAATATATGCACCATAGAACAATAGAAATCTCAACAATAGTTGCCTAAATCACCTTCAGCTATTGGGATTAAGTTAGGAAGGGTGAAGGAAAATATAGGAAAATCAAGCTGAAATATAACCTGGACACCTCCGACGCGTACTTCGGGATGAAGATGTTAATCCCGACCTTCCGTTGAATGAATTAATGCGGTGTATATCAATGATGTAGCGGGTTGAACTATAACTATTTATCAAAGCGAATAATTAGCAATGAAATTCTATTTGCGGCAATTTCTAATGCGAAACAAGATTTCGAGTGGTAGCGAAAATCACGACGTATCGTATCCAACATAGAATTCGAACTAACTCAAAGAAAATTGAAGAGATTAAAATCAGCAACCTGTGGTGTCATATGTGAGACAAAGAATTGCAATGAGCGAGAAAGAAAACAATCTACAAAAAGAAAGGGCCCAACCACAGTATACTTCCACGATAAAGTCATTTTGGGAAACAATGTTGACGTTCCAGAAGGTGAAATGATTGACTATATTATAGACTGATTCACCGACACCCCTCTGCAGAGTCTGGTAAGAATGCAGAATTTTAGATCCTTACAAGACTTGCTAGCAACAATGAGAAATGTAGCTGAGAGATCATCTGGATTCCATAAAACTTATTTACAAAATGAACCACACTGAGAAAAAATTCTCATTATTCCGATTATAATTCTCATTGATTTTATAAAGCTATCTTCATGAAATAGGTGACCATTGGACATCCCATAACTGTAATGAAACTCGTTTCATAAAAATGGTTTTGGCTTTGCTTTAGCAACAATGAAAATGTTTCATGATATAATGGTTAAGTTCAATAATCTCAATGAAATTTCATCATAAAATTAATGAAACCTCCTATTGAATTTGTTAATGCGAGTTATAAATTTGATTAAAAAGTATATTCAACTTTATGAACATTCCTATTGAATAAAATTAACTGAGTAATATTTTCAATTGAAGAGTATAATAAAATTGATGTAGCCACCTTCTGAATAGCATAAAGTGAATCATAAAAATAATCGTACTGCATCATACATTCAGAATTTCAGTTTCACTATTGTTTTGAAGATAGCACATTATATTTATAAGACATCATACTTCAATTCAAGAATAAAGAAAAATTGATTATTTTGCGATATAAAAAATATGATAATAGAAAAATACTATGGAATAATGAGAATAATATGGAAATTCATCGATGGAAATGAGATAATATGTATAGGCATTATATAAGACATTTGGGTATTTTGTGTTGAAGGAATGATATAATATAAATTAACATTATAAACTCCAGTTTATTCAACAATCAGTTATAATAGGTACTTCTAAAACTCCATAGCTGTTAACAAAAAGAACTCAACTCATTTCTATATAACTCAAAACATTACAAACAATACAATTTCAGTATTATGAAACAATATACATGTCAAAGCCTTGAGCCTTCTTTAGGCAGTATCTTCTGTAGAATCCTATCGTCCAGTAAAATGAAACGAAAAGATTCATCATCTATTTCTCCTTCTGAAAACTGGAAAATATGCCATAACAAACTCTACAGTACTCAAGAAAGTATTCAATAAGGTATGAAAAATTTCACCTAACAGAAAGATTTAAGCAGTTTCGGGTCAATGTCTCTATTCAATGATCTCAGCTTGAGTGGAAAATGAAGTTACTATATAAGAATTTAATCAGTTTTTCATTAGTTATTATTGAAAAGACGACCTTGCTCACATATAATTTCTAATGTAACTTACCTAAACCGATATCAAATTTGAGCGTATGCTTCAAACTCACACGTGCACAATGAAAAACCAAGAGAGTAACGGAATGACCACTTGCAACGCACTTCCACGACTTTGTTGTTAAATGAATAAGAATAAACGAAAGTGACGCCAAGCCATGTTCAACCCCACCCTATAAAATGTTAGATGCAATGAAGCGTCACATAAAAACAATAATGCTTTTTTTATCCGCAGTCAGAATGTTTATTGAAATAATGGTAAAATTTTGAATGAAACAGGAAGTTGTCTTATAATTATCCCTAAAATTGGCACTATAGGATTTGTCATTACTCCAATTAAATTGATATCAATGAAATAGAACTTCTTATAATAATTAAACGTAATAATTGAAATGAGCAGACAGATAATCGAATTAATTCAATTTACTATTGTTATAATTATGTGAAAGTTAATAAAGCTGTTTCATTATAATCAAAATGAATTTTTTTCTCAGTACAACGAAAAATGTTAGCACGTCATCAGCCACCTGAGTGAAACGAAAATGCTTCAACTGCAACAAAGAAGGTCATCTAGCAGAGGAATGCAGACAACCTAGACGTCCGAGGGGAAGCTGTTTTGAATGCGGATCTCTAGACTCTAGAGCACCTGATCAGGTCCTGCCGAAGAAGAATGGACAGTCGAGGAGAGTTGTTCCAGACAGCACGACAAGTACTAACTTAGTGGACTTGAAGCAACCATATATTTGCAACATTGGGTATAAGGTAGAATTAGACAATTTGATTCGTGAATATTCAATCAGTTCAATCGTGGACTCGGGAAGTCCTATTAGTTTGATTAAAACAGATTATGTCCCGAAATAATTATGTCTTCCCTACAACGATAATATTAACTTTACCGGTATTAGTGGACACTCAATTAAGTATATTAGGTACATTTACAACTATGATTTCAATATCAGAGGTATATGTCAAGATGAAATTTTAGGGGAAAGGCAGGCAAGATGGCATAGTAGGGTCAAATGGCATACCATATGTACTGAAGAATCCATTGCGAGTGGAATCCTAGAACTCGGTGCAAATGTTCGAATTAGTTGGCAACAGTGTACGAACGTTGTTTCAAGGGATTCGTTACGGTAGATGATGACTTAGTCGTGAAAAAGTGGTGTGAGCGTGTACAACATCGACGTAAGCTCTCTCTTCTTGCCTTTATAAATGTAAGTACAGATTATTTCACTAAATTTCTTATATCCGAATAGAGTTGTACCTTTATTATAATCCTTTTTATGTGAAAAGGAAAATAAGGGAAGACACACTATTAATTATACTTGTATTCTTTGACTATCGATTTCGGCCTCTAGGCCATCATCAGGTCAGCTGAAATAAAGATAAAATAGACAATGAAAAACAGCACGTGCAAACTACTTATATAAAAACATTTTTACAGAATGATTTTCTCTAAAAAACGTCAAAAATGAACAAGCTGGACAAATTTTGGTGTCAGGTACTCACCGTCGTGAAAGAAATATGTACTTATTGTAAAAATTTTTTCATTAATTCAATCTTTTAGCGAAGTCGGAAAACGGGTATATCTTTTCATTTTAGGTTAAATATAGCTATGGTTAAATGGATGGGATGTGTTATATCTTTGACAGTTCTCGTTCTAGTTGTTCGTCGAGTCAATCGTCTGTGATGTTCGTAATCAGAGATATCAAAGGCAAATACAGAGGCTGGCGGAAAAATAAACTTATATAGCGGGGGTAGGAATCAGTTTGAACAGATTGGGTGTGGGGAATTCTCTAATTTCATTGAGGAGATGTTCATTGTTCCGGTTTTTAAAAATTTCGAATTGTTCTAAAAGTGTAAGTCTATAAAAATCTGTATGATGGTGAAGTAAAGACAGGTTATCCAGTGTGGAAGAGTGTTCATTGTCAATTAAATGGGTTCCCATAGCAGAGGTGGGTCTATTCTTGATGTGTTCTTTAAATCTGACCTTAGCTGCTCTCGTAGTCATACCGATATAGAAGGCGGGGCAGTCATTGCAGGTAATTTTGTAAATTCCGCTCTTTTGTTCGATGTCTTTCTTGGGCTTGTTATTGATGAGTGTTCTCTCTAGTGTTGCTTGTGAACTATTGACCAGGTTCAAGTCAAAATTTTTTAATAAGGATTGTATTCTGTTGTTGAGGCCGGATATGTAAGGGATGGCTATATAGGTCTTCTTGACAGTGGTGTGGGTAGATTCTCTTTAAAAGTTTTTTGTTCTTGATAGAGGTTAATATATCATCAACATATTGCCTGGAGTAATCGTTATTCAGTGCTATCTTATAGATGTTGTCAAGTTCTTTGAGATAGTTGAACTCAGATAGTGGGACATTGGTTAAACGGTTGAGAAGAAAATGAAATGCCGTCTTCTTGATCTGAGGAGAGTGATAAGAATACTTCGGGACAATTACATCAGTCTGGGTGGGTTTCCTGAATATGTCGAATTCTAGTGAATTGTCAGGTTTTAGTGTGATATTTAGATCTAGGAAATTGATGCTATTTTCTTTTGAAATCTCTAGGGTGAATTTAATTTTGGAGAGTGAATTGATAAAAGATAAGAAGGAGTTGAGTTCTTCTGTGGTTCCACACCATATACAAAAAACGTCATCGACATATCGTCTCCAAAGAGTTATCTTTTCGGAAAAGGAATGTTCACTGATCAGAGCTTCCAAATGGTCTATAAAGATGTTCGCCAGAAGACCACTTAGAGGGGAATCCATAGGCAATCCATCTGTCATAGTGTAGACGTTTTCATTGAATGAGAAAAAGTTTTGTTCTGTTATAAGCTCTATTATATTCATAAGTGAGTGTACGTCCTCAGGATCGGTGTTGAAATCATCAACCATATTACAGTTGTTTAGATATTCTCTGAGGAGAATCAGGGATTTTTTAATCGGAATATTTGTGTAAAGGTTGACGATATCGAACGACACTAAAATATATTTTTGGCTCGAATCTAGATTGATGGAATTGATAACGTTAATTAAATCGGTTGAGTTTTTAATGGACATGGGTGACTTATAACCGATATGTCTTGTCAAGATTTGATTGATGATCTTAGACGGCTTGTGAGCAGGTGAATTGAATGCTGATGTTATGGGTCTGATGCTTTTGTCTGTCTTATGTAGTTTAATCAGACTGTATAGGTTAGGGATTTCTGGGTTCTTTTCCTTCAGGTTGTGGATATTTAAATGAGGTATGAACTTCTGGAGAGTTGGTAATGTGACCCTGAGCATCTTATTAGGCTGTGTTGTGTACTTTGTAAGGGGATTAGTGTTTTTTATCTGGATGTTATTGTTATCGAAAAAGTTGAGGGTTTTTTCATTATATAGCGTTGTCGGGATGACAACTAGGCCTGCATTTTTGTCTGCTTTTGTGATTGTTAGATTATTTAAACTTATTTTTGATTTGATCGATTTTAAGGTCTCTATAAACTGTTTATTAGTTAAACCCGGTATATGACTGTCAAGCTTGTTCACCTTCGTTACATTATTTCTCAGTAAGTTTCCAAGATCTTCACGCATTGAGTTGTAGGCAGGATGTCTTCTCAGTTGTAGTTCCAAGTCGATAGCTAGAGTGTGCATATCTATCCTTCGAGGTGTGGGGGCAAATTTGTGTCCAAGATTGAGTAGGGTGGTCTCTCCAGTAGTGAACTCTACATCAGAAAGGTTGGTGAATCGTTTGTGGAAGGTATGTGTGGAGTTGTCATCTATCGGTCTGTTCGTGTTTCCATCAGTGGTAGCCATCTGTCGTGAGAAAATATTCCTCTGTCTGTTGTAGCTCGCGATTAGATTGTTGAGTTTTCTTGTTCTTCTGTTATCTGCTTCGATGTTTTCAAAAAATATGTCTTCCTCGAGCTTCCCGATCAATGTCTCATATTCTATTGAATGTAGTAACTTCAAGAGATGGTGATGTAGGAACTTGAGTTTCATATCTATAAATCCAGATACACCCAATTGTCTCCTGATTTCCTTCTTCAGTAGTGTACGCTTTAATTTGTGTTTGTAACTCTGACTGAAATTGCTTGAAAATTTCATATCCAAGAACTTAGGGATTACGTCGTGTTGCTTGCATGCCAGCAGAAAGCTAATGTGTTGTTTGTTTCTATGTCGATTAGTGAGTACATATTTCAACTGTTGGAGGGTATTGGATAACTCCATGCTTTCAATTTTGTGGATGAAATACTCCATTAGTGCGCTTGGTATTAAATGAAAAGGAAAATAAGGGAAGACACACCATTAATTATACTTGTATTCTTTGACTATCGATTTCGACCTCTAGGCCATCATCAGGTCAGCTGAAATAAAGATAAAATAGACAATGAAAAACAGCACTTGCACAGCACTTGCAAACTACTTATATAAAAACATTTTTACAGAATGATTTTCTCTAAAAAACGTCAAAAATGAACAAGCTGGACAAATTTTGGTGTCAGGTACTCACCGTCGTGAAAGAAATATGTACTTATTGTAAAAATTTTTTCATTAATTCAATCTTTTAGCGAAGTCGGAAAACGGGTATATCTTTTCATTTTAGGTTAAATATAGCTATGGTTAAATAGATGGGATGTGTTATATCTTTGACAGTTCTCGTTCTAGTTGTTCGTCGAGTCAATCGTCTGTGATGTTCGTAATCAGAGATATCAAAGGCAAATACAGAGGCTGGCGGAAAAAATAAACTTATATAGCGGGGGTAGGAATCAGTTTGAACAGATTGGGTGTGGGGAATTCTCTAATTTCATTGATTTATGTATTTACCTTGACAAAAAGATGTCACAAAAATGTTGATTTACTTATTCGTTTTTTGAACACGTGGTTAGGGTAAGTTATTGGCATACATAGAGGCTGGTTAAAATGGCGTATGCCGTCTTGCCCGGATAATGGTACTTTTTAATAACAATGAAATATTGTTTCTCGCCTGTTTCTCGCCTGGCGGCTCGTGTCGCAACCTTCCCCCTCGTGAATAATATTAATCATTATGTGCTCATCGAATAATATACTATTATTTCTAAACGTGCGATAACAACGTCAGTTCTCGACTTACAGGATCATCGAAAAGTTCTATTTCTCCGCCTAGGCGGAGAAATATTTACTTTTCCCTCCGGCGCGGCGGCAGGAAAAGTGTTGCTACGAAAAAGATTACTTGGTTACCATGAACATAGAGCATAGAATACAAAAACTTCCAATTCAAACGTCATTTTTATTCCATAAAGTTACATTAAATGTATAATTTTCATGAATTTGAAAACGTTTGGAAATAAAATAGCATATTTCATTCGGAGAAGAAGTGACTTTTCGTGGCTCGCTTTCAACTATCTGCCTCACTCCGTTCGGCGGATAAACTCAGGCTCGCCACGAAAAGTGACACTTCTCCTCATAAGAAAATAATATACTATTTCCGCAAATCGCTAGGAAATTATGACATCCAGTCAAAATTTGTCATAGAAAAAGTCATTTTCTAACTGAATAAATTTATATTTTGAAAATTTCGATGCATTGCAGAATACATTTTGAAATTAGTTTGTTATATTAACAGTTATTTGGCAGTAAAAACAATTATGGAAAATTGGATGAACATTATTTGAACTATTAGAAACATTTTGTACATGAGAAGTAGTAGGTAGAGATATTTTGTTGGGTGAAAATGTTATCTGCCTCCTCAACCTTATTGTTCAGAGATTCTTCGATATATCCTTTAGCAACGTTTGATGATTTCCATCCGCCATGCCCCTTCAAACTAATTATATCGGCACCAGACTCAACCAATTAATATTTTTGCAGAAGACCGACGAAAGCAATGACCAGTATATTCTGTCCGATTCTCCAAGTTTACGTAACTAGCAACTATTCCAGGCATTTTTCCGAATTTATGTATTCCTACTAATTGTCTACATTCCTTTCCGTTTTGATATTTGAACAAAAATCGGTCACTGTTCATATTTTCTAGTCTTAACGAAACATACTTTCGATAAAGATTCAAGTGCATCTGATTCACTACAAATGATATTGCATGGTTTGTTGGTCTTCGAATCAGGTATGCTAACCAATCGCTTAGATTGTAGGTCTTCTACATCGTGTACAGTCATTCGGTCTAACTCATCCATTCTACAGGCCCCAGAAATACCAAAATATTTAAGCAACCCAAAAAATGAATAAATGTGTTATCTGAATAGAAGTTGAAACCTTGTAGGTAAATTACCTTAATCGTTAAATTTTCTCCATCTGGAGCTTCCTGGATAAATTTTTCGATTTCTTCATTCGATGAAATTTTAGATTTCTTTGCTCTATAACCTTGAGCATGCCGTTTCAATAAAGTACGAAGTTTAGAATATGTAGATATATCTACATTGTGTTTAATTGCAAGGGTTCACTTCAACATTGAATAATTGGCCCACAATGATGAAGATTTCATCTTTAAACAAAGCTCTAGGAAGTGTGTCATTACAACATTTTCCGAGAGAGAACTCGTGTTTTTACTCTTGCGATAGTCCATAAAACGTTTATATGCATATTCATACTTTCTTTTCGATTTCTTTGGTAATAATTCAGTATTCACTGCCTCAACCAACTCTGGAAGAGTCCCAGAAATTGAAATTTGTTTTGTTCTCGAAAAAACTATCAATTCAATTTTAAGTTGAAAATTCAACACTAATACGTATATGAATAATTCGTTCGCGATTTTGTCAATTAATTAATAACTGTCGAATTTCAAACGATTTGCGGAAAAAAAATATGTTCACCTCTTAGGAAAAGCCACATTCCTGGACTCTGAAGTGTAGCAAAGTCTGATCGGCTTGCGCCTCGACTTAGCAATCTTCACAATCAGATCGAACGCGACGCTTTTACCCTTGCACGCTTTTGGTCGACATTCAAACATTTGGGGATCCAATTTGCAGAAATTTTCTCATGTCCAAATTGGCGTGAACTGTATGATGAACGCGTTCGTATCAAAGCTTCAGTGCTTCAGATATCCGTTTTAGCCCAATTCGACGGTCTGATAAAATCATGTCATGAACTCTCTGCATCGATATTTTCGGGGACTGACATAGAAACTGGCCTTCCCTATCGGTCATCATCTTCAATGGAAAATTTACCTCTTTTGAAGCTTGCAGTCCAATTTTTCACGGTCGCATACGAAGGACATTGATCACCAAGCGTATTAAGCATATCTTCGTAAATCCGCTTACCTCTTTACCCTTTTGAATACAGGTATTCGATGATGGCTCGATACTCCAATTTTTCGACTCTGGTTTACTTTTTTGACGTCGAAATCTACACTGACACTCCTAATAAGTTATTGTTCGTTGATATGGTATCGCAATATTTTGTTTATGCATGGAACTGGTCTAGGCTAACTAGATATCAATACATCCTCGTAATTAGTTTAAAATGCCATTGAATTTTCCAAAATTTCCCATGACGGTCCATCAATATGTCCCGTTTAATTGATTCTATTCATATCCCTTATAAAAGCCGCAGAAGAAAGGAAAATCTGGACCCATGAAACATTCACTTTGTGATTGACTGTTTTGCGAGAACGAAACTACTGCTGATGCATTTCATTTGAATCTTGTGGGATATACTTTGACTATACCCTATACCTATAGTCTAAGCTGAGGGGATAACTGTGATTAACAAAATTTTTATTGTTTCTTATTTGATTAATCAGAGAATTGAAAAAATATAACCTCTGATATTAAGTTTTTTTTTGATTTGGAGAACAGTCAGTTGCATGGTTCCTGGTGGACCGACATACGTAGAAGTGAAATATGGCTAATATATTCTTGTAAACGAAAATTTATTTCTTTTATGAACTTCATTCTGCAATCAGAAGAGTAACAATACAGTGCTATAAGCTGAAGTGCTGAAATTTAAAACGGACATTTACATCAGGTCGACGGACAGTGACATCTCCGTCTACGCTTGAAATTATTTCTTGAGTCTTCTGTTGGTCTAGAAGCGGTTTTATTGCGAGACTGAGACAATTTTTTTTTTCATGATGAGGCTCATCCTATTTTCACTCAATTATCCATGCAGTTGCTCCATACTGTCAACTGTCTTCACCTCCTCTCAGCATCAAATTCCAATTGTCGAACTCGATCAACATTACAGAGCGATCTGCGTATGATAAAATCCCCCCACCGCGAATTTCAACGGATAACATTTCATTGATATAAATTAGGAAAGAACAATGTTACCCGTCAATTACACTCAGCCCACTTCCACGGCAGGGAGCAGGGAAATGAGCAGGGTGAGAATGTAATCACCTCACTTCTGCTGCCACTCGCGCTGCCGGTCGCTCCCTAAATTAGCGGTTTTTCGTGCGGCAGTCAAAGGACCGGCAGCGCAAGTGGCATGGAGTGATCACATTCTGACCAGTTACTGTCGTGCCTGCGTTGCGTACGTTGTCGTATCAATTGATTGAAATCGTTAATTGTTGCGATAAATGTCGACGGAGTGGAGCAACGACAAAATAATAACATTTCTAGAACACTTTGAGAGTGAGAGAGTAATATGGGATTCTTCTGAGAAAAATCATAAACTTAAGCACGATGGTTGGAAAAGTTTCAGCCAGAATTGAGGAATTAAATTCCAAAAATATATTTATATAATTGAAAGAGACAGAGCGCTGAGGCTGCAATTTCGTCGCCCGCCATTGCCAAACCTTGATCGCGAGAGGAATGTTTGAGCTGAGTGCAAATACTCGCTGCCTTTCCATACTGCCGCAGAAGTATTCCGGGAAATATTTCTGGCAGCGCGAGTAGCAGTGAAAGTGTAATTGAGGTATTATATTTGAGGAGGGGCGTTTAGACTTAGTCTCGCAAACACCTTGACCTGAAGATCTATTGTGCAAGTGCAACAAGAACAGTGTTGACCACAGTACTGTTGCCGCAGGTAGGTATTGCGGTCTCGATCATATACGCCACTCACCGTCAGCTTACTCTCAGTATGTCCCTGAAATATATAATCCTTGAACAATATCTCCAACCGTATGTCATGTGCAACAGTATCTAAAGCCTTCGCGAGGTCCAAAAATTAAACAAACAATTAAAGACTATTTATATTCTACAAGGACTTCAGATGTTTCAAAAATGAAATTCCTTATGTCAGGTGAAGCACTGTTCTGCAAAGAGGCTGAATTAGATTGACGGAAACTGGTGTTTTTAAATCTAGATGAAGCACCAGATGCCATTCTATGTATATGTCTAGTATATGTGCCAACACCTACAAAAGAACCGTTGAACTTGTTAGCCTTGATTATATTTGTTCACGATATACTCTCCCCCCTCATCAACAATCACCCGCGGATTGGAAGATCTAAGACCTCTATAAGTTTATATCCCTCCAGATTTTTTTCGTGTTTTTACCCGCCTCCTTCTAATTTTTTTTCCTAAAAACTTATTTTTGTCTTATGAGTTCACTCACCTTGAACAGTGCTCATTATTCTCTGATTTAATTGAAAAACCAGGTATATGCAATCTTTGGACTATTCCTTTCACGAATAACCATTCCCCATCTTTCCACCTCCAACCCCTTAGCCAGAGTTCTAGTTTGTTGCCGTATGTGAAGAAGCTACTGTCGAAAATGAAGGAAATTATGTTCTTAAACTTCTCCTTGTTCACTCTGGTGTTCAAGCAGATGATTGGCCAGTGCTTTTCAATCACTTCTAACACTAGTTCCTTGGGTATATTGGTGAACAAGGAAGTCACATCTAGTCCTAGTATAACGAAAAATAAATTAAATGTGAGGGTGAGGAAACACAGATATGATTGTGGTATAGTCAACATTGACAAGGGAGAGAAGACAGCACTGAGTTCCCACCATTTCTCAACTGGACATAATTTCGATTTTAACAACGTTGTGGTGTTGCATAGTGAAGCAAACTCTCGGAAGTTGCCTATAGCCGAAATGCTACTGATAAATAAGTATAAAAAGGACACTGTCAATTTTCGCACTGATACACAAAATCTAAGTATTATGCAATTTGTTTAGAGATCTGTAATTGTGCTGAACCAGATTGTTAGAGTGTGATTTTCTGTTTTGTGTTTTTATCTTATCTTGCCAAGGGCAGAAAACTTTGTACACCGTTATTTTATTTCATGGTTTTATGCGTCTTGATATAGATGTCGCCAAACCTTAGTTTTGGATACGAATTTCAATGTGACTTCTTGTTGTTTTATTGTGTAGTCTGTATGATTTTTCAAGCTTGATTTTTCCAATTGCTCCTGTTTCCGATCTTATGATATTATATTATATCCATGTAGATGATTTCTTATTTCCACGACTGCATTTTTTGCTTCTCTAATTGAGGTATGTAAGATTAACTTCTTGTTTGCTGACCTTGTTCTTGTCCCCTTTTGTGTTTTTTCATGTTGTGATCCCCCTTTTTCATTTTGGGCTTTATTCAGAGTTGTAATTAGAGTTGTACCCTTACAGGCCCTGATGAAGTTTATTCATAAAAATAAACGAAACGTTGGCTGATGATTAGTACCTAGTAATTTGTCCTCATCCGACAATCCCTACTGTTATAAATTTTAAATGGGAATAAAAAACTTGTTCGCATGATAGAACGAATTTTGTTAGTTACCACGTTTGTTACTTGGTCGGTAGGTTATTTTTACTGGTTGCTAAGATGAACTGATCGTTAAGTGAATTACTTACCGTTCAGGGAACGGTAAGTGAAATAACAGAAACAATTTGAATTAGTTCATTAGGAATTTTCACGATCAAAAATGATTCCCGATCTTCTATGTCCCTCACGCTTATGTTGTACAAACTCTTCTCTTCTACACGCCCCTGATATACCTAATATCATTTCAACCTGAAAGGACATAATGAGTATATAAAGCACAATTATATCAATAAAAGCACACCTCAATAATCTAAAACATATCATGTGGTGCTCCTTTAATGAATTTATTCATTTCATCTCTTGTAAGAACAGCAGATTTTTGGGTTTGAAACCAATATATTTTCTTTTGAGGAATGCTATAAGGGTTGCGAACTTGGTTATGTCAATACCGTCGTTCAAAAATATCGAGCTTTTCAACATTGAATATTCAGCCCAAAGACTTCCAGGCGATCTCAGCTTTTCTATTCGTCGAAGGAAATAGGCCAGTAACACTTTTTTAATGATTGGGCTGCCTTTACTCTGAATCCATTTCTTGAATGTTCTCTCGTAACGGATAATTATTTTCTACATTGAGCAAAAATTGTGTCTATCGTGCAAAAAACGCTATAAGTATCTCGAACGTTAAAGACTACCGATCTCAGCCAATAGCGGCCCACACACGACCACTTCGGAGCGCACATCAAGCATTTGGCGTTCCGGAGGCATTTTTCCGTTCCCTATACAGTCAGCGCGACAGGTCGCTCTCGCCGTATAGGAAACGGAATGCGCACAAAAACTCCGTTTCGTAGCAGATATGCGCGATGTGCTCACTGCCCTGTTATAGTCTTCTGGGTACCGGTGGGACAAATTGCAAATTATTAATAAAGTTTTCTTACTTCCTGTATAGCTTTATTAGGTAGAGTCTACCACATTTTTCCTCTGTGAACATTTTTGTAGTCGCGGTTTTTTTTTCATCAAACCTCTCGTAAGTCGACCATATTTTCATTTTTTTTAATCATACGTACTCTTTTTTTGTAAAATGCAATCAAAAAAACAATCTGGGAAAAATGAGAAAACATGATTGTCTACCAATATAAACATGACTGAAAATCGCATTTTTCAAATTATTAATACACTCCTGATTTTTTCAGAATCCATTTATATAACCATATGAAATATGAAAATGCAATTGTCCGACAAAAAAATGTTGATGTTTTTTGTCCGACAGATGAAAATCGACGATTTTTTTGAGTTTTTAAATTCATTAATATTTGTCGGACAAGAATAAATTTATATTTTAGACAGATTCGTTTCATAGAAAAAACAACTGTCCACCATATAAAATGCGGCAAATCCTTAGTCTAGTTGAATATAATGGTTTTGTTTCAGAATATTTTTTCGATTATTATTGAAATGAAACTATTGATTTCGATTGAAAGTGTATAATTCAAATTGTTTGCTGACATTTTTATTCAAGTCTAAAAAAACAATGAAAATACTCCTTCCTCACATTGAATTCATTGTAACAAGACGAATGGTATCCAGTAAAAGTATCACACCAATCGTCAGGTAGAATGACATCTTTGTGATTATGATGTTCTCTGGATGCCAAGAATATTTTGCACAGTTTAAGGATGTCACTTCCTCCTTTTTCGTTTTAAAGCCACGGATATTTTTTAAATGTCTGCACAAAAAACACTCTATCACTACTAGTACTAGCAATATTATATCAGCAACAACTGAAATTGCCGAACTTTATTCGTCGGACAGCTAGATGATAGTATTCAGCACATCCTTCTTAAATGGTCCTAAAAAAAATCGAATGTTTATTCGTAACATGAGCAAAGTTACATCCGGTAAAGGCATATAGTCTATTCATAACCAAATTAGAGCAGTGAATTCTTCAATTTTTTTTTGAACGCCACATTTTTTTTGTCGGACAACTAGTGCACTACATTGCATTTTCAAGGTGGAGAGAGAATAAGAAAAAAAAGACATTATTCATAATTTTTTATCCCAAAAAATCTTCGTTTTCCATTTGTCGGACAAGGAAATCGCCACATTTTTTTGTCAGACAATTGCATTTTCATACTTCATATGGTTGTATCAACCGATTCTGAAAAATTCGGGAGGGTATTAATACTTTGAAAAAATGCGATTTTCAGTCATGTTTATGTTGGTAGACAATCATGTTTTCTCATTTCTCCCAGATTGTTTTTATGATTGCATTCTACAAAAAAAGAGTACGCATGTTTAAAAAAAATGAAAATATGGTCGACTTACGAGTGGTTTGCTGAAAAAAACCGCGACTACAAAAATTTTCACAGAGGAAAAATGTGGTAGACTCTACCTAATAAAGCTATACAGGAAGTAGGAAAACTTTATTAATAATTTGCAATTTGTCCCATCGGCGCCCAGAAGACTATAACAGGGCAGTGAGCACATCGCGCATATCTGCTAGGAAACGGAGTTCCATTGTGCATTCCGTTTCCTATACGGTGAGAGCGACCTGTCGCGCTGACTGTATAGGGAACGGAAAAATGCTCCCTGGACATCCCCGAACATCCCTCGGTTACCCCTCGATTGTTGTAAACCCCACATCAAATGCTTCCAATTCCATATCATCCATATCAAGATTAAACAATACAAAAAATCAAATGTCAAATGTAGCTGACGATAGAACACAGACCTCGAATACTTGCCCATCATTTCAAGAGATGCGCGGATTGAGGAAGCTATGGAATCGGCTGCAAAAAATATGATTGAATCATGTTGAACGGTTCCGAAGTTATGACTTATTCTGTGAGTTCACGCACCACGCTATTTCGACACATAAATTGACATACGTCAAAAAATAGAGATGCATAGAATACCTGGTGTAACGACTTCTTACTGAATATCGTGAATCAAATTTGTAAATCGAAACGGCACCTCCGGAACAATCCGCAATATTTATCGGGAGAAATGAAAAGCAGGATGAATACTCAGATATTCGATCGAAAAGCAGGACATACTCAGATATTCGATCGACAACAAAGTCAAAAATAAAATCTTATCACTGGCGGATACATGAGGGGGGCAATGCCTTCCCCCTTGGTCCTCGCAATTGACAAAAATTCCTTTATTTCCAAACGTACGATAACAACGTCAGTTCTCGACTGACAGGATCATCGAGAAGTTCTATTTCTCCGCCTAGGCGGAGAAATACTTTTCCCTCCGGCGCCTGCGGCATGAAAAGTGTTGCTACGAAAAAGATTAATTGGTTACCATGAACATAGATGCATAGAATACAAACACTTCCAATTCAAACGTCATTTTCATTTGATAAAGTTACATCAAATGTACAATTTTCATGAATTTGAAAACGTTTCGAAATAAAATAGCATATTTCATTCGGAGAAGCTCGCCACGAAAAGTGACACTTCTCCTCCTTATAAAATAATATACTATTATTAGTTTATTAGTAGTCCTATAACGTTGGTAAAAAATTTGAAAGAATTCATGCCCCCCCCCCCCTGAAAAACTGTCTGGATCCGCCAGTGAATCTAATCAGTGGCAACTCCAGGTATTCTATGCATCTATATATGTCAAAAACAATGAGACCTTGGTACGTTCATCGACAATTAATTGGCAAATCCAAAGATAAAAGATGTAAGAAAAATAAAGGGTTACCATTTAAAAAACTGAACCTATGTATGTATTTCATCGGAAATCCTCTGTGTGGATAAAAATCTTTTCAGGATGTGCGGATTGTGCCACTTATCGTTTGAAGAAAACAGCCAAGTCGATAATTGGATAGAATCGAGGTTATGGACCATTTACGCACCCCTAGATCACATTGTATGAATTCCATTTCGAACTCCGACCTTCCTCATCACTTTTTCTAAATAGAGGAAACCATTTATCCATAAAGGTTTTCGAGACTTCAATTTAGCAAGTCTAGTATGTACCTACCTATCTGGCATATAACTTGTAATTGGAAATAAATTTTGGAGAAAATGAAATTTATTTCGAGATTTCTCGAACAAATTGCCGACATTCCAAATTGAATTGTCATTTCATTGCATTAACTGTTCAGAAAAATTTGAGTTTTCTATTGATTATATTAAGTCAGTATACAAAGAGTCACTTGACTAGTTCATATTCACCTTTGATGCATGTTAATATAAGATTTCCGGTGATGCGAAGTGACCCAAGTGGCAAAAAAATATCAAAATCAGCCCGGTGTTGACGATCGCTATGTTCACTCATAGATGCATGGAATACCTGGTGTTGGCACTGATTAGATTTTGTTCAAGACTTTCTTGTCGATCGAAAAAATAAGTATTCGTCCCGCTTTTCATTTCTCCCGAAAGGGGTCGCGCTATTTGCCATTGCCGCAATATCGCAACGACCGATAATTAATATTGCGGATAATTCCGTTTCGATACAAATTTTGGTCACGATTTTTAGTGAGGAGTTGTTACACCAGGTAATTTTTGCATCTATGTGCACTCTTTCATTATTAATTGTCACTAAACTGAAAACCTATAATTTTTCATGTTTTTATATTATAAAATACTTAGTGAATTCATTTATTGTATATGGAGGACGAATAATGTTAGTAATAAAATTTTGTTGGGTACAATTTTCAACCAACTTACGAAACAATAAAAAAAAGACATAACACTCAATCACAGCGAGTGTGACATTTCATCATTTGGAGGCAAATAAATATTTATTCAACAGAGAAAACAAATGAGGGGCAAGCATGGGGCCAAATTTATTCTGTGCAACTCCCATGGGTGTTTTTATTTCGTTGTCGAGCAAAACCATTATAGGCGGCTGAAGGTCGGAGGTGAAATGATTCTTTCACGTTTGAACTCACGATGACTTCGTATATGATCAAGACAGTCAGAGTTTTTCCTTAATTCATCTGGAAAGATTATGTTGAAATATTCGTACATTTAACGGTTATATGCATATTTTCCTGGTTTTAACATGATCTTAATAGCATACAGAATGATATACAGGGTGTTTCACCATAAACCGGACAAACATATATATAGCCGTGTAGATGACATATATTCCGTTTTTTGTTTAATGTCAACATTGTGCGATATTCTGATAACTGTGGTGAGTTATGCGTTACCTTTGAAATAACACAAACTACCTGACTATTTTACTCATTCCATTTTTAGTGAGGAAGTTTCCGTAGCAACGATCGTTTCATCCCGATAAAATTTTCAAGCCGGCAAAACTAACAAGTTGGTTTTCCAGCGATAAAATTTTTGACGTTTCTCAAATTCATAGATAGCTTCGGAAATGAATATCATAGAGAAAACAAACAACGTTCAGTGAATCTGTGATGAATTCTAATTTTCCAAATAGCGCAATCCGTCTGAAAAGTGACCATATTATATTATATTATATTAGTGTACAAATTTTCTCATTAAATAGTCCTATCGTACCACTCGAGATGAAATTTAAGCAGGTAAAATTTCTCGACAGTAATATGAAAGTTTGTTGTTTTTCGGGAATGTTGCCCATGACATACAAATGTCGATCCCGAAATTCCCAAGCGACAAATTTTCATATCACTAGAGAGAAATTTTGCCGGCAAAATTCCATCTCTAGTGGTATTACATATGAGTATTATTTTAATGCTCAATTTAATTCTGAAAAAAAAAACAAAATATCAGAAATCCTGCAAAAATTTAGTTTTTTTATTTCGATTGCTGAATTGGATGGCGTTTTTCAACGTACTCGATTTTCGGTGGAAAAATTTGCCCAAAACTTGAACCCCACTTTTTTACATGCTCAATTGAAAAACAAGTGTCACCACCCAAAATTGTTGAAATCTTTTAATGTTGAACTATCTTTCCTTCTTAACGCTTATGTGAAAAGAGTTTTATTTTTTGGGTATTTGTATCGGAATTTTCTTTGATTCTGCTTTCTTTTGCAAACCTCAAACAATAATATTTAACGCGTATTAATTTTGGGTAGCTATAGAGCCTTTCAAAAATGTTGTCTTGACATGTTTTTGAGCGACAAAGATGATTTTGGTTGTGTTTATCGAGGTTTGATAGTTCTTGTGAATAATTGAAATGTTACAATTTTGTGGCCATATTTATATTGATTTCAGAGAGAAAATGTAGTCCATACCACCACAGATGAGCATCTTCAAGGTTGGTAGGGTTGATTCCTCTAGATATGATATCAGCAGGATCTTTCTTTGAGGTTATATGATACCAATCGTTGATGTTAGAAAGCGTTTTGATCTCGGAAAATCTATTTCACAAATATTTTTCAAGTTCGAGGTTCAACACTCAACCATGACAATACAATTGTTGAGTCTGTCCAATAGAAATGAGTCTCTATGTTTAGGCGTAAAGCCGGTAAAGCTTCCTTTCCTTTTCTGAAGTCTGAGAAGGGCACCTGATAATTCAAGCCTGGGGAGTGATATGGCTTGGAGGGGGACAACTGGAGATTTTGCGCATAACAAATTCGTTTGAACGACATCAGCAGAATCTTGTGATCTCAGGTATATGCATGCGCCATAGGCCTGAATTGAGGCATCACAGAATCCATGAAGTTGTGTAGCGTTCCTATGAATGGCGTGTCGAGGGATGTAGGATAAGCTTTGCCCGCATGGCCAAAGGGATCAAGAGTGACATAGTGGAGAGAATGCTTCTATTAGTGATGAGGTTTGGCAAATTCAGTGATAATTGTGAATAACATACGAAGCACTTTATGATTAGGAATCCAGAAGACTCATTGACGAGATTTTTTATAGAAAAAGCGGTTCCATAGGTTACGGTATTGAGTTCCAAATTAACGATATATTTTTCGGGATCGTCACATTAAGTTAGCATATTGGGCTTTGAGTAGAGGATTCTTGTTTAGTTTTCTTTCAATCGAGTGAAACCGGCTGATGGCTTTTTTCCGATTTACCTAATTTAAGACATTGGTGTTTTAGACGTAAACTTACTGTGAATATACCCCAGCTCGGATTTTCGAACGACAAGAGAGTCTTGAACAAAATCTAATCAGTGCCAACACCAGGTATTCTATGAATCTATGTTGTTCCTGCCAAAATTGTCTCATAGAAACTGATTGAAAATTTATGTACGAGAACTTATGAGATTCTAATTGTATAGTGAAACCGCAAATCCGTATGAAACCATATACGATATTCATCAGTATTCAATAGAGAACACAAATACACATTTCTTTAGTTCCTAATGCATGGCATTCCCTAACGTAAATCATAGCCGTTCTCTATAAGAGATTCCTATATTGAATGCTTCCTGTTTTCACGAGTTTTTATAAGAATCTATAAATGAAAATGAAGAACAGATAAATGTGGGTGATTCATAATGAATACGGAGAAAAGTCCTTATATCCCACAATCTTTATTGGGTGACGACTAGTTTCGAGACCTTCAAAATGGTCTCATTTTCAAGTCGAAGCTACAAGATTAGAAAATAAAAACACAAATGATAATAAATTAAGGTATAAAACACTCACATACAAGCTACGAAAGTCAAAGAATTGAAAACAAATCTTGCGTCACATGATAAAGTGTCGAAATTATCAAATATAGAGCAACAAGGTAGACAAAACAATATGAACAATATATTATATTCGAAATAACGATCTCAGATTCAAACAATGAAGCGACATCTAATTGAAAAACAAAACAACAAGGCAAACCACGACAGGAAGTACAGGAACATGTCTCTGCAGAACAATTAATGAGAGAAGTAGAAATCTACAACGAACGCAAAAACAAAAACGGAACAAAAACTTCCGCTCGAAAATCACAGGAGGCTCGCAAGCATTAACTAGGCCCTCTCAAAGTAATGAGGAATAGACAGGTGTCAAATCATAACTGATTTGTTTATTCAAAATATTTTCCTCATTTTTAGAAGACCTTAAGATCTCCATAATTCCAAATTGTCCAACAAAAGGCCCTTCTTAGCTACGTGCAATATCATGAAATTGGTGTCCTCATCAAACGTATGATTAGAATCTATCAGATGTTTAGCGAAATGGGAAAAACCAGTCGAACTCGGATTAGTTAACCTCAAATGTTCTTTTAAACGAACTTTGAAGCTTCTGAAAGTTCGTCCCACATAAAATGCATCACGCGAATTACATGAAAGACGGTAAACTCCACTCCGATCCAAAGGTTCAATTATGTCCTTGTTATTAATTAATTTATTGTTCAAATTATTTTTTGTTCGGAAAGATATATTTACATACGGTCTGAAAATATTTGCTAACCTATAAGAAAATTTGTTGATGAACGTTAACGATCTATATGGTCTCTCAACCTGTGCAGCAATGTCATCAATTCGACCATTCAAATAAACAGAGTGTTCAAAGGCTACATTTTGCTTTCTGTGAATCAGCTTATCTATTATACTGTAACCGTTCATCACCGCTATCTGTCTCAAAACATTTAACTCCCTCATGTAATTTTCATTATTTAAGGGCACTCTGAGTAACCTATCAACATAGCTATGGAATGCTGCAAGTCTGTGTTGAATAGGGTGGTTAGAGGAACTATCTATGATCAAACCTGTGTGGGTGGGTTTTCTATAAATATTTAAAGAAATTCGCCTTCGACTTTCGTCAATGTGAGGTCCAAAAAGTTCGGACTGTTATTTTCCTGGACTTCTAATGTGAATTTAATGTTTCTATGTAGTGAGTTAATGTGGCCAAGGCAACCACACAATTCATCTGATGTTCCACTCCAGACGATAAATATATCATCGACGTATCTAGCATAGCACTTGATTTTTGAAAAATAAGAGTTACTAACATTGACAACATGTTGAGACTCGAAATGAGACATATAAACGTCCGCCAAGAGAGGAGCCAAAGGGCACCCCATCGAAAGTCCAAAGGGTTGTCTGTAAATTATATTATTGTACTTAAAGAAGTTTTGTTGAAGACAAATTTCTAACAAATTCATGAAATCAGTCTTCTCATTCACACCGTAAATATTCTCTATTTCAAGATTAACTAAATTGAGTACCTCCTGAACAGGTATATTCGTAAAAAGGTTCGTTACATCCAATGAAATCATGAAAATCGGCTAAAGGGATATGTGAGATCCTCTCTATCAACTCTGAACTATTTCTGACAGTATGTGGAAACTTATTGATGAAAACATCCTTCAACCGTGAATTAATCCACTTAGAAATCTTATAAGTAGGCGAATCTATAAACGAAACAACAGGTCTCACAGGCATTTCGGAAAATTGATCTTATTTATGTATCTTCAAAAGACCATACAACCTCGGGATGATGAAGTGAGATGGAAATAGATTTTTTATAGCGAACGTATCGAGTAAACTTTTGGAGTTCCTCAAGGTTTCTTTAACTCTATTCGTGAAAGTGGTGATATTCACATTAGTGGTGATGAAGCCATTATTTTCTATAAATTGGACGATTTTATCATCATAATCTGTTTTTTTCAAAATTACAGTACAACCTCCTTTATCTGCCTTAGTCAATATCAAATTATGTCCTTTCAACCTCGACCTGATGCTTTCAATAATCTTATTACTGAATGGGTTGTCCCCGTTGAAAAAACCATTATTTATCCTACAGTTTTCTTGTCTAAACAATACCCTTAAATTGTCTCTAATCTCGTTTTTATTCACAAAGTCAACAGACTGAACTATTGTCTCACACTCAGCAGAAAGTATCTCCAGATTTCTCCTCTGGTGTTTTTGAAGGCTATGACAGTTAAATTTGAGGCTTTTGCTAAGCAAATTATTCTCCTCGCTCGTAAAAGTAACGCCCGAAAAGTTCTTAAATGGTTCATAAAATGTATGTGGAGTAATGGGTGTAAAATCAGAGCTCGGGGAACCCGACACACTATTGGACCTCAAACGCGAAATTTTATTATTTAATTTACAATATTGCCTATCAGAAAGAAATGAAACAGTACCAGTTCCCCGAGCTCTGATTTTACACCCATTACTCCACATACATTTTATGAACCATTTAAGAACTTTTCGGGCGTACTTTTACGAGCGAGGAGAATAATTTGCTTAGCAAAAGCCTCAAATTTAACTGTCATAGCCTTCAAAAAAACCAGAGGAGAAATCTGGAGATACTTTCTGCTGAGTGTGAGACAATAGTTCAGTCTGTTGACTTTGTGAATAAAAACGAGATTAGAGACAATTTAAGGGTATTGTTTAGACAAGAAAACTGTAGGATAAATAATGGTGTTTTCAACGGGGACAACCCATTCAGTAATAAGATTATTAAAAGCATTAGGTCGAGGTTGAAAGAACATAATTTGAAATTGACTAAGGCAGATAAAGGAGGTTGTACTGTAATTTTGAAAAAAACAGATTATGATGATAAAATCGTCCAATTTATAGAAAATAATGGCTTCATCACCACTAATGTGAATATCACCACTTTCACGAATAGAGTTAAAGAAACCTTGAGGAACTCCAAAAGTTTACTCGATACGTTCGCTATAAAAAATCTATTTCCATCTCACTTCATCATCCCGAGGTTGTATGGTCTTTTGAAGATACATAAATAAGATCAATTTTCCGAAATGCCTGTGAGACCTGTTGTTTCGTTTATAGATTCGCCTACTTATAAGATTTCTAAGTGGATTAATTCACGGTTGAAGGATGTTTTCATCAATAAGTTTCCACATACTGTCAGAAATAGTTCAGAGTTGATAGAGAGGATCTCACATATCCCTTTAGCCGATTTTCATGATTTCATTGGATGTAACGAACCTTTTTACGAATATACCTGTTCAGGAGGTACTCAATTTAGTTAATCTTGAAATAGAGAATATTTACGGTGTGAATGAGAAGACTGATTTCATGAATTTGTTAGAAATTTGTCTTCAACAAAACTTCTTTAAGTACAATAATATAATTTACAGACAACCCTTTGGACTTTCGATGGGGTGCCCTTTGGCTCCTCTCTTGGCGGACGTTTATATGTCTCATTTCGAGTCTCAACATGTTGTCAATGTTAGTAACTCTTATTTTTCAAAAATCAAGTGCTATGCTAGATACGTCGATGATATATTTATCGTCTGGAGTGGAACATCAGATGAATTGTGTGGTTGCCTTGACCACATTAACTCACTACATAGAAACATTAAATTCACATTAGAAGTCCAGGAAAATAACAGTCCGAACTTTTTGGACCTCACATTGACGAAAGTCGAAGGTGAAATTTCTTTAAATATTTATAGAAAACCCACCCACACAGGTTTGATCATAGATAGTTCCTCTAACCACCCTATTCAACACAAACTTGCAGCATTCCATAGCTATGTTGATAGGTTACTCAGAGTGCCCTTAGATAATGAAAATTACATGAGGGAGTTAAATGTTTTGAGACAGATAGCGGTGATGAACGGTTACAGTAAACATATAATAGATAAGCTGATTCACAGAAAGCAAAATGTAGCCTTTGAACACTCTGTTTATTTGAATGGTCGAATTGATGACATTGCTGCACAGGTTGAGAGACCATATAGATCGTTAACGTTCATCAACAAATTTTGTTATAGGTTAGCAAATATTTTCAGACCGTATGTAAATATATCTTTTCGAAAAAAAAATAATTTGAACAATAAATTAATTAATAACAAGGACATAATTGAACCTTTGGATCGTAGTGGAGTTTACCGTCTTTCATGTAATTCGTGTGATGCATTTTATGTGGAACGAACTTCCAGAAGTTTCAAAGTTTGTTTAAAAGAACATTTGAGGTGTACTCATCTGAGTTCGACTGGTTTTTCCCATTTTGCTAAACATCTGATAGATTCTAATCATACGTTTGATGAGGACCCCAATTTCATGATATTGCACGGAGCTAAGAAGGGCCTTTTGTTGGACAATTTGGAAAATATGGAGATCTTAAGGTCTTCTAAAAATGGGGAAAATATTTTGAATAAACAAATCGGTTATGATTTGACACCTGTCTATTCCTCATTACTTTGAGCGGGCCTAGTTAATGCTTGCGAGCCTCCTGTGATTTTCGAGCGGAAGTTTTTGTTCCGTTTTTGTTTTTTCGTTCGTTGTAGATTTCTACTTCTCTCATTAATTGTTCTGCAGAGACATGTTCCTGTCGTGGTTTGCCTTGTTGTTTTGTTTTTCAATTAGATGTCGCTTCATTGTTTGAATCTGAGATCGTTATTTCGAATATAACATATTGTTCATATTGTTTTGTCTACCTTGTTGCTCTATATTTGATAATTTCGACACTTGATTATATGACACAAGATTTGTTTTTAATTCTTTGACGTTCGTAGCTTGTATGTAAGTGTTTTATACCTCAATTTATTATCATTTGTGTTTTTATTTTCTAATCTTGCAGCTTTGATTTGAAAATGAGACCATTTTGAAGGTCTCGAAACTAGTCGTCACCCAATAAAGATTGTGGGATATAAGGACTTTTCTCCGTATTCAGTACAAATCTATAGTTTTCAAATATGGTTTTTACACATAATACATACCTGTCTGTGTTTTTACACATAACTCATGCCCGTTTCTATGGGTTTTTATAAGAATCTATAGTTTTCAAAAGTGGTTTTCACACATAAAACTTACCCGTTCCTTATGTTTTTCTACACATAACTCATATCCGTTTCTATGAGTTTTCATGAGCAATGATAGTTTTCCAGTGTGGTTTTTATTCATAATACCTACCTGTTTCTAATCTAGTTTTACACATAATTATTATATTCTGTATGATTCTAACAAGGAAATATTGTTCTCGAATTGTGTTCGCACAGATAACACCTATCTGTTTCTGAAAGCAAATCCCAGAATGAGTACTATATGATTATAATAACAATAATAATAATATTTTATTCATGCTACTACATAACACAAAATGTTTGCATTCGTCAAAATCATTTATTCATGAGAATCAACAAAATCATTACAGAGAAATTCTTCTGAAGTTCCTTGAAAGATATTTCTTCAAACATAACTTGAACTGCTTTGCAGGCATCGCCTTCACAGTGGTCGGTAGAATGTTGAAAAACTTAGTCCCAAAATATTCATTTTATTGACTCTATGAAAATCAGTATAGATTTTATCTCTTCGACGTGTATTATGTGAATGTACATCCTGATGTAACCTATATTCATCCAAATGCGACCTTACGTACAATATACAACAAACATTGAAAAATAAACAGACACTGTACTGTAAGTATGTTCTTATCTTGAAGAACATGTTTGCATTCATCTCTTTAATTCAGTCTAACTATAACTCTTATAGCCCTTCTCTGCAACCCAAATAATCGTTTCATACTAGCATTGTGTCCCCAGCAAAGTATACCATATATAATATAAGATGTATGTCTTGATTCTACAAAAGCACGATACACAGAATCCGAAACAACACCAGTTAATGATCGTAGCGCATAAACACTTGACGATATACAGTTACACACTTTATCAATATGAGCACTCCAAGACAATTCACCATCTATCAGTACACCCAAGAATTGGATTGGGTCAGGTGGATTCATATCCGCAGGATCTCTCATTGAGAAAAACAGAATAGTATTCACGTCCTCCAGCTACAAATAATCTAATGGATAACGGGATTAGGACAGCCTTCAGTAATACAACTCTTTTTAAGTGACGTTTCATCCATATATTTGAACTTCTTCACAGGCTAAAAAACAATTACACAAAATAGTAAACAATACAAAAAACAGTTAGATACTCATACCCAAAAACTAATTGTTGTAGGCTTATAGGTGTAATACTAATCATCGAGCAAACAGAGTATGAACGAAATCTAGGTCAACTTGTAATAGAAAATAAATAAATGAATAAATCGTTGAGAACATCACAATTTGTCAGTCATATAATCAAGATATATAACAACAGAAGATCAAAATGTGTCTTAGACATGGATCACCTATGATAATGACACACGCAATTAAAACCATAAAAATACACGTTTATGTTATTCTATCATTTAGATGGTCTTGATGAATTTTATACATATTCAGAAGGTTGCTATATTATACTGTACTTAAGTTTTGCGTATCCGTTCTATCATTCAGTGTAGAATTTATGTTTATGTGAATTATTTCGCTAATACATCTCTTATAGTATACATTCTTATTGTCTAACACGTCCACATTTTCAAAATCAAATACGTGTAGTTGAAAAAACAGCCTTGGCTGAACACCATTTCAACGAACTACACGTATTTGATTTTGAAAATGTGGACGTGTAATGCCGAGGCCACACCTAGCGCTACGTACGCTATGTTCGCGATGCATTTCAAAAATAGCCATCGTTATTTTGAACGTACCCGGCCACACCGACACTGGTACGCTATGTCCGCTATGTTCGCGATCTGAGCCACGTCGCCGACTGTTTGATTCTCGGCTATATTCTTTGGCTATATTCAAAATATCGCGAGGGCTGTAGTGTAGTGCGATAATATGTCGAGGAAAAATGTCGTTCCTTTTCAATAATGCCAATTGGTCAAACTGCTGCGGGCTCATTCGAAAATATTCTCTAAACTTTTATTCATCTTCTCGCAACTGTACTACGAGATGATGAAATTCATCGAAATCATTTCTCATTTTGTTCACTTCGTGGACCCATTTTCTTCTACGTTTATTTTTGCACAACGATAACAATAGAAGCAACTCATCGTCATCGCTATCACTATCCCATGACATCGTGCTTGGTAACATCGTGGAATACAACTGAACCTAATGATTGCGAAAACGCAAAAGATATACTCGAGTATGTAGATTTCGGTGTGGCCGCTGAACATCGCATACGTAGCGTCCATAGCGTCTATAGCGTATCTAGCATAGCGCTTGGTGTGGCCTCGGCATTAGACTATGAGGATGTATACTATAAGATATGTATTAGCGAAATGATTCACATTAACATAAATTCTACAGTGAATGATAGAACGGATACGCAAAACTTAAGTACAGTATATAGGAACCTTCTGAATATGTATAAAATTCATCAAGACCATCTAAATGATAGAATAACATAAACGTGTATTTTTATGGTTTTAATTGCGTGTGTCATTATCATAGGTGATCCATGTCTAAGACACATTTTGATCTTCTGTTGTTTTATATCTTGATTATATGACTGACAAATTGTGATGTTCTCTACGATTTATTTATTTATTTATTTTCTATTACAAGTTGACCTAGATTTCGTGCATACTAGGTTTGTTCGATGATTCGTATTACACCTATAAGCCTACAACAATTAGTTTTTGGGTATGAGTATCTAACTGTTTTTTGTATTGTTTACTATTTTGTTTAATTGTTTTTTAGCCTGTGAAAAAGTCCAAATATATGGACGAAACGTCGCTTAATTAAAGAGTTGTATTACTGAAGGCTGTCCTAATCCCGTTATCCATTAGATTATTGAGAAAAACATGAACTCTGTCTCAGTTTCATTCAAGCTGAGCTGATTACTATTAAACCAGTCCGAGACAACAAAAAACAAGTCACTCATAATGCCGTGTATAAGTTCCCCATATTTAGCTTCTTTAAGTGCAGTCGCGTCATCAGCGAAGAGATCAAAATCTGCTTCTGGGTCATATCTCACAAAATCATTTATGTGAACAAGAAAGAGAAGCGGTCCGAGGACTGATCCCTGGGGGACACCACAATCAACACCTGACAAATCAGACAGATCCCCGTCACGATGAACACACTGCGATCTATCAGATAAATAGGAATCTATAAGGGCAATTTCACTCTGATCGAACTTTTATGAAGCAGATTTTCCCTGGAGACACATTCAAAAGCTCGACTTGAGTCACAAAAGAGTCCACCTATGTATAAACCCTCACTATAACCCTCATCAATAGTTTTCATGAGCTCTGTGATGGCAGCTGTTGTGGAGAGACCACTTCTGAAACCAAATCGAGAGCTGTTAAAAAGGAAGTAGTTTTCAGAATGTAGTTTAATAACACCTTCGAAGAATTTCGCGAATACGGGAATAATTGATATTGGTCTATAGTTGCTAACCAATTGCACAGAACCCTTTTTATAAACAGGAACAACTCTAGCTACCTTGAGTATTTTCGGAAAGATATTATGCCACCAAAAACATTCTGTAAAAACTAGCCAAGTCTCGATGAAGCTGCTTATTTATCTCTAAAAAGTAATGAAATCTAGAAAAAGTCGAGCCAAGTTTAAGGCTCCTTACTGCGATTTCTTTATTATTATAGTTAATGTTGTGTGACTTGACCGTTGAACATTCTTATACGTTAGTGGGTACAAGTCAATTTTGTTTACACGTAATGCTATATCTGTTGTCACTACCAATGTTTGTTAAGCGAGATAATAGCCCATGCTGGTATTGGTAATTGGACGCTAGTGTCTCATTTTAGGCTGTTGTTGATTGTTCAACACATATGCATTGAGCATTGACAATGCTGACTTCTGCTCCCTTCATTTTGGAGCGTCAAATCGACCATCGATCTAAAATAAAATAGACGTACAGACGGTCTTCTATCAATGATTAGAAGTCCCTCTGTACTGAAAATAATTTTTTATACTGTTTGTTTCAGGCTCGTATTATTGAATACGCAGCTTTATCAAGCCTACAATTGAATGAAGGTTTTCCAAGTGGCAATTTTTCATCGTCAATGGGTTGCGTTTCTGGCGACAGATTGGTGCAATGGTGTCATGGAGCAACTGGTTTTGTACCCTTGTGTACCCTTCAACGGCCAAGTCACAAAACATTAACTATAAAATATTATGAATGATTTTATCGTCTGTGAATTCAATTAGACAGGAAGATTTTTAGCGGCATGCAGACAATTTTTGAAATTCCGGAAAAAGTCACACACCGTGCAGAAATTGAACCTGCGTCTTCTACTTTCCGGGTCGGTGCTCTCTCCAACTGAGCTAACAGTGTGTATGATACTTTTCCCGGAATTCAATATCATGAGGTTCACCTCATATGTAGTGAGAGAGGGGGGTTACTAGGTGGGGAGCACTGATTCGTCATCATCAGCCAAGGTGACTCCTTTATCCTTAACTTCACTTCATCGAATTTCTTCGATTTCAGTTTTAGATCGGATGTTGGATTCCGACAAATGATGAAATATACTAAGCCGAGAATTGATATTATGAATGATTTTATCGTCTGTGAATTCAATTAGACAGGAAGTTTTTTAGCGGCATGCAGACAATTTTTGAAATTCCGGAAAAAGTCACACACCGTGCAGGAATTGAACCTGCGTCTCCTACTTTCCGGGTCGGTGCTCTCTCCAACTGAGCTAACAGTGTGTATGATACTTTTCCCGGAATTCAATATCATGAGGTTCACCTCATATGTAGTGAGAGAGGGGGGTTACTAGGTGGGGAGCACTGATTCGTCATCATCAGCCAGGTGACTCCTTTATCCTTAACTTCACTTCATCGAATTTCTTCGATTTCAGGTTTAGGTCGGATGTTGGATTCCGACAAATGATGAAATATACTAAGCCGAGAATTGATATTATGAATGATTTTATCGTCTGTGAATTCAATTAGACAGGAAGATTTTTAGCGGCATGCAGACAATTTTTGAAATTCCGGAAAAAGTGGAGAGAGCACCGACCCGGAAAGTAGGAGACGCAGGTTCAATTCCTGCACGGTGTGTGACTTTTTCCGGAATTTCAAAAATTGTCTGCATGCCGCTAAAAATCTTCCTGTCTAATTAACTATAATAATAAAGAAATCGCAGTAAGGAGCCGTAAACTTGGCTCGACTTTTTCTAGATTTCATTACTTTTTAGACATAAATAAGCAGCTCCATCGAGACTTGGCTAGTTTTTTCAGAATGTTTTTGGTGGGATTTCACTTCTTTTTGTTGAAACGTGGGCATATTGATCCATTTTATTAGATTTTCTTATTCGACACTTTTTTTAAGAGTAGTTTTTTTATTACAAATCATTATTTTTTTCGGTTTTGAACTATGGTAGATAGAGCCTCCGATTATTTTTTATTGATTTCAGCGTCCTCGAAAACCTATAGTTTGATACCAAACTTGTCCATATAGCCCATCTCTTACCCGATTCTTTTTCGGATTCAATTTTTTCTCTCCCAATCTAACCACCGCAGACCCATCTGATGATGTTTTTTCTGAAGAGCAATAGACGTTCTATACTTATTGCACATAAATTTCATAGCATTTTCATATTCAGTGATACAGAGCGAAACACAGTTTCTTCTTCATCAAGCAAGATCTTCCGAAGACGGAATGGAAAGAAGATATAGAGAACATAACTGCTATTACAGTTGCTAGGTGATTCTGATAGAAGAGATTTGATTCACCAAATAAATAAACGAAGAGAAGAAGTGGGAGGATTACCTCAAATAGTACAACAATTGTTGAATGAGCACCCAGCAATCAAGCTTGTTGTCGTACATTCTGATCCCTGTACTCTGATGAAGAATGATCATATATCACTTCATGAAGCCTGACAAGTTCGATCAAATTTTCATCCACTTTCACTTCATCAATCACTTCACAAAATATCCGACGTGATATCACTTACGATTAGAAAATGTAAATTTGCGGGTAGTTCTGGTGTGCGATCAAGTGACAGCAGATGCTGTGATGCGTGAAATGATAACAATTGGAAAAAGGATAATAATCGGGTCATCAGTCTTATACACAGTGATAATTTTTACTGTCTCATTTATTGTTCCGGCCTAGCTTTCGAAAACCTATCGTTTCCTTGAACAATAAATGAGACAGTAAAAATATCACTGTGTTAAGACTGATGACCCGATTATTATTGTTTTTCAATTTATATTCTAAAGTCGATATTCACATATTGAGTATGATAACAATGTGTTTCCAAGCGCATAAACTTCCATACATTATTGTGGTTGCACATTTTGCGAAGATGACGTGATAGCACGTGAGCTCACGTGACGTGCCAACAGATTTTCGATTATCCTAGTTTTTATAATTTTTCCTTTATGTGGCCATTAAACCCTAACTATGTACCAAATTTCAGCTCTCTGAGTTTATGGGAAGTACTAGTTCTATTTTGATGATCATGAGTGAATTAGGGTCGAAAATGCGAAATTTTGCTTTCGCGTAACTTCGGAACTAAATGACCTACACACTTGAAATTCTGGATTTTGAGTACGTGATTATAGCTTATTGGATGACGAAAATTTCGGCGTTCTGGTCCCATCCGGAGGTTCTCAAATGGGGGCTTGAAAATGCGGCGAAATGGTTCGGATAAAGATAGTACGGCAGTGTTTGCTTCGCGCTCGACTTGGCGGGGCCACTGCCGTGCCCCCAAATTCTTCAAACATAAATTTAACAATTTCGTGAGCGGACCAATTATCTCATTCACCAAACTCTACTCTTATTCTTAAATTTCATAATGAGATCTCTTATTAAAGCTTCAGATGCAAAAGAGAACTTGAATTGAATATTATTCCATCTGGATTCTATTGATCTACAGTAGTCATCCACATAGTCCGCTGATGACCCTCTAGATGGTGGAATATTAGCGATGATTTCCTTAGGAGCATCAATGAAAAAATTATTGAATTCATTTGAGGTTGTATTATTTTTACAAGCACTTTTACTTTTCAGCAGGTTTGTATTGTTTTTTACAACATCCCAAACAGACTTTGGGTTGTGATTCTGATTTCCGATATAATTATCCTTATATTGCTTTTTTGCTTTCTTTATTTCATACCTATATACTTTCTGATAATCTCTAAGAATTTTCTTCACATGAGATGTCCCAAAGATTTTCACAAGATCTCTATAAAAATTTAATCTTTCCCGCATTTTCCTCAGATATTCGGTGAACCATTGAAGAGGAAAAGTGCTGACAGAATGCTTATAGGTTTTCTGGGAAAAAGCTATATCTGTACAATTCTTTTCAAAAGTTATTGTTCGATTAAGAATATTCTGTGGGACAATTGAATCAAGTACGATTCCTAGCGTAATATTTATATGTAAATCTATAACAAATACTGACAAGCTGCTTCATCTGTTCTTTCTCATGCAAATCTCTCTTGATAATAATCATAATGACAGAGAAAACATTACATATGATACTCGCAGTAGACTGTTCATGCGCACACATTATTATAATTTCAAACGGGCTTCAACATTCCACCCACTTCATTTTTGTTAGAAAAATGACAATATGAGATACAGATATCAAAGAAACAGAAAACTTCAATTACAAAGAGTACAATACAAAATTGCAAACAAGCCTACTGAAAGGTAACATTTTCACTTTTAGACAATAAGTTTCTTTATGGATCGTATAAACTCTGATACAGCTATGCGTAATTTTACAACCCTAATATGATTATCTTTGCCTGGCATAGTTTCTACAATTTTTGCCAAAGGCCATTCTGCTGGTGGAGTAATACCATCAATAATTGAAACAATATCACCGACTTGAGCTTCTGGCTGGCTATTTTGCCATTTATACCTCACTTGCAAAGAGTGCAAACACTCTTTGGACCATCGCTTCCAAAAATTTTGAATCATTTGTTGTATTCGTCTCCAGCGAACTAATGGAGATATCTTTCCATCAAGATAGTTCTGGTACTATAAATGATGGGGAGCCTATGAGAAAATGCGCTAGAGTTAACGGTTGCAAGTCATCGTTCAATGACATAATCGGCCTTGAGTTGAGACAAGCCTCTACTTGTGTTAACAAGGTATAAAACTCTTCTAAACTTAAGCTTTGCAAACCCACAACGCGTTTTAAATGGTGTTTTGTCGACTTAACAGCCGCTTTCTAGATACCCCCAAAGTGTGGCGCAGCAGGAGGGTTGAAGTGCCAAGTAGTTCTTTCATTGGTCAAGCCATTACTTATTTCGTTAACAAATTGAGAATTCTTTCAATAGAGCTCTCTCAATTCTCTATCTGCCCCAATAAATGTTGTACCTTGGTCACTATACATATAGATCTGAGCAATGACCCCGTCTCGACGTGAATCTACGGAAGGCAGCAAGAAAATCAGCGCTGGAATACCCCGGGACTAGCTCTAAATGAACAGCTTTCGAACTTAAACACACAAAAACCGCTATATAAGCCTTGAAAAATCTCTTACAGCGACCAGGAGATGCCATGATTTGGTACGGACCGGCGTTGTCAATTCCGGATTCGTTCGTTTATACGTGGACATGTGACTCTGCAGAGCAGATAGATTTAGAGAAGGTTTTGTTTGTTTACTATTAGGTTTATTGACAATAATTGTAGCCATAGCACATGATGGATGTCTTGATTTATGAAATTTTGAATATTAGTTCTGATTCGCAGAATAACCCTCACACATGACATGACCAGGGTACCTTGGTTTTTGTCATCGAGGTATTTCGTATATTTATTTAGTGTTGTAATTATCTCCTAAGCTGTTCTTTTGTGACGTGGGGTGATTTGTATTATGCATAATATGGGAATTGTAAACTTTATTTCAACTAAATGAATAAATAAAAAAAAAGAACGGTTTACTTGGTCGAACTCTTAACTTAGGAAAATTACCCAATTTTTGGTACATCGTACTACCTCGATACTGCAAGCAAGTGTGACAGCTAGTTATCACTTTCTTGACTAATTGTCTACCCCGAACAATCCAGAATTCCTGGCGCAATGTCGATAGTGTCAACTTCAACCCACCATTTGAAGTTCTTGAATGGGCTGATTTGGCCAACGACAAAGATATCTCACTTTTGAAAGGCAATATTAAAGGATGCATCTCATCGAAATCAAGCAAGGAGTTCTCTAATCGACCTCCAGTTCTGAGCAAATTGTCCATCATGAAAGGATCCAACCTGATCAACGCGTCATTCTTCGGTAGGCTCTTATTTCTAGAAATCAAAGTTATTTCCACGGAATAAAAAGCTCTCTGAACTAAAAATATCCAGGTCAACTGAGACCTTTTGATTTCATCGTAAGTTAATTGCAAAGAAACATAATCGCGGCAACCACCGAACCAAACACTCGAAAAAAGCTTCGATTTTCCAGCAATGAAGACTTAGTTCGCCTCAACAAAGTAACTATAAATCTAAGAACATACGCAGTTACTCTATTTAGCTTAGAAATGGTTGAATACTTCGAACTTAAATCCCAAGTATATCTGATAATCCCTTTTCCGGTTCCTCATTCGCAGCCAAACAGGCTGTTTCTTCCTCTTTATCATAAATAGGTGATTCATCTCGTGTTATTTTGAACGGATCAAGCGAATTTTTAAAATAAGCGGGACCTTCCCACCATAACTTAAACCCACACAAATCACTTGCTTTGAGACCTCTAGAAGCGCAGTCGGCAGGATTCTGAGAGGAGGTCGAGGAGGAAACATATCCCCAAGTAGCTGAAGGCATCGTAGTATGGATTAGCGAGCAACGATTGGCAACAAAGGTAGGCCAACGAGAGGGGGATCTTTCAACCAAAATTAGACGTTCGTAGAATCAGACCACAAATAAAGTGACAAATCCTCAATTCCTATAGCAATATTAATTTTATTCACAAGTTTGGCCAATAAAACTGCCGCGCATAATTCCAATCTGGGAATGGTAAGTAACGGTTTGATTGGAGCAACCTTAGTTTTTGCTTGCAACAAATGTACTTTTACTTCATTTTCGTAAATGAATCGCAAATACTAGACCGCCCCATATGCTAACTTCGGAGCATCGGCAAATCAGTGAAGTTCATGTGCAATTGCATTTGGCAAAAAACCTAACCATCTATCGATTTTTATATTTTCCAAATTGCGCAAATCATTTTACCATTCCACGAATTGTCTTGACAAGTCTGAAGGCAACTGCACACCCCAATCAAACTTGTTTATCCAAAGCTTCTGCATAAATATTTTGAAACTAACTATGACTGGTGCTATCCAACCTAAAAGGTCGAATAACTTAGCAATTTTAGAGAGCACAAATCTTTTGGTTATATCAATGTCAGTGTTATCTATGGTACACATCTGAACATCAAAATGGAAGAAATCAGAAGTAGCGTTCCATCTAAGTCCCAAGACATTAAAGCTAAAATGTGTGTCGTGTCATCTTCTGAATCGACAGTACGAACTTTTTCATCTAATGAAAAATTACTCAACAAAATGGGATCATTAGCATTCCACTTATGCAATCTGAAGCCACCCACTTTGCAAATATTAATGAGCTCTGTTTGCTTAGTAAGGGCTTCTTCCAAACTGTAACCTCCCGAAGTGATATCGTCTATGTACGTTTCATTTAATAATATTTCCGCTCCCTTAAGAAATCTGTGACTCTCATCTCGAGACAACTGCCTGATAACTCGAATTGCCAAAAATGGACTACTGGTAAGAACGTACGTAACAGTTTGCAAAAAATAGGTTTTTAACTCGTCTTTTGGATCAAAACGCCAAAGTATAGCCTGAAAGAACTGATCGTCCGAGTGAACTCTAATTTGACGGAACATCTGTTTCACATCAGTTACAAAAACGTAGGGATATTTCATCCAATTCAAAATTAAGTTTGATAAATCAGGCAAAAAATTAGCACCCGAATGCAGTACATCATTTAAACAAAGATCATTTGATGCTCTATAGCTGAGCCATTAAAAACCGTTCTGATTCGCGAAGTACCAACAGTTTCCTTCAAAATACCGAACCCGTCCAACATTTTCAGGCTCAGTCTCTATCATATGACTGCTGTCAACATAATCGAGCATGAATTCGTGATATAATCTCCGAAATTCCGAATTTTTTTCGAATCTCTTTTCCATGTTCAAAATAATTTTTTTTGGCAAATTCATAAATTCCTGGAAATTCTAAACTAAAACAATCATTTTTTTGAAAGGCAAACGAACCATGTATCTTCCGGATAAATCTCTCGAATGAGTGTCTAAATAGTATATTCTAAAACTAGTTGCAGAATGGGCTCCTATTCCAATACGAATGCGAAATTCGAAAACGAGCGACGTTTGAAAATATTCAATTTATATGTCCTAGTGACTTTCATATTGTATCTTGGCAGTTGGTGTGAATGTTAGGAAATACGAAAATTGACATTTCCAAATTGACGTCTGCTGAAAGGATCGGAAGTCATTGCTGACAACCACAAAACGAAAATGTAACTGAAAACGATGCTGTAATTAATTCATTACAGCACTGTTTTTAGTACTGCAATGAACTCATTACGATACTGAAATAGAGAAAAGAAGTTTTCATTATCAATTTCACCACATTGGCTAAGACGAGATTTCTTCTTGAAACCAAAATTTCTGCAACAACTCGTCAAGGTTCTCACCTTCAACAACATGCAAAACCGACGGTGGATTATGACCATTCGCAAGAGCAATATTCCCTGACACAACCCATCCCAACTTTGTTTTAGAAGCAATCGGCTCATCTAATTTTCCACGACTATATCCGCATGTACCGAAGCACCCAAAAGCAACTCAATTGATCCATTTCTAGCAAATTTTGGATCAGCCAAAACTAAACCCTGAAGATGATCATAATGTTCGAAGCTATTATCCAAATTGAGCGAATAAGATGTTATCTTAGGAAGTACCAAAGCTTCAACCGTGCAACAAAAACCCGATTCGAATCTTGGCCGCAACAACAAATTGACAATTTTTCTAGAAGTATAATTCTTTTTCGCACCAATACCCGTAATCGGAAGACAAACTCGTTCATATCTTAAACTAAATCTCTGACATAAAGATTCAGTAAATGATGATTGTGAACCCTGATCGATAAGTGCACGCACCAAACTTACGTCACCCGAATCTGATCCAACATTGACAAGAGCAGTTGTGAGCAAAACTGTATTTGTCATTTTACAGACATTCGAACATGTATTAGATCTCAAGTTGGAAGTAGTTTCGTCGTTAGTTGTACCAATATTACGTATATTCGTTGAGATTCCACGAGAAGTGCCATCACCAAACGAATTACCACCATTAGGTAGATCATTCAAATGCAATGTAGTGTTATATTTCCCCAAACAATGCCGACAACGTTTCGAAGACCTACATGTCTTCATAGTATGCCGAGATAAGCAGTTAAAGCCTATTTTTTTTTTAAATGAATTATTTTCTCTGAGCAGGTGTTTTCGCTTTATATGCATCACAATAGAGAAGAAAGTGACCATCATTGCAAATTGAACATCCATTAAGACTATCCGCGGTACTCAGCTTATTATTAGTTGTAGGCAATCAGACATGAAAGGTTTGGAATTTCTATGTGCATAATTATTCGATTTAAATTTCTGTGAACTCCCAACATTGCTATCTTCCAACGCTTCCAATAAGATCAGTACCTGTTGTTCAAGAAAATCCAATAAACATCTAAATGTAGTGGGTTTTAATAAATCATCAAGAGTTCCCAAATGTTTCTCCCATTGTTCTCGGGTTTCCGAAACTAATAAAGTAACAATATGGTAAACAAGGAAAACATCCTAATAATCAAAAACGATATTAAACGTTTCCATTCGTACGATGATTCTTTCTTTATTTGTTTGATCGAAAATATTGCGAGCATATGTGAAGATATCAAGCGGCGTTTATTCTCGTATCTTTCTTCGAGTTTTTTTCAAGCAATTTCGAAATTATTTTCTGTTATCGCAAGATTATCGATAATTCTCGCAGCATCTCCCTCTGAACTAGTTTTCAGGTGATGTAATTTAGTAACGTTCGAAATATTTTGCTTATTAATCACCAAAGATGTGAATGAATCTTTAAAAGACTCCCACTGAGAAAATTCACCCTTGAATTTAGGAATAGAAATACGTGGCAATCTTTCAAAATCCTCCTGTTGACCAACACCTACCGGAACATTTTGACTGTCAGTCAGCAATGAGTCTACAAATGTCTGAAACTCTACCTTTCTCCCTAAATATATTTCTTCAGCACCTTCAAACATATTTTTCAAATAATAATCTGAATTTTTAACCTCCTCGGAAGAGTTCACAAGAAGTTTGTGATGATTGGATTCAAATTTTGACCAAGTTTTATCTAAATTAGCCAATCTCGTTTTGCAATTACTCAAAGTCATTTTAGCTGCACCATCTTTCTTGAAATTAGTGAATGAACGTGAAATTCTACCTTGCAATGAAAATTGTTCAACCAGAAGCTCAGTCATTCTGACAATTAACAAATATTTTCAACAATAATGAACGAATGAATTCAATTTCGAATATAAAATTCAGATAAACCAAGCAAAAAATTAGCATTTAATGTTTTCCAACAAATACCTGCAAACAAAATGAATCGCAAACAAATTACAAATTTCAGTAAGCAATTCAAAAATATCTTCTCGAATTTGAAGAACAATCAAAACGCATATTTTAACCTCGAAGAACAGTAAACATTAAATTAATTATGCACTCAATCAAAATCCAAGGGAACAAAATATCAACCCTGCAATTAATTTGATCACTGTTCAGTGTTCATCTAAGTAACCAACAACCAATAACTAGCAAAAGTAAAAGTTTTATCCTGCAACAAACTTTTCGAAGCGAATGTTCAACACAATAGTACCAAACAGCATCAATTCCATTCAGAATTGTCCAGTGGAAGAAATGTAAACAGAAGACTCGTTACCTCGAATTTTCAGTTTCCCAGCATTGGCCGACGATCCATATGCGCCAAATCTGCACGTCTTCGTCCCCGGTACTCGGACAAGCGATGAAGCCCGGAAAATCCACAAAATCTTCTCCCAGAGGTGCTAAATTCTTCCAGAATCCGGTTCGTTAGGACCACTTATGTTTGATTAAGAATATTTTTTGGGGCAATTGAATCAAGTACGATTCCTAGCGTACTATTTATTTGTAAATCAATAACAAATACTGACAATCAGCTTCATCTGTTCTTTCTCATGCAAATCTCTCTTGATAATAATCATAATGACAGAGAAAACATTACATATACTCCATTCTTTTTTATAAAGTAGCCCGGGAGGCCCTGGAATTCTGACACATTTCACCGCGTATATTTTGAAAATGTTAGGTTATACTCATTCTTCTGACAGATATGAACGCAACGTTGCCGTTACAACATATAAATCGTAGAAATTACGTATTTAACAAAATGTTTATTTACTTTGGGAAAACAAAGAACTTGAGGAAATATTATGTGAATTCAATAATTCCAAAGATCTGAAGAATATTGAAAAACTTTTTTTCTCTGTTTATACTGGAAAAATTTCACGTGTACGAGTATAAACATGATTGGAAGATTCAGTTATGCTATTTTTCGTACGGAAATCAAGAACCGAGTGTTGAAATTTTACTGAAAAATAATGGACAGAATAGTCCGTTACTTTGTGATAGTTTATCAACCCGACAGAAAAACTTTTAGAAGAACAGAACAGACGGACGTATGGAAATCCACACTTTTCAAAATTCTCAAGAAATAAGCCTACAGACGACAATTAAATACCTCTTTGCGCAACTTGAAATACTCCAGTATGAAAATGTAGTGGTACTACGAATCTTGTGTCACAGGATAAGCCTTATAAGAACTAACTCCATTCACAAAGTTGAAAAAGAGTAAATAGAAAGTAGACTTGGCAATGTCGCTTGATTTTCACGATCGCCAACCTGCGTCCGTTTTAAGTAAAAGAACTTGATAAACCTAAACCATGGCCCACCAAGATACTTTATAAAAGTGAATGGAGTATATGATACTCGCAGTGGACTCTAGGAGCATAGAATAACTGGAGAGAAGGCTCCCCTACGAAAATGAACTGCCAAAAACGTCCGAACTTGTCAGTTCGCCGCAAGGTCACGAGATGGCGACAACGTCGTTTCTTCCCACAATATGGCTATCCTTAATAAAATTATCTTTAATGGTTATTCGTTGTTATTACTTATGAGGTCCCATTTATTACTATATCATAATATGTATTCTTTTGAAAAGAAGCAATACATACTTTTTTTCGTAAATCCGACAATATAATGCATATAGCACGTGAAAAGAAATGGCTACAAGGATCAGATTGAATATAGGAAGAAAAATCTGTTTTCCGCTCCGAATCTAAGTGTTAGCAGAGGGAATGTAAACGGGGTACCATACAATTCTGCGTATAATACACGAGAACAGATAAAACCTCAGTCTTCCCGTATAATAATTATAATACTTACCCGAATGTTCGCTTTTTCCGATAAGGATATTGTTTTGACGAATTTATTACCGATCACAGACTTCCCATAAAATTGCGCATAAAAAGTTGATTAGAATAAAGCGATTTTATGTCATCAATATTGTCTATGTTATGATTCATGGCCATTTTCAATTAAAAAGAAGCATAAATGTATCAATAACAATGACAGCCACATTATATTCTTTGCAATTGTAGCGCCACAGAACAAAATATCTGACATGTTACTGAATAAAGGATCTCAGCGTTATCTATCGGGCGTCACACGAAATTCTAACCTCCGCCGTTATTGGCAGTTCAAAATGATCTGTCGAGCGTATGAAGCCTTCCCTCCAGTTATTCTATGCTCCTAGGTGGACTGTTCATGCGCACACATTATTATAATTTCAAATGGGCTTCAACAGCTATGAACATCTCGAATTTGTAATCCGTACCAATATTGCCAACCTCTATGAAATTCCAACATATATTCCTCACCAAATATTTCAAAGTATCTGTTTAATTGCATATGGACTGTATTTTTATGATATTTTAAAAACAGACTTAGTTTAATATTGATTACACAATTTCAGTTGACAAGAACCATCTTTTTTGCCACTTGACACTTCTCCCTCATTCCCTTAGCAACAACTAGGAACTAAAAATCTAAATGACATCAAATGAGCGGATGGAACGGAGTCTTCTAGATTATTAATTATATCGAAACATGAAGTTTTCCGAACATTCCACCCACTTCATTTCAGCAACAGAAATGACATCAAATACCTATTTGAGCAGAAGAAACAAAATTAATACATTCTCAAAAAATGAAGAAATTCATGATAAATACAAAGTTAACCTTTCTCTGCGTCTTCTGGTTCAACGAATTTATTCAGCAAAATCAATTTTGAAACAGGACGTTCAAGTTCTGTTCGCAATTACACCACTCGGACAAGATTATCTGATCCAAAATATACTTTGATAACCTTACCCAAGTAACACGACAAGCTTCGAATTAGCAATGAAAGCGATTTCTATGCTATCTATAATGCGATTTGGCAGGCCCGGATCTAGGGGGGGGCAAGCGGGGCGCTTGCCCTGGGCGCCAGCTTAAGGGGGCGCCAAAAACAACCAGGGTTTAATTTTATTTTATTTTTCATTGTCTCGGAAAAAATTGTATTATTATTGAATTTGACCCGACTCTGATGTGCCATCTTGACCGCTCAAAAAAAGGACAAAAATCCTATCTGTCCAAAACTATACAAAATGAAATTATGGATTTAATGGCCACTAAAGTTCGGAATAACATTATTAATGAGATCAAGGAGGCCAACTATTTCACTATTATGTTCGACTGCACCCCAGATGTATCTCACACAGAACAAATGAACCCGGTTATCCGATATTTAAAGAGAACGCAGTCTGGATATAAGATAAAGGAGAGTTTTATTGACTTCTTATGAGTTGACGGAAAAACTGCAGAATAATGTCATAGCGAATTCTAGATTGAATGCAAGCTGATGATTTAGATTTCAAAAAATGTCGTGGGCAATCCTAAGACAACGGATCTTATATGGCTGGCATATATAAAGGAGTCCAATCCAGAATTCTACAGATGAACGAGCTGGCTGTATTAGTTCCATGCCTAGCACACTCTTTGAACCTTGTGGGTGTTCATTCGGCTTCATCATGTTCAGAAGAAGTAAATTTATTTGGTGTTGTACAAAAACTCAAAGTTCAACCACACGATGGACAATTATGAAAAAGTACACGAAAACAAATTTGACAGGAACTAGCCAAACAAGATGGGCTAAATATAAAGCTGTTAATACCTTGCTCAATAATTTACCGGGAGTTGTGAAAGCTGTGGAAGAAATCTAAGAATCCTCACCAGTCGCAGAATCCAAGTATGAAGCTGGTCATTTGCTTCATGCTGTGATGGATTTTAGATTAATCCTGAACCTAACAATTTGGGATGATATTCTGCGAGAGATCAATAGGGTCAACGTAAAAATTCAGAAAGGGGTCATGATGATTTCACGTTCAATATCGTTGTTGCGAGGTCTTGTGAATATTTAGCAAGGAATGAGAGAAAAACCTATGGAAAACTGGATCTCAGAATCTACACTTCTTTCAGAAGAATTGGATGTGGAGCCAGTTCTTAGAAATAAACGTATTTCCAAGAAGAAAAAGCAGGTCGACGAAATATGCGAGGATGAGTCAAGATCGCTAGATCTAGTTGGTTTATTCTCGAAGGAAATTAAGGTTGTTTTCGACAGATTATTGTCAGAAATCAGGAAAAGATTAGAAAGCGCAGAGAGTCTGCAGACAAAATTCGCATTCGTCAATGGCCATGCCCTTTCAATCATGCAAAAAGAGGATCTGCAGAAAAATGGGACCCTTTTAGCGCGAAAATATTGCAGTTGATTTTTGTTAGGAACTAGCGGTTTTCAAAGAGCTGGTTCCTGAAATTAGTGAAAGATCGACTTCATTAGACCTGCTAAAAATTCTTGACAGGCAAGATCTGCAAGAAGCTTTCCCTAATGTCAGTATTGCTTTAAGAATATACTGCCTATCATGTCTACAGGAGGTGAACGCAGTTTCAGGTTTCAGCAAATTGAAAATAATAAAAAATTATTTGCGTTCCTCGATGAGTCAGAAACGTCTCTATGGTTTCTCGATCTTACTAATCTTAGCTGTGGAAAATAAAACTGCTTCCGAAACAGATTTCGAGGATCTGATAGATGCGTTCGCGGAAAGAAAATCACGCCGCATGAAGCTGTGAAGAAAAAAAATCTTATTTCTTTCCTTCTGATATTTTCCTTATTATTAGTTTTTATTTTTATTATTCATTTGTATTTTTTTCTTTGAGGGGGCGCCACTATGAATTTTTGCCCCGGTCAGAAAAAATCGTAGATCCGGGCCTGCGATTTGGCATTTAGTGTTAGCACAAATGACGTACGGTAGAGCGGTGTGGCTTTGCCAACGAAGGTGACTTTGCCAAACTACCTTATGTTTCATGTTTCATTTTATTTTGGTAAAGTCGGTAACTTCTCAACGACAGCACGAATCGGAACCTAAGAGACACTATATCCCCACATTGTTTCAACAGTCGCAGCCCTTTGGCTTGGATTGAAGTGTGTGCTATGCTGTGTTGTGGGAGCAGGTAAGTTTTAATGTGTTTATAAATGCGGAATACTAAAGGTTGTGTAGAAAACATGAAAAATGGTACATCAAAATACATTTAGCAGCTTATTTCACACGTATTTAGAGTTGCGTAAAAAAAACTGAGAGCATTTGGTTGGGCGGGTCTCGAAATTTCAGGAAATTATTCTATTATTTGCAGATTTATGCAGACAAACCATCTACGTTGGGAAGAGGAAAATGGAAGCGATTTCTTGTAGGAGGATAAAATATTGAATGGAGTTCTGCGGTTTTGGAAAATGAATTATTATTATTATATATTGTTCATTTACAAAGAGACTCATTTTATGTATTTTATGAAGAATAATAGATATTATTTTCTTATAATTTGAGTTTTATTCGCCACTAGTACCTAGCTAAATAACCTTCAAAAAAGTTAAAGAAGAACGTTCTCGTGGCAAAAATACCACCTGCACTTGATTAAATTGCCAACAAACGCATTTTGATGCAAGTGGCAAATTCGCACCGATGTGCCGGTGACTTTGCCAAATTTTTAAAATGGAAAAAAAAATTGTTGCGCACTTTTTCTTCCGTTTCTGATAAGAGCAATCGATAGCTAAATTGTTGAAATTAAACATAATTCAAAAACAGCTCGCTTTGGCTTTATTTTGGCGTTTACCTACTCGATTTCTTAACCTCAAATTTTTTCCCGTAAGTTCCGTTTCCGTCTGTCTGTCAATCCATAGAAAAACAATATTTGTTGTCAACTAGACATTATGAGATCTGGGATCTGGCATAAACAATACTGTAGGAGTAAATGTGTATGCATGATGCATGTGCCAGGTATTGCCAGAAGTATTTGGCAAGGCAAATTTTAGGTGAATATATTGATAAAAATCCCAAAAAAATGAGGGGCCATCAAACAAATCAAATATAGACTTTGATTATTCATGAAAAATCAGCACTCTAATTGCGTAGTTGCCACGTTCACAAAAATTCTGATTTATATCTGAAAGTTGTTACAAGGATTTACTAATATTTTTTTGTTAGCATAATATACGGAAATATCAAAAGCTTTTGCCAAAAATATTATGTATACACAGGGGCCCGCGGTACCTCGGGGGCCAGTGATCCGGACCAATTTTGTCGTTAGGCATTCGGATAATGGAATATCCGGATGATACTACATCGAAGTATGTCAAGCAATCATTGCAACACCGCATATTTCTGAGTGTAAGATATCCTCCATATTTATTTTTGGCATGTTCATTATCCAAAAGAATGCTTAGTGGCAATTGTTGCCATATGGCATTCAAAAATGCTATTTGCGATTTTGAACATTCAGGAGACAACTGCCGGGAAATGGGCACTTTTGAACTTGAAATGTTACTCTCATTCACTGTTTTCAAGCGTTCTCAAATTTGTTCAAAATATCGGCCAGTGCGCTTGAATGAGCGAAATTTTTTTTATTCTATCAAAATATTCATCTGGTTTTTGTCCATTATCACTGCATGTATGAATGTAAAAGAGCAGTTGAATCAAAACAGAATCAAAACAGTTTTTTATTTTTAGGTTATTTGAGAGACATGTCTCCATTTGGAAAATAGTGTAGCCATAAAGTCTAAAGAAATTCCTTCGAGTTAGTAGAATATTTAAAAGCTGTCACAATTCCAGACAACTACATACTTATTTCACTAGATGTAGTCTCACTCTACACAAATGTTCCACTTGACTTGGCAGTGGCAACAATCGAAAACAATTGGGGAAAAATTGAACCTCATACAACTTTATCTGTTGACGAATTTTTACAGCTGTTTACATTGTGCATCGAAAATAGTTATTTTGCATTCAATAATACATTTTTAAGGCAGATCTTCGGACTGGGTATGGGGAATAATTTGGCACCAGTAACATCCGACATAGTAATGGTGGAAATTCAGAATTTGGCCATTGATAAATTGAGGTTTTCGTTACCGTTTTTTGGAAGATACGTTGATGATATTGTCACTTGTATTCCGTTCGATAAAAAGGACGAAATCCTAGAAGCATTCAATAGCATTCATCCTCGCTTGAAATTCACCATTGAATTGGAATCACAGGGTAATTCACTACCATTTCTAGATACTTTGTTAATTAGACGAAATAATGGAATTTTAACAGTAACATCATATATAAAACATCTTGTAACGACTGTCCAGCCATATATATTGGTCAAACTGGTCGATACCTTAAGGATCGAATTTCTGAACATAAAAGAGACTCCCTTAATATCCTCAATCCTTTAAAAAACACAAAGGAAAATAATACGGCACTAGCTGAGCATGTGAAAAGTTTTTTCCACTCCTTTAATTTCGATCCTGGCTCGGTGGGAATATTAGGTAGGCAAGCGAATTTGAAAATACGGTTATTAGATGAGATGATATCAATCAAACAAGAAAAAAATTCCATTAATAAAAGAAACGACATAGAAAATTTGAATACCGCATATTATTCTTTAATTGAAAAATCGGGGATGTATAGAAGTTTGTTTTCCAACCCAGGTGTGTAAGTTGTTATAATAATCCGCGCATACTCCAGAATCATCTAATTGATGACATCAATCTTTTAATGTCCTCCATGCGAGCAGTTGTTATTATTAATTTTTGACATCAGAACTGTTGACAACGAAACCACACAAAGTGAAAATGTAAGTCGAAAATTCACACTATATTCCGAACCTATTTCCTCATTTATATACTTGTTTGTTTGTATGTGTTTAAAATAAGTGTTAAAAAAATATGATTTTAATCTTTTAATTGTAATTTCGAACATCATAGATTATTGTAGTGTATGTTATTCCATTTCAGAGCCCTGATGAAGATTTTAGAATAAAATCGAAACTAGTTGGCCTTTTTTCCAAAAAGATGGTTTTGTGAATTATTTTTGGACCTAGAAACCTGTTAAAAATCACCGAGATAAAGTCTAAACTAATGCTCGTAAAATTCCATAGAGCAATAGAATTCTTCTAGCCTTCATTCAAGCAATGAATGCGCAGTTATTTCTTCAAGTAATGCCATATGGCTTTGGAACTACTTTGGCATTTTGTTTAGCATTGAATGCTATTCTAATGCTCCGAATAATTCCTCATGGCTTTGGAAATACTTTAGCATTCATTCAAGCTTTAGATGCTATTTTATTGCTTCGGAAAATTCTATGAAGCTTTGGAATTGCTTTGGCATTTTTTTTTTAGCATTGTATGCCACTTTATTGCTTCCAAAAATTCTATATTGCTTTTAACCTAATTTGGCCGGTTTTAGCCGTGATTTCCATCTCAGTGCACTAGAAAACAGCCATTTGGCTTTGACATGCTTTTGGCACAGAATTTGGTTTTTAAGGCGAAATGATGACATGAATTTGGCATTCAATGCCAAAGAAATATGACGGTGTTACTTGGGTAGCTAAAGGCCACTTTGCAGGAGGGTAGTTTTCATCTTTTATTAAAACTATATCATCAACTATTATTTGTGGTTGAGTAGTCTGCCATTTATTTCTGACATAAAGTGTCTGTAAATAATCTTTCGACCATTGATTCCACCAGTGTTGTAGCATTTGTTGAATGTGTTTCCATCTTTGCGAAGGAGAAATCTTATCATTACAATAATCGGGTTCGGGAACTATGAATGATGGGCTTTGTATTAAGAAATGTGCTGGGGTAAGCGGTTGACCGTCAGTTACATCATCTGTTATAGACAGAAGGGGACGCGAATTCAAGCAAGATTCAAACCTGAGTTAAGAGAGTAGAAAACTCATCGAAGGTGAGTGTCTTCGAGCCAATAACTCGTTTTAAATGATGTATTTTTGATTCAACAGCAGCTTCCCAAATCCCACCAAAGTGAGGGGCTGCTGGAGGATTGAAATACCAGTTTGTGCCATGGACCGATAAAGTATTATCTATTTGTTTAATGAATAACGAAGATTTTTGGAAAAGTTCTGTCAATTCTCTATCAGCACCAATGAAAGTTGTGCCTCTATCACTATATAAATCAGCACATAGACCTCTTCTCGACGTGAATCGTGTAAAAGCAGCAATAAAAATCTCCACTTGAGTAACCCGGGACTAATTCCAAGTGAACAGCTCTGGTGCTCAGGCAAATAAAAACAGCAATGTATCCCTTATGAGTTTTCATGAATAATCAGATTTAGCTTGAGTAAATTACTTGTCCTGGAAATTGTCCGATTTTTTGAGAGCATTTTTATTTCTGAATTATATTGCAAACGTGTACGATGTACACTAGGGAAAAGCAAGCTCTTTTCAATTCGTTACTTTCGAGTTCTAGAGAAGCATTATAATTGCAGTGTTTAAACCAATCAGAACAGAATAGTTTTGTATTTTCAAATTTCTGAATGTAAGTTTTTTTAATAAATGCAGTTATGAAACGAAGTATACAAGCAGTTACTCGTGTGAGTTTTAGCATGGAAGAATATTTAATTAAAGGTTTCCAGGTTTGAGGGTCTTCGTCCTTAGGAGTGCTTGAAGTTAGATTAGAATTACATACTGAATTAGCTATATTGTTACAGTTCAAATTCTCGAAACATCTCGTGTTATCTCTGAGCCACTCAGGGCCATTCCACCACAGTTCAAAATCTTTCAAATCACTCGGAAAAATTTCTCGTGAGATGCAATCAGCAGGATTGAAGTTAGAACGAACGTGTCCCCAACAAGCTTGCGGAACCACTGAATGGATTTTAGAACATCTGTTAGCAATGAAAACTGGCCACCTGGATGGATGATCCTTCAACCAATACAAAACGTCTGTAGAATCAGACCACAAATATAAATTGCAATTTTCAATTTCAATTGTAGTCAACACCTTAAGTGCCAATTTAGCTAATAATGTTGCAGCGCATAACTCCAATCTTGGAATTGTTAGTAGTGGCTTGATAAGAGCCACCTTAGTTTTGGCTTGGATCAAGTTAACAAATACCTCGTTGCCTTCCACTATTCGTCTATTCGTAAATAAACTACTGCCCCATATGCAAATTTAGAAGCATCAGCAAACCCATGTAATTCATATAAAGAAGCATCTGGTTGGTATCTCAACCAACGATTAATTTTTGTGCTTTTTAAAGATAATAGAAAAATCTATTATCTATTATCACTATCCGTAAATAAACTACTGCCCCATATGCAAATTTAGAAGCATCAGCAAACCCATGTTATTCACATAAAGAAGCATCTTGTTGGTATCTCAACCAACGATTAATTTTTATGCTTTTTAAAGATAATAGAAAAATCTATTATCTTTAAAAAGCATAAAAATATACCAGTCTAACCATTGCTTAGTTAATTCAGAACTCAATTCTACATCCCAATCAATACGATTTATCCACAATTGTTGTATGAATATTTTAGCAGTTATAATAACTGGAGATAACCAACCCAATTGGTCAAAAAGCTTATCACGGAAAGAAATCTATTCTCGTACCAAGTGGATAATATTTGATTCAATAATGGTTTTGAGTGAATATTATTAACTTCAGATTTAGTTTTCGGTCTACTTACAAGAAGTAAATACCTGTTTGGTCAAAACCATTTATATTCTCACTCTGAACCAATGAGAATTCTGAATATTCAGTTTCAGTTTATTATATTCTCAAGATGAAAAATGAGATTTATTTTATGCTCGTTTTGACAAATAGTGAAATTATTTGAAATACGATAATCGTTTAACATTGCTGTGATTTCAGGATAAGAATTATATTCATAAAACGAGGCTTATAAGAATTGGAAACAAATTTATTATACTTCTGAAATAATTTTAAACAGACAAAAGTATAAAAGTGTTCACTGAAAACAAATAGAGAAAATGCTAAATTCAACATATAATCAACTGGACTAGGTACAAATAAACCCAATAATAACTGATGTGAAAAAATAAGTACCTACCACAAATAAAAACTCTGTCCTATAAGACAAATCATAATCCTAAAAATATTATCACATATAAATAAGTATACAATCAAGAACAGAAGAAATATCAGAAGAACCACAAATAAAAAAATTATATATGTAAGATAATAAAACAATCGGGGTGGTTTAACTTGTTGTTTATTTCACAGTTCACAGATTATTAGTGGGCTTTATACAAAATGGCAGGTTATGTGTTTACTAACACGCGTCAGTGTCTAAGATGCCGCCATGTTGTTAGACAGAGAGGGAGCGTGGTAGCGAGATCATCGAAAACCATCGCTTCAGATCACAGAGTGTTTGACATTAGGCATAAGCTATGGTCTTAGCATTTTATATCAATTTATAGGGGGTTCAAAATTCACATAGCTAACATATATGTACACATCGCAGTATAATCACATAAAGGTACTGGCACTGAAAGGGATAATTAACATTCAAAACGTGAAAAAATTTGAAAATAATTTTGAATGCCTTACGTGCAGAGGAGAACTGATAGTAGAGGTTTTCAACAATAATCAAAAAGCTTTTCGGTTCTAATAGAAACTGTCCCAAAACCAACAAATAGGGCGGCACCGTTCCTTTCCATTGTATTGTTTTCTGCCTCTGCTCTTGGATAATATTTTCCATATTTCCAAACCTCTGCAAGAAAAATGCTTATAAATTCTGTATCCTCTGAATTATTATCCGCATTCTATAATGAGTGATATGATGAGCTATTCCCCCCAAAAAAGATACAACAGTACTGTACGAGACCATTTCAATCTAATAATTCAAAATTCGTGAGTTACATAAGAAAATATGGTATAACTGGTTGATTATCGCTCTTTTTTTTTTCAAAGATGCTAGTCAGTATTGTGTAATTCGAAAAATCATTTTTAGATTTTTAGAAGTAGTAAAAGCGAATTCATTTGATAAAAATGAAAATATTTCACTTGCTTCAGAATTTATCTCTTTACTTTTCCTTGAAATCAGTTTTCATTCCTAAGGTAGGTATGAGATCATGATCATTGAGATTTTTTAAGAGCTCTAAGGAAATATCTTGTTCTGAAAAATTGATAATCCCAATGTAATAGGATTTTTGAAAATGAATGTTCTTAGAAATGTAAGGGATGCGCACTTAGAGTATTTCAAGTATTAAATTTATCGAAAAAGAAAACAGCTTGGTGATTCAACACGTATAAGATTCAAAGAAGAAATTATGTTTTTTTTTTAAATCTCAATATAAATTCAAATCAATACATAGCTAACATATCTTACCTTGAAATAGCTTGGTAGCACTGCCCGAGCATCCCTATTGTCCCAATAATTTTTCCACATTTCACTAAAAATTGGTAAACTTTCTTCAACACACTGAACTTGGACGAAAGACGCGATATGAACAAGTCGAATCAAGATCGACAGTGGTATCCCCTTTTGGGCACTGAATAGAGGGCGCTTTTTAGTATATTGTTGAATAATTTACTTGTATCTAGTGGATTGAGAAATTCATATACTTGGATTACGATAAAACCTAACTACCGGAAGGAGAATTGGCGTATTATAGTTTATCGCTGAATATCTTACTCGGACCAAGTGAATGAAAATTTTGTCAAGATTAGTAATATACAGTTTCACTTGAATTTTTAGTTATATAGAATTCTTCTACTTTTTTTCAAAATTTTGGAATTTCTGAATGTTCCAGATTTGATGATTTTTGTTTACATCTTTCAAGAAACATTTTTAGGATACTTTGATATTAACCCTTATGAGAATTTACTCTAAACGAAATATTTCATACTACATACTTATATGTAGACGAATATGGAAAAATTAGATACATTCTCTTCAATAAAAATCCATTAAAAATCAAGTTGGCTCTGAAATAACCTTGAAAAGGTTAAGGTGAAAACAAGATGTGATATCTAACAATTTTCACTTGAAACATATTCTTCTAAAGTTGATAGTTTTTGAGATAATTCACAGTCTCAAGTTTAATGCCTATATAATGAAATCGAAGTCAAAATCAACAAGTAAGGGTGCTATAGAGCCCTTATCAATACTAGGCCCTTTCTGGGGTTGTAACATCCTCGAACGATTTCGAAACCACATTCAATACCAATACTTTATTTGCATAAATACAGAAGTAAAGAGGTTTGGCATTGTTAACCCAAAGACCGTATATTGTCGAATAATTCACTTGGATCTAGTGGATGGAGAAATTTATATACTTGGATTACGATGAAACTACTCGCAAACGGATCACGGTTCCTCTTATTCATGCATGTTGCCTAACTACCGGAAGAAGAATTGGCATCTTAGTATATTCTGAAAATTACACTTGGATCGAGTGAATGCATGTCATTTCACTTAAATTTACAAATACGATGAATTTTTCAACAACTTCTTTCTTTCCCTTTCAAAATTATGGAATTACACTAAGAGAAATGTTTTACAGAGTGTAATAGATTTGGTGATTTTTTTTTCTATAATGTTTCATCACATAATTTTATTATAAATAGATTTGTGAAAAGTATTTTCACAATTTTTTTATGATTTCAACTTCATATTTCAATCCATACAATGTATGTATTTTGAAAGGAGAGTCTATCTATCTCAATGGTAACTTTTTTTTTCAGATTTCTAACTTATCGTATACATATAATCTAAAATCTGAACGTTATCCTAGCAATATTTTATTTTCGATTTTATTCCGCTTGGCGAAATATTCTCGAATCATTGATTCATTAATTAATTATTCAATTCATAATTTTATGTCAATTCATTATTTCATGTCAATCGGAATTATTATTTCAAGAAAACCAATTTCTTGAATATAACGCATGGAATGAGGATATTCCAATTCTCGAACTGAGAATATTATATTTTCGAAGTCAAGATATCATATACCCAGGCAACACAAAGATATCCCAGAGAAATCCCTGCGATTTCTTTTAAGGAAGTTGTGACGCCTTTTGTGACTTCTTTGGGAGATCGCAGGGAGCTCTCTATCTCCTCTAAATGTCCGCCACAAAAGAGTTCCCAGAGAACTCTTGAAGATATCCTACGTGGATATTCTCAAACAAGCCACACTGAGAGTTCGCATACACCTCCCGCGGCGAGGACTTTGAGAATTTCGTATAAACCTCCGCATTGCGAGATGTATAAGATATTCTCAAACAGTTCGTATTGCGAGATATATAAGAAGTTTCTACACAGGCCGCGTTGCACAGGTATATACAGGTCGCATTGCGAAATGTAAATAGAACATCAAAAACTAAATTTGATTTGTCCAATTCCTATAATGAGAATCTGTATATTAGCTATATTATTGAATTGATCTACAAAACAAACAGTCCTAAAAGTTATTCATTATTTTCGGCTGCAACAGAAGGTGAACTAAAACAAGCGAATAAATCCTTCAATCTTTATTATCGACAAATTGCAACAACAAAATTAAAACAAAAATTATTCAAAACATAACATTTCTTTCTTCCTCTGGGTACAATCTCTCAGCCAATCTTGAGAAAAGACTCCACTGTTGTCCTCCACGTATTCAGTGTTGCCACCCTCCGTACCTACAAGTTCCGAAAAAATCGGTATATTTCGGTAGAATTTTGGAAAAAATCGGTAGATTTTTGGAAAAAAATACCTTTCCACATATTTTTTGTGTTATTCAATTTGAAATACCATTTATCCGAAATATTGGGCAAGAAGGTTATTTTACGAATGAAGCAAAATTGAATATGGATTTCATTTATTTACAAAACTAATGTTCGAAAAACTAATCTTTCGAAAAAAAATGAGTATTCTGACAAAATAAATAGGTATTTAAAAAATTAACACCTATTGTAAACAGCAAATATGCTGAAAATAAGCGCATGTACATCAAATTGCTTAAAAAAATATAGATTTGTCAGATACTCATGTATCAAATTATGGAATGCTTAGGAAATCTTCAAAATCATATCGTTAGAGTCATGATTTCCTAGAATATCAAAACATACATTCACTCCATCAAATGTCGGTAGATTTATGTGCTTTTTCGTTAGATCGGTGGATTGAGAAGAAAATCGGTAACACTTTTGTAAGGTCAGTGGTTTATACATTAATCAAAACGTGAATAAACATTGTGTCAAGTTCTTTTGGGGCACAAACACAAACTGAACAAAGAGGATTTCAACAACATGTCAATGCCCATTCTGAAATTATTGAATTACTCGGATTACATAAATGGCGGTAAAACTGGTTACGGTATATGTCCTAATAGGAGAGAAAACTCCAGAATTTGATGAAAATAACACTTACTTGGAGCACAAATATCCTCATCGAAATTTCACACAATAACGAACCTCGCACATCACAGTAACACCGATAAGCACAGCTAACTAATATATCCACGAAACCCGTCTCAATGTCTTGCCGCCTTGGTAAACTCGCTGTTTATACAAGTTCGACTTGATAGACAAATAGCGCCTGCGCGAACAGATTGACCTTGTCAATCGCATGTTGCGCTCTCCTCTCCAAGTTATCGCATGGAGTAGTCCCAAGGATATCGCATGGCGAGGTCTCCAAGATATCGCATGGGCACATCAGTGGGAAATTCGCTTAGTTACATCACATAGAGATCTCTGGGACCCCGCAGTAGGAACTCCTATAAAAGTCGCATTGTAATCTCTCAGAGATATCGCGGAGAAGTCTGTGTTGCCTGGGTAGTTACCTGAAATATAGAAGTACTCTCGAATTGATGAAAGTGAATAGTTTGGATTGAATAAATAATTTACTCCAATGGAGAATTTCATTCTTCAATCAAGTATAGGTTTTTTGAGTAAAATAAATTCATTCCAAGTATACAAAATTTCCCTTTTTACTTGTTTTGATTCTATATATACTTGAAACAACTCTAATATTTCAAGAATATTGGGATTCTTGATTTGAGGATAGATTTCTTTCCGTATAGGTACCTCTGAAAGAATTGATCTCTTGGTGAGCTTAATATTCTCGAACTTTGTGATATCGATATTGAATAGAAAATAATTTGAATTGGAATTCCAACTGAGTCCAAGAATACTTGACACGGAAACATCAGAATATTCTAAATTTTTCACTTCTATTTGATTTTCATCTATTGAACCTTCCAGCAGTCTTTTATCATTAGCAAGCCATTTATGGAGTTTGAAACCACCCACTTTGCAGAGTTCTATCAACTCATCACGTTTACGTATAGCTTCTTCTAAACTATGTCCACCCGAGGGAGTATCGTCCATGTAGGTTTCAGTTCGCAAAATTTGAGCTCCTAACGGAAATTTATGGCACTCATCGTCAGCTAATTGTTTTGTGACCCTGATCGCTAAAAAAAGACTCGAAACTAGTCCATAGGTCACAGTTTGAAGTAGCCAAATACCGATAGGTTCATTTGAAACGCCACAATATAGCTTGATATATTTGATCATCAGGATGAACACGAATTTGAAGAAACATCTGTTTTATGTCTGATCAGTGGCGTAACGTACACCCCCCCAGAGCCCCTGTTGGGTGGGGGCCCGCGGGGTCTAGGGGCACGCGGGGTAAAGATTATACAATTTTCAATAAAATCATAGAAATATTTATTATAATAAAACACAAAATACTCATAGTATCTAATTAATTCTCTGATTAACTTTCTTTCATTCATTTCTGACAATTTTAAACATTTTAATAGTTTCTGCAAAATAGACTTCTGTTTCACCCACAAATGAATTGTTGAACAGTCATATAAAATAAATGTTTGAGGATTGAGGTAAACCTAATATAGAATTGACGTTGATAATGAATTAAAAGATGGTACAAGAGAATGGGTATTGTGGTAGGAGCTAAAGAAGGTGTGTGGCCCGGGGACAATCATGGGGGGGCTGGCTGAGGAACGTTACACCACTGTGTCTGATACAAATATGTAAGCATATTTTCTCCAGCGTAATATTATTTCAGAGAGGTCTGGTAATAAATTCAAACCTGGTTGTAAGTAGTCATTTATAGATTTTTTATTTGAAGCCTTAGCAGAACGATTAAAAACAGCGCGAAGTTTGGTGGTTTGACTTGTCTCTCTCAGAACACCATGATGTGGTAAGAAATAGCGAATATTAGTTATATTCTCATCAGAAACTTGAATCATATGTCCACTTTCGACATAATCTTTCATGAATTGTTTATACATATCATTGAAATTCACATCTGCTTCAAATTTCCTCTCCATTATTAGCAACATATTTTCTGCAATGGAGTAAATTTCAGGAAAATCTAAAGTTGCATAATTATCTGTCTTAGAAGGCAGTCTCACATTGTAACGACCTGTAGAATCGCGAGAAAAAGTATTGCGGAAATGATTTTCACATTTGGTTTCCTCAGGACTTAAAAACTTTTCTTTTTTCATAAATTCCTCTTGAATGAAAAACCTCTGGAAAAGTTCATCGAGTGGCATCTCATTAGAATGTAGTAGGGGAGCGAGGGGCTTGTTGTAACAGGGGCAAGTAGTAACAGGCTCTTTTCAATAGGATCTTGAACTTTATGGGCGTATTTCTTCGACTCGATTTTACCAATAAACCACGCCGCCTAATGTTGCCATATCAAGTATCCTGTCAGCCTGCGAAGTGACCGGAAGTGTGCTCGTGCTTCATTTTTGCCAGGTAATATAAAATTGTACTCTCGTAAAATTTTGGATTGCATTAATATTATCGACTAATTTCAAACCTCTGTATCCTATTTGCACTACAATTTATCCATCTCTGATAATGTGTAACAGTTTTTAAGATTGCTAAATTGTTTAAATAGTTATCTTGATAAATGTTAAAAATCATACCATGGGGTAAGTTGTAACAAAATCCCGGGGCTTGTTGTAACGTGTTACAACATGCCCCAAGTTATGATGAGGGTGTATAAAGTGGAAAAAGATGACAAAATCAAACGAAAAGGTAAAGGTAACGGAACAGGCAAAGGTAAATCAACAAAAAATAAAACCGGAGTAGACAGAGCTAAAAAAAAGATTTTATGCTCAGATTCAGAATCTGAATCAGAAGTGTGGTGTTGTCTTGTATGTGGTGAAGCTTACACAGATTCAAATAGGGAAGATTGATCGAGTGTATCATTTGTAAGATGTGGGCATAATTGAGATGTGTTACAGGAGACACAATATCTTTTATTCGTATTAATTGTAGCTCAGATGAAGAGTGAATTGAATTATGATGATACACGCCGAATGTTGATTCTTGTACGTGCAATACTTTGATAGATATCAAAAGGAGATAATTACGAGGCATGCCTCAGTTATAAATAATTTCATTACTTTTTCTGTGATTTAAAAGTGTCATGATGATTATAAGGAGTGTTCATCTGAATGAAACTGTTAATTACTGAATTTTTAGGTGTTGGTTACTAAAAAAGTGTATTCAAGTTGATTTTCGATAAGAATTACATAATACCTACTTTAGAAAGATGTTAATTTCGTCAAAAATAAACAGAAAATATATGATCAGAGGTATTATTGTTGTCTTTTTTTGTCGTTACTACTTGCCCCGGTAGACGTTACAACTTGCCCCAAGCACGAGGTAAGTTGTAACACCGCACTTCTTCTAGAAAATAATCGATTATGAAATAATGAACAATAGTTTTGGTATTATTTTCACTTGATTTGGTAGAGGAAGAGTTACAGCATCCATCCATCTTCAGTCGGTAGCAATTCGATCAATGGATCTCAAGATATATTAGTTTTCATGAAAACTGTTACAACAAGCCCCTCGCTCCCCTACATACGGCAAACTGATAATATGTGAAAAAGGTGTGTGTCTCCTGATACAATCCAACCTAAAGCAGTTTTTGTAGCTATAGGTTCGTTGTCCTTTCCTCGAACTATTTCACCCTCAACAATTCTAGAGTGAATAGCTGAGCCCAATAGGAGTTCTATTTGTCCACCTTGCAAAAACTGAGGATCAGCAAGTTCGAGATAGTTCAAATATGGAAATTTGCAAATATCATTGCCCAATGGAGGCATAGGGTAGACCGGGGACAATTGTAACATTTTGACTTTGAACATTTGCAGTTTGGTGGGTAATACACTCAGGAGAAAATTGATTTCACCAAACAATTAGTCACTCAATTGACAACAAACTGAATGTGTTCAAATTTATCAGAGCTGCCCAGGAAAGCCCCACCGATGCATTTAAAAATTTTTTTTACCAGTGTTACCAGTGGTAACAGTTAACGGCATCATCAGTAACACAATATTCTCTCATAAAAATTGGTGTTTTTTGAACTCCCTTAAAATATTAATCATACTTGAGCAAATATAGTCAAGAAAAATGCATTTCAAACAAAAACTAATTATAATTGTAATAGAAAGAAATATATACGGAAGATTGAACCTCCGGTAATTCGGAACACCCTTAATTCAGGTAATCTCAAATGTATCATGACGATTTTAAACATAAAAATTCATTCAGATCCATAATTTTGATAGAAGAACTAGAATTTGCAATTGGAGCACTGACGTGCTGCTTCGATAAGACAAGACTCCATGCAAACCGGACAATAATACTCTTCGCTCGTATCTACAGAGTCGTTCCTTGATTTTTCTTTGCGATATATTTTTTTTCTTATACCTTCCACATCATTTATATTCCTCTTCACGATTTGTGCTCTTTTTATATTGTCCTTTGCTTTCTATTCTGATCTTATAGCATCATTCTCAGGAGAATCTGTTCAAACAGACTTCTTTTTTGTACACCCTCTAGGAAAATTGGAAATAGTCTCAAATATCTAGGAGAAAATGCGATCGTATTTTTGCAGAGAAATATGCACGAATGTCATATATAGAAACTGAACGGGGTCAGTTGTAACGTTACTATCGATCCCAACGGGAATGTTACAATTGACCCAGAAGTGTGTTCAGAACTTTGAAAGCAAAAAATAAATATTTGTAAGGCAAAGTCGTCGTTGAAAAAAAATCATATAATGACCTGAAAGAACACAAAAAAAAACTCTTATGATAATTGGATTTATGACATACAAGGGAAGATTTACGGAGAAAATGAAAACTTACTTTGCCTATACGAAAACAGAACTATGGTCAAAATATCCGTCAACTGTTCAAATAATTTAGCGGTGTTTTGGTGGCGTGAGGTGAGGGCGGGTGAAAGCGCCAGTGAATGACCATTCGTTATAATCCTCAAGCATTCTGAAAAATGTGTGTCAAATTAAGAAACCTTGCTCTTCTTGTCCAGATACCTGAAATATCCACATCGTAATAATTCAGAAAGGACTTATATTACATTCACCTGTGCTGAAATATTTTGAACATAAGTCAAAACTCTGTAAAATCCTAATGAATGAACATCACGTTCCAAAAAATGAACTGCTTTCGACCAGTGAATGTACATCAATTTGATAGGGAAAATGAGGAATAATGGGTAGATAGGTTTGAAAACTGTATGGATCAAACTATTGAAAACTAAACTTTTATTGCGATATAAAGAAGACTAGAAAAAAATAAAATGAAAATAAAATAAATATTCTTTTACTAAAATAAAAGCGTAAAGAATGGTGTACCTATACCTATAAAAAGGCATTTCTGTTGTAACAACTCAGGTACTTATGATAACTACTATGTAGGTGAAATCACTCAAATTTTCTCATCTCCGGAATCAAGAAGGAGTTTGAGTCTTCTATGAATTGTGGAGTATTATTTAATACATTTTTGATTTTTTCTGTTTTATACCAGAGCATGTCTCTTTTCGTTGGCCATTTCCATGTTTCATTTCCGTCTGCGCTGGGCCACATTACTGATACTTCGCACTCTTCCTTCTGCATGTTTTTGACAACGCCGGGGTAATGGTTTCCCTCGTAGTCGACGACAACGTGGTCCCCAATTTTATATTTATTATTTATATCAGCATCATTCGAAATATTGGAGGGTTCACCTTCGGGACAAATAGAAGGAAGGCAATACACATGGATTTTTTTGTCCCTGCAAAAATCCGCTAATTCAATACTTAAATGACTCTTATGCCCGTCCAGGAATAGTATCATAGGAAATTGCACATTATTATCCAGCAACCATGGATGACTCACGTTTGCCACATATTCATGGAATGTACTAGACACCATCCAACCTGAATCCGATCTCTCTACGGCCCATTTAGATGGCATATTGTTTACTATGTGAGTTGGCAATCTTTTGTAGGGAAAAAAGACCATTGGTGGTAAACTTTCACCATTTGCGTTATAAGTGCAAAGCACTGTTATGCTTTCTTTTTCGGATCCGCTCACTACTTCATAAAAATTTTCAAGTGATTTTGAACCTAGGACCTTCCCACTTTTCGGGCATGTTTGCACGCCGGTTTCATCACAATTCATAATTCTTTTCGGATCATTCATCATGTCAAGACATTCGTTTTCTGTTAAATAATTCTGAAGTTCACTAAACCATTCTCTGATATTCTTTTCGCTTACCGAAGCTCTGGATTTAGTTATTACTTCCGCATTTTTCAATACTACTTCTCTATGGCGCTTCAAAAATAGTTTGAACCATTTAACTCCTGGTCTAGGATCTTTCAAAGTATTCTCTCTATTACTCGCTTTCAACACCCGTTGAACTGAATCCTTAACATCATCTGGATGTAAAGGAAATCCAACTCTAGCATTCTGCAAGATCCACTGCTCTATACGTTTTCCCTCTTCTGTAGTCAAATACGTTGTCGGGCCCATTTTTCGATCTAGTGGAACTTTTTCTTTTATCTTATTATGGTGGGTACTCTTTGGAATCCCGTAAGATTTGTGGGCCGCATTTAATGTTATTGATCCAGTAGGTACGGATAGCATTTACAGCTTCCTTCAATTGATCTTCCGAATAACGGAACCGTTGGTATGGTTTTTGATGACTTGATGTCGACTAACGAGAAGAAAAACTTGTTTCATTTAATCTATTTCTCCCAAAATTGATCAGAACATTTCATGAAAATTTGCTGTTAATTAACTGGATCCCTTATCTAGTGAATGAACAAGGTGCTATTCAACATTTTACACCCCGTTCATTCATTGGATACGGGTACATTTTAGCACATCTGCAGGCAGAAAAGGAAACGTCGATTTCAGGAGTCATATAATAATGTATTAGACAAAGACCGAAACGAAATTTCCGAAATCTAGTGAATGAACACTCTGTTCATTCACTGGATTATGCTGATATTTGGGAACCAATATAATGAACAGCATTAATTTCAATTATATAGGTTACATTCTGCAGAAATTGCCATTAAATCTCTTTCTCAAAAACATATTGAATTAATTAAAACTATTACAAACAATGTGATGCTGTATATAAATTTACTAAAACCTTTTCCCCAAAATTACCTTGGTGAGCATTGTAAATGATATCACTCAGCACTATCTCTAACCAAATATTATGAGCACCAATGACAGGTTGGCGGGAAAAGTAGAGATGCCGCATATACTCCAAAGATGGCGAAACAATCTGAAGATCGTGGTTTGTAATGTTTGGACTAATACTTCTTAATATAATTCTTTTTTTAAATAGCGTTCATTCACTAGTGGGTGTTCATTCACTGGCGCTACCCATATGCATCACATATTGAAGTGACGAACGTCGAACAGCTAGTTACCGCAGTTTAGGAACTATTCGTGATGTTACAACCGTTCCCTGCTACAACTGACCCCGGTCTACCCTATATGCAGTTATTTTTGGTATCACGTATGCTTCCACTGCCAAGGAAAAATGAGTTTCGAATCTATTTCTGAGAGAAAATTGCGCTAATTTTCTACAAGTAAAGTTAATTTCTCGTCCAACTCCTGAAATTGGTAAATCAACAGGTTTGCATTTTATATTTAACCTTTGGCATAAAGATTCAGAAATGAAAGAAGCCTGTGATCCTTTATCTATCAAGGCTCGAGCAAAACTATAGTTTGATCCAGTAGATGAACATATCTTAACAAAAGCAGTGGCAAGTAGCACGTGATTAGTTGTTTTACATGAATTAGAGGAGAAATTAGGGGAAGGAGCATTATTGAAAGAACTAGAAGGTGTCAAATTAGATATTTCTGAATTTATTATATGAAGAGAATGAATTGTTTTCTCTGAAGAGGCGTCTGATTTTTATAAATATCGCAAAACAAGAAGAAATGAGAGCTGTTGCATAATAAACATTTATTGTTTCTTGTTGATTCAGTAATCAGTGTGATGTGTTTTTAAAGTCTGAGAATGATTACTTTTATTTTCTTTGAAATTGTTTCGGGTATCCTCCAAAGATTCCAACATAGAAGATTGATTTTCGAGAAACTTCAAAAGAAATTCGAAAGAAGGTGGATTCATAGGATTCGAAGTATTCCCGAGGTGTTTCTCCCATTGTCGTCGAGTTTCCGAATCCAATAGAGAGACTAATTAATGATAAACTAAAAAATCATCCCATTGTTCAATGTTTCAGAAGTTTGAGCGCGGCTAAAGGAGTATTAATACCAGAAATAATTCGCTTGAGTTCATATTGTAATATTTCACCCCGAGTGGGCAAATATTATTTTGAAGGGGAAGATAAATGGGGCAAGACATCCCTGTATTAAAATTGTAGAAGGACAGGAAATAGAATAGAGAGGTACTGCTCCTTGAATCATAGAAACCTTTCCTTTTCTTTGGGTGGCCGATCCCTCCTCTTGATAGCTTACCAAGCAGGAACACTTACGATCGGATGATCTACCACCTTTGACTTACGTACTCTACCTTAACGTTGGGCCAGGCTGTGATCTTCTAGTTGGTTAGGATCCTACGTTGTGTGATTGTAGTGAACCAAGTTCGGGATAACTCGTTACTTATGAGACTAGGATAGGAAATCATGAATGAGAACAAAAGAACTAAATAAAACACTTGATTGGACAGAAGGTGGAAAACAGGCCTTTATTGGTCCATGGAAGTAGTTCGTGGGTACTACCGCCATTTGAAAGGGTAAAAACGAACGAGTTCCAATTCATCATTGAAACTCAAAGCAAAAAAACCCTTTGGCATTACAATTGGATATTACACAAAACATATATGGGATGTCAGTACATCAATAATAACAGTTGCAGATGATTGTATAAATATCACCTTTACATGGCTTTGATTCAGACAGATAGATAGGTACTTCAATTCCAGTAGAAAGTACATAATGCACAGATCAAGACAAGTGTGAACTAACAGTTGCAATAACTACAGTAGTTACGTGTACAGTCATATCTTTGGACATGGCACAGTTGTCAATCAATGCAAAGAACTCTTATCTAACTAGATAGAGTGTATCAAATGTAAAGAACATGATTAAATGTATCTCCTTTATGGTTCTCTGGTATTATGAATACAAGATTAGTTGAGCATAATAATTTCAATGTAACGTTAAAACAATCTACACGATGGAAAGAAATGATCTTCCAAATTCAGGCCGCTGAAAGGGAAAGTTATGGCAGTGTTCATATATCAATTCAGTTGTGCATAGGTTCATGTGTGGGGGAATATTCGCCCTGGAGGTAACTTGTTTGCAGAGGTTACAGTCCATAATAAATAAATAAATAGTCATCAGATAAATAAGGGTGGCCTGGATCTGTTTAAATCATTCAATCCAATTTCATAGAATACATTCACATACGAGGATATTTAAAGCAACATAAAAATAACAGGATGATAAATTCAATAATCTCAAATGCTCTCACTTGGTTCTGAATATAAGTAATTGTACAGTAATCACCGTAACCATGTTTCTGCTCGTTCGAAAGATGTTTCATCAAAAGAATATAGAAATGAGTATGGCTTTCAGTGATTGGATACAATGAGGTGTATTAATCGATAGAATAGACCAGTCAGATGAAATAAACATTTCCATTGGATATAACTTTCATTCACCAGATTGGCGAGTTCAGAAATTACATGATGCTGGAACAAAATGAGTGAACTCATATCTAGTTATCAAATAGCAGTGATTCGTGAACCAATCGACATCATCCAACAGAATAAATGGGAAACCATTGCTTAGTTCTGAAAGCACCAATAGAAGATATCAAATAGAATCGATAATAATGATCAAACTTACGATTGGACACAGAACACTTTAGGTAGACAAAATGGCGACCTAGAGAAGATGTTTTCTCAAGAAACAACCATTCTAGGAACTGTATTTGAAGCTAGCCGTTGAGAGCCAAAATTCCAAGAGAAGAGACCCCTTTCTGTTCCGTCCATTTGTAACCTCTTTTTAACACCATCGAATATTCAAAATAAACAATAACCATAGATCGCTAGTTATCTGTTATAAGATAAAGACATTGTTGTTAAATTATAATGCTATCCATGATATGAATTGCTCCAACGGAATAATAGAATTTCCTTTATAATCGAATAAGATTATAATAGAAAGGGCAACCATTTTGGGAAGCGACGTAGCCGATGTTGAAGAGAGTGGCAACGCAGTATTTTATTATCCTAGAGAGGGTCGAGTTCATGGCTTGTGAGGCAGGACCGCCTTGAGCTATTAGTAGATATTCCAATGAATTATTTGTGCCTAGAAATTCTGGATCATTACAATATGATGACTCTTTTTTCATATTTTTCATTGGAAATATGGAATCCATATGGGAATAAATCAATCGTCGTTTATTTTCATATTTTTCTTGAAGTTTATTCCAAGCTATCAAGAAATTTTCCTCTGTAATTGCATAACTACCAATTAGACGACAAGTATCACCTCCTAGGCTTGTTTTTAAATTATGTAACTTCGTCATATTCGAGATATTTGTTTCATTCGCAACTAAAGTAGAAAATAAATCTCTAAATGATTTCCATTCATTGAAATTACCACTAAATTTCGGTAAAGAAATCATGGGCAATCTCTCAGATTCTTCAGTGTGAAGATGAGCTTTTGGCAAAGGATCAACATATTTCACATCACTAGTGGAATCAATAAATCTTTGAAATTCACATCGCCTATCCAAATATGTTTCTTCAGTAATATCAAAATCATTATTTTTGAAATAATCTAAATTTTTTGTATCATCTTCCTTGTAATGTAATAGTTCAAAATGATTTGATTCAAATTTTGACCAAAGTTTTTCTAAATTTAGCAAATGAGTTCCACAAGTACTTATAGTCATTTTTGCAGCTCCATCTCTTTTGAAATTAGTAAAAGACCGGGAAATCCGACCCATTAGATTTCCTTGTTCACAAATCAAATCCTCCATTTCACTGTTTGAATTTAAGATTAATTGTTGATGAAATTAATTTGCCGATATTTCCAGAAAACGCAGATTAGGTTAAGCAAGAAATGAACCTTATGCAAATAATAATTGAACTAGATAGAACTAAGATCTAATCACACCTGTCAATTGCAGAATCACAGCAGAAATGCTCTATGTTGTACGGTTTCTATGGGAGTTAATAGTCTTGAATGTCAGCAAATTCTTCAGAAATTTTGTAGCAGATAAAACATTCTTCGAGATTTTCGGCAAGCTCTACAAAATAAAAGAAATATTGTTACCTCCTGTCGTCGCTTCCAGCTGAGAAATATTCAGACAGGACGTATTTTCTTCTATTTTCTTGTATTCTTAATTTCTGCAAAACACCAGCTTCCAATGAAGTGAATACAGTTTTATCCAGCAATTTTCAGTCTTCTTAGACGTTGTTGTAACCAGTAATCACGATATCTTCCAGCATGAATAGCAAACCAGCATAAACCAAATCTCACAATCAAATAACCCATACATTCATCAACATTCGTAGCCCATAAGGAGAGAAAATATCAACAATAGCAGATTTGTTATCACTATCTACGAGAAAATCAATGTTGAAATCCCCCAAAATGAAAATACGACAGTCAGACCATTTATTCATTCCAAAATACTTGTAATTACATCAAGAAAAAAATAAAATTTGCCATGTGCATGACGATAAAGAGCTATAATTATAGTTTTTAACTTAGTTGACTGGATACTGGATCGCACAAACCTCAATCTCCATTTCCAAAGATTTGCTATTTATATCATTTCTAGGCAGAAATTGGTCTACATGGGAATTTTTCACAGCGGCCGCCACACCACCATGACCACGATACCTACGAGAATAGGAAGAAATAATTGTATAATTACAAAATTTTGCAAGCTTTAGCTCCTTCATACACATCCAATGTTCAGTCAACAAAAAGATATCATGATCTAAACATAAAGCCTCTAATTGCTCAATCTTATTACGTAGACTATGAAGGAAGCGAGTCTAGTTCTTCATTTCCTTTCCACCCCCCTTTCGAAAAAAAATATTAAAATTGTACTGTCTTATAACTGCACCAGTGGGGTCTTTATCATTCAATATCTTATAAATATCATCATTTGGGGGTCCAATACTGAAAGCGGAATTAGATCCTACAGTGTTTAATTTCTTGACGATAACGTTTTCTGACGTTTTTTAATTACTTAAGTATGCTGAAATAGCCTCTTCCGAAGTATCGCCTGCAATTCTCCCAAGGTATAACCACCGTTTTCGAGGTGCCCCCTTAATGTTATCTTGTTTGGGGGCATTTATTCCAGTACAAACTGTCCCCTTTTTGGAATTGCGTTTCCCAGTTGCCACTTTCCTTTCATTCCTTGGAGTCGAATTGGAATTTTCTTCAATATTTTCATCGTGAATAGTTTGTTTATGTTTATTCAACATGCTATCTGGTTGTTTATCGCACTCCCTCTGACAATATCGCTCCACGTGTTGCCGTCTATATTGACATTTCCTGATTGTTTCAATTCCATTATTTTCTTGGTTGCTTGTTCTTTATTTTGACCTTGCGATTTGCCTGAAGGAGCGTCAACATTGCAATTCTTGTTTGCATTGTTTTCGTTCATTTCAAACATTTCAATTAAATATTCCTGGGATGAAATTGTTATCTGTTGATTAGAGAGAGACTTCTCCATCTCATCAGCTTTCGATATGCTTTTTCCAAATTTGCTCAATTGAGTTCTTTTTCAGCTCATACCAACTTATAGATGATATCATCCTGCTCCAGTTTCACGATATCAGGTTCACTAATTGTATCCACAACTTGATATCCAATAAGTTTTCTGGTAGACTCACTAACTTTAACATCAGTAGGTAATTTCTTTGTTAAAATAATCTCTATTAACTTGTTTTTCGTTCAGAGATTCAACTCGCACTGCCAACTCGTTGCCAGCCATCTTGACGATATAAATATACAGGGTCTTTCACGAGGAACCTCACCCATATTTATACGGGAAACTACTGAACGTATTTTCATGAAATTCAGCACTTATAAGTATTTCACGATGCTGATGAAATCTGAAATATTTTCAAGGCATGAGCACCTCCGGTTTTTCCCGAAATGACGTCAACTTCCGTTTTTCAAATTAGAACACCATTTTTTTATTGCAGAAATAGATTCCTTAGAAAATTTCAAGTTATTTTGATGTAACATTTTTCAGTTTCGGTTGGAAAATTCTCTATGAGCGGAAAAATTCGAAAAAAAAATCGAAAATAGAGCTCCGCTGAAACAAGAATAACTTCGAGGTTTTTGGATGGCAAATTTTCATTTTTGGGATTTTTCAAGATGTAAGATTGATGTATCCACTTTAGAAATCGAAATCGCGATTCATGATACAGGGGGTGAAAAAATCGCTTTCAAAGTTAGGGATGACAAAATCGTGAAAAATCAATTTTTTCAAATTAGAACCCCATTTTTTTATGGCAGATATTGAATCTGCGTTAAAAAATAATGTGAGTGCATGCATCACACCCTTGCCCTAAAGTGGATATTTTCTGAGTTATTCACAAAAAACTGTTTTTCGTCTTGAATTTTCAGCTATTTCTTTCCCTTCACGCCAAAAAGGTGAAATTTTCAGGAACTGTTACTTTAACCATGTTTTAGATTTTACTATCCTAATATGCAAGAGAAAAAAGTTACAGGTTGTTCCTAAATAGATGGCGAATTTGGATTCGAATTTGTATCGGAAACCTCTTTATTTCAACTAATCGGCCATCGGTTTTCTCTCCAGTGATAAACAAATAATTCCTTATAAACCATATGCAAAAACTTACCATGTTTTACATTCTTTTTTTTAATGATAGATATCATTAATTACATGTGCCAAATTCCTCTTTATTCAGTAGCATTTTGTGTTTACTATTAATTTGGTGATAATTCGTATTAAGTTATAAAATCGATCACTATGCCTAATTTTACCAATGAAGATTATTTAAATCTCATTCTACTCCATGGAGAATGTAATAAAGTTGTAGATAGAACGATTCGACTGTTCATTGAGAGGTTTCCTGACCGACCCAGACCAACGAGAGATACCATTAACAGAACCATGATAAACTTGAGAAATGTCGGATCTTTCGTTAAGAAAACTATACACAGAGAAAAAGTGTAGTAGAAGATGAGAACAACGAAATTACAGTTCTTGCATATTTTCGTGTGAATCCTCAAAATTCTCTCAAAGATGCCGAGATTGATCTGGGATTATCTCAATCGAGTGTTTGGAGAATATTAAAAAAACATAAAATGCACCCATATAAATTCAAGAGGGTACAGCATTTGAAGGAAACTGATTTCGTCAGGAGAACAGAGTTTTGCGAATCTATGATGATTCGATTTCAAGAGAATGAAAACTTTTTGGACTGTATAATTTGGACAGATGAATCTAAATTCACAAAGAATGGTTCTTTCAATAGACATAACAGTCATTATTGGGATGAAGAGAACAACCACCACTTCAGACAATGGAACTTTCAAGAGACCTGGAGTTTCAATGTTTTTTGCGCCATCAAAAATAATGCAATTCTCGATGTTCACATTTATGATGGGACTTTAACTGGTAAGATAGAACACTACACATGTTTGCATCATTTAAAGAATGTTCTCCCTTAGGAGATAGATATTCTGACATATTGACTCAAATAATTGAGCCGCTAGTAAAGAACCATAATGACTTATGGTATCAACAAGATGGCGCGCCTCCACACAATTCACTCAATGTGTCAAATATTCTCTACAGGCTATTTGAAGATCGATGGTTGGCGAACAATGGTCCACATCTTTGGCCACCACGTTCTCCCGATTTAACTCCTTTAGACTATTATGTTTGGGGTAGGATAAAAAATATTGTCTACTCAACTCCCCTGACTGATAAAGAGGACTGCATAGAACGAGTCAGAAATGCGGTCAGGTTTGTTTAGATTTTTAGATTCATAGTTTTGAAACTCAATTTGGTTTTTGAACCCCCTGTGTCATGAATCGCGATTTCGATTTTTAAAGTGGATACATCTATCTTACATCTTGAAAAATCCCAAAAATGAAAATTTTCCATCCAAAAACCTCGAAGTTATTCTTGTTTCAGCAGAGCTCTATTTTCGATTCTTTTTTCCAATTCTCCCGCTCAGAGAGAATTTTCCAACCAAAACTGAAAAATGTTACATCAAAATAACTTGAAATTTTCTAGGGAATCTATTTCTGCAATAAAAAAATGGTGTTCTAATTTGAAAAACGGAAGTTGACGTCATTTCCGGAAAAACCGGAGGTGCTCATGCCTTGAAAATATTTTAGATTTTATCAGCATCGTGAAATACTTATAAGTGCTGAATTTCATGAAAATACGTTCAGTAGTTTCCCGTATAAATATGGGTGAGGTTCCTCGTGAAAGACCCTGTATAGTTTGCATGTGTTTAACTAAGGGGATAATAGAAGAGAATGTATGACTTTGAAGTAAGAGTGAAAATGTAAATCTATATCGAACCATTCGAACCATCAGCGATATTCGCAAGAAATCATTTATAGAGGCACTTATGCATCACATTTCCTTCCAGAAAAGTGAAATTAAAAATTATTGCAATCTCCCAACAAATAAACTTTTTCATACGTCAATTTGCTACAAAATGTTGACATGCATCATACCGCAATCCAGTATTACGGCGTCAACATAACCAACCCGAACTTTTCGATGCGCGCACCGTGTATTTCCTGGAAGTGAACTTGTGAATTTTCACGCATTTCTCATAGGAACTCAGGCCATTAAATGGAAATATCAATGTAATTAAAATTTGAATACCTTATTGAATCTCATAGCCGCCTAAAACTAACACTGCCTGATACAGACTCTTATATACTGGACAGTCTAGCTTCCTCAGTGACACTTGAGTTCAGTTAATTTGAGTCACATTAAAACTCATAAGATCCGCATACAATTACATAAGGAATTCCTGAAAGAAACCATCGAATCGTGGAACCACTGTCTCCACGAAATTCTCAATGAAATTGAACTTGGGAATTTTCATATATTTCTCATAGAATCTCAGGCTGGTGAATGAGCATGAAATATTAATGAAATTGAAATTGGAATACCTTATAAAATCTCATAGCTTCCTAAAACTTACACTTCCTGATACAGATTCTTGTACTTTACATTCGAGCTTCCTCATTGAAACTTGAGTTTCAGTTAATTTGGGCCACATTAAATCTCATGAGATCCGCTTGAAATTACATGAGGAAACTTCGCAGTTCTACAGTTAAAATATGTATTATTTATTTTCGAATAAAGTTTTCACTTCGAAGGTTCGAAGTGAAAACTTTTTCCGAATTTCGAAAATTTGTCTGAATACAGATTAATAATTCTATATATATATATATATATATGAAGAGTACCTACAGGCTAAAAGGGGAAATGTCCAATATTATATCATTTTGCGACATGAACTCCATCTTGTAGTATATTTCGTGCTCTATATTCTGGCAAGGTTTCAACGGCAAGAAAGCGAAGAGTCGCGAAATATACCAACTTAAATTTTTGCTACACAGAGCAAAAAGGGGAAATGTCCCCGCGTCCCAAGTAAAGAACGGGGAATGTCCCAATAATGTTGGTAGGGGTAACGTGATTCTGCTGCAATCCGGAGGCCGATGAGTTTTATTCTACACTCCCTCATAATCAAAAAAGCAATAATTCCGACGTGGGAACTCGAAGAAAAAAACGCACTGGAAAAAAGCAAGATGATGACATTGTAGATTCAGTGAAAACAGTGGACAGTTCCCCTTCTTGCAATTTACAGAATGTAGTAACGACAATAAAACATTTTTTATTCGTTGTAATATTTCGCAAGGGTTTCTTTATGCAGTGTCGAATATTGTCAATATATTGAGAAAATCAAATTAATTTTTTTGACATTTGGACAGTTACTTTTGTTAAAGATACAGGGTTTGAAACTTTAATTTTCCTCTCCTGCAAATTTTGGATTCTGTGACATTCCCCCTTTTTAACCTGTAGTCTTCATATGTAAAATGTGGTTGATCTAAATGCCGTGCGCTATCTAAAGTTATTAGCTTCTTGATATATAACACTTGAAAAATACTAGTACTAGTACGACAGATGGTGTGAGAAGTTTTTATTGTAACAAAAATAAACATCCACAATGTCCAGAAACGTTATTAGAGTATTCCTAAACGATGTCATGATATGAAAGAGGTGGAGATTTGCCTCGATCATAGTATTTAAATAGTCGTAAATGAGTCAGTCGACGTGAACAGAAATATATCGACACATTTCCTGCACAACATTCAGGAGAACAAATGTTTCAAGAATGAAATGCTGACAGATATATGTTCGCAGGAAGCTAGGGTCCCTCTGATCTAATATTAGGTCACGATAATAAAACCCATGGGCATATTTAGATGACAATTATAATTGAACTGATATATTCAACTTTATCAACATTGAAAACCGGAATATGGTTTGAGCGTCTGTTCTTATGAAGTATACATTTCGCGACATTCAGACAATTTTTGAATTTCCGAATTTCCCCGAGCAGGAATCAAACCTACCTCGAAGGGCAGGAAGACCTCGGTCGAGATAGCTTTTTGAAATGTTTTTTCAATAAAGTTGCTTTCACTCTCTCTCTATCGGTACCTCGAATATTCAATGTATATCTGGAATATTCTTAGAATATTATTTTCTGAATATTCTGATGTTCTATAATGAATATTCTCGGAATATTCTACGAATATAAGGAATATTCTATGAATTACTGAGGAAATCCCATACGCATATTCATAGTATATTCCAATATACCAAAACTTGTATACATAACTTATTTTAAGAATATCCGGTGTTGTCTCAATTCACTAATACTTCTTTGTTCTATTTATTTCGTTGCTCAGAAAATGAATGTGGCAGCGCAAATAACTACTTTGTTTCTATAAAGGATGTAAATTATTGCTATAGAGTAGTAGTTTAACAGAAAGCTGCTTTTTTACGTTCTCGGTTCAAGCTGTATCCGTGCATATTTCCATGAGTGAGCATCGTTACTTTTATTATGATTGACCAGACTCTATTAAAAATTTTTCTTCAGTATAAAAGTCTGACGAGGACTAGGAAATATTTCCTGATGCAGTCTACGATCCTTTTTCCCAGCCAATCCTCACAATACATTCCTGTCATCGGATCAGCAGAAATGCAGAATTTAACTCATAATGTTATACCATCGCTCTCTTTCGCCTCCACTTATAATTCGGTAGGAATGCAGACTGAAGTATCGCATAAACATATTCGAAATAGTTTTGTATCCCCGACCCTGGTTAGACGAGCTAGGGGAGTCATCCTAATAGTCAAAGAGCCGTATAATCGGATCCTAGGGGGCTTATTGGGATTACGCGATGCGTGATTAATTGATTCATATAACAGTAGGCCCCGATATCATGGACCGTAAATCTGAGGTGGAAAATGTACAGATATATCTTCTTTGTTGAGGCTGCACCTGAAAGGGTGGTTTAATCGTAGTTAGCTATACATCAGCTACTTGCAGTACATCTTTTCATAATTGTAAGAAACTAACACATTTGGTTCAATGCTATTCGTCAGTCGTCATTTCCTGAAACTATATTTTCTGAATGATACACGAACCGGTGAAGCATACCAACTCCGTGACAGTCATTGTTTTAATCATAAAAAGGCGTTTTCTCTTTCAATATTTTGGTGAATAACTCGAAAGTTGTAAACAAAACATGCCATTTCATATTCATTGGGATTTGGTAGGCTATGGCATGTAGAACGGGCGTATCTCAGAAAAACATCGAAAAATTGTACAAGAACGAAGTTGTTGTATGTCTGATGGACTGTATTTATTGGTAAAAAATTATCATCCAAGCTGTGCATCAAAGCAAAAATTGGGGAAAAAGAAAATAAGGAAATTGCTGTAAACCTTGTGACATATAAATGAGGTTAAACTTGAAAATGTTTGAGAACAAAATCAAAAAGATTATGCAGAATCTCAATGGAAGAAATCACAGGATTGAAAAAACTTGTACAGTTTGGTATTGAATGTAAAATTCTGTATGTTTATCTTGAGGACGAAAAAATTTGAATGTTTTGTTTATATAGGCCTCCAAACAGTAATGTCCAAATATTTCTGGATAGAATTAATAGCCTGCTAGAAACACAAACGAATGACTGCTTATTAAATGGATACATGAATCTCAACCTTCTGAGTGAAATGCAGGCTAGTGAGAAATATGAAAGTAAAATCGAATAAAAATGCATTTGAATTTCAGAACACTATTACGAAACAGTTCGCCATCAGAATCCCCCAGAATATTTCTACAATATTAGATCATTTCATCAAAATTAAAGAGTGATATTTCACAGCTAGATCATATGATATCTGATCATAAACGAATGTATAAACTTTTTAGGCTTGGGAAAAGCCAATCATGAACTAAAGAAGAGAAGGATAATCAGAAAAAAATAAAATAATTCATGGTGAAAACTTGAGCTGGGGACAAGATTGATGGAGATACCCATAGAATCTGTCAAAGAACTACTTAAGGAAAACGATGAAACATCGAATTGGCAAAAAGGGGATATAAAATCAGAATGAAAGCTGAAAATGATTGAACAAACAAGGAATATATTGACTTGATCAAAAAACAAAAAAGACATGGATATACATATTATGACATATTATGAACATACAAGAAATGTTTGATTAGCAGAAAAACCAAGCGAAATAACTACGAAAAAATGCAAACAAAGTGTATAGGGAAAACTCAATGAAGCAAAGGCTAACGGAAAAAAGATATGAAAATTTTCAAGTGGAAAACAACAGACAAGACATTATATAATAGGAAAGGTTGAAAGCATAAATGCCATCATCATAGCTGATAACGCAGCCATAATTGCGGAGTTCAATGAACATGAATGCAGAATGGGACAAATGTCAAGGCAGTTTAAAGTGTAGTCATGAGGATGGAGGATTATTAAAGACAGGTCGATTTTGGCTGATGTTTTCATTCTTTGTGTTCGAATTCTAATATTTGAAATAATAAAAATAATACTTGAACTTCACGGGTGTGGTGTGGTTTCTGCCATGCCACAAGCGAGGCAACGTCCCCACGGTCCGAGCAACCTGGGCCAACCACGATTTTGGTGGCAAACTCATGAAAATGGTGAATATATTAAGCCTCGGAAAAGAGTCGTTGCCTGGAGAGAGCCAGGAAATGTCCGGTGGCGACGCTGGGCATGACAGCATGCGATCCGTCGGTGGCAGGGTGCTGAGGAAGTGGGCTCCTGTCATACAACATAATACAGCACTAGCAGAACAGCGAAAAGTAGAATCCCAAAACATGGCAGGAGATCGAAATGCCACTCCACCTGCTAGTTTGACCAACGTTAAGAGGACTGCCTGCAGGGGAGCTCGCAACGCACGTATCAAGTGAAGCCGCGAAATGAATATTGAAGTAATGCGAGCTTTTTACTACGTGAACAATTGCGATGTAGAACCACTTTCTGAATGGAGATACTCCCTGTATACCGAGTTCACCAAGAGGCATCAGAGAACTTCAGTTAACAGAAGGGAACATTGCGGATCAGAAAAATGTTATGATACGAAAAAGCTATTTGACATGACAAGAACTAGATGAGGTCGAGAGAGAAATGGGCTATACAATCAATCGAGAAAAGATTGTCGGACATCAGAATGAAGAAACTAATGAGCCTTTGGAGGGACCAGCAGAAACGGCGAGGGAACTGTCTATTTCACGAACTGCTCACTAAGATTGCCCACAATATCCCCAACTGTATGACACCCTCACCTCCACTCAATCCACCCCTTCCTTCCAAACCTTCAACTCTGCAGTTGAAAATAACATTGAGTGGCTCATCGAAATATTGGCTCAACACCTTATCACTCAATGGACATTGAAACAAGTCCACTTATCCCTGTAATGTATAATTCCTCCATATACAGGGTGTTTCAGAATAAGGGACCGTAAATTCGGGATCTTAATCCTCAGATAATTTTATGATATAAAGTTCCTAAGGACTATAGGTCCCTGACGCACTGTTTCTGAAATACGGGGTGTTGAAATTTAAAAAAAAATTGGTTTTATGAAATTATTTTCTACACCGTGAACGATTTTTTTTCAGTTTTGGTAGGTTATGAGTACGCATTAAAACATTAAAATCATCTGAAGATTAAAACCCCGGATTCACGGAAACTTATATGAAAATTAGTACTCATTCAAACACATGATGAAATTGCATTTTATTTTTTTTCTCAGAAAGTATTCGTCGCAGGTTAAAAACTCAAGAAACCATTCTTATTGTAAATTATGTGGTAATTACGAAAATAATTTAAAATTTGAGAAAAATCATTGGCGTACCAATTTTTTCACCGAATTTATTCGGACAGAAGTCTGTACGGACGCCACTGGTGAAAATTGAACATCATTTCGTACAGAAAAAAATGTGTCTTAATGCGTACCCATGACCTACAAAAACGCAAGAAAAAATCTTGTACGGTGTAGAAAATAATTCCATAAAACCATTTTTTTTAATCTCAGAAACAGTGCGTCAGGAACCTATAGTCCATAGAAACTTTATGTCATGAAATCATCTGAGGATTAAGTTCCCGAATTTACGGCCCCTTATTCTGAAACACCCTGTGTAAGACGGCGCACTAGCGCTGGTAGTATATAGCTGAACTAAAAGATTGTACAGTACATCTATCTCGTTCTCGTTAAATAAGGTACGTTCGGACCTCAAAACGATTTTTTGATATGTTGATCCCTGAAGTCTCCTGAGTCTAACAAGCTAAGAAACAAGGCAAAACGTTGTGACCTCCGATTTCGGAGGTGACAGCGTGATATATGAGGTGACAACGCAGACAACGCTTGTCATTGGCACCTCCAAAATATAAAGTCATCAGAATATTGCTCAAAGTTGACATCAAACACCCTGTATCTCGTTAATGCGTCGAATACGGGGTGTACGGTATATGTCAAGAGGCAAAAATGACTTTCTCGATGCCATTGACATGGCTATATATGTTTGTCCGGTTCATGATGAAACACCCTGTATATATACTCTGTTTCCCGAAAAAACAGCTCTAGTATCCACATTATGTTGGTTGATGGAACGTTTTTGGATACTCAGTAAAAGTTCGTTTGTGTTGGTATTTTTCGGTTTGTTTATTTTACGGAGATATTACCGTCGTGCATCGAGATGGGAGCGTGGATCATTTTTGTTTCTTGAGATAACTCCTATTATATGTCCATGGTTTTTCTGTTCAGTAACTTGATGCTGGCATAAGGGATGCCTTCAATTGGTTTTTTAGGGTGTTTAGGACACTTTCGAGACCATGCTAAATGGTCTTCTGCACCGCAAGCTAGGCATTTGTGTGTGCTGTTCTACATTGTGACATTTTCTGTAAACCTTGACATTTCGAACATTTAAGAGAGCTTTTGCGGTTTTCATTTTCCACACGTTATCGGCGTTGGATCAGGTCGGTGGCTTGGATGTACTAAGTAATGTCGGTTCAAATAAAATAGACCATTATTCAAGAGTGTTTCGAAGGATTCGATTTCTCCAATTCTGATGAATTTAGTTGGGACATTATTTTTCAATGAAATTATTCTCTTGCGGTATCTGTATTTGATATTTATAGAGTTGAGATATTTGCTTATTTCTTCATCTCTTATACTTACTTCTACAGCTGAAATTAATACCGCGAGGGTTTGTTGGGGCTCTTTTGTTTCTCTTATCAACATCTAATGGTATTCTGGTATTTCTGGACAGATTGTCATTCGCTCTGAATCATTGTTCGACATTGGGTGATATTCTATTCATATGTGGTGACTTGAACGTTAATTTTCTGAAAGCCGAATGTAACAATCGTAAGCTTTTTATCGATTTGATGCAGTGTTTTGATTTGAGAGTCTCTTCCCAGGCTCCTACTCGGGTATTCACTGATATAAATGGTCATACATCTACTTCCAAGATGGACTATATTGTAACTGATGCTGATCTATCTGACTGCAATGTGGAGGTCTTTGAACCTTGTATCGGTGACCATCGAGCTATCCTGGTGGAGTTCAATACGATATTAGAGGTAGATACTCGGGGTGTATCGAAGTTTGTTAGAAACCTGAGTCGGCAAAACCTGAACAGTTTGATTATTCAAATCTCTAACTTCGATTTCCGTGCTGTATATGATAATACTGATGTCAATAAGTCTTTCGAGCCACTTGTTGATACAATTCAGAGTATATTCGAATCTAATTGTCCTGTAGTGGAATTGACCAACCGCAATCAAGTCAAGAGGTGGATCACTCCGGAAATAATTCGTGCTAAACGTGAACTCCTGAATTCACACTGGTAACATTCAAATATTAAATGTCAGAGTACTTATAACTTATATAACAAAAATAAAATGTCGTATGTTTCACTAATTAAAGATACGAAACTGAAATTTCATAGTGAACTTATCGATAGATCAGACAATAAAAACAAAATGGTAGGGTCCATGGTAAACACTTTGTCAAGTAGAAAAACTAGGAGAAATGAATCCTTTGAACTCCTCGTTGATGGTATTTTACGCAGGGATGCTAGAGAATTGGTCGATATTTTTGCTGATTACTTTTTAAACCGAAACTACGCTCCACCGTTATTATGGGAGCTCTCTATCCTCCTCGTGTACTACATCATGTATGTTGAACAAAACATTTTTCTTTCATTCAGTCTTAGAATGTGAAGTGGCTGATATAATAAATTCCTTGAAAAATAATAAATGTACAGGAGCTGATGCGATTTCTGCTAGAGTTATGAAATTGATGTGTTCAGAAATTTGTTCACATTTCACTCATTGCATTAATCTGTATGTAAGTTGTGAAGTTTTTTCTACTATTCTAAAAAAAGCCTTAGTTGTTCCGATCTTTTAGAAAGATGACATTCGTAGTATCGCCAATTATAGACCAATTTCTATCCTCAGTATTTTTTCCAAGGTCTTTGAGAGAATTGTATTCAAAACAGGATGATCAAGTACCTCGATAGGTTCAATGTGCTGGTTAATGCGCAGCATGGCTTTAGATCTGGCCGCTCAACCGAAACAGCAGCGGTAGATTTTGTTAGTTATGTTTATGAATGTCTGGACAATGGCTTATATGTAGCAGGATTGTTTTTTGATCTAGCCCGAGCATTCGACAGTCTACCATTTCAATTTATAGTGGACAAGTGTTATAACCCGGGGTTTCGGGGTGTTTTTTTGGATTGGATCCGCAGCTATCTTGAGGGTCGATCCATGTATGTTGAAATTGAAAACTCCTCATCTGCTTTACATGATGTGGGTTTGGGTGTGCCTCAGTGATCTGTCCTTGGGCCACTCCTAATTTTATTATTTATTAACGATCTTCCTGTAAATTTGAGAATTATGTTTGTCGGGTAATTCACCTGTCGGGATTCTTCATCATTGATCGCTAAGCACTTGATGTGCCTGTTCGCTGACGATGCATCAGTGGCACTTACGGTGTCAACTTTTGAGGAGCTTCAAATCCTATGGGAAACTCTTTTGCAGAATATTGTAAACTGGTGTCGAAAAAATAATTTAATGATAAACATTGATGAGACTGAGTGTGTGAATTTTACAACTGGGCACAATGATCGTAAGCTGGTTATTCACCATTTGGACAGTGTCATCACATCAAAGGAGACTACTAAATTTCTCGGCATGCACCTGGATAACAACTTAAAATGGTGTTCTCATGTTGACTCCTTGTGCACAAAATTGAACAGCTCATATTATTATGTTATAAATAGGGTCAAAAATAAACTCCCCCTGGAATCGGTGATGAACATCTATTACAGTTTGGTCTATAGTCACTTGTCTTATAACATATTACTTTGGGGAAACTCCTCGGATGCAAGCAGAGCTTTTATATTACAGAAACGCATGATTTTCAACTTGGATCCGCGCTCATCCTGTAGACCTATATTTTTAGAAAATTGTATTCTTACATTGTCTTCTATTTTTATTTATAAATTTCTTTTGTATGTGAAAGAAAATGAAAGAAATATTATAAAGTTATCTAGCTCTCATGGCTACAATACGAGAAGTGAAGGAACATTATATATTCCCAAACATAAAACCACCAAGTTTGAATTGTCTCCTCTGTATCAGTGCATTAAGCTTTTTAATCATTTGCCCCCTAGTTTACGATCTCTTAATTTGCGTATATTTAAAAAAGCTGTCAAGAAGTTGTTGTTGAACAGATGTTATTATACGGTACGAGATAACTTGTTGGATATTTTGATAGATAGTTGATTTCATGTTGATTTTTTTTCTCTTTGTATCTTTTCTCTGACTTGTCCCATACCTGTATTTGTTTCAAGGGATTGATAAACTATTATTATTATTTTTGTTTTTTTTAACGTCCGTGTGAGGGGCTAACCCTTTATGGGCACCGAGAGGGTCCGCACTCTCGGTAGTGTGAGAATCCAGGATCTTGTTTGGCTACTCACTAAAAACCCCTCACTTATTATTATTATTAATAGTCTCGGGATCAGTATCTTCTGATATATGCTAAAGAATTTCGATTTGGCGAATTGAGATATTAAAATTGTTTATCCTTTGCTTATGGGTGGGGAGTATTCGAATTCTGATTCAATGAAAGTGATTAACCAGACACACCGTCACCAACGCCACACGGCTGACTCGAACTTGCTATAAACCACCCTCCAGGGAGACTAACCACCAAATAAAAATTTCACTTTTCACCGTTTTCAGGAAGAGTCCATACTCACGGAAATATTCGGCACGAATGATTTATGAGCAACAGCCTGTATGTTTTCATTGTCAAAAAATTACCCCAATTTAAGGATATTTTGAGACGTTCCCGCTGGCAAAAAAGCTGTTTTTGAACGAACCCCTCCACATTAGTAGGATATCAAGTTTTGAGTAGCTGTGCAAAAAAAGGTTCTTTGCCAGGGAAATCTCATCGAAATGATGGTGTTTTGATCGATCGGAACTGAAATATAAAAACCCTCATTGCGTAAGTCATACATTACTTAAACCCTACAATAATTGATGATTCAAATCTTTCAGAACTAATTTTCATGTTTGCAGTCCACACCACCTGCGGGAAATGTTCATCAATCTTCTGCTGCGGCTATACTGAGCCGATCGCACGACAAGGCTGTCGGAATACATTCAGGAGTTTTGAGGGTGTTAATCCAGCACGTAATTCCTTTGTTACCCATTTTAACTCTTTAATCACAATTTCATGCTATGTCATACTTATTAACGTTCAGCCGAGCATTGCTGGACCCCAGTTTGTAGCGCTAACAATGCCAAGATGAACAAGTGTTCGACCTTCGTTGCCTCGGAGTCACAGCTCCCCTATTAATATTTGCGCGATTTAAATTCACTGTAACAAATTAATCTCTGATGGATTTGACAAGTGCAGTTGGCCAATGTCTAAACGATAGGCTGGAACCTGTTCTCTAAATTCTTCCTGCGATTATAGTAGTTCCAAAACTATATTCTATGAGGTGTAACCTATACAATCGTAATTTTGATAGCAATTCACAGGGACATATCTCTACCTCTATTTTAATCTACCAGTTTGAGATTATTTCATTTCGGAGGTCATTCGATTTTTTTTTGAAAGAACTGATTCTGACAGCTCACTCTCGTTTCGTATTTTGTATCACTGCTGAATATCTTCAGTTGATTCCTCTTGCAAACGCACAACGCTTGCAAATTATTTAATTTTCGAAATTCTCTGTTGAGAAAGTTCATTGCGCGCTTCTTCAATTCCATGTTCGACCTACTGACCAAATTTCGCACCGACATTGTTGGACATAAAATCACCAATACGCTCACGTTCAGTGCGAACTGAAGAAAATATCGCAGCTGTATCAGCCAGTGTTGGTGCATCAATTATCGATTTGTCGCCTTTCGGAGCAATTAGGCCTATGTTACTCAACAACGTGGAAATTAGGTGTGAAGCCTCTCAACATACAGCTTGGGAAACAATTAAAGCCCAACGACTTACCACAACGCAGATTTTTTGGTGGATGGGCTCTTGACAAGTTGGCGGAAGATCTACTTTTTAATCGAAAAATTGTGTTCAACGACGAAGCACATTTTTGGCTCAATGGATACGTTAAAAAGCAGAATTGTCGATTTGGCGTGAAAATCCAGCCAGAGGCATTGCACCCAGAAAAAATAACTGTTTGGTGCGGATTATGGGCTGGTAGCATCATCGAACCGTGCTTTTTCGAAGGTGATGCGTATCGCAACTTAAATATGAATGGTGAATGCTACCGTGAGATGATATCCAACTTTATGTGTCCAAAATGAATAAAGATTTCGACTTGCATGACATGTGGTTTCAACAAGACTGTGCCACATGCAATGAAGCACGCGAAACAATGAACCAACCGGCCGAAATGTTGAGAAGAGTATGCTAAAATTGGCCTAATTGGATAGACCATTTGAGACGCAGCCGCGGTCAACATTCGTATGAATTAATCTTCAGACATTAAATTGTATGAAACGTTCTTTCGACTCAGATAAAGATTACATGCATTTTTTTTTCTGAATTTCATGTGTTTTTCTTTTCAAATTTCCTATTATTGCTCTCAAAAAATCACCCGATATAATTGAAACTTGGAAGTACACCTTCTGAACGCTTCATACTCTTTTATTGTCAGCTTACTGTGAGGGTTGTAGTAGCAAGGGTTGAAGCGCTATGCGTCCGTAACCTACATCTCAAGTTGTCCTCCTCGAAACAGAAATCGACCTGTCCGAGCATTTCTATCGAAAAAATTTATTTCGTCTGTAATCTCGTCTGTTTCGTTTTCAAATGGCCACCCTGTATATACAGGGTGTCCGGTAAACCTTGTACAATATTGAAACTGGTGATAGACCAGGTCATGACTGTTCAGAATATCAGAACTTCACCTCAGTAAAAATATAACCATTTTCGAGATAATGGGCATTTTCTAAATATCTAGAAAACCACTACCTCACCTCCGTTTTTTGAGTGCTATGTCTACAAATTAATAATAATAATAATAATAATTCTTTATTTCTTCAGTTCAATATACAGAAAAGCATATAACAAAAGAAAACGTCAAAAAAGCAAAAATAATCAACATTCAATTGAAAAACTCCGAAATATTATAACAATTCTTCTCCAGAAGTAATGATTTAACCATTTTTTTGAAGATGAAAATATTAGAAGCAGTCTGCACATCCACAGGGAGTGCATTGAAAATTTTACAACCCATAAACTGTAGACTTCTTTGATAGTATGCAGTACTATGATTGGACTACCTCACATCTTGCATCCGTGAAATTTTTGTTCATGAAAGATTGCAGTTCCTCCACTGTTGTTGTTGGCTTCCAGTTCGATACATGGAAAGCCTTATACTTTTCAATTCCCTCCACTGCAGATGGGCCATTATAGTTTCCAACAACCACAGTCTTTTGTGTTCTGCGTTTTTTATAATTAGCAGTTTTCCACTCCGAATTTTTGTCAGATTTCTCATTGGGATTGGAAATGTCTTTCTCCAAATCTATATATTTATTCAACAGTTGTTTAGCTTTTACTTGTTCAACTGCATTATTCATATCTTGCGACGTAATTTTACTTTGTTTTTGTTTTGAACTATTTTCCATACGGTCTGCGGTAACCGCCGACTCCTTCTGCATCTGTGTTGACTGCATAACCTGCTTTTGTTTCGCTCCGTGACTACCAGTCACATTGGAGTCGGTATATTCGAATCGAAAACATTGTTATCAGTTCTCCGCATGTTTTTTCGATCCTCTAGTTTTTTGTTCAGTGCAGAGATCTGCTTATCTTTTTCATTCATTTGGCCTTCCATAACAGCGATTTTAAAATTCAAAAGCGAAGTATTCTCGAGTAACAATGTAACGGGCAATTTTGAACATTACCCGCGCGAACATGCGCAAGGGTGGCCAATATAGAATCCAGCGCAATTAGCAGATATCGGTTCATTATTATTCGGTTTGCTGTTCGTGCTCCTCGAAATAAATAAATTGCTGAAAAGAAGTTTTCTGAACCACTAGAGTGGGATTTCAAGTTGTTTATTTCAAGACAGGACAAGCTGTTGAGTGGTGTGAGATCACCATATTTCGATTTTTCGGATTTTAAAGATAATAAGGTAACCGAGGTACCTACTTGACATTTAAGTTGTTTCTTAAAATGAATATTTTAGCGCTACGAGGGCGATACCCCTGTGGAAGTACCAGTCCGATTGTTCTTCGATAGTACTTACGACTTTCCAGCTACGTACTAAGACTTCGCTTATCTGCGGGGGCGTTTGCTTACCCTTACACCCCGAGGATCCAAGTTGGCCTCATCAACCCGACCAGAATTTGCGCCGTTAGCAAGTATTCAATATCTACATATCTGTATGTTCTTTTACAAGGAATCATTCATACCTTTAATACGGAAATATTCCGCTTAACATTATACCATATCAAATTATATAGTAGAAAATCTAACAGCTACTGACAGTTGAATTCTTGAAACTTATTGATTGTGTGATTTGATGGCAAGTAGAAAATAGAACAAAAAAAATACATATAACCAACACCGTCTTGTTATTGAACCCTGCCAAGTAGAGGAGAAGGGAAGTATATTGATTGGTTTTCTTTTTTTCATTATTGTACGTTAGAACTGAAAGGTTTGAGCTAGCCGGGGTTCTAGCGTTACAGTTGGCGCCCAACGAAAATAATTGTTTAGTTTTTTCATAATTTTCTTCTCTGCTTGAAATAAGAGGGTTTCATTTCAGTATTTAAAATTATACATATATTTGTAACTGAAACGGCGTAAATTCTGACGATATCTTATCGTCACATTTTATTAACAGATAAGCGCCGATACCGAAGCGGCATATGTTGTGGTTTTCAATAGTTGAAATCAGATTTTAACGCGAAGAGATTTCACATTTCAATCGGACTGGTGTTTCTTTGTTTTGTTCACTTTTTTTCATGTCAAGTATTTCGGTTGCAAATTGAATTGATCTCATATTCATTACCTGCGATTTTGGTTGTTGATCGAATTTATATATTCATTATGTCGCGAATGGGTTATGAGATTAATCGTCTTAGTTCTGATGAACTGTGTTATGAGCTGGAAATTCGTGGAATTTCCGGATTGAGTAAAATAGAAGAAATGAGAAAAGCCTTGCGTCAGCTTGTCAAATTGGAAAAAGGCAATAATTCTTTTAAATATCCAAATTATCCATTCGAGTTTAAGGTAGATTCAGAGGCTTTGGAGAAAAAATTAAGTGAATTACAAACTATTCTAGATACTTTTGACGGTTCAGAAGATAGTACTTATAAGAAACTTTTATCAAAATTCTCTCATGCTATGGGACGAATTAATTTAGCCTCACCTAACAGTGAAGATGAGAATAAAAAAAAGTCTTCACTCATGATTGGATTTTTGTCGTTGAAATCCGATATGCAGAAAAAAATAAAAAAAGGTCAGAAAAAATGCTCCACCCCTTTAACACTGGAACAAAATGAATCTGATTCTACATCTTCTTCAGATGATGACGATTTGCCAGTTTTGTCTTATCTTAAAATTGATTCTAACAAAGACGAACTGAAACCTCCAATAAATTCGAATCATTCTCCTATTACCGTCCCAATACATATGTGGAATTTGAAATTCACTGGCGAAAAGTCGGAAATGTCAGTTAGCGCCTTTTTAGAAAAAGTAGAGGAGTTAGCTATAGCCAGACATGTGTCCGAATCGAACTTATTCGACGGAATTTTAGAATTGCTCGATGGTAAAGCTTTGTGTTGGTATCGTAGTATACGCAAAGACCTGTCGGGATGGAAGGATTTTTCGTTGAAACTAAGAGACCAATTCCAACCACCGGATTATAACTCTCGTTTATTCGAAGAAATAAAGAAAAGAACACAAGGTAGAGGGAAAAACATAGGAATGTATGTCGCGATCATGAATAACCTATTCAGTAGGCTTTCAGCTCAGATACCAGAACAGTCTCGTCTGCAAATAATTTTGAAAAATTTAACACCCTATTTTCAACGTCAATTAAGCACTTCTGTTATCGAAACGTTTGAGGACCTACTCAAAGTAGGCAAATTAATTGAATCACGAAATGTTAATGCGAGTTCTTACGTTCCTCCTACCACAAAGCATAATGAATTATTAGAACCGGACCTAGGTTACAAAGAGAGCCACGCAGGCTGTTCGTCAAATTCTCAAAACCAGTCAACCATTGCTAATGTCAGGGGTAATGTGAAATGTTTTAAGTGCGGTAACTTTGGACACATTGCTTCAAATTGTACTAAAAATAGACAACAGGAAGAAAAAAGATGCTTCGGTTGTAATAAAGTGGGCTTCACAGTTAGAACCTGCCCAAGATGTTCAAAATCAAATTCGGGAAACGGTCAAAAGAGGCAGATTTAAGCGGCTCGCTGTCTCTTAGCTCTCCGGTGGTCGCAAAAGAAAGAGAACGCATGACTATCATACTGGATTATATTTTTTCTTCACAAAATTCTCAAGATAGACGCCCACATTTAAAGGTTTCTTGTTTCGGTTACGAAGTGCAAGCATTACTTGACTCGGGTTGTAATAAATCAGTTATGTCCAAAAGTTTATTCTTTCATCTGAAAAAGAAATTCAACGTGAAGGCGACGCGACCCTCCAACCCGATTACCATAAATGTTGCAAAAAAAGATGTAAAATGCAATTGTATTGGACTGGTAACTTTACCTCTTAATTTAGAGAACCGAGTTCGATTAATAGAGATCATGATTTTAGATGATCTGAATCAAAATTTGATACTTGGGGTAGACTTTTGGATTTCTATGGGAATCGTGCCGGACCTTGCTTCTCAAAAATGGGTTTTTAAAGATGAAAAGTTCGATTCTGTTCACTCACTGAATACCGAGAATGTGGTTACTTCGCAGGACAAATTATCTTGGGATCAAAGGGAAAAATTGAATAAGGTTTTGCGGGTTTAGGAGACGATTTAGGTTGCGTAAAAGGGGTGACTCATAAAATAATCGTTGATTCAGAGCCGATCAAACAGAGATTTTACCCAGTTTCACCCGCAATGATGAAGAATATAGACAATGAATTACAAAACATGCTTGATAACGGTATTATAGAGAAATCTGATTCGGCGTGGTCGTCACCAATAGTACTAGTAAAGAAAAAAGACAATTCCTATAGATTTTGCGTAGATTATAGAAAGCTCAACAAAGTTACTAAAAAAGACGCGTATCCACTTCCGTACGTTTCTGCGACCTTGGATAAGTTGGGAAAAGCGAAGTTTATTACAACATTAGATATAAAATCTGCATACTGGCAGATACCGATGGATGAGGATTCAAAAGAGTTTTTCGGCAACCGTCCAGGAAGTACCCACTTCCCGGACGCTTTTTCTTTGAGAAAGTAGCATTTCCCGGCCTAGGCCGGAAAGTACGTACTTCCCGGCCTAGGCCGGAAAAACACGTCGTTGTTGTCATTGTTATGATCATCACAATAGCAACGAAATAACGGATGACAGTTCTGTTCTGTGTTCTGTTTAATTCAAATATGAATCAAAATCAATAAAGAGATGTGTCATCTCATTGATTTGTAATTCTTCACGGTTGCCGAAAAAATATTGTACGCAACACGCCCGGAAATAGTTTTTTTGGACTCACAGACTTCCAGGACTCGCCTCCGGCTCGTCCTAGAATCTTGTCTATTCGTCCAAAAAAACCCTATTTTCCGGACTTGTTACGTAAATTACTATTACGGCATTTACAGTCCCTAATAGAGGGTTATTCCAGTTTTTGCGTATGCCCTTCGGTTTATGTAGTGCTGGAGCTACGTTTCAGCGATCAATTGATAAGGTAATAGATCCTTCTCTAGAACCGTTCGCATTCGCATATTTGGACGACATAGTCATAGTCACGGAAGATTTTGAACAACATTTAGAAATTTTGGGGGAAATTTTCAATAGATTAGAGAAAGTAGGTTTAACTTTAAATCGAGAAAAGTGCAAATTCTGCACACCCGAGATCAAATATTTAGGATATGTTGTGAACGAACAAGGATTATCAGTAGATCCAGAAAAAGTTTCGGCGATTTTAAGATTATCTAAGCCAACTAAACTTAGAGAGGTCCGAAGAATAATAGGGCTAGCTTCTTGGTACAGGCGCTTTATACCTCAATTCGCTACATTGGTTGCTCCAATTACAAAATTGTTGAAAAAGGGCCAAAAATTAAGATGGACTGATGAACAAGAGGAGGCTTTGCGTTTGATAAAAGAAAAATTAATATCATCTCCAGTGTTAACATGCCCAAATTTTTCTAATCAGTTTATCATACAATGTGATGCGTCTTCTGAAGGATTAGGGGCGGTACTGTCACAAAAGGCTGAAAACGAGGAAGATCCTGATCACGTTATAGCGTATGCTAGTCGCTCTTTGTCTAAATTAGAGAGAAAATACTCTACAACGGAACGCGAGTGTTTAGCAGTCTTATTCGCGGTTGAAAAATTCAGACCCTATATGTCGAGGGAAGTAAATTCACAATAATCACGGATCATTGGTCACTACTGTGGTTGATGACATTAAAAGATCCTCATGGTCGTGTAGGAAGATGGGTTTTAAAACTCCAACAATTTGATTTTGAGATCGTACATCGCAAGGGAAAAGAAAACGTAGTCCCTGATGTCCTGTCGCGAGATACGCTAGACCACGAAAATATACCGGAAGATGAGGAAATTTTAAGTGCAAATGTCTTGAGCGTCAAATGTGATACCAATGTCGATTCTTGGGTTCAAAAAATGAAATCGAATGCGGAAAAATATCCTCTTAAATTCTCCTCTTGGAGATTACAAAACAACGAATTATATAAATACGTTCCTTCAAAATATAACGACCTACAACCAGCTTGAAAACGAGTTGTTTCTAAATCCGAACGTAAAGAGATACTAAACAAAAATCACGATGATCCACTAGCAGGCCATCCGGGTGTCTTTAAGACATTTAAAAGAATCAGTCAGAATTATTATTGGCCACGAATGGCGGCTGATATAACAAAATATGTAGCAAAATGCGCAGTTTGTTGCAAAAACAAGCCGCTGTTACAAAAACCAGCGGGTTTATTGAGTTCTCATCCAATTCCTTCAGAGCCTTGGAAATGGGTGTCATGTGATTTCATCGGGCCGCTCCCTAGATCTTATAATGGGTTCAAGTATATTTTAGTGATAACGGATCATTTTAGTAAATTTGTAATAGTCCGTCCCTTAAGAAATTCTTCATCCAAGGTTTTGTGCAAAGTTATGGAGGAAGAATTTTTCGTAATTTTCGGCCAACCTAAAACCCTTCTATGCGACAACGGTCCTCAATTAAAATCTAAGGAGTTCAGGGAATTATTGAATTCCTACGGTGTTACACAAAAATTCACAGCTCATTATCATGCACAAGCTAACCCCACCGAGCGCACAAATCAGACACTCGAAACGATGTTGCGTTGTTATATAGCAGATGATCACAAACATTGGGACCAAGAATTGCACAAAATTGCGTGTGCTATTCGGACTCAAGTGCATGAAACCACAAAGCTTACTCCGTACTCTGTTGTTTTCGGCAGAGACATGCCAATAAATGTATGCAAAGCTTTTGACTCCTCGTTAGAAGATGATAGTTGTAGTAATGATTTAAGAGTTGACGTCGAAAAATCACTTAAAAAACGTCAAATTCTATTTCGAAAATTGTACTCTGACGTCAAAACACGTATGAAAAACGCAGCGGAGAAAAATAAAAAACGCTACGATTTACGTAGAACGGTTGTTTCGTTCAATGTAGGTGACAAAGTTTATGTTAAAAACAAAAAATTATCCGACGCTTCCCAGCATTATACGAGTAAACTTGCTCCCTTGTATGACGGTCCTTATGTTATACGTGGAAAACTCTCTTTATGGACTTATGAACTTTGGGATTCCGCAAAAAGAAAAACGAAAGGGGTGTGGCACGCCAAAGATCTGAAAATGGCACCCTCAGATTCGTGATGTTCAGGTCCAAGAATGTAATTGTTGAATCTTTTGAATAAAATATTGCCGTCAAATCGAAGTCGTCGTTTATACTTGTAAAATTTCTATCCTTCGTATGGTGGACTCTCGCAGTTCAATGGCATAAAACAACTGAATTCTGGTGAGAGTTCAAAAAAAAAAAATTGCATTTTTTTTTCACCGGGTGAGGGTAGTGTAACGGGCAATTTTGAACATTACCCGCGCGAACATGTGCAAGGGTGGCCAATATAGAATCCAGCGCAATTAGCAGATATCGGTTCATTATTATTCGGTTTGCTGTTCGTGCTCCTCGAAATAAATAAATTGCTGAAAAGAAGTTTTCTGAACCACTAGAGTGGGATTTCAAGTTGTTTATTTCAAGACAGGACAAGCTGTTGAGTGGTGTGAGATCACCATATTTCGATTTTTCGGATTTTAAAGATAATAAGGTAACCGAGGTACCTACTTGACATTTAAGTTGTTTCTTAAAATGAATATTTTAGCGCTACGAGGGCGATACCCCTGTGGAAGTACCAGTCCGATTGTTCTTCGATAGTACTTACGACTTTCCAGCTACGTACTAAGACTTCGCTTATCTGCGGGGGCGTTTGCTTACCCTTACACCCCGAGGATCCAAGTTGGCCTCATCAACCCGACCAGAATTTGCGCCGTTAGCAAGTATTCAATATCTACATATCTGTATGTTCTTTTACAAGGAATCATTCATACCTTTAATACGGAAATATTCCGCTTAACATTATACCATATCGAATTATATAGTAGAAAATCTAACAGCTACTGACAGTTGAATTCTTGAAACTTATTGATTGTGTGATTTGATGGCAAGTAGAAAATAGAACAAAAAAAAATACATATAACCAACACCGTCTTGTTATTGAACCCTGCCAAGTAGAGGAGAAGGGAAGTATATTGATTGGTTTTCTTTTTTTCATTATTGTACGTTAGAACTGAAAGGTTTGAGCTAGCCGGGGTTCTAGCGTTACAACAATTGATTTCTTGCCTCCAGTTCTTCGATAATTTTCACCATCAAATCACTAGAGGTAGAATCCTGAGTTACAACACTTGTCTTCCGCGAGTTATCATTCCCTGCTTCAAAAGTACGGAATGTAGGAGCTTCCTCGTTGCAACATTTTCCAAATTTCACGCCACAGCTAGGGTGAAATTTTTTTAGACAAACGACTGTTGGGTTTGTTTTTTTTTTTTAATGTGGAGTAGGTTTTTCAAATTATGATACACCTAGTTGAAAAAGGTGGTGTTCTTTATTGCTAGAAACGACTGGATACACAAATGTATATATTAACACAAACATAATTACGTTGTAGAAAAATGATTCGATCATATGCGATAATCTGCAGTGATCAGATGATGTGAAGGTCCCAAGTTCTGAAGATTGTGATTTGTCCTAGTGGAGCGATTAAGTACCATTATCAAATGATGTTGACAAGAACGCACCTCAAGAGTTGATATCATGAGCCAAAGCACAACAGATTTCTTTCAACAACGACAAAACTCGTTGCAACTCACGTTTCCGTTATTTACATAAAAATAAACTAGTGAGTCAACCCATTGACACACAACTTCTCACAAAGGCACGTTGTGAGTCAATGTAGGTACTCTCAGAATGGCATATATAATAAAATGTAACTTCTCACACAGGCACGTTACTGGTTATTATATTCCCAATACAACTTATGGGCATGTAACTTCACACACAGGCAGTTATTACAGTACTTCGCTAGTCAAAATTCTGAAAGCAGGCAACTTCTCACTCAGGCACGTCGCAAGCTTCTAGAATCACAAAACAGCCTGGTGATGGGCAACTTCTCACACAGGCACGTCACAAATCACCAGACTCAAACTGAACATCGATGTTATACAACTTCTCACACAGGCCTGTTGCAAATCACCGAATGGCTTGTAACTTCTCACACAGGCACGTTACAGGCCTTTCGACTATGACTGTCTAAACTAAACATATTAGTCACTCAATCTTAATGTGCTCGGACTCATGTACAACCTACAAACATGAATAAATTCTCGTCCTATCAAACACTGGCGGCTTTTGTATCAATGCAAATGTCATCATTCATCATCATTCAACAAAAGCCATGTTTTAATAATTATAAAAAACAAAGCATAGTTCTGTATGTGTTTGCCATGATTGAAACACTCCACACGTATTTCCTTGTTCACTAAATAACGCTCATGGGCGAATTCATTCAAAAGCTTTATTCAGGAATTAAGTCAATAATACCAAGTAAATACAACTCCTACCTTTATTCCCAATTGAAATAACCACAACACAGAATGTTTATAAATTCAAAGAAGCAACAATTTACAATAATAAAGACCACAAAGAGAACAGTAGTTACTTGATAATGAATACCCCAAAAACGTTCATTCTCTCCTCAGCGAACTCTTTCCCCCTCCAAAACTCGAAATTCTGACGACACGACATGACACATTGATGGTCCGCTGGTCTATACTGCCGGTTCCATTTTTTTTTGGGCGCTCGGCAATAGTCAACTCCTAATGCCGGGTTTCCACCAAGCGGACAAAACAAAAACAAAACACAAACTCGGTCCGTTTGTGACAGTCCGCGAACTGTTTGCAAACTGTTCTAGAACTTGTGGATTGTTTTCCGGACTCGAAAGTCCGCGAATTGCGTTTTTACGGACACAAACAGAGTCCCATCCAATGTCGGTAAACTTCAAAGGATTTACGAGTTCTAGGACTGTTTGTCAGCTTGGTGTGAACGCCCAGTTTGTTTTTATCTACGTTGTTGCGATCTAATGTGGTAGTTTGATTCGGTGCGTGAAGGGAAGAAGTCATAATGTTTATTAAAACTTGATCGAAGTTTACCTCCTATACTCAGATCATCTCCTCTGAGATCTTGTAACAGTTTAGAAGTCACATTTCCCCTTTTTTGCCTTAAGGATGGCCTAATCCAAAACCGGCGGTTAGTTTTGTTCTTTTTAATAATGTAAAATGTAACTGCCAGCAAAAATAAATCCTCGTCGTTTTGTTCTCTCAAGTTTGCAGCGAGCCACATTCTCACAACTACACGTCCGGTGTCTCTATGTAAACTGAATCAAACTTAAACAAAACACGAACAGTTTTCATTCATTTCTGTCCGCGACTGGTGTAAACTGAAAGTCCGTTGGGAACCCCAACAGTCTTCGAACATTTTCCAAACAAAATTGTTCGAAATTTCTGTCCGAACGGACAGTTCGTGTTTTGTTTTGACCTGTCCGCTTGGTGGAAACCCGGCATTACACAACACATTCAGTGCGACTTCTTACTATTTTATTCTTACAATAACCGCATTCAGAAATATCAAGTTGAGGAGCAACGTTCGCATTGACCTTCTCGCTTGACGACATATTGAGACTAATTCAAATATCTTTGTTGCTGAAGATTAATGATGAATGATGCTTTCAGACGTACAAAACAGTTTTTCAGAACTTGATACATTTTTCAAGAAATAGAGGTAAAATGAGGTGAGGTAGTGATTTTCTAGATATTTAGAAAATGCCCATTATGTCGAAAAAGGTGATATTTTTACTGAGGTGAAATTCTGATATTCTGAACAGTCATGACCTGGTCTATCACCAGTTTCAATATTGTAAAAGGTTTACCGGACACCCTGTATAATTTCAAAATACGAAACGTTTACCGCCAGATGGCTATAAGCACGACGATCAAACTGCTGTCAGCCCACTGTACAGGACCGAATCGGTGCTTGTTCTCCCAAATTACAAACGTGTTCGTTTTCGAAGGTAATCTGAAAGTTTTCACGAAAATTTCAGATTATTATATACAGGGTGTCCCAGAAGTCCCGCACTTCCTCGAGGGGATCGAAAGTGAAAAATATTACAAGCCCAAATATCCATGTTTGGAATTTTTTGATAAGGTAGTTAATCAGTAATTAATTAATGAAAGTGACCAATCAGGAGCGCGCTAGAGAAGAATGAGCAAGCAGTTGGGCACGCGAGAGTGAGACGCCAGAGCTGCTGCCGGCTTTTCACGCAGTAAACCGAGACTGGCGTCTCACTTTCGCGTCCCCACTACTTACTCATTCTTCTGTAGCTCGCTCCTGATTGGTCACTTTCATTAGTTAATAACTAATGAACTACGTTATCAAAAAATTTCAAACATGGATATTTGGGCTTAGAATATTTTTCACTGTCGATCCCCTCAAGGAAGTGCGGGACTTCTGGGACACCCTGTATATTGGAATCCAGTCACAGAATGTATCGAAAATGTGAACTATGTCATCCTGTATTGTTGAGATTTTCTTGTACACAGTTGAGTTATTCCCGTTGTTCCCGTAATTTCTATAATTCCTGTTATTCCCATTGTTCTCGTTATTTCCGATAATCCGATGTTAATATTATTCCTGTTATTCCTGTTATTCCTGTTCTCCTGTTGTTCCCGTTGCCAAAAAACCTTATTCCGTCATCTTAATGATGATAATGAGGATGATGAAGATGAAAATACAAAGAAATAGAAACAAACAATAATACATTAATTTTTATACATATATTTGATTATTCAGCTTCATTGAACAAATGTTGGGGCGCAGGGAATATAACAAGATATGAAGAAATCCGACCCTGAACTATATATCTCACAACTAGCTTTATAAATGCTCTCTCTTTCATTCACTAGTCAACTGGGAGGAGCTACTTGCGGGGCGTGTCATTTAAAAGAAATTCAATTCCATCTTAAAATCCATAATTGTTATTAACAACTGATTTTCACTAATCGACGGCTAAAACAAACCTTAATGACTTGTCTTTGAGAAAAATGGATATTTATTATTCCGAATAGAAAAATTCAAGGAAATAAATTTCGCGAGAACAACACATTTTTTTAATATCATTTACAAAAAAAACGGCTAATTATAAAAGAAAAATGAGATAGACATGTCATTAACTAAATGATAGACTTCAATACTGAAATGAAAAAACACAAAAATATAAGTTCGTTTTGATGGTGGAAATGTTAAAAAATAACCAAAAATAATGTTGAATATCCTTTTTATTCATTCAATACTCATAAATTATTTTTTTTATTATTTTTACCTTTATACACACATACATCCCTTGATCAGTCAGAAAAATAAATCGTTTCTGACTCCCATTTTTTCAGGGATGTAGACCCTTAAGATTTTGGATTTCTCTTATAGAGATTGGTAGTTTATTAAATAACTGTATACCAGTATAAGAAGAACTTTTTTCATAGAAGGTTGTCCGATGGGGCGGCATGCGAAGAAGACTACCATGCCTTGTCTTATATTTATGACTGTCAGCACGCTGAGTGAAGTCGTCCAGATTTTTTCTAACGAACAGAGTAAAGTTTATAGATATAAATTGAAGGTAGAGTTAGAATTCGGTTTTTTTCAAGTGGCTTCTACAGGAAGTTCGCTTATGAACACCAAAGATAAGACGAATAATCTTCTTCTGTAAAATGAACAGTTTTGTCGAGAATCTAGAGTTGCCCCATATTATAACATTGTAAGAAAAATGAGAATATACCATCGCATAGTAGATATTTATTAGTTGTTGTTGGGTGAATATATTTTTCAGTTGTAATATTGCATAGTAGCTGCTACATATCTTCTTAGAAATTTGATCAATACATGATTGAAAAGAAAGTGAGGAATCCAGGATAGTTCCAAGGAATCTTGCTGCTTCAGAAGACGTCGCATCAATATTTCCAGTATGCACTTCAAAAGACGTTGGGATCATTCGTTATATTGAATTTCATAAGAACCGTTTTACCATGATTTAGAACCAAATGATTGTTTAAACACCACTCGGCAAACCTATCACAAAGCAAACTTAAATTATCTGCCAGTTCTTCAGGAGAATTTCCACAAGTAGCAAATGAAACATCGTCCGCATATATTATTATTATTATTATTATTATTATACAAAGAATAAGAGTTGAGGTTGATAACCTATAAACTCAAAATTAACGATATTCTAGATGGTACACTTGCACTTAAAAAAAAACAAACAAAATTTCGAAAATTATGTGAAAATTTAGAAAACAAAAAAAAGTCTACACGTCGAACAGCACCAGAATGCTCCAAACGATCCGCCCGAGGTTAGCGTCCTCCCTGCTGGTCCGACCTCCATCCGTCGTATCTGTTTTTGAACACGTTGACAGAAGGAGCCTGAACAACGGAGTTGGGAAGACTGTTCCAGTCACCGAAAACTCTGTTAGGAAGGAAGTTCTGGCGCACAGTGGTCCTGAAATTCTCCCGCTTCAGCTTGTAGATATGACCTCTGAGATTATTACGGTTGAGTGTGAACATATCTCTGACCTCATCGCCCAGGAGTCCGCGTACAGCTCGGAATGAAAAAATTAGGTCCCCGCGAGCTCTTCTCTCCTCGAAAGTTGTAAGTCCCATGGATTCAAGTCGTTGTTGGTATGAGGGACGTACAACTCCATAGCCAATACGAGTGGCCCATCTCTGCGTGGTCTCGAGTAAATCAGCCTCGCCCCTTGTTGTACACCACCAAGCAGGACCACCATACTCCAGGGTGGGGCGAATGTAAGTCCTGAATATAGTACCGAATGTTTTGTCACTGCAACCCTTGAATGATTTATAAAACATGTATGTCAGTTGTTTGGCCTTAGATGAAATATGCTCTATATGGCTTCGCCAGCTGAGATCTTCGGAGACTATTATACCAAGGTCGGTCAACTGGGAAACGGGAACCAGAGCCTGACCACCTTACACTTCGTTTTCATGAATTCTGGCAGGGCATTAATAAATAATATGAATATCAGTGGACCTAGCACAGAACCCTGTGGAACACCCAGGTTAACAACTGCCTCATTTGACTGAGTTTGATTTATTTTGACTACTATTTTCCTATATCTTAAGTATGACATCAGCCAAGTCAATATATTCCCACGAAATCCCAAAGCATAAAATTTCTCCTCGACAAAATCCAAATTTAGGCTATCAAATGCCCTAGTAAGATCAAAGAATAGTGCACCAACCGTTTTCTTATCATCAAGTTGTTTATTTATATATAAATTCCACAAATTCATAGACAGCCCCCTCTGTTGACCTCCCAGGGTAGAAACCATTTTGACATTTTGTTACTATATTGTGTTCATCCAAATAATCAATCATTCTATTATAAACAGACTTCTTAACAACCTTACCAATCACATTTGAAACAGTTATCTGTCTATAGTTATCCATACATAAACGATCATCTTCTTTATAAACTAGCTGGCCCGGCGAACTTTGTTCCGCCTAAATGATACTTACGGTGGATTTCACAAATCGTAATCACCGGTGATAGGAGATCAACAGCTTGGTTCTCTGATTTTTGAACTGTCAAATGTTTCGATGGAAATGAGCTGTCACACAGATACATAAAAATAATATGTCAATTACCGATTATAGCAATTTTGGATTTAGTGATTTCCGAAAATATATTTATTACCCAAACAGAAATTCAAAAACATTTTAAAAATTATGAGAAAAGATGAGAATGAACATATCACGATTGAAACTGATCGCCAAAATCGTATATACTTGACATTTCGATAAAAATTCACTGTGATATTCACGCGCTTCTGGATCTGTTAATAGCCCTTCATGGTACTATAAGTCCTATGCAAATTACACTGTAATTGATGTCATATGTTTTTTTTTTTCGACCATTTCAAACCACGACGACCGAAATTCACAAAAACAACAGATGACATAAATCGATGGTCGCGAAAGCCTGAACAAATTCATCGCCATCTAATGGTGCTAATGTCAAATATAGTACCGTCACGATAAGATGTCTATGATAATGGTGTAGGCACCCGGCAATTTTTGAATGGAATGACGTTCGACCAAATCGAAAATATTAGCAACGTGGCGGCGCCGCAATATCATTTCAGTGTATTTTCCGTTGTCAATTTGATGGATGTATCAACAGCTGATTTGCCAAAGTCAATTATGACATGACAGCAGAATGGCATCTCTTTATAATGAAAGTTTGCTACTTTTCCTAAGAACTAACATACATCAGAATGTCAGGAATATAAACACACATTATTGCTTGACAAAATTATCCACCATTAACACGCCACGTTCGCCAGAATAAATTCAAATATTTGAAATAACTGATAAAAATCAGTCATAATTTGTGAATAGCGTCACCTGAAGTGGAAAGAACGAAACATTGCTAATATAATCAATTTGGTCACAACAAAATCTAATCAGTGCCTACACCATTATTCTAGACATCCTACTTCACGATTACGTTATTTTGAACAAATAAAACTATAAAAATAACTAATAATCAGTCATAATGTGTGAATAGCGCAATCTGAAGTGGTACGAAATCTAATCATTTTAGACATCTGTACTACTGTACTCCTACGCTAAGACTTCTTGGTGTTGGCCAACACCTCAGAGTTGTAGGCAACTCAAATTACACACTATTACAGTGACTATAGTCAATAGTGCTAATATAGCCATCTAACGGAGAGAATATGAAATCAACTACCTACGAATAAGCGGTAGCGTAACTGTAACTGTAGCGACACCTAGTGGCCTCGCTCAAAGGGAGGAAAAGCATTTCCTGTATGAGTGAAATTTTCATCGATTTTTTCGAAGTTTTATTGTATTTTATAATAACCAGACCGTAGACGAATCCATATATGAAGTTTCATAACAAACACTCCATCCGATCTCGAGTTATAAATGGTGTAACCAACATCTTTCTTTTATATATATAGAAGATGGGAGTAATCAGCCCAGTTTTCAGTTCTTCCGGAAATTGACCAGCTTCAACTGAGACATTTATCCATTCAGACAGAGGCGGTGCAATATGCTGGGCTACACTTTCAATAATTTTGGTTGATATACAGTCAATACCACTCGAGTTAGTATTTTTTAAGCTGACTATTATCTCAAAGATCTCCTGTGCTGTAACAGGGGTAAAAAAGAACGAGCCACTATTATTTAGATCACATCTTGTGCAAGACGATACAGAATTTTTAAATTTTTTTTCGTTTAACAGTTTCACAAAGGTGCTGAAATGATTGACAAATTTATTCGCAACATCGAAATCCCCATCAACAATCGACCCATTGATATTCAATTTGATTTCTCTTATTCTATCTTTATTTTTCCCGTTTTTTTCCTTAACTAATTTCCATACATATTTCTGTTTTTCATTAGGACCCATCTCATTCTCAATCATTTTCTGAAAATATAATTTTTTGTCTGATTTTATTCTGTTTTTATAAGTTTCAAGCGCAAGTTTATACTCAATTTCCAATTCCTGATCGTTAAAGTTTTGCTTTAACCAATAAAGATCATTCAGTGATTTACGTAACTCAAGTGATTCTTCAGTAATCCACTCATTCTTAAGTTCGCCTCCCCTGTTTATCAATTGTTTTCTTAATGGACAAAATTTATCAACAGCAAAATTAATAATCCCATAGAAAAGACTGAACATTTCATCAATGTTTCTTCCTTTGAAAATATCAGAGAAATCTTCATGTTGCAGATATTGACCCAAGCTAGCAATGGTGCAATCATTTAAATGTCTAGTTAGAATATGTTCCTTAGCAGGCTTACCAGTATTACCTACCTGATGACCTAATATCCATGAAAAGGCCAAGATGATCTCCCAAACTTAGGTTATGTATAGTTTCACAGTAACCTTCTTCATCAATATTTGTGAATATACTTATAATCGAGTTTGGATATTGCTAAATGACCGTTTATGTTTTTAAATAACCTAGTGGGTTCAGAGTTTTTTGTATTTAATTGGTAGCACTGCATAATGTTTAGGAGATCATCTCTGTTGGCAGATTTCGTCAAGTAGTCAATATTTATATCACCACAGAATATAATCTTATCGAACTTCTTTACACAGTAATCAAGCATTTCAGAGATTTGTTCGAAAAATATTTCCATGTCAGCACCTGAAGGTCTATAGACTACAATGATACAATACTTCACATCATTTATACAAATTTGTACAGCACAGTGTTCTGGATGCATTTCTATTGAGAATTTGTAAATATAACTAATTTTTTAAAATTTTGTATTATTCCGGACCAATACCATTACCCCACCATGTATACGGTTGGGTCTAACATAATAGTTTGGGAGTTCGAAATTCTTAATACATACAAAATCAACATTAGTTTCTGTACACCATGTTTCTGTCAGACATATAATATGAGGTCTATATTCCTCAATTACCATTTCAAAGTGTTCTATTTTATTTGTGATACATTGACTATTTACACACAGCAACCTAATAATGTCCTCCGAATTATTCAATACGGGTTTGAAATTCCCTTGATTGTAAGTGTTTGTTTCGAAATTGAAATCTCGTCACAGTGACACCCCTGGGCCAAAAACTTGAGGTATAGAGTGGATCCTGTAGTTCAAAATCTGCTTCCACTCTGTAAGATAAGTTGCGTCCCAGACAATCCAGTTTTGTAACAACAAATTCCTTTCCCGGTATCCTATTCTCCAAATATTTCCCTTATGTCATCTGAAGTTGACGTTGGTTTACAACGACCCACGTAAAGCCATAATCGAAGTTGCGATGCAAAGCTTTCATCATCATTTATGTTGTCAGCTGGTACATCTTTTCCAAAGTCCCCCGTACCTACTATTATTTTCTTTTTAGCAGGAGTAGTTTTTTTGTGAGTATGTTTCGATTGCCGGTCTCCAGGTTTGTTCGTACGAGTGTTTTTGTCGGCAATCTTATCACTGATATGGAGTTCCCTTTCGATGATTGTATCACCAGACAAATTTGATTCATTCAAATTATCTACTGAATCAAGATCACAAGGAGCAGCAGCGTTATTTGAGAACAGACCAACCATGTTTATATTAGTTTCTTTCAATATAATTATTTCATTTTTTAAAATTTTTATTTCTTCATTAAGTGCATCAGTATGTTCTTTAACAATTTTGCTAATGACGTCTTTTAATTCATCGATTGTTATAGTAACGGTTAGAGTATTTTTACTAACCTCCTGTTTTGAGGTACTTCTCGTCATCTTTGAAAATTTTATTCAGAACACAGAGCACTTGAAAAACGACCGTCTCACACGGGGTACCAATATGCAAAATCATACTTACATACTTAAATTTTTTCTGAGATCTATTATATTAATAACATCGTTATTATTATATTCAGTTGTTGAAAAATGTTTTTTTCGGAAAAAGCATCAAACGTAGGGATTTATTGTCAAAATTCACAGGTGAATCGGACACCCCTCTAAAAAAACTAAATCCGACTAGATTGTCCAGTAGGATCAACACAATTTCAGCAATTAAACTCGATTTTTTGGATATCATTCGTGCATTATCAGAAATAGTTATGAAAAATTCTTGCAAAGATGAGCGAAGCCAAGCAGAAATTATAGAAAAAATTGTATTTTTAATTTATTTTCCTCTACGATTTTATGCACCGCATTCTAAATGATATCAATTCTGCATATAAAGTATAACAAAAATGCGATATAAATTTGGACGACGCGCGACGCATGCAGAGCTTTAGAAGAGACGAATACAAAGATAAAAGTTAATAGGAGTGACTTCGAGTCCTTCAAGTGCAAGTCTAGAGAAAATGGCATAGCATATGGTATAGATCCCCTTTTCGAAGAAAAGAAACAAAAAAAGTTAAAAAAACATTTCGATGAATGTAGTCATCGAATCTTTTGCAAAAAGTAAGTCTAGAAAGAGGTTGTAAACATATTTTTCCCGAAAGAATCAATAGCAAGGCACACACGAAAGGGAAATCTGTAAGATCTGATCGGCAGTCCGGATCTGTAACAGATCTGTGGTGGGATTCTGTATCGTCAAAGCGTATCGATCACGCAACGAAACGATCGTTTTCTAGGTATCGGTATTCTATAAAGACATTCGGCAAGCGTCGTAGTGGCCGAAGGGCCTTCGGATCTTCTGACGATAACGTGACGTTTTACGTGTCGCTTGCGTTACGAAACTCTTGACGACAATTCCGATTGGTTGAATTTGTCCACGTGACAGAAGTAAAGTGTCAGATTTTGATTTTAAATTGTTATGTCTCCGTTCTTTATGGCTAAGATGTCTAGACATCTTAGTTATGACAAACTTTCTCGTTCAGGTAAAGAAGATGAAAAGGATTAAGGATTAAGGAAGAAGAACTTCTTTCACGCTTCAATTCCATTTTAATTTTATGATCTTTTTTTTAAATTTCACTTGAAAAAATACAGCTAGTTCGGAAAAAGTTCCACCTAACGTGATTATTCCTTAAATCTTTCGAATACATTTTAAGTTATGATAAAAACTCTGAAAGAAGTAACTCCAACTTTTGAGTTAACTAATTTTCAATCACCACAAAAATATACTTTGATTTGTCAAAAATAATGTGAAAAAAGAAGCATGCTTCAAAGATTGGTATTTTCCAACAAATGTATATTCATCTCTAATAATTATTGTTGAGCTTTTTTCTTTTCATTATGTATGATTATGAGAACAGACGTATCTATCTGAAACAATTGAAACAAAAACATTTATTCACTTTCAAACATATAATCATTTTAAATGCATTAACATAATATTCCATATTACTGAAAATAATTCGATGATTGTTATTCTTAGTCGAATTCTCCTCTAGATTTCATCGGTAACTAAACTGAATATTGAAAACTTGCACAAAAATTAAGTTCACACCGGACTCTCTTGTTTCGAACTAGTTAGAGGTCAAAATTTAAAATTTTGGCATTTAGGTTAGAAGCGATCACAGACGTGGATAACATAACACACAAACAGAGACAAACTCTGGGCCTCTGCACACAATTTCAAATTCTTTGCAACGTTGCCATGTTTCTTCGTGTGAAATCGCCACATCTCGTAAACGGAATCGAGAGCGTAGAGATGACGAAACGAAAGAGATAAAGTGAGATATAGAATAGGGCCTTCCTTCGCTTGCGTTTCGCTGCGTTACGTTTTCGTATTCGTTTACTAAGTAAGCGGAAGTTACAGAATCCCACCACTGGACTGCAGATCGGATCGCTCCCGCTGATCTGGTCCGTCGAGGATCAATTGAGATATATGATCCGCGACGGACCCGATCAGCGGGAGCGATCCTATCTGCAGTCCAGATCTGTTACAGATCTGGACTGCCGATCAGATCTTACAGATTTCCCTTTCGTGTGTGCCTAGCTAATGACTTCAAATCTAGACTTGATGGAGCTCTAGGTTCCAATCCTTGATAATTAATTTAAATTAATTCCTTGAATAATTTACTCTTATTGTTATTTTGCCCAATAATCTAACTCTTACATATCAATAAAAAAATAAGTCTAGAAGGAGATTGTGGCAATGACTGCTTATTTCATTTTGGAGATATCTATATATATGAAAGAAAGATGTTGGTTACACCATTTATAAATCGAGATCGGATAGACTGTTTGATATGAAACTTCATTTATGGATTATTCGTCTATGGTCTGGTTATTATAAAATACAATAAAACTTTGAAAACCCGATGAAAATTTCAATTATGCAGGAAATGCTTTTCCTTCTTTTGGAGGAACTAGGTTTCGCTACCGTTGATGCGTATATAGTCGTACAGTGATCAGATAAGTCTCTGTACGTAGTCGTAGGTACTTAGTTTAATAATACCGCTGTAAGATGGCGATTCGCATATAACTCATGGTAACATGGAAGTCTATTACCAGATCAAAAAGCGGGTGAACATCCCAAGTTGGTGGAAAAGTGAATTTTCACCGAAATATCAAGTAAATCGGATTTTGACGATCAGATTCACTCGTGAGTTGCCCATCTTTATCTTTTTTCTTTATTTTTGAAATGTTTTTGAATTTCTGTTTGGGTAATAAATATATTTGCGGAAATAACTGAATCCAAAATTGCCCATAATTAGTAATTGATATATTATTTTAGTGTTTCTGTTTGCACAGAGACAGTATTGTTGACAACAGTCCTGAAGCCAAGATACCCTTTCCTGGTATTTAAATTTGTATTCAAGAATGCTGTCTTAGCATCCATCATTCCATCTTCTATGAATAAATTTTCGGCCTTTCAACAATTCGCTACGTCTTATTTTCCATTAGGCTATCCTGAGTCCATTTCCAATTGTTTATATAGTCATGGTAATCGATCGCCTCCTCAAATGTATTTTGGAACGTTGACATCAATATAATTGATATGATGTGATATGATATACTGTTTATCCTGATTACTCCTAGCTTATAACATGTGCCGAGTTCGGAGTAAGCAGTTGTGTTCTGTATAGGCGTTGTTACTGTGTCCTTACGCCACCTTAGGCACAGCACTGTTAATTTTTGATCCAACAGTGCCGAGACTAGAAAATTTCTTTCCTATTTCGGGATTGAACATCGGACTTGCAGGGTCCTAATCCAATGCTCTACCACTGGGCCAAGGGCACTCATAAATGTTTAATTAATAAAAATAAACTGTGATACTGGATTTTCGTATCTAGAAACAGGTTATTTTCGACTCTCTTTCAATACCAAGATGGTCACTATTATCATTCATATTATCATCTACAAGATCTTTCACACAGATCTATTTCATTTACTTCACTTGGAGTACTGCTATTAACCAATTCCGTATCCCCTTCATCACCAAGTTTTTCTATTCAATTTATCGAAGGTGGTAGCAGAGCGTGGTTAACGAAGCGATGACTGGAATTGTCTAACGAAAAGGAATTATGCAGAAAGTAGTTATCATTGTCATTATTAAAATGGCTAAACTAGCAAGGGTTGGAGATATATTAATGTCCATTTTCGATGGCGCAAACTATTCAAGCTGGAAATTAAGAGTACTCACTTTATAAGAATACAACGAAAGTCACGAGCCTTCTATTTGTATTATGCCAGCCAGAGATATAAAAGAACAGACGGATTGGAAGAAAATGGACTTGAAAGCAAGAATGAGTGCAATCTCTGATAAACAATTAGAGTATATTGGTGTACAACAGCCTACAAAATGATTAAGAAGTTCGACAAGATGTATTTGACGAAGTCTACAGCTATGCAAATAATATGTGGAGGAGAAATTGCAGAGATCAAGCTCAACAGTTACAATTCAATTGAAGAATTCATTGTTCATTTAGAAAAAACAACAAATGATTTCAAAGCAGGCGGTGGAAAGATAGATGAACCAGAGAAGATGATATACTTACTTAAAGCCCTACCTGCAAGTTCTACTTACATTGGCTACCTTATCGATGTCATTCCAGAAGAACAAGCAACAGTAGATTATAATAAGTCTGAAATAAAAGAAAAAACATAACTACCAATTACACCGAAAAGAAAACCAACTCCGTGCTTCTGTCATTGGTCTGCAAACATCGAAGCATTGAAAGCCGAAATTAGACGCTGTACCAATGAAAAACCACCATATGTATTCAATAACGTTATTGAAAATTTCTTCAAATGGCATATGCCAGCAAAGCCGTGGTGGCCATTATTTACAAGATCTCTGTTTCATACATTATTCCCAAATGTTTATTTTCTTAATTAATAAATATTTCAATTCTTTGCTACATAAAATCATGTTTTATTGAACACTGAAATCTTGCGCTCATTGAAGCACCCTTTATCTCGATGAAAATTTTCTTTAGAGAGTATATGCAAAAGGAAATGGTGAAAATTTGTTTCACCATGTTTCACAAATTACCTTATAGTTTGCAATCAAGAATGTTTGCAATCAGTTCAAATATTTTCTCAACTAGACAAACTTCCAAAAACATCATTCTCGTCATAGTGAAAACAACATAGAACTCTACAAGCTTGCAGCAATACGTCACGTGTATATCCAGAGGCAACGGGAATATTGCATCGACGTCCGAGGGTCATCCGGGCAAACCACCGCGACGGCGATGTGACGCTCTTGAATAAATATTGGTCTTGAATGGACCCGCGTGCTAGATAATATACAGGCTAGGCTGTCTGAAGTAACATCGCCATTGAAGAGAGAGCAGATTCCATGAGTAATCGACAAGCTCTATCTTTAATAAAATTATTTTCGGCTCCCTTTGACAAATACAGGGTGCTGAAAATTTTTGAAAAAAACACTTTTTATCCCATATCTTGAGAACCATTACATTCAGTTACAGTCTGAAATACTTTTGAATCCATAAAAAATACTATATAATTTATTGAAAATGGTGAACGTTCAAATGCTTCGTTATTTTAAAGCAAACGATCAATTTGGAATTTAATAGTTATTTATGATATGGGTGTTGAAAGTGACGTTTCATTTTGTAAGTGAAAAAGTTTGTGAAATGCGCGGAGCGAGTTGAACAATTTCACGAACAAAATAAAATCACTTTTAACACAAATACCATACAAAGTTTTTTCTACAACTGCCCTATTTTGATAATGAAATGGGCGAATTTGCAATGACAATAAACTTCAAAATGCATTTTGATATTCAAATAATCAAAAGGTTGTTGTGAATGGCAAACGTTGCCAACGTTATGATTACTAACAAATGAGAAAAGATGCTGTCATTCGAATTTCGTTCCTGACCAATTTTCGTCTTGAATTTTCAACTGCTTAACATGTTTGTCGAGAGTCCAATTATTAATTAAAGTGACGATTTGGTTGTTCCTGTGGATATTGTAGAGTCTGCAAGAAGAGCAAATCTGGAACTCTTAAAAAATCTGTTCAGCAGTACGATATTGCATGTAACAATTTCCTGGCCTGGTGTAAATTGAAAAATGTAAAAGGGATCTTCAGTGAACCTATTTTCCTGGCATACATATGGAGTTCATCAACTTTGTGGAGCAAATTTTCAATGATTTTCAAGTCAAGCGCCCTTATTAAAAATGGTGTGGATGTTAGAAAATATTTTAAGGTAGCATATTTAAAACGGAAAAGTGAAGGATATCGTCCCAAAAAATCGAAAATTCTCACTCGTGAACAAGTTGAAATGTTTATAAATGAGGCACCAGATGAGGAATACTTGATACAATTATTTCATAAAGATTGGAATTCAAAACTACTAGCAACCCATAGGTATATATGTAGTTTCATATCATATAATTATTCTCAACCAAATGTAGATCTGATAAAAAATCGACATTACAACGATTAATTTCATTCGATGAATCCGAACGAACAAGTGCGATATCTAATTTGTTTTCTATATATCTCAATAAAATGTCAGGACCATTGTTCGCCGCCCCTGAAGAAAGCCATCCCCAACGCGTGTTAGGGGATTAGGGGGTCGCGTATCGGGCCGCAGTTTCAGACGTGCAGCATATTGTTGATCTCCCTAAGGGAGGGCAATATGTTACCCTCATATTGCGAGTCGCGGCTTAGGCACGACGTGGGAGGTTCGTGTGCATTGGCTTTGATAGAAAATATTATCAGGGAGGAAACACTTGTGGATGGAAATTCGCTAAAAACAGTACATCTGTCTTCGCTCTCCCAGAGATATTTGTGAAAAGTTGAGGCAACGATATTCTTTTTTTTTTTCAAGCTTGTTTCAACCCACTACTGTGAGAGCGCATCAAATTTGGTGCCAAAAAAAATATTCTCCCAGGACATAGATTCAAACCCACCTAAGTTCATACAAATAGTAGATTTACTTATTTCTAAATGAGGTGTATTTTAAAATAAATGCATTCTAAATTATTATGAATAAACTTCGCAGTTTCCACTATAGTATGTACCACATATTAATATTTCAAAAAATACCATAAGGACTTCTTATAACAAATTTGACTTGTACATATATTTCAAATGTAGATTCCTTTCGAAACGAAACATCTTTTTCCTATACCATTTTTCAGAATTCTATTTCTCTTCAAAAACACAGGGTGTCAAAAATCCATGAAAAAAGCACTTTTCTGTTCATATCTCCAGAACCGTTTTGTGAATCTTTTTTGTTTGTAAAGTCGCAGAATTCGATTCTAAAAGTTCTGAAGCATTCATTGTGGTCGGGATTTTAGACGATAATTAGCTGTCAATATGTCCTGATAAGAGAAAAATGAATGTTAATTTTGGTTATTTCGATTGAGTTTGTAATATTTCAAACTTTTTTGAGCTTGAGATATTTTCTAAGGGGAGATAAAAAGGCAAATCCTTCGCTGTAACTCAAGGGGTGTTTTACTCTAAAGGGGGTTGTATACTTTTGGCTTGGCTTGTGATCATCTAGTTAGGTAGAACTCTATGTTATGGCGTAATAATTCAGTTTCGTGATAATTCAAGTCCGTGAAATAATGGATGGGAAATAATGAGGTAAATACATAAATAAAACACTTGATTGGACAGAAAGGGGAACAGGCCTTTATTGGTCCAGATGGCAGGAGTTTTCGAGCCACTTAAAGAGGGAAAACGAAAAGAAGAACCCAACAGTTCTTCTAAAAGCAAAAACCCTCAGCTTTACAGTTGAATAAAATTACATGTAGCAAGTATCAGAATCTATTGATTGAATATTATAAAGAACATAGAAAACATGAGCATAGATAGAATAAGATGGTGCTATACTTCCGTAAATCTCTTCGTGCAGTTCTTAAAGTATAACTACTCCAGGTCAGTAGTTGAAATGAACGATTCACAGTGCCCTCCCCGAGCCGTCTCACAAACAGGCACTGGGATCTGCAGAACTACCTGATCCCGGCTCCTACTGAGGCACCTTCATAGTTGACGACAAAGCAAACGACTTCACAAATGTGTATGGAACGTTCATTAGCGCCCTACTCCAGTCGTCTAACTAACAGGCACTGGTATCAACAGATCTCCTAAGTCAAAGTTCCAACACAACTGCCATAGTAGTTTACGTAGTGACTTCTTCACTAATCCATGATCCCGATTCTTAAGAACTGAACTCAATAGAAATACATGTGGTATATAATTAAAGATGGGCATTTGAATATCATTGGATGGTAGGCGTTACAGTTTAAACAATAATACAGATGGAAACGAAATAGCCTTTCAAATCACAGGTTGCTGAAAGAGTGAGATTAATAATGAGAACATAAAATGTATCTGAAACCCTGTGATTTGCATAAAGCCACTCGATCCATTGTATAAGGAAATATTCAGAATAATAAAATATATAAGATGGAGATTAAATGGCCTCTTTGTTCATAGAGGACTTCCAAACAGAATTCATGTATAAATATAAACAGTTCTGACCAATGTAAATCGTGGATGTTATAGATAATTATTGGATGATGCTTAGTAGAATGATTTGTGAAATATAATTAAATAGACAGTATGTAATGGTTCCCATTGGTTCGTGCTGGTATAAACACAATGAATTAGGAACCTAGAAATAAGACTGATTAGTCAATATAAATGGAGGATGAACTTACACGTTGAACAAAAATGCCGTTTGGATTTCTTATAATGGCCGACTAACAACAACAGGGGCACCCTCTTTCACGATTCACCACTATCTTCCTCCTTTAACAAAAACCGTCTTCCTTCCCTTTTAACCTCTAAGGCCCCCCCCTCTATGAACTAATCGATAGCATAGATCGATGACAGCCGGCCTACTCCGCAACGTCCAGATAGCCGGACTACCCTCTGTGAAACACAATATGGCAGCGTCGGATTTTATTTCTTCGTACAGGGTTTCATTCAGCTATACGTGATATTTATATGAATTATTTGTGTCTTGAAATTCGGGGATACTACAGTCGCCCCTGGAAATGTTGACGAGTGTCTGCAAAGAAAACGAAGGAAATATTTCCACACAAAAGTGTGAACGAATTTCAATTTCCTTGACGTAAGGGTCCCTTAACTTATTTGTCTTCCATATCTGTTATTGCTGTCAGTAGGCATCCATGAACAAATTACCGAAAACACAAACAAGATGGTTGACACTGGTGACCAATGACAACAAACACCTTCCCCCAACAGATCATGGCTGCAGCATAGAATGGTTATGGCTTCACCTTGAGGAAAACTCCCTTGGTGCAGATGGCTTCAATCTGAAACAATGTTAAGCGAAGAAATCATATACGCTACCCAGCTTTTGATATCCTGTCGAACATTGGCTTGGTCAAGGAATGTAGATGATTGGTTGCTTCGCTCGATTTGTCTTAGTGAAAATCAACGCCCCCCCAGGATACAAGGCTGAACATTCATTGGCTGACAAGAGCTACCTATTCAACTAATGTCAAGATGACATCTGCAGCAACTTCGAATGGCTCATCAAATGAAAACAACAATGGTGGTTTGTCCCTGGCACTCATCAGTCCCATTGGCTTCTCAACAAACATGGTGGTCTTGAAATTCTACAATAAAAGTAAGTGAAACTACCGAAGGGCTTGCCTTTGATAAAATAGTGGGTGCAATTTAGGAAAAATTAAAACATCTAGGAATCCTAGAGACATTGCAGAACTCTATAATGCTGGAGGAACTAAAACACATTGTAGCGACACATGTCGTAATGAAAAAGTCCAGTTAGTCCTCTCGATATCGTCTCTTGTTGGGTCTTGACCTTGCGTTGATCTCATCCTGCTTCTGGAGGAATCTTGCAGTACTTTCAATCGTCGCTGGTTGAATTAGGATCCAAAGACTCTGGACATCAGGAGGGTAAAGCTGCATCACCTCCTTCAGGATTGTCGCATCAGGAACTGGGGGTGTGAACCGTCTGTAGATGTTTACTCCACGATAGAATAGTTCAACCATATCGGATTCCTGTTGTGGGTTCTGGCGAAGTCTTTCTCGTTCCTCAGCTTGTATCTCCTCTGACCAAAAGGATTCCAGGAAATCCCTACGGAAGTCATTGAAATCTTCCACTTATATGAGTAGAATTCCTTCCAATCAGAGACAGGACCGCTTAACAAGCTTTTCGCTTCGTAGAGTTGGTTCTCGGGGGTTATTTTGGCCTGGATAAAATAGTCCTCAACTTCTTGAAGGAATCTAGCTGGATGTCGTCGAGAGGGATCTCGAAAAGGTCCTGGCTTACTGATACTCAAAGCCTCGTTTTGTTTCATGAGCATCGTGGTAAAAAGTCTCCAATCATCAGTCGGTGGTGGTGTCCTATCTGTCTGGCTTCTTGAGGACTCGGATAGGGAATACAGCTGCTCCTTCAAAACTCCAATGCATCCCCGCAGCTGGGCTACTTCCTCTCGGAGACTCTGAATTTCCTCTGCCTGGTTGGTGTTCGCACGATTCTCATCACCCGCTGCCATTTTTCAATTTATAGACTTGAAACAATAAAAGTAATTATGTAATCATCTTTGTAATATCGAGGAGAACCCTCATGATGGAAATCATCTGACAAATGCTGGCAGCACAATATCAGACATCACAAAATGGTGGTTGTTCTGGAACACAGGAATATTAAATCGTACAACCATTGGGTTGAAAACAGTTGAACGGTTGAAAACGTATGATCAAACTTCATTGGCTAGATTTGGAAATTACGCCCCTCACATTTGGACAATCTTGGTTGGTCTTTCACGACGCCCCCTAGCTTCCTGAAGATGAAAGTTTACTCAAAAGTATGCATAGACACTAGAAAGTTCAACGAAGAATGCATTTGTTCTGAAACAGATAAGTTGTGAAGTCCCAAGCGTAACGAGAGACATAACGGTACAAGTATAATACAGAAATGAATGCAAGATTGAATATGTGTTCTCGATAGTTCTTCAGTAACTATCTACAATTCGTAGGGTTCCCTACTATAACTACATAACTCTATCTCTAACATTCTACTTTCTTTCACATGCATCGTTACAATAATGGAACAGAGATAAATGAATTGATTCTCAAATATCAGTCATTATCCATTTTCAAATCAATTCCATATCACAGAACCATTCCCAGCACCAATTAAATATCCCAAAACTGCAGGTACAACGAGAAATCATATTCAGATAAGTTTTTACTTATTATTAACATTGAATAAAAACTTTGTACCATGTCATATCATTATTTCTTGTTCTTTCGAAGGAATGTCACTCAACGAAAAGGATATTGATGAACCTGTCTCCATTTATATTATAAATCGTCTCCAGCAATTTGACATAGAAGATTATCAAGATATCACCTTGACCTGAATATCTGAGCTGTTCTCAAGATAGGATAGTAACTGTGATTCCAGATTCAGTTACTTGATAAGTACAAATTCCTAAAACAGAATCAAACGGCAGATGAACTGTACACCACAAAATGGAATACCGAAAACAATAATTAATAACAACCTCAAAATTTCCACATTTCACTTCATTGAATTATCCTGGTCACGGCACCACTGTAATATTTCAAACTTTTTTGAGCTTGAGATATTTTCTAAGGGGAGATAAAAGGGCAAATCCTTCGCTGTAACTCAAGGGGTGTTGTACTCTAAAGGGGGTTTTATACTTTTGGCTTGGCTTGTGATCATCTAGTTAGGTAGAACTCTATGTTATGTCGTAATAATTCAGTTTCGTGATAATTCAAGTCCGTGAAATAATGGATGGGAAATAATGAGGTAAATACATAAATAAAACACTTGATTGGACAGAAAGGGGAACAGGCCTTTATTGGTCCAGATGGCAGGAGTTTTCGAGCCACTTAAAGAGGGAAAACGAAAAGAAGAACCCAACAGTTCTTCTAAAAGCAAAAACCCTCAGCTTTACAGTTGAATAAAATTACATGTAGCAAGTATCAGAATCTATTGATTGAATATTATAAAGAACATAGAAAACATGAGCATAGATAGAATAAGATGGTGCTATACTTCAGTAAATCTCTTCGTGCAGTTCTTAAAGTATAACTACTCCAGGTCAGTAGTTGAAATGAACGATTCACAGTGCCCTCCCCGAGCCGTCTCACAAACAGGCACTGGGATCTGCAGAACTACCTGATCCCGGCTCCTACTGAGGCACCTTCATAGTTGACGACAAAGCAAACGACTTCACAAATGTGTATGGAACGTTCATTAGCGCCCTACTCCAGCCGTCTAACTAACAGGCACTGGTATCAACAGATCTCCTAAGTCAAAGTTCCAACACAACTGCCATAGTAGTTTACGTAGTGACTTCTTCACTAATCCATGATCCCGATTCTTAAGAACTGAACTCAATAGAAATACATGTGGTATATAATTAAAGATGGGCATACTTGCATTTGAATATCATTGGATGGTAGGCGTTACAGTTTAAACAATAATACAGATGGAAACGAAATAGCCTTTCAAATCACAGGTTGCTGAAAGAGTGAGATTAATAATGAGAACATAAAATGTATCTGAAACCCTGTGATTTGCATAAAGCCACTCGATCCATTGTATAAGGAAATATTCAGAATAATAAAATATATAAGATGGTGATTAAATGGCCTCTTTGTTCATAGAGGACTTCCAAACAGAATTCATGTATAAATATAAACAGTTCTGACCAATGTAAATCGTGGATGTTATAGATAATTATTGGATGATGCTTAGTAGAATGATTGGTGAAATATAATTAAATAGACAGTATGTAATGGTTCCCATTGGTTCGTGCTGGTATAAACACAATGAATTAGGAACCTAGAAATAAGACTGATTAGTCAATATAAACGGAGGATGAACTTACACGTTGAACAAAAATGCCGTTTGGATTTCTTATAATGGCCGACTAACAACAACAGGGGCACCTTCTTTCACGATTCACCACTATCTTCCTCCTTTAACAAAAACCGTCTTCCTTCCCTTTTAACCTCTAAGGCCCCCTCCTCTATGAACTAATCGATAGCATAGATCGATGACAGCCGGCCTACTCCGCAACGTCCAGATAGCCGGACTACCCTCTGTGAAACACAATATGGCAGCGTCGGATTTTATTTCTTCGTACAGGGTTCCATTCAGCTATACGTGATATTTATATGAATTATTTGTGTCTTGAAATTCGGGGATACTACAAGTTTGCTTTTTCTGCACAAAAGTAACCTGAGGGTTTTTGTAGAGCCATAAGCACGTGCTATTGAATTTCAATTCGGCTGTTCACTAGTTTGTGCTATTGAATTCCTAGATATTTAACGCTTTTCTCCGATATTATTTTGTGGCTGTTGTTCTGGAGATTTAGAATAATTCTCTTTTCAGTTAAACCCCGTCTTGTTATTGTTTGTTGGGCTTTACTTTCATGTATTGATAATTTTGAATTGTATCTGTTGAATTCTATAAGGCTATTCAATTCATATTTTGGTAGGCAATTCGCTGCTTTTGCGTGATGCGAATGTACAGCATTGGGAGAGGTGATGTTGATTAAATCGAAGCAGAGGCTCTTTCTATGTATGATCAATTAAAGTTTTGCTGGGACGGGGTTTCGAAATAAGGCTAAATTGATAATTCCAGTAGATGTTATTTTATTTAAATGAGAATATCTAAAAAGACGAAAATATGTTTTTCCGAATTTCGAACTTCTAACTTTTAAATAAATACTTCAATAACATATTAAAAAATCAGACATGTAAAATTAAGTAAAGTTCATTTATTTTTTGGGTAGCTTAAAAGCGTCTGACAAAAGCTCTGGTCCATCAAAAGTGTCTGACACTTATGATACTACTTTAATATAATATTCTACATGACATATATAAAAATCAGCCATGTGAATTTAAGTTAAATAATTCTTATTTTTAGTTACCTTTTTCACCTGGTACCTGCACAGGTGTCACTCGGCAAGTTCCACAAAGCGCGTAGGTATTCAAGGCACACGAGACTCTACTGAAAACTTCAGGTTTCATCCGTATGAAAATAAGTTATGTCTGATTGCTCTGGGATCTGGGACTAGAGTGACCTCAGTAAATCTGCAAACTCTCAGTGGATTGACCAAGGGTGACAAGGTGCCGTAACAACGCTTTATGGTCTCGCCGAGATCAACCCAGATGAAAATCGCAAGAAATAGGAAGTATTCGCACAACGGAAAGGAAGTGCTCGATGGGTACAGTGATGCCAACAGCACCGTCCGGACAAGTGGTTCCAACCACTCAACCTACTCAACCTGACGGAGTGACGTCAGTTAGTCCGCAAATTCTCAGTGGATTGACAAAGGGTGACACGGTGCCGTAACAACGCTATAAGCGGCCCACACAAGACCACTTCGGAGCGAAGGTTTGATGCGCGCCGTTCCAAACTTCCGTGTAAAAGTTTTGGTTAGTGCGATCAACGCTCTGAGGTTAGGCGTTTCACTTTGGCGTGCGCTCCAAAGTTTTAAAATTTCAAGAGGGCAACAAGTCATTCTAAACCTTTCAATTTTGGAATCTTCTACTCAACTACCCAGCACTCTTGAACGGGACAATCTATACTGTCACATCAGAAGAAAGATATTTTGGGTACGTTAGTGCGCAAGCGATACTCTTGCGTGTATCGATCAAGAGTGAGGTTCTGCAACGCCGAATGCTTGATGTGCGCTCCGAAGTAGTCGTGTATGAGCCGCTATACAGGGTGTTTCATTGGTAAATGAACAAACGGTAACCTGAGCTAGAGCTACCCTAGGCGAGTCTGAAGCACCGATATATGATAGGTCTAATCAATTCCATAACCGAGATACACGGTGGTTTATGTATTCACCAAAAATTTCAATTCATCATAACTGTTGAACCAACCAGTAAAGTCGGTTGATATTTAGAACGTATGGTTCACTTCTACAGGTCGATCGATTTACTTTTGAATTTCCAAAAAATTCCAGGTCCGTATTTGAAGAATATGGGACTTCTTCCAAGCTGAGATTCAGCACCCTGTATATTGAAATTTTGGGATTTGATTGGGATATTCGAAAAGAGCAGACAATTTTCAATGGGGTTCAGTAGATTTCATTGTCCCGCACGTCATTTTGCTCAAAGAGAGCTTCAGAGAAAGATCCAATTTGAATATTGCCTTTCAAATCACAGGTTGCTGAAAGAGTGAGATTAATAATGAGAACATAAAATGTATCTGAAACCCTGTGATTTGCATAAAGCCACTCGATCCATTGTATAAGGAAATATTCAGAATAATAAAATATATAAGATGGAGATTAAATGGCCTCTTTGTTCATAGAGGACTTCCAAACAGAATTCATGTATAAATATAAACAGTTCTGACCAATGTAAATCGTGGATGTTATAGATAATTATTGGATGATGCTTAGTAGAATGATTGGTGAAATATAATTAAATAGACAGTATGTAATGGTTCCCATTGGTTCGTGCTGGTATAAACACAATGAATTAGGAACCTAGAAATAAGACTGATTAGTCAATATAAACGGAGGATGAACTTACACGTTGAACAAAAATGCCGTTTGGATTTCTTATAATGGCCGACTAACAACAACAGGGGCACCTTCTTTCACGATTCACCACTATCTTCCTCCTTTAACAAAAACCGTCTTCCTTCCCTTTTAACCTCTAAGACCCCCTCCTCTATGAACTAATCGATAGCATAGATCGATGACAGCCGGCCTACTCCGCAACGTCCAGATAGCCGGACTACCCTCTGTGAAACACAATATGGCAGCGTCGGATTTTATTTCTTCGTACAGGGTTCCATTCAGCTATACGTGATATTTATATGAATTATTTGTGTCTTGAAATTCGGGGATACTACAAGTTTGCTTTTTCTGCACAAAAGTAACCTGAGGGTTACAAACGGTAACCTGAGCTAGAGCTACCCTAGGCGAGTCTGAAGCACCGATATATGATAGGTCTAATCAATTCCATAACCGAGATACACGGTGGTTTATGTATTCACCAAAAATTTCAATTCATCATAACTGTTGAACCAACCAGTAAAGTCGGTTGATATTTAGAACGTATGGTTCACTTCTACAGGTCGATCGATTTACTTTTGAATTTCCAAAAAATTCCAGGTCCGTATTTGAAGAATATGGGACTTCTTCCAAGCTGAGATTCAGCACCCTGTATATTGAAATTTTGGGATTTGATTGGGATATTCGAAAAGAGCAGACAATTTTCAATGGGGTTCAGTAGATTTCATTGTCCCGCACGTCATTTTGCTCAAAGAGAGCTTCAGAGAAAGATCCAATTTGAATATTGGAATTCCACAAAATTCTCAGAAAAATCCTACCTTAACTATGATCAAATTGAATTTTTTTTTGTCCCACTAATTGCATTCGAATTACATAATATTCTGAGGAATCATTTGGAGTTATTTCCTGGAAACATTATTCTCGAGAAAAATTTATTTGAAGTCAACAAAGATGAACAAATTACTGAAGAAACATGTAAACTTAACGTGAATTACAGAAGGTGCTCGAAAGTACCACCATTTTGTTCAATACACATTCTTGCCCTCTTCAGAATATATCTGATACTTTTTTTGATCATGTCTGGATTATAACGTATTTCATTGCAAGCGACTTCGATACGTTGCATGAGGATATCCTCACTTCCTATTTCAGATGAATATACTGAACATTTCAAATAACCCCGAATGAAAAAATCAACAGGAATTGGAATCTTGTGACCTAGTGGGCCAGGCATGCGGTCCACCTATGCCTAACCACATATTTGGAAAGTTCTGATCTAAAAATTGTTTGACGATTACTCTAAAATGGGGTGTAGCTCCATCATGCTAAAACTGCATTCCTGCAACGTCCGTACTTCGAGTGATACAGATTACAGGAAGATGATTTTGGAGGAAGTAGAGATCACCCTTAAGCCGTCTTGGTAGGACGTGTGGTCCAATCAATCAATTTTTATTAACGCCACACCATACACCGCATACGGATTCTCTTGAGCCTGTTCATGCGAATTTCTCATATTGAAGACCCTATCCCTCGTGAATATGGTTTCATCAATAAAGGAAATTCTGTTGACCATTCTTTCATTGCGTAAAATCCAGCTACTAAAGTTAGTTCTTCCTATTATAAAATTCGAATGTGCACTTAGTGAGACAAAAAAATTCAATTTGATCATAATGAACGATTTTTCTGAGAATTTTGTGGAATTCCAATATTCAATTGGGTCTTTCCCTGAAGCTCTCTTTGAGCAAAATTTCTTTTGCACGCGGACCGGGAATATTCGATTTATCAGATCGAATTTCTTGAATGAAATCTACTGAACCCCATTGAAAATTTTCAGCTCGTTTTAAATATCTCAATCAAATCCCAAAATTTCAATATACAGAGTGTTGAATCTCAGCTTGGAAGAAGTCCCAAAGTTTTCGAATACGGACCTGGAATTTTTTGGAAATTCAAAAGTAAATCGATCGACCTGTAGAAGTATGTTCGAAATATCTACCGACTATAGCGGTTTGTTCAAAAGTTATGAGGAATTGAAATTTTTGGTGAATACATGAACCACCCTGTATCTCGGTTATGGAATTGATTAGACCTATCATATATCGGTTTTTTGGACTCGTCTAGGATAGCTCTAGCTCAGGTTACCGTATGTTCATTCACCAATGAAACACATGTATATTCTCTCCGAGATCAATTCAGATGAAAACCGCAAGAAATACGAAGTATGTATTCGCACAACGGAAGGGAAATGCTTGATGGGTACAGTGATGCCAACAGCCCTGTCCGTACAAGTGGTTCCAACAAGTGACCTCAGCAAATTCGCAGTGGATTGACCAAGGGTGACACGGTGCCGTAACAACGCTATACAGGGTCTTTCACGAGGAACCTCACCCATATTTATACGGGAAACTACTGAACGTATTTTCATGAAATTCAGCACTTATATGTATTTCACGATGCTGATGAAATCTAAAATATTTTCAAGGCATGAGCACCTCCGGTTTTTCCGGAAACGACGTCAACTTCCGTTTTTCAAATTAGAACACCATTTTTTTATTGCAGAAATAGATTCCTTAGAAAATTTCAAGTTATTTTGATGTAAAATTATTCAGTTTTGATCGGAAAATTCTCTCTGAGCGGGAAAATTCGAAAAAAAATCGAAAATAGAGCTCCGCTGAAACAAGAATAACTTTGAGGTTTTCGAATGGAAAATTTTCATTTTTGGAATTTTTCAAGATGTAAGATTGATGTATCCACTTTAAAAATCGAAATCGCGATGCATGATACAGAGGGTGAAAAAATCGCTTTCAAAGTTAGGGATGACAAAATCGTGAAAAATCAATTTTTTCAAATTAGAACCCCATTTTTTTATGGCAGATATTGAATCGACGTTAAAAAATAATGTAAGTGTATGCATCACACCCTTGCCCTAAAATGGATATTTTCTGAGTTATTCACAAAAAACTGTTTTTCGTCTTGAATTTTCAGCTATTTCTTTTCCCTTCACGCCAAAAAGATGAAATTTTCAGGAACTGTTACTTAAACCATGTTTTAGATTTTACTACCCTAATATGCAAGAGAAAAAAGTTACAGGTTGTTCCTAAATAGATGGCGAATTTGGATTCGAATTTGTATCGGAAACCTCTTTATTTCAACTAATCGGCCATCGGTTTTCTCTCCAGTGATAAATGAATAATTCCTTATGAACCATATGCAAAAACTTACCATGTTTTACATTCTTTTTTTTTAATGATAGATATCATTAATTACATCTGCCAAATTCCTCTTTATTCAGTAGCATTTTGTGTTTACTATTAATTTGGTGATAACTCGTATTAAGTTATAAAATCGATCACTATGCCTAATTTTACCAATGAAGATTATTTAAATCTCATTCTACTTCATGGAGAATGTAATAAAGTTGTAGATAGAACGCAATTGCAATTCTCGATGTTCACATTTATGATGGGACTTTAACTGGTAAGATAGAACACTACACATGTTTGCATTATTTAAAGAATGTTCTCCCTTAGGAGATAGATATTCTGACATATTGACTCAAATAATTGAGCCGCTAGTACAGAACCATAATGACTTATGGTATCAACAAGATGGCGCGCCTCCACACAATTCACTCAATGTGTCAAATATCCTCTACAGTCTACAGGCTATTTGAAGATCGATGGTTGGCTAACAATGGTCCACATCTTTGGCCACCACGTTCTCCCGATTTAACTCCTTTAGACTATTATGTTTGGGGTAGGATAAAAAATATTGTCTACTCAACTCCCCTGACTGATAAAGAGGACTGCATAGAACGAGTCAGAAATGCGTTCAGGTTTGTTTAGATTTTTAGATTCATAGTTTCGAAACTCAATTTGGTTTTTAAACACTTTTGCAGATCTCTTCCTCCCGATGAAATAAGAAGAGCAACGCACGAAGCATTCCTGAGACGTATAAATAAATGTCTAGAAATTAACGGTCAAAACTTTGAGCATCTTCTCTAGTTATAACTGCGAGAGTTTGCCATGGTTCTCCTAATAGTAACTTGAAGTCGGTTTCAAGAAGGGGTGGAAAATCTACAGCATGGTTCAAATAACAGTTCCTGAAAATTTCATCTTTTTGGCGTGAAGGGAAAAGAAATAGCTGAAAATTCAAGACGAAAAACAGTTTTTTGTGAATAACATGTAATAACATCCATTTCAGGGCAAGGGTGTGATGCATACACTCACATTATTTTTTAACGTAGATTCAATATCTGCCATAAAAAAATGGGGTTCTAATTTGAAAAAATGGATTTTTCACGATTTTGTCATAACTTTGAAAGCGTTTTTTTCCATCCCTGTATCATGAATCGCGATTTCGATTCTTAAAGTGGATACATCAATCTTACATCTTGAAAAATCCCAAAAATGAAAATTTTCCATCCAAAAACCTCGAAGTTATTCTTGTTTCAGCGGAGCTCTGTTTTCGATTATTTTTTCGAATTTTCCCGCTCAGAGAGAATTTTTCAACCAAAACTGAAAAATGTTACATCAAAATAACTTGAAATTTTCTAAGGAATCTATTTCTGCAATAAAAAAATGGTGTTTCAATTCGAAAAACGGAAGTTGACGTCATTTCCGGAAAAACCGGAGGTGCTCATGCCTTGAAAATATTTTAGATTCCATCAGCATCGTGAAATACTTATGAGTGCTGAATTTCATGAAAATACGTTCAGTAGTTTCCCGTATAAATATGGGTGAGGTTCCTCGTGAAAGACCCTGTATGTATAGTCACGCCAAGATCAATCCAGATGAAAACAACGGAAGGTAATATGAAAATAATGATGAAACACACAAAAAAATGTTAGAACGATATTTCAACGGAAACAATCAGCATAAAAGTAATAAAACCGGAGGCCTTACCGATTCCGGAAATTTCCCACTTTCCACTTTTCGAAACGGAGTCCTATCTCCCTTTCACTGATCTACTTCAATAAATTATTAACGGTTTTCTAAAGACTGAGAGAAAATTCACGGTTTTGAAGAATTTCTCAAAAACAGAAAAAACGCAAATGATCAGTTCAAACGGAAAAACTCAGGTCAAAAGATCCGGGATCAGCCCCGATGGCCCTTTTTTAAACCACCGAAAAAGTGGGGAGATGTTAAAAATCAGAATTTCGAGAAGAAGGGGACTAAAGCGCCTTCCGATTGGCCGTCATGACATCATGTTATTCAAAAATGGAATTAAAACGTTACCTTATAAGGCAACAAATTTAAAGTCCGCCGCTATTTTTTGGATTCGCGGCCGTCTGAAAAACATGAAATTTGCGCACATATCGCGCCTTATCAGCGGCCATATGTGCTACATTATGATATTTTTTTTGCACGCGGACCGGGAATATTCGATTTATCAGATCGAATTTCTTGAATGAAAATAATGAAACTCGATCGTAAAATTTTTCTATGAGACAGGACTACCCTGGCAAAGAAAAAAAAGTAACTTCGTTATAAATTGAGATCAAATTGTGGTTTTTTTTCTTCCTGATACATAAAATACCAAGTCATCTACATATAAGCTCCCCCTTACTGGGTTTCTAATACCCTTGAAGACGTCGTTCATGGCCACCAGAAATAGCATCGCAATCAAATATGATCATTGAGGTGTGCCGTTTTCTTGGGTTTTAGATTCTGATAATATGTTGTAGACTCTAACAGTGAATGGCCTAACGCATAAGAAGTTAGAAATGAAAGCAAGCATGTTTCCTTGACTATTCCACTCATTCCAAAAACTGACCAATCACAGTCCAAAGACAGCTCGTATTATCGGGATAATTATGATTGTTCTGACAACTTCGGTGTTTTCAACGATTGAACTACAGAATACTCTGTGATTGAACTATGAATACGAACGGTTTGACAACCGATAAATATAAATTGTAGACGTCAACATGAGTTTTTCCTCGAATATGGAGTTTTTGACCTTTTATTCTGTTCGTAAAATAGTCTTATAAAATTTCACTCGGGATTGAATTTACCTCATAAGTCTATCTTTTATTTCCAAACTCAAATGAGTTGCTTTAAGGAAACACCTCTCGTCCTCCGGACTCCTGATGTTTCAGAGCAACTCATTTTCTTTTGAAAATAAATCGATAGACTTATCACGGACATTCAATCTCCTGTGATATTACTACTGAATATACCATTGTTTCAGCTGATTGGGCATTCCTCGGCGCCAGACATAGTCGAAAGCTCGATTAATGTTGAAGAAGATTGAAGGCTTCATGTCATATATCTAATAATCCCTATATGGGTAATAGCCAATCAAAATTGAAGCTGGGCTTTGGTAACGATCCAGATCTGCGCATGTGCAGAAATATTAAGAATAAAAATAACGTAGTTATTCTATCTCTCTCTGGCACCTTGTATTATGTCATACACGTAAAATTAATGATGTGATGTATTATTTCATACGCTCATAACCAAACAAATTATTTTTTCTACAACCGGGCCTAACTAACTACTTTTCCGCATTGTTTTAGATTCGGAAAGTGTCACTTTCCCGCCCTAGTGCGAGAAAGTTACTTTCCCGCACTAGTGCGGGAAAGTAAATATGTGTTGAATTTGGGTATAATAATACCTTTAAAATGAAATCTCTCAATCTACTTACTTATATATTTAGTTGAATATTTCAAATTTTGCAGTTTCATCCATGTCAAACTAATTATTAATACAGATTTCCGTTTTAAAATTATTGCATTTTCAAAGAGAACTTGACATCCTTCAAAAATTATGACTGGCTTACATGGATCTGTGTATTTATTTCTATGTCATGGTCTATGATTTTCCATAGATTCCCAACTTCGTTAATCAATGTGTCAAAACGAATTTTCGCCAAAGTTGTGTAGAAGGTTTTTTTGCATTTTATAATACGGTTGTAGAAAAAACATTGTTCCTATCTTGAGCGGAAAGTACTTTCCCGCACTCGATTGCTTGCCCGAACTCCGCTACGCGTCGTTCAGGCAACGGCAATCTAGTGCGGGAAAGTACAACTTTCCGCCCTTGATAGGAAAATAACTATATTCCGTTTGTGAAAATTCGTTAATCAATAGTTCGTTCGTTGTTTAAATCCTGGTTCATTTTTCACTTATAATCGTTGTTGTTATTGTTCATTTTCGTGTTTAATATAATCATAGTTTATTTACCTAGTTGAGTTGGTCCGTTTTTGAATAGTATTTATATCTATTTGAAAATCTTGTTGTGTTCTTTTATTCAATAAGGAATTAAACATGTCTTTAAGGAGCTCTACTCACAAATGTTACATTTGTGACCCTACACGCTCGAATTCATATCACAGGTAAAAAATTCAAATACAACTGTTATACGTTCATGCTTTCTCCTTTACCACTATATTTTTTTCAGGTTCCCTCAGAATCACCTACAAAGATCTCAGTGGATGGCCCTATGTCACCTAAATGCTGATGTCGCACAGCTGAGAATTTGTGGAAGACATTTTGTTGAAAATTATTTTACAGGGAAAGGTACTAATAGAAAACACTCAGAGGAGTCAATTTTGGTTTGGATGGAGGACATCTTTTAAAGTATAAATCTCTTTCTGAATAGTAACCCACTGAAAGGGTTGGCTCTAAGTTTTTAATGGCCAATGTAGCGTTAGGTGAAAGAGCTGTTCAACACACATATTGGATGTGTTTTTCTTTTCATCAAATGAATGAAATCAGTCAGTTAAACTGACTCTAGAATAAATGCATTCTGAAACTTAATAAATCATTTGTTACATATTATCTGGGTTCTGCATTTATGTTCATCGTATTGAGAGGTAAACTTGCCTTGGCTTTTGATTACGTCATATCAATACGCAGTGGAACCCCGATATAACAAATCGGAAGGGAGCAAGTAGAAATTCGTTAAACTGAGGTGAGATTGGTCTAAAATTTGTTATATCGAGGTTCTACTCTAGGTTTATTCACCTCAACATTACGTACTCATCTTGTTTTAGCAAAAAACTTGCATGATTTTAATCTTCTACTGTTTACAGGCAATCCTTCCAATCAACGGTATGTCTTTTTAGTTTCAACTTTGTTTTTTAGATTACATATCATCCTGCTCACTATTCAGATGGTATTATTGAAAATTTAACAAAATTCAGCAATTTCATCATCTTTTTATTTTAGGTCATGGTTCAGTATTTTTGCAATACTGTATTACTTAGTGTATGTACTGCTACCTCCACTCCCATGTTCTCGATATGTCATAATAATAGCCTCTCATTCAATTTTAATGGAATATGCAGTCCCCGGGTTGTTTAAAATTGCATATTTCCATGCAGGTACTCGAAACAAACTCCAAATCACATATTCACATAATAATCCAATCAGAAAAGTTCAACCTGTTCTCGAAAGTGCCCTTCTGAAAAAAATTTTGGATTTACCCTTGTCTGACGGCTATTTCCCTTACTATGTAAGCAATTATGATATGGATCATGGACTAAAAATTCATAGTTTACCTGAAAACTCATAGTAAGAAAATACTTCGAAGTAATTTCATGTACCATTTCAAAATTGGAGGAGGACTCAAACTTTTCTAATACTTTACTCATGTTGAATATGTTATGAAAGCTTATTTCCCCAAAAACCTTATCAAATAGGCCCCATATTTTCCAATCTACCAAAGTGAACAAAACTTCATATGTCTCAATTAAGAAGCAAGTTCATCCAAATCTACCTACCTCAGCATGTTTGTTCTCTTCCTTGACAATAATTTTTGGTATGAAATTTTAATGAAAAAATGTGTAAACAAACTGTAAAATAGTTATTATTTGTTTTATTACATAGAATGATTGAATACATCATTTTAAGAAATTGCGTAACACAAATTTGAATAATTAATGTTCATGGCATCTACTTGATAGTACTTCAATAGTTGCTATGAAAAGGATCTCAAAATGGAATGTTTGAAGCAGAGAAGGAATTTTTCACTCAGAATTGAAACCTTTCAATGAACAATCAAAAATTATTAAATTCTGAGCAAGTAGATCAACGAAACAAGACAAAAATTCAAGACTTCTTATCAAACAAAAATTGTGAAGAGAATAACTATTGGTAGGTAACATTGCGAATAAACATATCCTTTGAATACCTACCTGAAAAAACACATTTCAATTTTGTTTCAGTAATGAAATATTCAATTCAGCTGAAACACAAGAATCTTTTTGACTTCTACATTACTTTGGTAACAAGAGTTCATTTAACTATAGATAGATTTACGATGGATTATTCAATAATGTGAGTTACCCTTTATCAACCTCTCACAGCAAAGATGTTCATACCTATACCTACGTTTTATTTTATCGGGTAGTCGGAATTCCATTAGAACTTCTGACGAAAATTTCTCGATGAATTCTTGATACATGAATTATCAATATTTATTCCGGCTAAAACAATGCATTCCCTTCAATACGATGAATCAAATAGTTTTCTGAAAACTTATAACATTCATTTCTTTGCGAAAACTAAAATAGAAATGTTTTAGTAGAACGTTTTCATCCAAGCAAGAAAATCTTGAAGCCTAAAATGTAAATAAATGATGACATAACCTCCAAGTCTATTGTCATAATTGAATTTCGATTTGACGCATGCGTACAATTCAATCTTTACCAAAGATCTGACTTCACTTTCAGACAACTATTAGCAGGCGTATAATCCATATTGGTATTAGTAGATATATGCTTCATGTATGTAATAATAATAAAAATAATTACATTAATCCGCACGGGTGTGGTGTGGTTTCTGCCATGCCACATGGGTGGTGACGTCCCCACGGCCCGAGTTCACCCAAGGGTGAATGGTGGCAAACCCATAAAAATGGAGCAAACATTAAGCCTCGGAAAAGAGTCGCTGCCTGGGGAGCGCCAGGGAATGTCCGGAGCCGACGCTGGATATGACAGCATGCGATCCGTCGGTGGCAGGGTGCTGAGGAAGCGGGCCCCTGTCATTCAACAAAATACAGCCCCACCAGAACATCGGGAAGTGGAATCCCAAAACATGGCAGAAGATCAAAATGCCACTCCACCTGCTGGCTCGACCACCGTGAGGCGGACTGCCCGCGGGGAGCTCGCAACGCACGTATCGAGTGGAGCCGCGAAATGGATATTGAAGTAATGCGAGCTTTTTATTACGTGAACAATTGCGATGACAGACAACTTCCTGGTTGGAGATACTCCCTTTATACCGAGTTCAACAAGGGGCATCCGGAACTTCAGCTGACAGAAGGAAACATTGAGGATCATGAAAATGTCATATTACGAAAAGGCTACCTGACAGGACAGGAACTAGATGAGATCAAGAGAGAAATGGGCTATACAATCAATCAAGATCAGATTGTCGGAGATCATAATGAAGAACCTAACGAGCCGTTGGAGAGACCAGTAGAAACGGCAAGGGAACTGTCTGTCAACCGAACTGCTCACCAAGACTGCCCACAATATCGCCAACTGTATGACACGTTCTATAGCAACCTGTCGCAATACGAATCCACTGATCCGCTCAACCGCCCCATCCTTCCAAAATTGAAGTTCAACTCTACGGCCAAAAATAACATCGAGTGGCTCAACGAAATATTGGCAGAACACCTTAGCACTCAATGGACGTTGAAACAAGTCCACTTATCTCTGTACTGTGCTGCCATCACAGTAATAGGACAAAATGGGCAAAAGATCTACTTCCCCAGAACCAGTGAACAGAAAGTTACAAATGAAACTCCAGCCTGGAAAAGAAGATTAATGCAGGACGTCTATAAACTTCGTGGAAAAGTTGATGTCTTGGATGAGTTCCTGAAGGATAATAAATCGCGTAAAGTATTAAACAAAGTGCGGAAAATAGCCACATCCGCAGGGTTGGACCTGGAATCTCAACGACATAAAGATTTGATAGTTGATCTGAAAGATCGCTTGAGACAACAAGCTAAAGCGAAAGGTGCACGCCTACGAAGATACAACGAGTTATCAAAGCGAAAACAACGAAACGCTGAATATGTGAGAGACAGAAAGAAGTTCTTCAGAAGTCTTGAAAAGCCATCCGAAATCTTCTCCAGTCTGCATGCTGACATCAGCAATGACGAATTTCGGCAATATTGGAGTTCTTTATGGTCGGAGAGTGGTCAGTTTCAGAGAAATACTAGTTGGCTGAGGGACATTGAACACCATGCATCCGAAATCGTTGAGATGAAGACTGATATTTTCACAGTCGAGGAAATATCCAACATTATCAAAAACACTAGTAACTGGAAAGCGCCAGGACCCGATCGACTTCAAAACTTCTGGGTTAAACAGTTTCCAGCATGTTTCCAAAGTCTGGCTAGATGTTTTTCGGAAGCGCTGGAAGACCCCTTCAAGATACCGGCTTTCCTCACTCAAGGCAATACCTACATGCTCCACAAAAAAGGAGACCGTAACAATCCAGAAAACTACAGACCAATAACGTGTTTGTCAGTGGTGTACAAGCTGTTCACGTCGCTTGTGAATCATGCGATATATCGTCATTGTAAAGCCAATAATATTCTGGAGAAAGAACAGAAAGGCTGCTCTCGAGGGTCTGCAGGATGTAAACATCAACTCACTATAGACGCTGTAGTGCTAAAGCAAGCCCAAGCGAGAAGAAGGAATTTAAGTCTTTGTTATATCGACTATCAGAAGGCCTTCGATAAGGTGCCTCACGATTGGCTTGTGAAAGTACCGGAGATTTATAAGATCTGCCCGAAAATAAAAGCCGTGCTCCAACATCTTATGAGTACATGGATAACGAATATTCTGATAAATAACATCAATGCTGGAACCGTGAAAATATCGAGAGGGATATTTCAGGGAGATGCTCTGTCGCCGATGTGGTTTTGTATGGCACTGAATCCTCTGTCTACTCTTTTGAAAAACACTAACATAGGGTATAGACCAGCAATGAGGAATCCGCGAAAACTGTTCCATTTATTTTATATAGATGACCTGAAACTATTCGGCGAGAACCAAAAACAACTTCACTCGTTGATAGATATAGTGCGCTCCTTCAGCAAAGACATTGACATGTCTTTCGGTCTCGATAAATGCGCCATAGTCAACATCAGGAAGGGTAAAATGGAGAACACTCAGGAACAACTTCAGGACATCCACATGTTGCCAGAAGAGACCTACAAGTATCTGGGCATTCCTCAAAATCAACGGATTGACCACACCCATTTGAAAGCTGAGTTCACTGCGAAATATAAAAACAGGGTAACCAAAGTGCTCAACACCAAGCTGTCGGCTAAAATCCAGATCGATGCCTTGAACTCTTGGGCTACGCCTGATCTGACCTACACTTTCGGAGTCTTGAAGTGGTCAGATGCTGATCTGAATGAGTTGGACCAACTCACCCGTCGCCTAATGTTAAAAGTTCTGGTGTCTGAACACCAATGCATAGGTGAAAAGGCTTTATCTACCCAGAAGAGATGGCGGACGAGGTCTGTTGAACATCTATAAACTCTGCAGAACCCAGGAGAAAAACTTGAGACAGCGACTGCTCGAGTCTGAAGATAGCCTGATGACAACAGAGGATAAGGGATACACACCTCTGAACCTACAACACAGAGAACTGACATTCGATATCACCACGAGAAGCGAAGATATAGGTATATAATTCGACTATTTCGTATTCCTTATTCTTAAATTGATATGTGAAATTTCGTGGGAGTGGAATAAAATTTTGGAAGAAAAGACGTTAATTCATTCCTTCAAGCGACGTTTCGCAACTTTATTGTTGCTTCTTCAAAGCTCTACAATAAAACACATAGATAATATAAACTTTAACAATAAAGTCACACAAAGATACCTCGGAAGCGGTGGACGTCCCTCAATCTTCCATTCAAGAACTTGCAAACCTCGAAATTTCATTTAATAAACATTAGCACACGTCAGTTAATTTCTTTTTCAAATGATAAGATTAATCAATAATTTATTTACGTGCTTCGCTGGCGTACAGATGTAACAAAACTGGTTCACTCATTGTCGAACGTACCGAAATATGGGACGCCCCCGCCCCCTCAAGTAAAATATAACAGCGCTGAAATAAATAAATAAAACACACAGTTGATCAAAAATACAATGTGAACAATAACTATAACTGTTTGCTTGGGTTTAAGTGCTATCTACCACAACATTCTTAATTTATTTTCCCGACGCAGGTTTTAGACATTTTACGGTTTGATTTTTTATATTATAGTTTTTGTTCACATTGTATTTTTGATCAACTGTGTGTTTTATTTATTTATTTCAGCGCTGTTATATTTTACTTGTGGGGGCGGGGGCGTCCCATATTTCGGTACGTTCGACAATGAGTGAACCAGTTTTGTTACATCTGTACGCCAGCGAAGCACGTAAATAAATTATTGATTAATCTTATCATTTGACAAAGAAATTAACTGACGTGTGCTATTGTTTATTAAATGAAATTTCGAGGTTTGCAAGTTCTCGAATGGAAGATTGAGGGACGTCCACCGCTTCCGAGGTATCTTTGTGTGACTTTATTGTTAAAGTTTATATTATCTATGTGTTTTGTTGTAGAGCTTTGAAGAAGCAACAATAAAGTTGCGAAACGTCGCTTGAAGGAATGAATCAACGTCTTTTCTTCCAAAATTTTATTCCACTCCTACGAAATTTCACATATCAATATAAGTATATGGCGGGAACAAGCTCTGCACGGCAGATTTCCCAAACACCTTGAGGGGGAAAATGTCGATAGATTAGCTTCTTGGTCGTGATTGAATGCGGGACAATTGTATCCTGAAACTGAGAGATTCCTGACGGCTATCCAAGACCGAGTTATAAGAACTCGCAACTATGAGAAACACTGTTTGAAGCTGAACGTGGAGGACAAATGCAGGAAGTGCGGCGCAGTTGGTGAGTCTATCGAACATATAATAGCAGGTTCTCGACAACGCATATCTGGGCCGACACAACCAAGTGGCAAAAATTGTTCACCAGCAGTTAGCTCTTAGACAAGGTTTTGTGGATACTTGTCCGCCATATTATAAGTATCAACCTAAAGCAGTGTTGGGAACGGATCAGTGGACTACAATAGACCGGACCTTGTATTCATTGAGAAGGATCAGAAGTATGGGGTGATAATTGATGTGGCAGTACCATTGACTCATAACATCGGAAGAACGGAGTCGGAAAAAATAACGAAGTACGAGAACTTAGCAATAGAACTGAAGAATATGTGGCTATTGTCGAAGGTCACTATTTTGCCGTTGGTGATTTCGGCTGAGGGAGTTATGTCAAAATCATTCAAGAGAAATCTTCAAAAGATCGAATTATCCCAAAGAATCGCGGGATGTGCACAGCAGGGCAGCAGGCTGTAGCTTTGCAAACCTGTCACATCGTGCGGAAATTCCTGAAGTAGTGGAAGGAACTGAAATGTTTTTTCACTGGTTCATAGAAGTAATACCAGCTCGAGCGGAGACCGGGAGGCATTTTTCCGTTCCCTATACAGTCAGCGCGACAGGTCGCTCTCACCGTATAGGAAACGGAATGCACAATGGAACTCCGTTTCCTGGCATATATGCGCGATGTCCTCACTGCCCTGTTAGTCTTCTGGGTCCCGATGGGACAAATTGCAAATTATTAATAAAGGTAGAGTCTACCACATTTTACCTCTGTGAACCTTTTTGTAGTCGCGGTTTTTTTTTTCAGCAAACCTCTCGTAAGTCGATCATATTTTCATTTTTCTTGAATCAAACACTCCTTTTTGTAAAATGCAATCATAAAAACAATCTGGGAGAAATGAGAAAACATGATTGTCATACCAACATAAACATGACTGAAAATCGCATTTTTTCAAAGTATTAATACCCTCCCGAATTTTTCAGAATCGGTTGATACAACCATATGAAGTATGAAAATGCAATTGTCCGACAAAAAAATGTGGCGATTTCCTTGTCTGACAAATGGAAAACGAAGATTTTTTGGGATAAAAAATTTCAGTTGTTGCCGATATAATATTGCCAGTAGTGATGGAGTGTTTTTTGTGCAGAAATTTAAAAAATATCCATGGCTTTAAAACGAAAAGGGAGGAAGTGACATCCTTAAACTGTGCAAAATATTCTTGGCATCAAGAGAACATCATAATCACAAATATAAAGATGTCATTCTACCCGACGATTGGTGTGATACTTTTACTGGATACCATTCGTCTTGTTACAATGAATTCAATGTGAGGAAGGAGTATTTTCATTGTTTTTTTTTAGATTTGAATAAAAATGTCAGTAAACAATTTGAATTATACACTTTCAATCGAAATCAATAGTTTCATTTCAATAATAATCGAAAAAAGATTCTGAAACAAAACCAAACAACTAGGGATTTGCCGCATTTTATATGGTGGACAGTTGTTTTTTCTATGAAACGAATCTGTCTAAAATATAAATTCATTCTTGTCCGACAAATATTAATTAATTTGAAAACTCAAAAAAATCGTCGATTTTCATCTGTCGGACAAGAAAACATCAACATTTTTTTGTCGGACAATTGCATTTTCATATTTCATATGGTTATATGAACCGATTCTGAAAAAATCAGGAGTGTATATTAATACACTCCTGATTTTTTCAGAATCGCATTTTTTAAATTATTAAATTTAAAAAATGCGATTTTCAGTCATGTTTATATTGGTATAGACAATCATGTTTTCTCATTTTTCCCAGATTGTTTTTTATGATTGCATTTTACAAAAAAAGAGTACGTATGATTAAAAAAAATGAAAATATGGTCGACTTACGAGAGATTTGCTGAAAAAAAACCGCGACTACAAAAATGTTCACAGAGGAAAAATGTGGTAGACTCTGCCTAATAAAGCTATACAGGAAGTAAGAAAACTTTATTAATAATTTGCAATTTGTCCCATCAGCACGCAGAAGACTATAACAGAGCAGTGAGCACATCACGCATATTTGCTAGGAAACGGAGTTCCATTGTGCATTCCGTTTCCTATACGGTGAGAGCGATCTGTCGCGCTGACTGTATAGGGAACGGAAAAATGCGTCCGGGAGCGGTACGCGGACAGGCGATCGAGGCCTTTATTCTTGAAAACCAGGGAGTAGAATGATCGAGAGAACGGCGACGTGGCCCTACTGATTAGTGGGGCCACGTCACCGTTCTCTCGATCGTTCTACTCCCTGGTTTTCAAGAATAGAGGCCCAAGTGTCTCGACTCAAGGTCGCCCGGTTTTGGAGGCCCGGTCTTTAAACTGCTGCGAATTTCAAGATTTTTATTTTCGTAAATTCTGGCTTGTCCCGGGGGCTTGTTGGGTGGTGTTGAGTTCCTTGTTTCTTCAGAACATTAGTCTAATCACACTGCGCGCGGTGCACACCCAGTTGTTGTGACTGGCTATTTGCTGGGGTCATTTTGGGGCAACGCACGACGTGTGAGCTTCGTGACTCGCCACGACATTTTGGCGGATGCGCCGCGCTGTTTTCCGGTTCTTCGTGAATTTTGACTTGTCTCTCCGCTTATCTGGGAGTGTTGCACCCCTTATTTCTTCGGCGCATTAGTCTGAGCTTACCCCTCGAGGTAGACATCCAGTCGGTGCGATCGGCTATAGCTGCTAGAGTCATTCTGGGGTGGAGCGCGGCCTGTGGGCTTCGTGACTCGTCACGAAATTTTGGCGGATGCGCCGCGCTGTCTTCTGGTTTTCTTTTTTTCGTAAATTTTGGCTTGCCCCGTCGCTTCCTGGGCAGTGTTGAGTTCCTTGTTTCTTCAGCACATTAGTTTGGTCACACTGCGCGCGGTGCACACCCAGTTGTTGTGACCGGCTGTTTGTTGGGGTCATTTTGGGGCAACGCACGGCCTGTAAGCTTCGTGACTCGCCCCGACATTTTTGGTGAATGCGCTAATCCCTCCGACCGATCGAATTCTCGGTTATCTATTCGACCGCGGATTAATTGTTCGAGTGGGAAATATTGTAGTGTTGTCTTTTCTCATTGTTCATTTGTTATAATTGGATTGTCATTTTCTATCACCGCTTATTTTCCGTCTGTCTCACCTGCTCACCCCGTTATCCCGCAACCGTTTTCATCTCTTTTCATAATATCAGTAAGGCTTTTGTAACTTTCATACTTGCATTCAATTGTTTAATAGTTGATCTTTGGAAACAGTTTAGTTGTTTAGTACTTTGATTTTGGGTATTGCATACATTATTTAGTTGAGTTTGCATTGTATTACATTTTAGTTTCACATTATAGTTGTTTAAGGTTTTACTTGTTTTATTATCCCAACAACAGCTAGAAATATCTAATCAAGAACAAACCTATCAATCGCTAACGCCTTAGATTGAGCCGAACCCTTCTCCAACTGTCTAAAAGCTACCCAGGCAGGGGCTCGAAGTGAAACTTTTTATAAAGGAGTCACAACCTTTCAGAACCCATTGTGGCTGGCGCCCGAGCGATTATATTTCCGCCGACAATAGCCAATAGGTAAAGAAATCCAGTCACAATTGATTTGACAAGCCCATTGGTGATCCACGGTTTCAGTTTTTTTCCCTTCTTTATCTCACAAGGTTTGATGATCGTTGTATTAGTTATATGTGTAGGTACCCAATTTTTCAAAGAAATCATCAAAGGAGGACTGGGTATCATTGTTATTGAGAGCACTTACCCGTTCATTCGACAAGTCTTCATTGAGTTTTTTATAATCGATTACCTTCACAGGACAACTAGTTGTGCTGTTCTTCCACATTCTTATATTCCGGAAAATTTATATAAATAAAAGGCGAAAAATGATCCGTTATGGGCGTACGGAATGTAATCGATTTAAAGCCATCACATTTATTATTCATTGACTCGTTGTAAAACAATGTGCAATTTGGAATGGAGAAATCTCGAATTGTTTCTGATAAAAAAAATAATATCAGCTATGTCCTCCAACGAATCTATATGAATTAGAAGTTCATCGAAGTGCTTACGAAGACCCCATATATTCAAATGCACAATTCCCAGACCGCAACATGACTTGTAATGTCATCAACTAGTTCAGTATCCACTTTCTCGCCCTCATCCATCTCACTCAGAATTTCTAACATAATCGTACATTCAGCAAAAACAACCAAAAACAAAGCCACACATGCATCGCCCGACAACCACGGATCCGCAGTAAAAACAATTTTTGTTTCAACTGTAACAACAACAATCAACAGAAAGATACAAAATTATCACGCTAACATGACTGATAGTGAACATAACATTATATAAATCTAAATCAGCCTGCACTTATCTCACTAAAATAAAACGATACAAAAGAAATTTGTTCGTACTAATCTTATTTAGAAACTAATCAAATGTTCTTCGGATTTAATGATAACCACTCTATCCTGGATCTTGGCGAAAATTCTCCCATCATTTGTCCATACCTGTTTCAAGCCTATCTTCTCTACGGTCCTATTGAATATTGTGACTCGATTCTGTGTCAGATCCTCTCTAATAACTACGCCAGTGCCCTTCAGAAGTTTCTTCGCACTGTAGGTATATTTTCTGCCTCAGTTGGTGATTTTTCAATTTCAAGTAATGGTTGGTGGATTCCGATTCGGGAAAATGTTATAGGTGACATAAGAGTTAATCCACTTTTTCTGAGGTTTTCTTCGATGATATTGTGAGAAATTGTTGGGCAAACATTCGAGAGAATCAATCTAGTGGATGGTGTGATTAATCGACGGACTTTGAGGATCTGCTGGTTGAAACCGATTTCTCCTCGCACACTCGGTTGTTCGACATTTAGGAAGAGAAAATGCTATCTTTTGGCTGAACTTTAGTTCCGAGAGCAATGATATATTCCTGAATTTTCACTTCCTCAATTGCGGTGAAAATAATGGCTTGATCTTTTGATGGGAATTTGAACGTTGTAACTGCTGTTGCGTAAGACTGAGTTGAGGGAATTGAAGATATTTTTTTATATATATTCTGTAGTAAGAAGTACTCGCTATTTCAATGTTAATCATGTTATCAAGTTGATATTTTGTCATCACTCTCTTCTGGGTGGGATATACAAATTTAATCCTCCTCACGGCTGAAGTAAAAATATGAAAGAGGAGAAATTTAACACAGATGGAGAAATATCGGCTTTTCATCGTTAGCACAAGACACCTGATTCACGTCTTTTCGGTATCGCCGTTTTAACTCGACCCCATCCAGATTATTCCTATCATTTTTCATTTTTTCGTCGAATTTTATCAGGTGAAATTGAGAATAAATATAAATGACGCGTTTTATTGAAAAAAACATAGGAATACTTTTATTTTTTTGAATGATCGATTCTTTCGAAAATATGAACCATTTATATTTTACGAGTGGTTTATAGTATTTAAGCGTGGATTTATGAGTCGGCTACTCTGTAACTTTTATACCAGGAGAAATATTGAATAAGTTTTGATCAAGGAACATGCTTCATGAATAGATTCCAGAATTCAGTTCATTCAATACAACTGTTCCGAAGATATGATCAGAAAAGTGTTTTTTTTTCATGGATTTTCGATACCCTGTATTTTTCGAAGCGAATTTCGAAAAATGGTATCAGAAAAAAGTAATCCGTTTGATGAGAGGAGTCTACAGTTTAAATATTATATGTACAAGTCAAAGACTCACCCTGTATTCGAATCTAAATTTTCGTTCATACCTTTAAATCTATTTGGATCAACCTGTAAACTTTTAAGGGTAATCTTTAATGGTGTCATTTACAATTTTAGAAAGAAGTTTGTTCATTCTTTCTTCATCATCATAATCAGCACTTTGAGAATGGTTTATTTCTCGACGTTGAGGTTCAATTCAAGTTTTGATATACAAGATCTCGATAATCATTAGAGAGATTGTATGGCTCTGTATGGTACCTTTCTTTATGATGTTTAGAATCATAATGTTTTTCAACTTTATGATAACCTATCTGGAGTCTGGAAGATACTTTGGTATGGCTCCGTGGTTTTTAGGTTGGCTGTCACCTATCACATCTTCACCTGCCTTTGAATTATCCCCCAGTTTGTTATCTTGTATTTCTGCAATGGAATGAATTTGGAAAAGATTTCTAAAGCCCTCCGCGCCGTCACTATCTGAGTTTTCTTCTTTTGACTGCGAAAATAGTAATTTTCCTATTTATTTGCCATTATTGGGGATCCATAATTGGTAGCTACGATGTGCTAGAGAGGTTTACCAATAAGGGTATATGCAAAATTCCAGTGGATGTTGTTTCTTTCAATTGAAAAACTCTGAACCCAAAAAGTTGCCCGAATCAGATGAATTAATAATAATAATAATTTTATTACAGACATCATATGTACACATAAGATAACATAAACAATATCATATAATAATTTAACCCATCAAACTATTACATGGGGAGTCAATTTAGCAAAGAATTAGCCTTTATAGGATATAAATTACAATTTGTACACAAACAGACAATACATTGTAAAATTCGACACAAAAACACCTATAAATTCTCCAATTTAAACTTCCAAAATTCTTCCATATCATAATATGCTTCCTGGATTAGAAATTTCTTCAATTCATTTTTCATTCTGGTTTTATCCAATATTTTGAAGCGATGTGGTTCCCGGTTGTATATTAACAGTGCTTCGTGGTTTGTACTCATTTGAGATGCTGACACCCTATGATAGGGTGTGGCTAGTTTATCAGCATTTCTGGTTCCATACTGATGGAAATCTCCGTTCTTTGAGATGTTTTGAACATATTCATGAACATACATTATGCAGGTAAGTATATACAATGATAAGTGTCATAATATTTCCTTCATTAAAATGAATCCTACAGCTGTCTGTCTTCTTCAAACCATTGATGATGCGTAGTGCATTTTTTTGTTTTGTAAAAATTTTCTTGCTTTCAGGTCTTCCTCCCCAAAACAGTATGCCATAAGTGATCAAGCTGTGGAAGTATCCAAAGTGTTTGGCAGCCGACTTTCCTGCAAGTTGTTTCGTTCCTCGGATGGTGTATGTAGCGAATGGGAGTTTATGTATCAGATATTCAATATGAGCGTTAAATTTCAGATCTGGTTGAAGAAATATTCCCAAAAACTTCAGTTTGGCATCCTCTGCTGGGCGGGTCTGAAATGTAAGATATTTAGTTTTATTCTCATTCATAACAAGGTTATTTGCCGCGAACCACGTTTCGGCTTGTTTCAGTGTTGGGTTGGATTTTTCTTTCAGCTCACTCTCACTGTCACCTTTATTGAGAAAGGAGGAATCATCAACATAAATTGTTTTCGAATCAGACTTCACATTAGCAGGTGAGTCATTTATATAGACTAAAAACAGTGTAGGTCCCAAAATAGATCCCTGGGGTACTTCATGTGTTATTTCCCTCCAATCGGAATGTCCACCCCCCACACTCACCTTCTGAAATCTGCCTCTCAAGTAGCTGTCTACCATTTTCAGAGCTGTACCTCTTATCCCATAGTATTGAAGTTTTTCCAACAATATGTCATGCTTTATTGAGTCAAATGCCTTACTCAAATCAATGGCCATCAGTTCACACTTCTTGCCCCCATCAAAACCATCCGCAATGTTATGCAATAAATCTGTTATTGCTGATTGGGTGGATTTTTTTTGTTGGTATCCATGTTGTTCTTTGCATACTATTTGATACTTTTGGAAGAAGTTGGTCATTCTGTCCTTAATCACAGTTTCGAATACCTTCGAAAGCACCGGAAGGATGGAGATTGGTCTATAGTTGTTGGGTTGATCTTTATCCCCTCCCTTATATATGGGTGTAATCTTGGCCATCTTCAGTTGGAATGGAAAATAACCTTCATCGAAACATTTGGTTATTATAGTGCTCAGTGGTGCAGCAATACTTGGAAGAATTTTTCTCAAAACACTCGAACTCATACCATATATGTCGGTGGAATTTTTAGATTTAAATTTCTTGCATAATCTCATTATTTCATCGGCATTGACTTCTCCAAGGAATATCGAATTTCCAATATATTTATTCGTATTTTTCTGTAAACCCGAAGCAGTAACTGAGCACTGAATACGTCCATGTTCACCAGCGGCTCCAACATTTACCAGGTAATCGTTCAGTATTTCCGGGTCCATGTGTTCAGAAAACGATTTTTCCTTCATAGTTGTTCCCCTTTTTATGATGTCCCACACTGCTTTGTTCTTATCAGTGGCTTTTTCGATTTTTTTGGCATTTTCTGCTCGTTTTATTTCCATAATTTTTTCCCGGTATTCCTGCTTACATATGTTGTAGGCATTCCTGCTGTTAGAATCTTTCTTAACAGATAAAATCGTGGAAAGAGCATCTAGACGATTTTTCAGGTTCCGAATTTCATTATGAAATTCGGAAATTAGGAATTATCCTTTTTATATTGGACTTTTTATGAATTTGTTTACTGGCCATCACCAGGATTCTTCCCTTAATGCACTCATAAACAGTTCAACGTTCCGAGTTCCCATATTTCTTACTTTTTTTAATTCATTTGTTTCAGGTTTTTGTGATCTACTGGCACACTTCATGATTTGTCCTCTATGGTCTGAAATATGAGGTTCCACACTGTAAGCTACATAATTGTGTTTTATATTTGTATAAATATTATCTATTAATGATGTTGATTTATTTACCACTCTTGAAGGTTCCCTAAATATGGCATGCAGATCCAGATCCTCCATCACCTCCAGAAGATCTCTACTGACTTTGGTACTTTTTGTCACATCAATGTTGAAATCTCCGGCAATATATACCTCGTCATAGTTCAAATTTGTTTCAGCAAGCTCATCCAGACAGGCTTTTAGTCCAACAAAGAATGTATCCACTGACCCATTAGGTGGTCTATAGACGCCAATGATCACTGCTCTACACGGAAAGAAATCTATCCTCAAATCAAGAAGCCCAATATTCTTGAAATATTAGAGTTGTTTCAAGTATATATAGAATCAAAACAAGTAAAAAGGGGAATTTTGTATACTTGGAATGAATTTATTTTACTCAAAAAACATATACTTGATTGAAGAATGAAATTCTCCATCGGAGTAAATTATTTATTCAATCCAAACTATTCACTTTTATCAGTTCAAGAGTACTTCTATATTTCAGGTAACTATATGATATCTTGACTTCGAAAATATAATATTCTCAGTTCGAGAATTGGAATATACTCATTCCATGTGTTATATTCAAGAAATTAGTTTTCTTGAAATAATAATTTTGATTGACATGAAATAATGAATTGACATAAAATTATGAATTGAATAATTAATTAATCAATCAATAATGATTCGAGAATATTTCGCCAAATGGAATAAAATCGAAAATGAAATATTGCTAGGATAACGTTCAGATTTTAGATTATATGTGTACGATAAGTTAGAAATCTGAAAAAAGTTACCATTGAGATAGATAGACTCTCCTTTCAAAATATATACATTGTATGGATTGAAATATGAAGTTGATATTATAAAAAAATTGTGAAAATATAATTTGAAAGAAATTTTCAATTAGGTACTTTTCACAAATCGATTTATAATAAAATTATGTGATGAAACATTATAGAAAAAAAATCGCCAAATCTATTACACTCTGTATAACATTTCTCTTAGTGTAATTCCATAATTTTGAAAGGGAAAGAAAGGAGTTGAAAAATTCATCGTATTTGTAAATTTAAGTGAAATGACATGCATTCACTCGATCCAAGTGTAATTTTCAGTATATACTAAGATGCCAATTCTTCTTCCGGTAGTTAGGCAACATGCATGAATAAAAGAAACCGTGATCCGATTGCGAGCAGTTTCATCGTAATCCAAGTATATAAATTTCTCCATCCACTAGATCCAAGTGAATTATTCGACAATATACGGTCTTTGGGTTAACAATGCTAAACCTCTTTACTTCTGTATTTATGCAAATAAAGTATTGGTATTGAATGTGGTGTCGAAATCGTTCGAGGATGTCACAACCCCAGAAAAGGCCTAGTATTGATAAGGGCACCCTTACTTGTTGATTTTGACTTCGATTTCATTATATAGGCATTAAACTTGAGACTGTGAATTATCTCAAAAACTATCAACTTTAGAAGGATATGTTTCAAGTGAAAAATGTTAGATATCACATCTTGTTTTCACCTTAACCTTTTCAAGGTTATTTCAGAGCTAACTTGATTCTTAATGATTTATTATTGAAGAGAATGTATATCTAATTTTTCCATATTCTGCTACATATATAAGTATGTAGTATGAAATATTTCGTTTCGAGTGAATTTTCATAAGGGTATCAAAGTATCCTAAAAATGTTTCTTGAAAAATGTAAACAGAAATCATCAAATCTGGAACATTCAGAAATTCCAAAATTTCGAAAAAAAAATGTAGAACAATTCTATATAACTAAAAATTCAAGTGAAACTATATCGATATGTATTTGCCAAAGTAACGTAAGTCACCAAAAACGATTTTGAAAATAGTGTTGAACTTTCGTTTCTTTGACGGGCATGATTAAAAATATTCTGGACATACGTTTTTAAAATACTCAAAAATTAGGGTTTAAAGTATTTTCTAGGCTTACTACACTTTGGCAGTACCTTCTTAACAATAAAAGCTTTACGTTAATGGAAAAACATGATTTTCACCAAAAATGTCACTTACGTTACTTTGGCAGAAATGCATCGATATATTACTAATCTTGGCAAAATTTTCATTCACTTGGCTTGAGTAAGATATTCAGCGATAAACTATAATACGCCAATTCTCCTTCCGGTAGTTAGGTTTTGTCGTAATCCAAGTATATGAATTTCTCAATCCACTAGATCCAAGTAAATTATTCAACAATATACTAAAAAGCGCCCTCTATTCAGTGCGTAAAAGGGGATATCACTCTCGATCTTGAATCGACTTGTTCATATCGCGTCTTTCGTCCCAGTTCAGTGTATTGAAGAAAGTTTAACCAATTTTTAGTGAAATGTGGAAAAATTATTGGGACAATAAGGATGCTCGGGCAGTGTTAGCAAGCTATTTCAAGGTAAGATATGTTAGCTATGTATTGATTTAAATTTATATTGAGATTTAAAAAAAAACTTTATTTCTACTTTTAATCTTATACGTTTTGAATCACCAAGCTGTTTTCTTTTTCGATAAATTTAATACTTGAAATACTCTAAGTGCGCATCTCTTACATTTCTGAGAACATTCATTTTCAAAAATCCTATTACATTAGGATTATCAATTTTTCAGAACAAGATATTTCCTTATAGCTCTCAAAAAATCTCAATGATCATGATCTCATACCTACCTTAGGAATGAAAACTGATTTCAAGGAAAATTAAAGGGATGAATTCTGAAGCAAGTGAAATATTTTTTATTTTTATGAAATGAATTCGCTTTTACTACTTCTAAAAATGATTTTTCGAATTACACAGTACTGTACGAGCATCGTTAAATAAAAAAAGAGCGATAATCAACCAGTTATACCATATTTTCTTATGTAACTCACGAATTTTGAATTATTAGATTGAAATGGTCTCGTACACTGTTGTATCTTTTTTGGGGGGAATACCTCATCATATCACTCATTATAGAATGCGGATAATAATTCATAGGATACAGAATTTATAAGCATTTTTCTTGCAGAGGTTTGGAGATATGGAAAATATTATCCAAGAGCAGAGGCAGAAAACAATACAATGGAAAGGAACGATGCCGCCCTAATTGTTGGTTTTGGGACAGTTTCTATTAGAACCGAAAAGCTTTTTGATTATTGTTGAAAACCTCTACCATCAGTTCTCCTCTGCACGTAAGGCATTCAAAATTATTTTCAAATTGTTTCACGTTTTGAATGTTAATTATCCCGTTCAGTGCCAGTACCTTTATGTGATTATACTGCGATGTGTACCTATATAATTTTTTTATTTGTGGTTCTTCTGATATTTCTTCTGTTGTTGATTGTATACTTATTTATATGTGATAATATTTTTAGGATTCTGATTTTTCATATGGTTTTTATTTGTGGTATGTACTTATTTTTTCACATCAGTTATTATTGTGTTCATTTGTGCCTAGTCCAGTTGATTATTTGTTGAATTTTCTCTATTTGTTTTCAGTGATCACTTTTATACTTTTGTTTGTTTATAATTATTTCAGAAGTATAATAAATTTGTTTTCAATTCTTATATAAGCCTCGTTTTATGAATATAATCCTCATCCTGAAATCACAGCAATGTTAAACGATTAGCGTATTTCAAATAATTTCACTATTTGTCAAAACAAGCATAAAATAAATCTCATTATTCAACTTGAGAATATAATATACTGAAACTGAATATTCAGAATTCTCATTGGTTCAGAGTGAGAATATAAATGGTTTTGACCAAACAGGTATTTACTTCTTGTAAGTAGACCGAAAACTAAATCTGAAGTTAATATTCACTCAAAACCATTATTGAATGAAATTTGATTTGAAAATATGATATACTCAATTTAACAATTTTCTGATGTTGGATTGAGTGAAATTATTGAGTTCATTCAAGTATTTGGTATCTTTGCTTCGAACGAAGAAACTACTGAGATTAAGATGTACAATAATTCCATTTGAGATTATGTTTCCCTTAGATGAAATATTTCGAATACTCATTTCAAAATTCTCATTTTACTCACAAGGAATATATGAATATTCTTGAATCAATAATACGTGATTTATTAAATTCAAGTATATGATATACTTAGTCGAAAGAATTATTTTATTTGAATTCGGAGAATAAGGTATACTTGAATCGACTAAATCTTATTCTTGCTCATATATGAATCTATCATTTACTTCAATCAAATATTATCCACTTGGTACGAGAATAGATTTCTTTCCGTGTACGGACCCTCTCAACAATCCCCGTTATTTCTATATGGCCTTCCACCGAATACTCTTGAATAAAATGCAGTTGTTCTGTTATAAAATGCCTATTATGCAGTATTAGAACTCCACCATATCCATTTTTTCTTGAGAAGTGTGCACCCACCTTGAAATTTTCCACTGCTAATTGTGTCGTATTCACATCTGGCATCCAATGCTCCGTCAATACAGCAATATTTATTTCCTCCTCATCTAGGAATTGTTCAATATGATCAATTTTGTCTTTTATTGATCTGACATTTAAGTTTAATATATTAAAAGTTTTCCCTGTGATTTTTTCCTGCTGTTCGAAAAAATCTGTATCTTCTTACATTTACTCCTTTTGGCAGAATTCAGGCTTACTGATTTTCTCCAACTCATCGAAATCTACCCCCACTTTGAAAGATCTACTGGAAGAATCCTCTTTTGAAATTGGCTCAACTATACATTGTTTTCCTGGAATATTCTTGGAGAGATAAGCGAGCAAGTCCCCCCTACTGCAAGTCTTAATAATTTTTCCTACATATAGCCAGGCAGTTTTTTCCACGCCTTTGAACGCTCCGGTACTGTCAATATTTGATCCTTGAATTTTCATGTTATTTTTATCCTGATGTCCGTTGCTCTCTTTTTTCTTCATAACTTTGTTTGTAGAACCTTCGAGGTTTGAATCAATTTTCAGAACTTTACTTCTAGTTTTATTTTTTTTTGTTATCACTGTGAATTCTTCCAAATTTTCATCACTATTCACTTTGGGAGCAACGGAAATGTCGGGTTTATTTGTTTTGATATTTTCATTGACATTTACATTACCATTATTCGTCAATTTAGAGTTCTCCGAGTTTTTCGGGAGGTTGGGAACTCCTCTAATAGATGGCGCTTCAGTGGTTTGATTCTCAATTTTCTCTAGGAGAGAAATGTATTTTTTAAGAAACTCTATTTTGTCAAATAATTCCCTAATCAGAGTATTCTTTTCCTCAACTAACATACCTAGATATTTTATGTTGAGGTTTTCTTTGATATTTTGCATTCCGTTGCTTTCGACATATTTTTGATTATGATCAATGCATTGATTTTCTGAGCATTCATATAATGCCTCACCGGAATCAAGTCGTTGTGTACTGGAACTATCGGACAGGACTTCATTTATGCCAGATAATGGAAGTTTCAGTGTCTGGATTACGTTTTCCTTCTCTTCACTTTCGAAACTTTTCAAGGTTAGGTCATCACAACAGACTATATTTCCTTTTTCATCCACAAACATTCCAGAAATTTTCAGAATGCAGCTATGGTGATAAGCACTACTACATTTATTACATTTAACGAACATTTTCACTTCTTTGGTACACTTTTTACAGATATTTTCGGCAGCATTATTAATACGTGGAGCCATCTAAATAGTTTTCTGCTCTAATGCAAAATAAAATCAAAAAAAGTTGATTAAAGTGTTATATTCCTCGTTTTTACAATTTTTTCACACTAAACTCAGTATTTTTGAATTCAACATAACAAGCTCTTTCAAAATCTGTAAAAATATATAGTTTGTCCCATTTAAATTGAAGAAGTTGATGGCGTTTTTTTATGGAAGTATATTATTAACAAAAAAATGTACATCAAATGCATTTTGTTCCATTGCACTCACCTGCAATTTTTCATAAATATCTTCCTTTTTTTAAAGATATTTACTCTGTTCCATTCTTCATTCCAACCCTGTATATTCAGTTATAATAATGGACCAAATACCAAAATCAAATCGCCCTGTAGCTCTTGAACTAGACACCGTAGCAACTTGGGGTTTACAGCAATTAATGTTTCTCGGAAAAAGAGAACACGACTTGTATATTTCTTTTTGACTATCTCTCATAGTTCAGGAGCGTTAGTACACCAAAACAATGGAATCTGGCCACCCTGTACGTACTTCCCCTATTTTGTAAAGGTATCTTTGTAGATTCAAAAATATTTTTCTAAATTATATTCGAAATTTAAAATAATTAGGTATTTATAAGAGTGTTTGCAAAGAATGTTCATTGGCTTACGTGGATCAAACAGGTAGAAATTCCCTAACGAGATTAATTTTCAACAACCGATTGTAATTCTCCAATCCTCGAACATATAAATATTGGCAACCACCCAATAGACACACTGAGAGAAACGTTTATTTGTGGTTAATAAAATCAGGTAATCACAAACTAATATCAGCTTTGAATAGGGCCCAACAAGTTTCATACTAACGTTTGAAATGTTAAATTTCCGTGAATAAATGATTTGTTGTATATTAAACAATCATATCTTGTTGAGTAGCACTGTTATGCTTTCTAATAACAGATATCTCTTTGTAAGCAGCAACATATTTGTTTACGTCGAACTTATCACATATTGTATAATAAATATATTCATTAACTCAATATATAAATGATAATGTGAAATAAATGATGAGTTTGTATTGTACTCGAAAATTACTCCATAATATTGATATATTTTGTCATATCATAATTCTCTTTGCTTTGAACAAACGATCAGTTTATATTGTACCTCAGATAGTTCTACAGGGTCTTTCACGAGGAACCTCACCCATATTTATACGGGAAACTACTGAACGTATTTTCATGAAATTCAGCACTTATAAGTATTTCACGATGCTGATGAAATCTAAAATATTTTCAAGGCATGAGCACCTCCGGTTTTTCCGGAAATGACGTCAACTTCCGTTTTTCAAATTAGAACACCATTTTTTTATTGCAGAAATAGATTCCTTAGAAAATTTCAAGTTATTTTGATGTAACATTTTTCAGTTTTGGTTGGAAAATTCTCTCTGAGCGGGAAAATTCGAAAAAAAATCGAAAATAGAGCTCCGCTGAAACAGGAATAACTTCGAGGTTTTTGATTGGAAAATTTTCATTTTTAGGATTTTTCAAGATGTAAGGTTGATGTATCCACTTTGAAAATCGAAATCGCGATTCATGATACAGGGGGTGAAAAAATCGCTTTCAAAGTTAGGGATGACAAAATCGTGAAAAATCCATTTTTTCAAATTAGAACCCCATTTTTTTATGGCAGATATTGAATCTACGTTAAAAAATAATGTGAGTGTATGCATCACACCCTTGCCCTAAAGTGGATATTTTCTGAGTTATTCACAAAAAACTGTTTTTCGTCTTGAATTTTCAGCTATTTCTTTTCCCTTCACGCCAAAAAGATGAAATTTTCAGGAACTGTTACTTAAACCATGTTTTAGATTTTACTACCCTAATATGCAAGAGAAAAAAGTTACAGGTTGTTCCTAAATAGATGGCGAATTTGGATTCGAATTTGTATCGGAAACCTCTTTATTTCAACTAATCGGCCATCGGTTTTCTCTCCAGTGATAAATAAATAATTCCTTATGAACCATATGCAAAAACTTACCATGTTTTACATTCTTTTTTTTAATAATAGATATCATTAATTACTTCTGCCAAATTCCTCTTTATTCAGTAGCATTTTGTGTTTAATATTAATTTGGTGATAATTCGTATTAAGTTATAAAATCGATCACTATGCCTAATTTTACCAATGAAGATTATTCAAATCTCATTCTACTTCATGGAGAATGTAATAAAGTTGTAGATAGAACGATTCGACTGTTCATTGAGAGGTTTCCTGACCGACCCAGACCAACGAGAGATACCATTAACAGAACCATGACAAACTTGAGAAATGTCGGATCTTTCGTTAAGAAAACTATGAAAAATCTACAGCATGGTTCAAATAACAGTTCCTGAAAATTTCATCTTTTTGGCGTGAAGGGAAAAGAAATAGCTGAAAATTCAAGACGAAAAACAGTTTTTTGTGAATAACTCAGAAAATATCCATTTTAGGGCAAGGGTGTGATGCATACACTCACATTATTTTTTAACGTAGATTCAATATCTGCCATAAAAAAATGGGGTTCTAATTTGAAAAAAATGATTTTTCACGATTTTGTAATCCCTAACTTTGAAAGCGATTTTTTCACCCCCTGTATCATGAATCGCGGTTTCGATTTTTAAAGTGGATACATCAATCTTACATCTTGAGAAATCCCAAAAATGAAAATTTTCCATCCAAAAACCTCGAAGTTATTCTTGTTTCAGCGGAGCTCCATTTTAGATTTTTTTTTCGAATTTTCCCGCTCAGAGAGAATTTTCCAACCAAAACTGAAAAATGTTACATCAAAATAACTTGAAATTTTCTAAGGAATCTATTTCTGCAATAAAAAAATGGTGTTCTAATTTGAAAAACGGAAGTTGACGTCATTTCCGGAAAAACCGGAGGTGCTCATGCCTTGAAAATATTTTAGATTTCATCAGCATCGTGAAATACTTATGAGTGCTGAATTTCATGAAAATACGTTCAGTAGTTTCCCGTATAAATATGGGTGAGGTTCCTCGTGAAAGACCCTGTATTTAAAGATATTTAGTGTGGTGGCTTCTTCAGTTCAAGCAGACACCATTTTGATTGTTCTTGTAGCTGAAGTCAATTTGTTTTGTTAATTACACGGTATGTACTCAAATTATTTTTAAATATTACTTATAACAAAGATGAGTTCATAACAATGACATGAAATAATTGAATAAGTAAGAACCTACTTATATTTTGAAATTGTTTTTATGAATTTGGGTAAATACCTACCTACTTGCTATTTTTGTGTGATAAGTGATGACCACCTAGACTATAATCACCTATTTCATACAAACTCGCATACCTAGGTTTACATATGTATATAATATTATTATGTACACAGTAAAGTATGCATACTAGCATACTGAAAAAACTGATGGATCTGCTATTTATGTAACATTAGAAGAAAAGGCAGTTTTTGCTATCATCAAATCAATAGTTGGAAATAAAAATAACGAGGTTGTTTTTTACTGTAAAATTTTAAGATTAATAGATATTTGTGGATATCTAAAGGCCTATGTATAGTAGATGTAAATTCAAATTTATTTGAGTTCATCTCTGTTGAAAACTCCAGATTTTCAGATCTTTCAGAGTGGTCGTCATGTGATAAGTAATGTATTTCAGGAGGTCGTCATGTGATAAGTATGTATAGTCTGCACTGATAAATGTATCAAAGTCTTATTTTATTCCTCCCAAAATTGGGTACCTATATGTGATTTGTACTGTGTTATATATAAAATGTATTTTTGGTATATATAGAATGTATTTTTGTTTTTTGTAAAATATTTTTTTTGTCTGCAATAAATATTTGTGTTCAGTTTCATTTGATATTTTATTCATCTATTTACATCATACCTAAACTTATAAGAACTTTGATAATATTTATTTATGAGTTTTAACAGGGTTATGAGTTCTGGTCAAAATTATTCATAAAATGAAAATAATATTTGCAAAATATTATATGTATAGCTATAATGATTTCAGTTCAGATTCTCACTGAAACTATTATAGCAACATATATCTTTTGCCAATATTATTTTTTTATTTTATGATTAATTTTGACGAAAACTCATAATCCGTCTCTGTTAAACTAGCCACGTCAAAAAGAAAAATATTGTATACCTTTTCAAAAGTAGAATACAAACTTATCATTTATTTAGTATAAAAAAATATTATCGTACCTGGAAACATAACAATGTTTTATACAGGGTCTTTCACGAGGAACCTCACCCATATTTATACGGGAAACTACTGAACGTATTTTCATGAAATTCAGCACTTATAAGTATTTCACGATGTTGATGAAATCTAAAATATTTTCAAGGCATGAGCACCTTCGGTTTTTCCGGAAATGACGTCAACTTCCGTTTTTCAAATTAGAACACCATTTTTTTATTGCAGAAATAGATTCCTTAGAAAATTTCAAGTTATTTTGATGTAACATTTTTCAGTTTTGGTTGGAAAATTCTCTCTGAGCGGTAAAATTCGAAAAAAAAAATCGAAAATAGAGCTCCGCTGAAACAAGAATAACTTGGAGGTTTTTGGATGGAAAATTTTCATTTTTGGGATTTTTTTAGATGTAAGATTGATGTATCCACTTTGAAAATCGAAATCGCAATTCATGATACAGGGGGTGAAAAAATCGCTTTCAAAGTTAGGGATGACAAAATCGTGAAAAATCAATTTTTTCAAATTAGAACCCCATTTTTTTATGGCAGATGTTGAATCTACGTTGAAAAATAATGTGAGTGTATGCATCACACCCTTGCCCTTAAGTGGATATTTTCTGAGTTATTCACATAAAACTGTTTTTCGTCTTGAATTTTCAGCTATTTCTTTTCCCTTCACGCCAAAAAGATGAAATTTTCAGGAACTGTTACTTAAACCATGTTTTAGATTTTACTACCCTAATATGCAAGAGAAAAAGTTACAGGTTGTTCCTAAATAGATGGCGAATTTGGATTCGAATTTGTATCGGAAACCTCTTTATTTCAACTAATCGGCCATCGGTTTTCTCTCCAGTGATAAATAAATAATTCCTTATGAACCATATGCAAAAACTGTTTTACATGTTTCACATCCTTTTTTTTTAATGATAGATATCATTAATTACATGCTACTGAATAAAGAGGAATTTGGCAGATGTAATTAATGATATCTATCATTAAAAAAAAAGAATGTAAAACATGGTAAGTTTTTGCATATGGTTCATAAGGAATTATTTATTTATCACTGGAGAGAAAACCGATGGCCGATTAGTTGAAATAAAGAGGTTTCCGATACAAATTCGAATCCAAATTCGCCATCTATTTAGGAACAACCTGTAACTTTTTTCTCCTGCATATTAGGGTAGTAAAATCTAAAACATGGTTTAAGTAACAGTTCCTGAAAATTTCATCTTTTTGGCGTGAAGGGAAAAGAAATAGCTGAAAATTCAAGACGAAAAACAGTTTTTTGTGAATAACTTAGAAAATATCCACTTTAGGGCAAGGGTGTGATGCATACACTCACATTATTTTTTAACGTAGATTCAATATCTGCCATAAAAAAATTGGGTTCTAATTTGAAAAAATTGATTTTTTGCGATTTTGTCATCCCTAACTTTGAAAGCGATTTTTTGACCCCCTCTATCATGAATCGCGATTTCGATTTCTAAGTAGATACATCAATCTTACATCTTGAAAAATCCCAAAAATGAAAATTTTCCATCCAAAAACCTCCAAGTTATTCTTGTTTCAGCGGAGCTCTATTTTCGATTTTTTTTTCGAATTTTCCCGCTCATAGAGAATTTTCCGACCAAAACTGAAAAATGTTACATCAAAATAACTTGAAATTTTCTAAGGAATCTATTTCTGCAATAAAAAAATGGTGTTCTAATTTGAAAAACGGAAGTTGACGTCATTTCCGGAAAAACCGGAGGTGCTCATGCCTTGAAAATATTTTAGATTTCATCAGCATCGTGAAATACTTATAAGTGCTGAATTTCATGAAAATACGTTCAGTAGTTTCCCGTATAAATATGGGTGAGGTTCCTCGTGAAAGACCCTGTATTAGTTGTAAAAATATATGCTAAATGGAAATGTTTCATGTTATATACCAGCAAATGAATGTTATTTGAAGTGAAATTGTATGTTGTCGCCAAAATTAACATGTCTGGACTCGAAAAATATGAAAGGTTTGAAATAATTTATACAATAAAATTAATAAGGGAGCCAAACTCATTCACTGAATTTAAACGTTAATGTCGCTTAATTAAAATAAGATATTGTTGACGCTCCATAGCATGCTATGGTCTATATTTTATTTAACATACCTACTCGTGATAAAAATCATATTGAAATAAACAAAATACTCAAAAATGCATGTTTATCTCGCTAATTGGATTTGTAGCGGACATAGTATCCAAAAGGGTGGTTACTTGAGTGTCCATGTGCTTATATTATTATGTAGATAAAGGATCTTGAACAAAACCAAACATTAACTCATTAGTATAGTTATGACAGGAATGTGTGAATGATATTCAAAAATAATTCAACTAATATAGGTACTATAAAATAAAATAATTCTTACTTGATTCAGATCAGTACCGTCCGACACACCAAATCGTCTCCAAAACACCAAAGGAGCGTGAGTGAACTAATGAACTACCAACTACCCGATACGACTCGCGCGATTCGCGTTCATTTGTCAATTTGGTGCACGTGACAAAATGCGAGAAAGTTCTTCGAAATATCGTTCAGTAAACAAGCGTATCTTACTGGGTATATTATCATTTGATTCCATTTCAAATTACTTTCTAAAAGTTCATTATAAAGATACCGAGGTTCAAGAGAAACAAATATTTTTTGCGTATTGATATATTTATGGAGAAGAAACCAATTATTACTGAGCACAATGAGAATTGGTTCTGACGAACAATCGCAAGTCCATCAAAAATACTTTGTTGTATGCAAACATAATTTGTTTTTATTCAACAAATACCTGGAAAAATTATTTAACATTCGAAATTTTTTTCCGAAAGCTGAAAATTTGGCGGGTTATTTTTTCATGTAATAAATAACGTTAATAACAAATATGAAATACTTATATTCAACTGACAAGTGGTTAACAAGTCGATAAGTTAAACATGAATAATCCTTTCTCTCAGTGCACAGATAACCCAAGTTCTTCATAAGAAGGCTTTCAACTAATGGCGCCAACCACGCTAAGTGTTCTTCTTCTTCCCGTGAGCTTTGTGATGAAGGGAGAAAAATGGACCAACTTGAACATTTGGGAACACATAAGCTCAATAAATAAACCACAGAAATTAACATCTTGAATAGTCAATCAGAGATTTGTCGATTTCATTTTGAACATATGATGCCAGCCATATTGTAACGAATTGTGTAGATGATATTAACTCAGCCTAGTACTTGGTAATGGTGTAATGACCAAAACCGGTCGTAAAAAATGAAATAACAAATAGTGCAAATTGATGAAATAGAGTTTTTATTATGTTGTACTTGATGTTATGGTTGATAAACATCGTTCTTTCAAATTTTCGGCTTCACTAAGGTCAGTGTTCGATTATTTCCCATATTTTTTTCATCAGTATTAATCAAGAAATATAAAATTTGGGGAAATAATGGAAAATCATGCCAGGCACGTATTCGCCAAGATGTATTTGAATAATGGCTGCATAATTTCAACAAAGCCCAATTATGGAAAATGGACAATAAAAAAATAGTAATTTACGTAACCAGTCCGGAAAATAGGGTTTTTTGGGACGAATAGACAAGATTCTAGGACGAGCCGGAGGCGAGTCCTGGAAGTCTGTGAGTCCAAAAATTCTATTTTCGGGCGTGTTGCGTACAATATTTTTTCGGCAACCGTGAAGAATTACAAATCAATGAGATGACACATCTCTTTATTCATTTTGATTCATATTTGAATTAAACAGAACAGAACTGTCATCCGTTATTTCGTTGCTATTGTGATGATCATAACAAGAACAACAACGAGTTCGGAAAGTACGTACTTTCCGGCCTAGGCCGGGAAATGCTACTTTCTCAAAGAAAAAGCGTCCGGGAAGTAGATACTTCCCGGACGGTTGCCGAAAAAGTTCATTTTCATCTTAAGATTCTACAACCGATTAAATTGAACAAGTGAGAAGTGAATTTAATGCCTGTCAAGAAGGTGAGCTGTAGCTTGCGATTCCATTCAAGGTAGCAGTATTTCAATTAGGAAATCGGACAAACTGAATTTTATAAGCCATGTTCCCTAAAACAGATAAACAGGCGAATATGAATCTATGCAGCAAACAAGTTGAGCAACATTTTCCGTATAGAATTCTGAAATTAATAAATGAAAATGGGGCACTGAAAAATTTCACCGCCTAACAGCCAACCACGAAGGGATGCTCCTAGTCTCCCCATTTTCATTTTTCCTCGCACTTTCCCCCATGAAACGGAAAATCGGCGATTCCGATAGCTTTCCCGGAAATTTATATGAATGTCTTTTTATACGCCTGCTGAGTTTTCCCCCTCGCAAATATGTGGCTCAATTTTTCAGCCGTTAGCTCATCGTGTACACATGTTGGATAAGAAATGTTTGAATTTCGGCAATTGTCATCATCTTTCTGAGGTTTTTCTGGCTTCCGCCACCAACCGGGAATCTTTATATTTTATATTTATATCACATTCTTGATACCTTGTGTACGAGAACGGATTATCGATTTTTGAAGCAGTGATTTTTTAGCTATTTTTCACCTGATCCCTCTCACAATCTTTAAAACGGAAGCCATTGTAATTTTCCGAATCCAACAACTTTAGTGCTTGTTACATAATGAAAAAGCAAACTCGTTGAGTTGTAGTTTTTTTTTGCTTAACTTACAGCTGTTAATGCATTCTACATCTTTGATGTCTTCATCAATCTTTGGTTTAAGCCTGTGAAGATATCAATAAATTTGACGAAACGTCTGCCATAAATTGAAGATTTTATTTTGCTTTTTGTTCCATTAAGCCAAGAGAATATGCGAAGATGGCATCAAACTTGTTACTTCGAGTTACTTTAGATATAACTAGAAGGCCTGTAGTCCACCTTGTAGGTAGACCCAGCTTGAAGGTAGATCCAGCTTGAAGGTAGATCCACCTTCAAGGTATATCCAACTTTGAGTTAGATTAATCTTGAAGATAGATCCGTTTCCAACATAAATTTGCATTTTTTAATTCAATTAACGAATATGAATACAATTGGAATCTATCAACATTAATTAAATTAAACATTAAAAATTACAGGAGCTAGCAAAATAATTCGTTACTGGATTCAAATAGAGACTTGACATCAGATCATTTAGATCAACCTTCTAAGTAGATTAGCATATCAGTAAATTCGATAGATATGTTCCGGACCATGATTATGAAGTTGATTGCGGTCGCAAGGTATTCTCTGAATCAGCTTGAGAGCGTATCAGTTTGGTCTTTGGCACACCTTATAGGACCTATCCTAGTTTTGGTGTTGGTTTATAGACTGTTTCGATATCATGCCTCTTCAGAAGTTGGAGGGAATGCCTTTTCCTTCGAAATTATTTCATCTTGAGAGATTTCTCGGTCGGAGGTTGAACTCCGACGAATTAGCGCTATGAACTGGATATGTCACTGGATCCCCAGTTATATTCATAGCCGCAGCCCCACCGCCGGCGAGACAGGTCGCTTCATCCCCCACGCTACGGGCAGGTTTAGTCCTGGCATTGCATCGCAGACAACCAAGCACCACGAACAATGGGAGTCTTTTTCCTGTTCATGTTATTCTTATGCTTATAGATTTCGATGGCGTCCATATTCATCCTAGGATACTAACTCTTGATGTTGTAAACGATCACCTATGTTTTAGCAAACAGAATATTATGTCAATCCTTCTAAGCATGTTTCGCGAGTGCAGACTTCTCCGTTTGATATAGTCCATAACACCTTTCGTGTTTTTTAATCCGTCTTTTTGCAGTAGTCCCGAGGTGAACTTTCCTGCAGTCGCAAAGTAATCACTAAAGACCAGCTTGAGAGCGTATCAGTTTGATATTTGGCACTTCTTTCGATCTACCGCAGTTTTCGTGGTGGTTTTGATATCATACCTTCTCAGAAGTTGGCAATTTTGTCTGTCACCGATGGAATGAAAAGTAGGAATGCCTTTTCTTTCGAAATGATTTCGGATGGTCCATTGTCATTTTTTGTTCGCTTCGATCTCTTTCGAATTGTACCCATTTGAAATAAATGCTTGTCGCAAATGTTTCATTTTGTTTGGCAGATATTAAGGCTCAGATATCAGTCGAGCTCTCTAAACAAGTGTTTTGTTTTTTGTTGGGGATCTTTTTGGGGAAGGTCCTTCCCCAACTTATTTAGAGAGCTCGACTGATATCTGAGCCTTAATATCTGCCAAACAAAATGAAACATTTGCGACAAGCATTTATTTCAAATGGGTACAAGTCGAAAGAGATCTATTCATTTGTTGAATAATTTTTTTTGAAAAAAAATTTACTTCTTCGTTGAAATAAAAATTTCTCACTTTGTTCGTACGAAGTGTCGTTTCGAACTGATATGACATTCAATAGAATTCTCTGCTCCGAAGATTTTTAATATTCTGTTGACATATTCTGTGGTTGTCCGATCGAAGTTTGGTGAACCATAAATCACAAGTGGTTTATGGATTTCATAAAGTTCGATGAAACAGAGGGATATTGAGCCAATCATTCGATCGTCGTGGACAAATATTATTGCACAACGTGCACTAGATCGTGTTTGTTATTGTATATTAGTGTGTTTAAACCAAACGAACAAAGAGCAAGAGCTAGAACAAGAACATTCTTTGTTGACCGTTTAGTGTGAACACTGTGAACGAAAGCTCGTTTTCATCGTTTACACCATATATCTATTAATTTCTATATGGGCCATGAGCCAATCAGAACTGAAGCTGGGCTTTGGTAACAATCCAGATCTACGCTTGTGCGGCAATATTGAGAATACAAATATTTCTTTAATTCTGTCTCTCTTCGACACATCGTATTATGTCGTGAAACGTATGTCATTCTTAACTTCATATGAATAGTTTCGATCGTAGCCTCACAATTCCATGTGAAATGTTTCAATGGCTTTATTCCGTTTTCTCCAAGTCCTAAATATCATTGTTAACTCCTATTCAAATTTTAAAATTGAACTGAAAGTATTCAAGTGACATATTTTCATTCTCGATATCTATTTTCTTGTTTTCCAGAATAAACATAACCTCTAAATTTCTCGCAATTTTTCAATTTCCAGTTGACGCAAGCGTACAACTCAATCGTTACCAAAGATTTGGTTTCACTTTGTGACTGTGAGAAGCGGGGGTATTATCCATATTAATGTTATTAGATATACAGGGTGGCCATTTGAAAACGAAACAGACGAGATTACAGACGAAATAAATTTTTTCGATAGAAATGCTCGGACAGGTCGATTTCTGTTTCGAAGGGGACAACTTAAGATGTAGGTTACGGACGCATAGCGCTTCAACCCTTGCTACTACAACCCTCACCCCCAATTTTTGAATAGGGTAGATGGGGTGAGTGATAACTCATTTGAACGGTATTTTTATACTGATTTCAGCACAGTAATTGTTTTTTCATTTTATGCATTAATTCTCGAAATATTCTTAACTAAGTATTTGAAAATGAAGTGATGTTTTCATGGCACTTGTAGTGTTTTTTTGTGAAAAATCGACATTTTGAGCTTCAAAACAACCATGACTGTGGCTTCCTTCCTCCAATCCACTGACATAGAAATCTTTAATCAAGATGTCGATTTTTCACAAAAAAACACTACAAGTGCAATGAAAACACCACTTCATTTTCAAATACTTAGTTAAGAATATGCATAAAATGAAAAAACAATTACTGTGCTGAAATCAGTATAAAAATACCTTTGAATTGAGGTATCACTCACCCCATCTTCCCTATTCAAAAATTGGGGGTGGGGGTTGTAGCAGCAAGGGTTGAAGCGCTATGCGTCCGTAACCTACATCTTAAGTTGTCCCCCTCGAAACAGAAATCGACCTGTCCGAGCATTTCTATCGAAAAAATTTATTTCGTCTGTAATCTCGTCTGTGTCGTTTTCAAATGGCCACCCTGTATGGTTTACACCAAAATATCTGCGAGCAAAAACGAGAACTAAGAACTAAAATTCTTGAACAAAATAGATAGATGTTCAAATCCGCTGAACGAATGCTCATTCATGTCAGTTTTGTGGTTGCAAGTGCTGCTTTTGTTATTTTGTCTCAAACACGCAGAAAAAAAGAAGGAAGAGACGTTACGTTGGTGGATGACAAATCTAATGCAGCGAAGGATACTCACACGTCAATATTGGACATACACAAGGGCGTATTTGCCGCGGGGGTGGGGAGGGAGGTTGCACTGGGAGTAACTACCCCTTATTAGTCTCGAAGACCTGAGAAAAAGGTGGTGCACATAAGATATTTCATACCTTATGTACCTGATTCAATGGTTTCAAATCGTTTTCACCTGCCCCCATGATCGTTATCACCCCTCACATGAAAAACACATATATCCGCCCTTGGACATACATGCACAAGACCAAAAAATTAAACAGGGGATGATGCTTCTTCAACAACAATTAAAACACTCGATGACATCATACTAGACTCAAGTGGAATGAAAAATAAGATCGATTTCATATTCTGGACCTTTTTGTCGTTTATTGACCCAACCTAAATGCTTGGTGACAATTACTTTTTGTTATAGCCTGATGAAGGATATAAAATTCCCGAAAAGTCGCTGAGGGACTAAGTTTTAATTTCATGTTTGTTGTACCGATATTTCCAATCAATATTATTGTTGGAACGAGAATAGTACATTGTTTACCGGGTAGGAAAAGCGTAACATTCCTGGACAATTGTGAAAATTGCTAACTGGAGGCGCAAGCCGAGACTTGGCAACACAGAGTCAAGGAATGTTTCTTTTCCTACGAGGTGAACATACTATTTTTCCGCAAATCGTTTTAAATTCGACATATTTCGATTAATTTTGATGAAGTGGCGAATTATTCAATTCATAAAATAAATGATACTTTGAAATTCGTATTGAAATTGGTTACGTTACTATGGACACGTACTCATGTTGAATTGTCGAAGTTGACGCATATAAATTCAATTGCTGGTGTTTCCGAATTAAAAACAGTGTAATAGTATATTACACACCGAGGTGGGAAGAGATTCATTCCAGTCGTGAGATTAGTTAGTTAACCGAGACGCAGGCAAAGCGTCGAGGTTAGCTATGATCTCGAGACAGGAATGAAACTTCTTACCAAGGTTTGTATACTATTTCATTTACAACCATCATATTTCAATTAAAATAAGTGTGTTTAACGACAAATCACCAAGAATGCGGTGTTCTCAGAATAGATTTGTATTTTTGTTGGTTTGATACGAATATAGGCTCAAAAACTACTGGACCGATTCCAAAAATTCTTTCATCCTTTGAAAGCTACATTATCCCTGAGTGACATGGGCTATACTTTTCACCCGAAAAAATTAAGGATACCTACTATAACTTCAATAATTACAAAAAAATCAGCTATTTTCACGTGCGCTGCAAAAACCGTGAGACTTACGTGGATACAATGTATGACGGAAATGTAGTATCTCTTGAATATTTCTACAAAAAAGTCCGCGATAGCATGTATCTATCTCTCAAGATTGACTTGCTATTACCTGTTTATGGTAATCAGATATTTTCCAAAATTATGCACTATTTGGGAGTGTGTTTTTATGAATTGGGTATTGATCCTAATCCAACCTAATACGTTATTTATCCCCAGTATTTAATTTAGAACAAAATTGCCCTTCATATCATACAATTACAACGAGTACATCAAAAGATATGGCAGGTTGAAGTTTTGAAGATGAAACCGCCGCGTGAAACAAATTTCTATTCGGGCGAAGCTGGGACGGCCTGCTTGTCACCAATATAAATAAATGTCAGATAAAGTCGAATACTAAATTCGCGAATAATAAATTGAAAATCATGTCTTTCGACAATGAATTTATGGATTGTACCCCACCAGAAGTACTGCAGGCTGCTCACGTAGCAGTTCAGGGTTTGGTGCCAGAGAAAAATAAGCATGGGTAGGTATCTAAAAGCCTTTGAATTATATGGGAAATGGTGCGAAGAAAAAAAGGTTAAAAATATCGGTTCCGTAAGTGTACTCTTGGCATGTTTTGGGGAACATAGCAGGCAGAAGAAGCCGTCTACTTTGTGGACAATGTACAGTATGATACGAACGATGCTGGAAATTGAAGAAAAAACTGATATCTCGAAACATGGGAAACTGCTAGACTTCCTAAAGCGATAAAATGTTGGCTTGAGGCCCAAGAAGTCGAAGGTATTTTCGAGGACGAATATAGAGGATTTTTTAAATAAAGCTCCAAAGAATCTTTCATCGATAGAGGTAATAAGTTATTTATGATTTTTTAAATAAGTTTAAAAAAAAATAAACGTGTTTAAGCTAATACAAGTATACTGGTATTATGGTATCATTTTTTCTTATTGTTCTAGGTAGCATTAATAATAGGCGTATCTGGAGCTTGTCGGACGGGCGAATTAGTGGAAATGAAAATGTTGGATGTGGCTTTTTTTGAAGAAAAAATTTCGGTCGAGATTCCAGATTCTAAAACACATACAAATAGTTCATTTCTCATAACTGATCCAGTATGGGTGAAGATTATTCGAGACTACATAAATTTGAGAAAAAACATAGAAATCGATAGATTTTTTGTTCAGCTCAGAGGAGGAATAGCAAGAAATCAACCAATTGGACACAATACAATAGCTAATTCTCCTCAAGAAATTGCTACTTTTTGAATTTAGAGAACTGGAAAGGCTTCACAGGACATGCACTCAGAAGAACCGCCGCTACGTTACTAGCCAACATTGGTGCAAGTGTACTCCAATTAAAAAGCTGGGTGGATGGAAATCTAGTACTGTGGCAGAAGGTAATGTGAATGGTTCAATGAAGAATAAAACGAAAACTGCCACTATGCTGTCTCAATGTGCCACGTCTTCTGTAGCTATTGCAAGTAGTCCAGAAACCTCAGTCATTACACATGTATTGTCGCCCAAAGAGACAACTGTTGGAGGGTCCAGCACAGGTACAGGCCTAAATCTATATATATAAAAGAAAGATGTTGGTTACACCATTTATAACTAGAGATCGGATGGACTGTTTGTTATGAAACTTCATTTATGGAATCGTCTTCGGTCTGGTTATTATAAAATACAATAAAACTTCGAAAAAATTGATGAAAGTTTTGCTTATGCAGGAAATGCTTTTCCTTCTTTTGAATAAGGCCACTGGGTGTCGCTACCGTTGATGCGTAGTCGTACAGTGAATAGACTACGTAGTCGTAGGTTGATATTACCGCTGTTAGATGGCGATATGTGATTCGCATAGAACTCATGGTAACATGGAAGTCTATTGCCAGATCAAAAAGCGGGTAAACTTATCTCAAGTTGGTGGAACAGTGAATTTTTACCGAAAGATCAAGTATCTGATTTTGACGATCAGTTTCAAACGTGAGAGTTGGCCATCTTCATCTTTTTTCTTTATTTTTGAAATGCTTTCGAATTTCTGTTTGGGTAATAGATATATTTGCGGAAATAACTTAATCCAAAATTTCCATAATTAGTAATTGACATATTATATTCGTGTTTCTGTTCGCACAGAGACAGTATTGTAAGCGTCAATAATTTTGAAACGTTTGCTCATGGGGCTTTCACGTATGATTTACAATAATGTTTCATGGGTTGCCTAATCTGATCTGGTCGAATGACCATCAATAAATTTGAATATGAGTTCAACATAATTCACAGTGTTGACAATTTTACCGTGTCGATCGTACTATCGACATTTTAACATCTCGATTTGTCTTCTAACAAGCTTGATATCGTCAACTAAATTGAACAAATTGAAGAGAGATTGACAGCTCATATCCATGGAAAAATGAGAATCGCGCTGCTCTACCAACTGAGATGTTTACCCATTATTTTGAGCTTAGCAGCATAGCTAAGATGTCTAAAATAATGGTGTGACCACTGATTAGGTTTTGAGAATATAAGAAAAGTTTTGTTTTTGTCACTTCAGGTTGGGCTATTAACAAATGACTGATTTTTTAATTCTGGTCGACGGGCTGTGTTAATAGTCGATAGTTCATTAAAGGAATAATTTTTGTTCATATTCTTGATATTTTGATTCATATAAGAGGAAAGGTATAATATGGATTACACTCCTGCTATTCACAGTCACATGAGGTACTGCAAAAAGAGAACTGTACAACAATTAAAAACAAAAAGTTATATGTTCAAGTTCAACAATTAGTTACCACTTAAAAAAAGAGAATTATTTCCATGTGAATTACAAAATTATTAAAATTTTGTATAGTTTGAACTTTAATTTTGCCTAATTTTTTTCCTGCTTGAAAAAAAGCAATGGTAAGTTTATACAACTTTTAAGTATAATTCAGGCGGTACAAAGTTCGCCGGGCCAGCTAGTATTTCAATAAACGCTTACAATAATTCAAATGTAACGATTAATATCAATAAGTAGTTTGTTGAATTTTTGTTCATTGTTGTTTTTTATTGTTAGCAATTGAATAGGTTTCATAAAATCATTCAAAAAATGTGTTATTTTTTTAAATATGTATGAAAATTATTCATGTAGAATAGATGAAATGGGGGTGGGAAATGAGGGCGGGAAGTGAGGGCAGGAAGTGAGGTTGGGAAGAAGAGGTGTGTAATGTGACATTTCCCAACCTTCAATGACGTTAAAAATGACAGTTTTACATATACACTGAGAAAAATTATTATAGGTGCGTTCGGCCTGTCGGTTCCATAAACACTTTTTGCTCCGTGTCGTTCGGCCACCCATGTCAGATCGAAAAGTGTCAATTGTATGTCGTTCGTGCCAGACGGAGTAGAGCTTTTGGAACCAACTCTGAAAACCCTAGCTCCAGAGATAGGGCGCGAAAGGAGGTCTGTGGTTAGACGGAATTGAAATTTCAAATTTTAAAATAAGGTTGATTAACTATGTCAAAGACATTTTCGTCATTTTCTAAGAACTCCCGTAATGTGGTAATGACGAAAGGCGTTACAGGAAACAGAATGCTGTTGCGAGAGATTTCAAGTACGTATTCAAAAGTTGTTACAAATTGTATTTATAAAACTAAAGCCTTTTTTCAGACGGACAAATGATTTATATTCCTGTTGAGACTGTAAACGAAGAGTTCTTAGAACAAGAGACCGACGAGGTAGTTGGGAACCTTCAAATAGAAAATTCAGAAACAAGTGCTGCTGACCATAAGTTATGGACTGATGAAAAAACGTTGTTTTTGATTCATGAAATCGAGAAAAGACAACATGAATTTGAGAATGGTCTAAAAAAATGTATGGACTAAAATATCCTCCGAATGCGAGAAAAAATTTAAACGGCCTGTCTCATACATGTTGTGTGAACAAAAGTGGAAGAGCCTAAAAAGGACGTATAAGAGTTGCCTGGCACCCAATTCCACTTCAGGCCAGAAAAAAAAACACTGGCAATTCTTCACAGCCATTAATAATTTCATGCATAGTAAGCCTGAAATTACCCCATTAGCAACATGTTCAAATTTGAGTGGTTTCTCTATAGCTGAATCAGGGGCTTCCTGCTCTAGCCAAAAACGTGAAGATAAAAATGAAGACATAGAATCAACCTTCACCAGGAAGAGGAAGGCACGTAAATCTGAAGCTGATAAGAGACATGAAGAGAAAATGAAACGGCTAGATAAATTTAATGAATTATTCGAAAAAATGATCGATAAACTTTAAGAATCAGTTTCCTTCGATTCAGTTAGAATTCAGTTTGAGAACTCACATTTTTTTTTGTGCAATTTGTTATGTTTTTGTTTTGTTCTATATATTCTGCCAAAGAGATTTGATACTTTTGTTGTGTGTTGAACCTTTTAAGAACAAGTTTGCTTCATACCAAAAGCATTTTCTATCTTCACTCTACATTTACTCAGAGCTACATTAAATTTTTTTTGCCTTTCTGTGAGATGTCCATTATTTTTGAAGCCAACTAACAAATTTGTATTTAGCTTGTAAGCTAAATCACCAAGCACTGTCGATTCATCTTTTCCAATGAATTGTTCAACTCAAATTGTGAACTTATTTCAGTTATGAAAATATGATTTAAAATCTATTAGCTGAGAAGTTAAATTAAAATATGAAATTCCCGGGGTTTTAGTGGTTGACATTTGTCAACCGATTCCAACCACCGATGAAAGAGGGCGCTTTGATCTTCGGATTCATTCAGGAACAATAAGTGACAAGTTCTAAAAGTTCCACTAACACTAAGCGATCTGTAATAAAAACTCTGGTTCGACTCGCCCCGTACCGGAGTTGACAGGCCGAACGCAGCGTATTTAGATTTAACTTTCCGATTTCTTAGTCCAATATTCATTTATAATTAACAACAGAACTTATCATTTAGAAAATTTTACTACTTATTAATTTTACAGAATACTAAATGTAAGAAAACCGTTTCTTTGGCTTATATTCTTTAAATGTTAAGATATTTATTAACCATCAATATTTCATTTTAGTATTCAAATAGTTATTTCTTGCTATCCAAGATATTATACAGTTTAGTGGTGAATAATTTGAACAGAAGGTATAGATTGCAGAGATAATTTTATTGGTAAATTATGTTTCTTAACCAGAAAGTGATATTTTAACAATAAATAAAGGATATTTAACCCTTCCACTTCGTTCGTTTCCGATGTCGTTCGGCTAACAAAGACGCGGAACAGTTGACGAGTCTGTGCCTGTTTGTTGTGTAGTGAGTTCTGTGATGTGTTGCCGGTATACCTGCTGATTATACACTTCAATATAAATCCACATAAAAAGGTGAGTTTTTGTTTTTAATTAATTTATTAGATTTAATCTAGTCGTGCTTTCCATTATATTTTCAGTAAAATGGAGACATTCGTTATTTGTGGGGTTATGATGAAACCACAAGATATCCCTTTGGTTGACGCCAATTTCAGTTTACTTTTATTTGATTCGATATTGAATTTTCATTTCTGTTTGACTAAAGACCTACAAAAATTTTTTTTTTCTCCACAAATTTTCTAAATACCATTCATTCACAACAGTTCAATATAAGAATTAATTATTAATCAATGTTTTTTAGACAAAAGGTTCGAAGGATCTTACTATGCATATTCACGATTTATTGGAAACTAGGAGATAGACTTATTGAACGTGATTATTTATAAAGTTAAATTTGGTGGGAATTTTCAGGTCCAAAGGATCTTTTTTTTTTTTATACATCCGGACGATCATTTTCATAACCTTTCTCAAGGCTCAACAAAATAAAAATATCTGTTGTCGAGCCTAGTCGAGCCTCTTAAACTCTGAAAATATAGACGGGCTTTTTTCAATACTGAAATTTTATGTTGTTTCAACTTGGTGGTACCAAATTTCAACTCATGTTAATTCTTTTCAGGACCAACCAATCAGCTGACAGTGACCTATTCTTTTCGTCAGAAGATGTGCAGCGCGGAACCTCCAAGTCCTGGTCCAGGGCCTTCCACCCAGTATGATGTTTTTTGTTATGTTCATGATGTTTTTGACATTTCAATGAATATATTTGGTTCACATCATAATAGATTTTTATTTCACCCCTAATTAGTATCTTATGAACAACTAGCTAATGATACATAACAGTTAAGAGTACTATATTACAAATAATAATGCTGTTTGTTCAATATTAAAAAACTTATTAACTGTTTAACATGAGATAATCACGACGAATATTTGATTTCTTAACTATAAAGAATACTATGTATTCATGAATTTCAAATCATTAATTCCTAATTGATCAATTTTAATATCAACAATCTTTCAATAACAGGTAAGAAATTTTTCATATTCCCTAAATCTGGTTATTTGTATTCACATACATGCTATCAATATGAAGAAATCGTTTCTTTGGAGCAATCTTATGTCTCATTAATCACAAATAAATGATTTCATAGTATCAAGATGTCAATGCTGTAAGAAACCAAAACATAACTTTAAAAAAATATTTGTTGGGACGTATACTGAAACAGATATTTCTTACATACATTCGACATTTCTTAGTGGTGAATATTTGTTTTTCTGAGTGTATGGTTGTAAATAAAATGATAAGTGATGATGAATTTTCTATTTCTGGGACTCCCTCAGAGCTGATTGATGCTGATTGATGCTGATTGATACTTCTTCTTTAGAATAAGTGCGGAAGAAATCATGAGAAAAGTTCGTAGATGCATATGTCGAACCAACATTTCCTTATGGTAAGGAAATGAATATTTCCTAACAGTAAGGAAATCTTGACTTTTTCTATGACAAATATTGACTGGAATGTCCAAATTTCCTAGCTATTTGCGGAAAACATATTACTGATACCGTTTCAAGACGTCCTCTATATTTTTTATTGATTCCATTTAGATCAAAGATTCAATTTGATTGTGACTAGAAAGTTTTTTGTTACACCATGTATTTCATTTCATATCAAAATAACAGAACCAGATCTAACTCGCACTTAATCCAGTGGTAAATCACAATAGTTTTAGTGTGAAAGCTGATAATGTGATTTCTCAGAAACCACAACATTGAAATCGTGAAATACAATTGTAAAAGTCCGAAACAACAATAAAAAAATCTGAACTTTTGGGTAAACCAGGCTGGTTTTCAAATACTCGAAACTCAACGTATATCTTGAATAGTTTAATCTGAATTGAAATTGAAGATAATGAAATTCTATCAACTAGGGATTGCATTCCCGGTTTACCGATTTTCCGGTTTACCGATCTACCGCCCTTAAGGCCGGAGACACACTTGGCGTTTTTTTCCGATCGGATATTTTACCGTCGACGGTACAACGAAATTGGAGCTTTCACACTGGATTACACACTGGGCGGTAAAATATCCGTCTCAAGTCACAACAACGCTACCTCCGCCATTCGATCACTGACACGCAGCACTGTAGACTGGACGACGAGTGTGTAACCTTGCATTCGGTCACGTAGGCCACTGCTGAGGGTAGTCGGTAGAAAAACCGACGAATGTAGTGGCAGTGGTCGGCTGCATTTCTACCGACGGCGTTAAAAAATCCGATCGTCCTTTTTTCCGCCGAATGTGTACATCGCTATAAGATCCCACGCGCCACTTCTGGTACGGCGTCGACGGCAAAATATCCGATCGGAAAAAAACGCCAAGTGTGTCTCCGGCATGATCTTCAAATTACCGACGAAGAAACCGACATCTTTTACCGGTAATTGCGGTAAAAATGCCAGCGCTGATGTTTTTTCTTTAATGCACGGGCAGCGCGGAACGGATGGATTGTAAAATATTCAAGTGTGTAGATGTGTGGAAGGAAATGCAACATTTTTGGAAAGAGGGAATCCAGGGGAAATACTAAGAAATAGCTCTCGCAGCACTCATGACAACTAGGCCTGCTAGTGTGGAGACCTAATCTTATTATTTTATTGATATATATCAATACTTCAAACACCATATCTTATCGTATTGATATATCAATACTTTCATCACTTAGCCGCGACCTTATCTCTGTTATAATTGTTCATGCCGCAGTTATGGCTTTTTTGGACTCCACACTAGAAGGCCGAGTTGGCATGAGTGCTGCGAAAGCCATTTCTGAGTATTTCCCCTGAAATGCCTCTTTCCAAAGTTCAATGAAAAAGGTCTAGAGAAAGCAAAGCTAATAAGATTTGTTTTCTCAGGGCCTGAAGGAATCGGACGAGTCGTTGAAAAAGTTAGAAACGACAGATATATTTTTTTTTTTACTATTTCGAATGCATCTTACTAGTTTCTAAGTTAGGTATAATATTTTTTTTTAATTCACCCAGAGTTTTACTTTTCTGTTGTTATTATTTGATAAGAATTAAACTTTGGTTATTGATCTTGTGGCTTATTCTTTTATGTCGGAAAAAACCGGTAAATATCGGTGAACCGGTAGTTTTTCATATAATTTACCGAATTACCGATAAATTCAAATTCGGTAAATTTGCAATCCCTACTATCAACATCAGACCACACAGAAAGAGAACATTCGGCACAATGATGAAAAAATCGATACGATAATATGCAGCTTAGTCTTTGGCTCATTTCATCTCTGCCCTCTTTCTTTACACACCGTACCAGTTTAATATCTAACTGGGGTGTAGTCATCTATCAGATCCAAACAGACAAGAGTTTTATTAAAAGTTAGAGAGAGCAGCACGTCAATGGGATGTTGAAATATACGTGGGGAACCAGGAGGGAAGAGAGATGGGGGATCAGGTCGGGGGTGAAGAAGCGAGAATGCCTGCTTAGACATACGAGACGCGTCAATCTGATCCAAAGCTGGATTGGCTCTTTTGTTGCTGGAGTGATCCGGTGTTATGAAGTTTTGCCTTTCATTGGGGGTTGGGCATTTTTGAAATCGTTTCATTGATACCGAGGTCCTCGAGAGACGCAATAAATTCGAATCCTTGCCGAATGAACTTTGACGAAATGGGACAAAGGAATTCAAAGTTTCAATATTTTCACTTGTTGTACATAGGTTATCGCGAGGAGTACACCTGCATAGGTTATCGCGAGGGATTCAGAACACGGCTAATGAATTCTGTATAAGTATTGGCAGAAGAACGAAAATGCTGCAGAATTAAATAATTAATGGTACTGATTACACGCACATGCCGTGTATTTCAGTTTTAGTGTCGATAGTTCATTATTTCACAACTTGTCGACCGAATCAAATTTTTGTGTAGTTCTCTACATTGTTAGGATATTGTTTGGTAAACTATCTTGGTTTGATTGATGGTTACTTTTCACAATTAAATAATTCAAGAATCATCAATTGCACCCTGTTTAATTCAGTGTAATTCGCACTTCTTCATATTTCCTTAAGACCATATGGAAAATTAATTCATTGTGAGATTCGACGTTTCCATTGCTGCATCGCTAATTTTCAATAAAGTTATCAATAAATTACCAGTGTCGCCTTCATAGTCGGCTTTAATCACCATTTTATTGTTTTTCACCCCTAGTCGGTATTTCATTTATCAATATTTCAAGAGTCAGTTGTGAAGTGATTCACGCCACTGAACTTTCTTGCGAATCCGACTTCAAGAAGAGTTTGAAAAATCGCCCACATCTTGGATATCAGCAAAGGACCCTTTGTCAAGAAGCATCTGACCTTCGTTGATTCGAATAACGATCGAACAATCGCCCACCAGTTAAGCGGTCCCAAAACGCGCAATATTATTGTGCAAACCGGGTTGCACAATATATTGATGGCAGTCCCTAGACGCTCAATGTTATGACACAATATTATCGTTTGTGCAAAAAGTTGTAACGTATGCAGGCGACATTGAAGGTTGTGCTATTGCGCAATGTCACACTCAGGCGTGGAACAATACTGTGCAAACAGAGCCCATCAGGATTCCATCAGGTCAATATGTCGACATTAAGTGACAGTGAATTGTGAATTTTTTACGGTCGAAAAAAAGGATAATCATTTATACGTGTGTGAAATTTCGATTCTCCAGGCGAAGTAGAAGTATTTTTTAAAATTCGCGAAAATGGCGAAAAATTCCGACAAAAAAGGGCCATTTTAAAGTCGATAAAACTTTTTTCACAGATATCCTGGCCGTGATGTAAATATCCGGATCGAAGAAGAAAAAGTCAATGCAAAATAGCTTGGTATTCATATCTCCCATGAAAATTCCATTTCTTCAGGAAAATTGATCAAACTTTTCCCCCAAGTAGGCTCCAATTACCCTTAGCTGTCCTAGTATAGATTACGGCCGGAGGAATATTGCGCAATATATTGCACAATCTCAGATGTCTCAATCTTTTCCAGTTTGCGCAATTAAGTGATGAGTCTTCGTCAATAAATTGCGCAAATTGGAAAAGATTGTGCCGTCTGAGGGCGATATTGCGCAATATTCCTCCGACCGTACTCTATACTAGGGTAGCTCAGTGTAATGGGAGCCCACTTAGGTGAAAAGTTTGATCAATTTTCGTGAAGAAATGGGAGAATTATGGGAGATATGAATACCAAGCTATTCTGCATTGACTTTTCCTCTTTCGATCCGTATATTCACATCACGGCAAGGATATCTGTGAAAAAAGTTTCATCGAGTTTAAAATGGCTTTTTTTGTCGGATTTTTTCGCCATTTTCGCAAATTTTTAAAAATACTCCTGCTTCGCCTGGAGATTCGAAATTTCACACACGTATGAATTGATCGTATCGAATTCAAACAAAAACTGCAAGTTTTACCCATTTTGAACCCTCCTGAACTACTTTTATTTTTTCTCTAGGACCTACAGTTCCGAGATATGGGATTTTGAAAAAAAAATTTTTTTCAAAAATTTTGAGATTTTTACTCGATAATTTTGTACCCATTTTGTACCAATTCGTACCACCTTTAAAAAATTTTGTGCCCCTACCGTTTTCGAGATATCGACCCCCTCTAGGTGGTCTGCCAACTTAACGTTAAGTTGGCAGACCACTCTGCAAGAATTGATCGTATCGAATTCAAACAAAAACTGCAATTTCGTACCCATTATGTACCCTCCTGAACCACTTTTATTTTTTCTCTAGGACCTACCGTTCCCGAGATATGGTATTTTGAAAAAAACATATTTTTCAAAAATTTTGAGATTTTTACTCCATAATTTTGTACCCATTTTGTACCAATTTGTACCATCTTTAAAAAATTTTGTACCCCCACCGTTTCCGAGATATCGACCCCCTCTAGGTGGTCTGCCAACTCAACGTTAAGTTGGCAGACCACTCTGCAAGAATGGATCGTATCGAATTCAAACCAAAAGCCAAAAGCGCAATTTTTTCTCCATTTCGTACCCTCCTGAACCACTTTTATTTCTTCTCTAGGACCTACCGTTCCAGAGATATGGAATTTGGAAAAAAAAATTTCAAAAATTTTGAGCTTTTTAAAACTCCATAATTTTGTACCCATTTTGTACCAATTTGTACCACCTTTAAAAAATAGTATTGCACCAATTTGAACCACTCTTTTGTTCTCTATAGGACCGAGATATTGGATTTCGAAGAAAATCGAAAAAAAGATACAGAAGAACGAAAAGAGTGAAAACAAAGTGTACCTTATAATATTGTAATGTATTTAATTTCATGTTTTGCGCAGAATCAATCTGATGCTATCTGTACATATGATTTTTAATAAAACACTTGTTCCCGAGCTGTTGTCGGTGCTACATATTGTTGACGCTCATATGGCTTCACACCACCGACGTCAGTTGGCGCCCCAGTCCACTAGCTTGGAGCGCAGGCGCTCAGGAAAGAAAGAAGAAGATTCGACAGAACTTCCGATTTGCCGCCCCGGCGAAGAGAGATATAACCTGAAATAACTACGTACCTGTACCATATATGTATCTTTACAATAAACCATATTTTTGCGAGTTACTATTCGATTTAATATACAGTCCACCAATACAGTTCAAAACATTGGTCCATCGAGCGGATACACAATAATTCCGTATCCAGTGACAAGAAGCTGACGATTTTACAACAAAAGGAAGAGGACTTGTTCGAGCCACGTGTCAGGAAAGGAGAACATCGTAATCCAGATCCAGGAAAAGCCGACAATATCACGCAGAAGGTGAACCATAGGCCAACTGGTCAATTACAAACAAGAATAACCACGGGCACGGGGTGAGTCGTTCCCATTTTACCATTCCTTTGCTTATTTGAAATTGTGCTATTTGTGTGAGAATTCAGACCTCAATTTAGAATGGAGGAACTCAAACCTTTGATTAGGAAAAGGGGCATCGTTAAAAGCGGTTTGACCATTTTTACAAATTTCTTGAATGAAATTGGCAATAAAGAACAGCTTGACGATTTGGATATCATAAAATTGACTGATAGATTAGCTAACGCGGAAAAACTGTTGCATGACTTTCATGAGCATCAAGAACAGATAGAGTTGCAATGTAACGAATCCAAGATCGAAGAACAAGTGCGAGAAAGGGAAATGTTCGAAAATAACTATTACGATGCTATTGCCTCAGCTAAAAGTGTTCTACAAAAATTCAACGATGCCGTGGAGGTACAGTCAAACAATTCATTGCACGGTTCAATAAACAACTCGTCTTCAATTTCAGTAAAATTGCCTGATATTTCTTTGCCTAAATTTGATGGGAAATTTGAGGACTGGCTGGAATTCAGGGACATTTATTCAAGTTTGATTCATGACAATACTAGTTTGGACAATACACAAAAATTTCACTACCTACGAGGTGCATTAAGCGGAACGGCAGCAGTCGCAATTTCGAAAATAAAATACACTTCAAGTAATTACGAAGTTGCTTGGACTCTATTGCAAGGTAGGTTCAACAATAAAAAGAAATTGATCTATGAGCACATTAAGGCCATTTTCTCAGTAGATAACATTCAGAAACCGACATCTGATAATATTCAAAATTTAGCAGACGACATTATCAAACATTTGGGGGCTATAGAACAATTAGGCCAAAACATCAAAAATTGGGATCCATTATTGATCTTCTGGTTGACGAATAAATTAGATTCATCCTCTAGTTTGGAATGGGAAAGGGAAACAGCAAAAAGGGATGATTTACCAAAATTGGATGATTTTCTTGCGTTTCTGCAGAGAAGAGCAAATTTTATGGGCACAATAGAATCGAAATCGAATCTGCACATTAATAAACAAGATTCTAAGACAAATTCAACTGGGAATAGGTATTCTAAACAAGGTAATGCCAGATGTCTGACTTCTACGAACTACTCATGCGTTTACTGTAAGCAAGATCATGCAATTTACAAGTGTCAAGAATTTATCAATTTAGATTTACCTTTGAAAAGAAACTTTGTCAAAAAGGCTAATCTTTGCTATAATTGTTTGAGAGCAGGGCATTCAACTAAAAGATGCAAGCTCGGTCCATGCAGGGAATGTAAATCTTGGCATAATACCATTTTGCACGATAAAAATGAATCTCGTGCAAGCTCGTCAAATCAAGAAAACAATGTTCATGGCGAGGCAGGTACTTCGACTACATTGAGTAGTGGCGTAACTATACCAATGCCGCAACAGGTCATCCTATCAACCGTTTGTGTACTCGTAGCAGACAAATTTGGAAAGCTTCATAAGGTTCGAGCATTACTAGATTGCGGATCACAAACCTCATTCATAACTGAACATTTGCTAGAGCGGCTAAATATTCCTACCGAGCGGACAGACCTGACTATTTACGGAATTTCGAATACAAACTCAAGTGTTGATAGGAAAGGCAAAATAACCATAAGAGCCATGCACCGAAAATTCGAAATTGAATGCAATTGTTACGTTTTGGAACAAATCACGGGAATTATGCCGAGCCTTTCTTTCGACACGCGATCATTGGCAATACCAAATGATATAACTTTAGCAGATCCACAATTTTATAAGCCCGGACCCATCGATATACTCATTGGAGCCGATATATTTTGGGCAATCTTAGGCGAGAATAAAATATCTTTGGGTGAGAGGATGCCCATTCTATATGAAACCTTTTTCGGTTGGGTGGTCTCCGGACAAATGGGTCTCAAGGACACTTCCAAAACTTCTTGTAATCTCAGCGTTAATCAAGAGTTACTTGATAGTTTGTCGAAATTTTGGGAAATAGAGGAATTTCAAGGTCATCCACAATTATCGGAGATCGAACAATTTTGCGAATCTAATTTCAATGCAACTACTCAAAGGGATTTACATGGACGCTTCATCGTTACCATGCCTTTGAAGGAAAGTCCTTCGGTTCTCGGCGAATCTAGAATTCAGGCCGAGCGACGATTCCTTGCGCTAGAGCGAAAACTAGAGAGAAACGCCTCCCTATGCTCACTCTATAAGGATTTCATGCGGGAGTATAGATATCTTAACCATATGACGATGGATAATGGCAGCAACACTACCAATTTTGAATACTTTATGCCACACCATAGTGTTCTGAAGGAGGACAGCTTGACGACCAAACTGCGAGTTGTTTTTGATGCGTCCGCACCATCTAGTAGTGGATTATCTCTAAACAACATACAAGCTGTCGGTCCAAAATTACAGGATGATTTATTATCAATCATACTCAGATTTAGGAAACACAATTATGTCATTTCAGCCGATATCGCGAAAATGTATAGACAGGTTTTGATAGCTCCAGAACATCGTCAATTGCAAAAAATAGTGTGGCGTGATAATCCAGATGATAATTTAGAAACCTACGTCTTGAATACTGTCACATATGGACAAACATCTGCAAGCTACCTCGCGACGCGTTGCTTATTGAGCTTGGCCAAGGAAGTTCAAGAAAGCAATCCCGAAATGGCCGAAATAATAGAACACGACTTTTACGTCGACGATCTGTTGACTGGAGCGACCACAATTGATGGTTGTCGTTTCATTAGCAAATTTATCTCCGTAACATTGAATTCTGGCGGGTTTCCACTCAGGAAGTGGTGCTCAAACAACGTAAGGTGCCTTGAGGATGTAAATGCAGGCCATATCGAACGGGATCAATTTGTATTCAATAATAACGAAAACATAAAAACGTTAGGTTTGACATGGTCTTGTGAAGGGGACATTCTATTATACAATATCAATATCAGCCCCACCAAGGGCAAAATCACAAAAAGATGCATCCTATCAACTATTGCAAGGATCTTTGATCCGTTGGGATTATTGAGCCCATGTATCATCCTTGCAAAAATGTTGCTCCAAAAACTATGGGCAAATGGAAAAACGTGGGATGAGCCAATATCTGGAGCAATGCTAGAAACGTGGACAAGGCTCGAGGGTGAATTACCAATCCTGAACGAGCTCAGGTTGAGTAGACAAGCAACCTGTAAAGATGCCACAAGCGTACAATTGCATGGCTTTGCAGACGCTTCCGAAAAGGGGTATGGGGCATGTGTTTACCTCAGGAGCACCGACCCCCAAGGTGACATTCATCTACAGTTACTCTGCGCAAAATCAAAGGTAGCACCACTAAAATCAACGTCCATACCGCGATTGGAACTATGTGCAGCACTTTTGCTAGCTAGACTATCACACAAGGTTATGTCTTCAACTAAAATTAACTTTGAGTCCTTGACACTTTGGTCAGACTCAACCATTACACTAGCTTGGATACGCACCAGTTCGAACCTGCTGAAAACCTTTACCGGCAATAGGGTAGCGGAAATCCAGTCTCTCACTAAGGGAGCCAATTGGCGATATGTTCCCACCCACGACAACCCTGCGGATATTGTATCCAGAGGACTATATCCTAGGGAAATTCTCGAGTCTAACCTTTGGTGGCATGGTCCCACCTGGCTTCTTGAAAATTCAGAGTATTGGCCATCGAATCCATTGAATCAATGTAGCGCAATCGACCTACCCGATTTGAAATCGAACGTCTTGACGGGTACCACCTCAGGTCCTTTAGGTTTTCCATTCGAACGATTCTCTAAGTTTCTAAGAATGCAGAGAGTAGCGGCTTATATCCTAAGATTCAAATATAACTGTTTTCACAAGAGCGAAAGGCGCGCTGGTCCACTCAAGCCAGTTGAATTGAACGTTGCATTAAACTGCTTAATCAAGGTTTGTCAACACGACTCATTTCGCGAGGAATTACGAATTTTGCACGCTAATAAACTCGTCAGGTCGAACAATGTGCTTTCTGGTCTAGCCCCATTTTTAGATCCCGAAGATATTTTAAGAGTAGGTGGAAGGCTTAAACATTCTGATTATCCGTTCAGCAAGAAGCACCCTATAGTAATCCACGCCAAACATCATTTTACCAAACTGTTGTTCTCCCATGAACACGAGCGTCTCCTCCATGGAGGTCCCCAATTACTACTGGGATCATTAAGGGAAACGTTTTGGCCAATAGCTGGTAGAAACCTAGCTCGCAGCATCGTAAAGAAATGCATAACATGCTTCAAATTCGCGGCAAAAACCGTCCAGCCAATTATGGCAAATCTACCTAGAGATAGAGTCTGCCCCTCCAGCCCTTTCACTATTGTAGGTGTAGACTACGCGGGTCCATTCCTGATAAAGGACAAAAAGGGTCGAGGCTGCCGTTCTGCTAAGTGTTACGTTGGATTATTCGTTTGCCTCTCAACGAGGGCTGTTCATTTAGAACTGATTTCCAGTTTGTCCTCAGAAGCCTTTTTACAAGCCCTTCATCGGTTTGTTTCTAGAAGAGGTAAGCCGTCTAAAATTTTATCAGACAATGGTTCAAACTTCGTTGGCGCACAACGTGAATTAACTAGATTTTTCAAATTTATAAAAAACGAATTAATTGAAGCTGTTTCCACTCAGGCAATAGAGTGGAGTTTTATACCCCCTTATTCACCTCACTTTGGTGGTCTGTGGGAAGCCGCAGTCAAAAGTGTCAAGCATCATTTACGACGGGTGATACGTAATACACCATTGATTTTCGAAGAGTTCGCTACAATTCTCTCGCAAATAGAGGCAATTTTGAATTCGCGTCCTCTTTGCCCCATAAGCTCCGACCCAAACGATTTCGGACCTTTAACCCCGGCTCACTTCCTCATTGGCAAACCGCTGGTTTCCATTCCGGATCAGGACGTCAGCGACACCAACACCAATCGACTGAGCAGATATCAGCTTCTGCAGCAAATGAGTCAGCATTTTTGGAGTCGCTGGAAGTCTGACTATATATCCGAACTACAACGACGGAATAAGTGGAAGTCGAACGACGGCATTCTATCAAAGGGTTCCCTAGTGCTGATAAAGGGAGAGCACACACCACCTACCCAATGGCTGCTAGGAAGAATATGCGAGCTGCACCCCGGATCGGATGGAGTTGCACGGGTGGCTTCGATAAAGACCACGAATGGAATAATAAGAAGAGGATTCCAGAAGATCTGCCCTCTTCCCATGGTTGTTTGAAAGTAGGGACTTTCAAGGTGGGGAGTATGTTGACGCTCATATGGCTTCACACCACCGACGTCAGTTGGCGCCCCAGTCCACTAGCTTGGAGCGCAGGCGCTCAGGAAAGAAAGAAGAAGATTCGACAGAACTTCCGATTTGCCGCCCCGGCGAAGAGAGATATAACCTGAAATAACTACGTACCTGTACCATATATGTATCTTTACAATAAACCATATTTTTGCGAGTTACTATTCGATTTAATATACAGTCCACCAATACAGTTCAAAACACATATAGTTACCTACCCCAGTATTAATTATTAGTATTATTCTTATAAATTATATATTCGTACTTCAATAAAAGTGAAGTCGACGATATTACATTGACGACGAGATAAAAGTGAATCAACAACAATTTGCATATTATTCATTTCGTCATGACGGAAAATAAAGAAGAAGTTAACACGTGTACAAATGTGGGAATTATTGGACGCCTTCAAGAATTCAACTTCAGATTCTCTGACTGGACCATATACAAGGCACGTTTACACAATTATTTCGATGCCAATAGCATCAGCGAAACGAAGCGCCGTTCCATATTCCTGAACATGTTGGATGAAGATTCTTATCGATTGACGTTCGATCAGTGTAATCCGATAAAACCCGAAGAAAAAACCATGGCAGAATTGGAAGAAATATTTGATAAACATTTCGCACCGATCCGAACACCGTTTGCCGAGAGAATCAAATTTTATAATGCAACGAGGAGTCCCACGGAATCTACAAATGATTGGGCAGCTCGAGTCCGAAAATTAGCAGTGCAGTGCGAATTCGGAGTTCATTTAGAAAATGCATTGCGAGAAAAATTCGTATGTGGATTTGGGGAAGGGCCAGTATTGGACCGATTAATAGAAGAAAAGGTAACAATTACTTTTGAAGAAGCAGTCAAAATTGCGAGTCACAAGATGGCGGCCATTTCTTCGTTCAAAGGGGAAAATGGCTACAAGGAAAAATTCGACAGACAGGTGAAGGAAGAAGTCATGTTCCTGCGCAACTCAAGAAGGAGTTGGGACGCTACGCAGTCCAGGAGAACCAATCAGGGATCGACATCTCAGTCAAGACGTGCGCAGTATGCAGAAAATGGAAACACTGCACAGGGAAGGATCAAAGGAACCAATAGGACGCATGCAGATGGAAAGGCATCTTGCTCAGTTTGCGGGGGTAACGGTCATCCAAAAGATAAGTGCAAATTTGCTAATTATGTTTGTAATTTTTGTCATATTAAGGGACATTTGGAAAAAGCTAAGTTTTTTAATAATTTCATTCCAGAAGCTAAAGATACTGAAATAACAGATCATTTTAACGATGAACTCAATTTATTCAAATTAGATGAAAGTAGTTCGTCACCTTATTATATCAATGCACATATCAATCAAAAATTGATGAGATTTCAATTAGATACTGGATCTGGAATAAGTGCCATATCTGCCGATCTTTTCTACAAAGAGTTCAAAAATGAAATACTTCATGAAACCAATAAAGTTTTTTCATTCTATGATGGATCCAGAATCAAACCAAAAGGTTTATTCAAAACAATGCTCACCTATAAAAATTGCACTAAATTTTTCGAAATATATGTTATAGAAGGAGGTGGACCTCCGATATTAGGTCGAAATTTTTTGCATTCATTCAGTATTGATTTTGGAGGGTTTAATTATGTGGGTGATAATAAGAATGATTCCTATCACAAAAATTTCATTAATGACTTGTTGTTAGAATTTGGAAATTCATTTTTTGATGAATTAGGTAAATTCAATAAAGGTGTAGCACATATTATTTTGAAAGATGAAAATATATCACCAAAATTTTATAAGCCGAGACCCTTGCCGTTCGCTATAAAAGCAAAAGTAGATTTTGAAATTGATCGTTTGACTTCCCTAGGTATATGGTCACCAGTCGACTATAGCGATTGGGCGGCACCAGTGGTACCTGTATTCAAGAAAGATGGTAATTTACGTTTGTGTGGAGATTTCAAAGTCACCATCAATCCTCATATTGAAGTGGACAAGTATCCAGTTCCACGCATCGAAGATATTACATTGAGCCTGAAGATTTGTTTAGTAGGTTACAAGGGGGAGTAAAATTCACTAAATTGGACCTATCACAGGCTTACCAACAAATATGTGTAAGTGAAGAATCTAAGCACTTGCTGACTGTTTCCACACATAGAGGTTTGTATAGATATGATCGTTTGGCTTTCGGAATCGCCTCTGCTCCTGCGAAATTCCAAAAAATAATGGAATCTCTGCTAGGGGGAATTGTGGGAGTAGAAGTTTTTCTTGACGATATTCTCATCACGGGAAAAAATTTGCAAGAACATTTGAGTAGATTGCGCCAAGTTTTTAAAATTTTAAATGATGCTGGATTCAAGTTACGAAAAGATAAATGTAGTTTTTTTCAAAGTGAAATAGAATACTTGGGATATACGATCGATAAAATTGGATTACATCCATGTGAAAATAAAACAGAAGCTATAGATAAAGCACCCAGGCCCACCAATGTCAAACAGTTGAAGAGTTTTTTAGGTAGTATCAATTATTACGGTAAATTCATAGAAAATATGTCTACAATTCTATATCCTCTTTATAAATTATTGAATAAGAATGAGTTTTTTGAATGGACGAATGAATGTGAGAGAGCATTTTTGAAGATTAAACAGTTGCTGAGGTCAGCTGATGTTTTGGTACATTTCGATCCAAATTTACCCTTGAAACTGACAGTTGATTCCAGTATAGTTACGGTATTGGGGCAGTTTTAAGTCATTTGTTCTCCTCCGGTGATGAAAAACCCATTGTTTTTGCTTCAAAAACGTTGAGCAAAGCTCAACAAGCGTACTCACAATTGGAAAAGGAAGCTCTTGTAATAATTTTTGGAGTTACTAAATTCAATCAGTACTTATACAATAAGCATTTCATTTTGTGCACAGATCACCGTCCATTAATAACTATTTTTAGCCCTAAGAAGGGTATTCCAGAATTTTCGGCAAATAGATTGAGACGTTGGGCAGTAATCTCATCAAATTATTCATATGAAATAGAATATGTTAAATCAGAAGAGAATAAAGCTGATTGGCTATCCCGATTACCACTTAACAATTCAGTAACAGAGGAAGAAGATGTGGAAATTGACTATTGTAATTTTTTCTCTAACTCAGAGAACAATCAGCAGAAAATTCGCTGAAAAATTTGATGTTTATGAGTCTAAGATAGCCTCTTTGGAAGCCGAAATTCAATTATTAAAATCTAATGTCGGCAAAAGTGAGAACAACTTCACCGAAGACTCCCGTAAGAAACTCGAACAAAAAGTGGATTTTCTCGAGCAGAGGACAAAAAATAATAACATCCGTCTTATCGGTATCAAGGAATCCCCAGGAGAAAATGTGGTGACCCAGGTCAAGAACTTGTTTCAAGATAAACTCAATATACCGATCGCCGATGAGATCACCTCTGTATACAGAACGGGTGCTGCTAATAAGGGAAATTCCCGTCAACTCATTGTTGCTTTCAGAGATTCAGAATATAAGAATATGATATTCAGGAAGAAGAAATTGCTCAAAGGTTCGAACATAGTTATGAAGGAAGATCTTACGCACGACAGATGGAAACTCGTCAGAGATTCATCGGAAAAATATGGGTTGAGGAATGTTTGGACGTTCAATGGAGCTGTTTTCGTCAGGTCGGATGAAGGTGTTAAAAAACTTATTTCGGGTGTGTAATTATTTAGTTTTATTTTCATTTGATTCGCTGGCTGTATCTTTGTTGCACTTCTATTGCGCACTGGCGAATTTGTTAGAGTATGCTTTTGTTGGGTCATTTGAATGTACAATCTTTGGTTCCTAAATTTCATGAATTGAAACTTTTTATTGAGCGGAATAAATTTGACATACTTGCACTGTCTGAGACTTGGTTGAATGATTCAGTTGATACGAAAGGATTAATGATTTCAAATTTTAATTTTGTCAGGGTAGATAGAAATACGACTGGTGCAATGGGCGGAGGAGTCTCGTTATATATTCACAACAGATTTCGGTTTGAACTGCTTGATGTTCCTAACAACTCTAATATAGAACAGTTATTTGTCAAAATTCGATATAATGGAATATCCTTTGTGACTGCCGTTGTTTATAAACCACCTCACTTGTCATATAAACTTTTTATTGATGCTATGGAAACTAGTTTAACTCACGCACTGTCTTATTGTGAGGATGTTATTTGTTTGGGCGATGTTAACGTTAATTTTCTTGATGCTAATTTACCCTCGGTGAAATATTTCGGTTCTATGCTTTCCTCTGTTGGTATGAAGCAACTTATTCGGGGGCCAACTCATATAACGCCTACTTCGGAATCTCTTATTGATGTGATATTGAGCAATGAAAATGGCATTGTTTCTTCGGCCTTCTCGTGTCCATCCAACTTTTCTTTGCACGAATGTATAGCATGTAAGGTGAGAGTGCAGAAGCCGAGGATTGAACCACGAATCTTCACTGTCAGAGATTGTAGAGGGTTCGATGAGCGATTACTTTTTGATGATATTGCGGGTGCAGATTTTTCGAGGTTGTTTTGCATGCACGATGTTGATGAGAAGGTGAAGTTTTTTACGGATACTCTAGCGGATTTGCTCAATAAACATTTTCCTGCAAGAGTTATCAGAACAACGAAGAGGCATGCTCCGTGGATGACTGACGGAATGAGGGGTTTGACGGAATGAGGGGGAGAGAGACAGGGCTAAGGCACGGCATAAAAAATATAAAACACAAGCTATGTGGGACGAATACAAACGTTTGCGAAATAAGGTGAATCAAGCCATAACTCGAGAAAAGCGATTATATTTTCAATATATCTCCATGAATGATTCTAGTAGAGAACAGTGGAAAGCACTCAAATCTTTAGGAATATCGAACAAAACACGGTCAGATCTCAGTTTTGATGATCCTGATGAAATCAATGATTATTTTCTGAAAAATCCATCCTCAGGTTCGGATAGTTCGGTACTCAATTATTATAGAGATAATCTCATTTGCTCTGAACAGTTCAGTTTTCGTCTTGTTGATGAAGAAACTATCCTGAATTACCTGAGGAGCATCAAAAATAGTGCTCCTGGTTGCGATAATATTTCGGTATCGTTTATTAAGATCTGTTGTCCGCATATCCTACCATTTATAGTGAACATATTCAATTCTATTCTGCTCAGTTCCGAATTTCCTGCTTCCTGGAAACACGCTCAGATTACGCCTATTCCCAAAACCGGTGATCCTAGGGAGCTATCCGATCTGAGACCGATCAGCATTTTGTCTGGTTTATCCAAACTGCTGGAGAAAATAATGGCTGACCAACTTACCGGATATCTCGAAGATAATTCGATTTTGCCAGCAGTCCAGTCAGGTTTTCGTCCGGGATATAGCTCTACTGGCGCTCTGCTGGGGGTAACTGATGATATCCTGCGCTCTCTTGATGACTCGAGGTGTGTTGCCTTGTTTCTGCTAGACTTCAGCAGGGCCTTCGATACGGTTAAACATGATATTCTGTTGGCTATTTTAAGATCTTGTGGAGTCCGCGGGGATGCTCTCCGACTCTTCGGGTCATATCTTGCGGGACGTTCTCAGAGTGTAAAGCTGGGTGAGAAAGTCTCCCTTGCTAGAGATGTTCTGGATGGTGTTCCTCAGGGATCAGTCCTTGATCCAGCGTGTGCAGAACTCCTGTATCAGGTTCATTTATGGAATAAGGAAGTATGATCATGTCTCGCATAAGTTGAGGGAATTGAGTTGGCTTCCGATGGGGATTTGTTTTGAATTTTACTCTCTCTGTATATTTCATAAAATCATTTTAAAGAGAAGCCCACCATATCTCTTCAATAGATTGGTTTACAGAACTGATGTTCATAATATCAACATACGCCGTAGGAATATGTTGTCATGTCCCCGTCACAGAACATCTACTTTTGAAAGAAGTTTCAGCTACAATATTTGCAGATTGTACAACGGTATTCCTGATAATTTTAAGCTGTTGAATCCGAATAGTTTTAAGAAAAAGATTAAGGCCTATCTCCTCGGTTCCTTGTTTATGTGATTTCTTGACAGTTTATGGGATTTGTTTATTGATATGCTCATTTTTTTCTTTGTTTTCTTTATATTTTCTCTTTTTGTTCAATTTTGTATACATATTTTCATTTTTGTATAAGTTATGTTCAAATGTAATTGTTCTGTACTACAAGGGTTAAGTGGTAGAGCAACTTTGGGTGAACTTCCCCTTGGGATTTCAAGTGAAATAAAGACGTTATTATTATAATTTCAGTTACAAGAATATTGCAGATAAATCCAAATGTGATAGTATTTTTATAAAATTAAGAGAGTATAATATAACAAATGGGTGGCCTAAATATGTAGCTCATGACGATCTGAAGCCCTATTTCAACAGGCGTTTTGAATATGAAATTGATGAACATTGCATTTACTGGAATCATCGTATTATGATACCGGTAAAGTTACGCTCTATTGTTTTAAAAGAGCTACATAGTACTCATTTGGGCACAGTTAAAATGAAGAGTCTAGCACGCTCATATTTCTGGTGGCCAGGCATGGATACGGAAATTGATAAATTGACTAAACAGTGTCAATCATGTGTACGGTTTTTCCATAATCCTCCTAAAAATAAATTAAATCAATAGAAGTATCCTAGTCAACCATTTGAGCGGATTCATATTGATTATTTGGGACCTTTGAAAAATAAATATTATTTAGTAATATTGGATGCTTACACCAAGTGGGTGGAAGTTTTTGAAACATCATCAACTAGTTCTGAGAATACTTACTATCAATGCCCTACGAGAAACCTTCTCAAGATTTGGTTTGGCAATGACAGTGGTCTCCGATAATGATAGTGGTTTCACATCGAAAGAATTCCAAAATTTTTTAATTCAAAATGGTATTCATCATATTACTTCGCCCCCATATAACCCAGAATCTAATGGGGCTGCCGAAAACAGTGTGAAAACAGTCAAGCAAGCGTTAAAAAAGGTTTTATTCTCAAATCCTACAATTTCCCCTAAAACAGCAATAAGTAGATTTGCTTTTGATTATCGAATCACTCCGCATTGTACCACTGGTGTCTCCCCAGCAAAGTTAATGTTTGATAGAAATTTGCGAAGTAGATTTAACGTGATTTTGCCTTAAAGTAGACAATATGACAGTAACTTGAAAATTTCAAATGAATTAAGAACTCATGTTGAATTGCAACAAACAAAACAAAAAAAATACTACAAAGGAAAGCGTAAAGTTGTATTTAGAAAAGGTGAAGTGGTTTTAGCTAAAGATTTTAGAATTGTAAATAAAAGTACTTGGATTAGGGGAATAGTGAATAGAAGAATTGGTAATTGTACATATATTATCGAAGTTCCAGAGTTGCAGCTGACATGGAAAAGACATGTAAATCAGTTGAGGAAAACAATTCAACCACAAGTCAGTTTCAATTCTGAATCTTCAATCAATGAAAATAATATTTCTTGTGATAATGACATTGAACAAATGGAAACTGAAGCTAGTAATTCAAATAATGTTGAAACTCAACCAGTAGTAATCGAAAATGAATGTGAACCAGAGAAAACTGCTCGATATCCAAAAAAACAGGTGAAGCCCAGGCGCGGATCCAAGAGGGGGGGGGGGGAACTGGGGGAACGTTCCCCCCCCAAATGGCCCGTGACCACCTAAAATTTTCTGGCGACTCCAAGAATATATACCTCGGCTAAAACAATTGAAAGATGGGCAAAAATTTAATTTGACTCAATTTCTGAAACAAAGATGTTGAAAGTGTAAGTACGGATAAGGAAGGAATTGCAATGAGGTCAGAAATGATAAATATGGACCAATTTCTATGTTCAAATGTGCCGCATTCAAGTCGTAAATATTTTTGTCGATCGCCGGCATGTTCAAAGGTGACCGTAATTAGGTCGTGAATATTACTGTTTCCCGTCGGCGTGTGATTCCCTGCTTACCCCTATTTTCAAGAGTTTTTTGCGCTTCTTCGAGCTCGTCGGTATCTGTCCGACAAGCGTTATCTATTTTAATGTGAAATGCGGCTTCTTTGATCGGTTTTTTAGATTTCAGGCGTTAGGCCGGAGACACACTTGGCGTTTTTTTCCGATCGGATATTTTGCCGTCGACGGTACTACAAAATTGGAGCTTACACACTGGATTACACACTGGGCACTAAAATATCCGTCTCAAGTCACAACCACACTACCTCCGCCAGTCAATTACTGACACGCAGCACTGTAGACTGGACGACGAGTGTGTAACCTTGCCTTCGGTCACGTAGGCCACTGCTGAGGGTAGTCGGTAGAAAAACCGACGAATGTAGTGGCAGTGGTCGGCTGCAATTCTACCGACGGCGTTAATAAATCCGATCGTCCTTTTTTCCGACGAATGTGTATGTCGCCATAAGATCCCACGCGCCACTTCTGGTACGGCGTCGACGGCAAAATATCCATTCGGAAAAAAAACGCCAAGTGTGTCTCCGGCCTTAGCCCTGATATTTCAGCAATTGTTTTCATTTTCAATTCGCCAATCAGAATTATGGAATATGGACCCCAAGTCCAAGATGAGGGAAAAATATATAAATACAGTTGACTCTTGATAACTCAAAGTTTTCAATTGAACCCAATTGATCCTTAGAATTAATTATCAAGAGTCAACGGTATTTGTGTTTACCTTGGTTTGGATATTCTTTTCCTTCGAATAATCGACTGTACCTTATTGTAATTGAATGTTTTGCTAAATCAAAAACTCACCGTCTATGCCTCTAATATCATACTAGTGCAAATGGGTTGCAATTTTTGAATCTCATTTTTTTATTGCATTTTTTTGATGCACATATACTTATTTTTCTGTTGACCTATTTTTGTTTCATATTTCATAGAGACCCACAATTTGTTTTTGATGTACAAAGTAATTTTAAGAATTTCCCTGTTTCGAAATTAAAACTTTTCAAACTTTCAAAATGTGAAATAATATATTCGTTTTAATCTTTCTTGTGATATTTACTTAGGATAAAACTAAAACATACCTGATAATTCGAGTTACTTTAAGACTTTTCCTTCATCTCTCCATCTTTTGTAGCCAAAATCATGGCCACCCCTGCCCCCCCCCCTTGCAGGCCCGCCGTAAGCGGGCGTGCAAGGCGTGCCCGGCACAAGGGCGGCACGTCCGGGGGGGCGGCAAATCCAGTAAAATTATTTTTTTTTGGAGGGTACAAACAACGTGGTAAGCGGGGGGGGGGAGAAAAAAAAGGGGGGAGCGGTTGTCCAACTCCAACTGCTTTAAAATTTTGCCAACTGTCATAGAAACATAGAAATTTTGCCATATGCGATCGAAACTTTGCCAACTGTTTTGAAATTTCTCCAACTCGGTTCAACATTGGGGGCGGCAAGGTCTCCCCATCCCCCTTAGAGAGACTTTTTCTCTGAAGGATCGGGAGGACAGTGTATTCACTGCAGTGTTTCTTTCAGGTATATTTCCGGGAGGGGCACTGCCACCCCCCGAAATTCCGCAGGTGCCCCCCCCCGGCGAAATACTGAGAGCGCCTAGATCCTGTTATGGCGTAAAACTTCAAGATCGAAAAATTCACATAATCCGATAAATTGCTCTCCCGGAACTTCGAATTGCGCCCTCGGGAAAAATTTTCTGAAAGAAACATCGATTTAGAAAGTTCATACGGCATCTCTGATTATGTTGAATATTCTACGGGAAAAATTTGCAGATGTTCTTTTTCCCAATATAACAACCAGGTAGTAGTAGTAGTAGTTGAATATTTTCAGTGTCGCCGTATCGTTTATGCCAATTATTGTATGTCATAAAAAACCATCTGTTACCAGTACTACTTCCCACAAAGCTCATTCGCTGGCCTTAAACGTACAAAATTATAGATTTATTTGCTCGGTAGTAATTTGGTTTGCTATTCTAAATGAAATTAATGCCCTGAGTAAAATGATGCAGAGCCCCACCATGAATACCCAAATTTGCATGAATTTGTTGGAGACGTTGATTGATAAGTTCAAACAATATAGTACGGCTGAACATTTTGAAATTGTGTTAGCAGAATCTTCCAAAGTGGCCCACGAACTCAATGTAGAAACAGATTTTCCACCAATCAATAAAATCAGACCAAGAAGAGAACCAACACAATTTCAATATGAACACAGTGATGAAGTTTTATTCCACCCAAAAACCAAATACCGAGTGGAGTTTTATTTTAGGATCAAACAATCAATTCCTTGAAAAATAGATTCGAAGAGTTGACAACATTTTGCAAAGTGTTTGGGTTTCTTAGCGACAACCTATTCGACTATTCCAATGTTGATTTGATGAAGTATTGTCAAGACTTGAATCTGAAGCTTAAAGATGATGCTACTAATGAATCAGACATTGACGGTATTGATTTGTTTAATGAAATTATTGTACTAAAATCGCATTTTGCAGAACACCAATCGAAGGATCCACAATCACTGTTACAATATATTTTTGGCAGTGACTTAATTTCTTCATTTCCGAATATAACAATAGCACTAAGAATACAACTAACATTGCCGGTTTCAGTTGCATCTGGAGAAAGATCCCCAGGGAAGAGTTTTTCAAACTAGAATGGAAACGATCAGGTCCCTCGCTAAAACTTGCCACTAACCCCCCCCCCCCCCGAATTGCTCTCTGGATACATACGCCCCTGATGTAGCGCCCTATTGGGGGCGGCATAACAGTATTTGCACGCGGGCGCTCAGACAGCTAGCGGCGGGCCTGCCCCCTTGCGGGCACCCATGGCAGTTTTTGAATATTTTTGCAGTTGGTGTTGATTAACCATTGCCTAAAATACTTACTTTTGGCATTTTAATATCTAAAAGTTCCCCCCCCAAAATTCGGGCCTGGATCCGCGCCTGGTGAAGCCTGTAGAACGATTGTGTTATTAATTATTATAAGGGATCAAATGATATTTGAATATTTTTTTGTTGTTTCATAATTTAAGAAGAGAGATATGTAATGTATTTAATTTTATGTTTTGCGCAGAATCAATCTGATGCTATCTGTACATATGATTTTTAATAAAACACTTGTTCCCGAGCTGTTGTCGATGCTACATATAGTTACCTACCCCAGTATTAATTATTAGTATTATTCTTACAAATTATATATTCGTACTTCAATAAAAGTGAAGTCGACGATATTACAAATATATCAATAATTAAGACATCATTTTAACAATTCGAAATTTTACCTTTTACCATATTTCAACGATGCGTTTATCGATATTTTTGCTGCAAAGAAAGAAAGAAGTAAAGATTTTATTTTCTTACACAGTATAGAGTAGTGAACAATTATGTGGTATCTTCTCATTCAATAGCTTTTATTGAAATGTGAAAACGCTACTTAGGTCCACGAGTCGCCACTGGTGTGATAATTACATGCATCTTCATTATTGGTTAAATCTATTTATCCCTATATGATCTATATATATTTATATGATTTATTTCGATTCTGTTACTTCATTTAAACGGCCTTTTTCAATTGTTTTTGTCTCTGTTAGTAGATGTGATGAATTATTATTAATCCCTAATAGTCTCGAAATCAAGAATCAAATACAAGGTGCGGCACGGAGGGCGGACGTTTTTCAGATGGGCATAACTTTCCCCCACTGAGGACGAGAGAAGTGGGGAAGGTGCCGTTAGACTCGTGTGTTCCTAGCATTTATTTACCAGTTGGATCTTCGCTTTCACCCCTACAAATTGGCCATTGTGCAACAGTTACACCCCGGAGATTATGCACAACGAATGAACTTCGCACGTGAGATGGAAGCACTGATCGATCAAAATGAGAACCTCATTTTGTTCATGAGTGACGAAGCCCACTTTCACCTCAACGGCATGGTTAACCGGCAGAATTGCCGTTATTGGGCTAATGAAAATCCGCAACACTTACACGAAAGACCGCTGCACAGCCCAAAAGTTACGGTTTGGTGCGCTGTATCGCAAACTCGCATCATTGGCCCTTACTTCTTCGAAGACGTTAATGGTCAAGGCTAGAGTATACGAGACCAAGCCCCGAACTCTGGACGAATTGAAAAGGGCTATTCGCGTGGAAGTTGCCCAAGTTGAGAGAGTAAAATGTCTTGAAAATAGATATATTATACTCGACACTTTTGTTGCACTGTATTCGTCCTTCTGTATGAAGATGCAATGAAGATGTTACAAATTGGTACACAACAGTAGTTCTTGAAAACCGTGGGGGGTTCAAAATAAAGTCAAGGTGATAAAAATTGACACAAAACGAGTACAAGATGAAAGCTCTTGTTCTAATTCGATCCGATCAACCCACGCAATATGAGCAATAGCTGAACGTTAGCAGTACACACAGAGGGGGTCGATATCTCGGAAACGGTGGAGGTACAAAATTTTTTAAAGGTGGTACAAATTGGTACAAAATGGGACAAAATTATGGAGTGAAAATCTCGAAATTTTTGAAAATTTTTTTTTTCAAAATCCCATATCTCGGGAACGGTAGGCCATAGAGAAAAAATAAAAGTGGTTCAGGAGGGTACGAAATTGTAGTTTTTGTTTGAATTCCATACGATCAATTCTTGCACAGTGGTCTGCCAACTTAACGTTAAGTTGGCAGACCACCTAGAGGGGGTCGATATCTCGGAAACGGGGGAGTACAAAATTTTTTAAAGGTGGTACAAATTGGTACAAAATGGGTACAAAATTATGGCATTGGTCCGAACTCGATCCGTTTTGGTGGACTGTCAACTTAACGTACCTCCTGATGGGCTCTGTTCGCACAATATTGTTCCACGTCTGAGTGTGACATTGCGCAATATATTGCACAATGTCGCCTCCACACGGTACAATTCATTGCACAAACGATAATATTGTGCCATAATATTGAGCGTCTAGGTGTAGTTGACGGGTGGATTGAGTAGCCTGTCGATTGCAACTACCGGTCCCAAGCCCGGATAAAGGAGGAGGGTTGGAGGGCGAGGTTAGCAGCCTGCCTTCCTTAAAAAAAAATAATGATGCTCACAGAACCCAAACCGAGCCTCGGAACAGGATGGATACAACGGTAAGGACCCAAGCAAGAATAAGGACTGTGAAATTAAGACGAAAAATGAAGAGGAACCAACTGCGGATAGGATGCTGGAATGTGAGATCTTTCAATGGAAAAGACCAGGAAATTATTTTAGAACTCCAGAACAACAGAATAGACATCTGTGCAATCTCCGAAACGAAAAAAAAAGGGCAAAGGAACGGAACAATATGGGGACTTCGTCCTGATCTACTCTGGAAGACCCAAGGAAACAAGAGCGGCATCGGGAGTGGGAATATTGGTCAATCGGAGATTTGAGAACACCATTGAGGACATCGACTATCAGAGTGATCGAATTCTAAAGATCACTTTGAAATTGGAAAAATACACCCTGCACATAATATCAGTATATGCGCCAGATGCAGGAAGGCCAGTTCAAGAGGCACACGATTTTTGCGAACAGCTACAACTAACAGTTGACAAACTGCCTAATCATAACCAAATTATTGTTCTGGGTGATTTGAATGGCAGAGTGGGCAGTATGGTGATTCCGGGAATTAAAAACGCATTCAATGAAGAACACATTAACGAACGTGGGGAATTGCTTATTGAATTTTGTACCCACAACGAGTTGAGGATCAATAATACCTATTTCCAACACAAACATAAGATCACCTTCCGCGGAAGTCGAGAAACAGCGTCTACGATTGACTACATGCTGACAAATAGAGCCATCAAGCCTGAGCAGGTACTGGATGTTAGGTCGCTTACTTCAGCGAGCATAGAGTCGGATCACAGCTTAGTTCTTGGAAAGATTTCTGGCATAAGAAGACCAGCGAGGACAGACAAACCTTGTGAATCAATATCAAAATTCAACATGGAGTCATTGAAGACACAGAGTACTCTTGATCTATATAGAAGACGCCTAGCAACGAAATTACAGAAATCACCAATTGAAGAACAACAAACGGTGAATGAAGCGTGGAGGATATTGCAGGGTAACATACTCGAAGCAGCCAGCGAGGCACTGGGTAAACGAACTGTTAAATCGACCACTCGTCAATTTAGAGAAAAGTCCTGGTTTACTCCGGAGGTCAAGTCACTAGCCCTGGAAAAAAAAGAAGCTCATTTAACATACAGAGCTAACAGGACACCTAGAAACTACCTAAGATATACAGAAACCAGAAACAGAGTGAACAATAGAATACGAGAGATAAAAAAGGAGCACTGGGAAAAATTTAGCAAAGAGATGGAAGATGACTTATATGGGACACAAAAGCGCATATGGAAAATGCTCAGGGCTGCCAAAAAGGAAGTAAACGAAACAGTTTGCTACGGTTATTCTTTCTTTATAGTTCAATCCTGTGTCAAAAAAATACAATTAATAACCTTTGTATTCACAATACCAAACTTCTATTAATGAGCATTGAGACTCTATCAGGAAAGGGTTATAATATGCCTTAATGTAAATCAAAAATTACACTCAATCTAACCAATCTATTATATATAAAATTCCATACAAAACAAGCTCTAATGGTACAGATCGAACCTACAATTTTATACGAATTCTCAAAATACAGGGAATGAACAATTTTAGAAAATCAATGCAATTAAAATACCGTGCACTTAGAACAATGGTCACTATCTATTTATAAGGATTGAATTAAGTAAAATACAAACCAGTCAACTTGAATATTTGATAGTTACAGACAATGATTGTAAGTGAATTGAAACAATATGAAATAGAATTTTTGAAACTTAATTTTGAACGTCAACGATATGATATGTGAAATCCGAAATATACAATGATGAATTAGGGAAATGTGGATTGAAATCGAATATGAAACTTTGTTGAATTAAACCATGTATCACAATTGATATGCAAAATCGAAGGGAGATTATGATTATTGATAATGAGCAAAATGTAAAAATTCAGAACGATTGGTTAGCCGAATACAAATTATTATTATTAAAAGAATTCTAATCTACAAGAAATATCGAAAATAATTTCCAATTCAATACTACAATGAATTCATATGAGGAAACCAAATATGACAAGAGACTTATCTTGAAAGTCAGGATGAACTCCTCTCCCAAGCGAACTGCACCAAAAATATACCAAAATATGGAATGGTATGATGTGAACCTTTCCTAGATTCAGCTCTAACCATGAAATCAATCAGTTCCCGGAGGTATGCACCATTCAACCAAGATTCCGTGTAAAAAATTACCATAAGAAGAAAATCTGAGAATGAAATAAGGAAAAAAAAAATAATGTACTAATTAAAATTGAGTTTACATCGGTCACTATGTAACTTACCCTCGTGGTCGAGGATTTTCACTTAATTGCACCTTCGAAACAAAATAGAATAAATCCGACTAGGCTATCCAAATTTAATTGATTAGTGCCTCAACACCAAAATAAATTCAGCTAACAAATAATAATCAAATCGAGAAAATGCTGGTTTTGAACTCTACTGCTCGTCAAATTTTATTCTTAACGCTGCAACGGCTACGATGAAAAAGAACGAAATTCGAAATTTATTTTCAGAAAACTCGAATCGAGAGATAAGCTAAATCCAGAAAAAATGAAGAAAAAAAGTGTACGTGTTTATATTAACTTTAATGGTTTGAATGCAAGATTGAATTCCCGAAAAATGACATCTACCGGTGATGGAACATACCTCCTGTTACAGAAATCATTACAACAATGAAATAAATTATTAGAAAACTGCAAAGATCAAAGATGCAAATTCAAACTGTATCATACCTCCCCTTCCCATGAAAAAAAAATCGAAGATTTTTTTCAAAGAAGCTAAATAATATGTGCAATCAACATGAGAGAAAGAACATTCATCCCAACTACTGACCATCATCAAGAGTTTTGTCAGGCTTAAGTTGAGACACATGCCAAATTCCCTTAGAAACACCTAAATCATCCTTCAGTTCATATGTATTAACCCCCAGCTTTTCTGATACTCTATAGGGACCAGAAAATTTACTACCCAACTTCGCTGAAAAATCCTTTACACTGGATGTCAAAGAATGTGATTTCACCCAAACATAATCATTCACGTTATATTTTTGAGGTCTATGTCTGAGATTATAATCATGTTTAGTCTTTTCATGGGCTTTTGCCAATTTATCTTTCACAAATAGTCTTAACTTCTCCATCTTCACCAGCTTTTCCGACTTACTTTCAACAGACTTGTTTTCTACTCTTTCAACTATACTTTCTCTGTCTTTGATGAATTTATAATCACTACCATTCACAACCATTTCGCACCCAAAATTAATAGAAAAAGGTGTATTATCAACAACTTCATGTTTTGCTGTACGGTATGCACAAGCCAACTGGGGTAAATATTTGTCCCATTTTTTATGATTTTCTTCAATATAACTAGCTATCATAGTTTTAATAACTCTATTAGATCTTTCTGAAAAATTTGGTTCGGGATGATAAAGAAGATTATAGAATACTTTTACATGATATTCATCCAGCAACTTCTTGAATTCTCTACTTTTGAATTGACTACCGTTGTCGCACTTGAGTATTTCAGGAACCCCAAACAACAAAAATACTTGTTCTTCTAATATTCTCACTATTGAAGATGCAGATGCTTGACGCAAAGGAAAAAGTAACGTGAACTTACTAAAGAAATCGCAAATCACCAGAACGTGTTGATAACCCTTAGTACTGCGAGGAAAAGGACCAATTAAATCAATAGCTATGTATTGCCAACATCTATCTATTTCAGATTTTTTACCCATTATACCAGCTTTCAGCTTCTGCTCTGGTTTATGTGCCGCGCATGTTTTACATTTGTTGACGTATCTAGTGATGTCATGCTTCATTCCAGGCCAACAATAATTTTCGAAAATTCTATTATAAGTTTTGTATATACCGAAATGTCCACCACTTGTAGGATCATCGTGAAACTTCTTAAGTAAATCAATACGTCTTTCCTTAGGCACAACTTGTTTCCAAGACGTTGCATCGGCTGAACTCTTACCCATGTTTTTGAACAACATTCCGTTATTAGAAATTCTGAAATTCGGATATTTCAAAGGATTTATCCTAACTTGACTCACGAGCTTATTGTACCAAGAATCGTTGATATTTTCTAATGAAATTCCCGACATAACACAAGATTCATCAGGAATTGCCCTAGAAAGGCAATCTGGTACTGCATGAAATTTCACTTGCCTATGTAAAATAGTGAAATTATACATTTGAAGCTTTAGAACCCATCTCCCTAATCTGCCATGTGGGTCTTTAAGATTACTAAGCCAAAGTAAACTGTGATGATCTGTGATGACTGTAAAATTTGGAGCACCTTCCAAATAACATCACAATTTTTCAATTGACCACAGAACGCCCAGACACTCAAGTTCGGTTGCTAAAAAATTTCTTTCAGAACGGGTCAAGCTTCGGGAAAGATAACAAATTACGTGTTGTCTTCCATCATAAAACTGTGACAACACGCAACCAAGGCCATATAAACTAGCGTCACATTCAAGAATGAATTCATGTTCAAAATTTGGGCAAGCCAAAATCGGAGCACTTATCAAAAGATCTTTTATCTTAGCGAATGCTTGTTCACATTCTGCTGACCAAACAAATTTACAATTTTTACGAGTAAGTTTAGTGATAGGCTCTGTTATAGTCGATAAATTTGGAACAAACTTACGATACCACATAATCATCCCAATTATTCTCTTTACATCCCTAGGTGACTTTGGACTGGGCATATTAACTATTGCACTTATTTTATCAGGGTCTACAGCTAAACCGTTTCTGTTTACTACGTATCCCAAAAATTTTAACTCGGATCTACAAAATACACATTTTTCTCGATTGAGAACCAAATTTGCCTCTGCCAGTTTGTCGAGAATACTATTCAATATACGCAAATGTGTTTCAAAGTCTGGTGTAACTATAATTATATCGTCCAAATATCTGAAAACATAACTCGAAAATTCGGCAAGAAGAACGTCTATTATTTTCTGGAAAGTACCGGGTGCGTTGGTTAAGCCAAATGCCAATCTTTTAAATTGGAACAACCCACGGCCAGGAATTGTAAAAGCTGTGTATTGCTTACTCTTTTCAGAAAGTTTTATTTGCCAGTAAGCATTCTTTATATCCAACGAAGTTAGATATTTAGCATTATCAAAACTATCAAGAATTGAAGAAATATGTGGCAGAGGATAAGCACATTTCTCGGTTACAGCATTGAGCTTTCGGAAATCAACACAAAATCTATAAGAGCTATCTTTTTTTGGAACCATAAGGATTGGTGAACTCCAACCACTATTAGAAGGTTCTATAACATCCAAATCAAGCATCCTGTCTACTTCTTCATTAATTTTAGATTGCATGTAAGGGCTCACTGGGTAATATTTAGACTTGATAGGTTTACTATTAGTTATTATTTCATGTTCAATATTCTTGACGCAGCCCAGCTTGACATTATTCATTTCAATGAAATAACCATCAACGATATGATTCAGTTTTTCCATTTGTGAATGCGTTAAGTCTTCAGCAGTTTGTAGAGAATTCAGATAATCAGCGGAAAAAGACTGTTCCTCACTAAAACCCCAATAACCTTTTCTTAAATCTGGAACTATGCCCATCTTAATCCAGAAAACAGTGCCCTGACGATGCTATGACGTAAGTCAGATAATACAAAGCATTTAAAGATATGTGTTTTATTTTCCAAAGTAATAGGTATACTTACAAATCCGAAGCAATTAAGTTCTTGATTATTTGCCAAAATACACGACGAAACATTATCCGTATTTAAGGTTACCCCTAATTGATGTAAGTACTCGTAAGTAGATTCATTGATGAATATTTGATTAGCTCCCGAATCTAATAGTCCCTTGAATTTTCTATTATAAATGTCGACTGAAATATATGGACATTCACCACCTGAAACCCCGTCTAAAATATAATTCAAAACTGGCCTGTACTTAATATTGAAAGCTTCAATTTCCTCCTTAGAACAAACAAAATCCAAAGTATCTGAATCCACATTATAATCATCATCAGTAGCAACAAGATGATTAACCGATGAAATTGCAGAAGTCAAAGCTCGGTCAACACTTGACTTCTTTAGTGGTTTAAATGACAATCTGGGCAAGTTAACTTAGTATAACCGAATCTACCACAATTGAAACATCGAATCGACTTCACTGTGCAATATCTAGCCAAATGATTTCTACCCTGACACTTGAAGCAAATAACTGTTGAGTCCCGAGAAGAATTTTTACCTATATTCCCGTTACTTTGGTTTGCTGTCATGGGCCTTCCAGCATTAGGAGCAATTTTTCTATCTACACTTGAAGATCTGTTTACATTGAAGTGTGATCTATTATGATAAGGATATGATTTATTTTGAGTTTCGTACGAGTTACCTGAATATTTTCTATCCGAGTGTTGTTGACGTTCATTATAACTAACTTCTGAACAACAATTTCTACTTTTTGAAGAGTCTCTAGATTTAGTGCTACCTCGTGAACTAGATCTATTTCTATTTCGTGTTTCGTGAATTGGATCTGTCTCTATTCCTAAACCTATTACTACCACCAAACTGATCACTTCCCGACTTAGAACAACTTGGTTGAGAATCACGAGAACTAACTTGTCTTTCAGCCTCCAAATTACTTAATTTACTTTTAGTTGATTCACGTTTATACTCCAAATCAACTTCAATCGCTTGTTTATTCAACGATGGTGGAATAAAATTACTAACATAACGCTTATTATCCTCTAGTTTACGACCCAATTCGATCAACATTTCAAGAGAATCGATATCATCTATTAATCCGAATCCCAAACGATATTCTGGCCGAATTCTACCCTTTATTAACTCTAATTTAATTTTTCCATCGACCGAGAAAGATAATCTATTGAACAAGTTTTGCATATAAGCCACATAGATAGCCATAGTTTCTGTTTCACCTTGAGTTCTTCCTTTAATTTGTTCGAAGATTTTTCTATCTCCGTCTCTAAAAAATTCTTCTCGAAAAAGAGCAATAAGTTCCTTCCAATCATTAGCAATGTTTTTGGCGGCTCTATAATAAACCAGTGCCTCACCTTCGAACAATTACGACGCGATTCTAAACATAAATTCCTCCGAATACCCTCTTGCTTCCATCATATCATTGACTCTTTCGAAAAAAGCATTCAAACTTAGAGAATCATTCCTACCCGAATATTTGATTCCAAAACTCTTTAAATGAATTTTAGGATCTGCAATACTTAAATTTTGTAGCATGTTCGTTGCTGTTGTTAAATTAGCATTTTGCAATACACCAGAAATATTAGAAGATGAACTATGTGTAGGTGTTGAACTTGCAGCTTTTTGATTCAACAAACTTTGTTCGAATTCTACCTCTGCAGGTACTGACTTTTTAGTTCTAGGATCAACAGATAATTTAGCTTCATAAACAGAAACCAACCTTAAACCCGCAGTGAGTAACTTAGATCTTAGTTCACACAAAGGTATATCACTTTCGGATGGTTTGATTCTTTCCAATCTACCCAACAAATGACTTAACTTCGTCCTAACTTTTCGTTGCATGGATCCTGAAAAAGGTTCCTTCAGATAAATTTCAACTTCACTGATTTTGGCAGAACATATATCTAATTCCGTCTTCGCATCAAACTTATAAAATTCTTTGAATGATTGACCCTCTGACTCCACTTTCAACAAGCCTAGTAACATCTTGATCAATTCTGATACCGAACCTTCAGGTTTCAAACCCCTTAGGGAAATCTCATACTCAAGTTCCTCCTTAATTAACCGATCAGGTTCAATTTTCAAAAACATGCTAGACATAGTTAACAAATATCTTTAAGTTCTATCCAGTGTAAAAGTTACAAGCAAAAGAAAATGGTCCAAATAGAGAAAAGAAAAGTGTCTCACCAAAAATCGCTCAAAATAATGGTGATCTCCTGGCATAGATGGATCCTCCTTCAAGAATAATGTGACCTGGTTTAATGGATTTAGTGAACACTGTCCTGTACAATTGCCAAATCGTGTATTGCTTGGTTGGTTGGGCGCCAATTGCTACGGTTATTCTTTCTTTATAGTTCAATCCTGTGTCATAAAAATACAATTAATAACCTTTGTATTCACAATACCAAACTTTTATTAATGAGCATTGAGACTCTATCAGGAATGGGTTATAATATGCCTTAATGTAAATCAAAAATTACACTCAATCTAACCAATCTATTATATATAAAATTCCATACAAAACAAGCTCTAATGGTACAGATCGAACCCACAATTTTATACGAATTCTCAAAATACAGGGAATGAACAATTTTAGAAAATCAATGCAATTAAAATACCGTGCACTTAGAACAATGGTCACTATCTATTTATAAGGATTGAATTAAGTAAAATACAAACCAGTCAACTTGAATATTTGATAGTTACAGACAATGATTGTAAGTGAATTGAAACAATATGAAATAAAATTTTTGAAACTTAATTTTGAACGTCAACGATATGATATGTGAAATCCGAAATATACAATGATGAACTAGGAAAATGTGGATTGAAATCGAATATGAAACTTTGTTGAATTAAACCATGTATCACAATTGATATGCAAAATCGAAGGGAGATTATGATTATTGATAATGAGCAAAATGTAAAAATTCAGAACGATTGGTTAGCCGAATACAAATTATTATTATTAAAAAAATTCTAATCTACAAGAAATATCGAAAATAATTTCCAATTCAATACTACAATGAATTCATATGAGGAAACCAAATATGACAAGAGACTTATCTTGAAAGTCAGGATGAACTCCTCTCCCAAGCGAACTGCACCAAAAATATACCAAAATATGGAATGGTATGATGTGAACCTTTCCTAGATTCAGCTCTAACCATGAAATCAATCAGTTCCCGGAGGTATGCACCATTCAACCAAGATTCCGTGTAAAAAATTACCATAAGAAGAAAATCTGAGAATGAAATAAGGAAAAAAAAAATGTACTAATTAAAATTGAGTTTACATCGGTCACTATGTAACTTACCCTCGTGGTCGAGGATTTTCACTTAATTGCAGCTTCGAAACAAAATAGAATAAATCCGACTAGGCTATCCAAATTTAATTGATTAGTGCCTCAACAGCAAAATAAATTCAGCTAACAAATAATAATCAAATCGAGAAAATGCTGGTTTTGAACTCTACTGCTCGTCAAATTTTATTCTTAACGCTGCAACGGCTACGATGAAAAAGAACGAAATTCGAAATTTATTTTCAGAAATAGTGGAGTGCCTGGAGCATTCAAGCTCGGACTAGAGTTATAGTGAATGAATTGATACGATCGATGTGGGATATTGTTTTTCAAACTATAAATTGCAATGTTTACCAATTTTTTTTTTGTGCAATCCATTTTTTCATTGTTTAAACAAATTATTATAAAAAATTAATGTTTGACCATACATTTTCACTTTAAACAGTAATTTTTTTGTATTTATATGTTGAATCTCACCTGAGTAGACATATAGAAACATTTTTCAAAGATACCAGTGAATGAAAATACCGGTAGGGATTTCGAACGTGGAGGGGAGAGCGGAGCGACAGCTGCTATTATCTCTAATATATAAAATTCTCCTGTCTGCATCTTTGTTACCGAACTCCTCCGAAACGGCTGGACCGATTTTCGTGAAATTTTGTGTGCATATCGGGTAGGACTGGGAATCTGCCAACATCTATTTTTCATCCCCCTAAATGATAAGGATGGTCCACCCCTAACTATTTTTTCAGTTTTTTCGGACAAAATTTTTTATTTTTATTTTTTTATGATACGGCATACAAAAATACATATAACCCTAAATTTTCACCCCTCTACGATCAACCCCTTTTTCTAACACAACCTAACCTAACCTAAATTGAACTCTTTCAGGCTAGTTTTTCATTTTTATAGGCCAACATCTATTTTTCATCCCCCTAAATAATAGGGGTTGTCCACCCCTAATTTTTTTTAATTTTTTGGGTACAAATTTTTTATTTCAATTTTTTCAAAAAAATCAACATTTTACGAATTATTTCCGGAAATTTCTATTAATTTGATGGGTTTAAAAAAGATAGTATTAAATCAGCCGAACGGAATCGTCGTGCATTAAAAAATAAATGTGCAGATATTGAATTTGATAGAAATGTTGAGAGTTAAATAACCTGACAACAATAAATTTACATGCCAAGCGGAAAGCGATGCCGACAAATTAATTGTTGAGACGGCAATGAATTTGGAATCAAAAGATGTTGTTATAGTTTCAGAAGATATCGATGTCTTAGTGATATTAACGGCATTGGTAGATAAAGATCGTGAAATATATTTTCTGAAACCATCCCGAGGCAAAGTTCAACAGAAGATATTTTCATGGATAAGTTTAGAAAAATCATTACCAAACTGTAAAGAACATATTCTTTTTTTCATGCCTTTACGGGTTGTGACACTACTTCTGCATTTTTCAATAAAGGAAAGATTAAGTTTGCCAAAAATTTTGAGAAACGGATTGATTTACACGACTCAGTAAAAGTATTCAAAAATATCAATCAAGACCCCAATAATATATTGCAAGCAGGTGTGGCATGTATTTTGAGTTTATATGGCGCTCCGTCTAACACTCATGATTTAAATACATTAAGGTTCAATTCTTTCATAAAATCAACAGCTAAAAATAAAAGTGTTATTTTGTCAACACTGCCTCCAACAACTGATGCAGCGTTTGAGCACCTTAAAAGAGTGTACCTACAAATTCAGATATGGCTAGGAAATGACGTACTTATTGAAAATTGGGGATGGAAGTATTCCAATAACATGTACATCCCAATAACTATGAATCAATTACATGCTCCGGATAATTTATTACAAATGTTATTTTGTAATTGCAAAAAGGGATGTGGAGCTGCGTGTGGATGCAGAAAAAGTGGTTTACACTGCAGTGTAGCATGTCTACAGTGCAGCGAAAATAGTTATTCCAATACTTCACCCATTATGCAGATAGATGAAGTAGAAGAAAATATTTGATGTTGACAACAATGTTATATATTTAAATAAAAGGATTTTGTACTAATAATCTTTTTTCATGGTCGTAATTAATTACATTATTTCTTTAAATGTACACAATAGAGTACGTTTCATTTATAATTGAACTGGCCGAGAAATTCCATTGTACATAGCAGCTGTCGCTCCGCTCTCCCCTCCAGGTTCGAGATATCTACTGGTATTTTTATTTACAGGTATCTTTGAAAAATGTTCCTATATGTCTACTCAGGTGAGATTCAACATATAAATACAAAAAAATTACTGTTTGAAGTGAAAATATATGGTCAAACATTAATTTTTTATAATAAATTGTTTAAACAATAAAAAAATGGATTGCACAAAAAAAAAATTGGTAAACATTGCAATTTATAGTTTAAAAAACAATATCCCACATCGATCATATTATTTCATTCACTATAACTCTAATCCGAAGTTTTACGGTTTTGAATGCTCCAGGCACTCCACTAAAAACTCGAATCGAGAGATAAGCTAAATCCAGAAAAAATGAAGAAAAAAAAGTGTACGTGTTTATATTAACTTTAATGGTTTGAATGCAAGATTGAATTCCCGAAAAATGACATCTACCGGTGATGGAACATACCTCCTGTTACAGAAATCATTACAACAATGAAATAAATTATTAGAAAACTGCAAAGATCAAAGATGCAAATTCAAACTGAATCAGTTACATCTCAGCTGATAAATGGAAAAGTCACTTCGCAAAAAGAAAACCAGCAACCCGAAAGGCCACATAGTCTCAGGCGAGAAGAGGCAATAGACGTAGAAGAAGTTGAACAAATTACAGTGGATGAAGTGAGGAGCGCCATGCAACATCTCAAAAATGGCAAAGCTCCCGGCCCAGATGACCTACCCAATGAACTATTGAAATACGGAGGAGAAAATATGGCAGAACAGCTCGCAAGACTATACAATAAAATATTGGAGAGCGCAACAACACCAGATGAATGGAAAAAGAGCATTTTGATACCTATATTCAAGAAAGGAAAAACATCGGATCCGGCAAACTACCGGGGAATCTCTCTTTTGAGCACCTCAATGAAATTGTTCACTCGAATTCTAGGTCAGCACATCTTGCGTCATACCACATTAAGCGAAGAACAGCAGGGGTTTCGGAAAAATCGTTCAACAGTCGATGAAGTGTTTATCGTTAGGCAGGTAATTGAGAAGGCCATCGAGTATAATAAGCCCGCATACCTGTGCTTCATAGATATGACTAAAGCTTTAGATAGAATACATCTGATGGATGTTGAGGACGAACTGAAGCACAGAGGAATACACCCAAACATCATACAGACGATTAAACAACTGAACACGGGCAATATCACCACAATCAAGGCAGGAACGACTACAACCGACGAAATAAACATCGAAACGGGAATAAGACAAGGAGATAGTCTCAGTCCTTTGCTTTTCAATCTGTTGATGGACAAAATAATTGACAGCGTGCGGAAGGTGAAGCATGGATACAGAATGGGAAGCAAGGTTGTGAGGATCTTATGCTATGCGGATGATGCGGTGCTGTTTGCGGATAGTGAGGATGGTCTGCAGTGGTTGCTTCAGGCGTTCAACAGAGAGGCACACAAGCTAAGCATGGAAATATCAACCACGAAAACTGAAACTATGGTGATTGCTAGAGAACCGCGCCGATGTAAGCTGGAGCTCGATAACAACATAATAGAACAGGTTTCCGAATTGAATTATCTGGGTACAGTGATCTCGCCATATGGGAACTTGAAAGAAAGTGTAAGGCATCAGATAAATAAAGCGGCCAGGATTGCAGGTGCACTAAGAAACACCATCTGGAAAAATAACTATATGACAACCACCAGCAAAGTCAGAATTTACAAAGCATGCGTTAGACCTGTAATGACATACACGGCGGAAACACGAGCTGACACGGCCGAAACAAAAAGGATGGCACGCACAAATGAGATGAAAGTTCTCAGGTCAATTACTGGTAATACGCTTAGAGATCAGAGGAGAAGTAGTGACATCAGAGAAGAATGCCAGACTGAAGACGTAGTGAGGTGGATGCGAGCGAGAAGGAGATATTGGAACGAGCATGTGTCACGGATGGGAGATGACAGACTGGCGAAAGTTGCAAGAAATGGAAAACCACTATCAAAGCGACCTCCAGGAAGACCGCCAAAAAGATGGAAAGACAGTTGGAGCTCCATATCGCAGGAAAGAGAAGAAGGGGACTGAAATGGGTATAACAAGCTGTTAGCTTTCGTTAAGAAGAAGAAGAAGAAGTCTAGGGGCTGCCATCAATATATTGTGCAACCCGGTTTGCACAATGATAGTGCGCGTTTTGGAACCGCTTAAGTTGTAAATAAACCGTATATTTCCAGAGATAGTTCAGATTAATAAATCTCTGAAACAAAAAGCAACCGCTCATATGAAGAATTTTAGGTAACAATGCGGCAACAATTTAACAGGTTGTTCCTTGGACTATTCGAAGGATATTTTGTTCTTTGATTATTTTTGAAAAAAAGAACTTTCTTGCGAGGATGTAAAAAGAAAAAAGTTTTCAACAAATCACAATTCATTACTTAAAATTACATGTTACATATTTCTCACCCTACAACAACTGTTGTAAATTGCTACCTACAGCTCGAATGCAATCATCCAATCTTCTCCTCATGGACTGCCGAACCCTTTCAAAAACACCATGCAGGGTCCTTCCTTGTTGAGTTACACCCAGCAATTATCCGATCTCGTAAATCGTCTACATCATCCACGGGCTTAGTATCAACTGATGACTTCAGATGGTCCCATAAGAAATAATCCATGGGGTTTAAATCAGGGTATATACAGGATGTCCCAAGTTCGAGTGCCTATTAGATGTTTCTGGAGAACTAGACATATTTGAAATCTGAAAATTGGGATTACGATATTATTCAAAATTCTCTACAGACCTAAAATATTTTTGGGGCCTGAGCACTACTGAGCATACATAACACAGGGATATTTGTCTATTACTTGTTAACTAGATTTATATATACAGGATGAGTCTTTGACTTGCACATATTTTTCTAACTGTAGATTCCTTTCATCGAATAAAACACTTTTTACCTTCACCATTTTTTTCAAAAAAGGCTTCATTTGACAAATACACGGTTTTGAATCTCCTTGGAAAAACAATTTTCTCGCCATATCTTCGAAAACGTTATTTCGAATGAATAGAAAAGTTGAATATATTACTTTGATTATGATCCATTTTCTTCGATTAACACTTATTGAATATTTTTTTTGGGTATATGAATTACATCCTGATGAACTATTAAATCCACGAAAAAATACTATTAGAAATATCTTGAACCACTTGAAAATTTGATATTTTTCGTAGAAATGATCAATTTAGGAAATAGAAGGTATTCCTGAGTTTTTGTATGAAACGCGTCGTTTTCGAGTAATTCTTATTTAATCCGTCAAAATCAATTGAGAAATTCTTGGATTTAACTATTATTTTGAGTTCGTACCTGTTTCCTGAATACCACTGAAATCGATTCAACAAGGTTGTCACTTTTATTATTCAATTGTAATAGAAAATATTAATGCTGATGATGCTGATCCATTCATCAGAAAATTCATATTATACTCATTTCCTTCAATGTTGATAAATAGCAGGCCCGGATCTACGATTTTTTCTGACCGGGGCAAAAATTCATAGTGGCGCCCCCTCAAAGAAAAAAATACAAATGAATAATAAAAATAAAAACTAATAATAAGGAAAATATCAGAAGGAAAGAAATAAGATTTTTTTTTCTTCACAGCTTCATGCGGCGTGATTTTCTTTCCGCGAACGCATCTATCAGATCCTCGAAATCTGTTTCGGAAGCAGTTTTATTTTCCACAGCTAAGATTAGTAAGATCGAGAAACCATAGAGACGTTTCTGACTCATCGAGGAACGCAAATAATTTTTTATTATTTTCAATTTGCTGAAACCTGAAACTGCGTTCACCTCCTGTAGACATGATAGGCAGTATATTCTTAAAGCAATACTGACATTAGGGAAAGCTTCGTGCAGATCTTGCCTGTCAAGAATTTTTAGCAGGTCTAATGAAGTCGATCTTTCACTAATTTCAGGAACCAGCTCTTTGAAAACCGCTAGTTCCTAACAAAAATCAACTGCAATATTTTCGCGCTAAAAGGGTCCCATTTTTCTGCAGATCCTCTTTTTGCATGATTGAAAGGGCATGGCCATTGACGAATGCGAATTTTGTCTGCAGACTCTCTGCGCTTTCTATTCTTTTCCTGATTTCTGACAATAATCTGTCGAAAACAACCTTAATTTCCTTCGAGAATAAACCAACTAGATCTAGCGATCTTGACTCATCCTCGCATATTTCGTCGACCTGCTTTTTCTTCTTGGAAATACGTTTATTTCTAAGAACTGGCTCCACATCCAATTCTTCTGAAAGAAGTGTAGATTCTGAGATCCAGTTTTCCATAGGTTTTTCTCTCATTCCTTGCTAAATATTCACAAGACCTCGCAACAACGATATTGAACGTGAAATCATCATGACCCCTTTCTGAATTTTCACGTTGACCCTATTGATCTCTCGCAGAATATCATCCCAAATTGTTAGGTTCAGGATTAATCTAAAATCCATCACAGCATGAAGCAAATGACCAGCTTCATACTTGGATTCTGCGACTGGTGAGGATTCTTAGATTTCTTCCACAGCTTTCACAACTCCCGGTAAATTATTGAGCAAGGTATTAACAGCTTTATATTTAGCCCATCTTGTTTGGCTAGTTCCTGTCAAATTTGTTTTCGTGTACTTTTTCATAATTGTCCATCGTGTGGTTGAACTTTGAGTTTTTGTACAACACCAAATAAATTTACTTCTTCTGAACATGATGAAGCCGAATGAACACTCACAAGGTTCAAAGAGTGTGCTAGGCATGGAACTAATACAGCCAGCTCGTTCATCTGTAGAATTCTGGATTGGACTCCTTTATATATGCCAGCCATATAAGATCCGTTGTCTTAGGATTGCCCACGACATTTTTTGAAATCTAAATCATCAGCTTGCATTCAATCTAGAATTCGCTATGACATTATTCTGCAGTTTTTCCGTCAACTCATAAGAAGTCAATAAAACTCTCCTTTATCTTATATCCAGACTGCGTTCTCTTTAAATATCGGATAACCGGGTTCATTTGTTCTGTGTGAGATACATCTGGGGTGCAGTCGAACATAATAGTGAAATAGTTGGCCTCCTTGATCTCATTAATAATGTTATTCCGAACTTTAGTGGCCATTAAATCCATAATTTCATTTTGTATAGTTTTGGACAGATATGATTTTTGTCCTTTTTTTGAGCGGTCAAGATGGCACATCAGAGTCGGGTCAAATTCAATAATAATACAATTTTTTCCGAGACAATGAAAAATAAAATAAAATTAAACCCTGGTTGTTTTTGGCGCCCCCTTAAGCTGGCGCCCAGGGCAAGCGCCCCGCTTGCCCCCCCCCTAGATCCGGGCCTGATAAATAGTACATTGTTTACCGGGTAGGGAAAGCGTGACATTCCTGGACCAACACATAGTCCCAGAATGTGGCTTTTCCTACGAGGTGAACATACTATTTTTCCGCAAATCGTTCAAAATTCGACAGATTCCTATTAATTTTGGTGAAATCGCGAATTATTTCATTCATAAATAAATTATGCTTCGAAATTCGTAATGAAATTGGTTACGTTAGTATGGGAACGTATTAATGTTGAATTGTCAAACTTGACGAATTTTAAATTAATTGCTGATGTTTTCGAAAACAAAACAGTGTAACATGATGAGTGATGATGAATTTTCCATTTCTGGGACTTCTCCAGAGCTGTTTGAGGAAGTCAAAATACTGCTTCTTAAGAATGATTGCCGAAGAAATCATGAGAAAAGTTCGAATATGCATATGTCGAAAGCTAACAACTCTAAGGAAATATCATTTTCTTACTGTAAGGAAATGAATATTTCCTAACGGTTAGGAAATCTTGACTTTTCTATGACAAATTTTGACTGGAATGTCAAAATTTTCTAGCGATTTGCGGAAAAAAATCTTTATTGAATTGATTTTTGCATATTTAATGAATCGATAGTTTCAACATCTTTGAAATGTGTTGGGCAGTGGGCTGCTTCAAATATCAGTTCATTCTTCAAGTAATCTTCCCTCCATTATATTACTGAGCATTTATTTTAGCGAACGATGAAACAATGTTGTTCAGTTATACAATTTAAACACAATTGTGTAGAATAATGAAAGGTATGAATGGTTAGTAGCTCAACGGACTCAAGGGTGCAGACCAAATTGAAAGTTTTTCTATAAATATAATTCTCATTCATATGCGACTGAAAAAGTGATTGATAAATAGTGCATTATCTCGAACTAACATATCCCTCCGCATTTCAGTTTCCAACTCATTTCATCTGATTAATATCATGCAGATCAGTGACTGTGATGAATCTGGCCACTGCTACCAACAATGCAAACGGTGATATTTTCATTCAGACATGACGATGATGGCTAGGCTGCACCATTCGAATAATGGATCGTTTTGATGCGCTCGACTGTGCCAAATTTGTGTTTTGGCTTCACGTTTTATTGGCTGGCATCACCCGCATTTTTGACCACATGACAGATATTTACAAATAATTTATTGTTCTTGTAGGTTCGGAAATATGATTTGCGTTATGCAGTGATATTTGTTGCGATTTGTTTTCGTTATTGTTATCGGACTCCGATAATGGAAATATTATCATATGATCAGGACCTATTTGTTGGAGTCATTTGACGGGTTTTGTTTTTCGACACAAATACAAATAATAGACAATTTTGATTCCTCCAGATACCTAAATCATATGTTCATGCGAAGATGATATATCGATATATATCAAGATGGCGGAAAGTGTTAACACTGTTTTAAGTGCGGCCAGTAAAAGTGATAATTTGAGCGAAAATAATTTAGTTTTTTGTGCTCAATGCAACAAGAAATGTGTGGATTTTAATCGGTGCAAGGAATGCGGTGAATGTTTCCACCAAAGGTGCTTAATTCAAGCTAACTCGGGAAAATCTCCGTTGTGCCTTCATGTTCCTGAAAAACCGGTTGAAGTGAATAATGGGGATTCCAATAGTGAAGCTGGTGTCAAAAGTATCGATCAGATTGATTACTTGAGAATGCAAGTGAGTCTTTTGAGTGGTCTTCTTCAGGAAGTCAACAGTAAAAACTCCATTTTATTGGAAAATAATCGTTAACTTGTGGAAAAGATAAAGACTTACGAAGCAAAAAGTAATACAACCTCTATAAAAAAAGTGAGCAACCTGTCAACAACGTCCAAATAAATTCGAATTTCTCACGCCTACCCAGTCAAAGTCAAATAATTGACATACAACTGTAACAAACGGTAGCTGCGATGCCAACACGTCAAAGTGATAAACACATAAAAGTTTCTGTAAATGAACGCACACAGAACTTTGGGTATAAACAAGCCAACAAGACAGCTGTCGAACGTCGAAATGTAAACACAGGGCAAGATGGTAGGAATTCTGAAATCGGATACTCAAATTTCAGATGATCCTTCTTGGACACAAGTTGTGAAGAAAAGGAAACACAATAATATAAAGAAACCACAGGCCATAGTATGTTGTTGTCATCCCCTAAATAAAGACTTCATTGTTCAATTATTAATGTTTAGCTTAGCATTTCTCGAAATCATATACAGGTGTTTCATTGGTAAATGAACATACGTTATCCTGAGCTAGAGCTATCTTAGGCGAGTCAAAAAAACCGATATATTATAGGTCTAATCGATTTTATAACCGAGATACAGGGTGGTTTATGTATTCACTAATTCCTCATAACTTTTGAACCAACCGGAATAGTCGGTTGATATTTGGAACGTATGATTAACTTCTACAGGTCGATCGATTTACTTTTGAATTTCCAAAAAATTCGAGGTCCGTATTTGAAGAATATGGGAGTTCTTCCAAGCTGAGATTCAACACACTGTATATTGAAATTTTGGGATTTGATTGAGATATCTGAAAAGAGAAGAAAATTTTCAATGGGGTTCAGTAGATTTCATTGTCCCGCACGTCATTTTGCTCAAAGAGAGAGAGCTTCAGGGAAAGATCAAATTGAATATTGGAATTCCACAAAATTCTCAGAAAAATCGTACATTATGATCAAGTTGAATTTTTTTGTCCCACTAATTGCACATTCGAATTCCAGAAGGTACAACGATTAGAACCATGTGATGAAATTAGAAGAACTAATTTCAGTAGCTGGATTTAACGAAATAAAAGAATGGTAAACAGAATTTTATTTACCGATGAAGCCATATTCACGAGGGATGGGGTCTTCAATATGAGGAATTCGCATGAATGGGCTGAAGAAAATCCGCATGCAGTCAGGCATACGAGATCCAAATACAAATTTTCAAAAAACGTATATGGTGTGGCGTTTATAAAAATCGATCGATTGGACCACACGTCCTACCAAGACGCCTTACGGGTGATCTTCATTTAGATTTCCTCCAAAATTATCTTCCTGTAATACTCGAAGGTAAAAACATACCAGGAATGCATTTTCAGCAAGATGGAGCTCCACCCCATTTTAGAGTAATGGTCAGACAATTTTCAGATCAGAACTTTCCAAATATGTGGAAAGGCAGAGGTGGACTGCTGGCCTGATAGGTCACCCGATTCCAATCCTGTTGATTATTTCATTTGGAGTTATTTTAAATGTTCAGTATATTCATCTGGAATAGGAAGTGAGGATATCCTCATGCAACGTATCGAAGTCGCCTTCAATAAAATCCGTTTCTGGATTATTCCAGAAATGATCAAAAAAAGTATCAGACATATTTTGAAGGGGACAAGAATGTGTATTGAACAAAATGGTGGTACTTCCGATGCACCTTCTGTAATTCACGTTAAGTTTTTATGTTCCTTCAGTTATTTATTCATCATTGTTGACTTCAAATAAATGTTTCTCGATGAGAATGTTCTTCCGGAAATAACTCCAAATGATTCCTCAGAATATGATGAAATTCGAATGTGCAATTAGTAGGACAAAATAAATTCAATTTGATCATAATGTACGAATTTTCTGAGAATTTTGTGGAATTCCAACATTCAATTGGATCTTTCCCTGAAGCTCTCTTTGAACAAAATGACGTGCGGGACAATGAAATCTGCTGAAACCTATGGAAAATTTTCTTCTCTTTTCAAATATCTCAATCAAATCCCAAAATTTCAATATACAGTGTGTTGAATCTCAGCTTGGAAGAAGTCCCATATTTTTCAAATACAGACCTGGAATTTTTTGGAAATTCAAAAGTGAACCGATCGACCTGAAGACTTAAGTGAATCATTCGTTCCAAATATCAACGGGCTATACTAGTTGGTTCAAAAGTTATGAGGAATTGAAATTTTTGGTGAATACATAAACCACCCTGTATCTCGGTTATGGAATTGATTAGACCTATCATATATCAGTTTTTGGACTCGCCTAGGGTAGCTCTAGTTCAGGTCACCGTATGTTCATTTACCAATGAAACACCCTGTATAAGAAGCAGCATAACGCCATCAGATCAGTTCAATGTTCATATTCTTTCTTCGAGCAGTTCATTTCTTTCCTTCGAGTGGTTCGTTTCTATTCTCCTATCAGTTCATCTCGCTGCTCCGAAAAGCTCGCTCAATCTTTTTATTCTATTTTGTGTTCTACATATTTCCGAATAAATCAATTTTTTCGGCAACCGTCCGGGATATACCCACTTCCCGGACGCTTTTTCTTTGAGAAAGTAGCATTTCCCGGCCTAGTCCGGAAAGTACGTACTTTCCGAACTAGGCCGGAAAAACTCACGTCGTTGGTCGTTGTTGTCATTGTTATGATCATCACAATAGCAATGAAATAACGGATGACAGTTCTGCTCTTATTAATTCAAATAAGAATCAAAATGTATGATAAAGAGATGTATCGTCTCATTGATTCGTAATTCTTCACGGTTGCCGAAAAAATTTTTGTACGCAACACGCCCGAAAATAGTTTTTTGGACTATTCGTCCAAAAAAACCCTATTTTCCAGACTTGTTACGTAATAGTATATTTCATTACATTTTCATTACATTACATTCGGCTCCGCCTCACACGGGAATTCGTGCAAGCACGGAAAAAGCCTTTTTCGGCAACCGTCCGGGAAGTACCCACTTCCCGGACGCTTTTTCTTTGAGAAAGTAGCATTTCCCGGCCTAGGCCGGAAAGTACGTACTTCCCGGCCTAGGCCGGAAAAACACGTCGTTGTTGTCATTGTTATGATCATCACAATAGCAACGAAATAACGGATGACAGTTCTGTTCTGTGTTCTGTTTAATTCAAATATGAATGAAAATCAATAAAGAGATGTGTCATCTCATTGATTTGTAATTCTTCACGGTTGCCGAAAAAATATTGTACGCAACACGCCCGGAAATAGTTTTTTTGGACTCACAGACTTCCAGGACTCGCCTCCGGCTCGTCCTAGAATCTTGTCTATTCGTCCAAAAAAACCCTATTTTCCGGACTTGTTACGTAAATTACTATTTTCGGCAACCGTCCGGGAAGTGGGTACTTCCCGGACGCTTTTTCTTTGAGAAAGTAACATTTCCCGGCCAAGTCCGGAAAGTACGTACTTTCCGGCCTAGGCCGGAAAAACTCACGTCGTTGTTGTCATTGTGATGATCATCACAATAGCAACGAAATAACGGATGACAGTTCTGTTCTGTTCAATTCAAATAATAATCAAAATGAACAATAAAGAAATGTGTCGTCTCATTGATTTGTAATTCTACACGTTTGCCGAAAAAATATTGTACGCAACACGCCCAAAAATAGTTTTTTTGGACTCACAGACTTCCAGGACTCGCCTCCGGCTCGTCCTAGAATTTTGTCTATTCGTCCAAAAAAACTCCATTTTCCGGACTTGTTACGTAAATAACTATTCTGGGCGTGTAATGAACGATATTTTTCATTACACTTACACCTCTCTGAAAACAATCCAACGGTATTTGTTCTGCGACAGAAAGCATTTCGATATTGTAAAACAATAATTATTCGAAACACTGACGTCTACTGTCATCACGCAATCGTTGCTTTATTGTGTCTCAGCATAGATGCATCTATGTCTCAGCGCACGTAAAAGGGTCACTTTCGGTGCGGCCGCACGGTAAAGGGCCACTTTCGGTGCCCTGAATCGACATGTTTTGATAGGGTTTTCAGAGCGGTGTAATCAAAAGGCCTTTCTGGACGTGTAATGAACGATATTTTTGATTCCACCTCTCTGAAAATAATCCAACGATATTTGTTCTTCGACAGAAAGCATTTCGATATTGTGAAACAATAATTATTCGAAACACTGACGTCTACTGTCATCACGCAATCGTTACTCTGTGTCTCAGCATAGCATCTATGTCTCAGCGCACCGAAAACGTTTTACGGTGCGGCCGCACGGAAAAGGGTCACTTTTGTTGCCCTGAATCGACATGTTTTGATAGGGTTTTCAGAGCGGTGTAATGAAAATTACTATTATTTCCTTAGACAAAGGAAAGAGGAGACCTGGCATGTCGTTCATAAATTCAGGAACTTTTGAAGCCAACATCCCGACCAATTTCGCATGAGTGGAACAAGGACAGATGTAGCAGTCCTTATTCCACGGATATCGCGCTGGCAACAATGCAGAAACTAGATTCGCGTGAATTCATTTGCCGCCAGTGGCGTGGATCAGCCGTGTTGTATAGGGGGTTCCGTAGTTATTCATATTTGAAAATGCTTCGGAGCTCAATATCTTTGGAACTATTAACCATAATTAGCTGAAATTTGGTTCCAATTTGATATGCGCACGTTAGGTAAATAACTTTTTATTGATGAAACCAGAATTCGATTAATTTCGACAGAAAAAGAAATGAAATTACCCAAATGTCCGATTATGGGCCAATTTTTTCGCGTGGTTCCGTAGTTATTCATATTTGAAAATGATTGCTCTGGAGTTCAATATCTTTGGAACTATTAACCACAATTAGCTGAAATTTGGTTCCAATTTGATATGCGCACGTTAGGTAAATAACTTTTTATTGATGAAACCAGAATTCGATTAATTTCGACAGAAAAAGAAATGAAATTACCCAAATGTCCGATTATGGGCCAATTTTTTCGCGTGGTTCCGTAGTTATTCATATTTGAAAATGATTGCTCTGGAGTTCAATATCTTTGGAACTATTAACCACAATTAGCTGAAATTTGGTTCCAATTTGATATGCGCACGTTAGGTAAATAACTTTTCATTGATGAAATCAGAATTCAATTAATTTCGACGAGATAAAATAAATATACCCACATTGTCCGATTATGGGCCAATTTTTTCGCGTGGTTCCCGGGTTCCGTAGTTATTCACATTTGAAAATGATTGCTTCGGAACTCAATATCTTTGGAACTATTAACCACAATTAGCTGAAATTTGGTTCCAATTTGATATGTATATTAGCTAAATGAACTGGCCGAAGAATCCGCCTTAAGAGTCTTCCGCCTTCAAAATAGGAAACGTATACCGCCAGATGGCGGTGCAGTGCACTGATTTTTATTTATTGGATTATTCAGCTTAATAGAACAAATGTTGGGGCGCAGGGAATATTAACAAGAAATCCTACCCTGATCTAGATCTCACACTCACTGTATAATACACTAATTTTCCTTCACCAGTCATCTGGGAGTAGATACCTGCGAGGCGTGTCATTTAAAAGAAATTCAATTCCATGTAAGAATCCACAACTGTAAGAAACAATTAATTTTCATCAATCGACGGCTACTAAAATCCTTAAAAAAATGTCTTTGTTAAAAATGGATATTTATCATTTCGAATCGAAAAATTCGAGGAAATAAATTTCGCGAAAACAACACATTGCTGTAATATTATTTACAACAAAACTGTAAATTTTGAAAGAAAAAATAGATAGACATTTGATTAACTAAATGATAGACTTCAATACTGAAATGAAAAAACACAAAAATATTTGTTCGTTTTGTGGAAACGTTGAAAAATTACCAAAAATAATGGGGAATATCTTTTTCATTCATTTAATACTTATAAAATTTTTTTTTTATTATTTTCACTTTATACACTCATACATCCCGTGATCAGTCAGAAAAAAATAAATCGTTTCTGACTCCCTTTTTTTTCAGGGACGTAGACCCTCAAAGATGAACCGGTTGAAGAAAAAAATGAGCTCACCTGAATTTACTCAATAAAATTCACGAAAATATGTTGAGTCAGAAGATTTACGCATGTTACAAAAAATGAATTACCCAATAAAATATCAAAATAATCACTGATAGGTGTTTTATTGAAACAATAATTATAGTCAATCACAATCAGTTCACACAATAGTAGAATGTGTTGAAATCTTAAAACTATCCATTCCTAATTTCCTAAATAATATAAGTTTAGTATCCATAGATCTATTTTTTTGACTCATCTAAGAGTTTAGTTGTTTCATGATGTATCATTCTGAAATAATCTTTCAAAATAATTTTGATCAACTGATCAGCATGTTCATCAATGAAATTTCCATCAAAAAGATGATTTTCAAAATGGTCTAAAATGGATGAATTAACATTAAATATAGTTTGGCTGATCAGAACTGGTAACGAATGTTCAACTTTTCAATTGAAAATATTTGAAGTTTTATGGGAGAATTTAAACAATTTTTCGCCCTCTTTACGAACATCAATTACAAATTGGCTAGCCCTTATTAATCCTCCATATGTTTTTCTTCTTTGGAGAAGTGAGACATCTACTTCATTCAGTGGCGGATTTACGATTTCAAGGGCCCTACGCTTCAAAACTTCTGGGGCCCCTCTGAAACATTTTTTATTTTTTCCAAAAGAATTTTTTAATTAAAACTCACTCAAAAACAAAATATAAAGTTTATTAAGGTGGGCGTTCAATGTAGTGTGTTTTTATTTCAAGTTGCATTTGAAAATGGTTTCACTTTGAAAACTGAAATTTTGTGGGTGAACTCAGAAAGGATTCGAGTTCTTGATGAAATAATTTTAGTCGATTTCATTCCGAAAGTTAATTTTGAAATACGGAATTGGCAGAGAATGGCCAAATTCAAATTTTGGCGGGAAAAAATTCCTGCTTTACCCACAAATTGACTTATTTCATTGTTCGTCGATTTTCGGATAGATAGCGCCATTGTACATTTCATTCATAATCAGCGTGATATTCATAGAACTGGATAGTGATAATGTATGTTCTATGGAGATATTCCATAAAATGGACGGTGACGCCTCTATCGGCTAAGCTTTCCTACTCGCTTTGATCGCCGACCTTAATGAAATACAAGGTATGTACATATCAAAACAAAATATAAAAGATGAATAAAAACCTTAAAAAAGGGAAAAATACCGCAAAAATTAAAATACAAAATATCTCTAGAATATCATATCTGCCAATTTTTTATTGCGGCATCGAAATTAAGGAATAAATAAAATCATCACAAAAGATACAAGTATCGTAAAGCTGCATATCCGTTACCTACAAACACTACCTACAAATACTAATTGCAATAAAAAAATTGTTTTTTTCTTATTTTAATTACAGCAACTTCTTTTATTGAAGAATTATAATCGAGACTGCTCGTTATATCACTTTCGATAGAAAGTATTCCTAAAAACTGCAATCTATTTTCTGTCATAACAGTTCTATATTTATTTTTTATCCGAGGATGTAGTGTTATGGTATGGGCCGGGATATGTTATTTTTCACTTTACACCCCTTAACGAAACAACATCTGGTCGGCCGTTCTGTAGCACATTCCTAGATTTCAGAGGAAATGCCGACAAATTTATGGAATTATGATGTAATTGTCAACATTGGAATTCGGCCGCCACCCTTGACGGAATTTATTGCAGGCAGACAAGATAATTACTAATTAGGGACAGTACGCTGAATCTCGAATGGTGTGTTTTTCCAACATCGGAGTTTTGCTCTGAGGATTTTGTTATTCATTGCGTTTCATGTGAATGTAATAATCCATAATTCACAGGTTGCCTCTGAGCTTCCTATAAAATATAGTACAGCCTGACTATTTTTTTCACACTTACAGACTGACATTTTATTCTAGAAATAGTATATTATTTCATTAGGAGGAGAAGTGTCACTTTTCGTGGCGAGCTTGAGTTTATCCGCCGAACGGAGTGAGGCGTATAATTGAAAGCGAAATTGAATACTTGAATACATTGATTTTCAATTGATATTATTTAAGACGTCGAACTTTCCGTCCATACCTTGAAACATAAATAGTCCTCCTAGTGTTCGAATCTGTATTCACTGACTCGAATTCATCTTTATTTTCTATATTATCCTCTTCGCTAACAATCTTATCATTTTCATTTGGGTTAGTACTTATACTAGGCATACATATATTTGTTTGTCTACCACTTAACTGTTTATTGTGATTCATTTCAGAATCATTCAATTGAATTTTATCTTTAGAATTAATATTACCACTATCTTCATCATCTGTTTCTGAAAAATAACTGTTACGTCTTGTATAATAAGGTTTAAGAAAATATCTGTTTCGTCTCAATACAACATCACTGCTAGATTCTTTTACAAGATATGATCTTTCATTTACAGGTTTCACAACATAGCCTGTAACCCAGACATTACCTTTTTTAATATAAATTTTCTCATTGTCATTCAATTTTCTTAAATTTCTAACAGATCTATCATGAAACATTTTCTGTTTTTTCTGCCTTTCGATCAAATTATTTCTTTGTCTTTGAAAGTTAATATTTCTCGGCCGTAATAATTCATTTGTAACTGGCATTGGTTCTTGTTTTCCCTCCAAACAATAATTCACTAGGTGTAAGAATATCATTATCTATGGGAGTATTTCGATAATCTAGTAAAGCAAGATCTAAATCTGTTTTGGATTCTGAACATTTTTTTATAATATTTTTAATTGTTTGAATTGAGCGTTCCACCATTCCATTTGAACGTGGGTAATGTGGACTCGAAGTGATATGTTGGAATTGCCAATTTTCAGCAAATTTTTCAAATTCAAAAGCTGTATACTGTGTTCCGTTATCAGACATAAAAAACTGTGGAATACCTAAACTACCAAATATATTTTTCAAATGTTTCACAATAGTATCTGAAGTTATATTATTCACTTTACAGACTTCTACATATTTTGAAAAATAGTCTATTACAATAAGATATTTATCTCTACCCAACTCATACAAATCACAACCAAGTTTTTGCCATGGATAATCTGGTACCCTGTGAGGTTTCAAAGGTTCTTTATAATTATTCCTCGAATATTTTTGACAAATTTCACATGAAGTTACAGCGTTTTCGACATCACGGTACATACCCGGCCAATAAAGATATTGCTTTGCTTTCAATATGCATTTTGTAATACCCATGTGACTCAAATGAATTAATTTCAACATTTCTTTTCTCAAGGATTTAGGTACTACCAAAATTATTATAAAATTGTGGATTACTGAATCATTTTAGTAAATTATGTAAAAATAAAAATATTAAAAATATTGAGATACACGACGAAGAATTATCTGACAATGAAGAACTTTTCATAAGGTCAATTGAATTAGAAAACATAAATAAAAATAACTGGACTGCGGATTTAAAAATATTTCATCAAACAGTTTCTTTCAAAGTTGATAGCGGCGCTGACGTAAATGTTATTCCATACGAGACTTATAAACATTATTTTCAGAATATAAGGATAAGTGAAAGCAAAATAAAATTAACTGAAACACAGGTACTCAAATTATTAATGTTTTAGGTTACATTGAAATCTCAGTATTGCATAAAAATAAAAAATATGATGTCAGATTTTTCATTGCTAAAACTAATGGAAAACCTGTTCTAGGAAGAGAAACAATAGAAAATTTGAATATTGCCAGGATGGTTGGAGCCCTAAGTGATGGTTCCGCTGAGAATTATTTGGAAAAATACAAGGATTTAGGTACTACCAAAAAATTTCCTTTATAAACTAGATTATCTATCATAACTAATTCTGCTCCAACATTGAAATATAATTTTGAATTTGACTCACACTTTGTTCTCGAGTCTGGCCATCCTTGTTTTATATAACCTGATACGATTTTGAGTTCATGATCATTTTCTGTTTCTTTTTCAAATGGTTTCAATCGAATTTCGGTAATGGAAAAATTCTTTTTTAAATAATTCAATTGAGCTTCACACTCGTTATCGAAAATCTTGGCACCATCATATGGCATTTTGATTCTGCTCAAGGCATCCGAAATATACATTTCTTTGCCAGGCTTATACACGACTTTCAAATTATAGACTTGTAAATCCAGTAGCATTCTTTGTAAACGCATCGGGCAATCCATTAAAGGTTTTTTAAATATATGAATGAGAGGTTTATGATCTGTTTCTACGATGATTTCTCTACCATATACATACTGGTGGAATTTTTTGACTCCATATACAATAGCTAGCATTTCCTTTTCTATCTGGGCGTAAGATTTTTGGGTATTATTGAGTGATCTTGACGCGTACGCGATAGGTTTTCCTTCCTGTAACAGGGCTGCCCCTAAACCGTCTCTACATGCATCTACTGATAATACCAAAATTTTTGAAGGATCGTAAAAACTAAGAACAGGTTCTTTAATCAATATTTGTTTCAATCGATTGAATGCATCTTTTTGTTCATAACCCCATTGAAACAAAATGTCTTTTTTCAATAATTCCCTTAATGGAGCGGATAATTCAGAAACATTTGGTATAAATAAGAATTTGGTTATCATCCATTGTTGTTAAATTGAGAAAGAAAAATTATTGGGAATATTGGACACTGTTTATTATCTATTGTTCAGTTCGTGACAATGCCGACTTTTCGAAACAAATTCGTTTCTTTTTCAAGGCTGAAAATAAATACAAAATATATTATAAGACATACAATATGGTATAAATTTATGTAAATAATTAACAATGCCTAAAAAACTCTGTAATTCTTTAATGTTACTCGGTTCTGGATAATTTTCGACCTCACTAATTTTTGAATTATCTGGTTTTATACCTTCACTTGTAATTTTATGACCTATATAATCTACTTCATTCAATGAAAATTTACATTTGCTAGAGTTCAATTTCATATTACATTCACGCGCTCTTTCTAATACTTGCAATAATCTTTTATGGTGTTCATTTTTACAACTTCTCCAGACTAAAATATCATCTACATAAATGTAGATTTATAATATAACTTCAGATACTATTGAGAAACATTTGAAAAATATATTTGGTAGATTAGGTATTCCACAAATTTGACATTTTTTTCCATAAGCCCTACAAGATTTTGGGCCATGAATGGAACCACATCTAGTGCATCTAAATTCATAAGATTGATTCGAATAATTATTATACGAAGTTTTATTTCTATAACTACTATAATTTGTACTTCCTTTTTTATACTCCTGTTTCTCTCTTCCATATTTCTGAGTGTTCTTCTTTCTCATTTCCATTAGGTCCACTTCTTCTATCCTTGTCGCCCTCGATGAATTGCAAATTTCCAATTGTTTATGCGTTACTTCGGCAGATTTGCAGATTTCGATCGCCCTTAACATGTCCAGGTTTTTTGTCCGGAGTAATCTGTCCTTCACGTTCTTATCTTTAATTCCCAATACTAGTCTGAATCGTTTAAATTGCTGAATTCACAATTTAAACTAAGATGTTTTAATTGGGTTACATATTCATCCACAGATTCATTCTCCATCATTTCTCTCGTGAAAAATAAATATCTTTCATACGTCACGTTGATGGTCGGAATAAAATGGGATTCAAATTTTTCCACTATACTCGCGAACTTCTGCGTTTCCTTGGTTTCTTGAAATTCGAACGTATTATATATCTTCAGGGCCTTGTCTCCTATGCAATTGAGTAAAACCGCAGCTTTGTATTCTTCACTCTCCTCTTCAGCTTTAGTTGCTTTAATATATATATCAAATTTTTGAATGAAAAATTTCCATTCAGCGGCATTATCACCATTTAGTTTCAACTTCAACTCAGGAGGAGGCCGTGCACTTTTATCCATTTTTTCGCTTTTACGACTGCGCCATATAATATTGTATTGAAACAATGAGATCTCAGTTGGTACTGATTTATTAAACCCACTCTTGTTATTACATGTGTTGTTACATATGACAGTAACCAATGAATCTTTTTCGTAGCAACAACTTTTCCTGCCGCCCGCGCCGGAAGGAAAAGTAAATATTTCTCCGCCTAGGCGGAGAAATAGAACTTTTCGATGATCCTGTCAGTCGAGAACTGACGTTGTTATCGTAAGTTTGGAAATAAAATATATTATCGTATACCGAGGCCTGCAATAGTGCGTTGAGCTTCTATAGCTGCTAAACCAGATGTTGAAAATTGAAGGCCCATAATTCAACTTTCATCTAGTGAAAATAGGACACTCAGTATACAAAAAAATATGGGTACTGAAAAGACATCAGGTACGTCACTCAAGCGTATATCGCTGATTTCACCTCACCCTTTGCTGCGCGAATTGCATTTTCCGGATTATTTTCCGATAAATCAATACAAGATCACCTCTACACTCGATAATACGATGTTATTATTCTTTCCATCTCAATTTTATGAAAATGTAATTTAGATTCATCTCAGACTTCTCAATTTCAGTGCAACTTGTTTAATTCTGGTGCAAATTCAGTGTTTATTCTAAGGTAATGTGATTTGAATCTTATTGAATAAATTATATCTTTGTTTTCTCGACCACTCATGCCCATATTCATGTGTTCTCAATTTTAAATGCGAAATCTATTTACTGAATTGCAATAATCGGTCATCTCAAATTTTAATATTGCCATCTCGATTCACCTCGTTTATTTGCACACTCCACAATGTATATTTTCTAATATTTTTGGCAATTCAGTAGTATTTTTCGATCTTTGTAGATTTACGTATGAAACATCTCTTTGCACCAGAATTAAACTTATTCAAGACTGTTCTGTACTCTGAATTGATAATTTCATTTTTAATTTGTTACATCTCTTGCTCATTTCATATATTTTTTTATTTATATAAATTTTTAGCCCACTTTGCAATGTTAACCTCAATCAGACCATGTGCTAATCCTGTTCTCGAGTTTCAGATACATTATGCCCTCTCAACTCCAGGGAGGACCCTGGAGTGGGCCAACTGGACCAGGTGGTAGGATTTTCAGACTTCTCGTTGGAGAATTTCCAGTTTCAACTTCGTTGCCACGTCTGGCAAACTGTCTCGCTCCCTGGGTTCGATCCTGACACGCCATCTCTTTGTTCGGTATAAGATTTCGTTACGTTCTACATATAATTTCAATTTAAATATTTGCTATAGGCCACCTAAAATACCGTAGTGATGTGAGTGAACGTGATATGTTTTGAAATAATCCAACCAAGCCAGCGGTAAGTTTTTATAATTTTTTTTTTGTTTCGTAAAAAGTAGACCGCTTCGAATATCTTCCCAACTGGCGTTTTTAAAATTCAGTGTGTGCTCAGCGATCGCTAGGTGAGTGACTGATTGAATTTCTGCCGTTTTCATTTGTAGTAAATTTTTTGGATTTTGATTAATAAACTTATTAAAGTAGTTTTCAATATTGTTGAATTCCTGGAAATTCATCGTAGTATTTTTGGAATACTATTAAAATTTCAATTTCTGAGTTTAATAATTATTTTAGGGAAGTTAAACTTCTCCATTTAATTTCATAGTATTCTCTCAATATTAATCCTCACTATAACTGTTACATTGTGGAAAGAAGTTGAAGTAAACTCAGATAATCTACTTAGTAGATTTAGCCTAAAGGCAAAATTTGAACTGAGGAATTATTCAATTCTTATTGATATTTGGTACAGGTGTGAGAACACTGTGAGATCTATGAACTTTGACAATTGTCAATTTGTGGAAATTATTGGTTTTCTGGTTGAAATTTATCTCATTAGAAATCTTGAGGAAAATATAAATTTTTTCAGTAGTTTGGGTTATTTGAATACGGCCACAGTCACTTTCACCTCGATCTTGGGGTCACACTGAATTTTTTTTTGTAATTATTTTTTTTATATATCAGTGTGGGCTGAAAGATTAAAGTATAGATTTTTCCTTTGTTTTTTTTAGGCTTGCTGACTGAATTATTTCTTGTATTTATTTTTATTTTCCATGACCTGGAGCCAAATCGAAGACCAAAAAAAAAGGAATGTTGCTGCTACATCAGGCGCTTGCTGTGGCAGATTAAGTCCATCCTTTGTTCGAGAACTCCATTCGAAAGGGTATGAGAACTGATTCAAGTCAGAGGAGTTTGGGAGAGCCAATTAAATCACTTTTAGTTTTAGATTTTGTTCTTTTTCATTCAGCTTTCATCTTTCAATCCTGCATTTTGATAAAGTAAATTCTTTTTCATTCTTTTTGAAAAATTTGGAGTCATTCATTTTTTTTTATTAAAATTCATAAAAGTTGAGTGTGTTTTATTTCTGTCAGAAAATAATAAAAATCTGAAATATAAATTTGAAAATATCATAACAATTTCAATCATTACTTGTAATCTATTATATTCGATCATTTATGTAAACTCATTCACTCGTTCATGTATTTTCACTCACTCGCTCGAGAACATGTATTCAAATCAAATCAAATCGGATCGGATCGGGTCGGGTCGGGTCGGGTCGGGTCGGATCGGATCGGATCGGATCGGATCGGATCGGATCGGATCGGATCGGATCGGATCGGATCGGGTCGAATCGAATCGAATCGAATCGAATCGAATCGAATCGAATCGAATCGAATCAAATCTTTATTGTACTTCTGGCTAATTACAATAGCGTGTACTCGTCAATTCTCAGTATAAATAACAAACATTATTGAAATATACATGGGCATAAAATAAACCAACAGTCCAGGACAAGCTACACTTATATCACAGTCAAATTTGTGTCGTAGAAAAACTCTGAGAGCGAATAGTACGCCTTATTTACCAGAAGCGCCTTCAATTCTCTTTTAAATTTAGTATGGCTGGATAGTTTCAAATGATTCGGCAGTTTATTGAAAACTGCGACCGAAATATAAAAAGGAGACTTCTTGAAAAGTGAGGTATGGTGCCTGGGAATCAGCAAAGTATTGTTGTTCCTTGTGATGTAGCAGTGCTCCCCCAGGTATTTATGGTCGTTTTCGTTCCTTTTCGCACAAAGGGCCGCTTTATACACATAGATGGAGGGTAGTGTGAGAATCCGATTACCAATGAAATAGCTTTTACACGAGTCCATTCAAGTTAAAAATCAGCCTAATCAGCCTCTTCTGCGAAACAAGCACTCTTTCTGAACCAACTGCATTGCCCCACAAAACTGTATTATATGCAAGGTGACAGTAGGCCATGGAGTAGTATATGCCAATAAGATCTCGTGTCCCCAGACAGGATTTCAGCTGCAATAGCGCGAAGTAAGCTGAATTTAAGCGTTTACAAACCCAGTCTATATGTGACTGCCATTTTAACGATGGTTCAATAAACAAACCCAAATACTTCACCTCGGCTGCCAGCGTGAGAATAGTCTCTTGTATAGGTTTCATGTTATGGAAATTGATGAAGGAGGTTTTATTATTATTCAGGATCAGTCTGTTACGCCTGCACCATACATTCATACGCTCACATACCACTTGAACGCTCCGCTCAATTTCCTCAACGCTGGAAGCAGCAACCACTACCGCCTCGTCATCAGCAAACAAAACATTCCTGCCCAGATTGATGAAGTCTGGCAAGTCGTTAATAAAGAGGGAAAATAGTAGGGGCCCCAGAGTAGAGCCCTGAGGAACACCCAAAGAAGTCTCATAGCTATCAGATTCAGCACCCCCAACCCTCAACGAGAATCGTCTACCGTCGAAGACCCAAGCGATAATATTTCATGATGGCTATGTGAGGATCGAGAAAATCAAAAGCCTTCCGAAGGTCAAAAAATATTGCCACAACGTATCTACCCTGATCAAGTTCCATATATATAAAATTGAACAAATCAACGGAGGCTGTTTTCGTTGAACGGTTTCTCCTGAAACCATGTTGACATGTGCTGAGCAAGTTGTTCGACTCAACAAAATTAGATATTTTCATATACATAACAGTTTCAACCAACTTAGCCAATACGCTCAAAAGTGAAATTTGTCTGAAATTGTCGATTTCAAAATTATTTTTTTTTTGGGAACAGGAACCACAGTAGCACGTTTCAGGATATCAGGGAAGGTCCCCTCCATGATAGATCGATTAACAAGACAGGTTAGAGGCTCAATTATAAGATCGGCTATATTCTTGAATGTAGCATTCTGGCAATCAAGGTCAGCTGAACTGACCGACTTCATGCCAGAAATGATGCCGAGCAGATCACTCGCCTCCACTGGTCGAATAAAAATTGAATTCACACACACTGAAGGCATGGTGGGCGACAAAGAAAGACAACCGTCGAAGTCCTCCGTAAACAACCGGGTTCCAATCTCGGAAAAATATTCTGCAAATTTTTGTGTTTCATCTTCAATCTGGAGTGCTGTTATGAGCCGATTCCCCGATCTACGACCTAATTGCTCGGTCACAACTCTCCAAACCCCCCTTGCTCTATTGGAGTGAAGCTCGATTTTATTTTTGAAAAATATCTGCTCAGCAGACACAACAGAACGCCTGTGGTCTTCCAACCTTCGACTATATTCCTCCTTCATCACCGGGTTATTGAGTTCATTCACCAGATTGTAAAATTCACGGAGCGCCCTCCCTGTACTCACGATTTCAGCTGTGATCCATGGCTTTCTTGGAAGTCTCTCAGGCTGTAAACCTGTCACCTGCACTAAGTAACAGGTAGAATTGACATGCCACCTTAGCTTGTTTATGAATTTTTCATAGGCCGAATCTAAAACCTGTTCATCCAAGACATCAAACCATCCCTCACCGCTACTCAGAGAATTTCGCAGACTGTCAATATTGAATTTTCTAAGGTTATCAGCGAAGTTCACAAAATCCCTAGAACATGGCCTATAAACCGACAATATACCAACTTTTTTCAAATTGTCCAGTTCAAGTAACAAACCGCACATCTCAATGTGGCCCTCAATACAAAACTGACCAACATTAACTATCTCCACAACGGAACTTGCAAAATCGTCTCTGACACAAATACATTATACAAATCTGTTTTTGTCATCCAATGTTCGTTCAAACACAATACACATATATTGTTTGTTTCAAGAAAAACTTCTAGATGGGCAATTTTTCCAAGTATACCTTGGACGTTAAGATGAGAACAAACAAATGTTTTGGTATTACAGTTCACTGGAATCTTCGACTCTTCGTCGAAAAAAAAACTTTTTTACCTGTATTCCTACTGGCCAGTAGTCCGATTGCAATATTGTGTCTTTAAGTTCAGCACGTATACCTACTTTGAAGGAAGAGTTGAATCCTTTCGAGTTCAATTTCTCAATTAAGAACTCCTCCTCAATGGGACATCTAGTAAGCATATACTTCCTTATATCTTCGACAGTGGTACTCTGTTTACATTTACCAACATGCAACCATATGCGCCGTGGAGACGAGGAAAATCCCCCTGAGTCATCATTTTTACTGCAGCCAACAACAACGGGAATACCATTTCCATGATTCAACGACACCTTCTTCTTGACTGTCACATGTCGCCTATCTGCGCCCGACTTATTACGTTTTTTCATACGGCAACTGTTTTTATTAATTAATTTCATTTCTGTTGATTCTTCTTGCATTTCGATGACCGTATTTGTTGATGAGCCTGAAGACTGAGTTCGATCGAGAATATTATCGTCATTGAGCTCGTTCGGAATCATCGCATCATCCGTTGTACTGAGTCCACGGGATTCTTCAAGAAAGTTCAGCAATTTTTGATTGGTTACACACAGCTCAGTAATTTTTAGTTCGAATCGATTAATTTCTTGCCTCAACTCGAGCACTATTTATTTTTTCTTCTACAAAGGCCAAGAGTTCATCCTTTGGTTCACTATAGTAGAATTAGATGATTCGTCACGAACAGTACGCCTGAAGTTATAGCTTTTGGTTTGAGACATTATGAAAGATAATATATACAAATAATTGCAATCGTACTCTGAATTCTATACTTTATTACAACTCTAGACTTCTCGTTATAGTTTATCATATAAACCTTCTGTTTTTCTGGTTAAATCGAAACACTCACTTTTTATAATTTTATTAAAAAGTTAATCACTGTAAACGTTGTGTTGAACGATAAGCTAAGTCCATTTCATGATTCATCGCGTTTCTCATTTGAACACTCTGAATAATTTCACACTCTTGAATATTTGAATATTATTTAATTATGAATCATTTTCATTCAGAATGTATATTTTCAGAACACTCATCACTCATAATTAATTCATAAAAGTACTTTCACCATCTCATATCGAACTCCTTTTTTATTTTGATATTTCAACACTCTCATCTCATTTCTTTGTGAATAATATATCTCAGATTTAGATGCTGTTAATATTTATAGTAGAATTTATTGTATTATGGACTTCATGCGAGTGTATTATTCACGATGTTTGTATATAATGTAAATAAATATCTTTTACACTACCATCTCCAACTCAATTATCTGGTAACAGTCCACAACAAGTAATTAGCCAAAAGACTAACACCTCGATTTTGAACAATTGGTCCTTCGAGCCGGATAATTGAGTTGGAATTCCAGCATTATATACACATTATGTCATCCCACAAGAACATCTCAAGCTCGAAATCTGCCCATCTCAAGCTTACGATAGTCGTCAAACAGATCAACTCAAGGGGGAGCTCTTTATTGTCGTCTCATGCACTCGATCATGTAAGATCGAAAGACCACTCTCTCTCCGACCACCTCAAAGGAAGTTGCAAGCTCTAGGAAAGCTTCCAGCACACTTTATTGGCAACAACCGTAGCCAACATCATCACACCACTCATCTCGCACCCAGCAAGACTACCCATCTACTCTGGATCAGAACTCAGCTCCATCTCAGAACGCCTCGCAAGACAACTCAACCTTCCACGAAGTCAATCCAATGTGGACGTCCTTGGAATTGGTGGGAGCCTCCCAAGAACGAAAGGAACAGTGATCGTCACACTGAAGTCTCTTCGCTATAACAGGACAATAATCTTGTCCACTCCATTCAATATTCTACCATCTTTCACCTGCTGTGATGGTCAGTATTGGCCACATCTCGAAAAACTCAACCTAGCTGATCCTCACACTTCGACCAATCGACAATTAGTTGCTGATGTCTACGGCTCTGTCATCCTTCCTCAACAACGAAGAGGATCCCAAGATACAACTCGAACGGCACTATTGTCAATATTTGGATAGTTGATCCTTGGTCCTGTAAGTCCACTTCAAGAAGTCTCCTCAACTCAGCGCCCTGTATGCCATGTCACTCAAGACTCTGACCTTCATCGCCTTCTCGCAAAGTTCTAGGAACAAGAAGAAGTCCAGCTCAATTCGTCCACGTCACTCACCCCTGATGAACAGGAATGTGAAGGTCACTTCAAGTCCACTCACTCTCGACTTTCTTCCAGAAAGTACATGGTAAGACTCCCTTCAAAGTCTGATTCCAGCCTGTTTGGATCTTCCAGACAGCGTGCTTTTCGTTGTCTCCAACGTCTATTTCGAAAATTCGACAAAGACCAGGAGTACGGCCATCTCTACACTCAATTCACGACTGAATACGAACACCTCAACCATATGAAGAAAGCCTCATCTCAAAATGTACACTCAAGGTATTTCCTGCCACATCATGGGGTCCAGACAGCTCAACTACTAAATTGCGAGTAGTTTTCAACGGTTCCAGTCCAACTTCATCAGGCCACTCACTGAACGACATCATGCACACTGGTGCCAAATTACAGTTGGACGTCACTGACGTCTCACATTGGGTACGTCGATTTAAATTTGTGTTTTCCACAGACATCACGAAGATGTACAGGCGAATCCAGATTCATCCTGATGATTGGGATCCCCAAGTATCCTCTGGTCAGACTCTGAAGACAAGATCTCGACGTACCACCTGACAACTGTCACCTACGGAACCAAGTCAGCTCCATTTCTAGCAATTCGTGTTCTACTCCAACTCATGAAGATGAAAGTCACAAGTATCCACTCGCCATTCGACCACTCACCAAAGGCCGTTATGTTGACGACATATATGGCGAAGCTGACACTCAAGAAGGAATCACAGAAAATGCACAGGACTTGAAACATCGCTGCATGTCGGGTGGCCTCCCATTAGAAAAATGGCAATCCAACACTCCAGGTGCACTCAAGATGGTTACTGAGGAAGAAATGATACCATCTCCACTCAACTTCGACGACTGTCCTACTTCAACCAAAATCTTGGGCCTACTCTGGCACCCACAAGATGACTCCTTCAAAATCAACTCTGAATCTACTGGGTCGGTAATATCTAAACGTACAATTCTTTCTAATATTGTACAACTCTTCGATCCACTTGGTTTTGTTTCCCCTGTCACGATCAGGGCCAAAATGTTGTTGCAGGAACTTTGGCTCCAGAAACTGTCATGGGACGATCCGCTGTCATTTCATCTCTCACAGAAATGGTGTGACATCAGAGAAGATCTCAAAGCATTGGCCAGCGTTAGAGTAACGCGCTGGGTTGAAACTCTAGAACACTGAATCGTAGAACTTCATGGCTTCTCTGATGCATCTCAGCTGGCAATGTCCGCTGTGGTGTATCCCGTGGCCCACTCACCGTCCACAGGATTCAAAGTCACCCTATTGTCTTCCAAGACCAAAGTAACGCCTCTGAAACCACTCACAATCCCGAGACTTATACTTACTGCTTCTGTCATATTGGCCAAACTCACTCACTATAACTCAATATTTTAGATATGCAAGTGCACTCAACGACTTTGTGGACATTCAACAGTATCACTCTCGTGCATCAACTCTCACCCCGCTCGCTGGAAAGACTTTGTCCGAAACAGGGTAGATAGCTCATTCAACAACTGACTCCAAATGCAAAATGGAGGTTTGTCCCCGGCAAAGAAAATCCAGCGGATTTTGCAACTCGCGGGTAACTCTCAACTCAACTACTGAACAACTCGATGTGGTGGACGGGACCACCATGGCTCACCAAGTCAGCAGATTCCCGGCCAACACGTCAGCCGGCTTCGACAGTCGACCCCGAATCTGAAGCAAAGCCCAATCAGAATCTTCTCGTGACCACAACTCGAGATTACCCATGGGACCTCATATACAGGTATTCGTCTCTTTCTGGACTACTCAGAATCACTTCTATCTGTTTAAGAGTCCTCGCTCGACTTAGATACCACTCTGACCTAACCATGTCTACTCCTCTCTCTTCAACTGACTTGGAGAAAGCACGTCTCTTTTGGCTCAAGACCACTCAAGAGGTGTATTTTCCTCAAGAACTCAAGGCTCTTCAATCTAGCACACCTCTATCGTCATCTGATGCGTTCAGTAGACCCACAGCATTTCTCGACCACGATGGTGTTATTCGTGTAGGCGGACGAATCACCAACGCTCATTTAGACCCAGATAGTACTCATCCTGCATCGTACATCTCAGTTCACCTCCCTCGTCATCAAGCCAGCTCACCTCCGCACTCTGAATGGAGGTACCCAGCTCATACTATCCACCATTCGTCAGCAATATTGGATCACTGGTATCGACTACGCTGGCCCACTCACAATCAAAACCTGGAAAGGAAGAGGAGCCAAAACACACAAAGGTTGAGTCTGTGTGTTTGTATGCTTCGCCACCTCAGCAGTCCACTGAATCTTTCATCGCTCCCTACAGGCGATTCTCATCTCGTCGAGGAATATGTTACACGATCTACTCAGACTGCGGCCCAACTTCATCGGTGCAGATGTGCATCTCAAGAATCTCTTCACTCAGGCCACTTCAGACAATCGGATCATCGCAGACCTACTCATGAACGAAGGTACAAATTGGTGCTTCAATCCTCCAGCAGCGCCTCATATGGGTGGAAAATGGGAAGCAGCCGTCAAGTAATTCAAGTACCATCTCGCAAGATCTACAAAAGAACACATCTTCACAATGGAAGAATTAATGACGCTTCTCACTCAGATTGAAGCGATTCTCAATTCAACACCACTCAGCGATGATCCTGAAGACTGCATCGCACTCACTTCTGGCCACTTCTTGATAGGCAGCCCTCTCATTATGATACCAGAACCATCTCTGCAAGGCATCTCCACATCTCGATTGTCAAGATGGCAATTCATTCAAGAACGAACTCAACAATTTTGGTCAAATTGGTCCACTCGATTTCTACAACGACATCTCTCCATCTCAAAGTGGCATCATCCATCCAACGAAGTCAAAGTTGGCCGCATCCATAGTGCGCTCACGGACGAACGACTCCCTCCATGCAAATGGCCATTAGGGCGAGTAATGGCTGTACATCCAGGTGCAGACGGATTAGTCAGGGTCGTCACCGTCAAAATGTCCACATCCATCTTCAAAAGACCTATCTCGAAGCTAGCCATCCTACCAGTCAACTCTGCAAGCGAATCAACTCAAGAACATCTCAACGTCAACTCTGCAAGCGAATCGACACAAGAACATCTCAAACTCAACTCATCTCAATAGCCAACTCTGTTTGCTATGGCGGGCGGAATGTTGAAAATTGAAGGCCCATAATTTGGCGGCACGGCAGCAGCCCCTCCAAGTCGAGCGCGAAGCAAACACTGCCGTACTATCTTTACCCGAACCATTTCGCCGCATTTTCAGGCCCCTATTTGAGAACCTCCGGATGAGACCAGAACGCCGAAATTTTCGTCATCCAGTAAGCTATACGCACGTACTCAAAATTCAAAATTTCAAGTGTGTAGGTCATTTAGTTCCGAAGTAACGCGAAATCAAAGTTTCGCATTTTCGACCCTGACTCACTCATGATCATCAAAATAGAACTAGTACTTCCCATGAACTCAGAGAGCTGAAATTTGGTACAGAGTTAAGGTTTGATGGCCACATAAAGGAAAAATAAAATTATAAAAACTAGGATAATCGAAAATCTGATGGCACGTGCTATCACGCCATCTTCGCAAAATGTGCAACCACAATAATGTATGGAAGTTTATGCGCTTGAAAACACATTGTTATCATAATCAATATGTGAATATCGACTTTAGAATATAAATTGAAAAAAAAAAAAAATAATAATCGGGTGATCAGTCTTATACACAGTGATATATATTTTTACTGTCTCATATATTGTTCAAGGAAACGATAGGTTTTCGAAAGCTAGGCTGGAACAATAAATTAGACAGTAAAAATTATCACTGTGTATAAGACTGATTACCCGATTATTATCCTTTTTTCAATTGTTATCATTTCACGCATTCACGAAGTTAGCATCTGTTGTCACTTGATAGCACACCAGAACTACCCGCAAATTCACATTTTCTAACCGTAAGTGATATCACGTCGAATATTTTGTGAAGTGATTGATGAAGTGAAAATGGATGAAAATTTGATCGAACTTGTCAGGCTTCATGAAGTGATCTTTGATCATTCTTCATCAGAGTACAGGGATCAGAATGTACGACAACAAGCTTGGGTGCTGGGTGCTCATTCAACAATTGTTGTACTATTTGAGCTAATCCTCCCACTTCCTCTCTTCGTTGATTTATTTGGTGAATCAAATCTCTTCTATCAGAATCACCAGCAACTGTAAAAGCAGTTATGTTTTCTATATCTTCTTTCCATTCCGAAGAGCTTGATGAAGAAGAAACTGTGTTTCGCTCTGTATCACTGAATAAAAAAATGCTATGAAATTTTGGTGCAATACAGGGTCTTTCACGAGGAACCTCACCCATATTTATACGGGAAACTACTGAACGTATTTTCATGAAATTCAGCACTTATAAGTATTTCACGATGCTGATGAAATCTAAAATATTTTCAAGGCATGAGCACCTCAGGTTTTTCCGGAAATGAAGTCAACTTCCGTTTTTCAAATTAGAACACCATTTTTTTATTGCAGAAATAGATTCCTTAGAAAATTTCAAGTTATTTTGATGTAACATTTTTCAGTTTTGGTTGGAAAATTCTCTCTGAGCGGGAAAATTCGAAAAAAAAATCGAAAATAGAGCTCCGCTGAAACAAGAATTACTTCGAGGTTTTTGGATGGAAAATTTTCATTTTTGGGATTTTTCAAGATGTAAGATTGATGTATCCACTTTGAAAATCGAAATCGCGATTCATGATACAGGGGGTGAAAAAATCGCTTTCAAAGCCAGGGATGACAAAATCGTGAAAAATCAATTTTTCAAATTAGAACCCCATTTTTTTATGGCAGATATTAAATCTACGTTGAAAAATAATGTGACTGTATGCATCACACCCTTGCCCTAAAGTGGATATTTTCTGAGTTATTCACAAAAAACTGTTTTTCGTCTTGAATTTTCAGCTATTTCTTTTCCCTTCACGCCAAAAAGATGAAATTTTCAGGAACTGTTACTTAAACCATGTTTTAGATTTTACTACCCTAATATGCAAGAGAAAAAAGTTACAGGTTGTTCCTAAATAGATGGCGAATTTGGATTCGAATTCGTATCGGAAACCTCTTTATTTCAACTAATCGGCCATCGGTTTTCTCTCCAGTGATAAATAAATAATTCCTTATGAACCATATGCAAAAACTTACCATGTTTTACATTCTTTTTTTATGATAGATATCATTAATTACATCTGCCAAATTCCTCTTTATTCAGTAGCATGTAATTAATGATATCTATCATTAAAAAAAAAGAATGTAAAACATGATAAGTTTTTGCATATGGTTCATAAGGAATTATTTATTTATCACTGGAGAGAAAACCGATGGCCGATTAGTTGAAATAAATAGGTTTCCGATACAAATTCGAATCCAAATTCGCCATCTATTTAGGAACAACCTGTAACTTTTTTCTCTTGCATATTAGGGTAGTAAAACCTAAAACATGGTTTAAGTAACAGTTCCTGAAAATTTCATCTTTTTGGCGTGTAGGGAAAAAAAATAGCTGAAAATTCAAGACGAAAAACAGTTTTTTGTGAATAACTCAGAAAATATCCACTTTAGGGCAAGGGTGTGATGCATACACTCACATTATTTTTTAACGTAGATTCAATATCTGCCATAAAAAAATGGGGTTCTAATTTGAAAAAATTGATTTTTCACGATTTTGTCATCCCTAACTTTGAAAGCGATTTTTTCACCCCCTGTATCATGAATCGCGATTTCGATTTTTAAAGTGGATACATCAATCTTACATCTTGAAAAATCCCAAAAATAAAAATTTTCCATCCAAAAACCTCGAAGTTATTCTTGTTTCAGCGGAGCTCTATTTTCGATTTTTTTTTCGAATTTTCCCGCTCAGAGAGAATTTTCCAACCAAAACTGAAAAATGTTACATCAAAATAACTTGAAATTTTCTAAGGAATCTATTTCTGCAATAAAAAAATGGTGTTCTAATTTGAAAAACGGAAGTTGACGTTATTTCCGGAAAAACCGGAGGTGCTCATGCCTTGAAAATATTTTAGGTTTCATCAGCATCGTGAAATACTTATAAGTGCTGAATTTCATGAAAATACGTTCAGTAGTTTCCCGTATAAATATGGGTGAGGTTCCTCGTGAAAGACCCTGTATAGAACGTCTATTGCTCTTCAGAAAAAACATCATCAGATGGATCTGCGGTGGTTAGATTGGGAGAGAAAAAATTGAATCCGAAAAAGAATCGGGTAAGAGATGGGCTATATGGACAAGTTTGGTATCAAAATATAGGTTTTCGAGGACGCTGAAATCAATGAAAAATAATCGGAGGCTCTATTTACCATAGTTCAGAACCGAAAAAAATAAAGGTTTGTAATAAAAAAACTACTCCTAAAAAAAGTGTCAAATAAGAAAATCTAATAAAATAGATCAATATGCCCACGTTTCTACAAAAAGAAGTGAAATCCCAACAAAAACATTCTGTAAAAAACTAGCCAAGTCTCGATGGAGCTGCTAGTTTATCTCTAAAAAGTAATGAAATGAAAAAAAGTCGAGCCAAGTTTAATGCTCCTTACTGCGATTTCTTTATTATTAGGTATAGTTAATGTTGTGTGACTTGGCCGTTGAAGGGTACACACGGGTACAAAACCAGGTGCTCCATGACACCATTGCACCAATCTGTCGCCAGAAACGCAACCCATTGACGATGGAAAATTGCCACTTGGAAAACGTTCATTCAATAACCAGTCAATTGTAGGCTTGATAAAGCTGCGTATTCAATAAAACGCGTATTCAATAATACGAGCCTGAAACAAACAGTATAAAAAATTATTTCCAGTACAGACGGACTTCTAATCATTGATAGAAGACCGTCTGTACGTCTATCGGTGGTCGATTTGACGCTCCAAAAAGAAGAGAGCAGAAGTCAGCATTGTCAATGCTGAATGCATATGTGTTGCACAATCAACAACAGCCTAAAATGAGACACTAGCGTCCAATTGACCATATTCATCAGCTATCGGTTGCAGCTTTTTGAGCATCTTTGGGTTGGTACCAATGTGTTATCAATGTCATTGTTTAATGTCAAACGTCATTACTCATTATTTATATTTACGATTTTTGAAGTTTTGAACGTGCTATTTAGTTTTAATTTTTGGTAAAAATGAATTCTAAAAAGGTGTAGGTATATTTTGAGTACATCCAGCATGTCAAGGAGTACAGTAATCCTCAATTGGGTTCATGATCTGTATTTCAGCAACCCCAATATTGTTGGAAGTGGCTGGAAATGTTGTGTGGAGCACTGACAAAGCCGCAGCTCGGCCAAAGATTCCAAATTAAAATTCCATAGGTTTCCAAAGGATAAAGCACTTGCTACAAAATGGTTACATTCTCTATCCAAGTACACGAATTAGATTAGATGCCACAGAAATAAGAATCCAAAAACCATCTGATTACAATAATCAAAGCCAGACATATTCGCATTATAAATCCACAAATACTAGAAAAGGATTAATTGCCATATGTCCCAATGGTTTTGTGTCATTTGTGTTTGAAATATATCCAGGTAGAATCAGTGACAAGGACTTGGTTTTGAAAAGTGGCCTTATTCAAAAACTGGAACCTGGTGATTCTGTGATGGCAAACAGAGGTTTCACCATTGTTGATGAACTTCGGCAGGTGGACTGTGATCTCAATATACCACCATTTGTTCTCAAAAATACTAATCAACTCAATGAGTTGGAAGAACAAGTCACCAAAGGCATTGCTAGTGAGTATATGCCCAACTAGAAAAATAGTATGTACATTTTAATACGTTCCTGCTACTCAACTTATTATATCTTAATTTTTGTAGGTCTCAGAATTCATGTCGAGAGGAAAATTTTCAATATGCTGAAATCTACGATTCCCATCAGTACCATGGACCAACTGCATAAGATATGGACAGTTTGTAGTTTGATTCCCAATTTCTCTAAAGCACCCCCTCTAGATCGAAGAAGTATATAAGTAATATAAAAGTATTTAATTTCAATAATTGCTTTCATTTCTAAATGTCCCTTCCCTATGAATGTGCAGATAATGTTGATATACAGTCCACTTATAATGAACTCGCATATAATGGAAACTCCCATGTAATGAACCAATTTCCAAGTCCCGAATTAAAACAATGTAAAATCCTCGGACAAGATGGACTCGTTTTTGATGAAACCTCGCCTGTAGTGGACTGAAAAAGTCTATTACAAGCAAGTTTTTGTGGAGATCCACTGTCACCAAGGTTTGTGATGCATCAGCAAACAACACTATTTTGATGATTTCAAGTGTCGATAACAACATTGCCGCAAGGAAAGAATTATTGTTGAAAGATTCCATCATAACCGAACTAAAAAAAGATCGAGCTGATAAGAACGTAAACATAAATACAGAGAACTCGAAATCTGAGATTGCATATGGCGATACTGCAACAGGCGCTCGCAAGAAAGCTGGTATATTAAATATTCCACGCTTAGAGGTTACCATTCCGTCAGTAGGATCATCAGTTGGCGTACCCGCTCCGAATGTACGTGTAAATAAACAACGTAGTTCACATAATATAGTGGCAGATATACACAACAATGATATAGAAAATAATACAACGGACGATATTCGAGGCAATCTTAATATGAATTCGAACGATGGAGACAGTTGGCAGTTAGTTTCTAATCGAAAACCAAAGATGAAAAAACGAAAAGCGCTGGTGGTTGGAAATTATTCTGGAACTACAAATATTGAAGATGTTGTTAAGTTCAAGGCCCTTCATGTTTCTAATTTGAAACCTGGTACTAGTGCTGACGATCTTCAAGCATTCCTTTCGACTAATTTCTCTGATGTCAAGTGTGAATTGTTACAATCACGTTACCCGGAGAGTTACTCGTCATTTAAGGTATTGATACCTAATGATGAATATGACAAAGTAGGCATCCAATCTAATTGGCCAAACCGAGCTAGTGTCCATTATTTCTACAACAACAGAAAAAGAAATCCCAAGCCATAAATTATGATTTTACTAGGTTAAGGATTCTACAGTTAAATGTTCAGTCTATCATGAACAAACTAGATAGAATTTCGGTTCTGTTGAATGAAAAAAATCCGGATGTTTTAAGTGTTGCGGAACATTGGTGTAGTGCGGAAAGTTTGAGTGTGGTGGAACTACCAGGATACGTTCGGGCAGCAAGTTATTGTCGTCCCAATCGTGAACATGGAGGTTCAGTTCTATTTACCAGGGATGGATTGGAAGTGAAAGATCTACAAGTCTCGAGAATGTCTGAGGAAATGGAATGTGAGTGCTGTGCGGTCAGATTTAAAATTGATCACATCTACTTCACAATATTAAGTGTTTACAGACCACCTTCAGGTAACTTTGAAATATTTCTTGAAAAAATGTCCTTCGTTTTGCAACACTGTGAAAAGCAAAATGACCTTGTATACCTTTGTGGAGACTTGAATATTGACTACTTAACTGATAATATCAGATCAAAACAACTATTGGATGATCTTTTAATTTGTTTCAATCTGAAAATTACATCTCATTGCCCTACTCGCATAATTACTGACAGATCTGGTAGAACAACGTCTACGAAGGTTGATTATATTGTTTCAAATTGTGATCTAGATTATTGTAAAACAAATATCTTTGCTCCTCATTTTGGGGATCATTTGGCTTTCATGCTGGATTATTATTTCGAGCAAACTGGGTCTTGCCTATTGAAGGATCTAAAAAAATTTTATGTAGAAATATGTCAGATGCCAATTTATGTAGCCTTGTAAATGCAATTTCTGAAACCTCATTTGTTGATTTGTATCAGCCTTCAACAGGAATAAATTGCTTTGAATCTTTCATTAATGTAATCAAAATGTTAATAGATGAACATTGCCCATTGGAAAGTAGAAATATAGTATCAGTTAATTCTAAAGGTTGGATCACAGATGAAATAAAAAGAGCTGGTGTTGAATTGAAAGAATTATTCTGGCTCCAGGTTAATTTGAAGTCAGTTGAATTATCAGAAATGTATAGAACATACAAAGCAAAATACAAGTTACTTATTGAATCCTCAAAATTGGCATATCATCAAGACCTCTTAGAATGTTCTGAAAATAAGAACAGGACAGTTTGGAAAATTGTGAATCGTGAGACTGGAAGGAGCACTAATAAAAACAGTAAGATTATGCTAAACATAGATGGTGTTTGTTGTTCTGAACCCATTTTAGTGGCAAATGAATTTGCTCGTTACTTTTCATCTGTGGCTAAAAGAACACTTGAGCAAGCATATGGCAATGATGAAGTTGGTATTTTTACAACCGGCCCTTTACATTATAAAACTTTTTTTTCCACCCAGTAGATGGTAGTGAAGTTAGAGGTGCGATTAGTACCTTAAAGAATAAGAAATGTACTGGTGTTGACTTTATATCTGCCAAAATATTGAAATTAATTTCTGAGCATATAGCAGATCATTTTGCCCATATTATAAATGATTCAGTCTGTTCTGGTATTTTTCCGCATATACTTAAGAATGCCACTGTTTTGCCTGTTCTCAAGAAGAATGATCCTATGGGCCGCGTGAAGTTGGCGAAAAAATGTCGGCACAAATTCTGAAATAATCCCCAATATTTAGTGCCCAATTTGTGCCCATTTGTGCCGTATGAATCAATTTCAGCACCATTATGGTTTTCGAGATATTCGAGTTTGAAGTTTTTGGTGCTAGCTTCACACTTGGCACCAACATTTTTCGATTTCGAAAAACTTTTAATGCCAATATTTAGTGCCCAATTTGTGCCCATTTGTGCCGTTTAATTGACCTCATTATCACTTGTAGTTTTTAAGTTATTTCAGTTTGAATATCTTGGTGCCAGCTTCACACTTAGCACCAACATAATCCAACTTTGAAAAAAATTTTATGCCAATATTTTGTGCCCAATTTGTGCCCATTTGTGCCGTATAAATGACATTTCTACCATTTGTAGTTTTTGAGATATTGACTGTTGTTTTTGAGCCGGCGTGAAGTTGGCACCAACATATTCCAACTTTAAACAAATTTTGATGCCAATATTTTGTGCCCAATTTGTGCCCATTTGTGCCGTATAAATGACATTTCTACCATTTGTAGTTTTTGAGATATTGACTGTTGTTTTTCAGCCGGCGTGAAGTTGGCACCAACATATTCCAACTTTGAAAAAAAATTTCCGCCACTATTTAGTGCTGAATTTGTGTCAATTTGTGCCGTTGAAATGGCTTCGATATCTTGGATAGTTTTCGAGTTATGAACAATATTGTGTTTTATTAACGGCGCCATCTATGGGAAAAAGCAAGTATTGTTTCGCTTCATAATAGGTCAAATATGTCGGCCTCACATATGTGAATTCTGTTACATAATAACTTCCCATAAACTTATAAATAGACCTCTGATTATTAAGCAAACAATTCCTTGCAATAATCGAACAATCTATCCTTTTCGATGGTAAAGATATGTTGAATCGGGAAAATTGTTGAGTAATATTATTTCTAAATAATATTATATTTCGATATGGAATTCAAAATTCAATAAATACAATTAGAAATATATTCCTTATTACAATTACTTGTATGGATTCATTTTCCTACATAAAAGCAGATAGCGTGTGGCGGCAAACATCAAACAGGGCGATCTAACACGTGCTTGCCTATTTGAAACGGCTGCTTCGTGAGCGTAAATTTTTTATTAAAAGGACGTTCCGATATGGCATCTGCGGCACATTCGGCGATTTCTCTGATCTGACATTTACAGGTGAATTTAATTCACTTTGGTAATTTACGGACCTTCTGAATTAATTGAAATCGAATTTAGCTTGGTCCAAGACTCCCAGATAAACTTACCCAGGTTGAAGATGGAATATTGAACCGGGTTGAAAATCAGTTTTTTTTTAAACTGTGACACAAATTTTAGTTCAAAGTCCCGAAGCACCTCAGGAATTATTGCATCACTCAGGTTATTCTTCGTGATATACTAATACAAAGTTCGTAACTAACAATAGGTAATAGAAAGAATAGAACAAAAATGAAATTTTTATTACACTTCATATCTTTACATCATCACTATGTACAATTAATAAATAAATACTTATAACAAACAAACATCATCAACAATTTTTGACAAAAAGGCTTTATGCTATATTCAAATTGTATATAGAAGCAGATGAGGGTTCACGGAAACATCATTCCCAACAACTCTATATTCCTTCAATAAGTCATTGAATTCCTCCCACTGGCCATCATTTCTTCTACAATATGCAGTGTAATGACCTATCCCGGTACTTACAGCTGTGAGCTGGGGAAATAAAATTGGCTACTCCTCTGAGCATATAGGACTTATTTTCAATGCTCAGAACTAATTGAATTTCATTGAGGATAATCAGTTTTCCCACATCACAATCAATTATCAAATAGTCGGTTAATGTTTTGACTGTTTTCAATTCGTTGGAGCATTTAGAGCATTTTGATTGCGATGGAGGAACTAAGTCGATGCATTCTTGCAATCTTTGAAAACCTTCTTTTCTTCAGACGTTCTACAAAGACTGCTACAAAAAATAATTTTCTTATTTTCACGTTGTGGAAATATAATATTATTTAGAAATAATATTACTCAACAATTTTCCCGATTCAACATATTTTTACCATCGAAAAGGATAGATTGTTCGATTATTGCAAGGAATTGTTTGCTTAATGATCAGAGGTCTATTTATAAGTTCATGGGAAGTTATTATGTGACAGAATTCACATATGTGAGGCCGACATATTTGACCTATTATGAAGCGAAACAATACTTGCTTTTTCCCATAGATGGCGCCGTTAATAAAACACAATATTGTTCATAACTCGAAAACTATCCAAGATATCGAAGCCATTTCAACGGCACAAATTGACACAAATTCAGCACTAAATAGTGGCGGGAAATTTTTTTTAAAGTTGGAATATGTTGGTGCCAACTTCACGCCGGCTGAAAAACAACAGTCAATATCTCAAAAACTACGAATGGTAGAAATGTCATTTATACGGCACAAATGGGCACAAATTGGGCACAAAATATTGGCATCAAAATTTGTTTAAAGTTGGAATATGTTGGTGCCAACTTCACGCCGGCTAAAAAACAACAGTCAATATCTCAAAAACTACAAATGGTAGAAATGTCATTTATACGGCACAAATGGGCACAAATTGGGCACAAAATATTGGCATAAAATTTTTTTCAAAGTTGGATTATGTTGGTGCTAAGTGTGAAGCTGGCACCAAGATATTCAAACTGGAATAACTTAAAAACTACAAGTGATAATGAGGTCAATTAAACGGCACAAATGGGCACAAATTGGGCACTAAATATTGGCATTAAAAGTTTTTCGAAATCGAAAAATGTTGGTGCCAAGTGTGAAGCTAGCACCAAAAACTTCAAACTCGAATATCTCGAAAACCATAATGGTGCTGAAATTGATTCATACGGCACAAATGGGCACAAATTGGGCACTAAATATTGGGGATTATTTCAGAATTTGTGCCGACATTTTTTCGCCAACTTCACGCGGCCGATCCTATGGATGTTTCTAACTATCGTCCTATTTCGTTGTTGAGTGTATTCTCCAAAATTTTCGAGAGAATAGTTATGGATAGGATGATGAAATTTTTGAACACTTTCAACTTAATTACAGAAAGTCAATATGGTTTTAGAGCAGGACGATCAACTGAGTCTGCTGTTCTGGATTTTGTACACACGATTCAGTTTTCGTTGGATAGAGGATTGAATGTTGCAGGATTGTTTTTTGATCTTACACGTGCATTCGATACCATTTCACCTCATTTTTCAGTGAGCAAATTGTACAATCTTGGATTTCGTGGAGTGTTCCTGGATTGGATTAAGCATTATGTGTCTGACAGACGATTGCATGTGAGGGTTAGGGAGGTTTTCTCTGATGAATATGTTGTGGATCTTGGTGTTCCTCAGGGATCAGTTTTGGGTCCTCTTCTATTCATTCTCTTTATAAATGACCTCCCACACCATATAAAAGCTAAAATTATTATATTTGTGGATGACACTTCATTTATTGTAACAGCTGAGAATCTGGATGAACTCACAGAATTATGTCAAACACTTTTGGTGTCTTTCGCCAATTGGTGTAAGCTGAATGCACTTGTTCTGAATTTAGATAAGACAAAAGTGGTCAAATTTGGTTTGAAGAAAGGAAATTATTTGGTTCTGAAGCATGGTCAACATAGCTTGATTTCTGAAGAGTCTACAAAGTTTCTGGGTATTTATATTGATGAGTGTCTGAGATGGTCCGAACAGATATCGCATGTCAGCAGGAAGCTTAGTTCTTCATATTATGCAATTCGTCGTATTAGGGATTCTCTTCCTCTTGCTGCTGTCCTGAATGTTCACTACAGCTTGGTTTATAGCCACATGGCATATAATGTTCTAATTTGGGGATGCTCTGGGGATCTTATGAGGGTATTTATAGCACAGAAACGCATCATTCGAATGATATTCCGTCCCAGTCCACGAACATCTTGTAAGACTGTATTTGTAAAGCATGAGATTTTAACAGCACCATGTATATATTTATACAAATGTCTCCTATACATTAAAAAGAATGAAGCGTACACTCCTAAGCTTTCCAGCGCTCACAACTATGATACAAGGAATACTAGAACTTTTATTGTACCTAAACATAGAACAGCGAAATATGAGACATCAGCTAAATATAAGAGTATTATTTTGTATAATCATCTTCCTGATTCAATTAAATCACTGAAGTTAACTGCTTTTGGTAGGAAAATAAAATCTTTACTTTTAAGTAAATGTTATTATAGTGTTAATGAATATCTTAATGATGGATGCATTCAATAATTTGTGATTTCATTTCCTCTCTATGTTATGTATATTTTGACTTGTCCTATACACTGTATTGTGTCTAAATGGATAAATAAAATCTATTCTATTCTATTCTATTCTATCTGACAGAAGTCATATAGAAAAACCTCTGTCCAAAGTAAACAGACTGCATTCCAAAACTCTAGTTCAGTATTGACTATACAGGGTGAGTCTTTGACTTGTACATATATTTTAACTGTAGATTCCTCTCATCAAACGAAACACTTTTTTCCTATACCATTTTTCAAAATTCGGTTTCGTTTGAAAGATACAGGGTGTCAAAAATCCATGAAATTAACACTATTCTTTCCATATATTCGAAACCGATAAGCCGAATGAACTGAATTTTGGTTGATTGTTTACTCTATTCATGGTGCATATTCCTCAATTGAAACTTATTCCATATTCCTTCTAGTATAAGAGTTACAGCCTACTCGTCTCATGAATTCATGCAAAAATACTTTAAAATCACTCGAAAAAAATAAACGGTTCATATTTTCGAAAGAATCAACCACTTTAGAAAATAAAAGTATTCTTATATGTTTTCAATAAAACGCGTCGTTTTCGAGTTATTCCTAATTGTATACGAACAAATTCGAGGAAAAAATCATGAATTTCATAAAAAAACTGAATGCAACCCTGAATTAAATATCATCGAATATTATGTATTCTCTGATCTTAACAAATTAACAACGTTGTCAATGTTTATCAACTTCGTCAAGACTAAAATCTACATGATGGAAAAACGTTCGATGTAATAATTGAATTCTGAGAAGCATGAAATGAAATTACACAGTCTATAAGCACAGTTTCTATTGAAAATTTATTGTTACCGGTCTTTCAGGAAAATATCTATCTCAACAATATTATCCTCTCGGAGATTTCAATCGACACTACACGGTCTGCACATCACAATCATCACCTGTTTGCTTTATTATCTGCAAGTAAATTTAGATAGATAATTAAGGTTATCCCGTTTGAGCGTCTTTCATTATCATAGACTGGCCTGCGGTTCAAGACACAGAAACAGAACAACCACAACACAACGGCCTGTCCCGCCTGTCTGCCTTGCGTGCCGGCTATATCGTAGCGCTATATCGGCAAGAATCAGAACTCGTTTGGCATCTCCAAAGAGCCACGCTTGATGCCTTTAGCCGTTAGCGATTGTGATAGTTCATCCGCTAACGATAGGGGACGTACTGCTTTCTTGAGTTCGCATTGTTTGAAGAGAAAATCGGCAATCTGGCATCGTCTTCTCTAGAGTTCTGTGCTTAGACAGGTTCTGTGCACGGCCTTCTAAAGACTTTAGTCTTTGGATGGCCGTGTTCTGTGGAATATCATATCACAGAAGATGAGTTAGGTTAGGTCATTGACCTCGAATCATCTGACTTAGGTTGATGGAGTTAGAATAGGTTGGTGAGAAACCAATTTTCATGAGATCGTTCCAAAATATCGAGGAAAATATTAACCAATTATTAGTGTTTATAAACTAATCTTCAGGAAAATCGAAGAAGGAACTTATTTTGGTGGGAGAAATATGGTTTTTCAATTGCAGAAATAATCGGACAGTGTTTTTGTTAGGAAATATCGTTTTTGTTACATTCTTATTCGAATAAGGTTAGTGCTTGAGTATTTTCTAATTGTATCACCCAGAACATCTAATCACCTCAATTTCAATCGAAAAATATGAACTTTGAAGTGTTTCTAGAGAATTTATCCAGGCACGGACTCAGCACAATTTTTTTTTTCAAATGGCTATATCTTTTTAACAGAGCCGAATTCGGAAAAATGGAAAACGAAAAAAAGGTTTCCTTTGGCCTCAAGAATCTATAGTTAAAATATATGTACAAGTCAAAGACTCACCCTGTATATAAAAAACCACAGATACTTCCATCATACATATATATTAACAGGTACATATATAATCTAAAGGTAGTACGGATTCAAATCCCAAAAATAACATAATTTTTTTACCGCCATAAAGTTATATTTTCAGGTACCAGTTTCAATATTTTTACAAAGTTGGTGAGCTGAGCATTTCCAAGGACTTTTCAAAATTATCGAAATAAAATTTCGTCAGAATGGGTACTCTGGTCTACCCATAGGTTCTCATCGAAATCAATTTCCTCTATAGGCTCTATGAAAAGATCCTTGGAGCTATCCACCCACGGATTGACGGATACCTGAAAATAATGGGAATGTGTTTTTTTGAGATGAATTTCTCCATGTCTGTTCTCTTCCAAAAATTCAAAATAAATATAGAACCTTCAAAAATTGTAAATATAAATAATGAGTAATGACGTTTGACATTAAACGATGACATTGATAACACATTGGTACCAACCCAAAGATGCTCAAAAAGCTGCAACCGATAGCTGATGAATATGGCCAATTACCAATACCAGCGTGGGCTATTATCTCGCTTAACAAACATAGGTAGTTACAACAGATATAGCATTACGTGTAAACAAAATTGACTTGTACCCACTAACGTATAAAGAATGTTCAACGGCCAAGTCACACAACATTAACTATAATAATAAAGAAATCGCAGTAAGGAGCCTTTAACTTGGCTCGACTTTTTCTAGATTTCATTACTTTTTAGAGATAAACTAGCAGCTCCATCGAGACTTGGCTAGTTTTTTACAGAATGTTTTTGGTGGTATTCAACTTTCATCTAGTGAAAATAGGACACTCAGTATACAAAAAAATATGGGTACTGAAAAGACATCAGGTACGTCACTCAAGCGTATCTTACTGAATTCACCCCATCCTTTGCTGCGCGAATTGCATTTTCCGGATTATTCTCCGATAAATCAATACAAGATCATCTCTACACTTGATAATACGATGTTATTATTCTGTCCATCTCAATTTTATGAAAATGTAATATAGATCCATCTCAGACTTCTCAATTTTAGTGCAACTTGTTTAAATCTGGTGCAAATTCAGTGTTTATTCTAAGGTGATAATGTGATTTGAATCTTATTGAATAAATTATATCTTTGTTTTCTCGACCACTCATGCCCATATTCATGTGTTCTCAATTTTAAATGCGAAATCTATTTACTGAATTGCAATAATCGGTCATCTCAAATTTTAATATTGCCATCTCGATTCACCTCGTTTATTTGCACACTCCACAATATATATTTTCTAATATTTTTGGCATTTCAGTAGTATTTTTCGATCTTTGTAGATTTACGTATGAAACATCTCTTTGCACCAGAATTAAACTTATTCAAGACTGTTCTGTACTCTGAATTGATAATTTCATTATTAATTTGTTACATCTCTTCTCATTTCGTATTTTTTTTAATTTATATAAATTTTTAGCCCACTTTGCAATGTTAACCTCAATCAGACCATGTGCTAATCCTGTTCTCGAGTTTCAGATACATTATGACCTCTCAACTCCAGGGAGGACCCTGGAGTGGGCCAACTGGACCAGGTGGTAGGATTTTCAGACTTCTCGTTGGAGAATTTCCAGTTTCAACTTCGTTGCCACGTCTGGCCAGCTGCCTCGCTCCATGGGTTCGATCCTGACACGCCATCTCTTTGTTCGGTATAAGATTTCAATTATTATTTGTAATCTATTATATTCGATCATTCATTTATGTAAACTCATTCACTCGTTCATGTATTTTCACTCACTCGCTCGAGAACATGTATTGCATTTCACTCATCGTTTAACTCAGATCTCTTTTATACAAGTACACTCTGTACATCTCTAAGTTTATCAATTACGTTTCCTATTTTCCTGATAGAATAGAACTGCTCGTGCTTATTTTCCTAAGCACTCTACGAGTATCACTGTAAATGTTAACTTGATTGATAGACATGTACACTTCATAAACACATTCATACATTGCCATCACACTCTGAATTCTATACTTTATTACAACTCTAGACTTCTCGTTATAGTTTATCATATAAACCTTCTGTTTTTCTGGTTAAATCGAAACACTCACTTTCAATAATTCTATTGAAAAGTTAATCACTGTAAACGTTGTGTTGAACGATAAGCTAAGTCCATTTCATGATTCATCGCTTTTCTCATTTGAACACTCTGAATAATTTCACACTCTTGAATATATGAATATTATTTAATTATGAATCATTTTCATTTAGAATGTATATTTTTAGAACACTCATCACTCATATTTAATTCATAAAATTACTTGCACCATCTCATATCGAACTCCTATTTTATTTTGATATTTCAACACTCTCATCTCATTTCTTTTTGCATAATATATCTCAGATTTAGATGCTATTAATATTTATAGTAGAATTTATTGTATAATGGACTTCATGCGAGTGTATTATTCACGATATTTGTATATAATGTAAATAAATATCTTTTACATTACCATCTCCAACTCAATGATCTGGTAACAGTCCACAACAAGTAATTAGCCAGAATCCTAACACCTCGATTTTGAACACCTGACGTTTTAGGAATCTAGTTGAAAAGCTTGTACTTGCAATTCTGCATCTCAGGAAATTATTTTATGATATACAGGGTGTTCCCAAATAAAATTATTCAACAAATAAGTGATTTTTTAAATGGAACACATATTTTCAATGCTCTTCAATACCTCTACCATGATGCAAAATATAAGGGATATTTTTCCAACCGTACGGATCTTGTTAAGAAAAAACTGCAAAATTTCGACGAAACAGCAGCTCGGTAAAAGCCCTTCACCGATTTCCAGAAGCGATGGAAACATGAATTTGATCAGGATTTCTTCTAACTCAAAAAATTGCCTAGTCATCGTTCCCAAATGATCAACCTATCTTATACAGGGTTCAGGGATCAATGTCCAAATATAAAGAATTTCAAATTGTTTTTTCTTGATTTTTTCAAATGTATCACCCTGTATTTTTTTTCCATATGATGTACACAGTTTGAAACCTTACATGTTTTCAGAAGTAACCAACGGGCTATTTTCACTCCTGCATCCAGCAGGTACGGAAAATGAAATCAGAACGGAAAATGTTATTAAAATATTGGATATAAAAACAAACGTGCGTTGAAAAAGACAAAGAAAAATTGTGTCAATGATCCAAGGGATGTTCAAAGTGTCGTCCGCCTTCTCTGGAACACAAAGCAATCCGATCGTTGAATGTTCCACTAACCCTCGTCAGCATGGCTGGAGTAATGCTTCGGAAAGCAGTCACAATCCTCTTTCGCATATTGGAAGCTATTGTTGGAACTTCATCATACACGATTTCCTTTATGTATCTCCACAAAAAAAATCTATTTTGGTGAGATCCGGTGATCTAGCAGGCCATCTTGTTGGTCCGCCCCAACCAATCCATCTATTTGGAAACTGTTGGTCTAGTAAATCCCTCACAGAACGAGAATAATGAGCGGGTGCTCCATCATGCTGAAACCATATTTCATTCCGCAATTCCGTAGGTAATGCTACTAACATTCCGGGAAGAATGTTCTGAATGAAAGTAAAATATGCAGCTCCATCTAAACTTCCTTCGAAAAAATGAGGGCCTATCACATGATTGCCGATTACTGCTCCCCAGACATTCAATGACTACCTGTGTTGATTGTCTATTTCCCTTATAATTCTTGGATTTTCTACAGAGTAATAATGAAAATTGTGCCTATTGACGGCTCCGGAATTGTGGAAGGTTGCTTCATCACTGAATAAAACAAATTCAAAAATGTAGGGTTCTGTTCAATTTGAAAACTTGCTCAGTTACAGAACCTCAGACGGTTTTCAAAATCGGTGTGTGGATTTTCAGTTACATGCAGTAAAGCCTCGAGCTCCTTGTCCTCGTTAGTGGCCGGTTTCATCCTCTCTTCTTTTTTATACTTATCATCTCCTGTCTCTACAAATCTGTTTAAAAGCCCCCGAAAACTCGATTCATGTGGATGTCTCCTTTCGGGATATTTGACAGCATAGGATCTACTGGCTAATAAACAGTTTCGTGGAACTGCCCCAACATGAAAATCATATCAACCATTTCATCTTTACCAAAATGCATCTCAATTTATTGTATTCGGAAATAACTTTGAGCTCTGAATACCATTATTTTAAAACAGTTTCTGTGGCACTGCTGCGACATGAAAATTATATGAATTTGTATACATTTGTAAAACATTGATAAGAGAAGTACCTGTTAGACTAGCTCCTACTAAATCAAAATCTACGGGTAGAAAAAACATATGAATTTAATTGAAAGTAATATCAAAGTGTGCACAGTGTTGTGATCTGTACATTTAATTAATAAGTAAAGCTGGTTTCTACACAAAGGTTCAATAAACATTAGAAATCAGTGAGGAGATCGTTAACCATAACAAATAACGAAGCCGTCGATAAATATTTTTTGGGCTGTCATATGTGTGTGAAGATAAATATCCATAGTCGTCCCATTCGATTTATATGATAGAGATGGATAATTCCGAGGTAACTTTGAAAGATGTATATCTGCTCATAAAGGAGGTCAATGTGAATCTTGGTAATAGAATTGATAGGGTAGAAGAAACAACTAATGGATTAGCTGCGGTAATACGCTCTGAAATTGAGAATATTGAAAAAAGAGTGAAAAGTCTGGAAGAAGAAAATCAAAATTTGAAACATCAGTTAAAGAACTACGAGAGAAAGTCAATTGCTAACAATCTGGTAATTTATGGCGTGGAAGAGGCACCAGAGGGCACAGGAGGGAACTTAATGGTTAAAATTCGAGAGTTAATAAACGAAAGGCTAGAAATCCCTATTGAGAGAGCAGAAATTAACAACTTGTTCAGATTAGGAAAACGGGAAAGTTACAACCGACCAGTCCTTCTATCGCTCACAACCTTTTTAAGAAAGCAAGAAATATTGAGGGGTACCAGGATCGTAATCTGTGAAGAACTTATACAAGAAGATTTAAAGGAGAGAAGAAGTCTAATGAAAGGTCTCAATCAGGCAAGAAATAACGATCAGAAGGCAACAATAAGGGAAAATAAGTTGATGGTAGAAGGTAGGTTATACACCGCCTCTGATATTGAGAACTCCGTTGAAGTAGAGGATCCCGAACTCCTGGATATTCCGGAAAGAAAGACATCCAGTGCACCGCCTACCCCGTCCCCCCGAGAAACCGACATAGAGGAAGTACCAGAGAAATTAACAGAGGAAACAGGATTGATTATCCAATAACAGGAAGATAAAGCCCAGATAAATCAGAAAGAAAAAGATAAAAAGAAGATCACATCGAACAAGATACGTCGCATAGCAGTCAATGAGACACCAATGAATGTAGCTCGTACGCTCAGGCAAAAAAAGTAGGTTTTAGTTCATTAAAATAATATACTATAAAATAATAATATTTGATCAATTGGTTGTTTGTTATTTGTGTCTTGGGTTTTTGGGTTTGATTTTGTGTTGTTCACATATTTGGTTGTACTTCGGTTTCATCTGCGCCACTGGAAATATAGAATAGTGTATAGACAACATGGATAGTTTTTTGGCCAATTTTGAAGTTGATAAAATAGATACTGAAATCGTAGAAAACTTTGAGTCCTATAATAGTTTAATCAAGCTTAAAACGAGCAATAATCAACGACTCTTCTGTAGTGTTTTGCAAATGAACATAAGGAGCTTCAACCAAAATTTAGACGAGTTGATCGTATCTCTGAGATTGGTAGATTGGACATTTGATTTTGTCCACGACTTCCCTATAATCCTCACATTTCGAATGATCTTTGAGAAACTTAATGATAGTCATCATTCACCGGTGAATAATGGCAGTGAATAATGATTCATTAATCACTGCTGAATTGCACTTCTGAAAATTTTTAATTCGTCAGGATTCGAACCCGAGACGCCATTTTTCCACGACGGAAAAATGACTGCCAACCACCAAGCCATCAGCGCAATTACAATTGAGAGAAAAAAATAACCACTTAATGTTTTCTTCTATGATTCCCATTCAGTTTGACAAGCTGAAAAATATTATTCAAACCGTCTGTTTTCATTGAGCCTCCCATAAATTGTAATTCTTCTCGAAGATACCTACATTACAGAGTCATGAAGAAATGTTGTGTACTGCACCAAAAATAAGACAGGCTGCAAGAAATACTTCATTACATCCTTTGCCGGAAAAATCAAGGAATCTCAGCCTAAAAGCGTTTAATAATTTCATGGCCTGAGAGCAGCTAATAAAATCCACTCATTTTCGGAGTAAGTTTTATTGGCTTATTTTTCGAAAATATCAGCTACCTATATAAACAAACAACCCTATGGGGCCGTTACCTATTCCATCCTCAAGAATACTCTCAACATAAATGAAGGCAACGATATTGGAAATTATGAAAAACTGCGTTCACTTTTGAAAAGGAAATCAGAAGGAAGAAAGCTAGAGTTTTATTCCTGAAGCATGCGATCAAAAATATCTTGTGATGAAGGTGAAACACTAGCTTGTATACATTATTTATTTTGTATTTCTATTTCATCAGAGCGAAAGTATGGAAATTAATCGATGTCAACTGAACTTTTTGACGTTTATCGAGATTTTGCATTATTCAGTGCGAACACAGAAAATGTTATGTCAACGCTTTTCATAACTATTTTCGTTGTTGAAAATGCAGATTAAATCGAATTTTACCGGGGAAGTCGTGGACAAAGTATAGTATTCTATTCGCACATAATTACTATTATTCACTCGGGTGAATTGCGACACTCGCCTGGCGGCTCGTGTCGCAAACTTCCCCCTCGTGAATAATAGTAATCATTATGTGCTCATCGAATAATATACTATTTTGGTGTTGACTGAGACCAGGAATATACCGGACACCTCCGTTTATACTTTAGAAGGGTACCAAATTTTTTATAATGAAAGTCGATATAATCAAAATGATGGTGTGGTGGTTTACGTCAGGGATAATATAGATTGTTCAAACAGAATTTTACCTTTCGGCGATATTAAAATGTTGGAAATAACTGCGGAAATCTTGAATAAAAAAATTGTCTTGAGTTCAGTTTACAGACCTCCCTCAACAAGCGTTCATGATTTTGTCGATGATTTATCTAATTACTTGGATCAGGGATTGCCCTGTGACTTCCACGTTATAACCGGTGATATGAATATCGACATTCAACTGAGAGTGGAATTGCACAAGATTACTTGAATATTCTGAGTGGGAAAGGTTTTGTTAGCACCATAAACGAGTATACCCGGGTACAGAACAATGAAAGGTCTTGTATAGATCATCTTTTCATTAAAAGTAACAGATCAAATGATAATATCTCGAATATTCCAGCCGTTATCGAAGCAGATATAACTGATCATTTTATTGTTACTAATGTACTCACAATGTCAAAGACGAATTCACGGAAGGTCGGTAATAAGGCAATGAAAACGTTAGACAAAAACAAATTAAGAGAAATTTTGAGGAATGAAAACTGGCAGTCCTTATATAATGAAACGGATGTAGAAGAGTACGCAACAGCTTTAGTACAGAAAATATCAGATACAATTAGTATAAGTACAATGGAAAGACATGTTAAATCTCGTGACAAAAAACGTAAAGACTGGATTACTACAGGACTCATGAAATCAATACAAGAAAAGGAAAAACTACGTAAGAAAGTAAAGATCGAATACAACGAAATTAATGTATCGAGATATAAGCGTTACAGAAATACACTGAACAACTTAATCAAAACGGCAAAAAGAAATTACTTCAGTGCAAAAATTGACAAAAATAAAAATTCTTGTAAAAACCTTTGGTAAGTTGTAAATTAATTGACAGGAAAGATGGAGCGAAGAGTACCATTCTCTGGGTTAAATATCGGCGGAAATGTCACAATTACCAGTGTCGGTCCGAAACTGTCAGAAGAAATAAAAAATAAAACTAAATTCACGCCACATAGAACACCATCAAAAATTTCAAATTCCATATGTTTTGAGGAGACAGATGTTCGAGAGATTGCGAACATAATTGCTTCATTGGGATCGAGAAAATCACCCGGCCACGATAATATCAGATCGGAAACATTAATGGATATCAGTGACATCATTTCGCCTCACTTGTGTCACTTAGTAAACAGGTGTTTGGAAACAGGAATTTTTCCGTCTGTCCTGAAGAAAACTATTATCACCCCTGTTTACAAGAGTGGAAATAAGCTGGATATAGAGAATTACAGACCGATATCTTAAATTTCTAATATTTCCAAAGTTTTTGAGCGAATCATTCACAGGAGAGTAACTCACTTCCTTGAGAGGTTTAGTTTGCTTTCAGACAGGCAATATGGTTTCCGAGTTCAGAAATCAACGTCGGATGCAATTGCGAGACTCACAGACGTGATAAATGAATCTATAGATAAAAAACAGTCATCTCTGTGTATTTTCGTCGATCGAGCGAAAGCGTTCGACACTGTCGATCATTGCCAACTCTTACAGACACTGGAAAGCTATGGTATAAGAGGTGTACCACTCAAACTAATGCGAAGCTATTTGTTAGACAGAAAACAACGCGTGAAAATAAACTCAAAGTTGAGCCAAGAAAATACAATACAATGCGGAATTCCTCAAGGCACGGTGCTTGGACCGTTGCTGTTCAATATTTACATGGATGATATCTTCAGACAAAATTTTGTGGGTGATGTTTTGGCTTTTGCAGATGACACTGCTGTATTTTACAGAGGAAATAACTGGCAAGAATTGAAGACTCGAGCTGAGGCTGATTTCTCCAAAATAATACAATTTCTACGAAGCAAACTGCTTACGATAAATTTCGGTAAAACAGTATTTCTGCCGTTCACTTCATAGAGGACAAATTTACCAAATTTCACAGCATTGAATATACAAGCTGATCCCAGTGAAATAGTCTTGATAAAATCTGCCGAAAATTTTAAATATCTGGGAATAGTTGTGGACTCGCACCTGAGATGGACAGATCATATAAATTATGTCATAAAAAAACTAAGATGTGTTTTATCTAGAATGAGATATCTCAGGGGCGTTCTGGATGTGGAGTACTTACGTGTTCTTTACTACTCTCTCGTGGAAAGTCACCTGGTTTATGGATTAATAGGATGGGGAGGAGCTGCCTGGACATTCATGAACGGTTTGGAGAGAGTGAAAAAGTCTATTATAAAAACCATTTTCAGGAAACCAAGAATGTACCCTACTGAAGATCTTTACCGGGAGTCTGGGATGTTTAGCATGCGTCAGCTTTATGCTAAGATATTGTTATTAAAACAGTTTCGAGAAAAGAATGAATTGATTTCAATAAAACATGAATATAAAACACGAAACAAAAACTTCACTTCAGTAGTAAAAAAAATTAATAAAACAGCAAGTCAAAGACATTTTACCTACTTAGCACCAAAATTGTTCAACTGTTTACCCCCCGAACTGAAAGAAGATAACACTTACATCTCGTTCAAATACAAGCTGAAGAATTGGATCCGACAGATTCCAATTAGAGTCATCTCAAATTTTTTCAACACTGGAACAGAATATAGATTGGTGGACTATCAGAGCTAAAAATCTTTAGGAATTACCACAATTACCTATACAGAAATTCTTACATCTTGGCGACTCCCTGTGTAATTTATTTGTGAACAATTTATGTGTTTTCACTTGTTAGGATCAGTTTTGTTTTGTGTTGAATATGGAAGGAATTATTGTTAAAGTAGGATATCTATATTAATAGTCACTGAATTTATGTTGGGTAGGATTTAGGCATAATCCCACACACAAGGATACTTTTGTGGACAACTTGTTTAATCACTGGTCGGCATATCTTCTCTGATATTTAATTATTATTATTATTATTCTTCATCGGTCTCCCGTTCTCAGCTCGAGCTGGTTATTCTTCAATGAACCAGTGAAAAAACATTTCAGTTCCTCCCACTAGTTCAGAAATTTCCGCACGATGTAACAGGTATGCAAATCCACAGCCTGCTGTGCACATCCCGCGATATTCCGGGATAGTTCGATCTCTTGAAGACTCTTGAATGATGATTCCCTTCTGTCTTCTGAAGTTCCGGATGCCTCCCGTTGAACTCGGTATAGAGGGAGTATCTCCATCCAGGAAGTGGTTCGTCCTCGCAATTGTTCACGTAATGAAAAGCTCGCATTACTTCAATATTCATTTCGCGGCTCCACTGGATGCGTGCTTTGCGAGCTCCCCTGCGGGCAGTCCTCCTCACGGTGGTCGAGCCAGCAGGTGGAGTGGCATCTCGATCTTCTGCCATGATATGGGTTTCCACTTCTCGTTCATGGGTTTGCCACCATTTACCCTTGGTGGCCCAGGTAACTCGGGCCGTGGGGACGTCATCCCCCATGTGGCATGGCATAAACCACACCACACCCGTGCGGCGTTATTATTATTATTATTATTTCATGAATAATAATTTTTTTGGATGCCGATGAAACTCTGTAATCGTTAGAATACACATGTTACCAATAATACCTATGTATGTGTTACTTATTCGGACAAACATTATCATTTTCATGTTGAACTTCAAGGATTATGATTTTGGAAGGGGTTTACAGTTTTTCAAGAATTGGTCATTCAGTTTGGTTTCATTGTGTGACTCATTTAAAATATCCGTTAGGTATTGTGTTCATTATTCCTGAACTTTTTGGTAGAAATGTAATTTTTCGTGTCTGCTGGACAGAGCAGTGAAAATAATCCTAAGGTTACTTTTGAAAAAAATTAAGGTTTCAAACTGTGTGCATCATCATGGAAAAAAATACAGGGTGTTACATTTGAAAAAATCGAGAAAAACCAATTTAAAATTCTTCATATTTGGACATTGATAACAGACACCCTGTATAAGAGAGGTTGATCATTTAGGAACGATGACTAGGCAATTTTTTGAGTTAGAAGAAATCCTGATCAAATTCATGTTTCCATCGCTTCTGGAAATCGGTAAAGGGCTTTTACCGAACTACTGTTTCGTCGAAATTTTGCAGTTTTCTTCTCAATAAGATCCGTACGGTTGAAAAAATATCCCTAATATTTTGCATCATGGTAGAGGTATTGAAGATCATTGAAAATATGTGTTCCATTAAAAAAATCACTTATTTGTTGAATAATTTTATTTGGGAACACCCTGTATATCATAGAATAATTTCATCATTTAGGAACGATAACTAGGCAAATTCTTGAGTTAAGAGAAATTCTGATCAAATTCATGTTTCTATCGCTTCTGGGAATCGGTAGAGGCTTTCACCGATCTACTGTTTCGTAGAAATTTTGCAGTTTTTTCTGAATAAGATCCGTACCGTTGGAAAATTATCCCTAATATTCTGCGTCGTGATAGAGGTATTGAAGAGCATTCAAAATATGCGAAAATATGTAAGGTGTTCCATTTAAAAAATCACTCATTTGTTCAATAATTTTATTTGGGAACATCCTGTATATTAGAAAATAATTTCCTGAGATGCAGAATTGAAATAACAAAGGAAATGCTTTTCAACTAAATTTCTAAAACGGCTGCTTTGGCAGCTATGAAAGCCTAACGCACTATTGCAGGACCCTGTATATAAGCCGGTTTAGAACGTCTTTCGACGTTGTCCGAAACCTAATCGCCATGTTACGCGATCGTTGCAATCTTCTTGCTTTAGGTCTCTTTCGCTCATGGACTTATGCACAGCACTCTGCCATTTCAGTTTAGGTCTGCCTCTCTTCCTTGATCTTGCGATGGTTGCCATCCTAAAAGTTGTTTGGGCAGTCTCGTTTCAGGCATACGCAGTACATATGTCCATACCAGGTTAGCTGTTTGTTCTCTATATCTTGTGTTATACTGCCCTAAATTACCATTATTTGTTTAATGGTATCATTTCTTATGTGATTTCTTCTTGAGACACCCAGAGATCTTCTTATTGCATCCATTTCTACCACTTCAACTTTTCTTTTCAGTTTTTCTGAGATTCTCCAGGTTTCTGCCCCGTATGATAGCGTGCTCTTCACCATAGTCTCGTATATGCGATATTTGGTGTTCTTTGTTATCTCACCACTCCAGAATACACCATTAAGGCAACCAATGATCTTCTTTGCCTTCACGATACGTTTCTAGATTTCCTCCGCATCAGTGCCAGTATCGTCGAAGAGCTTCCTCATCATGTACTGCATATCTTCTTTATCATTCGCTATAACGACCTGATCGTCAGCGTACTGAAGCGTGCACAAGCACCGATCACCAAGATCATGACCCATTTCGTCAACTTTTCGTTTCCATAGTTTTAAGGCTACGGCTATATACAGGCTGTCCCAGAAGTCCCGCACTTCCTGAGGGGATCGAAAGTGAAAAATATTCCAAGCCCAAATATCCATGTTTGAAATTTTTTGATAACGTAGTCCATTAATTATTAATTAATGAAAGTGACCAATCAGGAGCGCGCTACAGAAGAATGAGTAAACTGTGGGGACGCGAAAGTGAGACGCCAGTCTCGGTTTACTGCGTGAAAAGCCGGCAGCAGCTCTGGCGTCTCACTCTCGCGACCCATATGCTTACCGTTCTTCTGTATTGCGCTCCTGATTGGTCACTTTCATTAATTAATTACTGATTAACTACTTTATCAAAATATTTCAAACATGGATATTTGGGCTTAGAATATTTTTCACTTTCGATGCCCTCAAGGAAGTGCGGGACTTCTGGGACACCCTGTAGATCTTAAAGAGAGTTGGTGAAATGCAGCATCCTTGTCTCAGTCCTTTAGTAACTCTAAACTCTCCGGTAAAGTACTTGCCTATTCTGACTTTAGACTTGGAGTCTTTATATAGTCCAAGATCCCAGAGCAATCAGACATAACTTATTTTCACACGGATGAAACCTGAAGTTTTCAGTAGCGTCTCGTGTGCCTTGGATACATACGCGCTTTATGGAACTTGCCGACTGACACCTGGGCAGGTACCAGGTGAGAAAGGTAACTAAAAATTAGAATTATTTAACTTAAATTCACATGGCTGATTTTTATATATGTCATGTAGAATATTATTTTAAAGTAATATCATAAGTGTCAGACACTTTTGATGGACCAGAGCTTTTGTCAGACGCTTTTGAGCTACCCAAAAAATAAATGAACTCTACTTATTTTTACATGTCTGATTTTTTAATATGTTATTGCTGAATAGGTATTTAAAAGACCTTTCAGATAATGTATCACAACAACTACATTTCCATTTAAAAATTTTAGCGATGACGTCATCACGCTCATATAGATGACGTCAAAAATAAAAAGGTATCCTTACGAGTAGCCCGTTCTAAAATAAAAATCGACGTGTTTCGGGATTTTTCCTTAAATTCGGCGGTTTACAAAATAACGAATTTATTCCTTTCATTTGCACCATATACTGTATATTTATATTATAGGTTATATAATATTACACGCAAACAGCACATACACAGTAGATTGAAACAGATGGTGAGTTTAAGAAGGGAAACCGAGTCATTATGGACGTCTCACTCACTCTGAAGCGCATGCATAGTGCTCTCGCCCTCATACTTCTGGCCGAATAATTTTTGTCTTAGGGGATGTTTGGTCACTCTAATTTGTCTGACTGATTGAATATAACTTTTAAATAAATACTTCAATAATATATTAAAAAATCAGACATGTAAAAATAAGTAAAGTTCATTTATTTTTTGGGTAGCTTAAAGCGTCTGACAAAAGCTCTGGTCCATCAAAAGTGTCTGACACTCATGATATTACTTTGAAATAATATTCTACATGGCATATATAAAAATCAGCCATGTGAATTTAAGTTAAATAATTCTTATTTTTAGTTGCCTTTTTCACCTGGTACCTGCCCAGGTGTCACTCGGCAAGTTCCACAAAGCGCGTAGGTATTCAAGGCACACGAGACGCTACTGAAAACTTCAGGTTTCATCCGTGTGAAAATAAGTTATGTCTGATTGCTCTGGGATCTTACTCTAATAAAGTGCTTTTAGAGCCACTATGTAAGTGTGATTTATATTGGATGTTTCCAGTACTTCCGATAGTTTGGATATCGGGATGGTATCGTACGCTTTCTGAAGATCTACAAACGTAAGCCGAGTCTCCATATTTCTTGCAGTTCTTTTCTCCATAAGCTGTTTTAGGCAGAATACGTTATCCGTACATGATCGTCCCGCACGAAAACCAATTTGCTCTTCTTCCTCGTTTTGTTCGATATCCTTCCCAATCAAGTCACGCAAGATTCTCCCATATAATTTACCCAATGTGTTAGTCACAGAGATACCGGGATAATTATTGCAGTATTGTTTATTTCCTTCCTTGTGAACCGACGATATGTAAGCTACCTTCCATTGTTCTGGCACTGGATATCCGTTTAGGCACTGATTGATGACATAAGTTAAATTGTCGAGAAGTTTTTCGGTCCCGTTCTTCAGCATCTCAGCATAAACTCCCTCAAGTCCACAGGATTTGTTATTTTTTAGGCTTTTTACTGCTTTCTTCAAGTATCGACACTGATTTTAACTTCCTCTCCCTGAACTTTTACCGCTTCAGTGGCAGCGCTCCCGAGGTATTGTGTTCTTGTAGTAGGATCTGATAGTGTATTTTCCATTTTTCGGTATCTATTACTCGTATGTTAGCTTTATCCTCACTTGGAATTTTTACGTTTTTCGCAAATCGCCATATCTCCGAGCACTTTTTCCCCCCGATGTAGGTATTAATCTCCTGGCATTTCTTGTTCCATGTCGCATTATTTTCTGTCTTTATTAAATTTCGCAACTTTGTTTTGGTCTCTTTGTAACTCCGATGATCTTCTAGACTTTTGGTATTCAGCCATTTCAAATATTTCTGTTTTTTTGCAGAACTAATGCTTCAATTTCTTCGTTCCACCATATTTTGTTACTAGATGGAATCTTCTGTATTCCAAGCGCCTGTTTTGCGGATTCGTGCAAGCTCCTAACAATGTTATCATATACCTCGAGGTATGATTTATTTTGAAATTCTCTCAGTCTTTCGTCTATACATTGTTGGTATAGTCTTCTGGTGCTTTCATTTATGAAACTGTCAAGGTTATACCTGTAGCCCTTACAAGATGATGGTCTGATCCGCAAGTTATCCCACGCAAGACTCTAACGTCATTCCATTGTAAAGCTGATTCTTGTTTACATATGATGTGATCTATAATTGATTTCAAATTACGTGTATGCTGTGGCCAAGTGAATCGATGTATGTTTTTGTGTTTATAGAATCCGTTGTTAATTCTCAAGATTTGTGTTTCTCATACACGGATTAGTCTTCGTCCATTATCATTGACTGCTTCTTCACCAAATGGTCCTATCACTCTGTTCCCACCCTGAGTATGTGGAGGGAAAGTCTCTTAATGGAAGACGTGGTTTGGGTGTTATTCATTTCAATATCAGAAGTTTAAAAAAACATTTTAACGAGCTACTGGTTTACGTAGAGGGGGCAGGTAGATTTTTAGATATAATTGTTTTATCGGAAACAGGAATCATATCTGACCTCAATGACTTCAATATACCTGGATTTAACATTTTTCATAATGAATCTCTACTGAATATATGTGACGGGTCTGTAGTGTACATTAAAAATAATATACCGGCACGTGCAAATGTTGTTGTTGTTAATAATCTCAAATTTCTGAGGGTGCTATTTTACACGAACTTCATGAATAAACAGATGAAATGGGGTCTTAGCGCGATATATCGTTCACCGGCAACTAATGTGTACAGCTATGTTGAGGATTTGGATACATATTTGAACAGTTTTAACAGGGAAGATTTCGAGATATATTTGGGCGACATAAATATTGATCTGCAACTCTCCGATAGTTAATGATTATTTGAATGTATTAAATTTAAGCGGATATATATCGTACATTAACAAACCTACAAGGGAAACTGAGACCTCTGCTACCACGATCGATCATATTTTTGTTCGTATACGGAATAATTTAGTGAAAACGACGAATATTGAGGCGTTCATATTTCATACAGATATGACCGACCATTTCAGTCCCTTCATTTTTGTTTCTTTGACGAGTAAGTGGGAAGGGGATTATCAAACTGTAATCAAGCCAATGAGAGTTAATTTTGAAAAATTGAATAAGTTGTTAAAGGATGAGGATTGGGGAAGTACATTTGTAGAAGATCAAACACAAAAATCTTATGATAACTTTATGAGTAAATTACTTTTTTACGTTGAGACCTCTAGAGAGCATATAACCGGGCATCGTAGACAAATTAGGAAAATTAAACCGTGGATTACAACGGGCTTGATAAATTCCATCAATACAAAAGATAACATGAAGCGAAAGTTGGTGAGGAGTTTTTGTTTGGAACGAGAAAAAACATATAAAGAGTACCGCAACAGGCTTAATAGTCTCATACGGATGACGAAAGAAAATTTTTATAAGGACAAGTTGTCGTCGGCTGCTGGAGACCACAAAAAGGTCATTAACGATATAACTAATATTAAAAATATGATAAGACTGTTTGTACATAAATGGATTTTTATTTTTCAAAATCTACTCTACATGTTTCGTCTGGTTAGGGCATCTTCAGGAGCTCTACAAATATGAAATATTAAATGTTTGAATTTATTTGCAACAACAAAATGGACTTACTCGTCAAAATATACAGATATCACTTATCATCTAATTTCTGTTTTCTATAATACTAAGAGGATTGAATGAAATTTCCTTGATTTAAATCTGAGTCCAATATAATAAAATCTTTCTTTACCACCATCCATAAATTACATTGACAGCGTCATGTATCTGACATAATTGACAGTTCACAGAATAACAAGACAATGACATGACAACCGACATATACAGGGTGTTTGGAGGGTGAGTAGCCATAGGTAAATGGTGGATAGGTGATGCTCTTGGCTACTTGTTGCGCCTAATAAAATATCATTTTGCCCAAAGTTCAAGGTGTTATAATTTTTTTACAATTTTTCTAAAAATTTCCCATTTTTCCCATTAAAACCTTGAATTTTTTCAAATTTAATGCTCGAGTTGCCTATAAAATTAATTATTTCCTTAGTCTAGTCTTGTCTTATTCAGATCGAATCATAATTTCATACAAACGTCTTGAAAAAACCTGACAGCGTCGTATTGAACATTAAAATGAAAAAAAAAAAATAATGTTGTGTCCACTTTACAAAGTGAAATAAAAAAAAATTTACATGGTGTTGGGTTTTAAAATGGCTTTAAAAACTTCTCTAGTTAATACTCTTTGCAATGGTATGTAACATGTACCATTAATAATCAGATAACTCAACAAAAAACCGTTTTGTCTTCAAGGATGCCTTGAAAGGATGACGACAAAACTATTCCATTGAGCAGGCAAAATCTTTTCTCTCATTCTACCACAGCTAAAAATGGCGTGCCCTCTCTATCATCGGCTAACAATACTCCCAAGGGCGTCGCCAGGGAGGGGGCAGCTGCCCCCCGTGCCCCCCCCCCCCCTGCCCTCCCCCCAAGCAGAATAGAAAAAATGAACTGATTTTCGTATATTATGCTATTATTTCAAAAGTTTTTAAGGGATTTTTGAGCTCTAGGGGGGGGCAGCTGCCCCCCGTGTCCTCCCCCCCAGCTCAAAATATGCTACAGAATATGTTGATGAACCACCGAAATGTTGAGTGAACTCAAAACTGCATTACTGCACCTTTACTGCAGGCCTATGAAATGACTTGCAAATGTAGTAATTACCCCCCAGCTTTTGAGCTGGGGGGGGGGGGGCACGGGGGGCAGTCCCTTCCCCCCTAGAGCTCAAAAATCCCTTAAAAACTTATGAAATAATAGCACAATATACGAAAATCAGTTCATTTTTTCTATTCTGATTGAGGGGGGGCACGGGGGGCAGCTGCGCCCTCCCTGGCGACGGCCTTGGGAGTATTGTTAGCCGATGATAGAGAGGGCACGCTATTTTCAGCTGTGGTAGAATGAGAGAAAAAATTTTGCCTGCTCAATGGAATAGTTTTGTCGTCATCCTTTCAAGGCATCCTTGAAGACAAAACGGTTTTTTGTTGAGTTATCTGATTATTAATGGTACATGTTACATACCATTGTAAAGAGTATTAACTAGAGAAGTTTTCAAAGCCATTTTAAAACCCAACACCATGTTAGTTATTTTTTTATTTCACTTTGTAAAGTGGACACAACATTATTTTTTTTTTTCATTTTGATGCTTAATAGGACGCTGTCAGGTTTTTTGAAGACGTTTGTATGAAATTATGATTCGATCTGAATAAGACAAGACTAGACTAAAGAAATAAATCATTTTATAGGCACCTCGAGCATTAAATTTGAAAAAATTCAAGGTTTTAATGAGAAAAATGGGAAATTTCTAGAAAAATGGCAAAAAAATTATAACACCTCGAACTTTGGGCAAAATGATATTTTATTAGGCGCAACAAGTAGCCAAGAGCATCACCTATCCACCATTCACCTATGGCTACTCACCCTCCAAACACCCTGTATAACAGCAGCGTTCCGAACATCAACGCACAGACACAAACCAACACTATATCAAACTCTCAAAAATGGGGTGATAGCTGAGGTGGGACTCCACTTGTGTATTTAGGCATTTAGCAGGACATGATTTTAAATTTTTTGCAATCTCATATATCTCCATTAAGTCGAGTTGGTTACCTCTATCCAAGTTGTGTAGAAGTTCCACATTTTCGTCCTTATTAAATTCATGGTTGTTGAATTTGAGGTGTTTTCCGAAGGAACTTTTGTCGTTGTAGTTTCTTATGTGTTCAGATATTCTTGTGCCTAGGGCTCTAAAAGTTTTTCCTATGTAAAACTTATCACATGTCTTACAATTAAGCTTGTACACACCGTTCTTTTCCAATATTGGGGTCTCATCCTTACAATTCAGCAAATGGTTGTAAAGGCAGTTTTTGGCCTTGAATACTATGTCTATGTTGTGTCTTCTAAACATCTTCGCAATGGGATAACACACCTTACCGTAAAATGGTAGTGACAATCTCTTCACTGGTTGTTTATTATCATTAGAAGGTGAGTTATCGTTATTCTTCATCATCGGTCTCCCGGTCTCAGCTCGAGCTGGTATTACTTCTATGAACCAGTGAAAAAACATTTCAGTTCCTCCCACTAGTTCAGAAATTTCCGCACGATGTGACAGGTTTGCAAAGCTACAGCCTGCTGTGCATATCCCGCGATCCTCTGGGATATCTCGATCTTTTGAAGGTTTTTCTTAAATGATTTGGACATGACTCCCTCAGCCGAAATCACCAACGGTATAATAGTGACTTTCGATAATTGCCACATATTCTTCAGCTCTATTGCCAAGTTCTCGTACTTCGTTATTTTTTCCGACTCCGTGCTTCCGATGTTATGAGTCAATGGTACTGCCACATCAATTATCACCCCATACTTCTGATCCTTCTCAATGAATACAAGGTCCGGTCTATTGTAGTCCACTGATCTATCTGTTGTTATCGGTCTGTCCCAATAGAGAACCGCTGTGTCCGTTTCCAACACTGCTGCAGGTTGATACTTATAATATGGCGGACAAGTATCCAAAAAACCATGTCTAAGAGCTAACTGCTGGTGAACAATTTTTGCCACTTGGTTGCGTCGGCAAGAACTCGACAACCTGCTATTATATGTTCGATAGACTCGCCAACTGCGCCGCACTTCCTGCATTTGTCCTCCACGTTCAGCTTCAAACAGTGCTTCTCATAGTTGCGAGTTCTTATGACTCGGTCTTGGATAGCCGTCAGGAATCCCTCAGTTTCAGGATACAATTGTCCCGCATTCAACCACAACAAGGAAGCTAGTTTATCGACATTTTCCCCTTCAAGGTGTTTGGGGAATCTACCATGCAGAGCTTGTTCCCGCCATATACTTTTATCTTCGCTTCTGGTGGTGATATCGAATGTCAGTTCTCTGTGTTGTAGGTTCAGAGGTGTGTATCCCTTATCCTCTGTTGTCACCAATTTCATTAGGCTATCTTCAGACTCGAGCAGTCGCTGCCTCAAGTTTTTCTCCTGGGTTCTGCAGAGTTTATAGATGTTCAACAGACCTCGTCCGCCATCTCTTCTGGGTAGATAAAGCCTTTTCACCGATGCATTGGTGTGCAGACATCGGAACTTTGTCATTAGGCGACGGGTGAGTCGGTCCAACTCATTCAGATCAGCATCTGACCACTTCAAGACTCCGAAAGTGTAGGTCAGAGCAGGCGTAGCCCATGAGTTCAAGGCATCGATCTGGTTTTTGGCAGACAGCTTGGTGTTGAGAACCTTGGTCACCCGGCTTTTATATTTCGCATTGATCTCAGCCTTCAAACGGGTGTGGTCAATCCGTTGATTTTGAGGAATACCCAGATACTTGTAGGTCTCTTCTGGCAACATACTGTGGATGTCCTGAAATTGTTCCTGAGTGTTCTCCATTTTACCCTTCCTGATGTTGACTATGGCGCATTTATCGAGGCCAAAAGACATGTCAATGTCTTTGCTGAAGGAGCTCACTATATCTATCAGCGAGTGAAGTTGTTTTTGGTTCTCGCCGAATAGTTTCAGGTCATCTATATACAATAAATGGGACAGTTTTCGGGGATTCCTCATTGCTGGTCTGTACCTTATGTTAGTGTTCTTCAAAAGAGTAGACAGAGGATTCAGTGCCATACAAAACCACATCGGTGATAGGGCATCTCCCTGAAATATCCCCCTCGATATTCTTACGGTTCCAGCATTGATGTTATTTATCAGAATATTCGTTCTCCATGTACTCATAAGACGTTGGAGCACGGCTTTTATTTTCGGGCAGATCTTATAAATCTCCAGTACTTTCACAAGCCAATCGTGGGGCACCGTATCGAAGGCCTTCTGATAGTCTATATAACAAATGCTTAAATTCCTCCTTCTTGCTTGGGCTTGCTTTAGCACTACAGCGTCTATGGTGAGTTGATGTTTGCATCCTGCAGATCCTCGAGAGCAGCCCTTCTGTTCTTCTTCCAGAATATTATTGGCTTCACAAAGACGATATATCGCATTATTTACAAGCGACGTGAACAGCTTGTACAGCACTGACAAACACGTTATTGGTCTGTAGTTTTCTGGATTGTTGCGGTCTCCTTTTTTGTGGAGCATGTAGGTATTGCCTTGAGTGAGGAAAGCTGGTATTTTGAAGGGGTCTTCTAGCGCCTCTGAAAAACATCTAGCCAAACTTGGGAAACATGCTGGAAACTGTTTAACCCAGAAGTTCTGAAGTCGATCGGGTCCTGGCGCTTTCCAGTTACTAGTGTTTTTGATAATGTTGGAAATTTCCTCGACTGTGAAAATATCAGTCCTCATTTCAACGATTTCGGATGCATGGTGTTCGATGTCCCTCAGCCAGCTAGTATTTCTCTGAAATTGACCACTCTCCGACCATAAAGAACTCCAATATTGCCGAAATTCGTCATTGCTGATGTCAGTATGCTGATTGGACGTGATTTCGGATGGCTTTTCAAGACTTCTGAAGAACTTCTTTCTGTCTCTCACATATTCAGCGTTTTGTTGTTTTCGCTTCGATAACTCGTTGTATCTTCGTAGGCGTGCACCTTTCGCTTTAGCTTGTTGTCTCAAGCGATCTTTCAGGTCAACTATCAACTCCCTATGTCGTGGAGATTCCAGGTCCAGCCCTGCGGATGTGGCTATTTGTCGCACTTTTTTTAAAACTTTACGCGATTTATTATCTTTCAGGAACTCATCCAAGACATCAACTTTTCCTCGAAGTTTATCGACGTCCTGCATCAATCTTTTTTTCCAGGCCGGAGTTTCATTTTAACGTTCTGTTCACTGGTTCTGGGGATGTAGATCTTTTGTCCATTTTGTCCGATTACTGTAATGGCGGCACAGTACAGGGATAAGTGGACTTGTTCCAGCGTCCATTGAGTGCTGAGGTGTTCTGCCAATATTTCGTTGAGCCTCTCGATGTTATTTTTGGCCGTAGAGTTGAACTTCAATTTTGGAAGGATGGGGTGGTTGAGCGGATCAGTAGCTTCGTATTGCGCCATGTTACTAAAGAAGGTGTCATACAGTTGGCGATATTGTGGGCAGTCTTGGTGAGCAGTTCGGGTGACAGGCAGTTCTCTTGCCGTCTCTGCTGGTCTCTCCAGCGGCTGGCTAGGTTCTTCATTATGATTTCCGACAACCTGATCTTGATTGATTGTATAGCCCATTTCTCTTTTGATCTCATCCAGTTCCTGTCCTGTCAAGTAGTTTTTTCGTATGATAACATTTTTACGATCCGCAATGTTCCCTTCTGTTAACTGAAGTTCTGGATGCCTCTTGGTGAACTCGGTGTAGAGGGAGTATCTCCATCCAGGAAGTGGTTTGTCATCGCAATTGTTCACGTAATAGAAAGCTCGCATTACTTCGATATTCATTTCGCGGCTCCACTTGATATGTGCGTTGCGAGCTCCTCTGCGTGCAGTCCTCCTCACGGTGGTCGAGCCAGCAGGTGGAGTGGCATTTTGATCTTCTGCCATGCTTTGGGATTCCACTTCCCGATGTTCTGCTGGAGCTGTATTTTGTTGAATGACAGGGGCCCGCTTCCTCAGCACCCTGCCACCGACGGATCGCATGCTGTCATGTCCAGCGTCGGCTCCGGACATGCCCTGGCGATCCCCAGGCAGCGACTCCTTTCCGAGGCTCAATATGGTCTCCATTTTCATGGGTTTGCCACCATTTACCCTTGGTGGCCCAGGTAACTCTGGCGGTGGGGACGTCACCCCCCATGTGGCATGGCAGAAACCAAACCACACCCGTGCGGTATTATCGTTATTATTATTCTTCATCGGTCTCCCGTTCTCAGCTCGAGCTGGTTATTCTTCTATGAACCAGTGAAAAAACAATTCAGTTCCTCCCACTAGTTCAGAAATTTCCGCACGATGTAACAGGTTTGCAAATCCACAGCCTGCTGTGCACATCCCGCGATATTCCGGGATAATTCGATCCCTTGAAGATTTCTCTTCTCCATCCAGGAAGTGGTTTGTCCTCGCAATTGTTCACGTAATGAAAAGCTCGCATTACTTCAATATTCATTTCGCGGCTACACTGGATACGTGCGTTGCGAGCTCCCCTGCGGGCAGTCCTCCTCACGGTGGTCGAGCCAGCAGGTGGAGTGGCATCTCGATCTTCTGCCATGATATCGGTTTCCACTTCTCGTTCATGGGTTTGCCACCATTTACCCTTGGTGGCCCAGGTAACTCGGGCCGTGGGGACGTCACCCCCCATGTGGCGTGGCAGAAACCAAACCACACCCGTGCGGTATCGTTATTATTATTATTATTATTATTTAATATAGATAAGAGAAGAGCCTATACATCTCAAGTACATATAAACACAAAAAAAAAAAATAAATGAGAAATACATTGCTGCTGTGCGAATCAAAATAAGACTAATGAACATTGAAAATCACGATACGTTCAAGTGATGATCGAGTCTGTTTTTGAAAGTGTTTATTGAAGGGGCGCATACAACTTCACTAGGCAGGGCGTTCCAAGCGTGGAATACACGATTGGAGAAAAAATGCTCTCGAACGGTACAACTGAAATTTTCACGGTAGAGTTTAAGGTCATGACCACGGCGACCCGCACGATCCCGCACAAATAGTCCACTCATATCACAACCGAAAAGTCCGTGGAGGGCGCGATAAGTCACGATGTGATCGCCCCGCGCACGACGATCCGAAAAAGATGGCAGTCCAAACAAAATGAGTCTCTCCTCGTACGTTGGACGCATAATACCGAACGGAATCCTGGTTGCCCTTCGCTGGACCGCCTCCAGGGTTTCACGATCCCGAACCAGCACAGGCGCCCAGGCAGGACCAGCATACGCGATGTCTGATCAAGCGAACGTGTGTAAAGTTTGCTCCGACAATTTTATTGTAAATTCGAGATTGTTAGAGTGTAATTTATGTGAAACCAAATTTCACTCATCATGTGTATATATAAAAGACTCATGGTTAAAAAATTTCACGGAAAACGATAATATAAAATGGTTTTGTGACTCCTGTAATGTAAATTGGAGATCACTATCAAGTGGGGCATCCACATCGTCTAACACAGAAGCTCTTCTGAAAAAGGATGTGGAACGTCTTATAACAGAGAAAACTCTGCTTCAGAGGATTGTTGATGATATGGATTATACAGTAAATATTCAAAAAACTTTGTTGAAAGAATACGAAGAACAGCTCTGTCAGCTGAAGGGTCAACCCAAGGTTAGTTCTTCTAATCAATCTGCGAATTCCTTATCGAAACTCGATCCAAATCAATCACTTATTGTGGAGAGTGAGATGAACAATCCTTCTCACTCTTATAGCAACAAATTGAAGAAGGTGCCGATAAAGAAAGATATATCGAAGTCAACACCTGCTGTCAAGATAAATAATACTGATGTTGAGAATAATAAAAACGATGTTCCGTCGAATGTCAATTTGGCTCCTCATATAAATAAACAAATGGTAAGTTCAGCCGTTATGCAAGCACAACAAAGAGTTCTCATGCAGGATATTCAAAATTTGGAGCTAACCAAAAATGACAATAATGTCAACAAAGACAAATGGGAATTAGCAAAGTCTAAAAACAAACGCCGTAGCCGTAAATTTGTCGTAGGGGCAGGTAATTCGGATATGAAAATACAAGCAGTGCCAAAGTTTGTAGCATTACATATATCCAGGTTGCAGCCAGACACAAAGCCAGAAGACATGAAAAACCTATTGGAGAAAGACTTTCCGGAGGTGATTTGTGAACAGCACCCTTCTAAGCACCCACAAATATATTCTTCGATGAAAGTTTCTATATACAAGAATAATCTGGAAAAAGCTTGGAATAAGGAGATATGGCCGCATGGAGCTCTTATATCACGCTATTTTTTAGCCAAAAAGCCTCAAAGTGCGAACACATAGATTATATATCTCAAAATACTGAAAGTAACCGTTTAAATAACCAAAATTTTGGTGAAAAAAATTCAAAATCATCAGTATGTTTCAGTCTTTTACATCAGAATGTAAGGTCTCTAGGTAAAAACATCAGAAAAATGGAAATGTTGCTCCAGGAACACCAACCCTCAATTATTGCCTTGACAGAACACTGGGCCAGTGAGGAACAACTAGAAAGGCACAAACTAGGCTGTTATAAGCTCGTTACAGGGTTTTGTAGGCCTAAGCAATATGGAGGATGCGCTATTTTCTGTCAAAAACATATTATTGCCAAAGAAAGGAACGATATAAAATGCTTGAGCAAACCGAATGTGATAGAATGTTCGGGATGTGAAGTGGTACTAGATTCAAATCTAAAAGTCACAGTGGCTTGTATATGTAGGCCCAATACCTATCCAACAGGTGACATAAATGTGTTTTTCGAAAGGTTCGTCTCACTTTTGGAGAAACTCACTCTTGAAAAAAATAGCTATGTAATCGCAGGTGATTTTAACATTGATTTTTTGAATATAAATGAAAAAATTACACAAATGTTGTTAACTATACTTGGTAGCTTTAATGTAAAAGTAACTGTGGACTTGCCCACTAGGCTAACTCCAATCAGTTCCAGTTGTATTGATAATGTGTTAACAAACTTATCAGATGGCACGTCAAAAATTATCGAAGGTCATATATCGGATCACTCTGCCCAGCTATTTCAGTGTAACACTCTTATACCAAAAATTGAAAGTAAACAGCAATTTAGGTTTCGCAGGTATGATGAAGAATCCATACAGGGTTTTTTGGGGGTACTTGGGGAGTTTGATTGGAGTAGAATCTATGATTTGCATAGGGATAACATTAATGGCATGTGGGACTTCTTTTCTGAGGTTTTTTATGAAAATTTTGAAGATGCTTTTCCTGTTCAAATGAAAACCTTCAAACCATTTAAATCTGTGAAAAACTCAACTCCAACTATAGATAAATTAAAGAATCAGTTGGATATTATGTACACTATATCACAAGTGGATAAAGATTACTTGGATTCATATAAGAAATTGAAACAACAATATGATAAATCAATAGTTGACATGAAGCAGAAGCTTTATGGCAAAATTTTAAGAGAATCTTGTAATAGAACTAAGGACACATGGAGGCTAGTGAATCGACTAACAAATAAAAGTAGAAATAAGAACATCAATTACCCCTCCATCTCTCCACAAATATTAGTAAATGATTTTAATGATTATTTCATAAACATTGCGCCAAAAATTGTTTCACAAATTGATGAAAAAAGATCACATAGCTCTGATCTAAAACGCAATACAAAATCTTTTTACCTTTTTGAAGTATCAGAGAAAGAAGTATCTGATGTAGTTAATAAGTTGAAGAATGGTGCTTCGTATGGCTTTGACAATGTACCAATGAATATCATTAAGAGAGCCATCCATCTAATAGAAAAACCATTATCTTACATTATAAATAGAAGTTTTGAAGTTGGTATCTTTCCAGAGGCACTTAAGCTTGCAGTAGTTAAGCCGCTTTACAAAAAAGGCAGCTGCCAAGATTTTGATAGTTTTCGCCCAATCAGTTTATTATCGTCCTTTTCGAAAATAATAGAGAAAATTTTATCGAATCGTCTGATTCATTTTTTTAAAAAATTCCAAATTTTCAATATCCATCAGCATGGCTTTGTTCCTGGAAGAGGTACACAGACGGCTATATATGAGCTCACTCATCAGATATTGGAGGCTTTGGAGAGGGGTGAGATACCTTTGTGTCTCTTTCTCGACCTCTCCAGGGCCTTTGATTGCGTTGATCATGGCCTCCTCTTGCGAAAACTGGAGGCATGTGGCATTAGGGACAGGCAGCTGCATTTAGTTGAGAGTTACCTGACAGAACGAAAACAAAAAGTTATTCTGAATCTGAATGGAAGCGAGATTGTGTCAAGCGAAAGAGCCATCTCAATGGGTGTACCACAGGGCAGTGTGCTGGGCCCAGTGTTGTTCGTCATATATATTAATGACCTACCCGAGACTCTGAACGATGCCTGCTTCAAAACATTATATGCAGATGACTCTAATATGTTGGTGTTCGGAAAACAATTGAACACAGTAATTGAAAAATCTGACATTGTGTTACAGATAGTTGAAACTTGGTGCAGGGAGAATGGTCTTGTAATAAATAAGCAAAAAACCCACTGTTTGATTTTCCGTACAGAGAGGTCAAACCTAGATGTACCTGAATTTTTTGAGGGGGATAACGGTAGAATTAGGGTAGATGGCACAACAAAATTCTTGGGGATACAGCTTGACTGCTTCTTAAAGTGGGATAATCACATTTCAATGTTAAATAAAAAATTATGTTCTGTTATTTATTGTTTGAATATACTCAAACATCAATTGGATTCTGATGTTCTTAAGTTAGTATATTATGCAAGCTTTCAGTCATTGTTGTCATATGGTCTGATTTTTTGGGGTTTTAGTAGTCATGCCAAAAAGATATTTGTTACCCAGAAGTTGGCATTAAGATCAATATTACGACTGAAGTACAGGGAATCGTGCAGAGGTCTTTTTAGAGCTAACAATATCATGACACTACCGGGTTTGTACATTTTTAGCTGTTTGATTTTTATTCATAAAAATAGTCATTACTTCAATTCTTTTAAGAACAATAATAATACTAGACATATAGTTAAATATCTATATCCAGCTCGTTCCCTTACTTTGACCCAACATAATACACAGTATATGTGCATGAGATTGTTTAATGCTCTTCCAGCAGTAATATCAAATATTGTTGATGAAAAAATTTTCAAAAAGCACATCCAGAAGCTAATAATGCAGTGCGAACCTTATGCTGTTGATGAATTTCTGTTATATTGTAGGGAAACAAAGATTAGTTATTAAGAACCAGCTATTTTGTTAATTTGATTTTCTGATTTTCTTTGACTTGTTGACACTTTGTTTCGGGTATGTATATTTGTATACATGTTTGTGATGATTTTGTCAATAAAATTCATTTATTATTATTATTATTACTCTAGTATGGGTCGAATATAGGTCATGTCTCCACTGAGCAACGGGGAAATGATCGCCTGATGAGATAGATGAGTCTATTAGCTTTGCTCACTATACCATTGATATGTTGAGACCAACTGAGGTCGTCGGAAACCAGAACGCCAAGATCGCTTTGGGAACTGGTAACTCGCACCAATTGCCCATCAATGTAGTACTGATGGCCGGGGTTTCCTCTCCCCAAGTGCATTATTGCACATTTATCAATGTTCAATGGCAAGAGCCACCTCATCGACCATTCGAATATGCGATCCAAATCCTGCTGCAAGTCAACACTTGAAGAGACATCAGCGAAGATCTTGATGTCATCAGCGTACGAAGAGTGACGGCACACCAGGCCCGTCGGCAAATCAGCCACGTAGGCCAGGAAAAGGATTGGGCCGAGGACAGATCCCTGAGGCACGCCACTACCAACTGCGAAACTTCGAGAAGTAACGTCAGCCACCCTCACCTGAAACTGGCGATCCCGAAGGAAAGACTCAATCCATCGAAGGAGTCCACCCCTGACACCAAAATGCTCGAGCTTGTGGAGAAGTCTTCTATGCGGCACACGGTCGAACGCACGCGAGAAATCCAAATATGCAACATCCATCGGAATATTTCGATCAACTGATTTAGTCCACTCATCAATACACCTCAGCAAGGCAGTTATGACCGACCTCTTCGGGAGAAAACCATGCTGATCGGCAGGAATTATGCTGTTGTGCTCAAAAAACGATAACAGCCTCGAACTGACCAACCTCTCAGCAATCTTACCAATAATCGGAAGCAGGCTTATGGGCCTATAATTTGAAGTGTCGAGCTTGTCCCCTTTTTTATACACTGGAGTCACTCTGGCACATTTCCATGCTGAAGGCAGCTTCATAGAATCAAAAGATATATTAAGTAGTCTGGTAACAGGATCAGTTAGAGACTCAGCACAGTTTTTTAGTATGCTAGCAGGAATGTTGTCAGGACCTGGTGCAGAGGTGTGGTCAAGTGATCTCAGAATATCGTTAACTTCTGTGGGACTAAAGCTAATATGATCCAGAGTCTGGTTCCGATGTGAAAATTGAAGCGAAAGATTTGGCAAAAGAGTTGGCGCATTCCAGAGAATCGGAGCAAATCACACCGTTATGGTTTCGAACATGAGGTGTTGAAACTTTTGAATTTAGACTCGATCTGACATATTTGAAGAACTGCTCTCGATTTTTTGAGCGGGCCAAATCTGTCTCGAACCTGTCCTTCGCGGCCTTGATGGATGCAGATAATCGGTTTGAATAACGTCTATGAGCGTCATAGTTGGACTGTGATCTATTGCGTAAGTATCTTTGCCAAAGACTTTTCTTGCAGCGAATCTGGTCAATAAATTCACCATTGAGCCATGGTTTGGAAGGTATGTTACGAGTGATGCGGAACGTGGTGTTATCCTCTATATTTGCGTTGAGAACTGACACAAAGGAATCCCAGGCAGAGTCAGCATCGATGCCAGAGTAAAGCACCCGATCCCAAGCTACTGTCAACAAACCCTCGTTCAGGGAGCGGTGGTCAATAATTTTTTTCCTTTTCTTAGTACAAGTGGTCTTCGGTTGGCAAATGAACTGGATTTTAGCTGTTATAACTGCGTGGTCCGATCTCCCGATAGGATCATGTCGAGTGTGGACGGAGTCTGGCCATGCACGAATCTGGTGGGACTGTTAACGAGCTGAGACAGACCCGCATCGTCCAGCACCGAAAGGAATCTTTCAGCCAGTGAGCCACGTGATGGAGAAACAGTAATTGGCCAAGTGAGCTCTCTAAAGTTAAAATCCCCGGCAATAATTATATTCTTCTTGCAATTTGAAATGGAGCTGAGGTGTCCGAAGAGAATATCGTCAGCAGGGGAAGGACGAGGACGGTATACGCAGCCGATATAGGCAGAGAACACAGGAGAGGACAAGTCCAAAAATACACTATCGATACCAGGCACGTCGAGGCTACTGACCTTGATATCGAAGCTAGTACACAACTCGTCCACAACATAAATGCAAACGCCACCGTAACCAACGTTTGTGGCGCTGTCACCCCGAAACAATGAGTAACCATCAACACTAAAAGCAGAGTCCGGCATCTCTGGACGGAACCATGTTTCCGTGACGAGTATCAGGTGAGGCCTGAAGTGGTTGGTGAGGGCCAGCAGCTCATTCAACTTGTTCTTCAGTGAGCGTGCGTTGGTATACAGTAGGTTCCACTGATGTACAGGCCTCGTTAGTTTCCCGAGTCACCATTGGGATTCAGAGAGACAATAGTTGGGACACCCTTGATGAACTTTATAGTAAGATCAGCCTCTCCTCCCTGCTGACGCCGCCTGAGACCATCGCGCAGCTCCCGAAGATAGCTTGATTGATTTGGGGTCAAGTCGTAATGTCGTAATGTAATTTTATAAACTTTCTTATTAATAACCGGTCTACCACATTTGATTTGTAACCATTTTTGTGAGCAATGTATCTGATTATTTCTAATTCTTTGTCAAATTTTGTTCTACTCAATGGTAGGCTCAACAGTCTGTGCAAGTAAGTATTGAGGGCAGCATATTTGTGGTAAGCAGGGTGGTTTGAGCTTTCATTTATTATCGCTACTGTTCGGGATTCTTTCCTATATACATCCACAGATATTCTGTCTTCTTCCAAGGTAAGTGTCAAATCTAGAAAATTGATCTGGTTGAAACCAATCTCCAGTGTGAAAAGAATGTTTTTGTGTAGTGTGTTGAATAACTCTAACAAAACCCAAATAAGATCTGCGTTGATGTTGATGTTCGGAACGCTGCTGTTATATATGTCGGTTGTCATGTCATTGTCTTGTTATTCTGTGAACTGTCAATTATGTCAGATACATGACGCTGTCAATGTAATTTATGGATGGTGGTAAAGAAAGATTTTATTATATTGGACTCAGATTTAAATCAAGGAAATTTCATTCAATCCTCTTAGTATTATAGAACACAGAAATTAGATGATAAGTGATATCTGTATATTTTGACGAGTAAGTCCATTTTGTTGTTGCAAATAAATTCAAACATTTAATATTTCATATTTGTAGAGCTCCTGAAGATGCCCTAACCAGGCGAAATATGTAGAGTAGATTTTGAAAAATAAAAATCCATTTATGTACAAACAGTCTTATCATATTATATCAAAAATGGATTATGGCCTATTAGTGAGTAACTTGTTAATATTGAAAAAAATATAATCTTCTCGAAAATACTCCAATAGTTGATGAATTTGGATCCGCTACGACTGATAACTTGGACAAAGCCAACTTATTTAATGACGACTTCACAAACTTGGGTGGCAATATGGCGCGAAACGTTCCAAAAACACCGAAACTAGGAAAACGTTCAAAAAAACGTTTGGTTTGACAAAAATGAGATTATTGTCTATTTCTCCAAATTAAAGCGCGGTTGTTCTCCTGGTCCGGATACCCTGACGACGGCTTTGTTAAGAAGTATTCACGCATATACAGATGTGGAAAATGTAGTTGGAAACACTAGGGTTTCAGTACAAAATTCGAGCAGTTTTCTAGTCCAGTTGAACAGTGGAGGAATCGAAACCTCACTGCGATTCGATATCGAATAAGCGGCTGGTCTAGTTTTTTGGCAGTTTGTAGTGGGGATGCCAGAGGCCAGAGCGCAACGATCTAGGATCTCGAATCGAATTAGATTAGAGGAAGGATTGGAAGGAATCAGTAACACTCCCAACGCGCGAAGTGATGATATCATGTCCGTTGAAAATGAATACGACAATTTTATTCCACTCTTATCGGAAGGATTAATTTGCCTCAATGAATGACACAAATAATTTCCTTTGAAAATTAGTGCTCAGGTCTTGTTCACCATAACTGGTTCGAAAATAAAATAAATTCTACGTACCTAATAAGAAATTGAAAAAACAAAAATATTTTATAAAAAAAAATGGAAAACAAAAACAAATTCGACATTGAAGATCGACAAATTCAAATTAAATGTTCAAATAATCCACCTTGTTGTGCTAAAGAGTAGCCAAATCTATTATGAAGAGATAATCTCATATTTCTGAGAAGATTTGGCGTACTTGCTATTTTGGCACAAAGTTGGATTATTTTGGACCTTAATTCAGTAATATTTGTCGCTCTTTCAATTTCTTGCCCATACACCATATTTTTCAGATATCCCCAAAAAAAGAAATCATTGGGAGATAAGTCTGGAGATCTGGGGGGCCATTTGATCGTTCCGTTTGTTGAAATGAGACGGCCAGAAAAAGTTGTCCACAGATATTCAGTGACAATTCTTGCATTATGACTCGGGCAGCCATCCTGTTGAAACCAGACATCATCGAAGCTAATAGGTAGCTGTCGAACTGTCGGCCTATCTCCAAAGGCAACAATAAACGAATTTATTGTCTCCGCAATTGATTGACCACCGAAATACCATTTTATTATTTGAATTTTCTCTTGAACAGTAAGCATTTTTTTTCACGCGGAATCTAATTTATTTTCAAACAGTATGGCCTATCGCATCCAAGTTCGGATTGCGACTGGCATCCCCCAGCTGCTCATTCGATATCGAATCGCACTGAGGTTTCGATTATTCCACTGTTTAACTGGACTAGAAGACTGCTCGAATTTTGTACTGAAACCCCAGTGTTTCCAACTACATTTTCCATATCTGTATAGCGGGTCCATTGGTTCATGTTATCAATTTATGCCTCCTAAATGGAGATATGCCATTGCAGTGGAAGCGTTGTCTAGTAACGCCGATATACAAAGCAGAAGATCCAACCCAGGTGGGTAATTATCGTCCGATATCCCTTATCGATAATCTAGCAAAGATCTTCGAGCAGATGGTAAAGACGAGGTTGATTGATTTTTTGAGTGCCAACAATGTACTGTCTGAAAATCAATTTGGATTCATGGAAGGCTTAAGTACCGAAGATGCCGCGATGGAGTTTTTACAACAGCCGGTCAGGGCATTGAATAGTTCATCCAAGTGCCTGGCAATTTTTTTTAGATCTTGCAAAGGCCTTTGACACTATTCCTCACAACCTCTTACTTGAGAAACTAGAAGGGTGTGGTGTCAGAGGTGTGGCCGGGAGCCTGTTTGCGAATTATCTTGGAAACAGAACACAAAGGGGAAGGGTGGCTGGACACTTGAGCGATGAATCAGTGGTAGAAATGGGTATACCTCAGGGAACGGTGCTGGAACCAATTCTCTTCCCCATTTATATAAATGGTCTGTCTGAAATGGAGAATTTCCATGGACACATGGTTTGTTATGCGGATGACACTGTGGCCGTATTTACAGGTAAACCTTGGGAGGAAGTTAATGTGTTGGCGGAACGTGAACTGAGTGAGATTTATTTATGGTTGTTTGATAACTCACTTTCCTTGAATACCAGGAAAACCAAATATTTGACTTTCGCCCCTAATATTATTCACCAGCCAACCTTAAGTCGGCTACGTCTGCATCTTCCATTCTGCAAGGGTGATCGTTGTCTGTGCCCTGAGTTGGAGAGAGTTTCCTCCATTAAGTACCTGGAAATTATTGTTGACCAACGTTCGCGATGGCATGAGCATATTTTGCATCTCAATCGGCGTTTGAGAATGCTCATTCATAAATTTTATATGTTGAGAGGAATTTTGTCGAGGAAAACCCTATTGATGGTGTACATTTCTCTAGCAGAATCCCTCATAAGTTACTGCATCCCAGCTTGGGGTGGAGCTTTCAGTACTACCATGAAGGTTATACAGGTTACACAAAATACTCTGCTAAAAATAATAGCCAAGAAGGGAAGACGATTTTCAACGAGGGCGCTATTCGATGAGGCAAATGTTCTCTCGGTAAGATTGCTCTTCGCCTATCGATGCTTGATTAGGGTTCATAAAACTTGTCAAGTTTCGGATATGGGAGATGGCCGGGCGACTCGTTCCTTAGCTGATCGCGACTTGTATGTGGATTTTTTCAGGAAATCCGTCACTCAAAGATCATTCTTCTATCTCGGACCTAAGTTTTTCAATAACAGCTCCGCAAAAAAATTCAAGGATGAGATGAAGGAATTTATCCATCAAAATTCGGAGCAATTCCTCGTGACATTGTCACAGTAGTTAAATTTGATTTGAAAACATACGATCCACATTTATCGGATCATTTTACACAAATACTGAAGATTAAATTGAACCATCTTCTTCTCCTTGAAAAAAAGGTTTATAAAATCGTCAGACAAATAAACGAAAAGAATACTAACAATTTTATACAGGATATAAGAAAAGGAGATTGGACCCTTGTGTATCACCATTGCGCAGAGACGCAATATGGAAAGTTGTGATGATGAATTTCATGTACAAAAATGTCCCCCATAACAACAAAGTAGGCTATTCCAAATTCTTAATTTCTTACTACAAAACACCTCAGTTTCCTTTTCAATGTGACACCCTGTAATGTTCATAATGTAAAAGTGGGGTAAATGCTATTCCCCAAAAAAGATATCTAACCCTTTATCTTCTGCATTATTAGATCCAACTACAATCAAATATCGAAAATATTCAAATAGATTACGGACCACTACACAAGTGTGTTTGCCGAGAGCAAATAATGATATATTACATCACAGCTCTTCCCCCAATATGAAATTATATGGGGTTAAAGCGGTCCTCTGTTTTAGGTATGCTAGCAGGAAGTGATCCCTTATGAAAATCATCAAAGGGAATCCGCCCTGTGTGAAATCGGCCACGGGCCGCTGATCATCGCTGACAAAACAGGAAATAATTGCGATATTATTCGGGATATGGGTTCAGCTTACCGTAGGACGGAAAAGAATGAGAGAAGCTCATCCGGTTCAAAATTTAAGAATTTAACATTATCCACTTGCAACATCACGCGCGTACTGGTGAGAAAAAAATATTATAATTTATATACAGATTTCTATAAATGAGTAGTGACAAAATGAATCGACTGATTATAGTTCCTCTCAATCTCATCATCTCTTAAGCGTAAAAGTAAGTCCAGAAACGGAAGGGTGCCGTTCGTCAGCATCTCAATGGTGAAGGTAAATGTAGGATGAAGTGCGTTGATGAAGTCTAGGAACGTAACGAGGTCAGATTGGTTCCCCAGAAAGACGCAAAAAATATCATCAACATAGCGTCTCCAAAACAGAATATGTTTTCTGAACTGTTTAGTGACTTTTAGTTTAGTCTCAAGATCTTTGAGAAAGCTCTCTGCCAGCAATGGTGCCAAAGGAGATCCCATGCTTAGGCAAACTTGTAGTAAAGCCGTGATAGAGGACACAACATCATCGCCAAGGTCGGAAAAGGCTAAAAGTTGGTCGATTAATTTTGCGGATTCAATCGGTGGTGTAGATGGGTACAAGTTGACTATGGCAAAGGAGACTATGGTCGCTCCCTTAGGAACCCTGAGGTCTTTGACCTGCTGCACCAGCTCTGAAGAATTTTGGACCGAAAATTCTGATCTTTAATCTAAATGTCTCTGAAAAACATCGCAGAGGAAGGAAGACAAGCCGTGGGCAGGGGTGCCAACGAAGGATACAATTGGGCGGACGGGTATGTTCGGTTTGTGGATCTTAGGCAAACTATATAGAAGGGGAGTGACAGGTACTGATGAGATAAGCCACTCCACTTTTACATTGAAAAATTGCAAAATATCCTTATGTTGTTTGATGGCAGAATTGATCTTCTTGAGAAAACTGGGTGTGAGATCTCTGGGGGTTGTGTCGAAATCCGCTGAGTTTAAGAGAACTCAAAGACTCACCCTGTTCATAAAATGCCGTCGAATTATTGGAAAAAAATTCCTAATTTTCCGGTTAAAACATCCTAGATCAGGAAAGATTAAATTATTTTCTGACAGCACTCAATTTTCTCTCTTTGGATTCCCAATTTTTTCATTCGACTAGATACGTGGTCACATGACAATGATGTAATAATTATGTCCAGATCGCATCTCCAAAACCATATAAATTTGAAGCGAATTATGTACAAGATATTAGTGTTTACAAACTAATCTTCAGAAAAATCGAAGAAGGAACTCATTTTGGTGGGAGAAATATGACTTTTCAATTGCAGATATAATCGGACAGAACTCAGTGTTTTTGTTAGGAAATATCGTGTTTGTACCATTCTCATTCGAATAAGGGTAGTACTCGACTATTTTCTAAATGTATCATAACAATTTCAATCGAGAAATATGCACTTTGAAGTGCTTGCAGAGAATTGCAGCAGGCACGTATTTGGCCCAATTATCATTTCAAATGGCTATATCTTTTGAGCAGAGCCGAATTCGGAAAATTGGAAAATGCAAAAAAGGTTTCTCTTGGCCTCAAGAATCTTCAGTTAAAATATATGTATGTATACAGGGTGAGTCTTTGACTTGTACATATATTTTAACTGAAGATTCTTGAGGCCAAAAGAAACCTTTTTTTCATTTTCCATTTTTCCGAATTCGGCTCTGTTAAAAAGATATAGCCATTTGAAAAAAAAATTGTGCTAATTACGTCCCTGAAATGATACTGTGGAATTGATTCAAAGTTCATATTTCTCGATAGAAATTGAGTTTATACATTTAGGCCCAATTTAGGGAATCCTCAAGTAGTCAAGTACTAACCTTATTGGAATAAAAATGTTGCAAACACGAAAATTTCAACAAAAACAGTTAGTTTCATCGGATTATATCTGCCACTAAAAAGCCATATTTCTCACACCAAAATAAGTTCCTTCTTCGATTTTTCTGCAGATTAGTTTGTAAACACTAATAACTTGTTCATATTTTCCTCGAAATTTCCAAACAATATCATGAAGAAAGACTTTCATTCAGATTTATTATTAAACAACCTAACCTTATCTAATTTGTATCGATTCTGTGAATTTTTGGACAGAAATGTCAAGAACATGTTGTCAGCTTGCTGATATTTTCATTGAGGTTAAGGATTTTTTACGAAACATAGTATAAATCACGATACATTTGTGTACCGTGGTATCTATGAATTCTGCCGTTTCCATCATAAATCGACTTTGCCGCCAAATTTTACCACGCATGCGTAGAGCGAAAACCGAAATATTGGTTATCTGGTCTGGAGCCAGCTAAAACAATAACAAAGCAGTCTCTCAACAGTCTGAACAAACTGTAAACATTATTTGAAGTTCTGAATACATTCATTACATCCAGTGGATTATTGTTCTAATGTGATTATTACGTGAAGTGAATTAATATAATTTCAACCGTGTCGAGTTCATAAAATTCCAAGATGATGTTGTTTAGATAGAAACATCGCCACAGATTATCAGGTATCGTTTCATTAATTTCAATTTAATAAGTAGTTTATGTTGAGATTCATCATTCATATCCGAATTTTGTATTTCATCGACATTTAAATTCAATATGGACCGGTAACTATGAATTTTCAATAGAAACTGTGCGTGTTAAATCCTCCTTGGTGTTCAATTTTATCTCCCACATTTGGAGGATTTCATTATTAAAAAATATCTCGACAAAGTTGATAAATATTGTGACAACATTGTTAACTCGTTTAAAGACCGGAGAAGGAATAATTTTCGATGATATTTAATTCAGAGACGCATTCAGATTATTCTTGAAATTAATGATATTTTCGTCAAATTTCTCCGGTTAAAATTGGAAATAACTCGAAAACGACGCGTTTTATTGAAAAGAATAGGAATACTTTTAGTTTCTTAAATGATTGATTCTTTCGAAAATATGAACCATTTATCTTTTTAAGATAATTTAATTTATGGTGTTTTAGCGTGTATTGATGAGTTGACTACCCTGTAAGTTTTATACTAGTAAAGATATCGAATAGGTTTCGATTTAGGAATATGCACCATGAATAGAGTAAGAACTCAACCAAAATTTACCTCATTCTAAATTACGGTTCCGAAGATATAAACAGAAAAGTGTTTTTTTCATGGATTTTCGACACCCTGTATCTCCCAAATTAAACCGAATTTTGAAAAATGGTATAGGAAAAAAGTGTTTTCTTGATGAGAGGAATCTACAGTTAAAATATATGTACAAGTCAAAGACTCACCCTGTATATGTATATGTATATATGTACTCACCCTGTAGAATGGCGTCACCCAGCTTATCGTTTACTGTTATCCAAATCAAACGGGTATACAAAAATTTCAGCTCAAGAGTATCTTCTTCAAAATTGAGTAGCAAGATTCCTCACGAACAAACATACATATAAATACATTGCAAGTTGAATAAGAGCTTCTAATTTTTTAAAATACCGTCCCCAAAAAACTGAAATCTAACTGGATTACGTGGCCACTTATTTAAATCGAATCTTGCTTCCCTTAACTCAAAATTTGATGTTTTTCTCTTCTTATATGCGCATGATGGCTTCACCCCGGAATATCTGGTATCGACAACCTATTTTTTGAGGTGAAATAATATGTCTTGGTACTGTCTTTGGGATGTATATATCGCCCAGAAGTTGTGTTCACGACCAATATCTATTCAATCATCTGAAACACCTGCCTCATTCAAGAAAAAACTTGTTGATAGTTGGCGATTTCAACTTCGTAGGTATTCGTGTCTGGCCTATGAGTCAGCTTCCATCAGATGGTCGAACTTTTTTTCTTTTCGCTGAGATGCTGCAGAGATCCTGTTTGATGCAGGTCGTGAATCAGCCCACTCGTTTCAGAATGAATCAACAGCCAACGACACCGGATCGCCTCCTCGTCAATGACGAGAATCTTCTCGTATGTTGAGAATCTTCCCCCTGTGGAAAGGTCTGATCATGTGGAGTTGAACACAGACATTCAGAATTCAGGTACTGTCATCAAAGCGCTCAAAAAAATGTGATATAATCGGTCGACTACGACCGGATGAGTGCCTCTCTTTTTACTCTCAAGTGGAAATCGGTGCTTGATGAACCTGATGTTGAAGAAGTGTGGAATCGATTTTCTGGCATTCTGACAAGCTAACACTAGTTAAACAGAGTCCTACTAAACCATGGATCACTGGCAGTTTGTTTAACGACATTCGCACGAAAAGAAGTCTCTTTCAAAGATTTCGTAGAATTCGTTCGACACAGGACTTCATCGGCCTAGAAGATTTTCCGAATACCTCTCAGCTGCGATTGAACTATCTAGAATTACTCACGAGGAGAACCTGACTGGACCCGAAAATAGAGCGGAGTTTTTCAAATATATGCGATCTAGTTCAACAGCAAAGTCTCGATTTCTATAGTCGTCGATGAACATGGCACCATGACAAGTAATGAGTCTGAGTCTGCTGGGATTCTTGCTGACTCATTTTTCTCCTCCTTCTCGGAGGAGCCAGATGGTCCAATGCCGGTTATCAGTTTCACAAGAAGCATCGAACCATTGGAGAGCATCACGGTTGCCTACTCTATGGTGAAGGAATATCTTCTTGGATTGGATTTTGCTTCTGCTCCTGGTCCTGATGGATTTTCGACAGCTATACTCAAAGCGTGTTCAGCCTCTCTTAGTAGACCACTGTCTACGATTATGAATCGTTTTCTGTCAACGGGTTCTGTTCCATCAGCATGAAGCCAATAGACAGTCACACCCATATTCGAGAAAAGTGATAAATAGGAGGAAACTACAGACCCATTAGTCGGACTTCTGTCGAGGTCAAGGTTCTTGATAGAATAGTGTATAAACAGGTGCTTCAGTTCGCATTGAAGGAAACCATGATTCGTCCACATGGATTTGTTCCGTTGAGATCAATCATCACCAATCTTCTGACATGCCTGAATGACTGGACTAGGTCGTTGAATGGCGGAGTTCCGTTGGATGAGGTGTATTTGGACTTTGCAAAAGCATTTGACCGAGAGCCAAGGAGGAGACAACTTCATAAGTTGGAAGATTTTGGTTCGAGGATCTCTACTTGGATAAATCGATTCGCTTCTGTGAGGCCTGTGATGAGCGGTGTACCACAGGGATCGGTCATTGGTCCCCTCTGGTTCATTACGTATGAGTCAGATCTAGCAGTTGTATTGAGCTCCCCATCCGCATCTTACGTAGATGAAATAAAGATGTACAATAGGTCGAACTGCCATCGGTCCCTTCAGGGTAATCTGGTCTTGTTGGTGAGGTGGTGCTTATCCATTTGTCGTATTCTATGTCTGGGCAACAATTATCCGAGACGATCGTATTAAATTAAAGGTGTTGCCTTGGATGGTTGTACGCCGCAAGTATGAGCCAAGTCGATCTGGGCGTCCTTGGGGACAGTGAACTATCTGGATGAGTTCTCACATTCTACATACTTGCAATCAAGCTTAACAGCGGCATCTTATGATCCAGCAGTGTTTCAAAACCACCCAGAGATCGTTGCTGCTCTTTACAAGTTATGCATCTGCCAAATTCTTGAGTATGCTGGTTCTGTCTGACATCCATGGCTTCAACGAGATGCTCAGATGCTCGAGTCTCAGCAGCGGCGTTGCACACATTTGCTATATGGAGTTCAAAGACCTACATACCGAAATCGCTTATATCATGTGCCTTGACACATTCGCTGATCGGAAGCTTCGTGGAGATATGATTGTGGCGTTTCGAGCATTGAAGGGATTTTTCGGCTTGGATCTGTCTCATCTCTCCCGGTTGAACGACCATCTGAGAGGGCATAACTTGAAGCTGGCGTGAAATAGTTTCCATACGAGAACCGTCAGCAGTCCGGGCAATCGAGTGTTCGCTTGTTGCAATCGGCTTACACCCCATGTTGTTGGAGCTCTGTCAGTCAGTGCTTTCAAGAATAGATTTGACATCTGGAGGACTTGGGTGTAGTGGTTGTTTTTGTTCAGTACCTATTGGATTTTTTAGCTTGTTTTTCATTCCCATTGGACAAATTTTGGTCGTTACTCCCAAATTGGCTTTAATTTTTGTTTTTCCATCAGGGTTTTTATTGATTTTTTTTTTCGAGAGTTTCATAGATACATTTGTACTCTACTTTGTATTTATTGACTTTTTGGAGAACAAAATATTTTCTTTCAATAATATTCATTTGACTGTACATGTATTGTACTGGAAGCGTTATGTGGACGATGTTTTCATTGTTTGGACTGGCTCGACTTCCAAACCAGAATCATTTTTACAGCTAATAAATTATTTTTATGATTTTGTCTAGTTCACTTTGGAAATAGATAACGACAATAAATCCTTGAACATTCAAGTAACAAGAATGGAACCTCTTCCATTCTTGTTAATTGAATGGTCTTTCCTCGAAGACCATCTTGAATTCGATATTCACAGAAAACCTACTTTTACGGACATTCTCATTCACAATAGTAGCTCACATCCCTATAGAATGAAACTGTCAGCATTTCATACTTTAGCACATAGGTTGATTTCTGTCCCATTGTCTGAAAGTAATTTCAAAAGGGAGGTTGGAGTCTTGAAGTTCTTAGCTGAGAACAATGGCTATTCTTCTACTATAATAGAAGATTCAATTTTTAAGAAACAACATACGAGATTATAAGCTTCCATCTATCTACCCCATCCTGAAACACAATTAAAGAAATTTGTATATGTCAATTATATTCCAACCATAGGCGAAAAAGTTTGTAAAAGATTAGAGAAAAATAATATTGATGTAATCTGTACTGAAAAAAAAAACTGGAGATCAGTATTTTTTAATGGTAAGGACCGACTGAAATATTCCGAATTAAGTGCCAAGTGGTGTTTATAAACTTTTCTGTGATGAATGTCCTGCATTCTATATAGGACAAACTGGTCGGTCTCTCAAAGAGGAATTGAAGAACACAAAAAATCCATTCTTGGAAATAAGCCCACAACTGGCCTCTCCAACCATTGCATCACACAATCATTTCATAGATTTTGGTAAAACAAAAATTCTACACAAAGGTGAAAAAGTAAAAGATTAGATCTCTTAAAAATTTCAGAAATATCATCAGCATTTAAACATAAACTTCCAATCGTAAATGATCAGTTATATTTCCGTTTATCTCCGGTGTTGACATCTGTCACTTGAGGTGTACCAGCTGTCAGTATTTTTTTCAGTTTTGAGAATGGGTTGAAACCCGAAACATGCATGTCAAATGTTTAATTTACCTTCTGTATAAAAAGTACCCGGAATTGTAAAAAAAAACACATAAATTTAAATTTAATCATCAATATTTTGTCTCCTTCAAAATAGTCCCCATTGCTTACAATACAACTATGATATCGGCGAACCCACTTTTCCATGCACCGCTCATACGCCGCCAAAGGTATGGCCTTCAGTTCTTGTTGCGAATTTGTTTTGATGGCTTCAATGGACTCAAAACGCGTTCCACGTAGGGGCAATTTGAGTCTTGGGAATAGAAAAAAGTCGCACGGAGCTAAGTCAGGTGAATACGGCGGTTGTTCGATGGTATTTATTGAGTTTTTGGTCTTGTATTCCTTAATAATTATGGCTCGGTGCGACGGCGCGTTATCATCATGCAAAATCCACGAATTGTCTTTCCATAAATCTGGCCGTTTACGACGAACATTCTCACGCAAACGCCTCAATACACCCAAGTAATACTCCTTATTCACTGTCTGTCCTTCAGGAAGAAATTCTGAGTGCACAACACCACGATAATCGAAGAAAACAGTGAGCAAAACTTTAATTTTCGAGCGACTTTGACGTGGTTTTTCCGGATTTTTTCGGAATCATTTGTACCAATCGTATGCTTGTGTTTTTGACATACAATTATCACCAAAGGCTTTTTTTAACATTTTCAATGAATCGGCACAAGAAAATTCGTTTGCAAGACAAAATTTGAGGCAAACTCTTTGATCAACTATTTTTTCCATTGTAAAATTCGCAGAGCACTTTTGAGGTCGACTGATACTGACAGCTGTTGTAAACACACTAGTTGACAGATCACGCTCAAATTTGGCTTGGTAATAATGGAAGGTCCTACCAACTTTAAGAAAAAAAAAATTACCTATTCCTTTTTGGCGGTTCATTTAAATAACATTTTCCGGGTACTTTTTATACAGAGAGTATTTCTATTGAAATTGTGAAACGTATCGTCAAGTGTGTTTGTTTACCCTGTTATTATGTATTTATTCGTTATAATAATAATATTTTTTTTTTTTAAATGTTAAGCAATTGAAACGAAATAAGCCCAAGCAGTTGATTGATTGTGAATGAAACCTGAAATTGTTACATCTTGTGAAAACAAACAGGTCCTGAAGTTGAATATAAATTCATCCTTGAAAAGATAAATATCTCATATAGGTACGGAAAAAACATGCATGTCTCCTTCGCTTATGATACAGATATGTATGTACGTCATAACTGAACTTGAGTAGGCTGTCCTAAGAGTAAAAACTCGAAGCCATTTCCTAAGAATCTTGTGTCGCATGTTGAGTGTCCTGTAGGGGCGTAAAATCCATTCCCTTCTGCCGTCCCCAAGATTCGGGAACGGCATCTCGCCCTTTTGCCCATTAAAATTCTCGGGGCTAGCGACTCGCACCGTAACAGCGCACAACTGGCGACATTATTCACATGTAAATGGCGACACGCGTAGCTTCGATCGTAAACGAGGTTGATGAGAAACGATGGGACAAGGAATTAATTTTTGTGATGAAATTTCTGCGCGAAACTTCTGAACTCCGTATTCTTAGCAGAATAGAAAAAAGGGGATGACTTTATTGTACGATCTTATTAACATCTAGTTGGGCCCCACCGGGAATTTTGAGCTAGTTAACTACTTAGATAGACTTGTGGCGTCATATAGAGGAATGTCGAAAACGATTCGTTTGTAGCCAAGTTATTTCTGAATTGATGCGAAAGGTTTCAAAGTTTGATTCCTTGTTCAAAATAAAGGGTAGTTTGTTTTATAAAAAAAGAAAAGAGAAAGTCCACGCAAACAGCGATATTTGATTTTAATTTCTGAAATTGCCAAATGGTTGGAGACGTAACAGATGATGGTCGGACTATTTTTGGACTTGTCCAAAGCGTTTGATAGCCTAAATCTGATGTTCTTTGGCAAAAGTTGGATGCATATGGTATTCGTGGGCCATCATCGAAATGGTTTCGATAGGAAACGTATCGTGGAAGTATGTGTTATGAGTTTGTCTCAATTAAACGACCATTAATCAACAAATCTCCATTCCAGAATACGTTAATAGAATTCTCTAAAAACAACCACCCTGTCTCAGAAATAACATAACATAACATAACAAAATTAAAACACAATCATTTAAAGTATGTATATCATTGCAACATTGGAACAAAAATTGAACATGATCCTGAAGGTGAAAAGAATTTCTTATAATTCTACCGAAACGAGTTCTATATATGGGGGAAAGGGGGGCAAAACCGGGTACATGGGCATAATCGGGTACCTCCATTCTACCCCCTTGGCGTCGGTTAAATTTTGTTCTCGTAGCATACTTTGATATATCTTATCTATGCCAGTATTTCCTCAAGTTCTGACACATGCGTGTGTTCATTTATCAGTGTTGCAGGCCCGGATCTAGGGAAGGGGGCAAGCGGGACGCCTGCCCTGGGCGCTAGCTTAAGGGGGCGCCAAAAACAAGCAGAGGTTAATTTTGAAGCCAACTTTTTATGAGATAAAGGAAAGTTTTATTGACTTCTTAGAAGTTGACGGAAAAACAGGAGAATAATATCATAGCGAATTCTACAAGCTGATGATTTAGATGTAAAAAAATTTCGTGGGCATTCCTACGACAACGGATCTATTATGGCTGGCATATATAAATACAATCCATACTTCTACAGATGAACGAGCTGGCAGTATTTGTTCCATGCCTAGCACACTCCTTGAATCTTGTGGGTGTCCATTTGGCTTCATCATGTTGAGAAGCAGTAACTTTATTTGGTGTCGCACAAAAACTGTATTCTTTTTTCGTTAGTTCAACCACACGATGGACAATTATGAAAAAGTGTACGAAACCAAATTTGAAATGAATTAGCCAAACAGGATGGACTAAACATCAAGCTGTTAATGCATTGCTCAATAATTTATTTACCGGGAGTTGTGAAGGATGTGGAAGAAATCAAAGAATCCTCACTAGTCGCAGAATCCAAGTATGAAGCTGGTCATTTGCTTCATGCTGTGATGGATTTTAGATTCATCCCGAACCTAACAAGTTGGAAAAATATTCTGCGAGAGATCAATGTAGTCAACGTGGAAATTCAAACAGGGTATATAATTATTTCAAGTTCATTATCGTTGATGCAAGGTCTTGTGAAGCTCTTGCAAGGAATGAGAGAAAACCCTATTGAAAACTGGATTTCGGAAGCTACACTTCTTTCAGAAGATTTGGGTGTGGAGCAGATTCTTAGAAATGAACGTGTTTCCAAGAAGAAAAAGCAGGTCGACGAAATTTTCGAGGATGAGTCAAGAACACTAGATCTAGTTGGTTTATTCTCGAAGAAAATTAAGGTTGTTTTCGACAGATTGTCATCAGAAATCAGAAAAAAGCTTAGAAAGCGCAGAGAGTTTCCATACGAACAGAAAGAGGATCAGCAGAAAAATGGGACCCTATTAGCGCAAAAATATTGAAGAGATTTGAATTTAGTTGATTTTTGTTAGGAACTAGCGGTATTCAAAGAGTTCCTGAAATTAGTGAAAGATCGATTTCATTAGACCTGCTACCAATTCTTTACAGGCAAGATCTGCAAGAAGCTTTTCCTAATGTCAGTATAGCTTCAAGAATATACCTACTGCACATTACCTGCCACGTCTGCAAGATGTGAACGCAGTTTCAGCAAATTGAAAATAATATAAAATTATTTGCGTTCCTTGATGAGTCAGGAACGTTTCTATGGTTTCTCGACCTTAGCTATAGAAAACACAGCTGCTTCCGAAACAGATTTCGAGGAGCTGATAGATGCGTTCGCGGAAAGAAAATCACGCCACGTGAAGCTGTGAAGAAAAAAATCTAATTTCTTTCCTTGTGATATTTTTATTTTTTTATTTTTTATGAATTCATATATTACACAAATGGTAGGGGGCACCATCATGAATTTTTGTCCCGTCCAGAAAAAATCGTAGATCCGGGCCTGCAGTGTTGTGTAGAACCACGTGAATCTTAGGTATGTAATCTTATTTCACCTAAATTTAGTCCTACCTACGGATTGATCTAACCATATTCTACGATAATTATAAGAAGCCTTTATTTCCAACAGGTTACATTACCCAATTACAGGTTCAGGGTTTGCTTGAACATTTCGACTATAAAAGTGCGATGATCAGTTGAAGAATTCTCGATATATTTAGTGGCATTAAAGTCCCCTAATATGATAAGTTGACTATTCAACACGAAATCAAAAGTTAACAAAGTCTCAAAAAACAATTCATACAGCTCAATTTCAATTCCAGGTGGAATATAAAGCACTACTATAATTATAGATCTGAAATCACATTTAATTTTACATGCAGTTACATCAATGTGAGGAACCAGATCTGCCAAAAGTAACAAATCTAGTTTTTCGGCACAATACTCACTCCGAACCGCAATTAGTACTCCTCCCCCAGTAGAGGAATTGGTTTTCACTAAATTCCTGTCTGACCGAAACACATCATATTCCGGAGGAAACAACTCACTGTCCTGTAACCCATCCTGTAGCCAAGTCTCTGTCAAAGACACGAAATCGAAGTCTCCACTCGATACTGAATTTTTGAATTCATGCGATTTTGTATTCAATCCTCGAACATTTTGATAATAACCACATAGTTCTTTGTGATTGCAATTGGAAATTGGTGTAAAAGTTGAAGTGGTCATATTTTCTACGAAGCGGTGTTGGACCGGCGTCGTTTCATAAAAAACTTATTCACTGCTCCCTTCGGGCCAGAAATCAGGGTTTAAGACTTTGTCCATGAATTCTCTGGGTAGGGTAATTTTAAATGACGAGTATATTTCAGGCTTCTTCGATGTTAATTTCTCACAAGAAACATTGGGAATATTCCCGTTGAAAAAGTGCTGCAGCTCATCCGAAGATGTCTCAGGACTGAGCCGAGTAACATGAATATATGAAAATTGCACTTTTGGGACAGCATGCAGCTTAATTGCTTTCGAAGTCCCGACTATCGGGTTCAGTATTTTCTGGATACGTCAATCTGTTTTAGAGAAGAAACTTGTGGTTTCTCGGCATTAGAAGAATTCTGCCTGATTTTATTCTTCTTATTCTTTTTATTCGACGCTACGAACCACTTTGATGACTGGTCTCCTCTATCCTGTTGATTCTCACCGAACTCGCCATTTGAAGAAGCATTGACATTGCTCGTATCAATCGAATTCGGAATATTCAAAACATCAAGATGACTTTGTTCAATATGCATCGGTGATTCAGCGGGAGGATTCCGGCAGATTGTAATTTGGGTGTTATCAACACCAGCCACATGCATCGATGACTCAGCGACGGAATTCCGGCAGGTTGAAATCTGGGTGTTATCAGTGGTATCAGTTGTCACCATCGAGTTTTTAAGAATACAAATTTCTTTATTGAGGTCACTGATTTGTTTACTTTGCGACAGTATTAGTGATTTCAAACTATTGATTTCTCCAAGAAATGTCGAAGATACCCCGTTAACAATTTCATTCTTCATGTTGAGTAAATCTACCATCCTGATGAGGACTTCTTGAGGAGGTGATGCAACAGCAACAGCAACATCGGATTGATGGCAGCCATTACAAATCCATTTTCGTGAGGTATCCTCACGCAATTTTTTGAAATCTTCCAGAGTTAAATTCACACACTTTATATGATAAATATTGTCACACTTGATGCAGTTGATGGAATCATCAGACCTATCAACTTTAACATTACATTGAGAGCAAATTATACCACGTCCGCGCGTCATGATGTCTACTACAAACTATCAATGATATAATTGACAATACATAATGTGATATGTAGGTTCTTGGCTGTATGAAACTCTGTATCATTATCTAAACATCGAATTTCAGGAAATTTTGAATAAGTATCTACCAGTATCAAAAATTGCTTTCCAACAAATATCGTAATAATTTTTAAAGATTCAAATAAGGTACATTCTAAAGTTTCTATCATTGATATAGGTATCCCTCAGGGTAGTGTGGCATGCCCGTTTCTATTTTTGATATGCATTAATGATTTAGCTGAAAAAGTCAAAAAATAGCCCCATTGTTGATTTGTAAGCTAGAAAATGGAAAAATTGGTACGAGAATAAATTAGAAATATGACTATTCTACTCAAAATTATATTCTCTCCAGAACTGACAAATCTATAATCAAAGATAGGAATGTTAAATATCCATAATTTTGACTGGATATGAGAGTTTTAGAGCTCCAACTAATTGAATCTTATCTGACCACTAGGAAACAACGGCTTGTCTCGAAAGACCACAGGTTAGGGAACTTCCACATGATTCGATTTTGGGACTTTTTGTTTTTCCTGATTTATATAAATGAGCTGATGTTTCTGACCATGAGACAACTCTTTATTTTGATGACACTATTGTTGTCGTCGAAGCGGGGTAGGAGAGGGCCAAAGAAGAAATAAGTTCAACCTTACAGACATTTGGTGACTGGTCTCAGCAAAATGATCTGAAACTTAGTATTGAGAAAACGAACTTATTAGAGTTATTTCTAGAAAGGAACTTTTAAAATTAAACGCTGGAACGAGGAACTTATCTGATGCCATCAAGCCAGATTTCTTGGACTCTGCTTAGACAGCTAGCTGAATTGGAAGGGACGTGTGGACAACTAATCGTCTGGGAATTTCTCGTTCATCTATGTTCTCAGAAACATCTCCTGAGTGGTGAACAGAGAATCTGCACAAGCTGCATAAAATTCATTCGTTCAATCCAGATTGACAGCTGGACAACTAATCGTCTGGGAATTTCTCGTTTATCTATGTTCTCAGAAACATCTCCTGGGTGGTGAACAGAGAATCTGCATAAGCTGCATAAAATTCATTCGTTCAATCCAGATTGAAGTATGGGATAATATTCTGGGGATCCTCGGTGGAGGTTGCGAGGGTGTTTAGACTGTAGAAGTCATGTTTGAGGAGTATTTTCGACCTGAAGTATAAGATGTTTTTAAGACAACAAAATACCCACCTTGCTCTGTCTGTATGTCCTTCAATGCGCTCTGTTTGTCAAGACCAACTCGAATATGTTCAGATGTCAGGAGAGGTTGCGTAAGGAGACAGATGATTCTTCCACAGACCATGAAAACCATAGTACACAAAGACGTACCGACTCAAGTAATGAAAATATATACCTAATTGTTTACCTTATGATTTTAAACAGGGGAACTCGAAAAAATTTAAGAATTAATTACGTCAATTTCTTTTAAATGAAGCATTTTATTTAGTATAAGAGTTTTTCAACTGCCAATTTCAACTTATGCTGACGTGTTTCATATCGAAATTTTACCATAGAATGAAATATATATGTTCGTTTCTTTGTTAGATTTTAAATTAGCCGCGCATTTTCTATCTCCCACCTCTGTTTTCCAGTTCCAGTTTCCCGTACCTCCATTTTATTTCCCTTACCGTTTATGTTTAACAAATTTAATTATATAAGTTTATTTTCATCGATCAGATTCTCAACAATATATTATTATTATTGATAGCTTCAACAGCTAGTTCCATATCGTTTCAGTATCGGTCACAAGCTCCGGAACAATCTTTTCGCTGACGTCATTCTTCTCGTTCTATAACGTTTACTTCCGAATTTGAAGAAGTCAGGGAATACCTCTTCAACATATTTTCGGGTGTCGAGTCCAAGTCTAACTGTATCTCGTTGGCGCTTTCCAGTAGACGAAGCTGTTCTCTTCTTTCAGCTGCATTTAACCTTCGGGTTTTCATAGTGTCATTTAAACTTTATATTTTTCTTCAGTTTTTCGTGTGAATCCAAATCATTGTTTCTCAACTCAACCTCAGATTCCATACCTTCGAGTGGGAGACATAGGCTGCTAGTATCTTTTGTCTTCGTATCTTCTCCAGAATCATCTTTGTTATATTCTTCTTCAGCAGTTTTGATATCACATTCATGTTCTGACGTTTCTGTGGAACTGCTGAGTTCGTAATTTCTTCAAAAATTATCTTCTTTATTCCGCAACGGCATCAGGTTTTCCTGTCCTATGACAGTGTTCTCAATATCTTGCGTTGAATTAAGAGTATTCTCATCTTCGCGAAAATCAACCCCCTTTCTGCGGGCATTTCTCATTTCTCAAACTGTCCTCGTTTATGTTGTTCAATTCCAAAAAATCTTCAGTTTTTTCATGAAACATATCATCCATACCTAAGTTTTCGTTCTTCGACAACGTGATACCAAATAAGTTGTGGAAATGAATATCTTCTGTAGTCTTATTTGACTAAATAGGCAACTGCGACAAATAGGTTTCAAATTAATAATTTAGTGGAAGGTCATATTTCTACGAGAACTTTGTTAGTTTTCATCAAGTTATGAATTTTTCATATTTTGGCTTTGAGACATTATAATAATAATAATAAGTTCAATACAGAGGATATACCTTCCTCGAAGCCAGGGGGGTAGAGGATTGCAATGTTTGGAATATCAACACTATCAACAAACATTGGAAATGGCAGTAAGGATTCTAAGAAGTGAAGATCCACTTCTGAAATTCGTCGCTCAGCATGAAATTGCGAACCATGGAGCCTTCCTATTCCGAGCTGCACAAAGGGCCCTGGAGAAGCTCAGCATAACCGGCGTATCGATCAATCCTGAGCTCGCTGGAACACCGATCACTCAAGCGGACCAAAGAAGCCTAGCAAGACTGATCCGAAAGTCTCAGTCAGATACATTACTCGAAAATCATATGAGTAAGACCTTGCACTCCATATATTTCAGGAGCTTAAAAGACCAGGACCCGTCTGAAGAATTGTCTTTCGCCTTTCTGATGTCAGCTAGCCTTAAGTCAGAGACAGAAGGATTTGTGATGGCGTGTCAAGATGGAGTACTGAATACGAGATGGTATAAAATGAACATCATGAAAATGGACACCCCAACAACTTGCAGGGCTTACCATGGGCAACAGGAAACGATTATGCCCATCCTTTCCGCCTGCAGAGTCCATGCTCCATCAGGGTATGTAGGGAGACACAACGCGGCACTCCGAATCCTATACTTTCATCTGAGAGCCGCGTATGGGATAGACAAAGAACCGGTGCTACCATATGTGCCTCTGGAGATTGAAGCGGTGGTCCAGAACCATAGAGCTCGCATATGCTGGAACTATCCTGTCTCAACAACACGGCAGATCAATGCTGTTAAGCCAGACATACTTCTGCTGGACAAGGAGTTGAAGGAGTTATTTGTCGTGGAATTCTCCTCCCCTGCTGAAAATAATGTTGTGATGAAGGAAGAACAGAAGAGGCAAAAATACAAAGACCTTATGTTCGAGCTTGGATCTTTATACCCAGGTCATAAAATTAGGATGGTCGTACTTATCATAGGATGTCTCGGTGGAATGAGAGCTAACTACGTGGATGAACTGAAGATTATCCCGGTCTGCAGATCACTGGCCGAGGTATTGGCGCACAGAATGCAGAAAGCAGTGTTGCTCGGGTCACTCCATATCATCAGGTCCCATTAACTCTAGAAGCCACTTGCAGCTCATCTCTTTTGTTAAGGGACGCTGCGAGGGCAGGATGAAGAACTCCTCCATTGAAGTGTGAGGGGTTTTTAGTGAGTAACCACACAAGATCCTGGATTCTCACACTACCGAGAGTGCGGACCCTCTCGGTGCCCATAAAGGGTTTTCCCCTCACACGGACGTTAAAAAAAATAATAATAATAAAGTTTATTAGCAACAACAATACAATACAATATAACCAAATTACACCTTTAACTGTCTGATAAACGATAAATCACCACGAAGGAGTATTAAGAAAACACTTCTTGCGTGTGGTTTAGATATCTGTTCTTTTTTAATGTCACAATCGGTAGATATACAGTCACAATCGAGAAATTGTCGAAATCGGTATATTTTCATTAATATCATCTTATATAGTATGATTTCTCTCATAGGAATGCGTCGAAAATCGGTTGTTTATTATGTTGTAAAACTCTTATTTTCCATTGATACAGTCGTGTACTATCTTTCTTGGCTGCAGAAACATCCATTTCTTCAAAGAGTTCTTGAAAGAAAAGTGAGTCCTGCTTGCTTCAATCTCTTCGGGTAAAGATTTGACAATTCTAGGAGCCAGGTAGGAGAAGCACCTACAAACCACTGATTTATTCCTTCTTGGTATATAATAATATGCATGTACATTTCTAGTTTCGTGAGGACGAATATTTGTTGTATGTACTCAATCAAAATCCTATAACTAATTATTTGATAAATTTAATCTAACATAAATTTTCTGAATTTTTCAAACGCTATCTTATTCGAAGGTTTGGTCAGAATGTCGGCTATCTGATCAGAACTTGGTATACCTTCTGTATAAAAAGTACCCGGAATTGTAAAAAAAAACACATAAATTTAAATTTAATCATCAATATTTATTTTGTCTCCTTCAAAATAGTCCCCATTGCTTACAATACAACTATGATATCGGCGAACCCACTTTTCCATGCACCGCTCATACGCCGCCCAAGGTATGGCCTTCAGTTCTCGTTGCGAATTTGTTTTGATGGCTTCAATGGACTCAAAACGCGTTCCACGTAGGGGCAATTTGAGTCTTGGGAATAGAAAAAAGTCGCACGGAGCTAAGTCAGGTGAATACGGCGGTTGTTCGATGGTATTTATTGAGTTTTTGGTCTTGTATTCCTTAATAATTATGGCTCGGTGCGACGGCGCGTTATCATCATGCAAAATCCACGAATTGTCTTTCCATAAATCTGGCCGTTTACGACGAACATTCTCACGCAAACGCCTCAATACACCCAAGTAATACTCCTTATTCACTGTCTGTCCTTCAGGAAGAAATTCTGAGTGCACAACACCACGATAATCGAAGAAAACAGTGAGCAAAACTTTAATTTTCGATCGACTTTGACGTGGTTTTTTTTGAATGATTTGTACCAATCGTATGCTTGTGTTTTTGACATACAATTATCACCAAAGGCTTTTTTTAACATTTTCAATGAATCGGCACAAGAAAATTCGTTTGCAAGACAAAATTTGAGGCAAACTCTTTGATCAACTATTTTTTCCATTGTAAAATTCGCAGAGCACTTTTGAGGTCGACTGATACTGACAGCTGTTGTAAACACACTAGTTGACAGATCGCGCTCAAATTTGGCTTGGTAATAAAGGAAGGTCCTACCAACTTTAAGAAAAAAAAATTACCGATTCCTTTTTGGCGGTTCATTTAAATAACATTTTCCGGGTACTTTTTATACAGAGAGTATACTTCACTTCAATATAACCTTCTTCAACTTTTTCTTTAACAAAATTATGTTTTATGTCATATGTTTCATTCTCTTCAATTGTTCATATGAGTTGCAACATCTAATGGTAGAATGATTATCCTCATAAATGATTACTTTTAATTCTTTCACAAGTCTTAATTCAATGATCAGATTTCTCAACCAACAAACTTCACTTGTACATGAACTCAAAGCCAATAATTCTGCTTCAGCAGTTGAGACAGCGACAATACTTTGCTTTCGTGAACTCCAAAAAACAACATTCCCATAAACATAAATGAGAAAACCACTGGTTGACTTTCTGTCTATACTGCCACCTCCCCAATCTGCATCGGCATATGCTGTAATAATTTCATTCATCGCTTCTAGTTTTGCTCGAATATTTTCCAATGTTGTGATGAATCCATTTACACTATCATTTCGAATCTTCAAATTATAGAATTGTTCATTCAGCAAGTGGCTACTGACTACGGATTTTCTTTCGAAAATAATCTTCTCTCACATTTCTTTCGATTTTTGGCATTGCATCACGTGAGAAATAATATTGTCTTCCATTCGGGTGACGAGGGCTTCTTGAGCACGTGCATCCTTTGTTTTCCATTTTGCGATTTTTTCTTCATCCTCAGTTGGAATTTGATCAGTTCATCATCATCATCATCATCATTTATTCACCATCAAAATATATTACATGGCAAGTCAAAATACAATAAGTTCAAAAAAAGAACAGTATAAAATATAATATAAAAGACGAAAAACATTTGAATACACATACAAAAGGAAACATGTAAATGTAAAAATGTAAGCACAGTTATTCATCGAACTTAATGTTCCAGAATTCTTCGAACTTATAATAGTGTTTTTAATTAACGTTTCCTTAATCTTCTTCAGCAACCTATTTCGTGGAAGCATCCGCACTTTTGATGGAAGTCTATTATAAAATTTAACCTCAAAATGATTAGTGCCAGTCTGTGTTTTTTTGAGGCGATGATACTCAATGCTAAGTTCATTTCTGTTCCGTGTACCATAGTGATGATTGTCATCATTTTTCCTGAATTTAGCTCTATTATCATGGACATACATTATACAGTTAAGTATATACACAGATGTTACGGTGAGTATACCCAATGATCGAAACAACTCTCTGCATGAAATGATTCTTGGGACTCCAAGAATGGCTCTGACAGCTTCCTTTTGTTTCAGGAGTACATCAATCAGTCCGGAACTCTGACCCCATAATATTATGCCGTATGTAACAGTCTGGTGGAAGTTGGCGTAATAGGTCAACCTAGATATGTCCGTGCCTGCAACCTCCCTCATCCTACGTAGGGTGAAAATTGCAGTCGAAAGCCACTTCAATAGTGATGTTGTGTGAGTGTTCCAGGTAAGTCGATTGTCCACAGTCACACCTAACAATCTGATACACTGCGGAGCCTCATTGCCGGCTACTATCATACGGTGGGACTTATCCACATTGAGTTTTAATCCATTCACGCTAAACCATTTTTCAGCACAAGCCAAGGTCTTGGCACCTCCAATTTCCAGTTCTGCTCTCCTGGACGAGTCATTTACAAAGCTGGTGTCATCTGCAAACATCGAGGTAAGGGAGCACGGTACATTCAGCGGTAAGTCATTTACGTATAACAAAAACAATAAGGGACCTAAAATTGATCCCTGGGGCACTCCATATCTAAGAACCCCCACCCGTGATACTGCATCATTCCACGAGACCACCTGTGTTCTATTCTCCAGGTATGATTTGAAAATAGCCAACGCAGTTTTTTAATTTTTCAACTTTTTAATAATCTGATTCAGCTCATCGATTGTAACCGGATAGTTGAACATTGAACCTGAGGATCTGGGTACCCTGGAAGCAGTCTTTCTCATCAAATTTATTGCTTCTATGACAGAAGGTGAGCACTGATTTGAAATTGTCGCTCCTATATTAGAAAAGAAACAATTGAGTTCATCTGCAGTCAATTTACCTTCTTCTTTCCTCTTCTCTCTCGAATCAGCAGTTTCTTCCCCTATTACTCTCCATATGGCCTTTGTTTTATCCTCTGATGAACTTATATACTCTCTGTTCACTTTCTTCTTTTCTGCAGTGTGACTTTCTCTCAGAGATCGTTTCAACATTTCTACGAGTTTCTTGGAGTCATCACTCTGACGAATACTGTGGATTGTCAGAGCCGCATCAACTGCCTTCTTCAAAGCTACATTTGAAGCATTTCTGTGAACATATTTTTTATTCCTGTTTACATTTACCGTCTTCAAAGGAAAACAGCTATCGAAGCAGCCTTTAAATACTGCATGAAATCTATCAAAACTCTCTTCAGCTCTTTCGGATTTGAGTGAATCCCAGTCAATATCACTTAGTTTCTCCTCAAATTTAATTATATTTCTCCTCGTTATCATATGCCTAGTTATATATTCCCTTTTTGTTACAGATGTCTCATTAAGCAATTTAATTTCTTGTACTGAATGATCCGACAAGTGTGGTCTTATGTATGTTTTACTTTTGTAAGTTTCCTTCTATATGTTCGTAATAAATATATTGTCAACGATTTTCGACTAACTCTGCTAGGCTCATTGAAAGCCGGGAATAATCCGTACGACTCGAACAAATTCAAGACTTCATTTGAATACTTATTACTTTCCAGGAAATTTACATTGAAATCACCTGCAACACAAATTTTCTCTAACGTCCCCCTCGTCATCTCATCCAAACATGCAGACAATCCCGATATGAAAAGATCAAATTGGCCTTTAGGTGGTCTATATATACTAGCAATCACTAAATGTTTGTCAGGAATTTTTACAGCGGCTACCTCAAAATGATGATCAATACTCATCTGTTTTATTTCAGGTAATTTATTGTAATGTATTGTGTTCTTTATGAAAACTGCTGCCCCACCATAATCCCCGTCAGAGCGGGAATAAGAGTCTGCAATTACGTAATTAGCGATATTTACCCGGCTCAAAATATCCTCTGATGCCCAATGCTCAGAAACACAGCACAAATCATAATTATTATCATTTAGAATACTCGAGAATTGCAGGTTAACGTTCGCTATTGAAAATGGTTCCTTTTTTTGTGGTTGGTTTATTGTACGCCTATTTATTCCTGATATTATCTCTGATTCGAAAAAATGTATATCTTTTTATGGATATATTCTCTGGCCAATTTTCACTCTTATAAAGTTCTTCGACTATGTCCAAATCACCACCTACCTTAAATGAGCGGCTAGTTGCACCCTCCCTTTGTGGTAGTGCTTCCACAATGAATTTTCTATTAGGAAATTTCAACTTGAGATGTTGTTCGACACTTTTCTCGTCCGTTTCCAAACCTGCTCTACCCACATGAATCCAGGCATATTTTGGAGCGCCACTAAAAGACGATGACTTGGATGTTCGCTGTACAACTGAATTTTTAGGTCTCTTTTTTGTTTGTTTAGTCTTCCCTTCCTTATATGTGTAAATATTCCTCGAGATTTCCTCGGGTTTGTGTTCCTTTAAATGTTGTGACTTGACCTGCTTCTTCTGTTGCTTATCTGGAACATTAGTTAGATCTACCGCCTGTTTGTCAACAACGGCAACGTCGCTTCTGACATCGAAAGAAAATGTTCTCAAATTTTGTTGATTCTTATTCAATAAATCAATAATCATATTCTTGTCACTTATCATTTGTTCCAGTGTGTTCAACGTCTTCTTCAGGTAATTTATCTATTATCTATATTATTATTCTTCATCGGTCTCCCGTTCTCAGCTTGAGCTGGTAATTCTTCTATGAACCAGTGAAAAAACATTTCGATTCCTCCCACTAGTTCAGAAATTTCCGCACGATGTGATAGGTTTGCAAATCCACAGCCTGCTGTGCACATCCCGCGATCTTCTGGGATAATTCGATCCCATGAAGATTTCTCTTCTCCATCCAGGAAGTGGTCTGTCCTCGCAATTGTTCACGTAATGAAAAGCTCGCATTACTTCAATATTCATTTCGCGGCTCCACTTGATACGTGCGTTGCGAGCTCCCCTGCGGGCAGTCCTCCTCACGGTGGTCGAGCCAGCAGGTGGAGTGGCATCTCGTTCTTCTGCCATGATATCGGTTCCCACTTCTCGTTCATGGGTTTGCCACCATTAACCTTTGGTGGCCCAGGTAACTCGGGCCGTGGGGACGTCACTCCCCATGTGGCGTGGCAGAAACCAAACAACATCCGTGCGGTACTATATTATTATTATCTATATTAGTTACTTGGGTTATCCCATATAGACCTTTGGCCATCAGTACAACCTTGATTTGAAACTTCCAAACATTCCAATTTGTATTGTTGAGCCGGCAAACGCTCACAGCAGTCACAGCGGTAACTGTCGCGTCCATTTTGTTTTCCTACTTTCTTTGAAAATATCTCGGATTATCACAACAATTTTGCTTTTTCTGCTGGGCCCATAACCTTTGATGGAAGCTTTTTAGTTTTTGTGGTGATAATAAATACTCGGATTGAAGGTGAAAATAATATTTATTCGTCTGATTTCAAATTACGTTAACAGTGCTTCTTGTCAATCTTGTACAACCACGACTATTGCTAACTTGTGCGTTACTACGGAGTACAACCTGCATGCGCAGAAACGGCAACTCTGTTACATATTTAAGAACAACAGATTTCCCAACATAATTTGTATAATGTATTTATAACTAATTTTGATTGTTACCATGACAAACATAAATCTAGAAAATAGCAGACACCTCAGAAATTGCTGAATTTAGGAGCAAGAGCATCTCAGAATGCTATCATTATTTTTCTTCGTTGAATACATACAACGCAATCATAAAAAATAGGGTTCTAATTTGTAGAACAGAAGTTATGGCCAATTTGCGATCACAGTTTTCGACACAAAATTTGAAACTCCCTGTGATATTTGAAAAATTCGAATGATGTATGATATCTCCACATTCTTCTACTTTGACGTTATGAGAACGGTTTACGCTCGGGATGTTCAGAATAAGAAAAATGAACATGACTATGAATATTTGACTTTTTTTCGGTTTTTTTTTCGATATTCTGAAAACCATTCGAATGAATACAATGTTTTCAAAAGAAAAGTATTCAGCATTAAATGCTCAATCATATCAGAAACAAAAAAAAATGAGAAAAGAAAATGTTCGAACAAATTTATTTGCACTCCTTGTATAACCGGAGGAACTCAGGCTCCAAAAATATTTTAGCCTAGTTCAGAATCTCGAACAATATCACAATCCCAATTTTCTGATTTCGAATATGTCCTGTTCTCCAGGGCCCTCGAACTTAGGACAACCTGTATTTCAAACAAAACCGGATTTTGAAAAATGATATAGGAAATAAGTATTTCGTATGATGAGAGGAATCTGCAGTTGAAATATATGTAACTACAAGTCAGACTCTCTATCGGGAAAACTAAACAACAAACTATTCATGAACCATCGTTCCTTTTGTTAATTAATAAATAATCCAGCACATAAAAACGACAAAGTGGCAACGCGCCCACGACATACGACCCTTATAAACAGTTGCGTGCAATTTTATGTCTTGCCAATTCAGTACGTGCGGCATTCGAAATATTTTTTATGTATTTTAGGGGATAAAAGAATACTTTTAATCCCGCATTTGAAGGACAAAATTGACATATTCAATATTCAACACCTGGGTTTGTTAGCGTCCTACTATCATTTTTTCGCGAATGTCAAAGCAACGCGTTCAAGGCCCACAATTTTTCGATGAAAATGATATGACCAGCAGAATTGATATTCTGAAAGAATGGCCAATGGGCTCTCTATCATGCATTCGTATTGGAATTGCATTCTGCAACGAGTATCAGACGATATTTTCTCGATTTCAGTCGAATTTTGTGGAATTCTATCGAAATTCAGGTTACCTACACATCCTAGTGACTTTTGTATTGTATCTTAGCAGTTGGCAGTGTTACGAACATTGACATTTCCATATTGACGTCTGTTGAAATAGAAGTTTTTTGACCATAAACTACAATATTAACCACAGAGTACGTGGCTCATCTTTAATACACAGCCTCTTAGTTTAGAGCACAAAAAAAATTTCTATTCTAACATTTCTAACGCATTGAAGTAAAACCAAACTGGAACGAGTGTCACAAATCGGTAATAAACGTCACATTCGGTTTGAATGTAATAATATACATATAGGGATACAAAGGTAATTAATTGTTGGTATAAATGTCATAATCAGTTCAAGGCCAGAATTAGTAAAGTCACGATTTGAAAACTCAAGAATTAACACAAAATAATTCTGGGGATTCACACTCAACGGTCTAATAGTCAATATTTATGATTTTATGAATTCTTTCTCTATCCGTTGTCAATATCCAGTTTTTCGCTCGCAACCTGTACCGCATATAACTTCTTGCATTCATCAATTCCTTAGGAACAATATCAAGTAATGTAGGGGCTTTATAAGTAAAATATCTTCGTCCAATTTTTGTTTTGCATCTAGGTCTACTATACTTATTTTCTTTCCTGGTTTTGTATTTATGTTGTACTTTCGACATTGGGAGACTATTTCTATAAATCTCAATTAGAATTTTAAAAGCATAGACTTGTCTGGCGTCCATAGCTCCTGATAATTCATAAATTTTATTGCTGGAATAAGTAAGTTTTTTTGTATACATAATTTTCAGATTGCGCTTTTGAATATTGGTCAGTTTTTTTAAACGGCTGTTATAGAGACCACTCCATTCCAGAATACCATAGGACATCTGTGATCTAACCAGGGAATCGTAGAGCATTTTGAGACTTTTCTTGTTATCTACATATCTAGTTATGAACTTGAATCTTGATAATAACCCTCTCAATTTTCTGTTCACGTATTTGATATGCTCATTCCATTTTAAATGTCTGATGTCTATTTTTATACCGAGGTATCTTACGGAGGTGGTTTATGGTATAGATACAGTATCAGAGATATAAATGGATTTTATCGTCTGTGTGAATAATTAGGGAAAGATTTTGCGGCATGCAGACAAATTTTGTGAAATTCCGGAAAAAGTCAGTATCAGTATCAGTATCAGAGATATTCAACTCCCTGAACATTGGCAATCCTGAGGTATAAGAAGTAAAAGGCAGGTACTTCAACTTGTTTGATTCCACCTGCTCCTATGTCCATTCACCTCAACTATTTGTTTACGATCGGTTGAGTAACTCTTCATCAAATCATATGCTACCCCACGGAAACCACATCTGTAGAGTTTATCTAACAGTTTATTATGTGACCTCTCAATTTGTCAATAAATATACTTTCTCTCCGATGGCTCCCCTGATATCTTCTGGATTTTTGAATTAGCACACATAATGACTGGATAGTGATCAGTTATTAAATTCTCGAGAACAATTGCGTTGAGTTGATTGTGTTGTGTATTCACACCTTTAGTAAAAATATGATCAATACAGCTGCCAGTTTCTTGTCGGGTACATCTGTTTATTATCGATAAGAAACCATAAGAAAATATATAAAGTGTTCAAATATTCTTCGACGAAAATTTCATCCGACGAAAGGTTGATATTTATATCTACTGCTATGATGAGTTTTTATTTTTTTCTGTTTTTTGGAGATAGTTTCCAATTTCCTCAATAAAAGTCTCTATATTTACCTTCGGCGATTTGTAAATTGATGTTATCTTCAGATCTTGTTCTTCGTCTCTCAGATTTATTTCAATTGCGGCTATTTCTTCTATCGGAAATATTTTACGAGAATGCCTAATATAAACCACCACGCCTTCATTTCTGTTGTATTTTCCTTCATTGTACACGCAGGTATAGCCGTTCAGATGAAAAAGTCCCACATCATCCAATCGAAAAGCTTCGTTCAGTATGATAACGTCAAACTTATGTTCAAAGGTTTCCAAAAGAAGGCTGAATTCCTCAAAGTTCATTAATAAGCTTCTGATGCTCATATTCATTATTGTTAAATCTTTATCTGTTGTGTAACTTCCTAAATCTTCCAGCCTACCGATGACCTCAAATATGAAATCCTTGTTTTGATATTCTCGTACATTATGTACTCAGAAAAACTCAATCTCCCAATCGAGACAAATTATATCAAAAATTCAAAACAACTAAAATAACATCCCTGTAACACACCACTTAGTTCCCACGAGCATCGTATCATAATAACTCAAAACAATTACTTCATTCAATTTTATTCTATTCTTCTCCATGTATTTTCAAATGTAACTATTTGTGGCCACTCTTTTCAGTATTTTTCGTTGTGGACTTGAATCGAAGTCTCATGCCACTATTGTTCCCCCCTGGTGATTTCCTTTTAATCATAAATTTCTTTTGTTGTTGGTTAATACGTGAGGTGTTGGTTTTACGTCACGACTGTTATCTTTTGTGTTTGCAGTGCCGGGCAAAGGATCGGAATAGATGCATAGAATACTTGGTGTTGGCACTGATTAGATTTTGTTTAAGACTTTCTTGTCGATCAAAAAATCTGAGTATTCGTCCTGCTTTTCATTTCCCCCGAAAGGAGTCGCGCTATTCGTCAATGCCGCAATATTGCCACGACCGATGAATATTGCGTATTATTCCGGAAGTAGCACCAGTACTGAAATCTAGTTTGTCGTTTTGATCTACAAATTTTGGTCACGATTTTTAGTAAGTAGTCGTTACACCAGATATTCTAGGCATCTATGGATCGGAAGATAGATGCATAGAATACCTGGTGTATCGACTCGTTACTAAAAATCGTGACCAATATTTGTAGATCAAAACGGCATCCTAGATTCCAGATTTTGGTCTAGTTCCGGAATAAATCCGCAATATTTATCGGTCGTGGCGCTACTGCGGCAACGACAAATAACGCGACTCCTTTCGGGAGAAATGAAAAGCCGCACAAAATATCACATTTCCGATCGACAAGAAAGTATTAAACAAAATCTAATCAGTGCCAACACCAGGTATTTCTATGCATCTATATCGGAAGTCATTGTTGACAAACACACAACGAATTAACGCACTGTTTTTACTACTGTAATGACCTCATTACGATACTGAAATAGAGAAAATAATGTGCCATTTTAGTCCCTCAGTTAATAATATACTATTTCAATCTTCTATACCAACTTATATCGCTTTGTGTTGGCTATTAAAGGTAAAAATACTCAGTTTCAGATAGTGTGAATCATCAATCCCTAAAAGTAATCCGAGAAGGTAGCTGACACTTCTTTCCTTATTGATTCGATGTGATTTGATAATTTGAAACATATAAGTCTTTTGAAAATATATAAAATTTTAATTGTATCTAGATCGAACCTCATAATCTTTCATTTAGTCGAGCATATTCGATATCATTATTTGCATACAAACTCGAATCGAGAACAGTTACTTGTTGAGGCTTTGACAAACAATCGATAAGATAAAGTAGAAAATATTATTTACTTGCACAGGTGGATTTTTGTACGTGATGCACACGTGAATATGGTTAAGGGTAAGGTTTTTTTATTCAGTCCTTGGGTATAAATCAACATATTTGCAGAATGCTTTTTATGCTGGATTATAAATATGAATAGGGTAAAATAAGAAGTCTTATCCTGACTCGTTTTGCTTCATTTATTGTTTGTTCTTCATAACAATTTGTTTCGGCTTAATGCCATCTTCAGGTTATAGAATCGAATCAATGTAAGTAAAGTGACATAAGTATTTACACTTGTTAGTTTTTGTTTAAATTTGTTTGGAATGGTTTTTATTCTACTTACAACGTTAAAGCTATAAAATATTAACAAATGAGTCAGAATTTGACGAAGTTAACTCACATCAGCGGTATATACTCATAATAAAATAGAATTCAAAATGATATTCTCAAAAATTACATTAAGAAAGACCAAATTGACGTTAATGTATTAGGTAATATTACTTATTAATTGCAATTAAGATTATCCTCTTTCAGTCCAAATTTCTCTTCGTGATTCACGTTTCCATCCGCTTTCCGTTCTGTGCGACTCGATGATTTTAAAAGTTCTCGAAACATTTTGACCTTTCTATGATATAACCTCAAAATTAATTAATATCTCGTTAACGTCAATTTTGTCTTTCTTTATGTAATTTTTGTGAGTATTATTCTAAATTCTATTTTATTATGAGTATGAACCGCTGATGTGAGTAAACTTTGCCAAATTCTGACTTATTTCTTGATATGAAATAGCTTCAACGTTATAAGTAAAATAAAAACCATTCTTGAAAAATTCAAACAAAAACTAACAAGTTTGTAGGTAAACATACTTTTCTCTATTTCAGTATCGTAATGAGTTCATTACAGTATTAAAAACAGTGCTTTAATGAATTCATTACAGCATCGTTTCCAGTAACATTTTTCGTTTTGTGGTTGTCAGCAATGACTTTCGATCCTTTTAAATTTCAGCAGACGTCAATTGACCATATTCATCAGCTATCGGTTGCAGCTTTTTGAGCATCTTTGGGTTGGTACCAATGTGTTATCAATGTCATCGTTTAATGTCAAACGTCAATACTCATTATTTATATTTACAATTTTTGAAGGTTCTATATTTATTTTGAATTTTTGGAAGAGAACAGACATGAAGAAATTCATCTCAAAAAAACACATTCCCATTATTTTCAAACGTCAATCCGTGGGTGGATAGCTCCAAGGATCTTTTCATAGAGCCTATAGAGGAAATTGATTTCGATGAGAACCTATGGGTAGACCAGAGTTTACCCATTCTGACGAAATTTTATTTCGATAATTTTGAAAAGTCCTTGGAAATGCTCAGCTCACCAACTATGTGAAAATATTGAAACTGGTACCTGAAAATATAACTTTATAGCGGTAAAAAAATAATGTTATTTTTGGGATTTGAATCCGTACTACCTTTAGATTATATATGTACCTGTTAATATATATGTATGATGGAAGTATCTGTGGTTTTTTATACATACTCAATACTGAACTAGTGTTTTGGAAGGCAGTCTGTTAGTTTACTTTGGACAGAGGTTTTTCTATATGACTTCTGTCAGATAATTCTTTTCATGCGGCAATGTTGTTATCGACACTTATAATCATCAAAATAGTGTTGTTTGCTGCTGCATCACAAACCTTCGTGACAGTGGATCTCCACAAAAACTTGCTTGTAATAGACTTTTTCAGTCCACTACAGGCGAGGTTTCATCAAAAACGAGTCCATCTTGTCCGAGGATTTTAGATTGTTTTAATTCGCGACTTGGAAATTGGTTCATTACATGGGAGTTTCCATTATATGCGAGTTCATTATAAGTGGACTGTATATCAACATTATCTGCACATTCATAGGGAAGGATTTAGAAATGAAAACAATTATTGAAATTAATACTTTTATATTACTTATATACTTCTTCGATCTAGAGGGGGTGCTTTAGAGAAATTGGGAATCAAACTACAAACTGTCCATATCTTATTCAGTTGGTCCATGGTACTGATGGGAATCGTAGATTTCAGCATATTGAAAATTTTCACTTCACCAATTTTCCTCTTGACATGAATTCTGAGACCTACAAAAATTAAGATATAATAAGTTGAGTAGCAGGAACGTATTAAAATGTACATACTATTTTTCTAGTTGGGCATATACTCACTAGCAATGTCTTTGGTGACTTGTTCTTCCAACTCATTGAGTTGATTATTATTTTTGAGAACAAATGGTGGTATATTGAGATCACAGTCCACCTGCCGAAGTTCATCAACAATGGTGAAACCTCTGTTTGCCATCACAGAATCACCAGGTTCCAGTTTTTGAATAAGGCCACTTTTCAAAACCAAGTCTTTGTCACTGATTCTACCTGGATATATTTCAGACACAAATGACACAAAACCATTGGGACATATGGCAATTAATCCTTTTCCAGTATTTGTGGATTTATAATGCGAATATGTCTGGCTTTGATTATTGTAATCAGATGGTTTTTGGATTCTTATTTCTGTGGCATCTAATATAATTCGTGTACTCGGATAGAGAATGTAACCATTTGTAGCAAGTGCTTTATCCTTTGGAAACCTATGGAATTTTAATTTGGAATCTTTGGCCGAGCTACGGATTTGTCAGTGCTCCACACAACATTTCCAGCCACTTCCAACAATATTGGGGTTGCTGAAATACAGATCATGAACCCAATTGAGGATTACTGTACTCCTTGACATGCTCGATGTACTCAAAATATACCTACACCTTTTTAGAATTCATTTTTACCAAAAATTCAAAATAAATAGCACGTTCAAAACTTCAAAAATTGTAAATATAAATAATGAGTAATGACGTTTGACATTAAACAATGACATTGATAACACATTGGTACCAACCCAAAGATGCTCAAAAAGCTGCAACCGATAGCTGATGAATATGGTCAATTTGGAAATGTCAATTTTCGTATTTCCTATAATTCACACCAACTGCCAAGATGCAAGATGAAAGTCACTAGGATCTATAATTTGAATTTTTCCATTGAATTCCACAAAATGTTAGTGAAATAGAGAAAATATCGTCTAATACTCGTTGCAGAATGCAATTCCAATACTCGTGCGTTCGAAAACTCGCATTCGTATTGGAATAGAAGCCCATTCTGCAACTAGTTTTAGAATATACTATTATAACTTGGCCGCGTGAAGTTGGCGAAAAAATGTCGGCACAAATTCTGAAATAATCCCCAATATTTAGTGCCCAATTTGTGCCCATTTGTGCCGTATGAATCAATTTCAGCACCATTATGGTTTTCGAGATATTGGAGTTGGTAATTTTTGGTGCTAGCTTCACACTTGGCACCAACATTTTTCGATTTCGAAAAACTTTTAATGTCAATATTTAGTGCCCAATTTGTGCCCATTTGTGCCGTTTAACTGACCTCATTATCACTTGTAGTTTTTAAGTTATTTCAGTTTGAATATCTTGGTGCCAGCTTTACACTTAGCACCAACATAATCCAACTTTGAAAAAAATTTTATGCCAATATTTTGTGCCCAATTTGTGCCCATTTGTGCCGTATAAATGACTACCATTCGTAGTTTTTGAGATATTGACTGTTGTTTTTCAGCCGGCGTGAAGTTGGCACCAACATATTCCAACTTTGAAAAAAATTTTCCGCCACTATTTAGTGCTGAATTTGTGTCAATTTGTGCCTTTGAAATGGCTTTGATATCTTGGATAGTTTTCGAGTTATGAACAATATTGTGTTTTATTAACGGCGCCATCTATGGGAAAAAGCAAGTATTGTTTCGCTTCATAATAGGTCAAATATGTCGGCCTCACATATGTGAATTCTGTTACATAATAACTTCCTATGAACTTATAAATAGACCTCTGACTATTAAGCAAACAATTCCTTGCGTTAATCGAACAATCTATCCTTTTCGATGGTAAAAATATGTTGAATCGGGAATTATTTTTTGTAGCAGTCTTTGTAGAACGTCTGAAAAAAGAAGGTTTTCAAAGATTGCAAGAATGCATCGACTTAGTTCCTCCATAGCAATCAAAATGCTCTAAATGCTCCAACGAATTGAAATCAGTCAAAACATTCACCGATTATTTGATAATTGATTGTTATGTGGGAAAACTGATTATCCTCAATGAAATTCAATTAGTTCTGAGCATTGAAAATAAGTCCTATATGCTCAGAGGAGTAGCCAATTTTATTTCCCCAGCTGTAAGTACCGGGATAGGTCATTACACTGCATATTGTAGAAGAAATGATGGCCAGTGGGAGGAATTCAATGACTTATTGAAGGAATATAGAGTTGTTAGGAATGATGTTTCCGTGAACCCTCATCTGCTTCTATATACAATTTGAATATAGCATAAAGCCTTTTTGTCAAAAATTGTTGATAATGTTTGTTTGTTATAAGTATTTATTTATTAATTGTACATAGTGATGATGTAAAGATATGAAGTGTAATAAAAATTTCATTTTTTTTCTATTCTTTCTATTACCTACTGTTACGAACTTTGTATTATTTCAAGTATATCACGAAGAATAACCTTAGTGATGCAATAATTCCTGGGGTGCTTCGGGACTTTAAACTATAATTTGTGTCACAGTTTAAAAAAAACTGATTTTCAACCCGGTTCAATATTCCATCTTAACCTGGGTAAGTTTATCTGGGAGTCTGGGACCAAGCTAAATTCGATTTCAATTAATTCAGAAAGTCCGTAAATTACCAAAGTGAATTAAATTCACCAGTAAACGTCAGATCAGAGAAATCGCCGAATGTGCCGTAGATGCCATATCGGAACGTCCTTCTAATAAAAAAATTTACGGTCACGAAGCAGCCGTTTCAACTAGGCAAGCACGTGTTAGATCGCCCCGTTTGATGTTTGCCGCCACACGCTATCTGCTTTTATGCAGGAAAGTGAATCCATACCAGTAATTGCAATAAAGAATATATTTCTAATTGTATTAATTGAATTTTGTATTCCATATCGAAATATAATATTATTTAGAAATAATATTACTCAACAATTTTCCCGATTCAACATATTTTTACCATCGAAAAGGATAGATTGTTCGATTAACGCAAGGAATTGTTTGCTCAATAATCAGAGGTCTATTTATAAGTTCATGGGAAGTTATTATGCAACAGAATTCACATATATGTGAGGCCGACATATTTGACCTATTATGAAGCGAAACAATACTTGCTTTTTCCCATAGATGGCGCCGTTAATAAAACACAATATTGTTCATAACTCGAAAACTATCCAAGATATCGAAGCCATTTCAACGGCACAAATTGACACAAATTCAGCACTAAATAGTGGCGAAAAATTTGTTTAAAGTTGGAATATGTTGGTGCCAACTTCACGCCGGCTGAAAAACAACAGTCAATATCTCAAAAACTACGAATGGTAGAAATGTCATTTATACGGCACAAATGGGCACAAATTGGGCACAAAATATTGGCATCAAATTTTTTTCAAAGTTGGATTATGTTGGTGCTAAGTGTAAAGCTGGCACCACGATATTCAAACTGAAATAACTTAAAAACTACAAGTGATAATGAGGTCAGTTAAACGGCACAAATGGGCACAAATTGGGCACTAAATATTGGCATTAAAAGTTTTTCGAAATCGAAAAATGTTGGTGCCAAATGTGAAGCTAGCACCAAAAATTACAAACTCGAATATCTCGAAAACCATAATGGTGCTGAAATTGATTCATACGGCACAAATGGGCACTAAATATTGGGGATTATTTCAGAATTTGTGCCGACATTTTTTCGCCAACTTCACGCGGCCTCATAACTTCACTTAGAGTGATTCGATTTCATAACCTGAAGATAGCATTCAGCGGAAACATGTTGTGATGAAGAACAAACAATAAATGAAGCAAAACGGGTGACGATGAGACTTATTATTTTACCCTATTGATTCATTACCCCACAATGGATTTCGTCAAATTTTAGATTATATGAATCCGTGAATCTAATTACTCTATTACTCACACATTCCATTTGATTCAAGAGGAGTTCAGAGTTGAATCTAGGACATGGTATAATAATTAGGTCAATTTAGCAGATTAAGATACTCGATTGAATAGGTACTAGTTTATTACACGAGTACCTAAATCACGCGACAACCTTTAAAATCATATAAATTGTGTATAATGGGGTTATGAGTCGATAGTTTAAATTTTGAAGGGAAATTTCATTTTTTTAGAGCATTTGAATAAAACCTTTTTTCAAAAAGTTGTTTTGCTTTCAATTAATTTTTTACTTTTTAGTCATTTCTAAATATTCTCGGCAAGCACTTTCGATACCCATATTGCAGAAGTGCATAAAAAATAACTATTTCGCCGTGTTGGATGTTGCGCCATATTGGATTTAGAATACCGTCACATTATTTTTCGAGTTACTCTCAACAACGCCTTTCATTTGATACCCATATCTTAGAAGTGCATCAAAAATAACTATTCCGCCATCTTGGATGTTCCTCCATATTGGATTTAGAATGACCTCAACCTTATTTTTTGAGTTAATCTCAACAAGCCCTTTCATTTGATACCCAATCATATCTATGTTGCCTAATTCTATTTTGGAGATACTGCTTCGTCTGTCCTATATAACTTTTCCCGCAATCTAGGATTCGGAGGCAATTCGACCACATTCGTCGATAATACGCCGGGGTAATTCTTCCAGAGAGGCGCATTACTTGGCAGATTGCAAGCAGCGTTACAGAGAGGTAAGGGGTGAAACAAAATAAAAAAAATAATTATCTGTGGTATTGATCAGAAGCTAAGAAGATAAAGGATTATTACTAGGATATATTGAAAAATTCTTAGCCTACTATAGAACCAAAGAAAATTTCAATGTCAAAATATTTTATTACTCAACATATTCTCCTTCTAATCCATTTTAATCCATTTACGACAGCGAACCTGCAACGTCTCTAGACCTTTAAAAAAATTTTTTTTTTTGCTCTGCAGACCAGTCCTTCACAGGTTTTATTACCTCTTCGTTGGAAGAAAATTTACGACCTTTTAAACTTTTTTTCAGTTGAGGAAAGAGATGATAGTCGAACGGATCCAAATCTGGTGAATAAGGGGGGTGTTCTAGTAATTCTAACCCTTAATCACGAATTTTTTGCATGGCAACATGAGATTTGTTTACTGGGGCATTGTGCTGTGGAAACAAAATACCTTTGGATAGCTTTCCGCCTCTTCAATCTCCAGTTATTGTTCTACCCTTATCCAAAAAACTGAAGCAAGAACTTTTCAGCAGATTTTTAGACACGAAACTTTTTAGGTCTTGGAGAACCAGAGTGTCACCATTCCATCGATTGTTGCTTTGTTTCTGGATCGTAGAAATGTACCCAAGTCTCATCCATAGTAACAATTCGGTTAAGGAAGTCTACATCGTTTTCAAATCGAGCACAGATCGAACGCCATGCTTTGATTTGGTCAACATTCAAACATTTGGGGATCCATTTTGCAGATAATTTTTTCATGTCCAAATTGACGTGAACTATATGATGAACGCGTTCGTATGAAATCTTCAGTGCTTCAGATATCCGTTTTAGCCTAATTCGACGATCTGATAAAATCATGTCATGAACTGCATCGACATTTTCGGGGACTGACACAGAAACTGGCCTTCCCGAGCGGTCATCATCTTCAATGGAAAATTTACCTCTTTTGATGTTTGCAGTCCAATTTTTCACGGTCGCATTCGAAGGACATCGATCCCCAAGGGTATTAAGCATATCTTCGTAAATCTGCTCACCTTTTAACCCTTTTAAATACAGGTACTTGATGATGGCTCGAAACTACAATTTTTCGATTTTTACAATATCGGTGTACTTTTTTTTTATTTATTGCGTAACTCTGGTTTACTTTTTTGACGTCGAACTCTACACTGACACTTCTAATAAGTTATTGTTCGTTGATATGGTATCGCAATATTTTTTTTATGCATGGAACTGGTCTAGGCTAACTAATAAGCCAGTCGCCTTCAATTTTTGGACTCGTTCCTCAAGTCACATCTATGTTAGAGCAACATTGTGATTGTGGGGGAATCAGCTCATCAGGAAACGAAGAATTTGACGATTTATTTTGTTGGGACACAAGCTTCCATGCAACTCTATCCTGATGACGCTATTGCAAACCTGCCGATTTAATGCCACCAAAAATGAATGTTGTTTGATAAGAAAAACTGAAAACCTCAGCTTCAACTCTAGATTAACTTAACAGTTCTGACTGAAAGTATTTTGACGCAAAAAGGCGACTAGGTACTAGGCCAAATGCCGAGTATTTTTCAAGATGATTCTGGTATGGCATTCTTGCAGATTATTTTGTCAGACATGAAGGCAATGGATGAAATGCAAAAAAGGAATTTCTAAATGGAAATATTGCGGTGGCAGATCGAAAACTATATGTCCTGAATCACTGTTTCTAGCGAGCACTTAATGTAGATATAGGAACCACCAAGGTGGTCCCAAATAAATAGTGCATTAAAAGATTCATTAATAAGATCCTCAGTGAGAGACTTGTCCATGAATGACAGATTAGTACTTTCGCTGTGGTATCTGCCAGCGGATGCCAGAAAATGAGGATAATTTTCACATAATTTTAAATGTCTCCCTATAATTTTTTATTCATTTTTCACATTTTAATATTTTCTTGTTGATTCATTGAATGATGACAATATCTAGAGCCAATTTTTCGCAAAAAAACACCCATCTTATAGAAATTCTGGAATCTGTCTGAATTATTATCTTTTTCACGCATCATGTCGAATCTCCAATATTTCAGTAATAACACTAATGAACATATGTATCCAGGATCATGGAGGATTGCTGTAACAGCCGATGTCAACGTTTTTTAACAGTTGTAAAAATTTGTTCGACACCTGTTTTTCGTTGGATTCTTGAATTGGAATCTACTTATAAGATTGTTCAACTCACAAGTAGGATGAACGAGCGCCGAAAAACTCGCAACAAATTCAGAGGTGGAATGTAATATTCGGAAAAATACTGAAAATTCATATTTTTCGATGGTATTTAGAGAAATCTAGATTCCAGCAGATCCTGTGCAAAATTTTGTGAACCAACTTTTTCTGTTAATCGAGACTTGAAACAACTAGACCAAAGACTACACTAAAGAGTGTCGATTTGATCTACAATTTTTGGTCGCGTTTTTCAATTAGAATTTTTACACCGAAATTTCTATAGAATAACTGCACATGTGCAGATCTCGATTCTTATCGCAGCCTAACCTTCAATTTTCTTCAAAAATTAATAGATCTGTTTTAATAAATCTTCGTCGAAGGAGTCAGTCTCGAAATCCATGTCTGCTGGGAAAGGTACTGCCCAAATCGGAACTTCTACATGTGTCACTTGCTTTCGAATGGTAAGACGTCGCATAGCAAACTGAAACTGGTAGCAAATTAGATTATTTGTGAGAGCCCGTTCATACCTACTCACAGCCGAAAAACGATCCCAAAGGGTCTGCAGCAGCCTTTATGTCAGTATAAAATCGAATCTATAAAGAGATCAAAGATCTCCAGATGAACTGAAAACGTTTCTTAAACTTGTAATAAATCGGATGAAGCCACACTTTCTGCAAGTGTTAATGTATTACCATTAAACATCAACCTACGTATGTAGTCTTCAATTTCTTCGCACAGAGGTATCTTAAACGGTTGTTTATGTTATGCGAATTATTATTGAAACGCGTTATGCAGTTTAAGATATAAAAGGCATCATTAGTATATTAGTAATTCCACGATATTCTGCTGTCCCTCAAAGCTGCTACCAATTGACAATTCCTTTATAGATTGTAAAAAAAATGAGAGAGCTTCATCAACTGAATTGTTCAGTAATTAGGCTGCTAGTCTCACTTTCATTTGTTCTCTTCAATAATAGGGATAAGAAGTGCGTATATTTCATTGGTGGCAAAGAGTAACAATGTGAGTCCAATCAACAACTCGAACTTGGGTATCTTCATGTTCCATGTACGAGCAGGGAAATGCTCGTCCAGGTGACGGATAGGAGGTGGCCTGCAGGAAAATAGAATCGGCTCCTTGTGCTTAAAAAATCAACTGGTAGCGTTTTTAATACCTTGCCGCGGACCAACTTCTCCTTCCCGGCTGTAGTATCGTGGCCAAGCGATTGTACCAGGATAACGATGCCAGGTGGGATCCCGTGCTCACCTCGGGACCACCCTGTAATACCAATACTCTTTGGCTGTCTGTGGTCATGTCTCGCGGGCCAATGGAGTGTGGGGGGGGGTCTTGGCTTGACCGCCTAGACCGAGAGGAAACAACCTCATTAAAAATTCCAAATCCACGGTGCGAAACCAGGCCAATGGATGCATGGCTAGATAGAAGACTAATCTCCACTGGTTTCAACCTTGGAGCATCAGGGGGAACTCTTCAGACCCTTGCTTTTCGTGGGACCAAATACGGAACTGAACAAAACAAAAAAAAAATACCATTCTCGAAACATTTAATGTAGGGAATACACCAACTTTTGTCACGAGAGCGAGAGAAGAGGTCCTGGGCGTGAAAATTGTCAACGTCGCTGCCAGGAAGAATATCACTTCGTGGAGAGTGATGGATGAACCTTCACTCTCTGATCATAGAATTATCGAGTTTGAGGTGGAGGAAGATACTACCTCGCCACCCCTGATTCGTAATCCTAGAAAGACAGATTGGTTTCTTTATAGGAGCCATCTGAAAAATAATTTAGACCAAATCGAAATAGGGCGGGGAAAAACACCGTTTTTACAATTTGGAGCAACATGTTGAGTAAGTAAGCGAGGCAATGATGGAGGATTTTCACTCCAGCTGCCACTGACCAAGGCTCGATCAAGTAAAGAAGCTCCTTGGTGGAATGACAACCTGTTAAACCTCCGAAAGGAAGTCCGTCGGCTCCTTAATGAAGCCAAACGAGACAGTAACTGGCAATGGTACACTGAGAAACTTACGCAGTACAACAAGGAGATCAGGAAGGCCAAAAGACTTAATTTCCAAGCCTTTTTTGAAAGTATCACTTCCCGTCATGGCAAAAGGGGGAACAAACCCCACTATATCGCTTAGAAGGTCAGATGGTTCGTACACTGAAGGAGAGAAAGAACGATCCATTCTTCTTCTCGAAACACACTTCCCGGTTAGTGAACCAAAAAGTAATAGTATAATAGCAATGAAGCACATTAAGAAATGAGAGATTAACGTGACCCACCTTCCCGAAGGCTTAATGGCCACGGCCACCATTAGGCCCGGGATTTGGATACGCCAAATCAGCGCGATCCGCCTTACGACGTCTCTCCCAGTCCGGCTTTGGCCCCCAAGACCTAGACCCTCACTGGTAAGAGCGAGGCACTATCCAACCTCTGGTAACTCTGCAGGCCACCACCCGAGTTGATACTCGCAACTCACACGGCGAGAAGAAGAACTTCTCTAGCCCAGCATGCGGGCTTTCAACCACTGCCACTACGAAACCAAACCCAATAGGGCGGACAGGATTGCTCCTGCGGGCACGCCCTTCCGTAGTACCATCATAGCGTCATGGTTTGACATGCTGCGGGAACGCATTCCCTAGCAATTAAGGGTCTTGGGAATCCATGCCTTGCTGAGGCAAGTTCGGGATCCTGTGCGGGGTAACCACTCCCCGTCGATCCCCACTGGAATCAAAACATCCTGAAGTGCCAGAGCCGCGCTCCGACCCACCCCTCTTAGCACTCCAACGGTGAATCTTTCTACCAGTGGTGATCGCCCTGCACCTAGCCAATTACCTTCTACTATGATTTCCGGGGAACGAATCCCTCAAAGAGTCTCAAGCTTGACGGGCCGCTTTCCACTTAGGAAAGACAGCCCTCGAGAAATCTTCCATACGTCCATACCTTTCTTCAGCGGCGATAAAGTGAGCCAACCCGCCGTCCTCATTTACTCCTCTAGCCATCCCCTCAAGTATAACCATTCTCTCTACTTGGTACTCTGTGCAGTGCAGTGCAGTAGCACATGCGACGAAGTCTCAATCTCGCCACATATACATCTATCGCTCTCACTGAGACACCTTCTGTACAAAAATTCATTCAGGCTCCCATGACCCGTAATGAGGTATCCCAAAAACAAGCCAGGGAAGAACCACTCGTTCTCTCCGGCAAAGTTCACACAAGGAATGAACTTATGTGTGACTCGACCTTTTTCGCTATCATTCCATCTCTGCTGCCACACTTGCCTCAGTGTTTATTTCATCCCTCTTATACATTCAGTGGGATCTTCCCTTTCAGCAAAAAACTTTCTATCAAATTCATCCAAAGGCAGTCCCCCCTTTAGCCTGACTCGATCACCCATGTCTACAGCCACAAGATCCCACGGTGGCTTGCCAAGAAGCACATTCATTGCTTCGGTGGACACTGTTCTTCACACCCTCAAGCATGCACTCAGTACCAGTTCAATTCGTCCCTAGCATACCCGTACGTCATAGCTTTATTCCATATTTCCACACCATACATGGCACATGCTTGAAACATGCCACCATATATCACTTCCATAGCCTTTTTTTTCAACACCCATTCTTTCTTAAGGACACGCCCCATGCATCCCGTTAGCTTAGCCAACTTTGTCCTTACATCCGAGAAGTGCCCAGAGAATCTGAACCCTTCTTCTACCCTTACACCCAAGTACTGAGTACTCCTTACATAACTAACAGCTTTATCATTCAGACGTACGTTAGGTGGCCTATTTGCGGCCAACTTTCCTTTCATCAACATGCAAACTGTCTTCTTTTCAGAGACAGTTACACCGGCCTCGACAGCCCACTTGCTCAAGATATTCATACTACAATTCGCCCTCTGTTCTACCTGAAGGCGACTGCTCCCATTCACAATGAAGAGCACGTCGTCGGCATATATGCTAAGACCTCGCACCCTTCCACATTATACGACCCAAGCATGTCGTCGAGACAGATGTTCCACATTTTAGGGCCCGCTATAGACCCTTGTGGACACCCTCTCGTTACCTTTCTCACTATACTTTCATGCTTCCCAATCACTCTCACTTCTCTTTGTGAGAAGTAACTTTCCCATAGTGCAATTTCTTCGCATTCGACCTCATTCAATCGGTTCAGAATATACTTCCATTCTAGGTGGTCCAAGGCCCCCTTAAAGTCGACAAATATGTCAAGGACATATTTGTCTGGTGACTCCCTAACCACCTTCTCAAACATCAGCCAGGCGTCGACAGTAGATCTTCCTTTGGTAAAGCCATACTGCCTCGCACTGGTTTCTCCAATCTTACTTTCCAGTCTATTAACCATCAATCGCTACAGGATCTTACCCAAAACAGAAAGGAGGCAAATCGGCCTGTATGAACCCACCTCGTCCCTGGGTTTATCCAAGGATTTCAGCAGGACCACGACCGACGCCACCCTCCACCTTTCAGGAAATCTCCCCTCAGCCAGAATTGTGCTGTACATCGACAGCACGAAGTCAAGCACACTTTTCCACACAGCCTTAGCCATCTCAGGATATATCCCATACATATCTGGGGATTTCCCATTCTTCTGCCTTCTGACAGCCTCATCTACTTCATGCATACTGAGCTCCTGTGACTCATACACTCTTGCCACTCCCCCGCCAGTTCTCTCTTCATTCGCCCTGGGGAAAAACCCGTTCAAAAAAGCATTCATTGTTTCATTCCAAGTCTTTGTCACGAGTGTGCCTTCTTTCACTCCGCATATCTGAGGCCTATGCCTCCTACCCATGCATACTTTGTACACCTCTCCCCATGGATTGGTGTTTCCCTCGTATTCAACGAACTTCTCTCAGTCTCTCTTCTTGCACTCAAGTATTTCTCTCTTATACAAGCGTCTGAGACTGAGATAACTCGCCTTAGCTCTTTCATTCGGTCTTTCTTTCTCTCTCTCTGATATGCCACTCTCGCCTTTCTCACCTGTGTCTTTCTCTTACTCAGAGCAGTCGTCCACCAAGCCACCTTTCCTGGGGTAGGATCTGGTCTCTTCAACATATTCTCGTTGACACTCGTGATCCAACTTTCCATTTTGCATACCTTCTCTTCAGCTGTCAGACCTTCATAATGGTGTAAGCCAAAATTCTCAGCCTCAAGCCTAATGAGTCCCATATATCTCTCCCAATCAACTCCCCTTATCCGCCATTTATTTCCTACCATCCTTTGCTCATTCATACCCCCAAGCCTTCCCAGAGTAATGAGTATACCGTTATGGTCACTAATACTCCAGTCTGGCTTGACACACCACGTTAGTGCGTACCCATCATCAAGTCTTTCATTCACGAGAGTCAAATCTATATCAGATTCTCCTCCCAGACCACTGGAGGTATACCATTCGGATCTTTCATTCACCACCAGGAGCTCTTTTTCCCTTATGAACTCCTCAATCATTACACCACTCTGCACTCTTGGCCCATACGTACCCATCCCCTCGCTATGCCACAAGGAGGATGTTGCATTCACGTCCAATCCTATGAGGATTGAATTGTTACCTATCTCGCCTAACAGTATCTCTATATATCCCAAGTATGGCTCTATTTCATGACTATACTGGCAATAGACTGATGCCACATATCCCTCATAATGCTCACTTCTGAACCATACACCCCATAGTCGTCAGACAACTCAGGTACGGGTACGACGTCACCACCATGGTTGTTAATCACGATGGCCGCCCCACCCGACCTAGAACCATACACTCGGAATGCACTAGGAAAGCCATGCACCCATCCATGCCATGGCTCCTGCAGTATACATACGCTCAACCTTTCACGCATCATACATTCACCAATTTCACTCATGATGCCGTAGCATCTTTGCCCATTCAACTGCGGGATTTTCAGACGAGTCATGGCACCATTACTCATCCTAGCCCTTAGCCATTGTTCTTTCTCTTTGTAGAAGGGACAATTGGTACTTATCGTACTGTGCCCCTCCCCAGTCTTTCCTTTCGCCCTGCACGTTCGGCACGATTCAACCTCTTTGCAATCTTTGACGACATGCCCCTCTTTTCTACACTTTCTGCAAGCCTGTGTTTTCAGCTTGCAATCTTTCACCAGGTGCCCGATCTCCAGACACCTGGTGCTTCAATGAAGCACACCAAGAACTCCCGCAAGGAGGACTGGAACATTGCTAAGAATATATTCACAAGGCAACGACTTGAATGGGCAGTAAGCACCTTTCAGCCGTAAAAATCCCCAGGAGTGGATGGGGTGTTTCCGATACTCCTGCAGAAAGGAGTGCAGGAGATCCTTCCTCATCTACTGAATATCACAAGAAGCAGGTTAGCATTGGGTCAAATTCCCGAAAAGTGGAGAAGGGCGAAAGTAATCTTCATTCCCGAAGAAGGGAAAAAGGACGGGATTGACCCTCGATCCTTCAGACCCATTTGCCTAACATCCTTTCTTCTTAAAACGATGGAGAAAGTCGTAGATAACTACATAAGAACGGATCACCTGGATCGAAAACACCACTTCACAATTGTCAGTATGCTCACTCTGAATAACGAAGAAATCGCCATTTGTGCCTTCCTGGATGTATCTGGGGCCTTTGACAACCAACACACGTGTCTGTTAGAGATGCACTTGAGAGGCGAGGAGTGAATAATACCATATTAAAATGGATGTATGAAGTGTTAACGACGAGGATAGCTGGGACATCGATGAGCGAGGAATCCGTCTCCGTCAAAGCTACTCGTGGAACACCTCAGGGTGGGGTGTTATCCCCCTTCCTATGAAGCCTGGTAGTGAATGAACTTCTGCACATGCTAACGGAGCTTGGCTTCGAATGGGTAGGCTATGCTGACGACATAGTACTAATATCACGTGTGCATACTGGTGTGAGAACGTATTATTTTGTGCTCTTGCGAAATTTCCAATTTTGTGTGATTTTCAACTGAAGATTGGTCCATTTCCAGTTCAATTATGAGTTAAACCCTCCAGTTGAGTATTCATACTTCTTTTTTATGCGTTGATACCTAAACTCATTCATTTGAACATAAGTGTTCGGTTTGCTTTCCGCGATCTCGTTCTGTGTACGACGGGTTGCGCACCTATACGCGGCATTTGCATAATATAGTATTCCTGCTCTTGACACTTATTTTCCCTGCCCGTGGCCTTCCCACTCTGTCGAAGTCTTCCTTACAGGCCCAAGGAAGTGAATAGTAAATTTTGTGTTTCCCGATTCCTATACCGCGCTTCAATCTCAGAATGCCACGTAGTTGCAATAGTTGTAGCAAACAAATTATCGACTCTAATTTCTCCGCGTTCTGTACCAAATGCAAAAAATCTTTCCATCCTGAGTGTGTCAACTTGGGAATCAAAGAACTGGAGCTCCTGAAGGGGAGTAAGGGAATATGGTGCTGTCCAGCCTACTCTTCTAGTGAGCGCCTTCTCCGCAGCAATTCCGGTGGCTCTCGTGCTGTTTCTCCTGTGCACGTCACATGTCCGCCGCCACTATGAGACCCGTCGGAGATGTATCTTACTACCAAACACTTTGAGCTTCTGATGAGCGAGATGCGCAAGATGACGGCCAGTTTAGATCGTGTCGAGAAAAGGCAGGACGATCTCATGGCTCGACCTGTGTGCCGCCACTGTCGACAGTCACACCGAAACTCTAATTTCGCATAAATCTGAGATTGATTCTTGCAAGCGCGAAATAGCTACCATGAAAGATACTCAGATTGCAGTCAGTGTGAACATCTCATCTTTGTCGGACAAAATCGATTATATTGACTCGAGGACGTCTTCTGCCGATGACTCGAGGGAGGTAACGGTTCCGGAGGTTATCGATCGTGTTAAACGCTCATTTAATCTGATCATTTCCAACGTTCCCGAATCCGATGAAGCCACTGACACTGCCATCGTTTCGAAGATTTGTGATCTCATTAGCGCATCCTCCAGCAGACACATTTCCAACGCAGTCAGACTGCCGTCCCGAGACAGGAATCGGCCCCGTTGGATGAGGGGTGTCCTTCACCAACCCCGAGGCGGTTCAGACGATTCTTAGGAGAAGGAACTCAATTCTGGGTAGCTCTCAATACCGTTCGGTTAAAATTCAGGACGACAAAACCAGAGAGCAGTTGTCCCAGCTAACATCGTTGATAGCAGAGCTGAGGGACAGATCAACCGCTGGTGAACCAAATCTCACCATCAAATATATGAAAGGAAACCCAAAAATCCGGAAAATCGTCAGCATTCCACCTCCACCTAACAGTGTGAAATCAAAAAACTAGGTAACCTTAACTCTTGGCCCATCATATATACAAACTTACAGTCCTTGTCATCGAAGCACTCTGAAATTCTTGTCTATAACCAGTTACACAAGCCTCTTCTTATATTCATAGCTGAGACTTGGCTTCGTCCGTCGATTCCTGATTCGGTTGTGCTGATCCCGGGTTACACTTTCTACAGGGCCGACAGTCGGGACACACTCGGCTATCAGGGTGTTTGCATATATGTCAACAAGCACATAACCGACTCTTATAAGGTTGAAACTATACATAATAATTGGACCGACATCGATAACATTTTCCTGAAAATTTCTACCAACCAATTTTCTGTGTTTGTTGGGTGTGTTTACCGACCACGCCCATGTCCACATCAGTTGCGCCAATTTTCTCTCCTCTGCGTCCAGAACCTATGACAACATTTTCATCACAGGATACTTCAATTGTCCCGACCTGAGCTGGCCAATTGTTATGTTACCCCCTGCGTCTTCTCCATCATTTCCCTACGCCGAATTAGTTACTAACTCTCGTTTGCAACAGCTTGTAAGACAACCCACCAGATTCAGAGGGAGTCCAACTCCATCCCTCCTGAACTTAGTGTTCGTCTCTGACCCTCTGCTCACATCTGATCTCAGCGATCTGCAACCCTTTGGTGAATCTGATCATGTCACACTCTCCACCGAATTGCAGTTTCGTTCATCAAATGTCAGTTATCTTGATATAGAAAACAATAAAGAGGGTCGATTACGAGAACATCTCCGCTGAGTTGACGAAATTGGATTGGAGCCCCTTGCTTCCATCTCACGTTAGCGTGGACAAGCAATGGAAGACCTTTACGAGTCTAATAAACGACATCGTCTCATCCAACACCCGGGTTGTAGTGAAGAGGTGGAATCCTCTGAAGCCTTGGATTAATGATCACTCATTGAACCTGGTCAGGAAGAAAAAATCTCTCTGGCAAAGATACTTGCGAACTCGATCCGCACAGGACTTCGCTGCGCATCGTAATCATTCAAATTATGTATCTGCTTCCTTGCGGAATTCGAAGAAGAACTTTGAGAATGGACTGGCCTCATCTAAGAACAAGAAGAAATTCTTCAAATACGTAAAATCATCTTTGAGCACCAACGTGAGCGTTCCGATCGTCAGGGACGACGCTGGCAACTTAAGTTGCGGCTTTGAGAAGACGGCAGACATCCTGGCGAAATCATTTTTTCAATCCTTTTCCCCCGAGCCGCCAAGTCCATGTCCAGTCCCACAGTTTCCTCGTTGCTGCTCAGAAATTCTAGATGTTGAAATTAATGAAGCAATGGTGGAGCATCACCTATATAAGCTCAACATTTCTTCTGCTCCTGGTAGCGATGGAATTACACTTTTCCTTCTTAAGCGTTGTGCTTGTGCCCTATCCGTCCCCCTCACCATCATATTTCGCAAGTCCATGACTACAGGTTCGCTTCCCTCGGATTGGCTTTTCGCTACTGTGACCCCCATCTACAAGAAGCTCTCCTCTGAAAACTATATAAGCTTGCTGTCTACCGTTGCAAAGGTACTAGAAAAGATACCCAACTTTTTGGGTTTTCTCTTTCCAATGGTCTTATTCCTGACGAGCAGCACGGTTTTGTTCCTGGGCGCTCTAGACAACAAATCTCCTATTATGCATAACCGACTGGACAAAAGCAATTGACTCCGGTCAGCCAACGGATGTCATATATCTGGATTTCTCCAGGGCTTTCGAAAGAGTCCCGCACAAGCGTTTACTGGCAAAGTTGGAGCACATTGGTGTTCGGGGAGGGCTGCTCGATTGGATTAGAGCTTTTCTGTCTGGCCGTTCATACCGCGTGCGCGTCGGCGATGCGCTCTCTTCATCCGCATGGCCTGTACTATCTGGTGTCCCTCAGGGTTCCGTTCTGAGGCCTCTTCTCTTTCTTGTTTATACCTCAGACCTTCCACATCGTTTTAAATCCACCATGTCACAGTTTGCCAACGACATTAAACTCTACAATAACCCTATATTGAATCACGCTGATCTTCAGGCAGACTTTAACATCTTGAGTGAATGGTGCAAATAATGGTTGCTTCCCCTTAATATAAGTAAATGCTTCGTTCTTCACATAGGTAAAAACATCCCTCGACTGCGTTACACCTGCATCAGTGCTGAATTCTTGTCTCCCGTATCCCAGATTGAGGACCTTGGCGTTACCATTTCAGATGATCTTAGTTAGTTAGCCCACATTGAACGCATCTCAGCCAAAGCAAAACAACTTACCTATATGTTCCATAAATCCTTCAGGGGCTGCGACGACCGTACTTTCGGGATCATCTTCAAAACTTACGTCCGACTAACGCTGGAGTATGCTGGTCCAGTATGGTGGTGTTCCACGAGGGCTGCCAGCAATGTTCTCGAGTCCACACAGCGATGGGCTACTCGTGCTCACTATGGTCCATTTCGACCTCCATATGAGCAGCGACTTTCTGCAATGGATTCGACACTCTTCGAGGAGAGACGTGTGCGCGGTGACCTGATCTTCTCGTTTCGAGCCATGCAGGGCCACTTCGGCGGAGGTGTTCGCAGTGTGTTTCCTCTGAACAGGAATAACCTGCGTGGGCATAGTTTCAAACTTAAGCGTGAAAACTCCAGGTCCTCCCAGCGTCAATACTTCCTCTCCAATCGTAGGCCGGAGACACACTTGGCGTTTTTTTCTGATCGGATATTTTGCCGTCGACGGTACAACAAAATTGGAGCTTACACACTGGATTACACACTGGGCAGTAAAATATCCGTCTCAAGTCACAACCACACTACCTCCGCCAGTCAATTACTGACACGCAGCACTGTAGACTGGACGACGAGTGTGTAACCTTGCATTCGGTCACGTAGGCCACTGCTGGGGGTAGTCGGTAGAAAAACCGACGAATGTAGTGGCAGCGGTCGGCTGCATTTCTACCGACGGCGTTAAAAAATCCGATCGTCCTTTTTTCCGCCGAATGTGTACGTCGCCATAAGATCCCATGCGCCACTTCTGGTACGGCGTCGACGGCAAAATATCCGATCGGAAAAAAACGCCAAGTGTGTCTCCGGCCACAAATGGAACCGTCTGCCTGAGTCCGTGGTGCGATCGTCCTCGGTCAACGCTTTCAAGAACAGTTATGACAGGTGGAGGTCCTCACTGTGATGAGCTCCCGCGGGGGTGACCATGTTGTGCTGTATTACATTTGTTTTCATTTTTTTTGTATATGATATTTCAATTTTCGCTTGCATTTTTCTAGTTATCCGCACCTGTTTATGTACTTGTATGTGATCTATTATTTAGTGTACCCTCGAGTTTATAGGCTTGTTCTCAACTCGAATTAATTATGTAATAAATAAATAAATAAATTGAAGGCAAATTCGATGGCACTCTCTGCGACCTATTGCAGAAGGGCCTTGAGCTGTGGTGCTTGTCAGTGGGGCTGAACATCAACCCAACCAAGACCAAATTAATTCCGTTCACTCGAAAGAGAAAACTTCCAGTCATAAAAACGTTAGCATTAAACGGAAATATGTATCTTGGAGTGGGGGTATGAAGTCAAATACCTAGGAATAACACTAGATAGCGAACTTCTGTGGAATAAGCATGTTGATAATGCTAATGGCAGAGCTACAAGAGCTCTGATGGCGTGCAGGCGTCTATGCGGCAGGAATTGGGGCTGTAACCCAAAAATACTGCGATATAAGTATATATATATTCTTTTGAAAGAGAGAATTACGTACTCTTTTGTAATATCAAACAATATATGGCCTATTATGGCACGTGTGAAGAAATGGCGACAAGGAACAGATTGTATAAAAGAATCAAATCTGTTTCCCGCTCCAAATCTGCGATGGATGTACGTCATGATTTTAAGAGCAATAGTCACATATGGGGCAGTAGCCTGGTTGGCTAAGGCAAGTCAGGTAAGTACGAGACAAAGTACAAAGGCTTGCCTGTGTGTGCATCACGGAAGCTATGAAAACGTGCCCAACCAGGGCGCTTGAGATCATCACAGACCTCACACCTCTACATCTAGTGATTGATAGGGTAGCCCATGAGGCTATCCTAAGAGTATCTAAAGAAGGAGTAGGTAATGAGAAAGTCAGGTTTCAGAGAGCTTGGTCTTCTCTGAATGACTACATCCCATCCCAAACCTTCCTAGTGATGTAATGATCAAGAAAGTAAGCACTGAGAAGAACTTCATTACAATGCTAAGTAAAAGAGAGGATTGGGAAAGGGAATACACCAACTGCAATCTCAGAGAAAATACAATGAAATGGTATACAGATGGTTCTAAAACCACTACAGGAGCTGGCGCTGGGATTTACGGGACAAGTACCAAGTGTGCACTATCGTACAGGCTCCTGTACAAGCGTTCTTCAGACGGAAATACTTGTAATCGGAAGATGTCTAGATATAAATCTAGAAAGAAACTATCAGAAGTGCTATTCATACAGATAGTCAAGCTGCTATCAAAGCACTGAGCTCTTACGTCATTGACTCAAAGCTGATTTGGGAGTGCCAAAACAAAGTCAATGAGGTAGGCAAGAAGAATAAGGTCTTTTTAATCTGGGTTCCCGGTCATTCGGAAATCGTAGGAAACGAAGAGGCCAATACACTGGCCAGAAAGGGCGCACAAACGCCACTCACTGGCCCAGAACCCTTCGGTTATATAGGAAAATGCACCTATAAGAAGGAGTTTATGCTGAAGAAGAAAACCGATAGAGAAAAACTCTGGCGGAATCTCCCAGGGATGGATCACTCCAAAAAGTTCCTCCGGAACTTTGAAACTGCTAGATCCAAAAAATATGTGGATCTCAGTAAAAACCAACTTCACCTACTCACGGGCTTTCTCACAGGACATTGTCGCCTGAAGAAGCATCTGTTGAGATTGGGTTTATCGGACACTGATGAGTGTAGATCCTGTGGGGAGGAGGGAGCAACTCCTATTCACCTGGTTACGGAATGCTATGCCATTGCAAGCCAAAGGAAAGAGTGCTTTGGACAAGAAACTTGTAGAAGGGGGGAGTTATCCTCCTTGAAGCCGTCCCAGATACTGGATTTCATCCAATCTCTGAAACTGGAGGGCCAGCTGTAGGAGGCTGTCAGGGACACAATAGACCTTAAGGTCGCAGTGGACTGTAACCCATTTTCACTATAAACTATATAAAACACTATATATCTTCAAGCCTTAGCAACAGAGAAAGTGCGTTTCTGACATTTTTCAACAGATGGCATGAGTCCGGAAATAAAAAACTGAAAAGCGAGTAACTGGATGTAAAAAATGCAATGTAGACTTGGAGGAGTTCACGTTAGTAGTAGCACTCAAAGGTGCACCTCTTATTGTTTTGTACACTCTGTCACCACCATATAGGTCAAAGAGATTTTTTTCTGTGATCAGTTATGTAATCTGTTAGAGTTTTTGTATCAGCCAGCCATAGATATAATACTGTGTGGAGACCTCAATGTTGATCCTGTGCGAGATCCTATTCTTTTTTCTGAAATAACTAATATTTTTGCAAGTTTCAACATGAAGAATATGGTCAATGAAAAGACTCGGGAAAATGATACCTCAGATTACATATTTACGAATATTCCATCAACAATCAATGTAATTGATGTACACTTTTCTGATCATAGGGCTCTCCTCCTAAACATCATTTCTGATAAACCAAACACTGTTTATTGTGAGAACCGTAGAAATTTCAGTGATTATTTTTGCGACCCAAATATCGACCAATAGAATTGCACCATTCGACGTCGCATGGTACAACCTACATGGTATTATACTGATAATTTTTTGAAAATTTTCTCTGGTAGTTGCTATATATAAAAAACAAAACATGATCCAGTCAAATTAATCACACGTCAAACTGACAGGTTGAATTCAATTGTGAAAATTGGAGATTTTGCATGAAAATGAGTCGATTTGGAGTTTGTTCTCTGTCCACCATCGATAAAAAAGTCAAAGGAAATGTTCCCATTAATACGGAGAAGTCAAAAAAAAACAGTTTGGAACCAATTTACTACTTTTTGTACTGAGAGGGAATACACATTGAGTGCTGAAACGAGTGAAGCGCAATTGGCAAACATTATGAAAGATTACGCTTACAATATGAAGATAATGGATGGAGAAGACTATAAGGAAGGTACAATAAAAACAATGTGGAATCAGACTGCAAAATTACTTCAAGAAAAGTATTTGAACGATTTCGACATCAAAATCAACCCATTTTCGGATGCTGCATTCAAGACCGCTCGAGGAGCTCGTGATGCCAAGCGTAAGGCTTTACAATCTATTCCGGAAAAACGGAGGGCAAGTGCAGCAGCGTTGGAGGAAAAAGATTGGGATGCAATGACCACTGTTTGGGACGAGGAAACTCCTGATGGCCTCCAGAAAAAATTATTCATGATAATATCTGTGGAATTGGCTTGGAGAGGTGGTGAGGGCAGCATGGCGTCAATACATCACTTCAAGGCAGAACAGCGAAATGACGGGGAAACAACTGGGAGAATTGAATACAATCCAATTTTCAGCAAGACCACACAAGGTGGTGATAAAAAATTATCAGACAGCAAGTGGCTGGTGGAGAATCGGGAAATCCCTGACAAGTGCCCAGTGAGACTGTTCCAGAAATTGAGAGAGAAGAGAGATGCCAATATCAAGAGCGACAGACTATTCCTGACCCAAAATCCATTCTGGAATTAAGTTCCAGGCGCTAGGTGGTACAAGGATTCCCCAGTAGGCCAAAACACGATTTCAAAGTGGGTTAAGGAGTCAGCACAAAAAGCTGGGCTTGACCTTGGTAACAAAAAAATCACCAATCACTCCAGTCGTGCAACAGCCGTCTCCAATCTAGCGAAATCGGGCCTGGGAGAGCAGCAGATAATCAAAATAACTGGACATGCCAACAGTAACTCCATCAAGCCGTATCTCCAACTCGACCAGGAACACCACGAATTAATTGTCAAGAAACTGCGAAGGAGTGAGCCTACTGCAGAAAATGCCATCAACAGCATAAACCTCATGCCATCTACCTCTTCTGGGACCATTACCGATAGCTCTGACTTGAAGAAAACATGCACCAATGTTTACAACAATTGTATTTTTAATTGCACTAGTCTTTATCTCAATTAAATGTTGTTTTATTCATTATGAAATTCTTATTTGTTAACTGTACATTTCGTCTCATGGTGCAATTCTATTGGCCGACATTTGGGACGGAAAAATAATCCCCCGAATGCCACACGAGCTTCAAAATTATCTAGCATTTCCCTCAAGGTTCCCTGCAAACAAATAAAGTCGTCAAGTTTTTCAGGAAAAATCACTCGCGCTTCGCGCTCGTGATTTTTTAACCTGGAAAACTTGACTCCTTCATTTGTTTGCAACGAACCTATCGGGAAATACCCAATAATTTTGAAGCTCTTGTGGTATTATAAGTGATTATTCCACTCTTTTCATTTTTAGTGAGGAAGTTTCCGTAGCAACGATCGTTTCATCCCGAAAAAATTTTCAAGTCGGCAAAACCAACATGTTGGTTTTTCAGCGACAAAATTTTTGACGTTTCTCGAATTCATAGATAGCTTCGGAAATAAATATCATAGAGAGAACAAACAACGTTTAGTGGTTTAGTTAATCTATGATGAATTCCAATTTGCCAAATAGCGCAATACACGTCAAATGTGAACATATTACCCTATTTTCTCGTGGAATACTCAAGCCGAATTCCACTCGAGATGAAATTTAAGCAGGTAAAATTTCTCTCTTGTAATATTCAAGTTTGTTGCTTTTCGGAAATTTCGCTCATGACTTTTTTCCAAAATCACTCGCCTAACGGCTCGTGATTTTGATACAAATGTCATTCGCGAAATTTCCGAGCAACAAACTTTCATATCACAATCGAGAAATTTTGCCGGCAAAATTCCATCTCTAGTGGTATTACGTATGAAAATAATATGAATAAATTTTTGAACGATCTCTAACATGAAACCTGGGAAGGCATTTATGGTACGTTCACTGTGGATGATGCTTTCGACTACATTTTCGGCAGTTTTAAATTCCATTATTATTCAAATTTTCCATTTCAGAAGTATTGTAAAAAGCAAAATAAGTCATGGGTTGCTGATAGTATTAAGCAATCCGGTGATCGGTTGAGAGATCTTTTTTTGTTAATTGAGAAATTTCCATGTCTACGTGGTGCCTATCCTGAAAGTAAGTCTCGCCGACCTAATATAATGAGATTTTATAACAAACAAAACATTACTCTTTATTTATTTCTAAAATTTTACCAAAACCAGAAACAAGTCAGAAAAAAGAATCTATTTTATGTATGCGCCTTACACCAACCATAATGACTTGAATTTCACTTTTGAATGGGAAGATGGAGGCCGTATAATAAGAGATCACAATAACAGGCTGATAACTGATCTATATAAAAAGCCTATTGCCTCGAGTAGGTTATTACATTTTAGTTCTTCCCATGAAAAAACTCAAAAAATCGCTATTATCAAGTCTATAAAGCCCAAAATATTGTCCTTGAGCCATCAATCTTTTCATTCCAAGAATTTTACAGAACTGTGTTGTTAAGTAATGGGTAGCCGAGATATTTGGTCAATCTTGTTTTTTGTTCCTCTAGTGTGGTGTCATCCAGTAGTTTGAGTGTGGTTCCTCTGTTAAATTTTTCGGCCTTGTGTATGTCCCAAGGTTGACGGGTGAGTTGGTTAGAGTGATGAAGTCGGACGGTAATTGGATTTTTTTTTGAGCTATTACAATAAAACGGTGAAAAGGTTTTACAGTACACTAAAATATATTGACGATATAGAGATAACCTCTGAGGTGTTGTTTTAGGTGAATTGTCGTGATTGTGATGAATGTTCAATGTCCCATGATGCTTTCCTGTGGAACACCTATATCTATGTCCTCCATATTAGAGAGGCAGGTTTTCCCCTCTTTTTTCAGTTTCGGCATTTGTTTTCTGTTGGTAAGGTATGATCCTATCAGTCTTAAGGGTAAACCCCTCACGCCAATTTTTTCCAACTTCTGCAACAATAACTCATGATTCATACAATCAAACGCTTTCGTTAGATCAATTAAAATACCCAAAGGTATCTCATCCTTATTAAAAATATCATGTACTTCCTGCATGAATGCGTGCAGTGCTGTGGTCACCCCTCTTCCTTTAACAAAACCATGTTGAGTTTTTTCTATTGGAGAGAATTCATCTCATAAGTCTCTTACTTAGGGCAATTTCAAATATTTTTGAGAAGGCCGGTAGGATGCTCATTGGTCTGTAATTTGATATTTCCTCTGGATCACCTTTTTTGTGAATTAAGCTGACAACTGCTGCTTTTAAACTATCCGGGAAGACTCCATGCAGAAAGCAATTGTTCATTATATGGCACAATGGTTGACTTAGTGACTAGTATCAATGCATAGTTGACACCGAAATTTCATCATATCCACAACTCATTTTATTCTTCAGTTTCAAGGCAATTTCAGTTATTTCATTAGGTGTAACTGGTACCATGAACATAGATTTTGTATTTATTTCTCTCATACTATGATAGGGAATATTATCTATATTTTCTATAAGTTGTTCTGGAGGTACCTATTAGCCATATTCGTTATGTGTTCTATTTCTCCTTGTATTTCTGTTTCTGTATGTTTGCATCTATCATATTTTATTTCGTTGACTATTTGCCACACTGTTCTAGTTTCATTGTCAGATGTTTCGATTCTATTGGCATATCGGTCATACCTCTTTCCCCTCAGGGGTTCCTCATATTGCCTCTTACACATTTTGTATGGTTCAGTGTATTGAGGCAAATAAAGCTTTAGAGTAAGTAATATATCCAGTTTGTTTTTGATGATTTTCACTTCTGGGCCATTCAAGGCCTTATCTTTTTTCCTGTTAAATTTTTTCATTCTTTTTTTAGGAAACACTGCATTATATATTAGGGAGAATTGATTCGCGTAGATTGTCCATTGGTCATTTACATCCCTTTCATCGCAGCTGTTGACTTCCTTCCAGTCAACATCTATGAGCGAAACTCTGAGATCTTGTTTAGCTCTGTCATTAAATATTCTTCCATAAATAATCTCTTTTTCTCCACCCCTTTCACTTTCCATACAACTTTCACTGCATGGTGGTCAGAAATATGAGTATTTAATACTTGGCTCTCATAGTTTTTCCAATTTGTGAATATATTGTCTATGCAGCTGCTCGAGTCGGCTGTTACCATAGTTGGGACCACATAATTCTATACCTATAATTTGAGCGTAGTGGCTAATAAGTATACAAAAGTGTGGAAAGCGTTCCCCTTAAATCCAGGGTCAGTCATCGCATATACGCATGCCTAGGGAGAAGAGAAGGGACATGTAATTCTGTATCCATGGATACCGTATGTGACTCAATACAAACAAACAGAGTCAAATAACAAAACAACAGGTTTCCTTTCATATTCTTCAATTGAATGCTCATCGATTACTGTCACAAGAAATTGAGATTTGAATTGTTTTAGTTAATTTCATTGTTCGTCCTGATTAATTTCATTTTTCTTTTCAATTTTGTTGCGTGTTATATTTTGTTTGTTAGTTATTTCAATTTCAAGTAATTGAGATTCTAGTTTATTTCATTGTTCGTTCTGATTAAGTTTCATTTTTCTTTTCAATTTTGTTGCGTGTTATATTTTGTTTCTTAGTTACTTCAATTTCAAGGAATTGAGATTTGAATTGTTTTAGTTTATTTAATTGTTCGCCCTAATTAAGTTTCATTTTTCTTTTCAATTTTGTTGCGTGATATATTTTGTGTGTTAGTTACTTCAATTTCTGTTATATTTAAACCAAATTGAGATTCCCATAGAAGTAAGTACAGAGAATTACATAATTAGTTTTTTTGAGAAATATTTTTGAATTCGGTTTTTACTTTACCTATATTTACATTCAGAAAATGGGTACCAAGCGATGCTTAGTATGTGGTAGTACGAAGAAAGACGATGTCATCCTTCATCAGTGAGTTCAGCTTTATAGAATTTTTCCAAACTAATTCTACAATTTTACAGTTTTCCTAAAAATTCCACTATTCATGAGCAATGGAAAAAGTTTTGTTGGAATGCAGTGGATATCGTTAGAGAGGAAGATGATTTATCAAAGATGTTCATTTGCAGCAGACATTTTTTGAAAATTGATTATAACGACAATTCTAAATATCTTAAATCAAATGCAGTACCATCAATAATGGATTACAGGAATGGTCTGTTGAATTTGAGATTGAGCAAAATCTTTTTTGTTCTGTTTTAATGCAATTTTGGAATTATCCACATTATAAATGTTTTAGATATGATTGACACAGTATCAATCAATATTATGAATGATGTCGGCACTTGCAGTCCTTTAGAAACGGACCTTGGAATGTCTATAGTGGAACCTACAGAAACAATAAGTAAGTTTGAATATAGAATAATACAGAATATAATCAACTCAGGTCCTGGAAAAAACATGCCTAGAATATATTCATATTTGTCGAATAATCAGATCTGACTTGCCACAAATCATCATCCAGGCAAACTAGGGAAAGTTCCACCCTCATCAAAGCAAGTAGATGCTGACCTAGGTTTTGATCTGTTGGTTTTAATTTTTATATATGTTCAGAAATTTTCATAAGTTTTCAATTTGAACCAAACAGCTATTAACAACTATTCACAGATTGACATATGTATTTTATTACCAAGTTGTTCGAAACTAGTTCATACTTCTTAAACTCAATTCAACATTTCAATATTGATAGAAAATGAAACCATCAGTTCATAGCAAAAAGTGATTTTTATTGTAGATATTGAAGTAAGCCAGTTTTAAGAGATTTTGGTCCAAAGTATTTTATCAATTATGAAAATTAACAGAAACGATCTTGCACGGGACATTAGATATCTAATCATACATTGTAAGATTCGAAAGTTATGTACATAATAATGATTAGTAATCCAAAGTTCAACTAGATCATTACATGTTCCTAATTGGAAGGTCCAGAAGAACCCTTGATTACTAATCATCACTATGCACAACTCTTCCGAATCTCGCACTGTATGACGGTCTGATAAGATATCTTTTTCTAGTGCATTAAATGTCCCACGGTTGAGGAAAAATCAGCCAGACCGAATATAGTCATATGTATATAAAACATTCTTTCAGATGAGAAAAAAAGGAAATTCCGAGATTCTGATGATGTTCACATGACTTCCTCGAAGAACATCAAGCAAAATTTTGAAAGGAGTCAAACATTGTTAAGAAAAAAAAATAGAACAATCCGAACCTTGCAACAACGTTGCAAAAGACTGAGTAGTAAAGTGAAGAACTTGAAGGATCTAGTCAGACATCTGAAAAAAAAAGAACTTCATATCAGAAGAAGTGGAAGAACTGATTATGGTGAGTATATCAAAAGAAGAACTAATTTTAAATTTAATAAGGAAGTTCTGAAGTTTTTTTAATAACAAACAGGTTTTGACCAGAGCATCATATTTATAAAAAAAAAAATGTTTATGCATGGTACTTATTCATAACATTGAAATAACAAAATTTCCATTTTTACAGCATCTATATAATAAAAAATATATGCATTCTAATAAAAAACTGAATAAACTGATTTCAAAATCTACAATAATTTTATTCTACCACTCCTCGCCATTTTCCTGAAATCTTGTCCACTATCCTGATTTCATAGAACATGGGGGATTCAGCCATCTAACTTTTACTCCATGGACTTTAAATCTTATCTTTTCCATACAGGAAAGTGTACCTGCGCCTTTTCAAGAACTCATAAAAAGAAGAATAAAGAACAAAAAATTGAGAAAAGAAAAGACTTACTCAGAAGAGATGAGAAAGTTTTCATTGACCCTCCAATTTTATTCGTCCAGGGCATATGATTATGTGAGAAAAACATGGAAGAATTTGCTGCCGCACCCATCTACCATACGTAATTGGTATAGTGTGGTAGATGGAAAGCCTGGATTTACTAGGGAAGCATTTAATGCTCTCAAGATTATTTCTAAGAACAAAACAATTGTATGCAATATTGTCATGGACGAAATGAAAATAAAGGAGGAGATAGTATATTCTGGGAATCGGTTCTATGGTGTGGTGGACATGGGGACAGAGATGACTACTCAGCATGAAGGGGCCACAAAAGCTTCATATGCCCTGGCGGTGGCTATAAATGACCATTGGAAAATACCTCTATGGTATTTTTTAAACAAAAGTTTAACAGGACAAGAACGATCTAATTTATTAGTAAAATGCTTGGAGCTGTTACACGAGTCAGGTGCCACAGTGCATTCCATCACCTTTGATGGGGCAGCATCAAACCTCTCAATGTGTCAACATTTGGGTGCAAATTTCAATGTTTTCTCTCCAGTTTTCAAACCATGGTTCGCAAACCCATCATCTGGTGAGAAAATATTGATATTTCTGGATGCCTGCCATATGATTAAACTGGTAAGAAATACCTTAGGGGATTGGGGTGTTTTGAAAAGTGCTGGAAAAAAAATTGAATGGAAATTTATTGAAGATTTGGTTGGCATCCAGAAAAGAGAGGGTTTGCATGCTGCCAATAAATTGTCGAAAAAACATATTAGTTATAACGAGAATAGAATGAACGTGAAGTTGGCAGCCCAAACACTCAGCTCCAGCACATCAAAAGCTTTAACATTTTGTAGATTGAAGGGCTATGATAATTTCAAAGAGTCTCAAGCAACCTCCGAATTTTGTGACATGTTTAATAATGCCTTCGACTTGCTTAATGTAAGGAATAAATTTTCAAGACGAAATCCTCACAATATGCCATTAAATAAAGAAAATATTTTAGAAATGTCAAAAAAAGCAAAGGATATTATGGAATACATAAGAAATCTCTCTGATAAAGAGGGCAATATATTGCTACAATGTCCAAGGAAAATGGGATTTTTAGGATTCATTGTTGACTTGATGAACATGTCCGAATTATTCACCATATTGTCAACAAAAGGATTGGAATATTTATTAACTTTTAAACTCTCACAAGACTTGTTGGAGACATTCTTCAGTGCGGTAAGAAGTAGAGGGGGTTTCAACAATAATCCTAATGCCAAACAATTTGAATCTGCATATAAACGTCTCCTCGTTAAAAATGAAATAAGCACATCAAATTCAAATTGCTTGGCTGATGGTATTGAAATCCTGAAAGCTTCTTCCCGCAGAAGTTCCCAACAATCACTTGGAGATGAAGAACAACTAACTAATATATATTTTGATCACGATTATATACAAACCATATGGGGTATTTCACCTTTTGTTGACGATGTGGTGAATTATGTAAGAAGTATTGTGTCCTTTAGATTTAGATTTTAGGTTACTGTTTTTGCAGTGGAAGGACAGGTAAATAAACTATTCTTAGTAAATTGCCAACGTTTCGATCACTTTATTATGATCTTCTTCAGGGCTAAAATATAATATCGAGGGTCAGAACAGCGACACTAACTCTTTCAACATCACACACAAGTTAAAACAATGGTATGAGAACATATCAAGCCTCAGATATAAAAAATCACATCTATTAACACACATAAATATATCTAAAATAGAATGAAACTCCGCTCAGAGAGAAATCATCAAGGGTAAAAACAAATAATGTAAAAACTGCAAGTGCAAGTGAAAGGGTAGTAAAAAACAACAAGCATACCTTTTTACACGAATATTTTCACCTCTTCATGAATACTTGCGAATTTTTGTTGGGCTGATTCGTCTTAATCTTGTTGTTGTCTAAATTAGACATGGGTCAAGAAATCTTAAAAATTAAAAACTTGTAGTCAATTGATTTAAAATTCAATGGAATATCCCAAAAACTGTTTATTAATTCCCAGTCGAACTAACGAATGAAATCTGTCAACACGCTGACAGGTGCCCTGACAAAGATAAGGATTGTTGGCATGTTCGGGTGAGGAAAATCAATCTGGATGTTTATATTTATGTAAAATACTGCTATATATCGCGCTCAGATTGGACACGTCGGTTCTCAAATTGACGGTATCATTGATTGAAATCTGGATCATCTCACTCAAACATCTTTTTTGGTAGTTGCTCTCACAGTCAAGAATTTCAAAATCCGCAAAACTGAAGTCATGTTTATCTACGAAATGATGGAGGGCTAGGGCGGTTTTTTCATTTTTATTTTCATTAATAGGTTTACAGTCGTATATATGTTGGCGAACTCGATTTTTTATGTATTGTTTGGTCATACCAATATAACATTTTGAACAATCAGTGAACAATCAGTGGTGAATTATATCGGAGGATTCATAGTTGGGAAATTGATAAGGACGAGGATTGTTACATGCGATATATGTATCAAGCATCTTATAGTGGATGATACCACATCTACATTGATAAATTTGAAAAATAGAGGGCCTTTTCTTTTTCCATCTAAAGATGTGATTCATATTTGCGAAATAAGTGAAAACATGAAAAGATGCTATAAAGATTCCTTATTCAATAATCCTCAAATAATCAATTTCCTAACAAACCAAATAAAGCAATGGATAAACCATCAAGCAACATTTGCATCAAGTGAAATGGATTGCCACATTAAGAGCCAAGAAATATTAGAAAACCACAAAATTATGTTGATAAAATTGATAATCAAAATTTATTTGAAAGTACGAATGCATCATGAAGCTAAATTAATTTCGGAAAAAAATAACTATATCAGACAAAAATATTCAAGACTGATTTTATTCAGTGGGCAATAATCCCAATATCCTTGAACACTTTAGGTGGATAAAGGAGTACACTCTGGAAATTTATTTCATTTTCAGTTACATATACATACATGTATAGTATATATTCTTTTGAAATGAAGAAATACTGTTTTCTCAAATCAAACAATATATGGCATGTGTAAAGAAATGGCGACAAGGAACAGATTGTATAAAAGAACAAAATCTGTTTCCCGCTCCAAATCTTAGTGTTAGCAGAGGGAATGTTAACAGGGTACCATACAATTCTGCGTATGATACACAACTGAATAGTTGGACTTCCCAAACTTTTTGGGAGTATTTTTTTATGACACCCCCCCTTAAGCCAAATAGCCCCTATTTGTTCACACCAAAACATATATATTTGTATATACATATATATTTGTATCGTTTCGGGATATTCCTGGGATAATTCCACAACACACAGTTTGGGAAGCCCTTGTCTATCCAATTTCATGTATCACCATATCATTATTACTAATTCTGTAAGAAAATTGGCCAAAAAGTTGTGTACATTCAACAAGCTCCTCTTATAATGAGTTACTTTATTGTCCATGCTATAATTTCATTGCCCCCACCTTGAACTACTGTAATTTCGTCAATATATCTTCATGAGTTTTCTACGTAAAGACAATCATCTGAAATGATGAAACTGTTTCAATGAATAAAAGTTTTATGACCATTTTATGAGGTTATTAAAGAAAAGTTGGATAGTTACCTATTTATTTAATTTTCATAAGCTGAAACCCCAAGGGGGTATACCCAAGTACAGAGATTCACTACAAATTTACAATCACAAAAGATTTTACCATAATGTTATATGGAACTAAACAATGAATTCTCTAACCTACCCAATTATTCTCTTAAATTCAACCAATTAAACATTGAACAGATCGGTTCCAGACATGTACCAGTTGCAAAAACAAGTTACGAAAATACAGGGATGTCCTAGCACTTCTAGCTTGCAGTAAAAAGAATAAGTCTTTCCAACCTCCACTGAAAAAACATGCATTACAAGGAATGGATTGAATTAATTAATCAGTTTAAACATATTCAATGAAAAATGAGATGGAATTTTGAAAGATGGTAGAAAATTTGACTGAGTGATTTATTTTTGATATCATAATGTTTTATTCCTAATAAATCAATCAATGATATGAATGAGACTTCGAATAATCAGTGAGCAGGTGAAATATCCAAATGAATACTCATATGAATAAATGATACCAACTACTGGCTTCTTCAGTGAGCAAAATGGGCAGAGAGCTAAAACAGATTTCTAGTTGAAAAGTAACAATCCTCTCGTTATTTTGAAATTATATTTACCATATTTGAAAATTCATCCTAAGATTATTTAACATTGTTAACTATTCATAATTCTCAAAAAAGAAATTAGAAACAAACTGCTCACCTGGTTAATGTTTTACGGATATATTAATTATATGAACTCTTGTCCTTTTTTTCCAGGATTATTTGACCATTATGCATTCAAATCCTCCACGAAGCATTACCAAATTAAGAACTCCTACTCTTTGACATTGCCTCAAAAAGGCATTAAAACCTTAAACATGTAGGATAAATTGTGGAGAGTACTGCCTTCAGTAAGAGATAAATATCGGTTTCTTATAACACATGATATTTTCTAAATTCTTTCATCCTGAAAAATTGGTTCATTCTAACTGATATCTTCCAAATATTCGTTGAATATAATAAAATCCTGATGCATTTACCGACTTACCGTTAAACGATTAGATAAATCAATTAAAATAAAAATGCACCAAATCTTCCACAACATAACAAATAAGAAAGTCCAGAATTTTCTACATAACCTAATATAACACAATGACAAGCATACGCATTCCGATGTCTGATCGCCATGATGCCCCTATTTTCCCACTCTCCGCTACAGCACATGCTCAATAGTCTCACTGACCCTAGTCAGAGCCTTCTAGATGTTTCACTTTTAATTTCAAGGATCAAATTATAGGTATAGAATTATGTGGTTGGGACTAATTTTGTGGGCTTGAGACCATAAGACTCCAGGATATCCATAGAACTTATAGTAACATGGAATGCTAATAACAGACCAAAAAGTAGCTGGAGGAATCGCGAGATATCCTTGTTCCCATGGATACGAGTGATACGACCTGTCACAAAGAATAGAAACACAGAAATGTTTGCCGCCAAGTGAATCGGATTTTGACGATAAGATTCGTAGTATTTCTCTGATTCTGTTCTGTGTGACAGGTCGTATCCATGGGAACATGGAAATCGCGATTCCTCCAACTTGAGATGTTTATTCATTATTTTAAGCTGAGCAGCAAGGCTAATAGCTGAGATGACTAGACATCTTAGCTAATATCATTCCATGGTTCTATAAGTTCTATGAGGACATAACTCTCTGACAGATTGGTAACTTTTGAACTACCCGCATTTGAGCTACTGTTGTGACTATTTTATATACTCGCGTTGTGTTTGACATTTCTGTTGTTCGTCTTCTTGTCATCTGGTTTCGTGTCTTTTTCCAACTGATTACTAGAGTATTCTGAATGAAATACTTGTTTACCATTTTTTGCCGCCAGTTCCGCAATGTTTCCTTCCAACAATTGAGTTTTTTCTATCAGCAATCGGTTGTTCTCCATCAATATGTAGTTTTTACTTCTGACTATTATGATCTCGTTTAGAAGTTTCACCTGAATTCGTAGAGTTCCCAATTCTGAGCCATCGAAACTCCACCACCATTTTCCTCAGCATTTCCCTCACTTTGAAACTATGCATTTGGATCTGTTTGTGCACATTCATCACCATCACTTAGTACGTGTTCACTAGGTGCTGATTTTACTTCTCTACTTCTACTCCAACACGAAGGTTGAAAACAACCCTCGCATTTCGCACATTTATAATAATCAACCACTTTTCTGTTGCAATAATTGCACAATATATCAGGTAGGTACTCTCTTTCGCATGTACCTTTCAATTTATTCCCGGAGCGATCTGAAAGTCGACCGTCTCCAGACGCCATCATACTCCAGTCACTTTTCGTTCTCAAAAATCGAGAGGGCACGTTCACTGGTCGATATGAATAATAAGTTCATAAATGGGAAGAAGCTAATAAACTTTCATGTTTTTATGACCCCATTCGTGGCTGGTTGCACCGTTCGATATAAACACATATTTCACGGGGCTAATCCCAGTGGGCTTAGTTCTTCCTTCTGTTGACGGACGGATTAAGTCGGTGGCGAAGCGTGGCGCAGCGCCGTTCGCCGTTTAATGCTGCCGCCACCCACCGTGCGGCCCATTGTTGATACCGCCGCCCGGGATTCAGCTTCATGAATACATGGAATATTGAGCACGAAACTCTGCTGGCGTATTTCTGATTCTCACGTCCTGAAAATTTAGAGCGTATTAATCCCGCGCTATTTCCGATTTGAGAAAAATTTTCGACAAGTTCATATCATAAGAAAGGCTGCCGCTGTTTCTACACTATGCAGATTTGTGAACACGATCTTACACAACGAGATGGACGATATGTTCATGGGAAATAATCTACTGGTGCTGATTTTCTGAAAATTTGTTTAAAAGATTTTTGGTGTAGAATCGTTCAGCTATATTATTTTCAGTTTTCTACAACTTCAAGTTACAATGAAAACAGACCTCAAGTTCGGAATTTCAAATAGAATACGCAACACCTATATTACCGCACACAAATCCACCTTGAATTCCAAGATCACTTAAACAATCCTTTTTCTGATACTCTAGCTGGGGACATGAACATGAATGATCATGTCCTGTTTCCGGCAATGGGAGAACACAAAGCACGCCACCAAGTGAGGTCCCACAGAAAATAAGAATACTAACCATAGTTAGTATTCTTATTTTCTGTTTGAGGAAAACTCTTCGTGTGAGGGACCCCAAGCTAGAAAGTCGTATATTGCTCTGCTATGAAAGAGTCGTGGTATGAAATTTTGGACTACTTCCAGTTCTAAAGAACCTTTGATGCGTCTAATAGCAAGAATGGCTGTCTCGAAGCTTGATCAATTCGGGTCAATGTGACCCCCTCACGTCAGATCCTGATCAATTATGAAACTTAGACACGGTATATTCTTTTCCATGACATTCTTTTTCCTTGATAATTATATTGTCTCAATTTTGTCTCATTCAGTAGCAATTCATTTGCAGCGCACCATTCCTTGGCCTGGATTTCAGTCATTCGTGATTCGGATCTTGGAAGCTCCCTATATCTCCATTTATATACAAACAGAGATTGATATGTGTATTCTCAATTAATTTTTTGAATCTACTGCGGATAATTTGGTTGAATCTGTAGTGTTAGCCTACAATGATTTCGAGACATTTTTCGAAGAAAAATGTGTTCATAACTCCGGCAACGAAAATGAGGTCATCCTGGTCGTTCACGTCTGTAGACGTTGACAAAAAGTCGACGAATTTTTTGGTGACATTATTTTGAATTTCTAATAAATAGTATCAGGAATTTGGACCAACAAAAAGTGTATATTTATTGATTTTAAAACATCTACAACTTTTCGAACGTTTCGGACACTTTGGCATTTGTCTCTCAAGGCTCATTTTCAAATAATTATAACGAGCCAACGTGAGAAAGGACAAATATAGTGTCCGAAACGTTGGCAAAGTTTTTCTAAATATGTGATTCTCTAAGTTCATCCTCTGAAGCCATTTCTGTAATTCTTTCATATACAGGTAAATGTAAATGTAAGTGGTTAGGAGTTGCTGCGCAGAGGTTATATGATAATGGTTTTTCCTGCAAAAAAAGTCCATGTTAAGAACAAAATGGACTGGTCCAAGATATTTTCCAAAATCTGGATTTTTCCTTTTCAATTGTTAATAACTATTCCATTCGAAATATCGAATTTGAGGTCTTTTTCAAGGTACAACCAGTAGTTTTAGGAAACTTCTTTTTTAAACTCAATACCTCCCAGAATGACATAGCCTTCATATCGGTGGGACAACCTGCAATAATTTTTATTCACGTTGCTACTTTATTCGTATCAGCGTCCTCCCTTTAAATACTTTTTTCACGAAAAACTATAAAATAAAGGTAGTCTATATATGGATGTTTTCCAGGTATATTATCGAAGAAAATTTTTTCAAAACAAAACTATCGATTTCGATTGCTGGGTACTGTACGATATGAATATAATGCTGAAAGGAAATCGCCAATAATATACGCCGCGTGCGCTTGCCATTAGTGGACTATAATTCAAAAGGCACGACATGAGGCGTCGGTTTAGACTTAATAGTTCTGAATTTTAACCGATTATTTAGGCATGCGGTTCACCCACGCGGTAGAGACGAAGGCTGGGTTTTGTCTTTTGCCATAAATAATTTACATTAATTTTATACGGAGAGAAATATCCACGATCAAATAAGCTCAATGGCATTTTGTATAAAATTATCATGTCGCGTGCTTTTGACTGCAAATAACCTTTCTCTGGTGGATTAGTTGCCTCGTTGCAGATTTTGGAAGAACTTGGAAACTCTTTTTCTCATGAGTACGGACTTGAACTCGGTGTTCCACAGGGTTCAGCTTCAGAACCATTATTGTTCACCTATTGGTAAATGATCCTCCAAGATATTCATCGTATTTAACATTGAAAAAAATTATTATCTTCGTTGATTACACGTCATTTCTGATAGTAGGTAACAATGGGATTGAACTATCTCAAAAAGTTATCTGAAGATACTAATTGGTCATTTCACTCGTTTCAATCAATGTTGTATAGGGATAATGCTCTAATCATATACCTGAGAATTTCAATATGGGAAACAGTCAATAAATATTGAAGCTGGGCTGTGGTTTGAATCCAGATCCGCACATTTGCAGTAATACTAAGAATAAACATCACTTATTAATTCTGTCTCCCTCTGACAGATTGTATTATGTCGTGAAACGGATGCCATGCATAATTTCATGTGAATATAGGTGATGAATTTCTCCATAGGTGTGCTCATGTTCATATTAGTGAGGGTATATAATAAAACACACTATCTTTATAATATTCTATTGGCGATCGATTTTGGCGTGTATTGCCATGCATCTTCGGGCCAGCTGAAAATACAAACAATCTATAGACTAATACAATCAATATTAAAGAATAAAAAAGTATTCATGTGAATACTTTCGATCAGAATCTAACAATTTTATGTTATATTATTCAATCAACTTTATCCAATTCATATTTTAAAAATGAACTTGAAATATTCAAGGGATATATTTTCATCCTGGATGTCCATTTTTTGTCGACACTCAGAATATACATTACCTCCACGTTTTCTGCTAGTTTTGTATTTCCAGTTGACGCATGCGCACAACTCAATACTTAACAGTAAAGCAGAATACCGTTGTGGATAAATTAGATAATCCGCAATGCGAAACCAATTTTAGCGCGCTTTCATTCTGCGTTGTGGACTATTCATTTCACCCACGTCGCGTTCTGGGTATAGCACGTTCCCCAGAATTTGTCAGTCTGCTGTATGTTTTGTACTGGCAGGTAAGAGAAGCGAGTAGCATGAATAGATTACTTACTACAGTGTCTGTTAGGACTGCTAGAAGTATAGAATGTCATCCTATACTCCTAGGTACCTGGATACGTTATGATTTCTTGAAATTGGTTTTACTGCGTGTTTTCGAAAATATTTCGATATGAAAGCTGCATTCGAACAAAAATTAAGTGAACAGGTCGTTGTTATTATCAGACGAAGGTTATTCAGAAATTATGTTTGAAACCAAAGTGACATTACAAAGAAAACGAGATGTACTTGAATTATCATTCAAAAAATATCGTAGATTGAAACGGTTTAATTCATTCAGTTGGAGAAAAGGATAAACTTGTTGAGATAGAACGTTTAGCAAACCAATCTGGCCTAATTTTTCAATGTGCAGCAAGTGAAATGTATGAGGTAATAGAGACAACTCATTGAAAAGTTGGACACAAAAGAGAAAAAGGTATCTGTCCATTTCGCATTACCCAAAACACGTTTTTACACGATCAGAAGATTTCTTGCCCGTTGATGCATTAATTGGCCCATATAGGGTGGCCCATTGGTGTGAAGAAGTGCACTATCTCGCCCATAATGAGGACTATAATAAAATGTTTCAGATAATAAAGTTCAATGGTTCACTCTTTTGCAAATTTTAAAAATATTCTGGGATATGGAGAGTGTTCCTTCGAGGTGTAGCAAAACAAATCATCATTTTTGTGAATGGACATAAAGAGGTATTTCCTTTATCCAAGAATTTCGCGCCGTTGTCGAGTTATTGCTGAAAGTTGGAAAATCTTCGGCGAAACAGACCACCCCTAAAATGCCATCATAGAAACCGTATGGATAATCAAGAGTGATATGAACTATCGGTATGGGCTGAAAATTACATTTCTCAAACAGGACATTTTATACAGAGGCACTTCGGAAATCCAGAATGTTATGCCATCATTTTGTAGAACTTCTTTATTCTTACTATTTTTGTTTATATGACTTACACTCAGTTGCAGGAACGTCCATTATAATTTAAAAGTGTCATTAAAATCCTAATGCCACATTAAACATGGTTTCCTGCCACAGAATACCATGTTTAATGTGGCATTAGGATTTTAATGACACTTTTAAATTATAATGGACGTTCCTGCAACTGAGTGTATGCCTATAGAATTGACACATTATGCGAAATCTCAATTCGTCAAAAATTCCCTTTCTATTTACGTAAGGCCAGCTAGGATTTCAACACTTTACTGGAATTTAACATTGATTGCAATGAGAGAATGGAACTACTGGAGATCTAATTCCAAAGTAAACCGCTGGATCGTGCTGCCATTGAAGAAGGGTAGTGACAGACCGGTTTCTGGCTTCTTATGCCGTCATCAAACAGAAAATATTTATTAAACATTGAAATATACACAATACATAATTTTTTTCATATATTTTCTTGCATACATTGCGTTCGTTATGTCCAATCCGCGGATTGAAGGGAGAGAATACGAACACAGAACATCTAATTACTTCGGATACGGAAATAAAATTAAGTGACTTCGGAGCAGAAACTGTGAGGGATTACAGTGTTGGGATTCGAACGCGGGTTATAAGGTTGCAATTTCGAAATTCCAGTCACTCTAACCACTAGTTAGTGTGCTCCGGTAGACTAGTGGTTAGAGTGACTGGAATTTCGGAATTGCAACCTTATAACCCGCGTTCGAATCCCAACACTGTAATTCAATAATCGAAAAAAGTATGGTGCGTACAAGTCCAGACAGATCAAGTTTGGCAAAAACCGGTCCTTCTCAGGACCTACACCCTGAAGACGGCAGGCGAATGCTTGCCGAAACGTCGGAAACAACAAACCGCATAGATAATGGAAAAAGCCCAAATAATCTTTCAACAAATATTCCATTATCAAGAATATCTCGATCACAATATATCATATCATAATATTCTGAGGAATCATTCGGATTTATTTCCGGAAAAACAGTCGATGAAATTGGAAGAACTAACTTTAGTAGCTGGATTTTACGCAATGAAAGAATGGTCAACCGAATTTCATTCATTGCGATGAAGCCATATTCACGAGAGATGGGGTCTTCAATATAAGGAATTCGCATGAATGGGCTGAATAGAATCCGCATGCGGTCAGGCATACGACATCTCAATACAAATTTTCGAAAATCGTATGGTGTTTGTTTCGACCACACGTCCTACTAAGACGGCTTACGGGTGATCTTTACTTAGATTTCCTCCAAAAACATCTTCCTTTATTATTCGAAGGTACGGACATTGCAGGTATGCATTTTTTGCATGATGGAGCTCCACCCCATTTGAGAGTAATGGTCAGACAATTTTTTGAACAGAACTTTCAAAATATGTGGATAGGCAGAGGTGGGCCGCATGCCAGGCCCGCTAGGTCACAAGATTTCAATCCTGTTGATTATTTCGTTTGGGGTTATTTGAAATATTCAGATGCAATATCATATGCCGACGACATTATAATATGGCGGCGGAGTTTTTATCGTATCTGTTGTTAATCAGATTGAACATATCTTTGTCGCTACTCCAGGGGCTAAATTTATTTGCGCAGCTAACTTTTCTGACAATATATTATATATTGTTGATATAAAATTAAAGCGCATCAGTTGAGTATACATTTTATTGATATTATTAAAAGATAAAGAATAACAAATTTTGTTTTCCTTGTTTAGATTTCAACTAAGAATAAAACATATATTGTAGCTGTTGTGAAAGCAGAAAAAAATCTTTACATTTCTCTTAAAAATTAAATTTTAATTCACCTTTTCACGTTTATTTATGTTTTTCTCACAATGACGGCGATTTGGGAACATCCGAAAGTTTAATAAAATGGCGTATATGGTAGAACACACTTTAGAGACCTTATACAATGATTCAATTTCCTCCTGAGCTGTATACGATATTAAAGTTTTATTATGTTGTTCAAAACAGCGCCGTACCATTGCATTTGATAGTCTCAAGAGTCATTGCTAGGTTTTGATTCTTGACCACCTTTGATTGTTGCCAGATTTTATACTACACACCACGAGTATATATGGTGAGTGGTTCAACACGTCGCTGTTTTGCAAAAAGTACACGCGACATAAAATTTATTGCAATAATTTTTCAGTTATTGTTAAAAAAATTGCACTCTGACGTGAGGTCAGGTTAATTGTTTGGGCGCTCTTGTCAAACTTTTTGCGAAGTTATTCAAACTTCAAGAAATTACATCTCCAAACGATTTGTTTGTCATAGATGACAATGATATGAATAATATTCTGATGATGTATAATGAAAAAAAATGATGACTTTTCTAATTGATTTGCAAAACATTTTGAACTTCGAGATGTATCATAATAAAATAAATAGTCTACTACCTATTTATTGCACCTAATATTATGAATGTTGGTATAATATAACCATTGTTTAAACAATGATATACCGAACTACTAACTGCCCAAGCTAAAAACACTGTACGTTAGATATCCGGGTTATCCTATAGCGCGTGACAAACTACATAATAGAACAGAATTATCGCTTAAAATGCTTGGGGTACAACAGTTAACAATCATTTAGTTATATTGTGTTTCGAATAACTTTTGTATACAGATTTTTTCCCAGCGTGAATTTTATAGACCGGTATTTATATAATAAACCATAAAAGATGTCAAAATAGTGGAAAATAATAGAAAGGGGTTGACAAATGGGCCTACAAACTGGGAAAAGATTCGCAAGTTATCCTTTTCAAGAAGATTTGCCTGCCAAATTACAACGTGAAAGTGTAATTTGCATTAGCATTATGTTTAGCATTAAAATTCGCTACTCCTGAAAATAAATAAAAATTAATGAAATAAAAAAAACAGTCCCCTTCAATGAAAGCTCTCGCTGGATTGTCTCCAAGAAAACACGAGCGGTTTAACTTCTGGATAGTTTCCAAACAAATTTTTAAGTTGAATACTAGACCATTTTACCAATAAGTTCCATACTCAAGTGTTACCAATTTAACTTGTTGGGGAGTATTTGAGAATGTCCTTGGAGCTGTAGGAAGAAGATTATGAATAGCCAAGTTTCATATAACGAAAAGCTCTCCTAATGCAGAATGATTGATGTAAAAAGACGTTGCCCACATCTTGAGTTGTTCTCTTATTTTAATTTTTTTCTCAATTTCAGATAGATAATGCATCAAATTTACGTCGGCTGTATCAGTGGTTTCTTCATCAGCATTATTAATGTCGACGCTTTCTTCCAACATATTAGGTTGGCCTTTTTGGCAGCAGTATTATCACTGCTGGCTGAAGCTAAAATTGTCGTTTCTTCTAGATTAGCCTTTTCGTTACATGCCACTTCAGCCTCTGTGTCTGAAGTATTCCATTCCATTGTACTTCTTTTTAACTGATCCTTTTTATTCGTTTCCACTCATAATCAGATATTGCCGGATTCATTTTGTTAACGGAACCTGCTAATAACCCGCGCAATTTTTCTAGTAGGTGCTACAGTAGATTTTAAAGTGATTTTATAATGCATGACTTGAGATAAATTCATTCCTGGGAACTACATTTTCATTCTATACGCTCTTCATAAGAGAGAATTCTGTAGTAGTTATAAGATGTAAATTATAACATCCATTCATATTCATTGTGTAATGTTTTATACTTCTGCGTAAAGCAACAATCTTATTACTTTTGTTATGGAACTCTAATGCAACTATGTATTTATACAGATTCTTTTACAACCAACATTTAACGCCGTTATTATAAGTAACACAATATCTATGCAACCGTATTATAATTTGTATAAGACTGTTTTAAAATTATTCTATAAGAATTTCATAGTACGTTATGCCACTGTTATAAAATTCCTTCACTTAGACTATTTATTTATCGTATTATATGAGTTGTGAGAACGTTTTTATAATCGCATTATGAGATCTATATATTTTAAGATAAAATTGTCGTATTGGGACGCATACAAAAATAATTTTGTTGTTTCTATCTGCGCAATACGATGATTATGAAATAATTTCGTTCTTTTAGAGGACTATTTTGCTAGTTGGGCAATGAATGAAATTCTGTTGACCATTCTTTCATTGCCTGAAATCCAGCTACTAAAGTTAGTTCTTCCAATTTCATCGACTGTTTTTCCGGAAAAAAATCCAAATGATTCCTCAGAATATTATGATTCGAATGTGTAATTGGTGTGACGAAAAAATTCATTTTGATCATGATGTACGATTTTTCTGACAATTTTGTGGAATTTCAATATTCAATTTGATCTTTCCCTGAAGCTCTTTTTGAGCAAAATGACGTGCGGGACAATAAAATCTACTGAAAATTTTCTGCTCTTTTCAAATATCGCAATCAAATCCCAAAATTTCAATATACAGAGTGTTGAATCTCAGCTTGGAAGAAATCCCATATTTTTCAAATACGGACCTGGAATTTTTAGGAAATTGAAAAGTAAATCGATCGACCTGTAGAAATGAATCATACGTTCCAAATATCAACCGACTATACTTGTTGGTTCAAAAGTTATGAGGAATTGAAATTTTTGGTGAATACATAAACCACCCTGTATCTCGGTTATGGAATTGATTAGACCTAGCATATATCAGTTTTTTGGACTCGCCTCGGGTAGCTCTAGCTCAGGTTACCGTATGTTCGTTTTCCAATGAAACACCCTGTATAAAGTGTGAATTAGTTTTGTGTTTTCCATGTTTAGCTGCGTAAGCTTTTCCCAATGAATTTTCGATTTGTTTGTGAAAATTATATCTCGTCTCTAGTGTTATTCCTAGATATTTCACAGACTCTTTCTGCTTTCTGCACGATGATGTGATTTTAGAATGTGAAAGGCGAAACTAATTTTGTATCAATAATTTATCTACTAATAAATGATAATTTCAGTTTTATTTTAATTTACATTGATTTTACACTTTTTATAATAGCCTATCAATGCTTGTAAATGCATTGTGACAATTTCGAAGCCCCTATATTACTGAAAGAATGATAGTAAATTGCGGTATCATGTATAAGTTGAATAGTTTGGGTCCCAGGACGAAACTTTGAGGTACACCTGCTGTTATTGTGATCGGATTTGATAACGTTTGATTCAATTGAAGCATGAATTTCCTCTCTGATAAATAGGAATTTATCAGTTTTATGATGAATGTGGTGAGTTTCAGTTTAATCATTTCGAACAGAATTCCTTGTACCCAAACTCAGTTAAACGCTTTTTCTTTGCCCAGCAGCACTATAGCTGTATTCTGTTGAATTCGTTGATTGTGTCGGTTATGATTCTTGCCAAATGATGGGTTGAACTATGATTCCCTCGGAATCCGAAGTGTAACTGATGGCGCATTTCAGTTCTCCGCATTGTTTTCTGTAGGATATTTACGACTACTTTTTCTGTAAGTTTACTGAACATAGGCAACAAACTAATAGGCGACTGTTTGTTTTCACCTGTCTCAAGAATAGGTACTATCTGTGCAGTTTTCCATAAATTAGTCCAGTAACTTAACTTTATGATAGCAAGATGACCTATATAGGAATATACCGCCTACTTCCATACAATAATGTAACCTGTGATGTTATGTTAAACCTAAAATGATCTTACGACTAGCAAGCTCAGGGAAGTGGATTAGTGCTCGGTTTGCCCCTTTGGGTGGCACCTAGGTTCCCTCAAAATTAACTGGGTTTAACCGAAACTATCAACTCAAAATAGAGAACCCTTTATGACCACCAACAAATGAAGCTGTAGTCTAAAACTTTCAAAAATATATTCAACTCAAAAATCATCAAAATTCATATGAAATATATTGCCTGACTCACAAATACAAAATTGGTTTGCCACCTATTAAACCTTTATCCGGGTGCTTTTGTCAAATAGATCCAAAGAATTGCTGGCTAAATAATTGTGTTGTGTTGTACCTTAGCCGAAATTTTCGTGGATTGAGCTCCAGCTCTGAAATGCCAAAAACGCAATATTCCGCTGGATCGAATGGATTCTTAATTTTGAATGGACTGGTTTTCTTGATAGGCTCTTCTCACCAGTAGTGGTACATGTAGATAGGAAAATACAGGGTACAGAAGTTTTCGTCCGACAATATAGTAAACCAAATTATGAACAAATTTAATTGATTGAACAAAAAAAAATAAAACAAATAAAAAATAATCCTGATTGGATTTGAGTGAATAAATGAGCAAGGAAGGGTTGATTGGCTGTCAAATTATAAATTTGAAATTTCTCTTTTAATGATGATTCCAAAATAATGAAGAAGCTATTAAAATTTCGAATATTTGGCTAAGTTTGAAATTCTCCTCAGGAAAACTCAAGATAAGCCTTCTCATGAAAATTGGAAAGTTCTTACCTTCGATTTCAAACGACTTTCGGAACCTATAAAATTCTCCTCCTTAATTTGGCAATGTCCTGTAGTCAATAGGCCGACGTTCTGATGATAACTTCAACCTGACCTCACTTCTTAATGGTCTATATTTGGTTGAATCCTTAAGCACAAGGGTTCAACCATTGAAGAAGAGAAGTTTTGATATACCTGCAAAATGTTACAGAAGCCAGCAACAGTTTATAGATTGTATTCAAGAACAAAATGAAATGTCTAATGGAATTATTTAATTTTGATTTTGAGAATCGAGAAATACTAATGAGAATAAATAAAATAACCGGAATGAATTAAATGAAATTGTACAAAATGGATGCTTACGCCATTTGCAAATTTTGAAAAGGACAATCCTAATTTTGAAAATACATAATTAATCAAACTGCGAACTGAATACTGATATCAGGAAAATTATGATAGAAACATGGAATCTTGAAAATTATATGAAATACAATCTTATCTGAATTTTATAAAACGTAATAAGGAATAGAAAAAACTGAATAGCCAATATCCACACTCTTCACCGTCTCATCCATTCACTAATTATTCAATCAAATATGCCCACCTTTCTGGATATCCCCCCTATATTAGGACGACAATATTATTTCAAAAAATGATTTCGAAACACATGATGATTTATATAAAGAGGGGAAACGTTGAAAAGAAGTCAATTAATGAGTTATAACATAATTTTTACCTTACAATGTAATCAGTTTTGAAATTCTTCATAAGCGCGCCTCAATATGCTGACTGGAATATTTTGGAACACGTTCCTTATTCTATCTTTACTAATAATATTATAAAGAGGAAAGATTCTTATTTTTGTGTGTTTGATACGAATAGGCTCAAAAACTACTGCACCGATTTCAGAAATTCTTTTACCCTTAGAAAGCTACATTATCCCTGAGTGACATAGGCTATACTTTTCACCTGAAAAAATTAAGGATACCTACTAAATATTAAATAATTACAAACAAATCAGCCATAATCAGCTTTTTTCACGTGCGCTGCAAAAACCGTAAGACTTACACGTGGATTCAATGAATGACGGAAATGTACCTCTTAAATACTTCTACAAAAAAGTCCGCGATACAATATATATCTATCTCTCACGATTGACTTGCTATTACCTGTTTATGGTAATCAGATGTTTTCCAAAATTATGCACTATTTGGGAGTGTGTTTTTATGAATTTGATACTGATTCTTATCCAACCTAATACGTTATTTATCCCCAGTATTCAATTCCTACCCGGGCGGAGCTGGGACGGCCTGCTTGTTTTTCATATTCTCCTTTGTAGGGGGTGTTCTTAAACTTGATTCTTAAGGTATCCCCACAAAAAAATCCATTTTTGTCAAATCAGATGCGCATGGCAAGATAACTACCACTTGCCATTCTGAGGAGCGCATGATGTATTTATTTGCGCACCCTGGACCAGTTTACAACCAACCAGTTAGTATTATTTTACCGTTATAGTCTGTTTATTATTAGTGTCGTTTCATACGGAGCATAACCTATGGAAAATTGTTAGTTCTTGGATTTCAAGTGATAAACACACTGTTTAATAGGCCTACCACACGCTCAAGCTTCACGACAGTTTTGCTTGCGCAAACGGGCTTGAACGCTGAACACTGAGCGTGCGGTTGGGTATTTGGGTAAATTGTATACAGTTTTCCCAACCGCACGCTCAGGGTTACGTGTTCAAGCCGGTTTGCGCAAGCCAAACTGTGGTGAAGCGTGTGGTAGACTAATAAGTCGAAATGAAATTACAAATTCCACAAAATCTGTCAATTTTAGGAGCTGAGTCATATTCACAAAAATTGTAGGAATAAAGCATCTTGGAGCTTTCATTATTATGCTTCGCAGAATCCAACACAATCATAAAAAAAAGGGTTCAAGTTTGAAAAACAAAAGTTATGGCCAATTTTCGATCACAGTTTCCGAAACAAAATTGAAACACCCTGTGATGAAATTTATGAAGTTCAAAAGATGCATGACTTCTCCACGTTCTTCTACTTTGACGTGGTGAGAACGAGATGTTCAGAATAAGAAAAATGAACATAATACTGACTACGAATATTCGACTTTTTTTCGGTTTTTTTCGATACAGATTTTTTTTCAACATAAATGTATTCAGTATTGAATGATCAATCATATCAAACACTAAAAAATTTTTTTGAATTAATTTATTTTCACTCCTTGTATAACCGTAAGTGCTCCGGCTCCAAAAATATTTTAGTTCTGTAGAGAATTTCGAACAATATCATGATTCCAATTTTCAGATTTCAAATATGTCCAGTTCTCCAGAGACGTCTGATAGTCACTCGAACTATTGCATCATTTATACATAATACAGAGTGCATCAGCAAGGCGTACGGCTAAAATAGCGTAAAACTGTACCGTTCACCCTTTACTCTTTCATAGATTTATTTTTCTTCTACATATAAGTCTCATAAGGCAACCATCTACCTTTTCTTTTGTCTCAAGCAAACAATTTGATTCCAGAAAGAGAAAATTCTTCAGTTGAAAAGATCTAAATAGGTTAAAAGATAGATACTTGCCTCGAACAAAATAGTATTAATTCTGGTAGTTTTTTATTCTTGAGATATATTTTTAAGACACTTCTGTTTTTCTTCGAGCTAATAAAAATTTTGCTTGATCCTTCGTTAAAAAGACTCTTCTCAATGGCACATGGACGAATGTTCTCGATCTCTCGAGACGAACATAAAATAATGTTGGGAATCCTTTGAATTTCGGAGAATTATTTCCATATACTTTAGCGCAATGACAATTTCCATTATATTTAACAGTCACTAAAGCGTCAAGAAGATTTCCATGGTCATATATGATACGAATTTGTGGGACTTCTTTATGCCTCCCGTTATGATAGAAAAAAACTTGAACGAAATTGACTCGAAATTTAGATTTTCCGACGATTGAGGCGGGTTGAAAAGTTTCATCAATCCATTGCGCCCAGACAAGTTCTGATGGTAAATGTTTCCTCTTTTTCTTATCATTACAATGACAAAGTTTCAGGGGGAAAAATCTGTTGTTTGACCATACACAACATTTGTACATTATTTTTCACCCGCCATACATGGATTTATGAGAAAAATGGTCAAATGGAAATTTTTTTCAAGGTTATGGTAACAAATATTTCAATAAGAAACTGACATTTTATTTGGCACCAGGGAATTTTTTTTAAGTTCATAGAAGAAAATTCATAGACCTTATAGTAAATGGACCATTTTTTCTATGAATAAGCGTCTGTAGATAGATGCATCTGTGTCTGTACTCTGTAGGTAGGAACTTACATTATAATGAAATGATATTAGCATATAATATCTAATAACATCAATATGGATTATACCTCTGATTTTCACAGTCAGAAAGTGAAGCCAAATCTTTGGAAACGATTGAGTTGTACGCTTGCGTCAACTGGAAATTCAAAAATTCGGAGAAATTTAGAGGTTATGTTTATTCTGAAAGACGACAAGAAAATATATAGATATCGAGAATCAAAATATGTCACTTGAATACTTTCAGTTCAATTTCAAAATATAAATAGGAGTTAGCAATGATTTTTAGGGAAAACGGAATAAAGCGATTGAAACATTTCACATGAAATTGTGAGGTTACGATCGAAAGTATTCACATGAAGTTAAGAATGACATACGTTTCACGACATAATACGATGTGTCTGAGAGAGACAGAATTAAAAAAATATTTTTAATCTCAATATTGCCGCACAAGCGCAGCTCTGGATTGTTACCAAAGCTCAGCTTCGGTTTTGATTGGCTCGTTACCCATATAGGAATTATTAGATATATGGATATTAGCATATATCTAATAATTCCTATATGGGTAATAGCCAATCAAAATTGAAGCTGGGCTTTGGTAAAACTCCAGATCTGCGCATGTGCAGAAATATTCAGAATAAAAATAACGTAGTTATTCTATCTCTCTCTGGCACCTTGTATTATGTCATAGACGTAAAATTAATGATGTGATTTATTATTTCATACGCTCATAACCAAACAAATTATTTATTCCGTTTGTGAATTTTAATTCGTTAATCAATAGTTCGTTCGTTGTTTAAATCCTCGGTCATTTTTCACTTATAATCGTTGTTGTTATTGTTCATTTTCGCGTTTAATATAATCATAGTTTATTCACCTAGTTGAGTTGGTTAGTCTTTATAGGTATAGTTGGTCCGTTTTTGAATAGTATTTATATCTATTTGAAAATTTTGTTGTGTTCTTTTATTCAATAAGGAATTGAACATGTCTTTAAGGAGTTCTACTCACAAATGTTACATTTGTGACCCCCACACGCTCGAATTAATATCACAGGTAACAAATTCAAATACAACTGTTATACGTTCATGCTTTCTCCTTTACCACTATATTTTTTTCAGGTTCCCTCAGAATCACCTGCAAAGATCTGAGTGGATGGCTCTATGTCACCTAAATGCTGATGTCGCACAGCTGAGAATTAGTGGAAGACATTTTGTTGAAAATTATTTTACAGGAAAAGGTACTAATAGAAAACACCCAGAGAAGTCAATTTTGGTTTGGATGGAGGACATCTTTTAAAGTATAAATCTCTTTCTGAATAGTAACCCACTGAAAGGGTTGGCTCTAAGTTTTTAATGGCCAATGTACCGTTAGGTGAAAGAGCTGTTCAACACACATATTGGATGTGTTTTTCTTTTCATCAAATGAATGAAATCAGTCAGTTAAACTGACTCTAGAAAAAATGCATTCTGAAACTTAATAAATCATTTGTTACATATTATCTGGGTTCTGTATTTATGTTCATCGTATTGAGAGGTAAACTTGCCTTGGCTTTTGATTACGTCATATCAATACGCAGTGCAACCCCGATATAACAAATCGGAAGGGAGCAAGTAGAAATTCGTTAAACTGAGGTGAGATTGGTCTAAAATTTGTTATATCGAGGTTCCACTCTAGGTTTATTCACCTCAACATTACGTACTCATCTTGTTTTAGCAAAAAACTTGCATGATTTTAATCTTCTACTGTTTACAGGCAATCCTTCCAATCAACGGTATGTCTTTTTAGTTTCAACTTTGTTTTTTAGATTACATATCATCCTGCTCACTATTTAGATGGTATTATTGAAAATTTAACAAAATTCAGCAATTTCAACATCGTTTTATTTTAGGTCATGGTTCAGTATTTTTGCAATACTGTATTACTTAGTGTATGTACTGCTACCTCCACTCCCATGTTCTCGATATGTCATAATAATAGCCTCTCATTCAATTTTAATGGAATATGCAGTCCCCGGTTTGTTAAAAAATTGCATATTTCCATGAAGGTACTCGTAACAGTCGTAACAAACTCAAAATCACATATTCACATAATAATCCAATCAGAAAAGTTCTACCTGTTCTCGAGAGTGCCCTTCTGAGAAAAATTTTGGATTTACCCTTGTCTGACGGCTATTTCTCTTACTATGTAAGCAATTATGATATGGATCATGGACTAAAAATTCATAGTTTACCTGAAAACTCATAGTAAGAAAATATTTCGAAGTAATTTCATGTACCATTTCAAAATTGGAGGAGGATTCAAACTTTGCTAATACTTTACTCATGTTGAATATGTCATGAAAGCTTATTTCCCCAAAAACCTTATCAAATAGGCCCCATATTTTCCAATCTACCAAAGTGAACAAAACTTCATATGTCTCAATTAAGAAGTAAGTTCATCCAAATCTACCTACCTCAGCATGTAAACTGGTTTGTTCTCTTCCTTGACAATAATTTCTGGTATGAAATTGTTATGAAAAAAATGTGTAAATAAACTGTAAAATAGTTATTATTTGTTTTATTACATAGAATGATTGAATACATCATTTTAAGAAATTGCATAACACAAATTTGAATAATGTTCATGGCCTCTACTTGATAGTACTTCAATAGTTGCTTTAAAAAGGATCACAAAATGGAATGTTTGAAGCAAAGAAGGAATTTTTCATTCAGAATTGAATCCTTTCAATAAACAATAAAAAATTATTAAATCCTGAGCAAGTAGATCAACAAAACGAGACAAAAATTCAAGACTTCTTATCAAACAAAAATTGTGAAGAGAATAACTATTGGTAGGTAACATTGCGAATAAACATATCCTTGAATACCTACCTGAAAAAACACATTTCAATTTTGTTCCAGTAATGAAATATTCAATTCAGCTAAAACACAAGAATCTTTTTGACTTCTACATTACTTTGATAACAAGAGTTCATTTAACTATAGATAGATTTACGATGGATTATTCAATAACGTGAGTTACCATTTTATCAACCTCTCACAGCAAAGATGTTCATACCTATACCTACGTTTTATTTTATCGGGTAGTCGGAATTCCATTAGAACTTCTGACGAAAATTTCTCGATGAATCCTTGATACATGAATTATAAATATTTATTCCGGCTAAAAGAATGCATTCCCTTCAATACGATGAATCAAATAGTTTTCTGAAAACTCATAACATTCATTTCTTTGCGAAAACTAAAATAGAAATGTTTTAGTAGAACGTTTTAATCCAAGCAAGAAAATCTTGAAGCCTAAAATGTAAATAAATGATGACATAACCTCCAAGTCTATTGTCATAATTGAATTTCGAGTTGACGCATGCGTACAATTCAATCTTTACCAAAGATCTGACTTCACTTTCAGACAACTATTAGCAGGCGTATAATCCATATTGGTATTAGTAGATATATGGATATTAGCCTTGCTGCTCAGCCATAGAACTTATAGAAATATGCATATTTAATAATTCCATATTGTATCTAATAATTCCTATATGGGGAATGGGCCAACCAAAACTGAAGCTGGGCTTTGGTAACAATCCAGATCTGTGCTTGTGCGGCAATATTGAGAATACAAATATTTCTTTAATTCTGTCTCTCTTCGACACATCGTATTATGTCGTGAAACGTATGTGAGTCTTAACTTCATGTGAATAGTTTCAATCGCCTTATTCTGTTTTCTTCAAGTCCTAAATATCTTTGTTAACTCCTATTCATACATATTTTAAAATTGAACTGAAAGTACATAAGTGACATATTTTCAATCTCCATATCTTTTTTCTTGTTGTCTTTCAGAATAAACATAACCTCTACATTTCTCGCAATTTTTTAATTTCCAGTTGACGCAAGCGTACAACTCAATCGTTACCAAAGACTTGGCATCACTTTGTGAATGTGAAAAGCAGGGCTATAATCCATATTGATGTTATTAGAGGTGCGTTCGGCCTGTCAACTCCGGTACGCATTTTTCCGTTCCCTATACAGTCAGCGCGACAGGTCGCTCTCACCGTATAGGAAACGGAATGCACAATGGAACTCCGTTTCCTAGCAGATATGCGCGATGTGCTCACTGTCCTGTTATAGTCTTCTGGGTGCCGATGGGACAAATTGCAAATTATTAAGGTGGGCGTTCAATGTAGTGTGTTTTTATTTCAAGTGGATTTCGAAAACGGTTTCACTTTGAGAACTGAAATTTTGTGGGTGAACTCAGAAAGGATTAGGGTTCTTGTTGAAATAATTTTAATCGATTTCATTCCGACAGTTAATTTTTTTTCTATTCGACTGAGAACGTCTGCCGCGAATGGTTGTAGTTTTTCTTACTCTCCATATTTGAATGCTAAATTCGTGTTTGTGGCTAGAAAAATAAACTTAACCATCGCAATTGCAAATTAAGAACTACTTCTACATGAGTAGAAGACGAAGAAGTGAAGTATAGTGAAAAAAGACACTTAAAAGTTCGCGAAATATAGTGAGAAAAGACTCAAAAAATTTCCCGAAAATAAACAACTCATCGAGCAGTGAACATATGATCGGAATGTTTCATCTGAAGGCACGCGTGCCAGGTGATAAAAGATAAAACTAAGGCGTCCCATACACCAACAAGAAATGTCTGATGATGACAACGATCCTTTTCTGGGTTTTCCTTCAAGTGGAGAAAATCCAGGAAATGGAAGTCGAACAGCACTACAGCATGTTTCCACCCAGTTAGGTAATACTACATCAAGCATCCTCAAAAATACATGGCAGACACCGAAAAAACGTAAAAGATCGGACACCCAAACTCTGAGTCCACCCACAACACCAACAAAAAACAGATTCTCACCATTAGCAACAATGGGAACCAACGACCTGAATGGTAAGAATGGAGAAAAAACGGATAAAAACCAGGAAAACAAAACACCAACCCCACCACCAATCTTTATCTATGATGTTGCTGATTACAAAGCAATGTTGAGCAGCTTTACTCAGGTAATTGAGAAAGATTCATTCCACACAAGAGTGCTAGCAGATGACAAAATCAAAATTAGCACGCATTCCGTGGACGCTTACAGAAAATTATCTGCACACCTTAAGAAAGAAGCAATAACACACCACACTTACCAAATTCGCGACGAACGAGCATACAGAGTGGTCATTAGAAACTTGCACCACACGGTACCCACTGAGGAAATTAAAAATGAGCTCAAAGAAGCTGGCCATAAAGTTCGCAACATAATTAATGTGAAACATAGAGTAACAAAAGAGCCACTACATATGTTTTTCGTCGATTTAGAACCCCAAACTAACAACAAAACAGTTTATGAACTGCAATTCATAAATAGAACCAAAGTCACCATTGAACCACCTAGAAAAAAACGAGGATTGATACAATGTATGAGATGTCAGGGATATGGTCACTCCAAAACGTATTGTTATAGACCCTTCAATTGCGTTAAATGCGGAGAACAACACGACACTAAAATCTGCCAAAAAGATAAAAATTCGCCACCAAAATGTGTGCTGTGCAACGGTAATCATCCGGCCAACTACAGGGGTTGCCAAGTCTATAAAGACCTTGTTGAAAAAAACCGACCCAGAAACACCACTCGCCAACAAAACACAACCTCAAACGCTCCTCGAAAAATCCAAAATTCAACAAACAACCAAATACGACAAACCTATGCCGAAGTAACACGAGCAGAGAAACAAGAACAAACACCACCTGGCTTCAGTCAACAACTATCAATACTTCTTGATGAATTCAAAAGTATGTTTTCACAACTACTTAATCAAAACAGCATGATACTAAATCTGCTTACCACCCTCATAAGCAAAATGAACCCATAATGGCTAATAATAATCTCAGGATTGCAACATGGAACGCCAACGGCTTGACTAATCACAAACCAGAAATACAAACCTTCCTCGACCTCAATAAAGTGGACATTCTACTGGTTTCCGAAACGCATTTTACCAGTCGAACAGTATTCTCCATCCCACTCTACTCAATCTATCACACAACCCATCCAGATGGAACTGCTCATGGAGGATCAGCTATCATCATAAAAAATTCCATATCCCACAACGAACAGGAAAAATTTCGAACTGACGCCATTCAAGCTACAACCGTCAATATCAAAATCAATACTGGGAATCTGAGCATAACATCGGTGTATTGTCCACCACGCCACACAATCTCACCGGAATCATATAAAGACTTCTTCAGCACTCTTGGAAACAGATTCATTGCGGGCGGTGACTGGAATGCCAAGCATACTCATTGGGGCTCAAGGCTGATAACTACAAAAGGCCGTAATCTACTTCGTACCATGACTGATAAACATTATGAACACCTTTCCACTGGAGAGCCAACATACTGGCCAGCAGACCCTAGAAAACTACCCGACCTCCTTGACTTCTTTGTAGTGAATGGTATTCCAACGCAGAACTGCTTACTTGAATCTCATTATGATTTAACATCCGATCATACACCTGTTATTGCGAATCTCAACAGCCAACCAATAAAAACAAACATTCCAATCAAATTAGTCTCGATAAATACTAGATGGGAAAACTTCAGCGATTACATTAACGAAAATCTAAGTAATCGATATATCAAAGAACCACAGCAACTAGATGAAGCAGTAGAGCATTTTACCACCACAATACAACAGGCAGCTTGGCACGCAACTCCTTCGAACAGACAAGTAGCAATTGATTCTCTAAGCACCCCACTTCACATACGACATCTAATTACCGAGAAAAGGAGAGCAAGACGAACTTGGCAAAGATCCCGCAACATCACCGATCTGCATCACTACAGAAAATTATCACGAGACCTTTCAAAAGCGCTAAGAGAGACACAAAACTCATCCTTTGAAGCCTACACCGAGAGCCTAAGCACATCCGATCACAGCTTATGGAATGCCACCAAAAAGTTCAAGAGACCAACACCACCTGTTACCCCGATAAAAACATACCATGGTTGGGCAAGATCAAGTAAAGAAAAAGCAGATGCCTTCGCTTTACACCTGTCCAAAGTATTCGAAGAACCAGACGAAACACCTGGGCATACAATTGATGCCGAAAAATATCTAGATGCACCATGTCAATTATCGCTGCCTATTGAAGCAATAACCCCTAAAGAAGTACAGACTGAAATCCGTAAACTCAAAAATAACAAAGCTCCCGGTTATGACATAATAACAGCACAAGTTCTCAAAAAACTACCTAGAAAAGCGATAGTGTTCCTAACAACCATCTACAACCGCATGCTGAACTTAGGTTACTACCCCATCCTCTGGAAATATGCACACGTTATTATGATTCACAAAGACGGAAAACCACCACACGAACCGGTGTCATATAGACCGATTAGTCTCCTGTCAATTCCAGGAAAAATATTTGAAAGGCTGCTACTGAAAAGGATTCAAAACGACCACGAAACTAATATATTTCCTGATTACCAATTCGGATTCCGCCAAAGAATGTCAACAACCCATCAAGCCCACCGAATAGTTAATAAAATAGCCAGTGCTCTCGAAAACAAACACTTCTGCAACGGCGTATTTCTGGATATATCACAAGCATTTGACAGGGTATGGCACGCAGGACTCCTATATAAAATTAAAAAGAACCTTAATAACAACTATTATCTACTGCTCAAATCCTACCTCTCAGATAGGAAGTGCTCAGTCAAGTTTAATGATGAAATATCAGGATATTTTTCCCTCAAGTCTGGCGTACCACAAGGAAGTGTCCTGGGGCCATTCCTCTACCTTCTCTACACAGCTGACTTGCCAGAAACATCTACCACAACAATTGCTGCGTTTGCTGATGACGTGGCTGTACTTTCTTCCGACAAGGACCCTGAAACCACCTCCAGAAACATACAAGACCACCTAAACCAGCTAAACGACTGGTATAAAACATGGAGGATGACAATCAACCAGACCAAATCAGTCCAAGTCGTATTCACTACGAAAACCAGCACTTGCCCACGAGTGACTATAAATGGAGCCTTAATACCAACTAAAAAAGAAGTAAAATACCTAGGTATACACCTCGACCAACGTTTAACATGGGAGAAACACATCCAAGCAAAAAGAAAACATCTGGACCTAAAACTAAGAAAGATGTACTGGTTAATTGGCAAGAAATCAAAATTGTCCATCCAAAATAAACTCACCATATACAAGGCAATTCTGAAACCTATTTGGACATATGGCGTTCAACTATGGGGTTGTGCAAAACCCACACGACGAAACGTAATCCAACGGTTCCAATCGAAAACGCTTCGATTGATAGCTGGTGCACCATGGTACGTCACGAATGAAAGACTTCACTCGGATCTCGAAATTCCATATGTCATAGATGTCATCAAATCTGCCTCCACAAAATACCAAGACCGATTGCAGGGACACCCAAATGACCTTATTCAGAATCTATACACTGAAGGACCAGACAACAGACGACTCAAGAAAACATGGCCAAAAGACCTTCCACAGCATCACTAGTTTAGTGTATAATAATAAGTAGAAATGTCACTGGACATTTCACTTACATGTTCCAACTACATCATCACATTTACTTAATACCATTATGAGTAGATTGTAAATTTTCAATAAAGGACACAAAAAAAAAAAAAAATTTTTTTTCTTTCAAAAATAGAAGAAAATTAGCCAACCAATGCTTCTGTTTTATTTCAACAGAAAGACCCATGAAAATCGTTCAACTTTCGATTAAAAGTGAATCTACTGATAATTTCGTTCAGAAGATCAACTTGAAATACGGAATTGGCCGAGAATGGCCAAATTCAAATTTTGGCGGGAAAAAGTTCCTGCTTTACCCACAAATTAGCTTATTTCATAGTTCGGCGATTTTCGGATAGAGAGCGCCATTGTACATTTCATTCATGATTAGAGAGATATTCATAGAACTTGATAGTGATAGTGCATGTTCTATGGAGATATGCCATAAAATGGACGGTGGCGCCTCTATCGGCTGAGCTTTCCTATTCGCTTTAAACGCCGACCTTAATAAAGTTTTCTTACCTCCTGTATAGCTTTATTAGGTAGAGTCTACCACATTTTTCCTCTGTGAACATTTTTGTTGTCGCGGTTTTTCTTCAGCAAACCTCTCTTAAGTCGACCATATTTTCATTTTTTTTAATCATACGTACTCTTTTTTTGTAAAATGCAATCATAAAAACAATCTGGGAAAAATGAGAAAACATGATTGTCTACCAATATAAACATGACTGAAAATCGCATTTTTTTAAATTATTAGTACACTCCTGATTTTCTCAGAATCGGTTTATATATAACCATATGAAATATGAAAATGCAATTGTCCGACAATCCGACAAAAAAAAGTTGATGTTTTCTTGTCCGACAGATTAAAATCGACGATTTTTTTGAGTTTTTAAATTCATTAATATTTGTCAGACAAGAATGAATTTATATTTTAGACAAATTCGTTTCATAGATAACACAACTGTCCACCATATAAAATGCGGCAAATCCTTAGTCTAGTACACAGGGTGTCCCCAGAAGTCCCGTACTTCCTTGAGGGGATCGAAAGTGAAAAATAGTCTAAGCCCAAATATCCATGTTTAAAATTTTCTGATAACGCAGTTAATTAGTTATTAATTAATGAAAGTGACCAATCAGGAGCGCGCTACAGAAGAATAACTAGGCAGTGGGGACGCGAGAGTGGGACGCCAGTCTCGGATTACTGGGTGAAAAGCCGGCAGCAGCTCTGGCGTCTCACTCTCGCGCCCCCACTGCCTAGTTATTCTTCTGTAGAGCGCACCTGATTGGTCACTTTCATTAATTAATAACTAATTACCTGCGTTATCAAAAAATTTCAAACATGGATATTTGGGCTTAGAATATTTTTCACTTTCGATCCCCTCGAGGAAGTGCGGGACTTCTGGGACACCCTGTATGATGGTTTTGTTTCAGAATCTTTTTTCGATTATTATTGAAATGAAACTATTGATTTCGATTGAAAGTGTATAATTCAAATTGTTTACTGACATTTTTATTCAAATAAAAAAAAAACAATGAAAATACAGTATAATCCACTCATAATGAACTCGCATATAATGGAAACTCACGTAATGAACCAATTTCCAAGTCCCGAATTGAAACAATGTAAAATCCTCGGACAAGATGGACTCGTTTATAATGGAACCTCGCCTGTAGTGGACTGAAAATAATGAAATAGTCTATTATAATCAAGTTCTAGTGGGGATCCACTGCCACGAAGGTTTGTGATGCAGTAGCAAACATCACGATTTTGACAATTTCAAAAAAGAAGAATTATCTGACACAGACATTTGCAGAAGTCATATACAAAACCTCTGTTCAAAGTAAATTAATAGACTTCCTTCCGAAACACTAGTTCAGTATTGAGTATGTAAGTATAATTATTATCAGTAGTAATAGAAAATAGATAGATAGAAAATTTTTTGCTAATTATAGAAAAAATACAGAGCTAAAACAATTTATTTAAAGGTGCAATTAACAAAGGAACAATTAGAATAGTTAAATGAAGATCCAGACGTGTTAGTTTCTATAACTGATGAAGATGTATTTCCACTACGCATGCTGTTAATAATTTGATTATGATGTTCTTCGTCAATATTCAAGTAGGGTTTTATTGAGTTGGCATTGTTGTGACCCGTAATTTTTATAAGCTGTTGTTCCTGTACACCACTTTTGGCCAATCGACTAACCGCGGTCGATCTATTGGAATGATTAGTAATTTTTTTTTCCTTTGTATTCAATCCAATCGCTTCGGCAGACGATCTTGTCCAATTTTGAATCGTATTTCTTCCAATGGGCATATTATCATACCAGTGATCATTTTCGGATTTCCATTGATGATTTGGTCTGACGAATAATCTGTTGGTTTTAATATTTGGGCCCCTTTTCGACATCAATTTTTTGAATAATCGGACAGGACAAACGTTGCTATCATCGTTTTCTATTAAAAACTTGCTTCCAGTACACATTCTTGAACCACCCTGGCAAGTCTTGCTGAATACAGGGTTATATTCCACTCGGTTGGTTACAGAACCATCGTTGTTTGATTCGATACAAAAAAATTCAGTCAAGCAAGCAGCAGCTTCCCCACCTCGCCAAGCTAATTCTACCGCGGCTATGTGATAGAATTTCCGTTGCAGCCCTTCAGGAGTATTTTCATTCCATAAATTCACCATTTTTGTTATTTCCACAGAACTTAATGCTGCCGAACTTTGCTTCCTTTTACTTGGGTCTGATTGCAGTTTTCGTCGTATAGAATCACGGGCAGCTCGCGCTTGTTGAAATACAACACTTTTGAATGGGTCAATAATAACTTTCATTTCTTTATAATATTTTTCTTGTAACAGCTTACTTGTTATATTCCACATGGTTTTGACCGTACTTTCTTTGAGCTCATTACCATCTTTTCTCCTCATGTTCACAGCCCAATCCTTTAAAATCAACGCCAATTCTTCCGCCGTCCGATTTCCATCTAATTGATACTTTCTATCGTTGCAAAAGTCTATAAATGCTTTCCATACAAATTTCTTACTGTAAACGGTGTTTTTTGGTATGTTCGATTCTATAATTTCATTAATATTATCGTCAGTATTGCAACCAAATCGTGACATTTCGAAATATTAAATATTTGAAACTTCAAAATCGAAATGAATCAATATGTGTCCATAGCAACGTGAAAACAGCCCATGGTCTGTTATCGATGTAATGTTGACATGATTGGGTGAAATTGTTCATCTGATATCAAATGAGGAAATTTAATTGGTTGTTGGAACTGTCAAAAAATTTTCAGTGTTATTAACCAACATATCCATTCAGATTTATTAAGAGTACATATTGTACATACTTATTCAGTAATAAAAGACAGCTTTTCAATTGTTCTTTTTTTATTCTCATAAAATGGACACTCGGTAATAATGAACAATATGTCTTGGCCCCCTCGAGTCCATTATAAGCGGAATGCACTGTACTCCTTCCTCATATTGAATTCAATATAACAAGACGAATGGTATCCAGTAAAAGTATCACACCAATCGTCAGGTAGAATGACATCTTTATATTTGTGATTATGATGTTCTCTTGATGCCAAGAATATTTTGCACAGTATAAGGATGTCACTTCCTCCTTTTTCGTTTTAAAGCCACGGATATTTTTTAAATGTCGGCACAAAAAACACTCCATCACTACTAGAAATATTATATCGGCAATAACTGAAATTGCCAAACTTAATTCGTCGAACAGCTAGATGATAGTATTCAGCACATCCTTCTTAAATGGCCCTAAAAAAATCGAATGTTTATTCGTAACATGAGCAAAGGTACATCCGGTAAATGCATATAGTCTATTCATAACCAAATTAGAGCAGTGAATTCTTCAATTTTTGAATGAACTACACATTTTTTTTTGTCGGACAACTAGTGCACTACATTGTATTTTCAAGGTGGAGAGAGAATAGGAAAAAAAGACATTATTCATAATTTTTTATCCCAAAAAATCATCGTTTTCCATTTGTCGGACAAGTAAATCGCCACATTTTTTGTCGGACAATTGCATTTTCATACTTCATATGGTTGTATCAACCGATTCTGAAAAATTCGGGAGGGTATTAATACTTTGAAAAAATGCGATTTTCAGTCATGTTTATGTTGGTAGACAATCATGTTTTCTCATTTCTCCCAGATTGTTTTTATGATTGCATTTTACAAAAAAGAGTATGTTTGATTCGAGAAAAATGAAAATATGGTCGACTTACGAGAGGTTTGCTGAAAAAAAACCTCGACTACAAAAATGTTCACAGAGGAAAAATGTGGTAGACTCTACCTAATAAAGCTATACAGAAAGTAAGAAAACTTTATTTAATTTGCAATTTGTCCCATCGGCACCCAGAAGACTATAACAGGGCAGTGAGCACATCGCGCATATCTGCTAGGAAATGGAGTTTCATTGTGCATTCCGTTTCCTATACGGTGAGAGCGACCTGTCGCGCTGACTGTATAGGGAACGGAAAAATGCGACCGGGTTAGCGCTTGGCCTCCCTGTGACACTGCGACCAACTTCGGTCTATTGTATCACTCTTTCGTCAGTGGTTCCTCACGAGAATAGGTTTGTGATTCATTCCCGTTTCCGGATTGATTTCTCCGAAGATTATGTGGCACCTTCTTCCCATGGCGTCGCATTCAAAAATTATGTGAGAGGCTGTTTCTTCCTCTTCACCGCAGAGTCTGCAATCCACGGGTTCTCCAAGTATTCCTATGGTGTTCGGATGTTTTCTAAGACCGCAGTGTCCCGTCAGTAGACCTACTATTATACGTGCCTTTGTTCTGTTTAGATTCAAAAAGTCAGCCGTCAAGGTTTGGCTTGTGTGTCCTACCATGGCTTTGTTGTGTGTTTGCCCGTCGCTCTGTTCCCAGTGTTGTCGGTGTCTTTGCTTCATCCACCAATCAGGGTCCTGCATCGGTTCTGGCCCTGTTAATGGCGTTTCAGATGCTTGTCTTGCTAACTGGTCTGCTTTTTCGTTGCCCGCTATTCCCTTGTGACCTGGTTTTTATATGTTAATATAATCCTATGAAATACCGAATTTTCCCTTCTATTTCATAAAAGTTGCATAAGTTTGGTTCTATAATAGTCAATCCATCGTTTCATCATCAATTCAATGCATTCTGGCACTTTGATTTGAATGATATTTTTGATATCACATTCAGATGGTTTCTGCCCCTCCGGTGCGCCGGAGGGAAAAGTAAGCCATAGCAATTATTTCTCCGCCTAGCCGGGGAAATAGAACTTTTCGATGATTATGTCAGTCGAAAACTGACGTCGTTATCGTACGTTTGGAAATAAACAATTTTTCTTTAATATGTTTAGTTAAGCGAAATATACCTGTTTCTTCTCAATCATAACAAATGGGTTAATTATTTCTCGGGATCAATCAGTTCGATAGTTGATATCCCGATAGTTTCGAACCCTACCGTGAGAATCAGTAATTACCTGTCAGCCCATACATATCTAGGTGAAAGCACCCGCACGTGTTCATCTTCATGCTTATTGTTATCACCGGCAAACAATTAGAATAATCCCGAAGCACCCCATTTGAGGAGCAGGGTAGATATACAAGGATGAATAGTTTCATATAAAATAAATAATCGGGACCAACAAAGTGGAAGCTTGTTACCTTTTCAACGAGAATTTGGTTACTCGTATTGCATAAGAGACCTATATTGAATTACCAGGAAATTGAAATTCCAACGATTATAATATGCTTTTTTCTCTATGGTTGATTTTAATTCGACCTGCATGGACAAAGAGAAATATAATGATGGATTAAAAATACTGCCTCTCAAACGAAAGAATGTAATTGGACTGCTTTGCTCAAATTGTTCCAAAATTCAACAGAGAGAAATATCAGAAAAACTTATTTAATGGTTGAAATCGATTGACTCTCAGATGTGTAATATTATGGTCTTCAATTTCAATTTTCAACGAAACTGAATATTTGAATGTTAACTCACCAACAAATGTTGCCGCACCTGGTTTGAAGAAAGATTATACCTATAGATTATTGGATAAATGGAATGAAAAGGTGATTTTTTTTTTGGAAATAATTTGCAGGAATCAGCGCAAAGACGAAGCGAAGTTGCACGCTATGAAAATCAAAGAATCAATATGATGATTCAACCCGATGACAGATGGTGAATCCGCGCAGGCAATTAGAAATCCTTATCTTATTTCGTATTCGTCGAAATGAAACTGCGGGGGCCGCGTGTTTAGTTCACGACTTAAAATGCCACCCGCACTGAGGCCTTACTTCAACACGATGAGTCAAGAACAGACCATAAATTGCGTAGGAATTGGACAAAATTTATCGAGAGGCTGTAGAATTGTTCCTCAGCCACAAGCGCTTTGTGGAATCCTGCCCTGAAGAAACAATAATGAGGAAAATCAGTTAATGACGGTTGGCTCACAAGAATGTGCTTTAAGATCCAAGGTAGTCAGAGGTTAAGCTTCGTCATCTAATCTAATTGTAGGAAAGGATTACCTAGCATTTGAAGATTTGGATCCCAAAGAAATACGATCTGCCACGACGAAAACAGTCAACACTCGCATTTTCAAGTGCTTTGAAGTGAACGGCCAGCGATTCGAACATATTTTGAAATATTCGACATCATAGTTTTACTTTTTTATAATAATGCATATACATAAATAGTGTGGCTTTCAAAATTCTTGGAGCCTTCATTATTAGGAGAATGTCACAAGGTACTGTCGAACAGTAATCATGGCCTGCCTACCAAATACCGAATGGAAATACCATTCTGAAGGGACATTTTGACAAATGAATGCTGATAAGTCCGAAATTTGACTAGTTAGGTGCATGATATACATAGAATGAAAGCAAATTTTATCAGCTTTCTGAATTTTCAATAATATACAGGGCGTTCCATTTGAAATGAACAACTTTCAGTCACTTTTTCAAGCAAACAAAAAGAAGTATCTTTTACCACCCTGTATTTAAGTAAAGTAGATCAGGCTGATGTGTTAAAAGCATTTAACTAACAGCTAACAGCTAACTCCGAACCAAATTTCAATGCCATAGTGTTTCTGAACCCGAAGTTATCAGTATTTAAGAGGTCATGATTTCCGGTCAAAAAAATCGAAATTTATTTATATTTCGAAAATGGCAACAGATAGGTATAGGGAAATGTGAAGAAAAGTTGTCGGGAAATTGTTGGAGATTCCAAAAATAATGTAATATACCTACCAGGTGTTTCATTTGAAAAAGCAAAGTTGCTACTTTCTAATAGAAGTGGCAACATTGACGAAAATATTTTAGTTAGATAGAGAATCTACGATAATGCACTCCATTAGATTTTCAAACCGATCCGATATCATGGTTCACCAGAAACGTCTAATGTGCCTTCCACCGTGAATTACCCTGTATATTATCACCTCTTGACTCCTACTGATACTTGCACATAGCTCCCAAAGATTTTCGGCTGCATACTTCTTTATCTCATTCAAATTCATGAAATTCGTCTAGAAGAATATCTGCTCCACCATATAGAGTTTGTCTTGAATAGTATAGGATGTGAGTCTATATTTCACAACGTTTGTTGAGAGGATTATGCCTCTGGCTTTCCCTGTGTACCTACCCTCTATAAATGCTTCCAGTTCTCATATTTTGATCTCGAAAACTCCGTTTTATTTTGGGAATTTCGAATGATGGTTCACTAGAGTATGTTATTTTCTTTCCATATATGGTTTTCAGTTTCGATTTCTGGACTTTTCTCAAGCTATCTAAATCATTAAATGGCAATCTTATACTCATTATGCAATCAGTGTCTCGACCAGAGCATTGTAGATCATTAGGTAGTAAATATTTCTGTTTCAATTTTTTGAACGCTTTGGATCTATAAATCCAACCTCTTACCTTACCAGAACCAGGTCCAATTTTGTATACGTTCTCCCCAGTTCAGGTGACAATCACATGCATCCAGGTAATTTGCATTTTTTGCTGTTGGTATGGTCGTATTCATATCAAACTCAATGTTCCCAAACCTTGGCAAGCCACTTTCATAAAAGCAAACAGAAAATACCTACCTGGTTTTCTCCACATTCAACTCAAGTTCGTTGTGGTAAAACCATTTTTCTACTAGATTTAAGTTGTTTTGTGATTTCCTTTTCAGTTCCTCCCAGGAATTTGCTTGTGAGTGGATCGCAGTCTCATTTACAAAGCCGATAATCATTCCGAATTTTCAATATAGCGCTTATATGTATTAGGAACAAACGTGGTCCCAATACCGTTTCATACATAACATACTCACGTTGTTCGCTTTTGTGCCCATTAATCTCAACAACCTCATAGATTCATCCCCGAAATCTGCATCTATATCTATCAAGTTACTCCAGCTTTGCATGCGATACGGTATCAAATGCCTTAGCAAGATCTACGAAAATGCAGAAGAATGATATTCGTTTGTCTAAACGTTCAGTAAATCTACCGCCCATGAATACTTTCTGTCTATACCTATCTTCTGAGTTCTGAGATGGTGAATTCAAAACGTACTCTTGTGAACGAACTGCACTAATGAATTCAATATGTTGCGCACCTCAAAGATTCGTTTCAAAATTTTTGGAGATATTTTGGTTTTTCATGTATCGACTAATAATTGTCCTATCTGTCTGTTGGTCAAACACTTTTTGTATGGAAAGTGGCGACCGGTCAAATTTTCTGAAAGTTTGGTATGTTGTTGTACCCGACTTAGTGACCAAAAATGTCAATGGGCCCAACCCAATCTTATGGCTAGTTTTCTAAATTTGGGGAGTTGAAGTTGGAAATTGCCCAGATTTTCGGATGTATATTCTATTAATTAAAATTTAGATCGGATTTCTGTTTCATGCAGACGTTCACTACATGTTCTAGTAATGAAATAAGTGAATACGTTCATGATTAAAAATTTTTTCATTCACAAGGTGAGTCACGAATTTATGGCGGTAGTTTTTTGTCAAAATTCACTTTTTCTACTGAGACGTCAGGGAGGCATATTTTTCGGAACATTCTCTTCAATATATGTAGTATTTGGACGAGAAAGTATTGCACAGTACACATTTTTTTACAGAGTGTTTTACAGAGAGAACCACTGGACATAATTATTTTTTTTATTTATTCGAAACCCTGTATTTATGAATTGATTTTTTGGAGAAGTTATATCACAAATATAATATATGTGTATCTTATATAAGTATGTAGTCGACTGGTCTGGTTTATTCGGATTTAGGAGTTATTTGGGTTGCAGTCAAGAAATACAAACAGTGTACTCTTTTTTCTTTAACTCGAGCTTTCGGACTATTTCAGTCCTTCAACAGGAGCAGCTATAATTTGAAATTCATCAATAAAACACATCAACATTGTTTCAGAGCACTTACAATTTGAGGTTATTTTGTACAAGGTTGTTATAATTATATAGGATACAGGTAACGCAAACAATAATTGGAATCGCAGTCTACGGCACCTTTTAACATTCTAAAACTATAGGCATTAATGAATTTTCAAGCAGGATCAATGGATTATAATTGGATTATCGTTATTTTACATCAGTGTTACGGCCATGTCGTAAATTTCAATGAGGTGTGTCAACTGTCCTATTCTGTCTAATTCTAGTCATCGATATACAATTTTTCTTCTTCTTATTGTCTCTCATTCATTATCATGTTTACATCCATATTATCTCCTATATACTATGCATAATTTCCTTTGATAAAACCTTATTGAAGCCTAATTATGATTTGGTCTTGATTACAACTTTTTATCTCAAATGGCTCAACAAAAACACAAAAAGACAGTTACACATTGGTTTTTTTAACTTAAACAGGGGTCCTTAATTTTCTTCTTATCTTCCAACTACTTGTCTCCAATTGTCACCAAGTCACTTGTTTTTCTCTTTCTTCTTTTTGAAAACCATAACACAAACACTTATCAGATTTTCGAACTATAAGGACACTAGACCTTCATCAACATCTGGCGATATTTGAATCTTTTTTCTTTTATCCCATTCGATTAACAACGAATATATGCTGTTCAAGCTCTGGATGTTTCTCCTGGCATTGATACAATGCTCCTCCTGGGAAATCCGTACCATCTCTAGCAACAATCTTTTCTCCAAGTTTTTTTCCTTGTCCAATATGCTGACTCCTTCAAAATTCGGTTGGTGTTCTTCCTCTATAACGTGTATCGCCAATGCACAACTCCTTCTGATGTTGTTGATGTCACTCCTATGGCCTGAAAGACGTTGCCTTGCGGTGGTTGAGGTCTGACCCACTTATACTCCTTCACAGTCTCTGCATGGTCTTTTAGATTTGTAAAAATTAATTTAAGTGGTTGTACGTTTTTTGTTGCGATTTGGAATTTCTCTTTTGGTATTAGTTTCTTGAGCAGAGGTGTTAACTCTTCAATATACGGCAAGGTGACATATCTTCTTGTGTGTTCTTCATTTGTTGTCTGTAGTGATTCTACTTGTCGTGGGTCTTCCAAGGAGTTTGGTGTGCTGTAAATTATCCTGTTCAGCAGTCCATATGGGTAACCATTCTCTCTTAGTATTCCTCATAGTATTTTTAAATTTTTGTTTATGAATCTGGGATGACATATTTTCGTTATTCTTGTTTTCAGGTTTCTAATTATGTTGACTTTTATGTTGAATGGATGATATGGTTTGTGGCGTTTGTGATGTATGTACCTGTTGGATGATATATTTTTCTTGTACCAATCTGTCATTACTGTGCTACCTTCTTCGGTTTCTTCTCTGATTATTTTCATATCGGAGAATGGTAAGGTATTTAAGTTCAAAAAACCAATGTATAACTGTCTTTGTGTTGAGCCATTTGAGATAAAAAAGTTGTAATTAAGACCAAATCATAATTAGGCTCCAATGAGGTTTCATCAAGGAAAATTATGCATAGTATATAGGAGATGATATAGATGTAAACATGATAATGAACGAGAGAAAGAAAGAAGAAGTAAAATTGTATATCGATGACTAGAATTAGACAGAATAGGACAGTTGACATGCGTCATTGATATTTTCGACATGGCCGTAGCACTGATGTAAATTAACGATAATCCAATTATAATCCGTTGATCCTGCTTGAAAATTCATTAATGCCTATAGTTTCAGAATGTTAAAAGGTGCCGAAGACTGCGATACCAATTATTGTTTCTGTAACCTGTATTCTATATAATTTATAATAACAACCTTGTACAAAATAACCTCAACCTGTAAATGCTCTGAAACAATGTTGATGTGTTTTATTGATGAATTTCAAATTATAGCTGCTCCTGATGATGAAGGACTGAACTAGTCCGAAAGCTCGAGTTGAAGAAAAAAGAGTACACTGTTTGTATTTCTTAACTGCAACCCAAATAACTCCTAAATCCGTATATGTGTATCTCTAATCTTCAAAATATTCATGGTGGTTTATTCATATGTAATACCACTAGAGTAATTCTGATCGATTGCTCGTCAAATACTAGATAGAGTGTTCCAAACATTTCATGTCTTTAAAATCAATAATTTTGCTGTTATCGAATAAAATTCGAATTTCACGACTAAAGCCAGGTTTCGCTCAGTGAAATTCATTGGTATGCACACCTTTTACAAAGTAGGCTATATTAGAAATGGTAATTCTTACGTATCATTATTGATCAACACTATGGAAAACATGCAATAATAATTAGGTACACTACAATAGAATGATATATCAAAAGCCTGACCTCTATTTGCACCGAATGTGACAAATAAACAAAGCAGATAATGAATGATGACTGAATAAAAAAATAAGTTTGAAAATATCACAACAATTTTCCTTACAACAAAAAACTTTGATAGAAATTTAATAATCGCTATTACAATAAATTTTCAAAATGTTGGCCTCCTTCCTCCAAACATTCTTTTAAGAACTTTGATTTTGTTGAATGTGGATTTCTTTCGTTAGAAATTCTAACTACCCTTTCTACTATTTTGTTACATTTACCATAAATGAAGAACATATTTAATAGATCATTGTTACGGTATGACTGTTATTTAGATTTTTTTTATATTGTAACGTTCTCGGGGTTCAAACAAATTGTCTGCTGAATTAAAACGTCTAATTTATTTACAATACCACTAACTGATCACACTAATTTATGTACAATAACTAATACTGATTTATTTACACACTGGCTAATATTGCTGATTTATATTCACAACTCTGAATTCGCGATTCACAATTCGATTCGGCTCTATTCAGATAGTAACTGACTCCGTCCCACTCGTGCGCGTCTTTATATACCCAATACGGCTCTGTTTCTAGAACGCTCCAGATAGTCTCTGGAAGGCTTCTAGAATTCCTACGCGGAATCAGAGAGTCCAGAGACGTATTCAGGCGGACTTCGTCCGCTACACTGCCCCCTCCTTAAGACGTTCGGTCCCCGAACACCCTGGATGGTGTGGCTGAATCTACAGGCGTCTCCGTTTCTGCAGCACCCCTGTCGTCCGAAATAGCATTCCACTGTCTTCTTCTTCGGCGTATATCCGCTCGGGTTGAAACTGCAAACCAGTATCTTCATTCCCGTCCTTTGGAAAATGACCTCAAGCATACTTCTAACGATTCTCCAGTTGAGCTGATCTAGACCACAACCCAACTTTGGCACAGCTAGCTTTTTCACCTTCAACTTGGTGAGCTCGTCTCTCAGCTGCAACAGGGTGTCCCACATACTTTTGTAGCTGGGTTTGTTGTCGGAGAATCTCTTGGTTACCAGGTAGAAGAGGTAACGCTGGCCATCAGCCAACCTCAGCGTTTTCCCAGTACGAGGATGTTGTTTCAGGAGTTCTGGTACACGGCCAAATTTCTTCCGGAAGACGAATGCTATTCCTCTCGACATACGCAGGTCTTCCGAGACACAATGGGCTAGTGAATAATCTTCAGATACAGAGAAGAGATCTTGCTGTTGCTCGATGGTAACTCCGAATCTTGCCTTTCCGGTTCCACCGTAGTTTGCCATGAATAGGTCGAAACTCATCTCCTCATGTCCCGCTTTCTGAAAAGTCGTTCTTCTCAGATGGGTTTCGTCATATTCTTCGTAGTCTGACTCATATTTGCCTAGACGATTTATATGGACCACACGTTTCTTGCCTCTGGGTAGTTTCTGGATACGGTACACTACATCGTTGATTCGTTTCACTACTCTGTATGGCCCTTCCCAATCCTTCTGCAGCTTAGGTGATAAACCCCTCTTCCTCTGGGGATTGTACAGCCAGACTAGGTCTCCCACATTGAAACCACATTCTGCAGCTTTGCTGTCATACCGAGTCTTCATTCGGTCACTCGCTATTTGGAGGTTCTGTCTGACCTTCTCATGGATGTAATGTAGCCTACCCTTCAAGAGGCTCGCGTAGTCCTCACCAGCTATCTCCGCTCCAGGCTTGCATCCAAACTCCAGGTCACAAGGCAACCTTATTTCGCGGCCGAACATAATACAGGCTGGTGTCTCTCCAGTCGATTCTTGCACTGACGACCTGTAGGCCATAGTGAACAGATGGAGATACCTGTCCCAGTCTCTTTGGTGATCAGAGACTACTTTAGCCAGATATTTTCCCACAGTTCTATTCATTCTTTCGACCATGCCATCTGACTGTGGGTGAAGCGCAGTTGTCCTTGTCTTTTTGATTCCGAGTAATTGGCATACATTCTGGAACAGGCTAGACTCGAAGTTTCGTCCTTGATCCGAATGAAGTTCGAGAGGCACACCAAATCGGCTGAACATCTCCTTAATCAGGACATCCGCCACTGTCGAGGCCTCTTGATTCGGAATAGCATACGCTTCAACCCATTTGGTGAAATAATCCATCGCAACCAGTATGTACTTATTCCCATCTTCGGTTTCGGGGAATGGACCTGCAATATCGATGGCAACTCGTTCCAGAGGACTCCCACGTTATACTGCTTCATTGGAGCTCTACGACTTCCCCTCGGGCCATTCGATGAGGCACATAATCTGCATTTCCGGCACCAGTCTTTAACATCTTCTTTGCAGTTGACCCAGTAAAAACGCTCTCTAACCTTTTCTAGCGTTTTTTTGATACCGAAATGGCCACCGGAAGTTCCGTCATGTAACTTCTCTAAAACCTCTATCACTCGACTCCTGGGAATTATCAGCTGTTTCCTTGCTGCGGTACCTTCGTCATTTTCGATGGACCTTTTCAGCAGTCCATCCTCCAAAATGATAGAATCCCACTGGGCCCAGTAGGACTTGACCCTAGGATTCAGATGACTCACTTCCTCCCATCTTGGTCTCTGTCCGCTTATCTTCCAATACAACAGCATCTTCAATTCTGGGTCACTTTCTAGATCTCGCTTCAGGGATTCTGGCATCCAGTCCGTATCCACGATGGTCGTTCTCAAGCAGAATTCTTTCTCTTCAACTTTATTGCAGTGCTTGCAATCTGACGGACATGGTCTCCTAGATAATGCGTCAGCATTACCATGAGTTTTTCCTGCACGATGTTCGACAGTAGAATTATATTCCTGCAATCTTTCTATCCATCTGGCAACCTGACCCTCTGGATTCTTGAATTGTAGAAGCCACTTCAGAGCGGCGTGGTCAGTCCTGAGAAGGAATTCTCGGCCGTACAGATATTTATAGAAGTGTTCCATGGACTTCACTGCAGCGAGAAGCTCTCTTCTTGTAACGCAATAGTTACGTTCGGGCTTTGACAGGACCTTGCTGAAATATCCTATCACTTTTTCTTGGCCATTCTGAATTTGGGACAATATGCCTCCTATGGCCATGTTACTCGCATCTGTGTCCAAGATGAACTTTCCACTGACTTGGGGATAACTTAGAACAGGAGCCGTTGTTAGAGCTTGCTTCAGCCGATTGAAAGCATCCCCGCATTCCATATCCCATTTGAAATACTTTCCATCTTCCGTCAGTCTCGTCAAAGGCTTCGCGATATTGGCAAAGCCAAGAACGAATTTCCTATAGTAGGTACACAATCCAAGGAAACTTCTTACTTGATGCCTGTCTTGCGGTATCGGCCATTCTTGTACGACCTTGACCTTGTCTGGGTCAGCACTAATTCCATTTTCGGATACTACATGCCCCAAGTATTTCACTTCTCTCCTGAACATGTGGCATTTCTTCGGACTGAGTCTCAAATTTGCAGTGCGTAGCCTCACCAGAACGTCTCTTAAATTTCTCAGGTGTTCTTCGAATGTCCGACCAAAAACAATGACATCATCCAAATAAACCAGGCACGTCTTCCAGGATAATCCTCGAAGAATGGTTTCCATTAATCGCTCGAAGGTCGACGGTGCATTACATAGACCAAATGGCATTACTGTGAACTGCCACAGTCCTGTCCCAATGGTGAAAGCTGTTTTCTCTTTGTCCTTGGGATCTAGTTCCACCTGCCAATACCCGCTCTTCAAGTCCAGTGTGGAGAACCATCCTGAGCCAGAAAGAGTGTCCAAAGTGTCATCAATCCTTGGAAGGGGGTAACAATCCTTCTTAGTGACTTCGTTCAGACGACGGTAATCGACACAAAATCTGGTGCTGCCATGTTTCTTTTTCACCAGAACCACAGGTGATGACCAAGGACTATCTGATGGCTCTATTATTCCTTGTTGGTGCATGTCCTTGATAATATTCTCTGCTTCTTCCCTCTTTGCTATCGGAAGTCTTCGTGGGTGTTGGCGAATGGGACCGGATTTATCAGTGTTGATTGAATGTCTCACAACATTTGTTCTTCCCATTCGAGTATCATCCGTAGCAAAAACGTCGCTGTATTCACTTATCAATTTCTTCACCTCGCTTATGTGTTCTGGTTCAAGGTCTATATAGGAAGAAGTCAGTATCTCAAGTAATTTTTGCGAACACTTCCCCTTTCTGGTACCCTTGTTCTGTTCATCCCGAATGTCTCCTGTCACACAAAGCACGGAGCAGCTTTCTCCCAGAATCGTGTCCTTCTTTAATGTCACCGGGTACATGTTGGTATTCAAAATCCTTACAGGAACTTCCTTCCCGCCTCTCACTAAGGTTTTTCCGAGTAGCAATCCTCTTCCTAGGTTATTTTCACTAGCTGGTTCGATGAGTCTTATACCGCTATCCCGAAGGTTTCTGTCTAAGTACCCCTTCACTATTGTTTCTGCCTGGCCACCTAGGTCAACATCTTCGCTGAGCAAGACTCGAATTGTTGCACCTTCACATCCCAAGAATGGGATTTCCAGACTTCCAATTCTCAAGACATCGTTCCTCATATCCATCTGGAAGCCATAACCTCTGATGACATCCATTCCCAGGATGACTTCCTCCATGATATCTGCTACCAGCACCTCATGTTCGAGAGTTATGTCCCCAATGCTTAGGACAATCCTTTTCTTTCCATGTGTTGATACGTCCTCTCCAGTAGCTGTTCGTAGACGGACCATTATTTGTCGGATTTTTCCATTCTTTCAACTATTCCTGGCTTTACTGTGGTCCGGGTTGCGCCTCTGTCGACTAACATTTTAACCGACCGTCCATCAATTTTACCGTCGACATAAATACTTGAAGAGATGGTCTGAATTATGACTTCTGGGGCATTGTCATGGCGGGTCGGTTTATGCCCCTTTTCACCAACCCGTTTTAGTTTTCCTGTTCCTGGCGTTTAACTGGCTCTTTACAGTAACGCCGAATATGTCCTTCTCCGTCGCAGTTCCAGCATCTTTGTCCTCTATTCCGTCGCTCTTGACGAACTCGGCGTAGTACCTCTTCTATAATTTCATCGTTGACCGAGGAATCATCCACAGTGCGCCTCACCTTGCTGTGTCCCCTGTGCGAAGCTTGTTTGGCAGCTTCAAACTCTAATGCGAAGGCCAGGGCGTCATCCAGAGTCTTGGGTCGGGCCAATCGTAGTGTCTGTTGGGTTTCCATATCTCTCAGACCATCAACAAAGGTCTGGATAGCGAGCTGTTCCAGGAAGCTATCCGGTGCTGTAGGATATGCCAGTCTTACCAACCTTGCTATATCGGCTTCAAATTCCTGCAACGTTTCTGTACTCCTCTGCTGGCGACTCTTGATCTGTGCGTGATACACTTGTTGGAGGTGTGCATCACCATATCTCATTTGGAGTTTAGTTGTTAAAGCCTCGTAATTACCTTGTAGGCTTTCAGGAACAGTCTGGAGTATATTCAATGCATCTCCCCTCAGTGCAACAATCAAGGCTGTCGCTTTCTCTTCCGCTCCCCATCCATTGGCATTCGCTGCTGCTTCTGGTACGTGCACCAAGGAGTTTTGCCATCAAAAGTTGGAGGTTTAATCTTCATTTTATTACCTTCTGTGTTGTTTTCCGATTTAACGAAGTTTTTGGATGGTGAAGCTAGAGTTTCTTTTCCATGTGATGTTCTTTTCAGGGTCTCTATCAACTTTGCATGTTGTTCAATTATTCCTGATATTTCTTCAAATCGTCCATTAACCTCATCAACTACTTCGTCAAATTTCTCATCAACCTTATCAAATTTTTCATCAACCTTACCAAGTTTTTCGTCGACTTTATCAAATTTTTCATTAACTTCATCTATTATTACTTCCTTGATGGCTTCCATTCTCTCATCCAATGAACTTGCAATTTGACTCACCAATTCGTTACAATCGTTCATTTTTTTCTCCACCTTATTTTCCATTTGATCCATTCTTTGTAATAGGGTTTTCTTCCCTTTTTGGAAACCTTACCTCGAGCGCCAGCTATTCTTTTTGCTTATAAGGTAGAATAGCAAACCTGCCAGGATAGCTGCTTAGTCGGAGACAGAGTTCGGTTGTATCTAGGGTGGTAGCGATAACTGAGAACTCGAAAATAGAGCAATTCACACAATTTATTCAATAGATTGAAATAGTGATACAAATGCAATAATGTCAAGAAAATATCAAATATGCAATAATAAGAAAATATCAAATATTCACCAATAGCAATAAAACATTAAATATACGTTAATCCCAAGATATATCAAATATGCAGTAATCAGAAAATATCAAATATACACAGTTAAAGAAAAGTGATTCAGTTTTGCCTGACTGCGAGCATTTATTCAAAAGAAATATTTTACGGTACGAGTCAGCCAGAATAGAAGGGGGGGGAAAATTGAATTAAACGGAGAATTCAAATCTACAGTTGAAAAGAATGTGGGACGGATATGAAAATGTATAGTGCTCACTGTCTGTCCGATATTCTTTCAGTCCGGAAACTCAAAAGGGTTATATTGTCTACTTAGCTTGTCTTACGTCTAGAAAGGTCGGGTTTGGCCAGGTTAAATATAAATGGTCAAACAGGACGCACCGAACAAGGGGCGCGAAAGATCGGTACCGAAACGGAATTAGACTCCACGTTCTATAGCATAGGTTTGCATGAGCCCTCCGGTCTGATAGTGAGATTACTCGCCACTAAGATTCAGACGTTATCAGGCACTGACTAACTCAGATAAACGTACTATAGACTCAGGAAATCTTGTACGAATACAGGAAGATTTAATACGGATCTCGACGTAACAGCTATTTTGATAGACTCAACGAAGATACAGGAAAATGAGACTGAAATGAATTGGATCGGTACTTACGGTTTCAGTGCACTACTTTTCACTCGGTAAAGAAAAGAGAAAATCAGGAATTACGTTCGTTAAACTTTCGACTCAAAAAGAAAGGAAATTTCGGAAACGCAAGAAAATACTATTCGATTCAGGCCGGAGCAAAATTGAATAATGGGGTCCCAGATGAGGGGAAAATCGCCTTTTATAATCTCCCTGAGTGTGGCAGAAATGACAGGCGCAGAAATGTTATTTTTCTAGAAAAGTACTCCGGTAAAACATCTTCGAATCTGGCTTATCGTACGTATAAACTAGAAAAACGGCGTTATCTACATTCTACGTGGTTCTTATGACTCTTTTTACTAGATTCTCTGCATGCAAAACAATATCGAACGAACCATATTCGATCTTCTCGGTTTAATTCTGAACGGAAATGAAATGCAGGAATTCGAAATAAAAATCCGGAAAAATTAATTTAAGATGAAGACCGATTTCATGATCGGAAAATCGAGCTTCGTCACATCTCCCGAAGGACGGACGGTAAAATTCAATCAATCACAATTTGAATTTTCGCGGTTCCCGACCATCTAAATAAACAAATCAACACGGTTGTCTCGCAATCAGGCTTACATTATTTACAATCTATCGTCTCCATGTTCTGTGCGTGTTCCGTGGTCGTAGATCTTTGTTCCTCCAGTCAAAGGGTAGTTCCAATATCCCATATCTCATATCTGCGCATGTGTCGCTGTCGACGCCGCCGCCATTTCGATGCCTTGTTTACGATGTGTTATCAGCTGACATTTCCATTTTCTGGTTAACAGTAAACCTTGAATTAATAAATGTGTACAGCGAAGGGTGATGGAATAATGAAATAATTGGTCGAAGACACCTCCTACACAGTAAGTACTTAATTACAAGTCCTCTTCGATGTGGTTTGACTTAGTGCTTTTCAGATGTTGGCTTGACTTTGTTGGTTGTTGGACTCGAAATAGGGCACGCCGAATTGGTATGAATTAATCCAGTGGAATAGACGATGGAGTCGGCGTCCAAAACTGACGCACTGGATGTTGGCATCGGAGTTGATGGGTCGTCGATGTAGGTACCAGGCGGATTGTCGACTTCGGCTGTTTCGTGATTGTTACAGGTAGGTATTCCATATAGTTCCAACCATCTGATCTCGGTGAAACTTCTCCCATTTTCTTGTTTCTTTCTAGCGGACTTCCCTCGATAGACTAGTCCTCATTTCCACAGACAGTGAACAGCGAACAGTTGTGTACATAAAACATACATAATACAATAATTAATCATCAGTTATTAATGCAATAATGCTTGATTCAGAATGGAAACGGTGCAATAGGTTGACCTTCCTGGACTAACAGACTGATTTAATAATTCTGAACTAGAAATACTTAGAAGTAATGATGTTGCGTTTAACGGTATTAGCCCAGACAGGTACCTTGATGAATGTTTTACAGATGAAGGTTTAGTAGTCTAACGAGTGAAACAGATATCAATTCATAGGCAAAATATGACAGTTCAGACAGTTTATATAATGGGTTAGTTGTTTCCCGGTAGAGAAAAGATCAAGATCAGATAACACCACCAGGTAACGTTATTGAAAGGTTGTTATTAATTTATGTATTATTTTGAACGATTACCTGGTGTTGTTGGCCGGAAAATGCGGTGGCTTCTCTAAGGTGACGGTGTTTTGGGGGTACTACAAGTGCTGACGGTTCTCTGTATTGCAGGTCTCAGCTTCTATGGCGGTTTCCCCATCTCTGCTCAGGCTGGACAGTTTTCCACTCTGGTATTGTTGGCCGGAAGTAGACGGTGAGCTGGCCTGCTTGGCAGCTCCCATATAATGACAGGAAAACCAGACTGTACCGGTGGCTTGGAAGCTGAGGGTGGTAAGTAAACAGAATTAAAATCACAACTTATAAATAATAGATACAGTAGTCAAACATACTCACAGAAACGGTTATTTTTATAACTACTTACAGTTTTACTCATGATATGGCTTAAGGTCTTTAATGTGGATGTTTGACACTCTTTTACCACCGTCATCATTCAGGTCGTACACGACGGGGGAAATTACTTTTACCACGGTGTATGGGCCGACGAACTTTGGTGCCAGTTTGGAAGCAAAATGGTCGACAGCAGACGATAGAGGACGATCACGGCGAAGAACTCTGTCTCCAACATGGTAACGGGCATCTCTACGGCGGAGATTGTAACTGTGAGCCTGCTGATTGAAAGCACGGTACAACCTGGTTCGGACAAACTCATATGCCTCCTGGAGATGTTTGAGCTGATCAGTACGGTGAGTCATATCTCTTCTTCCTGCTTCCTGACTGCCGGATTCCTGGCCGGTTTCTTCATTATGGGGGTTTGTCGAATAAATCGCCCTTGGAACTTCTAGTTCTCTTCCATAATTCAAATAGGCAGGTGTGAATCCGGTAGATTCTTGCTTGGCAGTGTTGATTGCAAAAGTCAGTTCTCCTATCTTCTCATCCCAGTTTCGTTGATCGGTTTCGCAGAACTGTGCTACCATTGTTTTCAATGTACGGTTGGCCCTTTCTACGGGGTTACATTGCGGTGTGTAAGGAGGGGTGAAACGGTGAGCTATGTTCAACTCGCGGAGACTGTTCTTGAATAATCGGCTGTCAAATTGTACCCCATTGTCGGATATCACCAGTTTTGGACAGCCATATTTCAGAATTACTTGTTCGTAGAGGGCAGAGTAAACAGTTTTGGCGGTGGCTTTTCGCAACGGACGGCATTCTACCCACTTTGTAAACCGGTCTTGCATCACAACGATGTAGGAATTTCCCTTTTTGGATCGTGGCAATGGCCCCACGATGTCGGTAGATACTTCCTTGAACGGCGCATCCGCCATTCGGTGTGGTTGCATTTTCCCAGGAGTTTTCTGTTGCGAAACTTTGAACTTTTGGCACGAAGTGCAGCTCCTTACATATTTGGCAACGTCTCTAAACATCCCTGGCCAGTAGTACTTCCGGGCTATCCTAGAAATGGTTTTGGCAATTCCCATGTGACCAGCTAATTCGGAATCGTGGTTTTCTTTCAGGATTTCAGTTCTTTGGTCAGTAGGAATACAGAGTTTCCAGGGTCGGCCGGATCCATCTTCAGTGAAGTCGGATGAGTCCCAGAAATGCCTGAATAATTTTCCATTTTCTACGGAATAATCAGGGAAATTTGCCGGATCTTTTTCCACCTCCTGTAACTTCTTGTTATACCATTTGCAGGGGGTTGTTTCTACCTTGGTTAAACACACAGAATCCACGGACGGCAATGGATTCCGGGACAGACTGTCAGCAACTTTGTTCATGGATCCTTTCCGGTATTGGACTTCGAAGTCGAATTGCTGTAGAAAAACTGCCCATCTAGCGATTCTTCCGGACGGTGATTTGATGGAATTTAACCATTTCAGACTCATGTGATCGGAAATGACGGTGAAATGGAATCCCTCCAGGTATGGCCGTAGTTTTTCTATTGAAAATACTATAGCGAGGCATTCCTTTTCTGAGACGGAGTAATTTTTCTCTGCGGGGTTTAAGGTACGGCTTACATAGGCGATTACTCTCTCATCTCCATCAATCACTTGCGTCAGGGCTCCTCCAAGTCCCATGTCACTGGCGTCTGTTTGTAGGACGAACGGTTGTGTGAAATCCGGACAAGCCAGTATAGGTGATTCAGTGAGCTTTTGTTTCAGGATTTCGAAGGCCTTGTGCTGGTCTTCTCCCCATTTCCATCGGTGTTTCTTCTGCAGTAACATAGTCAACGGCGAGACTACTTCGGAGAAGTTTTCGATGAAACGACGGTACCAGCTGGCAACTCCAAGAAATCGACGCAATTCTCGGACGGTTTTTGGAATCGGAAAAGCCACTATCGAGGAAACTTTGTCAGGATCGGTGCAGATGCCATCGGAGGTGACGACATGTCCAAGATATTTCAAGGATTTGCGGACAAATTCGCACTTATCGGGATTCAGACGGAGGTTGGCCTCTCTTAGTCGACGGAATACTTCTTTCAAATTTTTGAGATGTTCTTCAAAAGTTTCTCCTAGGATTACGATGTCGTCGAGGTAAGCAAACGCGTCCGGTTCCATTTCTGGGCCAATCACTGTATCCAAAAATCTTTGGAAGGTTGCTGGGCTTGCGTGCAGACCAAAAGGCATCACGGTGAACTGAAACAGCCCTCTTCCGGGAACCGTGAATGCAGTAATCGGACGGCTCTCCTTGGCTAGTGGTATTTGCCAGTATCCCTGTTTTAGATCCAGTGTAGAGATATATTTGGCCTTGCGAAGTTTGTCCAGAATTCCGGAAATGTAAGGTAACGGATATGCATCTTTAACGGAGACTTGGTTAACTGTACGGAAATCAATGCAAAACCGGTATTTTCCATCTTTCTTTCGGACCAGTACAACAGGTGAACTCCACGGCGACTTTGAAGGTTCGATGACTTCCTCAGCCAACATCCGGTGTACTTCCTGATTGAAAATTTCTTGCATTTTCGGATTTTGAGGACGATATCGTTGTTTGATCGGTTCAGTGCCAGGTTTCAATTTGATTTTATGTTCGATCAAATCGGTAGTACCTTGTAATCTCTCAAATTCCTTCAGTTCCCTGTCAAGAAATTTATCTAGTTTCTTCTTCTGTTCGCTGGTCAGTTCTAACAGGTGTTCACCGGCGATATTTACTTCAGGAGTTGGTTCACAGACAGGAATTGGTTTAGAAATCGGTTGTCCTTCCAGATAGCATTCTGCTGTTTTCAGGTTGATGTTGAAGTTGTAGTTTGAGAGTATGTCCATTCCCAGAATGAGGTCTACAGGTAGATCAGGAACCAACAGGAATTTTAAGTCGGCCAAGGTATAATCGTCTATCCGGACCATAGTTGTGTAGCGTTTCGGTACGACGGTAGTTTTGCCATTGGCGATCACCACAAATTCATTGAACATGGGTTCTCCCCTTATTCCTTTTTCTTCCAAGCATTCTGCAACTTTCTGGCTGCAGAAGCTTTTGGTGGCTCCTGTATCCATTAATGCTCGGAAGGGCTCGCCTGTCACATGAACCTCTACTAACGGACGATTTTCTTTACAGATGGACGGTGTCAGTGGAGTCAAAGTCTCCGGAGATATGGCTGACCCCGATTTCATACCTCCATTTAGTTTTCCGAACACGGGCAGTCTCTGGAGAGAATATTCTCCCTCTGGCATCGAGAACAAAACAGTTTCGGGGGTCTCCGGCACTCTCGTCGCATGTGGCCGTATCCACCACAGCGGAAACATTGGGTCTGAAAGGAGACTCTCCGGGCTCTCTGTTGATCGGTCCGGTCCGGAGGTGATGAATTCTCAGCCTGACGGTGTGTGGGGGTGGCGGTCGACTGTGGTTGACTGTAAGTATTACTTGTTGATGCTGAACGTGATGTTTGTGTCCGAGAAACTGACTCTGCAGGTTTTGGATGGACTGCTGCGGTTGCTGGTTGGACTCGATTCTCGGTGTCCAGCGAACAATTGGCCTGATAACGGTTTCGCTGCTGGGTGTGGTAGGTCAGGTGCGGTTCATCAATGAGGCCTGGTTTGGAGGGTGGCCTGGTGTATTGGTGCATCTGCCATTGGACTAGTTCGAACACCTTTCCTTTCCGAAGAAGTTCATCGTAAGTCCTAGTTTCTTGGAAGGTCAAGGCTTGCTGTAGGGACGGTAGTAACCTCTGTCTAATCAGACGGATCTGTTCCTCCTCGGACGGTCGAATACCTGACAGTTTCTGGAACAGGTTCTGCATCCTGGTAACGTAGAGCAGAAGTTTCTCGTCTGGGCCCTGCATTCGCCTTTTTATTTCCTCCAACAGATTTTCCTCATAATTCACCGGTAGGAACGCGTCCTTCAATTGGGCCTTGAAGTCGTCCCAGTTCTGAAACGTTCCCCTCCTGGGGATGAACCAATCCCGAGCATCTGTCCTCAGAAGTTCGTACACAGAGTCAAACACCTGTCGCAAGGGTACTTTTCGTGATTCTGCCAGCCTCTCCACTTCATCAATGAAGTCGGTGACACTCTGGGTCCCATCAAAAGAAATCGACCATTTGTACAGCGGGACAACCGGTGTTGATGTAGGTCGGGCTTCGGGCTCAGGTCGGTAACTGCCTTGTGCCAATGATCTTAGGGGGTTTCTCGGCGGTAGATTTGCCGGGAAAGATACCCCTCGTGTGGAGTTCGCCCAGCGGTCCGGTGTCAGTCTCTCAGGTCGTGATGTCGCAGGCGGCTCCTGAGAAGTAGGTATGGTCGGCATTTCCTGTAGTATGCTTCTACATGTCCGTCTAGTGTCATTCATAACTCGATCTGATATGGAATTTCTTTCAGGTGTGCGAGCTCGTGAGATCCTGCCAGCTGACGGTGGAGGGACGTCTTCTCCCAGATCAATAAGGGAGGGCTCGACCCTTGCTGCTCGCTGTGGCTGAATTGGAGACATCCCAGGTGACGGTGGGGCCTCCAGATCCAGGAGAGACCTTCCTTCCGGCTGCGACGACGGTTGCTGACTGCTGACTTTGTGAACTTCCTGTAAAGCATCCAAGGCCTTGAGGGTGGCTCCTTTGAGCTGATTTACCACCTGTAATTGTGACTCATCAGTTGTGTCAATAAAATTCAGTCTTCCCTGTATGTGTTTCAGCCTCGTGAAAATGCGCGAATACTCGTTATCGGCGTTGTCGTGATTGAAGTTCTGAACTGCCTCTACTAAATCGGTGAGCTTGTCCCGGCACACCTCGATATCTTGAGCAGGATCCATCCATGCCCCAGATTGTAAGGGTGCATCCGAATGGAGAACCTGTCGTAGCAAACTTCGTTTGGTCATCACTGTGCTGGGTACCGTTTGCCCTCGGAGTTGAAGTTCGTAGGTCAGCTCATCACTCAGCAGCCGGTTCACATCCATGATTATTGCTTGCGGTCAAGTCTTTCCACGTAAAGTTGTGTCCAGTTAGAAATGTTCACAGTTGCCGGTTATGTCACTCACGAACTGTGGATTATTTGTTTATGCGTACAGGTAACAGTAAAAATATAAATGTCGCAACAGTTACAAATGATATAGCCGGAATAACACCAAATCTGTCTTTATTTCACTCACCAATAATTGTTCAGATAAAGAATAGAAAAAGAACTTTCAGTCTCAAGTACAAAATTCAAAACCACCTACCTCGGAATAATCCTTTAACGGTTCCTGTAACAGAAAATTAAACAACGAAATCCAATAATATCAAAAACAACTGATCAGTACTGAAAGTTCAATGTTCATCAGAAATAAAAACACTACCGGGAAAGATTCATTATTTCATAACAGTTCAAAAACAATGGCAACAAATCAAACTCAGAACAATGTACTTATTTCACACAGTTTTCAAAAAGAAATATCAGAAACAGCGGGTTTGCACAGTTCAAGCATAAAACTCAATATATGGTATTCACTTCACCTACCGAATAAATCGGGAATCAACTCAGTTCAGAAAGTCAATTTCGAACGAAAAAAAATGCACAGTATCAGGTAATGAATACGGTCAGAATCGGGGCGCAAATTTTGCACAGAAACTCTATTTTTGCAGTCCCTGCTCGGGCGCCATTTTGTAATGGGGTTTTCTTCCCTTTTTGGAAACCTTACCTCGAGCGCCAGCTATTCTTTTTGCTTATAAGGTAGAATAGCAAACCTGCCAGGATAGCTGCTTAGTCGGAGACAGAGTTCGGTTGTATCTAGGGTGGTAGCGATAACTGAGAACTCGAAAATAGAGCAATTCACACAATTTATTCAATAGATTGAAATAGTGATACAAATGCAATAATGTCAAGAAAATATCAAATATGCAATAATAAGAAAATATCAAATATTCACCAATAGCAATAAAACATTAAATATACGTTAATCCCAAGATATATCAAATATGCAGTAATCAGAAAATATCAAATATACACAGTTAAAGAAAAGTGATTCAGTTTTGCCTGACTGCGAGCATTTATTCAAAAGAAATATTTTACGGTACGAGTCAGCCAGAATAGAAGGGGGGGGAAAATTGAATTAAACGGAGAATTCAAATCTACAGTTGAAAAGAATGTGGGACGGATATGAAAATGTATAGTGCTCACTGTCTGTCCGATATTCTTTCAGTCCGGAAACTCAAAAGGGTTATATTGTCTACTTAGCTTGTCTTACGTCTAGAAAGGTCGGGTTTGGCCAGGTTAAATATAAATGGTCAAACAGGACGCACCGAACAAGGGGCGCGAAAGATCGGTACCGAAACGGAATTAGACTCCACGTTCTATAGCATAGGTTTGCATGAGCCCTCCGGTCTGATAGTGAGATTACTCGCCACTAAGATTCAGACGTTATCAGGCACTGACTAACTCAGATAAACGTACTATAGACTCAGGAAATCTTGTACGAATACAGGAAGATTTAATACGGATCTCGACGTAACAGCTATTTTGATAGACTCAACGAAGATACAGGAAAATGAGACTGAAATGAATTGGATCGGTACTTACGGTTTCAGTGCACTACTTTTCACTCGGTAAAGAAAAGAGAAAATCAGGAATTACGTTCGTTAAACTTTCGACTCAAAAAGAAAGGAAATTTCGGAAACGCAAGAAAATACTATTCGATTCAGGCCGGAGCAAAATTGAATAATGGGGTCCCAGATGAGGGGAAAATCGCCTTTTATAATCTCCCTGAGTGTGGCAGAAATGACAGGCGCAGAAATGTTATTTTTCTAGAAAAGTACTCCGGTAAAACATCTTCGAATCTGGCTTATCGTACGTATAAACTAGAAAAACGGCGTTATCTACATTCTACGTGGTTCTTATGACTCTTTTTACTAGATTCTCTGCATGCAAAACAATATCGAACGAACCATATTCGATCTTCTCGGTTTAATTCTGAACGGAAATGAAATGCAGGAATTCGAAATAAAAATCCGGAAAAATTAATTTAAGATGAAGACCGATTTCATGATCGGAAAATCGAGCTTCGTCACATCTTTCTTCTAATTTCAAGCTCATTTCCCGAGAATTTTCTTCCATTTTCAAGCTCATTTCTCGAGAATTCTCATCCATTTTATCCATTTTTTCCTCCACTTTATTTTCCATTTTATCCATTTTTTCTTCTAATTTCAAGCTCATTTCCCGAGAATTTTCTTCCACCTTATTTTTCATTTTATCCATTTTTTCTTCCAATTTTGAACTCATTTGTTCAAAGGCTTGCTTGAAAAATTCCATACTCGCCTGGTCCATTTTCTCCTTTTGCGATCTTGTTGTCGGCATTCAAAAGTTCCACAATGAAGTCCACAATTCAATTACCACAGCAGTTCAATTGACCCCACACCTGACACGTTCTCGGGGTTCAAACAAATTGTCTGCTGAATTTAAACGTCTAATTTATTTACAATACCACTAAGTGATCACACTAATTTATGTACAATAACTAATACTGATTTATTTACACACTGGCTAATATTGCTGATTTATATTCACAACTCTGAATTCGTGATTCACAATTCGATTCGGCTCTATTCAGATAGTAACTGACTCCGTCCCACTCGTGCGCGTCTTTATATACCCAATACGGCTCTGTTTCTAGAACTCTCCAGATAGTCTCTGAAAGGCTTCTAGAATTCCTACGCGGAATCAGAGAGTCCAGAGACGTATTCAGGCGGACTTCGTCCGCTACAATATGTAATTTGAAGAGGAAAAATTTTCGTGTCTAAACAAGACTTTTATTATATTTGACAATATCTTTTTTTTGCATACACAGTCGATTCTAACATGAATCATAGCAACAATAACTATTAACAATAAAATTGAAAGTTCGTAGTAACACTCCCTCCCAGTGATGAGCTATTACTTCTCTCCATGATTTCCTTTCAGATCAAGTAAACATAATTTGGTAAGAGATCGTCTGTAGGTTCCGATATTTGTTTCAACATCGACCACTCAAATATTTCCATCTTGTAACGTGATTATTTTGCTCCCTGAATTAGAAACAGCATTTTCGATGTTGGATAGTTAACATCATTTGCGGCGTTGCCGGTTGATTCATGGCTTGTGGTGGAGACGGCTGTGGTATTGTGTGCGGTCATAGAAGTAGGAAGGAATTGTTTGACAATTGGCTGCTCTGTGAAAGCGAGGTAACCTCTTTTTGGAGAATTTTCGAAGAAAATTGTGGAAGATTGAAAAGCTGAATTGAATGTAAATTATTGGTCTGGAAGTTTTATCTGGAATCATCCTCGTTGTAGGCGATTATAATTTCAATTTGGTTAGTTCCCTGGATAATATAGAGAATATTGGTTTTAATCCAAGGGTACGTTTGTTATAACGGATTATTATATTCTTCCATCTCTGTAGAGGTATGATATGAACTTGTATATGAGGCCATTGTCTAACAGTCTTTTTATTAGGAGTTGTATACGAATATTTGTTGTTGGAGAATTGTTGGAGATATAGAATTTGGAAAGGAGATCATTTTCACCCTCGACCAATATCATAAGAGGTATGAACTTTCTTTGCATTTTGTGAACAATGCCTTATGGTGTTTTATTAGGGTCCAAGTGTCGGCCATCTAGACATCCAAGTATCGGATATACAAGTATCTGGCATCCTAGTATCGTCTATCCAAGTATCTGGCATCCTAGTATCGTCTATCCAAGTATCGGATATACAAGTATCTGGCATCCAAGGGCCTGGCATATGAGTGCTTAGCATCCACGTTATAAGTACTATCGACGTCTCTACTTCAGGCCATCCAGTGGTTGAGGTAACCGGTGCTTTGCACTGACTTTAGTTTATAATATAATATCGTACAAAGTGAATAACTGATAGCAGGGGAGACCTTTCTATCATCGCTGGCTCCTTTCATTTATATTTAACTTTTATCAGACTCATAATTGAGTTTATTATAGTGGCAGATTGCCTAATTTACATTTTTACCTTTGTACCAGTTCATTTGATACTGGATTGTGATTTTTCGATACTGTTCATAATTACTATAGGCGTAAGTGTAAACATTTGTGAACTGAGGTGGATACTAACTGGCCAGTTATTGCAACCACGGTACTTGAACTCCTTTTCCCATTTATAACTTGATTTAGTGATATTTGATCAAGTTCAGCAATTTTGTGGAGATTTGTTTCGCTGAATATACCTATCAACTACTGCAAATCTAATTTTACTTTTGATTAATATTGTTCAATTAGTTTAATTTTAAATAAAGGGGTTGACATTGAGTATCAGTTGTCTTATTGCTATTCTGGTAGGGGAGTACGCAATTTTGTGGACAGGCAAATTCTCTACCTGGCGCCCATTCATAAACTTACATTTTTTTTTTTTAACTCACTCCCATCTTCACTGAGTTTAGCCGCGAGCCTGATTTGCCAAGTGACCAGGCTTACTCAAGTCGACACGTCACATTTGGCGCCCAACGTGGGGCCCCTAAAGTCAATACTATCTGGCTTGCAGTGGTTGATCGGTTTTGTGTCTTTGTGATTTATTTTGAGATTCTTATTTTTCTTCTTCTCTCTGTCGATTTTTTTTTGCGCTGCGTTCACTATCCCTTATTTTTGAGGTTAGGGCCGGATTATCAATTTGACTGCGGTTGTTCTTGAATTTTTTTTTTAGTATGGAGGGTCGAATAGACGTAAATCGCCTTGATAAGGAGGAGCTAGAATATGAATTAGCTTTTAGAGGTGTAACTAATTTGAAGACTGTTGATGAAATGAGAAAGAGTCTCAGAGGGTATTTGAGGTTAGAAAAATGCGGAATTGCAACCAAATACCCACCGTATCCATTCAAATTTGCCGATGATTCTAAGGTTGTAGAGGATTCGATTGCACTTTTGCAGCGGGACATTCCAGATTTTGCTGGTGATGAGAAGAGTTCGTCTTTTCTGAAAATGTCCACTCGGTTGGTGCATACGTTTATGAGAATTGAAAGATCTCAAGCGCTTTCAGGGGCGGAACAAGTTCTTAGGTCGGGATATTTGGCGCAGATAATTGGTTTACAAACGGAATTAAGGTCACGAGCACGGAAATACCATAGGTCTTTGCAACAAATTCAGTCACCACTTGAATTAAGCGTTTTGATGGCTTCGGCGGGTATCTCGGATTCCTCGGACTCTGAGTCAGATAATGACGGAGCTAGTGGTATAGTTCATCAGTCGACTCCCACCACTTCGCCTTACCAGAGTAGTAGTCCTTCGGTGGCCGTGGCCAAGTGGAATATTACCAAATTCGATGGTGATAATTCGCGATGCTCTCTAAGTTCCTTTCTCGAAAACGTCGAGGAATTGTGTATTTCGCGAAACATTAAAAAGGAGCAGCTTTTCTTATCCGCCAGTGATCTTTTTGGGGGAAAAGCTCTGATTTGGTTCAGATCTATTAGGTCCACAGTTTCAACGTGGTCACAGTTGGTTGATGAATTGAGGAAACAATTCCTTCCTCCGAATTATAATGAAAAACTTTTCGAGGAAATTAAGCATAGAACTCAGGGCCCTGATGAGAGTATAGGTTTGTACCTTGCCATGATGGACAATATGTTCAATCGCCTCACCATTCAAGTAAGGGAGGATGCTCGTTTGAGAGTCCTATTGCGTAACATCTCACCCTTTTATCAGAGTCAATTGGGCTTGACTAACATCACCTCAATAGCTCAGCTTTTAGATATCGGACGACAACTTGAGGCTCGTAAAGAATCCATTGAGTCTTACGTACCCCCTCCCCGAAATAGGAGCTCTTTAATGGAGCCAGATCTAGCATATGTTTATGCTGAACAACCTTCCACCTCTTCTACTCAGGTGAGTGCAGTCTTGACCTGCTGGAAGTGTAGGCAACCCGGCCATGTTGCTAGGGAATGCAGGGTGGAGAAGAAGAAATGTTTTAAGTGTGGTCGACCCGATTGCACGGTTCGTACATGTCCTAAATGTAGGTCGTCGGAAAACTAATAGGGAAAGCCTCTAATGGCAGTATGTGTGTCTTTCCCAACCAGTCTGCCAAGTATCGTTTGTCGTTGAAGCAGAGAATTGTTCTGGATTATGTGCTTGCGCATGCGCAAGGTGACGAACGGCCGTATTTGTCTGTGTCTGTTTTGGACGTAAAATTATTGGGTTTGCTGGATTCGGGTGCTTCGAGCACGATTATAGGAGGTCCTGGTTGGAGGACGTTGAAGAATTTAAATATTTACCCTAATTTTAATGATGTCGTTTCCTGTAGGGTGGCTAATGGACAGAGGTGTTCAAGCATTGGTTCGGTGGATCTACCGATGAAACTCGAGAATTGTGTTAAGGTAATTTCAGCGTTGATAGTTCCAGATTTGCCGCATACTTTGATTCTGGGCATCGATTTCTGGAGGAAGTTTGGGATTGTTCCTAATCTTCGGGGTGGAACATGGGTATTTCAGCGCGATGCTGATCTCTCTGTGGATGCGATTGCGTCAGAGGAACATCTCACATCTGCGCAGTCTAGGGTTTTGGATAGAGTTGTGCGGGAGGCTTTTGAGAACATGGGTGACGAGTTGGGGTGTACAAGCCTTGTAGAACATGAAATAAAAACATCCTGCAGTCCAATCAAGCAGAGATATTACCCTGTAAGTCCTGTGATGCAGGGTCACATTAATGCCGAGCTAGATAAGTTACTCGAGCAAGGTATTGTCGCACCATCGACCAGCCCCTGGTCTTCTCCTATTCTTCTGGTGAAGAAGAAGGACGGTTCGTACCGGTTTTGCGTGGATTACCGGAAGCTAAATGCGGTCACGGAAAAGGATGCGTATCCCATCCCGTATATTTCTTCGACCTTGGACCGCCTTCGCAACGCAAAATTTTTGTCGTCAATGGACATCAAGTCGGCATATTTCCAAGTGCCTTTGGAAGAGTCCTCTCGACCTCTTACCGCCTTTACAGTGCCCAATCGAGGTCTGTTCGAATTCTGTCGCTTGCCTATGGGATTGTCTAATAGTCCCGCCACCTTTCAACGTTTGGTTGACAGAGTTCTTGGTCCTGATTTGGAGCCGTATGTGTTCGTCTATTTGGACGATATCATTATCATCACTGATAATTTCGAGAAACATGTAGAGGTATTAGAGGAGGTCTTTAAACGCCTTAAGGCAGCTAATTTAACGGTTTCTAAAAAGAAATGCCATTTTTGTCGACCTGAACTTCTATATCTGGGTTATGTGGTGGATTCAAAAGGTTTGAGAATGGATCCAGCGAAGGTTCAGGCCATTGTGAACATACCGGTCCCCTCTTGTGTCTCGGAGGTTCGGCGTGTGCTGGGATTAGCTTCATGGTACCGAAGATTCGTACCAAATTTTGCGGATTTGACTGCTCCATTGACCGAACTGCTCAAGAAGAACCGGTCTTTTCAATGGAGTCCCCAATGTGATGAGGCCTTGATCAAATTGAAGGAATATTTGATTAGTGCCCCTGTTTTGTCTTGTCCTGATTTTTCGAGGCCGTTCATTATACAGTGTGATGCTTCTGGTTATGGGGTTGGTGCTGTTCTGACCCAGCAACTAGAGGATGGAGAAAAGGTGATATGCTATCTTTCCAGGTCTTTGTCCCGGTTAGAGCGCAATTATACTACCACAGAACGTGAATGTCTGGCTGTCCTGTGGGCTATAGAGAAGCTGCGACCTTATATCGAGGGTTCGCATTTTTCGGTCATCACTGATCACGCCAGTTTAATTTGGTTAGATCGATTGAAGACTCCTTCTGGACGACTCGCCCGTTGGGCCATCAGACTCCAACAGTACGATTTCACGATTATTCATCGTAAAGGACGAGAGAATGTAGTGCCTGATGCTTTGTCTAGGGCTGTACCCATCATTGACACCATTCGCTCTTCGCAGTGTGACTCTTCGGATCATTGGTATGGAAAACTGTTAAATGGGGTGACTGAGGCCCCGCATCGCTTTCCTTCATGGCAGATTGATCAGGGAAAGCTTTTCAAGAATGTTACTCCGCGTATTCCCGAATTGGCATCTCCTTCCGATTATTGGAGAGAAGTTGTCCCCCGCCCCCAACGAAGAGCTCTGATAAGGAGCGTCCATGAATCTCTTCTCCACGTCGGTGTGTATAAGACCTATAATAAGTTGGCCGAGCGTTATTATTGGCCCAAAATGAGATACGACGTCGCCTCATTCGTCCGTCGATGTACCACCTGTCATGCCATCAAACCTGAGCAAAGAAAACCTCCTGGTTTCATGCTATCCAAACAGGTCTCAATTTCGCGACCCTTCGAGCTCATGTCTGCTGATTTAGTTGGTCCTTTGCCCCGGTCTCGCTCAGGGAACCAATATATTTTTGTTGCCGCTGATTGTTTCAGCAAGTTTCCTTTGCTTTTTCCTCTACGTACCGCCACGGCCTCGGCTATTATAAAGGTTTTGGATGCACATGTTTTTCCGATTTTTGGATGTCCTAATTCTATCATTGTGGATAATGGTGTTCAGTTTCGCTCTAAGGAATTTGTTAAATTCTTAAAATTTAATAATGTTGATATTCAGTATACCGCCCTATATCATCCCCAGGCCAATCCGGTCGAGAGAATTAATAGGGTTATCAAAACCATGTTGAGGTCATATCTCTCGGAAGATCAGAGAGGCTGGGATAAACACTTGAACCAGGTTGGGTTAGCTATTCGTTCCTCAAAACATGAAGTAACCGGTCACTCCCCAAATTTTATTGTTTTTGGGAGGGAAGTTTCGTTAAAGGGTGAAAACACCTGCCCTGATCAAATTCATTTCGACAGATCGGCCTTGACTAAACACCGGGAACAGGCCTTCGCGAAGATGCATGCTGATGTTAAGATTAAGCTAGCGAGAGCATACGAGGCCAATAGTCGATCTTACAATCTTCGACGTCGAGACGTCCAATACACGGTTAATCAATTGGTATGGAGAAGGAATCAGGTACTTTCGGATGCAGCTAAATATTTTACAGCTAAGCTGGCCCCTAAATATGTTGGACCTTTCTTGGTTTCTAAGCGGGTATCCCCTTGGACGTATGAATTACAGGGTGAGGACGGTAAATATCGGGGTGTTTGGCATGTAAAGGACCTGAAGGCTCATCCACCGGATGAATCTGAACACTCGGCGGATCGACTTGGGTGAGACCTTTGTTGTGTTTGTGGGTTAGAGGATAGCTGACCCTTGCCGAGAGCATAAATGTACTAGGGTGGTCACTACCCCTATCCAGTGGTTGACATACTTGAACATCTTTTGTTATCGTCAGGTCCACGACAGCAACATGCTGTATTTTCCAGTTCTGTTTCGATCTTGGTTAGTTTAGACTTTGGGAGATATTTTAAGTGTGACATTCGACTGTTTAGTTTCTCGGATTTGACGTTTTTGGTACCGTAGTCGTTGGTGATTTGGCTGGAGTTTTAGTCGTTTGATTTACCGATTTTGACGTTTTGTTTATACCGAAGTTGACATCGTCCTGGACGTGGTCGGATGATGGGGTCCTTTTGAAACTTTGGACTCTAACTATAAGTTTCCATGCCTGCATCTTGTTGTCCTCGTCTCGGACGCAAGGTGATTCACTTTTTTTTAGTTTTGCCAAAAAAAAAATGTATTAACGCAGGAACGTTATACATTAACGTTATGTTTTTCTTTAGTTGAGACGGTTGGTTTTATTGTAGAGTCATCGGGCATGTTTCGGGCTCCGGTTGAGCGATGATTTTGTTCCTAAGGGTCTGGTCCTCGCTCCTCTTCCACTTCAGTGGAAGTGGCCTTCAGTAATCGGTAGCCCTTTTACTTTCTATTTGAGGTTTGGTAGGTGATTGAGAGTCAATCGAGCGACGGTGCATTGCTATCTTTTCTTTTCTTTCTTCTCTTGCCTTCGCTTCTGTCTTCTCTCTAATTTTTATGATGTTGTCGAGTAAACGAGGATTGGCCAAGCACTATTGCCTTTCGCAAAGCTCGACGGGTGTGCGAACAGCTAGCCGCCCCAAATGTTTTTTTTTTCTCTCCGGATTTTGAGTGGATAGAAGATTGTGTGGAGTCTCCTTGGAGAGGAAGGGGAGAGGGAAAGAGAAAAATTTGACCCTTCTGGTAAAATTTTTTTTAAAGTAGGGGGGGAATTGTAACGTGATTATTTTGCTCCCTGAATTAGAAACAGCATTTTCGATGTTGGATAGTTAACATCATTTGCGGCGTTGCCGGTTGATTCATGGCTTGTGGTGGAGACGGCTGTGGTATTGTGTGCGGTCATAGAAGTAGGAAGGAATTGTTTGACAATTGGCTGCTCTGTGAAAGCGAGGTAACCTCTTTTTGGAGAATTTTCGAAGAAAATTGTGGAAGATTGAAAAGCTGAATTGAATGTAAATTATTGGTCTGGAAGTTTTATCTGGAATCATCCTCGTTGTAGGCGATTATAATTTCAATTTGGTTAGTTCCCTGGATAATATAGAGAATATTGGTTTTAATCCAAGGGTACGTTTGTTATAACGGATTATTATATTCTTCCATCTCTGTAGAGGTATGATATGAACTTGTATATGAGGCCATTGTCTAACAGTCTTTTTATTAGGAGTTGTATACGAATATTTGTTGTTGGAGAATTGTTGGAGATATAGAATTTGGAAAGGAGATCATTTTCACCCTCGACCAATATCATAAGAGGTATGAACTTTCTTTGCATTTTGTGAACAATGCCTTATGGTGTTTTATTAGGGTCCAAGTGTCGGCCATCTAGACATCCAAGTATCGGATATACAAGTATCTGGCATCCTAGTATCGTCTATCCAAGTATCTGGCATCCTAGTATCGTCTATCCAAGTATCGGATATACAAGTATCTGGCATCCAAGGGCCTGGCATATGAGTGCTTAGCATCCACGTTATAAGTACTATCGACGTCTCTACTTCAGGCCATCCAGTGGTTGAGGTAACCGGTGCTTTGCACTGACTTTAGTTTATAATATAATATCGTACAAAGTGAATAACTGATAGCAGGGGAGACCTTTCAATCATCGCTGGCTCCTTTCATTTATATTTAACTTTTATCAGACTCATAATTGAGTTTATTATAGTGGCAGATTGCCTAATTTACATTTTTACCTTTGTACCAGTTCATTTGATACTGGATTGTGATTTTTCGATACTGTTCATAATTACTATAGGCGTAAGTGTAAACATTTGTGAACTGAGGTGGATACTAACTGGCCAGTTATTGCAACCACGGTACTTGAACTCCTTTTCCCATTTATAACTTGATTTAGTGATATTTAATCAAGTTCAGCAATTTTGTGGAGATTTGTTTCGCTGAATATACCTATCAACTACTGCAAATCTAATTTTACTTTTGATTAATATTGTTCAATTAGTTTAATTATAAATAAAGGGGTTGACGTTGAGTATCAGTTGTCTTATTGCTATTCTGGTAGGGGAGTACGCAATTTTGTGGACAGGCAAATTCTCTACCTGGCGCCCATTCATAAACTTACATTTTTTTTTTTTAACTCACTCCCATCTTCACTGAGTTTAGCCGCGAGCCTGATTTGCCAAGTGACCAGGCTTACTCAAGTCGACACGTCACAATCTGCACCGGGATATATTGCAGTGACAATACCTTTAGGGCATGTGTTTCTCGAAAATTGTGAGTCGATAATGATGACAACATCGCCAATACCAATTTTTCTTTTAGAAGATGCAAACCATTTTGTTCTTTTTGTTAGGACAGGAAGATATTCCTTTATCCAGCGTCGCCAAAAATGATCAGCCAAAAGTTGTGATTTTCTCCATTGTTTTCTTGTCACTAAATCATTCTCGTCAAATTTTCCCAGGATCTGAGCTGCGCTAGAAGTACCAATCAAGAAATGGTTTGGTGTGAGGGCTTCGCTATCTGTTTTGTCCAAAGAAACGTCAACTAATGGCCGACTATTCACTAAACTTTCCGCTTCAATCAATAAGGTTAAACTCCTTCTTCTGGAGAGTTATCCTTCAAGATGATACTCAGTGTTATCTTTATCGATTTAACTGAACGCTCCCAACTGCCAGTGAGGAGCAGAAGGAGGTATGAAATTAAATTCAAATTTATTTGTTGTCATGCATGCTTGATGTCATTTTGTTTTGCTCAAAATTTTGTTATGCAATATTATTAGGTTATCATCCATTGTAATTAAATTAAATGAAAATATCGGGAATTTTGGATTCTCTTTATTTCAATTGTTAACTTGCAACAAACGCCGACGTTTCGAAACAACTTGTTTCTTCTTCAGGGCTAGTAACGGCAAAACAATATCCTACGGTTCTTAAAATAATGAAACATTTCGGAAAATCACATAATACTACAGCAAGTACGCAACATCTATCTATCGGATGGCCTCAAGTACTACGAGTAAGTATTTGATTTTTATTCCGGTTTTTTCTCGATAGTTAGAAAACTATGGTTTTAACATAAATGAACTTACTCAGAATTGAATACTTAACAGAGAAATAAAATTGAAAACAAAAATTTAACAAATCTATTTCCACTTGTTGTATAACCAAGAGCGCTCAGGCTCCTAAAATATTTTAGCTCAGTAGAAAATTTCGAACAATATGATAATCTAAATTCTCAGATTTCAAATATGTCCAGTTCTCCAGAAACGTCTACCTAATAGGCACTCGAACTGGAGACATCCATTCAAGTATTATAGTTATATATTTTTTGATATATGTAATTCATTTGAATTAGCTTTTTTTGATGTTAGTGACTATAACATCAAGAATTTCGGAAAGTTTTTGAAATTTAATGAGTTTTTTCATGAACTCAGATCATGAATCAGAAAATATCATTATTTCATAAAATTGAAACGATAAGGTTATTCAAGAAGGAGGAAAGAAATTCTAGAAGATAAACATCACATGCATAACAAATTCAATTGTTAGGAACACCAATTGATTGATTTGGATTTTTGAGATGAATGAATAAAATCAAAATCAGACAAATATGTTTATTACCAGGATTATTTTACAGAAGTTCTTTTGAATGAACATTGATGAACATAAGTTTTTTTTTTTTGAGTTCCATACAATCTGTTGGCAAGTGCACACGTGCTACCTCCGATACGTACAAAATATATTTTCCCTTATCTACGGTGAGCGAAGATAATACTAAACCTAATAATTATACTGAAAATTTTTTGACAGTTCCAACAACCAATTAAATTTCCTCATTTGATATCAGATGAACAATTTCACCCAATCATGTCAACATTACATCGATAACAGACCATGGGCTGTTTTCACGTTGCTATGGACACATATTGATTCATTTCGATTTTGAAGTTTCAAATATTTAATATTTCGAAATGTCACGATTTGGTTGCAATACTGACGATAATATTAATGAAATTATAGAATCGAACATACCAAAAAACACCGTTTACAGTAAGAAATTTGTATGGAAAGCATTTATAGACTTTTGCAACGATAGAAAGTATCAATTAGATGGAAATCGGACGGCGGAAGAATTGGCGTTGATTTTAAAGGATTGGGCTGTGAACATGAGGAGAAAAGATGGTAATGAGTTCAAAGAAAGTACGGTCAAAACCATGTGGAATATAACAAGTAAGCTGTTACAAGAAAAATATTATAAAGAAATGAAAGTTATTATTGACCCATTCAAAAGTGTTGTATTTCAACAAGCGCGAGCTGCCCGTGATTCTATACGACGAAAACTGCAATCAGACCCAAGTAAAAGGAAGCAAAGTTCGGCAGCATTAAGTTCTGTGAAAATAAAAAAAAATAAAAAAAATTTATGGAATGAAAATACTCCTGAAGGGCTGCAACGGAAATTCTATCACATAGCCGCGGTAGAATTAGCTTGGCGAGGTGGGGAAGCTGCTGCTTGCTTGACTGAATTTTTTTGTATCGAATCAAACAACGATGGTTCTGTAACCAACCGAGTGGAATATAACCCTGTATTCAGCAAGACTTGCCAGGGTGGTTCAAGAATGTGTACTGGAAGCAAGTTTTTAATAGAAAACGATGACAGCAACGTTTGTCCTGTCCGATTATTCAAAGAATTGATGTCGAAAAGGGGCCCAAATATTAAAACCAACAGATTATTCGTCAGACCAAATCATCAATGGAAATCCGAAAATGATCACTGGTATGATAATATGCCCATTGGAAGAAATACGATTCAAAATTGGACAAGATCGTCTGCCGAAGCGATTGGATTGAATACAAAGGAAAAAAAAATTACTTATCATTCCAATAGATCGACCGCGGTTAGTCGATTGGCCAAAAGTGGTGTACAAGAACAACAGCTTATAAAAATTACGGGTCACAACAATGCCAACTCAATAAAACCCTACTTGAATATTGACGAAGAACATCATAATCAAATTATTAACAGCATGCGTAGTGGAAATACATCTTCATCAGTTATAGAAACTAACACGTCTGGATCTTCATTTAACTATTCTAATTGTTCCTTTGTTAATTGCACCTTTAAATAAATTGTTTTAGCTCTGTATTTTTCCTATAATTAGCAGAAAATTTTCTATCCGAATAACCCTCGGACATTGATAAATGCTCAAAAATTCTATGACAACTTTCTCAAGCTTGTTGCTTGTAGACAACAGACCTCCGCCTACGGCGTCGGTCTGTTTCCAAGCAACAAGCTTTCGAAATCTGTCATAGAATTTTTTCGAACAATTATCAATGTCCTTGGGTTATTACCACTGAAAAACCACACATCGAAAAATCTCTTCCGTAATTTAACTATTGCTAAATAAACTGATCATAACATTAATCTCATCGAGCCTTGTCTCGGCGGGATTGATCCACACAAACGAATTGGCATTTATTTCTCACGAGCAAATATGCCCATGATTATTTCCTTATCTCGAACAATATGACAGATATGATAACCAGAATGAATAAAGAAATCACACACGATCCATCCAACTCACAAGCAAATAACTCGAGCGTACCAACCAGAACATCATATGCAAACGCAACAAAATCCACACCAACACTAAATTTTCCTAAAAAAAACAGGCAATCATACTAAATGCAATTGGAGATCTACGAAATTCCGACTATATAAAAGCTATTGGTAATTTAATCGGTCCTAAGTGTATAAGATTCATCTCTCGTCTTTCCAATCAGAGAGTCTGCATCTTCTTAGACGAAGTAAAAACAGTAGACAAATTATTAGAAAATCGATCCAGTATCAACATAGGTGGCAATGACATAAATATCCGAAGATTCATTACTCCAGCAAAGAGAATCATTATTTCAAATGCATGTCCTTATATTCCCCACGCAATTATTGAAGCAAAGCTAAAAGACCTCGGCCTCACACTAGTGTCCAGTATATACGTATTTCCTAGGAGCCGGAATAGAGGGCGACGAATTTTCTCATATATTGAGTTTTAAAAGGCAGGTTTACATTAGCCCTCCTGAAGATGAGGGAGAAGGATATCCATCATCATTTCTTCTTACACATGAACAAACGACCTACAGAATATTTCTCTCTTCCGACAAACTGGTATGCTATAATTGCAAGGAACAAGGCCACATTGCCAGCACATGTCCAAATACACCTGAAACCGCAAATCGCAATAGTGATGAATCTTCTGAATCTACTCACAATAACCAGAGGAACCCAGAAGGAGAAAAAGAAAATGAACTAATGGAAGAAGAATATCCTACAACCCAAGCATTTGAGAACTCAAAAAAAACGTCGAGCATCTTCCAGTTCACCTAATTCACCAAATTCGGAAGATATTGTCAATCCTCTCATACAACCAATACCGGAACCTAGCTCTCGAAAACCTAAACAAATTTTTATGGTACCTGCTCCTCATGCATCGAAAACGAGCAGGAATAAAAAGTATTAAACCTCACAAAATTCGCAACCCAACCTCAACTAAGACGGAATCGAAGCAGTATTTCAGGCAGACCCAACTCAATTCCCTTTCAATTTCCAAGATTTCAAAAAATTTCTAGACCTCAGCATCGCCGATAAAGATCCACTTAAAAACGCATACAATATGACCGAAAACGTTGATAAAATCATACACACAATGGAAAATATATACACGTATCTACCAAGCAAAACCACAAAAACAAAGTTCACAAAGATACTAAATAATCTGAAAGCTCAATTAAAACTTGAAGAACATGATCTGTCCAGCAGCATGAGCATTAGTTCCCAATAACCTTGCGATGAAGTTGACGAACACGAAAACAAAGAAATATAAATTACAATTGTTATACAAACTAAAAAAGAAAAACACACCTGAAAACCTTGAGAATTTCATGAAACAAAGAGCAATCACACGACGAATTTTGAAACAAGCTAAAAAACAATCATGGCAAGATTATGTATCTAAACTGAACAGCAATTCAAACATTTAAGAAGTCTGGCGAAAAATAATCGCTATCAAAGGCAAAAGGAAAGGTCCCGAAATAACAGCAATAAAAGACAAATACCAAAGAACTATCACAGATAAAAAAGAAATCGTTGAACTATTAGCACAAAATTTCCAAGAAAATTCATCTGACAATGACTATGCACCTGATTTTTTAAAACACAAAAAACACGTGGAACTCACGGAACCAATAAGCATAAATGATGACGACAAGAACCCAATAAACCTGTCAATAACTCTGAAGTATGCCATAGAAAATAGCAAGAATAGCTCCCCCGGACCCGACCAAATACCAATAATATTTCTCAAACATCTTCCCGAATCAGGTTTGGAGATCCTGCAAAAATTATTCAACAAAATTTTCATTGAAAAAACTTTCGTTGATAAATGGAGAGAAGCGATAGTCATACCTATACTCAAAACAAAGTGTCCCAAAATGGAGGCTAGAAGTTATCGTCCTATATCATTGACTAACACCATGTGCAAAGTCATGGAGAAAATTATAAATAAAAGACTATCTTACATTATTGAAAGGAAAATATTAATTACAAAATATTAAAGTGGATTTCGCAAAAATAGGTCAACAATTGACAATTTGGTGCAATTACATACAGAAATTCTGGACGCTTTTGCTAATAAAGAAGAATTAATAGCAGTCTTCTTCGATATAGTGAAAGCTTATGACACAACATGGAGACTACTACAAAAACTGAAGGAGAAGAACATAGACGGAAATATTTTACACTATATACAAAACTTCATTAGCGAAAGATCCTTCAGAGTCAAAATAGGCTGCAACAAATCTGAACCTTACATTTTACAAAACGGACTACCACAAGGTTCGGTGATCAGCTCAACTCTATTCCTGATAGCTATAGATGACGTAATCTCCTCAATAACACCACCTATAAAATCGTCACTGTATGCTGACGACTTCATTATAATGTGTCGTGGTAAAAACTCCGAAACAACTAGAAATATATTGCAAGCCTGTATCAACAGAATCGAGAAATGGTCAAATACATCCGGTTTCCGCTGTTCAGAGACCAAAACTAAAGTGATGAAGTTCACAAAAAAGCATTTCAAACCATGCATTTTGAAACTCACGAATACCCCATTAGAAAATGTCAAATCCCACACCTTCCTCGGAATGACTTTCGATACAAGACTCACTTGGCAGGAACATATTGGAGAGCTCAAAGCAAACTGCATTCGAAGGTTAAATATAATGAAGGTTTTATCTAACAACCACTGGGGAGCAGATGAGAAAACTCACCTAACAATTTACAGAACATTAATTAGGACTAAACTTGATTATGGGTCGATCTTGTACTCCACGGCCAGCAAAACCTCCTTAAAAAAGCTCAACGTCATACAGAACACCGCACTTAGATTAGCATTAGGTGCACATATTACAAGCCCTTCAGATAGCCTATGCAAAGAAACAGACGAGCTACAGCTGACATACTCTGCAAGGATATCTGGCGATACCCAGAACCCAATCCAAAATCAAATAATAACCCAGAAGTACAAGCATTCATACCTAAACAATGAAAACCTAATACCCCCTCTATATTACCTGGTAAACAACTCATTGCCCATCTTCTTTTCCCTCGACAATTACATATAAGAACCAAATCATCCACTCTGGACCACTAAGAAACTCAATGTCAACCTACATCTCACAAAGTACAGAAAAAATGAAACTCCAATAGAAATTCTACAACAACGCTTCAGAGAGATGATTTCATATTATGAAAACAGCCAAATAATATACACAGATGCAGCCAAGTCGCCTGAAGGAGTTGGATGTGCCTATTGTTCTACCGCAACATTACAAATGTATAAACTCCCAGAAGATTGTTCCATCTTCACCGCCGAACTTATAGCAATACAAAAAGCTATCGAATATGCTGTTGCCCAAAGCTTTCGCAACCCAATTATTTGCACCGATTCTTTGAGCTCAATCCAGGCTATTATGAATAAGTACTCCAAAAATCCAATCGTCAACAACATCTCAGACTTAATAAACCAAAACCAGGCACCAACTGAAATATCACTGATCCATGGATACCATCTCATTCAGAAATCGAAGGCAATGAGGAAGTCGACACATATGCAAAAAAAGCCATATCCGAAGGACAACCTATGGAAATCATGACTACGAACAACCTAAGAGCACTAAATTCAAAAACAAAATAAAACTGAAATGGGCTACTGTATTCCGCCACCGAAGATCAAAACTCTCCCTCATTGCACACTCTATTACCACCAAATCCCATCCACTCATGACAAGTGATCCTGAGAAGACTTCGTATTGGTCATACAAGTTTCACCCACTCATACTTACTGAAGAAAGAACCCTCACCACATTGCAGTTCATGTAACGTTCAAATAACAATTAAACACATATTAACAGAATGTCCTCTTTATGAAAACCAAAGGAAATCCTGCGTAGCCAGCCAAAAATGGAAGAAGCCCTTAACATCAGCAGACCAGAAAGTTTCAACACAATATTGTTCTTTAGAACAATTGGTAGCAAGATATAATATTGCATTGAATTTATTTAATCCTTTCTCTTTCTTGATAAAATAATATTTTAAGTGATATGTAAAATTTACTGTTCCAAAACCGCTAATGACCTAGTTGTCGAAGCGGAAATCTTATAAATAAATAAATAAGTTTTTAAATGACGTTATAAAAAAAATTATATGAAGCAATATTTGGGGGCACGGCAGTGGCCCCGCCAAGTCGAGCGCGAAGCAAACACCGCCGTACTATCTTTACCCGAACCATTTCGCCGCATTTTCAAGCCCCTATTTGAGAACCTCCGGTTGAGACCAGAACGCCGAAATTTTCGTCATCCAGTAAGCTATAATCACGTACTCAAAATCCAAAATTTCAAGTGTGTAGGTCATTTAGTTCCGAAGTTACGCGAAAGCAAAGTTTCGCATTTTCGACCCTAATTCACCCATGATCATCAAAATAGAACTAGTACTTCCCATAAACTCAGAGAGCTGAAATTTGGTACATAGTTAGGGTTTAATGGCCACATAAAGGAAAAATTATAAAAACTAGGATAATCGAAAATCTGTTGGCACGTCACGTGAGCTCACGTGCTATCACGTCATCTTCGCAAAATGTGCAACCACAATAATGTATGGAAGTTTATGCGCTTGGAAACACATTGTTATCATACTCAACATGTGAATATAGACTTTAGAATATAAATTGAAAAAAAATAATAATCGGGTCATCAGTTTCATACACAGTGATATTTTTACTGTCTCATTTATTGTTCAAGGAAACGATAGGTTTTCGAAAGCTGGGCCGGAACAATGAATGAGACAGTAAAAATTATCACTGTGTATAAGACTGATGACCCGATTATTATCCTTTTTTCAATTGTTATCATTTCACGCATTCACGAAGTTAGCATCTGCTGTCACTTGATAGCACACCAGAACTACCCGCAAATTTACATTTTCTAACCGTAGGTGATATCACGTCGGATATTTTGTGAAGTGATTGATGAAGTGAAAATGGATGAAAATTTGATCGAACTTGTCAGGCTTCATGAAGTGATCTATGATCATTCTTCATCAGAGTACAGGGATCAGAATGTACGACAACAAGCTTGGGTGCTGGGTGCTCATTCAACAATTGTTGTACTATTTGAGGTAATCCTCCCACTTCTTCTTTTCGTTTATTTATTTGGTGAATCAAATCTCTTCTATCAGAATCACCAGCAACTGTAAAAGCAGTTATGTTCCCTATATCTTCTTTCCATTCCGTCTTCGAAAGCTCTTGCTTGATGAAGAAGAAACTGTGTTTCGCTCTGTATCACTGAATATGAAAATGCTATGAAATTTATGTGCAATATTGCCTATAGTCTATTGCTCTTCAGAAAAAACATCATCAGATGGGTCTGCGGTGGTTAGATTGGGAGAGAAAAAAATGAATCCGAAAAAGAATCGGGTAAGAGATGGGCTATATGGAGAAGTTAGGTATCAAACTATAGGTTTTCGAGGACGCTGAAATCAATAAAAAATAATCGGAGGCTCTATCTACCATAGTTCAAAAACGAAAAAAAATAAAGATTTTTAATAAAAAACACTACTCTCAAAAAAAAAGTGTCAAATAAGAAAATCTAATAAAATAGATCAATATGCCCACGTTTCTACAAAAAGAAGTGAAATCCCACCAAAAACATTCTGTAAAAACTAGCCAAGTCTCGATGGAGCTGCTTATTTATCTCTAAAAAGTAATGAAATCTAGAAAAAGTCGAGCCAAGTTTAAGGCTCCTTACTGCGATTTCTTCATTATTATAGTTAATGTTGTGTGACTTGGCCGTTGAAGGGTACACAAGGGTACAAAACCAGGTGCTCCATGACACCATTGCACCAATCTGTCGCCAGGAACGCAACCCATTGACGATGAAAAATTGCCACTTGGAAAACGTTCATTCAATTGTAGGCTTGATAAAGCTGCGTATTCAATAATACGAGCCTGAAACAAACAGTATAAAAAATTATTTCCAGTACAGAGGGACTTCTAATCATCGATAGAAGACCGTCTGTACGTCTTTTTTATTTTAGATCGGTGGTCGATTTGACGCTCCAAAAAGAAGGGAGCAGAAGTCAGCATTGTCAATGCTGAATGCATATGTGTTGCACGATCAACAACAGCCTAAAATGAGACACTAGCCTCCAATTACCAATACCAGCATGGGCTATTATCTCGCTTAACAAACATTGGTAGTTACAACAGATATAGCATTACGTGTAAACAAAATTGACTTGTACCCACTAACGTATAAGAATGTTCAACGGCCAAGTCACACAACATTAACTATAATAATAAGGAAATCGCAGTAAGGAGCCTTAAACTTGGCTCGACTTTTTCTAGATTTCATTACTTTTTAGAGATAAATAAGCAGCTCCATCGAGACTTGGCTAGTTTTTACAGAATAATTTTGGTGGAATATATATTTATATAAATAAACACAATATTGGGAAATTGGACAATTTATTGGCCTTATTTTTCTCTAAATATTGTGTTTATTCATTCAAATATAAATGAATGATAACCTTAACACTTACAATACAGGGTCTTTCACGAGGAACCTCACCCATATTTATAGGGGAAACTAGTCACTAGTGAACGTATTTTCATGAAATTCAGCACTTATAAGTATAAGTAACATTGAAACTCCAGGTCTCTTGAAAGTTCCATTGTCTGAAGTGGTGGTTGTTCTCTTCATCCCAATAATGACTGTTATGCCTATTGAAAGAACCATTCTTTGTGAATTTAGATTCATCTGTCCAAATTATACAGTCCAAAAAGTTTTCATTCTCTTGAAATCGAATCATCATAGCTTCGCAAAACTCTGTTCGCCCGACGAAATCAGTTTCCTTCAAATGCTGTACCCTATTGAATTTATATGGGTGCATTTTATCTTTTTTTAATATTCTCCAAACACTCGATTGAGATAATCCCAGATCAATCTCGGCATCTTTAAGAGAATTTTGAGGATTCACACGAAAATATGCAAGAACTGTAATTTCGTTTTCCTCATCTCCTACTACACTTTTTTCTCTGTGTATAGTTTTCTTAACGAAAGATCCGACATTTCTCAAGTTTGTCATGGTTCTGTTAATGGTATCTCTCGTTGGTCTGGGTCGGTCAGGAAACCTCTCAATGAACAGTCGAATCGTTCTATCTACAACTTTATTACATTCTCCATGAAGTAGAATGAGATTTAAAAAATCTTCATTGGTAAAATTAGGCATAGTGATCGATTTTATAACTTAATACGAATTATCACCAAATTAATAGTATACACAAAATGCTACTGAATAAAGAGGAATTTGGCAGATGTAATTAATGATATCTATCATTAAAAAAAAGAATGTAAAACATGGTAATTTTTTGCATATGGTTCATAAGGAATTATTTATTTATCACTGGAGAGAAAACCGATGGCCGATTAGTTGAAATAAAGAGGTTTCCGATACAAATTCGAATCCAAATTCGCCATCTATATAGGAACAATCTGTAACTTTTTTCTCTTGCATATTAGGGTAGTAATATCTAAAACATGGTTTAAGTAACAGTTCCTGAAAATTTCATCTTTTTGGCGTGGAGGGAAAAGAAATAGCTGAAAATTCAAGACGAAAAACAGTTTTTTGTGAATAACTCAGAAAATATCCACTTTAGGGCAAGGGTGTGATGCATACACTCACATTATTTTTTAACGTAGATTCAATATCTGCCATAAAAAAATGGGGTTCTAATTTGAAAAAATTGATTTTTCACGATTTTGTCATCCCTAACTTCGAAAGCGATTTGTTCACCCCCTGTATCATGAATGGCGATTTCGATGTCTAAAGTGGATACATCAATCTTACATCTTGAAAAATCCCAAAAATGAAAATTTTCCATCCAAAAACCTCGAAGTTATTCTTGTTTCAGCGTAGCTCTATTTTCGATTTTTTTTTCGAATTTTCCCGCTCAGAGAGAATTTTCCAACCAAAACTGGAAAATGTTACATCAAAATAACTTGAAATTTTCTAAGGAATCTATTTCTGCAATAAAAAAATGATGTTCTAATTTGAAAAACGGAAGTTGACGTCATTTCCGGAAAAACCGGAGGTGCTCATGCCTTGAAAATATTTTAGATTTCATCAGCATCGTGAAATACTTATAAGTGCTGAATTTCATGAAAATACGTTCAGTAGTTTCCCGTATAAATATGGGTGAGGTTCCTCGTGAAAGACCCTGTATATATTTATGTTATTCGTAATACCTTCACTCCCATTTATAGTGTTCAATTTCTTCTGAATGTTACACATCCGGCATTGGAATACAAATTGGAAACTCAAACCTTTCCTAATTTCCTGTATCAAGTCCATATCAGAAAATGAGCAGACAAAGGGGGTATGCTTGCACAAATCAGCAATTTGTTTGAACAAAAAACGGACATCCACCAATCTCCTTCCTTCCACAATAATAGGTTTTTCCGATCCAGATCTAAAAATATGCTTATAGAAAACAAATTGTTTCGGATGCGACAAAGTGAAAATAATAAGTTATACAGGGTGAGTCTTTGACTTGTACATATATTTTAACTGTAGATTCTTGAGGCCAAAGGAAACCTTTTTTTCATTTTCCATTTGTCCGAATTCTCTGTAAAAAAGATATAGCCATTTGAAAAAAAAATTCGGCTGAGTCCGTGTCTGGAAACATTCTCTGGAACCAATGCAAAGTTCATATTTTCCGATTAAAATTAAGTTGATATATTTGGGGAAACTCAAGTACTAACCTTATTTGAATAAGAATGTTAAAAACACGATATTTCTTAACAAAAACACTTTGTTTGCTCCGGTTATATCGGCAATTGGAAAGCCCATCAGAATAAGTTCATTCTTCGATTTTCTTGAAGATTAGTTTGTAAACACTGAAAACTTGTTCATATCCTCCTCGATATCCCAAAATTATCTTGTAAATTGTGGTTTTCAATTCAATTTATAATTTCGATCAAGCTTTAACCTATTAAAACAATGTCAATAAAATCTTCCGGATATCACTGAAGTGAAACAGTCACAGAACTTGGATTTTGTTGCCAGTTTCAGCAATATTCCTGAAACTAAGGAAATTGATTTTTCTGATTACATTACTGAATAAATATCTATGAATTTGACCATAGATCCTGTAGTGATAATCGGGCGTGATTAAAATAAAACTACCGTTCTATTCTATCTTTCTAATCTTCCAAAAATAATCTCGTGATACACACTTTATTAGGATTCAGGATACCTTCCTTCATCAAACTCTTCATCTCCTAACTTAATCCACCTAACCTCTCTTTTCCCAACCACAGAACATAATACATAAAACATAATTCACAGAACATATCATTCGTTACTAGGACCGACGCCCTCTGGTGTTCATATCAACAACCCACATGAGATACACTATTCTCACTTGTTCACCCATTAAATGCCTAAGATAATAAAATTCCTCATATTTACTACAATCCTGCGACCTGTCAGAAACGTTTGGAGGTTGAAAAATGAAAATGGTGGAAAAAACACGTGGTTTGGATTGTCTAGGGCATTTTCAAAGAGGAACGCCTAGACGCCATTAACGAAAAGTAAAGAATACTAAATTGCCCTTGCGTTAGTTCATTCGTTAACGATAGGGCACGCGACGTAATGCTTCCTTGGCGAAACAAAGGAGAGGCTATGGTTCGGCACGATATAAAAGGCCAAATTAGGTAACCATAGATACATAATGACATGTGAACGACGCATGCGTATACCGCATATTCTATGGCTTCGTTAAGTCATCATTTCCCGCGAAAATTGGCTATTAACAATGAACATGAACTCATGAACTGATTCGGTCAGTTAATTGACTATTAATTTGGGTGGTGTATGTATTACACGATACGATTTTTAACTTTTTTTTATTTGGCACGAACTTAAGATAACATCTGTAGGCTGTTTTGAAGTGCATTATTTCTAGTGATGTTTTGTGTGAAATGGCTGAAAAATTCAGCCTAGTTGGTTCTAGTTTTACTGTTCCAGTTAGGATTTTTGCGAATTATGGCAGAGGATATTATTCAGACAGAAACATCTCTATCATAGAGATTTAAGTAGTTTTCAGGTCAGTCATTTCCAAATGAAAATTCGACAAACATTCCGGCAACATTGTTAACATTTAATTCGATTATAGAATATTAATACATCTCCGATTCGGTGATCTTTAGAATGCAGTGGGGTAGTCAGATAATTCTCGAGATTTATGATTTTCTCGTCAAATTTAATGGGATTTAATTAGGAATAACTTGAAAACGACGCGTTTTATTGAAAAAACTTAGGAATAATTTTATGTTCTAAACCTATTGCTTTTTTCGAAAATAGGAACCATTCTTCTTTTTCGCGTGGTTTTATAGTATTTTTGTGTGGATTTATGAGTTGGCTACGCTGTAACTTCCATACCGGGAGGAATATTGAATAAGTTTTGATTTGAGAATATGCACCATGAATAGAGTAAAAACTTAACCAAAATTCAGTTCATTCGAAATAACGGTTCCGAAGATATGAACAGAAAAGTGTTTTTTTCATGGATTTTTGACACCCTGTATCTTTTAAACGGAACCGAATTTTGAAAAATGGTATAGGAAAAAAGTGTTTCGTTTGATGAGAGGAATCTACAGTCAAAATATATGTACAAGTCAAAGACTCACCCTGTATGTATAAGATATTTGGTAATTCGACTTGGACATTCAGGTGCTGTTCCATTGCGCGAAACTGACTCGCGCAACTGTTTCGCGAAATTTGTTTCGCGTACAGTTGCGCGAGTCAGGTTCGCGCAATGGAACAGCACCTTTCCAGTTATAAAAAAATTTCTCACCCGCAAGTTAATGTAGTTGAAACCGTTTCTTGTCTTAAATTACAAGACAAATCATCAGCAATTCTTTCTGATGAAGTATCATCCTTTGCATCCTGCTGAACGCTTTCTTCTTTGTCTATATTATACTGAAATTGAAACTTCCCATTAAAACTGAAACTGAAAAGTCGAATAATTACCCACTTACTTTTGGAATCTCGTCCTTCGGGCTAATTTTCTAATAAGTCGATGTGCGCAAAGATTTTTGCGTTCATCATCAAATTTCCTACTCATCTTCAAAGTAATCAGAAAAAATTACACAACACTTCCGATCACAAGAAAAAAGAAATCAAGTGAAAATTCACGACTCTCGTCTCTCGTCACAAGATCTAAAAACGTAAAGACCGAACGAATTTGCTTTCGGCTTGCTGGTCCAACACAAATAATATAGCACATGTTTTCACACTTCTACTTTTCACTGATAACAGACGCCTCACAATAAAACAATAAATATTTGCCTCTGGGATTTACCGAGAGCCCCAAAGTGCATCCTGAAATGTGCAGTATTGCCAGATAGATGGAAGGATCAGTAGAATTTTTTGTGGGAATTCATAAAAAAAATAATCTAGGTCGGAAAGTTAGAATTATGCATATAGAGTCACTAAGAAGGGGAAAAAATAACTATTATTTTCACTCGACGAAAAAAAAATTATGAACTTTCCGACTTGAAGAACTCTTCAAATTGAATAACACTGAAAACCCCATATAAATCGGTCAATCGGTGGTCTCTATCGTGAGAAATCCCGAATCGCGTTTTGAATTGAACGTCAGAACGGTATAGGCCCCTCAACTATCTGCCACCAGTCTTCCATTCATTTTTATAATTTTCTCTGGTGGCATCATCGGCAACATTTTCTTTTGTCGATAACCAATTCCATTCTCTAGCATCGGTAGTTTCTACAATTTCGGATACTCAATGGGCTACAAATGGCTTGAAAATAGTTGGATTAGCTTTTATCCGTCCAGCTACTGTTTTGGAATCAGTCCAATAAAAGCATTTATAGATGTTAAAACTATGGTTCTGTTTTATAGTCATTGCCAATCTGCTGCCCAGAACTGCAGCTTGAAGTTCAAGTCTAGGATCGAAACCATGTGCTTAATGGGTGAAACCCTTGATTTTGCCATTACGAAAGAAGTTTCTATCGAATCTTTTTTTGTGATTCGGAAGTACGCAACTGCAGCATAAGCCTGGGCACTCGCATCACAAAAAATGTGGAGTTGAATTTCTTGAGCTTCAAATAAACTTAGAACGTAGCACCTTGGAATACTCAGATTAGTCAGTCTTACTATATTTCGTACCCATTTTTTCCATTTAAATTCTAACTCTCCAACTAATGCCTCCAAAACAGAGGTTAGCTGCTTCCACCTCAACAACAAACTGGCCAGAGAAGAGCTCAACATACTTTTAGATGGGACCAAACTAACCCACAACAAAACACCTAAATACCTTGGAATGACTCTAGACAGAACACTATCCTTTAGAGATCACCTAACAAAAACCGCCGAGAAGCTGAAAACCAGAAACAACATAATCCAGAAGCTATGTGGTACCACTTGGGGAGCATCGGCTTCCACACTGCGCTGCTCCGCTCTGGGACTTGTCTTCTCGACAGTTGAATAATGTGCCCCAGTTTGGCTTAACAGTCGTTGGACCAGTTCCAATCTATCGGTGTCACCTTTCAGGGAAGGCCACCAAACCGGTCCAGCGAACTCTAATATAGGACGAATGTAGGACTGGTACAGGATCTTGGATGTTCGGAGAGTACAACCCTTGAAAGAGCGGTATAGCATAAAGTAAACTTGTTTGGCCTTTTTGCAGATGTTCGCAATGTGATTTGACCAGGACAAATCGGATGTTACAGTTACTCCCAGATCACAGTGGTGATCGACAGTTCTTAACAGGTTATTCTGAATGAAATAATCCACTTTGGGGTTTTTTTTGCCTACGTGAAGAACACAACATTTTTCTATGTTGAGTGGCAGCATCCATCGATCACACCAACGACGCAGCGTGTCCAAGTCACGCTGAAGGACTCCTGCAGAAGTGAGCGGTTAGTTGTAGAGCTTCGTGTCGTCGGCAAACAGAGCGCAACTGGAATTGAGGGTGGGAGATCAGAAGTAAACAAAAGAAAGAGAATTGGACCGAGAACAGTGCCCTGAGGAACACCACTGGTTACGCGGGCATTTGGTGTGGATTACCCACCCCCCACTCTAACTCGAAAGGGTCTCCCGCTCAAAAAAGACCCAATCCAAGAAAGACACTTTCCCCGTATACCCAGGTGGAAAAGCTTGGCTATGAGACGACGATGGGGCACAGAATCAAATGCTTTGGCGAAGTCGAGAAAATATGACATCGACTGGCAGATCTGCGTCCCATGCTTTCGTCCATTCATTCATGCAAGACATCAAATTGGTAAGAACTGATCTTCCCGGAAGAAAGCCGTGTTGCTGGTTAGGGATGATATTATTGGCAGTTGAAAACGTCAAAATTGCATCGCATATTATTCTCTCCATTATTTTACTAGCAGCTGAGGTCAGGCTGATTGGTCTATAGTTGTTAGGGTTGAGTTTATCGCCCTTCTTGAAAATAGGTGTGATGGATGCCAATAACCAAGCTGATGGAACTGTAGAGGAGGCGAAAGATTGGCGGAAAATAATTGACAATGGTAGAACAAGTCCCTCAGTACACAGCTTGAGTTGGGATGCGGAAATACCGTCGGGTCCAGGAGCGGATGATGTTTTGAGATTAGAAAGTTATTTTCTAATCAGCTCGTCGCTGAACATAATATTGTTTAGTTCTGCAGTTACAAGAGGGATGGATGGAATTGGTACTGGGCCCGAGGGTTCTATGGTAAACGCAGAAGAAAATGCATCGGAGAGAACATTGGCAGTTTCAGTATCATCCTGGCATAGCAAATTCAAGCTGTTTTTAACCCTTGGTACTGCGACTTTACTATTGCATGATGATCTCAAATATTTGAAAAGCTTCTTTTTGTCTTTGCCGCAGGCTAAAGCATGTTCATAAGGAGATTTCGAACACTGCAATTGTGAGGAAACGGAGTTGGAAAAGTTTCTATGGATTTCGTGGTCAGCCTGACATCGAGACCGAAGGTATCTCTGCCACAATGCCTTCTTCCTGCGAAGTAACTCAAGAGAGCGTCCATCAATCCATGGTTTGGAGGGATTAAACTTGAAAGTTTAAATTTCCGTGCAAGATGCAATCAATCCAGTGAGAGTATCAGCAAATGTTGACCAGAGGATGTCAACATCTGGATCAGACAGAAGGTCATGCCAATCCTTCTCGAGCAACAATTTGTTAACCGTGGTCATAGTCAGTTTTGTGAAACACTCTGCGACAGGATGCTGTCTCCAGCAGAGATAAACTGTAGTGCAGAAACCAGCACAACATGGTCGGACTTCCCAAGAGGTGGTAGATTTTCTATAGGAGTCAAGAGGTCGGTATCGCTCGTAATGAATATGTCGAGAGTAGAAGGTGTTTGACCGTCCCTGATTCTGGTAGGATCAGAAACTACCTGGTGTAAACTTGTTTCCGAGAACAGTTTGGCATAAGGATAAGATGGTGAATTGATAGAGCATTGGGCCTGCGGCCATTTGATATCTGGACAGTTGAAATCACCACAAATAAGAATGTTTTTTGAGTCGAGAGATATTTCAGACAAGTATTCGCACAATTTTATATCAGAATTGCAAGGACGGGGTCGATAAATACATCCAACCAATAGGGTGAGATCAGACGAAGACACGGTGAGAAACATGTTATCAACTCCAGGCCAGTCAAATGTTGCCGGTTTTACCGTGAATGAACTAGAAACGATATCATTTACATATACAACAAACGCCTCGGTGACCGACAGTCTCTTTACTATCGCAACGATATATGGTATTCGCGAGCAATATGTCAGCGCGTAAAGTCGATCCAAGTGTTCCTCTGCAAATAAATGTTCCCCAGTGCGGGTATTGTAGGAAATCTATAGTAAAAAACTACTGTAAATGCAGTGCCTGTAACAAACCCTTCCACCCCGGTTGTGGCATGAAAGTGAAAAAATGTTGCGAGTTAGACCTATCCAACGCTATTGCGAATGAAAAAACTGGTGCTTTGTCTCCGATGATTGAACCAACGACGAAAATCATCTCTAGTGAATCATCCAATAGTGATCTCCTTCTGACTTCTGAGGATAATTTCTGAACTCGAATCTAAGAATAACATCCTGATCGAGAATAATTCTCTCCTTAAATTCAAGATTGCTTCATTAGAAAACGAAATTAAAGTTAAAAACCAGGAAATTAACATACTGAATGAGCAAAAACTGTCAACATATACAACGGAGGTGAGTCACGCTAAGGAAGGAATTACCAGCGCTACCACTGATTCTTCGGAGTGCGCCGCAACTGATGATCTTCATCATTTACCCGCAAGTACTTCAACTTCCGCTCCTAAAGCTACGAAGCACAGAGTACGGAAGCAATCCACCGGGAAAGTAATTGGCAAAACTGCTGTCGTGGATTCAGTTGTGCCTTCTTCAGACCAGTCCACTAAGAATATTGTCGGAGATTCTCTGGCAAAGAATCATGATCAAGATTGGAACCTTATAGAGCGCACTTCTCACCGTAGACCGCGGAAAACATTGGTTGTTGGTAGCTACTCCGGTACCTCCACTGTGGAGGGATTGGATAAGTTCAAAGCGTTCCATGTATCTAATCTAAAACCTGATACAACTGTCGAAAATTTGGAAAACTTTCTCAAGCAAAATTTCTCAAACGTCAAATGTGAAAAGTTATCTTCCCGTTACCCGGACCATTATTCCTCTTTCAAAGTTCTCATTCCGAGTACAGACTATGATAAAGCCCTTGATGGTTCAAACTGGCCTAACAAAGTGAACGTGCATAATTTTTTCCATCCACGAAGCAAACCGCGGCCACGAGAGATCTAGACGATTCTCGAGTTTGCTGCTCCCAAAACAACGTGCTGAAATTGATGCAACTGAACGTACAATCCATCTCTAATGAACTACATTCTCTGGAATTGCTGTTAGATGAGAAAAAACCCGATGTAGTAAGTGTTTCCGAACATTGGTGCAAGTTTGAAAATGTTACGACAATGATGTTGTCTGGTTATACTCAGACCGACTATTTCTGCCGCTCTTCTAGGGAGCATGGCGGATCTATGGTTTATACTAAAAGTGGTCTCCAGGTGAAGAAATTGAGTGTCTCTAAATTTTCTGAAGAAATGCATGTGGAAATATGTGGCATTAAAATATCGGCCGGAAATAAGCGCTTAGGCGTTTTAAGTGTTTATAGACCTTGCTCGGGAAACATAGAACTATTTTTCGAAAGAATCTTTTGTGCTTTACAATGTTGTTCAGACAGTGTCGATTTGTTGTTTTTATGCGGGGATCTGAACATAGATTTCTTAGGGACTTCCGGTAAAGAAAAAAAGCTTTTGAACGAGTTGTTTGACTGCTTCAGTCTAAAGGTAACTTCTAACTTTGCCACCAGAATTTTTACTAATATAAATGGTCATACTTCTGTTTCTAAGCTGGATTATATAATTACTAGTTCTGACCTTCAAGATTATAGCGTCTCAGTTTTTGAATCTCACATAGGTGATCATAAGGCATTACTGCTGGAAATGAGTTCAGAGCCTGCATATTTTCCATCGAAGGTACATTCAATTAGAGATATAAGTCAAAATAACCTAAGTAATTTAGTGACATGTATGGCTAACTGTAGTTTTGACGTGCTGTATTCGGAATCAGATGTTGATCTGTGTTTTGAGGGCTTCAATAATATGATTTTATACTACCTTGAACTATGTTGTCCCATGAAAAGAGTTCATTCAAATACTACCCGGAAAAAATGGTTAACATCCGAAATTAGACAAAGCAAACTGTATCTAAGTAATGTATATTGGCTGTACTCCAATACCCGTTCACCCCACACTTTTGAAATTTATAGAAAGGCAAAGTACGAACATGAACGACTTATAAAGGAATCAAAACTAAAATTTTACAGCTCATCTATTGAAGATTCTACGAACAGGAGTAGAACGCTCTGGAATATTGTAAATGCATCTACCGGTAGGAAAAATAAGCACCATGAACCTATTGCAATTTGTACAGATGGTGTTGTATATGAAGATCCTGCACAAGTGGCTGACAAGTTTGCCCATCATTTCACGTCAGTGGCGAATTCGAAGTTGATATCTTGTTATGGTGACAATTTTTCGATCTCCTGCACCACATCACCATTAGTCCTCGATAATTTCTTTTTTTATCCGGTATCTAAATTTGAAATCGTGGACACAATAAAAAACCTAAAGAATAAAAAATGCGCTGGATCGGATTCCATTTCAACCCAAGTATTAAAAGCAACTGCAGACATAATTGGCGAGCCCTTTGCTCACCTCATAAATTATTCGGTAACATCAGGTAAATTTCCAGATATTCTGAAGGAATCAATTGTTATACCAGTGCACAAAAGCGGTAAACTAGATGAAATTACGAACTTTCGTCCGATATCCATTTTGAGTGCCCTGTCTATGATCTTCGAGAGAATTGTTTTCGATAGAATGGCAAAATACCTTGACAAATACAAGCTCCTCAACCCTGCCCAGCACGGTTTCAGAAGTGGTCGTTCAACTCAATCAGCTGCGCTCAATTTTATTGAATCTGTTTATACATGTCTTGATAACAACCTACAAGTGGCTGGTTTATTTTTCGACCTTTCCTGCGCATTTGACACACTATCTTTTCAGTTCATTCTGGATAAGTGTTATAATTTGGGGTTCAGGGGCATATTTCTGGATTGGTTACGTAGCTATCTCTGCGGCAGAACTATGCGTGTTAAAGTCGGGGATTCACTTTCGGAGCGTTTTCATGTGGGTCTTGGAGTTCCACAGGGATCCGTGTTGGGACCCCTATTATTTTTATTATTCATAAATGATCTGCCTATTCATTTGGCCAGTTTCATATTGATACTTTTTGCTGATGACACCTCGGTGGTAGTTTCTGCGCGGAGCCTTGTGGAGCTCCGGAAAGCTTGTGAGGATATTGTTGCTGAATTTGTTAAGTGGTGTCGCTCAAATGCACTGATAGTTAACGTTAACAAGACTGTGTGCGTTTATTTCGGCTTGAGGCCTGATGTGATGGATACCTTGCAGATTAGCTATTTGGACAGTATTATAACACCCGCTGATTGCACAAAATTTCTGGGAGTATTTGTTGACCGAAGCCTAAGTTGGTCGGCGCATATTGATGTTGTCTGCAAAAAAGTCAATACTTCGTTTTTTGCCATGAGTCGGGTGAGGAATATCCTGCCCCTCTGTTCACTTATTCAAGTTTATTACAGCCTCGTTCATAGTCAGCTTTCGTACAATATAGTACTCTGGGGTAGCAGTGTTGATTTTTCCAGAGCTTTTATCGCTCAAAAGCGCATCATTCGCCTGATATTTGGCCTCAATTCTCGAACATCTTGTCGACCTTCTTTCATCGAAAATGAGATACTATCGTTGCCATGCATGTATATTTTAGAATGTCTGCTATATGCAAAGAAAAACGAAACATATTGGACAAAATTGTCAGATGGCCATGATCATTTTACTAGGAACTCAGAGATACTGCTTGTGCCCAGGCATAGAACAAGTAAGTTTGAACGTTCCCCGATGTTTCAGGCCATAAAAATGTACAATTTCCTACCGACTTCTATAAAATCTTTAGATGTAATAAAATTTAAGAGAAAAATCAAAACTGTTTTGTTAACAAAATGTTATTACTCTGTAAATGAATTCCAATCTGATTGTTCTTTTCTTGATGTAGATGAGATTTGAAATATATTATCTGACTTGTCCTATACACTATACTGTTGTCTAAAAGGATTAATAAACTTTTTTTTTTTTTTTTTTTTATACGTCCGTGTGAGGGGAAAACCCTTTATGGGCACCGAGAGGGTCCGCACTCTCGGTAGTGTGAGAATCCAGGATCTTGTTTGGCTACTCACTAAAAACCCCTCACACCTTCAATGGAGGAGTTCTTCATCCTGCCCTCGCAGCGTCCCTTAACAAAAGAGATGAGCTGCAAGTGGCTTCTAGAGTTCATGGGACCTGATGATATGGAGTGACCCGAGCAACACTGCTTTCTGCATTCTGTGCGCCAATACCTCGGCCAGTGATCTGCAGACCGGGATAATCTTCAGTTCATCCACATAGTTAGCTCTCATTCCACCGAGACATCCTATGATAAGCACGACCATCCTAATTTTATGACCTGGGTATAAAGTTCCAAGCTCGAACATAAGGTCTTTGTATTTTTGCCTCTTCTGTTGTTCCTTCATCACAACATTATTTTCAGCAGGGGAGGAGAATTCCACGACAAATAACTCCTTCAGCTCCTTGTCCAGCAGAAGTATGTCTGGCTTAACAGCATTGATCTGTCGTGTTGTTGAGACAGGATAGTTCCAGCATATCCGAGCTCTTTCGTTCTGGACCACCGCTTCAATCTCCAGAGGCACATATGGTAGCACCGGTTCTTTGTCTATCCCATACGCGGCTCTCAGATGGAAGTATAAAATCCGGAGTGCCGCGTTGTGTCTCTCTACATACCCCGATGGAGCATGGACTCTGCAGGCGGAAAGGATGTGCATAATCGTTTCCTGTTGCCCATGGCAAGCCCTGCAAGTTGTTGGGGTGTCCATTTTCATGATGTTCTTTTTATACCATCTCGTATTCAGTACTCCATCTTGACACGCCATCACAAATCCTTCTGTCTCTGACTTAAGGCTAGCTGACTTTAGAAAGGCGAAAGACAATTCTTCAGACAGGTCCTGGTCTTTTAAACTCCTGAAATATATGGAGTGCAAGGTCTTACTCATATGATGTTCGAGTAATGTATCTGACTGAGACTTTCGGATCAGTCTTGCTAGGCTTCTTTGGTCCGCTTGAGTGATCGGTGCTCCAGCGAGCTCAGGATTGATCGATACGCCGGTTATGCTGAGCTTATCCAGGGCCCTTTGTGCAGCTCGGAATAGGAAGGCTCCATGGTTCGCAATTTCATGCTGAGCGACAAATTTCAGAAGCGGATCTTCACTTCTTAGAATCCTTACTGCCATTTCCAATGTTTGTTGATAGTGTTGATATTCCAAACATTGCAATCCTCTACCTCCCTGGCTTCGAGGAAGGTATATCCTCTGTATTGAACTGTTGGGATGTAGGCTACGATTCATGTTCATCGTTTTCCTTGTTAACCTATCAAGATCGAGGAGCTCGTTTACCGTCCAGTTCACCACTCCGAAAGAGTAGGTGAGAATCGGGATGGCTAGCATATTTGTAGCAGATACTTTGTTCTTTCCCGACAGCTGCGATTTCCATATGTCTCTCAGCTTCTTTTTGTAGCTGGCTGTTAAGGCATTCTTTATCTGGGTTGTCTCCAGTACACCCCTCTGTTTCATTCCAAGAAACTTGTAAGTTTCTCCGTCTTCGAGGTGTCGAAAAGTCATTCCATCTTCCAGTCGAATATCTTCTCCTGCGTCTTCAGCTTTTCCCCTGCGCAGATGAAAAACAGCACACTTGTCCAAACCGAATGACATTCCCATTGCTGAAGTGTAGTCTGAAACGATATTCAGTAGTTGCCGCAGTGCGGACTCGGAGGGAGCGTAGAGCTTCAAGTCGTCCACGTACAAGAGATGCGAGATCAGGTGGTTCCTTCTGCCTGGTGGTCCGGCCTGGTATCCTATCTTGCTCTCCCTTAACTCAATTGTTAGTGGTATAAGAGTTATGCAGAATAATAACGGGCTTAGCGAATCTCCCTGGAAAACTCCTCTCCTGTATCTCACCCATCCTGTATAAACGGTTCGACCCTCTGCTCGGATGGCAAACTTCGTTTTCCACAGCGCTATGATGTTTTCTATCGCGTGGACGATGTTGGGGTGGACTTTCAGCATTTTTAATAACCGTATGATCAGTTCGTGCGGCGAGGTGTCATATGCTTTCGCGTAGTCTAACCATGATGTGTGTAGGTCGCGCTTGTAGTGTCTGGCGTCTAGACATACGCTCTTGTCTATGAGCAAGTTGTCCTTGCATCCTTGCACTCCTTTCTTTGCTCCCCTCTGTTCGTAGATGCTGTTCCACACTGGTCCAATAACCCTCAGTATTTGATCTTGAATTACACTTGTGAGGATCTTATACAGTGTATTGAGGCAAGTGATTGGGCGATAGTTCTTGGGTTGCCCTAAATCACCTGATTTTGGTATCAGCACTGTTCTACCCTCCACTAACCATGGCGGAATGGGCTCATGGCGAGTCAGCATCCCGCTGAATAATCTTGCCAGGTGTTGATGTGTAGCTGGAAAACTCTTCCACCAGTAGTTTTGAATACCGTCCAGTCCAGGTGCTGTAAAATCACGCTTGTTCTTAAGGGCTTTTTTAATATCTTCGGTTGATATTTCAGAAAGTTCATCGTTCTGCTGTTGGTTTTGATCACACATCTGCTGGAATCTGAGTAGTGCTGGAGTATCCCTGGTTTCTGCTTGTTGTTCATACAGGCTTTTCCAAAATTTTTCGACCTCTTGAGGTGATGGTGGGTTTTGTGCCTTTTGTTGTTGGGACTGAAATAATTTCGATGGTTCTGCGGTGAAGGTGTTGTTATCTTCAATCCATTTTTGCCTTTTTATCAGTTTCTTTCGCGCTGCAGCAAGTGATCTTATTTTATCTACAGCTTTCTGCTTCAGTAGATGGACTGTGGGCAAATCCACTGCATGATGTATGGAACGAAACTCCTCGATCATATCCTTCATTTTCTTGCTTGATCCAATTTTGCCTCTCAGAACATCTATGATACATTGGTACCAAGATGCCTGCTGCCTCATTGATTTTATTTTGATGTCAAGCCGACTGAGTCTTAACCTATGCTTATCCTTCTTCGTAGCTGAACTTTTCGGTGGACATAGAAGTGAAGCGGCCGCTCTCACTGCAGCCACCACATCTTCTAGTGAACAGGTCTCGTTAAGATGATCTTGAATTATTTTGTCCACTACGGCTAGATCTTCAGCCTGAAGTCTTGTTTTTATTCGGGTGGCCTTGACCAGTGGGTCTCTAACAGCAGCCTCAAATGCTTCCTTTATATTGACGATTGACTTCGGAACATCTCTCACTTGTTCCGCTCTTGGCCTTGCCCTCAGGGCTATTGCTTGGTGTTGTTGGTTTGGAGCACCTGTCACCTGCTCTTCACCGTGTTCTATTTCTGGAACATCTCTCACTTGTTCCACTCTTGGCCTTGCCCCCAGGACCATTGCTTGGTGTTGTTGGTTTGGAGCATCTGTCACCTGCTCTTGACCGTGTTCTATTTCTGGAACATCTCTCACTTGTCCCGTTCTTGGCCTAGCTCCCAGGGCTATTGCTTGATGTTCTTGGTTTGGAGCATCTGTCACCTGCTCTTCACCGTGTTCTATTTCGGGAACATCTCTCACATGTTCTGTTATTGGCCTGTTGGAGCGTGTACCAGTCTCGGTTCGGTTCGCAATGTTTCTCACCAGGTCAATCGTCAATTGCTGATGTTGGCTCGAAGCATCTGTCACCTGCTCCTCAGATAGTTGTTCCGTCCTTTCTTGCTCTTGAGACCGCCATAAGATTCCTCTTCTTTTGAGATGACTGATCTGATCTCTGAGGTTTTGCTGCGTCATGACGTCAAGGTCCGGATAATTTTCGCACCACAGACCATGAAGCCTATTCATGTACCCTCGTCTTTCAGGTCTTGATCTTCTGTATAGCGCAGTCAGCAGGCTATGCTGCTCGGGCGTCCACTTGTGGCGTCCTCTTTGTGCCGTCCTGTTTCGGCTGCCGGTTCCGACTGCGGGCTGCTCTCTCGAGCGTTGAATCCCTATGCGACCGACAACCTGAACTCTCTCCTCGTCAATGTCTTCCTCGTCTAAAGGCATAGCTTCTTGTATGGCAGGCGCCTGCCTTCTCAGCATCCTGCCGTTGGTGGCCCGCATGCTGTCACGTCCAGCACCAACTCCAGACGCGCCCTGACGATCCCCAGGCAGCGACTGTTTTCCGAGGCTTAGCTGATATCTGTCCGACATCGGTTGAGAGTGACCGGGGTCCGCGGGATTGTCACACCCGTATACTACAAAGTAGTACCCCCCGTGCGGGTTTGCCACCATTTACCCTTGGTAGCCCAGGTAACTCGGGCCGTGGGGACGTCACCCCCCATGTGGCATGGCAAAACCACACCACACCCGTGCGGGTTTATTATTATTATTATTATAATTTGGAATGGAACACACTGTGTCACCTATGGCTGGTTGAAGCCATGACTCAGATACAAAAGTAAGGTTTGTGGAGGGCAACGAAGGCTTGTAACTCAACCAGTTTTGAGCAAAGAGACTGGGCGTTAGTGTAGGCAACAGGCCAAATGTGCAAATTGTTCAGTTTTTTGATTGGGTTGCCGGCTTGACAGTAGGAACTATTTTGGGAGTGCCCTTTATATATTTTATATTTATATCCCTCTCGCCATTATGTTGGCGGCGCTTTGAATCTTCACGTAGGGCATTCAATTCTGAAATCTGGGCTTTTGTTTTGTCGTCATAGATGGAAATATTGCGGAATTGTGGGTGGCCTAGCAAGGAAGACTTCTTCCGAAGGATGTTGGACACGGTATTGGAATTCGAAAAAGTAACCTTGAGCCATCGGGGGCGGGTGTTGTCCTTCGAAGGAAGGCGTGTAGTACTAACTATGAAAGCACCAGAATTCGTACGGACATGGCAAGCCCTGCAAGTTGTTGGGGTGTCCATTTTCATGATGTTCTTTTTATACCATCTCGTATTCAGTACTCCATCTTGACACGCCATCACAAATCCTTCTGTCTCTGACTTAAGGCTAGCTGACTTTAGAAAGGCGAAAGACAATTCTTCAGACAGGTCCTGGTCTTTTAAACTCCTGAAATATATGGAGTGCAAGGTCTTACTCATATGATGTTCGAGTAATGTATCTGACTGAGACTTTCGGATCAGTCTTGCTAGGCTTCTTTGGTCCGCTTGAGTGATCGGTGCTCCAGCGAGCTCAGGATTGATCGATACGCCGGTTATGCTGAGCTTATCCAGGGCCCTTTGTGCAGCTCGGAATAGGAAGGCTCCATGGTTCGCAATTTCATGCTGAGCGACAAATTTCAGAAGCGGATCTTCACTTCTTAGAATCCTTACTGCCATTTCCAATGTTTGTTGATAGTGTTGATATTCCAAACATTGCAATCCTCTACCTCCCTGGCTTCGAGGAAGGTATATCCTCTGTATTGAACTGTTGGGATGTAGGCTACGATTCATGTTCATCGTTTTCCTTGTTAACCTATCAAGATCGAGGAGCTCGTTTACCGTCCAGTTCACCACTCCGAAAGAGTAGGTGAGAATCGGGATGGCTAGCATATTTGTAGCAGATACTTTGTTCTTTCCCGACAGCTGCGATTTCCATATGTCTCTCAGCTTCTTTTTGTAGCTGGCTGTTAAGGCATTCTTTATCTGGGTTGTCTCCAGTACACCCCTCTGTTTCATTCCAAGAAACTTGTAAGTTTCTCCGTCTTCGAGGTGTCGAAAAGTCATTCCATCTTCCAGTCGAATATCTTCTCCTGCGTCTTCAGCTTTTCCCCTGCGCAGATGAAAAACAGCACACTTGTCCAAACCGAATGACATTCCCATTGCTGAAGTGTAGTCTGAAACGATATTCAGTAGTTGCCGCAGTGCGGACTCGGAGGGAGCGTAGAGCTTCAAGTCGTCCACGTACAAGAGATGCGAGATCAGGTGGTTCCTTCTGCCTGGTGGTCCGGCCTGGTATCCTATCTTGCTCTCCCTTAACTCAATTGTTAGTGGTATAAGAGTTATGCAGAATAATAACGGGCTTAGCGAATCTCCCTGGAAAACTCCTCTCCTGTATCTCACCCATCCTGTATAAACGGTTCGACCCTCTGCTCGGATGGCAAACTTCGTTTTCCACAGCGCTATGATGTTTTCTATCGCGTGGACGATGTTGGGGTGGACTTTCAGCATTTTTAATAACCGTATGATCAGTTCGTGCGGCGAGGTGTCATATGCTTTCGCGTAGTCTAACCATGATGTGTGTAGGTCGCGCTTGTAGTGTCTGGCGTCTAGACATACGCTCTTGTCTATGAGCAAGTTGTCCTTGCATCCTTGCACTCCTTTCTTTGCTCCCCTCTGTTCGTAGATGCTGTTCCACACTGGTCCAATAACCCTCAGTATTTGATCTTGAATTACACTTGTGAGGATCTTATACAGTGTATTGAGGCAAGTGATTGGGCGATAGTTCTTGGGTTGCCCTAAATCACCTGATTTTGGTATCAGCACTGTTCTACCCTCCACTAACCATGGCGGAATGGGCTCATGGCGAGTCAGCATCCCGCTGAATAATCTTGCCAGGTGTTGATGTGTAGCTGGAAAACTCTTCCACCAGTAGTTTTGAATACCGTCCAGTCCAGGTGCTGTAAAATCACGCTTGTTCTTAAGGGCTTTTTTAATATCTTCGGTTGATATTTCAGAAAGTTCATCGTTCTGCTGTTGGTTTTGATCACACATCTGCTGGAATCTGAGTAGTGCTGGAGTATCCCTGGTTTCTGCTTGTTGTTCATACAGGCTTTTCCAAAATTTTTCGACCTCTTGAGGTGATGGTGGGTTTTGTGCCTTTTGTTGTTGGGACTGAAATAATTTCGATGGTTCTGCGGTGAAGGTGTTGTTATCTTCAATCCATTTTTGCCTTTTTATCAGTTTCTTTCGCGCTGCAGCAAGTGATCTTATTTTATCTACAGCTTTCTGCTTCAGTAGATGGACTGTGGGCAAATCCACTGCATGATGTATGGAACGAAACTCCTCGATCATATCCTTCATTTTCTTGCTTGATCCAATTTTGCCTCTCAGAACATCTATGATACATTGGTACCAAGATGCCTGCTGCCTCATTGATTTTATTTTGATGTCAAGCCGACTGAGTCTTAACCTATGCTTATCCTTCTTCGTAGCTGAACTTTTCGGTGGACATAGAAGTGAAGCGGCCGCTCTCACTGCAGCCACCACATCTTCTAGTGAACAGGTCTCGTTAAGATGATCTTGAATTATTTTGTCCACTACGGCTAGATCTTCAGCCTGAAGTCTTGTTTTTATTCGGGTGGCCTTGACCAGTGGGTCTCTAACAGCAGCCTCAAATGCTTCCTTTATATTGACGATTGACTTCGGAACATCTCTCACTTGTTCCGCTCTTGGCCTTGCCCTCAGGGCTATTGCTTGGTGTTGTTGGTTTGGAGCACCTGTCACCTGCTCTTCACCGTGTTCTATTTCTGGAACATCTCTCACTTGTTCCACTCTTGGCCTTGCCCCCAGGACCATTGCTTGGTGTTGTTGGTTTGGAGCATCTGTCACCTGCTCTTGACCGTGTTCTATTTCTGGAACATCTCTCACTTGTCCCGTTCTTGGCCTAGCTCCCAGGGCTATTGCTTGATGTTCTTGGTTTGGAGCATCTGTCACCTGCTCTTCACCGTGTTCTATTTCGGGAACATCTCTCACATGTTCTGTTATTGGCCTGTTGGAGCGTGTACCAGTCTCGGTTCGGTTCGCAATGTTTCTCACCAGGTCAATCGTCAATTGCTGATGTTGGCTCGAAGCATCTGTCACCTGCTCCTCAGATAGTTGTTCCGTCCTTTCTTGCTCTTGAGACCGCCATAAGATTCCTCTTCTTTTGAGATGACTGATCTGATCTCTGAGGTTTTGCTGCGTCATGACGTCAAGGTCCGGATAATTTTCGCACCACAGACCATGAAGCCTATTCATGTACCCTCGTCTTTCAGGTCTTGATCTTCTGTATAGCGCAGTCAGCAGGCTATGCTGCTCGGGCGTCCACTTGTGGCGTCCTCTTTGTGCCGTCCTGTTTCGGCTGCCGGTTCCGACTGCGGGCTGCTCTCTCGAGCGTTGAATCCCTATGCGACCGACAACCTGAACTCTCTCCTCGTCAATGTCTTCCTCGTCTAAAGGCATAGCTTCTTGTATGGCAGGCGCCTGCCTTCTCAGCATCCTGCCGTTGGTGGCCCGCATGCTGTCACGTCCAGCACCAACTCCAGACGCGCCCTGACGATCCCCAGGCAGCGACTGTTTTCCGAGGCTTAGCTGATATCTGTCCGACATCGGTTGAGAGTGACCGGGGTCCGCGGGATTGTCACACCCGTATACTACAAAGTAGTACCCCCCGTGCGGGTTTGCCACCATTTACCCTTGGTAGCCCAGGTAACTCGGGCCGTGGGGACGTCACCCCCCATGTGGCATGGCAAAACCACACCACACCCGTGCGGGTTTATTATTATTATTATTATTATAATTTGGAATGGAACACACTGTGTCACCTATGGCTGGTTGAAGCCATGACTCAGATACAAAAGTAAGGTTTGTGGAGGGCAACGAAGGCTTGTAACTCAACCAGTTTTGAGCAAAGAGACTGGGCGTTAGTGTAGGCAACAGGCCAAATGTGCAAATTGTTCAGTTTTTTGATTGGGTTGCCGGCTTGACAGTAGGAACTATTTTGGGAGTGCCCTTTATATATTTTATATTTATATCCCTCTCGCCATTATGTTGGCGGCGCTTTGAATCTTCACGTAGGGCATTCAATTCTGAAATCTGGGCTTTTGTTTTGTCGTCATAGATGGAAATATTGCGGAATTGTGGGTGGCCTAGCAAGGAAGACTTCTTCCGAAGGATGTTGGACACGGTATTGGAATTCGAAAAAGTAACCTTGAGCCATCGGGGGCGGGTGTTGTCCTTCGAAGGAAGGCGTGTAGTACTAACTATGAAAGCACCAGAATTCGTACGGACATGGTTGACAATATCATTAGCCAGTGGTAGATCTCTAGAGTCATCGCTGTCGTCAGGGACATTAGCAAGAATAATATTATGCCCCTTATTGACACGATCGAGTAATTCCGGGAGGATATCCGAGTTCGCAGTAGCTGTAGTTGAGGAACTGTCATTTAGAGAATCAATTTGAACTTCAATTTCGGAGACAGAACGTGTAAGGTTAACGTGAGATTTCGAAAGAGCCATAATGTCTTCCTTATTTTTATCAAGAGAGACATGGTGCCCAGAAAGGATATTTGAATGTTCATTAATAGTAGTGGTGCAGTTAGCCAGTTGAGTAAGTATATCCTCCTGTCGCATTTCAATTCCACCTATGCTAGTCGCCATATCACTGATTTTCTCCATCAACATGTTGAAGTGTTGCAGTGTCAATTGATTTTCATTCTTCGGTACAGTTAAGGGATCATTACCGTCTCCCAGTGGCGCAGAGCGACCACTCGCAGTAGCATTATTCCGTAAAGAACGAGACATTTTGTTAGCATATTTTGAAGATTTGGTATGTTGCTCTGATTCTGGATGTTTTTGATGTACCTAACACTAATTTGTTCAATCTCCAGTCGCAGAAATATTCACCAAACACGTTATGGCCAAAATTATCGATGCTCAGGTCAATGTTACAGGAAAAAACTGAAGTCAAATTGTTCGATGAAATGGAAGCATTTGTTGAGAACAAAAATAAAGGATACGTTCCCAAAAAATCAGCAGTGTTGTACAGGGAGGATATCATCAAGAAATTCTTGAGGGAAACTCCAAATGAATTTTATTTGATGTATAAGGTAGAAATTTCATACTGATTACCTCTGTGAATCGATTTTTACATATACGTAATTTTGAAGGTTGCTTTATTGATGTAAATCTTTGTCGCCTGCTCCTGCAGAACGAACGAATTGGTGAATATGTCACCTTCCGATATCGAAGATCGAGGGTCGGTGATCGTGATCATCTCAATCTTTGGAGATGGTTTTTGGAGAATCGTTCAAGACTACCGTTGAAAGAAATGTTCATAACAATCATAACGGAACGGCAGTCCCATCGTCGAATTGCGAAAATTTTAAGAATTGCACTTTTCTTTTCGTTTTTCCATAATAGGCCTGTTTCCCATTTATTTGGACCAATTCTTCTTGTGGTTTTTTCTGAATAAGCTTCAGCTCGAAGTACGTCTGGACTTTGTTCTTTATTATAATATTTCACTCCTAAATAGTCAATTTTGAATGAATTTTTCACAATTTTTTCCAATTCTTCATACTGATTGATGCATAACAAAAAATGAAAGTTCTTCGTCTACTCGCCCCAAATAATTGTTGCCGATGTTTCCGTGTAAAACCCATCCTAATTTTGACTTACCAGAATTGGATCATTTTTTCCTCCTTCGTGAACTTCTCTGGCAATAATAAGGTCTATATTATCCTGTCCAATAATATCTTTGTATTCTGGATTAGGATCGTACGTATTTACCCATTTTTCTACAGAAGACGACTTGCTGGTCACAGATTTTATTTCTTCGTCGTAAGAGAGTTCGCTAGAGTTTTTATATTTCTGTTTTGCCATTTTAAATTCAGACTCCTTTTCCAATAATTTTTTTTTTCGATTTCCGCCAATTTCCGTTCTCTCTCGAGTTCTATTTCTAAAAGCTGACATTTTTGGGATTTGCTACTTGAATCTTGACTTGGGAGTTCTCATCCATTTCCCTTTCCTACCTCTTGACTTTTTCAAAGTCAGATCTTTCATATCCATATCTACTTGGAGGTTTACTTTCATTATTTCGTTGGCTTTTTCTTACAGTTGTAGACTTTGTGGATGGGTTCTCCATAAAGCCTTTCTTTTTGCTCTAAGGACCATAGGTCGCTTTTTCAGATCCGGCTCGAAGGCCCTCTAATGTATGTCTATGATTTTTTTAAATGTAATTTGAAGAGGAAAAATTTTCGTGTCTAATCAAGACTTTTATTATTTTTGACAATTTCTTTTTTTGCATTCACACTCGATTCTAACATGAACCATAGCAACAATCACCATTAACAATAAAATTGAAAGTTCGTAGTAACAGTTACTGTAATTGTGATTTTGCATATTGCCCGAATTCAAACAACAAGTAACAGTATGAATGACAGTTCTCAACAGTGCATTATAAATGAACTGACATATTTAAACTATTGACTATCTTAATAAACCTATGATTAGACAAAGAAAACTGGATTTATTCCTGAAATTCTAATTTTATTCGATAACGGCAAAACTACTGGTTCTATAAAGACATGAAATGTTTGGAACACTCTAACTAGTTTTTGACGAGCAATCGATAGGAATTACAAAATCATACGGTTCCCATTTGAAAAAAAATTGAGATTTCATAGTTTTGTTGAGGCTAACTTTGAAGCCCTGTTTCAGACACCCTGTATAATATTTCCCCATAATTTATATACAAGAAGCAGTATCAGATTACTTTTTTTCGTTCCACTGTTACGAAAAAAATTTCTCAAAATGAGAGATTTTGGAGATATGAACACAAATTTGTGAAAATCTTTCTGTCAAAAAATTTGAGAATCAGGCTATAACTCAACAATCACTCGATGTGGTTGCGCATATCATGCATCAAATCATAGCAGAATTAATCGAAGAATTCAAATATGTATAAGGGTGTTGCATTTGAAATAACGAAGTTCACATTCGTTTTCGGTAGAACCGGGAGTAGATTCCGCTTGAAAATATTTTACAAATTGAGTTCATGTGCTCTAAAACAAGAATTTAGAATTTGTAACGCAATTCCTTCCTCGAATAAGTCTATTGAAACACTTAAAAAAATCACCCCGTATAGTGAGAAAATATTTACATTTGACCGAGGAAATTGTTTTTCGTACCTTTTCCCAAAATAGAATAACTTTCTATGAATAAACCACCATGAATATTTCGGAGATTAGGAGACACACATATATTTGTGGTAAAACATTTCCAAAAAATCAATCCATAAATGCAGGGTTTCAAATAAATAAAAAAAATAATTATGTCTACTAGTTCTCTCTGTGAAACACCCTGTATAAAAAAGGGGTACTGTGCAATATTTTCTCGTCCAAATACTATATCGCTGAGAACGTTTCAAAAATATGCCTTCCAGACGTCACAGTAGAAAAAGTGAATTTTGGCAAAAAACTACCGCCATGAATTCGCGACTCACCTTGTTAATATAAATATTGTTAATCATACGAATCCACTACTTTCAGTACTAGAACCTGCAGTGAACGTCTGCATGTAACAGAAATCCAATCTAACTTTTAATAAATAAAAAATAAATCCGAAAATCCGGGCAATTTTAAACTTCAACTAGCAAACTAGTCTTTGGATTGGGTTGGGCCCATCGACACTTTTGGTCACTGAGTCGGGTACAACAACATACCAAGCTTTCAGAAAATTTCACCGGTCGCCACTATACATACAAAAAGTGCGGGGTCCTTTCAGTTCTTGTTGAAATGTGTGCCCTGCTGGCCCAGTGGTTAGGGTGTTGGACCAGAACCCGGCAAGTCCGAGTTCAATCCCGAGCTAGGTAAGGGCCACCATTTCACTGTTGCGTCGATAATTGACAGTGCTGTGCCTAAGGTGGCGTAAGGAAACAGTAACAAAGCCTACACAGAACACATCTGCTTCTCCGAACTCGTACAAGTTACAAGCTTCGAAGCCTGTAGTTTCAGAGGGGTCTCCTAGAGAGACCTAGGAGTAATCAGTATAAATGATATATCATATCATACGTTTAATTCAAAAATTGAACTCTTCGAGAAACCTTTGTCGTAGATCATGATAACGTGATTTCTAAAAAGTTAGAAGACGATATGTTAGAATAATGATGAAATACCTGTCAAAATAATGTTTCCTTTCTAAGTAGCAACTCGAAATTTGTATCGATGAATTAACCATATTCATAAGCTATCGGTTGCAGCTTTTTGTACGTTTTCGGGTTGGCAGCAATAATTATAATATGTCATCACTGTCATTACTTATTTGAAATAGGCCCGCCAATTCGGTTTCATTATATTCTTTATAAAATTTAGGTGTACACAAGATTTACTTACACCTTTTTATCTTCCATTTTTACCAAAAATTGTTTTTGCTCTATCAAATTTCAAAATAAATAGCACGTTCGAAACTTCAAAAATTGTAAACAATCAATGACAATTGACATTAATGAGGTTTGACATTGAACATTGACATTGATGACACATTGCTACCAACCCAAAGATGCTCAAAAGGCTGCAACCGATAGCTAATGAATATGGTCAATTGCTTTAGTGTGCGAATGTGGAATGAATATGGCAAAAAAATGAATCAACCATTTATTGAATTTCCATTTCCAGAAGGGTTGGTTATACTGAATCCAGAAAGAAGGATTTCAGAAGAAAGGATTTCAATCTAGAACGTCTTCATCTCAGCACGTTTTTTTCTTTATTGTTCACATCACCCCAATGCAAGATAAGATACTTGTATCATCCTCTAATTTAAACATACCCTTGATGTATCACTTGAGTCATATTAACACTGATGAAAGGAAAAGTTGCTGAGTTGAATGTAAATCAATGACGTGAAATTGAATAAAGCATCGTGTGAACTATTCATACCGATTCACCGGCACAACACGGTAAGGAAATCCTTTGATTCTTTTTATCGAAAAAACATCGGAGGGTGATGGACGATAAAATTATTCCCACACAGCGTGTTCAAGTTTAAGTTTGATCAGATACGGAAAACTCCACGAAGTTTGCTCGTGTAGGGGATCATGTAGATTTTATTGACTACCTAGGGGGATCGCGTGCCAACACAAGTGTTTTATCAAGATAAACTACCAATATAAAGTCACTAGAGCTGAAAACGATTACATTGAAAGATTATTGAGTAGGTGAATAATCGATTGTGATTTGTCGGCACTTAGATTATGGAAAATATCAAATATGCGAGTATAACAGGAGTGTAAATTGTGAAAGTTCAACTGAATTCTTACTGAGATAATTCCACTTCAATTGGCTAATGATGTTAATTGGTATTAAGCCAAAAACGTGCGAAAGATGGTGTGGAGTTGGTTTGGACAATGCGAGTTGAATTACCAACATGGGAGAAAAGAAGCCATCTATTTCTTTCAAAGTTTGTATGATTTTGTTAACAACTGCAATGCTACGAAGTTTTAGTAATATACAGGGTTATCATAATAAACCGTGCATTAGACGTTTCTCGGCTTCTATGAAGAAAAGATTTCTGAAATTTGGCACACGGCCGTTTTTCGAATGGGAAAATCATGCTAAAATATTTTCGTCGAAATCGCACTTCCGGTTATACCGGAAGTGACCATCAGCTTTGGTATTTCAAATGGAACTACCTATTTTTCTAACCAGAAATGGATTCCTTTTTAAATTGTACACATTTTTTATCTGAAACATTTTTACGTAGTTGTCATGGTTACTTCTTTATTATGGATAGCAGGCATGCTAGAGGCCTTTTCGGAAACCTACTCTGGGTTACTATCTCGATCCATTGAGGTCACGTGACGGATCTTCTTGGATCACAGACCCAGTCTTAAGTTTACGAACTATCAGGTTTAGGATGTGAAGTGTCAGTAGATCATAACATAACCAGTAATTTTAAGTTTTTTTTCCAGTTAATTGATGCTTCGCTAATGAACCCACATATTTCACATTGCGCCAAATTCTCTTCTCTTTCTATAATTATTGATTAATTATTATGAAATTATTATAGAATAGAATATTATTATTATAAAGTGGAAGGCTCATTCCCGCGTTTTACAGATACGAAACTAATCTACCGTGCGCATGCGGTGGATCTAGCGACCCTGCTTTCGAGTAGGGTTACGATAAATCAACCCGAGTCACTGATCGGGTTAGCAGCTCTGTACTTTCCGAACACGGATTGGATGTTCGGATTAGGTAAACGAACGCAAAGGTTAGGGATCCAGTGAACCCGAGTAAGTTTCCGAAAAGGCCTTATGATACTTTTCGCGGACCTCTGCTGACCATTTTCTCATAGAAGTCCTTATATCTTCGTAACCATGACAACTACTTAAAAATGTTTCAGATAAAGAATGTGTACAATTCAAAAAGGAATCCATTTCTGGTTAGAAAAATAGGTGGTTCCATTTGAAATACCAAAGCCGATGGCCACTTCCGGTATAACTGGATATGCGATTTCGATGAAAATATTATAGCCAGATTTCCCCCTTTGAAAAACGGCCGTGTGCCAAATTTCAGAAATCTTTTCCTCAAAGAAGCCGAGAAACGTCTAATGCACGGTTAATTATGATAACCCTGTATTATATTTTCAGATATGGCTTTAGTGTAGTTACAGTGGAAAATAATACTCAAAGAAAAAAAAATTGTACCCGACTCCTTCAAAAATATCCAACTGACTATTCCACTCTTTCCATTTTTAGTGAGGAAGTTTCCGTAGCAACGATTGTTCATCTCGATAAAACTATCAAACCGGCAAAACCAACAAGTTGGTTTTCCAGCGATATAATTTTCGACGTTTCTTCAATTCATAGATAGCTTCGGAAATAAATATCATAGAGAAAACAAACAACGTTTAGATAATCTATGAATTATAATTTGCCAAATAGCGCAATCCGTGTCAAATGTGACCATAATACTTAATGTTAGACATTTTCTCGGGAAATAGTCATGCCGAATACCACTCGAGATGAAATTTAAGCGGGTAAAAGTTCTCTCTTGTAATATTCAATCTTGTTGCTTTTCGGAAATTTCGCTCATGACATTTTTTCCAAAATCACGAGCCGTTAGGCGAGTGATTTTGGAAAAAACCATGTATCACGAAAACGAAAAGTTTTCGGTCCCATGGTTATGGGACCTTTTTCCTTAAAATTATTCAGGGAATTTCGTTCGCTGACGAAACCGCAATATACTACTCAAATGAGAATAGGAAATCCATAACAATCAGCCTTCAGGGGGACATGAACAGGATTCTGAAATACTTCAAGAATTGGTAAATCAATATCAACGCGAATAAAACAATGGCCATTCTCTTCGAAGTGATAATAGGCGAAAAAGGTGATGATAAACGCCCAAAAGAATGAAAGGAAGAATACCTAGGAACTATCTCAGATTAAAAACTGAACTCCAGAAAAAAAAAATGGAAGTGAACAAAAGAAAGACAAAACAGATATATGGTAGTATCTAGGTACCCGATATTAAATGTAAAGAGGAAACCCTTATTAGAGACCAAAGTTAACATAATTAAATCAATAATTATTCCTTGTATTACTCACACAGGTAGGGTATGTAAAGCCGGCCCCAGACAATGCGTGTATTTGACGAATGTTCGGCATTCGCGGTGCTCCGCGTACTGTGTGGGAGCTCAACTGCGGGTATCGTTCGGCATTCGCCTGCTATCCGAAGTCTTGTCGGTAAAACGGCACGAATCAAAGGAAGACGAAGTACATTCGCACTCATTCGCGTTAGCTCCCAGACAGTGTGCGTAGTAGATTGCCTATTCTGTCTTCAGTTAGCTCCGCTACTGTTCTATACCGAGGCCGTGCGGCGAACGTTTGTCAACAGAGAAACTAATGTCGAACATTTCGCGTTTGCCGCAGTGTGTGGGAGGGTACCCGAAGGTACCCGAAGGCGCACTACGAAGGCAAATTCGTCAAATACACGCATTGTCTGGGGCCGGCTTACCAGCAACCAAGAAATTTAAAGGAAGAAAAAACTCCAAAAGCACTTTGAATAAGGTCATAAGAAATAAATTAGGTGCCCAAGGTATACAGAGTGCGTCAGCAAGGCGTACTGCTAAAATAGCACCTAGACTATACCGTGTCGAAAAAACTTATATCGCAAGGTAATAAGGTTGTTAAAAATCTACAAACTAAAAATAGTTTCACACATAGGTACAGGGTGCGTCAAAAAAAAAGTAACGGAATAATATGTGGTTTTTTGAATGGAACACCCTGTATTTCATGGAATAATTATTTCGAAAACAACAAGAGCTTTACACTTATACGTTATTTTTCAAATTTAATCACGGCGTTGCCACATAATAAGTATTTTTAGGATATTTTTATTGTTTCAAGGTGTTCATTAAAATTAATATAGCACCCGATGTGTTCGATCTAGATAAATCAAATTTTTACAGATGTCAGCTTAAGGTATCAGCTTCATCATTTGGTGAACATCTGAATTTTTCAATACAGAGTGTAATATAAATTTACCAATAAACTCAAATTTAAGTATGCGATAAATCGATTTTTTTCTAATCGATAATTCAAATCGTATATTTTACTGTTTCTTGAATTCTGTTTTTCGAATGTTTACATTTTCACAAGGTGATCTTTTTTAAGAATGTGAAATATCTCAAAAAAAGTGCGGTCAAAATATTAGACATACTTGGTAAAAAATGTAGACATTTGAAAACCAGATTACATGAAAGAGAAAAATACAGAGTGTTTCATTTGAAAATATCGAGCTTTCGCATATTCAATTTGAGGAGTTTGGTAAATTTATATCAGACACTCTGTATGAAAAAAATTCAGGTGTTTACCGAATGATGAAGCTGATACCTTAGGTCAACTTCTGTAAAAATTGATTGAACACAGCGGTTGCTATAAGAATTTCGATGAACCCCTTGAAACAATTAAATTATCCTAAAAAATACGAATTATGTGGCAACGCCATGATAAAGGTCTAGCTGTCCACGAAAAAATTATGCCATGAAATGTAGGATGTTCCATTTGAAAAAACTAAGCTATTTTTCCATAACTTTTTTTTAAGCACCCTGTATATGTAAAATTATTTTTAGTTTGTAGATTTTTGTTAACCTTATAACTTATAACCATGCCAAATAAGTTTTTTTCCACACGGTACAGTATAGGCGCTGTTTTAGACGTACGCCTTGCTGAAGCACCCTGTATAAGCAACGAGTTGATAAGAAAGATCTTAAGATAAAAGCATTGAAAGAAATTGTAGACAAACAGATACAGAAACTGAATTATGCGATGAAAGATCACAAGAGTGAACAACTGCGAGACATACCAAAAATTCCATTGAAAAAAACAGACCAAAGAAAATACGTCAAGAATTGAGAGGAGACAATAATAATAATAAATCTTTATTGATCCTTTAAGACAATACAGTATAGGACAAGTCAGTTAACAATAACAATTGTACCAATTAACTGATCAAGAAGCTAACGTAAAATCATTCGAATATTCCTGTGTTGAATAGTGACTTTCACTCAATAGTGTTTTTTTTTCGATAAGAGTATAGTTTCAACCTATGAACTCATTACAAAGCTTCAAAATAGAATGGTTAACCCCCAATTAGGTAAAAAAAATAATATTCTAGCAAAGAAAAAGAAATATTCTGTGACCATATAACATCAAAATCTAGTCTATTTTTGATGGATTTTTCAAGTCTGATTTGATTGAGTGTTTTTTGTTGTTGTTTTGAAGATATTAGATAATTAATATGAAGAGTGATAGTGATACATGGCATTCACACCTCCAAGCCTAAGAGAAGCAGCAAAGGACCCCGCACAAATTGAATGGGAAATGGATTCCAGTCGAATTGGCTGAAATTTATATATGTTGCAGTTTATGTCTTTCTGATCAATAGTCTCCATGGGCCCGAGACCTAAAAATGGACAGTTTTTTCGGAATCGCAGGTCGAAAGTTGCAACTAGTGCACGCAATCAAAAATAAATTTCCATCTATTACTTTGGGCGACAGCATGCATACGTGTGCATGTGCATGTGTGTATGTGAGTGTGGTACTGTGGTGGTAGAGAGTGGCGTTGGTGGAGGGGGAGAGTGAATGTGGTGGGGGGAGGAGTTATGTTTATTGCATATAAGTATAAAATTCACTCAGATTTCTACCTTCATACGAGTTTTATTTCAATTTTAGGGACAAAATCAGGGTACAACTGTAACAACTAGCTCTTTATTAATGACGATATTATATTGATATGATAAATTGTTTATCCTGATTACTCGAAATAGTTCAACTTCTTTTGATAGATGTGGTGTGGTGCAATATACATAACTCCTCCCCCACAACAATCACTCCCCCCCTTCACCAACACCACTCTCTACCACCACAGTACCACACTCACATACACACACAAATGCACAGTGCACACGCATGCATGCTGTCGCCCAAAGTAATAGATGGAAATTCATTTTTGATTGCGTGCACTAGTTGCCCCTTTCGACCTACGACACCGAAAAAACTGTCCATTTTTAGGTCTCGGGCCCATTGATCAGAAAGACATAAACTGCAACATATCCAAATTTCAGCCAATTCGACTGGGATCCATTTCCCATTCAATTTGTGCGGTGTCCTTTAACAACACTAAATTTATTGAATCCAAGAAAATGTACAATAGGAATAGGGCTTGTAATCTATTTCTGGAGTGGAAAGTAGATCGAAACGCCATATCGTTTTCTGAGAACGTTTTAATGGCTTATTCTGTTAACTAGGCGAAAAAATTCAAAAGTTCCACTTATGGACACAATAAACATTGCTGCGAACGACTCTCAGTATTCATAATAATATACATAGATATTGCAAAGTACTTAAAAGTAAAACTGAAAGCATTCCTTACCGACAGTCCGACTGCTACAGACCCAAGAAGTCAAAGATCTTCTCGGCAAATGACATAATTCAATTTATTAAAGAAGCCCCAGATGAGATACAAAAGTAAGTTTTATATAGCCATAAAATGAAAGAGAACAGGAACACTAAAAAATGAAATATATACATATCTATACTCTGTTCAAATATAAGCGACTACGACGTAAACAAAGTCGCGCACACGAAGGATGGGCTTCGTTCAGGTAAAGACTTGCTTTCAGGGCTCCAGGGTCGGATCGAGGATAGTTCACACAATCATATCAAATTGACTGCCAACAGAGCGATGACAAAATTTACGAAGAAAATTGCAAAATCGAGATAAGACTGTGACAGTTGAGTCCAATAAAGTGGTGTCCAATAAAGTAGTCAATTCTGGACGCTAAACGAATTCATGAATCAAGTGTTTAAGAAAGAGTTGAACATAAAAGTTTTTATAGAATCGAACATGAATTTTATTCATAAATATTTGGTGAAATATTAATATTACATACCTATATTTCTTGATAAAGAGTAAAACCTTATTATGCAATACAAAATACCTAAGTACACTTTCCTTCAGCTATTTGAATTCTTTTATAATCTCAACGCTACTCGTTCCTTCAGACCCAAAGAGCCTTCCTACTATTTGGAGTTACTTCCAAATATCGGAAATATTCGCTTATGCTCAGAAAAACACTCTTTTCACTTTCCATTTTATTTTTTCCCCGCAAATTACCTTATTTCAGTACTAATGTTTACAAATCTTACCCACTCCCGTATACACGTGTAGTAGAGGGCGCTGCCTACCCCTGAATCGCGAATAAGAACAGAATAGTGGAAGTCGTTTGAGATGGGTCTTATGTTAAGGAAGGATCTATGGTCGAATTCATAGATATTTATTCAGTAATGTAATCAGAAAAATCAATTTCCTTAGTTTCAGGAATATTGCTGAAACTGGCAACATAAATCCAAGTTCTGTGACTGTTTCACCTCAGTGGTTTCCGGAAGATTTTATTGACATTGTTTTAATAGGGAAAGCTTGATCGAAATTATAAATTGAATTGAAAACCATAATTTACAAGATAATTTTGGGATATCGAGGAGGATATGAACAAGTTTTTAGTGTTTACAAACTAATCTTCAAGAAAATCGAAGAATGACTTATTTTGATGGGAGAAATATGGCTTTCAATTGCCGATATAATCGTAGCAAACAAAGTGTTTTTGTTAAGAAATATCAGGTTTTTAACATTCTTATTCAAATAAGGTTAGTACTTGAGTTTCCCCAAATATATCAACTTAATTTTAATCGGGAAATATGAACTTTGCATTGGTTCCAGAGAATGTTTCCAGGCACGTATTAAGCCCAATGTTTTTTTTCAAATGGCTATATCTTTTTAACAGAGCCGAATTCGGAAAAATGGAAAATGAAAAAAAGGTTTCCTTTGGCCTGAAGAATCTACAGTTAAAATATAGGTACAAGTCAAAGACTCACCCTGTATAGTGTTTATAGAGCAATGTCGAATTCGGAAACTGATACTGCATCTGAGGGTGATGTGTGGTGACCACCACGAAAAAGGTCCAAAAGGTAGCCTTCTCTGCTGAAGAGAAAGAGATAATTTTGAAAATTTCTCGAAAAGAATTGGCAGAACATCCTGATTTATCGAATAGAGACTTATTAGGAATTGTTTCAAAATCCTCAGGAGTGAGTGATTCAGCTGTATTCAGAATTCTCAGAGAATAAAACATTGACGCCACCTAAGAGGAGAGCCCAGTCGTTAAAAATAATCGATTCCGTTGACGATTTCGATATGAACCTTATCAGAAGAATTGTCCACTGTTTTTTTTTTCCGGAATGAAATCCCAACGATTTCTACAGTACTAGAAATCGTGAATGATGACGACAATTTGCCAAATTTCAAAAGAACAACGTTCCAAAAATTCTTGAAAAAAATGGAATTCAAGTTCAAAAAACGTGGTCGTGATAGTCTACTGAAAAATAGGGATGAAATAATTGTGTGGAGAAGAGATTATTTGAAGAAAATCCGCTCATTAAGGGAACAAGGCAGAAATAGTATATTATTTTATAAGGAGGAGAAGTGTCACTTTTCGTGGCGAGCTTGAGTTTAGTTTATAATTGAAAGCGAGCCACGAAAAGTCACTTCTTCTCCGAATGAAATATGCTATTTTATTTCCAAACGTTTTCAAATTCATGAAAATTGTACATTTAATGTAACTTCATCAAATAAAAATTACGTTTTAATCGGAAGTTTTGTATTCTATGCATCCATGTTCATGGTAACCAATTAATCTTCTTCGTAGCAACACTTTTCCTGCCGCCGCCGCCGGAGGGAAAAGTATTTCTCCGCCTTGGCGGAGAAATGGAACTTTTCGATGATCCTGTCAGTCGAGAACTGACGTTGTTATCATACGTTTGGAAATAAAATTTATTAGCTGGATGAGATATGGATAAATAAACTGAACGATTGTGTGAAATATCGTCGATTCGACTCTGGACGGAAAGTACCTTTACGAAGGCCCTCCTACCGCTGCGCCAAACATGTTATTATTGCTCCTTCTCACATTTGAACAGAGTAAAGTTCTTACTATGAAATTTACAAAAAATATGCTAATCTCCGCTCTTCAGATGTGAACATTCTATGGTTCTTCATTAATTATTAAAAAGAAAAATATACCATCCAAAGAATAGGCGTGAATAAGCTTAGAGGCATGGAAAAAGAGATTGCTAAATATAACTTCTTTGAAGCGTCACGGTGGCTGAAAGTCCATGGCAGTCGCCGAGAGATATATCTATTAGTCGGAGAAAAATAAATCAGATACAGCTAAAAAAATAGCAAATGCAATACAGAGCATTTCAAACATACTATCAACTTCATCAGGAATGGAAAATCGTCAAATGCTACTTCGACAACAATCAAATCAATATCAAGAAAATTTTAGTATTCAACATTCCACAGATTCTCCTAAAATGATCTTCAATAATTGTAGATTCAACTTCAACAATAATAGACCAAGAGCCAGTGACCAATTTTCATATGTCATTTCATAAGTCACCAAAATTTACTTGTTTAATATTCAATGTCTGCTCGAAAATAAGAACCATTTCTGCCAGCCCATAATGGCCGGAGTAGACTACCATAAGCGCTCAAAGAGGCCAGAAAATTAGGTTCAACTATGTCATAGTATCAGTCACAAAACTTTCAGGAATTGTTATTGATAATATATTGAATCCATAAAAAATAATGACAGAACTTTTTCGTCCCTCCTAAGTGTTGGCAGAACTCTTTGAAAATTCATTAAGAATAGCTTTACCTATGTCATTTCAGTAGGCTTGAAATTCACAGGAAATAAAGAAAATGTGTCTAGAAAGCGAATTATAATCATGACAGAAATTTTTTGTATCACGAACCATCTGCCAGAACGAGAAATGTTGCCGCGCAAGTGCGAGCGAAATGAGCTTATTCATATTTGCAAGTAAGACCTAGAGCGCATAGATCTAGATATAGTCCAGCATAGAAAATGATGTTTTACCAGAAATATCAGTGAACACTCGAGTTGGTTCAAATGATGTTATTTATATTATTGAATTAGTGTCCTCCAAATTATAATCTACTCAGGGTTTTTTGCGGGAATAGGACAATAGATGTGAAATAAAGATTATCTCATATATTTGGTGACATTTCGCAGATTTTCATCTGCTTCATCAGACCTACGAAAGTGAAATAAAATAGTAAAACAATTTAGTTACACGATTACACAAACAACATCAATTACCTCTATATGTTAAAAGTAAATGTATCTCGACTTCCACTGTTCGTTTACAAGTTTTTCTGTAGGGTAGGTAGAGCGAGTACTTCGATTCTTTTTTCGAATAAAATATCACAATGTAACGGACTATTCGGTCCATTATTTTACAGTAAAGTTCATAATCTTTTCCTTCAATTTCATCGTATACAATTAGGAATAACTCGAAAACGACGTGTTTTTTTTAACATAAGAATACTTTTATTTTCTAAAATGGTGGATTCTTTCGAAAATATGAACCGGTCATCTTTTTCAAGTGGTTTTATAGTATTTTTGCGTGAATTTATGAGTCGGCTACGCTGTAACTTTTGTTTCAATTGAGGAATATGCATCCATGAATACAGTAAACAATCAACCTAAATTCAGTTCATTCGAAATATCGGTTCCGAATATATGAAAAGAATAGTGTTTTTTTATGAATTTTCGACACCTTTCATCTTTCAAACGAAACCTAATTTTGAAAAATGGTATTGGTAAAAAGTGTTTCGTTTGATGAGACGAATCTACAGTTAAAACAAGTAAAAGACTCACCTTGTAGGTATATCACTCCCACAATCCATACGAATCATAAATTATGACACGTACTAATGTAGTATGTTAAAACCTATGAAGCCATTCTGCTGTAGAACGTCCAATGAGATAGACATAATACCTACATATACAGTGAATGCAAAATGTAATCAGATACGTATATTTGATGGCATTTTTTAATAATTCAGAACTTTTCGTGGATCTATGGTAAGTCCTTATAGATGAACATCTGATACATATTCTGAATAGTAGAGTCTGAAAGTCTTGACACTGCTGAGTTGTCACATTTTTGTTCGAGACTTAGTAGGAAAAGCTGTCTATATACTCAAGCAGCTTCAATAGCTTTTGCAACTCGACGCTATAAATTTGGGAAGAAGAAATAACCTCACGTCCACGTCGGCTCATCCCGAAATAAGAATTCTACAAATACCCCCCATCTCGCTTTTTTATCAAACCATCAATAGGTGCATTGGGTAGCTTCTCCCTCAAATCAAATTTCAATTAAATTTTCATCGTTGAACCGTTCTCCAACTCGAGTGAGCCAATGTTCTTTGCGGGGGGTGTCAGATGTTCCTCACAAATATCCCGATGAATTCCAGACAGTCTTTCCGGATCCAGTCGGGCATCCCTCCAAATATCAATATTGAGATTTCGAGTGGCTTTTCAGGCCCCTCTGCGAAACAATGCGTTATTTGATGCGGGAGAGGTCTGTGTACTTCTCTCTACAAGTGTTGTCTGTTTACTTCTCCAATCGGTAATATTACATTTCTCTGATGATTACAAACGGAATCTTCTCAGAATTGAAAATCCGAGAATATTGTTCTTTTTTTTCTTTTCATCCGATTGTAACGCGATAAAAATTCCATTGAGAACTTTCAAATTTAATTAAAAGATTCCTACAGAAGAGGGGTACGAGGGACTTCATCGATCAGCTGAAAAAAAACAATAATCGGCCGTGTCTGACATTTTGCTGGTAGGCAAAAATCAAAATAGTGGCGAGAAAACTTAGAATGGGACCCACAAAGTTAACCCGCGGCTTTCTTATGTCTTCGGGAGACTCTCCTATTTGTGAACACTGCCCTGATGTACGTCTGACTGTGAAGCAGCTAATATATTCATGCCCAAACTACGGAGATGCACGCCGACGACATAACAGAAGTTATGGATAATTCTCGATCTGTTTTCGACACAAAATTTGAAACACCCTGTGATGATATTTATGAAATTCAACGACAACGGTTTGCTCGGGATGTTGAGAATAAGAAAATGAACATAATACTGACTATGAATATTTGACTTTTTACCGGTTTTTTTCGATATTTTGAAAACTATTCGAATGAATAGAATGATTTTAACCGAACTGTTTACAGCATTGCATTCTCAATGATATCAGAAACAAAGAAATAAAGAAAACATTTCTAGGAAATTTTCACACCTTGTATAACCCGAAATGCTCAGGCTTCACAAATATTTGAGCTCAGCGGAGAATTTCGAAACAATATCATAATCCCAATTTTCTGATTTCAAATATGTGCAGTTCTCATGAAACGTCTAATAGGCACTCGAACTTGGAATACCCTGTATAATATAGATACCTACAAATATGACAAATTAACACAAGAAGTTATGTCATAACTTTAATAAAGACAGAATTGTTAGAACAATGATTCACTAGTAAAACCGTTGTCAACATGGCCATGCACCAATCATGAGAGAGGTACAACAACTGGAATTGTCAATCAGTTAACAAACTGAATCAGAACAGAATTTATGCTTCACAGTAATCTCAACAACACCCATAATATACTGCTTCTCAATCTCAACGCTAAGAATATACTAAATTCAGGAGCATGAACGCAACTAGCTTCTCCGAGCGTCAACCATTTTGTTTGTCACAAATATGGAAACATATTCAGGCAATTTTAGAACGTAATGAAATTTAACTCTAAGAAAGATCACAGACGCCTCGAAGCAAGCCAGAAGGTTGAAATTTTTACTTTGTAAACGTCTGTTTCCAAAATAGTAATTTACGTAACAAGTCCGGAAAATAGGGTTTTTTTGGACGAATAGACAAAATTCTGTGAGTCCGAAAAAACTATTTTCGGGCGTGTTGCGTACAATATTTTTTCGGCAACCGTGAAGAATTATTACAAATCAATGAGACAATGCATCTCTCTATTATACATTTTGATTCTTATTTGAATGAAACAGAACAGAACTGTCATCCGTTATTTCGTTGCTATGGTGATGATCATAACAATGACAACAACGACGTGTTTTTCCGGCCTAGGCCGGAAAGTACGTACTTTCCAGACTAGGCCGGGAAATGCTACTTTCTCAAAGAAAAAGCGTCCGGGAAGTGGGTACTTCCCGGACGCATTTTTCCGTTCCCTATACAGTCAGCGCGACAGGTCGCTCTCACCGTATAGGAAACGGAGTGCACAATGGAACACTCCGTTTCCTAGCAGATATGCGCGATGTGCTCACTGCCCTGTTAGTCTTTGGGTTCCGATGGGACAAATTGCAAATTATGATTAAGATTTTCTTACATTCTGTTTAGCTTTATTAGGTAGAGTCTACCACATTTTTCCTCTGTGAACATTTTTGTAGTCACGGTTTTTTTTTCAGCAAACCTCTCGTTAGTCGACCCTATTTTCATTTTTCTTGAATCAAACATAGGTACTCTTTTTTTTTAAATGCAATCATAAAAACAATCTGGGAGAAATGAGAAAACATGATTGTCTAACAACATAAACATGACTGAAAATCGCATTTTTTCAAAGTATTAATACCCTCCCGAATTTTTCAGAATCGGTACAACCATATGAGGTATATGAAAAAGCAATTGTCCGACAAAAAAATGTGGCGATTTCCTTGTCAGACAAATGGAAAACGAAGATTTTTGGGATGAAAAAATTATGAATAATGTCTTTTTTGAACTAAAATGGATCTCGGTGTAAGGAACTGAATAAAACTCTTTTATATTCTAAAGCGACGTTTCGGCGTTATATTTCGCCTTCCTCATGCTACAATAAAATCAGAACAAATTAAAAATATGTGTGTGACTTTGTGGTGAAAACAATGAAAAAATTAAAATTTTTTTAAAAATCATAATCGAATCTTCAACAAAATAAGCAGTGAAGAAATTCCCTGTTCGGAGACTGAGTAGATTGTTTGTGGAACATTATTTCCCTCATCTCTTACCTGAGAAATCCTTTATTCTTCAATGGAAGAATTAGTTTTGATTTTATTGTGGCCTGAGGAAGGCGAAATATAACGCCGAAGCGTCGCTTTAGAATCCAATGAGTTTTACTCAGTTCCTTACACCGAGATCCATTTTAGTTCAAGAAATTCTGGAAGGAACGAGAATAGTCCATCGATAATGTCTTTTTTTCTTATTTTCTCTCCACCTTAAAAATACAATGTAGGGCACGAGTTGTCTGACAAAAAAAATGTGGCGTTCATTCAAAAATTAAAGAATTCACTGCTCTGATTTGGTTATGAATAGACTATATCCATTTATCGGATATAACTTTCCTCATGTTACAAATAAACATTATATTCAACTAGACTAAGGATTCGCCGCATTTTATATGGTGGATAGTTGTTTTTTCTATTAAACGAATCTCTCTAAAATATAAATTCATTCTTGTCCGAAATTTTAAAAACTCAAAAAAATCGTCGATTTTCATCTGTCGGACAAGAAAAACGCCAAATTTTTTTGTCGGACAATTGCATTTTCATATTTCATATGGTTATATCAACCGATTCTGAAAAAATCAGGAGTGTATTAATAATTAAAAAAAAGCGATTTTCAATCATGTTTATATTGGTAGACAATCATGTTTTCTCATTTTTTCCAGATTGTTTTTATAATTGCATTTTACAAAAAAAGAGTACGTATGATTAAAAAAAAATGAAAATATGGTCGACTTACTAGAGGTTTTGCTGAAAAAAAAACCGCGACTACAAAAATGTTCACAGAGGAAAAATGTGGTAGACTCTACCTAATACCCTATACAGAAAGTAAGAAAACTTTATTAATAATTTGCAATTTGTCCCACCGGCACCCAGAAGACTAGGGCAGTGAGCACATCGCGCATATCTGCTAGGGAACGGAGTGTTCCATCGTGCATTCCGTTTCCTATACGGTGAGAGCGACCTGTCGCGCTGACTGTATAGGGAACGGAAAAATGCTTCCCGGACGGTTGCCGAAAAACACAATTTTAATCAAGAAAGTTTATTTTATCAAGTCACTTACTTGTAAAACTGACAGTTAACTTGCAAAATTTTCACAAGTAGGTAAGTAGTATTATTTACATTAGAAAATTTTGTTTTGTCGTCATATATGTTGACAATCATGGTGCAATTGTTATTTCCAGTAACACAGATTTTTGATGATGAAAAAGTTGATACTGATGATGACGAACCCTTCTGTTGACTCAGAAACTGCTGAACTCGATGACTGCAGAACATTTGTACTCTCCTTACTACCAAATAATTTGCTAGACATTTCGATTTTTTTGTTGACCGAATCATCGACATAACTCATCGCAATTTCGGTGCATTTCCACCCTCCTGCACGCTTTAGTGCTAAAATATCTCCAACCGAATCCGCAACCATAGTGGCTCCAGTTCTGCGAAAAGAGTGGCCGGTGTATAACTCTGGGTATTTTAAACCTAAATATTTCGCTATTTGCTTTGGGACACCACCAATAGTGTGCTGGCCAGCATAAAGGGAAATGCACTTTCCATGTCGGTATGTCAAAAAAAAATTTTAGGCTTTCTGTTCCAGGAGGCCGAAGATTTACATATTTTCTGTATAACATGCAGTGCTTGAAGCGGCATCCATCATCGGTTATGGTGAATCTTCTTGTTGTTGAATTTTTTGTTTGCCGCAATGTCACAATAACATATTTTCCCATATCTTCTACATCATTCATGTTTAAGGAGAGAATTTCGTCACATCCACAACATCCAAAAATCCCAAATATTGTTACAATTTTCGCCAGCAACCGCTGGTCCTCAGGAGCATGTAAAAGAAATTGTTCAGCTTCTTCTTTACTTAATACCTTGGCCTTTTTTGGTGTATAACGCTCATTTTTTCGTTTCAGAAACGCTATTACCTTTTGAAATCTGCAAATGACAACTAAACTTCATATTTTCCAATAAATTTTTTAAGGAAAACAAACCTGCGAACAGGGGCATTTTCTTTCATTTCCAAGCAGCTTCTCAGCATAGACCATTTTGCCCATAAAGTATTAAGGCTGAATCTAGCTGATAGTTGATTCAAGTAGACCAACAAAACATCTTCAGTTACCCCAATCACACTATTTTTGTTTTGCCACTTTTTGAAGTCGTCGTATTCTCGCTCGTACCTTGAAGCTGATTTTGCAGGTAATAAACTTTATATTTATAACATTACTAGCAAGGTAACGGGTTTTACTGGCTCAAGGAGGTAACTGACTCGCCTGAGGCTCGTCAGTTATATCCTCCATTCGCCAGTAAAAACCCTCTTACCTTGCTAGTAATGTTTTATACTATATCGCCGCGATATTGTCAAAATAACAAGCCGTTCAAAACGGAAAATTTGAGCCTGAATTTGTTGCCAATTCAGATGAAATCATGAATGTTGTGGGATAAACTAGTGTGAAAGGGGAAATTCACCATTTACAATATTCGAAAAATATGAATATGGTGATAATGATGATGATATAAACCTCGTTCAAGTTAAACAAGCTCTCAAAAATGGAAATGCAATATGAAATTGCAATGTTTAACTAAAAATAAATTCAAACTTCATTTATAAGTGTCAATAATTTATTTCAGTTTCCACTTCAAGTGTCGATTCAAACTAAACATTACAAGTGGAATACCCACAATTCAATATTATGGAGTTAGGAATGTTATCAATTAAAAACCTCCACTACAAATCTTTTTAACATTGAATAGTTTTATGTGAAGAATAGAGATTCAAATATAAATTGATACTTCATTTGTCGATTATTACCGACAAACACATAATAATAATAGTTCATTTATTCCTTTCAACCAGAATATGTACTTCCATTCAGGCAAAATACATTAAAATATACAGGATATTCCTAAATTGAACGTACAAACGAAAAGGGGAGATTCCTTAAGTAAGTTTAAGAAAAAAAAAGTCCCATAAACATGGGGTCGAAAACGTTTCGTTTTCGAGATACCTACAGTGTATACTAGATACACGAACATTATGAAAACCGGTGGATTGGAAAAAGTGGACATCACTCATGGCCCGCCGCCCCGCCAGATCTCCAGACTTGAATAGTTTAGATTTCCTTTTATACTAACAGGATTTTTATGACCATTTTGATTATCCTGCGGATTTCAAGAGCATCGTTCAAAATTTTTTTCTCGAAATCGGTGGCAGATACGACAAAACTACAGGATACCAAAAAGTTTCCCAAAACATCAAAGCTTCTTTTCAGAATTTTTCAAACTGACAGTGTCTCACCAAGAAAAGTTCTGGAGGCAAACAGGTGACAGTGTTCCAGAAAACATATCACCCTGTAGATCTGCTATCGAAATTGCCATGTCACGTGGTGAGAACTCTCAAATCTGATATCTATGCCAATATTCAGTTGAATATCTTGTAAAGTGTAGATGCTATGAGAAAAAAACTTTCAAAAAATTCAAACTTCAACACTCTGTATCTCGAAAACGAAAGGCTTGCGACCCCATATTTATGGGACTTTTTTTTCTTGAATATACCCAAGAAATCTCCCCTTTTCGTTTGTACGTTCAATTTAGGAATACCCTGCATATGTAATACAGAATAGTCCAGTTAACAATATACAGGGTGTAGAAAAAACATGCGGCACAAATTTAGGGGGTTATTCCTTGGACTATTTTAAGAATATTTGTACCTTAGACGATTTTTCGAAAATCGTTTCATTTCGAAGATACAGGGGTGGATTAAAAAAAACAATATTTATTACTTGCAAGATTTTTAATTACAAATACTGCTGAAAATGACTACCCCCAGCTATGATACATGCATCCAATCTTCTCCCCATTGACTGCCGAACTCTTTCAAAAATACCAGGGGTGTTTCTTATTGAGTTGCACCCTTCTATTATCCGATTTCTCAAATCTTCTACATTTTCTACAGCAGTTGTGTACACTAATGACTTCAAATGGCCCCATAGAAAAAAATCCAAGGGATTTAAGTCTGGCGATCGAGCAGGCCATAAGTGAGGCCCACCTCGGCCAATCCAGCGATCTTCATATGTTGCGTTCAAAAAATCACGAGCAACCAAACTAAAATGTGCTGGTGCACCATCGTGCATAAACCACATCGCAATCCTTGTTACCATTGGTACATCCTCTAAAAACCCAGGTAGTATTTCTTCCAAAAAGTGTCGATATATTTCGCCGGTAAGTCTTCCCGGTAGAAATACCGGTCCAATAAGATAGTTACCCACAATTCCAACCCAAACGTTTAATGAAAATTGATGTTGGAAACGGTCTTCAAGTGTCGCATGCGGATTTTCATCAGCCCATACATGGTTATTGTGAAAGTTCCTAATTGAATTTCTTGAGAAATTTGCTTCATCAGTAAACAGAATCAGCATCAGTAGTTGAGGGATTTGAATCAAAGTTTGCAGAAGCCATTGACAAAATGCAATACGTGGAGGAAAATCAGCAGGAATAAGTTCCTGAACGCGCTGAATGTGGTATGGATACAAGCCCTGCCGCTTTAAAATGTTCCAAATTGTCTTGTTATTAACATTGAACGTATCTGCCAACTTTCTGGTAGAAGTACCTGGATCTTCATCTACCATGTTCAATACATTTTCTTCTAATTGTACTGTTGTTACTGTGTTTGGCCTACCTGGTCCTCCACTTCGTTTAAATGAGCCTGTTTCATTAAGGCGTTGATGGATAGTTTGGAAGGTTTTTCTATCTGGGACATAACGATTGGGAAAATGTTCACCGTAGAACCGCTTAGCCTCCACCGAATTTCCATTAGCAAGTCCATACATAAAATGCATATCAGTCATCTCGGCGTTCGTATAGCGATTCATATTAGAGAACGTTACTAACAAACGTAAAATTATCAGATAAAAATACTAGAGAAAATTGAAAATGACCTTTGACAACTATCAAAAACAGTAAATGATTTATGTCATAATGGAAATGTAACCAACTACGTATGAAATCTGCTGTATCTTTTCGAAAAAAAAAATATATTTTTCTTTGCAAATCTAGCCCTGTATCTTCGAAATGAAACGATTTTCGAAAAATCGTCTAAGGTACAAATATTCTTAAAATAGGCCAAGGAATAACCCCCTAAATTTGTGCCGCATGTTTTTTCTACACCCTGTATAAGAAAGTTTTCAAAAAATTACAAAATTCCTCGAGGTAATTAAAAATAATTTTCAACAAGAATCTCCTTTAGAGCTTCACTCAAATGTGCAACATATTAAATAGTTTGCAACCCGAAATATTCCAAGATTTTTCATGAACTGTGTGAACTGATTTGTCCTCACATAAGCTATATCTATTCCTGGTCTCATAAGAATGAACCTCTTTTACCTCTTCTTGTCTGAAAATTCGAGAGCTTCGCTTGTGGGTAAACATTGAAATACTAAAGATATAAATAGACGAAACAGTTGAAATGTGATAGCATTTAAAATACTCCCTACTACCTACATGATACTCTAAAGGGCAGATCGAATAATAGTCTTGAAATGCGCTTCTGTAAGATAAAAACTCTCCCTCACTCAACATATTGGCCCAAAACCATACAATTATATCTCAATGTAAATAAAAAAATCGAATAATAAAACGCCAATGCGCTGTCATTGACCCCCAACTTCTGTGAGATATAGTGCAATAATTTTCATGAAGACGCTTACAACTTTTATCAACCTTAGAATCCCATCTGGGATGTTCATCAACCACTGTGTCAAGAACATTTAAATCTGGCTATTTACTCATTCCATTTTTAGTGAGGAAGTTTCCATAGCATTTCTCGTTTCACATCCATAAAACATGCAAACAAGTTGGTTTTTCAGCGATAAAATTTTGATGTTACTCAATTTCATAGATAGCTTCGGAAATGAATACCATAGAGAAAACAAACAACGTTTAGTTAATCTATGATGAATACTCATTTGTAAAATTGCGCAATACGTGCCCAATGTGACCATATTACCGGTAGACACATTTTCTCGTGTAATAGTCATGTCGAATACCACTCGAGATGAAATTTAAGCATGTAAAATTTCTCTCTTGTAATATTCAAGTTGTTTGCTTTTCGGCAATTTCGCTCATGACATTTTTTTCCAAAATCACCCGCCAGACGGCTCGTGATTTTGATACAAATGTCATTCACGAAATTGCTATGCAACAAACTATTTCAATCGAGAAATTTTCATTTCTAGTGGTATTATATACATATATGACAAAAACTTCACTGGAACGTCGTTAAAGATCAACCCGATATCACTTCTCAGTCTCTGGGGAACATGAAACTCTACAGCGATCGTTTTCTCGTAGTTTTTCATCAGCAGGTGATTTCGCTCACACCTACTACTGAACTTTTCCAAAACCAGGTCACATTTTCTGAGCACCGGTCACTAATCAGAACGCTCACATCATCAGCATACATGAAAAGGAGAATCTCCTACAAAAATTTCATCAGCAATTCGCCAAGATCATCAACGAAACATCGAACATCAGGGGACCAAGACCAAGCACGCTACCCTGTGGTGAACCAAGCAGAATATCCAATACGGAAGAGACTACATCTAATTTCACGACCATTTTTTATCAGGAACGATGTCAGCCAATCATTCAAAACTCCTCTATCACCAATCTTCCCCAATTTTTCGGACACAAATTCAGGTTTCACACAATCAAATGCTCCTCTCAATTGGATACAGATAAAAATCACCTACTCATACCCTGTTCCATTCATGAAGATATGCCCCGGACCAGTTCCAGTCATCAAAGTATTCGGGCGAAAACCTAAAAAGTCCTCAAAATAATTCATCAATCGATGATGCATAATTTTTTCGATAATTCTTGAAAAGACACTGTAGTGTACGTGATTACAGATCACACTGTCTCGTGTGTCTATGACTAATGCTTTAAATCAGTTTGACGAGAGCCACAGGCGAGAGTAGACGAAGGGCAGTTAGGATAGATATTGCAGAGCCAGTGTCGAGGAAGAGGATACTACAAGTGGCGACGAGTCAAAAGGAGTAACAGAAGTTAAAAGAAAGCTCAGGTATTGTTGAAAATATTGCTTAAGGAGTTCAGTAGGCGGAATAAAAACAAATATGCTGATTGATTCAGGTTGTATGGTGAATATAATTACTAAAAAAACATGGGACACTTTGAAAAATCGAGGCTTTGAAATTAATAAACAGATAACAAACCCTAATAAAACGCTTTTCGGGTATGGAAGTACAACTCCACTCAATGTGAAGGGATGCTTTGAAACCACGATTGCCATAGCAAACCGCAAAACACAATATATGTGATACCTGAAGGAACACGAGATTTACTCGGGAAGGAAACTGCAACCAGATTGGGTGTTCTGAAAATTGGTTTGAATATAAACACAATCGAAGGTGAGTCCGCAATACAACCATTTCCCAAATTCAAAAATGTGTTGGTAGAGATTCCGATAGACACAATGGTTAAGCACTTTTCACAACCTTATAGAAGAATACCAATTCCCATTGAGGAGAAGGTAGGAAAGAAAATAAAGGAACTCCTTGATCGTGATATCATCGAAGAAGTACATGGTGTATCAAGATGGGTATCTCCTATTGTACCAATACTGAAAGAGAACGGCGATTTACGTCTCTGTGTTGATATGCGTGCTGCAAACACAGCAATAATGCGGGAAAATCACCCTTTGCCATGTATGGACCAATTACTTCCGAAAATTGGTAAAGCTAAATATTTCAGTAAACTTGATATAAAGGGCGCTTTTCATCAAATAGAGATCCACCCAGATAGTAGACATATTACAACGTTCATCACAGCAAAGGGTCTCTTTCGATACAAAAGATTAATGTTTGGTATAAATTGCGCACCAGAGACTTTTCAAAAAATACTGGAAAGGGTCTTAATCAAGAACGAAGGGACCGTTAATTTCATTGATGATATACTGGTCTTTGGCGATAGCGAGAAGAAACACGATCTACGACTTGAGGAAGTTTTAAGAGTACTTAAGGAACACAATGTGTTGCTCAACAATGAAAAGTGCTTATTCAAGGTCGCAAAAATAGATTTTCTAGGCCATGAATTGACTCCAGATGGTGTGCGTCCCTTAAACAAATACCTGGAGGGTATAAAAATTTTTAGAGTTCCAACAAATGTCGAAGAGTTGCAAAGTTTTCTTGGTCTGGTGAATTATGTCAACAAGTGGATTCCAAACCTGGCTACTAAAACAGAACCTTTGAAAGAATTGCTGCGGAAGCAACTGAGCAAGAACACAAGTTTATTACCATTTTGGAAACAAGTCCAAGATTGCGCTTTCAATGATCTGAAGAATATCTTAACCAAAATACAATCCTTAGGTTACTACGACGTAAATGACAAAACACAGGTTATAGCAGACGCGAGTCCAGTTGGAAACAGGACATTGACCGAGTGCGAAAAGAGATACAGTCAGAAGCTTTGGCATTGGTCTGGTCTGTGGAGCACTTTAATATATTTCTATTTGGTAAAGAATTTGATCTCATCACTGATCATAAAGCCTCTGGAGATATAATTCGGGCCTAAATCGAAGCCTTGTGCCCAAATAGAGAGATGGGTGCTGAGACTTCAATCATCTAAATACAAAGTGATGTATAAACCGGGAAAAATGAACATCGCCGATTCCTTATCGAGACTATGTGTATGCTCACAGTCACTGTCGAAGAGTAAAGACATACACATCCATCAAATTATTGAACAATCCAGACCACGGGCCATTTCCATGAGCGAGATTATTGAGTTTTCAGGAAGTGACAAAGAAATAAATTATGTAAAAAAAGGCATTTATGAACAGGACTGGGACGAGACAGTAAAAAATTATCGAATTTTCGAAAGCCAATTATGTTTTTATGAAAATATATTGCTTAGACGTAACCAGATGGTAATACCCGAGAAATTGCGGAAGAAGGTTTTAGATGCAGCGCATGAAGGCCATCCAGGGATTGTGGCAATGAAGGGCCGATTGCGTTCCAAAGTATGGTGGCCAAGAATCGACAAAGACGTCGAAAATCTAGTGAAATCTTGCAAAAGCTGTACCTTGGTGGGATTAGGACCTAATCCACCGACACCAATGAAAAGACGTGAGCTTCCCCTAGCATCATGGGTAGATGTCGCAATGGATTTACTAGGTCCATTACCAAACCAGGAATACGTACTCGTTATAATTGATTATTACCGTCGTTATAAAGAAATAAAAATGACAAAATCTGTGACAACTTCCCAAATAATAAAACTATTGAAAGAAATTTTCAGTAGATTAGGTTATCCCATGTCAATAACTGCAGACAATGGAAAACAATTTGTTAGCGAAGAATTCAGAAGTTTCTGTAACAGCTGTAATATCAAGATATTAAACACCGTTCCATATTGGCCTCAACAAAATGGGGAGGTTGAAAGGCAAAATCGAGATATCTTGAAGCGTTCAAAAATAAGCCACATGGAGAAGAAAGACTTGAAAGAGAGTTTGTGGGAATACCTCAGTATGTACAATAGTACGCCGCACACAACGACAGGTAAATCACCCTCCGAACTATTTTTTGGGCGTCAAAATAGAGATAAAATTCCATCATTAGAAAGGATATATTGTTCAGGAAATGACGATGAGGTAAGAGATAGAGATAGGATTCATAAAGAGAAAGGAAAGGAGTATGGGGACAAAAGAAGAGGAGCTATAGACTCGACAGTAAAAGTAGGTGATAAGGTTTACATCAAAAACATGAATAAAGTAAACAAGCTCAGCACAAACTTTAATCCCGTGCCTCATACTGTTGAGAAATCAAATGATGGCGACATCACCGTAAGAAATGATCAAACTGGTCAAGTGTTAAGGAGGAATGTGGTTCATCTCAAAAGGGTAGAAGGTCAGTGGACAACTGTACCCGAAGAAAATCAGGATGAGGAGGAGAGTCAAAATAATGGTTAATGTTGTAGTATCCCCGAATTTCAAGACACAAATAATTCATATAAATATCACGTATAGCTGAATGGAACCCTGTACGCCTTTCTCAGCCCTCTGCTGAGTAGAAGAAATAAATTCCGACGCTGCCATATTGTGTTTCACAGAGGGTAGTCCGGCTATCTGGACGTTGCGGGATAGGACGGCTGTCATCGATCTATGCGATCGATTAGTTCATAGAGAGGGCCTTAGAGGTTAAAAGGGAAGGAAGACGGTTTTTGTTAAGGGAGGAAGATAGTGGTGAATCGTGAAAGAAGGCATGGGCGTAGCCAGCGTGGGGCAGGGGGGGGGGGGGGGCAGCTGCACCCCCCCCCGGAAGAAAAAATGAATTAAATCTGCCTTTTCTTTTTATCCCAAAATTTCACATTTTGAACGACCTTGGACAATGACCATGGTTTGCCCCCCCCCCTGTTATAAATCCTGGCTACGCCCGTGAAAGAAGGTGCCCCTGTTGTTATTAGTCGGCCATTATAAGAAATCCAAACGGCATTTTTGTTCAACGTGTAAGTTCATCCTCCATTTATATTGACTAATCGGTCTTATTTCTAGGTTCCTAATTCATTGTGTTGATACCAGCACGAACCAATGGGAACCATTACATACTGTCTATTTAATTGTATTCCACCAATCATTCTACTAAGCATCATCCAATAATTATCTATAACATCCACGATTTACATTGGTCAGAACTGTTTATATATATACATGAATTCTGTTTGGAAGTCCTCTATGAACGAAGAGGCCATTTAATCTCCATCTTATATATTTTATTATTCTGAATATTTCCTTATGAAATGGATCGAGTGGCTTTATGCAAATCACAGGGTTTCAGGTACATTTTATGTTCTCATTATTAATCCATCCTCTCTTTCAGCAACCTGTGATTTGAAAGGCTATTTCGTTTCCATCTGTACTATTGTTTAAACTGTAACGCCTACCATCCAATGATATTCAAATGCAAGTATGCCCATCTTTAATTATATACCACATGTATTTCTATTGAGTTCAGTTCTTAAGAATCGGGATCATGGATTAGTGAAGAAGTCACTACGTAAACTACTATGGCAATTGTGTTTGGAACTTTGACTTAGGAGATCTGTTGATACCAGTGCCTGTTAGTTAGACGGCTGGAGTAGGGCGCTAATGAACGTTCCATACACATTTGTGAAGTCGTTTGCTTTGTCGTCAACTATGAAGGTGCCTCAGTGGGAGCCGGGATCAGGTAGTTCTGCAGATCCCAGTGCCTGTTTGTTAGACGGCTGGGGGAGGGCACTGTGAATCGTTCATTTTAACTACTGACCTGGAGTAGTTATACTTTAAGAACTGCACGAAGAGATTTACTGAAGTATAGCACCATCTTATTCTATCTATGCTCATGTCTTCTATGTTCTTTATAATATTCAACCAATGGATTCTGATACTTGCTACATGTAATTTTATTCAACTGTAAAGCTGAGGGTTTTTGCTTTTAGAAGAACTGTTGGGTTCTTCTTTTCGTTTTCCCTCTTTAAGTGGCTCGAAAACTCCTGCCACCTGGACCAATAAAGGCCTGTTCCCCTTTCTGTCCAACTAAGTGTTTTATTTATGTATTTACCTCATTATTTCCCATCCATTATTTCAATGACTTGAATTATCACGAAACTGAATTATTACGACATAACATAGAGTTCTACCTAACTAGATGATCGCAAGCCAAGCCAAAAGTATAAAACCCCCTTTAGAGTAAAACACCCCTTAGAGTTACAGCGAAGGATTTGCCCTTTTATCTCCCCTTAGAAAATATCTCAAGCTCAAAAAAGTTTGAAATATTACAATGTTATATAGTTATGTTGATGTTCTGCAATATGAAGTTAGAAAGTATTTAGTTTTGTTAGTTTGCTTAATTGCTGGAACAGCCTGACTCATATCAGATTTGATAATGTTAGTCAATCAAATATCAAAAAGGAATAAAGATTTTCTTTGCAAGTTAGTTTTCATTTATTCAACATAAGAGAGATGTAGTGTACGTGATTACAGATCACACTGTCTCGTGTGTCTATGACTAATGCTTTGAGTCAGTTTGACGAGAGCCACAGGCGAGAGTAGACGAAGGGCAGTTAGGATAGATATTGCAGAGCCAGTGTCGAGGAAGAGGATACTACAGACACTCAGAACGGACGGAGGTCGATAAATAACTGGGATGAAAGGGTCATTCTTGTAGTATCCCCGAATTTCAAGACACAAATAATTCATATAAATATCACGTATAGCTGAATGGAACCCTGCTGAGTAGAAGAAATAAAATCCGACGCTGCCATATTGTGTTTCACAGAGGGTGGTCCGGCTATCTGGACGTTGCGGAGTAGGCCGGCTGTCATCGATCTATGCTATCGATTAGTTCATAGAGGGGGCCTTAGAGGTTAAAGAAAAGGAAGACGGGGACGGTTTTTTAGTTAAGGGAGGAAGATAGTGGTGAATCGTGAAAAGGTGCCCCTGTTGTTGTTGGTCGGCCATTATAAAAATCCAAACGGCATTTTTGTTCAACGTGTAAGTTGATCCTCCATTTATATTGACTAATCGGTCTTATTTCTAGGTTCCTAATTCATTGTGTTTATACCAGCACGAACCAATGGGAACCATTACATACTGTCTATTTAATTATATTCCACCAATCATTCTACTAAGCATCATCCAATAATTATCTATAACATCCACGATTTACATTGGTCAGAACTGTTTATATTTATACATGAATTCTGTTTGGAAGTCCTCTATGAACGAAGAGGCCATTTAATCTCCATCTTATATATTTTATTATTCTGAATATTTCCTTATGCAATGGATCGAGTGGCTTTATGCAAATCACAGGGTTTCAGGTACATTTTATGTTCTCATTATTAATCCATCCTCTCTTTCAGCAACCTGTGATTTGAAAGGCTATTTCGTTTCCATCTGTACTATTGTTTAAACTGTAACGCCTACCATCCAATGATATTCAAATGCAAGTATGCCCATCTTTAATTATATACCACATGTATTTCTATTGAGTTCAGTTCTTAAGAATCGGGATCATGGATTAGTGAAGAAGTCACTACGTAAACTACTATGGCAGTTGTGTTGGAACTTTGACTTAGGAGATCTGTTGATACCAGTGCCTGTTAGTTAGACGGCTGGAGTAGGGCGCTAATGAACGTTCCATACACATTTGTGAAGTCGTTTGCTTTGTCGTCAACTATGAAGGTGCCTCAGTGGGAGCCGGGATCAGGTAGTTCTGCAGATCCCAGTGCCTGTTTGTTAGACGGCTGGGGGAGGGCACTGTGAATCGTTCATTTCAACTACTGACCTGGAGTAGTTATACTTTAAGAACTGCACGAAGAGATTTACTGAAGTATAGCACCATCTTATTCTATCTATGCTCATGTTTTCTATGTTCTTTATAATATTCCATCAATGGATTCTGATACTTGCTACACGTAATTTTATTCAACTGTAAAGCTGAGGGTTTTTGCTTTTAGAAGAACTGTTGGGTTCTTCTTTTCGTTTTCCCTCTTTAAGTGGCTCGAAAACTCCTGCCACCTGGACCAATAAAGGCCTGTTCCCCTTTCTGTCCAATCAAGTGTTTTATTTATCTATTAACCTCATTATTTCCCATCCATTATTTCACGGACTTGAATTATCACGAAACTGAATTATTACGACATAACATAGAGTTCTACCTAACTAGATGATCACAAGCCAAGCCAAAAGTATAAAACCCCCTTTAGAGTAAAACACCCCTTAGAGTTACAGCGAAGGATTTGCCCTTTTATCTCCCCTTAGAAAATATCTCAAGCTCAAAAAAGTTTGAAATATTACATTCTTTCTATAAATTAGTATGGTCCGCGATACTTTTAACACCTCCGGAAATACACCTACGCAGGAAGACATGTTTATCAGAGTAGCCAAGTGATCAGCTACAATATCCTTGCAATCAGTACAATTATAGGCACTCCATCAATTCCTGCAGAAGACTTAATTTTCAAGGAATTTATAACTTCGATAACTATCAACGTGGTTACTTCTCGAAAACCCATGGAATCGGGAGGCTGACATCTTTTTGTCGTACAATGATTACGTGAAATCCGAAAAGAGCTATTTATAGAAATCAACAGTGCAAAATTTTCCGAATACATCACAGATCTCAGCAGCACCATCCAACACCTCTCCATTCACAGACAACTAGATTAAATCTTTTTTCACTTCCTCCTTCAGAACCTTTCTCATTATTTATAAATGGGTTCAACATCTGTGAAATGATTATAGAAAGCGTTAACGGCATGCAGATATTTTTTGAAATTCCGGAAAAAGTTACACACCGAGCAGGAATCGAACCTGCGTCTCCCTGCTTTCCAGGTCGGATTCTCTACCTCTAAAGCCGGTCCCAGATAATGCGTGTATTTGACGAATGTTTGGCATTCGCGGTGCTCCGCGTACTGTGTGGGAGCTCAACTGCGGGTATCGTTCGGCATTCGCCTGCTATCCGAAGCCTTGTCGGTAAAACGGCACGAATCAAAGGAAGACGAAGTACATTCGCGCTCATTCGCGTTAGCTCCCAGACAGTGTGCTTAACTACGCGTAGTAGATTGCCTATTCTGTCCTCAGTCAGCTCTGCTACTGTTCTATACTGAGGCCGTGCGGCGAACGTTTGTCAACAGAGAAACGAATGTCGAACATTTCGCGTTTGCCGGAGTGTGTGGGAGGGTACCCGAAGGCGAACTACGAAGGCACATTCGTCAAATACACGCATTGTCTGGGCCGGCTTTAAGCCGGGTTTCATAAAACTTGATCGGGTGATCAAATGCTTGATCGAGCGATTCTGTGATAAAAAATCCGTAAATTTGAAATTCTATTGGTCGATTTGACAAAAACGTCAAGGTATTCTGTGAATCATTCAATCAACGATCTTTGTGGAACCCACCATAAGAGTCTAATTTATCATTGTGTATGAGTATGATGCTTTTCCCGGAATTCAAGGTTCACCTCATATGTAGTGAGAGAGGGGTTCCAAGGTGGGGAGCACTGATTCGCCATCATCAGCCCGGGATCTCCACATTTCTTTCACTTCACCTTCTTATAATATTAGTTTGATGTACATGAGAAGGAGTACGACATCCAGAAACAGAGAACTGAACAAACAGTGCATTAGGATCAGATATGCCAGGTGTAATGAAGTTCGATTTTCCGATCATGAAATCGGTCTTCATTTTAAATTAATTTTTCCGGATTTTTATTTCGAATTCCTGCATTTCATTTCCGTTCAGAATTAAACCGAGAAGATCGAATATGGTTCGTTCGATATTGTTTTACATGCAGAGAACATAGTAAAAAGAGTCATAAGAACCACGTAGAATGTAGATAACGCCGTTTTTCTAGTTTATACGTACGATAAGCCAGATTCGATGATGTTTTACCGGAGTACTTTTCTAGAAAAGTAACATTTCTGCGCCTGCCGTTTCCGCCTCCCTCAGGGAGATTATAAAAGGCGATTTTCCCCTCATCTGGGACCCATTATTCATTTTTGCTCCGGCCTGAATAGAATAGTATCATTTGCGTTTCCGAAATATCCTTTCTTTTTGATTTGAAAGTTTAACGAATTCCGTAATTCTCGATTTTTCTTTTCTTTACCGAGTGAGAAGTAGTGCACCGAAATCGTAAGTACCGATCCAATTCATTTCAGTCTCATTTTTCTGTATCTTCGTTGAGTCTATCAAAATAGCTGTTACGTCGAGATCCGTATTAAACCTTCCTTTACTCGTACAAGGTTCCCTATAGTCTATAGTACGTTTAACTGAGTTAGTCGGTACCCGATTTAGCGTCTGATCTTGGTGGAGAGTAGTCTCACCATCAGACCGGAGGGTTCATGCAAACCAATGCTATAGAACGTGGAGTCGAATTCCGCTTCGGTACCGATCCTTCGCGCCCTTAGTTCGGTGCGTCCTGTTTGACCATTTATAGTTAACCTGGCCAAACCCGACCTTTCTAGACGTGAAACAAGCTAAGTAGACAATATAACTCTTTTGAGTTTCCGGACTGAAAGAATATCGGACAGAAAGTAAGCACTATACATTTTCATATCCGTCCCCCATTTTTCAACTGTAGATTTAAATTCTCCGTTTAATTCAAATCTCCCCCCCTTTCTATTCTGGCTGACTCGTACCGTAAAATATTTCTTTTGAATGAATGCTCGCAGTCAGGCAAGACTGAATCACTTTTCTTTACCTGTGTATATTTGATATATCTTGGGATTAATGCATATTTGACGTTTTATTGATATTGGTGAATATTTGATATTTTCTTATTACTGCATATTTGATATTTTCTTGACATTATTGCATTTGTATCACTATTTCAACCATTTGAATAAATTGTGTGAATTGCTCTATTTTCGATTTCTCAGTTATCGCTAACACCCTAGATACAACCGAACTCTGTCTCCGGCTAAGCAGCTATCCTGGCAGGTTTGCTATTCTACCTTATAAGAATTTCAGCCGAAGCAACACCAGATGAGTTTTCATCGATGGTAAAGGAGATTTTTGCGGAGGCTGAATGCCAACCCCTACGATCTAAGTTCCCGGATAAGTACGGCTCCTACATTAATGACGCTTATTCAGCCACTGCGAAGGACGCGAAGAACTGGCCTAACGGGGCATATGCATCGAAGTTTTTTACGAAAGCATCGAAGGTACAGAAAATAAGCTAATTCCCTTTATTAGTTTCTGTAATTGAACAACCAGTTATGGTAAAAATAGTCCAAATAGTCTGTTGTGGACACTTTAATGTTAAATTCAGCACTAACTTTAACTGTGTTTTAGACCCGGAGGCGAGCCTCCTTTGGAACTTACTGTCATCCTTTGGTCTCAAACAGAGGATTTCTCGCCCCACCAGGAAGTATTACTGCCTCGAAAATGAAATAAATACTGTCTCCGAGCGATCATGGGATTTCATTGATCGCGGGGAAGCGAGTATTCAAAAATGTTTCCACAAGTTTCATCAGGTAATCGTTGATGGTTTCAATCTCTCCTTTCCAGAAAGGACAATAATAAAAGTATGGAAAATGGAATACAAAACAAAACGTGGCTGGTTTTCACAGGAACTTCGAATGATGAGAGAGCATCGCACTCTGTTGACGGCGATGTGCGAGTGTTATATGGAACAGGCGAACTGATCACGATAAGTCAGTATCGAGCCCGGTATAGGAAATCGATTTGGAATGCGAAGATTAAATATTTCGATGACATCAAAGTAAAATAAGTCCACGACTATCTCGAGGGGGAAATACGAACATAATTTGCCAAATATTTCTCCAGTTAAATTCAACGAACATTGATTGAATATATTTTCCAATGGCACTTTCAAAAGGCGGATCCCTCCTAACACCCTGTTCTATTTCAAGGAAATAAGTCATAATACCAAAAGAGATATTGATGCACATATTATGAAGAATAGCTGAATAGCAGATCAACCGACTTTCATGTGCTTTCAGTTGAAATCGTGAAGAAAAATATCAATTCCCTGATCTCATCTAACAAAGCTTGTAAATAGATGGCTTACTTCCGATAGATTTTCGAGCTGCTTAAGAATCTCTAAGGTTATACTATCCAGAAAAAGGCGATAAAGGTGGCCCGAATAATTACCGCCCCATTTCATTGGTGCCGATATATTCCAAGATACTCAGAGAGAGTCATATCGAACCAGCTGATAACCGGTTCGGTTTCAGAAGGGGTAGAAACACCACGGAAGCTATACTCCAGCGCTATAGATTGTTATGAAAACAAAAAATTCTATCAGACATCATTTATAGATCTAACGGAGGTCTTTGACTGCGTGCACTGCGATAAGCTGCTATACAAATTGAAAAAGTACGGATTCGATGAGAAAGCTTCGAACTTGATTCGCTTTTTTCTGAGTGAAATATTTCAAGTGGTGAGAATAGATGGTGTTTTGTCAAACAATGATGTCCATCAAGACAGATGTGGTAGAGCTTCGACAATGGGGTCGATTCTTTGTGTTGTCGATATTAGCGACTTTCCCGACTACATGGCCGATATGAAATCTATTAGGTTCGTTGATGACACCACCTTGACTGTTGAGTCTTCTGATCTGCATTCCCTTGTGGATCTGTCGGGGATGGCACGTTCGAGTGCTTCCCATTGGTTCGTGCCAAACGACCTCTGCGCGAATGAAGAGAAGACCCAGGAACTCATTTTCGGTCTTAGAAATATGGATTGCCTGTCTAACACTAATGTCTCTGGTAGATTCTTGGGTGTCTATCTGGATGCTTCTCTTGAGTGGGCTGATCATCTGATGTCTTCGAGGCTGAGTAGCAACATATTTTCCCTGAGGATTCTTTCAGGTTCGCTATCCGTGGAGGTACTCAGGTCCGCGTATTTTGCCTTAGTTGAGACCCCTCTAAAATATGAAGTCCTGGTGTGGGGTAACTGCGCGCATGCCGGGGATATATTCGGACTTCAGAGACGTGCGGTCATAGTTTTGGGTGGGCTGGGGTACCGCGATTGCTGAAACCGCATCTTCAAAGAACTGAGATTGCTTACGTTTCCTCAACTATTATTCTGGAAAATCTGGTCGTCATCCACAAACATATCCAGGACTATCCTTTGCAGTCAGATATTCACGACCATGATAGGGTGAAGAATCTTCCGGTTAGGAAGTTTCGGAAAAGAAACGGTGATTTTTTATTGTCGAGAACACTGTATTCTCATAGACGAGTGCACAAATATGAGAATTTGTGATGCTGATTTCAGCTGAATTTTTATAGATTTTAAAAGACGCAGAATTATCTATTTTTTTTATATATTGATGGTTGTTTGGGAATCTCAATTTCCCAATATTCATTGATAATTTTTTTCAATTTTTTTCATCATTTTTATATCTCCTAATGCATACAGTGGATACTGTTTTGGTAACAAATTCAATCTTTTGAATATTACAGGTCAGTATTTTGTTGCGGTAGCTGTATTTTGTCTTATGGGGCTGTTCACTACAGCATTCTCGCATTCAGATTAATAAATTTATTATATTAATTCATAATGTCCAGCAAATTAACTAGAGCTAATTTGATGCGTCAAACCGCCCATCCTCGTTTAAAGGAAGTTCAGGAAATAGGCATTGAGGCATCAACAAATGAAACTTATAAATATTAGTTTTCCTAGCCAGAGCTGATGAAATAGAAAGCAATTACGAGGATGAGGAATTTTCAGAGTACGATAAACTTAGAATCTCAGCTGATCGAGCATACTATGGCGTGAAAGCAATTAAACATGATATGTTATTGAAATATTCTGAGGGAACCTCATCAGGAACTTCATCAAGATCTAGTTCACTACTTAGCAAGCCTTCAGCCAGAATTCCCAAGCTTTCTATTCCAACATTTTCAGGCCATTTTCGGGATTGGCCTAGCTTTTTCGATTTATTCGAGAACATCATTCATGAAAATCCTGATTTGCCTGAAGTAGAAAAGTTGAAAGATAATGAATATTTCAACATCCCTCAGTCAAGAAACCTTAGCACTTATTGAAGGCATTCCTCTCATTGATGCAAATAATAAGACGGTTTACGTGTACTTGATTTCCCTGTCGATCATTGGGATTTCTTATTATTCAATGATATGCTTATGAATAAATTTGGTGTTAAAACACGTACTGATTTCGAGTTGGAAAATAGCGTAAATCATGAGGTGCCTACTTATAGACAGTTGGTTGCCTTTTTAGAGAGACAATAAATCGCTTTGGAATCTGTACAATTCACTACTTCCAGTTTTCAATCTGTAATAAGTGGGAACCCTCAGCGATTAGCCCGAACCCTTAGTAGAGGGCCTATAGCGAGCAAGGGCGGATTAACAGGGGGGGGGGTACTGGGGGTAACTACCCACCCCCATGAGTATCGAAGACCTAAGAAAAAGGTGGTGCACATAAAATATTTCATTCATTGTTTACCTGATTTAATGGTTTTTAATCGTATTACCCCCCCATGATCGTTATTACCCCTCCCATGAAAAAGATATATCCGCCCTATATCCGCCCTTGGTAGCGAGCTTCATTGCTTCCGATTCCCAGTCGACTATATGGCCAAAGCGCTAAGTGCTTTTTGTGTTCTTCTTCTCCTCTCTTATACAAATGTCAATCATTTCTAACCAAAACTCCCCAAGAGCGTTTTTCTTTAGTCAAGCAACATAACATATGCGTTAATTGATGGATTTCACCTCATTCTGTCAGAAATTGTACCTAGTTCATAAATGTAGAATATGCAAATTGCCACATCACACTACCCTGCATTTCGATAAATCATCAAAAAGATCAAGTTCTTCATTTCAGCCATCCCATAAGGTTGAAACTCTTAACTCAGTTGTAGAAACTCAATCTTTTGTTCCAACACCTCTCGTCAGTACAGTGGCTTCTCGTCCTTCTTCAACATTAAGAACAATTTCATTATTCACGTGCGTAATATACATGTTAGAGATTTTAACGGAAATTTCCAGAAAATTCGTATACTCCTGGACACAGTTTCCATGACAAACTTTATTTCCGACACTTGTGTCTGCAGACGTTTAGGAATTCCTCGTAGAAGAACATCAATACATATGGAAGGGCTAAATGGAATGTCATCGTCCACTACTCAGAGTACGACTTCCCGACTTATCAAGCCTTGTGATCACTATGGTCCCACTTTCTTGTTGGAAGCCATTATAATTCCAAAGATTTGTTGGAACCAACCAGGGTTGGCAAAAAACATATTTTTTTGGAAAAAAAACAATACATTGTGTTTTTTTTTATTTGAAACTGTTTTATTTGATTTAAATCATGTTTTTTTTTTAATTCAAAAAACATGATTTAAAACATTTAAAATATGTTTAAAACAAAAGTTTTGGCAACATTGCTATGAAAATATTCAAATCTGGCAACACTGAATAGAACTTGTATATTAGCGGCCTTTACACATACGCGCTTTCCGTACGGAAAGGCCTGAAATAGGAAAGAGCGAAGGAAAGCGCGTATGTGTAGAGGGTGCACTTGGAGTGCGGGATTGCTTTTGCAGGATTAATGCAGGAAAGCGCGACAGTCTCGTCTTGGTTCTCTAGGAAGAAACTACGCGCTTTCCCTCACGCCACATTGTAAGCGTTCAGGGTTCAGATTAAATATCATAAAAGATCATGGATGTTCGACTGTGGTCAAAAGAGCTGATAACAAATCTTATACGTGTTTTCGGGAAACAAAAGTCAATTAATGAAATCTTCTGGGTGATTTTTCCGCAACTTGTATATTATTATTAACGGCAAATGACCATAACGAAGTCTATATTCTTTCACCCAAACCCTCTTTTTTCTTTTTTTTATTTGTCCATTAACTGTTGTCATCAATCCAATAATTGCCAGAGTGACGTTTTGTCTTCTTTGAAGATCCATTACACACAACACACGCACAATCTATAAGTGGGGTGGTTGTCGGTTTTCTCCTAGAGCAACACTGAGTTAAATCGGCAGGCCATCAAAACTGTTCGTCTGACGACCACTCCACGCGTCGAGGATTGCGCGCTAGATTCGCCTTTTTTTTCCTTGGCTCCAACAAATCGACACGCTTTCTTGGAAGAAAGCGCAGTCTCATATCTTTCGCTACACACGCTTTCCCTATGGATTGGCGCGATGGTTTTACTCGCACGCTTTCCTCGACGCCTCAGGAGTGTGGGAAAGCGCGTATGTGTAAAGGCCGCTATTGTTCACAGGGTAATCATCCCTTTCACCCGTTGTTTGATCAAGTGAGATCTGGGCCGCGGTGAGCGGTCCGTCAAATTCGGCCGCAACGTTGCCAGATCGGGCAATTATTCCGGTATTTGAAGAATAGGACATAGTTCTTTTCTCTATAGCATTTTTTCCAATAAAAATATAGTTCAATCAGAAAACTCTTCCAAAATAATTATAATTGATTAAATTAGAATTAATAATATCTTCATTACGTGACAATAGATGTGATGAGAAACAATAAAGTGCAATTGAATTGAATATATTTTTCCTTTGCGTTTTATTTCACGCCGAGGTGAATTTCAAAGAACAAATGGCAAAAAATAGGTTCTCTTGTCTGAGAAGTGAAAAAAATTTAAAACTACTAATTTCAAAATTAAGACACAATTAGATTCATTTACACAAAAAAAGCCAACATTTCGAGAACTGGGCCAATATTTATTAATACTCATAATTTTTTCTCAACGGCAGTTCCTTCATCAAGACAAATTTAATCAAGAAGATATTTCTAGGTAGCGCTACCTTCCAATGAATCGCCAATAAATAAAAAATAAATAAAAATAAAATCTTATTCCTTTTCTACGACATTACAATTCACTCTGAAGAGTATAAAGAAACGAATTTGCAATTGTATATTCCAGAACTAGTTGCAGAATGGGCTCCTATTCCAATACGAATGCGAAGTTCGAAAACGAGCGACGAAGGAGCAAGTTTTCGAACGCATGAGTTTCCAGAATTACCTGTGCACGTGAAAGTTGCGCGCGTCACTTGTGGGCTAAGAATGAATATCATTGGTCGTCAAAATTTCCCTCCTTAAATCGTTGACATTTGACAATTGATATTATTATTTTACGCAGTCGATGTTTTGGATGTGGATGTTATTTTGTTGTATTGTTTATCGAAAATCAAAATTTTAGTATGCCTCAACAATGTTGTGTTACTGAGTGACTGTCACGGACGTCACATCACAGTACGATAAAACCAGTAGGATCTCATTTCATTGCTTCCCTCTCTGTCTTTCTTTTCTCTTTCGCACTAAGGTTTGCGCATCTTTTAATGCTGCCCACAAGTTGCACATGAAATATACCTGTTTCTCTCTCATTCTGGTTTAGTTCACATCTTTCATCTTTGTTCTACGTATTCTGGAAAGGTCCATTGCATTCTGCAACGAGTATTCGACGATATTTTCTCTATTTCAGTCAAATTTCGTGAAATACTGTTGAAATTCAATGAAAAACTCATCCTAGTGACTTTTGTATTGTATCTTGGCAGTTGGTGACTGTTACGAAATTGACATTTCCAAATTGACGTGTGTTGAAAATTGATAGAAGCGGAAGCCAGTGCTGACAACCAAAAAACGAAAAATATAACTGAAAACAATGCTGTGATGAATTCATTACAGCACTGTTTTTAGTACTGTAATGAACTCATTACGATACTGAAATAGAGAAAATATGTTTTAAACACAAACAGAGGCTTGTGTTTAAAACATGTTCTAAAACACTGTTTTAAAACAAATATTTTAAAACATGCGCCAACCCTGGAACCAACCCAAATTTCATATAAATCCTCATGAATCGACTCATATTTATTTTTTAATAAATCAAAGAATGGTTTCATCAAAAAATTGAAGAACAGATAAATGTGGGTGATTCATAATGAATACGGAGAAAAAGTCCTTTTTATCCCACAATCTTTATTGGGTGACGACTAGTTTCGAGACCTTCAAAATGGTCTCATTTTCAAGTCAAAGCTACAAGATTAGAAAATAAAAACACAAATGATAATAAATATGAATATATTGAATATAACATATTGTTTGGTTCATATTGTTCTGTCTGCCTTCTTGCTCTATATCTGATAATTTCGACACTTGATTGTATGATGCAAGATTTGTTTTTAATCCTTTGACTTTTGTAGCTTATATGTAAGTGTTTTATACCCTAATTTATTATCATTTGTGTGTTTATTTTCTAATCTTGTAGCTTTGACTTGAAAATGAGACCATGTTCAAGGTCTCGAAACTAGTCGTCACCCAATAAAGATTGTGGGATAAAAAGGACGTTTTCTCCGTATTCACGTTTCATCAAAAAATAACTATACCTATATCATACTGCCTAATCATAGGAACCATATCACATCCGAAGGTTCTATAATGCATTTATGGTATTATATGTTATTGTTTTCCGCATGGAAAATTGCAATTGGATGTTGCAGTTGCATAATACCTACAACATCCTGTTGCGATTTTTCAAGTTATACAATGTATTTCTTGCCATGAATAGACGCTGGTACACTTACCTCGAGTACACATTAAAATATACCTCCTTTTTTCTTTGCAGTAAAAGGTGACTATAATAGTGAAACTGACGTTTTATATCACCTTTTATTGCAGGGTAATTCGCTACTCCCACCTGTACATGTTACTGAAAAAAGGGTGACGTCAGTAGTAATTTCGCACTGCATATTTATTTCTTTTTTATCGAGTCTTTCTTATAGACGAGTCCAGTTATTACAGAGCAATCACATTTCTTTCAGTAAAAAACTGGGTGGTATGTAGCAATTTGTGCTTAAAAGGTTAGTAATATTGTCTACTATGATAGGTGATATTGTGTACTTATGGTAAGTATTAGGGTCAACCTAGGAAAGTGATAGAGCGTACTTGCGATAAGTAACATTGACTCTTATCCTGAGAAAAGAGTTTAGTGCAATCATAATCGTCTGAATGAAAAAGTAACTTGTGATAAACAAAACTTTTTACTAACTGTAAATAACAAAAATACTTGGACTTTGAAAAATGAAGCTTAGCATGAATTCAGAGGCGGCCTTAGGGGGTGGCGACCGGGGCAATCGCCCAGGGCCTCGCGCAAGAACCCAAGCATGAGAGCATATTTGGCTTCATGTGTAAAAAAATTGAAGGAAATCAATAATAGTGAATTTTTTGAACAATGCAGCTACTTGCAAATGTCCGTGACAGTATTAGGAGAATCATGTGATATTGATGGACATGAATTGTACGAAGAACAGAATATGTTCATCAGTGCGTATGAGGAAAACGACGATATTATCCCGGTGCTGAAATACATAAGAGAAAAAAAATATAACTGAAGTTTACCCCACTATCGAAATAGTCCTGAGAATTAGAGCCGTTTCACAACGATGGTCAGTCCTGATGGTCGGTTGAACCGATCATCAGTCGGCGGTATTTGTTTTCACATCAAGTAGTATCGTCAGTCACCCCTATCAAAGACCATTTGCTGCCATGGATTTGGAGCGTGACACTGAAGTGAAAACTTTTTTCGTATTTAGAAATTGTTATATTGGAATTATTATTGTGTGGATTCTTTGTTTGAAAAGTTATATGGGAAATCTACTTGATGATTGGTTCAAGTTTTTTAGAAGTTTTGAAATTTACTCTTTCATCTTGTATATAAAAAGCCAAAGACCTCAGACAAAAAATTAAGGAGCGAGGACATTATCGACGATCAATCTGTTGATGAATATGCAAATTTGCTTCGTCATTGAAAAAGATTCTTGAAATCTTCCTGTCATACACAAATCAGAGCCAGATCCTCCCAATATTCAAATCAATATTTTTATAAGAGAGATACTTTGTCTATGCGATGCTTGTTTCATGGGTCGACTGATGATACGCATGCATGTGAAAGGATTACAAAATCCAGTTCAAACTCCGGTCCGACTGACCATCAGTCGCATACTCGCATGTGAAACTGCTCTCAGTCGCATGTGAAACGGCTCTCAGTCCCATGTGAAACGGCTCTTATTGCCACCACACCTGTTGCAGTTGCGTCTGCTGAAAGGAGTTTTTCGAGGCTTGAAATTAACAAAACTTATTTGGAGAATTCAAGATCGGCTTTCAGTACTTGCTATTCTTCCAATAGAAAATGACGTAGCTCATTCGTTGGATTATTGTATTCTAATTAAAGATTCGAGTCACAGAAAAAGCCGCGAACATCAATTTTGAAATTTAACATAAATTTTAAAATTTATCTTCTCCGAATTTGTTGAATTTGTAAACCTTTCGAAGTAAAATATTCTGAAACACAAATTTTATTTAGTTGTAAAACTATGGCAGTTTTTATCAAACATGACAAAATACCTACACCCGAATTAAATTCGAATGACATACTTTTAACGAAGGACAAAGGGCCTCGCAAAGACCTGCCACCTGGGGCCTCGCAATTGGTAAGGCCGCCGCTGCATAAATTAACTGATAACTTGCGCCGAGTAACTTTTTAACCTGCGCTGAATAAATTTTTAATCTGCGCCGAATAAGTTTTTAATCCGCGCCGAATAACTTTTTAATCAGCGCCGAATAACTTTTCAAGTTGCGCCAGATAACTTTGTAAATCGTTCCGATTAACTTTTCAATTTGCAGTAAATCGCTGAATATCATATTGGGTAACAAATGCTTCTTGGAACAAGTCAGAAAAGTCAGTTACTCTGATTAACAAGCCTAATTCTCAAAAAATATTTTTGAAGATAAGCTTTTATAACAACACTCATCCGCCATTTTGAAGCCGCCATCTTGAATTCCTCGATTTTGAAGAATCGTAATTTCCGACCCAGAAATCCCCCATATACCAATTTTGAATACAATATGATCGTAATTACAAAACTCGTCCGCCATATTGTGGCCGCCATCTTGAATTTCCCAATTTTGACAAAAGTATCATCATTTTCGAACCCAAATACCTCCAGATACTAAATTTGAATGGAATCGGATCCTAATCACAAAACTCATCCGCCATTTTGGAGCCGCCATTTTGTTTTTTTTTCTATAAAGAATATTTCATGATGCATTGTCACCAGAATTAGGTAGACCTGCAAAATTTCAAATCAATCGGACGATTAGAAGTGTGTCATATTTAACTTGCAAGATTTGATTACAGACTGAGAGACAGACAGACAGACAGACAGGTGAAACTAAATAAAAGCTTTCAAAAATAAACAACGATTTGCAAGTAACTTCGCTTACTTATGATAAGATACTTTTTGTCAAGAAACGCCTGTACTTTTCGCAAATGAGAAAGGTTCTTTGTGCCTATAGCAAGTCTAAATTTTTATTTGGGGTATTCAAAGTTTTTCTCGGTGTAGCCTTAGAAACAATTTTTGGGTACGTTCTTCAAGGACGAACCTCTGCAACTTTTCCAAGTTGCCATTTTACATAATAGTAATAATAATAATAAAGTTTATTTCAATAATGACAATAAACATATAATCTGTTACAGAAGTTCCCAAGAAAAACCTGTGCGTAACTTAAATTAAACAATTTTCATAAATCCCACCCTGCAAAATGAAATATACACCAAATTTAATCAAAAACACAATATCGCTTACATACATCCATTGCAATCACTTAATTCTAATTCACCATTTATGAGCAATACATATATGATTGGAAAAACAAATTTGCCAACAGAATCCCCTTATTGGAAAAATCGGACATTTAGGTAGTATCAGAAATTCCAGGTAGGTATGTACATTCTATTATATTTATTATTTTTTTTTTAGTGACATTTTCATATAAATAAAACATTTTTTTTCTTAGTATTTTGATAAACCTTATTTCATTCAACATATATTCAATTCAACAAATCCCCTATATATTTGACATTTTCGGGAGCTCTCAACCTTGTCGTAATCTCCCTTTTGAAAGTTGAATAATTTCTTACTTTCTTCAGGTTACTCGGTATGGTAGAGCAAATTCTATAGGGGCCAAGTAAGTAGCAGATCTTTGGCCGATTCTTTTATTAGATCTATCTGTTTTGTATACATTATTTTTTTGTCTTGTTTCATACCTATAATCTACTCCGCAGAGTTTTATCCTCGAAGTATGAACACTGGTTATGATTTTCAGGGCATACAGTTGCCGTATATCTAGCACTTGAGACAATTGGAAGAGTTGATCAGTTGGGTAAGTCTTTTTTTTTGTACATTATTTTAAGAATCCATTTTTGAATAACATTCAGACTTCTGATATGTCGTTCATAAGCGCCACCCCATCCTATAATACCGTAACCGATTTGCGATTGAACCAATGCAAAATAAATTATTTTCAGATATTTTTTATTTTTTAAGTATGTTTCTAATATTCTGAATTTGTGTAGAATGCCTCTCAACTTCCTAACCAATGATTTAATGTGTAGGTCCTATCTAAAGTGGCAATCTATGACAACCCCTAAATATTTAATGCTTTTAACACCTGGTATATTAGTATTGTCATCAATATTCAAATCCACTATTTCTGGTAGACCGGACTCATACGACGCGAACGGTACATACTTTGTTTTTTCCAAATTTAGAGTTAATTTATTATGTTTGAACCAGTTTTGTAGATTAGAGAAGTCGTCTCTCACCCGCAGTTGCAGTTCCGACCACGTATCAGCCCCATGCTGTATTATAGTATCATCCGCGAAACTTATAATTCGGCCAGTACTTTTCATTCTCAAAAAACTATTAAAAAACCTGGAACCTGGAACAACAGAGGCCCCAAAACTGTTCCCTGGGGTACTCCGTATTCAATAGAATGACTTCCGCTCACTGAGTCGTCAATTTTCACGATTTGCTGCCTGTCAGAGAGGTAGCTCCTAAGTAAACGGTATATAGGTCCTCTGAACCCGTAATTCCAGAGTTTCTCAAGTAGCTTTTTGTGACTCACGGTATCGAAGGCTTTAGCGAGGTCCAGGAAGATGACCACTGAAGGGGTTTTTTCATCAAGATATTTATAGATTTGTGAAGTGAGTTCCCTTATAGCATCCTCCGTGGACCTCCTCTGTCTGAAGCCATACTGATTCATGTGGATTATATCATATTTATTCATAAATTTAACCATTTGCCGCTTTAAAACCTTTTCAAATATTTTTGCAATGCTCGATATCAGGGTAATTGGCCTATAGTTTCTAATTTCCCTCCTGTCGCCATTTTTATAAATTGGAACAACCATTCATCTGTGGAATTGAGTGTGGCTCATCTTCTACAGAAGTTTTGGGAGGTCGAGAACGTCTCTAAACCTCCTTTTGTATCACCGGAGAATGAAATTTGCGATATCATTTTTTCTTCCTTGACTTCCCGAGAGCATACAGGCAGATTCTCTGCTTCCCTTCCTTTCCGAATACAAAATCCTTCTTTATGTGATACCTACATACAGAGTGTATAACAGCCAAATGGAATAAATTCGATAACGAATAAATGAGGGGGTGTTAGAAAAACGCTCGGACACGTCGATTTGTAATTTTAAATGCGCATATTTTTCAAGAAAATAAAATTATATAGGGTGTTCCATGCGACCGTGGCCTAAACCGACTTTCTCATTTCAAATGCAACCCCCTGTCTATTATTTATTTTTTGGATTCTTCAGAAAATTCTAGACATAATTCATGTACAATGTCCTATACCTAACTTCAACTTTTTCGGAAATATTAAGTGTTTTCAGATTGTTTACAAAAATTAATATTTTAAATGAAAATTATTTTATTTCACAAATTCGATACATTACACTCAATACTTATTTCCCATTCACCTCTCGATATGGAGAAAATAAGCAAAAACCATTACTGGGAAGAAATTAAAAAAACTAAAACAGATTTGTTTATTCTCATAGCCTCGTAGAATATATATCATAGAAAAATATGCGCATTTAAAATTACAAATCGACGTGTCCGAGCGTTTTTCCCAACACCCTCTCATTTATTCGTTATCGAATTTATTCCATTTGGCTGTTACACTCTGTATACTTAGGCCTATAGAAAAATGTGTATGCTCGGAAATTGATTCCTGAAAAATCGAAACCGCAAAGAAAAAACGTGGAGTTCATGACATTATATACAGAAAGAGCACATGATTCCAGTTCCGACATCGGAATTCAAATCCCCAACTTCATATTATATTCCACATCACGCAATTTTCAAAGACCAAATTAAAAAATCTTCTCTTACTTTTAAAATTCGCGTAGTATTCGACGCCAGGTTACGTGACGTTCAAGGTCTTTCTCTTAAAAAGTCTAAATGATACTTACTCTGATAATGTTAATAAAGAATTTCGGCAATTTCAGAAAATAATTTTGCGATCCGATCCTTCAAAAGATTATTTCCTACTTACAGTCACTTACAATGTTTCTTCCTCACCTCACCATATCTTGCTTTGAAAACCCTACAGATGTTATTAGCCAATTCACAAAAGACACGTTTCTCCAAGGCAGCGGAAGCCTTAAAAGCCTATTTTTGCATCGATGACGGACTCTTCGGTAGCGATTCTATCGAAACCACTCGAGCTCTTCAATCAGAGCTCATCAGCCTTTTAAGAAAAGGTGGTTTCGAGCTGGGCAAATGGGCGAGCAATCATCCCGGTCTTGTTCAAGATTTTGGATGTGTTGACTGACTGCACATTTGATAAAGATGAATGTTCTTTCATCAAAGGATTGGGACTTACATAAATTAATGGAATCCCAAAGCGTACGTCTGGGAACTTATTGATAACAGTGTCATCGGAGTCGAGAGAATTATCAGGTAACTATGACTCATCACGAATATTTGATGTAGTAGAAGTAAATAAACTTTCAATTTCATTCAGGTACTGTTTCTTACTGATTATTAATCAAATATTCATTAGACTTTGTCAGCTCTTCTAGCTGATTCTTCAAGAGTTCGATTTCCTGCTTCAAACACTTAGTAGGTTCATCAATTGTCTCTTCTATAAATAATTTCAGAACAAACTGTTTTGTCATACGTAATACCACTAGAGATGGAATTTTGCCGGCAAAATTTCTCGATTGTAATATGAAAGTTTGTTGCTCGAAAATTTCGCGAATGACATTTGTATCAAAATCACGAGCCGTCAAGCGAGTAATTTTGGAAAAAATGTCATGAGCGAAATTTCCGAAAAGCAACAAACGTGAATATTACAAGAGAGAAATTTTATCAGCTTAAATTTCATCTCGAGTGGTATTCGGCATGACTATTCCACGAGAAAATACGGTCATATGTTCACATTTGACGCGTATTGCGCTATTTGGCAAATTAGAATTCATCATAGATTGACTAAACCACTAAACGTTGTTTGTTTTCTCTATGATATTAATTTCCGAAGCTATCTATGAATTCGAGAAACGTCAAAAATTTTGTCGCTGAAAAACCAACTTGTTAGTTTTGCCGGTTTGAAAATTTTGTCGACATGAAACGATCGTTGCTACGGAAACTTACTCACTACAAATGGAATGAGTGGAATAGTCAGGTTAACATTTCTGGCTGCGATTTTCGGAGAAGATTTCTGTGTACTTCTAGTATTGGTCATTTCAAAAGTTTTGATTTACATTAAGACAGATCGAACAACAATAACAAAAAGACGTGTGATCAAGCAATATCACTAGCATATTGGTTGGATATTCGAATGAGGCTATTATTTTCGGTTATTATCGTCATAATATGAAGTTTGCTTTATTATATATCTAGCTGAATATTTTTGTCAATAATTGACTTGTATGGCCTGAAAATATATTACCTCCCAGCCGTTTAGGATTGAGTAAAATTTAGGAAATTCATCCTTTCAATTTTTACTCTATATGATAATTGAAGAGTGTTCTGTTTAAATTTTAGCGCACTTATTTCGAATTGGACTCAAAAACTCGCCTTGACCTTCCTCTAAGTGCTCCAATAGTTACTAATTGATCTCTCGAATTAAGTCACAACTTCTACATGAGTAAGCGGAGGCAATGCGGAATTAAGTATGAGAAATTAAATTTTCAAGTTGAGAAATCAGGCAGTTAGCCGATTAACAGTCGACGTGATATTTTTCAAGACAAGTTCAGTGCATGCAACGTCCTCCTTGCTGCTCTGACGCACCCCAACGGGAAAGAATGATCCCCATGTTTTCAGACTCCGTACTTCGTCCTCCTTGATTGATGGTGAAACTTAATTAAAAACGAGATCTGCCCAGCATTTCTTCAAGTCAGGTTTCAGTACTCTAGTCTGATATTCCTCACCAATCAATATCTTCATCGAGTCCTAGTGGACGGTCCTAACTGACGAGATCTTCTATTTTTGATCAAGTTCTAAACTTTCGGAATCGTATAATACTGGTGTTTCTTTTGCATATTTTTGAGTTGAAAAGCCAAAAATTGTGCAGTGCAAAATCAGTTGAATATGGTGGATGTTTAACGATTTCCAGTGTAAGATGGTCATATGTATTATTAGTGTCCCATTAACAAAAATGGTCGGACAATAGCTCCGATCTCTTGGGGTGAATAACTTCTCGCAAACGATGCACAATATGGCATTCAATTAATATTCCTTGTACACAGTTTCATGTGACGCAAGAAATTGATTATGGTTAACACCACAAAAATGGAAAATAAAGTTCACATGACAATGATTCTCGAGCGGCTTTCCTTGAGCTTTGTTTACCACTAGTAACATATTATTACAAATTGTGATCGAGATATTCTTGATAATGGGGTATTTGTTGAAACATTATTTGGGCTGTTTCCATTATCTATGCGGTTTGTTGTTTCCGACGTTTCGGCAAGCATTCGCCTGCCGTCTTCAGGGTGTAGGTCCTGAGAAGGACCGGTTGTTGAACCGATGTTGGTCGAGTCTTTCTCTTATCAGTGCTAGGCTCGCCCTATTGGAAATCCTGTCAGCCCTCCTGCCGCTTATTGGGAGTTTGACTCTGAGGCCTTTGGGAATCAGGTTACGATCTCTGGCAAGGTGTAGAAACGTCAGATGGTTCGTTTCTTTGGCAAGTTTGATCGAGATTCTCTCATATTTTCTGACCTCTTGATATAATTCGGGCCCATACCGAATTTCTAATTGTGATCGAGATATTCTTGATAATGGGATATTTGTTGAAACATTATTTGGGCTGTTTCCATTATCTATGCGGTTTGTTGTTTCCGACGTTTCGGCAAGCATTCGCCTGCCGTCTTCAGGGTGTAGGTCCTGAGAAGGACCGGTGTTATTACAACATAGACGGATCAGAAGCATCAGCCTTGTTCAATTTCAACACTCAACAGAGTTTTGATTCCTCATCAAGTGTGGATTATTTTTTCGATTAAATAAGTCTTATTGAAAACGAAAAAAAGCGCTCTGTGTATATTCACGAAAACACTTACAAAGGTTGTTCCTAAATTGGAGGTACTAACGAAGTGGGGAGATTCCTTGCCTACAGCCGTTGTAGGCGCACCCTCGGGCGCACCGTTAGGTGAAATTCCCATTGGACGACGCACAGTGGGGCAGAATGCCTTGAAACCTGAAGTCTATCAAGTTGGCCCGGAAGTTTCAGCATTTCTTAGAAAAAAAAATTATAAGGTAAATGCTAGCTAAATGCTGATAAATGCTGTGGAAAAAAATTAATTATCTTCGCTAGTGGTGGAAAAATCGATGATTGAATTTTCCGGGCCAACTTATGTGCAGCCCGGAGACATCGGCATTTCTCATCGAAATGCTGACAAAGATTAATGCTAGCGAAATGCTGATGAATGCTGAAAAAAAAATCGAAATATCTATGACCGTAGTGGAAAAATTGAAGGTTGAATTTTCCGGGCCAACTTATGTGCAGCCCGGAGACATCGGCATTTCTCAACGAAATGCTGACAAAGATTAATGCTAGCAAAATGCTGATGAATGCTGAAAAAAAAAATCGAAATATCTGTGACCGTAGTGGAAAAATTGAAGGTTGAATTTTCCGGGCCAACTTATGTGCAGCCCGGAGAAAAACGGCATTTTTCATCGAAATGCTGAAAAAATTTATGCTAGCGAAATGCTGATGGATGCTGAAAAAAAAAATCGAAATATCTTCGACCGTAGTGGAAATATCGGTCATTGAATTTTCCGTGCCAACGTATGTGCGATAGCATTTTTCTTCGAAATGCCAACGAAACTTAATGCTAGCTAAATGCTGATGAATGCTGAAGTAAAATTATCTTCGACAGTACTTAAAAAGTCGATGATTAGCCTATATGCAGCTGGTGTAAGTTGACATGAGACTCCGTATTCATATGTATAATCATTTCTCTGGATAAGTTGTGTACGTCGCAGATAAATTGGCATATCCATAGAATTTTTGGGGGGCGTGAATATGATATTTTGTTACAGGTTTGAAATCGTTTTTCGATCCATAAATTTGGCGGATGCAATATTTTGGATTCTGCGTAGATAGCGGGGTGAAAGTTCTGTCAGAAATTAATCAATTGAGATACGTGTGTCAACTCAAAAGGATAGAAATTGAAGTTAATGAATTTATTGGATTTATTGTTATCAATCAGCGGGGCTGGATTCTTCCTTTTGGAGTAATTAACCTTTTTACCATTTTGGATAAGTCGCAGACTTACTTTTTGGATAGGTCACGGACCTTTTTGGAATTTTGGTGGTAAAATAACCGTCGCTGACGGGATTCAAACGCACGTCACACAAAGCCATTTAACATCCGTGTATCACACAGGTAAATGAAGGACTCTTTCGCTTTTACGCCGATTATATCTGAAATTTCCCCTTTAAAGGCTTTTTAGGTCACTGATTAATCCACGGACCTTGTTTCGAGTACCAACCTTGAGGTGAGGACTTTTGGAGTGGTTACGCTAAGATTTGGGCCCCCACGGAGTCCATTTGGCTAACCGACGAGATCACGATCTACGTGAGCCTTCGACAGACTATTCAGGCTGAGTACTATAATACTATATACTCAAAAATTGGTTTCACTTTTATTCCTTATTCTGAATTTAATGACCGTTTCAATTCACATATGTATATATTATTTGTGAATGAATGCTAGCAATCATAAACACCTTTTGACACTATTTATATACTTTGAAACCGTATATAACGCATAGCTCATTCTTATACGAATATCCCATTTTATGTCATTAAAATCATTCTAAATAGTTTCTCGAAGTGTTATTGTTTGATGGTTTTCCCCTTATCTGCTATTTTCAAGAGTTTGAATATTTAAAAGAAAAACCATCTGGCGCCCGCAAAATTGTTGATAATTAATTAACCCACTCCCTTCTCCACTGCAGCTCAAGTCGCGTGCTGTACTCTTGAAAATAAAATCAGTTTGTATGTCAATTTCGAGAAACGGATTAGAAATCAAATTTACAGGTTGCATACAATTAATGGCGCCCAACGTGGGGCACGACAGGCGATCATTAGGTCAATAAGCCTCTTTCTGTCATTGTAGTATTTTTCCCCTTTAAAATTAACCCCTTTCGATTATTCTAATTCATTTCGGATATTCGATTGCACGGAAAATCTGGCGTCATAAGTCCTTCATTTATCTAGTGAATACAGATATACCGCATATGGTCATTGTGAAAAATCTTATGGCCTTGAGATAATTCTTGTGGAAATAATAATTTTATATTGATTTCCTGTGCATATTTGAATATTGGAATCATTTCATTCAGGGGATATTATTGGAATTTCGAACTGATAGCATATTGGGTACAGTTTTTCTGGTATTGGTGATTTATTGTTGATATCGTTGGTTTATATTTTGTCATAATTTTGGTAAAATGGATTTGAATTTCGAATGTAATCGTTTGACGAAAGAAGAGTTGATTTATGAGTTGAAGATCAGAGGATTTGAAGATGTTGGCACAGTTGAAGAAATGAGAACTTGTCTGAGAAACGTTTTGAAACTGGAAAGATCAGGACAATCGTTGAAATACCCGCCTTATTCTTTTGATTGCGATTCCGAATTTAAAATTGTTGAGGTTAAGATCGCGGAAATTTTACAATTAGTTGAAAACTTCACAGGTAGTATATCTAGTGGACCACATCGGAAAATAACTTCAAAAATAGCTCATGTAGTTAGACGGATTGATAGAATTGTACCTGCTAATGAAAATCATCGGAAATTACGTAGTCAATTGCTTGCTAGAAGTTTGACGTTGTTACCGAAGTTGAAAAATCGTATTCGAGTTATGCAAAATCAAGATTTGAGCGTATTAGATTCTAGTCTTTTGAATTTGAGCGTGAATAGCGACGAATCTGATGATTACGGGGATGTTCATAGTACACCTGGGGGAACATCGCGACAACGAGTTTTGATTCAGCCTACTGTTTCCGCGAATTCTTCTATTAGATCTGTTCCTGTGTTCAAATGGAATCTAAAATTTTCGGGGGATGATAAGAAATTTTCGCTTGCGTCGTTTCTAGAGAAAGTAGACAGGTTACGTCAAGCGAGACATGTTAGTAAGGAGGAGTTATTTGAATCGGCTTTTGATTTATTCAGCGGTACTGCGGAAAAATGGATCAGTGCTAACTGTTCACGTTTCGGCAGCTGGGATGAATTGGTGGTCGCGCTTCGAAAACAGTTTCAACCACCGGATTATGATGATCGCTTGTTCGAGGAAATAAAGAGACGTACTCAAGGTGACGATGAAAACATTGGCATTTACGTCGCGAATATGACAAATTTCTTTTCTCGATTGTCGTGTAGGGTTCCCGAGGCAACACAGTTAAAAATTATTGTGAAGAATCTCAACCCATATTATCAATTACATCTTGGTCTATTTGACATCACTTCGATCGATCATCTCATTGAACTATGCACTAAATTAGAAATAAAGAAATATTCTATTGAAAATTTCAGTAAAAGAAATATTCTATTGAAAATTTCAGTAAGCCCTCGCGAAAAAAAGGTGATCTTGAGCCCGATCTTGCTTATGTTGATGTTGCTTCTAGTTTACCATCTACCTCATCATTTGTTAGATGCGCTTCGATTAATGTTATGAAATGTTGGAATTGTCGTAAGGATGGATTGTAGAGAAGCTCATAAGACTCATTGTTATAAGTGCGGTAAACCCAATGTCACTGTTCGGAACTGTCAGAATTGTGCATCACATTCGAAAAACTAAGTAGGGAGTCGGTTTTAGGTAGGACTTCGAATTCCCATATGTTGCCTACCAATGATATTATTTCTGATGAACAAAAAATTATTTTAGATTACATAATTTCACATTTAGATGAAGATCAGAGACCATATTTAAAGGTTAAAATTTTTGGATTGGATTTTTTCGGTTTATTGGACTCTGGCGCTACTAGGACTATAATGGGACAAGATGTTTGGGAGAAACTTCTCCATTCGAATCTGAATTTGAATACTGATAACTGTCCAAGAATCACGGTTGCTAATGGTGAATCATGTCAAAGTTTAGGAACAGTTCAGATCCCTATTCAGCTAATGAATAAAATAAAGTTAATTGATGTGATTGTGGTGCCTACTTTAAAAAATAAATTCATTCTCGGCCTAGATTTTTGGAGGATTATGAAGATCATACCGAATCTCAATGGGGATGTTTGGAATTTTTCTTGTTCGGAAATCAATGTGCATAATGTTGATCAGGGTGTAATAAGTTTCAAATCGGATTTAAGTATTTCCCAGCAGCGAATGTTGGACGATTTTGTTGAAGAAGGTTTCACTCTTATGGGAGATAAATTAGGATGTACAAGTTTGGTAGAATTTGAAATTCAAACTGATTCACCCCCGATTAAGCAAAGGTATCACCCGGTATCTCCCATTGTTCAAAAACATATTGACGATGAATTAAATAAAATGATCGAGTTAGGTGTCGTGGAAAAATCAAATAGCTCGTGGTCTTCGCCAATTTTATTAGTGAAAAAGAAGGACGGAAGTTATAGATTTTGCGTGGACTACAGAAAATTGAATAATGTTTCGAAAACTGATGCTTATCCGTTACCTTATATTTCGAGGATTCTTGATCATCTTAGAGGAGCTAAATTTCTGTCAACCATGGATGTTAAATCTGCATATTGGCAAATACCTATGAAAGACTCGTGTAAAGAATATACCGCGTTTACTATACCCAATCGTGGTCTCTTTCAATTTGTAAAAATGCCTTTCGGTTTGAAAAATGCTCCCGCGGTTTGGCAACGTCTCATGGACAAAATAATTGGAGCAGATTTGGAACCGTTTGTTTTCGTGTATTTGGACGACATAATTGTGATAACTGAAACTTTCGAAAAACATCTGGAAATATTAAGTATACTTTTTGGACGTCTCCGTGATGCTGGTTTGACTCTCAGCAGGGAAAAAAGTCACTTTTGTAAACCAGAATTGCGATACTTGGGATATATTGTCGATAATAATAATAATAATAATAATAATTTTATTGATCCTTTGAGACAAATCAATGTATAGGACATGTCATCAGAAAGAAAGAAGAAATACATTAGCTTACAATTATGACATCATTGAGATACTCATTTACATTATAATAACATCTACTTAACATTAACTTTTTAACAACTTTTTTGAATTTGCTAGAATCAAGAGCTCGAATATTGTGGGGCAAATGGTTATAAAGTTTGATGCACTGATAAGAAGGAGACATCTCAAACCTAGTTGTCCTATGCTTAGGCACAAACAATGTTCTTTCACTTCTGGTGCCATAGTTATGAAAACTAGACAACCGAACAATACGTTCCTCATTTTCTTTTACATGTACAAGACACTTGAGAATGAAAATGGATGATAAAGTCAGAACATTATTTTCCATGAATATGGGTCTACAGGACGAACGTGGAGGTATGCTGAATATCATCCGTAAAATACGTTTTTGTATTATGAAAGCTCTCCCAACGTCTGAACTGTTTCCCCATAGTAGAATATTGTAGGTTAAGTGACTATAAACCAAGCTGTAATAGACATTCATGAGTGATTCAGAGGGAAGTGAGTTTTTCACCCTATTTATAGCATAGTAAGAACTGTTCAATTTTTTGCACACAGAATCAATGTGCAAACCCCATTTTAAATTATTGTCCAGGTAAATGCCAAGAAATTTTGCACTATTTTTAGATAGAATAACACTATTTAAATGATGCAGCACCAGTACACGATCACACTGTCCAATTGTGAAGTAGATACATTCGGTTTTATTTATGTTTATCATTAAGTTGTTTTTATGACACCAGTTCACGAAACTTTCCAATAACAGTTGACATAGGGACTGAACTTCATCGAATGTTGAGGCCGAAATGATTACCGAAGCATCATCAGCAAAAAGACTCATCATAAATTTCCTTATCAGCGACGGAAAGCCTCTGCACGCAAGTAGATATTGGAACATCATTCTCAAATTAACGGGGAGGTCATTGATGAAAAGAAGGAATATAAGAGGCCCAAGGACTGATCCTTGAGGTACTCCAAGACTCAGATCGTGTTCGTCAGATAGACAGCTATCAACTTTCACAAAAATGGATCTTCCCTCGAGATAGCTTTGGAGCCAATCCAGAAATACACCTCGAAACCCCAAGTTGTAACACAGAGCTGTGCCGAGCACTGATGGAAAGTGCTCCGAGCACAAAGCACTAAGCCCTTTCGAAAAGTGCTCCGGAATCTCGAGCACTAAGCCCTCATTTTTTCTGAAGTGCTCGCGATTACCAAGCACTTTAAGAAAGTAATTCGTTTACACGAGCACCGAGCACTAAGCACTTTTTAATATGACTCTTTGATTTTTCATCTTTTTCAGCCAATTGTCTGTAATTCTGGCTCCTTTGGCCGAAAATGATGGCATACGATCATGTAGAGAAAAAACATATGAAATTTCACACGTCAATATCTCCGGAACTATTCGACCGATTTTGTCCATTAACGAAGACGTATTACGCTATAAAAAACGGAATAAATATACAGGGTGACTGGTGACGTAAGGGACAACTACTCAGTGGAGATAGAGGAACTCAAACGGAATGAGGATTGTGGATTTAAATTTCCCTGTTCGTTTCAGAGGTATAGGGTGATTCATTAATAAATGCTAAAATTATGAACTCCCATATCTTCGTTAATATGACAAGTTTTTCCCCGATATTCAACAAGTTTGTTACTATCCGCCTTTCCATCAGCTCGAGAAAAAAAAATCGAAAATACTGTAGGACCGTATTCTAAAATTTCAATTTACTTCTCAGGCGAAAAATATCACTCGGAATATTCTCATACAGAATATTCGAACAGAAATTTGAAAGCAGCGAAAAAACTCAGAAAAGATCTGTTTTTTATTTGTATGACACAAATTTTTCATGGTTTTCCTGATATGTTGAAAACGAAATATTACAAATTTTTCTTATCCACTTGATGAAATAATAATCTTGATAGAACCAAAACAATGAATTCGAGGTGCTGAACATAAGTCTGACTCATTTTGAATAATACTTCAAATCAGTTTGGTTGAAAAATAAGGAGTTCTGAGAGTTATTAAAATGGGTCAGTTTTATCTTCAGCACCTCGAATTCAGCGTTTTTGTTCTATCAAGGATATTATTTCATCGAATTTATAAATTTTGTAATATTTCGTATTCAACATATCATGAAAACCATACAAAATTTGTGTCAAACAAAAAACAGATCTTCACTGTCACCTGACAGTTTCGGGGAAAGTTAATTAAACTTCATATCTCTAAATTCCAACTCGATCGTAGCTGTATAGATCGTAGCACAAAACTAGCCAACACTTACTTCGCGAATGTGTCGAATGAGGATCCTGCTATTCCTAGTCAAATGAGACAACAGATATATTAGATCTCTTTCTCTACTCGAATCACGCGATAGCCCAACATTTTCAGGTTTCGACAAGTCCATGAAGGGCTTAGTGCTTAGTAATCCCTGCGGTGCTCGGGAGCACTGCGGTGCTCGGGAGCACTGCGGTGCTTGGGAGCACTTTGCGGTGCTCGGGAGCACTGCGGTGCTTGGGAGCACTTTGAGGTGCTCGGGAGCACTTTGCGGTGATCGGGAGCACTTTTTCGAATTACTAAGCACTAAGCCTTCTCAAAAAATTCTCGAAGCACCGAGCACTAAGCACCGGTTTAATAAAGTGCTTGCGAGCACAGTGCTTACGAGCACAAAAGTGCTTCGAGTGCTTTTACGAGCACTAAGCACAAGGCTTTGGCACAGCTCTGGTAGATATTGGAACATCATTCTCAAATTAACGGGGAGGTCATTGATGAAAAGAAGGAATATAAGAGGCCCAAGGACTGATCCTTGAGGTACTCCAAGACTCAGATCGTGTTCGTCAGATAGACAGCTATCAACTTTCACAAAAATGGATCTTCCCTCGAGATAGCTTTGGAGCCAATCCAGAAATACACCTCGAAACCCCAAGTTGTAACACTTGTCTAGTATGAATCGAAATGTAAGACTATCGAATGCTCGTGAGAGGTCGAAAAATAAGGCTGCTACATGCAAACCTTTATCAAGGCATTCATACACATAACCAACAAAGGAAACCGCAGCTGTCTCCGTTGAACGACCTGATCTGAAACCATGCTGAGCATTATCGAGTATACCGAACTTGTCAAGATACTTGATCATACGGTTGAACACGACTCTTTCGAATACTTTGGAAAATACGCTCAGAATAGAAATTGGTCTGTAATTTGTGATGCTATTAATATCGTTTTTCTTAAAGATTGGAACAACTAGGGCTCTTTTCAGGATAGAGGGAAAGATGCCAGAACTGACAGAAAGATTAATACAATGAGTGAAATGCCCACAAATATCTGAGCTTATCAACTTTAGTATTTTAGCAGATATAGAATCAGCTCCTGCACATTTATTTTTCAGCATTTTAATTACATCAGCCACTTCGCACTCAATTACTGGATGGAAAAAAAATGTTGTGTTTGACATTACTGAAGAAGTGCATGAGGAAGATAAAGAGTTCCCATAGTATAGACGGAGGGTGGTTTCGGTTACTGTTGAGAAGTAAGTGGCAAAAATCTTTGCCAATTCCAGGGTATCATTGTACGAGACACCATCAACGAGAAGCTCAACACGCTTATCATCTCTGCCCTTTCGGCCAGTCAAGCTATTCACCATGGACCATACTGTTTTATTTTTATTATCCGATCTATTAATAAGGTCATTATGAAATCTTAATTTAGTATTTCTTAATAATGAGTTATACTCGCTTTTGGTTTTCTTGTACAAAGTATAAGTGCTGTGAGACTTTACATTCGAGTGTAACCAGTGCAGATTCAAAAGTTTACGTTTGGCCAGTACTACTTCTGGAGTTATCCAACTATTTGTTTTATGATTGTTAGTAGGCAATTTCACCAAAGGACAGCATAATTCAAATGTACTCTGAATCGCATCAACGAATGCTTGGAAACATTCATCGACGTCATTGATATTATAAATAACTTGGAAATCATAAATTGAGATATGGAATACAAAATTGTTAAGATTTTGTTGGCTCAAGTTTCTAACCAACCTTGAGCCACCCTGTGTATTCACATGAATTATACTATTGAATTCAACCAGGATAGCACGATGGTCACCCAAAAGAGGCTCAAAAACCTTCACACCGGAGTTAGATAGATTTGCACTTTTCATAACATAGTCCACTTTTGAAATAGATGTATGACCTGTAATGTCAGTGAATACCCTCGTAGGTTCATCAGACGAAATAGCCAAATCAAAACAATCCATCAAGTCTATAAGTAGCTTACGTTTATTACATTCAGTCTTCAGGTAATTGACGTTCAGGTCACCACACACAATGATACTGTCAACCAAATTCGAACAATAGTCTAGAGCATCTGATAATCTATCCAAAAAAAACTTGGAAATCACCGGAACCCGGCCGATAAACACTAATAATACCAATCCGAGTGACTTTGGCCAACACAATAATTCCGCACATTTCACAATGCATCTGGTCGGAAAATTCAGACACATACAAAGATTTCGATTTAATTCCAGCTTTGAGATAAATCATCGACCCTCCATGTTCCCGATAAGGGCGGCAATAATAGTCAGCTAAAATATAGCCAGGTAGAGATAAGTACGGTCTTAGAGTTGATCCCGAGAAAGTAGATGCAATTACGAGAATTTCTGTTCCACGAACCGTTAAAGAAGTTAGATCTTTCATTGGTCTTGCATCTTGGTACAGGCGTTTTGTGCCAAACTTTTCTGCTGTACTTTCTCCGCTTACTCAACTTCTACGGAAGAATAGTAAATTTGTATGGAGCTCGGAATGTGATAGTGCTTTCAAAACTGTTAAGGAGTGTTTAGTTAGCGCCCCACTGTTAAGTTGTCCAGATTTTTCTTTGCCTTTCACTGTTCAGACTGATAGTAGTGATTTTGGTTTAGGAGCAGTTCTTAGTCAACAGACTTCAGACGGTGAAAAAGTAGTTTGCTATCTTAGTCGGTCGTTAACTAAGGCAGAGCGCAAATACTCAACGACGGAAAAAGAGTTATGTGTAGTTTGGTCGTTGTTGTCCCAGATTATCTTTCACGTTCTGTACCTGTGGCCGATTGTGATGCTGTTGATACTTCTTCCTCTAGTTTAGAAGACTTCTCCTCTACGAAAGATAAGTTTTATCTTAAATTAAGATCACTTATAGCGGAAAATCCATTAAAATATCCTAAGTGGCGTCTCGAGAATGATAAGATATTGAAGTATGTGAAGAGTAGCTTTCCAGAATTGTTACGAGAAGACTATGATAGGTGGAAAATTTTGGTTCCTAAAGAATTTCGCAGTAAACTCATTTGTGACATACATTCGAAACCTACGACTGGTCATCCAGGTGTTTTTAAAACGTATCATAGGATTTGTGAGAGATTTTATTGGCCTAAAATGAGATGTGACATATCTAATTTCATTAAGAAGTGTAGTGTCTGCATTGGACATAAAGCTGTTCAGAAACCACCGGCTGGATACCTAGGTAAACGACCTTGTCTTTCGCGTCCATTTCAAACGTTGAGTATCGATCTTGTGGGACCTCTCCCTAGGTCGACAAAAGGTTATAAATATATTTTGTTGATATGTGATTTGTACTGTCGGTTCCCTTGCGGAATGCCACTGTTCCGAAGATTTGTGAATATTTGGAAAATGAAGTATTTCTGCTTTTCGGCGTACCCCAATACTTGATCGCGGACAACGGAGCTCAGTTCAAAAGTAAAAAGTTCATGGATTTATGTAAGAAATATCAAACCAAGATTTTCTTCAATGCTCTTTACCATCCTCAAAATAATCCGACAGAGCGCAGTAATCGCGTCGTGAAAACTATGCTTTCCTGTTACATCCAGGATAATCATCGAAAATGGGATTTATTCTTGCCATCAGTAAGTTGTGCGATACGTACTTTAGTTCATGAGGTTACTGGGTATACACCATATTTCGTTGTATTTGGTAAAACTCATATTCTTTCGGGTGAGACTCATAAAGAGCTTTCTTTGAACGAGGAGAATTTGGACATCGAACGATCTGAAGTTCATCCATCGCGATCTAAAGAGCTCAATAAAATTTATGAATCCGTAAAGAAAAGGCTCAAGGATGCTTACGATAGAGTTAGTCGTAGGTATAATTTGAGAAGACGACCTGTTACTTATGGTGTGGGTGATACAGTGTGGCATAAAAATCATTCTCTATCCGATAAAAGTAGGTATTTTGCGTCAAAGTTGAGTCCTAAATATATTGGTCCTTTCAAGGTTAAGAAGAAAACGGGAACATGTACCTATGAGTTGATTGACGAGTTTGGAAAATTGGCTGGAACTTGGCACGTTAACGATCTTAAACCAGCTCCAGATCAGTTCAGAATGGCTTGGTTGCTGATGCTAGAAATGTTCATTATTCTTTGCACATTTTCGATCTTTGTTGCTTTATATTGATCATTTTGGTTGAAGCAAATATTCATTACCTACCCGGATTTGACGATTTTTGTATTGCTTAGGATATTTTCATATTTCGCGACTAATACTTTCGAGTTGCATATTTTTCTCTAGTTGCTGAAGACACCTATGTGTTCCGAGGCCTTCATATTTCTTTATTTATATATACGTATTTTTGCTTTTCCTATAAAAAAAAAGTAATAATATATTATTACTTTTCTGATTGGTTGGGGTGGAGTTGTTACAGGTTTGAAATCGTTTTTCGATCCATAAATTTGGCGGATGCAATATTTTGGATTCTGCGTAGATAGCGGGGTGAAAGTTCTGTCAGAAATTAATCAATTGAGATACGTGTGTCAACTCAAAAGGATAGAAATTGAAGTTAATGAATTTATTGGATTTATTGTTATCAATCAGCGGGGCTGGATTCTTCCTTTTGGAGTAATTAACCTTTTTACCATTTTGGATAAGTCGCAGACTTACTTTTTGGATAGGTCACGGACCTTTTTGGAATTTTGGTGGTAAAATAACCGTCGCTGACGGGATTCAAACGCACGTCACACAAAGCCATTTAACATCCGTGTATCACACAGGTAAATGAAGGACTCTTTCGCTTTTACGCCGATTATATCTGAAATTTCCCCTTTAAAGGCTTTTTAGGTCACGGATTAATCCACGGACCTTGTTTCGAGTACCAACCTTGAGGTGAGGACTTTTGGAGTGGTTACGCTCAGATTTGGGCCCCCACGGAGTCCATTTGGCTAACCGACGAGATCACGATCTACGTGAGCCTTCGACAGACTATTCAGGCTGAGTACTATAATACTATATACTCAAAAATTGGTTTCACTTTTATTTCTTATTCTGAATTTAATGACCGTTTCAATTCACATATGTATATATTATTTGTGAATGAATGCTAGCAATCATAAACACCTTTTGACACTATTTATATACTTTGAAACCGTATATAACGTATAGCATAGCTCATTCTTATACGAATATCCCATTTTATGTCATTAAAATCATTCTAAATAGTTTCTCGAAGTGTTATTGTTTGATGGTTTTCCCCTTATCTGCTATTTTCAAGAGTTTGAATATTTAAAAGAAAAACCATCTGGCGCCCGCAAAATTGTTGATAATTAATTAACCCACTCCCTTCTCCACAGCTCAAGTCGCGTGCTGTACTCTTGAAAATAAAATCAGTTTGTATGTCAATTTCGAGAAACGGATTAGAAATCAAATTTACAGGTTGCAATTTTCCAGGAAAAACAAATAAATCAAAGTAAGTTTTTATATCACAATGAATAAGAGGAAACTAAAATAAAAAATAGCAATAACTTCAGAAATAACAAGGGAAAATGATAATCGTTTTCAAACAGAATAAACTAAAAGGATTGTTGAAACATAATTATCTTCGTCTATGCGACGTTCAGCTTTTTCTTCAGGTCATCGTATTTTTCCCATTCACCACGTAATCTCTTAGCAAAAGCCACAAAATGACCCACAGAGTTTTTTCCTTCTCCAATGATTTCTATTACACATCTCAGACAGTAGGTTTTCTCCTGTATATGTATATCATTATATAGGTATATCAGAGAGTTTACATTTTATATCATATCCCTTTTCATCCGTCCATTCAAGAAATATCAGGAAATACAGTTTGTAATTTATTTCCTTTGAATTGCTTTTGCATTCTGACCAGAATAATTTTTTTCCTTCAAGTGAAAAATTAGTATTTGTTTCAAAATAACACACTGAAATTGAAACCGTTTTAATTAATTCTTTAGATTTACACACAGTGCATAGTACTTCAGTAGTTGCAAAAGTTCCTCTCCATGAGTTTTTTTCACAATTTTACCCCGGAGCTCATATACTTGAGCACTAATTTTTCCTGTAACAAGCTTTTGCAGAATACGCAAAAGAAAGTTATCAGTAGTAGTCCGTTCAACATCACACCAGTTCTCTATTATGGAATTGAACTCAGATAAATCACAATATGCTGTACATAGAATTTGCAGGAGACAATCTATCGCACAAGTGTTGGTTATAATATATTTCGAATTATCAATTTCAATCGGCTCCAAATCACTTGCGTTAGCATTTGTCAAAAAACCAATTGGAATCATCTGAGATTTATCTGCAAGATTGATAAAAGCCCATGCCTTTTGCGGTTCCAAATATGATTTCCTAGGGCGATTTTTCTTCACAATGCCCTCACCGCGCCATTTTTCCCCTGACATTTTTTCTTCTATTTTTTAGGATTGGCGTCATGACGGCTGTAAATTATGTAAATTATTGCCTCTTTGGACAGCCGTCATGACGCCGATCCTAAAAAATAGTGGAACAGTTTGTTCCAGTGCAAGTGTTGAAAGTAATTTTCATAATATAAAAAATAGCATATTTCATAACTTCCAACTTCCTATTAGAGTAGATGACATGGTCAAGAGACATATAGATAGTTTAGAAGGAATTATATCATCAAACATAGCTCTTGATGTAACGCTGAAAAAACAAGCCGATGCGCCGATATGTAATATTATAACAAAAACTTTGGAGCTATCAAGAAGCAGTGAAAAATTATCTTTAGAAACAAAAATGTCAATGGATATTTGGCGCGGTGGCCGGTGAGGACATTGTAAAGAAAAATCGCCATAGGAAATCATATTTGGATCAATCTTGCAGATAAATCTCAAATAATTCCAATTGGTATTTTGAGAAATGCTAACGCAAGTGATTTGGATCCGATTAAAATTAATAATTCGAAATATATTATTACCAACACTTGTGCGATAGATTGTCTCCTGCAAATTCTATGTACAGCATATTGTGATTCCTCTGAGTTCAATTCCAAAATAGAGAACTGGTGTGAAGTTGAACGGACCACTACTGATAATTTTCTTTTGCGTATTCTGCAAAAGCTTGTTATAGGAAAAATTATTGAACAAGTATATGAGCTCCTGGGTAAAATTGTGAAAAAAACTCATGGAGAGAAACTTTTGCAACTACTGAAGTACTATGCACTGTGCGTAAATCTAAAGAATTAATTAAAACGGCTTCAATTCCAGTGTGTTATTTTGAAACAAATCCTCATCTTCCACTTGAAGGAAAAAAATTATTCTGTTCAGAATGCAAAAGCAATTCAAAGGAAATAAATTACAAACTGTATTTCCTGATATTCCTTGAATGGACGGATGAAAAGGGATATGATATAAAATGTAAACTCTCTGATATACCTAATGATATACATAAACAGAAGAAAACCCGCTGTCTGAGAGGTGTAATAGAAATCATTGGAGGAGAAAAAAACTCTGTGGGTCATTTTGTGGCTTTCGCTTTCGCCTTTTAGTTTATTCTGTTTGAAAACGATTATCCTTTTCTCTTGTTATTTCTGAAGTTATTGCTATTTTTTATTTTAGTTTCCTCTTATTCATTGTGATATAAAAACTTACTTTGATTTCTTTGTTTTTCCTGGAAAATATCATATTCACGCCCCACAAAAATTCTATAGATATGCCAATTTATCTGCGACGTACACAACTTATCCAGAGAAATGTTTATACATATGAATACGGAGTCTCATGCCAACTTACACCAGCTGCATATAGGCTAATCATCGACTTTTTAAGTACTGTCGAAGATAATTTTACTTCAGCATTAATCAGCATTTAGCTAGCATTAAGTTTCGTTAGCATTTCGAAGAAAAATGCTATCGCACATACGTTGGCCCGGAAAATTATTCAATGACCGATATTTCCACTACGGTCGAAGATATTTCGATTTTTTTTTCAGCATTCATCAGCATTTAGCTAGCATTAAGTTTCGTTAGCATTTCGAAGAAAAATGCTATCGCACATAAGTTGGCCCGGAAAATTATTCAATGACCGATATTTCCACTACGGTCGAAAATATTTCAATTTTTTTTTCAGCGTCTATCAGCATTTCGCTAGCATTAATTTTTTTCAGCATTTCGATGAAAAATGCCGATGTCTCCGGGCTGCACATAAGTTGGCCCGGGAAATTCAACCTTCAATTTTTCCACTACGGTTACAGATATTTCGATTTTTTTTTCAGCATTCATCAGCATTTCGCTAGCATTAATCTTTGTCAGCATTTCGATGAAAAATGCCGATGTCTCCGGGCTGCACATAAGTTGGCCCGGAAAATTCAATCATCGATTTTTCCACCACTAGCGAAGATAATTAATTTTTTTCTACAGCATTTATCAGCATTTAGCTAGCATTTACCGTATAATTTTTTTCTAAGAAATGCTGAAACTTCCGGGCCAACTTGATAGACCTTGAAACCTGGCATTAAATCAAAAATTAAAAATGCATATTTTCATACCGCCATTTGTCGAAGCGACAGATCACTACCGTAAGCGACAAAAAAGCACACTAACCCTTCCTGATCCCCACTGCGCTCCCGACAGCTCTTCTTTGTAGCCACTTTTTGGCCAAGTCGAGACGACTGAAAAAATTTTCCGTAATTGTTGTAGTTTTACAACGTCACTCTGTTAACAGATCACTATTGTTACGAGTTTTTTTGATGGCAGCTTCAAGTTCAGGTATGTGTAGATAATTTTAGAACTTTGGATGAATAAAAACTTACATAGAATAATAATTAATTCTTGTTGATGTTGTCTATGATTGAATCTTTAAATTTTTATCGTATTCCCAGAATCATGAAGGATTTCAGTTATGTTCCAAGGCCGTCCAAAGTTTGATATTTACATTTCTGCGAAGGTTGATCCATGCTCATTTTAGAATCATGAAAATTCGTTGCCCATATTCTGCCTTTTTTCAGAAAAATCAATTTTAGGCATCGAGGTGGGCACCCATTGATAATCGATTTTCATCAAAATTTATTTCTCCTTTAGTAACGACTTCGAGCGCAATTATTTTTAAAGGAAAAGAGCTCATAGATATAATGAGGAGTTGCGGTAACAGTTAAATTGAAAAAAAAATTGATTATTTGAACGAAGAAATGAAAAAAAAACGTACGAAATGTAATGCAGAGCAGGAAAAAGGAGCTCCTGAAAAAAATAGTGATTTACGTAACAAGTCCGGAAAATAGGGTTTTTTTGGACGAATAGACAAGATTCTAGGACGAGCCGGAGGCGAGTCCTGGAAGTCTGTGAGTCCAAAAAAACTATTTCCGGGCGTGTTGCGTACAATATTTTTTCGGCAACCGTGAAGAATTACAAATCAATGAGATGACACATCTCTTTATTGATTTTGATTCATATTTGAATTAAACAGATCACAGAACAGAACTGTCATCCGTTATTTCGTTGCTATTGTGATGATCATAACAATGACAACAACGACGTGTTTTTCCGGCCTAGGCCGGGAAGTACGTACTTTCCGGCCTAGGCCGGGAAATGCTACTTTCTCAAAGAAAAAGCGTCCGGGAAATGGGTACTTCCCGGACGGTTGCCGAAAAAATATATTTGAAGGCAGAGTATGAGTCTCATTACACAGAAGCACGAGGAATGGTTGTACGTTTCCAAAATTACAAAAAAGAATGACTGGAGAGGTCGAATTCGTTTCCTAGTATAACTGAGAAAAGGCTTGGTCGTCCTTAAGTTACCTATGATGATCGCTCAGAGAGATGAGAGAACAAAATGGTTTAAGAGGGGCCTATACCGTTCTGACGTTCAGTTCAAAACGCGATTCGGGATTTCTCACGATAGAGACCACCGATTTATATGGGGTTTTCACTGTTATTCAATTTGAAGAGTTCTTCAAGTCGGAAAGTTAATAATTTTTTTTTTCGTCGAGTGAAAAAAAAAATAAATTTTTTTTTCCCTTCTTAGTGACTCTATATGCATAATTCTAACTTTCCGACCTAGATTATTTTTTTTTTATGAATTCCCACAAAAAATTTAACACAAAAAGTTTTCTCCAATCGCTCAAAAACCGATTTCAGTAAAATTAAAATCAAACTATCGCAAAGTGCTGCCACCTAATCGACGAACTTAGCTATTTCCATCTTCTACTGATCGTTCCATCTATCTGGCAATACTGCACATTTTAGGATGCACTTTGGGGTCTCGTCTCGGTGAATCCTAAAGGCAAATATTTATTGTTTTATTGCAAGGCGTCTGGTATCAGTTAAAAGTAAAAGTGTGAAAACATGTGCTATATTATTTCTGTTGGACCAGCAAGCCGAAAGCAAATTGGTTCCGTTTTTAGATCTTGTGACGAGAGACGGGATTCGTGAATTTTCACTGGATTTCTTTTTTCTTGTGATTGGGAGTGTTGTGTTATTTTTTTTAATTACTTTGGAGATGAGTAGGAAATTTGATGATAAACGCAAAAATCTTTGCGCACATCGCCGTCGTTGAAAATTAGCTCAACGGAAGAGATTCCAAAAGTAAGTGGGTAATTATTCGACTTTAGTTTCAGTTTTCATGGAAAGTTTCAGTTTCAGAATAATAGACAAAGAAGAAAGCGTTCAGCAGAATGAAAAGGATTGCTGATGATTTGGCTTGTAATTTAAAACAAGAAACGGTTTCAACTACATTAACTTGCGGGTGAGAAATTTTGTTATAACTGGAAAGGTGCTGTTCCATTGCGCGAACCTAACTCGCGCAACGGTTTCGCGAAACAAAATTCGCGAAAGCGGTATCCACATCGCGAAATTGGTTTCGCGAAACAGTTGCGCGAGTCAGTTTCGCGCAATGGAACAGCACCTGAATAGATGTCCAGTCCAAGTCGAATTACCAAATATCTTATACATATTACTTATTATTTTCACTTTGTCTCATCCGAAACAGTTTGTTTTCTATAAGCATATTTTTAGATCTTGATCGGGAAACCTATTATTGTGGAAGGAAGGAGATTGGTGGATGTCCGTTTTTTGTTCAAACAAATTGCTGATTTGTGCAAGCACTTTGACTGCTCATTTTCTGATATGGACTTGATACAGAAAATAAGGAAAGGTTTGAGTTCCCAATTTGTATTCCAATGCCGGATGTGTAACATTCAGAAGAAATTGAACACTATAAATGGGAGTGGAGGTATTACGAATAACATAAATATATGTAGAAAATGATGATATGGGATCATCAGCTGAGAAGGCAGCTACCTATATAATTGAAAGAAATAGGACACAAATCATTTGCCATTATAAATAATGACAAATGAAATGTGAATACGAACTAGGTCTCCGATACTGTTCACCCTACCAGACCGAATGGTCTAACGTCAATTGAGAATCGCACCGACTGCAGTTTCGTCCTATTTAGGACTCATCAGGGTGGAATATCCCAAAGTCGACTCAATCACATTTTTTTTTACTGTAGGTTCATATGTGGATGATTTTTTCCGAATCTTACAACCAAAACAGAAATTCGCAATAAATTCGTACAACCAAGAAGGTGATATATTCTTATTTTGTTCCTTCACATCTGCCAACACAGGTAACATCCTGTCTCTTGTACTTCCTTCAGCTAAAATCAATATTATAGACCGCAACCTTGAAAGTGGGAATTCCCTTAGTTATAGGGAATTCCCAATTATTTCTTTCCATCTGGTAGGGCCGCTGTCCTATGAATTTACAGTGTTGTCGGCAGTTTCGTAAATAATTCCATTTCATTCGTGAATATCCGATGGTATTCGACAAATTCCGCCGTCCGCTTGGTAAAGGCTGTACGTAACAGAAATCTCGCATGTGGAAGAAAAGGGCGGTAAATACGAGGAATGTCTGAGATATCTTCGGACGTACTGAAAATCGACGATTTCTTAGGGATGGTGAGGGGTGAGAGGTAGGTAGACTTTGACGTACGCTAAGAAAGCTGGGCACTATAAACCCCTCTTAAAACCGAGTTTAAAACTAAAGAACTTAAGGATATGGCTCACGTATCTGTATTGACACAACAACAAAGATTAGTCTAAGGTCAGAAAGGTAAGTACATGCATCAAAAATTCTTCATGAAATATCTTCTACGTCTCCAAAACGGGTCACTAAATATAGAAATGCCTTTATATCTTCGTTGGACTCACAACCAAAATCTATGCCTGGCTAAGATGCTCTAGAGTCTAGAGTCTAGCTGCTTTGATAGCAGCAAAGTTATCTCAACATCAATATGGAGCTGTGAGGGATAGTGCTCCTCAAATATTCCCTTCGTAGAAGACTGTACAAGCAGCAAAAAGCAGCAAAGAAGCTCTGGTATCCAAATAATATATACGTGTTACAGAAACTGTTGCCTGCGTCAAGGGCAGATTTACGAGGATGGGTGTACGGGGGGTAAATACCCCCCCCCCATGATTATCGAAGACCTTAGAAAAAGGTGGTGCACATACAATATTTCATACATTGTGTACCTGATTTAATGGTTTTCAATCGTTATTACCCTCACTCAAGATCGTTATTAACCCTCCCATGAAAAATAGCTATATCCGCCCTTGGCTAGCGTCCCACTACAGGATTTGAGAAGACTTGGAGTCATCAGAATATTCCAGTGTTTCCGATTTATCCGAATAATGAATCGAAATCATCATCCAAAAAGTCTTTAATTGTGTTATGAAGTGTGATTACATTAATTCCGATGTTAATAAATATTTGTAGGATCCAAAATTCCTTTTACCTTTACCAATAAAATATAAAAATAATAATATATGTAAAGTACGACATCACCGTACTTCAGATAATGTTCTATAAACCTTTTTGTCTATGTTTCTTTATTTATGATTATGTACCAATTGATCATTTGTAACTATAGTAATAAGTTGTTCATTTGTTGATTCCGGTTCGTATTGTCTGATATTTTGTATTTCATCATTACAGGTATGTATTTAGTTATAAAGTTATTCATGTTATCAAAATAAATCATCATTACAGATGCAATCCTAAATCATTTCACGAATTGGAGTCTTACAAATACAAAATATCAAATTTTGACATTTTGCCATGTCAAAATACAAACTTTTCATAGTGGCCGAAGCCAGCAATATGAATGAGAAAAATACAGTTTTGAACCTGAAAAGGATAAAAGCAGCAGATGAGGAGACTTGGTATAGTTTTCCCAATGAATTCCAAGGAATGATTAACCATAGAGAATTGGCCGATGTTCAATGTGTAAAATCAGCTGTCAATTCAATAAAATCAAGAGGACAGTTCAGAAATATTAATATCCTTTTTTCATCGGAACTAGAGAAAATTTATAAAGATGATGCAGGTAATTTTGTTTTCAATGAATATATGTTGGAGGAGTACCAAACATTGCCTTCTGCACAACCATCTGAAATGAGCGCAAGTGCCGCAAGTTATACTGAACTTGTAGCTTGTATGAAGAAATTGGCTGTGGATAAAGATGAATCTTTGAGAGAGATTATGAAGCACTTTTCAATAGAAAAATTTTCTACCAGGAATAAAAATGTTGAAGCTTGGGTAAATAGTTTTGAAAAAGAAGCAAATCGATTTCTTTTAAATGGGCCAAAACTTATAGAAGCGTTCCGCTTATGTCTAGATGCATCAATGAACGATTGGTTTCTGAATGCTCAGAGAAGGTTAGGATTAGAAACAGCCTGGAATTTATGGAAAGAAGATTTAATTTCGACATTTAGCGATTTGTCTTGGAAACAAATCAGATATGCTTATAACTTTCGGTATTTATTTGGTTCCTATGTAGAATTCGTAGTAAAAAAAGAAAGAATATTGCTCGAACTCGATCATGAGATTCCAGAAGGGATAAAACTTAATCTCATTGTATTAGGTCTTCCCACTCAAATTCAAAATTCTTTTAATCGAAGCTCTGTTCTGACTGTTAGAGATTTGATAAGAAAACTGAAGAAATTCGAAGGTGAAAGTCCTAAACAAGTTTATAATAATGAAGAAACCAGTTCAAAAAAGGATGTAAGTTCGAGTATTCCACTGAAAATGAACAAGCCACCTTCCATTGTAAAATCTTCGACTGAGAAGAAACCCTGTTCCATTTGCGAAAGAAATGCCAAAGGAAAACGGTATCATTCTGAAAATTCATGTTGGTTTAGAGAAAAAAATTCGGGTGTCGTAAAAATGGTAAATAATGTAGAAATAGAATCTGATTTGAATGAATTTATTACCGATCAAAAAAACTAATGTTGTTACCACTGATCAAAGTCGATGTACTCATTAATGAAAAAATCAATTGTGAAGGGATATATGATCCCGGTTCAAATATTTCGTTAGTAAATTATAACCTTTTACAAAAATATAATGTTCCTATAATAAAAATTAATGAGAGCAAATTTTGTATGGTCAGTGGTATTGGTAAAGTTGATGGAGCTGTTTTACTTAAAGTACAAATAATGAATATTTGCCGAACAGTATTAGTTTTCGTCATAAGAAGTGATACTTTTCATAATGAATTTTTAATTGGTCTAGATTTAGTGAAAGTTTTTGGACTATGTCAAAATCAAAAACTTGAAATCTCTCAGGACATTTCCGAACTTTCGAAATCTGATGTGGAGATTGCAAATTTTAATCTAAAAAACTCTTCGAATTCAACATATTTTAATATAAATGATTCTGCTCAAGTAAATTTCAATGAATATATTAATGTAGATGATTTCTCTGCTAATTTGGATCATTTAGGAAGAAATGAAAAAATGGCCATCGAGAGTATTATAAATAAATATTCAGCAGTTTTTGCAAAAGATAAATTTGATATTGGTTCAGTATCAGATCATGAAGCTACTATAAAATTAATGGAACATAAATACGTATCTAGAAAACCGTATAGATGTTCAATTGATGATCAAAAAGAAATAGATTCACAAATTTCTAAATTATTATCGTCAAATCTTATTGAGGAATCAACCTCTCCTTTTGCAGCACCTGTTACTCTTGTTTATAAAAAAGGAGAAAATAAAAAAAATAGATTATGTATCGATTTTACAGCCCTTAATAAACTAGTTGTACCAGAAAGCCATCCATTTCCTCTAATAGATGATTTGATTGTAAAAACTAGAGATTGTAAGTGGTTTTCTGTATTAGACATAAACAGTGCTTTTTGGTCTATTCCTCTTCGTAGCAAAGACTATTATAAAACGGGTTTTGTTACACAAAATGGGCATTATAATTGGAAATGTCTACCTTTTGGTTTAAAAACTGCTCCAGCTATTTTTCAGAGAATCTTAAGAAATATTATTCGTCGAAATGGCTTGGATGAGTTTTGCATTAATTACATTGATGACATATTAATATTTTCTTCAACATTTGAAGAACACTTATGTCATATAGATAAATTATTACAAGCAATTTCTAAGGAAGGATTCCGACTAAAACTTTTGAAATGTAATTTTGCCAAAAACAGTGTGAAATATCTTGGTCATATAATTGAAAATAACATAACAAAACCTATTAATGATAACGTCATTCCAATCAAGGAGTTTCCAATTCCACAAAATAAAAAAAACATTAGGCAATTTTTAGGTAAAGTTAATTTTTATCGTAAATATATTCCTAATATTTCCCAAATTTTAGAACCTTTCCATAATTTACTTCGGAAAAATGTTAATTTTGAGTGGACTTCAGATTGTGAGAGAAGTTTCAAATTAATAAAGGATTATCTTTGTTCGGAACCATGTTTGGCAATTTTTAATCCTCGAAGAGACACTATTGTGCAAACTGATGCTAGTATAATTGGCATAGGAGCAATTTTAAAGCAAAAACAGGAGGATGGAACCTATAAACCCGTAGCCTATTTTTCAAAAAAATTAAATGAAGTTCAAAAACGTAAAAAAGCTGTATTCTTAGAATGTCTAGCCATAAAGGAATCATTAAGATACTGGCATTACTGGCTTATAAATATGAACTTTGAAGTTCATACAGACCATAAACCTTTGGAAAATCTTAATATTCACTCTCAGACTGATGAAGAATTCAGACATATGATGTTTTATCTATCTCAATATAATTTCAAAGTGAAATATGTGCCAGGAAATTTTAACTCGGAAGCAGATTGTTTATCTCGCAATCCTGTTCTAGATTCCTCAACTTTGGCGGAGAACTTCAAAATTGTTAATTTTATCGAATTGAATGATATAATGAAAGATCAAATCAATATTGAAAATAGTTTACCGTCTAATATCCGTATTATAAAAAAAGGCAATATTCTTTATACTCAACGTAAAAACTACTATAAAATAATAATTTCTCCAGAATTCTGTCGTAATATAATAAAACAAATTCATGATAAATTTGGTCATATCGTTCCGAAACAAATCGAATTGAAATTATCACCATTTTACTTCTGTAGTAATTTAAGAAAGTTAATAACTGATTTTTGTCATTCTTGTACAGTTTGCATAAAGAATAAATCACGTATTCCATTTATTTATGGCTATCTCTCCCAATTAGGACCGGCTAAAAGTCCTTATGAGTATATGTCTTTAGATACTGTGGGAGGCTTTGGTGGAAACAACTCTCCTAAAAAGTATCTCCACATACTTGTGGATCATTTTACTCGATATGCGTTTATTCATACATCCAAAACCCAAAAAGCTCATGATTTCATAACACTTTTGAATAGGCTTCTGAATAAAAAGATCAAAATAGAAACACTATTAACTGATCAATACAGTGGTATTAATTCTAGAGAATTCAAATTGTTTCTGAAGAAAAATTGTGTAAATCTTATATTTACTGCTGTGGACTGTCCATTTTCTAACGGTTTGAATGAGAGGCTAAATCAAACTTTAGTTAACCGTATTAGATGTAAAATCAATGAAGACTCCTCTCGTTTGAATCGTCCATGGTCTGTCATAGCAGAAGAATGTGTAAAAGAATATAACAATACCGTTCACACCTCTACGCAATTCAGCCCTAATTATTTATTAAACAATATTGATATAAAAATTGTACCAGATTGCTGTAAAGTTGAGAGAGATCTGGATAAAGATAGGAAAAGAGCTTTAGAAAATTCCCAGAAAATTCACGATTTTAATAAAACTAGAATAGACAAAGTTCGTAAATACCCCACTTTTGATGTAGGTGACTTTGTTTTTGTGTCGCATGGAAATTGTTTAAATCGAAATAAATTAGATGAAATTCGAACTGGTCCGTTTAAGATTTTGGAAAAATTTTCAAATTCTATTTATAAAATTGATTCAGGTATAAATAAAGCTGAATCAAATTTTTTCCATGTATCCAAACTTTATCCAGTTTTCTCTGATACTCCGGAGTAGCCTCTGGGTGTGGGGATGTAAAGTACGACATCACCGTACATCAGATAATGTTCTATAAACCTTTTTGTCTATGTTTCTTTATTTATGATTATGTACCAATTGATCATTTGTAACTATAGTAATAAGTTGTTCATTTGTTGATTCCGGTTCGTATTGTCTGATATTTTGTATTTCATCATTACAGGTATGTATTTAGTTATAAAGTTATTCATGTTATCAAAATAAATCATCATTACAGATGCAATCCTAAATCATTTCACGAATTGGAGTCTTACATATATTGTATTTTCAAACTAAATGAACACCTAAATATTTAATGCCAGGTTTCAAGGTATTCTGCCCCACTGTGCGACGGTTAGAAAACCCGGAGTACTCTAAATTTAAAATTGTTTTTCATGGTTCTATGATCCATGTATCCGCCAAAACGACATTGCAAATTGCAACTCTATGACACAGCTGTCTTGATTGAAGTTATTGTTGTTACCATAGATGCATAAAAACTCTGGAGTAACGACTGCTAACTAAAAATCGTACCCAAACTTGTAGATCAAAACGGCACCCTAGATTGAAGATCAGGTTCTACTTCCGGAATAATCCGCAACATTTCACGGTCGTGAAGCTTTTGCGTAGTATTAAGATATTGGTGCCCAAAATTTTTTTTAATTATCTAAATTGAACATTTCATAAAAGAAATTTTCGGTAAAATTACTTATTTCGATGAGTTCTATCACCCGCAAAAAAAAGCGTCGTCACCTTAAAATACACCCTGTATTTATTGCTATGAAAAAAGCACAGAAAATGTTTAGTTACTTATTTGTAACCAGAAATAAAGCTTCGACTGGGCTTCCAAGGCGTCCTTTGATGTCGATAATTCTTCTCTACATGTTTTTCTTTAATTCTCGTGGTGATAAGAATTTGAATAGCAGTCTGAGCAGTCCATTCTTCTCTCAAAGAGAGTTCTTCTATAATCAACAATATTGACCAAACCACTAATAGTTTCAATTTTCAGACAATACTTTTTCATTTCAGATTCTGTCCATGAAACCCCTTCGAGCGACAGCGGGGGAGAAAGGCAGTTTCCCATATTCATGAATCGGCTGATTCACGCCTAAGTAAATATCATGCCCGGTGGGAGATCCATCGTCAAACCTCAGACACTATTTCCCGATGATTTACCGTTTCCATTCGTACGAATAGGTCTGCAAAGGCAATCAACAGGGCCAGTCACGTGGCGCGGGCGAGAAAACATTCAATACGGGGTTGCCGGTATTTGGGACACGTGCAGGGGCTATTTACAAATTGCCGGCGGTGTGATGCGGATTGAAATAGAGGACCCCCAGGCTGTACGGTGGGCCGGAGCCGTGTATCAAGGCTACTGACGTACGTACCCTGTTTGTGCATAAAACGATGCACGAGTCGATAATGCCTCTTTGAAACAATTACTTCGATTATCCGCTCTATTGGATTTTATTCAATAGAAACTGTGATTGATACGCGGCAGCTATATGGAGACGTTTAGGGGACGATTGAAGTCGAGTTCTCTGACTTTAATAACTTTTTCCATATGCATAAGTGACTATAGAGTTCCTCATTAATATTTTTCTCATGCAAGGGTCACACTTTTCCTTCATCAGTTTTGCCACAGCAACTCCTAGCGACTCATGCGTTCAGTGGATGGGTTAAATACCTGGGGGCAACCTCATCACCTTAGTTCACTGGAATTCAAGAGATTTTCTAAACTCAAAAAAGATGCAATTTTTGACGGCCAACTTCCAATTGTCCTTCTGCCTATTTCTTGATTACTGCATTTTCCGTTATGATATCTCAAAAATAAATGCTCGCTCTTCACCGTTTGTGGACGCAGGCTGAAATATTTTCTATATTGATATATTTCAACATTTCACAAAAGCTATTACAAAATTAGAAATATTGAACAGTAAATCAACCTCATAAAACAACAAGGCATGTCAAAAACGAAAAATCACAGATGGAAATCACTATCTCAAATACATCTTATATCACAGTTGTGAACTTCCTCTATAGTCTATACTCTATACTATACTACTCTATACAATAATAAATATTTTCTTCAAAAAATCTTTTAAGTTTCATTTTTAACCTACGTAGATTGAGTTCTTTTGTTTCTACAGATAACTTATTATACAACTTCAGCCCAATGAATTATGTGACTCCTGATGTGTCTTCTTGAGTCTGTGCTGAGGTACCATGGAAGAATCAGCCCACGAGAGGTATAGTTGTGTACGTCCCTATGTTTAGAAAATTTTTCTTTATTCTTATGCACATAGCACAGGCTTTCCATCACGAAACAGCTAGTCAGCGTGAGTATACCATTTGTTCGGAATAGGTCTCTGCAAGTATGAGTGGGAGGGACACCTGCAATTGATCTAATCGCCTGTTTCTGCTGTAAGAAAACCTGTTGTAGACCACTTGTACTTCCCCACACTACAATGCCATATGTCGCTAAACTATGAAACTGCGCATAATAAGCTAATACAGCCTTCTTCTCCCCCAGAATTTTCTTTATTCTTTCAACAGCATAATATACTATAGAAGTTGAAATACTCCATTCACTTTTATAATAAAGTATCTTGGTGGGCCATGGTTTAGGTTTATCAAGTTCTTTTACTTAAAACGGACGCAGGTTGACACTCGTGAAAATCAAGCGACATTGCCAAGTCTACTTTCTGATTACTCTTTTTTTAACTTTGTGAATGGAGTTAGTTCTTTTAAGCTTTAACTGTGACACAAGATTCGTAGGATCAATACATTTTCATAATGGAGTATTTCAAGTTGCGCAAAGAGGTATTTAATTGTCCTCTGTAGGCTTATTTCTTGAGAATTTTAAAAAGTGCGGATTTCCATACGTCCGTCTGTTCTAAAAGTTTTTGTATCGGGTTAATGAACTTTCACAAAGTAACGGACTATTCTGTCCATTATTTTTCAGTAAAATTTCAACACTCGGTTCTTGATTTCCGTACAAGAAAATAGCATAACTGAATCTTCCAATCATCATGTTTATACTCGTACACGTGAAATATTTCCACTATTAACAGAAAAAAAGTTTCTTCAATATTCGTCAGATCATTGGAATTATTGAATTCACATAATATTTCCTCAAATTCATTGTTTTCCCAAAGTGAATAAACATTTTGATAAATACGTAATTTCTACGATTTATATGTAGAAACGGCAACGTTGCGTCCATATCTGACAGAAGAATGAGTATAACCTAACATTTTCAAAATATACGCGGTGAAATGTGTCAGAATTCCAGCGCCAACCGGGCGACTTCATAAAAGTGAATGGAGTTTAGTCTTCTACATAGCTCACTTATGTTTTTGTTCCATGTCACACCATCATCCAACACAAACCCCAATAAGCCCACACTATCATGATTTATTGTTTTCCTAGTGGTACCTAAGTATAGGGTGGCGCATGAATCGTGCTACAAAAATAAAACGAAATAACTTTTTTCTGTGTGAGTAATCGGCTTATTTTTTTTTCTATTTAGAAGGTTACTATTTAGATTTATAAAAATGAATACTCGGGATACTGAAAAAATAAATTGGATAGTGCAACGGAACCATGCTTTGCAGTCCGTCATTTCCGTCCAAAGTGAATCAAGTCTGGAGTTTGGCGGTTAAAATTGCCTTATATGGAGTGAATCTAATCCAAAAATGCTTCATGAGACGGAACTGCACCCAGAGCGAGTCACTGTGTGGTGCGCAGTTCCATCAAGATGTTTTGTGGGGCCATACATACTTCTTTGGAGAAAACGAAGAAAACAGTAACTGTCATGGGAATCGTTGAAGATAAAATAAATAAATGTTAATTTTCCTGGTTTCCTGACAATATACCTGACCGACCATCTTCTCAGGTATGAGCTGCCCCCCTCTAGCTGAAACCCTGGGTACGCTCTTGCTAACTCCAATAAAAAGTTTATCCTTCTCAACTTTCCACCATTTTTCTTATACACCTGATAACTGTTTAGGGTCGTTATGCTCAAAAAATTGAGAAATATTTTCATATAATATTTCTTTATTCGATTTCTGCAGACTTTTTATCGGCCGATATATTAGTTGGGTTGGGCTGAAAGTGCGCACACCGAGCCAACTAAACAGTTTGGTTGGTGAACAGGGCGCAGACTATCCAACAGCCGGCCGACTCTTCTCGAACTATGTAGTAGTAACTGACTGTTGAAGCGGTCGCCCAATGAAAATATTGTCCAGAAAAATTATTGCTCTCATCATACTCCGGAGGAGGAAAATCAAAAAGAGATTCCGAGAGTCATAGGCGCCCGCAGGGGGGGCAGGGGAGGCCATGCCCCCCCTTAGATTTTGATGGCCTTAACGTTTCTCAGCACGGCACCTCCATATGCCGAGAGTATTGGGTGCATCCCATTCTCAGTGATAGATTAGTTAGTGGAAAATTTTATACTATGCATTCCAAATCACTTGATTATCCGAAAAAAAGCGAACTAAACTATCGGCCGACTAAACAATCGTCATGTATGCGCAGGCGTGTATGCGCCAATACTGATTAACCAGCCGGCCGATAGTTGGCCGACAGATTAGTTTGAATGTAATTGGGTAGCCCATCAAACTTTTTTATCGGCCGATACTGAATCGCTGTAGTGTGCGCATGCGCATATGCATACCTCTCCATACTGATTAAGAAGCCGGCCAAACTATCGGCCGATAAAAAGTCTGCAGTCTGCGGGTGCCCTTAGTCTACGCCGCCCATATTTTCATTGTAAGTAACTACACATGATGGCTTTTCAATTTCTCCATTTTTGGTAGTAATTTTTGTCATACTCTCATCATGTATGCTACTTATCATCAATATGTCTTTCTTATTACGCCATTTCTGTACCATTATCTTCCTTCTGTATCGAGCAATTGTTTCACCTTTGTTCAACTTATTTTTTATTTCTTTCGGTATTCCTTTTCTGTTTGCTCTCATTGTACCCACAGAGTCTGTTCTTTTTTTTACTAGCTCATCAACCAACTGTATGCTGGTATAATAATTGTCCAAAAACAGACAATTACCTTTTTTGAGCAAAGGATCCATTAGTAATAGGACAATCCTTGAAGTAATTGGTTCATCAGCATAGTTCGGTCCATAATTCGTGTCAGCACACCATTGTTGGCTGCAAATGGAAAAGAAGGTCTCGGAGTACCAACGGATGTCCAGGGCATATCGTCAAAATCAGAGGGCACATTCACATCTTTTATCTCATTACCTTCCAATTCGTCAATGCTGTCTATGTCTGGGCTATACTCCGATGTATTATCTGATTCATCTGAGTCAAGATAAAAATCTACATCACTGCTGTTGTCTAACTCTGAAGTCTGAACTAGACATAATAAAAACGCGACAAATAATTGTTATTATCGTGAACGAAAAGCGCACAAGGCCTACTCCTCAAATGACGAGATCAACACTGCCATCTGCCACACGCAAAGAAGAATGTTTATCTTTCAAAAGCTATAAAAACGAAACACGTGACTTTCGGAAGCCACGATCAGGGATAATGAGTTTAATACACAGGGTGTCCCAGAAGTCCCGCACATCCTTGAGGGGATCGAAAGTGAAAAATATTCTAAGCCCAAATATCCATGTTTGAAATTTTTTGATAAAGTAGTTAATCAGTAATTAATTAATGAAAGTGACCAATCAGGAGCACGCTACACAAGAATGACTAAGCAATTGGGGACGCGAGAGTGAGACGCCAGAGCTGCTGCCGGCTTTTCACGCAGTAAACCGAGACTGGCGTCTCACTTTCGCGTCCCCACTGCTTACTCATTCTTCTGTAGCGCGCTCCTGATTGGTCACTTTCATTAAATAATAACTAATGAACTACGTTATCAAAAAATTTCAAACATGGATATTTGGGATTAGAATATTTTTCACTTTCGATCCCCTCAAGGAAGTGCGGAAGTGCTGTATAGTAGATTTCGTACTGTTCCTCGCAGGCGGATGTATCCGGCCAAACCATCAATGGCCCCGCAAAAAACTTCGTGGCGAATATATCCGTCAAATCCACGGAGCAAGACAAATTTTTTCCCAAATATGTACGTCTTAGCCACTTAAGAGGTTAATAACTGATTAACTACTTCATCAAAAACTTTCAAACATGGATATTTGGGCTTAGAATATTTTTCACTTTCGATCCCCTCAAGGAAGGGCGGGACTTCTGGTCAGCTAGTATATAATATATAACCAGCAAAGTTTTTGGTGTAATTCTTATGAGGATAAATGATATATAGTTCAAGAAGTAAAGCGATCTATTCCAGATTTGAGTGAATGTCTTAAAAATATTACGGAACTGACGAAGAAGAGAGTTCACTAGAATGAGTCATTAATTATAGGTATATGTATTGAGATATATACAGAGTATCTCATTAGTGCAATGAAGTAGATAATCTCATTACTTACGTCAGTTACGGAATAATTTTACTGCAAACGGGGTTGCTCTTGCACTGATATATCAGCCTAAAATAATGGTACAAGGTTTTCATTATCAGAGTGATATGAACTTCAATATGTATTCTCAATGTTCTGATTGCTGGGTGTTTCAAATCTGATGATATGATGGAAAGCGATTTCCATATTGAAGAATTTCAATAAGGATGCTCATTTTTTTCAAATGGCTTCAAATTACTTTTCATACACACCCTTTAAAATGTTTAGTTTTCGAGAAAGATAATTCTTCATCGCTAGAAGTAAATATTTTACAAATCAAAATGTTTCTCGAAATAGATGACCTTGAGTATGCTAGCGATAAAGAATTATTCTTATCATTATAGTGTTTCATCAGCCCTTTTCTCGTGTATGTATACTGTATCCCTGAGGAAATGAAGATCTTCTCTCCAAGAAATTGAAACAATTGATTATATCAAGTGAAGACCTTTTCCAGATTACCTTACAGACGAAAAAAATGATTAAACCCTGATGCTGTGACTCTGGTTATATTATTATACGGAAGATCTATTTTAATTTTTATTAATGTTTTTCTCCAAGTAGAGGAATATCAAATGAACATGAATTACCTGAACCAACGAAATTGTACAAATCAGGCACTAAACAACCCCCTCGGGAGGTGCAATAAATTATTACTGAAATTCTGTATAACTATTATCTTTCACTTCGGCTCTGTTCGATGACTAATAAATGGGTATAACTATAGCCTTATTCACTGGCATATTTAGGGGGGGTCCAGGGGGGGGCCAGCCCCCCCCTGATGTACCTCTGCCCCCCCTGAAAGATTCTAATCAAAAACTACGTATAGGTATCACAAATATACCAGGGGCCGCGCCCCCCCCTGAAAACTGAGGCTAGATGCGCCTATGGCCTTATTTAAGATTGTCGAAAAGGTGCCAGTACTGCCAGTAGAAATGCTTGTATTCACAGGTTTAGTCAGAGTCTCAATGATGAATACAGCAACAGTTTTCAAACAATCTTCTTCAATTCCGCCATGTCCAGGTGCCTTCGTATCTTTGAGTTCATTCATTCCATACTTTTACTCCACTTCCGAATTCAGAGAAGTACTTATTGATCTTCTCCGCTCTTTGATCATCTTTAAGTAATTCGCTATCCAAACATCAATTACATATATGATATATGTAATTATATTTGCCATTAGTCCCCCCCTAATTAGGTAAAGAATAATCCGAGTTATTCAAATTTTGCCTTTATACATGGGCGGATTTAGGGGGGGCCGTGCCCCCCCTAGACGGTATTTTTGTGGAGTATTTTACAGTTATTGTTGATATTTTCTACCCGTCCGCCCCTTGTGCCACACCGCCCCCCTCCCAGAAAAATATCCTGGATCCACCCTTGCCTTTATAGCTTAATTAGCTATTCGGAAATCGAAATAGGGAAGGCTGTGGCAGAAATTGATCATCAAGATTCTTTTAGTTCATGATATATATATATATATATATATATAATGATCTTTTGTTTGAGTAATGAAGGAAGTAACAGTCACGCGACATCTGCATGCCAGTGTACCTATTATGGGAGTGTCTTCTTCCGTCAATATCAAAGTAACAATTTAATGTAGTATGATACATTTCAAACCTTTAATTTCCACAAATGAACAATTCAATGGAACAAATTATAATTTTCAAATGCCCTTCAGTTCATAAAACAAATCCCCCATTTGGTTCTGGATAACAAGACTGATCCTTTAATATGGAACGAATTAAATTCCCAACTTTCTTACCACGAAAGCCTGTATTTTATTCGCTAATCCTTTCGAAACCACATACAGATTATAGGATGCATTTTATTTGTGAATTCTGTTGTGTTCTCGTCCATGTTCTATTATTTGTAAATTTATAGTACAATATTTAAATCTCTGAAACGAGAGGGAGTTAGATTAGTTTCAATTATTTTACATACTGAAAATGTATTCCAGTGACGGTGATGAATCGTAATTTATTTAAAAATACTAATCTTCGATTCAAAATACATTTTGTTCAAGAAAATCATGTTCCATTATTATTGTTTTGCTCTATTTTTTCAGTTAAATGCTGGAAAGGCAAATTTTGTCAAAAATTACGATAAGTTAATAACAAGTTCATTTTGAAAACGCAGTAACTTTTAGGGGTCAGCTAATTGTTTGACCTGCTACACTTGCATGTATTTTTTTTATAGATATATTTCTGTTAATTTAAGTTGTAGACGGTGATTATCCCAATAAAAGATTCAATAAAACATTCTGTTCCACCACAAAAAGGCACTCAAAATAATTATGACGAAAATTATTTTATGTAACCTTTTATTTTATCAGGAAAAAAATCAAAAATAATTGTTTGAACTCCCTGTATGATAATGTTATCAGTTATTTTACATAGTGATTAAGATTAACAAACTTATAATTTTGTGAAAAATAAGTCGATTATCTTTTTAATCTTGATTACGCAGGCCACAGAGTGACAGAGATGGGTCGATTCACAGTCCCCTCTATAGAAGGGTGTGGTCGATTCATAGATTTTACGTAGCTTCAGGAATATTGGCTGAGCTGGCATCGTCGACATTAAAATTTCTGTGAAATAATTCACAAAATGTTGATTAAAAATAAATTCTGATAAATTAATTGAAAGACATTCTTTATGAGATATTTTTGGGATATTGATGAAACTATGTACAAGTTAATAGTGTTTACAAACTAATCTTCAGAAAAATCGTAGAAGAAACTCCTTTTGAGGGGAGAAATATGGCTTGTTAATGGCAGAATTGGCAGATATAATCGGACACAAAGTAAGTGTTTTTGTTAAGAGATATCGTGTTTTATCATTCTTATTCAGATAAGGTTAGTTCTTGAGGATTCCGTAAAAGTATCAACTCAGTTTCAATCGAAAAATATGGACTTTGAGGTATTTGCAGAGAATCGTATGAGGCACGTATTTGGCCCAATTTGTTTTTTAAATGGCTCTATCTCTTCAACAGAGCCGAATTCGGAAAAAGATAAAAAGGTTTCTTTTGGCCTCAAGAATATACAGTTAAAATATATGTACAAGTCTGAAAGACTTGCCCTGCATAAATTATTTTTGGTAATTTAAAGAAAAAGGTGGCCCGAAAATCATATTACATGGCGCCCGTTGAGCAATCAGATTTTATCCGTGCTCATGAAGGAAACCTTTACTGAGTGAGCTAGCTGGTTGTTGTAATCATTGCTAATTTACTCGTGACAAACAAAAAATTTTTTTCGGCAAACTTTGGGGTGGGAATCGAACTCTCCTCTTTCGCAAAAGAGTGTATCGAGTTTTAACCAGATTCATTTTAATTTTATTAATATCCGTTGCCAAGCTACGCTAGTTAATCGAAAGTGGGGAGAGTTTGGTTCCCACCCCATGATTTTTATATTTTGTTTTTGTTTTATAAAGGACCCCGCACTTTTTCTATCTTCTATGGCAAATGGCGTTCCGTCAAGTTTTCTAAAATTTTGGTATAATGTAGTACTCGACCTACTGATCAAAACTGTCCATGGCCCCAACTCAATCCTATGACTAGTTTTCGAGATACAGGGCGTTGAAGTTGAGAATTACCCACTTTTACTACGCCCGTATCTCGGAACAGAATCCAATAAACTTAAAATTTTCGCAAGAAACATTTCATTACATCCCCAGGGAGTAACCATATAGAGGAATATGACCGAAAATCGTTACGAATACAGGGTCATCCATAATTGAACGCATGCCCGATTTTGAAAGTATAAAATATGTCAGTTTCAGAGCGAGAACGTTCACAAAATGAACTTGTTTCGGAAGTGGACTATATTTTATTTCTTTTTGAGAAGCTGGTTCAATATTTTCTTTGAAAGCAACACTGCGGGTTCAATAATCGACAAAAATTGCGTAAAGTATCAAAGTTCAAATATTCAAAACAAGTAAGCATACAAGATAATTCCGACTTACCCTTGGTAGATAAGGGATGCTTGGTAAGATGGTAAGTGAATCTTGGAAACAAAGGAGTCCGGGACGGCTGTATCCTCCCTTAATGAAGCTCTCAATCCTCGGTTGGAGCACTTGATCAATTGTTTTCACTAATATTAAATGTATAGTGAAAAGAAAAATTTGGAAATTATTAATTTCGTAAAATCGTAATAAAATAGTAGGTACGTGTACGTATCAGCGCGTGTCACGATCAGCTGCTGCCGTCTCTCCATCAGTTCCGTCCCATCTGGTCGTAAGGACATTTTTTTTGTGGATCGGAATCGATGGTGAAGAAGGACAGAGTTATTCAGAAATACCTTGTATGTACACAAAAAAAACAATAGGTAGAACAACAACTTTCGCAATGAAATACTTCCTCCATCAACAAAGAAATACCCAATAACATAAGAAACAAAATTATGAACTGCACTGAATGAATCAATTCTACATCCAGAATAAAAAAAAAATGGACCAATCTGAATAAATTCATGAAAGACGAAACATACCCGCCGCGCTGGAAATGCCCAACATTTCCTGAACAATAGCATTTAATTTTTATTATTTTTTTTTTATTATTTTTTTTTGTATAAATTTTTTTTTTTTTTTTTTGTATTTTTTTTGTATTATTAATTTTTCATTGGTAAGGTAAAGGGCAAAGTTTCACTAATGGTCTTCTGAGTTGACCACTCGCAGTTTTCACTAAAGCCACTCGAGCGATACCATCCTTTCCAGGATATAATTCAATGATACGACCCAATGGCCAATTCAACGGAGAAGAGATTTCACTTTTTATTAGAACAACGGAACCTTCTTTAGCATTCATACTCTGCGTAGTCCATTTAGATTTTTGATGGAGAGTGTGTAAATATTCCCGACTCCACCTATTCCAGAAATCGCGATGTAACCTCAATATTAATTGCCATCTAGTTAAACGATTTACATTAATATTCGTGTAATCGGGATCAGGCAGAGCAACTAGAGGTTCCAATGTTAAAAAATGCCCTGGTGTGAGAGCAGTTACGTCATTAGGATCGCTACTTACGGGGCAGAGCGGGCGTGAATTTAAAATCGCTTCTATTCTAATGAATAAGGTATTTAATTCTTCATAGGTGAGAATTTGATCTCCAATGACTCGCATTAAATGAGATTTTGCACTCTTGATATTGGCTTCCCAAATACCACCCATATGGGGTGCCGAAGGTGGATTAAAATGCCACGAGATATTTTCTTTCGCAGATGAGTATTCCATTATTTGTTTCAAGTATTTGGAACTAGCAATGAAATTTGTACCGCAATCAGAGTACACATTTGAACAACGACCTCTTCGAGAAATAAACCTTCGAAAACCCATCAAGAAACATTCAGCTGTAAGATCTGAGAGTAATTCTAGGTGAACGGCTTTAGTAGCACAACAAATGAATAATGCAAGATATGATTTTGTAGTTTTAGCCCCGCGTATCCGAGATGTTTTTATTGTGAATGGACCTGTTAGATCAACTCCAGAGTTTCCGAAAGGTTTTATTCCGGTAACACGAAATTTGGGCAAATTTCCCATCATGGGTTCAAACGCTTTTGGATTCGTTCGGTAGCACTTGTGACATTTTGAGATTACCGAACGTATTATTCTTTTGGCAGAATATATCCAGAACATTTGCATCAAATGAAATAAGGTAGTATTTACACCGGCATGGAGAAAATTAGTATGAATATATGAAATGAGTAATTCAGTGAAGATATGTTTGCTAGGTAAAAATATAGGATGTTTCCCATCGTAATGTAAATTGGAATAAGACAAACGTCCTCCGACACGTATAATGCCGTTTTTATCAATGAAAGGGCTAAGTTTTCTTAAAACTTTGGGAAGATTCCTCGGTGAGGATAGCAATTTTATTTCATTTTTAAGTTCCGTTTGTTGAACTCGTTTAGCAATTTTCAACAAAGCATTATGTATTTCAGATGAGGTAATGGCGGTATTACTGAAAGTTTTCTCATTTTGTGCTTTTAGGTTATTTAGAAATCGAACAATGTAACAGATTATTCTCAGAATTTTATTCAGGGACGTGAATTTGGAAAGCAATGAATCCATGAAATCATTTTCAGGTACAGAAGCTACTAAACAAGTCTGAGAATTCGTTTTCAAATCTTCAAAAATATTATTGTCATGAAATTTATTTTCATTTTGTGAGTAAGTATCAATTTTACTAATTTGATGTATTGGGCCATCAAACCACAACTTGCAAGATAAAAGTGATGAAGGCGATATTCCACGAGTACCAATATCCGCAGGATTATCTTCGGATGGAATATAGAACCATCGTTCAGGGGGAACACTATCTTGAATATAAGCAGTGCGATTTGACACAAAAGACTTCCATTTGTGGGGTGAAGATTTGATCCAAGTTAACGCAACAGTAGAATCAGAAAACGCAAATATATTAGAAATTTTAATATAGTTTTATCAACTTTGTGAGCTGCACAGCAGCGCATAACTCTAAACGAGGTATGGAAAGACTTTTAAGGGGCGCAACTTTCGATTTTGCACATACAAAGAAAGTTTTAAAATGAGTTTCATAGTGTACGCGTATATAAACTACCGCACAATAAGCCAACTCGGATGAATCACAGTATCCCAGTATATCGCATTTATGAGTTAAAATTGATTCGTAATAACGTGGAATTCTTAATGTGGAAAAGCAACTGATCTCTTGTCTGAACTGAAAGAACACATTAGAAATTTCGTCTCCGGGTACACTATCCCATGATTGTCCTTGACACCAAAGAGATTGAATAAGTAGTTTTAAACGTATTGTACAGGGAGTTAGATACCCTAAAGGATCGAAAACACGAGCTACACAAGACAGAATACTCCTTTTTGTGCATAAAGTTGGAATATCTAACGTAGAAAAAGAGAAGCAATCGGACGAGGGATTCCAATTTAAACCTAAAATTTTCCGAAAATGATCTTTTGAGTTTAATTCCAAAGGTCGTACAGTATCTAAAACATGTGCGGGCGGAAGATCCTTCAGAAGGTCACTATTATTACTCTGCCACTTTCTCAGCTCAAACTCGCCTTTTTTAAGCAATGAGATGAGTTGTTCAATTTTTGAAGATGCTCCTTCTAAGGTATCATCTCCACTAGAAATATCATCAACGTATGTATTGTCTTCCAATATTTCCCTTGCCAAACTGAATTCAGGAAAATCCTCAGTCAACTGCTGCAAAGTGCGAATAGCCAAATAAGGACTACAATTTAAACCAAAAGGCAGAGTTTTCAATCGGTATTCCCGTAATGGATCTTGAGGCGAGAATCGCCAGAAAAGTCGAAGATAATTTCTGTGTTCTGCCGAAATTTCAATCATTCTGTACATTTGACGGATATCTGCAAAAAAAACATACCTATACAACCGAAAGTGCAGTATTATTGAAACTAAATTATTTTGTAGTTTTGGTCCAGTAAATAAGGCGTCGTTTAGCGAAAATCTGTCTGGATAGCGGCTACTTCCATCGAATACAATCCTAACAGGAGTAGAACAAGAATCTTTCCGTAAAACATAAGAATGAGGCAAATAGAATATATTATGATTGAGTTTAAGCTCTGACACTGGAATGATCTCCATGTGATCATTGTCTAAATATTCTCGTATAATAGAAGAATACTTTGAATAGAGATCTGCATCTTTGAGAATTTTAGATTCCAAAGTAAAGAAGCGTTTTAATGCCAAAAATCTAGTATCACCAAAGTCTGGACAAGTAATTTTGAACGGTAAGGAAACGGTATAGCGTCCAATTGAATTTCTAAACGTAGTCCGTACGTAAAATTTCTCGCAAAATGTATCTTCAGGTGAGTGACATGTAACTGAAGGCACTTCTTCAATCTCCCAAAACTTTCGCAAATTATCGGTGAGATGTGATTCTTCTTCATTAGAAGAGAAAACTAAAAAGGAATTAACATTTTTAGATCGAGGCATATTTACCTTCCCCATAATTATCCAACCCAATATTGTATTAACGGCGACAGGTTCCCCGGGAGAAGTAACGATTCGACCGTTTTGTAGTATGTATGGAAAAATATCTGCACCCAGTAATAAATCGACAGTTCCAGATTCAAAATATTCTGGGTCGGCGAGTAGTAGATTTGAAAACTGTTTTCTGGTATTAGGCGGTAATGAAACTGTAGGTATAGTATCACAAATTTTATCGACTATCACCGCGTTAATTTTCATTAATTGATCTATATTGTGTATAGAAGTAACTTGACATTCAACAGCTAAATTAGCTTTTGTACTCATACGATCCAGACCTTGGACGCTTATTGACGCCTTGAAAGGTTTCAAACTGAGTTTTTTGGCTTGTGCTCTCGAAATGAAAGTCACTTGCGAACCAGAATCTACTATGCCCCTTAATACATGAAAATTTCCGAAACTATCTTTTATCTTTAGTTTAACAGTGGAGAGTAGAACTTGTGGTATGGTCGATTGTGGCTGCGCAATGAAATTACTGAATGACTGAATCTCCTGTGAAGAATCTGCAGATGTAGAAGGTGTGCTTTGAATAGCAAACGAATTAGATGATGGCCTTGGAGAAAAATGAAGTAAAGAATGATGAGCTTTACTACAAGTACGACATCTTTTCGTAGAAGAACAATTGATGGTTGCATGAGAATCAGCAAGGCAATTAATACATGCTCTTAAATTTTTGATGATTTCATATCGTTTATTAGGATCTTTTGACAGAAAATCAGGACAATTAAAAACGATATGATCGCGTTTGCAATGTATACAATTTAATCGATCTCTAGATTCCCCTTTTGTAGTGGATTTAGTATTGGTGCTCGACAAAAATGAAGCTTTATTATAAGAAAATTTCGATTTACTTTCATTAGGTGGGCGTTCTTTTGTTTTCGAATTCAAAGAAATCGACTCTACAACTACACAGTGTTTGAGTAAGATGTCACGCACTGTATTATAAGATGGTATTTCTGAAGAGGCATACTCTCCTTCAAAAACCTTCAAAGTATATGAATCCAATCGCTCAATCAGCATTTGCATAAGTATGAAATTCCACTTGTCTACCGGAAAACCCAATAATTCTAAAGCTGATAAATTTTCGTGAAATACATCGAGCAGATATCGTAGAGATCTATCATTTGCAATAGGTCGAAAATTATCAATTTCCTTCCAATAGGCAGTAGCTAGTAATCGTTTATTTTGGTATCTAGATATTAACGAATTATATGCAATAAGGTAGTTCTCATCTAACAACGGTAAATTCTTCACGAGATTCACAGTCTGACCCTTTAAAACAGAAACAAGATAATTAAACTTCTCAAGACTGGATAAGCTCTGATTTTCATGTACTAGAGAATTAAAATTTGAAATGAAACTAGGAAATTTTTTAATGTCGCCTTCGAAAGTAAGTAAGTTTATTTTTGGTAACTTGACATTTGAAGATTTATCAATATTCTTCAAAGAACGATTTAACTGCTCTTCTTCAGGTAATTCAAATAATTCGTAATAAACAGTTTCTATAAATTGACATTTCTCCTCAAAATCTCTATATATCTCCAATTCAGATGCCAATGTAACTTCAGCCGCTTCCTGTCCGGATATGACCGAAATCAAAGCAACGTGATGTTTTTCAAATGCATTTTTCCATTTTTCGATACCCCGATATCGAATTTTAAATCCCGAATATAATTCAGGATCGCTTCTCACGTTTTCAGCTTGATGATACAGAGAACTGACACTCGAAATAACTAATTCGCGAAGAGCTCGAAAACGTAAAACCTTTTCTTCATCAGCAGGCATCGTGGCAATAGTAGGTATGTATTAATGAAATCAAGGTGAATTTTATAAAGTTCCCCAACTAAATCCCAATTCAACACAATTCGATGTCCGAACGTTGTAAATAAATGAAGGTAAATAAACCGAAATAAATTCAGGTTAGAATGCAACAAAAAAATCCTGAAACAGATGATCAATAAATCGACTGAAGTCGATCGACTGAAATATGTTTCTCAAGAACGCAATAAATGAAAAAATCAATGATGGAGGAAATAATTCGAATAAAACCCCCAGTATTGCACTCAAACAATATTTTTCAATAAGATAACCGGCTACGTAAGGATCAATAATGTTTCGGAAGTGGACTATATTTTATTTCTTTTTGAGAAGCTGGTTCAATATTTTCTTTGAAAGCAACACTGCGGGTTCAATAATCGACAAAAATTGCGTAAAGTATCAAAGTTCAAATATTCAAAACAAGTAAGCATACAAGATAATTCCGACTTACCCTTGGTAGATAAGGGATGCTTGGTAAGATGGTAAGTGAATCTTGGAAACAAAGGAGTCCGGGACGGCTGTATCCTCCCTTAATGAAGCTCTCAATCCTCGGTTGGAGCACTTGATCAATTGTTTTCACTAATATTAAATGTATAGTGAAAAGAAAAATTTGGAAATTATTAATTTCGTAAAATCGTAATAAAATAGTAGGTACGTGTACGTATCAGCGCGTGTCACGATCAGCTGCTGCCGTCTCTCCATCAGTTCCGTCCCATCTGGTCGTAAGGACATTTTTTTTGTGGATCGGAATCGATGGTGAAGAAGGACAGAGTTATTCAGAAATACCTTGTATGTACACAAAAAAAACAATAGGTAGAACAACAACTTTCGCAATGAAATACTTCCTCCATCAACAAAGAAATACCCAATAACATAAGAAACAAAATTATGAACTGCACTGAATGAATCAATTCTACATCCAGAATAAAAAAAAAATGGACCAATCTGAATAAATTCATGAAAGACGAAACAGAACTATTACACTAGATATATTGTTGTTACATCAAAAACGTCTGAAATACCCAGAATTTATACTGGGTGATCCATTATTATAGAAATTATTCTCAAGAAGGGTTAAATGGACATCCTGTATTTATGGGTTGATTCAAGGTGTTTGTTTGATTTTTTTGGAACATACCATCATGGACTTCAAAGAATACAGGGTGATTCAGTCATGAAATGAACTTTGAACCTCTCGAAAATACCCAAAACCCACCTTTTCTTTTCATCACCCTGTATTTCAAGATTAACTCCGATGAGGTGGGAATTTTCTTTCACCATTGTACTTGATATAAAAACATCAATACGGCCGAGAGTTTTTATCCACTTCCTATGAACAGATTTTTTTTATGTAATATGAAAAATATTTATTTATTTTATTCTATTCTTATTCCAGCATAACAAAAAATCTGGTCATAGGAAGTGGATAAAAACTCTCAGCCGTATTGATGTTTTTATATCAAGTACAGTGGTGAAAGAAAACTCCCACCTCGTCGGAGTTAATCTTGAAATACAGGGTGATGAAAAAAAAAGGTTGTTTTTGGGTATTTTCGTGGGATTCAAAGTTCATTTCATGACTGAATCACCCTGTATTCTTTGAAGTCTATGATGATATGTTCTAAAAAAATTAAACAAACACCTTGAATCAACTCATAAATACAGGGTGTCCATTTTACCCTCCTTGAGAATAGTTTCTATAATAATGGATCACACAGTATGAATTCTGGGTATTTCAGACTTTTTCGATGTAACAACAACATATCTAGTGTAATAGTTCATTTTGTGAACGGTCTCGCTCTGAAACTGACATATTTTATACTTTCAAAATCGGGCATGCATTCAATTATGGATGACCCTGTATTCGTAACGATTTTCGGTCATATTCCTCTATATGGTTGCTCCTTGGGGATGTAATGAAATGTTTCTTGCGAAAAATTGAAGTTCATTCGATTCTGTTCCCAGATACGGGCGTAGTAAAAGTGGGTAATTCTCAACTTCAACGCCCTGTATCTCAAAAACTAGTCATAGGATTGAGTTGGGGCAATGGACACTTTTGATCAGTAGGTCGAGTACTACATTTTACCAAAATTTTAGAAAATTTGACGGAACGCCATTTGCCATAGAAAAAGTGCGGGGTCCTTTATATTTCTATCCGCCAGTACAATACTGGCCTCCCGAGGACTATGAAAGTACTCCGAGCGGCAACTTTGGAATGCTACCTTTTTATTCTGTTCTCACACCTGTGTTGAGAATGAAAGTTCAACCTTGAAAGATTCCAACAATTTTGGGACAGATTTTGTCGCTAAGGACATCTCAAAAAAAGTTGAGTTCGAATTTTGGGAAAATTTTTCACCGAAAATCTTCGATTATCAAACCGTTGAAACAATGCTATCCAATTCGGCATTCGAATGTGACCAGAAATCCTTTTTCCAGAGGTCACGCATAACTTACCACAGTTATCAGAATATTGCTCAAAGTTGACATCAAACACCCTGCATCTTGCTCATGCTTCGAGAACGGGGTATATGTCATAAGGCAAAAAGGACTTTCTCGATGTCATCTACACGGCTATATGTGTTTGTTCAGTTTTTGGTGAATCATCCTGTATATAGTCCTGTTATAGATAAGGTATTTCGTTTCCTTTAATGTTGTAGTGAATAATTGCCTTAATCATTATAATTAATGATTCACACGAAAAATACAGGTTCTGTGATATGACAATGTCTGTGATTTTACACCACTGATCCTTGTCGAAGACCACATATAATTACCGCGTTCCTGTCCGGAGTGGAGCGAGAGGATACGGACACAGAACATCTAAAAATACTGATTCGGATAAACAATCACGTGACTTCGGAGCAGAAACGGAGAGGAAAGTGTCAACAGACGGAATTATCCGATACGGCCCTTCTGTTTTCGGCTGATACATGGAGTGAAGTGTACAGTCGGGCAGAACTTGGATTAGGAGCGGTATGTCGGTGGCTAGGAATGAGTAAGCTAGATCTTAATTTTCAAAAGACAAATTTCATGACATTATCGCCAACTAGAGCTGGTCAACCTGAGTATCTATCTATCCATGCTTCCACATGCAGAAATAAAATGGACTGTAACTTTAAAAAAATAAAGCGAACTAGCAAGGTAAAATACCTGGGAATAATTACGGATCATAATTTGAGGTGGGGTGAACATTCAATATATCTAACCTCCAAAGTTCGAAAGATGCGGTACAAGTTTTTTCAGCTCAGAGAGATATTGAGCAGAAGATTAATAATTATGTTATATAAATCGTTAGTTGAGTCCATCTTGAGATATGGCATTGTTGCTTGGGGTGGACTATATGGCCGGAGACACACTTGCCGTTTTTTTTTCCGATCGGATATTTTGCCGTCGACGCCGTACCAGAAGTGGCGCGTGGGATCTTATGGCCGGAGACACACTTGGCGTTTTTTACCGATCGGATATTTTGCCGTCGACGCCGTACCAGAAGTGGCGCGTGGGATCATATGGCGACGTACACATTCGGCGGAGAAAAGGACGATCAGATTTTTTAACGCCGTCGGTAGAAATGCAGCCGACCACTGCCACTACATTCGTCGGTTTTTCTACCGACTACCCCCCGCAGTGGCCTACGTGACCGAATGCAAGGTTACACACTCGTCGTCCAGTCCAGTCTACAGTGCTGCGTGTCAGTGATCGACTGGCGGAGGTAGCGTGGTTGTGACTTGAGACGGATATTTTACCGCCCAGTGTGAAAGCTCCAATTTCGTTGTACCGTCGACGGTAAAATATTCGATCGGAAAAAAACGCCAAGTGTGTCTCCGGCCTATGAATCGAACTTAGTCTACGGACACAGTGAAAGCAGGTTTCTCGCTTACCGGTAGCCAGCGCCGATCTGCGCTATTTTGTCGCGCAGATGTATCACACAGTGATTACGATAAAAGCGAGAAAAAAAGTTTAAAATCCGCCAGTGTGGTGCCTAACTTCCACCAAATATGACGTCTTCTTCGGATGATGAATTCATTGCTTTAGATTCTGTCTTTACCAAATTAAAAAAAAATTGGTATACATACTCTTAATCGTGAAAGAAAGTTATATGGAGAATATTATCATTTATTTCAAAGTTTAAAAAATGATAATGAAAGATTCTTTCAATATGCTAGAATGACTCCAGAGACTTTTAATTACATTTTGGAGAAAAAATTTATCTATAACATTTCGGTTGCTATGCAAATTGTGCCTTTTGTCCCAAATAGGGGTTTTTTGAAAAACTGCTGCTATAAGTGTTTCCTTATCCATCGACCATCACAGGACCGACCGGAGCGTATAAAAGCAGGAAAACAACTAAATTTTAATTCCGATTAAAGCGAGAACGCTGGTAACCGTCGCGACCTGTTTTGACTGTGTACTGCTCAATAAGAAAACATGTAAGTGTACAAACACAGTGGAAGCAGGTTTCTGCCAGCGCCGACTCGAGCAATAAGCTGTAAAAATTAACACATTTTTAAATACCGGGCGGAGTGCACAGTCAAAACAGATCACGACGGTTACCAGCTTTCTCGCTTTCATCGGAATTAAAATTTAGTTCTTTCCTGCTTTTGTACGCTTCCGATGAAAGCGTGAATGCTGGTTGCCGTCGCGATCTGTCTTGACTGGGATGAAAACAATATGTGTTAATTTTTACAGCTAAGCCCGAGTCGGCGCTGGCTACCGGTAAGCGAGAAACCTGCTTCCACTGTGTTTGTACACTAATAATTTTTACAGCTTATAAGCGCGAGTCGGCGCTGGCTATCGGCAAGCAGAAACCTGCTTCCAGTGTGTTTGTACACTTATAGGAATATTATCAACATGTCAAAATGGTATTCTGAAGATATTGTCAAATAAACCACGTAGATATCCTACGTCGAAACTATATGAAGAGCTTAATATCCTAAATATCAGAAATCTATATGTTCTCTCTTGTTTGACTTATTTCCCGAAGATAATCAGTTGTTTTCCGGTTGTTTCACATGGCTATCCTACAAGAACTAATGTTAGCGAACATTTATGTGTGCCTAGGGTCGCTAATTCCTTTTGCACTAGGTTTGCTACGTACTTTTTGCCCATAATCTACAACGTTCTGCCAAGTTCTTTGAAGACGTTGGTGATGTCGGGTGGGAATGGAAGGTTGATAAAAATAAAGAAAAATTCATCTATGTATTTTCCACATAGATTGTACTGTTTCTTGTCCTTTTATCACATGAGTTTTTCAACTAAATTGTACTGGTACTCGTCCTTGCGTCACAGGCTCCATGTGCGTTGTAGATGTATTATGGGTTCTCCGGACTACCATCCCAATAACTGAATTCAAATTATTAAGCATTTACTTTACTCTTTCATTGTTGTTTCAACTGCGATATCGTGCCAACCCAATGGCTCTATGGCGTCTGTTATTTTGTTTTTCAGTAAGAGAGTGATCACGGCACACATGACACAAATTCAATAATTTAGGCCCGATCGCACTCCTCAAATTTGACTTTTTTTATTTGAGGTATGAAAATTAGAATTTGTGAACTTTTTGGTGGTGAATATAATATATGTATTATATTATAAATTATTATTATAACTCCCTTCTGTCCGCTTGCTCCGTTGGCGTTCGATAATTACATCTGTTGACACTGTCCTCTGTGTTTCTGCTCCGAAGTGACTTGATTGTTTATCCATATCTGTATTTATTAGATATTCCGTGTCCGTATTCACTCGTTCCAGCCAGGATAGGAAATAACGAACACGGTTTATGTATAATGACTAATGAGCAATAATTCTCAATTTTGTCCTTTCAGTGTATTCGTTGCACGAAGCATTAAGCACTATTAGCAAATGCAAGAAAATTAAGTTTTTCAAATGTCACACGTTACACAAGTTGTATTTCTACTAAACTTTTCTCGTTTTACAGAATATTATATAAACAAAAAAATGATGACTAAATACAATTCGATATTGTCCCTACCAAATATTATCATCTTTAGCGGAACAATTTTGTGAAGTAACTATCCTATTTTGTGACGTTCTCGGGGTTAAACAAATCGTCTGCTGAATTTAAATGTCTAAGTTATTCACAATACCACTAACTGATCACACTAATTTATGTACAATAACTAATACTGATTTATTTACACACTGGCTAATAATGCTGATTTATATTCACAACTCGGAATTCGCGATTCACAATTCGATTCGGCTCTATTCAGGTAGTAACTAACTCGTCCCCAACGTGCGCGCCTTTATATATCGATACGGCCCTGTTCGAGAACGGTCGAGATAGTCTCTGGAGGCTTCTAGAATTTCTGTACGTGGGATCAGAGAGTCCAGAGACGTATTCAGGCGGACTTCGTCCGCTACAATATGAATAGTGCAGACATACATTTTGATTAGTTGGGAAATTAACGTCTGTGAAAATATAAGAGAGAATGATTATCGGTATTCAGACGGATTTTTTTCGAACTCCGGAAAAAGTTTTCACTTCAGGCGGAAGTTGAACCCGTGTCCTCGAATTTCCGGTCCAAGATGCTAACCAGCTGCACCACCGAAGTTACTTATCTTTCCGCCACCCATTAACTTTCTCTCGCACCGCGCAGACATCTTGCTCTGTGTGTGTGGTATCATTAACATCGAATTCCGGAAAGATAAGTAACTTCGGTGGTGCAGCTGGTTAGCATCTTGGACCGGATATTCGAGGACGCGGGTTCAACTCCCGCATGAAGTGAAAACTTTTTCAGGAGTTCGAAAAAAATCCGTCTGAATACCGATAATCATTCTCTCTTATACATTTTGATACTGTAGGTTTGATTGATTATAATTATACTGATAACTCCCAGGTCTCCCGAGGAGACCCCTCAGAAGTTTATTACTAGTGCGAGTTAGAAGTATGAGTAGGGTTCTGTATAGGCTTTATTACTGTGTCCTTACGCCACCTTAGGCACAGCACTGTTAATTTTTGACCCATCAGTGAATGGTTATAGCATTGTTTCATGAACAATGGTAAAAATGTGAATGAGTTGACTTTTCGCATGGGGATAGAAATGCATATATTGTCATTTATTTCACTTTCACAACAATACCAAAAATTTTCAGTAATTACATGATGTGGAGGCACAAAAAGAACAAACACCATATTTCTGGACCAGAAGAAATAAATCCCTCAAGATTTTGACACTCATACAAAATATACCTACCTGAACAATTTCTCATGAAGAATTTATGACATACAATTAACATTTTATTGATAGGAGATGAGCCACCAGGTTTCACATGAAATATTCTAATAGTTTTCGTCCCCAAATTCATTTTGAGTACTTTGAAATTTACACAAGCAGTAAAATGCCAATTTTGGTTTCTGTCCGATTATTAATCAAGTTTTGAAAAAATATTGAAAAGATGCAAACAAATTAGCACCTTTCTGAATCGAGGGGACACTTCGTCAAACAACAATTGTAAAACATACTCCACATGATCACGATTTTATCAGCAGGTGTTGCATGCAGTGGCACGTGTCGTAGACAAGAGGACCATATTCAGAGTCCTATATGATCCTATCGGATTAAAAGGATACCTCCTGATGTCTTTTTGATGTGGAAGCTACCTGCTGTGTTTCGACGCGTGTCCACAAGTTTAGTGCGATCTGCCATTCCTTAAATGGAATAAAAAGAGCTTGGATCAGAATAGAACTGACAATAAGTAAAACAAAGGATTAGAAGCCCCCATTGAAACTGATAAATCTATGTAAGCGGCTCCATGCATATTGACTTATTGCATGTACTTGACTGAGTTATATTAATTCTTTTGTACAATTCACTCTGCCCGATCTCTCCACATATATTTTTTTTGATCGTATAAGCGCTTGTAGAAAAAATATTGTTCCTAACTCGTGCGGAAAGTGTCTTTCCCGCACTCAACTGTTCAACGGCAGTTTCGTATTCGTATCTCTTTCCGCACTTGTAAGGAAAGTACCTATTAGGTCTGTAGAGAATTTCGAACAATATTATAATCCCAATTTTCAGATTTCAAATATGTGCAATTCTCCACAAACATCTTATAGGCACTCGAACTTGGGACACCCTGTAGAATATGCTGTCGCTGACTTTTCTTAGATATTCCGGCGACATGCAGTTTATCACTGAATAAAGAAAAATTCAGAAACAAAAAGCATATCCAAGCCACTCCCACCATTAATACGAATCTACTGGAATTTCTTATGTTGAAATCCATCAAGCCGTTCCGGTAGAAGAGCGTGAAAAAGAAATAGACATAAATACGTATACTCAAAAAAACCCTCCCAACAGTCCTAACGCAGTAGGCTAAAAATGAAGAAGGGGCTTTATCGACCAACCGGTATGTTAGAGATGAAATTAAATTGATTTTAGACAATGCAGAATCTACAACAATCGTACTTCAAAATTAAAACATATTCTCTTAAATCAAAAATATCTCATCATAAAATTGCATTTCTAATTGGGAAATACAATTAATTACGAATGTCAGTATCTGATTAATCTGTCCCACTCCAATGAGTTTTCCTCAATAGTAAAACGAATATTTTAAAAGAGCGGTGCATTCACAAAATGTTTGCTCTATAAAAACAGAATGGAATTTTTATCCACATTCCATGGAATTGCGAACAAATCATCGGTGTTTTGCCATCGTGGGGGATAAACGGGCTAATCTATCATTCGCCCAATAATGAATGACATATTTTTGGGGAACGATTCCGCAATATTTCAGAAAATCATACCGTGAAACCAGGCGCGAAATAGGAATTAGCACCGTGTTGTTCGAAGGCGTGGATAGGATAGCACGTGCTGTATTGCATGGGTGACAATGAGAGAATTCGGTGTGGGGTAATATCTAGGAGAACATCAACAGGAGATATTCGAGGAATCAAATTTATTATTCCAACTCTTCAACATCGTCTCTTTCTTCTGTTTTTTCAATGGAGGTACAATTATTTCCAAATACATAATAATACCTTGTGAGGAACCTGCTTGTGTTTACTTATGAGTACGTAAACAATTCGCTTTCGAGATTGAGTTCTGGCATACTTGAATGAATGTGTTTTCTTATTAGATTCGCAACATGAAAGCAAACTCATGTGATTTCAATGCTAAAAGTGCTCAAACATTTTTATTACCAATCAACATATATGGACCGTCAGGGGTCACAAAGTGAAGCTGAATACAAAGGTCTACTGTGAAGAAATTGGTACTTTGTACAACATTTCTCCAACCTCTGTTAACTTGATGGCATTTGGAAGAAAATTGGTGCAAGTAAGAGGATCTGTAAAATTGAATTGTATTGTAAGAGACAAAAAATCACAATTAACTTTCTATTTGGTAGACAATGCGGATAAACCAATATTAGGTCTGAAAGCATGTTTAAACTTAAATTTAATTAAGCATATAAATTTAGTTTCACGAACAAATCTGAAATCAAAATATGATATAATATTCATTCAAGGGAGTTTTTAATAATTTGGGATGTTTCCCTGGTAAGCCATGTAAATTGATATTAGATGAAAATGCAATTCCTGTTGTCCATGGTTCGCGTAGAATTCCTAAGAAACTGATGCCCAAGTTGAAGGAATCTTTAAATAATTTAGTGAAGGCAAATGTCATAATATGTAGACAGATTGAACCGACAGAATGGGTAAATAATATAGTAATAACTGAAAAGAAAGATAAAAAATTAAGAATCTGCTTAGACCCTTCTGATTTGAATAAATATTTGAAACGTGAGCATTATCAAATTCCTTCTCCTGATCAAATTTTATCTAGCTTAACAAATAAAAAATATTTCTCTTCATTGGATTTAAAAGACTCATTCTATCAGATTCTACTCGATGAAAAATCATCTAAGCTTTGTACATTTTCTACTCCTTATGGCAGATATAGATTTCTCCGCCTGCCCTTTGGAATCAATACTTCTGCTGAAATTTTCCAACGAAAAAATGTAGAAATTTTTGGAGGTATATTGGATGATGGTATATACATAGATGACTTAATTATTTCGGGCTCAACTGAAGAAGAACATGATAAAAAACTTTTGAATGTTTTGGAAATTGCTAGAAATAACGGTATCACTTTCAATAAGGACAAATTTCAGTACAAAAAATCGGAAATAAAAATTTTAGGTTTCATCATATCAGAAAATGATATTAAAATAGATCCACAAAGGACTGAAGCTATTCAGAAAATGAAAATTCCTTCTAATAAAAAGGAATTGCTTAGATTTTAGGTATCATTAAATATTTAGGAAAGTTTTTTCCAAATTTGTCTGCTGTAACTGCGCCCTTAAAGCTAAGCGTCCACAGGTCCGCATCGGACGCATCGGACGGATCGGATCAAACGGATTTCGGTATTCTTTGTATAGAAACTCGTGCAAGCCCGTCCACAGACCCGCACCGGACGCATCGGAGCATCGGCATTTCTGCAATGGAGATCCGTAAATCCGATCCGGCCGATGCGTCCGATGCGGACATGTGGACGCCTAGCTTAAGACAGCTTACACGAGAAAATGTGTTGTTTCAATGGGAACAGATACACACAGAAACGGTTAATAAAATTAAAAATTTACTCATAGAAGCTCCTATCTTAACACATTTTGATGTAAATAAAGAAGTGGTAATACAATGTGATGCCTCAATGGATGGCTTTGGAGCATGTCTCATGCAAGATGGAAAACCAGTAGCGTTTGCTTCCAGAACGTTATCGGATACGGAAAAGAGATATGCGAATATTGAAAGGGAGTTAAGTTCCATAGTATTTGCTGTTGAGAAATTTAACTACTATGTATATGGTAGACAAGATTTAATTCACACTGATCAGAAACCGTTAGTCCAGTGGCGTAGCTAGATAGTCCGGGGCCCTGGTGCAAAAATCGAAGAGGGGCCCCTTAATGAATTGTTTTCGAGTCAGAATATAAATACTTCGAAGAAGCAAAGTTACTTACTGAAGGTACAGTTGAGGAATATACTTGAATGAATTATGTTGTTATTTATGTATTTGAGTAGGTATTAATTAATTAAATTCATTATATTAATGTTATATTAATGTGGATGAAAAAAGGGCTTTAAAGACATTTTTATAGATATTTACTATATGTACAAATATTCACACAAAAATTGTCATTGTCACTATGACCTTCTAGCCTTATTTTTTTTATTGATACGTTAGATTATTTGGTGAAATCACAATAAGAATAAATTATTCGAGGAATGAATTCAAATTAATTATTGGGGATTCGAACCTAGAGGTGAAGTCATTTATTCTCTGGGAAAAAAATATGTTTACAACCTCTTTCTAGACCTACTCTTTGCGAAAGATTCAATGACTTCACTCAAATCTAGACTTGATGCAGCTTCATTTTCAATTGATAGGTATAAGCCATAAATGTTCCAGTTGGGCTTGGCTCATAGTGTTCCGCAAATAATTTTGTATTATTCTTAATTTGCTGAAAGATCTTTCAGCTTCTACAGAGGTGACAGGAAGATTGTATGGAACAGTAATATTGCTGTAAATACTTCTTTTAGATCACATTCCAGCATTCCGTATTTCCTTATTATTTTCATATACAATTCATGAATTATCCATGCCTAATTCAATTCAGGTAGAAATAGGTGATAAATATTAAGAACTTGAATTTAAAAGTTGGTCACTTTCATATCGCAATATTTACTTTGAAATTGGTCGAAGCTTTGAATTACAGTTTTTTCGTCTACCTATATCTAGTAGAAATGATGGTGAAAATTCAAAATTTTGTTGACTGCAGTCATACACTCGAAACTTTAATTCAATCAATCAATCAAATCTTTATTGTACTACAGGCTTAATACAATAGCGTGTATTCGTCAATTTTCAGCATAAATAACACATTATTAAAATAAATATGGACATAAAATGAACTTACAGTCTAGAGCAAACTATACTCATATCACAGATAGGTTTGTGTCGCAGAAAAACTCTTAGAGCGAATAATACGCTTTTGTTGCAAGGAGCGCCTTCAATTCTCTTTTAAATTTAATGAAACTTAATAGTTTCCAATGATTCGGCAGTTTGTTGAAAACTGCAACCGAAATATAAGAAGGCGACTTCTAAAATTGAGAAATTATTGTATCGAGCACTCTATTGAAAATATTTATTTCGGAAAATTCTCCCCTGCTTCGAAATCGGTGATCGGAAGCTAATTCATCGAAATATTTTCTATCTTTTTATTGTCTCTTTTCTTCGAAATGGGGATCTTTACCATATGCTATGACATTTTCTCTAGTCTTGCACTTGAAGGACTCGAAGTCACTCCTATAAATGTTTTTCTTTGTATTCGTCTCTTCTAAAGCTCTGCATACGTCGTCCAAACTGACATCGCATTTTTGTAATACTTGATGCATAATTGATATCATTGAGAATGCGGTGCATTAAATCGCCGAGGAAAATAAATTCAAAATTCAACTTTTTTTTTCTGCTTGTTTTCGCTCTTATTTGCAGGAATTTATTCTTTTATTTCAGCTAATGCACGAATGATATGAAAAAAAAATGAAATTTGATTGCCGAAATTATGTTAACCCTACTGTACCATCTAGTCGGACTTAGTTTTTTTAGATAGGTGTCCGATTTACCAGTGAATTTTGGCAATAAATCCCTAGATTTGATGATATTTCGGAAAAAACATTTTTCAACAACTGAATATAATAAAAACAATGTTATTCACATAATAGATCACAGAGAAAAATCAAAGTTTGAATTTTTCTTTAAGTTCAAACGCGATTTGATGGTCAGCGCTTGGGGGCCCCCTGAGGTCGGGGGCCCTGGTGCACTGCACACCCTTGCACCCACGTAGCTACGCCGCTGCGTTAGTCAATATATTTAAGAAAGATATAAATAAAATTTCTTCCAGGTTACAGAGATTAATATATAGATTAATGAAATATGAATTGAAAGTAGAATACTTACCTGGAAAACAAATGTTTATAGCTGATACTTTATCGCGAGCTAGTATAGTAGATCCGACGTTTATAGATCATGAGGAAGTTCATGTTCACAGTTTAACAGAGTTATTGCCTATTTCTGATACCAAATTGTCTGACTTGATATTGGCCACTAATGAAGATCAAATTCTTTGTAGTATGAAGCAATATATTAAGCAAGGATGGAAAAGTTTTAAGAAATTACCTGATGATTTGAGGCTTTACTATAATATTAGAGATCAACTAACAGAATACCTACAAGGAATTGTTATTTTACGGAGATAGGTTAATTATACCAAAACGCATGAGATCTGAAATTTTAGAAAAAATACACGAGGGTCATCTTGGTATTAATAAATGTAGAGCTCGTGCTCGACAATGCTCATTTTGGCCAGGAATGTCAAAACAGATTCAAGAATACATTCTCAAGTGTGATACATGTAACCGTTGTAGAAATAATAATGCTAAACAACCATCAATACAGCATGAATTGACAAACAGACCTTGGGAGAAAATAGGAATTGACATTTTCGAATACCAGAATAAATCGTATATCGCTGTGATCGACTACTATTCTAAATGGGTTGATTTCAAACATATAAAATCAAAAAATATAAAAGACGTAACAAATTCTTTGATGGAAATATTCTCTATTTTTGGATTTTCAAATAAAATAATGTCGGATAATAATCCATTCAATTCCTTTAGTTTCAATCAATTTGCTGACAATTTTAATATAAGATTAATTCATTTAAGTCCTAACTACCCCAAAAGCAATGGTATGGCTGAGAAGGCAGTTGGTATATGTAAAGGTATTTTGAAGAAATCGAGTTTGGATGATGGCAATGTTCAATTATATTTGCTTGAATATCGTAACACACCAGATATTGGTTTATCGCCAGCACAATTATTTTTGAATAGACGTCTCAAGGATACACTTCCTACTAAGGATTCTCTTCTGGTACCAAGAATGATTGACATTGAAAATTTAAAACAAAACATGATCAAGCGTCAAAATAAACAAAAATACTATTACGACCGTACCAGTAGGCCTTTGAAGGATGAAAGTGATAGGAAAAATGTTTATTTCAAATTGAATTCTGCTTGGCATAAAGGAAAAATTGTATCTAAATGTAATGAACCTAGATCATATATGATAGCTAATGAAAATAATGGGCTATGTAGAAGGAATAGGGAACAATTTTTCCATGATAGTTCGATATTTGATGAAAATTTTAATTCTTCTGATGATAGTTCGAGATATTGTTTGAGAGATAGAAATTTGTTGAGGAAACCAGATAGATTTCCCAATTGAATTTTATTTTGACACTGTATGAAATTCTGAAATGTAATTTCGTAGCTTATTGATTTTGATTTTTTTTTATTCATAGAATTGGATCTCATTAATTTTTATGAAATATTTTTAGAATTGTAAAACTAAAAAGGGGGGATGTAAGGTTATTGACAATGCTGAGTCCATAAAATATTATAATAGTTATAATCTGTGATTGTACCTAATATGATTGTTCTGTGATATACAACACATGACCTGATAAGAAGCCAACCATTGTAAATTGCTGATTGAGTTTAAAATTAAACTTATGTTGTACCCGCTACCGATTTTTATTAATATAAATAATATAAAAATACCGCTCGAACGACGTTACACAGGTTCTGATCGAATATGAATTGGTAGATGATACAAGTTTCATGACATAATACAATGTGTCAGAGTGGGATAGAATGAGTCAGTTCTGTTTATTCTCAATATCACTGCACATGCGCAGATCTGGATTCTTAACAAAGTCTAGCTTCAATTTCCATTAGAATCTATATTGTAATTTTTTGATATGTGGTAGACATCATTTTGTACAAACTATGCGCTACTTTTGAATCACAATACAAGAAATTAATGCAGGTGAACCACGAACTGTAAGATAACCACAAAAGTAAGAAGCAGTTTCGAACGGAATAGAAGATTATCTAGGAAATAGTGTGAATTTCAGATTCGGCGTAACTTTCTTGAGTATTATTTTTTCTTATTCACACACACCGCGTCCATTGATATAAGCAGGCCCGCCGTAAGCGGGCGTGCACTGCACAAGGACGGCATGGGGCGGCAAATCGAGTGACTCATGACGTTATAGTAATTTTCATAATATCCAACCCTCTCATAGTATAAGAAATGACATCGCACAAAAAACTTCAGTATAATCAACACCATCCAAGATTCCAAGATTGTGTTCATAAGAGGATCTTTTCACACCTTTCATCAATGTCCCATTTTTCACCTATAGACATAAAGCAGACAAAATCCTATCGGTACCGAGAAAATAACATAATATTCCCATCAGCAGATAAGAAATAACCACATATTGGCAAAAAACACGCTTTGAACATACAAAACTATAGATTTATTTGCACGGTGTAAATTAGTTTGATATTTCAAAGGAAATTAATGCTCTGAGTAAAATGATACACCGAATCTGCATAAATTCATTGAATAAGTTGATTGATTGCTCCAATATCGCACGGCTGAACATTTTGAAATTGTGTTAGTTGAATCTGCCAAAGTAGCTCACGAACTCAACGTAGAAACAAAATTTCCTCCGATTAATACAATCTGACCAAGAAGAAAACTATTACAATTTAAATATGAACACAGTAATGATGTTTTAGAAGACCCAAAAATCTTTATACAGAGTGGAATTTAATTTTAGGATCCTAGATCTAACAATAGATTAAGAGAGAATAGATTCGAGAAGTTGAGCATTTAATGATGTATTTTTATTTTACTGCTTCGAAGATTATTTAGTGAAATGCTGTAGAGATTCGCATATGAAGCTCAAAGATGATGAATGTCGTGAATAATTGCATCAAAGTCGCATTTTACAGGAGACCAGTCAAATCATACACAAATCCTAATATCTTTTAGGCAATGACTAATTTCTACATTTCCGAATAAAGGGGTATCACTTAGGATATAACTAACACTGCCAGTTTCAGCTGCATCTGGTGAAATTTCCTTCCCAAAATTAAATATTATCAAAATTTATTTCAGATCGACAATGCTCCACCAGAGACTAAGTTATTTAGCTGTAGTTTCAATTGAACATGTAATTTTGGGCAGCTTGGATACATATTACGGAGTACCTCAATAAATGTTTTATCGCTAACAAGTATTCCTTCATTTTTTCCCACTATAAATGAGGAAACATATTTAATGTTTGACCAAACTCAGGGTAAGTAGGTATTTATAGGTATTGCACGCGGACGCTCAAACAGCTATAGCGGCGGTCTGGATATAAGAATTTTATAAGTATCAACCAACGTTACAAGTCAAACTTGCTGACCTAGGTTTCGCTCAAAACAGATGCTCTCCCCAAGGAGTTTTCAGTGAATCTTTCAGAATCGATCACACGGATATCGACATTATCTGAGGCCATTGAAAATATAACAAAACTGTACCAAAATAAATAATAACCATGAGACACTATTGAAACCCAGCAACTTGTTTCAAAGCTGAGAGTACGAATACCAAAAAATCAAAAATCTCTCAAAATTCATGCCATGGAGTATGAATAGGACAAACCTTCCAATGATTGTGCGACAAAATATGAGGTCATAAATATTCCAAATCAAAGACAGCCCTCTACGAATTCACAATAGATAATAAGCACACATTCAATTAAAAAAAAATATATATCAGTGAAAGAAAAATAAAACCAAAGAATTCCTGGGAATGATAGACATAAATCAGAATTGAATGGGGACAACGAAAGAATATAGATAAAAGGACAACATTTACATATTTGGCAAAGTGAAGAAGAGGGAAGAATACAGATTGTTGGGGATGTGATAATTATTACATTTCAATATTGTCAAAGAAGTGATGTCTAGTTTTATTGTTAGAGTCAAAGGAATATATCAATATCTAGTCTTGTCGTCTAATGAAGCGTTTTCTGTATCATGTATTTTAAATAAATATCTCACGAAAAAATAACAGAGGGTCTAGACGAAGGAAGCAAGGTGGAATTGAGTTTGTGCGATCTTTCAAAGGCCTTCGATAATGTTTCTCATCGAATTCTCTTGGGGAAGCTTGAGTTTTATGGAATACGTGGTCCATCTCTCAGGTTGATGACGTCCTATTTGGAGAACAGACAGCAGCGAGTACAGGTAAATAACACCCAGACATCCTGGATGAAGGTACAAAAAGGCGTGCCCCAAGGCTCTATTCTAGGACCACTGCTATTCATCATATACATAAATGACCTTCCGCACAATATATCATGTGAAAATGTGTGCAACTATGCTGATGACGCCTCTTTCTTGAATATATGTAAATATTCAGTAAGAGCAAAAACTGAAAGGACACTGAAGAAGGCAAAATAATGGTTCACATCTCACGGCCTCTTTTTGAATCTAGAGAAAACCAGCATATTGGAAATAGGTATGAAATCTTCACAGAGTATAAAGAGTGCAAAGTTTCTGGGAGTGGAAATTCAGGAGAACTTCAAATTCAATGTTCACATAGATAAAATGGTTAAAAAGTTGTCATCTACCATATATCTCCTATACAGATTGAAAAGCATTACTGATGAGAAAATTTTGATCAATACCTACTATGCTCTTTTCCATAGCTGCATGACATATGCCTTCCGCATTTTGGGCTGACGCACCAGAAGCTAATCTCGTTTTCCTGAAACAGAAGAGAGATTAGAATAATCGCAGGAATCAACAACATGACCTCGTGCAGGGAATATTTCAGGAAATATGGAATACTTACCTCTTATTCCGAATTCATATTCAAGTGCCTGCTTTACGTACATGAGAACATACAAAAATACAACTTGAGCGGTGATTTTCATCAGTACGCCACACGGAAAAGAGATTATCTCTGTGTTTCATATCACAGAATAAAACATGCCCAAAAAACCACGAATTATTCAGCTATAAAGCTTTATAACCACCTCCCTATTGAAATCAAAACCTCAACCGGTTTCAAAGGGCGTGTTCGAGATTTGCTGGTGTTCAGAGTTTGCTACTCAGTAGATGAGTTCCTGTCTGAAGATTTCCAGTAAAGAAGCGAATTTATATCTACATATATGTATCAAATGAATTTTCTAAATGTGCTTCTTATTGTTTTGATTTTTGCTTTTTATTGACTATTAATTGTTAATTAATTTGATTTGAAATTTGATTTGAAACAGGTTACCCACGAAATCCATAAAAACAAGCAGAATAAACTGTGAATAAACTCTGAGGGGCTCCTCTTAGAACTTGATGTTCTGCGTGCCTTAACTAACCAACTCTGAAATAAAATATCCGTTTCGAAATAAGTTCATTCAGGATTATCGTTACTAGTGGCCGCCTCATTCAGAGAGTACAGTCCGCCCGCGAAGAGGAAAATTGTAGAATGTCTATTTAAACTCAGAAATGTGAACTTACTGGTTCTTTCATCTACTTCTACACAACCATAGACATTGAACGTAACAAAATAACAATTAATAATATTTGCATCCATGTTCATCAAACTGGAGAAAGATAGCAGGAATTTGGACAGTTTATTCTTCAAAAATTTTTATTCAAAATTTGCCGACGTTTCGGAGAAGCATTTCTCCTTTCTCAAGGCTGTGGGAAACAAATAAATATTAACGTTAAATTTCATTTGTTTCCCACAACCTTGAGAAAGGAGAAATGCTTATCCGAAACGTCGGCAAATTTTGAATAAAAATTTTTGAAGAATAAAGTGTCCAAATTCCTGCTATCTTTCTCCAAAATAACAATATTTCACCGAGATCTTGCATCAATGTTTGGTTAAAGGTTCATTGGTCAACTTTCCCTGTAGCTACAAAAAAAAGAGAACACCCCTTGCTACTCATTCTAGTTGAATTAAAGCGGACGATTCTCCGTGCCATTTAGTAATTAAATATGTCCCCATCGCTAATCTGCATGAAAATCACCGCATCGCATTGATATCATTTCTTATGTACACCCCTGGTGCACCCCGAGTGCGCACAGCTGCACCTTGTTAGACACAGTGTCACGTGCTATTGAGTTGCGTATAATTTTACCATCCTGACGCAAAATCGCATTAGGAATTCGTCAAAGGAAAGTTACATTTCATCTAACGATCACCTGTTATATAATGTAGCGTACTGAAAAAAAATCACCACGTGTTTGGTGCATTCACTGGAGAGATCAAGACAAGTCCTGAATGTGTTACCTAGACAGAATAGAAAACGAGCATAACGAAGTGAAAATCAAACCAATTACGGAAATGAAGAAATAGAACTCCACACCTATAGAGACAGAGGAGATGGAGATTATAGTCACCTCTTCTATAATAAAAAAGTGATAATCGTTAATTAGGAGTAAAAAAAGGATCATTTACCGCGTTTTTATGCGGAATTCAGTTCGAACTGAATCCGGATACAGTTTTCAATATACAGGGTCCAGCAATAGTAATTAAGATCCAAATATGAAGAATTATGATACCTCGATTTTTTCAAAAGTAACACCCTGCAATTTTTTCCACAATAATGTAGACAATTACATTTTCTCAGAAGTAACCTTAGAATTATTTTCACTCCCGCATCCAGCAGACTCGAAAAATGATATCACAACTGAAAATTTTAATCAAATAATAACATAATAAAAACTAACGAACGTTAAAAAAAGGAAAAATGAAACTTTGCAATTATTATTCAGAATGCTCTACTCGAAATTATTTATTACTATCTACACAGGTTAAAATGAATTCTAAAAACAAAGCTGTCATATTCAAATAATATTTAAAATAAAAACGGTAAGAACAAAATGAATCCAACAAACATAACCAATTTCTTCAATCAACTGATTTCAAACTTGAAACTTCAGTTCGATCTATCCCACTACCTGCTTTCAACCAGCTTCAAATTATTTCGAACCGTTTGTTGTGTGACGTCCCAGTTCCACGAGAAAACATGAATCATAATAGGTAAAAGAAAACTCTACCAGATAAATAACTTAGGTGATTATTAATACCTCAACATGTTTCGAGCTCTATGAAGCTCATCTTCAGGAGTAATCACACATAAGTGAAGATTAAAATCTTGAAGCACAATTCACAGGAAATAGTTCAGAGTCATGTAGATGATTCAAAATGATTCCTCTCGGATATTCCAACTTAAAAGAGGAATCATTTTGAATAAGAAAAAACTAAGGCCATTCCTTATTCTCAGATCAGAATGTTCCTGCTAATTAATTCCAATAATGACTCATTTTTAAAAGTTTACATAGGAGACGTCGTATGTGCCAGCTCCTAACAAAATGGAAAACGATGAATGTGCCCTGCGTGATATGCGGTAATGCTGAATGTACTGGACATGAAAAACACTTACCTTATATGTAAAAAACCGAAAGTGCCCTTTATGATGATTTAAGATTGAGTTGAGTTTTCTGTGAATCTGCATATTTCCACATCCAAAATTCCTTCTGATTTATTCGAATCGACACATCCTTGTTTAAATATGATGATATGATATATTGTTTATCCTGATTACTCCTAGATCTCCTGAGGAGACCCCTCTGAAACTACAAGCTTCGAAGCTTGCACCTTGTGCCGAGTTCGGAGTATGAAAGGGTTTTTTATTTGTCTGGATATGCAAAGTGTGGATATGCAAACTACTCTGCGATATTTTATTCTCATGAAGCAACGACCTTATGCGTTTCACCTATTTAGGTATGTTGGAAAAACACAAAGGTACTTTTATCATTTTTTTCTTAAATTCAGGCACTGGGCGAATTAATGCACTGAGCAGAATATTACTAACTGCACCGAAAACTTATCGAGCCGAAATATTTTTCAGTTATTGTAAAAAAAAATCTAATAGTCCGCTGGAGCCTCCTCCTCAACTTTTTAACAGAAACATCCTGTGGGTATCTCCAAAACAGTTCATTTCATATCTGAATATTTGGTTGAGCTGTTCCGTGACACCATGTTCCCTAAAATAACGAAAGTATGATCACATGATCAGCCAACAAACTCATTCGGATTAAAAAATACACTGATAAAATAACAAGAACTTTTAATGGGTAGGTGCACTTAATTCTAAAAATTGAAAACTGAAACATCGAATAGCCATTTATAAATTTGAAACTGCGATATTATCACCAACTAACAGGTAAATAAAATTCAATTTCCACAAACAAAATTTAATTTTGAACAACGATCGTTTCGCCTCACTGAGGCTTCGTCAGGTTCTACATTTAAACTAATTGGGTGGTATAATAACAGGCCATTATATAGGATATACAGGTATACATGGGGTTGTTTAGATGGTATTCACAAGTTACAAGAAGATGTACCGACAGGGGCAATAAAAGTTATTGAGTTTTGCCGCTGGTTTTTCCAATCTACGTGAAGATATTCAACAACGGCGATCTATTAACATCCGTTTGGTCATTTAACAAAATTTTTTGAGAATTATATCTGTTAATTTCAAGTGATTCTAATAGTGTTAATCTTGATCCTTTACTCTCGATGTGGATGATTTCGTAGTTGTGGTTGAAATTATGACCGAACTCAATAACTTTTATTGCCCCTGTCGGTACATCTTCTTGTAACTTGTGAATACCATCTAAACAACCCCATGTATACCTGTATATCCTATATAATGGCCTGTTATTATACCACCCAATTAGTTCAAATGTAGAACCTGACGAAGCCTCAGTGAGGCGAAACGATCGTTGTTCAAAATTAAATATTGTTTGTGGAAATTGAATTTTATTTACCTGTTAGTGAACATGAATTTCCATCAAGTAAAGACTGAATCCATCAAATATTTGTTAGAAGCTGAAACCAGCTTTCTGTTCTTATGGTATTTCAAACTCTTATTAAAGAGCAGAATAAATACCCAAAATATTTGGTTTTATACCAAATGCATATACCTGAACTTGTTCCCGAAGTACATCAACCTGAGAACACAGAACAAGAACTCTGCAGCCACCAACGGACGTATACAAGGAATGAAAACATGGTTGAAGAACGACATGAAGCAACAATACCACCAAAGAGACATTCACAATGTATACATAAAGGTAATCCATTCCGAGTTAGCTTGTGGACTACATATTATTGAGTTTGATTTGATAGATAAAAATACCAGAGAAAGCATCAACAAGATCATTCATAAAAAGTATTTATCTCAAAGTAAAAAATTAAGGAATCTAATTCATCAAAACAAAATTCATAAAAATACAAAAATAACTGAATCACAATCATGTTCTTCACATAAATTGTATCCAAGATTTATTAATTTATCCGACACGAAATTTAACGATAATGAAATCAACCTTCTAGAAAAAGGATTCAAATTTAACCTTGATTATACTTCACAGAAACCTCTAGAATACTTGGCAATAGTTTCAGAAATCGCCATCAAGTCTATCACAGCTTCTGAAAACCATATTAACCCAAATTTAACGAAACATATCATTGCTGACATGATCAAAAATGATAATAAAATTGTATTCAATCCCTCAAAACAACTTAAGTCAATTAAATCAATCAGAGAAAAAAGTAACATAAATAATCTTATCTTCACACGAGCCGATAAAGGAAATAGCATAGTGGCCATTCCAAAAAGTGAATACGTAAATAAAACTATTACTTTCTTAACACCAGATAAATTTAGAAAAATTAAAAAAGACCCTACTGAACAGTTCCAGAAACAAATCAAGAACGTGATAAATCAATCCGTCACTCTCTTTCATAATGCCCCAAAATATTCGCTTACTCTTATGAACCCACAAATCCCGAAACTCTATTCATTAATAAAACTCCATAAAGAGAATAACCCAATTAGACCAGTTGTTTCGTTCATTACTTCCCCAAGTATAAAACTATCAAAAATTTTAATTTCAATTATCCAAACCGAAACTAAATTCCAAGCCAAATACGCGATAAAAAATAGCTTCCAACTCATAGACAACATTAGATCCATTCAAATACCTGAAAACTCCAAATTAATTTCTTTGATGTACAAAATTTATTTCCTAGTATCCCCCCAACAGAAACAATTCAAATCGTTGAAAAATTATTAATAAAAGATAATGCCAACCCCATCAAAACTAATGATATTCTAAATTGCCTTGAAACATGTCTCAAACAAAACTACTTTCAGTTTGATGGTAGTATTTATATTTCCAATGAAGGACTTATCATGGGAAACCCACTCAGCTCGATTTTAGCCGAAATGTTTATGGATGATTTAGAATCCAAAATACATTCGAACCCATTAAGCAAATATTTCCTCTATTGGTATAGATACGTTGACGATATCATTTGTTGCTTTAACGGTACCAGTAGACAACTGAATATTTTTACAAATTTTATCAATAATCTACACACTTCAATTAAATTCACTTTCGAAGAAGAGAAGAATCGAAGTATTAACTTTCTTGTTATTACCATTACAAGATCAAATTGTTTACACGAATTTAGCATATATCACAAACCTACCCACACTGATATCACTATTCACAAAACTTCCAACCATCCTTATTTTATTCATAGATTATTAAATGTTCCATGGAACTCCCAGAATTTTAGAAAAGAATTAAATATAATTAAACAAATAGCTATTAATAATGGTTTCAACCCAAATATCATAGATAATATGATAACAAACAAACAGAACAAAATAGCATCAACCTATGTTTATCCAATCATAAAAGACCCCAACCCACAAAAATATATCCGAATCACATATATTAATAGATTATCTGAAAATATTGCCAATTATTTTAGAGACAATTTCAATTATACTTCAGCTTTCAGAACCTCTAACAACTTAGATAAATACATTAAAAATAACAAAGATAAATCAAACAAAGATGATAAATCGGGTGTCTACAAGCTTACTTGTGATGATTGCCCATTGGTCTACATTGGTCAAACCGGCAGATCATTTAAAAAACGGATCCATGAACACCAGAAGAGTTATACATCAAATGTTCCACATTCAACATACGCTGACCATTTAAGAGAATTTGGTCATAATTTCAACCACAATTACGAAATCATCCACATCGAGAGTAAAGGATCAAGATTAACACTATTAGAATCACTTGAAATTAACAGATATAATTCTCAAAAAATTTTGTTAAATGACCAAACGGATGTTAATAGATCGCCGTTGTTGAATATCTTCACGTAGATTGGAAAAACAAGCGGCAAAACTCAATAACTTTTATTGCCCCTGTCGGTACATCTTCTTGTAACTTGTGAATACCATCTAAACAACCCCATGTGGCCATGTATACCTGTATATCCTATATAATGGCCTGTTCTTATACCACCCAATTAGTTCAAATGTAGAACCTGACGAAGCCTCAGTGAGGCGAAACGATCGTTGTTCAAAATTAAATATTGTTTGTGGAAATTGAATTTTATTTACCTGTTAGTGAACATGAATTTCCATCAAGTAAAGACTGATACCTACATGAATGCATAAGGTTGTAGGTGGAAAGCTGTCGAGAATAAAACATTGAGCTATGAGTCAACATAGGAACAAACATCACTTGCTGAAGGTCCATACATACTGTTGAAAAATCAGCTGAAGGCATTTGTGAAATATTAAAGTCACTTTTCATTAGTGTAGTGATTGTGCTTTTTCAGCTTTTCGCTGATGAAGTTCCGTTTTATCGAGGGAGTTTGATAAAATAGCATGAAGACGGTCACACTTTTTGCACGAATCAATGATGGGATAGCCCATTTTTCTTTTTACTTTGCAGTGTTTGTAATTTTCGGGGGGGAACTGCAAAAATATTCCTGAATGTTCACCTCCACCGTTTGGTACTATATAAGGAAAAGTGCATTGACGTCGACTCTCTGCAGGTTCTTCGTATGTGCCATGTCTTCTGCGAACTATGTTTTGTAATTGTATGCGGCCTAATAAATAGGAACCTTGTTCATTCTCAGTTAAATTATAAAATTCGCAAGAAAGTTTTTCTTTTTTTTCCCGGGGTAATAATCCGCATTTATAAGAACACTTGCAAATCAAATCACTGTTCGGTTTGTTTTTTCCAGGTCTTTCTGATCCTGATGAAGTAGTATAAGGTTTTCCACTTTCTCGTGCGCTCTTTCGATATTTTTGTCGTTGGATCTTATTCAAATGTTGTTGAGTTTCCATTTTACACAACAATATGAATACACAACAATATGAATACGAGCAAAACTGACGTTTGTGTTGCTTAATTTGACGCGAAATAGTCGGTGGCACTTACAACTTTTTGCATGATAAAACATTGAGACATTCAACGTTTACGTAATCTATTGGCGATATGTTTCAGTTCAGTTTCCAATAACAAACATTTTTTTTTTCTTTTTGGCACTTACAGCCTTTTCCATCTACGTGCCTCAATTCCTCTTACTCATCTTAGGTTCTTGATACTTAATATCAATTAGTTACCGACAGTGATTGAAGTAACAAGTTCTCCTTAAAAGTGCGTTCATTATTTGACGATTTATATTGTTGGACACGGAAAGCTGTTTTCTGATGTGAGTAGCTACCTCAAAAAGAAGGAATGAGAAAATTTCATTCATTATTTGTTACTGCTGATTTGTGTTTTTTTAAATTGAATTGTAATTCATACTCGTTCAATTTTCCTTTCAAGTGTTTTGTAGATATTATATACTTTGATGTGATATTTTCCCGATTTTCAATGTTTTTTTTGATACCCATATATTTTTGAAGGGAGAGAAAAAAGGGAATGATTTTGTTGTTGTATTATTGATATTTGTGTATCTTTTTCAATTTGTATATTGTTAGAAATATGTTTGCGATGTTCTGGTCCATGTCTACACTGATTCTTGTTTTTTTACCATATCGTTTCAGAGCCCTGAAGAAGGTATTAAATATACCGAAACGTCGATATTTCATTGAAGTAGTTTTTTCCTCAATTAAGACCTCTACCTATTTTCCATAAAGAAGTTAACACAAAGGTCATCAAACACCACCATCATTCCATGATAGTCTAATGGATGTTTCTGGTGAATTTTGCTGGGTCGAAATCGATCCATAAGAATAATGACGAAAGATCGCTCATTTTATCATGAATAAGTGTTCTACAGTACACGTCAAAAATATGGAACAAATTCATTTTCTCAGAAGAAAAATATTTGGCAACAAAATCCTGAAACAGGTCAATTTTTGTTTCACTTTTACCAAATTTGTATACATTGTTGAAGGATTTTTGTTGCACCCCGTGCCATCCCCATCAACCCTCCAAATTTTTCGAATAGGGAAAGTGAGTCATGTGGTACTATTTTGGCAAGGTCTTTGTATCTTCAAGAAAACATTTTTTTTTTAAGTTGTAAGTTCAAAGAGGTTTTCAGTATGTGCACTTTGTCATGGCTCTTTCTATGGATTGAAACATTTTATCGGAAAGTTTCAACTTCAGTAGAATCGTATACTAACAACATACCTACTTAAGATGGTGTGCGGTGTATCACACATTTTAATTTTTCACGTGAGGGGGTTGAAAGTTGTTCATGAACAAAAGTGTAATGGTCGACTATCATTCGGTGACAAATTTCATCAGGTACCATCGTCTCAAAGTAAATGAGCCATAACAAAGTGCACATACTGAAAACCTCTTTGAACTTACTAATTAAAAAAAAATTGTCTTGAAAATTTCTGCACGCCTGTAAAGAAGATACAAAGACCTTGCCAAAAAAGTACCACACGACCCACTTACCCTATTCAAAAAATTTTCAGTGTTGATGGGAATGGCACAGGGTGCAACAAAAATCCTTCAAAAATAAATAAAAATGTTAAACAAAAATTGACCTGATTCAGGATTTTGTTGCCAAATATTTTTCTTCTGAGAAAATGAATTTGTTTCATAATATTGACGCGCACTGTATAATTGCTACCAGCAGAAAGTTTTCATCATTAAATTGTAAAATCACATCTAGACCGTAGTTTACATAAAACGAAATCTTTTCACAGTTACAAAAATGTGAAAACATTGATGACAACTAATTGTAATAAAAATAAGGACATCTGTCTTGTAATCAAATTGTAAAACCCACATTTCTCCAAAACGCATTCTACCAAAAGATCGATGTGTTTATACAACCAAAAACTTGAATCAATTCCACCCATCATTTCTCCTCATGCAGATATAATACGTATTGTGTATGAAAAAGCATCAGGGACATCGCCATCGAAAACACTCATCATTTCCATGAAAATCAACGCTTAACGCACAGTGTGTTCACCATAATGGAGATAACAAGGATATGGAGCCCTGAGTGAGCTAGTTAACCGTGGGGTTCAATTGTATATTCACCTTTTGGAGGACCACATAGGACTTTCTATTGAAATACTCGACTTTGGTTCGGTGAACATCCGGATGGACAAGTATGTGCCCATATAGAGAGTATTCTCAAATGGGGACGAGCGTTTCCAGAGGTGAATTATGAAGACATTCAATTCTTTGAAATATTTCTGCAGGACGCTATTCAAACAAAAGTGTAATATTGGACTGATTTTTGGATTACAACAATTTATTTTTTTAAGGATAGAGGATATCAGGACAACAGTCAATTAAGATCTATGGTTAACCCACTTTATTGGATAAAAAACCGAGCTGTCTGGCAATAATTTGTCCTTCCTCAAGGCACTACAAATGAAAATGAAACTAATTATGAATCAATTCAAAATCAAAGGATAAAACACACTTACTACAATGCGTGGTTAACCTCGAACAACTGTTAGACATCGAGTAATTTATTATTTATTACATTTAATCCAATATTCCATCCAGCAGGAAAAGCATACGAGAAATTCAAAAAAGACGACTGACATCCATAGAATTATAAATATAGAATTTGAGCGTAGTGGTTAAGGTGGGCGTTCAATGTAGTGTGTTTTTATTTCAAGTTGATTTCGAAAACGGTTTCACTTTGAGAACTGAAATTTTGTAGGAACTCGGAAAGTATTAGGGTTCTTGTTGAAATAATTTTAATCGATTTCATTCCGACAGTCAATATTTTTCTTTCAAAAATAGAAGAAAATGAGCCAACCCATGCTTCTGTTTTATTTCAACAGAAAGACCCATGAAAATAGTTCAACCGATTAAAAGGGAATCTACTGATAATTTCGTTCAGAAGATCAACTTGAAAGACGGAATTGGCAGAGAATGGCCAAATTCAAATTTTGGCGGGAAAAAGTTCCTGCTTCACCCACAAATTCGCTTATTCCATAGTTCGGTGATTTTCGGATAGAGAGCGCCATTGTACATTTCATTCATGATTAGAGAGATATTCATAGAACTTGATAGTGATAGTGCATGTTCTATGGAGATATCCATAAAATGGACGGTGGCGCCTCTATCGGCTGAGCTTTCCTACTCGCTTTAAACGCCGACCTTAATAAGTATACAGAAGTGTAGCCATGGTTCCCCTTAAATCCAGGGTCAGTCCTCGCTCTACGCATGCCTAGGGAGAAGAGAAAGGGACATGGACATGGACATATGTATCCATGGATACCATATGTGGCTCAATACAAACAGAGACAAATAACAAAACTGCATCCGCTGATCGCCACGATGCCCCAATTTTCCCACTCTCCGTTATCGCACATGCTCAATAGTCTCACTGATCCTAGGCACAGCCCTCTAGATGCTTCACTTTTAGATGCAAGAATCAAATTATAGGTATAGAATTATGTGCTGACAGCAACCTGATCTATGACGCTGTACATTCACCGCAGTTCAAAGCGTAGACCCCCGATTTCAAAAGCTTCTGAGTCCTATCCTTAGTATTAACTAAGTGTTTTCTCAAGGTGTTTTCTGTTTTAAAAACTATTTTTAAATCAAGATTTTCAAAGAAATTAGCAATTTGGAGAGATATTGATCCGAAAAAAATCAAACATCTTAATTTTGCCGTTTCTGGTGGTGCCGCGTGAAAAATATTATAAGATAATTTGTATTTGTTCATAAACTTGAAATACAGGGTCTTTCACGAGGAACCTCACCCATATTTATACGGGAAACTACTGAACGTATTTTAATGAAATTCAGCACTTATAAGTATTTCACGATGCTGATGAAATCTAAAATATTTTCAAGGCATGAGCACCTCCGGTTTGTCCGGAAATGACGTCAACTTCCGTTTTTCAAATTAGAACACCATTTTTTTATTGCAGAAATAGATTCCTTAGAAAATTTCAAGTTATTTTCATGTAACATTTTTCAGTTTTGGTTGGAAAATTCTCTCTGAGCGGGAAAATTCGAAAAAAAAATCGAAAATAGAGCTCCGCTGAAACAAGAATAACTTCGAGGTTTTTGGATGGAAAATTTTCATTTTTGGGATTTTTCAAGATGTAAGATTGATGTATACACTTTGAAAATCGAAATCGCGATTCATGATACAGGGGGTGAAAAAATCGCTTTCAAAGTAAGGGATGACAAAATCGTGAAAAATCAATTTTTTCAAATTAGAACCCCATTTTTTTATGGTAGATATTGAATCTACGTTAAAAAATAATGTGAGTGTATGCATCACACCCTCGTCCTAAAGTGGATATTTTCTGAGTTATTCACAAAAAACTGTTTTTCGTCTTGAATTTTCAGCTATTTCTTTTCCCTTCACGCCAAAAAGATGAAATTTTCAGGAACTGTTACTTAAACCATGTTTTAGATTTTAGTACTCTAATATGCAAGAGAAAAAAGTTACAGGTTGTTCCTAAATAGATGGCGAATTTGGATTCGAATTTCTATCGGAAACCTCTTTATTTCAACTAATCGGCCATCGGTTTTCTCTCCAGTGATAAATAAATAATTCCTTATGAACCATATGCAAAAACTTACCATGTTTTACATTCATTTTTTTAATGATAGATATCATTAATTACATCTGCCAAATTCCTCTTTATTCAGTAGATGTAATTAATGATGTCTAGGTATCATTAAAAAAAAAAGAATGTAAAACATGGTAAGTTTTTGCATATGGTTCATAAGGAATTACTTATTTATCACTGGAGAGAAAACCGATGGCCGATTAGTTGAAATAAAGAGGTTTCAGATACAAATTCGAATCCAAATTCGCCATCTATTTAGGAACAACCTGTAACTTTTTTCTCTTGCATATTAGGGTAGTAAAATCTAAAACATGGTTTAAGTAACAGTTCCTGAAAATTTCATCTTTTTGGCGTGAAGGGAAAAGAAATAGCTGAAAATTCAAGACGAAAAACAGTTTTTTGTGAATAACTCAGAAAATATCCATTTTAGGGCAACGGTGTGATGCATACACTCACATTATTTTTTAACGTAAATTCAATATCTGCCATAAAAAAATGGGGTTCTAATTTGAAAAAATTGATTTTTCACGATTTTGTCATCCCTAACTTTGAAAGCGATTTTTTCACCCCCTGTATCATGAATCGCGATTTCGATTTTTAAAGTGGATACATCAATCATACATCTTGAAAAATCCCAAAAATGAAAATTTTCCATCCAAAAACCTCGAAGTTATTCTTGTTTCAGCGGAGCTCTATTTTCGATTTTTTTTTCGAATTTTCCCGCTCAGGGAGAATTTTCCAACCAAAACTGAAAAATGTTACATCAAAATAACTTGAAATTTTCTAAGGAATCTATTTCTGCAATAAAAAAATGGTGTTCTAATTTGAAAAACGGAAGTTGACGTCGTTTCCGGAAAAACCGGAGGTGCTCATGCCTTGAAAATATTTTAGATTTCATCAGCATCGTGAAATACTTATAAGTGCTGAATTTCATGAAAATACGTTCAGTAGTTTCCCGTATAAATATGGGTGAGGTTCCTCGTGAAAGACCCTGTATATTTTATCAATTGTACTCAATGAGAAACCATTGTTTACTGCCAATTGTTTGATCATAATATGTAATACCACTAGATATGGAATTTTGCCGGCAAAATTTCTCGATTGTTGCTTGGAAATTGATTTTGAAGTGATTTTGGAAAAAATGTCATGAGCGAAATTTCCGAAAAGCAACAAACTTGAATATTACAAGAGAGATATTTTACCTGCTTAAATTTCATCTCGAGTGGTATTTGGCATGAGTATTCCACGAGAAAATAGGGAAATATGTATATTCACATTTGACGCGTATTGCGCTATTTGGCAAATTAGAATTCATCATAGATTAACTAAACCACTAAACGTTGTTTGTTCTCTCTATGATATTTATTTCCCAAGCTATCTATGAATTTGAGAAACGTCAAAAATTTTGTCGCTGAAAAACCAACATGTTGTTTTTGCAGGCTTGAAATTTTTTTCGGGATGAAACGATCGTTGCTACGGAAACTTCCTCACTAAAAATGAAAAGAGTGGAATAGTCGGAGGTAATATCCCGAGAATATGACAAATAGCCGACTATTATTTTCGATCTAATTCTATCGAGAGCGTCTTGTATTTCGACAATTTGATAAGACCATATAAACATTAATAATCTGAACTCCCGAGAGCTTTAGCTCGAGGGAGTTATTCTTTGATTATTAATGTTCATTTGGTCGTATAGAATTGTCGAAATACAAGTTGCTCGAGATGAATTAAAGAAAATAATAGTCGCTTTTTGTCAAAGTCGAGTGATATTCAAGAAGATTATTTCATGAACACGCTCCGAACGCTCGGATCCGCGGTCTTTTGTATTTTAGACCGAGCGGTCGGACTTATTTATAATTATTTTGCAAAAAAATTGCTATCCCAACCAAGTTTTGAACTCGGGACCCTCCGTACATTTTCAATTCTGAATGAATGATATGCCAAGTTTTGACACTTTAAAATAGCCGCTGATATTTCTTTGTTTACCTAAATAGTCGAAGGTAATATCCCGAGACTATGACAAATAGCCGACTATTATTTTCGACTATTTAGGTAAACAAAGAAATATCAGCGTTCATATCGTGTGAATTCGTGACTTTTCATTGGCGGAGCCATGTGTGAATGAAATAATCACCTGAAATTCACTATAAAAAACTTTCCCTTCATCGCTTTCAAGGCACATGATTTTTCGATTACGAAAATTATATAACCAGCTATTTTGAAACTAGATTGTTACCTACGAGTACGAGATTAGTATGTTTTCAGTTTTCCGGGTTCTAAAGTGCATGAAATACTGGACAAAAGTTCTTTCAATCCCTCAGCGAATGTTAGCATCAAACTATTCGCTTCGGGATTAAAAGTGCCACTTTAGGGAATTATTTTATAATATACTATTATTTTTTTTAACGGACGTATCAACGGACTCACTTCATACTTTTAGCGATTCCCACTACCGTTGAGGGCACTGCGAGCTGTAAACAGGTAGAAACACGCGTTATCTTTTCTAGAGCTACCTTGTTATGAAATGTGAAACTGATTATTAGGTATTTTTCTTTGATCGCGTGATGAGTATATGAGGAGGTTCAGTGAATCAATGTTTTATTAACACTGTAGTGTCGAGTTTTTTTTTTAATTAAGGTGTATAAATTGGCTCTTTCCCTTCTAATTGGATCGAAATTTCATGAAGAATTCAATGAAAATTATGATTTTGAATGAATTTTTTGAATGTAATTTATTTGCGAGGATAAATACCACAAAATGATATCACGAAAGGATTTGCAACAGTCATAAACTATGTCCTGAATGTGAACGAGTTCTATTGTGGTATGACAAACAATCTTTGTCCGGAATTTCATTATAATCAAGTACCTAGATGTATGACGATCAGACCTATACGTATTCGGTGATTTTTCATTTCTAGGTCCACGAATTATTCACAAAGACAACTCTTTGGAAAAAATCCAACTGGTTTCGACAATATTTTAAAATTTTCATCAGTGCTCTGAAATGGAACAACATAAACTACAATAATTTCAGATATTCGAAACTATAACTAAAAGATTAAAACCTGATTAAAAAAACAGAAACAAACAAATATACAAGTGAGGAAACAATTTCGGAAAATTGTGTGAATTTTTTCTTACATTTCCACTTTGTGTGGCTCCATTGTCAATAGTTTCGATGTCTATAATTAAAAATGTTTCAGAGGATAACAACTGCACGCCTAGAAGACTTTGAAAAGACTGATGATATCAAATTAGATGTTTCTGGAGTATGGTGGCACTCATTCCATTTTCAGAGAGGAAATTTCCATAGAAATTCTCGTTTCACAGCGATAAAATTCTGACATTTATAAGATTCATAGATAGCTATGGGAACATAATACAATATATAGTCCATCCAAGAATTATTGACATCAAAGCAGGCCTTGGAAGTCCAGTCGCACCTTTATTTCTAGTTACAAAAATGTAACTAAAAATTTTCTGTGCTTTCATCATAGCAATAAATATAACCTTGAAATTTAACGGAATTTTTCAAAATAAGGCACTTTGAACATGAAAATGTCCTCAATTATCGCATACAATTACCATCGTGTGAATCTGTTAACCAGCAGTATATTATTTTCATCTTGTATTGATACATTTTCGAACGATCAATTATAGGAGCATCCATACAGTATGGAAATTCTGGTCTGATAACGAAAAATATCGTGGGTGATAAAAAAGCATGCTCCTTTCCAAAGTTCAATATGAATATTCGCTAAACCAGAAATATCTAGTTGATAATTTGAAGCGTGTATCTGCAAACTGGATGGATTCGAAAAATTTTAGTAGATATCAAGACAGAAACAAAACTTAACGGATGGAGCTATTTAATATATGAAGAATTTTGTCATGTCATTGTAACTTTCAAAATTGGTGAACAAAGGAGTAAAATATTTAATATTAAAAATTTAAATATTCCTATTACAACCACCGTTATTATTTCCTCATCTTGACAGAACTCATGTTCATAATTATTGAAAGCTTTATGTCAGCAATATCATACCATCCCATATATTTTGACTAATCTCCTCTTATTTCTTTTTCTACGTCCTCTGTGCAGGCTTTCCATTAATTAGCTGTACCCACATTATTCAAGAGCCTCATTCCAAAGATTTTTCACTTGCGCAATTATTTGCCACATTATTCAAGAGCCTCATTCCAAAGATTTTTCACTTGCGCAATTATTTGCCAAATTTATTCGAATATTAATGACAGAACAAAACGCCAGTGTTATTTGCAACACCAACCTGAATTCTGAAACTCAAAATATCACTGAACGGGCATTACCAACCTAATTTCGATTTTCCAAAGCCGCCCGAGATGTCAATAATTCTTGGATGGACTATAGAAAACAATTCATCAAGTGTGTTATGACCATTACCGCGAATTGAACACTTTACTTTATCTTCGACTTCTTCAGTAAAATTCGAATTAATCTGCATTTTCAAAATTGACAACAGTTGTCAGAAGCGATTTCTATGGTCAAAAATCGAATCGATATCGAATCCCGTAGAAGACGTCATAAATTCACGTTTTCCAAATGCAAGTTTTGGATATTCTGACTTAAGAAAATGTAGAAATGGATGAAATGGATGGCGAGAACGTTACCTTGATGTCTGAAATGGAGTTCCCCATTGACCCGACTTCTTTATTCATTTCGTAAGCTACATTTTTCCTATTTGTATTGGAGTGAGTTATAGGCGTGAGTTATTATGACCTCAGACTATTTTGGTTTATAATAATAATAATAATAATAATAATAAAGCACACCGCACGGGTGTGGTGTGGTTTTGCCATGCCACATGGGGGGTGACGTCCCCACGGCCCGAGTTACCTGGGCTACCAAGGGTAAATGGTGGCAAACCCGCACGGGGGGTACTACTTTGTAGTATACGGGTGTGACAATCCCGCGGACCCCGGTCACTCTCAACCGATGTCGGACAGATATCAGCTAAGCCTCGGAAAACAGTCGCTGCCTGGGGATCGTCAGGGCGCGTCTGGAGTTGGTGCTGGACGTGACAGCATGCGGGCCACCAACGGCAGGATGCTGAGAAGGCAGGCGCCTGCCATACAAGAAGCTATGCCTTTAGACGAGGAAGACATTGACGAGGAGAGAGTTCAGGTTGTCGGTCGCATAGGGATTCAACGCTCGAGAGAGCAGCCCGCAGTCGGAACCGGCAGCCGAAACAGGACGGCACAAAGAGGACGCCACAAGTGGACGCCCGAGCAGCATAGCCTGCTGACTGCGCTATACAGAAGATCAAGACCTGAAAGACGAGGGTACATGAATAGGCTTCATGGTCTGTGGTGCGAAAATTATCCGGACCTTGACTTCATGACGCAGCAAAACCTCAGAGATCAGATCAGTCATCTCAAAAGAAGAGGAATCTTATGGCGGTCTCAAGAGCAAGAAAGGACGGAACAACTAGCTGAGGAGCAGGTGACAGATGCTTCGAGCCAACATCAGCAATTGACGATTGACCTGGTGAGAAACATTGCGAGCCGAACCGAGACTGGTACACGCTCCAACAGGCCAATAACAGAACATGTGAGAGATGTTCCCGAAATAGAACACGGTGAAGTGCAGGTGACAGATGCTCCAAACCAAGAACATCAAGCAATAGCCCTGGGAGCTAGGCCAAGAACGGGACAAGTGAGAGATGTTCCAGAAATAGAACACGGTCAAGAGCAGGTGACAGATGCTCCAAACCAACAACACCAAGCAATGGTCCTGGGGTCAAGGCCAAGAGTGGAACAAGTGAGAGATGTTCCAGAAATAGAACACGGTGAAGAGCAGGTGACAGGTGCTCCAAACCAACAACACCAAGCAATAGCCCTGAGGGCAAGGCCAAGAGCGGAACAAGTGAGAGATGTTCCGAAGTCAATCGTCAATATAAAGGAAGCATTTGAGGCTGCTGTTAGAGACCCACTGGTCAAGGCCACCCGAATAAAAACAAGACTTCAGGCTGAAGATCTAGCCGTAGTGGACAAAATAATTCAAGATCATCTTAACGAGACCTGTTCACTAGAAGATGTGGTGGCTGCAGTGAGAGCGGCCGCTTCACTTCTATGTCCACCGAAAAGTTCAGCTACGAAGAAGGATAAGCATAGGTTAAGACTCAGTCGGCTTGACATCAAAATAAAATCAATGAGGCAGCAGGCATCTTGGTACCAATGTATCATAGATGTTCTGAGAGGCAAAATTGGATCAAGCAAGAAAATGAAGGATATGATCGAGGAGTTTCGTTCCATACATCATGCAGTGGATTTGCCCACAGTCCATCTACTGAAGCAGAAAGCTGTAGATAAAATAAGATCACTTGCTGCAGCGCGAAAGAAACTGATAAAAAGGCAAAAATGGATTGAAGATAACAACACCTTCACCGCAGAACCATCGAAATTATTTCAGTCCCAACAACAAAAGGCACAAAACCCACCATCACCTCAAGAGGTCGAAAAATTTTGGAAAAGCCTGTATGAACAACAAGCAGAAACCAGGGATACTCCAGCACTACTCAGATTCCAGCAGATGTGTGATCAAAACCAACAGCAGAACGATGAACTTTCTGAAATATCAACCGAAGATATTAAAAAAGCCCTTAAGAACAAGCGTGATTTTACAGCACCTGGACTGGACGGTATTCAAAACTACTGGTGGAAGAGTTTTCCAGCTACACATCAACACCTGGCAAGATTATTCAGCGGGATGCTGACTCGCCATGAGCCCATTCCGTCATGGTTAGTGGAGGGTAGAACAGTGCTGATACCAAAATCAGGTGATTTAGGGCAACCCAAGAACTATCGCCCAATCACTTGCCTCAATACACTGTATAAGATCCTCACAAGTGTAATTCAAGATCAAATACTGAGGGTTATTGGACCAGTGTGGAACAGCATCTACGAACAGAGGGGAGCAAAGAAAGGAGTGCAAGGATGCAAGGACAACTTGCTCATAGACAAGAGCGTATGTCTAGACGCCAGACACTACAAGCGCGACCTACACACATCATGGTTAGACTACGCGAAAGCATATGACACCTCGCCGCACGAACTGATCATACGGTTATTAAAAATGCTGAAAGTCCACCCCAACATCGTCCACGCGATAGAAAACATCATAGCGCTGTGGAAAACGAAGTTTGCCATCCGAGCAGAGGGTCGAACCGTTTATACAGGATGGGTGAGATACAGGAGAGGAGTTTTCCAGGGAGATTCGCTAAGCCCGTTATTATTCTGCATAACTCTTATACCACTAACAATTGAGTTAAGGGAGAGCAAGATAGGATACCAGGCCGGACCACCAGGCAGAAGGAACCACCTGATCTCGCATCTCTTGTACGTGGACGACTTGAAGCTCTACGCTCCCTCCGAGTCCGCACTGCGGCAACTACTGAATATCGTTTCAGACTACACTTCAGCAATGGGAATGTCATTCGGTTTGGACAAGTGTGCTGTTTTTCATCTGCGCAGGGGAAAAGCTGAAGACGCAGGAGAAGATATTCGACTGGAAGATGGAATGACTTTTCGACACCTCGAAGACGGAGAAACTTACAAGTTTCTTGGAATGAAACAGAGGGGTGTACTGGAGACAACCCAGATAAAGAATGCCTTAACAGCCAGCTACAAAAAGAAGCTGAGAGACATATGGAAATCGCAGCTGTCGGGAAAGAACAAAGTATCTGCTACAAATATGCTAGCCATCCCGATTCTCACCTACTCTTTCGGAGTGGTGAACTGGACGGTAAACGAGCTCCTCGATCTTGATAGGTTAACAAGGAAAACGATGAACATGAATCGTAGCCTACATCCCAACAGTTCAATACAGAGGATATACCTTCCTCGAAGCCAGGGAGGTAGAGGATTGCAATGTTTGGAATATCAACACTATCAACAAACATTGGAAATGGCAGTAAGGATTCTAAGAAGTGAAGATCCGCTTCTGAAATTTGTCGCTCAGCATGAAATTGCGAACCATGGAGCCTTCCTATTCCGAGCTGCACAAAGGGCCCTGGATAAGCTCAGCATAACCGGCGTATCGATCAATCCTGAGCTCGCTGGAGCACCGATCACTCAAGCGGACCAAAGAAGCCTAGCAAGACTGATCCGAAAGTCTCAGTCAGATACATTACTCGAACATCATATGAGTAAGACCTTGCACTCCATATATTTCAGGAGTTTAAAAGACCAGGACCTGTCTGAAGAATTGTCTTTCGCCTTTCTAAAGTCAGCTAGCCTTAAGTCAGAGACAGAAGGATTTGTGATGGCGTGTCAAGATGGAGTACTGAATACGAGATGGTATAAAAAGAACATCATGAAAATGGACACCCCAACAACTTGCAGGGCTTGCCATGGGCAACAGGAAACGATTATGCACATCCTTTCCGCCTGCAGAGTCCATGCTCCATCGGGGTATGTAGAGAGACACAACGCGGCACTCCGGATTTTATACTTCCATCTGAGAGCCGCGTATGGGATAGACAAAGAACCGGTGCTACCATATGTGCCTCTGGAGATTGAAGCGGTGGTCCAGAACGAAAGAGCTCGGATATGCTGGAACTATCCTGTCTCAACAACACGACAGATCAATGCTGTTAAGCCAGACATACTTCTGCTGGACAAGGAGCTGAAGGAGTTATTTGTCGTGGAATTCTCCTCCCCTGCTGAAAATAATGTTGTGATGAAGGAACAACAGAAGAGGCAAAAATACAAAGACCTTATGTTCGAGCTTGGAACTTTATACCCAGGTCATAAAATTAGGATGGTCGTGCTTATCATAGGATGTCTCGGTGGAATGAGAGCTAACTATGTGGATGAACTGAAGATTATCCCGGTCTGCAGATCACTGGCCGAGGTATTGGCGCACAGAATGCAGAAAGCAGTGTTGCTCGGGTCACTCCATATCATCAGGTCCCATGAACTCTAGAAGCCACTTGCAGCTCATCTCTTTTGTTAAGGGACGCTGCGAGGGCAGGATGAAGAACTCCTCCATTGAAGGTGTGAGGGGTTTTTAGTGAGTAGCCAAACAAGATCCTGGATTCTCACACTACCGAGAGTGCGGACCCTCTCGGTGCCCATAAAGGGTATTCCCCTCACACGGACGTAAAAAAAAAAAAAAAAAAAATAAAGTTTATTTTCAGAATCATCATCCACAGATAACAAAATGAAAACAAGTCACAAAATCAGTACTAAGGATATGCGATAAAGTAACTAATGAATATGTAATTTACAACACACTTCAAATTCATCAAACGAATATGGTTCACAATTCAGTATCAAGGAGAATAGGGCTTTACGAAATGAGTTATAGTCTGATAAATTTCTAATGATCTTTGGAAGAAGATTGTACAGTTTGATACACATATATAATGTGCTCCGTTCAGTATTTGAGTATTTATGAATGGGATAAAAATATTCATGAAATCTCCTAGTTGAGTTATTATTTTTATAGACTTCGAAATAACTACTATGTTTGCGAAAAAATAATAGGATTCTATAGATATATAGCCCTGGCAATGTCAAAATGTTATTTCGTTTGAAAATGCTCCTACAAGATGATCGAAAACTCATACTGAAAATTGTTCTGATCGCCTGTTTTTGAGCAACAAAAATGCGTTGAGCCTGTGAGCTAGAGCCCCAAAAAACAATACCGTAAGATAAAAGTGACTGGAAACTAGCAAAATAAATGGTCTTCAATATATTAATATCTACTCTAGTCTTTATAGCTTTCAGTGTGTATATCACTGAGTTCAGTTTCGGTACCAGTGTATCACAATGTTGATTCCAATGTAGATGTCGGTCAATCGTTATTCCCAAAAGTCTTGTACTTGCGCTGGTTGGTATATTAATGTTATTCAGCTTGATGCATTCAGGGTATGCTACACTAGACCTATTACTCGAGAAGAAAACCACATTTGTTTTCTCGGAATTCAGTGTCAACGAATTACGGGAACACCAGTCATTGACACTTGAAAATGCCGTCCTCAATCCAAATGACACAGCTTCTAGTTGGTGGGATGATACTATAACATTCGAGTCATCAGCATATAAGTACGAATCTATTTCTAAATCAAAATTATTAGTTTCTTGTACAATGGCAAGCTCCTCTGTTAATACATCTGGCAGATCGTCATTGTAGACGATAAAGAGAATGGGTCCCAAAATAGTGCCTTGTGGCACTCCATCCGTTATTGATATTTCGGATGATAGAATTTTCTTCTCATTCGAGTTTAACATTACCATCTGTTTCCTATTTTCCAAGTAACTCTTAAGAAGCTTAAGTGGTGTACCCCTGATTCCCCTTTCTTCAAGTTTCTGCAGCAGTACCTTGTGGTCAACACAATCGAACGCTTTGGAGAGGTCCACAAATAATCCTGCTGGCATGCTATCATCTTCAATTGAAGAGAATATCCTCTGCGTGAACTCAAACACTGCTGTTTCAGTGCTTTTTCCTCTTGTGAATCCATGCTGGCTACTAGATAGGATCTTAAATTTTTGGAAGAATTTCAACATTCTGTTCGCAATAATTTTCTCAAAAATTTTAGCGAAGGTTGTTGTTAAGCTAATCGGTCTGTAATTGGAGAAATCATTTGGGTTACCTTTTTTGTAACAGGGCTTCACCAGCGTTATCTTTAATGCATCAGGAAATTGTCCAGTCTTAAAAGCTGAGTTGACAATGAAACAAAGTGGTGTTACTATATTTGAAATATGTTGCTTTATTACGTTGATAGGAATTTCGTCGAATCCTGAAGAAAATTTATTAGGCATTCTGTCTAACGTTCGCAAAACCTCATTTTCGTCGACCTCAAACAAGCAAAAAGATTTGGATGTATTTTTCTTTTTTAGATACTGTGGTTTGAAACCTGAACACATGCTAGATGCAACTCTGGAGAAGTGATCATTGAAATCATCTGCTAATTGAGTCATACATTTGTTAGTTTGAGGGAGTTTAGAGAGAGGCTTTTTATTTCGCTTTGTGACATCCCTTACAATGTTCCACACTGCTTTATTTTTATTACTAGCTTTATCTATAATTGTATTATAAAAATTTCGTTTTTGAGAGCTCAACAAGATATCATAAGACCTTTTAACCTTATTATAATTATTCACTAATTCAGGTTTACTTCTGGAAAGTAAAAACAATAAGTCTAATTCATTTTTCAGTTGTTGGACTTCCCTGCTCGGTTTTAACTTCCTCTTTTCATTTGACTTAATAATTATGAGTGGAAAAGCTCTGTCGAAACTAGTTTTGAAGTTTCCAAAAAATATATCCCACATTTTGTTGACTTCATTCTCAGGAAATTGATATAGATTAGACCAATCAATATCCCCCAGTAGTTCCTTAAAAATGAGATGGTTTTCTTCCCTATATTGTCTAACAAGTTTTTTAGTAGACTTTGAATTCTTCGAATGTATTTTGCTCCCGAAAACGAACTTCTGACCTGAGTGATCCGATAGATGCTCTTCAATGACTGTAGTTTTTCCATCGACGTTTGTGATAATGTTATCTATACACTTTGCAGTGGAGGCTGTTCTTCTAGTTGGTTCAACCGTTGTCACTTTCAAATTAAATGTGTCTAGAATTCCTAGAAAAATTTTTGATTCATTAGATGGGATCAAAATATCTATATTAAAATCTCCTGCAAGTATCAGGTTAACATTCTCAATGAGACATTTATCAAGTAATGCTGACAACTTTTCAAAGAATACACTGAAGTTAGGTGAAGTACTTGGTCTGTAAATACATACAATTAAGTATTTAACTCCATCAATAACCAACTGAGTGGCACAACATTCAACACAACTGAGTACACTTAACAACTTAAAATCAAGTCTTTCAGAGTATTTGATACCTTTTTCCATGAAGATTGCGCATCCACCATGTTGACCCTTATTCCTACAGCATGATGATGCCAATGTGAATCCATCAGGGACATAGTTGACAAGTTCCTCTTCGGTTTTCCAGTGTTCGGTTACGCAGGCTATATTAACTTGATGGGTCATCATTACCTGTTCTAGCTTCAAAAACGATGTTCCAATTGCCTGAATGTTCTGATGGAATAGACATATACTTCTATCTATCGATCCTTCTGTTCTAGGGGTTTCCGAAAAAAATTTCGGAAGCTGAATTCCCTTAATGTGACTCCAACAGGCCAAAAATTGGGATCGTTCAATATTTCAAAAAGTCCATCATCAGGAATACCCACGCTAAAAGAAGAATTCTCACCTTTTGTTGGTAGTTTTTTTCACTTCCATCCTTTCACTCCCTTGTAAATCCGAAATGTAGTCTTTAATATCAGTCTCAGAAACGTCTGGACCCGCAATTCTTCCCACATATATCCACTTCTTTCGTATAGCTCCTTTGACTTTTGTATTCACTTTCGATGTTCCAGTGCACGTTATCATTTTCATTTTCCTTGTATTACCAGAATTGATAGAACGTTGTTTATTTTCTTCTGATTGGTTTACTCGTTGTTTCCCTTTATTTCTCCTGTTTACGACTGTGGACCATAATTTTTCATCTTTGTCTCTGTTATTATCAGCGTTTATATTTATATTTATATCCTCCGTATTTACGTGCGTTACTGCTTTCATTGACGTTGCAGAAACAGAAACTGACGGAGTTATGACAGTTGGTGACTTTTCTGTTCCAGAATTCTGAATGTCAACCGGTTTTGTTGGTTGGTTCGATGAAACTTGTTTACAGTTTTTTTGTACGGTATTTTTGTTTTCTAGATATCTTATCTTATCATTTAGCAGTTCATTATTCTTCATTAACCCCTTCAGACCTGGCGTACACCGGTATGTACACAAGATTTAATCGCTTGCAATCGCTTATTTTAGTGTAGTAGTACATTTTGCACCGTTTGTACACGCACATGGACTCGTCCCACATCGACTGTGCGAGACACTAGCACCCTCTGTCAGAAATACGAAACATATGGGAACAATTCGCGGCATAATTTTAACCTTCAGCGTCTAGTCACGGTGAGTGTCATTTCATTTCCATGTTTTCCTTGTATTATCAAAGTTATAAGAAAAAAATTGCATGTACTATATAAACAATATATGTACCGATATACTCAATGAAAAATAAAGTAAATTCACTAATTTGCCTCCCCAAAATTTCGATCCAAAGTTGATGTACATCAGTATGTACAATCGGCTTCTACTATTGCTCATGATAATACACGGAGATGTACATATGGTATCAGGTTTAGTGTGACACATTCCTTGATTTTTTTCAGATTTATATGGATGGATAGAAAATGAATATGATGAAAAAGAGGTATCACCTGGAGAGATCTGAAGATGTGGAAGAACTCATAAATTTGATAAATAATGGGGATTTATCTGATATTGGAGAGATAGAAATGGATGACAGTGAAGATGAGTTAGTAGAGGAGTGCAATCGGCCTACAATTAGACCTGCAAATGATATAATTCCTAGGAATGATCACTTAGATCAAGATAAAATAGAAGAAAATCTAGATGAATCCAGTAGTGATGAAGAGTCACTGGCCACGTTGGCGGCCCAGATCATTTCTGATAAGAAAAAACAGAAAATAGATTGGAAGAAAGCAAGATTCCAGACTATTGATATTCAATGGAATCCCGCAGAAAATAATATCAGTACTACAGAGCCCCTTTCTCCTCTGGAATATTTCTTGAGATATGTACCGGACACCATGTTTGAAGAAATGGCAACTTACACCAATATTTATGCTATGCAAAACAATAGCAATTTCAGGGCTACGAGTGCATCAGAAATGAAAATTTGTCTTGCTCTTCATATTATCATAGGCTGCCTAAACAAATTTCCGCGAATTCGTATGTATTGGGAAAAATCTCTACGTATCTACGCATTTATAGAAAATATGTCCAGAGATCGATTTTTCCAACTAAGATCAAACCTCCACTTTGTTAATAATCTGGAAAAACCTCCTGGAACAACAGACAAATTGTACAAAGTAAGACCTCTGATAGAATCTGTTAGAAGAAGATGTAGAGAACTTCCTGTTGAACGTCAATTGTCAGTAGATGAGCAAATGATTCCGTTCACAGGTACTCTCGGTATAAAACAATACATCAAAGGTAAACCTTGCCCATGGGGCATAAAAGTGTTTGTTTTATGCGGCATCAGAGGTCAAGCTTATGACTTTTTGTTTTATCAGGGAAAAACAACTGAACTGAGTGCTGAGAATATGAAAAAGTTTGGCCAAGGATCTAGTGTAGTATTGCACTTAGTACAACGAATTTCTACACCTGGTCATGAGTTATTTTTCGATAACTATTTTTCTTCTTATTCCCTGCTAACCCAGCTGAAAGAAAAAGAAATTTTAGCTGCAGGAACAATACGCATAAACAGATTTTTTCATCCACCAGTGCTCAGTGACAAAGAAATGAATAGGCAAGGAAGGGGCTTTTCTGAGGAAGTTGTAAGTCAAGACGGTATTGTTGTCGTTAAATGGTTAGATAATCGAACTGTTTCTCTGGCATCAAACTATCTGGGAAAAGGAACAGAAGATAAGGCAAAGAGGTGGGATAAAAAGAATTCTCAATATATAGAAATAAACCGGCCAGAAATTGTCAAGAGATATAATCAGAGCATGGGTGGTGTTGATCTGCTCGATCAATTGATAAGCTTGTACAGAATATTCATAACGTCTAAAAAATGGACCCTACGTGTTACCATGCATATGATTGATTTCGCGCTGGTTAATAGTTGGTTGGAATACAAGAAGGACTGTATATTGAACAACGTTCCCGAGAAAAATATAATAGACTTACTAGAGTTCAGGATGCGAGTGGCCGAAGCACTCATCAAATTTGGAAAAACTGTTGTTCACAGTAAGAAAGGCAGACCTTCAACATCCTCTTCTCCATCCAATTCTCCAGTGCTCATTCGAAGGAGATTGGAGAGCCGCCCCCTGCAGGAGATTCAATCGGATAAGGTGGATCATATGCCAAATTTCGACGACAAAAAAGAAGCCACGAGATGTAAGAAAATAGGATGTCCAGGAAGAACTCATGTTTTCTGCTATAAATGTAAGGTACATCTCTGTCTTCTGAAGAATCGAAATTGTTTTTGGAATTTCATAAATAGGCGAAATACTGTTTTGTTTTTATATTTTGAACTAATTTCATTTATTTTTATCAATTTTCACTATAATAAATAAATTTTGAATTATTGCATTGTATCTCTGTCTCATACCATATGTACATACAGATGTACATTCCATTTTGAAAAAACGAGGATGCAAAAAACATCGGAATATGCAAGAACTTACTCAATAGAGGCCTCTCAAAGGAAAATCAACCCCAAATATTTTTTTCCATACACCACAATAATTCAGGTCTGAAGGGGTTAATATGAAATTTTTGCTTTTGACTTCTTCCAATAATTCATTTAGAAGTTTTACTTGCATTTTTAAATATTCGTTGTCCATGTTTCCATCCATGGTAGGCGTTGTTATGGATCTTGATGATGTATCCTCAATTTCCGAAATCAGCATGTGGATACAAATCGACGATGGTGATTTTTTCGATTTGCTCCAGCAGGATTTATGCAAGGATGAACCACATTTTGCACAATTCAACGGGTCAACCACTTTTTTATTGCAGTGGTTACATATAAGATCTTGTTTAACTTCACAGTTTTTTAACTTATTCGCAGAGGGCTCACATTCGTCGTCCTCACTCGACGACATCTTGACGCAATATAGAGACTATTACAGATCAAAATCACTAAATCGGTTGAAAAATGGATATATTATTCTATGGGAGTAGATAAACAACGTTTATTTAATCATATTTTCCCGTGAAATAGTCGAATATCACTCGAGATGAAATTTAAACAGGTGAAATTTCTCTTTTGTAATATTCAAGTGTGTTGCTTTTCGGCAATTTCGCTCATGACATTATTTCCAAAATTACTCGCCTAACGGCTCGTGATTTTGGTAGAAATGTAGTTCACGAAATTGCCTAGCAACAAACTGTCATATTACATTCGAGACATTTTGCTGGTCCTTCAGCTCTACATATTGAATATTTTTAAAATGTCAAATGGATTGTTAAGATGGGGGCGATGTCAAGATCGCAGTTAACGAACGAGTTAAATGGCGAATTTTGTATGGTTTTTGCGAGTGAATTAATAACCATTATATGAGAGTTGCATTTGCTTTTTGATCTATACCCGATAAATGATGAAGAACTATATAATAGTATATTATCCATTTGCCGTTTCAATGCTACACCCAGCCTGAAATGTAAACAATTCGGTCTTGCTTCCACAAATTATTAATCGGGCTGGAATTTGGGCTGAAAATTAAAAATATACGTTGACCTTCGATATTCGGCCGAATAGCGATTAATAAATTTGAAAAATATGCATCTTAAAAAATTACGTCATACCTCGGATACATCGAACATCAATTCGAATTCTCTGGCCGAAAATTTTGCGATTTCGGCGAAATTCGCGTTTTTCTCGAATTTTTTCAAAATACTTCCCAATATCGTAGAAAAAATCCAAAAACACCACCTTGGAGCTTCGTTCTTCCCCTTTCCGTAGCAAACGGGGGCCGCTTGATGGAAATATAATGGAATTCTATTAATTGAAAATCTGTATCGTAATGAAAAATCTGCACCATAATGAATCTCATTATGGAACGTATTATGGGCATATAAGTGAATTATTATGGTACGGGTGTAGATAAATGTGGTTATGTGCTATCCGATCATAATTTACAAATTTGTCAGGCAATTAGAGCATTTACGAAAACAGCCAAGCGACGTTTTCGTAGGGAATGTAGATTTCTCTTATTCAACGAAATAGTTTTTCAACCCATTTTCCGAAACACGGTTTCTTCTGAAAGATTCTGTGTAAAATGAGAGATTTCAATTGCCGTAATGCCCGTAATCATCCATGGTTTATCATGAAAATGTAATTTCTCAATACTCTCAAGCTGTCTACCCATCCAATTTGGGTTTCTGTACTTCTTTGACGATGATATTGATCTCTATTAGTTATCATACAGCTTCCCATGACCGAATTCGTTGTTTCTCTACGAATTATCCGGTCATTTCCACAGTCTGCGGCTTGTGGAGCGTCGAACACTCCATTACTCCAACCGTGCTCTATTCTAATCGACCGAAACATCTCGCCGAGGAACAAGTGTTTGCGGGTCATCTCCGTCGGTCGCATTTTAACACCTGCCGCACTTTGCCGGATTCCTCTGGAGATTCCGGCAGTCGTGCCTAGTGGTTCTTGACGCCGTCGATTATTGAACCGACTGCAGGATTCTCTGGAATCTCAATGGGTGGAATACATAATTTTGGGAGTGTTCAAAGAGGGTGAAATTAACACTCTTATAATTTCATATTGGTTTTTTGTAGATACCCCGGTTTTAAGGATTTGGATATTAATTTGAAGCACAATTTAAATAATCACCCAGAACGTAAATTTCAAAATCAAAAAACGTTTCTTAGAACTTCCTAAATTTTGAAAACTTTGATATTCTACAGAAATTTAGCTTTTTTCAAACAGTTTCCTGTGCATACGGTAGGATGTTCTCTCGTTTATTTAGAAATAAATGCTGCCAAGTATGTTTTGAAATCACTAGCGAAAATTAAGGAAAATGTTTACATTTTACTGCGGGTGGACAATCAAACTACTATTTCCTGTAAAAGGCGAAGAAAAGAAAAATTCGGTAGAGAATTTTGGTAAACTTGAGATAGATTTGGCTTCAATCCATCTGAAATAGAAAGTGAGGAGATCCTCAATCAACGTATCGAAGTCGCTGGCAATAAAAAACGTAATAATCCAGACATGATAAAAAAAAAGTATCAGACATATTTAGAAGAGGACAAGAATCATAATGTGTATTGAGCAAAATGGTGGTACCTTCGAGCAGTTCGTGCACCTTCTGTAATTCACGTTTCTTTATTTAGTTATTCATCTTTGTTGACTTCAGATGAATTTTTCCCAATCAATAATGTTTTGCCGGAAATATCTCGAAATGATTCCTCAGAATACTATGAAATTCGAATGTGCAATTAGTGGGACAAAAAAAATCAATTTGATCACAATGTACGATTTTCCTGAGAATTAGTGGAATTCCAATATTCAATAGGGATCTGAAAATAGGAAGTCGAAGATAAAGTATAGTGTTCAATTCGCGGTAATGGTCATAACACACTTGATGAATTACACCCCTCGCCTGACGGCTCGGGCTACAGAATTCATCTGCGTGTGTTATGACTTAGAAAAATTGCTAAGTAAAATTAATAGAAGCACTACTGTTGAAAGTCTAATGTAGTGAAATTGTGAATCCAACAAAAAACTTTTCCGATTACAGAAAATTGCTGTACCTACAATAGAGCATTCATGTCATCCTGAATAAGGTTTGTTAACACTATAAAACAAGAACTACTGTGATAACAATATCATTTTCATTAAGGCTACATCATACACTAATATTGAACGTATTGCTGTTCAAGAGAATTGGAAAATTCTATTAAAAGAAGTCTGAATTTCTATTACCTACCCCAATGTCACTAATTTTATACAAATGAGGTAGGTTCATTAGACCAATGCAATGATTTGTTTCCGTTGCAGAAAAAATTTTCACGACCTTTATATTTTGGAAACGCATCTCAAACTGATTCTCTAAGTTTCATCGCATGTTTATTTGAAACTGTTAAATTAAGCATTTTTAACTTCTCTATACTAAATTGTGATATTTCTTTAAGATGGACGAAATGAAGATATATTGCTGCTTCTGCATAGAAAACCTCAAAAATTCGGCTCCAAAAAAGTGTTAATAAAATACACAATTACTGACTATCAAGATGCATTTATATGATCAAAGGTTCCAGTGCTGTGGAAGTAGAGACTAAACTTTTAGCATTGAAAAACAAAAACAATGCCCATTCAACCAAATATAGTAGTTTGTTTTAACTGACCTCTACCTAGACATCGAATATACATACAGAGTGTAACAGCCAAATGGAATAAATTCGATAACGAATAAATGAGGGAGTGTTAGGAAAAACGCTCGGACACGATTTGTAATTTTACATGCGCATATTTTTCAAGAAAATAAAATTATATAGGGTGTTCCATGCGACCGTGGCCAATTCCAATTTTCTTTTTTCAAATGCAACCCCCTGTATATTATTTAGTTTTTGGATTCTTCAGAAAATTCTAGACATAATTCATGTACCTACAATGTCCTATACCTATCTTCGAATTAGAAGTAGAATTGATATTAAATATTAATTGATATCTAAATTTTTGAATTTTGAGTTGGACCCTCAATTGAGAGAAAGAGTTTACCGGGAATAGCGAAATTCAGAATTTTTTTAATTAATTTGTTAGATTCCAAATATATTTCTATCCGTTATATAAAGGCACATAGAAGGAATCATATCAGTACTCTTCTTCTTCTTGCTGTAGAACCATTCCTGTTGGATCTGCCATCCTAGCTCCTGTGATGTGGACATCCAGCTGTCATGCCATTTTTTCGGTGGCCTTCCTGGTGGTCTTGAAGGAATGTATACTCAAGCGATCGAGAATAGCCGAGTCGCAGGGAAGACTATTTCGAAAAATTTTCTGAACGACAGCAACCGAGTGAAAACATTGCTAACGTTTAGTTCATTATTTCACAATCTAAAAAATTATAGAAGCTTCATAAAATTATGTTCGAAAAAATATAATAAAGAAAACGGAAAAAGAAATATTCTTGATGTAATTAACCTTGGAAATATTCATTCAGCAATCATTGAATCCCATATCATATAGAAACTCAAGTATACAAAAAAATAATGCATATCCAACGGTCGCTATGACAACGCCTTGTTTCAATTCAACAGAGTGAATCGAAAAGAGGGACAAAAGTGTTTAATTTTTTTTCTCTCGTAATATTCATGTGAATAGATATATGAAACATTTATTTGATCAGCAAAAATTTTGTAGCAGGATAAGAGAACTTTCGACTGAGGTATGTACCTACACTGAGAAAAAAGTTACATGTAACTTTTTTCACTTGACTGCGAATTACTTGAGATAAATAAATTTTCATCAACGATAAGCAAACATTTATTTGCTGCAGATAATCATATATTCATCGTTAACAAACACGTTAACCTGGAAATTGACAATTGTCAGAAGTTACTTTTTTTCTCAATCCCACTTGAAAAGTTATTTAATCTGAATAGCGCTGTTATTTAAATTATGTTTGTTGATGATAAATAAGCTGCGTATACAAATCAAGCAATAGATTAACTTATCACAAGTTACTTCTTCACTTACACATTTTCATTAACTGCGAATAACAAAGTTATTCCACATATTCGCATCCAATTGGGGTAGGTACGTGTGTTTATTGTAATGAGTGTAAACAATATTCGTGAAGTAACCGATTTGAGCCGAAGATCACCCGATCTTGTCGATCCTTTGAAATTGCCGTTAGATTTAGATGTTGCATTTACATACTTTGCAGTACAGTGACTCTAACAAGACAGTGGCGACAATTGGGCCTCTAAGCCCCGCCCATTCTGATTTAGCAATTTAATGGCGGATTAAATCAGAATCAGCTGATTAGTTTGACGTTTGACTTTCTATTTTATTTGGAATATATTTTGATTATATTCATTATTTGCGTGCGGAAAAATGACATTCTATTCTTTTTCTACACGTATATGCATGGGAATTTGGAAAAAGACGACTTTCGAAACGTGAATGCTCGTGGAAAGTAATAGTTTCGAAAGTTTGAAACGATAATAGAAAAAATGAAATAATGATTTTTTATTCAGAGGTATAAGAAATATAACATCCCTTAAAATTCAGGTTTTATTATTTGAAATTTCTATATAAACAACAGATTTGCAGGACTGCCCCATCAACGAAGGTTTCATTTGAAGGACAAATCAGAAGTGTGAAAACTGGAGAATATCCTAGCAATATTTAAGCACAGTTTTCAATATGACAAATTTATTTCATTATTTTAATGATTCACCAAGTCCATCATTATAGATATGTACATACATTATGAATTGATGTTTCACGGTTGTGATATTTGAAGTAGATACTTCACAGGCTTTCGACCAGGGGAAAGATATTCAAATCAAAGTCAAACTGTTATTGGATCTATATAATTCGTTACAAATTGTGCTCCTGAAGAAGTTACAATTCGTAACAAAATATATAGAGCCAATAACAACTTGACTTTGTTTTGAATATCTTGCCCCTGGTCGAAAACCTGTGAACTAACTTAACTACTTCATACATTATCATATACCTATCCAAGATATATGATGATATGATATCGATTCATTGTAAAATAAAGAGAGTACACCAAAATTTCAAACTTATATTGTAATATTTACATATAGAATACATATATCTATGTATATATACAAAATTAGACAATATAAATGATGTTTCTCATCTCATAAATTATATTTTTTTGTGCAATTTCTGAGAAGCATTTTGTACTTCCTAGCCCTGAGCTTTTCTCGTAAGTACATTTTCTCTAATTTCTTTAATTTTTCTGAGGAATCCAATGTTATGTTTGGTATTGGAGTATCATCGCTAGTAGTCTGAGGCGAAGAACTTTTGTTCAAATCCACCGGAGAAGTAGATGGATTATTTTCATCCTCATTGGATCGTATCATCAGGGATTTCTGATGACATATCATCTGGGGATAAAATGAAATCTCTTAATATCATGATTATACATGTAACTTTTTATGACCTGATTTACCTTCGTAAGTTTCAGTACTCACCTGAATGTAAAATATCTTGTTCTTCTGGAGATATTGGTTTTCTTATTTTTGGTGATTTTCTAACTTTCGCAGGTTGTGTAAATAAAAAGAGAGTAGGTACAGCATTGGATTTTAAAGCCCGTTGTCTATCTACTCTAGTTTTCTCCCTCATTTTTAGAGCAAAATGAACCTAAAATGTATGTTTTGTAACTTAAGAACAGACAGAGAATAAAATTAAGATCTTACCTCACACAAACAAGAATAATCCGTAGGCTTCCAATTTTCCCTCTTCATTTTTATCAACCACTGTTGCCTCCTCAATGGATCTTTGGGGAAATGTTTCATCAAAAAGCCTTTCTTCGCACGAGGAACGACTATGCATGAGGGACGAGAAATACGATAATGCAGCGTGCTCGATCCTCGAGAATGCTAGGTTATATTTATCCACGATGTAAACAAAGAAATTTAGCAATTTAATGGCGGATTTCGTCACGTGAACCAATCAAAAACGAGACACTCCATTGTCGCCACTGTCTTGTTAGAGTCACTGTACTTTGCAGTGGTCAGAATTCAGGGTGATGTAAAGGTGAAAGGTTCATTTCTAAAAAGTGGTTGAATTCGCGCCCCGCCGAAATCATCGAGTTGTGTTTTACATGATTCATTACGAGAGTTTATCCAGATATTATTTCGAAAAGGATCTATTAATTGTGCAATGTGCATGGTTATTGTATTTCTCTACAATGGATTACGAAGACATCCTCAAGTAATGGTAGTTCGAACATTATACATTACTGATTACATTATTGTTTTTATTTATATTCTTATATTAATCAGTTATGAAGTATGATTTGTACGATACATAAAAAAGCATCTTTGTTCATCTGAAATGAACTCGAAATATTATAAAAATACCTATAACAACTCATTTGTTACTAAGTGACTTTCATTCAATTGTTGCCAATAATCAGACAACACCTGACTTTGAGGATTTTCACCTAAACATATAATTTTGTCTTCAAATTTATAATTTCTTCGTGATATCAATTTTTTAATAAACCAAAGAATAGTTTCATCAAAAAATACCTATACCTATATCATACTGCCTAATCATAGAAACCATATCACATCCGAAGGTTCTATACTTCTTCCTCAATTATGGAATTAGTATATGTTTTTGTTTTCCGCATGAAAAATTGCAATTGGATGTTGTACCTATATCATGCACATAATACAACATCCTGTTGCAATTTTTCAAGTATGCAACATATATTTCTCGCCATGAGTAGACGCTGGTACATTTACCTATACCTCGAGTACACATTAAAAGATACCTACTTTTTTCTCTGCAGTAAAAGGTGACTTACTATAGTAAAACTGACGTTTTATATCACCTTTTGTTGCAGGGTAATTCGCTATGTACTTCCACGTGTATATGTTACTGAAAAAAGGGTGACGTCAGTAGTAATTTCGCACTGCATATTTATTTCTTTTTTATCGAGTCTTATAGACGAGTCAAGTTATTACAGCAATCACATTTCGTTCAGTAAAAAAGTACTGGGTGGTATGTAGCAATTTGTGCTTAAGGTTAGTATTAGTATTAGGGTCAACCTAGGAAAGTGATACTTGCGGTAAGTAACAGTGACTCTTATCGTAACAAAAGAGTTTATTGCAATCATAAACGTGTTATGAAGTCTGAATGAAAAAGTAACTTGTGATAAACATAAATTTTTACTAACTGTAAATAACAAAAATCCTACTTGGACTATGAAAAATTATGCTTAGCATAAATTAACTGATAACTTGCGCCGAGTAACTTTTCAAGCTGCGCTGAATAAATTTTTAATCTGCGCCGAACAAATTTTTAATCAGCGCCGAATAACTTTTCAAGTTGCGCCAGACAACTTTGTAAATCGGTCCGATTAACTTTTCAATTTGCAGTAAATCGCTGAATATCATATTGAGTAAAAAATGCTTCTTGGAACAAGTCAGAAAAGTCAGTTACTCTGATCAAAAATAAAAAACGATTTGCAAGTAACTTCGCTTACTTATGATAAGATACTTTTTGTCAAGAAACGCCTGTATTCAAATTTTTTTCTCGGTGTAGTTCGCATCTGAGAAATCAAAATGTATGCTCATTTTTCGAAAATAGCTGGATCAAAAAATTCAATCTTATTATATTTGAATTACTTCTAAAAAAATAAAAAAAAGTGTCTCTATAGGATTTAAAAACAGATTTCGAATACGCGTTCAAATATGTGATTTATTCAACATTATTGAAAATGCCAATTTATCATTTTTCGTTCATAACTCAAAATCTATGAACGATAGAATGGATAATATGTTTTCAGATTCGAATCAGTTGGGAAAAGAGCCAAAGAATGTGTAATATGTTTTCTTATTCTATCTGCATGCAGCAATAAAGTTCTCGAGATTCTTTCAGTAGACAACGAATTTTGCCTACCCTGGACATTGCATATCAAGAAATTTATTTTTAAACCTTATATACCTACCTACCTATTCGAACTCAAAACTTACCGGCAAAGGAATGTTCACAATAAAATAATGCTTCATAATGGGTCATTGCTTACTTCTGACTCATGTTCATGATGACTGGGCCCCTGTATAGTCGTGGAATTTGTGTTTGTACGCTAGAAGTAGGTACTCTGAATCAATTGAATACAAAACTAATTTCACGACCTTAATTTTCTAATAATAAATGTTATGATCCCGTCATCTTCAGGGACCCGCTAATTGTAACGAAACTCAAAGAAAAATAATACAATGAATTTGATTGAGTTCGCCTGGGTGCTATATTTTTCCGAGTAACACATACGTACCTAGTTGAAGTGGTCATAAAGACATTTTCTGATTTTACGTAGGTACCTACGAAAATTTCCGACTCAAAAGTAAGCCTTAATTGATTCCAAATAAATTACGTTATTTTTTTTCCTCATTTCAAATTTTAAGGAAAACATAGCCACCTTGTAACTTGTCATAATAGTTGAGAAACTCCTGCCTTCAAACGCAACAGATTGAAGGTAAGAATAATTCAGGAAACTTGGCGCAAGTCTGTCGGGAACGGACTATGTGTATAGCAACCGCCCCACCCTTGATAGAGGAAGCCAGTTGCCCATGCCACGTTGCCATTTCGCATCAGAGCCGGAAAATTGTTGGGAAAATCGATTCAATCCTCTGAGTCAATGAGCTTTCGTTAACGTATTTCCAAACAGAGAACGTAGGGATTTTATTGGAAGAGGAGCATTTTATTGCTTGCATGGATTATAATCAGGATAAACAATATATCATGGATTGACTGAGTAACTATAAAGCGATCTACAGGGAAAGAATTAACTATTTATAGAATCATCTAGAGCAGCGACTTATAAATATCTATGAGTTGTGATGGATTTTGTTTCTAATCGTATAATGTAATAGTAATAGTATATTGTTCAATGAGCGGTAATGTAAGTCATAACACAGATGGATTTGCAGCACGAGCCGTCAAGCGAGTGGTGTAATTCATCATGTGTGTTCTGGCCATTACCGCAAATTGAACACTATACTTTATCTTCGACTTCTTCAGTAAAATTCGAATAAGATGTCTAGAATAATGGTGTAGGCACTGATTAGATTTTGTTTCGACCAAATAATTGAGAATATTAGCAATGTTTCGTTCTTCAGCTGGCACTATTCACAAATTATGACTGATTTTTATCAGTTATTTCAAATATATATTTGAATTTAGTCTGACGAACGTGGCGTGTTAATGGTCGATATAGTTTTGTCAAACAAAATGTGTGTTTATATTCTTGACATCCTTATGTATATTAGTTCTCAGGAAAAGTATAAAACTTTCATTATAAAAAGATGCCATTCTGCTGTCATGTCATAATTGACTTCGGCAAATCAGCTATTGATACATCAATCAAATGGACAACGGAAAATGCACTGAAATAATATTGCGGCGCCGCCACGAAACATTGCTAATATTTTCGATTTGGTCGAACGTCATTCCATTCAAAAATTGACGAGTGCCTACACCATTATTCTAGATATCTTGAATTCGAATTAATCTGCATTTTCCAAATTGACAACAGTTGTCAAAAGCGATCTCTGTGGTCGAAAATCGAATCGATATCGAATCCCGTAGAAAACGTCAAAAATTCACCTTTTCCAAATACAATGTTTGGATATTCAGACCCAATAAAATGTAGAAATGGATGGTGAGAACGTTAACTTGATGTTCGAAATAGAGTTCCCAAACGATTCGACTTTCTTATTCATTTCGTAAGTAATTTACTTTCATTTCCAAACATACGATAACTACGTCAGTTTTCGACTGACAGGATCATAGAGAAGTTCTATTTCTCCGCCTAGGCGGAGAAATAGTTGCTTGGCTTAATTTTCCCTCCGGGCGGCGGCAGGAAAAGTAGGTATTCTTATGCAAAGGATGAATTTTGCGTGACAACCGTAACTAAGAAAATGTTCCATTTTTCACTCAATTTAAATGAACGTAAATGTCAATCCAATAGTGAATATTCAGATTTACATGAATTTTAAAATGTTTGAAAATAACATACCTACATATTTCATTCGAAGGAGAAGTCAGAGAGAGAGAAGTGACTTTTCATGGCTCGCTTTCAATTACCCGCCCCACTACGTTTGGCAGGTAAACTGAAGCTCGCCATAAAAATAAAAAGTGACACGTATGTATATACTATTTCCTATTTGTATTTGAGTGAGTTGTTTTATGACTGACGCTATTGGTTTATAGAGACTATTAAAGATCAATATCAGTTGAATAATGGATATATTATTCTATGAGAGTAGATAATAGTACTTATATATTATTTCATGAGGAGGGAAAGTGTCACTTTTCATGGCGAGCTTGAGTTCACCCGCCGAACGTAGTGAGGTGGGTAATTGAAAGCGAGCCATGAAAAGTTTCCATCGAATGAAATATGTTATTTTATTTTCAAACGTTTTGAAGATCATGGAAATCTCAATATCCACTTTCAAATCGACATTTACGGTCGTTTTAACTGATTGAAAAATGGAGCATTTGCCTTGTTACGGTTGTCTTGCAAAATTCAACTCTTCATAACAACACTTTTCCTGCCGCCGGTGCCGGAGGGAAAAGTAAGCCATATATATACTTAGCAACTATTTCTCCGCCTAGGCGGAGAAATAGATGATCCTGTCAGTCGAAAAATGACGTTGTTATCGTACGTTTGGAAAAAGAAATCTTTAAAGGTATATAATATTGTTAGGTCATTTTTGTGATATTCACGGTGTTAGTGAATAAGTGCGACAAACTTCAGGAGGTATAATTCTGCATGAAAAAAAATGTCATTATGCCATATTCATATAACTTTTGCCCGCATCATGCAATTGCTTCGTTTTCCGAGATACTCAATATTTATTTATTTCTCCGAAACCGGTCGAGATATGCGAATGGAATAATTTGGTGGGTTCCAATAAGAGGTAGTTATTTGTTATCTCAAATGTCACGCATAACTTACCACAAGGATCAGAATATTGCTCAAAGTTGACATTGAACACCCTGTATCTCGTTAATGCGACTATGCGCCGAAAGCGGGGTACCTACGAGTATATTTCATGAGGCAAAAATGATTTCCTCGGTGTCATCCACACGGCTATATATGTTTGTCCAGTTTATGGTGAAACACCCTTTATTTGTAATACTATTTTTGTATTTAATTTTAGAGCCCCGAAGATGTATGAATAAAATCGAAACATATTGACCATCATGTTTTGAGAGGTGGCTTTTCTTTTAACCAGTCCATTAAATCAGTCTTTTTAATTTTAAATAACAAAGGTATCCAACCTACAACTAACTATTGTATTATATGAACATCAATAGGTATTGCTCCACATTGGACAAGGGGGAAATCAAAATATCAATTGGCATGTTATGTAAGAAATATGGAACATGTAGGGACCATATCAATTAAACTAACGCGTCAGTCATTCTATACTGTTGGCTCAAAAACAATTATCTTCCTTAGTATCATAGATAATACCTAACGTGAGAAAAAAGAAAAATGCGGGTTTTTTGTTTGAGTTTAGTGTTGTTAGAGAAAAATTTACCTACTTTTCGAAAAAAAATCATCAATAGCAAGTGAAAGATACATTTAAGAATGTGCCAAATTTTTGGTGGCCGGGTATTTTGACAGGATATCAAGGTTTTTCAATCTTATATAGGTACGCCTAATGGACTGTTCCAAACAATCACCCTGTATAATTTCACATTATTGATTCGATTTTTTCGATATAAACCAGCTTCGGTCTCCAAATAATGCCAGAGTTTTGAGAGTTATTCAATTCAATTCATCTGAAGACGCAGATTTCAATTTCCTGAAGAATCTGATGATTCGTCGAAAATTTGTTTATGTCAATGTTTGAGTTTTGTTATCCCAATATTCCCAATCTATGGAATATTACGTCTGTAATGCAACTCCAAGTAATATTTCGTTAAAAGATGGGTCTTCTCAAAATCAGAACATCTCTCATGTTCTCAGCTCACAATTTGACAACGTCGCAATTCAATAAATATATTTGTTTGAGCTCCACCCATATCCCCAAATCCGGAAAGGGGCGGAGCCTTAGGATCTACTTTTCGCGGCGCATCCTTCTCGATCTTCCCTCTCGACTTCGACCCCTATGGGAGGACCTTTCAACCCCTGTGATATGTGCTGTCACCGCCAATCTATAGTAAAGGACTTAGGGACAGTTGTAAAGTTGCAGCGTCGTTGGTAGTACATAAACATAACTCGATCGAGGAAGGCCTATTTTTGTGTTTATCGATTGTGTGCGCTAGATGTATCGAGAGTGCTGTGTAATTTCAGTGCTCAAAACTGAATTTTGATTTGATGATGTTAGAGTTTTACCCGAATTTGAACCTTAATGGGACAGTTTTACCGGACCATGGAATATCTGTGCAAGATTGTAATAGAGCTGGTAAATAAACTATTCATACATTCTAAATGGCATTTGTCTATACGATGCAGTGTAAGCATATCTGCATATACCTAATGCATACTGCTGTCATAAGATCTAGTCGACAAAATCAAAAAATTGATGGAGAAAGTTTCAATATTGTCGTGGCAATAGGATCATTCTACTTAGACTTATACCTATATGCATGGAAGAACTCTCGTATACCCTATACTCTATAGAACCGTCAGCGGCTCAAAATATCTATCGCCACTCGGAAGAATCTCCACTGGATTACTGATAATCCTTTGAAACAAATGTTTCAATGTTAAAGCCCAAAAATATTCAAGATAAAATCCTCACACCGTACAACAAATCATTATTCTCCTGTATAGGTATTTACCACGAACACAGGCAGAAATAAATCCCATCCCATTTAAGTTGATCCATGTTTAAACATGAATTTCAATATTTTTCAGAAACAACGATACAAAATCCAATAATTCATAGAATAAAACTAACTGTAATTGAATTCGAATATGCATATAAAAGCAGGGCCGGATCTACGATTTTTTCTGACCAGGGCAAAAATTCATGATGACGACCCCACCCCCCCCATTTGAGTAAAACATATATGAATTCATAAAAAAATAACAAAATAAATTATACAAATGAATATTTAAAATAAAGACTAATAAAAATATCACATGAAAAGAAATGAAATTTTCTTCTTCACAGCTTCACGCGGCGTGATTTTCTTTCTGCGAACTCATCTATCAGCTCCTCGAAATCTATTTCGGAAGCAGTTTTTCTATAGTTAAGACGGGTTCCTGACTCATTGAGGAATGCAAATAATTTTTTAATAATTTTCAATTTGCTGAAACTGCGTTCACATCTTGCAGACGGCGTGCTAGATAATGTGCGCAGTATGTTCTTGAAGCTTCTTGCAGATCTTTCCTGTAAAGAATTTGTAGCAGGACTATGAAGTCGATCTTACACCAATTTCAGGAACAAGTTCTTTGAAAACCGCTAGTTTCTAACAAAACTCAACTGCATTCAAGTCCCTTCAATATTTTTGCGCTTAAAGGGTCCCATTTTTCTGCAGATCCTCTTTTTGTATATTTAAAAGGGTATGGTCATTGAGGAATGCGAAATTCGTATGCAGACTCTCTGATACGCTTCCTAATCTTCTTCTGATTTCTGGCAATAATCTATCGAAAGCCACCCTCATTTCGTTCGAGAATAAACCAACTAGATCTAGCGTTCTTGACTCATCCTCGCAAATTTCGTCGACCTGCTTTTTCTTCTTGGAAAAATGTTTTTTTTTCTAAGAATTGGCTCCACATCCAATTCTTGTGAAAGAAGTGTAGCTTTCGAGATACAATTTTCAATAGGTTTTTCTCTCATATTCCTTGCAAGATCTTCACAAGAACTTGCATCCACGATATTGAACGTAACATTATTACCTATATCCCCTTTCTGAATTTCCACGTTGACCCTATTGATCTCTCGCAGAATATTATCCCAAATTATTAGGTTCAGGATGAATCTGAAATCCATCACAGCATGAAGCAAATGACCAGCTTCATACTTGGATTCTGCCTTCTGCCACTAGTGAGGATTTTTCGATTAGCCCATCTTCATTGGCCACTTCCTTACAAATTTGTTTTCGTGCACTTTTTCATAATGGTCCATTGTGTGGTTGAACTAACAAAAAATATTACAGTTTTTGTACAAAACCAAATAAATTTAATGCTTCTGAACATGATGAAGCCGAATGAACACCCACAAGATTCAAAGAGTGTGCTATAGGCATGGAACTAATACTGCCAGCTCGTTCATCTGTAGAATTCTGGATTGGACTCCTTTATACCTACATATGCCAGCCATATTAGATCCGTTTTCGTAGAATGGCCCACGGCATTTTTTGACATCTAAATCATCAGATGGGGGTGCAGACGAACATAATAGTGAAATAGTTGGCCTCCTTGATCTCATTAATAGATAATGGCATTCCAAACTTTGGTGGCAATTAAATCGATAATTTCATTTTTTAGGTATAGTTTTGGACAGATAGGATGTTCGTCCTTCAGTTGAGTGGTCAAGATGACACTTCAGAGTCGGGTCATATTTAATAATAATACATTTTTCCGAGAAGATCAAACATAAAAAAATTCAACCTCTGGTTGTTTTTGGCGCCCCCTTAAGCTGGCGCCCAGGGCAAGCGCCCCGCTTGACCCCCCCCTAGATCCGGGCCTGTATACAGGTACCTATAGTATTATCGGGATTTTACATTCTTCGACGTACCTATTTCTTTTTTCAACAATATTCTCAATCCATGACTTATGACTTTCTTGATCTTTTTCCATATACATATCCAGAATCATTTGGTATTCACGGTATGTTTAGGAACTTAGGAAGTCTATAGTGAGTATGTCTCATTCTTTGACACAGGATCAAATCATTACTTAGCTAGGTACCTCTTCGAACTACTTTAATTGACAACTCCACTTAGTTCTCTAGTTTTAGTTGGATATGGTAGGTACCTCTCTGGTGGTCTATAAGAAATGGTAAGATTTTATATATTTCCTTTGCTGTTGACATCATTATCCAATGTTCTTTAACAACAAAATCACCACTGCTTTCTATGACTGCATCTGTTCCAACTTCCATCTAGTTCAGTACCGAATTTAGGTTTCATCATGGATATTCCCTGAAAATTTTCTTTGTTGATTTTCTATTTTGAATCATTCTTTTAAAGACCTACATTTTTATAGTCCTGCCAAACTTCATCAGTCTTATACCTAATCAGGTACTGTTATTATGAATAATATTTCGCTCTCCTAATTGATTCCATGTTTTCTTCCTATTCTTCCTCTTGGAGATCCTTAGTTTCAGAAAGGCTAATTTCTAGTTCCCATTTTCAATATTACTATAATGAATTTTTTCAAATCCGAATAATTCTCGAATGCTACAGATGATCATTGGAGGTAATAGAAAAAATCGATTTCAGGTATAAACTATCAATCACTGTTTACATCGTTAATATTTTTCATATATTTTTGCACTATTTAAAATTAACCTTTTAAATAACATGATACAATAATATTCGTCATACACTACATCTATTTTCGTTTTTTCATAGAGGTATAGAACTTTAAATTGCAATAAAACAACGATGCATTATTCGATTGACATGAATTTCATTTATCCGAAAGATAATCTTGTGGCATTACATTTTAAACATGATTTCTAGCATATGACCGTGGCGACTGGCTCGGATGTATAGTCCAATTTGGACGTCCAATTTTCGATGACTTTTTCCAACATTTGTGGCCGTATATCGGCAATAACACGGCTAATGTTGTCTTCCAAATAGAATCCGAGAGGGATGATATTTCTGAGATAATTATCGAAGTTCTATTGATATTTTTGGGGTTATTACCTTCCAAAACCTTCCCAAATAAATACATATAATGATATTGGAAATGTAAACAAGTGTAAAAAGGCAAACAGAAAGGTACTGCGTTTACCAAAAATACCTTTTCTCTTTATGGAGAATGAATGCGTAATCCTAAAAACAAAATCACCAGTAGAAATATCTGAAAATAATGATTTCTACTACATTCCTTTGCGTTTCTGTGTGACGCTCACGTATAAATCTATATCCATCAGTTACTTCATGGCAAAGTAAAATAGATGTGCAGAAAATATGTTTTTGAAAAAAATATACAACTTTCATCATAAAATGTGAAAAAACCTGGATTATCTTGAAAAAATATACGCCTTCCATGCAGATTTAAAAATGGTAAAATACATTTTCATAATAACCATGTAAATGCGAAGTTATTGCTGTCAGTATTCAGAAGGAGCAAGTTCGACTGAAGATTCCAGAATTTCTTCGTTTTCCGTGATAAGGGCTTCCTGAAAAACAACAGACAACACTGGTAATTTCATCATACATTCTTGAATGTATTAATGTGTAGATGTATCTGAGAATCGAGTTAAAACAACACCTATCTATTATTCGTTTGAACACAATCGTTTCGCTTACTGATTTTTACTTTGGAAGTTTGATTTCGTTACGATTTGGTCTTTATCTGGATTGAATCTCAACGGAAGAATTAGACATCACAGGAATACGCAAATATGCATTTCATTTATGGGGGGTGTAGAGGTAATGTGAAGCTGCAGCCCTTTATAGGGAAAGATATTTTAACAGTAAAATAGATATTTATGGGTGTTTTGGATTTTTATTCATCAATTGTTAGTTTATAACAATGCCGACGTTTCGAAGCAGTTCGCTTCTTCCTCAGTGCTAAAATTCAACTTACAATATAAAACCCGGATAGATGCCCCAGTTGGATAGATGCCCCATTTTCAAAATACCTAATTTCCCAAACTTGCCACTAGGAATTAATAGTGTAAGAATGAGCGACTGACACCCTAGACCTCAGTTGGTCACGAAATATTGTACAGTGAGGACGCGTTTTGCAAGTGTATGTGATTATCTCCGCAGCGAACTTCGAAAACACGTAAAAGTTTCAAAAGTTAGTATTTGCCGTTGTAGAACTTTTGAAGTAGTTATAAATTCCGTTATATTTTTTATTATATCAAAACACTGGTTCTTTAAGTGTTCATCTAAGTATGACTAGTTGCCTTTTTGTTTTTAATTTGTGAAAAAAATGCATAGGCATCTATCTCTATCAAAAAGGATAGTTGCCCTGATTTTCCGAGGTATAGAAGCCCTTAGGGGCATCTATCCCTCTATACACCCTATACCCCTGTATAGTCTGAGTGTTAATTCTTTTATATATTTTTAGTGTTCTGTTATAGTTTGTGTACCAATCTGAATAAAAAAATCGGCAGATATTTTGAATTCTAACGAAAATATTATAAAGAAGAAAGTTGTGGGGGAAAGAAAGGAGAAACAAATAAAAAATAAGAATAAGCAATACAGGACTGAAACTAAGGAAGAAAAAAGAACACCCAAGATAACAAAAAAAGGAACCAAATACAAAAAAAAACAGAAAAAATGAAAATATTAAACAAAATAATAATCATTCTTCTAGTGATAGCTATGATGAGGAAACAGCTGATTTCTGTGAAAAGGAAAATAATAATAATTCAAAAGTGAAACGGAAAGGAGCTTCACTAAAAAGGCAAATTATTCATAGTTCTAACAGCGAAGATGAAAACAAACCACCTATCTTCATATTCAAAAGAAAGAGAACAAAAGGATTGCCCATAAAAATGATAGAAATGAAAAGATGAACAAGTAACTCTAAAGACAAAGAGGAATGTTATTGCATAGAGTGTTTCGAGAAATATGAAAACACAAAGTCTCAATCCGACTGGATTCAGTGTGTAAGGTGTCACAACTGGCTTCATGAAACCTGTACACTCTTTAGGAACTACTGCTCAAGATGTGGAAAACTTAAAGCACTATCTGACTGATCTTCTCTTCGTTGTTTTTGAAACAGTACATATTGCTGTTTCTGTTGAAACCTATTATTTAATATTTTATAACAACAATGAAAAATTCATATACCTATTTGTTGATACCTACCTAACTAATAGTTTATGATATAAAGAATTCATATTTTCGTTTAATGAATGCTTCTGAAATTTGATTAAGTACGCTTATTTATGTTATATTACGATTATAACAGACATAACGAGAAGAGATTTCATTGAATTTGGTTGGGTTTTTGGATAACACAATGTCAAGGGCATCTATCCCGCACTGTAGGCATCAATCCTTCTCAGTAATTTCATGGTGGGGCAACTATACATACCTGTAGGCATCTATCCCCAAAAAAAGTGTTCCACAAAAATCAAAATTCTGTAAAATCTGCAAATGCTAGGTCAGAAAAAACTAACAGTATTTCAACTCAAATAATAAGGCTAGCTACTTTTATGGAAATTATTCATATAAAATCGATATTTTCGAAAATATGAGCCAATTTCAAAAAGTGGGGCATCTATCCGGGTTTTACCCTATTAGCCCTGAGGAAATTGTATGTTGAATTTTAGCCCTGAGGAAGAAGCGAACTGCTTCGAAACGTCGGCATTGTTATAAACTAACAATTGATAAATAAATATCCAAAACACCCAATATCTATTTTACTGATTTCACAATGGATGATAACCTAGGAATATGATATTTTACCATGTGTCACCTGAATTACCCTGTATTCATCAGAGTTCATGGTTGTTGCATAGAAGGGCTAATTCCTTGCAGCGGTGTTGGTGGCTCAAGCAGTTGACGAATACGAGATCCGTCTACTTCGTCCAGAACAATCACTCGATACACTGCAATACACTGCACTCGATACAATGCAATGATTGCAATGTTGAGCCACATGCACATGCACATGCACAACCTACGCAGCTGTCAATTGCGAGTCCTCATTTGATGAGAAAAGAAAGGTCCCAGTCGTAGGGGAGAGCGGGGCAAAGTGGGATACTTAACACTTAAGTGTATCTACAAGAAAAATATTTATGATTAAACAGAAAATTGTTAGTCAAAATCAGTGTTTAACTCATTACGAACGACTATATATATTTTTCTCTCACTTTTCATGAGGAATAACCGAAATATGAGGCATAAATGTCTGATGGTATTTTGACCCGCTTTGCCCCGTATAGAGGGGTAAAGCGGGGTACCTTATGGGGCATTGAGGGATTGTTACAATAAATGAATTGAGAATATAAATTTCGAACTTTATCACCACAACAAATAAACTACAAATCTTTGGCTTATATATTATCATTATAAACTTATAAATATACATATTTATATATAAACAAAAGAACAAAAACACCAACGTAAACAAATGAAAATACTGCCTCTCTGAATTATCTATTCATCAGCACACATCACACATAAATGAGTGCTTTCGTCATCGAGATCATTCTTCCCCCGCACAAGAGAGGTGTGCCCAACGCGGAAACATTTCAAGCAACGGATCCATGCTTCTGAGGATTCTGACCATAAAGTAGCCACAGTATAAACATTCAGCATCGTCATCATCTCCTACTGAACGTTTATCGTGTTTCTTTATTTCAAACTTTTTCTTTTTATCTGATTTAAAATGCAAGTCCTTGGTAACTCTCTTTTTTTTTCTTTTTTTTTCTGTGGAATTTTTCAAGGTCTCCAGCTCGTTTTTATATGGGGACTCCGTAATGATTGTTTGAACCGCTTTATCCATTGCTTCTATTGACCAGGAATGCTGTTCTGTAGTCCTCTTATACGTTCGAACCATATTTACTGAAAAGAAGTTACTTTAGTTAATGAACGAAATTAGTATTTGAAATGTTTTGAAAAGGGGCAAAGTGGGGTACCGTTCAAGCAATACCCCACTTTGCACCTTTTAATGTACCCCACTTTTCCCCTATGTGACTTCAAGTACTAATCATGAACTGAAAATACTTACCTTTTTCGTAGTCTCTCTTGAATTTCCAATAATTAGTTCTATATGGAACCTCTATAAAAAGAAATATAAAACACAATTATTCGAGCTCAGGATCTCGTAAAAACTGCCGTTCAATACTGAAGATTTTATTAACGAACTCACTCGTTTCAGTCTTTCAGTCACACTGGCTAAATGACTTTAGAAGTGGCGTGTTTAGCATATAAAGACCACGTGCCAATCGTTGACCAATCAAATCCAGCTATTTGAAACTCTGCTCGAAATTTCATTTGGCTTTAATAGGGAAAACCCGCTTTGCCCCGCTACCCCACTTTGCCCCGCTCTCCCCTAGTATTCAAAATAAATTTGTGAACAGGAGTTTTGCATGGAAATATAATTGCCTAATCAATTATCAATACTAAATTGATATTTGTTCAAAATGTTCTATGTCTATGAAGTTATAGCAGTGCCACTTGCGAGAATATCAATAAAACCTATTGCATTAATTGTCGAATAAGATATATAGGGAAATCACGAGAAAATGGAGTGGAAATTGCTAGAAAGATTGAATTTTTTGTGTTTTCTACTTTATTCGAACATCGACAATTATGAATGCGCTGTTGCCAAAAATGCGATAATTACAGAAATATCTCCAACTCGCGGGAAAGACGTAAAATTAACAAGAAAGAATGGATTTTTGTGTTTTTTTTTGGACTACGACAATTACTCGACAATTATTTGTTTCCGCGCATTTTCAGAAATATAGGGAAATCGCCAAAAAATGGAGTGGAAATTGCTAGAAAGATCAAATTTTTTGTGTTTTTTACTTTATTTGAACATCTACAATTACTCGACAATCTTTTATGATCATCCTGATGATATTCGACCACTATTTGCTAAATTGATATAAAGTTAGCAAAGCCACCAAGTAGAACAAAAACGAAGGTCGCGACAAATTTTTTTCGTTCACTACAAATTCGAGGCAGGTATTCGACAATTAATGCAATAGAAAAAAGTCATTTACGAATGCGCTGTTGCCAAAAATGCGATAATTCCAGAAATATATCAAACGCGCGGGAAAAAGACGTAAAATAAACAAGAAGGAATGGATTTTCTGTGTTTTTTTTTACTTCATATGGACTTCGACAATTATTCATAACCTTTTTTTTCTTTCACGACAAATTCGGGACAGTTATTCGACAATTAATGCAATAGAAAAAAGTCAAAAACGAATGCGCTGTTGCCAAAAATGCGACATTTTCAGAAATATAGGGAAATCGCGAGAAAATGGAGTGGAAATTGCTAGAAAGATTAAATTTTTTGTGTTTTCTACTTTATTTGAACATCGACAATTACTCGACAATCTTTTATGATCATCCTGATGATATTCGACCACTATTTGCTAAATTGATATAAAGTTAGCAAAGCCACCTAGTAAAAAAAACGAAGGTCGCGACAAATTTTTTTCTTTCACGACAAATTCGAGGCAGGTATAGGTACGACAATTAATGCAATAGAAAAAAAGTCAATTACGAATGCGCTGTTGCCAAAAATGGGATAATTCCAGAAATATCTCAAACTCGCAGGAAAAAGACGTAAAATGAACAAGAAGGAATGGATCTTTTGTGTTTTTTTTTTACTTCATATGGACTACGACAATTACTCGAAAATTATTTGTGACCATTTTTATGATATTTGGTAGATATTCAGAAAGTGGTTCTGCTAACAGCAAAGCCACCCCGTGGAAAAAAAATTAAGGACGCGCCAAATTTTTTTCTTTCACGACAAATTCTCGACAATTAATGCAATAGGTTTTATTCATTTTCTCGCAAGTGGCACTGCTAACTTCATAGACATAAATGTTCTTGGTATTGTGATGTTCAGTCCGTATACCTACTTGAATACAATATAATTTTTCAAGGGGTAAAATGATTATCCGTGTGCTTCCTAAATCTACTCACCTATTGTGATACATTTTAATTAAAAACGTTCCAAATCAGGCGATATTAGTAATCAATATTTGAGACATGAACGTTAATACCTCAGCAAATACTGGGGGATTAGCATGGCTTGCACTGACTAGAAATGGCTTCAGAATTTTGCATATTATTGGGCCACACAGCAGGCAATAAGCTGCGGTTCGTTATCTGCAGAATGGATAACGCATTTCATATCTTTAATTAAACGGAAAGTATTCACTGCATAAACTGATGGCACGAAACACAGGCAATGTTATATAAGAATGAAAAAAATTTCAACCGTAGAGATTCAATCGAATTAATATGTCTATAAAGTTAGCAGTGCCACTTGCGCGAAAATCAATTAAACCTATTGCTTTAATTGTCTAGAATTTATCGTGAAAGAAAAAAATTTGTCGCGCCCATAGTTTTTTAGTTCTACAGGGTTTTCGTGATATTTCTGGAATTATAGCATTTTTGGCAAATGCGCATTCGTTATTGCCTTTTTTTGCATCAATTGTCGAATACCCGTCTCGAATTCGTCGCGAAAAAAAATTGTCGCGTACTTAGTTTTTTTTCTACGATGTGATGGCTTTGCTAACTTTATATTAAGTTAGGATAGCCACTTTCCCAACATAAATCATCACAATGGTTATGAATATTTGTCGATTAATTGTTGAAGTTCTTATGAAGTAAAAATCACACAAAAAATGTATTCCTTGTGGCATAATTTAATTCTTTATCTCGCGATTTCGTGATATTTCTGGAATATTTTTTTTCTATTCCATCAATTGTCGAATAGGTACTTGTCTCGAATTTGTCGTGAAAGAAAAAAATGGACGCGTACTTATTTTTTTATAGTATACTACGGCGTTCTACTGATGAGTTGAAGTTTTGTGTCCAGAAATTGTTCGAACATAAAATATCATTGAACACTGTGCCACAAATTCATCAGTGTTACATACCAGGGGATCTTTCCAATTCTCTTTGCAATTAATAAGCCGTCTTTGAAAATGCTCAATTTCTACAAATATGATATAATACATTTATACAGGGTGAGCCTTTGACTTGTACATATATTTTAACTGTAGAGTCCTCTCATCCAAAGAAACACTTTTTCCCTATACCATTTTTTTAAATTCGGTTTCGTTTGAAAGATACAGGGTGTGAAAAATCCATGAAATAAACACTATTCTTTCCATATATTCGGAACCGATATTTCGAATGAACTGAATTTTGGTTGATTGTTTAGTCTTTGCATTGTGCATATTCCTCAATTAAAACTTATTCCATATTTCTGCTGGTATGAAAGTTATAGCGTAGTCGACTCATAAATTCACGCAAAAATACTATAAAACCACCTGAAAAAGATAAACGGTTCAAGTTTTCGAAAGAATCAATTATTTTAGAAAACAAAAGTTCTCCTATGTTTTTTCAATGAAACGCGTCATTTCTGTGTTATTCCTAATTGTATAAGATGAAATTTGAGGAAAAAAATATGAATTCCAAGAATAATCTGAATGCTATCCTGAGTTAAATCTCATCGAATATTTTTTCTTCTCTGGTCTCTCAACAAGTTAACAATGTTGTCAGAATGTTTATCAACTTTGTCAAGACTAAAATCTCTAGGATGAAAAAACGTTTGATGTAGAGATATGATTTATGATATATTGTTTATCCTGATCACTCCTAGGTCTCGGAGACCCCTCTGAAACTACAAGCTTCGAAGCTTGTAACTTGTACGAGTTCGGAGAAGCAGATGTGTTCTGTGTAGTATTTGTTACTGTTTCCTTACGCCACCTTGGGCACAGCACTGTTAATTTTTGACCCAACAGTGAGAATGGTGGCCCCTACCGAGACTAGAAAATTTCTTTCCTAGCTCGTGATTGAACTTCGGACCTTTGGGTCCCAATTCCAATGCTCTACCACTGAGCTAAGGGCACTCATATCCATATGTAATAATAAAATCCCACAAATGTGGGATATAAAATTGAATTCTAAGAAGCATGAAATTATACACTTTATAGACAGTTTCTATTAAAAATTCAACAATACAGGGTGTCCCAAGTTCGAGTGCCTATTAGACGTTTCTGGAGAACTGGACATATTTGGAATCTGCAAATTGGGAGAACGGCGATATTGTTCGTAATTCTCTACAGACCTAAAATATTTTCAGAGTCATAGCACTTCAGGTTATACACTCTCACTACGTTCGGCGGGTAAACTCAAGCTCGCCATGAAAAGTCACAATTCTCCTTCTTATGAAATAATATACTATCATAGTTGTCATTGCGAAGCATACACTTCTAGATATTAAGGCAAAAAAACCTCGCGTTAGCTCATATTCTGAAAACGCTTTGAATTTATTTCTCGTGAATCCTTGAGTTTTCGAAAAAACTTGTAGGAATAGAAAAGTTAGTAGGTATATTAGTTGGGCTTTTCAGCCATGATTTTTTAAAAGGAAAATTTTCAACAAAAAAAAAGTGGGAGAAAAAATATCTTAGGGGGTCACTATTTCAACCCTATCTGAACATACTTCAGGGTTGAAAAAATTCCCAACATGTGTAATTTCATTGACAAATGATAATCGCACTTTCGTGTCCTTAGCTTAATAAATAGGGAAAATAAAAAGAAAAAGAATTTTTTTGGTTGATCTTCGGAGGGGTATAACTTTTCCGGGGGAGGTTTTTCAAAAAATTCAATACCGAATACCCACTTTAATCAAAATCACCCTTTTCATTTTTTCGGTGTCATTTAGATACACCCTGTATAATAAATACTTATTGAATTGTGTCGTGAGACGCCCTTTAATCAATTCATTTTTTACTCGTTTCAGATCCAACGCTCATCAAATGTGAAAAAACATACGAAATGTGTGAAGGCTGTGGTAGAAAAATTCACGATAGGTACCTAATGAGAGTAGGAGATGCGAGTTGGCACGAGCACTGTTTAGCGTGCTGTGTGTGTGGCGTTCTTCTAAATCATTCCTGTTACACAAGAAACACTAAATTATATTGCAAGACAGATTATGATAGGTAAGTTGCCTTTTTCAATTTCTGCATATTTCACTATGTAACAACTAAATGAATGTGGAAAGAAATCAAGCCCCTAATCTGAGAAAACTTTTTATTTATATTGATACAGATGACACTGGGGGAGGGGTCAGGCTATGGATCCTACAGTATACCTAATCCTGTACTGCCATAGCCATAATCTTGCATATTTTCAATTTGCTATAAAGAAATCATATCCCCTTTCACTAATGCCAATAGCCTATCGTTGAGGGATACTCATTGTGGTTCCGACTTTCATCCCCTCACTTGAATAATATGAGTACAGGTCCATATGATGAACAACATTTTCTTTCAGTCCAAGGCAATGAAGGAGTTCACTAAGAACTTAAGAACTAGTGCCTACTTGGTAGTTCTAAAGTGAGATCCTCATATAGATTACAATTGCATTTTATATACGGTACACGGGTACCGGAATTATATGAATACTACGGTTTATAAATATCCTAACTGACGAAGAAATGCAACACCCAGAAGGAGCTGTTTAAATTAAATTTTTTTTTGCTAAAACAAGGATAATACAGCAAGGATTAAATGATCAAATTTGGAGGAAAAAATCGAAGGGTTTCATTTTTTTTTGGTAAATTTCTTAATATTGTGTTTGTCCACCGCGGTTTCATATCTACACTACCCAACACGTCTTGGCATTGATGCAATAAAATCCGAAGCTACCTCTACTTCATGTCCCAGAGCCGGTGTGGCTGGGGTAAATTTCCAAGCCTTCTACCCATGATGTACCAAATATGCTTTATGGGCAAAAGATCGAGAGATTTGGGCGACCATGGCAAAAGATTCACATGGGTCGCTTCAAAAAAGTTTATATCAACTCTTACAACATGAGGATGAGCATTATCTTGCTGGAATATTGGATTCTCGAGCCGATTATGGTAAGGGAGAACATATGGCTCCACTATTTCTTGGGGGTACCAATAAAGGATAAAGGTTACCTACTTGCATGTGCAATCTCAATGTGACTCTCAACATCAAACTGAGGTTCAGGTCATGATACTAAAACCCACAAGGTAAACCCACGCGCATATCGTCTGCTATCTCTCTCGTACAACGCCTACGTCATCGCGTGACAAACATTCAAATTCGCTTTGTTTTTGTTCGTATTCAGATTATATCGCATTGAATTTTGCTGATTTTTGGTGGATAAACTTATTTTTTATTGTTTTTTTCCGTATTCTAGTTACAGATTATATTAAGTATATGGTCTCTTTCATTGAATTCTTCAAAACGCATGAGGAAAGACGTTCATTGACGCACTTCACTTCAAAACGAGTGTTCAAGATACCCAAAAAATTGGCGAATTTTCGTTTTGAGTATGAACTGTTTCAGCCAACTGTTCATTTTCAAAAATCCAGAATTTTTCCAATAAAATAGGACTTCACATGGATACCCTACAAGAAGCAATACATATAATGTATTTTCGTACCTCAATCAAATCAACAACTTACTTTGAAATGAAGATATATTATAATTAATAATTTATTGTAGTAATTAAATCATTCCAACAAAAATATCAAGGAAAATTGATTTGAAAGTCAAAACTTATTCTCGTTTATTTTGCTACATAACTATTTGTCACGAGTTGATATGTTGCTCGAATTTTCAATCAGATACGGTATTTTTTTTAAATATTCTGAAAAAGAAGATTATGTTCACGTAATAAATAAGCGAATCCAATTAAATGACTATGAAATAACATATTATAAATATAGAATTATGTGGAACTGGGTGCCATTTGTCACGTAATGACGTCATGCGCCAACCTAGTCAAAACTCGTTCACCAAGTGATCATACCTTGTGGGTTTTAGTATCAAGGTTCAGGTCTTTCTTCCCGGCCCCTTCTCCTCCTTCTTCGGCCATCAACGGTTCGACCCTCGACTGCCTTTGATAATACCGGCCCTTAGACGTCAATCTTGAACTTCATGTGTGCCCCTTCGACGGCGACGTCCGGTGTCTACTCTTCTTTGATTTTGGGCAGTATCAAACCACGCTGGACAACATCTCATATCAGTCGTTGGATTTCAGTTCTTAAGGTGAGCGATTTCTCGAAATGACAACCCCGCCTCCCGGCGTAGACCAATAATTCGACCTCTTTCAAATTCACTTAGCTGGTGATAAATTCGGCGTATAAGTGCTCTAGGCATTTTACGAGTAACAACAACTGAACATTGACTTTGGAGCTCCTCAAACAGCTGTTGTGAAATTTGAAAAATTTTCAAAAAACAACTACAATATTCAAGTAACTTCACGATTTTTTTTCCCAAATTTTAATCATTTACTTCTTTTGCTATACCATCTATGTTTTACCAAGAAAAAATAAAATTCAAACAGCTCCTTCTGGGTGTTGCAGTTTCTTTGTCAGTTAGTATATTTATGAAAATATTGCAAGAAATAAAATCATACTATAGACGACAATTATTATCCCCGAGATTATCCCTTATTCCTATCAATATACGAGCACACAGAGAAGAAAATATTGATGATATGCGATTGAAGATTTTATTGTGAATGAAAAGTTCCCCACTCTTCCTGCTGGCTCAAAAATTCAATAAGAATTTTTTTTTCAATCAAATCATAAAACAGAATATGCCCACAGATGGTCGAAGTAGTTTCAGTCACGAGTAAAATAATTTTTTTTTTTGCGTAAGTAATGTAGGTACTGTTATGGTCCGAAATATTATTTCAAAATTGAAAATTCGTTTCGATCTAATCGAGGCCAAATTGAAAATGAAAAATTCAGATAATTCATTCTTTGGAGTTTGTACATAGATTAAGGATTCTGTGAATAGTTCGAAATAGCTTAGGAAAATCAAGAATGTAGAAAATGTTTTGGAAGCATTGAAACCAGGGAGATGAAAAGAGAATTGAATTGAAAATTCAGAGAAAAAGTCATGTGTGTGAAGTTGGCCCAGCACTTTTTGATTTTCGAAAAAAAAAAAACTGTGCTGAATTGTGCTCGGTTTGTGCTGCTTTGTGCCGTTGAAATTTTTTTTTAATTCCATTTGGTTCTCAAGATATTTCGAAAATCAATAAAATGGGCTAGCCCAGCACTTTTCGAAAAATTGGGTTTTAATGACTGAAATAGTTTGTGCTATACATGTGCTGAGTTGTGCCGTTCAAATTTTTCTGAAAGTACCTCTAATTTTCCAGAAAATCGAGATTCAAGAAAAAAGTTAGCCCAGCACTTTTGTTTTTTCTTTTACCAAATATGTGGAAAAATTTGTGCTACATTTGTGCTGTCTTGTGCCGTAAATATTTTCACGAAAATTCCCCGGATTTCCCGGGAAATGGCGAAAATGATAAATGAAGTCAGCCCAGCACTTTTGAATTTTTCCAATTTAAACCTGTTTGAAAAATTGTGCTATACGTAGGCAAAGTTGTGCCGTTGAAATTTTCACGAATATCCTGCTAGTTTTCCAGAAAGTGAAGAAATTAGAAAAAAGTTAGCCCAGCACTTTCGTTTTTTTTCGACGAAAATTGTTTTATCTGATTGAACTACATTTGTGCTGACTTGTGCTGGTCATATTTCTAGGAAAAACTGTCAATTTTCCGTTTAAATGGAGAAAATATAAAAATTCAGTGGACTTCCTGAAAAATAGGATATGTGGCAACAGTGTGCGTGAAGTTGGCCCAGCACTTTTTGATTTTCGAAAAAAAATATTTTGTGCTGAATTGTGCTAGGTTTGTGCTGCTTTGTGCCGTTAACATTTTTCCATTATCCCGTTCGGTTCTCAAGATATTTCACTAAATGTGCGAACCGGCCAGCTTAGCTCTGTTCAGAAAATTGGTTTTCAGCAGCTGAAATAGATTGGGTTTACAATGTTTACATGTATGATGTTGTGTATTGAGTTGTGCCGTTCGAACTTTCCCGAAAGTTCCTCTAGTTTTCAAGTATTCCGTAAATTTGAATAACAAAAAAGTTGTAACAGCAATTAATGAGAAAAAAATTGTGCTACATATGTGCTGACTTGTGACGTTCGAATTCTGAGAAAAAACTTCAAATTGTCCCTTCAAATCGAAAAAATTAAATAAATCGATATATTTGGCGGGAAATCGGTTATTAATGGCAACACGTAGCAAAGGTAAAGGGCAACGTAGCAACAAAAAATATTCTAATCGTTGAGAACTGCAACCCTCAACGCTCTAATCATAACTGTCACTACATACTCCATTCGTCCTAATTTACGACATCATCTGCCGCGGGGTTCGATAGCGCTGTTGTCAGAGTTCAACTTTCAGAGCAGAATGGGCGACGACAGATTTGATTATTGTTTCTTGTGAATATGAAATTGACCGTTTTTACAGGGTATCCCAAATGCGATGATCACTGAGAACATCTCGAGAACCATAAGGGTTAAAAAAAATGTTTAATGACACCCTTTTTTCCAAATAATCAATTACCAGCAAAAAGATCCCAGATATCTTGATTGGTTATCAAGTTACAGGATATTTCTGAAAAATTACTATTTAAAATAATTCTATATACCGGGTGTCTCAATATATTTGTTCCAATGGATTATCTCAGCCATTTCGAAAGATAAAAATTTGAAAATTTTATGTTCTCCAATTCGTTGAAGGAACCTTCAACTGGGAAAAACAAAAATTAACCGGAAGTGACTTTGACTTTTTTGTTTCATATAACACTGTATATTTTCCAAAATTTTTCAATTTAACTCAAAATTACCTTTTCAAAGATGTATCACACTTGGTATTCTAAATTCGATTTCATGGAGAAAAGTCAAGTGAAATTTTAAATTAAAAGAATTTCAATAGGCTACAATAATTTGTGTAATCTTGATTTTGACTTAATTGATAATTTATAAAGAATTATTCCTTACTTTTATAACGAGTTGCATACAATATTTTTCGACTTTTATGCAAAAACCAAAAAATGTTTCATTTAGGTGGCACTAAACTACAAGGAAATTATATTTTTCGAAATGGCTGAGATAATCCACTGGAAGAGGTATACTGAGACACCCGGTATATCTCGTTATCTGTTGGAGATATCTCGAAAATTCCAAAATGTTTCCTTTTTTAATTTTCATGGCCTATACCCTACTTTTATTTGATTTGATTTATTGAAATTATTCGCCTTAAAGTGATAGAGAGAAAATTTTGTGTTTTTTAGAGCCTGCATATAAAGACAGTTGCGTATCCATAGATTGATTTGGGGGGGTAGTAAGTTTAAGGGAGACCTGAACTTTTCATAAGATAATTAAGATTTTCACTAGTAGTATTATGATGAACAATAAAATAATGCTTAAAATTTAAACTCTTCAATTCACTAAAAAATGTTCACTCTACTTCCATTAGTTCAATTTTTATATTTGAACACTTTTTACTGTTTACATGAACTTTCGAAGAACTTGATAACTCTCTTCGGAATTTCGGTATTCTTACTGATGGAATAAAAAACGAAGAACAGGAACATTTTTTATGAAAACCAAAACAAAAATAAAATGGACATTTCGTGTAAAAAAGTAAAAAAATTAGTCTTATTAATCGAACGGGATTCAGTCAGTTGCAACATATATAACTAAATGAGGCTCTATTCGAAAGGAATTTCCTCTTTTCTGTGCGTTTTTCTTCACATCATCGAATTCCATCCACAGTGAACCCTGAAAGGAATAGCCAACATAGTGACCCATTTCAATGGAACCATATCTGGCCACTATTCCAGCAAGGGTGAAAGTTTTAAAATTTAAAATCAGGCGATGAGGGAATTCTAAGAGCATTGTTGTGAAACTTTTGGATGGTTCATATTCTATTAAAATCAGTGTACCATAATTCAGCCTTCTCTCCATTAAATTTCCACAGCAACTGCTTCTGGAAATGGGCATTCCCTCAATTATTGCTTCATTCAAAGACCAGATACTCTTATTATACCTAAGTTAATAGGTACTGTAACCGATTTTCTGATTTTTTGTTTCAAACAGATGTTGCACATTTTAATCTCAATATAGCTAGGATCATCAACGAGTATATATCGAGCCATATTACCTATGTTCGAAAAACAATCCACACTCACAACTCTACTTTTGACGTCCATTGCGCAGAAAGCTTCTATTTTCATCAACAAGTGTGCCCTTTTTGAATATGTTATACTTCTGCAGCCATAAATGAGGAAGTCTCTCAAAAACATCATCGTAGCTGTAGTTGAAAGATTGACTTTTTCTTTGAATTTTTCGTTTGTGCAAGCTCCTGCTAATATAGAAATAATACTGTCGAAACCACAAGTATTGTGAACAGCAATCTTTCTTCCTTCATACGTAACCAACGGACACTTGTTTCCATTTTGGAGGTTTTCAATTCCAAATTTGCGTTGGAAATTCGAACTAACAATAGTGGGACATGGGTCCAAATATGTACGTCTTCTTTTGACGGAGGGATTTTTATTTCGCCAATTATGTTCAGCGCTCAAAGAATAATTTTCATTTTCCTCTTCACTCAATATCATCGATTCATTGAGTTTGGTATTATGCTTCTCTTCCCTTTCACTTATATGCGTTTCTGAAGCTGAAACCGTAGGTGGAATATTAAGAAGTGTAGAACGTTCTTCTTTTTCGGAAGATAGTGCAATCAGATCAGAGGCGAAATTACTTTTCGACAAAGCTAATTTGGATCGGCCTCTGAAAGAAAGAAGATGTGTGGACACAAATTTGTCTGCTCTCATTGGTCGGGAATCGTTTTTCAATAAAACGTGTTTCACATCTTTGAATTCCGATTCCACAGAAGCAGAACTGACAGTGGACTCTCCATATCCAAAGAAAGATATCATAACTCCACTGAAAATGGGATAATAGTGAACTAATTTTTTCAGTTTCTGCTTCAGTTGAGGCATGTAAAAAGGGTTGATTTGATTTCCATCTTCAGAAAGTCTAACGACATTTTCACAGTCTGAGAAAATACTCTCAGCCCATATCATGATGTCTTCATCTACGTCATCCAGTCCTAATGGAAAATCTTCATCTTGATGATTCTGATCTTCTTTCTCATCTTCATTTATTTGAGCAAGGCAATTTTCATTTCCTCTTATACTTTCAACAATACACTCGTGCGATTGCTGTGCAGCTACAGATTCACCATTCCTATTTTTTCCAAAATCTTCACTACAGCAAAGAACGAGAATATGTTTCACATAGTCCTGAAATTCAATGAAATCTGTTTGTTTGCTTAATACAGCCATTGCGTGTAAATAGAATTTCTTAACTTTAGGTTGTGCTTTCGTTAAGCATGGCCATCGTGATATGAAGTTCATGTAATGTGAAATATCTAACCTAACGAATGTCTTGGGTACCTCAAGTCCTCCTTTATTCAATAGTAGAGCATGGCATATACAGAGATAATGTTTCAAATTTTTGCATTGCGCGAATGCTTTACAAATTGCATTTAGCAGAGCCTTATCAAAATCACAAACTACTGTTCGTGGAACAGGAAAATTGGACCTGTGTTTCTCACCTATTCTAAGGAACTCCAAGAGCCAATAGTGTATTGCATTGGTATTTTGAACAGCACTCAGCATTTGAAAAATTGGCATTTTGTAGGTAGGTGTCTCAGTAACTGCTTGGTAAAGATATATATGAGGGCATAATTCACCACTTGGTAGTTGTATTTTTTTTATAAGCGATCCAGTGCCGTCTAAATAAATTTTATCGTGGTAATCCATATACACTGCTATTTGCTCAGGCAGCCAATAATGAACAAGGAATGGGTCAATGCTAATAGTATGGATAGATCCAGCGAAAGAATTGTATTTCATGAACTGCAAACTTAATACAGGGGAAGTACCTTTGATATTAAGGGATTTATCCTTACTTTCTTGCTTTGCTTTTCGCAGAGTTGCTGCTTTATATAGATGTGGAGGTTCTTCATCATAAATTTTCATCAGTTTATCCGCTTCACTCCTACGCCATTTTGATGCTGAGGTAGTCCCAGCTACAAGTTGTTCCGCAGTCAGTTTTCTTATTTCTCCATTTAGAGGGCGTTTTTTCACATGTTTCACGAATGGGTCGAATTTGTCGATGGAACACTCCATAGGAACCGTGTCTAAACAACCGGTTGGTTTGTTAAGTATTCTTCCCAAAAAAATAGCTCTGCATTCCGAACAAGAAGCATCAATTTTTGAATAAATACCAGATTTGGACATAGTACATCGTTTGAATATGAAAGCACATGGCAAATTTGTCTCTTTATGAATGAGTTCAAATATTGTATTCGTCCACCTCCTTCTTTTCAGAGTGCAATAATTACGTTGTACTTTTTGACTGGATTTGTAAATTACACTTTCTGAATCAATATCATGCCAAATTTTATAAGGTATTTTAAGACAGAATTTGATTTCTGATGGAGCAGTTGAAGAGTTTGACGAATCGAGAGTTGTATCGGAAGAGCCATTTGTAGAATTTATTTCAGCTTCGATTTTGTGAAAATCCAAAAAATAATCCTTAATTCCATATCTATTAGTGAGAAGAACTGTATATATGTATTTTGCGGACATAGAATTGTTCAACAGTGCACTTATTTCTTCGTATTCTCTTGACTTTGGAGGGATTAATTTAGAGTTCTGCCGAAAAATATTTCTATATTTTTGATCCATAAGTATGTTTTTCAACTCACTCATTCGCGACTCCATTTTATTCATTTATAACACCTGAAACTCACTTCACAATTCGAAAGGTTCTCAGATACAATTAACCACTATTCAGATTCTGCGCTTTAATAGAAACTTCCTGATTACAGCGACTGCGACTATAACTGCGACATGGGTGGAAAGCCTCATCATATTAAGAATTGCAGTGTTGCCAAAATTTTGTCGAAATCAGAGCTAAGTTATTGCTAGAAAAAATTGAGTCAGATTCAATACTAAACTCACATCTCACAGTTAAGACTGGGATATTCAGTATCCATATTCCGTTCTGAAAGTTGAACTCTGGCAACAGCGTGATCGCGCCCGATGTCATAAATCTTGAGGAACGAAGTAGACGGTCGTGTTATGAGTCCTCAACTGTCTGAATATTTAATTTGTTGTACTGATTTATTTATTTTACCCGATTTGATATCGTAAATTAATAAATCCTCCAAAACTGCAACTGGAAACCCACATAATTATTAGAAACGCATTGAGCTATAATTCTTGATGTCGTAAATTAGGACGAATGGAGTATGTAGTGACAGTTATGATCTGAGCGTTGCGGGTTGCAGGTGGTTGCAGGTGGTTGCAGTTCTCAACGATTAGAATATTTTTTGTTGCTACGTTGCCCTTTACCTTTGCTACGTGTTGCCATTAATAACCGATTTCCCGCCAAATATATCGATTTATTTAATTTTTTCGATTTGAAGGGACAATTTGAAGTTTTTTCTCAGAATTCGAACGTCACAAGTCAGCACATATGTAGCACAATTTTTTTCTCATTAATTGCTGTTAAAACTTTTTTGTTATTCAAATTTACGGAATACTTGAAAACTAGAGGAACTTTCGGGAAAGTTCGAACGGCACAACTCAATACACAACATCCTACATGTAAACATTGTAAACCCAATCTATTTCAGCTGCTGAAAACCAATTTTCTGAACAGAGCTGAGCTGGCCGGTTCGCACATTTAGTGAAATATCTTGAGAACCGAACGGGATAATGGAAAAATGTTAACGGCACAAAGCAGCACAAACCTAGCACAATTCAGCACAAAATATTTTTTTTCGAAAATCAAAAAGTGCTGGGCCAACTTCACGCACACTGTTGCCACATATCCTATTTTTCAGGAAGTCCACTGAATTTTTATATTTTCTCCATTTAAACGGAAAATTGGCAGTTTTTCCTAGAAATATGACCAGCACAAGTCAGCACAAATGTAGTTCAATCAGATAAAACAATTTTCGTCGAAAAAAAACGAAAGTGCTGGGCTAACTTTTTTCTAATTTCTTCACTTTCTGGAAAACTAGCAGGATATTCGTGAAAATTTCAACGGCACAACTTTGCCTACGTATAGCACAATTTTTCAAACAGGTTTAAATTGGAAAAATTCAAAAGTGCTGGGCTGACTTCATTTATCATTTTCGCCATTTCGCGGGAAATCCGGGGAATTTTCGTGAAAATATTTACGGCACAAGACAGCACAAATGTAGCACAAATTTTTCCACATATTTGGTAAAAGAAAAAACAAAAGTGCTGGGCTAACTTTTTTCTTGAATCTCGATTTTCTGGAAAATTAGAGGTACTTTCAGAAAAATTTGAACGGCACAACTCAGCACATGTATAGCACAAACTATTTCAGTCATTAAAACCCAATTTTTCGAAAAGTGCTGGGCTAGCCCATTTTATTGATTTTCGAAATATCTTGAGAACCAAATGGAATTAAAAAAAAATTTCAATGGCACAAAGCAGCACAAACCGAGCACAATTCAGCACAGTTTTTTTTTTTTCGAAAATCAAAAAGTGCTGGGCCAACTTCACACACATGAAAAAGTCAGAAAGATATTGGGGAAAAATAAAGAGGAAAATTGAATGGATTAAACGAAAAAGTCGATAGACAGAAGATAAGCAAAGCAACTTCACATCCAACAATTGCTCATTGGAAGTGCTCGTCGTGTTTTGTCTATTTATAGAAGACAATCTACCGTTGTCAAAAGGATTCGATTTCGATTCGATTTTCGAACACAGAGAACGCTTTTGACAACTGTTGTCGATTTTGAAATGCAGATTAATTCGAATTTTACTGAAGAAGTCGAAGATAAAGTAAAGTGTTCAATTCGCGTTACTTGATGAATTACACCACTCGCCTGACGGCTCGTGCTGCAAAATTCATCTGCGTGTGTTATGACTGGGTTCGGATTAGTGTTGTAAATCATGAATATCTATTCGAATAATATGAGTTTGTATCATTCGAAAATTCAACTAATCACTGGATACTCCACAAATCAATTTTTATAAATTTATTTATTCAGGACTAAGCTGAGTTATCATCATTCATGATTTTACGAATAAATTCTATTCTATTCTATTATATTCAAGAATAATTGAAACAAGTATTTTTGACTTACTACGAAAAATTCTTTGTAATTCACATTATGTTCACATCTGAATTTTGAAGAGTCAACAAATGTTACACATTACAGAGTATACAGAGTGTAACAGCCAAATGGAATAAATTCGATAACGAATAAATGAAGGGGTGTTAGGAAAAACGCTCGGACACGTCGATTTGTAATTTTAAATGCGCATATTTTTCAAGAAAATAAAATTATATAGGGTGTTCCATGCGACCGTGGCCAATACCAACTTTCTTATTTCAAATGCAACCCAATTTATTTTTTGGATTCTTCAGAAAGTTCTAGACATACTTCATGTACAATGTCCTATACCTATCTTCAACTTTTTCTGAAATATTAAGTGTTTTCAGATTTTTTACAAAATTTAACATTTTGAATGAAAATTATTTCATTTCACAAATTCGATATACATTACACTCAATACTTATTTCCCATTTACCTCTTGATATAAAGAAAGTAAGCAAAAACCATTACTGAGAAGAAATAAAAAAAAACAAAAACAGATTTGTTTATTTTCATAGCCTTAGTAACACGTTGTCTGTTTGCATGACAATAAGTGATCAGTGTAAGTGCTATTTTCTTTTGAATTTCGATAACTGTACGTAATAATATTAGAAAAATAGTTCATTCAACAGAAATGCACAAAATAACCATTCTTCAAATAACCGATTGGTTATGGAGATTACACACGGACACAAATGGAAGTTCCTCGCTTATTCCGAGAAAAATTTCCAAATTTGCCGCCTATATCTATCCATCTATCTATCTATCAATAAGCAAAATAAGCAGTTTCGTGCAAGACAAATAAAAAAAAATTGCTGCCAATGCAACTATTTGCCCTCGGCAATTTGATCTTCTATAAACTACAAAAATTTTCATGATTATTATTTCAAAAATATAGCTTGTACTCATGAAAAACGAAAAGCATATTCAATAACCCCAGATCTAACGATTACCCTGGTTTTTCTAATTGAAAAACTAATTAAATCGAAAAAAAAAAGAAAACTATTTGCCCTCGGGACGTTCTTCAAAAATCAAGTCTCTACGTCGTAAATTAGGGTACTTACTCGTGAAATAAAGAGACAACTTTTGAATGGAGATTTACCACGATTCAAAAGGTGATACTGCCCCTTAAGGCAAAAAAGTCCCAGTACTAGATCTCGAATGCCGCGGCGTTTCGGTTATTATAAAATATAAAACATTTCTGTAATAACATATTCGTGATACTGGACGATTTCTTTGACAGGTGTCGAAACATTTTTTTTTTTTTAATTATCTTATTTTCAGCCCGGAATAGTCTCAATCGACTAGTTTCGATTCTCTGATCAAGAATCCGTGCATGGTCAAATTCAGCTCTGTCTGTCCGTCTGATGCGAACACGATAACTTTCGAACGGATGAACCAAGAAACTCGCAGTTTTCAGAGTTGTAGGTTCAGATCTCGAATATCGCAGTTTAGCTGGTCAGTGGTCAAAATTCGACCAGAGGTTTTGTAAATATGGCCGTTCGAAATTTTTTCCGATAAATTCATAACTATAAGGATTCGATCAAGCTGAATTTTCGCGCTTAGATGGAGAATGACGTATTTCAGCTACATACAAAATTCTCTCCATATGAAATTCAAGTGAATTATGGAAAATAATTACTAAAATTTCTGTTATCAAATTTTGACAGCTGTCAAAATAACAGATAGAGTGGTAGACAAATGGTTTTTGGGGCAATATGAGAACGGTCGACTGGTGGTCATTCTCCTGGACGAGCATTCCTGGGAAAACAGTCGCTGAGATAGTGAGTATGTCAGAGTTCGTATGTTCTCATCGGTCATCGTCTTAAAAAGCTTCCATCCCAATTTTCGGAATTTTATTAAAGACGGGTATTTCACGCCGGCAGAATGAAAGTCCTCTCTCCACGTCCATATCCCGTGCGAAGCTAATCTGCCGCCTTCCGGCACAGTCGAGATGGCAACATCAAAAGGCCAAATAGAGAATCCAGCATGGATTCCCATCGTTTGGACGGAGGCAGCCTTTTATTGGATCCGCTTCGCCGCCCCCGAATGCCGTATCGGTGGCGTATGAAAGCGTGGAATATTTAAGAGGCCTGCTCGGGCTGCCTTTATTGTCTCCCTTGTGTAATAAAGAAGCGCTGCTGCTGGCTTTGGTTTGACGGAATTCAAAGGTGTACCATATTTTTTGATATAAACATACGAATTCTTTATGCGGGACGTACCTCTCGATTATTAACTACGAAAGGGGAATTTCAATCTTGAACGCGGAATAAAAAGGAAGGAAGGGATGTAGTGGCGAAAGCGGAATTATTGAAATGATATAGAACACCAAAACGAGGACAGAAAGCAATGGCGGCTTGTCCTATGAGGCAGGTGAGGCAGTGCCTCACCAATAAATTTGAAAAAAATACTCGTATTAATCGAATATTTAATTATATCATTCCTTCATCACTATCATTCCTGTCACAATTAGATTCAACATGAATGATTGCGCGTTCGGCAAAAAATATTCGATCACTTATTTCGCCCGTCGCGTAAAGGCAAAAGCCTGTACAGTTCAGAGCGCGAGGTCCGCGCGGCGCTCTGGATCACTCGTGGCTTTGTTTATGAATACGCTGCATGGCAGAAGACAAATTCCAGTGTAATACAGAGCCAATAAATTATATATGTCTTTGTCTCGTGTTCATATTTATACGTGCTTAATTAGGTATTTTGCAACACTGCATTTTCATATTATTTTACATTAATTTGGCATATGATTCTGAATTTGAATTATTTTTTATTTAATTGAGAATAGTGTGGCGAAATACCCAATTAAACAGTATAGGTTTGTCTCGTAAATTTTAAAATCTATTTATTCCTACCTTCATCGTCCTTGGTAGATATTCGTACAATAAAAGTCATATACAGGGTGAGTCTTTGACTTGTACATATATTTTAACTGTAGATTCCTCTCATCAAACCGAACACTTTTTTCCCATACCATTTTTCAAAATTCGGTTTCGTTTGGAATATACAGGGTGTCAAAAATCCACGAAAAAAACACTTTTCTGTTCATATCTTCGGAACCGTTATTTCATGTATATACATGGGTCATTATATATTTTAAATAACGAAATACAGAATTAGGATCAATGTAACTTAGCATTTGGTGGGTTATGCGAAATGTTGCTTCCAAGGCTGTGCTTCCGTTTTAGTTTTTCAATTTTGGAAGGCCTGCCAGCTTGAATTCTGCCACATTGAGGCAATGCTTCGATGTTTTTACGTCGCGAATTGACGTTGGCTGCACTCGAATTTCTCTAGATTTTCTCCCGCATATTCGACTCTTAGCTTCCAAAAAGTTTAAAAATTGGGAAGGGGTTTTCAGGCTGTTCATTACTGCTTTAAACTTAATGATGGATAAAGTAGCTTCTGGGCTTTGAATACTTGATTGTCTTCGAGCGTACTTGTTATGCGCTCAAATTCACAGCGCATTCTTATAATTTCTTCTTTAATTCGGCTTTCACATTCTTCGGCGTTAATTTGTAACTCCATTGATGTTGCTAAGTCTACTTCAGCAGAAACAGAATTAGTTGATGGAACTGAGTTTTCAAAGTTTTCAACATCAGTTGTGTTTGAATTCATATTTTTATAAAATTCCTCTGGTGCTGAAGCTGAATGCCCAACAGCTAATTTGGCTAATTGTATTCTGTCATGAACGCTTTGAACTGGAGACGTTTTAAATAATATACCAAATTTTTGTTCTATTGCGCATAGGTGCTTACAGAATTTGCCACCTGTGTGAGCCGGACGAGGAATTTTGACAGTTGCTCTGTATCTTACTGCGATTTGTCACACGCAACGCAGCGTATTCATAAACAAAACCATGAGTGATACAGAGCGCCGCGCGAACCTCGCGCTCTGTACTATACAGGCTTTTGCCTTTACGCTACCCCGTCCCATATTTTAAGACAGGATATATACTTGCCGAACGCGCTAAAAGGTTCCGAGTTTCATATCTCTCCATTCCTATGTTCCATCTCACTTGCTCTTTAAAAAGTAAACTGTTGGAGGCTGGCCTCACGTGCTTCTTCGTCTAGCACGTACGATTCGAGCATCGACCGCTGCGTCGGTCCGCTTTGGTAGGAGAAAACTTGGCGCGTTTATAGATGGATGTGAGGCTAGCCTCTCGCTCTTTCGTCTGGATGATATACGTTCAGAAGTCGGCTCGTGGAGACGGTATTGAAATTTCGATTGGTAGAGGGAAAATTGCACTTAATCAGGACGTTTATTGAATTATTTTTACATATGTGTGTACTTTTGGAATACTCCGTATCGTGTGATCTGTGATTTCTCCTGAAATAAGCGTTTTCGTTTCTATATCATCATCAAATACAACCCGATTTCCAAATTTAGAGCAATCAGTATATTTATAAAAAGGAGATCGTGAAATAAGCTCAACTACTCAAAATATTTTTGATACAGACTTCTATCTGATGGGGTGTAACTAGCAAGGGCATATTTTTTCAAACGAAAGATAGAAACAAATTGAACAATGCAGCCATAATGATTATATCACGAGCAGTGTCTTCTTTGGAATTTGATGATTTCAGATTATTACGCAACTGAGTAACTGACGAAGAAGAGAGTTCACTAGAAAACTCATAGTACAGTGCGATGAAATAGAAAATCTCATTATGTACTAACGTCAGTTCCAAATAAGAGATAATTTCACTGCAAAAGTTGTTGCTCTTGTGCCTAAAATGTTTGTTGCGGTACTAGAATTGAGTAGATTTGTTCTATAATGGCAACCCCTTTATATTCTTTTATTCTTTAGTGCATATTACGAAAAATGTATGGACAAGGGGAAGTTTTCACTGCATTATCAGAGTAAAGTAAACTACAATTTTCTGATTAATGGGTGTTTCAAGTTTGGTGATATGCTGGAAAGCGATTCCCTTGAAGAGGATGTTCTTGAGAAGGTCTGAAAATTGAAGTATTTCAGCCAATAAGATTATTTTTTCCAAAATGTCTGACCATATAGGTATTCCATTCGCTCATTTCAACCCGCAAAAATCAGTTTTTATATACGCCCAAGTAAATATTTTACGAAGCAAAAAGTTCATCGAAATAAATGACCTTAAGTGTGCTAGCGACAAAGAATTATTAATCGAGCACTATAAATTTTTGAGGATAAGTAGCTATGTATTAAAACGAATTTTGGAGGGATGAAAGAACAATATCGAATGAGCAAATTACGTATATTTGGGGCGAACCATTTGAAAGTATGACATTATTCCCCAATGAAATTTCTCATGTTTTATCCTTTGTCTCGGCAACGCCACGGCAAGAAATCTTTTTTTTTTAATGTGCCTCACCACCTTAAACTGTCACGGGCCGCCACTGACAGAAATGAATAATTTAGTGAACTTAATTTTATAGCAACCTAATGACTGCAAGCTGTGATAACAATAACACTGTTTCATCTTTGATACACGTGAGCTCACGCGAGGAAATGGGAAGAAGATATGGAGAATATAGCTGCTTTTACAGTTGCTGGTGATTCTCATAGAAGGGATTCGATTTACCAAATGAATCAACGAACAGAGGAAGTGGGGGAATTCCATCAATTAATTCAAGAATTATTGAATGAGCACCCAGATCGGTTTCAAATGTATGTCAGATTGACATTTCACATAATATTAGACGTAAAATCACGTGCATACAGAAAATGTAAATTTGCGGAATATAGATCTTGCGTGCTTTCAGTGCTATAACGTGACAGCAGATACAATGTTGCAAACATTTTTACTACATTTTGATTCCGTAGTAGTATAATCACCCAGTTTAGTTCTGATGATTTGGCTTCACTATTTATTATTGCATTATGCATTATCGTGGTTGCACATTTTGGGAAGATGACGTGATGTGACGTGACGTGATAACGATGTGTCTGCACCTTTATCCTCCATCTACTTGTGTCAGATGTTACAAAATGCCGAGAGTTGAAAGACATATGAATCATCACCATGTTATAGTTATTATGACAGGGCTAGAATTGTTTCCTGTCGAGATGGTGAATTGTCCTATCTCGAAATTACCGCTATTTTAATTGTACTAAGCAATGACGGTAATGGAAGTTTGGAACACAGGAATGACATGGGCGTAGGGCAGGGAGGAGCAACTGCCCACCCCCTTGAGAGAAAAAATAAATAAAATAATTTTCAAATTTCAATGAACAGAAATTTAATCTCAAATATACATATTTTTCTGTTCTGCATATTTTTTTGTTATCTGTTTATATATTTTGTTTGTTGTTGTGGTCATTTGGTTGCTTTTATGTACATTTTAAAATTAATCAATAAGCTCTAATAAATAAAATTATTCGCGTGTCCTTTGACACTAAAAATCAAAGCTGGTTGAAAAACTGACATAGGGCTAAGTATGTATATGTATGTTTTGATAGCGTTTTCGATCTACGCATTGGTGCACATCAGAATTGTCCCACACCAGAATTGTAGATGAAAAGGAGTGTTGGATTTACTCTCAGGATACTTCAATTTTTAGTGTTCGATTCGACCACTTAACAGTCGGACATTTTTGAGAAAAATAGTAGAAAAATTGTCACTTTTTTTGGTTTTCAATGAACTACATTATGTTTGAAACGATACATAGGTGCAGGCGGTAAGGAGGCCCAGATGGGCCCAGGTTTCTAACTAAAGGGACTCCCTAAAACTATTTTTGCGGGAGGCCCGGTCGAAATTCGTTACGCTACTGAGTCTACTGGATCCATGTTTACTAACTCACATCTGTCAACTTCCGATCTGTCACGCAATAATCTTGTGGCATTATGACTGCCAAACATGAAGCGCAATTCAAATCTTGCAAAATTATTGAAACGACCTTTAGATGTCTCCCTGATGTTTCTTCTGACCATGACTGCTGCTAGTGTTGTTTCAAAAGAGGACCTAGGTTCCAATCCTATTGTCATCGAAGGCATGTTACTCTGACGAGTTCTAAACAGAAACCTGGCTCAGGATGGTTGTTTATGGCAAGTTCGTGTCAGACATGTATCGTTGGTTGATATTTATGTCAATGAACGCCACTGGGGGATACAGCTGGACCTCGAAATTGACAATAATCCCTTCATAGGTAGTGGTGCAATCGATCCCTAGTATTTTCATTGAAGAAATTCCATTTTGAGTCTTTGACTCCTATGATGTTGGTGGAAAATTTCTATCAATTCATGATTCATGAAAAAATTCATGTCCGCCTCCTGAAAAACTGTCTGGATCCGCCAGTAATGAACGCAGTGTGTCTGTGGTCGTTATTGTATTGATATATAGGTGTTCAAGAAGAACTAAAACCTATATTTGGCTCTCGATGCCCGATCTTATCAGCCAATACGAGTCACCATCATTTTTATCAACAATAAACATATTGTGAACATATTCTTTCTGTTGAAACATTGAATTAAGTTTCTTTTTTTCTCCCTTGTAGTTTGTTTATCTTCTTTAATTTTAACTAACTCCATGGGGGTAATTATTTCATCTCGGAATGTTGGATATTGCACTTTCATTTTCTGGCTCTTTCAATGGATGATATCACCAATGGAACCATCAGTTTTCTTCTGTGGAGTTCCTATTGATGAAGCTTGAGCAAGATGAAACTTCCCAAGCTTCAAGTTTCTTACTGCGATTTCCACTGTCTAAAACGAAAAACCAGGTACATACAGTGAGCTGAATCGTTCATACTTAACTTCAAAACCAATGACCATATACCATAAAGAATTCTCACCACACCGGTTATCTATATATATATATAATAGAAAGATGTTGGTTTCACCATTTATAACTCGAGATCGGATGAACTATTTGTTATGAAACTTCATAATATGTGGATTCCCCTACGGTCTGGTTATTATCAAATACAACAAAACTGAAAAAATAAATGAAAATTTTACTTTTATAGGAAATGTTTTTTCTTTTTTTCAGTAACGCTACTAGGTGTCACTCCAGTTACAATTATGCTACAGCTTATTCGTAGGTACTTTATTTGATATTGTCCCCGTTAGATAGCGATGTAAACAAATAGTGTGTAATTTGAGTTGCCTGATTATGACTGTTTATTATCAGTTATTCTATAGTATATTGTTCAAAGAGCGGTAATGTAAGTCATAACACAAGTGTGTTATGACCATTACCGCGATTTGAACACTATACTTTATTTTCGACTTCTTCAGTAAAATTCGAATCAATCTGCATTTTCGAAATTGACAACAGTTGTCAAAAGCGATTTCTGTGGTCGAAAATCGAATCGATATCGAATCCCGTTGAAAACGTCAGAAATTCACGTTTTCCAAATGCAATTTTTGGATATTCAGACCTAAAAAAAATGTAGAAATGGATGACGAGAACGTTACCTAGATGTCTGAAATAGAGTTCCCCATTGACCCGACTTTTTTATTCATTTCGTAAGCTACATTTTTCCTATTTGTTAGAGTGAGTTGTAGGCGTGAGGTATTATTACCTCACACTATTGGTTTATAGAGACTATTACAGATCAAAATCAGTTGAATAATGGATATATTATTCTATGGGAGTAGATAAACAGTTTTATTTATTCAAAATAACGCAAACGTTAACGTACTACATATGATATCATCACCATTAGATGGCGATGTATATACAATTACTGTATTTGCATAGAACTTATAGTACCATGAAAGGCTATTACCAGATCAAGATGCGGGTGAATATCACAGTGAATTTTTATCGAAATGTCAAGTAAATCGGATTTTGGCGATCAGTTTTAATCGTGAATTGTTCATTCTCATCTTTTCACATAATTTTTGAAATGTTTTTGAATTTCAGTGTGGGTAGTATATATATTTGCGGAAATAACTGAATGCAAAATTGCCATAATAAGTAATTGACATATTATTTTTGTGTTTCTGTTCTGTGTGACAGCTCATATCCATGGAAACATGGAATTGATCTAGCATCAACTCGATTTGGTTCAAAAATCCGAGAGCAAGTCGTTGATCTCAGATCAACGGTGATTACGATTAGTGAAATCCACTGTAAGTATCATTTAGGCGAAACAAAGTTCGCCGGGCCAGCTAGTAAAGGAATATAATGTTTTGCCTATAGAATTAGGCCACTATGGTCTCCATCACGCAGTGTTTACAAGTTTTTGGGCAAATGGAGAAACAAAATACACAGAAAGAAGCCATGCGATCTAATTGCATAAAATAGTTCATCTCTTCATTAATTTTGTGCAACTTGTTAGTTCCATTGAACCCAAGAAAAAGTGATGTCACTCAATAAACAATTCGAACAAAATTAAAGGGCTGTCATTTTTTTAACTATTAGAGCTCACCGCTGCTCAATTTTTGAAAAGAACAAAATTGAGAACAATCGAAACAATGCAAACTTTATGTGTACTGTACCTACTGTAATAACACATTTTTAAAACCGACAAAAGCATTAATTTAAGAGAAATACATATATTAATTTCTTGTTGATGCTGTGATAGGTATTTAATTGGTACCTACTTATACAGATTTTCTTAATTAGCATTTTTGGCGGTTTGGAAAAGAAATGAAAATGATGAACTGTATCATTTTTAGTGAATTTTTCCAGAATCAGTCCCTCAATTGATTTCTACACTGAACCACCCTTCTAACTAACCATAATTCCTGATGTTTGGTTTCAGAATATTCGGAGTCAAATGTTCAAGATGCGGAGACCGTCTGCTGCCACACGAGATGGTGATGCGAGCGCAGCAACACGTATTTCATCTTCCCTGCTTCGTTTGCGTCATCTGCTGCCAGCCGCTGCAGAAGGGCGAGCAATTTATTATCAGGGCCGGACAGCTGTTTTGTCGACAGGATTTCGAGAAGGAAATTTATCTTATGCAAGCAGGTTTGTAGCTGATGTTTAGGTATCTCCGAATTCACTAATATTGTTGAAAAACCGATGAAATATACTATGTTTATACTTTATGTTCGAAATAATTAAACGACCAGAATTGAAAAAATATCGTTCAATTATATCCACACAAAAATGAATTTGTTACTCATGATTAATAAAATGGGCAAATTGAGGTGTTTCCTAATGAATTCGACTCCATTTCACTTGTTAGTAGTGAGTAACAGTAGCGGAAGCAGTAGAAGGTAGTAAACAGAAAAATTTCACACCATTGACTTCATAATTAGGTACTCATTTGCGGAATGTAATTCACAGCATAGGTCCTTTTATATCCTCAATATTTGGAAATCAAAAGTAACAGAGGATGTTTGAAGATTTCAAATTGCCAGATTTTTAAAATCTGAATTTGGCCTAATGGTTAGGAGGTCAGAAGTTCCGAATTTACTTCAATCATTATCTGGGGGTTGAGGCGAATGAAATAAATGGAAAATTGAACAAAGCGTTGACATAGTCAAGGGATTTTGAGCGCTCCTTCATCCACCTTGTAAGTTGATCCATCTTATAGGTAGATAAGCATTCAATAATCCAACGAAAAATAATTTGACAGCAGTCATATAAATATTGACAGCAGCAATTATCCTGATATGTTATTACAAATTTCGGGGAGTTTTTTTGTGAATAGTTCGCAATCATTTTACAATATATGGTTCTGGTTGAGCGATTTAGACAAAAACAAAATCTGGCACGTAGCTTCAATACTTCCAAATGCGAAATTTCATCTAGCTAGTATCTGTAGTTTTGAAATGATCGAGAAAAAAATTTTTCGAACGGCCATATATACGGAACCCCTACACGCATTTTCACATTAACATACTTACTTTTAATTCATCTTCATCAATATACATCTGAAATGATTGTCTGGTTCCTTGGAAGCACAACACCTTCATAATCGCCAGCATGATAGGTTTTGATGCAATTCGGCTTTTGATCGGTATAATGATTCTTTTCAAGAAAGAATCGTTCGCATTGACGTCAATGTTCGTATCGCAAATATTAGGCATTCTAAATCACGTGACCTAAAATGGCGTCTGCTGAGGGCAAACCATAGACAACAAGTTGTCTATGGGGCAAACAACTTTCTGAAGTGTCATAACACGTCATAAGGAACCTGGTGAATAAATTAGTTGTGTGTATTTGTTGTTGTTGTTGTTGATAGACTTTTTAAGATGCAAAGTGTTTATTTGACAGAACAACATAAACACCAACGTATTGTTTGCCCCATAGAACTTATAGCACATGTACTATGAGTTCTATGGTTTGCCCTCAGCCGCCATATTGAGAATTTCTTTTGACAGGTCATTAGAATGCCTAATTGAACCATTTTGTTATGCCTCGTGTCATGCTTCGAAATATTTTGAAGGTTACACAGGTGCAGGAAAATTCACAATTAACTGAAAGTGTTCATAGAAAATTATTACTCAAAATTAATAAAAATTCTCAGCAATATCTTCAACGGCTTTATTCAAGTTTCATCGAATATACTACTGTGGGATAAACTTCGGCATCCAATAACAATACATAGAAACTAGAGCGCCATGTAATGTTGCCGTTAGAATCACTTCGCTACTTGGAAGCAGAGGTGACAGGATGGTAGTCTCTAGACCTATTTTCTTGGTATTATTCGATCAAGATCGGCTTCATGACACAATCAGCGCTGATCGGATCTTTGTGAAAACCACTACAATATGTATATTTACTCAACATTAAAAGAAATGACTTCAATCAACAAAGTAATAGCTCTGGTAAAACTATTCATAATAAACTTAATTTTCCAGGATCTGGAGATGATGACCTACTAGATGAAAACAGTAGACCTAGGGACGGAAGGAGAGGTCCCAAAAGACCTCGGACGATATTGACGTCCGCACAAAGGCGTCAGTTCAAAGCATCATTCGAAGTGAGCCCCAAGCCTTGTAGAAAAGTAAGAGAAGCATTAGCCAAAGAAACTGGATTATCGGTACGAGTTGTCCAAGTTTGGTTTCAGAACCAAAGAGCAAAAATGAAGAAGATCCAAAGGAAGGCGAAAGCTGACGATGGAAAAGGAGATAAAGAAAAAGGAGACAAAGATGATAAAGTTATCAAGGAGGAATCACCTTCCAATGAACACTATCTAGGTAAGAAGAAGATTTATTATCGATCAAAATTCATTATTCAGCCATACTCCGTACGTACAAACCTCCGAATAAAATCGAATTTTTCTTCTAGATACGTATCCAACGCATTCGGGTGACAGTTTCTGCAGTTCCGATATATCGCTAGATGGCAGCACCAATTTCGATCAACTTGACGAGGCAACTTCAGATACACTATCTCTACAAAATTTAGAACTACAACCCAGCCACCATCAGCATGATTCCTTACCTACGTCAGGATCAATAGCGAATCCCATCGATAAACTCTACCTCATGCAAAATTCCTATTTTAGCACGGAACAATAAGACTTTAGGAAGTTATAATTTTTGTTATCATAAGATATGTTTATCAACTTATTGTTTTGTTTTGAAGTATAGTATTTATTTTTATTTACATTATTTACATTATCTTTTTTGTAATTCTAGTATCGAATTCCCATTCACTGAAATTGATGCATGAAAATTATTCGAATTTTTTGAATATCCAGAATTTGATTGTTTCAGACAAAAATGAGTAATCAATTAATGAGTCGAATTCGGTTAGAACTTTTGCCGGATATTCAAAAAGCATCAGTCCCACCTTGTGTGCTCAATTTCAGAGGCAAATAGTATTCATTATGTATTCGAACTATTCGAAGAAAAATTGCCAAAATTATTATTTTGCATTACACCGCTTGTTCCTTCTATTTCTAAACCTGATTGCAATGTAAAATAAAGCACACGCTACATCTTCTAGTCATTTGCAAATCACAAAGATTATTATGTGAATAGATTATGATAATTTATTCATGGCGTAGGTGTTAAAAAAAACCATTTCAACTTCTGACTGAAATATCATTAAGTTTCCAGCAATCAGTAACAGAATCAGTGAAATTTATGCGATAAATATATTATTCATGTTCACTACGAGACCTGTAAAGCTTGCCGATGAGAATTTGTCTATGTGTAGACGAACTGAACTGATGCGAAAGATTTTCAAAAACATAAACTTATTTTTTTTTCGCAGCACAGTTTTCAACTGTAAATTAATGATATTTCAGAGATACAGAAAAACATGTAAATATTATCCTGAGTCGAATTATTGATTGTGATGAATTATATAATATACCAAATATTATAGTATTGAATATTATCTAGATTTTATTATGTATATTTTAAATAAACTATTAACAAAATATTCAGTTTTTGACCAAATGACGGACTCATGCATCTCTCTCTTTCAGCCTCTCGAAATCCACCACTGGATATAGGCCTCCTCTCTTCTCTTCCACTCTTCCCTGTCTCTAGCCGTTCTATACCAGTTACGACCCGCAGCTTCTCTAATGTCGTCCATCCATCTTCTGGGGGGTCGCCCAACGCTTATTTTATGCAGTCTCGGTCTGCATTGCACAATATATCTTGTCCAACGAGTATCGTCCTGTCGAGCAATGTGTCCTGCCCAAGCCCACTTCATGGTAGCAACTCGTTCTATCACATCCTCCATCCTTTGTACGCCGTCTGATCTCTTCGTTTCTGATGCGATCTCGGAGGCTGACGCCTACCATCATTCTTTCAATGGCCCGTTGTGTTGTTCTGAACTTGTTAGCGCTTCTGCAAGTTAGACCGGAAGAATACAGCTGTTGAAAACTTTCGACTTGAGATTTATAGGTATTTTAGGATTTCTGAGGGCGCAGCTGAGTTCGCCGCCAGCGGCCCAAGTCATACGGACTTTTCTTTGAATTTCGGCTTGCTGGTTTTCTATTCCCAGCTAGTTTTGTTTGATGACCCAGATAGACATAATCCTGGACCACTTCAACCGTCTGGTTACGTATGTGGAGTTGCCGTTTTTCCGTGGTCAGGATTTTCGTCTTCGTTAGGTTCATCGTCAAGCCCACTCTCACCGAAGCTGTCTTCAGCTCCCAAAACATTTCCTGCAACTGGTCGCTGCTGGTTCAGATAGCGGCCATCGATCTCGAGGCCTCTGTGGTCCCAATTCGTTTTTTGAAAACATCTTCCAGTGCCAGCGTGAAAAGCTTCGGAGAAATAGTATCTCCCTGCCTTACCCCTCTTCGAACAGAAACCAGTCCAGTTGATGAATCTTCTCCGATCCTCACTTGTAATGTTACTTTTTCATATATGTACTCGAGAAGGCCCCTGTATCTGAAATCAATCCTGGCGTTGTCCATTGCTTGAAATACAGCCCCATAGCTCAATGGAGTCAAACGCTTTGTTGTAATCAACGAAGGCGAGATGGATATTTATGTTATATTCGTTGCATTTTCGATCACTGTTTTGAGGTTCTGAATTTGTTCGATAGTGCCAAAACCCCTTCGAAAGCCCGCTTGTTCTGGAGTCTGACAGCTGTCAAATTTAGTGGTTAGTCTGTTCGTCAATATTTTCGTCAGTAACTTATACGGATGTGGAAGGAGACATATAGGTCTATAGTTCTCAATGTTGAATTTATTACCCTTTTTGAACAGTAGAACTGATTTTGATTTTTTAGTTATTTGTGGAGGAAATTGAAAACAATTCCAATATACCATGTAGTACCTACATCATATGAAAACCCACAAATATTATTTTTCTCAAATTCTGTAGTTGAATGAAATCCAACAAATGCAACGGGTTTCCTTCTTCGGTCCTACGAGTAACTGCCTATGCACTTCCAATATCCAAAGGATGTATACCGTATTAATACCAATATGGCGTCTAGTGAAATGAAACGGAATCTCGCTCCGAGAAAAATCCGAATTCGATCAAAAATAAAGATAAAAAATGTGCCCATTGCACCAAAAAAGTGGTTGATTGTGTGAAGTGCAAGAAGTGCTTCAGAAATTTCCACCCCTCATGCATAATACAGGCAGCAAGCCATAAACAAGCGGCATGTACAAATGCTGAAAGAATGCCAGGAGAAGAATACTATCCTAAAAGATTATAACAGTCTTTTACTCGATAAGGTAAATTTCATGGAAATCAACAAGAAACCGATCATAAAAAATAATTAACAAACAACATCCCAACAAAAAAACAGAACAATATTACCACGAGATAACAACAAGATCACAAACACCGTAAACAAGGACGATTATGAGCTACCGCGCCAAACGGACTACTGTGAAGACCCATCACGGCCATGTAAACCACAGAGTCAACAAGATCACAAAACCTCAGACTCTGCGCAAATAATTTCGCAGCCGTCAACGTCATCTGATAAAAAAAAACTTCTTCAAACTGAAACGCAAAAAGAAACAACACAAACAACAAAATCACCATACCGTTATAGCGAAGCACTGAAATCCACGAAAACAAAACAAATGCCACAACCACATCCCAATTCTGAATACCCAAACGAAGAAGATTTTAAACAAGTTATCTCAAAGAGGACTAAATGACCCACAAGATCTGACAAAATAGGAACCGACACAAGTTCAAATGAAGGAAACTCCTTCAAATCAAATAAAAGCAATGAAGATAAAAAGTTATGGATGTTCATTTCCAGCGTGGATACATCAACGAAAGGAGACGATCTAAGGCAATACATTGCCATGAAAAGTAAAATTGACCAAGGAAACATCTCAGTTAAAATTCTGGAAACAAAAATAGCAGATGCAAAATACAAAAGTTTCATGATTGGAGTTCCCACAAACTTAAAGACAGATATCTATCAAACAGATTTCTGGCCAAGTGGGATAACCTTTTCTAGATTTAACTTCATACGAGGCCAACATTTTGTAGAACATCCCCAAAAACCAGAACGGCCGATGAAAATAACACAGTAATATCACCCAATATGAATAATTTCACACACCCTAAAACTCTTGGATTCCGTACAAAAAAGGGCAATTCGTCTCGTCGGTGATGAATCGCTTACAAGCTCGCTCACTTCTCTGGAACACCGTAGAAAAGTGGGCGATCTGTCTCTATTTTATAGGTATTTCCATGGGCGATGCTCTTCTGAATTATCAGCAATCGTTCCCCCTCTGGCAGTCCCTTCCAGACTAACCCGTCAAGTTAAGTCTTCACACCCCTTCGTGGTAACTTTGGAGACCTGCAGAACATCTCTCTTCAAAGACTCGTTCATCCAACGAACAGCGAGGCTTTGGAACACATTGCCTAGGGAGGTGTTCCCCGAGGCATATAACCTCCAGAAATTCAAGAAGAACACCAATTCCTACCTGCTTGCCCTTGGTTCTCACGATGTTCTCTGAACATTACAGGATATTCCTTTTCGTGAAAACCACAACATAAAAAAAAATACACAATACAAAAACAAACAGAGAATTAAATAATCATAAACTTTCGATCTTACACCTAAATATTAGATCCATAGGAAATACGGTGGAACAACTAAAAATCCTTATAGAAGATAATCAAGATATCGAAGTACTCTGTGTTACAGAACACTGGAAGACCGAAGAACAAATTAGAAATTACAATCTGAAAAATTTCACTCTTAAAGCAAAATTCTGCAGAGCAATTGGTGAACATGGAGGAGTAGCAATATACACCCTAGAAGTAATTTGGAGACAATAGAAAGGAAGGATATTGGGAAAATATCAAAGAAGGGTCAATTTGAATGTGCTGCAATAGAATTCTCAAGAAACAAGATAAGATGGATCTGCATTGTAATATATAATGATGGAAATACAGAACCTATGATTACACAGATGACACCTTTACTAGAGAAACTAATTAAAAGCGAACTACAGATAATAATAACAGGTGATTTCAATATAAACATGACTGAGAACTCCAAAAAAACAAATGATTGGATAAACTTTCTGAAATCATATGGTATCGACCAAACTATCTTTGAACCTACAAGAATAACACCTTCAACATCCGCTTGTATAGATGGCATTCATGTGATAGTAAATTATCCCTATGTTACAGAGGTGATACACACCCATATCTCTGACCATACAGCACAGAAGATATCATTCACAACAACAAAAATTACCAATTACATACAGGGTGTCCGGTAAACCTTATACAATATTGAAACTGGTGATAGACCAGGTCATGACTGTTCAGAATATCAGAATTTCACCATTTTCGAGATAATGGGCATTTTTTAAATATCTAGAAAATCACTACCTCACCTCCGTTTTAATCGAAATACCACTCCTTCCAAAAATAATTATACCAACTTTCATACCATTTTAGAGTCTGGACAAAATGAGCATTCTTTTGTTATGAATGTTCACCTCCACGTGGTTATGGTTTTTTCAGACAATAATGTCAAACTTTTGTTAATACAAATTGGTGGGATTCAAATCTGGCATTTTACCTCTATTTCTTGAAAAATGTATCAAGTTCTGAAAACCTGTTTGGTACGTCTGAAAGCATCACTCATCATCAATCTTCAGCAACAAAGATATTTGAATTAGTCTCAATTTGTAGACATAGCACTCAAAAAAAGGAGGTGAGGTAGTGATTTTCTAGATATTTAGAAAATGCCCATTATCTCGAAAATGGTGATATTTTTACTGAGGTGAAATTCTGGTATTCTGAACAGTCATGACCTGGTCTATCACCAGTTTCAATATTGTACAAGGTTTACCGGACACCTTGTATATAGAAGAATACTGTCTGATGATAATCTCAGCAATCTGAAAATGTCTCTATCTGCCCAGAACTGGTCATCAGTATATGAGTGTGATAGTGAAAATGTAGATCATCAATTTAACATCTTTCATAATATATATCTGGAGAATTTCTATAAAGCCTGTCCTTTGACAAAAATTAATGCTAACACTACAAGAAAGACCTATAATTACCATAGCCCAGAAATCAAGCAACTGAAAAATAAACTAGATATATTGCTTATTTTTAGTGAAAAAGATATTACTTTCAAGAATGAATATAGGAAAGTCAAAAAGCAATATGACCCCGCACTTAATAAAATCAAGGCAGAATATTTTGAAGGATTAATTAGAAATTCAGACTATTTGGTCTATAGTAAAAACATTACAAAACAACAAAAATAATGATTATCTTCCACAGAACAAAAACACCAAGAAAACGGCAAATGAATTTAATGATTTTTTCATAAATGCCGCACCAAATTTAATGAAACAAAGGGACCAAATAAGACCGACTACCACATTGCAAAACACAACAAATATATTTTCCACTTACACAATCTCCACAGACCAACTCAGGGACATAGTAAAACAACTCAAAAATAAACACTCAACTGGAATAGATGGAATATCAAATCAAACAATAAAATTACCATAGATGAAATTATAGAACCACTAACATATATCATAAACAACTCTCTGGAAATGGGAATATTCCCGAAAATACTTAAAACAGCAGAGGTTAGACCAGTAAACAAAACTGGGGATCCAGGACAATATGAAAATAACAGACCCATTAGCATATTGACATCCTTCTCAAAGATATTTGAGATGGTATATTGTGGGCAGATGACAGAATATTTTGTGACCAATGCTCTTTTCAATCAAAATCAACACGGTTGTATGAGAGGAAAGTCAATTCAAACTGCTATTTATCAATTCCTGAAAAGAATAACAGAAGCATTTGAGAATAAGGATCTGGCTCTGGGACTATTCCTGGACCTTTTCAAAGCATATGACTGCATCAGCCCACCGATATTGTTTCAAAAATTAAGACACTATGGAATTCAGGATATTGCCCTTAAATAGATTGAGTCATATTTCCATGGTAGAACCCAGTTGGTAAAACTAATGCACACGGAAGCCACATAAATTCAGATGACTATGGCTTGAATGTTAAGTGGAGGCACGATGAGGTGACAAGTGTAGATGATACGAATCTACTGGCAGTGCAGTTACTATGGCCCGAACTCAAGCACCTTGTCAACATCATAATGGAATATACTGAAGATTGGTTCCAAGAAAACAATTTGATTCTGAATAAGACAAAAACTAAATTAACTCTATTCCATCCTACCAACTCTAGTAAAGAAAACCCATAACAATTCCCAATTGGTAATCAGAACTATAAATTGTCAAAAAGCTCAAAATTCTTAGGAATCCATATTGATGAAAAACTCAACTGGAAGGATCATATAGTAACACTCGAGGGAAAACTAGGATCAGCAATCTATGCATTTAGGGTAATTGCAAGATACTTGAATCGAGATGTACTAAAAACTGTGTAAATAGGGGTTATTGGGGTATCAGCCGTTTTGTTCAGAAAAACTCTTTTTCCTTTGGCTCGAGCTTTCGAGAATTTAATTTATCTCTTCATCTTCTTTTAAGATCACTGTTCATTAAACTCAAAGGAGATTGATTGTTTTTTATGTTTATAATAATTGTCAGATACGATAACTGAGACTCTCCATGATAGATAAGGAGGTCTCTTTCACGTTTAAACAACCTCAATTCCTGTAAGTTGTTTCTTTCCACCCCCAATTAATTTAACTAACTTCATCATATCGTATCTTCGTAATGTTTTTTCTCTTTATGTTTTTATATTTTAGTGCTCCTGATGAAGAGATAAATTAAATTCTCGAAAGCTCGAGCCAAAGGAAAAAGAGTTTTTCTGAACAAAACGGCTGATACCCCAATAACCCTTATTTACACAGTTTTTAGTACATTTCGATTCAAGTATCTTGCAATTACCCTAAATACATAGATTGCTGATCCTAGTTTTCCCTCGAGTGTTACTATATGATCCTTCCAGTTGAGTTTTTCATCAATATATCCCAGATGATCGCGGGATATGCACATCAGGCTGTAGCTTTGCAAACCTGTCACATCGTGCGGAAATTCTTGAACTAGTGGGAGGAACTGAAATGTTTTTTCACTGGTTCATAGAAGTAATACCAGCTCGAGCTGAGACCGGGAGGCATTTTTCCGTTCCCTATACAGTCAGCGCGACAGGTCGCTCTCACCGTATAGGAAACTAGCAGATATGCACGATGTGCTCATTGCCCTGTTAGTCTTCTGGGTGCCGATGGGACAAATTGCAAATTATTAATGAAGTTTTCTTACTTTCTGTATAGCTTTATTAGGTAGAGTCTACCACATTTTTCTCTGTGAACATTTTTGTAGGTTTTTTTTTCAGCAAACCTCTCGTAAGTCGACCACATTTTCATTTTACTTGAATCAAACATACTTTTTTTTGTAAAATGTAATCATGAAAACAATCTGGGAGAAATGAGAAAACATGATTGTCTACCAACATTATCATGACTGAAAATCGCATTTCCGAATTTTTCAGAATCGGTTGATACAACCATATGAAGTATGAAAATGCAATTGTCCGACAAAAAAGTGGCGATTTCCTTGTTTTCCTTATTCTCTCTCCACCTTGAAAATACAATGTAGTGCACTAGTTGTCCGACAAAAAAAATGTGGCGTTCATTCAAAAATTGAAGAATTCACTGCTCTAATTTGGTTATGAATAGACTATATGCATTTAACGGATGCTCATGTTACGAATAAACATTCGATTTTTTGAGGGCCATTTAAGAAGGATGTGCTGAATACTATCATCTAGCTGTCCGACGAATAAAGTTCGGCAATTTCAGTTGTTGCCGATATAATATTGCTAGTAGTGATGGAGTGTTTTTTGTGCAGACATTTAAAAAATATTCGTGGCTTTGAAACGAAAAAGGAGGAAGTGACATCCTTAAACTGTGCAAAATATTCTTGGCATCAAGAGAGCATCATAATCACAAATATAAAGATGTCATTCTACCTGACGATTTGATACTTTTACTGGATACAATTCGTCTTGTTACAATGAATTCAATGTGAGGAAGGAGTATTTTCATTGTTTTTTTTTAGATTCAAATAAAAATGTCAGTAAAGATGTCATTCTACCTGACGATTGGTGTGATACTTTTCTGGATACCATTCGTCTTGTTACAATGAATTCAATGTGAGGAAGGAGTAGTTTCATTGTTTTTTTTAGATTTGAATAAAAATGTCAGTAAACAATTTGAATTATACACTTTCAATCGAAATCGATAGTTTCATTAATAATCGAAAAAAGATTCTGAAACAAAACCATTATATTCAACCAGACTAAGGATTTGCCGCATTTCATATGGTGGACAGTGGTTTTTTCTATGAAACGAATCTGTCTAAAATATAAATTCATTCTTGTCCGACAAATATTAACGAATTTAAAAACTCAAAAAAATGAATATAGATGTAGAAAAATGTGGTAGACTCTACCTAATAAAGCTATACAGGAAGTAAGAAAACTTTAATAATAATTTGCAATTTGTCCCATCGGCACCCAGAAGACTATAACAGGGCAGTGAGCACATCGCGCATATCTGCTAGGAAACGGAGTTCCATTGTGCATTCCGTTTCCTATACGGTGAGAGCGACCTGTCGCGCTGACTGTATAGGGAACGGAAAAATGCCTCCCGGTCTCAGCTCGAGCTGGTATTACTTCTATGAACCAGTGAAAAAACATTTCAGTTCCTCCCACTAGTTCAAGAATTTCCGCACGATGTGACAGGTTTGCAAAGCTACAGCCTGCTGTGCATATCCCGCGATCATCTGGGATATCTCGAGCTTTTGAAGATTTTTCTTGAATGTTTTGGACATGATTCCCTCAGCCGAAATCACCAATGGTATAATAATAATAATAATAATAATAAATTTAATTGATCCTCTAAGACTGTGAAGTATAGGACAAGTCAGTATGTGTACACAAAATTAATCATAAAAAGAAACTAGTTAATATCAAATGTCACATCTCCACACGATTTCAATGATTGATCATTCAAATATTCCGATACCGAATAATAACCTCTAGTAAGCAGTAGATCTTTTATGCTTTTCTTGAATTTGGTTGGATTCAATATTTTCATAGAAATTGGCAAATTATTGAAAAATTTTATACTCTGATAAGAGGGTGAATGTTCAAATCTATATATTCTATGATTTGGTATCATTAGTGTATCATTATTTCTTGTGGAGTAGTGATGGTTGCTAGACAATCTCACCATACATTTCTCATTTTCCTTTACATAAAGTAAACACCTATATATATATGCACAAGCTAATGTCATGATTCTGTTAGCAATGAATAAAGGTTTACAAGAAGATTGCAGATGCAAATTGAATATTAGCCTGATTATTCTCTTCTGGCAAATGAAGACTCTATTTATTTCAGATGAACTACCCCATACTAATATATTATAGGACATGTGAGAGTAGCAAAGACTGTAGTAAACATCTAAAAGGGATTTCAAGGGAAACAATTTCTTTATTTTAGATATTGCAAAATAAGACCCATTCAATTTCTTACATACAATGTCAATATGTTGGCTCCAGCGCAGACCCTCATCCATATATATTCCCAGAAATTTCGTAAATTCCTTCGAGATTATAGAACCCAAACAACACACACACACATCTTTTAAACATTTTATAGACTATATGAAATAGATTATTAGATGATCTATAAAACATCAAAATGTATTGAATTTCTAACCTAGATTCGACGTAAAAATGTCCGCGAGATTTACGTTGAAAAATATTACTTTTTTAGACGTCTATTTTACGTAAAAAGAAGTCTTTCTATAACAAGTGAAATTTCTGTCTTTTTTTAGTTTATCCTAACTTAGTATCACGTTTGACATGTAATAGACGTTTGAGGATTTATGTTATTGTTATGACTCGCTTATGTCTATATTTCATTAGATTTTTGTCGTTTTTTTTCGATCAACAATCTGATAATATATAGATGATCCAAAAAACATCCACACTCATGACCTCTAAAATATATAACATCATAGACCTTTTTTGGAGCATTGTCGTCATGATCGAAATAGGACGTCTATTAGACGGAATATTATTTTTGAAAATAGTTGGTGATATTTTACACGTTTATTAGATGACATAAGATGAACGTTTGTTCAATGTCCCTAAAGAGTCTTTGTATTGTATAGTTTTTGACATCTAATTATTGTCAATTCCAAAACAATATTGATGATGTAATCATTTGAAAAACGTCATATTAATGACCTGTTACTGATTTATTCCATCAGATTTTTCGAAGAAGGGTTATATGGTCTAAAAATTCAGAGAAAATTGACATTTGATAGTTTCAAGATCATGGTTATCCTAAGGAGATTTGGTGAGAGACTTCAAAAGTATGCAGATATAGATTTAAATTTCATAACTTCTGAATATTTTCAAATATTATTGCATTTCCATCAGATCACATTGTGAGTATGAAAAGGGTTTCATGTATTTTGTTTCTCGTTTCATGTTTCTGTGGTGTGCGGCCCGGCTAATTATCAGATATAATATATTATTATCTACACAGTTGAAATCTCTCATCAGTTAGGAAAGCAAAAATAAGTTCTGATATGAAAAAATAAAAAGGTATATTCATAATAATAAAAAAATAAATAAACATAATTCAAATGTATCAAAAATATAAATTGTGTCAGGGACCAATGTAGTCGAGACAATTTGTTTAAATAAAAAAATATATAACTGTGTCGTAGGCACTGGCACTTCGTGAGGATTTGCTCTTCGTTGTCTCATATTCGTATCGTTGGTTTGCAAGGCGTAACTAGTCTTGAATTTCCTTTGTTATGGTCGTGTCGTTGAGATCTGCCGTGTTTCACTCTCGAACGGATTATAAACATCAGCCTCTGGAACCAACACACAAATCATAATAAGTGATTTTTTTTTGCAATTAAGTACAACTTTTGAAAACAATTACAACAAATGCTATATCTTAGAATGAAAGAATATCAAAGTTTTGCAGAAAATTATTTTAGTTTTTTTTCAAACGATATTGCGTTCAGTTTTTTATAAGAAATAGAAAGAATTGAAACTTTATGAATACAGAGTGTATTTTTTTTGAGATTTCGACCTATTCGTAATAATATGACCTTCGAATACTACATCAGAAAAATAATAAATGATATTTTGAATTCAAGATGATCAAGAAATGTCAAAAAGTGAATGTGAATAATCTGATAATTCCAAAATCGATAAAATTGCAATATTTATTAAATCTATCTTTCATATGAATGCTTCATTTTTTGACATTGTATATTGAGTACTTATATCCAATAAATATCCAATTTTGAAACGATATATGAAAAAGGGCAACATTCTACACATAACTGGAAAACGCTTATACCTACTGCTATAATTGGGGTTCTAATGGTTCAATTATTCATACAAAAGTTTTTAATTCGAACATCGAGTTACGAATTACATTTGGAGTCTAAAATGATCTGAAAAACATCTAAACATTTCTTCGAAGATTTCAAAATCTGGAAATTCAATTATTCTTCAAATCCTGATCGAATCTATTTTGTGCTCGACTTTTTGACTAAAGTGTAATGGTAATATTTTTCAGCAAGTTTTTCAAGTCGAGTGGTTGAGTATTATTTCTTACTCAACCAATATCTCAAAGAGGTCTATCAATAGATTTCTTAGATAATATTCTTACCAAGTTATTTATTCAGAAAAATATTACCACTATGATAGGGACTGTTATAATTTCAGCCCTACGAAATCTCCAACGCAAATTATGAAATTCTATAATTTGAAATTTCAGATGATCTTGAAATATTTATCCTAAACTATTCGAAAAAGATTTCGAAACCGATCATCGTGTAAACTATAAACATATTTTCAGAAAGAGTGGATTTCAGGTATTATATTCCTGGGATAATATCTGAATAAACAGAGTATTCAAAATAGTGATAACAGACATAACAATTCAATGGAACGGTTATTCAAAAGATATCATTCAATAGACTCTTTCAGATGATCATTCTATGAAAGGTTTCAAATTTCTTATCACAATTTACCTACCTAATTCCTAATAATTAATCATTAATTAATCAATATATTCTCCAGTAGAACACATGTTATAGGTATAATTTACAGGGCTAATCAAAAGTTATTCACTAGTGAACGGTTATCTGAAAGATATCATTCAATCGACTTTTCTAGATCATCGGACCATGAAAGATAACAAATCTCCAATTTTATAATAATTAGCATATCTCAGTGCTACCACATTATTCGGAGGAACACATTTTAGGTACTACACCGGGAATAATAGGTTCCTATATAATTCAACATTACATATTCACTTTTGAACGCTTATCTAAAAAACATCATTCAATAGATCTTAATAGATGATCCATTTATGGAAGATATTTTCATTCAAGATCTACCATAATACCTATTTTGCTTGTATCCAAAAATGCAGGTTAGTTTTTGAAAATTATAAATAAATCTCATTTTTATAATAGTGAGCCCAGACCTGAACCCGCTACATTTCAAGAGCTAAATGATGAAGAAATTATACTTACTGGAACTAGGTACCATATGCAACATTTGCACTCATCTTCTTCAATAGTGACAGCACTAATCACTAAATACTATATTCACTAAACTACGGCGAAAGGGAAAACAATCACTATTCGACTTGACCTTTTGACGAAGCAGTGTTCTAACGAAATGACCAAGTTCAAATGTCTTCCTATCTATAACCCTGTCCGGCATCCACTATCCCTGTATGAACTTTAACATTCGGCGGTACGGTGGTTCGTTACCACGTGATCGAGGCCGATAAAGGTGTTCACATATCGCTCTCTTTTCCCATCGTGATCGCATAGATCACCTATTTTATATTTGAACGGAATATGGAAACACGCTCACATTTGAATGTGCTATTGAAGTTATCGATTTCGTTTTTTTAAATTTAACTCAGATACCGAAATATTAGAATTTATATTTATATTTTATTTCCAGAGCACAATATGCGTCATCGGACAAGATTGCCAGATATAGAGTATTATCTCTTGATGATTATTAATGCGATTCTGATGTATTATGTATCGAATTAATCAGAAAAAAAATGGCTTTTCTAATAATACTTTGTTTCCAATGCATTTACATCTGAAGAAAAAGATTAACATTCCGAAAATATTGAAGGCTGAAGAAACTGGGAAATTTTTGACTTTTTTTGGGAGGGGGGTCAATTTTTCCCTGATGTTGGAATGAAAATTCAACGATGACATTTTCACTCATTTAGGACGAAACTGAAATAATAAAAAAAAATCACATAATATAATATGTTAACAAGTGACACAAATTTATACTAAAATTGATATTTACAATAAAAATGTGAAAAAATATACCTAGTGCGCCATTTGAAGAAAAAAAACATAATGAATTTTTTTTAGTCACCACCTTTCAGGGGTGATATCTCGAAAAGGGATGGTCTGAGACATACAACCTGTATGTCTATGCGTATCTGCTTGTCGAATTCATACCTAAATACATTTTTATTTTCAATATGATATTATTGAAATTGTAGCATAGCATATCTGAAAAACATCAACAAATGGCTCATTTCTCTATTGCATCAAATGGATATTCTACTCGTATAAACATTTTAAAAACGTATGGTCGAAATGCAATATTTCCATCAACATCTTAAAAACATTCATAATCATTGGTTCAGAGACTTTATAAAAATAATACTTCTTAAAGATGTTAATCAATTCACAATTCTCTGACCTTTGAAGTTAGATATTTTATTTATGTATTCTAGAGGACTAAATTATGTCGAATAATGATGTCTAAAATCGATGTGACATGGCATATCTATTACACGTCAAAAAGTTATTCTTTTTTCGATAGTATCAATCAGATATCTTATAAACGTTTAAAAAACGTGTGGTCGAATTGAAATACAATTATCGACATATTTGAGACATACAAAACCGTACGTTTAAAGACAATATATACAGTACATATTTAAAAAATGTCAATCAATCTACTGTTTTATGACCATATGAGTTAGATGTATTTTAGATGACAAAAAAGAGCCAAATGTGGATGTCTAACATACGTAAAACAAAAGATGTCCATTGAACGTTTAATAAAATACCCCCTCCATGATTTCAAAAATCTGATATTTAATATACGGCTTTTAAACGTGTAATCAAAAAGCTATACATTTTTGGATATCTGCAGGATATAAAAAAATTTTCAGGTCTTCGATAATGCATCTAAAGGATGTCTTCTAGACATCATGTATAGAAAACATCTTATTTAGATAATCTAATTTCAATCAGAATTTAGAGCAAGATGGCTTTAGATCACTTTTGATATCGATTAGATGTAATTTAGATGTGTGTGTGTTGTTTGGGAACAATCCTTATGATATATCATCAAGTGATTCCTATTAATTCTATTCAGTGAGAAATAGATCAAGTCAGTCTTATCCACATTCACCATTAGCGCGTTCGCTCGACACCAATCATTAAACCCGCGAAAAACCGACAAAACAGACACCTGGAGTTCATCAGAGCTCCGTGCTGTGACAAGTAGTGAGCTATCATCCGCAAACAGGGTAATCGATGCTCCATCGATATGATCTGGCAAATCATTTATAAACAATAAAAAGAGAAGAGGTCCCAGCACCGAGCCCTGAGGAACTCCCATATCAACATCATACTCATCAGAATAGGTGTTCTCAACCTTCACCGAAAAAACGCGATTGTTCAAATAACTCTTCAGCCAATCTAGGAATATGCCCCTGAATCCTATATTATAAAACTTACGCAACATAAAACGAAAATCAAGACAGTCAAATGCTCGAGACAGATCAAAGAATAACCCAGCAGCGCACAGACCGTCGTCCAAACACTTGTAGACGCCTTCAACAAACCGAAACGCCGCACTTTGCGTTGACCGGCAAGGCCTAAACCCATGCTGGGATTCAGATATAATATTGAATCTATTCAGAAATTCATACATTCTATTGAAAACTATCCGTTCAAAAATCTTCGAGAAATTACTTAGAATAGATATAGGTCTAAAATTGGTGATGTCGTAAGGATCATTTTTCTTGAACACAGGGATGACAATAGATTTCTTCAAAATATTCGGAAATTTACCGGAAGAAATAGATAAATTAAACAGATGAGCTAAATGACCCGCAATAGAATCGGCAACGGATTTGAGAACCTTCACCGAAATGGAGTCAGCACCAGAACACTTCTTGTTTTTAAGTGCCCTAACAACATCAACAATTTCATCTTTTGTGACTGGATAGAAAAAAAAATTTACGTTTATTATTCTAGAACATGTGCATGACTGTGAAAGTGTCTTTCCATAGATCTCCATGAGCTTGTTGTATGTTACCGTAGAGAAATAATTGCCAAAAGCTGCACCCACCAGACCTGAGTCAGTACACAAACTTTCGTTTATTTTTAAGGATATTCTCCTCTGGTGATCACGTGATTTACCAACTTCTAGACCAACCAACTCCCACACTGTCTTACTTTTCTGGTGTGAATTATCAACTAGACTTCCGTAGTACGACCTTTTAGAGTTGTCAAGAAGTTGATTATAGTACAGTTTGGCAGACTTGTAGGCCTGTGATGATTGCTGAGTCTTTAATCTAGAATGCAACCAGTAAAGATCCTTTAAATGGGTGCTGAAGCGTCTAATTTCTGGTGTTATCCATCTCCTTGAAAGATCTATACGACCAGTGCTGCGCTTCAATGGACAACATTCTTCAAAGACTGACTTGATTATGCCAACAAAAGCGTCAAAATTAACATTAATATCACAATAGTGACTTTCGACAATTGCCACATATTCTTCAGCTCAATTGCCAAGTTCTCGTACTTCGTTATTTTTTCCGACTCCGTTCTTCCGATGTTATGAGCCAATGGTACTTATTATTATTATTCTTCATCGGTCTCCCGTTCTCAGCTTGAGCTGGTAATTCTTCTATGAACCAGTGAAAAATCATTTCAGTTCCTCCCACTAGTTCAGAATTTTCCGCACGATGTGATAGGTTTGCAAATCCACAGCCTGCTGTGCACATCCCGCGATCTTCTGGGATAATTCGATCCCTTGAAGATTTCTCTTCTCCATCCAGGAAGTGGTTTGTCCTCGCAATCGTTCACGTAATGAAAAGCTCGCATTACTTCAATATTCATTTCGCGGCTCCACTGGATACGTGCGTTGCGAGCTCCCCTGGTCCCCTCCTCACGGTGGTCGAGCCAGCAGGTGGAGTGGCATCTCGATCTTCTGCCATGATATCGGTTTCCACTCCTCGTTCATGGGTTTGCCACCATTTACCCTTGGTGGCCCAGGTAACTCGGGCCGTGGGGACGTCACCCCCCATGTGGCGTGGCAGAAACCAAACCACACCCGTGCGGTATTATTATTCATCGTTCTTCCGTTCTCAGCTTGAGCTGGTAATTCTTCTATGAACCAGTGAAAAAGAAAAAACATTTCAGTTCCTCCCACTAGTTCAGAAATTTCCGCACGATGTGACAGGTTTGCAAATCCACAGCCTGCTGTGCAGTGATTCCCTTCCGTCTTCTGAAGTTCCGGATGCCTCCCGGTGAACTCGGAATAGAGGGAGCTCCATACAGGAAGTGGTTTGTCCTCGCAATTGTTCACGTAATGAAAAGCTCGCATTACTTCAATATTCATTTCGCGGCTCCACCGGATACGTGCGTTGCGAGCAAAATTTAAATTTTGCTATGCCCGGTAAACTCTATCTCTCAATTGAGGATCCGAATCAAAATGAAAAATTTAGATTTTTTTTAGAAAACTTGTTGCCAAATGGGAACAAGTTCGAGAAAATGCCTGGAGAATTATTATCTAATTTATCGAACTCTCGTGTGGTATTCAATGGATTATTTTTTGACGTTATTCTCTGAAAATCATTTTTAAGATTTTATATTTTCATTCAACAAATTTATATTAATCGACTCAATATAAACAGAATGAGTTATTCAAATTAGGATGCATTGGAGTTTTGAACACGAAAAACTCAATTTCTTCTGCAAGCCAGACGGTGTCTTTTCGTCGTTGAGTTATAGTTATACAAGGTGCGGCATGGAGGGCGGACGTTTTTCAGATGGGCATAACTTTCCCCCACTGAGGACGAGAGAAGTGGGGAAGGTGCCGTTAGACTCGTGTGTTCCTAGCATTTATTTACCAGTAGCCGTCATGGAGCCTTGGACTCGCATCATTGGCCCTTACTTCTTCGAAGACGTTAATGGTCGTGCTGTTACCGTGAACTCAGAGCGGTACGTCGAAATGATCAACAACTTCTTTATCCCCGAATTACGACGGCAACGTGTTCCAATCCGACGTGTGTGGTTCCAACAGGATGGGGCGACCGCCCACACAGCCAGAGCATCAATGGACGTTATTCGCCCTCTCTTCCCTGGTCGCCTTATTTCCAGGTTTGGCGATGTTCATTGGCCTCCCCGGTCCCCAGATTTATCCATATGCGATTTTTTCTTATGGGGACACCTCAAGGCTAGAGTATACGAGACCAAGCCCCGAACTCTGGACGAATTGAAAAGGGCTATTCGCGTGGAAGTTGCCCAAGTTGAGAGAGCGATGTTGGAGAGAGTCTACGCGAACTTCCAAGAGCGCCTCCAGCACTGCATCACCGATTTCGGCCACCACATGCCTGATGTGATTTTCCACACTTGACTGTCTCAAATGCTATTTCCTTGAGAATCTGATTCCGTCAATAAATGTGTTTTTGAGTAAAAATTAACGCTTTTATTATTTTTTTAAAACCATCCATCCTCCGTGCCGCATCCTGTATATAGTTATAGTGAAAAGGGGTCACAATCCACTGCGACCTTAAGGTCTATTGTGCCCCCTGACAGAGCTGTCATCATCGCGCCTCCTACAGTTCGCCCTCCAGTTCCAGAGATTTGATGAAATCCAGTATCTGGGACGGCTTCAAGGGGGATAACTCCCCACTTCTATAAGTTTCTTGTCCAAAGCTATGTTTCCTTTGGCTTGCAATGGCATAGCATTCCGTAACCAGGTGAATAGGAGTTTCTTCCTCCTCCCCACAAAATCTACACTCATCAGTGTCCGATAAACCCATTCTCAACAGATGCTTCTTAAGGCGACAATGTCCTGTGAGAAAGCCAGTGAGTAGGTGAAGTTGGTTTTTACTGGGATCCAGATATTTTTTGGATCTAGCAGTTTCAAAGTTCCGGAGGAACTTTTTGGAATGAACCATCCCTGAGAGATTCCGCCAGAGTTTTTCTCTTTCGGTTTTCCCCTTCAGCATACCTAAATTCCTTCTTATAGGTGCATTTTCCTATACCACAGAGGGGTTCTGGGCCAGTGAGTGGCGTTTATGCGCCCTTTCTAGCCAGTGTATTGGCCTCTTCGTTTCCTACGATTCCCGAATGACCGGGAACCCAGATTAAAAAGACCTTATTCTTCTTGCCTTTGCCTACCTCATTGAGTTTGTTTCGGCACTCCCAAATCAGCTTTGAGTCAATGACGTAGGAGCTCAGTGCTTTAATAGCAGCTTGACTATCTGTATGAATAGCTATATCGCACTTCTGATAGTTTCTTTCTAGATGTATATCTAGACATCTTCCGATTGCAAGTATTTCCGTTTGAAGGACGCTTGTACAGGAGCCTAGCGATAGTGCACACTTGGTACTTGTCCCGTAAATCCCAGCGCCAGGTCCTGTAGCGTTTTTAGAACCATCTGTATACCATTTCATTGTATTTTCTTCGATATTGTAGTTGGTGTATTCCCTTTCCCAATCCTCTCTTTTACTTAGCATTGTACTTAAGTTCTTCTCAGTGCTTACTTTCTGTTCACGCCAAGTGAACGGTTCAGATAAACTTTTCTGAATTTTTCATTTTTATTCCCTTCAAAATTAATTTATTTTTCTCCGTACTTGGGGAAATCCCATATGTAGTGTAGGCGCCAGAAGAGTCAGATGTGGAGCGCATATGTCGCATGTTTTCATTTCATTTTTCATTCAGTTCATCGATTGCCTTGATCGTGAATATATCTGCTTCCACTAATTAAATATTTCTTCTGTTTCCTTTCGCGAATTCGGAAAACTTCTGTTTTTTCTGTGATTCGCAGTTCGTTGATTGCCTTAATCGTGAATATATCTGCTACCGCTAATTTAAATTTCTTCTGTTTCCTTTCGTGAATTTAGAAAAGTTCAGTTTTTCTTGTGGTTCACAATTCTAGTGATTTCGATTCATTCGAATTACATTCATTCAAGAACATTCGTTTGTGCGAATTTTGTTCGAAAAAGACTGTTACCAGTGGCGTGGTTAATATTCTGCCACAAGGATAAGTGTTCCTACTTTGACATTTTTAGCAACGGATTTTCACGTCAACTCAATTCCATGTTCGTTTGTCGAGCTCGATCACTCTGTTCATGGAAATAGGAGTAACCGACAAGTTTTGGTTGACCGTTTTGCTGAAATGGGTAAGACCTTGCAATTGTTAATTTGGGTGCATTTATCCTTTCATTTGTGTTGGGTTTCAATAACTATTTATAATTATATACAGTCCATTGGCTCTCTTAACTTTTCATTCAGAAATTTGGTAAATTTTTCATTGAATAAAATTGAACCGCACTTCAGTTGGTTAACTGAAACTCTACCCAACACTTTCTTGATCATTACATCACTAGGGAGGTTTGCAGATGAGGTGTAGTCATTCAGAGAGGACCAAGCTCCCTGAAACCTGACTCCCTCATTGCCTGCTCCTTCTTTAGATACTCTGAGGATAGCCTCATGGGCTACCCTATCAATCACTAGATGTAGAGGTGTGAGGTCTGTGATGATCTCAAGCGCCCTGGTTGGGCACGTTCTCATAGCTCCCGTGATGCACACACAGGCAAGCCTTTGTACTTTGTCGAGCATTTTCCTCGTACTTGCCTGACTTGTCTTAGCAAACCAGGCTACTGCCCCATATGTGACTATAGGTCTTACAATTATGCCGTACATCCATCGCAGTATTTTTGGGTTACAGCCCCAATTCCTGCCGCATAGACGCCTGCATGCCATCAGAGCTCTTGTATCTCTGCCAGTAGCATTATCAACATGCTCATTCCACAGAAGTTTGCTTTCCAGTGTTATTCCTAGGTATTTAACTTCAGACTCCCACTCCAAGATATTTCCGTTTAATACTAACGTTTTCATGGCTGGAAGTTTCCTCTTCCGAGTGAACGGAATCAATTTGGTCTTGGTTGGGTTGATGTTCAGCCCCACTGACAAGCACCACTGCTCAATAATTCTAAGGCCCTTCTGCAATAGGTCGCAGAGAGTGCCTTCGAATTTGCCTCTAATTATTAGGACTATGTCGTCAGCATAGCCTACACATTCAAAGCCAAGCTCCGTTAGCCTGTGTAGAAGTTCATCCACTACCAGGCTCCATAGGAGGGGGGATAACACCCCACCCTGAGGTGTTCCACGAATAGCTTTGACGAAGACGGATTCCTCGCCCATCGATGTCTCAGCTATCCTCGTCGTTAACACATACATCCATCTTAAGATGGTGTTATTCACTCCTCGCTTCTCAAGTGCATCTCCGACAGACACGTGTGTTGTGTTGTCAAAGGCCCCAGATACATCCAGGAAGGCACACATGGCGATTTCTATGTTATTCAGAGTTCTCTGGATGACTTCAGTCAGCTGATACAGAGCGGTCTCCGTTGAACGTCCCGCCCTGTAAGCATGCTGAGAATTGTGAAGTGGTGTTTTTTCCAGATGCTCCGTTCTTATGTAGTTATCTACGACTTTCTCCATCGTTTTAAGAAGAAACGATGTTAGGCGAATGGGTCTGAAGGATCGAGGGTCAGTCCCGTCCTTTTTCCCTGCTTTGGGAATGAAGGTTACTTTTGCCCTTCTCCACTTTTCAGGTATTTGACCCAATGCTAAGCTGCTTCTTGTGATATTCAGTAGATGAGGGAGGATCTCCTCCACTCCTTTCTGCAGGAATATTGGAAACACCCCATCTACTCCTGGGGATTTATACGCCTGAAAGGTGCTTATTGCCCATTCAAGTCGTTGCCTTGTGAATATACTCTTAGCAATGTCCCAGTCCTCCTTGCGGGAGTTCTTGGTGTGCTTCGTTGCACCTCTAGCCATGACTGTCCCTCCTACAATAAACATTTCACCCGGTTCAAAAGTCTCATTGACTACTCTCAATGAGCACTTTAAGATTTATGCAAGTCAACGCGCAGCGCTCGGCCGACATCACCTCCGCTATCTGTCGTCTTGCCGATCAGAAAGCGACTAATGTATTGCTAATACAAGAGCCATACCACGCCTTTGGTGGGCTCAAGTGCCTCGGTTCTCGCTCCTCCGTGATCTCGGGTCAGGGGACTTCTCCTATGTCCATTGTGGTAGTTCTAGATCCAGCCCTCGAAATCTTTGCTCTGTCTCAATTCTGCGACTGTCACATAACCTCAGTTCTTATCACCCACAGACAGGTAAAATTTCATATATTCAATGTATACTGCCAATTTAGTCAGGACATCAACGTCTTCCTGAATAGGCTGGATCTCATCATCACCTCTCTGAACACCTCACACTACATCATCTGTATGGATTCCAACGCGAAGTCGCCCATGTGGTTTTCTGTCTCTCGGGACCCTCCAGGTTCGTCGTTGGAGGACTTCATTGCTCGCCACAGGCTGGTTGTTCTCAACACTGCCAACCCTCCACCTTTTGGTCAACCAATGGTGAATCTAACATCGACGTCACCTTGGTCTCGTCGCCTCTGGTCGATTTTATTGGCGGTTGGCGTGTGTATGATGGCCTTGGAATAGGTGATCACCGTCCTATTCTTTTCCATCTTTCCTCTTCCATACCCGGTCCTCCCAGCATAGTTCCGTTCGACCATAGGCCTCGTTTCGCATGCTCTCGCGCTGACTGGGAGGTTTTCGACGCTGAGCTCGAGTCGCGATTTGACGGCTTCCTTCCGGTACCTTCGTCTAAGGATTGTGTGGACGGTCTGGCTTGGCTTATCACAGACGCTATCCGCAGCTCGGCCCTGTTGTCCATCCCTGTTGTGCCTCGGTCCTCCTTCCGCGTGGGTTGGTGGACGGAGGAGCTTGCCGTCTTGAAGTCCGACGTCAACAGGAAGCGACGGGCTTATCAGCGAGCTAAGTCGAACGTTCTCTCACAGAACACCATCTCTCGTCTATTGGCGGACTTCAAAACATCTAGGAACTTCTACTCCCTCTCCATCAGGAGAGCCAAACTCGACAACTGGTCGAGGTTTGTTCGATCGGAGATGGAGAGAACTCCTTGGGGAATATCGTATAAGATTGCCTCAGGAAAACTTACTCGCCCTCTCACCTCACATTCAATCATCCGCCCTGACGGTTCTTATACTGTAGACGCTTCCGAGTCGGCAGAGGTCATTTTTGATCGGCTCTTTCCTGTGGACGACCCCGCGGTCGACTCTCCCGAGCAGGTTGGCACTCGTGCCGAATTCTCTGCCCCTCCTCCGGACCCGGATCCGGCCGATCCCATCGAGAGGTTTTCCCTTGAAGACCTTGAGGCCGCCATGTCCGCTACCCCAGCCCGTGGGGCGCCGGGACCGGACATGATAACTGGCGTCATCCTCCGTCGTGCCTGGTCTGTCATTCCAGGCATCCTCCTACTTTTGTACAACTCCTGTCTCCTGTTTGGTCACTTTCCCGGTATTTGGAAATCTGCCGCGGTCTGTCTTCTGTTGAAGTCTGGTGACCGCTCTGCTAACGATCCGAAGTCTTACCGGCCGATCAGTCTTCTCTCGGTGATGGGCAAGGTTCTGGAGCGGTTGATGCTTGGTCGCTTAAAGAGCGACCTGCTGGATCCGGGCAACTGTTCCCCGATGCAGTTCGGGTTTAGACCTGGTCTCTCGACCGAGGACGCTGTTTTTAGAATGGTTCGGTTCGCTTGGGATTCCTCTCATAAATATGCGGCCGCGATCTTCCTCGACATTGAGGGTGCCTTCGATAACCTTTGGTGGCCCGGTATCTTGCGTCGAGCTCGCGGGGTGGACGTCTCGGTTGCTCAACTCCGCCTCCTTTACAGCTACTTGGCAGGTAGAATCGTGATACACTCTCGATACTCTCGCTGCAGCCGCAAACTTACCCGAGGCTGCCCACAGGGTTCCATTCTGGGACCATTTCTGTGGAATCTAGTATTTGATGAGTGCCTCCTTCAACTCTCCAGGGAGCAGGGGATCGCGATTGCCTACGCCGACGACTTAGTCCTGCTGGATTCGGCGGACAGTCGTCGTGCCCTTGAGCTGTCTCTTCAACGTCTGATCGATGTCACTCTCGAGTGGCTAGGTCTTAATAAATTATCGGTCTCGTTGAGCAAAACCAGGGCTGTCCTTCTCCGCGGTCTTCTGGACCGTGGTCGTCCTCCTACTGTCCGTCTGCCGGGCGGTACTGTGGGGTGGGTTGCTGAACATCGATATTTGGGTGTTGTCGTGGACTCGGGTCTCTCCTTCATCCCTCACGTAAGATCCTTGAGGGACAAATCCCAAGCAATCGCCTCTAAACTCTTGAGGCTTAGGCGTGCCCTTGGTGGATCCGTTGGAGGTTCTCTCGATGTCTACTATAACTGCATTTTCCTTCCCATCGCCTCCTACTGTGCAGCCGCCTGGTACGATCGTGTAATGCACTCGCACGTCCTTCGCACCCTAACTTCCGCCCAGCGCTTCTTTCTATTGCTCATCTCACCGTCTTGTCGTACGGTAGCAAACTCCTCACTCCAGGTCATTACCGGCAAAATTCCGGTACAATACTACATTCTCCTCCGTGCGGCTGGGTTCCATTTCAAGAGAGGACTACACTTCTCGTTGGATGACTCCACCTTTCCTCCGATTCCTCTCGCTACGCCCGATCGCAATTTGGAGCTCCGTCGTTTGGAGGATGAGTGTCTTCAACACCTCATGGCCCGCTGGCAGGCAGATTGGCTTGACTGTCCTACTGGTCGAGTCACCTTCGAGTGGCTCCCCTCGGTGGACTTCATTGACAGTAATGAATGGTTCCGTCCATCCTTTCCGCTTACCTGCTTCATCACGGGTCATGGTCCCTTTAAGAGTAAGCTCTTTACACTTGGTCTGGTGGATGATAATCTCTGCCGATGTGGCCGGCTGGAGTCTGGTGACCATGTCCTTCGGAGTTGTCCGCTTTTTAGAGATCTCCGAGATCAGCATGGGTTATTGGCTCTTGAGTCTGCTGCACCTCTCTCTTCCTTCGGGTCCAGTCGAGAATTCTTCGCTCCACTGTCCTCTTTTGCCGCTGAAGCGGTCCAACGCCTTAACTCTTGGCATAACGGGTAAGCTGGGAACGCAATGATGATTTACGTGCTATAACGATGGTAAAGAGCTACGCTCAGGAACCATCTTACGCACTGCTGAGCGTGTGCTTCATTGCTATATATTACAGTATAAAGGTGAATACAGACTATTCTGACGTGACGTGATTCCACGTCACGTCAGACGTGTACTGTGCTCCTATTGGCCTAATATGAACGTGAACGTCAGAATGTGAGTGATATAAAAATGCAACACATTGTTCTGTGCGTTCACGTTCATATCAGGCCAATGGGAGCACAGTACACGTCTGACGTGACGTGGGATCACGTCACGTCAGAATAGTCTGTATTCACCTTTACTTATTGGATCACTACCCGGGAAGTGTGTTTCGAGAAGAAGAATGGATCGTTCCTTCTCTCCTTCAGTTTACGAACCATCTGGCCTTTTAAGCGACATAGTGGGGTTAGTTCCCCTTTTTGCCATGACTTTCTGAAGTCTGGCTGCTGTGGGAGTGGAAGTGATGCTTTCACAAAAGGCTTGAAAATTAAGTCTTTTGGCCTTCCTGATCTCCTTGTTGTAATGAGTAAGTTTCTCAGTGTACCGTTGCCAGTTACTGTCTCGTTTGGCTTCATTAAAAAGCCGTCGACGGACTTCCTTTCGGAGGTTTGACAGGTTGTCATTCCACCAAGGAGCTTCTTTACTTGATCGAGCCTTGGTCAGTGGGCAGCTGGAGTGAAAATCCTCCATCATTGCCTCGCTTACCTGCTCAACATGTTGCTCCAGATCGTAATAACGGTGTTTTTCCCGCCCTGTTACGATTTGGTCTAAATTATTCTTCAGATGGCTCCTATATATAAACCAATCTGTCTTTCTAGAATTTCGAATCAGGGGTGGCGAGGTGGTATCTCCCTCCACCTCAAACTCGATAATTCTATGATCAGAGAGTGAAGGTTCATCCATCACTCTCCAGGAAGTGACATCCTTCCTGGCAGTGACGTTGACAATTGTCACGTCCAGGACCTCTTCTCTCGTTCTCGTGACAAAAGTTGGTGTATTCCCTACATTCAATGTCTCGAGATTATTAGCCAAGAGATATTCAAGCAAGCACTCACCTCTGGTGTTATTGTTCGTGCTTCCCCAAATAGTATTGTGTGCGTTGGCATCACATCCAATTATGATTGGCAACTTCCTGCTGTTGCAGTAACGTACTAGCCGCTGTACTTCCTCTGGTGGTGTTATTGGCCCATCTCCAGCGAAGTATGCGGATGCTATGACAATGTCTCGGTCAATGCCTCCAACATTGAGGTGTGTCCTAATCGGAATCAGGACCCGAGACATATATTCTGAAATACAAATATAGATAATATTGCTCCTTATGAGCACACAGGCACGTGGAGACGTTTGCCTTTGGTCATAAACCAGTCTTGCGTCCTTGGTTCTTTGTTGATCCAGGGTTCCTGGATCAGAGCAATGCTCAGTTGCAAACTCGCAAATGACCTTGCAATCACCGCTGAAGAACCCTTCGCGTGATGCAGATTCACTTGTACTACTTTGTAGAAGGAGATTGTTGTTTTGGGGGAGAGATGGTGGTTACCCAGTCCCTTTATGCCCCAACCTTCATCTTTTCCTCTTCCTCCTCAGATTCCTTGTGGGGTATTTCCCTTTCGGAATCTGAGTCGGTCCTTTTGGCCACCAGGCAGCTCGGCTCAGTTTGCTGGGTAGCAGAGGAAATCTCCGCTTCCACTGGCGCCCTGGTAGAGCCACCAGGTTGGCCCAGACTCGCGTCTGCTTCTTCTCCCTGCGTCTTGAGTTCTCCGGATGTGGAGGGCTTCTCCATGTCCATCAAACTCTCCGCCGGGACATTTTGGATTGGGACGTTTGTACCCTTCAACCCTGAGACTGGGATGCGCCCAAACCAGAAGTTTAGGCTGCATCCCACTGCCTTCAGAGCTTCGCAGATTGGGGATCGATCCCAATCGTGAGGACCGTTCCTTTGCCCTCTTTCTTGGAGTTCAGAACTCTCCATGCCCCAGTGTTGAGGTTGGAATTCTGAACTTTCACGAGTCTGAGGATTTTCTCAGACTCCATCTCCTGACTTCTTGGAAAGAAGACCGTGATGTTAGTGGGCTTGGGTATGTCGTCTCCCTCTAGCACCACCAGCTCAGGCCCCTTCCAAGATTTCAATTGCGGAACTGATCTCTTGATGCATTCCGCAGATCCCTGGGATCCACAGTCCACCAGCATCATTCCATTTCTGAAATGAACGCCAGCAAAGTGGATCCCCCTTTCCTGGCTCTGGCACATCTCTTCCACTAGAATATCCTCTAGGGAGGAAAGTTGCTCGACCTCCAGGGCCTTAGTGTAGTCCTTAGGCATAATTCCTACCCTGGAGGTTTTCTTTGCTTTGACAGCTGCTGCATAACCGGTGGCTTGCCCAGTTTTTGCTGCAGCCGTCTTCTGCTTCTTTGCTGGACCCGCTGAGGGGGTGTGATAAGCCCCGGGCCTCTTTTGCTTCCCGAAGGAGTGGTCTCCGGAGCCGGGTGCCGATGGGCCCGCTCCCTATTTTGAAATTGAGTCAAAACAAATTTTCAGCTGATGAACCATGAAAGTAAGAATTGGTGTATGATATCATTATACACGGATAGCGGCATTTATATCGGCATCATTGACGAATTATTTGTCGATATCGGCTGATATTAAAAGCCAATAGGCCCATAATTTTTACAATGAGTTTCATAAGAGCCGTTTCATATGCGACTGATGGTCGGTCCTGATGGTCGGTCGAACTGATCATCAGTCGACGGTATTTGTTTTCACATGGATGCGTATCGCCAGTCGCCTCTATCAAAGACCATTTGCCGCTATGGATTTGGAGCGTGACACTGTTGTCACTTTGTGCAGGAACCGTCCGATTCCCGCACGAAGTGAAAACTTTTTCCGTATTTCGAAATTCTTATATTGAAATTATTAATATGTGAATTCTTTGTTTGAAAAGAAATATTGGAAATCTGCTCCTTGATTGGTTCAAGTTATATTGAACTTTCAAATTTCACTCTGTATCATCCTTAATATCAAAACCCAAGGACTTCAGATGAAAAGTTGAGGGAGGAGGATATTACCGACGATCAATCTGTTGATGAATATGCGAACTTACTTGCTTCTTGCCGTTGTAATGGAAAGAAATTCTTGAAATCTTCCTGCAATACACAGATCTGAGCCCCATCCTCCCAATATTCAAGACTTTATTTTTATAATTTTCTGAGGATGTATCCCATATTTCCGCTTTTTTTCTATAACACTTATAAGCATTTCAGTTTCAAAATCAACTTTTATCTACTCCCATAGAATATACAGGGTGTTTGGAGGGTGAGTAGCCATAGGTAAATGGTGGATAGGTGATGCTCTTGGCTACTTGTTGCGCCTAATAAAATAACATTTTGCCCAAAGTTCAAGGTGTTATAATTTTTTTACCATTTTTCTAGAAATCTCCCATTTTTCTCATTAATACCTTGAATTTTTTCAAATTTAATGCTCGAGGTGCCTATAAAATGATTTATTTCCGTAGTCTTGTCTTGTCTTATTCAGATCGAATCATAATTTCATACAAACGTCTTCAAAAAACCTGACAGCGTCGTATCAAACATCAAAATGAAAAAAAAAATAATGTTGTGTCCACTTTACAAAGTGAAATAAAAAAAAAATTTACATGGTGTTGGGTTTTAAAATGGCTTTAAAAACTTCTCTAGTTAATACTCTTTGCAATGGTATGTAACATGTACCATTAATAATCAGATAACTCAACAAAAAACCGTTTTGTCTTCAAGGATCCCTTGAAAGGATGACGACAAAACTATTCCATTGAGCAGGCAAAATCTCTTCTCTCATTCTACCACAGCTAAAAATAGCGTTCCCTCTCTATTATCGGCTAACAATACTCCCAAGGGCGTCGCCAGGGAGGGGGCAGCTGCCCCCCGTGCCACCCCCCCCCCCGAACAGAATAGAAAAAATGAACTGATTTTCGTATATTATGCTATTATTTCAAAAGTTTTTAAGAGATTTTTGAGCTCTAGGGAGGGGGGCAGCTGCCCCCCGTGTCCTCCCCCCCAGTTCAAAATATGCTACAGAATATGTTGATGAACCACCGAAATGTTGAGTGAACTCAAAACTGCATTACTGCACCTTTACTGCAGGCCTATGAAATGACTTGCAAATGTAGTAATTACCCCCCAGCTTTTGAGCTGAGGGGGGGGGCACAGGGGGCAGTTCCCCCCCCCTAGAGCTCAAAAATCCCTTAAAAACTTATGAAATAATAGCACAATATACGAAAATCAGTTCATTTTTTCTATTCTGATTGGGGGGGGGGGACACGGGGGCAGCTGCCCCCACCCTGGCGACGCCCTTGGGAGTATTGTTAGCCGATGATAGAGAGATCACGCTATTTTTAGCTGTGGTAGAATGAGAGAAAAGATTTTGCCTGCTCAATGGAATAGTTTTGTCGTCATCCTTTCAAGGCATCCTTGAAAGTTTTTTGTTGAGTTATCTGATTATTAATGGTACATGTTACATACCATTGCAAAGAGTATTAACTAGAGAAGTTTTTAAAGCCATTTTAAAACCCAACACCATGTGAATTTTTTTTTTATTTCACTTTGTAAAGTGGACACAACATTATTTTTTTTTCATTTTAATGTTTGATACGACGCTGTCAGGTTTTTTGAAGACGTTTGTATGAAGTTATGATTCGATCTGAATAAGACAAGACTAGACTAAGGAAATAAATCATTTTATAGGCACCTCGAGCATTAAATTTGAAAAAATTCAAGGTTTTAATGAGAAAATGAGAAATTTCTAGAAAAATGGTAAAAAAATTATAACACCTTGAACTTTGGGCAAAATGATATTTTATTAGGCGCAACAAGTAGCCAAGAGCATCACCTATCCACCATTTACCTATGGCTACTCACCATCCAAACACCCTGTATATCTATTATTCAACTGATTTTGATCTGTAATCTATATCTATATATATATATAAAAGAAAGATGTTGGTTACACCATTTATAACTCGAGATCGGATGGAGGGTTTGCTATGAAACTTTATATATGGATTCGTCTACGGTCTGGTCATTATAAAATACAATAAAAATTTTAAAAAATCGATGAAAATTTTACTCATAAAGGAAATGCTTTTCCTCCTTTTGATTGAGGCCGATAGGTGTCGCTACAGTTACAGTTACGCTTCCGCTTATTCGTGAGTACTTTATTTCATATTCTCTCCGTTAGATGGCGATGTAAACAAATAGTGTGTACAGTGACCATATCACCATTATAGTCACTGTAATAGTGTGTAATTTGAGTTACCTACAACTCTGCGCTGTTGGCCAAAAACAAAATGTCTTAGCGTAGGAGTACAGTAGTACAGATGTCTAAAATGATTAGATTTCGTACCACTTCAGATGGCGCTATTCGCACATTATGACTGATTATTAATTATTTTTATAGTTTTATTTATTCGAAATAACGTAATCCTGAAGTAAGATGTCTAGAATAATGGTGTAGGCACTGATTAGATTTTATTGTTACCAAATTGAGAATATTAGCAACGTTTCGTTCTTTCCACTTCAGGTGGCGCTATTCACAAATTATGACTGAATAGCTGGCCCGGCGAACTTTGTTCCGCTGTAATAGGGGAGATAATTTTTGAAACTATAAAACAGACATGTCTTGAAAATTGGGACTTGAACGTTTTCTTTCCTGTAATATTTAACCGGTATTTTCCACTTCAACTTCTGAAATTTAATAGCCTTGTGTTAGAAAAATTAATGGATCGTTTATCAAGCCCACACAGGAAGGTCTGGCGAGACATTAACGACCGAAATTGTTGATTTTCAGTTTAAGTTTATTTAGAGAACTAAATGATAAATTATAATTGTCCCACGAATTTGGTTGCAATTACTGCACACGATGACAGGAATAAAATTCAACGCAGGCATTGTTGAGAATTGTCACGTAGCATGTCCCAAACTATTGCATGGGAAACTGCGATATCTCATGAAGAAGGTGGGAAGCAGAAAAAATCTTTAATTTGATTGGTTCATAAAAACAAAGATGGTAGAAGTTTTGATTTGATTGGTTTTGAAAGATTGACGATTGGTTTTTGGAGGAGACGAAGAGGGGAAAAAACTTCGACTTGCTCGGGAGACGAAAAAGGCAGTGTCTGGTGGAACCTTAAACGAGAAGGTTGCCACAGTGCTCGCGTTCGGTAATAAGGGGTGTCTGGTGGAACCTTAAACGAGAAGGTTGCCACAGTGCTCGCGTTCGGTAATAAGGAGTAACTGGAGGAACCTAAAGGGAAGGTCCTCGGTTGACTCAGGTTTGGAATCGGAAACTAAGGGTAGTACGATTTTAGGGTAGGTACTTCAGTGTTTGGAAGTACGGTCTCAAAGCGGAGACGAAAACAGTTAAAGTTATTCGGAAGACGGCATTAGGGTAACTCATAGATCTTGGGTTCTTTTGAAGTTTTGGAAAAATCAGTCTCAAACAGGGACATATAAAAAAGTGTTAAGGGTAGTAATTTCTAAATTACTTGGAATTATTTTAGATTGCGTATCGTCGGTATATTCGGGAGTGAGGTCAATTTGCGAACCGCGTGTGGGTGTCGTGTTTCGTGTCTAATCTGTCTGTTTCAGGAAAGAAGCATCGTCGTAGAATTATCCTCCTAGGTTCATCATTCTTGGGATCATTGGTTCAGGAAAAAGGTCAGATAAATTGTTTATGCTTAGCTATTTTTGAGGATTGGTAGAAAAGCCGCATGCCCGCCCAAAATATATTTATAGTCCAGAGTCCTGAAATCTTCTATAAGTCATAATTTCACATTTTCGTATTTTTTTTCTTAAGACGTATTATAATCTTTGTAATCACCCTTAAGTAGTTGAAGGTCTAAGTGGAGTTTTCCTGCTGAGAAAACTCATGTTCATTTGAAAGATCATAAGGAAACTATTGTTGAGTTTTCCCTTATCTATGTGAAGTTTTATTTGATGGGATTATTTCCTTTCGAATTAAGAAATATCCGAACATTTAATAATTTAAATCATTTGATTTAAGTAACACATATCTAATTTGGTGAGAATTTGTGTAGTTGATTTGGTTTAATATACGTCTTAAATTTAACCCAAAAAGTTTCATTTATCATCCCTCTCCCTAGAGAATATTTTTAAACACTAAGTCCCGACCCAAGTGCGTTGGGCCGATCCCACACTTTCTCCCTTCTGGAGAAAGAACTTCAAAATTAAAATAACATCTTTTCTTTTCTTTAAGTAATAACACCCTTGATTGGTGGAAAGCCGCTCTTCCGTCAAATCACAAAGAGGGTGCTTTTTACATATGGTGACAGCGGTGGGATGTGTTTAATTTTCTAGGGGAGAATTTTTTTTTGTTTGTTAGAATTTTGCATCCGTGTTGACGGTTTCCGTCGAGAAAAGTGTAATTTTTATTTGTGTTGCATTAGCTTTGAACGTAAAGATTACCGGTGGAATGTGTTCAATTTGCTGAGGGAGAGTTTTTTTTAATTTGAAATTTGTTGAATTTTCCGGTAGATAAAAAGTTTTTTTTGGTTTTCTGTATGTTGCATCAGTGTGAATGTAAAGATTACTAGAGTTAAATGTGTTACATTTTCTAAGGGAGATTTTTTAATGAGATTTTGAGAAATTCAGAGAAATTTCGAGGTATAAGGGATTTTTATCCTGTTGTTTTATGGGTGATCGAAATAGTGTGCATTGACTTGTTGGAAGATTTCCGGATGAAGGTTTTCAGGTTCTTATGCTGAATTGGATTACATTTGCTGTATGAACGTATATGCCTATGAATTTGAAATTAAGTTGTAAAAATTGCAATGGGTAGGGACAGACTTTAGGATTGAATTAAAGTAAAGTAAAAAAAAAATTATTGATCTAAAGATTTTTTTTTATGAGATATTGAAGATTTGAGTGAATATAGTTGGTTTTTCTTTGAATAAGTTCAAGTTTTCTTTGTTTTGAAATTATTATAGAACAATTCATATTTCTGTGATGTTCTATCATTTTATGTAAAGGATTTTTGATAGAGTCAAGTTGATGTCAAGATTTTAAGACTTTAGAGAGGTTTTAGATTCATTGCGGCCTTATAGGGAAAGAAAAAGGCATACGTTTGTTCTTTCAGGACATATATTTTTCTTTCAGGACGTTGAATTTTCTGGTTATTGAATGTGTAATCAAATTTTGTTTCAGGAAGGGTATTTTGTTTTTCTGAAAATTATTGTGCTTTTATTGATTGATTGAAATTTTGATTGATTTTTCTTTCAGGGCGTATTGCGTGAAAATTTTGTTTTGTTTTTGGTTATCCTATTATTCGGGGTTTCCTTTGAATCTCGAAAAATTTTATTTTTATAAAGTAACATCATTCGGTTTTGTATTGAGTTTGATTTGGAGAATAATTAATTGAATTTGACTTTCCTTGTTTTAACTTGAGTTCGAATTTTTGGAAAACACTTTGATAGAAGGGAAATTTTTATTTTTCGAGTTGGGTTCATTTTGAAAGTTCAGAAGTCGGGAAAAGTATAAATTTGGTTGAAATTTTAGTAGATGAGCCGCTGATCGTGATCTTTCGAATCTTAGAACAAAAATTAGAATTATTTCTATTTCAGGTGGTTTTGTGTACTTTTATTTTTCAGGAATTCGACACTTGGTGATTTTCTTGTTTTTTTCGGTTACATCATTTCGCCAGATTTTTCTTGAATTCTTTTTTGTTTTGGTGTTTGGGTAAGACTATTTGAATTGGAATCATTAGGGTATCATTTTGCTATTTTTTTTTACTCGTGAAATTTGAAGTCGTAATCTTGACGTATTTCAGTTCTGTTGGAATTTGAGGGTGAGAATTTAAAATTTTTCATTGATTTGAAAAGTAAATAATTCACTGAATACATTAAAAAATTATATTTTGGTTAAGATAATTGGGTTTCGGTTAAATTTTTGAAAAATGGCTCACCCAGCTGGCGCATCCAACGTGAATGTTCCCGCGGGTCAAGTAACACCTATGTACTCGCTAGGTATGCTATCGACTACTTTGGAGGATTTTACTGGGAAGGACGCGACCGGGTATTTCGAAAAATTGGAGTTGCTGGCAAAATTATACGGATGGGACGAAAAGGACACTCTTATCCTTTTCAAGCTTAAGCTCGAGGGTGATGCTTATACATTTTTCAAATCTGATATCAACCTTGACAGTTTGAACTATGGTGATCTAAAGAATAAATTTGTTCGGAAGTTCACAACGGTTAGATTTCCTGGGGAGAACCAGTGGAATCTTAGCCGATGCTATCAAAGACAGGACGAGGATGTGTCCTCGTTCTGCACTAGACTGCGTACAGTAGGGGCGAGGTTACTGAACGAGGATTTAGCCGGAGCACAAAAGGACGAAGAACCTGGAATAAGGAAGAAGAACCGGGAATTAATGTTGAATCAATTTAGGATAGGATTAAGGAAGGACGTAATGGAGGAAACAGGAATTTTGTTGTTGAAAGAGGAGAACCTGGATTTGGAAAAGGCGGAGGAACTTGTTAGGCTGCAGGAGACCACTAGTAGGATGTTGCAAGGGAGGTTGGCAAATATGAGGGTATCGACAGTTGACACCGAAAAAGTGTGTCAACTGTGCGACAAAGAAGGCCACACCGCGAAGGGGTGTAGGAGTGTAAGGCAGAACCGAGGAAATGGGGAAAGAGGTAATGCAAGGACATGCCATTCTTGTGGCCAAACAGGCCATTTCGCGAGGGATTGCCGGAATAACAGGCAAGGAGGACAAATGACACAGGGAGTGTGTCATAACTGTAACCAACAGGGACATTGGGCAAGGGAGTGCCCTAGCAGGGGTTCGGCTGGATGGCGGGAGCCCAAGGTCGAATGGTTGAGGAGGGAATATATAGAGGAACCGAATACTTCCTGGAACCAACGCATAGGCGTAGATGAGGGTGTAGAGGAGATTTCTGGGGTAATACGGAATATTGAAGGGCCAAGTTTTGGAAGCCACTATCCCCGAACAGACGAGGACGGTGGGAAAATGGAACATTTTAATGATCAGAGAAGAGTCCGGGAGGACACTAAGGAAAGAAATGTAATGTACAAGGTTGACAGGACGTCCAGGGAAGTAGATACACAACCAGAAAATTCCCATGAAGTTACAGATTTGAAGAGGACTGGAAGTAGGAATACCAGTGTTAGCACTCAGACAGAGGGTGCAGAGGGACCCGACAGCAATGGACTGTCGAAGGGTGACACCATAAGGGAATGGAATGGTGTTGTCACCGGGTCGAAGGATGTGGAGATGACGAACGAGAATAACGAAGGGGAGCTTCGTTGGAATAACAATGTGTCTCCGGCTGAAGGGATAGATCGGGTATCTATCAGGAAGGAATCAGCCGTTGAGGAAGATGGTACCTGGGAAACCGACGTTTTGTTGATGTCGGGGATCACCATCCCCACACGTTCGGAAATGGTGTTAGAGGCCAAACTGAGGAAGGAGAAAAATAGGGAACGATTTTGGGTCAAGATAATAAACGTGTCCAATAGGGAAGTAGAAACCAGTGATAATGGAAGCGAGGAAGAAAGTAGTAATGGGGAGGAAGAAAGATCGGTGGTGGAGGCCATACCATTACGACGATCTGCGAGAGCAAGGCGCCCTCCGGACCCGGGGAAGAACTGGCCAGGAACTCGGGTAGCGAGAAGGCAACTCATCAACAGCCTTCCAGGAGAAGTGAATCGACTCCTGCCCATTTCGTTAGATTCCAAGGATAAACTAGTCAGGAACACGGGTAGCGAGAAGGCAACTCTTCAACAGCCTTCCAGGAGGGGTGAATCGACTCCTGCCCATTTCGTAGATTCCGGTCATTTGAAACGTCTTTGTGGTAATTTGGGAGTAGCTGTGCTAAAGTCTTTGATGGCGATTTTTAACGCCAAATTTTTTTTTATTGAAGCAGCGAAATTGAAAAAATCTTTTCAGTGCTTTTTTGATTTTTTTTTTTAATTCATCTTTTCATCTATGAAGAAGTACCACTCGACCTTATAATTTTTGTGTTAGCGCTGACGCTAAAGTGTACTTTACGGTTTGCGGAAATCGTTTTGGAACAATCGTGATAAGGTTTTGCGTTTTGTGTCCCACAACAAAAAGCAAATGTGGATGTATTTTTGTGGTATTCTTCCTCAGATGATTAAAAGGGAACTAATTATGTAAGCGATCATAGGAGGACGAATAGTGAAAAATGGGATTTACGTATTTTTCATTTTAAATTGTTCTATGAATGTATGTTAAATTGTGAAAATTTAATTTTTTTATTTTTTTTTTGTTGCTACTGTATTAATTGTACATTTACCCACAAGATGTTTCAAGAGGATCCAAGCCAATTAGCAGTTTGGGAAAGGTACTGACACTATCCAGAGGAATGACCTTATTCGTAAAAGTAAACAATACTGAGGCGCTAATCGCGTACGCGTGTGCGAAGAAAAACAGTGAGATAACCGCGGTGTCTATACGCGAAGCCGCGAAATGTCCCAACTTCGAGAACATCTACAGAAGTTAATCCGTCAAAGGGATCGTGTTACCAGAGGGACGTAGTAACAATTAAAAAACCGTATGGACCGACTGTGTCGAGTAAGCTTGAGCGATTACTGAGTAAACATTGCGGGAATCATAGGCGTAGCTTAATCGTGGCCGAGGGTATAATAAACTTTATTTACCGTTTGAAAGCCGTGGAAAACATCATCGACGAGTACCAGAAATGGAGACTTTTGACAAATGGTTTAATGGTTCAAAACGATCAGCATGTTCAACACCGAAGAGATGAGAAAGCACCCAACCCAGCAAGACAGATATGAGGATGGTTCACCGACTTCCTGTTTATGAGCAGACTCATGGTATTCTATGCGATACTCCGAATCATGAAGCAAGGGATAGATGTTATATCGAATGGACTACACCTTTGTTGTGGAATAACTCTGCTGGCCAACTTCTGGAATACTCTAACCATATGGATTATGAACCGACACAGGACCAGGCAAGATAACATTAGAAGAGACAAGGATGCAGAGGCGGACGTAGCTGTAGCAGCAAAGACATGACCGTCGGGATTCTACCCAACAGTAAACCCGAACGCACCACACTGGACTGAAGAAGAAAGTGCACATTGTTGTTATCGGTCGCGAGCCCGGAATATGTGCTGTGTAGAGGGACATCTCTCGCGATAACGATGATTGTTGGTGACGAACGTAAACATTGAATTCGAGTGTTTAGAACCCAAATTTATCGGACACAAAGTGCGGTACTCCGATTACGAGAGACTAGGTCGTCGTGCATCTCCGAAAGGTCATTCTCGAGGTGAAGGTCAGCCCCAAACTCCAAAGGAAATAAACATATGGAGATAGTCAGAACCGGATTAAGAAGATTCTGTGGTGATCGCGAGTGAAGTTTGAAATCCGAAAAATAGACAATAATGAACTCCATGTAGGAGAAGTGCAGTGACGGACAGATTTTCTTAAATTTTCTTTCGAAGAATTTGAGTTATGCACGTGATGTTTTGTTGTATTGAACCTTATTTTTTTATTTCTTGAAGTTTAATTGATCCTGAGGGATATTGTTTACTATAGACTAATTAGATGAGCAAGAATGATATTTAGTTTTAAGGCATGCTGCATGAAAGTTAAGAATTCTAAGTTTGATACATTCGAGTTGTATACCTTTTATAATGTCTTAAACGGAAGACAAGGGACTATTGGACTATTGGGGATGATGGTCAAGGAAAAGTTATGGCAAACGATGCCAAAACTTTTTCAAAGAAGGGGATATTGTAATAGGGGAGATAATTTTTGAAACTATAAAACAGACATGTCTTGAAAATTGGGACTTGAACGTTTTCTTTCCTGTAATATTTAACCGGTATTTTCCACTTCAACTTCTGAAATTTAATAGCCTTGTGTTAGAAAAATTAATGGATCGTTTATCAAGCCCACACAGGAAGGTCTGGCGAGACATTAACGACCGAAATTTTTGATTTTCAGTTTAAGTTTATTTAGAGAACTAAAATAAATTATAATTGTCCCACGAATTTGGTTGCAATTACTGCACACGATGACAGGAATAAAATTCAACGCAGGCATTGTTGAGAATTGTCACGTAGCATGTCCCAAACTATTGCATGGGAAACTGCGATATCTCAAGAAGAAGGTGGGAAGCAGAAAAAATCTTTAATTTGATTGGTTCATAAAAACAAAGATGGTAGAAGTTTTGATTTGATTGGTTTTGAAAGATTGACGATTGGTTTTTGGAGGAGACGAAGAGGGGAAAAAACTTCGACTTGCTCGGGAGACGAAAAAGGCAGTGTCTGGTGGAACCTTAAACGAGAAGGTTGCCACAGTGCTCGCGTTCGGTAATAAGGGGTGTCTGGTGGAACCTTAAACGAGAAGGTTGCCACAGTGCTCGCGTTCGGTAATAAGGAGTAACTGGAGGAACCTAAAGGGAAGGTCCTCGGTTGACTCAGGTTTGGAATCGGAAACTAAGGGTAGTACGATTTTAGGGTAGGTACTTCAGTGTTTGGAAGTACGGTCTCAAAGCGGAGACGAAAACAGTTAAAGTTATTCGGAAGACGGCATTAGGGTAACTCATAGATCTTGGGTTCTTTTGAAGTTTTGGAAAAATCAGTCTCAAACAGGGACATATAAAAAAGTGTTAAGGGTAGTAATTTCTAAATTACTTGGAATTATTTTAGATTGCGTATCGTCGGTATATTCGGGAGTGAGGTCAATTTGCGAAACGCGTGTGGGTGTCGTGTTTCGTGTCTAATCTGTCTGTTTCAGGAAAGAAGCATCGTCGTAGAATTATCCTCCTAGGTTCATCATTCTTGGGATCATTGGTTCAGGAAAAAGGTCAGATAAATTGTTTATGCTTAGCTATTTTTGAGGATTGGTAGAAAAGCCGCATGCCCGCCCAAAATATATTTATAGTCCAGAGTCCTGAAATCTTCTATAAGTCATAATTTCACATTTTCGTATTTTTTTTCTTAAGACGTATTATAATCTTTGTAATCACCCTTAAGTAGTTGAAGGTCTAAGTGGAGTTTTCCTGCTGAGAAAACTCATGTTCATTTGAAAGATCATAAGGAAACTATTGTTGAGTTTTCCCTTATCTATGTGAAGTTTTATTTGATGGGATTATTTCCTTTCGAATTAAGAAATATCCGAACATTTAATAATTTAAATCATTTGATTTAAGTAACACATATCTAATTTGGTGAGAATTTGTGTAGTTGATTTGGTTTAATATACGTCTTAAATTTAACCCAAAAAGTTTCATTTATCATCCCTCTCCCTAGAGAATATTTTTAAACACTAAGTCCCGACCCAAGTGCGTTGGGCCGATCCCACACTTTCTCCCTTCTGGAGAAAGAACTTCAAAATTAAAATAACATCTTTTCTTTTCTTTAAGTAATAACACCCTTGATTGGTGGAAAGCCGCTCTTCCGTCAAATCACAAAGAGGGTGCTTTTTACACCGCCCTAATGATACTTACGGTGGATTTCACAAATCCTCTCTGATTTTTGAACTGTCAAATATTTCCATGGATATGAGCTATCACACAGAACAGATACACAAAAATAATATGTCATAATATGTCAATCACTAATAATGGCAATTTTGGATTCAGTTATTTCCGCAAATATTTATTACCCAAACAGAAATTCAAAAACGTTTCAAAAATTATGAGGAAAGATGAGAACGGACAATTCACGATTGAAACTGATCGCCAAAATCCGATTTACTTGATATTCAACCGTTTTTTGATCTGTTAATAGCCTTTCATGGTACTATAAGCCCTATGTAAATTACACGGTATTTGATGTCATATGTTCTTTTTTCGACCATTTCAAACCACGACGACCGAAATGCTCGAAAAAAGAACAGATGACATCAATCTATGCCCGCGAAAGCCTCAACATAACATCGTCATTTAATTGTGATAATGTCAAATATAGTACCTTCACGATTACGTTATTTGGAATAAATAAAACTAAAAAATAACTCATAATCATCTGTCATAATGTGTGAATAGCATAGATTTATTGTAATTTATAATAAACAGACCGTAGACGAATCCATAAATGAAGTTTCATAACAAACAGTCCATCCGATATCGAGTTATAAATGGTGTAACCAACATCTTTCTTTTTTATATATAATTATTTTGTTCCTCTCTTAAATCACTTTTTTAAAAAAACAAAGGAATCTTTGAAGCAAGTTTATTCTTTCGAAGTCTAGTTAACAATGAATTGAATTATTATTCTAATTCGAAGCGAACTGTCCATCTAATGGAAAATGCTGACTAAAAGCTATATCGTATTTCTATTAAGGAATGCTACCTTAACTATTGCGTAATACCTCCCCCTTTTAAAGAAATGAGTTCAGCGTTTGGGGCTGAATTATTTTTATGTTTTTCCACAATTTTGGAAAATCTGAACAAAAAAGTTTTATATAATGCAAAGATTACTATGAGAATCAATACAATGGTTATTATGAAATAAATCGATGAAATATGGTTTGGATGTATTTTCCAATTGAAAATTAATTCTTGTGTAGTAAAATTATCAAATGATAAATTAGGCATTGTTGAATTATCAATATTTTCGGTCTTCATTTTTGGAAGCATTACATGGTAAAATATTGTCGAAATCTTATCGTTATAAAAATACTTAAAACTATTAGTTATATTACAGGGTGTTTCAATATAGTATATCCCTGTTAGTTTATAATACTCAGTATGTTCACTGCACATTTCACTTATTTCGACATTGTTCACTGATAAAAACTTTCCTGGTGATAACATCAGGAGATCGTCACTGGTTTGGGTACGTTTTCTCGGGCAGTTCTCGTACTTGTGGGAAATGAGGTTTTTCATACAAACAGGAACTTGTCGTAGAGCATTCTGAGGACAAATCCACCAATCCTCGATTTTTGGACATTCTTGTGTTATGGACCATCGGGCATGTTCATTTTCAGTCAACAGATATGGAGACTTCTCGATTAGGGTCACATTTTTATAGGGGATATAATGAAGATGGTAGGTATCTAGCGGGTTTGGAGAAATGATAGGTATTTCAATGATGAAAATCACATTTCCGTTGTGAAATTTTGTCGAAGTATAACAGATAGAATAGAAATCTTTTAAAAATTGTAAATGATTCATAATATCTACTGATTTCACAAATTCTTGGAATGTCTTCATAGGAAGAATACTTTCATGTGAAACATGTAATCTGGCAAAGGTAACTGCCGTATTTATTTCACTTAAGATTCGATTAATGGTGATTTGTTCAAATTGAATTAAAATTATTCGATTGATATCATTTTGCACTAATCGATATTGATTGTAATTCTTGATGATCTGATTAGTTACATCAGAGTATTGGTTGGTCATGGATCTGATAATATTAATTACTTTGTCTTGATTGGTTTTCATAATTTGAAGATCTTTCTGAATGGTTTGAAAGTAGTTCAAATAAAGGGATTCATCTTCACTATCTAAAGTGCCAAATAATACTTTTGCTACATGTCCACCTATACCTTAATTAAACCTCTTTTACTTCTAGTAACTGACAGGTTATCCAAAATTATATGATTTTGCTGAAGTTGATGCTTTACATTTTCCACATAAGTTTTAAAAATTTTACTTGAACTGACTGCATTTATCTGGTCAATTAGAACTGAATGAACTTGTAATATTTCTCTGAAATTTGTTAAGTTATAATGATACATCAACATATGCTTCGATTGGCTTATATACGTTTTTCCTACGTAAAATGGAAGAATATTATGTTTGATTTCCATGAATTTCAATTGAACGGAAGAATGAATAAATAACATTGATAGTATTATTAGAATTGGAAGACAGGGTCGCATTTTCCTGCAAGAGAAAAGAAGAATTTATTACTTTCTCTGTTTTATTTTGTTCCTATGATAAACTTTTCCTGTATCAGGATTTTTGATCAAAACGTTATCAATGATTTTAATCTGGGTTTTCTTGAATTTTGGGTTAAGTTTTGCTCCTTTAGGAATAGCCAAATAAGCTGCTTTTGATTCGTCTAATTCCTTATCGGGTTCTCTATTCTGATTAATTTTGTCAAGTTTTTCTTCCTGTTTCTTTTTCTGTGAGCCTAGGTGCTCTGAAATTTCCTTCATATTTTCACGGTATTGCTGAATGTAATTTGAAATCTTTTCTTGAGTGGTGCGTTCGACTGGGACTCTATAATTTATATCTGATTTAATAATTTGTAATGGGGTAAATGAAGTCGATGAATGTATAGAATTATTGTAGCTCAGGAGAGCTCTATTTAATTTTTCTCCCAAAGAAATATTCTGGTCAACTATTACTCTTATTTGCTCAATTAAAGTTGAGTGAAATCTTTCAACTAATGCGTTAGATGTGGGGTTATAATTTGTTATATAATGAAGGGCAATTTTGTGGGTTTCTCCCAGATCTTGAATAATTTGATTTTTGAATTCTGTGCCGTTATCAAACGTTATTTTTTCTGGGATTCCATGATTTGAAAAATACTGAGTTAGTTGATTCGCAATTTCTATGGCAGTTTTTGTTTTCAAAACATAACATTGACCGTGTCTAGAGAAAGAATCTATGATTGTGAAGCAAGGTGTTCTTTCCATAACGATTGTATCGATGTATAAATGTGAGAAAGGTCGTTCGCCAACCGGGTTACTTTTGAAAATGAGTTTGTTCGGTTGTCTTTCGTATTTTTGTGTCTGACATATTTCGCACGAATTTATGTATGCTTGTACATCTTTGTCCATTTTTGGCCAATAAAACCTTTTCTTCAAGCTTTCTATATTTTCGTGAAAACCTCGGTGTTTCGTTTTAGTTTCATGAAAGAGTTGGATCTTTTCTTGTTGATCTTCCTCTGCTTCTATATCTTCTACGAATATATTATGAATTTTGAATAAAAACGCTTTAGCTTTGAACAAATTTTGCGCGAACGTTATAAATGGTGACTCTAATTCTTTTTGTTTAAAATGGATACCGTATTGACATTTCGGTTTGATGTATTCTTTCAGGAATTTGGAAAAATCTTCCGGGTCGTTGATTGAAACAATAATTCTCAAACGACTGTTTTTATGTAGTTTCAATCTTTCTACTTTGAAATTGTTGGCTTTTTGAAAAACGATTTGATTCATATTCGTATTTAGTGTACGTTCTGAGTAGGGAATTTCTAAAATAGGATCTTCTATATTACTGTGAACTGTAGATTCTGTATCTCGATCTGGTAAACATGATTGAGTTAAATCTTCAAGTTCTTTTTGGGTCAATTCCAGCTCTTCATGTGATATTTGTGGTATGATTGATTGTAAATCGTCGTCGGAATCTTCGTTTATATTTAATTCTTCTAATTTAATTCGTGATATAGCATCCGCATTGTTATTTGCGCCTTTTCTGTATTTAATTTCGAAATTGAATTCTTCTAATTTAATTCTCCATCGCATGAGACGTGATGATGCATCTTTTAATGAGAAAAGCCATGTAAGAGGTCTATGGTCTGTGAAAATTGTAAATTTTCTACCAAACAAATAAGGCCTAAAATGTTTCGTAGCCCACACTACTGCGAGTAACTCTTTTTCGATTGTAGAATATTTTATTTCTGCCTCTGACAATGTTCTGCTTGCGTATGCTATTGGCAGGTCATTAGGGGGTGTTCCTTGTGATAATATTGCTCCTATAGCGTATTGAGAAGCATCTGTCGTTAATACAAATGGTTTTTCGAAGTCAGGATATTGTAATATTGGATAATTAATTAACATATTTTTGGTGCAATTAAATGCCTCAATATATTCCGTATCATTAATATCCAATTTGTTGTCCTTTTTCAAATATTTAGTCATTGGTTTTGTTAATTTGGAAAAGTTTTGTATGAATTTTCGGTAATATCCGATCATACCTAAATATGACTTAATTTCTTTGACTGATTTTGGAAGAGGAAAATTTTTGATTACGTCAATTTTTTCGGGATTCGGTTCTACACCTCTTTCTGATATTTTGAATCCTAAGAACACGACTTCTTTCTTGAAAAAGTATGACTTATCTAATTGAATCTTCAAGTTTTCCTTTCTCAAAAGCTGTAAAACGGTTTGAATATCTGCGAGATGTTTTTCGGGTGTGTCTGAAAAAATTAAAATATCATCAATGTAGGGGAGCGAGGGGCTTGTTGTAACAGGGGCAAGTAGTAACAGGCTCTTTTCAATAGGATCTTATACTTTATTGGCGTATTTCTTTGACTCGATTTTACCAATAAACCACGCCGCATAATGTTGCCATATCAAGTATCCTGTCAGCCTGCGAAGTGACCGGAAGTGTGCTCGTGCTTCATTTTTGCCAGGTAATATAAAATTGTACTGTCGTAAAATTTTGGTTTGCATTAATATTATCGACTAATTTCAAACTTTCTGTATCCTATCTTCACTCAAATTTATTCGTCTCTGATAATGTGTAACAGTTTTTAAGATTGCTAAATTGTTTAAATAGTTATCTTGATGAATGTTAAAAATCATACCATGGGGTTAGTTGTAACAAAATCCCGGGGCTTGTTGTAACGTGTTACAACATGCTCCAAGTTATGATGTGGGTGTATAAAGTGGAAAAAGATGACAAAATCAAACGAAAAGGTAAAGGGAAGGGAACAGGCAAAGCTCAATCAACAAAAAATAAAACCGGAGTAGACAGAGCTAAAAAAAAGATTTTATGTTCAGATTCAAAATCTGAATCAGAAGTGTGGTGAAGCTTACACAGATTCAAATAAGGAAGACTGGTCGAGTGTATCATTTGTAAGATGTGGGCATAATTGAGATGTGTTACAGGAGACAGAATATCTTTTATTCGTATTAATTGTAGCTCCGATGAAGAGTGAATTGAATTATGATGATACCCGCCGAATGTTGATTCTTGTATGTGCAAAACTTTGTTTGATAGATATCAAAAGGAGATAATTACGAAGCATACCTCAGTTATAAATAATTTCATTACTTTTTCTGTAATTTAAAAGTGCCATGATGATTATAAGGAGTGTTCATCTGAATGAAACTGTTAATTACTGAATTTTTAGGTGTTGATTACTAAAAAAGTGTATTCAAGTTGATTTTCGATAAGAATTACATAATACCTACTTCAGAAAGATGATAATTCCTTTGAAAATATACAAAAATATATGATCAGAGGTATTATTGTTGTCTTTTTTTGTCGTTATTACTTGCCCTGGTAGACGTTACAACTTGCCCCAAGCACGAGGTAAGTTGTAACACCGCACTTCTTCTAGAAAATAATTGATTCTGAAATAATGAACAATAGTTTTGGTATTATTTTCACTTGATTTGGTAGAGGAAGAGTTACAGCATCCATCCATCTTCATTCGGTAGCAATTTGATCAATGGATCTCAAGATATATTAGTTTTCATGAAAACTGTTACAACAAGCCCCTCGCTCCCCTACACAACGCAAATTCTGTTTATTACTGTTCTGAGAATTTGGTTCATTACCCGTTGGAAAGTCGACGGAGCGTTTTTCAGTCCGAACGGCATTCTTAGAAATTCGAAATGACCTTCGTCTGTTGCGAATGCTGTCTTTTCGATTGAATCTTGGTCTAACTCTATCTGATGGAAAACGCTGGCTAAACCTAATGCACTGAAATATTTCGCGTTTTTTAATTGATCTATAAAAGTTCATCGATATTTGGTATCGGAAATTTGTCATCAATGGTTTTTTCATTTAATTTTCGAAAGTCAATGGCCATTCGCCATTTTTGTTTTCCAGATTGATCTGATTTTTTGGGAACCATAACTATTGGAAAAGACCATGGAGAGTTACTAGGTCTTATGATATTTTTGTTCAATAAATCTTGCACTTGATTTTTCACCTCTTGTTTATGAACCTCTGGATATCTGTAACGTCTGACATATACGGGGTTATCGTCCATTGTTCTGATATTATGTTTGATTCTATTTGTGAAATTTAAGGGTTGATCTGGAAGTTGTAAAGCCTCTTTATTACTTTGTAAAATTTTAGTGAGTTGATTTTTAAGATTCTGGTCAAGATGATCTAACTTGACGGGAAGTTTTACATTAGGATGAGTTTGTTGAAAATAAAATTTCTGAGTTTTGACATTGTTACTCAATTCCTGATTTTGCCAATCAAAATTTAGCTCTAAGTCTTTCAACAAATTTGCGCCTATAACACCATCGTACTGAGTGTGAAATTTATGTATTACCATTGAGTTTAAATATACATAGAGACACAGCCCAGTTCAACGATTTGAAGCTAAATTTTGTGTAGTTCCTTCACCGGTTCATAGATGGATAAGTGTGTTTCAGAGAAGCGAAATATTATACTCTCGCATCTGGCGGTAAGTAGCTGAACTATAAGGCACTATTTCCGAAGCCGAATGCGATGACGATCAGGACCGGCATATGGAAATGTGGGATGTTCAGTATTTCATCACCTGATTTTTTTGATGCAATAAAACGACAATTATTTTTGATCTTTCATGAATATAAAATACTGATGTATGAAAAAATAAATGCATGCAATTTTTTTCTTCATTCAGTATTTATAAATAGATTTTCTATGAATTTTTAAAAATATTTAATTTCTTATAAACAGCGGGATGCTTCTTTGTCGAGTTTCCTTTGGTTTTTTTCTGTACCCTGTACAGCTTCACTCTAATCAGTTGTCTCCACAAATGAATCCTGTGCTTTTCAAATTCTGGAGTTAACGGAGAGATCCAATCTTCTATAAATTCATTTTTTTTTATTTTCCTGAAATATACCTTTGAAGTCATATCTTTTCTGATTTTGTGACCATAATTTTCTTTATGACCAACAGCGCTTTCCTCATCAAATGTTCGAAATCGGTTGAGGGAATTCTCAAATGTATCCGATTTCGATTTGCAATATACCTATATCCAATAATTACCAAGCTTATTCAAATCATCAATGAGGAGTGCTTTTTCGCACTTACCGCATTTGTGTTTTTTTTTTGGCGATGTTTCTCATCAAATACCTCGAGAAACTTGCGATTGAGTTGAATTCTAGGGTATTTAGGGGTTCAATTAACTCTTTATCCGTTATATATACCCTCACTAGGCTCACAGTTGCCCGAACCCGCAGAAGAAATGGTCGAATCTGTCCAATCAACCACATCAATGGGCCACTTTCAGATTCTCCCATTGTACACAGGTCGAAATCATTGTCGTCTTGGCAGTCAGAATTATCGGAATTTTTCAAGACAACCAGTCATGACCGACTGCAACCCAAATCTGAAGCATCGAGCTGAGGAGTTTGGATCATAACCCCTACACTGTCTTATTTTGGAGAATGAATTCTCGATTGGGTCCTGGTTGAGCCGACTTTTTATCGAATATGGAAATGTTTCCTTCGTCTCCTCTCACAATTGAAGGATGCTACTGATGGTTTGTATCAAACCGTTGAAACAATAGGGAATATTTTTCCCAACTGTCCAAGACTTAATGAATTCAATTGATTCCGTCAGAGTTTGTATTGCTGATGGCTGATAATTTCCCTCAAATTTTCCATTCGAATTGAGGCAGTCGAAAAGATCATTCATTTTCAGAATGAACTGAGCAGTTGAATTGGCACTTCTCGACCTCAGCTCACCAGTTGCAATGACTGTTCTCATAGCCGAATATAAAGTTCTGATGAAAATCTGCGTGGCCAATTTAACCTTCATTTTCTGGAAGGCGTTTGGATTTATGTGGTTTTCAGTTATCTTCAAGAGAGTACGAGAAAGACAAATTCTTTTCATCGATTAAGTACGTTTCTTTTATGTCCCTCCAAGAAACATTTTCACCCCTCATTTCCTACCTGAGAACACTTCTTTGGAGAAATTCATGGCTAATAGTTCATCATTATTGAATCACACCGTTTGTAACGAATTTGGACGAATCCGACCCTGCCTACGATTCATAGAACTAGAGGAAAATAAATCTCTTACAGATTTCAATGAATGAGTAGTGACAAAATGGATCCAACGAATATAGTTCCTTTAGTAGCTACTATGTGCCGCCACTTAAGTTGGCAAATTGGAAAGTAAACTGCCAAAAATGTATGCATCAAATCAATGAACTGGGCTGTGTCTCTATCTATATTTAAACTCAATGGTATTACAAATGGATAGGTGTTATCAAATCCGAAAGATGTAAGGGGAAATTCTACCTTATATCGGCTGAAATCTTTTCCGATAGCTGTCTTGAAATCTGTTCGTTCTTCATAAATGTTTTCGGGAAATAAATTGAAAGCTACTGCTGGATCCATAATGCACATGGAACTTCCGGAATCTATCAATAATTTTTAGGAGGGTCATGTATAATATGTCAATATTATATTTCGGAACACATCCCTCACAATGTCATGTCATAACTATATATATATATATCTCTGATATATGTAAGGCGCACGCGCATATAAGACAACTGTCATAGTTCAATAGAAATTGTAATGGCTGCTTGTCAATCGCCAAACTAGACTAGTTATGTTCTTATGGTTATAAACTAAATCTTAATATATCTCGACCAATATAATTTATCCTGAGACATCCCCATATAATACATGGTGTCAGGTGTGTAGGAGTGTAGAATCAATAAATAGTCTGCTTGTAAGACGAAACCGGACAAAGAAGCATGGAGTCATACTTCAGATCTCCAGAACCGCTGTTACTGGACGGAAATATAGCAGAAAACTGGAGGAAATTTGAACAAAAATTCAACGTTTTTCTAGAAGCCACAGGATTGGGAAGCAAAGAAGAACCGAAGAAAATAGCTGTGTTCCTAAACTTAGTGGGCGATGATGGGCTGGAGCTGCACAACAGTTTTACCTACAGCGAAAATGAGAGTAAGTCTTTAAAAAAGATAATGCTCAAATTTTCAGAATACTGTTCCCCGAAAACGAACGTAATTTTTGAACGCTACAAGTTCAATAGTATTGTCCAGAAAGAAGGTCAAGCTTTCGACAATTTCCTTACCGACCTGAGGAAAGCGGTAAAAAACTACTAAATACAAGGATCAGGATGAAATGATCAGAGACCGAATAGTAATGGGAATTCGTGATAAAACTACACAAGAGAGACTGCTGCGAGAGTCAGGGTTAACTCTGACAAAAGCAATTGAATTTTGCAGAACGACAGAAGTAAGCAAGCAACAATCAAAAACGCTACAAGAAGGTGGTGCAGATGTCCATGTAGATGCAGTAAAACAGAATAGGCCTCAGCAAACGTGCAAATATTGTGGTTATAAACATGATTTCAAGAAAAAATGCCCAGCGTTTGGAAAAACCTGTGCCAATTGTCAAGGTAGAAACCATTTCGCTGCCGTTTGTAAAAGCCAAACAAACAAAAATCAAGGTAGAAAAGGAGACGATAGAACCTCAAGAAAGAAGAAAGTCCATGAAGTACAGAAAAAGGATGGAGAACCAGACTGGGATGGTGCTAGTACAGACAATAGCGAGTTTTACATTGATTCTCTCAAAACGATTGGTGCAGTGGGTGCAAGAGGAAGAGAAGAAACAACGTGGAAGCAGAAACTGTTAGTTGAAGATAAAGAAATAGAATTCAAATTAGACACTGGCGCAGAAGTGAGTATTTTACCTGCATATGTTGTCAAATATTACAAACTGTCTAAAATGAAACCTACCAATGTAACATTGGTAGCATATGGTAGCAACCAATTCAAAATTAAACCTATTGGGGAGATCTCTATAACATGTGAATGTAAGGGTAAGAGTGCTGTCATTGATTTCGTGGTAGTGGAGTGTAAAAATCAGGTTCCACTATTGGGATTGGCCGGTTGCATAGCTTTAAATTTAATCAAACGTGTAGATGGTATTAAAGTAGGTGGGAATAAGACAGATTTTGAATCACTTGAAGATCTTAAAACAATGTATCCACAGGTATTTGAAGGCCTTGGATCCTTTCCACATGAATATCACATAACATTAAACGAAAATGCTTCTGCTAAGGTAACTCCTATTAGAAGAGTTCCCCATTCATTGCATAGTAAATTGAAAGCAAAGTTAGATGAATTAGAGAGTAAAAATATCATAGAAAAAATAGATGGGCCTACAAACTGGTTGCATGCGTTAGTAATTGTTGAAAAGCCTTCTGGAGCTGATATACGTCTATGTCTTGATCCAAAAAATTTGAATGTAGCTGTTAAGAAGGAACCATTTTTGATTCCGTCTATTGAAGAAATTACACCCATACTGAGTAATAAAAGTTTTTTCACAGTGTTAGATATGAAGGACGGTTTCTGGCAAATTCGTGTTGATCATGAAAGTTCAGAACTTTTAGCTTTCGGAACACCATTTGGTAGATATAAATTCCTGAGATTAGCATTCGGAGTAGCTACAGCACCAGAGGTTTTTCAAAGAATGAGTTATGAAATGTTCGGAGATATCAAAAACGTCGGAGTTTATTTTGATGACCTTATAGTGTCAGGTGAAACTGAAGAAGATCATGACAAACTTTAAAAATTGTACTTGAGAGGGCACTTAAGTATAACATAAAATTCAATAAAAACAAAATTCAGTTCAAAATGCGTAGTGTCAAATATATGGGTCAGATCTTTTCTAAGAAAGGTGTGGAGCCAAATAAGGCTTATATTAAGGCAATTATAGAAATGCCTGATCCTAAAAATAAAACAGAATGGTTGCGTTTTTTAGGAATGGTCAAATATTTGGGTAAATTTATTCCTAATTTATCACAAATAACAACTTGCCTAAGGAAGTTAACGTGTAATGATGTAGAATGGCAGTGGAATCGAGAACATCAGGATGCTGTTTATCAGTTGAAATACTTATTAACACACACTCCTGTTTTAGCATATTTCAATCCAAAAAAAGAGGTTGTGATCGAAACAGATAGCTCAAAAAATGGACTAGGATCATGTCTCCTACAAGAGGGACATCCAATAGCATTTGCTTCTCGAAGCTTAACAAAAACTGAGGAAAAATATGCACAGATTGAAAAAGAAGCGCTTGCCATTTTATTTTCGATACAGAAATTTCATTTTTATATTTATGGCCTAACGATAAAACTTTATAGTGATCATAAACCGCTTGAGACAATATTCAAAAAAGATTTAGCGTCAATTTCACCCAGATTGCAACGAATTAGACTAAAACTATTAAATTATAACATTATTGTGACTTACAAACCCGGTAAACAAATGTATATATCAGATACATTATCGAGAGCATTTTTGCTGAATGATAAGGGACTTGAATCTAATCAAGAAATTGAATTTTCTGTTCATACAGTAATAAAAAATTTACCAATATCAAATAAGAAATTAGAAGAATTCAAAACTGAAACTAAGAATGACGAAAACTTGAATATGGTACTGAATTATGTTGAGGGTACTTGGCCCGAAAACAAGAATGAATTACCTTTGGAAGTTAAAATTTTTCCTAAATTAAAAAATCAATTGTATGTTAAAGACAATTTATTATTTTTGGATTATAAAATTGTTGTTCCAAAAAGTTTGAGAATGAACATGATAAAATTAATTCATGAAGGCCATTTCGGTATTGAAAAATCCAAATCGTTAGCTAGGAGTATATTTTATTGGCCAGGCTTAACGTCTGAACTCGAAAATTATATATCGTCGTGTAAGATATGCGAAAAGTACATGAGAAAAAATTCTAAGGAAAAATTGTTACCATTTCCTATACCGTCAAGAGCTTGGGAAAGAGTAGGTGTAGATATTTTCTCTTTTGGAGGTTGCAGCTATTTAGTAATGTTCGATGCATATTCCAACTGGCTCGAACTAGTTAAAATCAAAGATAAAAGTGCAGAAACAGTTATAGTTCAGATGAAATCAATTTTTGCGAGATATGGATCTCCTGATATACTGGTAGCTGACAATGTTCCGTTTAATAGCGTAATAGTAAAAAAATTTGCTGCGGAATGGAATTTTTCCTTGGTATTTAGGAGTCCATACTATCCACAAGCTAACGGGTTAGCTGAAAAAGGTGTTGCTATCAGTAAAAATATAGTAAAAAAAGCAACGGAAGAGCAAAAAGATATAGAATCTTCATTATTAAACTACAGGAACATGCCTTTGAAACACATGAACTATTCACCATCACAACTTATGTATTCCCATAGATGTAAAACTAAAACTCCAATTGCAACTGAATTATTGATGCCAGAACTTTGTAAAAATGTGAAAGAAAAGATTGAAGCTAAACGAAATCTTAATAAGTCATATTTTGATATTCATGCAAAGGATCTAAAACCTTTAGAACAAAATGATAATATAACAATGTATAACCATATTTTAGATATGAATTCTTCCATAGTATGTCCTTTGATTAACTTAGAGGATATAATGAAAACACACTAATTTCTGTAAAATTTATATTCTTAGGCGATCGATTTCGGTAAATTCACCATCCTCAGGCCAGCTGAAAGTATACACAATAATATATACGTGTTTTATTTCTTTTTTGTTATGATATAAGGAATTAATTTGACAAACTTTTGAGGTTAGATAAGAGTGTGCAACTTACTGTCTTAATAAAGTAAAAATGGTTTTGACTGCATTGAAATATCTGTATTTGTACTTCTACACTTGTATAAATAAATGATTTTTTATTATTTTATTAATTTGTTAATTTGATCGAGTGAAGAGTTTTCAAGATGTTATGATGTTGTTATGTCAATCAATCGTAGAAAAGGAGAAAACGAATATGGACGGATGACACCATCAAACATTGGTTTTATTTCTGTGGTGGGAGATTTTGAATTTATGTTCTTTTTAGGTATCTATTAGCTTGAAAATATTTCTTCCGTTAAATTCTATATTGTCATTTAATAGAAATGGGTCATCTTTATTTTTAAGGATTTCAAGTTGTTCGAGTAAAACCATCTTATAATAATTATCCTCTCTGTGCAATATTTTAAGATTGTCAAACGTGATTTTATGTGTAGTATCGTCTATATGCGATCCTAGAGCAGATCGCGGTCGATTTTTCTTATGTTCGTTAAATCTTTTTTCCATATTACGAGTAGTCATTCCTATGTAATATGAAGGACAGTTTGTACATGTTATTTCATAAATTCCGCTGAGTTGTTCCCGTTTATATCCTGCTTTGTTATTGACTAATATATCCGCTAATGTTCTTTGTCGTTTATTCGTTAATCTGTAATTGTATTTTTTCAAAGTTGTATCTATTTTTTCATAAAGGTTTGTATAATATGGTGTTGATATGAAATGCTTTCTTACTGAAGAGTGAGGGTAGATCTTGTTAATTATTATTTTTCTTTTCATCGATATTAGAATTTCGTCTATAAATCGTTTCGAATATTGATTATCTCTTCCTATCTGATATATAATGTCAATTTCTTTTTTATAGTTTTCTGGGGAAAGTGGGATGTTGAGCAATCTGTGGAATAAAAACCTGAAAGCGGCTCTTTTCATTGTGGGTGCGTCATAAGAGCTGAAAGGTATAATTGATTCTGTTTGTGTTGGTTTTCTGTAGATGTCAAAAGAAAATTTATTATCACCATTCATTGTTATATTTGAATCTAAGAAATTCAAGGAATTTGATACCGAGTGTTCTAACGTGAATTTAATCTTAAATCTAGAATTAATTTCCTGAAGAAAGTTTTCTAGTTCCGTGTCTGATCCCGACCATAAACAAAAGATGTCGTCTACATATCTTTTCCAGGTTACTACATGAACACTATAAGGTAAGAGCATTATCTGTTTTTCCACATGATCTACGTATACATCAGCTATTAGTCCGCTAGATGGAGAGCCCATCGGTAAACCGTCTTTCATTAAATATACATTTTCGTCGAATATGAAAAAGTTTTGCTCTGTTATTAGGTGACTAAGTTTCATTATATTTTCCATGTCTATATTATCTAGATTCAAGTCACTATTAAGGGCATGATTTATCAATTGTTCTTTCAATAATGAGAGGGATTCGTTAACGGGGATGTTAGTATAGAGGTTGACTATGTCAAATGAAATGATCTTATAAGTCCTATTCGGTTCAAGTTCCAGAGATTGTAAGTGTCTTATAAGTTCTGTGGAATCCTTTATAGAGTAGTTTGATTTATATTTTAGTTTTTTGTTGAATAATTTATTGATAAATTTTGAGATCTTGTGACTTGGGGATGCTATTGCTGATGTTATTGGTCTTATGCTTTTGTTTGGTTTATGAAGTTTAATTGTACTGTATAATTTCGGAAGTTGTGGGTTTTTTTCTTTCATGGTGTGAATTGTCTCATTGAACTTCTGTAATGTTGGAAGAGTTATTTTAAGTGTGTTATTGACTTTAGTGGTATACTTTGTTAAGGGATTACTTTTACATTTCATTATATTATTTTCTCTGAAAAATGTTAAAGTTTTTTCAACATATAATTTCTTTTCTAATAGTACAAGCCCAGCGTTTTTGTCAGCTTTGGTTAGTATAAGGTCATTATCAGTCAACTTTTTTTGGATTGATTTTATAGTTTTCTGTAGATGTTCATTATCCTTAAATTGTTCATGGTTGCACGCTCTTACCTTCTTATCTCTATACATTTTGAGATCTTCTGCCAATTTATTAGCCATTGTGTTGTATTCTGGATTACCCCTGATTTGAACTTCTAAATCTACAGCAGTTTTATAAACATTCATTGTTCTGGGGATTGGTGCGAACTTTTGTCCTATGTTTAATACTCTCAATTCATCTTCATCCAAGGTGACCCCTGAGAGATTAGTGAATTTGTTGTGAAATTCATACGGGCTTGGTGTTGTTGTTTCTGGTTCTCTTCTGTAGGTCTTCATCTGGGACTTCATGCGTGTGCTCTTATCTTCAATTAGTTTCCTAAGTTTTTCTTTTCTCTTTCTATCTGCTTCATAGTTTGAGTAGAATATATCCTCCTCTAGTTTTTCTATAAGGTTCTGATATTCGATGGTGTGTAAGTGTTTGTGGAGGTAGTGGTGGAAAAATTTCAGTTTTGTGTCGAAATCGATCGCCTAAGAATATAAATGTTACAGAAATTAGTGTGTTTTCATTATATCCTCTAAGTTAATGTATAACCATATATCTAAATGTTGGGAGCCAGCCAAAATTGTAAACATAGATAAGGCTCCTCGATCTTATATAATCAAAGATAATTTGGGCAATACCTTTAGGCGAAATAGAGTAGATTTAAGACCATCAAATAATGATGATCAAAAAATTGAAAATACTCCTGAAGATATTTCAATTGTCGACTATGCAAATGAGTTGCCCAAGTTACCTGTTGATAGCCCGAAAATGAATTATTGTAAAAAACATATTGCGTCTGAACTACCAGAAAATGATACTACCCTTAAGGTGACTAATGGTGGTATTCTGCTTTCATCTGTAAGCCAATCTGTAACTTTTTACGAGCGTACAGGAAGAGTGCGATTCTGGACTTTCTTTCGGTGATCTGTAGCTTACAGAAACCGTAAATATTTACGAGTACTCAAGAGGTGGTCGGAAGCCTATCGGATGATATATTGTGAGGTTATGTCGAATGCTTTGTTTATTTTTTGGTGAACAACTTTTTGAAATAAGATTCATAATGGATGATAATAATAATATGTCTTTGTTTGTTGGGTTTTATTAGAAGAAAACCATAACAGGTGGGTATTCTTGCACAATAATATATATGATCTGAAAATCATTGTTATTTTTAATAGGAACTTTACGAGAATTGAAAGGAGAAGGTTGCGTGATCAAATGAATCCTTTCGAAATGCCGGATGCTCAGTTCATAAAAATGTTTAGATGGAAGAAGCAGTGCGCCATAAACTTAATAAATTATTCACCATAAGTTTCAGATCTTGTTGGTGGTGGCAATATTGTTAGCGTACACCAGAGGGGGATCGAAGCCAGAAACCATTAAATAAGGAATATGTAAAATATAATTAAAACCAATCTGAAAACATCATTTGAACTTTATTTATAACACTTAACCTCAGTCATAAGTTATAACAAAAATAATAATATCTTCTAAATATTCATCTAATAGATATCACAAAATTAATAAAAATTAAAGGTAAAAAAAGGTTTGAATACATTTTTCCATTTTAAAATCTGGATGTAAATACTGAAATGTTTTAATCTTGAATTCCAATTTTTTTCTGCAGATCACAATATTCCTTAAAAAAGTTCTTTATAGCTTCGACCAGATCTTTTTGGTTTTTTGTGTTCTCATCAGTCACGGTTACTAATTTTTCAGCTAATAACGATAGTGGTTTCTCTTTTGTTTTTTATTCACATTGTTTTTTTTTTCTCTCTTCCACCTTCTCTTTTTCTTGCACATCTACTGCTACTTTGTCCTCATCTAATACTTCAATTTAAATTGGCTGTTCTTGATCATTATTTATATTTATGCCCTCGTACCTTGTAACATCAGCACCTTCAACTGTTACCCGACCCCAAACATCTAAAGCTCTCTCCTCTATTTCAAACAATATGGTCTGCATCATTGGGCCACCACCAGTCTTTGTTTGGTGGGCTTCTATTTTTCTTTTTTTGCTTTCAGTGAATATTTCCAATCAGTGAATCTCTGAAATATAATCCAAATTTTTATTCTCTTCACTTCATTCAAGAAAAAATTACCGTTTTCCATTCATCTACAGTCAAAACTGGACCATCACCTGCAGAATTCAGCTCTAGAGCCAGCTTATTCCATTTGTCCTGCAGATAAGTTGGTCCCAAGGTAGGATTAATAGTATAGCTTCGGAGAACATAATCGTTCTCCATCGCCTGTAAATAGATTTCCATCTGCTCACGACTTGTATTTTTGGTGCGTTTTCTTTTAGTGCCTATTGAAATATCAACGCTGAAATGTTGAAATAACAATAAGTATTACAAAATGATTAATCACGAATTAACTTACCATGGACTAGACATTTTTTCTTACCTATTTTTGATTCACAACGAAACGAAAACACGTTAACTAGGTACCCATAACAATAACATTCAAATATTCGAACTTACGATTGCAGGTTATGTTTATCGATAAGTAGTTCAAAAGTAACACTGTAACTGAGATAGTTACAGGAACAATTCCAGAATAGCAATATTTACGAATCTGTAAGTCGGCCACTTACAGATCGATCGTAGGCTACAGAATCGTAGCGTACAGATGAAAAGCAGAATACCACCATCAGTCTGGTAGAGTTGTAAGAAGACCAGAAAAACTTGATCTTTGAAAGTTCTATTGAGAGAAAGGGAAGATGTATAATATGTCAATATTATATTTCGGAACACATCCCTCACAATGTCATGTCATAACTATATATATGTAAGGCGCACGCGCATATAAGACATATGTCATAGTTCAATAGAAATTGTAATGGCTGCTTGTCAATCGCCAAACTAGACTAGTTATGTTCTTATGGTAATAAACTAAATCTTAATATATCTCGACCAATATAATTTATCCTGAGACATCCCCATATAATACAGGTCATTTAATTCTAAATATGGTAAAGTGGCTAAATGATCCACACTGAGAGAAACGTTTATTTGTGGTTAATAAAATCAGGTAATCACAAACTAATATCAGCTTTGAATAGGGCCCAACTCACGGATACTCAAGTATCCGTGGGCCCAACTTACGTAAGTGTGACACTAACGTTTGAAATGTTAAATTTCTGTGAATAAATGATTTGTTGGGGAGACCGGGGTTCGACGTTCCGATTTTGGAGTCGGAGGCAATATAAATGTAATAGAAATGGTTAAAATCAACGATTCCTATATAAAATGGAGCATAATTTATCCTTGTTTCAAATTGTAAACTTAAGTTCTTTGAAATAAGCATATATTATTGCTCAGGATATTTTTTCTGTAAAAAGTCGACAAGGAACAACTCGCCCCACAAAGGGGCTGGTTGTTCCTCAGCTGAGGTAAGTTGTTCCGCTTATCAACTCCAGTCCCTAATAATGTAGTATTAGTTGGAAAGGTATTATATAAAATAAATTAGGTTATGTAATTGAATATTTATTAGAGTTTTATTTAAATAAGTACAAAATCTTAATGTTTTTTACAAACTTTTCAACAAAATTAAAAAATGTAATGAACATAACTGCAAACATAAAATAATAACAAGCATTGACTACCAGTTAATGGTGTAGTACAACCTAATTGATAGATTTAAGAATGATAAACATTTTTAATATTACTCAATCAACTTATATTTAAGGCGCGGAAAAATAAACATAGGTGGTACAGTATTTCCCACTGCATTTGCTGCAAGTTCAACGGTAACTAAAGTTCCTCGCTCCGCAGACACTATGACACCCACTTGTTTAACGCCTTTTGCAGCGACTATTTTCTTCGGCTTCAATACAGTGGTAACACCTGTTTCGTCCAAGTTCCAAATTCTAGACGGTAGCATGTTATATTTCAAAATGACGTCTCCAAGCTTGCTAAAGAATTCATTAACGTTGTGTCGGTTAAAAGAGGATGCGCGTCCTGCACTAGTGGCTTCCGGAGCTCTTATGGACAATGAAGGATTTCTTTTCAGAAAACTAGTGAACCAATCAGCTCCAGCTTCTTTATTTCTATGCCAAGAGACTAGAATATTAGGCATGTCAAATTTGACAGCGCAACTATATGCCAACTTCCTTACTTCTTATGGCAAAAGACCGAAGTAAATTGATGAACATTTTAATAAATAATCCGCCAATGTCTTCTCTTGGTCTTGGTTGAACACCTGTCTAGAATAGTAACCCACAGTAGGTGTTACACCAGCTTTCAACTTTTTGACAAAGCGAAACAATGTCATATGACATATCTCTAATTCCCGAGCTACCGTCTTAAGTTTACGACCTTCTTTAATAACGGCATCAGCAGCCCGCTGCAAAAGCTCAATTGAAACCTTGCCCTGTTCGGTTTTTCGTTTATAGTTTCTCATCCTAAAACAAAGTTTTAATTTTATTATTTACGTGTTCGTTACTGGGCAGGTTGTTCCGCGGAACAACTAGCCCCCCACCAGAGGAACTTGGAACCCCAAATTCCATTTTCTAAAGTAACATCCAATTATGATAGAATACGTTTGAAAAAGCCAAAAACGATATTAAAAAGTTAATCACTGTAGTTTGCTCGACAGATATAGCAAGTTACACACAAATAGCTAGAAAATTGATTGAAATAGACCAAAAAGTATGATGACGAAAAAATTAACTTACGTGATGTTTGAGTGTCACCAATCGACTACCACGCTAACACGCGGGCAGACCGTCACTAAAATGACTGACGCAATCAGACGCAATGGCGCGATGATATGACGTTTCGCGATGCACTTCACACTTATTGCTATCTCTTTTCTTCGCGGAGCTATTTCAATCGGAACAACCTGCCCCCGGCACTTTGAACCCCGGCCTCCCTATATCAAACAATCATATCTTGTTGAGTAGCACTGTTATGCTTTCTAATAACAGATATCTCTTTGTAAGCAGCCACATATTTGTCTACGTCGAACTTATCACATATTGTATAATGAATATATTCATAAACCCAATATATAAATGATAATGTGAAATAAATGATGAGTTTGTATTGTACTCGAAAATTGCTCCATAATATTGATATATTTTGTCATATCATAATTCTCTTTGCTTTGAACAAACGATCAGTTTATATTGTACCTCAGATAGTTCTATAAAACATTGTTATGTTTCCAGGTACGATAATATTTTTTTATACTAAATAAATGATAAGTTTTTATTCTACTTTTGAAAAGGTATACAATATTTTTCTTTTTGACGTGGCTAGTTTAACAGAGACGGATTATGAGTTTTAGTCAAAATTAATTCATAAAATAAAAAAATAATATTGGCAAAAGATATATGTTGCTATAATAGTTTCAGTGAGAATCTGAACTGAAATTATTATAGCTACATATAATATTTTGCCTATATTATTTTCATTTTATCATTAATTTTGACCAGAACTCATAACCCTGTTAAAACTCATAAATAAATATTATCAAAGTTCTTATAAGTTGAGGTATGATGTGAATAAATGAATAAAATATCAAATGAAACTGAACACAAATATTTATTGCAGACAAAAAAAATATTACAAAAAACAAAAATACATTCTATATATAAAAAAAATACATTTTATATATAACACAGTACAAATCACATATAGGTACACAATTTTGGGAGGAATAAAATAAGACTTTGATACATTTATATCAGTGCAGACTAAACATACTTATCACATGACGACATCCTGAAATACAATGCACTCTGAAAGATCTGAAAATCTGGAGTTTTTCAACAGAGATTAACTCAAATAAATTTCAATTTACATCTACAATAGATAGGCCTTTAGATATCCACAAATATCTATTAATCTTAAAATTTTACAGTAAAAAACAACCTCGTTATTTTTATTTCCAACTATTGATTTCATGATAGCAAAAACTGCCTTTTCTTCTAATGTTACATAAATAGCAGATCCATATCAGTTTATTCAGTATGCTAGTATGCATACTTTACTGTGTAATATTATACATATGTACACCTAGGTATGCAAGTTTGTATTAAATAGGTGATTATAGTCTAGGTGTTCATCAATCATCACACAAAAATAGCAAGTAGGTAGGTATTTACCCAAATTCATAAAAACAATTTCAAAATATAAGTAGGTTCTTTCTTATTCAATTATTTCATGTCATTGTTATGACCTCATCTTTGTTATAAGTAATATTTAAAAATAATTTGAGTACATACCGTGTAATTAACAAAACAAATTGACTTCAGCTACAAGAACAATCAAAATGGTGTCTGCTTGAACTGAAGAAGACACAACGCTAAATACATTTATATATATCAGCATTTATAAATGGAAACATCATATCCATGTATGATGACATTTTGATGATACTTCTGAACAACCATATATTAGTTGTAAAAATATATGCTAAATGGAAATGTTTCATGTTATATACCAGCTTATGAATGTTATTTGAAGTGAAATTGTATGTTGTCGCCAAAATTAACATGTCTGGACTTGAAAAATATGAAAGGTTTGAAATAATTTATAAAATAAAATTAATAAGGGGGCAAAACTCATAGGCATTCACTGAATTTAAACGTTAATGTCGCTTAATTAATATAAAATATTGTTGACGCTCCATAGCATGCTATGGGCTATATTTTATTTCACATACCTACTCGTGATAAAAATCATATTGAAATAAACAAAATACTCAAAAATGCTCCCCGTGAAATTTGTTCGATAAATGCTCCAAGCCTCAATTGTTTAGTAACATGTTTATCTCGCTCATTGGATTTGTGGCGGACATAGTAGGTATCCAAAAGGATGGTTACTTGAGTGTCCATGTGCTTATATTATTATGTAGATAAAGGATCTTGAACAAAACCAAACATTAACTCATTACGATAGTTATAACAGGAATGTGTGAATGATATTCAAAAATAATTCAACTAATATAGGTACTATAAAATAAAATAATTCTCACTTGATTCAGATCAGTACCGTCCGACACAACAAAGCGTCTCCATAACACCAAAGGAGCGTTAGTGAACTAATGAACTACCAACTACCCGATACGACTCGCGCGATTCGCGTTCATTCGTCAATTTGGTGCACGTGACAAAATGCGACTAGAAAGTTCTTCGAAATATCGTTCCTGTAAACAAGCGTATCTTACTGGGTATATTATCATTTGATTCCATTTCTAATTACTTTCTTTATAGAAGAACTTATGTTCATTATAAAGATACCGAGGTTCAAGAGAAACAAATATTTTTTGCGTAATGATATATTTATGGAGAAAAACCAATATTACTGAACACAATGAGAATTGGTTCTGACGAACAATCGCAAGTCCATCAAAAATACTTTATTGTATGCAAATATAATTTGTTTTTATTCAACAAATACCTGGAAAAATTATTCAACATTCGAAATTTTTTTCCTAAAGCTGAAAATTTGGCGGGTTATTTTTGCATGTAATAAATAACGTTAATAACAAATATCAAATATTTATATTCAACTGACAAGTGGTTAACAAGTCGATAAGTTAAACATGAATAGAATAATCCTTTCTCTCAGTGCATATTGAAATTTAGGTCTTGTAATTTTGAAGGGCTTCTGTTGGAAAATTTTCCGTTTCATTCTCAAATATGGGCTAAAATCTTCATTTTCTGGGTCTTCGCTATAATTAAATTCAAATTCCTCATTCTGTTCATCATTTTCAACTTGAACTTCTTTCGTGTTTGTAAGTTCTTCTGAATAAAAATCAGGGGGACCTGTTCTTTTGAAAAAATGCCGATTGTTCGGCGGTTCCTGTCTAAATTGGGTACTTGCAGGTCTTTTAACCGGATAATTTCTAGTTCTTATTGACATTGGTTCGGGTTTTGGGTAATTAATTTGCGCATTGGGCCTTGGCTTGAAAACATCTTTTGGTTTACCAAACACTTGACTATTGGTAGTGAATTTTGTTTCCTGCTTTTTGGGATTGAATTTTAATTGAATAGGTTGTGACGGAAAATTATTGATTTGACTGGTAGAGGGCATTTCATTTTTAGTAAACGTATGTGGTATATTATTTTGAATTTGAATTGTAGGTGTTATTCTCGGAAATGGCTGCAAATATAATTGCTGTCTCTTAATTTCGCGATTTTCTAATAATTTACATGTTTCGTCAAACGGTTGGGGTTGTAAATCCAAGAGATTTCGAGAATTTTCATCAACATTATTATATAAGACCGTGTTACCGATTTTATCTGATAAATCTCTGTAAACTCTTAATTCTGTGGGACTCAGTCCTATCAGTTGAATTCGGTAATCGTATTGTAATTTGGTCTGTTTAACTCTGTCAATAAATTCAGATAACGATTCTTTAGCACGTTTTCTCATATATTGATATTCGCTTTGCAATACATCAAAATTAATTTTGAAACCAAATTTATTATTCAATAATTGTTTTAAATCAGTCCAATTACTGCAACTTGGTCCAGAATATACAACGGTTCTTGCATGATCTATTAATTTTGATTTTACCATGGCGAAGCAATATTGATTTATCAATACATTATTTGTAGCTATTTTGTACTTCCGAATTGGTTCATGAAAGTATCAACTTCTATTAAAAAAGGTCTGTAATTCATGAGAATTACCGTTAAATCTAGGGAGTAATTCTCCAAAATACTTTACTGTATTCAAATCTACAATTATTGTGTTAGAATTTGATGAATTACCTCGGGTTGTATTTGAATTACCTTGGGTTGCCATTTTCTTTGACTTTTTCGGGAAATCGATTTTCAAAGAATCGAATTTATTTATTAAGGAATCAATTTTTTCTTTAAAATTGAAAAAGAATTAATTTAAATTTAATTTTTAAATTTTTTTTTGTGATTTTCACTTCTTTCTCTATCTTTTGGGCCAGGAATAGGAAAAACTGGGATTGTTAAACGAGATTCTCCACTTACTCTGTTTTTTTTTTACCTTTTGTTTGAACCTGGTGCTTGGGGTGCTACGTCCAAACTCCACAGGGTGATTCGTGAGGGGATGCTCGCGTCGCTCCAGTCGGGGTTGGTCCTCTACCTCTTCGGTCTGGGATTCAACAACTCTTCTTGGCTGGTCGATCACTGCACTTGTTTGAATCGGGAGCTCGGTGTTTCCTTTGGTTCACGTCGTACCTGTGCTTCTCTTCTTCGGTTGTTCAAAGGAATGAATTCCACGTGTGCCTCTTGGTTCTGGATCGGTTTTTTCTTCTTAAGAATTTAACGTCTTTCTGATCTTGCCTTAACACACTAGCAACATCCCATCCTCGTCGCCAATTATTTTGTTCCTCTCTTAAATCACTTTTTTAAAAAAACAAAGGAATCTTTGAAGCAAGTTTATTCTTTCGAAGTCTAGTTAACAATGAATTGAATTATTGTTCTAATGCGAAGCGAACTGTCCATCTAATGGAAAATGCTGACTGAAAGCTATATCGTATTTCTATTAAGGAATGCTACCTTAACTATTGCGTAATAATATATAGATTTTTATCAGTTATTTCAAATATTTGAATTTATTCTGGCGAAAGTGGCGTGTTGATGGTAGATAATTTTGTCAAGCAATAATGTGTGTTTATATTCCTGACATTCTGATGTATACAGGGTGTCCGGGGAATAACTGTACATACTCATACCAGAGATAGAGTTGGACTAGCTGATTACGAATTGACTATAAAAAATTAATTTCTGGATTTCCCTAGAAAGCTACAGGGTGATATTCTAGCTTCATGGAAATACTAAGACCATCATAAAATCCAAACTTATTGACGGATATTATTGAAACTTGGGAGGTTATTGGCACATGCTAAGGTCAAGTCTGAAAGATATCAATTATACCATTATTCCAGGTCCGGACTAATTAATCTTCATTCAAAGTGTTCAGGGTAAAAAAAAACTTTGTATTTCGAAATAACAAATAATTGATTCGCTTTTTAGAAAGAAGCTAAATTATGCTTCAATTTGTGATATCGCTTAAAGTTGTCACATCAACAATTATTTTTTTATGAATTTTTGAATTTGGATAAAGTTCGATAAATTGAATTTTTCACCATGAAGAGAACTGAAAATCACATGTTTGAATATAAAAAGCGAAGGTATTAGGAGAAAATTTTTCAAAAAAATTCAGAGCTTTAATAAGCACATTCCGTAACTAAACAATAACAAATGAAAGAAACTAAAATACAGTAAAGAGTACCTAATAAAAATGAAAATGAATTGCTGATTCAACGTTATTTTAGAAGTGGTTCGAAAGGAAAACCATTAGCTTGTATACATTTCTCTTGCCGAATGTTGAAATTGGATACAGCCTTGCGAATCATATCGCCATTATTTCTTTCTTCAAATATCGCAACAGTTAGTAATTCTGTTCATCAGCTGTTCTCTTGACTGGATTTCTTCAGAATATACCATATCCTTCAATTTTCCCAACACAAAATAGTCTAGCGGGTTGAAATCTGGAGATCGAGGAGGCCATGGAATAGGTCCTCCTCGATCTATCCACCTATTTGGATAGGTATTGTCGAGGTAACTTCTCACTTCCAAACCAAAATGAGGTCCAGCTCCATCATGCTGGAAATAAATTCCTCTAATATTTATTCCTGTAGCATGCCGGGTAAAATATTTTGCAAGAAATCTAGATAAATCGCACTTGTAAGGGGACCGTTAAAAAAATGCGGCCCTATCAAATGTTTGTTTATCACAGCACACCAAACATTTACTGAAAAATTTTGTTGTGATTTTCTCAGTCTTATACTGTGTGGATTATTTTCGGCCCAAATGTGCGAGTTATGAATATTGAACACACCATCTCTGGTGAATTGAGCCTCATCACTGAATATTGTTCTGTACACAGTGACTCTGTGATTTGCTTCCAATGTTCAAAATTCAGTCTTAAGACATTATCGCCAGGTTTCAATCGTTGTACCTGTTGTATGTGGTACAGGTACATATTTTCCTCTTTGATTATTCTGTGCACCTTATGCTTCGGCAAATGTAATTGTGCACTTATTCTCCTTATACTAGTTGAAGGTTGTGCTTGAATTGACCATATTCACCGTCGCCATATTGTTGTGCGACAATACCAACTACCCAGTGTTTCCAACGGAGAAATATTGAGTTTATCAAAAATACTATCAGATTTTTAGTATCGTATGTGGTATGAGAGGTTATATAAAATTGGTGGTAAACTTTGGTTAAGTATTTTGTGATAAAATCCAGGAAATATGGGTAGATATCAGTATAGGGGAGGCCATGGTTGTTGTGTCAGTAATTAATCGGCAATAAGACATCTTATTCGGCAAGAAATAGATCTAAAAATAAAAAACTGACATCAAAATATTTCCATTTAAACTTTCGCGGTCCTAAGAAATTTGTGACTTTCGTTATTCGATGTTAGAACCCTGGGTAGTTGGTATTGTCGCTCAACAGTATGGCGACGGTGAATATGGTCAATTAATTGGAGTACTTAATCACCTCTTTCTAGATTCCTTTGGCGATCCTTCTTCCTATCTGGCACCCTACCATATTGCGCTATACAGCTAGGTAAATACTGCAGAAAATGTTTGGTGATTAGGAATTCTGCGCGTCGGAAATCTCAGACGATACTCTCTCACAACAGCTCGACTATTTCCCTCACAGTTACCATACACGAACATCATATCAGCATATTCTCTATTTGTGAAATTGGCCATTTTGATAATTTCACAATTTTATAATAATCAAAACACAAGCAACGAACAATCTTAAATTTCTGTCGTCAAAATGTTTGAAATTTATCACAGAATATGTTAAAGGAATTCATATTTTATCTTGAAGGAAAATTTATTTCTGTGCATTTTTGAGCTGAATCTTTGAATCTAGTAAGATATTTTGTAACATCCTCCCAAACTGAAAATCATATCTCCTCTTTCTCAGAGTACTTCATAATATTTAATATTGAATAAGTAAACTTTAAAGAAACATACTAACAAATTGAAAAAGCACTACTCATACTACTCGATTTACTAATTCAGTTAGAGGTTTTTACATTGGAAGAAGTGTCACTTTGGTCTACTTATAATCTTTGTTGTCGAACACCCGGTATACATACGAATAATTTTGAAATATGCTTATGTATAACCTATACACATCACCAATTTTTTTTTCGAAATTTACCTTCATTAACTCCATTGCAATGAGATCCGTGTCTGGGGTGGCCACCCAGTATATCAACAAATTATTATAGTCTTCCTCACCTTCAGTGACTTTTTTAAGAAAGTTTATAATTTATTTTCGACATCCACAAAATGACTAAGTCCTGTTCAGGAAAATAAATTAAAATTTTCGAACTTTATCCAAATTAAGAAATTCATAAAAAAATAATTGTTGATGTGACAACTTTAAGCAATATCACAAATTGAAGCATAATTTAGCTTCTTTCTAAAAAGCGAATCAATTATTTGTAATTCGAAATACAAAGTGTTTTTTTTTACCCTGAACACTTTAAATGAAGATAGTGAGTCCGGCTCTGGAATAATGGAATAATTTATATATTTCAGACTCGATTAGCATGTGCCAATAATCTCCCAAGTTTCAATAATATCCGTCAATAAGTTTGGATTTTATGATGGTCTTAGTATTTCCATGAAGCTGGAATATCACCATGTAGCTTTCTAGGGAAATCCAGAAATTAATTTTTTATAGTCAATTCGTAATCATCTAGTCCAATTCTATCTCTGGTATGAGTATGTAGAGTTATTCCCTGGACACCCTATATTAGTTCTTAGGAAAAGTAGAAAACTTTCATTATAAAAAGATGGCATTCTGCTGTTTTGTCATAATTGACTTTGGCAAATCAGCTGTTGATACCTACACACACTGAAATGATAGGTAAATTGCTAATATTTTCGATTTGGTCGAACGTCATTCCATTCAAAAATTGACGGGTGCCTACACCATTATTTAAGACATCTTATCGTGAAGGAACTATATTTGACATTAGCACCATTAGATGGCGATGAATTTGTTGAGGCTTTCGCGGCCATCGATTTATGTCATCTGTTTTTTTTTTTCGAGCATTTCGGTCGTCGCGGTTTGATATGGTCGAAAAAAGAACATATTACATCAATTACTGTGTAATTTGCAGGACTTATAGTACCATGAAAGGCTATTAACAGATCCAGAAGCGCGTGTATATCACAGTGAATTTTTATCGAAATGTCAAGTAGTCAAGTATATCCGATTTTGGCGATCAGTTTCAATCGTGATATGTCCATTCTCATCTCTTCTCATAATTTTTAAAATGTTTTTGAATTTCTGTTTGGGTAATAAATATATTTGCGGAAATAACTGAATCCAAAATTGCCATAATTGGTAATTGACATATTATTTTTGTGTATCTGTTCTGTGTGACAGCTCATATCCATGGAAACATTTGACACTTCAAAAATCAGAGAACCAAGCCGTTGATCTTCGATCACCGGTGATTACGATTTGTGAAATCCACCGTAAGTATCATTTAGGCGCAGGGCCGTATCTAGGGTGTGGCCAAGTGGCCCCCGCCACAGGCGCAAGGTCCGGAGGGGCGCCAAAAAATATCAAATGAAAAAAAAAATTTGAGCGCCAATGTATACGCCAAAAATATTTTTTTGCGTAAGGAGCGATGTCGCGACTCCTCCAGGTAGGATGTGAAAACCGACCGCGTGTACATAGATGTGTCCGCTGACAAGCCGAAAAGGGCTCGTCTAGATTCCCTACCGTCTACCCGCTACCGTATTGGACCGATTGAATCGGGCCGTGTGCACCGTGCATCATGAGGCCATTCCAGTTAAAAGCAGGGAAAAGAAGAGTTAGTTACTGTAGATTAGATAGATGATCATGTAGTTGTGTTGCCTGTACGAATAGATTTTTGTGAACAAGTGCAATAATATTAGGAAAATCGTCGAAAAACATAAGTATAGTCAATATTGAGGTAAGATTTTGAATGAAGTAAATACTAAAGGTAGCTATTATATTTGTTATTTCGATAAATGTATCACGGTGTGGAATAGAGAAACGTAGAATTTTAGTCACCAGGTAAAGGATTAAACAGATGTTCTTGTTTTAACTCGCTCCATAATTATTTATGCCCGTATTCTGCTTTTCATCTATAAGTTACGATATCGTAGCGTACGATCGATCTGTAAGTGGCCGAACTAACAGATGTAAACAATGCAATTCTGGAATTCCTCCTGTAACACTTCAAATGGCAAATGAGATATTTACAGGAAGAATTCCAGAATTGCATTATTTACGAATTTGTAGCTTATTGTGGCTGAAGGTTGCGGGTTCGATTCCTGTAGAGGTCTGGGTGTTTGTGTGTGTCTGGTAGTTTTTGATAAAGAAAATATAATATTATATACATTGATTTACTTAAAGATTGAATCTGGGTACATTGTCAATAAGAGCAGAACCCAAATAAAGAGAAGGGACAAAAATCCTCACTAATAGATCTTGTAAATAAACTCGGTGGGTGCTACTGTTCCTACAAAGAAAAGAGGACGCACTTCGTGGGCGCCTCTGAGGTGCTCCGATCGGTGACTGGAAACGGTGAATAAAATAACAAAGAATAGGGTGAAGAGAACAAGTGTAACTGCAGAGTTAAACGAAATCGAAGCATTTATCAAAACTTATTTATTACTGTATTGAAGTATTAAGTATAGGTTTCTGCGGAAGTGAGGAGGAGTGATAGCAGTCGAAAATTCAAAATTTTTTCGGAAAAATTGATTTCAGTTTTTTTTTATGAGTCTTTCTGAGGAGTAGTTAGAAATGAGAAAACAATTTATTTAAAACAAAAAGTTGATATCAAGAGTTTGTTGTTGATTGAGTATTAAATTATTTTTGCATTCAGAAATTGTAGTTTTACTAACAAATTTCTCAAAAAAAAAACAATTTCACTAGATATCATCTCTCCAATGTTTGCAGAATCCTAGGCTTACCTTTGAAGCATTGTGTTCTGCGACAGAAACCATGAATTTTTTTAAATTCTTCGCGCAGGTTGGTTTCATAATGAAGATAAAAAATAGAAAATGCTTCAATTTTAGAATTCAAATTATTTTTATATTTAAATATTTTATTTGAGATGGGTATCTTAATGTTTTCAATAAAAATAGGTAAATATTCATATTGTTGTGTATTATTTCGAATTTGTGACGAAAATATCTGAATAATATTATGAAAAAATATTATAATATATATATACATATTTAGTTTATTAAAAAAAAAAAATTTGAAACATGATGAAAAAAATCTACGCCAATTTGGGGGCGCTGAAGAAAATCTTGCCACAGGCGCAGTAGTACCTAGATACGGCCCTGTTTAGGCGGTACAAAGTTCGCCGGGCCAGCTAGTAGTCTCTATAAACCAATAGCGTGAGTTATAATATAACTCACGCCTATTACTCACTCTCATACAAATAGGAAAAATGAAGCTTACGAAATGGATAAAAAGTCGGATCAATCGATAAGTCTATTTCAGACATCAAGGTAACGTCCTCGCCATCCATTTCTACATTTTCCTGGGTCTGAATATCCAGAAATTGCATTTGGAAAACCTTATTCTTAACTAAGGAAAGATATAACAACATGCAGACAATTGAATATTTTTGAAATTCCGGAAAAAGTCACACACCGTGCAGGTGTTTTCAAAATATTCAATTGTCTGCATGCCGTTATATCTTTCCTTAATTATCATTTACAGACGTTAAACCTATCTTCATGTATTATTCTCGGCTTATTAAATAACATCATTGGTCGGAATCCGAAATCCGATCTAATAACTGAAATCGAAAAAATTCGATGACGTAGAGTGAAGGATAAGTGGAATCCCCTGACTAATGATGGTGAATCGTTGCTCCCCACCTAGGAACCCCCCTCTCACTAACATAACTAGGATATTGAATTCCGGAAAAAGTATCCTATGCATCGTTAGCCCAGTGGTCAAGGCCCCCGCCCGGAAAGTAGGGAGACGCAGGTTCGTTTCCTGCACGGTTTGTGACTTTTTCCGGAATTTCAAAAATATTCAGTTGTCTGCATGCCGTTATATCTTTCCTTAATTATCATTTACAGACGTTAAATCTATCTTCATGTCTTATTCTTAACGTTTTCTACGGTATCGATTCGATTTTGGACCACAGAGAACGCTTTTGACAACTGTTGTCAATTCGCGGTAATGGTCATAACACACTTGATGAATTACACCACTCGCCTGACGGCTCGTGCTGCAAAATACATCTGCGTGTGCTATGACTCACATTACCGCTCATCGAACAATATAATATTTCCTACCCATTGACATTTATCCACTATTATTGAATATTGGTATAGAAATCCTTTCGTAAAAACGTAAAATAACGACGTGAAATAACATGCGCAACACCGCAATCGCATACTTACTGATGGTGCGCATGCATGTGAAAGGCTCCTTTGTCAGCTCGAACCGACGACACGCAAACGCAGCGGGCTGGACCGATGCTCGTGCTTGTCCCATCGGTCGACTGATGATACGCATGCATGCATGTGAAAGGATTTCAAAATCCAGTTCAAACGCCGGCCCCGACTGACCATCAGGACCGACCATCAGTCGCATGTGAAACGGCTCTAAGACCCGTTTCACACGCGACTGATTGTCGGTCCTAATGGTCGGTCTGGGCCGGCGTTTGAACTGGATTTTAAAATCCTTTCACATGCATGCGTATCATCAGTCGACAGATCCAGTTCAAACGCCGGCCCCGACCGACCATCAGTCGCATGTGAAACGGGTCATGTGAAAGCCCCTTTGACGGCTCGCAGCGGGCTGAACCCGATGCTCGTGCTTATTTCATCGGTCGACTGATGATACGCATGAATGTGAAAGGATTGCAATTGCAAAATTCAGTTCAAACGCCGGCCCCGACCGTCCATCAGTCGCATGTGAAACGGCTCTAAATTGTACTGGGAGTTCTTAATTGGGGATACAAAGAGGGGTGATTACTCGAAGGGTATCAAGAATAAAAGTATCATAATCCAAAAACTACATGAGATCTGCTCTTCTCAAGATGTTCACCTGAAATTTGGCACATATTGCACTTGAAGGTTTACATTATCTGACATGTCAATTGTCCTTGAAATTGAAATATCTGCTACCGTTTTCGAGAGATAATATGTTGACTAATTCTCTCCAGTCGAATTGAAAAAAAATTATATCTTGTATAACCTCAAAACTTTTCGGACAGGTGGTTAGCAGTACAAAATTGCCTAGAAACAAACTTTCATAATTCAATCGAGAAATTTTGCCGGCAAAATGTTTTCTCTAGTGGCATTATATATGATAAAATATTAAAATATGATTATTTTCAGGCAACTACCTCTGGATGATACCAATATCTGTCTCTACCTCTAAGAATCCAGGCAAAGAAGCTGCATGTACAGTGCTTAAAGCTAAAGAAGGAGATCTCTTCATTGAAGACATAGATCCAGAAAAGGATTGGATCAAAGTGAATCCAGGTACTATTGGGTTTTACCGCACACACTATTCACAAGATATGTTGGAAAGACTAACACCAGCATTGCAGCAGCAAACTTTACCTCCTCTAGATAGGTCAGTACATATTTAACAGATTGGCATAGGATATAGGTATATTTTAAAAGCTCGTAATTTCCATATAGGTTGGGAATCATTGTTGACTTATTAGCATTAGTACAAGCTGGGCACTGTAAATGTTAACATTATTGAAGGCTTTTGAGAATGAAACTGATTACACCGTATGGTCTTCAATTTGTGGAATTCTTGGTAAAATATCTGGTTAGCCATATTGATTGTGAGGACGCATTCCAAGCAGTAAGTAATAACATTACACACAGTCTGGCCTTGGTTTCTCCTTTGAGAAGATATTAGACTTTTGCTAGTTTTACACAAGGTTGCACAAAATTTTGATCACACTCTCAACTGAGGACAATAATCCAGATGGCACAAGAGCAACCCAGCATTGAAATTTTATTTACAGTGTGTATTATCAATGGAAGCAGTTTAAGTCTTGAGTTGTGTTAACTAATGAATTGATACCAAATTAATCATTGTTATAAAAATTAGTATGGATTTCGCAAGTTCAAATCTGTTTATGAGAGGAATTTGATTTAGCAATATTGAGTGTTAATCAACGAATTGTATGTCCAATCGAATATTTATGAACGCAACCTTGAAAAGATTTTCGAGTAAAGGACCCCGCACTTTTAGTTTGTAAAGTGGCGACCGGTCAAATTTTCTGAAAGTTTGGTATGTTGTTGTACCCGACCCAGTCACCAAAAGTGTCAATGGGCTCAACCCAATCCTATGGCTAGTTTTCTGAATACGGGGTGTGTTAAAGTTGAGAATTGCCCAGATTTTCGGATTTATTTGCTAATTATTAAGAGTTAGATTGGATTTCTGTTGCATACACACGTTTACTACATGTTCAAGTACCTAATGAAATTAGTGGATACGTATGATAAATAGATATTTAATCAACTAGTTTATTAATGACAGCGATTAATGGTCGAAATATTTTAACGCGTGAGCGGAACGAGCGCGTAGAAGTTCTCGAAAAATTCATGGATGGAATATAGGACATATGTTGTGAAATTCTGAATAGTTAAAATTTTTGTCATTAGAATAAGTTGGATTAACGATTCAATTGAGTTTTATTTTTACCTTGGACATCAACAAAATACTATTAGGAGCATTCGCCATGAACTCGTCCACATGTTCTTCTTCGATTTTTCGATCAACAGTTTGTTTTATCTGCTTATATCAATGTTGTCTTCAGCATCGAATACTTTGACCATAAATTTGCCTAATGCCCCTTTTCTGCAATACACGTAAAGTATGCCAACAAAACCGTTACCGAAAATTTCAGAACGTTCTTCTCTTTGCACCAAGATCGAAATTCTTCCTAGGTTTTCTCATAAATGTCGGCTCTTTCCAGGTAGCATAATCAAAGTTGCTGCTTCAGCAGTTTTTCCCACATCTAGCGGTGTCGAATGGATATTTTCTTCGATATTCATTATGTAAAATAGCGTAACTGGTAAAATTAGATTCTGATCGAAAGCGAATAATTAAATGTGACAACTCGACAGTGCTCCGACATAGATGCATCTATGCTCCGACTGAATATTTTATGTTCGGTTGCCATGATAATCATGCGTTAATACAAGAAATCATGCATTAATAGGGGTCATTAATGGATAATTTCGAGTGCGTTAAAATGAGCTTTAAAGCCCGCAACGGACGGCGAGCGATAATATAATATATATTATATTTACCGGGTGATTCACGAATATATGACGGTGGTTTTTTGCCAAAATTCACTTTTTCTACTGTGACGACAGGAAGGCATATTTTTGAAATGTTCTATTCGATCTAGTATTATGACGACAAAATATATTGCACAGTGCATATTTTTTATACAAGGTGTTTCACAGAGAGAACCACTAGACATAATCATATTTTTTTAGGATTAATTCGGAACCCTGTATTTTTGAATTGATTTTTGGGAAAAGTAATACCACAAACATATGTGTGTCTCTAAAATCCAAAATATTCAGGGTGGTTTATTCATAGGAAGGTATTCTATTTTGGGAAAAGTACAAGAAACATGAACACCCTGTATTCGAAAATTTCCTCGGTCAAATGCAACTATTTTCCCACTATATATTGATTCCCACAACATCTCCAGAGGTATGAATTTTAAATCCGATATGACCAGTTTTCGAGATACACACTGAGAGAAAGGATTATTTATGTTTAACTTATCGACTTGTTAACCACTTGTCAGTTGAATATAAATATTTCATATTTGTGATTAACGTTATTTATTACATGCAAAAATAACCCGCCAAATTTTCAGCTTTAGGAAAAAAATTTCGAATGTTAAATAATTTTTCCAGGTATTTGTTGAATAAAAACAAATTATGTTTGCATACAATAAAGTATTTTTGATGGACTTGCGAATGTTCGTCAGAACCAATTCTCATTATGCTCAGTAATATTGGTTTCTTCTCCATAATATATCAATACGCAAAAAATATTTGTTTCTCTTGAACCTCGGTATCTTTATAATGAACTTATAGAAAGTAATTAGAAATGGAATCAAATGATAATATACCCAGTAAGATACGCTTGGTTACAGGAACGATATTTCGAAGAACTTTCTAGTCGCATTTTGTCACGTGCACCAAATTGACGAATGAACGCGAATCGCGCGAGTCGTATCGGGTAGTTGGTAGTTCATTAGTGTTCACTCACGCTCCTTTGGTGTTTTGAAGACGATTTGGTGTGTCGGACGGTATTGATCTGAATCAAGTAAGAATTATTTTATTTTATAGTACCTATATTAGTTGAATTATTTTTGAATATCATTCACACATTCCTGTTATAACTATCGTAATGAGTTAATGTTTGGTTTTGTTCAAGATCCTTTATCTACATAATAATATAAGCACATGGACACTCAAGTAACCACCCTTTTGGATACTATGTCCGCCACAAATCCAATTAGCGAGATAAACATGTAACTAAACAATTGGGGCTTGGAGCATTTATCGAACAAATTTCCCGGGGAGCATTTTTGAGTATTTTGTTTATTTCAATATGATTTTTATCACGAGTAGGTATGTGAAATAAAATATAGCCCATAGCATGCTATGGAGCGTCAACAATATTTTATATTAATTAAGCGACATTAACGTTTAAATTCAGTGAATGCCTATGAGTTTTGCTCCCTAATTAATTTTATTGTATGAATTATTTCAAACCTTTCATATTTTTCAAGTCCAGACATGTTAATTTTGGCGACAACATACAATTTCACTTCTTGTAGAAGAAAACCAGGACATCATGATAAGCAGAGCTGACAAGGGAGGTGCAGCTGTTGTTATGTACAGGGACGAGTATAGAAGTGAAGTGGAGAGAATGCTGAGTGATGAGGACACCTATAGTGTTGTGAAAGCTGATCCAACGACAAAGATTCAGAATGCAGTGAATAAATGCCTGAGAGGACTTAAGAAAGAGGAATACATAACGGATGCAAAGTATAAGACCTTGATAAGACATAACAGTCTACCACCTAAACTGTACTGTTTACGTAAGGTCCACAAGAATGTTCTCAATCTGAGACCGATAGTTAGTTGCGTGAAATCTCCCACTTATAACATCGGTAAATATTTACATGATATTTTAAACTCCGCTTTGTCCACTTCCATTTTTAATTTGAAGGACTCTTTCTCATTGACCACAATTTTATCAGAAATAATCGTTCCACCAGGGTACATACTCATCTCGTTAGATGTTGTTTCCCTATTCACAAATATACCAAAAGAACTTGTCAGTGTCATCAAAGGAAAATGGAGCTTTATTGGCTGCCATACAGATCTTAATAAAGAGAAGTTCCTGGAATTAGTTGATCTGTGTTTTGAGGGTGGATATTTTGTTTATGAGGGGAGATTCTATAAACAACTCGATGGTACAGCTATGGGTGCTCCAACTAGTCCAACATTTGCTAATTTAATAATGAACGAGATCTTTTATTATGTTGTTGACAAACTTAAATTTTATATTCCACTCATCCAATTCTATGTAGATGATACGTTATTGTTGGTACCATATGACAGGGTACAATACGTTTTGGACATTTTCAACTCTTACCATCAAAAAATACAGTTCACACTTGAAGTAGAGAAGGATAATAGTTTACCCTTTTTAGATTTATTGATAATTAGGGAAAACTCTCATATTATAACAGATTGGTACACTAAACCAACAAGTACCAATAGAATCATAAATTTTTATAGCAACCACAGCATGCAACAAAAAATCAACATAATGGATAATTTGATAAAAAGATCATTAAAACTCAGTAATGAAAAGTTTCATAGGAAGAACTTAGATAAAGCTAGAGACATTTTGAAACAAAATAACTATCCTGCCTACTTAGTGAATAGAACAATAAATAAGCACACTCCCAATGTCAGCCATATAGTTAATGTTCCTTCTAACACGACTGCTACTTCCTACTTCAAGTTCTCATACCTACCTGGCCTTTCTCATAGAATAAGTAGAATATTCAGAGAATTAAATGTTAAGTGTGCTTTTTACAATTTGCTCACCACAAAGATATTTCACACTAATATAAAATTTAAAACTCCTTTTAATTTAGAGTCGGGAGTGGTATATAAGATACCTTGCGCTAACTGTAACAAGTGTTACATTGGCCAAACAAGGCAGTATTTACGTGAAAGAATGAAACAACACAAGTACGATAGTGAGAATGTTGCTAATTTTGAAAAAACAGCTCTAACTCTACATCAATTTAATACAGGACATAAATTTGATTTTGATAGTGTTCAGATTCTTGACAGGGAGGAGGTTGGTTATAGAAGAAATATAAGTGAGATGATCCATATAAAAAGAAACTATACTGTTAACCACAGAGAAGATGTGCAACACCTTATGCCCGTTTGCACCGTTTGTCAAAACAATGATTAAATTCATAAACAACGTTTTATTCTCTAATCGGTTTGCACCGTTCCTAACGAATGATTAAATGGCCATCTAACATCGTTTAAACTAAACACAGAAATTTGCTCGTTTAGAGCTCGATTAATGTCAAAAACGATTGACAGTGGAATATTTGAATATTCAGATTTACTCGCGCAATTGCATAAAGTTCTAGACATAATTGAATTTGGTTTCCCTCTATGATTTTACCGAAGAAGAAACTATTTTGAGAACATGGATAAAAAGTACTATAGTGAAATGAACATAGCTATTTTTATTTTTTCTTGAAATACAACATCATTATAAAATGGAGAGTAGATTTTACACATTTTTAATTTGTTTCAGTTTTTTCAACTGCTCTTCTCTTATTTCTATATATAAATGGAATATTCGGGCTTTTGCCACACTTTCCTCTAGAATAGCGAGGATTTCCTCATTGACTTTTTCTTCTTGTTTGTCAATGAGAGCCAACCTTCTATCAATGAATAGACTATATTTTTCTGCGAAGTCTTTTCTGGTAAGAGCCTTCACTATTGTTGGATGGTGTATTCTGAAAGACACCTAAAAGTACATATGTGATATATATTACACTAGCAGTGTGTGGTACTACCTTCATATTTACGCTTTCTCGCATTGGGAATAACTTCTTTTCAAAACTTTGCTTTCCATTATCCCAATCACTTTCAACACCAGTATCAAATTTTTCATCGCAAAGATGTGAAAGCTAGAAATGTACTGTCATAGGAATTCGAAACATCAAATTTTTCCACAAAATTCAATATATTTATTCATAATTCTATGAATTTCTTATAACGTGAGCGACATTGCCAAACCTATCGACGATTAAACTAAACAACGATTAAGATTCGACGGTGCAATCGGCAACGCCCTAAACAACGTTTAAATATTTAACATCGGTTAGTCTAACCATGCTTAGCAGTGAAACGGTGCAAACGGCCATTAGCATTATATACCTAACAATATATTGAGGAAATGAATACTGGCCTTGTCGATTTTGTTGAGTCCATCTAGGAAAGTGTTAAATGTTATAACCTTGTGTCAGTCAATGTTGAGCCTCAATCCGATAGATAGATGTTGCGTACCTGCTGTAGTATTATGTGATTTTCCGAAATGTTTCATTATTTTAAGAACCGTACGATATTGTTTTGCCGTGACTAGGTAACGTATTTTTATTTAATGTCATTGTATACCCAATATATGTGTGTTTATTTTTTAGCCCTGAAGAAGAAACAAGTTGTTTCGAAAAGTCGGCGTTTGTTGCAAGTTAACAATTGAAATAAAGAGAATCCAAAATTCCCGATATTTTCATTTAAATCCTTAAACAATGATATAAACCCTTAGACTTTGTCTAAGTTAAGATGTTTAGAATAATGGTGTAGGCACTGATTAGATTTTGTTTCGATCAAATTGAGAATATTAGCAATGTTTCGTTCTTTCCACTTCAGGTGGCGCATTCACAAATTATGACTGATTTTTATCAGTTATTTCAAATATTTGAATTTATTCTGGCGAACGTGGCGTGTTAATGGTCGATAATTTTGTCAAGCAATAATGTGTGTTTATATTCTTGACATCCTGATGTATATTAGTTCTTAGGAAAAGTATAAAACTTTCATTATAAAAAGATGTCATTCTGCTGTCATGTCATTATTGAACTTGGCAAATCAGCTGTTGATACATCAATCAAATTGACAATGGAAAATACACTGGAATGATTTTGCGGCGCCGCCACGAAACATTGCTAATATTTTCAATTTGGTCGAACGTCATTCCATTCAAAAATTGACGAGTGCCTACACCATTATTCTAGTCATCTTAGTCTAAGTATTGGCGATTCCAAACACCGATGAGGGCGCTGCTGACTGTAAACAAACATGGCGGAATTCCAGTAATCTCTTTTGAAGCTACGTTGTTTTGATATGTAAAACAGATTATTTTAAGTGATTTTCTTTGTTCTCGTGATGATTTTGTGGATAATTTCAGTGAATTAATGTATTATTGGCAGTACAGTGTCGAGTTTATAAAATTTTGTTATACAAATTGACTTTTTTCCTTTCTAATTGGATCGACAATTCACGAGGTATACGATGGAAATTATGTGAATAAATTATTGTTTTGAATGTTCTTTATTTTCATGGAAATATACTACAAAATAGCAACACAAAAAGATCACATCTGCCTAAACTATGATCAGAATGTGAATAAGTTCTGATGCGACATGACAAACATGAAGATCTGTATGGCATATCCTTATAATTAAGTATCACTTGAATATTCCCAAAATGTTAAGCGGTAAATTCATCAATTCAACCTCAGAACTTGGCCACTGAATACAACCTTCCAAAATGTTTGCTTAATACTTAATAAATTCACTAAAAATATTGTTCGCAGTTGTTCGAGAAACAACGAAAATCTTTTCAGCAAGTTTTCTCCATCTATGGTTTGTCCATGCTTTTCTTCAGTCCAATTTTCCAATATAGCGAAGGCATTAGTGATAAATAGTATTAAGGCATCTTTCTCAGGAAATTTATGAAAACGTATGGACTGGTGTTTATTTTTCCTTGAAGAGCAATTGAAACCAAAATGTTTGCTTAATACTTGATAAATTCACTAAAAATATTGTTCGCAGTTGTTCGAGAACCAACGAAAATCTTTTCAGCAAGTTTTCTCCATCTATAGTTTAACCATGCTTTTCTTCAGTCCAATTTTTCCAATATAGCGGAGGCATTAGTGATAAATAGTTTTAAGGCATCTTTCTCAGGAAATTTATGAAAACGTATAGACTGGTGACACTGGTGTTTATTTTTCCTTGAAGAGCAATTGAAACCACAACAGTTGAATAAAGTTTTTTTCAGCACTAGAACTAAGCTTACTCATTGTTCTATAATCAATGCACTGGCCTGAAATTAAACATAACATTAGCATTAAAACATGAACCCCTTCGCTCAGATACTTCACCTTATTTAATTCCTATCTTACAGAATAATAAAGGCACAGCTCAGTACCGTGAATTACGATGATCAATTTCGTAACACTCTTATTGATAATTGTGGTATCAACCTTTCTCATCAGTTAAAACTGCACCATAAAATCAAACTCAAACAAGACGTCTGGTAACCTAAAACATGATAACTTTGTGAATAATATTTTAAATGAATAACACTGATATAAATACCTTCTCAACAAATTTTATTTAAATACTAATTAATCTGTTCAGAACACTATGAAAACTTCGTAATATCACTCAAGAATACCTGGATATGAAACAAAATATTATTGCTCAAAAGCACGCGAAACATAGAAGATCTCAACGGATTACTTGTTCCATAGTTTGGCGTTTTTGCCGAAAGAGGGCACTTTGATCTTTGGACTGGCCAATAAACCACTTCAAGAACAATCAAATTTTCATATTCTATGAACTAACCTCTAAAATAAAAATGTCATGTCCGCATGTGGTTATATTTGTTTCTGTGGTGCTAATGGTGTTGTTCTGTTTTGTGAATAACTCAAAACAAGATCCCGAAAGTACGACGCATTTATTCACTTTGTTTGAAAAATATTCAGGATAGTAGGTAAAGAATGGGAACCACAGTTTTTAATATTGCATATTCATTTGAATATTTTCAGATAATGGCCAAGAGTCTAAGAAGTAAATGGAAGAGGAAATGCAGAGCAGTAAAACGTGTTAGGTATGGAGAAAAAGAATTGGAAAGGCTAAAAAACATTTTGGGTATTGATAAAACTCAAGTGAAAATTGAAGATCTCGATGTATCAGAGATAGCTGAGTTAAAAACCGCTACAGAAATCAGAAATCAATCTGATACAATAACTGTTGGAGATGATGTTATGGAAGTTGATGTTTCTTCCTCCAAAGTGAGTTTGAAGAAATTAAGAAACAAGGATGGTTCATATCCTGTCTGGTTACATCCAAGAAAAATACCCAAAAAAACCAAAAAACAGAAGAGGAAAGTTCAGAAAAGGAAGGGTGGTCGTAAATGATTTCAGCTTCTGCAAGTCAAGTATTGTTTTTCATTGACATGTATATAGTAATAATTCAAATAGACAGATGTTTTGGTATGGTTGAGTTTATTTCTTCGAAAACGTTCTTTCACATACCCATTGAATTAGTAGATTCATTCAGAATCTTTGTTTCACAGACAATTTACTTGGATCTATTTTCATACTGTTCAAGATTTGATATAAGACACAAAATTCAATTGTTTTTTTGCTATAGAGCATACAGCTTACCCAGATGTAAATTCCCAAGGTAAGTAACCTCATGTTTGGCAGTTTCATTCTCCGATGCACTAAAACTGCAAATTCCATCTACTGAATTGCCCACTAGATGAAGGTATTTGTACTGATATCAACCTATACTGCTGTCCCAGCTTTTTCAGTTCCCTCAATACCATCTCGCACTCCCACCTACAAGAGAGACACTTTGTTGCTTTGCAATGATGCGGCATTTCCTGGTAAGCATTATTAGATTTCATAGCTTTCAGTGTTGCTTGAGTGTCTGTTGTTATGTTAATGTGCATCTCTTGAGGTTTCTTTTCCAAAATTCTTGGGCACAAGTGAAACGGAAAGGTGTGCCTGTGAAACAGAAGGTTTGTGTCCTGTGGGTATAGAGAGCTTCAATTATGGCCCATTTACCCCTATTTCTGAATATTTCGACCCATCTCTATACCATATGGATTACTTTCTGTTTAATTGATTCACATAATACTTTGCCGATCATGTATGATCGTTCTAAAAGTTTCAAAATGAAATGTCCTTAGCATTACATCGGATGGTCAAGTTTGAGTCTAGTTGATTCAGCAGAGTCCCCATGTGTTCCACCCAGTGACCAGGTAGGAGCTTACCGCTAAAGGAGATAGTCAAAGCATTGTTTATGAGGTAACAATATTCAACACATTTCACGAGCTGCACTTCCTATCATGTAGTGAGGCAAACTGAGTATGATGTCTAGCACTGCCTTGGGAGTTGTATTTATTATCAGCTCCAGTTACACCAACAAAGGCAAGCTGTTGCCATGACTGAAACCGATTACTTCTGGTGACCTCATCAGTTTTTGTGCCCCATACTAAAGACACCTTATCAGTCCAGAATTCATTAACGAAGAAAAATTTGGGATATTTTTAACGAGACGCGGATATTGTTTGAACCTCTTTCAAGAGAATCCAATTTTACTTCGACAACAATATAGTGAAATTTCAAATTACTGAACATTGAATATGCATAAGTGTTACACCTAAATATAATGAATTCTTAATGAACACAACAAGAAATGAGTTGTTTTGAATAAAACAATGAAATACCTTGATATTTACATTTCAGAACTTCCCCTGAGGATTACAAGTAGCAGCATGAGAACGAATTGTTTCTAGAGGTGCTATCTGTTATGACAGTCTATAATCTGAATCGAACGCTTAAACAAAACTTCGTCCTCTGAACATTTTTTCTTTGTTATAGCATAAAATATCTTCATATGGATACAACATCATTTATATGTCTTCATATACTCCATTCACTTTTATAATGTATCCAGGTTGGCCATGAAGGTCTGACGCATTTCACTGTGTATATTTTGAAAATGTTAGGTTATACTCATTTGCCGGTCAGATGAATAAGCAACGTTGTCCTTTCTACATAGAGGCAGCGGCGTAGCTACGTGGGTGCAAGGGTGTGCAGTGCACCAGGGCCCCTGACCTCAGGGGGCCCCCAAGCGCTGACCATCAAATCGCGTTTGAGCTTAAAAAAAAATTCAAACTTTGATTTTTCTGTGATCTATTATGTAAATAACATTGTTTTCATTATATTCAGTTGAAAAATGTTTGTTTCGAAATATCATCAAATCTAGGGATTTATTGCCAAAATTCACTGGTGAATCGGACACCTATCTAAAAAAACTAAATCCGACTAGATGGTCCAGTAGGGTTAACATAATTTCGGCAATCAAATTTCATTTTTTTCATATCATTCGTGCATTAGCTGAAATAGTAGAATAAATTCTTGCAAATAAGAGCAAAAACAAGCAGAAATTAAAAAAAAAATGTTGAATTTTGAATTTATTTTCCTCGGCGATTTAATGCACCGCATTCAAAATGATATCAATTATGCATCTGAAGTATTACAAAAATGCGATGTCAGTTTGGACGACGTTTGCAGAGCTTTAGAAGAGACGAATACAAAGAAAAAAATTTATAGGAGTGACTTCGAGTCCTTCAAGTGCAAGGCTAGAGAAAATGTCATATCATATGGTAAAGATCCCCATTTCGAAGAAAAGAGACCAAAAAAAAAAGATAAAAATATTTCGATGAATTAGCTTCCGATCACCGATTTCGAAGCAGGGGAGAATTTTCCGAAATAAATATTTTCAATAGAGTGCTCGATACAATAATTTCTCAATTTTAGAAGTCGCCTTCTTATATTTCGGTTGCAGTTTTCAACAAACTGCCGAATCATTGGAAACTATTAAGTTTCATTAAATTTAAAAGAGAATTGAAGGCGCTCCTTGTAACAAAAGCGTAATATTCGCTCTCAGAGTTTTTCTGCGACACAAACCTATCTGTGATATGAGTATAGTTTGCTCTAGACTGTAAGTTCATTTTATGTCCATATTTACATATTTTAATAATGTGTTATTTATGCTGAAAATTGACGAGTACACGCTATTGTATCAAGCCTGTAGTACAATAAAGATTTGATTGATTGAATTCAAGTTTCGGGGCCTGACTGCAGTCAACAAAATTTTGAATTTTCACCATCATTTCTACTAGATATAAGTATATAGACGAAAAAACTGTAATTCAAAGCTTCGACCAATTTCAAAGTGAATATTGCGATATGAAAGGGACCAACTTTTCGATTCAAGTTCTCAATATTTATCACCTATTTCTACCTGAATTGAATAAGGCATGGACAATTCATGAATTGTGTATGAAAATAATAAGGAAATACGGAATGCTGGAATGCGATATAACAGAAGTATTTACAGCAATATTACTGTTCAATACAATCTTCCTATCACCTCTGTAGAAGCTGAAAGATCTTTCAGCAAATTAAGAATAATATAAAATAATTTGCGGAACACTATGAGTCAAGCTCAACTGCGACATTTATGGCTTATACCTATCAATTGAAAATGAAGCTGCATCAAGTCTAGATTTGAGGAAGTCATTGAATCTTTCGCAAAGACTAGGTCTAGAAAGAGGTTGTCAACATATTTTTTTCCGAAGGAATAAATGACTTCAAATCTAGACTTGACCTCTGGGTTCGAATCCCCAATAATCAATTGGAATTAATTCCTCGAATAGTTTATTCTTATTGTGATTTCACCAAATAATCTAACGTATCAATAAAAAAAATAAGGCTAGAAGGTCATAGTGACAATGACAATTTTTTTGTGAATATTTGTACATATAGTGAATATCTATAAAAAATGTTTTCAACGCCCTTTTTTTCATCCACATTAATAGAATGAATTTAATATACCTACTCAAATACATAAATAACAACATAATTTATTCAAGTATATTCCTCAACTGTACCTTAAGTAAGTAACTTTGCTTCTTCGAAGTATTTATATTTTGACTCGAAAACAATTCATTAAGGGGCCCCTCTTCGATTTTTGCACCAGGGCCCCGGACTATCTAGCTACGCCACTGCATAGAGGTCGTAGTAATTACATATTTATCAAAATGTTTGTTTACTTTGGGAAAATAATGAATTTGAGAAAATATGTATTACGTGAATTCAATAAAAATGTTTTCTCTGTTAATACTGGGAATAATTAACGTATATGAACATGGTTGGAAGACTCAGTCAGTTATGCTATTCTCTTGTACGGAAATTAAAAATCGAATGTTGAAATTTTACTAAAAAATAATGGACAGAATAGTCTGTTACTTTGTGATAGTTCATTCGACAAAAGAATTCCCCACTCTTCAAAATTCTCAAGGAATAAGCCTACAGAAGACATTTAAATACCTTTTTGCACAACTTGAAGTACTCCAGTATGAATATGTAGTAGTACTACAAAACCTTTGTCACAGTTAAACCGTTAAAGAACTAACTTCACAAAGTTAAAAAAAGTAAGTAGAAATTAGCTTTGGCAACGTCTCTGAGAATTATTTGACATTTCACGAGTACCAACCTGCGTCAGTTTCAAGCTTAAAACTTGATAAACCGAAATCATGGCCAACCGGGATACATTATAAAAGTGAATGGAGTATATGTAGCATATGTCCAACATTCTTAGATTAAAATTAAGAAATGTGTACTTGGATGGGGTGGAAGAAAACAGAATAAAAACTATGATAGTATATCAATGAATATTAATAGTATTTTGGCTTTATTATGATGAACAGGTCTTTTGCTATTGACATATGTATACTACATGGTTCCTGTTTGTATTCCTTGTAAATGAATAAATAAATTACATTTATTAATTCCAATTTATTTCCTCAGATATACCTCATCAAAGTTTTCATGTTCTTGGAAACATGTTCTTGATCCAGAGAGCGAAATTCCAATGCATGCTTGTTTCTTTCCTGTTTCATTCCAAGTTGATCATACAATTTAGCCTGAAAAGAAATATTTGTGGAAAAATGATAATGTATTTTTCTAATTCTTCAAAAAATCACTACAATTTTGCAATATGAGGCAAATGATGAAGTCTGCAAAAATATGTTATCATTTTTAATATTGATGTCCATATTGCCGTCTACATGTGGAAGCTTCATAGTACTTTCCTGCACATGTCAGTTTGCACCATAAGCCATGTTCGATTAAGATTATGAGCCGCAATTCATAACTTCGCGTCGCTTTCTACTGATTCACTCAAGTTGCGCCTGTGGGACTGCATGCTTCCTCTGTGGCGATCACACTTCCTGACGTAGACTAATTTGTTGATGCTGAAGCTTTGTGAAGCCCAAGTGTCCAGTTGGTCCAAACGAATGAGATGTATGTATTTGATTTCACAGATATATGAAACAGTTCCGTCCATATAGACCAGTCCAATGAACTGTCAAGATCAGCTGTTTAAGTGACTGCTGGGAGCAAACAAACCGATTGTTTACTGTGTGTTTTTCACGCAATTGCTTCATTTTTGTCGTATAAAAGCATGCTACTATTTTGTTGTGTGGTTAATTGGGGAAGTAGAAGACGTCTTGGCATTATGAAATTCTATAAACTTTCTATTTGTTATTTGTTTGCTCCCAGCAGCCATCTTGAAAAGGTGATCAGCTGTTTTGTTGGAGTGGTCTATAGATAGATTATAATTTATAGAACCATTCTAAGCAATGTCAGAGATATTACTTTTTTTTAGTGACTAAGATTATGTTCAGTTGAAGAAATATATAAACACAACTACTGGGAGGTAGGAGCTCTTGAATGCTTGTTCAAATTCGTAGCTAGCGTCACCTATCCAAGTACTGAATTCACTCAAAATCCAGATAAAAACAATTTCCCAATGTTACAATGGCACAAAGATCCGATTTTTTGAGTAACAAATTTCATCTATTTCATTGATTAACATGAAAAATTTCAGCAAAACCATAGTGCCGATTTTGCCAATAACCTTTTTATTTTCAGCTCAAAATTCCACAATTGCTGGCATTTGAACCGAATCAATCAAAAAACTTGTAGGAATGCTTCAATAATTTTAAATATTTATCAATAAAGGAAACTCACCTGCAAATAAACAACATCTTTCACTCTGGAATGGGCTTCAACCCTCTTGAAGAGATCTTTTACTTCATCTAGAATATGTATCCTCTCTAATATAATTTCAGCCCTTTCTTGTTTATTTGCCAATCTTTCAGATTCAGCAGTTAAAGCTTTGATGTAAAATAACCAACATTTTGCTCTATCATAGCAACCTCCATGTGCTAATATCTGGGTCATACATTTATCCAAATTTTCAAGTGATTGTTTTGCCATTCCCATATCTAGCTGCATGTTGGCCATAACAAGATGAACCACTGAGGTATAATAATCTAGTTTGTATTTTCTTGTTTCACTGAGTATTTCATTCAGACTAATCATTATTCCTAAAAAGTTTGAACTGAATATATCTCATACAGGGGAGAGTGTGTATCAAATAGCCATGTGATGTTTTCGTACTATCGTTTATAGTTTGATTCTTCACTTAGAGCGATTCAGTGATGCAAAGTAATGAGTAGAATATAGATGCATAGAAACCCTGTCGTAACGACTCCTAACTAAAAATTGTGACCAAATATTGTAGATCAAATAGGGAGCTCTAGATTGAAGAACGATACCTAGTTCCGGCATTATCCGCAATATTTGCGATCGTGGCGCTATTGCGGCAATGGAAAATAGCGGGACCCCTTTAGGGAGAAATGAAAAGTAGGACACCATCATAGATTTTCGATCGACAAGAAAGTCTCAAACAAAATACATATAATCATTGCCAACACCAACTTTTCTATTCATCTATAGTAGAAATAAACTATGACTGAGTGTCTTTGAGTTCAAAAATCACATTGGCTCTTTCAAAACATGGCACTTTCATACACACTCTCCGTTTACGATCTGGCATAAAATAATGCCAATAATAATTATATAAGCATAGAATGAAACAGTCATAAGCAATCGATAATCAAGTATTCAATCACCACTATACTTTTAACAACTATCCACTAGAGGTCTGCAGGATGAGAGAATATTCTGCACAAATCATCGATTTTCCGCCTGTCCCTAAATCATCATTAGCATACACCCAATGTACTCACCTGGAGGTAAAGAATCATCCAAATCACTAGCAAATTCTATTTGTGCTAATAGTAACTTAGCTCTGATATACTGATATCCTTTGAACTCATGTTTATTGTTTTCCTTATACCTATCAAAAATCAAAGCTATGAATTTTCTTGCTTCTCTATGATCCTCTTTATAGAGGAATAATTCTGCAAGGCGTAAGTACGATTCCCATTTGTCCACTATCAAAATCCTCTTGGCAGCAGCTTCGGCCTCCACCCATTGCTCATGATATAAAGCTCTATGGAAGTAAAATAAATTTTCACATAGCATCCATATTCTGCAGTTAGGTTCATCTGGAAATCTGAATAATCGATTAGTTAATTACAGAAATGCTTGTATAGAGGTGGTTGGAGTTGAACAATGCTCTTTGATAGAACAGAATGATTAGTTCCAGGTCGATTTAATCCAACTCAGTAAAAGTGAATTCGAATTTAAGTAAATTTTAAGGAAGAAAATACATCTGGGTGGTTTTTCTAAGAACCCTTGGGGAAAAAGATATATGAATTTATGACTTAAAGAGTGATGAGTAAAACCCGAACCGTACTCATTGTTAAATCTGATATAATAATGTCTACTGAAGACAGAATCAGTAGACTCCAAGGAAAACCAAGAAGGTGTGAAATTTTACGGAACAAGATATAATTCACTCACCTTCGTTTGATAAAATTCAAGACACAATATGCCAAATTATACTTTCCCTCTCCCAGAAGATGCATAGCCACATTACAAATAGATAAACAAAAGGGCTGTCCATAATGAGCCTTGGAAGGTTTCATATTACCTATATTCAGGTACAAATTAAGATGACTCCACAAAGAAGACATCTCAGGTTTTCCATAAAATTGCCATAGACTAGATTTTATAGCATAACTATTTGATATCAAATCCCTATCATTATGTTGGTAATATGTTATGTCAGCTTTATCAAGGGCCTGGAATATGTCTGAATGAAAAAAAAAGTTATGTAACCTGCAAAAAGATAAGCAGCAATTTCCTAGCCCTAGTTTTTTACATTACATTACTCTTTTTCTTAAATGTTTTTAATACTTACATCTAGAATTTCTGAAGGTGGATATGAACATAAAGAAGAAATCTTCAAACAGTTTTGGATTGTGGTCGTAGGTCTATAAGACATACTGAGGCTGAAACTACTCAGAAGAGAGTGTTCAGTGACTGTATCATTCTGTGTAATTATGAGTCTATGAAGCCAAGCCATAGCATGTTGAAGGCACAAATTATCATTCGCATCCTGAGATAATTTAATAGCTTCTTTCAAGGATGCTAGGGTCTCATCTCTAAAGAGTTATAGAAGACTATTATGTTTTCAAAATATTAATTTTTCATTTGATTTCAGTTAAACTTACGGATGATTGAAATGATAATGGAGAACTGCAAGATTAAGAGCGGCATATCTACAAAGTTTAGGTTTCTCGTCATTATTTTTCGTATCTTCCATATGATTCAAATCAAAGCAACCATAAAGACTTTCTAGTGCACCACAATATTCCTTCACTCTGAGATAATTTAAATATGCAAGAAAATGCTGTAAAAAGAATATTAGTTAGAATTACCAATATAGTATAATTATGGTCCGTACAGTGCATCCCATTTTGGGTGAAACAGCCAGGTTTCTCGCTTGTTATTCGAAATAGAGCCTTGAGGTTTTCACGTTCCTGTCTTACTTTTTTGTGAAACACAAGTTAGCCTAATCAGATTTTGCATACCTGTTTCCGTTTATGAGATACAGGGCGATTTTGGAAATTGATACTTTTTGGACCTCTCCTTCGTCTCCGAAGTTATTAGAAAAAATGCGGAGCTAAAAACTACGTCTGATACAGAATTCTACGTAGAATCCAGTGGCGTACTCAATTTTTTTTCGGGGTATGGTTTCGAAGATACGACACAACCTTATATTTTTTCAATGGACCAGCCTGTATTTTATTACTTCGTTGAATTCGTAGTTTTCCCCTATTCCCCTTCAAAATGATGTATAATACTATACAGGTTTGGAACAGTGGAACTATTTAGAGGGGCACTACAGGGCATCTAGAAGCGTTGTAGAATCAGGGTGGATTAAATGAGAAAACAGTTGCGTTATTCAAGGATGATCGTGTTGGTCTTAACAGATCCAAAATATCTCTAGTTGTTCCAGAGATATCTTGAAAAACTTAAAATCGAGATTTTCTTTTTTTTTCCATAACTCATCTGATGCTGGAGATAACTTCAAGAAATTCGGTTTGTAGCCATTATCCAATATAACGATTATACTGGTGTTGTCAGTTTTTTCTATTCTCCATTGTTTCAGAGACGCGATTGTCAACTTTTTTTCTTATCGACGCCATATTGGTTTTCCTCGTGGAATGATGAAGAAAAAAATTACGAATTCAACAGTGTATCACACTCCACAAAAATATTGATTTCCACAAAAATATTGATTCCCACAGCTTGAATTAAGTTTTTGTTTAAACTTTATGAAATTATAGTAGGCTAATTGTCTGATATTCATAAAATAGAACGATCAGACAGGGTTCAATATTCCAAATTTGGGACAAGCACACTCAACTGCAATTCGGCACCTTTTGCGGAATTGCAATATTTCATGAGGACTTGGCCCAAACTGCGGTCATTGGACGGACCCTGCACTCGCTGACTAGCATTAAGTAATTAGGTAGTGAGGTAGTTTTAGGTTCCATATAAATAGATGTACGAATATGTAATGAACGATTCTTCAGTTCCTTCTTAGTTAATTAACTACACTGAAACAGTCAACTGAGAGTGAAACTTACAACCTCACCTATCTCTTACATGGTCCTTCAAGCCGGATCCGGTCCGAAGGACCATGGTCCTTCGAGTTGAATAAGAAATCCAGCGCTGTGAAAATACACTTCTCTGCAACCAGCCAACGAAGAATCCGAGCTTCAACCACTCCAGACGAGGAACAGAGAATCCACAGAGCAAAGGAAAATCCAGCTTCACGACAAAGGGACAAATACCGGCATCCACAGTCTGCAAAAGCCATCCAGCTCCACGACAAAGGAACAAATACCGACATCCACAGTCTGCAAAAGCCAAGGAATCCGACGCCTAGTGATTTCCCGCCCAAGGAACAACAAAGAAGCCAACCTTTAAGATAACTAGGAATATCGTACGGAAAATCGACGTCCACGTCCACAGACGTCCCGAACTAAGATGTGAAGATCCAATAACTTTCAACTGAGGATCACTCACGGCCCACCCGTTCATACAACGTGGACAACAAGAAAAACAACAGCAGCTCAGCAACATGGAGTCCAAAGGCACGCACCAAAGGACAATCACAGAAGTTTGCTACTTCAATGGTCATCTAGGAGAATTCTTCACACCTGATGAAATCCAGGACATAATTCAAGAGGCCAATTCGAAGCTGCCTTCCACTATGTCCATCGACAGACATCGTTTCGAGCTGAGGGAAATGTAAAAGATTGTGAGAGAACAAGAATGTTCGAAAATACCATGCATTCTTATTCACATTAACAGACATCATTTCGAGCTATAGAAAATGTAAAAGATTGTGAGAGAACAAGAATGTTCGAAAATACATATAATATATACATATACTAGCTGGCCCGGCGAACTTTGTTCCGCCCTAATGATACTTACGGTGGATTTCACAAATCCACTCTGATTTTTGAACTGTCAAATGTTTCCATGGATATGAGCTATCACACAGAACAGATACACAAAAATAAAATGTCATAATATGTCAATCACTAATAATGGCAATTTTGGATTCAGTTATTTCCGCAAATATATTAATTACCTAAATAGAAATTCAAAAACGTTTCAAAAATTACGAGGAAAGATGAGAACTGACAATTCACGATTGAAACTGATCACCAAAATCCGATTTACTTGAAATTTCGATAAAAATTCACTGTGATATTCAACCGCTTTTGATCTGATAATAGCCTTTCATGGTACTATAAGCCCTATGTAAATTACACGGTAATGGATGTCATATGTTCTTTTTTCGACCATTACAAATCACGATGACCGAAAGCTCGAAAAAAGAACAGATGACATCAATCGATGGCCGCGAAAGCCTCAACAAATTCATCGTCATTTAATTGTGATAATGTCAAATATAGTACCTTCAGGATAACGTTATTTGGAATAAATAAAACTATAAAAATAACTAATAATAATCAGTCATAATGTAGAATAGCGCCATCTGAAGTGGTAAGAACGAAACTTTTCTCATATCTCAACGAAATCTAATCATTTTAGACACCTGTACTCCTAAGCTAAGACATTTTGGTTTTGCCCAACAGCACAGTGTTGTAAGCAACTCAAATTACACACTATTACAGTGACTATAGAGGGAATATAGTCACTGTACACACTATTTGTTTATATCGCCATCTAACGCGGAGAATATCAAAGTACCAACGAAAAAGCGGTAGCGTAACTGTAACTGTAGCGACATCTAGTGGCCTTACTCAAAAGGAAGAAAAATGAACAGATGACATCAATCGATGGCCGCGAAAGCCTCAACAAATTCATCGTCATTTAATTGTGATAATGTCAAATATAGTACCTTCACGATTACGTTATTTGGAATAAATAAAACTATAAAAATAACTAATAATCATCAGTCATAATGTGTGAATAGCGCCATCTGAAGTGGTAAGAACGAAACTTTTCTCATATCTCAACAAAATCTAATCATTTTAGACACCTGTACTCCTACGCTAAGACATTTTGGTTTTGCCCAACAGCGCAGTGTTGTAAGCAACTCAAATTACACACTATTGCAGTGACTATAGAGGGAATATAGTTACTGTACACACTATTTGTTTATATCGCCATCTAACGCGGAGAATATCAAGGTACCAACGAATAAGCGGTAGCGTAACTGAAAGTGTAGCGACATCTAGTGGCCTTACTCAAAAGGAAGGAAAGCATTTCCTGTAAAAGTGAAATGTTCATCGATTTTTTCAAAGTTTTATTGTATTTTATAAAAACCAGACCGTAGACGAATCCATATATGAAGTTTCATAACAAAAAGTCCATCCGATCTCGAGTTATAAATGGTGTAACCAACATCTTTCTTTTATATATATAGATTCTTGTGTGTTATTATGTATCACACAAAAAATTAAATATGTTATTTTTTTTAATATCACGGGTTTGGTCTTGAGAGAGCCGGGCTTGTACAAGAAGCCAAGACTGTTCTCAGGAGCTAGTTAAGAACGTTCTAACAATACGTGTGGTCGCCAGAATAACCTCCTTCTGAGCTTGGCTGATTAGGCTGTTGTTGAGTTCTAAATGCTTTGTGTTTTCCACTAAGTGGGTCTCAACCAAGCCATTAACCGATATTATAAGCGGGAGCATTGAGGTTTTCTTAAGTCCATAGATCTCCTTAAGCTAGAATGCGAGATCATGGTATTTGGTCAACTTTTCGGTGTAAGCTCGTGCTATATTCTCATCGGCAGGCACCGTAACGTCGATTATCTGGTCAGATCTCTCATTCTTGTTGAAAAGAACTATATCCGGCCGGTTGTGTCCCAATACAGCTTGAACCTCTCGTTTTCCAGAACGTCACGTGGTTGGTAAGTATGCTGTTTCCCGTGATCTTGTATCAGGCCTGCCATTTTTGCGAGTTCCCTATGGTATATCGTTGCCATAGCATTATGGCGTTCCGTGTAATCTCTAGGAGCCAGTATCGAACACGAGGACGTGACATGTTGTATCGTCTCCTGAGCTTTCGAGCACTTCCTACACGAGTCCGTCGGTATATTGCGACCCGTTATCCTCTCAATATAGGCTCGTGTTGGCACCACCTGATCTTGGACAGCCACGATCCTTCCCTCTGTCTCAGGGAAAAGATATCCTTGTTTAAGGTAAGTGAGCGACTCTGATTTTATGATGTTATCTGATTTCAAATTTCCAGGATATCTGCCATGAAGTGCTTTACTGTGCCAGTCCTCTGAAAGCTGTTCGAGTGATGGTCCTTTCAAATCTATCGAGGATCTAGCCAACTGCAGAGCAGAGGACCCATCTGCCTGGGATATCGTCCGGTAAAAAGGTAGGTTTTTTGATCTGAAAAAGTCTCTCATCTGTAACACTATTCTGTTGTGTGTTATCTGCAGGTTTTGAAGCCCTCTTCCTCCCTCATGTCTGCTCAAATAGAGTCTGCTAACCGATGAATGGGGGTGGTGGACTCCATACCTAGTGAGCAGCTTCCTCGTCTGGACATCCAGTGCTTGCAACTCCGCAGTTGTCATATATAGTACCTTCACGATTACGTTATTTTAAATAAATAAAACTATAGAAATAACTAATAATCAGTCATGATGTGTAAATAGCGCCATCTGAAGTGGTAAGAACGAAACTTTTTCATGTCTCAACGAAATCTAATCATTTTAGACATCTGTACTCCTACGCTAGGACATGTTGGTTTTGGCCAACAGCACAGGGTTGTAGGAAACTCAAATTACACACTATTGCAGTGACTATAGTGGGAATACAGTCACTGTACACACTATTTGTTTACATCGCCATCTAACGCGGAGAATATCAAATGAAATATCTACGAATGAGCAGTAGCGTAACTGTAAATGTAGCGACACCTAGTGGCCTTACTCAAAAGGAGGAAAAGCATTTCCTGTATAAGTAAAATTTTCATCGATTTTTTCAATGTTTTGTTGTATTTTATAATAACCAGATCGTAGACGAATCCATATACAAAGTTTCATAACAAACAGTCCTATCGATCTCGAGTTATAAATGGTGTAACCATCATCTTTCTTTTATATATATAGAGATTAATATCACAATAAACATTCACACTAAATCTAATTTGACGCCTTGACTCATATTTGCACTGTTGTAAATTTGTAATCGTGAAATTTATGTTTTCTTAAAATTTTTGATACACCTCTCTGTGACATACCACATTCCCTAGCGATTGCAGTTGTGGAAGTTTCGGGATTCATATGAACTTAGGCAAGCACATTAACTTCATTATGTGCAGCGGTTATGTGGTACTTGCATCTCCTTTTTCCCAATCTACCATTTTCCCTCATACATCGGTCCAGTTTTTGGAAAATGGTACGATATGGCTGCATTCGTTCCGGATATTGTTGCAAATAACTTTCAGATGCTATCTGGAGGAGTTTCTATGCGCGTATGTAAGTATCAAGTATGTCTTGTTTTTTATAAGCTTTTATTTAGTTTCACCTGCCCCGGTGTCTGTCTGTAATCAAATCTTGCAAGTTAAATATGACACACTTCTAATCGCCCGATTGATTTGAAATTTTGCAGGTGTACCTAATTCTGGTGACAATGCATCATGAAATATTTTTTATAAAAAATCAAAATGGCGGATGAGTTTTGTAATTATAATCCGATGCCATTCAAAATTAGTATCTGGGGGTAAACAAAAATGGAGGTGGGCAGGACATGCCGCAGGATTCGTAGATGGGAGATGAACGAAGAAACTTATCGAGTGGAGACCTAGAACCGATAAGAGAAACCAAGGACGACCTGCAAATTGGATCACGGAGGCCTATGTCCGACAATGGACGAGTGAGGCTGTATGATGATGATGAAGCGAACAAAGATAATACACTCATCACTAACACTTACACGAAAAACAAAACACAAACCTAGGTACTGTTATGGTTCAAAATATCTTTTCAAAATTCAAAGTTTATTTCGATTTATTGAGGCCAAATTAGAACTGAAAGATTTAGATAAATTTATTTTGAAGTTTGTACATAGATTGAGGATTCTGTGAATAGTTATAATTAGATTAGGAAAATCAAGGATGTGGAAGAAGTTTGAAGGATGAAAACCAAGGAGATGGGAGGAGATTGAATTGAAAAATTAGATAGAAAAGTCAAGAAAGAAATTGGGGAAAAATATAAATGGAATGAAATGATTTAAAATTGAAGAACGAATCAGAATTGACGTGATCAGAAATAACGAATTGATAAATAAGAACATTGATACTTGGAGAAAGGAAGATATATGAAGCGAACGAAGAGACTGATTTTGATGTGAAGTTACATGTATTGAACGCAACCTTGACTAGAGGATCATATACGGACAATAATATTAGATAAGTAGTTTTATAATAGAGGTAGAATAAGTTGTTTATTGTTGAATTCGAATTAGAAGTAAAATTAATATTAAATATTAATTTATGTAAGAAATACCTACCTGTATATCTCCTGTTCAAGTTCAATGGCTTTGCGCGATGAATTAGGTCAATCAGTTCAATGACTGTATGAATGTGCAAATCGACAGAGTCGACATAATTCATTCTTGATTCCATTTATTGTATGTAAGACTTACTGAGAACATTGTAATCCAAATTTTATCATTGTGAATAATAACATTGAATGTTATTTCTTTGATTTACAGGTAAGATCAATATTCTTGCATTTAATTGTATTTTTGTATAAAATAATAAATTCTTTGATTTACAGAGAAACAATTCTTGTTTTATTCGAACCAACAAAAAGGAACTTGGTGAACCCGAAATAAATCCAAACAAAACATTATAAAACAACATTCCCGTTGTGAACCACAATGGACAGACTGAAGTTTACATTCAAGGTGCTAGAAGCCTCGGATGGAAAATCCAACGTATTATGTGTAACCAGAGTCACCACACAGGATGGACATGCATTCAGAATTCCACAGGAATATATGAGGGCAGCATATCACGAGGAGCTGATTAAGACGGCTATGTTCAATAAGGTGAAGAAGGCGCTAAAACAAAGGAATCAAATGAGACAAGTGTGGGTTAGTTTAACCGAAGAATTTAAGGACGTTTATTTTGATAAAGAAGGTAATTTGCAATCTAATGATGAATATTTAGAAGAAGTAATTGGGGAACAAAATACTACTAGTGAAGTGGCTACCAATGCAGCAGAATAACCATTAGTCAAACTTTTAGAAGAACTGCTCGGAAAAAAACAAGTAAAATCAGAAGAAAAAAATATTGGAAAATTGGCTAAAGAATTCACAATTGAAAATTTTGATGGTAAAAATTCAAACGCAAATCAATGGATAACTGAGTTTGAAAAAGAATGTGAACGATTCGAGTTAACAAGCGATAATAAAAAAATTTAAATTTTAAAATCTTTTATGGCAAAGGGGGCGGCAGATTGGTATAGTTGTACACTCCTCAAGCTTACAATTGAAGAAAAATGGGAAACGTGGAAAGACAGTTTTTGCAACACATTTGCTAGTAAAGGTTGGTCTCCAATAAGATATGCGTTAGCTTTTAGATATCAAATGGGTTCCTTAGTAGAATATTCTATAAAAAAAGAAAAACTTTTATTACAAGTGAGAAAAACTATTGATAATGAAACATTAATAGATTTAATTGCTATGGGCTTGCCAAATTACATCATTGATAGAATTGATAGGGAAAAATTAAGAAAGACTGAAGACCTACATAATGAAATAAGTAAATTACAACATTTAATTTATAAGAAAAATTCAGAAATGCAAAAGAGTAGACTAAACACAAAAGAGAAAAGTGAGAATAAAATACCTTGTAAAATATGTAAAGAAAAAGGAAAAGGAACACGTTTTCATTCTGAGGATGAATGCTGGTTCAAAAATCAGGAAGATAAAAGTAATAGGGTTAGGCAAGTGAACAATTTATCTTTAGATGTAGAACTTAGTGATGAGGATCCAAAAAACTAATTGTGCCACCATTAATTGAACTCCAAATTAAATTAAATGATACGTTAGAAATACCTGCTATTTATGACCCAGGTTCAAATGTTACATTAATAAATTCGAAATTGATAAACTTAAAATCTAAAGGTAATGAAATAAGGAAAACAAACTTAAGAACAATTAATGGTGTTTATGAAACAGATGGGTTAATTAAAATAAAAATCCAGATTTTAAATACAGAAGATTACATGAATGTGTTCATAATTAATAACGAGAATTTCAAACATGACTTTCTTATAGGATTAGATTGTATAAAGAAATTCAAATTGATACAAAATGAAAAATTAGAGATAGAACAAAAAGTTTCCGAATCTAATAAAATAATAAATGAGTATGAAATTAATTTTAATGAACATATCGAAGTAGATACCTTCAATGTCTCAACAAATCACTTGAATCGTCATGAAGAAAAAATAATTATGAATCTAATAGACCGATACAAAAATATATTTGCAAAAGATGAATATGATATAGGCACTGTAAAAGATTACGAAGCCAGAATAGATCTTATAATAAATAAGCATTGCAGTAAAAGACCATATAGATGTACAATCGAAGATAAGAAAGAAATAGAAGAGCAGATTTCAGAATTACTCAAAAGAAACCTGATAGAGGAATCATACAGCCCATTTTCTGCTCCAGTAACGTTGGCTTATAAAAGAGATGAAAACAAGAAATCGCGATTGTGCGTAGATTTCAGAGACTTAAATAAGATAATAGTCCCTCAATCGCAACCTTTTCCACTTATTGAAGATCTAGTGATAAAAACAAGAAATTGCAGATATTTTTCAAAACTTGATATAAATTCCGCATTTTGGTCCATTCCTCTTCGAATTGAAGATCGAAGAAAAACAGGCTTTGTGACCCAAGAAGGCCATTTTCAATGGACTTGCCTACCATTTGGATTAAAAACATCACCGGCTATCTTCCAAAGAATTTTAAGCAATATAATAAGAAAAAATAATTTATCAAACTTTACAGTCAATTACATAGATGATATATTAATATTTTCAAAATCTTTCGAAGAACATATAGACCATCTATCAAAACTATTAGATGCAATTATGAGGGAAGGGTTCAGATTGAAGCTGTCTAAGTGTACATTTGCACTGGACTCTGTTCAATATTTAGGCCATATAATTAAACACAACTCAATTTCTCCGATAAAAGATAATTTGATCTCCATAAGAAATTTTCCTGTGCCCGAGAATAAGAAAAATGTTCGACAATTTTTAGGAAAAATCAATTTTTATAATGAATATTTACCGAAGATTTCACTAATTTTGGACCCACTGCATAACTTATTGAGGAAAGGACAAGAATTTGTTTGGTCGGAAGACTGTCAAAAAGCCTTTGAATACATGAAAAATTTCCTCTGCACTCAACCAGTTTTAGCTATCTTTGATCCAGACTTACCAATACACATATACACAGACGCAAGTTTAAAAGGCCTAGGTGCAGTATTAAAACAGCCACAACTAAACGAAAATCCGAAAATTGAAAAACCAGTGGCATATTTTTCAAGGAAGTTAAATGAATCACAAAAAAGAAAAAAAGCAATTTACTTAGAATGTATAGCAATAAAGGAATCTGTAAAGTATTGGCAACACTGGCTTATAGGCAAACATTTTAAAGTATTTTCAGATCACAAACCGCTCGAAAAAATGAATATAAAAGCAAGAACGGATGAAGCAATTTACAATTTACTTAGAATGTATAGCAATAAAGGAATCTGTAAAGTATTGGCAACACTGGCTTATAGGCAAACATTTTAAAGTATTTTCAGATCACAAACCGCTCGAAAAAATGAATATAAAAGCAAGAACGGATGAAGAATTAGGTGATCTCACCTACTATTTATCACAGTTTGATTTTGAAATAATATACCGTCCAGGTAAAGATAATTTGGAGGCAGACTGCTTAAGCAGAAATCCTGTATTAGAGCCCAAAGAAGATGAAGATAATGAATTAAGGATTGTAAACTTAATTAGTTTAGAAGATATTTTAGAGGATCAAAGGAAAAATAAAGAAATAGAACCAAACAAAAACAATCTAAATTATAAGAATAATTTGTGTTATAAAAAAGCAAGAAATAAAGATAAAATTTTCTTATCAGAAGAATTTAGTAAAAAATTGATAGAAGACACACATAAGAAGTTTTGTCATATTGGAATAAACCAAATGAAAAATAAAATACTGCCGTATTATACAGCAGAAAACATATCAGAAAATATAAAGAAAACCTGTATATGTTGTGAAGTATGTATACAAAATAAATCAAGAAGGCAAGACAAAATTGGTTTAATGTCACATCTGGGTCCCGCAAGAAAACCTTTTGAAATAGTCTCCATAGACACAATAGGTGGATTCGGTGGCTCAAGATCCACAAAAAAATATTTACATCTCCTAGTTGATCACTTCACTAGATATGCTTACATACTAACATCAAAAACACAAAATGCAAATGATTTCATTAAATTGACAGATAATGTACTAAAAGATCACGATATTCAAATACTTCTAACAGACCAATATCCAGAGATAAATTCAAAAGATTTCAAAAATTTCTTGGAAAAAAGAAGGGTCACAATGGTTTTTACAGGAGTTAATGCACCATTTTCGAATGGTTTGAATGAAAGACTGAACCAAACTTTGGTAAATAAGATGAGATGCGCAATCAATGAAGAAAAAAATAAGTATGGATGGACAACCACAGCACATAATTGTATAAATCAATACAATGAGACCGAGCACACAGTAACAAAATTTAGTCCGAAACATTTGTTGAGTGGTGAAGATACTTCAGTATTACCAAATGAACTGAAAAAGGATAAAAATTATAATCAACTGGAAAACGATAGAAAGACTGCACTTGAAAACAGTATAAAATATTATGAATACAATAAGAGATTATATGACAAAAATAGAAAAGGATATGACTTCAAAGTAGGAGATTTGGTATACGTTGAAAATGGTAACCGAATGAATAGAAAAAAATTAGACGTGATTAGAATCGGACCGTACAAGATTTTATAAAAGATATCAAACTCAATGTACGAAGTAGACATAGGCCACAAAAAGTTAGAATCAAATTTATTCCATATTTCAAAATTAACTCCATCTCCTAATATATCAGAGATGGAAACCGAAGTGTAATATTATGTATATAATGTATATTTTATATAACTTTGTAGGTAATGTATTGTAATTTCACATCAAAATTTTTGGGGAAAAATTTTTTTCCGAAGGGGGGAGATGTAAGAAATACCTACCTGTATATCAGAGGTATGAAACTGAAGTACAAAATTGGGAAGCAGCTTTTGATTGGTTGCCACCTAACATGGCCGCCAAGCATGCGCAGAACTTGTAGTGCTGGTGGCCGCCGGCCGGTGCCAACTGTCACTACTGTCAGTCAGTTTTTGTTTACTTTTGCCTGGTGATGAATGTGGGATTTGATTAAGTTTGATTTGAATATATCTAAAGTGAAATCATTCGAGAACCTGGATATAAGATTTAACGTAAGTTTCTTCTGATTGACATGATAAAGTTTATTTGAAAAAAAGAAATTATGTATTTCAGATCTCTTGAGCCCCCTATTGTAATCGAAGATTGAAAAACTCCGAAATTTAATTCAAAGAATGTTTGCATGGAGTTAGCTTGTTTCTCGATGTATGCAGGTAAGTAGTCAGGTAAGTATTTATCCATACATAGTTAACATATACATAGTTACATTGGTAAAAGTTTCGTTCCTAGCCTAGTTAACTGTTTTCTTAGTTTAATCTTATGCTTCTGATTCCTCAAATATGTCTGGAAGTACAGTGAAGTCGTCATCTGCTCTTAAGATTTCTTATTCTTGTAAATATCCGTCCTGCAATAGGGGGATCAGAAGATATTAGGATTTGAAGATTTGGGTTCCTTGGGTCGAACATCTAACCCAGCAAATCATGCTCTGGTTTTTATGATAAGGGGCATCCAAAAAAATTTCAAAATTCCTGTTGCATATTATTTCTCCAAAGATAGTGTGAAATCCTGTAATTTAAAACTTCTAATAGAAATAATTGAGGAATTACAAGCACTAGGATTGAACATTATAGCAACAGTTTGTGACCAAGGCAGTGCGAATAAAACTGCCTTGAATTCCTTAGTTTCAGAAACCACCGATGAAAAACCATCACCCTTCCACTTTGTGGTAAATGGACAGCGAGTTTTCACAATATTTGATGTTCCTCATCTTTTAAAGTGTACTCGTAACTCCATTATTGATGGAAAATTAGAGTTTGAGAAAGGGAAGTTTGCTTGTATGTACCATATAAAGCAAGCATTTCTTCTCGATAATTCTAATAGGTTGTATATAGATGCTGCACTAAATTGACAGAAAATGATTTTAATTTTTCAGATTCCTACATGAAGATGAAGGTGAAAGTGGCTGCCCAACAACTAAGTCACTCTTTAGCAGCAGCAATAGAGAAATTTTGTGCATCGGGGTTTTTGCAGACAACCGCTTTACATAGTTCGCAGTTACATGATCCAGGGTTTGAAGTGTTCTTTGCTTGTGTACATAAATAGGAACTTCTTTTGAATGTTATATTCACAAAATAATATTTCTATTGGACACTGTGATATCTTGTAGCATAGCATAATTTCCTAATTCGAAGAATTTTTTTTCTTTTGTTACTGGTTGCATGTTGCATGTTTATATGTTGCAAATATGAATGAATCGTTTCTTTCATAACTTGTTTTTTCCATATTTTTCTATTAATGTCATTCCATATTTTTCGACTCTGTGATATCTTGTGATATAGTTATCAATTTGATGATTTTATTTATATTTCTAGTTACCGTTTGCTTTTTTCTAGTGTATATAAGCATAAATTCCTTTTTTATTACCTCTAAAATGTTTTTTTTGCGACTGAGCTTTTGGACCATGATATTATGTTAATGTTCATTTTGTGCAATATTAAAATGATATTTTTTTTTTCAATTCTATTTCCAAAGTGCCTCAGGTTGTCATTAATTCAAAAACTAATGTTATGTTGTATATTTGCAAATATTCATTATTTTATACAAGCCTCCTGTTTCTGAAAAAATGACAATGATTTTATTCATAAAGCAGGAAGCTGGCATAAATTTCACTAACATGTGAGACAAGTTATTAAATTAAATAATTATAATAATTTAAAGGTTTTCACAAGTATTGTAATAATAATTTTTATGTAGGTGTTTATTACTCATGTTGAAAATAAAATTAATTCAATAAATTGATTAATCAACATTCTTGTTTTCATAATTTCCCGCTTTCATTCAAGTGTAAACAAACAGAAGAGATTCAAATCCTATTTGAATATTCCCGCCTTACCCCCTCTACTTGGCCACCTAACATGGCGGCCAATTTTGTTGTCATCGTTTAGTTGGGAGTTTGCATTTCTAATATTTGGTGTTCTGTGCTGTATATCTCCTGTTCAAGTTCAATGGCTTTGCGCGATGAATTAGGTCAATCAGTTCAATGACTGTATGAATGTGCAAATCGACAGAGTCGACATAATTCATTCTTGAATCCATTTATTGTATGTAAGACTTACTGAGAACATTGTAATCCAAATTTTATCATTGTGAATAATAACATTGAATGTTGTTTCTTTGATTTACAGGTAAGATCAATATTCTTGCATTTAATTGTATTTTTGTATAAAATAATAAATTCTTTGATTTACAGAGAAACAATTCTTGTTTTATTCGAACCAACAAAAAGGAACTTGGTGAACCCGAAATAAATCCAAAGAAAACATTATATTTATATCTAAATTTTTCAATTTTGAGTTGGACCCTCAATTGAGAGAAAGAGTTTACTGGGAATAGCGAGATTCAAATTTTCTAATTAATTTGTTTGATTCCAAATTCATTTTATCCGTTATATAAAGACTCACATTAGGAATCATAACAGTACCTACCCAATAGCAACAAATAAATAATACAAATTTGATACAGAAGAAATACCCAATGAAATATTTATCATTGATGCAAATTTTCAACATTGCATAATATATTACTAATTAAACTGTTCAAATTGCTGTCCATTTTTCATAGTACCATTGAGTTTAAATATACATAGAGCTACCACCCCCTTGAACGATTTGACGCAAAAATTTTCAGCAGTTTACTATAATCAGTCGATCCATTTTGTCACTACTCATTTCTAGAAATCTGTAGAATATTTATTTTCCTCTAGTTCTATGAATCATAGGCAGAATTAATTATCGTTTTATTGCATCCAAAAAATCAGGTGTGATGAAATACTGAACATCCAATATTTCTTACGCCATTCCTGATCGTCATCGCATTCGGCTTTCTAGTTCAGCTACTTACCGCCAGATGCGGGAGGTAAAAATTTTTGCTTCTCTGAAACACACTTATCCATCTATGGACCGGTGAAGGAACTACACTAAATTCAGCTTCAAATTGTTGAACTGCGTTATGTCTCTATGTATATTTAAACTCAATGACAGTATATAAATGACAAACCTTTTCGATACGTCTGAGTGCATTCAGGGCCGGTATTATAAAAGAAATTCAACCGTCCGTTACGCCCAAATCGGCGGTCGACTGCAGTGGCTGCTCGTGACCACGTGAACTGGTGAGGCGATTATATATAAAAAAAAAATCTGATACATTGTGGTCGACTAGAAAAAAAAATTTCATCTAACTTCATCTAACATCTAACTAATAGAAAACAGTATTATGATGGCCATCAATGTTATTTGACATAAAAACGGTTATTTTTTCTTGAGAAATTCTCCAGAGGTGTACTCAGTAGTAGTTTCATCATCGGATTCAATTTGAGTAATGGAAGATGATAATTTCGCAGATTTCGCTCGATAAGGCAGTGAAATATTTCTTTAAAATTTCCCCTATTAATAGATGCCTCGGATTCATCGTGACCCTTAAAGCGAGTTCTTGGTTACCCTATATTAAAGTCGTATCTATTAGGTAAGTCATCATGAGTAAACGATTTTTTCTAACGTCTTCATTATACAAAACTTCCGTTTTCAACCAAAGTATCCGCGATTGTGGAACGGTTTTGAAAAATTCGTACGAAACCTCTAATGAATTTTGAATATGATATTTGGATGAATCGTGCATTTTAACGGATCTTGAAAAATTTTTGAATTCGTCATACCAGCCAGAAGTCTATATATTTTTAATTTTTCCTAACAATAAACAAGGCCAGCAGTATAAACGCTGCTTGAAAATACTTCCACAAATCCAGGTATGGGTCTCATTTCACGATACCTGAAGAGTGCGGGTATATTTTCGGCCGTCTTTCGTATCTTTAGAAAGACTACTTATCTGTGGGGTTGGTCTGCCAAACAGGAGAATTTCCCGGTTTTCTTCGTCACTTCGCCTTGAGAAAGGCGTTTCTATGAGGGACACTGGATTCATAATGAATATCAATTACACACTTAATTAAACTCCAACGAAAGTATTATCAGATTATCCAAGGAAATAATCGTCATATCTAACGATATTTTTTTTATACGCATCTCTCGGGAAAAGACTGAGCTTATAACACCTTTTCAAGAGTCCCGAGATGAATTAAGTAGAAAAGCTGTAACTCAACTGAGCATGAGCAGACGATGTTGCAGGGTGCAGGTGTACTACATAAACAAATCAGGTGATGGGGAATGGCGACATCTATCTGCATCTATCCGGAATCCTGTATATCCACGGAAAGGTCCGAGGTCCGATCGGCGATAGTTGCGTCGCCTCAAATACCGAAAAATAGCGACACGTTCGGGTCCCGTCGCTGTCTTTCGTATTCCGTCGGCTGCTTCGAATTTGTACTTGTTGAGACGATAATATCGTCGCCTAAAAGACCGAAAAATAGCACACCTTCGGGTCCCTTCGCCGTCTTTCGTATTCCGTTGGCTGCTTCGAATTTGAACTGGATGAGATGATGAAATCGGTCGCCTCTGCGTCCTCATGGGATATAATTGAGCAGTGGCGGCGAAAAAAATTATGGTTGATTTTGATTAGATATGATAGATATTTCAATATTTTTGTGTTCGCTCCCTGTTGTTTTTATTTCTCCGATATTTCGAGAAAAATGATGAAATAACAGGTGAGGCCTCACTTGCCTCACCCGCCGAGCCGCCACTGGTCGACTGTCGATTTCCGTATTATAAACCTCATCACTATCAGGTTCAAGGCTCAACCGGTGAAGATAGCTCCGGTTGAGCTTTGAACCGAGGATTGAAACGTTTGAAGTTTCTCGATGGCTGACAACTAACCTGACTTTACGTGTTGAAAACATTTCGTTTTGGCACATTCATGTTGCTTGGAATTAATATATACTAATATTATAAAGAGGAAATATTTATATTTTTTGGTGTGTTTGATACGACTTGACTCAAAAACTACTCGACCGATTTCAGAAATTCTTTCACCTTCAGAATTATTTCTGAGTGACTTTGACATAGGTTTTACTTTTCACCCGAAAAAATTAAGGATACCTACTATAACTTCAATTATTAAAAAAGAATCAGCTATTTTCACATGCGCTGCAAAAACCGAAAAGGTGCATACAAATTGTTGTCACGTCATGTGAGCTCACGCAAGGAAATGGGAAGAAGATATGGAAAATATAGCTGCTTTTACAGTTGCTGGTGATTCTCATAGAAGGGATTCGATTTACCAAATGAATCAACGAACAGAGAAAGTGGGGGAATTCCATCAATTAATTCAAGCATTATTGAATGAGCACCCAGATCGGTATCAAATGTATGTCAGAATGACATTTCACAAAATATCAGACGTGTTATCACGTGCATTCAGAAAATGTAAATTTGCGGAATATCGATCTTGCGTGCTATCAGTGCAATAACGTGACAGAAGATACAGTGTTGCAAAAATTTTTACTACATTTTGATTCCGAAGTAGTACAATCACCCAGTTTAGTTCTGATGATTTGGCTTCACTATTTATTATTGAAAGGTAAGTCTCCCTTCCTATGGTCTAAGTTCCATGCAATATCGTGGTTGCACATTTTGGGAAGATGACGTGATGTACCGTGATAACAATGTGTCTGCACCTTGAGACTTACGTGGATACAATATATGACAGAAATGTATCTCTCAAATAGTTCTGTGGGCCTATGGGGGCGACTCTATAGAATAACCCCAGTGTAAACCCTGCCTGTCGTAAAAGGCGACTAAAAGGATAACCATAGGTGGTAGATGGTCTCATCGCCCGGTGAAATACCACCATATCGACTTTGTGTGCTGTGAAATGGATCACACCATGTTTCAGTGTTCGGTCGATAATTTCTGGTCTCCCCTTTCCCCCTCATCCCACCTCTCCACCACATTTTATGCATAAAGATGATGAAGTCTCCTAGAGTAAAACACTCCGGAAGCAAAATACCTCTCCATTCGGATTTTCGGGCGAGAGGTACTCGAGGGGACTCATCTCTGAAGATTAATTTTTGTAACATCCGCGGACTCAACAAGAACATCAATGACGTCCACCATCACCTACAGACGAAACAACCGGATATTCTGGAGCTGACACACAAGTGAACTCGTCCACCAACAAGGTCCATATGCTCTGTCCTTGTTACGAACGCCATTCTCGATTCAGGTTCAAAGGTGGAGTCTGCCTCTATGCCAAGGCTAACCTTTCATGCCAGCGTGTAGAGAGTTTGGAACCGAAAGATTTCGATGTGATGTGGTTCAAGCTAGCCAGTACCAAACTCACCAAGTTCATCTGCTGCCTTTACCTGTCGCCAAATGAACCGTCATATATGAGCCTTTTTGAGTTTTCATCCCTGGATTTATAACTGGATTTTATCTAGGAGAACCACCCAGTAGCTGAAGTCATAATCATGGGAGACTTCAATGTACACAACGCAGCCTGGCTCAAATTCTCCAACAAAACAGATGATGCAGATCGTCAAGCTGAGGCCTTCGCCATCACTCATGGCCTACAACAACTGGTCGAGCTACCAACCCGCATCCCAGATGTTAACAACCACTCTGACAATATACTGGATCTCTTTCTCAACACCAATCCTAATCCATATAGAATAGATGTTTGCGTCCCACTTGGAAATTCCGACCACACCCTAATCTCCTCAACTTGCTCTTTTCATGTACTATCAAGCAGCACAATACCACCCCGTCTCATATGGCATTACAAATCGGCCGACTGGGAAGGGCTTCGTATGTTTTTCTCAGCGTTTCCTTGGAAGAGAGCTTGTTTCTCCTCAGTAGATCCAACACAATATGTCGAGACAATTTCTGAAATCATCATGTTGGGGATGCAAACTAACATTACCGAACACCGCAAGAGGAACATTATCCGATAATACCTGGTTTAACAAAAACTGCTCTTAAGCTGCCGTTTCCAAACAGACAGCCTTCCATCGATGGCAAAAAATACAGGCCCTGAGACTAGAGCAGAATATGTAGAGGCTGGAGGCATATGCAATGAAACAATGAAATCTTCAAAAGATGCTCACCATGCCAAAATAAGATCTAGACTTGTTGAATGTCCTAACGGATCCCGTTCATTTTGGTCTTTCGCCAAAGCTGTAGGAAGAAACTTTACTTCCAGCCCGTTTCCCCCTCTAACCAAGGAAGATGGAATACTAGCAACGACTGCCCTGGAAAAAGCCAACATCTTCGCGCATTCGTTTGCTGAAAATTCCACTCTGGATTAATCGGGAAAACAACCCCCGAATATTAAACCTATTGAAAGTCGTATGCCCGAGATAACCTTTCGCATACGTACTGTCAGAAAGATTCTGTTGGGTCTCAGCACCAACAAAGCCAGTGGATCCGACGGAATCCCACCGATTGTTCTCAAGAAATGTGCCCCCGAACTAACACCTGTCCTCTGGAAGTTGTTCAACCACTCTTACAAATTGGGTGTTTTCTCATCCAACTGGAAAATCGCAAGAGTAAAAAAGGCAAAAAGACCCGACCTAGCAATTACAGACCTATCGCTCTGTTATCTATTATTTCAAAGGTCAAGGAAAAAGCCATCAACTTCGAGCTCATGAAACATCTGAAACACTCAGGAATTATCAACGATAGACAACATGGTTTCCGTCATCAGAGATCCACTGGTGACTTGCTCGCTTACGTCTCACATACAGGGTCTTTCACGAGGAACCTCACCCATATTTATACGGGAAACTACTGAACGTATTTTCATGAAATTCAGCACTTATAAGTATTTCACGATGCTGATGAAATCTAAAATATTTTCAAGGCATGAGCACCTCCGGTTTTTCCGGAAATGACGTCAACTTCCGTTTTTCAAATTAGAAAACCATTTTTTTATTGCAGAAATAGATTCCTTAGAAAATTTCAAGTTATTTTGATGTAACATTTTTCAGTTTTGGTTGGAAAATTCTCTCTGAGCGGGAAAATTCGAAAAAAAAATCGAAAATAGAGCTCCGCTGAAACAAGAATAACTTCGAGGTTTTTGGATGGAAAATTTTCATTTTTGGGATTTTTCAAGATGTAAGATTGATGTATCCACTTTAGAAATCGAAATCGCGATTCATGATAAGGGGGTGAAAAAATCGCTTTCAAAGTTAGGGATGACAAAATCGTGAAAAATCAATTTTTTCAAATTAGAACACCATTTTTTTATGGCAGATATTGAATCTACGTTAAAAAATAATGTGAGTGTATGCATCACACCCTTGCCCTAAAATGGATATTTTCTGAGTTATTCACAAAAAACTGTTTTTCGTCTTGAATTTTCAGCTATTTCTTTTCCCTTCACGCCAAAAAGATGAAATTTTCAGGAACTGTTATTTGAAACATGCTGTAGATTTTTCACCCCTTCTTGAAACCGACTTCAAGTTACTATTAGGAGAACCATGGCAAACTCTCGCAGTTATAACTAGAGAAGATGCTCAAAGTTTTGACCGTTAATTTCTAGACATTTATTTATACGTCTCAGGAATGCTTCGTGCGTTGCTCTTCTTATTTCATCGGGAGGAAGAGATCTGCAAAAGTGTTTAAAAACCAAATTGAGTTTCAAAACTATGAATCTAAAAATCTAAACAAACCTGAACGCATTTGACTCGTTCTATGCAGTCCTCTTTATCAGTCAGGGGAGTTGAGTAGACAATATTTTTTATCCTACCCCAAACATAATAGTCTAAAGGAGTTAAATCGGGAGATCGTGGTGGCCAAAGATGTGGACCATTGTTCGCCAACCATCGATCTTCAAATAGCCTGTAGAGGATATTTGACACATTGAGTGAATTGTGTGGAGGCGCGCCATCTTGTTGATACCATAAGTCATTATGGTTCTGTACTAGCGGCTCAATTATTTGAGTCAATATGTCAGAATATCTATCTCCTAAGGGAGAACATTCTTTAAATAATGCAAACATGTGTAGTGTTCTATCTTACCAGTTAAAGTCCCATCTTAAATGTGAACATCGAGAATTGCATTATTTTTGATGGCGCAAAAAACATTGAAATTCCAGGTCTCTTGAAAGTTCCATTGTCTGAAGTGGTGATTGTTCTCTTCATCCCAATAATGACTGTTATGCCTATTGAAAGAACCATTCTTTGTGAATTTAGATTCATCTGTCCAAATTATACAGTCCAAAAAGTTTTCATTCTCTTGAAATCGAATCATCATAGCTTCGCAAAACTCTGTTCTCCTGACGAAATCAGTTTCCTTCAAATGCTGTACCCTATTGAATTTATATGGGTGCATTTTATGTTTTTTTAATATTCTCCAAACACTCGATTGAGATAATCCCAGATCAATCTCGGCATCTTTGAGAGAATTTTGAGGATTCACACGAAAATATGCAAGAACTGTAATTTCGTTGTTCTCATCTTCTACTACACTTTTTTCTCTGTGTATAGTTTTCTTAACGAAAGATCCGACATTTCTCAAGTTTGTCATGGTTCTGTTAATGCTATCTCTCGTTGGTCTGGGTCGGTCAGGAAACCTCGCAATGAACAGTCGAATCGTTCTATCTACAACTTTATTACATTCTCCATGAAGTAGAATGAGATTTAAATAATCTTCATTGGTAAAATTAGGCATAGTGATCGATTTTATAACTTAATACGAATTATCACCAAATTAATAGTAAACACAAAATGCTACTGAATAAAGAGGAATTTGGCAGATGTAATTAATGATATCTATCATTAAAAAAAAAGAATGTAAAACATGGTAAGTTTTTGCATATGGTTCATAAGGAATTATTTATTTATCACTGGAGAGAAAACCGATGGCCGATTAGTTGAAATAAAGAGGTTTCCGATACAAATTCGAATCCAAATTCGCCATCTATTAAGGAACAACCTGTAACTTTTTTCTCTTGCATATTAGGGTAGTAAAATCTAAAACATGGTTTAAGTAACAGTTCCTGAAAATTTCATCTTTTTGGCGTGAAGGGAAAAGAAATAGCTGAAAATTCAAGACGAAAAACAGTTTTTTGTGAATAACTCAGAAAATATCCACTTTAGGTATAAATGGATTTTATCGTCTGTGTGAATAATTAGGGAAAGATTTTGCGGCATGCAGACAAATTTTGTGAAATTCCGGAAAAAGTCACACACCGAGCAGGAATCGAACCTGCGTCTTCCACTTGCCGGGCGGATGCTCTACCGCTAAGCTACCAGTGTGTGTGATACCTTTTCCGGAATTCAGTATCATACGGTTCGTATGTAGTGAGGGCAAGGGTGTGATGCATACACTGACATTATTTTTTAACGTAGATTCAATATCTGCCATAAAAAAATGGGGTTCTAATTTGAAAAAATTGATTTTTCACGATTTTGTCATCCCTAACTTTGAAAGCGATTTTTTCACCCCCTGTATCATGAATCGCGATGTCGATTTCTAAAGTGGATACATCAATCTTACATCTTGAAAAATCCCAAAAATGAAAATTTTCCATCCAAAAACCTCGAAGTTATTCTTGTTTCAGCGGAGCTCTATTCTCGATTTTTTTTTTCGAATTTTCCCGCTCAGAGAGAATTTTCCAACCAAAACTGAGAAATGTTACATCAAAATAACTTGAAATTTTCTAAGGAATCTATTTCTGCAATAAAAAAATGGTGTTCTAATTTGAAAAACGGAAGTTGACGTCATTTCCGGAAAAACCGGAGGTGCTCATGCCTTGAAAATATTTTAGATTTCATCAGCATCGTGAAATACTTATAAGTGCTTAATGAAAATACGTTCAGTATTTTCCCGTATAAATATGGGTGAGGTTCCTCGTGAAAGACCCTGTATATGGCAGCTATCTGTTGAGAAATATGGTGAAACCCTAGCCGTAGCACTGGATATCTCCAATGCATTCGATCGAGACTGGCATCAGAGACTCCTCGCCAAGATTCCATCTTATGGCAAGCCCCCAAAGCTGTGTTCTCTGTTGGCTAGTTTTCTCAAACAGATATAGCCATGTAGTGGTCGATGGAGTTTCATCTGACTCTCTATCCATAAATGCTGGTGTTCAACAGGGATCAATTCTGGCTCCAACACGATTTCTACTTCACATCAACGATTTGCTGGAAGCAACTTCGTGTCCCGTGCACAGCTTCGCGGATGTACCCTCCATACCGCCTTTTCTTCTAGGGCTCCAATACCAGCCCGCCAAACCAGAAACGAACCAGGAAGAAATGTTAACAACATAAATATGTACAAGTCAAAGACTCACCTTGTATAAGATTCTCCTGTTTGCACTATGTGGCCGAACTCCTCCGAAACGGCTAGACCGATTTTCGTGAAATTTTGTGTGCATATCGGGTAGGACTGGGAATCGGCCAACATCTATTTTTCATCCTCCTAAATGTTAAGGGTGGTCCACCCCTAACTTTTTTGGACAAAATTTTTTATTTTAATTTTTTCATGATACAGCACACAAAAATACATACAACCCTAAATTTTCACCCCTCTACCTAACCTAACGGGAACGTGGTATAACAAAAACTGCTCTAAGGCGGAACGGAGTTCGCGGGTTCAGCTAGTATTGCTATAGAATTGAAGTAGACTGATCCTATTCGTGACTCTGAAGCTGAATAAAGCGGGAGTTAATCAATAAATATATGTGATCTTTCAATTTAATTTGTATTTCATGTACTCAATCAAATTGTGATTTGTACTTATCCTAAATATTGTATGAATTCTTGTATGAATAAATGTCTATGCAATTTCATTGGATGTTTTGTATTGGCCCAGCTTTTATATGGTTACTTGGCATAAGAGTTTGAGATAAGACTTTCCAGAATATTGAAATAGTAAAAACTTAGATCATTCGAGTCAAATAAGTTGACAAAAGTGAATTATCACTGTAGCCATTAGGCTACACCGTATTATTTGCCAATAGCTTCGAGTGGAAAAAATTCCTACGAAATCTGTCCTCATTTCATAAATTTCAAAATATTTTTATTAATTTTTTTTATGTAGAAAATCAGATTTCTCTATTTCCTTTATTAGACTACGATTATTGCATTTATTCAAACATGGTAAGAAAACGTGCCAAAATACTTCAAGAAATAAGATTCAGGTTAGCTCAACCCGAGGTTGTTCAACCGAGGCCGCAAAGACGTTTATAATACCGATTTTATTCAACCGAGGGCTGAATCCAATCCTGGTTTGAGTAACCTCTTATAATACCGGCCCTTTATATTACAAAAGTGCGGTTTTGGAAATTGTGGAAAGCTGTCTCTGTTGATGCACGAATTTCTTCGTGTTGAAGTGAACTCTTGAACTTTTTAGAATTGATGTACTGTTGTTTTTATTAGTGTGCTGATGAAAGCAATATGTCATGTTGATTGATTTAAAATAAAAAGTCGTATTCACTTGAAGGTTTTTCGTTGTCTAATAATAAAACTATAAATACTTCTCTCTAAGGGTTGATCTAATTTTTACATTAACATGGTAGCAGAGCGTGGTTCCCAGAAGACAGAAGAATAATAGTTTTATATTTTGGACTCAGAAGAAAATTTAGTTTTCTTATTTTGACAAGACGAAAAATAATTTGTCATCAATTAAGAAAATTTCAACGAAATAGTGAAGAAAAGAACAATGGATGCAAGTAAAGTCTCGATTGGGTTACTACAAGATAAAAGCAATTGGTCTACATGGAAATTCGAACTCTCTATTCTACTTAGGAGTATACCAGGTGCGAATAAGGTGTTAGAAGGTGAAATAACTAAGCCTCTATTGTTATCTGAAAAAAATCCATCAGAAGAAGATAAAGAGAAGTATGAGAAGGACCTATTGTCTTATACTAAAGCGGATAGCAATGCCTTGTTAATACTCACTATAAATATGACTCAAGATACTTTGCAAAAAGTGATGAGATGCTCTACAGCTAGAGAAATGTGGTTAGAACTTCATAGACTATATGATGGAGCTGTTGAAGATAAAACATATACTTCATGTATGGAGTTCTTTAGCTTCCGGAAAGATGTCAAAGATGATATTGCCACACATATCTCTAAACTAAAGAATTTATGGAATGATTTGCAAATAGAAGTTTCTAAAGATTTATCTGCAAAAGGTAATGTGTGTAATTGTAGCTTACCAGATTTGCTACTTATTTCAAAAATACTTGAAACTTAACCAGAAGATTACTTTTCATTCAAATCGAGCTGGCTAATGATGGCAAAATCAGAGAGAACAGTAGAAAATTTAACAAGTCAACTGTGTGCTTTTGAAAAAGCTTTGTTAAATAAGAATGAAAATAATCTGGAAGTTCTAGCATTAAATGGCAATCAGTCCAAAGGTAATTCTTCAAAGTCAAAGCAGAAAAAGGACTACAAGTGCAATTATTTTCACATGGCTGGACACCGAGTTAAACAGTGTTTTAAGTGGAAAGCAGATGGACGACCACCTAAACCAAAGAAAACAGACATTAGCAGTGGAAACAAACAAAATTATCAAAAATTATTGATTCAAACGTCGACAGTATCAATAGCTACAACTGATTATGACAACTGGTACATTGACAATGGTGCAACTAATCATATTTGTAACAGAAGAGACTTCTATGAAACTTTCGAATCATTTAATGAGGATCATTCAGTGACTACTGCAAATGGCGATGTTACAAAAGCTTTAGGAAGGGGATCCATTTTGATAGAAGCTTGTATTAATGGAAAAACTGATAAATACAGAATGGAAGATGTTTGGTACATTCCTTCAATTACCAAGAATATATTTTCAGTATAAGCCGCACAAGATAGAAATCCACGTGGTGAATTTGTTTCCAGGGCAGAAATTTGTCATTTCAAAATCGAAAATAAGACAATTCTAATTGGATCAAGAAGCAAACATGGTGGGTCATACATGTTGAATATGAAAAATGTTCTAGAAGAACCAAACCAAAATGTTACGAGTATACAATCCAATAATATTCTGCAACTCTATCACGAGAGATTTGGTCATCAGAATAAGAGGCATATACATAAAATTCTGAAGAGAGATTTTGAAATTGATGTTCCCTTAGACAGCGAACTATGTGAAGGTTGCATTTATGGCAAAGCACACATTCAGAAGTTTGGCAGAAGAGAAAGAGCCAAAAACTCCAGGTGAGCTAATCCATTCAGATGTTTGTGGACCTTTTCAAAATTCCGAAAGTGGTTACAAATATTTCTGTCTATTCAAAGATGATTATACGAGATTTCGTCGAATTTTCTTCATGCGAGAAGAAGGAGAGGTAGCTAGACATTTGAAAACATTTTTGGCAGAAGTAAAAGTAGCTGGGCACATCGTTAAAGAATTCTTATCTGACAATGGAGGAGAATTTGCCAATAGAGAAATTGAAAATATTTCCATGATCATTCGATCATGGAATTTGTCGAAGATTGATCATGCCCTATACTCCTCAACAAAATGGTTGTGCGGAACGAGATAATAGGACGATAGTCGAGACAGCGAGAGCACTTTTACATGCTAGAGATGGTCTACCTCAAAGCCTATGGGCAGAAATGATCAATACAGCAGCTTATGTATTGAATAGAAGAGGAGCTTCAAGTCAAAGCGATAAATCTCCCTATGAAATTTGGTATGAGAAGAAACCATGTTTGACACATTTTCGTGTTATTGGAAGCACATCTTACTCTCACATTCCTAAATCACAAAGAAGAAAATTAGATAAAAAAGCTGTGAAAGGAATATTAGTGGGATATGACAATGATGATGGTTACAGAGTTTTGTGTCAAGATACAAAGAAGTTGATTAGATCCAGAGATGTTATTTTTGAAGAAAAATCATTCTCAAATCCAGAAACATCGCAACTATCACTTCCAGGTTTTGAAAGTTCTGAAGAAATCGAGAAAGATGAACAGAGAATTTCAGAAAATCAAGAAAGAAATGATAGATCAGAAAACGAAGTTTTGGATGATCATGAAGAGATGATTGAAGATGATGATAACACGGATTCTGAAAGTACAACTTCTGAATGCAACAGCATTGGAGATGGAAATTCAACTGAGAAAACTTTACGAAATAGAGCAAGCTTGAGAAAACCAGCTGGATTCGAAGATTTTGTTATGGCAGTAGCAACTGAAATACTTGAAATTGTAGAGCCAAATACTTACAAGGAAGCTATTCAAGGTAGTGATAAAATCCAATGGTTAAATGCTATGAAGAGTGAAATGGATGCCCATAGATCAAATGGCACATGGATTATGGAAAGCTTACCAGCAGGAAGAAAAGCTATTCCTTCTAAGTGGGTTTATAAAATCAATAGAAACTCAGATGGCACAATCGATAAGTATAAGGCAAGATTGGTTATAAAAGGATTTTCACAGAAACCAGGTGAAGATGTTGATCAAACTTTTAGTCCAGTTGCGAAGATATCTTCTATAAGAGCTGTTTTAAGCAAAGCTGCTAGTGAGAAAATGACTCTAACTCAGTTCGACGTATCCACTGCATTTTTGTATGGTACTTTGGAAGAAGAAATATTCATGAATCAACCAGAAGGCTTTGAAGATGGTACCAACAGAGTTTGCCTTTTAAAGAAAAACCTTTACGGACTCAAACAAGCGCCTCGTTGTTGGAATAAGCGCATTGTTGATGTCATTTTGAAAGCAGGATTTACAAAAAGTGATGCAGATCCTTGTTTATTTATAAAGAAGCAAGAAAATTCTAATGGATTACTTATTTTGTCTTTGTATGTAGATGACGGACTTTTAGCTTCAAATAATGAAAATATGAAGAAAGAATTCCTAAAAGATCTACAACAAGAATTCAAAATAATCGTAAAACCAGCATCTTACTTTTTGGGACCAGAAATTGAAAGAAATTCAGATAATTCTATCAATGTTTTTCAGAAATCCTATGCGAAGAAACTACTGGAAAGATTCAAAATGCAAGATTGCAATCCAGTCTCTACACCAATTATTAAAGAACCAATTGAATCAGAGATATATGTATCCAGCTAATTTTGGATTTTAAGTACGTGATTATAGCTTACTGGATGACGAAAATTTCGGCGTTCTGGTCTTATCCGGAGGTTCTCAAATAGGGGCCTGAAAATGGCAGTGTTTGCTTCGCGCTCGACTTGGCGGGGCCACTGCCGTGCCCCCAAATCTTTGTTATCTCGACCACTCATGCCCATATTCATGTGTTCTCATTTTTAGATATGAAATCTATTTACTGAATTGCAATAATCGGTCATCTCAAATTTTAATATTGCCATCTCGATTCACCTCGTTTATTTGCACACTCCACAATATATATTTTCTAATATTTTCGGCAATTCAGTAGTATTTTTCGATCTTTGTAGATTTACATATGGAACATCTCTTTGCACCAGAATTGAACTTATTTAAGCCTGCTCTGTACTCTGAATTGATAATTTCATTATTAATTTGTTACATCTCTTGCTCATTTCATATTTTTCTTTGATTTATATGAATTTTTAGCCCACTTTGCAATGATAACCTCAATCAGACCATGTGCTAATCCTGTTCTCGAGTTTCAGATACATTTTGCCCTCTCAACTCCAGGGAGAACCCTGGAGTGGGCCAACTGGACTAGGTGGTAGGATTTTCAGACTTCTCGTTGGAGAATTTCCAGTTTCAACTTCGTTGCCACGTCTGGCCAGCTGTCTCGCTCCATGGGTTCGATCCTGACAGGCCATCTCTTCGTTTGGTATAAGATTTCAATTATTACTTGTAATCTCTTATATTCAATCATTCATTTATGTAGACCCATTCACTCTTTCATGTATTTTCACTCACTCGATCGAGAACATGTATTGCATTTCACTCGCCGTTTAACTCAGATCTCTTTATACAAGTACACTCGGTACATCTCTAAGTTTATCAGTTCAGTTTCCTATTTTTCTGATGGAATAGAACTGCTCGTGCTTATTTTCCTAAGCACTCTGTCACTGTAAATGTTAACTTGATCGATAGACATGTACACTTCATGAACACATTCATACATTGCAATTACACTGTGAATTCTATACTTTATTACAACTCTAGACTTCTCGTTATAGTTTATCATATAAACCTTCTGTTTTTCTGGTTAAATCGAAACACTCACTTTTAATAATTCTTGCTGAGTACTTTAATAGGAATTAGGACAGGTAGTGAAGAACAAGACTGCTGAACTAAATGCCGACGTTTCGTCCGTATATTCGAACTTTTTCAAGGCTACAATGGAGATACAAGAAATTAATCAGTATAATCCAGTAAAAAACAAGAATAATGACGGCTAACAAAACAACGATAAATTGCATAATTAAATACCAAAAACTTATGTGATATAGATGAAAACATTATACACAAAATAATAAATATCGAATAATAAATACGATGACTAGACAAACATTTATTCAATATACAATGACAACAAACAAAAAATTGGGTAAAAAAACTGTGGTACAAAAACTTACCAAGTTCAATTTGTCTGATATAAAAGTTGTTGTTAACATTAAGATTCGGAAAAATTGCATCCAAGCTTTGTCAAATTTCATCCCAAACATGGAAAAACAGCTACAACTACCATCGAAATTAATTGATTAAACAATCGAGAACAGGTGTTATTACGCGCAGACACTATAGACATATGAATAATTTTCATATCGGAATACGGGAATCACGACAAAGAAACAATAAATTTGTGTATAATTGACTCAAATCTTGGGTGTCAGTTCTGTGGTTTACCGTGTTATTTAACCTAATATGAATCATCTCGCTAATGTTTCTTTTCTTCCAATTACTTTCATAATCAAGTATTTCTACATTGTCAAAATCAAAATTATGGCTTTCCGCAAATCTATGGGAAGCTAAAGCTGTAGAACTGTCTTTATCCCGGAACCTATCATCACAGTCATATTTGTGCTGCCTGATTCTCGCCTTCAGCAGTTGTCTCGTCTGTCCCACGTAACATTTATTGCACCCCAAACATGGTATTTTATATACAATACTTGAACGGTTGATGTTAGGGGTTGGATCTTTAAGTTTCGAGAAAAGAATCCGCGTCGTCAAAAGGTTATAAAAAACGAGCTCTGTAGTTTTAGATTTCTGTTTTATTGAATGAGCAATGTTATGACTCAGGCCTGACATATAGGGAAACTTGAAGTATCTTTTAACTTGATCTTCTGAGCTAAGGGTTTCGTTAATTCTAGGGTTTAATGGATTATATTCATTTATTATTTTATTCACGAATGTTGTTGGGTAATTATTAATTTTTAGAATTTCTTTGATCTTTTTCATGTTTTCTTTATAATATATTTTTGAGCTGAGGTGTGTTGATCGATAAATAAGGTTTTTAATGCTGCCCACTTTATAAGACCTAGAAGTTTCTGAATGAAAATTGACTAACCGGCCAGAGTTAGTGGGTTTTACATACCATTTTGTAAGCAAACTGCCATCTTCACCACGAACCACCTTTATGTCTAAAAAAGGTAGCTCTCCATCTTTCTCTTTTTCTATGGTGAATTTAATACGTGGATGATATGAATTGAATTCTGATAAAAGTTCATCAGCTTTATCCGAAGGTATGGCTGTGATTGTGTCATCTACATAAAGTTTGATGAAAGCAACGATAAATTTAAGTTTTTGTAGGACCTTTTCAATCAGATATGTCATAATAAAATTAGCCAAGGACGGACTAGCTGGATTTCCCATAGCAGAACCATCGATTTGCTGGTAAAATTCACCCTCAAATTGGAAATAGCTAGAATCATATATATAAGCTATTATATCTATAAACAAGTTTTTTGGCATGTCTGTGTATGCTGAAATAAAAAGCCATTTTTCTTTTATTAGTGAAAGCACTAGATCTCTAGGGATGTTGGTGAATAACGAGACCACATCTAATGAGTACAGCATGAAGCCTTTCGGAAGAACAATAGTTTCACTGAATGACACAAATTCATACGAGTTTTTTATTGTATAGGGTGATGTCGAATTCACCATAGATAGGATATTGTGAACAAATTGTGATATGTGATACGAAGGTGCACCCAAGCAACTAACTATAGGCCTGATACAGAGCTCCTGTTTATGTGTTTTTCTTAGACCATATAATTTTGGAGGAACTGAATTATGTTGTTTCATATGTTGGGCAGTAATTTCATCAACTATTAATGCTATTTTTAATTCGTTGATTAGCTGATTAGCTCGTCTTTCCAGCCTTAGGGTTGGATCTGTTTTCAGCTTTTTGTATACTAAAATGTCAGCCAATAAATTATACATATATTCCCTATATTCACTCTTTAACATGACCACTGTTGAGTTTCCCTTATCAGACCTCATCACTAACAGGTCTGGATGGTCTCTAAGAAAAGTCTTAGCTTCATAAAAACAATCTCGAATGGGACAGGATTTGTTTGTTTGTTGGAATTTATACCAGAAATTTGTTATTATATTGATGTTTTTAGCCCTAAGTAGATTCTTATCTTCGTCAACTAAATCTAGACTCTGTATACAATTTTCCAAATCTTTTAATATGACCGGAATTGAGATGTTTCTTCTGTCATAAACTGGTAGGCCGAAGTTAGGACCTAGAGATAAGATGTTCTCGACATTTCTTGGCAAGTTAATGTTAGTGAAATTATGGATGAAATCTTTATAACCACTTGTTTTCCCACACAAGAAATTACATGAATTACATAGTTTTCTAAGCTTGTTTATGTTCCTTTCCTTGACAATATTAAAAAAAAAAACTTTATGTAGATGACACAATCACAGCCATACCTTCGGATAAAGCTGATGAACTTTTATCAGAATTCAATTCATATCATCCACGTATTAAATTCACCATAGAAAAAGAGAAAGATGGAGAGCTACCTTTTTTAGACATAAAGGTGGTTCGTGGTGAAGATGGCAGTTTGCTTACAAAATGGTATGTAAAACCCACTAACTCTGGCCGGTTAGTCAATTTTCATTCAGAAACTTCTAGGTCTTATAAAGTGGGCAGCATTAAAAACCTTATTTATCGATCAACACACCTCAGCTCAAAAATATATTATAAAGAAAACATGAAAAAGATCAAAGAAATTCTAAAAATTAATAATTACCCAACAACATTCGTGAATAAAATAATAAATGAATATAATCCATTAAACCCTAGAATTAACGAAACCCTTAGCTCAGAAGATCAAGTTAAAAGATACTTCAAGTTTCCCTATATGTCAGGCCTGAGTCATAACATTGCTCATTCAATAAAACAGAAATCTAAAACTACAGAGCTCGTTTTTTATAACCTTTTGACGACGCGGATTCTTTTCTCGAAACTTAAAGATCCAACCCCTAACATCAACCGTTCAAGTATTGTATATAAAATACCATGTTTGGGGTGCAATAAATGTTACGTGGGACAGACGAGACAACTGCTGAAGGCGAGAATCAGGCAGCACAAATATGACTGTGATGATAGGTTCCGGGATAAAGACAGTTCTACAGCTTTAGCTTCCCATAGATTTGCGGAAAGCCATAATTTTGATTTTGACAATGTAGAAATACTTGATTATGAAAGTAATTGGAAGAAAAGAAACATTAGCGAGATGATTCATATTAGGTTAAATAACACGGTAAACCACAGAACTGACACCCAAGATTTGAGTCAATTATACACAAATTTATTGTTTCTTTGTCGTGATTCCCGTATTCCGATATGAAAATTATTCATATGTCTATAGTGTCTGCGCGTAATAACACCTGTTCTCGATTGTTTAATCAATTAATTTCGATGGTAGTTGTAGCTGTTTTTCCATGTTTGGGATGAAATTTGACAAAGCTTGGATGCAATTTTTCCGAATCTTAATGTTAACAACAACTTTTATATCAGACAAATTGAACTTGGTAAGTTTTTGTACCACAGTTTTTTTACCCAATTTTTTGTTTGTTGTCATTGTATATTGAATAAATGTTTGTCTAGTCATCGTATTTATTATTCGATATTTATTATTTTGTGTATAATGTTTTCATCTATATCACATAAGTTTTTGGTATTTAATTATGCAATTTATCGTTGTTTTGTTAGCCGTCATTATTCTTGTTTTTTACTGGATTATACTGATTAATTTCTTGTATCTCCATTGTAGCCTTGAAAAAGTTCGAATATACGGACGAAACGTCGGCATTTAGTTCAGCAGTCTTGTTCTTCACTACCTGTCCTAATTCCTATTAAAGTACTCAGCATGAATAACCAAGGACGTGATTCCTACTTCATTCATTTAATAATTCTATTGAATGTTAATCACTGTAAACGTTGTGTTGAACGATAAGCTAAGTCCATTTCATGATTCATTGCTTTTCTCATTTGAACACTCTTTAATATTTGAATAATATTTAATTACGAATCATTTTCATTTAGAATGTGAATTCTTAGAACACTCATCACTTATATTTCATTCATCAATGAACTTGTACCATCTCATGATCGAATCATATTTTCAATTGTGATATTTCAAAACTCTCTCAACTCATTTTCAATGAATACTATATCTCTGTTTAGATGTCGTTAATATTTATAATGAAACACTCTTGTATTGTTAACTTCATGCGAGTATAATATTCATAGTGATTGTAAATAATGTACAATAAATATTTTACACTTCCATCTTCTATCATCTGGTAACGGTCTACAACAAGTAATTAGCCAAAATCCTAACACCTCGATTTTGAACAGTCTGAAAGTTTTTAAATTAAGTTGGGAGGAAATGAAGGAAATGTCTCATGGTAAGATTCTCGACGTCATACCAATAAATAAAGTTCCAAAGCTTCGTCTCAAAATCATGGGATTGATTGAAACATTGAATAATGTCATATTTTTCATTGTTTCGAAAAACCAAATATCTCCCAGCCATTATCAGTTCTCAATTAATAAATTCAAAAAAAAATATTTTTCCATTATTCAATATCCCTTCAAACACAAACACGAGGAAACACAATAATAATTCATAGCGATGACAGCTGGATCTGATTTTTTTCTCTCCATTGCTCACTTGATAAAAAATGCTCCCAAACCGTAGAGCTTACATTATAATGGAATGATATTCGCCTTGCTGTTCAGCTCAAAAAAAGAAGCATGGAATACCTGGTGTTGGCGCTGGTAAGATTTTTTAAGACTTTCTTGTCGTTCGGAAATTCGAGCTGGGGTCCTACTTTTCATTTTTACCGAAAGTGGTCGCGCTATTTTTCATTGCCGCAGTAGCGCCACGATCGCGCAATATTGCAGATTATTTCCGAAGTAGGGCCCGTACTACATTCTAGAGTTGCCTTTTTGATCAATACAGATAGATTACCGCACGCGAACAGTATCTGTTCCACCGTTTCATCCGCGTTCCTTCACCAACGAGTGAAGCACCAGTCACCAGAGTCAATTGTTTCCTCTCGAGAATCAAGAGCTTTCTTACCTCCAGCTTTGAAGAAGCCCCTTTGATAAGGAGCTTCGACTGCCTGATATCCGTTCTCGTGTTCCACTCAGAAGAGAATTTCTCATCAATCCATCTCTTGAAGAGGTTTTTGATATATGTATGATAGATAGGAAGCGCGGGTTCCAGCCCAGTGAAAGTCGAGCGAGCCCCTTCTTTGGCTAATTTATCTGCTTTTATATTTCCAGAGATAGACGCATGCTCCGTGCACCAGACAACATTGAGAGTGTTATCTGAGCCAAGCGTGCGCAGAGCCTTTCTGCATTCATAAACCAAGTTTGAGGTTACTTTTATTTCAGAGAGGGATGTCAGCTTACCCTGACTGTCGCAACATATGTATATGTATTTCCCCGAGTAGCCTCTGCGGATATTCTCCACCGCACATTCGAGGACAGCTCTGTCTGTGCTATTGAGCAGTCTTTTCCGAAAGGAATGGTCCACTTTGTTCTTGGTCCAACAATCCAGTGAACCAGGTGGGATCCTCAGGTTTGAGTTACCTGTCTGGTTTACACCACTGATCTCTGCCAGGAACAAAAAATTGAGCCTTTGGTGGGCTCGTCGAAGCAGAACCGAGCGCCCGCACGGTTCCCTCTGTGGAGGAGGGACGGGTTAATATCCTCCAGCATCTTGAGAGCCATGGCGTGCCCAATGAATCCTCCGCGATCGCGCCATTGTCCCTGTTCCCAGATTCTGGGTGCTGTGTTCATAGCCACATGATGGCGAGGTGTATGGAAGGAATGCTCAACATGCATTTCATTGATGCTGGGGGAGTGGATCTTAGAGCGCCTGTTATATTACGACAAACTCTCCTCTGGCATCTGTTAAGGATGTTTCGGTTACTGGCCTTTTCCATGGAAGTCCACCATACCACTGATGCATAGGTGAGGAAAGGCCTCAAGACCACAGTATACAGCCAGTTTAAATATGTAATATGGGATCTGTCGCCCACCCCTTGCCGAGCACCTTCCGTGTAGATCAAAAATATTACATTGGCCTTATTCGCTTGAGCTTCGTTCCACAGAAGTATGCGGTCCAATATAACACGAATTATTGGTGGGATTCTGTATCGTCAAAGCGTATCGATCACTAGGTATCGGTATTCTATAAAGACATTCGGCAAGCGTCGGCGTCGTATATACTATATTCAATAGGAATGGTTGTTTATTTACATATTTAATTATTTATATACCGAAATACAAACAAGTTACAAATGATATAATATGTGCGGCTCACAGAGGTAATCATGTTATAGCCCGGGAGCCAGTGATAGTTTTTGGTGACCAATTTTAACCCTGGCCATAATTTGTATTTGTCTTATAGCATAGTGACCGTCAGCTGGCGCACCAGTGGTGGGTTTGCCAACGGGAGCATCGAAAACACGTAAAAAAATATTGAGTTTCAGTCATTTTAACCCTGCTAAAATTCACAGAGATGGTAGTTTATATGATTATTCGAATAAAAAAAATCGTCCGCTGGCTGTACGTTGGTGGAAAACCCGTCCGCTGGACATGAAAACTTATTTTCCACCAAAGTACAGCCAGCGGACGATTTTTTTTATTCGAATAATTGTATAAACTACCATCTCTGTAAATTTCAGCAGGGTTAAAATGACTGAAACTAAAAATTTTTTTTACAAGTTTCCATGTCCAGCGGACGTTTTCATGTCCAGCGGACGTTTTCATGTCCAGCTGAAATTTCATGTCCAGCGGACGGGTTTTCCACCAACGTACAGCCAGCGGAAGATTTTTTTTATTCGAATAATTATATAAACTACCATCTCTGTAAATTTCAGCAGGGTTAAAATGACTGAAACTCAAAATTTTTTTTACAAGTTTCCATGTCCAGCGGACGTTTTCATGTCCAGCGGACGTTTTCATGTCCAGCGGACGTTTTCATGTCCAGCTGAAATTTCATGTCCAGCGAACGGGTTTTCCACCAACGTACAGCCAGCGGTAGATTTTTTTATTCGAATAATTATATAAATCTCTGTAAATTTCAGCAGGGTTAAAATGCCTGAAATTCAAAATTTTGTTTACAAGTTTCCATGTCCACCAACGTACAGCCAACGGCCATTTATTTTTATTCGAATAGTTATAAGTACAAACTACCATCTCTGTAAATTTCAGCAGGGTCAAAATGACTGAAACTCAATATTTTTTTTACATGTTTTCGTTGCTCCCGTTGGCGAACCCACCACTGTTGAGCCAGCTGACGCTAAGAAAACAACCGAATCAAGCTATTTGCAAATTATGGCCAGGGTTAAAATGACTGACTAAAAACTATCGCTGGCTCCCGGGCTATTACTATAGAAGATAATCCCCAAGTACCGGACCGTGTCCACCCTTGTTATCAGTTTCCCACCTATATTAATATTTAAAAACTCCGGGACGCTATTGCAGTAATTCCAAAATGTTATACATATAGATCGTCTTGTCGACATTCAGAGAGAGCTTGTTAGACATATGTTATTTTTTTAATTATATTTCAGTTATACCTGAAATATACCTCATCATGCACTGTTATAGACAGTTGTTATTGATGAAATTAGCCAAATCTCCTACCTCGCTACAAATTTCACTTGAAAAAACACAGCTAATTCAGAAAAAGTTCCACCTAACGTGATTATTCCTTGAATCTTTCGAATACATTTTAAGTTATGATAAATCCTCTGAAAGGGTGAAAGAAGTATAACTCAAACTTTTGAGTTAACTAATTTTCAATCACCACAAAAATATACTTTGATTTGCCAAAAATAATGTGAAAAAAGAAGCAAAATTTTATTAACAGCAAGCATGCTTCAAAGATTGGTATTTTTCAATAAATTTATATTAGCAGCGATCACAGACATGGATAACATAACACACAACTCTGTGCCTCTGCACACAATAATAATAATAATAATAATAAGCTTTATTGATCCATTAAGACACAGAAAAAAATATGTATTGGACAAGTCAAGGTGAGTACAAATTAAATATTATTCAAGATTGAAATACCTAAACCAGAAACCGGTCATCAGCCAAAAATTCTCCAACACTGTAGTAACAATTTCTCAGAAATTCACATTTAATTAATTTTTTAAATTTTGTTTTACCCAACAATTTAATAGCTGGTGGTACATGATTATAGAGAATTATTGCCTGATAAACACAAGATGATTCAAATTTAGAAGTAGTATGAGAAGGTATGCACAAAGTACTTGCGTTTCTGGTTGAATAAGAATGGAAATCTGATAACCTAACCATAGTATCTTCATTTTCTTTAACATAAAGTAAACATCTATATATGTACAAACTCGAGAGTGTGAAGAGTTCATATTTCCTAAAGGTAGGTCTACATGATTCACGAGAATCCAAATTGAAAATAAGACGTAATATTCTTTTTTGTACTATAAAAACTCTGTTAGAATCTACAGAATTACCCCACAGCAAAATGTTATAATTCATAAAGCTATAGACTAAACTATGATAAATGGTAATAATAGAATGAATTGGGAGAGAGTTTTTCACCCTACTAATGGCATAATAAGAACTCCCCAACTTCTTACAAACTGCCATAACCTGCTGATCCCATCTTAAAGAGCAATCTAAGTATATTCCCAAAAATTTCACATATTCACAGGAGGTCATTTGCTTGCCCAAACAATTAACCTCTAAACGTTCCGCAGTAGGGTTTCTAATACGAAAGTAAATGCACTCAGTTTTTTCAGTGTTCAATATGAGAGCATTGGAGAGACACCAATTCTCAAAACCTTCAATAAGCTGACTACATAAGGACAAGAGTGCCCCAAGGCTGTGCGCCGAGACCGCCATTGACGTGTCATCAGCAAATATGATCAACTTTACTAAAATATCGGAAGCAATATGATCAGGTAGATCATTAATATAAAGAAGAAACAATAGCGGTCCCAGAACAGAGCCCTGCGGCACTCCCAGTCCCATCTTATAAGTCTGTGAAGCACATCTCCCAACCTTCACCGACGATGAACGATCAGTAATGAAACTGACGATCCACCGTAGAAAAACACCGCGAAATCCCAGATTGTGAAGCTTACTTTCCATGAAACTAGGAGTAAGTACGTCAAAGGCACGTGAAAGGTCAAAAAATAGACCAGCCACAAAATGACCATCATCTAATTTTTCATAAACAAAATTTACAAATGAAAGGGCAGCCGTTTCAGTGGATCTATTCTCCCGGAACCCGTGCTGACAGTCAGTAACAATTTTGAAACGAGTTAAAAACGACATCATTCGAGTATATACAATTCTTTCGAAAATCTTTGAAAAGACGCTCAGAATTGAAATGGGGCGGTAGTTTACAATATTGCAAGGATCGCCTTTTTTGAACACAGGGATAATCGAGGCTGATTTCAACAGTGAAGGAAATTTACCTGTGTTTATAGATAAGTTTATCATATGTGCAATATGATCCGCAACAATGTCTACTGTAGCTTTCAAAACCCGAACAGAAATATTATCAATACCAGTACTTTTTTTATTTTTGAAGGACGTGACAGTATTAATTACATCTTCCCTGATGACAGGAAAAAAGAAAAATGTACTTGATAACAACTTCGAGGCAGTACAAGTTAGTGAGATCGAGCTACCAAAATGATTTTTAAGGCTGTCCTCTGCAACCGAGCAAAAATAGTCGGCAAACATATTTGCAACTTCTGTAGGCTCAGAGCACAGTCTGCCAGCCTGGTTGAGCTTGATGTTCGGACGAGAATTAATTTTTCGACCAGTTGTACTATTCACAATATTCCAAACAGTCTTATTTTTATTTGTAGATCCTTCTATCATACCCCGATAATAGTTCAATTTAGTTTCCTTCAATAAATTTTTAAAATTAATTTTGGCCTTTTTATAGATTTCATTGGAGGTATGATTATTTAAATTTTTATTCAACCATGCCAAATTTTTTAATTCATTGCTGGCAACCCTTATGTTACTATTAATCCACACTTTTTTTTTGTCAAAATTACGCTTAGAAAATCTCATAGGACAAGTTCTTTCTATACAATAAGTTATAATATTTACGAATTCAGAAAAATAGTTATCAATATCCGAATATGAATATAAATTGTCAAAACTCACACATGACAAATAATCGACCAAATCGATTAAAGACTGAGAAGATACATTCCTGACCAATACTCGTTCACAATCAGATTTCAATATTGTTTATTTCCGATAGGTGTTCCAACATAAGAACCCTGTGATCACCAAAGTGACCCTCAAAGACTTCAGATCTGTAGTTCATATTGGTATTACAATTACGGAAATTTTAAATTCTTTGCAACGTTGACATGTTTCTTAGTGTAAAATAGCCACATCTCGTAAACGGAATCGAGAGCGAAGAGATGACGAAACGAAAGAGATAAAGTTCTCACTTTATCTCTTAGAATAGGGCCTTCCTTCGTTTGCGATTCGCTGCGTTTACTAAGCAAGTAAGCAAGCGGAAGTTATAGAATCCCACCACAGGTCCCAGGACGCCATACTCAGCGGAGCCGTCGAGTTACGCGATTTCTAAAAGAACGGTTCCACTAGAATACATTGGTTAGATAAAATGTTTGAAATGTGACGGTTGGTCGCCTGGACGGGACGGTCGAAGGCTTGTCCGAGAGAACTGTAGCTTTATATGGCTCGAATTCCCTGATAGCCCAGCGGATCCGAGAGTTACCGCCTGAGACGCGAAGTTGGTTTGTGTCGAATATTTTGTCGTATCTTCAAAACCACAGAACATATAATAGAAGAAGTGCAACCTGCCCACTAATCTTTGGCAACGGCAGTGACGTTTCTGCAGCGGTCATAGACTACATAAATAAGTGGCAAATGGCGGCCATAAATATTCTATGACAGTTTGACAGATGTCGACGATTCCATTCCTTCATGGGGGGGTCGCTGAATGATTTCTTATTCTTCAATATTGTTCCAATAGACGCCACAATAATTTTATAACATATAAATAAGGTACGTTGTACCATATTATTAATTTTATTTTCACTTAAATTAATATAAGAATTATGAAAAAATTCAATATGGAAAATATAAATATCTTTATTTCGAATAAGAACAGGTGTATCACAAATTATTCATTCTACAATCTAGGCAACTGCATTCATCAATTTTAGTCGGAATTGAAAAATTAATGTTTCACTTCTCTATGTGAATATTTAATGTACGTATTTGTTCATTGCAACAAATTAGTGTTAGTGTTTAACCAGGACATGTTGATTAATTCAATAAAATGATGATAAAAATGAATATTCTTCTAATGATATTCAAAACCCTTGCAGAATAAAACTTTCAAAGAAGCATCAACTTTTAAATTTGTTTATATGCAGTTCTCACCTATATCTTCATTACCCTGCAAAATGATTACATCGAAAGGTCTTCCTATGTCCGTTGGATCCTACAAAAATAAATTCCATTATGGATTTTCAATGTACATACTTGATTATATGAAAAGTAATAATAATTACCAGAAATGAGTTAGAATATGCTTTAATATCATGCTCTCATCACTGATTTATTATTGTCATCCCCCCAAAATTTGCATGTTGTTCATCAGTTCCTGCAAAAATCAATATCGTTATAGACGTTCGACATTATTGGTAACATGGTATATTACCTTAAGAATAATACAAAAGTAATTTTGTATTAAGATTCACTTTACTTCTTCATCATTAAGTTAAATTTGTCTCATCTCTAAAACTTCTTCGACATCACCACTTTAATCAATTTACAAATGGCTGACAAGTCACTTGTCAAGTGGCATTTGTCAGTACCAACTCATCAACGACATACGATTCTGAATTAGAGTGCGAGAGAGATATGTTTTCTCTCAACATTTGCTTTAAGTGGCACCGTATGTCTTCGTATATCCGTGTTGCCTGACTTTGAACTGGCGCTTCACCCCCCTGTTCAAAACCATACCCCGAAAAAAAAATGAGTATGCCACTGGATTCTTACGTAGAATTCTGTATCAGACATAGTTTTTAGCTCAGCATTATTTCTAATAACTTCGGAGAGAAAGGAGAAGTCTGAAAAGTATCAATTTTCAAAATCGCCCTGTATCTCATAAACGGAAACAGTTATGCAAAATCTGATTAGGCCAACTTGAGTTTCACAAAAACGTAAGACAGGATCGTGAAAACCGTAAGGCCCTATCTTAAGGGCCCGATATACCTTTCACAAATCACAAAGTTGACCGAAGCGACAATCAAAGTTTGACGGCGAGTTCTTCAAACACTGAAATAAGCCATCTATTAGCAGTAGCTTGAAATACCAGATGGTTGGAAAGTAGGAAATCATCTAATCACGAAACACCTAACTATTTGAAACTATTTATTACTTGATCCTTCCTTGTTTCCCAACATATGCGAATTACTGGTCATTTCTCCCGAACCGTTTATTATTTTTTATTTCAATATCGTTTAGGTAAGAGAGGCTGAAGAATAATTACTTCTTGAGCTGAATTTATTACATTTGCACCGCAGACGTTTTACTATCAATTTTTATGAGGTATTCCTATTGAGTAAGTGGTGATTTGAACTTTTTATAACGAATTATTCTGTTGAATAATCCCTTAGATTTGAGTTAAAAATTAATGAATTAATATGCGAATTTTCTATATTACTTACTAATTGAAGAAACAAGAGACGATATATTCGATAGGGAATATCTATTTCAAAGTGATAGTGGAAATATCGGTCCCAAGAACAAAAATCACATGCAACTACTACTTTACAACGATTAGGACTTCAATTAAAATTTGTTCAGGTGCCGAAATTTTCATGATTATATTCAATCGTGAAAACTAGAATTCGCAGATGCAATAATTTCAACATTGTACAGATGACAATATTTTATGAGTTACTGGAAATGAATTAGTGACAATGGCGGATCCAGCCAGTTTTTCAGGGGGGGAGGGGCATCAATAGAAAGAAATTTTTTGCCAACATAATAGGACTACTTCAGTATCACCACACATACACGGGGAGACAGAGTTTTTTCAGAGGTTTTTATCTGTTCTCGTGTATCATACGCAGAATTGTATGGTACCCCGTTTACATTCCCTCTGCTAACACTCAGATTTGGAGCGGGAAACAGGTTTTATTCTTTTATACAATCTATTCCTTGTCGCCAGTTCTTCACACGTGCCATATGCCATATAATGTTTGATATTACAAAACAGTATGTAATTCTCTCTTTCAAAAGAATATATAATATATATATACTTATAAAGGGATTATCGTCAATTTCGGGTTCCAAGGGGGGGGGGTGCATGGCCCCCCATGTCCCCCCCTGTATCCGCCAGTGATTGGTGACATGCAAACGGTTAATTGAATTCTAGAAAACTAATCAATTTCCATTATAATTTTCAGACTACAAAACTCCTATAGCGGGTGTCCCAGTATACCTGTTCCAATAGATTATCTCAGCCATTTCGAAAGACAAAAGTTTGAAAATTTCATGTTCTCCAATTCGTTCAAGTTCAAGGAAACTTCAACTGAGAAAAACAAAAATTGAAAGTCACTTGCGGTTTGACCGTAAATGAATCAAACTTTTTTATTTAAAATAGCTCCGTATATTTTTTGCAATTTTTGATATCGACTCAAAATTACCTTTTCAACGATGTATCACACTCTGTATTGTACATTTGATTTGCTGGAGAAAACATCAATTAAAATTTCAAATTGAAAGAATTGCAGTACGATATTTTGTGTAATCTAGATTTCAATAATTGATAAATCATGAACAATTTTGCATTCGAGATGATGAAGAAAACGTCAAATTTAAAATTATTAAAATTGTAGTAGACTGGACGAATTGATTATTTTTGAATGAAAACCTTAGTGTGCCATGGAAACATATGAATATACAATAGTTTGCAACTTTGACAGTAAATAATTCTCAATAAATGTGTGCGTGTCAGAGAAACTAAAATTCAAGAATGAATAACCGAGAAAATGATAACTTCACCAATACATTGTTCCAATTTGAAATTTCAATTGACGTTTTCTCCATCAAAACAAATGTAGAATACAAAGTGTGATACACAAAATATACGGGGTGCTATTTGAAATGAAATAAGAAAGTCAGAGTCACCTCCGGTCAAACCGGAAGTGACTTTACTGGGACACCCTGTATATTATGAGTTATTGCGACTCCTGGAAGAAATCGTCACTGAGAAGAAATGTGTATAGTATAAAAACCGAAATTTCAATTCGTTATATAGAAATAAAGAGATTTTTGTGTGGTGGGCCTGATTCCTATAATACGCGGAATAAGGAAATAATGTGAGAGCTCGTCTTGTTTTGAATTCCTAGGTCTTCGAGATATTTATTACTACCCAGGTCCCAGATGTATGTATATGAAAAAGGGGCCAAGGTAAGTTGTATTTTTGCTACCTGCTCGACTCCATGGCCTGTGGAATTACCGACATTGGAACGCGCCATCTAGAGTTGAATGTTCAAACACAAAAACCAATCGTTAGATATCTGCAATATTTGGGTTATTGAATATGTTTTTCGTTTTTCATGGGTACAAGCTATATTTTTGAATCATCATGAAAATTTTTATAGTTTATAGAAGATTAAATTGCCGAGGGCAAATAGTAGCGATTTTTTCCAAAAAATTATGAAAAACCTTCGAAAAAAAATAATTAAGTGTAGTTTCCAAAACGCTGAAGTTCAACCTGTTTTTTTTAATTGACTATTCCACTCTTTTCATTTTTAGTGAGGAAGTTTCCGTAGCAACGATCGTTACATCTCGAAAAAACTTTCAAACCGGCAAAACCAACATGTTGGTTTTTCAGCGTCAAAATTTTTGACGTTTCTCGAATTCATAGATAGTTTCTGAAATGAATATCATAGAGAAAACAAACAACGTTCAGTTAATCTATGAATTCTAATTTGCGAAATAGCGGAATCCGTGTCAAATGTGACCATACTACTTATAATGCTAGACATTTTCTCGTGGAATAGTCATGCCGAACACCACTCGAGATGAAATTTAAGCAGGTAAAATTTCTCTCTTGTAATATTCAAGTTTGTTGCTTTTCGGAAATTTCGCTCATGACATTTTTTCCAAAACACTCGCCTGACGGCTCGTGATTTTGATACAAATGTCATTCGCAAAATTTCCGAGCAACAAACTTTCATATTACAATCGAGAAATTTTGCCGGCAAAATTCCATCTCTAGTGGTATTACATATGAAAAACTAATTTAATCGAAAAAAAGAAAACGATTTGCCCTCGGGGCGTTTTTCAACTTCAATTTAAGAAAAAAATCAAGTCTCTACGTCGTAAATTAGGGTAGTTACTCGTGAAATAAAGAGACCACTTTTTGAATGGAGATTTACCACGATTCAAAAGGTGTTTGTTTAATTCCCCTTAAATTAACAAGCGAGAAACCTCGCTATCTCAACGAAAATGGGATGCACTGTACATGATGAGCTATGAAAATGTTTTAGCAACATTGCTTAGTAAAAGTAGGTCTCTCATACAATGATTCCCTCGAGCTTTACTCACAGCTTCAGCTAAATCTGGATTAGTTTTCAATATATTGCCAATAACTTTCTGAAGTTCTTTGGGATTCATTGCCTTTCCTTCATTGCTTTCTACCAGGGCAGCTTGTGTTGCAATAAAGAGTTCAGCTTGTCTTCTAGTCCACAAATCCTTCTCAATAGTCCTACATGGGAAAGGGTGACATAAGGTTGAAATGTGTAAAAAGTATAAACGGTCAGTGAATGGGTACTGTCAAACACGCCCACACCACCACCATAAAGTAAACCAGTTTTACTAAACTGGTATAGATTATAGAACAAGATGTTTAGACCATTCACTTTTATAAAGTATCACGGTTGGCCATGGTTCAGGTTTATCAAGTTCTTTTACTTAAAACGGACGCAGGTTGGCACCGCGAAAGTCAAATAATTCTGAGCGACGTTGCCAAGGCTACTTTCTATTTAGTCTTTTTCAACTTTGTAAATGTGACACAGGATTCGTAGTACTACTACATTTTCATACTGGACTATTTCAAATTGTGCAAAAAGGTATTTAAATGTCTTCTGCAGGCTTATTTCTTCCAAACTTTGAAAAGTGGGGAATTCTATGAGTCTGTCTGTTCTGTTCGTTTAGAAGTTTTTTGGTCAGGTTATTCGATCACTTTTATTCCTTTCACAAGCTTTTATTTAGTTTCACCTGTCCAGATGTATATCTGTCTGTAATCAATTCTTGCAAGATAAATATGACCCCCTTCTAATCGTCCAATTGATTTTAAATTTGGCAGGTGTACATAATTCTGGTTACAATGCATCATGAAATACTTGTTATAGAAAAAAAACAAAATGGCGGATGAGTTTTGTGATTATGATCCGATTCCATTCAAAATTAGTATCTGGGGGTTTTCGGGTTCGACAATGATGATTCTTCTGTCGAAATTGGAAAATTCAAGATGGCGGTCGCGTTTGGTAATTATGATCCGATACTATTCAAAATTGGTAGATGGGGGTTTTCTGGGTCGTAAATTACGATTCTTCAAAATCGAGGAAAATAGCATTACTGAATCTTCCAACAGTTCCAACCATGTTTGTGGGGACGCGAAAGTGAGACGCCAGTCTCGGATACATGAAATATTTTCAAAATTAACAGAGAGAAAAGTTTCTTCAACATTCGCCAGGTCTTTGGAATTATTGAATTCAAATAATATTTTCTCAAATTCATTATTTTCCCAAAGTGAATAAACATTTTGATAAATGCGTAATTACTGCGACATATATGAAGAAAGGGCAACGTTGCAATTGTATCTGACAGGGAAATGAATATAACCTAACATTTCCAAAATATACACGGTGAAATGTGTCAGAATTTCATGGGAAACCGGGATACTAGATACTTCATAAAGGTGAATGGAGTATAAGCCCACCACCCATATATCTAATAATTGACCATATTCACCGTCGCCATACTGTTGTGCGACAATACCAACTACCCAGGGTTCTAACATCGAATAACGAAAGTCACTAATTTCTTAGGACCGCGAAAGCTTAAATGGAAATATTTTGATGTCAGTTTTTTATTTTTAGATCTATTTCTTGCCGAATAAGATGTCTTATTGCCGATTAATTACTGACACAACAACCACGGCCTCCCCTATACTGATATCTACCCATATTTCCTGGATTTTATCACAAAATACTTAACCAAAGTTTACCACCAATTGTATATAACCTCTCATACCACATACGATACTCAAAATCTGATAGTATTTTTGATAAACTCAATATTTCTCCGTTGGAAACACTGGGTAGTTGGTATTGTCGCACAACAATATGGCGACGGTGAATATGGTCAATTCCAATATGGGGAATGAGCCAATCAAAACAGAAGCTGAGCTTTGGAAAGATTCCAGATCTGCGCTTGTGCGGCAATATTGAGAATAAAAATGATTTTTTAATTCAGTCTCTCTCCGACGCATGTCGTGAAACGTATGTCATTCATAACTACTGGTGAACACTTTCGATCACAACCTCACAATTTCATATGAAATGTTTCAAACGCCTTATACCGTTTTCCTCAAGTCCTGAATATCATTGTTAACTCCTATTCATATTTTAAAATTGAACTGAAAGTATTTAAGATTATGTATTATTCACGTCCATGTTCAAAAGTGAAGCAATGACTCGCAGGAATTTGGACAAATGAAATGAAATAAAAATCAATTATGATTTTGCCGACGTTTCGGAACTAATTGTTCCTTTTTCAAGGCTCATCATACAACTAATAAAGACATAAATTTAAAATTATTAGGAGAAGTCAAGAACGAATAAATGATTCCGATGATTGAGAGTCAATTAATGAAAGTATTTAATTGACATATTTTCTATCTCGATGTATATTTCTCGCAAGTTTTGATTTCGTCATCAGACTTGACATTTTGGTCTATGATTGTTGTTCAACGTTTCTGAATGGGGCACTGTAAAGATAATTGAATCAGGGATAATAGTATATTATTCAACGAATAAATATACATGGACACAAACGACACGGAATCTCGGGAGTATTATTGACTACATCATAACAAGACAAAAATCGCGACTGAAATTTTTGGACGTAAAAGTACAGAGAGGGGCCTCTTGTGGAAGCGATCACTACCTAGTGAGAGGAAAGATGACTTCATGGATGAACCTGAAGGATAAACCAGACAATGCTGAAAGAGAAGAAGAACTAGAAGATCAGGAAACAACATTCAGGTACAAAATAAATAGCTTGGACAATGAAAGTACAAGATTACTGTACAAAACCAGATTAGATCAGAAGATGCAACGGACAGAGTTCACAAATATAGAACAGGAAACAACGGAAACCATACTGGTGGGACAACGAAATTTAATACGCCATAGAGGAAAAGAGAAAATACTACCACAAAAAAAATAGATAACAAACTAAGGTACGAAGAATCGCAATCAAGAGTATGTAGAATGGTAGGGGAAAGGAAGAATGATCAATGGGAGAGAACATGTGTAAAAATCAACACATATACATTCACTTTTATAAAGTAGCCCGGGAGGCCCTGGAATTCTGACACATTTCAACGCGTATATTTTGAAAATGTTAGGTTATACTCATTCTTCTGTCAGATATGATCGCAACGTTGCCGTTTCTACATATAAATCGTAGAAATTACGTATTTAACAAAATGTTTATTTACTTTGGGAAAACAATGAACTTGAGGAAATATTATGTGAATTCAATAATTCCAAAGATCTGAAGAATATTGAAAAACTTTTTTTCTCTGTTAATACTGGAAAAATTTCACGTGTACGAGTATAAACATGATTGGAAGATTCAGTTATGCTATTTCTTGTACGGAAATCAAGAACCGAGTGTTGAAATTTTACTGAAAAATAATGGACAGAATAGTCCGTTACTTTGTGATAGTTTATCAACCTGACAGAAAAACTTTTAGAAGAACAGAACAGACGGACGTATGGAAATCCACACTTTTCAAAATTCTCAAGAAATAAGCCTACAGACGACAATTAAATACCTCTTTGCGCAACTTGAAATATTCCAGTATGAAAATGTAGTGGTACTACGAATCTTGTGTCACAGGATACACCTTATAAGAACTAACTCCATTCATAAAGTTGAAAAAGAGTAAATAGAAAGTAGACTTGGCAATGTCGCTTGATTTTCACGATTGCCAACCTGCGTCCGTTTTAAGTAAAAGAACTTGATAAACCTAAACCGTGGCCTACCAAGATACTTTATAAAAGTGAATGGAGTATATATAGGAGGAAGAAAAAGTCCTGAAAGTTGGAGACTCCTCAAAAACATGAGAGGAGAAAGAAGAAAAGAAATACTTTCACCCATAACACCAAAAAAGTGGAATCAATACTTCGGAAAAATCCTAACAGAGGATAGGCCACAATTTTAAGATGGAAACAGCAATAACCCAGATATAGTGATACAAGGATCCCTGATGAGAATAACAGTAGCAGAGGTTAAGCAAGTCTGCAGATCGTTGAAGAATGGCAAAATCCCAGGACCAGGAAATATTCCAGTAGAGCTTGTAAAATTCGGAAGCGAAAAACTTTATAATGCATTGAGGAATTTATACCAGAGGTGCATTAGTACATCAGAAGTTCCCGAAGAATGGAAAATGTCATACCTGTCTGCCATATACAAAAAAGGGGACAGGAATAACTGTGACAATTATCGAGGTATAGCGGTTACTAGTTCCATTGGTAGAATATACGGAATAATACTAAAAACTAGGACTAGCGACTAGGAATACGCAGATATGGAAGCGGAAGAACAAGCGGGCTTCAGGGCAGTAAAATCAACAATTGACCACCTGTTCTCGTTAACACAAACCCTGGAAAAAAAAGGAGCTTTTAACCAAGAAGTTCATCTTTTGTTTGTGGATTTGAAAAAGGCATATGACAACGTACCTCAGGCAAAACTTTGGGAGACTCTTCAACAGAGCAACATAAATTCAGAAATAATAAAGGCGGTGAAATCCCTATATCATGGTGCAAGATGGAAAGTTAAGACAAGCCATGGTTTAACAGGACCATTTACGGTGACCAAGGGTGTTGCATGTCTCCGACACCTTTCAAGATCTACTTGGAAAATACGCTGAAGACATGGAAACGAAAATGCGGGAATATGGGTTTACCGGTGGATGACGATTATACTGTCTATACCCTATCGTTCGCGGACGATCAAGTGGTGATTGCGCAGGATATTGATGACATCGAATACATGGCTCGCAAGTTGATAGAAGAGTACAATAAGTGGGGCTTGGAGGTCAACACCGATAAGACTAAGTACATGTGCGTTGGAGGGCAACAACAAGACCTACAACTGACAACGGGGCAAACTATTAAACGTTGCAGTAATTATTTAGGAGTGAAGATTTCCGTCGACGGAACACTGGACGAAGCAATATCGGAGAGGAACGTTCAGGGAAGAAGAGCAATAGGACAATTGAATAGCGTATTATGGGACAAAAACGTGAACATAGATAACAAGAAGAGAATTTAAAGTTCAATAGTAGAAAGTAAAATTACATATGGATCTGAAGTGTGGCCCCTAAAAGAAAAAACTAAAAGAACACTAAGGGCCACAGAGATGGACTTCTGGAGGAGAGCAGAGGGAAAGTCCAGAAGAGATAGGATACCGAACGAAGTTATAAGGAAGAGGATGGAAATAAAACAGGACATTATCGATGACATAGGAACCCAGCAGCTGGTTTGGTACGGACACGTCGAGAGAATGCTACAACACCGAATTCCCAAAAAAATCTTGAATTGGAACCCTCAAGGAAGACTACGTAAAAGCTGGAGAAGGAATAGATAATGAAATTCAGGAAAGAGGTCTACAGGGAGACATGTGGAGATAGAGAAGGCGGGAGATTAGGAATCGGAAGACGTAGAACGTTATAACCCGATGTATATATATATTCAACGAGCGGTAATAATACCGCGAATTGAATACTATACTTTATCAGAGACACTTTATCAACGACTTCTTCAGTAAACAGTTGTCAAAAGCGTTGTCGAGAATCGAATCGCGCAGAAAACGTCAGAAATTCACGATTTCCAAATGCAATTTTTGGATGTTTCGAATCAAGAAAATGTAGAAATGGATGGAGAGAATGTTACCTTGATGTCTGAAATAGAGTTCCCGATCGATCCATCTTTCTTATTCATCTCATGAGCAATTTGATTTTTCCTATTTGAATTTTAGGCGTGAGTTATTATAACTCACTCTATTGGTTTATAGATACTATTATAGATCAAAATCAATTGAATAATGGATATATTATTCTATGGGAGTAGATAAATGAAATAATCATTAACACTTACCAATTTTGAAGACTTGATAATTTATTCCCATCTTGCTCTACTGACATTTCATATACATCCTTGCAATAACTTTTAAATTCTGCATAGACTTCTGTTACTTCAAAGAATGTAAGCCTTTCAAAATTGACTATTAAGCGTCTTAGGAAAACACCTAAAGAATTAATTAAATTGTTTTAAATAAATGGATTTGATGAGTACGGTTTATTGTAATCTAATTAATCAAATGAGACTGTGATAACCATGGGGGCGAGATTTAATGATACGAACAGATCTCAGTCATTCATTGCTGCTTTTCGCTTTACTATGAAATACCTATGTGGAGTCAATGCATTGAATAAGTGGTACAAACCGTGTACCACAATGCTTGAAAGGGTTAAGTACCCTGTCTCTCTTTTGATTTTATGAAATCCATAAGTAGATTTTAAAGGTATTCTGAGGGTGAGTTTTATAGTTTACATGTATATACATATATGATTTTTACTAAAGTGTTTTCAAATAATTTATATTTTTGTATATCTGCTTTTTATTCGATGTTTCGTTTTGATATGATTCATTAATAAAAATATTCAAGTTCTCTCTTTTTAGTCATTCGATTGTTCACATTTTGCTTGTAAATCAGTTTTTATATTTTTGACTTCTTGCTTTTGTATTTTGGACCTTTTGTTCTTTTTGGGCCCAACCTGAATGCTTCTTAACATATTTGTTGTAGCCTGATGAAGGAAACAAAGTTTCCGAAACGTCGCTAATAGAATAAGTGTTTTTAATTTAATGTTCCTTGTGCCGATATTCGCATTTGATATTATTGTTGGAACGTTAAACACATTACTGAATTAAATTGATTTAAAAATAAAGAAAACTATCAACTTTTCTGTATTCTTTCATTCAAGACCATAGATACAAAATATGTAGACTGGTATATGGGAACATTATCGATCCAAAGATATAGATTAACTCATTCAGAGTGGCATCACGCCTGAATTTCAGAGGTGAAAATTTCAATACACAAGAATCATAGCAGTGAAATGGTAGCAAGTGTCTAAACTACTCAAGTTGTACTGTATTACAAAACAAGGAATGTTTATGAAACAGAGATTTATCAATTGAGAAGTTTTACTAGAGATATTTCATCTAGAAAGAAGTCCCTAATTTTATTGTAGTAATATTTTGCCTCAATGCAAATAAAAAAATTCTATGTTAGGACATATCCTTCAATGCAGAAATATAGGGTTGCTCCATCCATATATTCTATGTTAATGTTCAAGACTCACCTACTACACTTGTTTTGGATATGAAGAAATAATCAAATGTTAGATTATTATCATACTCCATCAGTCTATTCAAACTATCAATATACTCCACCAAAGCTTCAATTCCTTTTCGAATTATAAATGTTAGGTCATCTCTGAACGTCTTGATCATAACTGAAGTTATATCATTACTCTCGGAAACCAGTAAACTCCAAAGTTCTGATAACTCTAAATCAGGCTTTTGAAACAGCTTTATTAACAATAAACAGAAATCTCTTGTACATTTAGATTCATTTGTGATAGCATTCATAGCATCTAAAAACGATCAAATGAAAAACACGGACTCAAGGACATCAAATTTCATACCAAATAGTCTTTTGCTGTGGAATGTTTTAATTAATGCTGCTATACATAATCGATATGAAGTAAATTTGTCTAATTTGTTAGTTTTACTTATATGGCTATCCTCTTTGCTTGAAGTCATCATGAATAGATTAGATATTTACGCCATTCAGGCAATTTAATAATTTAATAAAATTCCAAACATCCAATCAAAAATTAAACACAAAACACAAGTGAACCAATGTTTTGATTTACATTGGCATAGAATATAGAATATCAACAAATACTCTTCTCTTCTTCTTTTATTGTCTTCACCTTCTATATGTTCTGTGGTCTTCTCAATGAAAGAAGAAGAAGACAAATAGTCTTTGATGAGAGTAAGTAACCAGACTTTTGAATTTCAATTAATCTAATATTGCTCCTAGGAGGTTTCAAGAGGGTTTTCGTTTCTCTTAAAAACTCAATATCTCTTGAAATTGTTCATGTTCTGAAAGAAATTTTGTTCAGGTTATTTACAAATGAATTCGTATAAATGAAGAAAAAGGACATATTTCAACTTTTGACAGTTTATATATATATGTTCTGTGGTTTATCCACAGACCAGTTGGTCTTTTGTCATAGAGAAAAGAACCATAGAATAACAAACGAAAGAAAGAAAGAACTAAAGAACCTTTCCTGTACAGAAGTGTCAGAAGTTGGTTTCAAATAAAAAATCAAAGGTATATTGGGATCTTATGCAGTATTTTTGTAGGTTCGTCTTTCGATTAAAACCATTAACTTGGATTCCAAGTCAATGAATTAAAACCATCTTTTTTTATGCGACTACAATAACTATCTGTAGTTTATCGTAAGGCATTATGATGTCACACAATGAATTCACACTTAAAGGCTTAGATGACGATTTCATAGCAAGACAGAGAAATACATTCCTTGCCTTATCTGAAATTGAAAAGAAAGTCAATAAGAAACCAGAACCCATGGAACTAGAGACTCATAACGAAAAGAGAAGAGCACATATGCATAAATCCCAAACGAAGATATTTAGGGGCAAGGACAGTATTTTCAAAACACCACAAGATCCTGTACCTAAACATTTTCTGAAGAAGCTTCCTGATTTCAAAAAGAACCCTCATAAGTGGACCAAGTATACATTAGATGACGTGAAGGATGAAGATATATCTGATAAGGCAAACACTAAAGCTGCATTATCATTCTTAAAAGATTTAGAAACCAGAAATAAAAGTTCTGAAGAGAATGAGGATGTGACAGATACAAGAATTGTATTTCGAAGGCCTAATATGTCTATTTCTAAGCAAGAAACGTATGATAAGCCTTCATTTAGAAGTTCTAAGATAGTCATGCCAGAATATGTTGTTGGGCAAAAAATCAAAAAAGATAGAAAGCCCAAAAGCTCAAAAACAGAAAAGGCTAGTAAGAAATTGAAATTAGATCATCTTTATGAAGAAGATAATGAACAGGGAGACTGATAGGATGTGCGATGTTTCAATGTATATATTTCAATGATTTCAAATAAATAATCATCATGACACAAAAATATTGAAGTGAAGAATTGCTTCCAATCATTTGTTATTCATATTCAAAAGTAATTCATTCTGAATATTTTTTGCCAATTGTAATTGTTGAGTCATGAACTAAGCAACCCGCCTTATAGTGGTATTGCTCTCACCCTGTGTGGATTCAGTTCTTAATTTTTATGATCGATTGAGAAAAACTTCAGCAAATAAAATGGGATAAGATTTATTTCAGATGATGGGTACAATAATACGAATAAAAAAAGTAGACTTCGAAATGAAATTAAGTCAAAAAAGCCAAGAGCAAGGGCTCTTATCCAGATGTAGCTTCTTTCCAAGTTTCAGTCCTATTTAAATTCTCCAACATTGTAGGGTTCTATGTTAAACATCCTCCTGTATATTCTATTCTTAGTTTTTAGGCTTGTTTAATTCTCTATGGTGTCTGGCATTGTGTTGAAATGTTTGATAAATGTTTATCTGGGTCCTTTCTCTGTAAATGTTCTGCTGTGAATAGGATATTTAATTGAATGAATTTTCGCCTATACTACATCTCGGCTGCTCTACTATTTGTTCCATATTATTTACAAACACCAGGAAGAGCAATGTACCAACAATCCTTTCCTGTCTGATACCAGCCTGTGTAAAGGTTTGGAGTTTTGAGGAATATATTAAGCCCTGCTTCTCAATGGTGACTTTTTGAGATATGACTCAGGCCATTTGTATGCATTCTGCTTTATTCCCAAGATGTCAAGTTTTCTCAGGAGTATCGTATGGAGAACTGAATTGAATGCCTTCGACAGGTCTAAGAATACAGCAAGTATGTGTTTTTCCTCTTCTAACCCTGATAGAATTTCGCTTGTGAAACCATGTTGACATTTGCTAAAGATATCATTTGCATTAAAAAACACCTTGACTCTTTCTACCATGGCTGTTTCAAATAACCTTGAGAGAGATGATTAGCTTATTGGTCTATAATTCTGATCACCGGATCCTTTGTTCAAATCTATTTTCAAACTTTTTAGGAATATGCCATGAATCAGAGAGTCAAGTGAATGCCTTGGGCTCACAAATTTCCAAAACTCATATAACACATATTTTGAGCATGTTCACTGGAATATCATCGAGGCCGATGGTCTATTTGCTTTTGAGTTTTTTTATCACATCATGTATTTTTCCCGAAGGAATCAATGAGTTCATATCTAGACTTGATGGACGTCTAGGTGAATTAACTTTTTCAATGATTTATTTTTATTTTGCCAAATGATCTAACATATCAATAACAAAAGTAAGTCTAGAAGGAGATTGTGACAATGAACACTTATTTTTTTGTAGATCTTTGTACACATATGAAGCACTGGCGGATACAGAGGGGGGGGCATCTCTCCCTCCCCTGGACCTCGAAATTGACGATAATCCCTTTATTAGTAGCCCTATAACGTTGGTAGAAAATTTCTATCTATTGATGACCGCCAGTGATATGAAGTATCTATAAGAATTGGTTTCAAAGTTTTTTTTCATCCACTAAATATAATAAATTTAATATACCTAATAAATGCATATAAATATACCTTTCGAATTACCTATTTCATTTACCTGTTGTTATTACATCATTTATTCAAGTATACTCCTCAACTTACCTTCAGTTAGCTTTGCTTCTTCGAAGTTCGAAGTATTTATATTTCGACTTGGTAAAAAGCAAATCCATTAAAAAAGGAGTTGATTTTATAATCCGAGCAGGCCAAATGACCACGAGCCGCCACTGTTGTACAGTTGTGTTACATTGGTCACAGTATGTATGTATTCGTAGCCAAACATTTCTAGAAAGAAAACTGAATATCAGTTTGATAAATCTGGGAATCACTTCAATGGAAAGGTATTCTTTGCGGTTATAAGACCGGCTGCTATTTTCATTCCGTATTTGTTCAACATTCGTAATGTAATGAAAAAATTTGTGTCAGGGTAGCCGTTTGACTCTTCCAATAACACTCGGCGGGAGTGAAAGTTAACTTGTTATTTAATTATCTTGGCTTTTCCATTCTTGGTAATGTTTAATGCTTAATTCAAGGTATTTTCGTCTGATGCGCTCAGCAGCTGAATGCTAATTTTGAATACGATTGATTTAATAAATGAAAAAAATATTAAAATTTGTATGTGTACCTACTAGGGTGGAGCGATTTTATACAAGAAAAAATTATCTTTAATTTTTCTTTCGACCTGTGTGCTCGATTGGTGTCTTTTTATGTGGCTAATGAAATGGCAAAATCTGGGTTCCTAAATGTGACGTCTTCTGGTTCCTAGATGACCCCGAAAATTTACCTAAAATAAAAATGTATAAATAACCAAATATGAAATAATTCTGTTTATTTTACTAGTTAAAGCTCTTCGCTTGGTTTTCTTCGCAGAAGACAGTGGCGCACCCAGAAATTTTTTTCGGGGGGGGGGGCTGCTCAAGAGTAATTTGTTTTTGTATGTTATATAATTCAAAAAATGCGCCGCAAGCGACAACCTTCTTAAGTAATGGATATATCGCATTCGTTATTTTGGGAAGACATTATAAAATTGCTTTAAAAAAATGCATATTTTATTTTTTTCACAAATACTAAGTGAAGGGGGTAAGAGGACGCGCCTAAAACTTGATTAATCATTCTACAGAAATAAAAAATGTCATGAGCGAAATTTCCGAAAAGCAACCAACTTGAATATTTCAAGAGAGAAATTTTACCGGCTTAAATTTCATCTCGAGTGGTATTCGGCATGACTATTCCACTTGAAAATGTCTAACATGGTCACATTTGACACGGATTGCGCTATTTGGCAAATTACAATTCATAGATTAACTAAACGTTGTTTGTTTTCTCTATGATATTCATTTCTGAAGCTATCTATGAATTGGAGAAACGTCAAAAATTTTATCGCTGGAAAACCAATTGTTGGTTTTGCCGGTTTGAAACTTTTATCGAGATGAAACGATCGTTGCTACGGAAACTTCCTCACTAAAAATGGAATGAGTGGAATAGTCATATGTAACACCACTAGAGATGGAATTTTGCCGGCGAATACACTCGAGATGAAATTTAAGCAGGTAAAATTTCATCTCGAGTGTATTCGGCATGACTATTTCTCGAGAAAATGTCTAACATTAAGTAATATAGTCACATTTGACACGGATTGCGCTATTTGGCTAATTAGAATTCATAGATTAACTAAACGTTGTATGTTTTCTCTATGATATTCATTTCCGAAGCTATTTATGAATTGTAGAAACGTCAAAAATTTTATCGCTGGAAAACCAACTTGTTGGTTTTCCCGGCTTGAAAGTGTTATCGAGATGAAACGATCGTTGCTACGGAAATTTCCTCACGAAAAACGGAAAGAGTGAAATAGTCATTCAAAAACGCATCGTTTTCGGAAGAAAGGTCCTGTTCGTAAAATAAGAAAAATTTTTTTAGATCATCAGTGTAAGACTCATCAATAGTGTTCGTTGGCAGTAAGCTGCACATAAATGACGACAAAACATCTTTGTGTTTTAAGAATCGATTGTGAATTTGTGCTATAAAATTGGCAAGAAATGGGATAAATATTGAAATTCGAAAGTAAGTCTCTGCATTTTCGCATTCTACATTACATCGTTTTGTTTGTCTTTTTGCAATTCGAGGCTCTATCAGTGGAACTTCATATTCTTTACATTTGTCTTCTACTTTCAAGAACAGCCTTTTGCAATGGCCGCAACGCAGCGACAAGCAGTGACACGATGTTTAAGGCCAAAACACACAGTTTTGCATATCGAATAGGATGCGCGTAAAAATATCAATCCCTATTTCTATCTCTAAAGGAAATGTTTAAGTTTCCATTCTGTTCTAAAATAATTATTATTACTTTTAGAAAAATAATAAGATGAAAATATTTGAATTACTTTTTTTGTCACAGCTCAGGGGGGGCTGCAGCCCGACAGCCCCCCCCCTCGGTGCGCCACTGGCAGAAGACCAACTCAGAACCCACCACGGGGAGGTGCAGGCTGCAAATCGGGTTCCACCCATTCCCACCCTCCCAATTTATCTTCAAAACTGAACGTAAAGGTACCTTGAATAAGTATTTCGAAGTTACTCACAGAAATGTTTTTTGATTTCAACTTTTGGCAATTTTTGTCTCGATGATATTCTAGCTCTTATCATTGTTTAAGGAACAAAACAATGATAATAGTGACTATGAAAATTTAACTTTTTTTCGGGTTTTTTGCCGATATTTTGAAAACTATTCGAATGAATACAATGGTTTCAACAGAAACGTATTCAGCATTGAATACTCAATCATATCGGAAACGAAAAGATTGAAAAAAATGTTTTTGAGCAATTGTATTTTCACTCCCTGTATAACCGGAAGTGCTCTGGCTCTGAAAATATTTCAGGTCTGTAGAGAATTTCGAACAATATCATAATCCCAATTTTCAGATTTCAAATATGTCCAGTTCTCCAGAAACGTCTAATAGGCACTCGAACTTGGGACACCCTGCATATAAAAGCATCAGAAGTATTCTCCAAACTAATTTCTTTTTCTGTGTGTACCTCTGCATTTATCATGTAGTAAGTCTCTGAATCAGCTGAAATTTGAACCTTTAACCCACATTTAGCCGATTTGTTCGGGATATACATGCGAAAAGAACACCTACTGACTACAATGCAATGTTCATTAAAGTAACACTATACAACTACTACCGGGTCCTCAGGACCCGAACTCGTTAAAAGGAGCAAATATAAATTCTAGATATACACGCTCATCGCTGTCTTTATACTCTTTACACACACTGATTGAATGATTGAAAGCATGTCTCCGGTTTCGGTAGCATAGCTAGCCGCGCAGCACTCTCCTCTACAAATTTTCCAAAATATTTGAAAACAAGTATATGCTCGGGTCCCCACGACTCAGGTAGTAGTACTTACGGGTTAAGTACCTATATCAATCTCATCAGGAACGTGTAAAATCATTTCTGAAAGTTCATCATCACTTACGATTTTGATTATAGGAGGCTCTGTTATTTCAACTGACTGCCAGTCTACCAAGTCAAAATACCTACCCTTGGGCATCAAAATTAATAGGTGGTATTTTAAATTCGCGAACACTTTCTGACTGATCGGCACTTTATTATGCGACGGAACTAACATGGCGACTAGTACATTCTCAGGGTGAGCAAAATAGGGGTTTCGTTGAATAACTGGGTCCACTATCTTTTCTATTTCACTTGGTAAGTACCGAGACGATTTTATCATGCATATATTATGAAATAGATGTTTTGCCTGAAGCAGAAGACGATTGAACTGATGGAAAAGCGTAGAAAAATCGGAAGAGATCAGGCTGAGTACAAAACATTGAATGCATCAGTCAAGAAAAACATAAGGAAAGATTTAAGAGCATACAGAACGGAACAGATATTGGAGACCATTGAAAACAATAAAAATTTGAAGGTGCTGAAGTCGAGCAGATCCATTGGCAGACAAAGTATCATGAAAGTGAAGAGTGAACAGGGAATTGTACTTTCGGAGGGGACGAAAATTGCTACAGAGATTCAACGATTTTACGAGAAACTTTATAAATCCACCATCATAAACCCCATATAACGTATGGCCCGAAAGTTTTGGGAAAAATTTCACCTGGTCTGATTGAAAAGCAACGTGTCAGGGGAATAATTAGGCAAATCGAAAATAATGGTCCCTTGTCTGTTACTTAAATTTTGATTTATAATAAGGATAGTTGAGTTAAATTGTTCAATAATTCGATAAAAATATAAGATTATTCAAGTCAGAGTTATATGCTTTTGAAATTTTTCCCATAACTTTCGGACCATACGTTATACCCAAAATGAACACCCTAAACACATCCTGAATGTAGGCTCAGAAGATCTTCCTGAAATCATGTCATTCGAAATTAAAGCTGCTCTCAAACAAATGAAAAACAGGAAAGCTCCAGGGGTGGACAAAATAACTACGGACTACGGAGATGTTGAAACTTGGCGGAACCGTTCTGGAGCAAACGATTCTAATATTGCTCAATAAATGCTTGATAGAGGGACAAATACCGAAATCGTGGAAAAACGCCGAAGTTATTCTGCTCCACAAGAAATGAGACAATACAAATATAGAAAATTACAGACCCATTAGCCTTTTGTCCCACCTTTATAAGTTATTCGCAAAAATAATAACAAACCGATTGACAGCAAAGCTGGATGCGTACCAGCCAGTAGAACAGGCAGGCTTTCGAAGGGGTTTCAGCACTATCGAACATCTACAAACAATCCGGACAGTGGTTGAGAAAACGATAGAATACAACATACCACTACACCTAGCCTTTGTCGATTACCATAAAGCCTTCGTCAGTATCGAGACGTGAGCCTTCTTGACAGCCCTAGACGATGCCAGAATTGACTCTAGGTACACTGCTCTCATTAAAAATATATATATAGTATATGATGATGCGACATTCCATGTTAAAATAGACGACGACCTAACGACCGAAAAAATTAATCTAGGCAAAGGTGTTAGACAGGCTGATACTATCTCACCTAAACTGTTCACTCTGGCCCTGGAAAATGTGTTTAAAAAACTAGCTTGGAATGGAAAAGGACTGAAAATCGATGGAGAGTATCTCAGCCATTTGAGATTTGCGGATGACATAGTACTAATAAGCACAGACATATATGAGTTGAAGTCGATGCTACAAGATCTAGATGAAAAATCAGGTGAAATAGGATTGAAGATGAACCTTAACAAGACAAAAATAATGAGCCACAGCCAGGAAAATATTATTATAAATAACACCAACATAGAAAAGGTAGAAGAGTATATTTGGGGCATGTTATCAAAAGTAAAAAGGAGAATCAAACATTGGAAATTGGGAGAAGAATATGCCTAGCGTGGGCAGCATTCGGTAAACTGGGTTTCATCTTCAGAGACAAAAATGTTCCTCTACACCTGAAACGCAAAGCGTACGACAGCTGTGTATTGCCAGTGGCGACTTATGGCCTAGAAACTATGGCAATAACAAAAAAAGTGGCAGAGCAACTGAGAGTAACTCAAAGAGCCATGGAGAGGATTATGCTGGGTGTAAGCTTAAGAGACCGAATTCCGAACAGCGAGATAAGAAAGAAAAGCAGAGTAACCGACATCATGGATAGAATAGCGAAACTTAGGTGGCAATGGGTGGCACACGTGGCAAGGCAAAGTGTGGAAAGATGGTCGTACAGGGTGACATTCTGGAGACCTAGGGAAACGAAAAGAAGCATGGGAAGACCTAGAAAAAGATGGATAGACGATGTGGTCGCTGTAGCCGGAAAACAATGGATGAGAATGGCGAAAGACAGAGAAACATGGAAAAAACTGGAAGAGGCCTATATCCGACACTGGATGAGAGAGGGCTGAAGAAGAAGAAGAAGATGTTTTGCTCCGTATTTGCAGGACGATTGGAACAATTTGAAACCAAGTAGTCGCATACACATTGACATTGACAACATACTCCGTCAAAATTTTCAATTGACTTGACGGCCTGACGGGTCTTTAGTAGAAATATACAAACGCAGTATCCTATTAGCCGTTGTTAGCCACCTGGAATGAGATATCTTTCCAGGTTGCCTTTCTGCAAGTTGCGACGAAATCAGGCCGCTTTTGATTCCTATATGCACATTTCATGAAGGTACTTTTGTTCCGTGCTTAGTTCATCTATATTCACAACAGGAAATTCAGCATCTATTTTCTCAAAGTCAACAACTGCCATTTGCTCACATCGATCAAGAAGTTTTCCGATAGTACCTGTAAAGCCACGAGGATCACATGTTTTTCCGTCTAACCGTTGCACTAAATAGCGGAGCGGTAGTTCGTTAGCGTGTAACAAACATATGAACTATTGAACTGGCTTCCCAAGTGAAAGTTCTATTTGTCTAATAACACCATTCTTGAAACCAGTATTGACTTAACGTAATTACTGTATATTGAGTAATATATAAACTTAGTAATGTAGTAGTTTTCCAGATAAGTAATTATTATACTATTAGAGTGGAAAAACGCTAAAAATTATTGAATTCAAATGATATGTTATAGAAATAAAATTCGAAGTTAAAAAATAACTGATAATGAGTAATTTCCCCCCTCCTAGGAATCGAAGATTAAGTCCGATAACAGTGAGATTTTTTTGGTCTATACTCACCCTAAAAGACATTTATTCCGATACCAGGCATCATCAGATTATAATATAAAATTGAGAAAATCGCTCCACCCTAGTACCTACCTATGGGTATCATTGTTTTCACAAGCTTTAATCTAATCCCATAGAATAATATATCCATTATACTGATTTCGATCTGTAAGAGTCCCTACCATAGAACTTATAGTACATGGAATGCTATTAGCCTTGCTGCTCAGCTCAAAATAATGGATAAACACATAGAACTTATAGTACATGGAATGCTATTAGCCTTGCTGCTCAGCTTAAAATAATGGATAAACATCTCAAGTTGGAGGAATACCGAAATTTCCATATTCCCATGGATACGACTTGTCATACAGAACAGAAACACAGAAGTACTATGAATTTAATCGTCACGATCCGATTTACTTGGCATTTCGGCAAACATTTCTGTGTTTCTGATCGGTGTGACAGGTCGTATCCATGGGAACATGGAAATTAAGAGATTCCTCCAACTTGAGAATTTTAGCCACTTTTTGATCTGGTAATAGCTAGCATTCCATGTACTATAAGTTCTTTCTATCTATGGATAAACATCTCAAGTTGGAGGAATCTCTAAATTTCCATGTTCCCATGGATAGGCTTGTCATACAGAACTGAAACACAGAAATACCATCTCTGGAAATACTATGAATTTAATCGTCATGCAAGATCCGATTCACTTGGCATTTCGGCAAACATTTCTGTGTTTCTGTTCGGTGTGACAGGTCGTATCCATGGAAACATGGAAATTTAGAGATTCCTCCCAAAGGAAATTAAACAACATCTTGTTTAATTTCCTTGGATTCCTCCAACTTGAGATGTTTACCCACTTTCTGATCTGGTAATAGCATTCCATGTACTAGTACTAAGGCTCTATAAAGGGGAGTATACCAGAAACCGCCATGTTGGGTCCAACCATAGACTCGAAAATTACAGATCCCTTCGAACGAAATGAAATCTGTAATCGAAAGAAATGGAATCCGAAATAGAATGAGCATATTTTCGGAATGAGAGATCTTGTGGTGACTTTTTTCGGCATGCTCACATGAAAAACATTGGAAATAGGTTAGGTTCGTAGTGTTAGAATAATGCCGCGGCATCTAATAGTCAAATTTATAATAATTTATTGTTTATGTTGGTGTATCACCCCGACAGATGGCGATGAAAATGTTGCGAGTCCTGTAATTTTCGAGTCTATGGTTGGACCCAATCAACCATAGAGCCAGGTCTATCTAGCATACCTATCTTTATAGTGCTAGTAGGTACTAGACCTACTATAAGTTCTATGGTCCCTACAAACCAATAGCGTTATAACATTGTTTAAACACTCTTTAGTTGCGTTCGTTAAATACATATCCGCGGATTGAAGGGAGAGAATACGAACACAGAACATCTAATTAATTCGGATAAGAATATACAATTAAGTTACTTCGGAGCAGAAACTGTGAGGGAAGTGTCCACGTTGGGTTCCTTCATTCCATCTGTCGACACTTTCCTCACCGTTTCTGCTCCGAAGTCACTTAATTGTATATCCGTATCCGAATAGAAGAGTCCTTTCATGCTGGCCAACTGTTTGAAAATACCTAAAAATCACTTCCCTTTTTTTCGCAATGAATCAACTCTTAGAGCCGTTTCACATGCGACTGATGGTCGGTCCTGATGGTCGGTCGAGGCCGGCGTTTGAACTGGATCGGTCGACTGATGATACGCATGCATGTGAAAGGATTTTAAAATCCAGTTCAAACGCCGGCCCCAGACCGACCATCAGGACCGACCATCAGTCGCATGAGAAACGAGTCTTACCTGAAAGCTTTTATCCTAATGAATATATCCTAAAAATATCAGATGTCACGAAAGTCTCCCTTAGGAGTCATAATTTTTTCTTTTCTTATGTTTTCAACAATGCTTCTTTGCTATGAATCTATTAATGAGATATATCCCCACCAAAATTGTGGACATTTCGAAATCTAAATTATCTAATAAAACATTTCATTTTTGGCAATTTACTCAATATTCAAGGCAAAGCCAACACAAAATCTTCAGCAAAATTCTCATAAGAATCGTAATATTCAAATTCTCCATAGAAAATTTCTGGTGGGGATATCTTATTCATAGATTCAAAGCAAAGAAGCATTGACGAAAACATAAGAAAAGAAAAAATCATGACTCCTAAATGAGATTTTCGTGACATCTAATATTTTTAGGATATATTCAACAGATTAAAGCTTTCAGGTAAGAGTTGAATCATTGCGAAAAAAAGGGAAGTGATTTTTAGGTATTTTTAAACAGTTGGCCTGCATGAAGGGACTCTTCTATTAATTAAATGTTCTGTGTTCGTATTCTCTCCCTTCAATCCGCGGATATGTATTTTACGAACGCAACTTTTATCTACTCCCATAGAATAATATATCCATTATTCAACTGATTCTGATCTGTAATAGTCGGAGGTAATATCCCAAGACTATGACAAATAGCCGACTATTATTTTCGACCTAATTCAATCGAGAGCGTTTTGTATTTCGACAATTTGATAAGACCATATTATTGTAACGTTCTCGGGGTTTAAACAAATTGTCTGCTGAATTCAAACGTCTTATTTATTTCCAATACCACTAACTTATCACACTAATTTATGTACAATAACTAATACTGATTTATTTACACACTTGCTAATAATGCTGATTTATATTCACTACTGGAATTCGCGATTCACAATTCAATCCGGCTCTATTCAGATAGTAACTGACTGTCCCAATCGTGCGCGTCTTTATATACCTAATACGTCTCTGTTTCTAGAACGCTCCAGATAGTCTCTGGAAGGCTTCTAGAATTCCTACGCGGAATCAGAGAGTCCAGAGACGTATTCAGGCGGACTTCGTCCGCTACACTGCCCCCTCCTTAAGACGTTCGGTCCCCGAACACCCTGGATGGTGTGGCTGAATCTACAGGCGTCTCCTTTTCTGCAGCACCCCTGTCGTCCGAAATAGCATTCCACTGTCTTCTTTTTCGGCGTATATCCGCTCGGGTTGAAACTGCAGACCAGTATCTTCATTCCCGTCCTATGGAAAATGACCTCAAGCATACTTCGAACGATTCTCCAGTTGAGCTGATCTAGACCACAACCCAACTTTGGCACAGCTAGCTTTTTCACCTTCAACTTGGTGAGCTCGTCTCTCAGCTGCAACAGGGTGTCCCACATACTTTTGTAGCTGGGTTTGTTGTCGGAGAATCTCTTGGTTACCAGGTAGAAGAGGTAACGCTGGCCATCAGCCAACCTCAGCGTTTTCCCAGTACGAGGATGTTGTTTCAGGAGTTCTGGTACACGTCCAAATTTCTTCCGGAAGACGAATGCTATTCCTCTCGACATACGCAGGTCTTCCGAGACACAATGGGCTAGTGAATAGTCTTCAGATACAGAGAAGAGATCTTGCTGTTTCTCGATGGTTACTCCGAATCTTGCCTTTCCGGTTCCACCGTAGTTTGCCATGAATAGGTCGAAACTCATCTCCTCATGCTCCGCTTTCTGAAAAGTCGTTCTTCTCAGATGGGTTTCGTCATGTTCTTCGTAGTCTGCCTCATATTTGCCTAGTCGATTTATATGGACCACACGTTTCTTGCCTCTGGGTAGTTTCTGGATACGGTACACTACATCGTTGATTCGTTTCACTACTCTGTATGGCCCTTCCCAATCCTTCTGCAGCTTAGGTGATAAACCCCTCTTCCTCTGGGGGTTGTACAGCCAGACTAGGTCTCCCACATTGAAACCACCTTCTGCAGCTTTGCTGTCATACCGAGTCTTCATTCGGTCACTCGCTATTTGGAGGTTCTGTCTGACCTTCTCATGGATGTAATGTAGCCTACCCTTCAAGAGGCTCGCGTAGTCCTCACCAGCTATCTCCGCTCCAGGCTTGCATCCAAACTCCAGGTCACAAGGCAACCTTATTTCTCGGCCGAACATAATACAGGCTGGTGTCTCTCCAGTCGATTCTTGCACTGACGACCTGTAGGCCATAGTGAACAGATGGAGATACCTGTCCCAGTCTCTTTGGTGATCGGAGACTACTTTAGCCAGATATTTTCCCACAGTTCTATTCATTCTTTCGACCATGCCATCTGACTGTGGGTGAAGCGCAGTTGTCCTTGTCTTTTTGATTCCGAGTAATTGGCATACATTCTGGAACAGGCTAGACTCGAAGTTTCGTCCTTGATCCGAATGAAGTTCGAGAGGCACACCAAATCGGCTAAACATCTCCTTAATCAGGACATCCGCCACTGTCGAGGCCTCTTGATTCGGAATAGCATAAGCTTCAACCCATTTGGTGAAATAATCCATCGCAACCAGTATGTACTTATTCCCATCTTCGGTTTCGGGGAATGGACCTGCAATATCGATGGCAACTCGTTCCAGAGGACTCCCCACGTTATACTGCTTCATTGGAGCTCTACGACTTCCCCTCGGGCCATTCGATGAGGCACATAATCTGCATTTCCGGCACCAGTCTTTAACATCTTCTTTGCAGTTGACCCAGTAAAAACGCTCTCTAACCTTTTCTAGCGTTTTTTTGATACCGAAATGGCCACCGGAAGTTCCGTCATGTAACTTCTCTAAAACCTCTCTCACTCGACTCCTGGGAATTATCAGCTGTTTCCTTGCTGCGGTACCTTCGTCATTTTCGATGGACCTCTTCAGCAGTCCATCCTCCAAAATGATAGAATCCCACTGTGCCCAGTAGGACTTGACCCTAGGATTCAGATGACTCACTTCCTCCCATCTTGGTCTCTGTCCGCTTATCTTCCAATACAACAGCATCTTCAATTCTGGGCCACTTTCTAGATCTCGCTTCAGGGATTCTGGCATCCACTCCGTATCCACGATAGTCGTTCCCAAGCAGAATTCTTTCTCTTCTACTTTATTGCAGTGCTTGCAATCTGACGGACATGGTCTCCTAGATAATGCGTCAGCGTTACCATGAGTTTTTCCTGCACGATGTTCGACAGTAAAATTATATTCCTGCAATCTTTCTATCCATCTGGCAACTTGACCCTCTGGATTCTTGAATTGTAGAAGCCACTTCAGAGCGGCGTGGTCAGTCCTGAGAAGGAATTCTCGGCCGTACAGGTATTTATAGAAGTGTTCCATGGACTTCACTGCAGCGAGAAGCTCTCTTCTTGTAACGCAATAGTTACGTTCGGGCTTTGACAGGACCTTGCTGAAATATCCTATTACTTTTTCTTGGCCATTCTGAATTTGGGACAATATGCCTCCTATGGCCATGTTACTCGCATCTGTGTCCAAGATGAACTTTCCACTGGCTTGGGGATAACTTAGAACAGGAGCCGTTGTTAGAGCTTGCTTCAGCCGATTGAAAGCATCCCCGCATTCCATATCCCATTTGAAATCCTTTCCATCTTCTGTCAGTCTCGTCAAAGGCTTCGCAATATTGGCAAACCCAAGAACGAATTTCCTATAGTAGGTACACAATCCAAGGAAACTTCTCACTTGATGCCTGTCTTGCGGTATCGGCCATTCTTGTACGACCTTGACCTTGTCTGGGTCAGCACTAATTCCATGTTCAGATACTACATGCCCCAAGTATTTCACTTCTCTCCTGAACATGTGGCACTTCTTCGGACTGAGTCTCAAATTTGCAGTGCGTAGCCTCCCTAGAACGTCTCTTAAATTTCTCAGGTGTTCTTCTAATGTCCGACCAAAAACAATGACATCATCCAAATAAACCAGGCACGTCTTCCAGGATAATCCTCGAAGAATGGTTTCCATTAATCGCTCGAAGGTCGCAGGTGCGTTACATAGACCAAATGGCATTACTGTGAACTGCCACAGTCCTGTCCCAATGGTGAAAGCTGTTTTCTCTTTGTCCTTGGGATCTAGTTCCACCTGCCAATACCCGCTCTTCAAGTCCAGTGTGGAGAACCATCTTGAGCCAGAAAGAGTGTCCAAAGTGTCATCAATCCTTGGAAGGGGGTAACAATCCTTCTTAGTGACTTCGTTCAGACGACGGTAATCGACACAAAATCTGGTGCTGCCATCTTTCTTTTTCACCAGAACCACAGGTGATGACCAAGGACTATCTGATGGCTCTATTATTCCTTGTTGGTGCATGTCCTTGATAATATTCTCAGCTTCTTCCCTCTTTGCTATCGGAAGTCTTCGTGGGTGTTGGCGAATGGGACCGGATTTATCAGTGTTGATTGAATGTCTCACAACATTTGTTCTTCCCATTCGAGTATCATCCGTAGCAAAAACGTCGCTGTATTCACTTATCAATTTCTTCACCTCGCTTATGTGTTCTGGTTCAAGGTCTATGTAGGAAGAAGTTAGTATCTCAAGTAATTTTGGCGAACACTTCCCCCTTCTGGTACCCTTGTTCTGTTCATCCCGAATGTCTCCTGTCACACAAAGCACGGAGCAGCTTTCTCCCAGAATCGTGTCCTTCTTTAATGTCACCGGGTACATGTTGGTATTCAATATCCTTACAGGAACTTCCTTCCCTCCTCTCACTAAGGTTTTTCCGAGTAGCAATCCTTTTCCTAGGTTATTTTCACTAGCTGGTTCGATGAGTCTTATAACGCTATCCCGAAGGTTTCTGTCTAAGTACCCCTTCACTATCGTTTCTGACTGGCCACCTAGGTCAACATCTTCGCTGAGCAGCACTCGAATTGATGCACCTTCACATCCCGAGAATGGAATTTCCAGACTTCCAATTCTCAAGACATCGTTTCTCATATCCATCTGGAAGCCATAACCTTTGATGACATCCATTCCCAAGATGACTTCCTCCATGATATCTGCTACCAGCACCTCATGTTCGAGAGTTATGTCTCCAATGCTCAGGACAATCCTTTTCTTTCCATGTGTTGATACGTCCTCTCCAGTAGCTGTTCGTAAACGGACCATTGTTTGTCGGATTTTCCCATTCCTTTCAACTATTCCTGGCTTTACTATGGTCCGGGTTGCGCCTGTGTCGACTAACATTTTAACCGACCGCCCATCAACTTTACCGTCGACATAAATACTTGAAGAGATGGTCTGAATTATGACTTCTGGGGCATTGTCATGGCGGGTCGGTTTATGCCCCTTCTCACCAACCCGTTTTAGTTTTCCTGTTCCTGACGTTTAGCTGGCTCTTTGCAGTAACGCCGAATATGTCCTTCTCCGCCGCAGTTCCAGCATCTTTGTCCTCTATTCCGTCGCTCTTGACGAACTCGGCGTAGGACCTCTTCTATAATTTCATCGTTGACCGAGGAATCATCCACAGTGCGCCTCACCTTGGTGTGTCCCCTGTGCGAAGCTTGTTTGGCAGCTTCAAACTCTAATGCAAAGGCCAGGGCGTCATCCAGAGTCTTGGGTCGGGCCAATCGTAGTGTCTGTTGGGTTTCCATATCTCTCAAACCATCGACAAAGGTCTGGATAGCGAGCTGTTCCAGGAAGCTATCCGGTGCTGTAGGATATGCCAGTCTTACCAACCTTGCTATGTCGGCTTCAAATTCCTGCAATGTTTCTGCACTCCTCTGCTGGCGACTCTTGATCTGCGCGTGATACACTTGTTGGAGGTGTGCATCACCATATCTCATTTGGAGTTTAGTTGTCAAAGCCTCGTAATTACCTTGTAGGCTTGCAGGAACAGTCTGGAGTATATTCAATGCATCTCCCCTTAGTGCAACAATCAAGGCTGTCGCTTTCTCTTCCTCTCCCCAACCATTGGCATTCGCTGCTGCTTCAAATTGCTTCTGGTACGTGCACCAAGGTGTTTTGCCGTCAAAAGTTGGAGGTTTAATCTTCATTTTACTACTTTCTGTGTTGTTTTCTGGTTTCACGATGTTATTGGATGGTGAGGCTAGAGTTTCTTTTCCATGTGATGTTCTCTTCAGGGACTCTATCAACTTGGCATGTTGTTCAACAATTCCTGATATTTCTTCAAATCTACCATTAACCTCGTCAATTACTTCGTCAAATTTTTCATCAACCTTATCAAATTTTTCGTCGACTTTATCAAATTTTTCATTCACTTCGTCTATTATTACTTCCTTGATGGTTTCCATTTTCTCATCCAATGTACTTGCGATTTGACTCACCAATTCATTACAATTGTTCATTTTGGAACTCATTTCTCGAGAATTCTCATCCATTTTTTCTTCGATTTTCACGTTCATTTCTCGAGAATTCTCTTCCATTTTATCCATCTTTTCTTCCATTTTCACGTTCATTTCTCGAGAATTCTCTTCCATTCTATCCATTTTCAAGCTCATTTGTTCAAAGGCTTGCTTGAAAAATTCCATACTAGCCTGGTCCATTTTCTCCTTCTGCGATCTTGTTATCGGCATTCAAAAAGTTCCACTATGAAGTCCACACTTCACTTAGCACAGCAGTTCAATTGACCCCACACCTGACACCAATGTAACGTTCTCGGGGTTTAAACAAATTGTCTGCTGAATTCAAACGTCTAATTTATTTCCAATACCACTAACTTATCACACTAATTTATGTACAATAACTAATACTGATTTATTTACACACTTGCTAATAATGCTGATTTATATTCACTACTGGAATTCGCGATTCACAATTCAATCCGGCTCTATTCAGATAGTAACTGCATGACTGTCCCAATCGTGCGCGTCTTTATATACCTAATACGTCTCTGTTTCTAGAACGCTCCAGATAGTCTCTGGAAGGCTTCTAGAATTCCTACGCGGAATCAGAGAGTCCAGAGACGTATTCAGGCGGACTTCGTCCGCTACATTATGAACATTAATAATCTGAATAACTCCCGAGAGCTTTAGCTCGAGGGAGTTATTCTTTGATTATTAATGTTCATTTGGTCGAATTGAATTGTCGAAATACAAGTTGCTCGAGATGAATTAAAGAAAATAATAGTCGCTTTTTGTCAAAGTCGAGTGATATTCAGGAAGATTATTTCATAAACACGCTCCGAACGCTCGAATCCGCGGTCTTTTGTATTTTAGACCGAGCGGTCGGACTTATTTATAATTATTTTGCAAAAAAATTTCTATCCCAACTAAGTTTTGAACTCGGGACCCTCCGTAGATTTTCAATTCTGAATGAACGTTATGCCAAATTTTGACACTTTCAAATAGTCGCTGATATTTCTTTGTTTACCTAAATAGTCGATAATATTGCATATCGCCTGACTGAATTCGTGACTTTTCATTGGCGGAGCCATGTATGAATGAAATAATCGGAGGTAATATCACAAGACTATGACAAATAGCCGACTATTATTTTCGACCTAATTCTATCGAGAGCGTTTTGTATTTCGACAATTTGATAAGACCATATGAACATTAATAATCTGAATAACTCCCGAGAGCTTTAGCTCGAGGGAGTTATTCGTTGATTATTAATGTTCATTTGGTCGAATTGAATTGTCTTGAAATGCAAGTTGCTCGAGATGAATTAAAGAAAATAATAGTCGCTTTTTGTCATAGTAGAGTGATATTCAGGAAGATTATTTCATGAACACGTTCAGGCAAGGACAGAAGAAGGCATCTCTATTTATTTTATTCAATGTTCAAATGTTTCGCTAAGATTCCTGTCACTTTCGCTGAAGTGAAAGCAAGCCAATTCATAAACTTCTATCATTTAATTACACGTACAAATTAATCATCAACAATAACTAAAACTCAAATATAAAATAATTGATTATTTGAAATTGAAAACGCAATTATTGTAAGTGATGTTTGCACCAGCACCATAGATGAGCCTTTTCAATTTTTTCTTGGATGACCTGTGCTGCTGGAGTTGAAGGCTGTGTTTCTTCAAACTGTCGCATTCTATTCATGATTTTGTTGTGGTGTTCCTCATCGAGCTGAAGGTAAGGTTTTATGGATGATGAATTGCTGTGGCCCGTTATTTTAATCAGTTCCTGTTCCTGCACGCCAGCCTTTGCTAGTTGTGAAACGGCTGTAGAGCGACTTGAATGATTCGTTATTTTTCTTTTCTTTACATCCAAACCAATACGTTCTGCACATTTTTTCATCCATCCCGAGTATTCATTTTTCCCGATGGGACAATTTTTGTACCATGCAGATTTCTGTTTTTTCCAGTACGGATTTGGAGTCAAGAAAAAACGGTCGGTGGTTATGTGTGAAGGTCGATGTTTGAGAAGTTCCAAGAAAATACGTACAGGACAACGATTTGTATTTTGGCTGTTAGCTGTGAGCCATTTACTATCAGCGCACTTTTGGTTCCCTCCTTGGCAAGTTTTTGTGAATACAGGATTATATTCGATCCTTCCAGAATAGGTTCCGTCGTTTTTCATTTCTCTCTTAAAATGGTCTATTTTACAATAAATACCTTCTCCTCCTCGCCAGGCCAACTCTACAGATACTATTTGAAAAAATTTCTTCTGAAGGCCGTCTGGGGTATTCTCATCATAGCTTTCTATAATAGCATTCAACTCATCTAAAGTGAGTGCTTCTGAACTTTCTTTCCTCTTTTGAGGGCAGCTTTGCAGGGTTCGCCTTTTCGCATTACGCGCATCTCTGGCACCTTGGAATTCGATATCTTCGAATGGATTCACCTTTCTATTATGTTTGGTGAAGTATAATTCCTGCAGAGATTTCGCTACTAAATTCCACATCAATTTAACTGCATACTCTTTATATTCTTCACCATTTTCTTTGCGCATATTCCATGCCCAATCTTGAAGAATTTCGGCTATTTTGGAAATTGGGGTAGTCGCACAAAATTCGTAATTTTTCTGCCGACAAAAAGACATAAATTGTCTCCAGACAGACTCCTTACTTCTTTTTGTATTTTTCGGAATGGATTTAGATACATTTTCACTAATTTCCGTAGTGGAACATGAACCAAAACGCGACATTTTTAATTTTGAACGAATGTTATGTCAAATTTCGACACTTTTCATAGCACACATATGCAATCGAAATAAATAGCCGCTGATATTTCTTTGTTTACCTGAATATCCGATAATATTGCATATCGCGAGACTGAATTCGTGACTTTTCATTGGCGGAGCCATGTGTGAATGAAATAATCTCTATAAACCAATAGTGTGAGGTAATAATAACTCACGCCTATAAATCTCACTCTAATACAATATACAATACAATACAATAATTTATTCAGCATCAATAATTTACATGCTACGTCAATTGGATGTTTACATTCAAAATTTTTAAAATTCATCTATAGTATAGATAGTATTCTCTAGGAGGATTTCTTTCAGACATTTCTTGAACCTCTTCTCATTTGCTTGTTTTATGGCATTGGGCAGTATATTGTCTATTTTGGGCCCCCAGTAGTCTACTCCCTGCTGAGCATACTTCCTTTCATGGTAAGGGATGGTAAGTTGGTTTCGGTTTCGTGTATTGAAATTGTGGAATGTGCTATTGGTTGGAAAGCTGTCTAAGTTTTTATGGACATGGGTGGAGCACTCCAATAAATACACTGATGATATGGTGAGAATCTTAAGTTCCCGAAACGCATCCCTACAGCTATCCTTCTGCTTCAGCTCTACTATTGCTCTCACCGCTTTCTTCTGAAGAATCAGGATGTCTCCAGCATGTACCGATGTGCCCCAAAGGAGGATTCCATAGGTTGCCAACGAATGGAAGTTGGCAAAATAAGAGATCAATGCCGCCTCCCTGGTGGAAACTCTCTTAACGATCGAGATGGTGTAGGTACCTATATTGCCACTGCAAGTTTCCTTTTTAATGTACCTATCTATATGCGGCTCCCATGAAAGTGCCCCATCTAATGTCACTCCAAGCAATTTGATGTTCTCATTTTTGTTGCTCTTGATTTTTAGGTTTTGCGTTTTTGTTTCATTTATGACAAGAGGGTTAGAGCTGAACCAGTGCTTTGATGTTGAATGCACATACGAGTATGTCTCCAATTTCCTCAGATATACGAATAGGAAAAATGTAGCTTACGAAATGAATAAAAAAGGCGGGTCAAAATGGGAAACTCTATTTCAGATATCCATTTCTACATTTTCTTAGGTCTGAATATCCAAAAATTGCATTTGGAAAACGTGAATTTTTGACGTTTTCTACGGGATTCGTTATCGATTCAATTTTCGACCACAGAAATCGCTTTCGACAACTGTTGTCAATTTTGAGAATGCAGATTAATTCAAATATTACTGAAGAAGTCGAAGATAAAGTATAGTGTTCAATTCGCGGTAATGGTCATAACAACTTGATGAATTACATGCACCGCTCACCTGACGGCTCGGGCTGCAAAATTCATCTGCGTGTGTTATGGTTATGACTTACATTTTACATTACTGCTCATTGAACAATATACTATTTACTGTTGCACCTGTCACGGCGTCTGTCTGTCTTTCTTTCTGTAATCAAATCTTGCAAGTTAAATATATGACACTATGACACACTTCTAATCGTCCGATTGATTTGAAATTTCGCAGGTGTACCTTTCCAGAATTACCTGTGCAGGAGCAGGTGACAGTTGCGCGCGTCACTGGTGGGCTAAGAATGAATATCATTGGTCGTCAAAATTTCCCTCCTTAAGTCGTTGACATTTGACAATTGATATTATTATTTTACGCAGTCGATGTTTTGGATGTGGATGTTATTTGCTGTATTGTTTATCGAAAATCAAAATTTTAGTATGTCTCAACAATGTTGTGTTACTAAGTGACGGTCACGGTACGATAAAACCAGTAGGATCTCATTTCATTGCTTCCCTCTCTCTCTTTCTTTTCTCTCTCGCACTAAGGTTTGCGCATCTTTTAATGCTGCCCACAAGTTGCGCATGAAATATACCTGTTTCTCTCTCATTCTGGTTTAGTTCACATCTTTCATCTTTGTTCTACGTATTCTGGAAAGGTCTATTATGGTGACAATGCATCATGAAATATTTTTTATAAAAAATCAAAATGGCGGATGAGTTTTGTTATTATGATCAGATTTCATTCAAAATTAGTATCTGGGGGTTTTTGGGTTCGACAAAGATAATTCTATTAATTCTTTTGTCAAAATTGGAAAATTCAAGATGGCGGCTACAATGGCTGACGAGTTTTGTAATTATGATGCGATTCTATTCAAAATTGGTATCTGGGGATTTTCTGGGTCGGAAATTACGATATTTCAAAATTGAGGAATTCCAGATAGCAGATGAGTGTTGTTATTATAAAAGCATGCCTTTTACAATGTTTTTTATATACCTTATTTATACTCAACTGTATTATGTTACCTGTAGGGTATAGGCTTCCTAAGTCCTTCCGAATAATTCATTGTTGATGAGTCAACAACCTTATTCGTTGTGAAAATCGGGGGGGCCATAGAAACAATTACTTATCAACTTATTATTATTATTCAATATAAAAAGAGTTGAGGAATAATTCCTATCAATTCACATAGTTGAGAAATTACATATGTACAAAAAAAAATGACAAAAAAGGTGAAGAAAAATATCCGCTATTGGAAAGATATCCAGGCGTCCGCGTCGTAGCGGTTCTTGAAGCTATTTACGGAAGATGCATTGACGACGTCAGGGGGTAGTTGGTTCTAGCTTTCAAATATTTTATTGGGTAGAAAATTCTGTCTAACTGCAGTCTTGAAGTTTCCTTTGACGAGCAAAAAAAAAGAGATCGAAATTATAAGCAATATGGATAAATTGTCTTGGGAGTGGAATAAGTTTAAAATGAAAGACGTTAAGTCATTCCATTAAGCGACGTTTCGCAACGTTATTGTTGCTTCTTCAAAGCTCTACAAAGAAGCACACATATAAATACCTACAATAAAAATGAAGAATGCAACATCATAACACCTCGGAAGTGGAAAACGTCCGTCAATCCTGTTTTGACTCAAAACAGATCGCGACGGTTACCAGCGTTCACGCTTTCATCGGAATTAAAATTTAGTTGTTTACTGCTTTTGTACGCTTGCGATGAAAGCCTGAACGCTGGTAACCGTCGCGATCTGTTTTGACTGGGTATGAAAACTGGTGTTAATTTTTACAGCTTATAAGGTGGAGTCCGCGCTGGCTATACCGGTAAGCGGAAATCTGCTTCCACTGTGTTTGTACGCGGCCATCCGGATCGGTATTGCCGGCGCCGCACCGCTATGTCCCTGCATTTTAAATCTGTAATATCTTCGGGAATATTCGTTTAAATTACATACTGTAAAGGGCCATAGTAATCTATATTGAATGGACAATGTATTTAAGGTACCTACTCAATTGGACAAGGATTAATGATGTATTGCTTAATAGAACTTCCTATATAAACAAGCCACTTTTTCCCGTAAAATGTGAAGAATAAAAAATGGTTATTGTGGGTTATTCTTAACCCTAGAACCACAACGTGGCGTCCTATGGGACCGCGCAGATCTAAAAATGCATACTACGCTCGCGCTAAACATAGCAGATGATTGTGCCTCTCAGTACCAGTACAGTAGTAGTTTGCAAAACGTAGGCGAGACAATGGATTTCATAAGGAAATATCTATTAGGTGAAATTGCCGATTCGGTCGTATACGACGCCACGTTGTAGTTTATGTCAAAAAAGCATCGCCTCAGCATTTGCATAGACTGCAAGTGAGTTTTTACTCCAGGATTGTTATTAGACTTTATTTAATAACGTGTTGTTCAGAGAACTATGTTTTTTTTGGTTGCGTTTTGTTTTGAATATATTTTAGTTCGATATAAATTTATCATCGATAAAATCATAGGTTTATACTATTTTTTGTTATATTTTATGGAATGTTGTCAAAAGCTGTTATTTTTGAAAAAAAATTACAATGAACAATAAGAATATCATCCAGAACTATGAATATAATTCACCTAGAAATACATAAAGTGTAGGTATTTAGCTTCTCATTGTGGAGTCGTTTGCGACGCCACGTTGTGGTGAATGTAACACAAATTCCTCGTTGTGGTTCTAGGGTTAAGAGATAGATTTATCCTTATCATCGCGGACTTTTTTGTTGACCTTTTTTATGCGTAGGTTGACCTTTTTTAGGTGTAGGTACATTATTTTGATTTATTACAATATTATGCAAGTATCATACATATAAACCTTCTTACCTTCCTGTTGAATCACTTTACCTATTAAAAAAAGCGTTTCGAAATCCGTTGCGTACTTTTGAAGATTTAAGCATACATAGGGACAGACAGCGATAGCGACTTTGCTTTGTACTATGTATTGATTCCTCTTCAAAATAAATTTTAATATTGTGTTTTGTGCAACTTGCAATGGGCTGAAGATTGAGTTAAAAGTACCCCCCCCCAGGCTAGAATGTAATAGCTAATAATGGATTCTATGAGGGATGTGTACCTAAACAATATTAAGTTATTTTTTCGTAAGTATATCTCTCAACATGTAAAATCTATTCATGAATGACCTTACTCTTTTAGTGGTTTTGACAATATGTTCGATGTTCGCGCCATATCAGATGCTGATCGACCGTAACTCCCAGATATTTAATTGAATTTGCTTTTTCGATGTTAGTGCAGTCGCATTCCGGAAAGTCTATACAAGCAGAAAGCAGATGCATGTAGTTTTAATCTGCTATTGACCGGCTTGTCTGATACAGTAGGGGAAAATGTCATATATTTCGTCTTTCCCACATTCAAATTCAACAGATTCTTATCAAGCAAACTTTTGATTTTTTTGATATTCGTCTCAGCGGTACGATGTGCTCTTTGCCATGTCTTCTCGGTGAAGACAATCGGCGTATCGTCCGCGTAGCAGACAATATGACAATATCCACGAATGCGAGACGAACTATTTATATGAACAAGGAAAAATAATGGACCCAAGACAGTTCCTTGCGGTATACCATTATTAATGTGGACGTCATTACCAATTTTGTTTCCAACCTTCACTCTTTGAGCCCTTTCCCTTAAATAATTTGAAATAAGTTTCAACCCCTGTCCCCTTATACCATAATTCTCTAAATCTTCAAGCAGTAGTTCATGTGATATTGTATCAAAAGCCCTGGCGATGTACAGAAACACCGCCAAACACTTTGATGACTCATTATTTACACCAGCCAGGACCTTCCTGAGGAAGTCAATGATCGCATTCTCCGTACTAACATTCCCAACGAATCCAAATTGTCTTTCAGTCAATACCCCGTACTTTTCAAAAAAAGAAACCAGTCTGTTTTAATGTCTTCTCATGAATTTTCTCGAAATTGTTGATCATAGATATCGGACGATTGTTTTCTAGTGAATTTTTATAGAAAACATTTTCGAAGACAGGCTTTTATAACAACAACACTCATCCGCCATTTTGAAGCCGCCATCTTGAATTCCTCAATTTTGGAGAATCGTAATTTTCGACCCAGAAAACCCCCAGATACCAATTTTGAATAGAATCGGATTAAAATTACAAAACTCGTCCGCCATATTGTAGCCGCCATCTTGAATTTTCCAACTTTGACAGAAGAATCATTGTTGTCGAACCCAAAAACCCCCAGATACTAATTTTGAATGGAATCGGATCATAATTACAAAACTAATCCGCCATTTCGATTTCATGATGCATTGTCACCAGAATTAGGTATGTACCTGCCAAATATCAAATCGATCGGACGATTAGAAATGTGTCATATTCAACTTGCAAGATTTGATTACAGACAGACAGACACCGGGACAGGTAAAATAGGTATATTCTCACGATGTAAATTATAAATTGTTAGCCAACAAGAGGTTAAAGACGGCTCTCAATTGTAAACTGAAAATCGAAACATGATTCATTTTGAAATGCAATAACCCAATAACTTAGTATCTTCGTCATAAAGATAAAGAAAGCGTAGATGAGATATGAAAATCTGAGATATGAAAATCAAATAAATCCAATAGATAACTCAGAATGAATCAATGAAATGATATTTAATCATCTCATAATTATTCTATCAAGTAAATAATATACTTAATGAAATCTCTTGATGTTCTAGTTTTGGAGAAACTTCAATTCCTATATAGGAATTGAAGTTTTCGCTTATCTAGCTATATAGCTAGATAAGCGAATTCATATGTAGCTAACTACAGAACATTGATGCTATCGATAATCGATTCTTATACAGACTTTTTATCATTTAGATTTCACATTAGTAGAGAATCCAATGAAAATCTTATATACCTCAATTACACTCAGCCACTTCCACTGCTACTCGCGCTGCCAGAAATATTTCCCGGAATACTTCTGCGGCAGTATGGAAAGGCAGCGAGTATTTACACTCAGCTCAAACATTTCTCTCGCGATCAAGTTTTGGCAATGGAGGACGACGAAATTGCACCTGATCCTGACATCAGAAGAGGTCTGAATGTCGCCCTAAGTGACTTTTTCCTCACTTTAATTCCTCAATTCCAAACATCCTTTCAACCATCGTGCACTTTGTGCTTAAGTTTATGGTTTTCATCAGAAGAATCCCATATCACTCTTTCACTCTCAAGGTATTCTAGAAATGATATTATTTTGTCGTTGCTCCACTCCTTCGACATTTTTCGCAACAATTAACGATTTCAATCAATTGATACGACAACGTACGCAACGCAGGCACGACAGTAACTGGGCTGAATGTGATCACTCCATGCCACTTGCGCTGCCGGTCCTTTGACTGCCGCACGAAAAACCGCTAATTTAGGGAGTGACCGGCAACGCGAGTAGCAACACGAGTGGCAGTAGAAGTGAGGTGATTACATTCTCACCATGCTCATTTCCCTGCTCACTTCCCTGCTCCATGCCGTGGAAGTGGGCTGAGTGTAATTGACGGGATAAAGACAAACTTACGAAATGATCATTGCAATTAATAATGCGACATTTTTATCCAATAAATATCTGTCATGATTTGTTTTTCTTCAACCACATGCTACTGATGCCTTTTGTCTTCCTTTTTCCTTCTGAAAATATCTCTGCATGAAATGGTCAATAGTGAGTATCACAGTATTCTTTTAGCTTTCCTGTTATTACGATTCCACCAAAACCGTGTGCCGCACAAATGTTTACGAACATTTTGTGCTGCACTCCAGTAGTTCGCGTACAAGCTGTGAATACATTTAGCGTCCGTTTCCACCGGTACAGCTGTGTGTTACTTTTGTGCGCGCACAGTGCAGCACACCGTGTGCACGAACAAGTTCTCATTTTTTCGCTTTCCGTCAATAGTTGAAAATATGGAGGATCAAGAAAATGTTGTGTTTTGTAGTGTAGCTGTACAGGGGGTCCCAAATTCGATGATCACTCAGAGCATCTCGGGAACCATAAGAATTAGAGAAAAAATGTTCTTTTTTCAAAATAATCAATTGCAAGCAAACAGATCCGAGATATCTGAATTGGTTCTCGAGTTACAGAGCGTTTCTGAAAAATTGCTGTTTCAAATATTTCGCTATATCTCGTTTTCTGTTGGAGATATCACGAAAATTCCAAAAAGTTTTCTTTTGTAATTTCAATTGCCTAAATAAAAAATCTCCAAATGACCAAATATAAGAAAATCTTTATATACAAGCTTTCCCAATTCAAGTGAAGACGAAAAACTCAATATCTTTGAAACGGATCAGATTGCCGAAAAACCGGTTACAGAATGATACTCGCTGAATCTGCTGCTAAAAAGCAATGATGAGAAATATAGGGTGTCTCATTTGAAAAACACAAACTTTTCTCTCTAGCACTTAAACGCCGAATAATTTTTCGGAGCAGATGGAAGTAGCGTATAGGCAATAGAAATTACAAAAGAAAACTTGTCGGAATTATTGTGATATATCCAACAGAAAACGAGATATAGCGAAATATTTGAAACAGAAATTTTTCAGAAACGCCTGTAACTCGAGAACCAAATCAGATATCTGGGATCTGTTTGCTGATGACAATTGATTATTTTGAAAAAAGAGATCGAAAGTCCTTGAACATGTTTTCTCTAACCCTTATGGTTCTCGAGATGCTCCCAGTGATCATCGAATTGAGGACACCTTGTGCTGCGATAAAATTATTTTCCACTTCGGCAAAATCTCTGTGGAACCGCAGTCAAATTTTGTAGCCAACTATTCAGCTGCATCATGTTTCTTATTTCACTTTTTATAATCTTCATTATTACAATACCGGATATATTTCTACTTCTTTAATAAATTGGATTGTTTTCTCGTTATTCCAATCCATGTTCGCGCACACATAAATGTTTTCACACTCGAAGCGGAAACAAAACTCAGTTCGCAGAAACATGTGTGTGTGTGTGTGTGCGTCAGCCTGAGTCCACCGCTGGAAGCAGTGCGCGACAAAAGTTTGCAACTGTGCGTGAACTTTTCAAGAAAGTAGCGCACATTTTGTTGCTGTTCACGTTTACATGTTCACCGCAACGAACATTTGTGGCGTACACTGTGAACCACTGTGCCGCACAGTGCGTCACTCCGGTGGAATCGCACCTTAGGAGGACAATATACCAGCATAATTTACGGTAATCACTTCCTGAAGATCAATGCATTCAGATGGGAAATGACGTATTCAAGCCACATTTCAAAATTTCAGATCGCGAATCCAAAATCATATAAAATTACAGCGAATTTCCAATGTTTTTCTAACAATAGATCCGATGGACGATTTCTTTGACTGCAGGTGTCAATTTTTCACATCTCCCAAAAATTTTTTTGGTTTCTCGAACTGCTAATCTACCTAGAAGGTGGATTTAATTACAAGGTAGATGAAAGAGCTTTCAAAAGCTCCTTAATATTTGTGCACTTCTAAATGTCGGTTTTCGATTAATATTTTGGGACACCCTGTATATTTTCATATGCAAAGTTGTTTTTGTTTGCCTTGGTTAAAAAAATGTTACCGAATCCCACTTAGCAGATTCAGCAAAGGACCCCGCACTTTTTCTATTGCAAATGTTCTAAAATTCTGGTACATATATTGTAGTACTCGACCTACTGATCAAAAGTGTCCATGGCCCCAACTCAATCCTATGACTAGTTTTTGAGATACAGGGCGTTGAAGTTGAGAATTACCCACTTTTACTACGCCCGTATCTCGGAACAGAATCGAATGAACTTCAATTTTTTTCAAGGAACATTTCATGACATCCCCAGGGAGCAACCATATAGAGGAATATAATCGAAAATCGTTACGTATACAGGGTTATCCATATAATTGAATGCATGCCCGATTTTGAAAGTATAAAATATATCAGTTTCAGAGCGAGAACGTTCACAAAATGAACTACTGCACTAGTTATGTTGTTGTTACATCGAAAAAGTCTGTAACACCCAGAATTTATACTGGGTGAAACTATTCTCAAGGAAGGTTGTGGACACCATGTATTTATGGGTTGATTCAATGTGTTTGTTTAATTTTTTTAGATAATATCATCATGGACTTCAAAGAATACAGGGTGATTCATGAAATTAATGTACTTCTCCATCAGCGTGTAGATCAAGTATATGTAAATTAAAGACACACTGGTTTTTCTATCTTATTTATTCAGCTATCGATGACGGCATAATTTTGCCGATATCGATAGCTGAATAAATAATGTAGAAAAACCAGTGTGTCTTCAATTTACATATACAGGGTGATTCAGTCATGAAATGAACTTTGAACCTCACGAAAATACCCAAAAACCACCATTTTTTTCATCCCCCTCTATTTCAAGATTAACTCCGATGAGGTGGGAGTTTTCTTTCACCATTGTACTTGATATAAAAACATCAATACGACTGAGAGTTTTATCCACTTCCTATGAACAGATTTTTTTTTATGTAATATGAAAATTATTTATTTATGTTATTCTATTTTTATTCCAGCATAAAAAAAATCTGGTCATAGGAAGTGGATGAAAACTCTCAGCCGTATTGTCAGGCGCGGATCCAGGCCCAAATTTTGGGAGGGGAACTTTTACATATTCAAAAGTTACTGGTATTTTAGACAATGGAAAATCAACACCATCTGCAAAAATATGCAAAAACTGTCATGGGTGCCCGCAAGGGGGCCTTGAAATTTTGATGGCCTTATCGTTTTTCAGCACAACACCCTTGATTGATTGATTGATTTGCTGACGAACAAGAGACCGGGTTAGCGCTTGGCCTCCCTGAGACACTGCGACCAACTTGGGTCTATTGTATCACTCTTTCGTCAGTGGTTCCTCACGAGAATAGACTTCTGTCCTTTATCAGGTTCAGTAGCCTGTTTATGAGGTTTTTCGGATTCATTCCCGTTTCCGGATTGATTTCACCGAAGATTCTGTGGCGCCTTCTTCCCAAGGCGTCGCATTCAATAATTATGTGAGAGGCTGTTTCTTCCTCTCCACCGCAGAGTCTGCAATCCACGGGCTCTCCAAGTATTCCTATGGTGTTCAGATGTTTTTTGAGGCCGCAGTGTCCCGTCAGTTGACCTACTATTATACCCTCAATATTAGTTCCTTAACACAAAGGGCAAGGAGAAATTTTTTGATGGTCGTTACTCGAAAACTATATTTTATTAAAAATATCCGATTATTTGATTGCCTATTCGTAATCTACTACCTCGAATTAGTGAATACAGTAACTTTAGTGGCTATCTGAGAAAATGATATGATTTAGGACAACATTTCCATATGTTGGAAAATTTCGCGAATTTTGAGAAAAAAAAATTTCTCGAATCACCATCAAAGTTGCTGGATACACTAATTTGATGGCGTAGATTATGAATATGCAATCATATCTTTTTCATAAAATATAGTTTTCGAGTAATGACCATCAAGAAATCCAAACATTTCGGAAATTTTCCACAAAAAGATAAAAATTTTTCTGGAGTATCAAACCTAGGAAGGAACCAATTACAGATTCGTAATCTACGACCTCGAATTAGTGAATACAGTAACTTTGGTGGCTATCTGAGAAAATGATGTTTCGGCAAAATTTCCATATGTTGGAAAATTTCGTTTATTCTGAGAAAAAAAATGTTCTCAGATTACCATCAAAGTTGCTGGATTCTATAATTCGAGGGCGTTGGGAATATGCAATCAGATATTTTTATAAAATATGAGTAATGATCATCAAAAAATCCAAAATTTTGGACTGTCACGAAAAATCTCATGAAATCCAAACTGATCTGTGGAGATGAAAAAAGGTTATATAATTCCATTCACAAAAAAAACACTTTATAATAAACATGGGCGCCAACAAGGGGGGTCAGGGGGTCATTGCCCCCCTGAGATTTTGATGACACCCTCAATATTACTTTCTTAATACAAAGGGCAAGGAAAAATGCCCCCCCTGAGAAAAATTTCTGCGGGCGCCCATGAAAACTGTATTTATAGGCATTAAACATAAGGATAAGCGTACACTGATTCAGTTTGACTTCTGATTTTAAAAAGGTGGGCTACGAAAGAGGGAGAATTTTATGAAAGGAAAAGTCAGTAACTCGAATTATCAGTTATGTTTCAGTTTTATCCTAAGATTCCTAAGTTAATATTACAAGAAAGATTAAAACGAATATATCAATATATTATTTCACATTTTGATAGTTTCAATTTCAAAACAGGGAAATTCTTAAAATTACTTTGTACATCAAAAACAAATTGTGGGTCTTTATGAAATAGTGAAACAAAAATAGGTGAACAGAAAAGTAAGTAAATCAAAGAAATGCAATAAAAAAATGAGATTCAAAAATTGCAACCCATTTGCACTAGTATGATATTAGAGGCATAGACGGTGAGTTTTTGATTTTGCAAAACGTTCAATTACAATAAGGTACACTCGATTATTCGAAGGAAAAAAATCTCCACACCAAGAGAAACACAAATACAGTCGACTCTTGATAATTCCAAGGGTTCCATTGAAAACTTTGAGTTATCAAGAGTCGACTGTATTTCTATATTTTTCCCTCATCTTGGGGTTCATAATTCGGATTGGTGAATTGAAAATAACAACAATTGCTGAAATATCAGGGATAACGCCTGAAAATCTAAAATACTGATCAAAGAAGCCGCACTTCACATTAAAATAGATAACGCTTGTCGGACAGATACCGACGAGCTCTATGAAGCGCAAAAAAACTCTTGAAAATAGGGGTAAGCGGGGAATCACATGCAGACAGGCGACAGTAATATTCACGACCTTATTACGGGTGCGACACCTTTGAACATGCCGGCTCCCGACAAAAATATTTACGACTTGAATTCGGCACATTTGAACATAGAAATTGGTCCAAGGTATTTATCATTTCTGACCATCTTTGTTTTTGAAATTGAGTCAAATTAAATTTTTGTCCATTTTGTAATTGTTTTAGCCGAAGTATGTTAAATTCTAGGAGTGGCCAGCAAAATTTTAGGTGGTCAGGAGCCATTTGGGAGGGGGGGGGACGTTCCCCCAGTTCCCCCCTCTGGATCCGCGCCTGCGTATTGTTGTTTTTATTTCAAGTACAATGGTGAAAGAAAACTGCCACCTCATCGAAGTTAATCTCGAAATAGTGGGTGATGAAAAAAAAAGTATGGGTATTTTCGTGAGGTTCAAAGTTCATTTCATGACTGAATCACCCTGTATTCTTTGAAGTCCATGATGATATGTTCTAAAAAAATTGAACAAACACCTTGAATCAACCCATAAATACAGGGTGTCCACTTAACCTTCCTTGAGAATAGTTTCTATAATAATGGATCACCCAGTATAAATTCAGGGTGTTACAGACTTTTTCGATGTAACAACGACATATCTAGTGTAATAGTTCATTTTGTGAACGTTCTCGCTCTGAAACTGACATATTTTATACTTTCAAAATCGGGCATGCATTAAATTATGGATAACCCTGTATTCGTAACGATTTTCGGTCATATTCCTCTATATGGTTGCTCCCTGGGATGTCATGAAATGTTTCTTGAGAAAAAAAAGTTCATTCGATTCTGTTCCGAGATACGGGCGTAGTAAAAGTGGGTAATTCTCAACTTCAACCTGTATCTCAAAAACTAGTCATAGGACACTTTTGATCAGTAGGTCGAGTACAACATTATACCAAAATTTTAGAACATTTGACGGAACGCCATTTGCCATAGAAAAAGTGCGGGGTCCTTTCATACCAACTCGTAAATAATACACATACCCAAATTCAATAGTTTTTCGGTTATTCGGAGGTTTCCTGGAAAACTATTGAATTTGGGTATAATTTAAAATAAACTTTGATTCCATTGGGAATCAAGATATACATATAATAATACTTGTATTATTTGTGTTCCATATATCCATACATGTGTTCCTTTTGAAGTAAGGAAGTAGGTCTGGACTTCCGTTCATACCGGAAGTGCCAATTCATACTAAATATTTTAGTCGAAATATGTAATTTTGAAGAAATAATTAATTTTTTGATAACACGAACATTTTTGGAAATATTTATTTGGTCAAATATGAAATGCGAGTAGTTTTTCTTCTTTTGTGTACTTTTATTGTCTTAACTTGACGTACTTACCTGCATATTTTCATTAGGACAGTCATTACATCTCCACTCTAGACCGAACTCAATTGTATTCCCTAATAAGAAACAATTATTGAATAGTATCACACCATTTATGAGTTTAGGCTGGGTTTCAATAAGTTTGTTGACCAGTTTATACACTTGATATTATCGGCGCATTCTCAGAGGCAACGCAGCGGTCTCCTATTATTCAAGAACGAAATCAAGACACGATTCGTGAATTCACAGAGAGCCGTTCCGTTGAGTTGTTGGTACGTCTACGTTCACTGTTGACGTTGAGGGGTACTGCACCTAGTGTACAACTGTTTTCAAATAGCCGAGACGGTTTTGAAAGATTTGTGTGTTTTCAGTTAAAATTGTTCCAAAATGGCCAACAACAGGGCAACTAAAAGTGGATTTGCTGCAGAGGCTCAAAGAAAGGTAAGATTTTTCCCCTTCAACTCTCGTATGGCAACAGATGAATATCCAGGTGTACCTTCATTGAGAGGAAGGACCTTGCGGACAAGCTATAAAAGTATATATTTTATGGTATTGCGAAGTTCATTATTGATTTTATTTTAGCCATTCATAGAGTTCATTGAAATTAAGTTTCGTAGTTGGGTAATGTTTATATTCGTGTACATTCATTAGAATGATGAGGGTATTAGCTCATGATTAATTCAAGTTGGCAGTTGGTAACCAGTAACCGCTTCGAAGGTGATACATAACGAGTGAGCATTCCAGGAAGAGCTCGGGATAAGTGAGAAATGAGAATGGTCTAAAATTTCCGATTAGAGTCACAGTAATTCAGTAATTATAGATAATCAAAAATAGAGTTTTTTCAAATATGCTGCAGAACTAGGTACATTACAGGATTGAAGAAGGGATTGAATTTGATTTCTTATATTATTCCACACGATCTTAAACATTTATTTAAAAGTTGTCATTCAGACCTTTATCTCTATTTTGAAATTCAGAAAAGTGAAAGGTTTTCAAGCCTCAATCAAAAATTCAAGTCTTCTACCCACACATTCTCCAAATGAATTTTTCAAATTACGAATCTGTATCTTATTCGGATAACTACGGAAATGAGGCTCGAATATTTCGTACCTATTCAAATGAAGTGGTTAATGTATTTATTTTTTTGCAGGCCATAGTATTATTGGCGAGCAATTGATTGGTTAATTGAAAAATAATCTGTAAAGAAATTTAAGAATATCATGAACATAATAGATTTGAAATGACATCATAAAGACTTCAAAAAGGCGTGAATAAAAACAAGAATAATCTTGAAGAATTAATAAGTTAATTTCCCAAATGGACGGAAACATATTTTTTTTTAGATTTCTTACTTATTATAATTATATCTTTTCGTCAGTCCTCTTTTAGGCTGCTATAAAAAATTCCTGAATTTTTTTCATTGTAGAAATGATCTCGAAGATTCGTATCTTCTATTATAGGTATATCGAGACTGTGGCCTTGTTGCTTTTGTATTTCAACCTTGAAGTGCAGACAAAGTTATGTTTCATCATCCATCCTCAACTTGTCTTCATGATTTTCGGTCATTATAAGAGGAGGGTTCATGCCGTATTAGGTACCTAAGTTATCCTTTGGGGATTTATAACCTTTTCATTGAATCAATTAATTTGATATGAAGATGAAATCATACGGAGTGGTCCTCTTGAATAGGCAACTGAAGGCTCCTCAGAACAGGTCGATTTTAAATAAAATTCGTATTATTATTTCATCTGTCCAAACCTTCAGTTGCTTATAGCGTACAGCGTACATGAAGCAATATTTTTCGGTTAGAACAAAATATGTATTTAGATTTGAAACATAGATATTTTCTATTTTATCAAATGCCTATATCTGAGAGTCAGTTGTCAAAACAACTGTTTCTGTTCCCTAGTTCCCTTCATTCAAACAATAGAATGAACTTTCCATCATTCACTACGCTATTTTATTCTTATCATCGGGGTCGAGAAAATTCAAATCCGGTTTTCTTTTTCAAACATTCAACTAAAATGTACTTTTGATTTTCTTTCAAACAGAAAATAACTCAAAATTTATAAAAACTTCCGCGTGTTATTTCAAATTCGTAGATAGCATCGGGTACCTTAGGTATAGGTATGTCTCATAACAAAAGAAACATGCATTGTTTCAAAACTTGTGTTAACCCAAGTAAAAATTGACACGTCGTGTTTAAATACCTACCTTCTGATGTGTGACCTTTCTATCCCTATCGTACAATAAACATTCATATTTATACTTTCCGTTTATTGCTGAGAAAATGTTTCTAAGCATACGTGATTATTATGACAGCCGTGTGTTTTATTTTTCCAATCGGACTCGGTTGAAGGCCATTTCCAAATCGATAAAACTGAAACATAGCAATAAGCATTCCCAATTCGAGACATAGTAGGCCAGATGCAGTTAATTGTGTCTATTTGACGTTCAAAAGAGGAGGAATGATTCTATCAATTAGGTATAATTTGAACAAGTCATTGATCATTTATTGATTGATATTTCTTAAGGTACAGATCAATTTCGAGATGGGTTCAAACTAAAAAAGATTAACAAATGAATTGAATTCACAACCTCTAACGTAAATCACTTGATTGCACACAGGTGTCCAAAAATTGAACAAAACAGCTTCCTCTTCTCGTCATTCATTGAATTGATATGGCCTGGGAGAGTCAATGGATCACGATTATTTTCTCTGTGATGCATAACGGTAAAATTATCAATTTGCCTTTTGTCTTGATACTTTTTGATACAGAAATAGAGGGTTACGTTTCGACGATTATTGATTTATTTTCTATGCAGGCTGTTCCTGAATTGGAGATGCAAACGAAGGGAGAGATTCCCTGCATATTTCGAAGAAAAAAAGTCCCATAAACATGGAACCGTAAACGTTACGTTTTCGACAGACAGGGTTTGCTAAACGGAAATTATGAGAACGGGTGGATTGAATGGGTGGAGCAATCTCCACCCATGATGTCCAGAATTAAATAGATTGGATTTCTTTTTATCTAACTGCAAGGGCGGATTTACGGGGGGGGGGTACTGGGGGTAACTACCCCCCTCTATGAGCATCGAATACCTAAGAAAAAGGTGGTGCACATAAAAAAATTCATACATTGTGTACCTGATTTAATGGTTTTCAATCGTTATTACACCCCCCCATGATCGTTATTACCCCTCCCATGAAAAAGAGCTATATCCGCCCTTGTCTAACTGGGTTTCATATACGACGTAACTAAAAAAGATCATCAAGTTCGGTATAACAACGAAGCTTTTTTCACACAAAATATTACGTCAAGTTGATATCCGCATGGAAAAATTCAAAAGCTTTCCAGATAACACAACAAAGCGCCATCAATTTTAGTACAACAACAAAGCTTTTTTAATTATTTTTCGAATTAATAGTGGTTCACCAAAAAAAACTTCTGGAGGAAAACAGGGGACAGTGTTCTGGAAAAAATATCACACTGTAGATTTGCAATCGAAATTGGCATGGTTGGTGTTAACTCTGAACTGTCATAACTATGCAAAATTTCTGTTGCATATCTTGTGATTTGCAGATACTAAAAGAAAAAAAACTTGAAAAATATCCAAACTTTGACACCCTATATCTCGAAAACAAAAAATTTGCGGCCCCACATCTATGAGACTTTTTTCTCTTAAAATTATGCAAGAAATCTCCCCTCTTCGTTCGTATCTCCAATTTAGGAATACCTGTAAATCAAGTATTGGCGTGACCCGAATTCAGTTTTTTTCAGAGGAGAATAAAATGGAAATTACCTGTCGTAACTCGTAGGTTTCATTCCAGTGATGGATCATAACCACTGCCGTGTTATCGTGAGATATATCACTTCGTAGTATTTGGACCACTCGGCACTTCGTGGACACCGTTTCGACATGATCGAGGGAACGGGGACCGAATCGACGTAAATTAGACTTTTTTCGAAAATTGGGAAAAATCTTCGCACGCATTGTATCTAATGGAGATTTTAATGATTCCGCTCTTGTTCCTGGAAACGAGGGCGTTATCGTTATGTCCAAATGTCTGTAATGTTTTTCATTTCGTGCCGAATAGATTGGACTCACTGATGAAGAGTCAGGTCAGTGCTCAAATTCAACTCTGAACTCTGTCCTCTGTCTATCTGTGAGTACGCACGTTAACTTTCGAAAAAAATTATCTAAAGATCTGACATTTTCAGGGTACGTTCAAAGCCCGAATACCTCGGTTAACATTCAATAGGGCCAATTCTGTAAACAACTGTTAAATTTTAAAGCATGGTTAAAAATTAAACTATCCGCTAACTTCATTTCACTATTCTGTATGCTTCATAAGCTTTGAAATATTAACGGAATACGCTTAATTTTAGCCGATATATGTTAAAAATTTTTAAGGTGCCTTTAATTATTAACCATCAGTTCTAATAGAATTGACCCTAAACTCTCGATCGTGAATTCGTGACTAGAAAAATATCAATTAGGTACTTATGCTATATTTTTGAAAATTCTAAAATCAAGTTCTTTCGAAATATGTAAGAATATACGGGGGTCCCATTTGAAAAAAAATATTTTCATACATAGTGATATCGCATGAAATATCAGTTTGTGGAAAATTCAATTATCCTCATTGAATTCTATACTCCATTCACTTTAATGAAGTATCCCGCTTGGCCAAGATTCAGGTTTATCTGGTTTTTTTACTTAAAACTGAGGCAGGTTGGCACTTTTGATATATCGGCAATGTCAAAATAATTCGCAGAGACGTTGCCAATGCTAATTTCTACTCTAAATCTCAATATAATCATCACGCTTGGAAACTAAAAATGTCGAAGGAAGTTTGGAAGAAGCAGAAACCAAGTATCAGGAAGTGCTTTGTAGAATTGAAATCTGCTTATTCTGTACCTAACCCTGATAATTTGGAATCAATAATTCATCACCAGCTATCCAACTCCAATTTTCGACGTATGTGAGTGAAAACCATCGTTTTATAGTTTATAGGATTTGCAGGTGTTTTGACACTTACGCATAACATCGTACTCACCGGCTTGCCCGCATATCTTATAGGAAACATTTTATTATGAGAAATCAACTATCGGAAAACCACCACCTGAGAGATCATGATAGTCTTTACCTGCCAAAATATAGCACAACGTTATTTCGGAAATCGTTTGTGTACAATGCTGTGAAGTTTTATAATGAATTGCCCCTTGATTACAAGAGTCTTTCTGTAGCCAGGTTCCGAGCTGAAGTGAAACACTTTCTGATGTGTAAACAATAGGGTCAATGATGGTTAATATGTATTCTAATCTGTTACTTTTGACTTGTATTGATTCTGTTATTTTGTCCACATTGTATGATATATGTAAACATTACTTAGTCACACCTATATTGTATTTACTAGAATCGATTTGAATTGTTCTTTAATTTTAGAAATTTATTGTGTATTCTCTATCTGATCACTTCAAGGATTAAGTTGAATAGCTTGCTAGACTTAGCCCTGTTGTGATAATGATCTCCGAATAAAGACCAACTATCTATCTAACATTTATTTTTCAGCTGAACTAGCATAAAAATTGCATAATTGAATCTTCCAATCATGTTTATTTTCATGAAGTATTTCCAGTATTAACATGAGATCAAAGTTTCTTCAACATTCGCCAGGTCTTTGGGATTATTGAATTCACCGAACTCCTACAAGTTACAAGCTTCGAAGCTTGTAGTTTCAGAGGGGTCTCCTCAGGAGACCTAGGAGTAAATAGTATAAACAATATATCATATCATATCACATAATAATAATAATAATAGAAGGAATTTATTGCAGAAGCAAAAGGCCATCGACCTAAGGTCCTTCAGCCCTAACATAATATTTTCTCAAATTGATTATTTCCCAAAGTGAATAAACATTTCGATAAATACGTAATTACTACTACCTCTAGGTAGATAGGACAACGTTGCAGTTATCTGGTAGGAAATTGACTATAACCTAACATTTTCAATATATGCACGGTGAAATGTGTCTACGTAAGAAGCTGCTACGAGAATGTTCTTACAAAAATACAAAATTTTCAACAGAAGAAAAGTTACACCAATATTTCTGGAATGAACATTTTCGAAAAACACCCGGTATTTATGTAATGGTGATAGTTATGGAATTGCGGTTTTCGCCAATGAGTTGCTCATGAAAATTGGCCTCAGAAACCTATACATCAGGTTTCGTCTATCCATCAGTACAGAAATAGGACTTTCCCTTCTGTTTGCGAAAAAAGAATTTCAGGTGCGCTGGTTCATATAGTAGATAGTAGAAATATGTAAAGGGTGACAATAAGTTGGAAAAAGTGTCATTTACTACCTCTCGGCTACTAATCAGCACGTGATCTTAGGTTGCAACCAGTCGCTGTTTTCTCCCTACAGTACCAACAGAAATCGACACCTTCAAAAATGCAATACATGAAATTAATGAGTTCATATACTAAAAAAATCTTGGTGCTTGGAGCGTGTGGATGGGTGAACGATTTCAATGCGAATTTGAACCAGCACGTAAAAGCTTCAGTGTATTGGTTTTTCGATATTTCTCACCACCGTATTTTGGGACACAGAGTTATTGTCTACATATCATTCCTCTCAGATTTATTACCAATTCCTTTCCTTATTTTTGAAAAAAACACATTATATTTATTGGAAAACACGCAGAAACACGATCTGAAAAGCTTTTCAGAAATTTTGGTGCCAATCTTCTTATTTTTCAAAAGATCCAATTACTTATCGCGATGAATGATATTCCTGTAAGCGTTTTTCAGTATTTGTTGGTTTGTCATACAGGAAATAACTCATTTCATTACGTCTTTTTCAGATAAAAAGGCAAGGTTGGTATGTGTGTTTTCAGATAATTCTGCTATCTATCGAAATTTATTAACTCTCGATTTCATGATCACGTGATTGAATAAACAGTATAGAGTGGTCTATTGAAAACGAAACACGCGGCTTTTCGGGTCGAAGAACTAGAATTTTGGGAATTTTGGCCCCATATTCGCCTCACAATTTATAGCATTTCAGAACTCCTTGTCAGACATATTTCCAAATTGCTCTGGTATAATCCTACCAATAATATATATGTCGCAGTCGGATACTAAAATCCGTCAGTTTGCGAAATGACTAGGCAGTTTGTAAACTGACGAACATTTTCTAAAACGCTCTTGAAATGAAGATCGTTTTACAATCGGTCTGAAAGTTTTAGTCAGTTTGTAAACTGCGAACAACGCATCCGACGGATTGTCAAATCATTTGAAGCGTATTCTGAAAACGTTACGTGTCTTAATGCAACTTGAATAACTGTTATATTTGTACAGTGCGGTGGAATAAGTGTTACCCCCCCTATTAACTACTCTATTTTTATATCTTAAGAAAAAAGCTCAAACAGGTCAATTTTTATATTGAACGTAGTATATTATTCGAGCCTGACATAATCCCTCTTCATGCGGGTGTCACCTCTTCGATTTTTTTAAGTGAGAAAGTGCATCATGTGACATCTCATTTGAAACCTATTGAAACATTGATTTCAAAAATCCATAACACTTTGGTTCAAAAATCAACGGAGTCTGAGTTATTGGAGAGTTTTAATCTTACCTTGCATGAATTCAATGAATTGTGTTGGCTTGACGGTAGGTTTTTTCATTGGAGGCTTGGAAGTGTTTTGTCTTCAAATAAATCTTCCCTACATTGTGAATGTTGGTAACTGAATTTAATCATTTAATGTAATAAATTACAAGTAACAACTTAGGGTGTACTGAAAACTAAATAAATTTTAAACTTAAACAGTAACCAAAGTGTTATACATTTTTGAAATCAGTGTTCCAATAGGTTTCAAATGAGGTGTCGCAAGATGCACTTTCTCATTTGAAAAAATCGAAGGTGTGACACCCCCATGAAGAGGCATTATGTCAGGTTCGTAACTTTTATGTCATAACATCCTACGTTTGATATAAAAATTGACCTGTTTGAGCTTTTTTCTTAAGATATAAAAATAGAGTAATTAATAGGGGGGGGGGGTAACACTCATTCCACCGCACCGTAGAATCAGCTGTACTTCATTATTCTGGATACAGAAATAATAAAGGAAAAATAATATTCACACTTATTATTTTAATATTTTATTATCGAAAGACCACAAAAAAATAAAACCATTATTGCTTATTGCAGCAGGGGCCACTCAAATGGCACCTGCTGTTGCATTTTTGATATGCTTCGAAACAAAAGCATCTCCTTGTATTACACTGATTTTTGTTCGGACGGCAAGCACATTTTTTGAAGCCCAACTTTGAGGAATTCGCTAGTGTTTCACTTGATGTTAGGTATTGCTTTTTCAATTGGAACGTTGAATTCTACAGAATTGGGTGAGCTGTTCGGTATCAGTTCCTCCCTCGAAAAACATCGGTTCAAAATGCCATTTTCATCAGTACCTATTTGATAAACGCCATTTTTTTCTATCTATGATTGTAGCTAATATATTTTTCGGATCAAGAGGAGCGCAATCAATTTATAAAATTGCGTGAACGTCAGCAGTTGCACTTGGTTAAAAAAAAACATGAAACTGAAGTAGTTTCAAGTGGAACGTTTAAAAGGATGTAAGATATGACAATCCGTCTGATACGTTATACGCGGTTTACAAACCGACTGAAAATTTCAGGCGGATTGTAAAACGATATGTATCTTGAAAGCGTTTTAGAAAACTTTCGTCAGTTTACAAAGTGACTAGTCATTTTGCAAACTGACGGATTTTAGAATCCGACTGCGACATATACATACATCCGTAGTATGAAACTATAAATACAGGGTTGGCATAAAGTATGGAACCAATAAGTAAATATCTTTTTAACGAAAAGAACGATATTTATGATTATTTCATTCACACAAGGCTCCGCCAATGAAAAGTCACGAATTCAGTCACGGGATATGCAATATTATCGACTATTTAGGTAAACAAAGAAATATCAGCGGCTATTTTAAAGTGTCAAAATTTGGCATAACATTCATTCAGAATTGCAAATGTACGCAGGGTCCCGAGTGCAAAACTTGGTTGGGATAGCAATTTTTTTGCAAAATAATTATAAATAAGTCCGCCGCTCGGTCTAAAACACAAAAGACCGCGGATGCGAGCGTTCGGAGCGTGTCCATGAAATAATCTTACTGAATATCACTCGACTTTGACAAAAAGTGACTATTAATTTCTTTAATTCATCTCGAGAAACTTGTATTTCGACAATTCAATTCGACCAATGAACATTAATAATCAAAGAATAACTCCCTCGAGCTGAAGCTCTCGGGAGTTATTCAGATTATTAATGTTCATATGGTCTTATAAAATTGTCGAAATACAAAACGCTCTCGATAGAATTAGGTCGAAAATAATAGTCGGCTATTTGTCATAGTCTTGTGATATTACCTCCGATTATTTCATTGACACATGGCTCCGCCAATGAAAAGTCACGAATTCAATCACACGACATGCAATATTATCGACTATTTAGGTAAACAAAGAAATATCAGCGGTTATTTTAAAGTGTCAAAATTTGGCATAACGTTCATTCAGAATTGAAAATGTACCTACAGAGGGTCCCGAGTTCAAAACTTGGTTGGGATTACAATTTTTTTGCAAAATACAAATAACCGCCGATTCGAGCGTTCGCTGTTCATGAAATAATCTTCCTGAATATCACTCGACTTTGACAAAAAGCGACTATTATTTTCTTTAATTTATCTCGAGCAACTTGTATTTCGACAATTCAATTCGTTCATATGAACATTAATAATCAAAGAATAGCTCCCTCGAGCTAAAGCTCTCGGAAGTTATTCAGATTATTAATGTTCATATGGTCTTATCAAATTGCCGAAATACAAGACGCTCTCGATAGAATTAGGTCGAAAATAATAGTCGGCTATTTGTTATAGTCTCCGGATATTACCTCCGAATATTTGCAGGTGAGTGCAATGGAACAAAATGCATCTGATGTACTTTTTTTGTTAATAATATACTTCCGGTTTAACCGGAAATGCCATCAACATCTCTAATTTAAATGGGCCACCCTAAATTTTATCACAGCGTTGCCACATAATTCGTATTTTTCGGATATTTTCATTGTTTTGCGCGGTTTTTCAAAATTCTAAGAGCAACCGCTTTGTTGAATCTAGATTCTAGATGAACGAAATTTTTACAGTAGTTAGCTTAAGATATCAGCTTCATCATTCGGTGAACATCTGAAGTTTTTTTATACAGAGTGTCGGATATAAATTTTCCAATTTAATCAAATTAAATACATATGCGATAACTCTATTTTTTCAAATGGGGCAGCCTGTATTTTTCTTTCATGAAATTTATTTTCCATATGTCTACATTTTTAACAAAGTATGTCCCATATTCAAACCGCTCGTTTTTGAGGTATTTCAAATTTTTTAAAACAACGATTACTCTGTGAAAAATGTGAAATATCTCAAAAAGGAGCGGTTTAAATATGGAACATACTTTGAAAAAAATGTGGATATTTGGAAAATAAATTTCTTGAAAGAGGTGTTCCATTTGAAAAAATCGAGTTATCGCATATTTAATTTGAGTGAATTGTAAAATTTATATTAGACACTGTGTAAAAAACTTCATATGTTCACCGAATGATGAAGCTGATATCTTAAGCTAACTACTGTAAAAATTTCGTTCATCTCACTCCCGCGTCACCACTGCCTAGTTATTTTTCTGTAGCGCGCTCCTGATTGGTCACTTTCATTAATTAATAACTAATTAACTACGTTATCAAAAAATTTCAAACATTGATATTTGGGCTTAGAATATTTTTCACTTTCGATCCCCTCAAGGAAGTGCGGGACTTCTGGGACAGCCTGTATAATATATATAATATATTCAGAAAACAGGTATTTGAATATTACTTTGAAAGCTTATGATGAGGATATTCCCTTTTTTTGTCTCTCATAACTTGAGTTGATGGCTGTAAAGCAGTATTGAATGTACGCCATATAATTTTAAAATAACGTTCTTTAAATTTTTTATTGGATAGGTTGAGTAGAGCTAAACGTGTGCTTGTCGCACATTTCTGGACTTCGCCTTTCCCCACTATTTTCTTGGATATTTTGTTTGTAATCGATTTATTTGGGACTGAAGACAATTATAATTATTATTATTAAATGAGAGTGTTTCACGATCAGATTCGAATATGCGCATAGTTTGTTAGCACCGAGGTTTTTGGATTCTGGGGATTGTTTTGTGGTTTATAAAAAATGACGGTAAAATGAGATTGTTCCACGATCAAATTCGAATATGTGTTATTCGAATATGTGTTTTTCGAATCCGAAAGAATGAAATACCAAAGACCCCATAGTTAGCCCCAGGTTTGAAGATTTGGAGGCTTGTTCATGAGAAATGGTTAAAAAAATTAATATCTCGAAAAAATGTTCCGCGATCGGATTCGAATATGTGTTTTTTGAATGCCGAAGGAATGGAATACAATAAACCCCATAGTTTGTTAGTGTTAGCCCCCAGGTTTGAAGATATAGGGTTTTTTTTATGCAAAATTATAAAAAAAATTCATATCTCGGAGATTTGTGAGTGTTCCATGAAAAAAGAATTGTGTCAATGATTAATCCAAAACGAGCACATTCTTCGCCTCTGGCGACCCCCCTACAGAAGCTTCGCGACCCACAGGTTGAAAAACACAAAACACTGATCTAGATTGAACACAGCGGTTGCTATAATAACTTTGACGAACCCCTTAAAACACTAAAAATACGAATTATGTGACAACGCCGTGATGAAATTTAGAAAAATGAGGTATAATTATGAATTCAAAGTAACTAGCTCTTTCGAAATCTGTAAAAATATGTAGGGTGTCCCATTTGAATTAAAGAAGTTGATGGCATTTCCGGTTAAACCGGAAGTATATTATTAACAAAAAATGTACATCAGTTGTATTTTTTCCATTGCACTTACCTGCAAATTTCCATAAATATCGTCCTTTTCGTTTAAAAGATATTTACTTGGTTCCATACTTGATCCCAATAACCCTGTATGAGACAACTTATGCTATAAACATTCAATTTTGAAAATAACCCTAAAAAAACGGGATGGTAATTTGACAGGCTAATTTAGAGCATTTATCTTTTTGAGGTGCTTTAGAATCGCGAACCATCAACCAGATCTACAAATCTTATCCATTTGAACGTGTGTGAGAGGGGCAATTGAAAATTTGGAATAAAAAGCTCATGTCACGTCTAATCAGAACGTTACGACAGCCCATTGCATGGGATTGCATTGAACTTAGTGTTCAGAAAGTAAATCGATGTACAAGAATTCGAAGTTGTATACAGGGTGTTCCAGAAGTCCCGCACTTCCTTGAGGGGATCGAAAGTGAAAAATATTTTAAGCCCAAATATCCATGTTTGAAATTTTTAGATGAAGTATTTTATCAGTAATTAATTAATGAAAGTGACCAATCAGGAGCGCGCTATAGAAGAATGAGTAAGTAGTTGGGACGCGAGAGTGAGACGCCAGAGCTGCTGCCGGCTTTTCACGCAGTAAACCGCGTCCCCACTGCTTACTCAATCTTCTGTAGCGCGCTCCTGATTGGTCACTTTCATTAATTAATAACTAATGAACTACGTTATCAAAAAATTTCAAACATGGATATTTGGGCTTAGAATATTTTTCACTTTCGATCCCCTCAAGGAAGTGCGTGACTTCTGGGACACCCTGTATATGTACCAATACCAAATGATCCAATAGTGTGTTCTCGCAGGATTGGACGGTGTGGACATCAGTCATGGCTCGCCAGTCGCCCGATCCACAGAATAGTTTAGGTTTCTTTTAATACTAATTAACTGGATTTTTACGATCATTTTGATTTTTCTGGGGATTTCGAGATAATCGTTAAAAGAATACGAACATTATATGATGACCTTCTTCAGTTATAACAGTAGATTTTGACGGGTTAAGGTCAGTAAATCCAAAGGCTCATTTGGAGAATGAAATTCATTTGAAATCTTCTTCGAGGCTCTGAAACATTAACAAACACAGTAATGAACTAAACATGAACAATATAACTACAAAAACACAATATTAAGATAAATTGGAAGACACCTACATTTTCAGTTGACCTTTTTGGTCACATTTAAAAGTGAAAATCGTATTTGACGAGGCATAAAAGACACAGAGCGATACATGCTTACTCGCAGTTTAACCATAACTAATTGTTGTCGAAGAGCAGGTGGGACATCAAAGAAAACAATGCGAAAATGTCATAAGATATGATTTATGGATGAAATCAAATTTCGCTATTTATTCAACCCTTTTCTTTCAGCTTGCCAATTGAGTTGAAATACGCTGTATTCAGATTATCAATATCAGATCTTTTGTTGCACCATTTCATGTATTAACAGCTTTTCAAGTTGTTTTCAAATCCTACAATGGAAGCTTCGTCGAAATTTAAAGAATGTAGTTCCTTGAGAGAATGTTCCGCTAGTGCCGTATTATTATCTTTCCTTTTAATTTTTTTTCCAAATAAGCCTTTGGATTCACTGACCTTAACCCGTCAAATTATACTGTTAAAAAAATATCTCGAAATCGGTAGCAGATACGACAAAACAACAAAAGACCATAAAGTTTGCTTCAGTATATACAGGATGAGTCTTTGAATTGTACATATATTTTAGCTGTGGATTCAAGAGGTAAAAAAAAAACATTTTTTCAGTTTCCATTTTTCCACATTCGGCACTGTCAAAAAGATATAGCCATTTGCAAAAAAAAATTGGGCCAAATACGTGACTGATACGATTCTCTGCAAAGACCTCAAAGTTCAAATTTCGCGATTGAAGTTGAGTTAATTCATCTAGGGAATACTCAAGTACTACCCTTTTTCGAATAAGAATGTTAAAAACACAACAATTTGTCCGATTATATCTGCAATTGAAAAGCCATATCGAAATAAGTTCGTTGTAGTAGTTTGTGAACACTGATATCCTGTTCATATCATCCTCGATATCCCAGAAATATCTTGTAAAAAGAGGCTATTCATCCAATTTATAATTAGTAAAACCATTTTGCATTCAAAGGCACCTAACAAAAATCTTCTATGACAGAGCTATCACAGAGCTTTTGAGAAGACGATGCCAGGCCCAGAATGTTGATTTTCTCATCAATGGTGCGAGGAAGCGGGCGCGAAAGACACACTATAAGATCTACCTATGAAGAGAGTTTATAATTCTTCAACCATTCTGTGATATTAACAATCCTGGAAAGGATCCAGATTATTCTTATGATTTTTTATTTTTCCACCAAATTTAATCGGGTAAAATTAGAAATAACTCGAAAACGACGCGTTTTTTGGAAAAAACATAATTATACTTTTATTTTACAAGCTTTTATTTAGTTTCACCTGTCCCGGTGTCTGTCTGTCTGTCTGTCTGTAATCAAATCTTGCAAGTTAAATATGACACACTTCTAAGTTCTAATCGTCCGATTGATTTGAAATTTTGCAGGTGTACATAATTCTGGTGGCAATGCATCATGAAATATTTTCTATAGAAAAAAGACAAAATGGCGGCTCCAAAATGGCGGATGAGTTTTGTAATTATGATCCGATTCAATTCAAAATTAGTATCTGGGGGTATTTGGGTTCGAAAATGATGATACTTTTGTCAAAATTGGGAAATTCAAGATGGCGGTCACAATATGTCGGACGAGTTTTGTAATTATGATCCTATTCTATTCAAAATTGGTATATGGGGGTTTTCTGGGTCGGATATTACGATTATAAAAGCTTGTCTTCAAAAATGTTTTTTGAGAATTAGGCTTGTTTTAAAATGATGAAAATATGAACCGTTTATCTGTTTCAAGTAGTTTCATAGTATTTTTGCGTGCATTTATGAGTCGGCTACGCTGCAACTTTTATGCCAAGAGATATATGGAATAAGTTTTGATGGAGGAATATGCACCATAAATAGAGTAAACAATTAACCTAAATTGTTTTTTCATGGATTTTCGACACCCTGATTTCTTCAAACGAAACTGAATTTTGAAAAATGGCATGAGAAGAAAGTCTTTCTTTTGATGCGAGGAACCTAAAGTTAAAATACAAGTGAAAGACTCACACGAAGCTTTTGTGTTCGTTAATGGGCAAAAATCGACCAGGGTTTCCGTTATAGGCGTGCCAAATTTAATTTTCCTGATCAGCCCTATAATAAGGAGTCGCTCGGAATGAAATATTGATTTTGGATGGAACGTGGCTTATTATCGAGATACTGCCATAAATTTGTCAAGATCGCGTAACCAGAATCATATATAATTCTAGCGAAATATGGAAAAAACATTCGCAACGTAACAACTGATCCGAAATAATAGACGATTTCACACACATAATTCTATACCTATAATTTGATCGTAGTGGCTAATAAGTATACAAAAGTGTGGCAATCGTTCCCCTTAAATCCAGGGTCAGTCATCGCATATACGCATGCCTAGGGAGAAGAGAAGGGACATGTAATTCTGTATCCATGGATACCGTATGTGACTCAATACAAACAGAGACAAATAACAAAACTGCATCCGCTGATCGCCACGATGTCCCTATTTTCCCACTCTCCGTTATCGCACATGCTCAACAGTCTCACTGACCCTAGTCAGAGCCTTCTAGATGTTTCACTTTTAATTTCAAGGATCAAATTATAGGTATAGAATTATGTGATTTCACAGTGGCTATCAGATGTTTTTTGACAGCTCCCTTAAAATTATTTCAATTGGTTTCTTGCTAGCAAATGCAGATCTTACTACGAAGTGGCTCCTTTACAACATGGATGAACGAGGACTCAAAACTTGGACAAAGGAAAGAGGCATGTCATGCATAAATTCAGGAACGTTTGAAGCCAACATTACGACCAATTTCCCATGAGTGGAACAAGGACAGATGTAGCTGTCCTTGTTCCACTGATATCGCGCTGGTAACAATGCAGAGACTAGATTCGCCTGATTTCATTTGCCACCATTGGCGTGGATCTGCCGTGTTGTTTAGGGGGATACACCTCCGCGTGTCCTATGTCTTACTGTATTTTCGTCCGGAAAAATACACTATGCGCACGTTAGGTAAATAACTTTTTATTGATGAAATCAGAATTCAGTTAAATTCGACGGAAAACAATAAATACCTATACCCATATTGTCCGATTATGGGACAATTTTTTCGCATGGTTCCGTAGTTATTCACATTTGAAAATTAATGCTTGGGAGCTCAATATCTTTGGAACTAATAACCACAATGAGCTGAAATTTGGTTCCAATTTGATATGTATTAGCTGAATGAACTTGCCGAAGAATCCGCATTAAAGGTGAACCGGTTGAAGAAAAAAATGAGCTCACCTGAATTTAATCAATAAAATCACGAAAATATGTTGAGTCAGAATATCTACGCATGTTACAGATAATTAATTACCCAATAAAATATCAAAATAATCACTGATAGGTGTTTTATTGAAACAATATTATATTCAATCACAATCAGTTTCCACAATACCACAATACATTGAAATCGTTAAATTATTAATTCCTAAAGAATATAAGTTTTGTATTCATAGATCTTGATCTATTGTTTTTTGACTCATCTAAGAGTTTAGTTGTTTCATGATGGATCCTTATTCTAAAAGCAGAAGGCTGTTGCTGAAGGTTTTTCTAACAAAATTGTATCCTTTTGGTGAATAAAACGCCAAAGTTAATGCAAGGCTCTCAATGTTGGATTGAATTTTTGCCTACTCGATCCTTTCAACATTCTCTCGAATAAATCAGTGGCAGCTCCAGGATTGACAGATACCTGAAAAAGAAAAATTTGATCTTCTGGTTGTCTCAAAATATTGTTCTACTTCATCCGTGACTGTGCAATACCATATGTAACTCATATGTGTTAATTTTTCAGGAGACAGTAAAAACTATTCAAAATCGAAAATTTCAGAATCATAAGCATCAAATCAATTTGGACATTCAAAAATACTTTTCTGAATCTAAAACGTATACTTAAATGAGAACATTAGACCAGCTTCATATTCGAGTAACGTGTTAATCCTCAGAAAAATATAATCTTCTTTCTTAAGTTACCATACGTTGTACTTTATTTCCATGTCTAAGATAAGGTTTTGAACGACATAGTTGTTGTTACTAGCTATGCACAACACTATTTAAAATCTAATGGCTCCCATATCTCGAATCATAAAAAAATCAAGTTACATGCTATTGCAGTTTCACCAAAAACTTGTAACAATAAACAGAAAGGAGAAATGCAGATATGGTTGCTTCTGAAGCTTTTGATACAAGCGATTTTTCTCTCAAACAATCCATCAATGTTTTCATCAAGGTGATTTTATTCTTCATCCTTCGAACAGACTCACGTTATATGAGTATCTTTTTGCTTTAACTCTCCTTCTGATAATACTCATACTATACTCTTTTTCCTTTTCTCAGGTGTAGAAAAATCACTGGTATATAAATCACCTACGTAAGCTCTCTTTCTGTAATGTAACAGTATAATTAGTCTTGAACTTAATGAAATAATTCCATATGGGCAGTGTGTGAATGAAATATTTACCTTCCCATTCTGATTTTAGAGGTAGAGGTTGAAGATTTTGAATCAAATTTCTCCACTGGTTGCTCCAGTTTTACAAGATCCCAGAGTTGTTTTATGGGAACAGGATTGACATCATTTTTAAGATATTTGGTACCATTTACTCGAAAACCAAAATCTTTGGATTCGAAGTGCTCAGAACATAAGAACAGATTTTGAGGCAAGTTTTCAGCATCAGCCAAGTACAAAATTGAAAGCCATATATTTCTTCTCTCAATATTTGAAGGAAATCTAAAAGTAATATTATAAACATTGAACAATCTACGCGACTGCAAACATGAAACTAACCTGTGAGAACTCAAACTAGTGTTGTATATTGACTTAGAATCTAAAATTCTATATCAATGGGGTTGTAGGAGTCCAATTTGCCACACACTAGACTCTTACGAACCATTATTTCAACGTATTTGGCTCAAGATATTCATAAAAATCAGAAATGTCTCAGAAAATCACTAGATATCGGAAAGGCAACGTGTAGCAAACATGAAATGTCAAATCGAAGGCAAATTTCGCTGATTGGTCGCGAAACAATATATGAATGAAACTGGAACAACCGGTGTTGTCACGTCTTAAATAACCGACGAATGTCGCTTAATGCAATTCTGGAGGGATTCGACGTTAATGAATCGGAAATCTCAGACAACGTGACAACGTCGTTCGGATCTTGGCGTAATTCTCGTTTTGTAGTAATACAGTCGTCCAGTTCGTTCTTCATTATGTGGCATCTTGGCTTCAAGATTTATCATCCTATACCGCGTCTCCTCTTTCCTTTGTCTAAGACTCAAAAGCTCCTTATTTCACGTCCTTTCTTCTAGTGGCCGGTTTCTGGCCACACTTAGTATTTTTTTGGGCTCAATTCAATTATGGTGTGAAATTCGGAAGAAAAAAACTCAAAATGGGGGAAAACCTGCAAATTTGGAATTTCTTTTTTCGGTTGCCAATTTGGAAAGCATTATTTCAACGTACTAGATTTTCTAAGATTTCCCCTGAAATTTTTTTCCAAAATTCGAACTCAACTTTTTTTTACTTGTCATCCTTGAAAAAATTGTTGGAATTGTTGGAATTTTTTATGCTTGAACTTTTCATTCTGAATACTGAGGTGAAATCAGAATAAAAAATATGCATTGGTTTTCTTTTTTTGGCCTCCCAAAGATTACGCTCGGAGTACTTTCATAATTTTTATTTAAAAAACTGGAAGCCGTACGAAGGCCAAAATGGGGGTAGTGGGCTGCCAGAATGACTCAGATAGAAATATGAATTTATGAGCCAAAAAAACTTTTTTCAAAATACTTTGGTGAGAATCGAACTCTCCACTTTCGATTAACTATAGCGTTGATTTGGCAACGGAAATTTATAATATTAGAATAATTTATTTGAAGTCGATAAAGATGAATGAATAATTATAGAAACATAAAAACTCAACGTGAATTACAGAAGGTGCTCGAAAGTACCACCGTTTTGATCAATACACATACTACCTATATGATACATTGTATGATACTTTTTTTGAATAAAATACATACGTAATAAGGTATGTACCTATTTCATTGCTGGCGACTTCGATACGTTGCATGAAGATCTCCCCACTTCCTGTTTCAGATAAATACACTAAACATTTCAAATAACCCCAAATGAAATAATCAATAGGATTGAAATCTAGTGATCTAGCGGGACAGGCATGCGGTCCACCTCTGCCTATCCACATATTTGGAAAGTTCTGATCTAAAAAATGTCGGATCACTTTCGGATGTTCGGATTACTTTAAAATGGGGTGAAGCTCATCATCCTAAAAATTCATTCCTGCAATGTCCGTACCTTCGAGTAATACAGGAAGATGATTTTGGAGGAAATCTAAGTAAAGATTACCCGTGAGCCTTCTTGGTAGGACTTGTGGTCCAATCAATCGATTTCTATAAACGCCCCACCATACGTTTTTTGAAAATTTGTATTGGGATGTTGTATGCCTGACTGCCGGAAGATTCTCTTCAGACCATTTATGCGAATTCCTCATATTGAAGATGTCATCCCTCGTGAATAAGGCTTCATCGGTAAATAAAATTATTTCGACCATTCTTACATTCCGTCAAATCCAGCTAATAATGTTAGTTCTACTTATTTCATCACCTATGAGAATTTCACAAGATACTCACTTCTCTCACAATTCGGAACACGCAATAAATTTCTCAAAGTTGAGCTTCTTTTTGAAAATCTATTAAAATATTGAAAAATGCCTTTCTTCAATCAGTTCGGGGAAAATTTGTACCAATTTGATTACAATGAACTAATTTTCTAAGAATTTATTCGAATTTCAATATTCAATTGGATCTTTCCCTGAAGCTTTCTTCGAACGGAATGACGTGCGGGACAATCAAATCTACTGAACCCCATTGAAAATTTTTATGCTCTTTTCAAATATCTCAGTTAAATTCCAAAATTTTAATATACTCAGCTTGGAAGAAGTCCCATGTTTTTCAAATAGGTACGGAGCTGGAATTTTTTGGAAATTTTAATATACCTAAATCGATCGACCTGTGTTCATAAAAATTCTTAATCGAGTGCTGAAGTTTGTCTGAAAGCTAACACACCCTGCATAGAAATTATTGATCGAGTAGCCACGATGAACGAAAATATACATTCACTGAAGTTTATCATATTCTTCAATGTGAGAAATGGACTAGCAGAGATCTAATTTGCGAAGTACAGTAGGTCACGTATGCCTCTTGTACACTCCAACACTTTCGTTCTTTCCGGTGTAGCCGAACTACCTCGTTAAAGAACAGTCAGAGTGTCTCTGATAACAGTTAAATTTTACGCTCCGACAATTATTTTCACAGGCTTTTAACTTAACAGATGCCCCTTCATGTGACTCACTTTTGTCGTCATTTTAATTTTAAACCTTCAATCGCTTTCATATAATTGTTCAGAAAAAGGAACTGCCTGCTCCGAAGAGTCGTTCCTTTGAATATCTAAATCATGTTTCTAAATTGAAGCGAAATATTGTTCATTTTTCAACGAAAGTTAAGGGGTAATCTTTCATCCATTCAAAGAATTAAGACACAAATCATTTGCCATTATAAATACGTATATTGATTATTGACAAATGAAATGTGAATACCAACTAGGTCTCCCATACTATTCTCCCAACCTGACCGAATGGTCCAACGTCAACTAGAAATCGCACCGACTGCAGTTTTCATCAATTAATTGCAGGGGCGGTTTTCAGGGGGGGGGCGACAGGGGCGATCGCCCCCCCCCAAACTTTAATTTTATTAGGTTAACATAATAATCGAATGAAATAGGTCTGACTGGCATGACCCCTGATACCTGAAAAGTAAATACATATATTCAATTTACAAGGTGTACCAAGTTCGAGTGCCTATTAGACGTTTCTGGAGAACTGGACATATTTGAAATCTGAAAATTGGGATTATGATATTGTTCGAAATTCTCTACAGACCTAAAATATTTTTGGATCCTGAGCATTTCCGGTTATACAGGGAGTGAAAATAAAATTTTTTTTTTCAATCTTTCCGTTTCTGATATGATTGAGTATTCAATGCCGAATACATTTCTGTTGTTTTCAAAACAAAGAAAAAAAAACTGAAAAAAGTAAAATTTTCATAATCGGTATTATGTTCATTTTTCTTAATCTGAACATCCTGAGTGTAAACCGTTTCCACAACGTCAAAGTAGAAGAATGTGGAAAGGTCATGCATCTTTTGAATTTCATGAATATAATCACAGGGTGTTTCAAATTTTGTGTCAAAAACTGTTATCGAAAATTGGTCATAACTTCTGTTTTTCAAATTAGAACCCTATTTTTGTATTATTGCGTTGGATTCTGCGAAGAAAAATAATAATATCACTCTAAGATACTGTTGCTCCTAAATTCAGTAATTCCTGAGTTCTTTGAGCTTTTCTGGATTCATGTTGTACATAGAATCAAATTCATCTAATCTTTTACTTGAGAATATTCTGTGACCATAGAAGATAAATGATCCCATTTACAGTGGCTTTATACAGGACAGTGGCGACAATAGACTTTCACGTTTTGATTGGTCGGGCTGTTTTCGACCACTAATGGCGGACTTTCATTGTTTGTTGTCCTGTCATAAAACAAAAAACAAAAGATGGAGTCAAATGTCAAACAGCACGACACTCAAATGTAAACAAATATCTGCCATGTTTGTGCAAAAACTGGTTCTATGACTATATTGTCGCCACTGTCTTGTATAAAGTCACTGTAATACCATTAATAATTCACAAATGAATCTGTTTAGATTAGATGAATTTGACCCTATGTACAACACGAGGTACAACATGAATCGAGAAAAGCTCAAATATCTCGAGAATTGCTGAATTTAGAAGCAACCGCATCTTAGAGTTCTATCACTATTTTTCTTCGCAGAATCCAACGCAATAATAAAAAATAGGGTTCTAATTCGAAAAACAGAAGTTATGGCCAATTTTCGATCACAGTTTTTGACACAAAGTTTAAAACACTCTGTGATGATATTCATAAAATTCAAAAGATGCATGACCTTTCCACATTCTTCAACTTTGATTTTGTGATAACGGTTTACACTCAGGATGTTCAGAATAAGAAGAATGAACATGATACTGACTCTAAATACTTTACTTTTTTTCAGGTTTTTTTTCGATATTCTGAAAACTATTCGAATGAATACAATGGTTTTAACAGAAATGTATTCAGCATTGAATATTCAATCATATCAGGAACGAAAAAAATTGAAAACAAATTTTTTGAGCGAATTTATTTTCACTCCCTGTATAACCGGCTCTGGAAATACTTCAGGTCTGTAGAGAATGTCGAACAATATCATAATCCCAATTTTCAGATTTCAAATAAAGTCCAGTTCTCCAGAAACTCCAGAACTTTGGACACCCTGTATATTTTTATTCACCTCATTCAGAATTTTTGTTTTAGCATTATCATTGTCGTCCCATTGAAAAAAATCCCCACGAACTGCTTTTTTATTTTTTCACTTCGCCCCCCCCTCAGTAGATAGATAAAACCGCCACTGATTAATTGTTCGTGGAAAAATAGTTTTTGTTTACTATGGTCTCAAACGATGATGTTCAACTATTGATAATGTTCATCCATCGAGTGCTCCTGAATTCTCCACATATGGTTCAATTTTATGTACCTACCTGTGGTGGCATATGGTCAACTGCAGAAACCAAAGATTTTGCCATAATCAGTGTGAGTCATGACTATGACATAATCACTTGCGAAAATTCCTCTCAACACAAACTCATCGAAGAACCGGTTGTATCGAATAAGGTTATCGTTTAGTTTTTATTAGTTGACCATAAATGGAGCCTATCTTTCGTCTCCAATCTCATTTCTTAATTCCTTCATCATTAGTCACATTTCTTCGAGGCATATTCTAGGGGCCCCTCATTGTACATATTTGTTTTGTTCTGTATTGTCGTCAGGTTTCTTGTTTGGTCTTCAATGAATGAATTCAATGACCGCTTCATGATTATTATTTGTGAAATTGTTTGAGCATACTATCAACACGGAACTATTCAGTTTCATTAAGCTATCAACATTTCGAGGATATACCTGTTCAAGGTAGTATGCTCAGAAGCTCAATATGAGTAGTCGGGGATGTAGCGTAGCATTTTCGATGGTTGTTTCATCCCAAAGCCAAATGAAAGAAATTCATTATTTTGGGTACTGTACAGGGTCAACCAAATTGCGTGATTTTGGCTGTTTCTGGTACTTCTGGGCTAGATAGGTGAAAATGTCGAAAGGAGTCCTGGGCTCGATTTTTGTGAAAACTCCATAACTGAAAGCCATTTCACGATATCTTCATTTGTTTTCAAGATACAACGAAATTTTGATATTTTGGCGATTTCGAAAATGTGCCATAACTTCCTCATTTTGTGAAATATCTAAAAACGGCATAAACTTTCTACAGGTACTTTTTCATGAGCAATACGATACCGTATTCAGTGTTTGTTTTATCTCTTCTATAGAGGGTGAAAAAAAACAACTTCCTTATTTCAAATACGAATGGTTTCTTTTTTGATCCTATGTTTCGCTAAAAAAAAATCAGCTCTTCGAAAATATACATATGTCGATACATTATCTCAATATTTGAGACATAAATAGCAAAAAAGTGGAATTTTCACTTGAAGTTGAGTCTGTTATACATTATTCTATGGAAGTGAGGGTCGGAAAATACAATATCGACATATATATATATATACAGTCGAACTTCGATAACTCGAATCACGATCTGCCAAGAAAAAAATTCGAGTTATCAAGACTTCGAGTTATTGAAAAAACATATTTTTTTATGTAGGTATATTATTTTATGTGGGTAAATAATGCAACATTTAATCCAAACTAAAACTGTTTGCCAACACTAGCGTACATTGGTTTTTTCAAGCCTTTTGAAACTCTCACAAACACCACCAATTTCAACTGCACTGATAATTATTTCCTTTTTTTTAAATAGTAGATACGGTGTTTGCCGGAACGCCATACTTCAAAGCTACATCTTTCTTTCGTGCACCACTTTCCACTTCATTTAAAAGTCTATATTTTTAATCAAGAGATGAAATTTTCAAAGTACGTTTAGTCGACATATTGTTAGCGATATTGTCGTGAAACCTCACAACTTATGACTGAAGAACTCAACTGATTTCACGATTCGTTACAATCATGTACATAAAGTAAGCAAAAACAACTCTCGCGAATTAAACTCGGAATAGCTCAAAATTTTGCCGTTTTTTATCCGTAATTTATCCGTGAAAACATAAATTTTGCCTCGCTTGTATTTAAAAAATTATGAGATGTGTCGCTAAGTTGATATCAACATAGCGAAACAAATATCCGAAAAATGTTCTCAGCAAAAATCAAACTAGCTCTTTTTTTCAGTGATTTATCCGTAAATTATCCGTGAAGAAAAAAAACATCGCCAATCTTGTATTTTAAGAAATATTAGATGCTTCGTCTGCTTGATATCAACTTAGCAAAACACAAATTCAAAAAATATTTTCAGCAAAAAACAAAGTGGCTCATCTTTGTTCAGCGATTTATCTGTAAATTATCCGTGGTGAAAGAAAATTTGATTGATCGATCTGCAGCCGTCAAAACGTATATCAGTGAAACGGCTTCAAATTATGGAGTTTTCACGAAAATTGAACCCAGGACTCCTTTCAACATTTTCACCTATCTAGCCTAGAAGTACCAGAAACAGCCAAATCAAGCAATTTGGGTGACCCTGATGTACATACAGTGCATCTCATTTTGGGTGGGTCATCCAGGTTTCTCGCTTGTTATTTAAAATATAGCCTTGCGGATTTCACGTCCCTGTCCTACTTTCTTGTGAAACTCGAGTTGGCCTAATCAGGTTTTGCATAACTGTTTATGAGAAACAGGGCGATTTTGGAAATTGATAATTTTCGGACCCCTCCTTTATCTCCGAAATTATTAGAAATAATGCTGAGCTAAAAACTACGTCTGATGCTGAATTCCACGTAGAATCCAGTGGCGCATGCACTCTCTTTTTTTTCGGGGTCAAGTTTTGAAGACACGACACAAACCTTTTTTTTCAATGAAACACCCTGTATGTTATTATTTGAATGTTGCATTCCTTGTTTTTTCCATTCGAAATGATGTATAATAAATACCATATGGGCAGAATGTTCAGAAATGCTGAAAAATACTAAAGCATCACATGATGATTTTTTGTTAGTGGGCCATGGATTTCCCATATAAAAGAAGAATCAAGTGGATAATTTTCATTTGAGATTTTTATTGATAGGAGAGTAAGCAAACAAAGATAATACACTCATCACTAACACGAAAAACAGAACGTAGGTTGATACAAATTTTCAACATTGCATAATGTCTTACTAATTAGTAATTATTTGAACAGTTTAATTAAACTGTTCAAAAGCCATCCATTTTCCATAATACATAATTGACAAACCTTTTCAATACGCCTGAGTGCTTTTCATATAATAAAAGGGCGGTTTTGAAAATCCTATAAAGCTGTCTCTGTTGATGCACGAATTTCTTTGGGACTGCTGTGTCTGTTACTGTATATTTTATTTTTAAAATAGCCCCACAAGATTAAGTCTGATATAGACAGATCAGGTGACCTTGGAGGCCACCTTATGGATCCATGTTCCAATCCAACAAGCCTGAAAATTCTTTTCTAAAAACCGCCCTATCAATCTTGAATTATGGGCAGGGGCGCCGTCCTGTTGGAAATGTATGGAATAAAGAAACACAACGAAAAGATCTTCCAGTAGTTCCGGTAACACGTCTTCTAAAATTGTCAAGTACCTATTTGCGGTGAGAGATCCTTCAAAAATGTGGTACATATATGATTTTTGTCCCCAATATGAAACGTGCCCCATCAGGCCATCAAAACCAAATTGACCCTGTTGTTGTCGTTCAAAAATTAATTGCTGGTTTTCATCATACCAATGCCCTGTAATTTGCCTGTTGAATATACCAGCACTGCTCATATGTGATTCGTCTGACCAAATAACTTTTTTCACAAAATCAATGTCTCTCTGAGCATGGTTCAAAAACCAATTGTAGAAATTCACACGTCTTGCTGCATCACCAGAATATACCAATATGTCCAACACATATTTGTTGGACAATATCGACTTTGTAGGGTTTCACTATATAATTTTTTTAAATTCTGTGTACCCGTGATCTGGAAATACCATCAGTTTCATTTTCTCATTTCGTACATCTGTAAGTCTGTTGATAGGCATGAACTTTACCTAACACATTATTTATTTCATCTACTTCTTGATTCTCTTCATTATAAACCTTGGGTCGAGGTTCAGAATATGCACCATAATTCAGTATAGCATACTTTAGTTTTAATATAGTTGTTCAACTAGGTTGATGCCTCTTAGGATATCTGAAGGTTTTTAAATCACGATGTAAGGAAAGGTCTTGTGGTAAAATTATCGACGTCATACCTTTTCAAATAAAGTTCCAATGCATCGCCAAAGTTTTTATTGGATTGATTGAAACATTGTATAATGTCAAATTTTTCATTGTTTTGAAAAACCAAATCTCTTCCAGCCGTTATCATTTCTCAACTAACAAGTTCACAAACAATTTTTTCTAGAATATTCCATATCCCTTCGAAGCCAAACACGATGAAACACAACACAATAATAATTCATAGCAACGACAGCTAGATCAGATTGGTTTTTTCCCTCCAATGCCTACTTATAATTTGTAATTCAGATAACTGTGGTGAAAGTTATGCGTGTGACATTTGAAATAACGGTTTACGGTCACATCTTAGTATTTTAACCTGCAAAGTTGGAATTTTTTTTCTCGGTTGCCAGTTTTGAAAGCATTATTTCAACGTACCAGATTTTCTAAGAAGAAAAAATTTTTCTTCAGTGAAAAAATAATTCGGCCAAAATTGTTGGAATGTTTCACGGTCGAACTTTCTTCTATTCTGAATACTGTGGTGAAAACGGAATGAAATAATATCAATTGGTTTTCTTTTTGTTTGAGTATTTTCATTAAAAAAACTGGAACCCGTACGTAGGCCAAAATTGTGCTAATGCGGTGCCAGAATGACCCGGATAGAAATATGAATTTATACACCAAAAAAATTTTTCCCGAGAAACTTTGGTAGGATTCGAACTCTCTTCGGGTATGAATTCGATTTATTCTAATCTTAAAAATTTCCGTTCCAAAACAACGCTGGTTAATCGTGAGTGGAGAGTTCGATTCCCACCAAAGTTCTTTGAAAAAAAAATTGTTGGTTATAAATTCATATTTCTTTCCGGTTCATTTTGGCAGCCCATCAGCACAATTTTGGCCCACGTACGGCTTCCAGTTTTTTAAATAAAAATTATGAAAGTACTACGAGCGTTATCTTCGGAAGGCTACAAAAAGAAAACCTCAATTGATATTATTTCATTCTGTTTTCACCTCAGTATTCAGATTGGAAGAAAGTTCGACCATGAAAAATTTTGGCCGATTTTTTTTTCACTGAAGACAAGTAGGTAGAAAAAGTTTCAAGTTTTTTTTGGAAAAGCCTTTTCACGGAAAATCTGGTACGTTGAAATAATGCTTTCCAAATTGGCAACCGAGAAAAAAAATCCAACTTTGCAGGTTTTCCGCCATTTCGAATTTTTTACTTCAGAATGCTACACCACAATTGAATTTTGACCGAAACCGTTATTTCAAATGTCACGCATAACTTACCACAGTTATCAGAATATTGCTCAAAATTGACATTAAACACCCTGTATCTCGCTTATGTGTCGAAAACGGGGTATATGTCATGAGGCAAAAATGACTTGCTCGGTGTCATCTACACGGCTACAAATGTTTGTCCAATTTATGATGAAACACCCTGTATAGTGTTGTACCTACACTTGTAATGCGTATAAAGCTCTGTTGTTCTACAAAGCGGTATCGTCATGTAGCGGCTGTACCTATTATGACGGTGAGGTAACAAAAAATTGTTCTAAGCTTGTGGTAGTGATTCCCAAAAGATCGTCACATACGTTGATTTCATTTTTGTACCGGTGGAGAACTGTACGGGAGAGTTGGGTAATACCGTGCCCTTGAGGAAATATAGCTATAATTTTCTACTGGTGCGGATCAGATCAACTCAAGCAAGATTTCTATCAATAGAGTTCATCTAGCAACCAACTTCAAATACACTATTGAAAATTTTCAGCACCTATGTAAACATATAGCCAGAAAAAGAAAATCTTTGAAAGCGCGGCATTATCAAACTGGTTTGATAATAGCGTGCCCCAGTTTGATGATACTATGTGTTATTAATAATAGGCGAAATAGAGGTGAATCGACATTTCATATTGTGAAAAACTTGTTTCCGGAAAAATAGTCCCAATTATCAGTTATTAATCTCTTTATTGTATCATAACCGAGCTTTCGGAAAACATCGTTTCCATCTTCAGGCTGCTAAAATATAAAATAAAGAGATTAATAACTGATGATTGAGATTATTTTTCCCGAAACAAGTTTTTTACAATTCATCTTACAAAGTATAGTCGCTACTTCTACCTATCCGAAATTTATTCATATGTAATACCACTAGAGATGGAATTTTGCCGGCAAAATTTCTCGATTGTAATATAAAAGTTTGTTGCTCGGAAAATAGATGCATAGAATACCTGGTGTTGGCACTGATTAGATTTTTTGTAAGACTTTCTTGTCGATCGAAAATCTGAGATTTTGTGCGGCTTTTCATTTCTCCCGAAAGGGGTCGCTCTATTTGTCGTTGCCGCAGTAGCGCCACGACCGATAAATATTGCGGATTCATTCCGGAACTAGACCAAAATCTGAAATCTAGAATGCCGTTTTGATGTACAAATTTTGGTCACAATTTTAAGTAAGCAGTCGATACACCAGGTATTCTATGCATCTATCTCGGAAATTTCTCGAATGACATTTGTATCAAAATCACGAGCCGTGAGGCGAGTGATTTTGGAAGAAATCGATATATTATGTCGATATAAATTTCATTCTTATATATTATCCGCAATCCCTCAGTTGCCCGCCCATATATTATGTTTAGCTATTGGTAAAAGGAATTCATAAATATGAAATTTTTTTGGGTATGATATTTCAAGATTATTATAGTTATTTGCCTAACAAGTGCGGAAAGTGATATTTTCCCGCACGAAACTGCCGTTACCCGAACGACGCGAAGCGGAGTTCGGGTAAGCAGTTGAGTGCGGGAAAAACACTTTCCGCACGAGTTAGGAACAATATTTTTTCTACAAGCGCTTATACGAGATCGATTTCAACACACAGATCAAATGTGAATTGATCATTCTAAATACACATGAATGACAAAAGTCTCTGACAAGTCGTTACCATTGTACTCTCATCGTTGACCTTCGGTCCATAGAGACTACAAGCCTATGAAATAAATTTAAACTGTAATAATATTCATAAATTCTTTATTAATTGAAAAGAAAACTAGACTAACAGCACATAAAAATGAATTTTGATAAGGAATCTATGTACATTCTGTTTCTTCCCATTATTATCAATATATTCATTAGAAATATTCAGTTATTAGTTATATTTATTGTAAACGTGCAGTTGGTCGCGTTATGCAAATTTATAGCAGAAGCCATCATATTGGTCGAAGTCAGCTGCTCCTTGGAAGATAATGATTCTGTATTACAGTTTGAAGAGGAAGAAGCAAAACGTTGAATATTTGCCATCATATTGTTCGAAGGCTCTTTGGAAGGTAATGATTCTGTATTACAGTTTGAAGAGGAAGAACCATTCAAATTAAGAATTTTAGTGGACCTTTTTTTTCTGGTTAATAGATTCTTCCAAGTATCCCTCAGCAACAGCAGTTGACTTCCATCCTCCTAAACGTTTAATATTTGTGATACCTTCTCCACAATTGGCTAGGAAAGTAGCCGAGGAGCGCCTAAAACTGTGTCCTGTGTATAATTCCGGATTTTGTAGGCGTAAGTAAGCTGCAATTTCGGACGGTATTTTTCCTATTGTATTGATTCCGACAGGTTGAATCTTACATTTTCCCCGATTATACTTTATGAAAATTCGGCGATGAGGTATTTCCTTTGGACGTAAATTCATATATTTTCTGTATATGTTCAGAAAATATCCATTATTGGTGTCTTGGGATATAACAAACGATCTTGGTGAATGATTTTTGGAGTCCTTAATATTGACGATGATCAAGTCTCCTTTATCATCTATATCGTCGATGGTGAGTTCCTCTCGTCTGCAGGCACCAGCTAATCCAAAAATTGTTACCAACTTCATCATCAAGTAAATTTCATCAGATGCCTCACTCATGAATTTTGTTATTTCCTCTTCATTAAAAGTTTTGGCCTTTTTTGGACGAAATCCTATATTCTGTCGTTTAATGAAGGCAGTTAATTTATGGAATTTTCCAATATCCAAATCCTGTTTCAGTTTACAAACACTCTTTATCATTGAATATCGGGACCATAATGTGTTTGGTCTCCAAATTTTGGACATTTCCAAAAAATACGCCGAAAACACTTCCTCCTTCCTCGGTTGAACCTTTTTGGAATTACACCAATCAATGAATTCTGAATATTGCTTCTCATATTTTATCTTCGACTTGGCCGGTAACAAATTTAAACTCGCTTCATAAGAAGCTGCTAATATTTCTTCGGGCAGGCCATCATCAGATCCCGAAGTATCCATTTTACCGGAGCGTACTGATTGAATTCGAGTTGATATTATTTATATTTAAACACAATTTCATGATATAATGACAATGTATTAATTCTTATTCACATGCCGTTTCCATAGTAACGTCGTCGGTGGCATAGAGATATATCATTATTCAGTTTATTCTTTAGAAAAAGCGTGCGAGAAAAGCCCTTGCTAATCCATTACCACACGCATTTGCGTGCGGTAATGGAATAGCAGGGGTTTTTCCCACACTGTTTGGCAATGTGACTCTTTACGAATTGAAATACGTGCGGGAAAGAGAATGAAAGTGCACGCTTGTAGAAAAAAATCTTTTCTCAATTACTTTTTTTACAATTATTTCCATTCATCAAATAAATGATGATTCTTTATGTTGACTTTTATCCATTCAGAAACTGCACGCAACCATTCATTATTCAGTCTCCTATTTTATTTCAAGATTTGATTTTTTTTAATTATACTTGTTGGAGAAGGTCTTAATGTAATTCCCTCTCGTTTTTTGATTCAATAATTTTTCGAATTGCCACTATGGGAATATAACGCAAAACCCCTCACCTCAGTTTCAATTTCCCTTTCTGTGTGTAGTTTCGTTCTTACATTTAATCATCGATTTGTAAAAAAATCTGCGCTTATTTTCTTCAAAAACTCTATTTGGTAACAATGCGATAGCGATCCCATACAAGTCATAAAATACGTTCAAGATCGCAGGAACGGATGCGATCTCTTACGTTGAGTTTGAGTTTACTTCGGCTTCGGGTAAATTCGGACTGCGATACGGTACGTGTGATATGAATATGCACCATGCTCCCCTATAAGGTTTCAAAATTCCTGCACTGTCAAAACTCATCACGTGTAGAAGAGCTTAAGATGGTTGTCCTTTTCAAAATCCAGTTTGGTTTCCCTTCCGAATTAGAAACCAGTTTTGCTACAGAACTAAGTTCTTCAAATTGAATTTTTCATTATTATATACTACCAAATAAGTATTTTTCGATTCTCAAGAAAATATGAATGAAAGATTTCATAAAATTTTATTTTTCAAAAAATATTCCTTATACATCCTAAATTGTTAATTAATTGCCAATTAGTATTTATTGAACGAAATCAGGAAGAAATGAATGATAATACATACTCAATTTACAGGTCAACGCCAAATACAGTGAAGAATTGGCAAACGAGAGTTTGGAATGGATTTCGATGGTAACAGAAAATCCTATCAACACCGCAGGTGATATGGACAACTTCTATGAAGTGCTTAAGGATGGAACAGTGCTCTGCAAGTGAGTTAATCCTTTTTGGTTCCTGATTTCATAGTTATACTAGTTGACCCCCGCGCGAACTCCGTTTTGCCTTTTGTTATACCACGTTCCCGTAAGGTTAGGTAGAGGGGTGAAAATTTAGGGTTGTAGGTATTTTTGTGTGCTGTATTATAAAAAAATTAAAATTAACAAATTTGTCCAAACAAATTGAAAAAAGAATTGAAAAAAAAGTTAGGGGTGTACCACCCTTAACATTTAGGGGGATGAAAAATAGATGTTGGCCGATTCCCGGTCCTACCCGATATGCACACAAAATTTCACGAAAATCGGTCTAGCCGTTTCGGAGGAGTTCGGCCACAAAGTGCAAACGGAGAATTTTATATACAGGGTGACCAAGAGATTGGCGTCAAAAAGGAAAAAACAGGTCCCTCGTGTCATGGGCTATTCGAATCACCCCCATGTATGTTATGCTATTTTTCACGGTTTTCGAGTTATGAATTTTTTTATGAACTTTGAGAATTTTCGACTTGACCATCTTGAAAAAGATAAAAAAAAAGTAAAAGACTTCTCTGTGAAGTTCTTTTCGTAACTTAATCTTCATGAATTGTTCTTTTATACATAAAATAACCAGATTCGTAACTTTGATAAAAATTATAGAAATGTTGGTCTCAAGTGAAAAAGTTACGTAAATTGGATTATGATATGAATTTTCGATCAAAACTAGAAATGTAACAAGGCTAATTCACGGTTTCTTAGTATGCTTAAAAACTGCGCTCAACAGTCAGCTTTTAGAATCATTGATAAAAAATGGTACTTAACCCACTACTTTTGGTAGAATTAGCCTTCAAAGTCATCGAGGTGGAAAAAATCAAAGAACTAGACATTTAATACAAAATTATTTTTTGCCATTTTAAGATATTTCTGATCAAGTTATGACAGAAAATGCTTAAAATTAATGAAAATTAGCTTTTCTTGACCGACAGGTCAAGAAAAGTTCTAGATAAGAAAAAGAAAAAGGTATGGCAATAAATCACACATCATAATGTAAATAAACAGAAATCGAATGTAGGGGTTCAATTCTAAACAGAAATCTATATACAGGGTGTCTCAAGTTCGAGTGCCTATTAGATGTTTCTGGAGAACTAGACATATTTGAAATCTGAAATTTGGGATTATGATATTGTTCGAAATTCTCTACAGAACTAAAATATTTTCAGAGCCAGAGCACTTCCGGTTATACAGGGAGTGAAAATAAATTTGCTCAAAAAATTTTTTTTTCAATGTTTTCGTTTCTGATATGATTAAGTATTCAGTGCTGAATACATTTCTGTTGAAACCATTGTATTCATTCGAATAGTTTTCAAAATATCGAAAAAAAACCTGAAAAAAAGTAAAATATTCATAGTCAGTATTATGTTCATTTTTCATATTCTGAACATCCTGAGTGTTAACCGTTTTCACAACGTCGAAGTAGAAGAATGTGGAAAGGTCATGCACCTTTTGAATTTCATAAATATCATCACAGGGTGTTTCAAATTTCGCGTCAAAAACTGTGATCCAAAATTGGCCATAACTTCTGTTTTTCAAATTAGAACCCTATTTTTTTATTATTGCGTTGGATTCTACGGAGAAAAATGATGATAGCACTCTAAGATGCTCTTGGTCCTAAATTCAGTTATTCCCGAATTATTTTAGCTTTTCTGGATTCATGTCGTACGTAGAGTAAAATTCATCGAATCTAAACAGATTGGATGAATATTCTCATGAAACCATAGTAACAAGTAATAGTCAGAACTGTCACTTGTGAATTATTAATGGGATCATTTATCTTCTATGGTCACAGAATATTCTCATGCAACATATTCGATGAATATTTTTATGAAACCATTGAATAAAATCGAAAAGTAAAGATAAAACCTAAAATTAGACCTGTCACTTGGGAATTATTAATGGGAAAACTTATCTTCTATGATCAAGGAATATTCTTAAGTAAAAGATTAGATGAATTTGATTCTACGTACAACAGTACAACCGTGAATTAGCCTTTTTACATTTTTAATTTTGATTCGAAAATTCAGATCATAATCCAATTTACGTAACTTCTTCACTTGAGACCAACATTTCCATAATTTTTATCAAAGTTACGAATCTGGTTATTTTATGTATAAGTACAATTCATGGAGATTAAGTTACAAAAATAATTTCACAGAGAAGTCTTTTACTTTTTTTTAATATCTTTTTTAAGATGGTCAAGTCGAAAATTTTCAAAGTTCATAAAAAAATTCATAACTCGAAAACCGCGAAAAATAGCATAACATACATGGGGGTGATTCGAATAGCCCATGACACGAGGGACCTGTTTTTTCCTTTTTGACGTCAATCTCTTGGCAACCCTGTATAAGAAGATAATTATGGAGATTATGCTACTCTATATTCCATTCACTTTTATAAAGTAGCCCGGTTGGCCCTGGAATTCTGACACATTTCACCGCGTATATTTTGAAAATGTTAGGTTATAGTCATTCTTCTGTCAGATAAATCGTAGAAATTACGAATTTATCAAAATGTTTATTTACTTTGGAAAAACAATGAATTTAGGAAATATTATGTGAATTCAATAATTCCAAAGATCTGACGAATATTGAAGAAATTTTTTTCTCTGTTAATACTGGAAATATTTCACGTGTACGAGTATGAACATGATTGGAAGATTCAGTTATGCTGTTTTCTTGTACGGAAATCAAGAACCGCAACCGAGTGATGAAATTTCACTGAAAAATAATGGACAGAATAGTCCGTTACTTTGTGATAGTTCATTAACCCGACAGAAAAACTTTTAGACGAACAGAACAGACGGACGTATGGAAATCCCCACTTTTCAAAATTCTCAAGAAATAAGCCTAAAGAGTACAGACGAAAATTAAATACATACTTGAAATACTCCAGTATGAAAATGTCGTGGTACTACGAACCTTGTGTCACAGTTAAACCTTAAAAGAACTAACTCCGTTCACAAAGTTAAACAAGCCTAATTCTCAAAAAACATTTTTGAAGATAAGCTTTTATAACAACACTCATCCGCCATTTTGAAGCCGCCATCTTGAATTCCTCGATTTTGAAGAATCCTAATTTCCGACCCAGAAAACTCCCATATACCAATTTTGAATAGAATATGATCATATTTACAAAACTCGTCCGCCATATTGTGGCCGCCATCTTGAATTTTCCAATTTTGACAAAGGTATCATCATTTTCGAAGCCAAATACCCCCAGATACTAATTTTGAATGGAATCTGATTATAATTACAAAACCCATCCGCCATTTTGTTTTTTCTATAAAAAATATTTCATGATGCATTGTCACCAGAATTAGGTACACCTGCAAAATTTCAAATCAATCGGACGATTAGAAGTGTGTCATATTTAACTTGCAAGATTTGATTAGACACACAGACAGACACCGGGACAGGTGAAACTAAATAAAAGCTTATAAAAAGAGTATGTAATTAGAAAGTAGACTTGGCAATGTCGCTTGATTTTCACGATTGCCAACCTGCGTCCGTTTTAAGTGAAAGAACTTGATAAAACTAAACCATGGCCCACCAAGATACTTTATAAAAGTGAATGGAGTATACCTGCTTTTATTTGTCGGGAACCTAGTAAGGTTTTTTTGTAGCAGGATCTGAAAGAAAAAAATACATCGGAAATAATATTTGAATAAACCTATCATTCTTCATGATACCTATAAAGTATAAATATCAGCCTCAATAAGTAACCTCAGAGTAATGAAAGGCATCTTTTATAACTCTAATGCATAATACACAATAAAAAATTACAAAATAGTTGAGAGCATTCATTTCCTGAGAGGTATGTACGAGAAGCACACATCACATAAAAATTCAAAAACATATAAGAATTGAAAAATCAGTTGATACCATTTTTTCGCTGAATACAATTGACTCTTTGTTACTTGTATCATTGTTTTGGATTTTAGAGCAGCTGATTTCAGCCTTACTTTATACTTCACTATGTATTTATCTGCCCATATCGATAAAATCAATAACAAAATCGAATATGTAGGACTATCGTTGCCAAATGCGAGTGGCACTGGTAGGTGTATTTTTAATCTATGAATTTTTTCTGGAAACAATGGTAAGAAATATAAATGGTTTCCTGAAATAAATGCAAACAAATTTGGTCATCTTAATTGTTTATAGTGAAAAGGGGTTACAGTCCACTGTCTCCCTGCATTGTGCCCCCTAACAGAGCTGTTTTCATCGCGCCTCCTACAGCGCGTCTTCCAGTACCAGAGATGTGATGAAATCCAGCAACGAGGATAATTCCCAACTCCTACAAGTTTCTTTTGTCAAAAGCATTCTTTCCTTTGGCTTGCAATGGCATAGCATTCCGTAATCCGTATCCACAGAATGTACACTCGTCATTGTCTGACAAACCCATTTTCAACAGATGCTTCTTTAGGCGGCAATGTCCTTTGAGAAAGCCAGTGAGTAGGTGTGGTTGGTTCTTACTGAGATCCAGATATTTTTTGAATCTAGCTGTTCAAAGCAGGAACTTTTGGAGTGATTCATCCCTGGGAGATTCTGCCAGTTTTTTCTTTCGATTTTCTTCTTCACAATGTCCTTTGAGAAAGCCAGTGAGTAGGTGTAGTTGGTTCTTACTGAGATCCAGATATTTTTTGAATCTAGCTGTTTGAAGTAGGAACTCTGTGAATAATCCATCCCTGTCGATTTTCTCCTTCACCATGAACTCCTTCTTATAGGTACATTTTCCAATACCACAGAAGCGTGAGTGGCCCCTTCGTTTCATTCGATTCCCGAATGACCTGGAACCCAGATTAAAAATCCCTTTTTTTTACTTGCCTACCTCATTGAGTTTGTTGCGGCACTCCCAAATCAGCTTTGAATCAATGACATGAGAATAGGAGCTCAGTGCTTTAACAGCAGCTTGACTATCTGTATGAATAGCTATATCGTGTTTCTTCGTAACAGACGACAGCATAGTTATCAATAGGGAAGATCTGAAAGAAACCTTGAAAGAGCTCGAAAATAAAAAAAGTTATGAGCTTGATGGTATTAGGAATGACCTGCTCAAATACGGAGGTATCCGCCAGTGTTCTAAACTTCCATAAAATACCTTATGTATGGAGGATCAGCAAGACGAATACTCCTCTTCAAAAAAGGCGACAAAGCAATAAAGTCTGATTTCTGTAAAAGTGAGGATTTTCAGCGTATGGCGTCTGTTGCTACCTTAGAATTACTGCAGCCTTAATTTCAGGAGATTTTAGAATCATCCCAAACTAGACTGAAGATTTTTTGTCTCATTCATACGTGGAATTGTCTGATAAAATTAGCATTTTTGTGTCCTCGCTCTGTCGACCATAGCGAGGACTATATGTGAACCAGAACAACTTGGAACTGAATTCGAACACTTAAAACGTACCCTCATGGCTAACGGACACACGAAGAAGGACATCGATAAAGAAATAAAACGAAGGCCATTTTTACCGTTTGTCCCCCGGATAACAGATAGAATCGGCCGAATCCTGAGAAAACACGACATCAAGACCATATTCAAACCTTCGAAAAAGATCAAAAACCACCTGAAATCTGCCAAGGACAGAAGGGACCCACTCAGTACTCCGGGTGTATACCGAATTCCGTGCAGCTGTGGGCGTGTATACATAGGTACAACGAAACGATCAATAAACACCAGGATCAAGGAACACAAGGCCAATTGCAGACTGGGTCATTCAGAGAAGTCCGCCGTCGCAGAGCACACATTGAACTACACAAATCACTCCATTGAATTCGACCAAACCCAAGTGTTATGTACCACCACCGCTTATTACCCCAGGCTTTATAGAGAGGCAATTGAAATCCACAAACACCAGAAAAATTTCAATAGATCAGAAGAAACACTTAAAATTAACAGAGTATGGGTATCTGTGCTCAAAAACACAAGTACACTTCCCCACAAGAGAAATCGGGTAGATGATGAGAACACCAGTATCGATCAATCAGGCGCCGGAACGAGTCCTAAGCCGGAGGAAGCCAGCCAAACAGACGCTGGCGCGTGTCCCGACCGTCTAGCCCACGCAAGCGCTATTTATAGCCTGCGCCCTCTTCAAAATTGGATAGCTCAAGTATAAGAGAATAATTCCTGAAGATGCCAGACACTCGATCTGGCGAAACGTCGAAATCTAATAAACCACGCCGGCCGAAATGCTCGAAACAAGACCAGATGTCATCAAACGATGGCCGCGAAAGCCTCTAAAAATTCAGTTCCAACTTTCTCTTAAATTTTGTAAGTAATTATAAGAACTCGTCTTATCAAATATTTTGAGAATTTGGACTTGTTTTTGAGAGAACAACATGGTTATTTAATGGTACGATCTCTACTGCTATGAATAGTGTGATCCAGAGTGTTATTGAAGGTCAAGATAATTTGGAACAGTTGAAGGTCGTCTGCTGTGACCTGTCGAAAGCTTTCGATACTGTCGATCACAAGAAATTAGCATTTTATGGAATCAGAGGTATACGAATGGATTTAATGAGATCATCGAGTTTAATTTGGACATTAACACATAGTTCATCTTAATATTTACGGTGCTAGGTATATTGTGATATGTCTATGAACTTTTACCTTTACTTATAATTTCTTCCTATCGTATTGTAAAGCAACCATACGCTAAATAAATAAAATGAGATCATATTTGAATGACAGAAGGCAGACTGTGTGATGGAATGGAAATTGCTCAGATACAAGAAATGTCTCGTGTGGAGTTTCTTAGGGGTCGATGTTGGAGACCGATTTTTTTCACTGTCTATATTAATGACCTAATTTGTAATGTGCAGTGTGCTAATGCCTGTCTCTATGCTGATGATACCACCTCGATTCTGAAAAATGCCAGACTGGATGCCTTAGAAAGGAGAAAGGAAGCTGTTGTGGAAGAAAAAAATTTATGGATGTCATCTAATAAATTTAAGTTTAATGATCAGAAAACCCAAAGTTCAGTCTTCAACCAGAAACCCGAGAAATCAGTCAAGTACCTTGGAGTGTTCATCAATAGTGGATTGAATTGGCTGAAGCATATGGAGGAATTAATGAAGAAGCTCACCTCGGCAATTTTCAGTTTGAGAATCACCAGATCGATTGTTACTCTAGAAGCCTTAAAATCTGTGTACTATGTCAACTTTCACAGTCATGTCAAGTATGGAGTAATGTTCTGGGTAATAGCATCTGGATGTAAGAGCACTCTGTTATGCCCATCGAAATTTCAGGGTATTTCCGGCTAATTCCGAGAGTCATACGTATGAAACTCGACATAAGAACTCGGAGGGAAGTACAAGATGTGGAATTACATGAAAAGGGGTGCTTCTTCTTTGTATCTGTTTTTAATTGTGCTTTGTTTGTTTTATACCGACACCATTTGTAATGTACGAATTATTTGGTTGGGTAGTAGATCAGTTATCTTCAAGAAAAAACTATTTTCCTCTTGCCAACGTTTCGAATTTTATTAAGTTCATCCTCAGGGCTCTACAAAATAGGTTGGTACCCACCACAACATATTTAGTATCAATCATTTGACTTACATTCACAAGTTCGAAACGTTGGCAAAAGGAAAATAGTTTTTTCTTGAAGATAACTGATCTACTCAACCAAATAATTCGTACATTAAATTGTTTTAGATCACGAAACTTTGAGTCACCATTTGTAATGTTGATTGCAAATGAACTGCGGTTGATGTTCGGTCTTGGGTATACTGAATCTTGTAGACCCTTGTAGACTACTTCAGGAGGCATAATGACTCAGCCCTGTGGTTTGATCAAAGTATTGAAAATTGTTTTTCATTTCCGAAAGCATATGAAGACAGCAAGGAAAGAAAGATACTTTCATACCGTTTTTAAATTGAAGGGTCAGTCATTACCATAACATTAAAAAAATCATCGCTGAAAATGAGGTCAATTTGAATCCCACTGAGAAATATGATCTTATTTCTATGAAATGAAAGCATATGTATAATCAGATGTTCTTATTTTTTTTTCAATCCATTATTTTCATTTCAGCCTCATCAACAGCATCAAACCTGGTGCGATCAAGAGAATAAATAAAAGTGCTATGGCATTCAAATGCATGGAAAATATAAATGCATTTTTGGACGCAGCAAGAGAATTGGGAGTACCCGCTCAAGAAACATTCCAAACTGTTGATTTGTGGGAAAGACAAAATCTCAATTCTGTTGTTATATGTCTACAATCCTTGGGAAGAAAGGTAATGAGACTAAAACTTCCATTTGAAATGACAAATTTCATCTTGAATGTTTCATTATTACAGGCTGGCAACTATGGCAAACCTAGCATTGGACCAAAAGAAGCAGAAAAGCAGGAAAGACAGTGGTCTGAAGAGAAGCTTAAGGCTGGTCAAACAATTATTGGTCTTCAAATGGGGAGCAACAAAGGTGCCAATCAATCAGGAATCAACTTTGGAAACACAAGGCACATGTGAACTTCAAACTTTTCCAGTTAATGATATAGGATTTCATGAAGATTTCCAATTTGTTCTCCTTTGATCGGATCCATTTCCAAACTCTTCCACATTCTATTGAACTTAGATGTTAATGAATATTTCTCATTCCAAAGTTGTAATGTGAGTGATGACTTTTTAAATATTAGAAGGAAGTTATTTTTGTAATGTTATATTATAGGATTATTTGAAGAATATATTTTTTAAATTCGGAGAGTAGGAAAGAATTTTTTTCCTTGATATAAATATACGACTTGTTCACTTATGTTTTATTCTTTCAATTCATAACAATAACATGTACATACATCGTCAATATGACCAATAAATTATACAAATACAAATGAAAATACCGGAATTTGGATTGATGCTAATGCCTTCACATGGGGATTTCTTCTGTCTCCATCTGAAAAACGAACTGAGAATAATTCGAAGTCATTCATAAATCACGATTTAAGCATATGAGGGAAATGGACTAGCAGAGATCATCTAATTTACGAAGTACCATATTATATTGTGATATGGAATCAAAGCTGAAAACTTAAATCTATTTTGCATATTGAGCCAACAGGCGTCTTTAAGCTTATGACTTATTCTATCAAATTTCCTTAGACCGTAAATGAATCGTAAGCAGCTGTTTTGCACTTTTTGAATTTGGTAGAGAGAACTTTGATCTAAACACGGGTAAAATATCTGAGAACAATAATTAAACGCTGACAAAACCAAGCTGTTGCAAAGTGAAATCTTGAGGTAGGCAACCTCTATGAGGATGCAGCAAGCGTAGACCGCAGATCGCTCTCTGTGTGTACGGAAACGAAAGGAGTTGTCCATCCTCAGACCCAGATTACGAACGGATTCCATCCTCCCCACCAATAGATACCCTTGCAGTTTGTAGCAGGGCATTGCAGATCTTATCACTGCCGAAAAATATAGCTTGAGATTTACCGGCATTTAGTTATGGCTATGTGATATTCTTGCTATATTTTCGAGATCTGTGTTTATCTTTGCAATACTATCATCAACGTTTTCAGGATGAAAGCTATAATACAACTGGGTATCATCCGCATAGAAATGAACATTGCAACTTTCTAAACAGTTTTTGAAATTGTGAGTTTACAAAATGAACAGAAGTGGGCCTAAAATGGAGCCCTGCGGAACACCAATGGTCATCTCCACGGGCCCAGATACCCTGCTGCCAATTCTAACCCTCTGTTCTCTATTAGACAAGTAGCTTTTCAACAACATAACCGCACCCGCCGAAAAACCCACATAACCCAAAATTTCAATGAGAACATCATGTAACACCATGCCGTAGTGTAATCCCACAGGACAAGAACCGTTACGAAACCATAATCAGTTGCAGTCAAAATGTCATCAGTGACCTTCAGCAATGAGGTGGTGCAACTGAAACCTGGGCGAAAACCAGACTGCAGCTCCGATATCACATCAAACTGTGCCAGGTGCTGCAGCAACTGAGCATTGCGCACTTTCTCAAAAATCTTGGACAGCACTGGAAGAATACTAATTGGGCGCAAATCTCTGTATTCCCTGACACACTTTTCCTTAGGGAACGGCAGAACCAACGATTTTTTTCAAGATGATGGAAAAGAGTTCTCCAGAATGCAAGAATTTATTATATGTACCAAGTATTTCAAAAGTAATGGACAACACAAACCGATCATCTTTATATTCATATCGTCCACTCCAGCAGCATTTGTTTTTATTTCTTTGATGTATTTTTCGACAGTTTCAACATCAATCAATGCAAAAGAGCACTTAACAGGAAACTGACAAAAACTTCCACTGGAATAAAATTTACGAAGGCTCTCCGAAAAGTGTCTATCAGGTTCCGGTATACAATTTTTTAGATAATGATTAAATTTCTCATCATCAGATAAAGAATCAGGAATGTCAGCTTTGCTTTTTCCACCGATGTTCAAATAATTAAGACGTTTCCACAAATCCGAAGAGTTCCGAGATCGCATCGTAATCGAAACAAGTTTTTCTTTCCTCGTCGGACAGCATTGTTGCTAAATTGCGAAGTGTATGATACTTACTCCAATTCAGTTCAGTTCTTGATTTCCTATATTCTCTCTTTGCCCTGCACCGATTAGTCATAAGCTCCCTAATTTCATTGGTCAACCATGGAGCAGGAGGCGCATACTTATCAAACAACCTTTTAAGAACATCAACCATATAAACTATCTTATCGTCAATATTTCTCAGCGCAAAAGTTTTATCTAGAGATGAATTAGCAAGTTCATCAGTGAAAGAACTCAGCGAAAAATCACGAAATTCTCTATAAGAGACATACTTAGAGCATGCACGCGACACCTCCACATCAACAGTAAACATACACTGAGAAAAAAGTTACAAGTAACTGTTTTCACTTGACTGCGAATTACTTGAGATAAATAAATTTTCAACAACGATAAGCAAACATTTATTTGCTGCAGATAATCATATATTCATCGTTAACAAACACGTTATAACCTGGAAATTGACAATTGTCAGAAGTTGTTTTTTTTCTCAATCCCACTTGAAAAGTTATTTAATCTGAATAGAGCTGTTATTTAAATTCTGTTCGTTGATGATAAATAAGCTGCGTATACAGATCAAGCAACAGATTAACTCATCACAAGTTACTTCTTCACTTACACATTTTCATTAACTGCGAATAACAAAGTTATTCCACATATTCAAGCATCCAATTGGGGTAGGTATGTGTGTTTATTTGTAATAAGTGTAAACAATATTCGTGAAGTAACCGATTTGAGCCGAAGATTACCCGATCTTGTCGATCCTTTGAAATTGCCGTTAGATTTAGATGTTGCATTTGCATACTATGCAGTGGTCAGAATTCAGGGTGTAAAGGTGAAAGGTTCATTTATAAAAAGTGGTTGTATTCGCGCCCCGCCGGAATCATCGAGTTGTGTTTTACTGATTCATTACGAGAGTTTATCCAGATATTATTTCGAAAAGAATCTATTACTTGTGCAATGTGCATGGTTATTGTATTTCTCTAAAATGGATTACGAAGACATCCTCAAGTAATGGTAGTTCGAACATTATTGATATTGATATATTGTTTATCCTGACTACTCCTAGGTCTCCTGAGGAGACCCCTCTGAAACTACAAGCTTCGAAGCTTGTAACTTGTGCCGAGTTCGGAGTAAGCAGTTGTGTTCTGTGTAGGCTTTGTTACTGTGTCCTTACGCCACCTTAGGCACAGCACTGTTAATTTTTGACCCAACAGTGAGAATGGTGGCCCCTACCGAGACTAGAAAATTTCTTTCCTAGCTCGGGATTGAACTCCGGACCTTTGGGTCCAAATTCCAACGCTCTACCACTGAGCCAAGGACACTCATTATACATTACTGATTACATTATTGTTTTTATTTATATTCTTATATTAATCAGTTATGAAGTATGATTTGTACGATACATAAAAATGCATCTATGTTCATCTGAAATGAACTCGACATATTATAAAAATATAACAACTCATTTGTTACTAAGTGACTTTCATTTAATTGTTGCCAATAATCAGACAACACCTGACTTTGAGGATTTTCACCTTATCATATAATTTTGTCTTCAAATTTATAATTTCTTCGTGATATCAATTTTTTAATAAACCAAAGAATAGTTTCATCAAAAAATAACTATAGCTATATCATTCTGCCTAATCATAGAAACCATATCACATCCGAAGGTTCTATACTTCTTCCTCAATTATGGTATTAGTATATGTTTTTGTTTTCCGCGTGAAAAATTGCAATTGGATGTTGTACCTATATCATGCACATAATACAACATCCTGTTGCAATTTTTCAAGTATGCAACATATATTTCTTGCCATGAGTAGACGCTGGATTTGCAGGGTAATTCGCTATGTACTTCCACGTGTATATGTTACTGAAAAAAGGGCGACGTCAGTAGTAATTTCGCACTGCATATTTATTTCTTTTTTATCGAGTCTTATAGACTCGATTTCAGTAAAAAAGTACTGGGTGGTATGTAGCAATTTGTGCTTAAGGTTAGTATTAGTATTAGGGTCAACCTAGGAAAGTGATAGAGCGTACTTGCGGTAAGTAACAGTGACTCTTATCGTAACAAAAGAGTTTATTGCAATCATATACGTGTTATGAAGTCTGAATGAAAAAGTAACTTGTGATAAACATAAATTTTTACTAACTGTAAATAACAAAAATACTTGGACTATGAGAAATTATGCTTAGCATAAATTAACTGATAACTTGCGCCGAGTAACTTTTTAAGCTGCGCTGAATAAATTTTTAATCTGCGCCGAATAAATTTTTAATCAGCGCCGAATAACTTTTCAAGTTGCGCCAGACAACTTTGTAAATCGGTCCGATTAACTTTTCAATTTGCAGTAAATCGCTGAATATCATATTGAGTAACAAATGCTTCTTGGAACAAGTCAGAAAAGTCAGTTACTCTGATCAAAAATAAAAAACGATTTGCAAGTAACTTCGCTTACTTATGATAAGATACTTTTTGTCAAGAAACGCCTGTACTTGTCGAAAATGAAAAAAGTTCTTTGTGCCTATAGCAAGTCTAAATTTCTATTTGGGGTATTCAATTTTTTTTCTCGGTGTAGTTATATCATGATCACTATAATGGTAGTCAATCACTTCAATGTTTCCTAAAACTTCAGGAATATTTGTTATAACATGATCGAGAACCGCATTCTTCCTAGTTGGCAAATTAACAAGCTGAGCCAATCCAAAAGTATCTAGTGACGACAGGTAAGAAATGCATTCGGCACTCTCAATATTCGACACGTCAATATTCATGTCACCCACAACAACCAAATTCTCACTATAAGGAATAGAAGCCAACAACAAATCCTCAATATCATTTATTAAAAGTTTTTTATCAACATTAGGCGGTCTGTAGATAACACAAATCAAAATTTTCAACTTATCGAAATCAAGCAAAATAGTAGTGTTGTCAAGTTTCAAATCAAAATTAATTTCTCTGTACCTTATATTCTTTCGCACATAAATACTGGTACCTCCTCCCCTGGTTGGCCGGTCATTCCTCACAAAATTATACTGATCAATATGGACAACACAATCAGGTTCACCCCCCAACCAAGTTTCAGTAACACAGCAAATATCAAAATTGTACTGACACAAAGTATCTTTGAATTCCGAAAAGTGACTCAAAAGTGAGCGAACATTTAACTGAGCAACATGCAATCTATACCCCTCAAAAATTTTCTCTACCATAAAATGGCAAAAAAGATACAAAAGAAAGAAAAATTAGAAATGAAAGAACAATGGAAAGTGAAAAAATAAACAGAAATGAACAACAATGATCATTCACTAGGTTTCTTGCTTTCACATTATTGGAGCAGAAGCGTCCACGGCTATCAATCATTCAAATCTTCCGCACATTCAATAAGTTTCTTCTCACCTTTCTTGACACACGCATAGATCCTTCCGTTAAGTGTCCAAACATTTTTTTGACCAAATACAGATTTACAACTATTCGAAAGTTTATAATTAAATTGGGTCAAATCTTCGTTAATGATGACACTAGACCCTTTCAATTTACTTTTTCGTTTGAACACAAGATCTCTACAATTTAACGTGGAAAAATGAACGACAACAGGCCTTGTTTTATTTTTATCCTTTATCGGTACGCGGTAACATTTCTCGATATGAATGTCCGAGGGTTCAAGATGCAATTTATTAGTCATCAAATGTGTGATTGTCCGCACCAGATCCTCCTTCCCTTCCTCTCGCATGCCAGTGAAACGGAGTCGCTTCATCCTTTGATTCTGCTCCAGGTGGTTCATCTGTTTACGCAAATCGTCATTCTCCGATTGCACCTTATTAAGTTTTTCCTGGATGACATCTGTTTTAACGAGCAATGAGTCAAATTTATCATTCAACTTCTCGAATACAATATCTGCAACACATTTCGCCAAGGTTGACAAAAAACGTTGATCATTAAAACTATCTTTTATAACGTCCTTGATATCACTCCGTTGCTGTGAGGTTAAAACCATCTTGATAAATATTATTATGAAATTCTCAGCGTAAATAGACAACCAATTCAGGTAATACACTCCATGGAAAACCAATACTGCGAATTTCACCCTTTACTTTAAGGAAGCGATAGCGTAAAAAAACTCGATTAACAGGAGCCGCAAACAACACGTCTACCCGGTATGATATATCATCTGCGAATTATATGAGCCTTTTTGAGTTCTTATCACTCAAACTGGATTTTATCCAGGAGAACCACCCAGCAGCTGAAGTCATTATCATGGGAGACTTCAATGTACACAACGCAGCCTGGCTCAAATTCTCCAACAAAACAGATGATGCAGGTCGTCAAGCTGAGGTCTTCGCCATCACTCATGGCCTAGAACAACTGGTCAAGCTAGCAACTCGCATCCCAGATGTCAACAACCACAATAGATGTTTGCGCCCCACTTGGAAATTCCGACCACACCTTGCTCTTTTCATGTACCATCAAGCAGCACAATACCACCCCGTCTCATGTGGCATTACAATGCGGCCGACTGGGAAAGGCTTCGTATGTTTTTCTCAGCGTTTCCATGGAAGAGAGCTTGTTTCTCGTCAGTAGATCCAATACAATGTGCCGAGACAATTTCTGAATTCATCATGTTGGGGATGCAAACTTACATACCGAACACAGCAAGAAGAACATTATCCGATAAGACCTGGTTTAACGAAAACTGCTCTGAAGCTGTCGCTTCCAAACAGGCAGCTTTCCATCGGTGGCAAAAAAATCCAGGCCCTGAGAGTAGAGCAGAATATGTGGAGGATAGAGGCATATGCAATGAGACAATCAAATATTCAAAAGATGCTCACAATGCCAAAATAAGATCTGGACTTATTGAATGTCCTAACGGATCCCGTTCATTTTGGTCTTTCGCCAAAGCTGTAGGAAGAAACTTTACTTCCAGCTAACGAGCTGGAAGTGAAGTTAGAGGAGGAAGCGTCCTCCTCTAACCAAGGAAGATGAAACACTAGCAACGACTGCCCTGAAAAAAGCCAACATCTTCGCGAATTTGTTTCCTGAAAATTCCACTCTGCTTACATCGGGAAAACAACCTCCGAATATTACACCTATTGACAGTCAAATGCCCGAGATAACCTTTCGGAAACGTACTATCAGAAAGATTCTGTTGGGTCTCACCACCAACAAAGCCAGTGGATCCGACGGAATCCCACCGATTGTTCTCAAGAAATGTGCCCCCGAACTAACACCTGTCCTCTGCATGTTGTTCAACCACTCTTACAAACTGGGTGTTTTTCCATCCAACTGGAAAATCACAAGAGTACAACCAGTCCCTAAAAAAGACAAAAAGACCCTACCTAGCAACTACAGACCTATTGCTCTGTTATCTATTATTTCAAAGGTCATGGAAAAAGCCATCAACTTCGAGCTCATGAAACATCTGGAACACTGAGGAATTATCAACGAAAGACAATATGGTTTCCGTCCGTCATCAGAGATCCACTGATTACTTGCTCGCTTACGTCTTACATATATGGCAGCTATCTATTGAGAAATATGGTGAAACCCTAGCCGAAGCAATGGATATCACCAAGGTATTCGATCGAGTCTGGCATCAGGGACGCCAAGATTTCATCTTATGGCGTGTCCCCAAAGCTATGTTCTCTGCTGTAGTCAATGGAGTTTCATCTTTTGGGTAGAGATACCCGTAAATGCTGGTGTTCCGCGGGGACCAATTCTGGCTCCAACACAATTTCTACTTCACATCAACGATTTGTTGGAAGCAACTTTGTGTCCAGTGCACAGCTTCGCGGATGTACCCTCCATACCGCCTTTTCTTCTAGGGCTCCAATGCCAGCCTGCCAAACCAGAAACGAACGAGGAAGAAATGTTAACAACATAAATATGGACATGGCAACAATTCTTGAATGGGGACCTAATAACCGGGTGGAATTCAACGCAAACAAAACACAAGCATGTCTTTTCTCTAGAAAAGCAGATCTTTCTGTGCCCAGCATAGAATTGTCGGGAGTGGCCATATCATTGAAGTCATCCGTTTCGATGCTTGGTATTACTGTCGGCAGTAACCTCCCTTGGAAGAATCACGTGAGATCCATTGCTAAAAGTGCATCCCAAAAACTTGGTTTTCTGTTTCGTGCCAGGAGCTTTTTCACCTCAGGTCAGCTGTTTATGATCTATAAGGCACAGATTCGACCTGTCCTGGAATACTGTTCCCATATTTGGGGTGCTACACCTAAACAGATCCTAAAACTCTTGGATTCTGTACAAAAAAGGGCAATTCGTCTCGTCGGTGATGCCTCGCTTACAAACTCGCTCAATTCTCTGGAACACCGTAGAAGAGTAGGCGATTTGTCTCTATTTTATAGATATTTTCATTGGAGATGCTCTGCTGAATTATCAGCAATCGTTCACCCTCTGGCAGTCTCTTCGAGACTTACCCGTCAAGTTGAGTCTTCACATCCCCTCGTGGTCACTTTGGAGACCTGCAGAACATCTCTATTCAAAGACTCGTTCATCCAACGAACAGCGAGGCTATGGAACACATTGCCTAGGGAGGTGTTCCCCGAGGCATATAACCTCCAGAAATTCAAGAACACCAATTCCTTCCTGCTTGCCCTTGGTTCTCACGATGTTCTCTGAAAGTTACAGGATATTCCTTCTCGTGAAAACCACAACATAAAAAAAATTCAATACAGGGTGTCCCAAGTTCGAGTGCCTATTAGAGGTTTCTGGAGAACTGGACCTATTTGAAATCTGAAAATTGGGATTATGATATTGTTCGAAATTCTCTACAGACCTAAAACATTTTTGGATCCTGAGCACTTCCGGTTATACAGGGAGAGAAAATAAATTTGTTCAAGAATCTCTTTTTTCATTTTTTTCTTCTTTGATGTGATTGAGTATTCAATGCTGAAAACATTTCTGTTAAAATTATTGTGTTCAATCGAATTGTTTTCAAAATATCGAATAAAAACCTGAAAAAAAGCCAAATATTCATAGTCAGAATTAGATTCATTTTTCTTATTCTGAACATACCGAGTGTAAACTGTCACAAACGTCAAAGTAGAAGAATGTAGAAAGGTCATGCATCCTTTGAATTTCATAAATAGCATCTCAGGGTGTCTCAAATTTTGTGTCGAAAAACTGTGATCGAAAATTGGCCATAACTTCTGTTTTTCAAATTAAAACCCTATTTTTTCATGATTGCGTTGGATTCTGCGAAGAAAAATAGAGATAGCACTCTGAGATGCTTTTGCTACTAAATTCAGTAGTTTCTGAGTATTTTGAGATTTTCTGGCTTTTTGTTGTACGTTGAGTCAAATTCATCTTATCTTTTCCTCGAGAATATTCTGTGACCATAGAAGATAAATTATCTCATTAGTAATACACAAGTGACAAGTCTAATTTTAGGTTTTGCCATAGATGCATCTATGTTTTATCTTTACTTCTCGATTTTATTCAACGGTTACTTTGGTTTCATAAGAATATTCATCGAATCTGTTGTATCAGAATATTCTGTGACCATAGAAGATGAATGATCCCATTGATAATTCACAAGTGACAGGTTTAATTATTAGTTGTTTTTATGGTTTCATAAGAATATTCATCGAATCTGCTTAGATTCGATGAATTTGGAGAGCCAAATTCATCGAATCTGTTGTACGTAGAGACGTACAACATGAATCCAGAAAAACTCAAATAACTCGGGAATTACTGAATTTAGGAGCATGAGCATCTGAGAGTGCTATCATTCTCTTTCTTCGCAAAATCCAACGCAATCATAAAAAATTAGGGTTCTAATTCGAAAAACAGAAGTTATGGCCAATTTTCGATCACAGTTTTTGACACAAAATTTGAAACACCCTGTGATGATATTCATGAAATTCAAAAGATGCATGACCTTTCCACATTCTTCTACTTCGTCGGGATGTTCAGAATAAGACAAATGAACATAATATTGACCATGAATATTTGACTTTTTTTCAGTTTTTTTTTCGATATTTTGAAAACGATTCTCTTGAATACAATATGGTTTTAACAGAAATGTTCTCAGCACTGAATACTCAATCATATCAGAAACGAAAAAATTGAAAAAAAAAAAATTGTTTGAACAAACTTAGTGCTCAGGCTCCAAAAATATTTTAGGTCTAAAGAGAATTTCGAACAATATCATAATCCCATTTTCAGATTTCAAATATGTCCAGTTCTCCAGAAACGTCTAATAGGCACTCGAACTTGAGACACCCTGTATATACAGGGTGTCCCAGAAGTCGCGCACCCCATTAGGGGGATCGAAAGTGAAAAATTCTAAGCCCAAAAATACTTGTATGGATTTTTTTGATAACGTACCTAGTTAATTAGTAATTAATTTAATGAAAGTGAACAATCAGGAGCGCCCCACAGAAGAAATGATAGGCAGTGAGGACGCGAGAGTGTAGGCAGTGGGGACGCGAGAGTGGAACGTCAGTCTCGGTTTACTGCGTGAAAAGCGGGCAGCAGCTCTGGCGTCTCACTCTCGCGTCCCCACTGCCTACTTATTCTTCTGTAGGGCGCTCCTGATTGGTCACTTTTATTAATTAATTACTAATTAACTACGTTATCAAAAAATTTCAAACATGGATTTTTGGGCTTAGAATATTTTTCACTTTCGATCCCCTCAATGAGGTGCGCGACTTCTGGGACACCCTGCATAATAGTTGCTACTTCTCTTTGAAAACATTCATTTTGTGGCTGTTTTCGAATTATTCTAGTTGTATTTTCAAAATCTGGGTTGTCATGCCTAAATACAAAAAAAAATAGTTCTACATAACAGCTGTTGAAAAGAATAATTAGTGCCGATTTTGTGATAACTCATAAATTTAATCAAAAAAATAGAATAACAAGAACAACAATATTTTTAAACTATTTACAACATGTGTTAGAATTGAACACCATTCAAATCAAAACATAATTGACTCCTCGCTTCTCAACATTATTCACAGCATTAATTAATTCTATCGCAGGTATTGAACGATAGGCATGTCGCACTGCTGCTTCCAACGCTTCTCGGGAATTAGGGTGGCGTTTATATGTGAGGTCGTTTATTCTTCCCCAGAGGGAAAAATCTAGAGGAGTAACATCGGAGAACATCAATGAACAGCACCCCGGTTGCCAAGCCAATTATAGTCCGCAAATATTTTGTTTAAAAACGGCGTTATGAAACGGTGTCCCGTCTTTTTGGAAGAATACGTCTCCAATTTGTTGTAATGGCAAATCATCCATTAATGGTTCAACAAATTCCCGCAATGCTTCCAAATATCGCGCTGCCCATAAGAAAAAATATAAGTTTATGTTATAGCTTCAAAACCATATTTTTGAATAAAAAACTAGGAACACCATTGGATTCCTTTCAAAACAGTATATGATACTTAAGGAGCAGAAAAAAATAGATTTGGATAGCTTGAACATTAAGCTAATAAAAAGGTACTCTTTTTTATTGTCGATAAAATGAACAGTTTTCGAAAAACAAAAAAAAAGGAATTAATTTATTGTAGTTACCATAGTAACATTTGTATTCCTCTCCAGTTCATAGGGAATCACATTTCAATGTGATTTGATAAAAAAAAAATGGTCGGATTCGATAATATAAACTAAAACTTCTTTGTTCCTTGAATAACATTCGTATCAACTTTGTTGCAGACAAAAAAATTAGAATTCATGGATCCTTTTGATAGAAATAAAAAAAATAATTCCTTTTTTTTTGGAAAACGGTTAATTTTATCGGCAATAGCAATCAGGAGTACCTTTATGTACCCTAATGTGCTAGCTATTCAAATTTGTTTTTTCCTACTCCTTATCATAGAAGGTGTTGAAAATGTAAGCATAATACAACCTAGTCCGCCCCTGGTAAACTGAAAGAGCTAATTTAAATTTAAGGACAGTATTTCAAGATGTCCTTACTACTGTTCATCTTATCCAATTTTCTTTAATTATACTAGCTAGCCCGGCTAACTTGGTTTCGCCTAAATTATACTTACGGTGGATTTCACAAATTTTAATCACCGGTGATCGGAGATCAACGGCTTAGTTCTCTGATTGTTGAACTGCCAAATCGAGTTGTTTTAGATCAAGCTCCAATCACCGGTGATTACGCTCTGTGTAACCCACCGTTAAAGTTGTATAAACCTACCATTGCTGTTTTTCGAGCAGGAATATAAATTAGGCAAAGTTGATTTTTACAAAATTTTAATGATATTGTAATTCAATCTCTTTATTTAAGCGGTAGGTACCTAATTGTTGAACATATAACTTTCTGTTTTCAATGTTTTACAGTTCTCTCATTGCAGTACCTTGTGAACCTTGTGAACGACACCACGAATGCAAATTTAAATCACGATCGAATTATTTGGATGAGGAATAGTTCCATTGATGAATTACCACTGAACACTGTATAAACCACTTTAGTTCTGCAAAAAATACAACGCTGAAAATTGAAATACTTTGCCTATGGTACTTTCAATTCACTTCACAGAATACAAATACGCCAAGACGTTTTCCTATTCTTCTTCTCGACATTTTGGTTTTGGTCCACAACACAGAGTTGGAGGCAACTCAATTCACCAAATAATTTACATTATGATGAAATGATTTTAGCCTTGCTTAAGATGTCTTAAAACATGGTGTATGCACTTGTCAATTTTTGAATGCATTGACATTGATCAAAGCGAAATTAGAAATGTTTCGTGGCGGCGCCGCAATGTCTTATGTGTCATTTCGGTGCATTATATGTAAGTGACATATATTTTATTGTTGTCTTTCGGAATATACATAACCTCTACATTTCTCGCTATCTTCGAATGTCCAGTTGACGCTTCGCTTTGTGACTGTGAATAGCAGGAGTATAATCCATAATATACAGGGTGAGTCTTTGACTTGTACATATATTTTAACTGTAGATTCTTGAGGCCAAAGGAAACCTTTTTTTCATTTTCCATTTTTCCGAATTCGGCTCTGTTAAAAAGATATAGCCATTTGAAAAAAAAATAGTGCTGAGTCCGTGCCTGGATACATTCTCTGGAAACACTTCAAAGTTCATATTTTTCGATTGAAATTGAGGTGATTAGATGTTCTGGGTGATACAATTAGAAAATACTCAAGCACTAACCTTATTCGAATAAGAATGTAACAAAAACGATATTTCCTAACAAAAACACTGTCCGATTATTTCGGCAATTGAAAAGCCATATTTCTCCCACCAAAATAAGTTCCTTCTTCGATTTTCCTGAAGATTAGTTTATAAACACTAATAATTGGTTAATATTTTCCTCGATATTTTGGAACGATCTCATGAAAATTGGTTTCTCACCAACCTATTCTAACTCCATCAACCTAAGTCAGATGATTCGAGGTCAATGACCTGACCTAACTCATCTTCTGTGATATGATATTCCACAGAATATCTAAAGACTAAAGTCTTTAGAAGGCCGTGCACAGAACCTGTCTAAGCACAGAACTCTAGAGAAGACGATGCCAGATTGCCGATTTTCTCTTCAAACAATGCGAACTCAAGAAAGCAGTACGTCCCCTATCGTTAGCGGATGAACTATCACAATCGCTAACGGCTAAAGGCGTCTAGGCGTGGCCCTTTGGAGATGCCAAACGAGTTCTGATTCTTGCCGATATAGCGCTACGATATAGCCGGCACGCAAGGCAGACAGGCGGGACAGGCCGTTGTGTTGTGGTTGTTCTGTTTCTGTGTCTCGAACCGCAGGCCAGTCTATGATAATGAAAGACGCTTAAACGGGATAACCTTAATTATCTATCTAACTTTACTTGCAGATAATAAAGCAAACAGGTGATGATTGTGATGTGCAGACCGTGTAGTGTCGATTGAAATCTCCAAGAGGATAATATTGTTGAGATAGATATTTTCCTGAAAGACCGGTAACAATAAATTTTCAATAGAAACTGTGCTTATAGACTGTGTAATTTCATTTCATGCTTCTCAGAATTCAATTATTACATCGAACGTTTTTCCATCATGTAGATTTTAGTCTTGACGAAGTTGATAAACATTGACAACGTTGTTAATTTGTTAAGATCAGAGAATACATAATATTCGATGATATTTAATTCAGGGTTGCATTCAGTTTTTTTATGAAATTCATGATTTTTTCCTCGAATTTGTTCGTATACAATTAGGAATAACTCGAAAACGACGCGTTTTATTGAAAAAATATAAGAATACTTTTATTTTCTAAAACGGTTGATTCTTTCGAAAATATGAACCGTTTATCTTTTTCGAGTGATTTTATAGTATTTTTGCATGAATTCATGAGACGAGTAGGCTGTAACTCTTATACTAGAAGGAATATGGAATAAGTTTCAATTGAGGAATATGCACCATGAATAGAGTAAACAATCAACCAAAATTCAGTTCATTCGGATTATCGGTTTCGAATATATGGAAAGAATAGTGTTAATTTCATGGATTTTTGACACCCTGTATCTTTCAAACGAAACCGAATTTTGAAAAATGGTATAGGAAAAGTGTTTCGTTTGATGAGAGGAATCCACAGTTAAAATATATGTACAAGTCAAAGACTCACCCTGTATACCTTTCAGAACTTATATGAATAAAAATGTCAAGAATATGAATAAAATGTTGCGAATAGTGGAAACAACTCAATTTCGGCTAATCAAAATCTAATCAGTGCTCACACATTATTTTAGACATCATAGCAAGGCTGATAAACTCAAAACAATGGGTAAACATCTCCGTTGGTGGATGTAATATATTGTACTCTGTGGTACATCCATGCGCTGTTGTCGATAGATATATGTGCTCACATGTGTAGACGCATATTTGGGTTTTAGCAGTTCTAAACTGAATGCAAAGGAATAAAGAGTGTTACAGTATCTTGTGTTTAATTTATGCATATTCATAAATACGTTACAGTGGCGACGAGGATACGAACCTTCTTTAATAATTAGTATAGACTCCATAATGAGTGATTCGCAAAATAATTCGTATTACGGACAAGTACGTGAATTTAATAGTGACACGTGCGATTGGACCATCTACAAACGTAGATTAGACAATTATTTTCTGGTGAACGATATCGCAGAAAATGGGAAGAAGCGAGCAATCCTGCTGAATTCCCTGAGTGAAAACGATTATAAATTAATTTATAATCTTTGCATGCCATCATCACCGGAAGAAAAAACATATGCTGAATTAACAGTTCTGTTGGATGAATACTTCAGAATTCCAGAAACATTTTTTGTGGCGAGAGACAAGTTTTTTGCTGCATTTATGGAATTAAGTGAAAGTCCAAATGAATGGGCAGCGAGATTAAGAAGTTTAGCCCTCAATTGTGAATTCCGAGGAACCGAGATCGACATGATGCTGAGAGATCGATTCGTTATTGGATTCTGCAAGGGGGAAGTGAGGTCCAGACTTTTCAAAGAATCAAATAATTCCACATTTTCTGACGTCACAAAATTGGCATCATCAGAAATGGCGGCTTCGGGTCAGCGTTTCCTGCAGGTCAAAATGGAACCGGATGTCCACCATATCGGAAAAATCAAGCGTCAAGATGCGCAAGCACCAGGCAACCACAGAAAACCACAGTGTCAGCAGGCCGGTGTATCACAGGAGAAGCCGACTCCAGGATACGTTAAGTGTCAGTGTTGTGGACGGAAGAACCACGTGACTGCGCAATGTCACTACAGGGAGTACAACTGTCACATTTGTAAACAAAAGGGTCATTTAGCTCCCCTTTGTCCAGGAAAACAAACAAATGATAAATTTAAAAGAAATCGGTTTCAAAATTACATTGAACAAGAGATATTTTCTGTGAATGATCGAAATTTAATTTCAGCACCTTACAATGTTGAAGTTCAAGTAAATGGAAATGATCATTTGTTTTTGTTGGACACAGGCGCTAGCATATCAGCTATTTCTGAAGAGTATTATAGTCAACATTTTTCAACTTTCAGATTGCATTTTTCAAATGATAAATTCAATGTTTATAGTGGGGCGAAAATTTCAACTTTAGGTTATTGTTTGTTACCAATTTTGTATAATCAAAAGATGATAACTCTTAAAGTTCATGTAGTTTCCAACGGTGGTCCACCAATTTTAGGTCGAGATTTTATGAAATTTCATGGAATAGGTTTATATTCAATGAATTTCGTTTCAGATAAATCAGATTACTTACTGAAAAAATTCGAACATTTATTTGATGGTCAATTGGGTAGATTTAATAAAAATGTAATTACATTGAAATTGACGGATGAAAGTGTATCTCCTAAATTTGTTAGAGCCTATACCGTTTGGTATGAAAAAAAAGGTGGAAATTGAGTTGGAAAGATTGGTAGCTCAAAAGATTTTAAAGCCTGTGGATTATTCGAGATGGGCAACACCAATTGTTCCTATATTGAAAAAATCCGGTGATGTAAGAATTTGTGGCGATTTTCGCATAACTATCAACCCTTTGATTGAAATTGATCAATACCCTTTACCTAATATTCAGGAATTATTGATTGAACTTCAAGGCGCTACCATATTTTCTAAAATTGATTTAGATCAAGCTTATGCACAATTAGAATTATCAGAAGATTCAAAAGAGTTGGTCACGATAGCTACCCATAAGGGTTTATTTCAATATCAAAGACTTCCGTATGGTGTAGCTCCAGCTCCTGCGAAATTTGCAAAAACTATGGAATCACTTTTATACAATTTAGAGGGAACAATTTCTTTCTTAGATGATATTTTAATTTTTGGTCGCGATGAAAAAGAACATTTCGAACGTCTTCAAAAAGTTTTACAAACACTACAAGATGCTGGTCTGAAAGTGAGTTCATCCAAGTGTGAATTCTTTCAAGAAAAGATTCAATACTTGGGTTACGTCATTAGTAAAGAAGGTATTCATATGTGTGAGGATAAGGTTCAGGCGATTATAAATGCGAATGTCCCAAAGAATGTGAAGGATTTACAATCATTTCTGGGAATGGTCAATTTTTATTGTAAATTTGTGCCCAACTTGTCGAACATTTTATATCCTTTACATCAGTTATTACAAAAAGGCGTGGTTTGGAATTGGAGTACGGAATGTAATGATGCTTTTCAGAATTGAAACAGATTATGTGTTCTTCTAAAACTCTAATTCATTATAATCCCGAGTATGAACTGAGATTAACTTGCGATGCCAGCCCTTATGGAATCGCCAGTGTGATTTCGCATGTTTTGCCAAATGGTGAAGAAAAGCCAATTGCTTTTGCATCACGAACGCTAACAAAACCTGAAATGAAATATGCCCAGATTGAACGTGAAGGTTTAGCAATAATATTTAGTTTGTCAAAGTTCAATCAATATTTATATGGTAGGAAATTTACGTTGGTGACGGATAATAAACCTTTGGCGGCTATTTTCAATCCTAAAAAAGGAATTCCACAATATTCGGCAAACAGATTACGCCGATGGGCAGTAATGTTATCAAACTATGATTATAAAATAGTTCATGTTAACTCTGCAAATAATGTCGCAGATTTCTTATCACGATGCTCTTTAAATAGTGAAAAGGTTGAAGAAACCGAATCAATTGATCTAGATTATAATAATTATTTTCTGAATATGACGGAATTTTGCGTGAATTACGAGGAAATAGTAAAAGTGATTGACAAGGATCGAACTTGTGGGAAAATTGTTTCGTTCATCCTTAAAGGTTGGCCAAAATATGCAAAAAAAGATTCCATACTTAAAAAGTATTTTCCTATCAGAAATCAATTGAGTATTGAAAATAATTTAATTTTATGGAGTAACCGCATAATTATTCCCATAAATTTGAGGAACAAGATACTGAAGCAATTACATTCATCCCACTTGGGGATGGAAAAAATGAAGTCAATAGCACGTTCATACATTTTTTGGCCAGGTATAAACTCTGATATTGAGAAGTTTGTTGCGAATTGTTCAAAGTGCACGATAAATGCGGCAACTCCGTCCAAGGTTGTACTTCAGCCATGGAAGTGGCCAGAAATTCCCTTTTCACGTCTGCATATGGATTATTTGGGTCCATTTTTTGGAAAACATTTTTTGGTGATTTTAGACGCTCACTCAAAGTGGCTAGAAGTTTTTCCAACAAATAAAATTTCTACTGATTTCACAATTAAGGTACTTTCAAGCACATTCGCCAGATTTGGCCTGTGTGATACGTTGGTTTCGGACAATGCTAGTGTTTTCGTGAGTAGAAAAATGAGTGATTTTCTGAAAAGGTTTAGCATTAAATCGATAACGTCTCCACCAAGGTATCCACAGTCTAATGGTGCTTCAGAAAATGCTGTAAAATCAGTTAAAACCGCGTTGAAAAAGATGTTATGTTCAATAAATAATGTCGATGTCAATTTGGCTCTGAATAATTTTCTTATGGATTATCGAAATACACCTCATACTACGACAGGAGTTTCGCCTGCAAAACTTGTTTTTGGAAGAGAATTAACTACGAAAATAAGTCTTCTCAAACCAAAAATTTTCGATGAAGTCAAAAATAGGGTTCTCAGATCGCAAACAGCTCAAAAGAGATATTATGGCGGCGTAAAGTTCAGGAATTATAGTGTGGGAGAGAGAATATTTGCTAGAGATTATAGATGCGAAAATCGAGAGAAGTGGATAGGCGGAGTAGTTGAGAAAATAATTGGTAGAAATACATATATTGTGAATATCCCATGTTTAAATCAAATATGGAAACGCCATCATAATCAGTTGCGTAGAAGAATTTCCGAACATAATATACCATTGAATGATGGAAATAATAATGAAGAATCAATAATACCTCAAGGTCAGAATCTTAATAATGATGATAGTTCTGCTCATTTTACCAGACCTAAAAGAAATATAAGACCACCTGATAGGCTGAATTATGAAAATTGATTGATGTATTGTATTGGGGAAATTATTAGATGTTGTATATGATAAAATGTAATGTATATATGGATTAACTATATTCTGAAAATATATTGTTAAAAATAATACGAATAGTATAAAGATTTTTCGAGATTTACCTATAATATTGAATATGTAGGGAAGAGTGTAATATATTGTACTCTGTGGTACATCCATGCGCTGTTGTCGATAGATATATGTGCTCACATGTGTAGACGCATATTTGGGTTTTAGCAGTTCTAAACTGAATGCAAAGGAATAAAGAGTGTTACAGTATCTTGTGTTTAATTTATGCATATTCATAAATACGTTACAGTGGAGCAGCGAGATTTTCATGTTACCATGGATATGAGCTGGGAGGCTGGGAGGGGGTTTACGAATAAGAGTGAATGTAAAATTCTGGTAGATGTATTTTTAAACATTCCATGATCACATACACTGATACGATGCTTACCTTAAATGTTGACGAAATTAGGTGAATTCCTTATTGTCGAACAATACGCCAAATAACCAAAAACTTTTGGGTTCAATCTCTCTTCAATTTGTTCAATTTAGTTGTCGGTATCAAGCTCGTTAGTTGGCAAACGAGATATTCAAATGTAATCGATAGCACGATCGACACGGCAGAATGAAAATGCAAAAAAAAATCATCAACACTACCGGTTGTATTGAACTCACATTACATTACAATACTGTCCCTGTGCAAACAGAAACACAAAAATAATATGTCAATTACTAATTATGAGCAATTTTGGATTCAGTTATATCCGCAAATATATTTATTACCCAAACAAAAATTCAAAAATAAAGAAAAAGATGAAGATGGGCAACTCACAATAGGGATGTTGACACATGTCACAAATGCATATAAATTGACGTTTTCCACATTGAAGGTAGTTTTTGAAATACTAAAACAATATTCTAGTGATCTAATTACTCTCAATAAATTAAATAAAATTGATTCAAAATGTGTTATCTATTACCGATTATCACGTGACTGCAAACACGAATGAGAATACGTGACGTCACTGTTCTGTAAACAAGCTAACCTATAACCTATGTGTCATCACGAGTACGAACTTACGAAGAACAGAAGAGAGTAAAACGTATCACCAGCGAACTATTTTACGATTATTTGTTATAACGAAAACGATTTGTTCGCATGAAATCACACAAGATCAATTCGCTTTGACAGAAGGCGAAGTCTGTTTACCGTATAGTGACGTAATCATAATCACTTGACAGTATGAAGCGTTTCAGCGGAAATTTCGAAAACTATTTTTATTTACGCATTTTTCATTGGGATTTGCTATATTTTTTCCATAAAATTTTTTTTCGTGTTTGTATAGGGCTATCTACAAATTCAAATCATTTCCAAAAAATAGTCAACATCCCTATTGAAACTGATCGCCAAAATCCGATTTACTTGATATTTCGGTAAAAATTCACTGTTCCACCAACTTGAGATGTTTATCTGCTTTTTTATCTGATAATAGCGCTCCATGTTACTATGAGTTCTATGCGAATCACACATCGCCATCTAATAGCGGTAATATCAAATAATGTACCTACGACCACAGCCTTCTTTCTACGGGGTTGTGCTACCATTACGCATCAACGGTTGCGACACCTAGTGGCCTTATTCTAAAGAAGGAAAAGCATTTCCTGCATAAGTAGAATTTTCATCGATCTTTCAAAGTTTTATTGTATTTTATAATAACCAGACCGTAGACGGATCCATAAATGAAGTTTTATAACAAACAGTCCATCCGATCTCGAGTTATAAATGGTGTAACCAACATCTTTCCTTTATATATGTAAGCAATTTGAATTATGTGCCCTTTATAAATTGATATAAAATGCTGAGACCATAGCGTAGGCCTAATGTCAAACACTGTGTGATCTGAAGCGATGGCTTTCGATGATCCCTCTCTACTCTCTCTCTCTCTCTCTCTCTCTCTCTCTCTCTCTCTCTCAGTACCACGCGCTCTAGACAGACGCAAGGTCAAAGCAAGTAAACAACAACATAACCTGCCATTTTGTATTCCCTGACGGAATGTACTTTGTGTACCATTTAAGCCCACTGATAAACTGTGAATAAACAACACGTTATCCACCAAGAAGTGTTTTATTATTTTATATATACCGGGTGGGCTTTTCAAAACGAAACAGACGAGATAACGGGCGGAATAAATTTATTTCGAAAAAATGCTCGGACACGTCGACTTCTGTTTCGAGGGGGACAACTTTTAAGGTCTAATTCACAACTATATCGCTTCAACCCTTCGTGTAAGAACACCAACCCCTAAATTTTGAATGAGAAAGATAGGGTGAGTGATACCTCATTTGAAAGGCCTTTTTATCATGAATTTGTTTCAACTTCAAATGTCAATATCTCAAGAATCAATGAATCAAATCAAGAAAAAAATCAATATCCTGAATTCAGGATAAAAGAACCTTTCAAATGGGGTATTAATCACCCTATCCTTCCTATTCAAAATTTAGGGGTTGGTGTTCTAACACTAAGGGTTGAAGCGTTAAAGTTGTGAATTTGACATTAAAAGTTGTCCCCCTCGAAACAAAAATCGACGTGTCCGAGCATTTGTTCTGAATAAATTTATTCCGCCCGTTATCTCGTCTGTTTCGATTTAAAAAGCCAACCTGTATATAGATTAAGTAGTTTGAAATTTATTTCAGTAAAATGGATATCCAGTGACGTCAATTAGGAGGCCGTATCTCCGTAGGGAGAGCCGCTAGGAAAAAAATGATGGGAACTTGTCAACTTATTTTTTTATATCTTACCTGAATCCGAGAGATTTCCCACATTGTCCCGGACAACCTGTATATGAACTGTAGCCATTTGATTCAAACGAAATAATTTATTTTTATCTGTCCTGGTTTGGAATGAAATGGGTTTATGCGAAAAGTAAGTTTCCATTTGGTACTTACCACTTGATCTTGTTGCCATTTCTTCTTACGCCTCTCATTTGAAGAAGTGATGTACGTTTCCAAGTCCACATAACTAGATGGCCTTCTTCTTTCATACTCTTGCGGAATTATGATATTCAACTTCTCAGGTAACATAAAAGGCTTCAACCAAGTAACCAAAGGGGTTTCATTAGATATATAAGGAGCTTCTTTATGATAGAAAATAAGTCCATCACAATGAACCCCATTTTGAGAATCATACTGCCACATCACTGAGCTTATCGTTTCCACGTCAGCTGGATGGTCAAATAAGACTTCAAATTTGTAAGAGTCTTTACCGTAGGCCGAAAATAACTCCGGAGATTCTTCGTATCTTGATCGTATCCAAGAGTGCCTTAGTTCAGCCTAAGTGATTGAAATAGAAACAAAAATATAAAATAATCTTGAACAGCAAGGAAGAATATTGTTATTTTCAGGAGAATGGTCAGTTTTGTAGAAATTTGAAACAGTAAAGTTACTCCTTAGACCTAACTTCAGTAATTAATTTTATATGTAGAGGACACAGAGATTGGAAAATGAGATAAATGATTTTTTTATTTCGATTGATGAAGGAGAATTTCAATATATTTCAGTGAAACGTAAAATTCTCGTCGAGTTTCCACGTAGCCAACATAAGGCGATGCGGTTCATTTTGCTCACTCTGTAAATATACCCCGTTGAAATTCAAAAATATACCATTTTTCAAAATTCGGTTTGGTTTGGGAGATACAGGGTGTCGAAAATCCATGAAAAAAACACTTTTCTGTTTATATCTTCGGAACCGTTATTTCGAATGAACTGAATTTTGGTTGAGTTTTTACTCTATTCATTGTGCATATTCCTCAATCGAAACCTATTCAATATCTTTACTAGTATAAAAGTTACAGGGTAGTTGAGTCATCAATACACGCTAAAACACCATAAAACCACTTTAAAAAGTTAAAAAGATGAACAGTTCATATTTTCGAAAGAATCAATCATTTAAGAAACTAAAAATATTCCTATTTTTTTCAATAAAACGCGTCGTTTTCGAGTTATTTCCAATTTTACCCGGAGAAATTTGACGAAAAAATCATTGATTTCAAGAATAACCTGAATGCGTCTCTGAATTAAATATCATCGAATATTATTCCTTCTCTGGTCTTTAAACGAGTTTACAATGTTGTCACAATATTTATCAACTTTGTCGAGATATTTTAATAATAAAATCACACAAATGTGGAAGATAAAATTGAACACCAAGGAGGATTTAATACGCACAGTTTCTATTGAAAATTCATAGTTACCGGTCCATATTGAAGTTAAATGTCGATGAAATACAAAATTAGGATATGAATGATGAATCTCGATACAAACTACTTACTAAACTGAAATTAATGAAAAATAATACGACACCTGATAATCTGTGGCGATGTTTCTATCTAAACAACATCCTCTTAGAATTTTATAAACTCGACACGGTTGAAATTATATTAATTCACTTCACATAATAATCACATTAGAACAATAAGTCACTGAATGTATTCAGATTATTCAGAACTTCACATAATGTTTACAGTTTGTTCAGAGAATCTGGTTTGTTATTGTTTAACGTTGACCTCCAAATAACCATACTTCGGTTTTCGCTCTACGCATGCGTGGTAAAATTTGGCGGCAAAGTCGATTTATGATGGAAACGGCAGAATTCATAGATACCACGGTACACAAATGTATCGTGATTTATGCTATGTTTCGTAAAAAATCCTCAACCTCAATGAAAATATCAGCAAGCTGACAACATCTTCTTGAAATTTCTGTGCAAAAATTCACAGAATCGATACAAATAAGATTAGGTTAGGTTGTTTAATAATAAATCTGAATGAAAAGTCTCTCTTCATGATATTGTTTGGGAATTTCGAGGAAAATATGAACAAGTTATTAGTGTTTACAAACTAATCTGCAGAAAAATCGAAGAAGGAATTTATTTTGGCGTGAGAAATGTGGCTTTTTAGTTGCAGATTATAATCCGATGAAACTAACTGTTTTTGTTGAAATTATCGTGTTTGTATTTTTATTCCAATAAGGTTAGTACTTGACTACTTGAGTATTCCCTAAATTGGGCCTAAATGTATAAACTCAATTTCTATCGAGAAATATGAACTTTGAATCAATTCCACAGTATCATTTCAGGGACGTATTTAGCCCAATGTTTTTTTTCAAATGGCAATATCTTTTTAACAGAGCCGAATTCGGAAAAATGGAAAATGATAAAAAGGTTTCTTTTGGCCTCAACAATCTTCAGTTAAAATATATGTACAAGTCAAAGACTCACCCTGTATTTTAACTGTGGATTCCTCTCATCAATTTTCAAAATTAGCTTTCTTTTGAAAGACACAGAGTTACGAAAAACCATTAAATTAACAGTCTTTCCATATCTTCAAAACCGTTATTTCAAATGAACTGGAATTTGGTTGAGTGTGTGCTCCTAAATCAAAACTTATTCAATATTTCTTCCGGTACAGCTCAGTCGACTTATGAATACACGCAAAAATACTATGAAACTACTTGAAAAAAATAAACGGTTCATATTTTCGAAGGAATCAATCATTTTAGAAGATGAAAGTATCATGTTTTTTTTAATAAAATGCGTCTAGATGCTTCCCTGGATTTCAAATATCATCGAATCGAAAGAAAATTATTATTTCTCTGATTGCAGAACAAGTTAACAATGTTGCCAGAGATCCTAATAAACTTTCAAATTCTAACAATTACGGTCGATAGCTAACTTTCATATTCAGAATATTCAGAATGTTTATATAAACTTGGATGTGCCAGTCGTTCAAAGTAATATATGTTGAATATTTTGAAACACCCAGTGTGTGTAACTTGCTGTATTATAGACCTTAAGTGACTCACTAGGAAACAAAGGGAAATTTGGTCAGCAGTCATCAATACTTGACAATATCGATGATAAGAAACTAAAGTGAATATTTCTTCGTAGACACCCAAATAAGCAGTATTCAGTTTATGTGAAATGTAAAACTGATGAATATTTAAATTTATATCATATAAAAAGATAAAAAAGTTACAGGCACAGTGCTCTGATAAATATTTCTTCTCCAATACTTTATCTTCAATATCTTCGGGCTCCCTATACTTAAAGTTGTAATCATATGATTGAGTGAAATTTTCTTCTTCAGTGTTGCTTCAGTATATTTTTTGATATTACAAATCATAAAAACTCACTTGTTCACTCATGAAATGCATAAGATAAAATTCCTCTCGTTTACTGCAAGCCAGCGACCTGTCAGAAACGTTTTGAGGTTGACAATAGTGGAAAAAACACGGGGTTTGGATTGCCTAATATGAATATCTCTTGGACTTTCGCCGCGTAGAGAATGGATATGTGATATGTAACTATGCCTTAGTTTCGGGAAATTCGTTGAAGCTGGCAACGTACACATCGAAATTTCTGTGGAATATTTATAGAAGATATTTGTTCTGATTGTTTACGCATTGATTGAATGCGAAATGGGTTACGTTAGGTTGATTAATCATAAATTGAGTGAAAACCCATTCTTCATAAGATATTTTTGGGATATCGTGGAAAATATGAACGAGTTATTAGTGTTTACAAACTGATCTTCAGGAAAATTGAAGAAGGAACTAATTTTGCCGAGATTTTCGATTGCAGATATAATCAGTTGAGACTGAGTGTTTTTGTTGAGAAATCTCTCATTTTTATTCTTTCATTCCAATAAGGTTGATACTCGAGTACTACGGCACAACCAATTTTCCCTTCATTTGTACCGTTGAGGAGGTAATCGAATTACCTTTCATTTGCGGTGGGTTTCACAAAGCGTAATCACAGGTTATCGGAGGTTGATACTAGAATCCACTCGATTTGGCAGTTGAAAAATCGGAGAATTAATTACGCTTTGTGTAACCCACCGCAAATAAAAACAGTGCGAATGAAGGGAAAATTGGTTGTGCTGTAGTACTCAAGTACTAACCTAATAAAAGAATAAAAATGTTAAAACCACGAGATTTTATAACAAAAACACTCAGTTTTGTCCGATTATAGCTGCAATTAAAAATCCATATTTCTCTCAGCAAAATTAGTTCCTTCTTCAATTTTCCTGAAGATTAGTTTTTTAAACACCCTTAACATTTTGATGAATTACACCACTCGCCTGACAGCACGTGCTGCAAAATTCATCTGCGTGTGTTATGACTTACATTAGGTGCGTTCGGCCAGTCGGTTCCATTAACACTTTTTGCTCCGAGTCGTTCGGCCACCCATTTCAGATCGAAAAGTGTCAATTATACAGGGTGGCCATTTGAAAACGAAACAGACGAGATTACAGACGAAATAAATTTTTTCGATAGAAATGCTCGGACAGGTCGATTTCTGTTTCGAGGGGGACAACTTAAGATGTAGGTTACGGACGCATAGCGCTTCAACCCTTGCTGCTACAACCCCCACCCCCAATTTTTGAATAGGGAAGATGGGGTGAGTGATACCTCAATTCAAAGGTATTTTTATACTGATTTCAGCACAGTAATAGTTTTTTCATTTTATGCATTAGTTCTCGAAATATTCTTAACTAAGTATTTGAAAATGAAGTGGTGTTTTCATGGCACTTGTAGTGTTTTTTTGTGAAAAATCGACATCTCTATGTCAGTGGATTGGAGGAAAGAAGCCACAGTCATGGTTGTTTTGAAGCTCAAAATGTCGATTTTTCACAAAAAAACACTACAAGTGCTATGAAAACACCACTTCATTTTCAAATACTTAGTTAAGAATATTTCGAGAACTAATGCATAAAATGAAAAAACAATTACTGTGCTGAAATCAGTATAAAAATACCTTTGAATTGAGGTATCACTCACCCCATCTTCCCTATTCAAAAATTGGGGGTGGGGGTTGTAGCAGCAAGGGTTGAAGCGCTATGCGTCCATAACCTACATCTTAAGTTGTCCCCCTCGAAACAGAAATCGACCTGTCCGAGCATTTCTATCGAAAAAATTTATTTCGTCTGTAATCTCGTCTGTTTCTTTTTCAAATGGCCACCCTGTATATGTCGTTCGTGTCAGACGGAGTAGAGGTTTTGGATCCAACTCTGAAAACCCTAGCTCCAGACATAGGGCGCGAAAGGAGTTTCTGAAGAAGTAAGGTTAGGTTAGACAGACGGTTAGAGTTGAAATTTCAAAATAAGTGGATTAATCCAAAGTTTGATTAACTATGTCAAAGACATTTTCCAAGAACACCCGTAATGCGGTAATGACCGAGAAAGGCGTTACAGAAAACATAATTCTGTTGCAAATTCAAATCGTGAACTAATTTCAGTTATGAAAATATGATGTGAAATCTATTAGCTGAGAAGGCAGCTACAGCAGCTATAACCTATCAGTTACAGTAAAATATGAAATTCCCGGGGTTTTAGTGGTTGACATTTGTCAATTGTCATTCGTTTATTCAAGTGACAAGATCTTAAAAGTTCCACTTATACTAAGCGATATGTAATAAAAACTCTGGTTCGACTCTCCCCGTACCAGAGTTGACAGGCCGAACGCACCTATCACCGCTCGTACTATTATCTACTACTATAGAATAATACAGGGTGGCCATTTGAAAACGAAACAGACGAGATTACAGACGAAATAAATTTTTTCGATAGAAATGCTCGGACAGGTCGATTTCTGTTTCGAGGGGGGACAACTTAAGATGTAGGTTACGGACGCATAGCGCTTCAACCCTTGCTGCTACAACCCCCACCCCCAATTTTTGAATAGGGAAGATGGGGTGAGTGATACCTCAATTCAAAGGTATTTTTATACTGATTTCAGCACAGTAATTGTTTTTTCATTTTATGCATTAGTTCTCGAAATATTCTTAACTAAGTATTTGAAAATGAAGTGGTGTTTTCATGGCACTTGTAGTGTTTTTTTGTGAAAAATCGACATCTTGATTAAAGATTTCTATGTCAGTGGATTGGAGGAAGGAAGCCACAGTCATGGTTGTTTTGAAGCTCAAAATGTCGATTTTTCACAAAAAAACACTACAAGTGCCATGAAAACACCACTTCATTTTCAAATACTTAGTTGAGAATATTTCGAGAACTAATGCTTAAAATGAAAAAACAATTACTGTGCTGAAATCAGTATAAAAATACCTTTCAAATGAGGTATCACTCACCCCATCTTCCCCATTCAAAAATTGGGGGTGAGGGTTGTAGTAGCAAGGGTTGAAGCGCTATGCGTCCGTAACCTACATCTTAAGTTGTCCCCCTCGAAACAGAAATCGACCTGTCCGAGCATTTCTATCGAAAAAATTTATTTCGTCTGTAATCTCGTCTGTTTCGTTTTCAAATGGCCAGCCTGTATAAACCTACAGATTGTATAATTGTATACTTTTTTGTTTGTTAATTAGTGCGTTATATGTATGGCTGTGTAAACTTGGATCATTTATGCGATGTAAAGGAGACTGTGATATGTTTGTTACCTCACATTGTCTAACCAATACTTATCATTATTGTATTCGTGCTTGTAGGCCGTGTCTATAAATTGATATTGAATAGAAAAAACACCTGTGAATACTCAATAAACTCACCTCACATTGTAGAAATGAAACTGAATTCCAAACAAGCATATCCAGGATTAGGAATGTTTTTGTTTGGGCATTGAAAATACAATCTAACACTGTCAATCCTTCTTTTCTTGATTTTCTGGTTCCACCACCAGGTAAGCTTGAATCGAATTCCAATAATTTGTATCCAAATTTATTGAAACATTTTGTTCGTCCCTGAAAAAAATTGTTCACTCAGTTAGTCAGCTAAATAATAGTAAATTGGGTCGACAAAATATCTCGAAGATCTCACAGAGCTGACAACGCATGACAGTGCACGATTCAAACATTTAATTTAGTTAACTTGAAATTTTCCCGTTACCAACTAAAATATTCAATTTAGTTTTATCCAGATTTGTTGAAATTTAGAGAAAATAGAAAAAACAGCAAGTAGAACAAGGTCCCACTGCAGCTTTCACTAACTGAAATGGAATTGGACATGATCATGTAGTCCTTAGTTTACATAATTAATAGCATATTGAAATATAATTAGGGAAAGATTTAGCGGCATGCAGACAAATTTTTTGTGAAATTCCGGAAAAAGTCACACACCGAGCAGGAATCGAACCTGCGTCTTCCACTTGCCGGGCGGATGCTCTACCGCTAAGCTACCAGTGTGTGTGATACCTTTTCCGGAATTCAGTATCATACGGTTCACCTCGTATGTAGTGAGAGGGGGTTCCTAGGTGGGGAGCACTGATTCTTCGTCATCATTAGCCAGAGGATAAATGGAGTCCTCTGGCTAATGATGACGAAGAATCAGTGCTCCCCACCTAGGAACCCCCTCTCACTACATACGAGGTGAACCGTATGATACTGAATTCCGGAAAAGGTATCACACACACTGGTAGCTTAGCGGTAGAGCATCCGCCCGGCAAGTGGAAGACGCAGGTTCGATTCCTGCTCGGTGTGTGACTTTTTCCGGAATTTCACAAAAAATTTGTCTGCATGCCGCTAAATCTTTCCCTAATTATTCACACAGACGATAAAATCCATTCATATTGAAATATAATATTTTTCTGAGCAATATATAGGCTGATTCACGGTGGATGGCACATTAGACGTTTCTGGTGAACCAGATATAGGATCAGTCTGAAAATTTGCATCAGTGCATTATCGGACATTCTCTACCCAACTAAAATATTTTCGTCAATGCGGTGGTGCCACTTCCATTAGAAAGTAGTAGCAACTTTGATTTTTCAAATGGAACACCTGGTATATTATATTATTTTTGGAATCTCCAACAACTTCTCTACAACTTTTCCTAACATTTCCCTATACCTATCTGTTTCCGTTTTCGAAATATAAATTATTTTCATTTTTTTTCACCGAAAATCATGACCTCCAAAAATGCTGATAACTTCGGGTTGAGAGACACTATGGCATTGGAATTTGGTTTGAAGTTAGGTGATACATGAATGCTTCCAACACATCAGCCTGATCTACGTTACTTACAATACAGGGTGGTACAAAATACAGTCTTTTCGTTTGCTTGAAAAAGTGACTGAAAGTTGTTTATTTCATTATTAGAAATTCAGAAAGCTGATGAAATTTCCTTCCATTCTATTTATATCATGTCTACACCTAAATAGTCAAGTTTCGGACTTTATTTGTCAAAATGTCCCTTCAGAATGGTATTTCCATTCGGTATTGGGTAGGCAGGCCATGATCTCTATTTGATAGTACCTTGTGACATTCCCCTAATAATAAAGGCACTTCTGTCGGAGTAGCTTCAAGAGAGTGAAAAAGGGTTCGGTTTAATAAACGAAGTTAGCGGTCATTGATATTTATATCAATGAACGCGCTGTATCTGTTTAAGGCTGTACATCACCTTCTTTGTGCCTATACTTTTTCAATTCTATTATATCAAGGATAACTCATGAACAGTTTATCGGATTTCATTCAAATTGAGGGAGCATTTACATGAGCATTCCCTAGGTACGACCTTTGGCAGGTTTTTGAAATGATTCATAATTTTTCGCTAATTACACTTTGAAAATTGAAAAACTCTTCAGAAGCAAATATCTCCTCAAGGAAATATTTTATCGAAAAAAAAATTTACGTAAGAAAACGGTATTTCATTGAACTCTGAAATGATCAAAAAATTTTTTTTCAATTTTTTCAATTTTTCGAGTTATTCTCTTTCTTGTATTTAAATAATTGTATTTGACCCGCCTCCCAATGGTTGACACCTCTTTACTGGAGATGGGCCAATAGATTCTTATCCTTCATTTATGACCCCAGGTATGATTGACACTTTTATGACCTTCCGATTTGAGGTCTCTCTGATTGGATGGAATTCTGAGATTACCATTTTTAATACTTAAAATGGAGGAAAAGAGAGAATTCAAATACTTTCAGCCGGTTTCAATGAAAAGTTTGAAATAACAAAGTGATCTTTCCGCCTCAATTTTAGAGAAAATTAATTGAGTGGAAACCGCAACCTTATGGTTCAACCGCTTCCAACTTTGGGTCAGAGTGGTGAAGAGGAGAGCATCAACTTCCTGCCATAATTTGATAAAATGCCTTCTGTAAAAAAAGCCTCTGAATACAGCAGGGATTTTATATGGAAGAATCAATGTGAGTCGAGCTCTTAAAATGTATGAAGAATTTAAAAATATTGAAGTGATTCGTTGTGGCCTCTTTATTGATCCCGATTACCCATTCTTGGGTGCCTCGCCAGATGGATTGATTGGGATGTTGGTCTGGTAGAAGTCAAATGTTTTCAATCGGTAAAGGGGAAATTATGTGATCATCCAAAATCGAATTACTATAATGTGGATAGCGGGCAAATTAAGTGAGTTTTTATGAAACAAAATGTAAAGAATATTATTGTAGGTTGAAGAAGAGCCACAACTATTTTTACCAAATTCAGGGACAATTAAATACATATATACCGTAGAAAATATTGCGACTTGATTCTTTATTGCGATAATGATTTCCATGTGGCAACCAAAATAAGGGATCGGAATTTCTGGATGTAATACATACATCGAAATTATTATTGTAGGTTGAAGAAGAGCCACATCTATTTTTACCAAATTCAGGGACAATTAAATACATATATGCCGTAGAAAATATTGCGACTTGATTCTTTATTGCGATAATGATTTCCATGTGGCAACCATAATAAGGGATCGGAATTTCTGGATAAATATGATGCTTCCTAAATTAGAGGACTTTTACATAAAGTGCATTCTTCCATTTCTTCCAGAAATAATAGATGGCAGAATACCAAGAGGAATGAGTTTCCGCGAGATAAATTGAAATTGTACTGGGGGTAACTACCGCCCCCATGAGCATCGAACACCTAAGAAAAAGGTGGTGTGCACAAAAAAAATTTATACATTGTGTACCTGATTTAATGGTTTTCAATCGTTATTACCCCCCCATGATCGTTATTACCCCTCCCATGAAAAAGATCCATATCCGCGCTTGCGATCACCGATGATTACGCTTTGTGAAACCCACCGTTAAAGTTGTATCAACTAATCATTGCTATTGTTTCAAGCAGGAGATAAATTAGGCAAAATATACAAAATTTGAGTAACATTGTTATTCGCACGAAAAGAATTCTCTTTATTTAAGCGGTATCTAATTATTGTTGAACATATAATTTTTCTTTGAATGCTTCACAGTTTTCTCATTGCTGTACCTAAATAAAAATATAAATCACGATCGAATTATATGGATGAGAAATAGTTTCAATGATTAATTACCTCTGATGACTGTAGAAACCATTTTAGTTCTGCCAAAACAACGCTGAAAATTCGAATTGAAGTACTTTGTCTATGGTACTTTAATCTCACTTCACAAAATACAAATACGCTAAGACGTTTTCTTATTTTTCTTCTTGACTAAAACATTTTTGTTTTGGTCCAAAGCACAGAGTTGGAGCCAACTCAAATTACACACTATTTGTTTACATCGCCATCTAACGGGGAGAATATCAAATAAAGTACCTACGAATAAGCTTCAGCGTAACTGTAGCGACACCTAGTGGTCTTACTCAAAAGAAGGAAACGCATTTCCTGTATAAGTAAACTTTTCATCGATTTTTTCGAAGTTTTATTGTATTTTGTAATAACCAGACCGTATACGAATCCGTATATGAAGTTTCATAATAATCAGTTCATCCGATCTCGAGTTATAAATGGTGTAACCAACATCTTTCTTTTATATATATAGAGATTATATTTTCTACAATTATTGTCTGGACTAGTTTTAACATAAAACTTGCCGTTTCGAAAAAATCGTGAAAAACGCGTTTTTTGACCTTTGACCTTGAATAAAATTTTTCCATACAGGGAAACTTTCATATATTATTCATAATTATGTTTTGAACAATTTCACCAACTTGTTATTTGGTCTCAATTGACCGGTCTAAATAGAATGAACTCTGTATTTACCAATCTCTTCGAAACCCACAAAATATTCAGAAACACAAATTTACGTTCCGTTTCGATCCTGCCGAGTTCCGACCGACGACAGTACCTAGAAAGTTTATTTGGGGTTTAGGGGTCATAAATACCGTAGAGACCGTCCTATATTCCATACAATGGGCGTGACAATTTTCAGCAAGTAAGTAGCTTATATCCGAACAAAATATTGTCATATTGAACATTTATAATAAATAACCTCAACATGTGAACTGGTGATATATTTTATGACTTGTAATGTCTTGATTTATATTGTAGCCTCTAAGAAGCTCTAATAAAGAGCGAAACGTCAGGAAAACTGTAGTTTTGTGTTAACACCAAAGAATATCGTCCTAGTACCCACAAATCCCACACATCATGGTTATTTATTTGTCCCGAACATTTTATTATTTTTTGCTGCCATTCGATTCGATTTTTCTTCCTTGCGTTTCTGTCAACGTCGATTGTAAGAGAGCATGAATAATGATTACTTCTTGAGCCGAAATAATTACATTTGCACTGCAGACGTTTTACTATCAATTTCAAGAGGTATTTTTATTAAATTAGTGGCGATTTGAACTTTTCATAATGAATTATTCTGTTGGGCGAAACTATAGATTTGAGTGAAAAATTAATTAATTAATATTCTAAGCGAATTGTCTTTATTCACTAATTAAAGTAATAAGAGATAGTTTTGAAGAAGTAGTAAAAGTAGGTAAATGAAACAGAAAAAGTGGAGTGACGTACGTCAATATACGGGGTAATTTACCGCTATGTCCTATTAGACGTTTCAGGGCAAAACTGAATTACTTATTCTGTGACCACAGAAAGAAAGTAAAATACGATATTTCGATGGATAATTGATACATATCTACATTCCATGGATTGTAATAAATTTTCAGGTGGTTTTGTTGAAAATCCATAAGCCAGTAATCATTTTCGATAATAAATGAAAATATTTTGAATTTATACACACATGAGGAGCGCCAGGGAATTATCGCAAAAACATGTAGAGCTTTCATCAAAGCTATCGATTATTGCTTAGACAAAGGATTATTGCCTCGAATGGCTGAAAAAATTCAGGAGGATACGAGCTAATTTCATTAGGTGTGAAAACGTGGTAGTTATTAGAGAACAGAGAAAATATCATGGGTAGCTTCGATAAAAGCTCTACATGATCTTGCGATAATTCTTTGGCACTCCTCCTGTATGCAGAGTGAATTCAAAATATTTTTATTCATTATTGAAAATTGATACTTGTTAATGAATTCTCTATAATACCAATAATTCATTAAATCATTGAGTTGAAATATACATATGTATATTTAAACTCAATGATTAAATGTAGATATCAATTCATCAGAATTTTCGTTTCTTCCTATAGTTTCCGGGAGTCATAGATTAACTAACTCAGTTTGGGTATACTGTTTTTGTTCTTTTCGAGTTCTTTCTCAATAACACTGAAATTCTTCAAGGTACAGGGTTTGCCTATGTGATACCCCCTCTTTTCCAAGTTGATGATTTTTTTATATACACTCTCTATATTCTTGTTCCAAACGGCAAACAGTGTTATGATACAACATATTTGCAAAATTGAAAAGATTGTATCTGTGAGTTGTTCACAATTATTATTATCTTCAAACATCCACCATTATCCGTTTTTACCAGGAGATTTTTTAACAGTTGGAATTGTGTTTGAATGCTTCGGATAATGACTCTCCTGGCATCTGAAAAACTATACTAGACATTATATACAGCCCAGGCAACACAGACTTCTCTCCGCGATATCTCTGAGAGGTTACAATGCGACTTTTATAGGAGATCCTACCGCGAGGTCCCAGAGATCTCTATGTGATGTAACTAAGCGAATTTCCCACTGATGTGCCCATGCGATATCTTGGAGAACTCGCCATGCGATATCCTTGGGACTACTCCATGCGATAACTTGGAGAGGAGACGCACCATGCGATTGACAAGGTCAATCTGTTCACGCAGGCGCTATTTGTCTATCAAGTGGAACTTGTATAAACAGCGAGTTTACCAAGAGGGCAAGACATCGAGAGGGGCTTTGTGGATAGAGTAGTTAGCTGTGTTTATCGGTGTTACTGTGCTGCGCGAGGTTCGTTATTGTGTGAAATTTCGATGAGGATATTTGTGCTCCAAGTGTTATTTTCATTAAATCCTGGAGTTTTCTCACCCATTAGGACATATATCGTAACCATTTTTACCGCCATTTATGTTATCCGAGTAATTCAACCACCAATAACCAACACCAACAATAAATTGATCAATTCACATTAAACCATTCTCTACTTGATATATTGGTGATCAGGATAATTATTTCTATGAAGAATATGGATGAGTGTAATAACTTCACAACAGATTTTACAAGAATGGTTAGTAAAGTCGAATATTCCCAAAATTCAAGCTAATAAATTATTGATAATTCTTAATAGGCATGGTTTAAAAGTTCCTGTGGAAACCAGTATTGCTATTCCAATAGTAATAAAAGAAAACACTTCAACGAGAATTGTGATGATTCGACACTGTTTGAAATTATATCTCATTTTGTTTCAAGCTGATATATGAATGCAGAATGGGCATTGAAATGTTGTTGAAATCCTCTTTGTTCAATTTGTGCTCCAAAAGCACTTGACACAATGTTTATTCACGTTTTGATTAATGTATAAACCACTGACCTTACAAAAGTGTTACCGATTTTCTTGTCAATCAACCGATCTAACGAAAAAGCACATAAATCTACCGAAATTTGATAGAGTGAATGTATGTTCTGATATTCTAGGAAATCATGACTCTTACGATATTATTTTGAAGATTTCCTAAGCATACCATAATTTGATACATAAGTTGAGTCATACGTTGACAAATCTATATTTTTCAAGCAATTTGATGTACATACGTTTATTTTCAGAATATTTGCTGTTTTCAATAGGTGTTAATTTTTTGAATACCTATTTATTTTGTCAGAATACTCATTTTCTGTTCGAAAGATCCGTTTTTCGAACATTAATTGTGTAAATAAATGAAATCCATTTTCAATTTTGCTTCATTCGTAAAATAACCTTCTTGCCCAATATTTCGGATAAATGGTATTTCAACTTGAATAACACAAAAAATATGTGAAAAGGTATTTTTTTCCAAAAATCTACCGAAATCTACCTATTTTTTTCCAAAAATCTACCGAAATCTACAAATTTTTCCGAACTTGTAGGTACGGAGGGTGGCAACACTGCATACGTGGTGGACAGCAGAGGAGTCTTTTCTCAAGATGGGCTGAGAGATTGTACCCAGAGGAAGAAAGAAATGTAATGTTTTGAATAGTTTTTTATTGCAATTTGTTGATAATAAAGATTTAAGGATTTATTCACTTGTTTTAGTTTACCTTCTGTTGCAGCCGAAAATAATGAATAACTTTTAACACTGTTTGTTGTATAGTTCAATTCTATAATACAGGGTCTTTCACGAGGAACCTCACCCATATTTATACGGGAAACTACTGAACGTATTTTCATGAAATTCAGCACTTATAAGTATTCCACGATGCTGATGAAATCTAAAATATTTTCAAGGCATGAGCACCTCCGGTTTTTCCGGAAATGACGTCAACTTCCATTTTTCAAATTAGAACACCATTTTTTTATTGCAGAAATAGATTCCTTAGAAAATTTCAAGTTATTTTAATGTAACATTTTTCAGTTTTGGTTGGAAAATTCTCTCTGAGCGGGAAAATTCGAAAAAAAAATCGAAAATAGAGCTCCGCTGAAACAAGAATAACTTCGAGGTTTTTGGATGGACAATTTTCATTTTTGGGATTTTTCAAGATGTAAGATTGGTGTATCCACTTTAAAAATCTAAATCGCGATTCATGATACAGGGGGTGAAAAAATCGCTTTCAAAGTTTGGGATGACAAAATCGTGAAAAATCAATTTTTTCAAATTAGAACCCCATTTTTTTATGGCAGATATTGAATCTACGTTAAAAAATAATGTGAGTGTATGCATCACACCCTAGCCCTAAAGTGGATATTTTCTGAGTTATTCACAAAAAACTGTTTTTCGTCTTGAATTTTCAGCTATTTCTTTTCCCTTCACGCCAAAAAGATGAAATTTTCAGGAACTGTTACTTAAACCATGTTTTAGATTTTACTACCCTAATATGCAAGAGAAAATAGTTACAGGTTGTTCCTAAATAGATGGCGAATTTGGATTCGAATTTGTATCGGAAACCTCTTTATTTCAAATAATCGGCCATCGGTTTTCTCTCCAGTGATAAATAAATAATTCCTTATGAACCATATGCAAAAACTTACCATGTTTTACATTCTTTTTTTTAATGATAGATATCATTAATTACATCTGTCAAATTCCTCTTTATTCAGTAGATGTAATTAATGATATCTATCATTGAAAAAAAAGAATGTAAAACATGGTAAGTTTTTGCATGTGGTTCATAAGGAATTATTTATTTATCACTGGAGAGAAAACCGATGGCCGATTAGTTGAAATAAAGAGGTTTCCGATACAAATTCGAATCCAAATTCGCCATCTATTTAGGAACAACCTGTAACTTTTTTCTCTTGCATATTAGGGTAGTAAAATCTAGAACATGGTTTAAGTAACAGTTCCTGAAAATTTCATCTTTTTGGCGTGAAGGGAAAAGAAATAGCTGAAAATTCAAGAAGAAAAACAGTTTTTTGTGAATAACTCAGAAAATATCCACTTTAGGGCTAGGGTGTGATGCATACACTCACATTATTTTTTAACGTAGATTCAATATCTGCCATAAAAAAATGGGGTTCTAATTTGAAAAAATTGATTTTTCACGATTTTGTCATCCCTAACTTTGAAAGCGATTTTTTCACCCCCTGTATCATGAATCGCGATTTCGATTCTTTAAGTGGATACATCAGTCTTACATCTTGAAAAATCCCAAAAATGAAAATTTTTCATCCAAAAACGTCGAAGTTATTCTTGTTTCAGCGGAGCTCTATTTTCGATTTTTTTTTCGAATTTTCCCGCTCAGAGAGAATTTTCCAACCAAAACTGAAAAATGTTACATCAAAATAACTTGAAATTTTCTAAGGAATCTATTTCTGCAATAAAAAAATGGTGTTTTAATTTGAAAAACGGAAGTTGACGTCATTTCCGGAAAAACCGGAGGTGCTCATGCCTTGAAAATATTTTAGATTTCATCAGCATCGCAAAATACTTATAAGTGCTGAATTTCATGAAAATACGTTCAGTAGTTTCCCGTATAAATATGGGTGAGGTTCCTCGTGAAAGACCCTGTATAGCTAATATGCAGATTCTCATCATAGGAATAGGACAAATCAAACTTAGTTTTTGATGTTCTATTAACATTTCGCAATGCGACCTGTATATACCTGTGCAAAGCGGCCTGTGTAGAAACTTCTTATACATCCCGCAATGCGACCTGTTTGAGAATATCTTATACATCTCGCAATGCGGAGGTTAATAAGAAGTTCTCAAAGTCCTCGCCGCGGGAGGTGTATGCGAACTCTCAGTGTGGCTTGTTTGAGAATATCCACGTAGGATATCGTCAAGAGTTCTCTGGGAACTCTTATGTGGCGGACATTTGGAGGAGATATAGAGCTCCCTGCGACCTCCCAACTCCCGACTTCCTAAAAAGAAGTCGCAGGGATTTCTCTGGGATATCTTTGTGTTGCCTGGGAGGGTGTTTCACCATAAACTGGACAAACATTTACAAGTTCGAGTGCCTATTAAACGTTTCTGGAGAACGTATATTTGAAATCTGAAAATTGGGATTATGCTATTGTTCGAAATTTTCTTCAGGTCTAAAATATTTTTGGAGCCTGGGCACTTCCGCCCATACTTTTTTCAATTTTTTCATTTCTGATATGGTTGAGTATTCAATGTTGAATACATTTGTGCAAAAACGATTGTATTCATTCAGTTTTCAAAATCTATATATATAAAAGAAAGATGTTGGTTACACCATTTATAACTCTAGATCGGATGGACAGTTTGTTATGAAACTTCATATATGGATTCGTCTACGGTCTGGTTATTATAAAATACAATAAAACTTTGAAAAAATCGATGAAAATTTTACTTATACAGGAAATGCTTTTCCTCCTTTTGAGTAAGGCCACTAGATGTCGCTACAGTTACATTTACGCTGCCGCTTATTCGTTTGTACTTCATTTGATATTCTCCGCGTTAGATGGCGATATAAACAAATAGTGTGTATAGTGACTAGATTCCCTCTATAGTCACTGTAATAGTGTGTAATTTGAGTTGCCTACAACTCTGCGCTGTTGGGCAAAACCAAAATGTCTTAGCGTAGGAGTACAGATGTCTAAAATGATTAGATTTCGTTGAGATATGAGAAAAGTTTCGTTCTTACCACTTCATATGGCGCTATTCACACATTATGACTGATGATTATTAGTTCTTTTTGTAGTTTTATTTATTCCAAATAACATAATCGTGAGGGTTCTATATTTGACATTATCACAATTAAATGGCGATGAATTTGTTGAGGCTTTCGCGGCCATCCATTGATGTCATCTGTTCTTTTTTCGAGCATTTCGGTCGTCGTGGTTTGAAATGGTCGAAAAAAAGGACATATGACATCAATTACTGTGTAGTGTGTAATTTACATAGGGCTTATAGTACCATGAAAGGCTATTAACAGATCCAGAAGCGGGTGAATATCACAGTGAATTTTTATCGAAATGTCAAGTAAATCGGATTTTGGCGATGAGTTCCAATCGTGAGATGTCCATTCTCATCTTTTCTGTTTGGGTAATAAATATATTTGCGGAAATAACTGAATCCAAAATTGCCATTATTAGTGATTGACATATTATTTTTGTGTATCTGTTCTGTGTGATAGCTCATAACCATGGAAACATTTGACAGTTCAAAAATCAGAGAACCAAGCCGTTGATCTCCGATCACCGGTGATTACGATTTGTGAAATCCACCGCAAGTATCATTTAGGCGGAACAAAGAAGTTCGCCGGGCCAGCTAGTATCGAAAATAAAACTAAAAAAAAGTCAAATATTCGTAGTCAGTATTATGTTCATTTTTCTCATTCTGAATATCCCTAGTGTAAACCGTTCTCACAACGTCCAAGTAGAAGAATGTGGAAAGGTCATGCATCCTTTGAATTTCATATATGTTCTCACAGGGTGTTTCGAATTTTGTGTTGAAAACTGTGATCGAAAATTGGCCATAACTTCTGTTTTTCGAATTAGAACACTATTTTTTTATGATCGCGTTGGATTCTGCGAAGAAAAATAATAATAGCACTCTCAGATGCTCTTGCTTCTAAATTCAGCGAATTCTCGAGTTAATTTGAGCTTTTCTGGAATCGACGAATATTCTTATAAACCATAGTAAGAACTAACAATTAGACCTGTCACTTGTTAAAATATTAATGGGATTATTTATCTTCTATTGTCGCAGAAAATTCTAAGGAGATGGAAGCGGTGAGGAGTGTGATAAGGAGTGATATAGTATAAGTATAGTTAAACTTAATTGGTGCTGTGATATACATAGTTAGATAGTTATAGATATAGTGATATGGTTATACAATTGGTGCTGTGAATTTGCAATATTGACAATTAGGTTATAAGAAAATTTCAAGACATTGATATCAGTTTCATCGGCTTCTGACTCTTACTGAGTTATTAATAATAATGTTCCGCTCCCTCCGAGTCCGCACTACGGCAACTACTGAATATCGTTTCAGACTACACCTCTGCAATGAAGGATCTGTTCATAATATGTGCAAGGGGTTTGGCAATGAAAGTGACTCCCTCCTTTATTACTTTTATTGGAACGCCGTCCCAACCCGTAGAGTTAACATTTTTCATCCCTTTAATAGTGTCCACCACCTCAGATTCAGTTATTTCGAACAAATAAAATGACCTCTCATTGTGACCGATGTGGCCTGAACAAAGTGCACTCTGAGGAGCAGCATTTAAAAAAAAGTTGTTGAATTCCTCTGTTAACTTTTGAGGCTCAGGTTCATTCTCAAACTTACTTCCTCGTTTCTTCTGCTTTCCCAAAGCATTATTCACAAGATTCCATACTGCCTTTTGTTTATTTGTAGAATTCTGAATAGTCTCTCTAAAATGTTTCAGTCTTTCTGCAGTTATCATGGCGTCATATTTAACTTTGGCTCTCTTGTATGCCGAAGTATATTCATCAGATCTAGTTGATAGGACAAAAAGGTAGTCCAGTAAATTTTTCATTGTTCGAATACCACATGTAGAGGGCAAATAACTAACATTTTCTCGAAAACTTACAGTTTTAATTGGAAAGCTGGAATCGAAAATCTTGCTAAATTCATTGAAAAATGAGTCCCACAATAAGTTTGCATCACTTAGTGGGTCCTCACAAACACATGACCAATCCACTGTAGATAATGACTCTTTGAATGTATTTATAGTCTCTTGCCTTATATCCCTGATTTTTCTTTTTTCTAACTGTTTAGTTAAGTTCTCTTCAATGGAAAAAACGAATTTCTGAGCTGAGTGATCTGAAATGTGCTCCTCCACCACTAAAGAAAATCCTTCAATGTTTGTAATTATATTATCCAAACAGGTAGAAGCAGTTTTACTAATTCTAGTTGGTTCATTCACTGTTGCCCTGAGGCCGAAGCTGGTGAATAATGAAACAAAAGTCCTAGCTTTTGATGTGTCAGATAACAAATCTATGTTGAAGTCACCTGCTAAAATAACTTCCGCATTTTCATGGAGACAACAGAATAAAATTTGCGTCAACCTCTCAATGAAACAGACGAAATTACCAGTAGAAGAGTCTGGTCTGTAGACGCAAATTATAATGATATTTTTAGATCTAAGACATACCTGAGCTGCACAACATTCAAATACAAATGGGACACTATAGTTGTTTATGTCAGTCCTAGTTCTGCATGTGATGTGATTCTTGAAAAAAAGAGCCGTGCCACCATGTCGAGCTATTTTACACTAATATGAAATTTAAAACTCCTTTTAATTTAGAGTCGGGAGTGGTATATAAAATACCTCGCTCTAACTGTAACAAGTGTTACATTGGCCAAACAAGGCAGTATTTACGTGAAAGAATGAAACAACACAAGTACGATAGTGAGAAATGAGAATGTTGCTAATTTTGATAAAACCGCTCAAACTTTACATCAATTTAATACGGGACATAAATTTGATTTTGATAGTGTTCAGATTCTTGACAGGGAGGAGGTTGGTTATAGAAGAAATATAAGTGAGATGATCCATATAAAAAAAAATTATACTGTTAACCACAGAGAAGATGTGCAACACCTTAGCATTATTTATAACAATATATTGAGGAAATGAATACTGGCCTTGTTGATTGTGTTGAGTCCATCTAGGAAAGTGTTAAATGTTATAACCTTGTGTCAGTCAATGTTAATGTCATACTTTTGCGAGCCTCAATCCGATAGATAGATGTTGCGTACCTGCTGTAGTATTATCAGATTTTCCGAAATGTTTTATTATTTTAAGAACCGTACGATATTGTTTTACGGTGACTAGGTAACGTATTTTCATTTAACGTCATTGTGTTCCCTATATATATATATATGTGTGTTCATTTTAAGCCCTGAAGAAGAAACAAGTTGTTTCGAAACGTCGGCGTTTGTTGCACAAATAAAGAGAATCCAAAATTCCCGATATTTTCATTTAATTCACCATAATTTTCCTATTTCTTCAGGAAAATTGATCAAACTTTGACATTTCCCCTATAAAATCAACCAATAAGGTTAACTACTTAATACCTAGGTAGATCTAGGGGCTTTACTGGTCAAATAGCTAAACTTATGCATATATTTAATCTAAGCATAATATGAGCATATGAAATTCAAAAATTCATATTCACTTTGCCAGAGCTTCCAAAACCTCTGCTTAGATGCTTCTGCATTTTAAGATAAAAATAAATAAATGTATTTAAGGCAATTGACCTAAGTCCTTCAGCCATTTTAAGATAATTATTTAAACCGAACACATTTTTCGAAACTAACACTTTGCTCCATCAAAATACTGTTTGTAAAAGATTGTTGTCAGTTTGCTTGGGTTTTCTTTGCCAAAATGTCAATGTGTACTCCCCTGCACCTAGATATCATTAACAAACGATTCAGAGCCATCTGAGTAGTCCAAGTAATAAACGAACATGCCATATATATCCATATACAAACTGTGGTGTATCCTTCAAAATTAGCAACATAAATTATAAAATACCTTTTCTGATAATACAAGGCGTCTCTTTCCTATTGGGCAGAATTTGACCAACCAATTTTTGGCTAAATCCTCTGGTATGTGTGTAAACCACTCAGACATTGTCATTCTGAATTTGATTACCTTACGTCTTCGGACTATGTCTATTTCCATCAATTCCACATCACTACCACAGTCATGTTCCTTGAATAGCTCAGACAAATCTCTTCTTTCATCATAAGCTAAGCTGTGCTTTCTAAAATTTGAAATAATCCAATTAATTAATCTTCAATGAAAGCATTTCACATACACTTAAAAAATACTATAATCGACCTCACTTACTCCTTATGTTCATTTAGGAAAGTCTCTCTTCTCTGCTGAATAGAAAGATCAATTGTCCTGTGATTGTTTTTGTAATATTGGGAATAATTGGATTTTTGTGAGGTGTTAAAAACCGTTTCATCTTCAGAAATTGTATGCGAATCCATATTTGTATTTATAGCTAAGTCTACTGAAATCAGTAACTTAATAATATCCCTTTTACAACTATCAGGTCTACAAACATAATGGGAAGATCTGAATTAGGAAACGTTATTAAAGTTGTTGTTATTATTGAGTGTAATTTACGTATTTGTATTTATTTTGAGGTAGGAAGCATAGAATATTCTATCAAAAGCTATTCTTCTTAGATTCTATGCCTACTGGCGATTTCAATCACAGAACATATATCGTAGCCTACGTAATCTAACAGGCCAGAATGATGGCAAGATCAGCGGCGTTGTGAGTTTGAGCAAAAGAGGGTTTCGAAATGTCTCGGCAACGACGGCAACACTGTCGTCTCTGGTGTTAGCCGTAGCCTACGCGTAGGCTACGCGTAGGCGGCGTGGGCTACGGCTTCAGTATTTCCATTTCGCGAACATTCGTCGGCTCGGCTAAGGCTTGCGTTCTATAGTTTTTCGATTTGTTCGATTTGTTCGATTCTTTCGATTGTGCTTAAAGTGATATTTCAGTGTTCTATTAACGAGAAAAGTGTTTGTGTAGTGTGTGTGATTGATAATTAAATATTTGGACTTGCAGAGCCGAATCTGAGCCCTGAGGTAATCGCAACAGGTTGTTTTCACATTTATTTTGGAAATCTTCGATTTGAGCTCTACCATGCCTCGTACGTGCTCAGTTCCTGGATGTAAAAGCAATTATAAATCCACCAACGAGAATGTTTCGGTATTTCGATTTCCTAAAGACCCTATAAGGAGACGAAAATGGATCAATTCAATACATAGAGAAAATAATTTCAAAATTAAGGATGATACTGTAGTATGTATCAAACATTTTGTAGATACCCATGTTTTAAAAGAGAACACTTATCCAACTTCAGATGGTTCATTTATTAGTATACCGCGAAAAATTCCTAAACTAACTGATGATGCATTCCCTTCAATTTTTCCAAATCAACCCAGTTACATGTCATCTTCAATCACTCCCAAAAGAACTGACCCGGAACATCGAAGACAAAAATTAGAGTTTCATTATGACAATGTTTATAGTAACTGGGACCAAGAAGATCATATTGAATCATTTTCTCACTTTTGCTCCCATTTCAAAGACAAAGCAATTTCCAACTTCTCTTTCCACGTTAAAGAAAATGATTCCATTCTATTTTATAAAGTAAATTTCGAGAGCGAATTTCCGGAAATAACGGCGGGGTTCAAAATTCTCAACGATTTGAGAATTGAAATATTTAAAGACAAAATCAATGTACCCATTTCCAAATTCAAGTGGTTATTAGGTGACAGATATATATGTGATAGGTGGTCGAAATTTGAAAACTTGGTAACACAATTAAATAGGACCGACTCAGATTTATATTCCCCTGATAATGCCGGCAGTTCTTCAGATCGATGTGTTCTAGATGAAATTAAAGAAGAAATTAAGAAAATTCATGGAGCCCTCAAAAGTTGTATTCAAAATTTAGAAGAAAACATACATGTGGATGGCATTGACTGTTCTCAAATGATCAAAAAATTAACCTTTTTAAATCAACAACTAAAACTAGCAGTTTCACCAAAGCCCAATTATTCTACAGACTTATTTTTGTGGGCATCTTCGATTCATTTCCAATTTCCAGGTTCCTATAGGTTGATTAGAGACTCCCATTTGTTAACCCTTCCGCACCCGAAATATTTAAGTAATATCACAGCAGATATAAAATGTAGTGTAGGAATTAAAGAAAGCCAGATATCATATTTGAAAAAAAAATGTCAAAATTTAGAGCCTCACGAGAGAATAATCAATGTTTTATTTGATGAGATACATATAAAGCCTAAAATTGAATATCGCGGAGGTCGTCTTTTGGGGGCAACAAATGATAATCAGGTAGCTACAAAAATTCAGGCCTTCATGTTAACTTCACTTTTTTCAAAAAATCGAGATATTATTGCACTTTTCCCTGTCAAACAATCTTCATCTGTAGCGCTTAAAGATTTAACCCTTAAAATCATTGAAACTTTGAATCACGTTGGTTACACTATTGTTTCTCTTATTTGTGATAATCACAGGATGAATAGATCGATGTATTTCTTACTCACTCAACAATTTTGCGCCAACGAACCAATTATCACAAATGTATCCCAAAAAACCTTAAACCCATTCATACTAAATCCTTTCAATTCGGATGAAAAAATTTTTCTTCTGTTCGACTCGGTTCATCTATTCAAATCGATAAGAAACAACTGGCTTAATCAAACGAATGCTGAAGAATCTATGATTTTCCCACATTTCGATGATTTCAATTTACTTTTGCATGCTAATTTAACAGATTTAAAAAAAATTTATTCCAAAGAATGTAATAATATTTGCCGACAAGCGCCTGCTTTATCAAAAAAAGTTTTATACCCATCTTCATTAGAACGTCAAAATGTTTCTTTAGTGGTAAAATTGTTCGATGAAAAAAATATTGCGGCCCTCCAGATGGGCAACTCCAGCGAAAATGATATTTTTGGAACAGCAGAATTCATTAAATTAATTTTATCTTGGTGGAAAATCGTCAATGTCCGTTCGGCGAAAGCAGGTTTTTATTTGAAAGATCCTCTTAGATATCCGATCAATAGTCCTTCGCATGATAGCCTTTTATTTTTATCGAAATTTGCGGATTTGTTAGATGTTTGGCAAAATAACGACTATAAAAACGTTACACAAAAAGGGCATACCGGAAAGCTCACATCCGATACATTTTTTGCTTTGAAACATACATGTAGAGGAACCGTTCTTCTTGCTGAATATATGTTTTCCAAATTTACCGATATGAAATATATTTTATTAGGAAAATTTCAAACTGACAAACTTGAGGAACGTTTTGGCACATACAGGCAATATAGCGGCTCAAATTATCACGTATCAGTGAGTCAGATTCTTGAATCAGAAAAGAAGTTGAAAATTTTAAGTCTTCTGAAACTGAAATCGGCTAAATTCGGATCATTCTCGCTAAAAAATTTTTGTAATTTAGATTCTGAAGAAAGTACCTCCCCGGATGCATCTGGTGGCGACATCAGTCAGTTTGAAAATATATTAAATACGTTCAATTATATTGCTATCGAAAGCAGCGAATTAACGTCATTATTTTTCGTCGCTGGGTACTGTACCCATAGTCTCATTAAATTTTTAAATCACTGTCCACACTGTACTGAGTTGGTAAGCTCAAACGAAGAATTTCAAGTAGAATTACCAGATCAAGATGTCTTTGTAAGTGATTATCTACGGAACTTAACACGCGGTTCATTAAAGAGTCCATCACAATTTTTATTTGAGTGTTCAATAGATTGCTACAAAATTTTCAATACAATTCTCACTGCCGAATATGAAATGAAATATGGTAAAGTAGATAATCAGAGAGACATTTTGAAGACTTTGTTCATGAAATATTTTGAGGGTACTTGGGATTTTTATCACGACAAATGTTCATTATGCCAGCAACCTTCTAAAATTTTATTGGGTAAATTTTCTCAAATTTTGTGTAATATATTCCTCAATAATTATTCCAAAATGGTTAGTGATAGAATTCCAAGGACCTCTATTTCCGACCGAAAATTGCTGACTTTCAGTCGATAATAATCAAAATATTTCATTTTATTTATTCGAAGTTGAATTTCTGTTTTATAGAATTTATTTTCAGTTTTAGTTCTAAGATATTTATCAAGAGTTTATTTTTGTTGACATTTTGTTGTATAGAATTTATTTTTAGTTTAAGATCAACAGTCAGAGTATATAATCGTTTCGAGGGCAAACATCTTTTTATTTTTTTTGCTGTTTTGGTGATTATTTCTCATTTTATCGACGTTTTCTATTGAATTTGAATGCCTCAGGAAACCGAATACATATTCTGATTGCAATCTCTTGGAACTCAATACTACAGCTACCTCCTCGTGGTGAGTTCTGGATTATTTGCGATGAAAGATTATGATACTAATCGCAAATAAACGAAATGCTGTATTACTTTCAACCCCCCATATCGTTTTAAGTGTTATTATGAATTCAAGTACTCCAAAATTATATCGCTAAATGCATTAATGCCTGCAATATCCATACTCGGTCCGTGCTTCGCTACCCTCCGATGGTAACAACGGCAACGTCTAACCTTCCGGCCTGTTAGATTACGTAGGCTACGCATATATATAAAATTCAATCACCGGTCTACCGGTCAGAGCGCTGCTAACTGTAAACAAACATGGACGAAAGTGAGTAATCTTTTCTAAAGCAACTATGTTTTGATATGCAAAACAGATTATTTTAAGTGTTTTACTTAAATCTTCTGATGATTTTGTGAAGAATTTCACTGAATTAACTGCGTTCGTTATTTCCAATCTGGAGTGGAGCGATAGAATACAGACACAGAATATTTAATTGGTTGAACCATATGTCTGAAAACATGGTGTATGCACACGTCAATTTTCGACCAAATCGAAAATATCAGCAATGTTTCGTGGCGGCGCTGCAATGTCATTTCAGTGTATTTTCCTTAGGATTATCTAAGGTATTTTCATCTAATAAAAAACAAACAGGGTGTGCCATTTGAAAGAACGAAGTACTTAATACTTTTGGTTGAACCCTAATAACCACTACCTTTGCTGCTTATTATACTGAGGGTACGAAAATATGTGGATATTTCGGAATCAGCGGCGTAGCTGGGTATAGGTGCAAGAGTGTGCTGTGCACCAGGGCTCCCGACCTTAGAGGGCCCTCAAGCGCCGAACATAAAATCGCATTTGAACTGAAATGCATATTAAATACTTTGATTTTTTTTCTTTGACTTTTTATATGAATAACATCGTTATAATTATATTGATTTGTTTAAAAATGTTTTTTCGGAAATCGCATCCAACGTAGGGATTTATTGTCAAAATTCACTGATGAATCGGACACCTCTCAAAAAAAACAATATCCGACTAGATGGTCCACTAGAGAGACAACACAATTTCAGCAATTATACTATTTATATCATTCGTGCATTATCAGAAATAGGTATGAAAAATTCTTAAGGAGATGAGCGAAGCCAAGCAGAAATTATAAAAAAAGTTGAATTTTGAGTTTATTTTCCTCTGCGATTTTATGCGCCGCATTCTTAATGATATAAATTATGCATCTGAAGTATGTATTACAAAAATGATAAATCAATTTGGACGACGCATGCAGAGCTTTAGAAGAGACGAATACAAAGATAAAAATTTATAGGAGTCCTTCAAGTGCTAAGGAAAAAGCCATGGCGTATGGTATAGATCCCCATTTCGAAGAAAAGAGACAACAAAAATTAAAAAACATTTCGATGAATTAAATAATGCGTTTCGAGATTGCAGTCAACAAAATTTTTAATTTTCACCATTCAATGCTGCGACCAATTTCAAATTGAATATTGTGATATGATAGGGACCAACTTCTCAATTCGATTCCTTCATATTTATCACCTATTTTTACCTGAATTGAATAAGGCATGGACAATTCACGAATTCTGTATGAAGATAATACGGAATGCGAAATACAGAAGTATTTACACTCAGCAATATTACTGTTCCATACAATTCCTGACACCCTATGGGACCATGCTCGACTCAGGGGCGGTTTTCAGGGGGGGGCGACAGGGGCGATCGCCCCCCCCCTAAACTTTAATTTTATTAGGTTAACATAATAATCGAATGAAATAGGTCTGACTGGCATGACCCCTGATACCTGAAAAGTAAATATATTCAATATACAGGGTGTCCCAAGTTCGAGTGCCTATTAGACGTTTCTGGAGAACTGGACATATTTGAAATCTGAAAATTGGGATTATGATATTGTTCGAAATTCTCTACAGACCTAAAATATTTTTGGATCCTGAGCATTTCCGGTTATACAGGGAGTGAAAATAAAATTTTTTTTTTCAATCTTTCCGTTTCTGATATGATTGAGTATTCTGCCGAATACATTTCTGTTGTTTTCAAAACAAAGAAAAAAAAAACTGAAAAAAGTAAAATTTTCGATAATCGGTATTATGTTCATTTTTCTTATTCTGAACATCCTGAGTGTAAACCGTTTCCACAACGTCAAAGTAGAAGAATGTGGAAAGGTCATGCATCTTTTGAATTTCATGAATATAATCACAGGGTGTTTCAAATTTTGTGTCAAAAACTGTTATCGAAAATTGGTCATAACTTCTGTTTTTCAAATTAGAACCCTATTTTTGTATTATTGCGTTGGATTCTGCGAAGAAAAATAATAATATCACTCTAAGATACTGTTGCTCCTAAATTCAGTAATTCCTGAGTTCTTTGAGCTTTTCTGGATTCATGTTGTACGTAGAATCAAATTCATCTAATCTTTTACTTGAGAATATTCTGTGACCATAGAAGATAAATGATCCCATTTACAGTGGCTTTATACAGGACAGTGGCGACAATAGGCGTTCACGTTTTGATTGGTCGGGCTGTTTTCGACCACTAATGGCGGACTTTCATTGTTTGTTGTCCTGTCATAAAACAAAAAACAAAAGATAGAGTCAAATGTCAAACAGCACGACACTCAAATGTAAACAAATATCTGCCATGTTTGTGCAAAAACGTGTACGTTCTATGACTATATTGTCGCCACTGTCTTGTATAAAGTCACTGTAATCCCATTAATAATTCACAAATGAATCTGTTTAGATTAGATGAATTTGACTCTATGTACAACATGAATCGAGAAAAGCTCAAATATCTCGGGAATTGCTGAATTTAGAAGCAACCGCATCTTAGAGTTCTATCACTATTTTTCTTCGCAGAATCCAACGCAATAATAAAAAATAGGGTTCTAATTCGAAAAACAGAAGTTATGACCAATTTTCGATCACAGTTTTTGAAACAAAGTTTAAAACACTCTGTGATGATATTCATGAAATTCAAAAGATGCATGACCTTTCCACATTCTTCAACTTTGATTTTGTGATAACGGTTTACACTCAGGATGTTCAGAATAAGAAGAATGAACATGATACTGACTCTAAATACTTTGCTTTTTGTCAGTTTTTTTTTCGATATTCTGAAAACTATTCGAATGAATACAATGGTTTTAACAGAAATGTATTCAGCATTGAATATTCAATCATATCAGGAACGAAAAAAATTGAGACGTGATGGACCTCTAGGTACGAATCCTTAATAATTAATTTAAATTCGTTCCTTAGATAATTTATTCTTATTTATAAAAATTGTTTTCAAAATTTTTTTCTCATCCACATAAATATAATTAATTTAATATACATACTCACTTGAATACATAAATAAACCTTTCGAATTACCTAATGACAACATCATTTATTCAAGTATACTCCTCACCTTCAGTAAGTATAGCTTTGCTTCTTCGAATCTTCGAAGAATTTATATTTCGGCTTGATAAAAACTAAACAATTGATTAAGGGGCCCCTCTTCGCAGGCCCGCCGCTAGATGTCTGAGCGCCCGCGTGCAAATACTGTTATGCCGCCCCCAATAGGGCGCTACATCAGGGGCGTATCCAGAGAGTAATTCGGGGGGGGGGGTAGTGGCAAGTTTTAGCGAGGGACCTGAACTGATCTCTTGAGTGAAAAGCGGGGAAGGGGGGGGTTATAGATTGTTTCCATTCGAAGATTTAGTGTGAAAAACTCTTTCCTGGGGGGGGGGGGTTAATTACCCCCAGTACCCTTTCCCGTGCTGAGTCTTCTCTAGAAAGGGTTCCCTCATTATGGTGGGAAAAAAATTAAAAACCTATTGAATTATTGTTATATAATATATATTATTGTTATTTCTATTTATAAAATTCATATAGATACACACTCAAATATATATCTAAAAAAATTTCACTCTTCTCGCTTTTATATTTGCGAAATCTTCTATAATCTTAGTCACATCCAATCTATCCCAAATTTGGTGTTCAATTGAAATTATAGCTAAATTACTTAATCTGTGTTGGAGCATATAGTGGATCTTAAATAATTCTTGATCATTTTTAATTTTGAAAAAGATCTTTCCCGAGGGCGCAATTCGAAGTTCCGGGAGGGCAATTTATCGGATTATGTGAATTTTTCGATCTTGAAGTTTTACGCCATAACTGGATCTAGGCGCTCGCAGTATTTCGCCGGGGGGGAAGGCACCTGCGGAACTTCGGGGGGCGGCAGTGCCCCTCCCGGAAATATACCTGAAAGAAACACTGCAGTGAATTCACTTTATTCCGTGGATATACGGAAATTATCGATGTTGGCCGCCTGTCCTCCCGATCTTTCAGAGAAAAAGTCTCTCTAAGGGGGATGGGGAGACCTTGCCGCCCCCAATGTTGAACGGAGTTGGAGAAATTTCAAAGCAGTTGGCAAAGTTTCGATCGCATATGGCAAAATTTCTATGTTTCTATGACAGTTGGCAAAATTTTAAAGCAGTTGGAGTTGGACAACCGCCCCCCTTTTTTTCTCTCCCCCCGCTTACCACGTTGTTTGTCCCCCAAAAAAAAATTTCAGTTCACTGGATTTGCCGCCCCCCTGGACGTGCCGCCCTTGTGCCGGGCACGCCTTGCACGCCCGCTTACGGCGGGCCTGCCTCTTCGATTTTTGCACCAGGGCCCCTGACTATCTAGCTACGCCACTGTTCAGAATGTTCATGTCTAAAAAAAAATTTTCAATGAATTCTTGCTTTCCGTTCTCCGTGAACGTACCATCGACCGTGATATACACTGAATAATTAAAACATTCTCCCTTTCTGTAAATTTTCATATTTCTGTGAACATTATTAATTATCTCCACGTTAATTGAGAAAAAACACCCATGAAGAGGAGAAAGCACTTTAAAATGATAATTTGATAGCCGTGACTCGTGACTCGCCCTGTATAATTCTGTATTTAGAATTCTGTGCTGAAAATGATATCGTGTCGTCATAGAAACCGCCACAATACAAACAGAAATTTCAAACAATCGTGTTTAGGATGCCAATGTTCATATATTTAATTGAAGAGAATTCTCACATAGAATTTGTTGTCCTACATTGAAAAATAAAAATGGTGAGTGATTCGATAGGTATTATACCTTTGTACCTACCATTTACATAGTAGTAATTTCTGTCATTTGGAGAAGGTATTCCATTCATCAAAAAGAAACTGAGACTGGAGACCAGAGTGCGTATGCAGCTAAAAACCATCATACGTGGTGTTTTTAATTTGTACATTTGTGAAAAAAATGAGAAAATTGCGATACATTTGGCGCATTGAAATACCTTCGTAAATTGATTATAATTACTTATGATGTATTCATCAATTACTCACAGACCGGTCGGTATAAACAGATTTCTTGCAAATTTTCACAAACGCATGTATGTATCAAGTAATGTCCGATTACTTGGGGATGCTCGATTGCAGTGGCTTTACAAACCAACTTAGATTTCGCATAAACATACGATGATTTTCAAAAGTTCGACAAATCTTGGCAAAGTGATTCTGCCTCGAATTTAACCGAAATAACAATTTGCACACTGACATTTCTCTTGTACCTATATACGAATATCTGTAATGGTAATTATTGACTGAAAATTTTAAAAACTTGTGTTATTTGAGAGCAATCGATAAACGTATGCATATTTACGGACTCTTCTTCTGAGCGCTCGTTCAAAACTTGAAAACAAAGACAGAATGTCGTCGCGACACACAGTGGCGCAGAAACCATCTAAAAGTGATATAAAAAAAAATCATTCAAATCAAAGTGCCGGAATGCATTGAATTGATGATGAAAGGATGGATTGACTATTATTGAACCAGATTTATGCAACTTTCATGAAACAGAAGGGAAAGTTTGGTTTTCATAGGATTTTATTAACATATTTAAAAAAAAACACCAGTCAGTTGAAAATACTCCATACAGATATGTATACAGAAATAATATCAGTCTTAAGGAACTAATTTAATAGACTTATTCACTATAAAGCGACGTTTAGAGATACCTACTTTTTGTTCTCTTCCTCAGGCTAAAAATATAACATATAGGTATGAATATTCAAAACACAAAACTACTACATGGAACAAACACAACTGTTAAACTTGGAATACAATAGTGTAAATTATCAAATTGTTGACAGTGAATACACCAAAAAAACATAAACAATCGAAAGAACAATTCCACCAACCCACCTTATGAATCTTATCAACTAAATCAGCAACTTGAACAATTCAAATTTGTCAAAATAAATTGGTGTTGAAAACATCTTGGGAACCCAGGTCTCTATACAACTTTCAGAAAAAATTTTTCCTCTTGCTCTGCAAACCAGTCCTCCCCCACAGCTTTTATTACCTCATCGTCGGAAGAAAATTAACGACCTTTTACACTTTTTTTCAGTTGGAGAAAGAGATGATAGTCGAACGGAGCCAAATCTGGTGAATAAGGCACCCCCTTCTAGTAATTCTAACCCTAAATCACGAATTTTTTGCATGGCAACATGAGATTTGTGTACTGGGGCGTTGTCCTGTAAAAACAAAATACCTTTGGATAGCTTTCCGCGTCTTTTCTCTTAAATTTTTTCCCATAGAGTGGTCAGTAATGTCGAATAGTAATCTCCAGTTATTGTTCTACCCCTATCCAAAAAATCAATCAGGAATACTCCATGGCAATCCCAAAAAACTGAAGCAAGAACTTTTCCAGCAGATTTTTGGACACGAAACTCCTTAGGTCTTGGAGAACCAGAGTGTCGCCATTACATCTGTTGTTGCTTTGTTTCTGGATCGTAGCAATGTACCTAAGTCTCATCCATAGTAACAATTCGGTTTAAGAAGTCTACATCGTTTTAAAATCGAGCAGTCGAGCACATATCGAACGCGATGCTTCTACCCTTGCACGCACTTCGTCAACATTCAAACATTTCGGGATTCATTTTGCAGAAATTTTTCTAATGTCCAAATTGACGTGAACTATATGATGAACGCGTTCGTATGAAATCTTCAGTGCTTCAGATATCCGTTTTAGCCAAATTCGACGGTCTGATAAAATCATGTCATGAACTCTCTGCATCGATATTTTCGGGGACTGACACAGAAACTGGCCTTCCTGATCGGTCATCATCTTCAATGGAAAATTTACCTCTTTTGAAGCTGACAGTCCAATTTTTCACGGTCGCATACGAAGGACATTGATCACCAAGGGTATTAAGCATATCTTCGTAAATCTGCTCACCTCTTAACCCTTTTAAATACAGGTACTTGGTGATGGCTCGATACTCCAATTTTTAGATTTTTACAATATCGGTGGACCTCTTTTTTTTTATTTATTGCGTAACTCTGGTTTACTTTTTTGACGTCGAACTCTACACTGACACTTATAATAAGTTATTGTTCGTTGATATGGTATCGCAATATTTTGTTTATGCATGAAACTGGTCTAGGCTAACTAGATATCAATACATCCTCGTATAAATTTTTGACACCCTGTATCTCTAAAACGTAGACCCGGATGAAAAAATGAAAGAGAAAAAAATGTGAATTTTGTATGAGTAATCTACAGTTGACAGTTGATACACCATGTTAGGAATACCATGTTTAGCCATGATCATTTTTATGTATTGAATTTTAACTATCTTTAACCTTTAATTCTTTGTGAATTTTAGTGGAATTTTGATGATAAATGTGACGTGCTTCTGTATTTTTATATGTATACAAATAAGTATGACTATGACTATTTAACGCCGATTTCTACACTCTCTTGTGGCTATCAGCTTTATTATTTATTGGTACATCCTTCCATTTTGTAAATTTTACTTCACCCCTAATTTTTTTTTTCTTTACAGTACGAACAAAACATCAGGCGATGGAGTTGAATACTTATTAGTTAAGCTATAAGAAAAATTAATTGATTCACTAACCAATAATTCTTCTATAGAAAATAACTAACCAATTTTGTAATTGACTATGGACTTCGGAGATGACGACGTATTGGGGGACATCTTATCTGATGGTAGCAATGATAGTTTTTTCGATGAACCTAAAATCACATCCAAAACTTCTGCTAGCAACAGACCAACACTTACCGAAACGAAAAAAGAATCTAACCAAGACTGGATTGGACCTGAAACATCTGCAAAGAATAATGCAACTGGTTCCAAAGGAAAAATCGATTGGCTTGGTCTGGATAAGAAAGATACCACCGAAACAGTTAGAAAAGACTCTTTGATTAGATCGAAGAAAACTACTAAGAAGATTAGTTTCGAAGATGACGATATTTTGGGTACATTGGGAATCATTGATAATGCAGAAAAGACTAAAAGAGGGGAGAGTTCATTGATGCAAGAACCAAAAGATAAGAAAACCGATATGCTTGAGAGCATTTTGAAGAGTAACAGTAAAGAAAAATCATTTGATGATGTTCCAAAATTAGGGACTAACACTGGTGAAGGTTATGTAGCTTCTACAAATGTCAGTAATCAAGAATTAGTAAGTTTTCCAAGAGAAGGGAGGAGAAAACGGGTTACTTCAGGATTGGTAGATCCATTGGGATTATTCTCAGATCAAACAAACGAAGAGCCTCTCAGACAAATAGGCACAGCTGATGGTAAACATAGAACTCGTTCATTTTCATCTGGTGATACGAAGGATATTGATGCCTTGTCCTCTACGAAAAGTCAATATGGAGACACGAGAAGTGTACCAAATCTTATTGAAGCACAAGGTGAGTGGAAATAATAAATTTTATTCAGAAATTGCTGCCATTATAAAAGTTTATTCATGTATTCATGTTATTTTATTTATTGAGCTGTTTTGAGAGTTTGTATGCTGAATTTCATTTTAATTAAGTATTTATTCATTAAGGGACACCTGATTGGTTGGGGCTTGCTCCGAAAACTAAATCATCAGACAGTGACTGGCCAGCCTCTTCGTATACAAAATCAAAATCCGAAATAACGCTTAGTGACAAGACTGATTCTGGAGGCAACTTGACTAAAGGAACCGAAAAGAACCAAGTTACCGTTGAATCTGACCAGACCAACTTTGAGACATCCAGCTTCCAAACTCCAATGTCCAACGCCTTACTTATGCACGAGAAATTTGCCAAGTCTCAAGTTGAATTTCAAGGTGCCGCTGTATCCCTTCAACAGCAAGAATCACAAATACTTATGGCTCTTCAAATGAAAAAATATGAGGATAGCCTTATGGAAATACAGCGGCAACAACAGGAAATTCTAATGAAACAAGATCAACAGTTCAGCGCCTTACTCGAGAGACAGTTCGCAAAGCAACATGTTATGGAGAATAGTTTGAAATTGCAGCAAGAAAGAATTAATAACCACATTCAACTTTTGCTCACACAACCGAGAGTAGATGGTCCCATATCCCATTTGAAAGAAGAAACCGATAAGACCAAAGAAATGGCAGAGGAGGAGTACCTGAAAGCTAATGAAAATCTCATCAGTAATTTGAAGCAGAGGCACCGTGAGGAACTTTTCATTTTAGAAGAATCTTACAAGTGAGCTGATTCTGTTTATTTCATTTTTGAAAGGGGGCATCTTTGTGCTGAAGTCATCAGTTTTTTCAATAGTGTCCAAGTAGGTACCTACCCCACATCATGAAATTAACGAAAATTCGTTTCACGATATACAGGGTTACAGTGGCGGCGCATGGATTTATATTTTGGGAGTGCACATGTGGGCAGATACCGGGGGGTCTAGAGGGTACGGACTACATGGGGAAGGGGGGTTCTGGGGAGGAAAAAAATGTGAAATCAACCTTCGAATCTCGCAGTTTGGGGAGTTTGTGATGTTCTTTGGCCTTATCTTGGAATAACATTCAGAAAACCCCAAATTCTCACAAGATGGGTACCGTCTGCTGAAGCATAACGGCAAACTATAATCATTTGGAAAATGTTTGAAATGTCAATTGTTTCATCACTTATCCCGGACACGAATTTTGAGGCAGCAAGTTCTTTCTTAATGTGTGCATGACACACAGAAAGCAATGAAAGCATACAGTCCAACTATTCATTTTGAATGTCTTTGGATGTTCCGCTGAATACTGTGGATTGATCCAAATGATCCCTGAGTGCTAGATCTAATTCAGACGAAATATTGAAAAGACCAGGACAGGCAATTTTGATTTTTGTTTTTCTTTCTACTGTCAGCGAATTTGTTTTTGAATATTGTACGCTAATGCTAATCGGATTCCCAAAATTTGCGGCCATAATTGCGCGAAATACAACCAATTGAATATTTTTGTGTGTTCTCTTGAGTGAAATATTATTATTTGCCTTGACATTAATTCATGTAGATAACAAACATTTATAAATGAATAATATTTAACTCCCATATAAGACTTTGATTTCAATCACTGGTGCTCTACATTTCAAGCTTTTTATAAGATTTAGTGATTGCTTTTGAATACAAATAATCATCGTATCTAATGAACTTGAAATTTGAAAAAAAAATTTATACAAATGGTACATAAAACCATGTCCCTTGTTTTTTCTACAAAACCGCGAGATGACGCCTCTGTTTTCTTACGCCGATATCATCTGTTAGTATTAACGACCGAGTATACATAGGGCAGACACAATGAACAGAATTTGAATTAAGAGTTGCCTATCTATAGCTTGTCTATGCAACAGACGACCGTACACATTCTGGATGTGTACCTATGTCAGCTAAATACTATGGACTGTTACGGGGAGTGAGGGACGCGAAGGGTAGCGGCTGCTCCAATGAGGGATCAGTTCGAGAGTGCAGTGTACGGGCTGCATTTTCAGTAACAGCAGACGCGCTATGTGTTCGAATAGCGTTCGGCGACAACAGTAACAGAAGACGATCTAGGTCTAGAACGTCTGCTGTTTCTCACCTTAAGTTAACTTTCAAGTAAATAAAAATGATTAAAATTTTTTTTTTTATTTATTTCAGCTAAGCAAATAATGACTTCGTTTTCGTTATTAATTTATTTATGGAACACATTTAAAAACAAACAACAATACATAACCTAATATATAACTATTATTATGTTGTAATGATTTATAAATTATTGAAAAATAACCTCAGAAAAATAACAAATCAACGTAAATAACGGATTTTTTAAACTTATTTCCACCTGAGCCTATATTGTGTAAACAACATTGTATTGTAAAACACCAATAAATCTCTCTCTCTCTCTCTAATATTGACACATTCTCGTAGAGAATGGGATGCTTTAGCCTTTTTTTTAATAAGCTTTTCACTCTTCTACCAGCTGAGGAATGTTTTTTGCCACCCATTGCCGATTTTCTTCTAGCTGCACTTGTTGGCACACTTATCATTTTTCCTTCTCTCATACCCAAGCGCTTATGCTTTGGAGTTTTTCCGTGGTATTCAAGAGAATTAGGCAACCCTGATATAGGAGAGTTGTTACTTTTAGCACACTTTTCTCGATTTTTTAGGAAAGTGGAAATTGCAGAATAAAATTCAATTGGATTATTGTCAATATGTCATTAGGAAATTTTGACTCAAACTTCAAATTTCTTATGATTATAATTATCTGGTAAGCAATCCATTTTTATACATCAGCCAAAGTGTTTCAACCTAAGACAAAGGAAAGAGTTTCCTTTGTCTAAGGTTTCAACTGATCTGTCTGCTGTAGTCTATCGCCCATTACTGAAAAGCCGAAAAAAGCCGAAGCACCACCGATGATCTAGCGCGTCTGCTGTTACTGAAAATGCGTACGGGCTACGCGTATTTGCATTGACCGTTGGCGTTCGAAGTTGTGACTGTTGTGAGTTCGCCCGCCGTCTGTTTATTGTTTCTATAGTAGTCTACAACAGAACAGAACCGTGAACTGGAACATCGGAAATTAAAAATAAAATTAAATACCCAATAGAAAACGTTACATTTACGTCAAACACAAAAATAAATTCCTTTAGATGAAGATATTACTTGGGGGTACACGTGCACATGTGCACATATGGAGGAGCCGCCACTGCAGGGTTATGGGATAAAGTATGGAACCACGTAAATATCTCTTGAACTAAAAGAACGATATTTATGAAAATTTGCAAAAGTGCAATGGAACAAAATGCATCTGATGTACATTATGCTTCCGGTTCAACCGGAAATGCCATCAACTTCTTTAATTTAAATGGGACACCCTATATATTTTTAGAGATTTTGAAAGAGCTTGATATTTTGAATTCATTCTTTTACCTCATTTTTTTAATTTCATCACGGCGTTGCCACATAGTTGGTATTTTTAGTGTTTTAAGGGGTTCATCAAAATTCTTATAGCAACCGCAGGCGTTCAATCTAGATGAGCGAAATTTTTTACCGTAGTTAGCTTAAGATATTAGCTTCATCATTCGTTGAACATCTGAAGTTTTTATACAGAGTGCCTGATATAAATTTTCCAATTAACTCAAATTAAATATGCGAATGCCAAACATTCGTCAAATACACGCATTGTCTGGGGCCGGCTTTAGGTTCGGTCTTAAGCCGGCCCCAGACAATGCGTGTATTTGACGAATGTTTGGCATTCGCGGTGCTTCGCGTACTGTGTGGGAGCTCAATTGCGGGTATCGTTCGGCATTCGCCTGCTATCCGAAGTCTTGTCGGTAAAACGGCACAAATCAAAGGAAGACGAAGTACATTCGCGCTCATTCGCGTTAGCTCCCAGACAGTGTGCTTAACTGCGCGTAGTAGATTGCCTATTCTGTCTTCAGTCAGAGTCGCGCCAAACCGTGCGGCGAACGTTTGTCAACAGAGAAACGAATGTCGAACTTTTCGCGTTTGCCGCAGTGTGTGGGAGGGTACCCGAAGGCGCACTACGAAGGCACATTCGTCAAATACACGCATTGTCTGGGACCGGCTTTAGAATATAATATATTCTGAGATAGATGCATAGAATACCTGGTGTTGGCACTGATTAGATTTTGTGTAAGACTTTCTTGTCGATCGAAAATGTGACATTTTGTGCTGCTTTTTATTTCTCCCGAAAGGGGTCGCGCTCTTTGTCGTTGCCGTAGTAGCGCCACGACCGATAAATATTGCGGATTTATTCCGGAACTAGACCAAAATCTGAAACCTAGAATGCCGTTTTGATCTACAAATTTTGGTCACGATTTTTAGAAAGGAGTCGTTACACCAGGTATTCTATGCATCTATATTCTAAGGGTTCGGTCGCAACGGTAACAGTTTCAAGTATTAATCGTTGTGGTAACGGTTGTTGGACGGGTTCGGTTCCAAAGTCACTGTTGCTATATACAGTTACCTGACAGGGCTCAGGCAAATCTATACATCTATACATCTATACATATATCTATTTATATAAAAGAAAGATGTTGGTTACACCATTTATAACTCGAGATCGGATGGACTGTTTGTTATGTAACTTCATTTATGGATTCTTCTACGGTCTGGTTATTACAAAATACAATAAAACTTATATTATGCAGGAAATGCTTTTCCTTTTTTTGAAGAAGGCCACTAGGTGTCGCTACCATTGATGCGTGAACGTAAGTAATTTATTCGATATTACCGCTATTAGATGGCTATGTGTGATTCGCATAAAACTTATAGTAAGATGGAAGACTATTACCAGATCAAGGAGCGGGTAAACATCTCGAGTTGGTGGAACAGATTTAACGGTGGGTTTCACAAAGCGTAATCACTGGTGATCAGAGCTTGATCTAGAATCAAGTCGATTTGACAGTTCAAAAATCAGAGAACCAAGCCGTTGATCTCCGATCACTGATGATACGATTTGTGAAAATATATATATATACAGGGTGAGTCTTTGACTTGTACATATATTTTAACTGTAGATTCTTGAGGCCAAAGGAAACCTTTTTTTCATTTTCCATTTTTCCGAATTCGGCTCTGTTAAAGAGATATAGCCATTTGAAAAAAAAAGTTGAGCTTAATGCGTGCCTGGATCAATTCTCTGCAAACACTTCAAAGTTCATATTTTTTGATTGAAATTGATGTGATTATTAGATATTCTGGGTGATACATATGAAAAATACTCAAGCACCAACCTTATTTGAATAAGAATGTTATAAACACGATATTTCCTAACAAAACACTTAGTTCTGTCCGATCATTTCGGCTGTATGAAAAGCTATATTTCTCACACCAAAATAAGTTCCTTCTTCGATTGTCCTGAAGATTAGTTTATAGACACTAATAATTTGTTCATATTTCCTCGATATTCTAAAACGATCTCATAAAAATTGGTTTCTCACTAACCTATCCCAACTCCATTAACCAAAGTCATATGTTTCGGTGTCAATGACCTAACTATACCCATCCTCTGTGATATTCAACACAGAACATATTCAATTCACCCAGAGAACTCTAGAGAAGACGATGCAAGATTGCCGATTTTCTCTTCAAACAATGCGAACTCAAGAAAGCGCTACGTTCCCTTCAGATGGCCGTGGAATCCACGGCGTGGATGAAGCCATTGTAGCCGTGACGCAAGACCGTTGTTCTGTGCTCCAACCAGTCCAACCTAAAACTTTAGTCAGTGATCCCATAGACGAAGTTCACTCTTTATTTATTTACAGAGAATGAAGCAAACAGGCTTAGAATATAAAACAAATATTCTAAGCAAACAGGTGATGATTATGTAAATGACTTTCAGTGAATTGATGTGATAGTGTCGTTCTGGTGTCGAGTTATATTGTTTCGATAGATATTTTGCTGAAGGACCGGTAACAATGAATTTTAAATAGAAACTGCCTATTAGTGCCTATAAAATAATTTCATGCTTCTTAGAATTCAATTTTATGTCCCACGAATGTAGAATTTTATTATTACATATCTCTACATCAAACGTTTTATCATCATAGAGATTTTAGTCTTGACAAAGTTGATCAACATCCTGACAACGTTGGTAACTTGTTGAGAGACCAGAGAAAAAAATTATTTTCGATGAGATTTAACCCAGGACTGCACTCAGAGAATTCTTGAAATTCATGATTTTTTCCTCTAATTCAATCTTATACAATTAGGAATAACTTGAGAACGACGCGTTTTATTGAAAAAATATAAGAATACTTTTGTTTTCTAAAATAATCAATTCTTTCGAAAACGTGAACCGTTCATCTTTTTTTAGTGGTTTCATAGTATTTTTGCGTGAATTTATAAGTCGACTATACTGCAACTTTTTTACCAGGAGAAATATGAAATAAGTTTCAATTGAGGAATATGCACCATGAATAGAGTAGACTATTAACCAAAATTCAGTTCATTCGAAATATCGGTTCCGCATATATGGAAAGAATAGTGTTAATTTCATGGATTTTTGACACCCTGTATCTTCCAAACGGAACCGAATTTTGAAAAATGGTATGGGAAAAAAGTGTTTCTTTTGATGGGAGGAATCTATAGTTAAAATATATGTACAAGTCAAAGACTCACCCTGTTTATATATATATATATATATATATATATATATATATATATATATATATATATATATATAGTTATTAATGGTCATTGTCACCTCCAAAATATAAACTCAACAAGCGTTGTCACCTCATATATAACGCTCTCACCTCCGAAATCGGAGGTCACAACGTTTTGCCTTGTTTCTTAGCTTGTTAGACTCAGGAGACTTCAGGGATCAACATATCAAAAAATCGTTTTGAGGTCAGAACGCACCATATTTCTGTACTGTACAATCTTTTAGTTCAGCTATATACCACCAGCGCTAGTGCGCCGTCCTATATATGGAGAAATAAGTCGAATAGACATTCAGTTCGTTGTCACCTCCGTAAATGGCAACACTGTAAACCATACTCGTATGGAGCAGGTGCACTGAGGCATGCATGAAAAAGTGTATCAAAACAACATCTGGCATTCTTTCGAACCATAAAATCGTCTGGTTGATGTAAAATGAATCGTTTGTGAAAAGTTCGGAGGTCGATATTTCTGACCCGACTATGAGATAACTAAAAATCTTTAAACGGAACATTTGTTATTGTCGTTATTAAAAGCTTCATTAGGTTCTTTCTTCTTTTATTTTGCAAGATTATCAGAGTTTGTCTAAGAATAAAAAAATTGCATATACCAGATTTCATTGAAATACACTAGTACGACTGAATACAGTATATTTTCCCCGAAACTGAATTACGAGCCGGTTTTCTAATGACGTTTATTTTCTTTTCACCTAGGTACACGAATTGAGTTTTTTAGTTCTTAGGGCCTAATGAAATCATCCCAAAAAATAATTATAAATTCTTATCCTTATACATTGCACCAATATTTAGACGATATACGAACTGGAGCTTCGTCGTCGAAGGTGAATAGTACCTACATAATTTCTCCGTTTCGTCGAATTTGGAAAAATAAGGAAAAAACTTTGTGACTGATTGCATTTTAAAAGTTTCCTTTTAAGATGAACTGCGAACATTTCTCCACAGAAACAGATTCAAGAGAAAGGTGGAATCACCGTTTATAAACAGGTTCCTTGAAAAAAAATTGGAGACTTTCAATAATGAACACTTAATAATAAATAATTCTATTCGTATGTTGATTATAACATAAGCATTAGGTTTTTTTAGTAACATATTTTTCAAGATATATGAAAGTTTGCCTCTCGAGAGCACAAAAATTTCCGAAAGAAAGTACTTGAAGATTCGATATTCACGAAGCGGCTTTATTTGCGAGCATCAAAATTATACTTCCTCAAATTCCACCCGATGATTCAGCAGATCCGAAATGTTAATGTCACCATATATTCAAGATTTCAGATTCGATCCAACTGAAATATGGTATCTTGGATGAAATATGTCGACTCACAAGTTCATGCAGAATTAGTATGGCTTGTATCGTTCCTAATATTAACACTGGAGGAGGTTTTTCAGTCACAAGGAACACTACTTTATATACAGTTTATTCAAACAGCAACGTTTCGAGAATTATATTCTCTTCTTCAGGCTAAAAAAATTACATTAAGTTACTGAAGCAGGCAAAAGTATTCAATAAAAACAATGAGGACAACACGTAGTAAAAAAATCAAACAGAATACAAAACAATATTCAAAAATTAAACATGAATAATGTGAAATTGTATGCGCCTCCACCAAATTACTCAAACAAAGACAATCATAAAAATAAATTAAATTGCACCAGCTCACCTTATGAACAACATTAATATAATAATTCATTTGAATATTGATTCAAAATCGTGGTTGTTTGTCTCAAAATAGTCTCCATATCTCGGGGCCTTATTACTTGACGTATTGGAATTGGCAGGTTCATCGGTTGAAATGGGAAACACAAGTGAACAAGATGGAAATCCGTAGGATCATGAAAAACTACAATTGGATTTCTTTTATCAGGTTCGAATATGCTATGTTCAATGAACCTATGTCAGATCGCGAATTGATTGAATTTGGGTGTCTCTTGATGAATAGCATCTCTTTAAAATTCCTTTTGAACCAATTGTTTTCCATGGTCAAAATCTTCGCTTCCTCAAAGTTGAACTTGTGACTCTCAGATTTGACATGTTGGGAAAGAGCCGTTGTCTCAGATTGTTTTTTGCAATCTTATTGATGTTGTTTGAGTCGAGAACCGAAATATTGCCGGGTTTGTCCGATGTACAAACCCTCACAATCCATACAATTTATCTTGTAGACTAAACCTGACTGTCTAAAGTCAGGGTCTCTGTCCTTCAAACGGGAAAACAAACATTTGACTGTCTTCCTATAATAGGAGACAATTGTAGAAGATGTACTACGCATTACGTTTATCATTCTTTGGCTCAGTTTGGGGACATGAATGAGCTTGAAATATTTATTAGTTGTTGTGCTCAAATCAACACGATCCTGTGGCTCAAGAGTTGAACGGTCACAGTTGAAGAAAATTTTATTTACAAGGCTTTTTGGGTAACCATTCTGATAAAGGAACGTTGCCTGCTCTCTGAAATTTTTGGGATGGAATGACACGTGTGACATATTAAGGATTTTATGCTTTATCGACTTAATAATTGCAATTTTTTGCGCTGTTTTATGGAGTGAATTGAAGTGCAACGTTCTGTGAGACGCCATGGGCTTAGAGTACAGATCGGTTATGATGCGACCCCCATCTCTTACAAGCAATATGTCAAGAAATGGGATTCTACCATTCTCCTCAATTTCATGTGTAAATTGTAAGTCTGTATGAAAGTTGTTAAAAACTTCCAAAACCGTCTCTACCTTGTCACAAGGAACCGACATAATTATGTCATCTACATAGACAAAAATAATCGGTATGTGGAAGTCTAAGATGGACAGAACATACTTAATCAGGTTGTTCATAATTAGTTCAGCTAAAATTGGTGAAGCTGGGTTCCCCATGGCAGAGCCTCTGATCTGTGCATAAAATTTGTTGTTATGTTGAAAATAACTATTTTTGAATATGAACCTTACAATAACAACCACCATGTCAAGAGGAATATCGATAAAGCTTCGGTATTGTTCCCAGTTCTCCTGCAACAATCTCACCACCAAATCTTGGGGAATATTAGTGAACAGAGATTTGACGTCCACGCTTATCAGAACATATTCTTCAGGAATGTCAGCTATCACACCGATTCTGGAAATAAGATCTGAAGAATTCTTAACAGAAAATGTAAATAGGTGTCTAATTTTACTTAATACGGTACATATGAACTTCGAAACATTATAGGTGGGTGCATTGCAACAGGAAACCACAGGTCTTAGTGGGTTACCATCCTTATGAATTTTGACAAGACCGTAAATTTCTGGGGGAACTGAATTATATTTCCTCAACTGCTTTGCCTCAACACGTGAAATCACAGAACAAGCCTCCAATTGTTTAATAAGTTTGTTGGCGTCAGCTTGAATCTTGATTGTTGGATCGGTTTTTAATGGTTTATAAGTTTCTCTCAAATCCCCCAACTTTGACTACACAATCAAGTTGGCTCGTAAACTTGACGCATAAAAAAATTCCTGATTTTGTGACCAAAATATTATCATTGGGTCCCAAGTTTTCGCTTCCATATAGTAAAAAAGATTTCCCTTTGTTGGATTTGATGTCTGACATTGAGAACTTCATTACAGGTCAAGATAGTTTACAACCAGATGTGAAAAATGGGTTACGTACTACATTGTGTAATATGGTGTATGGTTTTTACAATAACTTTAAAATCACTTCAGCAACAAATTCCTTTCACAAGTATCTACTCTATCTTCTTAAAACAACACGCAATTACCTGAAAGATAATCCAGATCTTTATGTGGTCAATGCAGACAAGGGCAATAAAACAGTCATAATTAATAAAGTTGATTACGAACATAAACTAAGTGATTTGATGTCAGATACAGAAACTTATAAACCATTAAAAACCGATCCAACAATCAAGATTCAAGCTGACGCCAACAAACTTATTAAACAATTGGAGGCTTGTTCTGTGATTTCACGTGTTGAGGCAAAGCAGTTGAGGAAATATAATTCAGTTCCCCCCAAAAATTTACGGTCTTGTCAAAATTCATAAGGATGGTAACCCACTAAGACCTGTGGTTTCCTGTTGCAATGCACCCACCTATAATGTTTCGAAGTTCATATGTACCGTATTAAGTAAAATTAGACACCTATTTACATTTTCTGTTAAGAATTCTTCAGATCTTATTTCCAGAATCGGTGTGATAGCTGACATTCCTGAAGAATATGTTCTGATAAGCGTGAACGTCAAATCTCTGTTCACTAATATTCCCCAAGATTTGGTGGTGAGATTGTTGCAGGAGAACTGGGAACAATACCGAAGCTTTATCGATATTCCTCTTGACATGGTGGTTGTTATTGTAAGGTTCATATTCAAAAATAGTTATTTTCAACATAACAACAAATTTTATGCACAGATCAGAGGCTCTGCCATGGGGAACCCAGCTTCACCAATTTTAGCTGAACTAATTATGAACAACCTGATTAAGTATGTTCTGTCCATCTTAGAGTCTTAGACTTCCACATACCGATTATTTTTGTCTATGTAGATGACATAATTATGTCGGTTCCTTGTGACAAGGTAGAGACGGTTTTGGAAGTTTTTAACAACTTTCATACAGACTTACAATTTACACATGAAATTGAGGAGAATGGTAGAATCCCATTTCTTGACATATTGCTTGTAAGAGATGGGGGTCGCATCATAACCGATCTGTACTCTAAGCCCATGGCGTCTCACAGAACGTTGCACTTCAATTCACTCCATACAACAGCGCAAAAAATTGCAATTATTAAGTCGATAAAGCATAAAATCCTTAATATGTCACACGTGTCATTCCATCCCAAAAATTTCAGAGAGCAGGCAACGTTCCTTTATCAGAATGGTTACCCAAAAAGCCTTGTAAATAAAATTTTCTTCAACTGTGACCGTTCAACTCTTGAGCCACAGGATCGTGTTGATTTGAGCACAACAACTAATAAATATTTCAAGCTCATTCATGTCCCCAAACTGAGCCAAAGAATGATAAACGTAATGCGTAGTACATCTTCTACAATTGTCTCCTATTATAGGAAGACAGTCAAATGTTTGTTTTCCCGTTTGAAGGACAGAGACCCTGACTTTAGACAGTCAGGTTTAAGCCGGGTTTCACAAAAGTTGATCGTGTGATTAAATGCTTAATCGAGCGATTCTGTGATAAAAAATCCGTAAATTTGAAATTCTATTGGTCGATTTGACAAAAACGTCAAGGTATTCTGTGAATCACTCAATCAACGATCTTTGTGAAACCCACCATTAGTCTACAAAATAAATTGTATGGATTGTGAGGGTTTGTACATCGGACAAACCCGGCAATATTTCGGTTCTCGACTCAAACAACATCAATCAGATTGCAAAAAACAATCTGAGACAACGGCTCTTTCCCAACATGTCAAATCTGAGAGTCACAAGTTCAACTTTGAGGAAGCGAAGATTTTGACCATGGAAAACAATTGGTTCAAAAGGAATTTTAAAGAGATGCTATTCATCAAGAGACACCCAAATTCAATCAATTCGCGATCTGACATAGGTTCATTGAACATAGCATATTCGAACCTGATAAAAGAAATCCAATTGTAATTTTTCATGATCCTACGGATTTCCATCTTGTTCACTTGTGTTTCCCATTTCAACCGATGAACCTGCCAATTCCAATACGTCAAGTAATAAGGCCCCGAGATATGGAGACTATTTTGAGACAAACAACCACGATTTTGAATCAATATTCAAATGAATTATTATATTAATGTTGTTCATAAGGTGAGCTGGTGCAATTTAATTTATTTTTATGATTGTCTTTGTTTGAGTAATTTGGTGGAGGCGCATACAATTTCACATTATTCATGTTTAATTTTTGAATATTGTTTTGTATTCTGTTTGATTTTTTTACTACGTGTTGTCCTCATTGTTTTTATTGAATACTTTTGCCTGCTTCAGTAACTTAATGTAATTTTTTTAGCCTGAAGAAGAGAATATAATTCTCGAAACGTTGCTGTTTGAATAAACTGTATATAAAGTAGTGTTCCTTGTGACTGAAAAACCTCCTCCAGTTCATGCAGAATTTCAGCGGAACTTGACGAATAGGTTAGATGTGAAAATGAAACTTTCTTATAATACGATCCTCACAGAATTTCGCATCATTTCCTTTTCGGAATAAACTTTTTGGTGAATTTAAATTCGATCGTACTTTAGAGTTATTAAGTGAATGATAATGGATGTAACTCCAAAACAGTCGAGCAGATTTAGTTCGAGAGAGAGTCTCACCATCAAGACTCCACAGCGAGCAAGAAAATTTCTAGTGTTTGTTCCTTTCTCTCGAAAGTTGAATGTCTACGAATGATCGGCCCCAAAAATTTAAAATCAATGTTCTCATCAAGAGCATCTTACAAAAAAAAGTATGCAGCCAAACAGCGTAAACAAGTAAACGAGCCTATACCTGTCAGCAAGCAACTGAATTCAAAATTTGAAAAACAAATCAAATAGCTTTTGGTGTATGTAGCTTCTGAGTGCTCGTCTATTCACCTAATAGGTAGATTCGCATTTTTCAGTCCGAGAATGTAATTATAAAAAAATGACTGAGGCCGTAAAAAAATTGACAGTGATACTGTCCGTGATCCCGACCTTAATATCTTGAAATTCTTTCGATAATCGCTAGAAATTTTCGAGGTTCTGGATATGTAATACATGGGCTTCCAAGTTCCTACCTCGAACGCCGAAGGGTAGTCTCGATAGACCATACACGGGACTCTTTTCGAGCATTCGTGCGATGCTGGATGCCCGAAAGTCCCGTAGAGAGTCCTCGTCAGTGGCCTACATTACGTTATGAATTTTTTGGGATGAAGGAATGAGTATATTTAGATAAAATTTTATACTGAAGCGAAGAAAATGGTCGAAATCATGTCTTAAATGGGACCTACTTTGGATGATTGGGTTCAACAAAAAATTGAAATCTCGAACATACATTATGTATCACATAGAAACAAACCTCTCAACAAATAGGTGTAAACAATAAATATATAAAATAATATAAAAATGAGTTTGGAAGAATTATTTAACGAATTTGTTATCCCACAAACTGATATTTTATTCGACGCATTTTGTTAAGGAGTGTTGAGCTTTTTGTTTTTTTTTTCGTCGAGCAAGCAGTAGGTTGTACTGCTTGCTATTTCCTTCGTCTTTCATCTGGAAACCGATTTCGGCTCAACACAAGTTTTCCTTCATTTTCTGAATATTCCCGTTCGGAAGGATAATATTGATCATTCCTTTTATTCAAGAGTAAATGCTTTTTAGTAATAAATTTACTAGGATGAAGACATGAGGATATTTAGAATAGATTTTATACCGAAGCGAAAAGAATGACTAAAACCATCTCTAAATGGTATTTTTTTTTTAATTTTCGAGGGGTGTTCTATCAGTTGTTCTTATTGACCAAGTTACATTTTTTGCATTTATAATATCGGCTTCTCACTTCTGAAACGAATTGACAAAATTAATCTTTATTCCCGTTGCTGTTTGAAAAATACACAAAGTAAAAAGCCGTTGAATAGAAGAATCAGTGAGCTTAAAGTTCGAAATTATTAGAAGAGTTATGAAATTCAAAAGCTGTCAAAAGGGGAATGGCATTGAAAAAGAATGTCACTTAATTGCAATCTATGTGCGATATACGAAAGACACGAATAAGAATCATCGTTGCTTGGAAAAATTTATGACAGTAAAAGTATGATTGGAAGACTATTCGAAAAATTAAGAAAATTACGTTCAATAAATAAGATCACCCCACATTTTTGTTGAAGGATATAGTTACATCAGAACTAAATTAGGGTATAGTTATATCAGAAATAAATTTGAGAATAGTTTACAACATCCAATAACCCTGTCCAAATGATGATTCAGTTTGTGATAACAGAAAGTATGAAAGAAAAATGAGAAGCTTAGCAATATGTCGATATAAATTGAATTCTTATATACAATCCGCATTCCCTCAGTTACCTGCCCAATATTATGTTGAGCTATTGGTTGAAGGAATTTATAAGTATGACATTTTTTTGGTAATGAAATTTTATAGTATATTGTTCAATGAGCGATAATGTAAGTCATATAACAGACGCAGATGAATTTTTGCAGCCCGAGCCTTCAGGCGAGGGGTGTAATTCATCAAGTGTGTTATGACCATTTCCGCGAATTGAACACTATACTTTACCTTCGACTTCTTCAGTGAAATTCGAATCAATCAGCATTTTCAAAATTGACAACAGTTGTCAAAAGCGATTTCTTTGGTCGAAAATCTAATCGATATCGAATATCGTAGAAAACGTCAGAAATTCACGTTTTTCAAATGCAATTTTTGGATATTCAGACCTAAGAAAATGTAGAAATGGATGGCGAGAACGTTACCTTGATGTCTGAAATAGAGTTCCCAAACGATTCGACTTTCTTATTCATTTCGTAATTCGTAAGCTACATTTTTCCTATTTGTATTATAGTGAGTTTTAGGCGTGAGTTATTATTACCTCACACTATTGGTTTATGGAGACTATTACAGATCAAAATGAGTTGAATAATGGATATATTATTCTATGGGAGGAGATAAAGATTATCATGTCTTTCCGTAAGTCCCGTATAACAATTACATATTTCCATGCATCAAATAAATGATGATTCTTTATGCCGAGTATTTTATCCATCCAAAAGCTGCACTTATACCAATTAATTATTCACTCTCCCATTTTATTTGAAGACTTGTTTCTTTCCAATTGTAGTAAAATAACGTCTTGATATAATTCTCTTCCGTTATTGTTTGATTCAATAATTTTTGGAATTGCTACTATTGTAAAATTACGAAAAACCCCTCACCTCAATTCTTGTGGCTATTTTCATTCTTACTATTTAGTTATCAATTTGCGAAAAAAACTGCACTTATTTTCTCCAAGAACTCCATTTCGCAGCATTGTGATGGGATTTTTTAGCGATCTCACACAATTCAAAATATGTATATTGATATTACAACTTTTAATTAATTTCGTGAGTTTTTATTCATGTTACAAATGATTCGATTTCCACGAAATTCTGATTTTATTTATTCATTTTTGTATCTTTACTATTATACCAGTCCCATTTTTGGAATCGGATTACTATTTTACAAGTTGTTAGGATGAATCGTGGCAAATGGCTAGAGGTTTCAATAATTTCAAGACTTAGTGATTTCCTTTGAAAATTAAATTATTTAAGGTTCACTGGTCGCAAGGAGTTTCGAATTTGACCACATGTTCTTCACCATTGATTCCAACCTAATCGTTCAAGATCATTTCGGCTGAAAATTCTTCAATTGAAGATATTTTGACGAAACGATAAAAATCGTTTCGAATCCACAACAACAAGAATACTCCCCGATCTCCGACTCCTTTATGGACATGAATCAACCTTGAAAAACCAAGCCACCTGCATCCAATATATGAATATTGAATTTCATATATTCACTTCACCTACTCACCTCCGAAATTTGGCAACACCGCCGGAGGTTATAACGTTCACACTACAAGAAATATAAGCGGAGGCTACAGCGCCTCGATTGTTCAAACAAAATTTTTTCAGCAAAAATGTTTTCCCCTCTCTCGGTAATTTTGTTCTTTGGCTTCCCCTCTCCATATATCAACAAAAATTTTTCCATTGAGACTACTCCTTCACCCGGAGGTGAGGTCGCCCAGTCTACTTAACGGAGGTCACAGCTTAACAGGGGTTCATATATATATATATATATATATATATATATATAGTCCAGATTTTTTTACACTTGGAATAACACACATGTTACCGAAGGGAAATAACACCACAGACCCCAAAAAATACCGACCGATCACATGCCTTCCAACTATTTATAAAATTTTGACAGGGGTACTGACAAGCCAGATCCGGAAGCATGTGAATAAAAACCACATATTAGCACGAGAACAGAATGGTTGTCGCGGAAATGCCCGTGGATGTAAAGAGCTTTTGATCACTGACCTCATAATAACCAAACAGGTCAAGAAAAAACAAAGGAATATTTCGGTGGCGTGGGTCGACTACAAGAAGGCCTTCGATTCCGTTCCACACTCGTGGCTCATAAAAACGTTGGAATTATATGGAATAACAAAACCGGTCATCACTCTCTTAAAACATCTAATGAAAACATGGCGCACGCAGCTGGTGGTAGATACAAAAGAAACAAACTATAAAACCGCCGAAATCAAAATCAAGAGAGGTATTTTCCAGGGGGATACGTTAAGCCCTCTTTGGTTCTGTCTGGCACTGAACCCCCTGAGTGGATTACTGAGAAACCATATCTATGGATATATTGTTCAGAAGGCGCGTAACATAAAAATCAACCACCAGTTGTACATAGATGATCTCAAGCTCTATGCCGCCAATGAGGAACAACTTAAAAAGCAACTGAGAATAGTGGCAGCGTTCTCTGAGACGATAGGAATGGAGCTGGGGATAGATAAATGTGCCGTTGTACATGTGAAGAGAGGCCGAGTGCAGGAGGGAGAGGGCTTATCTGTGATGGAGGACCTTACTATACCGAAACTGGGTACGCAAGAGTCTTACAAATACCTCGGAGTACAGCAGGCCCTAGACATCAAGACAGCTGAAATGAAGAACATCTTTAAGGAAAAATTTTTCAGTAGACTAAAAAAGGTACTTCAGAGCAAGCTAAATTCGAAAGCAATGTTTGACGCTATAAGTATATGGGCAATACCTTGCATAACTTATTCTTTTGGAGTGATCAGATGGTTCGATACGGAACTGAGAGATATGGACCAAAAAGTAAGAGCGCTACTCACCAGACACGGCATTCACCATCCGCATGCGTCTATGAATAGGTTGTATGTCCCAAGGCATGCTGGAGGAAGGGGGCTTCAAAATCTGGAAATAATACACGGCAGAACAGTTCGCACCATGAGAGAATATTTTCTCAATAAAAACTCACCTTTCGACCAAGCAGTATGTCAGGAAGATCAAAACCTCAGTCCGTTGAACTTGGCAGGCCAGATAGAACCAGCGCGACTTACCACCGAAGAACTCCTCCGGGACTGGCATAGCAAGGCACTGCATGGGAGATATCCTGGATGCCTGCAAAGTAATCATGTAGATAAGACGGAATCACTTACTTACCTTAAAGCAGGCTACTTGTTTCCTGAAACAGAAGGCAGATTAGTCGCCATCCAAGATCAAGTGGTTCCGACAAGATCATACATTAAGAACATCACCGGGCGGAACATACCAACTGATAAATGCAGGAAGTGCTCCCAGGGAACTGAATCCATACAGCATGTTACGTCGTCATGTCCTGTGTTGGCCCCGGTTGATTACACACAGCGGCACAACGCGATGGCTAGAGTTTACCATCAGGCAATTGCCAAGAAATGCGGCTTGATAAAAAAGTCAGTGAAGCCCTTCGAATACCAGCCAAGTACCATACTGGAGAATGAAAGCTATAGACTCTATTGGGATAATCTCATTACAACGGACCGGGCAATCAAGCATAACAGACCTGATATTTTACTCTTTAATAAAAAAAACCGTACAGTGGACATCCTGGACGTTACTATCCCGGCCGACGACAACATATCCAAGGCGTTTGTCGAAAAACTGACGAAGTACCACGATCTGGCGTTCGAGATGAAGACAATCTACCGCCTGAAGTCGACATCTATATTGCCGCTGATTATATCAACGAATGGGCTGGTGGAGAGACATCTTGTCGAAAACACCCTAAGATTGGGTCTGGAAAGGGAGCTGATAAGTACAGCTCAGAAAGAAGTTATCCTAGCAAATACTAGGATAGTGAGGAAGTTCCTAACATCCCTCTGAAACGGCCTTGGCAGAAAATGTGCCCGGCCGGTCAGAGTTTCCTACCCTAGATGGTGATTATTTAAAAAAAAAAAAAAAAAAAAAAAAAAATATATATATAGTCGAGGTTCAATAGGACCTACACAAAACAATCCCGCTTCAACCCGTGCACGTAGGCAGCATTGGACTAGAACAATGAACTTAAGTCTGATCAATGCATATTACAAAGTTACCGAAGGAGAAACGCAGACAAAGAAGTACGCGGCCAAACTAGTGGAACTCTGGACAGAAAACTACCCAGACAAGAAATTCACCGGCAAACATTTGGTCGCACAGGTCAAGAACATAAAGACGAGAAAGCTTCTCTCCCCAGACGAACTCGAGATGATGAAGGCTGATTCGATCAGAAAATCACCAGTCAAGGCAATCAACAACATAAGAAGGAGCATCCACCGAAGAAGCCTGAACCTACAACAACAAGACAGCTCACAACAACAACAAGAAAGCCACACACAACGACAAGAAGAAACAAATATATACAACCACAGCACGAACAAACTGATTACGACGAGACAACCCTGGGGATTCTCACTATGTTCCAGGCAGCTGACCTAGAATGGGATGGAGTAGAGATAACTCGACAACCCAGAATCACCAAACTGAGCAACAGTAGAGATACCACCATAATGATGAAAACCATTGACGAAGCCCTTGACAGGACATTTAGCCACTCGACCTACTTGGGAGACTTGTGCCACAAGGTATACTGTGCGGCCACCGTAGCCAACATGATTCAGCCAACGAAGACAACAAACCCCAAAATAACGCACCAACAACGAAACAACAAACCCCCATGGGAGGAGAGAATCGAAAAGAAGATCACGAACCACCGACGAGACATAGGAGTCATACACAGCTACCTGAACACCACGAAACCATCCAAAAAACTCGAGAAGAAAGTCCAGAAGTACGCAAATAGAAAAAAACTGAAGAAAAGCGATCACAAATACCACGAACACCTGAAAGTACACATGGAGACCATGAAGCAGAGGATCGCAGCCTTGGGGAGCCGAATGCGAAGATACCATAAAAGAACCCAGAGACACCGGGAAAATAACCTTTTCACGAACAACCAGAAAGAGTTCTTTAGAGGCCTTGATCAACAGCTAAAACATCCCGAAGATACCCCTCCGAAACCAACAGAGATGCAAGAATACTGGTCGAGTATTTGGTCACAAAGTGAAGTGCACAACAAGGAAGCCCCGTGGATAAGAACTTTAATCGAAGAACAAACTGAACTGAGAGAAATGGCGCCAATGACAATAACAGAAGGAGACGTCAGTAACACTATTCGCAGAACGAAGAACTGGACCACCCCGGGAGTTGACAGCATTCATAATTATTGGTGGAAGTCTCTCAGGTCAACACATAAAGTGTTAGCCAGACTTTTCCAGGAGTCGCTGCGGAACCCGGAGGCAATCCCAAAATATTTCACCCATGGTGCGACCTGCATGCTTCACAAAACAGAAAAACTGTCTGACCCTAAAAACTACAGACCAATCACCTGCCTTCCATCAGCGTACAAGATTTTAACTTCTACAATAGGTTTCAAAATAGTCACACACTTAAAGAACAACAAATTACTAGCCTGGGAACAAAATGGCTGCAACAAGAACGGCAGAGGAGCTAAGGAACTCCTTGTTATAGACAATGCGATCACGAGACAGGCAAGGAAAAGGTTGAAAAACCTATCCATGGCTTGGATAGACTATCGCAAGGCTTTCGATTCCGTCCCTCACTCCTGGCTGCTCCAAGTGCTTCAGATATATAAAATCAACCCTCAAGCAATCCAACTACTGAAACACCTTATGAACACGTGGCGCACAACCCTGACAGTTAAACACGAAACTGGATCCTACCAAACGGGTGAGATCAGAATAGCAAGAGGAATTTTTCAGGGTGATGGCTTCAGTCCCTCATGGTTCTGTGCAGCCATGAACCCCATCAGTGGTATGCTCAACAAATCAGCATACGGCTACGCCATTGACAGTAGCACTATCCTCTCACATTTGTTCTACGTGGATGACTTGAAGCTCTTCGCCAGGGGACGAAAACAGTTGGAGGGAGAACTGGAGTTGGTAAGGAAGTTCAGCGGGGATATCGGAATGTCGTTGGGGTTGGAGAAATGTGCGGTTGTGGAGGTCAAGAGAGGAAAGATGGTTAGACAACAAAACATCCAACTGAGGGATGGTCGGGAAATAAGAAGTTTAGGAGTTGAGGACAGCTACAAATACTTGGGCATCCAACAAACTTATGAAATACGTCAACAAGAAAATAAACGAGACGCCGAAAGTGAACTCCTCAGAAGAACGCGAAAAGTACTCGGGACACAGCTGTCAGGCAAGAACATTATAACGGCAATCAACATGTGGGCCGTACCAGCATTCACTTATACCGCCGGCGTGCTGTCATGGTCAAAAACAGATCTACAAAGAATTGACCAAAAGATTAGAACAACACTTACCAAGCATGGCGTTCTCCACCCTAATTCAGCCGTGGAAAGAGTATACTTACCCCGAAGAACGGGCGGACGTGGATTGAGCAGTCTAGAGGATACCTGTAAGAGAGAAGAGAAGAACATCATAGACTTCTTTCGCAAGAAGAATAACCCGGTACACCAATGGGTGACTACTTACCAGCACACATCGAATAGAGCAGCAGCATCGCCACCGGAAGAACCTGAAATGGAAAACAGGTTAGAGAACCTCAAACAGAGCTGGCAGTCTAAATCACTTCATGGCAGGTTCTATGCCAGCCTGCAACAGGAAGAAGTGGACATAACCAAATCGCACACTTACCTCATGCAGGGCTATTTGTACCCACAAACCGAGGGAACATTAATGGCGATTCAAGACCAGGTGGTGCCAACTAGAGTGTACGCGAAGCACATTATGAAATTGCAGGTGGAAACAACTAAGTGCCGGCTTTGCAACACCGCGGAGGAAACAATTCAGCATCTCTCTTCAGGATGCTCACAGATAGCTGGTACAAAATACCTGGCCCGGCATAACGAGATGGGGAAGGTGGTGCACCAACTCATATGCCTCCGGGAAGAACTACTACCACACTTCACCCCTCACCACTTGTATAGTCCACAGGCGGTGCTTGAGAATGGCCACACTAAAGTCTACTGGGACCTGACCGTGGTGACCGACAGGGGAGCGGAACACAATAGACCGGACATGGTGGTGTGGAATAAGACCAAGAAAACAGCACATATCATCGACTTTTCGGTGCCTCTGGACAACAACTTGGCGAAGGCATATGGGGAGAAGATCACCAAGTATAACGTTCTCGCCCGTCAGATCAGAGACATGTGGAAGTTGAAGGCAGTCACAATACTTCCCTTGATCATAAGCGCCAATGGGCTGGTCCACCGAAAAAGTTCCGCACACATAGACGAACTTAACCTGCCTCCAAACACAATAGCATGGATGCAGAAGGCCGTGATACTGGGAACGGTCGGCATAATCCGACAGGTTATCTATCCCTATTGAGTAACTAGCAAGGTTGCCCTTGACTCATGAGTCCGGGTAGCATTTTTCCGTTCCCTATACAGTCAGCGCGACAGGTCGCTCTCACCGTATAGGAAACGGAATGCACGATGGAACACTCCGTTCCCTAGCAGATATGCGCGATGTGCTCACTGCCCTAGTCTTCTGGGTGCCGATGGGACAAATTGCAAATTATTAATAAAGTTTTCTTACTTTCTGTATAGGGTATTAGGTAGAGTCTACCACATTTTTCCTCTGTGAACATTTTGTAGTCGCGGTTTTTTTTTCAGCAAACCTCTAGTAAGTCGACCATATTTTCATTTTTTTTTAATCATACGTAGGCACTCTTTTTTTGTAAAATGCAATCATAAAAACAATCTGGAAAAAATGAGAAAACATGATTGTCTACCAATATAAACATGACTGAAAATCGCATTTTTTTAATTATCAATACACTCCTGATTTTTTCAGAATCGGTTGATATAACCATATGAAATATGAAAATGCAATTGTCCGACAAAAAAATGTGGCGTTTTTCTTGTCCGACAGATGAAAATCAATGATTTTTTTGAGTTTTTAAAATTTCGGACAAGAATGAATTTATATTTTAGAGAGATTCGTTTCATAGAAAAAACAACTATCCACCATATAAAATGCGGCGAATCCTTAGTCTAGTTGAATATAATGGTTTTGTTTCAGAATCTTTTTTCGATTATTACTGAAATGAAACTATTGAATTTGATTGAAAGTTTTTAATTCAAATTTTTACTGACATTTTTATTCAAATCTAATAAAAAACAATGAAAATACTCCTTCCTCACATTCAATTCGTTGTAACAAGACGAATGGTATCCAGTAAAAGTATCACATCAATCGTCAGGTAAAATGACATCTTTATATTTGTGATTATGATGTTCTCTTGATTCCAAGAATATTTTTTACAGTTAAAGGATGACACTTCCTCCTTTTTCGCTTCAAAGCCACGGATATATTTTAAATGTTTGCACAAAAAACACTCCATCATATTATATCGGCAACAACCAACAACTGAAATTGCCGAACTTTATTCGTCGGACAGCTGGATGATAGTATTCAGCACATCCTTCTTAAATGGTCCTCAAAAAAAAAACAAATGTTTATTTGTAACATGAGGGAAGTTATATCCGATAAATGGATATAGACTATTCATAACCAAATCAGAGCAGTGAATTCTTTAATTTTTGAATGAACGCCACATTTTTTTTGTCAGACAACTGGTGCACTACATTGTATTTTTAAGGTGGAGAGAAAATAAGAAAAAAAGACATTATCGATGGACTATTCTCGTTCCTTCCAGAATTTCTTGAACTAAAATGGATCTCGGTGTAAGGAACTGAATAAAACTCATTGGATTCTAAAGCGACGCTTCGGCGTTATATTTCGCCTTCCTCAGGACACAATAAAATCAAAACTAATTCTTCCATTGAAGAATAAAGGATTTCTCAGGTAAGAGATGAGGGAAATAATGTTCCACAAACAATCTAGTCAGTCTCCGAACAGGGAATTTCTTCTCTGCTTATTTTGTTGAAGATTCGATTATGATTTTTAAAAAATTTTTAATTTTTTCATTGTTTTCACCACAAAGTCACACACATATTTTTAATTTGTTCTGATTTTATTGTAGCATGAGGAAGGCGAAATATAACGCCGAAACGTCGCTTTAGAATCCAAAGAGTTTTATTCAGTTCCTTACACCGAGATCCATTTAAGTTCAAAAAAAGACATTATTCATAATTTTTTCATCCCAAAAAATCTTCGTTTTCCATTTGTCTGACAAGAAAATCGCCACTTTTTTGTCGGACAATTGCTTTTTCATATACTCCATATGGTTGTACCGATTCTGAAAAATTCGTGAGGGTATTAATACTTTGAAAAAATGCGATTTTCAGTCATGTTTATGTTGTTAGACAATCATGTTTTCTCATTTCTCCCAGATTGTTTTTATGATTGCATTTTAAAAAAAGAGTACCTATGTTTGATTCAAGAAAAATGAAAATATGGTCGACTAACGAGAGGTTTGCTGAAAAAAAAACCGTGACTACAAAAATGTCCACAGAGGAAAAATGTGGTAGACTCTACCTAATAAAGCTATACAGAAAGTATGAAAATCTTAATCATAATTTGCAATTTGTCCCATCGGAACCCAAAGACTAACAGGGCAGTGAGCACATCGCGCATATCTGCTAGGAAACGGAGTTTTCCATTGTGCACTCCGTTTCCTATACGGTGAGAGCGACCTGTCGCGCTGACTGTATAGGGAACGGAAAAATGCGTCCGGGTAACCTGGTGAACCCCACAACTGTGTGAAATTAAAAAAAAAAATATATATATATATATATATATATGTATACAGGGTGGCCATTTGAAAACGAAACAGACGAGATTACAGACGAAATACATTTTTTCGATAGAAATGCTCGGACAGGTCGATTTCTGTTTCGAGGGGGACAACTTGAGATGTAGGTTACGGACGCATAGCGCTTCAACCCTTGCTGCTACAACCCCCACCCCCAATTTTTGAATTTGGAAGATGGGGTGAGTGATACCTCAGTTCAAAGGTATTTTTATACTGAGTTCAGCACAGTCATGGTTTTTTTATTTAATGCGTTAGTTCTTGAAATATTCATGCGTTAGTTAATTTTATCACTTAAATTAATTTTTTGCGAATAATTGACATTTCGTGCTTCCGAAACACCAAAATTTCCGTACTTGTATTTGAAATTGCAAAACATCTACCACTGGGCAAATGAAGTCATACCGTACGTGTTAATGCTACTAGGGTCAGATGTTCGACTAGCTGTTTTATTCACTGAAATCATTCTCCAACTGTACGGTATCAGAACGATTTGAAGTATTGATCTAAGAAATAAGACTTTTCAAAGTAAAGTAAATAATTTATCAAAAACTCACATCAATTAATTAAATATTCAAATTGTTCATCATTAGCTTCCATACAATGAAATAAGTTTTGTTCGAAACGATGGCGCACATTTTGCAGCATTTCTGGAGTGATTTGACGACATTCGTTCACTATACGTCTTCTTAAACCTTCTATGGAATCGGGCTGTGTAGAGTAAATTTTACTCTTCAAGTGGCCCCAAAGAAAGAAATCTAGTGGTGACAGATCTGGCGATCTGGCTGGCCATTCAGTGGGACCCCTTCTTCCAATCCACCGATTTGGAAATCTTTGATCCAGATATTCTCGAACTGGTAAGGCGTAGTGTGGAGGAGCTCCATCCTGCTGAAACACAATCTGATCTTCCACATAATTTCTAGCATTGTTTTCAATAATTTCCGTCAAAATTGGATCAATGTGATTTTCCAATAAGTCCAAATACATATCTCCAGTAAGATTACCAGGTAAAAAGAACGGGCCGACAATGTTGTCACCAAATATTCCAGCCAAAACATTGAGTTTTTGTGGTTGTTGAGTATAAACTTCGTGGAACAATCTCGGATTAGCATCGGCCCAATAACGACAATTGTGTCGATTTAATGTGCCGTTTAGAAAGAACGAACACTCATCGGAGAAACAAACATTGTACAGATAATTGGGATTAGCAGTTACTCGTTCACTCATTGTATCACAAAATTCAACACGACGGTCAAAATCATCTTCGTTTAGTGCGTGTGAAAGATGGATTTTGTAAGGATGGAATTTATGATGCTTCAAAATATTTGCAATTCCAGTTCGTGTAAAACCAGATTCATGTGCTAGCTGCCTCGTACTCGTCATTGGATTCAGAGCAATCTGTCCAAGAACAGCTACTTCAGCTGCTTCATTTCTTTCCATGTTTCGTTTTTTATTAGCCACGGACCCGGTTTCTTGAAACTTTGACACTGATTCCAAAACATACTTCCTATTAACATGTTTATCTAAATGTCGTTGATTGAAGAATTCTGCGGTTCTATTCGCACATTGATTGTTTGCAAAAAAAAGTGAAATTATTTCCACCCGCTCTGCAATTGAATAAACCATGTCGAACAATGAATTAGAACACATACAAGTCTCGATTCAAAACTAAGAATAATTCGCATGTCAAAGAACCAGTAAGCCAACTTAATGATCTGTTCGTAATAAATAAAAAATTATCGATTCTCATTTTTTTGAAAAAGATATGAATTCAATATTCAACAAAATGAAAACATTATTGAAGCCAACTGAGAAAACACTTCATAATTAAGTCGGAAATCGTTTCACGAATTGGGACTGGAATATTTCTGTGGCATCATTAATGATTTGATTTTCTTACCTGGTAATCTGTTTAGAGATATGTACGTATTTGGACTTTTTGGAGATTTCTATCGATCAAGTGTTACCGCATGTTATTGGAAATACTGCAAATTATATCGAAGATAATTTAGATTGAGCTCCTTCGCAATACGCTTTGTTTGTTCGACATCTTGATTAAAGATTTCTATGTCAGTGGATTGGAGGAAGGAAGCCACAGTCATGGTTGTTTTGAAGCTCAAAATGTCGATTTCTCACAAAAAAACACTACAAGTGCCATGGAAACACCACTTCATTTTCAAATACTTAGTTAAGAATATTTCGAGAACTAATGCATAAAATGAAAAAAACAATTACTGTGCTGAAATCAGTATAAAAATACCTTTCAAATGAGGTATCACTCACCCCATCTTCCCTATTCAAAAATTGGGGGTGAGGGTTTTAGTAGCAAGGGTTGAAGCGCTATGCGTCAGGTAGATGTCTTCCAAACTACTCAGTCCTCGACCACCTTCCTTCCGCGGCAAGTATAGTCTCTCGATTGCCGAATTTGGGTGAAGCATGCCGTTCTTCGTCAAGGTAGTTCTGATTTTCCTGTCTAGTCTTTCTAAGTCTGTTCTAGACCAGGTAATAACTCCAGCTGTGTAAGCAAATACTGGCATTGCCCAGATGTTCACGGCCTCCATTTTGTTTCTTGCTGACAACTGTGTTTTCATTATTCGGCGTACTCTGCCCATGAGCTCATTCTCAGTTTCCCTCTTGTTTTCTGGCTGCTTTATTTCAAAGGTTTCCTGGATACCCAAGTATTTATATGTCTCTGCTTCTCCAAGTGTGTTTATTGTCGCTCCGTCCAGCAAAGTTAGCTTTTCCCCTTCCTCCAATTTACCGCGCCTAACGTTGATCACACCACATTTCTCTAACCCGAATCTCATTCCTATGTCCTCGCTAAACATCCTAACCAACTCTATCTGTCCCTCTAACTGTTTTTTCCCTCTGGTGAATAATTTGAGGTCGTCCAGGTAAAATAGGTGACTCAGTTTATTCCTTGCGTCCAGTGAATAGCTGTATGCAGATCTGTTCAGTATATTGCTCAGAGGGTTCAGTGCGAGACAGAACCAATGTGGGCTCAGTCCATCTCCCTGGAATATTCCTCGTTTGATTTTTATTTCTGAGGTTCTGTAGGAGGTTGATTTGTCTCTCCATGTCAGCGAAGTGCGCCATGTTGACATAAGGTACTTTAGCAGTTGTATTACCCCAGGATGGACTTTATAGATTTTAATATATATATATATATATATATATATATATATATATATATACACATGCTAAACAAACTACTTTTTGAGTCGACACCAATAAATAATGAGAATACAACATCAAGACAACGAGATATTGATGAACCAACTAAGTATGGAAGTATATTAAACATAAGAGGTCTATCTGGTAAAATCAAGCATTGCCTAGGAGATGAAAACCTGAAAATAGCAACGTACAACTCAAAGACACTTTTCACCCTTTTCACCCTTTTCTCCAAGTTGAAAGACCCCACACCAAAACTTTTCAACTCCAACATCATTTATAAAATTAATTGCTCTGACTGTGATTCTTCCTACATAGGACAAACCCAATGGTTAAAAAACAGAATCAACATACATAAAAGTGATGTCAGAAAAAAGAACATGAGATGTGCATTAACGAAGCACTCCCTTGAAGAAAATCATCAAGTGGATTTTGACCACCCAGAAATTGTAGACAAGAGTTCAAAGTATAACAAAAGACTAATATTGGAAATGATTCACATACAAAAACATGATAACACGATAAATAAGAAATCAGATGTCCAGAACTTGAGCAACATTTACACGTACCTATTATCCAGAGACCATAAAAGATCAACTGAAGATGAAGAACAATCCTCTGTGATCACGTCATAGTTCAATGTTCCTAACCTAAAATGTAAACCCGGTTAAAACTTTCCTGAAAAAACATTACATCTCTAATTTTTAATAGTAATCAAAGTCATCATTGAATCTTTTTATTTAAAATCAGAAAATTGGCATAGTCTCACATTCTGTAAGTTGAATATTGTATCTAGTTTAACTTTCACACTATTATCTGTTCATATTGTAGTCGCCCTGAGGAAGAGAACAAAAAGTTCTCGAAAGCTTGGCATGGAATAAAGAGAACATCAGAATTTCCAATTTTTTTTGTCAGTCGAAATTCCCTGAAATAAACCCAATCAAATATAGTACGACTGTGATTGAAAAACTATTATATATATATATATATATATATATATATATATATATATATATATATATAGTTATTAATGGTCATTGTCACCTCCAAAATATAAACTCAACAAGCGTTGTCACCTCATATATAACGCTCTCACCTCCGAAATCGGAGGTCACAACGTTTTGCCTTGTTTCTTAGCTTGTTAGACTCAGGAGACTTCAGGGATCAACATATCAAAAAATCGTTTTGAGGTCAGAACGCACCATATTTCTGTACTGTACAATCTTTTAGTTCAGCTATATACCACCAGCGCTAGTGCGCCGTCCTATATATGGAGAAATAAGTCGAAGAGACATTCAGTTCGTTGTCACCTCCATAAATGGCAACACTGTAAACCATACTCGTACGGAGCAGGTGCATAAAAAAGTGTATCAAAACAACATCTGGCATTCTTTCGAACCATAAAATCGTCTGGTTGATGTAATATGAATCGTTTGTTAAAAGTTCGGAGGTCGATATTTCTGACCCGACTATAAGATAACTAAAAAAATGTGCAAACGGAACATTTGTTATTGTCGTTGTTAAAAGCTTCATTAGGTTCTTTCTTCTTTTATGTTGCAAGATTACCAGAGTTTGTCTAAAAATAAAAAAATTGCATATACCAGATTTCATTGAAATACACTAGTACGACTGAATACAGTATATTTTCCCCGAAACTGAATTACGAGCCGGTTTTCTAATGACGTTTATTTTTTTTCACCTACACGAATTGAGTTTTTTAGTTCTTAGGGCCTAACGAAATCATCCCAAAAAATAATTATAAATTCTTATCCTTATACATTGCACCAATATTTAGACGATATACGAACTGGAGCTTCGTCGTCAAAGGTGAATAGTCCTACATAATTTCTCCGTTTCGTCGAATTTCGAAAAAGGAAAAACCTTTGTGACTGATTGCATTTTAAAAGTTTTCTTTTAAGATAAACTGCGAACATTTCTCCACAGAAACAGATTCAAGAGAAAGGTGGAATCACCCTTCTTAAACAGGTTCCTTGAAAAAAGTTGGAGTCTTTCAATAATGAACACTTAATAAGAAATAATTCTATTCGTATGTTGATCATAACATAAGCATTAGGTTTTTTTAGTAACATATTTTTCAAGATATATGAAAGTTTGCCTCTCGAGAGCAGAATAATTTCCGAAAGAAAGTACTTGAAGATTCGAAATTCACGAAGCGGCTTTATTTGCGAGCATCACTGTTGACAGTGATCTCGTCCGTGATTCCGACCTCAATATCTTGAAATTCTTTCGATAATCGCTAGAAATTTTCGAGGTTCTGGATATGTAATACATGGGCTTCCAAGTTCCTACCTCGAACGTCGAAGGGTAGTCTAGATAGACCATACACGGGACTCTTTTCGAGCATTCGTGCGATGCTGGATGCCCGAAAGTCCCGTAGAGAGTCCTCGTCAGTGGCCTACATTAGGTTATGAATTTATTGGGATGAAGGAATGAGGATATTTAGAATAGATTTTATACCGAAGCGAAACGAATGACTAAAACCATCTCTTAAATGTTTTTTTTTTAATTTTCGAGGGGTGTTCTTTCAGTTGTTCTTAGTGACCAAGTTACTTTTTTTGCATTTATAATACCGGCCTCCCACTTCTGAAACGAATTGACAAAATTAATATTTATTCCCGTTGCTGTTGGAAAAATACACAAAGTAAAAAGCCGTTGAAAAGAAGAATCAGTGAGCTTAAAGTTCAAAATTATTAGAAGAGTTATGAAATTCAAAAGCTGTCAAAAGGGGAATGGTATTGAAAAAGAATGTCACTTAATTGAAATCTATGTGCGATATACGAAAGACAAGAATAAGAATCATCGTTGCTCGGAAAAATTTATGACAGTAAAAGTATGATTGAAAGACTGTTCGAAAAATTAAGTGGGCAGAATTCCTTCGAAAATTACGTTCAATAAATAAGATCACCCCACATTTTTTTTAAAGGATATAGTTACATCAGAACTAAATTAGGGTATAGTTATATCAGAACTAAATTAGAGAATAGTTTACAACATCCAATAACCCTGTCCAAATGATGATTCAGTTTGTGATAACAGAAAGTATTCCGTTTGGAATATCCCTTCTTTATCCTAATGAATAAGAAAATGAGATGCTTAGCAATATATGTCGATATAAATTGAATTCTTATATACAATCCGCATTCCCTCAGTTACCCGCCCAATATTATTTTGAGCTATTGGTTGAACGAATTTATAAATATGACATTCTTTTGGTTATGATATTTTATAGTATATTGTTCAATGAGCGGTAATGTAAGTCATAACACACGCAGATCAATTTTGCACAGGCGAGGGGTGTAATTCATCAAGTGTGTTATGACCATTTCCGCGAATTGAACACTATACTTTACCTTCGACTTCTTCAGTGAAATTCGAATCAATCAGCATTTTCAAAATTGACAACAGTTGTCAAAAGCGATTTCTGTGGTCGAAAATCTAATCGATATCGAATACCGTAGAAAACGTCAAAAATTCACGTTTTCCAAATGCAATTTTTGGATATTCAGACCTAAGAAAATGTAGAAATGGATGGCGAGAACGTTACCTTGATGTCTGAAATAGAGTTCCCAAACGATTCGACTTTCTTATTCATTTCGTAAGCTGCATTTTTCCTATTTGTATTATAGTGAGTTATAGGCGTGAGTTATTATTACCTCACACTATTGGTTTATGGAGATTTACAGATCAAAATGAGTTGAATAATGAATATATTATTCTATGGGAGTAGATAAAGATTATTATGTCTCTCCGTAAGTCCTTTATAACAATTACATATTTCCATGCATCAAATAAATGATGATTCTTTATGGCGAGTATTGTATCTATTCAAAAGCTGCACTTATACCAATTAATTATTCACTCTCCCATTTTATTTGAAGATTTGTTTCTTTCCAATTGTAGTAGAAGAACGTCTTGATATAATTCCCTTCCGTTATTGTTTGATTCAATAATTTTTGGAATTGCTACTATTGGAAAATCACGAAAAACCCCTCACCCCAATTTCTGTGGCTATTTTCATTCTTACTATTTAGTTATCGATTTGCGAAAAAAACTGCAGTTATTTTCTCCAAGAACTCCATTTCGCAGCATTGCGATGGGACTTTTTTTAGCGATCTCACACAATTCAAAATATGTATATTGATATTACAATTTTTTATTAATTTCGTGAGTTTTTATTCATGTTACAAAAGATTCGATTTCCACGAAATTCTGAATTTAGGTTATAGTTCCCCAAAATGAAACCTTCGATTTATTCATTTTTGTATCTTTATTATTATACCAGTCCCAGCTTTGGAATCATATTACTATTTTACAAGTTGTTGGGATGAATCGTGGCAAATGGCTAGAGGTTTCAATAATTTCAAGACTTATTGATTTCCTTTGAAAATTAAATTATTCAAGGTTCACTGGTCGCAAGGAGTTTCGAATTTGCCCACATATTCTTCACAATTGATCCCAACCTAATCGTTCAAGATCATTTCGGCTAAAAATTCTTCAATTGAAGATATTTTGACGAAACGATAAATATCGTTTCGAATCCACAACAACAAGAATACTCCCCGATCTCCGACTCCTTCATAGACATGAATCGACCTTGAAAAACCAAGCCACCTGCATCCAATATATGAATATTGAATTTTATATATTCACTTCACCTACTCACCTCCGAAATTTGGCAACACCGCCGGAGGTTATAACGTTCACACTACAAGAAATATAAGCGGAGGCTACAGCGCCTCGATTGTTCAAACAAAATTTCTTCAGCAAAAATGTTTTCCCCTCTCTCGGTAATTTTGTTCTTTGGCTTCCCCTCTCCATATATCAACAAAAATTATTCCATTGAGACTACTCCTTCACCCGGAGGTGAGGTCGCCCAGTCTACTTAACGGAGGTCACAGCTTAACAGGGGTTCATATATATATATATATATATATATATATATATATATATATATTATTACGCAATAGTTAAGGTAGCATTCCTTAATAGAAATATGATATAGCTTTTAGTCAGCATTTTCCATTAGATGGACAGTTCGCTTCGCATTAGAATAATAATTCAATTCATTGTTAACTAGACTTCGATAGAATAAACTTGCTTCAAAGATTCCTTTGTTTTTTTAAAAAAGTGATTTAAGAGAGGAACAAAATAATTGGCGACGAGGATGGGATGTTGCTAGTGTGTTAAGGCAAGATCAGAAAGACGTTAAATTCTTAAGAAGAAAAAACCGATCCAGATCCAAGAGGCACACGTGGAATTCATTCCTTTGAGTAACAACCGAAGAAGAGAAGCACAGGTACGACGTGAACCAAAGGAAACACCGAGCACCCGATTCAAACAAATGCAGTGATCGACCAGCCAAGAAGAGTTGTTGAATCCCAGACCGAAGAGGTAGAGAACCAACCCCGACTGGAGCGACGCGAGCATCCCCTCACGAATCACCCTGTGGAGTTTGGACGTAGCACCCCAAGCACCAGGTTCAAACAAAAGGTCAAAAAACAGAGTAAGTGGAGAATCTCGTTTAACAATCCCAGTTTTTCCTATCCCTGGCCCAAAAGGTAGAGAAAGAAGTGAAAATCACAAAAAAATTTAATTTAAATTAATTCTTTTTCAATTTTAAAGAAAAATTGATTCCTTAATAAATAAATTCGATTCTTTGAAAATCGATTTCCCGAAAAAGTCAAAGAAAATGGCAACCCAAGGTAATTCAAATACAACCCAAGGTAATTCATCAAATTCTAACACAATAATTGTAGATTTGAATACAGTAAAGTATTTTGGAGAATTACTCCCTAGATTTAACGGTAATTCTCATGAATTACAGACCTTTTTAATAGAAGTTGATACTTTCATGAACCAATTCGGAAGTACAAATAATGTATTGATAAATCAATATTGCTTCGCCATGGTAAAATCAAAATTAATAGATCATGCAAGAACCGTTGTATACTCTGGACCAAGTTGCAGTAATTGGACTGATTTAAAACAATTATTGAATAATAAATTTGGTTTCAAAATTAATTTTGATGTATTGCAAAGCGAATATCAATATATGAGAAAACGTGCTAAAGAATCGTTATCTGAATTTATTGACAGAGTTAAACAGACCAAATTACAATACGATTATCAAATTCAACTGATAGGACTGAGTCCCACAGAATTAAGAGTTTACAGAGATTTATCAGATAAAATCGGTAACACGGTCTTATATAATAATGTTGATGAAAATTCTCGAAATCTCTTGGATTTACAACCCCAACCGTTTGACGAAACATGTAAATTATTAGAAAATCGCGAAATTAAGAGACAGCAATTATATTTGCAGCCATTTCCGAGAATAACACCTACAATTCAAATTCAAAATAATATACCACATACGTTTACTAAAAATGAAATGCCCTCTACCAGTCAAATCAATAATTTTCCGTCACAACCTATTCAATTAAAATTCAATCCCAAAAAGCAGGAAACAAAATTCACTACCAATAGTCAAGTGTTTGGTAAACCAAAAGATGTTTTCAAGCCAAGGCCCAATGCGCAAATTAATTACCCAAAACCCGAACCAATGTCGATAAGAACTAGAAATTATCCGGTTAAAAGACCTGCAAGTACCCAATTTAGACAGGAACCGCCGAACAATCGGCATTTTTTCAAAAGAACAGGTCCCCCTGATTTTTATTCAGAAGAACTTACAAACACAGAAGAAGTTCAAGTTGAAAATGATGAACAGAATGAGGAATTTGAATTTAATTATAGCGAAGACCCAGAAAATGAAGATTTTAGCCCATTTGAGAATGAAACGGAAAATTTTCCAACAGAAGCCCTTCAAAATTACAAGACCTAAATTTCAATATGGATCATTTAGCCACTTTACCATATTTAGAATTAAATGACCCTCCTATAAAATTATTGATAGATTCCGGAAGTTCCATGTGCATTATCGATCCAGCAGTAGCTTTCAATTTATTTCCCGAAAACATTTATGAAGAACGAACAGATTTCAAGACAGCTATCGGAAAAGATTTCAGCCGATATAAGGTAGAATTTCCCCTTACATCTTTCGGATTTGATAACACCTATCCATTTGTAATCTATAAATTTCACACTCAGTACGATGGTGTTATAGGCGCAAATTTGTTGAAAGACTTAGAGCTAAATTTTGATTGGCAAAATCAGGAATTGAGTAACAATGTCAAAACTCAGAAATTTTATTTTCAACAAACTCATCCTAATGTAAAACTTCCCGTCAAGTTAGATCATCTTGACCAGAATCTTAAAAATCAACTCACTAAAATTTTACAAAGTAATAAAGAGGCTTTACAACTTCCAGATCAACCCTTAAATTTCACGAATAGAATCAAACATAATATCAGAACAATGGACGATAACCCCGTATATGTCAGACGTTACAGATATCCAGAGGTTCATAAACAAGAGGTGAAAGATCAAGTGCAAGATTTATTGAACAAAAATATCATAAGACCTAGTAACTCTCCATGGTCTTTTCCAATAGTTATGGTTCCCAAAAAATCAGATCAATCTGGAAAACAAAAATGGCGAATGGCCATTGACTTTCGAAAATTAAATGAAAAAACCATTGATGACAAATTTCCGATACCAAATATCGATGAACTTTTAGATCAATTAAAAAACGCGAAATATTTCAGTGCATTAGATTTAGCCAGCGGTTTCCATCAGATAGAGTTAGACCAAGATTCAATCGAAAAGACAGCATTCGCAACAGACGAAGGTCATTTCGAATTTCTAAGAATGCCGTTCGGACTGAAAAACGCTCCGTCGACTTTCCAACGGGTAATGAACCAAATTCTCAGACCAGTAATAAACAGAATTTGCGTTGTGTACATTGATGATATTTTAATTTTTTCAGACACACCCGAAAAACATCTTGCAGATATTCAAACCGTTTTACAGCTTTTGAGAAAGGAAAACTTGAAGATTCAATTAGATAAGTCATATTTTTTCAAGAAAGAAGTCGTGTTCTTAGGATTCAAAATATCGGAAAGAGGTGTAGAACCGAATCCCGAAAAAATTGACGTAATCAAAAATTTTCCTCTTCCAAAATCAGTCAAAGAAATTAAGTCATATTTAGGTATGATCGGATATTACCGAAAATTCATACAAAACTTTTCCAAATTAACAAAACCAATGACTAAATATTTGAAAAAGGACAACAAATTAGATATTAATGATACGGAATATATTGAGGCATTTAATTGCACCAAAAATATGTTAATTAATTATCCAATATTACAATATCCTGACTTCGAAAAACCATTTGTATTAACGACAGAATCTTCTCAATACGCTATAGGAGCAATATTATCACAAGGAACACCCCCTAATGACCTGCCAATAGCATACGCAAGTAGAACATTGTCAGAGGCAGAAATAAAATATTCTACAATCGAAAAAGAGTTACTCGCAGTAGTGTGGGCTACGAAACATTTTAGGCCTTATTTGTTTGGTAGAAAATTTACAATTTTCACAGACCATAGACCTCTTACATGGCTTTTCTCATTAAAAGATGCATCATCACGTCTCATGCGATGGAGAATTAAATTAGAAGAATTCAATTTCGAAATTAAATACAGAAAAGGCGCAAATAACAATGCGGATGCTATATCACGAATTAAATTAGAAGAATTAAATATAAACGAAGATTCCGACGACGATTTACAATCAATCATACCACAAATATCACATGAAGAGCTGGAATTAACCCAAAAAGAACTTGAAGATTTAACTCAATCATGTTTACCAGATCGAGATACAGAATCTACAGTTCACAGTAATATAGAAGATCCTATTTTAGAAATTCCCTACTCAGAACGTACATTAAATACGAATATGAATCAAATCGTTTTTCAAAAAGCCAACAATTTCAAAGTAGAAAGATTGAAACTACATAAAAACAGTCGTTTGAGAATTATTGTTTCAATCAACGACCCGGAAGATTTTTCCAAATTCCTGAAAGAATACATCAAACCGAAATGTCAATACGGTATCCATTTTAAACAAAAAGAATTAGAGTCACCATTTATAACGTTCGCGCAAAATTTGTTCAAAGCTAAAGCGTTTTTATTCAAAATTCATAATATATTCGTAGAAGATATAGAAGCAGAGGAAGATCAACAAAAAAAGATCAAACTCTTTCATGAAACTAAAACGAAACACCGAGGTTTTCACGAAAATATAGAAAGCTTGAAGAAAAGGTTTTATTGGCCAAAAATGGACAAAGATGTACAAGCATACATAAATTCGTGCGAAATATGTCAGACACAAAAATACGAAAGACAACCGAACAAACTCATTTTCAAAAGTAACCCGGTTGGCGAACGACCTTTCTCACATTTATACATCGATACAATCGTTATGGAGAGAACACCTTGCTTAACAATCATAGATTCTTTCTCTAGACACGGTCAATGTTATGTTTTGAAAACAAAAACTGCCATAGAAATTGCGAATCAACTAACTCAGTATTTTTCAAATCATGGAATCCCAGAAAAAATAACGTTTGATAACGGCACAGAATTCAAAAATCAAATTATTCAAGATTTGGGAGAAACCCACAAAATTGCCCTTCATTATATAACAAATTATAACCCCACATCTAACGCATTAGTTGAAAGATTTCACTCAACTTTAATTGAGCAAATAAGAGTAATAGTCGACCAGAATATTTCTTTGGGAGAAAAATTAAATAGAGCTCTCCTGAGCTACAATAATTCTATACATTCATCGACTTCATTTACCCCATTACAAATTATTAAATCAGATATAAATTATAGTGTCCCAGTCGAACGCACCACTCAAGAAAAGATTTCAAATTACATTCAGCAATACCGTGAAAATATGAAGGAAATTTCAGAGCACCTAGGCTCACAGAAAAAGAAACAGGAAGAAAAACTTGACAAAATTAATCAGAATAGAGAACCCGATAAGGAATTAGACGAATCAAAAGCAGCTTATTTGGCTATTCCTAAAGGAGCAAAACTTAACCCAAAATTCAAGAAAACCCAGATTAAAATCATTGATAACGTTTTGATCAAAAATCCTGATACAGGAAAAGTTTATCATAAGAACAAAATAAAACAGAGAAAGTAATAAATTCTTCTTTTCTCTTGCAGGAAAATGCGACCCTGTCTTCCAATTCTAATAATACTATCAATGTTATTTATTCATTCTTCCGTTCAATTGAAATTCATGGAAATCAAACATAATATTCTTCCATTTTACGTAGGAAAAACGTATATAAGCCAATCGAAGCATATGTTGATGTATCATTATAACTTAACAAATTTCAGAGAAATATTACAAGTTCATTCAGTTCTAATTGACCAGATAAATGCAGTCAGTTCAAGTAAAATTTTGAAAACTTATGTGGAAAATGTTAAGCATCAACTTCAGCAAAATCATATAATTTTGGATAACCTGTCAGTTACTAGAAGTAAAAGAGGTTTAATTAACGTAGGTGGACATGTAGCAAAAGTATTATTTGGCACTTTAGATAGTGAAGATGAATCCCTTTATTTGAACTACTTTCAAACCATTCAGAAAGATCTTCAAATTATGAAAACCAATCAAGACAAAGTAATTAATATTATCAGATCCATGACCAACCAATACTCTAATGTAACTAATCAGATCATTAAGAATTACAATCAATATCGATTAGTGCAAAATGATATCAATCGAATAATTTTAATTCAATTTGAACAAATCACCATTAATCGAATCTTAAGTGAAATAAATACGGCAGTTACCTTTGCCAGATTACATGTTTTACATGAAAGTATTCTTCCTATGAAGACATTCCAAGAATTTGTGAAATCAGTAGATATTATGAATCATTTACAATTTTTAAAAGATTTCTATTCTATCTGTTATACTTCGACAAAATTCCATAACGGAAATGTGATTTTCATCATTGAAATACCTATCATTTCTCCAAACCCGCTAGATACCTACCATCTTCATTATATCCCCTATAAAAATGTGACCCTAATCGAGAAGTCTCCATATCTGTTGACTGAAAATGAACATGCCCGATGGTCCATAACAAAAGAATGCCCAAAAATCGAGGATTGGTGGATTTGTCCTCAGAATGCTCTACGACCAGTTCCTGTTTGTATGAAAAACCTCATTTCCCACAAGTACGAGAACTGCCCGAGAAAACATACCCAAACCAGTGACGATCTCCTGATGTTATCACCAGGAAAGTTTTTATCAGTGAACAATGTCGAAATAAGTGAAATGTGCAGTGAACATACTGAGTATTATAAACTAACAGGGATATATTATATTGAAACACCCTGTAATATAACTAATAGTTTTAAGTATTTTTATAACGATAAAATTTCAACGATATTTTATCATGTAATGCTCCCAAATATGAAGACCGAAGATATTGATAATTTAACAATGCCTAATTTATCATTTGATAATTTTACTACACAAGAATTAATTTTCAATTGGAAAATGCATCCAAACCAAATTTCATCGATTTATTTCATAATAACCATTGTATTGATTCTCATAGTAATCTTTGCATTATATAAAACTTTTTTGTTCAGATTTTCCAAAATTGTGGAAAAACATAAAAATAATTCAGCCCCAAACGCTGAACTCATTTCTTTAAAAGGGGGAGGTATTACGCAATAGTTAAGGTAGCATTCCTTAATAGAAATATGATATAGCTTTTAGTCAGCATTTTCCATTAGATGGACAGTTCGCTTCGCATTAGAATAATAATTCAATTCATTGTTAACTAGACTTCGATAGAATAAACTTGCTTCAAAGATTCCTTTGTTTTTTTAAAAAAGTGATTTAAGAGAGGAACAAAATAATTATATATACAAATATGAAAAATACCAGTAAAAGAAAACAAGCAAACATTAAGTTACGTCAAGTAAACAATCATAAAAACTACTCAAATTTTTCACATCCTCTCTGAAATTAACTGTCTCACTCTTTCTAATATATATCATTTCGCTAATATTCCTACTGTAAAGATATTTTTCCCTGTCTAATATGGTAGCATTGTTTTTATTATTATCAATATAATGGACGAAGAAAATTTCAATGGCATATTACTTAATGTTAGACATTTTCTCGTGGAATAGTCATGCCGAATACCACTCGAGATGAAATTTAAGCAGGTAAAATTTCTCTCTTGTAATATTCAAGTTTGTTGCTTTTCGGAAATTTCGCTCATGACATTTTTTACATTTTCTCGAAATTTCCGAGCAACAAAGTTTCATATTACAATCGAGGAATTTTGCCGGCAAAATTCCATCTCTAGTGGTATTACATAATATGACAAATTTATTTCCGATCACAGACTTTCCATATAATCGCGCATAAAGCGTTGACGATATGATTTAAGACCATTTTCAATCAGAAAGAAGCATAAATGTATCATATCAATGACAGCCACCTTATATTCTTTGCAATTGTAGCGCCACAGAACAAGATATATGACATGTAGTAAGATGTCTAGAATAATGGTGTAGGCACTCGTCAATTTTTGAATGGGATGACGTTCGACCAAATCGAAAATACAAGGTGTCTGGGGAATAACTGTACATACTCATACCAGAGATAGAGTTGGACTGGCTGATTACGAATTGACTATAAAAAATTAATTTCTGGATTTCCCTAGAAAGCTACAGGGTGATATTCCAGCTTCATTGAAATACTAAGACCATCATAAAATCCAAACTTATTGACGGATATTATTGAAACTTGGGAGGTTATTGGCACATGCTAAGGTCGAGTCTGAAAGATATCAATTATTCCATTATTCCAGGGCCGGACTCATTAATCTTCATTTAAAGTATTCAGGGTAAAAAAACACTTTGTATTTCGAATTACAAATAATTGATTCGCTTTTTAGAAAGAAGCTAAATTATGCTTCAATTTGTGATATCGCTTAAAGTTGTCACATCAACAATTATTTTATTATGAATATGAATTTGGATAAAATTCGATAAATTGAATTTTTCACCATGAAGAGAACTGAAAATCACATGTTTGAATATAAAAAGCGAAGGTATTAGTAGAAAATTTTCGAAAAAGTTCAGAGCTTTATAAGCACATTCCATAACTAAACAATAACAAATGAAAGAAACTAAAATACAGTAAAGAGTACCTAATAAAAATGAAAATAGGAACGAATGAATTGCTGATTCAACGTTATTTTAGAAGTGGTTCGAAATGAAAACCATTAGCTTGTATACATTTCTCTTGCCGAATGTTCAAATTGGATACAGCCTTGCGAATCATATCGCCATTATTTCTTAAAATATCGCAACAGTTGGTAATTTTGTTCATCAGCTGTTCTCTTGACTGGATTTCTTCAGAATATACCATATCCTTCAATTTTCCCCATACAAAATAGTCTAGCGGGTTGAAATCTGGAGATCGAGGAGGCCATGGAATAGGTCCTCCTCGACCTATCCACCTATTTGGATAGGTATTGTCGAGGTAACTTCTCACTTCCAAGCCAAAATGAGGTCCAGCTCCATCATGCTGGAAATAAATTCCTCTAATATTCATTCCTTGTAGCATGCCGGGTAAAATATTTTGCAAGAAATCTAGATATATCGCACTTGTAAGGCGACCGTCAAAAAAATGAGGCCCTATCAAATGTTTGTTTATCACAGCACATCCAAACATTTACTGAAAATTTTTGTTGTGATTTTCTCAGTCTTAAGCCCGCAACGGACGGCGAGCGATAATATAATATATAGTCCATCCAAGAATGATTGACATCTCGGGGGGCTTTGGAAAATCGAAACTATGTTGGTAATGCCCATTCAGTAATATTTTGAGTTGCAGAATTCAGGTTGGTGTTGGAAATAACACTGACATTTTGTTCTGTCATTAATGTTTCGAACAAATTTGGCAAAAAATTGAGCAAGTGAAATAAATATCTTTGTAATGAGGCTCTTGAAGAGTGAACAGCTAAAAAATGGAAAGCCTGCACAGAGCACGTAGAAAAAGAAATAAGAGAAGATTAGTCAAAATATAAGCAATGTTATGATATATTGCTGACAAAACCTTTCATTATGAACATGACGAGTTCTGCCCAGATGAGGAATAAATAACATGTTGTGGTTGTTGAAACAGAATAATAGGAATATTTATATTTTTCATATTTCATATTTTACACCTTCATTGTTCACAAATATTGAAAGTTACAATGTCATGACAAAATTCTTCATATATTAAATAGATCCATTGGTTAAGTTTTGTTTCTATCTTAGTGTCTTGATATCTATTGCAAATTTCCCAATCAATTCACATTGCAGTCACACACTTCAAATTATTAACAAGATTTTTTCGGTTTAGCGAATATTCATATTGAACATTGAAAAGGACCGTGCTATTTAATCACCCACGATATTTTTCGTTACCAAACCAGAATTTCCAGGCTGTATGCTCCTATAATTGATCGTAAGATCGAAAATGTATCAATACAAGATGAAAATAATATACTGCTGGTATACAGATTCACACGCTGGTAATCGTATGTGAAACATTTTGAACATTTTGATGTTCAAAGTTCCTTACTTTAAAAAAATATCGTTAAATTTTTAGGTTATTTATATCTATGATGAAAGCACAGAAAATTTTTAGTTACTTTTTTGTAACTAGAAATAAGGCTGCGACTGGACTTTCAAGGCCTGCTCTGATGTCAATCATTCTTGGATGGACTAATATATTATAGCTTTGCATTGACATATGTCATTTTAGTATAGAAAAATATAAATATATTTTCATCCAAGCGATATATTACGATGTTTTTCCATACTAAAATGACATATGTCAATGCAAAGCTATAATATATATTATATTATCGCTCGCCGTCCGTTGCGGGCTTCATACTGTGTGGATTATTTTCGGCCCAAATGTGCGAGTTATGAATATTGAACACACCATCTCTGGTGAATTGAGCCTCATCACTGAATATTGTTCTGTACAAAGTGACTCTGTGATTTGCTATCCAATGTGCAAAATTCAGTCTTAAGACATTATCGCCGGGTTCCAATCGTTGTACCTGTTGTATGTGGTACGGGTACATATTTTCGTATTTGATTGTTCTGTGCACCTTATGCTTCGGCAAATGTAATTGTGCACTTACTCTCCTTATACTAGTTGAAGGTTGTGCTTGAATTAATTGGAGTACTTCATGACGTCATCACCTCTTTCTAGATTCCTTTGGCGATCCTGCACTCTACCATATTGCGCTATACAACTAAATACTGCAGAAAATGTTTGGTGATTGGAAATTCTGTGCGGAAATCTCAGACGATACTCTCTCACAGCAGCTCGATTATTTCCCTCACATTTACCATACGTCCATACACGAACATCATATCAGCATATTCTCTATTTGTGAAATTGGCAATTTTGATAATTTCAGTATTTTATAATAGTCAACACACAAGCAAACGAACAATCTTAAATTTCAGTTGTCAAAATGTTTGAAATTTATCACAGAATATGTTAAAGGAATATTTCATATTTTATCTTGAAGGAAATGTTATTTCTGTGCATTTTTGAGCTTGAATCTTTGAATCTAGTAAGATATTTTGTAACATTCTCCCAAACTGAAAATCATATCTCCTTTTTCTCAGAGTACTTCATAATATTCAATATTGGATAAGTAAACTTTAAAGAAACAGACTAACAAATTGAAAAATCACTACTCATACTACTCGATTTACTAATTCAGTTAGAGGTTTTTACATTGGAAGAAGTGTCACTTTGGTCTACTTATATATTTGTTGTCGAACACCCGGTATACATACGAATAATTTTGAAATATGCTTATGTATAACCTATACACATCACCAATTTTTTTTTCGAAATTTACCTTCATTAGGGGTTTTCGGAAACTTACTCGGGTTCACTGGATCCCTAACTATTGTTTACTTTTAGTAGGTAAAATAACGGTTTCGGTTACGGATCGAGTGAACCCGAGTAAGTTTCCGAAAAGGCCGATTAACTCCATCGCAATGAGATCCGTGTCTGGGATGGCCACCCAGTATATCAACAAATTATTATAGTCTTCCTCACCTTCAGTGACCTTTCTAAGAAAGTTTATTATTTATTTTCTACCTCCACAAAATGACTAAGTCCTGTTCAGGAATAAAATTTTCGAACTTTATCCAAATTAAGAAATTCATAAAAAAATAATTGTTGATGTGACAACTTTGAGCGATACAACAGATTGAAGCATAATTTAGCTTCTTTCTAAAGGCGAATCAATTATTTGTAATTCGAAATACAAAGTGTTTTTTTTACGCTGAACACTTTAAATGAAGATTAATGAGTCCGGCCCTGGAATAATGGAATAATTGATATCTTTCAGACTCGACCTTAGCATGTGCCAATAACATCCTTCAATAAGTTTGGATTTTATGATGGTCTTAGTATTTCCATGAAGCTGGAATATCACCCTGTAGCTTTCTAGGGAAATCCAGAAATTAATTCTTTATAGTCAATTCGAAATCAGCTAGTCCAACTCTATCTCTGGTATGAGTATGTACAGTGTTATTCCCCGGACACCGGACTGTATTAGCAATGTTCCGTGGCGGCACCGCAATATTAGTGTATTTTCCGTTGTCAATTTGATTGATGTATCAACAGATGATTTGCCAAAGTCAATTATGACATGACAGCAAAATGGCATCTTTTTATAGTCTTCCTGACGGTTCTCGAATCAGGTCCTCTATCATAATGGAGGCATTGTACCTGCAAAAAATAAACAAATTTTACAGGGTGTTTCCTCATTGTATACATGAAATTACCTAATTTCATGAAAAAGGTTCATATAAACATGGGTCCGAAAATGTATTGTTTTCAAGATACATCAAGGTCTTAAACTTAAAAAAAATTGGTTTTTATGAATATTATAGATATCCTCCAACCGATTTTTTTTCAATTTGGAAGATTATTTCTTAGTGATAAAAATCCATTTTACCACTAGCTAGGTAAAAACTGTCCCTTCCCGAGGGACATCTTACCGAATATTTTTGTTTATTAATGAACGCTTCTGACTTTTTTGTAATTTGTTTTTCTTAAATGGATAGATACAACTTTTTCATTCCTTAAATTTTTGTCGTATCTTGCTTCGTTTTCGAGGTAAAAGACAAAAAACACTACAAGCTACACAAAACAACATTGAAACAATGAAATGGCTTTTATTTTTTATCTTGAAAACAACGCGGGTTTCGAAAAAAATTCAGGGGTTGAAAAAGCTGTATTTTTAGTTGATTAATCCGTAAAAAATGTAAAAAAGACAAAAAAGTAGGCGTACCTACATTATCGTTGTTTTTTGAGTTTGACATTCTCTGTATCTTGAAAACAATGCATTTCAGGAGCCATGTTTATACGGAAGTTTTTCATGAAATTAGCCCAGGAATATGCCCTCAAGTGTAAGGCATGCAATAAAAAAACACCCTGTATAGGATGGTTTCTTTTCGATCAGGTCAGATAGAGGTATTCACTTACCTGTGTCGACATCTGTTCAAAGAAGTGATCCACCATCTTCTTTGTCTTTTTGCCTTCTGAGCTTGATGAGCTTTAATTCTTCTATAGCAGTCACCCAATACCACAAAAGCTGCTGCAGCGATAACGCAACTATCCATGGTCGAAACAAAATAAAAACTGATCGAGACTGGAGAGAAGCGAAAAAAGCGGAGAGGCGACGAAACTGCTGTACGCCAAGTACACAACTATTGGCTTATTTGCCAAATACAGGAGTAGTGGGAGAGCTGTACTTGTCATTGAAGTTCGAAACTTGGTGTACTTGCCAAGTACGCAAATAATTGCGTACTTGCCAAATATACGAGTAGTGGGAGTCCGCCTTAATATGGGGACAATATATGCATTCTCTTGCAGGAAACAAATATCTATCATAGAAGACTCAGCACAACAAGTGGAATCAAGATTGAAAGGCGAGTTAGAATCAGTTCTGTCAAGAAATGAAGAGATTATAAGATCACACAAAGAAGCTCACGAAAAAGAGCTTCAGTCGATGCAAAAAAAGTATGAGAATGCGGAAAAGCAATATATCGAAGAATTGAAACATATTAGGAATAACCATTTACTGGTGATTGATGAAATGAAATACGAACATAATTTGCTTTTGGATAACTTGAAAGAGTCGAGAAAGCAAGAGTCTTCCATTACCAAAGAATCTGGAGATTTCGGCAAGATGTTGGACGCAAATATGCAGCTCCTACACAACAACAGTCAGATCCTGCAGACTGTGAGTGGTAAAGTAGAAATGCAGCATAGCATTATCTATAGTACGAAAGAAGAAACACTAAGAGCGAAAGAAAAGGAGGTTGAATGTAATGTGACATATAAGATCATCATTGATACTATCTTTATTAAAATTTTTCCGTTGCAGTGATGAGAAGCTCTTTAGTTAAATGCAGAGAATCGGCCGAATCGGAAAGGTCTCATCTTTTAGGGTTGGTAAGAAGCTTGGAAACGAAAATAGCTGAATTGAATCAGACAACTAGGGAAGAGCGTTGGGCTATGCAACAAGCTGTGTCAACCCTGGCAGCTAGGTCAGCAGCCTTCGATAGGGAAACTGAATTCTCAAGAACTTCTATCGACAGAGAAAGGGAACAACTAAAGGTAAATGAATCATTATGAGCTGCATTTGAGACTGCACTCTTCATAAACAGTGTGCATCGTAGTCATAGAACTCAACTCTTTTAATGGGGTGTGCGTCCAGTGGCAGAGGGTGACCAGTAAAGTTTTGCCTCCATTTGATATTAATGCACATTTTGAAACGAAATCCGCTTAGTTTAAACTGTTTGGATGGTAAGACGACCAAGTCAACCCATAGCATCCGCGGTTTAAGTTATCCTTTTGTTGGGTACTATCGGAACTGGAGAAATTTCCAATGAGAGATATTATTTTGAATAGCCCGCTATTTCGGTAGATGTCACTTTCGAGGCTTTCATTTTTTGGCATTTGACAAGTAGAAACCACGGCGCTAATGAAAATGGAACTATACACGCTTCAACAACGCAGGCCCGGGTCTACGATTTTTTTTGACCGGGGCAAATATTCATGATGGCGCCCCACCCCCCATTTGTGTAATATATGAATTCATAAAGAATAAGAAAAATAAATAATACAAATGAATAATAAGAATAAATACTAATAATAAGGAAAATATCACAAGGAAAGAAATTAGATTTTTTTCTTCACAGCTTCACACGGCGCGATTTTTTTTCCGCGAACGCATCTATCAGCTCCTCGAAATCTATCTCGGAAGCAGTTTGGTTTTCTATAGCTAAAATCGAGCTGACGTCACAGTGCATAATTTCTATGATCTGTGGGGCACACATTAGTTCATTTAGCAGGCAGAACGTGGCAGAATCTCAGATTTTGATCATATTTTTCATATCTTAATAGTATATTCTAAAACTAGTTGCAGAATGGGCTCTATTCCAATACGAATGCGAAATTCGAAAACGAGCGACGAAGGAGCGAGTTTTCGAACGCATGAGTGTTGGAATTGCATTCTGCAACGAGTATTAGACGATATTTTCTCTTTTTCAGTCAAATTTCGTGAAATACTGTTGAAATTCAATGAAATACTCATCCTAGTGACTTTTGTTTAGTATCTTGGCAGTTGGTGACTGTTACGAAATTGACATTTCCAAATTGACGTGCGTTGAAAATTGATAGGAACGGAAGCCAGTGCTGACAACCAAAAAACGAAAAATATAACTGAAAACAATGCTGTAATGAGTTCATTACAGCACTGTTTTCAGTACTGTAATGAACTCATTGCGATACTGAAATAGAGAAAAACTTTTTAAGAGACTCAACAAAATGCAAATAACTAACTAACTCTTTGAAAACCGCTAGTTCCTAACAAAAATCAACTGCATTCAAGTCTCTTCAATATTTTTGCGCTAAAAGGGTCCCATTTTACTGCAGATCCTCTTTTTGCAAGTCTATAAGGGCATGACCGTTGAAGAATGCGAAATTCGTATGCAGATTCTGTGCGCTTTCTAAGCTTTTTCTGATTTCTGACAATAATCTGTCGAATTTCCTTCGAGAATGAACCAACTAGATCTAGCGTTCTTGACTCATCCTCGCACATTTGGTATATCTGCTTTTTCCTCTTGGAAATACATTTATTTCTGAGAATTGGCTCCACATCTAATTTTTCTGAATTAAGTGTAGCTATCGAGATCCTGTTTTCAATAGGGTTTTCTCTCATTCCTTGCGAGATCTCCACAAGACCTTGCATCAACGATAATGAACGTGCAATAATTTAATAATTATATCCCCTTTCTGAATTTTCACGTTGATCCTATTGATCTCTCGCAGAATATTATCCCAAATTGTTAGGTTCAGGATGAATCTAATATCCATCACAGCAAGAAGCAAATGACCAGCTTCATACTTGGATTCTGCGACTAGGGAGGATTCTTTGATTTCTTCCACAGCCTTCACAACTCCCGGTAAATTATTGAGAAAGGCATTAACAGCTTTATGTTCAGCCCATCTTGTTTGGCTACTTCCTTTCAAATTTTTTTTCGTGCACTTCTTCATAATTGTCCATCGAGTGGTTGAACTAACAACAAAGAATACAGTTTTTGTACAACACCAAATAAATTAACTGCTTCTGAACTAGATTCAGAGAGTAGAGTGTGCTAGGCATGGAACTGATACCTACTGTCTGCCGCCAGCACGTTCATCTGTAGAACTCTGGAATCTGGATTGGACTCCTTTATATATCTATGCCAGCCATATTAGATCCGTTGTCGTAGCACGAAATTTTTTGACAACTTAATCATCAGCTTGCAGTTTGCAGTTTATCTAGAATTCGCTGTGATATTATTCTCCAGTTTTTCCGTCAACTTCTAAGAAGTGAATAGGACTTTCCTTCATCTCATATCTAGACTCCGTTCTCTTCAAATATCGTATAAGCTGATTCATTCGTTCTGTGTGAGCTACATCTGGGGTGCAGTCGAACATAAAGGTGAAATATAGTTGGCCTCCTTGATCTCTAATAATGTTATTCCGAACTTTGGTGGCCATTAAATCGATAATTTCATTTTGTATAGTTGTGGACAGATAGGATGTTCATCCTTTTTTTTTGAGTGGTCAAGATGGCACTTCAGAGTCGGGTCATATTCAATGATAATACTTTTTCCGAGAAAATCAAAAATAAGAAAAATTTAAATTCTGGTTGTTTTTGGCGCCCCCTTGAGCTGGCGCCCAGGGCAAGCGCGCCGCTTGCCCCACCCTAGATCCGGGCCGCATTTTTCCGTTCCCTATACAGTCAGCGCGACAGGTCGCTCTCACCGTCTTCTGGGTGCCGATGGGACAAATTGCAAATTATTAATAAAGTTATAGAGTCTACCACATTTTTCCTCTGTGAACATTTTTGTAGTAGCGGTTTTTTTTTCAGCAAACCTCTCGTAAGTCGACCATATTTTCATTTTTCTTGTACCTATCAAACATACTCTTTTTTGTAAAATGCAATCATAAAAACAATCTGGGAGAAATGAGAAAACATGATTGTCTACCAACATAAACATGACTGAAAATCGCATGTTCTTCAAAGTATTGATACTCTCCCGAATTTTTCAGAATCGGTTGATACAACTACATATATGAAGTATGAAAATGCAATTGTCCGACAAAAAAACGTGGCGATTTCCTTGTCCGACAAATGGAAAACGAACTTTTTTTGGGATAAAAAATTATGAATAATGTCTTTTTTTCTTATTCTCTCTCCACCTTGAAAATACAATGTAGTGCACCAGTAAACCAGTTGTCCGACAAAAAAAATGTGGCGTTCATTCAAAAATTAAAGTATTCACTGCTCTCATTTGGTTATGAATAGACTATATGCATTTATCGGATATACCTTACTTTGCTCATGTTACAAATAAACATTTGATTTTTTGAGGACCATTTAAGAAGGATGTGCTGAATACTATCATCCAGCTGTCCGACGAATAAAGTTCGGCAATTTCAGTTGTTGCCGATATAATATTCTTAGACTTAGACTGATGGAGTGTTTTTTGTGCAAACATTTGAAAAATATCCGTGGCTTTAAAACGAAAAAGGAGGAAGTGGCATCCTTAAACTGTGCAAAATATCCTTGGCAACAAGAGAACATCATAATCACAAATATAGGAATGTCATTCTACCTGACGATTGGTGTGATACTTTTACTGGATACCATTCGTCTTGTTACAATGAATTCAATGTGAGGAAGGAGTATTTTCCATTGTTTTTTTTTTATTAGATTTGAATAAAATATCAGTAAACAATTTGAATTATACATTATACACTTTCAATCAGAATCAATAGTTTCATTTCAATAATAATCGAAAGAAGATTCTGATGAAACAAAACCATTATATTCAACTAGACTAAGGATTTGCCGCATTTTATATGCTGGACAGTTGTTTTTTTCTATGAAACGAATCTCTCTAAAATATAAATTCATTCTTGTCCAACAAATATTAATAAATTTAAAAACTCAAAAAATCGTCGATTTTCATCTGTCGGAAAAAAGCCACATTTTTTTGTCGGACAATTGTATTTTCATATTTCATATGGTTATATAAACCGATTCTGAAAAAATCAGGAGTGTATTAATAATTTAAAAAATGCGATTTCCAATCATGTTTATATTGGTAGACAATCATGTTTTCTCATTTTTCCCAGATTGTTTTTATGATTGCACTTAAAAAAAAACAGTAGGTACGTATGATTAAAAAAAATGAAAATATGATTGACTTACGAGAGGTTTGCTGAAAAAAAACCTCGACTACAAAAATGTTCACAGAGAAAAAATGTGGTAGACTCTACCTAATGAAGCTATACAGAAAGTAAGAAAACTTTATTAATAATTTGCAATTTGTCCCATCGGCACCCAAAAGACTAACAGGGCAGTGAGCACATCGCGCATATCTGCTAGGAAACGGAGTTCCATTGTGCATTCCGTTTCCTATACGGTGAGAGCGACCTGTCGCGCTGACTGTATAGGGAACGGAAAAATGCATCCGGGCCTGCAACAACGCATTGAAATTATTAAAATTCACTGTAAAAATGGTGAAAATTCGGTGGAGACGGTTCGTAAAACTCGAACATTTCTTGGCTGTTCGTAAGCGACTTGCACGGGTTTTTTTCTTCACATCACTAACACCAATTTCGGCAATTTCTGTATTGAGGTTGAGTAAGGTGCTTCACGATGAGGTAAAATGAACCTATGTCTATGCCGAGTACCATAATCATGTGTCAAAGAAGGCAATTCACCTATGTTCCTTATTGAAGGACAGCTATGTTCATAAAGTAGATTTGTTTGCGATCAAGCTGCCCGGATTCCTATTGGAGTAAATCGGTGAGATAATCATATCTTATTTCCAAGATTATTCTGAGGAAACGTTTTTGTATGACCTCAAGGGCTCAAGAGAAGGCAGGTGAGTCTTAGACAAATCTTATCTATGAACAAAGCAGTCCTTCAATATGGGAGCAGAGGTGAATTGTCTACATTGACACATGATTATGGTATTTTTCATGGGCGTAGCCAGCTATGAGCAGGGGGGGCAGCTGCCTTCCCCCCTGAAAGGAATAATAAATTTAATTTGCCTTTTCTTTTTATCCTGAAATTTTACATTTTGAACGACCATGGACGATGACCATTGTTTGCCCCCCCTGTTTTAAATCCTGGCTACGCCCATGGTACTTGTTCCAATCGATATACTGTGCTCAGCCATTTCAAATTAGCATTCCGAGTTTTTATGGGTGAAACTCACCGTAGTACAACAAAACAGTTGATAGCAAAATGAGTGTCCGTCCTGGTGATTTTAATTGTTCTTTCTAGTGCTTTTGTATTTATTATATGTATTGTTATTTATGTTATTGTTGATTTTAACGTGTTGCACAAACTTGATTTTTCAAGCCTAAATTTGAATGAAGCAGTCTTCTTTTTCATGGGTAAATTTTTGTTCACTGCCAAATTATGAAATTGTTTATTACTGATTTCAAACTGTACTTGAAGTGAATAAGTTTATTATAATTTTTTTAAACTTCCGTGTGAGGGGAAAACCCTTTATGGGCACCGAGAGGGTTCGCACTATCGCACTCTCGGTAGTGTGAGAATCCAAGATCTTGTTTGGATACTCACTAAAAACCCCTCACACGTTCATTGGAGGAGTTCTTTATCCTGCCCTCGTAGCGTCCCTTAACAAAAGAGATGAGCAAAGAGTGGCTTCTAGAGTTCATGGGACCTGATGATATGAAGTGACCCGAGCAACACTGCTTTCTGTATTCTGTGCGCCAATACCTCAGCCAATGATCTACAGACCGGGATAATCTTCAGTTCATTCACGTAGTTTGCTCTCATTCCACCGAGACATCCTATGATTAGTACGACCATCCTAATTTTAGGACCTGGGTATAAAGTTCCAAGCTCGAGCATAAGGTCTTATTTGTATTTTTGCCTCTTCTGTTCTTCTTTCATCACAACATTATTTTCAGCAGGGGAGGAGAATTCCACGACAAATAACTCCTTCAGCTCCTTGTCCAGCAGCAGTATGTGTGGCTTAACAGCATTGATCTGCCATGTTGTTTAGACAGGATATTTCTTGACCACCGCTTCAATCTCCAGAGGCACATTTGGTAGCACCGGTTCTTTGTCTATCTCATACGCGGCTCTCAGATGGAAGTATAGAATTCGGAGTGCCGCCTTGTGTCTCTCTATATACCCTGATGGAGCATGGACTCTGCAGGCGGAAAGGATGTGCATAATCCTTTCCTGTTGCCTATGGCAAGCCCTGCAAGTTGTCCATTTTCATGATGTTATTTTTATACCATCTCGTATTTTGTACTCCATCTTGACACGCCATCACATATCCCTCCGTCTCTGACTTAAGGCTAGCGGACTTCAGAAAGGCGAAAGACAAATCCTCAGACATGTCCTGGTCTTTTAAGGTGGGCGTTCAATGTAGTGTGTTTTTATTTCAAGTTGATTTCGAAAACGGTTTCACTTTGAGAACTGAAATTTTGTGGGTGAACTCAGAAAGGATTAGGGTTCTTGTTGAAATAATTTCAATCGATTTCATACCGACAGTTATTTTTTTTTCTTTCAAAAATAGAAGAAAATGAGCAAACCCATGCTTCTGTTTTATTTCAACAGAAAGACCCATGAAAATAGTTCAACTTCCGATTAAAAGTGAATCTACTTATAATTTCGTTCAGAAGATCAACTTGAAATACGGAATTGGCAGAAAATGGCCAAATTCAAATTTTGGCGGGAAAAAGTTCCTGCTTTACCCACACATTTACGTATTTCATAGTTCGGCGATTTTCGGATAGAGAGCGCCATTGTACATTTCATTCATGATTAGAGAGATATTCATAGAACTTGTTAGTGATAGTGCATGTTCTATGGAGATATGCCATAAAATGGACGGTGGCGCCTCTATCGGCTGAGCTTTCCTATTCGCTTTAAACGCCGACCTTAAACTTCTGAAATATATGGAGTGCAAGTTCTTACTCATATGATGTTCGAGTAATGTATCCGACTGAGACTTTTGGATCAGTCTCGCTAGGCTTCTTTGGTCCGCCTGAGTGATCGGTGTTCCAGCGAGCTCAGGACTGATCGATACGCCTGTTATGCTGAGCTTTTCCACGGCCCTTTGAGCAGCTCGGAATAGGAAGGCCCCATGGTTCGCAATTTCATGCTGAGCAACAAAATTCAGAAGCGGATCTTCACTTCTTAGAATCCTTACTGCCATTTCCAATGTTTGTTGATAGTGTTGATATTCCAAACATTGCAATCCTATACCCCCCTGGCTTCGGGGAAGGTATATCCTCTGTATTAAACTGTTGGGATGTAGGCTACGATTCATGTTCATCGTTTTCCTTGTTGACCTATCAAGATCGAGGAATTCTTTTACCGTCCAGTTCACCACCCCGAAAGAGTAGGTGAGAATCGGGATGGCTAGCATATTTGTAGCAGATACTTTGTTCTTTCCCGACAGCTGCGATTTCCAAATGTCTCTCAGCTTCTTTTTGTAGCTGGCTGTTAAGGCATCCTTTATCTGGGTTGTCTCCAGTACACCCCTCTGTTTCATTTCAAGAAACTTGTAAGTTTCTCCGTCTTCGAGGTATCGAAAAGTCATTCCATCTTCCAGTCGAATATCTTCTCCTGTGTCTTCAGCTTTTTCCCTGCGCCTATGAAAAACAGCGCTCTTGTTCAAACCGAATGAAATTCCCATTGCTGAGGTGTAGTCTGTAGTATTGAGGCAAGTGATTGGGCGATAGTTCTTGGGTTGCCCTAAATCACCTGATTTTGGTATCAGCACTGTTCTACCCTCCACCAACCATGACGAAATGGGCTCATGGCGAGTCAGCATCCTGCTGAATAATCTTGCCAGGTGTTGATGTGTAGCTGGAAATCTCTTCGACCAGTAGTTTCGAATTCCGCCCAGTCCAGGTGCTGTGAAATCACGCTTGTTCTTAAGGGCTCTTTTAATATCTTCGGTTGATATTTCAGAAAGTTCATAGTTCTGCTGTTGGTTTTGATCACACATCTGCTGGAATATGAGAAGTGCTGGAGTATCCCTGGTTTCTGCTTGTTGTTCATACAGGCTTTTCGAAAATTCTTCGACCTCTTGAGGTGATGGTGGCTTCTGTGCCTTTTGTTGTTCGGACTGAAATAATTTCGATGGTTCTGCGGTAAAGGTGTTGTTATCTTCAATCCATTTTTGCCTTTTTATCAGTTTCTTTCGCGCCGCAGCAAGTGATCTCATTTTATCTACAGCTTTCTGCTTCAGTAGATGGACTGTGGGCAAGTATACTGTATGATGTACGGAACGAAGCTCCTCGATCATATCCTTCATTTTCTTGCTCGATTCAATTTTGCCTCTCAGAACATCTATGATACATTGGTATCAAGATGCCTGCTGTCTCATTGATTTTATTTTGATGTCAAGCGGACTGAGTCTTAACCTATGCTTATCCTTCTACGTAGCTGTACTTTTCGGTGGACATAGAAGTGAAGCGGCCGCTCTCACAGCAGCCACCACATCTTCTAGTGAACAGGTCTCGTTAAGATGATCTTGAATTATGTTATCCAATACGGCTTGATCTTCAGCCTTATGTCTTGTTTTTATTCGGGTGGCCTTGACCATTGGGTTTCTAACGGAAGCCTCAAATGCTTCCCTTTTATTGACGATTAACTTTGGAACATCTCCCACCGTTCTTGGCCTTTGTTGCTGTTGATCTGGAGCATCTGTCAACTGCTCTTCAGCGTGTTCTATTTCTGGAACATCTCTCACTTGTTCCGCTCTTGGCCTTGCCCCCAGGGCTATTGCTTGGTGTTGTTGGTTTGGAGCATCTGTCACCTGCTCTTCACCTTGTTCTATTTCTGGAACATCTCTCACTTGTTCCGCTCTTGGCCTTGCCCCCAGGGCTATTACTTGGTGTTGTTGGTTTGGAGCATCTGTCACCTGCTCTTCACCGTGTTCTATTTCCGGAACATCTCTCACTTGTTCCGTTCTTGGCCTTGCCCCCGGGGCTTTTGCTTGATGTTGTTGGTTTGGAGCATCTGTCACCTGCTCTTCACCGTGTTTTATTTCGGGAACATCTCTCACATATTCTGTTATTGGCCTGTTGGAGCGTGTACCAGTCTCGGTTCGGCCCGCGATATTTCTCACCAGGGCTACAGCTTGTTCTTCAGCTGTGTCAATCGTCAATTGCTGATGTAGGCTCGAAGCATCTGTCACCTGCTCCTCAGCTTTTTGTTCCGTCCTTTCTTGCTCTTGAGACCGCCATAAGATTCCTCTCCTTTTGAGATGACTGATCTGATCTCTAAGGATTTGCTGCGTCATGAAGTCAAGGTCTGGATGATTATCGCACCACAGACCATGTATCCTAATCATGTATCCTCGTCTTTCGGATCTTGATCTTCTGTATAGCGCAGACAGCAGGCTATGCTGCTCGGGCGTCCACTTGTGGCGTCCCCGTTGTGCCGTCCTGTTTCGGCTGCCGGTTCCGACTGCGGGCTGCTCTTTCGAGCGTTGAATCCCTATGCGACCGACAACCTGAACTCTCTCCCCGTTTAAAGACATAGCTTCTTGTATGGCAGGCGCCTGCCTTCTCAGCATCCTGCCGTTGGTGTCCCGCATGCTGTCACGTCCAGCACCAACTGCAGACGCGCCCTGACGATCCCCAGGCAGCGACTGTTCTCCGAGGCTTAGATGATATCTGTCCGACATCGGTTGAGAGTGGCCGGGGTCCGCGGGATTGTCACACCTGTATACTACAAATTAGTAGTACCCCCGTGCGGAATCATTATAATTATTATTGTTATATAACTGCTTAGGACTGTGTTCCGGATCCACATATCCGGGCAATTAAAGCAAAGATGTTCGACAGAAATCGTATATCGTTCATCAGAAGATTTCGCAGTGAACGCATTTCATCAGTAAATCGTTTGTTCATGAAAAGCGTGTTGGTTCGATCTTGGGTGTTTCTGTCTGGTTGTATTCTTTGTGGCGTTCTTTGGGAATTCATATAAGCATGGGAGGAACCTATGAACTTCAAAGTTTCTAATGCCGTAAAAAATGGAGTTTTTCCAAATAAGCCTTTGGATTTACATCTCAAGATGCTTCTCCTCTTCTGAAGTTTTATACTGGGTGATTTTTTTCAATCCGTCATACATTCGAACGCTCATTTCGAAGCAATTGAAAGTTTCGGGGAATATTGTCTTGGAATACCTACAGAATCCAGCTTGAATATAAGTTTGAAACTTCTGGTCCGCTTCCGAAAAATTTTGGTTGTTTTTATGTATGGTTTTTTTTAATGTTTGATGGGGATTATTCAAAACTCAATAATTAAGGAGGAAAACTGCTAAAAAGATTTTTCCTAACACTATTGTTGGATTTTCAATTGAATAATGAATTTAAGTGAATATTAATTTTTTCCGGTTGCATCAAACAACAATTTTTGCTTTAAATTCAGTATGAGAGGCAATATTAAGGCTAACCTCTCCTCTCTAGTTTTTTTTATGCACTTCTGCAATATGGGTATCAAATTAAAGGGCTTGTTGAGAGTAACTCAAAAAATTATGTTGACGTGATTCTAAATCCAATATGGCGAAACATCCAAGACGGCGGAATATAGTTATTTTTTATGCACTTCTGCAATATGGGTATCAAATGGAAGGGCATGCCGAGAATATTTAGAAATAACTAAAAAGTGAAAAATAAATTAAAAGCAAAAAAAACTTTTCGAAAAAAGCTTTTATTTAAATGCTCTAAAAAAATAATGATTAATATATAATTATAATATTATAATTTATTACATTTATAATTATAATATTATATTATTTATATTATTATTCTTCATCGGTCTCCCGTTCTCAGCTTGAGCTGGTAATTCTTCTATGAACCAGTGAAAAAACATTTCAGTTCCTCCCACTAGTTCAGAATTTTCCGCACGATGTGATAGGTTTGCAAATCCACAGCCTGCTGTGCACATCCCGCGATCTTCTGGGATAATTCGATCCCTTGAAGATTTCTCTTCACTTCCGTCTGCTGAAGTTCCGGATCTCAAAGCATTACTGGTTTCGAAGTTTGGAATTTTTCCCGAAAGAGGGCGCTTTGATCTTTGGATTCGCTAATAACTTGTGCCGAGTTCGGAACATATGTGTTCTGTGTAGGCTTTGTAACTGTGTACTTACGCCACCTTAGGCACAGCGCACAGTCACCGTACGTGGTCATCACCTTGTCGCGGTGTACGGGCTTAAGTAGCTGTGAATCCTATGGAGGAACAGCGAAAAACCAAGTATGACCAAAACCAAGGAGTGACTATGACTCTCTTGGCCCTCTGAGTCGTGAGACCCAGAGTAGACCCAAAGAGTAACGTTAGCACTTCACAACAGAGAAGTAACTATGACTCAGTTGGCCCCTGGAATCTACAGACTCTGGGTAGACCCGAGGAGTAACGTTAGTACTTCACAACACACTTCCCGAACCCAAACTCCTTTCAAATCCAAGGGCTCGAGTCTAAGCGTGCGCTTAGATTGTGACATCTTCGCGATCCACCCCTAGGCTAAACGACCTAGAAGACGCTGGCGACCGAGCTATCAAGAAAAGGCTCCGAGGGATGAGCATGGGAGAGTGGCGTGGTTAACTATGGCTTCCTTGGCCCCCCCGGTCCAATGACGAGGGGTAGACCCAAGAAGTAACGTTAGCACCACATGCAGGGAACAACTATGACTCACTTGGCCCCCTGTAATCACAGACACAGGGTAGACCCAAGGAGTAACGTTAGTGTTTCGAACGCGGAGAACTTGCATCTGGCCTACGCCATACTGGCAACCCGGGCGCGGACAAGGAGTTACGACTCACTTTTCCCCTCGGGCTGAAGGCCACTGCATGAATCAGAGTAACTATGACCCACTTGGCCCCCCGAATCCTCGGACTCGGGGCAGACCCAAGGAGTAACGTTAATGTCTGACGGAAACCGCACTCTCTTAGCTCAATCCCCGAAGGACCAGGGCCAACGGCTCGCTATCGGGGTGTTAGTAATTGACAGACTGATAGTGAGCCGGCCAAGACCTCCCGAGGATCTATCCCTGGTGTTAGAGTTCCGTTGCGAAAAAGCCAGGTGAAAATACGGAACTAGGTCAACAACAGTCAGTGGACTCCTCACAAGTTCTTTGTGAGACCGCAAACTGTGAGACCCGTCAGTCGAGGTGCAGGTTTCTTCCCCTCAATCCCTACATCCAAGGGGGGCAAGAGTCTGGGACTACCACGCAGAAACTAGACCGTGAAATACCGATCGTCTTGGTGATCCGGTATGGTGCCTGCGCAAACCATCATAGTTGGAATCGGTGTCCTTGGGATTCCGACTAAGATGGCGAGGAGGAGGTTTTAGTTGGGTTAGAGTACCACACGAATCCCAGCATTGAACCGCCGCTGCGGAGAAGGCATGGTGCTTTCCTCCTTCCTCAGGGCACAAAAAAAAAAAGGCACAGCGCACAGCACTGTTAATTTTTGACCCCTACCGAGACTAGAAAATTTCTTTCCTAGCCGGGTCCTAATCCAACGTCCTGACCACTGGACCAAGGGCACTCATGTGTATAATGTGGTTATGAGTTGATAGTTGAAATTTTGAAGGAAAATTTTATTTTCTGTTTTTGAAAGCATTTAAATAAAAGCTTTTTTCAAAAAGTTTTTTTTGCTTTCAATTTATTTTTTACTTTTTAGTTATTTCTAAATATTTTCGGCAAGCCCTTCCATTTGATACCTTTATTGCAGAAGTGCATAAAAAATAAATATTCCGCCGTCTTGGATGTTCCGCCATATTGGATTTAGACTCACGTCAACATTATTTTCCGAGGTACTCTCAACAAGCCCTTCAATTTATTGATACCCATATTGCAGAAGTGCATAAAAAATAACTATTCCGCCATCTTGGATAATACGCCATATTGGATTTTGGATGACGTCAACATAATTTTTCGAGTAAAGCTGAATACAGATTACTCTGACGTGACGTGTAAGGACGTCACGTCAGACGTGTACTGTGCTCCCATTGGCCTAATATGAACTTGAACGTCAAAATGTGAGTGATATAAAAATGCAACACATTGTTCTGTGCGTTCACGTTCATATCAGGCCAATGGGAGCACAGTACACGTCTGACGTGACGTCCTTACACGCCACGTCAGAGTAATCTGTATTCAGCTTTACTCTCAACAAGCCCTTTCATTTGATACCCATATTGTAGAAGTGCATAAAAAATAACTATTTCGCCATCTTGTATGGTCCGCCATAGGCGCCATATTGGATGTAGAATGACGTCATGAAGTTTATCGTATATTGTCATCCAAATCAAACGTGTATACAAAATTTCAGCTTAATCGGTTTGCAAAAATCTGTTTCAAAAAATTGAGTAGCAAGATTCCACCCGAACATACATACATTGCCAGTTAAATGAAAGCTTTTAATTAAAATGAAGCAAGTGGTTCCGCGTGTACTTTAAATGTCAATGTTTCCACGACCAAGGAACTCGATGATTTAAAGGAAGATTGGAAAACATTTTCTAATGAAATCCTGACACATCTTGACAATAATCCAAAAGAATTTCATCCAGCAATTTCCACTTTACTAAAAAATCGAGCAAAGTGTGCTAAAAGTAACAACTCTCTTATATCAGGGATGTAAAATTCTTTTAAATACCACGGAACAAATCCAAAGCATAAGCGCCTGAGTTTAAGAAAAGGAAAAATGACAAGTGTGCAGCCAACAAGAGCAGCTAGAAGAAAATCGGCAATGGGGGGCAAAGAACATTCCTCAGCTGGTATAATAGTGAAAAGCTTACTTAAAAAAAAGCTAAAGCACCCGATTCTCTACAAGAATGTGTCAATATGAATATTAGGTGAAAATAAGTTTGAAAAATGATCCGTTTTTCACGTTGTTTTGTTATTTTTCCAAGGTTATTTTCTAATAATTAATAAATCATATAATTTTTTTGTTTTTAAATGTGTTTCATAAATAAATTATAACGAAAACAAAGTCATTATTTGCTGAGCTAAAATAAATTCAAGTTTTTTTTAAATCAGTCTCATTTACTTGAAAGTTAACTTCTTGACCTAGATCGTCTGCTGTTCATGTCGTCGCCGAACGCTATTCGAAAACATAGCGCGTCTGCTGTTACTGAAAATGTCTTCTGGACACCCGTGGGGGAACCGCCTACGGGTTCCGCTTCCGAGTGTCCACAACAATTGTAAAAGTAGAGGTGGCGCACGAGGTTTTTGTCTTCGGAAGATAAGACGGATAGAAACGGGAGGTCGTGACACGGTTTATGAAAATTTCCCAATTTAATTTGTTATTAGTGTTGGAATACCCTGCTTGGCGATTTATTGGAAACTAATCAGTTCTCCAATTTCCTAAACTTCCAATTAATTATTTAAAGGCGGACTTCAACTACCCGTATATTTGCCAAGTACGCAATTATTTGCGTACTTGGCAAGTACACCAAGTTTCGAACTTAAATGACAAATACGGCGCGGGCGCTCCCACTACTCCTGTATTTGTCAAATATGCGAATAGTTGTATACTTGGCAAGTACAGCAGTTTCGTCGCTTCTCCGCTTTTTTTTGCAAACCAAGCTGGTTGTTGGATAGAGCAGTTAACCAACTGAAGTGCGGTCCAATTTTATTTAATGAAAAATTTACCAAGTTTCTGAATAGAAAAATAGGAGAGCTAATGGACTGTATATAATTATAAATAGTTATTGAAACCCAACACAAATGAAAGGATAAATGTACCCAAATTAACAATTGAAAAATAGTCTTACCTATTTCAGCAAAACGGTCAATCAGATCTTGTGGGTTACTCCTATTTTCATGAACATAGTGATCGAGCTCGACAAACGAACATGGAATGAAGCTGACGTGAAAATTCGTTGCTAAAGGTGTCAAATTATAAGCACATTTATCCTTGTGGCAGAATAATAACCACGCCACTGGTAACAGTCTTTCTCGAACCAAATTCGCACAAACGAATGTTCTTAACTAAATGTAATTCGAATGAATCGAGATCACTAAAAAAAATTGTGAATCACAAGAAAAACTGAACTTCTCTTAATTCACGAAAGGAAACAGAATTAGCACTTATCGGAAGCAGAAGTATTCACGATCGTTAAAATCAATGAACTGATGAAAAATACGAAAAATGAAACAAAATGCGACATATACGTTGCACAGATGACGATTTCTTCTCGCACCTACACTCCATATGGGATTTCCCAAAGTACGGAGGAATTAAATTAATATGAAATGAAATTAAATTGAAAAATTCAGAAAAGTTTATTCAAACCGTTCACTTGGCGTGAACACTGGTTATTAGGTATTGTTATTATTTGAACTGTGGTCGATAATGGCTCAGTTAGCCTTCCGGGAACTACGACCATGGATCTTTTGTTCACTACCCTACTCATTCATTGAAACCCGAGGAGGTCGTTTATGGTGTTGATAAAACCGACAACATCCCTAGGAGCCTTGGCCGTAACCTCTCGGGTATCCAGAACTGGTTTCCCCATATGAATGGTTCTTAGACCAGCCAGTTCTGGACACTTGCATATCATGTGTTCGGCTGTTTCTGCCTCTGATCCACAGCGTCTACAAATCTCATCTGTTGACTTCCCCATACGGTACAAATGATGTTTGTACCGGCAGTGCCCTGTCAGCAGACCTACCATCACCGGATCACCCTAAGCTCAGCTCGTGACAGCTTTAAGAGCTTAGTGGTATTGGTCGGAGAAATTATCACGAATTTCTTGGACTGATTAAGTCCAGGAGTATTACTCCAGGAGGTTATTCTGTTGTCCAACTCCCATTGTTGAACCGCTGCCTTATAGTGGTATTTTCCAAGCACACAGAAAGGCTCAGGTCCAGCAGGTGTTAACCTTGATGCACTTTTCGGCTTTTTCCTTTCCTTCAACACCACAATGCCCTGGCACCCATAGTAACCAAGCTGGTTTGTAAACATCATCGCTTCCGGGCCTTGTTTTCGATTATTCCCTTTCCTCCACAATGGTCGGAATGACGCCATCAGTGACTCTTTTTTCTTTTTCAAATCCGCAACCGTACATTGGATAGAGATTTTATTTTCGATGCGAACTCAGTCGTTAATCAAGTTTCTGCTTTTATGTGGTGGATGCCTAGGTTGCCATATAACTGGCTCATTTTCATACAGATCCCGAAATTCAAAAACAACTTCTTGAGTCCTCTCCATTTCGGAAAAACTCAAGCACCACGATCACTCTACGGAAGCCGAAAAAAGAATAACTGCGAAATTAATTAATAATAATAATAACAATAATAACTCCTTCACTATGCGCTCCTACTACAAGATCACACAATAGGAATCGAACATGACAGCATACCGATATGGATTGCATCAAGAATTCATAGAAAGATATCCAGAACTCCACCACATTTCTGAACAAAGGATATCAGATCAACGACGAACTATTGTGAAAAACAACCTACTCTCTACGGACACATTGAGGAGTATACGAGATGAAGTCCTCATGGAACTGAGCAACGACACTGGAGCTAACATCGAAACACATCCAGAACAAAACCAGAATGAGATCCAGAATATGGAATCTAATGATAATGGGGAAGTACCGTCTGATTCAAGTGGACCAGGGGAATATGCGCACTCTGCAAGATCAGTGATCACTACTCAACACAGCCATGGTTGAGTTCCAGGGAGCCAATCCAACAAAACCACAAAACGCTCAAAGCTGCCTAACGTATGGTCCGAAAGTTTTGGGAAAAATTTCACCTGGTCTGATTGAGAAGCAACGTGTCAGGGGAATAATAAGGCAAATCGAAAATAATGGTCCCTTGTCCGTTACTTGAATTTTGATTTATAATAAGGATATAGTTAAGTTAAATTGTTGAATAATTCGTTAAAAATATAAGATTATTTGAGTCAGAGTTATATGCTTTTGAAATTTTTCCCGAAACTTTAGGACCATACGTTAAATTAAAAACTAACAAGAGCACCAATATCATTCTGGCCAGTGTAAATGCAGCCTTCGATGACTACGTTGAGGACTTCAACAGCCTGGAAGGAATACACACTCTCGTGTATTGTGGGGCAGTAGCAACCCTTCGACTACAGAAACAACAAGTCCACACCCCCGAATTTCACACACGGGAAAGAACCATCAAGAAACCACCATGGCAAACCCGATTGGAGAAAGACATCGACAAAATCAGAAAGGAAATAGGCCGACTTACTGAGTTCCTGCGGAATGAATCCCCGTCACTACGCCTGAAATCGTTTGTTAGAAAAATTCTGAAGAAGATTGATAACACCATGAACAAATCTGAAAGCCAACATCACATCATCAAATATGTGGACACTCTGAAACAGAAACTTCAAGCGAAGGCGAAAAGACTATCCAGATATTTGAAATGCACTCAACGGAAACAGCATAACCAATTGTTCCACAACAACGAGGCAAACTTCTACAAATACATCACCAAAAGCTAAAACAAAGTCACCAGAGCTATGCCAGAAGCCCAATCATAAAAAAATTATTGGGCTTCCCCGTGATCGATGCCTAAGGAACATAATGAGAATGCTGATTGGATCAGGAGGGAGAAAAATCGAACGAACATCCCACAAATAAACTTCGAAGAAATACCAGCGGATGAAGTGGTGACAGCACTGAAGGAAGAAGGCAATTGGAAGGCTCCAGGATTCGACAATATCCATAACTTCTGGTACAAGAAATTTGGCCATCTGCATGAAGCCATAGCGAGACAGTTTACGCATATACTTCATATCCTACAAGCCGTATTATAAGTATCAGCCGCTGCCTGTGTTAGAAAATGACTCTTTTAGACTATACTACGATAGGCCTATTATCACTGACAGAACGGTGACGAATAACAGACTGGATATGGTGGTTTACGACAAGAGGGTTAGAAAGGCAATTTTGGTGGATGTAGCTGTGCCCAACAACAACAACATGTTGAATAAGTACCAGGAGAAGATAAACAAGTACACAGACCTGGCTTTCGAGATCAAGGAAATGTGGCACCTAGAGAAGGTTGATATTCCAGTGATCATCTCGTCGACTGGATTGATACCTAAGAGCTTACACAATAGTCTGAACAAATTAGAATTAAATGTAAACGGCAACATTGAAATGCAAAAAGCTGTTATTCTCAATACCTGTAGAATTGTTCGTGAATTGTTGTCAAGTGTATCGTGATCGAGCCTATTCCCTTTGATTATTGTATCTGGGAAAGGTGAATTTATCCGGCCGGGTGCCGAGATAGTGAATAAGGCCACGATCATAATAATAATAATGTCCATTTGAGAACTTTCTTACAAATAATCTTAATCACAGAGACAGTGAATCTTTCCGTGCGTGATTTAATAGTAAATAAAAGTTATAATTCCTGCAACTTTATACCGATGAAAACAATACATTTATCTGATGGCATGTCATAATGACAACGTTATGTCACTCAATTTCGATGACATAAGGAAGCTCATTATGGGACTAAGTACCATAATGAATTCATTATGGGACTAAGTACCATAATGCATTTTGAATAAACTTTTTTGATCAAACCATTACATTTGTAATGGTTTGATCAAAAAAGTTTATTCAAAATGCATAACTATGTACAAAACTATTTATTATACATGGTAAAAGAACAATTACTGCAATTTGTAATATTAATTCCAATGGATTCTACAGTTTTTACATCAGTAGTTCATGATTATTATTATTATTTATTGGGTAAGAGTTTAGAAAATTCTATAAACTCACAAAAAAAAACAAAAATTCAAGTGAACATAGGTTCAAAATACAAAAATTAAAAACTAGTTCGAAAACAAAAATCAGTTACAATCAGCAGATATAATGATATGAACAGAAAATAAAAAGAAAATAAAGTCACTGCATAGACCACTCATCATACATGTTCTTAAAGGCATTCACCGAAGAAGCACCAACCACAGTAGAAGGTAAGCGATTCCAAACATCGAACACTCTATTGCTAAGAAAATGTTGCCTCTGAGTAGATCTGAAATTTTCCTTCCGCAACTTGAATGCATGGCCACGCAGTCGAGCATCCGTATTGAGCTCAAAGAGCGATCTTAAGTTTGAATTGAAGAGGCCATGAAGTGCTCTATATGCGACTATGAGATCACCACGAAGACGCCTCTCAGAGAATTTTGGGAGACCCATGAGCTCAAGTCTCTGTTCATAGTCAGGTCTCTGTATACCGTAGGGAATCCTTGTCGCACTACGCTGCACTCTCTCAAGAAGGTCCACATCACGAACCAGCGTCGGCGCCCAAACTGGTCCCGCATATTCTAAAATAGGTCGTACATAGGTGACATATAGGAGACGGCAGGTGGCAGGGTCACAACGGTAGAACGACCTACGCAAAAGATGGAGTAATCGCTTAGCTTTGTTGACAACATGCAGAATGTGATCGGACCAAGACAAGTCCTCCGAAACAATCACTCCCAGGTCACAATGGGAGCTTTTGGTTGGAATAACTCGACCATTCAAATAATATGTGACTCTGGGATTGGCCCTGCCCATGTGAACAACCACGCACTTCAGGAGGTTGAGAGGCAAACACCATTCCTCCGACCATCTATATACAGCATCAAGATCTTCCTGGATAGCGCAATGGCTAGAAGTAGGCTCACCAAAGATTTTAGCGTCATCAGCGAAAAGTGAACACTTGGACCGAACGATATTAGGTAAGTCTGACGTATAGAATAGGAATAATATGGGACCCAACACGGATCCCTGCGGAACACCACTCTGCATCACCCTAGATGATGATAGGGTATCCCCAACTCGTACACGAAAGCTCCGATCAGAAAGAAACGACTGAATCCACGAAAGCAGGTTACCACGTATGCCCAAATTCCACAACTTCAAGAGAAGGCGTCTATGCGGAACACGATCGAACGCACGTGAGAAATCAAGATATACTACATCCACAGATGAGCCCGAATCAACCAACTTGGTCCAAGCATCAACACAGGTCAGGAGGTTAGTTATGACAGAACGACCAGGCAAAAACCCATGTTGACAATCGGGTATGATGTTATTGTCCAAAGAAAACTGGACCAACCTCTCCAATATAATCCTCTCACATATTTTAGCAACGACTGGAACCAAACTGATAGGGCGGTAGTTCATAGCATCTAGTTTGTCACCTGATTTGAAGATTGGGGTTATTAACGCTTCCTTGTTGGCAAACTTGTAATCCTGTTTGGTTGTTGGCACCAAAAATTGCTTCTGATATTTTTTTCTTTTGCTCTTTCGAATTTTCGATGTAACCTTCAGCGACAGTATTGCTTTTCCATCCGCCATGGCGTTTCACGGTACACAGATCAGCTCCAGAATCAGCCAAAAATGAAGCAGACGATCGCCGAAAACAATGTCCGGTATATTCTTCAGGGCGATGTAAATTCAAGAAAGTGGCAATAACTTTTGGCATTTTACCAAAGGTATGTATTCCAACGGGTTGTTTTGTGCATTTCTTATTTCTATAAGTGACAAAAAACGTAGATGGTTTGTGTTGTAAGGTCGTATTTTCACATATTGTGTGACAAGTTCTACCATATTCAATCCTGGGATATTTCCCGAAGTTACAAAAAATTCTCGCATTACCTTTGTTTTTGTATTCGGTAATGTAATTCTAAAAACGGATCCTACATCTATTACATTTTCAACAAGCATATTTGTCAATTCCTCTCTTCTGCATGCTCCACTTAGTCCAATTATCATGGCAACTTTATTAAATAAGTATGTATCATCTGATGCTTCCGTTGAAAACTTTTTAACATCTTGTTTAGTAAAAATTTTGGATTTTTTAGCTCTGTAACCTTCTGATTTACGTTTTAGTAATGCAACCAGCTGTAGGTACTTACTAATATCGACGTTTTTTCTTGTTGATAAAATACTTCTTATCATCGAATAATACGACAAAAGAGAAGATGGTTTTCTTTCCTTAGATAAGCATTCAAAGTAAGCCAACAATACTTTTTCATGATTGATATTCTTGATTTTTTTAGCAGAACACCATTCTTCGTACCGATTAAACACCATTTCATATACACTCCGTGATTTTTCCGGCAAAAGGGAGTCCACGATATTTCTCGACATTTCTTCCAAATCAGAAGGTAAACTATCAGCTTCAGAATCACTCATTTTTTAAATTATATTAAATTCTACCTGACAATAATTATTGAGTTTGACAGCGATAAATAAATATTGCCGTTACAACCTGATGACGTTGTCAAGGAAATGGCAAAGCACAGCTCAGTCACCTACTAATATTTGAAACTACACAATATTTACTTCTTTAAAAATAGTTGTCATTGTGACATGTCGAAAATGCAGTTTTTAATTTTTCGAAAATGTATTGATATAAATGCCATCAGATAAAATTTTGTATGTAATACGAATCATAAACAATCATTATGGCACACGCCGTGTTATCGGACTCGGCTACGCCTCGCCCGATAATATTCACGACTTGTACCATAATGATCGTCTTTATGATCCTTATTACATAAATAACTATTATATATTCAAATATCCCATTATGTACAACTAGCTGGCCCGGCGAACTTTGTTCCGCCCTAATGATACTTACGGTGGATTTCACAAATCCACTCTGATTTTTGAACTGTCAAATGTTTCCATGGATATGAGCTATCACACATAACAGATACACACAAATAATATGTCATAATATGTCAATCACTAATAATGGCAATTTTGGATTCAGTTATTTCCGCAAATATATTTATTACCCGAACAGAAATTCAAAAACGTTTCAAAAATTATGAGGAAAGATAAGAACGGACAATTCACGATTGAAACTGATCGCCAAAATCCGATTTACTTGAAATTTCGATAAAAATTCACTGTGATATTCAACCGCTTTTTGATCTGTTAATAGCCTTTCATGGTACTATAAGCCCTATGTAAATTACACGGTAATTGATGTCATATGTTCTTTTTTCGACCATTTCAAATCACGACGACCGGAATGCTCGAAAAAAGAACAGATGACATCAATCGATGGCCGCGAAAGCCTCAATAAATTTATCGTCATTTAATTGTGATAATGTCAAATATAGTACCTTCACGATAACGTTCTTTGGAATAAATAAAACTATAAAAATAACTAATAATCATCAGTCATAATGTGTGAATAGGGCCATCTGAAGTGGTAAGAACGAAACTTTTCTCATATCTCAACTAAATCTAATCATTTTAGACATCTGTACTCCTACACGCTAAGACATTTTGGTTTTGCCCAACAGCGCAGAGTTGTAGGCAACTCAAATTACACACTATTACAGTGAATATAGAGGGAATATAGTCACTGTACAAACTATTTGTTTATATCGCCATCTAACGCGGAGAGTATCAAATGAAGTGCCAACGAATAAGCGGTAGCGTAACTGTAATTGTAGCGACATCTAATGGCCTTACTCAAAAGGAGGAAAAGCATTTCCTGTATAAGTAAAATTTTCATCGATTTTTCCAAAGTTTCATTGTATTTTATAATAACCAGACCGTAGACGAATCCATATATGAAGTTTCATAACAAACAGTACATCCGATCTCGAGTTATAAATGGTGTAACCAACATCTTTCTTTTATATATATAGATTCGTATGAATTGAATGAAACCCTCGTCTGATCTAGAGGTACTTGCTTGGTTAAGGTCGAGCAGCGTCATTTCCAGGGGTGTCATCACCATCAGGAACAAACATTTGGAAATCTTATATAATCAATCAACCCCGGCATTGTCGTCAACGATTAATCAGATAGTGGACTCCATGCATCCCTAGCGACATCAAGTTTGATTCACAAAATTCCTGCAGAACAATCTTTTCTTTTCTTGAATCCACATTTTTGTTTGCTTCATAAAGATTTTGCGGTGACAGTTTTTTTTTTAAGTTTTCTGGCAACATATCATATATTCTGGGCGCGAGATACAAATAATTTCTTTGTCCAATTCTTTTGAGCGCTCTTGGTCTTTGATGTTTGTCATAATTTCTTGTCGTACGGTTATGTTCCAGTTTATAAATTTCAATCTTTCTCTTATGTATACTCTTCAAGATTTGTAGTACATTAAGTTGACGAATATCCATTACCTGCGAAATAGTAAACAATTTCTCACTGCTGAAGCACCCGGTGGCTTCCTAGGAATGATCTTGAGAATATATTTTTGGGCCGTTTCAAGTTTTCTCATAATATTATCATATGCCGCACCCCAACCCAAGATACCATATGAGAGCTGGGATTGGACAAGGGAGTAATATATGGTATTCAAGTGTTTTATTTTCAAGTGTTTTCTCAAAGGCCGAAACTGATAAATCATCCCCCTAATTTTTTTGACGACACAGTCAACATGGATATCCCATTTCAGATGTTGATCCATTGTTACTCCCAGATATTTAATGCTGTCTGTTCTGGGTATTATGTCACCATCTCCCACCTCCAGATTTATAAAATTTGGAAGACCTGGTGCGTAACTGGCAAAGGGTAAGAATTTCGTTTTAGTCGAATTAACTGTGAGCTTGTTTGCTCTAAACCAACGCTTGATCCTTTCGAAATCATACTCTGCTTCTAAATCTCAGCTTCCTCCCATGTACCTATATTGTTCATATGTCAGCACAGTATCATCCGCGAAACTAATTATGGACCCCTTTGTAGGCATAAATAGTAGACTATTTACATATATGACGAAGAGGATAGGGCCCAGTACCGTTCCCTGCGGCACTCCATACTCAACTTTCCTGATTTCACTTCGACTGTTCTCATACTCTACCAACTGTCTTCTACCTGTTAGGTTGTTTTCTAATAAGTTGTATCCTTGCCTCTGAAGCCATAGCGATGTAATTTTGACAACATTTTATCGTGGGACACAGTGTCAAATGCCTTGGCTAGGTCTATGAAAACACACAAAGTTGATTTGTTCATATCCAAGCACCTATATACAGGGTGAGTCTTTGACTTGTACATATATTTTAACTGTAGATTCCTCTCATCAAACGAAACACTTTTTTCCTATACCATTTTTCAAAATTCGGTTTCGTTTGAAAGATACAGGGTGTCAAAAATCCATGAAATTAACACTATTCTTTCCATATATTCGAAACCGATAATCCGAATGAACTGAATTTTGGTTGATTGTTTACTCTATTCATGGTGCATATTCCTCAATTGAAACTTATTCCATATTCCTTCTAGTATAAGAGTTACAGCCTACTCGTCTCATGAATTCATGCAAAAATACTATAAAATCACTCGAAAAAGATAAACGGTTCATATTTTCGAAAGAATCAACCATTTTAGAAAATAAAAGTATTCTTATATTTTTTCAATAAAACGCGTCGTTTTCGAGTTATTCCTAATTGTATACGAACAAATTCGAGGAAAAAATCATGAATTTCATAAAAAAACTGAATGCAACCCTGAATTAAATATCATCGAATATTATGTATTCTCTGATCTTAACAAATTAACAACGTTGTTAATGTTTATCAACTTCGTCAAGACTAAAATCTACATGATGGAAAAACGTTCGATGTAATAATTGAATTCTGAGAAGCATGAAATGAAATTACACAGTCTATAAGCACAGTTTCTATTGAAAATTTATTGTTACCGGTCTTTCAGGAAAATATCTATCTCAACAATATTATCCTCTTGGAGATTTCAATCGACACTACACGGTCTGCACATCACAATCATCACCTGTTTGCTTTATTATCTGCAAGTAAATTTAGATAGATAATTAAGGTTATCCCGTTTAAGCGTCTTTCATTATCATAGACTGGCCTGCGGTTCGAGACACAGAAACAGAACAACCACAACACAACGGCCTGTCCCGCCTGTCTGCCATGCGTGCCGGCTATATCGTAGCGCTATATCGGCAAGAATCAGAACTCGTTTGGCATCTCCAAAGAGCCACGCCTAGCCTAGACGCCTTTAGCCGTTAGCGATTGTGATAGTTCATCCGCTAACGATAGGGGACGTACTGCTTTCTTAAGTTCGCATTGTTTGAAGAGAAAATCGGCAATCTGGCATCGTCTTCTCTAGAGTTCTGTGCTTAGACAGGTTCTGTGCACGGCCTTCTAAAGACTTCAGTCTTTAGATGGCCGTGTTCTGTGGAATATCATATCACAGAAGATGAGTTAGGTTAGGTCATTGACCTCGAATCATCTGACTTAGGTTGATGGAGTTAGAATAGGTTAGAGATCGTTCCAAAATATCGAGGAAAATATTAACCAATTATTAGTGTTTATAAACTAATCTTCAGGAAAATCGAAGAAGGAACTTATTTTGGTGGGAGAAATATGGCTTTTCAATTGCAGAAATAATCGGACAGTGTTTTTGTTAGGAAATATCGTTTTTGTTACATTCTTATTCGAATAAGGTTAGTGCTTGAGTATTTTCCAATTGTATCACCCAGAACATCTAATCACCTCAATTTCAATCGAAAAATATGAACTTTGAAGTGTTTCCAGAGAATGTATCCAGGCACGGACTCAGCACAATTTTTTTTTTCAAATGGCTATATCTTTTTAACAGAGCCGAATTCGGAAAAATGGAAAATGAAAAAAAGGTTTCCTTTGGCCTCAAGAATCTATAGTTAAAATATATGTACAAGTCAAAGACTCACCCTGTATATTTGATATTAATTTTCCCATTGCGTCTTCCGTTGATTTACCCTCCATAAAACCAAAATGCGCAGACGAGACTATGTTAAATTTCACTAGGAAATTATTCATTCTATTTTTGATGATTTTTTCTATAATTTTCCCAATATTAGATATTAAAGTTATTGGTCTATACTTTTCCACACAGTCCGTTCTTCCCGATTTGAAAATCGGCTTCACCACCCCTATTTTATACAGGTCTGAAAAATTCCCACTCTCGAAGCCAAGGTTTGTGAGAGAAGCAATAGGAACTGAAATTTCCTCTTTGATTTTCTTCAATATTTCACTTCTCATTCCATCATAACCGGCAGCTTTATTACTCTTCAGTCCATCTATCATGGACACAACTTCTGTAGGTGTCGTTGGAAAAAGAAAGAATGTTTCCTGTACATATTTATCTTCATCATTGAATTTCTCGTCTTCCTCTATACGTTCTGCACATTCCCTGCCCACACCACTGAAATACTCATTGAACGCATTAACTATTCCTTCTTTTTTAGTAATCACTTCCCTTAATTCCCCCAATGACCATCCCAACCTTTTGCTGTGAGCAGAGGTTTGTTACATGCTTCCAAAGATTCTTCGAATGTGATTTATTCCTCTCAATATAGTTTCTATAATATTCCCTTTTTGCCCCCGCTATAAGTGATCTCACCGAATTTCTGTACTGTTGTACATACCTTCGCTTCAAATGAGTATTCTTTCGACATATCCTTATACATTTTGTTCTTTTTATTTATAGCCTTAAGAAGGCTTGGTGTCATCCAATCATTTTTTGCAAACTTTCTAGAACTGAATGTAACACGATTTGTATGATAATTCACAAGTTTAGTAATTATTTCATCAAGAGATCCAGCAAATTCATTAACATTTGAATTCCTACAAATCTCATCCCAGTTAATTTTACTCAAATCATTTTTTAGATTTTTATAATCGACGAAACTTTTGGAATTTTTACGATCCTTCCTCTTCACCGTCTGGATATCCGGACAGATAAGAATAGGATAATGATCAGTGATCGCTGCATGAATCGCAAATGCATGATGACAGCCTCGAACAACTGTTTCTTTCATAAAAAAATGGTCCAGGCAAGTTTTGCTAGAGGGTCTCGCCACCGTGTTTATTAATGACTCATACCCATAGTAACTCATTATATTTTTATACTCTTCCTCATAATCGTTTGTCCCTAGAATGTCTACATTTATATCTCCTGTTATAATATGATATTTTTTTATTTTAACACTTTCTTGATATTTCGACAATCGTCCAGTAAACTTGGCGAGATTTGTTTTCGGCGAACGATAGATACCAGTGATTTTAACTGTTTTACTGTATAATTGTATATCGACTTCCACACAATTTGATTCATCAATCTGAACTATTCTGTAAGTGTAGTCAATGTCATCCCTTACAACCACCAAGACACCATCGTTTTTGTTATAATTTCCATGACTATATATACATCGATAACCTGGAATCTGATAAACACGTGCATCTTCGATTTGAAAAGTTTCAGTAAGAACAACATCATCGAAGCTTTGCGAAGTCATTCTGAGAAGAATTTTAAACTCATCCAAATTTTTATCTATGCTTCTTATATTACTGTGTATGATTCTCAATCGAACTGCTAGTTTAAATCAATCAAGCAAACCCAAGTTATCCAGACATAAGACTTCAAATACATTTCCTTCATAATCTCTTATATAACTATCCATCATGCAAATGAAGCACAAATTAAAAAACTTATTTTAATCCAAATAAAAGAAGTTATTTAATTTCACATACAATCATATAAAGTCATACACCCAACAACCATGAAATAATAAAACCCGAAAAGCAGAGAAAAAGAAAACAATATCCAATGCAAGAAATAAGCAAACGAGAAGAACAGTATGAAGTCTCACCAGCGTCCTTAGCCACCCCTCTTCAGTTTGGTAATGTCGGTCTTCTTTATGCTTCCAGAGGACTCTGATCTCGTCCTTCCCAACTCCGCCAGATCCTTTGCCCTATCTAAGACTCGATTTATGGACAAAATTTCTTTGCTGTGTCCTGAATCTTCGTCTATTGGAAGACTTTCTTGCTCACTCAACAATTATATCCCACCACAGGAGCAGGACTATTCGGTGCGCTGGACACTAATTGGGAGTTCACAGCAGGCAGCGGTGCGGACTCTGGGTTTGAGTACTGTCTAAATCTAAAAGGAGGAGACTGTATTCCCGTGGCCGGTTCCCTCAACTGTGACGGTGACGGTGAACTTGTCACCATTCACCATTAAACACCCTGGTTGAATGTGTGCTCTGTAGTTCTTTGCTCTGGCTAGATCTCTTTGTTGCCTGAGCAACCTGAAATCAGCACGGTCCTCTTCACAGAGATCTTCGTTGATATATATGCTGCTACCTTAAAGGTTTCGTCGATTTTCAATTACTTTTGCCTTAGTCAGAAAAGATATAAATTCTATTTTTACTATCGACTTATTCTTACTCAGCCTGTATATATTGTTGATATCTATCTGTGTCAGATTAACACCTAGGATAGAATTTAGTTGATCGAGGACCGCGCCCAGCAGGTCAGAATCATCCAACTTCAACCCGCTAACGATATTGTTTTTCAAAGCATTTTGTTTAATCTTCAAAATCTCATTCTCTATTGAACCTATCCTTCCTTCATATGCCACAAATCTCTGTTCGATGGTCGCACTGATCCCATTGACTTCCCCCCTCAAACTCGTAATTTCCTCCTTCACCCCAACAATTTCACCTCTCAGAGCGGTAGTCTGGGCTGAGAACTCATTTCTTAAGAACTTCTCTAATTGTTCGTTTATAGACATTCTTCTCCCTGGAACTATCAGCAGTGTGGGGGACGCCTTAATAATTCCTTCGCCGGCCGGTGACAGATGTGCAGGCAAAATATGGTGTTAACTGGTTATCAACTGTTGTTGTCGGTTAAATTTCAAAATAATTTGAAACAAATAAACGTTATTTCGGAAAATTCAGCGAAATAAACTCACTCAGTGAATACTTTGTATCAAATCTGTATCGAGAATACCTCAGTCGAACTTGAAGACGAAATTAAAACGAAAAATCACCAACAGGGAACACTCAGAGATACGTCTATCTAATCAGAAGTTGCCTACATACTACATACATTGCGGCCAGGCCATCAAGTAATGGGAAAGCATCGACAAGTATATATTGTCAAATTCGCAAATAATTGTAATCCCTTTGACTCGTTGCATTTTTACCGACAACCGACGGGACTTCGCCAGTGACAAATAATTGTACAAGTATTGGCCGAGTGAACAACTCCCACTACTTGCCAAATATAGACAAGTGGCAAATATTTGCCAAATAAACGAGTAGTGGGAGTACGCCTTTAGGCAAGGCAATTGTTAGGAACCAAAAGACTAATTTTATCAACCATGGAAACGCCGCGAGTGAATATGTGTTTTTTAGTCTCGGCCGCGAAATAGTTGGCGAGTGTGAAGTTTTTAAGGTGGGCGTTCAATGTAGTGTGGTTTTATTTCAAGTTGCATTCGAAAATGGTTTCACTTTGAAAACTGAAATTTTGTGGGTAAACTCAGAAAGGATTGGAGTTCTTGATGAAATAATTTAAGGTGGGCGTTCAATGTAGTGTGTTTTTATTTCAAGTTGATTTCGAAAACGGTTTCACTTTGAGAACTGAAATTTTGTGGGTGAACTCAGAAAGGATTAGGGTTCTTGTTGAAATAATTTTAATCGATTTCATTCCGACAGTTAATTTTTTTCTTTCAAAAATAGAAGAAAATGAGCCAACCTATGCTTCTGTTTTATTTCAACAGAAAGACCCATGAAAATAGTTCAACTTCCGATTAAAAGTGAATCTACTGATAATTTCGTTCAGAAGATCAACTTGAAATACGGAATTGGCAGAAAATGGCCAAATTCAAATTTTGGCGGGAAAAAATTCCTGCTTTACCCACAAATTGACTTATTTCATAGTTCAGCGATTTTCGGATAGAGAGCGCCATTGTACATTTCATTCATGATTAGAGAGATATTCATAGAACTTATAGTGATAATGTAAGTTCTATGGAGATATTTCATAAAATGCACGGTGGCGCCTCTACGGAGGAGATTTCCCACTCGCTTTAAACGCCGACCTTAAATCGATTTCATTCCGAAAGTTAATTTTTTTTCTTTCAAAAATAGAAGAAAATGAGCCAACTCATGCTTCTGCTTTATTTCAACAGAAAGACCCATGAAAACAGTTCAACATCCGAGTAAAAGTGAATCTACAGATAATTTCGTTCAAAAAAACAACTTGAAATACGGAATTGGCAGAGAATGGTCAAATTCAAATTTTGGCGGGAAAAAGTTCCTGCTTTACCCATAAATTCGCTCATTTCATAGTTCGGCGATTTTCGGATAGATATTCGCCATTGTACATTTCATTCATAATCAGAGCGATATTCATAGAACTTGATAGTGATAATGCATGTTCTATGGAGATATTCCATAAAATGGACGGTGGCGCCTCTATCGGATGAGCTTTCCTACTCGCATTAAACGCCGACCTTAAGTATTGTCAGTTGAGTTCGGTTTTTTCAGAGTTTAAAAGACTTTTTCAATTAAGTTTGACCATAGTCTGTATTGGGTACTTGTGTACCAATAAACCTCTAAAAAGATCTTCTCTTGTGTTTTTCGAACCTTCGTAAACCAGGAGAAGCGGGTAGCTTCTCTTTTGGGTACGAAATCTTAATACTCACAATTATAATAGAGAAATTAGCCTTTTGAGAACTTAGAACAAAATTTAGGACGTTGAAATCGTTATTACAATTTGTTTGTGTTATCTGAAATATTCTATTATCATAAAAAGGGAGACATGAATCATCACTGCCTCATAAAAAACTAAAACCAAACATATACATTTTATGAAAATAATAAAAAACCAAAAGATGATATTTTCAATATTAAATCCTCCAGTTTTTACATATTTCTGTTGTCTTATTTAGTAAAATGTCTAAATGTCTTCCCGATCGATTCTATAATAAAATTGGAACAGTTAATGATTTTTTTTACGAATTCTTGGCGTGTGTTTGGAGATTCTGCCTAAACCATGTCTTTCAGTCGGCTTCAAACCAAATAATCAATAAGAATCAAATCAAAGGAGCTTGGTGGGTAAAAAATAGGACCTCTCTTCCTGTATCCATCTGAAATCGTTGTTTTATGCAGATGTTTTCTGGTGTTCCCGAAACACTAAGCGAAATTCCGAAGACTATAGTTTTGTACATGAATTTCATATTATGAATTTTCAAGCCCAGAACTGATTAGATTATACTAAGAAGAAATTCAACTTGGAACATTTCGGCCAGCCCTGGAAACACCACGAAATTATGAAAATGTTGTATGATGTGTAAAAATTAAACCAATTTAAGCTCCTCATACTGAATTCAATGAAAAAATTGTTATTCAACATCAAGCGAAAATAATCTTTTCTCTTCTCTTTTTCAACCTGTATTCGTCCACTCCTGGACATAGGAGGTCTCTCTCCACCGCTTCCATGTCTCCCTATCCTGCGCCACGTTCATCCACCTCTTACCAGCCAGCTTTTTGACATCGTCTACCCACCGTTTTTGGGGACGCCCAACACTTCTTTTGGTTTCTCTGGGTCTCCATACCGTTATCCTATGAGCCCATCTAGTCTCGGACATTCTTGCCAAATGACCAGCCCAACTCCATTTCATCTCCGCCACTTCCTGAAGAACGTCTCTGATTTTGGAACGTTGTCTGATGCACTCGTTTCTTATTTTGTCACGTAGAGAAACACCCAGCATGCGGCGCTCCATAGCTCTTTGAGTTGTTGAGAGTTTATTCGCGAAAATTTTAGTCAGACTCATTGTCTCCAATCCGTATGTTTGTACGGGCAGTACGCATGTCCAAGTTTCCCGAAAGCTGCGTCTTGTTATTTCTGCATGCTGGTTGTCCTTCCCTACTCCCTAGTTTGATGGTATGGCCGAGGTAAACATATTCGCTAACGCATTCGATGCTATTTTTCCCTACATTTATGGTGATGTTGTCCGGACTCATGATCTTCGTTTTATTGAAATGCATTTTAGACGCTGCTACTTCCAATTCAGTCAGCATTTCCCTCAGTTCTATGATGTTATTACCCATGATTACTATGTCGTCAGCAAACCTCAGATGGCTGAGTCTGATGCCATCCACAACTATGCCTTTAGTGAGTGTCCCACTTCAATTGCTTGAATAGGTCTTCCAAAGCTAGTGTGAACAGCTTGGGCGAGATAGTGTCTCCCTGTCGCACACCTCTACCCAAAGGTATCCGTCCGGTTACTGATGATTCGTCTAACCTAATCTGTATCGAGGCCCTCTCATAGATATTTTCGATGATCTTGGTGTACCTAGAATCCACTCTGGCATTTTGCAAAGCTGTAATAACAGCACTGATCTCGACAGTATCGAATGTCTTTTACTCTTTTTAAAATCAACAAAGGCGTTCTAATTTTTTCTCTAAGTGCTGCTCCGCCAAATTTGATCATTTCTGCAGTCACTCGATCTTCTCCTGGGCATCAATTGTTCTTCATTTGAGATAGTGTTTTTCTCAGTTCTTCTTCTGTAATTCTGTAAAGGTCTTCAGAGCCGACATTCATGATGTTCAACTTTTCCCCCGAGTTGGTTAATCTGGACAAATACAGGTCAGCGTAGAAGGATTCAACGGTTCGAATTATGTCTTCCCTATCGTATACTATGACATCATTACTATTACGTAGCTTCGTTATCTTTGTTCTTCCTTTCGAGAGTTTCTTACGAAAGACCTTCATTTCCAGTTGTCCTGTATCATATCCTCTATAAGCCTTGCATTGTACTTCCTTATTGCTTTCTTCACGCGTCTATTGATCTTCTTATATTCGTCCATTGTTTTGTCAGTTGTATCACGTCTCTGTTCCAACAGTCTAATTGTATCCTGGCTCTGTTGGGAACTTTTTGTATCCTGCGTCCTCGAACAAGTTTTCCTTATCGATGTATTCAACGCTCCCACAAATCTATCAGCCAATCCATATATGCCTAGTTGTTCAGCATCAACGTTAAATAATTTCTGGTGTAGATCATTTCGATATTCCTCTTCTTTCTGTTTTATTATGTCCAGGGTGGGATAGCGTTTCCTTTTCAGAAGCTTGCTTCTCTCTGCTTTGATTTCAATGATAAGCTTTGCTCTCACCATTCTGTGATCACTACCAGTATCAAATCTGTTCAGTACCGTCACATCCTTGCATATTGTCTTGTTATTGCAGGGGATACAGTCAATTTCATTTTTTGTTTGGCTGTCTGGGCTTCTCCAAGTCCATTTGCGTGATTTTGGCTACTTGAAGAATGTGTTTAAACAGAACAAACTTTCTTTGTTGAAATAATTGGATAAGGTTTCACCTCTATTGTTTCTCCTACCCAGTCCAAATTTTCCAATGTATACGTCTCCATCTTCTTGTTCTCCTAGCTTTGCATTAAACTCTCCCATGACGACTAGGAAGTGTGATTTTTCCAACTGACAGGCTTTATCTATATCATCATAGAAGCATTCGATCTCCTCGTCCTCTGCATTGTGTGTCGGCGCGTAGACCTGAATTATCTGAAGATTATATCTTCTATTGATGTTTATAACAATGTAAATGACCCTGTTGGATATTGCTTGATACTTGGTCACAGCATGTCGGAAGTTTTTATTTATCATAATTGCTACTCCTCCCATATGACTATTTTGATCTGAGTTATTCTATTAGAGTGTATGGCCTGACTGTAACGTAGTGCATCGTTCTCCAGGTAGCCTAGTTTCTGATATACCAACAATATCCCATTTGATGTTCTGAGCTCCTCCTCAAATTCCTCTAGATGGTCCTTTGTTCTTAGTGTTCGTGCGTTATAGGTGGCTACGTATAATGGTGCATTTTTCGTGATGAAAACTTTTCACGATGTTGCATAGGATGCTGTGGTGGTTTCGACTTCTTCGAACTTTTGCTCCCCCCAGAATCCTTGGAGCAGACTGAATATACAGTGTGAGATTCTGAACAAGGGCGGATATAGCTCTTTTTCATGGGAGGGGTAATAACGATCATGGGGGGGTAATAACGATCATGGGGGGGTAATAGCAATTGAAAGCAATTAAATCAGGTACAAATGATGAAATATTCAATGTTGCGTAACTAGTTCTTAGGTCTTCGCTACTCATGGGGGGGGGGTAGTTACCCCCAGTACCCCCCCGTAAATCCGCCCTTGATTCTGAATCATTGATTCTACTCACCTGGGGTAGTTTCGTTTTGAGGTTCGACATTTTCCGAATTTGAAAGAAATTGGCAATTACAACGCCACGCTTGCCAAACGGGTTGGTGAGGGGATAGGGATGTGTATAGGGGTATGAGTTGTGTTCTAGGACTTGGTTTTGAGGAATTGCCAACCTCCTGAAAAAAAGGATATGAGACAGAGAGGGAGAGAGCAATGCTCGCGTTGGCAGGGTACAGGGTCGCATCCCTGAAGTAGATCTATTTCATATCGGGATCATACGAAAGTATCTACCCGCTACTAATCACAGAAATTTATTATTTAATTAGAAATCCTACTATGGTAAAGGAATATCTTTTTGGCAGTTTTTCTCGCTATCCACTAAGGTTTGAATTCTCAAAAATTGAATATTTTTGCGAAAGACAAGAACAACCAACATTTTCAGGGCCAGACCAGGATTTTCAGAATTATGAACAAGTGGGATCCTGACAATCAAAATTGCAAGAACTGTATATCTAAAAGCAATGGTATAGAGTGTATAGACTATCAAATGAACAAAGTTGTCCATTTCGTGATATTTGGAGCTTTATTATTTCAGACCTTGAAAGAAACGTTGCTAGCAGAACAAGAAAAAATTATGCTCCAAATAACAGAAGAAAAATTGGCGATGTCTGCAGAAAAGGCAAGACTGGCGACTGCCAGCAGGTTAAACGTTCAGTTCGACACACAGAGGGCGAAAGCTGAGCTCGAAGCTGCAATTCAGGTGGCCAAAGAAGCTTCGGAAATGACTGATCGAGAGAGAGAGATGCTTCAAAAAAGGATTTCAGAAGTGGAGTCTTTAAAACGAAACCTTAAGGTAAATTGAATGATGATATTGCCCAAGTACCAAACTACCAAAGCCTACTTGGACAATATTTTAATTGTCCTGTCTTAAACCTTTACTTATAATAGTATTAAAATGAACATCTGACTCCTTTGATAACCATTTCATTAAGATATTTCGCCTCCCGTTCAAATGAATGGAATCAATCAAAATTTTCATATTATGTCAGTAGTTTTAATTTCCAATTTCGAGGGGTTTGCTGCTTAGTTCTACATTTTAGGCATTGATAGTTTTCAATACGTCCTAATAATGATAATACCCATTAATTAAACGGAGAAGATATAATACCTATTAAGATAATCTCCTAATAATAAAGGCACCAATAAACTTGAAAGTGAAACTATTTATAGTCCATCCAAGAATTATTGACATCAGAGCAAGTCTTGAAAGTCCAGTCGCAGCTTTATTTCTAGTCACAAAAAAGTAACTAAAAGTTTTATGTGCTTTCATCAGAGCAATAAAAAAATATAGAAATAACCTGAAAATTAAATGGTATTTTTTCAAAGTACGGCAATCTGAACATGAAAAATAATGTTTTCAATTATCACATACGACTACCTGCAAACTGAATGGATTGGGAAAATTGTAATATACTCGTATATCAAGACAGAAACAAAACAACGATTGGATTTATTTAATATATGAAGAATTTTGTATGACATTGTAACTTTCAATATTTGTGAACAATGAAGGTGCAAAATATGAAATGTAAATATTCCTACTGTTGTTCCAACAACCACAACTGTAATTTCCTCATCTGGGCAGACCTCATCATGTTCATAATGAAGGATTTTATGTCAGCAACATCCCATATATTTCGATTAATCTTCTCTTATTTTTGTTTATATGTGCTATTGAAAGCCTTTCCAATTATTAGCTGAACACTCTTCAACAGCCTCATTCTGAAGATATCTTGCTCAATTATTCACCAAATTTATTCGAAACATTAATGACAAAACAAAATTTTAGTGTTATTTCCAACCCCAACCTGAATTCTACAACTCGAAATATCACTGAACGTGCATTACCAACCTAATTTCGATTTTCCAAAGCCGCCCGAGATGTCAATAATTCTTGGATGGACTATATATGAATTATTATAAAAAAGTAAAACAATCATGTCGAATAGTCCAAAATATGTTCGAATCGCTGGCCGTTCACTTCCAAGCACTTCAAAATGCGAGTGTTGACTGCTTTCGTCGTGACAGATCGTATTTCTTTGGCATCCAAATCTTCAAATGCTTGGGTAATCCTTTCCAATAATTCATCTCTCGAATGCACGGGTGTTTTGTAAACTTTTTCTTTCAACATTCCCCACAGATAAAAATCTAATGGACTGAGATCGAGTGATCTTGCTGGCCAATTCCATGGTCCCAAGCGCCTTATCCACCGATCGTCAAAAAGTCTCTCCAGTTAATAATAAAAAACAAATTCATGAGCACTTCGTTTGAATAGTTTTCTTTCATCGTTTCGAGGGTATGTGCAACTTCTGAAATGACGAAAATGTCGAAATTCAAGTTTCTTGGTGCCTTTATTATCAGGAGAAAGTCATGAGGTACTGTCGAATAGTAATCCTGGCCTGCCTAACAAATACCCCATGAGAATACCATTCTGAAGGGACTTTTTGACAAATAAATGCTCATAAGTCCGAAATTTGACTAGTTAGGTATAGGCATGATACATAGAATGAAAGCAAATTCCATCAGCTTTCTGAATTTCTAATAATATACAGGGCGTTTCATTCGAAATAAACATTTTTCAATCACTTTTTCAAGAAAACGAAAAGACTGTATTTGTCTGTATTGAAGTAACGTGAATCAGGCGTAAGTGTTGGGAGCATTCATGTATCACCTAACTCCAAACCAAATTTCAATGCTCTAATGTTTCTCAACCCGAAGTAATCAGCATCCTCAGAGGTAATGATTTCCGGCGAAAAAAATTTAAATTAATTTATATTTCGAAAACGTCAACAGACAGGTATAGGGAAATGTTAAAGAGAGTTTTCGGGATGTTGTTGAAGATTCCAAAATAATATAATATACCAAGTGTTCCATTTGAAAAAGCAAAGATTCAACCACTTTCTTATAGAAGTGGCAACACCGCATTGACGAAAATATTTTTGTTGGGTAGAGAATGTCCGATAATGCAGTCCATTAAATTTTCAAACCGATACAAGATCTGGTTCACCAGAAACGTCTAATGTGCCATCCACCGTGAATCACCCTGTATAGAATTGAAAATACTCATTGTCACTTTTCTTGTCGGAACAACTCTCGCATCTTTTATTTTCTCAAATATAGGGTCAAGAACAAGAGCATAATGAAGCAATGAGTCAAATATAAAATCTAAACTAAACGAGTGTGAAGTTGGCACCAAGATGTTCAATCTGAAATAACTCAGAACCCTGTACATTGAAATTGTATCTTCCTAGGAAGTAAACACAGCAAGCCAAGTTAAAATTAAAGCAAATGCCTTCATTAAAAAATAAAATCATTTGGGGGAATCACTCCAGTAAGTAAGTAAATTCATTCTGTTCTCGAGGGATAGATTGAATAAAAACCATCTTTGAACCATTTCCCTCCTTTGCATTCAAATCACGTTACTTTTCGTTGGCACCAGGTATTTTCAGCAATACTTCAATTAGATGAAAATTAGTTTTGGAATTTTTCACCATTTTATTTCAATATTTTGCCACCAGATATTATCTTGTCAGGTCACCGTCGTATTGCCTGATACGTCCGCCCTCATTCGACAACTCGAAAAACAAATACCTACTCTTGAATAATTTTTTATAGGATAGAGAACGAAAACTGATTTCCAAAGAAGATGAATTAACCGAATTGATACATATATCGGAACAGAAATATCAGGACGGTGAGAGGGCTCTGAAAGATGCCATAACAACTGAAGCCAAATGCAACGAGAGAATGAGGCTTCTTCAATCCCAACTACTCCAGCTGTCTGCTAGGGAGAAGAAAATAAGCGAAGAACAGATAGCGTTGTCCAAGGAACGTTTAGCTCTGAATACTATGATGAGACAAAAGCAAAACTGCAAATTGTGTTCAGCAGAAGTTTTACGGAATGACGAGCGGAGTGATTGGGCGAACGAATTCCACAATGAGGATAAAAACATTGCCCCACGTTTTGATGTGAGTAGAATTATTCGAAAACGAAAAATGTTTTTACAGTAAAATGATGTTGTGCGAAGCCACGTGACCATATATGATAGATCTAATCAATTCCGTAACCGAGATACAGGGCGGTTCATGTATTCACCAAAAGTTTCAATTTCTCATAACTTTTGAACCAACCAGCATAGTCAGTTGATATTTGGAACGTATCATCACCACAGGCCGATCAATTCATATTTGAATTTCGAAAAGTTCCAGGTCTATATTTGGAAAATATGGGACTTTTTTCAAGCTGGAATTCAACAAATTTTGGAATTTGATTGAGATATTTGAAAAGAGCAGAATATTTTCAATGCGATTCAGTAGATTTCGCTACTCATTGGCTTAAAGATAGCTTCAGAGAAAGATCCAGTTGAAATATTGTAATTCCACTGAATTCTCAGAAAAATCGTACATTGTGATCAAATTGAATTTTTTTGTCCCACTGGTTGCACATTCGTATTTCATAATATTCTGAGGAATCATTTCGAGTTATTTCCGAATAAATATTATTGATTGAGAAAAATTTATTTGTCAAGAGCGATGAATAAATAAATATAGAAACATAAAAACTTAACGTGAATTACAGAAGGTGCTCGAAAGTACCACCGTTTTGCTCAATACAAATTCTTAAATTCTTCAAAATGTCTGATACATTTTTTGAATATGTCTGGATTATTACATATGTATTTTATTGCTGGCGAATTCAAATTTTGATACGTCGCCGTCGCATGAGGATCTCCCCACTTCCTATTTCAGATGAATACACTAAACATTTCAAATAACCCCAAATGAACTCTTCTTCTTCTTCTTCTTCAGCCCGTTTGAGTCCACTCCTGGACAAAGGCCTCTTCCAATCGCTTCCATGTCGTCCTACACTGTGCTGTGAGAATCCAGTTCTTTCCTGCTCGCCTTTGAATGTCATCTCGCCATCTTAACAGGGGTCTGCCAACACTTCTTTTTGTCAGTCGTGGTCTCCACTGCATGATAATTTTCGTCCACTTCACATCATTCCGCGCGACATGACCAGCCCACCGCCATTTACTTCTAGCAGCTTGTTCTACTGCGTCACTTACTCTGGTTTTCGCCCTGATATTTTCATTTGTCTGCCTGTCTCTCAAGCTGATCCCGAGCATTGCTCGTTCCATCGCACGTTGGCAGACTCGCAGTCGTTGTGCGCTTTTCTTTGTTAGGGTAACTGTCTCTAGTCCGTACAACATGACTGGTAACACGCAAGCATCAAATATCTTTCGTTTTAAATTAATTGGTATTTTAGGTTCTTTGAGGATATGTCCCAGATTCCCAAAAGCCGCCCAAGCCAGCCTGATCCTTCTCCCTATTTCGGCAGTCTGGTTGTTCTTGCCCAGCATTATGTTCTGACCAAGATAAATATATTCCTCTACAACTTCAAGCACCTTATTATCGACAGTGACACAGATATTGTCTGGGCTCATGATTTTAGTTTTTTGCAGGTTCATTTCTAGGCCTACTATTTGTGACGCTTCCTTCAGGTCAAGTAACATACTGCTAAGCTCCCCTGCATTAGTGCTAATGAGTACAATGTCGTCGGCGAAACGGAGATGATTTAGGTATCTTCCGTCTATATTGACTCCCTTCTGTTGCCATGATAATTTCTTGAAGACATCTTCCAGCGCCAAGGTGAACAATTTCGGAGAGATCGAGTCGCCCTGTCTAACTCCTCTCTGTATTGGGATCTTATCCGTTGTTGTTGTGTTTTCATCTATTTTGACGTGGAGCGTAGCATCTTTGTAGATGTCCTCAATGAGGTTTGTATATCTTGAGTCAATCCTTGCGTTGCTCATTGCCTCCATCACCGCCCATGTTTCCAATGAGTCAAATGCTTTCTTGTAATCAACGAAAGCGAGGTGTAACGGGACATTGTACTCTGTACATTTCTCAATAAGCGTGCGTATCGTTTGTATGTTGTCCAATGTACTGAAGCTGCTCCGGAAACCAGCCTGTTCCACAGGTTGATAAAAGTCAAACTTATTATTGAGGCGGTTGGTAATGATTTTGCTGAGGAGCTTATACAAAACGGATAGAAGGCTAATCGGTCTGTAGTTCTCGATGTTGGTTCGGTCCCCTTTTTTGAAGAGGATTATCACCTCGGCATTTCTCCATGTATCGGGAATTTTTCCCTCTTCCAGGCATCTGTTAAAAAAAATAATCAGTGCTTTCTCAAGAGTTTTACCTCCGTTCTTCAGCATCTCCACTGTAATGAGATCTTCTCCTGGAGCCTTCCGGTTCTTCATCTGCTTTAATGCCATTCTTAACTCTGCAGTGTCAACTTCCGGTATATCTTCGGAGCCCACATTTTGGACCATTCGAATTCTCGATCGGTTTGGTTTAGGTACCGATTGTCTGTAAAGTCCACTGTAAAATTGCTGGATGGTGGAAGTTATTTGATGCCTCTCAGTAACAACTTCCAAATGAACTAATCAACAGGATTCAAATCAAGTGATCTATAGCGAGCCAGGCATGCGGTTCACCTCTGCCTATCCACATATTTGGAAAGTTCTGATCTAAAAAATGTTGGACCATTACTTTAAAATGGGGTGGACCTCATCATGCTGAAAATGCATTCCTGCAATATCCGTACTAGGGCTGGGACTTTTTTGCCCTTTTGTATTCGCATATTCATTCTTCCATTCATTCGATCATTCGAATAATTCATTCAAACAATTATTCATGATTGATTATTCATGAGTAGTCATGAATATTCAACTATTCATGGGTATTCATGAGTATTCAACTAATCATGAGTAGTCATGGATAGTTAGTTATTCAGTGAGTATTCAATAAATTCTTAGTGAATATTTATTCCAATATTCACAAAAGGCCTAAATGATATATATAGTTATTTATTATACAAGGAAAAATGTTTTTGCTCGAGGGAGACACAGAATCGAGAGCGAAAATCTATTTAATTTCCTGTGTATGATACACTCCTTTTTCCTGTGATTGGAAATCCGAAGATGCAATATTAAAAAATTAAATAACAATAAAATGCAGTCAGAAAATAATCGATGTGACTTTTGAATATTCAGCTATTCAGTGAATACTCAACTATCCACTGAATACTCAACTATTCACTGAATATTCAACTATTCACTGAATATTCAACTATTCACTGAATATCCAACTATTCACTGAATACTCAAGAATAAATTTCCCAATAACCCTTTTTATTTGGAAACCTATTAGAATATTGAAAAATGCAAATATTTTATCTGTTCCGGAAAAAATGGTTCCTATTTGATTATAATGAACTAATTTTCTAAGAATTCATTGGAATTCCAATATTCAATTGGATCTTTCCCTGAATCATTGTTTGAGCAAAATGACGTGCGGAACAATGAAATCTATTGAACCCCATTTGCTTTGTTCAAATATCTCAATCGAATCCCAAAATTTTAATATACAGGGTGTTGAATCTCAGCTTGGAAATGTCCCATATTTTTCAAATAAATTCCAAATATCAAACGACCATGCTGGTTTGTTCAAAGGTTATGAGAAATTGAAATTTTTGGTTGGTTACATGAACCACCTGTATCTCGTTTATGGAATTGATTAGACTTATCATAATCGGTTTTTTGGACACGCCGAGGGTAGATCTAGTTTAGGTTACCGTATGTTTATTTACCAATGAAACACCCTGTATATGTATATAAAACAATTAGCAGGATGTTTTAAAAAAGGGTGGCCAAGTTGCTAGGTTATTGCAAACAGGGTGAGTAGATCGATATCCTTTATATCTTTTCACAAGGTGGAATGAATGGATGAATTCTTCAAACCGCAGATGAAGAAATCGATTGAGAATGATTTTTGAGATTAAATAAACGCCATTCGACTGTATATCCAGAAACCTTGAGTGAATATAAAGTGCGCGTCAAAATAATGGAACAAATTCATTTTCTCAGAAGAAAAATATTAAGGAACGAAATCCTGAAATAGGTCAATTTTTGTATCACTTTTACCAAATTTTTATGCATTTTTGAAGGATTTTCGTTGCACCCTGTGTCATCCCCAACAACCCTCTTAATTTTGAATAGGGAAAGTGGGTCATGTGGTACTTTTTTGGCACGCCTGTAAAGAAGCTACAAAGACCTTGCCAAAAAAGTACCTACCACATGACCCACTTTCCCTATTCAAAAAATTTAGAGGGTTGTTGGGATTGGCACGCCTGAAGAGAAGCTACAAAGACCTTGCCAAAAAAGTACCACATGACCCACTTTCCCTATTAAAAAAATTTAGAGGGTTGTTGGGGATGGCACAGGGTGCAAGTGATAAAAAAATTGACCTATATCTGTCGTATAGAGAAGCCTCGCGGCAACGTTGCATCTGCGCTTGCGGTTAAGACCTGCGCGGGTAACGACACAACGCCGGAAGGACAGTTATTAATGGACGCGTAGCCTACGTAATCTAACAGGCCGGAAGGTTAGACGTTGCCGTTGTTACCATCGGAGGGTAGCGAAGCACGGACCGAGTATCGATATTGCAGGCATTAATGCATTTAGCGATGTAATTTTGGAGTACTTAAATTCATAATAACACTTAAAACGATATGGGGGGTTGAAAGTAATACAGCATTTCGTTTATTTGCGATTAGTATCATAATCTTTCATCGCAAATAATCCAGAACTCACCACGAGGAGGTAGCTGCAGTATTGAGTTCCAAGAGAAGGCAATCAGAATATGTATTCGGTTTCCTGAGGCATTCAAATTCAATAGAAAACGTCGATAAAATGAGAAATAAACACGAAAACCGCAAAAAAAAATAAAAAGATATTTGCCCTCGAAACGATTTGTATACTCTGTTGATATTAATCTAAAAATAAATTCTATTTCTATATACAACAAAATGTCAACAAAAATAAACTCTTGATGAAGATCTTAGAAATAAAACTGAAAATAAATTCTATAAAACAGAAAATCAACTTCGAATAAGTAAAATGCGAGATAAAATGAAATATTTTGATTATTATCGACTGAAAGTCAGCAATTTTCGGTCGGAAATAGAGGTCCTTGGAATTCTATCACTAACCATTTTGGAATAATTTTTGAGGAATATATTACACAAAATTTGAGAAAATTTACCTAATAAAATTTTAGAAGGTTGCTGGCATAATGAACATTTGTCGTGATAAAAATCCCAAAAATCCCTCAAAATATTTCATGAACAAAGTCTTCAAAATGTCTCTCTGATTATCTACTTTACCATATTTCATTTCATATTCGACAGTGAGAATTGTATTAAAAATTTCGTAGCAATCTATTGAACACTCAAATAAAAATTGTGATGGACTCTTTAATGAATCGCGTGTTAAGTTCCGTAGATAATCACTTACAAAGACATCTTGATCTGGTAATTCTACTTGAAATTCTTCGTTTGAGCTTACCAACTCAGTACAGTGTGGACAGTGATTTAATTGAACGTATTTGATATATTTTCAAACTGACTGATGTCGCCAACAGATGCATCCGGGAAGGTACTTTCTTCAGAATCTGAATTACAAAAATTGTTTAGCGAAAATGATCTGAATTTAGCCGATTTCAGTTTCAGAAGACTTAAAATTTTCAACTTCTTTTCTGATTCTTAGGGAATGCATCATCAGTTGGTTTAGTGATTTTTCGCGCTATACTAATAAATGAACCATCTGAGGTTGGATAAGTGTTCACTTTTAAAACATGAGTATCTACAAAATGTTTGATACATACTACAGTATCATCCTTAATTTTGAAATTATTTTCTTTATGTGTTGAATTGATCCATTTTCGTCTCCTTATAGGGTCTTTAGGGAATCGAAATACCGAAGCATTCTCGTTGGTGGATTTGTAATTGCTTTCACATCCATTTCCAAAATAAATGTGAAAACAACCTGTTGCGATTACCTCAGATTCGGCTCTGCAAGTCCAAATATTTAATTATCACTCACACACACTACACAAACACATTTCTCGTTATTAGAACACACAAATATCACTTCAAGCACAATCGAAAGAATCCAACAAATCGACTTACTCAAGTCAACGAATGCTCGCGAAATCTGAAGCAGCATGCTAAGCCGTAGCCTACGCCGCCTACGCGTAGCCTACGCGGGGGCTACGGCTAAGCTTACACCAGAGACGACAGTGTTGCCGTCGTTGCCGAGACATTTCGAAACCCTCTTTTGCTCAAACTCACAACGTCGCTGATCTTGCCATGATTCTGGCCTGTTAGATTACGTAGGCTACGATGGACGCTTGGGGAAGAGACGTTTAAGCCGGGCACGCGACCTTAAAACGGTAAGTCTATCTCCACCCCATATAACATGGTGACAGCGGTAAAAGTTAGTTTATTCGTGATAATAACCCTACAGTGAGTATTCTGCTGTTTGTGGACGAAATAAGAACCCTACAGTGAGGACTCTGCTGTTTGTGGACGAAAGTGATAGTGAAATAAACGGAACACGTGGCGGGCGTCAGTGCGAGAGTGCTACGTAATCCAAGAAATAAAACGGAACTTTTTCGGACAATAGTGAACAAAAGTGATAAATCAAATCATGAGTGCCGATGAATATAAAATTCAGCTTTTGGAACAACAAAAACTTATTACGCAATTGCTGCAGATCCAACAACAGCAAATGGCGATATCGAGCAATACGGGAAATGTGAGTACAAGTCAACCTGTCCCTACAGCGGTACCGCCCCCAAGTGAATTCTCGTTTCAAGCGGAGCATTGGGAGGATTGGAAAGTAAGCTTTTTAAGATACAAACGTATAGCTTTGGCGAATTTCAAGCCAGAACAACATGTAGATTATCTCATAGGATACCTAGGCTCGAAAGCTGAAAATATTTTGAAATCTTTCAAACTCTCAGAGACGGAAATAAAGGACTTTGACGTAGTGTTCCGAAAATTTGATTCATATTACAGTCTGAAGAAAAATTTAGTATATGAAAGAGTAAAATTTCTTCAAAGAACTCAAAGCTGTGAGGAACCGTGTGATTGTTTTTTGACCGACCTAACAACCATGGCCCAAACCTGTGAGTGGGGCACATTGGAATAAGAAATGATAAAACTGCGAATAATTGCTGGTTTGGCAGATAGCCGATTGTCTATACAATTACAATCGCGTCCGGATGACACTTTAGATGAAGTTATCCGTAGAGTTCGGCTAGCTGAGACCTTGAAAAAACAGCAATCTGTTATACGCTCGAGCGCACCGCAAATTCCAGTAACGTAGGGTTGCAAGAAGCAGCCGCGGAGGTAAATTATATTAAAAAAGGTGTCAAACAAAAACATTCACAAAATCACAGTCAGAACTATTCATCAAGTAGATACGATTCTAATCGCACCAAAAGTGCTTCAGATAGCGAACAATCTGAAAAACAATGTCGTAAATGCGGACTAGCTCCCAGACATGCATTTGTTAATTGTCCTGCACGTAATGATAAATGCAGGAAGTGCGAGAAAAAAGGCCATTGGGCGGTGAAATGTCTTTCGAAATCATCCTTTGGCAACAATAAAAGACAACAGCCTGAAAATAACAAGGTGGAGTCGATAGAGATGAGCAACTCAGATTTTCAGCCGATGTCTGCAGTGAGTGACGATGACATATTTTTTCTCGGGTCAGTAGATTCAGAACACTCTGAGCCCTGGAAAGTTACCGTAGAGATATGCGGTGTGCCAATCAATTTTAAAATAGATACGGGTGCAGATGTCACAGTAATCAAATCTTCTACTTTACCAAGTTTAGAGCATTTCGCTATTACTGCACCAAAAAGACCTCTTCTTTCTGCATCTGGGGATAAAATCAATGTCAAAGGTGTCATTAGAGCCAAATTGACGTGGAAAAATCACTCATTCGAATCTGAAATATATGTAGCTGAGAACCTGCACGCGAATTTGTTAGGACGAGATGCGGTTCAGTCACTGAACATGCTTTCATGGTGTGATTCATTATCTATTCAGGATGAATTTACTTCTCTATTTCAAGGAATAGGAGACTTAGGGCAAACATACAAAATATGATGTCCGTAAAGTTAGCAGTGCCACTTTCGAGAAATTCAATGAAACCTATTGCACTAATTGTCGAATAATTGTCGAGAATTTGTCGTGAAAGAAAAAAATTTGTCGCGTCCTTAGTTTTTTTTCTACGGGGTGGCTTTGCTAACTTAACGTTAAGTTAGCAGAACCACTTTCTCAATATCGACCGAATCTCATGAAAATGGTTACAAATAATTGTCGAGTAATTGTCGTAGTCGATATGAAGTGAAAAAAACCCAAAAAATCCATTCCTTTTTGTTTATTTTACGTCTTTTTCCCGCGAGTTCGAGATATTTCTAGAATTATCGCATTTTTGGCAACAGCGCATTCGTAATTGACTCTTTTTCTATTGCATTAATTGTCGAATACCTGCCTCGAATTTGTCGTGAAAGAAAAAAATTTGTCGCGTCCTTAGTTTTTTTTTTTTCTACGGGGTGGCTTTGCTCACTTTATATTAATTAAGCAAAAAGTGAACGAATATCGTCACGATGATCATAAAAGATTGTCGAGTAATTGTCGATGTTGAAATAAAGTAAAAGACACACAAAAAATTTAATCTTTCTAGCAATTTCCACTCCATTTTCTCGCGATTTCTCCATATTTCTTGAAATATCGCATTTTTGGCAACAGCGCATTCGTAATTGACTCTTTCTCTATTGCATCAATTGTCGAATACCTGTCCCGAATTTGTCGTGAAAGAAAAAAATTTGTCGCGTCCTTAGTTTTTTTTTTATGGGGTGGCTTTGCTAACTTAACGTTTAGTTAGCAGAACCACTTTCTCAATATCGACCGAATCTCATGAAAATGGTTACAAATAATTGTCGAGTAATTGTCGTAGTCGATATGAAGTAAAAAAAACCCAAAAAATCCATTCCTTTTTGTTTATTTTACGTCTTCTTCCCGCGAGTTCGAGATATTCCTAGAATTATCGCATTTTTGGCAACAGCGCATTCGTAATTGACTCTTTTCTATTGCATTAATTGTCGAATATCTGCCTCGAAGTTGTCGTGAAAGAAAAAAATTTGTCGCGTCCTTAGTTTTTTTTTTCTAAGGGGTGGCTTTGCTCACTTTATATTAATTTATCGAAAAGTGGTCGAATATCGTCACGATGATCATGAAAGATTGTCGAGTAATTGTCGATGTTGAAATAAAGTAAAAGACATACAAAAAATTTATTCTTTCTAGCAATTTCCACTGCATTTTCTCGCGATTTCCGCATGTTTCTTGAAATATCGCATTTTTGGCAACAGCGCATTCGTAATTGACTCTTTTTCTATTGCATTAATTGTCGAATACCTGTCCCGAATTTGTCGTGAAAGAAAAAAATTTGTCGCGTCCTTAGTTTTTTTTTCTATGGGGTGGCTTTGCTAACTTAACGTTAAGTTAGCAGAACCACTTTCTCAATATCGACCGAATCTCATGAAAATGGTTACAAATAATTGTCGAGTAATTGTCGTAGTCGATATGAAGTAAAAAAAACCCAAAAAATCTATTCCTTTTTGTTTATTTTACGTCTTCTTCCCGCGAGTTCGAGATATTCCTAGAATTATCGCATTTTTGGCAACAGCGCATTCGTAATTGACTCTTTTCTATTGCATTAATTGTCGAATACCTGCCTCGAAGTTGTCGTGAAAGAAAAAAATTTGTCGCGTCCTTAGTTTTTTTTCTAAGGGGTGGCTTTGCTCACTTTATATTAATTTATCGAAAAGTGGTCGAATATCGTCACGATGATCATGAAAGATTGTCGAGTAATTGTCGATGTTGAAATAAAGTAAAAGACACACAAAAAATTTGATCTTTCTAGCAATGTCCACTCCATTTTCTCGCGATTTCCCCATATTTCTTGAAATATCGCATTTTTGGCAACAGCGCATTCGTAATTGACTCTTTTTCTATTGCATTAATTGTCGAATACCTGTCCCGAATTTGTCGTGAAAGAAAAAAATTTGTCGCGTTCTTAGTTTTTTTTTCTATGGGGTGGCTTTGCTAACTTAACGTTAAGTTAGCAGAACCACTTTCTCAATTTCGACCGAATCTCATGAAAATGGTTACAAATAATTGTCGAGTAATTGTCGTAGTCGATATGAAGTAAAAAAAACCCAAAAAATCCATTCCTTTTTGTTTATTTTACGTCTTTTTCCCGCGAGTTCGAGATATTCCTAGAATTATCGCATTTTTGGCAACAGCGCATTCGTAATTGACTCTTTTCTATTGCATTAATTGTCGAATACCTGCCTCGATGTTGTCGTGAAAGAAAAAAATTCGTCGCATCCTTAGTTTTTTTTGCTAAGGGGTGGCTTTGCTAACTTAACGTTAAGTTAGAAAAAGAGTCAATTACGAATGCGCTGTTGCAAAAAATGCGATAATTCTAGGAATATCTCGAACTCGCGGGAAAAATACGTAAAATAAACAAAAACGAATGGATTTTTTGGGTTTTTTTTACTTCATATCGACTACGACAATTACTCGACAATTATTTGTAACCATTTTCATGAGATTCGGTCGATATTGAGAAAGTGGTTCTGCTAACTTAACGTTAAGTTAGCAAAGCCACCCCATAGAAAAAAAAACTAAGGACGCGACAAATTTTTTTCTTTCACGACAAATTCGGGACAGGTATTCGACAATTAATGCAATAGAAAAAGAGTCAATTACGAATGCGCTGTTGCCAAAAATGCGATATTTCAAGAAATATGGGGAAATCGCGAGAAAATGGAGTGGAAATTGCTAGAAATTTCAAATTTTTTGTGTGTCTTTTACTTTATTTCAACATCGACAATTACTCGACAATCTTTTATGATCATCGTGACGATATTCGTCCACTTTTTGCTAAATTAATATAAAGTGAGCAAAGCCACCCCGTAGAAAAAAAAAACTAAGGACGCGACAAATTTTTTTCTTTCACGACAAATTCGGGATAGGTATTCGACAATTAATGCAATAGAAAAAGAGTCAATTACGAATGCGCTGTTGCCAAAAATGCGATATTTCAAGAAATATGGGGAAATCGCGAGAAAATGGAGTGGAAATTGCTAGAAAGATTAAATTTTTTGTGTGTCTTTTACTTTATTTCAACATCGACAATTACTCGACAATCTTTTATGATCATCGTGACGATATTCGTCCACTTTTTGCTAAATTAATATAAAGTGAGCAAAGCCACCCCGTAGAAAAAAAAAACTAAGGACGCGACAAATTTTTTTCTTTCACGACAAATTCGAGGCAGGTATTCGACAATTAATGCAATAGAAAAAGAGTCAATTACGAATGCGCTGTTGCCAAAAATGCGATAATTCTAGAAATATCTCGAACTCGCGGGAAAAAGACGTAAAATAAACAAAAAGGAATGGATTTTTTGGGTTTTTTTTACTTCATATCGACTACGACAATTACTCGACAATTATTTGTAACCATTTTCATGAGATTCGGTCGATATTGAGAAAGTGGTTCTGCTAACTTAACGTTAAGTTAGCAAAGCCACCCCATAGAAAAAAAAAACTGAGGACGCGACAAATTTTTTTCTTTCACGACAAATTCGGGATAGGTATTCGACAATTAATGCAATAGAAAAAGAGTCAATTACGAATGCGCTGTTGCCAAAAATGCGATATTTCAAGAAATATGGGGAAATCGCGAGAAAATGGAGTGGAAATTGCTAGAAAGATTAAATTTTTTGTGTGTCTTTTACTTTATTTCAACATCGACAATTACTCGACAATCTTTCATGATCATCGTGACGATATTCGACCACTTTTCGATAAATTAATATAAAGTGAGCAAAGCCACCCCGTAGAAAAAAAAACTAAGGACGCGACAAATTTTTTTCTTTCACGACAAATTCGAGGCATGTATTCGACAATTAATGCAATAGAAAAAGAGTCAATTACGAATGCGCTGTTGCCAAAAATGCGATAATTCTAGAAACATCTCGAACTCGCGGGAAAAAGACGTAAAATAAACAAAATAAATGGATGTTTTGGGTTTTTTTTGCTTCATATCGACTTCGACAATTACTCGACAATTATTTGTAACCATTTTCATCAGATTCGGTCGATATTGAGAAATTGGTTCTGCTAACTTAACGTTAAGTTAGCAAAGCCACCCCATAGAAAAAAAAACTAAGGACGCGACAAATTTTTTTCTTTCACGACAAATTCGAGGCAGGTATTCGACAATTAATGCAATAGAAAAAGAGTCAATTACGAATGCGCTGTTGCCAAAAATGCGATAATTCTAGGAATATCTCGAACTCGCGGGAAAAAGACGTAAAATAAACAAAAATGAATGGATTTTTTGGGTTTTTTTACTTCATATCGACTACGACAATTACTCGACAATTATTTGTAACCATTTTCATGAGATTTGGTCGATATTGAGAAAGTGGTTCTGCTAACTTAATGTTAAGTTAGCAAAGCCACCCCATAGAAAAAAAACTAAGGACGCGACAAATTTTTTTCTTTCACGAAAATTTCGGGACAGGTATTCGACAATTAATGCAATAGAAAAAGAGTCAATTACGAATGCGCTGTTGCCAAAAATGCGATATTTCAAGAAAGATGGGGAAATCGCGAGAAAATGGAGTGGAAATTGCTAGAAAGATAAAAATTTTTGTGTGTCTTTTACTTTATTTCAACATCGAAAATTACTCGACAATCTTTCATGATCATCGTGACGATATTCGACCACTTTTTGCTAAATTAATATAAAGTGAGCAAAGCCACCCCGTAGAAAAAAAAACTAAGGACGCGACAAATTTTTTTCTTTCACGACAAATTCGAGGCAGGTATTCGACAATTAATGCAATAGAAAAAGAGTCAATTACGAATGCGCTGTTGCCAAAAATGCGATAATTCTAGGAATATCTCGAACTCGCGCGAAAAAGACGTAAAATAAACAAAAAGGAATGGATTTTTTGGGTTTTTTTACTTCATATCGACTACGACAATTACTCGACAATTATTTGTAACCGTTTTCATGAGATTCGGGCGATATTGAAAAAGTGGTTCTGCTAACTTAACGTTAAGTTAGCAAAGCCACCCCGTAGAAAAAAAACTGAGGACGCGACAAATTTTTTTCTTTCACGACAAATTCTCGACAATTAATCGACAATTAATGCAATAGGTTTCATTGAATTTCTCGAAAGTGGCACTGCTAACTTTATGGACATCAAAATATGCCTCAAACCAGGGACAAAACCCTTTTCAATATTTGCCCCCAGAAGAGTACCACTACACCCGAAATCAGCTGTCAAAGATAACTTGGACATGTTAGAAAAATCGGGCGTAATTTTTAAAGTCACCGAACCGACTCATTGGTGCGCGCCTATGGTAGTGGTACCCAAAAAAGACAACAAGGTGAGAATATGCGTAGACTATACAAATCTGAACAAAAGCGTTCTGTCCGAGAAATGGGTGTTGCCGGATATTGCGGACTTGCTAGCAAAAATCGGGCCCAATGCTCGTGTTTTCTCAAAACTTGACGTAACGGCTGGGTTTTATCATGTGCCCTTAGACCCAGATTCACAGCTGATAACAACTTTCATCACTCCCTTCGGCAGATACGCTTTCAAAAAACTTCCTATGGGCATAACCTCAGCCCCAGAAAGATTTCAACGGGAAATGTTAGAAGCACTTGAGGGCTTAGAAGGCATTATCAACCTAGCGGATGACACCCTAGTGTTCGGTAGTTCGAAACAAGAACACGACATAAGACTGAGAAAAGTGTTGAAGCGTTGCCAAGAAAAAGGCATAAGACTCAACAAAGAGAAATGCGTTTTCGGAGTTCCAAAACTTACATTTCTAGGACACGTTATATCACACGATGGTGTTGAGATTGACAGAAAAAAATTGACAGCAATCCTTGAAATGCCAGCTCCCAAGGACGTCAGCGGTGTGAGACAACTATTAGGATGCGTTCAGGTCCATGCAAAATTCCTACCAAGTTTGGCAGACATGGCAAGTCCAATCCACCAGCTTCTAAGGGAAAAGAATGATTTTGTTTGGAGTTCGAACCAACAAGAAGCATTCGACAAAATTAAAAAAGCTTTGACCAGCGCTCCCATTTTAGCTCATTTTGCACCTGGTCGTCCTACTCGAGTAGCTGATGATGCAAGCTCGTACGGACTCGGAGCAATACTCGAACAACAACAACCAGACAGTAGTTGGCGAGTGGTGTACTATGCATCAAGAACCATGTCTGATGCAGAAAAAAGATATGCGCAAATAGAGAGAGAAGCATTGGCGTCGACTTGGGCATGCGAAAAATTCAGCCAATTCCTAATTGGAGCAAAATTCACCATTCTGACGGATCATAAACCACTGGTTGAGTTATTGGGGTCTAAACCAATAGCAGATCTTTCGGCAAGAATCCAGAGATTCAGAATGCGACTGATGCAATTTTCCTACGACGTAATATATATTCCTGGGAAACAAATGATTACAGCTGATATGCTCTCAAGAGCTCCGGTGAAATCCTCAGATCCAGGCACAGATGCACTCCTAATAGAAAACGTTGAATTGTTCGTTGAACACATAATTAACTCGACACCCATCTCAGATTCCAAACTCACCCAAATCGGACAAATCCAGAAAGCAGACCCACAATCTTGCAGACTTCTCAAGTATATTCAACTGGGCTGGCCGACACCGAAAGATCTTCCAATCGAAGACAAAATTTTTCATCAATATCAAGGAGATCTAGCCATCCTAGACGGACTCGTCACGTTCTGCAACCGAATCTACATACCACCTGTCCTGAGACCAACAATGTTAGACAGCCTACACGAGGGACACTTAGGAATCACAAAATGTCGTAGCAGGGCCAAAGAGACCATTTGGTGGCCTAAGATCAACGCACAAATTGAGACAAAAATTACAAATTGCGACAAGTGTATCGAATTTCGAACACCACCAGTGGAACACCTGAAACCTTCCGCAGTACCCGATTACCCCTGGCAATTAATTGGAGCGGACCTATGTGAAGTCAGAGGCAAGAACTACCTAATAGTAGTAGATTACTTTTCTCGCTATATAGAGGTGGCAACCTTAACATCACAAACGGCGAAAGAGGTGATCGCCAAGATCAGAACCTTTATGGCAAGGTGGGGCATACCTGAAACACTGAGATCGGACAACGGACCGTGTTTCGACAGCCATTTGTTCAAGGAATTCTCCAACAAGTATGGTTTCAATCACACCACCAGCAGTCCGTTATACCCGAAGTCAAACGGCCAAGTGGAATCAGCAGTAAAAACAGCCAAAAAGATCCTGTTGAAAAGTGATGATCCCAACCTCGGACTTTTAAGCTACCGCACTTCCAAGCTTGAGTGTGGATTCTCCCCATCTCAACTGATTATGGGTAGAAGTCCTAGAACAACTTTGCCAACATGCAAAGCTAATCTGATACCAGCATGGACATATATTTCAGAGTACAAACGGAAGAGAGAAAGAGAAATACAACAATATACCCAAAACTATAATAGAAGTCACAGAACTCGATCTGTCTCTCCTTTAAAAACCAATGACCGCGTGTGGATAACTAACGTGAAAAAGTTCGGTACAGTGGTAAATGAGAATTCAGAACCAAGATCGTATACAGTGATCGCAGAGAATACTCCTTATCGTAGAAACAGAGCACATCTCATAAGAGCAGAAAAAATTCTCAACACTGAACACTTTAATAACACCGACTACGAAGAAGACTTCGGAAAGTCAACTCATGAGACAGAAGGGCTCCAAACACACCACCCCGAGGGGGAGGAGAGAAGAGAAGAAGAAAGAGTGTCCGAAAATGAAAACGGAGACAATCTACCTGTTGAGGCAAGTTCTGAGACCAATCCTGAAACACAACAGGGTGGAAACGAATCGCCATACTACACTACGCGATCGGGTCGGCAAGTTAAACCGCCCAACAGAAGCGGATGCGTCCGTGGGTTTACTCGCTAAGTGAAACATGCGCGAAAAAACTCGAAAGGACGAGACTCGTAGTGATAAGTTAGTTATTAGTTGTTAAGTAACTTTTAGTGAAACAGACAATTCCTGTGTGGACAATCCTGCAGTGGCATCTCTGTGTTCCTGCCAAAAAAAGGGGGATGTCGTATAGAGAAGCCTCGCGGCAACGTTGCATCTGCGCTTGCGGTTAAGACCTGCGCGGGTAACGACACAACGCCGGAAGGACAGTTATTAATGGACGCTTGGGGAAGAGACGTTTAAGCCGGGCACGCGACCTTAAAACGGTAAGTCTATCTCCACCCCATATAACAATATCAGGATTTCGTTCCTTAATATTTTTCTTCTGAGAAAATGTATTTGTTCCATAATTTTGACGCGCACTGTATAATTTGATAGAAATTATGCACATACAAATTGCTGATTTTCAATTGAATTTTCATGTCTTGGTAAAAAGATTATCCAGGAAATACGGATTTTTCAGCATTTATTCATGGTGTTCGCTTCGTATACACGTTTATGTAATTTTTAAATTCCATCTGCAGTCAGATCAAAGGGAAGGTTTATGAATCCCCAAAAAGAGACAAGAAGTCTGAATGAAAGCTTTTATGAGAAGATTGGTTCATACTAATCATACTTTAGAAACCCTGACAAAATGTGGTACTTTATTCTAGACTTCAATCTGGTGAATTAAATATGCCAATTTGAATTCGGAATAGTGATGACATATTTATGTTTTCGTGATTGAAGGATAGTTTGGGTGTTGCTAGAAAACATGAAATAATTCACTAGAACTTATTGATTGCACGCCCTTCCAGAAAATTATTGGAAAAGAACATATGACCCAGATCTCATGGATCCAAACAGATGGAACAAATATAGGAAACTGGACCATCACTTCCAGAAAATCATCATGGGCCCATTTTCCGCAATTTCTGCATCAGTACCACATCTACCTGCTTTTTCATGAGTCAAAATTACCATAGGCTTCCATTTCCCGTTGACTACCATTTTGAAAAGTAATAAAATAAATAATGTAACCCTAATTTCAATCGCAATTGAACAAATAGCTTTAGTAATTCAATGAATCTACGGATTAAATGGATATAAACATAATGAAATAAGAATGAAATTTCATGCTTCTCTGGCGGTGAAAATCCACAGTTTTTTATAAGCACGGGGCGAATAACAAACAATGGGCGTTTCCAGTACATCAAGAAATCCATTTTTTTTACATAAATATGTTAAGAGTAGTCCAAAACATAATCCTAACCAATTTTTCACCTTCAATTTTGCGCATTTTTTCTATTATTATTAAATAATATACACGAGCTCTCTTGGAGAGAAGAAATGGACTATTGCACCAATTCTTATTGCCTCGAGAAATTAAAGAATAAATGGATGTTTGATAGAATGAATACCACAAAGTAAATACTGAAGGAATGGTACTTACAGTTGTTTAGACGAAAGGTTACGTATCTGCTTCTTTCTTGGTCTCGTGTGGTGTTGTGCAGGGTAAATGTCTTTATCACATACGAATTCACTTTGTATAAAGGGTGGCGATAACTGGCGAACTAAAGGCCGACGACGTGGAAAATGTTTGCTATGGGCTTCGAGCTAAGCCGTATAAAAAGCAATGCGACGAAGGCAGGTTGCTGGAGAACTGAGCAGGTATATGCTTGTGGGATTTTTACAACAGCCATAGATTCGCACAGAGCACAGAAAATCCCGTTCTTATTCTTACTGAGTAAGCCCATCCTATGTATAGACTTTGTGGTATATAAAATAAAAAGTATGAATTCTGAACATTCTCCGCCGGGAAAATGCATCTATGCATTTTAAGAAAAAAGATTGAGAAAAGTGAAATATTGAGAGAAAGGAGAAATGATCGTGAAATGAGAAAAAAGTAAAAAAAAAAAAAAAGTAAAAGTAAAAATAAAAAGTTGAAGAAAATTTAGCTTCTAATTAAGTTTTCCGATCTGCATATGACTGTCTGGCTTATTTCGAAAGGGATGAGGAGGAGGGAGATATAAATCAACGCAGGATGGCTCAAGGATTGGTTTGGAAGGTAATTGTTCCAAATTACTAATGGAACGCCAATTGGTGTCTGATGAACGATCTGGGTTCTTCACTTGTTGGCGTTTTGACGGGTGACTCTGTCTCGAATTTATATTTCGACTGTCCCGAGACCTCGAAAGAGTGGAATTTGAAACAGGCGCAGATCTTTTATTCGATGATTCGATAAGAAAGGAGGCTGTTGACAAAACTGAATGGACCTGTTCAATAGGCGACCGAGGCGACGATGGCGAACTGGGAAGTGAGGTTTTCTTTGAACGGCCGACTTGGGTTCTCGAAAGAGGCATTTTGTCCACATGCAATAAAGTGTGGTGTTCACCGGACCCACATTTCTTGCATTTATATGCTGACTGGCAGGAGCAAACGTCGTGAGATGCACTCAAACAATTAAGACAAAGGTGCGATGCTCTACAGAAATCGTAGCGTTGATTTGGAGATTTCGCAGAGAACGCATTGCATCGGTAAATTGTATGTTTACCTTTGCAGTGGAGACAAGTGCGTGAAGATGAGGTATTCATAAAAAGCGTGGTGGATTGATAATGATGGGTTTTTCTGTCTTGCTGGAATCTTTGTCGCGTGTTGGAAATATTGTTGTGGGAATTCATATTCCCAGGAGAGGAACCGACAACCTTCAAAGTTTCTAATGCTGTGCAGCGTCTCTCAAGAAATGACAGGAGATCTCTATAATCAGGAATTTCGATCGAATTCCTATTGAGCTCAAAACTAGTGACAGTCGCGTGATCTAGACGCTTAATTAACATAATCGATAAAACAAAGTTCCAGCTTTCGACAGGAAAATTCATTTGGGTGAGGCCGGCAAGATTCTCGGAAAAAGTGTCTAAGAGTTTCCTCAAGCTCGCGGCGTTCTCGGATTTTAGAGATGGCGCATTTTCCAACTCGTTCCACATGTCTTGAGCGCGTAATCTCTTATTGTGATACCTGCGCTTTAACTGATCATATGCAATCTGATAGTTATCGCTGCATAACCTTAGCGTTGTGACTAGAGTCAAAGGTGGTCCAGAAAGGGAGGATATCAGGTAATTGAATTTTTCTATAGTTGATAATGAGCTATTGGTATGTACTAATGCGTCGAATAAATCTATGTAAGAAGGAAACGATTTGTAATCACCGTTGAACTTCGTTAATTCAAGAGTTGGAAGCATGATATGTGAATGCTGATTGGTAATTGAATGGTCTGCAATTTCGGCTTTAGTTTCTGATTCTGAGATATCGGCGTGGACACTTTTGATAAAATAATAGGATTCTAAGAAATCCTCACGAATTTTGAATTCGTCCTCCAAATTTCCGTCTGACTCGGTTATGAGCGATGAAATGACCGTGTTATGATGTTTTAAAAACTCTTCTTTGATACCTTCTAAGTCTTGATAATGCGCTTTGAAACGGGACAGAATTGATTTGTCCGTGATGACTTTATCTGCGAGATCGTGCAAATTTAGAATATCACGAATATAAATCGATCGAAGAGTTGAGTGCTTCTGCGTTTTTGCCATATTCAATGAAATATTTGAACTATAAATACGAAGTGCCAGAAATCTTCACCCAATTTACGACTGGGTCTGAAGGTTTCAAAATTACCTGGACGATGCGACGCAGAGCAATAAAACGTACCGAAAGGAATTTCGTATCGGAAGGACAGCAGGTACTTGACGGATAAGAAACAGATATGCAGATAGGAGGTAAACAGTTCGAATAATGTTAGAAATGAAATTGATAATTTTGATTTCTTCAACTCTCAATATGACAATTAAATTGATACCAATCCGGCCCGAAGGACCAATAAATAATATACACGAGCTCTCTTGGAGAGAAGAAATGGACTATTGCACCAATTCTTATTGCCTCGAGAAATTAAAGAATAAATGGATGTTTGATAGAATGAATACCACAAAGTAAATACTGAAGGAATGGTACTTACAGTTGTTTAGACGAAAGGTTATGTATCTGCTTCTTTCTTGGTCTCGTGTGGTGTTGTGCAGGGTAAATGTCTTTATCACATACGAATTCACTTTGTATAAAGGGTGGCGATAACTGGCGAACTAAAGGCCGACGACGTGGAAAATGTTTGCTATGGGCTTCGAGCTAAGCCGTATAAAAAGCAATGCGACGAAGGCAGGTTGCTGGAGAACTGAGCAGGTATACCCAGGCAACACAAAGATATCCCAGAGAAATCCCTGGGACTTCTTTTTAGGAAGTTGTGACGCCTTTTGTGACTTCTTTGGGAGGTCGCTGGGAGCTCTATATCTCCTCCAAATGTCCGCCACAAAAGAGTTCCCAGAGAGCTCTTGACGATATCCTACGTGGATATTCTCAAACAAGCAACACTTAGAGTTCGCATACACCTCCCGCGGCGAGGACTTTGAGAACTTCTTATTAACCTCCGCATTGCGAGATGTATAAGATATTCTCGAACTGTTCACATTGCGAGATGTATAAGAAGTTCCTATACAGGTCGTATTGCGAGATGTATAAGAAGTTTCTACACATGCCGCTTTGCACAGGTAAATACAAGTCGCATTGCGAAATGTGAATGAAACATCAAAAACTAAGTCAGATTAGTCCGATTCCTATGATGAGAATCTGTTTATCCGCTATATTATTGAATTGAATTACACAACAAACAGTGTTAAAAGTTATTTATTATTTTCGTCTGCAACAGAAGGTAAACTAAAACAAGCGAATAAGTTCGTCAATCTTTATTATCAACAAAAAAATTTTCAAATCATTATATTTCTTTCTTCCTCTGGGTACAATGTCCCAGCCAATCTTGAGAAAGACTCCTCTGTTGTCCTCCACGTATGTAGTGATGCCACCCTCCGTACCTACAATCGGTAGATTTCGGTAGAATTTTTCACATATTTCTTGTGTTATTCAAGTTGAAATACCATTTATCCGAGAATTGGGCAAGAAGGTTATTTTACGAATGGAGCAAAATTGAAAATGGATGTTTATTTACAAAATCAATGTTTGAAAACGGGAAAACTAATCTCTCGAACAAAAAATGAGTATTCTGTCAAAATAAATAGATATTCAAAAAATTAACACCTATTGAAAACAGCTGATATGCTGAAAATAAACGTATGTACATCAAATTGCTTGAAAAAAATATAGATCTGTCAACGTATAGCTGAACTAATGTATCAAATTATGGTATGCTTAGGAAATCTTCAAAATAATATCGTAAGAGTCATGATTTCCTAGAATATCAGAACATACATTCACTCCATCAAATTTTGGTAGATTTATGTGCTTCTTTGTTAGATCGATAGATTGAGGAGAAAATCGGTAACACTTTTGTAAGGTCAGGGGTTTATACATTAATCAAAACGTGAATAAACAGTGTGTCAAGTTCTTTTGGAGCACAAATTGAACAAAGAGGATTTCAACAACAACATTTCAATGTCCATTCTGCATTCATATATCAGCTTGAAACAAAATGAGATATAATTCCAAACTGTTCCCGTGGAAGTGTCGAATGATCATAATTCTCATTGAAGTGTTTTCTTTTATTAATATTGGAATTGCAATAATGGTTTCCACAGGAACTTGTAAACCGTGCCTTTTAAGAATTATCAATAATATATTAGCTTGAATTTTGGGAATATTCGACTCATCATTCTTGTAAAATCTGTTGTGAAGTTATTACACTCATCCATATTCCTAATAGAAATAATTATCCTGATCACCAATATACCAAGTAGAAAGTCGTTTATGTGAATGTGAATTAATCAATTCCTTTATTGGTGGTTGAATTACTCGGATAACATAAGTGGCGGTAAAAATGGTGACGGTATATGTCCTAATAGATGAGAAAACTCCAGATTTTAATGAAAATAACACTTACTTGGAGCACAAATATCCTCATCGAAATTTCACACAATAACGAAAACGAACCTCGCACAGCACAGTAACACCGATAAACACAACACATCTAACTAATCTATCCACAAAACCCATCTCGATGTCTGGCCGTCTTGGTAAACTCGCTGTTTATACAAGTTCGACTTGATAGAGAAATAGCGCCTGCGTGAACAGATTGACCTTGTCAATCGCATGGTGCGCTCTCCTCTCAAAGTTATCGCATGGGCACATCAGTGGGAAATTCGCTTAGTTACATCACATAGAGATCTCTGGGACCTCGCGGTAGGAGCTCCTATAAAAGTCGCATTGTAACCTCTCAGAGATATCGCGGAGAAGTCTGTGTTGCCTGGGTATGCTTGTGGGATTTTTACAACAGCCATAGATTCGCACAGAGCACAGAAAATCCCGTTCTTATTCTTACTGAGTAAGCCCATCCTATGTATAGACTTTGTGGTATATAAAATAAAAAGTATGAATTCTGAACAATTATCATTAATGAATTATCATTAATGAACTATTGAAATTCGCATTAGCGCCATGATGACGTAGCTATCCTCGGAACCTCATTGGACACTGCCGTGATGACGTACACATCCATGACCAATCTAATTTGTGATGGAAGCTATCAAGAAGGCGTAGTTGCCACTAACTCTATTTTTTCGTCTAAAATAGGAGAAATAAAACCACAGAAACTTATGAAGCATACATGGCTTCTTGATAAATTCGATGGGTATCACCATAACTGTTTAATTCAGCAGCCATCATTGTGATCACAGAATTAGAACCATGATAAGAACGAATCTTCCGTGATAGAGAAGAACGGATAGTTAGGAGGATGGCGACCTGGCAACGCTGTACTGTTCCAACCAATCAAATTATGATTGCCGCCATTTATACTCGTTTGAATTTGACGTTCGTTTCGGTATTTTCAATAATTTTTTTCTCGAAAAATATACAACAGAAAAAAAAAAGAAAAATTGTTACGGGATTCTGAGGGTCAAATATTACCGAAATCATTTTTTCTGAAAATCACTGGAAACGCCCATTGTCCCTCCAGACTGAACGGTGGACACTAAGGGCTCATACAGCCCTGGTGAAGTTTCTCGAAGGTTTGCGAATGCAGCCTTGTGTTTAAAATCACGTGAATTTGCCTACATTCGGTTAAATCACCATAGAGCTCCCATCTCCCGACCGCTCCGATTACCCCGCACTCCCCAATTTGTATTTTGACTATTCTAGGGCATTTAATAGTCACATCTAGCTGCTCAACTACTTCCTCTTTGCCTCTTCAAAAAGCTGTCAGAAAACTACGTCCGCTTTTTCCCGTTTTACTCGTAACACACTCATCGTATCTTTCATGGCATCCGTAGCTCTTTTCAAATCAATTGAGCTGGTTTGTAATATTCTACTCAAAGAAATGGACAAATTATTCTCCCAAAATTAAGATTTTTTTCATTATTGGAACTAATTCCCCTCCAATTTTCACTTAAATATGATTCAATTCTATTTTTTCAATCGAAACATTTTTTCATCAAACACGAGATTTGAGGGTTCGTCCAGTCCAGGGGGGGTCATGACCCCCATGACCCCCCCTGGATCCGCGCTTGTTCCTAACGTATGCACCTAGAGACTTGGAATTTTCAGACGTACGAACATTTTCTAGGGATGATTGAACAATATTGAATTCCTACTAAAAATTTTGCAGGTTACAGAAGCTGAAATATTTCGTCTCCAATTCGAAAATAAGGAGGAAGAGCCAAGGAACAACAACAAATATGCTTGAGGATACATCGAGAATGAACAGCAGTGTAATATTTACGCAAAGAATTTTATTGAATATTGCGTTCAGTCAACCTCGATTTTATGCCAGTGATGATATGGATCATCAATAAAATTAATAATATTTCACTATTTGGATTCAGTATAACTTCCGAATTAATTATATCTGCATAACATTGAAATTAATAAATAATAATGTTTTTACTGAAGATTTTTGTCTTAATATGAAACGCTTTCTTGTGTTCACTTCACATCAGGTCCCAATTTATTAGATGTCCAACTCAAAATTGGTTGGCAACTCACGCTGCTTTTAATATGGTCATAGAATTTTGGTGAGAATTGTTTTACAAAATTTACCCTTTTGGAACGTCTTGTTCCTTGCATTTAAGAATCGAACCTTATGTAGAATAAATTAAAAGCAAAAAAAAGTTTTTATTTGAATGCTCTAAAAAAAAAGAAAATAAAATTTTCCTTTAAAATTTTAACTATCAACTTTTACCCTCATTATACACAATTTATAGGATCATAATAGCTATTTATGTGACAAGTACATTCAGTACATAAATTAGGTCTTTATGGACGAGCCCAAAAGTTTATGGCAGAGCGAGCAAAGCGAGCGAGGCCAATAATTTGGGCAAGCCTATAAGCCTTAGTATGTACGAGTTGCATACAGAGCTTTATGTTTGACTGCAATGCAGAACTTTTATTTTCTGAAATGGCAATTATTATATTCGTCGCTTCATTACTGAAAAACATAAAGTATGCTTTTGCTTTTTTTACCTTAGTAACCATCAGCGACCTTAGCAACCTCACTGAACAAAGTTGTTTGCTTCGTTAATTTTGTGACAAACGTCATAATAATCCCAAAAATGGATAGTTCGGGGAGGAAAGCGAAGAAAATTTAGCCGCAAGCGCCAAAGAATCTCTCTTACCCACTAAAGGTGCTTATGAAAATTTGTATGCGGCCTATAACAAGTGGTGTGAAACGAAGGAAATTGCAAAATCGAGAGAAGACTGTGACAGTTGAGTCCAATAAAGTGGTGTCCAATAAAGTAGTCAATTATGGACACTAAACGAATTCATAAATCAAGTGTTTATGAAGCAGTCGAACATAAAAGCATTACTATTACCTATAAGTTAATTTTTTTTCAAATTTCAGTTTAATTAAATACTTATTGGTACTTTTTATGATATACATTGTAGCAGAACAATATATGTGTTCGGTAGTTTATGTTCAATTCAGGTTGGTCCGATGTTAACTCAAACTCTACCTGTACCATATGCTTAATTTTTAGGCTCTTTCCTTACCGTTTCAATATGACAATTGTCTTACGAATCTGATAGCCGTACTGTTTGCATTGTCTATTTTCACATACTAATTATTTAATTGTGTGATTCGGAAGGCCTGGTATTAGGTAGATGAAATTGAATAACTATTTCAATGTTTTGTTGATTGCTAGATTTATATTCCTTTCTTTATATATTTTAGATTTTTGATAAGCACATTCAACTACCGTAATTATCCTGAATAAAATCATTGTTTAAATTCAAATATCTTTGTTGCTGAAGATTAATGATGAGTGATGCTTTCAGACGTACAAAGATATTTGAATTAGTCTCAATTTGTAGACATAGCACTCAAAAAACGGAGGTGAGGTAGTGATTTTCTAGATATTTAGAAAATGCCCATTATCTGGAAAATGGTGATATTTTTACCGAGGTGAAATTCTGAACAGTCATGACCTGGTCTATCACCAGTTTCAATATTGTACAAGGTTTACCGGACACCCTGTATATCCAATAATTACCAAGCTTATTCAAATCATCAATGAGGAGTGCTTTTTCGCAATTACCGCATTTGTTTTTTTTTGGCAATGTTCCTCATCACATACCCCGAGAAACTTGCGATTGAGTTGGATTCTAGGGTATTTAGTATTATCCCTTATATATATATATATTTTTTTTTTTAACCACCGTTAACTCACGGGTACAAAGCCATACACGCCGGGCGTTTCGCCAAGACGTGAATCGCAGCTACGGGCCTTGGAGAAATTTTCTGACCGTTCTCGCTGTGCTCAGGATGATTTGCTTTTGCGAGCTTGATATCACACTGCGGTCGAGAAGGAGTTTTCGAGTGTTTTCAGGGAGATGTTTTTCGACTAGCCCGTTGACCGAGATAATTAGAGGTAGTATCTTCACGGATTTCAGCCCATGCAATTCACGGATTTGGAATGCTAGATCAGAGTATTTCGTTATCTTCTCGGAGTACGCTCTCGCTAGGTTGTCATCTGCCGGAACAGTAAAGTCCAGTAGCAAGCATGTTTTCTCTTCTCTGTCGAAGATGGCCACATCCGGTCTATTGTGCGCCACTCCCCTGTCGGTCACGAGCGTCGCGTCCCAATACATTTTATAGCGCTGATTTTCCAGAAGGGTTTTCGGCACGTAAAGGTGTTGTTCGACCTGATTCTGGAGCAATCCTAGTCTCAAAGCCAGTTGCTGGTGGTATATCCTCCCCATCGCATTATGCCTGTCAAGATATTCCCTGGGAGCGAGTATAGGGCACGAGTAGGTGATATGCTGTATAGATTCTGCAGCTTGGGTGCATTTTCGGCATCGGTCAGATGGGATCTGCTGCTTGGCGATATGCTTCATATACATTCTAGTGGGCATCACCTGGTCCTGTATCGCCAGGACTCTTCCCTCAGTCTCAGGAAAAAGGTAGCCCGCACGCAGGTAAGCAAGAGACTCGATACCATCTACCTCTTCACTTTTCAGGTGGCACGGATATTTGCCGTGCAAGGCCTTGGCGCTCCACTCCTCAATCCGTTCCTCTACGGAGAATCGGGGTACCTGGTATTCCGGTTCAGAGAGCTTAAGAAGGGATATTCGATCATCGGTTTCCCGGATCGCTCTGAAGACTGGTGAGTTGTTTTTGAGGAAGTGCTGTCTCAGGTCACTGATATTTTTCCAATGAACTTCCTCTAGGTTCAGAAACCCTCTTCCTCCCTGATGTCGTGGGAGGTAGAGCCTGATAGTAGAGGAGTGGGGATGGTGTACTCCATATTTAGTCATCATTGATCTTATATCCCTGTCCAGTGCGCGGAGGTCAGTCGTCGACCAGCCGAGGACGCCGAATGAGTAGGCTACGCACGGGATCGCCCAGATGTTGATGGCCATGAATAAAGATTTCGAATTGAGTTTCGCCTTGAGGAGCAAACTGACCCTGGACTGGAGCTTTTCCTTAAATGATTGTTTCATCTCATCAGTTTTTATTTCCAGTGCCTGCTTTATTCCTAAATATTTGTATGATACTTCCTCATTTAGGACAGGTATTGTGATGTTATTCATCAGAGTTGCTCCCTCCATTGCACCGTCAATTCTTCCCCTTCGGACATCAAGCACCGCACACTTATCGACTCCCATTTCCATCCCTATGGAATCGCTGAATGATGCAACTATTTCCAACATTCTTCTCAGTTGTTCGGAGTTCGCTCCATAGAGTTTCAGATCATCCATGAACAGGCGGTGGGAGATGGCGATCTGTCGATTCTTATTTATGACATACCCATATTTGGTGTTCTTTAAAGTTATGCTGAGAGGGTTAAGTGCCAAACAGAACCAGAGGGGGCTCAATGTATCACCCTGAAATATCCCCCTGTTTATTTCAATTTGTCCTGATTCTATCAAGCTTTCTCCTGATCTCACAAAAAGGGAGGTCCTCCAGTTCTTCATGAGGTGTCTCAGCAGCTCAACAACTTTCCCGGCCACTCCATGCATCTCCAGAACCTTCAGCAGCCATGTGTGTGGGACGGAGTCATATGCTTTCTTGTAGTCCACCCAGGCAACGGATATATTTCTGAGCTTTTTTCGAGCTTGCTTGGTGACAATATTATCCACGACCAGAAGCTCCTTGCATCCCTTGGTCTTCTCTCGGCATCCACCCTGTTCCTCGGTCATCAGATTGTGCTCTCTAATGTGTCCACTGATATATTTCGTAAGCACTCCAGTGAAGATCCTATAAACTGATGATAGACAAGTGATTGGGCGGTAGTTTTTAGGTTCTTTTCTATCGCCGTCTTTCGGAATGAGGTATGTAACCCCCAGCGTGAAGAAACCAGGCACCAAGGCGGGATTATTTAGGGCGTCCTGGAGTAGCCGTGCTAGTTTTTCGTGCACATTGTTGAAATATTTCCACCAATAATTGTGGAAACTCTGCCTGAGGTAGCTGTGGGTGGATTGAGTAGCTCACAGCTATCACTGCCGGTCCCAAGCCCGGGTAAAAGAGGAGGGTTCTTAGGTAAGGTTAGCTCCCTGCCTAAGGTGAAAAAAACAATAGGCTCAAAGCACCGGTAATGTAGCCTCGGAACCAGGACGGATTGCACGGATTACGACCCAAGCACGAAACAGGATTAAACTCTATAGGAAAAAACAACAGATGAGAATAGCATGCTGGAACATAAAAACGCTCTACTCGAAAGACCATGAGTTAATTCCTGAAATGAATGACCACAAAATAGATATATGCGCTCTCTCTGAAACCAAGAAGAAGGGGAGGGGAACAACAAAGCTGAATAACTACATCTTGGTGTACTCAGGAGTGGCGAAAGACCAAAGAGCAACATCGGGTGTTGGCATACTGGTGAACGAAAAATATGCGCAAAACATAGAAAGCATAGAATATGTCAGCGATCGAGTACTGAGAGTGAAGATGATGTTCGACCAACCTCTACATATAATATCAGTATATGCACCCGACATCAGTAAACCCGAAGAAATGTCAGTTGACTTCTATGAAAACCTACAATCAGAGTTGGATAAAATAGCCCAACACGAAAGGATAATAATACTGGGAGACCTGAATGCACGCATAGGAAACGAGGTATTGGACGGGATAAAACAACGATACAATGAGGATGTAGTGAATAGAAATGGTGAAATGTTGACTGAATTTTGTGCACAGAACGAACTACGGATAAACAACACCTACTTTCCCCATAAAGAACAACACAAATACACTTTCTACGACAACAGAAACAACAAATCCATAATCGACAACATCATCACCAACCGAATGTTCCTACCCAAACAAATAATTGACATTAGAGTCCTCTCCTCGGCCAATATCGGAACAGACCACAAAATGGTGCTTGGAAAATTACAGATGGCAATGCAGGCAAAACGGTGGAAGCCTACAGTTAAAATAGAAAAGTTTAACATAGAGTCACTCAGCCAGGACAGCACTAAACAACTTTATTCTATCCGATGCAAACAGCATATAGAGTGTAACACAATAAATCAAGACGACACTCCTGATACCGCATGGAAAAAACTGCGGGAAAATATATGCAAAGGAGCTGAAGAAGCCTTGGGAACACGCAAGGTATCACAGGATAACAGGCCGAACAGCAAACCCTGGTTCACAACAGAAGTCAAGGTGCTCACAAGGGAGAAAAAGAGAGTATATTTACTGCACAAAGAATCTCCAACACCGGAAAATCGGAGAACATATATAGAAATGAGGAACAAGGTGAACAACAGGGTCCGAGAAATTAAAGAAGAATACTGGCAGAGGTTCAGCAATGACATGCAGGCGGATATGTATGGAGCACAAAAGCGTATTTGGAGACTATTAAGGGGCATGAAACGTGGTACAAACGAAACAGTACAGCTGAGAACAATTTCGGAAGAAACCTGGGAAAAGTATTTCAGAGATTTGTACTCAGACATTGAATATCAATCCGAAGAACAAAACGAGACAGAACAAAATGAGACAGCACAAATCGAGCATGAAGCAAACACACAAATTACAAAAGAACTGGTATCAGAGGCAATAGGAAAGCTCAAGAACAGAAAAACTCCCAACCAGGATAAGATCCCGAATGAACTAATCAAATACGGAGGTTCAGACGTTATAGAGGAGTATACAAAGTTATTTAATGTGATATTGAAGTACGGAAAAATACCAAGGGACTGGAAAAACAGCATAACAGTACCTATATATAAAAAAGGAGACAAAATAGACCCAGCAAACTACCGTGGAATAACACTATTGAGTACTTCGTTGAAACTGCTTACCAAAATCATAGCAGACAAAATAGCGTCAATAATACCAATGAGAGAAGAACAGCAGGGATTCCGAAGAAACCGGTCTACCACCGACGCCTTGTTCATACTCAAACAACTAGCTGAAAAATCCCGAGAGTACTACACCCCTGCATACCTCTGCTTTGTGGATCTAACCAAGGCCTTTGACAGAGTCCGACTGAGAGACGTATCCCAATAAACACAGTAACCATTAAGAAACGTTGTATTTTTTAGGTAACGTCACTATATTTCATCGTTGAAAAAACGGTAAAATGTCGTTATGAAATACGTTTCTTTTTGGTTTCATCGTAACGATTTCTCTGCACGTTGATTCAACGTTGCAAACCTCCTATTGTCATAAGTAAAATACCGTGATATAACGTTATTATTAAGTTTCAACGTAACGATGTATTTTCGTTTCGGAAATAACGTTGATGGTATACGAATTCTCAACGTTGATGTTTATGCCTAAATACCATAAATATATAACGTTCATTTCAAGTGTCAAGGTAACGAAGTAGGAATCACGTCCTTGGTTATTCATGCTGAGTACTTTAATAGGAATTAGGACAGGTAGTGAAGAACAAGACTGCTGAACTAAATGCCGACGTTTCGTCCGTATATTCGAACTTTTTCAAGGCAAGTTCAATTTGTCTGATATAAAAGTTGTTGTTAACATTAAGATTCGGAAAAATTGCATCCAAGCTTTGTCAAATTTCATCCCAAACATGGAAAAACAGCTACAACTACCATCGAAATTAATTGATTAAACAATCGAGAACAGGTGTTATTACGCGCAGACACTATAGACATATGTCTATAGTGTCTGCGCGTAATAACACCTGTTCTCGATTGTTTAATCAATTAATTTCGATGGTAGTTGTAGCTGTTTTTCCATGTTTGGGATGAAATTTGACAAAGCTTGGATGCAATTTTTCCGAATCTTAATGTTAACAACAACTTTTATATCAGACAAATTGAACTTGCCTTGAAAAAAGTTCGAATATACGGACGAAACGTCGGCATTTAGTTCAGCAGTCTTGTTCTTCACTACCTGTCCTAATTCCTATTAAAGTACTCAGCATGTCAAGGTAACGTTGATTTTAGGGAATGAAAATACCTTGATATAACGTTGTTTTTAAGTTTCAACGTAACGACGTATTTTCGTTTCGGAAGTAACGTTGATGGTATACGAATTCTCAACGTTGATGTTAATACCAAATTACCACAAATATTCGACGTTCATTGCAAGTGTCAAGGTAACGTTGATTTTAGAGAATGAATTAATCTTGAGTAAAAATATTTTTGAATTGTTATTATTTGAATTTCAGCATAATTTGTCCTAAACTAAGGAAACTTATAAACCTTTGTCATCTACATCTTGAAAAATATTCTATTCAAGATATTCAAATGTTTTTTTCATGAATATGAAAATAAAGAACAGGAAATAAATTTTGGTCCAAATTTTAAATGAAGTATTATCACAAGAAATGTTTCTCATTGGAGATATAATTTTGGTCAGATATATAGGTGTAGTTATCGTTAGTAGTACAACATTATTTCTGTCGAGGGGGTACTCACTCTGTGAAAAATGTACAGCGATTTCGGAAATCATGATGATTTCGGAAGATTTCGGATGATTGCGAGTGATTTCGGGAGATTTCGGATGATTGCGAGTGATTTCGGATGATTGCAAGTGATTTCGGATGATTGCGAGTGATTTCGGATGATTGCGAACGGTTATATATTATACTATCATCGTGAAAATTTCTTGTTTCATCAATTTATTCAGTTGAAATAAGGTACGCTATATCGAAATACGTGAAAACCCCGTCAAAAAACTCAATTAATTCGAAAGAGAATTGCTTGTACGAAAAGGTTGAAAAAGTAATGAAAGTTATCAGAATTTGAAAATTTTATTTGAATGAAAAACAATATTATATCTCCTATGAAAAAATAATATAAATAAAGGAATACAAGATATATACGAATACATATATATAAAAAATAAAAATGAATAAAAATAAAAATATGCTGTAAATCAAATATATTCTATATAAATATACAGGGTGCCCATTTGAAAACGAAACAGACGAGATTACATACGAAATAAATTTTTTCGCTAGAAATGCTCGGACAGGTCGATTTCTGTTTCGAGGGGGACAACTTAAGATGTAGGTTACGGACGCATAGCGCTTCAACCCTTGCTACTACAACCCTCACCCCCAATTTTTGAATAGGGAAGATGGGGTGAGTGATACCTCATTTGAAAGGTATTTTCATACTGATTTCAGCACAGTAATTGTTTTTTCATTTCATGCATTAGTTCTCGAAATATTCTCAACTGAGTATTTGAAAATGAAGTGGTGTTTTCATGGCACTTGTAGTGTTTTTTTGTGAAAAATCGACATTTTGAGCTTCAAAACAACCATGACTGTGGCTTCCTTCCTCCAATCCTAAATTATCTTCGTAATTTAGATTGAGTTTCAGCAAGATTGAGCTCCTTCGCAATACGCTTTGTTTGTTTGACATCTTGATTAAAGATTTCTATGTCAGTGGATTGGAGGAAGGAAGCCACAGTCATGGTTGTTTTGAAGCTCAAAATGTTTTACTACTACTACTACTTTACATATTCTCGGAATCACTCGGCAAACTAGATTATACACTTATACAGGGTGAACGAAGAACTCAAATATATACGAATATACAAGGTGTCTAATATGTCTAATGAAACCGAGAATTGAACACTTTAAAAAATCACCTTGTATAAATACTAAAATGCATTCTTGGTTCCAAACTGGATCTCGATATCTTTAAAAACATTCAAACTTCAAACCTAAATGAAATCTTTAACGCTCTGTATATCGGTAACGAATATCTGCGACTAATTTTGACATGAAATAGTAATTTACGTAACAAGTCCGGAAAATAGGGTTTTTTTGGACGAATAGACAAGATTCTAGGACGAGCCGGAGGCGAGTCCTGGAAGTCTGTGAGTCCAAAAAAACTATTCCCGGGCGTGTTGCGTACAATATTTTTTCGGCAACCGTGAAGAATTACAAATCAATGAGATGACACATCTCTTTATTGATTTTGATTCATATTTGAATTAAACAGAACAGAACTGTCATCCGTTATTTCGTTGCTATTGTGATGATCATAACAATGACAACAACGACGTGTTTTTCAGGCCTAGGCCGGGAAGTACGTACTTTCCGGCCTAGGCCGGGAAATGCTACTTTCTCAAAGAGAAAGCGCCCGGGAAGTGGGTACTTCCCGGACGGTTGCCGAAAAAATATAGGTAGGTACCCCGAAAATCTGGCTCCTAAATTTTCAAACACCTTGTAGATAAATTTAGAATGGAAATTCATATATGAGACTTAATTCAGTACAAAAACCCATTGATTTTCGCAGAGATGATTTTTAGTATTCGTGAGTATGTAGCACTCATTTCTAATTCAGGCAAAATTTTGATCCATGATAAGTATTGAATAGAATAATTCGTAATAAGTAATTCGGTGGGCGTTCAATGTAGTGTGTTTTTATTTCAAGTTAATTTCGAAAAAGGTTTCACTTTGAGAACTGAAATTTTGTGGGTGAACTCAGAAAGGATTAGGGTTCTTGTTGAAATAATTTTAATCGATTTCATTCCGACAGTTAATTTTTTTTCTTTCAAAAATGATGAGCCAACCCATGCTCCTGTTTTATTTCAACAGAAAGACCCATGAAAATAGTTCAATTTCCGATTAAAAGTGAATCTACTGATTATTTCGTTCAGAAGATCAACTTGAAATACGGAATTGGCAGAAAATGGCCAAATTCAAATTTTGGCGGGAAAAGGTTCCTGCTTTACCCACAAATTGACTTATTTCATAGTTCGGCGATTTTCGGATAGAGAACGCCATTGTACATTTCATTCATAACGATAGAGATATTCCTAGAACTTTAGTGATAATGTAAGTTCTATGGAGATATTTCATAAAATGCACAGTGGCGCCTCTATCGGAGGAGATTTCCTACTCGCTTTAAACGCCGACCTTATCACTTTATCATCACTTCACACAATATTTCGAATTATTTTCACTAGTTTCACTCCAGAAATAGAGAATTCGCGGTAAAACTGTTAGGTACCTTAACTTATGAATATTCAACGAACGTAGAGCATGCGCATGATTGAACAGGTCAGTGCGCATACTCTATTGATTGCGAGAAATGTGATTTCGGTGTTGATTTCGGGATTTCGTAAAAGATTGCGGGATTTCGACGATGATTTCGGAATTTCGGATGATGATTTCGGGATTTCGAAGTGATTTCGTGATTTCGAATGATGATTTCGCGATTTCGGATAGTGATTTCGGGATTTCGGGCTTTAAAAGTACATCGATTTCGGGAGTGAGTACCCCCTCGATTTCTGTGGACTCTTGTTATTTATAATGGGTGAAAATTTTGGGAAATATTCAAGTACTTATCTATTCAAGTGGACAACAATTTCAAAATGCTGACAATTAAACACAGATTCATCAATATTTTTTAATAATAAAAAAATAAACAGAATAAGTAAAATATGAAAGAAAAAACATAACTATAAATATAAAGTGAACAAACAAAAAAATTTATAGATTTTTAAATGTACCTACATATTAAAAAAAATGTTTAAATTTCATTTTTTTTTCTTTACTTAATGCAGCGTCCTTGAGTCTTCTTTCGCAAATTCCAGCCAATCTTTTGTTGCGTCTGCAATTTTTAGGTCTGTGGCTGCCGCAAATTCTTTCTTGACAGCCACTGAAAAAACCCATAATGCTCATTAGATATTTTGAAAATATAGGTCTACAAAATGAAGCCTTACCATAAATGAGTTCCGTCGACTTCTTATCTCTAAAAGGTTTTTTCTCCCTGCCCTTACAATTGTATTGGCAAGCTAAATCATTACTCAATATGAACTGAGAATTCTTCTGGTATGGTCCTCGGGACCATTACCTCCCATTGACTTATATCGGTTAACCTTAAAAAAAACGAGAATAATTATTTTTACAGGGAACTGGGGTAATAATTTTAGCATTGCTATATCAATTTATGCCTTCGTAAAAAAACAAACTAACATTATTTATGTAACAAATTTCACGATTAACTATGTTAGGAATGACAAAGCTTTCATATTATGTAGATATGTCCAAAAATTAACATTTACTCACAAATTATTTCGGTATCCTCTGCTGATGAAACAGGAACTGATTCATCCAAAAAAATCGGTGGTGTTAAATGTTCCATATTCGAGTTCTCCGATTCTTCAGAAGAGCTCTGGAAGCTTTCCAATCTTCTTTCACCAATCAATATGAAACTTTAGGGTACTGATAGGTACTTACGAAAATCTTTGTTGTCGCACTTCTAAACAAATCAGATAATTTTCCTAGCAAACTCGATTTACCACGTCGAAAATAGCGAAGGGAACTATCGGGTGACTGCGGCACTAGCTCTTCAATATGCGGAATGCACGAATGCAGGATTCAACTCAACTCGATCACAGCAGGATCGCCGGCGCCGGCCTATATGGCGCCGGCACTATCACGTATCACGTCATCACAACCCCTGCCGACTCTAGTGCACCGTTGCCTAGGTTGATTAATTATTATCTTTCAAGAAACTTCATAATTTTCTATTAATTGATTTTAGCAAAGACGATGTATGTTACGAATATAAGGTTATTACTAACTAGTTTGGGCCCACGGATCCGCCTTGTTGGTAGATCAATATTATCGGTAGATCAATATTGAATGTAGATTCGCATTTATATACAAAAGAGGCCAATATTTGGTAAGAAGAAAAATTTTTTTGACAGATGTCAAACTCAATGACGGACATCGACAACCATAGAATGTCACAACTTGACACTCGTGTCACTCTATGACGGACATCGACAACCATAGAATACAGGTGTCAAATTCTATGACGGACATCGACAACCATAGAATGTCACAACGTGACACCGCTATGAAGGAACATAGATATCACACGTGCAGGGATATAATAGATATGTCTATTTTGTTGTATCTCACTCTGACACATTGCACTATGTCGTGGAACGTGTGTCTTTCGCTCATTCATGAGAATATCTTCAACCATAACCTCACACTCTCACGTGAAATCTTTCGATCGCTTTATTCCATCATCTTCGATTCCCGAATATCATTGTTAACTCTCAATCGTATCTCGGAACCGAACTGAGAATATTTCAGTGTAATATTTCCATCGTCGTCATCTATTTTCTTGTCGTCCCTCGAAATATACTTGACCTCTACGTTTCCCGCGAACTACGTAATCCTAACCAATGAAATGGCTTTGTGACCGACAACGAAACAGCTGACTTCTTTATTGACATCGGCGAAACAACGAATGAAATAGAAACTTAACATTTTGGGAATTTTTAACATCTCGAGAGCCACTAAGTAGGTTATTTTTAAGAGTGGAATATGCAGATACAATAATTATGCTAACCTCGATTCGATTCTCTGTCACTCAAGTTCTCTTTCAAATATAAATGTAATGACTTCGAGAATAAAGAACGTTGGGAATTGTTGGATTGAAAGTCGAAAAATTCAAGATTATAACGATTATTTATTGTTTATTCAAAGACTACAAAGTATACAATGGAATATAGTTACAAAATGCACTTATTGATATATCAGTTTGGTACACTTTGAATTATTTCATTTCCATCTATCCTTTTCAACTGTGAAGAATCAGCCATTTGGTCCTCTTCTGTATTATTAGATTGCACTGTTCACGGAATTACTCTGGGAGGGGCGGGGAGAATTGGCCAACCATGCTGAAAAAAAACGTTATTTTGAAAAACCGTAGTTTCAACGTCATAAAGAAAAAAAAATTGGTGGCCCTAGGAAAGGAAGCAGAAACTGTTAAGGCTCTCTTTCATAACTCACCTCAAAAATATCGATTTAACAAAGAAAAAATCTTGAAATTTCACCGAAGCTTCTTGTCCAATTTTTCTTTCACAAATCTGCATTCACATTTCATCGTGTTCTTCTTTGCAGGAGGTCTTTTTCAGTCAAAAACATCCGGGATATCCATTCCCATGAAAACAGAGATTTCCACAGGCGTTCTCAAAAAACCCTGTATGAAAATCCTCACCTTGATTCCATTCTATTTGAAATCAATGCTTAAACGTCCTAATTGTAACATCTCATTTTTCGATACACCCGGAATAATGCATTCGATCAAAAATATCCAAGATATCAATTCTCATGAAAGCATGAAGAGTTCCTCAAAGACATCCTGAAAAAAAATTTAACATGACATTTTGTACGACAATCCCATATTTACATACTTACTGCAACATTCCTTCGAAGAAATTGTCACTCTCGAAAATTATTTTCGAAAATATTCTGCGAAGCCAATATGGCGGCATATGAATTGCTCATTTGTTCGTCAATGCATAGAATATAGATGCATAGAGTCAAAGCCTAATTGACGATGTTCACAGAACCTACTAAAACTTCACGTCGCCCGTGAGTTGTGACGTCTCGAAACTTCGAAAAAACCCAACCTAAAAACGGACATCTGTGCGTCCCGTCAATCTTTGAAGGCCGTTGTCAAGAACCCTAACCTACATTTAACGTGAAAAATCATCGAAATGACTGAAACTCTCTGGTTTTGTCGATTTTTTCAGGTCGGATCGGAAAAATTTACCGTTTTCGAGAAACGTCAAAACTTTTCGAATTTCTTGCCGACACCCGGAGGACCGTGTCGAAAAACGCTTCTCATCTGTCGCCGAACGGGGATATGGGGCTCCGATCGAAAAAAAAACCCGTCGTCTGGGGGCCTCCGAAAGTCCGAAAACTGGTTCACAAATTCGGTATATCGGGCGATTTCGACCTTTTTCGCGAATTTTTTTAAAATACTTCCCGATGTCGCAGGAAAAATCCGAAAACACCTACTTTTACCCCCGTTCTTCCACTTTCCGACCAACCGCTTTTTTCGCCCGTCGGGCGTCGCAAGCGACGCCCGCGATCCGCTTCGCGGATCGCTCTTTTACAGCCTCTCCCGAGAAACGTCAAAACTTCTATATTCCTTATGGAATTATTATATAGACTATAGTTTGGGCCCACGGATCCGCCTTGTTGGTAGATCAATATTATCGGTAGATCAATATTAAATGTAGATTCGCATTTATATACAAAAGAGGCCAATATTTGGTAAGAAGAAAATTTTTTTGACAGGTGAGAAACTCTATGACGAACATGGACAACCATAGAATGTCACAAATTGACACTCGTGTCACTCTATGTCGGACATCGACAACCATAGAATGTCACAACTTGACACTCGTGTCACTCTATGACGGACATCGACAACCATAGAATACAGGTGTCAAATTCTATGACGGACATCGACAACCATAGAATGTCACAACGTGACACTTGTATAGGTATTCCACCCTAGATGCATAGAATACCTGGTGTAACGCCTCCTTTCTAAAAATCGTGTAATATTTCCATCGTCTTCATCTATTTTCTTGTCGTCCCTCGAAATATACTTAACCTCTACGTTTCGCGCGAACTTCGTAATCCTAACCAATGAAATGGCTTCGTGACCGACAACCAAACAGCCGACTTCTTTATTGCTATCGGTGAAATAATGAATGAAATAGAAAATTAACATTTTGGGAATTTTTAACATCTCGAGGGCCACTACGTAAGTTATTTTCAGGAGTGGAATATGCAGATACAATAATTATGCTTACCTCGATTTGATTCTCTTTCACTCAAGTTCTCTTTCGAATATAAATGTGAGTAATACTTTGAGAATAAAGAACGTTGGGAGTTGTTGGATTAAAAGTCGAAAAATTCAAGATTATAACGATTATTTATTGTTTATTCAAAGACTACAATGTATACACTGGAATATAGTTACAAAATGCAGATATCGTATTTCATCATTTCCTGTCCATAGGCTATCATTCGGTCAAAAACATAGAAAATATCCATTCTCATAAAGGCATGGAGAGTTCCAGAAAGATGTCCTGAAAACTCAATACACAGCTTAAAAACTGTGGCCTGTGGTCAAAAATATCCAAGATATCAATTCTCATAAAAGCATGAGGAGTTCCACAAAGACATCCTGAAAAAATTTAAACATCACATTTTGTACAATCCCATATTTACATACTTACTGCTACATTCCTACGTTTCAGTTCCGTTTTTTCTATAAATTACCACTCTCGAAAATTCTTTACGAAAACATTCTGCGAAGCCAATATGGCGGCATATGACATGCTCATAGATATAGAATAATTCTAGGTCAATGGACATGCTCATCTGTTCAAAGCATAGCTGCATAGAATGCATGTCAAAGCTCTCCAATTTTATGGACGATATCCACAGAACCTACTAAAACTTCACGTCGCCCGTGAGCTGTGACGTCTCGAAACTTCGAAAAAACCCAACCTAAAAACGGACATCTGTGCGTCCCGTCAATCTTTGAAGGCCGTTGTCAAGAACCCTAACCTACATGTAACGTGAAAAGTCATCGAAATGACTGAAACTCTCTGGTTTTGTCGATTTTTTCTGGTCGGATCGGAAAAATTTACCGTTTTCGAGAAACGTCAAAACTTTTCGAATTTCTTGCGGACACCCGGAGGACCGTGTCGAAAAATGCCTCTCATCTGCCGCCGAACGGGGATATGGGGCTTCGATCGAAAAAAAAAACCGTCGTCTGGGGGCCTCCGAAGGTCCGAAAACTGGTACACAAATTCGGTCTATCGGGCGATTTCGACCTTTTTCGCGAATTTTTTTAAAATACTTCCCGATGCCGCAGGAAAAATCCGAAAACACCAACTTTTACCCCCGTTCTTCCACTTTCCGACCAACCGCTTTTTTCGCCCGTCGGGCGTCGCAAGCGACGCCCGCGATCCGCTTCGCGGATCGCTCTTTTACAGCCTCTCCCGAGAAACGTCAAAACTTCTATATTCCTTATGGAATTATTATATAGAAGAAGATAATGGGTTTCATATTTTGAACGAATAAAAAATTCAAAGTAAAGAATGCAGGAAATAAGTTCGGACATTATTTTCGGTAGGTATGAAATCACTATATCACTTCAAATAAAATGATAATATTTCTCCATCCTTTCGAAATGAAAGATTTTATAAAAGAAACATTAAAAGAGTTTCAAAAAGGTATATTTAGGTACCTACCTTCATTATAATATGCTGTTAAATATTCCTTCGAATTAATAAGAAGCTGGTATAATACAATACATGTAATAAATAAAAAATGTAATAAATATACGTTTCATAATGGTGGATGAATCAACCAGTTGAATTGGGTAAGTATATTATATGTATAATCAACGTTCCGTTGAATTTGTGTTTCGGATGTAATAAGTAGAATTGAAGTGGGTTAACGTCTGAGTTGATAAAAAGTAACTCATTCAACGTTTATTCAATGTTACTGAGCTCACGTTGAAAAAACAATTAAAAAACTGTAATGAATATACGTTTCATAATGGTGGATGAATCAACCAGTTGAATTGGCTACGTATATTATATGTATAATCAACGTTTCGTTGAATTTGTGTTTCGGTTGTAACAAGTAGAATCAAAGTAGGTTGACGTCTGAGTTGATAAAGAGTGACTAATTAAACGTTTCTTCAATGTTAAAGAGCTCACGTTGAAAAATCGTTTGAAAAAATACAATAAATATACGTTTTATAACGGTTCATCAACCAGTTGAATTGGGTACGTATATTATATGTATATTCAACGTTTCGTTGAATTTGTATTTCGGATGTAATTAGTAGAATTAAAGTTGGTTTACGTCAGAGTTGATGAAGAGTGACTCATTTAACGTTTATTCAATGTTACAGCTCCCGTTGAAAGAACGTTTGAAAAAATGTAATAAATATACGTTTCATAATGGTGGATGAGTCAAACAGTTGAATTGGGTACGTATATTATGTGTATAATCAACGTTTCGTGGAATTTTCGTTTCGGATGTAACGTAGAAAATTCAACGTGTAACGTTAAATCAACTTCAGCCACTAGAAATAAACGTTTATTATACGTTTGTGTGTTTATTGGGATCGACGATCTTGCGGAACAGAAACGTACCTGAGGAGTACGTAGAACTAGTCAAGGACCTTAACACAGATACAACAACACAAGTACGAAGTAACTTCACTCTGACCCAGCGCCTACGAACAACGACAGGAATCCGCCAAGGTGACAGTCTCAGCCCTCTCCTATTCAATCTAATAATGGACGAAATAATAAAAGCCGTGAAAAACACTGGATTAGGATATCGATTGGGAGAACACAAAATTAATATACTGTGCTTTGCTGACGATGCAGTACTTATTACCGAATCGGAAGACGACCTCCAAAGAATACTACAAGTCTTCAACAGACAGGCATTAGAACTAAACATGCTTATTTCCACCAAGAAGACCAAATGCATGACAATAGCAAAGGAGCCCCTGCGATGCAAACTGGCAATAGAAAACAACATCATCGAACAGGTCATGTCATTCGAATATCTCGGGTGTAAAATTACAAGCGCAGGGTTCCTGGAAGACGAAGTGAGGAAGCAGGTCAACAAGGCTGCAGCAATATCAGGACATCTTAAATACCCTATTTGGAAGAAGGAGATATCTAAGTACTTCTTGCAAGTCAAGAATATATAAAACATGTGTAAGACCAGTAATGACATATGGAGCGGAGACCAGAGCCGAAACGTCTATAACAAAGAGGATATTACGAACAACCGAAATGAAGACCCTAAGAACAATAACGGGATACACACTGGCTGACAGACAGAGAAATTCTGCTATTAGGGAAGAGTGCCAAGCGGAAGATGTGGTCAGATGGGTAAGGAAGAGGCGGAGAGAGTGGAACCAGCATGTGGACAGAATGAGCCAGGACAGAATGGCAAAGATCACTAGGGATAACAAACCCCGCGGAAGAAGACCCATCGGACGTCCACCAAAACGATGGCGAGACAGCTGGCAATCCACGTCACAGGAGCCATAGACCGGAGAAAACAGGCGGCACGCCTTCTCAAGAGGAAGAAGAAGAAGAATAATTGTGGAGCCTGTCAGAGCCTGGGGATGCCCAGTTGTTAGAGCCCTTAAGTATTTCGGCTATATCCGACTGCTGTATTTGTATTTCACCCATCCGTTTCCCGGATATCTTCCGCTGCGATTCCTCTATCCAATATGCGTTTTCATCGTGGGAGCCTCCCCTAGACCGTACTCCAGCCCAGAAGGCTTGCGCCACCTCAGGCTCCAGAGAGTCACCTTCTGCTGTATCTCCAGCCTCTAGTGAGCGAAAGAACTGTTTTTGGTTCCTATAAAATAAATTGTTGTTCTTGTAGCGTTTGATTCTATCATTGTACCGCCTAATGCGGCTCCCTAATGCTTTAATTTTTTGTTTCAGGTGATCGGAAATAACTGCTACTTTTTCTCGGAAGTGAGGATCCCTGCGTTTGATACGGAATTCGGACGCTACCTTCCTGACAGATTTAATTACTTTGGCAGTTGGTGTTGCAAAGGTCAGGTAAGTGTGGATTACACCAATCTTCTTTCTTAGCGTTGTGATTTTTTGTTCCAGGCGCAGCTTCCAAGGGGGGGTTGTGGGCAATCTTCTCGCCGTCCGAACATGATCCACTCGTTGCCCAAGTACCTCACAGACCGTCACGGCGCCCGCATAGACCACATCCGCCAGCTCCTCCAGTCTCCCCACGTTTGTCACATGTTTTTGGAGAATCGCGTTGACCCTCGTCACCAGATCGCGAGCCATCCCAGAGAGTTTTAATCGCGGAATTTTTGGTTTTTTCTCTGCTGCCATTCCCGAGAACCTCATCATGTTACCGATGAAAGGAAAGATCCCTCTGTCGTGCCTGCCCCCTGCTCGCCCAAGACAGGCCCGCTTCTTCTTATGGCAATTGATGACTTCCTTCTCGTAACTTCTGATGGACCAGTGGAAGTCAGCGCCGTGGTGTTGGGATAGCAGCCAGCTTTAATGCATTCCAGCTCAGCTCGTAAGAGCTTTTCGTTATTAAGTATCCATCGTACCCTATTGGAGAGCAACTGAGCATATATATATATATATATATATATATATATATATATATATATATATATATATATATATATATATATATATATATATAGTTATTAATGGTCATTGTCACCTCCAAAATATAAACTCAACAAGCGTTGTCACCTCATATATAACGCTCTCACCTCCGAAATCGGAGGTCACAACGTTTTGCCTTGTTTCTTAGCTTGTTAGACTCAGGAGACTTCAGGGATCAACATATCAAAAAATCGTTTTGAGGTCAGAACGCACCATATTTCTGTACTGTACAATCTTTTAGTTCAGCTATATACCACCAGCGCTAGTGCGCCGTCCTATATATGGAGAAATAATTCGAAGAGACATTCAGTTCGTTGTCACCTCCGTAAATGGCAACACTGTAAACCATACTCGTATGGAGCAGGTGCAGTGAGGCATGCATAAAAAAGTGTATCAAAACAACATCTGGCATTCTTTCGAACCATAAAATCGTCTGGTTGATGTAAAATGAATCGTTTGTGAAAAGTTCGGAGGTCGATATTTCTGACCAGACTGTGAGATAACTAAAAATCTTTAAACGGAACATTTGTTATTGTCGTTATTAAAAGCTTCATTAGGTTCCTTCTTCTTTTATTTTGCAAGATTATCAGAGTTTGTCTAAGAATAAAAAAATTGCATATACCAGATTTCATTGAAATACACTAGTACGACTGAATACAGTATATTTTCCCCGAAACTGAATTACGAGCCGGTTTTCTAATGACGTTTATTTTTTTTCACCTACACGAATTGAGTTTTTTAGTTCTTAGTGCCTAATGAAATCATCCCAAAAAATAATTAGAAATTCTTATCCTTATACATTGCACCAATATTTAGACGATATACGAACTGGAGCTTCGTCGTCAAAGGTGAATAGTACCTACATAATTTCTCCGTTTCGTCGAATTTTGAAAAATAAGGAAGAAACTTTGTGACTGATTGCATTTTAAAAGTTTCCTTTTAAGATAAACTGCGAACATTTCTCCAAAGAAACAGATTCAAGAGAAAGGTGGAAGGTGGAATCACCGTTTATAAACAGGTTCCTTGAAAAAAGTTGGAGACTTTCAATAATGAACACTTAATAATAAATAATTCTATTCGTATGTTGATTATAACATAAGCATTAGGTTTTTTTAGTAACATATTTTTCAAGATATATGAAAGTTTGCCTCTCGAGAGCACATTAATTTCCGAAAGAAAGTACTCATTCGATATTCACGAAGCGGCTTTATTTGCGAGCATCAAAATTATGCTTCCTCAAATTCCACCCGATGATTCAGTAGATCCGAAATGTTAATGTCACCATATATTCAAGATTTCAGATTCGATCCAACTGAAATATGGTATCTTGGATGAAATATGTCGACTCAAAAGTTCATGCAGAATTTCAGCCGAACTTGACGAATAGGTTAGATGTGAAAATGAAACTTTCTTATAATACGATCCTCACAGAATTTCGCATCATTTCCTTTTCGGAATATACTTTTTGTTGAATTTAAATTCGATCATATTTTAGAGTTACTAAGTGAATGATAATGGATGTAACTCCAAAACAGTCGAGCAGATTTAGTTCGAGAGAGAGTCTCACCATCAAGACTCCACAGCGAGCAAGAAAATTTCTAGTGTTTCTTCCTTTCTCTCGAAAGTTGAATGTCTACGAATGATCGGCCCCAAAAATTTAAAATCAATGTTCTCATCAAGAGCCTTATCTTACAAAAAAAAGTATGCAGCCAAACAGCGTAAACAAGTAAACGAGCCTATACCTGTCAGCAAGCAACTGAATTCAGAATTTGAAATACAAATCAAATAGCTTTTGGTGTATGTAGCTTCTGAGTGCTCGTCTATCCACCTAGTAGGTAGATTCGCATTTTTCAGTCCGAGAATGTAATTATAAAAGAATGACTCAGGCCGAAAAAAAATTGACAGTGATACTGTCCGTGATTCCGACCTTAATATCTTGAAATTCTTTCGATAATCGCTAGAAATTTTCGAGGTTCTGGATATGTAATACATGGGCTTCCAAGTTCCTACCTCGAACGCCGAAGGGTAGTCTCGATAGACCATACACGGGACTCTTTTCGAGCATTCGTGCGATGCTGGATGCCCGAAAGTCCCGTAGAGAGTCCTCGTCAGTGGCCTACATTAGGTTATGAATTTATTGGGATGGAGGAATGAGTATATTTAGATAAAATTTTATACTGAAGCGAAGAAAATGGTCGAAATCTTGTCTTAAATGGGACCTACTTTGGATGATTGGGTTTAACAAAAAATTGAAATCTCGAACATAAATTATGTATCACATAGAAACAAACCTCTCAACAAATAATATAAAAATGAGTTTGAAAGAATTATTTAACGAATTTGTTATCCCACAAACTAATATTTTCTTCGACGCATTTTGTTAAGGAGTGTTGAGCTTTTTGTTTTTTTTCGTCGAGCAAGCAGTAGGTTGTACTGCTTGCTATTTCCTTCGTCTTTCATCTGGAAACCACTTTCGGCTCAACACAAGTTTTCCTTCATTTTCTGAATGTTCTCGTTCGGAAGGATAAAATTGATCATTCCTTTTATTAAAGAGTAAATGCTTTTTAGTAATAAATTTACAGAATGAAGACATGAGGATATTGAGAATAGATTTTATACCGAAGCGAAAAGAATGACTAAAACCATCTCTTAAATGGTATTTTTTTTTAATTTTCGAGGGGTGTTCTATCAGTTGTTCTTATTGACCAAGTTACTTTTTTTGCATTTATAATATCGGCTTCTCACTTCTGAAACGAATTGACAAAATTAATCTTTATTCCCGTTGCTGTTGGAAAAATACACAAAGTAAAAAGCCGTTGAAAAGAAGAATCAGTGAGCTTAAAGTTCGAAATTATTAGAAGAGTTATGAAATTCAAAAGCTGTCAAAAGGGGAATGGTATTGAAAAAGAATGTCACTTAATTGAAATCTATGTGCGATATACGAAAGACAAGAATAAGAATCATCGTTGCTTGGAAAAATTTATGACAGTGAAAGTATGATTGGAAGACTATTCGAAAAATTAAGTGGGCAGAATCCCTTCAAAAATTACGTTCAATAAATAAGATCACCCCACATTTTTTTTAAAGGATATAGTTACATCAGAACTAAATTAGGGTATAGTTATATCAGAACTAAATTTGAGAATAGTTTACAACATCCAATAACCCTGTCCAAATGATGATTCAGTTTGTGATAACAGAAAGTATTCCGTAGGGAATATCCCTTCTTTATCCTAATGAATAAAAAAATGAGAAGCTTAGCAATATGTCGATATAAATTGAATTCTTATATACAATCCGCATTCCCTCATTATGTTGAGCTATTGGTTGAAGGAATTTATAAATATGACATTTTGTTGGTAATGAAATTTTATAGTATATTGTTCAATGAGCGATAATGTAAGTCATAACAGACGCAGATGAATTTTGCAGCCCGAGCCTTCAGGCGAGGGGTGTAATTCATCAAGTGTGTTATGACCATTTCCGCGAATTGAACACTATACTTTACCTTCGACTTCTTCAGTGAAATTCGAATCAATCAGCATTTTCAAAATTGACAACAGTTGTCAAAAGCGATTTCTTTGGTCGAAAATCTAATCGATATCGAATACCGTAGAAAACATCAGAAATTCACGTTTTCCAAATGCAATTTTTGGATATTCAGACCTAAGAAAATGTAGAAATGGATGGCGAGAACGTTACCTTGATGTCTGAAATAGAGTTCCCAAACGATTCGACTTTCTTATTCATTTCGTAATTCGTAAGCTACATTTTTCCTATTTGTATTATAGTGAGTTTTAGGCGTGAGTTATTATTACCTCACACTATTGGTTTATGGAGACTATTACAGATCAAAATGAGTTGAATAATGGATATATTATTCTATGGGAGTAGATAAAGATTATTATGTCTTTTCGTAAGTCCCGTATAACAATCACATATTTCCATGAATCAAATAAATGATGATTCTTTATGCCGAGTATTTTATCCATCCAAAAGCTGCACTCTCCCATTTTATTTGAAGACTTGTTTCTTTCCAATTGTAGTAAAATAACGTCTTGATATAATTCTCTTCCGTTATTGTTTGATTCAATAATTTTTGGAATTGCTACTATTGTAAAATTACGAAAAACCCCTCACCTCAATCTCTGTGGCTATTTTCATTCTTACTATTTAGTTATCGATTTACGAAAAAAACTGCACTCATTTTCTTCAAGAACTCCATTTCGCAGCATTGTGATGGGATTTTTTTTAGCGATCTCACACAATTCAAAATATGTATATTGATATTACAACATTTTATTAATTTCGTGAGTTTTTATTCATGTTACAAATGATTCGATTTCCACGAAATTCTGAATTTAGGTTATAGTTCCCCAAAAAGAAACCTTCGATTTATTCATTTTTGTATCTTTACTATTTTACCAGTCCCATCTTTGGAATCGGATTACTATTTTACAAGTTGTTAGGATGAATCGTGGCAAATGGCTAGAGGTTTCAATAATTTCAAGACTTGGTGATTTCCTTTGAAAATTAAATTATTTAAGGTTCACTGGTCGCAAGGAGTTTCGAATTTGACCACATATTCTTCACCATTGATTCCAACCTAATCGTTCAAGATCATTTCGGCTGAAAATTCTTCAATTGAAGATATTTTGACGAAACGATAAATATCGTTTCGAATCCACAACAACAAGAATACTCCTCGATCGCCGACTCCTTTATAGACATGAATCAACCTTGAAAAACCAAGCCACCTGCATCCAATATATGAATATTGAATTTCATATATTCACTTCACCTACTCACCTCCGAAATTTGGCAACACCGCCGGAGGTTATAACGTTCACACTACAAGAAATATAAGCGGAGGCTACAGCGCCTCGATTGTTCAAACAAAATTTTTTCAGCAAAAATGTTTTCCCCTCTCTCGTTAATTTTGTTCTTTGGCTTCCCCTCTCCATATATCAACAAAAAATTTTCCATTGAGACTACTCCTTCACCCGGAGGTGAGGTCGCCCAGTCTACTTAACGGAGGTCACAGCTTAACAGGGGTTCATATATATATATATTATTACGCAATAGTTAAGATAGCATTCCTTAATAGAAATATGATATAGCTTTTAGTCAGCATTTTCCATTAGATGGACAGTTCGCTTCGCATTAGAATAATAATTCAATTCATTGTTAACTAGACTTCGAAAGAATAAACTTGCTTCAAAGATTCCTTTGTTTTTTTAAAAAAGTGATTTAAGAGAGGAACAAAATAATTGGCGACGAGGATGGGATGTTGCTAGTGTGTTAAGGCAAGATCAGAAAGACGTTAAATTCTTAAGAAGAAAAAACCGATCCAGATCCAAGAGGCACACGTGGAATTCATTCCTTTGAGTAACAACCGAAGAAGTGAAGCACAGGTACGACGTGAACCAAAGGAAACACCGAGCACCCGATTCAAACAAGTGCAGCGATCGACCAGCCAAGAAGAGTTGTTGAATCCCAGACCGAAGAGGTAGAGGACCAACCCCGACTGGAGCGACGCGAGCATCCCCTCACGAATCACCCTGTGGAGTTTGGACGTAGCACCCCAAGCACCAGGTTCAAACAAAAGGTCAAAAAAAAACAGAGTAAGTGGAGAATCTCGTTTAACAATCCCAGTTTTTCCTATCCCTGGCCCAAAAGGTAGAGAAAGAAGTGAAAATCACAAAAGATTTAAAAATTAAATTTAAATTAATTCTTTTTCAATTTTAAAGAAAAATTGATTCCTTAATAAATAAATTCGATTCTTTGAAAATCGATTTCCCGAAAAAGTCAAAGAAAATGGCAACCCAAGGTAATTCAAATACAACCCAAGGTAATTCATCAAATTCTAACACAATAACTGTAGATTTGAATACAGTAAAGTATTTTGGAGAATTACTCCCTAGATTTAACGGTAATTCTCATGAATTACAGACCTTTTTAATAGAAGTTGATACTTTCATGAACCAATTCGGAAGTACAAATAATGTATTGATAAATCAATATTGCTTCGCCATGGTAAAATCAAAATTAATAGATCATGCAAGAACCGTTGTATATTCTGGACCAAGTTGCAGTAATTGGACTGATTTAAAACAATTATTGAATAATAAATTTGGTTTCAAAATTAATTTTGATGTATTGCAAAGCGAATATCAATATATGAGAAAACGTGCTAAAGAATCGTTATCTGAATTTATTGACAGAGTTAAACAGACCAAATTACAATACGATTACCAATTTCAACTGATAGGACTGAGTCCCACAGAATTAAGAGTTTACAGAGATTTATCAGATAAAATCGGTAACACGGTCTTATATAATAATGTTGATGAAAACTCTCGAAATCTCTTGGATTTACAACCCCAACCGTTTGACGAAACATGTAAATTATTAGAAAATCGCGAAATTAAGAGACAGCAATTATATTTGCAGCCATTTCCGAGAATAACACCTACAATTCAAATTCAAAATAATATACCACATACGTTTACTAAAAATGAAATGCCCTCTACCAGTCAAATCAATAATTTTCCGTCACAACCTATTCAATTAAAATTCAATCCCAAAAAGCAGGAAACAAAATTCACTACCAATAGTCAAGTGTTTGGTAAACCAAAAGATGTTTTCAAGCCAAGGCCCAATGCGCAAATTAATTACCCAAAACCCGAACCAATGTCGATAAGAACTAGAAATTATCCGGTTAAAAGACCTGCAAGTACCCAATTTAGACAGGAACCGCCGAACAATCGGCATTTTTTCAAAAGAACAGGTCCCCCTGATTTTTATTCAGAAGAACTTACAAATACGGAAGAAGTTCAAGTTGAAAATGATGAACAGAATGAGGAATTTGAATTTAATTATAGCGAAGACCCAGAAAATGAAGATTTTAGCCCATTTGAGAATGAAACGGAAAATTTTCCAACAGAAGCCCTTCAAAATTACAAGACCTAAATTTCAATATGGATCATTTAGCCACTTTACCATATTTAGAATTAAATGACCCTCCTATTAAATTATTGATAGATTCCGGAAGTTCCATGTGCATTATCGATCCAGCAGTAGCTTTCAATTTATTTCCCGAAAACATTTATGAAGAACGAACAGATTTCAAGACAGCTATCGGAAAAGATTTCAGCCGATATAAGGTAGAATTTCCCCTTACATCTTTCGGATTTGATAACACCTATCCATTTGTAATCTATAAATTTCACACTCAGTACGATGGTGTTATAGGCGCAAATTTGTTGAAAGACTTAGAGCTAAATTTTGATTGGCAAAATCAGGAATTGAGTAACAATGTCAAAACTCAGAAATTTTATTTTCAACAAACTCATCCTAATGTAAAACTTCCCGTCAAGTTAGATCATCTTGACCAGAATCTTAAAAATCAACTCACTAAAATTTTACAAAGTAATAAAGAGGCTTTACAACTTCCAGATCAACCCTTAAATTTCACGAATAGAATCAAACATAATATCAGAACAATGGACGATAACCCCGTATATGTCAGACGTTACAGATATCCAGAGGTTCATAAACAAGAGGTGAAAAATCAAGTGCAAGATTTATTGAACAAAAATATCATAAGACCTAGTAACTCTCCATGGTCTTTTCCAATAGTTATGGTTCCCAAAAAATCAGATCAATCTGGAAAACAAAAATGGCGAATGGCCATTGACTTTCGAAAATTAAATGAAAAAACCATTGATGACAAATTTCCGATACCAAATATCGATGAACTTTTAGATCAATTAAAAAACGCGAAATATTTCAGTGCATTAGATTTAGCCAGCGGTTTCCATCAGATAGAGTTAGACCAAGATTCAATCGAAAAGACAGCATTCGCAACAGACGAAGGTCATTTCGAATTTCTAAGAATGCCGTTCGGACTGAAAAACGCTCCGTCGACTTTCCAACGGGTAATGAACCAAATTCTCAGACCAGTAATAAACAGAATTTGCGTTGTGTACATTGATGATATTTTAATTTTTTCAGACACACCCGAAAAACATCTTGCAGATATTCAAACCGTTTTACAGCTTTTGAGAAAGGAAAACTTGAAGATTCAATTAGATAAGTCATACTTTTTCAAGAAAGAAGTCGTGTTCTTAGGATTCAAAATATCGGAAAGAGGTGTAGAACCGAATCCCGAAAAAATTGACGTAATCAAAAATTTTCCTCTTCCAAAATCAGTCAAAGAAATTAAGTCATATTTAGGTATGATCGGATATTACCGAAAATTCATACAAAACTTTTCCAAATTAACAAAACCAATGACTAAATATTTGAAAAAGGACAACACATTAGATATTAATGATACGGAATATATTGAGGCATTTAATTGCACCAAAAATATGTTAATTAATTATCCAATATTACAATATCCTGACTTCGAAAAACCATTTGTATTAACGACAGATGCTTCTCAATACGCTATAGGAGCAATATTATCACAAGGAACACCCCCTAATGACCTGCCAATAGCATACGCAAGCAGAACATTGTCAGAGGCAGAAATAAAATATTCTACAATCGAAAAAGAGTTACTCGCAGTAGTGTGGGCTACGAAACATTTTAGGCCTTATTTGTTTGGTAGAAAATTTACAATTTTCACAGACCATAGACCTCTTACATGGCTTTTCTCATTAAAAGATGCATCATCACGTCTCATGCGATGGAGAATTAAATTAGAAGAATTCAATTTCGAAATTAAATACAGAAAAGGCGCAAATAACAATGCGGATGCTATATCACGAATTAAATTAGAAGAATTAAATATAAACGAAGATTCCGACGACGATTTACAATCAATCATACCACAAATATCACATGAAGAGCTGGAATTAACCCAAAAAGAACTTGAAGATTTAACTCAATCATGTTTACCAGATCGAGATACAGAATCTACAGTTCACAGTAATATAGAAGATCCTATTTTAGAAATTCCCTACTCAGAACGTACACTAAATACGAATATGAATCAAATCGTTTTTCAAAAAGCCAACAATTTCAAAGTAGAAAGATTGAAACTACATAAAAACAGTCGTTTGAGAATTATTGTTTCAATCAACGACCCGGAAGATTTTTCCAAATTCCTGAAAGAATACATCAAACCGAAATGTCAATACGGTATCCATTTTAAACAAAAAGAATTAGAGTCACCATTTATAACGTTCGCGCAAAATTTGTTCAAAGCTAAAGCGTTTTTATTCAAAATACATAATATATTCGTAGAAGATATAGAAGCAGAGGAAGATCAACAAGAAAAGATCAAACTCTTTCATGAAACTAAAACGAAACACCGAGGTTTTCACGAAAATATAGAAAGCTTGAAGAAAAGGTTTTATTGGCCAAAAATGGACAAAGATGTACAAGCATACATAAATTCGTGCGAAATATGTCAGACACAAAAATACGAAAGACAACCGAACAAACTCATTTTCAAAAGTAACCCGGTTGGCGAACGACCTTTCTCACATTTATACATCGATACAATCGTTATGGAAAGAACACCTTGCTTAACAATCGTAGATTCTTTCTCTAGACACGGTCAATGTTATGTTTTGAAAACAAAAACTGCCATAGAAATTGCGAATCAACTAACTCAGTATTTTTCAAATCATGGAATCCCAGAAAAAATAACGTTTGATAACGGCACAGAATTCAAAAATCAAATTATTCAAGATTTGGGAGAAACCCATAAAATTGCCCTTCATTATATTACAAATTATAACCCCACATCTAATGCATTAGTTGAAAGATTTCACTCAACTTTAATTGAGCAAATAAGAGTAATAGTTGACCAGAATATTTCTTTGGGAGAAAAATTAAATAGGGCTCTCCTGAGCTACAATAATTCTATACATTCATCGACTTCATTTACCCCATTACAAATTATCAAATCAGATATAAATTATAGTGTCCCAGTCGAACGCACCACTCAAGAAAAGATTTCAAATTACATTCAGCAATACCGTGAAAATATGAAGGAAATTTCAGAGCACCTAGGCTCACAGAAAAAGAAACAGGAAGAAAAACTTGACAAAATTAATCAGAATAGAGAACCCGATAAGGAATTAGACGAATAAAAAGCAGCTTATTTGGCTATTCCTAAAGGAGCAAAACTTAACCCAAAATTCAAGAAAACCCAGATTAAAATCATTGATAACGTTTTGATCAAAAATCCTGATACAGGAAAAGTTTATCATAAGAACAAAATAAAACAGAGAAAGTAATAAATTCTTCTTTTCTCTTGCAGGAAAATGCGACCCTGTCTTCCAATTCTAATAATACTATCAATGTTATTTATTCATTCTTCCGTTCAATTGAAATTCATGGAAATCAAACATAATATTCTTCCATTTTACGTAGGAAAAACGTATATAAGCCAATCGAAGCATATGTTGATGTATCATTATAACTTAACAAATTTCAGAGAAATATTACAAGTTCATTCAGTTCTAATTGACCAGATAAATGCAGTCAGTTCAAGTAAAATTTTGAAAACTTATGTGGAAAATGTAAAGCATCAACTTCAGCAAAATCATATAATTTTGGATAACCTGTCAGTTACTAGAAGTAAAAGAGGTTTAATTAACGTAGGTGGACATGTAGCAAAAGTATTATTTGGCACTTTAGATAGTGAAGATGAATCCCTTTATTTGAACTACTTTCAAACCATTCAGAAAGATCTTCAAATTATGAAAACCAATCAAGACAAAGTAATTAATATTATCAGATCCATGACCAACCAATACTCTAATGTAACTAATCAGATCATTAAGAATTACAATCAATATCGATTAGTGCAAAATGATATCAATCGAATAATTTTAATTCAATTTGAACAAATCACCATTAATCGAATCTTAAGTGAAATAAATACGGCAGTTACCTTTGCCAGATTACATGTTTTACATGAAAGTATTCTTCCTATGAAGACATTCCAAGAATTTGTGAAATCCGTAGATATTATGAATCATTTACAATTTTTAAAAGATTTCTATTCTATCTGTTATACTTCGACAAAATTTCATAACGGAAATGTGATTTTCATCATTGAAATACCTATCATTTCTCCAAACCCGCTAGATACCTACCATCTTCATTATATCCCCTATAAAAATGTGACCCTAATCGAGAAGTCTCCATATTTGTTGACCGAAAATGAACATGCCCGATGGTCCATAACAAAAGAATGCCCAAAAATCGAGGATTGGTGGATTTGTCCTCAGAATGCTCTACGACCAGTTCCTGTTTGTATGAAAAACCTCATTTCCCACAAGTACGAGAACTGCCCGAGAAAACATACCCAAACCAGTGACGATCTCCTGATGTTATCACCAGGAAAGTTTTTATCAGTGAACAATGTCGAAATAAGTGAAATGTGCAGTGAACATACTGAGTATTATAAACTAACAGGGATATATTATATTGAAACACCCTGTAATATAACTAATAGTTTTAAGTATTTTTATAACGATAAAATTTCAACGATATTTTATCATGTAATGCTCCCAAATATGAAGACCGAAGATATTGATAATTTAACAATGCCTAATTTATCATTTGATAATTTTACTACACAAGAATTAATTTTCAATTGGAAAATGCATCCAAACCAAATTTCATCGATTTATTTCATAATAACCATTGTATTGATTCTCATAGTAATCTTTGCATTATATAAAACTTTTTTGTTCAGATTTTCCAAAATTGTGGAAAAACATAAAAATAATTCAGCCCCAAACGCTGAACTCATTTCTTTAAAAGGGGGAGGTATTACGCAATAGTTAAGATAGCATTCCTTAATAGAAATATGATATAGCTTTTAGTCAGCATTTTCCATTAGATGGACAGTTCGCTTCGCATTAGAATAATAATTCAATTCATTGTTAACTAGACTTCGAAAGAATAAACTTGCTTCAAAGATTCCTTTGTTTTTTTAAAAAAGTGATTTAAGAGAGGAACAAAATAATTATATATATATATATATATGTATATATATATATATATATATATATATATATGAACCCCTGTTAAGCTGTGACCTCCGTTAAGTAGACTGGGCGACCTCACCTCCGGGTGAAGGAGTAGTCTCAATGGAAAAATTTTTGTTGATATATGGAGAGGGGAAGCCAAAGAACAAAATTACCGAGAGAGGGGAAAACATTTTTGCTGAAAAAATTTTGTTTGAACAATCGAGGCGCTGTAGCCTCCGCTTATATTTCTTGTAGTGTGAACGTTATAACCTCCGACGGTGTTGCCAAATTTCGGAGGTGAGTAGGTGAAGTGAATATATGAAATTCAATATTCGTATATTGGATGCAGGTGGCTTGGTTTTTCAAGGTTGATTCATGTCTATAAAGGAGTCGGAGATTGGGGAGTATTCTTGTTGTTGTGGATTCGAAACGATATTTATCGTTTCGTCAAAATATCTTCAATTGAAGAATTTTCAGCCGAAATGATCTTGAATCAATGGTGAAGAATATGTGCTCAAATTCGAAACTCCTTGCGACCAGTGAACCTTAAATAATTTAATTTTCAAAGGAAATCACCAAGTCTTGAAATTATTGAAACCTCTAGCCATTTGCCACGATTCATCCTAACAACTTGTAAAATAGTATTCCGATTTCAAAGATGGGACTGGTATAATAGTAAAGATACAAAAATGAATAAATCGAAGGTTTCTTTTTGGGGAACTATAACCTAAATTCAGAATTTCGTGGAAATCGAATCATTTGTAACATGAATAAAAACTCACGAAATTAATAAAAAGTTGTAATATCAATATACATATTTTGAATTGTGTGAGATCGCTAAAAAAATCCCATCACAATGCTGCGAAATGGAGTTCTTGGAGAAAATAAGTGCAGTTTTTTTCGCAAATCGATAACTAAATAGTAAGAATGAAAATAGCCACAGAAATTGAGGTGAGGGGTTTTTCGTAATTTTACAATAGTAGCAATTCCAAAAATTATTGAATCAAACAATAACGGAAGTGAATTATATCAAGACGTTATTTTACTACAATTGGAAAAAAACAAGTCTTCAAATAAAATGGGAGAGTGAATAATTAATTGGTATAAGTGCAGCTTTTGGATGGATAAAATACTCGGCATAAAGAATCATCATTTATTTGATGCATGGAAATATGTAATTGTTATACGGGACTTACGGAAAGACATAATAATCTTTATCTACTCCCATAGAATAATATATCCATTATTCAACTCATTTTGATCTGTAATAGTCTCCATAAACCAATAGTGTGAGGTAATAATAACTCACGCCTAAAACTCACTATAATACAAATAGGAAAAATGTAGCTTACGAATTACGAAATGAATAAGAAAGTCGAATCGTTTGGGAACTCTATTTCAGACATCAAGGTAACGTTCTCGCCATCCATTTCTACATTTTCTTAGGTCTGAATATCCAAAAATTGCATTTGGAAAACGTGAATTTCTGACGTTTTCTACGGTATTCGATATCGATTAGATTTTCGACCAAAGGAATCGCTTTTGACAACTGTTGTCAATTTTGAAAATGCTGATTGATTCGAATTTCACTGAAGAAGTCGAAGGTAAAATATAGTGTTCAATTCGCGGAAATGGTCATAACACACTTGATGAATTACACCCCTCGATTGAAGGCTCGGGCTGCAAAATTCATCTGCGTCTGTTATGACTTACATTATCGCTCATTGAACAATATACTATAAAATTTCATTACCAAAAAAATGTCATATTTATAAATTCCTTCAACCAATAGCTCAACATAATATTGGGCAGGTAACTGAGGGAATGCGGATTGTATATAAGAATTCAATTTATATCGACATATTGCTAAGCTTCTCATTTTTTTATTCATTAGGATAAAGAAGGGATATTCCCTACGGAATACTTTCTGTTATCACAAACTGAATCATCATTTGGACAGGGTTATTGGATGTTGTAAACTGTTCTCAAATTTAGTTCTGATATAACTATACCCTAATTTAGTTCTGATGTAACTATATCCCTTAAAAAAAATGTGCGGTGATCTTATTTTATTGAACGTAATTTTCGAAGGGATTCTGCCCACTTAATTTTTCGAATAGTCTTCCAATCATACTTTTACTGTCATAAATTTTTCCAAGCAACGATGATTCTTATTCTTGTCTTTCGTATATCGCACATAGATTTCAATTAAGTGACATTCTTTTTCAATACCATTCCCCTTTTGACAGCTTTTGAATTTCATAACTCTTCTAATAATTTCGAACTTTAAGCTCACTGATTCTTATTTTCAACGGCTTTTTACTTTGTGTATTTCTCCAACAGCAACGGGAATAAAGATTAATTTTGTCAATTCGTTTCAGAAGTGGTAAGCCGATATTATAAATGCAAAAAAAGTAACTTGGTCAATAAGAACAACTGATAGAACACCCCTCGAAAATTAAAAAAAAAATACCTTTTAAGAGATGGTTTTAGTCATTCTTTTCGCTTCGGTATAAAATCTATTCTAAATATCCTCATGTCTTCATCCTAGTAAATTTATTACTAAAAAGCATTTACTCTTGAATAAAAGGAATGATCAATTTTATCCTTCCGAACGAGAACATTCAGAAAATGAAAGAAAACTTGTGTTGAGCCGAAATCGGTTTCCAGATGAAAGACGAAGGAAATAGCAAGCATTACAACCTACTGCTTGCTCGACGAAAAAAGAAAACAAAAAGCTCAACACTCCTTAACAAAATGCGTCGAAGAAAATATTAGTTTGTGGGATAACAAATTCGTTAAATAATTCTTCCAAACTCATTTTTATATTATTTTATATATTTATTGTTTACACCTATTTGTTGAGAGGTTTGTTTATACGTGATACATAATTTATGTTCGAGATTTCAATTTTTTGTTAAACCCAATCATCCAAAGTAGGTCCCATTCAAGACATGATTTCGACCATTTTCTTCGCTTCAATATAAAATTTTATCTAAATATACTCATTCCTTCATCCCAATAAATTCATAACCTAATGTAGGCCACTGACGAGGACTCTCTACGGGACTTTCGGGCATCCAGCATCCCACGAATGCTCGAAAAGAGTCCCGTGTATGGTCTATCGAGACTACCCTTCGGCGTTCGAGGTAGGAACTTGGAAGCCCATGTATTACATATCCAGAACCTCGAAAATTTCTAGCGATTATCGAAAGAATTTCAAGATATTAAGGTCGGAATCACGGACAGTATCACTGTCAATTTTTTTACGGCCTCAGTCATTTTTTTATAATTACATTCTCGGACTGAAAAATGCGAATCTACCTACTAGGTGGAAAGACGAGCACTCAGAAGCTACATACACCAAAAGCTATTTGATTTGTATTTCAAATTTTGAATTCAGTTGCTTGCTGACAGGTATAGGCTCGTTTACTTGTTTACGCTGTTTGGCTGAATACTTTTTTTTGTAAGATAAGGCTCTTGATGAGAACATTGATTTTAAATTTTTGGGGCCGATCATTCGTAGACATTCAACTTTCGAGAGAAAGGAACAAACACTAGACATTTTCTTGCTCGCTGTGGAGTCTTGATGGTGAGACTCTCTCTCGAACTAAATCTGCTCGACTGTTTTGGAGTTACATCGATTATCATTCACTTAATAACTCTAAAATACGATCGAATTTAAATTAACCAAAAAGAATATTCCGAAAAGGAAATGATGCGAAATTCTGTGAGGATCGTATTATAAGAAAGTTTCATTTTCACATCTAACCTATTCGTCAAGTTCGGCTGAAATTCTGCATGAACTTTTGAGTCGACATATTTCATCCAAGATACCATATTTCAGTTGGATCGAATCTGAAATCTTGAATATATGGTGACATTAACATTTCGGATCTGCTGAATCATCGGGTGGAATTTGAGGAAGCATAATTTTGATGCTCGCAAATAAAGCCGCTTCGTGAATATCGAATCTTCAAGTTCTTTCTTTCGGAAATTATTGTGCTCTCGAGAGGGAAACTTTCATATATCTTGAAAAATATGTTACTAAACAAACCTAATGCTTATGGTATAATCAACATACGAATAGAATTATTTATTATTAAGTGTTCATTATTGAAAGTCTCCAACTTTTTTCAAGGAACCTGTTTATAAACGGTGATTCCACCTTCCACCTTTCTCTTGAATCTGTTCCTGTGGAGAAATGTTCGCAGCTTATCTTAAAAGGAAACTTTTAAAATGCAATCAGTCACAAAGTTTTTTCCTTATTTTTCAAAATTCGACGAAACGGAGAAATTATGTAGGTACTATTCACCTTTGACGACGAAGCTCCAGTTCGTATATCGTCTAAAATCTAAATATTGGTGCAATGTTTAAGGATAGGAATTTATAATTATTTTTTGGGATGATTTCATTAGGCCCTAAGAACTAAAAAACTCAATTCGTGTAGGTGAAAAAAAATAAACGTCATTAGAAAACCGGCTCGTAATTCAGTTTCGGGGAAAATATACTGTATTCAGTCGTACTAGTGTATTTCAATGAAATCTGGTATATGCAATTTTTTTATTCTAAGACAAACTCTGATAATCTTGCAAAATAAAAGAAGAAAGAACCTAATGAAGCTTTTAATAACGACAATAACAAATGTTCCGTTTAAAGATTTTTAGTTATCTCATAGTCGGGTCAGAAATATCGACCTCCGAACTTTTCACAAACGATTCATTTTACATCAACCAGACGATTTTATGGTTCGAAAGAATGCCAGATGTTGTTTTGATACACTTTTTTATGCATGCCTCAGTGCACCTGCTCCATACGAGTATGGTTTACAGTGTTGCCATTTACGGAGGTGACAACGAACTGAATGTCTCTTCGACTTATTTCTCCATATATAGGACGGCGCACTAGCGCTGGTGGTATATAGCTGAACTAAAAGATTGTACAGTACAGAAATATGGTGCGTTCTGACCTCAAAACGATTTTTTGATATGTTGATCCCTGAAGTCTCCTGAGTCTAACAAGCTAGGAAACAAGGCAAAACGTTGTGACCTCCGATTTCGGAGGTGAGAGCGTTATATATGAGGTGACAACGCTTGTTGAGTTTATATTTTGGAGGTGACAATGACCATTAATAACTATATATATATATATATATATATATAGTTATTAATGGTCATTGTCACCTCCAAAATATAAACTCAACACGCGTTGTCACCTCATATATAACGCTCTCACCTCCGAAATCGGAGGTCACAACGTTTTGCCTTGTTTCTTATCTTGTTAGACTCAGGAGACTTCAGGGATCAACATATCAAAAAATCGTTTTGAGGTCAGAACGCACCATATTTCTGTACTGTACAATCTTTTAGTTCAGCTATATACCACCAGCGCTAGTGCGCCGTCCTATATATGGAGAAATAAGTCGAAGAGACATTCAGTTTGTTGTCACCTCCGTAAATGGCAACACTGTAAACCATACTCGTACGGAGCAGGTGCACTGAGGCATGCATAAAAAAGTGTATCAAAACAACATCTGGCATTCTTTCGAACCATAAAATCGTCTGATTGATGTAAAATAAAACGTTTGTGAAAAGTTCGGAGGTCGATATTTCTGACCCGACTATGAGATAACTAAAAATGTTTAAACGGAACATTTGTTATTGTCGTTGTTGAAAGCTTCATTAGGTTTTTCCTTCTTTTATTTTGCAAGATTACCAGAGTTTGTCTAAGAATAAAAAAATTGCATATACCAGATTTCATTGAAATACACTAGTACGAATGATATATTGTTTATCCTGACATGATATATTGTTTATCCTGACTACTCCTAGGTTTCCTGAGGAGACCCCTCTGAAACTACAAGCTTCGAAGCTTGTAATTTGTGCCGAGTTCGGAGTAAGCAGCTGTGTTCTGTGTAGGCTTTGTAACTGTGTCCTTACGCCACCTTAGGCACAGCACTGTTAATTTTTGACCCAACAGTGAAATGGTGGCCGAGACTAGAAAATTTCTTTCCTAGCTCGGGTCCTAATCCAACGTCCTAACCACTGGACCAAGGGCACTCATACAGTATATTTTCCCCGAAACTGAATTACGAGCCGTTTTTCTAATGACGTTTATTTTTTTTCACCTACACGAATTGAGTTTTTAAGTTCTTAGGGCCTAATGAAATCATCCCAAAAAATAATTATAAATTCTTATCCTTATACATTGCACCAATATTTAGACGATATACGAACTGGAGCTTCGTCGTGAATAGTACCTACATAATTTCTCCGTTTCGTCGAATTTTGAAGAAAAGGGAAAAAACTTTGTGACTTATTGCATTTTAAAAGTTTCCATTTAAGATAAACTGCGAACATTTCTCCACAGAAACAGATTCAAGAGAAAGGTGGAAGGTGGAATCACCCTTCATAAACAGGTTCCTTGAAAAAAGTTGGAGACTTTCAATAATGAACACTTAATAATAAATAATTCTATTCGTATGTTGATCATAACATAAGCATTAGGTTTTTTTAGTAACAAATTTTTCAAGATATATGAAAGTTTGCCTCTCGAGAGCACAATAATTTCCGAAAGAAAGTACTTGAAGATTCGATATTCACGAAGCGGCTCTATTTGCGAGCATCAAAGTTATGCTTCCTCAAATTCCACCCGATGATTCAGCAGGTCCGAAATGTTAATGTCACCATATATTCAATATTTCAGATTCGATCCAACTGAAATATGGTATCTCAAAAGTTCATGCAGAATTTCAGCCGAACTTGACGAATAGGTTAGACGTGAGAATGAAACTTTCTTATAATACGGTCCTCACAGAATTTCGCATCATTTCCTTTTCGGAATATACTTTTTGGTGAATTTAAATTCAATCGTATTTTAGAGTTATTAAGTGAATGATAAGGGATGTAACTCCAAAACAGTCGAGGAGGTTTAGTTCGAGAGAGAGTCTCACCATCAAGACTCCACAGCGAGCCAGAAAATTTCTAGTGTTTGTTCCTTTCTCCCGAAAGTTGAATGTCAACGAATGATCGGCCCCAAAAATTCAAAGTCAATGTTCTCATCAAGAGCTTCATCTTACAAAAAAAAAGTATGCAGCCAAACAGCGTAAACAAGTAAACGAGCCTAAACCTGTCAGCAAGCAACTGAATTCAAAATTTGAAATACAAATCAAATAGCTTTTGGTGTATGTAGCTTTTGAGTGCTCGTCTATCCACCTACTAGGTAGATTCGCATTTTTCAGTCCGAGAATGTAATTATAAACAAATGACTGAGGCCGTAAAAAAATTGATCTCGTCCGTGATTCCCACCTTAATATCTTAAAATTCTTTCGATAATCGCTAGAAATTTTCGAGGTTCTGGATATGTAATACATGGGCTTTCAAGTTCCTACTCCTACCTCGAACACCAAAGGGTAGTCTCGATAGGCCAAACACGGGACTCTTTTCGAGCATTCGTGCGATGCTGGATGCCCGAAAGTCCTGTAGAGAGTCCTCGTCAGTGGCCTACATTAGGTTATTAATTTATTGGGATGAAGGAATGAGTATATAATTTAGATAAAATTTTATACTGAAACGAAGAAAATGGTCGAAACCATGTCTTAAATGGGACCTACTTTGGATGATTGGGTTCAACAAAAAATTGAAATCTCGAACATAAATTATGTATCGCATAGAAACAAACCTCTCAACAAATAGGTGTAAACAATAAATATATAAAATAATATAAAAATGAGTTTGACAGAATTATTTAACGAATTTGTTATCCCACAAACTGATATTCTCTTTGACGGATTTTGTTAAGGAGTGTTGAGCTTTTTGTTTTTTTTTTTCGTCGAACAAGCAGTAGGTTATACTGCTTGCTATTTCCTTCGTCTTTCATCTGGAAACCGATTTCGGCTCAACACAAGTTGTCCTTCATTTTCTGAATGTTCTCGTTCGGAAGGATAACTTTGATCATTCCTTTTATTCGAGAGTAAATGCTTTTTGGTAATAAATTTACTAGGATGAAGACATGAGGATATTTAGAATAGATTTTATACCGAAGCGAAAAGAATGACTAAAACCATCTCTTAAATGTTTTTTTTTTAATATTCGAGGGGTGTTCTATCAGTTGTTCTTATTGACCAAGTTACTTTTTTTGCATTTATAATATCGGCCTCCCACTTCTGAAACGAATTGACAAAATTAATCTTTATTTCCGTTGCTGTTGGAAAAATACACAAAGTAAAAAGCCGTTGGAAAGAAGAACCAGTGAGCTTAAAGTTCGAAATTATTAGAAGAGTTATGACATTCAAAAGCTGTCAAAAGGGGAATGGTATTGAAAAAGAATGTCACTTAATTGAAATCTATGTGCGATATACGGAAGACAAGAATAAGAATCATCGTTGCTTGGAAAAATTTATGACAGTAAAAGTATGATTGGAAGACTATTCGAAAAATTACGTGGGCAGAATTCCTTCGAAAATTACGTTCAAAAAATAAGATCACCCCACATATTTTTTTAAAGGATATAGTTACATCAGAACTAAATTAGGGTATAGTTATATCAGAACTAAATTTGAGAATAGTTTACAACATCCAATAACCCTGTCCAAATGATGATTCATTTTGTGATAACAGAAAGTATTCTGTAGGGAATATCCCTTCTTTATCCTAATGAATAAAAAAATGAGAAGCTTAGCAATATGTCGATATAAATTGAATTCTTATATACAATCCGCATTCCCTCAGTTACCCGCCCAATATTATGTTGAGCTATTGGTTGAAGGAATTTATAAATATGACATTTTTTTGGTTATGATATTTTAAGATTATTATGTCTTTCCGTAAGTCCCTTATAACAATTACATATTTCCATGCATCAAATAAATGATGATTCTTTATGCCGAGTATTTTATCCATTCAAAAGCTGCACTTATACCAATTAATTATTCACTCTCCCATTTTATTTGAAGATTTGTTTCTTTCCAATTATAGTAAAAGAACGTCTTGATATAATTCCCTTCCGTTATTTTTTGATTCAATAATTTTTGGAATTGCTACTATTGGAAAATTACGAAAAACCCCTCACCTCAATTTCTGTGGCTATTTTCATTCTTACTATTTAGTTATCGATTTGCGAAAAAAAACTGCACTTATTTTCTCCAAGAACTCCATTTCTCAGCATTGCGATGGGATTTTTTTAGCGATCTCACACAATTCGAAATATGTATATTGATATTACAACTTTTTATTAATTTCGTGAGTTTTTATTCATGTTACAAATGATTCGATTTCCACGAAATTCTGAATTTAGGTTATAGTTCCCCAAAAAGAAACCTTCGATTTATTCATTTTTGTATCTTTACTATTATACCAGTCCCAGCTTTGGAATCGGATTACTATTTTACAAATTGTTAGGATGAATCGTGGCAAATGGCTAGAGGTTTCAATAATTTCAATTTTCAAGACTTAGTGATTTCCTTTGAAAATTAAATTATTTAAGGTTCACTGGTCGCAAGGAGTTTCGAATTTGACCATATATTCTTCACCATTGATTATAACCTAATCGTTCAAGATCATTTGGGCTAAAAATTCTTCAATTGAAGATATTTTGACGAAACGATAAATATCGTTTCGAATCCACAACAACAAGAATACTCCCCGATCTCTGAATCAACCTTGAAAGACCAAGCCACCTGCATCCAATATATGAATATTGAATTTCATTTATTCACTTCACCTACTCACCTCCGAAATTTGGCAACACCGCCGGAGGTTATAACGTTCACACTATAAGAAATATAAGCGGAGGCTACAGCGCCTCGATTGTTCAAACCAAATTTTTTCAGCAAAAATGTTTTCCCCTCTCTCGGTAATTTTGTTCTTTGGCTTCCCCTCTCCATATATCAACAAAAATTTTTCCATTGAGACTACTCCTTCACCTCCGGGTGAAGGAGTAGTCTCAATGGAAAAATTTTTGTTGATATATGGAGAGGGGAAGCCAAAGAACAAAATTACCGAGAGAGGGGAAAACATTTTTGCTGAAAAAATTTCGTTTGAATAATCGAGGCGCTGTAGCCTCCGCTTATATTTCTTGTAGTGTGAACGTTATAACCTCCGGCGGTGTTGCCAAATTTCGGAGGTGAGTAGGTGAAGTGATTATATGAAATTCAATATTCATATATTGGATGCAGGTGGCTTGGTTTTTCAAGGTTGATTCATGTCTATAAAGGAGTCGGAGATAGGGGAGTATTCTTGTTGTTGTGGATTCGAAACGATATTTATCGTTTCGTCAAAATATCTCCAATTGAAGAATTTTCAGCCGAAATGATCTTGAACGATTGGGTTGAAATCAATGGTGAAGAATATGTGGTCAAATTCGAAACTCCTTGTGACCAGTGAACCTTAAATAATTCAATTTTCAAAGGAAATCACCAAGTCTTGAAATTATTGAAACCTCTAGCCATTTGCCACGATTCATCCTAACAACTTGTAAAATAGTAATCCGATTCCAAAGATGGGACTGGTATAATAGTAAAGATACAAAAATGAATAAATCGAAGGTTTCTTTTTGGGGAACTATAACCTAAATTCAGAATTTCGTGGAAATCGATTCATTTGTAACATGAATAAAAACTCACGAAATTAATAAAAAGTTGTAATATCAATAAACATATTTTGAATTGTGTGAGATCGCTAAAAAAATCCCATCACAATGCTGCGAAATGGAGTTCTTGGAGAAAATAAGTGCAGTTTTTTTCGCAAATCGATAACTAAATAGTAAGAATGAAAGTAGCCACAGAAATTGAGGTGAGGGGTTTTTCGTAATTTTACAATAGTAGCAATTCCAAAAATTATTGAATCAAACAATAACGGAAGAGAATTATATCAAGACGTTATTTTACTACAATTGGAAAGAAACAAGTCTTCAAATAAAATGGAAGAGTGAATAATTAATTGGTATAAGTGCAGCTTTTGGATGGATAAAATACTCGGCATAAAGAATCATTTATTTGATGCATGGAAATATGTAATTGTTATACGGGACTTACGGAAAGACATAATAATCTTTATCTACTCCCATAGAATAATATATCCATTATTCAACTCATTTTGATCTGTAATAGTCTCCATAAACCAATAGTGTGAGGTAATAATAACTCACGCCTAAAACTCACTATAATACAAATAGGAAAAATGTAGCTTACGAATTACAAAATGAATAAGAAAGTCGAATCGTTTGGGAACTCTATTTCAGACATCAAGGAAACGTTCTCGCCATCCATTTCTACATTTTCTTAGGTCTGAATATCCAAAAATTGCATTTGGAAAACGTGAATTTCTGACGTTTTCTACGGTATATCGATTAGATTTTCGACCAAAGAAATCGCTTTTGACCACTGTTGTCAATTTTGAAAATGCTGATTGATTCGAATTTCACTGAAGAAGTCGAAGGTAAAGTAAAGTGTTCAATTCGCGGAAATGGTCATAACACACTTGATGAATTACACCCCTCGCCTGAAGGCTCGGGCTGCAAAATTCATCTGCGTCTGTTATGACTTACATTATCGCTCATTGAACAATATACTATAAAATTTCATTACCAAAAAAATGTCATATTTATAAATTCCTTCAACCAATAGCTCAACATAATATTGGACAGGTAACTGAGGGAATGCGGATTGTATATAAGAATTCAATTTATATCGACATTTTGCTAAGCTTCTCATTTTTTTATTCATTAGGATAAAGAAGGGATTATCCCTACGGAATACTTTCTGTTATCACAAACTGAATCATCATTTGGACAGGGTTATTGGATGTTGTAAACTATTCTCAAATTTAGTTCTGATATAACTATACCCTAATTTAGTTCTGATGTAACTATATCCTTTAAAAAAAAAATGTGGGGTGATCTTATTTATTGAACGTAATTTTCGAAGGGATTCTGCCCACTTAATTTTTCGAATAGTCTTCCAATCATCCTTTTACTGTCATAAATTTTTCCAAACAACGATGATTCTTATTCTTGCCTTTCGTATATCGCACATAGATTTCAATTGAGTGACATTCTTTTTCAATACCATTCCCCTTTTGACAGCTTTTGAATTTCATAACTCTTCTAATAATTTCGAACTTAAAGCTCACCGATTCTTCTTTTCAACGGCTTTTTACTTTGTGTATTTTTCCAACAGCAACGTGAATAAAGATTAATTTTCTCAATTCGTTTCAGAAGTGAGAAGCCGATATTATAAATGCAAAAAAAGTAACTTGGTTAATAAGAACAACTGATAGAACACCCCTCGAAAATTAAAAAAAAATACCATTTAAGAGATGGGTTTAGTCATTCTTTTCGCTTCGGTATAAAATCTATTCTAAATATCCTCATGTCTTCATCCTAGTAAATTTATTACTAAAAAGCATTTACTCTTGAACAAAAGGAATGATCAATTTTATCCTTCCGAACGAGAACATTCAGAAAATGAAGGAAAACTTGTGTTGAACCGAAATCGGTTTGCAGATGAAAGACGAAGGAAATAGCAAGCAGTACAACCTACTGCTCGCTCGACGAAAAAAAAACAAAAAGCTCAACACTCCTTAACAAAATGCGTCGAAGAAAATATTAGTTTGTGGGATAACAAATTCGTTAAATAATTCTTCCAAACTCATTTTTATATTATTTTATATATTTATTGTTTACACCTATTTGTTGAGAGGTTTGTTTCTATGTGATACATAATTTATGTTCGAGATTTCAATTTTTTGTTAAACCCAATCATCCAAAGTAGGTCCCATTTAAGACATGATTTCGACCATTTTCTTCGCTTCAGTATAAAATTTTATCTAAATATACTCATTCCTTCATCCCAATAAATTCATAACCTAATGTAGGCCACTGACGAGGACTCTCTACGGGACTTTCGGGCATCCAGCATCGCACGTATGCTCGAAAAGGTTCCCGTGTATGGTCTATCGAGACTACCCTTCGGCTTTCGAGGTAGGAACTTGGAAGCCCAGGTATTACATATCCAGAACCTCGAGAATTTCTAGCGATTATCGAAAGAATTTCAAGATATTAAGGTCGGAATCACGGACAGTATCACTGTCAATTTTTTTTCGGCCTCAGTCATTTTTTTATAATTACATTCTCGGACTGAAAAATGCGAATCTACCTACTAGGTGGACAGACGAGCACTCAGAAGCTACATACACCAAAAGCTATTTGATTTGTATTTCAAATTTTGAATTCAGTTGCTTGCTGACAGGTATAGGCTCGTTCACTTGTTTACGCTGTTTGGCAGCATACTTTTTTTTGTAAGATAAGGCTCTTGATGAGAACATTGATTTTAAATTTTTGGGGCCGATCATTCATAGACATTCAACTTTCGAGAGAAAGGAACAAACATTAGAAATTTTCCTGCTCGCTGTGGAGTCTTGATGGTGCGACTCTCTCTCGAACTAAATCTGCTCGACTGTTTTGGAGTTACATCCATTATCATTCACTTAATAACTCTAAAATACGATCGAATTTAAATTCACCAAAAAGTATATTCCGAAAAGGAAATGATGCGAAATTCTGTGAGGATCGTATTATAAGAAAGTTTCATTTTCACATCTAACCTATTCGTCAAGTTCGGCTGAAATTCTGCATGAACTTTTGAGTCGACATATTTCATCCAAGATACCATATTTCAGTTGGATCGAATCTGAAATCTTGAATATATGGTGACATTAACATTTCGGATAAGCTGAATCATCGGGTGGAATTTGAGGAAGCATAATTTTGATGCTCGCAAATAAAGCCGCTTCGTGAATATCGAATCTTCAAGTACTTTCTTTCGGAAATTACTGTGCTCTCGAGAGGCAAACTTTCATATATCTTGAGAAATATGTTACTAAAAAAACCTAATGCTTATGTTATAATCAACATACGAATAGAATTATTTATTATTAAGTGTTCATTATTGAAAGTCTCCAACTTTTTTCAAGGAACCTGTTTATAAACGGTGATTCCACCTTCCACCTTCCTCTTGAATCTGTTTCTGTGGAGAAATGTTCGCAGTTTATCTTAAAAGGAAACTTTTAAAATGCTATCAGTCACAAAGTTTTTTCCTTATTTTTCAAAATTAGACGAAACGGAGAAATTATGAAGGTACTATTCACCTTTGACGACCAAGCTCCAGTTCATATATCGTCTAAATATTGGTGCAATGTATAAGGATAAGAATTTATAATTATTTTTTGGGATGATTTCATAAGGCCCTAAGAACTAAAAAACTCAATTCGTGTAGGTGAAAAAAAAATTAACGTCATTAGAAAACCGGCTCGTAATTCAGTTTCGGGGAAAATATACTGTATTCAGTCGTACTAGTGTATTTCAATGAAATCTGGTATATGCAATTTTTTTATTCTTAGACAAACTCTGATAATCTTGCAAAATAAAGGAAGAAAAACACTCATGAAGCTTTTAATAACGACAATAACAAATGTTCCGTTTAAAGATTTTTAGTTATCTCATAGTCGGGTCAGAAATATCGACCTCCGAACTTTTCACAAACGATTCATTTTACATCAACCAGACGATTTTATGGTTCGAAAGAATGCCAGATGTTGTTTTGATACACTTTTTTATGCATGCCTCAGTGCACCTGCTCCATACGAGTATGGTTTACAGTGTTGCCATTTACGGAGGTGACAACGAACTGAATGTCTCTTCGACTTATTTCTCCGTATATAGGACGGCGCACTAGCGCTGGTGGTATATAGCTGGACTAAAAGATTGTACAGTACAGAAATATGGTGCGTTCTGACCTCAAAACGATTTTTTGATATGTTGATCCCTGAAGTCTCCTGAGTCTAACAAGCTAAGAAACAAGGCAAAACGTTGTGACCTCCGATTTCGGAGGTGAGAGCGTTATATATGAGGTGACAACGCTTGTTGAGTTTATATTTTGGAGGTGACAATGACCATTAATAACTATATATATATATATATATATATATATATATATATACCCTCACTAGGCTCACCGTTGCCCGAATCCGCAGAAGGAATTGTCGAATCTGTCCAATCAACCACATCAATAGCCCACTTTCAGATTCTCCCATTGTACACAGGTCGAAATCATTGTCGTCTTGGCAGTTAGAATTATAGGAACATTTTTCAAGACATCCCGTCATGACCGACTGCAACCCAAATCTGAAGCATCGAGGGTTTGGATCATAACCCCTACGCTGTCTTATTTTGGAGAATGAATTCTTGATTGGGTTCTGGTTGAGCCGACTTTTTATCAAATATGGAAATGTTTCCTTCGTCTCCTCCCACAACTGAAGGATGCTACTGATGGTTTGTATCAAACCTTTAAAACAATAGGGAATATTTTTCCCAACTGTTCAAGACTTAATGAATTCAATTGATTCCGTCAGAGTTTGTATTGCTGATGGATGGCTGATAATTTCCCTCAAATTTTCCATTCGAATTGAGGCATTCGAAAAGATCATTCATTTTCAGAATGAACTGAGCAGTTGAATTGGCACTTCTCGACCTCAGCTCACCAGTTGCAATGACTGTTCTCATAGCCGAATATCAAGTTCTGATGAAAATCTGCGTGGCCAATTTGACCTTCATTTTCTGGAAGGCGTTTGGATTTATGTGGTTTTCAGTTATCTTCAAGAGAGTACGAGAAAGACAAATTCTTTTCATCGATTAAGTAAGTTTCTTTTATGTCCCTCCAAGAAACATTTTCACCCCTCATTTCCTACCTGAGAACACTCCTTTGGAGAAATTCATGGCTAATAGTTCATCATTATTGAATCACACCGCTTGTTACGAATTTGTACGAATCCGACCCTGCCTACGATTCATAGAACTAGAGGAAAATAAATCTCCTACAGAGTTTTATATATGAGTAGTGACCAAATGGATCGGACGAATATAGTTCTTTTAGTAGCTACTATGTGCCGCCACTTAAGTTGGCAAATTGGCAAGTAAACTGCCAAAAAATTTTGCATCAAATCAATGAACTGGGGTGTCTCTATGTTTATTTAAACTCAATGATAAAATCTAGTAAAACCCACCTCTGAAATTTATTAGTAACGTCCATCACCCCCGTACCGTTACAACTTGACGCCCAACGTGGGGCCTAGATTGAATTCAAGAAATGCCTCTTCAACATACCCCTGAAAACAATGAGGGTCATTATAATTTAAGAAGCCGCCCAAGAAGTTTTTTGGAAATATGTACCTCCGGAATCCAAGGTAAAGATGAACGACATGAAGGAGAGAGAGATAAGCAACACAAACAACTCCATCCAGCATATGTGGAAGCAGGTAGGAGAGATTTCTCAACGTTCAACACTGGTCCAAGAGTGATAACAAATTAAAAACGAATAAACAACATCCCAGTTTGAACGATGAAATTTATCCTGATGATATTATTTGTAAAACTGTATGAAATGTCGAAAACCTGACATATAGGTAAACTGCAAACGTTGTAAGGACAAACGTGTCCTATAAACAATAGGTGTGTAGCTGTTTATACAGCTAGTAATAAACAAATTTTGTTGGTTAGGACACGATCTCATTTGGTAGTCCAAAACGTGCATAACAGTCCCTCATCTTATCAATCGTGCTTGCAGTATCGGTTTTCGACATTTCATACAGTGCGGTGGAATAAGTTCCCTCCCCCACCTATTAACTACTCTATTTTTATATCTTAAGAAAGAAGCTCAAACAGTTTACGAACATTCACAATGTAGGAAAGATTTATTTAAAGACAAAACACTTCCAATGAAAAAACCTTCTTCTTCAATTGCCTATCCGATTCGGATGTTGGCAATCATATTGGCAATGATCACTTTGTTGGTAGCGGCTCTAAATAACTCTACCGAGCTTTTTCCATACCAGGTTCTCAGGTTCCGCAACCACGATATTCTTCTTCTCCCGGGTCCTCTCTACCACTTTCTCCTGAATTATATTCTGCAGTAGGGAGTATTGCTCTTTGTTCCTCATAACATGCGGCGCCCTAGGTATTCGAGCTTTCTTCTCTTTACTGTGAAAATGATCTCGAGTTCTTTTCTCATTCTCTTTAGCACTTCTTTATTGGTTACGTGAGCTATCCAAGGTATTCTGAGCATTCTTCTATATAGCCACATCTCGAATGCCTCCAGTTTTTTCGTGGTGGCTTCTGTCAGTGTCCAAGATTCCACGCCATATAGTAACACGGAGAAGACATAACATCTTAGGTGTCTGACCTTCGCATCCTGGGACAAGTTGTGGCTCTTGAAGATAGCACCCATTTGGTTGAAAATTGTTCTTGCCTTTACTATGCGACTCTTAATTTCCTGTGCGCTATCCCATTGCTCATTTATTACAGTACCAAGGTAGTTATACTGCTTCACTCGTTCTATTCGAGTTTCATTCACGAACAAGTGAGCTCCCTTTATATCACGTTTGCTTGAAATCATCTGTTTGGTCTTCTGCACATTGATATCAAGACCATATTGATGACTGTGGTGAGTGATTCGGTCTATTATTTTTTGTAATGCCTCCAAACTGTCAGCCATCTTAATGGTACCGTCGGCGTATCGAATATTGCTCATCCTGACTCCATTCAAAAGAATTCCCTCATTCAGTCCGTCAAGTGCTCCGCTGAAGATTTTCTCCGAGTACAAGTTGAAGATCAACGGAGACAAGATACAACCCTGCCGGACCCCACGTAATATCCTTACTCGTTCCGCCCGGTCCGGTCCCCGTCCAGTCTCACGCATGCTGTCTGATTCCAGTAGAGGTTTGAAATTATCCGGATATCTTTATCGTCCAAACCGGCGCATTTAAGGATATTGATCATTTTATGATGTTGAACTCGATCAAAGGCTTTTTCATAATCGATCAGACAAGCGTACACGTCACAGTTAACGTCTCCACATCGTTGGACCAGGGCCTGAACCGAAAAAAGTGCCTCCCTTGTACCAACTGCCTTCATGAATCCGAACTGGTTGTGCGATATCTGCTCTTCGCATTTACTATAGATTCTGCCATGGATGATCCTAAGAAACAACTTCAGCACATGACTCATGAGGCTGATGGTCCGATATTCCTCACATCTTTTTGCCCCCGGTTTTTTGGGCAGCGCTTTAAATTCCGACTTCAGCCATTCGTTGGGAATGTTTCCGGAGTTGTAGATCCTGTTGAAAATGTCAGTAATCCAGGCCTTTTCTTCCCCATCTAATAGTTTGTATTTGTATTATTTGTAAAACTTCATTTGATATTAGTTCAGAATCAGGTGATTACCGTCAACCACCTGTGAATAATATGAATTCGAATCTTGGAGTTCCGTTTCAGAATGTATATCTGCTAATTTAAATAAAGGCACATACACTTGCTCAACAGAATAAAATTTCTCCACGAGAAAATTCTGATATCGGAGCAACAAGAATCAATCACAAGAAAAGAGAGCATTAAAATCTGATTTCTCAATTGCCATTGGTCTCCTAAAACAATAATAACCTGTCACAACATCATGTTGACAGTTCAAGTTTTGTAATTCTTTGTATTATTCAGCCAATTATGGTGATGGTCGAAATGCGAATATGTATACAGGAAATTTAACTAATTATAATGTAATAACGCAAAATATTACGAATTTCGATTTAGCAAGTTCAGCTCCACAATCTGTTCCATTTTCATGTTCAATTTCTCAGCCAACACAAGACCCAGCTAATTCTAGTTTTTCATTAAGTAGAGAAAATGTAGATGCTATTGTTACACAGGTAATCCAGAAAATACAGCAAGTGAATACAATCTCAGATCTCTGCTGATAGAATTTGTGATCAGACTGCTAATAATAATAATAGAGTGGTTAACGCAAATAATGATGTTAAAAATGTGAACCTTCTTGAATTGAACACTAAACTGCCGATATTCGATGACACTGGTAATGTGCACCCGGTGGAGTTCCTCGAACAAGTGGAATATTTAATGGTTAACGAAAAAATATCTTTTCAACAACTATATCATTTAATTTGAAGTATCGTTTTAAAGGGGCAGCACAATTATGGTCGCAAGCATATTTGCACATGTTTCCTACTTTTCAATCTTTCAGGTCCGTATATCTAGATCAATTTTGGTCAGAAACCAAATAATTGGAGGTTAAGTTGAGCCTCCAATCCGGTTGCTTTGGTGGTTCTGAGGGCTCTTTTGTTCAATGTTTCATGACATACATAGCGAAAGCCAAATATCTGAAGCCACCCTATACTGAACCTATGTTGGTACAAACTATTGCTAGACATTTTCCCCCCAATATTTCCTCCACTTTAGTAGGAGCGCAAACTTTGCTGGACGCTATGAATAGACTTCGCCAGGCGGATTACTACACTAATCGTAATGCTAGACCTGATACGTTTTCACAAAGAGATAATGCCCATCACTGGCGGATACAGGGAGCGGGCATTGACAATAATCTTTTCATAAGCAGTCCTATAATGTTGGTGAAAAATTATCTATTGATGGCCCCCCCTGAAAGAATTCATGCCCCCCCCTGAAAACCTGTCTGGATCCGTCAGTGATGCCCATAGTAGTAGAGACCGGTTTTTTTTATGAAAAAAAGGAACAATTTTGATAAATGTCTGCTTTCCAAGAACAAATATCCTTTTTTAATTGCACAAGGATTAGAGTAACTCGTGCTTTCAAGAAAAAGCAGAGGAAAGTCACGCAGCAGTGTTGGCTACCTTTTTGTATGGGTGATTCTAATTTTCTACACGAGTTTTTGCTGATTCCGGACCTTACTTATCCTATTATTATTGGCTCAGATTTTCTGAGGATGATAAATGCAAAAATTGATTTGGGTAACCGTGACATATAATTTAGCGTTGAAAGCGGATGAAAGAGTATTCCTGAAGTTCAGATTAGGCATCAATTAAATTCTGAAGAATCACCCAAATTGAAAACTATTCACGGTAAATCACTGCCAAATATGTCATCTTTATCTAAGTATCATGATCTGTCATCAAATAATGAGTTAGACAGAGTAGTTCAGAGCTGCGATATCACAGCTCAACAAAAAATTATATTCAGAAAATTACTTGAAGTTGTTCTCAGAGATTCCTGGTTGTACACGGGAAAACGAACATGTTATCAAATTATGCGATGAGAAAGGATTCTGTCAAAAATAGTACCCTGTACCAGTTAGTCATCGTCAAGCGGTTCAATATTATGGAATCGTGATTCGCATAGAAAATATTGGACAGGATGGACTCAGCTTCATCCGATGAGAGTGGATCCAAGCAAATATAAGATTCATGAATTTTACTAAAATCAGAATCCTTCTATCTCAAGCCACTTTCGAGAAAACTCAGATTTGGTAAAATAAAAATTCTCTTCGAAAATATTGGACGGGGTGGACTCAGCTTCTTCTGATGATGTTCACTTCGAGTACATATATAAGATTCATGAATTTTAGTAAACTCAGAATCTTTCTATCTCAAGCCAATGTCGAGAAAACCCAGATGTGGTGAAATTAAAATTCGCTTCGAAAGTATTGGACAGGATGGACTCAGATTCATCCGATGAGAGTGGGTCCAAGTACCTATAAGATTCATGAATTTTAGTAAAAACAGAATCCTTCTATCTCAAGCCAATTTCGAGAAAACTCAGATTTTGTAAAATAAAAATTCGCTTCGAAAATATCGAACAGGATGGACTCAGCTTCATCCGATGCGAGTTGATCCAAGTACATATAAGATTCATGAATTTAAGAAATAAGTTTTTTCACTGAGATTGTGGAGAACACGAAGAGAACGTTTTTGAAACCAGAAAAAGTGGTCAAGAGGAAATCTTGGATGACTCATGATATTTTAAACTTAATGGAGATCAGAAGAACATTGAAAGGAAATCAAGGAGAATATAGAAAGGTCCAGTCACAGATTAGAAGGAGAATCAGAGAAGCCAAGGAGAGAGAAGCTGTACAAAGATGTGTCGAAATAGAAATATTCCAAGCCAGGTATGATAATTTTAACGTACATAAGAAAGTGAAAGAGGCAACCGGTTTATTCGGGAAGCGACAAGTGATGAAGATCGTGGACACAAATGGAGGGGTTATCATCGAGAAACAGGATTTAAAGAACAGATGGAAATCATACTTGGAAACGCTTTTTGAATATCAAAGACCGAAACTCAATAATCCGCTATTAGAAGAAGCAACAGGCCCACCCATACTGATCCATGAGGTGGAGATGACAGTGAAACAACTGAAAACTGGAAAAGCAGTTGGACCTGACAACGTGGAAGCTGACTTTCTCAAACTATTAGATGGAGAAGAAAAGGCCTGGATAACTGACATTTTCAACAGGATCTACAACTCCGGAAACATTCCCAACGAATGGCTGAAGTCGGAATTTAAAGCGCTGCCCAGAAAACCGGGGGCAAAAAGATGTGAGGAATATCGGACCATCAGCCTCATGAGTCATGTGCTGAAGTTGTTTCTTAGGATCATCCATGGCAGAATCTATAGTAAATGCGAAGAGCAGATATCGCACAACCAGTTCGGATTCATGAAGGCAGTTGGTACAAGGGAGGCACTTTTTTCGGTTCAGGCCCTGGTCCAACGACGTGGAGACGTTAACTGTGACGTGTACGCTTGTCTGATCGATTATGAAAAAGCCTTTGATCGAGTTCAACATCATAAAATGATCAATATCCTTAAATGCGCCGGTTTGGACGATAAAGATATCCGGATAATTTCAAACCTCTACTGGAATCAGACAGCATGCGTGAGACTGGACGGGGACCGGACCGGGCGGAACGAGTAAGGATATTACGTGGGGTCCGGCAGGGATTTGGGGGCACGGCAGTGGCCCCGCCAAGTCGAGCGCGAAGCAAACACTGCCGTACTATCTTTACCCGAACCATTTCGCCGCATTTTCGAGCCCCTATTTGAGAACCTCCGGATGAGACCAGAACGCCGAAATTTTCGTCATCCAGTAAGCTATAATCACGTACTCAAAATCCAAAATTTCAAGTGTGTAGGTCATTTAGTTCCGAAGTTACGCGAAAGCAAAGTTTCGCATTTTCGACCCTAATTCACTCATGATTATCAAAATAGAACTAGTACTTCCCATAAACTCAGAGAGCTGAAATTTGGTACATAGTTAGGGTTTAATGGCCAAATGAAGGAAAAATTATAAAAACTAGGATAATCGAAAATCTGTTGGCACGTCACGTGAGCTCACGTGCTATCACGTCATCTTCGCAAAATGTGCAACCACAATAATGTATGGAAGTTTATGCGCTTGGAAACACATTGTTATCATACTCAATATGTGAATATCGACTTCAGAATATATAAATAAATATAAATTGAAAAAAATAATAATCGGGTCATCAGTCTTATACACAGTGTTATTTTTACTGTCTCATTTATTGTTCAATGTAACGATAGGTTTTCGAAAGCTAGGCCGGAACAATAAATGAGACAGTAAAAATTATCACTGTGTATTAGACTGATCACCCGATTACTATGCTTTTTTCAATTGTTATCATTTCACGCATTCACGAAGTTAGCATCTGCTGTCATTTGATAGCACACCAGAACTACCCGCAAATTTACATTTTCTAACCGTAAGTGATATCACGTTGGATATTTTGTGAAGTGATTGATGAAGTGAAAATGGATGAAAATTTGATCGAACTTGTCAGGCTTCATGAAGTGATCTATGATCATTCTTCATCAGAGTACAGGGATCAGAATGTACGACAACAAGCTAGGGTGCTGGGTGCTCATAATAATAATAATAATAATAATCTTTATTCATGCTTTACAATTAAATACATTGTTTGCATTCGTCAATATAAAATATAGTGATATATAAACTCTATACAATAAATTATTTTATACAAAACACTTAAAACAAAGAAAATAAACCGAGCACAAATAAAAAGGTCCTACAGGTATTGTTTCAGATCACAGTTTAAAAAGTCATCAATGTCGTAAAATGCACCTCTAATTAAAATATTTTTTACAGCATGTTTGAAATTATTTGAGGACATAACTTTGAGATCAGATGGAATTTTATTAAATAATTTGATAGACATATAAAGCGGCCCCTTTTGGGATAGAGTCAGTCTACAAAAATCTTGTTTCAAAAGATTTCTACCTCTAGTACTGTATTCATGGGTGCTTCCTATTCCAATATAGTTATCTTTGTTTTTATGAGCGTGTCTTAACGACTCCAAAATATAGATACAAGGAAAGGTCAAGATCTTGTGCGCAATAAATGTGGATTTACAATCTTCCCTATATTTCAAACCAGCAACGATTCTAACAGCCCTTCTTTGAAGAGCAAAAATGCGGTTTCGAGAGGAGCAGTTTCCCCACGCTAAAATTCCATATCGTAGCACCGATTCAACCAAAGAAAAATAGGCCATCCTCAACACTCCACCTGACAATTTATTCGACATTGACTTGAGCAAAAATATATTACCTGATAACCTTCCAGCCAACTGATCAGTGTGAACGTCCCACCGGAGGCATGTATCAACAATCACACCTAAAAATCTTGTGGACCCTGATAGATCTTCATCAGTCTTCTTCAGAGAGAAAATCAGCTCAACAGTCTTTTCCCTGTTTGCAACCAGCTCGTTCGACGCAAACCACTCGAAGGCCCTAACCCGTGCAGTGGTACTCCCCTCCAGAACCGCACACAAACTAGATGAACTCGTAGAAACAGTTGTGTCATCCGCAAAAAGTATGGTGTGAAACATATTTAGGAAGTTTGGGAGGTCGTTTATGAAAATGAGAAATAGTACAGGTCCCAAAACTGACCCCTGCGGAATTCCTAACGAAATTTTCCGTTCATCAGACCACTCGTTATTGAAAAATACGGATTGAGTTCGATCTGATAAGTAAGAAGATATAAGGGCACAACCGCTCTCGGAGCATCCATACGCCCTAAGCTTCCCAAGCAGAATAGAGCCAGAAACGCAGTCGAAGGCCTTCGCCAAGTCCAGGAACAACGAACACGACCACTCGCCTCCCTCGAAACAACTCAGAGTACGATCAATAAATGCCAAAATGGCATCGGATGTACCTCTTCCTTTTCTAAATCCAAACTGTGCCCCACTAAACAAATTGTTGGATTCAAAATAGTGCACCAATTGAGAACAAAGTAATTTTTCAAAGACCTTAGATAGAATTGGCACTAGAGATATTGGCCTATAGTTCTTTACTTGATCAACATTGCCTTTTTTAAACAGAGGGATAACTTTAGAAATCTTGAGGCAACTGGGATATGTACTGTGGACGATACATAAATTGAATAGTTTCGTTAGTGGCATCACAAGATTATTTATGTTTTTCTTTATCAACACTGATGACAATCCATAGAAATCCGTACTCTTACCATTCTTCAGAGCATTTATAGCATCTCTTACATCGTTAAATGAAATTTCCGAAAAAGAAAAGGATTTCTTATCCTTCACTGTGACTAAGCTTATAGGATCATGAACTTTATTTGTTATTCCCTCAATAGTTTTATCTGCAATTGTTGCAAAATAATTATTGAATTCCTGAGGAGAGATTGAAGGGCACCGATCCCTCCCTGGAGTGTTTCTGATATTATTAATCATGTTCCACATTGTACGAGAGCGGTTGTTAGAGTTCTTAATAATTTCATCATTAGCTCCTATTTTAGCCTGCTTAATCCTACTCCTATAAATTTTTTTCAAATTATTACGAGCAACGAGGAGATCATCAGTTTGGTAGTGTGCATACATATCATTCAACAAGTTCAAACGATCACGCATTTCGTGTAGTTCCGAAGAGAACCACTTCACACCCCCGTCACTTTTCTTGGCCTTGATTTTCTTTAAGGGAAAAGATATTAAAAATGAGTCAGTTATTATATCATTGAAAATGCTGAAACCCTCATCAACACTCAAATTATCATCATTCACAAAGTCCCATGAAACATTACACAAAATATCATGAAAAGAGCATAAACCTCTTTGAGTCAAAGGGCGAATGTATCTCTGTACATAGCCTCCGGATTTTACATCAGTCACAATATCCACACTAACAACCTGAGCTCTGTGGTCAGAATATGCAAAATCTACAACCTGTGAACTGGAATCACCGACAGGAAAGTTCACAAGAATATTATCAATACAATTGTTACCCCTTGTGGGCAATGAAACACAACAAACAAAGCCATTTGAGGCTAATAAATCACAGAATTGTTTACATTTTAGATCAGGGTCATTAAAACATAAATTGAAATCGCCTAATATAACAATAGGTTCAGTCAAGTTTTTAACATTCACAAAAATTTTCTCAAAAACATTCAAAAATTCACGGAAGTCACCATTGGGTGATCTATATACTGAGATCACAGTCAAGTTAAAATCTATCAGTCTAATTGATGAAACTTCGCAATCAATTTCAATGGAAAGCTCATTCAGAATATCACAGCAAACAAAACTTACAGATGGGCGACAAAGTGTCATTACACCTCCTCTAATTGCTTTCTTCCTACTGAAGTGGTGACCCACATTCCAACCTTCAAGGGAGAATGATGCTACCTCTTCTTCAGACATCCAGTGCTCAGACAAACTAACAATTTGGAGGTCTCTCCATTTGTCAAGAAGAATTTCCAATGCTCCTTCTTTTCCAGAAACACCTTGTGTATTTAGATGGAAAACACTGAATCTATTCAAAACACTCCCACTAACCTTGGGTGTCACTGTTTCGTGTGCTTGGCTTCCTCCGAAAAAACTTGGAAATATAAGAACCAATAGGCCAATTTTCTGCGCTCTGTGCTCTTTCCATACTTGACTCATCAATGGATACCCTAAACGAGCTGTAAATATCAGGGTATTTAGAAGTTAGTTTCTCACAAACAGCTTCAGGGAAATTCATCCTGATCACGGATGTGAAATTTTCAATTGATGTTTCAGGATTTATCCTGGAAACGAACAAATTTCGCTTTTTAGATACACCGCCAATAGGAAGTTCCTTCGATGCACCCATTATCGACCAAGAAAGACGTTGTTTCCGCAAATTTCTTGATGTCAACTTTCCGGAATTAACCTCATTGTTGACAGAGTTGATTTGTTTATTCAAAATTGAATTACTCTGTGGTTCTGTGTTCACGGAATTTCCTGAATTTAGCGATTTCAGTTTCTGGTTCGCATGAGTATGTTCTCTCTCTCTTCTCGCACTCCTTTTACCACTTGCGGATTTTGCTTTGACGTCATCTCCCTTAGCCATGTCTGCATATGTTTTATTCAGTTGAGAATCCTTATCACCTACATGTTGTTGTTTTCCGGGCTTATCAATCAGTAATTCCATATCTCGTTCATTTTCAGGAACATACGTTTTTTTACCATAAGACTCAAGTTGAATGCGTAACAATTCTATGATTTCATCTTTACTTGAAACAATCGTACATTTCTCAGCGATAATATTCTCCTTTTCACGAATAAGCTGCTGAAGTAATGTTACCTTCATTTTCAAATGGGCTATCATGAAGGTGTCGTCAACAGTATTGCCATTCGAAGCATCATGGAACTCATCGTCATTGCTCGCACAACACATAAATTCTTCCCCATTATGCTCAAATGAAACGTTATTTTTAGTGCAACAATATTTGTGATACATTTGGTCACACTTTATACATATTAATCAGTATTCAACAATTGTTGTACTATTTGAGGTAATCCTCCCACTTCTTCTCTTCGTTTATTTATTTGGTGAATCAAATCTCTTCTATCGGAATCACCAGCAACTGTAATAGCAGTTATGTTCTCTATATCTTCTTTCCATTCCGTCTTCGGAAGCTCTTGCTTGATGAAGAAGAAACTGTGTTTCGCTCTGTATCACTGAATATGAAAATGCTATGAAATTTATGTGCAATAAAGAACGTCTATTGCTCTTCAGAAAAAACATCATCAGATGGATCTGCGGTGGTTAGATTGGGAGAGAAAAAATTGAATCCGAAAAAGAATCGGGTAAGAGATGGGCTATATGGACAAGTTTGGTATCAAACTATAGGTTTTCGAGGACGCTGAAATCAATAAAAAATAATCGGAGGCTCTATCTACCATAGTTCAAAACCGAAAAAAAATAAAGATTTGTAATAAAAAAACTACTCTTAAAAAAAGTGCCAAATAAGAAAATCCAATAAAATAGATCAATATGCCCACGTTTCTACAAAAAGAAGCGAAATCCCACCAAAAACATTCTGTAAAAACTAGCCAAGTCTCGATGGAGCTGCTTATTTATCTCTAAAAAGTAATGAAATCTAGAAGAATTCGCGCCAAGTTTAAAGCTCCTTACTGCGATTTCTTTATTATTAAAGTTAATGTTGTGTGACTTGGCCGTTGAAGGGTACACAAGGGTACAAAACCAGGTGCTCCATGACACCATTGCACCAATCTGTCGCCAGAAACGCAACCAATTGACGATGAAAAATTGCCACTAGGAAAACGTTCATTCAATTGTAGGCTTGATAAAGCTGCGTATTCAATATAACGAGCCTGAAACAAACAGTATAAAAAATTATTTCCAGTAAAGAGGGACTTCTAATCATTGATAGAAGACCGTCTGTACGTCTATTTTATTTTAGATCGGTGGTCGATTTGACGCTCCAAAAAGAAGGGAGTAGAAGTCAGCATTGTCCATGCTGAATGCATATGTGTTGCACAATCAACATCAGCCTAAAATGAGACACTAGCGTCCAATTACCAATTCCAGCATGGGCTATTATCTCGCTTAACAAACATTGGTAGTTACAACAGATATAGCATTACGTGTAAACAAAATTGACTAGTACCCACTAACGTATAAGAATGTTCAACGGCCAAGTCACACAACATTAACTATAATAATAAAGAAATCGCAGTAAGGAGCCTTAAACTTGGCTCGACTTTTTCTAGATTTCATTACTTTTTAGAGATAAATAAGCAGCTCCATCGAGACTTGGCTAGTTTTTACAGAATGTTTTTGGTGGGATGTATCTTGTCTCCGTTGATCTTCAACTTGTACTCGGAGAAAATCTTCAGCGGAGCACTTGACGGACTGAATGAGGGAATTCTTTTGAATGGAGTCAGGCTGAGCAATATTCGATACGCCGACGATACCATTGTGATGGCTGACAGTTTGGAGCCATTACAAAAATAATAGACCGAATCACTCACCACAGTCATCAATATGGTCTTGATATCAATGTGCAGAAGACCAAACAGATGATTTCAAGCAAACGTGGTATAAAGGGAGCTCACTTGCTCGTGAATGAAACTCGAATAGAACGAGTGAAGCAGTATAACTACCTTGGTACTGTAATAAATGAGCAATGAGATAGCGCACAGGAAATTAAGAGTCGCATAGTAAAGGCAAGAACAATTTTCAACCAAATGGGTGCTATCTTCAATAGCCACAACTTGTCCCAGGAAGCGAAGGCCTAAGATGTTATGTCTTCTCCGTGTTACTATATGGCGTGGAATCTTGGACACTGACAGAAGCCACCACGAAAAAACTGGAGGCATTCGAGATGTGGCTATATAGAAGAATGCTCAGAATACCTTGGATAGCTCACGTAACCAATAAAGAAGTGCTAAAGAGAATGAGAAAAGAACTCGAGATCATTTTCACAGTAAAGAGAAGAAAGCTCGAATACCTAGGGCGCCGCATGTTATGAGGAACAAAGAGCGATACTCCCTACTGCAGAATATAATACAGGAGAAAGTGGTAGGTAAGAGAGCTTTATGTCGACGATACCTTTTTAGTGGTACCTAACAACAGCCACCAATTGCTACTCGATTTATTCAATTCTTATGACAGCAAATTGAAATTCACCATGGAGGTACATAAAGACAACTCAAATCCGTTCCTAGATTTAATAATAAGAAATGAAAATCATACACTTAAAACATGCTGGTATTACAAACCGAGTAGCTCTAACAGACTGTTAAATTATCATAGCAACCATAGTGCCAAACAAAAAGTTAATATTATTAACAACTTGATAAAGAGAGCATTGAAGTTAAGTGATGTAGAATACCATGAAAGGAATTTACAAATTGCTAGAAATATCCTAACACAGGACAATTATCCTCTAGGTACCTTATAGATAGGTGTATTAACAAAATGAAAAACAAAAGGGAAGAAATATCAATAGTATCACAACCTGCCCCTGATGTTCTAAAAACATACCATAGATTTCATTTTATTGAAGGGTTATCTTACAGGATACAGAAGATTTTGAAAGAGTTGAACTGCGTTTGTGCCTTTTATAACATCCTCACCACCAAAAAATTTTTCACAAAACTGAAAGAAGCCACAAAAAAAGAACTATTATCCTCAGTAGTTTATAAGATACCTTGCACAAATTGTAACAGTAGCTACATAGGACAGACAAAACAATATTTAAGAGATATAATTAGACAACACAGATATGACATTAAAAACATCAACAATAAAGAAAAGACTGCTCTAACATACCATACCTTCAAAGAGGGACACAACTTCAACTTCGAAGAGGTTAGTGTACTAGATATAGAGTCCAATGGTTACGAAAGGAATATTAGCAAGATGATTTTCATCAGAAGAAACGACACGGTGAATTTTAGAGAGGACGTTAAAAATCTGAGCTATTTTTATGATTTTGTACTTGACATAACTTAGTATAGTTCACTGAGACCATGTTTTCGGGAAAGAATAAGAATTGATGGTTTTACAAATTTGACATTAACTTGACATGTCTGTTTTCTGTCTTAATTAATTTCATAAAATAGTATATTTCATTACTAGTCCAGAAAGTAAGCTTTTTCCGTGCGCGCGCGAAGAGTTCCCGTGTGAGGCGAAGCCGAACACGGGAATTCGTGCCAGCACGGAAAAAGCCTTTCTGGACGTGTAATGAACGATATTTTTCATTACACCTCTCTGAAAACAATCCAACGATATTTGTTCTTCGACAGAAAGCATTTCGATATTGTAAAACAATAATTATTCGAAACACTGACGTCTACTGTCATCACGCAATCGTTGCTTCGTGCCTCAGCACAGATGCATCTATGTCTCAGCGCACGGAAAAGGGCCACTTTCGGTGCCCTGAATCGACATGTTTTGATAGGGTTTTCAGAGCGGTGTAATGAAAAATTATTTACGTCGTTGTTGGTTGCTAGAAAGTTTTCGAATTTTAGAGTATTATGAATTGTAGATCTTACAGATACCTAAATGTTAAATCTCTGAAAAATTAATAATCTTAAGGTTAGTTCTTGTCACATCTTTTGTGTTTGTTTGTTTTGCTGATGTTTTCCGTTTGTTTTTGTAGCCCTGAAGAAGGAGAAAATATTGTCTCCGAAACGTTGGCTCTGTAGATTTAATTAGAGAAATAAACTGTCCACGTTTCTGATAAGTACTTTAATTTGTATAACCATTTTATCGAATAAATATTTCATTGAAGCAATACGACGAGTTGCCACGCTATGGTCGATGACAGGGCGCCGGCAATTTGAACGTCACCAAGATCCGAGGTTATAAATAGCTGTTCCACCAGAATTCAGGGCTCTGAATAAGTTTTGTGCTAACCCTTTATGCCAATATGATAGACATAAAATATGCACCATTTTTGGAATTATGAGAAAAGGTCCTTGGATCCCTAGAAAACATATTTGGAATTCTTCGATTCCATATTTCAAATAATTCCCCCAGTGCTGTATGTTCGATGTTTAACTTTAAAGCCCATAATTTAATGTCTTGACTAGTTCGCATGTCCATTTCTACCTCGGAAAACTCCGTAGTATCGATATGAAAAAAATTGGCAAATTCGGTAGAATCAACTGCGCAGTATTTTCAAATTGTGATTCATCTGATTTATTTTTCAGGGTTATTTCTTCATCAATGTTACTATCAGAAATTTGCCAATAAGGAACTTCTGAGGGTAATGCCTCAATGGTGGAATTGGATTTCTTATGTATTTCCTATCATCAAATAAGATGGACGGTTTGAACAGCTTAACTTCTTTTAAGCTTAAAGAATCTACTTCTTTTAATTCTCTTCAAGGAATCGCCCATTTCACAACTTTTCTACTTCCTCTCACTATGTTTTTATTCACTTTGTATTTGATGTATATTGATATCTAGATATTGAAGGAATTCATCAGCTCTAGGTTCAAATAATTTATTTGAAAATAACTTGTGTCATGCGCTCTACAGAAGCTCATATTAGAGTGTTGAGCAAGAATGCTTTATAATATCCTTATACAGGGTGCGTCTTTGACTTGTACATATATTTTAACTGAAGATTCTTGAGGCCAAAAGAAACCTTTTTTTCATTTTCTATTTTTCCGAATTCGGCTCTGTTAAAAAGATATAGCCATTTGAAAAAAAATTGGGCTGAGTACGCCTCTGAAATGATTTTCTGGAATTGATTCAAAGTTCATATTTCTCGATAGAAATTGAGTTTATACATTTAGGCCCAATTTAGGGAATACTCAAGCAGTCAAGTACTAACCTTATTGGAATAAAAATGTTGCAAACACGATAATTTCAACAAAAACAGTTAGTTTCATCGGATTATATCTGCAACTAAAAAGCCACATTTCTTACACCAAAATAAGTTCCTTCTTCGATTTTTCTGCAGATTAGTTTGTAAACACTAATAACTTGTTCATATTTTCTTCGAAATTCCAAAACAATATCATGAAGAGAGACTTTTCATTCAGATTTATTATTAAACAACCTAACCTAATCTAATTTGTATCGATTCTGTGAATTTTTGCACAGAAATTTCAAGAAGATGTTGTCAGCTTGCTGATATTTTCATTGCGGCCAAGGATTTTTTACGAAACATAGTATAAATCACGATACATTTGTGTACCGTGGTATAAATATCTATGAATTCTGCCGTTTCCATCATAAATCGACTTTGCCGCCAAATTTTACCACGCATGCGTAGAGCGAAAATTATTGAATTATTGGTTATCTGCAGGCAAACGTTGAACAATAACAAACCAGAGTCTCTGAACAAACTGTAAACATGTGGAGTTCTGAATAATCTGAATACATTCAGTGACTTATTGTTCTAATGTGATTATTGTGTGAAGTGAATTAATATAATTTTAACCGTGTCGACTTTATAAAATTTCAAGATGATGTTGTTTAGATAGAAACATCGCCACAAATTATCAGGTATCGTATTATTTTTCATTAATTTCAATTTAATAAGTGGTTTGTATCGAGATTCATCATTCATATCCGAATTTTGTATTTCATCGACATTTAACTCCAATATGGACCGGTAACTATGAATTGAATGAATGAACTGTGCGTATTGAATCCTCCTTGGTGTTCAAGTTTTTCTCCCACATTTGGGGTATTTTATTATTAAAATATCTCGACAAAGTTGATAAATATTGTGACAACATTGTAAACTCGTTTAAAGACCAGAGACTGGAGACTGAATAATATTCGATGATATTTAATTCAGAGACGTATTCAGAGTATTCTTGAAATTGATGATTTTTTCGTCAAATTTCTCCGGGTAAATTGGAAATAACTCGAAAACGACGCGTTTTATTGAAAAAAAAATAGGAATACTTTTAGTTTCTAAAATGGTCGATTCTTTCGAAAATATGAACCGTTTATCTTTTTCAAGTGGTTTTATGGTGTTTTAGCGTGTATTGATGAGTCGACTATCCTGTGACTTTTATACTAGTGAAGATATTGAATAGGTTTCGATTGAGGAATTTGCACCATGAATAGAGTAAAAACTCAACCAAAATTCAGTTCATTCGAAATAACGGTTCCGAAGATATAAACAGAAACGTGTTTTTTTCATGGATTTTCGACACCCTGTATCTTCCAAACCAATTTTGAAAAATGGTATAGGAAAAAAGTGTTTCCTTTGATGAGAGGAATCTACATTTAAAATATATGTACAAGTCAAAGACTCACCCTGTATACACCGTTAAAAGATAATGCGTCATACACCAACTTAGGCAACTGTAGTAAAGATGCTTATGGAGCATTTATATATTTTCTTAGAGTCAAGCTATATAACCATTTCCCCAAGATTTATAATTATCATGAAGACGTTATACAAACCATTCTTAAAACCTTTTTCAAATAAATATATCTCAATCATACAGAGCTATATAAATGATACTATATAAACATCCATAAGAACACACCATGAGTTCTCTAAAAAACTATTTTATTATTTCATCATATGAATGTTCAAACGATATTTTTTAAATTTTTTTTGTCTAATATGACAATAAAGTACCCATTTAGTTACTATAAAATAATTCAGCTATATGGAATGCTATTATTAATCTGTTATAGATCAATTCGGTCCTTAAGCCAATCTAAAATGTTAGTTGGGGTGTCAAATAAGGGCTCTCAACTTGTAAGTGCAGAATTTGAAGAATTTCGCAGAGGAAATGGGATCGAGCATAAAACGTCTCCACCCTACCTCCCATCTACAAATGGAGCGGCAGAAAACAGTGTGAGGACATTCAGAAGTTCTCTCACGAAGCAGATATCAGAAAGTAGGTAGTGTATAAATATGCACGGGATGCATGGGGTCAAGACTGACCCAAATGACAACCTCACCTACACTTGGTTATCCTGCCAATAACAAACGAGGCTCTGTCGACCGAGTGATTACCGGTATAAGTAATCCAATCTTGTTAGTCAACAGCTTCGGGTGGACGAGCAAGCAAGAGAAAGGGCATCTTCTTGTCCTAGGAAGGAGAAATCCTTCCTAAAGGCTATTGCACGGAGATGCAGAAGGCAGGGAACAACCACTGCATTAAAGGCCTAGCTTGGCAGTCCTAGTAAAATCACAATGGCAATTACCTACGGTAATAACACTAATAACCTTACTGATCATGAAATTCGGAAATCAAGATCCGGCAGGAGAGGAAACGTACAAAACAGGGCCTCTCAAGTCGTTATCAAGCGAAACCCCTGTTCATAACATAACTTAAAAAAATGCCCAGAAAAGAACCAAGTCCAAACTAAGAGTGGGCACCTGGAATGTGAGAAGTCTATTTCAGGCTGGAAAATTGGATAACCTAATGCAAGAGATGACCAGACTTGGGATATACATAATTAATGGGCATCAGCGAACTAAGATGGCCAGGATCCGGAAGGTGCGAAAAAGTAAATTACACCTTATATTACTCGGGTACCCTAGAACCATATCCCCCAACGGAGTAGGAATTGCTTTTATCAAGGAGTACCGTCAGTATGTTATCAACTTTACACCGATCACGGATCGCTTAATGCTATTGCAGCTACGGGGAAATCCTCTCAACATAAATATGTATACTGCAGGTATATGCCCCCACATCTGAAAAAAAAAATATGACGATGAGGTAGAAAAGCTTTATAATAGCATTAATCGAGTTTTACAGTAACTAAAAAACCATCAAATTACTATTATTATGAGGGATTTCAATTCAAAGATCAGGCACGGCAGACGTGGAGATTTGGTCGGAGATCATGGTTTGGGTGAATATAACCATCGAGAGGATCGGTTATATGAATTTTGCCAAAACAACGACATAATTATTACAAACACCTGGGTCCGACTGCCCAAACGGAGACTCTGCACATGAAGCACCACGTAACGAGGGGAATAGCGAAGATCTTACCAAAAATCAAATAGACTACATTCTAATAAATAAACGTTTCCGCAATGCTCTTAAGAGTGTGAAGGCATACCCTGGTGCGGATGTCTGCTCGGATCATAATTCTTTAGTGGGTCCCAGGCAACACAAAGATATCCCAAAGAAATCCATGCGACTTCTTTTGAGGAAGTTGTGACGACTTTTATGACTTCTTTGGGAGGTCGCTGGAGCTCTTTATCTCCTCCAAATGTCCGCCACGAAAGAGTTCCCAGAGAGCTCTTGGCGATATCCTATGTGGATATTCTCAAACAAGCCACACTGAGAGTTCGCATACACCTCCCGCGGCGAGTACTTTGAGAACTTCTCATTTACCTCCCTTAGTGAGATCTATGCCAGCTCGCACTGCGAGATGTATAGGATATTAATTATCAATACACTCCTGATTTTTTCAGAATCGGTTGATATAACCATATGAAATATGAAAATGCAATTGTCCGACAAAAAATGTGGCGTTTTTCTTTCCGACAGATGAAAATCGATGATTTTTTTGAGTTTTTAAAATTTCGGACAAGAATGAATTTATATTTTAGAGAGAATCGTTTCATAGAAAAAACAACTATCCACCATATAAAATGCGGCGAATCCTTAGTCTAGTTGAATATAATGGTTTTGTTTCAGAATCTTTTTTCGATTATTACTGAAATGAAACTATTGAATTTGATTGAAAGTTTTTAATTCAAATTGTTTACTGACATTTTTATTCAAATCTAATAAAAAACAATGAAAATACTCCTTCCTCACATTCAATTCGTTGTAACAAGACGAATGGTATCCAGTAAAAGTATCACATCAATCGTCAGGTAAAATGACATCTTTATATTTGTGATTATGATGTTCTCTTGATTCCAAGAATATTTTTTACAGTTAAAGGATGACACTTCCTCCTTTTTCGCTTCAAAGCCACGGATATATTTTAAATGTTTGCACAAAAAACACTCCATCATATTATATCGGCAACAACCAACAACTGAAACTGCCGAACTTTATTCGTCGGACAGCTGGATGATAGTATTCAGCACATCCTTCTTAAATGGTCCTAAAAAAAAAACAAATGTTTATTTGTAACATGAGGGAAGTTATATCCGATAAATGGATATAGTCTATTCATAACCAAATCAGAGCAGTGAATTCTTTAATTTTTGAATGAACGCCACATTTTTTTTGTCAGACAACTGGTGCCCTACATTGTATTTTTAAGGTGGAGAGAAAATAAGAAAAAAAGACATTATCGATGGACTATTCTCGTTCCTTCCAGAATTTCTTGAACTAAAATGGATCTCGGTGTAAGGAACTGAATAAAACTCATTGGATTCTAAAGCGACGCTTCGGCGTTATATTTCGCCTTCCCCAGGACACAATAAAATCAAAACTAATTCTTCCATTGAAGAATAAAGGATTTCTCAGGTAAGAGATGAGGGAAATAATGTTCCACAAACAATCTAGTCAGTCTCCGAACAGGGAATTTCTTCTCTGCTTATTTTGTTGAAGATTCGATTATGATTTTCAAAAAATTTTTAATTTTTTCATTGTTTTCACCACAAAGTCACACACATATTTTTAATTTGTTCTGATTTTATTGTAGCATGAGGAAGGCGAAATATAACGCCGAAACGTCGCTTCAGAATCCAAAGAGTTTTATTCAGTTCCTTACACCGAGATCCATTTTAGTTCAAAAAAAGACATTATTCATAATTTTTTCATCCCAAAAAATCTTCGTTTTCCATTTGTCTGACAAGAAAATCGCCACATTTTTTTGTCGGACAATTGTTTTTTCATATACTTCATATGGTTGTACCGATTCTGAAAAATTCGGGAGGGTATTAATACTTTGAAAAAATGCGATTTTCAGTCATGTTTATGTTGTTAGACAATCATGTTTTCTCATTTCTCCCAGATTGTTTTTATGATTGCATTTTAAAAAAAAGAGTACCTATGTTTGATTCAAGAAAAATGAAAATATGGTCGACTAACGAGAGGTTTGCTGAAAAAAAAAACCGTGACTACAAAAATGTTCACAGAGGAAAAATGTGGTAGATTCTACCTAATAAAGCTATACAGAAAGTATGAAAATCTTAATCATAATTTGCAATTTGTCCCATCGGAACCCAAAGACTAACAGGACAGTGAGCACATCGCGCATATCTGCTAGGAAACGGAGTGCTCCATTGTGCACTCCGTTTCCTATACGGTGAGAGCGACCTGTCGCGCTGACTGTATAGGGAACGGAAAAATGCTTCCCGGCCTAGTCCGGAAAGTACGTACTTTCCGGACTAGGCCGGAAAAACTCACGTCGTTGTTGTCATTGTGATGATCATCACAATAGCAACGAAATATCTAACGGATGACAGCTCTAGTTCTGTTCAATCCAAATAATAATCAAAATGTATAATAAAGAAATGTGTCGTCTCATTGATTTGTAATTCTACACGGTTGCCGAAAAAATATTGTACGCAAGACGCCCGAAAATAGTTTTTTTGGACTCACAGACTTCCAGGACTCGCCTCCGGCTCGTCGTAGAATTTTGTCTATTCGTCCAAAAAAACCCTATTCTCCGGACTCGTTACGTAAATTACTATTTCACATATTTCTTGTGTTATTCAAGTTGAAATACCATTTATCCGAAATATTGAGCAAGAAGGTAATTTTAAGAATGAAGCAAAATTGAAAATGGATTTCATTTATTCACAAAATTAATTTTCGAAAAACTAATCTCTTGAACAAAAAATGAGTATTCTAACATAATAAATAGGTATTCAAAAAATTAACAACAAATATGCTGAAAATAAACGCATGTACATCGGATTGCTTGAAAAAATATAGATTTGTCAACGTATAACTCAACTATAATGTATCAAATTATGGTATGCTAAGGAAATATTCAAAATAATATCTTATAGAGTCATGATTTCCTAGAATATCAGAACATACATTCACTCCATCAAATTTTGGTAGGTTTAGGTGCTTTTTAGTTAGATCGGTAGATTGAGAGGAAAATCGGTATGAGTGGTAACACTTTTGCAAGGTCAGTGGTTTATACATTAATCAAAACGTGAATAAACATTGTGTCAAGTTCTTCTGGAGCACGAATTGAACAAAGAGGATTTCAACAACAACATTTCAATGCCCATTCATATATCAACTCAAAATGAGATATAATTCCAAACAGTTCCCGTGAAAGTGTCGAATCATCACAATTCTCATGGAAGTGTTTTGTTTTATAACTATTGGAATTGCAATAATGGTATCCACAGGAACTTGCAATAATTTATTAGCTTGAATTCTGGGAATATTCGACTCACCAAGCATTCTTGCAAAATCTGGTAATTGTGAAGTTATTACACTCATCCATATTCTTGATAAAAATGAATATCCTGATCACCAATATACCAAGTGGAAAATCGTTTATTAATGCAAATTAATCAAATCCATTATTGGTGGTTGAATTGCTCTGATAACATAAATGGCGGTAAAAATGCTTACGGTATAATGTGTCCTAATAGGTGAGAAAACTCCAGAATTCAATGAAAATAACACTTACTTGGATCACAAATATCCTCATCGAAATTTCACACAATAACGAACCTCGCACAGCACAGTAACACCGATAAACACAACTAACTAATCTATCCCCAAAACCCCTCTCGATGTCTTGGTAAACTCGCTGTTCAAACAAGTTTGATTTAATAATAATACCACGCAAGGGTGTGGTGTGGTTTATGCCACGCCACATGGGGAGTGACGTCCCCACGGCCCGAGTTACCTGGGCCCCCAAGGGTAAACGGTGGCAAACCCATGAACGAGAAGTGGAAACCGATATCATGGCAGAAGATCGAGATGCCACTCCACCTGCTGGCTCGACCACCGTGAGGAGGACTGCCCGCAGGGAAGCTCGCAACGCACGTATCCAGTGGAGCCGCGAAATGAATATTGAAGTAATGCGAGCTTTTCATTACGTGAACAATTGCGAGGACAAACCACTTCCTGGATGGAGATACTCCGTCTATACCGAGTTCACCGGGAGGCATCCGGAACTTCAGAAGACGGAACGGAATCATCATTCAAGAGAAATCTTCAAGGGATCGAACTATCCCAGAAGATCGCGGGATGTGCACAGCAGGCTGCGGATTTGCAAACCTATCACATCGTGCGGAAATTTCTGAACTAGTGGGAGAACTGAAATGTTTTTTCACTGGTTCATAGAAAAATTACCAGCTCAAGCTGAGAACGGAAGACTAATAATAATACCATCGAGTGGCTCAACGAAATATTTGCAGAACACCTTAGCACTCAATGGACGTTGGAACAAGTCCACTTATCTCTGTACTGTGGTGCCATCACAGTAATAGGACAAAATGGGCAAAAGATCTACTTCCCTAGAACCAGTGAACAGAAAGTTACAAATGAAACTCCAGCCTGGAAAAGAAGATTAATGCAGGACGTCCATAAACTTCGTGGAAAAGTTGATGTCTTGGATAAGTTACTGAAGGATAATAAATCGCGTAAAGTATTGAACAAAGTGCGAAAGATAGCCAAATCCGCAGGGCTGGACCTGGAATCTCTACGACATAAAGATTTGATAGTTGACCTGAAAGATCGCTTGAGACAACAAGCTAAAGCGAAAGGTGCACGCATACGAAGATACAACGAGTTATCAAAGCGAATACAACAAAACGCTGAATATGTGAGAGACAGAAAGAAGTTCTTCAGAAGTCTTGAAAAGCCATCCGAAATCTCCTCCAGTCTGCATGCTGACATCAGCAATGACGAATTTCGGCAATATTGGAGTTCTTTATGGTCGGAGAGTGGTCAATTTCAGAGAAATACTAGTTGGCTGAGGGACATTGAACACCATGCATCCGAAATCGTTGAGATGAGGACTGATATTTTCACAGTCGAGGAAATATCCAACATTATCAAAAACACTAGTAACTGGAAGGCGGCAGGACCCGATCGACTTCAAAACTTCTGGATTAAACAGTTTCCAGCATGTTTCCCAAGTCTGGCTAGATGTTTTTCGGAAGCGCTGGAAGACCCCTTCAAGATACCGGCTTTCCTCACTCAAGGCAATACCTACATGCTCCACAAAAAAGGAGACCGCAACAATCCAGAAAACTGCAGACCAATAACGTGTTTGTCAGTGGTGTATAAGCTGTTCACGTCGCTTGTAAATCATGTGATATATCGTCACTGTGAAGCCAATAATATTCTGGAGGAAGAACAGAAAGGCTGCTCTCGAGGGTCTGCAGGATGTTAACATCAACTCACTATAGGCGCTGAAGTGCTAAAGCAAGCCCAAGCGAGAAGGAGGAATTTAAGTCTTTGTTATACGCAGCGGCGTAGCTACGTGGGTGCAAGGGTGTGCAGTGCACCAGGGCCCCCGACCTCAGGGGGCCCCCAAGCGCTGACCATCAAATCGCTTTTGAAGTTGAAAAAAAATTCAAACTCTGATTTTTCTCTGTGATCTATTATGTGAATAACATTGTTTTTATTATATTCAGTTGTTGAAAAATGTTTTTTCCGAAATATCATCAAATCTAGGGATTTATTGCCAAAATTCACTGGTGAATCGGACACCTATCTAAAAAACCAAATCCGACTAGATGGTCCAGTAGGGTTAACATAATTTCGGCAATCAAATTTCATTTTTTTCATATCATTCGTGCATTAGCTGAAATAGTTATGAAAAATTCTTGCAAATAAGAGCGAAAACCTGCAGAAATTAAATGAAAAAAGTTGAATTTTGAATTTATTCTCCTCGGCGATTTAATGCACCGCATTCTCAATGATATCAATTATGCATCTGAAGTATTACAAAAATGCGATGTCAGTTTGGACGACGTATGCAGAGCTTTAGAAGAGACTAACACAAAGAACAAAATTTATAGGAGTGACTTCGAGTCCTTCGAGTGCAAGGCTAGAGAAAATGTCATAGCATATGGTAAAGATCCCTATTTCGAAGAAAAGAGACAAGAAAAGGTAAAAAATATTTCGAATTTTCTGAAAATCACTGGAAACGCCCATTAGCTTCCGATCACCGATTTCGAAGCAGGGGAGAATTTTACGAAATAAATATTTTCAATAGAGTGCTCGATATAATACTTTCTCAATTTTAGAAGTTGCCTTCTTATATTTCGGTTGCAGTTTTCAAGCCGAATCATTGGAAACCATTAAGTTTTATTAAATTTAATAGAGAATTGAAGGCGCTCCTTGTAACAAAAGCGTATTATTCGCTCTCAGAGTTTTTCTGCGACACAAACCTATCTGTGATATTAGTTTAGTTTGTCTTAGACTGTAAGTTCATTTTATGTCCATATTTATTTTAATAATGTGTTATTTATGCTGAAACTGGACTAGTACACCAGTACACGCTGTAGTACAATGAAGATTTGATTGATTGATTGAATTCAAGTTTCGGGTGTATGACTGCAGTCAACAAAATTTGGAATTTTCACCATCATTTCTACTAGATATAGGTAGACGAAAAAACTGTAATTGAAAGCTTCGACCAATTTCAAAGTCAATATTGCGATATGAAAGGGACCAACTTTTCAATTCAAGTTCTTAATATTTATCACCTATTTCTACCTGAATTGAATAAGGCATGGACAATTCATGAATTCTCTATGAAAATAATAAGGAAATACGGAATGCTGGAATGCGATCTAACAGAAGTATTTACAGCAATATTACTGTTCCATCATACAATCTTCCTGTCACCTCTGCAGAAGCTGAAAGCTTTTTCAGCAAATTAAGAATAATATAAAATTATTTGCTGAACACTATGAGCCAAGCTCAACTGCGACATTTATGGCTCATACCTATCAATTGAAAATGAAACTGCATCAAGTCTAGATTTGAGTGAAGTCATTGAATCTTTCGCAAAGGGTAGGTCTAGAAAGAGATTGTAAAAATCTTTTTTCCGAAAGAATAAATGACTTCAAGTCTAGCCTTGATGGACCTTTAGGTTCGGATCCTCAATAATTAATTTGAATTCATTCCTTGAATAATTTATTCTTATTGTGATTTCACCAAATAATCTAACGTATCAATAAGAAAAATAAGGCTAGAAGGTCATAGTGACAATGACAATTTTTTCGTGCATATTTGTGCATATAGTAAATATCTATAAAAAATGTTTTCAAAGCCCTCGTTTTCATCCACATTAATATTACAAGGGTACTTATTACAAGGGTACTCATAACATTATATAATAATATAACATTAATATAATGAATTTAATATACCTACTCAAATACATAAATAACAACATAATTTATTCAAGTATACTCCTCAACTGTACCTTCAGTAAGTAACTTTGCTTCTTCGAAGTATTTATACAGGGTGTCCGGTAAACCTTGTACAATATTGAAACTGGTGATAGACCAGGTCATGACTGTTCAGAATATCAGAATTTCACCTCAGTAAAAAAAACACCATTTTCGAGATAATGGGCATTTTCTAAATATCTAGAAAATCACTACCTCACCTCCGTGTTTTGATTGCTATGTCTGATGTATCAAGTTCTGAAAAACTGTTTTGTACGTCTGAAAGCATCACTCATCATTAATCTTCAGCAACAAAGATATTTGAATAAGTCTCAATTTGTAGACATACTTAGCACTCAAAAAACGGAGGTGAGGTAGTGATTTTCTAGATATTTAGAAAATGCCCATTATCTCGAAAATGGTGATATTTTTACTGAGGTGAAATTATGATATTCTGCACAGTCATGACCTGGTCTATCACCAGTTTCAATATTGTACAAGGTTTACCGGACACCCTGTATTTTGACTCGAGAACAATTCATTAAGGGGCCCCTCTTCGATTTTTGCACCAGGGCCCCGGACTATCTAGCTACGCCACTGGTTATACGACTATCAGAAGGCCTTCGATACGGTGCCTCACGATTGGCTTGTGAAAATACTGGAGATTTATAAGATCTGCCCGAAAATAAAAGCGGGTGCTCCAACATCTTATGAGTACATGGAGAACGAATATCCTGATGAATAACATCAATGCTGGAACCGTGAAAATATCGAGGGGGATATTTCAGGGAGATGCTCTGTCGCCGATGTGGTTTTGTATGGCACTAAATCCTCTGTCTACTCTTTTGAAAAACACTACCTGAAAGTATTCGGCGAGAACCAAAAACAACTTCACTCGCTGATAGGTATAGTGCGCTCCTTCAGCAAAGACATTGACATGTCTTTCGGTCTCGATAAATGCGCCATAGTCAACCTCAGGAAGGGTAAAATGGAGAACACTCAGGAACAATTTCAGGACATCCACAGTATGTTGCCCGAAGAGACCTACAAGTATCTGGGCATTCCTCAAAATCAACGGATTGACCACACTCGTTTGAAAGCTGAGTTCACTGCGAAATATAAAAACAGGGTAACCAAAGTACTCAACACCAAGCTGTCTGCTAAAAACCAGATCGATGCCTTGAACTCTTGGGCTACGCCTGCTCTGACCTACACTTTCGGAGTCTTGAAGTGGTCAGATGCTGATCTGAATGAGTTGGACCGACTCACCCGTCGCCTAATGACAAAGTTCCGATGTCTGCACACCAATGCATTGGTGAAAAGGCTTTATCTACCTAGAAGAGATGGCGGACGAGGTCTGTTGAACATCTATAAACTCTGCAGAACCCAGGAGAAAAACTTGAGGCAGCGACTGCTCGAGTCTGAAGATAGCCTGATGAAATTGGTGACAACAGAGGATAAGGGATACACACCTCTGAACCTACAACACAGAGAACTGACATTCGATATCACCACGAGAAGCGAAGATATAAGTATATGACGGGAACAAGCTCTGCACGGCAGATTTCCCAAACACCTTGAGGGGGAAAATGTCGATAAATTAGCTTCTTTGTCATGGTTAATTGCGGGAAAATTGTATCCTGAAACTGAGGGATTCCTGACGGCTATCCAAGACCGAGTCATAAGAACTCGCAACTATGAGAAGCACTGTTTGAAGCTGAACGTGGAGGACAAATGCAGGAAGTGCGGCGCAGTTGGCGAGTCTATCGAACATATAATAGCAGGTTGTCGAGTTCTTGCCGACAACGCATATCTGGGCCGACACAACCAAGTGGCAAAAATTGTTCACCAGCAGTTAGCTCTTAGACATGGTTTTTTGGATACTTGTCCGCCATACTATAAGTATCAACCTGCAGCAGTGTTGGAAACGGACACAGGGGTTCTCTATTGGGACAGACCCATAACAACAGATAGATCAGTGGACTACAATAGACCGGACCTTGTATTCATTGATAAGGATCAGAAGTATGGGGTGATAATTGATGTGGCAGTACCATTGACTCATAACATCGGAAGAACGGAATCGGAAAAAATAACGAAATACGAGAACTTGGCAATTGAGCTGAAGAATATGTGGCAATTGTCGAAAGTCACTATTATACCATTGGTGATTTCGGCTGAGGGAGTCATGTCCAAATCATTCAAGAAAAATCTTCAAAAGATCGAGATATCCCAGAGGATCGCGGTATATGCACAGCAGGCTGTAGCTTTGCAAACCTGTCACATCGTGCGGAAATTCCTGAACTAGTGGGAGGAACTGAAATGTTTTTTCACTGGTTCATAGAAGTAATACCAGCTCGAGCTGAGACCGGGAGACCGATGATGAAGAATAATAATAAATTTATTCTCTTAATTACTGTATAATGCATAGTACATACAATGAAAAGAAAACACGTCACAATTATCACATGGATATCATCTATTCACCCACCAAAATATTCCTTCAAGTTGTATGGCTCAAGTTGTAATAGAAACTTCAATGCTTGATTCCTAAAATTCTTGAATACATTCTCTGATCTGATACATGAAGGTAGAGAATTGTACAATCTCATGCACATGAACTCGCAATTATTTCTACTGAGATTGATGGATATAAATATGGTTGGACATGTACTCTTGTATTGAGTGAAGTATTCGCTGTATTTACGAACAAACAAAAGACATCTGTATATATATAGCCCTGCCACTCTCTTTGAATCTCCCACGGCATGACTCCTTAAACTTCATCCCAAGCATCCTCCGGAGCGCAAGTTTTTGTGTTATGAATATTTTGCCTATGCTGAAACTCCCCAAAACACTATCCCATATGAGAGGATAGAGTGAAAGTTGGCAAAGTAGACCACTCTCAACACATCAGCACCCACATGGGGTCTAAAGGTACACAGGGTGAAAGCAGCTGTTATAAGCCTCCTATTGAGATATTCAACATGGTTATGCCACTTCAGGTTATTGTCCAGGTGTAATCCCAAGAACTTTGTCGATGAGGAGATGCAGACATCAGTGCCGACCAATTTCAGCACATCAGGGAATGGTTGCCTAGACCGGTCAGTGCGAAACAAGACAGATTCCGTCTTGTTCACATTCAGCAGTAATCCGTTCTCCACACCACTGTTTGACTCTGGACAAAGCTTCAGCTGAAGCAATCTGAAGCTGTGGAATACATGGAACATCTATGACTATGTTGGTGTCATCTGCGTACATAATTATTTGCTGGTTGTTGGTGTTTAATACTTCTGGTAGATCATTAATGAAAATCACAAAAAAAGTGGACCCAATATGCTTCCCTGCGGAACCCTCCGTGTGAGACTTTCTTCAGAGGAGGCACAGGTGACCCCATTCACTGATATTTCGACTCTCTGTCTACGATCTGATAAGTAGTTCTGTATCAGCTTCAGCTGATCATTTCTGATTCCATATCGTTCGAGTTTCCGCAGGAGAGTTGTGTGTTCCACGCAATCAAAGGCCTTTGACATGTCAAGAAATATTCCAAGAGGCACATCTCCCGATTCGATGTCATGCAGCACCCTCCCGACCAACTCATAGATGGCAGTATCTGTGCATCTGTTCTGCAAGAACCCATGCTGAGCTTTAGACATCAACTTTCTGAAAAATTTTAGCAGTCTGTTAGCTAATATCTTTTCAAAGATCTTTGAAAATGTGGGGAGAATGCTTATTGGTCGATAGTTATCGCAATCATCGATCTCTCCTTTTTTGTGGATAGGTTTTACAACAGCCAGCTTAAGTGCATGTGGAAACGTACCTTCAGCAAAGCACCTATTGATGATGTTGGTAAGAGGTTGGACTATTGTGTGTATGGACTTTTTTATTATGGTCATTGGTATTCTATCATGTCCACTCGAGGCCTTATTTTCTAGTTGCTTCACAACCGCCAACACCTCTTCCGTCGTTGCTTCAAACATGTAGAAAGACTTGGGACACCTAGTCAGGAGAGATTCAGCACTTCCAGACTGCTCATAGTTGCCCGGGCTCACCTTCCGGATTACATCGATGAAATGTCTATTGAACCTCTGTGCTATGCCTGCTGGGCTACCACTAGGTAGGGTGTTGTTTCCTGAATTCTTATTTCTCAAGGAATTCGTAATTCTTCAGATTGTTCTCGACTCGTTCGTGGATTGCACTATCTTATTACTAATGTAACATTGTTTTTGCCTTCTGAGAGCTTCATCATACTTCTTGTTTGTCCTTCTGTACTGATCCAGAAAGCGGTGATCGATTCTACATAAATCCAGGAGCAGATCAAGCCTTTTCTCCGGACTATAAGTGTGGTTTATCCTGAGGAACCTGTTGCCAGACTTTATAATTTTTTGTGGGAAAGCACTGTTGAATGCTCTAATATAGTGCATATATCGATGTGGTCTACTTGGATTTCTCTAAGGCATTTGATCGAGTACCTATAAAAAGACTTTTAACCAAACTCGAACATCTTGGTATCAGAGGTAAGCTACTGATGTGGATTAGAGCATTTCTTAGTGGCAGAGAATTTTCCGTGTGTGACTCTGACGGTATCTCACGTCCACAACCAGTCGTCAGTGGTGTTCCTCAAGGGTCGGTCCTGGGACCTATCCTGTTCCTGCTGTACACGGCGGATTTACCACTTCTTCTTCAGTCTTCCTGCTCCCAGTTCGCAGATGACACCAAACTTTACAATGACACAGAAAATGGTTCATTAATTCTTCAACGTGATCTGGACATTGTCTCTCAATGGTGTGAAGACTGGCTGCTTCCGCTGAACTTGGATAAGTGTACCATGCTGCATATCGGAAAAAGGAACCCGAGGAAACCTTACACGTTGAATGGAAAAACGTTGTCTACATCCAAAAGCCATGATGACCTGGGTCTGACAATCACGGACGATCTCTCCTGGTCGATGCACGTTCAGAAGATAAGGGACAGGACAAAGAGGGTTATTTACATGATCTCCAAGGCCTACCATGGTTGTGACCCCGAGGTTTGCTGCAGAATCTACCAATCATATGTAAGGCCTATTATGGAGTTTGCGGGACCAGTCTGGTGTCCGAATCTCAAGGGTGACATGGATAAACTGGACAAACTTCAGCGAGCTGTTACTCGTCTCCCATATGGCCTCAATCGCCCCAGTTATGACGAGCGTCTCAAAATATTCGGCTTAACAACTTTCAGGGACCGACGCGAAAGGGGAGACTTGATTGTGACCTACTGAGCTCTGCATGGCAAGTTTGGCACGGATTTGTCATCTCTGTTCCCACTCAATACTGGCAACCTGAGGGGACATTGCTATAAACTACAAAAGGAGGAGTCCAGGACCACCCCACGTCAGATTTTCCTGTCTAACCGAGTGTTCGACGCATGGAACCGTCTGCCTCCCGAGATCGTTGTTGCTTCTTCAGTGAACTCGTTCAAAAATATGTATGACTGCTTATTCGTGAGATGAACTTATTATTTTGCTCTGTGTTTCTTTACAGCGCCATCTAACGCGGAGAATATCAAATAGTACCTACGAATAAGCGGTAGCGTAACTGTAGCGACATCTAGTGGCCTTACTCAAAAGGTGGAAAAGCATTTCCTGTATAAGCAAAATTTTCATCGATGTTTTCAAAGTTTTATTGTATTTTATAATAACCAGATCGTAGACGAATCCATATATGAAGTTTCATAACAAACAGTCCATCGGATCTCGAGTTATAAATGGTGTAACCAACATCTTTCTTTTATATATATGGATATAAGATATATTGAGTATGTACTCCCGGCAAAGTGTTTCTACCGGATAATTCAAAAGTATGGCTTTCCTTGGGGTTTTGTGGTGATTGAGGATATATCTAGGTGCTATTTTATTTTATGCTACTTTATATTATGTGTTCATTGTTCCATTGTCAATTTTATGCGAAAAAGTTTTATTAATGTATATATGAAAAAAATTTTATGAACTATTGTTCTTTACACCCTGGTTCCTCTTTTATCAGTTTACATAGAAGGGTAAAAGTGACGCATGCCTTTTCCGTTTACATAACTGCAAAGAAGGAATATATCATATCAATCCATATTCCATATGATATCTAGTATCGATCTGACGACGGAGAGGAATGTGTCGCTATTTGCCAGATTATTTATTTGTTTACGATCTTTATGAAGAGTTATTATGAAAGGCTATCATTACATCATTAGCTTCTAGGTAAGGAGTTGTTCACGTTCATTGCTGTTTGTGTTTTTAGAGCTTGAAAAGGCTACAATAAAGATGCGAAACGTCGCTCGTCGAAGAATTGGATGCTTTTCTTTCTACCTGTATATTCCGATCCCACAACTCATATCATTATCAATTATTGAAAGGAATACGATTAATTACCAACTATATATTCCCAATAACACTTTAGCATATCATATTTTTCGTAATTTTCATAGATTTTGAATTAACAGGCAGATAAATATTCTAGTATGTTCAAAACTCAGTTCGAGGAAGCTGCAATTATTAATAATTGTTTGACATTACGCATAGACTGTACTTGCTAAGGTAATTTGTTTCATATTCAGGCATGGCAACCCAGATTTTGAAAATACATCTAAAATAATTCGAAAACAGCCACAAAATGAAAATTTTCAAAAAGAAGAAGCAACGATTATATATATTTGAAAAGAGAATTTCATTTCAAACACGAATATGTAAAAAATATAGGGTGGCCCATAAGAAAAACTTCAAGTTTATGTTATAGCTTCAAAACCATATTTTTTAATGAAAAATTAGGAACACCATTGGATTCCTTTCAAAGAAGTGAAGACTGTTTTCACAGAAACAAGAAATATTCAAAAATAAACAAGTTACGGGGATGAGTCAGAAATACACAAAATTGAAAAACAACTTGTATCTTTCGAACAAGTCAAGATATCAATGTGCGGTTTTCGGGATTCATTTTCTCACAAAAATCGTTCTCGTAGCATGTAGGCTAGTTTTTCTCTAACTCCTTCTGAAATTGGTGTTTCCTATCAAAAGTGTCCAATTTGGACCACCCTGTACATAATCATTTGTTTTATCCATAAGTTTGTTATAATCGAAAATCAATGTTTCTTCCCAAACCTGCAAGGATCGATCAAACTTCTGTCGCTACAGTAACGGTAACATTATTATGTTATTATGGATACGTAACTTTTGATAATATGTATACATATTTTTTCATCGTTAGGTATTGAAGCAAATATCACCAGAATCGAAGACTCCTCCTACCTATACATCGAAAAATGTCCGACCAGTATTACGAAGAACATTGGAAGGCAACTCAAATTCTACTAGAATCAAATATACAAACTGAACCATCCCAAGTCGACAGGAGGGAAGAGCGTTGCCTTATCGCTACTCTGTATTTGAAATACATCCTGATAGCCAACCAAATGGTAGAAATAATAGACCAAATCGTACAAATCCAGAGGAGGAAACTGATGAAGAAGCTTTTAGAGGCCATCCTGGGAAGAATTCTGGAGCTGAAGTATGACCTGGTGGAAGCTGATTTGAACGAATGGACTCACTGTGGGGATGTTATGGAATCTTTGGGTCTAAATCCTATCGAGTGCGAATTGAATATTCCTGACTTTTTCAGAGAGCAAAATGAGGATTTTATAAGAAAACAGAAATTATTGAGAAGATTCGAAATCCAGTCGGGTTTGACCCAAAAGGTTGAAGAAAGGACGATACCAATGACTGAAGAACAAGCTATTCTTTGTGTTCAAACCCACGAAAGGGCAAGACAAGGTCAGTAATAATATTTACCATTGATCATAGTTTTCGGAGTATTTCATTATGATTAGTATCTCAGTGTTCTGTATCATGGTTTAATTTGTGTAAAAAAGCTATCCCTATTAATGCTAAGTGCACATGAATTAAGAAAAAATATGAGTTCTACTCACTCTATTTTTCAATAACCTGCGAGTGTTTGTTTAGTATTTAAAAATAACACGTAAATTTAGGAGAGCCGTAGATAACGGGGACAATGCCTGAGTTCTCTCTTAGTTGGAAAATGTCATTGGTTCTATGAAAAACTCTCCAAGTCCAATTCAACCAAGATGCTACAGTTTATTCGAGTATTCGTGAGAATAAAACGAAAACTCAATGCAAATTTTGTACAAATATCGCAAGGCAGTAGTTTTCGAAGATACCGATATAGTTGCATAAAGATTGCGAATAAAAGATATGAACTCTTTGCATCTATGGTGACCATAAGATGTAGCACAGCTGTTTACGAATCAACCGTGACTTTTTTTATGTTGTGGTTTTCACGAAAAGGAATATCCTGTAATGTTCAGAGAACATCGTGAGAACCAAGGGCAAGCAGGCAGGAATTGGTGTTCTTGTTGAATTTATGGAGGTTATATGCCTCGGGGATCACCTCTCGAGGCAATGTGGTTCAAAGCCTCGCTGTTCGTTGGATGAACGAGTCTTTGAAGAGAGATGTTCTGCAGGTCTCCAAAGTGACCACGAAGGGATGTGAAGACCTAAGAGACTGTCAGATGGGGAACGATTGCTGATAATTCAGAAGAGCATCGCCCATGAATATATATAATAATATATCTATAAAATAGAGACAGATTATTTTGCTTCCGGAGTGTTTTACTCTACATCTTCATGCATAAAATGTGGAGGAGAGGTGGGAAGAGGGTGAAATGGAAGACCGGAAATTATCGACCGAACACTGAAACATGGAGTGATCCATTTTACAGCACACAAAGTCGATATGACTGCAATCAATAGGCCTTATGGCCACCAAAGGATGGCAGGCAACTTATTTTTTGTTTTTGAAAAAAAAACAAATCAGTTGGTTTGAATGAAGTCCTTCGCATTTTTAAGGACATGCCGATTGGAAGAATTTTTAGCTAAGAAAAACGTTCATATTCACTCATTCATTTATTACTCTTCCAGCGACGTTTCGGCTGATATGTAGCAATGTAGCCTTTATCAAGCTAAAAATAGACAATGCATTGGGTATACGAATAAAATGGCCAAACAATTGAAAAACTAATGTTACAAATCAAAGATCTTAAATATTTAAACAACACCTGAACAACACCACAAGATCAATCAATTATGATAAGACTCACCTTCAGAATAAACTAGCAGTAAGTACCGGGTTTTTCACTATAATTTGACCCCCCCTTTAACTTTGTTACTAAAGGAGATACAAAAAAATGTTTCATACAAAAATTTCACGAAATCAACTGAGGTTTTTTAATATGACTTCACGAACTGAAATATATACAAGGTGGCGAACATATTGATGGCAACTTCATTTTTTCAAATGGAACACCCTGTATATTTTCCTTTGTTTGGCTAGATCTTTTTCCCCTAATTTCGAATATGTAACATATTATGTTGGTCTATTTCTCTTATTCTGAGCACCACAGAGTTTCAAATTTAAAGAACAACCTGGCAAGCTCAGCAATAACTTTTCAAGTGGCAGGCTGCGATGACTCAAAATGCCCATTTTTGGAGTTATGATAACGTATGTCATATCGTTACTAAGGAGATAACTCCAAAAATGGGCATTTTGAGTAATCGCAGCCTGCCACTTGAAAAGTTATTGCTGAGCTTGCCAGGTTGTTCTTTAAATTTGAAACTCTGTGGTGCTCAGAATAAGAGAGATAGACCAACATATGTTACATATTCGAAATTAGGGGAAAAAGAGCTAGCCAAATATAGGAAAATATACAGGGTGTTCCATTTGAAAAAATGAAGTTGCCATCAATATGTTGGCCACCTTGTATATATTTCAGTTATGCTGAAATGTCTATTTTTTTATTCAAATCTCGAGTAATGCCTTCGATATCTTACATTTACACGCAGAAACGAAAGTATAATTTATTTCGATCATCATGACATTGCCGTATTTTTTATTTCCTAGTTCTTTCTCATCGCAAAACGTTTCCGTACCATTTAATAGTAATTTAAATCATTAAATTACGAAATTCTGACGATCAAAATATAAAATACTCCTTATTCCTGGTGAATTAAAGCATCCTGTAGTCCTGAAGACCTTTAATACGCGCCAGATCGGCCGGCCGACACTAGAGTGGAGCTATTGGAATCGCATCGCAGCTCGTATATAAGAAATTGCATTAGGTCTGTGCCATAAAATAAGAGAAAACGTATGTATGTGTTTTTTAGTTTTCAGTTCATTTCGTACTTTTTTGGTTTGCCACTGTTTGTTTGAAAATTGTGAAAAGGAGCTTTGTTGTTACTGAACTTCATGGTTTCATGTAGTTTTGTCGTATCTGCTTCAGATTTCGAGAAGAAAATTTGAAATCGAATATTTCATAAATACATATCTAGTAAGTAATCTATGGTGAATTGATGCGTTGTTGGTTTGGACATTTCAAATGAAACTCCTGTAGAATATCAAGTGAAGTTCAGATACTATGAGAAAAATAAGTTCCGTACGTCAAAGGATAGGAATTTAGATAATTTTCATTTTACTGACAAACTGATTTTGATTGCATATTTAGGAGGAGTGGAAGAATCTACTGGTCTGAAAGGATTGTTATCTTTATGAAGTTTTCTTAAAGAAAAAAGTTTTGAGATTTGGCAAATCATTAGAGTTGGTTTAAATTTTGGAACATTCTGAAAAAGGCTAATTGTTTTTTTATCTTTGGTATGTTTTAGGAAAATTTCAGAAGGGCCTTTAGAGAATATAAATTTGTTTTGGATTTGTCAGGTGGTAGGCAAGTTGTTGTTTTTCGACATGTATTGGTTTTATGGAATTATGACAATGCTATCTGCGTTATCGAATCGGGGGTAAAATAAATTAATTTATATTGCTTTTTATTGATTGATTAGACTTATTTCCATGATTCAGGTATATTATAATTTTGCTTTTGTGTTTTGATAAATAAAGGCTTTCAATTCCCCATTTTGAGTTAGAAATTTTCTATTGATCATGTTATTTTCGGGTATTTCTGTCAATTTATATCAAACTCTGGATATGATCCTAAAGTCAACCGGTGGCGGCTTGTCCTGTGATGCAGGTGAGGCAGTGCCTCACCAAAATGACACCAATAAACGTCGAAAATCACACGTATAAATATATATTATTAATTATTTTATTTTTTATTATCTGCTTCCATACGCATCCATATCGTAATTTCTCTTCATTACATAACAATAAAATACAGCCTTGGGTCTACGTTTCCATATCTCATGATTTCTGTGAACCGATCTCACTTCTTCACCTCCCAGTAAACGGCAGAGGCTGGCCTCGCACTTCCTCTTTTACCGCGTTATTCTACATCATAGGGAACGGACGGCAGGCGAGAAGACCGCACGCCTACACGCCACATGTTCCGTTGAGTCTGAGGCTAGCCTCTCGATTCTAAATATTCCCTCGCGAAGAGCAACCTGCAATTATTCGGCTCTATTCTGATTAATCGGTAATTATGGTCAGTTTTCAAATTGGGTTGGATTTGTAAGAATAGTTTTAACTGTTTTTCGAGTAGGGTTAGGCTGTGTCAGTTTTCGTACGATATCTTTCGAAAAGTCTTTTGATTTTATTACTGAATTCATTTTCCATCGGAGAACCGAAGGTGAATTGGATTTAGCGGGACCGAGTGGGTCGTCAGAAATTCCCCAGTGGAATGTAAACACTCCAAATACTTGTGTTTTTTTTTTAATTTTCAGCTTATCAGCAAAGTTTTTGGAGTAATCCTTATGAGGATAAATCAGATATAGTTCGAGAAGTATAGCGATCTATTCCAGATTTGAGTGGAAGTCTTGTGAATAATACGCAACTGACGAAGAGAAGAGTTAACTAGAATCAGTCATTTATAGGTATTGTTATGATTCCTATTATGTCTTCGTTATCTAAATATTAATAAATTTGGAATCAAACAAATTAATAAAACAATAAATTTCAATTTTGCCCGGTAAACTATCTTTCTCTTGAGGATCCAATTCAAAATGAAAAATTTAGATTTAATTGAACTTTAATTCTGATATCAACTTCTTAAAAATATTCTAATTCAGATAAAACAAACAACCTATTCTAATTCTGTAAGATAAAATTGAACTCACTTATATCTAAATAATTGTCCATTCACTATATTCCTGTTTTTTCAATTCTCTTCTTGACTTTTCTTTCTGGTTTTTCCTAATTTATCTTCTTGACTTTTCTTCCTGATTTTCAATTTATCTTCTTGGCTTTTCTTTCTGATTTCTCCTAATTTAACTTCTTGACTTTTCTTTAAGATTTCTCCATTCAATTTCTTGACTTTTCTTTCTGATTTCCCCATTCAATTTAACTTCTTGACTTTTCTTCTGATTTCCTCATTCAATTTAACTTCTTGACTTTTCTTCTCATTTCCCCATTCAATTTAAATTCTTGACTTTTCTTCTCATTTCCACATTCCATTCCTTTTTTCCATCTCCCTGGTTTCCATCCTTCAAACTCCTTCGACATCCTTGATTTTCCTAATCTAATTATAACTATTCACTGAATCCTAAATCTATATACAAACTTCAAAATGAATTTATCTAAATCTTTCAATTTTAATTTGGCCTCAATAGATCGGAATGAATTTTGAATTTTAATAGTATATTCTAAAACTAGTTGCAGAATGGGCTCCTATTCCAATACGAATGCAAAATTCGAAAACGAGCGACGAAGGAGCGAGTTTTCGAACGCATGAGTATTGGAATTGCATTCTGCAACGTGTATTAGACGATATTTTCTCTATTTCTCTCAAATTTTGTGAAATTCAATGAAAAAATTCAAATTATAGGTCCTAGTGACTTTCATATTGTATCTTGGCAGTTGGTGTAAATGTTAGGAAACACGAAAATTGACATTTCCAAATTGACGTCTGCTGAAATTTAAAAGGATCGGAAGTCATTGCTGACAACCACAAAACGAAAAATGTTACTAAAAACGATGCTGTAATGAATTCATTACAGCACTGTTTTTAGTACTGTAATGAAGTCATTACGATACTGAAATAGAGAAAATGATATTTTGAACCATAACAGTATATGTATAAATACCATCAGTGCCATGAAGTAGAAAATCTCATTACTTACGTCAGTTACGAAATGTAAAAGTGGTTGCTCTTGCAATGATATATCATATATCCGCCTAAATGAATGGTACTGGGTGTTCGTTTGAAGCGGTCTGTTCTAATGATAACTCCTTCATATTAGTTCATTGCTTAGTGCCAAATTAGTATTTCTCTTTATCGGCATCAAAATTTTTAGTTTATCCGGCGTTGCAATTTTCTTGTAAAGGAAGTTCTTAACAAGGTTCGAAAATTGAAATATTTCAACAAGGATGCATATTTTTATCAAATGTCAAATTATTTCTTAAACACACCCTTTAAAATGTTTAGTTTCCGAGTACGATACTTATTCATCACTGGAAGTAAGTAAATACTTTACAATGCAAAATGTTCCTGGAAAAAGATGACCTTGATTATGCAAGCGATAAAGAATTATTCTAATCATCATTTGGCAGCAGCCTTTTTCTCGGCAACGCCACGACAAGGAATCTCTGATGGAATATCATTTATGTGGTATTGGCACTTCATGACTTCATGTCACTGTTCAGCCCTGTCTTCATAACTGGTATTCATACAGTGTTAGCCGTGGGATTGTTGTTCTGTATTATTTTCATATTATTCATTGATATACTTTGAAAATAAGTTCAAATATGAGCATTTGGTGTGAAACCAAATATTTTCGGTATTTTTTTCACTTTGTAGGTTTATCATATTGAACGAAAAGCACGTTTCTGCTCCTAAGTAATATGTATTTGATTAATGCGGTCGTTAGTTTGAATAATTACACGGAAAGAAATCTATTCTCGTACCAAGTGGATAATATTTGATTGAAGTAAATGATAGATTCATATATGAGCAAGAATAAGATTTAGTCGATTCAAGTATACCTTATTCTCCGAATTCAAATAAAATAATTCTTTCGACTAAGTATATCATATACTTGAATTTAATAAATCACGTATTATTGATTCAAGAATATTCATATATTCCTTGTGAGTAAAATGAGAATTTTGAAATGAGTATTCGAAATATTTCATCTAAGGGAAACATAATCTCAAATGGAATTATTGTACATCTTAATCTCAGTAGTTTCTTGGTTCGAAGCAAAGATACCAAATACTTGAATGAACTCAATAATTTCACTCAATCCAACATCAGAAAATTGTTAAATTGAGTATATCATATTTTCAAATCAAATTTCATTCAATAATGGTTTTGAGTAAATATTAACTTCAGATTTAGTTTTCGGTGTACTTACAAGAAGTAAATACCTGTTTGGTCAAAACCATTTATATTCTCACTCTGAACCAATGAGAATTCTGAATATTCAGTTTCAGTATATAATATTCTCAAGATGAATAATGAGATTTATTTTATGCTTGTTTTGACAAATAATGAAATTATTTGAAATACGATAATCGTTTAACATTGCTGTGATTTCAGGATGAGGATTATATTCATAAAACGAGGCTTATAAGAATTGAAAACAAATTTATTATACTTCTGAAATAATTATAAACAAACAAAAGTCTGAAAGTGATCACTGAAAACAAATAGAGAAAATGCTAAATTCAACATATAATCAACTGGACTAGGTACAAATAAACCCAATAATAACTGATGTGAAAAAATAAGTACCTACCACAAATAAAAACTCTATCCTATAAGACAAATCATAATCCTAAAAATATTATCACATATAAATAAGTATACAATCAAGAACAGAAGAAATATCAGAAGAACCACAAATAAAAAAATTATATATGTACACATCGCAGTATAATCACATAAAGGTACTGGCACTGAACGGGATAATTAACATTCAAAACGTGAAACAATTTGAAAATAATTTTGAATGCCTTGAGTGCAGAGGAGAACTGTTTTCAACAATAATCAAAAAGCTTTTCGGTTCTAATAGAAACTGTCCCAAAACCAACAAATAGGGCGGCACCGTTCCTCTCCATTGTATTGTTTTCTGCCTCTGCTCTTGGATAATATTTTCCATATCTCCAAACCTCTGCAAGAAAAATGCTTATAAATTCTGTATCCTCTGAATTATTATCCGCATTCTATAATAAGTGATATGATGAGCTATTCCCCCCAAAAAAGATACAACAGTACTGTACGAGACCATTTCAATCTAATAATTCAAAATTCGTGAGTTACATAAGAAAATATGGTATAACTGGTTGATTATCGCTCTTTTTTTTATTCAACGATGCTAGTACAGTATTGTGTAATTCGAAAAATCATTTTTAGAAGTAGTAAAAGCGAATTCATTTGATAAAAATAAAAAATATTTCACTAGCTTCAGAATTCATCTCTTCAATTTTCCTTGAAATCAGTTTTCATTCCTAAGGTAGGTATGAGATCATGATCATTGAGATTTTTCAAGAGCTCTAAGGAAATATCTTGTTCTGAAAAATTGATAATCCCAATGTAATAGGATTATTGAAAATGAATGTTCTTAGACATGTAAGAGATGCGCACTTAGAGTATTTCAAGTATTAAATTTATCGAAAAAGAAAACAGCTTGGTGATTCAGAACGTATAAGATTCAAAGAAGAAATTATGTTTTTTTTTTAAATCTCAATATAAATTTAAATCAATACATAGCTAACATATCTTACCTTGAAATAGCTTGCTAACACTGCCCGAGCATCCCTATTGTCCCAATAATTTTTCCACATTTCACTAAAAATTGGTAAACTTTCTTCAACACACTGAACTTGGACGAAAGACGCGATATGAACAAATCGAATCAAGATCGAGAGTGATATCCCCTTTTGGGCACTGAATAGAGGGCGCTTTTTAGTATATTGTTGAATAATTTACTTGGATCTAGTGGATTGATAATTCATATACTTGGATTACGATAAAACCTAACTACCGGAAGGAGAATTGGCGTATTATAGTTTATCGCTGAATAATATCTTACTCGGACCAAGTGAATGAAAATTTTGTCATGATTAGTAATATATAGTTTCATTTGAATTTTTAGTTATATAGAATTGTTCTACTTTTTTTTTTCAAAATTTTGGAATTTCTGAATGTTCCAGATTTGATGATTTCTGTTTACATCTTTCAGGAAACATTTTTAGGATACTTTGATATTTACCCTTATGAAAATTTAATCTAAACGAAATATTTCATACTACATACTTATATGTAGAAGAATATGGAAAAATTAGATACATTCTCTTCAATAAAAATTCATTAAAAATCAAGTTGGCTCTGAAATAACCTTGAAAAGGTTAAGGTGAAAACAAGATGTGATATCTAATAATTTTCACTTGAAACATATTCTTCTATAGTTGATAGTTTTTGAGATAATTCACAGTATCAAGTTTAATGCCTATATCATGAAATCGAAGTCAAAATCAACAAGTAAGGGTGCTATAGAGCCCTTATTAATACTAGGCCCTTTCTGGGGTTGTAACATCCTCGAACGATTTCGACACCACATTCAATACCAATACTTTATTTGCATAAATACAGAAGTAAAGAGGTTTGGCATTGTTAACCCAAAGACCGTATATTGTCGAATAATTCACTTGGATCTAGTGGATGGCGAAATTTATATACTTGGATTACGATGAAACTGCTCTCAAACGGATCACGGTTCCTCTTATTCATGCATGTTGCCTAACTACCGGAAGAAGAATTGGCATCTTAGTATATTCTGAAAATTACACTTGGATCGAGTGAATGCATGTCATTTCACTTAAATTTACAAATACGATGAATTTTTCAACAACTTCTTTCTTTCCTTCTCAAAATTATGGAATTACACTAAGAGAAATGTTTTACAGAGTGTAATAGATTTGGTGATTTTTTTTTCTATAATGTTTCATCACATTATTTTATTATAAATCGATTTGTGAAAAGTACCTAATTGAAAATTTCTTTCAAAATATATTTTCACAATATTTTTATGATTTCAACTTCATATTTCAATCCATACAATGTATATATGTATTTTAAAAGGAGAGTCTATCTATCTCAATGGTAACTTTTTTCAGATTTCTAACTTATCGTATACATATAATCTGAAATCTGAACGTTATCCTAGCAATATTTTATTTTCGATTTTATTCCATTTGGCGAAATATTCTCGAATCATTATTGATTGATTAATTAATTATTCAATTCATAATTTTATGTCAATTCATTATTTCATGTCAATCGAAATTATTGTTTCAAGAAAACCAATTTCTTGAATATAACACATGGAATGAGGATATTCCAATTCTCGAACTGAGAATATTATATTTTCGAAGTCAAGATATCATATAGTTACCTGAAATATAGAAGTACTCTCGAATTGATAAAAGTGAATAGTTTGGATTGAATAAATAATATACTCCGATGGAGAATTTCATTCTTCAATCAAGTATATGTTTTTTGAGTAAAATAAATTCATTCCAAGTATACAAAATTTCCCTTTTTACTTGTTTTGATTCTATATATACTTGAAACAACTCTAATATTTCAAGAATATTTGGATTCTTGATTTGAGGATAGATTTCTTTCCGTGTACATCACATTCAATTCCAAATTTATTATTGTTCATTTGTAATCATTATTTGAATTGAATTTTCATCAAGTGAAGAATTTTTGGTCTCATAGTATTTTGAAATATGTATATGATGAAATATTTGATTTTACACCAAGTATGCCAAACATCGCTCTAAAAATATTGCCCGTTCAGTGATAACTTTAGTGGAATTGTAAAAACACCATAGAGCAATATCTTGGAACTGCAGCAATCGTTTCATGCTACCGATCGCAGAGATTGTATTGACCTACGAGAGATAAATTTCTAATACGATGCAGAAACTCAAGTAGAGTAGAGAAGAATAACGGGAAATAATCTCATTCTCATTCATATCTCACAACTCATATTCAATAATTCATTCACAGGACGGTTGAGGGCGCAGTATATGAAACAGATGAAACAAATGAAGGAAAACTTAAAACAGCCCTTCTCTTCCCATTCTGATTCAGCAGACGTTGTTTCTTCTCGTCTACTGGCGGCTATACGGATTCAGAGACATTGGAGAGGTTTCATCGCAAGAAGAGCAATGCGCAAAACTAAAATTCAGGAGATGATGATTCTAGGTACGTACAATAAGCCACTGGCATTTTTCTTCTCGGTCAATATCTTTCGTCATGGATTACTTTATCATACTCAATGACCACTTGCAAGAGTTGTAAGCTGAACAAGCACATTCTGCACATTTAAGCTATTACCTTTTTCTTTTAATTTCTTAAATTTTGCTCACCATGTGAAAGAGTTTATCTTATGAGAATAAACGATATTATTGAAAATAATTCAATACGTCTGCCCAATTAGGCTGAAATTTCGCATATAAATGAATGCAATAGATGAGATAAGATGATTTGTGCTTGCTACAATTTTATCTCGCCTTGTATTCCTCACGTCATACAAACTTTTTCCAATTGGGAATTCACTAGTTTGAGCCAGTATATAAAACACAAGAAAACTTACAATTGTCATTACTAACAACCGTTTGTTTTCCAGGAATGATTCCTAGCGTGAGTTATACAGATGAAGAAATCGAAGAAGACATGTTCAATAAGGAAAGGCGCAGAAATTTACGAAAGCAATGTCAGGACAATTATAATCAAACTTTAACAAATATCCGAACCAAATTGGAGAAGGAACAGAAAGGAGTGATTCTAGAACAATTGAGTGACCAAGTGAGAGTATGGATTCAGGAATATAATCAGCATACTGGAAGAATACCCGAGATAACTGGCTCTGAGCGCACTACTTCCAGATTACAGATGAGTCGTCAGGGTAAAATCATTTTTCGAGTCAGAGTTACAGCTGTGTGCTGAAAATATTGATTTTTAATGTCGTTCGTGAAGTTGTCATTTCCTAATAATCGGTCAACTGACGCCGATGGTATGTGTACTTTGAATTGATCATTCAGGGCCAATTGATTTGTTCTTTGTTAAGCTGAGCTCTACATCCGATTATATCTGTATTTAAACGATATATTTCTCTCTTCAAAACAAGTTCATTCTTCGATTTTTCTGAAGATTAGTTTGTAAACACTAATAAATGGTTCACATTTTCCTCGATAACCCAAAACTATCTCATAAAGAAAGGTCTTTCATTCAATGTTCAGCTATATCAACCTATTTTGAATTCAGAACAATAATATTCTATGAATATTTCACAGAGCTACTGATGGGGACGTTGCCAGCTTGTTGATTTTTCGGAATTGAGCGAGTGGATACGGACACAGAACATCCATTAAATGCGGATACTGATATACAATCACGTGACAGAAACAGAGCTAGAGGAAAGGGTCAACAGATGAAATTATTGAATGCCAACGGACCAAGCGGACAGAAAAGAGTTAATGGATAATTCTATCTGTTGACACTTTCCTCTCCGTTTATACTCCGAAGTCCCGTGATTGCATATCCATATCCGTATTTATTAGATGTTCTGTGTCCGTATCTACTCCGGATAGGCCAAATATTAAATAAATGTAACAATTTGAATTTTGAACTTTTCTCAAATTAAGCATCTTATTAAATAAATGCAATAAATCAAAATAGCAAGAAAGAAATATTCATAAATATACTAAGAGTAGTCCAAAACATAATCCTAACCAATTTTGCGCATTTTTTCTATTATTATCATTAATAAAATATTGAAATTCGAATTAGCGCCATGATGACATAGCTATCCTCGAAACCTCATTGGACACTGCCGTGATGACGTACACATCCATGACCAATCTAATTTGTGATGAAAGCTATCAAGAAGGCGTAGTTGCTGCTAACTCTATTTTGTCGTCTGAAATAGGAGAAATAAAACCACAGAAACTTATTAAGCATACATTGCTTCTTGATAAATTCGATGGGTATCACCATAACCTCTTCAATCCAACAGCCATCGTTGTGATCACAGAATTAGAACCATGATAAGAACGAATCTTCCGTGATAGAGAAGAACGGATAGTTAGGAGGATGGCGACCTGGCAACGCTGTACTGTTCCAACCAATCAAATTATGATTTATATTCATTTATACTCGTTTGAATTTGACGTTCGTTTCGGTATTTTCAATAATTTTTTTCTAGAAAAATAGACAACAGAAAAAATAAATTGTTACGAAATGATTTTTTCTGAAAATCACTGGAAACGCCTATTGTGTTCAACAAATGTTGCTTCGCCAACCTCGGTGTGTAACCCACCTTATCACTAGAGAGAGCACCCTATTACACGCAAATACTATTCAACCCAACTTCTTGAATATTTCAACACTCGGTATCTTTGAAATGAATCGTTTACGAGCCTATATCGATATAAAATTCTCTTTTTGAAATCATTTTCATCGACTGTCAAACCCCAGTACCTGCATCTAGGAGCATAGAATAACTGGAGGGAAGGCTTCATACGCTCGACAGATCATTTTGAACTGCCAATAACGGCGGAGGTTAGAGTTTCGTGTGACGCCCGATAGATAACGCTGAGATCCTGTATTCAGTAACATGTCAGATATTTTGTTCTATGGCGCTACAATTGCAAAGAATATAATGTGGCTGTCATTGTTATTGATACATTTATGCTTCTTTTCAATTGAAAATGGCCATAAATCATAACATAGACAATATTGATGACATAAAATCGCTTTATTCTAATCAACTTTTTATGCGCAATTTTATAGGAAGTCCGTGATCGGTAATAAATTTGTCAAAACAATATCCTTATCGGAAAAAGCGAACATTCAGGTAAGTATTATTATTATTATACGGGAAGACTGAGGTTTTATCTGTTCTCGTGTATTATACGCAGAATTGTATGGTACCCCGTTTACATTCCCTCTGCTAACACTTAGATTCGGAGCGGGAAACAGATTTTTCTTCCTATATTCAATCTGATCCTTATAGCCATTTATTTACACGTGCTATTTGCATTATATTATCGGATTTACGAAAAAAAGTATGTATTGCTTTCTTTCAAAAGAATATATATTATGATATAGTAATAAATGGGACCTAATAAGTAATAACAACGAATAACCATTAGATAATTTTATTAAGGATAGCCATGTTGTAGGAAGAAACGACGTTGTCGCCATCTCGTGACCTTGCGGCGAACTGACAAGTTCGGACGTTTTTGGCAGTTCATTTTCATAGGGGAGCCTTCTCTCCAGTTATTCTATGCTCCTAGACCTGCATAGTGGATATTTTTCATTTCAATTTTTTCCCCGATGTTTAATATATTAGTCCAAATTTCTAGGAACGGATAGTGAAATCAGTAAATCAAGCCAACAGAATTCAGGTGAATCTAAATCAAAAAGGGAGGGCAGTGTCAAATCGAAGTCTTCTCCCAACGAACCAGAAGAAAGCAATATCATCCAATCTAAAATTCTTTCATCGATATTTCTTTCCGAGATAAACGCACGGAGAGACGAATACAATGATATATGGAGAGATATGGAGGGTTCTGCAAATTACTGTCAAAGTTTCAATAAAAACTTCATTATCCAAGATGAAGTAGGCAATTTAGAAAATCGTCTAAGAAAGGTGGTGGATGAAATAATGAAGTCGGAATTACAGCTCCTTCAGGTGAGACAAGAATTTCCACACCTATACTAGAAAATATTGAGAATGGTTGTGCCATTGTGCATGTAGCGTTTTCAGCTCATTCAGTATTTGCTCGTTATCATATCCAAAGACATAAGCGTGGCCGCGTGAATTTGGCGAAAAAATGTCGGCACAAATTCTGAAATAATCCCCAATATTTAGTGCCTAATTTGTGCCGTTTAGATCAATTTCAGCGCCATTAGGTATAGTTTTCAAGTTATTCGAGTTTGATGTTTTTAGTGCTATCTTCGCACTTGGCACCAACATTTTCTGATTTCGAAAAAAATGTTATGCCAATATTTAGTACTCAATTCGTGCCAATTTGTGCTGTTTGAATGATTTAATTATCTTGGTACTTGCTTCACAGTAAGCACCAACATATTCCAACTTTAATAAAATATTGCTGCCAATATTTTGTGCCCAATTTGTGCCCAATTTGTGCCCATTTGTGCCGTTTGAATGACATCTCTACCATTTGAGGTTTTTGAGATTATAGGCCGTATTTATAACAAGAAGCCTTACCTTTTACTCTCAAAAAATGAAGCAATTCCTCCAAGGTATATACGGCTACAAACAGCGTCTGATCCAGAGTGGGCGGCTGACACCCCAAACTCACCAAGACGTCTAGCCAACGTGGTGTTTTACGGCTAAATACCCCCTATGACCATGCCAGATGTAAAAACTGAACTACCCCAGGCGAGTAGAAAAGTACTTTCAGAATCTCGCACTGACAACCAGTCAGTCTGCCCCAAGGATTCTGGGGGGGCAAACATATGGCAATGAGTACCAAGAGTACCAAGAACAAAATACTGCATATTGCAACCTACAATACCAGATCACTGTCAACGGATGAAAGGTTGATGGAGCTGGAAGGCGAGTTGGAAAACATAAAATGGGACATTGTCAGACTGAGTGAGGTAAGAGGGCGAGGCGAACAGCTCATGGAACTCAAATCTGGGCACATGCTGTATAGCGTGGGTGAAGAGGAGAGATCCTTGGGAGGAACAGGATTTCTCATACACAAGCGGTTGAAATCGAGCATCGTGTCTCTAAGTACAATATCAACACGAGTTATCTGTCTGATTCTAAAACTCAACTCCAGATACAACATTAAGCTCATTCAAGTGTACGCGCCCACAACAGATCATGACGATGAAGAGATAGACCTGTTCTATGAGGACATAAATACTGCTCTTAATGAACAACCAGAGCACTTCACTCTATTGTGCGGTGATTTCAATGCCAAAATGGGTAGAAAGACCAACCAAAGTGAGGAAGCACTTGGAAACTTTGGCTTGGAGGGCAGAAATGATCGAGGAGAAACATTGCTTAGTTTTCTACTACAAAATAATCTATTCCAAATGAATAGCTTCTTCTACAAAAGACCAAATAGAAGATGGACGTGGAAAAGCCCCGATGGTAAAACAAGAAACGAAATAGACTTTATCATCACGGATAGAAAACACATAGTAAAAGACGTGACTGTCCTAAATAGGTTTGCTACTGGGAGCGACCACAGGCTTGTTCGAGCAAAGGTAGCTGTTGACATTGGAAAAGAACGACAGAAAATGATTCAGAAAAGTAGGAGACCAAATTTGTCAATAAATCCAGCAGATATATATAACTACGAACAATGGATCACTGGTAAATTAACCAATGCTGAAATAGATCACACCATTTGTAATGACATCAACCAACTGAACAATATCATCACAACCACAATAACTGAAGCCCAAACTCGGCACTGCTCCAAAAATCAAAAGGAAGAAAAACTGAGCAAGGAGACCGAACAACTCATAGAAAAAAGAAGGGATATGAGGTCCAGGAACTCAACATCTGAAGAAGAATTAAGAGAAATAAATAAACAAATTTCAAAAGGCATCCGACGCGACGTAAGAGCTTTTAGACACAATCAAATCGAAGATGCCATAGAAAATAACAAGGCTATGAGAGTTTTACATAGAAAGCTTAACAATGGAGTTAAACAAATAATAAAACTTAAAGATTCACATGGACACACAACAACAAACAGAAAAGATATTTTGAATATAGTAGAGGAGTTTTATGGGATGCCATATAGAAGCCAAAGTAATGTGAATCTACATCCAGAATCTGACATACTAACCCATAAAAAAGGTGTAGTTAATCAAGGCTCAGAACTACTGTTAGAAATATCACTGGATGAGATTGAACTGGCCCTAAAAAAGATGAAGAATCAAAAATCGCCCGGAGAGGACTGCGTAATTTCCGACGCAATAAAAATTGGTGGTAGGGGAGCGAGGGGCTTGTTGTAACAGGGGCAAGTAGTAACAGGCTCTTTTCAATAGGATCTTAAATTTTATTGGCGTATTTCTTTGACTCGATTTTACCAATAAACCACACCGCATAATGTTGCCATATCAAGTATCCTGTCAGCCTGCGAAGTGATCGGAAGTGTGCTCGTGCTTCATTTTTGCCATGTAATATAAAATTGTACTGTCGTAAAATTTTGGTTTGCATTAATATTATCGACTAATTTCAAACTTTCTGTATCCTATCTTCACTCAAATTTATTAATCTCTGATAATGTGTAACAGTTTTTAAGATTGCTAAATTGTTTAAATAGTTATCTTGATGAATGTTAAAAATCATACCATGGGGTTAGTTGTAACAAAATCCTGGGGCTTGTTGTAACGTGTTACAACATGCCCCAAGTTATGATGAGGGTGTATAAAGTGGAAAAAGATGACAAAATCAAACGAAAAGGTAAAGGGAAGGGAACAGGCAAAGGTAAATCAACCAAAGATAAAACCGGAGTAGACAGAGCTAAAAAAAAGATTTTATGTTCAGATTCAGAATCTGAATCAGAAGTGATGGTGAAGCTTACACAGATTCAAATAAGGAAGACTGGTTGAGTGTATCATTTGTAAGATATGTGGGCATAATTGAGATGTGTTACAGGAGACACAATATCTTTTATTCGTATTAATTGTAGCTCCGATGGAGCGTGAATTGAATTATGATGATACCCGCCGAATGTTGATTCTTGTATGTGCAAAACTTTGTTTGGTAGATATCAAAAGGAGATAATTACGAAGCATACCTCAGTTATGAATAATTTCATTACTTTTTCTGTGATTTAAAAGTGCCATGATGGTTATAAGGAGTGTTCGTCTGAATGAAACTGTTAATTACTGAATTTTTAGGTGTTGATTACTAAAAAAGTGTATTCAAGTTGATTTTCGATAAGAATTACATAATACCTACTTTAGAAAGATGTTAATTCCGTTAAAAATATACAAAAATATATGATCAGAGGTATTATTGTTGTCTTATTTTGTCGTTACTACTTGCCCCGGTAGACGTTACAACTTGCCCCAAGCACGAGGTAAGTTGTAACACCGCACTTCTTCTAGAAAATAATTGATTATGAAATAATGAACAATAGTTTTGGTAATATTTTCACTTGATTTGGTAGAGGAAGAGTTACAGCATCCATCCATCTTCATTCGGTAGCAATTTGATCAATGGATCTCAAGATATATTAGTTTTCATGAAAACTGTTACAACAAGCCCCTCGCTCCCCTACTTGTTTGCTCCAAAAAATCAAATATCTCTTCAACCTCTGTCTCTTCAATAGTACGATACCAGAAAAATGGTACAACACAATCGTTGTACTAATCCACAAGAAAGGAGACATCTCGGATCTAGAAAATTACAGGCCGATAAGTTTACTTAGCCACCTTTATAAGTTGTTTACTAGAATAATTGCCACACGACTTGAAAAGAAGTTAGACTTTGTCCAGCCGGTGGAACAGGCCGGTTTTCGAAGGGGATTTGGAACCAATGATCACCTCCAAAGCGTCAAAACAGTGATTGAAAAGACCATCGAATATGGCAGACCCCTTGTTCTTGCCTTTGTAGACTTCCATAAAGCCTTCGACACTGTGGAGCTAGATGCAGTGTTGCAGTCCCTCGAAGCATGTCGTATTGACTATCGCTACACCAAACTAATTTGCAATATATATAAAAATGGTACTCTTATGGTGAAATTACATGAGAACACGAATCCTATAAGGGTTGAGAGAGGAGTACGCCAGGGAGATACGATGCCTCCAAAACTTTTCATTACCGTCCTAGAGTATGCGTTCAGAAAGCTAAATTGGGACCAAAAAGGTCTAAATATAGACGGCCAAAATCTGTCAAACTTACGTTTTACAGATGACATCATCTCACTGGCTGACAACTTGGAAGATATAAGAGTAATGTTACAGGAACTTCAGGAGGTCTGTGCAACAGTAGGTTTAAAAATGAACATTAAGAAAACAAAATTTATGACAAACCTCGTCCCTAGCCAAAACATAACCATTGGAAACTCTGTGGTGGAATGGGTCGATAGATACACATATTTGGGCCACGATATCAGCATATCCAAAGCCAATCAAACATGCGAGATAAACAGAAGAATTATACTCTCCTGGGCGGCTTACGGCAAACTAAGGGAAATTTTCAAGAGCCACCTTCCAATATGTTTGAAGAGAAAGGTTTTCGACCAGTGCGTCCTACTTACGGTGCCGAGACCCTAACCCTCACAAACGCTTCTGCTAAGAAACTTAGAGTAACACAGCGCAGAATGGAAAGGTCGATGCTTGGAGTCTCGCCACGTGACCACATTAGAAAATGAAGAATTACGCAGAAGAACAGGCGTGACTGATGTGGTAATTCATGTGGCCAAACTCAAGTGGAAGTGGGCGGGACATGTGGCCCGCATGCAGGATGACAGGTGGACAAGGCGATTACTTGAATGGAGACCTAGATCCGATAGAAGGAATAGAGGAAGACCACCAACCCACTGGACAGACGACATCACCAAGATCACGAAAAACTGGATTCGTAGCGCTCAGAACAGGAAAGAGTGGACACAACTAGGGGAGGCCTATGTTCAGCAGTGGACGCAAAAGGGCTGATTGATGATGATGATGATGATGATGATATACCTACATAAAAAGAATTGAAGGAAAAGGTTTTGCTTCGAGGAGTTTGCTATGAAGTAATAGTATATTTCATTACTAGTCCAGAAAGTAAGCTTTTTCCGTGCGCGCGAGTTATAATTATCAAGGCTGGAAAAGCGTTTTTTTTTAATTTCGAACAGATTACAATGTCAAGACTGATAAAAAATGAATGATACAATAATATATATAAGCTCGGTCTTCTTTCTCGGATTCCGGAAAGTAGCGCTTCTCATGGCTCTCCGACGAAGTTCATCGTGCCCGGGAATATAACTCCTTCATCCCCAGAAAGGTGCTCACATCGTGAAGAATGGAACTGCTCGTGGTTGGGATTCTTGGCTCTCTGGTTGATTTCTTGGAACCGGGGACTTCAGCCATAATATGATTTTACTCGAACCAAAATAGGAGATAACTATGAAAAACAGAAAATAAGTAATAGAATAGATATTAAGATTTCATGGAATGATTTGGTGCTCTCTTGTTTTTCCATTAAGGGTTGAATTTCCTCTTGTTCAGTTGGTGTATTTGATCCAGTGAAAAATCATATTCTGAATGCAGTAGGGGTTGTTGCATTCAGATCAGCAGCAATTTGGGGAAGATACATTGGTTCTCCCTTCAGGATTTCCTCGTCGTTATAGAATTCTTCTTCTGAGCTTTGGAAGTGGCATCCCTTCGGAACGTTTATCAAGAAGTTTCCCTTCAATGTGCTGACATCAGTTCTTCTACATACTGTGCGGATTTTTATTCCACTCGGAGCTATCATGATGAATCTACCATTGCCAATTTGCTGGAGATGCAACAGCTGGAACAAGCAATCTTCTACCTCTGAGCCATCATTATCGTTTTCGCAGTAATATAGTGGGTGTAAATCAACACAAGGCGAAGAGGCGTATTGATACCATTTTTCATTGCTTGTCAGATAGCTATTTTTGGGAATAAGAGTAGTGTTGTTGACAGTTCGGTTTGAAAATAAATGGTAATGAGAAAAAAGGTTCAGGGTGACCAATAGGAAAATGAAGAATGAAAACAATTCTGAATTCGAAGAAATATGCATCTACTTTTATCAATTCATAAAATCTGTGATATTCTTTATCGTCCGTGAATGTCAAGTTATTTGAAGAGTATGAATTTTTTATTTCTGTGATTATTGAATTCAATAGAAGAGTCCCTTCATGCTGGCCAACTGTTAAAAAATAGCTAAAAATCACTTCTCTTTTTTTCGCAGTGATTCAACTCTTACCTGAAAGCTTTAATCCTAATGAATATATCCTAAAAATATTAGATGTCACGAAAGTCTCCTTCAGGGCCTCTATTCTTGAAAACCAGGGAGTAGAACGATCGAGAGAACGGTGACGTGGCCCTACTAATCTGTAGGGCGACGTCGCCGTTGTCTCGATCGTTCTACTCCCTGGTTTTCAAGAATAAAGGCCCAGGAGTCATAATTTCTTCTTTTCTTATGTTTCCATCAATGCTTCTTTGCTATGAATCTATGAATAAGATATCCCCTCCAAAATTGTGGACATTTCGAAATCTAAATCATTTAATGAAACGTCTCATTTTTGACAATTTACACAGTATTCAAGGCAAAGCCAACGCAAAATCTTCAGCCAAATTCTCATAAAGGATCGTAAAATTCAAATTCTTCATAGAAAATTTAAGGCGGGGATATCTTATTTATAGATACATAGCAAAGAAGCATTGATGAAAACATAAGAAAAGAAGAAATCATGACTTCTGAAGGAGACTTTCGTGACATCTAATATTTTTAGGATATATTTATTAGGATTAAAGTTTTCAGGTAAGAGTTGAATCATCGCGGAAAAAAGGGAAGTGATTTTTAGCTATTTTTAGTTGGCCAGCATAAAGGGACTCTTCTATTCTGAAAATTTAATTTTGCTATGATGTAATATTCCAAGTCTTGAAAAATTAAAAGCATTTTCGATTTCATTGATTAAATCTACAATAATATTGACCGAAATACCAATTTGATCCATGAGATTCTTTATCTGAATAAACATATAAAAATTATCACTTAATTGATTAAATTTTTCAGAGATTCCTTCAAGTTGGTGTGCAATCGTCATCTGATTATGTCTGAGGACTGAAATGGTTTGATTGAAATTTTCAATTACTTCACCCGTTAATGAGATACCTGCATTTAAATTTATCACAATTCCTTTCTGGTTGTCTTGAAGCTCTTTTAAAGTTGATTCATAATGTAATGCATCATTCGCATCTAAATTACCAGTGATACTCTTTATTATGGTTCCTAATCCATCAATAATTCCTCTTTAAGATCGTCGTAATATATGAAATTTTATTTGCTTTTAATTTTTGCTATGCCTAGGTGAATCGGAAGAACTCCCGGATTGTCCTTCAGGTTTATTATTTGAATGTCCTGAGCTGCTTACTACTAGGATCATTACGATCAACCTGAAAAAGTTTCTTAGATTTAGTTTTTGGTTTTTTTAGGTTCTGTTTGTGCAAAATCATCTTATCACTACTTATTTTAATTTTCCTATTACGTACTACTCTCTCTTTAGAGAATTTGGGGGTGAGCTTATTTCTCATATTAAGCCGGCCCCAGACAATGCGTGTATTTGACGAATGTGCCTTCGTAGTGCGCCTTCGGGTACCCTCCCACACATTGCGGCAAACGCGAAATGTTCGACATTCGTTTCTCTGTTGACAAACGTTCGCCGCACGGCATCAGTATAGAACAGTAGCGGAGCTGACTGAAGACAGAATAGGCAATCTACTACGCACACTGCCTGGGAGCTAACGCGAATGAGTGCGAATGTACTTCGTCTTCCTTTGATTCGTGCCGTTTTACCGACAAGACTTCGGATAGCAGGCGAATGCCGATCGATACCCGCAGTTGAGCTCCCACACAGTACGCAGAGCACCACGAATGTCTGGGCCGGCTTTAGATTTAACTTTTCTATATGCGATAGTACCGGGTTTATACGTTAAAGGATCATGTCTATTTTTATTATGTTTTTCTATGATGCTTTGCTTCCTCTCCCCCATCAGTTCGTTCAATCTCCTGTAAATTTCTTCAGTTTTTTGCTTGTAGTTTTTTACATAATTATTAATAATAGTTTTGTTTATATCTATATTGAGGGGGTCCTTACTACCTAAATGGCCATTAATTATATCAAAAGGTTTTTGTTTTTTTAAAGAATGGATAGTAACCAAAAATTGCGTAGGGCATCAAATCCTCAATATTTAACGAATCATTGTTTTTAGCTTTTAAAATTCTCAAATGTTCCAAAATAGTGGAATGAAGTCTTTCAATAATATCATTGGATTGTGAATTGTTTACCGTGATATAATGAGAAGAAATTTGGTGTAAGTCGAGAAATTCAGACTCAGTACTATTCTTGAACTCTTTTCCATTATCCATCACTATCGTTGACGCTGAACCGTAATGCGTCATAAAAATTAAAAGAGATCTTACTATTTCTATCGACAATTGTAAGAAATTTTCTACTTTGTGCTTGAAAAGTATCGATGTCAACAATTTCAAAGGGTTTACCTGGTGTGGGCGTTAGCATTAGTTTTTGATTCGGAGGATCTCTATCATATTTGTTAAGCTGACATAATTCACAATTATTAATGTATTCCGTTACGTCTCTCTGAATACAAGGCCAATAATATGCTCTTTTTACTCTAGTAACAGTCTCAGAAATTCCTCTGTGATTTGTTTTTCCCTCGTGCATATATTTGACAACTTTTTCTTCTACATCTTTCAAGATTTCATTGCACTTTGAAAATTTGAAAGCAGATTGCTTGAAAGTCTTTCTGAGAATATCGCAAATTTCTTTATAATAATCTTTTTTAAAATACAAAGCATAAAGGATATTCGGACTTATATATGTTTTGAAAAAATCTATGACTTCTCTACTCAAATCGTTAGTGGATAATTGAACAAAAATTCTCTGCTTGTTTGAAAAAAAATGTTCTACTCTCACCTCTGCCGGAGAATGAAAAACAGATTCGAAAACTATTTGATTGTCGAAAACATTCAAAACTTCCTCAGAAATTGGAATTTCTTGAATTGGGTTTTCGTGATTCGAATGTAGGTCCTATAGTATTTCCATCTGATTCGTTTTGATTTTCAATGTTCTGGAAATTAATTAATTGTTCTTGAGTTGAATAATAAATGTCAATGTTCACGGTGGGATTTGCAAAAATAAAATTGACCATACTGAATTTTTTATTCCATTCCACAATTTTTTGAGATTGAGAAGTGCTCGAAAAACTGTTTCGTATCGCGGTTTATGATAATAAAACTCTTCAGTTACCAAATAATAAATTTTTCTTTTGTTTTGTTCAATTTCAGCCACTTCTCAATTTTTTTTATTTTGAGACTTGAGTTCCTGAACATTGCCAAATTTTTCTTTAAAATCGAGTGCTATACCCTTATTCATATAGAAATCTTCAGATACACAGTGACCAAGAGAGTAGTTATCTGGAGCATCAAATAAATTACCAATTTTTTCGATTACATTAGGGAAAAAATATATTTCATTCATGTTCAAACGTATCTCAAAATCTTCAAATGATAGTTCCTTAGGTGCAATTTGATCGTTACCATGTCCTTCTCCTAAATTACAATCATTGATGGGCTATCGTTATTTGCTTTATGCTTCGAAAATCCTTCATTAAATTTTTCCATATAGGTACTCAAAGAAATCTTTATTGTGAATTTCGAATCTTGAAAGTGCATCTGCAATCTGCATTAGTATTAGAACTGCCCTTTTTATAAGAAATTTCAAAATCCACTTCACCAAGTTTTTTACTTTTTGGATCTTTAAGAGACATTAACCATTGTAATGGTTTGTGATCTCTTAGATCAACAAATTTTCTGCCAAAAATATAGGGCTCGAAATATTTGGTTGCCCAAACTATGGAAAGATGTTCCTTTTCTATAGTGCTATAATTTTGCTCGTTGTCATTCAGTGTTCTTGATGCATACGCCACTGGTTTATCATTGCCGATTTTGCCTTGAGGTAAAACTGCTCCAATTGCAAAATTACTAGCGTCTGAAGTTATAATGAATTCTCTAGAAAAGTCGGGATATTGAAGGATAGGTTCGTTCATTAACAAATTTTTACAATATTCAAAACAGTTGATAAACGATGAGGTATCATCGATTTCGGCAGCCTTTTTCAAACAAGCCGTTAAAGGTTTAGTTATTCTCGCGAAATCACGAATGAATTTCCTATAGTAACCCAGCAGTCCTAAAAAGCCTTGAATTTCTTTCGTCGTTTTAGGTATTGGATAATTCTTGATAGCTTTAATTTTATCTGGATTGGGTTTGACCCCTTCAGTTGTTACAATATGCCCCGAATAAGCTATTCCCTTTTTAAAAATTCCGACTTGTCCAATTGAATTTTAAAATTGGCATCCCTGAGTCTTTTGAAAACTTTTGGAAGATTGACGGATATTATGTTCTTGCAGCGATGTTGAATAGACAATATATAAAAATTCTATACTATACTAAACTGGTAACTCTGTGGACCGGCCCGAGGGAATCTGTCGGAAAAAGTGGGTTCAGAAGAATCTTAAAATCGCAGCGAAGCTGCGATACATTAAGGAAATTTTTATACGGTCGGAAAGAGGAATAATCGTTCTATACGTGGGTGAAATTTAGATTCTCTAGGCGATGTAAAAGTATTTTTCGGCAACCGTCCGGGAAGTACCCACTTCCCGGACGCTTTTTCTTTGAGAAAGTAGCATTTCCCGGCCTAGGCCGGAAAGTACGTACTTCCCGGCCTAGGCCGGAAAAACACGTCGTTGTTGTCATTGTTATGATCATCACAATAGCAACGAAATAACGGATGACAGTTCTGTTCTGTGTTCTGTTTAATTCAAATATGAATCAAAATCAATAAAGAGATGTGTCATCTCATTGATTTGTAATTCTTCACGGTTGCCGAAAAAATATTGTACGCAACACGCCCGGAAATAGTTTTTTTGGACTCACAGACTTCCAGGACTCGCCTCCGGCTCGTCCTAGAATCTTGTCTATTCGTCCAAAAAAACCCTATTTTCCGGACTTGTTACGTAAATTACTATTTTTTAAAATTCGCGAAAATCGCGAAAAACATCTGACAAAAAGGGCCATTTTAAACTCGATAAAACTCTTTTCACAGATATCCTGGCTGTGATGTAAATGTACGGATCGAAAGAGGAAAAGTTGATGCAAAATAGCTTCGTATTCATATTTCCCATAATTTTCCCATTTCTTCAGGAAAGTTGATCAAACTTTGACATTTCGCCTATAAAATCACCCGAGTTCTACCGATGAGGATAACTGGGGGGTAGATCTGCTGGCCCATACTAGTCTAGATAAACTAAACAATTTTCTAGTCCTCGGAGTACATTGTCCATTACTCTCTGAAAAGTGGAACAAGCATTTTTTAATCCGAATGGCATACGTAGGAATGTGTAATGACCATTTTCTACATTAAATGCAGTTTTTGGAATATCAGTAGGATCCATTTCAATTTGATGAAATCCGCTAGCTAAATCTAAAGTTGTAAAGTGCATATTGACATTTGCCGATTTTATCAAGAACATCATTAAGATTGGGTATGGGATAGTTGTCGTCAATTGTTTTTTCATTTAGTTTTCGAAAATCAATATCAACTCTTCATTTTTGTTTACCAGAAGCATCGGCTTTCTTAGGTACCACCCAAATCGGCGATGACCAAGGTGATTGACTAGGTCTGGTCTGATAATACCTTGTTCCAACATTTATTTGGTTTTTAACTTCCTCTTTATGGATGAAAGGATATCTGTAAGATTTCGAATAGACAGGAATATCATCTTTTGTTTCGATCGAATGTTTTATTTGATTAGAGAAAGAAAGGGATTGGTTTTCTAATTTGAAGATATCTGAAAATTTACGACATAATTTTAAAATATGAAACTTTTCTTCTTCATTCATGTGATTGGTTCTAATTAATTCACTATATTCAAATGTTCTGAAATGTGATTATCTTTCATTTGAAAAATTTCTAAATTATTCTGAATGAGAATCGATTCTATAGGATTACTAGCTGGCCCGGCGAACTTTGTTCCGCCCTAATGATACTTACGGTGGATTTCACAAATCCACTCTGATTTTTGAACAGTCAAATGTTTCCATGGATATGAGCTATCACACAGAACAGATACACAAAAATAATATGTCAATCACTAATAATGGCAATTTTGGATTCAGTTATTTCCGCAAATATATTTATTACCCAAACAGAAATTCAAAAATGTTTCAAAAATTATGAGGAAAGATGAGAACAATTCACGATTGAAACTGATCGCCAAAATCGGATATACTTGAAATTTCGATAAAAATTCACTGTGATATTCAACCCCTTTTTGATCTGTTAATAGCCTTCCATGGTACTATAAGCCCTATGTAAATTACACGGTAATTGATGTCATATGTTCTTTTTTTGACCATTTCAAACCATGACGATCGAAATGCTCGAAAAAAGAACAGATGACATCAATCGATGGCTGCGAAAACCTCAACAAATTCATCGTCATTTAATTGTGATAATGTCAAATATAGTACCTTCACGATTACGTTATTTGGAATAAATAAAACTATAAAAATAACTAATAATCATCAGTCATAATGTGTGTATAGCACCATCTGAAGAGGTAAGAACGAAACTTTTCTCATATCTCAACGAAATCTAATCATTTTAGACATCTGTTGTACTCCTACGCTAAGACATGTTGGTTTTGCCCAACAGCGCAGAGTTCTAGGCAACTCAAATTACACACTATTACAGTGACTATAGAGGGAATATAGTCACTGTACACACTATTTGTTTATATCGCCATACGAGTATAACGCGGAGTATATCAAATGAAGTACAAACGAATAAGCGGTAGCGTAACTGTAACTGTAGCGACATCTCGTGGCCTTACTCAAAAGGAGGAAAAGCATTTCCTGTATAAGTAAAATTTTCATCGATTTTTTTCAAAGTTTTATTCTATTTTATAATAACCAGACCGTAGACGGATCCATATATGAAGTTTCATAACAAACAGTCCATCCGGTGTAACCAACATCTTTCTTTTATATATACAGGGTGAGTCTTTGACTTGTACATATATTTTAACTGTAGATTCTTGAGGCCAAAGGAACCCTTTTTTTCATTTTCCATTTTTCCGAATTCGGCTCTGTTAAAGAGATATAGCCATTTGAAAAAAAATTAGGCTGAGTACGTGCCTGGAAACATTCTCTGGAACCAATGCAAAGTTCATATTTCCCGATTAAAATTAAGTTGATATTAATTATATTTACAGACGTTAAACTATTCCCATGTATTATTAAGTTGATATATTTGGGGAAACTCAAGTACTAACCTTATTTGAATGAGAATGTTAAAAACACGATATTTCTTAACAAAAACACTTTGTTTGCTCCGATTATATCGGAAATTGAAAAGCCCATCAGAATAAGTTCATTCTTCGATTTTCTTGAAGATTAGTTTGTAAACACTAAAAAACTTGTTCATATCCTCCTCGATATCCCAAAATTATCTTGTAAATTGTGGTTTTCCATTCAATTTATAATTTCGATCAAGCTATAACCTATTAAAACAATGTCAATAAAATCTTCCGGAAATCACTGTAGTGAAACAGTCACAGAACTTGGATTTTGTTGCCAGTTTCAGCAATATTCCTGAAACTAAGGAAATTGATTTTTCTGATTACATTACTGAATAAATATCTATGAATTCGACCATAGATCCTTCCTTAACATAAGAACCATCTCAAACGACTTCCACTTTTCTGTTCTTAGTCGCGATTCAGGGGTAGGCAGCGCCCTCTACTATACGTGTATACGGGAGTGGGTAAGATTTGTAAACATTAGTTCTGACATAAGGTAATTTGCGGGGAAAAAATAAAATGGAAAGTGAAAAGAGTGTTTTTCTGAGCATAAGCGAATATTTCCGATATTTGGAAGCAACTCCAAATAGTAGGAAGGCTCTTTGGGTCTGAAGGATCGAGTAGCGTTGATATTATAAAAGAATTCAGATAGCTGAAGGAAAGTGTACTTAGGTATTTTGTATTGCATAATAAGGTTTTACTCTTTATCAAGAAATATAGGTATGTAATATTAATATTTCACCAAATATTCATGAATAAAATTCATGTTCTAATCTATAAAAACTTTTATTAATATATCCTGAAAACCTACCCACTCCCGTTGATGCTGTTTCTGCCGCAAGGTCTCTTGGGAGATGAACTTGAATCGCCAATACTTCACATATCTGTGGTAGTTCGGCTTCATAACGTATGACGTGAGATATCTCTGGATTCTCTGGTTTAGACGAGATGATAGATAACCCAAAAAAATCCAACGTTGCCAGTTGTGTCATCTGCATTCACCCGTATCTTCTGTCAATTAGGTTATGGCGCGAAAATTTGACATTTTGAATTTACCGCTATTTTTTTTTTTATTGTAACCAGTGATATTCTATATTATCTATACTAAAATGCCTTTTATGTGCAAATTTTGTGTAAAAGTTTTCAGCAATAAATCCAACCACAAGCGACATATCAACGAAGTGCACAAGCAAACTGCAGAACCATTATCTTATGGAAAGGATAGTGTTTGGGGTAGCTGATGTTGTCTTGAACCAAACTGCAATAACACATTTTCAAACAACAGAAATCTAATGCAACATCTACATAATGATCACTTAATGAATTTTGAGATGGAATCTCATGTATTCCAGAATACAAATGGTTAGTAACAAAGCCTACACAGAACACAACTGCTTCTCCGAACTCGTACAAGCTTCGAAGCATGGGAAGCGTACAGAAATGTACAAGATTTTAAAAATTAAGAAACACCTTTGACACAGTTCAATTCTGCTATGACTAATGCTTTGGCTTACATGTGCAACAACGAAAACCCTAGAAGTTTTGGGAGAATATTTCAAAAATAATTATATAGTCACAATTTCAAGAAATGGGCATACTGTTACAGAGCAGAAGCAGGAATTAATACAAATATGCACTTGGAGTCAATGCATAAGGTCATTAAATATTTCTACTTAGAAAGGAAAACTGTAACACGGCTTGATAAAGGATTGAATGCAGTGTTGAAGTATGTAAGAGACAAACCTGTAAAAAGAATTATTAGATTAAGTAAAGGTGAACATACAAAACAAACAAAATTAATGTCTCAAAATCATATGGAAGCTCAGACATACCGATGATTATATTATCACAACCAATAATTATAATGGAAGTTGGAATGTTTCAAAAAATCAACAGACATATTTCAGATTAGATTAGATTAGATTAGAGGAGGGGCGGAAGATCATCTGAACTCGCAAGCACCTTGACCTAAAGATCTATTGTGCATCCCCGCGCTGTTTACCAGTCAGGCAATAGTGTCTCCATGAAGTTTATCACCTTTCTGGGGGCTACATCCATCACTTGTTCCGGCTTTAGAAACCAGAAGCCAAGGTGTTGTAGTCTTTTCCGATGAACAGCTTCACATTCGCATAACAAGTGCTTGGCTGTCTCAGTGGCTTCTTGACAGAAACGACATGTGTCTTCTAGCGACTTACCCATGTTCTTCAGGAACAGACATATACTATTCTTCGATTATTGGATATGAAGTGCTGTCAGCAAATTTGCTCGTTTTGCGAAATATGTGCTCACATGTTTTCATGTGAATGAAAATTTCATTTGGAAAAAAAGGCAATATGTGAACACATTCACTTAGTATTAATGCAAATTCCAAAACAAGTGAAACCTGCAGTTAACTCGATTGTGGAAAATATATCTGATGAGTTGTTAGCGTTGACTGACAAAAAATTGAAATACACTAATAAAAAAATTTGTGATATAAAAGATTTAGCTTTGAGATTTGAATCTTTAGACTTCGAGCATTTCAATGATGAAATAATCAATAAAATTCATTATCACCTAATGATAGCAAGAAATTTAACACATTGTTCAGAGTTTTCTAATAACAAATTTCAGTCAACAAATGCATCCAAAAAAAAAAGATTAATAGAATCCCAAATGAGATTTACTTCTACAAAAAAAAAATGTGAAATCAAAAACTGATCTGAAAAGAGCAACAATACAGGAAGCTATTGACATAGAAGAAAACTTGAGTCATGCATGTGAAGATTCATTCCTTTATATATCTGCTGAGCCACTGAATGATCATCAATATTGTTGAAGTTATTTTTTAAGATTGTTGTATACTTCTTCAGTTCGCTTGTTCTATGCTAAAATGTGCTATCACTTTGCTTAATGTGTGTAGTTTTCTACTTTCAAGCCAAAAATGGTCGAAAATGATTGGATATCCATCCCTGGAAAATAATTCCAGGTTCCATAATTTGCCGGTTTTCGGACGGCCGTCCGTCAGTCCGTATTCACAAATTTTTTTGTAGAAAATAAGATGGGGGTTTTAAATTTTTTCCCATGGAAAATTTTGGTCATCTGACTCATCTCAGTTGAGTTCCTTAATAATAAGCAGAATGATTGTGGTGGTTCCGGAATTATTGGTAATTGAAATTAATCTTTTCCTGTATTTTCAAAACTAGAAATCCTTTTGATTTGAAATGTAATATTTAGGAGTAGAATAACAATGCGCACGTACGTGTGCAATATTGAAAGATTTTTATTTGTCACATCATGTTTTTTCAAAAGAGAAAAGTCGCTCTGTAAATCACCCTTATCTATATTGAGGAGAACACCACTCCGTCACTTTTAAATCTGGATGGTCGACTAGATATAGTCTTAAAAATTTAAAGCATATACAGCGAATGAACAAGCTGGCAGAAGTATTTCAAGGTGAATAATAAATTATAATGTTATATCAATTAGAAAATGGACATGATGTTTTTCATCCTCAAGTAGAGTACCATTTATTCAATTCGATCCATAACTCGAATTTAACTTCGCACAAACCTGAAAAAAACTACATTCAATGTCCTTTTATTAACTTTTGAAAAATATAAAATCTATACATTCATAGTGCTTTTATTAACCTTTGAAAATATGAAAATTCAATCTGACCAAAAATTGTCAGATTCTGACGTATTTTGGTACGACTTAACTTTCAACGAGGGGAATGCCTTTAATATGTGCTAAGGGTTCTGGACTAAGGGATGTTAAAAGATACTGAAACTTCTCCACGTCAGACAAATCAGAATTTTCATGAATGATTCTCTTGAATAAATCGAAAAAGCTAGGCCAATCTCGAAAATTGCCTGAAAATATTGGAATAGAAAGCTTAGAATCTCAGCCGATCAGGCATACTATGGTGCGAAAGCAATTAAACATGATATGGTGTTGAAAGGTTGTGCGGGAACCTCTTCAGGTACTTCATCAAAATCTAGTTCACAACTTCGCAAGCCTTCAGCCAGAATTCCTAAGCTTTCTATTCCAATATTTTCAGGCAATTTTCGAGATTGGCCTAGCTTTTTCGATTTATTCAAGAGAATCATTCATGAAAATTCTGATTTGTCTGACGTGGAGAAGTTTCAGTATCTTTTAACATCCCTTAGTCCAGAACCCTTAGCACATATTAAAGGCATTCCCCTCGTTGATGCAAATTATAAGATTGCGTACGAAACTTTAGAGAAAAAGTACCAAAATAAAAGAATACTTGCCACTCAGTATTACAATGAAATCTTCAATGCCCAATCAGTACAGAAACCAACGTCTGTAAAATTGCGACTTCTTCTGAATACATTTACGGAAAACGTTGCGGGTTTACGTGTACTTGTTTTCCCTGTCGATCATTGGGATTTTTTATTATTCAATATGCTTGTAAATAAATTGGATGTTAAAACACGTACTGATTTCGAGTTGGAAAATAACTTAAATCATGGGGTGCCTACTTATAGACAGTTGGTTGCTTTTTTAGAGAAACAATGTACCGCTTTGGAATCTGTACAATTTACTACTTCCGGTTTGCAATCTGCAATCGTTGGGAACACTCAGCGATTTGCCCGAACCTCTACTAGTAGAGGGCCGGTAGCGAGCTTCGTTGCTTCCGATTCCCAGCCTGGTCCATCTGGCCAAAGCGCTAAGTGCCTTTTGTGTTCGTCTTCTCATCCCTTATACAAATGTCAATCATTTCTGATCAAAACTCCTCAAGAGCGTTTTTCTTTAGCCAAGCAACATAATCTATGCGTTAATTGTTTGATTTCCCCTCATTCTGTCAGAAATTGTAGTTCAACTCATAAATGTAGAATTTGTAAAATGCCACATCACACTACCCTGCATTTCGATAAATCATCAAAGGGGTCAAGTTCATTGCAGCCATCCCATAGGGATGAAACTCTCAACTCAGTTGGAGAAACTCAGTCTTTTGTTCCAACATCTCTCGTCAGCACAGAATCTTCTCGTCCTTCTTCAACACTAACAACAATTTTATTATCCACATGCGTAATACATGTTAGAGATTTTAACGGAAATTTCCAAAAAATTCGTATACTTTTGGACACAGGTTCCATGGCAAACTTTATTTCCGACACTTGTGTCAGACGTTTAGGACTTCCTCGTAGAAGAATATCGATACCTGTGGAAGGGCTAAATGGAATGTCATCATCCACCACTCAGGGTACAACTTCCTGCCTTATCAAGCCTTGTGATCAGTATGGTCCCACTTTCTCATTGGAAGCCATTATAATTCCAAAGATTTGTTCGAACCAACCCAAATTTCAGATAAATCCTCAAGAATTGACTCATATTCATGGGCTGAAATTGGCAGACCATAAATTTCATCAGCCAGGTCCTATAGACATGCTCATAGGAGCTGAATTGGTCCCTTTCCTTTTGAGGTCCAAACGAGTTTTTGGTGGACCCAATCAACCGGTAGCCTTAGAAACAATCTTTGGGTACGTTCTTCAAGGACGAACCTCCATAATTTCTCCAAGTTGCCAGTTTACATCCCTCCATTCATCTGTGGAATTGAGTGTGGATCATATTCTACAGAAGTTTTGGGAGGTCGAGAACGTCCCTAAGCCTCCTTTTGTATTACCGGAGGATGAAATTTGCGAGAAAATTTATTCTTCCTTGGCTTTCCGAGAGCATACAGGCAGATTCTCTGTTCCGCTTCCTTTTCGAATACAAAATCCTTCTTTCTGTGATACATATACTCAGGCCTATAGAAGATTCTGTATGCTTGAAAATCGATTCCTAAAAAATCCGAACCTCAAAGAAAAATACGTGGAGTTCATGACCGATTATATACAGAAAGAGCACATGATTCCAGTCCCAACATCGGAATTCAAATCCCCAACTTCATATTATATTCCACATCACGCAATTTTCAAGGACCAAATTGAAAATTCTTTCATTACTTCTAAAATTCGCGTAGTATTCGACGCCAGCTTACGTGATGTTCAAGGTATTTCTCTAAATGATACCCTGTATACTGGTCCCAAGCTGCAAAGGGATATTTCCTGCCTCCTACTTAATTTTCGATACTTTCGTTACTGCTTTACTTGTGATATCAAACAAATGTATCGACAAATCAATGTTAATAAAGAATTTTGGCAATTTCAGAAAATAATTTGGCGATCCGATCCTTCCGAGCCTTTAAAGGAGTATTTCCTACGTACAGTCACGTACGGTGTTTCTTCTTCACCATATCTTGCTTTGAAAACCCTACAGAAATTAGCCAATTCTGAAAATGCGAGTTTCCCTAAGGCAGCGGAAGCCTTGAAGGCACATTTTTACATCGATGACGGACTCCTCGGTAGCGATTCTATCGAAACCACTCGCGCTCTTCAATTAGAACTCATCAGCCTTTTAAGAGAGATGGTTTCGAGCTGGGCAAATGGGCCAGCAATCATCCCGGTCTTGTTCAAGATTTTGGATCGGATGTTTTGACTGACTGCACATTTGATAAAGATGAACCTTCTTTCATCAAAGTATTGGGACTTAAATGGAATCCCAAAGCGGATATCTTTTCATATTCATACTACCCTCTCAATAAAACCTGTACTAAACGATCTATTCTTTCTGAGGTCAGTAGAATATTTGACCCGTTGGGTTTCGTCTCTCCATGCCTACTGCTTGCGAAACAGCTTCTCCAACAGTTGTGGCAATCCCACATATCTTGGGATGAAGAGCCTCCTGAGTATATCCAGCGAGTATGGCAACAATTCAAAGTTGAATTACCCGGCCTCGGTAATATAAAGATACCTCGTTATTTCGGTTTCGATAACACTTCTGACGTGCAAATTCATGGTTTCTGCGATGCGTCCGAAATTGGATATGCCAGTGTTGTGTATTTCAGGTTTTGGAGTTCCAATAGCTTTAAAACGATGCTTGTTTGCGCCAAATGTAAGGTATCTCCTCTGAAAACTCAATCAATCGCAAGATTGGAACTCTTAGCCGCTGTATTACTTGCTAATCTCATAGCATTCGTGAAAGAAAGCTTCAAAGACACATTTACTTTCAATGACATATATGTTTGGTCGGATTCCATGATTGTCCTCGCTTGGGTTACCTCCTCTCCGCATAGATGGAAAACATTTATTGCCAATCGTGTAAGGCATATACAAGAAATACTCCCAATTTCATCTTGGCATCACGTGCCCTCTCGTCAGAACCCCGCCGATTGTGCAAGTCGTGGTTTATCACCGGCACAACTTTCAGATTTTTTCCTGTGGTGGAATGGTCCGGGATTTTTGTTTGAATCTGAAGAGCATTGGCCTACTCAGAATAATTTTCGTTCTTCAAATGAAATTGAAATACCGGAAGAAAGAGCGCCCACTGTCTTATTGTCAACATTTGTTACTACCGAGAATTTTATACTTAGTTTACTGTCGAAGTTCTCATCTCTTCCAAAAATACAGCGAATAACAGCATATATTTTGCGATTTGTATCAAACGGACTGAAGAGAAATGATATTTCAAAAATCCACATTCCGGATATTTCTATTAGTCCCCTAGAAGGTGATATTGCACTACAATATATCATTAAAGTTGTACAGAATGATGTTTTCGCCGAAATTTTCACTAAGATCAACCGAAATGAGGTTTTGCCAAAGCCTATACGAAAGCTTGCTCCATTCATTGATCAATATGGTCTTTTAAGAGTGGGAGGACGTTTGCAAAAATCGCAATTTTCCTTTGACACTAAGCATCCTTTTCTTTTACCTAAAGTCCATCGGCTTACGGATCTAATTATTGAATGGACTCATCAAACTTCCTTACACCCAGGCTTAAAGACAATGCAATATTTACTACTTCAACGCTTCTGGATTCTTTCCCCTAGAAGTGCAATTTACAGATGTTTGTCCAAATGCATTCGCTGTTTTCGATGCAAGCCAAAATCCTATAATCCCTTCATGGGCAATCTACCGAATGTAAGAGTAACTCCCTTACGCGCCTTTACCTCAGTTTGTCTGGACTTCGCCGGGCCTTTTTCATTGCTGATGAGCAAGAGTAGAGGTGCAAAAACTTACAAGGGCTACGTTTGTGTTTTCGTGTGTTGTAGCACCAGGGCCATTCATTTAGAGGTAACTTCCGACCTCAGTTCCGATACATTTTTGGCGGCATTTAGGAGATTCATATCTCGACGCGGAAAATGTTTGTCGGTCAGAAGCGATCAAGGCACCAACTTTAAAGGAGCTTATAATGAAATAATCAAACTTGCTCAACTCACGTCTGAAGCCCTCTCAATCTCTTGGGATTTTAACCCGCCAGGCGCACCACACTTTAATGGCTTAGCAGAGGCTGCGGTGAAATCTTTCAAAACCCACTTTTATAAGGTCCTCGGTGCTCAAATTTTAACTTACGAAGAATTTTACACCCTTATGACGCAGATAGAGGCCGTGTTGAATTCTCGCCCTCTTTGCGCGGTAAGCACTGACCCAAATGACCTCCAAGCTCTGACCCCGGGTCATTTTTTGGTTTTTGAGCCACTAGTCAGCTCCATGCCAGATCCTGACCTGAGCTCTTTAAATATAAATCGGTTGAATCGTTGGCAACTAATCCAACGCATTCAAGGCGATTTCTGGAAAAGATGGTCCAGAGAATATATTCATTCTCTCCAAGAACGATCGAAATGGTCTACTTCCACCCCTTCACTTCTCCAAGATTCATTAGTTCTGGTAAAAGATGAACAACAACCCCCTCTTCGTTGGCCTTTGGCCCGAATCATAAAATTGCATCATGGTGATGACGGTGTTGCACGGGTCGTCACACTGAAAACAGCTCGCGGTGGAACTATGCAGCGTCCAGTGGTCAAAGTATGTCCACTGCCTGTTCATTGACATGGACAGTCTTTATATGTATACATATATTTTTTTTTCTTTTCGTTAATCATTTCATGATTAAATTAATTTTCTTTATAATTTGGGGTTAAAAACGTTCGTTTTTGGTGGGGGAGAATGTTTGGGAATCTCAACTTCCCTGCAATGTTTGTCAATTTTAAATTTTTGTTTTATTTTTCAAAAGTTTTGTTGGCCAAATTAAATTGTTTTCCTTTTTTGTTTTATATTCAAATTTCGCGGCATTGCAAGCCACACGTCTGAAAATATCGGCAACTGCTGGTTTTTCGGACACATGTTACCATTAATATTCTTACTGCCGAATGTCGAAGTCGCTCGCGAGTGCTATCATCAAAATTGATTTTTAATAATTACTGCGAACTCTAAAAATTCGATCCAGTGCTGTGATCAAACAATTCAACCTCCACAGAAGTCCAGGAGCCAAGATTTCGGAATACACTGACGAGGTAAGCGGTTGCCATTGGAACATTATTTTTTCTGAGGTGTGCTTGCTCGATCATTATTTTTTCTTTGAATTACTTTTTTAAACCAGCATTTTTCCTACGTTTACAGTCTTTCAGCGTCTGAAAATACAACAGTATCATGGGAAAGGGCGAGCTTTCGTGTACTCTTTTGAGAGAAAAATTATTATTCGGAGATTTAATAATACTTGTACCCATGAGTTTTTTGCTTGAAGTGGAATTATTGCGTTGAAGAAACTAGGAAAAATATCAATTTGCACATAAAAGGCATTTTAGTATAGATAATATAGAATATCACTGGTTACAATAATATTCAAATAGCGGCAAATTCAAAATATCAATATTTCGCGCCCTAACCTACTTGACAGAAGCACGGTCTTCTGAAGTAGGCCATGACCGTGAATGTAGATGATACAACTGGCAACGTTGGATTTTTTTGGGTTATCTATCATCTCGTCTGGTTTAGTTTAGAGGTTAGAAATTAGAATGCACTTAGAATGGGTCATGATTTGATTTATTTGACGAATCATTATATTAATTTGATGAGTAGTTAAATTAATAGCTAGAAATTATGATGTATTTCTGCCAGAGCCCGGAACTGATGGAATAAACTAGGTGCATCAAAACATATCTTATAGGACGAGATATCACTATTGTCAATTTATTCAGAGATTGAGATTGTACCAACTTTCAATATCGAAAAAAATGAGTAGAACACATAGGTCAAAAGATCTCTCTTTGAAGCAAATCACTACTGATAGATGGTAAAGTAAAAGTAAGCAAATGTTGAAATTTTATATGACAAATATGAATATTCGATAAATATTCCGGCAACTTTGTTAACATTTAATTCGATTACAGAATATTGATACATTTTCGATTCGGTGATCTTTAGAATGCAGTGAGGTATTCAGATAATTCTCGAGATTTATGATTTTCTCGTCAAATTTGATGGGATTTAATTAGGAATAACTTGAGAACGACGCGTTTTATTGAGAAAACTTAGGAATCATTTTATTTTCTAAACCTATTGCTTTTTTCGAAAATAGGAAATATTCTTTTTTTCGCGTGGTTTTATAGTATTTTTGTGTGGATTTATAAGTTGGTTACGCTGTAACTCTCATACAGGGAGGAATATTGAATAAGTTTTGATTTGAGAATATGCATCGTGATAGGAACGACTACTTCACCAAAATTCAGTTCATTCGAAATAACGGTTCCGAAGATATGAACAGAAAAGCGTTTTTTTCATGGATTTTCGACACCCTGTATCTTTTAAACGGAACCGAATTTTGAAAAATGGTATAGGAAAAAAGTGTTTCGTTTGATGAGAAGAATCTACAGTCAAAATATATGTACAAGTCAAAGACTCACCCTGTATATATAGAATATAGATATAGATTTAGAATGAGGATAACATCTTCATTCGCTTCATTGTAAATTTCTACGTTCGCTAGGCCATTTTTGGAACAAGTTACGATTTCCGAAATTTTACAAGATTGAATAATTTGTTTTGGGATAATTACATCGCCAGATAAGTGTCTGATAGGTACTTTAGCGATGATTGTCGAATTTGCATCGACTTCTATTTTGAATGGAGCTTACTTGCAGATTCTTGATATTTTATGGGCAATGTTGAAAAAGGAGTATTGAGCTTAGAACTGTGAAAATCAAGGGACGCATTTGAAAGTTTTAGGTTATCTAATCCAATTAAATATTATGAAACTTGAATAGATAAAATTAGAAGTTTTCATTATATCGATTAAACTCAGCAAATATCGGGATATTAGCACAAAATTCGTGATGAGAAGTTTGATGGACAGTTGAGACTGTGAATGGTTCTTTAAAGACACATTTTGAATAGTATTTTCCAGCTAAATCTGGATTGATGAAAGATTTTGTAGATCCTGTATCAATAAGCAATTTAAAAGGTGGGTTCTTAATTTCTATACAGGGTGGCCATTTGAAAACGAAACAGACGAGATTACAGACGAAATAAATTTTTTCGATAGAAATGCTCGGACAGGTCGATTTCTGTTTCGAGGGGGACAACTTAAGATGTAGGTTACGGACGCATAGCGCTTCAACCCTTGCTGCTACAACCCCCACCCCCAATTTTTGAATAGGGAAGATGGGGTGAGTGATACCTCAATTCAAAGGTATTTTTGTACTGATTTCAGCACAGTAATTGTTTTTTCATTTTATGCATTAGTTCTCGAAATATTCACGCGTTAGTAAATTTTATCACTTAAATAAATTTTTTGCGAATAATTGACATTTCGTGCTTCCGAAACACCAAAATTTCCGTACTTGTATTTGAAATTGCAAAACATCTATCACTGGGCAAATGAAGTCATACCGTACGTGTTAATGCTACAAGGGTCAGATGTTCGACTAGCTGTTTTATTCACTGAAATCATTCTCCAACTGTACGGTATCAGAACGATTTGAAGTATCGATCTAAGAAATAAAACTTTTCAAAGTAAAGTAAATAATTTATCAAAAACTCACATCAATTAATTAAATATTCAAATTGTTCACCATTAGCTTCCATACAATGAAATAAGTTTTGTTCGAAACGATGGCGCACATTTTGCAGCATTTCTGGAGTGATTTGACGACATTCGTTCACTATACGTCTTCTCTTAAATCTTCTATGGAATCGGGCTGTGTAGAGTAAATTTTACTCTTCAAGTGACCCCAAAGACAGAAATCTAGTGGTGACAGATCTGGCGATCTGGCTGGCCATTCAGTGGGACCCCTTCTTCCAATCCACCGATTTGGAAATCTTTGATCCAGATATTCTCGAACTGGTAAGGCGTAGTGTGGAGGAGCTCCATCCTGCTGAAACACAATCTGATCTTCCACATAATTTCCAGCATTGTTTTCAATAATTTCCGTCAAAATTGGATCAATGTGATTTTCCAGTAAGTCCAAATACATATCTCCAGTAAGATTACCAGGTAAAAAGAACGGGCCGACAATGTTGTCACCAAATATTCCAGCCCAAACATTGAGTTTTTGTGGTTGTTGAGTATAAACTTCGTGGAAAAATCTCGGATTAGCATCGGCCCAATAACGACAATTGTGTCGATTTAAGCTGAGCGTCCACATGTCCGCACCGGACGCATCGGACAGATCGGATCAAACGGATTTCGGTATTCTTTGTATAGAAACTCGTGCAAGCCCGTCCACAGACCCGCACCGGACGCATCGGAGCATCGGCATTTCTGCAATGGAGATTAACAAACATTGTTATTTCCACCCGCTCTGCAATTGAATAAACCATGTCGAACAATGAATTAGAACACATACAAGTCTCGATTCAAAACTAAGAATAATTCACATGTCAAAGAACCAGTAAGCCAACTTAATGATCTGTTCGTAATAAATAAAAAATTATCGATTCTCATTTTTTTGAAAAAGATATGAATTCAATAATCAACAAAATGAAAACATTATTGAAGCCAACTGAGAAAACACTTCATAATTAAGTCGGAAATCGTTTCACGAATTGGGACTGGAATATTTCTGTGGCATCATTAATGATTTGATTTTCTTACCTGGTAATCTGATTAGAGATATGTAGGGGAAGGTGGGGACCCTTCGTACGGTTTCAACATTTTATTTTTTTTATTTTTTGTTTTTTCATTTATCAATTACCTGACAGCTTGAATGTATAGTCTAACTATCTGAGATTCATATAAAAAAATTACAGATGATTTCATCTGATGTTTCAACCATAATTATGATTTAAAACTAAATCTGGAATATGTACGAACCTACCCCAACAACGGGGCACCTACATACAGTCACTATAAATACGTGATTTTCCTGGCCGTCGTCTTTAGTTTGTTTTATTACTTCTCACAACAGTCAGATAGGGTCGAATTGCCTCTAGCGTCAAAACTGTCTTCAAAGGAGCTACTATTATTTGATGGATTGGTGAATTATTCAAAGGATCTAAATTAAACCTTTGTAGTACATCATAAGTTATCAATGGTGAGTTAATAGTTTGTTCTCGCGAAACGGCGGAACCTCCAAGAAAGAAGTTAATGCAAAAATTAGCAATTAGTACAATAACACACTAAATCGTTCCTAGTTGGGGCACATTCTTACGCGTCCAAATGTGCCCCATCTAGTTCTGTACGAAAGTACCCCACTTACCAAATAACAGCAAAATATATCCTCTTTCAATATTGATAGGAAAACGTCATAAATTTATTATTGAAAACGTATCTTAAGTATATTTTGCTAGTTACTGCTGGAATTCTCTACACGAGGACCTATCTTATCTACGGTAACAATTGACAAAAACATTGATCAAAAAATTACTTAGCGAGCGCGAAAACACGTTCGTGCCTGAAACTTCGCTCTCACCAGTGCGAATGGCGCGATAGTACGTTGACGTAAAGTTGGTACCTCCACTCAAGCACACATACAAAAGCAAGGCCGTACGTCGTTTCGTTCAAGTTTTATTTTGACTGTATGAATGTGCCCCGCGTACGAAGGGTAACGATCTCCCCCTACGTATTTGGACTTTTTGGAGATTTCTATCGATCAAGTGTTACCGCATGTTATTGGAAATACTGCAAATTATATCGAAGATAATTTAGATTGAGTTTCAGCAAGATTGAGCTCCTTCGCAATACGCTTTGTTTGTTCGACATCTTGATTAAAGATTTCTATGTCATTGGATTGGAGGAAGGAAGCCACAGTCATGGTTGTTTTGAAGCTCAAAATGTCGATTTTTCACAAAAAAACACTACAAGTGCCATGAAAACACCACTTCATTTTCAAATACTTAGTTAAGAATATTTCGAGAACTAATGCATAGAATGAAAAAACAATTACTGTGCTGAAATCAGTATAAAAATGAGGTATCACTCGCCCCATCTTCCCTATTCAAAAATTGGGGGTGAGGGTTGTAGTAGCAAGGGTTGAAGCGCTATGCGTCCGTAACCTACATCTTAAGTTGTCCCCCTCGAAACAGAAATCGACCTGTCCGAGCATTTCTATCGAAAAAAATTATTTCGTCTGTAATCTCGTCTGTTTCGTTTTCAAATGGCCACCCTGTATATGGTAATTCACGTTCACCATCAGAAACATGAAATTCTATTATTTGATCTGGTTTTGAAAATGGACGTTCGAAAAATTTTGTTCACAATTATCAATAATTTCGTCATCTTCGAGTTGTTCGTCGGAGATGTGAGGATTATGATGATATTCGGTATCAAAAAGCTCTTCACTTATAAAGTTAGGTTTTTGTCGAAAAGAACGATTTTGCCCGTTTGAAAAATTTCTATTATATGATGAAGTACTCATAGGTTGTGTTCTTTGTTTAGTGAGAGTTGTAGAAATACTTATATGAGTTAGTTTAGGTTGATGCGGTTTTCCAAAGTGACTTGAGCATTAGTAAAATATCTTGGCTCTTTATAATTAATATTTCTTTGAGTAGTTACAGGTCTATTTGGAAATTGCTGATTGGGAATGAAGCTTTGCTGTTCAGTGGGTACCTACTCTATTAGAAAAAGTTTGGCGAAAATCTGAAGGTCTATGAGGATAATTTCTCTGATTATTATAATATAAGAGCTATTCGTTATAGATTGATGTGATCTTTGACAATGCTTAATATAATCCTCATCTTTGATAAATTGAAGTGCTTCTGACAATGAATTAGGCCTCATAGCTCTAAAAATTGGTTCCAAGGGATCTCTCAGACCAGCTAAAAATTTTTTCAAGGCTTGCTTTCGGAAAAAGCTCCTTTTGCTAGCTCTTTACGCAACTTCACACTTTATGATATGATTACAAATGGTATTTAGTAAAGTGATTACTTTTTCATAAAAATGGTGCGTTTGGCATATTCACAGATAAGTTACTGCTATTGAGTGAAAGATTATTAAAAGATTCCAATAAATCTGTCTCTAATTAAGAATTGGTTTCCGCAAGAGAATCAATAAGGGGATTAGAGGAGTCTGACATCATCAAAGAAAAAAATTACGCTCACCACCTTGTTGTGATAATCCACAACTGGCGCTCTTTTCTTCCTGGATGGATTTTGAGTGTTACTGATGTGGGTAGGTTCTCGTTTCAAAAAAGAGGGTAGAACTCTGAAGTTTTTCACAATGAAAACTCCCGTGAAACTCTGTCGACTGATGCGCCAGTTTTAATTATCAAGGCAGGAAAGGCGTTTTTTTTTTAAATGTATTTCGTACAGATTACAATGCCAAGACTGATAAAAAATCTTTAACCAGATCTCTCTGAACTTTACAGCAATCTGGTACAATTTGTATATCAATATTGTTTAATAAATAATTAGGGCTGAATTGCGTAGAGGTGTGAACGGTATTGTTATATTCTTTTACACATTATTCTGCTATGACATACCATGGACGATTCAAACGAGAAGAGTCTTCATTGATTTTACATCTAATACGGTTAACTAAAGTTTGATTTAGCCTCTCATTCAAACCGTTAGAAAATGGACAGTCCACAACAGTAAATATAAGATTTACACAATTTTTCTTTAGAAACAATTTAAATTCTCTAGAATTAATACCACTGTATTGATCAGTTAATAGTGTTTCTATTTTGATATTTTTATTCAGAAGCCTATTCAAAAGTGTTATGAAATCATGAGCTTTTTGGGTTTTTGATGTATGAATAAACGCATATCGAGTAAAATGATCCACAAGTATGTGGAGATACTTTTTAGGAGAGTTGTTTCCACCAAAGCCTCCCACAGTATCTAAAGACATATACTCATAAGGACTTTTAGCCGGTCCCCATTGGGAGAGATAGCCATAAGTAAGTGGAATACGTGATATATTCTTTATGCAAACTGTACAAGAATGACAAATATCAGTTATTAACTTTCTTAAATTACTACAGAAGTAAAATGGTGATAATTTCAATTCGATTTGTTTCGGACCGATATGACCAAATTTATCATGAATTTGTTTTATAATATTACGACAGAATTCTGGAGAAATTATTATTTTATAGTAGTTTTTACGTCGATTATAAAGAATATTGCCTTTTTTTATAATACGGATATTAGACGGTAAACTATTTTCAATATTGATTTGATCTTTCATTATATCATTCAATTCGATAAAATTAACAATTTTGAAGTTCTCCGCCAAAGTTGAGGAATCTAGAACAGGATTGCGAGATAAACAATCTGCTTCTGAGTTAAAATTTCCTGGCACATATTTCACTTTGAAATTATATTGAGATAGATAAAACATCATATGTCTGAATTCTTCATCTGTCTGAGAGTGAATATTAAGATTTTCCAAAGGTTTATGATCTGTATGAACTTCAAAGTTCATATTTATAAGCCAGTAATGCCAGTATCTTAATGATTCCTTTATGGCTAGACATTCTAAGAATACAGCTTTTTTACGTTTTTGGACTTCATTTAATTTTTTTGAAAAATAAGCTACAGGTTTATAGGTTCCATCCTCCTGTTTTTGCTTTAAAATTGCTCCTATGCCAATTATACTAGCGTCCGTTTGCACGATAGTGTCTCTTCGAGGATTAAAAATTGCCAAACGTGGTTCCGAACAAAGATAATCCTTTATTAATTTGAAACTTCTCTCACAATCTGAAGTCCACTCAAAATTAACATTTTTCCGAAGTAAATTATGGAAAGGTTCTAAAATTTGGGAAATATTAGGAATATATTTACGATAAAAATTAACTTTACCTAAAAATTGCCTAATGTTTTTTTTATTTTGTGGAATTGGAAACTCCTTGATTGGAATGACGTTATCATTAATAGGTTTTGTTATGTTATTTTCAATTATATGAACAAGATATTTCAAACTGTTTTTGGCAAAATTACATTTCAAAAGTTTTAGTCGGAATCCTTCCTTAGAAATTGCTTGTAATAATTTATCTATATGACATAAGTGTTCTTCAAACGTTAAAGAAAATATTAATATCAATATGTCATCAATGTAATTAATGCAAAACTCATCCAAGCCATTTCGACTAATAATATTTCTTAAGATTCTCTGAAAAATAGCTGGAGAAATTTTTAAACCAAAAGGTAGACATTTACAATTATAATGCCCATTTTGTGTAACAAAACCCGTTTTATAATAGTTTATAATAGGAATAGACCAAAAAGCACTGTTTATGTCTAATACAGAAAACCACTTACAATCTCTAGTTTTTACAATCAAATCATCTATTAGAGGAAATGGATGACTTTCTGGTACAACTAGTTTATTAAGGGCTGTAAAATCGATACATAATCTATTTTTTTTATTTTCTCCTTTTTTATAAACAAGAGTAACAGGTGCTGCAAAAGGAGAGGTTGATTCCTCAATAAGATTTGACGATAATAATTTAGAAATTTGTGTATCTATTTCTTTTTGATCATCAATTGAACACCTATACGGTTTTCTAGATACGTATTTATGTTCCATTAATTTTATAGTAGCTTCCTGCTTCATGATCTGATACTGAACCAATATCAAATTTATCTTTTGCAAAAACTGCTGAATATTTATTTATAATACTCTCGATGGCCATTTTTTAATTTCTTCCTAAATGATCCAAATTAGCAGAGAAATCATCTACATTAATATATTCATTGAAATTTACTTGGGCAGAATCATTTATATTAAAATATGTTGAATTCGAAGAGTTTTTCAGATTAAAATTTGCAATCTCCACATCAGATTTCTCCTCATCTGCTGCTTTTATCCTTTTTAGGTTCAAAACTGTATTTTTCTCATTCATATTGCTGGCTTCGGCCACTATGAAAAGTTTGTATTTTGACATGGCAAAATGTCAAAATTTGCCCTCACTGTGCGCCGGAGGGAAAAGTAAATATTTCTCCGCCTAGGCGGAGAAATAGAACTTTTCGATGATCCTGTCAGTCGAGAACTGACGTTGTTATCGTACGTTTGGAAATAAATAGTATTTAACATTACTAGCAAGGTAAGAGGGTTTTTACTGGCGAATGGAGGATATAACTGACGAGCCGCAGGCGAGTCAGTTATCTCCTTGAGCCAGTAAAACCCTTTACCTTGCGTGTATTGTTTCATATTTTATTTGTTTCTCATTTGTAAAAATGTTAGATAAATTCCAAAAAAATCTCAATAATTTGTCGCAAATGTCGTAAGCTATGGAAGCGTTGCCATGAACATGTCTGTTTATTTTTATTTACATTTGTTTTGGCGAAAGCGAAAATGAATGTACCAAAAGAAATTATTGAGGCAGCCAGCGGTGCAGCTTCAAGTTTATTACTTGCAAAATCAGCTTCAAGGTACGAGCGAGAATGCGACGACTTCAAAAAGTGGCAAAACAAAAATAGTGTGATTGGGGTAATAGCCCGGGAGCAAGTGATACTTTTTGGTCAGTCATTTTAACCCAGGCCATAATTTGTATATAGCTTGATTTGGTTGTTTTCTTAGCCAAAGTGACCGTCAGCTGGCTCAACAGTGGTGGGTTCGCCAATGGGAGCAACGAAAACATGTAAAAAAAATATTGAGTTTTAGTCATTTTAACCCTGCTGAAATTTACAGAGATGATAGTTTGTATAATTAGTCGAATAAAAAAAAATCGTCCGCTGGCTGTACGTTGGTGGAAAACCTGTCCGCTGGACATGGAAACTTGTAAAAAAAAATTTGAGTTTCAGTCATTTTAACCCAGCGCGCTGGGTTAAAATGACTGAAACTCAAAAAACCCGTCCGCGGACGGGTTTTCCACCAACGTACAGCCAGCGGACGATTTTTTTTATTCGAATAATTATATAAACTACCATCTCTGTAAATTTCAGCAGGGTTGAAATGACTGAAACTCAATATTTTTTTTACGTGTTTTCGTTGCTCCTGTTGGCAAACCCACCACTGGTGCGCCAGCTGACGGTCACTATCATAGATTAAAGAATTATATAGATTCGACACCCCCCCTCTAATAGGCGGAAAATGGTTGAGCGCTATTTCGCGGCGGATGCGAACAGAACTTTAGCAGTATGTAAATAGAGATATAGAAATCTACTTTATCGATGAATGGCGCGAAAATTTGAATTTGCCTTTGGGTTCTTGGTGGTAAAAAAATATCTTGAAGTTGGTAGAAATTCATTCTCAATGTAATCAACAACTCCAATTTTGTTGAAGTTGTCTAAATTACATTGAGAATGAATTTCTAATAGTATAGGTAGAACTTTGAATAGTAATGAAAATTGCTGTTAATAATATAATTTTTTATTCATACATAATGATACAATCAAATGCAAAATTATGATTTTCACCTATATATGTAAGTTGTATACATATCAATTTAATTCTACATTTCTGATTATCAACATATTGTAGCGTCTCCTGAAGAAAGCTTAAATAAAGCCGAAAGCTTGAGAAACAAGGAAGAGTGTTTCTTTTATTACCGACTGCTAAGCCAATTGAAGTCAACTAATTATGTATATATATAAATATTGGAAATGAATATCTGACACATATAATTTACTTTAGTAGGAACATTCTGAGAACAGTCTCGTCTTAGAAGCCCTAGAGGAATCAATACTCAGATTATAATACTTTTGTAATGAGGACTTTACAACAAGGCACTATATAAATTAGAAGACGAACATGAATACCCTTAAAAAATAATATATGATGTTGACAGATGATATCCTACAAGACTTCTATACTCATCAAAGGCACCTAGTGTACAAAATAAATTCATATTGAAAATCTGCTCCTCGTTCATGAAAATTTGAATTGTTCAATGATTGTAACTTACATATCACTCATATTTCTTTCTGTAAAAGTAAAAAACTTATAATTGCATGTGATACATACAGATGTTAAGCATCTAGGTGTCATTGTTGATAAATAAATAAATAAATTTCTTACAAAATATTTTGAGAGCATCTCGTTTCCTTCTTGAATCGAAATAATTTTTGGCTTGAACCTATCTATCAAGTGTTTGTCTGGATTACTTGAGAGAAATTTGAAAAGTTTTGAATCGCCTTAATTAGCATTTTTATTTATTTGATTACACCACCAAAACAAAGAACACCTAACAATTGTTTCACACAGCACTTCGTCAAGGTTGTGTGTTGGGCATTCAATAATTTTAAAATTGAAATTTGTTAAAAGGATTTTTTGAAGTAATTTTGAAATATTTTTTGTTTCTTTTTTGTTTCGCAAATTCTAGGGATTAAATAAAACAAATAATTGAATGAATGAGTGAATAGGAAAGAAGTGAATTTGCCTGGTTTGATTAAATGCCCAAACTCATACTCTCTACAATCAATAAAATCTAGATCTTGTCCCAACTCATTATTACTGAGCAGGTTATTCCTACAAGATTCACAGTCCTCAATGAATTTCTTTTTTAGAAGAATCTTGCAAATTGCACCACTCATATAAACGAGAGTGCATCTTCCAAGTTTACTTCTTTTATAAAGTGCTACGCTTGGAGGAATAACCGCAGATATTTCATCAACAGTTAATGGGGCACTAACTGCTGATGGAATGTTCCGTGTAAGAAAAGATTTAAGATTATCCAAACACTCTGTGAACAAATCCTCCCGACAATTTGAGCCAGCAGAGTGTACAGATAAGAAATTATTGATTAGTAAAGTTTTGAATGACATAGTAAAGTGTGCAACATCTGAATTGGTGTTCCTTACCCCATGAGATCAGATGTAGCCAAAAAAATTTTCTAGACAATCTTGATTAAAAGCCCTTGTCAAGATGTAGCTAAAACCCTTTCTGTTCAGAAGTTTTGGTCGTAAATAGAGAAATGCTCTCAAACTTTGCACCACGTTCTTTACACTGGATACAACAACAAAACTTTTCTTCAAGGGACAGTAAAAAGTCATGCTATTCAAGACTTCTATAGCATGCTGCCAGAAACTATCATGATTTGAATTACTGTTTACTTCCCTCTTCAAAGGTTTTGCTGTTGGCCCATATGCTACGTTAACATTCAAGGAATCAAACAATTTATCCAGAAATAGTATTGAGTCTGCCGTGTCTGCAGCTTCTGGGGATAGCTTGAAGTCGCTGTTTATATCTGAAATGAAAAATATATGTATTACTATCACTTTCTTTTTTCAGAAAGAAAAAACTTAGTTGGATCATTTTTTTCATATGACTTCATAACTACCAGAAACAACCTATTGTTGGAATAATATTACAAACCTTTTAGTGCTTCCTCCTCTGTAACCTGCATCGCATCAGAACATGTTGGCTCATCAAAATAAACAGAAGTATCACTTATGTTCTCCTCAACATTAATTAGCTCCAGAATATGTTGGTTGATCTAACGAAACATAATCATCTTTTAAAATAAACAATGCAATTGATGAATTTCAAAGAACTAAATATTGTTTTTGTAAAACTTACCAGGAACATTTATAGTAGGGAACGTATCAACTGTGAGACCCCTTCTGAATTCTGGCAAACTATGAGCCTCAGAAGCATGTGCATGGCAGACATAATACCTGCTGTATCTGATCATTGTTAAATTTTGCCAATTCAGAGGTTTAATAATTTCTATCCATCTTTTGAACAAAATTGGATTGCTCTTCGGTAAACGATGTTTTTTGCTCACATCGTCGTTGCACCCAGGTACACAGCATTTCCTTATTCTCGACGGCATTTTTCACTATATTATTGTAGTTGACTAACTTAAAATTATTAAAAATTCAACGTGTTACAAGAGCAATGTTGCTTCTTAAAAGTAAAGACTAACTAAGTTCTAACCAAAAAGAACCTCAAACGCTGAAATCAGTGAAATCAAAACAACGAAAGAAACGACATATACAGCGCCGTCTACAGGCGGCTGAACTTATTAAAAGCGTTTGCAGCGCTCCTGGTGTATGCCCACATAAATAAAACTCGTTGAATGGTGGGGGAAAGGAAGTGCCAGGACCCTGGTCACTATGCTATAAGACAAATGCACATTAAGCTATATACAAGTTATGGCCAGGGTTAAAATTGGTCACCAAAAACTATCACTGGCTCCCGGGCTAATAGGAATTGAAATTAGAAATAATAAAACTTTAGTTTCGAAAATAACTTTCGGATGACATAATTGATAGTAATCTTTCAAATGATGTGAAGGGATTATACTTACATTTTTGGTTATGTCTGAGAATTTGGAATAGAGTAGAATAGATTCATGTGATGTCATCTTGCGAAGCTTACAGCTGTTTGGATTTTATCTAAAATAATTTTAATATCCTTGATTTCAAATGTCATGAGATGCATTTGTTCAACTTCTCTTGATTCTGGAACAATTTGCAGTAATTTGAGGTCATCTTTCATATTTTTGAATTTCTCAATATACTTATTCTTTACGTCATTTACAAAAGTGGCTATTTGTTTTTGATTCCTTATGGGTATCTTCTCATTTTTTCAATGCTATTGAAATAATTTCCATTTGATTCGTCACCATCAGAATCTAAGATTCCAAATCATATCTTAAATTTTTCCTACTAGGTAAATTAATCCTCTTTTAATATTTTCATTCAAAAGTTCCTCAAATGCATAAATGTTCATTTTATTCGAATGTTGCATGTATTTTAATTTTCTGTTTATATAAAAAATGCTTCGATTACAAAGATCATTAGCATACGGAACAATTTAGGAAGTCATGTTGTATCTTAAACTAAGTGTGAAACAAAAAATACATGAGAATGAAAGACATTTTAAAACTTATCATAAATACCAATATCCTGCAGGAACTTAATGGTGTTTTTAAGGTCGTCATTCTCGTTGCCAAGTTGAGTTGAAAGGGATGTTTCATTCTTGTCTTCTTCCTGTTGGTGGCGTATTTGGGGCACTCAATCAAAACATGTCTAACTGTCGTTCTGAGATTGCAGGTTTCACAGATAGGCGGAGTGTTTCTTGACAACAAATGTTCATGGGTTAGACGTGTGTGACCTAAACGAAGTCTTGAGATTTTGATCTGGTCAGATCGATTCTGGGGAAGATACATGGTGCCCTTGGTGTTTGGTTTAACTTCTTTTAAGGAGGAAGGATTCTCAGTCCATTGCCTATTCCATTTCTCTTGGAGTTTCGTCGAGATGCAGCGTTTAAGGTCTCGAGCTTTGGAAAGGATATTTCATATTTTTCAAGTAGTTGAATGAGCCTGACGTTGTAGGGAGGTATGATATTATTGTCACTTTGATATTTAATAAGAGGACAATTCGACGAAATCATTGACCTGTTATGATGATTCAGGACTTGAGTTATATTTACTGCATAGTTGAGACATTAGAGATCCTTTCGGTATGATAGTGGCATTTCTCCTAATAAAAAATTTAAGCTTGGTATCGGTGTTCTTGGGAATGCCCCGGAAATAATTCTTAATGCCTTATTCTCGATAATCTCCAGTTCTCGTAAATATGTCTTTCTAGCAGAAGAGTGGGCAATCATTCCATATTCAATTTTCGATCTTATTAAGCTCTTGTATATCTTCAGTAAGCTATAGGTGTCTGCTCTCCATTTTTGAGCACCTAATACTTTCAGCAGATTAATTATTTTGCTGCAGTCAACTTTCAAGGATTCGAAGTGTTTCCTCCAGTTCAGTTTCTCATCGAACCATACTCCAAGGAACTTGACGTTTGGTTTGAACTCTAGTTTCTTTCCAGCCAGGGACATTACCGGGTATATCACACTTCTACGAGAAAACAAACCGTTAGTTTTTTCCAATGAGAAATGAAAGCCTGTTCTTAGCGACCAATTGTAGAGAGTATCTATTGCCATTTGCAAAAGTTGCCGAAGAATTTCAGTGTTGGTTCCCTTTGCAAATAATACTACATCATCTGCATAAATTAAGGCTTTAACTGGAAGTTTTATGTCTCTCAAGATGTTATTCAGTGCAATTAAAAACTCAGAAGACTCCCCTGCGGAACTCCGTTGTCTTCGTTGCGATGATAACTCTCCATTAATCTTCACTTTGACAGTTCTATCTCCGAGGAAATTATCCACAAGAGCAAGCACATTTCCAGTTATTCCCATATCACTCAGAGCCGTCAATATATTGTGTCTCCAGGCCATTTCAAAGGCTTTATAGATATAAAAAAACAGCAAGAAGCATTTGTTTGTTTGCAAAAGCCTCGTGTACTTCCGATTCAATATTAAGGATGTTATTAGTGGTGGACCTGTGAGAACGAAAGCCGCTTTGACAAGGTTGGAGTTGGTTTGTTGTCTCTAAAAACCAATGCAATCTGTTGTTAATTATTCGTTCCAGAAGTTTACACATGGTACAGGTTAATGAGATAGGTCTATAAGATGTAATTTTGTGTTTCTTCTTATCATTTTTCAGAATCGGTAGTATGACTGCTTCAGACCAGGCCACCGGAAACGATTGATGAAGGAAGATTTGATTGTATATTTCCAATAGGAAGCACCTTGATCTCGTCGACAGATTCTTCAAAAAAGAATACGGGATTCCGTCCGGTCCAGGACTGGATTCGTTGCATTTCTCCAACGCGTGATTCAACTCGTCCATGTAATCGGCGAGTCCAAGGGGCTCTCGCAAGAGACAGGAACTATCGGTGATTCCTCTTCAATCGTCTTCTTGTGGCATAGAAAAGAATCACCAAAATTTGTATCATTCGAATTTTCATGATACAAGTCAGCGAATGCTTCAGCAATTTCATCATTCTCAATTAGTACTTCATCATTTACTCAGATATTGGATATTTGGTATGCAGTTTTGTTACCTCTGATGCTCCGGATTTTCTTCCATATTTCAGATGGTTTGGCTGTTGGGTTTAAGGATGATATAAATTTTTGCCAAGAGCATTTTTTGCTATTTTTTACAAGATGAATTTTTTCACGTCCTTTATTTCAAATATTGAAGGTATTGTCACAGGATGAGGACAGGCTCAATAAAACAACTTTATAATGTCGACGTTTCGTTAGATATTCTAACTTTATCAAGGCTGGAAATGAGGTAAAACATTTGTCGAAAAACAATATCTCTCAACCACTATCATACAAAACTTACCCTTAATTATATGTTGTTCAATGTTGCATTTTTGGAGGTCTGAGTCAAAATTATAAAATAAAATGGACAAACTGACATGAGTCACCAACTACATATGTCTACTACACTAGCTTCACAATTATTATTATATATGAACTTGACTAAGAAAAACAAATAATAACAAACAAACCTAACCTAAAGACCGGAACATCGAATTGCATACAGAAAACATACAATCCACCTTCAAAATAAATTAATATCAAGTAAGAAACCTGGACGCACACTCTTTATAAATATTCAACAGATTAACATACACCGAACTCAAACTCTGAGTATCAGTTCGAAAATTCACCGTGTTGACAACCTTTATAAACATCATTTCACTCACACAGCGTTTTATATACACAGGTTCAGAGTCCAAAATTTTCACTCTTTCGAAATTGAAATTATGTAGCTTCATCAAAGTGATGGCGAGCCAGAGCGGTTTTTTCTGCCTTCCCCATATTTGACATTCTGCAGTCATATTGATGCTGTTTTATTCTGTACTGTAGGTACTTACTGCTTTGTCTGACCTACGTAATATCTATCACAATCCGAACAAGGTATACAGTATACTAAGTTAGAGCGATTCGAAATTGGAATTTTGTCCTTTAGATGTGAAAATAATGAATTTACAGTTTGGACATTATAAAAAACAAATTTGATATCGATTTTATTCTTCTTGAATATCGAACTGACAGCATTCGAGTGACCAGGCACATACGTAAACCTGAAAAATTGGCAATTCCTCGATGCTGGGCCCCCCTCATCCACCCTGACCATATTGGATGAAGGACGCCCAGCATTAACAAACTTTCTTTCAAATCTCCTGATTAAATTACGAGGATAGTTGTTCTTTTCTAATAGTGATCGTATTCTCAGAATGTTACCCTCCCAAAAAACTGGATTACTCAACTTCTGAACTCTGTGGAATAAAGTTTTCACGATGGAGCTTTTATAGGAGAAATGATGGTGGGACAAATAATTAAGAAGACGACCAGAACTCGAAGGCTTCATATACCAATCCGTCAACAGGTCCCCACCCTCCCCACGGTGCACCACGGCATCCAAAATGGGAAGCATTCCATTTATTCTCTTTCCATTGTAAATTGTAATTGCTGATGACAACCATTAAAAACTTGCAGTAACCGCTTTAAACCATCCGATGGCGCAACCAGGAAAGTATCGTCTACATAAACTCTTATGAATGGGACATCGAAGGGAAGCCTCTTCAGGCATTCACCAACAAGATAGTCCATGACTAACTCCGCAAACATCGCCGTTCCCTCTATTTGTTGGTAAAATTGACCATTAAAAGAGAAGAAGCTCGAATCAAATACGAACTCGACCATTTTGACGAACATACTCTGGTTGGTGTTGGTATAGGCGGAAATCGTTTGCCACCTAGACCTTATGATCTTTACAACTAACATTTTCGGAATGTTCGTGAACAATGATATCATATCCAATGACACCATCTCATATCCATCAGGAAGTGCAATGTTCCCAACATACTCAACAAAAGAATATGAATTCTTCACGTTGTAATAAAATGTTGTGGTCACCTTAGATAGCACCTCATGGATGTATCTTGAAATGCTGTACTTGGGCGAGTTTATGCAACTAACAACTGGTCAAGACGAACTCCAGGTTTGTGAGTCTTTCTAAGTCCGTAGATTGCAGGCGCAACCGCATTATAAGACCTGAGGGCCTGAGGCGTTTGGCCGATATTTCATCAATAAATTCATACCCCAACAATTCTTTAACAATATCATTCGATTGTGTTTGAAATTTCTTTGTTGGGTTTTTCTTTATAATCTTATAAGTTTTGGTGTCAGAAAGCATCTTCATCATAGTATCCATGTACTCATCCCTATACATCACCACAGTGGAACCTCCCTTATCAGCACGCATAACAACAATGTCCTGGTGGTTCTTCAAAAACATTTTGGCTGATTTGAAATCTTTTATGATGCTCCTATAACGTGGGTCAGCTGTTCTAAAACAATAATTAGTAATCTGGTTAGTTGCCTGGGTCCTCAAAATATTCTGAACACTTTCATTAACAGCTTGTGATTGGATGCAACATTCCAAGCCTGGTCTCTCGAATGCTGTCAGTTCGATATTCAAGAAGAATAAAATCGATATCACATTTGTTTTTTATAATGTCCAAACTGTAAATTCATTATTTTCACATTTAAAGGACAAAATTCCAATTTCGGATCGCTCTAACTTTGTATACTGTATACCTTGTTCGGATTGTGATAGATATTACGTAGGTCAGATGAAGCAGTACCTACAGTCCAGAATAAAACAGCATCAATATGACTGCAAAATGTCAAATATGGGGAAGGCAGAAAAAACCGCTCTGGCTCGCCATCACTTTGATGAGCTACATAATTTCAATTTCGAAAGAGTGAAAATTTTGGACTCTGAACCTGTATATAGAAAACGCTGTGTGATGATTTTTATAAAGGTTGTCAACACGGTGAATTTTCGAACTGATACTCAGAGTATGAGTTCGGTGTATGTTAATCTGTTGAATATTTATAAAGAGTGTGCGTCCAGGTTTCTTACTTGATATTAATTTATTTTGAAGTTGGATTGTATGTTTTCTGTATGCGATTCGATGTTCCGGTCTTTAGGTTAGGTTTGTTTGTTATTATTTGTTTTTCTTAGTCAAGTTCATATCTATATATATAAAAGAAAGATGTTAGTTACACCATTTATAACTAGAGATCGGATGGACTGGTTGTTATGAAACTTCATTTATGGAATCGTCTTCGGTCTGGTTATTATAAAATACAATAAAACTTCGAAAAAATTGATGAAAGTTTTACTTATGCAGAAAATGCTTTTCCTTCCTTTGAATAAGGCCACTAGGTGTCGCTACCGTTGATGCGTAGTCGTACAGTGAATAGACAAGTCACTGTACATGGTCGTAGGTTGATATTACCGCTGTTAGATGGCGATATGTGATTCGCATAGAACTCATGGTAATATGGAAGTCTTTTGCCAGATCAAAAAGCGGGTAAACTTAGCTCAAGTTGGTGGAACAGTGAATTTTTACCGAAAGATCAAGTATCTGATTTTGACGATCAGTTTCAAACGTGAGTTGGCCATCTTCATCTTTTTTCTTTATTTTTGAAATGCTTTCGAATTTCTGTTTGGGTAATAGATATATTTGCGGAAATATAACTGAATCCAAAATTGCTCATAATTAGTAATTGACATATTATATTCGTGTTTCTGTTTGCACAGAGACAGTATTGTAAGCGTCAATAATTTTGAAACGTTTACTCATCGGGCTTTCACTTATGATATACAATAATGTTTCATGGGTTGCCTAATCTGATCTGGTCGAATGACCATCAATAAATTTGAATATGAGTTCAACATAATTCACAGTGTTGATAATTTTGCCGTGTCGATCGTACTATCGACATTTTAACATCTCGATTTGTCTTCTAACGAGCTCGATATCGTCAACTAAAATGAACAAATTGAAGAGAGATTGACAGCTCATATCCATGGAATAATGACAATCGCGCTGCTCCACCAACTGAGATGTTTACCCATTATTTTGAGCTTAGCAGCATAGCTAAGATGTCTAAAATAATGGTGTGGTCACTGATTAGATTTTGCGAATATTAGAAAAGTTTTGTTTTTGCCACTTCAGGTTGGGCTATTAACAAATGACTGATTTTTTAATTCTGGTTGAGGGGCTGTGTTAAAAGTCGATACTTCTTTAAAGGAATAATTTTTGTTCATATTCTTGACATTTTGATTCATATTAGAGAACAGGTATAATATGGATTATACTCCCGCTATTCCCAGTCACATGAGATACTGCAAAAAGAGAACTGTACAACAATTAAAAACAAAAAGTTATTATATGTTCAACAATTGGGTACCGCTTAAATTAAGAGAATTCTTTCCATGTGAATTACAAAATTATTGAAATTTTGTATATTTTGAACTTTAATTTTGCCTAATTTATTTCCTGCTTGAAAAAAAGCAATGGTAAGTTTATACAACTTTTAAGTATAATTCAGGCGGTACAAAGTTCACCGGGCCAGCTAGTATAATAATAATTGTAAAGCTAGTGTAGTTGGTGACTCATGTCAGTTAGTCCATTTTATTTTATAATTTTGACTCAGACCTCCAAAAATGCAACATTGAACAACATATAATTAAGGGTAAGTTTTGTATGATAGTGGTTGAGAGATATTGTTTTTCGACAAATGTTGTACCTCATTTCCAGCCTTGATAAAGTTAGAATATCTAACGAAACGTCGGCATTATAAGGTTGTTTTATTGAGCCTGTCCTCATCCTGTGACAATACCTTCGCCATTTTGTACTATGAACCGTGCCTTTGCACGTAATCTTTTGAATTGGATAAGGTTGTATTGTGTGTGGTTGTTTTTTAGGTTATATAGTGCTTTCTTACTTTCATTGATAGCTTCTTTGCATAAGTCATTCCACCAAGGAACTGTTCTTCGCAAGGCCGATCCTAGCAGGTGTGCAGCGCGGGCGGCCAACTCAAGGGGCGGCCGCAGGCCGCCACATTTTTATGTCAGTTTGTAATAGTATATTGTTCAATGAGCGGTAATGTAAGTCATAACACACGAAGATGAATTTTGCAGCCCGAGCCGTCAGGCGAGGGGTGTAATTCATCAAGTGTGTTATGACCAATACCGCGAATTGAACACTATGCTTTATCTCCGACTTCATCAGTAAAATTCGAATTAATCTGGATTTTCGAAATTGACAACAGTTGTCAAAAGGGATTTCTGTGGTCCAAAATCGAATCGATATCGAACCCGTAGAAAACGTCAAGAATTCTCGTTTTCCAAATGCAATTTTTGGATATTCAGACCTAAGAAAATGTAGAAATGGATGGCGAGAACGTTACCTTGATGTCTGAAATAGTGCTCCCCGTGTGACCCGACTTTTTTATTAATTTCGTAAGCTACACTTTTTCCTATTTGTATTAGAGTGAGTTTTAGGCGTGAGTTATTATTACCTCACACTATTGGTTTATAGAGACTATAACAGATCAAAATCAGTTGAATAATGGATATATTATTCTATGGGAGTAGATAAAAAATATTATTTTCAACAAATCTTAAAGAGATAATTGTTTTCAATTATTGATTATTACTTTCCAACTCTAATCATCCAAATTTTGAATGAGACGAGAAAAAAAAATAAATGAAACTGAATTTTTCAATCTTGTCAAATCAAATATTCCTTGTTCTCCTTTACCGACAAAAAGAAACAAAGGAATGCTGGTGGGGTAGTCACATAAATGCTATAAGGCTTTTAAAACAGGACTTTAAAAATATCGTAAGAGCCTTAAATTGGAGATCCCACTAGGGATAATAGGACAAAAATTAGAGCTAAAACTCTAGTGAAAAACATGAAAATATTTAAGTTTCTATGCTCAATGTTAATTTGGCATGACTTATTCAGCAACATGTTTAGCCAATGACTTGGAAATTGATTCAAGCTTTCCCATCCCTTAACCCAGAAATAAAGTTCGCTTATTTAATTATGAGGGCAGTTATAAACCAATTTCTAATTCTTACCAGATTTTTAAGGCTCAAAGGCTGAGTTTTATTATAAAATTCTGGACCACGCTACATCATCAGTACAGGATTTACTTCACTGTCTGAATGTTACAATCAATTAAATTTTTCTAATGATGATCTTCTGAAAGCCTGCATTGACTTTAGATATTAGATTACAAATAAATGCGGAAGGAAATATTGTTAAGGATTTAGATGGCGTACAACTTTTTAACGAAATTAATTCATTCAAACATATTTTCCTGAGTAAAGATCAACCTAGAGAAATATTATAAATTATTGTTGGAAATGATTTGATTTCTTGTTTTTCCAATTTCACATTAGCCATAAGAATTTTATTAACATTGCCTGCCTCTGTTGCTTCAGGAGTTTCAGTCATTTAAAAACAATTAAAGATTACTTGAGGAGCAATATGTCACAGGAGAGACTCTCGAATTTGGTCATATTATCTCTATTGAATCTGAAATATCGGAAAGAATTGATATGAGCGAAATTATTGATTTATTTGCTAGGAAAGTTATTTTATAGGTACCTGTTTATACATATACTAGTCATTACAGACTTAATAAAAGACTGTCCCTGTTCGTAATTATACTTTTTGTTATATATTAGCTCGTTTGTTTGTGTTTTTTCTTTTAGTATTTAGTATTAGAAAGGTTATAATGTATAATATGGATAAATTTTCTTGGGAGAGAAATAAGTTAAGTCATTCCTTTAAGCGACGTTTCGCAACTTTATTGTTGACTTAACGTCTCTCATTTCAAACTTATTCCCCTCCCAAGAAAATGTATCCATATTATTGAAGATAAGGAATACGAAAGTGTTAGGTTATACTGTATTTACAGTTTTTTCCTAACAATAAAAGGAGGCACATTAAAGATTTTTTATATACAGATATGTCAAGAGAAGATATATTTTTTTGTCTTCGGGGCGGCACGTAAGGATTCTGCACGCGGGCGGCCAACGCCCTAGGATCGGCCCTGGTTCTTCGTTTACTTGGTAAAGTGATTTTTTTTATTGTTGTATTGGTTGTATTGGCGGCATATAGTAGAAGATCTGTAAACTGGTTGACAACGCTAGACACTTCATCATTAGGGGAAATTGTGTCCAATTGTTCATCAATGTACTGAGAGTAGTTTGTCCAATTTGCAGAGTTTAAATTCCATTTCTCCAAACAGACATGAACATCCAGTGTTTGAGGTTGAAGAGTACTGAGGGCTAAAGGGAGATGATCACTTCCATATAGGTATTCAAATGGTGTCCATAGGAGTTTCACAGCGAGCTGCGGATCACAGAGTGTTAGATCAATAGCTGAGTATTCTCCTGTTTGACAGTTAAATCTCGTACCTGCACCAGAATTTAGTAAGATTAGGTTGTTATTATCAATGAAATTTTCAAAAGTTTGTCCTCGGCTATCTGTTCTATCGGAACCCCAGATTGAATTATGGGCGTTGAAGTCACCAAGAACTATACGAGGTGATGGGACAGAGTCGGACAGATCTTCGAGATCACTCAACGAGAAATCCAAGTTTGGAGGTATATAGAGGTTCAGGATGTAAATTTTTGTTCTAAAATATTGAACAGCAACTGAGATTGCCTCGAAAGTATGTCCTATTGAAACTTGTTTAGCCGAAAATTTGTCCTTGACATAAATAGCCACTTCGCCACTGGCTCTATCAGATATTCTATTTCGAAAAAAACACCCAATTTTTTGATCACTTAGATTATTATTTTTTTTGATACTTGAAGATTTCTCTGATAATATTCAAATCTACCTGATGCACAAGTTGAAGATTTCTATTCGTAACGTATTACGTATAATTTCTAATGACTTCGTGATTTCGAAAGATGATCCATTATCTTGAATAATATTACAAGGAATAATTGAAGATCCATTTTCTCTGAATCTGAGAGAGAGAAAAGATATTTATTGCTCTAGCAAATAGCTAACGACTTTCGTCTTTCTGCCTCTGAATCTGATTTCATCTTCAAATAATTTTGTCTTAGTAACAATATATTTTGAAGCTATTTTGAATATTATTTGTAGAGGAGTTGTATTCAGACTTCTTTCCGTAAAAGGAAGTTCAATTATAGAATTTTCAACATTACTATGAACAGGTAAAATCTTCTGTTTCTCAATCAATTAATCCTTCAATTACATCATCTTCAGATGATTCATTTTGATTAGTCACCCGTATTCGAAAGAGTTCTAATTCTTCATCGGTTACTTGATTGAAATTAAATCGTCTTCGATTCCATCCATTTCAAAAACATTACAATTAAAATCTCCAATATCTTTATAATTAAATTCTTTAATATTTAATCTCTATAAGATTATCATTAGTATTCATTTTTTTAATCAACTTTATTGATCTTGCAATCTTCCAGCCAGTCATATACAATTTTATTTTGAATTTAGTTAGTCTTAATTAAAACAAGTGTGAGGTAAATATTGCTATTCTAGGGATATCAGGTGTTCAAGAAGTTGCAAAGCTGGTAGCCTTGTCTTTGGTGTAGATTCTCTATTGTAGTGGTGTATCAATGGCTCAATTATGTTGGTGTTGTCTTGGTTTGTGAGGAACTTTTTGCTGAGTTTTTGCATTCTTTCCAGTATTGGTTTTATTTCCGTTGTTTGGTATAATAGCTGATTGGATGGGTTGTGGAGTGGGTTGTTGGGGTGTCTCAATTTTGTAATTTTACGTAAGCATGTTCTTTCCGCTACTTCCATTATATCTGAAGCTGTTTTTGGTGAATTTGAGAATATTGTATGTCCATAGTTTAATAAAGGTCTGCATATCATTTTGTATATCATACTGGCCGTTTTACTGCTGATTCCCCTGTTTATATAAGTTAAGGACCTAAAGTGCCCAGCTCGTGTGATTGCTGCCTTCTTTTGGAGACTCAAATGTGCTCTGAAGTTCATCTTGCTGTCAATCTGTATGCCCATCAGGTATGATATATGTTGGGGTAATTGTGACACTTCCAAGTTTTATGTTGGGAGAGTTGGCGTTGGTTTTGTGATTGAAGATGATGAATTTTGATTTTGCTGGGTTGGGTTGTATTCTCCAACGTCTCATCCATGATGCCACGCGACATCCGTCAACTTCTGTAGTTCTTTTATACATTCTTTCAATGTTTTGTGGTGGGATATTTGAGTTGTATCATCAGAAAATTGAAGAATGTATGCATGCCTGTTGATGTTCTGGTTCCTGTCATTATATTGTCGATACATGTCACAGCAAAACAAGTTGTAAAGTAGACGAGAGAGTGGCGAGCCTTGAAGAAGACCTTGTGCTGGTGTGAATTCTTCTAAACGTTCATTTTTAACCTGTACCTGTAATATTCTGTTAAGAAGAAAATTGTTCATCGTTTTTGTCAAATATATGGGGCAGATGGAATAGCTTTGAGATCAGACCGGCTTGCCAGACACTGTTGAAATCTTTTTGAATGTCCATAAATATAGCAGCTGTTTTATTTCCCATTTTTCTGTTACATCGAGAATTTGAAGTGAGTATAATTAACGTGTGAATGGTTGATGTTTTCTTCCTGAATCCGAATTGATATGGTGGTATATATTTCCCTCTCATTGCATATTCATTCTCCCAATATTTTTTAAAAATTTTTCCCTAATGTAGGTAGAAGCGTGATTGGCCAGTAGTTCTCTATGTTGGAATGGTCTGTTTTTGCCTTGGGGATGGTGATCGGAATGCCTTTTTTCCATTCATTCGTATAAAAAGCGTGGGAAAGGCAGTAGTTGTATATTTTGATTATAACATTGTGAATTGCTGGCTCTAATTTTCTTAGTATTTTTTTTGGGTATGTTGTCATAGCCGGGTGTTGTGTTCTTCCCATGGTTAAGTGAAGTAAAATATTCTTCCTCTACTTTAGGTTCTATTGTATTATCTGGCGGGATGTGTAGGCAGTTCGCATACCAATTCTCTATTCGTTTCAGTGTGCATTTGATTTAATCTATACTAATATTATAATGAGGAAATATTTGTATCTTTGTGTGTTTGATACGGATAGGCTCAAAAACTACTGGACCGATTTAAGAAATTCTTTCACTCTTAGAAAGCTACATTATCCCTGAGTGACATAGGCTATACTTTTCACCTGAAAAAAATAAGGATACCTACTATAACTTCAATAATAACAAAAAAATAAGCCAGAATCGGCTGTTTTCACGTGCGCTGCAAAAACCGTAAGACTTACGTGGATACAAGAAAATGGTTGCTTCCATTGAACCTTGGAAAGTGTGTAGTTCTTCACATTGGCAAACAAAACCCGAAACATCATTACTTCCTGGATGGACATCAGCTGGCTACAACAGAGTCACATGAGGATTTGGGGTTAACCATCACACCTGACTTGAACTGGTCTACTCATGTAAAGAAGGTAACATCCAGGACAAGGAGCCTCGTCTTCATGATATCTAAGTGTTTCCGAGGTTGCTCTCCCGCTGTCTGTTGTAGCATATACAAAACTTATATAAGACCGATCCTCGAATTTGCTGGTCCTGCCTGGTGCCCTATCCTGAAGGCTGACATGGAGCAGCTGGAGGCGGTACAGCGTTGGGTTACTCGCATTCCTTATGGTCCTGTCCGTCCTGGATATGAAGAGAAGTCTCTCTTCGGTATCTTCGGTATAACCTCATTTCAGGATCGCCGTCTGAGAGGTGATCTCATATTCAGCTTCCAGGCTATCAATAATATGACTGGTGTCAACCTATCTCCAATTTTCCCCCCCAACACCAATATTTTACGAGGACACCAGTACGAATTGAAGAAACGGAATTTCAGGACTACCCAACATCAAAACTTCCTGTCCAATAGAATTTTTTCTACCTGGAACGGCTTGCCTGCGGATGTGGTTTGTGCTCCTAGTGTGAACTCCTTCAAAAATAGATTGGACTCGTATGGATTTCGCCCACGTGTTGCCGGATTGAGTGCTTGAATTTGTATATGTTACTATTTGGTTCTCCTTTTCTTTATTACTACTCTGCTGTATCAATTTTTAGTTTTGTTTTTGAGCTTTAAAGGTATAGCCTCAGCTCTTGTCATTCAATTAATAATAATAATAATTATAATAATAATAAAAAACAATGTATGACGGAAATGTTCCTCTTAAATAGTTCTACAAAAAAGTTCGCGATATCATATATTATATGTATTATATTATATATTATCTATCTCTCAAAATTGACTTGCTATTACCTTTTTATGGTAATCAGATGTTTTCCAAAATTATGCACTATTTGGGAGTGTGTTTTTATGAATTGGGTATTGATCCTCATCCAACCTAATACGTTATTTATCCCCAGTATTTAATTAAGAACGAAATTGCCCTCACATCATACAATTACAACGAGTACATCAAAAGATATGGCAGATTGAAGTGTTGAAGATGAAACCGCCGCGTGAAACAAATTTCTTTGCTTGTTTATGATAAAAATATAATATGAATCTTTATATTGGAATCAGCAAATATGTTTTTTATCATTTTCAGTATTGTTAACCATTCTAATCGGTCTGAGCCACATGCGATTCGTAGTAAAGCTGAATATTTTACATTATTGAATTCACATCACTTTTTGAGGCTCATTTGTCATTAAAGATTTTGAACCGTCTTATGTGCAGGTTTCTGATAATAAAGTTTCTTCGTAATCAAGTAATAAATATTCCGATTATCTTCTTGGATGATTGCAACTTCTCCTTTTGATTTATTTTGAGATTAAATTCTTCTATTTGACCAATTTTATTTTTGAATACCCAAGCTATGCCTTGCTTCATATGGAAATCGTCTGAAACACTATGTGCTAGAGCAAATTTCTGAGATGCTTCAAAAAAATTACCTAGTTAACCTAGTCAGCTGACTAGTTAACCCCAAAATGTAATATGACGAAGCGTGGAAAGGCGAATAAAGAGAGATTTTGAATTGGAGAATTAAAGATTGAAGAATTGAATATTGAACACCAAGGGTAACAAGTCTCTATCTTAAATGAGTTTTGTATTGTATTGCATGGTTTGTTTTCATATTGAGAAAGGGTACGAACCCGAAACGTTTTGAAATTGTAATTTTAACAGATGTATAAATTCAATTTGGAATTCCAGAATTTGGGGGCACGGCAGTGGCCCCGCCAAGTCGAGCGCAAAGCAAACACTGCCGTACTATCTTTACCCGAACCATTTCGCCGCATTTTCAAGCCCCTATTTGAGAACCTCCAGATAAGACCAGAACGCCATCTAGTGAGCTATAATCACGTACTCAAAATCCAAAATTTCAAGTGTGTAGGTGATTTAGTTCCGAAGTTACGAGAAAGCAAAGTTTCGCATTTTCGACCCTAATTCACTCATGATCATCAAAATAGAACTAGTACTTCCCATGAACTCAGAGAGCTGAAATTTGGTACATAGTTAGGGTTTAATGACCACATAAAGGGAAAATTATAAAAACTAGGATAATCGAAAATCTGTTGGCACGTCACGCTCACGTGCTATTACGTCATCTTCGCAAAATGTGCAACCACAACAATGTATGGAAGTTTATGCGCTTGGAAACACATTGTTATCATACTCAATATGTGAATATCGACTTTAGAATATAAATTGAAAAAAAATAATAATCGGGTCATCAGTCTTATACACAGTGATATTTTTACTGTCTCATTTATTTTTCAAGGAAACGATAGGTTTTCGAAAGCTAGGCCGGAACAATAAATGAGACAGTAAAATTTTTATCACTGTGTATAAGACTGATGACCCGATTATTATCCTTTTTTCAATTGTTATCATTTCACGCATTCACGAAATTAGCATCTGCTGTCACTTGATAGCACACCAGAACTACCCGCAAATTTACATTTTCTAACCATAAGTGATATCACGTCGGATATTTTGTGAAGTGATTGATGAAGTGAAAATGGATGAAAATTTGATCGAACTTGTCAGGCTTCATGAAGTGATCTATGTTCATTCTTCATCAGAGTACAGGGATCAGAATGTACGACAACAAGCTTGGGTGCTGGGTGCTCATTCAACAATTGTTGTACTATTTGAGGTAATCCTCCCACTTCTTCTCTTCGTTTATTTATTTGGTGAATCAAATCTCTTCTATCAGAATCACCAGCAACTGTAATAGCAGTTATGTTCTCTATATCTTCTTTCCATTCCGTCTTCGGAAGCTCTTGCTTGATGAAGAAGAAACTGTATCACTGAATATGAAAATGCTATGAAATTTATGTGCAATATAGAACGTCTATTGCTCTTCAGAAAAAACATCATCCGATGGGTCTGCGGTGGTTAGATTGGGAGAGAAAAAATTGAATCCGAAAAAGAATCGGGTAAGAGATGGGCTATATGGACCAGTTTGGTATCAAACTATAGGTTTTCGAGGACGCTGAAATCAATAAAAAATAATCGGAGGCTCTATCTACCATAGTTCAAAACCGAAAAAAAATTAAGATTTGTAATAAATAAACTACTCTTAAAAAAGTGTAAAATAAGAAAATCCAATAAAATAGATCAATATGCCCACGTTTCTACAAAAAGAAATGAAATCCCACCAAAAACATTCTGTAAAAACTAGCCAAGTCTCGATGGAGCTGCTTATTTATCTCTAAAAAGTAATGAAATCTAGAAAAAGTCGAGCCAAGTTTAAGGCTCCTTACTGCGATTTCTTTATTATTATAGTTAATGTTGTGAGACTTGGCCGTTGAAGGGTACACAAGGGTACAAAACCAGGTGCTCCATGACACCATTGCACCCATCTGTCGCCAGAAACGCAACCCATTGACGATGAAAAATTGCCACTTGGAAAACGTTCATTCAATTGTAGGCTTGATAAAGCTGCGTATTCAATAATACGAGCCTGAAACAAACAGTATAAAAAATTATTTCCAGTACAGAGGGACTTCTAATCATTGATAGAAGACCATCTGTACGTCTATTTTATTTTAGATCGGTGGTCGATTTGACGCTCCAAAAAGAAGGGAGCAGAAGTCAGCATCATCAATGCTGAATGCATATGTGTTGCACAATCAACAACACCCTAAAATGAGACACTAGCGTCCAATTACCAATACCAGCATGGGCTATTATCCCGCTTAACAAACATTGGTAGTTATAACAGATATAGCATTACGTGTAAACAAAATTGACTTGTACCCACTAACGTATAAGAATGTTCAACGGCCAAGTCACACAACATTAACTATAATAATAAAGAAATCGCAGTAAGGAGCCTTAAACTTGGCTCGACTTTTTATAGATTTCATTACTTTTTAGAGATAAATAAGCAGCTCCATCGAGATTTGGCTAGTTTTTACAGAATATTTTTGGTGGGATATCAATTACCTAAACCATTCATAAAACCAGTGGATTAAATAAACCAACAAATCAAAAAGAACATTATTATTCTTCAAGGTTTCGCAAAATATGACCAAATCTGATTGATCGATAAGCAGCCGACGGAACATAATTTTTCGGCAACCGTCCGGAAAGTACCCACTTCTCGGACGCTTTTTCTTTGAGAAAGAAGCATTTACCGGCCTAGTCCGGAAAGTACGTACTTTCCGGACTAGGCCGGAAAAAATCACGTTGTTGTCATTGTTATGATCATCACAATAATAGCAACGAAATAACGGATGACAGTTCTGTTCCCTTCGATTCAAATAAGAATCAAAATGTATAATAAAGAGATGTGTCATCTCATTGATTTGTAATTCTTCTCGGTTGCCGAAAAAATATTGTACACAACACGTCCGAAAATATTTTTTTTGGACTCACAGACTCACAGAATTTTGTCTATTCGTCCAAAAAACCCTATTTTCCGGACTTGTTACGTAATAGTATATTTCATTACTAGTCCAGAAAGTAAGCTCTTTCCGTGTGCGCGCTAAGAGAGAATTCGTGCAAGCAAGGAAAAAGCCTTTCTGGACGTGTAATGAACGATATTTTTCATTACACCTCTCCTAAAACAATCCAACGATATTTGTTCTTCAACAGAAAGCATTTCGATATTGTAAAACAATAATTATTCGAAACACTGACGTCTACTGTCATCACGCAATCGTTGCTTTGTGTCTCAGCATAGATGCATCTATGTCTCAGCGCACGGAAAAGGGTCACTTTCGGTGCCCTGAATCGACATGTTTTGATAAGGTTTTCAGAGCGGTGTAATGAAAATTACTATAATGCATTTTTCTCGAAAACTAAGGAAGCAATATTGTTGAAATTTGGAAGGAAGATGTAGCTTTTCATCTTCGATTTATCCGTGAAGGGAAAAATTTTACCGCTCCTGTTTTTAAAAAATATCACGTGCCCTGGTAAGTGTACATCAAATTACCAGGTGACATATTGAAAAAAATATTTCAGCAATCAACAGAATTTCATTTTTTTCAGTGATTTATCCGTGAATTATCTGTGAAAAAAAACATCGCCACTCTTGTATGTATTTTAAAAAATATTGGATGTTTCGCCGAGTTGATATCAAATCAGCGAAACATTAATTTAATATTTTTCAAAATACAAGAGCGGCGATGTTTTATTCTTCACGGATAATTAACGAATTAAATTTTCAGTTGATTGATGAAATAATTTTTTCAATATGTCACCTGGTAATTTGATGGACACTTACCAGTGCACGTGATATTTTTTGAAGAACAGGAGCGGCAAAGATTTTCCCTTCGCGGATGATTCAAAGATGAACACCTTCATCTTCTTTCCAAATTTCAACAACATTGCTCTCTTAGTTTTCGAGAAAAATGCAAAAATTATGTTCCGTCGGCTGCTGATCGATCAATCAGATTTTGTAATTTCTCTTCGAAACCTTGAATGTTACAAATTTTATTTTTTCACGGATAATTTACGAATAAATCACTCAAATAAATGAGCTACTTTGTTTCGTGCTAAAACCTTTTTTCCGAATAGTTGTTTCGCCAACTTGATATCAAGTTAGCGAAACATCCAATATTTTTAAACTACAAGAGTGGCGATATTTTTTTCTTCACGGATAATTTACGGATAAATCATTGAAAAAGATGAGCTAGTTTGATTTCGGCTGAAAAATTTTTTCGGACAGTTGTTTCGCTGAGTTGATATAAACTTAGCGAAACATTATTATTATTATTATTATTTATTATTATTTTTATGATAATACAGAAGAGTTGAGGTCGAAATCTATAAACTCACATAGAAAATAAAATAAATAAATTCGAATTTACATTGTTAGGAAGAATGAAAAAAGAGAAAAAAAGAATTTAACTAATGTACACAACACACTCCCGAAATTTCAAACAGTTTTACGAAGGAACACTCGCGAGCCACCCGTCCAGAGCACTCTTGAAGCTGTTCACTGAGCGGGCATTCACTGCCGCCGTCGGCAGACCATTATAGCGGGTTTCACAAAGCACAATAAGCGTTGATCGGAGAAATTGATTTGACAGTGCTTTTTTCATGCAGGGGGAATCCATTCTCCTGAGCTCGACTACTCACTAAGCCTGAACTGCTTCTTCTCAGTTCCAGACATCATCCTACAAAGCGGATTGTCTCATGATTGTTTATTTTCGCACTTCATTGTGCTGGGTTGATATTGCCTTTTTCGGTTATCTCTTGTTTTACTCGTTCTAGTAAGTTTCCGTACTACTATAAATCAAATCAAATCAAATCAAAATTTATTCACAAATTGTGTGCACAGAAAGCTTACAATTAATAGTCAAAGAAATATATAACAGATTAAAAATTCGTAAAATAATAATTTCATTCCGCTAAATTCTTTCGGACCAGAATTCTTCAATAGAATAGAAGGCCCTCGATACCAGAAAATCGCGTAGGCGACGTCTGAACCCGGTTGTCTCCTTGCATTAAGTGCTAAGGTGATTATACAGCTGTATTGCTAAGTAGTTTGTAGCCTTTTGAGCGTGCTTTATCCTGTGATATGGAACACATAGATATTTCCTTCCACGTGTAGCATACTCATGGGATTCCCCACATTTTAAATATTTCTGTTTATTCCTGTAATAGACAAACCAATATTAATTGCGAATAAAAGGTAAGTATTCCAAATTTTTTGAAATATTCCCTACAGGAGGTGGTGTTACTAATTCCTGCTAATACCCTTATTGCCAAGCGCGGATCCAGGGGGTGGTCATGGGGGTCATGACCCCCCCCCTGGACTGGACGAACCCTCAAATCTTGTGTTTGATGAAAAAATGTTTCGATTGAAAAAATAGAATTGAATCGTATTTAAGTGAATATTGGAGAGTAGTTAGTTCCAATAATGAAAAAAATCTGAATTTTGAGAGAATAATTTGTCCATTTCTTTGAGTAGAATATTACAAACCAGCTCAAAGCTACGGATGCCATAAAAGATACGATGAGTGTGTTACGAGAAAAAAGGGAAAAAGCGGACGACAGCTTTTTGAAGAGGCAAAGGAAGTATATCTGAGCAGCTAGATGAGAATATTAAATGCCCTATAATAGTCAAAATACAAAAACACAGAGCCAATAGTCAGCCTGCCCAGTCTGCAGAAGAGTATTTCAGCAGGTCTGTGTACATTCCTCTTCTGGAACGACCTAGACGATCGACTGTCATCTGAAGTAATGAATTTATTCAAATTAGGGGTTTTTATACCTAAAGTCGTTTATTCAAAAAATGAAAATGAAGATATTGAAATAGTTAATGAGTTGGTAAATCAGTACAAACTTCTATTAGACAATCCTCCTGTTTCAATCGTTACGAATGAATGTCGCTCATGGAAGATGAAATGGCAACGAGAGAAGAAGATTCCACAGACGATATATAATCTCCTAGAAAACTGTGATTCTGACATGTATGCAAATGTGAGAAAATTACTCAGTATACTCGCAACACTACCAGTTAGTGTGGCAACGGCAGAGAGGTCATTTTCCATTCTGAGAATGCTCAAAACATGGTTAAGAGCTTCGATGGCAGAAGAACGACTTATTGGACTAGCACTTCTTCATATCCATAATGACATATCTGTTAATGTAGAGGAAGTCATCACTCGCTTCGCAAGAAGGAGAAATAGAAAAATTCCCTTTGCTATTTAGTTATACCTTTGATATTATTCTCATTAAGTTTTTGTTTTTGTAATAAATCAAATAAACTTCTGGTTTGTGTTAGCTCTCATCAGAATTTTATTTTGGGGATGCTGATTTGTCTCCAAAAAAATCAATTGGCGGGTATGTAATCTACCTGACCGTGACCCCCCCCCCTTTCTCGAGAGCTGGATCCGCCACTGCTTATTGCCCCCTTCTGTTTCAGAAATATAAAGGTGCGAGTCCACTTGATACTTTTGCAGCGCAACAGTGTATCGCAACATACATGAAACATATGTTTCCTGTGAACACAGTAATGAAACTTGGCGTGAAACATAAGTTTCACGTTGCGCTGATACACGGGCTGTTGCCTGTTGCGATACAATATTCAGTCGACACAGGTTGCTGCGTGTAGCGCTACATGTTTCATGCGAAACAAACCAAGTTTGTTTCGCGATAGTGTTGCGTGTGAAATTCGATAATTTAAATAAACAGAGAAATGGAGAAATGGTCAAGAGATGAAACTTCGGTATTAATAGCCGAATACGAAGCTAGACCAGAGTTATGGAATGAAAAAAGTCTACGTAAGTGTATGATCTTTTATTGATTACAGGTACATTTAGAAAAATACATACAGGGTGGCCATTTGAAAACGAAACAGACGAGATTACAGACGAAATAAATTTTTTCGATAGAAATGGTCGGACAGGGCGATTTCTGTTTCGAGGGGGACAACTTAAGATGTAGGTTACGGACGCATAGCGCTTCAACCCTTGCTGCTACAACCCCCACCCCCAATTTTTGAATAGGGCAGATGGGGTGAGTGATACCTCATTTGAAAGGTATTTTTATACTGATTTCAGCACAGTAATTGTTTTTTCATTTTATGCATTAGTTCTCGAAATATTCTCAACTAAGTATTTGAAAATGAAGTGGTGTTTTCATGGCACTTGTAGTGTTTTTTTGTGAAAAATCGACATCTTGATTAAAGATTTCTATGTCAGTGGATTGGAGGAAGGAAGCCACAGTCATGGTTGTTTTGAAGCTCAAAATGTCGATTTTTCACAAAAAAACACTACAAGTGCCATGAAAACACCACTTCATTTTCAAATACTTAGTTAAGAATATTTCGAGAACTAATGCATAAAATGAAAAAACAATTACTGTGCTGAAATCAGCATAAAAATACCTTTCAAATGAGATATCACTCACCCCATCTTCCCTATTCAAAAATTGGGGGTGAGGGTTGTAGTAGCAAGGGTTGAAGCGCTATGCGTCTGTAACCTACATCTTAAGTTGTCCCCCTCGAAACAGAAATCGGCCTGTCCGAGCATTTCTATCGAAAAAATTTATTTCGTCTGTAATCTCGTCTGTTTCGTTTTCAAATGGCCACCCTGTATGTATGATAATCAGTTTATTAATTACAGTTTATAAAGATTTGAGAAAAAGACTGAAAAACAGCCGAAGATATAGCCCACATACATGCTTTGGAGCAGCTGCAAAAAGCTAGTGACAGTCTTCAAATTTTTGGCGATTATGTGGCTTCGGAGCTGAGTGATCTTGGTGAAGTGAATCGCAAAAGGGCAAAGTTGGAAATCTCTAGGATTTTGTTGAAGTATGCAGAAGATTAATCTAAAAAATCAACTTCTCTGGCTGCAGTTTCACAACATACTTTTCAAAATCTGGAGGAGCCGACAAATTTTTTTTTTTACTCTTTTTTTGATAGACTATACTGTATTTTACAATATTGTAGTTTAAAAGTGGATATATTATTTTTATGTGGGGATTTTAATATTGATTTTTTGGGTGCCGATACCATAAGTAAACAATTGCTTGAGGATATGCTCGTTTCTTTCAATCTTGGAATCTCTTTAGCGGCTCCTACAAGGGTGTACACTGGCGGTGGTGGTCAAGAATCTAGTTCAATGATCGATTATATTCTGCCTGATGCTGACTTATGTCTTTGTAAAGCTGAAGTCGTTGAAGCAAATCTCGGTGATCATAAGGTTGTAGTGATGGAATATTCCAACCATTCCCAAGTACATCTGCACAATAATGATGCTGCAACCAGATCAGTGAGAGTTGTTAGTGAAGCTAGGGTGGATCATTTTACTGAAACCCTGCAATATGTTGATTTTGGTGCTGTATGTTGCGGTACAGATATTAATGCAATCATCAATGAATTTTCGAATATCTTGAATTATGTGATGGATTGTTGCTTTCCCATAAAAAGTGTGAAAATAACTCAGAAGGGTTGGATAACTGATGAAATTAGGCAGGCTAGTAAAAAATCTGAAACAACTTTACTGGGTTCATGCTAATATTAAATCGAAACAGACTTTTGAACTGTATAACAAGGCAAAAAGCGAGTACAGATTGTTCTTGAAACAATGTAAGTTGAAGTACAATGTAAATTTTTTGGAAAACTGTTCTAATAAAAATAAGGCAGTTTGGAACATTGTGAATCGGGAGACTGGTAGAAAAAAGCAAAAAAGATGGCATAATATCATTAAATATAGATGGAATCATCTACTCTGAGCCGAAGGTGGTGGCTGAGGCCTTTGCCAACCACTTCTCCACAGTCGCTGCATCAACACTCGCACAACATTATAATGGCGTAAGGTCTCAGTCCTGCACTACCTCGCGATTGTCCGCTTTCAGCTTCTACTTTCACCCAGTAACCGAGAGTGAGGTTATAAACGTCATTATGGGATTAAAAAATAAAAAAAGCACAGGTGTTGATTTTTTGTCTTCCAGAATGTTGAAGGCTGGTAGGGAGCACTTTGCTAGACCTCTAATGCATATAATCAACACGTCAGTTTCATCGGGTAAATTTCCATCATCGCTAAAGACTGCTCTCGTAATTCCTATCCATAAAAGAAATGATCCAAGTGTCATTACCAATTATCGGCCAATTTCTATACTGAGTGTTCTATCGAAGGTTATGGAGAAAGTCGTTCTGGGACGAATGGTCAATTATTTAGACAAGTTTAGAACTCTTACTGACTGCCAGCATGGCTTCAGACCTGGTCACTCAACAGAAACGGCCGCTGTTTCATTTGTAGAGTACGTATACGAACAACTGGACGGGGGTCGTTTTGTGGCTGGTCTATTCTTCGACTTGTCAATGGCCTTTGATGTCCTCGATTTTAACTTTATGAGGACCAAATTCTATAACCTTGGATTTCGCGGTATATTCTTAGATTGGCTCGACAGTTTCATTGCCAACAGAAAAATGATTGTGAAGGTACAGAATGTATGCTCTGAAGCCTTTGAAATTAATTCAGGTGTGGCCCAAGGATCGGTATTGGGTCCGATTTTATTCATTCTCTTCACAAATGACCTTCCAAATTGCATCCCGTGGTGCAAATTAACCCTATTTGCCGACGACTCCTCAGTGGCCATCTCCACTGAAAGTCAGGCAGAGCTCGCATTAGCTTGTGGTCGTTTAGTTCGATGTTTCACTGAATGGTGTCGAACGAACGCACTGATTGTGAATGAGGGTAAAACGGACTGCTTACATTTCGCCCTAAGAAATCTTAGCAGAACGCCACTACTTATAGAGACTGAAAATTCAATAGTTGAATCGAGAAACCATGTGAAATTCCTTGGAGTCCACATGGATTGTAATTTGAGATGGTGTCAACATGTTGAAGCATTATGTAAAAAATTGAGTAGCTCCTATTACGCAATAAGTAAATTGAAATGCTGCCTTCCAAGAGGATCGATAATTGATATTTACTATAGCTTATGCAATAGTCATATATCTTACAATATCTTATTGTGGGGAATTTCTCCTGATGTGAATAGGGTATTCATAATGCAAAAACGAATACTACGGAATATATTTGATTTGGATCCCAGATCTTCTTGTAGGCCGATATTTATTGCATGGGATCTGCTTACGGTGCCTTGTGTATACATATTCAAGAGTCTGTTATACATTAGAGAGAATTTGGGTAAGTTCACCAATCTTTCCAGTTTCCATCAATACAATACAAGAAACCCAGAAGTACTGCTGCTACCGGCGCACAGAACTTCAAAATATGAATCTTCACCATCCTATAGGGGAATTAAATTGTAAAATCGGTTACCTAACTCACTGAAATGTTTACCTAAAGCTAAATTCAGGAAAGAAATAAAGAAATTCTTAATCAGCAAATGTTACTACACAGTAGATGAGTTCTTAAGTGATAACAGCTTATAACTGCAAATACTGTAATATTGACGTATCCTATGCATGTAAATGTCCCAAAGGATGAATAAATATTATTATTATTAAAAAAAAAAATGAAACTGCAGCGTGCTCTCGAGACTACTACGAAAGTTCACAAGAGTGGCTTAACGATGACCAAACCCAGATGGGCTCCCAAGATCTGTCAAGAATTATACATTCATGTAGTGATATTTTAAATTCTGAATAAACATTCATATAGTCCATTCACCTTTTTTGTCACAGGGGAGGCCATGGAAATTTGGCATTTTACACAACACTAGAGTCAGGTTATGAACAAGCTGACAGATTTAGACTACTATCGACGTACATAACAAATTTTAAGTCTCTAGCACATATCGTGGTAACAAAAAAATTTCAAGAACAGACAAGCAGACAGACAGACTGACGCATCGACAACAGAACTTCCGTGTGTCCTAAATGGCATACCATCTTTTTTATATCTTTTCCGATATTAATTTCAATAAATTATAGAAATCTACTGCGCTCATACGCCAAAAATTTTATAAAATTCAAGATCTCCGCTTCGTAACTCTGTCATCATTTGATTATAAGCCCCTAGTTCATTTTTTTTCATTATCCAATGTCGTACCCATATTTTGCGTTTGAGTTTTCGTTCGACTCGTTTTCGTCTTGATTTTGCAAGAACAATGAAAGCAGCAGCATTTTTAGTTTGCGACATTTTATCGAGAACAAGAGGCACAGCAGCTGGATCACCTGAAGACTCCGATACAAAGATCTCAAATGGACACTCTGGTTGATACAAAATGTAGCATGTTTTCGCGATACAGTGTTTCGTATACATTTGTAGCGCGCAACTTGCAGTTAAATGGACACATTACAGCAACACTTGTAGCGCAACAGAGGATTTGTTGCGCTACAAAAGTATCAAGTGGACTCGCACCTTAAGGTTTCCTTCAGGCTCATCCCCCCAGATGATGAGAGCGTACGACATAGAGCTGTGGAAAAGAGCATAGTATCTGTTCGTTAGTCACGTTTTTCAGTCTGTATAGGAGGTATATTGTAGATTATAGTTTTTTTAATAAATTATCTTGGTCCCTTTTTGTATGGACGCATTCTTCTCCTATCTTTGTCGGGTCATACTCCACTAATCTCCTGAGTTCTTGATTCGGATGTTCTTCCGCTGTTTCGAATAGCTTCTTAGCGTTCCTCTTCATGAAGTCGGTAATGGTTACCCAATTTAAATCTCGATGGATCTGTCGCTTTCTAACAAACCACGGTGCGTCCATAGCACAACGTAGTAATTTGTTCTCTGTTACTTGTATTCTTTTCATATGTCTCTTTGCCGCAAATCCTCACGCCCCTGATCCGTAGAGGACTAGCAACGGCTTTAATGATTTTCAATTTCTTTCCTTTAGACATATGGCTATTGCAGTGGGTAGAGTCTGTTCAACGCTGCTTTGGTTTTGTCTATGGCTTCCTTGATATGGCTTTCCCAGGTTAGTCCGTTGTCTAGATATCTCGCTTTTTCTTTCCATTGGATTTCTTCTCCATCAACCTCGAGGTTGGTATTTCGTCTTAGCTTCCTCATCTGAAGTAACATCGCTTGGCTCTTTTGTCCATTGAGCTTGATCTTTCATTTGATACACCAGTCATTGATTTCGTCAATGGCTTCTTATTGTAATCTCTTTTATATGACCTCTGGATTTCGATGACGAATAGCGATTACAGTGTCGTCAGCGTAAAGTCGATCATGGTCGTCGAATTCTTCGAAATATCATGTTGTATGTATAACACATACATACAACACTACTGTACAACACGTACAGTAGTGGCCCAAAGACTGATCCTTGCGGCCCTCCTGCTTCCGAACTTCTGATTGTGGAGCATTCTCCTTTCACATAGAATTTTCTATCTCTCAGATAACTTCTGATCAGTTTGATCGAGTATCCGGCTTCTCTCATTCAAAAAATTAATCCCTCATGCCACACTCTGTCGAATGCTCTGGCGGTGTCTAATATGACTAAGCCTGTTGCTTGTTTGTTCTGATATCCCTCCGTTATATATTCTGTGTATGACTTAACAATTGTTGCTCTGTCGAATGGTTTCTTCTGAATACCAATTGCTCGGCTGGTAAGACACTCTTTCGACTAATTTTCCTAGGGCCAATAAAAAGCTTATCGGTCTGTGGTTCTGAGGACATTTCTTTTCTTTTCCAGTTTTATTGAACACTATATTACTTCAGCAGTTTTCCATTTCTTCGGATAGTGTTCGGTCCTCGTTATTCCATTTGCTATATTTGTGAGAGCAGCTATTCCTTTTCTAGGTAATTTCTTCAACATATCATTCGATATTTTATCTCTTCCGGAAGCTTTCCTTTTCTTCAAGCTCTTGATAATTTCTTTGATTTCATCGGGTGACGTCGGTTTTTCTATTCTAACATCACACGTCTTTACGTGTTAACGTATCTTTATGCGAGCTGAGCTGAGTGAGCGGAATAAAGATGTTTTGATTGATATAATCGCGACAAGGATGATCCCGGATAGAGTTAATGTTAGTGACAACCTGGGGAAATATGTGGAAGGTCATTTTATTGCTACTTCTGAGGAATCTACAAAACCTATGGATGGTATCCTCCAAATATCAGTCGAAATCGAACAATTAAAGCGTTCATTGGAGTTGAGAGACTAACCAAGAACTATCAATAACCAGAAGCTTGTAATTGATCTTTCAAAAAAGGAGAATAGAAATTTGCCGAGTACATTTAATGCACAACCATGCGATGTTGCCAATTCTCGTGAAGATCCGAGCATAACACAGCGGAACTTGAAATCGGTCTGTGAGGAGAATATTGCCCCTTCGATTTCACCCAGTGTTAGGACAACCGTCAGCCCGAGAAACAGAATCCATGGCAGCTCACGTGATCCACAGCAAACATTTTCGGGTGCGGTAAGACTCGACGTTGGTCGAGTTGCTTTGGGTACTGAAATGGACAAGATTAAAACTTATTTGGAAATAAGGTTTTCTGGGAGACTGTTCACTGTAGAACCTTTGCCCAAGAGAGATGACGCGCAGAGCATTTCGTTTAAGGTTGGTGCAGAAGAGGATATGCTAGAGGAACTGAACAAACCAGATGTTTGGCCCAATGGAGTTGTTGTGAGAAGATTCGGGTTTTTTCGCGGACGGTCATCGCAGTAGTAGCCCGACTTCCGTTACCCGATATCTTAGACTGCTGAATCTTAACATAAGGAGTCTGAGAGGAAAAACTGAACATCTTGAGGTTTTCCTCCATGCTCATGGTTATACGGAGGTCCTATGCCTCACGGAGACGTGGCTGAAGGCTGATAAGCTAGGTGTTATCAAGTTGAATGACTATAAGGTTACTTGATCCTACTGTCGGACTTCCATGGTTGGCGGTGGAGTGATCATTTTGGTTAGCGACGACATCTCTATAGAAATGCCGATTGGATTTACAAATTTTGGTAACGATTTTTAGTAAGGAGTCGTTACACCAGGTACAGTAGCTTTATACAGGACAGTGGCGACAATAGACGTTCACGTTTTGATTGGTCAGACTGTTTTCGACCTTCTATGGTCACAGAATATTCTCATGCAAAAGATAAGATGAATTCGACTCTACGTATATGAATCAAGAAAATCTCAAATAACTCGGGAATTACTGAGTTGACTTTTTCTCAGGTTTCTTTTCGATATTTTGAGAACTATTTGAAGGAATACAATGGTTCCAACAGAGATGTATTCAGCATAGAATACTCAATCATATCAAAAACGAAAAAATTGAAAAAAAATTTCTGGACAAAATTATTTCCACTCCTTGTATAACCGGAAGTGCTCAGGATCCAAAAATATTTTATGTCTGTAGAGAATAGGCACTCGAACTTGGGACACCCTGTATTAGGCTCCGGAAAAACTCTGAAAACCCGAATGATCTTTTGATTTAAGATGATAAATCGCATCTAAAGCCGAATTTTCGCGTGACAATATTTTAAAACTATTTCGTCCGTTTTGAAATATTCGTGTTTTCCCTTCGAACTGGTGACGTCACGCACCAAGTGGTTCAAAATAATTTGAAGCAGTTTGAAAGCAGGTAGCGGACACGGATGTTTGAATATCCGTGGGTAGCGGAATAGTTCGAACTTCAGTTTGAAGTTTGGAATCAGCTGATTGAAGAATATAGGTTATGTTTGTTAGATTTATTTTGTTTTCACCGTTTTTATTTTGAATAAATAATAATAATAACTGTTCTTTATTGCATTGAATATTATTTGAATATGACAGCTTTGTTTTTAGAATGCATTTTAACCTGTGATTTTACGGCTACTTCATCTTGATTCATTCAAAATGAATATTGCGTATATTCAAATTCATCATAAACTGATTGGAGACCAATTTGAAAATACAAGATTTAATAATAATATACAAATAAACACACCTTAAATTATAAATATTTTTATTATTATGTGCGTTTATCATGTTTCTAACTTTTAAATTCATAAATTGAATTGACATTTCTATGATGACGTCACCGTTTTGAAATTGTGGCATTTTAGCGATGCATGAACTGGTGACGTTTACTTCGAAATGTTTTTGAAATAGTTTTGAACCGTTATTCACGCGAAAAAATCGCTTAAATGTGCACCATTTCCATCTGTTTGTTAGTGCAAAAGCAAACCAATTTGATATTGAACAATTTTTGGGTGAATTGCCGCCTTACTCATGTCGACTAGGCATAGAAGGAAGGTTGATTCCTTTATCCCTGTCCTGAAAACCCGACTTCAGTGTGAGAACCGCCTAGATTCCTGCTTCATCACATTAAGGTCAGTGAGTGAATTTTTATTTACAGGATTGTTCAATATCAATAATCATATTGTTTGCAATCATGTATACATAACTAAGTGATTGTGCAATGGTTCAATTACCGAGAGAAAAAATGCTTGTAAATGAGCAGATGAGATTATCCTACAAAATTCAGTTTCTGGAACCTTATTATAGACCTACATACCTTCTGTATAAAAAGTACCCGGAATTGTAAAAAAAAAACACATAAATTTAAATTTAATCATCAATATTTATTTTGTCTCCTTCAAAATAGTCCCCATTGCTTACAATACAACTATGATATCGGCGAACCCACTTTTCCATGCACCGCTCATACGCCGCCAAAGGTATGGCCTTTAGTTCTCGTTGCGAATTTGTTTTGATGGCTTCAATGGACTCAAAACGCGTTCCACGTAGGGGCAATTTGAGTCTTGGGAATAGAAAAAAGTCGCACGGAGCTAAGTCAGGTGAATACGGCGGTTGTTCGATGGTATTTATTGAGTTTTTGGTCTTGTATTCCTTAATAATTATGGCTCGGTGCGACGGCGCGTTATCATCATGCAAAATCCACGAATTGTCTTTCCATAAATCTGGCCGTTTACGACGAACATTCTCACGCAAACGCCTCAATACACCCAAGTAATACTCCTTATTCACTGTCTGTCCTTCAGGAAGAAATTCTGAGTGCACAACACCACGATAATCGAAGAAAACAGTGAGCAAAACTTTAATTTTCGATCGACTTTGACGTGGTTTTTTCGGACCGTCTTTGAATGATTTGTACCAATCGTATGCTTGTGTTTTTGACATACAATTATCACCAAAGGCTTTTTTTAACATTTTCAATGAATCGGCACAAGAAAATTCGTTTGCAAGACAAAATTTGAGGCAAACTCTTTGATCAACTATTTTTTCCATTGTAAAATTCGCAGAGCACTTTTGAGGTCGACTGATACTGACAGCTGTTGTAAACACACTAGTTGACAGATCGCGCTCAAATTTGGCTTGGTAATAAAGGAAGGTCCTACCAACTTTAAGAAAAAAAAAATTACCGATTCCTTTTTGGCGGTTCATTTAAATAACATTTTCCGGGTACTTTTTATACAGAGAGTATTTCATTTAATAAAGAATTATAAAATATTACAAAATAATTTTGTTACTTTTTCAGGACGCTCTTGATAGAGATAAGGGCTATAAAATGAAAAAACGTTCGAGTAAAAAGGTTAAAAGGAGCGGAAAGAAAAGTAAGAAGAAGAAAGAGAAAGATTTAACACCTGACCGAACTGAAGAGTCTTTATTTGAAGAACTAGTTATGAATGGGATAATCAAAAGGTGAAAACAAAATGAATCGGTTGAAATGAAAAGTAAAAAAATTTGAATAATTTATTCCAGTTATCCTGAGATCTTCATGAAGGACTTCTTCGGAGAAAAATCAAGTCATGAATCAGTATCTTTCAGCAGTCCCAAAGAGCCATCCAATTTTCTGGGAGATGTCCGCCAATTGCTGAAAGAATACTGCATTGTACCTTCTCTTACTAAGCAATTACACCAGACCTCACCTCACATAAAATCTGTTCTACTAGTTGGCCCCAAAGGATGCGGAAAGAACATGCTCATAAATTCTATTTGTACTGAAATTGGAGCTACCTTTTTCGATATTTCTCCCCCGAATATTGTTGGAAAATATCCTGGAAAATCGGGGCTCATAATGTTGGTGCATTTGATTTTGAAAGTTGCTAGACTTTTTCAACCATCCGTTATTTACATGAATGATGCGGAAAAACCTTTCATCAAGAGGATCCCGAGGACTGATAAGACAGATCCAAAACGCTTGAAAAAGGATCTTCCAAAAATTGTCAAATGTGAGTAGGGGGAGTCCGGGAGAGTTGACCCGCTCTCCACTTAATCACCTATATTTTTTTTTAGGATAACATATTGCTAATTTTTGTCTATTTAATTTGAAGCTGCACTATTAAGCTACATTTTGTCCTAACAACGACTAGTGTACCTCAAATAATTTGACAGTTATATGCGAATTCTCGCAAAAACAATTTTGGCTAATTTGTCCCGCCTGGGTGGGACACTATACCCTCCTTATAGGGACCCATTGATCGAATTCAATACTAGGTGAAATACAGATTTGAAATAATAACTTTATTGAAAAATTCAACATTTTTGTTAAGGTGGGCGTTCAATGTAGTGTGTTTTTATTTCAAGTTGATTTCGAAAACGGTTTCACTTTGAGAACTGAAATTTTGTGGGTGAACTCAGAAAGGATTAGGGTTCTTGTTGAAATGATTTTAGTCGATTTCATTTCGACAGTTAATTTTTTTTCTTTCAAAAATAGAAGAAAATGAGCCAACCCATTGTTCAGTTTCATTTCAACAGAAAGACCCATAAAATTAGTTCAACTTCCGATTAAAAGTGAATCTACTGATGATTTCGTTCAGAAGATCAACTTGAAATACGGAATTGGCAGAAAATGGCCAAATTCAAATTTTGGCGGGAAAAAATTCCTGCTTTACCACGGATACTCAAACACCGGTCAGCGCCCTTTCACCCCACCACTTTTTGGCATCCATGTTGTGACGTAGAATTAGCCAACAGATACGGTGTTTACATTGTAGTGTGTACTGTTTTTGAAGTTTTCTTGGTTTTTTGGGTGGAAGACGGTACTTTTTGATATTATTTCAGTTCATTAATTAGAGTAGGACTCAGAAATAAAACATTTCCAATGAGTCTTGATCGAGAAAATACAAGAAAACTGGCTAGAACTATGTATAACCTTACCTTCCAAACGTAACTTTGGGATTTTTTCTTGGAAAAACTAAAAGGATTGCTGACTTATCGTTTTCATTTTCGTAATCTGGGACCCAAACTTGGTGAGTACAAATTTTTTCACGTCTCCAACACGTTACTTAAGTTCTAAATAAATCGATTATTATTATTCTTATATTCTCATTCTAAATCTTCTCGTTTACAGATAATCTTCCATCTGCAGGAGAAATTGATTGGAAAATAAAATACGAACAGCTGCTAGAAAAAATAGTCAGCAACAGAAAGAAATTGAGATTATAAGGCAGCTATTTCAATTAGTAAAACTTGAGACGAGCAGACAGCTCGAACAATTAGGTATCAAACAATATCTCATACACATGCTATATTTATGATCGATGTTAAAAATTTAATGCTCATTTAAAATAAAACATATTTACAGATTTGTTTTTTATTTAGGATGAAATTTACCAAATCAGAACTTAATAACCAAGTTGTCATATTTTCAATTCGGATATACCTTTTTTTAAGTTTCTATGTTTGTACGAAACGTACAGAAAATCCTCGAATCAATCAATAAAATTACAATGTTGAAGCAGATTTTATATGAACTTGAAGAAATTTTTTCTAGTGGTGAGACATAAAATGTACCATCTTTGAACATAAAAAAATATTGCTGGTATTTATTTGCCCTTCCGAAGAACTGATTTTCTTAATAAATGCAAACTACTTTTAGCAGAATTTCGTTCTTGAATCAATGAATTTAGATTTACAGTATTAGGTTTGGAATTTTCTGTTATTCTATTTGCTTGGATTAGAGTACCTTAGTACCTACCTAGCTCATTCATGGACCTAATTTTCTTAATAAATGCAACCTACTTTTACCAATATTTTGTTCTTGAATCAATGAATTTAGATTCATTCACAATATTGGAATTGGAGCACCCTTTCTACAATCTACGACCGAAGAATCTTATATTTTTTCCGTGTAGTATAAGGCGAGAACGAAGCAAAATAAGGTAGAATTTAATAAAAATATAGCTGCAGCAATTATATTTTCATTTTAATTCGTTTTTTAGGTCAATAAGGTTTATTTTACAAACAAAATTATACTAGAAAAATCATTCATACTCGATTATTAGCGATAAAAGCAATTCATCTCATTCAAATGTTCAAATCGTTGGCTAATTTGACGTCATCACATGCTTGCGAGAATGGAGGGGATGAAAGGGCGCTGACCGGTGTTTGAGTATCCGTGCTGCTTTACCCACAAATTGACATATTTCATAGTTCGGCGATTTTCGGATAGAGAGCGCCATTGTACATTTCATTCATGATTAGAGAGATATTCATAGAACTTATAGTGATAATGTAAGTTCTATGGAGATATTTCATAAAATGCACGGTGGCGCCTCTATCGGAGGAGATTTCCTATTCGCTTTAAACGCCGACCTTAAGGCACAAGTATAACGTAAAAAAAAGAGAAAATATGAACCATAAATACCTATGATATAAGTACCTATTTTGTTAACTAATGAGTATCACACATGTTTTCATTTGAGTCATATTCACCATGACCAGAATAGTTCATTTCAAAATCATTTCTAACAATAATAATACATATATTTGAATACTATGAAAAACTGAATAATATTCTCAAGATCACAGAACAGAAAGACCTGCTTTCTAATTTTTGGCGAATAATGAAAAAATTCATCTGTCTATATCTTAGCTTATAGTGAATAACCTCTCACAGACTCAACCTTGCTTTTCATTGTAAACGAAAAATAAAATATCGAAATATAGAATAAATCTGAAAAGAAAATTAAACATGAACAAATTCTATGAATTCAAGTTCTGCTTTCCTCAATTGGAGCAATCAGGGCAAAAGAACTCTTCCTTGTCATATTTAGTTAGTCCGATACACATTTCATGGATTTTTTTTATATTTTAAGGGCATCTTGGGTGTTCGTTCATCTGAAAATGTAAAAAATCATCTTAAGGTGGGCGTTTAAACCGAGTAGGAAAGATCAGCCGATAGAGGCGCCACCGTCCATTTCATAGAATACTCAGCGAAGTTTCCAAACATCCAAATACTCAAAACTACCTTCCACTATATGACACGATCGCTAGACGGTCCGTCAAACTATAAACGTTGACCATAGACTAACTAACGTTGACACTGTTGCCGATAGTTTGGAATTTATTTTATGTATTCGTTGTCCTAGAAAATCAATTATCATTTGATTTGGAAATTATTCAGGAAGAAATGATTCATGAAATAATTATTCCAAAATAATATGTTTTGGAATAAAATTCAACATTGTTATATCCGTCACAAAGTACCATCAGTTCCAAGGATGCTTAGATGAAGGCGTTGGCAACACGACTATAAAGGGGTATTGGTATATTCATTTTACGGTAGAATATTCATTATTCCAGCGCCAGTGACAGAGGAAACTTTGGTACAATATTATTTCCATAGTGAATATTTTGAAAATCTCTTGCCTATACATATTTGAATTCTTAGTGCAGATTGATTTATATTAATTTCGTTTGCGACTTATGTGTTAGTTTGAGAAGTTTTTCAACAAAACTCGTTCCTCAACTTTCACAAAAAACTGTTTTCAATACATGAGTTTTCACGGTTCATTCTAAATAACATTAATTTCTCTTCCCACCATGAATAATAAGTATATTATTCAACGAGCGGTAATGTAAGTCATAACATATGCAGATGAATTTTGCACAACGAACCGTCAGGCGGGTGGTGTGATTCATCAAGTGTGTTATGACCATTACCGGGAATTGAACACTATACTTTATCTTCGACTTCTTCAGTAATAGTCGAATCAATCTGCATTTTTGAAATTGACAACAGTTGTCAAGAGCGATATCTGTAGTCGAGAATCGAATCGCGTAGAAAGCGTCTAAAATTCACGTTTTCCAAATGCAATTGGATATTCAGAACCAAGGAAATGTAGAAATGAATGCTACCTTGATGTCTGAAATGGAGTTCTCGATCGATCCGACTTTTTTATTCATTTCGTAAGCAATTTAATTTTTACTATTTGTATTAGAGTGAGTAATAGGATATATTATAACTCACGCTTATAGCTCGCGCTACTGCGGCAATGGAAAATAACGCGACCCCTTTCGGGAGGAATGAAAAGTAGGCCCCAGCACAGATTTCGATCGACAAGAATGTCCAAAATCTCATCAGTGCCAACCATAGATCTTATAGTGAGTTCTATGGTGCCAACATCAGGTATTCTATGCATCTATGTTCATAGATACTATTACAGATCAAAATCTGTTGAATTATGGATATATTATTCTATGGGAGTAGATCAAATTGTTTTGTGTTTTACGTTTATTGGTATTTTTATAAAATAAAAGACATTATTTTGATAACGAACATTTCAAGTTTATCGTGAGTTTTGAAAACCCCCACATACTACTTTTGAATCGAATTGAAACATAATAACAAGACGCGTCCGCTATCTTGAATTCACGAATTTTGACAAGAAAATCATGATCACCGACACCTAAAACCCCCACAAACCAATTTCGAAACAAATCGCGCAATAATCACAAAAGTTGTCTATATATTATTATTAACAGGCCGCCATCTTGAATTTGTGAATTTTAACAAAAAATCACAATCTCCAACTCCGAAAACCCCCACATGCTAATCTTGAATCGAAATAAACCATAGTAACAAAATTGGTCCGCCATTTTGATTTCACGAATTTTGACAACAATATCATAATATCCGATCCGACCCCGGAAACCCCTATATACCAATTTCGAATCAAATCGGGCCATAATCACACAAGTTATTGTATTATTATTATTATCAGGCCGCCATCTTCAATTTGTGAAATTTGATAAGAAAAATCATAATCTCTGACCCCAAAACCCCCACACGCCAATTTCGAATCAAATCAGATCATACTCACATAACTTGTCCGTTCTTCGCGTAAAATAGCATTTTCTCAGACACCTATCCTAGATAAAATGATAAAATATCCTTTCTACATATACATACCAAATTTCATCAAAATCGTTAGTGCAGTATCTGAGATAAGCCAATACAAATATATAAATAAATATTGCTCCTCTGAATATATTAGATAGATTATAGATTTATCGTTCCCCATATCACACTCCATGATACGCTTATGAATAGTCCGAATCAGATAGTCTATGGTCCGAATACCCAATAACAAATATCTTCATACTTGCTATATCAAAACTTATTTCTCACCTTATTCAATAATAATGAATGAAATGTACAATGGCGCTCTCTATCCGAAAATCGTCGAACTATGAATTACGTCGATTTGTGGGTAAAGCAGGAATTTTTTCCCGCCAAAATTTGAATTTGGCCATTTTCTGCCAATTCCGTATTTCAAGTTGATCTTGTGAACGAAATTATCAGTAGATTCACTTTTAATCGGAAGTTGAACTATTTTCATGGGTCTTTTTGTTGAAATAAAACAGAAGCATGGGTTGGCTCATTTTCTTCTATTTTTGAAAGAAAAAAAATTAACTGTCGGAATGAAATCGATCAAAATTATTTCAACAAGAACCCTAATCCTTTCTGAGTTCACCCACAAAATTTCAGTTCTCAAAGTGAAACCGTTTTCGAGATCAACTTGAAATAAAAACACACTACATTGAACGCCCACCTTAATAGCGAATTGTGGGAGAGATTACCCTGGGTAAAGTCTCCTCCCCACATATGACTAATATCTCCCACCCCACGCCTATCTGTTTGTTGTTTTATTTTGAAAAAAATACATGCGACATTCATGAAAGCTTTATTCTGTTAGTGCTAGTAGGATACATACACTTACCATTTGCATAAGTTATTTGGTTGAATTTATAGGTACAAGAAAACAGCAATGAAATGTTAAAAATCGAGAAAATTCACTTACCAGACTCAAAATCACGTTATCACTTCGCACTCCTAAATCTAACTTAAGAACGCAATGGTGTCGCGGGAGAATGAAGGGATGGCGAAAGGGCATCCAAGAAGTGGGGACCTAGTCTTATACATAGTGACACAAAGTATTAATGAGCTGTGGTTATAGTCTCCCCCCTGGTTAACTCTCCCGGACGCATTTTTCCGTTCCCTATACAGTCAGCGCGACAGGTCGCTCTCACCGTATAGGAAACGGAATGCACGATGGAACACTCCGTTTCCTAGCAGATATGCGCGATGTGCTCACTGCCCTAGTCTCCTGGGTGCCGATGGGACAAATTGCAAATTATTAATAAAGTTTTCTTACTTTCTGTATAGGGTATTAGGTAGAGTCTACCACATTTTTCCTCTGTGAACATTTTTGTAGTCGCGGTTTTTTTTCAGCAAACCTCTAGTAAGTCGACCATATTTTCATTTTTTTTCAATCATACGTACTCTTTTTTTATAAAATGCAATCATAAAAACAATCTGGAAAAAATGAGAAAACATGTGGCGTTTTTCTTGTCCGACAGATGAAAATCGACGATTTTTTGGAGTTTTTAAATTCATTAATATTTGTCGGACAGGAATGAATTTATATTTTAGAGTAGATTCGTTTCATAGAGAAAACAACTGTCCACCCCATAAAATGCGGCAAATCCTTAGTCTAGTTGAATATAATGGTTTTGTTTCAGAATCTTTTTTCGTTTATTATTGAAATGAAACAACTGATTTTGATTGAAAGTTTATAATTCAAATTGTTTACTGACATTTTGATTCAAATCTAATAAAAAACAATGAAAATACTCCTTCCTCACATTAAATTCGTTGTAACAAGACGAATGGTATCCAGTAAAAGTATCACACTAATCGTCAGGTAAAATGACATCTTTATATTTGTGATTATGATGTTCTCTTGATGCCAAGAATATTTTGCACAGTTAAAGGATGACACTTCCTCCTTTTTCGTTTTAAAGCCACGGATATATTTCAAATGTTCGCACAAAAAACACTCCATCATATTATATCGGCAACAACCAAATTGCCGAACTTTATTAGTCGGACAGCTGGATGATAGTATTCAGCACATCCTTCTTAAATGGTCCTCAAAAAAACAAATGTTTATTTGTAACATGAGGAAAGTTATATCCGATAATAGTATATTGTTCAATGAGCGGTAATTTAAGTCATAACACACGCAGATGAATTTTGCAGCCCGAGCCGTAAGGCGAGGGGTGTAATTCATCAAGTGTCAAGGGCGGATTTACGGAGGGGTGTACTGGGGGTAACTTTTTTGTCGGACAATTGCTTTTTCGTATACTTCATGTGGTTGTATCAACCGATTCTGAAAAATTCGGGAGGGTATTAATACTTTGAAAAAATGCGATTTTCAGTCATGTTTATGTTGTTAGACAATCATGTTCATTTCTCCCAGATTGTTTTTATGATTGCATTTTACAAAAAAAAGTATGTTTGATTCAAGAAAAATGAAAATATGGTCGACTAACGAGAGGTTTGATGAAAAAAAACCGCGACTACAAAAATGTTCACAGAGAAAAAATGTGGTAGACTCTACCTAATAAAGCTATACAGAAATTAAGAAAACTTCATAAATAATTTGCAATTTGTCCCATCGGCACCCAGAAGACTAGGGCAGTGAGCACATCGCGCATATCTGCTAGGAAACGGAGGTTCCATCGTGCATTCCGTTTCCTATACGGTGAGAGCGACCTGTCGCGCTGACTGTATAGGGAACGGAAAAATGCCTCCCGGACTCCCCCTAGATCTCAACTGACTTCGTACTGACGATTACTTTCTTCACAGAATATACCACCAATTCATGGCATTTTTTTATGCCGTTCATTAGAAAATGCCATGAATTGGTGGTATATTCTGTAAATAATAAGAATAATGGCGGAAGTGAATGAAGCACAGCTCCAATCCGAGCTGAATAAGTGGAGAAAAGACGAGTTAATTGAATTTATACTGTTCAAAAAATTACTACCGAGTGTTAAGATTGGTGGACTAGTGTTTGTCGCCCTTTCCAAGAGATCTGAAGAGGATAACTCAAAAATGAGAGATTCACTGGAAATACCGACAAAGTTAGACGGAAGTCTAGACGACCAGAGAATGAAGGAAAATCAAATTCTGAATGAAAAACTGATAAACCAACTTGAAAAACGATTGAAGGATCAAGAACTAATAGTAGAATTATTGATGAAAGAAGATTCCAGGAAAAGTGAGGTTATATCTAATCTTGAAAAAAATACAAACAAAAACCAGCGAAAGACGATAAGACGGTCTCCAAATCAGAGATGCCAACCGCGATTAATACAAGAGTACCAATAGTCGCAAAGAACAAGCACTACAGCGAAGCACTTATGTCAGATTATAATAGGTCGATTGTCTAGTTCACTCAGGAGCTCGCAAAACAATGACTAGCTGATTGAACAGATTCGACAATTACTCAAAACTTAATCTTGAAGAAATTTGCACTTTCTGAATACAAAATAAGATGAGTGGTATCATTCATTTCGGCGATTTATATATGAAAAGTACACAGGAATAACGATCAGGTTCCACTTTTGGTCGAAACTAAATTGTTAGTACCATCTGGTAGACTTTTTCAAGAGCTTTCGTTTGGTTGTTACGGATTTATGAAATTATACTCAGTGTCCAAGTTATGAACGTTTCAGTAATCACTGGTTTACACAAAAATAATCATCAGAGTCCAACATAGTTTTGCTTAACAACATCTTAGTCAAATACACATGAATGTATAAATCCACGCTTTCAGCAATTTGTATGCAAGTGTTGAGTCAGTGAATCTCAAATTTCAAATCCTGCGAATTGTTGGTTTTGTGACTCCGATCGTTCTTCCCGTGTACTCTTCATATGGTTCCTAGCTCGATTTGGCGGATGTCGATTATTCGATGTTTTCTTGAAATTTGCCGTCCTTACCCAAGAGTCAGGGGAAGAAAATCGGGTTTTATGATTTATGGTTTCTGTTCGAAATTGGAAAGTTTTCTAAGCCTGACGGTATCTTCAGTATATTAGCTTCACAATGATATTCATCGATCTTTTTCGTTCCTGTTTCAGATTTGTTACCAGAAGACAGAATATTACTTATCGGTGTTTCTAGATCTCCTTGGGATTGTGATCAAAGATTATTACAAAGTGTTTACCAAAAATTTGTTGTTATTCCTCGGTTAGATTATTGTTCAAGATACATCTTATGGTCTTCTACATTGAAGTCATATCCCCTAGTTGGATTCGATATAAGTTTGGTAACTAGGATATCTGATGGTTATACAGCAGGTTAGCAAAAAAAATTTTTATTTAATGGAGTAAACATCGATATTAACTTTGAGAATGGTAAAAAAATGTCATCTATTTCATGCATAACTTTTATAATTTTACAGGATCTATCCTATCAACAATCAATAAGGTTCTCACAGTAAAACGAACTCTTCAACTCTTGGTCCATCCCCTGCATCCACTTGAGCTGATAAGCGTTTTGTGTACGAAAAATCCTGTATATAAAGAGGAAGAAGAGATGATAACAATATGGTCACAGAAGATTCCAATGGGTAAAAGACGTTCTAAAGTTATAGAGTTCCTCAAACAAGAAATCCAAGAAATGCAAGCCAAGAAAACAGGTTCTAAAAAGAAATCATCTGGGACGAAAACGAAATAATTATTCCTCGAATACATTTACCATTTTGTAATTTTTCATTGTTCATCTGATTATTCATTGAAATTAAATGATGGGACCATCTATTTATTATACTTTTATAACACCGTATTCGAAGTGATGATTCTAATGAAGTATGTATCAATCACGTCTACCTATACCTAGGAGCATAGAATAACTGGAGAGAAGGCTTCGCAACAAAAATGAACTGCCACAAACGTCGGACCTTGTTAGTTCGCCGCAAGGTCACGAGATAGCGCCAACGTCGTTCGTAGCTCCAACCAGGCTGTCCTTGATAAAATAATCTTCAGTGATTATTGGTTGTTATTACTTATTATGTACCTATCATTTGTTACTATATCACGATATATATTATTTTGAAAGAAAGCAATACATACTTTGTTTCGTAAATCCGACAATATAACGCATATGGCACGTGTGAAGAAATGGCTACAAGAAACAGATTGGATAAAGGAAGAAAAATCTCCAAATCTTAGTGGAAGGTCAAATTGAAATGGCTGGAGTCTATGAAAAGGGACTGAAAAAAATTACAATCGGCGTGTATAGACCACCAAACGGTGCATTTGACATATTCTTGACGAACCTTAGGGCTTGCTTGGATGAACTTGATAGCCTGGGTCTGGACTATGAGGAGATCTATTTCGCAGGCGATTTCAATGAAGAGCCAGCGGCGTGTAATAAAAACAGTAGGGACCTGCAAGAACCTTCGGGCTTTGTTTACGGAGCCGTCGAGGGTGTGAAACAAGTCAACAACACTGATAGACATGGGCGCCCGCAGAAACCCGTAGAAATTTTTCTCAGGGGGGGCCAAAATAGAGATTAGAAGGTAATATTGAGGTGTCGTGCTGAAAAACGTTGGGGCCATCAAAATCTCAGGGGGTGGGCATGGCCCCCCCTGGTCCCCCCGTGCGGCGCCCATGCTGATAGACAATATTTATTCAAAGAACAAAATCAAACCTCTCACATATACAATTGAACCACATATTTCAGATCATAGAGGCCTGGTGTTGCAGTGTGCTCCAAGGTAGGTTGCATCTGAAAAAAAATGAGAAAAAATTAGTCAGAAATTTGGGGAAAGGTAACATAAAAAAATTTATTAAAACACTGGAGGAGGAATCGTGGGACTACTTGTATTTGGATGGTTCAGCAAAAGAAGTTTTCGATCAATTTTGGACAAAATTTGTAGGAATATTCGAACATACTTGTCCAGAGAAAGTTACTACTGTGAGAGAGGGAGCTTGCAGAGCAAGGTTCAGGGAGAATAAGGACGTTAGAAAACTAAAAAACCAATTGGATGCACTCTCCGTGGTACTCCATATTAGGAAGAATGCTGCTAGCCGAAGTGCATATAATGCTTGTAGGAATGTGTACAGGGAAAAAATTGTTGAGACTAAAAGAAAAGAAAACCTGAGAGCAATAGAAAAAGCTGTCAACAAGAACAAGGCAGTTTGGAAGGTAATAAAGAATGGCTCGAGAATGGAAAAGAAGACATATTCACCTGAAGTAGATCCGAAGGCCTTAAATCAATATTTGATAAACATTGGAAATTGGAAAAGAGATTGAGCAGAGCTGTCTCCAAGTTGACGTGGATCCCTCGGAGTTCCAAAGAAAATCTGGAATATATGTAAAGAACTCTATATTCTTAGGAGAAACAACATCAGTGGATGTCCTGAACATCATTAAAAAACTCGAGGGTAAGGACTGTATGGATGTCTACAGTATGTCACCGAGAATGCTGAAGCAGACTCTGCCAAGCATCGTTGAACCATTAGCGCATATCATCACTAAATGATGCAATGAGGGTTACTTTCCAGATCAGATGAAAAAAGCAAAGATAGTTCCCATACTCAAGGGAGGGGAAAAAACAAACTGTCAAACTATAGGCCCATTTCAATTCTTCCAAGTCTGTCCAAAATATTAGAAATGGCCATAAAAGATAAATCATCAAAATTCTTAAGTAAATTCAGTATAGTATGTGAAGAACAGCATGGTTTTCAACAGAATAGGTCCACGGACACTGCCGTATCATCTATACTAATTGAAGTGGCAAACACATTTGACAAAAAAAAGAAGTACAAATTGGTGGCATGTGATTTAAGCAAAGCTTTCGATTCTTTGCACCATGGAGTCCTGTTAGAAAAATTACAATGCTATGGTATTAGAGGAGTGGCTTTAAAGCTAATGAAAAGTTATCTGCAGAGTAGGCTTCAGAAGGTGTAAATTAAGGAAGGATGTTCGGAGTGGGGAATTGTGGAGTGTGGAGTGCCCCAGGGGTCCATTCCGGGTCCTTTACTATTCCTGCTATATGTAAATGAATTACCATCAAATATACAATCTGACGGAACTGTTCTCTTCGTTGATGATACTTTTTTCCTCATTGTTGGTACTGATGACAATGAACTTCAGGAAAGATCACAGTTAGCCCTAAAACAGGCCGAGATATGGTTCCATGCGAATAAATTCAGAATAAACACAGAGAAAACACAGTACCTTACCTTTGATGTCCGCCCGAAAACGGTTACTTCGTTGAAATTCCTGGGAGTGCATCTGCAACCAAATTCAAAGTTTTGGATTCATACAGAAGATCTTATTAAGAAACTGTCGGTGGCTACATACACCATAAGAAGATCTAAACAGATTGCAGGAAAACAAGCAGCTCGACATGCATATTTTGGATACTTTCATAGTCTCATCAGCTATGGACTATTGTTCTGGGGTGGAGGACCTGAAAGACACAGGATATTTATCAAACAAAAAAATGCAATTCGTATAATCTGTGGACTCAAGAGCACAGAAAGCTGCAGAAGTTACTTCCAGCAAGAAAATATCCTCACACTTACATCCCTATACATACTTACCTGTGTTCTGTATATCCATAGTAATAAGGATGAACTAGCAAGAAACAATGAATATCATGGTTATAAAACAAGAAAAGCAAGAAATTTCTTAACCCCATATCATAGGGTGGCGGCTGCTCAGTTGAGTATAAACCATGAGACAATTAATATATATGTCGCAGTCGGATTCTAAAATCCGTCAGTTTGCAAAATGACTAGTCATTTTGTAAACTGACGAACGTTTTCTAAAACGCGTTCGAGATACAGATCGTTTAACAATCGGCCTGAAATTTTCAGTCGGTTTGTAAACTGCGTATAACGTATCAGACGGATTGTCATATCCTACATCCTTTTAAACGTTCCACCTGAAACTGCTCGATCCGAAAAATATATAAGCTACAATTATCGATAAAAAAAATGGCGTTTATCAAAAAATAGGTACAGAAAATGGTAGTAGCTGATACCGAACAGGTCACTCAATTCTGTACAATTCAATGTTCCAATTGAAAAAACAATAACATAATAAGGGAAGCAGTCTCAAAAAATGTGCTTGCCTTCCGAACAAAAATCAGTGTAAGGCAAGGAGGTGATTTTGTTTCAAAGCATATCAAAAATGCAACAGCAGGTGCCATATGAGCTGCCTCTGCTGCAATAAGTAATAATAGTTTTATTTTTTGTGATCCTTCGATAATGAAATATTAAAAGAATAAGTGTGAATAATTAATCTTTCCGTATCCAGAATAATAAAGTACAGCTGATTATACGAATATAACAGTTATTCAATTTGCAACAAGACACGAAACGTTTTCAGAATATGCTTCAAATGATTTGACAATCCGTCGGATGCGTTGTTCGCATGTTTACAAACTGACTAAAAATTTCAGACCGATTGTAAAACGATCTTCATTTCAAGAGCGTTTTAGAAAACGTTCGTCAGATTACAAACTGCCTAGTCATTTCGCAAACTGACGGATTTTAGTATCCGACTGCGACATATACAATGTTATTCCTGCAAATCTGAAAGAGATGAACAAGAGGAGACTGAAACAAGAGCTGGAGTGCTGAAGAAGATTCCGTACAAGAAAGCCTATTACACAATTGATGAGTACTGGTCAGATCATCTTGTATAGTTTGTCCCCAAAATGTTGAAGTGTCATATACCTAATTGTTAAATTATTATTACTGTAGTGTTGTTTTTGAAATTTTATATACCTATTGACATGTACTACAGGGTGTCCCAAGTTCGAGTGTCTATTAGACGTTTCTGGAGAACTGGACATATTTGAAATCTGAAAATTGAGATTATTATATTGTTCGAAATTCTCTACAGACCTAAAATATTTTCAGAGCCAGAGCACTTCCGGTTATAAAGGGAGAGAAAATGAATTTGCTCAAAAATTTTTTGTTTCAATGTTTTCGTTTCTGATATGATTGAGTATTCAATGCTGAATACATTTCTGTTGAAACCATTTTATTCATTCGAATAGTTTTCAAAATATCGAAAAAAGACCTGAAAAAAAGTGAAATATTTATAGTCAGTATAATGTTCATTCTTCTTATTCTGAACATCCTGAGTATAAACCGTTTTCACAACGTCAAAATAGAAGAATGTGGAAAGGTCATGCATCTTTTGAATTTCATGAATATCATCACAGGGTGTTTCAAATTTTGGGTCAAAAACTGTGATCGAAAATCGGCCATAACTTCTGTTTTTCAAATTAGAACCCTATGTTTGAATTATTGCGTTGGATAATTATTTTTCTCCGTAGAATCCAACGCCATAATAAAAAAATAGGGTTCTAATTTGAAAAACAGAAGTTATGGCCAATTTTGGATCACAGTTTTTGACACGAAATTTGAAACACCCTGTGATGATATTTATGAAATCCAAAGATGTATGACCTTTCTACATTCTTCTACTTGACGTTGTGAAAACGGTTTACACTCAGGATGTCCAGAATAAGAAAAATGAACATAATACTGACTATGAATATTTTACTTTTTTTCAGGTTTTTTTTTCGATATTTTGAAAAGTATTCGAATGAATACAATGGTTTCAACAGTAATGTATTCAGCATTGAATATTCAATCATATCAGAAACGAAAACATTGAAAAAAAAATTTTTGAGCAAATTTATTTTCACTCCCTGTGTAACCGGAAGTGCTTTGGCTTTGAAGATATTTTAGGTCTGTAGAGAATTTCGAACAATATCATAATCCCAAATTTCAGATTTCAAATATGTCTAGTTCTCCAGAAACGTCTAATAGGCACTCGAACTTGTGACACCCTGTATATATATTGTTGAGGGTGGAAGTATCGGATTGAACATTCACATTGTCTCTCGTTTTTTTGATGTAAATCATTTCTTTGAAAAGCCTCTTGTTCAGATTACTCTCCCTTCATAAAATCTCGAAATCGAAAGTGATGTGACCCGTATCTCTATGATGGAAAGATAGACCCGTAGAAAAATTGCAACTCTTGCAATCATTTTCATGTTGCTTCGTTCTGTTTTTAAGATATTCTTTGGTTTGACCCACGTAAGATGATTGAAAATTCTTGCAACTTTGTAAATTAAATTGGACTGCAACAATTTAGCTGTATGGTCTTTTAACCTAGCAAACTATACGGTTTCCGCTATTTGATAAAGTATTAATGAGTTGTTTTGTCAGAACCGGAACAAAAATAAGCTCAAATGTCATCTTTTTTGGAGCTGTAGTATCACTATTTTCTGGAGTATTTATTAAATTGTTGACAGATGATGTGAAAAATATGTTGTTAATTAATGATCTAGGGTAACCGTTCTGTTGTAACATCTTCGAGAAAAAATTGAAATTCTTTGCGTGAAAATTTGGATCACCTGGATCTTGTCTACAGATATAGCTGTAATAATGTCATCTACATAAATGTGTAAAAACGGAATATGAAAATCTACTTCAGAAGAAACATATGATAGAAGGGTGTTCATGATTATTTCAGCAAATATTGGTGAGGCAGGGTTTCCCATAGCAGATCCCTTATTTTGTTTGAAAAATTGACCCCCATATTGGCAGTAATTAAAAATTCTTCGGATTCAGTTTCGAGACTGAAGGATGTCACAATACCTAATGAGTACATACTGGTAAGCTTTGATGTTGTTTCCCTTTTCACTAGTATACCCAGGGACAAACTTCTTGACATCGTAGAGAGCAGTTGGAACGAAATAAGCATATTCCCGGTTTTATCAATGAGTCAGTTCACTGAGATTGTTAATTTTATATTCGACAGTAGTTACTGCCAATACAGTGGTCAACTTTTCAAACAAAATAAGGGATCTGTTATTGGAAACCCTGCCTCACCAATTTTTGCTGAAATAATCATGAACACCCTTCTACCATATGTTTGTTCTGAGGTAAATTTTCATATTCCGTTTTTACACATTTATGTAGTTGACATTATTACAGCAATACCTGTAGACAAGATCCAGGTGATGCTGGATTCGTTCAATTCTTTTCATCAGGACTCACGGTTTACATGCGAGGTGGAGAATAGCGGCACCATCCCTTTTCTGGATTTATTGCCCATTAGAGAAAATACCAAAGTAATTTTTGACATTTATCAGAAACCAACAGCTTCAGGAAGAATACTACATTACAAATCGTTTCACGAGTTTAAACACAAAATATCAATAATAAAAAATATCAGACAAAAAATCTTGAATCTTAGTCATCCAAATTTTCACGCAAAGAATTTCAATTTTTTCTCGAAGATGTTACAACAGAACGGTTACCCTAGATCATTAATTAATAACATATTTTACACATCATCTGTCAAAAATTTAAGAAATATTCCAGAAAACATTGATACTACAGCTCCAAAAAGATGACATTTAAGCTTATTTTTGTTCCGGTTCTGACAAAACAACTTATGTTAATGCTTTATCAAATAGCGGAAACCGTATAGTTTGCTATTATAGAAAAACAATGAAGTCCTTTTTCTCTAGGTTAAAAGCCCATACACCTAAATTGTTGCAGTCCAATTTAATTTACAAAGTTAATTGCAAGAATTGTCAATCATCTTACGTGGGTCAAACCAAACAATATATTATAAACAGAATGAAGCAACATGAAAATGATTGCAAGAGTGGCAATTTTTCTACGGGTCTATCTTTCCATCATAGAGATACGGGTCACACTTTCGATTTCGAGGAACCTGAGATTTTATGTAGGGAGAGAAATCTGAACAAGAGGCTTTCCAAAGAAATGATTTACATCAAAAAAACGAGAGACAATGTGCATGTTCAATCCGATACTTTCACCCTCAACAATATATATATGTATAAATCTAGTCAACAGGTGATTGATGGAGGTCGCTTTGATGATGTATTCTGTGTTTTTGTCTACGTCGATAATTCATATGTGTCAGTGTCACCGACAATTCATTCGCCTGCCCATCGGTGAAGTTTGACTGTTTAAATTTTTATGTTCTTAACCGAGGAAATCTATCAAGTACACTTTGAGCCATCCAAGCACAGATTGCTTTTTAGTTGTTTATTTTACCATTATGACCTTTTTTTTTACTAATTCTTTCATTGAAGAATAAAGTATATATCAGGTAAGAGATGAGGGAAATTATGTTCCACAAAAAATCTAGTCAGTCTCCGAACAGGGAATATCTTCACTGCTTATTTTGTTGAAGATTCGATTATGTTTTTTAAAAATTTTGAATTTTTTTAATGTTTTCACCCAAAGTCACACACATATTTTTAATTTGTTCTGATTTTATTGTAGCCTGAGGAAGGCGAAATATAACGCCGAAACGTCGCTTTAGAATCCAATGAGTTTTATTCAGTTCCTTACACCGAGATCCATTTTAGTTCATAAAAATAAACTGTTAAGATTATGATCATGGTCAACTTGAGGAAAAAAACTGATTATTTTCAGAATTTCGACGCATCTGTATATCAAGGGAAATTGATATCATTCGAAAGTAGGAAGTTCTCAATATATAGGGTTGCTCATCATTAGCCTATTATAAGTATAGCCATAGGGTTGCTGGGTTCAAAGAGCTCACTTTAGAACTGACCTGTGCGAGGGTGAGTCCAGAACGCCAGATTTAGTGGTTTATTCTCGAAGGAAATTAAGGTTGTTATTGTCAGAAATCAGAAAAAGCCCAGAGAGTCTGCACACGAATTTCGCAATCCTCAATGGCCAGGTACAAAATATTTTTTATTTCCAAACGTACGATAACGACAGCTTTTCTCGACTAACAGGATCATAGAGGAGTTCTATTTCTCCGCCTAGGCGGAGAAATAGTTGCTATGGCTTACTTTTTCCTCCGGCGCCGGCGGCAGGAAAAGTATTGTTATGCAAACGATGAATTTTTCATGACAACCGTTAGCACATTTACAATAATAAAAATAATATCCTTTATTTGCCAACGAAATCCCTCTACAGAAACAAAGCAACGTCATACATTGGAAGAGCTAGCTTCCTTCAATATTATATCTACAATTACAAAATCAAAACAAATTCTATTCGACGCCAAGCTACATAATACAAACTAGATAATTAATCTAACTTGAAAACAAGCCTAATTCTCAAAAAACATTTTTGAAGATAAGCTTTTATAACAATATTCATTCGCCATTTTGAAGCCGCCATCTTGAATTCCTCGATTTTGAAGAATCGTAATTTCCGACCCAGAAAACCCTCATATACCAATTTTGAATAGAATATGATCATAATTACAAAACTCGTCCGCCATATTGTGGCCGCCATCTTGAATTTCCCAGTTTTGACAAGAGTATCATCATTTTCGAACCCAAATACCCCCAGATACTAATTTTGAATGGAATCGGATCATAATTACAAAACTCATCCGCCATTTTGGAGCCGCCATTTTGTTTTTTTCTATAAAAAATATTTAATGATGCATTGTCACCAGGATTAGGTACACCTGCAAAATTTCAAATCAATCGGACTATTAGAAGTGTGTCAAATTTAACTTGCAAGATTTGATTAGAGACAGAGAGACATACAGACAGACAGACACCGAGACAGGTGAAACTAAATAAAAGCTTATGAAATAAAAACATTTATCCCTTGAATATTGGACCACTGCCTTTCTGCATTTCACAATATTTGAAATTTCCTTAATTTCTGAAGGAAGTGAGCGGTAGGCCCGAACCGCCATGTAATGGCATCCTCTTTCATAAAATGAGCTGCTATGAGCTGGAATACGTAGTTCCTCTCGGTTTCTGGTTATCATTTGCAAGTTATTGTGATTCTGGTGATTTGATATTAATAAGTTGGGATTTCTCCTCACCAGCATTACCAGAGAAACAAAATACAACGATGGTGCACTCATGATGTTCAAAATTGAATAGTACCTAAGGTCTACAGGATACCCTAGGGTGTAATCTCAGCATACATCTGATGATTCTTTTCTGAGTTATGAAAATCTTAACCGCATTGCTAAAAGATCCCCAAAAACCAATTCCGTAAACCATAATTGCCTGTTGTATACAGGGTTGGGATAAAGTTTGGCACCAAATTAATATCTTTAAAACGAAACGGGCGATATTTTTGAAATTTGGGAGCTGAGTGTAATGGACCACAATGCATCTGATGAGCATATTTTCATTAATGAGATACTTCCGGTTTAACCGGAAATGACAAAAAAACATTATTTAAATGGGACACCCTGTATATTTCTGCAGATTCCGAAAGAGCACTTTGTTTCGGATCTGTCCATATCAGGTTCCATGTAAAATGATTTTTTTTTTAATTATTTTCAATAAATTTTTTCTACTCGTAAAATGTATTTTTTCTCTTTATAGATTTTCATAAAAAATACGTCATGAAAAGCAGAAAGAGTTATCTACTACGAAGTATTTCGTTTTATTTCTCACTATTGATACAAATAACAACGATTTATTTAATTTGGGGCCAAACTTTATACCAACCCTGTATATATGCGAAGTAATATTGTCGCATGCATGCCAGAGAAACACAATCTCTCAATCGTCTGACTACCGCACATGCGCTGTTTAGTCGTGCATTGAGACTTAAAATGTGGGCATCCCAATTCAGCTGTGGGTCCAAATGAATACCCAAGAACTTCACATGTTCAGATATTGGAATCGATGTATGGTCCTGTCTTACCAGCACCGATAGTGAATCGGAATATCGGATCCCCTTTTGGCATCTCTATGAAGTTAGCAGTGCCACTTGCGAGAAAATCAATAAAACCTATTGCATTAATTGTCGAATAATTGTCGAGAATCTGTCGTGAAAGAAAAAAATTGTCGCGTCCCTAGTTTTTTTCTACGGGGTGGCTTTGCTAACTTAACGTTAAATTAGCAGAACCACTTTCTCAATATCTACCAAATATCATAAAAATGGTTATAAATAATTGTCGAGTAATTGTCGTAGTCCATATGAAGTAAAAAAAACACAAAAAATCCATTCCTTCTTGTTTATTTTACGTCTTTTTCCCGCGAGTTTGAGATATTTCTGGAATTATCGCATTTTTGGCAACAGCGCATTCGTTTTTGACTTTTTTTCTATTGCATTAATTGTCGAATACCCGCCTCGAATTTATCGTGAAAGAAAAAAATTTGTCGCGACCTCCGTTTTTTTTCTACTAGGTGCTTTTGCTAACTTTATATTAATTTAGCAAATAGTGGTCGAATATCATCACGATGATCATGAAAGATTGTCAAATGATTGTCGATGTTCGAATAAAGTAAAAAACAAAAAAATTTAATCTTTCTAGCAATTTCCACTCCATTTTCTCGCGATTTCCCTATATTTCTGAAAATGTCCCTTTTTGGCAACAGCGCATTCGTTTTTGACTTTTTTCTATTGCATCAATTGTCGAATACCTGTCCCGAATTTGTCGTGAAAGAAAAAAAATTGTCGCGTCTTTAATTTTTTTTCTACGGGGTGGCTTTGCTAACTTAACGTTAAGTTAGCAGAACCACTTTCTCAATATCTACCAAATATCATAAAAATGGTTATAAATTATTGTCGAGTAATTGTCGAAGTCCATATGAAGTAAAAAAAAACACAAAAAATCCATTCCTTCTTGTTTATTTTACGTCTTTTTCCCGGGGTTCGAGATATTTCTGGAATTACCGCATTTTTGGCAACAGCGCATTCGTAATTGACTCATTTTCTATTGCAATAATTGTCGAATACCTGCCTCGAATTTGTCGTGAAAGAAAAAAATTTGTCGCGACCCTCGTTTTTTTTTCTACTAGGTGGCTTTGCTAACTTTATATTAATTTAGCAAATAGTGGTCGAATATCATCACGATGATCATAAATGAAATGATTGTCGATTAGTTGTTGATGTTCAAATAAACAAAAACACACAAAAATTCAATATTTCTAGCAATTTCCACTCCATTTTCTCACGATATCCCTATATTTCTGAAAATATCTCATTTTTGGCAACAGCGCATTCGTTATTGACTTTTATTCGATTGCATCAATTGTCGGACACCTGTCCCAAATCTGTCGTGAAAGAGAAAAAATTGTCGCGTCCTTAATTTTTTTCTACGGGGTGGCTTTGCTAACTCAACGTAAAGTAAGCAGAACCACTTTCTCAATATCGACCAAATATCATGAAACTGGTTATAAAAAATTGTCGAACTCCATAACTCCATATGAAGTAAAAAAAAATACAAAAAATCCATTCCTTCTTGTTTATTTTACGTCTTTTTCCCGGGCCTTTGGGATATTTCTGGAATTATCGCATTTTTGGCAACAGCGCATTCGTGATTGACTTATTTTCTATTGCAATAATTATCGAATACCTGCCTCGAATTTGTCGTGAAAGAAAAAATTTGTCGCGACCCTCGTTTTTTTCTACTAGGTGGCTTTGCTAACTTTATATTAATTCAGCAAATAGTGGTCGAATATCATCACGATGATCATAAATGAAATGATTGTCGATTAATTGTTCAAATAAACAAAAACACACAAAAATTCAATATTTCTAGCGATTTCCACTCCATTTTCTCACGATATCCCTATATTTCTGAAAATATTTCATTTTTGGCATCAATTGTCGTAACTGTCCCAAATCTGTCGTGGAAGAAAAAAAATTATCGCGTCCTTTTCTACGGGGTGGCTTTGCTAAATTAACGTAAAGTAAGCAGAACCACTTTCTCAATATCGACCAAATATCATGAAAATGGTTATAAATAATTGTCGAACTCCATAACTCCATATGAAGTAAAAAAAAAAAACACAAAAAATCCATTCCATCCAGTTTATATCACGCGATTGATGCAATCGAATAAAAGTCAATAATGAATGCGCTGTTGCCAAAAATGCGATATTTCCAGAAATATAGGGAAATCGCTCACGCCTATAACTCACTCTGAGACAAATAGGAAAAATGAAGCTTACGAAATGAATAAAAAAGTCGGAACAATTGGGAACCCTATTTCAGACATCAAGGTGACTTTCTCGCCAACCATTTCTATATTTCCTTGGGTCTAAATATACGAAAATTGCATTTGGAAAATGGGAATTTTTGACGTTTTCTACACGATTTGATTGCGATTCGATTCTCGACGACAGACATCGCTTTTGACAACTGTTGTCAATTTTGAAAATGCAGATTGAGTGGAAATTGCTAGAAAGATTAAATTTTTTGTGTGTTTTCTACTTTATTTGAACATCGATAATTACTCGACAATCATTTATGATCATCGTGATGATATTCGACCACTATTTGCTAAATTAATATAAAGTTAGCAAAGCCACCTAGTAGAAAAAAACGAAGTTCACGACAAATTTTTTTCTTTGACGACAAATTCGAGGAAGGTATTCGACAATTAATGCAATCGAAAAAAAGTCAATTACGAATGCGCTGTTGCCAAAAATGGGATAATTCCAGAATATCTCGAACTCGCGGGAAAAGGACGTAAAATAAACAAAAAGGAATGGATTTTTTCACTTCATATGGACTTCGACAATTACTCGACAATTATTTATCACCATTTTCATGATATTTGGTCGATACTGAGAAAGTGGTTCTGCTAACTTAACATTAAGGTAGCAAAGCCACCCAGTAGAAAAAAAATTAAGGACACCACAATTTTTTTTCTTTCACGACAAATTCGGGACAGATATTCGAAAATTAATGCAATAGAAAAAAGTCAAAAACGAATGCGCTGTTGCTAAAAATGCGACATTTTCAGAAATATAGGGAAATCGCGAGAAAATGGAGTGGAAATTGCTAGAAAGATCAAATTTTTTGTGTTTTCTACTTCATTTGAACATCGACAATTACTCGACAATCATTTATGATCATCGTGATGATATTCGACCACTATTTGCTAAATTAATATAAAGTTAGCAAAGCCACCTTGTAGAAAAAAAAACGAAGGTCGCGACAAATTTTTTTCTTTCACGACAAATTCGAGGCAGGTATTCGACAATTAATGCAATAGAAAAAAAAATCAATTACGAATGCGCTGTTGCCAAAAAGGCGATAATTCCAGACTACGACAATTACTCGACAATTATTTATAACTATTTTTATGATACTTGGTAGATATTGAGAAAGTGGTTCTGCTGACTTAACGTTAAGTTAGCAAAGCCACCCCGTAGAAAAAAAAACTAAGGACGCGACAATTTTTTTTTCACGACAAATTCTCGACAATTATTCGACAATTAATGCAATAGGTTTTATTGATTTTCTCCCAAGTGGCACTGCTAACTTCATAGACATCCATTTGGCGAAATATATCAAACCAGTTTTGTGACGGTTCAACCGTAGAACCGTAGAAGATTCAGTTCACACCATTCTGCCATACGGTTCGCGATGTTCGTAGCACTCTCGGAACATCCGCGCTATCCGTCCTATTGCTTTGGACTTCTTGATCATCTGTTTGGTTCAGGAACATGCTAGGATAGTTAATACCATTAAATTCATCATTATAACTAACAGCTGTAACACTATTTGATGTTAAATTGAACTCTCTCACGAAAGTATTCAATATCTCCACCGGATCATCAGTTATAAGCCCATTTTGATTTTTCAATTTGATATAAGAATCAGAAGTTTTATTCTTGTTCGTCTCTTCATTGAAAATGCTCCACATGGTTTTATCTTAATTTCTAGTTTTTTTTTTTATTTGAATCAGAGATTAATTTTCTATATTTTTTCCTTTCGGCTCAATATTTTTTTTAAGTTCATGACTACCTGTCATGTGGTATAAAACATACAAATCTTTAATGTAGTTTGAATATTGTTTAATTTGCCTTCTAACCCAGCCACCTGTCCCACCAACCACCCTACACCTCAGAATAGGGAATGACGACTCGAAATAATATCGCAGTAGGTTAGCGAATTGAAAGTATTGATGCTCAACATCTGTATTATTGATTACACCCTCCCATGACTCATCCCTCAAATAGGACTCAAGTCTTAGCAAATTGACGTCCGTGAAAAATCGTTTATTACTATAATTGTTCTTTATAGCAGACATGTTAGTCTTAATATTGAGCACTTAACCATAGTGGTCAGAAATATCTGTCAATATATTTTCGAACAGAACATCGTCCCTTGCAACATTTCCGAAAAAATTGTCAATCTGTGAACTAAGTGAACTAGACGTGCATGTAACCCTAGTCATGTCCAGACCGAGTGATTCCAGCCCATAGCTCTCACATAAGTTCAAAAAATCACGTACTCTAGTATTTCCCGAGAAGAAATCATTATTTAAATCTCCTCCCACAATAATGTGTTCATTAGGCTTGTACAATTCATCGAGTAGCTCAGAGAAAACATCGCAGAACATTTAGAAATCACAATTGGGGGATCAATATACAGACCACTTTATAACCTTTACCCATCAGATAAAACTTAATGACACAGAACTCACATGTTCTTTCAATGGGTACTGTTTTTGTTTGTACCAAAAAAGGATGAATATTTTTCTCTGCTCTATTTCCAACAACAATCGCTGTTCCACCACCCCTATTCGCGGACCTAGAAAAATGGCCAACAAGCTTATATACTCTTCCAGGTGTACCTGGCTGATTTCGTTATTAAGCATCCAATGTTCACATACCATAAAAATAATTGGGTTCACCTCGGAAAGTAAAACAGTTAGGGGCTGCACTTTATTGTTGATACTACGAATATTTTGGCAAAATAAAGCAAAGTAACATTTTTTTCTACATTTGTGATCTTAACGGTTTTTTTTTTGTCTAAAAAATTACGATCGAGCGCAAAATCGAAACGTTCAAAACATATTCCCTTTGGCAAAATTTCTCACCATATACAATATCGTGTAGATCTGGGTTGACTCCAATCATAATGTTTCGATCCTTGGTGTTTTCGTTTTTTGGTTGGCCTAATTCAACTTCTACATCAGAGTCATCAGTTTTAGCATATTTTTCGATGTACTCCTTAACAACATTCTCAGAAATTGTTTGCTCCACTTTAGACCAGTAAATCCAAATTTTTTTGTTTTTGTTATGAACCTTACCAGACGTTAGTTCTGTTGAATTTTCATTAGTACCACACTTTCTATTCGCCTTCTTCTTCAAAATCTGTTTCCATTCACTTTGTTGGCTGCTAGGCTTCTTTTCAATTACCGTATTAGCATTGTTTACACTGGATGCAAAAGTGAGGTTAGGTCGAATTTGTTTACCAGTGTGTTCCTTGCTTTCATCATTTCTAACTGTATTTTCAGAAATATTGTTGTTTATATCGTTGTTCTTTGATGGTTTAGATCTCTTTGACCCCGATGTTGTCGTGATCGGTGTTTTCGCATTTCCCATCTTGTTATGGTGTTCGACGTGATTCATCGACGATTGTAGTGAATGCTCCAAGTATGTATTTCTCTCCTCCAGAAATCCACAAAACTTTTGCAACACGTTATTTTTACTCTCCATTTCTTCAAGAAGTCTCTTGAGAATCCTATTTTTTGTTTCCAGGATGTTTACGTAGATATCTCCATTCTTCACATCAGATGGTGAAATAGTTACTTCAATTTTATGCCTACAAACGGTACTTTTTAACTTTGCTGCTTGATCCAAACAAGCCGGATGAAATTCCCGTTTACAATCAGCACATTTAACATAATTTACTACGGGTCTTTTGCAATGAAAACAATCAACTTTATCGGAACGATTTCCATTACCGTCTTCATCGCCGGCCATCTTGCTAGTTAACTTGCCTCCTATGTGACAACGATTTCTCGTCGCTACCAGTTAGGAATTGCAGTGCAGCAATGTGCACTCCAATACCTCATCGGGCAGGGCCCGTATTCTCGGCGAGTGATATTTCAGTGCGTATACGTTTGCCATACAAAATAACAGAGAACGTATACGCACCGAAAGATAACTCGCCGAGAATAAGGGCCCAGGACGAAAAAGGTTTCGAAATTCCACGGCCTTCTAAAAACATGGCCGGGCGCCTTGAGCGGCAACGCCGCAAAACACCAATGTAGGGAGGTATACTGCTTACGATGCTTAGCGTGAAAGATACGATATTTCGAACGTATTATTTAATTTTCTGATAAATGTGTTTTCCGATGAATATCTGAAAACAGGGTGGAAGTATGCCCTACCACGGCCATCTAAAGACACAGGGCCCGGCTGTTGCCAAGTGCGGCAACAATGTACTGGGGTATAGTCACCCGACATATACGGACGTAAACAAGCGTCTAGTGGCGTTTTTGTAGCATCCGCGCTTAGTTTAGTGTTCATTCCGGTCATTTTTGTGAAAAAATAAGTAAATTATTGTTACCAATTGCGATTGTTCGAGTGCTGTGTACAGTGAAAGTGTTTGTGATATTGGTGTTAGTGAATTCTTCCTGGAATAGCAGAGAATAATTGGTCTTTTTTTAAGTCTGATATCTAACCTATAAATTCAACTTGGACTTGAGATCATCTGTTTCGAAAAATGGTCAAAACGTGTTGTATTCTATCCTGTAGAAGTAATTATCCGTCTACAAAAAATGAAGGATATTTTAGTTGTTTTAGTTTTCCGAAACATGAACAGTGTAAGCTTTTATGGATGAGGGCCATACCGCGAAATTTCATTCAAACTAATAATGGTTTTGTTTGCGAGGAACATTTTGATTCCGAAGATATAATTAAATTCGATAAACATTTGCAAGCAAATGGAACCATTAAATTACTCTCTTTAAGATTCTCGAAATTGAAAGAATAAGACGCTATCCCAAATTTACCCTCATACCTTTCGAAACAAAATCAAATAAAAAGGACCGATCCTCAGTGTAGAAGGGAAGCAATTTTTAATAGAAATAATAATGAAGTAGAAGCTTTTTTGAGTTCCGATTTGATCAAAGATTTACTTGAAAATTATTCGGCCAAAATTAATATAGGTACTGTTATGGTTCAAAATGTTCATTTTCAAAATTCAAAATACATTCGATATATTGAGGCCAAATTAAAAATGAAAGATATAGATATAAATTTATTTTGACGTTAATATGTACATAGATTTAGGATTCTGTGGATAGTAGTTATAATTAGATTAGAAAAATCAAGAATGTGGAAGATGTTTTGAAGTATGGGAACCAAGGAGATAAAAAATGGATTAGAGAGGAAACATCAGAAAGAAAAGTCACGAAATTAAATTTAGAAATCAGGAAGAAAAGCCGAGAAGTTAAAATTTAGAAATCAGAAAGAAAAGCCGAGAAGTTAAAATTGAGAAACCAGAAAGAAAAGCCAAGAAATCAAATTCAGAAATCAGAAAGAAAAGCCGAGAAGTAAAAATTTAGAAATCAGAAAGAAAAGCCGAGAAGTTAAAATTGAGAAACCAGAAAGAAAAGCCAAGAAATCAAATTGAGAAATCAGAAAGAGGAGACAGGAAGATGAATTGAAAAATGGGAAGGAAAACTCAGAAGATAAATTGGGGAAAATAAAAGGAGTCAAGAAGGAAATTGGAAAGAAATATACGGAGTAATAGAAAGATTGATAATATAAACCAAAAATATAGTGAAAGGACAATTATAATAGAAATAAGTCAGCTAAATTTTAATTAAGGGATAGAATGAGTGTTTATATTTTTGTATTAGATTGAGTTATTTTGAAATAGATATTTATGTTAATTTATATCTAAATTTTTCAATTTTGATTTGGACCCTCAATTGGGATAGAGTCGACCGGGCATATAAAAATTTAAAATTTCTCATAAATTTGTTAGATTCCAAATTTATTTATATTCGGAATATAAAGTCATAAAAAAAGAATCATAACAATTGGCGCCCAACGTGGGGCACAAAATTTTTTTGGTCATTTTAAATTCAATAATATTGAAAAATTTTTAAAAGTTTCTTGATTCAACGATCATCTTAATTAAAATATATTATATATTCCGAAGCATTGACATCATATAGTAAGATAGAAGAAATTGCTAACCATAATATGGAGTTAAGAAATAAGAGAAATGAAGAAACTATAACTGAAAAGGAAGAAACAACCAGAGAGCAAGATTTACAGGAAAGCAAAATGGATAGAATTTTGAAATTATTAGAGAAAATGAATGAAAAATATGATAATTTTATAGCAGATTTGAGGAATGGAAGAAAAGGAAGAAAAAGAAATCAATATTAAAAAAAAAGGAATATATAATATAAAAAGTATGAATATGAATCAAGGGATTTGATAAAATTAGTTTTAATTTGCCTAATTTTTTTTTAAATTATTCAAATATAAACAAATTTTAGGGGATTTGTTATGGTTCAAAATGTTCATTTTCAAAATTCAAAATACATTCGATATATTGAGGCCAAATTAAAAATGAAAGATATAGATATAAATTTATTTTGACGTTAATATGTACATAGATTTAGGATTCTGTGGATAGTAGTTATAATTAGATTAGAAAAATCAAGAATGTGGAAGATGTTTTGAAGTATGGGAATCAAGGAGATAAAAAATGGATTAGAGAGGAAACATCAGAAAGAAAAGTCACGAAATTAAATTCAGAAATCAGGAAGAAAAGCCGAGAAGTTAAAATTTAGAAATCAGAAAGAAAAGCCGAGAAGTTAAAATTGAGAAACCAGAAAGAAAAGCCAAGAAATCAAATTGAGAAATCAGAAAGAGGAGCCAGGAAGATGAATTGAAAAATGGGAAGGAAAACTCAGAAGATAAATTGGGGAAAATAAAAGGAGTCAAGAAGGAAATTGGAAAGAAATATACCGAGTAATAGAAAGATTGATAATATAAACCAAAAATATAGTGAAAGGACAATTATAATAGAAATAAGTGAGCTAAATTTTAATTAAGGGATAGAATAAGTGTTTATATTTTTGTATTAGATTGAGTTATTTTGAAATAGATATTTGTGTTAATTTATATCTAAATTTTTCAATTTTGATTTGGACCCTCAATTGGGATAGAGTCGACCGGGCATATAAAAATTTAAAATTTCTCATAAATTTGTTAGATTCCAAATTTATTTATATTCAGAATATAAAGTCAAATAAAAAAGAATCATAACAGTACCTACCTATCTGGATAGGAAATTAAAACATGCGATAACGCAATTTATTTTTACATTCTAAATTTTGAAAAATCATTAACTGTTGAAAGTTCTTTAGAGATTAATGAAAGTCGCCAGATTGAAATATTTCATAAAGATGTTCAAATTTCCGCTAATAACTTAAAATGGATACTACCTTCTGATTTGATTCTCAGCCGATGGTCTCAAGTTACCAATTTACTTTCCCGTTATAAAAATGTTTCTAATGAAAATACAAGTAAATCAACATCAGATTTATTGAGAGATTCCTTGACTTCAATAGCAAGGCACACACGAAAGGGAAATCTGTCGGATCTGATCGGCAGTCCAGATGTGTAACAGATCTGGACTGCGGATCGGATCGCTCCCGCCGATCTGGTCCGTCGCGGATCATGAATCTCATTGATCCTCGACAGACCAGATCGGCGGGAGCCATCCGATCCGCAGTCCAGATCTGTTACAGATCTGGACTGCCGATCAGATCTGACAGATTTCCCTTTCGTGTGTGCCTTGCTATTAGAAGCATTTTTATCGGATAAGAATAATTTGGCGAGAGATGGCCCTACACCTCCCCGTGGTTCTTGCTGGACAATAAATTGAATGAAACATCAGCCAATTCGCTTTAATTTCAATTTTGTTTTTCATTTATATCACAGTTTATATTCAATTTATTGACTGAGTAAGGCATACTTCCACCCTTTTTTCAGATATTCATGGGAAAACACATTTATCATCATCAGAAAATGAAATAATACGTTCGAAATATCGTATCTTTCACGCTAAGCATCGTAAGCAGTATACCTCCCTATATTGGTGTTTTGCGGCGTTGCCGCTCAAGGCGCCCGGCCATGTCTTTAGAAGGCCGTGGCCCTACTCAGTCAATAAATTGAATATAAATGAAAAACAAAATTGAAATTAAAGCGAATTGACTCATGTTTTATTCAATTTATTGTCCAGCAAGAACCACGGGGAGGTGTAGGGCCATCTCTCGCCAAATTATTCTTATCCGATAAAAATGCTTCTAATGAAGTCAAGGAATCTCTCAATAAATCTGATGTAGATTTACTTGTATTTTCATTAGAAACATTTTTATAACGGGAAAGTAAATTGGTAACTTGAGACCATCGGATGAGAATCAAATCAGAAGGAAGTATCCATTTTAAGTCATTAGCGGAAATTTGAACATTTTTATGAAATATTTTAATCTGGCGACTTTCATTCATCTCTAAAGAACTTTCAACAGTCAATGATTTTTCAAAATTTAGAATATAAAAATAAATTGCGTTATCGCATGTTTTAATTTCCCATCCAGATAGGTACCTTTATCAATTTTGGCCGAATAATTTTCGAGTAAATCTTTGAAATCTTTAATCAAATCGGAACTCAAAAAAGCTTCTACTTCATTATTATTTCTATTAAAAATTGCTTCCATTCTACACTGAGAATCGGTCCTTTTTATTTGATTTTGTTTCGAAAGGTATGAGGGTAAATTTGGGATAGCGTCTTCTTTCAATTTCGGGAATCTTAAAGAGAGTAATTTAATGGTTCCATCTGCTTGCAAATGTTTATCGAATTTAATTATATCTTCGGAATCAAAATGTTTCTCGCAAACAAAACCATAATTAGTTTGAATGAAATTTCGCGGTATGGGCGGTATGGCCCTCATCGATAAAAGCTTACGCTGTTGATCTTTCGGAAAACTGAAACAACTAAAATATCCTTCATTTTTTGTAGACGGATAATTACTTCTACAGGATGGAATACAACACGTTTTGACAATTTTTCGAAGCAGATGATCTGATGATCTCAAGTCCAAGTTGAATTTATAGGTTAGATATCAGACTTACAAAAAGACCTGCTATTCTGCTATTCCAAGAAGAATTCACTAACACCAATATCACAAACACTTTCACTGTACACAGCACTCGAACAATCGCAATTGGTAACAATAATTCACTTATTTTTTCACAAAAATGACCGGAATGAACACTAAACTAAGCGCGGATGCTACAAAAACGCCACTAGACGCTTGTTTACGTCCGTATATGTCGGTTGACTATACCCCAGTACATTGTTGCCGCACTTCGCAACAGCCGGGCCCTTTGTCTTTAGATGGCCGTGGAAATGCTCGCGCGAAGGCGAAACGTATTAGTCTGGGTGCCGGCGGGACAAATTGCAAATTCTTTATAAAGTTTTCTTACTTTCTGTATAACTTTATTAGGCGGAGTCTATCACATTTTTTCTCTGTGAAGATTTTTGTAGTCGTGGCTTTTTTTCAGCAAACCTTTCAATTCTTTTAAATCATACATATTTGTAAAATGCAATCGTAAAAACAATCTGGGGGAAATAAGAAAACATGATTGTCGGACAAAAATTGTGTGGCTCTGAGCGTGTCTACCAACATAAAGATGACTGAAAATTGCATTTTTCAAAATTATTAATAGGTACCCTCCTGATTATTTCAGAATCGGTTGATATTACCATATGAAATATGAATATGCAATTGTCTGACAGAAAAAATGTGGCGTTTTTCTCTTCCGACGAATGAAAATGGACGATTTTTTTGGGTTTTGGAATTCATTAATATTTGTCGGACTAGAATGAATTTATATTTCATAGAAAAAACAACTGTCCACCCTATAAAATGCGGCAAATTCTTAGTCAGACAAAAAAACTACTTAAAAAATATGGTTTTGTTTCAGAATCTTTCTTCGATTATTATTGAAATGAAACTATTGATTTTAATTGAAAGTGTATAATTCAAATTGTTTACTGACATTTTTATTCAAATCTGATAAAAAAAAATGGAAATACTCCTTCTCCACATTGAATTATTTGTAACAAGACGAATGGTATCTAGCATCACACCAATCGTCAGGTAGAATAACATCTTTGTATTTGTGATTATGATGTTTTCTTGATGACAAGAATATTTTACACTGTCTAAGAATGTCAGCTAGGAATTTTTTCACTTCCTTCCTTTGCGTTTTGTAGTCAGGGTTATTTTTCAAATATTTGAACAAAAAACACTCCATCACTACTAAGAATATTATATCGGCAACAAGTGAAAAACTATCAAATAGAATAGAACAAGAATTATCTCAAGAAGAGAAAATTCGGCAGCACACTAAAATTCGTCAACACAGTTTCAGACTGCAGAGAACTGTGGTGCAAAACCGAAACAGCACTCATTTGTATAGGGAAAATTACCAAACTACTTTTACAACCCTTGGTATTCCTCAAACGGAATTCCATGAAACTACCACTTTCTTTTCGAAGAATTCGCGACTTTGACCAGGGGTGGAGATTCCATATTCAACTGGGCCAGAAAAAATTCAGTTTGTGAATTTTTATTTTGAAAGTCCATTTTCTCATACTTATTATTACAGCTTCAGGCTTTAAAGTGAATAGCTGCAAGCTGCAAGTATAAATAATTGAAAACATTATTTTCATATAACCTCAAAGGTGTTACAGAAAAGGTGTCCCAGGTGCCTTCCACCAATTCGTGCCACATTTCACTTCTAGATTAGAATTTCCTCATCCAACGGATTCTAGTAATTCTTTGGGGCAAGCAAATTGAATAAGCTTCACGAAAGCAACCAGAAGCATGAAAAAATGAAACTTTCACCGAAATTTCAATGTCGAATGAATATGATGTTTGAAAATGTTAGTTATGAAAACGGAGTATCACGTCACCAATAATTTTCATTCGGTGTACTGAGAAATTGCCGAACTTTTTTCGTCGGACAGTTGAATGATAGTTTTCAGCACATCCTCCTCAAAGGATCCTCAAAAAATCAAATGTTTATTTTCAACATAAGCAAAGTTATATCCGATAAAGGCATCTAGTCTATTCATACTCAAATTAGATCATTTAATTTTTTTATTTTTGCCACATTTTTTTGTCGGACAACTGGTGCACAGCAACGTATTTTCGAGGTGAAGAAAGAATAAGCAGAGAAACAAAACCTTATTCATAATTTTTTTCATCTCAAAAATCGTCGTTTTTCATTTGGTGGACAAGAAAAACGCCACATTTTTTTGTCGGACAATTGCATTTTCATGCTTATATGGTTGTATCAACCGATTCTGAAAAAATCAAGAGGGTATTAATAATTTAAAAAAATGCGATTTTCAGTCATGTTCATGTTGGTAGACACCATAGAAATCATAATATAATACTGTAAGATAAGGGATGTCGATCAGAAACAATGTGGTCTTCAAGCTTTCGAAACACTTTCGTTTCTTCTTCAGGGTAACTACAAAAAACATACAATAATCATGAAAAAAACCAATAATCAGAAATCTCACACTCCATCTTAGCGAATGTGAGGTCTAACCAAATGATGTTACATACTTTAAACACATAAAACAATCATAACTATAATATCAGTCATAAATTTTTAAGATTGAAAAGACAAGGCGCATGTACAATTTTTTAGGTTAAGTATTTTTTAATCTGTCAATCATTATCACAGAATTTACCCATCCATAGCACCATCGAAAAATGGTACGTTCGAATATTCTAATAGATATGAATAGATGGGATAGACTGTTTGTCCGTTTTTTTGTTTATTTCACTATTACGAGTCTTCATGTTGATCATCTCCAGAATACATCTCTTTCTATAATTTGAATTCATATCTACAATTCTCACATTGTCAAGATCTATACCTACTGTGAGAAAACCTATTTGCATGAGCTGAAAGAGCACATCTTTGGTTGTTGGTCCTTATGTCACTTCTGTGTAGGGTTGTTCGGTTTTTTAGTCCCAATGGCCAATGTAAGTTTTATGACAGTCGGAGCATTCGATCTCATACACCACATTCGATTTGAGATTTTCAGGTACTGGATCCTTTAACCTTGAATATAGATTTTCTTGCATTGTGCGATTATTTTTAAATTTGTTTGATCTTTGAAACAATTCTTGATCTTATTAGTTAGGTTTGGGATATTCGATAGACTGCCATAAATGATTTGTTTTCTCTTATCTGCATGATCTGGAGATCTTCTTTCTTCTAGTTCAGCTCTCCCAGATGACGAAAATAGAAGTTTTTTAATCATTGTCTTCAGGTAAGAGTTTTCAACCAACAACTCAAAAAATTTTTTCATACTGGCATCCCTGAATGTTTCATCACATATTTTAACGATTCTGTTCTATTATCACATTGATCTTCATATTGATAGGATGATCCGATAGAAAATTGATGAACTTTCCTGATGATGTTCCCTTCTGGTACCAATCAAGTTTCACCATGTTGTCAAATCTGCATACTCTGGTGTCTAAGAATGGAACTGAGTTTTTTTGATCTTCTTTTTCAACCGTAAACTTTAAATATTGGTAAAAACTGTTGAATACTTGTAAGATTTCTTCAATTCCTGTTGATGGTAGTGATATTATGAGGTCATCTACAAATTTTTTGATGAAAGCCAGTCTGAAGGTTAACTTTGGGATACAAATATCAAGTACATAGTCCATTACATATAGTGCCAAGACAGGACTGAATTTTGAGCCCATGATACAACCGAATGTTTGCAAGTAAAATTTTCCATCAAACATGAAACACCCAGACTCCAAAAGGAATACAATAATCTCCTTAAAATATTCTTGTGATATACTACAACATTCTTTAATTTTGTTCCACTTCGAGTCTACAACGGTCAATACCAGACTGTCATAAAACTTACATTGGCCAAACTTCCCAATGGCTTAAAAACCGAACAACCCTACACAGAAGTGACATAAGGACCAACAACCAAAGATGTGCTCTTTCAGCTCATGCAAATAGGTTTTCTCACAGTATAGATCTTGACAATGTGAGAATTGTAGATATGAATTCAAATTATAGAAAGAGATGTATTCTGGAGATGATCAACATAAAGACTCGTAATAGTGAAATAAACAAAAAAACGGACACACAGAATTTAAGTCCCATCTATTCATATCTATTAGAATATTCGAACGTACCATTTTTCGATGGTGCTATGGATGGGTAAATTCTGTGATAATGATTGACAGATTAAAAAATACTTAACCTAAAAAATTGTACATGTGCCTTGTCTTTTCAATCTTAAAAATTTATGACTGATATTATAGTTATCATTGTTTTATGTGTTTAAAGTATGTAACATCATTTGGTTAGTCCTCACATTCGGTAAGATGGAGTGTGAGATTTCTGATTATTGTTTTTTTTTTTCATGATTATTGTATGTTTTTTGTAGTTACCCTGAAGAAGAAACGAAAGTGTTTCGAAAGCTTGGCTATGAATAAAGAGCAAACTTGAAGACCACATTGTTTTGATCGACATCCCTTATCTTACAGTATTATATTTATATTTAACGATCATTATCTGCAGACATGAAATCATAATATATATACTGTAGCGGACGAAATCCTCCTGAATACGTCTCTGGACTCTCTGATTCCGCGTACAGGAATTATTCTAGAAGCCTCCAGAAACTATCCGATCGTTCTAGACAGGTCCGTATGGGTATATAAAGACGCGCACGATGGGGACGAGTCAGTTACTATCTGAATAGAGCCGAATCGAATTGTGAATCGCGAATTCCAAGTAGTGAATATAAATCAGCATTATTAGTCAGTGTGTAAATAAATCAGTATTAGTAATTGTACATAAATTAGTGGTATTGGAAATAAATTAGACGTTTAAATTCAGCAGACGATTTGTTTAACCCCGAGAACGTTACATTGGTGTCAGGTGTGGGGTCAATTGAACTGCTGTGCTAATTGAATTGTGGACTTCATAGTGGAAGTTTTTGAATGTCGATAACGAGATCACAAGCAGAGAAAATGGACCAGGCGAGTATGGAATTTTTCAAGCAAGCCTTTGAACAAATGAGCTTGAAAATGGATAAAATGGAAAATAAAATGGAAGAAAATTCTCGAGAAATGGGTTCAAAAATGGATAAAATGGAAAATAAAGTGGAAGAAAAAATGGATAAAATGGAAAATAAGGTGGAAGAAAATTCTCGGGAAATGAGCTTGAAATTAGAAGAAAAAATGGATAAAATGGAAATAAAGGTGGAAGAAAAAATGAACAATTGCAACGAATTGGTGAGTCAAATTGCAAGTACATTGGATGAGAGAATGGAGGCTGTCAAGGAAATAATAATTGAGGAAGTCAATGGAAAATTTGATAAGGTTGATGAAAAATTTGAAGAAGTTAATGAAAAATTTGATAAAGCTGATGAAAAATTTGACGAAGTAATTGATGAGGTTAATGGAAGATTTGAAGAAATATCAGGAATAATTGAACAACATGCCAAGTTGATAGAGTCCCTGAAGAGAACATCACATGGAAAAGAAACTCTAGCTTTACCATCCAATAACTTCGTGAAATCGGAAAACAACACAGAAAGTAAAATGAAGATTAAACCTCCAACTTTTGATGGCAAAACACCTTGGTGCACGTACCAGAAGCAATTTGAAGCAGCAGCGAATGCCAATGGATGCGGAGCGGAAGAGAAAGCGACAGCCTTGATTGTTGCACTAAGGGGAGATGCATTGAATATACTTCAGACTGTTCCTGCAAGCCTACAAGGTAATTACGAGGCTTTGACAACTAAACTTCAAATGAGATATGGTGATGCACACCTCCAACAAGTGTATCACGCGCAGATCAAGAGTCGCCAGCAGAGGAGTGCAGAAACTTTGCAGGAATTTGAAGCCGATATAGCAAGGTTGGTAAGACTGGCATATCCTACAGCACCGGATAGCTTCCTGGAACAGCTCGCTATCCAGACCTTTGTCGATGGTCTGAGAGATATGGAAACCCAACAGACACTACGATTTGCCCGACCCAAGACTCTGGATGAAGCCCTGGCCTTTGCATTAGAGTTTGAAGCTGCCAAACAGGCTTCGCACAGGGGACACAGCAAGGTGAGGCGCACTGTGGATGATTCCTCGGTCAGCGATGAAATCATAGAAGAGGTACTACGCCGAGTTCGTCAAGAGCGACGGAATAGAGGACTAAGACCAAGATGCTGGAATTGCGGCGGAGAAGGACATATTCGGCGCTACTGTAAAGAGCCAGCTAAACGTCAGGAACAGGAAAACTAAAACGGGTTGGTGAAAAGGGGCATAAACCGACCCGCCATGACAATGCCCCAGAAGTCATAATTCAGACCATCTCTTCAAGTATTTATGTCGACGGTAAAGTTGATGGGCGGTCGGTTAAAATGTTAGTCGACACAGGCGCAACCCGTACCATAGTAAAGCCAGGAATAGTTGAAAGGAATGGAAAAATCCGACAAACAATGGTCCGTTCACGAACAGCTACTGGGGAGGACGTATCAACACATGGAAAGAAAAGGATTGTCCTGAGCATTGGAGACATAACTCTCGAACATGAGGTGCTGGTAGCAGATATCATGGAGGAAGTCATCTTGGGAATGGATGTCATTAAAGGTTATGGCTTCCAGATGGATATGAGGAACGATGTCTTGAGAATTGGAAGTCTGGAAATCCCATTCTTGGGATGCGAAGGTGCATCAATTCGAGTCTTGCTCAGCGAAGATGTTGACCTAGGTGGCCAGGCCTAAACGATAGTGAAGGGGTACTTAGACAGAAACCTTCGAGATAACGGTAAAAGACTCATTGAACCAGCTAGTGAGAATAACCTAGGAAAAGGATTGCTAGTCGGAAAAACCTTAGTGAGAGGCGGAAAGGAAGTTCCTGTGAGGATATTGAATACCAACATGTATCCGGTGACGTTGAAGAAGGACACGATTCTGTGGGAAAGCTGCTCCGTGCTTTGTGTGACAGGAGATATTCGGGATGAACAGAACAAGGTTACCAGAAGGAGGAAGTGTTCGCAAAAATTACTTGAGATACTGACTTCTTCCTACATAGACCTTCAACCAGAACACATAAGCGAGGTGAAGAAATTGATAAGTGAATACAGCGACGTTTTTGCTACGGATGATACTCAAATGGGAAGAACAAATGTTGTGAGACATTCAATCAACACTGATAAATGAGGTCCTATTCGCCAACACCCACGAAGACTTCCGATAGCAAAGAGGGAAGAAGCAGAAAATATAATCAAGGACATGCACCAACAAGGAATAATAGAGCCATCAGATAGTCCTTGGTCATCACCTGTGGTTCTGGTGAAAAAGAAAGATGGCAGCACCAGATTTTGTGTCGATTACCGTCGTCTGAACGAAGTCACTAAGAAGGATTGTTACCCCATTCCAAGGATTGATGACACTTTGGACACTCTTTCTGGCTCAAGATGGTTCTCCACACTGGACTTGAAGAGCGGGTATTGGCAGGTGGAACTAGACCCCAAGGACAAAGAGAAAACAGCTTTCACCATTGGGACAGGACTGTGGCAGTTCACAGTAATGCCATTTGGTCTATGTAACGCACCTACGACCTTCGAGCGATTAATGGAAACCATTCTTCGAGGATTATCCTGGAAGACGTGCCTGGTTTATTTGGATGATGTCATTGTTTTTGGTCGGACATTCGAAGAACACCTGAGAAATTTAAGAGACGTTCTGGAGAGGCTACGCACTGCAAATTTGAGACTAAGTCCGAAGAAGTGCCACATGTTCAGGAGAGAAGTAAAATACTTGGGACATGTAGTTTCTGAAAATGGAATTAGTGCTGACCCAGACAAGGTCAAGGTCGTACAAGAATGGCCGATACCGCAAGACAGGCATCAAGTGAGAAGTTTCCTTGGATTGTGTACCTACTATAGGAAATTCGTTCTTGGGTTTGCCATTATCGCGAAGCCTTTGACGAGACTGACGGAAGATGGAAAGGATTTCAAATGGGATATGGAATGCGGGGATGCTTTCAATCGGCTGAAGCAAGCTCTAACAACGGCTCCTGTTCTAAGTTATCCCCAAGTCAGTGGAAAGTTCATCTTGGACACAGATGCGAGTAACATGGCCATAGGAGGCATATTGTCCCAAATTCAGAATGGCCAAGAAAAAGTGATAGGATATTTCAGCAAGGTCCTGTCAAAGCCCGTACGTAACTATTGCGTTACAAGAAGAGAGCTTCTCGCTGCAGTGAAGTCCATGGAACACTTCTATAAATATCTGTACGGCCGAGAATTCCTTCTCAGGACTGACCACGCCGCTCTGAAGTGGCTTCTACAATTAAAGAATCCAGAGGGTCAGGTTGCCAGATGGATAGAAAGATTGCAGGAATATAATTTTACTGTCGAACATCGTGCAGGAAAAACTCATGGTAACGCTGACGCATTATCTAGGAGACCATGTCCGTCAGATTGCAAGCACTGCAATAAAGTAGAAGAGAAAGAATTTTGCTTGAGAACGACCATCGTGGATACGGACTGGATGCCAGAATCCCTGAAGCGAGATCTAGAAAGTGACCCAGAATTGAAGATGCTGTTGTATTGGAAGATGTAATTTCAAGATATTTGCCTCCAGTTCGATGAAAAGGCATGTTTTCAAGCACAAGGAGCTCTGTAACGTGGATAGCAGCATATTTTTTAACAAATTCAGTATCACCACACATACACGGGGAGACAGAGTTTTTTCAGAGGTTTTTATCTGTTCTCGTGTATCATACGCAGAATTGTATGGTACCCCGTTTACATTCCCTCTGCTAACACTCAGATTTGGAGCGGGAAACAGATTTTATTCTTTTATATAATCTGTTTCTTGTCGCCATTTCTTCACACGTGCCATATGCCATATTTGTTTGATATTACAAAACAGTATGTAATTCTCTCTTTCAAAAGAATATATATATATATATATAGACCAAGATGGGAGGAAGTGAGTCATCTGAATCCTAGGGTCAAGTCCTACTGGGCACAGTGGGATTCTATCATTTTGGAGGATGGACTGCTGAAAAGGTCCATCGAAAATGACGAAGGTACCGCAGCAAGGAAACAGCTGATAATTCCCAGGAGTCGAGTGAGAGAGGTTTTAGAGAAGTTACATGACGGAACTTCCGGTGGCCATTTCGGTATCAAAAAAACACTAGAAGGTTAGAGAGCGTTTTTACTGGGTCAACTGCAAAGAAGATGTTAAAGACTGGTGCCGGAAATGCAGATTATGTGCCTCATCGAATGGCCCGAGGGGAATTCGTAGAGCTCCAATGAAGCAGTATAACGTGGGGAGTCCTCTGGAACGAGTTGCCATCGATATTGCAGGTCCATTCCCCGAAACCGAAGATGGGAATAAGTACATACTGGTTGCGATGGATTATTTCACCAAATGGGTTGAAGCTTATGCTATTCCAAATCAAGAGGCCTCGACAGTGGCGGATGTTCTGATCAAGGAGATGTTTAGCCGATTTGGTGTGCCTCTCGAACTTCATTCGGATCAAGGACGAAACTTCGAGTCTAGCCTGTTCCAGAATGTATGCCAATTACTCGGAATCAAAAAGACAAGGACAACTGCGCTTCACCCACAGTCAGATGGCATGGTCGAAAGAATGAATAGAACTGTGGGAAAATATCTGGCTAAAGTGGTCTCTGATCACCAAAGAGACTGGGACAGGTATCTCCATCTGTTCACTATGGCCTACAGGTCGTCAGTGCAAGAATCGACTGGAGAGACACCAGCCTGTATTATGTTCGGCCGAGAAATAAGGTTGCCTTGTGATCTGGAGTTTGGATGCAAGCCTGGAGCGGAGATAGCTGGTGAGGACTACGCGAGCCTCTTGAAAGGTAGGCTACATTACATCCATGAGAAGGTCAGACAGAACCTCCAAATAGCGGGTGACCGAATGAAGACTCGGAATGACAGCAAAGCTGCAGAAGGTGGTTTCAATGTGAGAGACCTAGTCTGGCTGTACAACCCCCAGAGGAAGAGGGGTTTATCACCTAAGCTGCAGAAGGATTGGGAAGGGCCATACAGAGTAGTAAAACGAATCAACGATGTAGTGTACCGTATCCAGAAACTACCCAGAGGCAAGAAATGTGTGGTCCATATAAATCGTCTAGGCAAATATGAGGCAGACTACGAAGAACATGACGAAACCCATCTGAGAAGAACGACTTTTCAGAAAGCGGAGCATGAGGAGATGAGTTTCGATCTATTCATGGCAAACTACGGTGGAACCGGAAAGGCAAGATTCGGAGTAACCATCGAGAAACAGCAAGATCTCTTCTCTGTATCTGAAGACTATTCACTAGCCCATTGTGTCTCGGAAGACCTGCGTATGTCGAGAGGAATAGCATTCGTCTTCCGGAAGAAATTTGGCCGTGTATCAGAACTCCTAAAACAGCATCCTCGTACTGGGAAAACGCTGAGGTTGGCTGATGGCCAGCGTTACCTCTTCTACCTGGTAACCAAGAGATTCTCCGACAACAAACCCAGCTACAAAAATATGTGGGACACCCTGTTGCAACTGAGAGACGAGCTCACCAAGTTGAAGGTGAAAAAGCTAGCTGTGCCAAAGTTGGGTCGTGGTCTAGATCAGCTCAACTGGAGAATCGTTAGAAGTATGCTTGAGGTCATTCTCCAAAGGACGGGAATGAAGATACTGGTTTGCAGTTTCAACCCGAGCGGATATACGCCGAAGAAGAAGACAGTGGAATGCTATTTCGGACGACAGGGGTGCTGCAGAAAAGTAGACGCCTGTAGATTCAGCCACACCATCCAGGGTGTTCGGGGACCGAACGTCTTAAGGAGGGGGCAGTGTAGCGGACGAAATCCTCCTGAATACGTCTCTGGACTCTCTGATTCCGCGTACAGGAATTATTCTAGAAGCCTCCAGAAACTATCCGATCGTTCTAGACAGGTCCGTATGGGTATATAAAGACGCGCACGATGGGGACGAGTCAGTTACTATCTGAATAGAGCCGAATCGAATTGTGAATCGCGAATTCCAAGTAGTGAATATAAATCAGCATTATTAGTCAGTGTGTAAATAAATCAGTATTAGTAATTGTACATAAATTAGTGTGATAAGTTAGTGGTATTGGAAATAAATTAGACGTTTAAATTCAGCAGACGATTTGTTTAACCCCGAGAACGTTACAATACTTACTCTAGAATGCTAAATCAATTGGACCGAAGTGTTGTAAAAATTTCAGTGTGGTCCATAATGCGCATCTGTGCCATCAGGTTGTTTCTGAACAGGGTCGGCTTCAATAAAATTTGATGCTGTTATTGTTGCAGTTGAATTTAATCAATTCATAATGAGTATTCGACACTAGTTGTTTTGAACATATTGATAATTTTCAACAGCTATTTGAATGGTAAATTTGGAATCTTCAGCGACTGGAAGATAAGCTGAAAATCGTTCATTATTCCAAAACCTCTTCAGGCGTTGAAAAAACACGGTTTCGGTATAAAAATTAATTCAAGGATCAAGGAACACAAATTCTGTTTAACAAACAACGAATCTTCTGGTGAAGTACAGAAAAAAAATCAAATGAGCAAAATATACTTACATATCCCTCAAGGACAGTTCTATTCTTCGGTGTTTCTGAAAATAGTGGAAACATGAAAATGTATTGTACATCTGCCAATGCGTTACTCTGCATCGTTTCCTGAGTGAATTCTGATACCTACATTCATTCTTCAAGTCATTTGTCTTTTTGAGTTCCGAGTATATTCCAAAATCAATCTGTTATCTGCATGAAACTGCAAAGTTTTACTTCAACATATTTTATTTTCGAGTTCGAATTATACATTAAAAGATGGTTTACTCACAAGATTTCATGATTTTTCATAATGAATTGCGTTCTTTTGCTATATAAAGAACCAATCTCATGGTGCGAGTGGATAGTTATGCGTCAATCGAATGAAAAGCAAAGCGTAAATCATGAATTTTTAACAGTTCATATGAATGAAAAGGTGCACATAGTTTACATACTTAAGTGGGAAATGAACAGGTCGAGACAAGGACACCACAACACTATACAGTTCATTGTTTATCGGATACGAAAAAAACCAAATCGAACACAACACACAACAAAAGCAAAATGCACACGAAGAATATCAAACACGAAAATAACAGTTAAGCACCAGTAAACTAGTTTGTCTATGCAGTAAACTAAACTGTGTCTGCAGACTGACACTGACCCGTTCCTGCCTAGACTTTCACTAAGGTCATTTCAAAGTCATTTGCCATGAGAAAGAAAAAGCGGTGTTGCACGGTGTTGCATCTATTTACTAAAACCTGCTACATTACTGCTCTAATTTTCTCACCAATTCCACAAATATTGCAATTCACTTATGATATTAATGTGTCTAATAGTCGTAGGAAGTCGCGCATGCGCTATAAAATAAGTTTGTTACTCAATGGAATATTTTTATGGTTTAATTATATTGAACTTAAAATAGAACCGACAAAACATTTAGGGACTTCGTTCTACGTGAAATGTCCTAATGGTGAACATGCGCACATTGTGAATCAGTTGCCTATGCGGCACGTTTTTCGCTGCGGAACTAGAAGGAATTAGCATTCTAGAGTAAGTATATATATTATGATTTCTATGGTAGACACGCTCAAAGCCACACTATTTTTGTCGGACAATCATGTGTTCTCATTTCTCCCAGATTGTTTCAATGATTACATTTTACGAAAAAAGAGTATGCATGATTTACAATAATTGAAAGGTTTGCTGAAAAAAAGCCACGACTACAAAAATTTTCACAGAGGAAAAATGTGATAGACTCCGCCTAATAAAGTTATACAGAAAGTAAGAAAACGTTATTAATAATTTGCAATTTGTCCCACCGGCACCCAGACTAATACGTTTCGCCTTCGCGCGGGCATTTCGAAACCACTTTCGTCCTGCCCGATGAGGGATTGGAGTGCACATTGCTGCACTGCAATTCCTAACTGGTAGCGACGAGCAATCGTTGTCACATAGGAGCCATTGTAAATGTGCCAACCCAACTAGGCAAATGTTAAATTTTTCACTCAATTTAAATGAACGTTAACGTCAATACAAAAGTGAATATTCTGATTTACATGAATTTTGAAACGTTTGAAAATAAAATAACATATTTCATTGGAAGGAGAAGTGACTTTTCATAGCTCGCTTTCAATTACCCGCCTCACTACGTTCGGCAGGTAAACTCAAGCTCGCCATGAAAAGTGTCACATCTGCTCATAAAATAATATACTATTATTTCAATGGAATTACTGCATCTGCTGCCTCATTTGCTCCTTTTGTAATGCACTCGGGAACTACAACCTCGTCGTCACAGTTAACATTTTTCGAAACACGTATCAGAAATTCTTTGAAAGTTAAACTTTCTTCTCATTAATGAACATTGATTTAACTTACTTGTTGTATATACATAACCATGAATAAAAAGTGAAAAAGTCAAAGGGTATTCAAAAACAAAAATAAGAATCAAAAATTCTATATTCTGAAAATGATTTCAGGTACACCTTTAGTGGTAGGTACCAATACATTTTATTTATTCACCTCAATAGTAATTCTAACCCACGCTTATGCACTTTCTTAGCATGAACAAACTTGATTTCCAAGGTGAAAACAAATGTACTTATGACTATTCCAGCAATCCAAATCATAACAGGCACCTGAACATGACTTATTGTCAATTGACGTGTCTCCGGATAACTGATGCGTTTGTAAATTTCACCCGAATATTTGGACAGTATTTTATTCATGAGACCATGATCCAATAGATAGAGAACATACTGGTTTACTGGTTCGAACAAGGGGTGTCCGGGAAAAAAGGCTGCAACCCAAAAGAGATCCGACACTGGATTATCGATTCTTTTCAATAGCGAACGCCCTTTTTCGTCCATATAACGTTTATTCCAATAAGTCATCTTGATTTTTGGCCTCAACACGGCTAAATTTCTGGAATAAGCTGCCTGATCCGAGCAATTAGCTTGCAAATTGCAGGATTGAAAATGACTCTGTAAATACGAAACCAAGCGTTTATTGTCTTGAAACATTCTTTTGTGCCAATCTAAAAACCCAATTGTCATACCCTTATCCATTATATCTTCCAAAGAATTCGTGTCGTCTTCAAAGCGATTTGCTGTGAGAAAAAAGAAGAATTTACTCTTATAAATCAGGTTCATCATAAACGTCCCAAATATAAGCATAGTTATCAAAATTATTTCGGACACATACTTGGTTCGCAAATTGACAGATTGTTCTAAAAAAAGGCTGTAAAAAATGCAACCTTTGTTTAAAAAGTAAGAAACTCCCCATTCTCCATACAACAAAATATTATTAATGTACAGAGATGCAATGGCAATTATCGATGAAACCATCCAGGTGAACCAAACGAACCTGTTGAGAACCTCAAAAAGATATTTCCATTTCGACAAATGCTTGGCACTTGGGACGTACCACATGAGATCATCGTAGATGTAGGGAATTGTGAATTCGAAATATAAAGTAGGGGAACTAACTCCAATCATAAAATCACAATTATCATCTTTCAGAATCCTCATAATTCGTCGCCTTTTTCCAATTTCAGGAAGATTCACTTTCGTAAAATTAGCTCTCATTCCTAATCTTTGAAGAATCAAAATTTGGGCGTCCAGTTCTATACCAAGTTCACCATCGAATCCCATGCAATATGGCGGAGCAAACGAGTGAAAAATGTTCAAGGTAGTGTTGATCCATTTCTTGGGAACTTTGTTCGGGAAAAATTCTGTAGATGTCAGATTTGTCCAATGGCATTTTGCAATAACTTCCAATTTGACATCAAATTGCTGAAACATGCGTTCTCTGTATGGGAAATAAGTCAGGATATCATACGAAGATGTGTTCAAAAATACCATATTCAATATTTTGAAACGTTTCAAGGTTAATATTGTTTCCAGTTGTATATCATCACAGAAAATTATTAAACGGGATGCAGAACTGAAAAATGGCAAAGAAATGAAGTTCTCGGTGAAATTTTGAAGGTGGAGCGTTCTGCAATCTATGACGTATAAGTCGAATTTTCTCCCAAACAGATTGTGAGTGAATATCGGCATGGTGTATTTCAACCTAAATAGTGGAATATCTGAATTCAAATCACTATTCACTAGGGCTATGTAGCTATCACTGCTCACATAGTTGTGCTGGATCAAATTTAAGCATTGCAGCAACCGGATTGTGTTTCCGAAAATCGGCATTAATGATTTCATGTTTAAAACTTAGGAGGAACTGAAATATTCGAATATAAACGAATAAATGAATACCATTTTCATATATAATTTGAATTAAGGATACCCTTCCATGCGATTTCCTTCAACAGTGACTGTGTTGATTCAAATTATGCACACACTAGGGTAATTGGAATAGCGGGAAACTGAAAATGTATAAGAAAGCCTCTGAATTGTGCGGGAATTGTGATGGAATCCGGAAGATATGTTGACCGTTGACGTATAGAATATCATAGGTAGTGAAGAAATCGTCAAGAGCAAAAAACAGGCTATCAACAATTTCATTGACAATAAAACAGAACGCAATTTAGCGGCTCTTAGATTCTGAAAGTTCTAAACGTTGAAAGTCTCAGGCCGAAATTCCTTTGACTGCAGATGAGATAGACTCATTCTACAGAGTGAGTCTTGACCAGCGGCGTAGCTACGTGGGTGCAAGGGTGTGCAGTGCACCAGGGCCCCCGACCTCAGGGGGCCCCCAAGCGCTGACCATCAAATCGCGTTTGAACTTAAAATAAATTCAATCATTCGTGCATTAGCTGAAATAGTTATGAAAAATTCTAAAAATTCAATCATTCGTGCATTAGCTGAAATAGTTATGAAACATTCTTGCAAATAAGAGCGAAAACAAGCAGAAATTGAAAAAATGAAGCATTTTGAATTTATTTTCCTCGGCGATTTAATGCACCGCATTCTCAATGATATCAATTATGCATCTGAATTATTACAAAATGCGATGTCAGTTTGGACGACGTATGCAGAGCTTTAGGAGAGACGAATACAAAGAGAAAAAATTATAGGAGTGACTTCGAGTCCTTCAAGTGCAAGGCTATAGAAAATGTCATAGCATATGGTGAAGATCCCCATTTCGAAGAAAAGAGACAAAAATAGGTAAAAAATATTTCGATGAATTAGCTTCCGATCACCGATTTCGAAGCAGGGGAAAATTTTCCGAAATAAATATTTTCAATGGAGTGCTCGATAAAATAATTTCTCAATTTTAGAAGTTGCCTTCTTATATTTCGGTAGCAGTTTTCAGCAAACTGCCGAATCATTGGAAACTATTAAGTTTCATTAAATTTAAAAGAGAATTGAAGGCGCCCCTTGTAACAAAAGCGTATTATTCGCTCTCAGAGATTTTATGCGACACAAACCTATCTGTGATATAAGTATAGTTTGTCCTAAACTATAAGTTCAGTTTATGTCCATATTTATTTTAACAATGTGTTATTTATGCTGAAAATTGACGAGTACACGCTATTGTATTAGGCCTGTAGTACAATAAAGATTTGATTGATTGATTGAATCAAAGTTTCGGGTGTATGACTGCAGTCAACAAAATTTGGAATTTTCACCATCATTTCTACTAGATATAGGTAGACGAAAAAACTGTAATTCAAAGCTTCGACCAATTTCAAAGTAAATATTGCGATATGAAAGGAACCAACTTTTCAATTCAAGTTCTTAATATTTATCACCTATTTCTACCTGAATTGAATAAGGCATGGACAATTCATGAATTCTGTATGAAAATAATAAGGAAACACGGAATGCTGGAATGCGATCTAACAGAAGTATTTACACAGGGGCGGTTTTCAGGGGGGGCGACAGGGGCGATCGCCCCCCCCTAAATTTTAATTTTATTAGGTTAACATAATAATCTAATGAAATAGGTCTGACTGGCATGACCCCTGATACCTGAAAAGTAAATATATTCAATATACAGGGTGTCCCAAGTTCGAGTGCCTATTAGACGTTTCTGGAGACATATTTGAAATCTGAAAATTGGGATTATGATATTGTTCGAAATTCTCTACAGACCTAAAATATTTTTGGATTCTGAGCATTTCCGGTTATACAGGGAATGAAAATAAATTTGCTCAAATATTTTTTTTCAATCTTTCCGTTTCTGATATGATTGAGTGTTCAATGCTGAATACATTTCTGTTGTTTTCAAAATAAAGAAAAAAAAACTGAAAAAAGTAAAATTTTCATAGTCGTTATTATTTTCATTTTTCTTATTCTGAACATCCTGAGTGTAAACCGTTTTCACAACGTCAAAGTAGAAGAATGTGGATAGGTCATACATCTTTTGAATTTCATGAATATCATCACAGGTTGTTTCAAATTTTGTGTCAAAAACTGGATTCATGTTGTACGTAGAATCAAATTCATTTAATCTTTTACTGGAGAATATTCTGTGACCATAGAAGATGATCCCATTAATAATTCACAAATGACAGGTGTAATAAAATTATGAGTTGTTACTATGGTTTCATGAGAATATTCATCGAATCTGTTTGGATTCGATGAATTTGACTCTACGTACAACATGAATCGAGAAAAGCTCAAATATCTCGGGAATTGCTGAATTTAGAAGCAACAGCATCTTAGAGTGCTATCACTATTTTTCTTCGCAGAATCCAACGCGATAATAAAAAATAGGGTTCTAATTTGAAAAACAGAAGTTATGGCCAATTTTCGATCACAGTTTTTGACACAAAGTTTGAAACACTAAGTGATGATATTCATGAAATTCAAAAGATGCATGACCTTTCCATATTCTACTACTTTGATTTTGTGATTACGGTTTACACTCAGGATGTTCAGAATAAGAAAAATTAACATGATATTGACTATAAAGACTTTACTTTTTTTCAGGTTTTTTTCGATATTCTGGAAACTATTCGAATGAATACAATGGTTTTAACAGAAATGTATTCAGCATTGAATATTCAAGCATATCAAGAACGAAAAAAATAAAAAAAAATTTTTTGTGCGAATTTATTTTCACTCCCTGTATAACCGCCTCTGGAAATACTTCAGGTCTGTAGAGAATGTCGAACAATATCATAATCCCAATTTTCATATTTCAAATGAAGTCCAGTTCTCCAGAAACGCCTAATAGGCACTCGAACTTGGGACACCCTGTATATTTTTATTCACCTCATTCAGAATTTTTGTTTTAGCATTATCATTGTCGTCCCATTGAAAAAAATCCCCACGAACTGCTTTTTTATTTTTTCACTTCGCCCCCCCCTCAGTAGATAAATAAAACCGCCACTGTATTTACAGCAATATTACTGTTCCATACAATCTTCCTATCACCTCTGTAGAAGCTGAATTAAGAATAATATAAAATTATTTGCGGAACACTATGAGCCAAGCTCAACTGCGACATTTATGGCTTATACCTATCAATTGAAAATGAAGCTGCATCAAGTCTAGATTTGAGTGAAGTCATTAAATCTTTCGCAAAGAGAAGGTCTAGAAAGAGGTTGTGAACATTATTTTTTCCGAAGGAATAAATGACTTCAAATCTAGACTTGATGGATCTCTAGGTTCGAATACTCTATAATTAATTTGAATTCATTCGTTGAATAATTTATTCTCATTGTGATTTCACCAAATAATCTAACGTATCAATAGGAAAAAATAAGTCTAGAAGGTCATGGTGACAATGATAATTTTTTTGTGAATATTTGTACATATAGTAAATATCTATAAAAAATGTTTTCAAAGCCCTCGTTTTCATCCACATCAATATAACATTAATATAATGAATTTAATATACCTACTCAAATACATAAATAACAACATAATTTATTCAAGTATACTCCTCAACTGTACCTTCAGTAAGTAACTTTGCTTCTTCGAAGTATTTATATTTTGACTCGAAAACAATTCATTAAGGGGCCCCTCTTCGATTTTTGCACCAGGGCCCCGGACTATCTAGCTACGCCACTGGTCTTGACAACTTATATATACATACTAGCTGGCCCGGCGAACTTTGTTCCGCCTTAATGATACTTACGGTGGATTTCACAAATCGTAATCACCGGTGATCGGATATCAACGGCTTGGTTCTCTGATTTTTGAACTGTCACATGTTTCCATGGATATGAGCTATCACACAGAACAGATACACAAAAATAATATGTCATTATATGTCAATCACTAATAATGGCGATTTTGGATTCAGTTATTTCCGCAAATATATTCATTACCCGAACAGAAATTCAAAAACATTTTGAAAATTATGAGAAAAGATGAGAATCTCACGATTGGAACTCATCGCCAAAATCCGATTTACTTGACATTTCGATAAAAATTCACTGTGATATTCACCCGCTTCTGGATCTGTTAATTTCATGGTACTATAAGCCCTATGTATGTAAATTACACAGTAATTGATGTCATATGTTCTTTTTTCAACCATCTCAAAACACGACGACCGAAATGTCCGAAAAAAGAACAGATGACATCAATCGATGGCCGCGAAAGCCTCAACAAATTCATCGCCATTTAATTGTGATAATGTCAAATATAGTACCTTCACGATTACGTTATTTGGAATAAATAAAAATATAAAAATAACTAATAATCATCAGTCATAATGTGTGAATAGCGCCATCTGAAGTGGTAAGAACGAAACTTTTCTCATATCTCAACGAAATCTAATCATTTTAGACATCTGTACTCCTACGCGAAGACATTTTGATTTTGATTTTGCCCAACAGCGCAGAGTTGTAGGCAACTCAAATTACACCCTATTACAATGACTGTAGAGGGAATATAGTCACTGTACATACTATTTGTTTTTATCGCCATCTAACGCGGAGAATATCAAATGAAGTACAAACGAATAAGCGGTAGCGTAACTGGAACTGTAGCGACATCCAGTGGTCTTACTCAAAAGGAGGAAAAGCATTTCCTGTATATGTAAAATTTTCATCGATTTTTTCAAAGTTTTATTGTATTTTATAATAACCAGACCGTAGACGAATCCATATCTGAAGTTTCATAACAAACAGTCCATCCGATCTCGAGTTATAAATGGTGTAACCAACATCTTTCTTTTATATATATAGATATTTTAACTATACAGGGTTATTTTTTAAGTGTTTCATTTTTCATTAGACGTATTGGAGGAAGGAAATGCGATACAAATTCTAAATTTCGTATTTTTGTTTCAGAGTGCGTGAACTCAATTTGTAAAATATTTTCAAGCGGAATCTACTTCCGGTTCTACCGGAAACGAATGTGAACTTCGTTAATTCAAATGCAACACCCTGTACAGTTAGGCTCGTGATTTTGGAAAAAATGTCATAAGCAAAATTGCCGAAAAACAACAAACTTGAATATTAGGTACAACAGAGAAATAAGTATCTATTTCACGAGAAAATATGTCTAATAGTATTATGGTCACATTTGACACGTATTGCCCTTTCGGAAAATTAGAATTAATTATAGATTAACAAAACGTTATTTGTTGTCTATGAATTTGAGAAACGTCAAAATTGTATCGCTGGAAAATCAACTCGTTAGTTTTTCCGGCTTTCATGTTTTATCGAGATGAAACGAGAGTTGCTACGGAAACTTCCTCACTGAAAATGGAATGAGTGAAATAGTCACAACAAAAGTTGACCGCCCGAAGCAGGACCTCCTGTTGTTCCCTGATCTGCTTCAGCTCTGGGCCTCTATTCTTGAAAACCAGGTAGAACAATCGAGAGAACGGTGACGTGGTTCTACTGATAATCTATAAGTGGTATTCTTGAATGGTAACGGTAATAGAAGGATGGCTCCCTGATGCTTCAACTTGGTAATTTCAGGGGATCAGCCGGGGAAGACCGCAATAATTTGACCTTTTAGGATACGTATCCTTACTTATTTCTTTGTTTTTGCATCAATTTTATCTATCTTGTGTTATAAGATATCTACATAGCTCTGATTAAATTAAATTAGATCCCTGGTTTATCGGCTAGCTACTACAATATTCATGAATAAAAAATTTTTGTTTGATACGACTTGACTCAAAAACTACTGGACCGATTTCAGAAGTTCTATCACCCTCAGAAAGCTACATAATCCCGTAGTGACATAGGCTATACTATCATATCGGTTATTTGATCATCAGGGAACGTCGGTGAATAAAATCCCAAGCTTGGTCTAGATCCGAACTACTTATAGCTGAGCAGTAAAACCTGTGTTTAGCGAATTTTAGCAGTAAATTATGATGGTGTTTAGCCTTTTTATAGTTTTCACAGGTAGACAGGGAACCAACATTTGAGTGAAGCCAATGAAGGTTAATAAGGTTTAGCTTGCTGTGATCGATTTCAGCAGTGATCCAATTATTCTTCTTTGAAACATATGATAGTTTTCTCGAAGGACAACATAATTCTGAGTAAAAATTAAATATACTACTGAAATTTTCGAAGCACTGATCGATATCTAATTCCAAAAACATTGAAGCAAAGTTGCATTCGGATAAGCAGGACACCAGATTGTTCAAACTGATCTGACCCAAGTCCCTTACTGTGCGAACATGTGAGAATTTATTAAAAACTGGATGGAAATTAACCTTGAGCATTATAGCCTTGTGGTCACTTATGTGAGGTTCAAAAACAATGGCTTCATAGTCGTCAAGAACGACGTTTGTTATGATGTAGACAACTTTGAAAACAGATGTGCTACCACTGCTACCGTTGATGTTGGTGAACACTCTAGTTGGTTCAGTAGACGTGACCTTCAGTTTGAAACAATCCAACAATTCTATGAGCAATCTAGACTTATTACAATTCAAATCGAGGAAATCAATGTTCAAATCTCCACACACAAAAACATAATCAACCTGATCCATACATGATTGCAGTGCACCGTTTGTCGAAGAATATTTCCAGGTTTCCGGAGCAAGTAGTACTGGAACACATCGCAATCCCATTGCTGTTGATGTCGAAGGAGTGACACGTGGTAAACCTGAGGAATTGTCAGACATAGGTATTCGCGAAATATTTTTCGAAGATGGCTGAGCGAAGACTTGCTCAATATTATGGATATGGATTATACTGTATGTACCTGTTTATGGTAATCAGATGTTTTCCAAAATTATGTTCTATTTGGGAGTAGGTTTTTATGAATAGGGTATTGATCTTCATCCAACTTAATATGTTATTTATCCCCAGTATTTAAATTGGAACGAAATTGCCCCCACATCATACGATTACAACGAGTAGGTACATCAAAAGATATGGCAGGTTGAAGTGTTGAAGATGAAACCGCACAACCGCAACGCTTGTATCTTATAAATACACATCTAATTATATATGTAACGTTTTTGGAAAAACTACTGACATCAGTGAATTCAACGTGAAATAAAGTGCTTTTGGAAAATTGTTCTAACAACAAATTATTGCAACTTTTCTAAAACGCACATTTTCGGAAAACACTCGAAGGTAGAAATGCTTTTTCACCATGAAAATTGATTTACTACCTCCAGATACCGACATCGGCTATCTAGCCCCGTGTATCGGCAGCTTATTTTTTATCGATATATGTATGTGTTCATTATTTAGTTGGGTAGAGAATGTCCGATAATGCACAGATGCACTCCATTAAATTTTCAAACCGATCTGAATCACCCTGTATATGGCATATGGCACGTGTGAAGAAATGGCAACAAGGAAAAAATCGCTTCCCGCATCAAATCTACATAAGTTTTACCAGAGGGAATGTAAACGGGGTGCCATTCAATTCTGCGTATGATACACGAGAACAGATCAAAACCTCTGAAAAAACTCTGTCTCGCCGTGAATACACACATACACGTGGTGTTACTGAATTTGTTCAAAAATATACTGCTATCCATGTTGCTTCTTGTGCTAGAAAACAAGCTTTTTCATGGAAATGGATGCAAATATCTTGAAATTATATCTGTAACAAGAAAAAAGAAGAAAAACTAGAAAGAAGCAGTAAAAAAATACTTCACCTGCTTCACAATGATGTATATTGTGACGAGTGCGGCCCTGTGCGCTTCCCGATAGAGCGTCCGCTTGCGTTCTGGAGTTTTCTATTTCTCGACGCGTCCGGACTTTGGGAGAAGTGGATTGAAGGGTACAGGGGAAAAACCAGCTAAGTCATTCATTGGCAAGATTTGAGATAAGGCGCACAAATTATAACCAATGAAAGTATTTTTACTTTCACTATATTAGACATGGGAAAAATCGGTTGCGTAGGCTATAGCAAACGATCAAAAATATCATATAAAGAAGAAAAACCAGGCTAATTACATGACGTACAGGGAAATAATCGGCTAAGTCAATCGACATTGGCATTTTCTAGTTCCAACTTGATATATCAACAAATTAATCCCAATTCATAGTTGATCAATTATCTGAAACATGCCCTCACAACATCGAATATAAACATAAAAATGGCTCTAGAGTCTAGATCGAAAGTAAAGAAAAGTGACTTGGCTGGTTTGTCCCCTGTACCATTCAATTTGGAAAAATAAAATGGAATCATAACCAATTCAGCGTCGAACGTGTATGAATATTGTCTAGTGGACCAGTAAAATCATCAAAATCCTCAGCGTGATGTGACAACGAATAAATGACCAGGGTCCTGGCACTTCCTTTCCCCCACCATTCAACGAGTTTTATTTATGTGGGCATACACCAGGAGCGCTGCACTCTAACCTCAATCTGAGCCAAATTAATTTGGAATTAATGTTGATGTTGATTTCTGACTTGAATTTTGGATTCAGCAACGGGAAACCCAGGATAACGTGATATTCCCTCTCTCGAAGCAGGTAGGATTCCCTGGCACTCTCTCCCTCAAACCACTCTGATGCCACTTCACTTTTTTTCTCTTGTAGCACTCCGGTAAACTTCGACTTCCGCTTTTCTTCCTCTCTCCGTACTTCCCAAGATAAAAGATCCCCTCTTCACCATGCAGAGGGCTTTTATATCCTCGGTTCTCCCACCAGTCATAAATTTCCAAAACTAATAAACATTCTTCGAACTGGCGAGAGAACACAGGCGAAGCGAGTGGAATAAAAAATGACTAGAAACAAAATACTATTACCAAAAAAAAATTAAACTATTGGGCACATAAAGCAATGTCAGCCCCTAAAGTGTTGGAAAAAAAATAAGTTAGCTCAGAATCATCCATATTCACTCCAGAAGGGAGAGACAGAAAATGCTTTGTTACACACCCCACTAATCTCGTCAAAAAAAAAAATAATAAAAATCCTATTTTTATGCCCCCATTTTTTTTTTAAGCGGCACAGCTAAAATCACCCACTGTTGCAGGTTAATTCTCCTCAATGGAGGACTTGAGGTCTTTTATGTGTATGTGCCGGAGTATTCTTCCATTTCCATCTTTTATGTCAACCACCACTGGAGACACGACCTTGATCACTGTGTAAGGACCCGAATATTTAGGTGCAAGCTTTGCGGCAATGCCCTCCACTGCAGAAGACAATGGATGTTCTCTTCTCCAGACTCTATCTCCCAACCTGCAACGCCAGTCTCTGCGTCGTAAGTTGTAATAATGACTCTGTTGGGAAAATGCACGAGCCAGCCTCACTCGTACAAATTCGAATGTTTCCTTTAGACGACATAGTTTTTCCACTCTGTCAGAGACTGGTGGTTCTGGTTCCGGTATGGTAAGTTCATCTGCACTCTCACTATAAACTTCCGTCAGATATTTGGCATCTGGTGCCCGCATTTCCCTACCAAAATTCAAAAACGCAGGGGTGTATCCTGTCGATTCCTGAGTTGCAGAATTAATAGCAAAAGTCAACTCCTTTAGATGTTCGTCCCATGTCCTTTGATCCTGTTCACAAAACTGAGCGATCATAGTTTTCATAGTGCGATTCGCTCGCTCTACAGGATTGCATTGTGGGGAGTACACAGGTGAAAGACGGTGAACAATACCCAGATCTCGTAAGCTCCCTTTAAATAATCGGCTGTCATACTGTGTACCGTTATCACTAATAACAGTCTTTGGACATCCAAACTTCAGGATGACATCATCATACAGTGCCTGGTACACACTCTTCGCAGTCGCCTTTCTTAGGGGTCGGCATTCGACCCATTTTGAAAACCTGTCCTGCATAACCACCAAGTAAGAATTTCCTTTCTTTGATCGCGGTAGGGGTCCCACAATATCGGTACTCACAGTGTCCCAGGGCTCCCTGACCACATATGGGTGCATTCTGCCTGGTGGTTTCTGTTGAGGGACTTTGTATCTCTGACATTTATGACATTGTCGGACGTACTGGGCAATATCTCTAAACATCCCAGGCCAATAGTATTCTCTGGATATTCGAGATATCGTCTTCGCTATTCCCAAGTGTCCAGCGGTTGGGCGATCATGATTCTCCCTGAGCACTGCCATCCGCTCCTCTTTTGGTACACACAGCTTCCATGGCTTTCCCCACTCGGGTTCAGTATAGTCGCTAGAATCCCAGAAGTGGCGGTACAATTTTCCTGCCTCAATACAGTAATCAGAATATACTGAGGGATTCGCCTTCACCGCTGCCATTTTATTCTTGTACCACGAGCAATTTACCTGATCTTCGGCAATACATATTGTACCTTGTGTGGGCAAGGGATTTCTTGATAAGCTGTCAGCAACTCGATTAAGGGCTCCTCTTCTGTACTTAACCACGAAATCGTACTGTTGGAGAAACACACTCCATCTTGCTATTCTTCCACTGGGAGATTTTATGGACTGGAGCCATCGAAGGCTCATGTGGTCTGTTACAACTGTGAACCGATATCCCTCCAGATAGGGACGAAACTTGTCAATACTCCAGACTATTGCCAGACATTCCTTTTCAGTTACAGAGTAGTTATGTTCTGGACCTGTTAATGTCCTACTAGCGTAGGCTATTACCCTCTCTTTCCCATCGAAATTTGGGGTCAAAGCAGCCCCCAATCCAGCATCCGAGGCGTCCGTTTGAAGGACAAACGGCCTGGAGAAATCCGGACAGGCCAGCACAGGTGATTGCGTAAGTTTCTTTTTCAAATCTTCAAAAGCATTTTGTTGGGCGCTATCCCATTTCCATTTCTGCTTCTTCCTCAGCAGCTGAGTCAGAGGAGCCACTACCTGGGAGAAGTTTTCTATAAATCTCCGGTACCAAGAAGCAACACCAAGAAAGCTTCTCAACTCTCGCACGGTTTTGGGAGCGGGCATACCATTTATTGCCTCAACTTTGTCTGGATCGGTACATATACCATTCTCAGTTACTACATGACCCAGATATTTTAGTGACTTCCTGACAAACTCACATTTTTCCGGATTTATTTGTAGGTTTGCCTCCCTAAGGCGTCGGAAAACCTCCCTCAGGTTTTCAAGGTGTTCCTCCAGAGTTTCACCCAGAACCACAATGTCATCGAGATAGGCAAATGCATCAGGTTCCATGTCAGGGCCAATGACCTGATCCAGCAGTCGCTGAAAGGATGCTGGTGCGGAGTGCAGTCCAAAAGCCATTACTTTGAACTGAAACAACCCACGGCCAGGGACGGTGAACGCAGTGACTGAACGACTGTCTGAAGCCAATGGTACCTGCCAGTATCCTTGTTTCAGGTCAAGGGTGGATATAAATTTGGCTTTTCGTAACTTATCCAAAATACCGGAAATATAAGGCAGAGGATAGGCATCCTTAATAGTTACGTCATTAACCATACGAAAATCTATACAAAATCGCGGCTTTCCATCCTTCTTCGTCACAATAACTATGGGGGAACTCCAGGGAGAGTTTGACGGTTCAATCACTCCCTCCAACAACATTCGATCAACCTCCATGTTCACAATCTCCTGCATACGTGGATTTTGTGGTCTATATCGCTGCTTTATAGGTTCGGTGCCCGGTTTCAACCTAATTCGATGTTCAATTAGGGGTTTTACACCAGTTATACCCTTGAATGACTCCAGTTCGGTTTTTAAAAATTTTCCCAGCCGTTCCTTCTCCTCCTCACTTAGTGTTGTTAAGGTATGTCCCAGCACTTGGATTTGTTCTTCCGCCGGAACAAATTCATCCCTTAATGATTGGCCATTCAGGAAACTCTCGGCGGTCTGCAAATCGATAGAAAATTTATGTAAAGACAAAACATCCATGCCCAGCACTACATCAGTAGGTAGTCTCGGGAGTAAGAGTAATTCAGCGATCAAATGCTGCGTTCCGAGCTCGATTTTCTCCACATATATTTCCTGTATAGGGACGGAATTTCCGTCAGCGATGGTGGTGTCGACGTTACTGACGTAATTTGGCCTGATCCCCAATATTTTACAATGTGCCGCAACCTCATTGTTAATAAATGACCGTGTGGCCCCGGTGTCCAAAAGTGCTCGAAATTTTTTTCCTCTGATAGAAACGATAATGAGGGGACGGCGTTCGGCGGGATTTTTAGTTGAACTTATCGGGGATGATGTATATTGGAACTGTCGGAACCCCGTTTTCAGGCAGGTCCTTGGGAGTTTAACGAACACCGGCAATTCTTCGTCAACACTCCCTCTTTTCCACATCGGGAACAGAAAAGGACTGGCTTTTCCCGACAATGTGTCCGCAAATGTCCGACATTTCCACATCTCCAACACTGTGGTTCAGTCTGAAATCGAACATTTCTTGTGGGTCTCTCCTCCCTCCAAGTAGGACTTGGACTCCTGTTTTCCCTGACATTTTCTGAAAGCTCAGAGGGTCGTGAAGGTACATTTAGAGGCATACCAATCGGTTTCATAGTCCGGGAGGGTTCTCTGTACGTTAGGTGCGGTTCGTTGATTATTCCCCTTTGTTGCGGAGGTAAAGCATAATTACTAGCTTGCCATTTGACCAACTCAAACACCTTTCCCTTCTGCAGCAATTCTTCAATGGAATTCGTTTTCTGAAAGGCTAGAGCAGTTTGTAGATCGGGTAATAAGCGTCTTCTGATGATGTTCACTTGTTCTTCTTCAGGTGGCCTCTTCGAAGTAAGCTTCTGGAAGAGATTCTGCATTCTAGTTACGAACAACAGAAGTCGTTCATCAGAACCTTGTGTTCTCTTTTTGATCTCCTCCAGCAGAATCTCCTCATAATCGTGTGGAAGGAATGCCTCTCGAAGCTGGTCCTTAAGATCAGCCCAGTTGCTAAATGTATTTTTCCGTGGGACATACCAGTCCCTTGCATCCTTTCTTAACAGTTCGTAGATAGAATCGAAAAGCTGCTTGTGACTTACTTTTCTTGCCTCAGCTAAATTTTCTGCCTCTTCAAGAAATGAAGTAACACTGCCAGATCCATCAAATGACAGGTCCCATTTCCAGACAGGGACAGTTGGGACAGCGGACTGGAAGGTAGAGATCGGTAATGAAGGTGCGGCCGACGCACCTGTCAATACTGCTTTACCTGTCAATGGAGGCGAAGCAAAAGAAACTCGCCTTGATGACTCTGCGAATTCACTTGCTTCTTGAAACAGGGGATGGCGCGATAAGGGAGTATACATTATCAAGTTTTTGACAAGGTAGGGGTTGTGTAACAGTTGGTGATTGGATATGAATTAAGGGCTGGCTATGCAAACTTACCCTGTCAAGTTGTTCGGTGATCGCCTTGAAAGCTTCCTGACGACTCTGAATGAAACTGTCTCTCTCAGCAGTTGGAGGCGAGGTTTCACAATTTTCCCCCAAGTGGAGTAGGTCATCCTCAACCACAGTTGAAGGACAGGGAATTAATCCTATGCCAAGTCGTGATGCTGACTCCGGTAAGTCTTGGTCTATTAGAGATGGTTCATTTGTTGCTGGATTCTCTGGAACCCCACCTAGCCAGTAAGCATCTTGCAACAGTTTCATCGCAGCTGTTGTTGACTCTACAAGCTCAGTTTTCTGAATTTGTAAAGCTACATCTTGTGGGTCTAGAATATGCAGGCGGCCCCGGACGTGTAAAAGTCTGCTTCTTATGCGCTGTAATTCATTGTCTTTGTTAGAAAAATTGAACTCACGTATGTCATCCAACAATTCACACAACTTCGCTCCGCAAATACCAACTTCACGGGCCAACTCCAAATTACTGCTTGGTGTGACTGTTATATCTGAATTGATGACTCTCCTGAGCTGAACTCTCTTCTCCTGAACGGTAAGTCCAGCGGTATATCCTCTTGCCTCCAGCTCCCATGCCAGTTCATCACTCTTGAGCCGGTTGATCTCCATTGTAAGGGAAAGAAATAGATACCACAGATAAACCGGCCAACAAAAGAAAAATATTCAGAATGACAAAGAAATATTCTTAAGCCAACCTCAAGAATACTATCCCAATGTAAACAAAAAGAGAAGAAAAAAAAATATCAGCCAAGTAAGAGTAATAAATTAAATTTGAAACTTTCTCTTACTTGATTGCTTGCTCGGGCGCCACCAGATTCGTCAGAGAAATCTGGAATACCACTAGGCCTCTGAGTAGGTACTATAAAAGGGGCCCAGGGTAGTTTTCTCAGTGGAGAAGGGGTCAGGTGGAAACTTGGTTGTTAGCGTTTCCCTAGCACTGGATTTCTTATGGGTTTTAAGCATACAAGAAAAGAACAGAACTTACCACACTTCTGGAAGTGAAAAAAAAGAAGTTGTCGCTGACTGTCGAATAAAATTAACACTCTTACTGGCTTACAATCCCTTTTATTATTAAAACGAAAACAGAAAGAATATTGTAATAAGACACTAGTGAAATTTGAAATAACTCAACCCAAAAAGAAAAAAAAAAACTACTCTATGCCTACTTAGAATAGGGAAACAGAATTGAAACAGTCAGAAAGAATTAAAGAAACATAAAGAGGAAACAAAAGAAAATTAAGAATCACCAATACAAATAAATTTCGTTTCGCTTGTGGCTCCACCTGTCGGGCTTGAGTTGAAGGACAACCAGCGTCTGCAGTACGAGGTCGTGCAGTTTCCTTCGCTTTGGAGATGACTTATGTCACTTGGTGGCTGATGGAAGTTCCCTGGTTTGTCTGAGTCGGTTGGTACTCTGTGATCGGGAATGCGCACATCCACCGACGTTTGACACGTCGGACGTATTTGTGGTCTAACCTCAATCTGAGCCAAATTAATTTGGAATTAATGTTGATGTTGATTTCTGACTTGAATTTTGGATTCAGCAACGGGAAACCCAGGATAACGTGATATTCCCTCTCTCGAAGCAGGTAGGATTCCCTGGCACTCTCTCCCTCAAACCACTCTGATGCCACTTCACTTTTTTTCTCTTGTAGCACTCCGGTAAACTTCGACTTCCGCTTTTCTTCCTCTCTCCGTACTTCCCAAGATAAAAGATCCCCTCTTCACCATGCAGAGGGCTTTTATATCCTCGGTTCTCCCACCAGTCATAAATTTCCAAAACTAATAAACATTCTTCGAACTGGCGAGAGAACACAGGCGAAGCGAGTGGAATAAAAAATGACTAGAAACAAAATACTATTACCAAAAAAAAATTAAACTATTGGGCACATAAAGCAATGTCAGCCCCTAAAGTGTTGGAAAAAAAAATAAGTTAGCTCAGAATCATCCATATTCACTCCAGAAGGGAGAGACAGAAAATGCTTTGTTACAATCTATATGTGTCATAAATTCCATCAAAACATGGATTAATTTCGGATGTCATATAAGATTGTGATAATGGTAGAAAAGCGCGATCCCTTTCGGGAGAAATGAAAAGCGGGAGAAATAATCAAATTTTTGATCGATAAGAAAGTCTTAAACAAAATCTAATCAGTTCCAACACCAGGTATTCTATGCATCTTTTATAAGATGAATTCGGAGCATTTGTCTGCATTTATGATTTTGTTGAGTCTTGCAATTTGAAAAAGACAGATCTACAGGGTGACTGGTGACGTAAGGGACAACGGCTAAGTGGAGATAGAGGACCTCAAACTGAATGAGAATTTGGGTTTCAAATGTCCCATAAGGGTATTCGTTTCGGAGATATAGGGTGATTTATGAAAAAATGCTAAATCCATGAACTCCCATATCTTCGTTAATATGATATATTTTTCGCTGATATTTTACATGTTTGTTCATACAGGCATTCTCTGTCAGCATAAGAAAAAAAATTGAAAAAAATTGCTGGCCCGTACTCAAAAATTTCAATTCACATGTCAAGTGAGAAATATCACACGGTATATGAGATAAAATAAAATCAAATAGAAATTTGGAAAGAGGGAAAAAAACTGATGAAATATCTGTTTTTTGTTTGAATGGCACAAATTTTCTTTCGTTTCTATGATATGTTGAAGTAAGAATATTACAAAATATTTTTATATTCAAATCATGAAAATTAGTACTACTGATAGAAAAAAACCTTGAATTCGAGGCGCTAGAATGAGCCTGGCATCAAAATATTCCTTCAAATCTTGAAATTTATTTTTATCAATTAATATTTCGATGCCATATAAAATTTCAAAATAAAATTTGTTGTAGATGGGGTGATGAAAGAGTTGGATACTCAAACACAAAAATAGAAAAAGTCGCAAATATAATTCATAAAAAAATCAAGTAAGCTAATGTTCGAAATGAGAGCCGTTCACCTCCATACATTTATTGGCTCTCATGAACAAATGAAGCACAGCTTTTCTAATCAGAGGAATATTTTTTTAAATTTCTTCGCATGCTTCAGTTATTCTGCTCTTCAAATGTTCACGGCTTTTTATTGTTTCTTTATACACCGTATCCTTAAGATGACCCCATAGGAAATAATCCAGAGGAGTTAGATCGGGTGATCTAGCAGGCCAATTCCTAGAACCTCCCCGACCAATCCACCTGTCAGGAAACTCCCTATTCAGAAAATTCTATATTTCATTTGCAAAATGAGGAGGTGCACCATCATGTTGAAAAATCATACCTCTCTGATTAATATTTTCTAAAAGACGAGGCAAAACATTCTGCAAGAAATCCAAATAAACAGCCCCAGTTATTCTTGATTCAAAGAAATGTGGACCGATCAAATGTCCATTATAAATGTCACACCAAACGTGGACACTAAAACGTCTTTGATTGTTTCTTTCTCTTTTGAGATGAGGATTATTTCGGGACCAAATGTGGTTGTTTCTCAAACTATTTATTCCATCTCGGGTGAACTGAGATTCATCTGTGAAGAGGATACGCTGAAGATCTCTTCTATGGCTCACTACCCATCTACAAAAAACAAGTCGATGTTTTTCATCTCCCGGTTCTAAGTGCTGTACTAATTGCGAATGGAAAGGATGGTATTTTTCTTTCTTCAACGTATTCCACACAGACCATTGAGATAAGCCTAATCCATGTGCCACTCGTCGAGTACTCGTATTAGGATTTTCATTTATTGCATTAACAATATTGTCGACTACTCGTCTTCTGATCTGCTGTGGCCTCTCAGGAACTGTCATATTTGGAAATTTTTCATTTCTTCTGTCATAAAGAACAAGATTTTGGAATATCTTGTGACTTGGCACACGACGATTTGGAAAACGCCTGCGGTACTCTATTTCAGCAGCTCTTCCATTCATATTACAGAATCCGTCTACAAGCATCATATCCACATATTCTTCATGTGTAAATACTGAAGTCATTTTTTTATTGATAGACTTTCAACACTGTTTCTAACAATTCACAAACAATTAGGTAATGTATAAATATAATAGTATATTATTTCATTAGGAGGAGAAGTGTCACTTTTCGTGGCGAGCTTGAGTTTATCCGCCGAACCGATGATCCTGTCAGTCGAGAACTGACGTTGTTATCGTACGTTTGGAAATAAACGTCATTTTTTGAAACATGCCTACTCTATGTAGTTGTTTGCATTTTATTTATCTTTGGCGACATGTGCAGGACGTGGTGAGAGCAGGTCTGTTTTTGTTTTATCAAGAATATTATTTTTCGTGATGGGAATATGAAAATATTGTAATATTCTTACTTCAACATATCATAGAAACGAAAGAAAATTTGTGCCATTCAAACAAAAAACAGATATTTCATCAGTTTTTTTCCCTCTTTCCAAATTTCTATTTGATTTTATTTTATCTCATATACCGTGTGATATTTCTCACTTGACATGTAAATTGAAATTTTTGAGTACGGGCCAGCAATTTTTTTCAATTTTTTTTCTTATGCTGACAGAGAATGCCTGTATGAACAAACATGTAAAATATCAGCGAAAAACATATCATATTAACGAAGATATGGGAGTTCATAGATTTAGCATTTTTTCATAAATCACCCTATATCTCCGAAACGAATACCCTTATGGGACATTTGAAACCCAAATTCTCATTCAGTTTGAGGTCCTCTATCTCCACTTAGCCGTTGTCCCTTACGTCACCAGTCACCCTGTATATTAGATTATTTCGTTTCATTCAAGTTCAGTGATATGCAGAGAATAAAAATCAACAGTCATGACACCTGACATGTATCAAAATCAAACCAGTTCCCGATCTAGTATACTCGTTCATAAACCAACTCAATCCATAAACGTGATAAATTTCAATTTTTGGCATGTAACATTTGGAACGCACGCAATTATCATCGCTCATTTCCAGTTTTAGTTGTTATGAAATATATCAAAATAACTGCTTAATGGATTTAACATTTTTTTATAGGTAAGTAGAAATAATTGGAACGATGGAACAGAAGACATGCACAAAGTGCTTTCCAGATGAAAAATTATCTTTATGATATTGTGGTAAACGGCGAGGATGAAAAATGAATAGTTGATGTTCCATTTGTGTTTTTATTTAGAGAAGCGTTCACCTCCATGGTATACAGTGCGAGTCTTTGACTTATACATATATTTCAACAGTAGATTCCTCTCATCAAACGAAACACTTTTTTCCTATACCATTTTTCAATATTCGGTTTCGATGGGATTTGAGGAAAAAATCATGAATTTCAAGAATAATCTGAATGCTTTCCTGGATTTCTTATCATCAAATATTATTTCTTCTCTGGTCTATAAACAAGTTAACAATGTTATCGGAATCTTTATGTTTTTGTCGAGACTAAAATCTAAAATATGGAAAAACGTTTGATGAAGAGATATGTAATAACAAAATCCCACAAATGTGAGAGATAAAATTCAACACTAAGTATTGTTACCGGCCCATATTAAAAATAAATGTCAATGAAAAACCGAATTCCACGTATCAAATTGAAACTAATGAAAAATAAAATGATACTTAGGACTAAATAATCTGTGGCGATGTTTCTTTTCAGCACAAAAGAATATCCCAATTTATACAAGTACATTTCATAAAATCGACACTACACGGTTAATATTACATTAATTCACTGAATGTCTTCACATAATCATCATGAGATCGAAGAAATACGCATAGCTCCAGAAACGATTTCCTCTATTCATTGTTTACAGTTGACAGCGCCTCCAACGGTTATTGAGATTACCAATGTCCTCCGCCTCTTATACGCATGCGTTGTGAAATTTTGCGGAATAGTTGATTTTCGAAGGAAATGGCAGAATTCATAGATATTTATACTTACTAGGTTACCTAAAAAATTATTTACATATCTCAATGAAAAATTCACCAAGCTGGCAACATCTTCTTAAGAGTTCTGTGAAATAGTCACAGAAGATCATTGATCTCTGATCATTATTTTAAATACGAAATAGTTGGATATTGATCATTCACAATTTGACGAAAACCCTTTTTTGATAGGGTATTTCTGGGATATAGAGGAAAGTTATTAGTGTTTACATACTAATCTTAAGGAAAATCGAAGAAGGAATTTGTTGTGAAGAGAGGAATATGGCTTTTCAATTGCAGATATAATCGGACAAAAATAAGTGTTAAGAAATATCGTGTTTATAACATTCTTATTCAAATAAGGTTATTAATTGGGTATCCCCTAAATGTATCAACTCATTTTCAATCGAGAAATATGAACTTTGCATTGAATCCAGAGAATCGGATCAGGCCCAATTTGTTTTCAAATGGCTATATCTTGTCAACAGAGCCGAATTCGAAAAAATGGAAAATGAAAAAGAGGTTTTTTTGGCCTCAAGAATCTACAGTTAAAATATATGTACAGCTTACTTCTCAACCTTTTCGTAGTTTTTGAGGAAGGTGGCGCATGTTTAGAGTGTATACTACCACAAATTGGCGGCAATTATCTGTTAATGATGAAGAAAATCGCGTTAGATTTCAGAACATGATCGGTCTTCTGCAGTCACTTCAACTTCTCTCGCGAATCCTCTCCGCACCTCTTTAATAAAATCTGAATGAGTGGCTCATGGGATATTTGAGCTGCAATATACAGGGTGAGTCTTTGACTTGTACATATATTTTAACTGTAGATTCTTGAGGCCAAAAGAAACCTTTTTTCATTTTCCATTTTTTTGAATTCGGCTCTGTTGACAAGATATAGCCATTTGAAAAAAAAAATGGGCTAAATACGTGCCTGATGCGATTCTCTGCAAAGACCTCAAAGTTCATATTTCTCGATTGAAATTGACTTGATACATTTGGGAAATACTCAAGTACTATCCTCATTTCCATAAGAATGTTACTACAAACACCATATTTCCTAACAAAACACTTAGTTTTGTCCGATTACATATTTCTGCAATTGAAAAACCATATTTTTCCCACCAAAATCAGTTCCTTCTTTGATTTTCCTGAAGATTAGTTTGTAAACATTGATAACTTGTTCATATTTTCCTCGATATCCCAAAAATATCTCATAAAAAATTGTTTTTTTACCAACCTAACCTATCTTCATTAACCAAGGTCGTAAGTTTCTAGGTCAATGATCTAACCTAACCCATTTTCTGTGATATTTCACAGAACTTACTTTTAAGAAGACCAGATTGTTGATTTTCTCTTCAAACAATGGTACGCTACCTCGCAATGCGAGGTAGACGGCGCATAAAAACCCGTTGTTCTACGTATAAAACGTCAGTCGCATGAACGACTCATGCGAATAGCGATAACCTGCATGATGGACTACGAATACTACGATTTATTTATTTACACAGAAGAAGACAAACAGGTGTACAAGCACCCAACACAATGTGATGTGAATGGCGTAAAATGGAAAAATCATTTCTTGAACTATGTTGTTATAGAAGAGGAAAGTGATTCTTTTAGGAGATTTTCTTCGATCTCGTGATGATTAATAAAAATAATGATAATAATTAACGCACGGGTGTGGTTTGGTTTCTGCCACGCCACATGGGGTGTGACGTCCCCACGGTCCGAGTTACCTGGACTACCAAGGGTAAATGGTGGCAAACCCATGAACGAGAAGTGGAAACCGATATCATGGCAGAAGATCGAGATGCCTCTCCACCTGCTGGCTCGACCACCGTAAGGAGGACTGCCCGCAGAGGAGCTCGCAACGCACGTATCCAGTGGAGACGCGAAATGAATATTGAAGTAATGCGAGCTTTTCATTACGTGAACAATTGCGAGGACAAACCACTTCCTGGATGGAGATACTCCCTCTATACCGAGTTCACCGGGAGGCATCCGGAACTTCAGAAGACGGAAGGGAATCATTCAAGAGAAATCTTCAAGGAATCGAATTATTCCAGAAGTTCGCGGGATGTGCACAGCAGGCTGGGGATTTGCAAACCTATCACATCGTGCGGAAATTTTTGAACTAGTGGGAGGAACTGAAATGTTTTTTCACTGGTTCATAGAAAAATTACCAGCTCAAGCTGAGAACGGGAGACCAATGAAGAATAATCATAAACCCTTTATTGCCAAAACATTGTAATTACAGATTGTGTTGGTTCTCATCCATAGTTTCGAAATAAAGACAAATTATCAGGTAACTGGATATATTTGTAAGAATATTGTCAAACAATTGCCGACGTTTCGGGAGCTACTTGTCCCTTTTTCGAGGCTAAAATATAAAATAATACATCGAAAAAACCTAATGATAATGTATGTTAGGTCATACACACCTGGTTCGTGTATATTCTCAAATATTTTGTGTTGAGAAGAGAAAATTCAACTGACAATCTAGGAATCATGCTCATTGGGTATATTTCATTTGGTAAATTTTGTGCTGACTAGGTGCTATTTTAGATAATATTGTTGTATATTAGCTCGTTGCCGGTCAGTGGGAGGTTGAGTTTGAATAGCAGTTTGCTAGACTTCGCCTTTGCTGACTTGGTCATGAGTGTATGTATGTTTTTCCTTTTGTGGATTTCTGTATAATTGTAATATATTCGCTATTTAATATAGTTTAGGAACACTATCTGGGAAGGTATTTGAGAGATACTCGTTATTCCGCAGATCATCTAAGACTGTTCTTTATTTTAAAAAGTCACCAGTACAAACGCGCAGGTATGCGCATTCCAAATTAACAATCAATCCATATAATTCAAATAATACAGTACACATTTCCCCCTTTAAATAAAAATAAACTAAACTTAATTCTAAAATGTCATACATTCATTCACTAACATCATTCCTTGTAATTTATATTTTTGTTGCAATTTCGTTCACTACGTCTTAATTCTACTTCCTTAATTTCACTGTTAGTAGCAGCTTGTTTGCTAGTTACAATTTCATCTTCGCAATTTTCCCGAATATGAACATTTTCAACATTGCTCGAATTCAGTCCAACAGTTTTGTCTCCAAACTTATTATTAGCTACATCTACAGGAAAATCAACAATCTGATTAATATGTCTTCTCCACGTTTTTTCAATAGAAGGAATATATACAAAATAAGTTCTTGACCCTATTTTCTTTTGAATAATGCCTTTCAACCAAGAAGACTTATTAGGATTTCGATAGTCCTTTACTGCTACCATCTCATTTTTATTGAATTCCCTTCTTTCCACACCTCTGTAATATTTTTTTTGCTTTTCTTGTTGCTTTAATACGTTTTCTTGTACCTTATTCACTAACTTATCACTATACAACATTTTATTTTCCATATTTACAAAATCCAAAATAGTCCTAGGTTTTTTACTTAATACTAATTCGGCAGGAGAAAGACCTGTTGTACAGTGTGGTGTTATTCTATATGATAACAGATAATTATTTAAATATAAACTCAACGAGCTAAGAATTATATGTTTTGATACTTTCAATATTGCATTTTTAATAGTTTTAACAGTATTCTCTGCCTGGCCGTTAGTGGCAGGGTGAAATGGAGCAATTTCATTAAAATTTATCTGATTCTTACTTAAAAATAATTGAAATTCACTTGATTTAAAACATGTGGCATTATCTGAAACAATATTTTTCGGCAATCCAAATCTGGCAAAAATGTCTCTCAAAATATCAATTGTACAAGAAGATGTTATTTTAGAAGTTATAACAGCCTCTGGCCATTTACTATAAGCATCCACCAAAATGAAAATATATTTTCCCATTATAGGGCCTAAGTAATCTACATGTACTCTCTCCCAGGGAGAATCAGGATATTTCCATACTTTTAATGGGACCTTTGGAGTACAACGGGTATTCACACAATATTCGCAAGATTTAATTATTAATTCTATGTCATCGTTTATATTTGGCCACCATACATATGAACGTGCCAAACTTTTAGTTTTGACCATCCCCAAATGCGTCGAGTGCAACATGTTCAAAAACTTAACTCTCAGTGACTCGGGAACGACTATTTTGTGCCCTAGCATCAGACAGCCATCCATAATTGAAAAGTGGTTTTTCCAAACTGAGTATGGTTTTAACTCTGGCTCAAGCAATTTAGGCCAACCATGTAATACATAGTATTTAACTTTCAACATTATTGATTCTTTATTTGATTCATTTTTTATTTCAGACCAGTTTAGTATCAAATCATTACTAGAGGCAATAAAATTCAAAAATGGGTTTTCTGCATCTCTATGGTCAACTAATTCTTTAAGTGGTAATCTGGAAAATAAATCTGAGTGATTTTTGGCAGATTTGATATACTGAATATCATAATCAAAACTGGACAGAAATAAGGCCCAGCGTTGCAGTCTATGAGCTGCTAACATAGGCAAGCCTTGTTTACTTCCAAATAAGGTTAATAAACATTTTGCGTCTGTTTTAATCGTAAATTTCCTACCATAAAGATAATAAAAAAATTTTTTTACGCCTACAATCATTGCTAAAGCCTCTTTTTCGACTTGGGAATAGTTTTGTTGACTGCGAGTTAACGTGAGTGAGGCATATGCTATGGGTCTCTCATCATTTGGGCCATATTGATGAGAAATCACTGCGCCCACACCATAAAAAGAGCTATCTACTGACAAAACAATTGGTAATTTAGGATCATAATGCACCAACACCGGTGCAGAACCCAAAATTTCTTTAACTTTCTGGAATGAATTGTCACAATCTTTATTCCAATTAAATATTGCATTCTTTTTCAAGAGCTCATACAAAGGGTGTAATACAATAGACGCATTAGATATAAATTTATTATAAAAATTGGCAAATCCTAAAAAAGACTTCAGCTGAGTTACGTTCTGAGGCACTGGAGCCTCTAGAATCGCTTTAACTTTTTCTTTACAAGTATGCAAACCGTTTTTATCTATTTTATATCCCAAATAAGTTACAGAATCCTTGAAAAATTCACACTTCTTAATAGAAATTGTAAGACCAGATTTATTCAGCCTACTTAAAACATTATTTACTCGGTCAATGTGCTCGATTCTATTTCTACCCGTTATAAGAATATCATCCAAAAAACAAGTTACCCCGTCCAAACCAGCAAGAATTTTCTCCATAGTGCGCTGAAATATAGCAGGAGAGCTAGAAATTCCATAGGGCAACCTATTATATTGAAACAAACCTTTGTGAGTATTTATAGTTGTTAATGGTTTAGACTCTGAATCTAATTCAATTTGTTGATAAGCTTGAGCCAGGTCTATTTTGGTGAACTCCTGTCCCCCCTGTAATTTACTGAAAATGTCCTCAATGCGAGGCAAAGGATATTCATTTTTACGCAATGCAGGGTTGAGGGTTACTTTAAAATCACCGCATATTCTAATCCCTCCATCTTCTTTTATTACCGGTACGATAGGAGTTCCCCAGTCGCTATGCGATACAGGGATCAAAACACGTTCCTTTACCAACCGATCCAGTTCCCTTTCTACTGCCTCTCTCAACGCAATCGGCAATGGTCTCGGCTTGAAGAATCTTGGCATAATTCCTTCCCGCACAGTCAGATGTATGGTGCCGTCTTTGTAACAACCTAAATCAGAAGAGAAAACATTAGGGAATGATAAAACTAATTGCTGTTTAATATGTTCTATATTGTTAATATTCTTCTGTAGTATTCCAATATGTTTAATTGTCAGATTGAATATACTGAAGAAATCACGACCTAGTAGGGGTGGACCTCCCCCTTTTATTATGAAAAGATTAATTGGTTCCAATACTCCGTTGTAAACCATATTTACATTTACAAACCCAACTGGCAAAATTGTTGAGCCATCATAACTTATCAGTATTTTATTTGTTTTGTTTATTTCAATATGATTTAAATTTTGTTGCCAAAAATAATACGAAATTACAGACAGAGATGCTCCTGTATCCAATTCGAAATTGAAATTTCTTTTCCCAATTTTCACCTGTAATACAATCGGAGTATTGCTGGTTTGTTTACTTTTTGAATTAGCTCGAATTTGATACATGGTGTCTAACACTTCGGCCAAGTCTGACATTGACTCATCACCATCATCATCTAAATAATTTGCGGATTTATTATTACACATTTTTGCTAAATGTCCTACCCTATCACATATTCTACATTTAAAAGATTTATAAAAGCACTTATCTTTTGAATGGTTCATTTTCCCGCAGACCGTACAGAACGATGGCCCATTGGCTCCATTTTGACGCATGTCCCTTCTTCCTTGCGCTGGTCGTGGCGCGCCGGTGTTTGGAGCGTTGGTGCCATATGAACGTTGTACATCCTTGCCACTGCTGCCGGTACCGAATTTTCTCGAATTCTGTTTACCCATATGCTGATAAAAAACTTCTTGTTTCACTGGAACAGTTTTTATCACGGGCTTATCAATTTGGCTGCTGGCTAATTCAATAACTTTGTCGAATTCGATGATGACCTTCTCTTCGAAGATTTTTTCCATTATCTTCGGATTATCTAAACCCATTATGAATTTGTCTCGTAGCACTATGTTTAATTCTGCTCCAAATTCGCATTTAACAGCTAACGATCTCACTCGGGCTGCCCATTGTGGAACTGATTCTTCACTACTTTTCACAGCGGAATAAAATTTATATCTTTGCGCGAAGGCACTGATGGTCGATCTAAAATGTTTATTGCAAATCTCCACTAACTCTTCATACGTTTTATCTTCAGGCAACGTAGGTAGACAGAGATTGTAAATTAATCGGTACGCTTTTTCATCACAAGCATTTAACAATAACGCCCTTTTTACTTCCGCGGTTGAAATTTCATTTGCGATAAAATATTGTTCTAATCGAGCTTGGAAGATAGACCAGTCCGTTTCGTCGAGATTGAATTCTCTTAGTTTACCGATCATGGCTGCCATAGTTTTTTTTTAGCGTTTTTGTTTTCACTTAAGTTTTCACTTTATGATGACTTCACTAATAGGTATTTCGCTTGATTAGCTAGGTTAGCGTAGTTTCGAGTTTTTATCCTCGTCGCCAAGTTAATTATTTTTCTTTATACAATCCAGACAGAACCGTCAAAAACATCATTCATGTTTTCACATATAGTCATTATACAGGAAAACCATCTCTCCCCCAGTGACCCCCATATCTATATACCATTTAAAGTCTGCCGACTGTCAGTCACTCGGGGAGAAAGGGTCCACCCTTGACAACAAATGTTTCACAGTACATACAATTCTACAAAACTAACGCATCAAAGACGGCAACAATGTCAAATTTCATTGTCGATTATACCGTGGTTGTACCACATCAAAACAGTCACACTCGGCTGTTTGCTTACTCTAACAAATTCACAACCTGGAAATCAGTCAATGTTTTATAAAAACTTATACTAAGTAAACCATCTCCCCCCCAGTGACCCCCTACGTCTATATACCATTTAAAGTCTGTCGACTGTCAGTCACCAGGAGGGAAAGGGTGCACCGTTGACAGAGGACAATACTATAATACATAAAATCTCACAACACACACACAATGGCAACAATGTCATATTTTACACCAACCATCTCCTCCTCTAACATCTCATCAAGTTGTTGTACAAAATGCTGAGTCCCTGGACATCCTCTCTGAAATTGACAGTGTTATTAGTTTTAATATGAGCCATCTCACTAATGTTTCTTTTGTAGTGGTTAGGCTCCATGTCTAAGATTTCTACATTATGAAAACTGAATCTGTGACCAGTGTTGTAAGAATGTGCAGTCAAAGCCGTCTTGTCATGATTGCTCAGATTCCTTACATCGTTTTCATGTTGTCTGATCCTTTCTTTCAAGTATTGTCTTGTCTGACCGATATACACCCTGTCACAGTTACCACAAGGTATCTTGTAAACTAACCCTGATCTAAGAGTCGTTGGGGTTTGGCTTTTTAACCTTGTGAAGAATTTATCGGTGGTTGTCATATTGTAAAATGAAATTTTGCAGCCGGTGTTCTTAAATATGTGTGAAATTCTGTAAGACAGGTCTGGTACATAGGGAAATTTATAGTAAACCACCCCGCTATTCTCTATACACTGATGTCTGGTTTTATTGGATTCATTTTTGGTTTTCATGAGTCTCTTTATCAGATATGAAGGATAATTGTTTTCTACTAATATATTTCGAACTTTGTTTAAGTTGTTGGCTAAAAAGTCAGGGTGACTCAATTTTGTAGCTCTGTTGATTAGGTTGACTACTACATTAATTTTATGTTGCATGCTATGTTCACTAAAATAATTTAAGCATCTATTGCTACTTACATCTTTTCTGTACCAATTAGTGATCAAGGTTCTCTCCTTCCTTATGACCACCAAATCTAAAAAAGGTAATGAGTTGTCCTTTTCTACCTCTACTGTGAACTGAATCTTCCTATGAAATGAGTTGAAAACCAGAGATGGTTTATTTAGTATAAGTTTTTATAAAACATTGACTGATTTCCAGGTTGTGAATTTGTTAGAGTAAGCAAACAGCCGAGTGTGACTGTTTTGATGTGGTACAACCACGGTATAATCGAGATGGTTTACTTAGTATAAGTTTTTATAAAACATTGACTGATTTCCAGGTTGTGAATTTGTTAGAGTAAGCAAACAGCCGAGTGTGACTGTTTTGATGTGGTACAACCACGGTACAGCGTTGCCACTTTGTTACATTCGTAACAAATCTGTTACATTTTGTTTGCATTTGTTACACTGTTACGCCTTCAACTAATCTGTTACGTTTTTGCCAGTAGTGAAAAAGCAGAATTGTTCTCGAAACTTTGCTGTTTGAATAATTTGTAAATAAACCTCTATCTTGAAATTGAAAACTCTAATCTTCACTAATAGCTCAATGCTGATATTGCTAATAGTTATAATTTTCAAAGAAAGAATGAGAAGGTGGGGTCTATAGTAGGGTTTAAATTTTAACATATATCGGCTAAAAGTAAGCGTCTTCCGTTAATATTTTAAAGCTTATGATGTATACAGAATAGTAAAATGAAGTTAGCGGATAGTTCAATTTCAAACCATGCTTTAAAATTTAACAGTTGTTTACAGAATTGGCCAGAATAGTCCAATAAACTAATAGATTATTAAGAGTTTATCAGGTACATCGCGATGTATCTGATAAACTATTGATGTGTTGTCGAACGATTCCTTTCGGAGATATGCATTTCTTTCTTAAAAGATTATTATTGGTGTATGTTACGCTTGTGTTACAACTGTTACATTTTTATGTCTATTTTAGTTACTGAAAAGTTTTATCATGTGGCAACACTGCCACGGTATAATCGACAATGAAATTTGACATTGTTGCCGTCTTTGATGCGTTGGTTTTGTAGAATTGACCATATTCACCGTCGCCATACTGTTGTGCGACAATACCAACTACCCAGGGTTCTAACATCGAATAACGAAAGTCACTAATTTCTTAGGACCGCGAAAGTTTAAATGGAAATATTTTGATGTCATTTTTTTTATTTTTAGATCTATTTCTTGCCGAATAAGATGTCTTATTGCCGATTAATTACTGACACAACAACCATGGCCTCCCCTATACTGATATCTACCCATATTTTTATTATTATTATTATTATTTCCTGGAATTTATCACAAAATACTTAACCAAAGTTTACCACCAATTTTATATAACCTCTCATACCACATACGATACTAAAAATCTGATAGTATTTATGATAAACTTAATATTTCTCCGTTGGAAACACTGGGTAGTTGGTATTGTCGCACAGCAATATGGCGACGGTGAATATGGTCAATTGTATGTACTGTGAAACATTTGTTGTCAAGGGTGGACCCTTTCTCCCCGAGTGACTGACAGTCGACAGACTTTAAATGGTATATAGATATGGGGGGTCACTGGGGGAGAGATGGTTTTCCTGTATAATGACTATATGTGAAAACATGAATGATGTTTTTGACGGTTCTGTCTGGATTGTATAAAGAAAAATAATTAATACCCAACATAAATAAGAAGAACTGAATAAGTGATTGAACTTTTCTGTGGTCATAAGAAGCATCTTTTAGGTTAAGCTACACTCGAACACGTTTTTGTTAATCGCATGATTCCTAGATTGTCAGTTGAATTTTCTCTTCTCAACACAAAATATTTGAAAATATACACGAACCAGGTGTGTATGACCTAACATACATTATCATTAGGTTTTTTCGATGTATTATTTTATATTTTAGCCTCGAAAAAGGGACAAGTAGCTCCCGAAACGTCGGCAATTGTTTGCAATATTCTTACAAATATATCCAGTTACCTGATAATTTGTCTTTATTGTAATTACATTACATAGTGATATCATATACAGGCTGAGTCTTTGACTTGTACATATATTTTAACTGAAGATTCTTGAGGTCAAAAGAAACCTTTTTTTCATTTTCCATTTTTCCGAAATCGGCTATGTTAAAAAGATATAGCCATTTGAAAAAAAAATTGTGCTAATTACGTCCCTGAAATGATACTGTGAATTGATTCAAAGTTCATATTTCTCGATATAAATTGACTTTATACATTTAGGTAATACTCAAGTACTAACCTCATTGGAATAAAAATGTTGCGAACACGATAATTTCAACAAAAACAGTTAGTTTCATCGGATTATATCTGCAACTGAAAAGCCATATTTATTCCACCAAAATAAGTTATGTAACCACGTAAGTGCTTTTCCTCTCTTCAGAGATCAATTTAGTTACTAGCTTCAGTCGGAGAGGTGGTCGGGGTTCATAGGTTGTAGATAGCCCGGAACCTATTTTTGTAGTTATCAAAAAAAATATTTTCAAAAAGAGTAATTTCGAAGGCTTTGGTTCTCATACAAAAAAAACACGTTATTCCACTTTCAAAGATTTATTACTAATATAATGAAATGAATGAATTGCTCAAACCTCAAATTCGAATAAAAGGTCAAGAGTGAAATATTGAAAAATAGCTGCTTACAATTGAATTATAACAATGAAAATGATTATGAATAGCTTCGAAGCGAAAAGTCTCAAATGCAAAAATTTACGAAATTATTCAAAATGGATATCAAATGAAATTACTAAATAGCAGAATACTTCCATTAAAAATGAAAATCCAGGTAAGTGTTTCCCTGCTGAAGGAACGACTGATTTGGTACGATACTGTCCACTGCACCATACAAGGACTTCAGGTTCTGATGACCACAGGTGAAATCGTTTACGTCTTCAGGTGTGATGGATTCTTCGAAGTTGTATGTTGGTCAAAGAAGCTCAATCTTGGAAATATGTATGCAAATGGAAATTCTGGGCTTCACCCAAAAACTGGAAAATTAATTTCCTTCAGAGAACGTTCAGTGAAACTTATTGTCCTTGTCGTCCATGTTTCACATAAAAAGTTGTGTACTCAAGTATAAAAAATTACATATGGAAATCCACAGCCATTTTGCAATGAAAAAAATATATAATTTAGCAAGTAAAACTGATACCGATTCTGATTGTACATATATTGAATTTTGAATATGAAATTAAAAACTAATGAGTGAATGAAAGCAAAATTTTAGTGAGATTTATTTTTTTATGACGTGAGATTTTGAACATGAAAATAACCTAACTAATGAAATCTATAATGAAAAAAGGAATTCTGAAACGAATGAAAATGGAAGTGAACCTGAACGACAAGGATGAATCGAATTTCGAAGTTAACATATTTCTTTGCTGGGTAGAGGAGATAAAAAAATATATTTTTCAGAATTTCTATCTTACTTACCTCAATTTTTAATTGAGTTTCACTAAATCAATAGAATCTATGAAATACTCGATGAAATATTACCTAAATCTCAAAATTCTATAAAAAAAAAATATCTAGATCAAGAAGTAAACTCTGATGACTTATCTCATTCACAAGACGAAGCAGAAAGAAAGAATGAAATCTTCGAACAACCGATTAATATCTTATCTGATTGAACACATGCGCCAATCTGAAAATCTAAAATATCTTCGATACACGCACAAATGCAGTGGCGGTACAACAAAAATGTTATTAATAAATTTGAAATTCAAAAAGAAAGAAACTTGTAACGATCGTATCGTTACTCGTTACACATCTCCTCAACCCACAAAAAAAAAAGAAAAAAAATCAGTGCATAAAACTCCGAAAGTGGCAAAAAAAAATTTTTTAAATCATTTTTTAAACAAGTTACACAAAAAAACATATGGAATGCTAGACGACCAGCAAACCTATTGGACAGTGCGCTACAGAAAGTTTGTGTGTGTCTGTACCCTCTTCAGTCCAATGATAGTTATTTATACAACAAGTGAGTTAAATGAATGTTTATTCATGAGAAGAAAGTTTAACCACGAGCCCGTAGGGCGAGTGGGTTAATTTCTTCGAGTGAATAAACATTTTTAACTCACGTGTCGCATACAAAATTTTATCGCAGTTTGATGAAAATTCAAATAATGAATACTTTTTAGAGAAAATATTACGTATAATTCAAATTCATAACGAGATTTCCCTTCGATCGATGATTGCTAGGGCACTATGTAATTAATTGTTTGCAAGTGTCAATGAAAATTATAGAACCGTCAAAGAATTTTCGTTTCGAAAAAATGTTGAGCGGTGACGAGGAGGTTGTAGTTCCCGAGTGCATTATACAAGAAGCAAATGAGGCAGCAGAAGCAGTAATTCCATTGAAATCCAAAATATTGTACGAAAAGCAATAAACGGCATTTTGTGCCTGGAGTAATAAGAAAGCCAAAGGTGTCAACGAAAAAATAATTTTGGCGTATATTTCCAAACAATCCAAGAAGGTTAAGTCGTCGTCTTTATGATCCTACTATTCGCAACTTAAGAAAATATTGGCTCTGAAAGAAAAAATAGACATCGGCAGATTTCACCACCTTTTTGAAGCAACATTCCAGGGGATACGTAGCAAAGAAGTCGAAGGTATTCACAAGAGAGGAGTTAGAACACTTTTTAGATTGCCAATGCTGAAATTAAAACTGTAGGATGTCTTCAACATATACAATCACGAGACAAAATGTTTTAAAAATCGGAGAGGGGGACCTAAACTAGAAATTGACCAGAAACGGTTTCAACTACATTAGCTTGCGGGTGAGGAATTTTGTTATGGACTGGAATAGATGTCCAAGTCGAATTACCAAATATCTTATACATATTACTTATTTTTTTCACTTTGTCTCGTCCGAAATAGTTTGTTTTCTATAAGCATATTTTTAGATCTATATCGGGAAAACCAATTTTTGTAGAAGGAAGGAGATTGGTGGATGTCCGTTTTTTGTTCAAACAAATTGCTGATTTGTGGAAGCATACCCCCTTTGACTGTTCATTTTCTGATATGGACTTGATACAGGAAATTAGGAAAGGTTTGAGTTTTCAAATTGTATTCCAATGCCGGATGTGTAACATTCAGAAGAAATTGAACACTATAAATGGGAGTGAAGGTATTACGAATAACATAAATTCGGCAATATCTCTTGCAACCATATCCACTGGTATTGGATATTCAACTGCTGATGTGTTATTCGCGGTTCTAAATGTACCATTCATATCCCCTGCAACGTATCAGCACCACTGTGAAAATATTTCAACTTCAATTGAGGAAACAGCTTGGAAAATTATGGAGGACGCTGGAAAAGAGGAAGGAAAAATTGCCCGAGATTGGGGCCAGATAGACAAGGATGGAGTTCCTTTTTTTTCATAACGTCATTTAAAAACTTATGTTCATTGCATGATTGCATAGATTCATCTAGTTGATGGTGCACGTATGTTCTCAGTTATTGAATTAATTTCAAGTTTTCCTTAAGTAGTTGTTCAGATTTTTGTAAAGACTGCGACTGAAGCCTTTGAGAGTGCTGGTTCGTTGTGAGCACGTAAGAAAATTTACATTTTTCGGGGTTTTCTCGGGATTCGGACGATACTTTTTTCATCTATTGTTGCACTGTTTATTTTCTTAGAGGTGAAAATCGCGTAATTCGTCGTCGTTAACGGTTGAATTGCGCCGACGATCCGAGTTGATATCTGATTAACAATTCTTCCCCACCCCTTTCTTACGCTCAGGATTTCCACGCGGTTCACTGCCCTGCTTGTTATTGTTTATTGCATATGCTGGATTGGCACGCTACGTATTTATTACTCCTGTTCATATACATCGAATTTTATATTCGTATAATCCTCCTCATTATTTTTCCCTGTCCTCATTTTCCTGTTTTTTTCGTGGCCCTCCCCCTCTGTGAGAGTCTCTCGTAAAGGCCCACGAGAGTGAAGAGTTCACCTTACTTCCTCTTCCCACAAATATCATAGAAATAGCCCTTGTACTTCCAATAGTAACTTAAGTGTACCAGAAAGGAAGATAAACTATGCCGAGTAACTGTCCGGTGTGCTCGAAGTCGATCACTGATGACGGTCAACTGCAATGTTGTGGATGCCGAAAATTCGTACACCCCAAATGCGCAAATCTTTCCAGTAAGGAGGTTGATTTTATCAAGGAGTCGAGCTCGAAATGGAATTGTTCCAGTTGTGAAACACGTAAACGTTCATTGCGCAGCGGTTCCCAGTCGTCGTCAAGCCCTGATCAGCCTATAACTTTAGAACATTTTTCACTTCTTATGAATAAGATCACAGCTATGGCAGACGACATGAAGTCTATCAAAAAGGATCAATCCTCTATTTTTTCCGAACTAGCAAAGTGCAGGGAAACACTTGAAAACCATTCGAGGACACTTGATGTCCATCAAGCTGCAATTTCTGATTGTGAAAGTAAAATAACTCTTCTCGAAAGTTCACATGAGGCTCTTGCCTCGAACATGGAGTCTGTAATTAATGACGTTCGCGAAATTAAACTGGATATTGATAATAATGCTCTGGCATCTGCTTCATCGGTTTCTCCCATCTCTCCTGATGTCCATGTTGGATCGTCCGAAATCCTCGATCGCTTCAGGCGCTCCTTCAATGTTATTCTTAAAAATGTACCAGAACCAGAAAGCCCAGACGAGAATATGAACGTTGCGGTTGACGTGCTCGGGAATATCGACCCCATTGCTCAAACTGCGGCTGTTAAGGCTACTCGGCTTGGTAAGACTCGATCAAACCAGCCTCGTATGTTGAAGGTAGCATTCACTAGTCCCGATATCGTCAGCACCCTCTTACGAAAAAAGAAGAACCTACTCAATATACCCAAATATAAAAATATACTGCTGGTTGACGATAAAACACCCAAGCAGATCGCTGAGCTGGTGGAGCTCCGTGATCGATTGAGATCTAGGGAGCTGGCTGGGGAGAGGAATTTGACCATTAAATACATCAACGGTTCTCCAGCTATTGTTAGAGCGGATGTTGTGGGGGTCCAAAAAAACTAATCAGTGACCTCTCTGAGTGGGTAGTCGTATATTCAAATGTTCAGTCCCTATGTTCTAAACACCTCGAACTCCTTACGTTTACACATCTTCATAATCCTTCTTTAATTTTAATTTCTGAAACTTGGCTGCATCCCGACATACTGGATTCGGTGGTACACTTGCCAGGCTATCAGCTGTTTAGAAGTGACAGCTCAACCACTGTTGGCCACGGCGGGGTGTGCATTTATGTCAAGCAGGAAATTGTTCACGCTTCCACTGTTCGCGTTTCTCGAGTTCATACCCCTGGAATTGATAATATTTTTATTGATATAATAATCAACGATTTCTCCTTAACTGTTGGCTGTATTTATCGCCCCCGTCCCTGCACCTATGATTCTTTTCTGGTTGATCATTTGACCCAGCTTTCAGAGAAGAGTAACTGTGTTATAGCTGGGGATTTTAACCTGCCCGACCTTGTTTGGCCTCTAGTCACTCTGCCTTCATCTTTTTCACCCTCACTTCCTTTTGCTGAACTGGTGCAAGATTCTAGTTTTGAGCAACTCATCTTGAGGCCGACAAGATATCGCCAGAATCAAGTCCCATCGCTGCTGGATCTTGTCTTGGTGAACGTCGACAACTTAATCTCAGACATAGAATATCTCCCCCCTTTCGGCCGGTCAGATCATCTCACCCTAAAAACAAAAATCCAGTTCAGCGTTTCTTCAGGCAGGAGAATGGTTCGAAGAACTTTCGAGGTCGTCAATTACCTCAATCTTAATAGAGACCTCGCTAGTATCAACTGGAGGGAGCGCTTTGCTGATTCTGGTGTGGACGGTATGTGGGGGGTTTTTTCCGATGTCCTGGGCTCCGCCTTACAATCCAACAGATCTTTAAAAGATTACTTCACCAGTCCCACTAAACCATGGATCGACGACAGCTTATGTAGTATGATTCGTCACAAGAAGAGACTTTGGCAAAGATTCACCAGACATAAAAGACCAGGGGACTATGCAGTGCATCGATCATATTCGAACATTTTATCCAGCGCCATCAGCCAAGCAAAAAAGAGCTACGAGTCTAGGCTTGCCTCCTCGGGGAGTCCGCAAAAATTTCATAAATACGTTCGGTCATTTCTGAACACTAAAGTATCTGTTCCCTTGGTCAGAAATTCTGCTGGGGCTGTCTGTAACGACTACCAAGAGTCAGCTGAGGTATTGCCTGGTACGTTTTTCTCCTCGTTTACGCTTGAGCCTGATGGACCGTTACCACCTGTGGGATGTGCCCGCTGCAGTTTTGACCTGTGCGATGTCTCATTCCGTGTGGGGATGGTTGAGAAGGAACTTATGGCGTTGAAGACGGACTCTTCGCCCGGGCCTGATGGCATCGCGCCGGGAATTCTCAAGAATTGCTCTGGGTCTCTCTCCGAGCCTCTAACGCTCATATTCGAGAAGTCTTTTGCAACTCATACTCTGCCTACACCATGGTTGAAATCATCAATAACACCGATTTTCAAGAAAGGCGACAAACTGTCTCCGACCAATTATCGCCCAATAAGTCTGACTGCTGTGGCTTCCAAGATCTGTGAAAGGGTGATACTAGATCAGATGTTAGACTTTCTTCTGAATAACGACATCATTCCGTCGGGGCAGCATGGCTTCCTACCGGGTAGATCCGTGATCACAAATCTGCTTCGGTGTGTGAATGATTGGACGAGAGCCTTCGATGCCGGTAAATCTATCGATGTGGTCTACTTGGATTTCTCTAAGGCCTTTGATCGAGTACCTATAAAAAGACTTTTAACCAAACTCGAACATCTTGGTATCAGAGGTAAGCTACTGATGTGGATTGGAGCATTTCTTAGTGGCAGAGAATTTTCCGTGCGTGTGTCTGACGGTATCTCACTTCCAAGACCGGTCATCAGTGGTGTACCTCAGGGGTCGGTCCTGGGACCTATCCTGTTCCTGCTGTACACGGCGGATTTACCACTTCTTCTTCAGTCTTCCTGCTCCCAGTTCGCAGATGACACCAAACTTTACAATGACACAGAAAATGGTTCATTAATTCTTCAAAGTGATCTGGACATTGTCTCTCAATGGTGTGAAGACTGGCTGCTTCCGCTGAATTTGGATAAGTGTACCGTGCTGCATATCGGAAAAAGGAACCCGAGGAAACCATACACGTTGAATGGAAAAACGTTGTCTACATCCAAAAGCCATGATGACCTGGGTCTGACAATCACGGACGATCTCTCCTGGTCGATGCACGTTCAGAAGATAAAGGACAGGACAAAGAGGGTGATTTACATGATCTCCAAGGCCTTCCATGGTTGTGACCCCGAGGTTTGCTGCAGAATCTACCAAGCATATGTAAGGCCTATTATGGAGTTTGCGGGACCAGTGTGGTGTCCGAATCTCAAGGGTGACATGGATAAACTGGAGAAACTTCAGCGAGCTGTTACTCGTCTCCCATATGGCCTCAATCGCCCCAGTTATGACGAGCGTCTCAAAATTTTCGGCTTGACAACTTTCAGGGACCGACGCGAAAGGGGAGACTTGATTGTGACCTACAGAGCTCTGCATGGCAAGTTTGGCACGGATTTGTCATCTCTGTTCCCACTCAATACTGGCAACCTGATGGGACATTGCTGTAAACTACAAAAGGAGAAGTTCAGGAACACCCCACGTCAGATTTTCCTGTCTAACCGAGTGTTCGACGCCTGGACCGTCTGCCTCCCGAGATCGTTGGTGCTTCTTCAGTGAACTCGTTCAAGAATATGTATGACTGCTTATTCGTGAGGTGAACTTATTATTTTGCTCTGTGTTTGCTGTCTATCTCTTGCTAGGGAGTGTACTGTCAACTTTATTTGATGTCATTTTTTACATTAAGAGCTACCATAGGCCTAGCCTCAGCTCCAATTTCTTGTTAATAATAATAATAATAATTCAAAAGAACTTCTGTAAAATAATCTTGGTAATATAGTTATTTTTGTATCTAGTGCGCGAAATGCTACTTTGGTGATCGAGAACTTATTAAATAATTATTATATATATATTATTAAAAATAGTCGAGATCACCAAAGTATTTCGCGCATGAGATGCAAACAAATTTTTTTCTACAAACGTTCGTGCACTGGCTGGACCATAAATGTTAACATTGTAAATAATAAATAAAATTAGGTAGTGTTAAATTTTCTCACAATTTGAAAGCCTTAATTATTGTTATACATCAATAAATAAATGATTTCTTGGATTTTTGCTTGATTGAGGAACATAAAGGTTAAAATATAAAAATCCCATATAGTTTACATGCAGTGTGCGAAGTAAGTATTTCGCACACTACTTCGCGCACGGTGTCATGGTAACGAAGGAAAATGAAAAAAAGGTTCACTTCGCATATTGCGGTCTATGCGCGAACCTTGTCATTTTTTGACGTTTGTAGAAAATAGTTATTTTTGTATCTAGTGCGCGAAATGCTACTTTGGTGATCGAGAACTGATTTTTTTTCAACGAGGCGCAGCCGATTTAAAAAAAATAGTCGAGATCACCAAAGTATTTCGCGCATGAGATGCAAACAAAATTTTTTCTACAAACGTTCGTGCACTGGCTGCACCATAAATCTTAACATTGTAAATAATAAATAGAATTAAGTAGTGTTCAATTTTCTCACAATTTGAAAGCCTTAATTATTGTTATACATTAATAAATAAATTATATCTTGGATTTTTGCTTGATTGAGGAACATAAAGGTTAAAATATGAAAATCCCATATAGTTTACATGCAGTGTGCGAAGTAAGTATTTCGCACACTACTTCGCGCACGGTGTCATGGTAACGAAGGAAAATGAAAAAAGGTCACTTCACATATTGTTGTCTATGCGCGAACCTTGTCATTTTTTGACGTTTGTAGAAAAAATATATTTATCCGATTTTGATTTTATTCATTCATCTCAAAAATCCAAATCAATAAATTGGATTTTCTAACAATTGAATTTGTTATGTGATGTTTATCCTACATAGAATTCTTTTGCATGACTAGCTATAATGGGATCAGAAAATTCTCGAGATCTTCTAAATTTCATACAATCCTTCCTCCTTCTTGAATTACCTTATCGTTTCAATTTTATAATATAATGATATTTTCTGATCCATGATGAGTTCATGAAAAAACTCATTAAATTTCAAATGACTTACATATATCAAAAAAATATACTATGACTATAATACAGGAATTAGCACGGGCGTAGCCAGGATTTATAACAGGGGGGGGCAAACCATGGTCATGGTCCAAGGTCGTTCAAAATGTGAAATTTTGGGATAAAAAGAAAAGGCAGATTTAATTCATTTTTTCTTTCAGGGGGGGGGGGGCAGCTGCCCATGGGAATTAGGATGTCTCCAGTTCGAGTGCCTATAAGACCTTCCTGGATAACTGGCCATATTAGAAATCTGAGAATTGAGATCATATTGTTCGAAATTTTCTACTGAGCTAAAATATTTTTCTATTTCAGTATCGTAATGAGTTCATTACAGTACAAAAAACAGTGCTGTAATGAATTCATTACAGCATCGTTTTCAGTTACATTTTTCGTTTTGTGGTTGTCAGCAATGACTTCCGATCCTTTTAAATTTCAGCAGACGTCAATTTCCGTATTTCCTAACATTCACACCAACTGCCAAGATAAAATATGAAAGTCACTAGGACCTATAATTTGAATTTTTTCATTGAATTTCACAAAATTTGAGTGATATAGAGAAAATATCGTCTAATACTCGTTGCAGAATGCAATTCCAATATTCATGCGTATTGGAATAAGAGCCCATTCTGCAACTAGTTTCAGAATATACTATTGGAGCCTGAGCGCTCTTGGTTATACAACAAATGAAAAAAATAGATTTGTTGAAAAGATTTTTTTTTCAATTTTTTCCTGTGTTAAGTATTGAATTCTGAATAAGTACATTTCTGTTAAAACCATAGTTTTCAAAATATCGAGAAAAAACCGGAATAAAAGTTGAATACTCAAATACTCGTAGTCAGTATAATGTTCATTTTTCTTATTCTCAACGTAAACAGTCCTCATAACATCAGAGTAGAAGAATGTGGAAAGGCCATGCATCTTATGAAGTTCAGAATAATCATCACAGGGTGTTTCAAATTTTGTGTCGAAAACTATGATCGAAAATTGGCCATAACTTATATTTTTCGAATTAGAACCATATTCTTTATGATTGCGTTGGATTCTGCAAAGAAAAATTATGATTTTACTCCAATAAAAAAAATGAAAAAAATTTAGAGAACTATCATTATTTTTTCGCACGATTAAACGCAATCATAAAAAATAGGGTATGTATATACAATTCCTCTGATACAGAATCTCATAAAATAAACAAATTTAAATTCATAAAAAAAATTTAGTTTAGGTTTTGAGTCTCAATCACATTTTTTTTTACTTTAGGTTCATATGTGTATGATTTTTTCCGAATCTAACTTACAAACAAAAAAGAAATTCGCAATAAATTCGTACATCCAAGAAGGTGATAGGATATTCTTATTTTGTTCCTTCACATCTGCCAACACAGGTTACATCCTGTCTGTTGTCCTTCCTTCAGCTAAAATCAATATTATAGACCGCAACCTTGAAAGTGGGAATTCCCTCTGTTGTAGGTTGTAGGGAATTCCCAACTATTTATTTACATCTGGTAAAACGTCTACCTCCTATGAATTTACAGTGTCAGCAGTTTCGTAAATAATTCCATTCCATTCGTGAATATACGAGGGCATTCGACAACTTCCGCCCTTCTCTTGGTAAAGGCTGTACGTAACAGAAATCTCGCATGTCGAAGAAAAGGGCGGTAAATACGAGGAATATCTGAGATATCTTCGGACGTACTGAAAATCGACGATTTCTTAGGGGTGGTGAGGGGTGAGAAGTAGGTAGACTTTGACGTACGCTAAGAAAGCTGGGCACTATAAACCCCGCTTAAGGGTGTACAGTACTTTCATTCGCCCTATGCTTCTCAATGCTAATTTTAGGACATTCTAACTCAAAATTGGCTCGATGGATACATTTCATTTTCATAGAGTAGACTCGAATGGGAATTATCAATGGATCTGTGTTTGATTTTTGGAAAAATATTCTCAGAATCTCCTGAAATTTGAATTTGAAATCGAGAAATTTTTTAAATGATCATATCTCCTAACTCCGAAGTTTTCGGGAAAAAATCAATACACAGAACGATTCCAATTTCAAAGAAGTTTTCTCAAATATAAATTAAATTTTTTTTTCTAAATGATTTTGAGTTTAGAGCGTCCGAAAGTTTCGAAGTTCTTAAAATTCACGCCTCCCATCTAGCACCGCCTCTTAATATCGGAATAACCAATGAAAACGTACATCTTCAATTCAATTTTGATTTATGGCTTTCAAAAGGGCAATATTTTACTCAAAGAAGTTTTTATGATAGGGTAATGATACCAACGATTGTCGGTACATTTGATCTGCATCTTGATTTCAATACCACAGAAAATTTGTAAGACAACAGTTTTTATGACCCTGAAAATTTCACTGGGTTTCTAGCTGAATATACTCAACAATGGTTTTTTATATATAAATCGTACCTGAACAATAGATACAGATTGAAATTTGTCATCTGGTGACAAGGCGGGTTACTTATCCCTTACCTAGAGCCGAATTTTCGCGTGACAATATTTTAAAACTATTTCGTCCGTTTCGAAATATTCGTGTTTTCGCGTCGAACTGGTGACGTCACGCACCAAATGGTTCAAAATAATTTGAAGCGGTTTGAAAGCAGGTAGCGGAATAGTTCGAACTGCAGTTTGAAGTTTGGAATCAGCTGATTGAAGAATATAGGTTGTGTTTGATGGATTTATTTTGTCTTCACCGTTTTCATTTTGAATAAATAATAATAACTGTTCTTTATTGCATTGAATATTATTTGAATATGACAGCTTTGTTTTCAGAATGCATTGTAACCTGTGACTGTGAAGTAATAAATCACTTCGAGTAGAGCACACCTTTATTTTAGAATTCTGAAATTTTATTTAGTTTTGAAAATGTATGTTCAAATTTTTGAAATTGATTTTACGGCTTCTTCCTCTTGATTCAATCAATATGAATATCGCGTGTATTTTTTTCAACAAGTCGTTAATCAGGACGAGAACAATAATATACAAATAAACACACCTAAAATTATAAATATTTTATTATTACGTGCTTGTATCATGTTTCTAACTTTTAAATTCATAAATTGAATTGACATTTCTATGATGACGTCACCGTTTTGAAATTGTGGCATTTTAGCGATGCATGAACTGGTGACGTTTACTTCGAAATGTTTTTGAAATAGTTTTGAACCATGATTCGCGCGAAAAAATGGCTTAGGTGAAAGAGCTGCTGAAATTATTGGTCACAATGGCCTTATGAGGTCATCTTTGACGATTTCGTCATCTATCAACAATAGTAGAGAAGTTTACAACCTTTAATATTCAGTTGCCAAATTTCATTAGTTTATGTATAATCCTTCCGAAGATAAGAGGGGGGGGGGGACTTTTGAAAAGCACTATATATTCCAATTATGCAGGCCCGGATCTAGTGGGGGGGCAAGCGGGGCGCTCAGAAAGGGTATATATTTCATCATCGTTGATTCATGGTCTTTTAAAATCTTGCAAGGAATGAGAGAAAAACCTATTGAAAACTGGATCTCGGAAGCTACACTTCTTTCAAAAGGATTGGATGTGGAGCCAATTCTTAGAAATAAACGCTAGATCTAGTTGGTTTATTCTCGAAGGAAGAAGGTTGTTTTAGACAGATTATTGTCAGAAATCAGAAAAAGCTTAGAAAGCGCAGAGAGTCTGCATACGAGTTTCGCATTCCTCAACGGCCATGCCCTCTTAAACATGCAAAAAGAGGATCTGCAGAAAAAAGGGACCCTTTTAACATAAGGGATCCTACTTTTCAGTGTAATAATAGAAAAACGAAATATTTTTGAGCGCTCGAGGGACTCATTATAACTAGTGTCAAATCAATTGAAACACCCATTATATTTTGGATATCCAAAACTCGTCTTCTTTCTAATGGAGAGCATATTTTCTGAGACTATATTATTACATTGTGTATCAAACAAGATTATGAAAAGAAATTGAAAACCATTTGATATGTATCTCTGATATAATGAAAATGCTTAGAATGTTCATTCAATACTTGTTACCATGGAATTTGGTCGAATACTTTCATGATGTTATTGATAGGTATAAAAAAATAAATTTCACTATTTCTAAATATATTCTAATGACGCCGCTTCGGTAACTCCATCGATCTGAGGAATCGATGCCCACACAATTCTTTTTTCTATACCAGAATTGACGAAATTTTGGATCCTTTCGGTCCCTTTTTACAATCTGGTAAAGCGGTGCGCTTTATTAGGGTGTCATAAATTGTCATAATAGTTCATTCTGTTCTGTCGAAAATGTTGTTCGAAGTAACTCGGCAAGAATAGGCGGGGCTATTGAAATTTAGGGCGTTTTGAATATTTATTGCTGGGTATTTTCATGTAGTGCCATCTAGCGCAATTCGAGCTTTCTGGCAAAGGGTGTAACACCCTTAAATAGATATGGGAAGGTACTTATCGGGTTCTGCTGCTTTTGGATAATCTTCGAATCAAATAAGGACTATCAAACACAAATGCGAATGCGCAAACACAGGATTCTAACCTCAAATGTTATAATTTATCGATATTAATAATCCCTGAACTGGAATCGTTGCAATCCTATGGCTGCGCGGGTCCGGAATCGCTCAGCGATCTCTTTCGAATGTACCCGAAGGCGGACGAGTTCAGCGCCTACTCTTCTCCTCAATTTCGTATGTTTCACTCTATACACCACTGAATCCCTCCTTTACTGATTTATTGGTAGATTCCGCGGCATTCGGCAGGGCTGACGTGTAGTGATAGAATTGCAGGCGCCGGGATAGATCGCGTTTTGAAGAGAGCGAAAAATGCTGGTGGCAGGGCTCACAGGGCTGCAGCGCCAGCGAAAGGTTGAAATATATCACAATCGCGGGCGAGATTTTTGAATGGAAAATACTTTGATAACATATTATAATTGAAAAGGGGGATTTGATAAGTAAAAAAATATGAACCATTATATAATTTCGATGAGTAGATTCACTTAAGATTTTCCAAGGTAGGCGGCACCTACCTTGCCTACCCCGACGAGCCGCCACTGTCAGCTGCTAGTAATTTTAGCAGCAGTGGGTTATTTAGAAACTCATAATGCATTTGATATCAATAGATAATGGCATAGTTAATATAAAGAATGAAAATATGTAAAATTTCCTTTATTGATCAACAATTATTCAAGTCAAAGGTTCACAGAATTACTCCTATCACCTACTATATTCGTTATACATACATATATACAAAAAAAAACTCTCATATGAAAAATCTATTACAGCAACTCTTGAATACCTTAATTTTAATGAATCACAAAAAGATTAAATCACATTTAAATAATTTCTGCAATGGAATTCTATTTTGAATTTAGGGTAACTTATATGTTTGACATATAATGATTATGGTGTTTTCTTGAAGAAAATCTAAGTTTCACATACCTGAAGAGGTGTTCTATTTTCATTTCCAAATCTGTAAAGGATAGAGGATTTTTCCTGGCATACAAATTTATATAAATACCCAGCACTACAATAAGTCCAGACCATATGTACCTGAAAATTTATATCATTTCAATAGAACAAAATAACCTTGAAATTATAATATATATATATATATATATATATATATATATATATATGAACCCCTGTTAAGCTGTGACCTCCGTTAAGTAGACTGGGCGACCTCACCTCCGGGTGAAGGAGTAGTCTCAATGGAAAATTTTTTGTTGATATATGGAGAGGGGAAGCCAAAGAACAAAATTACCGAGAGAGGGGAAAACATTTTTGCTGAAAATATTTTGTTTGAACAATCGAGGCGCTGTAGCCTCCGCTTATATTTCTTGTAGTGTGAACGTTATAACCTCCGGCGGTGTTGCCAAATTTCGGAGGTGAGTAGGTGAAGTGAATATATAAAATTCAATATTCATATATTGGATGCAGGTGGCTTGGTTTTTCAAGGTTGATTCATGTCTATAAAGGAGTCGGAGATCGGGGAGTATTCTTGTTGTTGTGGATTCGAAACGATATTTATCGTTTCGTCAAAATATCTTCAATTGAAGAATTTTCAGCCGAAATGATCTTGAACGATTAGGTTGAAATCAATGGTGAAGAATATGTCGTCAAATTCGAAACTCCTTGCGACCAGTGAACCTTAAATAATTTAATTTTCAATGGAAATCACCAAGTCTTGAAATTATTGAAACCTCTAGCCATTTGTCACGATTCATCCTAACAACTTGTAAAATAGTAATCCGATTCCAAAGATGGGACTGGTATAATAGTAAAGATACAAAAATGAATAAATCGAAGGTTTCTTTTTGGGGAACTATAACCTAAATTCAGAATTTCGTGGAAATCGAATCATTTGTAACATGAATAAAAACTCACGAAATTAATAAAAAGTTGTAATATCAATATACATATTTTGAATTGTGTGAGATCGCAAAAAAAAATCCCATCACCATGCTGCGAAATGGAGTTCTTGGAGAAAATAAGTGCAGTTTTTTCGCAAATCGATAACTAAATAGTAAGAATGAAAATAGCCACAGAAATGGAGGTGAGGGGTTTTTCGTAATTTTACAATAGTAGCAATTCCAAAAATTATTGAATCAAACAATAACGGAAGAGAATTATATCAAGACGTTATTTTACTACAATTGGAAAGAAACAAGTCTTCAAATAAAATGGGAGAGTGACTAATTAATTGGTATAAGTGCAGCTGTTGGATGGATAAAATACTCGGCATAAAGAATTAATCATCATTTATTTGATGCATGGAAATATGTAATTGTTATACGGGACTTACGGAAAGACATAATAATCTTTATATACTCCCATAGAATAATATATCCATTATTCAACTCATTTTGATCTGTAATAGTCTCCATAAACCAATAGTGTGAGGTAATAATAACTCACGCCTAAAACTCACTATAAAGCGGCCTACAGACGAACAACTTGGTTGACAACTATGTTGTCAACAATGTTGTATACCATACGAGGGTGGAGATAGCGGTTGTCGACCAGGTTGTAAACATAATTTCTGTGGAGGTTTCCGTCGAGTGAACTAGTCGTTTCAGCCGGAAGAATTATTTGAAAATGGAGGAAGATCTTTTATTACATATAATAACTAGCTGACCCCGCGAACTCCGTTCCGCCTTAGAGGCAATAAATAAGCAGTTTTTGTTATACCACGTTCCCGTTAGGTTAGGTAGAGGGGTGAAAATTTAGGGTTATATGTATTCTGTGTGCTGTATCATAATAAAATTAAAATAAAAAATTTTGTCCAAAAAAATTGCAAAAAAAGTTAGGGTTGGACCACCCTTAACATTTAGGGGGATGAAAAATAGATGTTGGCCGATTCCTGGTCCTACCCGATATGCACACAAAATTTCACGAAAATCGGTATAGCCGTTTCGGAGGAGTTCGGTAACAAAGATGCAGACAGGAGAATTTTATATATTAGATAAACGAGTTATGCGACGATGTTAAGGTGCAGCACACTACTAAAAAGAGGAGAATACGGACAAAGGAATGGTACCAAAATCGGTCTGTTTTCTCATTCCAGTTTAATGAAAGAACTACGTATCAGTATCAGTGCACCTGATGATTTAAATTTAAAATTTCCTGAGAATGAATGGCAAAACATATTATGATGAATTGTTAGAAAAAGTGCGACCTCCGATATTTTTAATATTGTTCACTCTTTTCTTTAAACTATCAAGGTGCGCATCTGCATCAATTTTTCTGTATGTTTCCAGAAGAATGTCCCAGGCTCTATTATTTTTTATTTCGATCTTTGAATATTTCTGATTTGAATCCACCCAAACCGGAATATTGCTCATTGTATAATATTTATTAAGTTCAATTGGATGCGTGCGTTGAATTCAATGATGCGAAGAGATCTTTTCTCTAAACATCCACAATTCCAACTGATGTTGTCAACCGCGTTGCTGACTGCCCCACAGACGCTGCAATCTAATAGCCAACATCGGGCTCCGCCCATCGAATATCAAACCGATTTGATCTCTCACCAACCTAGTTGTCAATCTGGAGTATCAACCACCAACCGGCCCACAGACGATCAACTTGGTTGTCAACACGCCGTGTTGACAACATAGTTGTCAACAAAGTTGCTCGTCTGTGGGCCGCTTAATACAAATAGGAAAAATGTAGCTCACGAATTACGAAATGAATAAGAAAGTCGAATCGTTTGGGAACTCTATTTCAGACATCAAGGTAACGTTCTCGCCATCCATTTCTAAATTTTCTTAGGTCTGAATATCCAAAAATTGCATTTGGAAAACGTGAATTTCTGACGTTTTCTACGGTATTCGATATCGATTAGATTTTCGACCAAAGAAATCGCTTTTGACAACTGTTGTCAATTTTGAAAATGCTGATTGATTCGAATTTCACTGAAGAAGTCGAAGGTAAAGTATAGTGTTCAATTCGCGGAAATGGTCATAACACACTTGATGAATTACACCCCTCGCCTGAAGGCTCGGGCAGCAAGATTCATCTGCGTCTGTTATGACTTATATTATCGCTCATTGAACAATATACTATAAAATTTCATTACCAAAAAAATGTCATATTTATAAATTCCTTCAACCAATAGCTCAACATAATATTGGGCAGGTAACTGAGGGAATGCGGATTGTATATAAGAATTCAATTTATATCGACATATTGCTAAGCTTCTCATTTTTTTATTCATTAGGATAAAGAAGGGATATTCCCTACGGAATACTTTCTGTTATCACAAACTGAATCATCATTTGGACAGGGTTATTGGATGTTGTAAACTATTCTCAAATTTAGTTCTGATATAACTATACCCTAATTTAGTTCTGATGTAACTATATGTTTTAAAAAAAATGTGGGGTGATCTTATTTATTGAACGTAATTTTCGAATGGCTGCCCACTTAATTTTTCGAATAGTCTTCCAATCATACTTTTACTGTCATAAATTTTTCCAAGCAACGATGATTCTTATTCTTGTCTTTCGTATATCGCACATAGATTTCAATTAAGTGACATTCTTTTTCAATACCATTCCCCTTTTTGAAAGCTTTTGAATTTCATAACTCTTCTAATAATTTCGAACTTTAAGCTCACTGATTCTTCTTTTCAACGGCTTTTTACTTTGTGTATTTTTCCAACAGCAACGGGAATAAAGATTAATTTTGTCAATTCGTTTCAGAAGTGGGAAGCCGATATTATAAATGCAAAAAAGTAACTTGGTCAATAAGAACAACTGATAGTACACCCCTCGAAAATTAAAAAAAATACCATTTAAGAGATGGTTTCAGTCATTCTTTTCGCTTCGGTATAAAATCAATTCTAAATATCCTCATGTCTTCATCCTAGTAAATTTATTACTAAAAAGCATTTACTCTTGAATAAAAGGAATGATCAATTTTATCCTTCCGAACGAGAACATTCAGAAAATGAAGGAAAACTTGTGTTGAGCCTAAATCGGTTTCCAGATGAAAGACGAAGGAAATAGCAAGCAGTACAACCTACTGCTTGCTCGACGAAAGAAGAAACAAAAAGCTCAACACTCCTTAACAAAATGCGTGGAAGAAAAAATTAGTTTGTGGGATAACAAATTCGTTAAATAATTCTTCCAAACTCATTTTTATATTATTTTATATATTTATTGTTTACACCTATTTGTTGAGAGGTTTGTTTCTATGTGATACATAATTTATGTTCGAGATTTCAATTTTTTGTTGAACCCAATCATCCAAAGTAGGTCCCATTTAAGACATGATTTCGACCATTTTCTTCGCTTCAGTATAAAATTTTATCTAAATATACTCATTCCTTCATCCCAATGAATTCATAACCTAATGTAGGCCACTGACGAGGACTCTCTACGGAACTTTCGGGCATCCAGCATCGCACGAATGCTCGAAAAGAGTCCCGTGTATGGTCTATCGAGACTACCCTTCGGCGTTCGAGGTAGGAACTTGGAAGCCCATGTATTACATTTCCAGAACCTCGAAAATTTCTAGCGATTATCGAAAGAATTTCAAGATATTAAGGTCGAAATCACGGACAGTATCACTGTCAATTTTTTTACGGCCTCAGTCATTTTTTTATAATTATATTCTCGGACTGAAAAATGCGAATCTACCTACTAGGTGGATAGACGAGCACTCATAAGCTACATACACCAAAAGCTATTTGATTTGTATTTCAAATTTTGAATTCAGTTGCTTGCTGACAGGTATAGGCTCGTTTACTTGTTTACGCTGTTTGGCTGCATACTTTTTTTTGTAAGATAAGGCTCTTGATGAGAACATTGATTTTAAATTTTTGGGGCCGATCATTCGTAGACATTCAACTTTCGAGAGAAAGGAACAAACACTAGAAATTTTCTTGCTCGCTGTGGAGTCTTGATGGTGAGACTCTCTCTCGAACTAAATCTGCTCGACTGTTTTGGAGTTACATCCATTATCATTCACTTAATAACTCTAAAATACGATCGAATTTAAATTCACCAAAAAGTATATTCCGAAAAGGAAATGATGCGAAATTCTGTGAGGATCGTATTATAAGAAAGTTTCATTTTCACATCTAACCTAGTAACCAAGTTCGGCTGAAATTCTGCATGAACTTTTGAGTCGACATATTTCATCCAAGATACCATATTTCAGTTGGATCGAATCTGAAATCTTGAATATATGGTGACATTAACATTTCGGATCTGCTGAATCATCGGGTGGAATTTGAGGAAGCATAATTTTGATGCTCGCAAATAAAGCCGCTTCGTGAATATCGAATCTTCAAGTACTTTCTTTCGGAAATTATTGTGCTCTCGAGAGGCAAACTTTCATATATCTTGAAAAATATGTTACTAAAAAAACCTAATGCTCATGTTATAATCAACATACGAATAGAATTATTTTTTATTAAGTGTTCATTATTGAAAGTCTCCAACTTTTTTCAAGGGACCTGTTTATAAACGGTGATTCCACCTTCCACCTTTCTCTTGAATCTGTTTCTGTGGAGAAATGTTCGCAGTTTATCTTAAAAGGAAACTTTTAAAATGCAATCAGTCACAAAGTTTTTTCCTTATTTTTCAAAATTCGACGAAACGGAGAAATTATGTAGGTACTATTCACCTTTGACGACGAAGCTCCAGTTCGTATATCGTCTGAATATTGGTGCAATGTATAAGGAAAAGAATTTATAATTATTTTTTGGGATGATTTCATTAGGCCCTAAGAACTGAAAAACTCAATTCGTGTAGGTGAAAAATAATAAACGTCATTAGAAAACCGGCTCGTAATTCAGTTTCGGGGAAAATTTACTGTATTCAGTCGTACTAGTGTATTTCAATGAAATCTGGTATATGCAATTTTTTTATTCTTAGACAAACTCTGATAATCTTGCAAAATAAAAGAAGAACGAACCTAATGAAGCTTTCAATAACGACAATAACAAATGTTCCGTTTAAACATTTTTAGTTATCTCATAGTCGGGTCAGAAATATCGACCTCCGAACTTTCCACAAACGATTCATTTTACATCAACCAGACGATTTTATGGTTCGAAAGAATGCCAGATGTTGTTTTGATACACTTTTTTATGCATGCCTCAGTGCACCTGCTTCATACGAGTATGGTTTACAGTGTTGCCATTCACGGAGGTGACAACGAACTGAATGTCTCTTCGACTTATTTCTCCATATATAGGACGGCGCACTAGCGCTGGTGGTATATAGCTGAACTAAAAGATTGTACAGTACAGAAATATGGTGCGTTCTGACCTCAAAACGATTTTTTGATATGTTGATCCCTGAAGTCTCCTGAGTCTAACAAGCTAAGAAACAAGGCAAAACGTTGTGACCTCCGATTTCGGAGGTGAGAGCGTTATATATGAGGTGACAACGCTTGTTGAGTTTATATTTTGGAGGTGACAATGACCATTAATAACTATATATATATAACTTACTGTAAAGTGAAAGGCTTTGAGAAGAATACAAAAGAAATCACTATTGTCAATGCTTTTCGGAATGTTGTGACTGTAACTGCTGTGAACGCACCAGATATGGTAATCAATGTCAACACAATTTGTATTCCCAAGTATCCGGCGAGGGAGAAAATAAATGCATATCCATAGCATTTTTGAGGATCCTGAAACAGAACATCTTGAAGTCATTTTTACATTGATTTTGCAAACTTCCTTTATCATCACAAGAAATTGAACAAAGGTTCTGAAGCTCTATTTCAGTTGAACTAATCAAATTATCTTCTAGATTAGAAGCTAGTTATCTATTTCAGTATCAGCATTGAGTTTGAATTTACAAAGAGGCATAACCCAGTTCAACGATTTGAAGCTATTTCAGTATCAGCATTGAGTTTGAATTTACAAAGAGGCATAACCCAGTTCAACGATTTGAAGCTGAATTTAGTGTAGTTCCTTCAGCGGTTCATAGATGGATAAGTATGTTTCACAGATGCGAAAATCTTTACTCCCACATCTGGCGGGAAGTAGCCTATTAATTCTGCCTATGATTCATAGAACTAGAGGAAAATAAATATGATGATATACAGGGTGTTTGGAGGGTGAGTAGCCATAGGTAAATGGTGGATAGGTGATGCTCTTGGCTACTTGTTGCGCCTAATAAAATATCATTTTGCCCAAAGTTCAAGGTGTTATAATTTTTTTACCATTTTTCTAGAAATTTCCCATTTTTCTCATTAAAACCTTGAATTTTTTCAAATTTAATGCTCGAGGTGCCTATAAAATGATTTATTTCCTTAGTCTAGTCTTGTCTTATTCAGATCGAATCATAATTTCATACAAACGTCTTCAAAAAACCTGACAGCGTCGTATCAAACATCAAAATGAAAAAAAAAAGAATGTTGTGTCCACTTTACAAAGTGAAATAAAAAAAAAATTACATGGTGTTGGGTTTTAAAATGGCTTTAAAAACTTCTCTAGTTAATACTCTTTGCAATGGTATGTAACATGTACCATTAATAATTAGATAACTCAACAAAAAACCGTTTTGTCTTCAAGGCCTTGAAAGGATGACGACAAAACTATTCCATTGAGCAGGCAAAATCTTTTCTCTCATTCTACCACAGCTAAAAATAGCGTGCCCTCTCTATCATCGGCTAACAATACTCCCAAGGCCGTCGCCAGGGAGGGGGCAGCTGCCCCCCGTGCCCCCCCCAAACAGAATAGAAAAAATGAACTGATTTTCGTATATTGTGCTATTATTTCATAAGCTTTTAAGGGATTTTTGAGCTCTAGTGGGGGAGGGACTGCCCCCCGTGCCCCCCCCCCAGCTCAAAAGCTGGGGGGTAATTACTACACTTGGAAGTCATTTCATAGGCCTGCAGTAAAGGTGCAGCAATGCAGTTTTGAATTCACTCAACATTTCGGTGGTTCATCAACATATTCTGTAGCATATTTTGAGCTGGGGGGGAGGACACAGCTGCCCCCCGTGCCCCCCCCCCCAATCAGAATAGAAAAAATGAACTGATTTTCGTATATTGTGCTATTATTTCATAAGTTTTTAAGGGATTTTTGAGCTCTAGTGGGGGAGGGACTGCCCCCCGTGCCCCCCCCCCAGCTCAAAAGCTGGGGGGTCATTACTACACTTGGAAGTCATTTCATAGGCCTGCAGTAAAGGTGCAGTAATGCAGTTTTGAGTTCACTCAACATTTCGGTGGTTCATCAACATATTCTGTAGCATATTTTGAGCTGGGGGGGAGGACACGGGGGGCAGTCCCCCCCCCCTAGAGCTCAAAAATCCCTTAAAAACTTTTGAAATAATAGCATAATATACGAAAATCAGTTCATTTTTTCTATTCTGCTTGGGGGGGGGGCACGGGGGCAGCTGCCCCCTCCCTGGCGACGCCCTTGGGAGTATTGTTAGCCGATGATAGAGAGGGCACGCTATTTTTAGCTGTGGTAGAATGAGAGAAAAGATTTTGCCTGCTCAATGGAATAGTTTTGTCGTCATCCTTTCAAGGCATCCTTGAAGACAAAACGGTTTTTTGTTGAGTTATCTGATTATTAATGGTACATGTTACATACCCTTGCAAAGAATATTAACTAGAGAAGTTTTGAAAGCCATTTTAAAACCCAACACCATGTAAATTTTTTTTTATTTCACTTTGTAAAGTGGACACAACATTATTTTTTTTTTCATTTTGGTGTTTAATACGACGCTGTCAGGTTTTTTGAAGACGTTTGTATGAAATTATGATTCGATCTGAATAAGACAAGACCAGACTAAGGAAATAAATCATTTTATAGGCACCTCGAACATTAAATTTGAAAAAATTCAAGGTTTTAATGAGAAAAATGGGAAATTTCTAGAAAAATGGTAAAAAAATTATAACACCTTGAACTTTGGGCAAAATGATATTTTATTAGGCGCAACAAGTAGCCAAGAGCATCACCTATCCACCATTTACCTATGGCTACTCACCCTCCAAACACCCTGTATAATTGTTTATCCTGATTACTCTTAGGTCTCCTGAGGAGACCCCTCTGAAACTACAAGCTTCGAAGCTTGTAACTTGTGCCAAGTTCGGAGTAAGCAGTTGTGTTCTGTGTAGGCTTTGTTACTGTATAGTGACACATTGAGAGACCAGAGAAGAAGCGAAGAGATCAGAAAAGAATGCCAGATGGAGGACGTGGTTAGATGGACCCGCGCGAGAAGAAGGTTCTGGAATGAACATGTCTCACGTATGTCAGGCGACAGAATAGCGAAAATCGCTAGAAACGGAAGACCAGCATCCAAACGACCAGTAGGAAGACCACCAAAAAGGTGGAAGGACAGCTGGACCTCAGCATCTCAAGAACGAAAAGAGGAAAATGGGTGAAACAAGCTAGCAAGCTTTCGTAAAGTAGAAGAAGTATAGTGACAAAATGGATCGGCAGATTATAGTTCCTTCAGTAGCTACTATGTGCCGCCACTAGTTAGGAAATTGGAAAGTAAACTGCCAAAAATTTTTGCATCAAATCGTTCAAGGGCGTTGTACCTCTGTGTATATTTAAACTCAATGGTATCATTTAGTTTGAAACGAATATAATTATGATATACTTTCGAAAAAAATTTTGAACGATTCTCCGAAAATCCCCAGAAAAATCTAAATTGTCATAAAAAAACAGTTAGTATAAAATTAAATCTATTTATGTCTGGGGATGTGGCGAGCCATGAGCGATGTCCCCCCTGTCCAATGCAACTGTTTTCATAATCATATGTAGTTCAAATATTCCCTAGTACACGAAACGTTTGCAGTCCCATGTTTATAAGACTTTTCTCTTGAAATAATGCAAGAAATCTCTTGTCCAATTTAGGAACCTTCTATACATTCAGAGAATTTGTATTTCTTTATTCTCCTTACCGACAATCTTACATAATTGCACGAAGAATTGTCAAAAGATAATTTCAAATAAAAAATTAAAACTGAACACACATTATACGAACTCATCTATGTTATATAAACATTTCTCCAGGAGATATTCTTTCAGACTTTTTTGGATTGAGTCGGTAGCATTTTATATACGCGAAGACCTGTGGAATTAGGCGCTTTATACGCCAATATATGTTTTGCAAAAGGTGTATTGTTTTATTTTTCCGTCTTGTATTGACATCGTGATATTCGTCTACCTTTATAAACAAATGTTACCAGACTACATCAAGAGAATTCAACCAATCAAGAAGTTCAAGCGAGAAGTGAATGACTGGCTCCTGGCGAAGCGCTTTTATTCATTTAATTTTGTATGAATGAAGTACATATGAATATTTTAAATTTTTAAATTTGTTTTCCTAATGGATTTTTGTGTTATCTTCGCATTTTTGACGATTGCTTTGTCATTTTCATTGTGATTTGTTGGCAATAAAAGGTGTTATTATTATTATAAATGTGTACGTGAACACATAGCTCATATGAATCCGTTTAGCACATATGTTAGAAAATCTCAAAAAAACTGTTCCGATATGTCGAATATAGCTTGGATTTGTCGGGTTTTGAAACCAACCTCCTACTTTCCTAGGTTCATCTGAGTGAATTTAATTACAACAATTGATTTTGATACTCGTAGTAAACAATAAATTCCGCAAAATATAAAATTTTCCATTTTATTCCGTGATTCCGCCGAGTACTGTCAACTTCAGCGAAGGAAAAATTCATCTCTTAAATCCTTCTACTTCATAATCTATCCCTATATTGTTCCCTCGAAAGTATCCCATCTAGATGAAAATTTCTTGATAACATAATATCTTTGATTTAATGTGATGAACCTTAAAGTTGTTAGTTATGTATTCAAGTAATTTCGCTTAATCACCTTGGAAAAGAACTCTAATCCTTTTACCAAATCACCTGTTCCCAACATTATAATAAATAAATATACGAATCCAATTGCGTAGGAATATAAGACCACTTCAGCATTATGAGCTCCATATGCTTTTATAGATTTTTCTTGAACATTTCCTATTACTGCATCACACAATAAGGCCATAGAGATCATGATGATTCCAGTTGTATTGAAATTAGGTTGAACTTTTGAATCGGCTGAAAAAAAATAAAAAAGAATTAACAATCCTGCTGCGATCTATTCCTTATTGATGGGGAATAATTGTTAACAAAACATGACAAATTTTCAATATTAATTATCCGGAGATGCCCAGGATGACGAAAGGTAAGTTTTGTCCATGAACCAAAGTCACAATACTGTAGAAGTTGCGGTCAGGGTAGAATTCACATGGAGGATTTTCATTGAAAACTCAAGAACACAAATCTCAGTAGGTCTGACGAAGCGTAATATTTTCAAAAATGGATAACTAACCATCGAAAAGAGGATTTTTGGTTTCAAAGGATTGGTTATCGAAATGGTTTAAAATCAATTAAGCGTACTCTGCCTATCAATGGATGACAGATTCACGAAAAACATTTGACGTTGCGGTGTTTTTCAGAATTTTAGTTGAAGTAGTCGAGCAGTTCATAAGTGAATTGTTCCTAGCAATAGCATTGTATTGGCGCCCTAGCCCATTCGTCATGAGTATTCATCAGAAATTAACTTAATCATTTGATGGGTAATCGGGGTCCATTTCTTAGGCCGCCTCGACCTCCAGATATTACCCTACTAGATTTCCAATTAAGGTGTATGTAGAAAGTTAACATAAAGGTAATGTAGAACATTTGCGAATCAGAATATCCAAAGGCTTTCATAGTTTAGATGGCAACGCAGTCCGTCCAAGATCAAATTTTAAATGTTCTGAATAGAATGGAAGACACATCAAACATTAATTCTGAATGGACTAACAGTTAAGTTTCACTTGTGTCTGAGTTTTTGAGGAGTATAAAATTCGAAATGTGATTAAGAAAATAGTTTCTTCCGAATGTGTCAGAAAATATACATTTTAGGGCTTCTTGATCCACCTAAATGGGTCTAATTTGTTTTTCCTTCTCCTGAAACTGTTTCCTATAGGTACATTTCACTATACCGTAGAATGGTTCTAGGCTCAATGAAAGGAGGAATAATTGAAATAAATTTACTTTGTTTTCTATCACTTAATTTATTAAATACAGATTTAATAGTGACTCGAGTTTCGTAGTGTTACTACATTTTCAAACTGGTGTATTTCAGGTTGTGTCAGGTACTTTTATATGGCGGAGAGGCTTCGGGTCGTTCAGAACTCCAAAAAACGGGGAATTCCATTGGTCCGTCTGCTCGTTTAATAGTTTTATTGTAGGGCTATTTAGATGTTTGAGGATTTCTACCGATTCCAAGATGTCCATTTTTTTGCCTTTCGGGACCAGGTGTAGGATTTCGAGACTATCCAATTGTGGGAAGGCATGATTTGTTTGTAAAAAATGGTTCGCAAAATTGGAATTATCTTTACGATGTTTGAATGACGCCTGGTGTTCTTTGAACCTCTTTGTGAAAGTTCTTTCTGTCTGGCCTATATATACGCTATTGCATTCATTACAACTCAATTTATAAACTCCTGAGTTATCAAACCGGTTGTTTTTATCTTTAGCATTAAAAAATAAATTTGAGATTTTATAAGATGGTGTAAAAGCTATTTTTATGTTTGACTGCTTTATAAACACTTGATTCATGAATTCGTTTAGCGTCCATAATTGACTACTTTATTGGACTCAACTGTCACAGTCTTCTCTCGATTTTGCAATTTTCTTCGTTTTACACCACTTGTTATAGGCCGCATACAAATTTTCATAAGCACTTTTAGTGGGTAGGAGAGATTCTTTGGCACTTGCGGCTAAATTATTCACGCTTTCCTCTCCCAAACTATCTATTTTTGGGATTATTATGACGTTTGCCACAGAATTAACGAAATAAACAACTTTGTTCAGTGAGGTTTCTAAGGTCGCTGATGGATACTAAGGTAAGATAAGCAAAAGCACACTCAATGTATTTATTGAAATAAAGCGACGATTATATTAATTACCATTTCAGAAAATAAAATGTCTGCATTGCAGTCAAACATAAAGCTTTGTATGCAACTCGTACATATATAGGCTTATGGGCTTGCCCAAATTATTGGCCTCGCTCGCTTTGCTCGCTCTTCCATAAACTTTGGACTCGTCCATAAAGACCTAATTTATGTACTTGTTACATAAAAAGCTATTATACAGGGTGGCCACTTGTTGTCATTTGTTGAAATTGTTTGGGCTATCTTTTGTGAAATTGGTCCAAAATATGTCAGTTTGGCAAATTTGTTATTGTTATCTATATCAGAGCTGGGGTATATTTGTTTTGAAATTATTTGTTTCTTCTTTTTATCTGTAAGGGAGTATATGGTTTCTTTATCGAAATTATTATTGCAAGCTATTTGTGTGATGGACGATGGTATTCAATTCCCTTTTTTGAGCAATTATGTCTAAGGGAATTGAAAATGCTCTATGTATCATTGATTTATAAGCAGCGAGTTTGTGAGAATTAGGATGGATTGAAAAGTTGGAAATGGTTGTATCAGTCATCGTGGGTTTTCTAAATATGTCAAAGGAAAATCCATCGCTCTTTTGGGTTATGGTTAGATCCAGTTTGGTTGTTATTTTGTAACTCCATGGTAAATTTGACCTTATGGTGGAGACTATTAAGGAACTTTAACGTGTTTTCTAGTTCTGAATATGTGCCGCAGAAGCATACCAATATTATGACGTCTACATATCTAAACCAAAATTTTATATGTAGTAGGTAACACTACGAAACTCGAGTCACTATTAAATCTGTATTTAATAAATTAAGTGATAGAAAACAAAGTAAATTTATTTCAATTATTCCTCATCATGAACTATCACAAAGTAACGGACTACTCTATCCAATATTTGAAAAAAGCTAGTGTAGCTAAACAGTCCACATTATATTTCAAGTTACGTCTCAAACGTCAAACCGCATCCCAAAATGCTTGGTTCACCCAACATTGCCAAAAAAACAAAGTGTTCCCAACATTCATCCAACTCAAGAGCACCACAAACAACATCCAATCAAGAAGAGCTGCAGGAGCCGGAAAAATCAGATGGCTGAAGGAAGAAACTAGAAAATGGCTCAGTTTTCGAGACAATAACTTATCCTTACATATAATATAATTATTAATATTAATATAATATTATAAAGAGGAAAGATTTGTATTTTTGTTTGTTTGATACGAATAGGCTCAAAAACTACTGGACCGATTTCAAAAATTCTTTCACCCTTAGGAAGCTACATTACCCCTGAGTGACATAGGCTATACTTTCCACCCGAAAAAATTAACTTCAATAATTACAAAAACATCAGCCAAAATCAGCTATTTTCACCTGCGCTGCAAAAACCGTGAGACTTACGTGGATGCAATGTATCACGGAAATGTACCTCTTAAATAGTTCTACAAAAAAGTCCGCGATAGCATATATCTATCTCTCGAGATTGACTTGCTATTACCTGTTTATGGTAATCAGATGTTTTCCAAAATTATGCACTATTTGGGAGTGTGTTTTTATGAATTGGGTATTGATCCTCATCCATCATAATACGTTATTTATACCCAGTATTTAATTTGGAACGAAATTGCCCTTCACATCATACAATTACAACGAGTACACAGTGGCGGCTCCTCCATATGTGCACATGTGCACGTGTACCCCCAAGTAATATCTTCATCTAAAGGAATTTATTTTTGTGTTTGACGTAAATGTAACGTTTTCTATTGGGTATTTAATTTTATTTTTAATTTCCGATGTTCTAGTTCACGGTTCTGTTCTACTGTAGACTACTATAGAAACAATAAACAGACGGCGGGCGAACTCACAACAGTCACAACTTCGAACGCCAACGGTCAATGCAAATACGCGTAGCCCGTACACTGCACTCTCGAACTGATCCCTCATTGGAGCAGCCGCTACCCTTCGCGTCCCTCACTCCCCGTAACAGTCCATAGTATTTAGCTGACATAGGTACACATCCAGAATGTGTACGGTCGTCTGTTGCATAGACAAGCTATAGGCAACTCTTAATTCAAATTCTGTTCATTGTGTCTGCGCTATGTATACTCGGTCGTTAATACTAACAGATGATATCGGCGTAAGAAAACAGAGGCGTCATCTCGCGGTTTTGTAGAAAAAACAAGGGACATGGTTTTATGTACCATTTGTATAAATTTTTTTTTCAAATTTCAAGTTCATTAGATACGATGATTATTTGTATTCAAAAGCAATCACTAAATCTTATAAAAAGCTTGAAATGTAGAGCACCAGTGATTGAAATCAAAGTCTTATATAGGAGTTAAATATTATTCATTTATAAATGTTTGTTATCTACATGAATTAATGTCAAGGCAAATAATAATATTTCACTCAAGAGAACACACAAAAATATTCAATTGGTTGTATTTCGCGCAATTATGGCCGCAAATTTTGGGAATCCGATTAGCATTAGCGTACAATATTCAAAAACAAATTCGCTGACAGTAGAAAGAAAAACAAAAATCAAAATTGCCTGTCCTGGTCTTTTCAATATTTCGTCTGAATTAGATCTAGCACTCAGGGATCATTTGGATCAATCCACAGTATTCAGCGGAACATCCAAAGACATTCAAAATGAATAGTTGGACTGTATGCTTTCATTGCTTTCTGTGTGTCATGCACACATTAAGAAAGAACTTGCTGCCTCAAAATTCGTGTCCGTGATAAGTGATGAAACAATTGACATTTCAAACATTTTCCAAATGGTTATAGTTTGCCGTTATGCTTCAGCAGACGGTACCCCTATTGTGAGAATTTTTTTATTCCAAGATAAGGCCAAAGAACATCACAAACTCCCCAAACTGCGAGATTCGAAGGTTGATTTCACATTTTTTTCCTCCCCAGAACCCCCCTTCCCCATGTAGTCCGTACCCTCTAGACCCCCCGGTATCTGCCCACATGTGCACTCCCAAAATATAAATCCACGCGCCGCCACTGCGAGTACATCGAAAGATATGGCAGGTTGAAGTGTTGAAGATGAAACCGCCGCGTGAAACAAATTTCTACTCGGGCGAAGCTGGGACAGGCCTGCTTGTCCTTACATATAAAGGTATTGCATTCTGAACTAGCTTGTAGACTCCACCCGGTTAAATTTGATATATTAGATGATAAAACCAGATACACCATTTCAATAATTAATCATAAAAAATATACTACTCAATCTAAAAAACTTGTCAACTTAATAAAGAAAAAACAAAACAATACAAAACGAACACCAATTTCCAACAAATCATTCCATAACAGATTCATTAACTATTCAAATACAACCTTTTCTCCAGAAGAAATTAAGCTCCTTGAAAATGGCCCAAAATATAAACCCAACATACCTTCAAAAAATATCATTGAAACATTAGTATGCGAAACAGAATTAGCATTGATTAACACGCCAGATTCAAACTTCACCAAGGAAAAAATTAAGAAATTAATTCAAAGAAACCATACAGGATCGCAAAAGTATAAAGAAAAATCAATACAAACCAAAATTCGAAACAATTATTTAGTAATGACCAAAGCTGACAAAGGAAACTCGATTGTTACTCTATCCAAAGACAATTATGATAAAAAAATATATGATTTTCCAGAAAAAGAATGCCCATTAAAACTTAAAAAGGATCCTACTGCAAATATTCAACTTAAACTCAAAACAAGTAAACAACCCTCAAAGACATCGAAATTCTTCTTCCAAATTATGAAAAATTCAAAATTGTTAATATGTACCCTACTTCTCCTAAACTATATGGCCTTATAAAAATACATAAGGATAAATCACCAATACGTCCCATTGTATCATATAGCAATAGCCCCCTTGCGAAATTAGCCTCTAAATTAAACTCACCACATTCGATAAAAAATTCAATTGATCTCACAATTAAACTAAAAAATCTTACCACATAACAGCTTCCTAGTGTCATTCGATGTCACTAATATGTTCCCGAGTATACCAAATGCCGAGTGTCTAGATTTAGTCGACGATATATGTAATTACCAAAAATAACATCAATCCCGTCAGTACCTGACACAACTTGAAATACACCAGTTTTTAATGTAGTAACACTACGAAACTCGAGTCACTATTAAATCTGTATTTAATAAATTAAGTGAATTTATTTCAATTATTCCTCATCATGAACTATCACAAAGTAACGGACTACTCTATCCAATATTCAATGAAAGGAGTTTGTGCTCCTTTTCTGGCTAGTGTTTTGCCCTCTTTATTTCTTTTGATTCCCGAGGGGCCGGGAACCCAGACTAAGCACGCCTTGATATTCTAACTCACTGTCAGAAAATCGACAAGTTTACCAAGAAATCACACAGATAGATAAATATTGAAGGAGAGGAACTTTAGGTTGGCACAAACAAAGTGAAATCTTTGAAGGAATATATTCGGAAGCGGAAAACTGTTTATAATGTCAAATAGTCAAATATTGCTTATGCTTGAATTGGCATTCAGAGTCTGCACAATAGAAGAAGGCATATATCTCTTCAGTACTCAAGAAAGGAACCCAATATCGACTGGAGTATTTCAGATACCAGTACGATTAGTAGGGAGAGAAGTGAGAAACCTAATGGAGGATATACACCAATTACAAGGAGGAGGAACAGAATGGATTCAGAGGCGGCATAACATGTACAGATAATGACTTCACATTAAAACAGAACATTCAAAAGGAAGTTCACCTAATATTAATTTATCGACAAAAAGCATATGTAACTACGCCAATAAAATTATGGAAAGTTTCCCTTTGTTCCAATACTAGTGCAATGCTAATTGAGTAGCAAAATCACAAATAAAATCCATCCATAGTCTATCAGAGGAATTTCAGGTGACTAAAGGGCTTCGGTAAGGATGCAGCATCTCTTCAACACTCTTCAAGGTCTATATACCTAGAGCACTACATCTATGAGAAAGAATATGTCACGGAATGGGGATAGAACTAAATGACTATATGGTGTCTCACAGCTAATCATAAGAAAAAAATATTTCCTGTTTAAAGCGAATACAGGAAATCTTATTTTAGACATCAATAAAGAGATTGAGGTGTGTGAGGAATGTAACCTGGGTTCAGTGATCACCAGAGATGGAAAGGATGATAGAGAAATAAACAACAGAGTAATTCAGCCATAAAAAGTTATCAGATGGAGCAAAAAACAGAAAATATAACATATATGATGCATTAGTTAAAAGCATTTTTCTCTATGGGAGTGGATGTAAAACATGGAGGCTCACAGAAAGAAATAAAGAGTGATCGGATGTGATGAGAGGGGCCATGAGAATTTCACAGAGGGATAAGTTGAGAAATGATATGATATATTGTTTATCCTGATTACTCCTAGGTAGACCTCTCTGAAACTACAAGCTTCGAAGCATGTAACTTGTGCCAAGTTCGGAGTAAGCAGTTGTGTTCTGTGTAGGCTTTGTTACTGTGTCCTTACTCCACCTTAGGCACAGCACTGTTAATTTTGACCCAACAGTGAGAATGGTGGCCCCCTACCGAGACTAGAAATGAAGGCAATAAAAGACAGAAGGGAATAGGAGAACGATAGTGATATAGAACAAAGATATGGTATGGCCAAGGCCCAAGAGACATATATGGAGGGAATAAAATGTTCAATAATGAATGAAATCTTACAGAAGATGAAGGCTCATATAAGATAACGTCGTAAAGCGTTCTAACCGAATATATATATTTTTCATCAATTTATTTACTTGTGAAGCTGAAGCAGCAGAAATTTGCTGGTATCAGAGTCTTAATATAGAAAATAGTTTTCAAACAATAATCCTCAGATACAATCCAACAAATTCGATATTTTTGGTACGGTCTTTTTGGTTTGGCATTGAATTTTAGACATGGACACTTTGATATATTGGAGAATTCTGATCGACACATGTTCTGGCAAACATTTCTCTTAACTAATTTTTATTTCTAATATTGTGGTTACGCTTTCCCTAACTCAAATTCGAAATATGTCTGTGAACTCAATAAATTATTGTTTATTTTGTTACTTAATTTTGTTTGTTCTAGTTTTAATGTATTCATATTCAATATTAAAGTCAGTTGGTGTTTAGAAGTCCCAGTTGTAAATAAATTCAATAGATTTGTTTGGTAGTCCTTGAATTTTTTCAATATATTTTGAAGCATTCCCCACCAAGGAATTCAATACCTATACTCTGTTCAAATATAAGAGACATCAAAATAAACAAAGTCGCGCAGAGGAAGGATGGGCTTCCTTCAGGTAAAGACTTGCTTTCAGGGCTCCAGGGTCGGATCGAGGACCTAATTAGAAGGGATTTAGTGTAACAAAGAAATCCAAAGCATTCACTTGTAGTCAAATTTCATAACTCTCCTGTACCTACTATCGACATTCCGTTCTAAGCTTTAAGTACGATCCTGGCAGTCTTTTGGGGGCGTGAAAAGAATTGTAGAGAAGGCCGTTCGACCAATAAGATGTCAGTAATGCGCAAAACAAACCGATTTGGTTTATTTGTTTGCATTCTCTTATATTTGAACAGACTATAGTTGTTGTGCAAAGAAATCCAAGTTGTAAATAAAGTTAGTAGATTTGTTTTGTACTCGTTGAGTTTTTCAATCATATATTTTGGAGCTTTCTCCCAGCAAGTAATTCAATACCTAGTTGTTGGTGTAAAGAAGTCCAAGTTGTAAATGAAGTTAGTAGATTTGTTTTGTACTTGTTGAGTTTTTTCAATCATATGATTTGGAGCATTCCCTCAGCATGGAATTCAATATCTAAGCTGAGATTTTATAAGGTGTTATGAAGAAATGCTTTGGATAAATAATCCAACGAGTACAAACATCTCAACTTATTATCGATAGAGCTAAATATTTTTTCTCTTTCAGTGTAGAGTGATGTTGAAATTTCAATACTTTCAATTTTAGCTTAATCATTTTCATTAAGGTTTTGGTATTGTAGTTAGTACACAAGCAATGAGCACTCTTTCATGTTATTACTCCTCAGGAAGTGCTTGTAAGATTTACCTACTAAATAAATCTCAAATATATTCTAAATGAAAAAAGTGATCACTGAATTATCTGAAAAAAAAAATTAATTATTGCATATATTAAAAATCATGAATGGATATGTAGCGACAACAACTTTCAGTAGAGTTTAATATTGGAATGTTTTGGGAGCTACTCTTGCCCCACACCAATATATCATAGAACTTACCTAGGGTGAATAATGTTAATCCTACACACAAGAAAACTGCAGCAGTAAAATCAAGAGGACCATATTTCTTTCCTTGTATTAAAATACTTCCTGCCATAACAGGTATAAGTTTACAGCATTTAAATATTACTTGAGTGGGATAATTCAGATATCCTAATGAAGAATTAGAAAAGCCCATGGTGCCAAGTGTTAGAAGAGCTAACAAAAAGTATGACTTCAAAGGTATCCTGAAAGTTTTGACTTGTTATTCATTTAGTTTTCTTTTAATATTAACTGAATATTATTCAAGTAATTGTTCGTTATGAATACTATGAATAGCCGAAGTTGCATAAGAATTAGGTTTAACTTAAAAACCATGATTCAAACAATACAAATATCAACAAATGCAATATGAATGTGAACCAGAAGCCAAACTTGATCGAACAGAATTGTCCAACAATAAACTGGAAATTAAAGCAATTGTAGTTGCATTATGGAAAAATATCTCAAGTTGTTTATTATCTATAGTTCATATCCACATTCTGTCAATATTAATTTCGATGAATATCTTAATCCTTATTAGTTGATGAGTATATTCCTAAAATAGCTTTCATTTTCTGTTACATATTTTTCAATATAAATGAAATTACCTCCTAGACGTCAGTTTCTGTATTTTTGTTTCAGTGAAACCAAAAATGGTGTAAAATCCAAACTGAATTAGTGTTAAAAACCAACCATATGGCTGAAACCCGTTAATTGTGAATATTAGTTCTTGCATATATCCATAAAGTAAGAAGAAAAGGAATACAGCTAAGCTGCATAATGTGAATTGCACACTTTTTGAATAGTTACTTATGTTCAGACACAATATTTTTGGTTCATGTTCCTCTGGAGTGGGATTTAGTGGTAAGTTGCTCTTCACTGCCATAGTAATTGATCATAGAATAATTATGATATCTACCGTTGTGTTTCTGATGCAGAAAACTTGTCATATTTATTCACAAATAAATCTTAACATATTAAAAACATTCTTATATTTGAATTTTCCTGAAAAACATGATATTTACCACAGAACATATTTACTGACAACTCAACAAATACCATAGAGTAGTAAACTAGATAACCACAGAATTAGAGTTCTCCTTTTTTATATCTGTCATCACAAATTTTGTACAAGCAGGGGCGTCAATAATTTATTTCTCTATTTCAGTATCGTTATGAGTTCATTACAGTACTAAAAACAGTGCTGTAATGAATTCATTACAGCATCGTTTTCAGTAACATTTTTCGGTTTGTGGTTGTCAGCAATGACTTTCGATCCTTTTAAATTTCAGCAGACGTCAATTTTCGTATTTCCTAACATTCACACCAACTGCCAAAATACTAGTCACTAGGACAGTAGGACCTATAATTTGAATTTTTTTCGTTGAATTTCACAAAATTTGAGTGAAATAGAGAAAATATCGTCTAATACTCGTTGCAGAATGCAATTCCAATACTCATGCGTTCAAAAACTCGCTCCTTCGTCGCTCGTTTTCGAATTTCGCATTCGTATTGGTATAGGAGCCCATTCTGCAACTAGTTTTAGATTATGAATGAGCCAATCAAAACTGAAGCTGAGCTTTGGTAGCAATCCAGATCTGCGCCTGTGCGTCAATATTGAGAATAAAAATTATTTTCCCTATTTCAGTATCGTAATGAGTTCATTTGTTCATTACAGTACTAAAAAGTAAAAACAGTGTTGTAACGGATTCATTACAGAGTGCTGTAACGGATTCATTACAGCATCGTTTTCAGTAACATTTTTCGTTTTGTGGTTGTCAGCAATGACTTCCGATCCATTTAAATTTCAGCAGACGACCATATTGAACGAGATGATAGATAACCCAAAAAAATCCAACGTTGCCAGTTGTATCATCTACATTCACGGTCATGGCCTACTTCAGAAGACCGTGCTTCTGTCAAGTAGGTTAGGGCGCGAAATATTGATATTTTGAATTTGCCGCTATTTGAATATTATTGTAACCAGTGATATTCTATATTATCTATACTAAAATGCCTTTTATGTGCAAATTGATATTTTTCCTAGTTTCTTCAACGCAATAATTCCACTTCAAGCAAAAAACTCATGGGTACAAGTATTATTAAATCTCCGAATAATAATTTTTCTCTCAAAAGAGTACACGAAAGCTCGCCCTTTCCCATGATACTGTTGTATTTTCAGACGCTGAAAGACAAAAAAGTTAAGTCGTACCAAAATACGTCAGAATCTGACAATTTTTGGTCAGATTGAATTTTCATATTTTCAAAGGTTAATAAAAGCACTATGAATGTATAGATTTTATATTTTTCAAAAGTTTATAAAAGGACATTGAATGTAGTTTTTTTCAGGTTTGTGCGAAGTTAAATTCGAGTTATGGATCGAATTGAATAAATGGTACTCTACTTAAGGATGAAAAACATCATGTCCATTTTCTAATTGATATAACATTATAATTTATTATTCACCTTGAAATACTTCTGCCAGCTTGTTCATTCGCTGTATATGCTTTAAATTTTTAAGACTATATCTAGTCGACCATCCAGATTTAAAAGTGACGGAGTGGTGTTCTCCTCAATATAGATAAGGGTGATTTACAGAGCGACTTTTCTCTTTTGAAAAAACATAATGTGACAAATAAAAATCTCTCAATATTGCACACGTACGTGCGCATTGTTATTCTACTCCTAAATATTACATTTCAAATCAAAAGGATTTCTAGTTTTGAAAATACAGGAAAAGATTAATTTCAATTACCAATAATTCCGGAACCACCACAATCATTCTGCTTATTATTAAGGAACTCAACTGAGATGAGTCAGATGACCAAAATTTTCCATGGGAAAAAATTTAAAACCCCCATCTTATTTTCTACAAAAAAATTAGTGAATACGGACTGAAGGACGGCCGTCCGAAAACCGGCAAATTATGGAACCTGGAATTATTTTCCAGGGATGGATATCCAATCATTTTCGACCATTTTTGGCTTGAAAGTAGAAAACTACACACATTAAGCAAAGTGATAGCACATTTTAGCATAGAACAAGCGAACTGAAGAAGTATACAACAATCTTAAAAAATAACTTCAACAATATTGATGATCATTCAGTGGCTCAGCAGATATATAAAGGAATGAATCTTCACATGCATGACTCAAGTTTTCTTTTATGTTAATAGCTTCCTGTATTGTTGCTCTTTTCAGATCAGTTTTTGATTTCACATTTTTTTTTTTTGTAGAAGTAAATCTCATTTGGGATTCTATTAATCTTTTTTTTTTGGATGCATTTGTTGACTGAAATTTGTTATTAGAAAACTCTGAACAATGTGTTAAATTTCTTGCTATCATTAGGTGATAATGAATTTTATTATTTCATCATTGAAATGCTCGAAGTCTAAAGATTCAAATCTCAAAGCTAAATCTTTTATATCACAAATTTTTTTATTAGTGTATTTCAATTTTTTGTCAGTCAACGCTAACAACTCATCAGATATATTTTCCACAATCGAGTTAACTGCAGGTTTCACTTGTTTTGGAATTTGCATTAATACTAAGTGAATGTGTTCACATATTGCCTTTTTTTCCAAATGAAATTTTCATTCACATGAAAACATGTGAGCACATATTTCGCAAAACGAGCAAATTTGCTGACAGCACTTCATATCCAATAATCGAAGAATAGTATATGTCTGTTCCTGAAGAACATGGGTAAGTCGCTAGAAGACACATGTCGTTTCTGTCAAGAAGCCACTGAGACAGCCAAGCACTTGTTATGCGAATGTGAAGCTGTTCATCGGAAAAGACTACAACACCTTGGCTTCTGGTTTCTAAAGCCGGAACAAGTGATGGATGTAGCCCCCAGAAAGGTGATAAAGTTCATGGAGACACTATTGCCTGACTGGTAAACAGCGCGGGGATGCACAATAGATCTTTAGGTCAAGGTGCTTGCGAGTTCAGATGATCTTCCGCCCCTCCTCTAATCTAATCTAATCTAAAATATGTCTGTTGATTTTTTGAAACATTCCAACTTCCATTATAATTATTGGTTGTGATAATATAATCATAGGCGGATTTAGGGGGGGGGCACGGGGGCACGTGCCCCCCCCCCAGACGGTAGTATACTCTTAATTTTACTTTATAGATACATACTTTTTTGCTCATCCGCCCCTTGTGCCCCCCCCCCCCACTGCCCTTGTGCCCCCCCCTGGAAAAAATTCTGGATCCGCCCCTGAATATAATCATCGGTATGTCTGAGCTTCCATATGATTTTGAGACATTAATTTTGTTTGTTTTGTATGTTCACCTTTACTTAATCTAATAATTCTTTTTACAGGTTTGTCTCTTACATACTTCAACACTGCATTCAATCCTTTATCAAGCCGTGTTACAGTTTTCCTTTCTAAGTAGAAATATTTAATGACCTTATGCATTGACTCCAAGTGCATATTTGTATTAATTCCTGCTTCTGCTCTGTAACAGTATGCCCATTTCTTGAAATTGTGACTATATAATTATGTTTGAAATATTCTCCCAAAACTTCTAGGGTTTTCGTTGTTGCACATGTAAGCCAAAGCATTAGTCATAGCAGAATTGAACTGTGTCAAAACTGTCAAAGGTGTTTCTTAATTTTTAAAATCTTGTACATTTCTGTACGCTTCCCATGCTTCGAAGCTTGTACGAGTTCGGAGAAGCAGTTGTGTTCTGTGTAGGCTTTGTTACTAACCATTTGTATTCTGGAATACATGAGATTCCATCTCAAAATTCATTAAGTGATCATTATGTAGATGTTGCATTAGATTTCTGTTGTTTGAAAATGTGTTATTGCAGTTTGGTTCAAGACAACATCAGCTACCCCAAACACTATCCTTTCCATAAGATAATGGTTCTGCAGTTTGCTTGTGCACTTCGTTGATATGTCGCTTGTGGTTGGATTTATTGCTGAAAACTTTTACACAAAATTTGCACATAAAAGGCATTTTAGTATAGATAATATAGAATATCACTGGTTACAATAAAAAAAAAATAGCGGTAAATTCAAAATGTCAAATTTTCGCGCCATAACCTAATTGACAGAAGATACGGGTGAATGTAGATGACACAACTGGCAACGTTGGATTTTTTTGGGTTATCTATCATCTCGTCCATATTGACCATATTCATCAGCTATCGGTTGCAGCTTTTTGAGTATCTTTGGGTTGGTACAGGGGAATGAAACTCGAGTACAAATTTGAGAAGCAGTTTGTGATTGGTTGCCACCTAACATGGCCGCCAAGCATGCGCAGAACTTGTAGTGCTGGTGGCCGGTGCCAACTGTCAGTCAGTTTTTGTTTACTTTTGCCTGGTGATGAATATGTGATTTGATTAAGTTTGATTTTAATATATCTAAAGTGAAATAATTATTTGTTCAAGAACCTGGATATAAGATTCGAAAAAAAGCAATTAAACAAATTATGTACTTCAGATCTCTTGGGCCCCCTATTGTAATCGAAGATTGAAAACCTCCGAAATTTAATTCAAAGAATGTTTGCGATGTATGCAGGTAAGTAGCCAGGTAAGTATTTATCCATACATAGTTAATATTATTGGTAAAAGTATCGTTCCTACCCTAGTTGACTGTTTTCTTAGTTTAATTTTATGCTTCTGATTCCTCAAATATGTCTGGAAGTACAGTGAAGTCGTCATCTGCTTTTAAGATTTCTTATTCTTGTAAATATCCGTCCTGCAATAGTGTCTTCAGAAGAAATTTACCGCCTGGTGAAAAAAATAAAAATTTCTTTTATTTTCCCAGAGATCCCTCATGTAGAGAAACTTCAGTAACATTCAAAATTCCAAATGAATCGATATAACGCACCAGGTGGACAATTATCATCACTTTTTATTCTCAGAAGGGTTGCCTACTAATCTCTGTGCATTCCCAACCACTAATACCAACCAACTGTCTAGTAATAGTATTCAGAAATCTCCACAAACCACTAAATTTCTATTAGTAGTGGCCTATCTTACAATGTTTGGGATCAGAAAATATTAGGATTTGAAGATTTGGGTTCCTTGGGTCGAACATCTAACCCAGCAAATCATGCTCTGGTTTTTATGATAAGGGGCATCAAAAAAAATTTCAAAATTCCTGTTGCATATTATTTCTCCAAAGATAGTGTGAAATCCTGTAATTTAAAACTTCTAATAGTAGAAATAATTGAGGAATTACAAGCACTAGGATTGAAAATTATAGCAACAGTTTGTGACCAAGGCAGTACGAATAAAACTGCCTTGAATTCCTTAGTTTCAGATACCACTGATGAAAAACCTTCACCCTTCCACTTTGTGGTAAATGGACAGCGAGTTTTCACAGTATTTGATGTTCCTCATCTTTTAAAGTGTACTCGTAACTCAATTATTAATGGAAAATTAGAGTTTGAGAAAGGGAAGTTTGCTTGTATGGACCATATAAAGCAAGCATTTCTTCTCGATAATTCTAATAGGTTGTATAGATGCTGCACTAAATTGACAGAAAATTATTTTAATTTTTCAGATTCCTACATGAAGATGAAGGTGAAAGTGGCTGCCCAACAACTAAGTCACTCTGTAGCAGCAGCAATAGAGACATTCTGTGCATCAGGATAAAGAAATTAAAGCTCCCCATTCTGGACACCTTAGAAAACGCCGAATAATACATGAGAGCAGGATAAATAATCAATGAATCAATTGTTTCTTGTATACTCATTGTTTGTATGTGTACATATTCTTTCCCATTAGTAGAGCCAAAGTGATATTGCTAACAGACTGTGATACCGTGTGATTTTCATACATTTATTCAAAGATTATGTTTGTTTTCCTGTTACTGTTTGAAGTGTTCTTTGCTTGTGTACATAAATAGGAACTTCTTTTGAATGTTATATTTACAAAATAATATTTCTATTGGACACTGTGATATCTTGTAGCATAGCATAATTTCCTAATTCGAAGAATTTTTTTTATTTTGTTACTGTTTGCATGTTGCATGTTTATATGTTGCAAATATGAATGAATCGTTTCTTTCATAACTTGTTTTTTCAATATTTTTCGACTCTGTGATATCTTGTGATATAGTTATCAATTTGATGATTTTATTTATATTTCTAGTTACCGTTTGCTTTTTTTTAGTGTATATAAGCATGAATTCCTTTTTTATTACCTCTAAAATGTTTTTTTTTTGGCGACTGAGCTTTTGGACTGTGATATTATGTTAATGTTCATTTTGTGCAATATTAAAATGATATTTTTTTTTCAATTCTATTTCCAAAGTGTCTCAGGTTGTCATTAATTCAAAAACTAATGTTATGTTGTATATTTGCAAATATTCATTATTTTATACAAGCCTCCTGTTTCTGAAAAAACGACAATGATTTTATTCATAAAGCAGGCAGCTGACATAAATTTCACTAAAATGTGCGACAAGTTATTAAATTAAATAATTATAATAATTTAAAGGTTTTCACAAGTATTGTAATAATAATTTTTATTCTGCTGTGTTCTCGTCCATGTAGGTGTTTATTACTCATGTTGAAAATAACATTCATTTAATAAATTGATTGATCAACATTCTTGTTTTCATAATTTCCCGCTTTCATTCAAGTGTAAACAAACAGAAGAGATCCAAATCATATTTGAATATTCCCGCCTTACCCCCTCTACTTAGCCACCTAACATGGCGGCCAATTTTGTTGCCATCGTTTAGTAGGGAGTTTGCATTTCTTATATTTGGTGTTCTGTGGGTTGGTACCAATGTGTTATCAATGTCATTGGTCGCGTTCATCCGACTAAGTAGCTACCGCTCCTTCAAACGTCAAAACCTAATGATTTTTTCGATCCGTTGTGTCAAATTAGTTAGTAATTTTGACACAACGAATCGAAAAAATCATATGGTCATTACTCATTATTTATATTTACAATTTTTGAAGTTTTGAACGTGCTATTTATTTTGAATTTTTGGAAGAGAACAGACATGGAGAAATTCATCTCAAAAAAACACATTCCCATTATTTTCAGGTATCCGTGGGTGGATAGCTCCAAGGATCTTTTCATAGAGGAAATTGATTTCGATGAGAGCCTATGGGTAGACCAGAGTTTACCCATTCTGACGAAATTTTATTTCGATAATTTTGAAAAGACCTTGGAAATGCTCAGCTCACCAACTTTGTGAAAATATTGAAACTGGTACCTGATTATATAACTTTATAGCGGTAAAAAATAATGTTATTTTTGGATTTGAATCCGTACTACCTTTTGATTATATATGTACCTATTAATATATATGATGGAAGTATCTGTGGTTTTTTATACATACTCAATACTGAACTAGTGTTTTGGAAGGAAGTCTGTTAGTTTACTTTGGACAGAGGTTTTTCTATATGACTTCTGTCAGATAATTCGTTCCTTGCAGCAATGTTGTTATCGACACTTGAAATCATCAAAATAGTGTTGTTTGCTGCTGCATCACAAACCTTCGTGACAGTGGATCTCTACAAAAACTTGCTTGTAATGGACTTTTTCAGTCCACTACAGGCAAGTCCATCTTGTCCAAAGATTTTACATTGTTTTAATTCAGGACTTGGAAATTGGTTCATTACATGGGAGTTTCCATTATATGAGAGTTCATTATAAGTGGACTATAATGACTATATATCAACATTATCTGCACATTCATAGGGAATGGACATTTAGAAATGAAAACAATTATTGAAATTAAATACTTTTATATTACTTATATACTTCTTCGATCTAGAAGGGGTGCGAATATGTCTGGCTTTGATTATTGTAATCAGATGGTTTCTGGATTCTTATTTCTGTGGCATCTAATATAATTCATGTACTCGAATAGAGAATGTAACCATTTTGTAGCAAGTGCTTTATCCTTTGGAAACCTATGGAATTTCAATTTGGAATCTTTGGCCGAGCTACGGCTTTGTCAGTGCTCCACACAACATTTCCAGCCACTTCTAACAATATTGGGGTTGCTGAAATACAGATCATGAACCCAATTGAGGATTACTGTACTCCTTGACATGCTGGATGTACTCAAAATATACCTACACCTTTTTAGAATTCATTTTTACCAAAAATTCAAAATAAATAGCACGTTCAAAACTTCAAAAATTGTAAATATAATGAGTAATGACGTTTGACATTAAACAATGACATTGATAACACATTGGTACCAACCCAAAGGTGCTCAAAAAGATGCAACCGATAGCTGATGAATTAAGGTCCATTCATATTTACCGACACCGCACGTGGCAGGCACGGACCAGCACAGACAGTGAACAGACAAGAGTATTCATATTTACCAGCAGGTATATTGCCAGCACCTAGCGTGGCAGACACCAACAAGGTCTTACGTAACCTTAGGTCAATATATGTTGGTGTCTTCCGCGCTTATGGTAACACCTTTTTAACAGGTGCTGTAATGTATTCGCTATATTTCACAATTTGTCGATAGAAGAACTAGCTGTAATGGCAATTCTTTCACAAGATGAATCGAGTTCCATGGAAGAACAGCCGAGAAAAAGAAGGCTTACTGTACATCCCATAAAATAGAGGGATAATTTTACACACAAGGAACTCGTGGATGATGAAGATAGATTTTTCAATTATTTTAGAATGAGCAGATATGAATTTGAAACTATTGTTTGTGAAATAACTCCAGTCATATCTACAATCTTTATCGCTACGAGAAAAATTAACTGTCTGTTTGAGGTGCCTAGTTTTTATTTTTGGAATAAAAAATAGAAATTATATAAATATCAATTTTTTATTGTTCTAAAAAATAGAAATTATATAAATATCAATTTTTTATTTTTATTGAATTCTTTCTTATCTCGTACTCATAGTACTTTTGCAATTTCCTTCCATGTGTCATCTATTTTTATTGTTATCACCTACGATCGCTCATATCATACAGAAAATAATAATTTCGAACTAATTCAATTAAATTCTCGTTATTCAGTATTCTTACGACCTAAAATATACCTCCTTTACGCTTGCAGTCTGTCCGTTCCTATATGTACACTCGACTGCTGAGGCTGAGCGATGTTTTGATTTTGAATTTAACACCACACAGGCATGCAGAGTCATCGGCGACAAGTACCAGCGCAGACAAAACATTCTCGTCGAGAATGTCTTTCGCTGCTGGCCCGTGCCCGCCCGGCCACGCTACGTTCATACGCGGTAAATATGAATACGCCCATAAGAAATGTAAGAAATCATATTTCTTCGTCTGTGCTGGTCCGTGTCTGCCACGTGCGGTGTCGGTAAATATGAATGGACCTTAAGGGAATCCAACGACCTGTCAAATATTTTTTTGAGGTTAGCTGGTGGTCAAACAAACCAAGTTTAGCTTTGTCCATGTAGACATTAAAACCGTTTATTTGCTTGAAAAATTGTTTTATATGGAAATTTTTTCGATATTTCTAGTCAATCTTACTCTTAGGAATATCAGACCAGTGAAAATTATTTAAATTAAGTGCATTTTCAATAAAAAATGCCATAAATGTGTGCCAAAGTCGGATGTGCAAGTCGTTCAAATTATGAGGATTTTCTTGAATATTTTGGAACACCCAGTGTGTGTAACTTGGTGTATTATAGACATATTAAGTGACTTATCAGGAAACAAAAGGAAATTGGGTCAGCAGTCATCAAGACTTGACGATATCGAAGATAAGAAACTAAAGTGAATGTGTCTTCGTAGACACTGAAATAAGCAGTATTCAGTTCATGTAAAATGTAAAACTGATGAATATTTAAATTTATATCATATAAAAGGATAAAGAAGTTACAGGGACAGAGCTCTGATTAATATTCCTTCTCCAATACTTTCTCTTCAATCTCTTCAGGCTCCAAATACTAAAAGTTGTAATCATATGATTGAGTGAAATTTTCTTCGTCAGTGATACTTCAGGATACTTTTTGATATTAGAAATCAAAAACTCACTCGTTCACTCATGAAATGCATATAAGATAATAAAATTCCTCATATTTACTGCAAGCCAGCGACCTGTCAGAAAATTTATAGGTTATCTGGAGGCAGGGCGCCACGTGGTTTGGATTGCCTAATATGGTCAATTCACCGTCGCCATATTGTTGTGCGACAATACCAACTACCCAGTGTTTACAACGGAGAAATATTGAGTTTAGAGAGTTGAAGTGCTGCCATGAACGTAAACGTTAACGTAATAATTGACATCTACGCACGCGCATTCGTCAGGTTTTTACGTTAACGTAGAAAATGAGTTTACGGGTCTACGTAACCAAACGTTCTCTCACGGATACGTTAAAAAGGAACGTACGTAAACCGAAGAATATACGAATGATACCGATAAGTTCCGAATGGCCGAATTTTGAATTCGAAGTAGATATCCATAACCTGGAAAATTCATGAAGAAGTTGTTTCATTTCAGATTAGTTTTTTTATTTATTTTATACCTATTTAAGAAATGACTGAAACGTTTCTGTGATTATAATGTTTGTGGTAATACTACTGTGATTATAATTGATCTCATATGAATGGTAGTGATACTAGGACTTTCACTTTTCTTTGTAATATATTATATTTGTTATTAGATTATATTCAGTTGGAAAATGCATGAAGAAGTTACTAAATATTTGTTTTCGTTTTATTTCAGATTAGTTTTTTTATTTATTTTATATTTGAGAAATGACTGAAACGCTACTAACTGTGATTATGTTTGTGGTAATATTACTTTGATTGTGGTAGTGATGTGAACTAGGACTTTCACTTTTTTTTAATATATATTTGTTATTAGAATACATTCAGTTGGAAAATTAATAAAGAAGTTACTAAATATTTGTTTTTGTTTTATTCCAGATCAGTTTTATTTATTTATTTTATTTATATATTATGTAAAGACAAAAAAAAAACTCTTCTAGTAGTTTAAACTTTTTTTATTAGGTATATAAGTATCATCAGAACATTCAATTCCCTAAATAATGTTCGAGCTGTGGAGGTTCCATGTTGAAGTATGTACCGGTCTGGCTTCCATATAAACAGGTATGGCAATTTGTCAAAATCATGCATTTTTGTACATGGTGCCAATTTCCTGCAGTAAAAGCTTCTGATTTTTCTTAAAATCCACAAAAGCAAATTCATGAACTATTTTTTGGAATCCCCATTCTACAGCAATTCTCAAACTACTCATAGTTGTATTAAAAATTTGACGGTCTGGGTGTCCTACTATTTCTAGTTCTGTATATGGCCTCAATAGTAATTCCCTCAAGCCATAGTCTTTGTCTCCATAAATGACATACTTCTGGTTGCCAAATATTGTATACTAGAGAAGTTCTTCATAAAGTCTTGACTCCCTTAGCATTCCTGCATCATGTCTGCGACCAGGATAAGCACCTTTCAGACTAATGATAATTCCATTAGGGCATAAAACTGATTGGTATTTCACACAATGAACTTTTTTGTATCTGGAGTAATACTCCTCTTGATTATCTGTTGGCCTACAAATCGGTCTGATAGTGCCATCTATGAAGCCCCAACAATTGTTCATGGGAGCACCTTTTTCCATTATTGCCTGAAAGTGATGAGAGTATCAAATTATATAAATTTATAAACTGAAATTTTTTGTATAATTTAATAATTTATAATTTGCTAAAATAATTCATAGAAATAAAATGGGTGTTGGCTATATGGCTATTTTTCGGTTCATAACACATTCAGGTTTTCTGTTTGTTTTATTTAATGTTTTTTATACATCGTTTCGTTCAAAATTAATGTATTTTTAGAATGTGAATTCACAAGCACCTGTAAATGATCTAAAGGACCTACACATGACAATATCATTTTTATAAGAATATCACATACCTCTGAATATGCTCTCAACTTGGCTTCATTCAACCATGGCACATTTCCAAGGTTTTCCAATAAATGGCTTTTGTTATTGCATATGACCATCATGACACTGTTAATAATGCTGGAGATACTCTTATAACTGTAACCAAATATGCATTCCAAATCTATGAGGCGATTAGGCTGTGTTGCCAATCGGCGGACTTTTGTCCGATTTGCGTACCTTTTTTGCTCTCGCGTACCTTTTTCGGATCTTGAAATATTTCGGACTTTTTCGGATCTTGAAGTATTTCGGGGAAGCAGATGTTGAAAACTCATTAAAGCTTTGTAGTTGCGTTTGCGTTTCTCATTTATTTGATATTTTTTTATTGCAAGAGAAACGTGAATAAGATAGACCACTTAAGGGTCGTTTATACTGGCCCTTAACCTATGCCCTTAAAATTGTTGTCTTTAAACAATGGTAAGGGAATAAGTTAAAATTCGAGTATAAACCATAGCATGAAATTTTTATGTTTCAACTCTTAGGGTGAGGGAAAAGTTTAAGTTACGGGCCAGTATAAACAACCCTTTAGACCACTGCAAAATCCAAACAAAGACTTTTTTCATGCAGTGACCGGTCGAAAATAAATTCTCAGTATTAATTAAAAATGGACAAGGCTCATTACCACTACCACTAGAGGGCAGCATATTCGCAGCTCGATAAAGCTACAGTGACTCTATTAAAATTAATAGAGTTATTAGTAGAAAAAGCTAGTGCAGACTCATCACATTGAAAAAATAATTGAAATAGAATAGTAGAAAAGTGTGTTTTTTGTCTTCTGCATTGGTCGAACAACGAGCGTATCTTTTTCGGACATAATTACGGAAGCGTCGGACTTTTGCGGATCTTTTGACAGATATTTCGGACTTTCCGGTGAATTGCCATTGGCAACACTGCGGATTAGGATATGATATGCAAACCTTCTTAAGAGTATGCATAAACCATCCACATCTAGAAAATAATAAGGATGTTAAAACATTGTTATTGAACCTATAAAAAGAACATACTATTCAATGTAATGTTGTTTTCCGTCGTTATAGTTTCCGGAAGGCCTAATGCAATTGCAAGGCGAGGAATATGGTATTTTTCAAAGCGAAACCAATTTTTTGCCTCGGTATTGGATACATTGTCCAGAGTGAATCGTCCATAAAGCACTGCTCGATTCCCAACAGGATCATTGTTGAATATATGTAGCAGGATTGTCATCCTCGAAATCTGAAATCTGAATCCCCAAGTTGCGCTGCATCAAGAATACCTTCCATCTGGAATTAAATTTTCTGAAATAGAGCCTAATTGAACATGTATAACGACGTGCTTACCATAAAATGTAGCTTCTATTTTCAGTAGAATTTCAACAAATTCAATTCTAAAATTTTATTATTTCGTTGACACAAAACAAAATACAGTAAATACCACAGAACATCTAAATACACTCAAATTTATAGGTTAGGGTTGTTAACGGTTGACAATATTTGTGTTCTGTGGTTGACATAACGTTAACGTTCATCAACCACGCATACACTTCAACTCAAATTTCACTCAATCCGTAAACCAGACGTAAACGTTATATTTCCTACGTTAACGTGTACGTAAAGCCTTACGTATCGTGCGCACTTCAACTCTCTTTTATCAAAAATACTATCAGATTTTGAGTATCGTATGTGGTATGAGAGGTTATATAAAATTGGTGGTAAACTTTGGTTAAGTATTTTGTGATAAAATCCAGGAAATATGGGTAGATATCAGTATAGGGGAGGCCATGGTTGTTGTGTCAGTAATTAATCGGCAATAAGACATCTTATTCGGCAAGAAATAGATCTAAAAATAAAAAACTGACATCAAAATATTTCCATTTAAACTTTCGCGGTCCTAAGAAATTAGTGACTTTCGTTATTCGATGTTAGAACACTGGGTAGTTGGTATTGTCGCACAACAGTATGGCGACGGTGAATATGGTCAATTTGGAAATTAATGTAAATTTTCGTATTTCTAACTTTCATACCAACTACCAAGATACAATATGAAAGTCACTAGGACCTATAATTTGAATTTTTTCATTGATTCAAAATTCGAGTGAAATAGAGAAAATATCGTCTTATACTCGTTGCAGAATGCAATTCCAATACTCATGCGTTCGAAAACTCGCTCGTTTTCGAATTTCGCATTCGTATTGGAATAGGAGCCCATTATGCAACTAGTTTTAGAATATACTATTCCAATTCTGTGTCTCTCCGACACATGTCGTGAATCGTATGTCATTCATAACTTCATGTGAATAATACTCAAAGATATGTGTAGAATATCTTTGATAATACTTTCAATCATAACCTCACAATTTCATGTGAAATGTTTCAATCGCTTTATTTCGTTTTCTTCAAGTCCTAAATATAGCATTCATAAATTATATATCTATTCATATTCTGAAATTGAACTGAAAGAATTTAAATGACATATTTTCATTCTCGATATCTATTTTCTTCTTTCAGAACACAGAATAGAAGAAGTGCAACCCAGGGGGATGAAGCGCTAGTAGGTAAGACCGGCAACACGATCCATAATACACATACGTCCTTTCCACTTTTAAATGGCTGCCGAATCGTATGATGTAGATACGACAAACGTTGAAGTGGATTGAAATGACAATTTTGACGTATGAATAAAATAAGTGGAGTGATGTAAACAAGTGGAGTGGAGAATTAAATGGAAAGAAATTGCATAAATTTCGATCTAGGGATTGAGAGGAAATTATCGAATTATTCTTTTTCAGGTTTATTCTCTTCTCACAACTCGTAACGATATTATAACAAGTCGGAATTTTTATTTTTGATGAATGATTGTCTTGATTAATTTTCTCTAGAACCTCCAGAACATAATCAGTTATAGAGAATTCTATTTGAACGGTGAGTTGTAGCTCTAATATTTTCTGATTGAGAATTTAATTGCAATACAAAGTCTCTGTTTGAAATTTTGTTGGATCATGCTCTTATAAGTTAACTGACTCGAAATATAATGATCTGCAAATTCTGTTTATTTGAAGTCTGTATCTTATCCAGATATCCATAAATGTTCAAAGATATGCACTAACTATGTAGAATCATTCTCAGTTAAAAAAAGAACTGGCATATTATATTAAGTAATCGAATCTTCAATCATGCTTTGATGATCAGCGTTATTGATGATAACATTACCTAACTGAATGCCTCTCTCAGATATTGGTTTCTCTGAAATTTTGGTTTGTTTTTATTGTCATCAATGAACGTTACCTGGTAGTAAGAAAAAACAAAAATGTCTGTTTATTTTTTGAGAAGATACAAATCCACCTGACGATGACTTCCTGTATAGAAACGATGAAAATGAGATCCCTAAACAGTTGTGAGGAATCATTGTGATAAATAATAACGTCAGAGAAGATATATTTCGAAGTTTCCAATGAATATGTTCAAATGTAAACATAAAACAATTTTGTGAAGCTAAATAAATGGATTTTATGATAGCTCAGTTTTATTCGAAATAACAAAGAACATTTCACTTCCCATGAATTTTCGTTACTTTTTAAGTCAACGAAAACCATTGGAAGTGAAAATTTGCAAAACAAAATCAAAATTCAAATAAGGCTCAAAAGCCAAAACTTTTCAAGTCGGTAAAGAAGGTTTCTGTATTATCTTCAATTCTCCACTTTTAAATGGCGGCTCAAAGCCATTTCTGTGGTTTTAACTGTCATTGGTGTTGCCATCGTTTAGTAGGGAGGTAGCATTTCTTTTATTAGATGTTCTGTGGTGCAACCTGCCCACTAATCTTTGGCAACGGCAGTGACGTTTCTGCAGCGGTCATAGACTACATAAATAAGGCTACAAATATTCTATGACAGTTTGACAGATGTCGACGATTCCATTCCTTGAAGGGGAGGTCGCTGAATGATTTCTTATTCTTCAATATTGTTCCAATAGACGCCACAATAATTTTATAACCTTCCCCTGAAGAAAAAATTACCATATTCTTATTAATTTTCAAATACTTGAAATTAGGTACTTTGTACCATATTATTAATTTTCTTTTGATTAATTTTATTTCCACTTAAATTAATATAATTATGAAAAAATTCAATATGGAAAATATAAATATCTTTATTTCGAATAAGAACAGGTGTATTACAAATTATTCATTCTACAATCTAGGCAACTTCATTAAGCAATTTCAGTCGGCATTGACAAATTAATGTTTCACTTCTCTATAAGCGATTTCGAATGGCTTTTGCGGTTGGTTCATGGTTGACCGGTCGGTTCATAGACGATGACGTCGGACCTCCGGTTGGTTCCGACCCATTCGAATTCTTCCTTAACGAAACGGTTGGTTGATCGGCGAGCTGTCAAGTTTCAAGTTCAATTCAAATTGACAATTTGCTCATAACACTATTCGAATTCGATACAGTCTCGTTATATTATTGTTAATTAAATATGCTTAAACGCAAGGCAGTTGCAGCACTCCTATTATTAGATGAATTGGATGATGCCGATTCATCGAATTTAAAAAAAAATGTTATTATTGACAGATAATACAAGTGCGAATATCTCTTATATGGCCGTAAAAACCTTATTTAAAGAGAAGCACACGAGGATTTTTTCATCAATCTTGAAACCCACAGCATTCAGAGATTCCGACATAATCACTTAATTAATTTAATAGAAGGCGAACACTCAAAAATTTCCAAAACTCTAATTTATTTTAATCTTAAACAAATAATAAACACAAAAATTTTTGAAGTTACAAAACAAATTTATTTATGGCCGATGGCGGGAGATTGTAGAATAAAAAGAGATAGAACCATGAACCAGAGATCGAACCGTGCTGCAGAGCACGGTTCGAGTTTCGGTTAACCAACCCTGAAACAGCTGATTTATTACGTCATCAATTCATAAACCAACCAAAAACCAATATCAATCGAAAGCGGTTGGTCCATAAATGACGGACCAATTCATGAACCAACCAAGAACCAACATCATTCGAAATCGCTTTATATGAATATTTAATGTACGTATTTGTTCATTAGTGTTTAACCAAGACATGTTGATTAATTCAATAAAATGATGATAAAAATGAATATTCCTCTAATGATATTCGAAACACTTGCAGAATAAAACTTTCAAAGAAGCATCAACTTTTAAATTTGTTTATTTGCAGTTCTCACCTATATCTTCATTACCCTGCAAAATGATCATATCGAAAGGTCTTCTTATGTCCTTTGAATCCTATGAAAATAAATTCCATTATGGATTTTCAATGTACTTGATTATATAATAATAATTACCAGAAATGAATTCGAATAGGCTTTAATATCATGCTCTCATTACTGATTTATTGTATTATTGTCATCCTCCCAAAATTTGTATGTTGTTCATCAGTTCCTGCAAAAATCAATATCGTTATAGACGTATTGGTAACATGACATATTACCTTAAGAATAATACAACAGTAATTTTGTATTAAGATTCACTTTAATTCTTCATCATTAACTTAAATTTGTCTCATCTCTGAAACTTCTTCGACATCACCACTTTAATCAATTTACAAATGGAAATGGCCGACCGCTGACAAGTCACTTGTCAAGTGGCATTTGTCAGTACCAACTCATCAAAGACATACGATTCTGAATTAGAGTGCGAGGGAGATATGTTTTCTCTCAACATTTGCTTTAAGTGGCACCGTATGTCTTAGTATATCCGTGTTGCCTGACTTTGAACTGGCGCTTCACCCCCCTGTTTCAGAATAAAGATAACCTCTACCGTAGCCTACGTAATCTAGATTACGTAGGCTACGCCTCTACATTTCTCGCAATTTTTGAATTTACAGTTGGCGCAAGCGCACAACTCAACTCTTACCACAGATTTGGCTTCAGTTCAGTTTGTGGATGTGAAAACTGAAAAGCAGGGGTATAATCCATATCGATGTTATTAGATATGTACATATATGATTATTGATAGTACGGGTGTAGATGAAATACATTACACCAATCTAAATTGAAATGTCATATGGTGTAATCTTTAAAATGTAATACATATCTAGGAATACAAAATTTGAGTTGAATATCTTGTGAAGTGCTAGATGAAGAAAATTGAAATATGTATGTACATTCAAATTCCAACACCCTGCATCTCGAAAACGAAACGTTTGCCATCTCAAGTTTATGGGACTTTTTTCTTAAAATTATGGAACACCTTGTATGAAATATGGTACCTATTTAAGTTTTAGGAATTACCAATTTCATATTATATGCTGAATTCCTAAGATGTCTAAAAACATCTGATGAATACCTATACAGGGTGATTGGCTTAAGTGTTTCATTAGACGTATTCGAGGAAGGAATTTTGATATAAATTTAATTTTCTGTAGTTTTGTTTTAGAGTAGGTACCTACATGAACTTAAGTTGTAAAATATTTTCTCTATTTCAGTATCGTAAAGAGTTCATTACAGTACTAAAAACAGTGCTGTAATGAATTCATTACAGCATCGTTTTCAGTAACATTTTTCGTTTTGTGGTTGTCAGCAATGACTTCCGATCCTTTTAAATTTCAGCAGACGTCAATAGACGAGTCCCTTCATGCTGGCCAACTGTTTGAAAATACCTGAAAATCACTTCCCTTTTTTTCGCAATGATTCAACTCTTACCTGGAAGCTTTAATCCCAATGAGTGTATCCTGAAAATATTAGATGTCACGAAGGTCTTCATCAAAAGCTATAAATTTTTGTTTTCTTATGTTTTCATTAATGGAAATCTATGACTTTCCAACCTAGAAAACGACTTGTTTATATGTTTACTTGCTCCTAAGCTGTTTTCACTGACTTAGAAATTAGAATATCAATGGCTGTTTCAGGTATTCTTGAGGGATATGATCCTCGTAATTCGAGGTACTGAGCTGTGACTTCATCTTTCTGTAAGATGGAATTCAGAAAAGGTGAAGTAGGTATCTATCTGCACGAAAAGATTTTTATGTTTCAATCCTCATGATATATTTGAATTTTAGGCCAGTAGATGATTATATAACAATGTAAGCAAAGTACTAGTACTGGAAAAAACTGTTCTAAATTGCTCTTCAAGGAAAAGTAAAAACACGGGTGTTCGTTTTGATAAATTTCCTGAGAAAGATGCCTCAACACCGAATATCACTAATGCCTTTGGCATATTGCATAAATTGGACTGGAGAAAAGCATGGATACACAAACTATGGATGGGAACCTTGCTGCAAAGAATATAGGAGTTTGTTCCCTTCACGTGGACGATTATGTCTAGTTAATTTCAGATTTATATCCAGATTGAAAAATCCATAAATAAATTGCTCCAGAGAGATTAGTTTTAGTATTAATATATAATATATATATAATGTTTGTGAAGTAGCCATTTTTAAGGGAGTTTCTCAATCAACTGCGAACAATATTTTTAGTGAATATATTGTCTGTATTTATTATTTTGAGATGTGGTATACACTGGCCAAGTTCTGATGTTCAATTGATGAATTTACCACTTAACATATTAAGAATATACTATGATTTCAAAGTGATACTTCATTATAATGATTTTCCAGTACAATGATCCTAATTTCTCATGTGGCATCAGAACTTATTCACATCCAGATCATAGTCTATGGAAGTTGTAAATACTTTTGGTTTGTTATTCTGTAGTAAGTTTCCATGCAAATAAAGAACATTAAAAACAACCATTTATTTCCCTAATTTCCTTTGAATTCCTCGTAGAATTTCTATCCAAATAGAAGCGAAAACCCAATTAAGCACCTATATTTAATAAACTCCACAATACAGGGTTAATAATACATTAATTCACTGAAAGTCTTCCTATGATCTCTACGAATTCAAAGAAAACACCTATAATAATCAGTTTTACATCTTGCAACAGGTCTTTATACGAGTGCTCCTTCTTCGGAAATTAATGAAATTTGAATTTGATATTTCTGCAGTATCTTGCATCATTTTTACACTGTTAATAGAAACATCTCATTCATCAGAAAAGTTATAAAAAACAAACTCAAGCGAAATCCTCATTTGATTCGAAAAATTCAAATTCTCCATTCAAATATTTTGGTGGGGATATTTATTTTCCATTGATGAAACCCTAAGAAAACAAAAATGTATAGCTTTTGATGAAGACCTTCGTGACATCTAATATTTTCAGGATACACTTATAAGGATTAAAGCTTTCAGGTAAGAGTTGATTCATTGCGAAAAAAAGGGAAGTGATTTTCAGGCATTTTTAAACAGTTGGCCAGCATGAAGGGACTCGTCTATTTAGAAACGTCAATTTTCGTATTTCCTAACATTCACACCAACTGCCAAGATACAATATGAAAGTCACTAGGACCTATAATTTGAATTTTTTCGTTGAATTTCACAAAATTTGAGTGAAATAGAGAAAATATCGTCTAATACTCGTTGCAGAATGCAATTCCAATACTCATGCGTTCAAAAACTCGCTCCTTCGTCGCTCGTTTTCGAATTTCGCATTCGTATTGGAATAGGAGCCCATTCTGCAACTAGTTTTAGAATATACTATTCAAGCGGAATCTATTTCTGGTTCTACCGGAATCGAATGCAAACTTCGTTGTTACAAAAGGAACACCTGTATATTTATGCATATTCGAATTCTTCGTTTAATTCTGCACTGATTTGATGTATGATATGCGCAACCACTTCAAGCGATTGTTGAGTTAAGGCCGAGAAAACAAGCTTTTGTGTGTAGATGTAGAAGCAGTTGTAGCCTGATTGTCAAATTTCTTAACAGAAATGCCTCACAAATTATTGTTTATATCTCCAAAATCCCTCATTGTAAGAATTTCTTTTTGCAACAGTGTAACAAAAGAAAGTACGCTGATAGGGCTTCTTGTATGAATTATGGGGAATATTATACAGGATACCTGAAACAGGGCTTTAAACTGAGCCTCAATAAAACTACGAAATATCATTTCTTCAAATGGTAACCATATAATTTTGTAATCCGTTGTTTCTTCTTTGTTTCTTTTACAGGCATAATTTCAAGATACTTACTTGCATCCAGTTCGATCAGAAGCGTAACGTTTCGATCGGGCCCCCCGCAAAAATAGTTTTAGGGCCCCCTCTTAGTTAGAAGCCTGCGCCCCCAGCTGCCCCCCCCTTCCGCCCGCCCCCCGCACCACGGGTTTTGCGGGGGTGTACGTTACGCCACTGAGTTCGATGAACAAGCTTGTTTTCAAGAGCAATAATAAAAAAATAGGGTTCTAATTTGAAAAACAGAAGTTATGGCCAATTTCGATCACAGTTTTCGACACAAAATTTGAAACACCCTGTGATGATGTTTATGAAATTCAAAATAAGATGCATGACCTTTCCACATTCTTCTACTTTGAAGTTGTGGGAACGATGTACACTCAGGATGTTCAGAATAAGAAAAAAGAACATCATACTGACTATGAATATTTGATTTTTTTTCAGGTTTTTTTCGATATTTTGAAAACAAGTCGAATGAGTTCAATGGTTTTAACAGAAATGTATTCAGCATTGGATACTCAATTATATCAGAAACGAAAAGATTGAAGAAAAAAAATTTCAGCAAATTTATTTTCACTCCCTGTATAACCTGAAGTGCTCTGGCTCTGAAAATATTTTAGGTCTGTAGAGAATTACGAACAATATCGTCATCATAATCCAAATTTTCAGCTTTCAAATATGTCCAGTTCTTCAGAAACGTCTATTAGGCACTCGAACTTGGGACACCCTGTATTGTTTGATTCAAGAAGCGTTCACAAGCTTTGATTTCTAACATCCAACATCCAAAGAATAAAGAATTAAAGTCTAAACAGCTACTGCAATGCTAGCTTGCGGATAACCAGCTGAACCTGCGAAAAGAAATAAAATCAAATCGAATTCAGGACATAAACGATCAATAAAGGAAGAATAGCATAATTTAATAATTTTCTCTCCATACAGATTTAATGATTGGCGGAATTATAATATAATGAGCTGAAATCGCGGTTTCGGAGTACAAAGTTTTATTTGAAAGTTTGAATTGACAGTCGTGAATGCAAGGATCTGTAGAAGACGTAGAAGTGGAAGTTCAACGCCATCTGCGTAGGAAAATGTAAACAAAAAATAGTAATGGCCGCTACGCGAGGGCAGTGCTGTTCGTGTCTCTGGTGAAACTGAAAATTAACCAAAATTAATAAACATTCAATTATGATAATTTTAGTTCGGTGAGTGTGACTACCTTCCTAGTGATAAAGTGTGTTATTATGTATTGTACTGTTGACAAAAGCAATGGTAGTGGTTCTTCTACCGGACAGGATATGAAAGATGGTGAGTTTTGAGTATTTATTTTTAAAATATAATGAAACAACAATGTTGGACCTGTATCAATTGATATTTTGTGCATGAATTCCTATCATATCTTTGTGCAACCAAATTCTGTGGTGTTGAAATGTTTTGTCAACCTCGAATTGAATGCCGAAAACCCAACGACAAATCAAATATTTATACAAACATTTGCAAAATGTAATTTAATGATTTGTATGGTTTCATATTTCAGAATATAAATCCTAATTGCTTATTGAAGTTTTGTGTTTGTCTGTCTTTAACATTCCTACATAAGTATGTGTATTCCTGATTATTTACACTGTGTAGCTCGGTATTTAGATAGATAGGTCTTTGGGTCATTGTTGAATTATCGAGTGAATTGTGTCTCTTGGAAGTAAGTAGAATTGGTTTTCAGTTCCTTACACTAGTACAAAATTTAGATTTCAACATTTCTTGTCAACTTGGACACTTATTCCTATATATATATATATAGGTTAAGTACACACAGCACTGGATATCCAGATATTTTTTTTATGGTAAACATTTGATCGAATTGCCCCACTCAGATAAACTTATTTTGGCTTGAAAGAAAAATCTAAGGATATTTTTCATGAAATTAATTTGCTGGCTACCTCATAGAATATAGATTTTCACGAGGACCCTTGATAATTTGAATATTGTTGAAGATCAGCACACCTTCGTATTTCTATTTGTAAGATCATTTTTGGGTCACAAAAATAACGATATATTTTGCTTATGTATTCACACAAGTTGACAAGTATCAAAATATCAGCTCTGCAATCTTCTAGAAGAAAATTATATCAAGAAGTTTTGCCTATTGTTCTCGCTATTGCTCCTCTGGAAAATATACCAACTGAGAACGAAACTGCAACACCCAGAAGGAGCTGTTTAAATTTTAAATTTTTTTTGGTGAAACATAGATAGTATAGCGAAAAGTAAATAATTAAAATTTGGAGAAAAAACGAAGGATTTAAATTTTTTTTTATAAATTTATCAATAATTGGCATTGATCGAGGCGTTAATGCAATAAGATGGTCTATTTCTTCTTGAGGGATACTATCCCAAGCTACCTTTACTTCATATCTCAGAGCCGCCGAAGTCCGTGGGGGCTAGGGTAAATTTCCAAGCCTTCTGCTCATGATGTAGTTTCAGAGGGGTCTCCTCAGGAGACCCAGGAGTAGTCAGGATAAACAATATCAATATCAATCAATGATGTCCCAAACATGCTCTATCATGGGCGACAGATCTGGGATCTACGCGGCCATGGCAAAAGATTCACATGGGTCGCTTCAAAAAAGTTTAAAAACTCTGGCAAAATGAGGTCGAGTATTTTCTTTCTGGAATATTGGAGTCTCGAGCCGGTTAAGGTGAGGGAGAACATATGGCTCCACTATTTCTTGAAGGTGACGTAGCGCTGTCATGTTACCTCGAATAAAGACTAAAGGTGACCTTCTTTCATGTGCAATAGCACCCCATACCACGAAGCCTACTGTCCAGTGCACAAGACGCTCAACATCAAACTGACTACTGTGAGTACTGAGGTTCACGTCTTCCTCCCCGACGTCGTCTAACCCTTCTTCAGCCATAATGTGCACCCAAGGAGAATCGAGATTCAGCAGACAACCTGATGCCATTCCACAATCCAATGTTGACGTTCTCTGCGCCACTGTAATCGTTGACGGCGATGCTCAACCGTCAGTGGTATCACAAGATGCGGTCGATAATGCTGCAGTCCAAAAGACCTTATCCGGCGAAAAACCGTTCGGACAGTTACAGGAAGGCCTTGTTCTCCTAACCATTCATCAGCCAAAGATGGAGTTGTCGCAAATCGGTCTCTTATGGCCATAAGTCTTAGACGTCGATCTTGAACTTCATTTGAGTCCTCGTTTGAGCCCCTTCGACGTCCGTTGCCTACTCTTCTTTGATTTTGGCCTGGGCATTATCAAACCACGCTTGACAACATCTCATAACTGTAGTTGGATTTCTGTTCGTACGTTTAACGATTTCTCGAAATGACAACCCCGCCTCCCGTAGACCAATAATTCGACCTCTCCAAATTCACTTAGCTGGCGATAAATTCCGCGTACACGTGCTCTAGGCTAGGCATTTAAACAACAACTAAACATCGACTTTGGATCTCCTCTAAAAGCTGGTTTGTTGTAAAAATAGCAAAAAACGACTAAAATATTTGAGTAACAAAAAATTTTTACATGAAAAAACCTTCACGATTGCTATACTATGTTTTACCAAAAAAAAATTAAACAGCTTCTTCTGTGTGTTGCAGTTTCTTTGTCAGTTAATATTTGACTGAAAGACAATGTGAGAGATGAGTAGATATTCCAAATTGATTAGGTAATTGAAAATTATTGCTGATTGCTGCTCCTGTAAAGTCAAATTTAGGGTATTGCCCGAGGAATAAGGTAACTTCCTGAATGCTGGAAGGTTTTTCATATGTAATACCACTAGAGATGGAATTTTGCCGGCAAAATTTCTCGATTGTAATATGAAAGTTTGTTGCTCGGAAATTTCGCGAATGACATTTGTATCGGCGAGTGATTTTGGAAAAAATGTCATGAACGAAATTTCCGAAAAGCAACAAACTTGAATATTACAAGAGAGAAATTTTACCTGCTTAAATTTCATCTCGAGTGGTGTTCGGCATGACTATTCCACGAGAAAATAGGGTAATATGTTCACATTTGACGCGTATTGCGCTATTTGGCAAATTAGAATTCATCATAGATTAACTAAACCACTAAACGTTGTTTGTTCTCTCTATGATATTTATTTCCGTAGCTATCTATGAATTCGAGAAACGTCAAAAATTTTGTCGCTGAAAAACAAACATGTTGGTTTTGCCGACTTGAAAATTTTTTCGGGATGAAACGATCGTTGCTACGGAAACTTCCTCCCGAAAAATGAAAAGAGTGGAATAGTCACCGTGATATGATCGGATTATGAAAATAATGATGATACCTATGTAATTTATTCTGAAATAAATTAGTAGGAAAACAATAATCAAGATGAAGTGTGTTCTATTCTGAACTCCTGTAAATGAGAATAATGATGTTGATTCAGTAATTTTCGAATATCATAGTATGTACCTCTCGATCTACCTACATAATATTAGATGTCCATAAAGTTAGCAGTGCCACTTTCGAGAAATTCAATGAAACCTATTGCATTAATTGTCGAATAATTGTCGAGAATTTGTCGTGAAAGAAAAAAATTTGTCGCGTCCTTAGTTTTTTTTCTACGGGGTGGCTTTGCTAACTTAACGTTAAGTTAGCAGAACCACTTTTTCAATATCGCCCGAATCTCATGAAAATGGTTACAAATAATTGTCGAGTAATTGTCGTAGTCGATATGAAGTAAAAAAAACCCAAAAAATCCATTCCTTTTTGTTTATTTTACGTCTTTTTCCCGCGAGTTCGAGATATTCCTAGAATTATCGCATTTTTGGCAACAGCGCATTCGTAATTGACTCTTTTTCTATTGCATTAATTGTCGAATACCTGCCTCGAATCTGTCGTGAAAGAAAAAAATTCGTCGCGTCCTTAGTTTTTTTTCTACGGGGTGGCTTTGCTCACTTTATATTAATTTAGCAAAAAGTGGTCGAATATCGTCACGATGATCATGAAAGATTGTCGAGTAATTGTCGATGTTGAAATAAAGTAAAAGACACACAAAAAATTTAATCTTTCTAGCAATTTCCACTCCATTTTCTCGCGATTTCCCCATATTTCTTGAAATATCGCATTTTTGGCAACAGCGCATTCGTAATTGACTCTTTTTCTATTGCATTAATTGTCGAATACCTGTCCCGAATTTGTCGTGAAAGAAAAAAAATTTGTCGCGTCCTTAGTTTTTTTTTCTATGGGGTGGCTTTGCTAACTTAACGTTAAGTTAGCAGAACCACTTTCTCAATATCGACCGAATCTCATGAAAATGGTTACAAATAATTGTCGAGTAATTGTCGTAGTCGATATGAAGTAAAAAAAACCCAAAAAATCCATTCCTTTTTGTTTATTTTACGTCTTTTTCCCGCGAGTTCGAGATATTCCTAGAATTATCGCATTTTTGGCAACAGCGCATTCGTAATTGACTCTTTTCTATTGCATTAATTGTCGAATACCTGTCCCGAATTTGTCGTGAAAGAAAAAAATTTGTCGCGTCCTTAGTTTTTTTTTCTATGGGGTGGCTTTGCTAACTTAACGCTAAGTTAAGGACGCGACAAATTTTTTCCTTTCACGACAAATTCGGGACAGGTATTCGACAATTAATGCAATAGAAAAAGAGTCAATTACGAATGCGCTGTTGCCAAAAATGCGATATTTCAAGAAATATGGGGAAATCGCGAGAAAATGGAGTGAAAATTGCTAGAAAGATTAAATTTTTTGTGTGTCTTTTACTTTATTTCAACATCGACAATTACTCGACAATCTTTTATGATCATCGTGACGATATTCGACCACTTTTTGCTAAATTAATATAAAGTGAGCAAAGCCACCCCGTAGAAAAAAAAAACTAAGGACGCGACAAATTTTTTTCTTTCACGACAAATTCGAGGCAGGTATTCGACAATTAATGCAATAGAAAAAGAGTCAATTACGAATGCGCTGTTGCCAAAAATGCGATAATTCTAGAAATATCTCGAACTCGCGGGAAAAAGACGTAAAATAAACAAAGAGGAATGGATTTTTTGGTTTTTTTTTTACTTCATATCGACTACGACAATTACTCGACAATTATTTATAACCATTTTCATGAGATTCGGACGATATTGAAAAAGTGGTTCTGCTAACTTAACGTTAAGTTAGCAAAGCCACCCCATAGAAAAAAAAACTAAGGACACGACAAATTTTTTTCTTTCACGACAAATTCGGGACAGGTATTCGACAATTAATGCAATAGAAAAAGAGTCAATTACGAATGCGCTGTTGCCAAAAATGCGATAATTCTAGGAATATCTCGAACTCGCGGGAAAAAGACGTAAAATAAACAAAAAGGAATGGATTTTTTGGGTTTTTTTTACTTCATATCGACTACGACAATTACTCGACAATTATTTGTAACTATTTTCATGAGATTCGGGCGATATTGAAAAAGTGGTTCTGCTAACTTAACGTTAAGTTAGCAAAGCCACCCCGTAGAAAAAAAACTAAGGACGCGACAATTTTTTTTCTTTCACGACAAATTCGGGACAGGTATTCGACAATTAATGCAATAGAAAAAGAGTCAATTACGAATGCGCTGTTGCCAAAAATGCGATAATTCTAGGAATATCTCGAACTCGCGGGAAAAAGACGTAAAATAAACAAAAACGAATGGACTTTTGGGTTTTTTTTACTTCATATCGACTACGACAATTACTCGACAATTATTTGTAACCATTTTCATGAGATTTGGTCGATATTGAGAAAGTGGTTCTGCTAACTTAACGTTAAGTTAGCAAAGCCACCCCATAGAAAAAAAAACTAAGGACGCGACAAATTTTTTTCTTTCACGACAAATTCGGGACAGGTATTCGACAATTAATGCAATAGAAAAAGAGTCAATTACGAATGCGCTGTTGCCAAAAATGCGATATTTCAAGAAATATGGGGAAATCGCGAGAAAATGGAGTGAAAATTGCTAGAAAGATTAAATTTTTTGTGTGTCTTTTACTTTATTTCAACATCGACAATTACTCGACAATCTTTTATGATCATCGTGACGATATTCGACCACTTTTTGCTAAATTAATATAAAGTGAGCAAAGCCACCCCGTAGAAAAAAAAACTAAGGACGCGACAAATTTTTTTCTTTCACGACAAATTCGAGGCAGGTATTCGACAATTAATGCAATAGAAAAAGAGTCAATTACGAATGCGCTGTTGCCAAAAATGCGATAATTCTAGAAATATCTCGAACTCGCGGGAAAAAGACGTAAAATAAACAAAAAGGAATGGATTTTTTGGGTTTTTTTTACTTCATATCGACTACGACAATTACTCGACAATTATTTGTAACTATTTTCATGAGATTCGGGCGATATTGAAAAAGTGGTTCTGCTAACTTAACGTTAAGTTAGCAAAGCCACCCCGTAGAAAAAAAACTAAGGACGCGACAAATTTTTTTCTTTCACGACAAATTCTCGACAATTATTCGACAATTAGTGCAATAGGTTTCATTGAATTTCTCGAAAGTGGCACTGCTAACTTTATGGACATAAATTTTCTTCTTTCACGACAAATTCGGGACAGGTATTCGACAATTAATGCAATAGAAAAAGAGTCAATTACGAATGCGCTGTTGCCAAAAATGCGATATTTCAAGAAATATGGGAAAATCGCAAGAAAATGGAAAGGAAATTGCTAGAAAGATTAAATTTTTTGTGTGTCTTTTACTTTATTTCAACATCGACAATTACTCGACAACCTTTTATGATCATCGTGACGATATTCGACCACTTTTTGCTAAATTAATATAAAGTGAGCAAAGCCACCCCGTAGAAAAAAAACTAAGGACGCGACAAATTTTTTTCTTTCACGACAAATTCGAGGCAGGTATTCGACAATTAATGCAATAGAAAAAGAGTCAATTACGAATGCGCTGTTGCCAAAAATGCGATAATTCTAGAAATATCTCGAACTCGGGGGAAAAAGACGTGAAATAAACAAAAAGGAATGGATTTTTTGGGTTTTTTCTACTTCATATCGACTACGACAATTACTCGACAATTATTTGTAACCATTTTCATGAGATTCGGTCGATATTGAGAAAGTGGTTCTGCTAACTTAACGTTAAGTTGGCAAAGCCACCCCATAGAAAAAAAAACTAAGGACGCGACAAATTTTTTTCTTTCACGACGAATTCGGGACAGGTATTCGACAATTAATGCAATAGGAAAAGAGTCAATTACGAATGCGCTGTTGCCAAAAATGCGATATTTCAAGAAATATGGGGAAATCGCGAGAAAATGGAGTGGAAATTGCTAGAAAGATTAAATTTTTTGTGTGTCTTTTACTTTATTTCAATATCGACAATTACTCGACAATCTTTCATGATCATCGTGACGATATTCGACCACTTTTTGCTAAATTAATATAAAGCGAGCAAAGCCACCTCGTAGAAAAAAAACTAAGGACGCGACAAATTTTTTTCTTTCGCGACAAATTCGAGGCAGGTATTCGACAATTAATGCAATAGAAAAAGAGTCAATAACGAATACGCTGTTGCCAAAAATGCGATAATTCTAGGAATATCTCGAACTCGCGGGAAAAAGACGTAAAATAAACAAAAAGGAATGGATTTTTTGGGTTTTTTTTACTTCATATCGACTACGACAATTACTCGACAATTATTTGTAACTATTTTCATGAGATTCGGGCGATATTGAAAAAGTGGTTCTGCTAACTTAACGTTAAGTTAGCAAAGCCACCCCGTAGAAAAAAAACTAAGGACGCGACAAATTTTTTTCTTTCACGACAAATTCTCGACAATTATTCGACAATTAATGCAATAGGTTTCGTTGAATTTCTCGAAAGTGGCACTGCTAACTTTATGGACATTAATATTAGTGGTAGGAGAATTGTAATGGGGAATGGAACCTGACGTTCGAATGAATGTTATGTTTGGCGCCTCCACCATATTATAGCACTAAAATGAACCATTTTATTCCATAGATATAACGGTGACATGTCTGACTCGAACTTGCCATACTATCCAGGGAGACAAACTAAAGATTCCCGTCAATTTTTGGGATAATAACACCGAGAATAACACTGTTCAACTCCACTAAGAATTTTGCCTTTGAATAAATCGAAGTAGTATTCTGGTGGAAGGTCGTATTCTCTGCATATTCTGATTTTCTAGTAGTAACCCATCCTATATTTGTAAGTCAATGGATATTTATGTGATCATTTTATTTTAAATTTTCACATTTTTCTATCGAAAACGATTATTTGTATTTGATTAAGAGGGGTTCCTCTCGGGTTCCTCCCATATCATTCTGTGCTCATAGTATTTCATATTTTTCTTCGGTTTCACACCTCCAATAGATCTCTTGTTTCCGAAAAGCATTATATGACATAATTTCAACATCTCTTGCTTCTTGAAAAAAAAATGGTTTCACCCTATGCTGAATGAAATGATTCATTTTTAATTTTTTTTGACATATAGAAATCACCCAATATGATGAAAATTAAAAAAAAACAAGGAACTAAATTATTGTCATCTCATCGCTTCAACACATATCATCAAAACATTGTTGAACATTCAAACCTGAACTATGATCATGCTAAGGCGGGAAGGCTTAATTACTTTTGGAACCTAACGTAGTAGTTAAAAGTGTTAAAACGCCGTTATATACTTGTCATAAGATAATATATTCTTTTCACTACGATTTCAACTATCTGTTATTTGGTCTCGTGAAGTTAGCCACACTTTTCCAGCCACGGTTTCTGACGTGAAGACTGTCGAATGTGGGATAGAGGAATATTGGCTCACAGTGTTGCCATATCTACTCTGTAATAGGAGACTTGAACTTTCACGGTTTCAGGGCCAATTTTGCGAAAAGATACCATGTGTAATGATATAATATGTTCTATATTCGAACCTTATTGTGCTCAACAAGAATTCGCGGAAATTGGGATGAATTCAGTTGGATTAAATTCAAAAATTCTATGATTCCACTGAAGAAATTTAGGACATGAATTCAGTGGTATACTAAAATCGCAAAAACTATTTTTTGGATGGCCGTACCAGAAAAAAATAAAATCTGTCACGGGTGCCGAAAAATGCAAGATGGAGTCGCAGTGCCGCGAAAAAAAATGTATTTGAAAAGAACATGAATCTAGTATACAAAAACCGTAAAAATTTTTTTTTGGAAGGCCGTCGAAGTGCCAGAAAAAAAATAAAATCTGTCACTGGTAGTGGGAAAATCCAAGATGGAGTCGCGGTGCCGCGAAAAAAAAATTGTATTTGAAAAGAACATAAATCTAGTATACAAAAACCGTAAAAATTTTTTTTTGGAAGGCCGTCGAAGTGCCAGAAAAAAAATAAAATCTGTCACTGGTAGTGGGAAAATCCAAGATGGAGTCGCGGTGCCGCGAAAAGAAGAATGTATTTGAAAAGATCATGAATCTAGTATACAAAAACTGTGAAAACTTTTTTTTGGATGGCCGTCGAAGTGCCAGAAAAAAAATAAAATCTGTCACTGGTAGTGGGAAAATCCAAGATGGAGTCGCGGTGCCGCCAAAAGAAAAATGTATTTGAAAAGATCATGAATCTAGTATGCAAAAACTGTGAAAACTTTTTTTTGGATGGCCGTCGAAGTGCCAGAAAAAAAATAAAATCTGTCACTGGTAGTGGAAAAATCCAAGATGGTGTCGCGGTGCCGCGAAAAGAAAAATGTATTTGAAAAGATCATGCATCTGGTATACAAAAACTGTGAAAACTTTTTTTTGGATGGCCGTCGAAGTGCCAGAAAAAAAATAAAATCTGTCACTGGTAGTGGGAAAATCCAAGATGGAGTCGCGGTGCCGCGAAAAGTAAAATGTATTTGAAAAGATCATGAATCTAGTATACAAAAACCGTAAAACCTTTTTTTTGGATGGCCGTCGAAGTGCCAGAAAAAAAATAAAATCTGTCACTGGTAGTGGGAAAATCCAAGATGGAGTCGCGGTGCCGCGAAAAAAAAAAATGTGTTTGAAAAGAACATAAATGTAGTATACAAAAACCGTGAAACCTTTTTTTTGGATGGCCGTCGGAGTGCCAGAAAAAAAATAAAATCTGTCACTGGTAGTGGGAAAATCCAAGATGGAGTTGCGGTGCCGCGAAAAAAAAATGTATTTGAAAAGAACATGAATCTAGTATACGAAAACCGTGAAAACTTTTTTTTGGATGGCCGTCGAAGTGCCAGAAAAAAAATAAAATCTGTCACTGGTGGTGGGAATATCCAAGATGGAGTCGCGGTGTCGCGAAAAGAAAAATTTATTTGTAAAGATCATGAATCAAGTATACAAAAACCGTGAAAACTTTTTTTTGGATGGCCTTCGAAGTGCCAGAAAAAAAAAATCTGTCACTGGTAGTGGGAAAATCCAGGATGGAGTGGCGGTGCCGCGAAAAGAAAAATGTATTTGAAAAGAACATGAATCTAGTATACAAAAACCGTGAAAACTTTTTTTTGGATGGCCGTCGAAGTGCCAGAAAAAAAATAAAATCGGTCACTGGTAGTGGGAAAATCCAAGATGGAGTCGCGGTGCCGCGAAAAGAAAAATGTATTTGAAAAGATCATGAATCTAGTATGCAAAAACTTTCAAAACTTTTTTTTGGATGGCCGTCGAAGTGCCAGAAAAAAAATAAAATCTGTCACTGGTAGTGGGAAAATCCAAGATGGAGTCGCGGTGCCGCGAAAAGAAGAATGTATTTGAAAAGATCATGAATTTCGTATACAAAAACCGTGAAAACTTTTTTTGGATGGCCGTCGAAGTGCCAGAAAAAAAATAAAATCGGTCACTGGTAGTGGGAAAATCCAAGATGGAGTCGCGGTGCCGCGAAAAGAAAAATGTATTTGAAAAGATCATGAATCTTGAATACAAAAACCGTGAAAACTTTTTTTTGGATGGCCGTCGAAGTGCCAAAAAAAAAATAAAATCTGTCACTGGTAGTGGGAAAATCCAAGATGGAGTCGCGGTGCCGCGAGAAGAAAAATTTATTTGAAAAGATCATGAATCTTGTATACAAAAACCGTGAAAACTTTTTTTTGGATGGCCGTCGAAGTGCCAGAAAAAAAATAAAATCTGTCACTGGTAGTGGGAAAATCCAAGATGGAGTCGCGGTGCCGCGAAAAAAAAAATGTGTTTGAAAAGAACATAAATGTAGTATACAAAAACCGTGAAACCTTTTTTTTGGATGGCCGTCGGAGTGCCAGAAAAAAAATAAAATCTGTCACTGGTAGTGGGAAAATCCAAGATGGAGTTGCGGTGCCGCGAAAAAAAAATGTATTTGAAAAGAACATGAATCTAGTATACGAAAACCGTGAAAACTTTTTTTTGGATGGCCTTCGAAGTGCCAGAAAAAAAAAATCTGTCACTGGTAGTGGGAAAATCCAAGATGGAGTGGCGGTGCCGCGAAAAGAAAAATGTATTTGAAAAGAACATGAATCTAGTATACAAAAACCGTGAAAACTTTTTTTTGGATGGCCGTCGAAGTGCCAGAAAAAAAATAAAATCGGTCACTGGTAGTGGGAAAATCCAAGATGGAGTCGCGGTGCCGCGAAAAGAAAAATGTATTTGAAAAGATCATGAATCTAGTATGCAAAAACTTTCAAAACTTTTTTTTGGATGGCCGTCGAAGTGCCAGAAAAAAAATAAAATCTGTCACTGGTAGTGGGAAAATCCAAGATGGAGTCGCGGTGCCGCGAAAAGAAGAATGTATTTGAAAAGATCATGAATCTTGTATACAAAAACCGTGAAAACTTTTTTTGGATGGCCGTCGAAGTGCCAGAAAAAAAATAAAATCGGTCACTGGTAGTGGGAAAATCCAAGATGGAGTCGCGGTGCCGCGAAAAGAAAAATGTATTTGAAAAGATCATGAATCTTGTATACAAAAACCGTGAAAACTTTTTTTTGGATGGCCGTCGAAGTGCCAAAAAAAAAAATAAAATCTGTCACTGGTAGTGGGAAAATCCAAGATGGAGTCGCGGTGCCGCGAGAAGAAAAATTTATTTGAAAAGATCATGAATCTTGTATACAAAAACCGTGAAAACTTTTTTTTGGATGGCCGTCGAAGTGCCAGAAAAAAAATAAAATCTGTCACTGGTAGTGGGATAATCCAAGATGGAGTCGCGGTGCCGCGAAAAAAAAATGTATTTGAAAAGATCATGAATCTAGTATGCAAAAACTGTGAAAACTTTTTTTTGGATGGCCGTCGAAGTGCCAGAAAAAAAATAAAATCTGTCACTGGTAGTGGGAAAAGCCAAGATGGAGTCGCGGTGCCGCGAAAAAAAAATGTGTTTGCAAAGAACATAAATCTAGTATACAAAAACCGTGAAAACTTTTTTTTGGATGGCCGTCGGAGTGCCAGAAAAAAAATAAAATCTGTCACTGGTAGTGGGAAAATCCAAGATGGAGTCGCGGTGCCGCGAAAAGAAGAATGTATTTGAAAAGATCATGAATCTTGAATACAAAAACCGTGAAAACTTTTTTTTGGATGGCCGTCGAAGTGCCAAAAAAAAAATAAAATCTGTCACTGGTAGTGGGAAAATCCAAGATGGAGTCGCGGTGCCGCGAGAAGAAAAATTTATTTGAAAAGATCATGAATCTTGTATACAAAAACCGTGAAAACTTTTTTTTGGATGGCCGTCGAAGTGCCAGAAAAAAAATAAAATCTGTCACTGGTAGTGGGAAAATCCAAGATGGAGTCGCGGTGCCGCGAAAAAAAAAATGTGTTTGAAAAGAACATAAATGTAGTATACAAAAACCGTGAAACCTTTTTTTTGGATGGCCGTCGGAGTGCCAGAAAAAAAATAAAATCTGTCACTGGTAGTGGGAAAATCCAAGATGGAGTTGCGGTGCCGCGAAAAAAAAATGTATTTGAAAAGAACATGAATCTAGTATACGAAAACCGTGAAAACTTTTTTTTGGATGGCCTTCGAAGTGCCAGAAAAAAAAAATCTGTCACTGGTAGTGGGAAAATCCAAGATGGAGTGGCGGTGCCGCGAAAAGAAAAATGTATTTGAAAAGAACATGAATCTAGTATACAAAAACCGTGAAAACTTTTTTTTGGATGGCCGTCGAAGTGCCAGAAAAAAAATAAAATCGGTCACTGGTAGTGGGAAAATCCAAGATGGAGTCGCGGTGCCGCGAAAAGAAAAATGTATTTGAAAAGATCATGAATCTAGTATGCAAAAACTTTCAAAACTTTTTTTTGGATGGCCGTCGAAGTGCCAGAAAAAAAATAAAATCTGTCACTGGTAGTGGGAAAATCCAAGATGGAGTCGCGGTGCCGCGAAAAGAAGAATGTATTTGAAAAGATCATGAATCTTGTATACAAAAACCGTGAAAACTTTTTTTGGATGGCCGTCGAAGTGCCAGAAAAAAAATAAAATCGGTCACTGGTAGTGGGAAAATCCAAGATGGAGTCGCGGTGCCGCGAAAAGAAAAATGTATTTGAAAAGATCATGAATCTTGTATACAAAAACCGTGAAAACTTTTTTTTGGATGGCCGTCGAAGTGCCAAAAAAAAAAATAAAATCTGTCACTGGTAGTGGGAAAATCCAAGATGGAGTCGCGGTGCCGCGAGAAGAAAAATTTATTTGAAAAGATCATGAATCTTGTATACAAAAACCGTGAAAACTTTTTTTTGGATGGCCGTCGAAGTGCCAGAAAAAAAATAAAATCTGTCACTGGTAGTGGGAAAATCCAAGATGGAGTCGCGGTGCCGCGAAAAAAAAATGTATTTGAAAAGATCATGAATCTAGTATGCAAAAACTGTGAAAACTTTTTTTTGGATGGCCGTCGAAGTGCCAGAAAAAAAATAAAATCTGTCACTGGTAGTGGGAAAAGCCAAGATGGAGTCGCGGTGCCGCGAAAAAAAAATGTGTTTGCAAAGAACATAAATCTAGTATACAAAAACCGTGAAAACTTTTTTTTGGATGGCCGTCGGAGTGCCAGAAAAAAAATAAAATCTGTCACTGGTAGTGGGAAAATCCAAGATGGAGTCGCGGTGCCGCGAAAAGAAAAATTTATTTGTAAAGATCATGAATCAAGTATACAAAAACCGTGAAAACTTATTTTTGGATGGCCGTCGAAGTGCCAGAAAAAAAAAATCTGTCACTGGTAGTGGGAAAATCCAAGATGGAGTCGCGGTGCCGCGAAAAGAAAAATTTATTTGTAAAGATCATGAATCAAGTATACAAAAACCGTGAAAACTTATTTTTGGATGGCCGTCGAAGTGCCAGAAAAAAAATAAAATCTGTCACTGGTAGTGGGAAAATCCAAGATGGAGTCGCGGTGCCGCGAAAAGAAAGATTTATTTGTGAAGATCATGAATCAAGTATACAAAAACCGTGAAAACTTATTTTTGGATGGCCGTCGAAGTGCCAGAAAAAAAATAAAATCTGTCACTGGTAGTGGGAAAATCCAAGATGGAGTCGCGGTGCCGCCAAAAGAAAGATTTATTTGTAAAGATCATGAATCAAGTATACAAAAACCGTGGAAACTTATTTTTGGATGGCCGTCGAAGTTCCAGAAAAAAAATAAAATCTGTCACTGGTAGTGGGAAAATCCAAGATGGAGTCGCGGTGCCGCGAAAAGAAAAATTTATTTGTAAAGATCATGAATCAAGTATACAAAAACCGTGAAAACTTTTTTTTGGATGGCCGTCGAAGTGCCAGAAAAAAAAATGTGTCACTGGTAGTTGGAAAATCCAAGATGGAGTGGCGGTGCCGCGAAAAGAAAAATGTATTTGAAAAGAACATGAATCTAGTATACAAAAACCGTGAAAACTTTTTTTTGGATGGCCGTCGAAGTGCCAGAGAAAAAATAAAATCTGTCACTGGTATTGGGAAAATACAAGATGGAGTCGCGGTGCCGCGAAAAGAAAAATGTATTTGAAAAGATCATGAATCTAGTTCTTTTCAAATACATTTTTTTTTCGCGGCACCGCGACTCCATCTTGGATTTTCCCACTACCAGTGACAGATTTTATTTTTTTTCTGGCACTCCGACGGCCATCCAAAAAAAGTTTTCACGGTTTTTGTATAATAGATTCATGATCTTTTCAAATGAATTTTTTTTTTGCGTTACCGCGACTCCATCTTGGATTGTCCCACTACCAGTGACAGATTTTTTTTTCTGGCACTTCGACGGCCATCCAAGAAAAAATTTTCACGGTTTTTTTATACTAGATTCATGATCTTTTCAAATACATTTTTCCTCTCGGGGCACCGCGAATCCATCTTGGAGTCGCGGCACCGCGACTCCATCTTGGATTTTCCCACTACCAGTGACAGATTTTATTTTTTTCTGGCACTTCGACGGCCATCCAAAAAAAAAGTTTTCACGGTTTTTGTATACTAGATTCATGATCTTTTCAAATACATTTTTCCTTCCGCGGCACCGCGACTCCATCTTGGATTTTCCCACTACCAGTGACAGATTTTATTTTTTTTCTGGCACTTCGACGGCCATCCAAAAAAAAGTTTTCACGGTTTTTGTATACTAGATTTATGATCTTCCCAAATACATTTTTCTTTTCGCGGCACCGCGACTCCATCTTGGATTTTCCCACTACCAGTGACAGATTTTATTTTTTTTCTGGCACTTCGACGGCCATCCAAAAAAAAGTTTTCACAGTTTTTGCATACTAGATTCATGATCTTTTCAAATACATTTTTCTTTTCGCGGCACCGCGACTCCATCTTGGATTTTCCCACTACCAGTGACAGATTTTATTTTTTTTCTGGCACTTCGACGGCCATCCAAAAAAAAGTTTTCACGGTTTTTGTATACTAGATTTATGATCTTTTCAAATACATTTTTTTTTCGCGGCACCGCGACTCCATCTTGGATTGTCCCACTACCAGTGACAGATTTTATTTTTTTCTGGCACTTCGACGGCCATCCAAAAAAAAAGTTTTCACGGTTTTTGTATACTAGATTCATGATCTTTTCAAATACATTTTTCCTTCCGCGGCACCGCGACTCCATCTTGGATTTTCCCACTACCAGTGACAGATTTTATTTTTTTCTGGCACTTCGACGGCCATCCAAAAAAAAGTTTTCACGGTTTTTGTATACTAGATTTATGATCTTTTCAAATACATTTTTCTTTTCGCGGCACCGCGACTCCATCTTGGATTTTCCCACTACCAGTGACAGATTTTATTTTTTTTCTGGCATTCGACGGCCATCCAAAAAAAAGTTTTCACAGTTTTTGCATACTAGATTCATGATCTTCACAAATACATTTTTCTTTTCGCGGCACCGCGACTCCATCTTGGATTTTCCCACTACCAGTGACAGATTTTATTTTTTTTCTGGCACTTCGACGGCCATCCAAAAAAAAGTTTTCACAGTTTTTGCATACTAGATTCATGATCTTCTCAAATACATTTTTCTTTTCGCGGCACCGCGACTCCATCTTGGATTTTCTCACTACCAGTGACAGATTTTATTTTTTTTCTGGCACTTCGACGGCCATCCAAAAAAAAGTTTTCACGGTTTTCGTATACTAGATTCATGTTCTTTTCAAATACATTTTTTTTTTCGCGGCACCGCGACTCCATCTTGGATTTTCCCACTACCAGTGACAGATTTTATTTTTTTTTCTGGCACTCCGACGGCCATCCAAAAAAAAGTTTTCACGGTTTTTGTATACTAGATTTATGTTCTTTTCAAACACAATTTTTTTTTCGCGGCACCGCGACTCCATCTTGGATTCTCCCACTACCAGTGACAGATTTTATTTTTTTTCTGGCACTTCGACGGCCATCCAAAAAAAAGTTTTCACAGTTTTTGCATACTAGATTCATGATCTTTTCAAATACATTCTTCTTTTCGCGGCACCGCGACTCCATCTTGGATTTTCCCACTACCAGTGACAGATTTTATTTTTTTTCTGGCACTTCGACGGCCATCCAAAAAAAAGTTTTCACGGTTTTCGTATACTAGATTCATGATCTTTTCAAATACATTTTTCTTTTCGCGGCACCGCGACTCCATCTTGGATTTTCCCACTACCAGTGACAGATTTTATTTTTTTTCTGGCACTTCGACGGCCATCCAAAAAAAAGTTTTCACGGTTTTCGTATACTAGATTCATGTTCTTATCAAAGACATTTTTTTTTTCGCGGCACCGCGACTCCATCTTGGATTTTCCCACTACCAGTGACAGATTTTATTTTTTTTCTGGCACTCCGACGGCCATCCAAAAAAAAGTTTTCACGGTTTTTGTATACTAGATTTATGTTCTTTTCAAACACAATTTTTTTTTCGCGGCACCGCGACTCCATCTTGGATTTTCCCACTACCAGTGACAGATTTTATTTTTTTTCTGGCACTTCGACGGCCATCCAAAAAAAAGTTTTCACAGTTTTTGCATACTAGATTCATGATCTTTTCAAATACATTTTTCTTTTCGCGGCACCGCGACTCCATCTTGGATTTTCCCACTACCAGTGACAGATTTTATTTTTTTTCTGGCACTTCGACGGCCATCCAAAAAAAAGTTTTCACGGTTTTCGTATACTAGATTCATGTTCTTTTCAAATACATTTTTTTTTTCGCGGCACCGCGACTCCATCTTGGATTTTCCCACTACCAGTGACAGATTTTATTTTTTTTCTGGCACTTCGACGGCCATCCAAAAAAAAGTTTTCACGGTTTTTGTATACTAGATTTATGATCTTTTCAAATACATTTTTTTTTCGCGGCACCGCGACTCCATCTTGGATTGTCCCACTACCAGTGACAGATTTTATTTTTTTCTGGCACTTCGACGGCCATCCAAAAAAAAAGTTTTCACGGTTTTCGTATACTAGATTCATGTTCTTTTCAAATACATTTTTTTTTTCGCGGCACCGCGACTCCATCTTGGATTTTCCCACTACCAGTGACAGATTTTATTTTTTTTCTGGCACTTCGACGGCCATCCAAAAAAAAGTTTTCACGGTTTTTGTATACTAGATTTATGATCTTTTCAAATACATTTTTTTTTCGCGGCACCGCGACTCCATCTTGGATTTTCCCACTACCAGTGACAGATTTTATTTTTTTTCTGGCACTTCGACGGCCATCCAAAAAAAAGTTTTCACGGTTTTTGTATACTAGATTTATGATCTTTTCAAATACATTTTTCTTTTCGCGGCACCGCGACTCCATCTTGGATTTTCCCACTACCAGTGACAGATTTTATTTTTTTTCTGGCACTTCGACGGCCATCCAAAAAAAGTTTTCACAGTTTTTGCATACTAGATTCATGATCTTCACAAATACATTTTTCTTTTCGCGGCACCGCGACTCCATCTTGGATTTTCCCACTACCAGTGACAGATTTTATTTTTTTTCTGGCACTTCGACGGCCATCCAAAAAAAAGTTTTCACAGTTTTTGCATACTAGATTCATGATCTTTTCAAATACATTTTTCTTTTCGCTGCACCGCGACTCCATCTTGGATTTTCCCACTACCAGTGACAGATTTTATTTTTTTTCTGGCACTTCGACGGCCATCCAAAAAAAAGTTTTCACGGTTTTCGTATACTAGATTTATGTTCTTTTCAAATACATTTTTTTTTTCGCGGCACCGCGACTCCATCTTGGATTTTCCCACTACCAGTGACAGATTTTATTTTTTTTCTGGCACTCCGACGGCCATCCAAAAAAAAGTTTTCACGGTTTTTGTATACTAGATTTATGTTCTTTTCAAACACAATTTTTTTTTCGCGGCACCGCGACTCCATCTTGGATTCTCCCACTACCAGTGACCGATTTTATTTTTTTTCTGGCACTTCGACGGCCATCCAAAAAAAAGTTTTCACAGTTTTTGCATACTAGATTCATGATCTTTTCAAATACATTCTTCTTTTCGCGGCACCGCGACTCCATCTTGGATTTTCCCACTACCAGTGACAGATTTTATTTTTTTTCTGGCACTTCGACGGCCATCCAAAAAAAAGTTTTCACGGTTTTCGTATACTAGATTCATGATCTTTTCAAATACATTTTTCTTTTCGCGGCACCGCGACTCCAAGTTGGATTTTCCCACTACCAGTGACAGATTTTATTTTTTTTCTGGCACTTCGACGGCCATCCAAAAAAAAGTTTTCACGGTTTTCGTATACTAGATTCATGTTCTTATCAAATACATTTTTTTTTCGCGGCACCGCGACTCCATCTTGGATTTTCCCACTACCAGTGACAGATTTTATTTTTTTTCTGGCACTTCGACGGCCATCCAAAAAAAAGTTTTCACAGTTTTTGCATACTAGATTCATGATCTTTTCAAATACATTTTTCTTTTCGCGGCACCGCGACTCCATCTTGGATTTTCCCACTACCAGTGACAGATTTTATTTTTTTTCTGGCACTTCGACGGCCATCCAAAAAAAAGTTTTCACGGTTTTCGTATACTAGATTCATGTTCTTTTCAAATCCATTTTTTTTCGCGGCACCGCGACTCCATCTTGGATTTTCCCACTACCAGTGACAGATTTTATTTTTTTTCTGGCACGTCGACGGCCATCCAAAAAAAAGTTTTCACGGTTTTTGTATACTAGATTTATGTTCTTTTCAAACACAATTTTTTTTCGCGGCACCGCGACTCCATCTTGGATTTTCCCACTACCAGTGACAGATTTTATTTTTTTTTCTGGCACTTCGACGGCCATCCAAAAAAAAGTTTTCACAGTTTTTGCATACTAGATTCATGATCTTTTCAAATACATTTTTCTTTTCGCGGCACCGCGACTCCATCTTGGATTTTCCCACTACCAGTGACAGATTTTATTTTTTTTCTGGCACTCCGACGGCCATCCAAAAAAAAGTTTTCACGGTTTTTGTATACTAGATTTATGTTCTTTTCAACACAATTTTTTTTTCGCGGCACCGCGACTCCATCTTGGATTTTCCCACTACCAGTGACAGATTTTATTTTTTTTCTGGCACTTCGACGGCCATCCAAAAAAAAGTTTTCACAGTTTTTGCATACTAGATTCATGATCTTTTCAAATACATTTTTCTTTTCGCGGCACCGCGACTCCATCTTGGATTTTCCCACTACCAGTGACAGATTTTATTTTTTTTCTGGCACTTCGACGGCCATCCAAAAAAAAGTTTTCACAGTTTTTGCATACTAGATTCATGATCTTTTCAAATACATTTTTCTTTTCGCGGCACCGCGACTCCATCTTGGATTTTCCCACTACCAGTGACAGATTTTATTTTTTTTCTGGCACTTCGACGGCCATCCAAAAAAAAGTTTTCACGGTTTTCGTATACTAGATTCATGTTCTTTTCAAATACATTTTTTTTTTCGCGGCACCGCGACTCCATCTTGGATTTTCCCACTACCAGTGACAGATTTTATTTTTTTTCTGGCAGTTCGACGGCCATCCAAAAAAAAGTTTTCACAGTTTTTGCATACTAGATTCATGATCTTTTCAAATACGTTTTTCTTTTCGCGGCACCGCGACTCCATCTTGGATTTTCCCACTACCAGTGACAGATTTTATTTTTTTTCTGGCACTTCGACGGCCATCCAAAAAAAAGTTTTCACGGTTTTCGTATACTAGATTCATGTTCTTGTCAAATACATTTTTTTTTTCGCGGCACCGCGACTCCATCTTGGATTTTCCCACTACCAGTGACAGATTTTATTTTTTTTCTGGCACTCCGACGGCCATCCAAAGAAAAGTTTTCACGGTTTTTGTATACTAGATTTATGTTCTTTTCAAACACAATTTTTTTTTCGCGGCACCGCGACTCCATCTTGGATTTTCCCACTACCAGTGACAGATTTTATTTTTTTTCTGGCACTTCGACGGCCATCCAAAAAAAAGTTTTCACAGTTTTTGCATACTAGATTCATGATCTTTTCAAATACATTTTTCTTTTCGCGGCACCGCGACTCCATCTTGGATTTTCCCACTACCAGTGACAGATTTTATTTTTTTTCTGGCACTTCGACGGCCATCCAAAAAAAAGTTTTCACAGTTTTTGCATACTAGATTCATGATCTTTTCAAATACATTTTTCTTTTCGCGGCAACGCGACTCCATCTTGGATTTTCCCACTACCAGTGACAGATTTTATTTTTTTTCTGGCACTCCGACGGCCATCCAAAAAAAAGTTTTCACGGTTTTTGTATACTAGATTTATGTTCTTTTCAAGCACAATTTTTTTTTCGCGGCACTGCGACTCCATCTTGGATTTTCCCACTACCAGTGACAGATTTTATTTTTTTTCTGGCACTTCGACGGCCATCCAAAAAAAAGTTTTCACAGTTTTTGCATACTAGATTCATGATCTTTTCAAATACATTTTTCTTTTCGCGGCACCGCGACTCCATCTTGGATTTTCCCACTACCAGTGACAGATTTTATTTTTTTTCTGGCACTTCGACGGCCTTCCAAAAAAAATTTTTTACGGTTTTTGTATACTAGATTCATGTTCTTTTCAAATACATTTTTTTTTCGCGGCACTGCGACTCCATCTTGCATTTTTCGGCACCCGTGACAGATTTTATTTTTTTCTGGTACGGCCATCCGAAAAATAGTTTTTGCGATTTTAGTATACCACTGAATTCATGTCCTAAATTTCTTCAGTGGAATCATAGAATTTTTGGATTTAATCCAACTGAATTCATCCCAATTTCCGCGAATTCTTGTTGAGCACAATAAGGTTCGAATATAGAACATATTATATCATTACACATGGTATCTTTTCGCAAAATTGGCCCTGAAACCGTGAAAGTTCAAGTCTCCTATTACAGAGTAGATATGGCAACACTGTGAGCCAATATATCTCTATCCCACATTCGACAGTCTTCACGTCAGAAACCGTGGCTGGAAAAGTGTGGCTAACTTCACGAGACCCTGTTATTTCCAGTAACACTCATTTCTATGGCGCTCTTTCATTCGTCTTAGAATATGCAAATTTTTCCTCTTCCATTCTGGAAATCGAGTTCGTGAAATCTGTTAAAACTTCCATCTCCTCTCGAAAATAAAATGGCAAATCCCCCCTTCACTACATAATCTTCGAAAAGCGAAAACCCCGATGTACTCGAGAGGTTGCAACTATCCCTTGATTGAAAAGTACCCTGCAGGTTCGAAGGGGCTGCAAATGGAACGACAGAGCCCTCCTTATAACTGCCGAAGGGGTTTAGCTGAAGAACATCATCCATTACACCCACGGTAGTGTTGAAATGGGTTTGAATTTACTAAATGAATTCAAATATACCATATCGTGTTTCGATCACATGATGACTTCCATCGGTGTGAAGTTGGCCACATCCACACATACACTCAAAGACAAAAAATGGCTAATGGAAAAAAATTCATAACTCTCTGAAATGAGATGGTATTGCATGTTGATGCAATGGTTGATAATGGGTTGATAAGAAATAGAATCCGTTTTCATTTGGAGATTTTTCAGCCTCAGCGGTGGAGTTGTGGGGGCTGTTGGGGGTGGTTTCTGACCTCGTTTCTGACAAAGATCATAACTCGACGAAATGGGGATGTTCCATAATGAGCTTCGAATATGTGTTTCTTGAATGCCGAGTGAAATGCAATACTCCCGAGAATACCCCTCATAGTTTGTTAGCCCCCAGGTTTGGAGATTTGGGGGTTTCATTCATTCACATGTTTTGTCCGTGACAGGTCGTACGATCCGAGCTCCCGCAGAATTATTAATATTTATGATACATCGAGTAGTTAGAACTGAGGATTTCCTATACATTCCATCAGATAACTGAAAAACTCTTAATATATTTGAGTGAATACCCCCAAGAAAATGGTAATTAGGAGAGAAATTGCAACTGCGGTTAACAAAGCAATAAACAACTGCCTAAACAATGAAGCATTCATAAAAACCATAGTTGAAAATGTGTCAAACGCGATTATCACAACAGTCGAGATGAAATTATCGCAGATCCAAGAAACAATTACAAATATACAAGACGACATTTCAAATCAATTAATGAGCGACATCTATCCACCTTCCGAAAAGACTCTCGGTGATTGAGTGAACAATAAAGGAAACTTTCGTGCAAATTGCAACACCAGATTGTGAATTTCAACGTTAAAGAACGGTATAATCATCGGTGCGAAGGTGCGATTCTCAGTTGACGTTGGACCATTCGGTCTGGTAGGGTGAACAGTATCGGAGACCTAGTTCGTATTCACATTTCATTTGTCATTATTTATAATGGCAAATGATTTGTGTCTTATTTCTTTCAATTATATAGGTAGCTGCCTTCCCAGCTGATGATCTCAGATCATCATTTTCTTTGTTACATATATGGCTGAACAATAATCTCTTGAGTGAATTATAAACAAAACCAAATATATGATTTTTTCTCTCAACTCGTGTGATTAGCCTGGTAACACTTTGAAAATACATGAATCCACCTGTACAAATATCTCAACGTGTCAGTGTAGTTCAGTTGAAAAAACCTCTTCCATCAAATATTTAGGGCTGACAATTGATCAACATTTGAGGTGGGATAAACACGCAGAATACGTTATGAAAAGAATGAGACTCTTGATGCATAAGTTCTATACCCTCAGAGATATTCTTTCTCGTGATAGCTTGTTGATGGTCCATAGGTCACTAGCAGAATCGGTAATAAGATACTGCATTGTCGTGTGGTGTGGTGCTTTCACTGACAGTTTGGTACATTTGCAAACAGCGCAAAACACGTTACTGAAAATAATTTTGAGAAAAAATAGACTATTTCCATCTCTCCGATTATATAACGAGTCCAAGTTGTTCAACTAGAGGTCCTTGTATACATACCAGTCAACCAGTGCCTTGTGTGGATGTTTTCGAATGCTAACAGGTACATCACTGCTCCCTCTTCTAAAACAACTAGATTTGCTGAGAATTTGCAAATTATATTGCCACTTTTCCGAAGAAGCCATACGCAGAGGTTTGTTTTTTTCCTATGGCCCAAAACTATATAATTTGCTCCCGATTAAACTGAAAAATATAAGCACGTTTGGAAGATTTAAGAAAGAATTTAAAGAATATATGACCGATAATAATTCTGATTTTGATATTTACTAGAGAAGTATTTGCCATGGTTTTTTTTCTGCTCCTTTCACTGTGTCATTTTTGAATACAAAGTTAGAATTTTTTTTGTTTTTTTTAATTTCGTCGCCACCTCGTCACTATTTATTTGCTTATTTATGTATTACTAGCTGGCCCGGCGAACTTTGTTTCGCCCAACTTATAATACTTACGGTGGATTTCATAAACCGGTGATCGGAGATTAACGGCTTGGTTCTCTGATTTCGGAACTGTCAAATCGAGTTGATTCTAGATCAAACTCCGATCACCGGTGATTACGCTTTGTCAGCTTTGTGAAACCCACCGTTAAAGTTGTATAAACTCATCATTGCTATTTTTCAAGCAGGAGATAAATTAGGCAGAATAAAGTTCAAAATATACAAAATTTTAATATTATTGTAATTTACATGAAGAGAATTCTCTTTATTCAAGCGGTACCTAGTTGTTGAACATATAACTTTTTGTTTTTAATGTTTTGAAAATCAGTCATGATAAATTCTCAAAATCTAATCAGTGCTCACACCATTATTTTAGACATCTTAGCTATGCGGCTAAGCTCAAAATAGTGAGTAAACATCTCAGTTGGTGGAGCAGAGAGATTTTCATGTTTCCATGGATATGAGCTGTCACTGTCACACAGAACATGTGCTGGGATGCTGGGACGAGGTTTGCCAATAAGATGTTATTTTATTTTATTGAAAAAATCTAAAAGGTTGAAACATGTATTTTTAAACTTTCCATCAGTTGATCAAATTAGGTGAATTCCTTATTTTCGTACAATAGGTACGACAAATAAACAAAAATTTCAGGGTTCAATCATTCTTCAATTTGTTCAATTTAGTAGAACGATATCAAGCTCGTAAGAAGGCAAATCGAGATGTTCAAATGAAGTCGATAGCACGATCGACATGGCAGAGTGGAAAATGCAAGAAAAAAAATTATCAACACTGCCGGTTGTGTTGAACTCACATTCAAATGTATTGATGATCATTCGACCAGATCAGATTAGGCAACCCATGAAACATTATTGTATATCATAAGTGAAAACCCGATGAGCAAACGTTTCAGAATTATTGACGCTTACAATACTGTCTCTGTGCGAACAGAAAAACTAAAATAATATGTCAATAACTATAACTATGGACAATTGTGGATTCAGTTATTTCCGCAAATATATTTATTACCCAAGCAGAAATTCAAAAACATTTCAAGAATAAAGAAAAAAGATGAAGATGGGCAACTCACGTTTGAATCTGATCATCAAAATACGATTTACTTGATATTTCGGTAAGAATTCACTGTTCCACCAACTTGAGATGTTCACCCGCTTTTTGATCTGGTGATAGACTTCCATGTTACCATGAGTTCTATGCGAATCACACATCGCCATCTAACAGCGGTATTATCAAACTAAGTACCTACTGCTACGTACAGAGACTTATCTGGCCACTGTACGACTATACGCATCAACGGTAGCGACACCTAGTGGCCTTATTCAAAAGAAGGAAAAGCATTTCCTGCATAATTAAAATTGTCATCGGTTTTTCAAAGTTTTATTGTATTTTATAATAACCGTAGACGAATCCATAAATGAAGTTTTATATCAAACAGTCTAACCTATCTCGAGTTATAAATGGTTTAACCTCGGGTTTAACCAACATCTTTCTTTTGTATGGATAGATAATTGCAGTAAATTCATGTTTAATTCTGTGCATTCTCTTCATAATTCATATAGCGGGAAAATCAGAGTGTTCCACGATCAGCTTCGAATATGTTTTTCTTGAATGCCGAAAGAATGAAATACAAAAAACCCCATAGTTTGTTAGCCCCCAGGTTTGGAGATTTGGGGGGTTGTTCAGGCAAAATGATGAAAAAAGTTTATATCTCGGAAAAATGGTTCCACGATCAGCTTCGAATATGTGTTTCTTGAATGCCGAAAGAATGAAATACAAAAAAACCCCATGGTTTGTTAGCCCCCAGGTTTGTAGATTTCGGGTTTGTAGATTTCGGGGGTTGTTTATATAAAATGTTGAAAAAGGTCCATATCTCGGGAAAATGAGAGTGTTCCACGATCATATTCGGATATGTTTTTTTTGAATGCCGAAAGAATGATAGGAAGAAAGAAAAAACTCCATAGTTTGTCGGCCCCCAGGTTTGGAGAATTGGGGGGTTGTTTAGGCAAAATGCTAAAAGAGTAAAATACAAAAAACCCCATAGTTTGTTAGGCCCCATTTCAGAGAGTTATGATTTTTTTTTTCCATAAGCCATTTTTTGTCTTTGAGTGTACCTATGTGTGGATGTGGCCAACTTCACACCGATAAAAAATAGAGAATATTGAATGCCATTTTCCCCTACGGCCTACACGAAGAGGGCTGAACAAAAATAACAATTTTCTTATCACGGCTAAAAAACAGAAAGTTATTTCGTGTCCAATTTGCTGAATCTTACCTGCTAACTTTTGTTTTTCGTGTCGTGCATAATAATTTGATGGTTATACGTTAATAATTTATATGAAATTTCCGGGGAAATTTCAGACCGTTGTATTGTACATAATCAAAGTACAGGGTGGGCAAAATTGGTGCTACATGAACTGAAACTTTTTAACGCGAGGAGATAGAGAAAAATGAATGGCACCTTATAGTCCTCTTTTTTCGAGAAACTGATAATGCCCTCAACTGCATTCCTATGTCTTCTTTCGTTTCCGAGTTATAGGCCAAAATTGAAATTTGGACGATTTCAACTTTGGTCATTATCTCCGTTTCTGTTTATGCTATTAGGATGTTGAAATAAGAACATTACGCATGCACTTTTCTGATAGCAATCTGGCGTACTCTGATTTTTTCTAAGAGGTTTATTTGCTGAGTTATAACATAAAGTTGTGTTTTTTCTTATGGAAACAGTAGTTTGAAATGACTTAGAAAGAATCGCCATTTTTTTCCCGTTTCAGAAATGTATCATATGTTATACATATACATGTAGCACCAATTTTGCCCACCCTGTACATTTCTGAATATTATGAATATTAAATGATAAATACGGGGAATATGATTTTTCCAATTATCTCTGGAGAAAGTGAGTAATTATTTTTGAGTATGTTGAGCAAAACACCCATCGATTTCTTGACGGAAATCGATGGGTGTTTTGCTGTCCGCACCCTTATAACCAAAGATATTCTACACCAAGATGGAGCATCCCTTTACTCGATGCACTGAATGTTTTATCCTCATAATAACAACTGTTTGTTTACAAACAAAGAGTGGATTCGTAAACAGAAATCAGTGGCGTGGATCTCAAATATTGTAAATAATCTTATGGACTATGGTCTAAAGGCCTCTTGCAACGACAGAGAATTCTCGCGAGAATTTTCTGTCAAATTCACTGACCGAAAATTCTCTGCCGTTGCATACTACTTTCGGTAGAATTCTCTGTGGAATTCCATTGTTCCATCGTATGCCACGGCCGAGAATTCTCGGTCAGTGAATTTGACAGAAAATTCTCGCGAGAATTCTCTGTCGTTGCAAGAGGCCTTAAGTGAATAATACAATATCACAAATAAATATAAATCATTTTCTCGAATGGTTCGACTAATTTCGCTGATACAGTTCAATTTTACATTATTATGAAGAATCTCATTAATTTCGAAATATGACCTGAAAGTTCCAAACGAAAAATTGGCTAAAGTTGTGTAAAAAAAAGTTGTTTTCATATTATATAAATATATATAATTTATTCCTTTGAAAGAGAGCAATACATACTTTTTTCTTAAATCAAACAATACATATATGGCATAAAGGACGTGTGGAGAAATTGCGACAAGGACAGATTGTATAAAAGAAAAAAATCTTTTTTCCTCTCCGAATTTAAGCGTTAGCAGAGGGAATGTAAACGGGGTACCGTACAATTTTGAGTATGAAAAAAACCTGTCTCCGTGTATATGAGTTTGTTCCGAGGGGTAAACCGGTTGCAATATTTTGTACACCACAATGCCACATTTACATTGAGCTCATGGCAGACAATACAAACAATGCCGGCAATGCCAGTAAATGCCAGCAAATGCCTGCCAATGCCAGCAAATGCCTGCTAATGCCAGCAAATGCCTACCAATGTCAGCATTGTCAGCAAATGCCTGCCAACGCCATCCAAAGACAAGCGTCTTCCGCCTACATTTAACATTGTTAATCATTACTAAATTTGACTATAAGGAAAAAGTAGGACTAAGAAGATAAGTATAGCTAATATAAACATGTTATATATGTATTGAGATCGAAAATAGTGCAATCCCGAATATTCCATTTTAAAGCTCTTTTCACTTAAAGGGCCTTCTGAATCCTTCCTTCTTTTTTTCACATTCTTCACAGGAGTAATCAGGATGAACAATATAGGTATCATCAATATCATCATTTGTTCCAAAGAAATCCTTAATCAGCCTTTTTTACAGTAGTAGTCGATGTAGTAGTGCAAAAGTTTCTAAATTCTTTATATCCCCTCCGGAAATATTGGAAATTAATTTTGAATTCTGAGAAATATTTTATTTCAGTGGGGACTTAAAGTTTTCTGCTCCCAGAAAAAATTGTCGGCAAAGGTTGCGTTTTCCGATTCCTCAAGTCCAGAAGGTTGGAAAAACGCAGATTTCAGTTGTATTATAAATGTGTTTCTATCGTCTGGTCTTCGATTGGAGGTGATTATTTACGTTTCGAAAAAAGCAATTTCCTGCCGATAGAATCCTGTGCTATGCAGATGACGCTGTTTTCACAGCTGAGAGTTTGTGAGCTCGAGGCAGCTGTCATCGCCGCAACTTTCGAATGTGTTCATTTTAAAATAGGATATTGTTTTATGAAATTGCCATTTTGCTTAATATCTTGAAGTTTTGGTTGGAAGTTGGAACGTTAAACAGCGCATCATACAGGCAAACTTCACTCCGGATCGAGCTCCGGATCTATAGTCTGTTCAAATATAAGAGAATGTAAACAAACAAACCAAATCGGTTTGTTTTGCGCATTACTAACATATGATTGGTGAAACGGTCGGCTGTATAATTCTTTTCACGCCCCCAAAAGACTGCCAGGATCGTACTTAAAGCTTAGAACGATTTCACAGTTATCTTTTCCGGACAATAATGTCGAATTCAGAAACGGACACTGCATCTGAAGGTGGTATATTGGGCCATCCACGAAAAAGAACGAAACGTTCACATTTGTCTATTCAAATCATGTGTATTCCATTCAGAGAATAATATCAAGTTTATATGATTGTGTGAACTATCCTCGATCCGACCCTGGAGCCCTGAAAGCAAGTCTTTACCTGAACGAAGCCCATCCTTCGTGTGCGCGACTTTGTTTACGTCGTAGTCGCTTATATTTGAACAGAGTATAGCATTCAATCTGTCAAATGACAATACATTATTTATGCTGGTGGTTCCTCTGATATTTCACCGAGTATTTCACCCAGATTTCAATTCCGGTCCGGTGCATCTAGTACGGTCATTGCCTCAAAAATGTAAATTCGATAAAAGGAGATACATTTTTATTATTGGACCTGTGTTGATCGAATTAATTTTGTTTAATACACTTACCAGCAAAATTTGCCAGGTCAGTCAGTTTTTCATCATTTTCGAAGATGTTGTTCCACAAATATGCAAATTTGACAATCGATAATGAAGAATATAAATATTCTATGCATCGATGTAGTAACATACGATCCGACCTGTCTTTCAATAGGTACAAGGCACAAATCGCGAATATCTGGTCTAAAGGCCTCTTGCAACGAAAGAGAATTCTCGCGAGAATTTTCTGTCGAATTCACTGACCGAAAATTCTCTGCCGTTGCATACGACTTTCGGTAGAATTCTCTGTGGAATTCCATTGTTCCATCGTATACAACGGCAGAGAATTTTCGGTCAGTGAATTTGACTGAAAATTCTCGCGAGAATTCTCTGTCGTTGCAAGAGGCCTTAAAGGGTGTAACAGACGTATTGAACTTAGCATCGAATCTTGGGAAATACCAAAGTGCTGCAACTAGATGGTTTATGTGCAATGTAGACAATCTCTATTATATATTTTAATGTCTATCTTGTTGGCGAATTATTGACAGAAAAATACCCAATATTTCTTTCCTAACATATCCGGGATCATGGACGATTTCTGACAGCTGCTGTCAAACCTTTTCTGACATTTGACAGATTGTGAAATAATGATGGATGAGACCCGATAAGGGATTTGCAGAAATAGGCACCGGCAGCTCCATTGAATCGATTTTAAATGACATGAGCCTCCTTTCGATTAAAGTTAACATCAGCCGTGGTTGATATACACATAGTCTACTTTGAAAAAGACATGCATACCAATGAATTTGACTGAGCGAAACCTGGATTTAGTTGTTAAATTCTAATTTTACTCGATAACGGCAAAACTACTGATTTTAAAGACATGAAATGTTTGGCACACTCAGCTAGTTTTTGACGAGCAATCGATCGGAATTACAAAATTATATGGTTCCCATTTGAAAAAAATGAGATTTCATAGTTTTGTTGAGGCACACTTTGAAGCCCCGTTTCAGACACCCTGTATAGTATTTTCTCATAATTCATACAATAAGCAGTGTCAGTGTACTTTCTTTTGTTCCACTGTTGCAAAAAAATTCTTACAATAAGGGATTTTGAAGATATGAACACTAATTTGTGACAATCTTTCTGTCAAAAAAATTGAGAATCACGCTATAACTCAATAATCTCTTGATGTGGTTGCTCATATCATACATCAAATCATTGCAGAATTGAACGAAGAATTCAAATATGTATGAATATACAGGGTGTTGCATTTGAAATAACAAAGTTCACATCGTTTTCGGTAGAACCGGAAGTAGATCCGGCTTGAAAATATTTTAGAAATTGAATTCATGTACTCTAAAACAAAAATACAAAATTTTGAATTTGTATCGCAATTCCTTCCTCGAATACGTCTAATGAAACACTTAAAAAAAATCACTCTGTATACAGAAGCAACCAAAAATACTTGAAACAATAAACGAGACTATATGACTTTTCGCATTTATTTTTCCTCCGTTAACTGGACGACGACGTCTTTTGGTGTACATCAATACAGGGTCTTTCACGAGGAACCTCACCCATATTTATACGGGAAACTACTGAACGTATTTCAATGAAATTCAACACTTATAAGTATTTCACGATGCTGATGAAATCTAAAATATTTTCAAGGCATGAGCACCTCCGGTTTTTCCGGAAATGACGTCAACTTCCGTTTTTCAAATTAGAACACCATTTTTTTATTGCAGAAATAGATTCCTTAGAAAATTTCAAGTTATTTTGATGTAACATTTTTCAGTTTTGGTTGGAAAATTCTCTCTGAGCGGGAAAATTAAAAAAAAAAAAATCGAAAATAGAGCTCCGCCGAAACAAGAATAACTTCGAGGTTTTTGGATGGAAAATTTTCATTTTTGGGATTTTTCAAGATGTAAGATTGATGTATCCACTTTAAAAATTGAAATCGCGATTCATGATACAGGGAGTGAAAAAATCGCTTTCAAAGTTAGGGATGACAAAATCGTGAGAAATCTATTTTTTCAAATTAGAACCCCATTTTTTTATGGCAGATATTGAATCTACGTTGAAAAATAATGATCATTAATTACATCTGCCAAATTCCTCTTTATTCAGTAGATGTAATTTTAATGATATCTATCTTTAAAAAAAAGAATGTAAAACATGGTAAGTTTTTGCATATGGTTCATAAGGAATTATTTATTTATCACTGGAGAGAAAACCGATGGCCGATTAGTTGAAATAAAGAGGTTTCCGATACAAATTCGAATCCAAATTCGCCATCTATTTAGGAACAACCTGTAACTTTTTTCTCTTGCATATTAGGGTAGTAAAATCTAAAACATGGTTTAAGTAACAGTTCCTGAAAATTTCATCTTTTTGGCGTGAAGGGAAAAGAAATAGCTGAAAATTCAAGACGAAAAACAGTTTTTTGTGAATAACTCAGAAAATATCCACTTTAGGGCAAGGGTGTGATGCATACACTCACATTATTTTTCAACGTAGATTCAATATCTGCCATAAAAAAATGGGGTTCTAATTTGAAAAAATTGATTTTTCACGATTTTGTCATCCCTAACTTTGAAAGCGATTTTTTCACCCCCTGTATCATGAATCGCGATTTCGATTTTTGAAGTGGATACATCAATCTTACATCTTGAAAAATCCCAAAAATTAAAATTTTCCATCCAAAAACCTCGAAGTTATTCTTGTTTCAGCGGAGCTCTATTTTCGATTTTTTTTTCGAATTTTCCCGCTCAGAGAGAATTTTCCAACCAAAACTGAAATATGTTACATCAAAATAACTTGAAATTTTCTAAGGAATCTATTTCTGCAATAAAAAAATGGTGTTCTAATTTGAAAAACGGAAGTTGACGTCATTTCCGGAAAAACCGGAGGTGCTCATGCCTTGAAAATGTTTTAGATTTCATCAGCATCGTGAAATACTCATAAGTGCTGAATTTCATGAAAATACGTTCAGTAGTTTCCCGTATAAATATGGGTGAGGTTCCTCGTAAAAGACCCTGTATAGGTGCAACCGTCTGCCGACCCGCTAGTTCATACCACTTGAGGGGATATTGGAGAGAATTTATCCATTTGAATGAAACTTTAGGAGTTACATCTTGCTTCTGTTTCATACATCACAATATTTTCAGAGTAATAATTTAATGTCAACTTTTCCAAATACAACAGAAGTAACAACCATAATTTTAGACTTACCAGTTGAGTTGCATCTGGGAAAATATCTCTAAATTGTAATCTATTCATGACTATTTAAAAAACATTAGGATAAAATACATTGAATTTTGATATGACTTAATGATGTTTGCGAAAATAACACGAAAAGAAAAATACGCTGAAAAATATATCAACCACGGCTGATGTTAACTTTAATCGAAAGGAGGCTCATGTCATTTAAAATCGATTCAATGGAGCTGCCGGTGCCTATTTCTGCAAATCCCTTATCGGGTCTCATCCATCATTATTTCACAATCTGTCAAATGTCAGAAAAGGTTTGACAGCAGCTGTCAGAAATCGTCCGTGATCCCGGATATGTTATGAAAGAAATATTGGGTATTTTTCTGTCAATAATTCTCCAACAAGATAGACATTAAAATATATAATAGAGATTGTCTACATTGCACATAAACCATCTAGTTGCAGCACTTTGGTATTTCCCAAGATTCGATGCTAAGTTCAATACGTCTGTTACACCCTTTAGACCAGATATTTGCGATTTGTGCCTTGTACCCATTGAAAGACAGGTCGGATCGTATGTTACTGCATCGATGCATAGAATATTTTATATTCTTCATTATCGATTGTCAAATTTGCATATTTGTGGAACAACATCTTCGAAAATGATGAAAAACTGACTGACCTGGCAAATTTTGCGGGTAAGTGTATTAAACAAAATTAATTCGATCAACACAGGTCCAATAATAAATATGTATCTCCTTTTATCGAATTTACATTTTTGAGGCAATGACCGTACTAGATGCACCGGACCGGAATTGAAATCTGGGTGAAATACTCGGTGAAATATCAGAGGAACCACCAGCATAAATGATGTATTGTCATTTGCTAGATTGAATGCTAGATCCGGAGCTCGATCCGGAGTGAAGTTTGCCTGTATGATGCGCTGTTTAACGTTCCAACTTCCAACCAAAATTTCAAGATATTAAGCAAAATGGCAATTTCATTAGCCCGGGAGCCAGTGATAGTTTTTGGTGACCAATTTTAACCCTGGCCATAATTTTTATATAGCTTGATTTGTATTTGTCTTATAGCATAGTGACCGACAGCTGGCGCACCAGTGGTGGGTTTGCCAACGGGAGCAACGAAAACGCGTAAAAAAAATATTGAGTTTCAGTCATTTTAACCCTGCTGAAATATACAGAGATGGTAGTTTGTATAATTATTCGAATAAAAAAAATCGTCCGCTGGCTGTACGTTGGTGGAAAACCCGTCCGCTAGACATGGAAACTTGTTTTCCACCAACGTACAGCCAGCGGACCATTTTTTTCGATTTTTTTTACAAGTTTTCATGTCCAGCGGACGGGTTTTCCACCAACGTACAGCCAGCGGAAGATTTTTTTTATTCGAATAATTATATAAACTACCATCTCTGTAAATTTCAGCAGTTACAGGTTGTTCCTAAATAGATGGCGGATTTGGATTCGAATTTGTATCGGAAACCTCTTTATTTCAACTAATCGGCCATCGGTTTTCTCTCCAGTGATAAATAAATAATTCCTTATGAACCATATGCAAAAACTTACCATGTTTTACATTCTTTTTTTTTAATGATAGATATCATTAATTACATCTGCCAAATTCCTCTTTATTCAGTAGCATTTTGTGTTTACTATTAATTTGGTGATAATTCGTATCAAGTTATAAAATCGATCACTATGCCTAATTTCACCAATGAAGATTATTTAAATCTCATTCTACTTCATGGAGAATGTAATAAAGTTGTAGATAGAACGATTCGACTGTTCATTGAGAGGTTTCCTGACCGACCCAGACCAACGAGAGATACCATTAACAGAACCATGACAAACTTGAGAAATGTCGGATCTTTCGTTAAGAAAACTATACACAGAGAAAAAAGTGTAGTAGAAGATGAGAACAACGAAATTACAGTTCTTGCATATTTTCGTGTGAATCCTCAAAATTCTCTCAAAGATGCCGAGATTGATCTGGGATTATCTCAATCGAGTGTTTGGAGAATATTAAAAAAACATAAAATGCACCCATATAAATTCAATAGGGTACAGCATTTGAAGGAAACTGATTTCGTCAGGAGAACAGAGTTTTGCGAAGCTATGATGATTCGATTTCAAGAGAATGAAAACTTTTTGGACTGTATAATTTGGACAGATGAATCTAAATTCACAAAGAATGGTTCTTTCAATAGGCATAACAGTCATTATTGGGATGAAGAGAACAACCACCACTTCAGACAATGGAACTTTCAAGAGACCTGGAGTTTCAATGTTTTTTGCGCCATCAAAAATAATGCAATTCTCGATGTTCACATTTATGATGGGACTTTAACTGGTAAGATAGAACACTACACATGTTTGCATTATTTAAAGAATGTTCTCCCTTAGGAGATAGATATTCTGACATATTGACTCAAATAATTCAGCCGCTAGTACAGAACCATAATGACTTATGGTATCAACAAGATGGCGCGCCTCCACACAATTCACTCAATGTGTCAAATATCCTCTACAGGCTATTTGAAGATCCTCCTTTAGACTATTATGTTTGGGGTAGGATAAAAAATATTGTCTACTCAACTCCCCTGACTGATAAAGAGGACTGCATAGAACGAGTCAGAAATGCGTTCAGGTTTGTTTAGATTTCTAGATTCATAGTTTTGAAACTCAATTTGGTTTTTAAACACTTTTGCAGATCTCTTCCTCCTGATGAAATAAGAAGAGCAACGCACGAAGCATTCCTGAGACGTATAAATAAATGTCTAGAAATTAACGGTCAAAACTTTGAGCATCTTCTCTAGTTATAACTGCGAGTGTTTGCCATGGTTCTCCTAATAGTAACTTGAAGTCGGTTTCAAGAAGGGGTGAAAAATCTACAGCATGGTTCAAATAACAGTTCCTGAAAATTTCATCTTTTTGGCGTGAAGGGAAAAGAAATAGCTGAAAATTCAAGATGAAAAACATTTTTTTGTGAATAACTCAGAAAATATCCATTTTAGGGCAAGGGTGTGAACCATACACTCACATTATTTTTTAACGTAGATTCAATATCTGCCATAAAAAAATGGGGTTCTAATTTGAAAAAAATGATTTTTCACGATTTTGTGTTCCCTAACTTTGAAAGCGGTTTTTTCACCCCCTGTATCATGAATCGCGATTTCGATTTTTAAAGTGGATACATCAATCTTACATCTTGAAAAATCCCAAAAATGAAAATTTTCCATTCAAAAACCTCGAAGTTATTCTTGTTTCAGCGGAGCTCTATTTTCGATTTTTTTTTCGAATTTTCCCGCTCAGAGAGAATTTTCCAACCAAAACTGAAAAATGTTACATCAAAATAACTTGAAATTATCTAAGGAATCTATTTCTGCAATAAAAAAATGGTGTTCTAATTTGAAAAACGGAAGTTGACGTCATTTCCGGAAAAACCGGAGGTGCTTATGCCTTGAAAATATTTTAGATTTCATCAGCATCGTGCTGAATTTCATGAAAATACGTTCAGTAGTTTCCCGTATAAATATGGGTGAGGTTCCACGTGAAAGACCCTGTATTGACGTACAAGTTCATTTCCTTCTTCGCAGATAATTCCAGTTCTACTTCGCCGAATTCTTCGTTCCATTCAATAAGGTAAAATGAACTTTCCAAGGTTTTTCTTTCTCACGTCTTCTTTTTCCGCGGACATGGCTTGGAGCTATACTCGGGAAATATTTTTCAACTTCAATATCGGCCATATACTTGAAAAAGTGTTTACTCCCCAAGGAAATATGACCGCAACCCTACAGGAGATGAATATAAAAATGAAGAGAATGAGGAATGGAACGCAATATATTTGATGGATTGATAAATGCTCCGTTTGTAGGATGAAAAGTCAGAATTGTTGATTTTTTTTGGTTGTTTTGAATTAATTTCAAATGATATCCATATAGATGATTGATTGATTGATTGATTGATAATATGGATGTTGATATGGATAATGAGACAATGAAAATTGAAGCTCGGCTCTGGTTAAAATCAAGAAACATTGAGCATGAAACATACTTATCAATCTTTTGTCCTAACCCTGAAAAGTTTTCTATTGGTTGCGAGCACTTTTGACTAGTCTATCACTTTGGAGGTGGAACAAACCATTTGTTTATTACATTGAAGTAGATAAAAGAAAAACTTCAACAGTTGAATGGCTATTTTTTCGATTTGAATAAATTATCAAGATTTTTTACTCTATTCGCGAGCACATTCTCTCGATCACGGAATCCATAACCAGTATTTATGTACATCGTGATTTATATTATTTATCTACTCCCATAGAATAATATGTCCATTATTCAACTGATTTTGATCTGTTATAGTATCTATAAACCAATAGCGTGAGTTATAGTAACTCACTTCTATAACTCACTTCTCGCCATCCATTTCTACATTTCCTTCGGTCTGCATATCCAAAAATTGCATTTGGAAAACATGAATTTTAGACGTTTTCTACTCGATTAGATTCTCGACCACAGAGATTGCTCTCGACAACTGTTGTCAATTTTGAAAATGCAGATTAATTCGAATTTTACTGAAGAAGTCGAAGATAAGTATTCAATTCGCGGTAACGGTCATTACAGACTTGATGAATTACACCACTCGCCTGACGGCTCGTGTTGCAAAGTTCATCTGCGTGTGTTATGACCTACATTACCCCTCATTGAATAATATACTATTACAAATTGTAATCAGTTCCTGATTCTCTATTGACAATTAACCAGCAAAATATTCTTTCGAATATATGAAAAAATGATGGAATTATAACGAGGAGGTAGAATCTGATTTCGGCCATATTGGACGGATATACTTCAAAAATGATCAATCTGAATGCAATTTGGTTGAGATGTTCCAACTATCACTTTTCGCTATCAAAATTCAAAAAAGACTATTGTCGAATACTTGTCTCCTATTTGTCGCTTCCTCTTTTTTTTTCTACGGAGTGGCTTTCCTAACTTTATATAAAGTAACTAGATCTCTACTAGTCCAATTCTGATATTTATTCCAGTTTGTTCCAACTTAGGGACATTATCCTCCTTTTTCATGTTTAATAATTGCGGGCCCCTTAACCGTATGAACCGGACGTATTCGACTTCCATCGGTAAGTGCATGAGACTTCATATAAGTACTTGCGAAACTCCGAATGGGAAAAATGAATGTACGTAGAGATCTAGTTTTTGAGGTAACCTCCGGGATGAAGCGTAGACATTTGCCCCCTAGGTGGAACTACTGTACAAAACTGTACCCAATAGTTCTTGCTAGGGAGCAATATAAGTTCTGCCGTTTCAGTTGGCATTCATCTCAGGATAAGGCTACATGCATCTGATGACGGCCAATAAGCCAGAAACCGGTAATGCATTGTCTTCCTGTGGTGGTGCCACCTGGTGGTGTGCTTCGGAAACTAGATCTCTACTAGTCCAATTCTGATATTTATTCCAGTTTGTTCCAACTTAGGGACATTATTCCTTTCTCGGGAACTATCCGCCGGAGCACATACAGATTCTGGTGGTAGATTCCTTATGCCCAGACAAACAATTGACGAAAAAATTATGGACTTCCTGTAGGATTCAGGGGTTGAATTCGCAACCCTTAAACTTCAAATATTCCTATCTCGGGAACTATTCGCCGGAGCACATACAGATTTTGGTGGTAGATTCCTTATGCCCAGCCAAACATTTGACGAAAAAATGATGGACTTCCCGTGGGATTCAGGGGTTGAATTCGCAACCCTTAAACTTCAAATATTCCAATCTCGGGAACTATTCGCCGGAGCACATACAGATTTTGGTGGTAGATTCCTTATGCCTAGACAAACATTTGACGAAAAAATGATGGACTTCCCGTGGGATTCAGGGGTTGAATTCGCAACCCTTAAACTTTAAAAATTTCTTATTCGGGAACTATTCGGCGGAGCACATACAGATTCTGGTGATAGATTCCTTATGCCCAGGCGAACATTTGACGAAAGAATGATGAACTTACTGTGGGATTCAGGGGTTGAATTCGCAACCCTTAAACTTCAAATATTCCTACCTCGGGAACTATTCGCCGGAGCACATACAGATTCTGGTGGTAGATTCCTTATGCCCAGACAAACATTTGACGAAAAAATGATGGACTTCCCGTGGGATTCAGGGGTTGAATTCGCAACCCTTAAACTTCAAATATTCCTATCTCGGGAACTATTCGCCGGAGCACATACAGATTTTGGTGGTAGATTCCTTATGCCCAGACGAACATTTGACAAGAAAATGATGGACTTCCCGTGGGATTCGCGGGTTGAATTCGCAAACCTTAAACTTTAAAAATTTCTTATTCGGGAACTATTCTCCGGAGCACATACAGATTTTGGTGGTAGATTCCTTATGCCCAGACAAAAATTTGACGAGAAAATGATGGACTTCCCGTGTGATTGCGAATTCAACCCCTGAATCCCACGGGAAGTCCATCATTTTTTCGTCAAATGTTTGTCTAGGCATAAGGAATCTACCACCAAAATCTGTATGTGCTCCAGCGAATAGTTCCCGAGATAGAAATTATTGAAGTTTAAGGGTTGCGAATTCAACCCATGAATCCCACGGAAAGTCCATCATTTTTTCGTCAAATGTTTGTCTAGAGGCATAAGGAATCTACCACCAAAATCTGTATGTGCTCCGACGAATAGTTCCCGAGATAGAAATTTTTGAAGTTTAAGGGTTGCGAATTCAACCCCTGAATCCCACGGGAAGTCCATCATTTTTTCGTCGAATGTTTGTCTGGGCATAAGGAATCTACCACCAAAATCTGTATGTGCTCCGGCGAATAGTTCCCGAGATAGAAATTTTTGAAGTTTAAGGGTTGCGAATTCAACCCCTGAATCCCACGGGAAGTCCATCATTTTTTCGTCAAATGTTTGTCTGGGCATAAGGAATCTACCACCAAAATCTGTATGTTCTCCGGCGAATAGTTCCCGAGATAGAAGTTTTTAAAGTTTAAGGGTTGCGTATTCAACCCCTGAATCCCACGGGAAGTCCATCATTTTTTCGTCAAATGTTTGTCTGGGCATAAGGAATCTACCACCAAAACCTGTATGTGCTCCGGCGAATAGTTCCCGAGATAGGAATATTTGAAGTTTAAGGGTTGCGAATTCAACCCCTGAATCCCACGGGAAGGCCATCATTTGTCAAATGTTCTTCTCGGCATAAGGAATCTACCACCAAAATCTGTATGTGCTCCGGCGAATAGTTCCCGAGATAGGAATATTTGAAGTTGAAGGGTTGCGAATTCAACCCCTGAATCCCACGGGAAGTCCATCATTTTTTCGTCAAATGTTTGTCTAGGCATAAGGAATCTACCACCAAAATCTGTATGTGCTCCGGTGAATAGTTCTCGAGATAAAAATTTTCGCATTATAAGGGTGGAGAAAATTACCCCGTGAATCCATAGGAATTCTATAATCAAGTTGTGTTATGATCAAATCATCATACCGAACCCTCGTCTGAATTTTCATGATGATGGGATCAATATTTTCCGATAAAAATAAATTCGATCGTACGCCACTGGGCCGTGCGTTCGTGTATTTCCGGCAAACGGTCTGCTGGAAACGGTCTTTTAACTTCACAGAGGTTCGAGAAAGTCATTTTTGCCTCATTATACTCCGTTTTCGAAGCATAAGCGACAGTGGCGCACCCAGAAATTTTATTCGGGGGGGGCTGCTCAAGAGTAATCAGGTTTTTGTAAGTTATATAATTTAAAAAATGCGCCGCAAGCGAAAACCTTCTTAAGTAATGGATATATCGCATTCGTTATTATATACCGGGTGTTTCATTGTTAAGTGAACATGCGGTAACCTGAGCTAGAGCTGCCCTAGGCGAGTCCAAAAAACCGATATATGATAGGTCTAATCAATTCCATAACCGAGATACAGGGTGCTTTATGTATTCACCAAAAATTTCAATTCCTCATAACTTTTTAACCAACCAGTATAGTCGGTTGATATTTGGAACGTATGATTCACTTCTACAGGTCGATCGAATTACTTTTGAATTTACAAAAAATTCCAGGTCCGTATTTGAAAAATATGGGACTTCTTCCAAGCTGAGATTCAACACCCTGTATATTGAAATTTTACGATTTGATTGAGATATTTGAAAAGAGAAGAAAATTTTCAATGGAGTTCAGTAGATTTCATTGTCCCGCACGTCATTTCCAATTGAATATTGGAGTTCCACAAAATTCTCAGAAAAATCGTACATTATGATCTAATTGAATTTTTTTTGTCCCACTAATTGCACGTTCGAATTTCATAATATTCTGTGGAATCATTTGGAGTTATTTCCGGAAAAATATTATTCATCGAGAAAAATTTAGTTGAAGTCAACAAAGATGAATAAATAACTGAAGAAACATAAAAACTCAACGTGAAATACAGAAGGTGCTCGAAAGTACCACCATTTTGTTCAATACACATTCTTGCCCTCTTCAAAAAATATGTCTGATACTTTTTTTGATCATGTCTGGATTATTACGTATTTCATTGCATAATAAAATTCTGTTGACCATTCTTTCATTTCGTAAAATCCAGCTACTAAAGTTAGTTCTTCTAATTTCATCATCTGGATCCAATCGTTGTACCTTCTGGAGATCAATTCGATCATAATGTACGATTTTTCTGAGAATTTTGTGGAATTCCAATATTCAATTGGATCTTTCCCTTAAGCTCTCTTTGAGCAAAATGACGTGCGGGACAATGAAATCTACTGAACCCCATTGAAAATTTTCTTCTCTTTTCAAATATCTCAATAAAATCCCAAATTTTCAATATACGGGGTGAATCTCAGCTTGGAAGAAGTCCCTTATTTTTCAAAATACGGACCTGAAATTCTTTGGAAATTCAAAAATAAATCGATCGACCTGTAGAAGTTCCAAATATCAACCAGCTATACTAGTTGGTTCAGAAGTTATGAGGAATTGAAATTTTTGGTGAATACATAAACCACTCTGTATCTAGGTTATGGAATTGATTAGAACTATCGTATATCGGTTTTTTGGACTCGCCTAGGGTAGCTCTAGTTCAGGTTACCGTATTTTCATTCACCAATGAAACTCCCTGTATATGTAGTTATATCAATCCCTATTTCTATATCTGTGAAGGAAATGTTTAAGTTTCCATTCTGTTCTAAAGTAATTATTATTACTTTTAGAAAAACAATAAGATGGAAATATTTGAATTACTTTTCTTTGTCACAGCTCGGGGGGGGCTGCAGCCCGACAGCCCCCCCCTCGGTGCGCCACTGATAAGCGAGATACAGGGTGTGTAATGTCAACTTTCAGCAATATTCTGATAACTATGTGGTACGCTCGGTGGTACGTTAAGCGTGACCTTTGAAAAAACGGTTTCTGGTCACATCTATTTATTTTGTGATGCTCAATTCATTTCTGGTGTATAATTCTGAAAAAAATAACATTCAAAATGGCGGAAACCCTGCAAAGTTGCAATTTTGGTTTTCGAATTGGGTATCCACTTTGGTAGAGACACCGTGAAGAAGAACAGTTTACGACCTAAATAAGAGAGGAAGAAAATTGCAGCTTTGGAGAGCATCATTTCAACGTACTCGAGTTTCTAAGATTTTCCGTGAGAAAATGTTTCCAAAATTCACTGATGTGAAAGCTGAATAAAAAATATTACCTAATTGAGTTTTTTTGTAGCATTCAAAAGATCCCGCTCGGAGTACCTACTAAATAATTTTCATTTGAAATACTGGAGGCATCACGAAGGCCATAATTGTGGTGATGAGCAATCAGAATGACCCGGATTGAAATATGACTTCATAAAACAAACATATTTTTTCAAAAAACTTTGGTGTGAACCGTACTCCCACCACTTTCGATTAGCTAGCTCTCCTTGGTAGCGGATATCAATGAGATTAGAATAAATCCAATTCATACTCCATAGGTATTGTCCGAAAGTGGAGAGAGTTCGATTCCCACCAAAATTTTTTGAAAAAAATTACATGCTCACAGTGATCGATCTAGTAACATCGTCAATTCGTATAGTATTCAATCGTCGTCGGATTGCAACAACCGACCGAGATACCTTCGAAGATGTTTACCGTGATTTTGAGCATAACGTGAGGTGAAATTCCTATGAGTACATGGTTATAAAGCCAGGAATTTACTGATTTTATAGACAGGGTGTTTCATTGGTAAATGAACATACGGTTACCTGAGCTAGAGCTACCCTAGGCTAGTCCCAAAAACCGATATATGATATAGGTCTAATCAATTCCATAACCGAGATACAGGCTGGTTTATGTTTTCACCAAAAATTTCAATTTCTCATAACTTTTGAACCAACCAGCATAGTCGGTTGATATTTGGGACTATGATTCACTTCTACAGGTCGATCGATTCACTTTCGAATTTCAAAAAAATTTCAGATCCGTATTTGAAAAATATGGGACTTCTTCCAAGCTGAGATTCAACACCCTACCCTGTATATTGAAATTTTGGAATTTGATTGAGATATTCGAAATGTGCAGAAAATTTTCAATGGGGTTCAGTAGATTTCATTGTCCCGCACGTCATTTTGCTCAAAGGGAGCTTCAGAGAAAGATTCAATTGAATATTGGAATTCCACAAAATTCTCAGAAAAATCGTACATTATGATCAAATTGAATTTTTTTGTCCCACATTCGAATTCCATTATATTCTGAGAAATCATTTGGAGTTATTCCTGGAAAAACATTATTCATCGAGAAAAATTTATTTGAAGTCAACAAAGATGAATAAGTAACTGAATAAACGTAAAAACTTAACGTGAAGGTGCTCGAAAGTACCACCATTGTGTTCAAGACACATTCTTGCCCTCTTAAAAATATGTCTGATACTTTTTTTGATCATGTCTGGATTATTACGTATTTCATTGCAGGCGACTTCGATACGTTGCATGAGGATATCCTCACTTCCTATTTCAGATGAATATACTGAACATTTCATATAACCCCAAATGAAATAATCAACAGGATTGACATCTGATGACCTAGCGGGACAGGCATGCGGTCCACCTCTGCCCATCCACATATTTGGAAAGTTCTGATCTAAAAATTATCTGACCATTACTCTAAAATGGGGTGGAGCTCCATCATTCTGAAAATGCATTCCTGCAATGTCCGTACCTTCGAGTAATACAGGAAGATGATTTTGGCGTTTATAAAAATCGATTGTTTGGAGTGTTTGGACCACACGTCATACCAAGACGGCTTACTACTTATATTTTCCCCCAAAATCATCTTTCTGTATTACTTACTCGAAGGTATGGACATTGCAGGAATGCATTTTCAGCATGATGGAACTCCACTCCCTTTTAGAGTTGAATCTCAGCTTGGAAGAAGTCTCATATTTTTCAAATACGGACCTGAAATTTTTTGGAAATTCAAAAGTAAATCTATCGACCTGTAGAAGTGAATCATGCGTTCCAAATATCAACCGACTATACTCGTTGGCTCAAAAGTTATGAGGAATTGAAATTTTTGGTGAATACATAATCCACCCTGTATCTCCTTTATGGAATTGATTAGACCTATCATATATCGGTTTTTCGGACTCGCCTAGGGTAGCTCTAGCCCAGATTACCGTATGTTCATTGGTAAATGAACACCCTGTATAGTCGAATCCGGCCGTGTAAAAACCGTATGAAAACTATCCCACTTCAATAAGAAATTGACCTGTCCCTGAAGATGATAGTGTTTTTTATAAGCTTTTATTTAGTTTCACCTGTCCGGTGTCTGTCTGTCTGTCTGTAATCAAATCTTGCAAGTTAAATATGACACACTTCTAATCGTCCGATTGATTTGAAATTTTGCAGGTGTACCTAATCCTGGTGACAATGCATCATGAAATATTTTTTATAGAAAAAAAACACAATGGCGGCTCCAAAATGGCGGATGAGTTTTGTAATTATGATCCGATTCCATTCAAAATTAGTATCTGGGGGTATTTGGGTTCGAGAATGATGATACTATTGTCAAAACTGGGAAATTCAAGATGGCGGCCACAATATGTCGGACGAGTTTTGTAATTATGATCATATTCTATTCAAAATTGGTATATGGGGGTTTTCTGGGTCGGAAATTAAAATTCTTCAAAATCGAGGAATTCAGGATGGCGGCTTCAAAATGGCGGATGAATGTTGTTATAAAAGCTTATTTTCAAAAATGTATTTTGAGAATTAGGCTTTTTACTAAATGAAATCTGAAGAAGCTTGATGGAAGCAATATTTTCAATTGAATTCAATTTACTATATGAATCATACACTTCTCATATGGTGGGCGTCTAATAAAATTTGGGGTCGACATAAAAAAATGTACAGGTGAGCTGAAAGCTATTAAGAAGACGAAGGAAACTGCTCGTCAGATTTTAAGGTTATATCCTGTGCGAAAATAGGTCCGATTCATTGTAAAATTATTTGATGCGATCTCTGCACAATCCAGTTGTCATTTTCCGTAAAATCCATTCATTTTTATGGCCGTTGAGGAAATAGCGTTAACATTCCATTGTCCTGTTACTTACAAACGAGAGCGTTCACCCTCCCTACGTGATACTCGCAACGCAGGGAAATGATCTGAAAAGCCCTACCTCGTTTATTTAGGACCCCGCAAAAAACCTGTTTTATAATAGGGAAATGAAAAATTATTATTCACATCGTCAACATCACGAGAGGAGGGTCCCTTAAACGCGTCTTCTAGTAGGTTGTCAAGGATCGTTATCCCATAAAAACGCTCCACTTATATCACGTGTTTTGCCAGCAATCAGGAATGAATGATCTCATCTCCGGTTGGATGGTGATTTTTGACAGGGTGAAAGTTTATTATAGCTAAGCTGACGTATTCAGCTGTTAACTGTGCAACCTAAAACGTTCTCTTATGAAAAAAAAAAAAGATATGGAGGATATTCATTCATTTATTTGGTAGTGTCTTTCATTTCAGAATCGTAAGGGTAACATTTACTGCTAACCATATTTTTCATGAACAGTATGTCATACTGAAAATGAAACAGGTTATTCATTTGTGAAGAGTTTGCAAATATGGACCACATGGTTAAAAAAATAAAATATATGAGATCAATGCAATACATTTTCAAATACTCACAGCTATTGATAATCATCATGCTTTGAACAACCAGCGGCTTTGCTCGAGTATTTGTGCATTTGAATTTTTGTTAACATGCAGGGTGAGTCTTTGAATTGTAGATATATTTCCAGCGTAGATTCTTGAGGCTTTACTATAATCAAAAGTGCCCATCAGCATGCCTCAATTCCATAAAAGTCGTTGAAGCAGGCGCATCCGTTTTGTCCTTTAAGTAAAAATCTTCTGCATCGAAACTCTGACGTCGAAATTATATTGGTATGTAAGTGATTCTTTTTGAATACTTTTAGTTGTGACTGAGGTTTCGGTAAAATTTTTGTATTTCTGCATGCATTAGAGTTTAAATTACACTTTTTATTACGTTTAACTGTTGAATAGTATTCATTTACTTTGAAAAAAATTGGCAAATATCCAAGTACGGATAAGTCGGCCTATTTAGTTTTGCGTATAGTAGTTTCAGAGGCAAATGTCCGTAACGATAAATTCAGTTTTCTTTTGATGTTTTCTCCTATACCAAGAGTCGGAAGAGTCAAAATTAACAATTCACAAAATTTGCAAATTTTTTGAGAGCCATACATTTTATTCTCGCCTATAAACAACAGTATTGGTAGATATATACAGAGTGAATCTGAATTGGAGGTTGAAATGAAGAGGGGAGATTACATGAATAATTTTAAGTCCAAATTTCCCATAAAATTAGTCCGCGAACGTTTCGTTTTCGAGATATACAGGGCGTTTTTTCTCATAGTATCTGAACCACTGACCAAAGGGATCAACTGCAAAAAAAGAAGAGAAACAAAAAATATATTGACAATACCAGCAGCGAAACGTAATCCGATAATGTAGATTTTATTGAACTTAACAAAGGAATAGCTTTGAGGAAGCGGAGAAAAACAAATATCAGTTCTGATAGTGAACCGAGGGACTATAAACCGAAAACAAAAAAGGCGTAAAATCGATGAGAGACAAGGAAAAGATATTGAAAGTGAAAAACGCTAATTCAATAATGAAAACTGTGAATGAAAAAGTTTTATAATGAATAATGATATAAATCACATAAGCGGTAGAGAGCTACCTATTCAAATGAAAGAAATAAGACACAAATCATTTGCCACTATAAATAATAACAAATGAAATGTGAATACGAACTAGGTCTCCCATACCGTTCACCCCATCAGATCGAATGGTCCAACGTCAACTGAGAATCGCACCGACTGCAGTTTCGTCCTACTTAGGATTCATCAGGGTGGAATATCCCAAAGTTGACGCTGGATGGAAAATCTTTTCGTCAAGATATGGATATCTGTCGCGCATTATTTTGAAATGAATATTGATGAGCGACATCTATCCACCTTCGGGAAAGAATCTCCTCTCGGCGATTGAGTGAACAATAAAGAAAACTTTCTTCCAAATTGCAACACCAGATTGTGAATTTCAACGTTGGTAACGTAATAAATCAATTCACCTGGGAAGCGCGGAGACGTTCGCAGTTTGTAGGTTTTTGAAACCCAAAAAAATAGAAATATAATAAATACTGATATAAATCACATAAGCGGTAAGGCCCTACCTATTCAAATGAAAGAAATAAGACACAAATCATTTGCCACTATAAACAATAACTAGTTCGTATTCACATTTCATTTGTTATTATTTATAGTGGCAAATGATTTGTGTCTTATTTCTTTCATTTCAAAAAGTTTTAGTTTATGATTATCGCGTAGAATATTTTTAATTACAATTCAACTAGATCAAAATCAGATTGAAATGGATGTGAGATGTGTCGAAACATTCAAAAACCATTTCGACAGATTTGGAAAAATGAAGATTCTAGCTTGTGATAATAACTGCAAATGCCAAAGTTAATTGCCATATTATTCTATAATTAAGATGATGGATTCTAATTCTGTTGTCTTTCTATAGTTTTCAGACCATTATAACTTAATACTTTGGTTAGTTAATAATGGAAAATTTCACTAAACATTAAACAACAACTACCCCAAACATTTTGTCAACCAGTGTATACACTCATTTTTCACGAACCATGGCCGTACGAGTGTTCAAGAGACTACATATCAGATAGCCGATACTTCAGATTTCCATTCATACAGGGCCTTTCACAAGCAATTAATGGTGCCCTCAATAACAACATCCAGTTAGCATACTATAATGTACAAACCACCAATTGCCTGTTATACGGTTAAAAGATCCTACACCGTTAAATATGTTGTCAAATGTGATTTACAGAATACCTTGTTCGTGTGGAAAATCATACATAGGTCAGACTAAACAGTATTTAAAGTTGACAATAGGACAGCACAAAAATGATTGTAAAAATCACAATCAGGCCAAAGCAAACAAAACAGCTTTGGCTTTACATCACTTTAGTACCGGACGCATTTTTCCGTTCCCTATACAGTCAGCGCGACAGGTCGCTCTCGGAAATGCACAATGGAACTCCATTTCCTAGCAGATATGCGCGATGTGCTCACTGCCCTGGGTGCCGATGGGACAAATTGCAAATTATTAATAAAGTTTTCTTACTTTCTGTATAGCTTTATTAGGTAGAGTCTACCACATTTTTCCTCTGTGAACATTTTTGTAGTCGCGGATTTTTTTCAGCAAACCTCGTAAGTCGACCATATTTTCATTTTTCTTGAATCAAACATACTCTTTTTTGTAAAATGCAATCATAACAACAATCTGGGAGAAATGAGAAAACATGATTGTCTACCAACATAAACATGACTGAAAATCGCATGTTTTCAAAGTATTAATACCCTCCCGAATTTTTCAGAATCAGTTGATACAACCATATGAAGTATGAAAATGCAATTGTCCAACAAAAAAATGTGGCGATTTCCTTGTCCGACAAATGGAAAACGAAAATTTTTTGGGAATTCACTGCTCTAATTTGGTTATGAATAGACTATATGCATTTACCGGATGTAACTTTGCTCATGTTACGAATAAACATTCGATTTTTTGAGGGCCATACTATCATCTAGCTGTCCGACGAATAAATTTCGGAAATTTCAGTTGTTGCCGATATAATATTGCTAGTAGTGATGGAGTGTTTTTTGTGCAGACATTTAAAAAATATCCGTGGCTTTAAAACGAAAAAGGAGGAAGTGACATCCTTAAACTGTGCAAAATATTCTTGGCCTCGAGAGAACATCATAATCACAAATATAAAGATGTCATACTACCTGACGATTGGTGTGATACTTTTACTGGATACCATTCGTCTTGTTACAATGAGTCAATGAATTCAATGTGAGGAAGGAGTATTTTCATTGATTACTTTTAGATTTGAATAAAAATGTCAGTAACCAATTTGAATTATACACTTTCGAACGAAATCAATAATTTTATTTCAATAATAATCGAAAAAAGATTCTGAAACAAAACCATTATATTCAACTAGACTAAGGATTTGCCGCATTTTATATGGTGGACAGTTGTTTTTTCTATGAAACGAATCTGTCTAAAATATGAATTCATTCTTGTCCGTCAAATATTAATGGATTTAAAAACTCAAAAAAATCGTCGATTTTCATCTGTCGGACAAGAAAACATCAACATTTTTTTGTCGGACAATTGCATTTTCATATTTCATATGGTTATACAGGGTGAGTCTTTGACTTGTACATATATTTTAACTGTAGATTCCTCTCATCAAACGAAACACTTTTTTCTTATATCATTTTTCAAAATTCGGTTTCGTTTGAAAGATACAGGGTGTCAAAAATCCATGAAATTAACACTATTCTTTCCATATATTCGGAACCGATGATCCGAATGAACTGAATTTTGGTTGATTGTTTACTCTATTCATGGTGCATATTCCTCAATTGAAACTTATTCCATATTCCTTCTAGTATAAGAGTAACAGCCTACTCGTCTCATGAATTCATGCAAAAATACTATAAAATCACTCGAAAAAGATAAACGGTTCATATTTTCGAAAGAATCAACAATTTTAGAAAATAAAAGTATTCTTATATTTTTTCAATAAAACGCGTCGTTTTCGAGTTATTCCTAATTGTATACGAACAAATTCGAGGAAAAAATCATGAATTTCATAAAAAAACTGAATGCAACCCTGAATTAAATATCATCGAATATTATGTATTCTCTGATCTTAACAAATTAACAACGTTGTCAATGTTTATCAACTTCGTCAAGACTAAAATCTACATGATGGAAAAACGTTCGATGTAATAATTGAATTCTGAGAAGCATGAAATGAAATTACACAGTCTATAAGCACAGTTTCTATTGACAATTTATTGTTACCGGTCTTTCAGGAAAATATCTATCTCAACAATATTATCCTCTTGGAGATTTCAATCGACACTACACGGTCTGCACATCACAATCATCACCTGTTTGCTTTATTATCTGCAAGTAAATTTAGATAGATAATTAAGGTTATCCCGTTTAAGCGTCTTTCATTATCATAGACTGGCCTGCGGTTCGAGACACAGAAACAGAACAACCACAACACAACGGCCTGTCCCGCCTGTCTGCCTTGCGTGCCGGCTATATCGTAGCGCTATATCGGCAAGAATCAGAACTCGTTTGGCATCTCCAAAGAGCCACGCCTAGACGCCTTTAGCCGTTAGCGATTGTGATAGTTCATCCGCTAACGATAGGGGACGTACTGCTTTCTTGAGTTCGCATTGTTTGAAGAGAAAATCGGCAATCTGGCATCGTCTTCTCTAGAGTTCTGTGCTTAGACAGGTTCTGTGCACGGCCTTCTAAAGACTTTAGTCTTTAGATGGCCGTGTTCTATGGAATATCATATCACAGAAGATGAGTTAGGTTAGGTCATTGACCTCGAATCATCTGACTTAGGTTGATGGAGTTAGAATAGGTTTGTGAGAAACCAATTTTCATGAGATCGTTCCAAAATATCGAGGAAAATATTAACCAATTATTAGTGTTTATAAACTAATCTTCAGGAAAATCGAAGAAGGAACTTATTTTGGTGGGAGAAATATGGCTTTTCAATTGCAGAAATAATTGGACAGTGTTTTTGTTAGGAAATATCGTTTTTGTTACATTCGTATTCGAATAAGGTTAGTGCTTGAGTATTTTCTAATGGTATCACCCAGAACGTCTAATCACCTCAATTTCAATCGAAAAATATGAACTTTGAAGTGTTTCCAGAGAATGTATCCAGGCACGGACTCAGCACAATTTTTTTTTCAAATGGCTATATCTTTTTAACAGAGCCGAATTCGGAAAAATGGAAAATGAAAAAAAGGTTTCCTTTGGCCTCAAGAATCTATAGTTAAAATATATGTACAAGTCAAAGACTCACCCTGTATAAACCGATTCTGAAAAAATCAGGAGGGTATTAATACTTTGAAAACATGCGATTTTCAGTCATGTTTATATTGGTAGACAATCATGTTTTCTCATTTTTCCCAGATTGTTTTTATGATTGCATTTTACAAAAAAATAGTACGTATGATTAAAAAAAATGAAAATATGGTCGACTTACGAGAGGTTTGCTGAAAAAAAACGCGACTACAAAAATGTTCACAGAGGAAAAATGTGGTAGGCTCTACCTAATAAAGCTATACAGGAAGTAAGAAAACTTTTTTAATAATTTGCAATTTGTCCCATCGGCACACAGAAGACTATAACAGGCAGTGAGCACATCGCGCATATCTGCTAGGAAACGGAGTTCCATTGTGCATTCCGTTTCCTATACGGTGAGAGCGACCTGTCGCGCTGACTGTATAGGGAACGGAAAAATGCGTACCGGACATGATTTTAAGTTTGAAGCGACAACAGTTTTGGATATAGGGAGTCCAATTGGTTCAGGCGGAATATGGGGGAGATGGTGCAAATTCAACTGACCGAAAACATTAATCTTAGAACTGATTGTTTGGGTTTAAGCGCTATACAGGGTGATTCACGGTGGATGGCACATTAGACGTTTCTGGTGAACAAGACATCGGATCGGTTTGAAAATTTGCATGAGTGCATTATCGGAAATTCTCTACACAACTAAAATATTTTCGTCAATGCGGTGTTGCCACTTCCATCAGAAAGTAGTAGCAACTTTGCTTTTTCAAATGGAACACCTGGTATATTATATTATTTTTGGAATCTCCAACAACTTCTCGACAACTTTTCTTCAGATTTCCCTATACCTATCTGTTGCCGTTTTCGAAATATAAATTAATTTCAATTTTTTTCGTCGAAAATCATGGTCTCTAAAAATGCTGATAACTTCGGGTTGAGAGACACTATGGCATTGAAATTTGGTTTGGAGTTAGGTGATACATGAATGCTTCTAACACATCAGCCTGATCTACGGTCCTTCAATACAGGGTGGTAACAAACACAGTTTTCTCGTTTGCTTGAAAAAGTGACTGAAAGTTGTTTATTTCAAATGGAACACCCTGTATATTATTAGAAATTCAGCAAGCTGATGAAATTTGCTTTCATTCTATGCCTATACCTAACTAGTCAAATTTCGGACTTATGAGCATTTATAAGTCAAAATGTCCCTTCAGAATGGTATTTCCATTCAGTATTTGGTAGGCAGGCCATGATTACTATTCAACAGTACCTTGTGACATTCTCCTAGTAATAAATGCACCAAGAAACTTGAAAGTCAAACTGTTCATATGAATTATTAACAAAAAGTAGAACAATCATGTCGAATATTTCAAAGTATGTTCGAATCGCTGGCCGTTCCCTTCCAAGCACTTCAAAATGCGGGTGGTGATAGCTTTCGTCGTGGCAGATCGTATTTCTTTAAAATCCAAATCTTCAAAGGCTTGAGTAATCCTTTGCAACAATTCATCTCTCGAATGCCCGGGTGTTTAGTAAACTTCTTCTTTCAACATTCCCCACAGATAAAAATCAAATGGACTAAGATCGGGTAAACTTGCTGGCCAAGTCCATGGTCCCAAGTGCCTTATCCACCGATCGTCAAAAAGTCTCTCCAGTTAATAATAATAAACAAATTCATGAGCACTTCGTTTGAATAGTTTTCTTCCATCGTTTCGAGGGTATTTGCAACTTCTGAAATGACGAAAATGTCGCAATTCAAGTTTCTTGGTGCCTTTATTATTAGGAGAATTTCACAAGGTACTGTGGAATAGTAATAATGGCCTGTCCAACAAATACCGAATGGGAATACCATTCTGAAAGGAGATTTTGACAAATAATGCTCATAAGTCCGAAATTTGAGTAGTTAGGTATAGGCATGATATACATAGAACGAAAGCAAATTTCATCAGCTTTCTGAATTTCTAATAATATAAAGGGCGTTCCATTTGAAATAAACAACTTTCAGACACTTTTTCAAGCAACCAAAAAGAATGTATTTTTTACCACCCTGTATTGGAGTAACGAAGATCAGGCTAATTTTTTGGAAGCATTCATGTATCACCGAAGTCCCAACCAAATTTTAATGCCATAGTGTTTCTCAACCCGAAGTTATCGGCATTTTTAGAGGTCGTGATTTTCGGCGAAAAAAATCGAAATTAATTTATATTTCGAAAACAGCAACAAATAGGTATAGGGAAATCTGAAGAAAAGTTGTCGAGAAGTTGTTGGAGATTCCAAAAATAATATAATATACCAGGTGTTCTATTTGGAAAAGCAAAGTTGCTACTTCTTTCTAATGGAAGTGGCAACACCGCATTGACGAAAATATTTTAGTTGTGTAGAGAATTTCCGATAATGCACTCATGCAAATTTTCAAACCGATTCGATATCTGGTTCACCAGAAACGTCTAATGTGCCATCCACCGTGAATCACCCTGTATACCATAACATCCTAAATATATTTTCCGGACACAGAATTTAAATGTTTGTGATTCTATTTTGATTTTAATTGTGTCATTTGTTTCTGAGTGTATGTTTGATTGTGGGGGTGGGGGCGTCCTGTCATTACAGTTTATCCGACAATTATTAAAAACTAGTTTTCATACATCTGTACGCCAGCGTAGCACGCAAATAATTGTTCATTTTATCATCATATGACATGATCTGTGCGATTATTTATCAATGAAATTTCAATTTTCACAAAGTTTGAATGAAGGATTGACGGACGTTTTCCACTTCCGAGGTATTATGATGTTCCATTCTTCATTGCTTTGTAGGTATTGATCTGTGTGTTTTTTTGTAGAGCTTTGAAGAAGCAACAATAAAGTTGCGAAACGTCGCTTAAAGGAATGACTTAACGTCTCTCATTTTGAACTTATTTCACTCCCAAGGCAATTTATCCATATTATCAAACAATAAAGTTTTATTTCTCAAATTAGTACGTCTACGAGAGGTGTTTATGAGCAACAGAGTAAGACCGGAAGAAAATGTAGACGAAATATGGACAGGAATAGAAAGAAACATACTACAGGCAGCGCGAGAAAGTATAGGATATAGAAACTCAACAAAAACATCCAAACCATGGTTCAACGATGAAACCAGAAATCTGGCATATGAGAAAAGGAGGGCATATCTAGAGTACTGCAGTAATCGAACCCCTAACAACTATCAACAATACAAGGAAACAAGGAACAGAATAAACTCTGAGATACGAACTTTAAAGAGAGAATATTGTACTCACTTCACCAAAGGTATGGAACACGATCTGTATGGGGCTCAACGTAAGGTTTGGAAAATGCTTAAGGGGAGGAAAAAACCGATCAATGAATATAAAAACCTGGGCATAATTCAAAAGGACAGATGGAAAACATATATCGAAGAACTCTACATTTCCGGAAGCAACCCCCCTCACAGAACATGAGCAAAAGCAAGACCAAGAGAATCTGGTAGTAATGAAAACATAGACATTTCCAGAGAAGAACTCCAATATAAGTGTACAAACACAGTGGAAGCAGGTTTCTGCTTACCGGTAGCCAGCGCCGACTCGAGCTAATAAGCTGTAAAAATTAACACATATTGTTTTCATACCCAGTCAATACAGATCGCGACGGTAACCAGCATTCATGCTTTCATCGGAGGCGTACAAAAGCAGGAAAACAACTAAAGCCATTTTTTCGCGTGAATCACGGTTCAAAACTATTTCAAAAACATTTCGAAGTAAACGTCACCAGTTCATGCATCGCTAAAATGCCACAATTTCAAAACGGTGACGTCAGCATAGAAATGTCAATTCAATTTATGAATTTAAAAGTTAGAAACATGATACACGCACATAATAATAGAAATATTTATAATTTTAGGTGTGCTTATTTGTATTAAATCTTGTATTTTCAAATTAGACTCCAATCAGTTTATGATGAATTTGAATGTTCTTGTCCTGATTAACGACTTGTTGAAAAAAATATATGCAATATTCATATTGATTGAATCAAGAAGAAGAAGCCCTAAAATCAATTTCAAAAATTTGAACATACATTTTCAAAACTAAATAATATTTCAGAATTCTAAAATAAAGGTGTGCTCTACTCGAAGTGATTTATTACTTCATAGTCACAGGTTACAATGCATTCTAAAAACAAAGCTGTCATATTCAAATAATATTCAATGTAATGAAGAACAGTTATTATTATTACTTATTCAAAATAAAAACGGTGAAAACAAAATAATTCCAACAAACATAACCTATATTCTTCAATCAGCTGATTCCAAACTTCAAACTGCAGTTCGAACTATTCCGCTACCTGCTTTCAAACCGCTTCAAATTATTTTGAACCATTTGGTGCGTGACGTCACCAGTTCGACGCGAAAACACGAATATTTCAAAACGGACGAAATAGTTTTAAAATATTGTCACGCGAAAATTCGGCTTAAATTTTAATTCCGATGAAAGCGTGAATTAAAATTTAAGCCGAATTTTCGCGTGACAATATTTTAAAACTATTTCGTCCGTTTTGAAATATTCGTGTTTTCGCGTCGAACTGGTGACGTCACGCACCAAATGGTTCAAAATAATTTGAAGCGGTTTGAAAGCAGGTAGCGGAATAGTTCGAACTGCAGTTTGAAGTTTGGAATCAGCTGATTGAAGAATATAGGTTATGTTTGTTGGAATTATTTTGTTTTCACCGTTTTTATTTTGAATAAGTAATAATAATAACTGTTCTTCATTACATTGAATATTATTTGAATATGACAGCTTTGTTTTTAGAATGCATTGTAACCTGTGACTATGAAGTAATAAATCACTTCGAGTAGAGCACACCTTTATTTTAGAATTCTGAAATATTATTTAGTTTTGAAAATGTATGTTCAAATTTTTGAAATTGATTTTAGGGCTTCTTCTTCTTGATTCAATCAATATGAATATTGCATATATTTTTTTCAACAAGTCGTTAATCAGGACAAGAACATTCAAATTCATCATAAACTGATTGGAGTCTAATTTGAAAATACAAGATTTAATACAAATAAGCACACCTAAAATTATAAATATTTCTATTATTATGTGCGTGTATCATGTTTCTAACTTTTAAATTCATAAATTGAATTGACATTTCTATGCTGACGTCACCGTTTTGAAATTGTGGCATTTTAGCGATGCATGAACTGGTGACGTTTACTTCGAAATGTTTTTGAAATAGTTTTGAACCGTGATTCACGCGAAAAAATGGCTTTAGTTGTTTTCCTGCTTTTGTACGCCTCCGATGAAAGCATGAATGCTGGTTACCGTCGCGATCTGTATTGACTGGGTATGAAAACAATATGTGTTAATTTTTACAGCTAAGCCCGAGTCGGCGCTGGCTACCGGTAAGCGGAAACCTGCTTCCACTGTGTTTGTACACTAACATTGGGAAATTGAAGAGTAAAAAAGCTCCAGGACCCGATGGTATACCGAACGAGTTATTGAAGTATGGAGAGGAAACCATAATACAAAATATTCTTGAGCTTTTTCAGAAGATTTTGGATCCCAAGAAGGTGCCAGGGCAATGGAAATTAAGCATCACAGTTCCCATACACAAGAAAGGAAATAAGAAGGATCCCAGTAACTACCGCACCATCAATCTGCTCAATACCACACTCAAACTGCTAACGAAAGTACTTTCTGATAAGATTAGCGAAGAATATACAATCTGCGAAGAACAACAGGGTTTCCGAAGAAACAGATCCACAATAGATGCCATCTTTATAGTAAGAAAAATCGCAGATAAGGACATGGAATTTATCAGACCTGTATACATGTGTTTTTCAGACATTACGAAAGCCTTCGATCATATAAAACTTAAAGATGTGATTAAAACACTGAAAGAGGAAAATCTACCCAGAAGTTTAGTGAAGGTCATCGAAGATATTAACACTACCAACAAAACTAAAATTAAATTCGAGAACGAACTGTCAACAGAGGTAGAAATAAGATCTGGAATACGACAAGGAGACAGCCTAAGCCCGTTGCTGTTCAGTATAATAATGGAAAAAAATATTCAAGAAGTGAAAAAGGGAGGAAAAGGATATAGGCTATCCACGAAATACATCAAAAATATGCCACGCAGATGACGTGATCTTAATTTCAGACAATGAAGATGACCTGCAGCGTATGGCACACCTTTTTCAAAAAAAAGCGGAAACATATAACCTCAAGATCTCAACCAAGAAGACCAAGTCGCTAGTTGTAGCAAGGGAACCCAGACGATGCAAACTCGTAATCAATGACGAGATAATAGAACAAGTCTCCAAATTCGAATACCTTGGCGTAGAAATATCTAGCTGCGGAGATCTAAAAGCAAGCGTCCGAAAACAATCAAACAAAGCAGCGTACATATCAGGATGTCTACGGGATGTCGTCTGGAGAAACGGAGATATGAGACTGGAGGGAAAAGTGCGCATATACAAGGCATGTGTAAGACCAATATTAACTTACTCTATTGAGACCAGAGCCGACACAGCAGAAACGAAAAGGATATTAAAAACCACAGAAATGAAGACTCTAAGATTAATAGCTGGAAAAACATTGCTAGACCGAATACCCAGCAATCAAATTAGAGATCTCTGTGATGTTCGGGATGTTGTACGGTGGGGAAGGCATAGAAGACGGGAATGGAACCAGCACGTTAACAGAATGAGCACTGACAGATTAGCTCGCATAGCCAGGGATATGAAACCAATAGGCAAAAGGCCACCAGGACGCCCATTCAAAAGGTGGCGAGATAGCTGGCAGTCAACATCTCAAATTCGACTATAAAACTTATCATGGGGAGGAGGGATCGTTAAAGAACAGGCCCAATGGCCTACTATATGAAGAAGAAGAAGAAGAAGAAGAAGAAATTAGTATTGATCAATTTTTATCTATCAACATCAAATCCACACACGAGGCAAGTATTCCCTGAAGCATTTTTGTGGCTATTATCCGATACAGTAGGCTATTCCTTTTTGTGGAGGTTGAATAAAGCAAGGTTTACCAACAAATAATTCTTGATTATGCTTTCAATAACAGGCTCCTTTGAAAGACCACAGACCTATGTTTTGATATACATATGTTGCATTATGCTCAGTGACTATATATTTTTAAATAATAGAGCTCTTTTGAAAAGTGGTGCAACTTTCGGGCTTTCCCCCTAATTTTGTCAGACGGTGAAAGTGGCAAAATCAAAAGACCAAACAAATCTTAAAGAATAATCAATATGAATTCAAGGTTTATATTTTTCACAAACTTAATTCTACCTAGGGGTTTCGTTCAGATGTCTGCCACATTAGATCCTGAATCAACCTTTATAACATCAATCTCAGCAGTATTGGTTCCCAAGTTATTTGAAGAATTAATCTAATTTTTCATTGCCACAAGCCAACACTCCTTCTCATTTCGATCCAAGAGTTCTTCATAAGATGTGGGACCAGCAGAACAAAAACCTGATAATACAACATAGTCATCGTAACGAGACGGTAATTTCCTGGCTACTCCATGACTTACCACATGAACTTGTTCTTCCCTATTATTCTGTACACTCCCTGTCGCATCTCCGCTGACAGCAGATCCAGATTCTCGATAGGTACAGACAATTTCGTTTGATGTGCACTTGGTACACGCATCAACTGAAGATATTGAACAAAAAAGATCTGATACTTTTTTCTGAACAACTTTTATATCATTCGAAAAGGAAACTGTTATTCCTCGCAACCTACTCGATTTGGATATTTAGTTGACATTCGAAGATGTATTGGTCTAGACTCTCTAGAGTCTAGACGTAGGATAAGAACCATTCATCATTCTCTCTTATTGTTGAATGTTTCTACGTGTAGTTCAGCTTGTATTCATCATTCTTTCCGGGATAGAATTGGCAGGAGGATTTCATGGATGCGAATTCTGCACCTGTTCATTCACTGGGGAGAACCTCGTATTTGGTATCAGATCTATAGTTTTACAGACAACTGAAGAAATTATCTGTCGTTCTGGTAATCAAGATTCGCTGAGTGGAGGTTGATTCTATGCGTTTTCTACCTCAAAAATGACTAGTTTTGTCTATTGAATTATCGGAGTTTTAGAAAGAGATGACATTTGCCGAGCATGAAAGCAACTGCTTGCGGGGGCTTCTCGACCTCCGACGGCCCAACGGAATCTTGTAGTGGGCCGTCAGCTGTGGACAATTTCTTTAGTGTTAGAAGTCGCCTAGTAAATGAATCTAGTTGTCACACTTTCTTTTCAAATCCATGCAAAATACGAGAAGGATAACTAATCAGTAATGAATATGTTGATGAAGGCGTTCACGGCTGGATTCACCCAATTCGGAGCAGTCAAATAAATTTCAAACAATCGGCTCCAGAATGCCCGAAAAAGATGCCTCGTGAGTGGCCTGTATAAAATGCGTCTCGTGAGTGGCTCCAGTAAAGCTTGGTTCGCACTGCTTGAAATTATTGTATCTGCACCCGTACTCTAATAATACACTTATATGGAAAGGAGAGCGTCGGATAGGGGAAGAACGGAGCTCCACGGTGGTGTTTTTAGATTTTTTTCTGGGATATCGGGTAGTATTTTAATAAAATTCATGAAAATCGCGAATCGCAAGATTTTCGGCGTCATAAACCTGGCCAGAGAATTCGAATTATCTCGTTAACGTTCGATATGTACGAGGTATGACGTAATTTTTCAAGATGCATATTTTTCAAATTCAATCGCTCTTTTGAGGTAAGTATTCGGTCGATTATCGGAGATTTACGTATATTTTTACTTTTCAGCTAGATTTCTAGCCCGATAAATCAGTTTTGGAAGTAAGACCGAATTGTTTACATTTCAGGTTAGGTATAGCCTTGGAAACGGAAAATGAATAAATATATTCATAGTTCTTCATCATTTATCGGGTGCAGATAAAAAAGCGAATGCAACTCTCATGTAATGGTCATTAATACACTCGCATAAACCTTACGAAATTCGCCTACGGCTCATTTCGTATTCCAGTTTATGCTCGTGTATTAATAACCATCATTACATGATTGTTGCATAATGCAGGGTATCCCAAGTTCTAGTGCCTATTAGACGTTTCTGGAGAACTGGACTTAATTGAAATCTGAACAATGCGTTGGACCGGAAATTCAAAGATACGTGGTTCGACTCCCGTTCGAAGTGAAAATTTTTTCCGAAATTCGAAAATTTGTCTGAATGCCGAAAAATAATTCTCTATATATATTTCACAGACATTGAACTTTATCAATATAATATAATATAATATAATATAATATAATATAATATAATATAATATAATATAATATAATATAATATAATATAATATAATATAATATAATATAATATAATATAATATAATATAATATAATATAATATAATATAATATAATATAATATAATATAATATAATATAATATAATATAATATAATATAATATAATATATAATATAATATAATATAATATAATATAATATACTATAAGTATAGTTTTCAGTGTTTACACACTTTGTTTCCTCTATTGCTATATGGAGAAATGGGAATGCTCGGTTTGTCATTCAGAAAAGAAATCATTGAGGGGACGTTTAAAAAAGTACTAATGAGTGAGTAGAGCACACGTGGAATAGCTTTCTGTAGAAATTTGAGATTTTAATTATAATTATAGTTTTCCTGTAATCTACTTCAAATTTTTTCAGAACCTTGGACTCAGTATCTTGTTTTTCAATTTCCTTTCCATATTTAAGATATCATTATTCTTTTTTGCGAGGTTCTTTGTCATATACGCGTTCATCATTATTGTTTCACGAAACTGGATATGCTTTAATATACAGGGTGTCCCAGAAGTCCCGCACTTCCTTGAGGGGATCGAAAGTGAAAAATATTCTAAGCCCAAATATCCATGTTTGAAATTTTTTGATAACGTAGTTCATTAGTTATTAATTAATGAAAGTGACCAATCAGGAGCGCGCTACAGAAGATTGAGTAAGCAGTGGGGACGCGAAAGTGAGACGCCAGTCTCGGTTTACTGCGTGAAAAGCCGACAGCAGCTCTGGCGTCTCACTCTCGCGTCCCCAACTGCTTACTCATTCTTCTATAGCGCGCTCCTGATTGGTCACTTTCATTAATTGATTACTGATTAACTACTTCATCAAAAAATTTCAAACATGAATATTTGGGCTTAGAATATTTTTCACTTTCGATCCCCTCGAGGAAGTGCGGGACTTCTGGAATACCCCGTATATTATAAATTCCTATCCGAGAAGATGTAAAAAATCAGGAGCTACACAAGGCGATGAAAACAGGTAAGAATTTGAAATGTCCATGTTATTCGCAATAGCCGAAAGCGGCCACTTTCCGAAATTTTTGCCCACAACGCGTTATGGCTATCCAAATTTACCCACGATGCGAATAGATGTTTCTTTTTCGAGCACTGAGTAAAGCGGAATACCCAGAACGCGTTGTGGGTAAATTAGATAATCCACAATGCGAATCCAATTTTAGCGAGCTTCCATTATGCGTTGTGGACAATTCATTTTACCCACGTCGCGTTGTGGGTATTGCACTTTACCCAGAAAGCGATGAACCAGAATTTGTCGTCGAAGTCATCAGTCTGCTGTAGAACGTAGGTTGTGCGTACGGACGGGTACGTACGAGTATTACGAGTAGCGTGAATAGGTTACGTACAGTTTGTACAGCAGAAATGAACACAAATTCTATCCCTCTCTGAGGTCGCTACAGGTTCTTTTGTAAAGCCAAGAAGAACAGTTGATGAAAAGGATAAATTTTTTATAAAATTTCAGTTTTTTATTATTTTTACTTTGGATGGTTGAGTGGAGCAGGATGTGTACCCTGGTATAGCATTACTCGACTTCGCTTGAAATGTATGATGTGATATTGTAATAACAGACAACTCATTGAAAAATTGGACACAAAAGAGAAAAAGCTATCTGTCCATTTCGCTCTACCCAAAATACGTTACAAGTAGAACAATGTATACAAGAACCTTCTATTGAAAATTCATAAAGGTGAAACAAAACGATATATTAACAACTTATCAGAACTAAAAACAAATATTATTTATTTTTACAACTAGTACTTTCATGACATCTTGAATTACATTTTATATTCAATTTCACACATGCACACGCCTTAGTTTGACATCCCTTCAAACAGTTGCATTTATAAAGCCTTGCTTAGATCCGGATGATAACATGGCTTCTTGGCTTTACAGAAGAACCTGTAGCGACCTCAGAGAGGGATAGAATTTGTGTTCATGTCTGCTGTACAAACTGTACGTAACCTATTCACGCTACTCGTAATACTCGTACGTACCCGTCCGTACGCACAACCTACGTTCTACAGCAGACTGATGACTTCGACGACAAATTCTGGTTCATCGCTTTCTGGGTAAAGTGCAATACCCACAACGCGACGTGGGTGAAATGAATTGTTCACAACGCAGAATGAAAGCTCGCTAAAATTGGATTCGCATTGTGGATTACCTAATTTACCCACAACGCGTTCTGGGTATTGCGTTTTACTCAATGCTCGAGAAAAAAAAACCTGTTCGCATCGTGGGTAAATATGGATACCCATAACGCGTTGTGAGCAAAATTTTCGGACAGTGGCCGATTTCGGCTATTGCGAATAACATCCACATGCAAATGAAAAGTCTTTCGTAGTACTTCACCTGACTTGAAGCTTGAAGTACTCAAATTTTATTCCTCAAGTGAATTTCACGTCGTGTGTTTCTGCTTATCCATGCTGAAGTCTGAGTATCCACATATAAAATTCGAAAATTAATTCAAATAAAGAAAAATAAATCTACATCAGAAGTGGTTTTCTTGTTTGAGATCTTTGTTTGAAGTTCATATTGAAAAAAAAATTTGTATTTTTTAAGATTTCCCTAAAACAGACTTCTCTTCCAAAAATGCCACATAATAATCTCTCAATCTGAATTAGAAATAGTCTAAATTTCAATTGTAGAAGAAATACCAGAGTCGACAAAATAAGTTAAATAAAAGCTTATAAAAAATAAATAGAACCTTCTGAACATGTTTAATTATCTTAAATATGTATATTCATACTATATTCGTGAAAGAATTATACAATCTTAAGTGCCATTGGAATTTGAAAAATACAACCTGCCAAATTTCAGCTTTATTAGTTGAAATTTCTTTAAAAAACAAAACTTAGGCATTTTCATGCCCTCAGGACTAAAAATAATAATAAGGTTGCTCCTGGAAAAATGTAAAGCATTCAATTCTTTTTGATAAGGTGAAAAATAAATAGGACGTTTCATTCGGAAAAATCGAGAAATATCAATTTCAAGTTCATCTCATTCGGCCATCAATAACGGGCATCCTGTGTATATGGAAGATTATGCTTTATGTTATGATGACTCTTTCAGTGAGCAAGATTTCGTAGATCTGTTAGCGAAGTGCTATGTAGCGCATAGCACCATTAGGAAATAATTTTGCATTTTAGTAGAAATGATGAAGGTCATTGAAAATAGACTCCATTCACTTTTATAAAGTAGCCCGGTTGGCCTTGGAATTCTGACACATTTCACCGCGTATATTTTGAAAATGTTAGGTTATACTCATTCTTCTGTCAGATATGAACGCAACGTTGCCGTTTCTACATATAAATCGTAGAAATTACGTATTTATCAAAATGTTTATTTACATTGGGAAAACAATGAATTTGAGGAAATATTATGTGAATTCAATAATTCCAAAGATCTGACGAATATTGAAGAAACTTTTTTTCTGTTAATACTGGAAATATTTCACGTGTACGAGTATAAATATGATTGGAAGATTCAGTTATGCTATTTTCTTGTACGGAAATAAGAACCGAGTGTTGAAATTTTACTGAAAAATAATGGACAGAATAGTCCGTTACTTTGTGATAGTTCATTAACCCGACAGAAAAACTTTTAGACGAACAGAACTGACGGACGTATGGAAATCTCCACTTTTCAAAATTCTCAAGAAATAAGCCTACAGAGGACAATTAAATTTAAATACCTCTTTGCGCAACTTGAAAAACTCCAGTATGAAAATGTAGTAGTACTACGAAACCTGTGTCACAGTTAAACCTCAAAAGAACTAACTCCATTCACAAAGTTAAAAAAGAGTTATTAGAAAGTAGACCTTGCAATGTCGATTGATTTTCACGATTGCCAACCTGCGTCCGTTTTAAGTAAAAGGACTTGATAAACCTAAACCATGGCCCACCAAGATACTTTATAAAAGTGAATGGAATGTACGTTTTATCTTTGTAAATTCATAGGAAAAATGTATGGGACACTACTTCCAGATATTGTCTGACAAATCTATGCGAAAACACGAAATGTATCTTACATGATATGAGATTCGAGGAATCGTACTCAATGATATCTTTTATAGGTTTAAAAATGAGGGAGTGTCATATTTCAAAACGACGGAAACATTCGCCTGATCGGTATGGAATTCGCATCTGCAAAGGTGTCAACTAACAATTGTGGGTGTGTTTTGATGAATGTTAAAGGTTGTCTCTAATATCTAAATCCTTTCGCCACCAGGTAAATGCTTCGTGAAAGATTTTGTTCGAGTTTCAGCTAAGATATAACGCTTTCAGGGTTTTCAACATGTTTTACCTGTATCCTATCTTCTCTTCAGCAGTAAATGAATGGATAATGGAATCTGTCGATCTCGATTCAAAATAAGTTGACACTTGTAGGAATTACTGCAGTACTAACTTTATTGGAACAACAGTGTCGAAAAAACGATATTTCGTACAATTAGCACAAAGTTTTGTAAGATTATGTTTGGAACAGTTCTTGCTCCAAAATACATCCCTTACCGATTTTTTTCCAAGCATATTTGGAGAACATGAATAATGTGTTCATATTCACCGAAAAATATGTATCTTATGAACATTATTCCATTTAAATTGATCAATGATCATATCAAAACTTAACATTATTTGGGTACATAAACATTAAAACTCTATGAATAATTCACTTCATTTCTCGACTGGAAAGTAATTTTTTCTGTGTTATTATAATAGACGAGTCCCTTCATGCTGGCCAACTGTTCAAAAATACCTGAAAATCACTTCCCTTTTTTTCGCAAAGATTCAACTCTTACCTGAAAGCTTTAACCCTAATGAGTGTATCCTGAAAATATTAGATGTCACGAAGGTCTTCATCAAAAGCTATAAATTTTTGTTTTCTTAGAGTTTCATAAATGGAAAATAAATATCCCCACCAAAATGTTTGAATGGAGAATTCGAATTTTTCGAATCAAATGAGGAAGTCGCTAGAGCCTTTGCTTTTTATAATAACTTTTCTTACTTTTCCCACGTTTTCCCATGAATGGGATGTTTCTATTTACAGTGTAAAAATGATTCAAGATACTGCAGAAATATCGAATTCAAATTTCATTCATTTCCAAAGAAGGAGCACTCGTTTGAAGACCTGTTGCAAGATGTAAAAATGATTATTAAAGGTGTTTTCTTTGAATTCGTGGAGATCATAGGAAGACTTTCAGTGAATTAATGTTTTATTAACCCTGTATTGTGGAGTTTATTAAATATAGGTGTATAATTGGATTTTCCCTTCTAATTGGATAGAAATCCTACGAGGAATTCAAAGAAAATCAGGGAAATAAATGATTGTTTTGAATGTTCTTTATTTGCATGGAAACTTACTACACAATAACAACACAAAAGTATTTACAACTGCCTTAGACTATGATCTGGATGTGAATAAGTTCTGATGCCGCATGAGAAATTAGGATCATTGTACTATAAAATCATTATAATCAAGTATCACTTTTAAATCATAGTATATTCTTAATATGTAAAGTGGTAAATTCATCAATTCAACATCAGAACTTGGCCAGTGAATAACACATCTCAAAATATCAGCTAAATACACACAATATATTTACTAAAAATATTGTTCGCAGTTAATTGAGAAACTTCCTAAAAAATGGCTACTTCACAAACATTTTCAGTTTATACCAAAACTAATCTCTCTTAAGCAATCTATTTATGAATTTTTCGATCTGGACAGACATCTGGATATAAATCTGAAATTAACTTGACATAATCGTCCACGTGAAGGGAACAAACACATATGTAGGTATATTCTTTGCAGCAAGATTTCCCATCAATAGTTTGTCTATCCATGCTATTCTCCATTCCAATTTATTCAATATGCCAAAGGCATTAGTGATATTCGGTGTTGAGGCATTTTTCTCAGGAAGTTTATCAAAACAAATAGCCGTGTTTTTACTTTTCCTTGAAGAGCAATTGAAAACAGTTTTTTCCAGTACTAGTACCTCGACTAGTACTTTGCTCACATTGTTATATAATCATCTACTGGCCTAAAATTCAAATATTTCATGAGGATTGAAACATAAAAATCTTTTCGCTCAGATACCTACTTCACCTTTTCTAATTTTCATCTTACAGAAAGATGAAGTCACAGCTCAGTACCTACCTCGAATTACGAGGATCATATCCCTCAAGAATACCTGAAACAGCCATTGTGATTTAGAATAGACATTCTAATTTCTAAGTCAATGCAAAATCCGTTGTATTCTCGTTTTTCAACCTCGAATGGTCTCAGTGGACTAGGTTCGAATCACTGATCCAGCTTTTGAACAACTAGAATGTGATTTTTTAAGATGAAAATTAATTATGAAGCAATTCATTGGTTTCGCCAGAAACGATCTGAGTATTCGTTTTTTAAACGGAACATCTTGTACATTTTCAAATTTTCAAAATCTAGAGCAAATTCTGAACATGATGAGCAAATTTTTTTTCATTTCTTTTTTTTCAACAAACATTTTTTTTGGGGATGATAATTTTTCACATGTTGAACGCTCCTCGCCAATGCCATAGAAAATGAAATTAGCATTTCAATTACAATACTTTGCCACCAGCCGCTGTTTGAATGTGATGAGATATGTAATCGAAAAGAAGTGATTTTGTCACATTCAAACAGCGGCTGGAGGAAAAGTATTGAATTCAAAATGCTCATTTCATTTTCTATGGCATCGGCGAGGAACGATCAACATGTGAAAAATCGTCATATCAGAAAAAAAAATTGCTCATCATGTTCTGAATTTGTTCTAGATTTTGAAAAAGGGAAAATGCACAAGGTGTTCTATTTAGAAAACTAATACTCAGATCGTTTCTGGCGAAAGCGGAAGTGCTGCAGAATTCATTTTCATCTCAAAAAATCGAATTTTAGTTGTTCAAAAGCAACCTAAGTTTTCGTGCTTTGAATCGGATTATTTCTCTCAAAAATAGGGGTGCCCCATCTCTCAGACTCGCCCGATATACTCATGGACAGTTTATTGACCATATTCACCGTCGCCATACTGTTGTGCGACAATACCAACTACCCAGGGTTCTCAACATCGAAAAACGAAAGTCACTAATTTCTACGGACCGCGAAAGTTTAAATCGAAATATTTTGGTGTCAGTTTTTTTATTTTTAGATCTATTTCTTGCCGAACAATTACTGACACAACAACCATGGCCTCCACTTTACTGATATCTACCCATATTTCCTGGATTTTATCACAAAATACTTAACCAAAGTTTACCACCAATTTTATATAACCTCTCATATCACATACCACACTGATAATCTGATAGTATTTTTGATAAATTCAATATTGCTCCGTTGGGAACACTGGGTAGTTGGTATTGTCGCACAACAATATGGCGACGGTGAATATGGTCAATTGATGCGAAGAAAACACTTTCAACATGATAGAAAAAGTTGAAAAAAATATGACTCATATCACAACGCAAGAATCAATATGAAATTTCAGAGTATTTAGCAATAACCTTAAATGTCTTCTGTACAACAAACAGAAAAATGTGTCATAATGGGATGACTTTTGACTTTGAACTCGAACAATAGCTTTCTCGCACTGACCGAAGCGAATCTACTTACAAGGTGAATCTACCTGCAAGTGAATGAATGAGCGGTTAAAAGCTCCTGACTTCTGAACTTTATGTGGGTAGAGGTATTTGGAGTCGAGCTCCATGAAATATCATCTAATACAGTCGAACTTCGATAACTCGAATCACGATCTGCCAAAAAAAAATTCGAGTTATCAAGACATCGAGTTAATGAAAAAAAAAAACACATTTTTGGATGTATTGTTTAGGTGGGTAAATAATGTAACATTTAATCAAAACTAAAACTGCTTTGTCAACACTATAGCGTACATTGCCTTTTGCCTTTTGGAACTCTCACAAGCACCACCAATTTCTACTGCACTGATAATTATTCCCTTTTTTTTTTAATAGCAGATACGGTGTTTGCCGGAACGCCATATTTCAAAGCTACATCTTTCTTTCCTGCATCACTTTCCCACTTCATTTAAAAGTCTATATTTCTCATCCAGAGATGAAATTTTCAAAGTACGTTTTGACGACATATTGTTAGCGATATTGTCGTGAAACCTCAGAACTTATAACTAAAGAACTCAACTGATTTCACGGCATACGGTTAAGCTATGAAACGATTCGTTAAAATTATGCACACATGCATACATAAAGTAAGCAAAACAACTCTAGCGAATCGCGAATTGTTTTTTTTTTCCACCCTTTATACAAGAGATAAAAAAAAACGGTGTCGTTTATTGCAAATAAAAAAGTGCATGTAGAAAGTTTTTGCCGTTTTTAGATATTTTAGAAACTGAAGAAGTTATGGCACATTTTTGAAATCGCCAAAATATCATAATTTAGTTATATCTATCGAAGATATCGTGAAACAGCTTTCAGTTGGAGTTTTCACGAAAATTGAGCCCAGGACTCCTTTCAACATTTTCACCTATCTGGCTATCTAGCCTAAAAGTACCAGAAACCGGCAAAATCAAGCAATTTGGGTGACCCTGTACAGAGAATTATTCAGTTCAGTTTTTAATAAAGCAGTTAACCATAAACACGTTCGTGATTAATCCTCACAGCTCTATTTATAAAAACCTTAACAATGTTAGCGAAATATCTAATAATTTTTGAAATACATGAGTGGCGATGTGTTTTTTCTTCACGGATAAATATCTGAAAAAGATTAGTTCGATTGATTTCTGCTGAAAACATTTTTCGGATAATTTTTTCGCTAAGTTAATATCCTCTTAGCGACAAACCATATTTTTTTAAATATAAGAGCGTCAAAATTTATTATTTCGCGGGCAAATTACAGATGAAAAACGTCGAAATTTTTAGCTATTCCGAGTTTGATTCGAGAGAGTTATTTTGTTAACTTTATGTACATGTTAAAATCACTCGTGAATTAGAAATTCCTCCAAAAAATTCGACTTATCGAATGATGCCGCCAAATATTTCTTTCGAGGTATCAAGATATTCGAGTTATAGAAGTTCGACTTATCGAACAAAAATTACACTAATTTGCAATCTTGGCGCTATTGCCAACCAATTTGATTCGAGTTATCGAAAATTCTATTTATCGAAGTTCGACTGTATCTAGATACTAAAGAGAAATGAGAAGAAATGCTTGTAAGGAGGAAACGACATTTTGCACGTTCTGGTAACATTCAAGCCAGAAAAACGAACAAGCTAGGGTGAAAAGGCAGGTACGATTCTGCAGTTACTGAGAACTTCATGAAATAACCCTCTCGTGGCAGTATAATAATAGTATGTATATTATTTCATAAGGAGGAGAAGTGTCACTTTTCATGGCGAGCTTGAGTTTACCTGCCGAACGTAGTGAGGCGGGTAATTGAAAGCGAGCCATGAAAAGTCACTTCTCCTTCGAATGAAATACAGTCGAACTTCGATAACTCGAATCATGATCTGCCAGAAAAAAAAATCGAGTTATCAGACGAGTTATTGAAAAAAACACATTTTCCGCAAATCGCATGGAAATTATGACATTTCTCATAGAAAAAGACAAGATTTCCCAACTGTAAGGAAATATTCATTTCCTTACTGTAGGGAAATGATATTTCCTTACAATTGCCAGTGTTCAACTTCAACATATGCATATTCCAACTTTTCTCTTGATTTCTTTGGCAATAATACTTATGATGCAGTATTCACTGCCTCAACCAGCTCTGGAGGAGTCCCAGAAACGGGAAATTCATCATCACTTATCATTTTACAATGTTTTTCCTTCGAAAGCTCCAGCACTTGAATTTATATTCCTCAAGTTTGACAATTCAATATTTTTACGTTTCCATTGTACTGCAACCAATTTCATTCCGAATTTCAAAGCTTCATTTATTTATGGAACAACAAAAAAGGATATTAAAAATAGGACTCAGGAGGGTAAGAGGGTTGTACGCTTGTTGAACTCGTTACTGTGGTCAGACAGGATAAAACTTCGAACAAAAATGACAATCTACACGACAGTTGTAGAACCTATTTTGACTTATGGCTGTGAATGCTGGCAACTTCCAGAAAAAGAGAGAAAGAGCATAGAGACAGTAGAGATGGACTTCTTGAGGAGATCTTGTCGAATTTCCAGATTAGAACATGTTAGGAATGAAGAGATCAGAAGGAAAACAGGGCGGGTTCTTACAACAGCAGAACGAGTGGAAACAAGACAGCTCCTATGGTACGGGCACGTTATGAGGATGGACGAGACACGATGGCCGAAGAGAATTTTGGAGTACATACCACAAGGCAGAAGAAGGAGAGGAAGACCAAGGACACAATGGAGGGAGGGAATTAGGAAGTGTATGAGAGATAGAGCTATCGACGAAGAGGACTGGAATGATAGAAAGAAATGGCGGACGAAATGCGGGATGCGGCATAGGCTGTAGGACCCCCGCTTATACAGGGTGTTTGGTAATTCGACGTGAACCTTGAAAAGGGATATACTAGACGTCATTTGCAGTGAATTGCGTCCAGTGAAGCATGGTCCGAAAACCTATGGTTACGAAGATATCGCGATTTTTCAACTTTTTTGAAATTTTCTGCTTCGTTATCGAAAAAAATTAATTTTGAGAAAACTACTCGACTCTAAATATTCAATGTATATTTTTTTCAAAGCTGAGGAGATGGTCCTCATTTCTTGCGAAAAAGTATTCACTAAAAATTCAGATAACCCGAGATATACAGGGTCATTAATGGCTGCACCTGTTTTCCTCATAAAATCTTGATAAAACAATTTAGAATTACTCGAGAAAAGTATTATGAACTTGGTGTACAAATGTAAGGAAAAACTTCCCTGTTTCATCAGCTTTTCAAAAAAGTACATATGTCAATAATTCCTTCATGCAATCTAAAAATATGGCCGGAAAACCAAGCAGATAACAGACTCTTTCGAGTCATTCAGATATCCTATTATCCTTTATTTCACTTGGCGTGATTCGTAAGCCGTAAGCGGGCTATGATTCGATCACTAAATGACTCGAAAAAGTCGGTTGTCTGCTAGGTTTTCCGGTCATATTTTTGGATTGCATGAAGGAATTATTGACATATGTACCTTTTTGGAAAGCTGATGAAACAGGGAAGTGTGTCCTTACATTTGTACACCAAGTTCAGAATACTTTTTTCGAGTAATTCTCAATTGTTTTATCAAGATCTTATGAGGAAAACAGGTGCAGCCATTTATGACCCTGTATATCTCGGGTTTTCTGAATTTTTAGTGAATACTTTCTCGCAAGATATGAGGACCATCTCCTCAGCTTTCAAAAAAATATTCATTGAATATTTAGGGTGGAGTAGTTTTCACAAAATTAATTATTTTCGATAACAAAGCAGAAAATTTCAAAAAAGTTGAAAAATCGCCATATCTTCGTAACCATAGATTTTCGGACCATGCTTTACTCGACGCAATTCACTGCAAATGACGTCTGGTATATCCCTTTCCAAGATTCACGTCGAATTACCAAACACCCTGTATATATATAAGAAATAATTCGCGATTTTCTCAAAATTGATTGAATTCTGTCGAATTTCAAACGATTTGCGGAAAAAAAGTATGTTTACCTCGTAGGAAAAGCCACATTCCTGGACTATGTGTTGCTAAGTTTCGGCTTGCGCCTCATCCAGAATTGTTAGGCTTTTCCTACCCGGTAAACAATGATAATGCACTGATAATTATTCTTTTTTTCAAATAGTAGATACAGTGTTGGCTGGGACGCCATACTTTGAAGCTGCAGCTTTCTTTCTTGCACCACTTTCCACTTCATTTAAAAGTCTGTTTTTCATCAAGAGATAGAGTTTTCAGAGTATGTACCTACGTTCTGACGACATATTTTTAGTGATATTGTCGTGAAACCTCACAATTTTCAACTTAAGAACTGAAATGAGTTCACGGCATGCGCTTAAGCTATGAAACGATTCGTTAAAATCACACGTAAACGATGGATTCCTCCAAAAAATTCGACTTATCGAATGTGCCGCCAAATATTTCGTTCGAGGTATCAAGATATTCGAGTTATAGAAGTTCGACTTATCGAATAAAAATTACACTAATTTTCAATCTTGGCGCTATTGCCAACCAATTTGATTCGAGTTATCAAAATTTCGATTTATCGAAGTTCGACTGTATGTTAATTTATTTTCAAACATTTTAAAATTCATGTAAATCTGAATATTCACTTTTGGATTGACATTTACGTTCATTTAAATTGAGTGAAAAAATGGAACATTTGCTTAGTTACGGTTTTCATGCAAAATTCATCCTTTGCTTAACAACACTTTTCCTGCCGCCGCACCGGAGGGAAAAGTAAGCCATAGCAACTTTTCGATGATCCTGTCAGTCGACAACTGACGTCGTTATCGTATGTTTGGAAATAAAATATTTTCTCCTTTCTTGTGAATATAAATAAAAGCCTGTCCTAAAAAAAATTATATTGCTTCTATTGCCACATGTTGAGTGTGTTGTTTCATATCCCTTTACGGATTATTCAAATATCTATGAGTAGATAGAAGAAAAAATAATGTGTAAAAAGCAAATTCGATTGATATTGAGGTTTTTTGCTTTGTGGCATTGAATAAGAATTTAGTTACTCATCAGAAGCAAATTATTAACAACTAGCTGGCCCGGCGAACTTTGTTCCGCCTGAATGATATTTACGGTGGATTTCACTAATCGTAATCACCGGTGATGAGAGATCAACAGCTTGGTTCTCTGATTTTTAAACTGTCGAATCGAGTTGATTCTATATCAAGCTCCTATCACCGATGATTACGCTTTGTGAAACCCACCGTTAAAGTTGTATCAACTAATCATTGCTATTTTTTCAAGCAGGAGATAAGTTAGGCAAAATATACAAAATTTTAGTAATATTGTTATTCCCACGAAAAGAATTCTCTTTATTTAAGCGGTATATAATTATTGTTGAACATATAATTTTTCTGTGAATACTTTACAGTTTTTTCATTGCTGTACCTACATAAAAATATGAATCACGATCGAATTATATGGATGAGAAATAGTTCCAATGATTAATACCTGATTACCTCTGATCACTGTAGAAACCATTTTAGTTCTGCCAATACAACGCTGAAAATTCGAATTAAAGTACTTTGTCTATGGAACTTTAATCTCACTCAAAAACAAATAAGATTAGAACGTAACCATAGCGCTCCTAAAGGTAACCTTTGAAAGTATAGTTCCGATGCTTCTTGGCAATTTTCATTGCTTTGGATGAAACAAACAAGCATGTCATATTTCTCGTAATTTTTTTTAAGCAGCCATAATGAGAAAAACTTGAAACTGAATCATTAATATAATATAATAAATAATACGCCACTGGATTCTACGGAAAAAAATCTGTAGGAATGCGTTTCAACCATTTCTCCAAGTTTAAGCACAACTGAGATACGGGGGGTGATTAAAAAGTGATACTTTTCATTTCCACCCTGTATAGCAAAAACTAAGAGGGCTATGCAAAAACTGATTGCGCAATCTTCAGTTTCACAAAAAAGTAGCACACTGTCGCGAAAACCGCATCCCGCTAACGTTAAAAATAACGGAGATATCCAGTAAAAGTGCCCAAAATGGGATACCCTGTACAGTTTTCTCTTTTTGCAGTACCTCATGTGACTGTGAATAGCATGAGTGTAATCCATATTATACCTTTCCTCTTATATATGAATCAAAATGTCAAAAATATGAACAAAAATTATTCCTTCAATGAACTATCGACTATTAACACAGCTCGTCGACCAGAATGAAGTGGCAAAAACAAAACTTTTCTCAAAATCTAATCAGTGGTCACACCATTATTTTAGACATCTTAGCTATGATGCTAAGCTCAAAATAATGGGTAAACATCTCAGTTGGTGGAGCAGCGCGATTCTCATTATTCCATGGATATGAGCTGTCAATCTCTCTTCAATTTGTTTAATTTAGTTGACGATATCAAGCTCGTTAGAAGACAAATCGAGATGTTAAAATGTCGATAGTACGATCGACACGGCAAAATTATCAACACTGTGAATTATGTTGAACTCATATATTCAAATTTATTGATGGTCATTGGACCAGATCAGATTAATCAACCCATGAAACATTATTGTATATCATAAGTGAAAGCCCGATGAGCAAACGTTTCAAAATTATTGACGCTTACAATACTGTCTCTGTGCGAACAGAAACACGAATATAATATGTCAATTACTAATTATGGGCAATTTTGGATTCAGTTATTTCCGCAAATATATCTATTACCCAAACAGAAATTCGAAAGCATTTCAAAAATAAAGAAAAAAGATGAAGATGGCCAACTCTCACGTTTGAAACTGATCGTCAAAATCAGATACTTGTTTTTTCGGTAAAAATTCACTGTTCCACCAACTTGAGATAAGTTTACCCGCTTTTTGATCTGGCAATAGACTTCCATGTTATCCATGAGTTCTATGCGGTAATATCAACCTACGACTACGTACAGTGACTTGTCTATTCACTGTACGACTACGCATCAACGGTAGCGACACCTAGTGGCCTTATTCAAAAGAAGGAAAAGCATTTCCTGCATAAGTAAAACTTTCATCAATTTTTTCGAAGTTTTATTGTATTTTATAATAACCAGACCGAAGACGATTCCATAAATGAAGTTTCATAGCAAACAGTCCATCCGATCTCTAGTTATAAATGGTGTAACCAACATCTTTCTTTTATATATATAGATGAAATGAAAATTGACCTGTCCCTATGTTTTGCGGATGATGCGAATTATTCATAGTGATTTCCAGACCATTTTGAATTTGATTTGGCAGCCACCCGATCTCAGCTCTAGGTAACAAATTTAGTTAACCAGAGCCCATGATTTATGTGGTCCGGAAATTGAAGAAAAAGTCTCCATTCAAATATGCCCCTAATTAATGTAAAAGGCACGTGATCGTAGTTAGTAAATGGGGCGAATGGCAACTTATTTTTCTATCAAAGGGATCCATCATTAGAACAGTACCATGAGCCGAATCTTCCTCATTTTTATTTCGTAAACAGCTTCCGTTCATATGACTGTCTAGTGTGCCGTGGAGTAAACGCGACAGTCTACAGTCCAATTAATATTATACCGGTAGCCAGTTCTGCAAGCGTTCTCCTGCCTTCGACGGTAAACAAACGTGTCGACAGCAGTTGTGCACCGCCGCAGGTGATATTATGGGCGCCTCCACCAATCCGCCGGACTCTATCCCGATAGTGGAAGCCAAGCAACGTCGTGATGTGGTGATTCATTATTCAGTTTGAAGCGTAGTGTTGAGGAATACGCTCGTCGCTCACGTTTTGGCGCAGGTACGGATTGCATCCGATTCACTCGAAGATTCGGTGTCGAACGGTCATATCAGTCGTCCTAAGTGGGACGATTCGCGATACGATTTTCGATTCCTGCTCTGAAGTAATCTAGGACGTCCACTTGGGAAGAAATCGCGATATTCATTTTCCTTCGACGATAAATAGGCAAACATCGGGGAAACCTCCTCTTGTGTGCTGTTTGTGCAGTTCGAAAGTTGGAATACTTTTTTTGTATTGTGAGACACCGAGTGCAACACGGAGTGCACGACTAATGTTATTCTGGTGAAGGTCATTCCCCGTTCGATAACGGCGATTAATGGTAATATCATTCATAATAACTTACTGAATGAATCATTTTCGACGACTTCCTGTGTTTCTTGTGTGTCGTGGTGGTGGAGAGAACATCTGCTGAGTGTTGAGTTACAACAATTTGTGTTGGAGTCGCCAATCACGTTTTCTTCGTCTAGGATCGAATTCAATATACTTCGTAAGTAGTGCATATCTTGATTGATGGTGGCAACATTCTAATTACGATGAGTAAAAGTGACGTGATGTTGATATTTTCTACGTCAATTCGTGAATTAATCGAAATAAAAAAATTCAATTCACTAGAAATTCGTTCATACATTCAAACTCCATAATAATCGTTAGAATGCAGAAATTCGCTCCAGGAGGAATGTTGAATTTTGATGGCCTTAGTAAAAGACTACGGAATTTCCCTGATTTTCCGGGATTCATTTTTCTATATAATGTCGAGTGAGACCATTCTCGACGGATTTGAAAATCACAGGCATCGTGACTAAATGACCTCTCGTTCACGGAATTTGGTTTGTATTTTTCAGTCAAAAAAGAAATTTCGATAAATGTAAATCCATCAGATTATAAACGTTTCATCTCGATCCAATCCGTATTTTTGAAATTATCATGAGAACAAAATTTCGAATGTCCATATTTCCGGAACCCCTAGCCGAATTTTGCCCATTAATTAAACTAACCTCGGCAGTAGTGATCAAAAAGTTCAAATTTCTCGGTTTTTCAAGATTCCTTGAATAATTAATTTGAGAAAAAATGTCCTATAAACATGGGACCGTTTCGTTCTCGGGATACATGGTGTTGAGGTTTGAATTTTTTTCTCATAGTCTCTGCATTTTGAAAGATCTTCAACTGAACATTGGCATATAAGGTGAGGCTTTTCTTGGCCGCGTGAAGTTGGCGAAAAAATGTCGGCACAAATTCTGAAATAATCCCCAATATTTAGTGCCCAATTTGTGCCCATTTGTGCCGTATGAATCAATTTCAGCACCATTATGGTTTTCGAGATATTCGAGTTTGAAGTTTTTGGTGCTAGCTTCACACTTGGCACCAACATTTTTCGATTTCGAAAAACTTTTAATGCCAATATTTAGTGCCCAATTTGTGCCCATTTGTGCCGTTTAATTGACCTCATTATCACTTTTAGTTTTTAAGTTATTTCAGTTTGAATATCTTGGTGCCAGCTTCACACTTAGCACCAACATAATCCAACTTTGAAAAAAAATTTATGCCAATATTTTGTGCCCAATTTGTGCCCATTTGTGCCGTATAAATGACATTTCTACCATTTGTAGTTTTTGAGATATTGACTGTTGTTTTTTAGCCGGCGTGAAGTTGGCACCAACATATTCCAACTTTGAACAAATTTTGATGCCAATATTTTGTGCCCAATTTGTGCCCATTTGTGCCGTATAAATGACATTTCTACCATTCGTAGTTTTTGAGATATTGACTGTTGTTTTTCAGCCGGCGTGAAGTTGGCACCAACATATTCCAACTTTGAAAAAAATTTTCCGCCACTATTTAGTGCTGAATTTGTGTCAATTTGTGCCGTTGAAATGGCATCGATATCTTGGATACTTTTCGAGTTATGAACAATATTGTGTTTTATCAACGGCGTCATCTATGGGAAAAAGCAAGTATTGTTTCGCTTCATAATAGGTCAAATATGTCGGCCTCACATATATGAATTCTGTTACATAATAACTTCCCATGAACTTATAAATAGACCTCTGATTATTAAGCAAACAATTCCTTGCGTTAATCGAACAATCTATCCTTTTCGATGGTAAAAATATGTTGAATCGGGAATTATTTTTTGTAGCAGTCTTTGTAGAACGTCTGAAAAAAGAAGGTTTTCAAAGATTGCAAGAATGCATCGACTTAGTTCCTCCATCGCAATCAAAATGCTCTAAATGCTCCAACGAATTGAAAACAGTCAAAACATTCACCGATTATTTGATAATTAATTGTGATGTGGGAAAATTATCCTCAAGGAAATTCAATTAGTTCTGACTTTCTGAGCATTGAAAATATATGCTATATGCTATATGCTCAGAGGAGTAGCCAATTTTATTTCCCCAGCTGTAAGTACCGGGATAGGTCATTACACTGCATATTGTAGAAGAAATGATGGCCAGTGGGAGGAATTCAATGACTTATTGAAGGAATATAGGGTTGTTAGAAATGATGTTTCCGTGAACCCTCATCTGCTTCTATATACAATTTGAATATAGCATAAAGCCTTTTTGTCAAAAATTGTTGATGATGTTTGTTTGTTATAAGTATTTATTTATTAATTGTACATAGTGATGATGTAAAGATATGAAGTGTAATAAAAATTTCATTTTTTTTTCTATTCTTTCTATTACCTACTGTTACGAACTTTGTATTAGTTCAAGTATATCACGAAGAATAACCTTAGTGATGCAATAATTCCTGGGGTGCTTCGGGACTTTAAACTAAAATTTGTGTCACAGTTAAAAAAAACTGATTTTCAACCCGGTTCAATATTCCATCTTTAACCTGGGAAAGTTTATCTGGGAGTCTGGGACCAAGCTAAATTCGATTTCAATTATTTCAGAAGGTCCGTAAATTACCAAAGTGAATTAAATTCACCAGTAAATGTCAGATCAGAGAAATCGCCGAATGTGCCGTAAATGCCATATCGGAACGTCCTTTTAATAAAAAATTTACGCTCACGAAACAGCCGTTTCAACTAGGCAAGCACGTGTTAGATCGCCCCGTTTGATGTTTGCCGCCACACGCTATCTGCTTTTATGCAGGAAAGTGAATCCATACAAGTAATTGTAATAAGGAATATATTTCTAATTGTATTTATTGAATTTTGTATTCCATATGGAAATATAATATTATTTAGAAATAATATTACTCAACAATTTTCCCGAGTCAACATATTTTTACCATCGAAAAGGATAGATTGTTCGATTAACGCAAGGAATTGTTTGCTTAATAATCAGAGCCAGAGGTCTATTTATAAGTTCATGGGAAGTTATTATGTAACAGAATTCACATATGTGAGGCCGACATATTTGACCTATTATGAAGCGAAACAATACTTGCTTTTTCCCATAGATGGCGCCGTTAATAAAACACAATATTGTTCATAACTCGAAAACTATCCAAGATATCGAAGCCATTTCAACGGCACAAATTGACACAAATTCAGCACTAAATAGTGGCGGAAAATTTTTTTCAAAGTTGGAATATGTTGGTGCCAACTTCACGCCGGCTGAAAAACAACAGTCAATATCTCAAAAACTACGAATGGTAGAAATGTCATTTATACGGCACAAATGGGCACAAATTGGGCACAAAATATTGGCATCAAAATTTGTTCAAAGTTGGAATATGTTGGTGCTAAGTGTGAAGCTGGCACCAAGATATTCAAACTGATATAACTTAAAAACTACAAGTGATAATGAGGTCAATTAAACGGCACAAATGGGCACAAATTGGGCACTAAATATTGGCATTAAAAATTTTTCGAAATCGAAAAATGTTGGTGCCAAGTGTGAAGCTAGCACCAAAAACTTCAAACTCGAATATCTCGAAAACCATAATGGTGCTGAAATTGATTCATACGGCACAAATGGGCACAAATTGGGCACTAAATATTGGGGATTATTTCAGAATTTGTGCCGACATTTTTTCGCCAACTTCACGCGGCCGCTTTTCTTTTGATAAGTGATAGAACTCATCAAAATAAGTCATTTTACCGAAAATTTCTTATATGAAATGTTCAATTTAAAACATTTATAAAAAATTTTGGTCATCGATACCTTAATAGTGCTCTGGCCTCGACTCTGGCCTACATCTCTCCGTTCATCATAACTCTTCATCTCTGCACCAGGATTTAATTAATTTAATTGGTAAAATGACTTATTTTGATGAGTTCTACCATCTGTCAAAAGAAAAGCCTCACCTTTAAATACACCCTGTATATTACTACACTAGTATACTGTTCTCCCCTAGAACTTTTGTGAGCCAATGTTTGAATTTTAGAAGAAGCTCTTTTGTTATTCTAAACTTTATGGTCTCTTGTAGATCTGTCGTATCTGCTACCGATTCGAGAAAAAATTCGATTCTGTGGATCTGCCGGGCCATGACTGATGTCCACCCCTTCCAATCCATCTGTTTTCGTAATTTTAATTCGAATACTTCTCTGTATATCGAAAACGATACGTTTGCGATCTGTTCATGGAACTTTTTTTCTTAAAGTTAAGCAAGGAATCTTCCCCCCCGTTTGTATCACAAATTTAGGAATCGCCTGTATACTAATGTCTATAAAGCAAGCAGTGCTACTTGCGAGAAAATCAATGAAACCCCTAAACCTATTGAATTTATTGTCGAGAAATTGTCGTGAAAGAAAAAAATTTGCAAGTGCCCCCCCCCTAAATTCGCCTATGCAATAGATAAAGAGTCAATCACGAATGGACTGTTGCCAAAAATGCGCTATTTCCTGAAATATAGCGAAAAAGTGGGAAGAAGACTTTAAATAAGGAATGTTTTGTGTTTTTTACTTCATATGGACTTCGACAATAAGTCGACAATTATTAATAACCATTTTTATGATATTCGATCTATAGTCCATCCAAGAATTATTGTCATCAGAGCAGGCCTTGAAAGTCTAGTCGCAGCTTTATTTCTAGTTACAAAAAAGTAACTAAAAATTTTCTGTGCTTTCATCATAGCAATAAAAAATATAGAAATAACTTGAAAATTAGATAAATGGAATTTTTTCGAAGTAGGGGAATCTGAACATGAAAATGTTTCCAATTATCACCGAATACCTGCAAACTGAATGGATAAATGGATTGGGAAAATTGTAATAGATATCAAGACAGAAACAAAACTTAACGAATGGATTTATTAAATATATAAAGAATTTTGTCATGACATTGTAACTTTCAATATTTGTGAACAATGAAGGTGTAAAATATTCCTACTATTGTTTCAACAACCACAACTCAACAACTGTTATTTCCTCATCCGGGCAGACCTCATCATGTTCATAATGAAAGATTTTATGTTAGCAACATCCCATATATTTCGACTAATCTTCTCTTATTTCTTTTTTTATATGCTATGGAAAGCCTTCCCATTTATTAGCTGATGGACACTCTTCAAGAGCCTCATTCTAAAGATATTTATTTCACTTGCTCAATTATTTGCTACATTTATTCGAAATTTCGAAATATTAATGACAGAACAAAATGTCAGTGTTATTTCCAACATCAACCTGAATTCTGCGACTCAAAATATCACTGAACGGCATTACCAACCTAATTTCGATTTTCCAAAGCCGCCCGGGATGTCAATAATTCTTGGATGGACTATATATTGAGAAAGTCGCGCTGCTTACTTCATATAAAACTAGCAAAGCCACCCCTTATACACAATATGGACGCGACAAATTTTTTTCTTTCACGACAAATTCGAGGCAGGTATTCGACAATCAATGAAATAGATAAAAAGTCATTAACGAATGCACTGTTGCCAAAAATGCGCTATTTCCAGAATTATAACGAAATCGCGGGAAAGAGACTTGATTTGTGCTATAAGGAATGCATTTTTGGTGTGTTTTCTACTTCATATGGATTTCGACAAATATACTCCATTCACTTTTATAAAGTAGCCTGGTTGGCCTTGGAATTCTGACACATTTCACCGCGTATATTTTGAAAATGTTAGGTTATACTCATTCTTCTGTCAGATATGAACGCAACGTTGCCGTTTCTACATATAAATTGTAGAAATTACGTATTTATCAAAATGTTTATTTAGTTTTGGAAAACAATGAATTTGAGGAAATATTATGTGAATTCAATAATTCCAAAAATCTGACGAATATTGAAGAAACTTTTTTTCTGTTAATACTGGAAATATTTCACGTGTACGAGTATAAACAAAGATTCAGTTATGCTATTTTCTTGAACGGAAATCACGAACCGAGTGTTGAAATTTTACTGAAAAATAATGGACAGAATAGTCCGTTACTTTGTGATAGTTCATTAACCCAACAGAAAAACTTTTAGACGAACAGAACAGACGGCAGTACTTATGGAAATCTCCACTTTTCAAAATTCTCACGAAATAAGCCTAGACAATTAAATACCTCTTTGCGCAACTTGAAATACTCCAGTATGAAAATGTAGTACCTAGTACTACGAAACCTGTGCCACAGTTAAACCTTAAAAGAACTAAATCCATTCACAAAGTTAAAAAAGTAGACTTGGCAATGTCGATTGATTTTCACGATTGCCAACCTGCGTCCGTTTTAAGTAAAAGAACTTGATAAACCTAAACCATGGCCCACCAAGATACTTTATGAATAACCAATTCACTTAACAGGGTTGAAGGCCAGGTTGTTGGAATAAAAACCACTTCTCAGACCATTGCCGACATGTTTCGATTTTATTCTAAAATCTTCTTTAGGGCTCTAAAATGAATTACAAGATTTTTTAATTAATGACACTTATAAATAAAATGTGTTGGAACATGCAATGAGACAATACATCAGTACCACAAATGAATAAAAATCACATAATAGCTTTTCGATCTGAAAACACCAACAGAAAGCTTTTCACAAGAATAAAAGGTACAACTCCAAGAGAATTATTGAGTAATGTAATCTACAAGATTTGTTGCAAGGATTGTCAGTCTACATATGTAGGACAAACAGCTCGGTATCTTAAAGACAGAATCTCCGAGCATGAAAGAGATTCCCTCAACATACTCAACCCTTTAAAAAAGAAGAAAGACAACAACACCGCTTTAGCAGAACATGTATCGAATACACTCCATTCTTTTGATTTTAACATCGACTCAATTAAAATATTAGCACACCAAAAAATTTTAAAAAAGAGGTTACTACATGAGATGATCTCTATAAAACAAGATGAAAAATCCATTAACAGGAGAACAGATATTGAGGGTTTGAATACAGCCTATTACTATCTCATCAACAAAATAAAAGGAAAAATAACTTGAACGAATTATTAATATTGAATGTCAATGTCATTTCGGTAGATCAAAACACAATTCAATTCTACTTATAACATATGTGTGATCACAGTAGTCTGTTTCCGATTTATCCATTTTTTGGTTAAATTCTCGTTTGATGTTGTCCAAGAGTGTTGTGTATTTCATATCTTTCATGATTTTGACTATAAAACCACAAAAAGACTGTAAGTAACTGTTCCCCCCTTGTCATTGTTAAAACAAGTACCTGTATACTGAGCTGAATTATATTCAATGTTTTTATCAATTTTCGTATTTTCAATTTAGAATTTATCCATGCATTGTAATATGCAGATATTAATGTGATTTTTATTCATTTGTTGTACTGATGTATTGTCTCATTGCATGTTCCAACACATTTTATTTATAAGTGTTATTAATTGAAAAATCTTGTAATTCATTTTAGAGCCCTGAAGAAGATTTTAGAATAAAATCGAAACATGTCGGCAATGGTCTGAGAAGTGGTTTTTATTCGAACAACCTGACCTTCAACCCTGTTAAGTGAATTGGTTATCAATAACAAAGGTCTCAAACCAAAAACTCATTCTGATACTTTATGAAAGTAAATGGAGTATACTCGACAATTATATTCATAATATTGAATCTATATTGACAAAGTGTTTCTGCTAACTATGTTAAGTTAGCAAATCCACCCCCTAGGAAAAAAACCAAGGGCGTGACAAATTTTCGACAATAGGTTTCATTGATTTTCTCGCAAGTGGCCTTATAGACATTCTATGCTACATCCTTATATTCATTAAATAATAGGAAAATCGATTATAGCATTAAATTATAATGGGTAAATCTGATAATTATAATCGAGTTGAAGCACGTTATTGAATTCTGCATATAATAGCTTTTCCATTACGCTCACTAAGGAAATGCGTATTTGTTTGTTATGTAATTTTGAATGCAAATCAAACCCCGTATTGTTTAATTATGATGCGAAAAACTCCTAGTGACTGAATCATTGCATGAGCTACCGTCCGTATCAAGGAAAAGTACAGGTAGAATTCACGACAGCACAGTGGATGGGTGAACGAGAATGTTATCCATCGAAAAACAGGTTGAGGAGACATTCTCGAAAGTAGTTACGTTCATTTTGTGGATATAATTTGGGTTTGTCGAACAAAATTCAAAAGTTGGACTTCAAAATCAACAGAGCCTTTTGCGATATTATTGATGAAACACATAATGAATTGATTGTTGTGAAACATTTTCGAATATAATTATCGAAGTTCATATAGAGTAAAGAACATTCAAGGTTTTGTAGAAAAATGACAAAATCTGAATTTGGGAGAAAGATGAGGCTTTCCATTCATGAATTATCCGTGCTGTTTCTGTGTTTAAAAGAATATCACGTGCACTGGTAAGTAGGGATGGAACGGATCGGTAATTTTTGACCGGACCGGATTTCAGTATTTCTCAGGATTTGGCCGGACCGGATCAGTAATATGGCCGGATCTTTAGCCGGATCATTTTGAAAAGATAAAAAAGGCATTTGTTGGTAAAAAAATCAATGCAGAGCCCGTCAAATTATTCTGAACAAGAAGTCGTGGATTATTTGGCTTTTACAGTGATTGCTAGAGTGTCTTCACCAATTGAATGGTGGAAAAATCAAAAAATAAATTATCCACCGCTAGCCTAACAAGCTTTCTTTTTAGTCCAAGACTATTCTCAGAAATGAGACACATCTATACTGACTGCAGATCCAGACTATCACCAGAAGTAGCAGAAAAAATTCTCTTTTTACAAAGAAATTCCAAATACTTGGATATGGATACTCATTTGGATCGATTTGAACATAATGTATTTAGTTAGTGCAATTGCAATATTTTCAGTTCTTACTTTATTAAGGAAATTCTTTTATTCATAAGTTATTTTCACTTCCAGAGTTTATTTTATTTTATATTTATTCACAAATGATTGTTTTATTACTATGTAATCATATTTATTCAAATTTGGAAAATCCGGCCGAATTTTCATATTGTTCCGGTCGTACCGGATTCCGGCAAATTTGGCCGGATCGGCCGGATTCAGTAATCCGGTTCCGGTCCGGTTCCATCCCTACTGGTAAGTGTAAATCTAATGAGGGAAATGGACTAGCAGAAATCTAATTTCCGAAGTACCTACACCACTGATGTCACCACCAAAGCAGGATAATGACAAAGCAACCAACTGAAACGGCAGAACTTATATTCCCTCATTGATTATGCTAGGTCCTTGGGACGTTATCTTCAATTTTTGTATATCCAATTGCCAGGTCACATATTGAAAAAAATAATTGAACAATCAACTGATAATTTTATTTTTTCAGATTGCAAATTTTAGAATCAGGACCGCAGTAGAATACACTGAAATTTTTCCCCACCTTTAAGAGCGACAATAATCTTTGTATCTTAAACCAAAATCATCTTGATGAGTCCAACTACATAGATGATTTCAATAGTTTCTGGTTCCGATTTGTAGAATTCCTCCCGGAACATCCTGTTTAAACTCGTGTATAAATTCAAGTTATACTCAAGTTGCATAGAAAAGATTGCTGAATACAACATTCGTGACGTTTATAAAGTAACCCGGTTGGCCTTGGAATTCTGACACATTTCACCGCGTATATTTTGAAAATGTTAGGTTATACTCATTCTTCTCTCAGATATGAACGCAACGTTGTCGTTTCTACATATAAATCGTAGAAATTACGTATTTATCAAAATGTTTATTTAATTTGGGAAAACAATGAATTTGAGGAAATATTATGTGAATTCAATAATTCCAAAAATCTGACGAATATTGAAGAAACTTTTTTTCTGTTAATACTGGAAATATTTCACGTGTACGAGTATAAACATGATTGGAAGATTCAGTTATGCTATTTTCTTGTACGGAAATCAAGAACCGAGTGTTGAAATTTTACTGAAAAATAATGGACAGAATAGTCCGTTACTTTGTGATAGTTCATTAACCCGACAGAAAAACTTTTAGACGAACAGAACTGACGGACGTATGGAAATCTCCACTTTTCAAAATTCTCAAAAAATAAGCCTACAGAGGACAATTAAATTTAAATACCTCTTTGCGCAACTTGAAAAACTCCAGTATGAAAATGTAGTAGTACTACGAAACCTGTGTCACAGTTAAACCTTAAAAGAACTAACTCCATTCACAAAGTTAAAAAAGAGTAATTAGAAAGTAGACCTTGCAATGTCGATTGATTTTCACGATTGCCAACGTGCGTCCGTTTTAAGTAAAAGAACTTGATAAACCTAAACCATGGCCCACCAAGATACTTTATAAAAGTGAATGGAGTATTGATGCATAGAATACCTGATGTTGGTGCTGATTAGATTTTGTTTAAGACTTTCTTGTAGATCGAAAATCTGATAATTTGTCCTGCTTTTCATTTCTCCCAAAAGGGGTCGCGCTATTTTCGACTGCCGCAATAGCGCCACGACCGCAAAATATTGCAGATTTTTAGTAAGGAGTCGTTACACCAGGTATTCTATGCATCTATGTGCACACTCTGTGGAATTTATTGAAACTGTAGCTTTTGCAATTTAGTGACGTGAAAAAAATGTTCAGTGGAGATGTATGCAGACAAGAATTGCATCATTCATTCGTGGGAAAATACTTATTTTTATAACAGATACTTCCTCTGTTTGTGCTTTGGAAATGCTATACATATGGTACTTGAATATTTAGAACGACATTCTCAAGGCCGTACGTGTCAGGCAAACTTCTGTCCGAATATGGATCTATTGTTTACCTATTTCCGTAATTTTTAGACAGATCTGGCATGTAATAAACCAAATGAGCCAGGTTCGAACCAATAAGAAGATCGAGTGTCGATATTCAACCCAAACTTGGCTACGATCTACAACCTGCGGATTTGGATCGCAATTTTTATAAGCTTTTATTTAGTTTCACCTGTCCCGGTGTCTGTCTGTCTGTCTGTAATCAAATCTTGCAAGTTAAATATGACACACTTCTAATCGTCCCATTGAGTTGAAATTTTGCAGGTATACCTAGTTCTGGTGACAATGCATCATGAAATAGTTTTCATAGAAAAAAAAACAAAATGGCGGCTCCAGAATGGCGGATGAGTTTCGCAATTATGATCCGATTCCATTCGAAATTAATATCTGGGGGTATTTGGATTCGAAAATCATGATACTTTTGTCAAAATTGGTAAATTCAAGATGGCGGCCACAATATGGCGGAGTTTTGTAGTTATGATCCGAGTTATGATCCTATTCTATTCATAATTGGTATACCTATGGGGGTTTTCTGGGTCGGAAATTACGATTCTACAAAATTGAGTAATTCAAGATGGCGGCTTCAAAATGGCGGATGAGTGTTGTTATAAAACCTTGTCTTCAAAAATGTTTTTTTGAGAATTAGGCTTGTTACGTGCTAAGACTGCTAAGACATTACCGGAGGCATCGATTGACGAATATTTTTTTCACAAGTTGCATGTAATTCGTATTGTCGCAAAACATATTGTGTGTTATTCAACATCGTTTCAAGGAAATTGCTCCTGATGAATTACATTACAAATCATAACGCAGGGGCGAAAAAACAATTTTTTGAGTGTGATTCGGATATTAGAGAGAAAACCCTAAAAATTTCCAGGCCATCTGTCCCCAATCTACGCAGCTGTGAGCAGAGTGCAATTCATGTTTATTATTGTATATTTAGGACGGTTTGTCGAGACAATAATTGAGTGCGTAGTGTTACGACCACCCGATGAAGCGAAGTTTGTCAATCTGGTACGGCTTTTACTGTAATTTTCAAATGAAGTATTTAATTTGTATTTTACCTGTTCATAGTTCAGTATCGCGTACAAATAGGTATTGCAACATTGAATTGAACCATTATGGTATTATAGCATCATTAGAAAGCTAACTCAGTTGATATTCCAGCGAATGGAGTTCTCATCGTCCTTGTTGAACGATTAGAATTAGAGAAATTTGTGAAAACAATTGAATTAATTGTATAATCAATAGTTGCTGCGATTCAATATTGACGGGTTACTTTTGCGAATTTATCACCCAGAAATCCTGAATTTTATTTGATTTTTCGAATTAATCAATCCTCTTTTATGAGTGCAAAATTCAATGTTCTATATTTTTGGAATTTGTTCATGTCTTGATGACACACATAATTTTATCTTATTGATTTTGATCTTCTCATAATAAGTAGGTACCTCCGTTTTTCGAGTCCAGCGAGCGACTCGAAGTATAGTGCAATCTTGATAAGAACGAAATAATAGACGCATATCCCAACGAATAGTGAACAATTTCCAACGAAACAAAGCCAGAACCGTGCCACTTATTTATCAAAATACTAGCTGGCCCGGCGAACTTTGTTCCGCCTAAATGATACTTACGAACCTTACGGTGGATTTCACAAATCGTAATCACCGGTGATCGGAGATCAACAGCTTGGTTCTCTGATTTTTGAACTGTTTCGATGGATATGAGCTGTCACACAGAACAGATACATGAAAATAATTTGTCAATTACCAATTATAGCAATTTAGGATTTAGTGATTTCCGCAAATATATTTATTACCCAAACAGAAATTCAAAAACATTTTAAAAATTATGAGAAAAGATGAGAATGGACATATCACGATCGAAACTGATTGCCAAAATCGTATATACTTGACATTTCGATAAAAATTCACTGTGATATTCACGCGCTTCTGGATCTGTTAATAGACCTTCATGGTACTATAAGTCCTATGCAAATTACACAGTAACTGATGTCATATGTTCTTTATTCGACCATTTCAAACAACGACGACCGAAATTCTCGAAAAAAAAAACAGATGACATAAATTGATGGTCGCGAAAGCCTCAACAAATTCATCGCCATCTAAAGGTGCTGATGTCAAATATAGTACCTTCACGATAAGATGTCTAGAATAATGGTTTTTTTTTAGTTTTAGTGAAAAGGGGTTACAGTCCACTGCGACCTTAAGGTCTATTGTGCTCCCTGACTGAGCTGTCATCATCGCGCCTCCTACAGCTCGCCCTCCAGTTCCAGAGATTTGATGAAATCCAGTATCTGGGACGGCTTCAAGGAGGATAACTCCCCACTTCTACAAGTTTCTTGTCCAAAGCTATCTTTCCTTTGGCTTACAATGGCATAGCATTCCGTAACCAGGTGAATAGGAGTTTCTTCCTCCTCCCCACAGAATCTATACTCATCAGTGTCCGATAAACCCATTCTCAACAGATGCTTCTTTAGGCGACAATGTCCTGTGAGAAAGCCAGTGAGTAGGTGAAGTTGGTTTTTACTGAGATCCAGATTTTTTTTGGATCTAGCAGTTTCAAAGTTCCGGAGGAACTTTTTGGAGTGATCCATTCCTGGGAGATTCCGCCAGAGTTTTTCTCTTTCGGTTTTCTCCTTCAGCATAAATTCCTTCTTATAGGTGCATTTTCCTATACCACAGAAGGGTTCTGGGCCAGTGAGTGGCGTCTGTGCGCCCTTTCTGGCCAGTTTATTGGCCTCTTCGTTTCCTACGATTCCCGAATGACCGGGAACCCAGATTAAAAAGACCTTATTCTTCTTGCCTACCTCATTGAGTTTGTTTCGGCACTCCCAAATAATGGTGTAGGCACTCGTTAATTTTTGAATGGAATGACGTTCGACCAAATCGAAAATATTAGCAACGTGGCGGCGCCGCAATATCATTTCAGTGTATTTTCCGTTGTCAATTTGATGGATGTATCAACAGCTGATTTGCTAAAGTCAATTATGACATGACAGCAGAATGGCATCTTTTTATAATGAAAGTTTTCTACTTTTCCTAAGAACTAATATACATCAGAATGTCAGGAATATAAACACACATTATTGCTTGACAAAACGATCTACCATTAACACGCCACGTTAACCAGAATAAATTCAAGTATTTGAAATAATTGATAAAAATCAGTCATAATTTGTGAATAGCGCCACCTGAAGTGGAAAGAACGAAACATTGCTAATATAATCAATTTGAAAGTGTAGTTTGAGACCTTTGTTCTTAGATTTAAAGTTGTTTAAGAGGGAAAAGGTCAGGTTTATGCAACAAAACCACTTCTTAAAACATGGCCGACTAGTTTCGATTTTAATCCAAAATCATCTTCAGGGCTCTACAATGAAAAATACAAAGCTTTTACAATATAGCACATAAAACAATTAATTTAAAAGAAGAATAAACGAAAACACGTGAACACAAATCACAATCATAATTATAATAAATAGAATAAGGTTGTGGGTGGTGAAGATATCACAGTCATGATTCAGCTAGTGAAACTGAAGGAAATGGTTATGTTTTTCTTTCTTTCAAATAAATATATATATTTTTTTCCCTCTTAGTTGGTGAAAGATAATCTCGATGACAATTGAATGAGGGTATGAACGAATTATGGGAATTCACTTACAGTTTTATGGTGGTCTGAGTCATGTAACAAAAAGATGAAAACAAATACACCTCGCAACACATAGATAGATAACTGCTGGACAGGAACTGACATATTGACATACATATATTAAGTTCTAATATGTTGAAAAGGCGCATGTAACCGTTTACAATTCTTTCATCTGATCTTATTAATTAGATAATAATAAGCGGTGTTCAAGTTCTCGATATCTGTCCTCTTATTGATTGATTTTTCGTCCTGTTTTATGGAAATCATCTCGTGCAGCAATCGTTTTCTTAAAATCCTCTGATGTCCTAGAATTTTAATTGACTGGATGTTGAAGTCAAAAGAGTGAAGGGTATCTGAAACATGCTCAGCTAGCGCGGTGTTATTTTCCTTTTTCTTCTTCAATGGATTGAGTATGTTCAGGGCATCTCTCTGATGTTCAGATATTCTGTCTTTGAGATAACGGCCTGTTTGTCCTATATAGGTGGATTGACAATCTTTGCAAAAAATCTTGTAGATCACATCACTAAGCAGTTCTTTGGGTGTCTCATTTTTTATTCGGGTGAAAAGTCTTTTGTTAGTGTTTGAAGATCTAAAAGCAATGTTGACATTAAGTGGCGAAATTTTTTTCTTTATTTGTTCTGACAGGCTTTCTACATAAGTTAATCCACAAAATTTCTTGTTTTCATCTGCAGTATCACTTTGGATTTGTGGTAGATTTGTTTCTTGATTTAAGATCTTATCAATAATTCTTGTGGGGTAATCATTATTTCTCAGGATGCATTTTATTTTATCTAAATTAGTTGTTTGAAATTCGTTGGATGATAATTTTAGGGCTCGATATATCAGATTGTTGACTATATTTACTTTTTGTGTAAAAGTATGTTTCGAGTTGAAATTCAAAATTCTTCCTGATGAAGTGGGTTTTTGATACCAATTAGTTTTTATTCTATTATTCTGCCGGATCAGTAACACGTCTAAAAACGGCAAGGTGTTATCCTCAGACTCAGATTCAATAGTAAATGTTAACCTTGGATGAATGTTGTTGAATATTTCAATAATTTCGTACTTTTTATCAGTAGGTATAGATGTACAAATATCATCAACATATCTTCTGAAGAATGGTATATGGAATGTTATCTTTCTTAAAGCTATCTTTTGTATTTCAGCCATCACGATGTCAGCAACTATAGGGGCAAGACAATTGCCCATACCCAAACCATAAATCTGCTTGAAATATCTGTCGTTATAGATAAAAAAACTGTTCTCAACGCAAAAATTAAAAAGTTGCAAGAATTCCCCAACAGATGAGGTTGTATGTGGTTCTATTTTATTCCAATTCCTCTCTATCAATGTAGTGGCTAAGTCAAGTGGTACATTAGTATACAAAGATGTTATATCAAGCGAAATAAGAATGTAGTTGTCCGGAAGAATTATATCTTTAAGATCGTCTACAAAGTCGAAAGAATTTTTTACATGTATCTCGTCTCTATCAAATGCGTGAACTAAAAGTCCAGATAAAAATTTGCTGAGATTGTAAAGAGGACTTCCTGTATAAGCTACTATTGGTCGTAGAGGACAATCTTGTTTGTGTATTTTAGGTAAAAAGTAGATTTTGGGACACAAACCATTACTACATCTCAGGTATTTGCATGTGGCTTCATCGATTCTTTTGCTTTTAAATAACTGAATAATTATTTTGTTTAGTTTGTTTTGAACTTTTTTTGTGGGATCATTTGGTAATTCACAATAAGTTGAGCCATCATTTAAACAAGAGCTGACAAAGGTAGGACAACAGTAGCTATGTTGAAGGAGGATTTTGATCGTAAAGCTTTTGATATTTTAAATGATGGCTCAACTTATTGTGAATTACCAAATGATCCCACAAAAAAAGTTCAAAACAAACTAAACAAAATAATTATTCAGTTATTTAAAAGCAAAAGAATCGATGAAGCCACATGCAAATACCTGAGATGTAGTAATGGTTTGTGTCCCAAAATCTACTTTTTACCTAAAATACACAAACAAGATTGTCCTCTACGACCAATAGTAGCTTATACAGGAAGTCCTCTTTACAATCTCAGCAAATTTTTATCTGGACTTTTAGTTCACGCATTTGATAGAGACGAGATACATGTAAAAAATTCTTTCGACTTTGTAGACGATCTTAAAGATATAATTCTTCCGGACAACTACATTCTTATTTCGCTTGATATAACATCTTTGTATACTAATGTACCACTTGACTTAGCCACTACATTGATAGAGAGGAATTGGAATAAAATAGAACCACATACAACCTTATCTGTTGGGGAATTCTTGCAACTTTTTAATTTTTGCGTTGAGAACAGTTTTTTTATCTATAACGACAGATATTTCAAGCAGATTTATGGTTTGGGTATGGGCAATTGTCTTGCCCCTATAGTTGCTGACATCGTGATGGCTGAAATACAAAAGATAGCTTTAAGAAAGATAACATTCCATATACCATTCTTCAGAAGATATGTTGATGATATTTGTACATCTATACCTACTGATAAAAAGTACGAAATTATTGAAATATTCAACAACATTCATCCAAGGTTAACATTTACTATTGAATCTGAGTCTGAGGATAACACCTTGCCGTTTTTAGACGTGTTACTGATCCGGCAGAATAATAGAATAAAAACTAATTGGTATCAAAAACCCACTTCATCAGGAAGAATTTTGAATTTCAACTCGAAACATACTTTTACACAAAAAGTAAATATAGTCAACAATCTGATATATCGAGCCCTAAAATTATCATCCAACGAATTTCAAACAACTAATTTAGATAAAATAAAATGCATCCTGAGAAATAATGATTACCCCACAAGAATTATTGATAAGATCTTAAATCAAGAAACAAATCTACCACAAATCCAAAGTGATACTGCAGATGAAAACAAGAAATTTTGTGGATTAACTTATGTAGAAAGCCTGTCAGAACAAATAAAGAAAAAAATTTCGCCACTTAATGTCAACATTGCTTTTAGATCTTCAAACACTAACAAAAGACTTTTCACCCGAATAAAAAATGAGACACCCAAAGAACTGCTTAGTGATGTGATCTACAAGATTTTTTGCAAAGATTGTCAATCCACCTATATAGGACAAACAGGCCGTTATCTCAAAGACAGAATATCTGAACATCAGAGAGATGCCCTGAACATACTCAATCCATTGAAGAAGAAAAAGGAAAATAACACCGCGCCAGCTGAGCATGTTTCAGATACCCTTCACTCTTTTGACTTCAACATCCAGTCAATTAAAATTCTAGGACATCAGAGGATTTTAAGAAAACGATTGCTGCACGAGATGATTTCCATAAAACAGGACGAAAAATCAATCAATAAGAGGACAGATATCGAGAACTTGAACACCGCTTATTATTATCTAATTAATAAGATCAGATGAAAGAATTGTAAACGGTTACATGCGCCTTTTCAACATATTAGAACTTAATATATGTATGTCAATATGTCAGTTCCTGTCCAGCAGTTATCTATCTATGTGTTGCGAGGTGTATTTGTTTTCATCTTTTTGTTACATGACTCAGACCACCATAAAACTGTAAGTGAATTCCCATAATTCGTTCATACCCTCATTCAATTGTCATCGAGATTATCTTTCACCAACTAAGAGGGAAAAAAATATATATATTTATTTGAAAGAAAGAAAAACATAACCATTTCCTTCAGTTTCACTAGCTGAATCATGACTGTGATATCTTCACCACCCACAACCTTATTCTATTTATTATAATTATGATTGTGATTTGTGTTCACGTGTTTTCGTTTATTCTTCTTTTAAATTAATTGTTTTATGTGCTATATTGTAAAAGCTTTGTATTTTTCATTGTAGAGCCCTGAAGATGATTTTGGATTAAAATCGAAACTAGTCGGCCATGTTTTAAGAAGTGGTTTTGTTGCATAAACCTGACCTTTTCCCTCTTAAACAACTTTAAAAATAATCAATTTGGTCACAACAAAATCTAAACAGTGCCTACACCATTATTCTAGACATCCTACTTCACGATAACGTTATTTCGAATAAATAAAACTATAAAAATAACTAATAATCAGTCATAATGTGTGAATAGCGCCATCTGAAGTGGTACGAAATCTAATCATTTTAGACATCTGTACTCCTACGCTAAGATTTTTGTTGGCCAACGGCGCAAAGTTGTAGACAACTCAAATTACACACTATTACAGTGACTATAGTGGTAATATAGTCACTGTACACCCCATCTAACGGAGAGAAGTACCTACGAATAAGCGGTAGCGTAACTGTAACTGTAGCGACACCTAGTGGCCTCGCTCAAAAGGAGGAAAAGCATTTCCTGTATAAGTGAAATTTTCATCGATTTTTTCGAAGTTTTATTGCATTTTATAATAACCAGACCGAAGACGATTCCATAAATGAAGTTTCGTAACAAACACTCCATCCGATCTCGAGTTATAAATGGTGTAACCAACATCTTTCTTTTATATATAAAGATAATTTGTTTCCTTCCTAGTAAACTCCTTCGCTCGCAACACGAACAGGTATACGCCTGCGCAATCCATGGAGTGTTTTTTCTAAACACGGTATTAGAAATATTCACTGTTTATAGAATTATCTGAACACAATGTCGCGGAATTCAGAATAATTAGCGTTCAAAAATTCGAGGGCTAGGCTGCTGTGGACAAATTGTTTATTTTCTCTGATTGAAAGTATTGCTAAGCTTGTATAGTTGGTCCAAAATTAATTGAAGGAGTCATAAAAAGCCAGATACATATAGTCATAGATCTAATCAACCCAGTATGGACCGTACACCTGCCATTCAAAGACACGGACTGTAGCCAACTCTTTGGTGAGAATTGAGTTGTACGCATGCGTCAATTGGAAATTCAATAATCTCGGGAAAAGTAGAGGTTCCGCATATTCGGATAGACGACAAGAAATGAAATATTTTCAATTCAGTTCCAAAATATGATTAGTAATTACCGAGGTAATTACCAATGATATTCAGGACTTGAAGAAAACCGGTTAAAGCAATTGAAAAATTCCACATGAAATTGTGACGTTAGGTTCGAAAATATTCACATAATTATTATAGAACACATCCATTTCAAGACATAATACAATATTTCAGAGTGGTGCAGAATGAATGTTTATCTACTCCCATAGAATAATACATATTATTCAACAGATTTTGAGCTGTAATAATATCTATAAACCAAGAACGTGAGTTATAATAAGAACTCAAGCCACTCTAATACAAATAGGAAAAAAAAATGAAGCTAACGAAATGAATAAAGAAGTCGGATCAATCGGGAACTCTATTTAAGACATTAAGGTCTCGATTAAGGTAACGTTCTCGCCACCCATTTCTATATTTCCTTGGGTATGAATTTTTGACGCTTTCTATACGCGATCCGATCGCGATTCGATTCAGGACCACAGAGAACGCTTTTGACAACTGTTGACAATTTTGAAAATGCAGATTACTTCGAATTTTACTGAAGAAGTCGAAGATAAAGTATAGTGTTCAATTCGCGGTAATGGTCATAACACACTTGATGAATTAAACCCCTCGCCTGACGAGCCAGGCTGCAAAATTAATCTGCGTGTGTTATGACTTACATTACCGCTCATTGAACAATAAACTATTATCTTCTCCCATAGAATGATACAAATATCCATTATTCAACTGATTTTGGTCTGTAATAGTATCTACAAACCAATAGCATGAGTTATAATAACTCACTCTAATACAATTTCAGTCTCCACCTTTTAAGGGTGATATCTCAGGAAGGGGTGGGCTGAGGAAATTTTGTTATGGAAAGGACCCATCTCAATTTCATACGAGCAATCACCACCTGAATTTTTTCGCATGAATTTAGAAACACCCTGTATATATCGCACTTGGTACATTCATAACTATTATGACTTATGGTTACTTAAAAGTAGCAGAGATTCCATGAAACTAATAATAGTAATAGAATATGTATAAAATATAATAGTGTCATCAGTGAATGCCAAAAATCACAGAAAGTGAAGAGGAGTTTCTAACCTATTGGCGCATAGTTCGAAAATGTTTCAACAATTTCTTTCGTTTACAGACCTTCCATTGATTCAATGTTTTGCGAACCTAACATAAAATACCTCATTCATCAAAGTTTACCAAATTACAATTCGTCTGTTGGGAAAAAATCTTCATCTTAGAAGTAGGTATTCCGAAAAAAATTGGTTTCAGACTTTCCTTTTCATTTTGAATTCTATCACATCAAAAATTTCCCAATAAGCCGTCAGAAATGCCGAAAAACAAAACAAAAATGGAGTAAAACATTATGGGCATGGTATCGCTGCAACACACGATTCAATTCCGTATCTTAGTGACATTTTTCAACATTATTCGACATTCGAGATGCAACTGCTAATAGGTACAGTACAATTTTTTCGTGAGTTCGAGAGTCACGGGGAACGCTGCGTGGTGGGAATACCTCTCAATCACTATTGAATTGGTATTCCTGCTACTATCCCGAAAATTCGAGCTGATTAATTTTCACAATTTCGAAACCAAAATTATTCATCTCCATTACATCGTTAACGAGATTGAATCCGATATCATGCACTACTCCTCCGAATTCAACAAAAATCCATCCCCTATAATTGGGTTCATCATTCTGCTGAAAGCGATTTTTCATTTGTGAATCACAATGGGTCGATCTGTCGAAAACGTGACAATCCATATCCACGAAACATCGGGCTGGACAAATTTATTTCTAGCCGAATGACGAATTTCATAACGAGTTTTGTCTGACGAAGTTCGTTAACCCTTCGGCTCGCTGCGGGAATGAATTATTAACTAAGGTCCTGTTTTGAAATTTCGATTGTATGGAGATTTCGTGGATGGTCGATAGGCGTAATCAATAAAACACGCGTGTGAAGTCGAGCGCTCCATTATGGGGTTGATAGAGCTTCGAATTTAAATGAAGCACCGAATAAAGACAACACTAGAAGAACAAACTCGGTTCCATCGGATCTCAGATACGATGGAGCGAAGTTTGTCAATCTGGTACAGCCTTCAGCGCTACTTTCAATCATAAGCTGTTACCAGACTCATCGAACCTGACTTCTGATCTCGGCGAAACCACAAACGAACCGCCAATGAAGTTTGTCTGTCTGGTACGGCACTAAAATAGGTTTGGTTAATTCCACATTCAAAATCTCATTAATTAATCAGATTTTGATTTTATGACTAACAATGAAATGTGATTGATATGATTTGATCATCACATTTATTTTAACTGTAGAGTCTTGAGGAGAAGAGAAATCTTTTATCAATTTTCAATTGCTGATAAGCTATACAGGGTGAGTCTTTGACTTGTACATATATTTTAACTGAAGATCAAAAGAAACCTCTTTTTCATTTTCCATTGTGCTAATTACGTCCCTGAAATGAAACTGTGGAATTGATTCAAAGTTCATATTTCTGGATAGAAATTGAGTTTATACATTTAGGGAATACTCAAGTACTAACCTTATTGGAATAAAAATGTTGCAAACACGATAATTTCAACAGAAACAGTTAGTTTCATCGGATTTTATCTGCAACTAAAAAGCCACATTTATTCCACCAAAATAAGTTCCTTCTTCGATTTTTCTGCAGATTAGTTTGTAAACACTAATAACTTGTTCAAATTTTCCTCGAAATTCCCAAACAATATCATGAAGAAAGACTTTCCATTCAGATTTATTATTGAACAGCCTAACCTAATCTAATTTGTATCGATTCTGTGAATTTTTGCACAGAAATTTCAAGAAGATGTTGTCAGCTTGCTGATATTTTCATAATTACATAATATAATTTCAATCGTGTCGAGTTTATAAAATTCCAAGAGGATGTTGTTTAGATAGAAACATCGCCACAGATTATCAGGTATCGTATTATTTTTCATTAATTTCAATTTAATAAGTTGTTTGTATCGAGATTCATCATTCATATCCGAATTTTGTATTTCATCGACATTTAACTTCAATAACTATGAATATTCAATAGAAACTGTGCGTATTAAATCCAACTTGGTGTTCAATTTTTTCTCCCACATTTGTGGGATTTTATTATCAAAATATCTCGACAAAGTTGATAAATATTGTGACAACATTGTAAACTCGTTTAAAGACCAGAGAAGGAATAATATTCGATGATACTTAATACAGAGACTCATTCAGATTATTCTTGAAATTAATGATTTTTTCGTCAAATTTCTCCGGGTAAAATTGGAAAAAACTCGAAAACGACGCGTTTTATTGAAAAAAAAAATAGGAATACTTTTAGTTTCTTAAATGATTGATTCTCTCGAAAATATGAACCGTTTATTTTTTTAAAGTGGTTTTATGGTGTTTTAGCGTGTATTGATGAGTCGACTACCCGGTAACTTTTATACTAGTAGAGATATTGAATAGGTTTCGATTGAGGAATATGCACCATGAATAGAGTAAAAAGTGTAAAAACTCAACCAAAATTCAGTTCATTCGAAATAACCGAAAATAAACCGAATTTTGTAAAATGGCATAGGAAAAAAGTGTTTCGTTTGATGAGAGGAATCTACAGTTAAAATATATGAACAAGTCAAAGACTCACCCTGTATAGCCTTTGAAAAATATTCGGAGGAGTCCATCTCTGTAACAGTTATAAACGAGAACTCAACAACGTTGATACGTCTTCATTGAAATTTTGTGAATGTATTTAGGACACACTCGAGCAGGGAGAGGTGTACCTACCTCATCTTAGTAGTTTAGTTGGTTCATTATTTTCGATTTCAAGTGGGTGAAAGTAACTGAAATAGATTCCAAAGTGTAATTTTTCCCGGTTTAGGTGAATTTTGAAAGCTCTAAGTGATGATTTTTCGATTATTTGGGGCGGATCATCAAATGACGTCCAAAGCTGAAATTTTGTCACCTTATATTGTGGAGTATTCACACTAAATGATGACCAAAAGTTCAGGTGATATAATTTCAGTGATTTCCTTGTACTGTGTTTCGCCACATCGATTTGTACATTTTATTTCATACTATGGTCGTTAATGGGACATGGAGTTCAATTTCTGAGGATCATAATTTTCCAGAATCCAAAAGATTACGGTTTATATTCAGTTTGAAAGAAAATCATTTTTTCAATTTCAATTTGTTCAGTGTACACGAAATCGACCGTTAATGATCCCTATTTATTGATGCTCAATTTCCCATACTCGCGCAGCGCGCTTGATTTTCATTGACATATTGACAACATAGAAGAAGTTACCCAAGTCGAGGCTATCACATTTATTGATCTCAGATCTTGAATTAATTAGATCAGCAAATTCCTTGGAAATTTCTTAGGGAAACTGCAATATCTGTTTGTTACCTATGCTACAGCTACTAGCACCGAAACACATTTTGTCTCAACTATTCGCAGAAATTCTAATTTAAGTTGAGAATATTTTACATAACAAATCACCTGTGCCAACGATTTTCGATGTGAATTCTGTGTCCTCTTTCAATTCCAGGGAGGAAAACCATATATGTATCTAATAATATCATTATGGATCATATGCCTTCAATTGAGAGTCATAAAGCGAAGTCGAATATTTTCAATTGCGCGAATCGGAATACGGAAATGGTAGAAGTAATGTTTATTTCGACAAGAAAAGAAGCAACGAGGAGAAAATATGGCACGGAAATTTTTTCAATTTGGTTCCAAAACCAGATTTGGAATTAACAACAATATTTAAGTCTTGAAGAATTTACAATGGGCCGATTGAAAAAAATCAAATGAAATTCTTAGGTTATGATCAGTGGCGGCTTGTCCTATGAGGCAGGTAAGACAGAGCCTCACCAATAATCATTTATTCAATCAATTCAAATTTTTCTCCTTATCTTCATCCATAAGCATTTATATCGTAAATGCGTCTCCGGGTCACGATTTCTGTGTATCCATCTCCTTTCCTCACCTAGTCACCTCCCAGTAAACGGCAGAGGCTGGCCTCACACTTCCTTGTTTAACACGCTATTTTACAATTTACATCATAGGGAACGTACGGCAGGCGAGAAAACCGCACGCCTAAACGCTACATGTAACATTCAGTCTGAGGCTAGCATCTCGATATTCCCTCGCGAAGGGCAAACTGCAATTATTCTGCACTATTAAGATTAATCGGCAACTCTGGTCAGTTTTCGAATTTTGTTGGATTTGTGAGAAACTGTTTTTCTTGTAGATTAAGGTTTGTCTCAATGTTCGTATGATATAGGTACATATTTTGGAAAGTCTTTTAATTTAATTACCATTGGAGACTCGAAGCTGAAATGGATTAAGCGGGACTTGGTGGGTCGTCATAAAGGACCCCGCACTTTTAGTATGTAAAGTGGCGACCGGTCAAATTTTCTGAAAGTTTGGTATGTTGTTGTACCCGACTCAGTGACCAAAAGTGTCAATGGACCCAACCCAATCTTATGGCTAGTTTTCCAAATAATGTTGAAAATTGCCCAGATTTTCGGATTTATTTTTCAATAATTATTGAGAATTAGATTGGATTTCTGTTGCATACACACGTTTACTACATGTTCTAGTTATGAAATTAGTGGATACGATTGATCAAAAATATTTATATTTACACTTTACAGGGTGATTCACGAATATATGACGGTAGCTTTTTGACAAAATTCACTTTTTCTTCTGTGACATCAGGAAGGCCTATTTTTGAAATGTTTTTTTCGATTTAGTGTTTCACGCAGAGAACCACTAGACATAATAATTTTTTTCTAGGATTAATTCGAAACCCTGTATTTTTGAATTAATTTTTGGGAAAAGTAATACCACCAACATCTGTGTATCTCTAATCTCCAAAATATTTATGGTGGTTTATTTATAGAAATTTGTTCTATTTCGAGAAAAGTACAAAAAACATGAACAGCCTTTATTCGAAGATTTCCTCGGTCAAATGCAACTCTCACTATATTTTGATTCCCACAACATCTCCAGTGGTATGAATTCTAAATCCGATACTTTGACCGGTTTTCGAGATACAGGGCGTTAAAGTGGAGAATAATTTATTTCATCAGCCGGATTGATTTCATGTTGCGTCCATGAGTTCATTATGAGTGCAGATCAGATGCGCATGGAAAGGTTGAGCTAAAATATTTACTTTTACAGGGTGATTCACGAATAAATCACAATAGCTTTTGCAAACCCTCGATAATTCTACAGTTTCGTCACAGAGAAATTATTCCATGAAGTAAATACCTAGCCGTTCTCAATTTTCAGTCTGAAATACTTCATTATGATTACTTTCCATACAGGGTAAGCCATACAGCCAAGCAACTGTAGAATTATCGAGTGTTTGCAAAAGCTATTGTGATTTATTCGTGAATCACCCTGTAACAGTAAAAATTTTAGCTCAACCTTTCCATGCGCATCTAATCTGTATTCATACTGAACTCATGGGCGCAAGATGAAATCAATCCGGCTTTTCAATTTGAAAAAAAAAACTGATGAAATAACTTAGTCTTCACTCGCCCTGTATCTCGAAAACCGGTCATATAGTATCGGATTTAGAATTCATACCTCTGGAGATGTTGTGGGAATCAATATTATAGTGAGAAAATAGTTGCATTTGACCGAGTAAATTTTCGAATACAGGGTGTTCATGTTTTTTGTACTTTTCCCGAAATAGAATACCTTTCTATGAATAAACCACCATAAATATTTTGGAGATAAGAGACACACATATGTTTGTGGTATTACTTCCCAAAAATCAATTCAAAAATACAGAGTTTCGAATTAATCCTAAAAAAAAATATGATTATGTCTAGTGGTTCTCTGTGAGGAACACCCTGTATAAAAAATATGCACTGTGCAATATTTTGTTGTCATAACACTAAATCGAAAAGAACATTTTGAAAATAGGCCTTCCTGACGTCACGTAGAAAAAGTGAATTTTGGCAAGAAACTACCGTCATATATTCGTGAATGACCCTGTAAGTATAAATATTTTCGATCATACGTATCCACTAATTTCATAACTAGAACATGTAGTGAACGTGTGTATGCCACAGAAATCCAATCTAACTCTTAATAATCATAAGATAAATCCGAAAATCTGGACAATTTTCAACTTTAACACCCCGTATTTGGAAAACTAGCCATAGGACTGGGTTGGGCCCATTGACACTTTTGGTAACTGAGTCGGGTACAACAACATACCAAACTTTCAGAAAATTTGACCAGTCGCCATTTTACATACAAAAAGTGCGGGGTCCTTTCCCAGTTAAATGTTAACACTCTAAATACTTGTGAGTTTTTAAAGTTTTCAGCTAATCAGCAAAGTTTTTGGCGTTATTATTATGAGGATAAATCATACATGTAGTTCAAGAAGTAAAGCGATCTATTCCAGATTTGAGCGAATGTCTTTTGAATATCACGCAATTGACGAAGAGAGTTCACTAGAATTAGTCATTTATAGGTTTATGTACATATACAGAGTGTCTCATTAGTGCAATGAAGTAGAATATCTCATTACTTACGTCAGTTACGGAATAATTTTACTGCACTGATATACAGGGTGTAACTGAATAAGTGTAAAACATTTAAGGAGGTGATTCCTCATCGAAAAAAAGATAGGATCGTTCATATAAAGAAACTTCATTGGAGCATCCCTTGTTAAGATACAGCCCCTTAAAGGGGGTACATAAAATTTGTATAACAATTTTTTTCACAAGCACTGAAAAAGTTACAATATTGAAATTAACCTGACGTTTTGTACTACCAAAAAGACACTTAGCCAGTAATTTATTTGGTTTACCCCATGGTTGTAAGGGGTGAAAAACGCAACCCCTAAAATTTATTTCCAATGTAACTTTTTGTCTTATTATTTGTTTACCATTTAAAAATTTATTTCCGATAGCCTGTTTCATTCTAAACAAAAAATGTCTCTTGGGTTTTTTGCCCAAAATAAACCAGTAAGCAGCAAAACATTATTTTACGAACAACTACAGAGATACATCGTCATAAATGCGAAAATACGAAACTAATCTATTTACATTGGAAATAAATTTTAGGGGTTGCGTTTTTCACCCCTTACAACCATGGAGTAAACCAAATAAATTACTGGCTAAGTGTCTTTTTGGTAGTACAAAACGTCAGGTTAATTTCAATATTGTAACTTTTTCAGTGCTTGTGAAAAAAATTGTTATACAAATTTTATGTACCCCCTTTAAGGAGCTGTATCTTAACAAGGGATGCTCCAATGAAGTTTCTTTATATGAAAGATCCTATCTTTTTTTCGATGAGGAATCACCTCCTTAAATGTTTTACACTTATTCAGTTACACCCTGTATATTATATCAGCCTAAAGTGATATTACAGTGTGTTCGTTTGAAGCTGTATTAGAATTGGATCGGTTTGTTCTAATAGTAACGAAAAAATTATGGGGAAGTGGAAGATTTTACTTCATTATCAGCGTGATATAAACTTCAATATTCTCAATGTTATGGTTAATGGGTGTTTCAAATCTGATATGATGGAGAGCGATTTCCTTAAAGAGGATGTTCCTAACAAGGTCCAAAAATTGAAGAATTTCAAGATGGATGCTCATGTTTATTCAATTCACTTTTCATACAAACCCTTTAAAATGTTTAGTTTTCGAGTGAGATAATTGTTCATCACTGAAGGTAAATATTTTACAAAGCAAATGCCTCTCGAAATAGATGACCTTGAGTATGCTGGCGGTAAAGAATAATTCTAATCATATGTTTTGAAACAGCCCTTTTCTCGGCAAGGAATCTTTTTTTCTGTGCCTCTGCACTTCAAACTGTCATGAGCCGCCACTGGTTATGATAGAAAATATTCAAATGAATAAATGGAAGAAATCCATTTCACGAAATAAAATCATTTGTCAGAGTGAGGCAGAATTGATAATGTGTATTATTAATAATACTGCCAATCTGTTGATGATCAACACTGCGTACGAACACTGTTGTCACTGTTAAGTGATGTTTGAAATTCAGGGAAGTATCAGAGCAATCATAAAATCTACGGCTTTTCAGACTTCTGGAACCTGAAGATTATCTGTAACCGTCGTAGTGTTCAGTTTACACAATCTATAAACCGTTACTTCTGTGGGATACCCGAAATGTTATGAATTTTCTCCATGCTCTGAATTCCTTGCGAAAAGAACAATCATTCATTACTCCAATGAGTAATACTCGTCGCAAATACGCGACACACCTTGTTTATTCTACATCCAATTTACATGATGGGTTCATCATTTCCTGGATGAATTCGTATGAGTCATCCGTAATGAGTCGAGGACAGACATCAGCGTTTTCCCATTCTGAAATTGGATAATTCAGTTATGCATGAAATTCTTTCCAATACTCAATTGACCTAGTTCATTCATTATATCTGTTATTTATATTCGAGGCAATAACAACATGATGTTCGTAAATTTGCTTGAATAAGGCGATCTACAACTAATTCAATCAATGTTTTATGTATCGACAATTAAGACTTCAATAACTGGAATTCTCTCGTAACGGAAATTTCTCATCATTCACCAAAATAGTCAAATAATCCATTAATAACTGAAAGCGATCATAAAGGAGGTATTTTAATTTAATGAGTTTAAGACGCATATTACATGTCAACACCATAAAAAATATTACCGATGATACAACCCAATATCAACCATTAGTGTCAACACCACATACCGAATAGCCCCATTGTTACTGCTTATCCGACATTTTTTATAGTCCAAACAAAGGTATAACTTTATTAACTAACGTAATCATGTCTCTACTGAATGTATTGAGTTGAATTCACGAACGAAAGAAAAATGGACAATGACGTGAAGTCAGTAACTCTTAAGTAATCACGTTAAGGGACAGTATCTCCATTCAAAAAGTGGTCTCTTTATTTCACGAGTAAGTACCTCAATTTACGACGTAGACTTGATTTTTTTTAAATTGAAGTTGAAGAACGTCCCGAGGGCAAATAGTTTTTTTTTTTTGGATTTAATTAGTTTTTCAATTAAAAAAAAACAGGGTAATCGTTAGATCTGGGGTTATTGAATATGTTTTTCGTTTTTCATGAGTACAAGCTATATTTTTGAATAAACATCATGAAAATTTTTGTAGTTTATAGAAGATCAAATTGCCGAGGGCAAGTAGTTGCGATTTTTTCCAAAAAATGATGAATAACCTTCGGAAAAAAATCATTAAGTGTAGTTTCCAAAACGCTGAAGTTCAACCTGTTTTTTTTTAATTGAAAAACTAATTAAATCGAAAAAATCGCAACTATTTGCCTACAAAACTACAAAAATTTTCATATTGATTATTTCAAAAATATAGCTTGTACTCACGAGTGTACTCATGAAAAACGAAAAACATATTCAATAACCCCAGATCTAACGATTACCCTGGTTTTTTTAATTGAAAAACTAATTAAATCGAAAAAAAGAAAACTATTTGCCCTCGCACCGTTCTTCATCTTCAATTAAAAAAAATCAAGTCTCTACGTCGTAAATTAGGGTACTTACTCGTGAAATAAAGAGACCACTTTTTGAATGGAGATTTACCACGATTCAAAAGGTGATACTGCCCCATAACAGTCGGATAAATAATTGATGGGATGTTTTAAGAAATTATTCAGGGTTAATTTTGAAATTGAAACATTCAGTAGACTTCGTTCATTGCCAAATATGTCTCAAAATCTGATATATGACTATGATTATCAAAAACTCTAAAGAATCAAGCATACCGCTATTGAATATTCATTTAAAATCTGAATGATGAATACTCAATGAGATACCGCTCACTAGTCGGGCACGGTACAGCGCGCTGGGAGCGGAAACTGAAGGTTACCAAACATGGTGGACAGCGTGCGGAATCGTACAGCAGCTTTATGGAGATTCGCCAATTCAATGGCCACCATGCTCGCCTGATTTGAAGCCGATAGATAGGTAAGGAAGAAGCGAAAAGGTCTATGGCCACAGGCACATCTGAAACCCAGAAATTCGAAATTTCAATATTGGAACATACCGAGTGATTACAAGGGAAGTGTAAAAAATAAATATAAAACAATTTTTGAGAGTTTCTTATGTAAATACTACATAGTCTCTTGTCCATAATAAATTTTCAATGGATTAAGTACCACTAAAGAAGCACTAGCTGTATCAAATTGCGCAATATATTCCGCATATCTTATACAGAGTGATCGTGATAAAAATGGAGATCCTCTTGCAAAAAGGACGATGGGATTTTTTCTCTAGATGAATCAATTTTTTTCTTTCCAAAGTCGATTAACGTTTTTAAAGGCTCTATATATTTGATTTTTTCTACCATATGTGTTGAGCAGATAATAGACGAAGCCTTGAAAATGTAATTCTTGCCTTAAATATCTGTTTCGAATTTCTCATAACTTTCAAATCTCCCAACTATCGTTTTATATTTTTAATTCGGTTAATTATCTGGAAATAAGAAAGCAAATTCAAATTCATACTGAACATATTTTAACATTCTCACAAAATGGCGCTTTGAAAGTTTCATCAGTCATGTTATTGTTCCATCCACAATTATACTCACAATTATCCTAATCGTCTCTCATTTCTGTGGACAGTGTTCAAATAAAGATTCACTGCACATGCTTGAGATTCTGATGAATTAACTCATTCTTTTCAATTTAAATGATGACTCAGTTGTGATTAACTCTGATGTATAATTATTTTCATTCGGTTCGTTATTCACCAGAAAAGAAACAAAACAACTGTTTTGTAGTATCGGCCTTCTTCTTCGCGGTAAAAATGCTTCTATGAATGACTCCTATAAGAACTTATTTACATTATGTGGCTCCTTATTTAACTTGAATTGTCGGCTCTTTATCACACGAATTCAATCATATGGCAATGAATACACATCTGTCACTGGATGAATTATTGTTAATACTAATTAATTATTAATATTTAACTTTTTGTCATTTCAATTTCAATCAATGTTATGTGTGTTAATGACTCAACACATAATATAAACAACAATATATTCTCCGAAAAAACATAATCACAAATATCCTCCACCGAAACATTAGAAAACACACATCCCGAAACCAAGCAGTCTATAACGTAGCCGTCATTCCAATCAAATCGACTTGGCCTCCCAGGAATTCCCTTCCGTATCCGATTCGCCGTCTACGCTCCATTTGATTCCCGGAAACACATCTGTATACGCATTTCTGAATATGTATAAACCGTCTCCGGATTATGCACACGGAAATTGTATTTTCGATCCGTCAAGTTACGACGGCGACGTGGAAATTACATTTTCCGGTCGAATGGCACGTAGAGCAGGAATAAGTCCAGCGACGTTTCCTACAATCTTGTTTGGCATGTGTTCGTCACGATTCGGAATATTTTTAGACTTTCAGTAAATCGCGCTGCGGTCCAGTGTCGCCACCTTTGAACGGAATGTGGTCTAAAATTTTCTGCCGAAAATGTGAAAAATGCATATGGTGAGTTTTAAAAAGGATAAAAAAACTGAATTAAATTGGGTAGAAATGTTGCTAGTGTGCTCTCGAATAACATTTCGTTTGAACTTCCGCCAAGCTGGAAAACCGGTCTTGAGGATTCAAAATTATTTTTTTGTTGAACCTTTGCGATATCTTTAGTCCAATTGACACTCTCGATGACGCTTGGCAATTAGGCAATCCAACGACCTGTCAAATATTTTTCGAGGTTAGTGCTGGTGGCCGTAACAATGGGAAACCAGCTTTGATCATGTAGACAACACGGTTTATTTGCTTGAAAAATTGTTTTATGTGGAAATTTTTTTGATAGTTTCTGGTCAATTTTACTCTTAGGAATATCAGACCAGTGAAAATTATTTCAATTAAGTGCATTTTCAATAAAAAATGCCATAAATGTGTGCCAAAGTTGAATGTGCAAGTCGTTCAAGTTGAGAGGATTTTCTTGAGTATTTTGGAACACTCAGTGTGTGTAACTTGGTGTATTATACACATATTAAGTGACTTACCAGGAAACAAAGAGAAATTTGGTCAGCAGTCATCAATACTTGATAATATCGATGATAAGAAACTAAAGTGAATGTGTCTTCGTAGACACTGAAATAAGCAGTATTCAGTTCATGTGAAATGTAAAACTGATGAATTTTTAAATTTATATCATATAAAAGGATAAAGAAGTTACAGGTACAGTGCTCTGATAAATACTTCTTCTCCAATACTTTCTCTTCGAACTCTTCAGGCTCCCAATGCTAAAAGTTGTGACCATATGATTGAGTGGAATTTTTTTTGTCAGTGTTGCTTCAGGATATTTTTTGATATTTCAAACCATAAAAACACACTTGTTCACTCATGAAATGCTTAAGATAATAAAAGTCCTCATATTTACTGCAAGCCAGCGACCTGTCAGAAACGTTTTGAGGTTGACAATGGTGGAAAAAACACGTGGTTTGGATTGCCTAATAAGCACCATTGCTTTCTTGGTTGCATAGTTTGAAGAAGCATTGATGAAAACATAAAAAAAATCTAGACTCCTAAAGGAGACTTTCGTGACATCTAATATTTTTAGGATATATTCATTAGGATTTAGAGGGGTTTATAGTGCGAGGCTTCTTCAGCGTACGTCAAACTCTACCTACTTCTCACCCCCTCACCACCCCTAAGAAATCGTCGATTTTCAGGACGTCCGAAGATATCTCAGACGTTCCTCGTATTTACCGCCCTTTTCTTCCACATGCGAGATTTCTGTTACGTACAGCCTTTACCAAGGGGAAGGCGGAAGTTGTCGAATATAATAATAATATTTATTTGATTAAGATCTTGTTCTAAAATACAAGACAAATCATCAGCAATCCTTTCTGATGAAGTATCATCCTTTTCATCCTGCTGAACGCTTTCTTCTTTGTCTATTATACTGAAACTGAAACTTTCCATGAAAAATGAAACTAAAGTCGAATAATTACCCACTTACTTTTGGAGTATCTTCCGTTGAGCTAATTTTCTACTACGGCGATGTGCGCAAAGATTTTTGCGTTTATCATCAAATTTCCTACTCATCTCCAAAGTAATTAATAAAAATAACACAACACTTCCAATCACAAGAAAAAAGAAATCAAGTGAAAATTCACGACTCCCGTCTCTCGTCACAAGATCTAAAAACGTAAAAACCGAACCAATTTGCTTTCGGCTTGATGGTCCAACAGAAATAATATATCACATGTTTTCACACTTTTACTTTTCACTGATAACAGACGCCTTACAATACAACAATAAATATTTGCCTCTGGTATTCACCGAAAGCCCCAAAGCGCATCCTACAACGTGCAGTATTGCCAGATAGATGGAACGATCAGTAGAAGATGGAAATATCCAAGTTCGTCGATTAGGTGCCCATCGAAGGGCGCGTTTGGATTTTGCGAGACAGCATATATCCATTGGGAAGAGGCCGATTGGGAAAGAGTTCTCTTCACAGATGAGTGTAGATTCTGCCTCTACCATTGTGATCGACGTTCCCTTGTATACTGACGTCTACATGAAATATATGCTCAGTGCAATTTCCTGAATACTACTGGTTTCGGGGGAGGATCGATTATGGTATGGGGTGGAATATCTTTGACTGCTCGCACAGACCTAGTGGTCGTTGATAATGGAGCTATGAATGCTGATAAGTATATAAGGAACATTCTGGAAGAGCATCTAGTGCCATTTGCCCCATACATTGGTGAAATTTTTTTTTTATGGACGATAATGCCAGACCCCATCGTGCGCGCATCGTTCAGGAGTACACTGAAGAGGTTGAAGTCTCTCGAATGGAATGGCCAGCAAGAAGTCCAGATCTCAATCCGATTGAGCAGGTTTGGGACAACCTCAATAGAAGGCTGAGAAGTTCAGAAAATCATCCAGCTACTCTTAATGACTTAGGAATCCAACTCTGAGATATCTGGGAAGGATTAGATCAGAACATTTTAAGATCACTCATTTTGAGTATGAACCGTCGTTGCCGAGCTGTAATTAACGCAAGGGGTGGATTTACCAAGTATTAATTAAATCACTTATCAGCATTTCAGTATTTTGAAAATTGTTCATTTCTCTTCTTTCACATAATATTCTGTGAAATCCTGAATTGTTCTTTCATTTAATGTGTCTTGTTTCGTTCAACTTCTTCCCGAGAGAACATAAAAAATAAGTTATAAAGTCAATTAACTTTAATTAAAATAGAGATTTTCAGAATGTGCGTTAATTTTTTTGCGCAGTGTATATGCATTGTTGAAATGTGGGTACCTTCATAATTTATTAGTTTTCAATTAACGATACAGAGATCTTTCAAAACTTGAGGTTCTGATTTTAAGTAAACTTCAGTGTTATAATGGTTAGTCTTTGACTTGTACATATTTTTCAACAGGAGTTCTGGGCGAGTCCGTGTCTGAGATTATTTTTTGGTGTGAATTGAAATAATTGAAAGGTGGTAATTCTCGATTCGAAATAAGTTGATACTTGTGGGAGTTATTGCACTATTGGCCACATTGGAATGAAATGTTGAAAAAACGATATTTCGTTACAATCATCATAATTCGTTTCTTCCCAAGCGTAATTTGGAAACATTAATAATAAGTTAATTTTCAGGCAAAAATATCTGATGTTCGTATTCCATTTAATTCATAATATTGCATAGAAACATTATTTACATAAATATCAAAATTCTATGAATATTTCTCGTCAGTTCGCCGAACTTAGATTTAGAATACTTCTCCCCTGTGGCACAGTTGCTCATAATCTGAGTTTATTCTAAAATCAAAAGTGAAGCCGTCAACGTAGGCCGACGAACTATTCTGGACTGGAGAGTTGTTATTCTGTGTTATTGGTTATAACAACAAGGAGATAGTTGATGATATCCGTTCCGAGATTTGTTGAAATAATGTACCTACATATATGTCACATTTCAAAGATGAAACGATCAATTTAGTGATTATGAAGGAATTAATTCTATAGAGAGTTTTTGTATCAACATCGTAGGTAACTCGAAAACGACGTGTTTCATGAAAAAAATCAGAAATACTTTTATTTTCCAAATTGATCTTTCCTTTCAGAAATATCAAATGAATACTGTCTTACAGTATTTTTTCGTGGATTTATGAGTCCGACAGGCTGTAACTTAGATACCAGACGAAAAATTCAATAAATATTGATTGAGGACAAAGTACCATGAGTAGAGGAAACTCTTCACCAAAATTCATTCGAAATAACGCTTCCGAAGATATGAAAAGGAAAGTGTTCTTCAAGGATCTTCAACACCCGGTATTCGTCAAACGCAGGAAAAAAAATAATTATACAGGCAAAACGTGTTTTATTTCGTGAGAGGTATCTGCAGTTGAAAATACAGGGTGTCTCAAGTTCGAGTGCCTATTAGACGTTTCTGGAGAACTGGACATATTTGAAATCTGAAATTTGGGATTATGATATTGTTCGAAATTCTCTATAGACCTAAAATATTTTCAAAGTCAGAGCACTTCCGGTTATACAGGGAGTGAAAATAAATTTGCTCAAAAAATTTTTTTTCAATGTTTTCTTTTCTGATATGATTGAGTATTCAGTGCTGAATACATTTCTGTTGAAACCATTGTATTCATTCGAATAGTTCTCAAAATATCGAAAAAAAACCTAAAAAAAAGTAAAATATTCATAGTCAGTATTATGTTCATTTTTCTTATTGTGAACATCCTGAGTGTTAACCGTTTTCACAACGTCAAAGTAGAAGAATGTGGAAAAGTCATACATCTTTGGATTTCATGAATATCATCAAAGGGTGTTTCAAATTTCGTGTCGAAAACTGTGATCCAAAATTGGCCATAACTTCTGTTTTTCAAATTAGAACCCTATTTTTTTATTATTGCGTTGGATTCTGCGGAGAAAAATAATGATAGCACTCTCTGATGCTCTTGCTCTTAAATTCAGTAATTCTCGAGTTATTTGAACTTTTCTGGATTCATGTTGTACGTAGAATCAAATTCATCTAATCTTTCACTTAAGAATATTCTGTTATCATAGAAGATAAGTTTTCCCATTAATAATTCCCAAGTGACAGGTCTAATTTTAGGTTTTATCTTTACTTTTCGATTTTATTCAATGGTTTCATAAAATTTTTTTATCGAATATGTTGTATGAGAATATTCTGTGACTATAGAAGATAAATGATCCCATTAATAATTCACAAGTGACAGTTCTGACTATTACTTGTTACTATGAATTCATGAGAATATTCATCGAATCTGTTTAGATTCGATGAATTTTACTCTACGTACGACATGAATCCAGAAAAGCTCAAATAACTCGGGAATAACTGAATTTAGGACCAAGAGCATCTGGGAGTGCTAACATTATTTTTCTCCGTAGAATCCAACGCAATAATAAAAAAATAGGGTTCTAATTTGAAAAACAGAAGTTATGGCCAATTTTGGATCACAGTTTTTGACACGAAATTTGAAACATCCTGTGAAGATATTTATGAAATCCAAAGATGTATGACTTTTCCACATTCTTCTACTTTGACGTTGTGAAAACGGTTTACACCCAGGATGTTCAGAATAAGAAAAATGAACATAATACTGACTATGAATATGTTACTTTTTTTCAGGTTTTTTTTTCGATATTTTGAAAGCTATTCGAATGAATTCAATGGTTTCAACAGAAATGTATTCAGCATTGAATACTCAACCATATCAGAAACGAAAAGATCGAAAAAATTTTTTTTTGAGCAAATTTATTTTCACTCCCTGTATAACCGGAAGTGCTCTGGCTTTGAAAATATTTTAGGTCTATAGAGAATTTCGAACAATATCATAATCCCAAATTTCAGAATTCAAATATGTCCAGTTCTCCAGAAACGTCTAATAGGCACTCGAACTTGAGACACCCTGTATGTACAAGTCAAAGACTCGCCATGTATGCTGGATAATTATATCATTTCACAAGCTAGAATGTCTAACGGGATATAATCGCCATGTATATATATATCCTGTAATAATTACATAAGAAGGGCGATAACCAATCACAATTTCGTAAAACTTGTTGATGTATTATCTATGTTCAATCTTTTAATTTCACAATTAATTAATTATTGAAGCTTTTGATTTGTAGCCATATTAAATTAAGGTAAAGCTGTTTTCTTGTGTGTACATGAATGAATCCTCAAAAGTACAAGTTGTGACGCGCATCTAAAATGATTGAATTCGTCTTCATCAGGGAAAAATTAGTTCTTTTCAGATTTTTGAGACGTATATTACGTTTCCCGCTTATTTCAAAATGCGTTATCGCATATTACGAACTCCAAAGTACCTAGTACACCAAGTACGAAATTTCATGAATTTGTCCAATGGGACATTTCGATTTTTTTGTGTGTGTCGAAATTGGAATTAGGAGATTCCAGAAACCGGCCAAGTGACCTACGAAGATATATTGAAAAATTCTTAGCCTGCTAAAGAACCAAACAAAATTTCAATGTCAAAATATTTTATTACTCAACATATTCTCCTCTTAATTAAATACATTTATTAAAGCGAACCTGCAACGTCACTAGACCTTTCAAAAAAAATGTTTCGTCTTGCTCTGCAAACCAGTCCTCCACAGCTTTTATTACCTCCTCGTTGGAAGAAAATTTACGACCTTTTAATTTTATTTTCAGTTGAGGAAAGAGATGATAGTCTGACGAAGCCAAATCTGGTGAATAAGAGGGGGGGGTGTTCTAGTAATTATAACCCTAAATCACGATTTTTTTTGCATGGCAACATGGGATTTGTGTCCTGTAAAAACAAAATACCTTCAGATAGCTTTCTGCGTCTTTTCTTTTAAATTTTTTTCCGTAGAGTGGTCAGTAATGTCGAATAGTAATCGCCAATTATTATTGTTCTACCCTTATCTGAAAAATCAATCATGGCAATCCCAAAAAACTGAAGCAAGAACTTTTCCAGCAGATTCTCGGACACAAAACTTCTTAGGTCTTGGAGAACCAGAGTGTCGCCATTACATCGATTGTTGCTTTGTTTCTGGACCGTAGAAATGTACCCAAGTCTCATTCATAGTAACAATTCGGTTTAAGAAGTCATAGTTTTCAAATCGAGCACAGATCGAACGCGATGCTTCTTCCCTTGCACGCTTTTGGTCAACATTCAAACATTTGGGGATCCATTTTGCAGAAATTTTTCTCATGTCCAAATTGACGTGAACTGTATGATGAACGAGTTCGTATGAAATCTTCAGTGCTTCAGATATCCGTTTTAGCCCAATTCGACGGTCTGATAAAATAATGTCATGAACTGCATCGATAGTTTCGGGGACTGCCACAGAAACTGGCCTTCCCGATCGGTCATCATCTTCAATGGAAAATTTACCTCTTTTGAAGCTTGCAGTCCAATTTTTCACGGTCACATACGAAGGACATTGATCACCAAGGGTATTGAGCATATTTTCGTAAATCTGCTTACCTCTTAACCCTTTTAAATTCGGGTACTTGATGATGGCTCGATACTCCAATTTTTCGATTTTCACAATTTCGGTGGACATCTTTTTTCTTCAACTTATTTCGTAACTTTGGTTTACTTTCTTGACGTCGAACTCTACACTGACACTTCTAATAAGTTATTGTTGGTTGATATGGTATCGCAATATTTTGTTTATGCATGGAACTGGTCTAGGTTAACTATATATCAATACATCCTCGTACATCTCAGTATGAAGTATGTGCAGGATATCAGGATTCACCCTGTATATTCATGATCGATTCAAAATGTTCCTACGTCAACAACCTCGCAGACTTCATAGGATCATCATTGAACAAACTTGTTAGTCATCCAGGTTCTGTGGCAGTCCATTGGCGCTTAACCAATGTGTTTATCCTTATCTGAACTAGAGACTGATCGTGTCATCAACACTTGAACGGGATAGTGAATGTTATCAAACAATGACTCTTATTCTCGAGAATCCCGTACAGCAGCGCAAACATAAAAAAATTCTGATCCAATAATGAAATAATGCATAGAGTGCTCTGTTAGTTGTTGTTGTTTGACCTCGCAAGAGGATATATTTGGTACATTATTGTTTAACGCAGTCATGGTTCTCACTGGTTAATCATTGGTGTGTCAGTGATCCAACCATTCGGCTGGATAAATCGTGTAGATATTGTGCTATTTCTGTTTCACTTCCTAGATGAATCTGTGGCAAAGATTTTCCAGATGTAAGTACCTACATGTTATAATATATGAGTCAGGTTCAGTGTATAATGATGGAATGATGCACTAACTCGAATATTTTCTTGAAGGCTTGAAATTTCTCCGAAAATACAACCAACCGTTTCTTGCCGGGAATATAGACGTAACAATCGCACCAAATACTTGCCTTATAATTTGCAAAATATTACTGTCTCAAACTAAAAATTGATGAAATTTGATCAAGTTATCTGTGATCGCTGATCATTCAATGGGTTGATTGAATCTTTAAACATCTTGTAAACTCAGCGATTATGTGATAAATTTTACCGATTTATCGTTCGAAACAACACATAGTCCATCCAAGAATTATTGACATCAAAGCAGGCCTTGAAAGTCCAGTCGCAGCTTTAGTTACAAAAAATTTCCATCTAGTGAATCTGTATACCAGCGGTATATTGTTGTCATCTTGTTTCGATACATTTTCTATCATACGATCAATTATAGCAGCCTGGAAATTCTGGTTCGATAACGAAATATATCGTGGGTGCTCAATATGAATATTTGCTAAACCAGAAAAATCTAGTTGATAATTTGAAGCGTGTTGCTGCAAAGTGAATGGATTGGGCAAATTGTAATATATATCAAGACAAAAACAAAACATAACGAATGGACCTATTTAATGATATGAAGAATTTTGTCATGGCATTGTAACTTTCAATATTTGTGAACAATGAAGCTGTAAAATATGTAATATAAAGATGTAAATATTCCTCGAGATATTCCTATTATTATGTTTCAACAACCTCAACTGTTACTATTTCCTCATCTGGTCATATTCATAATGAAAGGTTTTATGTCAGCAATTTTAACTGATATTCTGTTATTTCTTTTATTAGCTATACACTCTCATAGTGTCTCATTCCAAAGATACTTATTCCGAGACTTATTCATTCATTATCTCAATTATTTGCCAAATTTGTTGATTATAGTTGATAATTTATTACAGAACAAAATGTCAGTGTTATTTCCAACACCAACCTAAATTCTGCAACTCAAAATATTACTGAATGGGCTATAACCAACATAATTTCGATTTTCGAAAGCCGCCCGAGATGTCAATAATTCTTGGATGGACTATACGCACAATATATTTTGCGCCTCGTCCTCAAGATCACAATGTAGTACCACAGAATACCTAACTACTTTACGCCAGTTTCCACCACAAATTTCAAAGCTAAACCAATTTATCTGTGTTCTGTGTTTATCCTCCTGTCTCCTCTATGCATCCAACACCTGTCATCTAGCCGTACCAAACTTCATTACTCTTTTTTGTGCCAGTGGGAAACCACGCAGAAACAGTTCCAGAGAAACAAATAAAAAGAAATATGGGAAAAAGGAAAGATTTATCTTCAAGTGAAAGTTCCAGCGATTCGGAAGTTGAAAATATGTATTTCAAGGAGAATTTGAAGAAAAGTTGAAAAGAAAATACAGAGGATGTAAATTACGAAATAAAAGGTCACATGAGGGCAATTATCCTGATATAGGAGAATATTCCAGGGCCGGTGATGCCAGAGAACGGTATCGTTCTCAAAGTCCCTCCTCGATTGAACCCGGTGAGGGATCTCGAGTATCAGCCTTACACATGTCATTGACAATGTTGTACCAAATTTTCACGCTGCTATTGGTGAAATTTTTCAATTTATAGACAATAACGCTAGACCGCACCGTGCAGCCATAGTTGAGAATGCGCGCGAGGAGCTTGCTATTCCACATTTACCAATTCCTCCGCACTCACCAGATTTGAATTGCATAGAACATGCATGGGATATGCTCCAAAGAAGGTTAGATAATCATCAACCTACCCCAGAATCCTTGAAAGATCTGAGAGAGCTTCTGCCCCGTTTATGGAACCAAATTCCTCAAGAAATGCCTCGTGTGTAGTAGGTATGCAAAGAAGTTGTCAAGCTGTTATTGATGCTCGTGGACGCCATACATTGTATTGATAGTCTTAAAATGCTCGAATTCTCTGGGAATAAAATTTCGTTATTTTACTCGATTTTTCCTAACCATCCTGTATACGCTGCCGACCTACAGGCTAAAATTAATTTGCAACTTGAAATCATATTAATATGAATTTTCATCACAAAAATCTTATTTTAACTATATGTTTTTGCAATTTAAGTCAATATCCCTAATCCATGTGGGGCAGTTCATTATGTTAGGTTGCATAACTGTTATGTTTCATTAGTTGTTAATAAGATACTCATTAGGGGTGAAATGAAAATCTATTATAGTGTGAACAGAATATACAGGGTCTTTCACGAGGAACCTCACCCATATTTATACGAGAAACTACTGAACGTATTTTCATGAAATTCAGCACTTATAAGTATTTCACGATGCTGATGAAATCTAAAATATTTTCAAGGCGTGAGCACCTCCGGTTTTTCCGGAAATGACGTCAACTTCCGTTTTTCAAATTAGAACACCATTTTTTTATTGCAGAAATAGATTTCTTAGAAAATTTCAAGTTATTTTGATGTAACATTTTTCAGTTTTGGTTGGAAAATTCTCTCTGAGCGGGAAAATCCGAAAAAAAATCGAAAATAGAGCTCCGCTGAAACAAGAATAACTTCGAGGTTTTTGGATGGAAAATTTTCATTTTTGGGATTTTTCAAGATGTAAGATTGATGTATCCACTTTGAAAATCGAAATCGCGATTCATCATACAGGGGGTGAAAAAATCGCTTTCAAAGTTAGGGATGACAAAATCGTGAAAAATCAATTTTTTCAAATAAGAACCCCATTTTTTTATGGCAGATATTGAATCTACGTTAAAAAATAATGTGAGTGTATGCATCACACCCTTGCCCTAAAGTGGATATTTTCTGAGTTATTCACAAAAAACTGTTTTTCGTCTTGAATTTTCAGCTATTTCTTTTCCCTTCACGCCAAAAAGATGAAATTTTCAGGAACTGTTACTTAAACCATGATTTAGATTTTACTACCCTAATATGCAAGAGAAAAAAGTTACAGGTTGTTCCTAAATAGATGGCGAATTTGGATTCGAATTTGTATCGGAAACCTCTTTATTTCAACTAATCGGCCATCGGTTTTCTCTCCAGTGATAAATAAATAATTCCTTATGAACCATATGCAAAAACTTACCATGTTTTACATTCTTTTTTTTAATGATATATATCATTAATTACATCTGCCAAATTCCTCTTTATTCAGTAGATGTAATTAATGATATCTATCATTAAAAAAAAGAATGTAAAACATGGTAAGTTTTTGCATATGGTTCATAAGGAATTATTTATTTATCACTGGAGAGAAAACCGATGGCCGATTAGTTGAAATAAAGAGGTTTCCGATACAAATTCGAATCCAAATTCGCCATCTATTAAGGAACCACCTGTAACTTTTTTCTCTTGCATATTAGGGTAGTAAAATCTAAATCATGGTTTAAGTAACAGTTCCTGAAAATTTCATCTTTTTGGCGTGAAGGGAAAAGAAATAGCTGAAAATTCAAGACGAAAAACAGTTTTTTGTGAATAACTCAGAAAATATCCACTTTAGGGCAAGGGTGTGATGCATACACTCACATTATTTTTTAACGTAGATTCAATATCTGCCATAAAAAAATGGGGTTCTAATTTGAAAAAATTGATTTTTCACGATTTTGTCATCCCTAACTTTGAAAGCGATTTTTTCACCCCCTGTATCATGAATCGCGATTTCGATTTTTAAAGTGGATACATCAATCTTACATCTTGAAAAATCCCAAAAATGAAAATTTTCCATCCAAAAACCTCGAAGTTATTCTTGTTTCAGCAGAGCCCTATTTTCGATTTTTTTTTCGAATTTTCCCGCTCAGAGAGAATTTTCGAACCAAAACTGAAAAATGTTACATCAAAATAACTTGAAATTTTCTAAGGAATCTATTTCTGCAATAAAAAAATGGTGTTCTAATTTGAAAAACGGAAGTTGACGTCATTTCCGGAAAAACCGGAGGTGCTCATGCCTTGAAAATATTTTAGATTTCATCAGCATCGTGAAATACTTATAAGTGCTGAATTTCATGAAAATACGTTCAGTAGTTTCCCGTATAAATATGGGTGAGGTTCCTCGTGAAAGACCCTGTATTCATTGAAATATCAAAAACATCATGAAAATAACAAAAAACATTATACTGATGCGCTTAAGTGAAGATGCCTATAAAATATTCTAATAGGAAAATATTTACTTGAAATGAGCTGAGATCTAGGGCAAGAAAAAAAATACTAGATATCTTACCGTACTGATTCAACGACTACTGGCTGACGTGATTCTGCTGGAATCTGGAAAAAAACCTAGGAGTTATATGAAATCGAATTCAAACATCAAATATTCAGTTGGCGTGAAAAATTATTCTTGCTCCTTGGTTTTTCCACGGGTATTCAAGATCATAATCCAACAGACCTAGATTTCATTTACCAAATAATTTTCATTTCGCATACAGACAGCATGTCCAGACATCTTGAAAACTCTCATGAAACAGTTGTGACAGAAACATGATTTCATTAAATTCTCGGAGAAGATTTTTGTTTTTCCTCGAATGCCATTCGTGACATTCAGCGGATTTTCACAGAGAATGGAATAAATAATATAATCCGCGTATGTTGCAGCTTGCAGCTCAGACCATTTCGTGTGCTTTCTGCGTGGGTTTCTCGCAGTGAATGGAAACGTGGGTAGTCACAATTTTTTCCATTGAAACGCTCATGTTTACGTAACGTTCATACACCTGCTCGGAAATTAGAATAACCATTCGAAGCTATGTAATGAATCAATGGTATAGAGCAACGGTTCACCAATTCCCACATCCCTTTCATTCATCGTTAAAAAATCGTTAGCGGTTTGGCATATGAACTGGATATGGTATGATGTCATTGTAGAACGTATTGTACCACTAGAATGTGGGGGATTTGGGTATTAAATAGAAGAATGTTGTTGCATTCATTTCAAACTTTATCGTTTTCTCATTGTATTCACGAAGCTTTCTTGTGTCAAACATACTTTTTATGTATGCTATGCATCGTAACCAGTCTTCTCCAGGCTTAGATTAGGAAAACAATGTCATTACAATAGATACATTGACAGTGGTCCTCATCATCTCGAATGTGGTTTACAACATTTTATTCTTCAAATAATACCTTAGGGATTTTATGACTCCTTTTCTTTAAAGGAGATATGAGCTCACTTTTTGATTCGATTGCCATCATATTAGGGGTTAGTTCAAACTTTGTACATTTGTTGAGTCTTCAGCTTACATTTGCCTTGTCCTCTTAAGAATCCTTCTTCAACAGGAACAACAAGAGAAGGATAAGATGCATTGCCTTTAATAGCCGCAAATGAATGTTTTTTTCTCAATATGCTATGACTAGTGCGTTCCACTTGGCGATCACAATGATCAAAACGCTCCTTTGGCCGTTCCACATGGCGACTACGGTCGTTGTGGACGCGGCGAATACGTCACTCATGACGTCATTGTTTTCGCCCACGCCAAGCTCACAACGACCCATCCCAAGACTTGGGTCTTTGCGGTCGTTCGAGGAGTGGGGATGATAATTTGGTCACGGCCTGCTAAAGACTGATGTAGTAGGCCAATGCCAATCTAGCCCGTTCCACTTGAATAATTGCAACGATCGCGAGCATGTGGAATGGGATAAACAGCGGTCGTGAGCGTGAGCATTGTGAGCGCCAAGTGGAACGCACTAGACAAGTCATGGTTCTTTATTTGCATCTGAAATTCCTATTTCATGTCTGTTGACTTTTTATGTCATTTTGTCCATATAGCGTTGAAAAAAATCATATCGAATGAGTACAAAAAGTACCTATATTTAACATCAAAAAAGCTTTTTGAATGCAATGACAAATGAGTAAAGTTTGAAATGAATGCAACATAAATGAAAAAAGTTATGGAAACTGACCATTTATTATCAAAATTTGACGCAATGAGAAAAAAACTCGCGACCTATCGATACCTGTTATCATCTCATAACGACCGAATTAACTAGAGTAGCGCTTGAGAGTTTTCAGAGGTTCATAGAAGCCACTTGGGTTTGTGATATGGTAGATAGTTATGAAATTGATACATCCAAACTCAAATCATAAAGCCCAAGCCATTTTGTACAAATATGTTCTTTTGAACGTGTTTCGCCTAGTTGCTGACGCAGACAAAGAAATAAGTTGTTGATATGTTTGAAAACTGATAAGAATTTATATGATCACAGACTATATGGTTTTGAAGTACCTTCTGAGGAAAGATTGAATGTTATTGGCTCTAGGTATAACATGAATTAACAAAATCTCAAATATCTCCAAAATCATTGAAATTAGATAATGATTAACTGTTTCTGCCCTAATTCCGAGTTTAAACTCAGAATTAGCACTAATTCCGTGTTTGAACTCGGAATCTATATATATGAAAGAAAGATGTTGGTTACACCATTTATTACTCGAGATCGGATGGACTGTTTGATATAAAACTTAATTTATGGATTGGTCTACGGTCTGGTTATTATGAAATACAATAAAACTTTGAAAAACCAATAAAAATTTTAATTATGCAGGAAATGCTTCTTCTCCTTTTTTGAATAAGGCCACTAGGTGTCGCTACCGTTGACGCGTATAGTCGTACAGTGACTAGATAAGTCTCTGTACGTAGTCGTAGGTACTTAGTTTGATATTATCGCTGTTAGATGGCGATGTGTGATTCGCAAAGAACTCATGGTAACATGAAAGTCTATTACCAGATCAAAAAGCGGGTGAACATCTCCAGTTGGTGGAACAGTGAATTTTTACCAAAATATCGAGTAAATCGGATTTTGACGATCAGATTCAAACGTGAGTTGCCCATCTTCATCTTTTTTCTTTATTTTTGAAATGTTTTTGAATTTCGATTTGGGTAATAAATATATTTGCGGAAATAACTGAATCCAAAATTGCCCATAATTAGTAATTGACATATTATTTTAGTGTTTCTGTTTGCACAGAGACAGTATTGTAAGCGTCAATAATTTTGAAACGTTTGCTCATCGGAGTTTCACTAATGATATACAATAATGTTTCATGGGTTGCCTAATATGATCTGGTCGAATGAACATCAATAAATTTGAATGTGGGTTCAACACAACCGGCAGTGTAGATAATTTTTTTTCTTGCATTTTTCACTCTGCCGTGTCGATCGTGCTATCGACTTCATTTGAACATCTCGATTTTCCTTCTTACGAACTTGATATCGTCAACTAAATTGAACAAATTGAAGAGAGATTGAACCCTAAAATTTTTGCCGTACCTATTGTTCGAAAATAAGGCATTCACCTAATTTGGTCAACCTTTTAGGTAAGCATATTGTATGTGATGATGGGAAGTTTAAAAATACATGTTTCAACCTTTTAAGATTTTTTCAATAAAATGAAATAACATCTACCGGAATTTTCAATTTACCCTTATTGGTAAACCCCGTCCCAGCCTCGCAGCACATGTTCTGTGTGACAGTGACAGCTCATATCCATGGAAACATGAAAATCTCGCTGATCCGCTATTTTGAGCTCAGCAGCATACCTAAGATGTCTAAAATAATGGTGTGAGCACTGATTAGATTTCGAGAATTTATCATGACTGATTTTCAAAACGTTAAAAACAAAAAGTTATATGTTCAACAATAAGGTACCGCTCAAATAGAGAGAATTCTCTTCATGTTAATTACAATAATATTAAATAAATGTTATGTATATTTTGAACTTTATTCTGCCTTATTTATCTCCTGCTTGAAAAATAGCAATGGTGAGTTTATACAACTTGAACGGTGGGTTTCACAAAGCGTAACCACCGGTGATCGGAGTTTGATCTAGAATCAAATCGATCTGACAGTTCAAAAATCAGAACCAAGTTCGCCGGGCCAGCTAGTTATCTATAATTCCTACTTTGAAATCGGAATTAGGGTTTATTCCGAGTTTAAAGTCGGAATTAGCGCTAATTCCGAGTTTGAAGTCATAATTAGTGCTAATTCCGAGTTCGAAGTCGGAATGAGGTATAATTCCGAGTTTAAACTCGGAATTACACTGAAAAATATTTCACTTTGAAATGTGGCCCTTCTACGCTTTCGTAGGATGCATATTGTCCCCAACCAACGCATCTGTGAGCAAGGTGTAATTTATTTGTATTGAAAGAAATAAGACACCAATCATTTGCTATTATAAATAATGAAAAGGAGGATCATGTCCCTAAGTTGGAACAACTAAAATACATAACAGAATTAGACTAGTAGAGATCTAGTTTCCAAAGCACACCACCAGGTGGCACCACCACAGGAAGACAATGCATTACCGGTTTCTAGCTTGTTGGCCGTCATCAGATGCATGTAGTATCCTGAGATGAATGCCAACTGAAACGGCAGAACTTATATTGCGCCCTAGCAAGAACTATTGGGTACAGTTTCGTACAGTAGTTCCACCTAGGGGGCAAATGTCTACGCTTCATCCCGGAGGTGAATGTACGTAGAGATCCAGTTTTTGAAGTAACCTCCGGGATGAAGCGTAGACATTTGCCCCCTAGGACCTAGGTGGAACTACTGTACGAAACTGTACCCAATAGTTCTTGCTAGGGCGCAATATAAGTTCTGCCGTTTCAGTTGGCATTCATCTCAGGATACTACATGCATCTGATGACGGCCAACAAGTTAGAAACCAGTAATGCATTGTCTTCCTGTGGTGGTGCCACCTGGTGGTGTGCTTTGGAAACTAGATCTCTACTAGTCTAATTCTGTTATTATAAATAATGACAAATGAAATGTGAATACGAACTAGGTCTCCGATACTGTTCACCCTACCAGACCGAATTAGAGATGTTACGAAAATAACGGAACAGGTTATTCGGAACTGTTATCACTTGACTGTTCCAATAACATGTTATTTGAAAAGAACGGAACATGTTATTTTTAAGAACACTGATATTTATTCGGTGCGTCGTTCCCCGTAACTGTTCCGATATAAATGTGTTATTCGGATGATATTGCCTGTTCTTAACAGGGTACATCTGGCACTTCTAGCAAGCATTTGGTTTTGTTTAGGTAACAGGGTGAGTCGACGCTCGAGATTTCATTGGATATTCGGAAAGATGACTTGATTGCTTTTGCGTTCGCAGAGAAGAACGACTTGTGCGAGTTCGAGAATTTAAAATCTTTAAAATTATGGTTTTTGGGTGGTTGTTTGGAATGAACCAGTTAATATTTTTTTATTACAATTATTTGCATAGCTACCATTTCAGGAATTCTATATCGGAAGAAAATATAATCATAATTTAGGAATTTGATATTTTATAGAAATTGCGAGTTGTTCATAATAAAACAAACAAAATGCGAACGACTTTCTATTTCTTAATTTCAACTTGAGAAATGTTCACTGTGGGGTGTTAAGTTCATTTTGGACGTTTTTTTTCTCGAATTGTTACCGTCGACTTGAAGGGGATTGTTTGTTTACATACATCACAATTTTCCAATACCTTCAATTTATCACACTCTGCGTGAAATATTCGAAATTGGACTAGATCGTCTACTCATTTAATTGATGAATAAGTCAAACAATTGTTTTTCTTATATCGGGAGCGATATTCTCACTACAACCTAGCTTAACGCTCCACAAAATAAAACACACCCTGATATTCTTATTCGAACGAGATAGAAACTCGGCCGAAAGTGGTACTGGATACCCATAAAATCATAAAACAATGTATTAAAACTGCATATTTATAAACAAACCAGCAGCCGAAATCCATAATAAAGGCCACAGAGTCCCATACCCTATGTCACGGTTCTTTCATCCCTGCATATTAACGAGTTAGGAACCGTTCCTGTTCCTACGCTGGAGTATTCTAGTCTAATAATAACATGTTATTGAAATAACATGTTACTACCCTACGTCACTGTTCTCTCATCCCTGCATATTAACGAGTTGGGAACCGTTCCTGTTCCTACGCTGGAGCATTCCACTTGGCGCTCACAATGCTCACGCTCACGACCGCTGTTTATCCCATTCCACATGCTTGCGATCGTTGCAATCAAACATTCAAGTGGAACGGGCTAGATTGGCATTGGCCTACTACATCAGTCTTTAGCAGGCCGTGACCAAATTATCATCCCCACTCCTCAAACGACCGCAAAGACCCAAGTCTTGGGATGGGTCGTTGTGAGCTTGGCGTGGGCGAAAACAATGACGTCATGAGTGACGTATTCGCCGCGTCCACAACGACCGTAGTCGCCATGTGGAACGGCCAAAGGAGCGTTTTGATCGTTGTGATCGCCAAGTGGAACGCACTATAATATTAAATAACATGTTATTTGTTGCGTACGGTAATAAAGTCTAATTCGAACTGATCTTTTTATTAAAATTCCACATAGCGACAGTACAACATATGCCAACATGTGTGTTAATCTATAAAACCAAATCAATATCTAACAGTTTTCTCCCCTAAAAATTAATTTTTACATTTATAAAATATTCAAACTATTTATATCAAATTCCTGAACAAATTCAAAAAAATCAAATCAACATAAGTACATAGAATATGTCATAATCAATTCAATTCGAACATTCACAATTTTTCCTTAACCAATATACAATTATGATATATAATAATCAATAGAATTGATCTGATCTAATATTTACAACTATTCATTATACCATACCATATCTATCAGGTGGTTTGATATTTCTTTGAGGTTTTCTTAGAGCAATAGGTAAATTATCTTCATTGACATTAATCTTATTTTCTATTATTGGTAAAGAATTAACACTATATTTTTTTAATTGATTTTTGTGTCTTTTCCATAAACAATTTTTACTAGGTATCCATACCAGATAAATACTTTTCCCTATTGCCGATCTAATTTCACCTTTTTCCCAATATTCTTTATTGTTTGTGTAACCTCTAACTAAAACTTTTTCCAAATTTTGGAACTGTACTCTTCTCTTCCCCCTGAAACAATTTTTCTCTTTGTCTTGCAAATGAGCTACCCTGTTTTTTATCATCTCATTTGATGGCAATAATAAACTGAATTTATTCCTTACTTTGTGACGAAAAATCAATTCAGTAGGAGAAACACCTGTCGTAGAGTGAACCGAATTTCTATAATCAAATAAAAACTTCGTTAGAGCTAATTCTATGTCTGTTTCATTATTCGAAATTGCTTTTTTCAACGCATTTTTAGCTATTTTCACAAATGATTCAGCTTGTCCATTTGACTGAGGATGCCAACTTGGACTATCCAAATATTTAATTCCATTATCAGATAGAAATTTCTGGAAAAGATCAGATTTAAATTGTGTACCTTGATCGGAAACTAACATTTCAGGCAATCCAAATCTCGCGAAAATTTCTCTACACACTCGAATAGTAGCTTCAGAAGTCGTAGATTTCATAATGATAACTTCTAGCCACTTTGAATGAGCGTCGACCAATACAAAAAACATTTTTCCCAGAAAAGGTCCTGCGAAATCAACATGAACACGTTGCCAAGGTTTTTCAGGCCATGGCCAAGGGGTCAATGTTGCTTTCGGCATGTGTGTTAATCTATAAAACCAAATCAATATCTAACATTATTGAAATAACATATTATTAGGAACATGTTATCGCTAAGGAACGGAATAGGTTGTAACTGTTCCCTGAATTTGCCTGTTCCGTAACATCTCTAGACCGAATGGTCCAACGTCAACTGAGAATCGCAGCGACTGCAGGTTCGTCCTATTTAGGACTCATCAGGGTGAAATATCCCAAAGTCGACGCTGGATGGAAAATCCTTTCGTCAAGATATGGACATCTAGCGCCGCATTATTTCGATGAGAAATTAATGAGCGACATCTATCCACCTTCAGAAAAGACTCCCCTCTCGGTGATTGAGTGAACAATAAAGGAAACTTTCTTCCAAATTGCAACACCAGATTGTGAATTTCAACGTTAAAGAACGCTACATAATCAATTCACCTGAGAAGCGCGGAGACTTTCGCAGTTGTAGGTTATCAAAAATCAAAAAATATTGACACAGAAAATGATGATATGGGATCATCAGCTGAGAAGGCTGATGATTTATTTTTATGATTGAGTATCTTTCGGGTAGGTATGTACCTCCGTAATTCAATGTAAAATTGCATACGATCTACGACCTATGGATTTGGATTTTGGTATTGTCGTTATTGCCGCATGGTAGAGCAAACGCAATTTTTACGAGCTCGGATAATACCGAAGGCATATCGTCCCAAACCTACGCAGCTGTGAAATTCCAATGGGAAAAAAATCATAGATGTCCACAGAAACTGACAGCCTCTGTCAAATAAACAACCTTTATTGGTCCATTCAGACATGAAATGTGCATATGACAGGTCTCTGAAAATTGACATATATGAATATACAGCAAATAATTTATGCTACTAACAACATTCGAAAAATGAGCAATCAAAATATATGTACCTATCGATAACCGTGGAGGAAAAATTGCATTTACAGACTACATACTGTCAAAAGAGTCGGCGACAGCTTATGACAGACATTTCTACCATTTCAAAAACATATCCCGATGCAGAAACCCTTTAGTGATTACTGATCATGAAGATGGGTAGCCCTCGATGTAGCCTAACTAATCAGAGATCGATTTTCGCTAGATTAATTCTGGAATACGCAAGCAGAGCCGTCTTCTTTGATTGCTCGATCACCGTGAAATAAACACGGATATGCCGAAACGAAACCACACAACTCACACGAAACGACTGCCAGGAAGTTCGTAGAGTTCGGCTTACATTTCCCCCAAGGAGAGATATGCTGTGGCCAATTCGATACTAATGCGCTGGGATTTCTGTATATTCAGAAAATAATAAGCGTGGCGACGGTGATATAACTCGAGATATGATGGGATAACTTTCCGGGTGAACTGAATTATTTGGTGCACTGCGTTGGCACTTTTTATGTTTTGTTGATGGAGTATTGTGTTTGCGGTTTGGTGGAATATTTGCAATGATAGCATTTTTCGTTCATGCAATTCGTAATTATCAGATTTACAGGATGTACAGTTATTTCGAATGTAGATTCTTGAGGTCAAAACGAAATTGTTTTTCATTTTTTCGAATTCGGCTCTGTTGAGAAGATATACATATACATATACTTTGAAGTTGAAATAATTTAGAGCTGTTTTTTCTCGATTCAAAAAAGGTAGTTGTAGGAATTACTTCAGTACTCGTCTTATTGTAATGAATATGTTGAAGAAATGATATATCGTAACAATATCGTAGTTACGGTTGTCATGCAAAATTTATCCTTTGCATAACAACACTTTTCCTGCCGGCGGCCTGAGGGAAAAGTAAGCCATAGCAACTATTTCTCCGCCTAGGCGGAGAAATAAAACATTTCTATGATCCTGTCAGTCGAGAAATGACGTTGTTATCGTACGTTTGGAAATAATAGTATATTTCATTATAGCATTCCAGAAAGTAAGCGTTTTCCGTTCGCGCGCGCGATGAGTTCCCATGTGGGAAAAAGCCGTACGGAAAGCACGGAAAATCCTTTCTGGAAGTGTAATGAACTATATTTTTCATTATACCATCCACATAACAAGAAAGCATTTCAATATTGTAGAATTATTCGAAACATTGACATCTACTGTCATGATGCAATCGTTGCTCTGTGTTTCAAAAGAAAATAAACAATAATTCTATGATTTTTCTCAGGCGTAGTTAGTGAACAGTAATAATTTGTTCATATTCACCCAAAAATATTGTATAAACTAACCTATTGTATTCACATTCATCAATGAATAAATTGAATTCATATAGGTACAACATTGAAAGTTTATGAATATTTTAAAGGCATTTCGCTGACTTGGTTAAACCATAGATATAGAATATATTCTTGTGCGTGACAGTTGCCAATTATTCAAGTTCATACGATTGTCGAATTTCATGCCGTTACCTTGTTGAAAAGAACTGCTGTAGACATAAGATGTGCCATTATGATTGGCTATAATAACAAACAGTCGGTTTTATCCGTTGAGGAAGTTAGTTCCGAAATACATATATATCGAAATAATATGCAGTGTGAGTCTTTGACTTATACATATATTTTAACTGTAGAAGATTGTGGCGAAAATAAACCTGTTTTACATTTTTCTGTTTAAAAGATATAGCCATTTGAAGAAAAATTGGGCCAAATACGACCACAAAGTTCATATTTCTCGATTGAAATTGAGTTGAGGGAATACTCAAGTACTAACCTCATGTATAAGAATGTTAAATACACTCAATATACTTAACGAAAACACTTAGTTTTGCTCGATTATATCTGCAACTGAAAAGCCATAATTCTCCCAGCAAAATAAGTTCCATCTTTGATTTTCTTGAAGATTTGTTTGTAAACACTAATAACTTGTTTATATTTTCCTAGATATCCCAAGAATATCTTATTACGAATGGGTTTTCAATCAATTTGTGATTAATAAATCTATCCGAACCCATTTTGCATTCAAAACAAAAATCTTCTATGAATATTTCATAGAGCTTTTGAGAAGACGATGCCAGGTTGTTGATTTTTCGGATAACCTATTTCATCTTCTCATACCACAGAATAACATATCCATTATTCAAATGATTTGGAGCTTTAATAGTATCTTTAAATCAATTAAATCAAAAGCGTGAGTTATTATAACTCACGCGCTATAACTCACTCTAATGAAAATATAAAAAATGAAAATGAATAAGGAAGTCGGATCGATCAGGAATTCTATTTCAGACATCAAGGTAGCATTCATTTCTACATATCCATTGGTCTGAATATCTAAAAATTGCAGTTTGATAACGTGAATTTTTAGCATTTTCTACGTGATGCGATTTTTCATCACAGAGATTGGTTTTGACAACTGTTCTCAATTTTGAAAATGCAGATTAATCCGAATTCTACTGAAGAAGTCCTAGATAAAGTAAAGTCTTCGATTCGCGGTAAAGTTCATTACACCACTCGCCTAACGGCTCTTGATGCAGAATTAATCTGCGTGTGTTATGTTATGACTTACATTACCGCTCGTTGAACGATATACTAATAACGGTTTGTCGAGGTACCGTAAGATCTATGACCCATCTCAAACGTCTGTGTCTGTGAATAACGCATGCGTATAGTGACAACCGGAGAGATCTGTAAACAAATATGGAGAAAATCTCTTTTAGAGCTATGCTATAAAAGGGGTAGCGTTCTCTTCGATGTCGTGATGATTATGTGAAGACTTTTAGTGAATGAAGGTAACATTAACCGTGTTGTATCGAGTTTATAAAATTCCATTAGGATATTGTTTAGATAGATACATCGCCACAGATTATTCAGTGCTAAGTATCATTTTATTCTTCATTAATTTCAATTTAATACGTGGTTTCGAGGGGGAAATCATTACTGAAATTTTGTACACCAAATTCTACTTTTGGGCAATAATTCTATAAATTCTAAAAAAATTGTAATAAATTCTACCAAATTCTACTAAATTCTATCAAATTCTACTAAATTCTATGAAATTCTACTAAATTCTATCAAATTCTAATAAATTCTAACAAATTCTAAAAAATTCTACTAAATACTCTCAAATTGAATGACTTAATTCACCTAATTTTCAACGATTTTACAGTTTTCGAAAATTGGTAAAAATTTTTCATATGTAATACCACTAGAGATGGAATTTTGCCGGCAAAATTTCTCGATTGTAATATGAAAGTTTGTTGCTCGGAAATTTCGCGTATGACATTTGATCTCGCATTTGATAGATGCATAGAATACCACGAGTGTGAAAACAGCAACGGTTTTGCTAGCAACGATTTTAGCGGGTGCACCGTAACTATTGATCCCAGCTGAGAATATGCCTCGTTGAAAGATTCGCTATTGAAATTTCGCTGGCGACTGCAGAATTATTAGAGAATATTCAAACTCTCAATGATATCATCGACATTCATTCGAGATCGATTAAATAAGGTGGTCATAAGAGGGTGCAAAAATAAAACACTGCTGAATGTTACGTTCCCTTAAACCTAAAATCAAATTGACATGAATTATATTGATTTTTTAATATATTATGTATATGTGATTGATATTGATATTGGATCGGATATCAAAATGGTGAATAAAAATCCATTGCGGTGCGCTAGAAGTGGAACGAATGTACTTTGAAAATTTCGAATGGTCAGTACAATGAAATTCGAATTAGGAGTTGTCGCTCATCTTGAGGTAGTTTTTGGTGTTGACTGAAAAGAGAAGAGAAATTCCTAATGGATGGATCCCATTGTCGGGCTTCAGGGGCGGCGCAGCAGGACTTTGAAAATTTCGAATGGTCAGTACAATAAAATTCAAAACAGGGGTTGTCGCTCATCTTGAGGTAATTTTTGGCGTTGACTAAAATGAGAAGAAAAATTCCTAATGGATGGATCCCATTGTCGGGCCTCAGGGGCGGCGCGGCAGGACTTTGAAAATTTCGAATGGTACGTTCGATAAAAATCAAAACAGGAGTTGTCGCTCATCTTGAGGTGGTTTTTGGTGTTGACTAAAATGAGAGGAAAAATTCCTGATCAATGAATCCCATTGTCGGGCTTCAGGGGCGGCGCGGCACGACTTTGAAAATTTCGAATGGCCAGTACAATAAAATTCAAAACAGAAGTTGTCGCTCATCTTGAGTTGATTTTCGGTGTTGACTGTGATAAGAACAAACTTTTCTAATCGATGAATCCCACTGTCGGGCTTCAGGGGCGGCGCGGTAGGACTTTGAAAATTTCGACTGGTACGTTCGATAAAAATCAAAACAGGAGTTGTCGCTCATCTTGAGGTAGTTTTTGGTGTTGACTGAAAAGAGAAGAAAAATTCCTAATGGATGGATCCCATTGTCGGGCTTGAGGGGCGGCGCAGCAGGACTTTGAAAATTTCGAATGGTCAGTACAATAAAATTCAAAACAGGGGTTGTCGCTCATCTTGAGGTAATTTTTGGCGTTGACTAAAATGAGGAGAAAAATTCCTAATGGATGGATCCCATTGTCGGGCTTCAGGGGCGGCGCGGCAGGACTTTGAGAATTTCGAATGGTACGTTCGATAAAAATCAAAACAGGAGTTGTCGCTCATCTTGAGGTGGTTTTTGGTGTTGACTAAAATGAGAGGAAAAATTCCTGATCAATGAATCCCATTGTCGGGCTTCAGGGGCGGCGCGGCACGACTTTGAAAATTTCGAATGGCCAGTACAATAAAATTCAAAACAGAAGTTGTCGCTCATCTTGAGTTGATTTTCGGTGTTGACTGTGATAAGAACAAACTTTTCTAATCGATGAATCCCACTGTCGGGCTTCAGGGGCGGCGCGGTAGGACTTTGAAAATTTCGACTGGTACGTTCGATAAAAATCAAAACAGGAGTTGTCGCTCATCTTGAGGTAGTTTTTGGTGTTGACTGAAAAGAGAAGAAAAATTCCTAATGGATGGATCCCATTGTCGGGCTTGAGGGGCGGCGCAGCAGGACTTTGAAAATTTCGAATGGTCAGTACAATAAAATTCAAAACAGGGGTTGTCGCTCATCTTGAGGTAATTTTTGGCGTTGACTAAAATGAGGAGAAAAATTCCTAATGGATGGATCCCATTGTCGGGCTTCAGGGGCGGCGCGGCAGGACTTTGAGAATTTCGAATGGTACGTTCGATAAAAATCAAAACAGGAGTTGTCGCTCATCTTGAGGTGGTTTTTGGTGTTGACTAAAATGAGAGGAAAAATTCCTGATCAATGAATCCCATTGTCGGGCTTCAGGGGCGGCGCGGCACGACTTTGAAAATTTCGAATGGCCAGTACAATAAAATTCAAAACAGGAGTTGTCGCTCATCTTGAGTTGATTTTCGGTGTTGACTGTGATAAGAACAAACTTTTCTAATCGATGAATCCCATTGTCGGGCTTCAGAGGCGCGCCGCCTCTGTACTTGTACTGGCCATTCGAAATTTTCAAAGTCCTGCTGCGCCGCCCCTGAAGCCCGACAATGGGATCCATCCATTAGGAATTTTTCTTCTCATTTTAGTCAACACCAAAAACCACCTCAAGATGAGCGACAACTCCTGTTTTGATTTTTATCGAACGTACCATTCGAAATTTTCAAAGTCCTGCTGCGCCGCCCCTGAAGCCCGACAATGGGATCCATCCATCAGGAATTTTTCCTCTCATTTTAGTCAACACCAAAAACCACCTCAAGATGAGCGACAACTCCTGTTTTGATTTTTATCGAACGTACCATTCGAAATTTTCAAAGTCCTACCGCGCCGCCCCTGAAGCCCGACAATGGGATTCATCGATTAGAAAAGTTTGTTCTTATCACAGTCAACACCGAAAATCAACTCAAGATGAGCGACAACTCCTGTTTTGAATTTTATTGTACTGGCCATTCGAAATTTTCAAAGTCCTGCCGCGCCGCCCCTGAAGCCCGACAATGGGATTCATCGATTAGAAAAGTTTGTTCTTATCACAGTCAACACCGAAAATCAACTCAAGATGAGCGACAACTCCTGTTTTGAATTTTATTGTACTGGCCATTCGAAATTTTCAAAGTCCTGCCGCGCCGCCCCTGAAGCCCGACAATGGGATTCATCGATTAGAAAAGTTTGTTCTTATCACAGTCAACACCGAAAATCAACTCAAGGTGAGCGACAACTCTTGTTTTGAATTTTATTGTACTGGCCATTCGAAATTTTCAAAGTCCTGCTGCGCCGCCCCTGAAGCCCGACAATGGGATCCATCCATTAGGAATTTTTCTTCTCATTTTAGTCAACACCAAAAACCACCTCAAGATGAGCGACAACTCCTGTTTTGATTTTTATCGAACGTACCATTCGAAATTTTCAAAGTCCTGCTACGCCGCCCCTGAAGCCCGACAATGGGATCCATCCATCAGGAATTTTTCCTCTCATTTTAGTCAACACCAAAAACCACCTCAAGATGAGCGACAACTCCTGTATTGATTTTTATCGAACGTATCATTCGAAATTTTCAAAGTCCTACCGCGCCGCCCCTGAAGCCCGACAATGGGATTCATCGATTAGAAAAGTTTGTTCTTATCACAGTCAACACCGAAAATCAACTCAAGATGAGCGACAACTCCTGTTTTGAATTTTATTGTACTGGCCATTCGAAATTTTCAAAGTCCTGCCGCGCCGCCCCTGAAGCCCGACAATGGGATTCATCGATTAGAAAAGTTTGTTCTTATCACAGTCAACACCGAAAATCAACTCAAGATGAGCGACAACCCCTGTTTTGAATTTTATTGTACTGGCCATTCGAAATTTTCAAAGTCCTGCTGCGCCGCCCCTGAAGCCCGACAATGGGATCCATCCATTAGGAATTTTTCTTCTCATTTTAGTCAACACCAAAAACCACCTCAAGATGAGCGACAACTCCTGTTTTGATTTTTATCGAACGTACCATTCGAAATTTTCAAAGTCCTGCTACGCCGCCCCTGAAGCCCGACAATGGGATCCATCCATCAGGAATTTTTCCTCTCATTTTAGTCAACACCAAAAACCACCTCAAGATGAGCGACAACTCCTGTTTTGATTTTTATCGAACGTACCATTCGAAATTTTCAAAGTCCTGCTACGCCGCCCCTGAAGCCCGACAATGGGATCCATCCATCAGGAATTTTTCCTCTCATTTTAGTCAACACCAAAAACCACCTCAAGATGAGCGACAACTCCTGTTTTGATTTTTATTGTACTGGCCATTCGAAATTTTCAAAGTCCTGCTGCGCCGCCCCTGAAGCCCGACAATGGGATCCATCCATTAGGAATTTTTCTTCTCATTTTAGTCAACACCAAAAACCACCTCAAGATGAGCGACAACTCCTGTTTTGATTTTTATCGAACGTACCATTCGAAATTTTCAAAGTCCTGCTGCGCCGCCCCTGAAGCCCGACAATGGGATCCATCCATTAGGAATTTTTCTTCTCATTTTAGTCAACACCAAAAACCACCTCAAGATGAGCGACAACTCCTGTTTTGATTTTTATCGAACGTATCATTCGAAATTTTCAAAGTCCTACCGCGCCGCCCCTGAAGCCCGACAATGGGATTCATCGATTAGAAAAGTTTGTTCTTATCACAGTCAACACCGAAAATCAACTCAAGATGAGCGACAACTCCTGTTTTGAATTTTATTGTACTGGCCATTCGAAATTTTCAAAGTCCTGCCGCGCCGCCCCTGAAGCCCGACAATGGGATTCATCGATTAGAAAAGTTTGTTCTTATCACAGTCAACACCGAAAATCAACTCAAGATGAGCGACAACCCCTGTTTTGAATTTTATTGTACTGGCCATTCGAAATTTTCAAAGTCCTGCTGCGCCGCCCCTGAAGCCCGACAATGGGATCCATCCATTAGGAATTTTTCTTCTCATTTTAGTCAACACCAAAAACCACCTCAAGATGAGCGACAACTCCTGTTTTGATTTTTATCGAACGTACCATTCGAAATTTTCAAAGTCCTGCTACGCCGCCCCTGAAGCCCGACAATGGGATCCATCCATCAGGAATTTTTCCTCTCATTTTAGTCAACACCAAAAACCACCTCAAGATGAGCGACAACTCCTGTTTTGATTTTTATCGAACGTACCATTCGAAATTTTCAAAGTCCTACCGCGCCGCCCCTGAAGCCCGACAATGGGATTCATCGATTAGGAAAGTTTGTTCTTATCACAGTCAACACCAAAGATCAACTCAAGATGAGCGACAACTTCTGTTTTGGTTTTTATCGAACGTACCATTCAAAATTTTCAAAGTCCTACCGCGCCGCCCCTGAAGCCCGACAATGGGATTCATCGATTAGGAAAGTTTGTTCTTATCACAGTCAACACCGAAAATCAACTCAAGATGAGCGACAACTCCTGTTTTGGTTTTTATCGAACGTACCATTCGAAATTTTCAAAGTCCTACCGCGCCGCCCCTGAAGCCCGACAATGGGATTCATCGATTAAAAAAGTTTGTTCTTATCACAGTCAACACCGAAAATCAACTCAAGATGAGCGACAACTCCTGTTTTGAATTTTATTGTACTGGCCATTCGAAATTTTCAAAGTCCTGCCGCGCCGCCCCTGAAGCCCGACAATGGGATCCATCCATTAGGAATTTTTCTTCTCATTTATGTCAACACCAAAAACTATCTCAAGATGAGCGACAACTCCTGTTTTGGTTTTTATCGAACGTACAATTCGAAATTTTCAAAGTCCTACCGCGCCGCCCCTGAAGCCCGACAATGGGATCCATCCATTAGGAATTTTTCTTCTCTTTTCAGTCAACACCAAAAACTACCTCAAGATGAGCGACAACTCCTAATTCGAATTTCATTGTACTGACCATTCGAAATTTTCAAAGTACATTCGTTCCACTTCTAGCGCACGGCAATGGATAGCGTCGATTTTTATTCACCATTTTGATATCCGATCCAATATCACAATATCAATCACATATACATAATATATTAAAATATCAATATAATTCATGTCAATTTGTTTTTAGGTTTAAGGGAACGTAATATTCAGCAGTGTTTTATTTTTTCACCCTCTTATGACCACCTTATTTAATCGATCTCGAATAAATGTCGATGATATCATTGAGAGTTTGAATATTATCTAATAATTCTGCAGTCGCCAACGAAATTTCAATAGCGAATCTTTCAACGAGGCATATTCTCAGCTGGGATCAATAGTTACGGTGCACCCGCTAAAACCGTTGCTAGCAAAACCGTTGCTGTTTTCACGCCGATTAGAATACCTGGTGTATCGACTCCTTACTGAAAATCGGGACCAAAATTTGTAGATCAAAACGGCATTTTGAAGCCGCCGTCTTGAATTCCTCGATTTTGAAGAATCGTAATTTCCTACTCAGAAAACCCCCATATACCAATTTTGTATAGAATACGAGATAGAATAGGATCATAGTTACAAAACTCGTCCGCCATATTGTGGCCGTCATCTTGAATTTCCCAATTTTGACAAAAATATCATCATTTTCGAACCCAAATACCCCCAGATACTAATTTTGAATGGAATCGGATCATAATTACAAAATTCATCCGCCATTTTGTTTTTTTCTATAAAAAATATTTCATGATGCATTGTCACCAGAAGTAGGTACACCTGCAAAATTTCAAATCAATCGGACGATTAGAAGTGTGTCATATTTAACTTGCAAGATTTGATTACAGACAGACACACAGACAGACAGACAGACAGACAGACACCGGGACAGGTGAAACTAAATAAAAGCTTATAAAAACATTTTTAAAGACAAGCTTTTTCAATAACAACACTCATCCGCCACTTTGATGCCGCCATCTTGAATTCCTCAATTTCGAAGAATCGAAATTTCCGACCCTGAAAATCCCCAGACACCAATTTTGAATAGAATCGGATTATAATATCAGAACAAGTCCGCCATATTGTAGCCGCCATCTTGAGTTTTCCAATTTTGACAAAAGAATCATCATTATTGTCGAACTCAAAAACCCCCAGATACTAATTTTGAATGGAATCGGATCATAATTACAAAAGTCATCCGCCATTTTTGAACCGCCATTTTATTTTTTTCTATAACAAATATTTCATAATGCATTATTACCAGAACTATGTACACCTGCCAAATTTCAAATCAATCGGTCAGGCCCGGATCTACGATTTTTTCTGACCGGGGCAAAAATTCATGATGGCGCCCCCCCATTTGTGTAATATATGAAATCATAGAAAATACCGGAAAAATAATAGAAACAAATACTAATAATAAGGAAAACATCACAAGGAAAGAAATTAGTTTTTCTTTCTTCACAGCTTCACGCGGCGTGATTTTCTTTCCGCAAACGCATCTATCAGCTCCTCGAAATCTGTTTCGGAAGCTCTTGTTTTCTATAACTAAGATTGAGAGACAAAAGAGACGTTCGTGACTCATTGAGGAACGCATATATTTTTTATTATTTTCAATTTGCTGAAACTACGTGGTAGGTAATGTCAAATGTGCAGTATATTCTTAAAGCTATACTGACATAAGGAAAAGCTTCTTGCAGATCTTGCCTGTGAAGAATTTGTAGGAGGTCTAATGAAGCCATCTTTCACTAATTTCGGGAACCAGCTCTATGAAAACCGCTAGTTCCTAACAAAAATCGACTGCATTCAATTCTCTCCATTATTTTTGCCTTAAAAGGGTGCCATTTTTCTGCAGATCCTCTTTTTGCATGTTTAAGAGGGCATGGCCGTTGAGGAATGCGAAATTTGTATGCAGACTATTTGCGCTTTCTAAGTTTTTTCTGATTTCTGACAATAATCTGTCGAAAACAACCTTAATTTCCTTCGAGAATAAGCCAACTAGATCTAGCATTCTTGACTCATCCTCGCACATTTTGTCGACCTGCTTTTTCTTCTTGGAAACACGTTTATTTCTAAGAATTGGATCTACATCCAATTCTTCTGAAAGAAGTGTAGCTTCCGAGATCCAGTTTTCAATAGGGTTTTCCCTCATTCCTTGCAAGATCTTCACAAGACCTTGCATGATCTTCACAAGACCTTGCATGATCTTCACAAGACCTTGCATCAACGATGATGAACGTGAAATAATTATATCCCCGTTCTGAATTTCCACGTTGACCCTATTGATCTCTGGCAGAATATTATCCCAAATTGTTAGGTTCAGTATGAATCTAAAATCCATCACACCATATGAAGCAAATGACCAGCTTCATACTTGGATTCTGCGATTAGTGATGATCGATTCGACGATTTCTTCCACAGCCTTCACAACTCCCGGGAAATTATTGAGCAAGGCATTAACAGCTTCATGTATAGCCCATCTTGTTTTGCTACTTCCTTTCAAATTTGTTTTTGTGCACTCTTTCATGATTGTCCATCGTGTGGTTGAACTAACAAAAAACGAATACAGTTTTTGTACAACACCAAATAAATTTACTGGTTCTGAACACGATGAAGCCAAATGGACACCCACAAAATTCAGAGAGTGTGCTAGGCATGAAACTTGAAACTATAATACTGCCAGCGCGTTGATGTGTATATTTGAGGATTGGACTCCTTTATATATATGCCAGCCATATTGGATCCGTTGTCGTAGGATTGCCCAAGACATTTTTGACATCTAAATCCCCGGCTTGCAGTTTATCTAGAATTCGCTATGATATTATTCTCCAGTTTTTCTAAGAAGTCAATAAAACTTTCTTTTTATCCCATATCCAGACTCCGTTCTCTTTAAATATCGTATAACCTGGTTCATTTGTTCTATGTGAGATACATCTGGGGTGCAGTCGAACATAATAGTGGAATAGTTGGCCTCCTTGATCTCAAATAATGTTATTCCGAACTTTGGTGGCCATTAAATCGATAATTTCATTTTGTATAGTTTTGGACATATAGGATGTTTGTCCTTTTTTTAGTGGTCAAGATGGCACTTCAGAGTCGGGTCATAATTAATAATACTTTTTTTCGAGAAAAAAAAATTAACCCCTGGTTGTTTTTGGCGCCCCCTTAAGCTAGCGCCCAGGGCAAGCGCCCCGCTTGCCCCCCCCTAGATCCGGGCCTGCAATCGGTCGATCGGAAGTGTCTCATATTTAACTTGCAAGATTTGATTACAGACAGACACCGGGACAGGTGAAACTAAATAAAAGCTTGTAAAAATACTATACGAGTATTCTCGTCGAAGGACCCCACACAAATTGAATGGGAAATGGATCCCAGTTGAATTGGCTGAAATTTGGATTTGTTGCAGTTTATGTCTTTCTGATCAATAGTCTCCATGGGCCCGAGACCTAAAAATGGACAGTTTTTTCGGTATCGCAGGTCGAAAGTTGCAACTAGTGCACGCAATCAAAAATGAATTTCCATCTATTACTTTGGGCGACGGCATGCATGCGTGCGCATGTGCATTTGTGTGTATGTACTATGTACTGTAGTGGTAGAGAGTGGTGTTGGTGGTGGGGCGGAGTGATTGTGGTGTTCATTTTATCGGGTAATATCGAGAATCGACGCTGAGTTTGAAGTAAACGATTGAATAACGTATGCGCATAAATGTTTTGGTTCATTAAATTCTACTAAATTCTACCAATTCCTAATAAATTCTACTAAATTCTATTAAATTCTACTGAATTCTACTAAATTCTACCAAATTCTAGTAAATTCTATCAAATTCTATCAAATTCTATCAAATTCTACTAAATTCTAGTAGAGTGTACACCAAAATTCTACACTGATTTCCCCCTCGCGTGGTTTGTATCAACATTCATCATTCATATATCTGAATTTTGTATTTCATTGACATTTATTTTTAAAATGAACCGGTCATAATAAATTTTCAATAGAAACTGTTCGTAATAAATGTATAATTTCATGCTCCTTGGTGTTATATTTCATCTCCCACATTTGTGGGATTTTATCATTACATATCTCTTCATCAAACGTTTTTCATTTAAATTTCAGTCTCGACAAAGTGGATAAAAATTCAGACTTGTTGTGCGGTTAATTTTTCTGCGATTCGATGTTATTTATAATCCAAGGGAGCATCCAGATTGTTCTTGAAATTCATGATTTCATCCCCAAACTTTATCGTTAGGAATAACTATATAAAGAAAACATAGGAATGCCCTCGGAATACTTTCCTTTTCTAAAATTATTGGTTGTTTCGAAAATATGAACAGTTTATCTCTATGATATTTTTGCGTGGATTTATGTGTCGGCTACGCTGTAACTTTTATACCAGGAGAAATATTGAATTAATTTTATTTGAGTAATATGCACCATGAGTAGAGTAAACAATCAACCAAAATTCAGTTCATTTGAAATCCATAATAGTTCAGAAGGTATGAATAAAAAAGCGTTTTTTAATGGATTTTCGTTACCCTGTACCTATCTTTCGAACGATACCGAATTTTGAAAAATGCTATATGAAAAAAGTGGATCGTTTGATGAGAGGAATCTACAGTTAAAACATATGTACAAGGCAAAGGCTCACTCTGTATATGTAATTATCTGTCAATGTATCTATTTTTGAAACACAATGACGTAGGCAAGAAAAATAAGGTCTCTTTAATTTGGGTTCCCGAATGACCGGGAAAATGGAAACGAAGAGGCCAAACGCTTGCTGGTGAGGGACACGAACCACCAGAACTTTTCTGTGGTATAGGGAAATGCACCTATAAGAAAGAGTTTCTGGAGAACGAAAAAACCGAAAGGAAAACACTCTAGCGGAATCGCCAAGGAATTGATCACTCCAAAAAGTTACTTGGTATCTGGATCTCAATGAGAACCAAATACATCTCTTTACCAGCTTTCTTGAAGGACATTGTCGCCTTATAAAGCATTTGGTGAGAATGGGTCAATCGGACACTGAAGAGTGTAGATTGTGTGGGGAGGAGGAAGAAACTCCTATTCACCTTATCATGGAATGCAATATTCCACTGGCGTTGTGCTATTGAGAAAACATAGTACCCCACAAAGGGAGTGCAAGAACGGATGATATTTATAACGAAATCCGATTGGTGGACTTTATTGGTTCGTTTCGCTCCATGATTTTTCTATGTCGCTTTTAGATTTAATAATTTCAGTAATGATCCCTCACAATCTCAATTCCTTACGTATACATATTTGTTCCAGGTGTGGGATTACCGACAGGTGTTACAATGCGAGAGAAAAAAAGTGGCGCTTTATCACGTATGCAGAAACTCAGGAAGAGGTTGTCACATTCCTTTGGCAGATTATGTAAGTATCAATGACCTAATTTTTTTATATTATATGTCTGCAAATAATTTCAACACATTGGTGATATACAAAATATTAAAAACGTTTTCGCTGATATAGGTGAATAGTAGAATCCTCAAATACAGTTGTGTCTGGTTTCAAGTGATTCAAAACATATTTTGGAGTATGATACATTCCACTTTTCTTCAGCTAAAGACAATAACTTACGCTAAAAAAATGGTCTGAAACGCCTGGAACCAGGCTCAACTCTATTTCGACAAAAAGGGCGTACCTACTGGTAGTTAAAACTTTCAGGCGTCGATATGTATATTCTCTATCACAATTTTTCAGCAAATGTATCCCCCTTTTCTTTTTTCAAAGAGGAGAAATCTCTGAATAGAGTATTATCAGGATTCCCGATTGAATTTGTGGACTTCATAGCTTCATTTAGGATTTCCGAAATAAATTTCATTTTAGTGCCCAATTTGTGCCGCTCAAATGATTTCATGATTCCTGAGTTTTTTGAGAAGTTTTTACAATTACTGGCTACGATTAAAATGATACGGAGATTATTTTTCTCAAAAAAAAACTATGTTTGCAATGTTTGAATTATGATCTAGAAAAAAATTCACTGTATTCAGTATATGTATTTATAATTAACAATGATTTGGATTTCCTGTTCAGTTGATGTGTGAATTTTTTCCGATCAGATGCCTCCTTATGAGGTGTGGCTCCGAATCCCCTTTCGATATGAATGTTGAGTGGTTGTCCGGATATTTTTGATGATGATGTGCACAGGTACCAAACTAGGGTTGGGAATCATGTATGAATGATACATTCGAATATTCATTGAATATTTATTCGAATATTCATGAATATTGAGTGAATACTTGAATCTTCAGTGTATAGTTGGGTATTCATTGAATAGTTGAGCATTCATGTGAATATTCAGTGAATACTCAACTATTTACTGAATATTCATCTAATCACTGAATACTCCATAAATGAATTTTTATTCAGTACTGAGCTGAGCAATCCATCATTCGTGATGTTACGAATAAAAGTTCGAATGATCATTCAACTGTCTATACAGAAATGTAATTAGTTTGACATATTTTGAACTGTCCCCAAGTTTGCAATTTTCAAATCAAATTACAGAATTAAATTGACAGGCATTTGATTTCTTTGAAGGTTTCCTTAGCAACGCCGGTCTTATTGTCGCAAAACAGTCTACCAACTCAAAACTTCAAATGTTACATCGATTATTTTCTGACTCTATTTCATTGTAATTTAATTTTATAATATTGAATCGTCGATTTTTCAATCACAGAGAAAAACAGTGTATTAAACACGGGAAATGTAATAGATTTTAGCTCTCGATTCTGTTTTTCCTTATTTGTATAATAAATGACTATTTATATCATTTAGGTTTTTTTGAATATTCGAATATATATTCACTGAATATTTATTGAATAATCATTGAATGAATAGTCAGTTGAATATTCATGACTACTCAGGAAGAATCAATCATAAATAATTGTTTGAATGAATTATTCGAATAATGGAATAGATTGAAGAATGAATATTCGAATAAAAAAAGGCAAAAAAGTCCCAGGAGTAATACAAACCCCACCAGAATGGGGTACATTAGATTGATCGATTGATTATCTCGGACAATCTAACGATTTTCATTATTCATTAATTCTTTCAAAAAGGCTACCTTGCAAGATGTGAAACTGAACGAAAATAGGCTTCAGTTCAATGGGCATTTCTCATTCGGTTCGTCCGACAGTGCTTTCAAGAAGCAATCGATGAGGTGTAGAGTATTATTGCTCTAATCGAGTTATTTTTTAGATCTCCTAGTACTGAAGTTCCGAAAAAAACTTTTCGAACTGAGCCAGCCCTGGGAGATTCCGCTAGTGTACGAGTATGTCTGTCGGTTTCCTCTTTCTGAAACTCGTTGCGGGCGGTTTTTCCATACCTCAGAAAGGTTCTGGGCCCATGAAAGACCCTCGTGCTCCTATATTCTGGCAAGTGTGTTGGCCTTCTTGTATTCCGGAGTGATCAGGAAAATATCATTTGAATTCGGCAAATTTCATTATTCTTATTCATTTGGCGCCTTGAATAACTTTTAACTCGTAAAATTGGAGATGAAAAGCAAGGTGATAGTATATCATTCAACGAGCGGTAATGTAAGTCACAACACAAGCAGATGAGTTTTTGTAATTCATCAAGCGTGTTATGACTTAAATTACCGCTCGTTGAATACTATACTTATCTTCGACTTCTTCAGCAAAATTAGAATCACTCTGCATTTTCAAAACTGACAACGGTTGTCAAAAGCGATCTTTGTGGTCGAAAATCGAATCGCGTACAAAACGTCGAAAATTTCACGTTTTCCCAATGCTCTTTTCTTGATATTCAGACCAACGAAAATGTAGAAATGAATTGCGAGAACGTGACCTTGATCTCTGCAATAGAGTTCCCGATCGATCCGACTTTTTTTGTTCATTTCGTTAACTTACGCTATATTGGTTTATAGATACGATTACAGATCAAAATCAGTTAAACAATGGATATATTATTCTATGGGAGCAGATCAATAATAATAATATATTGCCTTGAATTACAAATATTCCAAACTATGTATGTATATCTTTTTTGGAAGTCACTGGAAATGTTATGAGTTTGAAATTCCATTAAGTTGATTGTCTCCAAATTGACACAGCCATGTTCATAATAGGATGGAACAGACACGGATAATAATCGTTTGTCATTCATGTTCAATTTGTATGTAGAATTTTTCCCTCCATATTGTCGCGTCGTACGAAAGATATGAAGAAACAAACGAATGCAAATTTGTGCCTTGTTTCTATTATTCTGGAGAAGTGGCGTGTATTGAATTTCTGTTTTTATTGTTCCAGGATATTAAAGGCAACGAAGATCTTTTAGTCTGCAGCTTGATGCAATGTTTTTCATGAATGGACATGAGAAACATTATTCTCAAAAATTTGGCTTTATCTCGCAACGAATATGTATTCCAGAAAATTCTTCAGGGTCCAAACAAAATCATTGAAAAATTGGCATCGGGTGAATTCAATTGAAAATTTGTTCCTAGAAACAATAGCGTTATCAGTGTGCCCAAATATCTGTTATTTTAGAATTTTGAGCCGAAAATAGTCGATTAGGTTGGATCTGCTGTCAATCTTATTGAAGCTTATTTGTAATTCGCAATGGAGAAATCGAAATAAACAGATATGATTCAAACCTATTGAACCGATGTGTATACTTTTTAGCTATAATCCGAGTGAATCAATTTATGGTTTCATTCATTATTACGAATGTATTGTAACTGTTCTTATCGAAACTAACGATTTGAAATAGGTTTGAGAATTCTCTCGAGTTGGGTTTCGAAGTTGAGAGTGAGAATTCTGACGAAACTTAACTTTTGTGAACTGGATGATAACCTCTGTGAAGTTAAAAGACCGTTTCCAGCAGACCGTTTGCCGGAAATACACGAACGCACGGACCAGTGGCGTACGATCGAATTTATTTTTATCGGAAAATATTGATCCCATCATCATGAAAATTCAGACGAGGGTTCGGTATGATGATTTGATCATAACACAAGAAGATTATAGAATTCCTATGGATTCACGGGGTATTTTCTCCACCCTTATAATGCGAAAATTTCTATCTCGAGAACTATTCGCCGGAGCACATACAGATTTTGGTGGTAGATTCCTTATGCCCAGACAACAAACATTTGACGAAAGAATGATGGACTTCCCGTGGGATTCAGGGGTTGAATTCGCAACTCTTAAACTTAAAATATTCCTATCTCGGGAACTATTCGCCGGAGCACATACAGATTTTGGTGGTAGATTCCTTATGCCCAAACAAACATTTGACGAAAAAATTATAGACTTCCCGTGGGATTCAGTGGTTGAACTCGCAACCCTTAAACTTCAAATATTCCTATCTCGGGAAATATTCGCCGGAGCACATACCGATTTTGGTGTTAGATTCCTTATGCCCAGACAAACATTTGACGAAAAAATGATGGACTTCCTGTGGGATTCAGGGGTCGAAAATGTTTGTCTAGGCATAAGGAATCTACCACCAAAATCTGTATGTGCTCCGACGAATAGTTCCCGAGATAGAAATTTTTGAAGTTTAAGGGTTGCGAATTCAACCCCTGAATCCCACGGGAAGTCCACCATTTTCTTGTCAAATGTTCGTCTGGGCATAAGGAATCTACCACCAAAATCTGTATGTGCGCTCCGGAGAATAGTTCCCGAGATAGGAATATTTTTGAAGTTTAAGGGTTGCGAATTTAACCCCTGAATCCCACAGGAAGTCCATAAGTTTTTCGTCAAATGTTCGTCTCGGCATAAGGAATCTACCACCAAAATCTGTATGTGCTCCGGCGAATAATTCCCGAGATAGAAATTTTTGAAGTTTAAGGGTTGCGAATTCAACCCCTGAATCCTACGGGAAGTCCATCATTTTTTCGTCAAATGTTTGTCTGGGCATAAGGAATCTACCACCAAAAAACTGTATGTGCTCCGGCGAATAGTTCTCGAGATAGAAATTTTCGCTTTATAAGGATGGAGAAAATTACCACGTGAATCCATAGGAATTCTATAATCTTCTTGTGTTATGATCAAATCATCATACCGAACCCTCGTCTGAATTTTCATGATGATGGGATCAATATTTTCCGATAAAAATAAATTCGATCGTACGCCACTGGTCCGTGCGTTCGTGTATTTCCGGCAAACGGTCTGCTGGAAACGGTCTTTTAACTTCACAGAGGTAAATCGAATCACTTTTTGGAGCATTGACTCGACAATAACTATCCCGATAGTTCTATCACAATTTCAATACCACATGAAAACGTATACCTACCTTTTAATGGTGCACTGAAAATAATGTAACTATAGGATAGAGAGATCAAATCATGTTAGTAATGTATAGGATGCACAAGGAAATGTATTTTTCATTACACCGCTCTGAAAACCCTATCAAAACATGTCGATTAAGGGCACCGAAAGTGACCCTTTTCCGTGCGCTGAGACATAGATGCATCTATGCTGAGACACAAAGCAACGATTGCGTGATGACAGTAGACGTCAGTGTTTCGAATAATTATTGTTTTACAATATCGAAATGCTTTCTTTCGAAGAACAAAATATCGTTGGATTGTTTTAGGAGAGGAGTAATGAAAAATATCGTTCATTACACGTCCAGAAAGGCTTTTTCCGTGCTTGCACGAATTCCCGCGCACACGGAAAAAGCTTACTTTCTGGACTAGTAATGAAATATACTATTTCGCTACCTTACTGATCAGGTAATAATAAAAATGTATATCCATTCATTTTTATAAAGTATATTGGTTGGCCATGACATTTGACACATTTCCTGTTTATATTTTGAAAATGTTAGGTTGTATTCATTTTCCTGTCATATACAAACGCAATGTGGCCCTTTCTACATGGAGATCGTAATAATTACCTATTTATCAAAATGTTTATTTACTTTGGGAAAATAATGAATTTGAGAAAATGTTATGTGAATTCAATAACTCTAATGACCAGGTGAATGTTGAAGAAACTTTTTTTCTCTGTTAATAATGGAGACATTTCACGTATATAAACATGGTTGGAAGATTCAGTTATGCTATTTTCTTGTACGGAAATCAAGAATTTCACTGAAAAATAATGAACAGAATAGTCCGTAACTTTGTGATAGTTCAGGAAAGTTACCTTTTCACTTTTTCGTGGTTTTGCCGAGTTTTCATGATCGAAATTGTTGTATTTTCTTTTAGCTCTGAAGAAGTCGATAGACTTTGAAACGTTGGCCTTGTTATAAGATTTTAATAAAATTCTGTCCAAATACCCGATATTTGAATTTCTGTTCCATTCCATGGATGATATCGAATCTCAATTTGTGATTGTTGATTCGAAAAAAGATTATAAGTACTCGAATAGCCCGACAGATAAACTTCTGAGCGAACAGACGGCATTGGCAACATCTATGAGAATTATTTATCATTCACTCTGTAAAAGTGAATGGAGTATGTACATACATAGATACTTTAGTATAAATTTGACGTGAATGTTATAATGTATTGCTGGCGGAGACTAAGAGGTATCTTTTTATATTAATTTTCACAGCACGGTTCGTAATTTTCTTTTGTCCCCGCCTGCAAACATAACATTCACGTTATCTTTAAGAGTCTTTCGCCTTCAAAATAAGAAACATTTACCGCCAGATGGCAGTGCGAGTTCCCCGATCCTAACTCCGCCCGTTTTACAGCTTGACCATCACACTGCTGTCAGCCCACTGTACAGGACCGAATCGGTGCTTGTTCTCCCAAATTACAAACGAAATCTAATAAACCACGCCGGCCGAAATGCTCGAAACAAGATCAGAGGTCATCAATGGAATATTTGTTGAAAGATTATTTGGGCTGTTTCCATTATCTGTAGATAATGTGAACTATGCCATCCTGTATTGTTGAGATTTTCTTGTACACAGTTGAGTTATTCCCGTTGTTCCCGTAATTTATATAATTCCTGTTATTCCCATTGTTCTCGTTATTTCCGATAATCCGATGTTCCTGTTATTCCTGTTACTCCTGTTGTTCCCGTTGCCAAAAAACCTTATTCCGTCATCTTAATGATGATAATGAGGATGATGAAAATAAAAATACAAAGAAATAGGAACAAACATTAAAACATTAATTTTTATACATATATTGGATTATTCAGCTTCATCGAACAAATGTTGGGGCGCAGGGAATATAACAAGAAATGAAGAAATCCGACCCTGAACTATATATCTCACACTAGCTGTATAAATGCTCTCTCTTTCATTCACCAGTCAACTGGGAGGAGCTACCTGCGGGGCGTGTCATTTAAAAGAAATTCAGTTCCATCTTGAAATCCATAATTGTTATTAACAATTGATTTTCACTAATCGACGGCTAAAACAAACCTTAATGACTTGTCTTTGAGAAAAATGGATATTTATCATTCCGAATAGAAAAATTCGAGGGAATAAATTTCGCGAAAACAACACATTTTTGTAATATCATTTACAAAAAAACGTCTTATTATAAAAGAAAAATGAGATAGACATGTCATTAACTAAATGATAGACTTCAATACTGCAATGAAAAAACACAAAAATATTAGTTCGTTTTGATGGTGGAAATGTTGAAAAATAAGCAAAAATGATGTTGAATAACCTTTTTATTCATTCAATACTCATAAAATATTTTTTTTATTATTTTTACCTTTATATACACATACATCCCTTGATCAGTCAGAAAAATAAATCGTTTCTGACTCCCTTTTTTTCAGGGATGTAGACCCTTAAATTGAAGTATACATTATTAACTGATCAGATATGTAGCGATTAGAACATTGCGTAGTGCATCCTATAAAGCACACAAAATTATATGTATTAATGGAGGTCTCGTTTTTTTTTCTCAGTTGAATGTTTTCAGGGATAGTTTTTTGTTATTTCTTTGATAACCTATGTATTTCAACCTTTTAAGTTTCTTCAATCAACGAGTTCATCAGTGGTGACGATTATAAAATTTGGTCTTAGTGAAGAATTAGATCTTAGTAAAGAAAGGCTATTTGGTTGTAGGTAATGAGGACTGATCAATCAATTTTCAAGATGTACAAAATTGTACTGCATCATTTTCCAATATTCCTGGAGCCTTATTCTCGGCAAGTGATCTTTCGATGCGTATACGTTTTTCTGTGTTACCGTACGTTTTGGCATCCTTGACGGATGAACATTCTAACATAGCCGCGTTCGGCATTGACATCACAGATCAGAGAGATTTTTTGGCATGTGACTGCAGATATGTCTGACAAATTTGGAATAATCGAACGATCTAGATAAAAAATTGACAAGTATTTGTTTATAACCACAAACGTCATTCCGAAAGATTTTCCGGGACGGTATTGTTATTTGAGGTGTTTACTGTTTATTGTATAATGGCTGGAAGTGGAATTAAAAGGGATCTAAAACTTGCCATTCTAACAGTGGCAAATGGCAATTTTTTGTTTGATGAGGATGAAGCTGATGCTGATGTGAATATTAAAGAGAAAGTCGATAATTTTGATGAACTGGTTGTCCCTCAGTACGCTGGCAGGGCTTGGGTATTCTATCATAGACCGTTCTTCACTGCCAACATATCGCACCTCCAAAAAGAACAATGTCATATCTGCAAAACTTACAGTTCTTCAGGAAATTGATCTGAAGTTTGGCGTTTTCCTAATTATTTAAATAATGATGAAAATAATTCAATCTGATGAAAAAACTAACGTAAATGAGTACAGCAATCTTTCTAGTTACATTTAATGTAGTTAATTTTTGAAAATAAAAGAATTTTTTACCCAATACCTACCTGCCAAGGTGTGTAAAAACATTCCAGTTGTGTCAATGTTTCCTTGAAATATATATCGTATTTCGTAGTTAAGACATGACCACATAGGAAATGAATCTTCATTCAGATTAATATTTCAGTATATTTTGAAACAAAAAATCAACTTATAACTTCTAATATCAAAAATATTTAAAATATTTCACAGTATGGAATCGAATACCTGGTATTGGCACTGATTAGATTTTGTTTAACGCTTTCATGTCGATCAAAAATCTGAGTATTCGTCTGGCTTTTCATTCCTCCCGAAAGGGGTCGCTCTATTTGCCATTGCCGCAATAGCACTACTCCGATAAATATTAAGCTGCGTCCACACTATCCCGCGATTGGCTGTTGGCAATGCCGGATTGGCAAAGCAAACGTTGGCATTCAGTCGCAAAATGTCTCCATGACATCCATTCTCATCCACACCACAACTGAACCACGTGCGTGCGAGCCAACGATTGGCTCGTCCCCACTACCGGCTCTCGCTGGCTTCCTTTGATGGAGACCGACACTAGAGCGATTTTCGTTGGCAAACCATTGGCTCAGTGGCACATGCCAACGGCCACGTCTACATTGTATTGGCTTTGCCAAATTGGCAGTGCCAACAGCCAACCGCGGCACAGTGTGGACGCAGCTTTACGGACTAGCTGGCCCGGCGAACTTTGTTCCGCCTAAATGATACTCACGGTGGATTTCACAAATCGTAATCACCGGTGATCGGAGATCAACAGCTTGGTTCTCTGATTTTTAAACTGTTAAATGTTTCGATGGATATGAGCTGTCACACAAAACAGATACATAAAAATAATATGTCAATTACCAATTATAGCAATTTTGGATTTAGTGATTCCCGCAAATATATTTATTACCCAAACAGAAATTCAAAAACATTTTAAAAATTATGAGAAAAGATGAGAATGGACATATCACGATTGAAACTGATCGCCAAAATCGTATATACTTGATATTTCGATAAAAATTCACTGTGATATTCACGCGCTTCTGGATCTGTTAATAGCCCTTTATGGTACTATAAGTCCTATGCAAATTACACAGTAATTGATGTCATACAGGGTGGGCTTTTCAAAACGAAACAGACGAGACAACGGGCGGAATAAATTCATTTCGGAAAAATGCTCGGACACGTCGATTTTTGTTTCGAGGGGGACAACTTTTAAGGTCAAATTCACAACTATATCGCTTCAACCCTTAGTGTTAGAACACCAACCCCAAAATTCTGAATACGAAAGATAGGGTGAGTGATACCTCATTTGAAAGGCCTTTTTATCATGAATTCAGCGTATTAATTTTTTTCTCATTTAACGCATTCGTTTTCGAGATATTCAATTTTGAATTTCGTACCGTACCATTCATTCAGCTAACTATGCTATGTGAATTCATCAATTATTTGACTAATTCGTTCTGTGGTTAAGATGGTAACCGTTAATTGTCAACATTAGACAACGAAATAATTATCATTGGTAATTAGTTTCTTCGAGAAATGAGGTGAAAATAATAAATTCGATTAATTCAGACAGCTTGCTTGACGACAATACCATCTTTGTTTCAACTTCAAATGTCAATATCTCAAGAATCAATTGAAGGAAAAATCAATATTCTGAATTCAGGATAAAAGGACCTTTCGAATGAGGTATCACTCACCCTATCTTTCCTATTCAAAATTTAGGGGTTGGTGTTCTAACACTAAGAGTAGAAGCGATATAGTTGTGAATTTGACCTTAAAAGTTGTCCCCCTCGAAACAAAAATCGACGTGTCCGAGCATTTTTTCGAAATAAATTTATTACGCCCGTCATCTCGTCTGTTTCGTTTTAAAAAGCCCACCCTGTATGTTCTTTTTTCGACCGAAATTCTCGAAAAAAAAAAAACAGATGACATAAATCGATGTTCGCGAAAGCCTCAACAAATTCATCGCCATCTAATGGTGCTAATGTCAAATATAGTACCTTCACGATAAGATGTCTAGAATAATGGTGTAGGCACCCATCAATTTTTGAATGGAATGACGTTCGACCAAATCGAAAATATTAGCAACGTGGCGGCGCCGCAATATCATTTCAGTGTATTTTCCGTTGTCAATTTGATGGATGTATCAACAGCTGATTTGCCAAAGTCAATTATGACATGACAGCAGAATGGCATCTTTTTATAATGAAAGTTTTCTACTTTTCATAAGAACTAATATACATCAGAATGTCAGGAATATAAACACACATTATTGCTTGACAAAATTAACTACCATTAACACGCCACGCTCGCCAGAATGAATTCATATATTTAATATAACTGATAAAAATCAGTCATAATTTGTGAATAGCGCCAAATGAAGTGGAAAGAACGAAACATTGCCAATATAATCAATTTGGTCACAACAAAATCTAATCAGTGCCTACACCATTATTATAGATATCCTACTTCACGATTACGTTATTTTGAATAAATAAAACTATAAAAATACCTAATAATCAGTCATAATGTGTGAATAGCGCCATCTGAAGTGGTACGAAATCTAATCATTTTAGACATCTGTACTACTGTACTCCTACGCTAAGACTTTTTGGTGTTGGCCAACAGCGCAGAGTTGTAGGCAACTCAAATTACACACTATACTACACTTACAGTGACTATAGTGGTGATATAGTAACTGTACACACAATTTGTTTACATCGCCATCTAACGGGGAGAATATGAAATCAAGTACCTACGAATAAGCGGTAGCGTAACTGTAACGACACCTAGTGGCCTCGCTCAAAAGGAGGAAAAGCATTTCCTGTATAAGTGAAATTTTCATCGATGTTTTCGAAGTTTTATTGTATTTTATAATAACCAGACCGTAGACGAATCCATAAATGAAGTTTCATAACAAACACTCCATCCGATCTCGAGTTATAAATGGTGTAACCAACATCTTTCTTTTATATATATAGATTCAAAATTCAAATTCACTGACCGAGAATTCTCTGCCGATGCATACGATGGAACAATGGAATTCCACAGAGAATTCTACCGAAAGTCGTATGCAACGGCAGAGAATTTTCGGTCAGTGAATTTGACAGAAAATTCCCGCGAGAATTCTCTGTCGTTGCAAAAGGCCTTAAGTAGGGCCCGTGCTACATTCTTAAGTGCCGTTTTTGATCTACAAATTTTGGTCACGATTTTTAGTGAGGAGTCGATACACCAGGTATTCTATGCATCTATGTTAGGATGAATGACATGTTACAATTAATAAAATACTCTCTAACTGATCAAACAAAGTAGATAAAAAAATTCGGGGTGCCAAATACGAGAAAATGCATAGCCCACATTCCCCAATAATGCTATTTGGCTAATATGTATTACAAGCCTTCTGTAACCCCAGAGATGAAAGCCAATACATTGACAAATGATAATTTTTAATTCCCAATATTTGAATAACGTCGTGGATTAAGGTCGGCATTTAAAGCGAGTAGGAAAGCTCATCCGATCTAGGCGCCATTGTCCATTTTATGGAATATCTCCATAGAACATGCATTTTCACTATCAATTTCTATGAATATCTCTCTGATTATGAATGAAATGTACAATGGCGCTCTCTATCCGAAAATCGCCGAATTATGAAATAAGTGAATTTGTGGGTAAAGCAGGAACTTTTTCCCGCCAAAATTCAAATTTGGCCATTCTCTGCCAATTCCGTATTTCAAGTTGGTTTTTCTGAACGAAATTATCAGTAGATTCACTTTTAATCGGATGTTGAACTATTTTCATGGGCCTTCCTGTTGAAATAACAGAAGCATGAGTTGGCTCATTTTCTTCTATTTTTGAAAGAAAAAAATCAACTTTCGGAATGAAATCGATTTAAATTATTTCATCAAGAACTCCAATCCTTTCTGAGTTCACCCACAAAATTTCAGTTCTCAAAGTGAAACCATTTTCAAATGCAACTTGAAATAAAAACACACTACATTGAACGCCCCCACCTTAAGGGGTGTGGGAAAAGTATTTCCTACATTGACAAAGCGGCCTCGGGGGATAACTTTCGAAGGATCATTGTGCAAAGGGGATTGTTTTCGTGTACAATTCAAAAAGTCCACTCTCTCTGTCTCCAATCAAGGTAAGACTACCATCAAAAAAATCGAAAATCGACGGACCAGCTGTAATTCTGCTGCCCCTTTCCGCCAATGTCTCTAAGTTAGAGATTTGATTCTTCCTTTCTTCATTTCTCCTTGTAATGGTCGGGCATGTATTTCAATGAATCTCGACCAATCTAAGGCTGTCCGTAATTCCATTGCCAGCTTTTGTATCAAACTGGTTGACAAAGATCATGGACGATGGTGGGTATGCGGAAAATGAACCGGTTGTGGCCGCTGTATCGGTATATTTTAATTGATTGAACGTCGCATAACCGACCTTGATCGGTATGGAAGTAAGTGTCACGCGGAACAGTCTTGTGAAGATTTTCTGCTCTGATAATTTTGTCAATTGAAGGAATTAGCCTGAAGAATGTTTGATCTTTCATTACTGCAACAAAATGCGTGCTCCCTCAAGTGAACTAATCATTGAAGTTTAATATTTTGATTGTTTTGTATACAAACTATATTGATATAGCTTGATGATCATCAATTGAATGAGAAAGGTTTGTGAGATATGATTAGGTTTTCGATGAAAATATGCAATTATGAACAATTAACCTTTCAAATTCACTAACTGCTCTTCAGGAAAATAGGAGCAAGGTATTTTCAAGAAAGAAAAGTAATTTTTTCATTCCAGAAAAAATCGGACAAAACTTAGAAATATCGGATTTTTTATATTTTTATTCCAATGAGATCAATACTTGAGTATTGAATATTATACTCCATTCACTTTTATAAAGTATCCTGGTTGGCAATGATTTAGGTCTATCAAGTTCCTTTACCTAAAACGGGCGTAGGTTGGCACTCGTGAAAGTCAAATTATTCTGAGCGACGTTGCCAAGGCTACTTTCTATGTATTTACTCATTTTCAACTTTGTGAATGGAGTTAGTTCTTTTAAGGTTTAACTGTGACACAGGGTTCGTGGTACTACTACATTTTCATAGTGGAGTATTTCAAGTTATGCGAAAAGGTATTTAGACGTCGTCTGTAGGCTTATTTCTTGAGATTTTTGATAGGTGGGGAATTCCGTACGTCGGTCTGTTCTGTTCGTATAGTAGTTTTTATGTTGGGTTTTTCGAGCACTTTTATCCTTTTTGTTCGAATGAACTATCACAAAGTAACAGACTGTACATTTTCTTTTCAGTAAAATTTCAGCACTCGGTTATTGATTTCCGTACAAGAAAATTGCTTAAATGAATCTTCCAACGATGTTTATATACGTGAAATATTTCCAGCATTAACAGAGTTTTTACTCTGTTAATGCTTTATTCATTATTCGCCAGGTCTTTGGAATTATTGAATTCACATTTTCAAAATATACGCGGTGAAATGTGTTAGAATTTCATGGACAACCGGGATACTTTATAAAAGTGAATGGGGTATATATGTATTACGTAATTGAGTTTCAATCGAAGAATATAATCTTCGAGTTACTGGGAGTTGGACTAATAATTACAAGTTTTCATAACATTGCCGACGTTTCGGAACTTTATTTGGTTCCTTGTTCGGAAAGGTTTCCGTTTTGTTCGTCTTTGACATACGGATGTGCAAATTTCGTTTCAATCCCTTATTATATAATAATTCTTCCATTAAAATTAATTTTTTATTGACAGTTTGTTAAGGGTATAACATGTCTATAAAGTTAGTAGTGCTACTTGCGAGAAAATCAATAAAACCGATTGCATTAATTGTCGATAATTTGTCGTGAAAGAAAAAAATTTGTCGCGTCCTTAGTTTTTTTTACGGGGTGGCTTTGCTAACTTAACATAAAGTTAGCAGAACCACTTTTTCAATATGGACCGAATAGGTATCATAAAAATGATTATAAATAATAGTCGAAGTCCATATGAAGTAAAAAACACACAAAAAATCCATTCCTTCTAGTTTATTTTAAGCCATTTTCTGAAATTATCGCATTTTTGGCAACAGCGCAATTGTTATTGAATTTTTTTCAATTGCATTAATTTTCGAGTACCTGTCCTGAATTTGTCGTGAAAGAAAAAAAACATTGTCGCGCCCTTAATTTTTTTTCTAGGGGATGGCTTTGATAACTTTATATTAAGATAGCAAAACCACTTTCTCAATATTGATCGAAAATCATCACACTGCTTATGAATAATTGTCGAAGACCTTGTGAAGTAAAAACACACACAAAATCCTTTTTCTAGTTTATATAAATTATATAATAGCACGAAATCGCGGGAAAATGGCGAAAAATAAACTAGAAGGAATGGATTTTTTGTGTGTTTTTCCTTTCATATGGTCTTCGTCAATTCATAAGCAGTGTGATGATTTTCGATCAATATTGAGAAAGTGGTTCTGCTATCCTTATATATAGTTAGCAAAGCCACCCCCTAGAAAAAAAAAATAAGGACGCGACAATTTTTTTTATTCACGACAAATTCAGGTATTCGACAATTAATGCAATTGAAAAAAATTCAATAGCAATTGCGCTGTTGCCAAAAATGCGATAATTCCAGAAATAGCGCGAAATCGCGGGAAAATGGCGTGAAATAAACTAGAAGGAATTGATTTTTTGTGTGTTTTTCCCTTTATATGGTCTTCGACAATTAATCGACAGTTATTCATAAGCAGTGTTATGATTTTCTATCTTTATTGAGAAAGTAGTTCTGCTATCTTTATATATAAAAGAAAGATGTTGGTTACACCATTTATAACTAGAGATCGGATGGACTGTTTGTTATGAAGCTTCATTTATGGAATCGTCTTCGGTCTGGTTATTATAAAATACAATAAAACTTCGAAAAAATTTATGAAAGTTTTACTTATGCAGGAAATGCCTTTCCTTCTTTTGAATAAGGCCACTAGGTGTCGCTACCGTTGATGCGTAGTCGTACAGTGATTAGACAAGTCACTGTACGTAGTCGTAGGTTGATATTACCGCTGTTAGATGGCGATATGTGATTCGCATAGAACTCATGGTAACATGGAAGTCTATTGCCAGATCAAAAAGCGGGTAAACTTATCTCAAGTTGGTGGAACAGTGAATTTTTACCGAAAGATCAAGTATCTGATTTTGACGATCAGTTTCAAACGTGAGTTGGCCATCTTCATCTTTTTCTTTATTTTTGAAATGCTTTCGAATTTCTGTTTGGGTAATAGATATATTTGCGGAAATAACTGAATCCAAAATTGCCCATAATTAGTAATTGACATATTATATTCGTGTTTCTGTTCGCACAGAGACAGTTTTGTAAGCGTCAATAATTTTGAAACGTTTGCTCATCGGGTTTTCACTTATGATATACAATAATGTTTCATGGGTTGCCTAATCTGATCTGGTCGAATGACCATCAATAAATACCATAATTCACAGTGTTGATAAGTTTGCCGTGTCGATCGTACTATCGACATTTTAACATCTCGATTTGTCTTCTAACGAGCTTGATATCGTCAACTAAATTGAACAAATTGAAGAAGATTGACAGCTCATATCCATGGAATAATGAGAATCGCGCTGCTCCACCAACTGAGATGTTTACCCATTATTTTGAGCTTAGCAGCATAGCTAAGATGTCTAAAATAATGGTGTGACCACTGATTAGATTTTGAGAATATAAGAAAAGTTTTGTTTTTGCCACTTCAGGTTGGACTATTAACAAATGACTGATTTTTTAATTCTGGTCGACGGGCTGTGTTAATAGTCGATAGTTCATTAAAGGAATAATTTTTGTTCATATTCTTGACATTCTGATTCATATAAGAGGAAAGGTATAATATGGACTATACCCCTGCTATTCAGTCACATGAGGTACTGCAAAAAGAGAACTGTACAACAATTAAAAACAAAAAGTTATATGTTCGAGTTCAACAATTAGTTACCGCTTAAATAAAGAGAATTCTTTCCATGTGAATTACAAAATTATTAAAATGTTGTATATTTTGAACTTTAATTTTGCCTAATTTTTTTCCTGCTTGATAAACAATGGTAAGTTTATACAACTTTTAAGTATAATTCAGGCGGTACAAAGTTCGCCGGGCCAGCTAGTCTTAATATAAAGTTAGCAAAGCCACCCCCTAGAAAGAAAATCAAGGACGCGACAATTTTTTTTCTTTCACGACAAATTCAGGACAAGTATTCGACAATTAATGCAATTGAAAAAAACTCAATAGCAATTGCGCTTTTGCCAAAAATGCGATAATTTAAGTAATTTCACGAAATCGCGGGAAAATGGCGTAAACTAAACTAGAAGGAATGGATTTTTTGTGCGTTTTTTACTTCATATGGACTTCGACAATTATTTATAATAATTTTCATGATATTCGGTCCATATTGAAAAGGTGTTCCGCTAACTTTATGTTAAGTTAGCAAAGCAAAGGACGCGACAAATTTTTTTCTTTCACGACAAATTATCGACAATTATTCTTCAATTAATGCAATAGGTTTCAAGTGGCACTGCTAACTTTATTGACATCGGTATAACGAGACTTGAAAAAGGAACCAAATAAAGTTCCGAAGCCTCGGCAAACCTATAAAATCTTGTGATTATTTGTGTAACACTCGGTAAAAGAACCGAAATAATATATCATGGACGTGAATATCTCAATATGATCCTTCACGTATTTGCATTCATGCCAAAGATATATATCTATATGTATTTAAAAAAGCGGAATTCGGAAAAATCTAAATTGAAAAAAGGTTTCTTTCGACCTCAAGAACCTACAGTTAAAATATATGTAAGTCAGAGACCCACCCTGTATATTAGTGGGGACCCTTGGTCGATAACCATTTGTTTTTAGACATTGGAGAATTGTAACTACTACTTCATTGATGGTGAAATTAATCTTCGAAAATCGTAGCCATATAGGTACTCTATCGACGGGGCCATCTGAAAGGTTGGGAACAGCGATTGTCCAACCATTATCGAAGTTCGATGGAATTTCGACGGACGCCTGACAGTAACGATTGTTTTGGCTGTTCCGCTGTAAAATGTCCCTCTTCTTCCAACTTGCCTACCCAATTATATGTTCAGATCCATTGAAGTAAAAAAAGTCTGATTGACCCCCATACAATTAGCAGAGTCACTTGAGCGAGAAAATCAATTGAACCTATTGCAATGATTGTCGAGAAGTTGTCGCGAAAGACAAAAAATTGTCGTGCTCTCAGTAGTTTCTAATGGGGTGGTTCAATATCAAATTAGCTGAGCCACCTAAAGATGAACATCAAATATCATGATGACCATTTCACTAATTCCATTTTCAGTGAGGAAGTTTTCATAGCAACTCTCGTTTCAGATCGACAAAACTTTCAAGGCGGCAAAACTAACAAGTTGGTTTTCCAGCGATAACATTTTTGACGTTTCTCAAATTCAATAGATAGTTCCGGAGAAAACAAACAACGTTGAGTTGATCTATGATAAATGCTTCTTTGTCAAATAGCGCAATAAGTGCCCAATGTGACCATATTACTGTTAGACACATTTTCTCGTGAACTAGTCATGTCGAATACCACTCGAGACGAAATTTAAGCAGGTAAAATTTCATCTCTAGTGGTATTATACATAAAGGGCGTTTTTTGAGGTGGGGCTTTTTTTGGCAAGTGATGAGTTATTCTTTCAAAAATTTCTTTTATGGAATGTTAAATTTAAAAAATTTATAGAAAATTTTGGGCATCAATACCTCAATACTACTCTGGCCTGCATCTCTCTGTTCATCATATCTCCACAAAGCTCTGCACCAGGTTTATGAACATCCGCGTATTTGGATGATTTCTTAGCAGAAATATTGTTCTGTACAACTTATTCGCTGAACTGGCATTTTGTTTTGATTCACCATAAATTGAAAGCATATCAACAAGTTCATTATTTGAATAAACGTGCGGCATTTTCGAAACAAAATACTCGTACAATCTAACCCATCCCCTCGCCGTAACATAATCGAAGATTATTGATCACAATCGATTTTCTGAGTCATGTATATAAGAAGACAAAAAACAAGATGTTGATGTCGATATCTACGGAGGAGCAGGCGAGGGAGCAGGTTCGGACTGAGACATTTTCAGATTCACCTAGAAACAAGAAAATATTTAAGTTTCAATTTCTCGAAACAGAGGCATAATTCATTTAAAAATTTTTGGTAAAATGACTCATTTTGATGAGTTTTACCATATGTCAAAAGAAAAGCCTCACCTTTAAATACAACCTTTATACAGGGTGAGTCTTTGACTTGTACATATATTTTAACTGTAGATTCTTGATGCTAAAGGAAACCTTTTTTTCATTTCCCATTTCAGTGATCCCATACACGGCATAAACGAAGTTCACGCTTTATTCATTTACAGAGAATGAAGCAAACAGGTGATGATTATGTAAATTACTTTCAGTGAATTGATGTAATGGTAGTGTCGTTCTTGTGTCGAGTTATATTGTTTCGATAGATATTTTGCTGAAGGACCGGTTACCATGAATTTTAAATAGATACTGCCTATAGAATGTATTATTTCATGCTTCTTAGAATTCAATTTTATGTCCCACGAATCTGGAATTTTATTATTACATATCTCTACATCAAACGTTTTTTCATCATAGAGATTTTAGTCTTGACAAAGTTGATAAACATTCTGACAACGTTGGTAACTTGTTGAGAGACCAGAGAAGAAATAATATTCGATGAGATTCAACTCAGGACTCATGAATTTCAAGAATAATCTGAATTTATTCTTGAAATTCATGATTTTTTCCTCTAATTCAATCTTATACAATTAGGAATAACTTGAGAACGACGTGTTTTATTGAAAAAATATGAGAATACTTTTGTTTTCTAAAATAATTAATTCTTTCGAAAACGTGAACCCTTCATCTTTTCAAGTGGTTTTATAGTATTTTTGCGTGAATTTATAAGTCGACTATACTGTAACTTTTTTACCAGGAGAAATATAAAATAAGTTTCAATTGAGGAATATGCACCATGAATAGAGTAAACAATCAACCAACATTCATTTCATTCGAAATATCGGTTCCGAATATATGGAAAGAATAGTGTTAATTTCATGGATTTTCGACACCCTGTATCTTCCAAATGAAACCGAATTTTGAAAAATGGTATGGGAAAAAAGTGTGTCTTCTGATGGGAGGTTAAAATACAGTTAAAATATATGTACAAGTCAAAGACTCACCCTGTATGAGTATTCTTAATGATAGTTCATATGAGATGAAAAACACGCAAAAAATTCATTTTATTTTAGATACCTACACTCTTCTTGGGATTTCTGTGCATCTTTCGGTTTTTTAGTGACAGCGCATTTGGATAATATCCATTCACCAATTACAGTACCTAATTGTTTAAAATTCATTATGAAAGAAAAAAATTGTCACGCTCTTTTTGAACGCTCGCCCCACTTGAACGAGGAATATATCATTTCTTCACGATGTCTGCATTTTTCGAATTTTTAGACGGAAATGGTCCCAATGAACTAGGTTTGACTGACTGTTTACAAATCCGTCGTAAAATACAATTCTGTCCGTCTATCCAACCCTCCGTAAACACGATAATCCGTTGGATTCTTGAATGCGAATAAATGTGGATGAACAAACACTCAAAAGCTTCTGATTTCACCTCGGTGCTTTTGATGACCCATTTGTTTTATTGAGTATAAATATCGACTACGTGAAAGTCGATATTTAGGCATCGTTCGTTTACAAATTAACGAAACATTTCCCCGGAGCGTTCATAATTCGAAAAATTTGAGAGACCATTAAACGCTCATTTCAACCAGTTTTTCCCAACACAAAATTAATCATCCGAAGAGATTAACGAGACTGAATTTCTGGCGTCTATCGATTACTCATTCAAGCACCTACAGGAGTCCTACGAACCATTTATTCAGTTGGATTTATCGAATTCTCAAGTTAGCGTAGTGATTTCTCACTCTCAATTGAATTAGGTGAAGGATACTTTTTCTGGTAACGGACCAGATATGTGAAAATATAGAGAAAAAGCTTGAAAATATTGATATTCTTACCTGATCTGTTTCAGGAAACATACGATCAAATAAATTTGTTACCCAGTGTGCTTTGACATTTTACTGCGCTCAACGTTTGTACATGAATATGGAACTCTTCAAAATGCGACAGCACCCTAGACCACGAATTTATTTGAACACTCGTTATATTTGATGAAAATATTCTATTTCAATCGATAACTCTCGAACCTAGAGGCCTGAAATTTTAAGGACAGGTTTGGATCTCGAATGCCGCAGTTAACAGTTTCGACCAGGATTTCCGTAATTATGGGCTCTCGAACTTTCGTTTTCCCGATAAGTTCAAAGTACAGATTCGATCGAGATCCTTCTAAAGTTTTTAGGAATGCCGCTGCTTCCAAATATTCTGAATGAGTAGGAAATAACGCATAAAAATCATATCTCTGACTTTTTGCGTCGAAACTGGATAGACATTTTGTAATGAAGATAATTTGGTCATAGTTGGGTTTCATCAACCCTTTCACTATTTTAGAGTTCCCGAAAGACATTCCAGTTAGCTCTATTCTACTTATCTCTGCATTTTGGTTTTTTTGCCGATTCTCATTGAGTGTCCTCTCATTCTTTTTGAAGTTCCTGTGCCGTCAATTCATAAGTTATGTTTTTATTCTTTGAGATATATTGATGTTCAATCTTCTCTTTTTCAAAGCATCAATAAGACCTCTTTTATAATCAACATTCTATGTGGCTTCAGCCAAAGTCCTCTTATGTCTCTTTAAATTGAATTTAAAGTTGTTTGTTTTCAATGTTTTCATAATAAAAAGTGAGCGTTTATTTAGTTATACTGGATTGAGTACTTTTGAAGCGATGTTGCTCATACTGAATTAGTTGATTCTCTATAGTTTTGATATTTCTGTTTTCTCATATTCAAAGAGTTCATGACCTCATTCCTCAGAAAACGTCAGTTTGTTGCTAGCGTTTCTTTGCCTGTCAATATTTTCATTTGGTGGTTTATGTCAATGGCCATGTCATGCTGGACATCTGTTGCTACAAGGATAGTTAATGCTGTATTCAAATCAGCTCCAATAAGAGACTCATGTAGTCGCTGAGATTCATTCTGGCTCTTATGCGGGCCACTCACGAGGCTTCTGTTTCGAGCGTTCTGGAAACCGACCTAGTAGCCCGACTTTTCAGGCACCCATCCGGACTCCAGATGTCCAAACAATTCATTACCCACACCATTCACTGGCGTTCAGTTGAGACTTCGGGCATCCACTGCCCGTTTGGGTGCCTGTCGGCCACTCACGAGGCACCTCGGGACTCAGGCGTCCGACTTCCTGAAACATTCATGCGATGCTGGCTGACCTGAAGTCCCGTAAAAGTTGTTGATCATAATCAAATTATGAGCATTCGAATGATTTCAATAATAGAATGATCACGCGAATGAAAAACCATCGAATGGTCGAATATCAGTTTTCTGCTTATATTAGCGTTAACTGCAGATTTTTCGCGTTGTTGATCATAATCAAATTATGAGCATTCGAATGATTTCAATAATAGAATGATCACGCGAATGTAAAACCATCGAATGGTCGAAGATCAGTTTTCTGCTTATATTAGCGTTAACTGCAGATTTTTCGCGTTGTTGATCATAATCAAATTATGAGCATTCGAATGATTTCAATAATAGAATGATCACGCGAATGAAAAACCATCGAATGGTCGAAGATCAGTTTTCTGCTTATATTAGCGTTAACTGCAGATTTTTCGCTTTCACCACTATTCATTACTTATGCCAGCCCCCATCTGAATCGGACTAGTAGGTAATTATAGGTTTCAGTGTATTTCAAGTGTTTTCGAATTAGAATTATTTGATATTACAATATTTTCATGGTATTCTCTGATTAATTTTTTTTATTATCTTTTTCTATAAAATTCTTGAAACCATCAAAACTACCGACTAAGGTGTTAGAAATATTCAAAATACCATATTGAAATTAAAGGGGTACAAAAAGGACCATAGTGTCACCGTTATGTATCATATACAGGGTGAGTCTTTGACTTGTACATATATTTTAACTGTAGATTCTTGAGGCCAAAGGAAACCTTTTTTTCATTTTCCATTTTTCCGAATTCGGCTCTGTTAAAAAGATATAGCCATTTGAAAAAAAAAATTCGGCTGAGTCCGTGTCTGGAAACATTCTCTGGAACCAATGCAAAGTTCATATTTCCCGATTAAAATTAAGTTGATATATTTGGGGAAACTCAAGTACTAACCTTATTTGAATAAGAATGTTAAAAACACGATATTTCTTTAAAAAAACACTCAGTTTGGTCCGATTATATCGGCAATTGAAAAGCCATATTTCTCCAATCAGAATAAGTTCATTCTTCGATTTTCTTGAAGATTAGTTTGTAAACACTAAAAACTTGTTCATATCCTCCTCGATATCCCAAAATTATCTTATAAATTGTGGTTTTCAATTCAATTTATAATTTCGATCAAGCTTTAACCTATTAAAACAATGTCAATAAAATCTTCCGGATATCGCTGAAGTGAAACAGTCACAGAACTTGGATTTTGTTGCCAGTTTCAGCAATATTCCTGAAACTAAGGAAATTGATTTTTCTGATTACATTACTGAATAAATATCTATGAATTCGACCATAGATCCTTCCTTAACATAAGACCCATCTCAAACGACTTCCACTATTCTGTTCTTATTCGCGATTCAGGGGTAGGCAGCGCCCTCTACTACACGTGCATACGTGAGTGGGTAAGATTTGTAAACATTAGTACTGACATAAGGTAATTTGCGGGGAAAAAATAAAATGGAAAGTGAAAAGAGTGTTTTTCTGAGCATAAGCGAATATTTCCGATATTTGGAAGTAACTCCAAATAGTAGGAAGGCTCTTTGGGTCTGAAGGAACGAGTAGCGTTGAGATTATAAAAGAATTCAAATAGCTGAAGGAAAGTGTTCTTAGGTATTTTGTATTGCATAATAAGGTTTTACTCTTTATCAAGAAATATAGGTATGTTATATTAATATTTCACCAAATATTTATGAATAGAATTCATGTTCTATTCTATAAAAACTTTTATATTAACATATCCTGAAAACCTACCCACTCCCGTTAATGCTGTTTCTGCCGCAAGGTGGCTTGGGAGATGAACTTGAATCGCCAATACTTCACATATCTGTGGTAGTTCGGCTACATAACGTATAACGTGAGATATATCTGGATTCTCTGGTTTAGTTTAGGGGTTAGAAATTATAATGCACTTAGAATGGGTTATGATTTGATTTGTTTGACGAATCATTATATAAATTTGATGAGTAGTTAAATTAATAGCTAGAAATTATGATGTATTTCTGCCAGAGCCCGGAACTGATGGAATAAACTAGGTGCATCAAAACATATTTTTTCGGCAACCGTCCGGGAAGTACCCACTTCCCGGACGCTTTTTCTTTGAGAAAGTAGCATTTCCCGGCCTAGGCCGGAAAGTACGTACTTCCCGGCCTAGGCCGGAAAAACACGTCGTTGTTGTCATTGTTATGATCATCACAATAGCAACGAAATAACGGATGACAGTTCTGTTCTGTTTAATTCAAATATGAATCAAAATCAATAAAGAGATGTGTCATCTCATTGATTTGTAATTCTTCACTGTTGCCGAAAAAATATTGTACGTAACACGCCCGGAAATAGTTTTTTTGGACTCACAGACTTCCAGGACTCGCCTCCGGCTCGTCCTAGAATCTTGTCTATTCGTCCAAAAAAAACCTATTTTCCGGACTTGTTACGTAAATTACTATTATAGGACGAGATATCACTATTGTCAATTTATTCAGAGATTGAGATTGTACCAACTTTCACCTCTGTGAAGTTAAAAGACCGTTTCCAGCAGACCGTTTGCCGGAAATACACGAACGCACGGACCAGTGGCGTACGATCGAATTTATTTTTATCGGAAAATATTGATCCCATCATCATGAAAATTCAGACGAGGGTTCGGTATGATGATTTGATCATAACACAAGAAGATTATAGAATTCCTATGGATTCACGACCCAATTTTCTCCACCCTTATAATGGGAAAATTTCTATCTCGAGAACTATCCGCCGGAGCACATACAGATTTTGGTGGTAGATTCCTTATGCCTAGACAAACATTTGACGAAAAAATGATGGACTTCCCGTGGGATTCAGGGGTTGAATTCGCAACCCTTCAACTTCAAAAATTTCTATCTCGGGAACTATTCGCCGGAGCACATACAGATTTTGGTGGTAGATTCCTTATGCCCAGAAGAACATTTGACAAGAAAATGATGGACTTCCCGTGGGATTCAGGGGTTGAATTCGCAACCCTTAAACTTCAAAAATTTCTATCTCGGAAACTATTCGCCGGAGCACATACAGATTTTGGTGGTAGATTCCTTATGCCCAGACGAACATTTGACAAGAAAATGATGGACTTCCCGTGGGATTCAGGGGTTGAATTCGCAACCCTCAAACTTCAAAAATTTCTATCTCGGGAACTATTCGCCGGAGCACATACAGATTTTGGTGGTAGATTCCTTATGCCCAGACGAACATTTGACAAGAAAATGATGGACTTCCCGTGGGATTCAGGGGTTGAATTCGCAACCCTTAAACTTCAAAAATTTCTATCTCGGGAACTATTCGCCGGAGCACATACAGATTTTGGTGGTAGATTCCTTATGCCCAGACGAACATTTGACAAGAAAATGATGGACTTCCCGTGGGATTCAGGGGTTGAATTCGCAACCCTTAAACTTCAAAAATTTCTATCTCGGGAACTATTCGCCGGAGCACATACAGATTTTGGTGGTAGATTCCTTATGCCCAGACAAACATTTGACGAAAAAATGATGGACTTCCCGTGGGATTCAGGGGTTGAATTCGCAACCCTTAAACTTCAAAAATTTCTATCTCGGGAACTATTCGCCGGAGCACATACAGATTTTGGTGGTAGATTCCTTATGCCCAGACGAACATTTGACAAGAAAATGATGGACTTCCCGTGGGATTCAGGGGTTGAATTCGCAACCCTTAAACTTCAAAAATTTCTATCTCGGGAACTATTCGCCGGAGCACATACAGATTTTGGTGGTAGATTCCTTATGCCCAGACGAACATTTGACAAGAAAATGATGGACTTCCCGTGGGATTCAGGGGTTGAATTCGCAACCCTTAAACTTCAAAAATTTCTATCTCGGGAACTATTCGCCGGAGCACATACAGATTTTGGTGGTAGATTCCTTATGCCCAGACGAACATTTGACAAGAAAATGATGGACTTCCCGTGGGATTCAGGGGTTGAATTCGCAACCCTTAAACTTCAAAAATTTCTATCTCGGGAACTATTCGCCGGAGCACATACAGATTTTGGTGGTAGATTCCTTATGCCCAGACAAACATTTGACGAAAAAATGATGGACTTCCCGTGGGATTCAGGGGTTGAATTCGCAACCCTTAAACTTCAAAAATTTCTATCTCGGGAACTATTCGCCGGAGCACATACAGATTTTGGTGGTAGATTCCTTATGCCCAGACGAACATTTGACAAGAAAATGATGGACTTCCCGTGGGATTCAGGGGTTGAATTCGCAACCCTTAAACTTCAAAAATTTCTATCTCGGAAACTATTCGCCGGAGCACATACAGATTTTGGTGGTAGATTCCTTATGCCCAGACGAACATTTGACAAGAAAATGATGGACTTCCCGTGGGATTCAGGGGTTGAATTCGCAACCCTTAAACTTCAAAAATTTCTATCTCGGGAACGATTCGCCGGAGCACATACAGATTTTGGTGGTAGATTCCTTACGCCCAGACGAACATTTGACAAGAAAATGATGGACTTCCCGTGGGATTCAGGGGTTGAATTCGCAACCCTTAAACTTCAAAAATTTCTATCTCGGGAACTATTCGCCGGAGCACATACAGATTTTGGTGGTAGATTCCTTATGCCCAGACAAACATTTGACGAAAAAATGATGGACTTCCCGTGGGATTCAGGGGTTGAATTCGCAACCCTTAAACTTCAAAAATTTCTATCTCGGGAACTATTCGCCGGAGCACATACAGATTTTGGTGGTAGATTCCTTATGCCCAGAAGAACATTTGACAAGAAAATGATGGACTTCCCGTGGGATTCAGGGGTTGAATTCGCAACCCTTAAACTTCAAAAATTTCTATCTCGGAAACTATTCGCCGGAGCACATACAGATTTTGGTGGTAGATTCCTTATGCCCAGACGAACATTTGACAAGAAAATGATGGACTTCCCGTGGGATTCAGGGGTTGAATTCGCAACCCTTAAACTTCAAAAATTTCTATCTCGGGAACTATTCGCCGGAGCACATACAGATTTTGGTGGTAGATTCCTTATGCCCAGACGAACATTTGACAAGAAAATGATGGACTTCCCGTGGGATTCAGGGGTTGAATTCGCAACCCTTAAACTTCAAAAATTTCTATCTCGGGAACTATTCGCCGGAGCACATACAGATTTTGGTGGTAGATTCCTTATGCCCAGACGAACATTTGACAAGAAAATGATGGACTTCCCGTGGGATTCAGGGGTTGAATTCGCAACCCTTAAACTTCAAAAATTTCTATCTCGGGAACTATTCGCCGGAGCACATACAGATTTTGGTGGTAGATTCCTTATGCCCAGACAAACATTTGACGAAAAAATGATGGACTTCCCGTGGGATTCAGGGGTTGAATTCGCAACCCTTAAACTTCAAAAATTTCTATCTCGGGAACTATTCGCCGGAGCACATACAGATTTTGGTGGTAGATTCCTTATGCCCAGACGAACATTTGACAAGAAAATGATGGACTTCCCGTGGGATTCAGGGGTTGAATTCGCAACCCTTAAACTTCAAAAATTTCTATCTCGGGAACTATTCGCCGGAGCACATACAGATTTTGGTGGTAGATTCCTTATGCCCAGAAGAACATTTGACAAGAAAATGATGGACTTCCCGTGGGATTCAGGGGTTGAATTCGCAACCCTCACATTTAAAATATTCCTATCTCGAGAACTGTTCGCCGGAGCACATACAGATTTTGGTGGTAGATTCCTTATGCCCAGACGAACATTTGACAGGAAAATGATGGACTTCCCGTGGGATTCAGGGGATGAATTCGCAACCCTTAAACTTTAATAAAAATTTCTATCTCGGGAACTATTCGCCGGAGCACATACAGATTCTGGTGGTAGATTCCTTATGTCCAGACAAACATTTGACGAAAAAATGATGGACTTCCCGTGGGATTCAGGGGTTGAATTCGCAACCCGTTCCCGAGATAGAAATTTTTAAACTTTAAGGGTTGCGAATTCAACCCCTGAATCCCATGGGAAGTCCATCATTTTTTCGTCAAATGTTTGTCTAGGCATAAGGAATCTACCACCAAAATCTGTATGTGCTCCGGCGAATAGTTCCCGAAATAGGAATATTTGAAGTTTAAGGGTTGCGAATTCAACCCCTGAATCCCACGGGAAGTCCATCATTTTTTCGTCAAATGTTTGTCTAGGCATAAGGAATCTACCACCAAAATCTGTATGTGCTCCGGCGAATAGTTTCCGAGATAGAAATTTTTGAAGTTTAAGGGTTGCGAATTCAACCCCTGAATCCCACGGGAAGTCCATCATTTTTTCGTCAAATGTTTGTCTAGGCATAAGGAATCTACCACCAAAATCTGTATGTGCTCCGGCGAATAGTTCCCGAGATAGAAATTTTTGAAGTTTAAGGGTTGCGAATTCAACCCCTGAATCTCACGGGAAGTCCATCATTTTTTCGTCAAATGTTTGTCTGGGCATAAGGAATCTACCACCAAAATCTGTATGTGCTCCGGCGAATAGTTCCCGAGATAGAAATTTTTGAAGTTTAAGGGTTGCGAATTCAACCCCTGAATCCCACGGGAAGTCCATCATTTTTTCTTCAAATGTTTTTCTCGGCATAAGGAATCTACCACCAAAATCTGTATGTGCTCCGGCGAATAGTTTCCGAGATAGAAATTTTTGAAGTTTAAGGGTTGCGAATTCAACCCCTGAATCCCACGGGAAGTCCATCATTTTTTCGTCAAATGTTTGTCTAGGCATAAGGAATCTACCACCAAAATCTGTATGTGCTCCGGCGAATAGTTCCCGAGATAGAAATTTTTGAAGTTTAAGGGTTGCGAATTCAACCCCTGAATCCCACGGGAAGTCCATCATTTTCTTGTCAAATGTTCGTCTGGGCATAAGGAATCTACCACCAAAATCTGTATGTGCTCCGGCGAATAGTTCCCGAGATAGAAATTTTTGAAGTTTAAGGGTTGCGAATTCAACCCCTGAATCCCACGGGAAGTCCATCATTTTCTTGTCAAATGTTCGTCTGGGCATAAGGAATCTACCACCAAAATCTGTATGTGCTCCGGCGAATAGTTCCCGAGATAGAAATTTTTGAAGTTTAAGGGTTGCGAATTCAACCCCTGAATCCCACGGGAAGTCTATCATTTTCTTGTCAAATGTTCTTCTGGGCATAAGGAATCTACCACCAAAATCTGTATGTGCTCCGGCGAATAGTTCCCGAGATAGAAATTCCTGAAGTTTAAGGGTTGCGAATTCAACCTCTGAATCCCACGGGAAGTCCATCATTTTTTCGTCAAATGTTTGTCTGGGCATAAGGAATCTACCACCAAAATCTGTATGTGCTCCGGCGAATAGTTCCCGAGATAGAAATTTTTGAAGTTTAAGGGTTGCGAATTCAACCCCTGAATCCCACGGGAAGTCCATCATTTTCTTGTCAAATGTTCGTCTGGGCATAAGGAATCTACCACCAAAATCTGTATGTGCTCCGGCGAATAGTTCCCGAGATAGAAATTTTTGAAGTTTAAGGGTTGCGAATTCAACCCTTGAATCCCACGGGAAGTCCATCATTTTCTTGTCAAATGTTCTTCTGGGCATAAGGAATCTACCACCAAAATCTGTATGTGCTCCGGCGAATAGTTCCCGAGATAGAAATTTTTGAAGTTTAAGGGTTGCGAATTCAACCCCTGAATCCCACGGGAAGTCCATCATTTTCTTGTCAAATGTTCGTCTGGGCATAAGGAATCTACCACCAAAATCTGTATGTGCTCCGGCGAATAGTTCCCGAGATAGAAATTTTTGAAGTTTAAGGGTTGCGAATTCAACCCCTGAATCCCACGGGAAGTCCATCATTTTCTTGTCAAATGTTCGTCTGGGCATAAGGAATCTACCACCAAAATCTGTATGTGCTCCGGCGAATAGTTCCCGAGATAGAAATTTTTGAAGTTTAAGGGTTGCGAATTCAACCCCTGAATCCCACGGGAAGTCCATCATTTTCTTGTCAAATGTTCGTCTGGGCATAAGGAATCTACCACCAAAATCTGTATGTGCTCCGGCGAATAGTTCCCGAGATAGAAATTTTTGAAGTTTAAGGGTTGCGAATTCAACCCCTGAATCCCACGGGAAGTCCATCATTTTTTCGTCAAATGTTTGTCTGGGCATAAGGAATCTACCACCAAAATCTGTATGTGCTCCGGCGAATAGTTCCCGAGATAGAAATTTTTGAAGTTTAAGGGTTGCGAATTCAACCCCTGAATCCCACGGGAAGTCCATCATTTTCTTGTCAAATGTTCGTCTGGGCATAAGGAATCTACCACCAAAATCTGTATGTGCTCCGGCGAATAGTTCCCGAGATAGAAATTTTTGAAGTTTAAGGGTTGCGAATTCAACCCCTGAATCCCACGGGAAGTCCATCATTTTCTTGTCAAATGTTCGTCTGGGCATAAGGAATCTACCACCAAAATCTGTATGTGCTCCGGCGAATAGTTCCCGAGATAGAAATTTTTGAAGTTTGAGGGTTGCGAATTCAACCCCTGAATCCCACGGGAAGTCCATCATTTTCTTGTCAAATGTTCGTCTGGGCATAAGGAATCTACCACCAAAATCTGTATGTGCTCCGGCGAATAGTTCCCGAGATAGAAATTTTTGAAGTTGAAGGGTTGCGAATTCAACCCCTGAATCCCACGGGAAGTCCATCATTTTTTCGTCAAATGTTTGTCTAGGCATAAGGAATCTACCACCAAAATCTGTATGTGCTCCGGCGGATAGTTCTCGAGATAGAAATTTTCCCATTATAAGGGTGGAGAAAATTGGGTCGTGAATCCATAGGAATTCTATAATCTTCTTGTGTTATGATCAAATCATCATACCGAACCCTCGTCTGAATTTTCATGATGATGGGATCAATATTTTCCGATAAAAATAAATTCGATCGTACGCCACTGGTCCGTGCGTTCGTGTATTTCCGGCAAACGGTCTGCTGGAAACGGTCTTTTAACTTCACAGAGGTCCAACTTTCAATATTGAAGAAAATGAGTAGAACGAACACATAGGTCAAAAGATCTCTCTTTGAAGCAAATCACTACTGATAGATGGTAAAGTAAGCAAATGTTGAAATTTTATATGACAAATATGAATATTCGATAAACATTCCGGCAACATTGTTAACATTTAATTCGATTACAGAATATTGATACATCTTCGATTCGGTGATCTTTAGAATGCAGTGGGGTATTGAGGTAATTCTCGAGATTTATGATTTTCTCGTCAAATTTAATGGGATTTAATTAGGAATAACTTGAGAACGACGCGTTTTATTGAAAAAACTTAGGAATAACTTTATTTTCTAAACCTATTGCTTTTTTCGAAAAAAGGAAACATTCTTCTTTTTCGCGTGGTTTTATAGTATTTTTGTGTGGATTTATAAGTTGGCTACGCTGTAACTTCCATACCGGGAGGAATATTGGAAAAGTTCTGATGTGAGAATATGCATCATGATAGGAATGACTACTTCACCAAAATTCAGTTCATTCGAAATAACGGTTCCGAAGATATGAACAGAAAAGCGTTTTTTTCATGGATTTTCGACACCCTGTATCTTTTAAACGGAACCGAATTTTGAAAAATGGTATGGGAAAAAAGTGTTTCGTTTGATGAGAGGAATCTACAGTCAAAATATATGTACAAGTCAAAGACTCACCCTGTATATAAACTTTTTCGAATTATTTAAATTTAATGCTTTGTATCTGGAGACTTCGGTTTGAAGTGTGATAAAATTGTTGAAGTTCTATTATGAAAACCATTCACACTTCAAGATGAACTTTAAAATTTGAAGTTTCACTCCAGATTGCTAAGGAAGGAACTGTTTATGATATCCATATTCCATACCCTAGTTCCTGCGTTTAATGACTGAACGTAATCACATACATATTTGACTCCCGTCGATTTTTAATTTCAAGAGCAACTATCGTATGCTTTTTGAAATTGATATTTCTCATCCCCTACGCCCCACCCCCCTCTACTTTATTTTTCAAATGGGAATAATATGGATTGTGATACATGAAATGAAAAGTAATTTGATTACCTACTCAACGGTGCTAATGAAAGAAAAATTAATTGTGCCGTTTTTTTGAACATTAGAAAATAATCAATTGGGTATCGTTACGTACTCGATTTTTGAAATCGATAAGAATCCTATTCAAGGATGGAAAATAATTTTTTTTACAACCGGGCCTAAGTGACTACTTTCGCGCGTTGTTTCCGATTCGGAAAGTAAATATTTGTTGAATTTGTGAATAATGATAACTTCAACATAAAATCTCTCAATCTACTTAAGTTTAGTTAAATATTTCAAATTATGCATGCATCCATGTCAAACTAATTATTAATGCCGATTTCCGTTTGAAAATTATTGCATTTTCAAAGAGAATTTGACATCCTTCAAAAATTATGACTGGCATACGTGCTAGGAGCATAGAATAACTGGAGAGAAGGCTCCCCTACGAAAATGAACTGCCAAAAACGTCCGAACTTGTCAGTTCGCCGCAAGGTCACGAGATGGCGACAAAGTCGTTCGTTGGTACAACATGGCTATCCTTAATAAAATTATCTTTAATGGTTATTAGTTGTTATTACTTATCAGGTCCCATTTATTACTATATCATAATATATATTCTTCGAAAGAAAGCAATACATACTTTTTTTCGTAAATCCGACAATATAAGGCATAAAGTACGTGTAAAGAAATGGCTACAAGGATCAGATTGAATATAGGAAGAAAAATCTGTTTCCCGCTCCGAATCTAAGTGTTAGCAGAGGGAATGTAAACGGGGTACCATACAATCCTGCGTATGATACACGAGAACAGATAAAACCTCAGTCTTCCCGTATAATAATAGTAATACTCACCTGAATGTTCGCTTTTTCCGATAAGGATATTGTTTTGACAAATTTATTACCGATCACAGACTTCCCATATAATTGCGCATAAAAAGTTGACTAGAATAAAGCCATGATATGTCATCAATATTGTCTATGTTATGATTTATGGCCATTTTCAATTAAAAAGAAGCATAAATGTTTCATTAACAATGATAGCCACATTATATTCTTCGCAATGTAGCGCCATAGAACAAGATATCTGACATGTTTCTGAATAAACGATCTCAGCGTTATCTATCGGGCGTCACACGAAACTCTAACTTCCGCCGATATTGGCAGTTCAAAATGATCTGTCGAGCGTATGAAGCCTTCCTTCCAGTTATTCTATGCTCCTAGATACGTGGATCTGTGTATTTATTTCTTTGTTATGGTCTATGATTTTCCATAGAAACCCGTTAATCAATATGTAGAAACGAATATTCGCCAAAGTTGTAAGTTGTGTAAAAGTTTTTTTTTTTTATAATACGGTTGTAGAAAAAATATTGTTCCTATCTCGAGCAGAAGAATCTTTCCCGCCCTTGATTGCTTGCCCGAACACCGCTCCGCGTCGTTCGGGCAACGGCAATCTCGTGCGGGAAAGTACAACTTTCCGCACTAGATAGGAAAATAACTATTAATGTATTGAATGTTGGAATTGAGCACCCTATAGACTGCTTGAATATGTGCAAGCCGTTCTTTGAAGCTCCTCAATGAATAATTATTCAACGCAGCAACAGGTATTCTTCCGACTTCCCTCTGAAGTTTAAGTCGCAGGTCTTCCAAATTATTTGGCCGATTTTGGTAAATGGTACTGTTCAGATGGCCCCACAGAAATAGTCGAGATTGTTCAAATTTGGAAATCGGCCATTAAACTACCAATCCATTTCTCAGGGAATGGCCAATAAGATGCCTCCTCACTTCAATTCCATAAAGGCGCACCATTTTGTTGGAACCAAATATTGTCAGCTACTTATCGACCATTCACACCGGGAAAAAGATCAATGACTGCAGGAAAAAATTGATTCCTCAGTAACTCTAGATAAAGAGTCACCAGTCAAATTTCCTTCTTTAAAAAAGTTCCAATATTATGGTGGCCAATTGTACCTAAACACACATTTAATTTTTCGGGATGTTGGGTGTGAACCTCGGTGTGAACTGTCTTCTCCCAATGAGGATTTGTTGTGGACCAGAAGCGACAATTATGTCGATGTCGATTCAAATAAATCGTAGCTTCATCCGTAAAAAGGATTCTCGATGAAAAGTATCATCCTTATTGCATCTCTCCTGCATTACTTCTCAAAACTGCGCTCGTCGGTCGAAATCGTCATCAGATAATTCTTGTGTGCTTTGAATCCTGTATGGGTCAAACTTAGTTTTTCTAAGAAGATTACCCCTGACTGCTTACTCACATCGAATTCATCGGCCAGTTTTCGTGGAGATTGTCTCTGATTATCATCTATGGAAAGTAATATATCAAGGGCCTTATTGCCACATGTCGTAGTTGAATGTCTTCCAGATTTTGGGCAGTTTTTAACATTTCCAGTTTGTTCGAAATATTTAGCCACCCTGCGAAGAGTAGTTTTGCATATAGGATTTCTGTATTGACAACGCTCATTATCGCTTGCGATCCCCATGTCCCAGAAATATCAAGATTTCTATTCGCTGCTTTCCACTCAATTGATTCATACCGAATGGAATATTCTCGGGAAATATGATAGATTGATCACTTTGTTTCGAGAACACCTTCATGTGTGTGGAACCACAACTCCATCCTTATCTGTTTATTGTTTTATTTGCGATCTGTTACATTAATTCGCAGGTGTTTTTAACTTGTGTATGTGTATACATAGGTAAAATATTATTTTCGTTCACATATTTGAATCTCCAATGCGATATGTCACAAGCAATATTCTTCTAATAGAAAAAACTTGTTGAGGGTTGAGGGTATAAACCCTCAACTTCAAAACTGCATGCATTTCTCGAACTTCGAGAATAGAAATCGCCGGGGTGGAGGATAGAGAGGGAGAAATCAACTTGATTGATTTTGCAATCAAATGACTATCGACCGCAGTCTTCCAGCCACGGGTGGAGGATATTTCTCAATATTCATTATTTCAAGAATAAGAACCTGACACCAATCACAAATTGTGTCACACCATCCAATGTGCAATCTAATGTTCTTTTATTTGATATATCACAATGGATTGTGATTTATATGGATATAAATTCATTCCTATTTGAAAAAAACAGTAGAGGGGTGTGGAGTGTAAATTCAAAAAAGCTTAGGGAGATGGATTCGTGGATAAGTTGGGATTAAATTTCTGAAGTGTAGAGGGGGCTGAAGAGTGCATCAAGAAATTCAGTTCTTTTCCCGGCCGTTTTCAACATCAAACGCGATACAAAGGGAAAGTCATTGTGGCAAGCTTCGTAACAAAGAAGTTATGCACTCTGGATAACCACTGAACTGCCTTAATGTGAAAGATGTGTCTACCTTGAAGACCCTCATATTTATCACTGCAAATTGAAAGTGCGATGGAAGGCTTTTACACGGTCGCTATTCCTGATGTTCCATGAAGATTGATGACTGCCGACTGGGGGACGAACTTGTTTCATTTTACGGATAAAGCCGCTTCACTCAGATATAAGTCTTTTGCATGTGGCGAGAGGTGACCAGTCAATTCGTAGTGAAAAAATTTTCATTTCCAGGATTTCTTATTTTTCTTGATATGACGTTTAAGGTCGGAAATATTTCTTTCATAGACCTTAAACCTTAAAGGAATTATTTTTGATCGGTATTCAGACGAATTTTGAATACCCGAAAATGTTTTCACTTCGAGCGGAAGTCGAACCACGAATCTTCGGATTTCCGGCCGCTGTGCTACCATTTACACCACCGAAGGTACTCATATTTTCGAAATTCGATGTTAATGATGCTACTTAGACCAAGATGTGAGAGATGGTGAGAGAAAGTTAATGGGGGGAGGGGTTTATTTTTGATTGACAATTTATGTTGAAGTTATGCCTTATTATTGAAAAATTGGTATGAAATCTTTGTGCATGTTTATTTATTACCATTATGTATTGACGTTTTTGAGCACTCGTTTAACTGAGAGCTATATTTCATTTCCTACGAATTCAATTTCAATTATGTCCCACCATATCCAATTTGCTTAGTTTTTCTGTTTCATAGCTTCACTGTGAATTAACAGTTCAGTTAACACAATTTCCTAACGAGGGGAACAAACACCTTCTCATACTGTACAATTTATCGAACAACAGATAAGATAGTATATTATTCAACGACCATATTTTGGTCTATTATTCACGCGGATGGGGTACACCAGACGAGACGAAGTAGAGTTTGGTGAAGTGAATAATTGCCATAATATGCTAGGCTAGCAGGATATTCATCTGACTTTCATAGAATTGTCTGCACAGAAGAACTTCACAAGTGATTCATGAATATCGTGCTTGGATAAACCAGATGGATTATAAAAACACTTTCTTCGATAGTCGTGGGCAAAAACCTGTCCATGACTATCGAATAGTTATTATAATCTTTCCGTTTCATCTTCATATCTAATAAAACCAATATGGCTCGTATGCCTGCTATTCAAAATCACAAAGTGAAGCCAAATCTTGGATAACGATTGACTTATACCATTGAGTTTAAATATTTAATATTTTAATATTATTAATACTCAATGGTCATACGAATGCGTCAACTATAAATTCGAAAAATGCGGGAAATTCGAGAATGAAAATATGCCACCGAAATATTTTCAATTCAGTTCGAAAATATGATTAGGAATCAACAATGACATTCAGGAGTTGAAGAAACCAGGTTGAAAAATTTCACATGAAATTTGTAGGTTGTGATCGCAAATTCACATATCATATTAGTAAGTCATCCGTTTCAGGACATAACTCAATGTGTCAGAGTGAGATAGAAATTATGTTGATTCTTAACATTAGGTAAGTACTGCACACGCGAAGATCTGGATTCTTACAAAGCCCTGCTTATGGAGGAACCATTGAATCTGCAGTTGCAGTCCACGAATATTTCCTGATTACATTTCAGGACTGTGATTATTTATTTGATGCAATTCGTGTGAAAACCAACCTTTGGTTATCATAAGGATCAAATAGTACCCCTGTGGATAGAAACCTGATTAAATTATTCTTCAAAGTACATAATACAGGGTGCGGCACGGAGGATGGATGGTTTTAAAAAAATAATAAAAGCGTTAATTTTTACTCAAAAACACATTTATTGACGGAATCAGATTCTCAAGGAAATAGCATTTGAGACAGTCAAGTGTGGAAAATCACATCAGGCATGTGGTGGCCGAAATCGGTGATGCAGTGCTGGAGGCGCTCTTGGAAGTTCGCGTAGACTCTCTCCAACATCGCTCTCTCAACTTGGGCAACTTCCACGCGAATAGCCCTTTTCAATTCGTCCAGAGTTCCGGGCTTGGTCTCGTATACTCTAGCCTTGAGGTGTCCCCATAAGAAAAAATCGCATATGGATAAATCTGGGGACCGGGGAGGCCAATGAACATCGCCAAACCTGGAAATAAGGCGACCAGGGAAGAGAGGGCGAATAACGTCCATTGATGCTCTGGCTGTGTGGGCGGTCGCCCCATCCTGTTGGAACCACACACGTCGGATTGGAACACGTTGCCGTCGTAATTCGGGGATAAAGAAGTTGTTGATCATTTCGACGTACCGCTCTGAGTTCACGGTAACAGCACGACCATTAACGTCTTCGAAGAAGTAAGGGCGAAAACACGATGCTCCACCGTCCAAGGCTACATGACGACAACTGGTAAATAAATGCTAGGAACACACGAGTCTAACGGCACCTTCCCCACTTCTCTCGTCCTCAGTGGGGGAAAGTTATGCCCATCTGAAAAACGTCCGCCCTCCGTGCCGCACCTTGTATATCATTTAACAGTTGACTCGCAACGCGAATGTAGATCTTCGCAGCATTCTCCGAACGGTATCGCTGTTTTATCCTACGTCAAAGGGTTTGTTGAGAGCGCTTACCTAAATGCGAACATCTTGAGAGAATGTGGGTGCAGGGATGCGTTTTGACGAGAATATTACTGCTCTAAATAACGCTCTGAAATTACGGCTTGGTTGGCGGACGAGTGTTAGAGCTCTTCAGCTCCCTTGATCCATACATGACAAGACAACAAATGTTTCGCATAAAGGTGTCAGTAGGCGACTGAAATTGATGTCTATAAAGTTAGCAGTGCCACTTGCGAGAAAATTAATGAAACCTATTGCATTAATTGTCGAGAATTTGTCGTGAAAGAAAAAAATTTGTCGCGTCCTTAGTTTTTTTTTTCTACGGGGTGGCTTTGCTAACTTAACGTTAAGTTGGCAGAACCACTTTCTCAATATCTACCAAATATCACGAAAATGGTTACAAATAATTGTCGAGTAATTGTCCATAAGAAGTAAAAAAAAAAAACACAAAAAATCCATTCCTTCTTGTTTATTTTACGTCTTTTTTTCCGCGAGTTCTAGATATTTCTGGAATTATCGCATTTTTGGCAACAACTCATTCGTTATTGGCCCCTTTTCTATTGCATTAGTTATTGTCGAATACCTGCCTCGAATTAGTCGTGAAAGAAAAAAAATTGTCGCGCCCTTCGTTTTTTTTTCTACTAGGTGGCTTTGCTAACTTCATATTAATTTAGCAAATAATCGTTGAATATCATCACGATGATCATAAAAGATTGTCTTGTAATTGTCGATGTTCAAATAAAGTAAAAAAAACACAAAAAATTTAATCTTTCTAGCAATTTCCACTCCATTTTCTCGCGATTTGCCTATATTTCTGAAAATATCGCATTTTTGGCAACAGCGCATTTGTTATTGATTTTTATTCGATTGCATCAATCGCGTGAAATAAACTGAATGGAATGGATTTTTGTGTTTTTTTTTTTCATTTCATATGGACTTCGACAATTATTTATAACCAATTTCATGATATTTGGTCGCTATTGAGAAAGTGGTTCTGATGCTTAGGTACTTTACGTTAAGTTAGCAAAGCCACCCCGTAGAAAAAAAATTAAGGACGCGACAGTTTCTTTTCTTTCACGACAGATTCGGGACAGGTATTCGACAATTGATGCAATCGAATAAAAGTCAATAAGGAATGCTCTGTTACCAAAAATGAGATATTTTCAGAAATATGGGGAAATTGCTAGAAAGATTGAATTTTGGGTTTTTTACTTTATTTGAACATCAACAATTACTCGACAATCATTTATGATCATCGTGATGATATTCGACCACTATTTGCTAAATATAAAGTTAGCAAAGTCACCTAGTAGAAAAAAAAAACGAAGGTCGGGACTATTTGTTTTCTTTCACGACATTCGGGACAGGTATTCGACAATTAATGCAATCGAGAAAGAGTCAATTACGAATGCGCTGTTGCCAAAAATGCGATAATTCCAGAAATATCTCAAACTCGCGGGAAAAAGACGTAAAATATACAAGAAGGAATGAATTTTTTGTGTTTTTTTTACTTCATATGGACTTCGACAATTACTCGACAATTATTTATAACCATTTTCATGATATTTGGTAGATATTGAGAAAGTGGTTCTGCTAACTTAACGTTAAGTTAGCAAAGCCACCTCGTAGAAAAAAATCAAGGACGCGACAATTTTTTTCTTTCACGACAAATGCGGGACAGGTATTCGACAATCAACGCAATAGAAAAAAAAAGTCAATAACGAATGCGCTGTTGCCAAAAATGCGATATTTTCAGAATTATAGGGAAATTGCTAGAAAGATTGAATTTTTTGTATTTTTTCACTTTATTTGAACATTGACAACTGCTCGACAATCTTTCATGATCATCGTGATGATATTCGACCACTACTTGCTGAATATTATAAAGTAAGCAAAGCCACCTAGTAGAAAAAAACGAAGGTCGCGACAATTTTTTTTCTTTCACGACAAATTCTATGCAGGTATTCGACAATGAATGCAATAGAAAAAGGGTCAATTACGTATGCGCTGTTGCCAAAAATGCGATAATTCCAGAAATATCTCAAACTCGCCGGAAAAAGACGTAAAATAAACAAGATTTTTTCGTGTTTTTTTTTACTTCATATGTACTTCGACAATTACTCGACAATTATTTATAACCATTTTCATGATATTTGGTGGATATTGAGAAAGTGGCTCTGCTAACTTAACGTTAAGTTTGCAAAGCCACCTCGTAGAAAAAAAACTAAGGACGCGACAATTTTTTTTTTTCACGACAAATTCTTGACAATTATTCGGCAATTAATGCAATAGGTTTCATTTATTTTCTCGCAAGTGGCACTGCTAACTTTATAGACATCTGAAATTGAGATCTTAGCGCTATATTGGTGAGAATCGGAGCTACTCTATTGGCCTTTCCAAAGAGGAATACCTCAACGCCATTTGCGAAAAGTGATCTAGGGTCCATGCGTACAGTTTCATACTATGGTTGAGTTATAGACATGTAAATAATATTAGTTGTATATTTCAATTGTTTTTTCCCAGACATTCCCTTACAAGTTATGTATATGGGAATACAAGTATTGAATAAGCTACCAAGAAAATTAAATATTGAGGACTTCAATAGTTTCAAGGAAGAAGTACACAATTTGTGAGGGATTTTGAACTTCTCAACCACATAATCTTTTCGCAAAAACGACATCGCTATAAAATCAGAGCTACTAGATAGCTACTTGCACAACAGACTTCAGATGGTATTCGTGGTGTTTCACAGGGATCCATACTGGGGCCATTGCTGTTTCTAATATATGTTCATGACTCACCAACAAATGTAACTTTCCACAGAGAAGTTCTTTCTGTTGACTACGCCTCCTTTCTTATATTAGTAAAACCGAGGGAGAACTTCACGAAAAATCACAGCTTGTCCTGAAACAAGCTTAGATATGCAAAATATAAAATCAAATTGAGAAATACCTCCCAAAGTCCTACAAATGCAAAACCTCTCGGAATATAATTCTAGATCGCGCTAGTAACGTTTCTGATAAATTTCATCCGGGTTTATCATTTATGAGATTGACTTCCCATTTTTTGATATATTCTTGTTGATAAGGCTGTGACTACCCTCAGAAGTCCTGTAAATGAAAAAAATTTCGGAATATGATTAAGAGGACACTAGCAACAGTTCTACCAAATTTAATCTAGGTTGAACATTTGATAACGACTTGCGATGTTTCGTTCCAAAATCTATCTATACTCTATACTATATATATATATATATATATATATATACAGGGTGAGTCTTTGACTTGTACATATATTTTAACTGTAGATTCTTGAGGCCAAAGGAAACCTTTTTTTCATTTTCCATTTTTCCGAATTCGGCTCTGTTAAAGAGATATAGCCATTTGAAAAAAAAAGTTGAGCTTAATGCGTGCCTGGATCAATTCTCTGCAAACACTTCAAAGTTCATATTTTTTGATTGAAATTGATGTGATTATTAGATATTCTGGGTGATACATATGAAAAATACTCAAGCACCAACCTTATTTGAATAAGAATGTTATAAACACGATATTTCCTAACAAAACACTTAGTTCTGTCCGATCATTTCGGCTGTATGAAAAGCTATATTTCTCACACCAAAATAAGTTCCTTCTTCGATTGTCCTGAAGATTAGTTTATAGACACTAATAATTTATTCATATTTCCTCGATATTCTAAAACGATCTCATAAAAATTGGTTTCTCACTAACCTATCCCAACTCCATTAACCAAAGTCATATGTTTCGGTGTCAATGACCTAACTATACCCATCCTCTGTGATATTCAACACAGAACATATTCAATTCACCCAGAGAACTCTAGAGAAGACGATGCCAGATTGCCGATTTTCTCTTCAAACAATGCGAACTCAAGAAAGCGCTACGTTCCCTTCAGATGGCCGTGGAATCCACGGCGTGGATGAAGCCATTGTAGCCGTGACGCAAGACCGTTGTTCTGTGCTCCAACCAGTCCAACCTAAAACTTTAGTCAGTGATCCCATAGACGAAGTTCACTCTTTATTTATTTACAGAGAATGAAGCAAACAGGCTTAGAATATAAAACAAATATTCTAAGCAAACAGGTGATGATTATGTAAATGACTTTCAGTGAATTGATGTGATAGTGTCGTTCTGGTGTCGAGTTATATTGTTTCGATAGATATTTTGCTGAAGGACCGGTAACAATGAATTTTAAATAGAAACTGCCTATTAGTGCCTATAAAATAATTTCATGCTTCTTAGAATTCAATTTTATGTCCCACGAATGTAGAATTTTATTATTACATATCTCTACATCAAACGTTTTTTCATCATAGAGATTTTAGTCTTGACAAAGTTGATAAACATCCTGACAACGTTGGTAACTTGTTGAGAGACCAGAGAAAAAAATTATTTTCGATGAGATTTAACCCAGGACTGCACTCAGAGAATTCTTGAAATTCATGATTTTTTCCTCTAATTCAATCTTATACAATTAGGAATAACTTGAGAACGACGCGTTTTATTGAAAAAATATAAGAATACTTTTGTTTTCTAAAATAATCAATTCTTTCGAAAACGTGAACCGTTCATCTTTTTTAAGTGGTTTCATAGTATTTTTGCGTGAATTTATAAGTCGACTATACTGTAACTTTTTTACCAGGAGAAATATGAAATAAGTTTCAATTGAGGAATATGCACCATGAATAGAGTAGACTATTAACCAAAATTCAGTTCATTCGAAATATCGGTTCCGCATATATGGAAAGAATAGTGTTAATTTCATGGATTTTTGACACCCTGTATCTTCCAAACGGAACCGAATTTTGAAAAATGGTATGGGAAAAAAGTGTTTCTTTTGATGGGAGGAATCTATAGTTAAAATATATGTACAAGTCAAAGACTCACCCTGTATATATATATATATATATATATATATATATATATATATATATATATATATATATATATATACTTTATGTAGATAAGAGAATTTGAGGGTGAATATTCGCGACGACAGATGTGATTGTGACTTCAGTCAGAGCTCTACATCCAGGTATGTTCAACCTTTATTTATGTTATTTGTACTTTGTTATATATTCATGGTCACTGACATTTATACTTTTAAACTGCTGTCGCTATAATGCCATACGATAAATAAAAAAATAAAAAAAAATAAATTTATGTAGATTATCTCAACTTCGTAAGTTGTATACATATTAATTTCATTCTAAATTCCTGATTATTAACATATTGTAGCGTCTCCTGAAGAAGGCTTAAATAAAGCCGAAAGCTCGAGAAAAGAGGAAAAAAGAGAGTTTCTTTTATTTCCGACTGCCAACCCAAATAAATTTAACCAATTTTGAATATACACAGTCGCTAAGTCTTGAATTATATATATATATATATATATATATATATATATATAAATCCTGGTGCTGATAGACGTCCAGTATAAATCCAGGCTTATAACGACCATCAGAAATAGGCGTTTTCTTGTGAATGTCATGAAGTATATAATAAAGAGTGCCGCTATGGGTTCAGTAACCGTACTCAGTTTTTCTCATACACCAATTTTTTTTTCAGTTGTTTCAGTGCTATCTCATACCCTTTCATCCTCGTTCAAGTTGACGACCGAAAGCATATAATGCGTACAATCTGCGTTTCTTAGACGTCCGACAGTGTTGCCTTTGAGCTTCTGCACGAATTCTATAGATCCAAATTCGCATATACATCCAACTGTATTAAATAAGTTCATTTGACGACCAAACGTTCTTATTTTATTACGCAGTTGGAAATATGTCTGCATCGTTTTTCTGATAGCTCAATTATTTCGAAGGACTTCAACCGATTTTTATATGGACGATATTCTACTCCGAAAATGAAAACGAAATACAGTGATGTAATTGTTACATTGAATTATCACTAATTCAGTTCTGAATGGTAAAGAACAAGGATTGTAAATAATCAACAGGTTGATTCAGAGTAGTCAGTTTGCAGACATAAACATTTTATGAAATGATTTGATATGTCTGTCAGTTTGCTCAGTTTATCAGTGACAAGCAGGCCGTCCCAGCTTCGCCCGAGTAGAAATTTGTTTCACGCGGCGCTTTCATCTTCAAAACTTCAACCTGCCATATCTTTTGATGTACTCGTTGTAATTGTATGATGTGAAGAGCAATTTTGTTCTAAATTAAATACTGGGGATAAATAACGTATTAGGTTGGATTAGGATCAATACCCAATTCATAAAAACACACTCCCAAATAGTGCATAATTTTGGAAAACATCTGATTACCATAAACAGGTAATAGCAGGTCAATCTTGAGAGATAGATACATGCTATCGCGGACTTTTTTGTAGAACTATTCAAGAGGTACATTTCCGTCATACATTGTATCCACGTAAGTCTTACGGTTTTTGCAGCGTACGTGAAAATAGCTGATTTTGGCTGATTTTTTTGTAATTATTGAAGTTATAGTAGGTATCCTTAATTTTTACCGGAGAAAAGTATAGCCTATGTCACTCAGGGATAATGTAGCTTTCAAAGGGTGAAAGAATTTTTGAAATCGGTCCAGTAGTTTTTGAGCCTATTCGTATCAAACAAACAAAAATACAAATCTTTCCTCTTTATAATATTAGTATAGATAGAAAACGATGGAAAAAAATCTTTTATGAAGAACCATATTTTCTAAGGGTGAAACTGCCTAAGAATAAAGCTTTTGCGTTCGAAATATTTCTCGAATTTGAAGTTTTTTTTCATTAATATTCTATTCCATACTTGAAATGATGCCTAATTTAATTATCAGTTAATCGAATTATTCATTTTCTGAGGAAATGGAAAAATTCCATCTGATTTTTTCGTTCTCGAAACCTTCATGAATCTCTATATTTTCATCAATGATTTATGTTTTGCGAATTTCTTGTCTTTATTTTTCATGAATATTTTCAATATTTTTTGATCATTTCCATATTGAAATAGAGTAACTCTGGCGGAAGAATTTCAACTCTGATGGTATTATATGATATTACTACCCTATTTTACTGTGCGTCCATGAAGTCTTGCACAAATTCGATTTGAATTCAGGTACATATAAACTTGCGAAAAAAAACTCTGACACACGTCAAACAAATTATCGCATGTGCACGTTTTTTGCTCACAGTGTGATCTATGAAGCCTGGGAGCGGTCCTAGTTTCTTATTTCAAAGGGGCATCCCATTTTTTTTCCATTTCAATTCTGAATTCATTTTGAAATTCTAAATATTATTGATATATTATGTTACCCTATTTCAAAATCAAAGGGAATTTTTGGATGTCAGTGATTGAATATTGTTATTAGGCGAGTATGAAACAATTATAATAATTTTTGAAACAAACATTTGAATACACGTTGAAACACGTATTTATCAAGATTCGCATTTTTTCATAAAGGGTTATCCATAAAACAGTAGGTCCACGTCCAGGCTTCATGGATCACCCAGTATGCGTGAAATCGGTCTTAAAAGATGCGCATTTCGGAAAATACCTTAACGTGTTCCAAAGGGTACTTCGGCCATCGTTTCAAAAATTAATATTATTGTTTCATACTCGCGTAATTACAATATTCAATCACCGATCTCTGGAAAACCATTCAATTTTGAAAAAGGCTGTATCAAAAATAATTGAGAATTTCAGAAAGAATGCAGAAATGAAATAATAAAAATTGAAATTTGAAATAAGACAGTAGGACCACGTCCAACCTTGATGAATCAATTTGTATGCATGAAATCGGTCTCAAAAAGTGCACATTTTGATACATAGCTTGATGTGTTTCAGCGTTTCGTTTAAAACCTCATACCTGAATTTTAATCCAACGAGTGCAAGACTTTATGGACGTACTCTATGTTATTATCATATGTGTGCACGATCATATACCAACACACACAACAACAACACTGAAACGATGTTATTAGATCTCCTCAATTCTATCCGTTTTCCCGCTAAAATTTCGCTTTTCTTCGGTCAATTCCGATTCAATCTGATAGGAATCGTCGTAAGGATTCAAATGATGCAATTTCATTTTGTTTCATTCATATGTTCTAGTTAGGGTTTAATTTTCAAATATAAGAACAGTTGGAATCACGTTCATGTTTTTAAAGAATACTTCACAGGGAGAGTCATCATAATAAATCAATTCATAATATCATTTAGGCATGTATATATGGACGTCCAAAAAGCGGCCTATGAAAATTCACACTAATGTAATGGACGCCGAAAAAGCTGACTCTGTACGGAGTATATACAATAGTCGGACCTGAATTCACTTATTCAAGATCTGGTGAATTGGAATCTAATTAATTTATGCGAAAACAAAACAGAATGTAGGGATGCAACTTCGTCAAATTCTGAAATATTTTTGAATGGTTAGATTGTTTTCTTGGATAAAGAAATAAAATTATATCTCAGTAGACACCAAACTCCATTCGGTGAAGATTCACATATTGATATGTAAATAATTATGAAATGTTATTGAAAAAATAATAACATACGCAAGTCAAACAATATTTTTTTGATCAATAAAAATAAGTAAATATTTATACAAGAGACTCTATAGATTCTTCGTGTTTTTGTAAAAACCCCACAAAGATTCAAATGAGTGATTTGCTGACCCTTTTGAATATCTTATTCGATTTCTATTAATTTCATGATGTACTACGATTATTTGAAGCATGGTGAAGTTTCAAAATAAATTTATTTCCTGAACACATAACCTACATCAATTTTATTCCGAAGAATGCAAATCCGAAAGAATTCGAATTTCTAATTTGAAATAATCCACTCCTTATAATTGATATTGTAGCCGTGTTTTTTCTTCGAATTTAAATACAATAATTTTGCACTTATCTCCTGAAACGTCAACTTGGTGGAATGATTGAATTAATGAATTCTGTCGAGGCAGCCCCCAACCTCAAATTTTGAGTAGGGAAGATAGGATGTGTGAGAATAACTCCTATGAAAATCGAAAATCGGATGAAATTTGATTAATTGATGGATGTTGATATTATATTGAGCACATGAAAATATTTTCTGATTTGTGATAAACCATGAATGTTTTCTTGAAATTATGATTATTATTTTTCTTTTAAACTATGGGTTCTCAGAAATTGCCGTTTAGATGAGAAATAGCCATCCCTAAGCGGGTTGGCTACCCATTTTGAATTTTTACTAGAGAGGGTTGGCCATGTTATACACCAATGAAACGCTCATCACTTCATCTCTTTGTACAATTGATCTCAAATTATATGCCACATGGCCACTCATTATTGAAAATTCGAGAGGGATAGCCACTCACTTCTTGAAGACAATTTCTAAGAAATTATAGTGGAAGAAATAATCAAAATTTCAAGAAAATGTGGATGTATTATCGCGGATCCAATACCCGAAAAAAGTACCAAAATGGAAAGCTGACGTCATAAGCTTTCATATGAAGTATTACACAACCTATCTTCTCTATTTAAAATTTGAGGTTTGGAGCCATTCAGTTTAGGGGGTGGCTATTTCACTAATGCTTCGGCGTTTTCAACGAATGTGGCAACTTAGCACGTGAAGTTTCAATTTCAAATAAAAAAAAATTATGTTTGCGTTGGATTCTGGAAAAAAATTATAATACAACTTCAATGAAATGAGCGAGAACATCTGTTCCCTGTTTTTCTTCGCAGAATTCAGCGCAATCATAAAAAAATAGGGTTCAACTTTGAAAAACAGAAGTAATGCCAAATTTCGATCACAGTTTCCGACACAAAATTTGAAACACCCTATGATCATATTTCCTTTCGACTGTGCACTGCTTTGATGTTAGGAGAACGATCTACGCTCAGGATGTTGATAACAAGAAAGATGAACATAATGATAACTTCGAATCATTTCCCTTTATTCTCGCTTTTTTTCGATATTTCAATGGCTTTAATTGAAATGTATTCAGCATCAAATACTCAATCATAACCGAAACGAAAAAATTAAAAAAAAAATTTTTGAACAAAGTTATTTTTACTCCTTGTATAACCGGGAGTGCTCACGATCCAAAAATATTGAAGCTCAGTAGGGAATTTCAAACGATACCACAATGCCAATTTTTAGATTCAAAATATGTCCAGACCCCCAGAAACGTCTGATAGGCACTTGAACTTGGAACATCCTGTATATTGCTGAATATCGATATTGCTTCAATAATTGAATAATGTAAATAAATTTAGAGAATCATTGATCTGTGTTCTTTGCTTTTATCGACGGTCATCGTGTACAGCACTTCATTTCAATTTCTGTGATGGATTTCATCCCCACACACTTAATATGCATAAAACTGACTGAAAATGATTTATATAGCAGATCAAACATTTTCAAAACGAAACAAAGAAAATAATACAGCATCATATATACAGAGTGTCCCAAGTTGGAGTGCCTATTAGACGTTCCTGGGGAACTGGAAATATTTGAAATAAGAAAATTGGCATGATATTGATTCAGAACATCTCAAATAACTCAGAAATTTCTGTATTTAGGAGCAAGATCATCTTAGAGCGCTATCATTAGATATTTTTCTTCGTAGAATCGAACGCAATCTTAAAAAAATAGGGTTCTGATTTGAAACACCCTGTGATGATATTCATGACATTCAAAAGTTGCATGACTTTTCCACATGCTTCTACTTTGACGTGGTGAGAACGGTTTACACTCGGCATGTTTGAAACAAGAAAAATTAACATAATACTACTGACTATGAACATTTGACATCCTTTCAGGTTTTGTTTCGATATTTTGAAAACCATTTGAATGGTTTTTACTAGAAATTTATCTATCCAGCATTGAATACTCAATCATATCAGAAAAGTAAAAATAAAAAAAAAATTACAACAAATTTATTTTCACTCCTTGTATAACCGGAGGTGCCCAGGCTCCAAAAATATTTTAGGTCTGTAGAGAATTTCGAATATCATAATGCCAATTTTCAGATTTCAAATATGTCCAGTTCTCCAGAAACGTCTAATAGGCACTCGAACTTGGGACACCCTGTATTTTGGGTGTAATGAACACGAATTCAATCAATAAATCCACATACTATGATCCCATTTCCTTCCCAAAGTTTATCACACGGCGATACTCGGATAGACTATTTTCATAGGTACATATTCACAAATGCAGCACCAAACAGTTCATCGAGAAGCGAGGTCGCGTTTTTTTCCGTTAACAGAGTATAACGGACGTCCATTAATCGCACTGTATAGGAATTATTATAAGACTATGTTGCCAAACCTCATGTCCTCAAATGCTCTCAATATGAAATAGGGAAGATGTATACAGGGTCTTTCACGAGGAACCTCACCCATATTTATACGGGAAACTACTGAACGTATTTTCATGAAATTCAGCACTTATAAGTATTTCACGATGCTGATGAAATCTAAAATATTTTCAAGGCATGAGCACCTCCGGTTTTTCCGGAAATGACGTCAACTTCCGTTTTTCAAATTAGAACACCATTTTTTTATTGCAGAAATAGATTCCTTAGAAAATTTCAAGTTATTTTGATGTAACATTTTTCAGTTTTGGTTGGAAAATTCTCTCTGAGCGGGAAAATTCGAAAAAAAAAAATCGAAAATAGAGCTCCGCTGAAACAAGAATAACTTCGAGGTTTTTGAATGGAAAATTATCATTTTTGGGATTTTTCAAGATGTAAGATTCATGTATCCACTTTAAAAATCGAAATTGCGATTCATGATACAGGAGGTGCAAAAATCGCTTTCAAAGTTAGGGATAACAAAATCGTGAAAAATCAATTTTTTCAAATTAGAACCCCATTTTTTTATGGCAGATATTGAATCTACGTTAAAAAATAATGTGAGTGTATGCATCACACCCTTGCCCTAAAGTGGATATTTTCTGAGTTATTCACAAAAAACTGTTTTTCGTCTTGAATTTTCAGCTATTTCTTTTCCCTTCACGCCAAAAAGATGAAATTTTCAGGAACTGTTACTTAAACCATGTTTTAGATTTTACTACCCTAATATGCAAGACAAAAAAGTTACAGGTTGTTCCTAAATAGATGGCGAATTTGGATTCGAATTTGTATCGGAAACCTCTTTATTTCAACTAATCGGCCATCGGTTTTCTCTCCAGTGATAAATAAATAATTCCTTATGAACCATATGCAAAAACTTACCATGTTTCACATCCTTTTTTTTTAAAGATAGATATCATTAATTACATGCTACTGAATAAAAAGGAATTTGGCAGATGTAATTAATGATATCTATCATTAAAAAAAAAGAATGTAAAACATGGTAAGTTTTTCAATATGGTTCATTGGGAATTATTTATTTATCACTGGAGAGAAAACCGATGGCCGATTAGTTGAAATAAAGAGGTTTCCGATACAAATTCGAATCCAAATTCGCCATCTATTTAGGAACAACCTGAAACTTTTTTCTCTTGCATATTAGGGTAGTAAAATCTAAAACATGGTTTAAGTAACAGTTCCTGAAAATTTCATCTTTTTGGCTTGAAGGGAAAAGAAATAGCTGAAAATTCAAGACGAAAAACAGTTTTTTGTGAATAACTCAGAAAATATCCACTTTAGGGCAAGGGTGTGATGCATACACTCACATTATTTTTTAACGTAGATTCAATATCTGCCATAAAAAAATGGGGTTCTAATTTGAAAAAATTGATTTTTCACGATTTTGTCATCCCTAACTTTGAAAGCGATTTTTTCACCCCCTGTATCATGAATCGCGATTTCGATTTTTAAAGTGGATACATCAATCTCACATCTTGAAAAATCCCAAAAATGAAAATTTTCCATTCAAAAACCTCGAAGTTATTCTTGTTTCAGCGGAGCTCTATTTTCGATTTTTTTTTCGAATTTTTTCGCTCAGAGAGAATTTTCCAACCAAAACTGAAAAATGTTACATCAAAATAACTTGAAATTTTCTAAGGAATCTATTTCTGCAATAAAAAAATGGTGTTCTAATTTGAAAAACGGAAGTTGACAACATTTGCGGAAAAACCGGAGGTGCTCATGCCTTGAAAATATTTTAGATTTCATCAGCATCGTGAAATACTTATAAGTGCTGAATTTCATGAAAATACGTTCAGTAGTTTCCCGTATAAATATGGGTGAGGTTCCTCGTGAAAGACCCTGTATAACATATACGCGGAAAGTGGTAGTCAGCGCCACGATCGTGCGTTGGTTGAACTGAAATATGCGATTTTGTACACGATGAGAGTAACTGACGTCATCGGCAAAAATTGGCATACGGACTCAGGACGTGTCATAACGTCAAAATACACTGAGAATTGAGCGAGACAATTCGACGTCCGTATATCGGACGCCGGATTGCAAGCGGACGTCGAAATGATGGTAAAACCACAATGTATGGCTCTCGTAAGGCTGGATTCTGTATATATATATATATATATATATATATATATATATATATATATATATATATATATATTATGCAGGGATGGCTTAGGCCTTCGGGGGGTGACGTCCCCGCATACCCGAGTTAACCAGCGCTGAGGGCTAGCAGCCCCCCCGCTGTGAAATGTCATGTTGCTTTCGATAATTACAACGAGGCCTCGGAACCCGCCCCCGGTGTTGGGACTGCACCTGGGGGAAGACCGATACAGTCCCTAGCAGGAACGAGTGAAGCGAGTGGCACTCCCTTGCGAAACGGATCCACAAGGCCTAGGAATTCGTATAGGACAAGACGGGATAGCAGCTTGGACTTGTCAACGCGAGACAGTCCCGCTCCATCCCGAACACGAAGAAGGCAGCATTGGACTAGGGACATGAATATAAGTCTTATCAATGCATACTTCAACATAACCGAAGGGGAGACGAAAACAAAAAAATACGCCGCCAATCTGGCAGAACGCTTTGCAGAACTGTATCCTGACATGCCATTCTCCGGAAAACACCTAATAGCTCAGATCCGAAACATCAGAACAAGGAAATTACTTTCTCCAGATGAGATAGAACAAATGAAGAGGGACGCAATCCAAAGATCTCCACGCAGAACAGCCGAGAACATTAGAAGAAGCATTCAGCGAAGAAGCATAGCATTACACCAGCAAACCATCAGCAGAAACGAAGAAATTGAGGAGCGGACCACGCCACCAGAACCGGATGAGACGATAATCGAGATCAGAAACCTCTACCACGAAATCGATCAGAAATGGTATGGCGTAAGAGCAGAAGACCGACCTAGAATCCCACGACTAAAATATAACGGGGAAACGAAAGCCGCAATTCAAGCCATCAATATTGCCCTAGAACCAGCTTTCAACTGCTCAGCCAATTTCGAAGAACTGTGCCACAAAGTTTACTGTGCCGCGAATATAGCCACCATTATACAACAAACCGAAACAACAACACAAGAAAACCACCATCAACGGAAACCACCTTGGGAGGAGAGAATAGAAAGAAAGATATCCGCATTAAGACAAGAGATAGGCATTCTTCACGTATATCTTACCAGTGAAAGCATCAGTAGGAAGGTGGAGAGGAAAATCCAAGGCTACGCCCATAAAATAAAACTTAAACGAAATGACGAAGAGTACCACGAACGACTGAGAACACACGCCGAAACGTTAAAACAGAAGATTGCAGCGCTGGGTAACAGAATGAGACGTTACCATAAAAGAACGAAGAGATACCGCCAGAACAATCTCTTTGCTAACAACCAGCGAGAATTCTTCAGAAATCTGGAAGAAACCACCAATGCAACCACGGCGAAACCTCCGAACCCCTTGGAAATGCAACAGTACTGGTCAGGAATTTGGTCGCAAGACAGCAGACATAATGCTGACGCTACGTGGATCGAGCACGAGAGGAAAGAAAAATCCAACCTGCGAGAGATGCCCGAGATAACTGTTAAAGAAGAGGATATAAAGGCCACCGTCAAGAGGCTTAAAAATTGGACTACGCCAGGAATTGATGGAATTCACAACTACTGGTGGAAATGGCTAACATCAACGCACAAACCAATGGCCAGACTTATACAGCGTGCTCTGGAAGACCCTCATACTATACCGGAGAGCTTAACAGAAGGCACAACACTCATGATCCCGAAAAAAGGTGATTTATCTCAACCCAAAAACTATAGACCTATAACTTGTCTTACAACAGCCTATAAAATCATCACCTCCACCATAGGGCACAAAATCAGTGTGCACCTGACGAACAACAAAATTATGGCATGGGAGCAGAATGGGTGTAGACAAAAGGGACGGGGAAGCAAAGAACTCCTTGTGATCGATAACCAAATCACGAAACAAGCAAAGAGGAAACTGAAAAATATAGCAATGGCCTGGATCGACTACCAGAAGGCATTCGATTCAGTGCCCCACTCTTGGCTGCTTGAGATCCTCGAACTGTATAAGGTTAATAGAAAAACCATTGGTTTAATCAAAGTCCTTATGGCAACATGGCGCACGACACTGACAGTCAAAAGTAAAACAACCTCTTACAAAACACCAGAAATATCGATCAAAAGGGGCATTTTTCAGGGGGACAGCTTGAGCCCACTACTGTTCTGTATCGCATTGAATCCACTGAGCAACATGCTAAATAAGTCGGCATATGGGTACTCACTAGACGAACGGACTAAACTAACCCATCTATTTTATATGGACGACCTGAAGTTGTACGCCAGGGGTAGGAAACAACTAGAGGGGGAACTTGAACTGGTGAGGAAATATAGTGAGGATATAAGGATGTCATTTGGTACTGATAAATGCGCAGCGGTTGAAGTGAAGAGGGGAAAACTGACAGAGGCAGAAAACATCACACTTTCTGATGGACAAACAATAGCGACTCTAGGAATGGAAACCAGATACAAATATCTCGGAATACAGCAGACATACGAGATAAAACATCAAGAAAACAAGAGAATAGCTGAAACTGAGCTCATGAGAAGAGTCCGAGGAGTACTTAATACGCAGCTATCAGCAAAAAACAAAATGGTAGCCATCAATATTTGGGCAATACCTTCTTTCACATATACTGCTGGAGTCCTCACGTGGTCAAAAACCGACCTGGAAAAAGCAGACAGAACAATTAGAACAGCCTTAACACAGTATGGCATGCTACACCCGAACTCTGCAATTGAAAGAATATATTTGCCACGCACAGAGGGAGGAAGAGGACTCAGCAGTATAGAGAACGCATGCCAGAAGGAAGAAGAGAAAATCACTGAATATTTCCGGCAGAGAAACTCACCTGTGCATCAGTGGATAGCAGCCAACCGTCAGACCTCTACAACATCCACAATTTCCAATCCACAGCAGGAAAGAGAAGATCCAATTGAAAAGTTGAAAAATAGCTGGAAATCAAAAGCACTGCATGGAAGATTTTTCGCCAGTATACACCAACCGGAGGTAGACATAACAAAATCTAATACCTACCTATCGCAGGGATACCTCTTTCCCCAAACGGAGGGTACACTCTTGGCAATCCAAGATCAGGTGGTGCCAACGCGTGCTTACAGGCGGCATATATTGAAACAAGAGGTTGATACTACGATGTGCAGACTATGCAACAATCACGAAGAGACAGTCCAGCACTTATCATCCGGCTGCGAAACAATAGCCCACACAAAGTATTTGTCAAGACACGACAACATGGGGAAGGTGGTACACCAACTGATATGCCTCAAGGAACACCTGCTGGATCACTTCACACCACATCACATATACTCGCCCCAAACGCTGCTCGAGAACAAGCATACCAAAATATATTGGGACCTGGCAGTCATAACGGACCAGGCAGTCGGCCACAACAGGCCTGATATGGTGGTGTGGAACAAGCCAGAGAAAGTAGCTCTGATCATCGACTTCTCGGTGCCTTTAGATCAAAACATCAACAAAGCCTACGCCGAGAAAATCACCAAATATCAGGCTTTGGGTCGACAGATGAGAGACATGTGGCAACTGAAGAGAGTGGATATAAAGCCGCTAATCATTACTTGTAACGGACTGGTACATAGGAAGACGACAGAACATCTGAGAGAATTGAACCTGCCTCCCAATACCATCCTGTGGATGCAGAAGGCTGTGATTCTGGGGACTGTGAATATTATAAGACAGATCGTCTTCCCGCATTAACGTTTGCACTGAATTGACCTTGGCGCTTCCTCGCCCGGTCTATTCGGTAACCCCGACCACATGAGTGTGAAATTAAAAAAAAAAAAAAAATATATATATATATATATTCTTATGAAATGGAGCTGTACAGATTTGATTCCAAATACTAATATTTACTAATATTATAAAGAGGAAAGATTTGTATTTTTGTTTGTTTGATACGAATAGGCTCAAAAACTACTGGACCGATTTCAAAAATTCTTTCACCCTTAGAAAGCTTCAGTATCCCTGAGTGACATAGGCTATACTTTTTACCCGAAAAAATAAGGATACCTACTTCAATAATTACAAAAAATCAGCCATAATCAGCTATTTTCACGTGCGCTGCAAAAACTTACGTGGATACAATGTATGACGGAAATGTACCTCTTAAATAGTTCTACAAAAAAGTCCGCGATAGCATATATCTATCTCTCAAGATTGACTTGCTATTACCTGTTTATGGTAATCAGATGTTTTCTAAAATTATGCACGATTTGGGAGTGAGTTTTTATATGAATTGGGTATTGATCCTCATCCAACCTAATACGTTATTTATTCCCAGTATTTAATTTAGAACGAAATTGTCCTCCACATCATACAATTACAACGAGTACATCAAAAGATATGGCAGGTTGAAGTGTTGAAGATGAAACCGCCGCGTGAAACAAATTTCTACACGGGCGAAGCTTGTTGATAATAAGGGTGAATGTACCCTCAGTCAAAACCTCTCGGAATATGATTCTGGAGCCCATGGGCCACATTTCTACCAAATTTCATTCAGGTATTTCCGTTCAATATGATCGAAATCAGAGTGCACCTTTCCGTAACAATTCCATCATAACTTTTTTTTATCCAATTTAAATAAATTATTTCCCAGTTTCATATTCGCAGTCGTTAGAAACTCGATTATTTAATTAATTTCTTTTAATATCGCATTTTGGTATGGAGCGCTCGATAAATTGACAATTAAATTTTTGTGAACACTCATGGCTAAAACCGCCGATTGATATACAAATCATTTCGCTAATAAATTAATCTTCTCTCTCTATTTCATTTCCAAATTGATTTCGGTAGCTCCAAACATGAGGGCGATAAAACGCTTTATGGTCTCTATCATAAAACCGAGAACTAATGGGAACAAAGAACAATATTTGAAAAGCCATTGTTCCCCGCTGATGTTTCAATTTGAGATTACATGCGGCTCCATGCATGATAACCTTATCTTATAAGTTCGAAAATCTGCTATTATTCAATTGATACAGCTTCCTTTACCATTATTTGACTATCGAATCATGCCATTCATGGAGGTATAAATATTCCATTGAATTCTGATAATTTCGCATTCGGTTGATATGCGCGTAAAGATGGATATGCGGCATATCGAAATTCAATAATTCACCGAACAGCAGACTAATTACTGGAGATAGTTACTTTTTCTATTGAATTTTGCGTAATGAGAAGACACTTCGCGCTCAATATTCTACGAACTGTAATAAAAAATTATAATTTCTTCAATCAATTGTAATTAAACGAAAAAAATATCACAGCAGAAATTTACGTAATAAAAAAAATTATAGTAGAAAATTCCATTGTCTTCATTTCTTGTATTTATAAGGAACAATTTGCTTTGTGCAAAATTAATCCCACCAAAAACATTCTGTAAAAAACTAGCCAAGTCTCGATGGAGCTGCTTGTTTTTCTCTAAAAAGTAATGAAATCTAGAAAAAGTCGATCCAAGTCTAAGGCCCCTTACTGCGATTTCTTTATTATTATAGTTAATGTTGTATGACTTGGCCGTTGAACATTCCTTATACGTTAGTGGGTACAAGTCAATTTTGTTTACAAGTAATGCTATATCTGTTGTAACTTCCTATGTTTGTTAAGCGAGATAATAGGCCATGCTGGTATTGGTAATTGGACGCTAGTGTCTCATTTTAGGCTGTTGATTGTGCAATACATGCATTCAGCATTGACAATGCGGACTTCTGCTCTCTTCTTTTTGGAGCGTCAAGTCGACCACCGATCTAAAATAAAATAGACATACAGATGGTCTTCTATGAATGATTAGAAGTCCGTCTGTACTGGAAATATTTTTTTATACTGTTTGTTTCAGGCTCGTGCTATTGAATACGCAGCTTTATCAAGGCTACAATTGACTGGTTATTGAATGAACGTTTTCCAAGTGGCAATTTTCCATCGTCAATGGGTAGCGTTTCTGTCGACAGATTGGTGCAATGGTGTCATGGAGCACCTGGTTTTGCACCCTTGTGTACTCTTCAACGGCCGAGACACACAACCTTAACTATAATAATAAAAAAATCGCAGTAAGGAGCCTTAGACTTGGCTCGACTTTTTCTAGATTTCATTACTTTTTAGAGATAAACAAGCAGCTCCATCGAGACTTGGCTAGTTTTTTACAGAATGTTTTTGTTGGGATTTCACTCCTTTTTGTAGAAACGTGGGCATATTGATTCATTTTATTAGATTTTCTTATTTAACATATTTTTTTAGGAGTAGTTTTTTATTACAAATCTTTATTTTCTTTTTTTCCGGTTCTGAACTATGGTAGATAGAGCCTCCGATTATTTTTTATTGAATTCAGCGTCCTCGAAAACCTATAGTTTGAAACCAAACTTGTCCATATAGCCCATCTCTTACCCGATTCTTTTTCGGATTTAATTCTTTCTCTCCCAATCTAACCACCTCAGACCCATCTGATGATGTTTTTCTGAAGAGCAATAGACGTTCTATATTGCACCAAAATTTTATTCGGTGATGCAGCGAAACAGAGTTTCTTCTTCATCAAGCTCTTCGGAACGGACAGAAGATATAATGAACATAGCTGCTTTTACAGTTGCTGGTGATTCCCATAGAAGGGATTTGATTCACCAAATAAATCAACGAAGAAAAGAAGTGGGAGAATTCCCTCAAATAGTTCAAGAATTATTGAATGAGTACCCAGCACCCAAGCTTGTTGTCGTACATTCTCATCCCTGTACTTTTGATGAAGAATGATCATAGATCACTTCATGAAGCCTGACAAGTTCGATCAAATTTTCATCCATTTTCACTTCAATCACTTCACAAAATATCCGACGTGATATCACTTACGGTTAAACCCTAACTCTGTACCAAATTTCAGCTCTCTGCGTTCATGGGAGGTACTAGTTCTATTTTGATGATCATGAGTGAGTGAGTGTCGAAAATGCGAAACTTTGCTTCCGCTCAGCTTCGGAACTAAATGACCTGCACCCTGCACCTGGATTTTAAGTACGTCATTATAGCTTTCTAGATGACGAAAATTTCGGCGTTCTGGTCTTATCCGGAGGTTCTCAAATAGGGGCCTGAAAATGCGGCGAAATGGTTCCAGTAAAGATAGTACGGCAGTGTTTGCTTTGCGCTCGACTTGGCGGGGCCACTGCCGTGCCCCCAAATGCTGGTAAGAAATACTATTCTAATTCATGCCAACATTTTGAAAAAACGATACAATAACACTTTTATGTTTTCAATCAAAAAACTATATTTCTTGAAAAATTTTTTTGAATGCGAATCTTCTTACAAGGTGGATCTAGTTACAGGAATTATGAATGAGCGAGCAAAAGCTCTTGTCAATACACTGCGTTAATTGATTTCGGAAATGTCCAGCATGAGGGGTAATCTGCAGTGGCCAGGACAGATTTAGCCCTCTGCGATTTTTTTTATGGAGATGTGATTATTCACGTATTCATGTTCATAAGGATCGCCATTGGGCTCTAACTCACTTGACGAACAACATCCGTTTGGCTACTGTCAACATACCCAACGAAATGCTGGACAGAGTTGTCCGAAATCGATGAACGCAGTGTATTGTCAATAATGGACACCATTCGTCAGATATCATCTTCAAAACTGTCTAAACATAAACTTCAAATGTTGTACTGTACCTGGTGGTGTGCTTCGGAAACTAGATCTCTACTAGTCCAATTCTGATATGTATTTTAGTTTGTTCCAACTTAGGGACATTATCCTCCTTTTTCATGATTAGTTTAAATGTAATCGGGTAGCCCATCAAACTTTTTCATCGGCCGATGTCTTGATCATATTTCATAACTTACAAGTTATAAAAATTAACTGCTGAGATTTTGCAAAAGAAATAATGTTGATTTAAGCAAGAATCGTTCCCGGAAGAAAAAATTGATAGGAAGAAGAAAATTTTAAACATGTAGGTTGAATGTAAGTGAACGACTATCGCATACAAAAACCTTTCAAAAATAACTACAAGCAAGCGATTCTGTTCAGTTTTTTATGTTTTTAGTACAATAAATTAGAACAATTTCGAACTATTCTACTGAATCTGAGCGCACATCTGTTTTATCCACGCTGAATGTTCAGTAGCAAATCAAGTAAGTACCCAAATTAGCAATGTGGCAAACAGCACTAACACATGAACGTTACAGTAATATGGAGGTGAGAACTAGTCTTATATCATATTCCTCCATTATTGGAGAATCTTTCCTTGATTATATTAGAGATAAGTGTTGAACGACGTTCATCCGATCCATCTATAATTGCCAATTGAGGCAGTCCTCTCAAACGAAAGTGGATTTTCGTTGTCCAAAAGACCAACGTATCAATTCCGTAACGCACCCTTTCCTTTCCCCAATTGCTCCTGTATCCACTCACAGCCCCTACGGTACAAAAAAAAGCGATTTCGGGATTACGTTTCATTAGGGGACCGTAACTGGAAGGCGGTAGCTTGATTATTCAATCCGTCTTACCGCCCCCAGGCAATCGCCCGTGACAGATTAATAATTAACGATTAATCCAACGGCTCCGGTTGTTGCCGAAAAATCCAGCTGAGCAAACGAACCTTGTAATGGCGTTCCATTCTGCACCTCATTTTCACCTCGCCGTGTCGGGGGTTAGAGGTTATAACTGTTTGATGATTGCATATTGTATGGTTCTTCCGATATTTAGCCCTTCAGGTTTTAAACTCGAACTGAATTTATTGTTATTATTATTTATCTCGGCATGAAGTTCAAGCGCACGGCATTTTACACCGGATCAAGTGTAAACTAAAGTAAGTAAAGTAGCGGAATGGTGAATGCGCGCCGGTTTTATAAAGATCCACATGGCTTTACAGTCCGTGACAGTCGTATTTTATAGAGCGATTCCTATTTCGAAATGAGAAGAAAATTATCATGAACGGAAATGCTTTCCAAAAGAACTAGAGCCCTCTGAAGATGGACTTCCATATCGGGTGTTTTCTAATGTTTGACATATACATACCTACCTATGGTTTTCTTTTTTAGAGTGATAGAACTTTAAATTGAAATAAAACACATTCAAATTAAGATTGAAGCCATTTTTTTTATTAGAAAGATAATTTTATGGCATTCATATTTTAAAAATAATTTCCGGCATATGTCCGGCTCACTCTGAGGAACCGCATTCGACCAGACTAATTTTGGACCCCTTTTTCGAATAATTCAGGCCTTATTTCAGCAATAACACGAGTTAGATTATGTTGGCTTTCAAACCGTCTATTGTTACTGGATCATCAGCATAAACTAATGACTTTTGACATAACCCCAAAGAAAATAATCCATTGGAGTTATGTCGCATGATCTTGGAGGCCAAGTAATTGGACCATTTTTCGAAATAATGTTATCGCCATATCTTTATGTCAATAAATCAATTGTTACGGTCCAGCATGAGGTGTAGCACCATCTTGTTGGAACAGAAACACTTCTGGGTCGATACCATTGAAACAAATAATCATTGATCATCGAACTGTAACGAGCAACATTTAGTGAAACATTAGCTCCAGCTCAGTTTTTGAAGAAATATGGACCGAGGATGCCTCCAGCGTGTAAAGCACACCATACAGTGCATTTTTCAGGATGCAATGGAACCTGCAGAACTTCTTGAGGATTGTTTTCAGTCCATATACGGCAATTTTGATTGTCTACGTAGTAGTTCAAGCAGAAATGAGTCTCATCACTTAACACAATTTTTAGGTAAAAAGTAGATCAACTTCAAGCTGTTCTTGTGCCCAATCAGCAAACAAACGACGCTTATTATGGTCAAGTGGCTCTAGTTCTTGAACTAGTTGGATCTTGTATGGGTGTAGTCGCAAAATTTTCCATGTGGTGGATGCATTGGGTCCAACTTGTTGTGCACGTCGACGAATAGAAAAATCTGGATCTTCATGGATACTATCACTTGCAGCAGCGATATTTTCTTCTGTACGTACAGTTATTTGTCTTGTTGTTGTTGTTGTTGCATCGAGTAGAGAAAATGTTGTCCGAAATCTATCGATAGTTCGACGAATAAGCGGCTCTGATGGACCATTATGTAAACCATAAATTTCTCGAAGTGCTCTATAACTTTGGCGAATAGAACACTGATTTTGAGAATAAATATCAACTATTTGTAAACGTTGTTGCGGCGTTTTTCCATGATAATTTGTCAATGCTTACTGAACAGAAATGTCAAAACACCATGGCTTCTACCTTCTGTCAAATCACAGTTATCCCTATCGAAAATTCTATCGCTTCAAAAAACACCCGATATTTATTATACAAATTCGATTTTCGGCATCCGGTGGTATTTTTGTATGCAGAATCAATCTCCGTTGTGAGAAATGTAATCCATAAGGACGGAGTCCCAGTTAGATAACCTTCGAAAAGGGATTTGTTCCACACATTTTTCACAATTTGAGGCGAAATAGGTTTCCATCGTTTTCTAGAAACGTGCGATTTTGAGAATCTGCACGCCTCTGTACTCGCTCGAAGTGCACCGATTTTAGCCCCCCCCCCCCCCCTTCTCCGTCGGAAATGTTCATAAAGATTTCTTTCTTATTTTGACCTGAGGAATCGAATCGTGAAATATACGAACGACTTTTACGCACACCCTGTGTAGGTAACCAATACTGGTTGAATATTATCAAAATTGACTGGTATTTGGAAATAACATTCTTTTACACATTAATAGATTGCCTATGATTGCTCCATCGAAAGAAAACTTGATACTATTAGTTTTTTCAAAAGTATGTCCCTACTCGTATCGTATCGTAGTTTGAATATGGTTTTGGGTTCTAAATTGACTTTATTGAGTGTATACAAAATTTTATGGATACCTGGAACTTCACTTGAGGCAGATTTAGAAATTGTTTGATCTGATGGCTAAGCTGAAAATTCAGTATCTCAAAGGGTTACAGCTTTGGCTACGAATTTGAATATGGGCAGAAGGTTATAATTTTTTTCATTTCGCAATTCCACGCCGTGGAATTGGGATTGAATGATTGAGCTTTATCGAGATTCAATTGCGCGAAATATTATATTATTTCTCGTTTACTGTTCAATATTTAATTTATATTAATTTTGATTTTTTGTTTCAGGTAAGTCGGCAACCATCATTAACACGGCAAAGGCTCAAAATTGAAAAACGGGTAAAAAATTGGTATATATCTGATACCACCAATTTAAAGAGTTCGTCGGAAGCAATTGAAGGTTTGTAAATGAGCTTTGATATGGGAAATATCATTATTCACCTGTTCAACTATAGTGAGCATGAACTGTGTTAAATCGTCAATAGGTATGTCCTATTCAACTTCCTGGAAATTGAGTATTTATTAGAAACAATACAAACTTCGAAAATTTAAGGTAAAAGTTCTTTTCTCTATTCCAGTATCGTAATGAGTTCATTACAATACTAAAAACAGTGCTGTAATGAACTTATTGCAGCATGGTTTTCAATTTTAGTTTTCGTTTTGTGGTGGTCAACAATGACTTCCGATCCTATCAAATTTCAACACACGCTAATTTTCGTAAAACTACCAACTGCCAAGATAAAATACAAAAGTCACTAGGATGTATAATCTGAATTTTTCATTGAATTTCGATAGTATTTCACAAGATTTGACTGGAATAGAAAATATATCGTCAAAAATTTGTTGCAGAATGCAATTCCATTCCATTCGTATTGGAATAGGAGCGCATTCTGCAACTAGTTTTAGAATATACCATTATATAATGTATACAGAGTCATCCAACTTTGATTGTAGCTCAGATGTTTACGGGTAACTGAAATGTTTTCAGTACAGAGGAGGTCTTATTGAAAAGTGGAAACAACCTCATTATTTTGGCACATTGCATTTTTCGCTTCGATTTTTTCTGATCACCTTTGTAAAATGCCTTCCTATACCTTTCTCCATTTTTTTATTCTCACCATCCTGAGTGTTTCAAATTTTGTGTCGAAAACTGTGATCGAAAATTGGCCATAACTTCTTTTTTTTTTCAAATTAGAACCCTAGTTTTTCATGATCGCGTTGGATTATGCGAAAAAACGTTATGATAGCACTCGGAGATCCTTTTGCTCCTAAATTCAGTAATTCCTGAGTTATTTGAGATTTTTTTGATTAACTTTCTCGGACCAAGTAGACATTTTGGTCTGCGTGCATCATCAACATCGATTTCGGGAAAATGAGTAACTTCGGTAGTGTAATTGGTAGCTCAGCGGACCGGAAATCCGATAATGCGTGGTTCGACTCCCGCTCGAAGTGAAAACTTTTTCCGGAATTCAAAATTCATCGGAATACCGATTAAATATTTTTTCTCAAATTTATGATTCAGATCAATAGCAATACATTTTTATACAATTTTATTCTCTAACGCCGTGGCTACTGCCGTCTTAATGGATTATAATTTAAAAACTAACAACAAGAATCGTATCGTTCAAAACACAGATTTTTATATAAACATAATATACATAAATGAAATGTAATAAAATATATTTCTCTATTTCAGTATCGTAATGTGTTCATTACAGTACTAAAAACAGTGCTGTAATGAATTCATTACAGCATCGTTTTCAGTAACATTTTTCGTTTTGTGGTTGTCAGCAATGACCGATCCTTTTAAATTTCAGCAAACGTCAATTTGGAAATGTCAGTTTTCGTATTTTCTAACATTCACACCAACTGCCAAGATGCAATATGAAAGTCACTAGGACGTATAATTTCTTCATTGAATTTCACAAAATTTGAGTGAAATAGAGAAAATATCGTCTAATACTCGTTGCAGAATGCAATTCCAACACTAAATTTCGCATTCGTGTTGGAATCGGAGCCCATTCTGCAACTAGTTTTAGAATATACTGTTGTATATTACCCAAACACAGGACCTTGTAAACTTGATCTACAATTTTGGTTCCCTAAAAATACAGGTAGATACAGCAGTAGAAATTAAAGCTCCGTTTTGGACAAAAAATAGGAAAGTAAATAATTTTTCAAAAACCGTTAGACCCAGGAGAGGCAAGCATTATGTCATAATGATCAGCTAGCTAAGTATAAATTTTTTGTTCGGTACTTTTCGATATTTCAAGTAACGTAGTGCCCAGAATATTAATCGATAGAGCAGAAGTGATTATTCGAGAAAAATTTCAGGATAATCCCATCCATTTTTCCGTAGGCGACAATATGATTCAATGGACGTTGAGTTCAAAGAAATTTCACTATACTCGAAACCTCGAATAAAAAATTGTAGGCTTCGCGTATTTCCGAATAGAACTGAAAACAGGTTCTGTACGAGGTTCTGTATCACCCTTCATATGTCGAGATTCTAGGCCTCCTACGGAGACTAATCTGCAAAGCCAATTTTCAATAAATCTAAAATGTGGGATTATTATTTGTCCTGGTTTTATTCGTGTGGGTCTATACGGAAAGTGATGTAATGCAAAAGGGAGAAAAATCAATGTTCCGAATCGTGCCTGAATTCCCTTGTGAGATGCAATGAATAATGTCAATAAATATTGAAGGAGAAACTTCATATTGACAGAACAAATTAGTGTCTCTATTTCCGTAAATAACGTTCACCTCTGGGGCTTTTCGTCCTATCAACTCTTGTTAAGAGTCTGAAAACCCTTTGCGGATTTTATAAAGAAGAGATAGCAGGCACTTCCAGCCATTATTCAAGCTGTTGGGTCTTGGAAAGCAATTTTGGTCAGGAGTGAAACGAACATTTCGAGCTAAGAGGTTCTTTGACCTGTTTTGATGTAATAATACGGAACAGTTGAAAACAAGGATTTTTCTCGTTTATTTTTAGATGAAACAGAATCTCATGATTTGTTGAATGAAAATTACGAAAGCAAGAATCTGTGTGCGCATGTTCTAATTCGTAGCCAGAGGGGTCACTCTTTCATACAGGATGTTCAATGTTCGAGTGCCTATTAGACGTTTCTGGAAAACTAGGCCTATTTGAAATTCGGATTATAAGATTGTTTCAAATTCTCTGTTCAGCTGAAATATTTTTTGAGCTTGACTAGGTACTCATTAAAATAAATTGGAAATAAGTTGCTTATGCCATCTCTAATTTTGTATATCATTCGAATTCTCAATATCCTGAATTCTGGGAATTTCATCACAGAATGTTTTTAACATTGCGTCAAAAATTGCGAACAAAATTCTACAATATTTTTTTAATTCTAAAATTAGAACCCTATTTTTTATGATTGCGTTGGAATGATTATGCTTCTGAATTCAATGATAAGGGAGCTATTTGAGACTTTGTTGATTCATGTTAAACAAAAACCAATTTTATTCAATATGTTTCCAGAATGTATTTCGAAACATATTCTGCGATCTTAGAGAAAAAATATCCAATTACTTCAAAAGTGGCAGGCCTTATTATTGCAGTTTGACTTTACGGAATGCATTCTCGCTTTTCAAATATTAAATTCTGTATCTAAAATATATTCACGGTGAATGCAACAAAATTGTTCAAGAACTACCACTGTCCCTATTTACCCTCTATGACCGAGATGATATTTCCAAAATATGTTTTGGTATTGTGAAAGCACCAATACAAAATGAGGGTAGTTGATGATTAAGACAAATAAATTAGTGTATTGATCTGGTCTCAAACAAATATCGAACATATAGTACATTCTGGGACCGGATTGAATGAAATTGACTCTAGATAGGTATTACATCTATTAACAAAATCTCAAATTTCTCCCAAACTATTGAAGCATAATCATTACCGTACACTATCTGTAACTTTTAGGACTAACGTAACAGTTAGAACAAAACTTCATTTAAAATTAATAACTAAATAATATATGAAAACTAGCTGACCCGGCGAAGTCCGTTCCGCCTTAGGAACTAAATAAGCAGTTTTTGTTATACCACGTTTTTACCCGTTCCCGTTAGGTTAGGTTTATCAAATATGAACAAATTTTTCTACCCGTTTAGGTATTTTAACTTAATTTATTTATTGACTCTGAGGCGGAACGGAGTTCGCCGGATCAGCTAGTGATTTTAGTAAAATTCATGATTCTTATGTGTACTTGGATAAACTATCATACAATGAAGCTTAGTCCAATATTTTCGAGTTGAATTTTAATTTTATCAAACCTGAGTATTTAGGAAATTGGCTTGAAATAGAAAGCTAATGATTTCACTAAAATATATTATTCTTATGTGTTCTTGGATTAACTATCATGGAATGAAGCTGAGTTCACCCTGTCCAATATTTTTGAGTTGAATTTTAATTTTACCAAACCTGAGTATTCAGGAATTTGGCTCGAGATAGAAGAATCATGATATAACTAAAATTTATGATTTTCATGTGTATGTACTTGGATTAACTATCATTCAATGAAGCTGAGTCCACCCTGTCCAATATTTTGGAGTTGAATTTTAATTAACTGAGTTTTTAAGAAATTGGCTTGAGATAGAAGAATTCTGATTTCACCAATATTAATGATTTTTATGTGTACTTCGAGAAAGTATATAATACAGTATAATACAGGAAGATGATTTTGGAGGAAATCTAAGAAAAGATCACCCGTCTTGGTAGGACGTCTAGTCCAATTAATCGATTTTTATAAACGCCACACCATACGTTTTTTGAAAATTTGACTGCATGCTGATTCTCTTCAGCCCATTCATGCGAATTCCTCATGTTGAAGACCCCATCCCTCCTGAATATGGCTTCATCCCCATCGGTAAATAAAATTCTGTTGACCATTCTTTCATTTCGTGAAATCCAGCTACTAAAGTTGGTTCTTCTAATTTCATGACCTGATTCCAATCGTTGTGCCTTCTGGATATGAAAAGGGTAAAGATTATTTTTTCTCAATCTACGCCATACAGTCGCATGTGGCACGTTCAGAGCATGAGCAATTCAGAGCATGAGCAATTCTTCTAGTGCTAATTTCTGGATGTGTCCGTACCATGTCAAGAATGTCTTCTTCGATGTCTAGGTTCGTCTTTCTTGTGTATTCTTCATTTTCGATGTGGAAAACCGGCCATTTTCGCGAACATAATTTTAAACTGAAGAGAAAGTTTCATGATATGGTAATCTTCTATAGGGAAATCTTGATTGATATTCCCGTACAGCTGCTCTACCATTACCGTCACAAAATATCAGCATGTTCTTGATTCGAAATTAGGTCATATAAATTGAACGAATTCATCGTACGATTCTGAGAATTTTGTGGAATTCCAATATTCAATTGGATCTTTCCCTGAAGCTCTCTTTGAGCAAAATGACGTGCGGGACAATGAAATCTACTGAACCCCATTGAAAATTTTCTGTTCTTTTCAGATGAAAAAAAAATAAGTTAGGTTTTATAATTCCTGTACCAAGGTTTCCAGAATGCTGTATCTCCTTGAAAAAGTATTTGAAAAGTGTAACATCAGTTCATGTCGCTTTCTCGAATGTATGCTATCATTCGACCAATAATTGAGTCGGTCCAATTTGAGATGCTAGATTGGTTGGTGACCGGATTTCCTTGAGAACAGTCAAAGACGAACTACTAGGATGGCTTTTGGTTACCAGCTTCCTAGTTACGACGACCGCCTACCGGGAGACCTTATAATAACTTACAGAGCGCCAAGAGGAATGTTTGTAGTGGATCTCCCATGAAATTTTTTATCACACGGCGAGGGAGAATTTCCTTTCTGATCGTTTGTTTCACATTCTTGTAATCGGCTTCCATCTTTAGTGGTGAATAGGGAGAGTGTCAATTCTTTTGAACAATATGGGTCGTTTATCATTGTTTATATGATTTTGAGACTCTACAATGTGTGTCTTTTTTGTTATTTTTGAGCCTAGTAGATTTAGATCATGGCCCTTGACATCAATAAATAAAAATAAAATGATAAGAAATAATGGAAATAATTCTTCGAATTGGAATACACGCTGGAAAGATATTACGAACTTGGATTTCAAAATTATTATCCACAGTTGGATTTTCAAATCGACTAATGAATATTATCGTTTCACACCCATTGTTTATGTTATAATTCAATGAGGCTGTCGTCTGGTACGATAAGAAAGAGGATAATACCTTTGGGGAGGTAAATATGCTGGCACGTGAAAGCTGTCGCTCACTTAATGATGTGATGCAGCTCTGCTACGCTTCAAATTGATTTTTCCTCCTCTGAAGGGGCCTCAGGCTAGAAAAGCATGTATATAGATAAGGGAACTTCTGACAAGACTGTTAATCTATTGAGTTTGGGCAATTCTGATATTTCATCGAACGACAGACGTGAAATATTGTCGACATTTATTGTGCACCATAATCTTGGGATGTTTCATTTTTTAACTTCTCTACACAACGGTTTGTCAGCTGTTGTACGAAAATCTGTATTTCTAATTTAAACCCCCTTTTGAGAGAATTTGTGAATATTTTTTAATGACACTCGAACACTCTAACAAACAGATAACACTCTTGATAGTTAATCATCTATGGGTAAAATGGACTAGCAGAGATCTAATTTCCGAAGTACAGCACTGGTGTCACCACCACAGCAGGATAATGATGACCAACCGGTTTCTGGCTTGTTAACCGTCATCAGTGCCTCATAATCCTTACTGCGATAGCAACCAACTGAAACGGCAAAACTTATATTACGTCCTAGCAGAAACACTTCGAGACAGTTTTAATGTACAGTGTCACATCTTGACATCTAGCAATGTCTACGCTTCATCCCAGAGGTTCCTTCAAAAACTAGATCTCTACGTACATTAATTTTTCCCAACGGTGTTTGACAAGTACTCACTTTCGGAGTCTCGAGATTTTTTATTGATCATCTAGTTTATTACTGACAGCGATTAATATTCGAGATCAATAATCGTTAGATAAATATACGAGTTGATTAGAAAATTTTTTCGTCGACTTCATTTCTAATTTAAAAAAACGAATAATAACTTTTTAATTTCATCTGCACTACAAAAATTCTATTTCTGTCGTTATTTTTCTCCTGCTCGGTAATGCTAAACCTCAATGATATAATCTAAGAATTTCTAAACGATATATTCTTCCTCATTTATTGTAGCGCTTTCTGGTGTCAAATTACAAGAACTTCAACATTTTTGCCTCTGTTCCCAACATGAAATTATGCTATAAAAAAACTTATCTAAAAGATCTTTAACCGATGGAAGATTTCTCAGGATTATAGGTGTTTGTTCGCTCGGCCAGATCAGTTTTTTCTCCTCCGGATATGTTCTCAGGGTTGTTCTAAGGATTAAGCATAAGTATTCTCTAAAATTTATCTACAAATTTTTTTAGAGATAAGTATGCACCAGTAGTTGCTTTAAAATTCTTCGATACTCTAGATATTTTCAAAAATCAGTCTCTTCTAGATATAACTGTACTTAATCAATGGGTTCCAACTTCCGAACACTTTAGGAATTAATGGCCTCCTCCAGGAATAATTCCAAAACACTTTCGAGATTTGAATTCTTCCATGTTCGGTTGCCCACGAATTAATGTCAAGCATATTATACTCCATTCACATTTATAAAGTATCATATTCTTTTACTTAAAACTAACGTAGGTTGGCAATCGTGAGAGTAAAATAATTCTGAGAGATGTTGCCACTGCAATTATTTATTATTTACTTTTTTTCAACTTTGGAAATGAAGTTATTTCTTTTGAGGTTTAACTGTGACACAGGTTTAGTAGTACTACATTCTCATACTGAAGTATTTCAAGTTGTGCAAAAAGGTATTTTAATGTCTTCTGTTTCTGTAGGCTTATTTCTTGAGAATTTTGAAAAGTGGGTAATTGAACTGTTCGCTTATAAGTTTTTCTGTTGGGTTATTCGAGGACTTTTATTTTTTTTTTTCGAATAAACTATCACAAAGTAACGGACTATTCTGTCCATTAATTTTCAGTAAAATTTCAACAATCGATTCTTGATTGCCGTACAAGAAAATAACATAACTGAATCTTCAAACCATGTTTATATACGTGAAATATTTCCAGTATTAACTGAGAAAAAGTTTCTTCAAGATTCGCCAGGTCTTTGGAATTATTGAATTGAAATGATATCTTCTCAAATTCATTATTTTCCCAAATTTAATAAACATTTTGATAAACTACGACTTAGATGCACGTTGCTCGTTCCACTGACAGGAGAATGACTATAACCTAACATTTTCAAAATATACGCGGTGAAATGTGTCAGAATTTCATGGCTAGCCGGGATACTTCATAAAAGTGAATGGAGTATATACATAAAATTAGCAAAACAACGCTCGCGAATCTAACTCGGCATAGCTAAAAATTTTGCCTTTTGCCGTTTTTTATCCGTAATTTATCCGTGAAAAAATAAATTTTGCCGCTCTTATATTACATTTTGACCGGATTAGGTATATACATTTGCATATTTAAGACATCTTCAGCGGTATTTTCATACTTTAGCCAAGATCCAGTTATGATTCATATGTTCGGTAGATATTTTCTTCCATGGGTTCCGAAATGCGACAAAAGTGATGATATTGCGTATTCGACCAAATTCCACAAAATATGAGTAATAATTGTGACTTTTGTCTTTTGACTGCTCGTAGTAAAGCCTACAAAGAAAAATCACCAAATTTGCCACTCCCTCCAGAACCAGTTATTAGTCGATGGGGAACATGGATCGAAGCACTGTTGTTCTACAATGAACCTTTTGAGGCTATCTAAGGTGTAGTTAATGACTTTGACAGTGCCGACTCACTAGCAGTTTGTCATTCTAGCATTTGGCGATTCTTCAATAAAGAAAAATATAGCAACGATTTGCACTCATTTTTCTTTTTTTCTTATGTACCTGAAAGCATTTGGAAGCTTGAAACTTAAGGTTTTTTCCATAACTGAATGTATCCAAATAATGAGTAAAATATGCCAAATGAACTCTGCGTTGTCTATGGCATTGCCAAATAAACTTAAAAAAAGTTTGAGAACATATTGAAAGGAAATCCAGGTTTTGAAGATTTGTGTTTAAACGATAGTTTCATGATTGGGACGGCAGAAGTTTCACCAGAAAACATAATGGAGAACGTAGCACCGAAGTTCAAATTTTGCCCAGTTACGTTCGTGGATGTGGAGCGAACCTTTTCTACATATGAAAATATCCTGAATGATCGGAGACACAATCTCACAATTGAACATTTGGAGCAATACTTGATTGTTAACGTTTACAAAAACATAAAAAAAAATTTAATACCATATTATTAAGAGTTACTGATATGCTGAATTTGAAATTAAAATTTCTTTTCTTCTTTTTTTGAGTTCCTAAAATTCATTATTCAATTTTGCATATTTTCGTGCATATTCTGCCTATTTACGTGCTTATTTAAAGCATTTTTCATGCATATTTGCATGCATATAACCTTCCGAAGTACCCACACCGCTGGTGTTACCCTCACAGCAGGATAATGACCAACAGGTTTCTGGCTTGTTAGCCTTCATCAGTGCCACATAACCCATAACCCACACACTAGCAGGAATACTTGAGTACAGTTTTAATGTACAGTGTCCAACCTATCGGGCAAATGTCATTCGTCTCATCCCAGAGGTTCCTTCAAAAACTAGATCTCTACGTACATTCATTTTTCCCAACGGTGTTTCGCGAGTGAGTACTTCCTTTCGGAGTCCCATGCAGTTCACCGTGAGAAGTTGAATACGACCGTTCTTACGGTTTGAACCCGCACGTAATAATAATAAAAGAAGATTTATAAAAAAACATTTTCAAAGACAAGCTTTTATAACAACACTCATCCGCCATTTTGAAGCCGCCATCTTGCATTCCTCAATTTTGAAGAATCGATATTTTCTACCCAGAAAACCCCCAGGTACCAATTTTGAATAGAATCGGATCAAAATCAGAAAACTAGTCCGCCATATTGTAGCCGCCATCTTGAATTTTCCAACTTTGACAGAAGAATCATCGTTGTCGAATCCAAAAACCCCCAGATACTAATTTTGAATGGAATCGCATCATAATTACAAAACTCATCCGCCATTTTGTTTTTTTCCATAACAAATATTTCATGATGCATTGTTACCAGAATTATATACACCTGCCAAATTTCAAATCAATCGGACGATTAGAAGTGTATCATATTTAACTTGCAAGATTTGATTACAGATAGACAGACAGACACCGGGACGCATTGCACAATGGAATACTCCGTTTCCTAGCAGATATGCGCGATGTGCTCACTGCCCTGTTATAGTCTTCTGGGTGCCGATGGGACAAATTGCAAATTATCAATAAAGTTTTCTTACTTTCTGTATAACTTTATTAGGCAGAGTCTACCACATTTTTCCTCTGTGAACATTTTTGTAGTCTCGGTTTTTTTTCCGCAAACCTCTCGTAAGTCGACCATATTTTAATTTTTTTTGATCATACGTACTCTTTTTTTGTAAAATGCAATCATGAAAACAATCTGGGAAAAACGAGAAAACATGATTGTCTACCAATATAAACATTTAAATTATTAATACCTACACTCCTGATTTTTTCAGAATCGGTTGATAAAACCATATGAAATATGAAAATTCAATTGTCCGACAAAAAAATGTGGCGTTCTTCTTGTCCGACAGATTGGAATCGACGATTTTTTTGAGTTTTTAAATTCATTAATATTTGTCGGACAAGAATGAATTTATATTTTAGGAGATTCGTTTCATAAAAAAAACAACTGTCCACCATATAAAATGCGGCAAATCCTTAGTCTAGTTGAATATAATGGTTTTGTTTCAGAATTCATAATTTTTTTATCCCAAAAAATCTTCGTTTTCCATTTGACGGACAAGGAAATCGCCACATTTTTTGTCGGACAATTGCATTTTCATACTTCATAGGTTCAACCGATTCTGAAAAATTCGGCAGTGTATTAATACTTTGAAAAAATGCGATTTTCAGTCATTTTTATGTTGGTAGACAACCATGTTTTCTCATTTCTCCCAGATTGTTTTTATGATTGCATTTTACAAAAAAGAGTATGTTTGATTCAAGAAAAATGAAAATATGGTCGACCTACGAGAAGTTTGCTCAAAAAAACCGCGACGACTAAAATGTTCACAGAGGAAAAATGTGATAGACTCTACCTTATGAAGCTATACAGACAGTAAGAAAACTTTATCAATAATTTGCAGTTTGTTCCATCGGCACCCAGAAGACTATAACAGGACAGTGAGCACATCGCGCATACTCGTATATGCTAGGAAACGGAGTATTCCATTGTGCATTCTATAGAGAGCGACCAGTCGCGCTGACTGTATAGGGAACGGAAAAATGCCACCGGGACAGGTAAAACTAAATAAAAGCTGGTAATAGAGGATATCGTATGTAGGACATAGCATAATAAACATAACTAGCATAACACTTCCCTCCGATTAAGTTACCCAATTAAATAGATACTAGTTTATTTATTCAAGTAATTCGCGAGAAAAGCTTTTATGATCATATAAATTGTGTATAATGAGGTTATTAGTTGTATAGTTAACATTTTAAAGGAAAATTTTATTTTCTTCTTTTTAGAGCATTCAATGAAAGCTTTTTCAAAATGGATTTTTTTGCTTGTTCTTTATTTTTTACTTATCGCTGGCTAGGTTTATGAGCTATTCAAGACAAGCCCTTTCTTTCATTTGGAACCCATATTGCAGAAGTTCAGCCATTTTGGATTTAGAATGATGTCACACAGATCATCGAGTATTGTCATCCAAATTAAACGTGTATTAAAAATTTCAGCAAATCGATTGAAGATATCTGCTTCAAAATTGAATAGCAGGATTCCACCCGATCAAACATACATACATACATCATACATTGCAAGTTAAATAAAAGCTTTTAAGAACATCATGTCATCGTTATCTGCTTCATAACTTCCCAATTTAATGAAGATTGAAGGTGAATATAAGTTATATTCACGAGGGGATGTAAAGTGGTATAGGTATGTATGCAAAAACTTAGCATATAAATAACCTGTGAATGAAAAGAAAATACTTCAAAAAGAACATGGAAGCACCATTGGAACTCTGCTTATCTAATACTGTCGAACTTCGATAAATCGAATTTTCGATAACTCGAATCAAATTGGTTGGCAATAGCGCCAAGATGGCAAATTAGTGTAATTTTTGTTCGATAAGTCGAACTTCTATAACTCGAATATCTTGATACCTCGAACGAAATATTTGGCGGCATCATTCGATAAGTCGATTTTTTTGGAGGAATTCCTCATTCACGGGTGGTTTCAACATGTACATAAAGTTAGCAAAAGAACTCTCGCGAATCAAACGCGGAATAGCTAAAAATTTTGCCGTTTTGCTTTTTCAAGTATCCGAAAAATTTTTCCGCAAAAATCAATCGAGCTCATCTCTTTCAGAGATTTATCCGTGAAGAAAAAAAAACATCGCCACTCTCGTATTTCAGAAATTATTAGATATTTCGCAAGCTTGATATCAACATCAACTTAGCGAAACAACTATTCAAAGAATGTTTTCAGCAAAAAACAAAGTAGCTCATATTTTTCAGTGAATATTCCGTAAATTATCCATGGTGATAGAAAATTTTTATCTTTTAAGTTTTTGTAAACAAATGACAAAATCTGATTGATCGATCTGCTGCCGTCGGAACGTATATCAGGCATTTTTTTTCGAAAACTATGAATGCAGTATTGTTGAAATTCGAAAGAAAGACTCTCCATGCTTGATTTATCCGGGAAAAGATATCACGTGCACTGATAAGTGTAGGTGTATCAAATTACCAGGTCCCATATTGAAGAAAATATTTAAGCAATCAACAGATTTTTTTCAATGATTTATCCAAAAGATGAAACAATTTGTTGATTGCTAAAATAATTTTTTGAATATGTGATCTGTTAATTTGATATTAAGTTCAGCAGAGCATGTTTTTTTCACACGAAAGCGGTACAATTCTCATTTTCGCGGATGAATAAAAGATTAAAAGTCTTATCTTTCTTTCAAATTTCAAAAAAATTGCATGCATAGTTTTAGAGAAAAATGCCTGATATACGTTTTCACGGCTGCAGATCGATCAATCAAATTTTTTTTCACCACGGATAATGTACGAATAAATCGCTGAAAAAGGTGGGCCACTTTGTTTTTTGCTGACTATTCCACTCTTAATTTTTAGTGAGGAAGTTTTCGTAACAACGATCGTTTCATCCCGAAAAAATTTTCAAGCCGGCAAAACCAACATGTTGGTTTTTCAGCGACAAAATTTTTGACGTTTCTCGAATTCATAGATAGCTTCGGAAATAAATATCATAGAGAGAACAAACAATGTTTCGTGGTTTAGTTAATCTATGATGAATTCTAATTTGCCAAATAGCGCAATACTCGTCAAATGTGAACATATTACCCTTTTTTCTCGTGGAATACTCATGCCGAATACCACTCGAGATGAAATTTAAGCAGGTAATAAAATTAAGCAGGTATATCAAATTGAAGGTCATTAAACTTGATACTGTGAATTCAAGTTTGTTGCTTTTCGGAAATTTCGCTCATGACATTTTTTCCAAAATCTCATTCGCGAAATTTCCGAGCAACAAACTTTCATATTACAATCGAGAAATTTTGCCGGCAAAATTCAATCTCTAGTGGTATTACATATGAAAATATTTTTTGAATTTGTGTTTTGCTAAGTTGATATCAAGCAGACGAAGCATCCAATATTTCTTAAAATACAAGATTGGCGATGTTTTTTTTCTTCACGGATAATTTACGGATAAATCACTGAAAAAAAGCCTAAATGTTACATTATTTACCCACATTAACAATACCTACATAAAAAAATGTGTTATTTCAATAACTCGAAGTCTTGATAACTCGAAATTTTTTCTTGGCAGATCGTGATTCGAGTTATCGAAGTTCGACTGTATATAAAATTCTCCTGTCGAACTCCTCCGAAACGGCTAGACCGATTTTCGTGAAATTTTGTGTACATATCGGGGTAGGGCCGGGAATCGGTCAACATCTATTTTTCATCCCCTTAAATGGGTGGTCCACCCCTAACTTTTTTTTTCAATTTTTTTATGATCAGCACACAGAAATACATAAATAAGCCCCAAATTTTCACCCCTCTACCCAACCTAACGGGAACGTGGTATAACAAAAGCCGGAACGGAGTTCGCGGGTCAGCTAGTTACGGTATAAGAAGATATGGCAATTCCCCGAGAATCATTCTCATACAGAAAAATATCCATACTTTTAATTTTAATTGATGTTCACGACGTTAAGAGCCGGTATTTTCAATATCTGAGTCAAATGTCTGATAACTAACCGTTCGTCAAATTCATCCACGACATGTGTATTGAAAGATATTGAAAATACCGGCTCTTAATGTCGTGAACATCGATTAAAATTAAAAGTATGGATATTTTTCTGTATTAGAATGATTCTCGGGGAATTGCCATATCTTCTTATACCGTAATAAGCAGGGTTCCAATGGTACTTCCATGTTCTTTTTGAAGTATTTTCTTTTCATTCTCAGGTTATTTATATGCTAAGTTTTTGCATACATATACCACTTTACATCCCCTCGCTTGTACCCTTTTGTCATACAAGATGTACGAGGGTCCTCTCTCGCTCTACGAGGAAAATTGTGGAATATAAATATGGAATTAAAATAGTTTCATAAATTATGCTCAAGACGCGGAAGTTTTCTATACAGGGTCTTTCACGAGGAACCTCACCCATATTTATACGGGAAACTACTGAACGTATTTTCATGAAATTCAGCACTTATAAGTATTTCACGATGCTGATGAAATCTAAAATATTTTCAAGGCATGAGCACCTCCGGTTTTTCCGGAAATGACGTCAACTTCCGTTTTTCAAATTAGAACACCATTTTTTTATTGCAGAAATAGATTCCTTAGATAATTTCAAGTTATTTTGATGTAACATTTTTCAGTTTTGGTTGGAAAATTCTCTCTGAACGGGAAAATTCGAAAAAAAAATCGAAAAAAGAGCTCCGCTGAAACAAGAATAACTTCGAGGTTTTTGGATGGAAAATTTTCATTTTTGGGATTTTTCAAGATGTAAGATTGATGTATCCACTTTGAAAATCGAAATCGCGATTCATGATACAGCTGAAAAAATCGCTTCCAAAGTTAGGGATGACAAAATCGTGAAAAATCATTTTTTTCAAATTAAAACCCCATTTTTTTATGGCAGATATTGAATCTACGTTAAAAAATAATGTGAGTGTATGCATCACACCCTTGCCCTAAAGTGGATATTTTCTGAGTTATTCACAAAATAGCTATTTATGTAACAAGTACATAAATTAGGTCTTTATGGACGAGTCCAAAATTTATGGCAGAGCGAGCGAAGCGAGCGAGGCCAATAATTTGGGCAAGTCCATAAGCCTAATTATGTACGAGTTTGCATACATAGCTTTATGTTTGACTGCAATGCAGACATTTTATTTTCAGAAATGGCAATTAATATATTCGTCGCTTTATTTCAAGAAATACTTTGAGTGTGCTTTTGCTTATCTTACCTTAGTAAACATCAGCGACCTTAGCAACCTCACTGAACAAAGTTGTTTACTTCGTTAATTCTGTGACAAACGTCATAATAATCCCAAAAATGGATAGTTCGGAAGAGGAAAGCGTGAATAATTTAGCCGCAAGTGCCAAAGAATCTATCCTACCCACTAAAAGTGCTTATGAAAATTTGTATGCGGCCTATAACAAGTGGTGTGAAACGAAGAAAATTGCAAAATCGAGAGAAGACTGTGACAGTTGAGTCCAATAAAGTGGTGTCCAATAAAGTAGTCAATTCTGGACGCTAAACGAATTCATGAATCAAGTGTTTATGAAGCAGTCGAACATAAAACTGTTTTTCGTCTTGAATTTTCAGCTATTTCTTTTCCCTTCACGCCAAAAAGATGAAATTTTCAGGAACTGTTACTTAAACCATGTTTTAGGTTTTACTACCCTAATATGCAAGAGAAAAAAGTTACAGGTTGTTTCTAAATAGATGGCGAATTTGGATTCGAATTTGTATCGGAAACCTCTTTATTTCAACTAATCGGCCATCGGTTTTCTCTCCAGTGATAAATAAATAATTCCTTATTCTTTTTTTTTAATGATAGATATCATTAATAAAAAAGAATGTAAAACATGGTAAGTTTTTGCATATGGTTCATAAGGAATTATTTATTTATCACTGGAGAGAAAACCGATGGCCGATTAGTTGAAATAAAGAGGTTTCCGATACAAATTCGAATCCAAATTCGCCATCTATTTAGGAACAACCTGTTACTTTTTTCTCTTGCATATTAGGGTAGTAAAATCTAAAACATGGTTCTTAAACTTATAACAGTTCCTGAAAATTTCATCTTTTTGGCGTGAAGGGAAAAGAAATAGCTGAAAATTCAAGACGAAAAACAGTTTTTTGTGAATAACTCAGAAAATATCCACTTTAGGGCAAGGGTGTGATGCATACACTCACATTATTTTTTAACGTAGATTCAATATCAATATCTGAAAATATTTTAGATTTCATCAGCATCGTGAAATACTTATAAGTGCTGAATTTCATGAAAATACGTTCAGTAGTTTCCCGTATAAATATGGGTGAGGTTCCTCGTGAAAGACCCTGTATTGTGAGGCACATAATTCCATTCTGAAGCTTGATATAGAAATGATTTTTTTTCTGAGAGTTCTGCAGATAAACTCAGCTTGTTCTGTAAAGTTTATAGATTACTTAACATAATAGATAAACGCTCCTTATTCTGAACATAATGTGTATTGGCATATACAACTACCGTATTTCGAATTCTTGTCTAGGTGTAATCTTATTGCGATAATATAAATGGTATCTTCTAATGCTTATGGTTGTGCCCTCTGCCCGAAATTGGCGCCGTAATGCGATATTCTGTTAGCATCAAATTAATTATTAGATTTTTTAGATGTTGCGCCGTAAAAATGTTCTCGGAAGCTTCACGTAGACCGTTGATAACAGCCTATTCCCCAAGGAACTCGTTAAAGTTGCGTTAAGTACCAAAAATAAATTTCTGTAAGACTACCAGCGAATTTATCGCCGGAGATAAAATACTAGAATAGGTAAATAAACACCAATCTGGGGAGATTCCCTCTAAACAACTAATTACGAAAAGAACCTCAGCACCGGTGAAACTTCCATTCAATTAGGAGGGCTCTGTTTTAGAAACCCTAGGGAAAGAACTGTGGCACCCTCAAAAATGCACCCTGCTTTTCGTTTGGTCCGTTGTTAATGTACCAATGAATATTCAGAAATGAGATGGAATGGAATTGCACCCAGTTGAATGAATTACCCGAGGCGAAAAATGGTGGATGGACAGGTTTTTCATCAATATATAATCTTTTGAATGAGAGCAGTTCGGACTATTTTTGAAAATCAGACAACATTGCACGTGTGAATATTAAAGCGTTATGTGGATGGTGGCTTGACATATTTTTTTTATGTTGAGATACTTTTTGCACTAAAAGATCCAAAAACAGTCCTGTAGCAAGTCTGAGGCTACATAATAGTCATTCTCATAATTTGAACCTGGTTAAAGTGATACCAAAAATGTTTTCATCATACAGCTACTACTTTCTAATAGAAGTAGCAACACCGCATTGACGAAAATATTTTAGTTGGGTAGAGAATGTCCGATAATGCACTTCATTGATTTTTCAAACCGATCCGATATCTGATTCACCAGAAACGTATATGGTGCCATCCACCTTGAATCACCCTGTATATGCATGTAAACATTGATACATTTCAAATCTAGATTATTCCGGTTTTTCTAGCCGGGGTCCAATAGGAATTTCACCTAATGTTTCGCCGACAACCCGGTAGGCAATGTAGGCAAATTCAGACTTGCTTAACCGTTCACCGTTTTATTTTTGTATTTGATAGCCATTGTAGAATTTTTAATTTACTCAAGTTATTTTTTTTAATCTGTGTCAACTTCATTAACAAAATCCGTTTTCATTTTTCATTCTTAAAATAAATAGGTTCCATTAATCGATCGAAGTTTTGTTTGAGCTCAGTAAATTTTATAAAATCCGTTCTGGTGTTTTAAGTGAACCTTTATTTTTCTTTGGCGGCATTAACCAGAGGAACCTAACTTTTAATCGCTCACTTCGTAGATTGAACCGAACCCTTCTCCATTGTATAAAAGCGAGTATAAAAGCTACACTGGTAGAAGTGGATAGTTCTGTTGCTAAACCCATATTGTGGCCGGCGCTTGAGCATTCGTTTTCCGAAAAGGTGACTGCCATAATATCAGAAATGTATTAATAATAATTATAATACCAGTTTATTTCACAATAATTGCTTAATACAATGAAAGGAAATACGTTCAATAATTATCAGTGTTAGTTGATTATTTCATGAAAATGCAAATATTAAATTATTCAATATCAATACCATCATTTTGTGCGTTAACAAGACATTGGCTGATTTCATCAACCTTAAAAACCATTTCCTAATATCAAGGAGCATAAAATAACTGGAGAGAAGACGTCATACGCTCGGCAGAACATTTTGGACTTCCAATGACGGCGGAGGTTAGAGTTTCGTGTGACGCCCGCTAGATGGGCGCTGTGATCGTTAGTACCGCTAAACATCACATACCTTGTTTTGTGGCGCTACAGGGCCCGTATTATCGGCGAGTGATATTTCGGTGCGTATACGTTTGCCATACAAAATAACACAGAGTACGTATACGCACCGAAAGATCACTCGCCGAGAATAAGGGCCCTGTTGCAAAGAATATAATGTGGCTGTCATTGTAATTGATACATTTATGCTTCTTTTTAATTGAAAATTGCATTAAATCATAACAGACAATATTGATGACATATCATCGCTTTATTCTAATCAAATATTTATGCGCAAGTCTATGGGAAGTCTATAATCGGAAGTAAATTTGTCAACATCCTCATCGACAAAAGCGAACATTCGGATAAGTATTATTATTATTATACGAGAAGACAGAGGTTTTTATCTGTTCTCGGGTATCATACGCAGAATTGTATGGAATCCCTTTCACATTGCCTCTGCTAACACTTGGATTTGGGGCGGGAAACAGATTTTTCTTCCTTTATTCAATCTGTTTCTTGTCGCCATTTCTTCACAGTGCCATATGCACGAGCATATGCATTATATTGTCCGATTTCAGTGAAAAGTATGTATTGGGCTCATTCAAAAAAATATATACAGGGTGGGGATAAAGATTGGCACCAAATTAATATATTTTTTCTACAAACGTCAAAAAATGACAAGGTTCGCGAATAGACAACAATATGCGAAGTGATCCTTTTTTTCATTTTCCTTCGTTACCATGACACCGTGCGCGAAGTAGTGTGCGAAATACTTACTTCGCACACTGCATGTAAACTATATGGGATTTTTATATTTTAACCATCAGGTTCCTCAATCAAGCAAAAATCCAAGAAATTATTTATTTATTAATGTATAACAATAATTAATGCTTTCAAATTGTGAGAAAATTAACACTACCTAATTTTATTTATTACAATGTTAACATTGATGGTGCAGCCAGTGCACGAACGTTTGTAGAAAAAATTTTGTTTGCATCTCATGCGCGAAATACTTTGGTGATCTCGACTATTTTTTTAACTCGGCTGCGCCTCGTTAAAAAAATCAGTTCTCGATCACCAAAGTAGCATTTCGCGCACTAGATACAAAAATAACTATAAAACGGAACGGACGGTAATTTTGAAATTTGACAGCTGAGTGAATGGCAAGCACTTCGAACATTTAAAATGATTTTTTTTTATTATTTTCAATAAATTTTTCCTACTAGTAAAAGCCCTGTATTTCTTCTCTTTATAGATTTTCATAAAAAATACGTCATGAAAAGCATGGAACCTGATATGGAAAGATCCGAAACAAGGTGCACTTTCAGAATCTACAGAAATATACAGGGTGTCCCATTTAAATAATTTTTTTTTTGTCATTTTCGGTTAAACCGGAATTATCTCATTAATGAAAATATGCTCATCAGATGCATTGTGGTCCATTACACTCAGCTGCCAAATTTCAAAAATATCGTTTTAATGATATTAATTTGGTGCCAAACTTTATCCCAACCCTGTATTATGATTAGGAACAAATAGTACCTAATAAGTAATAACAACTAATAATCATTAAAGATAATTGTATTAAGGATAGCCTTGTTGGAGGCACTAACGACGTTGGCGCCATCTCGTAGCCTTGCGGCGAACTAACAAGTTTCGAAGTTTGTGGTAGTTCATTTTAGTGATAGAACGATATCACTTTTTTTGCCGATACGATATATCGGCCGATACCGATATTTACGTGCCGATATGCCGATATACCGATATATCGTATCGGCAAACATAACGCCACCTATTCATACATTACTTCAGTGTATCTATCAGCACCTGCTGCCAGTGTATCGAGTGAAAGACTCTTCAGTGAATTAGGCAATATTTACGAGCCAAAAAGAAATAGACTGAATGAAGAAAGGGCTGAAATGTTGGTATTTTTACACCACAACATAAAAAAAATTTAATTTCAGTTATTAAGTATTATTATTATTATTTTATTTATGTACTGTATTTTTTACCTGCCATATAACGTACCTATGTTTGTTAATATTGTTGTTAATTTTGATGGTATAGGTTTTGTTTTACTTTTTTAATAAAAAATATTTCCCTTAGAATGAGAACTCTCATTTTGTTTGATAATGTATTTCATTTATGCACTGAAGAGGCGAAAAAAATTGCCGATATTACTGCCGATATTCCTTGCCGATACGATACGATATATCGGCAACAATTGCCGATATGCCGATATACCGATATCAATATCGGTATCGTTCTATCCCTAGTTCATTTTTGTAGCCAAGCCTTCTCTTCAGTTATTATATGCTCCTAGATAATATTATGACCGTTCAATGCTCATTCGAAAATAACTTTGATCACCTTTTGAGCCTATTCATAAATTGTTTCATCAAAGGTAACACTCAATCTGGATAGTTGGGCGTAAGCTGAAGACTCATTAGTCATTAAAACGATCTAACTGATCGTGTCATTAATTACCGCGCCTGCTATATGAGATTTTGCGGTTGGAAGCCTCCAAATCTGATCGATTTATATTCTATACACGGCTAGAAACGGAACGACAGCAATAATTGTCACTATACATCCTGGGATAGGCAATTAATCCACACAGGTATGTCGAGCTCGACAGCAACGCCGCGACCTCATTATCATGCATAGGAATACAGGATGTTGAGGACTCGACGAACTTTGAAACTCTATTTTTTTTTCAATCGTTTCTGTGTTTATAAGCTCTGAAAATATTTTCCTTCTGTCACCCATTTGTCGTGAGACAATAGTATATTACTCAACTAACGGTAATGCGCAGATGAAATTCGAATTAAACTGCATTTTCAATTTTCAAAATTGTCAACAGTTTTCAAAAGCGATCTCTGTGGTTGAGAATCGAATCGCGTAAAAAACGTCATAAATTCACGTTTTTCATATGCAATTTCTGGATATTCAGAGCCAAGGATATGTAGAAATGGATGGCGAGGACATTACCTTGGTGTCTGAAATAGAGTTCTCGATCATTCCGACTTTTTTTAAAATTTCGTAAGCAATTTCATTTGTCATATTTGTATTAGAGTGAGTTATTATAACTCTCGCTAATGGTTGATAGATACTATTACAGCTCATAATCAGTTGAATAATCGACATATTATTCTATATAGGAGTTGATAAATGGATTTTTACGTGTTTTCGTTGCTCCCTTTGGCATACCCACCACTCGTGCGCCAGCTGACGGTCACTATGCTATAAGACAAATACAAATTCAGCTATAAACAAATTATGGCCAGGGTTAAAATTGGTCACCAAAAACTATCACTGGCTCCCGGGCTATTACTACAACCTACTCAAGGATAATCTCTCACCACAGAAAAATTTTTGGCGAACTTAGTTATTTTTTACTCCTTTTTCCCGAGATTTCGAGATATTTCTGGGAATATCGCATTTGTTGCATAAGCGCATTTGTTGAAGACTTTTTATCCATTTCATTAATTGTCAAATACCTGAATTCGTCCTGAAAGAATTGACCTCGAGAATTTCTCGACAATTATTCCTAACCATTGTCTATATCCGATATCGATAAAGTGGCTCTGCTAACTCTTTCAAGTTAGCAAATCCACCCCGTAGAATATTCGGGGCCATAATATATCATATTCCTACACCTAGATCGTAAGATTTCCGAATTAGAAGCAAGTTTATATGAAAGTTACTATATTTTGTATTAAATATCTTTGAAATGAACTAAAATGGGTGGCAATGATTCAAATAATAATAAAGTTCTGATGCAGTTGTTTATTTTTCGTGGACAATGTGGCCAAATTTCAGAAGGATCGTGTAGAATGTTTAATGAAATGTTTCCCGATGAACAACCATTGGTCCATGTCGTCAGATGATCCATCTTATATGTTGATTCGCATTCAAGAATCCAACGAGAAAAGAATTTGACAGCAGATGTCGAAGCGATCGGCCATGATTCAGGATATGATATCACAGAAATATTGGGAATTCGTCATTGTTCTGGTTCAGCGATCTGGACAAAATTTTTCACGTATCTATACTAATATTATAAAGAGGAAAGATTTGTATTTTTGTTTGTTTGATACGAATAGGCTCAAAAACTACTGGACCGATTTCAAAAATTCTTTCACCCTTTGAAAGCTACATTATCCCTGAGTGACATAGGCTATACTTTCCACCCGAAAAAATTAAGGATACCTACTATAACTTCAATAATTACAAAAAAATCAGCCAAAATCAGCTATTTTCACGTGCGCTGCAAAAACCGTAAGACTTACGTGGATACAATGTATGACGGAAATGTACCTCTTGAATAGTTCTACAAAAAAGTCCGCGATAGCATGTATCTATCTCTCAAGATTGACTTGCTATTACCTGTTTATTGTAATCAGATGTTTTCCAAAATTATGCACTATTTGGGAGTGTGTTTTTATGAATTGGGTATTGATCCTAATCCAACCTAATACGTTATTTATCCCCAGTATTTAATTTAGAACAAAATTGTCCTTCACATCATACAATTACAACGAGTACATCAAAAGATATGGCACGTTGAAGTGTTGAAGATGAAACCGCCGCGTGAAACAAATTTCTACTCGGGCGAAGCTGGGACGGCCTGCTTATCTTGAATAAAACACATATTCATCAAATACATATGTAGTTTCCTTCGGAAATGGACATCAACTTCTCTCAAATTTGGCACCCTGTCTATTAATGCATTATTGGAATTTATAATGAACTAGCTGGCCCGGCGAACTTTGTTCCGCCTAAATGATACCTACGGTGGATTTCACAAATCGTAATCACCGGTGATCGGAGATCAACAGCTTGGTTCTCTGATTTTGAAACTGTCGAATCGAGTTGATTCTATATCAAGCTCCGATCACCGATGATTACGCTTTGTGAAACCCACCGTTAAAGTTGTATCAACTAATCATTGCTATTTTTTCAAGCTGGAGATAAATTAGGCAAAATATACATAATTTTAGTAATATTGTTATTCGCACGAAAAGAATTCTCCTTATTTAAGCGGTATCTAATTATTGTTGAACATATAATTTTTCTTTGAATTCTTTACAGTTTTCTCTTTGCTGTTTCTAAATTAAAATATAAATCACGATCAAATTATATGGATGAGAAATAGTTCCAATGATTAATTACCTCTGATCACTCCCGAAACCATTTCAGTTCTGCCAATACCGCTGAAAATTCGAATTGAAGTACTTTGTCTATGGTACTTTAATCTCATTTTACAGAATACAAATACGCTAAGACGTTTTCTTATGTTTCTTCTTGACTAAGACATTTTTGTTTTGGTCCGCAGCACAGAGTTCGAGGCAACTCAAATTATACACTATTTATTTACATCGCCATTTTACGGGGAGAATATCAAATAAAGTACCTACGAACTAATTTTCATGATTTGAATATAAAAATATTGTAATATTCTTAATTCAACATATCATAGAAACGAAAGAAAATTTGTGCCATTCAAACAAAAAACAGATATTTCATCAGTTTTTTTCCCTCTTTCCAAATTTCTATTTGATTTTATTTTATCTCATATACCGTGTGATATTTCTCACTTGACATGTAAATTGAAATTTTTGAGTACGGGCCAGCAATTTTTCATATCATATTAACGAAGATATGGGAGTTCATAGATTTAGCATTTTTTCATAAATCACCCTATATCTCCGAAACGAATACCCTTATGGGACATTTGAAACCCAAATTCTCATTCAGTTTGAGGTCCTCTATCTCCACTTAGCCGTTGTCCCTTACGTCACCAGTCACCCTGTATATATATAGATTACGTTAATTTCGAGATACTTAATCCCATAATTTTTGAGTTATTCCAATTTTTCCTGATAACTAGTCTGTTTTTCGTAAAAGATATGCGTAAAATTTGAGTTTTATAACAATTTTCGATTGATCAGTTTTGACGTGTATCAAAGATTAATAATCTGGAGAATGATTGTTTCTCCAAGACGAAACCAATTACTTACTGATGATTTGAAATTCTCTTATTTAGAAAATTTTGTTTTTCCCATTTAAACAAAAATGAAAGATTTTTAATATAGTTCTCATATTTCATAACTCATTTGACAAAGTTTAGTTTCACAATATGATTAGTTATCAACAATGATTTGCAAGACTTGAAGAAAACTCACTCAAGCTATTGAAAAATATCACATAAAATTGTAAGGTGATGATCGAAAATATTCACATGAATTCATGATCGACATCCGTTACATAATACAATGTGTCGGAGGGAAAACTGAATTAATAAGAAATGGTTATTCTTAAGGTCGGCGTTTAAAGCGAGTAGGAAAGCTCAGCCGATAGAGGCGCCACAGTCCATTTTATGGAATATCTCCATAGAACATGCACTATCACTATCAAGTTCTATGAATATCTCTCTGATTATGACTGAAATGTACAATGGCGCTCTCTATCCGAAAATCGCCGAACTATGAAATATGTCAATTTGTGGGTAAAGCAGGAACTTTTTCCCGCCAAAATTTGAATTTGGCCATTCTCTGCCATTTCCGTATTTCAAGTTGATCTTCTGAACGAAATTATCAGTAGATTCACTTTTTATCGGAAGTTGAACTATTTTCATGGGTCTTTCTGTTGAATTAAATCAGAAGCATGGGTTGGCTCATTTTCTTCTATTTTTGAAAGAAAAAAATTGGCTGTCGGAATGAAATCGATTAAAATTATTTCAACAAGAACCCTTATCCTTTCTGAGTTCACCCACAAAATTTCAGTTCTCAAAGTGAAACCGTTTTCGAAATCAACTTGAAATAAAAACACACTACATTGAACGCCCACATTAAGGTCGCCGTTCAAAGCGAGTAGGAAAACGTATCTGATAGAGGCGCCACCGTGCATTTTATGGAATATCTACATAGAACTTACTTCATCACTATAAGTTCTAGGAATATCTCTCTAATTATGAATGACATGTACAATGGCGCTCTCTATCCGAAAATCCCAGAACTATGAAATTAGTGAATCTGTGGGTAAAGCAGGAACTTTTTCCCGCCATATATTTGAATTTGGTCATTCTTTGCCAAATCCGTACCTATTTCAAGTTGTTTTTCTGAACGAAATCATCTGTAAATTCACTTTTAATCGCACTATTTTCATGGGTCTTGCGTTCGAAATAAAGCAGAAGCATGAGTTGTCTTATTTTCTTCTATTTCTATTTTTGAAGAAAAAAATTAACTTTCGGAATGAAATCGATTTCAATTATTTAATTGTGAACTCCAATCCTTTCTGAGTTTACCCACAAAATTTCAGTTTTCAAAGTGAAACCATTTTCAAATGCAACTTGAAATAAAAACACACCTTAAGGGTCTACGTCCCTGAAAAACAAGCCTAATGATCAAAAAACCTTTTTGAAGATAAGCTTTCATAACAACACTCATCCGCCATTTTGACAATAGTATCATCATTTTTGAACCCAAATACCCCCAGATACTAATTTTGAATGGAATCGGATCATAATTACAAAACTCATCCGCCATTTTGGAGCCGCCATTTTGTTTTTTTCTATAAAAAATATTTCATGATGCATTGTCACCAGAATTAGGTACACCTGCAAAATTTCAAATCAATCGGACGATTAGAAGTGTGTCATATTTAACTTGCAAGATTTGATTACAGACAGACACCGGGACAGGTGAAACTAAATAAAAGCTTATAACAAGCCTAATTCTCAAAAAACATTTTTGAAGATATGCTTTTATTACAACACTCACCCGCCATTTTGAAGCCGCCATCTTGAATTCCTCGATTTTGAAGAATCGTAATTTCCGACCCAGAAAACCCTCATATACCAATTTTGAATAGAATATGATCATAATTACAAAACCCGTCCGCTATATCGTGGCCGCCATCTTGAATTTCCCAGTTTTGACAAGAGTATCATCATTTTCGAACCCAAATACCCCCAGATACTAATTTTGAATGGAATCGGATCATAATTACAAAACTCATCCGCCATTTTGGAGCCGCCATTTTGTTTTTTTCTATAAAAAATATTTCATGATGCATTGTCACCAGAATTAGGTACACCTGCAAAATTTCAAATCAATCGGACGATTAGAAGTGTGTCATATTTAACTTGCAAGATTTGATTACAGACAGACACACAGACAGACACCGGGACGCATTTTTCCGTTCCCTATACAGTCAGCGCGACAGGTCGCTCTCACCGTATAGGAAACGGAATGCACGATGGAACACTCCGTTCCCTAGCAGATATGCGCGATGTGCTCACTGTCCTAGTCTTCTGGGTGCCGATGGGACAAATTGCAAATTATTAATAAAGTTTTCTCACTTACTGTATAGGGTATTAGGTAGAGTCTACCACATTTTTCCTCTGTGAACATTTTGTAGTCGCGGTTTTTTTTTCAGCAAACCTCTAGTAAGTCGACCATATTTTCATTTTTTTTTAATTATACGTAGGCACTCTTTTTTTGTAAAATGCAATCATAAAAACAATCTGGAAAAAATGAGAAAACATGATTGTCTACCAATATAAACATGACTGAAAATCGCATTTTTTTAATTATTAATACACTCCTGATTTTTTCAGAATCGGTTGATATAACCATATGAAATATGAAAATGGAATTGTCCGACAAAAAAATGTGGCGTTTTTCTTGTCCGACAGATGAAAATCGATGATTTTTTTGAGTTTTTAAAATTTCGGACAAGAATGAATTTATATTTTAGAGAGATTCGTTTTATAGAAAAAACAACTATCCACCATATAAAATGCGGCGAATCCTTAATCTAGTTGAATATAATGGTTTTGTTTCAGAATCTTTTTTCGATTATTACTGAAATGAAACTATTGAATTTGATTGAAAGTTTTTAATTCAAATTGTTTACTGACATTTTTATTCAAATCTAATAAAAAACAATGAAAATACTCCTTCCTCACATTCAATTCGTTGTAACAAGACGAATGGTATCCAGTAAAAGTATCACATCAATCGTCGGGTAAAATGACATCTTTATATTTGTGATTATGATGTTCTCTTGATTCCAGGAATATTTTTTACAGTTAAAGGATGACACTTCCTCCTTTTTCGCTTCAAAGCCACGGATATATTTTAAATGTTTGCACAAAAAACACTCCATCATATATTATATCGGCAACAACCAACAACTGAAATTGCCGAACTTTATTCGTCGGACAGCTGGATGATGATAGTATTCAGCACATCCTTCTTAAATGGTCCTCAAAAAAAAACAAATGTTTATTTGTAACATGAGGGAAGTTATATCCGATAAATGGATATAGTCTATTCATAACCAAATCAGAGCAGTGAATTCTTTAATTTTTGAATGAACGCCACATTTTTTTTGTCAGACAACTGGTGCCCTACATTGTATTTTTAAGGTGGAGAGAAAATAAGAAAAAAAGATATTATCGATGGACTATTCTCGTTCCTTCCAGAATTTCTTGAACTAAAATGGATCTCGGTGTAAGGAACTGAATAAAACTCATTGGATTCTAAAGCGACGCTTCGGCGTTATATTTCGCCTTCCTCAGGACACAATAAAATCAAAACTAATTCTTCCATTGAAGAATAAAGGATTTCTCAGGTAAGAGATGAGGGAAATAATGTTCCACAAACAATCTAGTCAGTCTCCGAACAGGGAATTTCTTCTCTGCTTATTTTGTTGAAGATTCGATTATGATTTTTAAAAAATTTTTAATTTTTTCATTGTTTTCACCACAAAGTCACAGGAAGGCGAAATATAACGCCGAAACGTCGCTTTAGAATCCAAAGAGTTTTATTCAGTTCCTTACACCGAGATCCATTTTAGTTCAAAAAAAGACATTATTCATAATTTTTTCATCCCAAAAAATCTTCGTTTTCCATTTGTCTGACAAGAAAATCGCCACATTTTTTTGTCGGACAATTGCTTTTTCATATACTTCATATGGTTGTACCGATTCTGAAAAATTCGGGAGGGTATTAATACTTTGAAAAAATGCGATTTTCAGTCATGTTTATGTTGTTAGACAATCATGTTTTCTCATTTCTCCCAGATTGTTTTTATGATTGCATTTTAAAAAAAAGAGTACCTATGTTTGATTCAAGAAAAATGAAAATATGGTCGACTAACGAGAGGTTTGCTGAAAAAAAAAACCGTGACTACAAAAATGTTCACAGAGGAAAAATGTGGTAGACTCTACCTAATAAAGCTATACAGAAAGTATGAAAATCTTAATCATAATTTGCAATTTGTCCCATCGGAACCCAAAGACTAACAGGGCAGTGAGCACATCGCGCATATCTGCTAGGAAACGGAGTGTTCCATTGTGCACTCCGTTTCCTATACGGTGAGAGCGATCTGTCGCGCTGACTGTATAGGGAACGGAAAAATGCCACCGGGACAGGTGAAACTAAGCCCAAAGATATTCTACAACAAGATGGAGCATCCCTATACTCGATGCACTGAATGTTTTGTCCTCATAATAACAACTGTTTGTTTACAAACAAAGAACGGATTCGTAAACAGAAATCAGTGGCGTGGATCTGAAATATTGTAATTAATAATCTTAGACTATGGTCTAAGTAAATAATACAATATCCCAAATAAATATAAATCATTTTCTGGAATGGATATGATGGTTCGACTGATTTCGCAGATAAAGTTCCATTTTACTTTATTATGAAGAATCTCTTTCGAAATATGACCTGAAAGTTCCAAACGAAAAGTTGGTTACAGTTGTGTATAAAAAAGTTGTTTTCATATCATCCTATTATATTTATTCCTCTGAAAGAGAGCAATACATACTTTTTTCTTAAATCAAACGTGTGGAGAAACTGCGACAAGGATCAGATTGTATTGAAGAAAAAAATCTGTTTGTCTCCCTGTATATGTGTATAATTAATGAGTTTGTTCAGAAAAATATGCTGATATCCATGTCACAGAGCTTCTTGTACTTGAAAACAAGCTTTTTCATCGATTTGGATGGAATTGTATCCGTAACAAGAACTCAGAAGTGAAAAAATTACTTCACCTGCTAAAAAAACCTTTTCAAGAAGTCCTAACTCTCTCTTGGATCGGAAGGATCTTTCGATCTGATGATTATTCTGGTGTTCGAGAAACTCCACATACCTCTTATATGGGGGGATCATCTCCCATAGATTTAAAGAAGTTATTTTATTGACAAATTAGCAAAAAAGAAAGAGCAAATCCAGAAAAAAACTTCTGATGCTTCATGTCACTTCTGACAATATTAAATATGTGAAATATGTTTGTTTACGTGACAATAAACCTACTAATTGACTTTTCAAAACTTTTCGTTCAATCATTGCTATGGATTTTTAAAGTAAATGAAATGAAAAAAAATATTCCACCTATATTCTGCAACGTTCAATAGATAAAAATGACATTTTACTGAAATAGAATGAGAACATTTGTTGAAATAAAATTTAATGTTTATTAACTTACAATAATTCTGTATAACATAATATATCAGTACAATTTTTATTGGTTTTGATATAATATCAAGCGTGTAAGCATACTTCCCACTCTATTACACACTTGATCACTCAATTTTCTTGTTTCGTGCTGTATACGAATTGTAATAGGTATCTTTTTGATAGAAGCTTTATAAGTGGCAGTTCTTGACATCCCAGCACCTCGTCATCATAAGCATGATTCCCAAATGCAGTGAACACCATCATTTTGCATATTATTTACACAATTATACAACAATTTATTCATAAGATTCTCAGATTTAGAAGTCGAGAGGTTTGGATCACTTGAAAGAAAATATCTAAATGTTTTTTCAGCTTGCGTGCATACACTAATAACGAATTTTGAAGCTTTGAATAAATAACTGTAAATTTTTCTTCTTTGCAATAATGAATATGTTTCATTGGCCTCCAACATATCTTGCCATGTACTTGAAGAATCTGAAGCAGTTAGTGTAGAGGACAAATCTGAGGCTGTTGAAGTTTTAGATAGATCAGAATCACTCGGCGGTGGCAAGGATCCTGAAACTTTACCAGCATCTGCTGTTTCCTGGCGATGGGCCTTTCAGCTGAAGCAGTTGATCTGCTACTTGACCTGAAATAAAAAACAATTATCCTCTTCTCTTTCATCCATATACTGATGAAACAAAATTTATCCAAATGGTTGTTAACACAACATTCGAAGTATCCAATACACATACAAATGCTTATATGATGAAGAAATCCTAGAAGGAACAGCTTCAGTCTTCAAAATTTTTTTTCCTGATATAAAGATGAGTCTTCATCCGAAAAATGATCACAGCAAACGTAAAACCACTTTGAAGAAATAAGGGTTTTTAGTTTTGAATTATCAGTCCATTATTTTCTTCTTATATTATCCCCAGGCATTCTAGCAAAAAAAATTATGTTGAAATTCTAATGAAGAAAATAAATATTCCATGCGACGCCTCTGGAGAGAACAGTTGTTTTTGGTTTGTTATTTGTTTACTTACGGATGCAAGGATTTCACACTGCCTTCACTGCTGATTTTTCTGTAAGCCACACAGCGATTTACCATTTTTCTCCTATTTCAATCGAAAATGTAATTGTACAATACAGTTTCCACACCAAGGATCAACAAGTTTGTTTCACTTAAGAATGTAAACAGATTGCGGCCATGTTGAAATCTGTCGATTAATGATACGTCGTTGTCAATTTTATATCACCAATTTCCCTTTCTTAACTTCGTCCTCTCAATTTTCGTTGTACTTGAAAGAAATGATTGTCATTCGTGACTAGATACAATAACAATTATAGTTATCATAATTTATTCCATAGCTAATAAGTTTATGAATTCTTAGTTGAACTTCCAGTTATTAAATTTCGTATTTCTCTTTGAACCTAAGGAGACTCCAGACATTTCCGTAGATTTGACAACGATGCTATTATGAATTCGGAATTGTACGGACTCATTCGGATTACTTCGTTCCACATGATATTTCTCACCAATGGGAGTGTGTGGGTTAATGTTTACATTTTGACCAAAATAAACAATATATAGCTATCTTATTATGAGGACGTTTTCTCTCTCACTATGCTCCATCTTGTTGTAGAATATCTTTGAACAAGCCTAATTCTCAAAAAACATTTTTGAAGATATGCTTTTATAACAACACCCACCCGCCATTTTGAAGCCGCCATCTTGAATTCCTCGATTTTGAAGAATCGTAATTTCCGACCCAGAAAACCCTCATATACCAATTTTGAATAGAATATGATCATAATTACAAAACCCGTCCGCTATATCGTGGCCGCCATCTTGAATTTCCCAGTTTTGACAAGAGTATCATCATTTTCGAACCCAAATACCCCCAGATACTAATTTTGAATGGAATCGGATCATAATTACAATACTCATCCGCCATTTTGTTTTTTCTATAAAAAATAATTCATGATGCATTGTCACCAAAATTAGGTACACCTGCAAAATTTCAAATCAATCAGACTATTAGAAGTGTGTCAAATTTAACTTGCAAGATTTGATTAGAGACAGGCACACAGACAGACAGACACCGGGACATGTGGAACTAAATAAAAGCTTATAAAAAGGGAGTCAGAAACGATTTATTTTTTTCTGATTGATGTATGAGTGTATAAAGATAAAAATAATAAAAAAAATATTTTATAAGTATTGAATGGATGAGGGGATGTTCGCCATCATTTTTGGTTATTTTGTAACATTTCCACCATCAAAACGAACAAATATTTTTGTGTTTTTTCATTCAGTATTGAAGTCTATCATTTAGTTAATCAAATGTCTATCTCCTTTTTCTTTCAAAATTTACCGTTTTTTTGTAAATAATATTACAACAATGTGTTTTTTCCGCGAAATTTATTTTCTAGAATTTTTCTATTCGAAATGATAAATATCCATTTTTACCAAAGACATTTTGTTAAGGATCTTATTAGCCGTCGATTAGTGAAAATTAATTGTTTCTTACAATTGTGGTTTCTTACAATTGTGGATTCTTACATGGAATTGAATTTCTTTTAAATGACATGCGCACGTATACGTTTCCTATTTTGAAGTCTGAAGGCAGTATTAATGCACATGGGCACATCTGGATTCCTATCAAAGACCAGCTTCAATTCTCAATAGCTAATTATCTATATTGGGTTTAAAACAAAGCCATTATTTGATTATTGAAATTCTTATTTACTAACCTGATTACAGGGGAGTATCTCATATCGTCCACCTTAAAGTTTCAGTCTTCGGGACTGGATATTGTGTTTCTTTCATCTTAGCGTTAAATTATCTTGTGTACCCAAGTAATGAAGGTTAGAACATTTGTTTACATTCGCTCATATAGATGCATTGGCTGCGTTCCAGAAAGCTTCGGGAATATTATGAAATACCTCCTGGGGTACGATTCCTGAATTTAAAAAAATTAATTTTCTGGTGGAATTCATGAAGAATATCTATCATTAAATAAATTTTCCTAATTTCAGTAATCGACATCCAGAAGTGAATAATGTGATATATTCACGGAAAACGTTATCGAAAAATATCATATCTAATCATTATATGAAGGTGTACTTACCTTCATTCTCAAAATTTGAGATTCTTTTTATAATATCCTTTCCAGAAATTCAATCTAATTAATGCTTGTACATACTACATATATGATATATATATATATATATATATATATATATATATATATATATGTTTCGTAAATATAGCTTAGATTACTGGTAAAGCTTGAGTGGACTGTGATCACGTTATTATAGAGTTATAAACCAATCTGAGCCGACACGAGGAAGACCCGTATGAATAGCAGCTACGGGGTCGTTCCAGAAGCTACTCCTGTAGACTGTCTTCTGTCTTCACGAATAGGCCTATTCGGGGTTCCTCTTCCTTGGAGGTCCTCTTGGGAGCACCTCACCCAATTGCACATTCACGCAGCGACCGGACTTTCTGGCTAATTAACACTAGATCGGCACAGTCTAGAGTCTAGATTAACACTATATAATGTACGTTTTGCGGTATAGTTATTTAACTTAAGCAACTTGATTCAAAATTATGGGAGCGATTTATCAGCGAGCACACTGTTTTACATTCAAAATTGAACTGCTTCTTTATGAATGTTTTTCCTCACATATGTTCAAAAAATGACTGCGGCGCATCGGAATATGAGCTATATTACTTTAACAATATACTTATATCTAATATAAAATTTATTTATTTATTTATGTCATGAAACCTTTCTTGTGCACTAATTCATGTAAATAATTCCAATAATAACCTAACAATTTCGAAATTTTTCAATCGCTTCATTTCGTTCTCATCAAGTCCAGAATGTCATTTTTAATTCCTAATCATATGTTAGAACTTACCTAACTGAAAATATTTCAGTGGTATACAGGGTCTTTCACGAGGAACCTCACCCATATTTATACGGGAAACTACTGAACGTATTTTCATGAAATTCAGCACTTATAAGTATTTCACGATGCTGATGAAATCTAAAATATTTTCAAGGCATGAGCACCTCCGGTTGATGTAACATTTTTCAGTTTTGGTTGGAAAATTCTCTCTGAGCGGGAAAATTCGAAAAAAAAATCGAAAATAGAGCTCCGCTGAAACAAGAATAACTTCGAGGTTATTGGATGGACAATTTTCATTTTTGGGATTTTTCAAGATGTAAGATTGATGTATCCACTTTAAAAATCGAAATCGCGATTCATGATACAGGGGGTGAAAAAATCGCTTTCAAAGTTAGGGATGACAAAATCGTGAAAAATCAATTTTTTCAAATTAGAACCCCATTTTTTTTATGGCAGATATTGAATCTACGTTGAAAAATAATGTGCGTGTATGCATCACACCCTTGCCCTAAAATGGATATTTTCTGAGTCATTCACAAAAAACTGTTTTTCGTCTTGAATTTTCAGCTATTTCTTTTCCCTTCACGCCAAAAAGATGAAATTTTCAGGAACTGTTATTTGAACCATGCTGTAGATTTTTCACCCCTTCTTGAAATCGACTTCAAGTTACTATTAGGAGAACCATGGCAAACTCTCGCAGTTATAACTAGAGAAGATGCTCAAAGTTTTGACCGTTAATTTCTAGACATTTATTTATACGTCTCAGGAATGCTTCGTGCGTTGCTCTTCTTATTTCATCGGGAGGAAGAGATCTGCAAAAGTGTTTAAAAACCAAATTGAGTTTCAAAACTATGAATCTAAAAATCTTAACAAACCTGAACGCATTTCTGACTCGTTCTATGCAGTCCTCTTTATCAGTCAGGGGAGTTGAGTAGACAATATTTTTTATCCTACCCCAAACATAAAAGTCTAAAGGAGTTAAATCGGGAGAACGTGGTGGCCAAAGATGTGGACCATTGTTCGCCAACCATCGATCTTCAAATAGCCTGTAGAGGATATTTGACACATTGAGTGAATTGTGTGGAGGCGCGCCATCTTGTTGATACCATAAGTCAATTATGGTTCTGTACTAGCGGCTCAATTATTTGAGTCAATATGTCAGAATATCTATCTCCTAAGGGAGAACATTCTTTAAATAATGCAAACATGTGTAGTGTTCTATCTTACCAGTTAAAGTCCCATCTTAAATGTGAACATCGAGAATTGCATTATTTTTGATGGCGCAAAAAACATTGAAACTCCAGGTCTCTTGAAAGTTCCATTGTCTGAAGTGGTGGTTGTTCTCTTCATCCCAATAATGACTGTTATGCCTATTGAAAGAACCATTCTTTGTGAATTTAGATTCATCTGTCCAAATTATACAGTCCAAAAAGTTTTCATTCTCTTGAAATCGAATCATCATAGCTTCGCAAAACTCTGTTCTCCTGACGAAATCAGTTTCCTTCAAATGGTGTACCCTATTGAATTTATATGGGTGCATTTTATGTTTTTTTAATATTCTCCAAACACTCGATTGAGATAATCCCAGATCAATCTCGGCATCTTTGAGAGAATTTTGAGGATTCACACGAAAATATGCAAGAACTGTAATTTCGTTGTTCTCATCTTCTACTACACTTTTTTCTCTGTGTATAGTTTTCTTAACGAAAGATCCGACATTTTTCAAGTTTGTCATGGTTCTGTTAATGGTATCTCTCGTTGGTCTGGGTCGGTCAGGAAACCTCTCAATGAACAGTCGAATCGTTCTATCTGCAACTTTATTACATTCTCCATGAAGTAGAATGAGATTTAAATAATCTTCATTGGTAAAATTAGGCATAGTGATCGATTTTATAACTTAATACGAATTATCACCAAATTAATAGTAAACACAAAATGCTACTGAATGAAGAGGAATTCGGCAGATGTAATTAATGATATCTATCATTAAAAAAAAAGAATGTAAAACATGGTAAGTTTTTGCATATGGTTCATAAGGAATTATTTATTTATCACTGGAGAGAAAACCGATGGCCGATTAGTTGAAATGAAGAGGTTTCCGATACAAATTCGAATCCAAATTCGCCATCAATTTAGGAACAACCTGTAACTTTTTTCTCTTGCATATTAGGGTAGTAAAATCTAAAACATGGTTTAAGTAACAGTTCCTGAAAATTTCATCTTTTTGGCGTGAAGGGAAAAGAAATAGCTGAAAATTCAAGACGAAAAACAGTTTTTTGTGAATAACTCAGAAAATATCCACTTTAGGGCAAGGGTGTGATGCATACACTCACATTATTTTTTAACGTAGATTCAATATCTGCCATAAAAAAATGGGGTTCTAATTTGAAAAAATTGATTTTTCACGATTTTGTCATCCCTAACTTTGAAAGCGATTTTTCCACCCCCTGTATCATGAATCGCGATTTCGATTCTTAAAGTGGATACATCAATCTTACATCTTGAAAAATCCCAAAAATGAAAATTGTCCATCCAATAACCTCGAAGTTATTCTTGTTTCAGCGGAGCTCTATTTTCGATTTTCCAACCAAAACTGAAAAATGTTACATCAAAATAACTTGAAATTTTCTAAGGAATCTATTTCTGCAATAAAAAAATGGTGTTCTAATTTGAGAAACGGAAGTTGACGTCATTTCCGGAAAAACCGGAGGTGCTCATGCCTTGAAAATATTTTAGATTTCATCAGCATCGTGAAATACTCATAAGTGCTGAATTTCATGAAAATACGTTCAGTAGTTTCCCGTATAAATATGGGTGAGGTTCCTCGTGAAAGACCCTGTATTTTCATCCTCGATATCTATTTTCTTGTCGTCTCTCGGAATATACACCCCTACGTTCCCCGCGATTTCTGAATCGCCAGTTGACGCATGACTACAACTCAAGCAAACCAAAGATTTGGCTTCACTTTGAGACCTCGAATATCAGGCGTATGAGCCATATTGGTTTTATTATATGGATAATGGATATACCTACATGTTGTAAGTTTATGATCGAAAATATTCACATGAATTAGTGAAAGACAACGGTTTCACGACATAATAAAATTTGTCAGTTAGAGACAGAATTAATAAGTATTGTTTATTCTTAATATAACTGCACCTGCTCAGATCGGTTCCTTACCAAAGTCTGGCTTCAATTGTCCTTGGCTCATTGTCCATATTGAAATTATAAGATTGATTACTTTCAAATAGAAAATGTATCGAATTGGATCGAATTAGATTTTTTGTATCAAGGTGGGTAGGTGAATATGATCAAATTTACACATCACAATAAATATTATGATATCGCATATAAATGTGAGTCGTTTATGTAATAGGTGACCAGTTTTTTTGCAAAAAATTTCTTCCTGTTCCGTATCCTAAAATAATAGCTCCCAAAAATATATCTTCTGGGGTCAATGAGTTCAGACATAAATATTTTCCACGAAAGAAAATAAACAAAACAGTTCGTTGAATATAATGCACTTCATAACTTGTCATTTTGCCAGCAAGTGTTGCCTAAACTGTTGTATCATTCCTAAAGACGTATATTCTTGTTTCATACGAAAACCGATATGTTCCATTATTAGATCTAGCAGGACTATTTTCAACTCTATTTCACACGACATCTCCGGACTACCGTGAAGTAATAATATTCTTTGAACGCCGAATTCTGATGCATAGACCATACGAAAAGATTATTAGCGTCAAAGCTGAATTCCTTTATTACGGTTTTCATATCTGGAACATAATTTCGTGAAAAAATATTTCTGATCTTCATAGATTCCACGAATAACTTGAAAAATACATACAGGGTGGCCCATTAGTGTGACTAGTGTGAGGAAGTGCAGTATCTCGCTTATAATGAGGAGTATGAAATGTTTCACATAAAAGCTAGATGGTTTACTTTGTTGCATATTTTGGAATATACAGAGTATTACTTCGAAGCGGAGCAATGCAAATCATCATTTTTCAAACACCCTGTAAATTTTATCGCCGTTCAGTTGAGCAAAATGTTTCACAAAAGGAGGTATTTCTTTCTTTCTAAAATGCGCTGTTGTCAAGTTATTGCTGAAAGTAAGAAAATCTTCGGAAAAACAGACCACCACAAATGCCATCATGGATGAAATTTAAGAAGAATTATTCGAGACATGCAACATCAAGAGTGAGATGAAATGTCGGTATGGACCGAAAATTACTTGTTTGTCCCGTTTGAGAAATGTTATCTTCAGTCCATACCATACATAATTCTGATTAGATTTCATCAAAACGCTTTTTATGATGGCATTTGTGGTAGTCTGTTTTTCCGAAGATTTTTTCACCTTCAGCAATAACCTGACAACGTCGAAAAATTTTCTAAAAAAGTCATTATCATTTCTAAAATTGTGGATCTTCTCCAAAAACGATCTGCAATAACCTTTTTTTTTCCCTCAAAGTATGGGAAGTGTACTATTCCATTGTTACGAAAAATTATCGGTGTGCAGACAACGATAACGCGATGTGAACGCGTGGAGCTTCAATTCTTCATCATGTCTATAAAGTTTTGTCGCGTCCTTATTTTTTTCTACGGGGTGGCTTTGCTAACTTAACATAAAGTTAGCAGAACCACTTTTTCAATATGGATCGAATATCGTAAAAATGATTATAAATAATTGTCGAGTAATTGTCGAAGCCCATATTAAGTAAAAAACACACAAAAAAACCATTCTTTCTAGTTCCTTTCACGCCTTTTTCCCGCGATTTCGTTCTATCTCTGGAATTATCGCTTTTTTGGCAACAGCGCATTCGTTATTGACTTTTTTTCTATGGCATTAATTGCCGAACACCAGTCCTGAATTTGTCGTGAAAGAAAAAAATTATGGACGCGACAAATTTTTTTCTTTCACAACCAAGTCAGGACAGGTATTCGACATTATTGCAATAAAAAAGGTCGATTACGTATGAGCTGCTGCCATTTTTTGTGTATTTTTTACTTCATATGGACTTCGGCAATCAATCGACAATTATACAGGGTGATTCACGGTGGATGGCACATCAGACGTTTCTGGTGAACCAGATATCGGATCGGTTTGAAAATTTTCATGGGTGCATTACCGGAAATTCTCTACACAACTAAAATATTTCCGTCAATGCGGTATTGCCACTTCCATTAGAAAGTAGTAGCAACACTGCTTTTTCAAATGGAACACCTGGTATATTATATTTTTTTCGGAATCTCCAACAACTTCTCGTCAAATTTTCTCAGATTTCCGTTTACCCAAACCAAATTTCAATGCCATATTGTTCCTCGAACCGAAGTTATCAGCATTTTTAGAGGTCATGATTTTCGGCGAAAAAAACTTAATTTATATTTTGAAAACGGCAGCAGATAGGTATAGGGAAATCTGAAGAAAAGTTGTCGAGAAGTTGTTGGAGATTCCAAAAATAATATAATATATTAGGTGTTCCATTTGAAACAGCAAAGTTGCTACTACTTTCTAATGGAAGTGGCAACACCGCATTGACGAAAATATTCTAGTTGTGTAGAGAATTCCTGATAATGCACTCATGCAAATTTTCAAACTGATACGATATCTGATTCACCAGAAACGCCATCCACCGTAAATCACCCTGTATATAGTCATTGTGATGATTTTTGATCCATATTGGGGAAGTGGTTATGCTTACTTAATATAAAGTTAGCAAAGCCACCCCCTAGAAAAAAATTAAGGACGCGACAATTTTTTTCTCTCACGACAAATTCAGGACAGGTATTCGATAATTAATGCAATAGGAAAAAGTCAATAACGAATGCGCTGTTGCCAAAAAAGCGATAATTTCAGTAATAACACGAAATCGCGGGAAAAAGGCGTAAAATAAACTAAAAGGAATGAATTTTTAGTGTGTTTTGTACATTATATGGACTTCGACAATTATTTATAATTATTTTTATGATATCCGATCCATATTGAAAAAATGGTTCTACTAACTTTATGTTATGTTAGCAAAGCCATCCCGTAGAAAAAACTAAGGACGTGACAAATTATCGACAATTATTCGACAGGTTTCATTGATTTTCTCGCAAGTGGTACCTACTGCTAACTTTATAGACATTTCTCCATCTACATGCAGAAGTTCTCCAGATAAGTGCTCTACCGCTTATCCGTGTAACTTCTTCGGGAGTTTCAAATATTTGTCTGCACGCCCCAATAATTATCACATGATATAAAATTATACAGGGTGGCCATTTGAAAACGAAACTGACGAGATAACAGACGAAATAAACGGACGTATAGCGCTTCAACCCTTGCTACTACAACCCTCACCCCCAATTTCTGAATAGGGAAGATGGGGTGAATTATACCTCATTTGAAAGGTATTTTTATTCTGATTTCAACACAGTAATTGTTTTTTCATTTTATGCATTAGTTCTCGAAATATTCTTAACTAAGTATTTGAAAATGAAGTGGTGTTTTCATGGCACTTGTAGTGTTTTTTTGTGAAAAATCGACATATTGAGCTTCAAAACAACCATGACTGTGGCTTCCTTCCTCCAATCCACTGACATAGAAATATTTAATCAAGATGTCGATTTTTCACAAAAAAACACTACAAGTGCCATGAAAACACCACTTCATTTTCAAATACTTAGTTAAGAATATTTCGAGAACTAATGCATAAAATGAAAAAACAATTACTGTGCTGAAATCAGTATAAAAATACCTTCCAAATGAGGTATCACTCACCCCATCTTCCCTATTCATAAATTGGGGGTGGGGGTTGTAGCAGCAAGGGTTGAAGCGCTATGCGTCCGTAACCTACATCTTAAGTTGTCCCCCTCGAAACAGAAATCGACCTGTCCGAGCATTTCTATCGAAAAAATTTATTTCGTCTGTAACCTCGTCTGTTTCGTTTTCAAATGGCCACCCTGTATAGTGGTAAATGAATACTATATAACTTCGTGGTAACCCATAGCCATACAAACATAAACAAAATTTGTCTTCCCAGCTATTAGACCAATTGTTTCTTTCTGTGGCAGCTTAGCTTGCAAACTTTCCGCCGCCTTGTGGTATTTCTGAACAGCCACATTGATTACATCTCGACACTAAGTGTTACTAACAGCACAGAGCTCATAGGTAAGCTCAGTGATCTCAGGGTTGAAGACCATACTATTTTGGCATCCTTTGATGTTACCAATCTTTTTACAACCGTTCCTGTTCCCCAAACTCTTCGTATTTACAGATCCCTTCTGGACAATTCCGGTTTGTACGACGTTTCAGAACCCCTATTCCACCTCACAAAGACCTGCCTTGAGCAGAATTTATTCTCCTTTAACAACAAGATTTTTGTACAGACAAAAGGTTTAGGCATGGGCAATGGTTTGTCTCCTCTCATCGCCGAAGTCTTTATGGCGTACTTCGAAAACATGTTAGTTATGGAGCCATCCAACCCCTTCCTTGGAAAAATCCTGTTTTGGTACAGGTATGTTGACGATATCATAATAGGCTGGAATGGTAACCTAGAAGAACTCCAAGAATTTTATCAATGGATTAACTCACTACACCATCACATTGGAAGTCGAAGAAAATAAGTCCATCAATTTCCTGGACCTCACTTTGACACGAATGGACAACTCTATAGTATTCAACATTTTCAGGAAACCATCGCAGAACAGCAACTCGATCCACCACTTGTCCAACCACTGCCAATCACACAAACTGTCTGCTTACCACACATACATCCATAGATTGGTAAACACACCTTTGGACCCACCTAGTATACAGGAGGAACTTAATGTGCTCAAGACGATAGCTTGGGAGAACGGATATAAACCCGAGATGATTGACGAGATGTACAGGAAGAAATTGAGAGTACGAAACAACCATGACTTTCCCATAACCCACGTCGATAACGATAACAGTTATGATGCTCTAACAAAATACATCAGCATCCCCTTCTACGTTAAGATATCCTACCGCATAGCACACATTCTGCAGAGACAACCAGGTATCAGGGTTGCCTTCAAATCAACTAATAGCCTGCAACAAATTTTAGTGAGGAATAAAGATAAAATCTCTCCTCTATCAAAGTCAGGGGTGTACAAACTACAATGTGGAGATCCCGCATGCTCAGTCACCTACATCGGGAGAACGGGGAGAAGCCTCGAGACAAGAGTGAAGGAACATTTTTTTAGTGCCCGTCTACCTACCAACAACAAGTCCATTTTTGGAGTGCACCTGAGAGAGACTCAACATAACTTTGACATGGTTGAGGATTCCAGTTTACTACATCATTGTGAATTTGGCGTGAGACAGGAAATTCTTGAGGAGATTGAAATCTACAAGCACGTTAACAACAAGGACATTATAACCCTTAACTCTCAAATGGTTAACTCCTTTTATCATATATTCAGGGTATTGTAGGCGACTTTGTTAGGAGTACCCGAGTTTCAAGACTGAACTTTTGTAATAGAGACCAAAATTTTTTTATTTTTTTTTTTTCGTTTTATTGTTTTCTATTTTATATTCGGTGGTTGAACTTGTCTTGTCCGTGTCTATGGTTAACCTCAAAGTTAACCTCCTCTCCGTTTGTCGTTTGTCAATTTGTGAATTTGTCATACTTGGAATTTCTCACGCATTTCGGTCCGGAGTTAAAACCAATTAGATCAGTTTACATTGGACCGAGGGGCTTCCATAATATGTCCCCCAGACTTTCCTCTTTTCGATTCATGGTGGACTGCATAATTAAAAACTGAAGATTAAACTCGTAAGTGTTCTTGCCGGAATGAACTCTCAGGAGCATTCCAATTAGTTTCAACTTTTCAGGCAACTTATTTGTTTTGTTCCAATTTCAGGCTTGATAATGGTCTATATTTAAAAGACCGAAACATGTCGCCTTAGTTTTTGACACCCATGTTTAAATAAATAGCTAGAAAGACAAATTTTGTTTAAATGAATACTAGATCGGGAGTATCCAATATTCTAAAAAATATTCTGATATCGGTTATGGAAAACAGAACTTAACGATTGTGGACACTCGTCCGATTTAATGGTACCATTTTTGTTTTGTGGAAATGAGCTGATATCAAGTTGATTACATCGGAGAACCGGTAATCTGATGTGGAGATTCTATTCTATATTCTATTGGCTTGAGAATAGATTTCTGGAAATTTCGTTCGAAAAATATCATCGAAATTCTGCATATCATCAACTATTTTATTTTAATTTTTCACGAGTACCAAGTTGGTCAATTCAGTTCACTCAAAATCTGGTACGGAGATGGTTTACATTTCACACTCAAGATGTACTATGTATTCAAGTAAATCTTGTAATGATAACTGACCTGCGCTGTGATGGGCGGATTTCAAATTGAGAGATATGGACAATTTCCAATTTCACCATAAAACAAAATTGGGAGAAATAAAATCTGTAGCGTAAAAACCGATTCTACTTTTTTCATTATACGCCGGGGTTCGCATTAAGGCAGATATATACCAATATTCCAAGCTGAAGGTGACAACATTGTGATGCAAATGCTTCGACCTCTGATACAGATACTCGAGACATCAATGATGCCCCGATGAAGTTGAATTACCTAGAGCTCTGGTGAGCTCTTAATCAACTAGCAAATTTTTTTTGAACATGTGCTGTTGCCAAGTTGCTCCCTGGGGATTGCTGAAAAATTATTATTCGAGATGTATTAGAATAGGTTGTTTAGTTTATTCATCAATTTAACAGTGTAATTTTAATCAGTTCACCTAGAAGATTTCCGAAATTCGATATTATTTGTTTCGGGATACAAAGAGAAAATTGTACAATTAAAATGGGCTTAATGGCCACAATCGCATTCTTCTCTCCTCTTTTTCCATAACAGATTCTCAGTAAGCAGAACTACAAACGAATTTAAAACGTTGGTAAAACTCAAGCGGAATTCAAAATTCAACTCTCATTATTTCTCACCATGGATCCACCTCGAATCTCGTCAGTGTAGATTTGGGATCAAAGCAGGTACTGACGAATTCTTTGTTTACGAAACGTGTTCGAATACAGATACGATGATAATTAAACATTAGCGGAAATGATCAGAATTCAACCCAACAATTTTCTATGAGTTTCCGCATCTTCCGTGAATAACAAAGAGGTCCTGTTCAACAACTTGTAAGTTGTACAGTCATAGTCAATTTTAATTTGTCTCTGTCGTACATCACTCGAATCGTGAAAGTTTCTGTATTCAGAACTGAATTAATTTCAGATCTACTCTGTTGTGCGCCCGCGGGATTGTGACAGCAAGGCTAATTTGCTTTATTCTGTAGCAAGGTGTTTAGGACTTATGCAGGGCTTATTCTATGAGCTACGGAATTTTGACGTTGCTTTAATTTAAACAAGCTTTTATGAAAAAACATTTTCAAAGGCAAGATTTCATAACACCCATCCGCCATTTTGAAGCCGCCATCTTGAATTCCTCAATTTTGAAGAATCGTAATTTCCTACCCAGAAAAACTCGTCCGTCATATTGTAGCCGACATTTTGAATTTTTCAAGTTTGACAGAAGAATCATCATTGCCGAACCAAAAACTCCCCAGATACTAATTTTGAATGGAATCGGATCATAATTACAAAACTCATCCGCCATTTGGAGCCGCCTTTTTGTTTTTTTCTATAACAAATATTTCATGCAGTGCTATGTCTACAAATTGAGACTAATTCAAATAATAATTTGTTGCTGAAGATTAATGATGAGTGATGTTTTCAGACGTACAAAACAGTTTTTCAGAACTTGATACATTTTTCAAGAAATAGAGGTAATACAAATTGGTGGGATTCAAATCTGGCATTTTACCTCTATTTCTTGAAAAATGTATCAAGTTCTGAAAAACTGTTTTGTACGTCTGAAAGCTTCACTCATCATTAATCTTCAGCAACAAAGATATTTGAATTAGTCTCAATTTGTAGACATAGCACTCCAAAAACGGAGGTGACTGAGGTGAGGTAGTGATTTTCTAGATATTTAGAAAATGCCCATTGTCTCGAAAATGGTGATATTTTTACTGAGGTGAAATTCTGATATTCTGAACAGTCATGACTTCGTCTATCACCAGTTTCAACATTGTACAAGGTTTACCGGACACCCTGTATAGGTTATATCATAATTATCGAAAATACATTTGAAGAAATCCAGTTCGAGTGTTCGACCACACCTTGAAGAAAAACGAAATTCCAGAGTTTTCATATTTTCACAGGAGTTTTATTTGCGCATTAGGAAAACTCTGTAAAATCAGACAAACAAGAAATGATGGTGGGGGTTGAAGAATATCCTGAGGAGTTTTCTAATACGAAAGTTCTCGACCCCTTTTATAGATTACTTATTGATATACTCTTCCCTTTGCCAGCGAGCTGAAGTCCATGAATGAGATTGCAGTTATATAATTTCTTCCGACATCAGTTTGAACATAATGAAGATAAGGACGAGGGAAGCTACAGAAAATTGTATTCAATTGATTCGATTTCGTGATAACCTAGCAGTTTATTGTAGGGTGAATGAATGTTCTTCTATTTGAAAACTTCAATTCTCTTTTTATAGGATGACACGTTGAGACAGTACTGTTTCTTTTTGAAGCTCAAAATTATTTTCTGGATGTTTCATGGATGATTCTGAATCAAAACCAATGCTTTCGGGAATACATATTTGTTTTTCAGATTCTCCTTGGAAGACTTATAACACGTATTCCAATGGTTTTTTCAATATTTGAAAGCTCAGTTTTAAAGTTGAGATATAAAACAGTAGAAAGAAATAATACCGTAAACCATTAGCTGTGACTTGTTCATCACTGGCTTTGCAGAGCAGTTTTTTCGTTCAGGAAGTGTAGGCGCTTCATATTGCCAAATTGCAAGTTTCTATAGATCGTTCCGTTCAAGAGTTATCGTGTTAACGTCATAATTGAATTTGATCCAAGTACGTCTTCAGTGGATCCGAATCTATTGTTGTATATGTAGTAGAACTAGAGACCAAAAACAGAATCCTTCTGATTCTGAGAAAAGGAGAATCGTATTATTGCTCCATATTGAATTCTTAAAACTTGTCGTATTCCTACCTTGCATCCACATTGAAAAATATCTGGAAAATATATTGGAATCCAAAGATAAAATAAAGAAGAAATTGTAGACAATGTGAGTAATGAAACTTTTTCTTGCCTCACACGAATTGAAGTGTGAGTAAGAATGTAGATCAATACTGATAGAGGCGTGTGCCCCGAAAATAAAATCTACCGTCAACAAAAGCTTGAGGTGTGCCCTTTTTAATCAAGCTTTCTTCATATTGTCCGAAGTCACGCAACATGAGGGGTTGTTTTCTTTCTTTATCCTAACTGACGAAAAAACTGCAGCACCCAGAAGGAGCTGTTTTGAGCAATGTAAATGATTGAAATTTGGAGAAAAAAAAGGAGGAACTTAATTTTTTTTCTCTATTTCAGTATCGTAATGGGTTCATTATAGTACTAAAAACAGTGCTATAATTAATTCATTACAGCATCGTTTTCAGTAACATTTTTCGTTTTGTGGTTGTCAGCAATGACTTCCGATCCTTTTAAAATTCAGCAGACGTCAATTTGGAAATGTCAATTTTCGTATTTCCTAACATTCACACCAACTGCCAAGATACAATATGAAAGTCACTAGGACGTATAATTTGAATTTTTTCATTGAATTTCACAAAATTTGGGTGAAATAGAGAAAATATCGTCTAATAGGTACTCGTTGCAGAATGCAATTCCAATACTCCTTCGTCGCTCGTTTTCGAATTTCGCATTCGTATTGGAATAGGAGCCCATTCTGCAACTAGTTTTAGAATATACTATTAATTAATCTATTAATCTATATCTATATATATAGAAGAATAATCAGAATCGTAGTACAATTAACTATATGGGATAAGGGTATTATCGACTCATTTAAGCAAACTCGTGTTACTCTTTTTTCTCAGCCAAGCTTTCGCAATCAGTTTATTGCTTCATCAGGGCTTCTACAATATAAAAAGTGTCACAAAAGCAACTTAGAATGGCATAAAACAATCTTCTTACCAAAGTTGAGATTGAAGTGAAACCATGAACAGCTACTACAGAACATTAAAACATCAATAAAAATTGGAATTGAATATATATATATATATTTATATATATATAGAAGAAAGATGTTGGTTATGACTGTTTGTTATGAAACTTCATATATGGATTCGTCTACGGTCTGGTTATTATAAAATACAATCAATCTTTGAAAAAATCGATAAAAATTTTACTTATACAGGAAATGCTTTTCCTCCTTTTGAGTAAGGCCACTAGATGTCGCTACACTTACGGTTACGCTACCGCTTATTCGTTGGTACTTCATTTGATATTCTCCGCGTTAGATGGCGATATAAACAAATAGTGTGTACAGTGACTATATTCCCCCTATGTAATACTGTGTAATTTGAGTTGCTTACAACTCTGCGCTGTTGGGCAAAAGCAGAATGTCTTAGCGTAGGAGTACGGATGTTTAAAATGATTAGATTTCGTTGAGATATGAGAAAAGTTTCGTTCTTACCACTTCAGATGGCGCTATTCGCTCATTATGACTGATGATTATTAGTTATTTTTATAGTTTTATTTATTCCAAATAACGTTATCGTGAAGGTACTATATTTGACATTATCACAATTAAATGACGATGAATTTGTTGAGGCTTTCGCGGCCATCGATTGATGTCATCTGTTCTTTTTTCGAGCATTTCGGTCATCGTGGTTTGAAATAGTCGAAAAAAGAACATATGACATCAATTACCGTGTAATTTACATAGGGCTTATAGTCCCATGAAAGGCTATTAACAGATCAAAAAACGGTTGAATATCACAGTGAATTTTTATCGAAATTTCAAGTAAATCGGATTTTGGCGATCAGTTTCAATCGTGAATTGTCCGTTCTCATCTTTCCTCATAATTTTTGAAACGTTTTTGAATTTCTGTTTGGGTAATAAATATATTTGCGGAAATAACTGAATCCAAAATTGCCATTATTAGTGATTGACATATTATTTTTGTGTATCTGTTCTGTGTGATAGCTCATATCCATGGAAACATTTGACAGTTCAAAAATCAGAGTGGATTTGTGAAATCCACCGTAGGTATCATTAGGGCGGAACAAAGTTCGCCGGGCCAGCTAGTATTTATATAAAAGGAGGATGTTGGTTACACCATTTATAACTCGAGATCGTTATGAAACTTCATTTATGGATTCTTCTTCGGTCTGATTATTAAAAAATGCAATAAAATTCAGAAAAATTCGATGAAAATTTTACGTATGCAGGAAATGCTCTTCCTTCTTTTGAATAAGGCCAATAGGTGTCACTATAGTTGATGGCTTTTTCGAAGGTATCTTATTTGATATTACTGCTATTAGATGGCGTGACTGTGATTTGCGTAGAACTTATAGTAACATGGAAGGCTTTTACCAGATCAAATAGCGCGTAAACAAGTTGGTGGAGCAACAATATTAAGTAAATCGGATTTTGACGATCATTGTTATTGACATATTATTTTTCTTATTTTTTTTATACGCATCTCTCGGGAAAAGACTGAGCTTATAACACCCTTTCAAGCGTCCCGAGATGAATTAAGTAGAAATCGGTTTGTGCATGTCTTGAACTGCTGTAAGTTGTAACCAGTTGTAACAGCTGTTTCTGTTTGCACAGAGACAGTATTGTAAGCGTCAATAATTTTGGAACGTTTGCTCATCGGGCTACCACTAATGATATAAAATAATGTTTTATGGGTTGCCTAATCTGGCCATTCGACCATCAATAAATTTGAATGTGGGTTCAACACAACCGGCAGTGTTGATAATTTTTTTTCTTTCATTTTCACTCTGTGTCGATCGTGCTATCGATTGCATTTGAACATCTCGATTTGTTTTCTAACGAGCTTGATATCGTCAAATAAATTTAACGAATTGAAGAAAGATTGAACCCAAAAGTGTTTGCCTATTTGCCGTATTGTTCGACAATAAGGAATTCATCTAATTTGGTCAGGCTTTCAGGTAAACATTGTATGTGATCGTGGAATGTTTAAAAATACAAGTTCTCAACCTTTCAGATCTTTAAAATAAGATAAAATAACATCTATCGGAATTTTCCATTAACTCTTATTGGTGAACCCCGTCCCAGCCTTCCAGCACACGTTCTGTGTTGCTCATATCCATGGAACCATGAAAGTCTCGCTGCTCCACCAACTCAGATGTTTTGAGCTTAGCAGAATAGCAATAAATATGTCTAAAATATTGGTGTGATCACTGATTAGATTTTTATAAGCCAAAATTGAGAATATTAAAAAAGTTTCGTTTTTTCCACTTCAGGTAGCGCTATTCACAAATGACTGATTATTATTTGTTATTCAAATTTTTGTTCATATTCTTGACATTTTGATTCGTAGTAGTTCTGAGGGAGGGTATAATATGGATTATTCACCTGCTACTCATAGTCACATAGCGAAGCCAAATTTTTGGTAAGGATTGAGTCAACTGGAAATTCGGAAACTGCAAGAAATGTAGAGGTTATGTATATTCCGGCAGACCACAAAAAAATAGATATCGAGGACGAAAACATGTCACTTAAGTATTTCGAGTTCAATTCTAAAATGTGAATAGCAGCTTGATCTAGAATCCTCTCGATTTCACAGTTCAAAAATCAGAAAAGCAAGCCGTTATAATCTCCATTCACCGGTGAAGACGATTTGTGAAATCGTACTATAGGTATAGGTGGTATAATCCATGATGGAAGAATACATGTATCATGGTATAGTCAAGGATTTAGGCGAAACAAAGTTCGCCGGGGCAGCTAGTTTGTTAATAATTTGTTTGTCCTGATGCCATTCCACATTCCAATGCTGACGTTCTCTGCACCTCTGTAATCGTTACTGGCGATGCTCAACCGTCAGATGTAACACAAGATGGGGTCGATAAGACCTTATCCGGCGGTATACCTTTCGGACCGTTACAGAATGACCTTGTTCTCCTAACCACTCATAAGCCAAAGATCGAGTTGGCGCTAATTGGTCTCCAATGGCCATAAGTCTTAGACGTCAATCTTGAACTTCATTTGAGTCCTCGTTTGAGCCCCTTCGACGTCCGTTGCCTACTCTTCTTCGATTTTGGGCATAATCCAACCACGCTTGACTGCATCTCACAACAGTAGTTGGATTTCTGTTCGTACGTTTAGCGATTTCTCGAAATGATAACCCCGCCTCCCGTAGACCAATAATTCGACCTCCTTCAAATTCACTTAGCTGGCGATAAATTCAGCGACACGTGCTCTAGACATTTTAACAACAACTTCTTCCTAGTCCTATCTTCATTTCTGAAGAGTCGTGACATCATGTCTATGAACATTGACGAATTGATTGTCTCCAACGTTAACGGTGCTCGGCGTCTCTTGTTTTTTTCTGTAAAGTCTATCCCGTGATCTCTTTAATTTCGTCCAGCCATCGCGATGGAGGTCTGCCCTTGGGTCTTTTGCTTTCCACTTCACCCTGGACTATCAGCTTTTGTAGATTATTATGTCCTCTTCTAGTAATCCAAGCAATCTGTTGGAATAAACAAAATCGGTAACATGCCAAAAACAGTGGCAGAATATCTGGGCTTAGAGAATCCCAAGCAATACACGGGCCATTGCTTTAGGCGTTCTTCTGCCACAATTTTAGTAGATGCTGGTGGCGATATGCTAGCATTGAAGAGACACGGCGGTTGGCGGTCATCAGCAGTGGCCGAGAGTTATGTAGATAATTCTATGAAAAACATGACTGCCAACTCATCAAATATTACATGTGCCGCTAATAATAGAAGAGAAAATAATAATATTATTTTTGAAAATACAAAAAAACCGAATACCTCTCTTGTTTTTAATAATTGCACAGTAACAATCAATAATAATTATTACAATCAAAATGTGAACTAAACAATAGGAACTTATTATAGTTGTATGATTCTTTGTCTCGTTTTTTGTAGTTATTTAATTGATTGATTAAAAATATATTCACTTAATGGAATTCTTAGTTTTATGGGAATGAATGAGATCGTAGAAAAATTATAGTACACAACTCTAGTTGTGAGGCAATTACGCACACCTAGAAGTAACTTATTCTAGTCGTGCGTAATATACTTCTTACAACTCTTGTTATGTAATATACTATATATCTCCGCTAATACTGATGATGTAAATTTAAACAGCTGCTTTTGGGTTTTGCAGTTTCGTTGTCAGTTAGCACATTTTGGAGAAAACTGGAACGAATAACATCAGTATAGATATAAAATGATCCTAAAGTTTTAATTTATTTTTCAAGTTTCGGGAAAATAATTCAATTCTTTAGTCATAATGATTATTGTTGACTTTTTTCAATAATGTTTGCAAAATAAATCGATATGAAACGGAAAATGCAGAAAAAAAAAACAATAAATTTACACCTTTAGTAATAAATGAAAACCTAAAAGAGAACAAATAAACAAGATTAACCTCTAAAAACCATATGGTTGTACGGTGGGGATTTGACAGTCGTATATGGCACAATAACAAAATCACACAGAACCCAGGGATGATGGAACATTTATCGATTTGTCAATTATTAATAATTTAATAAAATTGAAACATTCTGACGTTCGTTTCGAAAATGCCTACGAATATTCAAAAGATACCAATGAAGAAAATTATTTACTAGTCTTTTCCGTAACCGAAGATAGTCGTTTCGCTCATGCCTTCCCTGGCTTGTGTAATATCTACCTCAACACCCACGACAGTCCTGTTAGGACACAAAATGAGTAGTCCCTATTTGACTCGCAATTATACGACGATCACGAACGCTCTATTGTCTCAAAACCTCCCTATTCGGCATTCTCCACTGCGATTCTCGGAATTAAATAACGCTAAATCTCCAATTCCTCCCATTATTACCGCTTTCACGATTTCTCTGCATTGTTGTCCAGGTTGTCCCAATTACAAGGGCCCCGCAGAATGACAGTGTGCACCCCTCTGGAAATAACTTTCTCCTAAGTATTCTTCGCTCTTTTTCGAAGTAGCATCTCTGATTATGACGTGCTCTGCAGTGGCAATGCCGACAATAAACGCGAATAAACTTTTTGAAATGAAAAAGGGTTGGGTCCATTGGAGATTGAACATTTTCGTGCAGTGCATCCATATTAAAAGGCGTTCAGAAACCTGTAATTTTTCCGTTGAGAGAAAAGTTCAACAAAATAAAGCTGTTGAAGATGTTGCTGAGATATTGATACTATATTATATTTTGATAATTGTACCATAAATGTCATTCAGCATATGAATGCATTATGCATTTTGAAGTAAACAAAAAATTTTATGTTATTTGAAATGCCGAAATAATATACACGAGCTCTCTTGTAGAGAAGAAATGGACTGTTGTACCAATTCTTATCGCCTCGAGAATTAAAGGAAAAAATGTATGTTTGATGATTGGAAATAAATACCACAAAGTAAACACTGAAGGAATGGTACTTACGGTTGTTCAGACTAAAAGTTACGTTTCTGCTTCTGTCCGGTTTCGACGACGGGGAAAGTATTTGTTAAGGGCTTCGGGCTAAGCCGTGTAAAAACAATGCGACTGAAGGCAGGTGAGTTTGTTGGACTGAGCAGGTATATGCTTGTGGGATTTTTGCAACAGCCATAGAATCGCACGGAGCACAGAGCATCTCGGTCTTATTCTTAACCAAATAAGCCCATCCTATGTATAAACTTTGTGGTAAAAGAAAACAAATGAGTGAATTTTGAACAATGCTGTTAGTTTATTGTTGGTAAGCTTTTGAATAACTCTGACATAATGAATAATCTGTAATCGTGAATCATTGATCTCTCATATTTGAACACATGCACACTTTCACAGAATATCAATAGAAAACACAATTGTTCTTTGAAATGAAAATGGGGATATGTCAAAATAATTATTGAAGTTATTGATAAAGCCTCGCCTTCGAAGAACTTTAATGAACTTCGTTGAAGTTTGATGAACACAGCTGGAATATTGAAGAAATTTCAAGAATGTGTGACAATACCTTCCAAATGTGATTGTAGAAGAAAAAACTCAAATATCCGCTCGTAATGGCTATGGCTCACCCGGTATAAAATCACTGACATAGAAATGAAATATTTTCCATGACTTGTTCCTTGAAATATGTAGGATGGATGGAAGAAGGAGATCTCATTCATAAATTTCCATCAATAAACAACAAAATTGTTATAAATTTGCAAATTATTGTGTAATTTTTTGTCTTATTTATTGTATATTCATTTCGATTTTTTGTTTCAGGTAAGTTGTCAACCATCCTCAATGTTAAGGAGGGCCGAAATTAGAGGTAGATATGATTATTGTTTTCGTTATCATTCAAATTCGAATTGAGGTGTTAATGTCCACTACAAAAAGAAGTAATTTTATTTTTACAACGAAACAGCACAACTATTCACTATGTCTATTGATGGTCATCCGGTTCCTGTAGAATGGAAAACCGCTTACATAAACCTTTATATAAGAAAGGAGACCGAAACATAACGCAGAATAAAGGATTGAATGGAGGAAGAATATCAAAGTTGTGAATCCGAAGAACAAAATAGCTTCAGAGCGGCACGCTCGTGTACAGATAACACCTTAACAATCTAACGATGAAAAATAGGAAAAATAATCCATAAACACACATCATCTTTTTGTCGACCTAGCCAAACCATATATATATACAGGGTTGGGATAAAGTTTGGCACCAAATTAATATATTTAAAACGGAACGGACGGTAATTTTGAAATTTGGCAGCTGAGTGAATGGCAAGCACTTCGAACATTTAAAATGATTTTTTTTTAATTATTTTCAATAAATTTTCTCTACTAGTAAAAGCCCTGTCTTTCTTCTCTTTATAGATTTTCATAAAAAATACGTCATGAAAAGCATGGAACCCGATATGGACAGATCCGAAACAAGGTGCACTTTCAGAATCTGCAGAAATATACAGGGTGTCCCATTTAAATAATTTTTTTTTTGTCATTTCCGGTTAAACCGGAAGTATCTCATTAATGAAAATATGCTCATCAGATGCATTGTGGTCCATTACACTCAGCTGCCAAATTTCAAAATTATCGCCCGTTTCGTTTTGAAGATATTAATTTGGTGCCAAACTTTATTCCAACCCTGTATAATATGACGATGTTCTTATCAGAAGACAATGGGAAGCTATGCGACAAACTCGGTATCAACAAAAATTTGATTTCAGCGGCACAAGGTTTGTATGAAAATATGACATCAAGGATAAAGATAGGGAATTCGTTGTCACAGAAATTTGGAATTAGCAAAGGGTTACGCCAAGGGTGTTGTATATCGCCAATACTTTTTAAATTATATGTTGCACAAGCTTTAAAAAAGTGGAAGAAAAAAGTGTTAGAATAGGTTAATAATACACCGAGTAATACACACTTCAATTCGCTGATGATCATGTGCTTATCGCGCAGTGAAAGGAAGATTTAGAACGGGTACATGAGCAGGAAGTTATTGGGAGAAAATGAACAATTAACTGTCAATGTGGAGGAAACTAAATATACAGAACAAATTTATCCCTATATAGCTAATATACTGATTTTTATTTTTTCTCCAATTTTAAATTTATTATTATCTTTATTTTCATGATTAAGAGTTCCTTTTTATAAAGAATAGAAATTAAATTAGGACTTATAATTATTAATATCATTGAAAATACAAATATTAAAACTAATAAAATAAAAAGATTTATATTTTTATTGTATGTACGTACCTATAAGTATTGGAAAAGATGTAGTTGGTGAAGTTTTAGAACTTGAAAATGGAACAATAGGAAAATGTGATAAAATTCAAATATTTGGGATTTACGTTCAGTCCCACGGAAAAGATACCAATTCAAAACAGAATAATACAAAGCAGGAAAATTAAGAGAGCACTTAAGAGAGTTTTATGGTCCGAGAATATATCGAAGGAAAGGAAGAAGAACATATATTAACATAATGATCAAAAGCGTATTAACATTATAACTCTGAAATATGGACAATGACTGAAAGAGACAAAAAGAAGATAATGGCCACAGAAATGGATGCCTTGCGAAGATTGGCAAGAATATCAAGACTAGAACGGAGAACAAACGACTACGTGAAAGAATTTATGCAGAAAGACAACACCATAATAGAGGAAAAAGAGTTACGGAAAAATATGTAGATTTTTTAAATGGAACACCCTGTATTTCATGGCATAATTCTTTCGAGGACAAGAGTTTTACACTTATACCTCATTTTTCGAATTCATTGTATGTACTATACTAAACTGGTATTATCTATTCGTATACAGGATGATTCACGGTGGATGGCACATAAGACGTTTCTGGTAAACCAGACATCAGATCGGTTTGGAAATTTAATGGAATGCATTATCGAATCTGAATATAGTTTGAGCCTTATGGTTAGTGCTTTATAGGGACCCAGAGGCATCTACTCCCTATTTGAAATTATTGTTAGGGATCATTCATCTATATAGAATGGTTCGATGATTTTTCTGCAATTAGAGCTGGAAGCACAGATTAGAGCAAGTGTGCTACAATAGTTTTCCTTGGTATATTGATAATCCACAATAGTATATTCTAAAACTAGTTGCAGAATGGGCTCCCATTCCAATACGAATGCGAAATTCGAAAACGAGCGACGAAGGAGCGAGTTTTTGAACGCATGAGTATTGGAATTGCATTCTGCAACGAGTATTAGACGATATTTTCTCTATTTCACTCAAATTTTGTGAAATTCAATGAAAAAATTCAAATTATAGGTCCTAGTGACTTTCATATTTCATCTTGGCAGTTGGTGTGAACATTAGGAAATACGAAAATTGACGTTTCCAAATTGACGTCTGCTGGAATTCCAAAGGATCGGAAGTCATTGCTGACAACCACAAAACGAAAAATGTAACTGAAAACGATGCTGTAATGAATTCATTACAGCACTGTTTTTAGAACTGTAATGAGCTCATTACGATACTGAAATAGAGAAACATATTTTACTGAGTACCAAGTACCTACTCATAACTATTCATTTCTGAGCGCAGATTGTTTTCTGCAGTTGCTCTATCGAGCTAGAATCAGTGAATCGATTGGCCTTATACATTCAATTTTATTTTAGTAAACAGATTTCTCTCTTAAATTTTTCATATGTAATATCACAGAGATGGAATTTTGCTGGCAAAATTTCGAGGGGTATTCGGCATGACTATTCCACGAGAAAATGTTTAGCATTAAGTAATATGGTTACATTTGACACGGATTGCGCTATTTGGCAAATTAGATTTCATAGATTAACTAAACGTTGTTTGTTTTCTCTATGATATTCATTTCCGAAGCTATCTATGAATCGGAGAAACGTCAAAAATTTTATCGCTGGAAAACCAACTTGTGGTTTTGCCGGTTTGAAAGTTTTTTCGAGCTGAAACGATCGTTGCTACGGAAACTTCCTCACTAAACATGGAAAGAGTGGAGTAGTCATATGTAATACCACTAGAGATGGAATTTTGCCGGCAAAATTTCTCGATTGTGATATGAAAGTTTGTTGCTCGGAAATTTTGCGAATGACATTTGTATCAAAATCACGAGCGGTCAGGCGAGTGATTTTGGAAAAAATGTCATAAGCGAAATTTCCGAAAAGCAACAAACTTGAATATTACAAGAGAGAAATTTTACCTGCTTAAATTTCATCTCGAGTGGTGTTCGGCATGACTATTCCACGAGAAAATAGTGTAATATGTTCACATTTGACGCGTATTGCGCTATTTGGCAAATTATAATTCATCATAGATTAACTAAACCACTAAAAGTTGTTTGTTTTCTCTATGATATCTATTTATTTCCGAAGCTATCTATGAATTCGAGAAACGTCAAAAATTTTGTCGCTGAAAAACCAACATGTTGGTTTTGCCGACTTGAAAATTTTGTCGGGATGAAACGATCGTTGCTACGGAAACTTCCTCACTTAAAATGAAAAGAGTGGAATAGTCATACGTAATACCACTAGAGATGGAATTTTGCCGGCAAAATTTCTCGATTGATATGAAAGTTTGTTGCTCGGAAATTTCGCGAATGACATTTGTATGAGCGAAATTTACGAAAAGCAACAAACTTGAATATTACAAGAGAGAAATTTTACCTGCTTAAATTTCATCTCGAGTGGAATTCGGCTTGAGTATTCCACGAGAAAATAGGGTAATATGTTCACAATTGACGTGTATTGCGCTATTTGGCAAATTAGAATTCATCATAGATTAACTAAACCACTAAACGTTGTTTGTTCTCTCTATGATATTCATTTCCGAAGCTATCTATGAATTCGAGAAACGTCAAAAATTTTGTCGCTGAAAAACCAACATGTTGGTTTTGCCGACTTGAAAATTTTTTCGGGATGAAACGATCGTTGCTACAAATGGAAAGAGTGGAATAATCATTCATAAAAATTTCTATTGGATTGTCTATGACGTGTTATAGCTGCATCATAGATGATGCATCTATGACGTGTTTCAAAAGTCGTTTCGACATAATTCAAAATTTGATGAAATCCCACAAACATATTTGTTGAATTTCCTTCACCTCGGTAATGATTAGAGAAAAATGATCCCCGATGAATTCAAGAAGTTTTTACAAGGGTACGGCTGGGAATTGATTAAAAGCGTTATTTTTTTCGCCGTCGGTATCGAAATCGCAACAGAATGTTACAATCTTACGTTTCCCATGGGACTCCCAGAGTATTTCAACGACGATCCAAGATTCGATAAATGCGTTCCTGATTATTGTTGGAGGAAATAAATTTACTGAAGATATATGAAAGTTATTGATGTTTTCTATATTGGAATGTTATGAAACTTGAAGATATACAGGGTCTTTTACGAGGAACCTCACCCATATTTATACGGGAAACTACTGAACGTATTTTCATGAAATTCAGCACTTATAAGTATTTCACGATGCTGATGAAATCTACTATATTTTCAAGGCATGAGCACCTCCGGTTTTTCCGGAAATGACGTCAACTTCCGTTTTTCAAATTAGAACAGCATTTTTTTATTGCAGAAATAGATTCCTTAGAAAATTTCAAGTTATTTTGATGTAACATTTTTCAGTTTTGGTTGGAAAATTCTCTCTGAGCGGGAAAATTCGAAAAAAAAATCGAAAATAGAGCTCCGCTGAAACAAGAATAACTTCGAGGTTTTTGGATGGAAAATTTTCATTTTTGGGATTTTTCAAGATGTAAGATTGATGTATCCACTTTAAAAATCGAAATCGCGATTCATGATACAGGGGGTGAAAAAATCGCTTTCAAAGTTAGGGATGACAAAATCGTGAAAAATCAATTTTTTCAAATTAGAACCCCATTTTTTTATGGCAGATATTGAATCTTCGTTAAAAAATAATGTGAGTGTATGCATCACACCCTTGCCCTAAAGTGGATATTTTCTGAGTTATTCAGAAAAAACTGTTTTTCGTCTTGAATTTTCAGCTATTTCTTTTCCCTTCACGCCAAAAAGATGAAATTTTCAGGAACTGTTACTTAAACCATGTTTTAGATATTACTACCCTAATATGCAAGAGAAAAAAGTTACAGGTTGTTCCTAAATAGATGGCGAATTTGGATTCGAATTTGTATCGGAAACCTCTTTATTTCAACTAATCGGCCATCGGTTTTCTCTTTTATGAAACATATGCAAAAACTCACCATGTTTTACATTCTTTTTTTTTAATGATAGATATCATTAATTACATCTCCTCTTTATTCAGTAGCATGTAATTAATGATACCTATCATTAAAAAAAAGAATGTAAAACATGGTAAGTTTTTGCATATGGTTCATAAGGAATTATTTATTTATCACTGGAGAGAAAACCGATGGCCGATTAGTTGAAATAAAGAGGTTTCCGATACAAATTCGAATCCAAATTCGCCATCTATTTAGGAACAACCTGTAACTTTTTTCTCTTGCATATTAGGGTAGTAAAATCTAAAACATGGTTTAAGTAACAGTTCCTGAAAATTTCATCTTTTTGGCGTGAAGGGAAAAGAAATAGCTGAAAATTCAAGACGAAAAACAGTTTTTTGTGAATAACTCAGAAAATATCCACTTTAGTGCAAGGGTGTGATGCATTCACTCACATTATTTTTTAACGAAGATTCAATATCTGCCATAAAAAAATGGGGTTCTAATTTGAAAAAATTGATTTTTCACGATTTTGTCATCCCTAACTTTGAAAGCGATTTTTTCACCCCCTGTATCATGAATCGCGATTTCGATTTTTAAAGTGGATACATCAATCTTACATCTTGAAAAATCCCAAAAATGAAAATTTTCCATCCAAAAACCTCGAAGTTATTCTTGTTTCAGCGGAGCTCTATTTTCGATTTTTTTTTCGAATTTTCCCGCTCAGAGAGAATTTTCCAACCAAAACTGAAAAATGTTACATCAAAATAACTTGAAATTTTCTAAGGAATCTATTTCTGCAATAAAAAAATGGTGTTCTAATTTGAAAAACGGAAGTTGACGTCATTTCCGGAAAAACCGGAGGTGCTCATGCCTTGAAAATATTTTAGATTTCATCAGCATCGTGAAATACTTATAAGTGCTGAATTTCATGAAAATACGTTCGGTAGTTTCCCGTATAAATATGGGTGAGGTTCCTCGTGAAAGACCCTGTATATGCATTTACAAAATTGCCATTGATCAGAATGAGTGTGAATGCGGAATTTTGTTTCTTCGGGTGATATGAAAGCTGAAGGAAAACTTATTCATCACGTCAATTTTTAAATCAAAACTTACATCCTACAACAGTTATAAAAATAAAAAAAGACTAGACCGGTTGTTATCAACAAATGTATATGATTTTCTCATTTGAATTCCATACATTTTTTTAATCATCGGGAAAAACTGAGGGCTATATTCAGAAATTGTGAACATTCGTATCTAGACTCTTAGTTCGGTCGTAGAATTCATTAAAGAAATTTTTAAAGGGACTCACCTGAAGTTAGGTGGGAAGTTGGCCACATCCACATATACACTCAAAGATAAAAAATGGATAATGGAAATAAATTCATAATTCACTGAAATGGGATGGTACTGCAATAAGATTTTGATGTGAGCTTGATGGGCTGATGATAAATTGAATACTTTGTCATTGGGAGATTTTCAAGCCCCAGGGAGGGAATTGTGGGGGTTGTCTTGGGTTGTTTCTGACAAAAATCATAACTCGACAAAATGGGAGTGTTCCACAATGAGCTTCGAATATGTGTGTCTTCAATGCCGAAAAAATGAAATGCAATACCCCTCATAGTTTTTTAGGCGCTAGGTGTGGAGAGTTGGGGGATTCTTTATGCAAAATGATGAAAAAAATCAATATCTCGAAAAAATGATAGTGTGTCACGATCAGATTCGAATATGCATTTCTTGAATGCCGAAAGACTGAAATTTAAAAGACCCCATAGTTTGTTAGTCCCCATGTTTGGAGATTTGGGGGGTTGTTTATTCAAAATGATAAAAGAAATTCAAATCTCGGAAAAATGAGAGTGTTCCACGATCAGATTCGAATATGTAATTCTTGAATGCCGAAAGAATGAAATACAAAAGACCTCATAGTTTGTGAGCCTCCAGGTTTGGAGATTTTAATGTCGAACTTGTCGTGCATTCATTCCAATAATTTATTCTAGTGGGTTCGTCAGTAGTCGACTCAGTTTCTTTGGACAATTAGCATCCCCCAATTAATATAGAGAAACACCACTAGTTATAGTCACTTGTGAACAGTACTCGACCAGAGTGCCAACTATTTTTGGGCAGTAACAAGTATTTTAGTGGCTCTCTACTCGAATAAACTATTGGCCTAGTCCGAAGACGCCCTTACGATATGAAAAACATATTATGTTTGGACTTGAGTCACCATCTGAAAGAAATTTCATTCTGATTCTAACATGGTTTGAACATGCCATAAACCGTGATAAAATCTTGTTAATCCAAGAATTATTCAAATGGGATCAGGGTCTATTTTCTTGAAAATCCTTCTTCACAAACACACAAGAATGATATTTCTAATATAAATTTATTAAAAGTATGTTAATAAATGCATGTTCTGCACAGTACACCCCGAGAAGCCTCTAATCATGGTTTCCGTAGAAATTTGACTACTTGGTATTTTCGCCAAGTTTTGCGGCTGTTATAAGTGGAGTTCTACATCCGTTATTATTTTCGCCATATTTTCTTGAATATCTTCGGATCTATTAATCTCAAATATTCGAAAAAGAAAACATTTCTTGCCTTCATGGTTAGAGCTTTCATCCTTTGTACCACATGGTACACTTTTGGAAAATTATTGCTATGAAATTATAGCCAAGCGTTCAGTAAACATGTTTCAAGAAATCTCTCCATAATTTCACCAGTTAAAAACGAAAACATATTAAGGTGGGCGTTCAATGTAGTGTGTTTTTATCTCAAGTTGATTTCGAAAACGGTTTCACTTTGAGAACTGAAATTCTGATGTGGGTGAACTCAGAAAGGATTAGGGTTCGTGTTGAAATAATTTTTTTCTACAAGCGTGCACTTTCATTCTCTTTCCCGCACGTATTTCAATTCGTAAAGAGTCACATTGCCAAACAGTGTGGGAAAAACCCCTGCTATTCCATTACCGCACGCAAATGCGTGTGGTAATGGATTAGCAAGGGCTTTTCTCGCACGCTTTTTCTAAAGAATAAACTGAATAATGATATATCTCTATGCCACCGACGACGTTACTATGGAAACGGCATGTGAATAAGAATTAATACATTGTCATTATATTATGAAATTGTGTTTAAGGTCGGCGTTTAAAGCGAGTAGGAAAGATCAGCCGATAGAGGCGCCACCGTCCATTTTAAGAAATATCTCCATAGAACTTACATTATCACAATAAGTTCTATGAGTATCTCTCTAATCATGAATGAAATGTACAATGGCGCTCTCTATCCGAAAATCGCCGAACTATGAAATAAGCTAATTTGTGGGTAAAGCAGGAATTTTTTCCCGCGAAAATTTGAATTTGGCCATTCTCTGCCAATTCCGTATTTCAAGTTGATCTTCTGAACGAAATTATTAGTAGATTCACTTTTAATCGGAAGTTGAACTATTTTCATGGGTCTTTCTGTTGAAATAAAACAGAAGCATGGGTTGGCTCATTTTCTTCTATTTTTGAAAGAAAAAAAATTGACTGTCGGAATGAAATCGATTAAAATTATTTCAACAAGAACCCTAATCCTTTCTGAGTTCACCGACAAAATTTCAGTTCTCAAAGTGAAACCGTTTTCGAAATCAACTTGAAATAAAAACACACTACATTGAACGCCCACCTTAAATATAAATAATATCAACTCGAATTCAATCAGTACGCTCCGGTAAAATGGATACTTCGGGATCTGATGATGGCCTGCCGGAAGAAATATTAGCAGCTTCTTATGAAGCGAGTTTAAATTTGTTACCGGCCAAGTCGAAGATAAAATATGAGAAGCAATATTCAGAATTCATTGATTGGTGTAATTCCAAAAAGGTTCAACCGAGGAAGGAGGGAGTGTTTTCGGCGTATTTTTTGTAAATGTCCAAAATTTGGAGACCAAACACATTATGGTCCCGATATTCAATGATAAAGAGTGTTTGTAAACTGAAACAGGATTTCCATAAATTAAATTCCATAAATTAACTGCCTTCATTAAACGACAGAATATAGGATTTCGTCCAAAAAAGGCCAAAACTTTTAATGAAGAGGAAATAACAAAATTCATGAGTGAGGCATCTGATGAAATTTACTTGATGATGAAGTTGGTAACAATTTTTGGATTAGCTGGTGCCTGCAGACGAGAGGAACTTACAAAACTCACCATCGACGATATAGATGATAAAGGAGACTTGATCATCGTCAATATTAAGGACTCCAAGAATCATTCACCAAGATCGTTTGTTATATCCCAAGACACCAATAATGGATATTTTCTGAACATATACAGAAAATATATGAATTTACGTCCAAAGGAAATACCTCATTGCCGAATTTTCATAAAGTATAATCGGGGAAAATGTAAGATTCGACCTGTCGGAATCAATACAATAGGAAAAATACCGTCCGAAATTGCAGCTTACTTACGCCTACAAAATCCGGAATTATACACAGGACACAGTTTTAGGCGCTCCTCGGCTACTTTCCTAGCCAATTGTGGAGAAGGTATCACAAATATTAAACGTTTAGGAGGATGGAAGTCAACTGCTGTTGCTGAGGGATACTTGGAAGAATCTATTAACCAGAAAAAAAAATGTCCACTAAAATTCTTAATTTGAATGGTTCTTCCTCTTCAAACTGTAATACAGAATCATTACCTTCCAAAGAGCCTTCGAACAATATGATGGCAAATATTCAACGTTTTGCTTCTTCCTCTTCAAACTGTAATACAGAATCATTATCTTCCAAGGAGCAGCTGACTTCGACCAATATGATGGCTTCTGCTATAAATTTGCATAACGCGACCAACTGCACGTTTACAATAAATATAACTAATAACTGAATATTTCTAATGAATATATTGATAATAATGGGAAGAAACAGAATGTACATAGATTCCTTATCAAAATTCATTTTTATGTGCTGTTAGTCTAGTTTTCTTTTCAATTAATAAAGAATTTATGAATATTATTACAGTTTAAATTTATTTCATAGGCTTGTATTCTCTATGGACCGAAGGTCAACGATGAGAGTACAATGGTAACGACTTGTTAGAGACTTTTGTCATTCATGTGTATTTAGAATGATCAATTCACATTTGATCTGTGTGTTGAAATCGATCTCGTATAAGCGCTTGTAGAAAAAATATTGTTCCTAACTCGTGCGGGAAAATATCACTTTCCGCACTTGTTAGGAAAATAACTATAATCGATTTCATTCCGACAGTTATTTTTTTTTCTTTCAAAACTAGAAGAAAATGAGCCTTCCATGCTTCTGTTTTATTTCAACAGAAAGACCCATGAAAATAGTTCAAGAAAATAGTTCAACTTCCGATTAAAAGTGAATCTACTGATTATTTCGTCCAGAATATCAACTTGAAATGCGGAATTGGCAGAAAATGGCCAAATTCAAATTTTGGCGGAAAAAAGTTCCTGCTTTACCCACAAATTGACATATTTAATAGTTCGGCGATTTTCGGATAGAGAGCACCATTCTACATTTCATTCATAACGATAGAGATATTCATAGAACTTATAGTGATAATGTAAGTTCTATGGAGATATTTCATAAAATGCACGGTGGCGCCTCTATCGGAGTAGATTTCCTACTCGCTTTAAACGCCGACCTTAATCTACTCATTCACACTTTTGTACTTGGATGATCGAAACTTCCAGATTGCTTCCTTTTTTGTGAACACTTCCGATCTATGTTATCTGTTCACCTTCCTCTGTCGATACAAAAATTTATGCGGAACCATAAACATTCCTGTAACTGGGTGCCAACATGGATCCTGGACCTGATTTCATATCCGCCATGTTCCTGAAGAATTGATCTTTGTCCCTTGGTAAAGGTCTGGACGCCAATCTTCTGAACTTAGTAAAGTATGTCATGAATTTCCCGAAGAGGGAAAGTCAGGTTGATGTTGTCTATACAGACATCTCCAAGGCATTGGGTTGATCACTATATTTCGAGATCTTTTGGAATTACAGGTCGATTGCTTGACATGTTCATGTTCTATTCGACACGCCGAAACCAGAATGTTAATGTTGTTGCATGTTTTCCCCCATTGTATGAGATTCATCATTTTGAATCTGAATATGTAATATAAAAAGGTAAACTGAGAGTACCTACTGTATGTGTCCTCAGAGATTTGGGCGTTATATCCGACGAGAATATGTGCTTCAGACTGCACATTTACAGCATCATCAGTGAGAGTCTTGAAAAGTTTGTTACAATTACACTAGACTCTAGGGTGACGCCAGGAAGCTGTATTCTGACATAATTCAATAATGTTGTGTTCTTTCTATTTGTATCTGACTCTGGACTAATAAAAATGATAAAAGTTCATGCCCAATTCGGTTGTATCATGATGGTGAGTTCTTCTACAGCAAAATTACGTAATCCGGACTTAATTGATGCAATTTCCTGTTCGATTGACATGTTCGATTATTCGATAATGCGTTTAGTACGCTGTCTGCTGATTGAAAGGGTACCCAGGTTGAGAGACTTCCATGTTCTGGATTGATTAGCGAATTGAATGTTTGTTTATGCTGCATGCTTTCAGGTCGATATTGTATCATTAAATCGTGCCACTGAAACGTCTCTAATGTGTTATTCGTCTAGTTGAACAGAAAGAATATTTGGAAATCGGCGTTACACAGCTAAGGCCGTCGAACCATTCGAATCGTTTGCTAACATACATTTGGATATTCCCCTTCTGAAACAGTCGGCCATAGGGGAAAAGTTCCGTTCGGTTAATCCCGATTATTAATCTCAATTAAGACCTTTTTGGATGAGTTTCGCAGAGTGGAACGTATTTCATTCATTAAATACTGGGTATGACTGCTTCCTCCATGCGGCAGAAATTATGAATAAGTTACAGCCATTTCCAATTAAGAAATATCTAACGAATTTTCTCTGCTGAGAATTAATACACAAGAAGCATTTCAAACTCGTCGAATCATGAAAAGCGATACTGAGTAACACAATCTGATCCCTTTGTAATAGGGAGATAATGATCGGTTTTATTCTGTGAATCTTACACAATAAGAAAGTTGAAAATATCCTCATGCACTTTATTTTGATAGGATTCAATTTTGCATTTGCACTGCAAGTTCTGGTGCGCCAATGTGCTTTACATAAAAAACCTGGTTCGTTACTCTAAAGTGAACCGTTTTCGAGAAATCTGGAATTTCATGATCAAAAATCTATATATATAAAAGAAAGATGTTGGTTGCACCATTTATAACTCGAGATCGGATGGACTGTTTGTTATGAAACTTCATTTATGGATTCTTCTACGGCCTGGTTATTATAAAATGCAATGAAATTCAAACAAAATGAACGAAAACTCCATTTATGCAGGAATTGCTTTTCCTTCTTTTGAATAAGGCCAATAGTTGTCACTACAGTTGATGGATTTTTCGTAGGTACCTTATTCGACATTACCGCTATGTGATGATTTGCGTAGAACTTATGTTATAGTAACATGGACGGCTATAACCAGATCAAATAGCAAATAGCGGGTAAACATCTCATGTTGGTGGAGCAACAATAGTAAGTAAATCGGATTTTGAGTATCATTGTAAATGACATTATTCTTCTGTTTCTGTTCGCACAGAGACAGTATTGAACGCGCCAAGAATTTTGAAACGTTTGCTCATCGGGCTACCACTAATGATATAAAATAAAGTTTTATGGGTTGCCTAATCTGGCCATTCGACCATCAATAAATCTTAATGTGGATTCAGCATAACCGGCAGTGTTGATATTTTTTTCTCTTTCATTTTCACTCTGTGTCGATCGTGCTATCGATTTCATTCGAACATCTCGATTTGCCTTCTTACGAGCTTGATATCGTCAACTAAATTGAACAAATTGAAGAGAGATTGAACCCAAAAGTTTTTGCTTATTTGCCGTATTGTTCGACAATAAGGAATTCATCTACTTTGGTCAAGCTTTTAGGTAAGCATCGTATGTGATCATGGCATGTTTAAAAATACAAGTTTTCAACCTTTTAAAATTTTTCAATAAAATTAAATAACATCTACCGGAATTTTCCATTTACTCTTATTGGTGAACCACATCCCAGCCTTCCAGCAGTTCCAGAACACGTTCTGTGTGACAGCTCATATATCCATGGAAACATGAAAATCTCGCTGCTTCACCAACTCAGATATTTTGAGCTTAGCAGAATAGCAATAAGTATGTCTAAAATATTAGTGTGAGCACTGATTAGATTCTGATAATCCAAAATTGAGAATATTAGAAAAGTTTCGTTTTTTCCACATCAGGTAGCGCATTCACAAATGACTGATTTTTATTTGTTATTCAGAAATTTTTTTATTCTCGTCAACGGGGTGTGTTGATGGTCGATAGTTTCTTGAAGCAATAATTTTTTTCATATTCTTGACATTTTGGTTCATATTAGTTCTGAGGAAAAGTACTTATAATATGGATTATTCACCTGCTATTCACAGTCACATAGCGAAGCCAGATTTTTGGTAAGGATTGAGTCAACTGGAAATTCAAAATTGCGAGAAATGTAGAGGTTATGTATATTCCGAAAGACAACAAAAAAATAGATATCGAGGATGAAAATATGTCACTGAAATATTTCCAGTTCAATTCTAAAATATGAATAGCAGTCGAAAATTGAATTGAACGAAAGAAAGCGATTGAAACATTTTATATGAAATTGTGAGGTTACGATCGAAATTATTCACTTGAAGTATGAATGGCATACGATTCACGACATATTACCTAGGGGCATAGAAATTAGGCAAAATTAAAGTTCGAAATAAAAAAAATTTCAATAATATTGTAAATTACATAACGGAATATCTAGGAGCGCATAGTTATTCTATGCTCCTAGATATTACGCGTTATGTAATTTACAATATTATTGAAATTTTTTTTATTCTGAACTTTAATTTTGCCTAATTCATCTTCTACTCGAAAAAATAGCAATGGTAAGTTTATACAACTTTAACGGTGGGATTCACAAAGGGTAATCATCGGTGATCGCAGCTTCATTTAGAATCAACTCGATTTTACAGTTCAAAAATCAGAAAACCAAGCCGTTAATCTCCGATCACTGGTGAAGACGATTTGTGAAATCCACCGTTAGTATAATTTGGGCCTTAGACAATATAGATGAGTCAAGGATTTAGGCGAGACAAAGTTCGCCAGGGCAGCTAGTTTCTTAAAAAGGAGGAAAAATGAATGAGAAAAAAAATGTTATTTCTTAGGAGGAAACTACAGTTGACCGTTAATACACTTATTTAGGAACACCTTGTATGATTTATATAAAAATAAAACCGAATAAAATTTCAAACTAACCAAAACATAGCCTTCTTGGATTATTAGCAATTCGTCATCAACTCTGTTGTTGAAGTCTTCGAAGTTAATTTCACTTATGGCTTTACGATGAATGCGCATCATCGCCTAACCGTTAAGTCACTCTCATAGTCTCAACCATCGTACTTCTTAGCCAGGTTTTGATCCTACGGAGACGGCTGAGTGGTCGCTCCACAGTGGAAATAGTGCACGGTAGAGCGATAAAAATTTTTGAAACTTTTTCCGTCTCGGGACAAAATTCCCCAGTTTCTCTCAAAACATCAATGATTGTCAGCTCTTTAAAATTACCTCCATGGTTTCTGCTGCCATGTCCTTTGCCACAATTCTACTTCATTTTTGATGCCGCTCAAATTGTAAAATTGGCAGAGGGTATCGCAAGCATCAGTGATACTTTGTAACGAATTGTTTTGCATTTGTGCAGGGTGCAGTCTGCTTAATGTATACAGGGTCCTGCAATAGTGCGAAAATCTTCCACAGCTGCCGACACAGACATCTCAGAGATTTCGTTGCAAAGTAAACCTCTTTTACCTTCATTTCTGAATCTCAGGAAATTATTTTCTGATATACAGGGTGTCGCCGATAAATGTTATTCAACAAATGGATTATTTTTTTAATGGGTCACCCCATTACCTCTTTCATGACGCGAAATATTAGAGACATTTTTCCAACGGTACAGATCTTATTCGAAGAAAACTGCAAAAAAGCGAGGGAAAAGCAGTTCAGTAAAAGTCTTCTGACGATTTCCAGAAGCTATAGTAACATGAATTTGATCTAGAAGTTTTTTAATAGAAGGATTTGCCTAGTCACGGTTCCTAAATGATCAACCTGTCATATACAGGGTGTCCGTTATGAAGTTCCAAATATGAAGAACTTCGAATTATTATTTCTCGATTTTTTCAAATGTAACACCCTGTATTTTTTCCACAATAATGTAGACAATCAAATACCTAACATTTTCTCAAAAGTAACTTTAGGATTATTTTCACAACCGCATCCAGCAGAAACGAAAAATGATATCGCAACTGGAAATTGTATTCAAATAATAACATAATAAAAACTAACGGACGTTAAAAATAGATAAAATGAATTTGAAGATTTGAAGTGAATGTCCTAATATCTGGGTGATCCATAATGGGTAAAAGAAAACTCCACCAGATTAATACCTCAACATGTTTCGAGCTCTATGAAGCTCATCTTCAGGAGTAATCACACATAAGTGAAGCTGAAAACAAATTGAGAAAACATAAAAAAAGCGCAAAAAACAAAGCAAAGCACAAAAACAACTACAAAAATGAAAAAACAATGTAACTTAACGAGCAAAATGACATGACGGAATAATAAAATAAAACAGATTGAACAAAAACTGGTTAAAGAGTAAAATTGGGCGAAAATGGTCAGTACAAAATAGTAAAAGTACAATAACATAAAATCTCTAAAAGGTCATTAGCATTAAAAAGGTGAACAGAACATCTATGCAAAAAGATAAAGATAAAATGAAACTTTGCAGATATTATTCAACACAGCATTACTCATGATGGGTATCTTCAATAGACAGGCTGTTCGAAATCGATAACTGAATTGGCAGATTGGTACGGATGTTTTTGATTTTTTTTTTATTGTAATAATCGCTTTTGTCTCTTGATATCCCTTCAACATTTAAATTTAAAACTTTAACTTTGCTCTTTGACCAGGAGGATCTCTTTGACCAGGTGTGGTCTTCCAAGCGATGATTCTTCGATTCCTCAGGTATTGGAGGAACACTACAGGACCCTAGTATCGGGGAATCATCTCCCATAGATTAAATATCCTAATGATTCTTCAAAATAAGATTAAAATCGAGATAACTTTCAAGGTATGTTTTGTTATGGAAAGCTTAATTCATTTAAAAATATATTAAGTTTTCAATACATCACCATATAAGTAAATTCACACATTAATTATATCAGCGTATCCACCAAAAGTTAAATTTATACAAGATCCAATAACAAACAAATCAATATTATTCCAATATTTCGGTAGCGGATTCAGGCAACATAATCCTTGATAATTATCCATTAATTAGAGTCTTCAAAATCTGAAAATAAAGATCAATTTTAATTAACATTTTGAATTTTAAAAAAACCATTCAACGTAAGCTCAAAATAAATAATACCAATGATTTTTCTTAATCTTTATGAAAAAATGTAATGATATTTTGAAACACAAAAAGCAACTTCAAAATGTATATAGAACTTCAAAGAAAAGGTAATTTATAATAGGTATCCTGATATCGATCATTACTTCGAATGATTATGTAATATAAAGGTGATCGATAGATACCAATTGCATCTATTGTGTTGTAAGAAGATTTGTTGTATATAAAGAAAGCATATTTTGGATAATTTAATTGGAAATTAACAAATTCTAGATAAATGAAAATTAAAATTTCGTAGAATGGTAAAATTTGAGCAGGAAATCGTAAAATGTTATATGTTAGAATTCTCTAAGTTAGGATAAACAGATATCAAAATGTGGGGAAAAATGTGGCCGAATTTTCCAAAGTGGTTCTGAAGAAGGAAAACTCACCTCAATGAAGAAAATTGCGAAAGCATCATTTTGAAAGAAAATTTGACAGCCAAAGCAAGCTTGATTTTGAAAAAATTGGAAAAGGTATAAATAGAAGTCGCTAGACAACAAACAGTCAGTCCATTATAAACCATCGTAGAGACTGTAGCAGATCCTCTCCAGAAATTTGCAAAAAGGTCGTTGATTCCTGTTCACAATTGCAAATTTTGAATTGAAGCTGAAAAGTAACCTACAAACAGATAAAATAATAATAATTGGATAATTGGAATGAGAAGAAGAAATTTTGAAATCGCATTGATATTGGTGAAAATCTATATTGGTAAACTGAATTCTGGAGTTGTAAATATTACAAGGAACTTGAACTGGACGAACGTAACTAAAGGAGAGGTTAGGATAAGAACCATAGAATACATGATTAAAGTTGGCAGGTTGGCACAGAATGATATGAATGACGCAAGAACTAAGGCCTAGTACACACTAAATGGGTATCAAAAAATTTAGTTTAAATTAATTAGGAATAGATAGTAGGATTTTGTTGTGTATGTTCTCTTTAATTTTCATTAATTAAATTCATTTGATTTAAAATTCAAGAGGTAAATTCATTTCAATTCAGAGAACTCTCAATTGAGATAAGAGTCGCCGGCAAACAAAATTCAAAATTTTTATTTTTTTGAAAAATTGTTCTTGGATCTAATTAAAGTTAAAAAATTCAAATCAAAACAATCACATCTATAACAGTTTATTCTAATGTCACTACAAGCTTGTTGAAAAAAATCATTTAAATCGATTCTTTTGAATGTTTCCTATCGGGATATTGGGCAGCATGAGTTCGACTTCCTAAAAAACAGGTTCTGTGGCACTGCCCAAACATGAAAATCGTATCAAGCATCCCATTTATTATTTGAGCTCCAAGTAGCAATAACTTGATTAATATTTTTTTTTTGGAAAGTCGATGAAAACTGATAAATTGGTTGAATACGTGATCAATATGTATTACTTGTACGGAAAAAAATATAATTTTTATGTTCTATTAAGAGTAGTCCAAAACATAATCCTAACCAATTTTTCACTTGCAATTTTGCGCATTTTTTCTATTATTATCATTTAAACTATTTAAATTCGAATTAGCGCCATGATCACGTAGCTATCCTCGGAACCTCATTGGACACTGCCGTGATGACGTACACATCCATGACCAATCTAATGTGTGATGGAGGCTATCAAGAAGGCGTCGCTAACTCTATTTTGTCGTCTAAAATAGGAGAAATAAAACCCCAGAAACTTATGAAGCATACATGGCTTCTCGATAAATTCGATGGGTATTACCATTACCTTTTCAATCCAACAGCCATCGTTGTGATCACAGAATTAGAACCATGATAAGAACGAATCTTCCGTGATAGAGAAGAACGGATAGTTAGGAGGATGGCGACCTGGCAACGCTGTACTGTTCCAACCAATCAAATTATGATTGCCGCCATTTATACTCGTTTGAATTTGACGTTCGTTTTGGAATTTTCAATAATTTTTTTCTCGAAAAATAGACAACAGAAAAAAAAAGGAAAATTGTTACGAGATTCTGAGGGTCAAATATTACCGAAATGATTTTTTCTGAAAATCACTGGAAACGCCCATTATTCATTTAATGTTATTTTATTGTGTGACTGCTTTCGAATGTCCATCAGTTTTTATGTTCTTCATTATTTGAATGAAATTTTCAGTTGCGATATCATTTTTCGTGTCTGCTGGATGCGGAAGTGAAAATAATCCTAAGGTTACTTCTGAGAAAATGTAAGGTATTCAATTGTCTACATTATTGTGGAAAAAACACTGAGTGTTACATTTGAAAAAATCGAGAAATAATTATTTGAATTTCTTCATATTTGAACCTTAATAACGGACACCCTGTATATGACAGGTTGGTCATTTAAGAACACAGACAATTCAAATCCTTCATTTAAAAAACTTTTAGATCAAATTCATATTACTATCCCTTGTGGAAATCGTCAGAAGACTTTCACTGAACTGCTTTACCCTCACCTTTTTGCAGTTTTCTTCGAATAACATCTGTAGCGTCGAGAAAATGTCTCTAACATTTTGTGTCATGAAAGAGTTTATGAAGGTTATTGAAAATATGTGAAGATATATGGGATGATCCATTAAAAAAATCATCCATTTGTTGAATAACATTTATCGGGGACAGCCTGTATATCCGAAAATAATTTCCTGAGATGTAGAAATGAAGATACAAGAGGTCTACTTCCCAACGAAATCTCTGAGATGTCTGGTTCGGCAGCTATAGAAGATTTTCGCACTATTGCAGGACCCTGTATAATATAAATAAATTGCACCACATTGTCATTTTCGTATATTATGATATTATTTCTTAGGTTTTTAAGGGATACTTGTGAAGCTCTTGGGGGGCAGCTATTTGTATTAGACCTCCTTCGTCGCTCGTCTTCGAATTTCATATTCGTATTGGAATAGGGGTACATTCTGCAACTAGTTTTAGAATATACTATTATGAAACAGAATACAGGGTTGTCGCAACATGTTCACGGGTCCAACCACAGCATGAATTTCACGGAAGCATATGTCATTAGATGTGAGAACAATATACATAAAAGAACTTTTTTGGAAACCGCTGAGATTATGAGCCATAGTAATAACATAAATATAATGACAGACTCAAGAGATATCAACACGATATACGCATATCTAATCAAACTGTCAAATGACCGTACCAACCGCGGTATCAATGTGTCTGCCTTTTTCGTGCTTGCCTGTCTGTCATTTGTCAACTGTCACTTTGTAACTGATTTTTTAATGCGTTGTTGGTTTTTGAAACAAGAGAAGGAATTACTGTTTTCGGCCTTTTTAAAACTGAATATTCAGCAATACTGTATGCTAGAGCTTGATTCCGGCTGCTGGTTTTTACGTTGGTTTGATGATTCCGGACCAAGAGCCTGTATTTCGTCTGTTGATGTATGATTTTTTGCACGTGGTTATTTCAAGATTGTTGTAAGTGTTCTTTATGTTTGAGCTAGCTCTTAGTTATTTTGTGACTGTTTTTAGCACCCTGAAGAAGGAAATGAAAATTTCCGAAAGTCCCTGTTTTATAGAACCATCGTCCATCGTTTTCCTAAAACATTTCGGTGGCAGCCAGATATAGGTATGAGCAATGGTTTCACCCTGATATGCAAATATTTTAAGTTAGGATCATCCCTCAATTTAACTAATTTTGTCATTTGTAGAGGAGTGTGCTCCCTCTGAATCAATATTAGGGTGGTAACTCAAGCTTCCATTGGCCATTTGATAGATGTTTGGAAAGTTTGATCGTCGTATAAAATTTACAAGGAATATCTGCGTTTGAATTGTATGCTGTCTGTTGAATGATTGTAATATAGGACTGGGCATCATGAATGAATGATTTTAATATTCGAATATTCATATAATATTTATTGGAATAATTTGGGTTTGCATTATTCGAATATTAATGAATATTCAGTGAATAGTTGAGTATTCACTGAATGCTTGGACAATAGTCGAATAAAAGTTTGAAATAGTAGCGGAAAAGTTAGTTACGTTTTTGGTGAATTTTGCAGTTAGGTTCAGTTCATGTATCACTTAATTGAAAGCATTTAATTTTTGGATATTTGATTGACTCGATCTATACTCGATTACCGAATATTTATTGAATAATCACTGAATATTCATGACCACGCATGAAAAGTTGAATATTCATGACTACTCATGAATAATTGTTCGAATCAATTATTCGATTAATCGAATAGATTGAAGAATGAATATTCGAATACAAAAAGGCAGAAAAGTCGCTGCCCTATTGTAATATTGACACATTGACCTTCCTCAAATATCGCTCCTTTCTCAAAATATTTTTTTTTTGCATTTACTGTTCTCTAAACTTTTTTGTCCTTTCTTATCGTTTGAGGTTTTTTCAAGATTTTGTAGGGTTCTTCCACAAATGTTCGTTCATCTGGTGTGTCAGTGACAATACCCGATTTTCTTGGGCGGCTTTAATTGACATGTTAATACTTGCCCCGTATGTTTCGTTTATTTTAACCACATGGATACTCTTTCTACCCCAGCCTGTATTAACACCTGATATCATGAGAAAACCTAAAACCAGTAACAACTTCTTCTTACAAATACTATAGGTTTTAATATCATTGAGATTTTGTTAGGGTCCGAAATTGGGAAATACTCCATTTCATCCTCTACGGTACACAGCCTTGAGTTGTTGCATTGAAATGTAGCAGACGATAACGGCATCCTTTTATCTTGCGTTAAAACACTGATTATTCATCTGATGTCAGATGGGTACCTACTCAGTGGTACAGCAAAAATCTGGAAGAGAGGAAATCGGCCTGCGAACTGCAGCTTGTACTTCGGTAAATCCGGTCTTACACGATATTACGAATGTCTTCCAATGTGGCTGTATCTTATGGAGTCGGCTTTATGCCCATGAACTGGTTCAGACAGGATATATTATTATTACTGAAAACAATACCGAATGGTGGTCACTACAGAAAATGGATATCTATGAATTTATCTCAATAAAATCGTCATTAAACCGGTTTTACTCTCCTATCGATCAAAATCGGAAATATAGCAATCATTAACTAACCTTAACGGTAAATTTAATAGCCATTTAAGGCGAGTTTATACAGCAACTAAAATAAAATAAGAACTAAAATAAAATAAGAATGTTCACTTGATGCATTTCAATGACAGCGTTTATACAGGAAATAAGCTAAAATAAGGAATAAGAATAAGAATATTCTTATTCCTTATTCCTTATTTTAGCTCATTTCCTGTATAAACGCTGTCATTGAAATGCATCAAGTGAACATTCTTATTTTATTTTAGTTCTTATTTTATTTTAGTTGCTGTATAAACTCGCCTTTAGTCTAGGGGCGGACCATTTTCCCGGTAATTGTGGTAAACAACGATAAGTTTCAATTCTACGGAAGCAATAAAGCTCAATGCTTGAGCACTCAGTAGGCAATTTTTTCTGCTTTATTTCTCCTCATTGTTCCAGGCTCTGATGTAAGGAAACCGCTCTTCCTGTCTGTTCTGATTTATGAAAGTGCAAGGAGCTGGAAGCCTTGCGGGTGCCTATTTCGCCTTATCAATATATATTGCTCACTCGTATTTGCTCTGCAAAGTTTGAGGAGCGGGCCTGCGATCCTTACGTAACATTAATGGATTTTGCGTTATATTACCCCTGGCAATTTATAGGTCTGTCAACGGTTCGCTACTTTAAAACTATGCGGAAGATTGGATATTCGAGTTTCGGTTTCTGTACTATAGACCTAGTTAATAGGTATGGCTTCTCTCAACGCTATGTAGTTTGGAAGGTTAACAGACTATAAGAGCGTTATGAATTACTACTGGTGTTGAATCTAACAGTGGACTTTCTGTTAAAAAAGGAAGGATGTTTGCATTTGGTTCTTCAAATATTATGGTCAGTGATACACATCAATCATTACCATATACTTCTGATCCCTCTTAATGAGTAGTTTGTTAGGACTAATGTTGTCAACGGTTCTGTCTATTGTTATTAGTATGTCCTAATAGAGAATCCCTTGTAATATAACGGACGCAAGACTTAAATGCTTAAGGGCTTATTACTAATCTTCGTTGAACAATAATGTTTGGCACTTGGCTATACCAGCCCAAGTATGCATAATCGGCAAGGCTTCGACAACCGGCCGTATTTATTTATTTATCTTTTTACATCCAACAGGAAAATGTCCTATTACAGTTGTAAACAGGTAACAAATACATAAAGATTATATTATATATGAACTTGTACAAGACTGAGAAATAAATATTCTTGCAGCCCTGAAGAAGATCCAAAAAAGGGTCGAAACGTCGGCGATTTAAAAAAGTGTGTATAATTCACCCCGCAGTACTGAAGCCAAGAAAATATTTCCCCAATTAAACAGCAAGGACGAGACTTATCAGATATGTTATACCCAAATGCATAACCATGCCTCGAGCCGTCGTCAGCCGAGGTCAAACCAAAAAAGCACACAAAAAATAACCTTAGTTTCTAATTAACGAATATAATTGCTTCCTGGAGTGACCAATAATGAGAAAGAACATATCAACTGAGGGTAAACCATTCAAGCTTCTGGAGATGGATGCTACCGGATTATGAAAATGGTGTTGAGTATTAGAGTCACAAATTTTGAAAGTCAAATGTGTTCTGGATAAAATGCGGGAAGTATTGAAATTCAACAGAGATAGCAAGTACATCGAATCGACTTGAACATTAACTAATTTAAAAGCAAAGATTGCACCTGAAATTTCTCACGTATGTCATTTTTTCCAATTTTCTCTTGGGTTCTGCAGAGTGCAGAGTCTGAAGATGTTCAACAGTCTGCCATATCATCTAGCGAGGTAGTGCCTTTTCACTCAAGCATTGGTGTGTAAAGGTCGGAATTTTGTCACAGGGCAACGGGTGAGTCGGTTTAACTCATTCAGATCAGCATCTAACCTGACTCCCAGCGAATAAGTAAGTACTGGCTTAGCACAATATTTAAATGCATATGTCTGTTTTTTCAGACTGCTTGGTGTTGAGTTCCTGTAACCCTGTTCTCATATTTTGCACGCGTCTGATCAATTCTTTGATTTTGGAGTCTTCTGGTTTTGAAATTGTTCCTGAGTGTTCTCTACTTTACCCTTCTTGATATTGATTATGGCGAATTTATCGAGTCGATGTATGTGCCGAGGTGCGTACTGTATCTATGACCGAGTGAAGCTGGATTTGGTTCTTGCTTAAGGGAAAGTGGTACACGTCCGAGCTCGCGAGCTCCCTTCAAAAATTGGGCTTTTATTTCCATGATATCTCAGTTCGTATGCGGCGTAGACCAACATTTTTTTTTTAAATGAAAGCTTAACCATCTCTCTAGAATGTGTATTACTCGCTTTTCCGGTTGTCTTCGTATATTGGGAAAAAACCTGGTGAGCTGTGATTTCATGAAAATCTAGACAAACGATTTTATTTCCATGATATCTCCTTTCAAATTTTCTGTATAACTACCTAAATGCGGAATAATATTTTGCAGAATGTGTATTACTCGCTTTCCCGTTTTTCTTCGTGAATTAGGAAAAAAACCTGGTTGAAAATATGACCACTATAGTTCCTACTTTACCATTTATTATAAAACGGAAAAGCGAGTAATGCAAATTTTGCTAAATACTATTCCGCCTGTATACTGAAAATTTCATACATTTCTCCCGAAAATTGACGGAGATATCATGGAAATAAAATCGTTTGTCCAGATTTTTATGAAATTAAGGTGGGCGTTCAATGTAGTGTGTTTCTATTTCAAGTTGCATTTGAAAATGGTTTCACTTCGAGAACTGAAATTTTGTGGGTAAACTCAGAAAGGATTGGAGTTCTTGATGAAATAATTTTGGTGGATTTCATTCCGAAAGTTAATTTTTTTTCTTTCAAAAATAGAAGAAAATGAACCAACTCATGCTTCTGTTTTATTTCAACAGAAAGACCCATGAAAATAGTTCAACTTCCGATTAAAAGTGAATCTTCAGATAATTTCGTTCAGAAAAACAACTTGAAATACGGAATTGGCAAAAAATGGCCATATTCAAATTTTGGCGGGAAAAAATTCCTGCTTTACCCACATATTCTGTGATTTTATAGTTCGACGATTTTCGGATAGAGAGCGCCATTATACATTTCATTCATAATCAGAGAGATATTCATAGAACTTGATAGAGATAATGCATGTTCTATGGAGATATTTCATAAAATGGACGGTGGCGCCTCTATCGGCTTAGCTTTCCTACTCGCTTTAAACGCCAACCTTAAAGCTCACCAGGTTTTTTCCTCAATACGAAGAAGAACGGAAAAGCGAGTAGTACACATACTAGAAAAATGATTAAGCTTCAATAAAAAAAAAATTGTTGGTCTACGCCGCATATGAACTGAGATATCATGGAAATAAAAAGCCCAATTTTTGAAGGGAGCTCGCGAGCTCGGACGTGTACCACTTCCCCTTAAGAGTTTGTGGTCGTCTACAGGGTCAGTATTTGAGTTATACATATAATTCAACATTCAACTCCAGATTCCTCTCCTCGAACGAAACACTTCTTTTTCATACCATTTTTCAAAATTCAGTTTCGTTTGAAAGATGCAGGGTGTCGAAAATCTATGAAAAAACACTTTTCTGATCATATCTTCGGAACCGTTATTGAAAATGAACTGAATTTTAGGTGATTGTTTACTCTATCCATGATGCATATTTCTCAATCAAAACCCATTCAATATTTCTCCTGGTATAAAAGTTACAGCGTAGCCAACTCATAAATCCACGCAAAAATACTATAAAACCACTTGAAAGAGATAAACGGTTTATATCTTCGAAAGAATCAATAAATTAGAAAAATAAAAGTATTCTTATGTTTTTTTAATACAGCGCGTCGTTTTCGAGTATTTGAATACGATAAAATTTGACGAAGAAATCAAAAATCATTAGAATAATCTGGATGCTTTCTCTGGATTTTCAATATCACAGAATGGCTTAAAGTTATATCTCTCTGATCTCTTCACAAGCTAACAATGTTGTCAGAATGTTTATCAACTTTGACAATGCTGAAATCTCTATGATAGAAAAAGGTTTGATGTAGAGATATGTAATAATAAAATCCCACAAATGTGGCAGAGAAATTGAATTCTATGAAGCATGAAATTATACATTTTATACGCACAGTTTCTATTAAAAACTTATTGTTACTGGTCCATATTGAAAATGAATGTCAATGAAATACAAAATTCGGATATTTAGATGAATGTCGATACAAACCACGTATTAAATTGAAATTAATGAAAAATTAAATGAAACTTAGCACTAAATAATCGGTGGCGATGTTTCTATCTAAATAATATCCCCTTGGAATTTTATAAAATCGACAATACACGGTTGTGATTACATAAGTTCATTGAAAGTCTTCACATAATCATCACGAGATCGAAGAAAATCTCCTAAAAGAATCACTTTCCCCTTCTGTAACAACATTCATAGGTCTAGAAATGATTTTACGCTATTCACAGCCGTAGTCCATAATGTCGGTTATCGGTATACGTAGGTATGCGTCCTTCATGGGACTGACGTTTTAGACGCAGAACATTTTTTGCAGCGTTGATGTTATTAGAATTATTCGATTCCCATATTCTCATAAGATGTTGATCTTCAGTAATTGGGTACTGTATCGAAAGCCTTCTGATAATCGATGTAACATATCCGTAATTTACTGGCATTGGGACTATTGGGAGTAATGAGAACGCTGATGTTCTTGCGAAAAGCGCATCGATGGCCTGAACCCTTCTGAGGCTTGGAAAAGACCACTTTAGGGCAGCATTACAGTGATGGGACATGTAAAACATGACAATTCTCTAGAGAAGATCTCCAGGACTAAAACAAGCGAAAAGATTTGTAGAGCCGTTCCACACAAGGAAGTTCGTCCAGCTAACACGGGTAGAGAGAGCTTCGTGGTATCATTGAGTTTAAATAAACTGCTCCACATGAGTTAGGGATATTGACTTAAATTGCAAAAAAATATAGTTGAAATAAGATTTTTGTGATGAAAATTCATATTAATATGATTTCAAGTTGCAAATTAATTTTAGCCTGTAGGTCTGCAGCGTATACAGGGTGGTTAAGAAAAATCGAGTAAAATAACGAAATTTTATTCCCAGAGAATTCGAGCATTTTAAGACCATCAATACAATGTATGGCCTCCGCGGGCATCAATAGCAGCTTGACTTCTTTGCATACTACACACGAGGTTATTGAACATTTCTTGAGGAATTTGGTTCCATAAATGGGGCAGAAGCTCTCTCAGATTATTTGAGGATTCTGGGGTAGGTTGATGATTATCTAATCTTCTTTGGGACATATCCCATGCATGTTCTATGCAATGCAAATCTGGTGAGTGCGGAGGTATTTGTAAATGTGGAATAGCAAGCTCCTCGCGCGCATTATCAACTATAGCTGCACGGTGCGGTCTAGCGTTATCGTCTAGAAATTGAAAAGTTTCATCAGCGTGAAAATTTGGCACAACATTGTCAATGACATGCTGCATATAGTGTAAGGCGGTCATATTCCTAGGACAAATTTGTAGATCTGTGCGTCCGTTGAAACATATCCCGCCCCTTATCATAACACTACCCCCTCGGAATGGATGGACTTCTTGGACATAGCGACGATTACGGGGTGTGCGTGGGATTGTCCATACCCTTATTCTTCGAGAATCTGAAAATCGCCCATATCTGGATTCATCAGTGAAAAGGACACTACGCCATTGATCGTTCCAATTGATATGTTGCCTTGCCCATTCCAGTCTTTGACGCCTATGGTCACGTGTTAATGGAATTCCTCTTAATGGACGTCTAGAACCTAGACTCACCTCCCTCAAACGTCGTGATGGTGATGGTTTCGATGGAAAATTGGACCCCATCTGCATTTTGAAGAGTATTCCGTAGCATTCTACACGTAGATGTAGGGTTTCTTCTCGCCGAAACGGTGATGAAACGATCCTGGGCAGGTGTTTTTCGTCGCCCACCAAGTCTTGGTCTTTCCAACACGGAACCTGTCTCCCTGAACCTATTCCAAAGTCGAGATATCACACTTTGGATGACTTGGGGCCTTTCCGCTACAACAACCTATGTTAGGCCACCCTGTAGCATTCCGATAGCCCTATTGGCCTCAGCGTTTGTTAATTTACGTCTCAACAGTTCTTTAAGTTCAACACTCTGACCTATTTTGGATTGTAAAGCTTATTTCTATTCTGATATATTAATCTTTGTTAAGTTTTTGCATCATTGCATTTTGCCAATTAGGAATGTTCTGTTCTGTTATTTGTTGGGTGATATGTCCCTTAGGGCCGGTATTATAAAAGGAGAACCGACTGTTGAACCGTGCGTCAACTACCGGATTCCGTATTTTTAGCAGCGGCGTAGACACGTATAGGTGCAAAAGTGTGCAGTGCACCAGGCCCTCCTGAGCGCTGACCTTCAAATCGGGTTTGAACTTGGTAAAAAAAATATTCATATTACATACATTGATTTTTTTCTGTGATCTATTATATGAATAACATTGTTATTCATGTTGTTCATGTTTTTTTCGGAAATAGCATCAAACGTAGCAATTTATTGTCCAAATTCACTGGTGAATCGGACACCCCTATAAAAGTGCTAAATCTGACTAGATGGTCCAGTAGGGTCAACACAATTTCAGCAATTGAACTCAATTTTTTTATACCATTCGTGCATTATCAGAAATAGTTCTTGCAAAGATGAGCGAATACAAGCAGAACTTATTGGAATAATCAGTTTTTTTTATAAAAAAAAATGTTGAGATTTGAATTTATGTTCCTCTGCGATTTTATGCACCGCATTCTTGATGATATAATTATGCGTATAAAGTATTAGTTGCGATATCAATTTGGACGACCCATGCAGAGCTTCAGAAGAGACGAATACGAAGAAAAATTATAGGAGTGATTTCGAGTCCTTCATGTGCAAGGCTAGAGAAAATGTCATAGCATATATATGGTATATACCTATCCCCATTTCAAAGAAGAGAGACAAAAAGAGTTGAAAAACATTTCGATGAATTAGTTTCGATCACCGAATTCGAAGCAGGGAAGAACTTCTCAAAATAAAAATTTTCTATAGAATGGTCGACACCAATAATTTCATATTTAAATGCACGTTTCGAGGGTATGACGGAAATCAACAAAATTTTTAATTTTCACGATCATTTCTACTAGATGTAGACGAAAAAACTGTTATTCAAAGCTGCGACCAATTTCAAAGTAAATATTGCGATACGATATGGACCAACTTTTCAATTCAATTTCTTAATATTGATCACTAATTCTACCTGAATTAAATAAGGTATGGACAATTCACCAATTCTGTATGAAAATAATAAGGAAACACGGAATGCTGGAATGCGATCTAGCCGAAGTAGTTGCAGCAATATTACTGTTCCATACAATTCCTGTCACCTCTGTAGAAGCTGAAAGATATTTCAGCAAATTATGAGTAGGTATATATATTATGTATTCGAAGTTCTTTCTTCATCCATATAAATATAATGAATTTAATGTACCTAATAAAATTAACCTTTCGAATCACCTATTTCTTTTCATTACCTAATAACAACATCATTTATTCCAGTATACTCCTCAACTATACCTTCAGTAAGTTGCTTTGCTTCTTTGAATTATTAATATTTCGACTCGATGAAAACCATACAATTCATTGAGGGGCCCCTCCTTGATTTCTGCAGCAGGGCCCCTGACTATCTAGCTACGCCACTGATTTTTAGTGAGGAATTTGGTTGTTGACGCAACGGTTGAATCCTCAGTTGCCCCTTATAATACCGGCCCTTAGTGAATTTGGCATGAAGTTAGTACCTCCAGGAAGTGGTCTGCACAGAAAAAAAGAATCTCTTAAATCAAATTGTAACCGCATTAATTCAAGAGAATGGTATTCTTGAATAGGTTCAACCAAATATTAGTTTGATTTTTTGACAAAATCTTCTTGACTACTTGGTAACAGAAAGTTTTGTGTCAAATGTACACTTTCTTGTTAAATAATGTGGTTTGGTTGAGGCAAGAATATTTCAATATTGTTGAGAAACAATTTTCTTAGATGAAGCCGATTTCTCAGCCCATGTGAACAATGATCCTCTTGATTCAAGAGGAATCACGTTTGATCCAAATGAGAAATCTTACAAAAATTATTGGATATGTTTGCTATAAATGTTTCATATTTTTATTTTGACTTACTATGAGTTTGATACAAATGTAAGATTTCTCTTTATTGTATTTGAAATATTTTTCTAGAAGATATCAATTTCTTGTACCAAGAGAATATATGTCTGATGCGATTAGAGGCTGTCAAATACAAAAAAATGTATCTCTAGAAGCCTTTCATAATATTTTTTGAAGATATCAATCATAAATTTGGTACAAATGGAGGACCACCTTCCAAGAAGAAAGTTTTTTGGGAACAGGGTTTTGAAGATCAAAGAGAAAAAGTCTTTTGTAAAAATTTGTTTGGTTGCTATATATATATACTCACGACCTCCAAGCATAAAATAAAAATGTGTAGTCTGGAGTTCACGAATGTGTATATGTGACAATATATGTGCATAACACACTTGCATGTAGGCATGTTCCCACAGATACAAACATTTTTCAATTCACGCTTCGTTCAGTATAATAACCAAGCTAATTCTTAAAACCAGCATTTTCTTCTTGACTTTCAAAACGCTGTTCCCGAAAAACTCCCTTGATCTTGATAAGAAGTTCTCCATTCATACCAAATTCATAATTTCTTCGAAGAATGCAAAAAGCTTTCTTTGAAGTTCGTACCTATAGAATTGAAAGTGTAAATAAACTACTATAATGGAGAATTTCTGATCTTTTTTTATTGGGGTTTACTATATGGGGTTCACTGGAAATTACAAAAAATAAAACTGAATTTTTATGAACAAATCTTTATTATTACTATAAAATAACACTCATTATTTTCAACAATAATAAAATAAAAACTTTATTCTAATAATAAATACTTGAAGAATACTGATGAACATTATGCGTCATTACCTCCAATTTCATGAAAATTGGGGCTGAGGTGTGGATACAACAATGAATTATTATTTCAAGAGCATGAACTTAACCTGACTTAATAAGTGATTGGCAAACACAAAACAAAGCATTCTCAACATACAAATAGTTATGATTGAACAGAGTTTTAAGATCATAGCATCATAGCAAATGATATAGTCAATGAAAATCATTGAGTGACACGACGCCATGTATACAGTTGATTGAAAACAGCCCACATACCTATACAAGTCGTCCACAGGTGTTCTAAATGGTTCGTCTACAAAAAACTTTTAACTTCCATGCTGACTCGTTTTAAATAATTTCAAACAGAACAGAGCGCGGGCCTGTGCACCATCATCAAAAACAGAAATGCACTTGTTCACTATGGCGGCTATGGCGTTATTTCATATCCAAATATCCACATGTTACTGCGATTCTAGTATTCTACATTCTATCATTTCTATCTATACGCATCTTCGGCGCTAACACTTAATTGTGCTTATTGGTCGAGAGGGTCACGTGTACATGCTTTCGTCATCAGAACACGTTTGATAAGAAACGTCATACTTGAGCCGAGAGAACTACGATTGACTGAAATTGTTTTCTAAGGTGAAGAGTACATATGTTTCGGTTCAACCAAATTCATTTCAAGAAAATTCACGTAAACAGGCAAACAACGAAATTAGTTGAAAATAGAAGTATATTGGTCAATCTAAAATTATCATTCTTGGGGGAAGATTATTTAATTCAAGAATATATGTATATTTGATTTAAGAGATTCTTTTTTTCTGATGTGTATCATCGCAATGATTCATTTCGCGGCTCCACTTGATGCGGACATTGCGAGTTCCCCTTGGGCAGTCCTAACGTTGGTCGTCATGCCAGCAGAAGGAGTGTCATTTCGATATCCTGACAGCATTCCGGTTTCCACTTCTCGTTGTTGTGGTGGTGCTGTATTTTGATGTATTGCAGCCGTTTACATTATTATTTTCATAAGATTTCTGTTGAAACATGATGAATCGAGTTCATATGACCGTCTTTTAGGGTTTAAACGAATAAACAACTTTTACAATAAATAGACTTAATTTTTTTAACTCTGATTGACAACTTTTCCCAATCTAATCTGATATTTCTATCAATTGACATATTCAATTATAAAAATGTGTGAACTTGATTCAAAATAATTTTTGGAAACAAAAAGCTGAATGGATTACTTGATTAATTCTGAACACCGTTCAATCGCCGAAATCGATATTCCTCTCTAGTAATATCCTTGTTAAAACATTCAATATCGAGTGGAAGAATCCCCGATGCGGCCCTTTTAAATTGGCGACGCCTTAATCCGCAGCAATCATTCCAATATGAATCTTGGCGTCAATTATTCCTTGAGGAATATTCCTCCCCAAATATGACGTGTTTATCTCGTCATGTTCACCCAAAAGCACGTTCAACCACTCGTTTTTATTGCCGAGTGGCTCCCTTTACCGAGACAACTCGACAGTCGCAATTTCAGTATGATAAGGTTTTTTCTCGATTTGAGAGTTCACTGCACGAGATCTCATAAAAATTTCGGATTAGTTTGATTGCGAGGGACGAATGTTCCAGTGGATTCTTTATGGATTCTTTCGGACATTATTAATGTCCGTTCCTTTCACTACTTCCTGTTAGATGTTGACAAATATGAGATATACAGGGTCTTTCACGAGGAACCTCACCCATATTTATACGGGAAACAACTGAACGTATTTTCATGAAATTCAGCACTTATAAGTATTTCACGATGCTGATGAAATCTAAAATATTTTCAAGGCATGAGCACCTCCGGTTTTTCCGGAAATGACGTCAACTTCCGTTTTTCAAATTAGAACACCATTTTTTTATTGCAGAAATAGATTCCTTAGAAAATTTCAAGTTATTTTGATGTAACATTTTTCAGTTTTGGTTGGAAAATTCTCTCTGAGCGGGAAAATTCGAAAAAAAAATAGAAAATAGAGCTCCGCTGAAACAAGAATAACTTCGAGGTTTTTGGATGGCAAATTTTCATTTTTGGGATTTTTCAAGATGTAAGATTGATGTATCCACTTTAAAAATCGAAATCGCGATTCATGATACAGGGGGTGAAAAAATCGCTTTCAAAGTTAGGGATGACAAAATCGTGAAAAATCAATTTTTTCAAATTAGAACCCCATTTTTTTATGGCAGATATTGAATCTACGTTGAAAAATAATGTGAGTGTATGCATCACACCCTTGCCCTAAAGTGGATATTTTCTGAGTTATTCACAAAAAACTGTTTTTCGTCTTGAATTTTCAGCTATTTCTTTTACCTTCACGCCAAAAAGATGAAATTTTCAGGAACTGTTACTTAAACCATGTTTTAGATTTTACTACCCTAATATGCAAGAGAAAAAAGTTACAGGTTGTTCCTAAATAGATGGCGAATTTGGATTCGAATTTGTATCGGAAACCTCTTCATTTCAACTAATCGGCCATCGGTTTTCTCTCCAGTGATAAATAAATAATTCCTTATGAACCATATGCAAAAACTTACCATGTTTTACATTGTTTTTTTTTAATGATAGATATCATTAATTACATCTGCCAAATTCCTCTTTATTCAGTAGATGTAATTAATGATATCTATCATTAAAAAAAAACAATGTAAAACATGGTAAGTTTTTGCATATGGTTCATAAGGAATTATTTATTTATCACTGGAGAGAAAACGATGGCCGATTGGTTGAAATAAAGAGGTTTTCGATACAAATTCGAATCCAAATTCGCCATCTATTTAGGAACAACCTGTAACTTTTTTCTCTTGAATATTAGGGTAGTAAAATCTAAAACATGGTTTAAGTAACAGTTCCTGAAAATTTCATCTTTTTGGCGTGAAGGGAAAAGAAATAGCTGAAAATTCAAGACGAAAAACAGTTTTTTGTGAATAACTCAGAAAATATCGACTTTAGGGCAAGGGTGTGATGCATACACTCACATTATTTTTTAACGTAGATTTAATATCTGCCATAAAAAAATGGGGTTCTAATTTGAAAAAATTGATTTTTCACGATTTTGTCATCCCCAACTTTGAAAGCGATTTTTTCACCCCCTGTATAATGAATGGCGATTTCGATTTTCAAAGTGTATACATCAATCTTACATCTTGAAAAATCCCAAAAATGAAAATTTTCCATTCAAAAACCTCGAAGTTATTCTTGTTTCAGCGGAGCTCTATTGTCTATTTTTTTTTCGAATTTTCCCGCTCAGAGAGAATTTTCCAACCAAAACTGAAAAATGTTACATCAAAATAACTTGAAATTTTCTAAGGAATCTATTTCTGCAATAAAAAAATGGTGTTCTAATTTGAAAAACGGAAGTTGACGTCATTTCCGGAAAAACCGGAGGTGCTCATGCCTTGAAAATATTTTAGATTTCATCAGCATCGTGAAATACTTATAAGTGCTGAATTTCATGAAAATACGTTCAGTAGTTTCCCGTATAAATATGGGTGAGGTTCCTCGTGAAAGACCCTGTATACCTACTAACTGACGAAGAAACTGCAACACACAGAAGGAGCTGTTCAAATTTTAATTTTTTTTTTCGTAAGACTTAGATAGTATAGCAAGGAGTAAATGATTAAAATTTGGAGGAAAAAACGAAGGGTTTACACTTTTTTTAATCAATTTGTCAATAATGTAAGTCCACCGCTATTTTCTATACACTCCGGAAGACGTCTTGGCATTGATGCAATAAGATGGTCTATTTCTTCTTGCGGGAGGGATACTATCCCAAGCTCTCTGTACTCTGTCTCAGAGCCGCCAACGTCCGTGAGGGCCGAGGTAAATTTCCTAGCTTTCTACCCATCATGTCCCAAACATGCTTGCTTCAAAAACGTTTAAACTAAAGCGCCCCATACACCTTGATGTATGCTGCGATGCAGACATCGACTCAATGTTTCATGAAACTTGCATCAGTTGCATGAGCGCCTACTCAAATCGAAACCTGTTGCGATACCTGAATCGACTCGATGTTTCATGAGCAGTAGGGTGGAGTTTTTTGTAAAACTAGTGCGTATCATTTGCTTGACGAATAAAATGAGGTACTTTTTGCCAACACCAGTTTTATTAGCTGTTGTTGGGGCACTCTTTATAGTCCGTAAAAGAAGAAGAAAATCAAGAAGGAAATGGGCGAAAAGATGGTTCATAGAAAGAAAACGTTATTCAAATGCAAATTTCTAGGAAGAACTAAAAGAACATGAGAATATCTATTGAGCAAAATTCGCTACCGAAATGAAAAAAATTATACGATATTGGGGGAGTCCGTTATGAGGCGGTAACATAAATATCGTCTTCGCATCGATGCAATTCCATACCCGTCGAAACTTCGCCGACTCGGCATCGTGGCTCGCCGACCAACATGGGATTCCGGACTCTGTATCGATGCAAACCGCAACTGATGCTGAATACGTGATTCAGTACTACACGCACTGCTAATTGCATCATGAAACATAAGAATCGATGCCTGCATCGCAGCATACATCAAGGTGTATGGGGCGCTTAACTCCACTTCACTATTCCTTGAAGGTAACGCATCGTCGTCATGTTACCTGTAATAGAGACTAAAGGGGACCTACTTGCATGTGCAATAGCACCCCATGCCATAAGCCTACTCTTCGGTGTACATGACGCTCAACATCAAACTGAGGTTCACGTCTTTCTCCGCAACGTCGTCTATTATCATTATTATTATTATTTGAACTGGGGTCGTTATGGCTCAGTTAGCCTTCCGGGAACTGCGACCACATATATCTTTTGTTATCTACCCAACTCATTCATTGAAATCCAAGGGGGTCATCGATGGTGTTGATAAGACCGACAACATCCTTAGGAGTCTTAGCCGTTACCTTGTGGGTACTCAGGACCGGTTTCCCCATATGAATGGTTTTTGGACCAGCCAGCTCTGGACACTTGCATACCATGTGTTCAGCTATTTCTGCCTCTGATCCACAGTGTCTACAAATCTCATGTGCTGACTTTCCCATGCGGTACAAATGATATTTGTACCGACAGTGCCCTGTCAGCAGACCTATACCATCACCCGAAGCTCAGCTCGTGACTGCTTCAGGAGCTTACTGGTATAGGTCGACAGTATCAAACCACGCTTGAAAATATCTCATAATAGACCTTTCCAGAATACGTAGAACAAAGATGAAAGATGTAAACTAAACCAGAATGAGAGAGAAACAGGTATATTTCATGAGCAACTTGTGGGCAGCATTAAAAGATGCGCAAACCTTAGTGCGAGAGAGAAAAGAAAGAGAGAGGGGGAAGCAATGAAATGAGATCCTACTGGTTTTATCGTACCGTGACCGTCACTTAGTAACACAACATTGTTGAGGCATACTAAAATTTTGATTTTCGATAAACAATACAACAAATAACATCCACATCCAAAACATCGACTGCGTAAAATAATAATATCAATTGTCAAATGTCAACGATTTAAAGAGGGAAATTTTGACGACCAATGATATTCATTCTTAGCCCACAAGTGACGCGCGCAACTGTCACCTGCACAGGTAATTCTGGAAAGGTCTATTAACAGTAGCTGAATTTCTGTTCGTATACGGTAAGCGATTTCTCGAAATGACAATTCCGCCTCCCCTAGTCCAATAATTCGACCTCTTTCAAATTAACTCATCTGGCGATAAATTCCGCGTTCACGTGCTCTAGGCATTTGGATCGCCTCGAACAGCTGGTTTGATGTAAAATTTGAAAAATTCGCAAAAAACAACTACATACAATGTTCAAGTAACAAAAAATGTTCACATGGGAAAACCTTCACGATTCTTTTCTTCAAATTTAATAATTTACTCCTCGCTATACTATCTATGTTTTACCAAAAAATATTAAAATTTTAACAGCTCCTTCTGGGTGTTGCAGTTTTTTGCCAGTTGGTATATTACCATTTCTCAAAAAGCAAACCAAACACAAATAAACCCTTAATAACAGAAATCCCAATTCTGCAACAAAACTCAGAATAAGATCGAAGTTTCCCCAAAAAGACACCACAACGTTCGCATTCAAGGCTCTTGAATCACTCCACCACGAAATGGTAAAGCTGAGTTCTGACTGCCGTCACAGTACGCAAATAAGATTAAAATTGAAAAAATGCAAAAGTAAATGGGGAATTCGTCCGTTATAAATTGTCAAAACAATTTACTAACTGCCAAGTAACTCGCTGTATCGAAATGTCTGAAAAAACGTCTGATTTTTCGAACAAACTGGTCAATTAGAATGATTCCTATGAATTTCAATATTCCGAAAACATTGTGACAAGATACATAATCCACTCTGAGAACAACAAACTTGTCCACTTCCATAGCCTTACAATGATATCTAAAGTATAGTGACATGAGATAAATTCTAGAAGTATCCTTGAGGCCGAAACGTCAAATTTATGTCTCTTATGCTTAACTTTTTTCCTGATGAATACATTATGACAAGAACAAATAATAAGGGATGACGGATAGCTCAAGAAGGCTTGGCGTTTCGTCTGCAACGAATATTTTTTACAATTCGATAAAAATGGAGATTTATTACTACCGAAGCTGTAACGTCTGTTCAATTTCATTTTCCTTCCATGAAAACGGGACATTTCAAGTTCGAAAACGTCGTCGTCATCAACGTCAGGTATGCGCTAATAGATAATTTCCAATTTCATACCGGCTAATGTTGATATACAAGGTGTCCCAAGTTCGAGTGCCTATTAGACGTTTTTGGAGAACTGGACATATTTGAAATCTGAAAATCGGGATTATGATATTGTTCGAAATTCTCTACAGACCTAAAATATTTTCAGAGCCAGAGCACTTCCGGTTATACAGGGAGAGAAAATAAATTTGCTCAAAAAATTTTTTTAAATCTTTTCGTTTCTGATATGATTGAGTATTCAATGCTGAATACATTTCTGTTGAAACCATTGTGTCCATTCGAATAGTTTTCAAAATATCGAAAAAAAACTTGAAAAAAAAAGTCAAATATTCATAGTCAGTATTATGTTCATTTTTCTTATTCTGAACATCCTGAGTGTAAACCGTTTTCACAACGTCAAAGTAGAAGAATGTGGAAAGGTCATGCATCTTTTGATTTTCATGAATATCATAACAGGGTGTTTCAAATTTTGTGTCAAAAACTGTGATCGAAAATCGGCCATAACTGTTTTTCGAATTAGAACCCTATTTTTTTATTATTGCGTTGGATTCTGCGAAGAAAAATAATGATGGCACTCTCAGATGCTCTTGCTCCTAAATTAGGTAATTCCCGAGTTATTAGAGCTTTTCTGGATTCATGTTGTATGTAGAATCAAATTCATCCAATCTTCTGCTTGAGAATATTCTGTGACCATAGAAGATAAGTTATCCCATTAATAATTCACAAGTGACAGGTCTAATTTTAGGTTTTATCTTTACTTTTCGATTTTATTCAATGGTTTCATAAAAATATGTCGAATATGTTGCATGAGAATATTCTGTGACCATAGAAGATAAATGATCCCATTAATAATTCACAAGTGAAAGGTCTAATTATAAGTTGTTACTATGGTTTCATGAGAATATTCATCGAATCTGTTTAGATTCGATGATTTTGACTCTACGTATACTCCATTCACTTTTATAAAGTAGCCCGGTTGGCGCTGGAATTCTGACACATTTCACCGCGTATATTTTGAAAATGTTAGGTTATACTCATTCTTCTGTCAGATATGGACGCAACGTTGCCGTTTCTACATTTATGTCGTAGTAATTACGGATTTATCAAAATGTTTATTTACTTTGGGAAAACAATGAATTTGAGGAAATATTATGTGAATTCAATAATTCCAAAGATCTGACGAATATCGAAGAAATTTTTTTTCTATTAATACTGGTAATATTTCAAGTGTACGAGTATAAACATGATTGGAAGATTCAGTTATGCTATTTTCTTGTACGGAAATCAAGAACCGAGTGTTGAAATTTTACTGTAAAATAATGGACAGAATAGTCCGTTACTTTGTGATAGTTCATTAACCCGACAGAAAAACTTTTAGACGAACAGAACAGACGGACGTATGGAAATCCCCACTTTTCAAAATTATCAAGAAATAAGCATACAGAGAACAATTAAATACCTCGTTGCGCCACTTGAAATACTCCAGTATGAAAATGTAGTGATACTACGAATCTTGTGTCACAGTTAAAGCTTAAAAGAACTAACTCCATTCACAAAGTTAAAAAAGAGTAATTATAGAAAGTAGACTTGGCAATGTCGCTTGATTTTCACGAGTGCCAACCTGCGTCCGTTTTAAGTAAAAGAACTTGATAAACCTAAACCATGGCCCACCAAGATACTTTATAAAAGTGAATGGAGTATACAACATGAATCGAGAAAAGCTCGAATAACTCGGGAATTACTGAATTTAGAAGCAACTAGGAAACAACAAGCATATTTATTTATTTATTTATTGATTTTCAACGGTAAATCCATTTTACAAATTCTACATAGAACTTACACACAGATACACAAATATCCTCTTTCTCAACAATGCAAAATAAAATGGTTATAATTCTAATTATGTTTCCCCCATTTGAAACCAAAAAATTAACAAGTACAGTTTGTTTCAAAATATTTCTTCAGCTGAAAAATATAAGCAATGGATAACGAGTAAGAGTGAAAGTGATGAAATATTATATAAAGAACAACAAAGAACATTTAAAAAAATGATAATTGAGAATAGGAACGAAACATGGGAGAGGAAACTAAGAGAAGTGGACTATGATATTGGCGGTAAATGATCTTCAGAAGCTTGGAAGTTCATTAAGTTCAATAGAGTCAACATTCATCAAATCCAGCTTGATGGGTGGCGAAAACATTACTCTGAGGAACTTACCGAAAATAGAGAAAAATACCTTGTTGAGTCACCGAGACGTTACTGTGTTCATGGACACCCCATAGACCTCGACGAATCTAGAATAAATAAAGCCATCAAATCCTTGAAAAACAAGAAATCTTCCGGACCAGAGGGATTGCCCGCAGAGTTACTCAAGAACGGGACCACAAAACTCATTAAACATCTCAAAGAGTTATTTGCTAGATATGTTGATGGGGAGAGAATACCAAATAGCTGGAAAGAAGCCTGGATAACACCAATCCATAAAAAGGGCCCACGAGATTAATGTGAAAATTACAGGTGCATTTCGGTCACAAGTACGATGAGCCGATTATATGGGAAAGTATTGAGGGGTATAATAGAGGACGAAAACGTACCCTTGGAGATCGAACAACAGGCAGGGTTTCGCGCTGGCAGATCGTATATCGACCATATTTTCACCATGATGCAGCTTAATGAAAAGATGACAGCAAGGAACCGTGAATTACATTTACTTTTTGTAGATTTAACGAAGGCCTATGATACCGTCCCAATACTCAAACTCTGGGAGGTATTGGAAAAATCCCTCATAGATTCCACTGCAATAAGAGCTATCAAACAGCTGTATGAGCTAGAGTTAAAATAGGATCCACTCTATCAGATAGCTTTGAAGTTACAAAGGGCTTGAGACAGGGATGCAACCTTTCCCCCACACTTTTTGAAATATATTTGAATGAAGTCTTGAAGAAATGGCGGAGATCGTGCGGGGGAATGGGAATACAGCTGGATGAGGAGGCGACCCTATATACCTTTCACTTCGCCGATGATCAAGTGGTTATTGCTCGGTATAAGGAAGACCTAGAGTTCATGACTCGAAGGCTTTTCAAATGTTACGACTAATGGGGATTATCGGTGAATAAGACAAAAACCCAATACCTTACAGTGGGCGGAGATAAAATGGAGGTTCTGGAATTTGACGAACAAGAGACCATAAATGTCTGTAGGCAATATACTTATTTGGGAACAAAGATAGACAACGCAGGATGAACTGAAAAAGAAATTGAAAATCGGATCATGAAGGGGAAACAAGTTATTGGTTATCTTAATTCTGTTCTTTGGTCCAAGCGCATATCCCGTGAACGGAAACACCTCCTCTATCATACAATATTCCTGAGCATAACCCACTGGAAATGGACTACTGGCGAAGATCTGCTGGAAAGTCAAAGCTCGAACACATCACAAACCAACAGATAAGAGAAATGATGAGATGGAGACAAATATAATCGAGGAAATACAAAGGAGACAACTAAAATGGTATGGCCATGTTGAACGAATGGGAGAAGAACGTATACCCAGAAAAGTAATGAAATGGGTGCCAACGGAAAGGAGAAAAAGAGGTAGACCAAAGACGACATGGATGGGAGGTGTTGAGAGAGCCATGTCTGAGCGTAACTTGCAGCCAGGCGACTGGGATGACCGAGGAGGCTGGCGACTTGGAATCGGAAGGCGTAGAACGCTATAAGAACCAATATATATGTATAGAAGCAACAGCATCTTAGAGTGCTATCACTATTTTTCTTCGCAGAATCCAACGCAATCATAAAAAAATAGGGTTCTAATTTGAAAAACAGAAGTTATGGCCAATTTTCGATCACAGTTTTTGACACAAAATTTGAAGCACCCTGTGATGATATTCATGGAATTCAACAGATGTATGACCTTTCCACATTCTTCTACATTGACGTTGTGAGAACGGTTTACACTCAGGATGTTCAGAATAAGAAAAATAAACATGATACTGACTATGAATATTTGACTCTTTTTCAGGATTTTCTTCGATTTTTTGAAAACTATTCGAATGAATACAATGGTTTTAAGAGAAATGTATTCAGCATTGAATACTCAATCATATCAGAAACGAAAAAATTGAAAAAAAAAAATTTTTGAGCAAATTTATTTTCTCTCCCTGTATAACCGAAAGTGCCCTGGCTCTGAAAAGTAGAGAATTTCAAACAATATCATAATCCCAATTTTCACATTTCAAATATGTCCAGTTCTCCAGAAACGTCTAATAGGCACTCGAACTTGGGGGCTGACACGACAAAATGGTTCGATAATATATATATATGTCGCAGTCGGATACTAAAATCTGTCAGTTTGCGAAATGACTAGGCAGTTTGTAATCTGACGAACGTTTTCTAAAACGCTCTTGAAATGAAGATCGTTTTACAATCGGTCTGAAATTTTTAGTCAGTTTCTAAACATGCGAACAACGCATCCGACGGATTGTCAAATCATTTGAAGCGTATTCTGAAAACGTTTCGTGTCTTGTTGCAAATTGAATAACTGTTATATTCGTATAATCAGCTGTACTTCATTATTCTGGATACAGAAATAATAATTATTCACACTCATTCTTTCAATATTTCATTACCGAAAGACCACAAAAAATAAAACTATTATTACTTATTGCAGCAGAGGCCGTTCATATGGCACCTGCTGTTGCATTTTTGATATGCTTTGAAACAAAAGCACCTCCTTGCCTTACACTGATTTTTGTTCGGAAGGCAAGCACATTTTTTGAGACCTTGGCCGCCGAACTTCGCTACTGCTTCCCTTAATGTTATTGTTTTTTCAATTGCAACATTGAATTATACAGAATTGATGAACCTGTTCGGTATCAGCTACTCCCTCGAAAACCATCGGTTCAAAACGCCATTTTCTGTAGGACCTATTTTTTGATGAACGTCATTTTTTCTATCGATAATTGTAGCTTATATATTTTTCGGATCAAGCAGTTTCAGGTGGAACGTTTAAAAGGATGTAGGATATGACAATCCGTCTGATACGTTATACGCAGTTTACAAACCGATTGAAAATTTCAGGCCGATTGTAAAACGATCTGTATCTTGAAAGCGTTTTAGAAAACGTTCGTCAGTTTACAAAATTACTAGTCATTTGGCAAACTGACGGATTTTAGAATCCGACTGCGACATATATATGTACCTAGAAAAGTCTAGGATAATTTCTTATGCCATATCTTCGGTTTCTTTATTTTTCCGATTATACCTAAAGAAGACTTCAATTTCGATATTTCGAATGAAACACTGTATCTACTGCTTTGAGAAAGTATCAGTCAAGAATACATTTCGGTTTTCATATTGAATAACACCATGCATATGCTACGGGCATTGGGTGTTGACCTCTTATGCAGCTGGCCATTATATGATGGATCGTTAGTTAGTTGCAACATTTCAAGTTTTTCTTTATTTTTTTCAGCGATTTCGAAAGAAGAATCCGAAGAACATGGTCATGCCAAACTTCCGTATAATGGCTACAGTGAAGAGTTCCTAGATCGCCTTGAACCAAATGGCAATATTCCTGCAGGAAAAGGTGATATTAGATACGGTAAGTCATTCTTTTATTTGCCTATGTAAAAACGGCTTCGAATAGAGATAACACACTGTACAAGACAGATAAAATAAAAAGAGAGATGCGTATTACACCTTCCTTCAGACATTCCAATTCAGCGTAGATACAAATGGAATATAATTCAGTTAATTGTTACTTCAATGTAACATTTCACTGGAATTTAATTTTTGTTGATCAAAAACCTCATTAAGTGCACAGAAAGAGGGAAAATTTCCATTGAGATTAAATTAAGGACTGAATAAGTAGTTTTCCCCCAAAATGAGGAAATGTGTATTCTTAGAACAGAACAAAGACCATTCCCCCGTAATGTTATTCATGAAATAATTGGGTTAGTTACCAAATACTCTACCTCACATTATTATTCCGAATGCAATTAATCACTTTGGAGGAGAACAGGAAGAAATGCACAGGGTACTGTTGAACAAGATAATTCTGCTTCAATCAAACATTTCACCCACCAAGTTCGATACTTCTGAAATTTTATTTCGTTACTAATTCAGTCTGTAATACAAAAGAAAGTAAAATCCTAGCTTCGAAGCAGTGGCGGGTTCTTGTTATAGCAAAACCTTGCAATTGGTACGATCAATTTGAAATTTATGCAAATTATCATCATTCCATTGCAGTTCTAGGTACTTTCGTCATCGAACAGAATGAGACAAGTACCCCTACTACCCCTCCATATTCATGAAAGAATCTGGAATGCGAATAAATACACCTATGCAACTATGATAAAATGTAGCACCCTGGTATTTATTGAGTTATTCAACTACGTTTGAGTACTCATATAAGCAAACAAACCAAAACGGGATGAAGTGAATTCTTTTGGAATTATTGAAATCTATCACAATTAATGAAGTCATGCGATGAATTTTCATTGAGTTGAATGAAAAACTACGTCGAAATGAGGAGCTTTTTTCCGTTCGTTCATCCACCATGTAGATAAGTTCGCATTTGCCAGTTCAAAAATTCAATTGAGAAAAAAATTACTGATGTCAAAATTTCAATCCTGTCGGATATATCGTTTTTCGCCAGAATTTTTTATGGTTCTGGATACGCGATCTGGGAAAAATTGCATATGCGGCTTGAATACCTCATTCTTCAGCCAAATTGAAAATTTCATTTCGAACGGTTATATTTACGGAACATATCGTCGAATTCTATCCGATCTCGAACATAACTGCAGCATTCGAGATCCGAACCTACACCGAGACCTACACTCAAATTTTCCAAGTCTCTAGGTTCATCTGTTCGGGAGTTAGCTGGTTATAGACGGATGGCCGGACAGAATTAAATTTGACAACTGCTTCGTCGCCATCATTTGAGACCATTCTCAAAGTTCGAAAAATTTACACATACATAGTAACGAAATCAGTATCTTCTTCTTCTTCTTCTTTTCAGCCTGTCTTCATCCACTCCTGGATGTAGGCCTCTTCCATGCTCTTCCATTTCGACCTGTCCGCAGCAGCCCTCATCCAGTCTTTACCAGCAACTAACTGGATGTCGTCCCGCCATCTCTTCTGTGGTCTGCCAACGCTTCTCCTATATTCTCTCGGTCGCCATGCTGTGACTCTGTACGTCCACCTTTCTGTGCTCTGTCTCGCGATATGGCCAGCCCATCTCCATTTTTGCTGTGCTATTCTCTCACTTATATCCACTATTTTAGTTCTTCTCCTGATCTCCTCATTCCTAATCTTCTGTCGTAAACTGATACCCAACATCGCTCTTTCCATTGCACGTTGAGTAACCTGAAGCTTGTTTACCGCTCTGTATGTTAAAGGGATAGTTTCGAGGCCATAAGTGAGGACCCGCAGAATACACGACTCGAAGACTTTTCTTTTGAGGTTTAGATTTGAGGATGTGTCTGAGCTTTCCGAAAGCTGCCCAGCCAAGACCTACTCTTCGAGGAATTTCAGCTGTTTGGTTTTCTTTGCCTAATTTTATTTTGTGTCCCAGATATATATGATATGATATATTGTTTACCCTGACTACTCCTAGGTCTCCTGTGGAGACCCCTCTGAAACTACAAGCTTCGAAGCTTGTAACTTGTGCCGAGTTCGGAGTAAGCAGTTGTGTTCTGTGTAGGCTTTGTTACTGTGTCCTTACGCCACCTTAGGCACAGCACTGTTAATTTTTGACCCAACAGTGAATGGTGGCCCCTACCGAGACTAGAAAATTTCTTTCCTAGCTCGGGATTGAACTTCGTACCTTTGGGTCCTAATTCCAACGCTCTACCACTGAGCCAAGGGCACTCATTCTGTTACTTTTTCTATTGTCTGGTTATCTAGTTCGATCTGAGTTTGGTCTGGGCTGATCACCTTCGTCTTCTCCAAATTCATTCTGAGTCCCACCCTAGCTGATGCATCACGCAATTCTTCCAACATATGTTTGAGCTCCTCCAATGAGTGACTGAACAGAACAATATCATCGGCAAATCTCAAATGGTTGAGTCGTGTCCCATCTATACTTATTCCCTTGTCTTGCCAGTCCAAGCATTTGAATGTTTCCTCCAGCACCAAAGTAAACAGCTTTGGAGAGATCGTATCTCCTTGGCGCACTCCTCTTTTCATAGGGATCCTAGGCGTTTTTGTATCTTCGTCAACTGTGATCTGCATGTATGCATTGTCGTATATATGTTTGATTAGTGCTGAGTATCTTGAGTCAATTCTAGCACCATCTAACGCCTTGAGTATCGCCCATGATTCAATAGAATCGAACGCCTTCCGGTAGTCAACGAAGGCCAAATGCAAGGGTACGTTATATTCTGCGGTTTTTTCAATGAGGGTTCGAACTGTATGGAGGTGGTCTATTGTGCTGAAACCCTTGCGGAATCCAGCCTGCTCCGGGGGTTGGTAAGCGTCCATTTTATCCATCAGTCTATTGGTTATTATTTTTGTGAAAAGTTTGTATACGTGAGACAGCAAGCTGATTGGCCGGTAATTCTCTATGTTGTTTCTATCTCCCTTTTTGAAGAGCAGAATAATTTCAGCGTTTTCCCATGTTTTAGGAATTTTTCCCTGCGTCAAGCACTTGTTTAGTAACGTTCTTAAGCTCTCCTTCAGTTCTTCGCCTCCTGCTTTCAACATTTCAACGGTTAACCGATCCTCGCCAGGGCTCTTGTTATTTTTCATTTGGTTGAGTGCTAGAGTCAGCTCAGCGTTATCTATTTCGGGTATCTCCTCCGATCCGACATTCCTTACGAACTTCCTTTCGTAAGCGGGAAGCTGGACTCTTGGACTATATAATTCCGTATAAAATCTCTGGATTACTGCTATGATTTCCTCACGGGAGCTAACTAATTCACCTTGATTGTTTTTGAGCCCGGAAATCCTTGTTTTTCCCCTGGCCAATTGAGATCCTAGGACCTTCATAGATTTGTTTGCCTCTATCGTGTCTTCAATAAGTTTTGTATTATGTTTTCTTAGATCTTTCCTTATGTTCCTGTTTATCTCCTTATTTATTTCTGTGTAGTTTTCAGATTCACGGTTTAGATCTCTCCGCTTTTCTATAAGGTTTCTGGTATTTACACTTATTCGGCTTTTCCGTTCTCTATTTCTAAAACACAACTCTTTGGTCGCCACTTGTATGCTCTCCTTTATATGTTCTGTTAGTTCACCTATCTCCATCCGTTCTTGGTCTTCCCTGTTTTTAAGTTTTCTGCTTATTATGTTCTGGAATTTGTCGATGTTATCTTGTATAATTTCGTTTGTTGGTATAGGTTGCTTCCTTATAAGTATATTTCTTTCCATCTTGATGTTTATAACTATTGTAGCCCTGACGAGGCGGTGATCACTGCCGGTGTCAAACTTGTTCAGAACACCGACATTTTTGCATATAGCTTTTTTGTTAGTAAGGATAAAGTCTATTTCATTCTTTGTTATACCATCTGGGCTTCTCCAGGTCCACCTTCTTTTGGAAGGTTTCTTAAAGAAGGAGTTCATGCAGTACAAGTTCTCGCTCCTGCAGTAATTAATCAACATATAATAATAATAATAATAATAATATTGTCTTTATTTTCATAACAGAAACAAAGTACATAATAAATGTAAATTCAATATAGTAGAAAATTGGCGAAGTCCAGATGAGCTTCCGGAGAAACTCCCTGATCCACTTAACCATCGAACTGAAAGTGCATTGAAAAAAAAACCAACACCAAAGAAGAAAAAAAATAAACAAATTAATAAATCATTACATACCCTACAAGATAAATTAGATATATTCGGGAGAGGGTATTCATCTCATTGAAAGCCTGCTAGATTCTATAGGAGTAATCTTTTATAGTGTGTCCTGAAGGTTGCTCTGGAAAGTTTTTGAAGGGATTCAGGGAAAGCATTGAAAAGTCTTGCAATGTTGAAAGAGAAGCTTCGTTCGAACATTGCCGTTCTGTGAAACGGTGGAGTTATTTTTCCCCTGAATCGGATGTTTAGATTGTGGACATGGGTTCTGAATATTATTCGCCTATGCAGGTAAGGAGGACTTTTGAAATGAATAATATCACGAAAAAAGCATGCACAATGAAACTTTCTCCTATCTTCCATACTCAGCCATCCCGTCTCACTTAGCTTGGGTGAGATTGACTCATACTTTCTCACACCATGAATCAATCGGAGACATGAATTCTGCACAAGTTGAATTCTTTTTTTATCAAAAACAGTTAGACAGTTTCCGTAAACGACATCACAGTGGTCGAAGAGTGACAAGACTAAGGATTCACACAGCAGTGTTTTGATTTTCCGTGAAATGAGGTGTCGTTTTCTATAAATGCACTTAATTCTTGCATATGCTCTTCTTATGCATTCAGTTACATGTGGGCTGAATCTCAGATAACTGTCGAATATGAGACCTAGATTTCGGGCTGAATCCTTTACAGGCAGAACAGTACCATCCACCACCACGCTGATTATGTCCCTCAGCCGCAAGATCTCCCGTCTAGACCCCACCAACAAAATAGAGGACTTGTTCGGATTCAGCAGCAGGGAATGCTGAAGAGCCATCTTTTTCAATGCCTCAATTTCTTTACTCAACAGGAGTGAGCTTTCGGCGGCATCCGCCTTGCCAAATGACAGATAAACCTGTACGTCATCAGCATAAAATTGAGCTGAGCACCTTCTCAATGCCAGCGGCAGACGTGACGTGTATATCGCGTAGAGAATCGAAGATGGAACCGACCCCTGCGGGACCCCACGGATAAGATCGGAAAAGTCGGATAACCTCGAATCAATTTTCACGCATTGGGATCTATGTGAAAGGAAGCTAGAGAAGAACTGTACAGCGCCATCACTAAGTCCGATAAAATGTAGGATTGCCAGAAGTAGCTTATGTTCGATGGTGTCAAATGCTTTGGTAAAATCTAGCAGAGCCAAAACCGTTACCTTTCCCTCATCAGCGGCCCGCAGCATATCGTCAGTCACATTACTGAGTGCCGTGGAACATCCGTGCCCTTTTCTGAATCCTGATTGAGTCTCCGGAAGTATGTTGTTTTCTTCTACAAACTTAGTAAGTTGTTTGTTTATAATTTTTTCCAACACTTTCGAGACGCAGGATAGTATACTAATGGGGCGTAAGTCCTTAAACTCTTTAGGTGCTGCAATCTTTGGCAATGGTACCACCAGCGCCCTCTTCCAACACTCTGGGTAAACAGAATGGACGATACAAAAATTTATAATGTGCGTAAGATATGGTAGGATGAAGGGACAACAGAGTTTCAAGATAAATATATTGATGCCATCTACTCCCTCTGATCCGGATTTTATCTCTGTGATAATTCTGAGCACCTCAACCTCATCAACCGCAGCAAAACTGAAAAAGGGCACCGCTGCATTCAAAGTGTTCCTCTTATAGAAGTCTATAGTAGATGGATCGGCCGACAACTGGACATCAGCAACATTGGTAAAGAAGCTATTCAGCTCGTTTGGCTTTTTTAGGCATTCAGATATGTCAGGCCTGGATTTGGAGTTAACAATACCAAATTTTCTCATTTTCCCCCAAATGTCAACACCATTCCGAAATTGGGACTCAAAGAATGCCTTTTTCTCTAGTCGAACCATTAGTGTCGTTTGGTTTCTTAAACTTTTGTAGTAAGCCCAATGTTGGGGATCCTTAGTGTGTTTGAAGCGCGAAAGTGCCTTATTCCTCAATTGAATTATATTTCTAATGTTGTCAGTCATCCACGGTTCGTTACACTTGGAGAACCGGGCTGTTCGTCTTGGTGCATGTAAATCTAGGAGGGCCGTAATATTTGAATTGAATAGTTCGACCTTCTCATCGATATTTTCCAAATCGTAAATGCCACGCCAAGGAATAGACTGCAGGTCGGTGTAAAATTGTTGAGCATTCAAGTTTTTATAATCCCTATATTCTCTCAAAACCATCCCCCCTTTCGAGCCTGAGACATCGATTGCACAAAATACAAGATCATGATCAGATATGTTGGGCACATGAAGTGTACCCGATAACTGTGCCGTCATGTCCCTGCTCACAATAATCAAGTCCAGCAGGGTGGACGAATGAGCGGTATCTCTAGTTGATACGTCAATCAACTGCCTCAAGTTGGCCGACTCCAATACTGTATGGAGCTCTGATACTTGTTTTGAGTGTATATCAAATAGATTTATATTGAAATCACCAACGCAGATTATATTATCGTATTGGGGACAAAGTTCGGAAAGTGTACTCTCAAAGTTTTCAAGAAAGGAAGCGGAACTAAAACTTGGTGGTCGATATATGCATCCCAGAATGTATCTATTCTTCTTCAGATTAAACTTCATCCATACCTGTTCATAACCAGCACATCTCTCAACAGACACACTCTGCGCATTAATATAGTTTTTGACATAAATTCCCACACCGCCTCCCCTTCCCGATCTATCCCGCCTTATGAATCTATACCCCGCTATTGAAATCAATTCCGAGTCAATGTTATCATCCAGCCAAGTTTCGGACACAGATATCACATCATAATCCTCCCGCACTATTATCTCTCTAAAATCGTCAAGCTTGGGAATCAATGATCTAACATTTAGGTGAGCAACCCTGAAAACCTGCATTATTAAGTTATCTCAATGAATAATTTCAAGATGAATACCACTCACATATTATATCATCAATAAAAAAGAAGAGAGAAAAGTAAACAGAACTCAAAGAAGTATATTAATATATATATATGCCAAAATGAGAAGAGAAAAAACAGGATATGTAAGTTCAAGTGAGTATTTTTCAACGTAGTTTGCAGAATCTAAACCTCACCCGTTAATTTGAAATAAACTTGAAATTTTTCTAAGGTATGATAAGCAAGAGAAAAGAAGAACAGAAACAAAGAAAAGAGAGAAAAAAAAAATATTAATGATAACAATAATAGTTTTGAAAAACACTTATCTATGTGTTCGTCTTGTGGTTCTCCCTGTATTCGCCGCTGGAGTAGTCTCCTCTCTCGTCGCTGGAGTGGTCTCCTCTCTTGCCCCCATCAGATCATAAATATCAGCTTCACATCGTATGAGTCTCCTCGTTGTTCCCTTTCTTGCATAAATATTGCCATCCCAGCTCCAGACTTCTTTCATGCCCAAGCGAGATGCGCTGTTTTTAAGTAAAGTGTAATTTTGCCTTGTGAGATTCTCAGTTATTATCATTCGCGTGCCTTTCAGTTTACTCTTATTTTTGAAAACTGTATCACGCGACTGTATCGATGAAAAGTACACGATAATAGGCTTGGCAGCATTAGAGTTTTCTGATTTATTCCTGATTCGATGACAGTGATCGATCTGAATATTATTTTGCTGTAAATTAAGTTTACTGCATAAGGTTTCCTTCACAACTGAAAATAAATCCTCATTCTTTTCTTCCTTCAATCCTAGTAATCTTAAACTCTTACGTCGACTTTGTTGATCAATTGAGTTGAGTTGTTGTTTAATCATAATATTTTCCTGTTGTAGCTCCGTCACTCGTGTTTCCAAGATTATATTTTTTTCTTCAAGGGATTTCCACTTATCGTTCAGTTTATCAAGAACCAGATTAGCGACGGTATCGGCAAATGTTGATAAGAGTTCCTTATCGTTAAACATCGTCTTTATTATGTCTTTGACGTCGGTTTGTTGTTGTGCGGTTAAAACCATTTTCGAATATTTATGATGTAGCCAGAAAGAATTTTTGAATAGCAAGAAGTCAGGTCAACTTTGACTATTTCACAACGTCAAATATCACTTTTCAATTAGTATCGAACTCAGTTTCATACGAAATTAACAATAAACTGCGGAGCGTAATGAGATGCGACTATATCAGATGATAGCACATTTCAGAATCTCCTCTAGGGTTTCGCTGACCCAGGCCAAAACGACCTTTATTTGAAATATTTTCATCATCATCGTCTTCCAGACCAACCTTCGCGTTGAAGTCACCCATCACCACCACAAATTTGGCATTTTCCCTCATTTTAGCTGTTGTAATGTCTTCGTACACCTGTTCTGCTTCTGAATCTTCCGATGAACTTGTTGGAGCATATACCTGTATTATCTGTAGGCTATACCTCTTGTTGATCTGTAATAATCTATATATATAAAAGAAAGATGTTGGTTACACCATTTATAACTCGAGATCGGATGGACTGTTTGTTATGAGACTTCATATATGGATTCGTCTGAGGTCTGGTTGTGATAAAATACAATAAAACTTGGGAAATATCGATGAAAATTTTGCTTTTACAGGAAATGCTTTTCCTTCTTTAGAGTAAGGCCTCTAGATGACGCTACAGTTACAGTAACGCTACAGCTTATTCGTAGGTACTTCTCGCCGACTTGGCGTTCTTACGACTTCAGATGGCGCTATTCACACATTATGACTTATTATTGATGAGTTATTATTATCAGTTGTTTTTACAGTTTTGCTTATTAATAACGACGTTAGCAAACATTTTCCTGTCCATGAATTTTAGTTATTACAATAAAACTGAAGTGAAAAGTAATAAAATCGAATATTTGGCAAAGAAGAATTCTGTGATATCTGTCATTGATATCTGCGCTGTTGACCAAAACAAACTATTTTGGCGAAGGAGTACAGATCTCTTTAGATTCCGTTGAGATATCTCAGTTCTCTTAAAAAGTTTCGTTCTTACGACTTCAGATGGCGCTATTCACACATTATGACTACAGTGATTATGACTTATTATTATCAGTTATTTTTACTGTTTTACTTATTAATAACGTTACTACACCAAAACTGGAGTGAAAAGTGGTAAAATCAAATCAAGAATTCTGAGATACCTGCCACACTTATATCTGTGTTCTGTGTTCTTCTTCTGGATTCTGTGTTGCCATCGTTTTGTCAAGGACGCAAAGTTTGGTTAAGTGAAAACCGTTAAGTGAGTGAATTTCAATTCGAATTTTCAGTGTCTTTGGTGTTTGTATTTGCATTTGTAAACCTAAAGTGGATCAGTGGTAATTGATCATTGGAACTATCGTGGACATATGTAAGTATTGAATGCTTCTTTCCCACATTTTGATTTGTAACAATTTGTTTTATTCTCCAGTGTTATTTGTAAACCTAAAGTGGATCAGTGGTAATTGATCATTGGAACTATCGTGATCTATATTTGCATTCGTGGACATATGTAAGTATTGAATGCTTCTTTCCCCCATTTTGATTTGTAACAATTTGTTTTATTCTTCAGTGTTATTTGTAAACCTAAAGTGGATCAGTGGTAATTGATCATTGGAACTATCGTGATCTATATTTGCATTCGTGGACATATATAAGTATTGAATGCTTCTTTCCCCCATTTTGATTTGTAACAATTTGTTTTATTCTCCAGTGTTATTTACAATGCCACGTACCAGAAGATCTGATACATCACGAAGAAGCCGTAATGCAACTAGGCTTCGGAATATTTCGAGTCAATCCTCTGTAGAGGATCAAGAAAGAGCACGGGAGCAGCGCCGTTTAAGTATGGCCCGACTTCGTTCTTCACGGACACCAGAACAAAGAGAGGCAGTCCGTCGAACAGCTCAGATGGATATGAGACAGCTTCGAGCTAATCGCAATAACTCGATTATAAATTTGAAAGGTATAGCTTTTCAATATGATTGTACAATTGACTACAGCTCTCACCGTTCAGTTGTAATAGGCCCAATGGAGGTTGTATGCTGCTATTGCGATGCTTTGAGGTTTGTTGGAGAAGTTCCAGGATTGTGCTGTTTGAATGGCAAGGTAAAATTGCCATCATTGCCTCCCCCACCTGAACCATTGCATTCTCTTCTTCTTGGAGAAACAACAGAATCGCGACATTTTCTATTGAATGCTCAGAAATACAATGGATGTTTCCAAATGACTTCCTTTGGAGCAGACATTATTGAAGAACGTGGATTCAATCCAACCTTCAAGGTAAGATAGTTTTACTAACATTAATGATATCAAATCACTTACTTTGTCTTCCCCTTCCGATGTATAGATACAAGGCCAGATTCACCATCGAATTGGATCATTGCAACCACATCAGGATGCACAGCATAAATTCCTCCAAATTTACTTCATGGGCAATATGGATGATCAACTCGATCAACGGCAAACTATTAATGCATCAGTGAGAAGAATAATTCTTCAAGAACTGCAGCAAATGCTTCATGATAATCATGCATTGGTTCAATTGTTTAAAACTGCTTTGGAACGCATGCCAAGTGACGATCACAAGGTTGTGATTAGAGCAGATAAACGACCTGTCGGAGCACATGCACGCCAATTCAATGCTCCAACAATAGACGAAGTGGCAATTGTGATTGTAGGAGAAAATTTGGATACTCGGGATATTATTCTGACACGTCGCAATACAGGAGAATTGCAACGAATATATGAAACACACCGTTCATATGATGCTCTGCAATACCCCCTCATGTTTTGGAGTGGAGATGATGGATATCACTTCAATATCAAGATGATAAATCCATCGAATGGTGAGTACCTATATTTGAATTTGAAAAAATCCAAAACAGTACTTCAGTATGGGTATTTATTCAAGTAGAAACCCAGCCCTTTCGACAAATTGTCATCATCAGGATTTCCTGGAAGGGTAGCTATGGTTATTACAAAGCAAGTAAAACAAACCTAGATAATTACCTGTCCAAGAGTTATACCCACACTGAAGTACCGTTTGATTATTTTTAAAATATTCATTGTGCACAACCATCTTCTGATTATCTATATTAGAATAGAATGTCTATTTTATACTAATTTGCATTATTTGATTTCAGGCCAGGAAACTACCAAGAAAGTTAGCTCGATGAATTATTATGCATTCCGTTTGATGATCCGTCAAAATGCTGATAACTATTTGCTGAGATTTCGTCGTTTGCTGCAGCAGTATTGTGTGGACATGTATGTTAAAATAGAAACAGAGCGCCTCACATTCATCAGAATGAACCAGTCTAAACTACGTTCAGAGGAATATATTCATTTACGGGATGCAATCAACACCGAAGGAGATGCAGCTAATGTAGGTCGATTGACAATTTTACCAGCAACGTATATTGGCAGCCCGCGTCATATGCATGAATATGCACAAGATGCAATGACATATGTTCGTAATTATGGTCGCCCTGATTTATTCATTACATTTACATGCAATCCGAAATGGGATGAAATCACTCAGCTGCTACTTCCCGGACAAACATCAAGTGATCGACATGACATCACTGCACGTGTCTTCAAACAAAAAGTGAAGTCGCTAATGAATTATATCACTAAACATCATGTCTTTGGGGATACTCGATGCTGGATGTATTCAATTGAATGGCAAAAGCGAGGCCTTCCACATGCACACATTCTCATCTGGTTAGTAGAAAGAATTCGACCAGACCAGATAGATGACGTTATATGTGCAGAGATTCCTGATCATGTGAACGACCCTGAACTGCATGATATTGTAGTCACTAACATGATTCATGGACCATGTGGCATCATCAATCCCCAATCACCTTGCATGGTTAATGGAAAGTGTTCAAAGCGTTATCCTCGAGGTTTCACAGAGAACTCCATCACTGGCAACGATGGTTATCCACTTTACCGACGTCGATCACCTGATGATAACGGCAGAACCACCATAAGGAAAGTTAAAGGAAATGATATTGTAATCGATAATACTTGGATTGTTCCTTATTCACCACTTCTTTCCAAAACCTTCAAGGCCCATTGCAATGTGGAGTACTGCAATTCAGTGAAGTCGATTAAATATATCTGCAAATATGTCACAAAAGGCAGTGATATGGCGGTTTTCGGCGTACAAAATCCCAATACCAATGATGAAGTCACGCAGTATCAAATTGGTCGATATGTCAGCTGCAATGAAGCAATTTGGCGTATATTTTCATTTTCAATACACGAACGCCATCCGACTGTTGTACACTTGGCAGTTCATCTGGAAAATGGACAAAGAGTTTATTTCAATTCCTCGAATATAGCTCAACGAGCTGAAACACCTCCAGCAACAACATTGACCAGTTTTTTTTCGATCTGCCAAAGTGATCCGTTTGCACGAAATTTACTTTACTCTGAGATACCACGTTATTATACTTGGAATGCTTCTTCAAAGAAATTTCAACGTCGAAAACAAGGTAACGTGGTGCCCAACCATCCAGGTGTGCGTTCTTCTGATGCTCTTGGTCGCATTTACACAGTTCATCCGAAAAATGACGAATGTTTTTACTTGCGATTATTGCTGGTGACTGTTCGTGGGCCAACGTCGTTCCAGTCTCTTCGAACTGTCAATGGTGTTGTATATCCAACATTTCGTGCTGCATGTCAAGAGCTCAATCTACTTGAAAGCGATGCACATTGGGACACAACAATCGCTGAAGCAATTGTTTCTGCATCTGCAAGCCAGATACGCACATTATTTGCCATCATTATTTCTGCATGCTTTCCATCGAATCCATGTGAACTGTGGAGTAAGTACAAAGATGACATGTCCGAAGATATACTACATCACCTTCGTGTCACATCAGGCAATCCTAATCTAGAGATGAATGCAGAGATCCATAACCAGGCTCTGATTTTGATTGAAGATCTTTGTTATCTGATGTCAGGCAATTTGTTGCTTAAGTTGGGAATGCCATCACCTCATCGTGGAACTAATGAAGCTTTCAATCGAGAATTGGAACGCGAACAGGAGTATGATCGAGATGCTCTAAACCACTTAGTGCAAACAAATGTACCACTCTTAAATATCCAACAAAAGGAAGTTTACGATAGGATAATGGGAACAATTCAAGAAGGGAATGGTGGTTTATTTTTCCTCGATGCGGCCGGTGGCACTGGTAAAACTCTATTGATATCAATAATTTTAGCTACGATTCGTGCAAATTCCGAAATTGCAGTAGCAGTAGCTTCTTCTGGGATAGCAGCCACATTGCTAGAGGGATGCAGAACAGCTCATTCTACATTCAAGCTACCGTTAAACCTACAAACAGTAGAATACCCAACATGCAATATTGCAAAGCATTCAGCAACGGCAAAAGTTCTGATAGCAAGTAAAATAATTATCTGGGATGAATGCACAATGGCCCACAAACGAGCATTGGAAGCACTCGATCGGACTATGAAAGACTTGCGCAATGATTCCAGATGTTTTGGAGGCGCATTGATTCTATTGTCTGGCGACTTCCGACAAACATTACCGGTCATTCCAAAATCGACCGCTGCTGATGAAATAAATGCTTGCCTAAAGTCATCGACTTTGTGGCGTTATGTGCAAAAACTGCAATTGACAACAAACATGCGAGTTGCATTGTTAAACGATCCATCTGCCAGAATTTTTTCAGAACAGTTACTGGATATAGGTAATGGTCGTGTGCCTGCCGATCAATCGACAGGTTTGATTTCGCTACCTCGGACTTTTTGCACTTTTGTGTCAACAAAGGATCAACTAATTAGCAAAGTCTTTCCTGATATTATTGGCAACCATAAAAATTTGAATTGGTTAAGTGAACGAGCCATTCTTGCGGCAAAGAACAGAGATGTTGATGAGTTGAATCTGACCATTCAAAATCAAATTATAGGTCAGCTGCATAGCTATAAATCTATAGATAGTGCAACGAATGAGAACGACACAACAAATTATCCAACTGAGTTCTTGAATTCATTGGATATACCTGGTTTGCCACCTCACAATCTACAACTGAAGGTTGGATCTGTTGTCATTATGTTGAGAAATCTTAACCAGCCAAAATTATGCAACGGAACACGTTTAGTGGTGAAAAATCTCAAAAATAATGTGATTCACTCCACAATACTCAAAGGAAAATATAAAGGTGAGGAAGTTCTCATTCCCAGAATTCCGATGATCCCAACAGATATGCCATTTGAGTTTAAAAGAATTCAATTTCCTATTCGCCTTGCCTTTGCTATGACAATCAACAAATCGCAAGGCCAATCATTGGGAGTGTGTGGACTGAATCTAGAAAATAGTTGTTTTTCTCATGGTCAATTGTATGTTGCATGTTCGCGAGTTGGAAAACCTTCTGCTCTATTTATTCTGGCACCAGGTGAAAAAACTAAAAATATTGTTCATCACAAGGTACTTCAATGAGGTAACTGCGGAAAATTAAAAATGTTATGCTTTAATGAAGATGACTTTTTTTCTCATGTAAATATCAATGTAATTAAAATTTTGTATATTTTTACTTTAATTTTGCCTCATTTATCTCCTGCTTGGGAACTTAGCAATGGTAAGTTAATACAACTTAATGTAAAATTGAGGCGAAACAACGTTCGCCGGGTCAGCTAGTATGTAAATAACCCTGTCCGATATTGCTTGTCTCTTTGTTACTTGATGTTTAAGACGTTTGTTGACTAATATTGCAACTCCTCCCTCGTGATGTCTAGTTAGGGTATTGTTCTGGTACAATAAATGTCCCGATTTCAATGAGGTGGTTACCTCACCCTCAAGCCTGGTTTCACTCAGGCCGAGAACGTCCCATTTGATGTGCTGTAATTCCTCTTCTAATCTCTGCAGGTGCATTTCTTGTCTCAGTGTTCTTATATTGTATGTGGCAATATAGAGTCTTCGGTTCCCGGAAAATTTCTTGGTATTATGCTGGAGTTTATGATTAATCGAATTTTTGCCTCCCCCAGAATCCGCGAGGCTGACTGACGAGTCAGTGTGGGACTCAAAACGCTGCGCGCCACCCACCTGGGGTATTTTCGTTTTAAAGTTCGACATGTTTTCATGAAAGGTATTCGGCCTTGAAACGCCACGCTGGCCATGCGTGTTGGCGAGTTTGTTTATCAGCCGCTCCTTGCCTGGAGCCAGACGCTGTTTGCAGCCGCCCACTCTGGATCAGACGCTGCATGGGAATCTTCTTAGCTTCACCCCTATCTCTTCGAGACCTTACCAGCTTGGGTGGCCCTACCTGTAGCTCTGCTACTGCTGGCTTCGCTCTCTGGATATGAGGCTACTGAGCCCTCTCACCAACGACAAGGTGTTGATTCCCCGAGAGGGGAATTAAACCAGTATGCTCTGGTTTAATTAGAACGAGCGCTCAAAAATGTGAAATATCAGAAATATCCGTACTTACCATAGAGAATTCTTAACGATACCCCGAGTTTCTTGAATTTTTCGGTTATGACGTAAAAAGGTAGGTAAAGTGACAACAATTACTTTCTTCCAAGAATATTTTCTCAGGATCTTCTGACTATTTCCTTTCTTTCAACATTCGTCAGATGAATTATACCACAATTACTGATATTATCCTACGAATACATCAACTGAAATTTTAATGAGGTCCAGTCGGGTTCTCAATTTTATTCTTACTAACAATTAACAAAAAAAAATTAAGCGGGACGGACCAAACGCCAATCGAAAATGTAACGGTGCCTTACCCCTATAAAGTTAGCAGTGCCACTTGCAGGAAAATCAATGAAGCCTTTTACATTAATTGTCGAGAATTTGTATTGATGGAGAATAGTACATTACGCAACGATCATGTAATGATGGTTATTAATACACGAGCATAAACCGGGATACGAAATGAGCCGGTGGCGAATTTCGTATGGTTTATGCGAGTGTATTAATAACCATTACATCAAAGTTGCCTACGCTATTTTATCTACACCCGATAAATGATGAAGAACTATAAATATTATTCATCCATTTTTCGTTTTATGGTTATACCTAACCTGAAATGTAAACAATTCGGTCTTGCTTCTAAAAATGATTCATCGGGCTGGAATTTTAGCTGAAAAGTAAAAATATAAGTTAATCTTCGATAATCGACCGAATACTATCCTCCAAATAGCGAATAAATTCGAAAAATACACATCTTGATAAATGAAGTCATACCTCGGACATATCGAATGTCAACGCGATCGAATTCTCTGGCCACGTCTATGATGCCGAAAATTTTGCGATTTCGGCGAAATTCGCGAATTTTTTCAAAATACTTCCTGATATCGCCAAAAAATCTAAAATCACCACCGTTTAGCTCCGTTCTTCCCCTATCCGACACCCCCCTTCCCGTAGCGAGCGGGCGCTTGATTGTGATTTCTATTGATTAATGATATGTATCGTAATGAAAAATCTGTATCGTAATGGATCTCATTAAGAAACGGATTATATAAGTATGAGTGTAATAATATAGACGGGTGTAGATAAAAATTATTCTTCAATTAATGCAATATACAGGGTGAGTTTTTGATTTGTACATATATTTTAACTGAAGATTCTTGAGGCCAAAGGAAATCTTTTTTTCATTTTCCATTTTTCCGAATTCGGCTCTGTTGAAGAGATATAGCCATTTGAAAAAAAAATCGAGCTGAATACGTGCCTGAAAAAATTCTCTGCAAACACTTCAAAGTTTATATTTTTCGATTGAAATTGAGGTGATTAGATGTTGTGGGTGATACAATTAGAAAATACTCAAGCACTAACCTTATTTGCATAAGAATGTAACAAACACGTTATTTCCTGACAAAAACACTCAGTTCTGCCCGATTATTTCTGCAATTGAAGAGCCATATTTCTCCCACCAAAATAAGTTCCTTCTTCGATTTTCCTGAAGATTAGTTTAAAAACACTAATAATTTGTTCATATTTTCCTCGATATTCTGAAAGGGTCCATTAAAAATGGGTTTCTCACTAACCTATCCTAACTCCATTAACCAAAGCCATATGATTCGAGGTCAATGACCTAACCTTACCATTCCTCTGTGTGTTCCACCCACAGAACTCTAGAGAAGACGATGCCAGATTGCCGCGATGTAGGATGTAGCCGCCACGCAAGACGGCTTGTCTTGTTGTTCTGTGTCTCCACAGCCAACGTAACGACTAACGAGTCCCATCGGCCATCACAGGCCAGTCTCAACTCTGTGATACAATTAACGACGCTTACACGATAACCTTCTCAATAGACTTCCATTTATTTATTTATTTACTCACAGAGAATGAAGCAAACAGGTGATGATTGTGATGTGATGTGAAGTGTAGTGTCGATTAAGAATTCCAAGAGGATTTTGTTCAGATAGATATTTTCCTGAAGGACCGGTAACAATTAATTTCCAAAAGAAACTGTGTAATTTCATGCTTCTCGAAATTCAATGTTACCTCCCACATTTGTGGGATTTTTTTTACATCGAACGTTTTTCCATCATACAGTTTTAGTCTCTACGAAGTTGATAAACATCCTGACAACAATGTTAATTTGTCAAGTGACCAGAGAAGAAATAATATTCGATGATATTTAATTCAGGGAAGCATTCGGATTTTTTATGAAATTCATGATTTTTTCCTCGAATTTGTTCGTATACAATATATAGGAATAACTCGAAAACGACGCGTTTTATTGAAAAAATATAGGAATACTTTTATTTTCTAAAATGGTCGATTCTTTCGAAAATATGAACCGTTTATCTTTTTCAAGTGGTTTTATAGTATTTTTCCGTGAATTCATGAGTCGACTATGCTCTAACTTTTATACCAGGAGAAATATTGAATAAGTTTTGATTGAGGAATATGCACCATGAATAGAGTAAACAATCAATCAAAATTCAGTTCATTCGACAAATTCTCGACAATTAATGCATTAGGTATCATTTATTTCCTCGCAAGTGGCACTGTTAAGTATAGGGGTCACTGCCTCTCGAATTTACAGCAATGGCTATTAATCACTCCCTGTATAATCGTCATAATTCACTACCACCATTACGATCCATGTGTTCAAATATGACCCAATTAAGATGGGCGAGGTTAGATCAAATTCCTTCTCCAAGTTACGTGAGCAAACATCGCTTATCTGTACGGTATCGTATAGCAAGCTCCAATCCAGGTATGGGGGCACCAAAATAATTAAACAAGATGAGGACCGAGAAATATCATCTGCTATGATTAATGAAGATCCGGAGGTATTTATATCTTAGTGAAATAACAGTGAATTTATTGCCAGGGAGGAATTCACAAGCTTGGATTTAATGCTCAATTTATCAACTTCAATTCAAAGACCATCGTCCCCTTTAAATTGGATATTGTATTCGGATATACATATACCCTTATACACCATTTTGGTTGAAGGAAGCTGTTATCGGTTACTCATGGTTACTTTTGATATGTCTAAACTTTAAACCCGATGCGACTGTAGCATTTTTGCGTTGAACCAGTTATAGAGGGGAAGTCATATGACGTCATGTTTACTTCAATGGTATTCAAGTATGAATTCCAACTACCGAGATATGGGATGGCCTTTATAACCTTTCCATTCACTTTCCTCTCTGTTAAGTCGCTTATAATTTTGGTTCAATCCTACTGCACTGAACTCAAATTCAAATTGTCCCTTTCAATAGTTAGAATTCTTCACTTTTGTTGCTGATCGTGATCAATGATAAAAAACTTGTACCATCCTACTAGAACTATCTCCTCCCTTGGATTGAGGCCTCATTGTCTCGTCTTCTGTCATATGTTTGTGTTAGTTGTTAGTAGATCTATATTCATGTCAATATCGGTAATAAAAGGTGATCCCCAAGGCTCGATACTAGGGCCACATCAGTTCTCCCATATACATTCGATCTAACAGGATTACTTTAGATCTTCGTCTTGCAAGTACGGTGACTCAGCTTTGTACCCTTTAAGTCGTTTGCCAATTCCAACACTTGTATCGTATGCCTTGAAGGGGGATTAGTTCATGATATGGTTACATCGTTTATTACGTTCCTAATCGGATACTGATTTTAGCGATTGTATTGAGTGATAAATCTTTTTTATGGGGGTCTTTATAAATGATTGTGAAATAGTAGTGAACGTAGACAGTGTAGAAGATTAAATGATTAGACAACGAGAATTGGACTATTTAGTTCAAAAATAAAGGATTTTTCCAATAGAAAATACTAATATGTAATTCAAAAATAATGTCAGCGGTCAATATTATGACACTATCATTTATGTAGACCCTGTATTAAGTCAAATGAAGATGTGGATAAACTGAACCAAATTTTTGAATAAGTTTTCATGCTTCGACGGCATTGAAACTTAGTACATACAATGCTTCTCATAAGTCCCCTCTCCCCCTCTTATCTTAGGAACTATTATACATAAACAAGTGAAATTTGGAAACTGAATAATAAAGGTTATAAACTTTCCTAGTAGAATCGTCAAAGATGACGTCACAAGGCTATTGTGAATAATAATTTAAAATGGAATATTATCATCGAATAGGCTTTTTCGATACCTTTCGAAAGATGTGTCGCTTGCCGTTGGGTTCCATGGAAAATAATTGGTCGCAATGGTCTTGTGACGTCATCGTTGACGATTTCATCATCTATCATCTAGTAGTAGAGAAGTTTAATCGTTCCAAATAAAAGGGGCAGGGGGGAAGGGGACTTTAGAGAAGCACTGTATAAGTGTGTAATATCTCCCAACCCGTAAGTTCATCTTACATAAGTATCGCATATCGACAGGGAAGCTACTGCTGCTGCTGGAAAGAATACGATGCAAAGTAATTGAACTCTCGGTTGGCGTGAAAGGTAATGAGGAATGAACAATAGAAGTGTACCAAGGAATTCAATATACCTGCCTTTGCCATCACTCCTATTTATTAATGACTAGCTGTGGCCCGCAAATGAGAACACATGTCATTTTCCTGACACTACTACATGAATTTGTATATTTTTGGAGTATGCACATTATTAAAAATTATTATGAAACAAATTGTATTGCATTTTTCATGACTGCTTTCGAAGATGGACGAATTACGCACAGCTCAACATTCTTAATTGCACCTGCTGCCTAAAACTTCATTTGTTCGGGATATAATTTCTCAGGAGAAATTCTCTCACAGATAATAATGAAACAGTTACTACTATTCTATTCGCTGAAGCATTTTAGCTATTTAATAGTATATTCTAAAACTAGTTGCAGAATGGGCTCCTATTCCAATACGAATGCGAAATTCGAAAACGAGCGACGAAGGAGCGAGTTTTCGAACGCATGAGTATTGGAATTGCATTCTGCAACGAGTATTAGACGATATTTTCTCTATTCCATTCAAATTTGGTGAAATTCAATGAAAAAATTCAAATTATAGGTCCTAGTGACTTTCATATTGTATCTTGGCAGTTGGTGTGAATGTTAGGAAATACGAAAATTGACATTTCTAAATTGACGTCTGCTGAAATTTAAAAGGATCGGATGTCATTGCTGACAACCACAAAACGAAAAATGTAACTGAAAACGATGCTGTAATGAATTCATTACAGCACTGTTTTTAGTACTGTAATGAACTTATTGCGATACTGAAATAGAGAAAATAAATTTATTATGGTTATTCAACAATGACAAAAACAGAAATTCGTTCTTTTGCCACCAAGTTCTAAAAATATCGAAGGAGTTTAGATGCCCGAAAAAATAAAATGAAAATTGACAAAACGATTTCTTGGATTCTAGTGTTCATGGGTTTTCGATTACATTATTTCTAGATTGATAGAGTTTTAACTTAACCTTATATTAGTTTGAATATAATGATTGTTGGGAGTAGGTCAATTATGGAGAGAAAAACCAATTACTCTATGGCCGACGTTTCGGCATATATTAGGCCATCTCCAGGGCTGCTAAAAAAAGGAACACACGTTGTATAAACGATTGATATATGAGATGCTTTATATTGAAATAAATAACTCAGTTTATTCGAGAACAGACATATCGAACCTCAACCAGGGATATTATAATATTTTGTCTAGGGTAAAAAAGGAGACTTAACAACAATCTGCTCTTACAGTTATCATTTTCTTTTGCAAATGTTGTGTTTTTGTGCGGTATAACCAATAATGATAACAACGTTTGGTCCAGTCAGAATGTTTGAATCCTTCATGCAGCCTACATCAACTCATTATAATTCCTTAATATATCGAAAAGGCTCATTATTTTTGACAAAAGAGGACCGTTTTACTTGTAAGTAAACAATTTCAAGATTTTAGGAAATTAGTTTGGGTGTTTACGTTTTCTTTTGTTTTCTTTTCACGTCTTAGCAGGTTGTTTGCTTCCCGATTATGTGTGATTGTTTCATGTTATTTCAGTTTATGTGATAACTCCAGAAAGCGTGGTTTTAATGTTTATGTCAAATTCTTACCTTTTATGTTTAAATTAACAATAATCTTTGGTACATTAGGTTGGTTGTTTAGTGAATTTTAAAATGAGAAAGTTTTTAGAAATATTTTAAATATCTCATAACTGTTCGTTTCGTAATGTTTAGCAGCCCTGAATATGCCGAAACATCGGCCAAAGAGGAATTGGTTTTTCTCTCTATGATATATTGTTGTTTATCCTGCCTACTCCTAGGTCTCCTGTGGAGACCCCTCTGACACTACAAGCTTCGAAGCTTGTAACTTGTGCCGAGTTCGAAGTAAGCAGTTGTGTTCTGTGTAGGCTTTGTTAATGTGTCCTTACGCCACCTTAGGCACAGCACTGTTAATTTTTGACCCAACAGTGAATGGGTGGCCCCTACCGAGACTAGAAAATTTCTTCGGACCTTTGGGTCCTGATTCCAACACTCTACCACTGAGCCAAGGGCACTCACTATAAATTACCTATTCCCAACAATCATTATATTCATACATTATTTCTATCGGGGACGTCGAAACCAGTGAACTCATAAGCAAAAGTTGCCTTGAATGTGTTATTTTCCAGATGTTTGTTACTCATTATGAAATATAATATTAATTCAAAGTAATGTTCTCATTAATAAATAAAATTTCTCCAGTAAAATGTTCATCTCTCTCATTCAATACTTTAGGGTTACGACTCAATGGGTGATAGCGAATAGGATAGTTTCTGATCTTTTCTTCTTGTTTTGTTTATAGAATGGAATAGCGTTAATCATGACAGGGTGAAAAGGCAGTTGTCAGTATCATCCGATAGCAAATTACTAGATGATGACATTAGGGAAGAAACAAAAGTGATACTCCGACCGAAGAAGCCGCCCAGGCCGAAGTCCGAAGTGCTGCTCAATGTACAGGGTTCAGAGCATCGGAGGACGAAGCGATTTTCTGCCTTTGGGGTAAGTATAACATAACGTGAAATAACAAATGTTTTTTCCCAAGTGTACTGTACAAAACAATAAGGTAGAAACAAGTCAAATAAATATACAGAATCAAAGAAAGGACAATAAGTTGAACAAAAAATCCAATGTATACATAAGTTTTAAGACCCTTACAATAATCGAAATAATCCCCAATGTATATGGTTCACATTCCATGATCAAATGATGTACTTTCTTTCTGAACAATTCTGAAGTGTGCTTTTTCTGGTTATATGACGCTAGAGCAGGGGTCTCCAAACTTTTTAGCCTAAGGGCCATAATGTTTACTCCAGCAAATGCGGAGGGCCAAAATATTTGAGCGTTTTTTTTCTTATGTTGAATTCTGAATTTTGCTTGTTAATAGGCTTCACCTAGCATGTAAGTGAATAAAGCCGAATTACCATCATTCTGTGCTTTTTATCCAACATATTACAGCAACAGTAATAATATACAGGGTGTCCCAAATTCGAGTGCCTATTAGACGTTTCTGGGGAATTGGACATATTTGAAATCTGAAAATTGGGATTATGATATTGTTCGAAATTTTCTAAAATATTTTTGGAGCCTGAGCACTTCCGGTTATACAGGGAGTGAAAATAAATTTGTTCTCAATTTATTCGTTTCTGATATGATGGAGTATTCGATGGTGAATAGATTTCTGTTGAAACCATTGTATTCATTCAAATAGTTTTCAAAATATTGTAAAAAAACCTGAAAAAAGTCAAATATTTATAGTCAGTATTATGTTCATTTTTCTTATTCTGAACATCCCCAGTGTAAACCGTTCTCATAACGTCAAATTAGAAGAATGAAGAAAGGTCTTGAATCTTTTGAATTTCATGAATATCATCACAGGGTGTTCCAAATTTTGTGTCGAAAATTGTGATCCAAAATTGGCCATAACTTCTGTTTTTCAAATTAGAACCCTATTTTTTCATTATTGCGTTGGATTCTAGAAAGAAAAATAATGATAGACCCCCCCAAATGCTCTTGCTCCTAAATTCAGTAATTCCCGTGTTATTTGAGCTTTTCTGGATTCATGTCGTACGTAGAGTCAAATTCATCGAATCTAAACAGATTCGATGAATATCCTTTTGAAACATTGAAACTATAGTAACAACTGATAATTAGACCTGTCACTTGTGAATTAATTTATCTTCTATGATCACAGAATATTCTCATGCAAAAAATAAGATGAATTTGACTCTATAGTCTGTTCAAATATAAGAGAATGTAAACAAACAAACCAAATCGGTTTGTTTTGCGCATTACTAACATATGATTGGTGAAACGGTCGGCTGTATAATTCTTTTCACGCCCTCAAAAGACTGCCAGGATCGTACTTAAAGCTTAGAACGATTTCACAGTTATCTTTTCCGGACAATAATGTCGAATTCAGAAACGGACACTGCATCTGAAGGTGGTATATTGGGCCCACCACGAAAAAGAACGAAACGTTCACATTTGTCTATTCAAATCATGTGTATTCCATTCAGAGAATAATATCAAGTTTATATGATTGTGTGAACTATCCTCGATCCGACCCTGGAGCCCTGAAAGCAAGTCTCTACCTGAAGCAAGCCCATCCTTCGTGTGCGCGACTTTGTTTACGTCGTAGTCGCTTATATTTGAACAGAGTATAGGTACAACATAAATCCAGAACAGCTCCAATAACTCGGAAATTACTGAATTTAGGAGCAAGAGCATCTGAAAGTGCTATCATTATTTTTCTTTGTAGAATCCAACGCAATCATAAAAAAATAGGGTTCTAATTTGAAAAACAGAAGTTATGGCCAATTTTCGATCATAGTTTTCGACACAAAATTTGATACATCCTGTGTTGATATTCTTCTACTTTCACGTTGTGAGAACAGTTTTGCATTCGGGATGTCCAGAAGAAGAAAAATAAACATGATACAGACTATGAATATTTTACTTTTTTTCAGTTTTTTTTTCGATATTTTGAAAACTATTCGATCAAATACGATATTTTCAATAGAAATGTATTCAGCATTGAATACTCAATCATATCATAAACGAAAAAATTTGAAAAAAAATGTTTGAACAAATTCATTTTCACTCCCTGTACAACCAGAAATGCTCAGGCTCCAAAAATATTTTAGGTCTGTAGAGTCAATATCATAATCCTAATTTTCAGATTTCAAATAATCCAGTTCTCCAGAAACGTCTAATAGGGACTCGAACTTGGGACACCCTGTATACATATCCTGTATACATATATAAGCTGATGAGCTTCTGCGGGCCGGATTCTTAACACTGGCGGGCCAGATTTGGCCCGCGGGCCGTAGTTTGGAGACCCTTGCGCTAGAGCATTATAAAAACACATATTTCGCACTATTTTATGTCAGTGACAGACTATAGAAAGGATATGGATATGTTCCATCCAAGAAATATTGACATCAAAGCAGGCCTTGGAAGTCCAGTCACATCTTCATTTCTAGTTACAAAAAGTAACTAAAAATTTTCTGTGGTTTCATCATAGCAATAAAATATACAGGGTGGCCAAGAGATTGACGTCAAAAAGGAAAAAAACAGGTCCCTCGTGTCATGGGCTATTCGAATCACCCCCATGAATGTCATGCTATTTTTCGCGGTTTTCGAGTTATGAATTTTTTTATGAACTTTGAGAATTTTCGACTTGACCATCTTAAAAAAGATATTAAAAAAAAGTACAAGACTTCTCTGTTAAATTCATTTTGTAACTTAATCTCCATGAATTGTACTTTTATACATAAAATAACCAGATTCGTAACTTTGATAAAAAATTATGGAAATGTTGGTCTCAAGTGAAAAAGTTATGTAAATTGGATCATGATCTTAATTTTCGAATCAAAATTAAAAATGTAAAAAGTCTAATTCACGGTGTCTTAGTATGCTTAAAAACTGCGCTCAACAGTCAGCTTTTAGAATCATTGATAAAAAATGGTACTTAACACTCTACTTTCGCTAGAATTAGCCTTCAAAGTCATCGAGGTGGAAAAAATCAAAGAACTAGACATTTACTACAAAATTATTTTTTGCCATTTTAAGATATTTCTGATCAAGTTATGATAGAAAATGCGGAAAATTAATGAAAATTAGCTTTAGATGTTGGTCAAGAAAAGTTCTAGATAAAAAAAAGAAAAGGTATGACAATAAATCACACATCGTAAATTAAAAGAAATTTATTTATAATATAGGTTATAAATATAACCTAAATATTATTTTATATGGTAATTTTTCAAAGTAAGGCACTTTTAAACTTTTGAGATTGAAAATGCACTCAATTATCATATACGATCAGGATCGTGTGAATCTGTATAACAACAGTCTGACCAAGGAATGATTCGTTGCCCTGAGTAAGAGGCCCGAAGAATTTCAGAAGAATCCGAGTAATCGCGAAGGGGAAAAAAATATAATAATATAAATAATATTCGCTGAACCAGTGAAACAAACAGAAAAATCAAGTTGATAATTTCAAACGAGTTGCTGCAAATATTGGGAAAATCGTAATAAATATAAAGACAGAAATGAAACTCAACGAATGAATTTTGCCATGACATTGTAACTTTCAATATTTTTGGAAAATTGAGGTGTAAAATATAATAAAGAGTCGCTTTTAGCATTTTTCAAAAATCAAAAGCAACATAATTGTTTGAAAATGTAAATATTTCCTTCATTCTGTTTCAACAACCCCAACTGTTGTTATTTATCATCTTCGCAAAACTCGTCATGTTTGTAATGAAAGGTTTTATGTCAACGATATCATAGTATCCCATATATTTTGACTAATCTCCCTGTTTTCTTATGTTCTCTGAATTCCTGTTTATAGAAACCCCAAACTACTTATATAGGGTTATATCGACAATTGCATGGTACTAATCTAAGGTCTTCAGGTTTGGCATTTTGTGAAACTTGACCAATATGGTAGGTACATGAATTGCCTTCTTTTTTTCACCACAATTGTTCGAACAATACTGGGCCTCACGTTTCTTAATAACACTTGAAGAAATACACAAATTCAGAACTAATCGATAAGTATTCAAAATTGATTCAATCATTTTCCAAATTTGTTGGATTCAACAAGGAACATTAACAGAATAAGATGTCTTGGATCAGTGATATTTCCAACACCAACCTGAATTCTGCAACTCAAAATATTACTGAACGAGTTATTGTTGTTACCAACAAAATTTCGATTTTCCAAAGCCTCCCGAGATGTCAATAATTCTTGGATGAAGTATAGGTATGTGTGCAAACGTCTAGTGCATTTCATACATATGCGCATTTGAAAATAATTTACATGATTGAAATCTTCTCATCCTTGAAGGTTATCAACAATCTCGAACGAATACGTATTTTCGGAATTATCAGGGAAGCAATATTTCGAACAAGCTTAATTATGGAACCCCTAGTTGATTTTCCCCATTAACGAACTCAACTACAGCATTCGATATTCGATGACAAATTTTTTGGAAAATCTTTCTCGATACCTGTTCTGTAAAATTTCATGCTTATTAGCATATAAATATTGTGGAGATTCGTAATGAGCCCATTGAGCAAAGTTTCGAAAAGTCCGCCTCCAGGAAAAAATCCAAAGGTTTTTTGTCGGTTGCAGCGTATGAAAATAGCAGAATAATTTGAAAAATTCGGTCAAAAATGTTGTTGTGCTCTGACTGACTCTGAACTGTGTTACAATTAGTGTTCAAGCAGGAGCATCTGTTGTTTCAATTTGTCGCATTCATTTTCAACATGCCCCTGTAGTTCCTATGTGGTCTAATTTTACAGTACATGCATTTTAATTACAGAGCTAAAAGTTAATTATGTTGTATCATTTTTCGAACACTATTAGAATTCTGCGACAATATAAGCTTCTTTTCGCATTAATTCCTTATGAAACCCGAATCATAATTATCCTTATTTTCAGGGGGATTCGCCTTTCGGAAAAACAGAAGCCTATATTAAATTAGAACAATTAGGAGAAGGATCTTATGCAACAGTGTACAAAGGATTTAGCAAGTGAGTAAAATCATGAACAGGTTGGAAAAAACTTCTCTATTTATCATATAGAGTTTCATGATCAACGTTAGTGTTACATATCAATTCAGCCCCACTTCAAGCTTAAGGGTCGAGAAACCTGGATTTTCAAGCTCAACTTCATAGTTGCATGTTGGTACGACCCCAGTTTGTACTTTATTTGGAGTTGTTTGTATTTTTGGACTATATAATAACTGCGTAAGTTATACTACGAAAAATTATTGATTATATTATGCTCACTTTGTTCTCCAATGAGAGTTTGCTCTTCACATTCAATATCGGGACTACCATATATCTGTTACAAGCAGCCTGCCCCAGCTTCGCCCGGGTAGAAAAAGGCTTCCGCTTCGTATTGAGTCGACCGCGTGTCTGAATAGTCTGAAAGTTGATCCAGGCGGCTATACTGTTCTATAGATATGTATGTCCCCCTCTCACACTTCGGTGTTCTCTCCTACCCGCCTACTTACCACGGAGGTGCATTTTGGTGCGGTCGTGCGGTTTTATCTTCAACACTTCAACCTGCCATATCTTTCGATGTACTCGTTGTAATTGTATGATGTGAAGGGCAATTTCGTTCTAAATTAAATACTAGGGAAAAGTAACGTATTAAGTTGGATGAGGATCAGTACCCTATTCATAAAAACACACTCCCAAATAGTGCATAATTTTGGAAAACATCTGATTACGGTAAACAGGTGATAGCATGTCAATCTTGAGAGATAGATATATCGTCAGTCCCGTGCCAAAACCATGAATGTACAAAATTGACCGTTTTGACCTAAGTGCATCCTAAGTCTTAAAATGACCCATATTATTTTGTTAGACAACATAAATTGGTCGATACGACTTCTACTTCTTGCAGAGAATATTTAAAGTCACACAAAAACCCTATTTTCCCAATCGTTACAAAATTCAAATCCGATTATCTCAAAACTGTAATTTTGCACATTCTTGGTTTTGGCATGGGACCGACGATATGCTATCGCGGACTTTTTTGTAGAACTATTTAAGAGGTACATTTCTGTCAAGTCTTACGGTTTTGGAAGCGCACGTAAAAATAGCTGATTATAGCTGTTTTTCTTGTAATTATTGAAGTTAGAGTAGGCATTCTAAATTTTTTCGGGTGATAAGTTTAGCCTATGTCACTCACGGATATTGTAGCTTTCTAAGGGTGAAAGAATTTCTGAAATCGACCCAGTTGTATCAAACACACAAAAATACAAATCTTTCCTCTTTGTAATAATAGATGTCTTTCTTCTGTTCACTTCCATTTGTTTTCTGATGCTCAGCTTTTCATCTAAGGTAATTCCTAGTAATTTTACTTCTTCCTTCCATTCTATCTCTTTGACGTTTATTATAAACTTTTCCTTCTCCTTTTTTTACTCTTACGCTTGTTGCTCCGAAGAGGATGGCCATTGATTTATTTTCGTTGATTTTGATGTTCAATTTCTTGAAGTAGTTCACAATCCTGTTCATTTACTACTGAATTTACTGATAACTGATGGTTATGGATTTCCTGTTAATACATGGGTATAATAATGCGGTGTCGTCAGCGAATTGTGCCAGTTTGCACTTGTTCATTCTTAGTATATGTGCCATGAATATGTATACAGGGTGATTATTATTTTAAGTGTTTCATTAGACGTTTTCGAGGAAGGAATTGCGATACAAATTCAAAATTTTGTATGTTTGTTTTAGAGTACATGAACTCAATTTGTAAAATATTTTCAAGTGAAATCTACTTCCGGTTCTACCGGAAACCGATGTGTACTTCGTTATTTCAAATGTAACACCCTGTATATTTCTGCATATTTGAATTCTTCGTTTAATTCTGCAATGATTTGATGTATGAAATGCGCAACCACATCAAGCGATTGTTGAGTTATTGCCTGATTCTCAAATTTTTTGACAGAAAGTTGTCACAAATAAGTGTTTATATCTTCAAAATCCTTCATTGTAAGAAATGTTTTTTGCAACAGGGAAACAAAAGGAAGTACGCTGATACTGCTTCTTGCACAAATTATGAGGAATGTGAGCCTCAATAAAACTATGAAATCTCATTTTTTTCAAATGGGGACCATATAATTTTATAATTCCGATAGATTGCTCGTCAAAAACTAGTTAGAGTGTGCCAAACATTTCATGTCTTCGAAATGAGTAGTTTCGCCGTTATCAAATAAAATTCGAATTTCACGACTAAAGCCAGGTTTCTTTGTCTGAACATCATGTTTATCAAGATAATTTTAAAGTAGGCTATGTCAATAGTCAGAATATTCATTTCTTTGAAATAGACGAGCATACCACTGAATTACTGATGGGACAAACCTGGCTTTATTCGTGAAATCCTGTAAAATTCAGTGGTATGCTCGTCTATTTCAAAGTAGGCTATGTTAGGAATTGTCATTCTTACTTATTTTCATTGATCAAGCATTATGCAAAACAAGCAATAATAATAACAAGGTACACTAGAATGATATATCAAAAGTCTGTTCTTTATTTGCGGCGAATGTGACAAAAAAAACAGAGCAGATATTGAATGATGACTAAATAAAGAAATGTCAGTTTAGAACTGACATATTCTTACTATTGATATAGCCTACTTGAAAATTATCTTGATAAATCTGATGTTTAGACAAAGAAACCTGGCTTTAGTCGTGAAAATAGAATTTCATTCGATAGCGGCGAAACTACTCATTTTAAAGACCTGAAATATTTGGCAGACTCTAACTAGTTTTTGATGAGCAATGGATCGGAATTATAAAATTATATGGTTCCCATTTGAAAAAATGAAATTTCATAGTTTTATTGAGGCTTTCCCATTTGAAAAAATGAAATTTCATAGTTTTATTGAGGCTCACTTTGAAGCTCTGTTTCAGACACCCTGTATAATATTTCCTCATAATTTGTACAAGAAGCTGTATTAGCGTACTTCCTTTTTTTTCACTGTTGCAAAAAAATTTCCTACAATGAGGGATTTTGAAGATATAAACACTTATTTGTGACAATCATTCTGTCCAAAAATTTGAGAATCAGGCAATGACTCAACAATCGCTTGATGTGGTTGCTCATATCATACATCAAATCATTGCAGAATTAAACGAAGAATTCAAATATGTATAAATATACAGGGTGTTACTTTTGAAATAACGAAGTTCACATCCGTTTCCGGTAGAACCGGAAGTAGATTCCACTCGAAAATATTTTACAAATTGAGTTCATGTACTCTAAAACAAAAATACATTCAAAATTTTAAATTTATATCGCAATTCCTTCCTCGAGAACTTCTAATGAAACACTTAAAAAAATCACCCCGTAGTATAGTTGAACAAGAGTGGCCCAAGAACTCTTGTTGACAATGTTGTGTGCCCTATTTCAACCTGAAAATCTTCCAAGTATGATTTTTTAAATTTTCCCCGGGATTTCATTTGTTTCATTTTGTATATCAGCCTCTGATATGTCAAAGGGCTCCTATTTCCTTTGAGAGATTCAATTTCTCCTTCATCTATTCCGTCATTTTCTATAGTTGTTGGACTCGCGAATGTTCGATACGGATTCCAAATTGGTGGTCTGCTATTATCTTGTTATCAACCACAAATATGAGAAGTCTACGATATATGATTCTTTCGATGAATTTGCTCAGTGCCGCAAGAAGACTGATAAGTCAGTAGTTTTCCTGATTAATTTTTCTTCGTTCCTTTTTCCATATATAAGGATTTAATCTCCATCTCGGCAAGAATACTTCCATTAATATCGCTTTAGCTATTTCTGCGATTTCTTTCAGTATTTCGTGATTCAGATTTTTTAGGGCCTGGTTAAGAATACTATCTATTCTGGGGGCTTCTCTATTCTTCAGTTTATCAATAATTTCCTTTATTTTTCTTCCGTTGTGACTTCTTCTATTTGATCGTCCTCTTTTGGGCCTACCACACGCTCAAGCTTCACCACACCTGGCTTGCGCAGGCATCTCGTACGTAAAGACTGAACACAACAGTTGCTACAACACGGCACAGTTAAGTACGTGCAAGCCTCATTCTTGACAAAGTCGTCGACACGGTAAAAATGCGTCCGAACGAAGAACTTACCAGCCGCACTTGCACAGGCAAAATTTCAAGCAGGTCGAAAATTACACAAGCCAAGCCGCGGGGTTTGCGCGGTATACAGTTTTCCCAACCACACGCTCAGTGTTCAGTGTTCAAGCCGGTTTGCGCAAGCAAAACTGTGGTGAAGCTTGAGCGTGTGGTAGGCCTATTTGTCTTAATCTTCGTCATGCTTGTTTGATGCTCTTTTGCTGAAAGTCACGGTTCGAAATGCTGTTCTGGTGAGTCAGAAAACATTCTGCTTTTCTTTGTTCTTTGCGGCTTCTCGATTTCTCATAACAAGTTTCGATATTGTTGTACTTGTTTTTGTCCCTTTCGGTGAAGAAGCCATTCTCAATAAGGACTGGTCTTCGGAGTCTAATTCTCTCAACTTTTATTTCACCGCGTTTGTTGGCCTGCTTTATTGTCCGGATGAAAAGTTTTTCGATAAGGTTTCATCGCTGTTCTTTGTTCTTCTAACAATATTTTCACATCATCTGGATCGAACCGACTTTTCCCATTGACGCCATGTTCGTCTCCAAGTGTACGCAAAGCGCATTCAGCAGATATTCCGTCTATTGACTACCATCGGTTACCGCTACTAAGTACCGAAGGGCGAAGGTAGCAGGAATATGATTCATGCTGTTCTTATGAAGTAATATTTATGAGATTTATATGATAGTACCTATCTCGTATGTTGGGATACGACTTAGCAATGTTAATTAAGGAAGAAATTGGCCGAATGATTGTAAACAAATAAATGAATGCTGTGAACATTGACAGTCAATAACATGCATTTTGTTTCTAGTTTACAGAACCAAGTAGTAGCTCTTAAAGAAATTAGACTGCAAGAAGAGGAAGGGGCGCCATTTACAGCGATACGAGAAGCTTCGCTGCTGAAAGAACTGAAACATGCCAATATAGTTACTTTACATGATATTGTTCACACCCGGACCACTCTCACCTTCGTGTTCGAATATGTCGTAAGTAGCTCCGAGTATTTTTCCAGGATTTGGTAACATCTATAAACCTGGATACATTTGCATTATTGTCGCATAATAGACTTCATAAAAAAATACCTAAATCCTCATTTTGTTGAATACTTCATCTACAATGTTTCCCACACAAGTAAATACAATTCAAATCAGGTATTTCATTACGGGTAGAACTGTTTCGACATAGTTCTAAATAGCACTAAGTCTTTATACAGGGTCTTTTTGGTGAGTCTTCCTTCAACTACGTTCCTATTAAAATCACCTATACGAAAGTGTCAAGATGAATAAATGAAAAAATCTTCAATTGAATAAATTCGAATATCAACGAATGTGGTCCTCAAACATACAAAAATCCTAGACCATAGCCAACCTATACAGATCTCTTCAGAAGGCTATCCGAACCTTGACTCGGCTGTGCTCTAAGGTCAAGCGCGTTCTTCATGAAATGGTAAGATTCGTAATTTTGATTTTAAGAAATAAAATTAATAAAACTGATAAATTTTCCGAAAACATCCCATGATATAAGACATCTGACAACTTGAACTAAATTCCAACAGCTTGCTCTCGTTACATTCTTCATAAAAAACTTTTCTACACTATAGAAAGACTAAACTGTTTTTCAAGAGAAGTTTTGAATACTCTATGATTTGCCTTAATTTTTACAAGCTTTTATTTAGTTTCACCTGTACCGTTGTCTGTAATAAAATCTTGCAAGTTAAATATGACACACTTCTAATCGTCCGATTGATTTGAAATTTAGCAAGTGTACATAATTCCGGTGACAATGCGTCATGAACAAAAAGCAAAACAAAATGGCGGCTCGAAAATGGCGGATGAGTTTTGTAATAATTATGATCCGATTTCATTCAAATTAGTATCTGTTGGTTTTTGGGTTCGACAATGATAATTTTTCTGTCAAAATTCAAGATGGCGGCTGCAATATGGCGGACGAGTTTTGTGATTACGATCCCATTCGACCCATTCTATTCAAAATTGGTATCTGGAAGTTTTCTGGGTCGGAAATTATGATTCTTGAGGGATTCATGATAGCGGATGAGTGTTGTTATTATATAAGCAGATAAGCTTGTCTAAAAATGTTTTTTATATATCTTGTTTTGTCTTAAGAATTGCATGTATACATAGGTACTGTTATGATTATGATATTAGCCCTTTATTCCGAATAAAATGGATTTGGAATCACACAAATCCAAGGGCGGATTTACAGGGGGGGTACGTTATAACCCCCCCCCCATGACCGTTATTACCTTTCCCATGAAAAAGAACTATATCCGCCCTTGCACAAATCAATAAAAAAAATTAAATTTTGCTTTGCCCGGTAAACTCTCTCAATTGAGGGTCCAAATCATAATGAAAAATTTAGATTTATATCATTATTCAATACAAGCAGGCCGTGTCAGCTTCGCCCGGGTAGAAATTTGTTTCACGCGGCGGTTTCATCTTCAACACTTCAACCTGCCATATCTTTTGATGTACTCGTTGTAATTGCATAATGTGAAGGGCAATTTCGTTCTAAATTAATTACTGGGGATAAATAACGTATTAGGTTGGATGAGGATCAATACCCTATTAATAAAAACACACTCCCAAATAATGCATAATTTTGGAAAACATCTGATTTCCATAAACCGGTTATAGCAAATCAATCTTGGGAGATAGATATATGCTATCGCGGACTTTTTTGTAGAACTATTTAAGAGGTACATTTCCGTCATACATTGTATCCACGTAAGTCTTACGGTTTTTGCAGCGCACGTGAAAATAGCTGATTATGGCTGATTTTTTTGTAATTATTGAAGTTGAAGTAGGTATCCTTACTTTTTTCGAGTGAAAAGTATAGCCTATGTCACTCAGGGATAATGTAGCTTTGTGAGGGTGAAAGAATTTCTGAAATCGGTCCAGTAGTTTTGGAGCCTATTCGTATCAAACAAACAAAAATACAAATCTTTCCTCTTTATAATATTAGTATAGATAGTATAGATCAATTCTACTTCTTATTCAAATTCAAAAATAAACAACTTATTCTACCTCTTTATTATAAAACTACTCTTACTTTTATATTATAATTATTGTCCGTACAATGTTATCCTGTTTTCACCAAACAAACATTCTCTCCATATTTCTTCTGTCTTCAGTAATAATTTTGGGCATTCAGGATCACTTCAATTCCAATTATTTTTCTTATAATATTCTCAATCATTTCATCTCATTTTCCCCAATTTATTTTCTGACTTCTCTTGATTTTCCAATTCAGAGTAGATTAAAATTGCCGACACAAGCTTTAATCGCACGATTAACCGCTTAATCATCCGATTTGATGGTGGAATCGAGAATTTGACGGTGCCATCAAGGATTTGACGGTGCGATCAAGGATTTGACGGTGCCATCAAAAATTCCACAATCAACGCACTTTGACGGTCGATCAAGGAGAAAATGCGTTTCACAAAACATTTTTGGCATCTGATTAACGAACAAACCGCGTCTGTGCTCATAATCAAATTGATTCGACGAAATTGAGCAATCAAACTAGTTGACGGCCGTTAAAATTATCCTCGGAGGTATAGTTCTTGCCTCTCAGAGTTTTTTTCTGGTGTTCCATGTTTATTTAAATACTTAAATAATGAGGTATTCGGGAAAATCAACGAACTGTACCAAATTGATTAGTTGAATCCACGTAAACAAAATTCTAACCTTATTCTTGCTTGGATTCTTAGCGCTTGTCTGTGTTCACCCACGGCCTTCTAAAGACACAAGTCTTTAAGGCCGTGGTTCTCCCTTAAAATTTAATCGCGTGATTAACGAGAACAGATTTGCAGCCGTTTTCCTAAGTAAATGCAACGTTGTCGGATTGTTTTCCACCGTCAACTGACGGAGTCGTTAAATTGTGGGATCAAGTTTTGTGAAACCCGATTGTAGTTGATCGGATTGTCAAATTTGACGGAAGAATCTGTTAATCGTGCAATCAATGCATCTTTGTGAAACCCGCCCTCAACCTCACTTACCTCACTTACCACTTACCACATAAGTTATAGCGTGAACTTAAAAAGTATACTTTTCAGCAGGCCTGATAATATTGATTATACTGATAACTCCTAGATCTCCCAAGGAGGCCCCTTTAAAACTAAAAGCTTCAGAGAGCTTGTAGCTTGTACGAGTTCGGCGAATCAGTTGTGTGATGGTTTACAAAAAACCAAAATTGATCGCCAAATAATAACCTTATAAACTGAGTGTGTATTCATTACTACCATACCATGGATAGAATTAAATTTGAATGGCAAACAACATTGGGAGATTTTTGTTAAATTGGTATATTTTAATGTTTTTATGAATTTTATCTCGTGTTTGAAAACACTCTGAATTTAAGATTCTAAAATCGGCAGATTATGACGGTGATCACCTCTCAAAGTAATATTTTTATTACTCTGAGGATTAATCGGGTAAAACCGAGAGCTACAGGCTACAGCTAGTAATACAGGTGTCCCAGAAGTTGACGTCACTCTGTGATGATTTCTGAAATCCTGTTGCAACAAGTCTTTACTTTGGTAAAGTGTAACATTTACTACATCATTTCTTGAACTGGACAAAAACAAGTTCTTCTTGAAGAAATTCAGTTTCGTTTAATGGTATGTATTTACAAAAGATGCCCTCCGTCAGCCGCAATATATGCACATCTTCCGTTATTCACGAATTCAACTGTTACGTATTGCTCTCCAGATGCTGAGCTACATTTTCAATTGGCTTTCAATGAACTATTTATTTCACTGCTCGCCAGTAAATAAAAATGTAAGGGATTTGAATCAAGTGAACGGGCTGGCCTTTAGATTGTACCAGACCACCGTATCCATCTGCCCAGATATTCTTCATGTAGAAGCATGAGAAAGCATAGTGTACTAGGAAGCCTTCTTGCTGAAACCACATTTCTCTGAAAATATTTGGTGGCACGTCTCCAAGTGAATGGTGTAAATGGTTCTGTACCAAAATTAAATATTTGGTAACTGCAAAATACCAGTCCACATGTTCACTTTGAAACGTAATTGAGATCTATCTCAATTTTTGTAGCATGGTTTGGTAAAATGCAACCCGAGGTTTATAATCCCGACGTAACAGATCTTGTGCTCGCTGTTCATGATATGGGTCGAGGTCTTCTTTTTTCAATAGTCGGTGAGATGTACTTTCGGGTACTCCTGCGCTCCGCTGAATTGGGTCTTCTTCAGCTGCTTGAAGCACAATGTCCTGGTAAGGTTAGGAAATTCTTCCTTCGCCATGACTTGGTTGGAAGCCGGCACGCTGTGAAGAGTGGATCAGCATGACATGATTATCTCTCCCTATATATTCTAAAAGCAGGACAAGTGTTACCTCTGCATGTTGACTTATTCCTGTGTGGTGCACATAGACATGATAGCAATACTCAATCACAACAAACAAGCAAATCGCGATCTAATAGGAAAGATGTGTAGTGAACGAAAGGGCGTAGCGTACTGTATTGCGCGTGCCAATACCAAAAAGTGGCGTCACTGTCTATCTCACTCACAATTTATGGAAGGACTCTCTCTCCCTCTGAGAATATTTTTCAACTCCTCTAAGAAATGATGTAGTTATTGTTATCCTCCCCCTTGAACCTCGAAATTGACAATAATACCCTCATAAGCAGTTCTATAACGTTGGTAAAAAATTTCTATCTATTCATGGCCCCCCCTGAAAGAATGCATGGCCCCCCCTGAAAAACAGTCTGGATCCGCCAGTCGGCTGAAGCAATTAGCTCAAAATTACGGAAGTACTATTTAGGATAACATAGGAAAAATAAAATTGGAATAAAGTAAAGATTGTAGCAACAGGACAACAAACATAACAGAGTGTACATTTTCTCGATAAAAAAAAATCAATATTATTTGAAAAATACATGTTTTTTGATGTATGACTCAGCCTGTTGCCCGATTCCGGCTTGACGTCCACTTTTGGATCATCCGGTATATCAAGCGTTCAAATAAATTCGTAGTCTAGTCACAACATTCTACATCACGAATTTTTTTGAACGCTGTTAGTTATCTCTGTAGGAATTTTGTTTTGAATATTTGGACCATTCTTCAGCGTTCTGGGGTATTTAATAATACTATTATTTTTTTCAGCACACCGACCTCTCTCAATACCTAGAAAGGCATAGCGGTGGTCTGGACTCGCGAAACGTGAGGCTTTTCCTTTTTCAACTTCTTCGCGGCCTTTCCTTCTGCCACAAACGGCGAGTTCTTCATCGAGATGTCAAACCTCAAAATCTGCTTATCAGCGAAATCGGGGAGTTGAAACTGGCCGATTTCGGTTTAGCTAGAGCGAAATCCGTTCCCAGTCACACGTATTCACACGAGGTTGTCACGTTATGGTACAGGCCGCCAGACGTCCTGCTCGGTAGTACGGAGTACTCGACGTCTTTAGATATGTGGGGCGTTGGATGCATCTTTGTCGAGATGATCACAGGTGTTGCCATATTTCCAGGTGTTAGGGATACATATGACCAATTACATAAAATATTCAAAGTGAGTATCTTGATCGAGAATGCTATTCCTGCTCGAACCTTTTTAAATATACTCTCTTCATTAGAGTCGCCCCAAAGATAACCGTCTTCTTACGTTTGAGCATGCATAAATATCTTAACTCGGTGATTTTTAACAGGTTTCTAGGTCCAAAAATAATTCACAAAACCATCTGTTTGGAAAAAAGGCCAACTAGTTTCGATTTCTAAAATCTTCATCAGGGCTCTGAAATGGAATAACATACACTACAATAATCTAAGATGTTCGAAATTACAATTAAAAGATTAAAATCATATTTTTTTTTAACACTTATTTTAGACATATACAAACAAACAAGTATATAAATGAGGAAATAGGTTCGGAATATAGTGTGAATTTTCGACTTACATTTTCACTTTGTGTGGTTTCGTTGTCAACAGTTCTGATGTCAAAAATTAATAATTTGGAGAGGACAACAACTGCTCGCATGGAGGACATTAAAAGATTGATGTCATCAATTAGTATTAGATGATTCTGGAGTATGCGCGGATTATTATAACAACTTACACACCTGGGTTGGAAAACAAACTTCTATACATCCCCGATTTTTCAATTAAATAATAATATGCGGTATTGAAGTTTGTTTTCCAACCCAGGTGTGTAAGTTGTTATAATAATCCGCGCATACTCCAGAATCATCTAATACTAATTGATGACATCAATCTTTTAATGTCCTCCATGCGAGCAGTTGTTGTCCTCTCCAAATTATTAATTTTTGGCATCAGAACTGTTGACAACGAAACCACACAAAGTGAAAATGTAAGTCGAAAATTCACACTATATTCCGAACCTATTTCCTCATTTATATACTTGTTTGTTTGTATATGTCTAAAATAAGTGTTAAAAAAAAAATATGATTTTTATCTTTTAATTGTAATTTCGAACATCTTAGATTATTGTAGTGTATGTTATTCTATTTCAGAGCCCTGATGAAGATTTTAGAATAAAATCGAAACTAGTTGGCCTTTTTTCCAAACAGATGGTTTTGTGAATTATTTTTGGACCTAGAAACCTGTTAAAAATCACCGAGTTAATATTCATAGGTCTCATCATCATTCATCGATAAATATCTTATTTTCAACCTTCAGCATTTTTATACACATTAGTTGCTTATCCATTGATAAATTATTGGGTCGATCATTCGTTAGCAAATCTGAAAATGGGTATCTATTTTGTCATTTCCTAGCTCCGAGTCTTTGTAAGTGATATTTACTGAGAATGAAAATTGTTTACATTATAAGGGCACTCCAAACTCAGCGTCTGTGCCATCCTAGGTAAAACAAACCCCTTGTTTACTTCACTTTTCCACTGATAACAGAAAAAATCATTCGTAGGTTGGCTGTTTTTTCGATCACATAATGGATTATATTGTCTTCATACTGTACTGAAGTCGAATACGAAGTATTGCTCAAAAAGATGTAGAAATGCAGATTTCAAGTGCTATAGAGTCTTTTATAAGAATTGCATAATATACTTCAATGCCAAATAAGAGTTTTTGGGAATACTCAAGTAGAAGACAAGAAGCCTGGATAAAAACTTCCAAGAAAATATTTCTTGATAAAATATGGTAGTTTGCTGCAGATATTCTCAGTTCTCATACTGATGAAGACAATTTTCTGATTTTCCTTGAAGCAATAATGAATACAGAACTTAAATATTCAAGTAGGGATTTTTTTGTAAATACGTCTACCGAGGCCCATCCAGGAAATTCCTTTGAGCCTGTAAGCGGTTGTCAGAAATCTGGCCGTTGGAAGCCGTCTTAAGTGACATTTTGAACATTACACACCATATGCCACAAAGGCTACATAGGTGACTTCCAACGAAATTTGTGACGACCACTGATGCACAGTAAGACGTAGAATGCCTCATTTGGATACGGCAATATTGAACCATAGTTCATGTCTAGATGAGACATTTTATGTGGGAGTATACTTACAGATTATAGATACTAGAACTTAATTTCCACCAAGTCCCTTGAAGGCAACTGTCATATCTAGTTTTTTATTCGTAATCGTCCTCAACTAATCCCATTCACGTCTCAAAATTCAAACAAAATCTTGAAATATTCTTTTGCTTCATATCGGCATCTCATGAAGGATTTTTATTTCCCCAGACCTCTTAGCCACTACCTTTACTACATACTAATGAAATGTATTTTCTATTAAGGTGCTAGGTACTCCGACAGAGGAGAATTGGGAAGGAGTTACGCGACTTCCAGGATACAAAGTTCAAAAGTTGACTCAATACAAACCCAAAAAATTGGGACTTGTATGGCCTAGATTGCATGACGTCGTTCATGGGGAAGCCATGGCTACTTCTTTGTTACAGTTGAATCCAATAGACAGATTAGGTGCGGAAGATGCAATGGTGCATCCCTATTTTGCTGGATTGCCAAAAAAGTTGTTAGAATTACCCGATGGTGAGTTTATATGACTAGTTAATAAATACAACCATTATACAAATTAAAATTATACGAATTAATGATATTGATCAAAATTAACTCATCAATAAATATATACGATTGTAAAGGCTCATCACAAAGAGTTTGGCAAAATCCTGTTGAATATATGTATAGCACGTTTTGGGAATATTCCATTCACCTTATAAAGAAAATTAGACTGATCTCATTTTCTTTCTGAACCAGGTTTTACTTTCCCAAATGGAATTGGAAATTCCTGTGTCTCCCTCTGTGATCAATCACCTTTCTGATCTTCGATTCATTCAAATGTCTGGGTTTAGGGTTGATGTAGTTACACTTCAATCAAAGTGGCACAGATTAACCAGGAAACTATTTTCGAAAATGTTATAACTCCTCCAACATTTTTTGCCATCATTGATTTTTTCACTCAGTATTTACCCTCCGCCCCAAGGCCCGCAGTTTTTCTGATATACTGGGCCCCCCTGAAGATGCGAAAGATCACTTTCCTGTCATGACTCGGTAACCAAGGCTCTGCCATCCATTCCAATATGTTAATATGTAAATAGTTCTCTTTGTCGCCCCGTATGAAGAATTGGGCGTGTGGAATGACCCGTCTTTTATGTGTAAATCAGAGGGATAAGAATTCCTGTTGCCTTATGTTTTAGGGAATATAATGTTAAGTCGATCCATCGAAGTATGTTCCGCGAATGCAGACTTCTCTGTTTGACACAGTCGACATTACCGTTCGTGTTCTTTGTTCCGTGTGTGATAGCTCTTTTCAGTAGTCCCGATGTAAACTTTCCCGCAGTCTCACTCATTTGGATTCTTTGGGGCTGTTTCAATGCCGTTCTTTTTGAATTTTTCCAGGAAGAAATTGGTAATGGCAGTTGTTCGTGACAATCACCGTTCTATCGGTAATAGCTCGAAAAGACGTGTTTTGACCCCCGGAAATATTTCCTATATGTAATTCAGAGATTCCTTTATAGAAACCAATGTGAACAGGAACACGACAAATATGCAGGAGACAATTTTCTCATGGACATCGAGACCGTTACCATTTAGCCCAAATGTTTATAGTTGTCAAGTTGTCGAATTCTAAGCCGAAATTGCTGTTGAACGATTAGGTTGGAGTGTGGAACTCACTCATGAAAAATTCGTTGTCTATACGAACCGCTGTCTGTAATTACAATTACTTTCGAAAGAAGAGACTTCTAGTCTTGAAATTGTGCTTGGATTGCTTGATTGGTTTCATAAATTATATTATTGGTGTAATTTTACTTCTTCGATTGTCCAAGCTGCACCCTCAGGTAGTGTGTCAAGCTGTACGTTCATTCTCTTACCAGTGACATCAAATGAAATATAAGAAAAATATTCAGTTTTTGTGGAATGGCAATCTCTAAACACTAGCAGGCTCCAGAATTATCAATTGAGTCTGTTAGTTACATAGTTTCACAATATATGTATTCGATTCACGATGTCTGTGTCATTCAGAGAGTCCTATTTTCTTATGAAAAGATTTCTAAAATTTTTGCCAATGGAATGGCAAAATCACACATTTCCATTTGCTGCCAATCACATACTAGAATATTTTATTAACTCAAATTCATTTCTTGCATGATCATGTCGAAGAATTGTGAATTATTACATAAAGAGGGAAATAATAACAAGAGCTTAATTGATATTTCACACCTATCACTTTCCTTAGCTCCTAAATTGTTTTTCAGTGAAATTTCAGAATTTAATATAATTTAATTTAATTCTTTATTCGTCAAGTTTAGTAATTCAGGAGCACAAAGGCCTTCATCATGTAGAAATAAATGATTGTGTAGATTTATTTCCCGATGCCTCTGGATATCATCTAATTCTATATTATGTGTTTCAGACTCCTCCATATTCTCAGTGGAGGGTATTCGTCTTTATCCAGAACCATATGCAACGTTGAAATGAGACTCGGAGTTTTTTTTCGAGAATACACCTTAGGAAAGTCAATCTACCAGTCTGTTATTTTACGGTTAACCGAAATGTCAGCAGTCAAACAATGTTTTTCATCAATTGATTTTTTTATATTTGTTAACATTCATGTGGTTTATCTAATCCTTTTGCGACTCAATTTCTACATATATCATACTATAGTCTTTCAATTTTCTGAAAGTTTTGTAAATCCAAAAAGTGATTTGTTGAATCAGTCAGTATTGAAATTTCACCTACTCTAAAAAAATGCAATTTGTAATTAGCTATGTAATTGCATTGGAACAGTATTTGATTATAAAGTCGAAAAATTTTATCATCAAAGTGGGAATCTACTCAAGCCACATATTTCATCTCATGTTCAAATATGAGCAATATTTTGAAGTTATTATTATCAATGAAACATTTCTAGAATCACTTCGAGTAAAAATATCATTACCAGTTTATAATATTGGTCTATGAATTTGCTACATCATTATGAAACAGGGGTTCCCAATTTGTATACTGATTATGAAAGTGAACAAATCTGTTTTGTAGATTTTTGAGTGGGTGACAAAGTAATAATATCCAGAAATTGAGATTTGATTCAGATTTATATATGATTTATACTGTGCGTAATCAATGGTGTTTCATGACTGTGTTTAATATGAATTTAAATTGATTATATGTATTTTGAAACAAATTTCTTTTCTATTCATTTTTCTGTGATATTAGAAATTCTCGTAAATGAAATGGAACACTGATGTATACTGCAGAGTATATCTCATACAAATATAAGTTACCTTATGTAATATACTAATTATTTTAAGTGAATATTTTGTTACTGTACAGTGCATGTTATTCGAAGTTTTTAAATGCAGATAGGACATTTTTACGACATGCGATTCTGGTGTATTAATTTTGTTGAGCAAGTGATAACAATCGATTTGTCGCAGAACCATTCCTTCCATGGTGCTCAATTACTATTAATAGGACTATTCCAAAGTCATGTTTTGACTGAAACATCTTGTGAAACAGAATAATGAGCTTCAATTTACCTCAATACCTTTTTCAAGAAACAAATTAATTTTCATCATTTTCCAAAATAAGACTCTGTGCATAATTTGGAAATATTTTAAACATAATCACATATTACATATCCCGAATATTTTTGTTGGCTGATCAGTTTGAGGGGTTTGCAAATCGATTTAAAAGTTCATGGAACAGAGATTTTTTTTTCTGTATAATCCAAACAAACCACCCGATTAAATTTCAAGAACTATTTAAATGCAGAAATTCAAAAAGAAATATAAATTCACTTCGATATAATTTTAGGAAGAATATAAATAACAATTCCAATAAATAATTTTTCACAAATAAGTAACTCAAATGTGTTAAAATGGTTGTCTATATAATTCTAATCATGAAGTCGCAACTTCTGTCATATTGAAAATTTCATTCATTTGTTGTGAACTACATTCTTTTATGAATGATATTTGTGGAAATTTTTTCATTGATTATATTGGTTCACTTCTGTACACAGTATATATATTTTCCTCATTTTATGTTTATTTGATTTTATTATTTGCAATTATGAATTTCTCAATTTTTTTCACCAAAACTTCTTTGAAATGGAAACTCATATATATTCTTCAAGAAGTTTGGATCGGAATTGATTGAAAAGGTTCATATTGCTTTGGGATTGAAGTTCATTGTTTTGCTGATTATGATTGTATAACAGACCCAGCAGACTGAAATATAAAGACTGGGAAGTGTTAGCTGTAATTGGATCATAAACATGAAATTTGTATTCTAATATTGCTTTCCTGAAACATTCAAATGTTTGATCTGTCAGAAAAACGATATGACACTTCATTTACAAGTTTTTCTCAAATCTCCAAAAATAATTTATGTATACAAAGATATCTCTTTGAATTATTATTAAATGACCATGATTCACATCAAAATTTGAATTATGGTCCTAAATAATCTGTTTGTAAATTTTTCAAGTAAATCAGTTACTTTGATGAAAACTGCCAGTGCCAAAGAGGCAATAGCTCATGCTTTAGCACTAATTAGCACTTATCCTACACCTTGAAATCTAGTATCTCGTTTTATTTCAATTATGAATCATCAAGTTTAGAAGTAACAAGTAACAAGAATTGTAGGCCTAAAATAGCTCCAAACATTATTTAACCTCAAAAAAATGTTAGGGGAGCGAATAGAACACCATAATCAAATTGAATACTTAGCATTCATTATTAGAAGCGTTTATCAAATTTAGCTCATGAAATGACAAAGAGCCAGCTGCTAGAATTATCCACAAATTCATCGAATTGTATTTAGCAATATACACATTGAATTCATTGGCTGCCTTTCCACCACAAAAAATATGAAAAATTGTTTGGGAAATCCCATTCAGTAATTTATATAATGAAATAGGAAAAAGTTGAATTCAATCCTACATTAAAATAAAATATGTAACTGAGAATGTAGGTTTTTTGAGTCACTGAAATTTTCAATTTGGAATTGCAAGCATGATAAAATTGCATATGCATTATTATTTATTCACAATACTACCTTATGATTTTCTGATGAATCTGCATGTTTTAAGTCTACCGAAGCTGTTTCAAACTCAATATTAGATACTTATCCAACACAATTCATTTCCTAATGAATAAAAAAGAATTTCAATGAAAAAATGAAGATCTTGAAATTTCAGTTGATCGATTCTTTTGAAAAATTCTGTTTATTATCCGTTGCTCAGACGAACTGAAAAAAAAATTATTATAAATATAATCCATTCTTACACTGATCTTTTTTTATTAGATTCGCAGTTTCTATTAACTCTAAAAATCCAATCATTTTCTTTATTCTCAAACATTGAGAAATTGTCTATTTTCAACAAAGTTTTTATTCTTTTGCATATATTGCAGAAATCTTTCCAGTATTCGATCTTGCGCGTGGCCTAAAAATCTCGGGATGCATAATCGGAATTACTAACTCTAATAAAACTGATGGGAGTACCGCGGCCGATATTTGAAGGTATGGGTAAAAAATCTTATTAGATTAAATGAAATAGTAGACATTATAAGTGTCTATGGACTAAACTTTTCACCTAGAATTACAGGGAAAATCTACACAAACTGTGGTTTGGCAAGTATCTCAAATAGCATTATGAAGTGTTTGCGTATGGACACAACAAAAAATTACTGAAATTTCCAAATATGGTCAAATCGAATTATAATATTGTCATAATATTGAAAGAAATTCGTTACCCGTACATGTCAATAAAAGTAGGGGAGTATATGCTTGAACCCAATAATAAAATCTGTGTAGTACTGTTTCGGATTTAAGTGGCTGCTCACTGTTCCAAGCAATCTTTCCCTCCATATCTTCAGCAGTCAAAACGATTGATGGTCGAATTATCTTTTTGTAGTGACAGGTTTTATATTTGCACTTGCACATTTCTTCTTTTTCTCTGACTAGAATCCTATGAGTTTCAAGGACTCTTCTGATAGGTGTTTCATTTCATTCATTCGTAGTGATATGTGATCTTTAAGAAGGTTTCTTCGATAATATATAAAGATTGTATAAATTTCGAACTTTGTATGGGGACAAATGGGGAGCATTCGCACCATATCGGCAATCACGGAGCCAGACAAAGAAAGCTACATTAAGACATGTCCATGTTCAAAATTTTTCTAGGGGCAATAGTCACCAAAATTCACACAATACTGTGGTGTGGTGCTTGGATCACCCTTCTGTTTAATCGTTTCTATTTCGCATCTGGTGATATCTGGTAATATCTATACAGAATTTCTCTAGTGCACATAGTAATTTCCTAAATCTGCGCGCTCTAATACCAATATCATATATAATTTTTTTCTCGTTCCCAGATAAATTCACACCATATCAACAGAAATAATTATTATCTATATCAGTATCAGATCAAACATAAGATGAAATTGGAATCAGAGATCAATTGAAATTTCACATCTTGAATGATTAAAAATAATTCAAATGTTGCAAATATAATCGTCTGCCATTGATGAAATGCAAAGATATCCCCATTGAGAAGCTTCAAGTATTTTTCCCATTCGTACTTTCCCATAAAAAATTTATTGTTCATGCAGATTACCCACATGTTCCGATATTCCTAATTTAGTGGCCTAGTATGCACGTATCACAACCTTCGTTATGAAACAGCCCGTGCACATATTATGTCGATCTGTACTGTCAGTAAATTTTGGAGCATCGGAAGACGCCTTACGTCTAACACGGATATCTTCATTCGATTCAAAATGCACATGCTATTAATTTTGTAGATTTAAGGCCAATTCTATACTGAAATTAAATGCTTTTTCAAATTTCAATGGATCATTCTACTTGTTGTTATGACTGTACCTGAGGTGGCGTAATGACCACAGAAGTAATGACACAGTAACAAAGCCTGCACAGAACACAACTGGTTCTCCTAACTCGCACAAGTTCAGAAGCTTGTAGTTTTTGAGAGGTCTCCTCGGAGTTATCAGTTTATTTAATCTCAATCAAAAAAGTAGAATTTGAAAGAGTATTTCCTTCATTATGAAATCGGTCCTGATAATAACCTACACAGCTTTTTACTCACACTTGCATTAATTGTGCTATGCTGCATGATTGCATGTAAAAGGTCAGAAATCAAATAAGCACAAATTTTTAGAAACATCGATATCCAACAATCATTTGCTTCATTCATCAGAAATGAAATGTATCTTTGCAAAAAAAATTAAATTTGAAGCGGCAATGCACCCCTCCTACAATGACGTCCAATGTCATGACATTAGCTTTTCCATGAAAACTTTTTGTCATGATCTTTAGATATAATATCAAAAACACATCCATGCTCAGCTGTATGCACGCTTATGAGCAACACATTTTTATACTTTATGAAATGAAAAGATGAAAATATTATTTTGAATGCTGAAAGAATATATATTTTATGCTGCCAATTGAAAAATATGATATAGCTGGTATACATTCGAAAGACTATTTTTAACTACAGTGATTTACTTTCCTGGCTGTTCTTTCAACTGGAATAACTTCCTCTCTTTTTTATTGTAAATACCGTTGAAACATCAATATCTGTGAAAGTATATAAATTTTATATATTTGATTTGACTTATAGCAAGGAGTTCACACTTTCACTGTAATAATATATCGAAATGAATTTCATTTCATTAATCACTGATTTTTCTAAGCTCCATTGGGTAAATATTTCAACATGTGATAGGAATGAATTGTTATTTTTGGTTGTTTGATGGAATCGGATGTATTTATTGAAAAGGTAAATTATATAAATGCCGTAAATTCTGGTGTACGTAATTTATGTACCATGTTGCATTGTAAATAGGAAATAGTTGTTTATATTAAGATAATTATACGAATTTCGAAATTATGAATAAATGTCTTTGTATATAAATCTGTCATTTGAAATCGCAGTCCCCATGAAAATTTATAAAACTAAAAGTGAACACATTGGATGCAGATTTACGACATATGTGTTATGCTGAACTGCTGAAGTGTTACCATGAAATATGTAACATACGGACAAACTTTGCTTCGGATCCGTTGTTTACCCAATTTTGTCATCTAGGACCTAGGTGACAAAGATCTAGCTGCTGGGAGATCTGAAATGCAATAAATGAAAGAATCTCGTGAAAGCTTGGTTCGAACCAATCTGATTATTCGGCGTGGAGTTTGATATATCTGGAACTACAACTGTACTTCAACGCAAACTTGGATACGAGCTACGTCCTACGGATTTTTGTGCCGGCGTTAACTTTGCAGGGTATAGGCAATCGCAATTTTTGCGAGCGTAGTACGGGAGGCATATCGTCCTCAACCTACGTAGATGTGAGCATAGTGCAATTAACGTATACTATTGTTTGTCTTGACAAAATGTGTACGTGTGTAGCAACCAGCCAACTTCAAATCTGAGATCCGATGGGTTATTGAAGTGGAGCTAAGATCATCAGTCATTGTCGTGAAGAAGACTTTTTCGCGCGAATATACTGATGTCGGGTGTATTATTTCGCCAAAATAAGATCGAATAAAAATGAATAATCTGATCTTCTTCTTTCATGTGCCCTGTCCGGTCTTCCGCCGTTGGCGATCACCATGGCCAAAGCTGTACGGTACTCCGCCAAGCGAAAACGTTCACCAGCCCTCCTTATGCGAGTCCAATCCCGAATATGCCTGAGCCAAGACAGCTCCTTCCTTCCAACTTCACGTCGTCCCTCAATCTTGCCCTTCAGTATGAGTTTTGTAATAGGCGATATTCATCACCTCTCAAAATATACCCAAGGTATAATATATTCCGGCATTTTACGGTCGTCAAGAGCTGCCTTTCGATGTTTGCTCTTCGTAGTACCTACACTCTCATTCGCATTCTTCTGCCAAGCCCAGTGGCGTAGCTAGACAGTCCGGGGCCCTGGTGCAAAAATCGAAGAGGGGCCCCTTAATGAATTGTTTTCGAGTCAAAATATAAATACTTCGAAGATGCAAAGCTACTTACTCAAGGTACAGTTGAGGAATATACTTGAATAAATTATGTTGTTATCTATGTATTTCAGTAGGTATTATAGTATATTCTAAAACTAGTTGCAGAATGGGCTCCCATTCCGATACGAATGCGAAATTGGAATGAGTATTGGAATTGCATTCTGCAACGAGTATTAGACGATATTTTGTGAAATTCAATGAAAAATTCAAATTATAGGTCCTAGTGACTTTCATATTTTATCTTGACAGTTGGTGTGAATGTTAGGAAATACGAAAATTGACGTCTGCTGAAATTTTAAAGGATAGGAAGTCATTGCTGACAACCACAACTGAAAACGATGCTGTAATGAATTCATTACAGCACTGGTTTTAGAACTGTAATGAGCTCATTACGATACTGAAATAGAGAAAATGCATTATATTAATTTTATATTAATGTGGATGAGAAAAAAGGCGTTGAAAACATTTTTTATAGATATTTACTATATGTGCACATTAATATAAAATTAAAATAATGCATTTTCTCTATTTCAGTATCGTAATGAGCTCATTACAGTTCTAAAATCAGTGCTGTAATGAATTCATTACAGCATCGTTTTCAGTTGTGGTTGTCAGCAATGACTTCCGATCCTTTAAAATTTCAGCAGACGTCAATTTGAAAACGTCAATAAAATATGAAAGTCACTAGGACCTATAATTTGAATTTTTTCATTGAATTTCACAAAAAAATTGTCATTGTCATTATGACCTTCTAGCCTTATTTTTTTTATTGATACGTTAGATTATTTGGTGAAATCACAATAAGAATAAACTATTCGAGGAATGAATTCAAATTGATTATTGGGGATTCGAACCTAGAGGTCAAGTCTAGATTTGAAGTCATTTATTCCTTCGGAAAAAATATGTTTACAACCTCTTTCTAGACCTAGTCTTTGCGAAAGATTCAATGACTTCACTCAAATCTAGACTTGATGCAGCTTCACTTTCAATTGATAGGTATAAGCCATAAATGTCGCAGTTGAGCTTGTCTCATAGTGTTCCGCAAATAATTTTATATTATTCTCAATTTGCTGAAAGATCTTTCAGCTTCTACAGAGGTGACAGGAAGATTGTATGGAACAGTAATATTGCTGTAAATACTTCTGTTATTGAAAATATGTAAATATGGACATAAAATGAACTTATAGTCTAGAGCCAACTATAGTCATATCACAGATAGCTTTGTGTCAGAAAAACTCTGAGAGCGAATAATACGCTTTTGTTACAAATTCTCTTTTAAATTCAATGAAACCTAATAGTTTCCAATGATTCGGCAGTTTGTTGAAAACTGCAATTAAATATAAAAAGGCGACTTCTAAAATTGAGAAGTTATTGTATCGAGCACTCTATTGAAAATATTTATTTCGGAAAATTCTCCCCTGCTTCGAAATCGGTGATCGGAAGCTAATTCATCGAAATATTTTTTATCTTTTTTGTCTCTTTTCTTCGAAATGGGGATCTTTACCATATGCTATGACATTTTCTCTAGCCTTGCACTTGAAGGACTCGAAGTCACTCCTATTAATTTTTTTCTTTGTATTCGTCTCTTCTAAAGCTCTGCATACGGCGTCCAAACTGACATCGCATTTTGTAATACTTCAGATGCATAATTGATATCATTGAGAATGCGGTGTATTAAATCGCCGAGGAAAATAAATTCAAAATTCAACATTTTTTTTTTATTTCTGGTTGTTTTTGCTCTTATTTGCAAGAATTTATTCTTCTATTTCAGCTAATGCACGAATGGTATGAAAAAATGAAATTTGATTGCCGAAATTATGTTAACCCTACTGGCCCATCTAGTCGTATTTAGTTTTTTTAGATAGGTGTCCGATTCACCAGTGAATTTTGTGAATCCCTAGATTTGATGATATTTCGGAAAAAACATTTTTCAACAACTGAATATAATAAAAACAATGTTATTTACATAAAAGATTACAGAGAAAAATCAAATTCAATTCAAACGCGATTTGATGGTCAGCCCCTGGGGGCCCCCTGAGGTCAGGGGCCCTGGTGCACTGCACACCCTTGCACCCACGTAGCTACGCCGCTGGCCAAGCCACATTTCGAATGCCTCCAATTGGTTCACCGTCCTGACCTTCAGAGTCCACTTCTTCACTCCGTACAGTAGCACTGACTACACGTAACATTCAACCATAAGTTGTCTTAACTGGAGACTCAAGCTGTCATTACAAAAAAGGATCTCATATTAATAAAAGTTGCCGCGCAATCTTTATACGGCACTTTATCTCACAGTCAGGGTTTAGATCCTCTGTATTGACACTACCAAGGTATTTGAGCTCAGAGACATGTTCAATTTGGCTTCCATTATGTTCTAGGGTAGTGCCATTGTGGGGTTACCTGCTGAATCATAAATTTGGTCTTCCCTACATTGATTTGTAGACCTTTTGACTCTCCCACTTCACTGATTTTGTTGATAAGCAGCTGTGTTCACTCGATCGTGTTTGCTAAGATCACTGTATCATCAGCATATCTGATCGTTGTTATTGGCTCTTCATTTAGTTTGATGCCGAGGTGTGCTATTCCCTCCAACGCTTCCTTAAATATTCAATAAGAGTACACACACTAATAAGACTTTTATACTTGACATCAAAACTTCGTCTTTTAGGCGTTGGGAATAAAAAATAACTCGGCACTTTACACAATAATTATTTATTCCCCCTAACTAATTGGAAAACAAATACACTTTGATCAACTTTGCGATTTACAACTCACACAGTGGAGAATAATGTAACACTTTGCAATTGTGTTATGAAGAATTCCTAATGAAATGGATTCTGAAAAACTAATGCATATGTTATTCGCAATTCGCAATAGCCGAAATCGGCCACTGTCCGAAAATTTTGCTCACAACGCGTTATGGGTATCCATATTTACCCACGATGCGAACAGGTGGTTTTTTCTCGAGCATTGAGTAAAACGCAATACCCAGAACGCGTTGTGGGTAAATTAGCTAATCCACAATGCGAATCCAATTTTAGCGAGCTTTCATTCTGCGTTGTGAACAATTCATTTCACCCACGTCGCGTTGTGGGTATTGCACTTTACCCAGAAAGCGATGAACCAGAATTTGTCGTCGAAGTCATCAGTCTGCTGTAGAACGTATAGGTTGTGCGTACGGACGGGTACGTACGAGTAGCGTGAATAGGTTACGTACAGTTTGTACAGCAGAAATGAACACAAATTCTATCCTTCTCTGAGGTCGCTACAGGTTTTTTTGTGAATATCCGCCAAGAAGCCATGTTATCATCCGGATCTAAGCAAGGCTTTATTAAATGCAATTGTTTGAAGGGATGTCAAACTAAGGCGTGTGCATGTGTGAAATTGAATATAAAATGTAATTCAAGATGTCATAAAAGTACTAGCTGTAAAAATAAATAATATTTGTTTTTAGTTCTAATAAGTTGTTAATATATGGTTTATGAACCTTTATGAACTTTCAATAGAAGGTTTTTGTATTCGTTGTTCTACTTTTAACGTATTTTGGGTAGAGCGAAATGGACAGATAGCTTTTTCTCTTTTGTGTCCAATTTTTCAATGAGTTGTCTGTATTACATCATACATTTCACTTGGTGCACATTAAAAAAATCAGGCCAGATTAGTTTGCAAAACGTTCTATGATAATAATAATAATAATTGTCTTTATTTCCACAATATACAAACTAGCCAAAATAATGCATAGTAGTTTACAATTTAAATTCTTTTGTGAAAAAAGGCGAAGTCCAGTGATGCTATACCAGAGTACATATCCTGCTCCATTCAACCCTCCAAAGTAAAAATAATGAAAAACTGGAATTTTATAACAAGTTTATCTTTTTCTTCAACTGTTAATGGATTCAATCTACGATATTTTTTGAATGATAATTGAAGTCCATCCCGTTTATTTTGTAGTGTCACTTTGGTTTCATACATAATCTCTAATAAATAACCTTCGTCTGATAAGAACAACGACCTGTTCACTTAATTTTTGTTCGAATTCAGCTTTCATATTGAAATATTTTCCAAATCACGCACTAAAACCAAAACAAAGTCAAACCAATTTCAAAAAATCACCACGTATCTAGGCACTGTGGTTTAAGTAATCTATTCATGCTACTCGTAATACTCGCTACTCGTACCTGTCAGTACACAACCTACAGCAGACTGACTTCGACGACAAATTCTGGTTCATCGCTTTCTGGGTAAAGTGCAATATCCAGAACGCGACGTGGGTAAAATGAATTGTCCACAACACATAATGGAAGCTCGCTAAAATTGGATTCGCATTGTGGATTATCTAATTTACCCACAACGCGTTCTGGGTATTCCGCTTTACTCAGTGCTCGAAAAAGAAACATCTATTCGCATCGTGGGTAAATTTGGATAGCCGCTTTCGGCTATTGCGAATAACACATACGTTCATGCTCAAATATCTAGTTGGGACTATTTCCTATGGTTCCCCTATTCCTTTTCGACAGGCTTCAAAAGCTTTCGAGCAGATGAGCAGAAATCTCGCGTATCTTGGGTTGCCTGATCTATGTCTCTGACACACTCCCACCTGAGGAATATTTGACAACAATGATTCTTCAAAATCAGAAGAAACATAATAAACAAAGACAACAAAACAAAAATCAAATTAATCCTTAACAAAATGAGAGTTCCTTAGAACTAACACTCATCATAGTTTATAACGCGAAGGCACTTTGCACTCCCGACGCGAACGAGTCGTTTTCACTTTGCAGACCTTCTGCGCCCGACAAGGTCCTTGCGCACTCACGCACAAACCTGAATCACCGAAAGTCTGTTTCTCGGACTCGGTATCTGTTATCTGTAGGCTTCTCACAGGAACTTGGAGGCTTCTCATCTTGGAACTCCGGAACGTCGAAACATTCTAAAGGATACAGCCGTTGAAAAGGTCCTTTTTCGGCTTCGACCCGGTCCAATCGGATTTCACCATTTTTACCAGGAAGCACCTCAATTACTCGCGCGACGGTCCATTCAAAACGTTTACTATTGTCGTTACTGACGAGTACCAAATCTCCGACGGCAACTGGACGCGAGTTTTTCTTCTCAGAAAGAAGCTCTCCAAGTTACTCAGCGCGGAAACGACCGCGTAAATTGTCTCGTAGATTCTGAATTTGACGCGCTTTTCGACTCAACGACGCACTGTCGATCATATCGCAGTCCGGTAAACCGCACTCGCCTCTATCACGAAATAGTAATTTACGTAACAAGTCCGGAAAATGTCATCCGTTATTTCGTTGCTATTGTGATGATCATAACAATGACAACAACGACGTGATTTTTTCCGGCCTAGTCCGGAAAGTACGTACTTCCCGGACTAGGCCAGGTAATGCTACTTTCTCAAAGAAAAAAAAACATATAGGGACTTAACGCCACTAAGTCGCTACGATCATCTGACAAATATATCAACGATCTCTCGTTCACCGCAGCTTCGCATTCGCATAAAAGGGCCACTAGTTTCTTTGCCATTTCAGCATTTACTTCCTTTTCGTTCCTAGGCGGTATTCCTAAGGGCCGGGTATTCTGAGATCCGTACAACCATTCTAAACCCTCCCACCATCTCGGCTCAAGTAGATGCTTTGAAGAACATCCTCGTTTGGCAAATCATCTGGATTCAGTTTACCTGCTAAATGTCGACAATCACTATCTGAGGTCAAACTTCGAATCTCCAAAACTCTGTTACACACGGTCATATTCCCTTCTTCGGAAGTCTCTTCATATCGTTCGTTCATATTATTTTTTCGATAGAAATGCTCGGACAGGTCGATTTCTATTTCGAGGGGGACAATTTAAGATGTAGGTTACGGACGCATAGCGCTTCAACCCTTGCTACTACAACCCTCACCCCCAATTTTTGAATAGGGAAGATGGGGTGAGTGATACCTCATTTGAAAGGTATTTTTATACTGATTTCAGCACAGTAATTGTTTTTTCATTTTATGCATTAGTTCTCGAAATATTCATGCGTTAGTTAATTTTATCACTTAAATTAATTTTTTGCGAATAAGTGACATTTCGTGCTTCCGAAACACCAAAATTTCCGTAGGTACTTGTATTTGAAATTGCAAAACATCTACCACTGGGCAAATGAAGTCATACCGTACGTGTTAATGCTACTAGGGTCAGATGTTCGACTAGCTGTTTTATTCACTGAAATCATTCTGTGTCAAACTGTACGGTATCAGAACGATTCGAAGTATTGATCTAAGAAATAAGACTTTTCAAAGTAAAGTAAATAATTCATCAAAAACTCACATCAATTAATTAAATATTCAAATTGTTCACCATTAGCTTCCATACAATGAAATAAGTTTTGTTCGAAACGATGGCGCACATTTTGCAGCATTTCTGGAGTGATTTGACGACATTCGTTCACTATACGTCTTCTTAAATCTTCTATGGAATCGGGCTGTGTAGAGTAAATTTTACTCTTCAAGTGGCCCCAAAGAAAGAAATCTAGTGGTGACAGATCTGGCGATCTGGCTGGCCATTCAGTGGGACCCCTTCTTCCAATCCACCGATTTGGAAATCTTTGATCCAGATATCCTCGAACTGGTAAGGCGTAGTGTGGAGGAGCTCCATCCTGCTGAAACACAATCTGATCTTCCACATAATTTCCAGCATTGTTTTCAATAATTTCCGTCAAAATTGGATCAATGTGATTTTTTCCAATAAGTCCAAATACATACTCGTATCTCCAGTAAGATTACCAGGTAAAAAGAACGGGCCGAACATGTTGTCACCAAATATTCCAGCCCAAACATTGAGTTTTTGTGGTTGTTGAGTATAAACTTCGTGGAACAATCTCGGATTAGCATCGGCCCAATAACGACAATTGTGTCGATTTACTGTGCCGTTTAGAAAGAACGAACACTCATCGGAGAAACAAACATTGTACAGATAATTGGGATTAGCAGTTACTCGTTCACTCATTGTATCACAAAATTCAACACGACGCCGACGGTCAAAATCATCTTCGTTTAGTGCGTGTGAAAGATGGATTTTGTAAGGATGGAATTTATGATGCTTCAAAATATTTGCAATTCGAGTTCGTGTAAAACCAGATTCATGTGCTAGCTGCCTCGTACTCGTCATTGGATTCAGAGCAATCTGTCCAAGAACAGCTACTTCAGCTGCTTCATTTCTTTCCATGTTTCGTTTTTTATTAGCCACGGACCCGGTTTCTTGAAACTTTGACACTAATTCCAAAACATACTTCCTATTAACATGTTTATCTAAATGTCGTTGATTGAAGAATTCTGCGGTTCTATTCGCACATTGATTGTTTGCAAAAAAAAGTGAAATTATTTCCACCCGCTCTGCAATTGAATAAACCATGTCGAACAATGATTTAGAACACATACAAGTCTCGATTCAAAACTAAGAATAATTCACATGTCAAAGAACCAGTAAGCCAACTTAATGATCTGTTCGTAATAAATAAAAAATTATCGATTCTCATTTTTTTGAAAAAGATATGAATTCAATAATCAACAAAATGAAAACATTATTGAAGCCAACTGAGAAAACACTTCATAATTAAGTCGGAAATCGTTTCACGAATTGGGACTGGAATATTTCTGTGGCATCATTAATGATTTGATTTTCTTACCTGGTAATCTGATTAGAGATATGTACGTATTTGGACTTTTTGGAGATTTCTATCGATCAAGTGTTACCGCATGTTATTGGAAATACTGCAAATTATATCGAAGATAATTTAGATTGAGTTTCAGCAAGATTGAGCTCCTTCGCAATACGCTTTGTTTGTTCGACATCTTGTTTAAAGATTTCTATGTCAGTGGATTGGAGGAAGGAAGCCACAGTCATGGTTGTTTCGAAGCTCAAAATGTCGATTTTTCACAAAAAAACACTACAAGTGCCATGAAAACACCACTTCATTTTCAAATACTTAGTTGAGAATATTTCGAGAACCAATGCATTAAATGAAAAAACAATTACTGTGCTGAAATCAGTATAAAAATACCTTTCAAATGAGGTATCACTCACCCCATCTTCCCTATTCAAAAATTGGGTGTGAGGGTTGTAGTAGCAAGGGTTGAAGCGCTATGCGTCCGTAACCTACATCTTAAGTTGTCCCCCTCGAAACAGAAATCGACCTGTCCGAGCATTTTTATCGAAAAAATTTATTTCGTCTGTAATCTCGTCTCTTTCGTTTTCAAATGGCCACCCTGTATAGTCCATCCAAGAATTATTGACATCAGAGCAAGCTTTGGAATTCCAGTCGCAGCTTTATTTCTAGTTACAAAAAAGTAACTAAAAATTTTCTGTGCTTTCATCATAGCAATGAAAAATATAGAAATAACCTGAAAATTAAATGGTATTTTTTCAAAGTACGGCAATCTGAACATGAAAATGTTTAGAATTATCACATACCTGCAAACTGAATGGAATGGGAAAATTGTAATAAATATCGAGAGTCGAGACAGAAACAAAACTTAACGATTGGATTTATGTAATATACAAGCTGGCCCGGCGAACTTTGTTCCGCCTAAATGCCCTAAATCAAGGGTCTCCAAACTACGGCCCGCGGGCCAAATCTGGCCCGCCAGTGTTAAGAATCCGGCCCGCAGAAGCTCATCAGCTTATATATGTATACAGGATATGTATACAGGGTGTCCCAAGTTCGAGTCCCTATTAGACGTTTCTGGAGAACTGGATTATTTGAAATCTGAAAATTAGGATTATGATATTGACTCTACAGACCTAAAATATTTTTGGAGCCTGAGCATTTCTGGTTGTACAGGGAGTGAAAATGAATTTGTTCAAACATTTTTTTTCAAATTTTTTCGTTTATGATATGATTGAGTATTCAATGCTGAATACATTTCTATTGAAAATATCGTATTTGATCGAATAGTTTTCAAAATATCGAAAAAAAAACTGAAAAAAAGTAAAATATTCATAGTCTGTATCATGTTTATTTTTCTTCTTCTGGACATCCCGAATGCAAAACTGTTCTCACAACGTGAAAGTAGAAGAATATCAACACAGGATGTATCAAATTTTGTGTCGAAAACTATGATCGAAAATTGGCCATAACTTCTGTTTTTCAAATTAGAACCCTATTTTTTTATGATTGCGTTGGATTCTACAAAGAAAAATAATGATAGCACTTTCAGATGCTCTTGCTCCTAAATTCAGTAATTTCCGAGTTATTGGAGCTGTTCTGGATTTATGTTGTACCTATACTCTGTTCAAATATAAGCGACTACGACGTAAACAAAGTCGCGCACACGAAGGATGGGCTTGCTTCAGGTAGAGACTTGCTTTCAGGGCTCCAGGGTCGGATCGAGGATAGTTCACACAATCATATAAACTTGATATTATTCTCTGAATGGAATACACATGATTTGAATAGACAAATGTGAACGTTTCGTTCTTTTTCGTGGTGGGCCCAATATACCACCTTCAGATGCAGTGTCCGTTTCTGAATTCGACATTATTGTCCGGAAAAGATAACTGTGAAATCGTTCTAAGCTTTAAGTACGATCCTGGCAGTCTTTTGAGGGCGTGAAAAGAATTATACAGCCGACCGTTTCACCAATCATATGTTAGTAATGCGCAAAACAAACCGATTTGGTTTGTTTGTTTACATTCTCTTATATTTGAACAGACTATAGAGTCAAATTCATCTTATTTTTTGCATGAGAATATTCTGTGATCATAGAAGATAAATTAATTCACAAGTGACAGGTCTAATTATCAGTTGTTACTATAGTTTCAATGTTTCAAAAGGATATTCATCGAATCTGTTTAGATTCGATGAATTTGACTCTACGTACGACATGAATCCAGAAAAGCTCAAATAACACGGGAATTACTGAATTTAGGAGCAAGAGCATTTGGGGGGGTCTATCATTATTTTTCTTTCTAGAATCCAACGCAATAATAAAAAAATAGGGTTCTAATTTGAAAAACAGAAGTTATGGCCAATTTTGGATCACAATTTTCGACACAAAATTTGGAACACCCTGTGATGATATTCATGAAATTCAAAAGATTCAAGACCTTTCTTCATTCTTCTAATTTGACGTTATGAGAACGGTTTACACTGGGGATGTTCAGAATAAGAAAAATGAACATAATACTGACTATAAATATTTGACTTTTTTCAGGTTTTTTTACAATATTTTGAAAACTATTTGAATGAATACAATGGTTTCAACAGAAATCTATTCACCATCGAATACTCCATCATATCAGAAACGAATAAATTGAGAACAAATTTATTTTCACTCCCTGTATAACCGGAAGTGCTCAGGCTCCAAAAATATTTTAGAAAATTTCGAACAATATCATAATCCCAATTTTCAGATTTCAAATATGTCCAATTCCCCAGAAACGTCTAATAGGCACTCGAATTTGGGACACCCTGTATATTATTACTGTTGCTGTAATATGTTGGATAAAAAGCACAGAATGATGGTAATTCGGCTTTATTCACTTACATGCTAGGTGAAGCCTATTAACAAGCAAAATTCAGAATTCAACATAAGAAAAAAAACGCTCAAATATTTTGGCCCTCCGCATTTGCTGGAGTAAACATTATGGCCCTTAGGCTAAAAAGTTTGGAGACCCCTGCCCTAAATGATACTTACAGTGGTTTTCACAAATCGTAATCACCGGTGATCGGAGATCAACGGCTTGGTTCTCAGATTTTTGAACTGTCACTATCACACAGAACAGATACACAAAAATAATATGTCATAATATGTCAATCACTAATAATGGCAATTTTGGATTCATTTATTTCCGCAAATATATTAATTGCCCAAACAGAAATTCAAAAACATTTCAAAAATTATGAGAATGGGCATCTCACGATTGGAACTCATCGCCAAAATCCGATTTACTTGACATTTCGATGAAAATTCACTGTGATATTCACCCGCTTCTGGATCTGTTAATAGCCTTTCATGGTACTATAAGCCATATAAATTACACAGTAATTGATGTCATATGTTCTTTTTTCGACCATTTCGAACCACGACGACCGAAATGCTCGAAAAAAGAACAGATGACATCAATCGATGGCCGCGAAAGCCTCAACAAATTCATCGCCATTTAATTGTGATAATGTCAAATATAGTACCTTCACGATAGCGTTATTTGGAATAAACGAAACTCTGAAAATAACTAATAATCATCAGTCATAATGTGTGAATAGCGCCATCTGAAGTGGTAAGAATGAAACTTTTCTCATATCTCAACGAAATTAATCATTTTAGACATCTGTACTCCTAGGCTAAGACATTTTGGTTTTGCCCAACAGTGCAGAGTTGTAGGCAACTCAAATTACACACTATTACAGTGACTATAGAGGGAATATAGTCACTGTACACACTATTTGCTTATATCGCCATCTAACGCGGACAATATCAAATGAAGTACAAACGAATAAGCGGTAGCGTAACTGTAACTGTAGCGACATCTAGTGGCCTTACTTAAAAGGAGGACAAGCATTTCCTGTATAAGTAAAATTTTCATCGATTTTTTCAAAGTTTTATTGTATTTTATAATAACCAGACCGTAGACGAATGCATATATGAAGTTTCATAACAAACAGTCCATCCAATCTCGAGTTATCAATGGTGTAACCAACATCTTTCTTTTATATATATATATATATATATATGAACCCCTGTTAAGCTGTGACCTCCGTTAAGTAGACTGGGCGACCTCACCTCCGGGTGAAGGAGTAGTCTCAATGGAAAAATTTTTGTTGATATATGGAGAGGGGAAGCCAAAGAACAAAATTACCGAGAGAGGGGAAAACATTTTTGCTGAAAAAATTTTGTTTGAACAATCGAGGCGCTGTAGCCTCCGCTTATATTTCTTGTAGTGTGAACGTTATAACCTCCAGCGGTGTTGCCAAATTTCGGAGGTGAGTAGGTGAAGTGAATATATGAAATTCAATATTCATATATTGGATGCAGGTGGCTTGGTTTTTCAAGGTTGATTCATGTCTATAAAGGAGTCGGAGATCGTGGAGTATTCTTGTTGTTGTGGATTCGAAACGATATTTATTGTTTCGTCAAAATTTCTTCAATTGAAGAATTTTCAGCCGAAATGATCTTGAACGATTAGGTTGGAATCAATGGTGAAGAATATGTGGTCAAATTCGAAACTCCTTGCGACCAGTGAACCTTAAATAATTTAATTTTCAAAGGAAATCAACAAGTCTTGAAATTATTGAAACCTCTCGCCATTTGCCACGATTCATCCTAACAACTTGTAAAATAGTAATCCGATTCCAAAGATGGGACTGGTATAATAGTAAAGATACAAAAATGAATAAATCGAAGGTTTCTTTTTGGGAAACTATAACCTAAATTCAGAATTTCGTGGAAATCGAATCATTTGTAACATGAATAAAAACTCACGAAATCAATAAAAAGTTGTAATATCAATATACATATTTTGAATTGTGTGAGATCGCTAAAAAAATCCCATCACAATGCTGCGAAATGGAGTTCTTGGAGAAAATAAGTGGAGTTTTTTTCGCAAATCGATAACTAAATAGTAAGAATGAAAATAGCCACAGAAATTGAGGTGAGGGGTTTTTCGTAATTTTACAATAGTAGCAATTCCAAAAGTTATTGAATCAAACAATAACGGAAGAGAATTATATCAAGACGTTATTTTACTACAATTGGAAAGAAACAAGTCTTCAAATAAAATGGGAGAGTGAATAATTAATTGGTATAAGTGCAGCTTTTGGATGGATAAAATACACGGCATAAAGAATCATCATTTATTTGATGCATGGAAATATGTAATTGTTATACGGGACTTACGGAAAGACATAATAATCTTTATCTACTCCCATAGAATAATATATCCATTATTCAACTCATGTTGATCTGTAATAGTCTCCATAAACCAATAGTGTGAGGTAATAATAACTCACGCCTAAAACTCACTATAATACAAATAGGAAAAATGTAGCTTACGAATTACGAAATGAATAAGAAAGTCGAATCGTTTGGGAACTCTATTTCAGACATCAAGGTAACGTTATCGCCATCCATTTCTACATTTTCTTAGGTCTGAATATCCAAAAATTGCATTTGGAAAACGTGAATTTCTGACGTTTCCTACGGTATTCGATATCGATTAGATTTTCGACCAAAGAAATCGCTTTTGACAACTGTTGTCAATTTTGAAAATGCTGATTGATTCGAATTTCACTGAAGAAGTCGAAGGTAAAGTATAGTGTTCAATTCGCGGAAATGGTCATAACACACTTGATGAATTACACCCCTCGCCTGAAGGCTCGGGCTGCAAAATTCATCTGCGTCTGTTATGACTTACATTATCGCACATTGAACAATATACTATAAAATTTCATTACCAAAAAAATGTCATATTTATAAATTCCTTCAACCAATAGCTCAACATAATATTGGGCAGGTAACGGGAATGCGGATTGTATATAAGAATTCAATTTATATCGACATATTGCTAAGCTTCTCATTTTTTTATTCATTAGGATAAAGAAGGGATATTCCCTACCGAATACTTTCTGTTATCACAAACTGAATCATCATTTGGACAGGGTTATTGGATGTTGTAAACTATTCTCAAATTTAGTTCTGATATAACTATACCCTAATTTAGTTCTGATGTAACTATATCCTTTAAAAAAAATGTGGGGTGATCTTATTTATTGAACGTAATTTTCGAAGGGATTCTGCCCACTTAATTTTTCGAATAGTCTTCCAATCATACTTTTACTGTCATAAATTTTTCCAAGCAACGATGATTCTTATTCTTGTCTTTCGTATATCGCACATAGATTTCAATTAAGTGCCATTCTTTTTCAATGCCATTCCCCTTTTGACAGCTTTTGAATTTCATAACTCTTCTAATAATTTCGAACTTTAAGCTCACTGATTCTTCTATTCAACGGCTTTTTACTTTGTGTATTTTTCCAACAGCAACGGGAATAAAGATTAATTTTGTCAATTCGTTTCAGAAGTGAGAAGCCGATATTATAAATGCAAAAAAAGTAACTTGGTCAATAAGAACAACTGATAGAACACCCCTCGAAAATTAAAAAAAAATACCATTTAAGAGATGGTTTTAGTCATTCTTTTCGCTTCGGTATAAAATCTATTCTAAATATCCCCATGTCTTCATCCTAGTAAATTTATTACTAAAAAGCATTTACTCTTGAATAAAGGGAATGATCAATTTTATCCTTCCGAACGAGAACATTCAGAAAATGAAGGAAAACTTGTGTTGAGCCGAAATCGGTTTCCAGATGAAAGACGAAGGAAATAGCAAGCAGTACAACCTACTGCTTGCTCGACGAAAAAAAAAACAAAAAGCTCAGCATTCCTTAACAAAATGCGTCGAAGAAAATATTAGTTTGTGGGATAACAAATTCGTTAAATAATTCTTCCAAACTCATTTTTATATTATTTTATATGTTTATTGTTTACACCTATTTGTTGAGAGGTTTGTTTCTATGTGATACATAATTTATGTTCGAGATTTCAATTTTTTGTTAAACCCAATCATCCAAAATAGGTCCCATTTAAGACATGATTTCGACCATTTTCTTCGCTTCAGTATAAAATTTTATTTAAATTTACTCATTCCTTCATCCCAATAAATTCATAACCTAATGTAGGCCACTGACGAGGACTCTCTACGGGACTTTCGGGCATCCAGCATCGCACGAATGCTCGAAAAGAGTCCCGTGTATGGTCTATCGAGACTACCCTTCGGCGTTCGAGGTAGGAACTTGGAAGCCTATGTATTACATATCCAGAACCTCGAAAATTTCCAGCGATTATCGAAAGAATTTCAAGATATTAAGGTCGGAATCACGGACAGTATCACTGTCAATTTTTTTACGGCCTCAGTCATTTTTTTATAATTACATTCTCGGACTGAAAAATGCGAATCTACTTACTAGGTGGATATACGAGCACTCAGAAGCTACATACACCAAAAGCTATTTGATTTGTATTTCAAATTTTGAATTCAGTTGCTTGCTGACAGGTATAGGCTCGTTTACTTGTTTACGCTGTTTAGCTGCATACTTTTTTTTGTAAGATAAGGCTCTTGATGAGAACATTGATTTTAAATTTTTGGGGCCGATCATTCGTAGACATTCAACTTTCGAGAGAAAGGAACAAACACTAGAAATTTTCTTGCTCGCTGTGGAGTCTTGATGGTGAGACTCTCTCTCGAACTAAATCTGCTCGACTGTTTTGGAGTTACATCCATTATCATTCACTTAATAACTCTAAAATACGATCGAATTTAAATTCACCAAAAAGTATATTCCGAAAAGGAAATGATGCGAAATTCTGTGAGGATCGTATTATAAGAAAGTTTCATTTTCACATCTAACCTATTCGTCAAGTTCGGCTGAAATTCTGCATGAACTTTTGAGTCGACATATTTCATCCAAGATACCATATTTCTGTTGGATCGAATCTGAAATCTTGAATATATGGTGACATTAACATTTCGGATCTGCTGAATCATCGGGTGGAATTTGAGGAAGCATAATTTTGATGCTCGCAAATAAAGCCGCTTCGTGAATATCGAATCTTCAAGTAAGTACTTTCTTTCGGAAATTATTGTGCTCTCGAGAGGCAAACTTTCATATATCTTGAGAAATATGTTACTAAAAAAACCTAATTCTTATGTTATAATCAACATACGAATAGAATTATTTATTATTAAGCGTTCATTATTGAAAGTCTCCAACTTTTTTCAAGGATCCTGTTTATAAACGGTGATTCCACCTTCCACCTATCTCTTGAATCTGTTTCTGTGGAGAAATGTTCGCAGTTTATCTTAAAAGGAAACTTTTAAAATGCAGTCAGTCACAAAGTTTTTTCCTTATTTTTCAAAATTCGACGAAACGGAGAAATTATGTAGGTACTATTCACCTTTGACGACGAAGCTCCAGTTCGTTTATCGTCTAAATATTGGTGCAATGTATAACGATAAGAATTTATAATTATTTTTTGGGATGATTTCATTAGGCCCTAAGAACTGAAAAACTCAATTCGTGTAGGTGAAAAAAAATAAACGTCATTAGAAAACCGGCTCGTAATTCAGTTTCGGGGAAAACATTCTGTATTCAGTCATACTAGTGTATTTCAATGAAATCTGGTATATGCAATTTTCTTATTCTTAGACAAACTCTGATAATCTTGCAAAATAAAAGAAGAAAGAACCTAATGAAGCTTTTAATAACGACAATAACAAATGTTCCGTTTAAAGATTTTTAGTTATCTCATAGTCGGGTCAGAAATATCGACCTCCGAACTTTTCACAAACGATTCATTTTACATCAACCAGACGATTTTATGGTTCGAAAGAATGCCAGATGTTGTTTTGATACACTTTTTTAAGCATGCCTCAGTGCACCTGCTCCATACGAGTATGGTTTACAGTGTTGCCATTTATTGAGGTGACAACGAACTGCATGTCTCTTCGACTTATTTCTCCATATATAGGACGACGCACTAGCGCTGGTGGTATATAGCTGAACTAAAAGATTGTACAGTACAGAAATATGGTGCGTTCTGACCTCAAAACGATTTTTTGATATGTTGATCCCTGAAGTCTCCTGAGTCTAACAAGCTAAGAAACAAGGCAAAACGTTGTGACCTCCGATTTCGGAGGTGAGAGCGTTATATATGAGGTGACAACGCTTGTTGAGTTTATATTTTGGAGGTGACAATGACCATTAATAACTATATATATATATATATATATATATATATATATATATATATATATATATATATATAGATAGATATATAGATATGAAGAATTTTGTATGACATTGTAACTTTCAATATTTGTGAACAATGAAGGTGCAAAATATGAAATGTAAATATTCCTACTGTTGTTTCAACAACCACAACTGTTATTTCCTCATCTGGGCAGACCTTATCATGTTCATAATGAAGGATTTTATGTCAGCAACATCCCATATATTTCCACTAATTTTCTCTTATTTCTTTTTATATGTGCTATGGAAAGCCTCTCCAATTATTAGCTGTACACTCTTCAACAGCCTCATTCTGAAGATATCTATTTCACTTGCTCAATTATTACATTAATGACAGAACAAAATATTAGTGTTATTTCCAACACCAACCTGAATTCTACAACTCAAAATATCACTGAACGGGCATTACCAACCTAATTTCGATTTTCCAAAGCCGCCCGAGATGTCAATAATTCTTGGATGGACTATAGTCATAGTTGTAAGAGCTGCATTACAACTAACCTTGGTAGGAGTCTTGCTGTCTTGCCCATTAGAGTCCACTAAAAATGGATACCAGATGCCGTCAGCCAACAAGAGAGCTCTAGTCGTTTTCCCGTGTACAAATCTCCAGCAACATCTGCACCAACTACTTAAGAGTTTTATAGGACCGAATCATCGATACTTACAGCGTTCAGCTTATCGATCCAAGGTCCCTTCATAAATGGAGCTACAACATTACAGATTCTCAATTGATCTAGCACTCCGAAAGAGTAGGACTTTTCACCACCATAACATGTGACGTCATAGCAACAATGTTTGTTCGCCACCTCAGATCCTCCAAATAAGCAGTGAATGAGGCTTTCCTGCCGTTTCGGTTTCCAACCTTATTCCCCTGCAGTTCCCCTGAGAATGTAGGACTGTTGTGATCCGGTATCAATTGACCATATTCACCGTCGCCATACTGTTGTGCGACAATACCAACTACCCAGGGTTCTCAACTTCGAATAACGAAAGTCACTAATTTCTTAGGACCGCGAAAGTTTAAATGGAAATATTTTTATGTCAGTTTTTTTATTTTTAGATCTATTTCTTGCCGAACAATTACTGACACAACAACCATGGCCTCCACTATACTGATATCTACCAATATTTCCTGGATTTTATCACAAAATACTTAACCAAAGTTTACCACCAATTTTATAAAACCTCTCATACCACATACCATACTAATAACACAGGTCTGTGCCAGTGGCGCACCCAGAAATTTTATTCGGGGGGGGGGGGAGGGGGGCTGCTCAAGAATAATCAGGTTTTTCTGAGTTATATAATTTAAAAAATGCGCCGCAAGCGAAAACCTTCTTAAGGGGCAGTATCAACTTTTGAATCGATGGTAAATCTCCATTCAAAAGTGGTCTCTTTATTTCACGAGTAAGTACCCTAATTTACGACGTAGAGACTTGATTTTTTTTTAAATTGAAGTTGAAGAACGTCCCTAGGGCAAATTGTTTTCTTTTTTTCGATTTAATTAGTTTTTTTTCAATTAACAAAACCAGGATAATTGTTAGATCTGGGGTTATTGAATATGTTTTTCGTTTTTCATGAGTACAAGCTATATTTTTGAAATAATCATCATGAAAATTCTTGTAGTTTATAGAAGATTAAATTGCCGAGGGCAGATAGTTGCGGTTTTTTCCAAAAAATGATGAATAACCGTCAGAAAAAAATCATTAAGTGTAATTTCCGAAACGCTGAAGTTCAACCTGTTTTTTTTAATTCAAAAACTAATTAAATCGAAAAAATCGCAACTATTTGCCTCGGAAATTTAATCTTCTATGAACTACAAAAATTTTCATGATGATTATTTCAAAAATATAGCTTGTACTCATGAAAAACGAAAAACATATTCAATAACCCCAGATCTAACGATTAACCTGTTTTTTCAATTGAAAAACGAATTAAATCGAAAAAAAGAAAACTATTTGCCCTAGGCACGTTCTTCAAATTCAATTTAAAAAAAATCAAGTCTCTACGTCGTAATTTGAGAACCTACTCGTGAAATGAATAGACCACTTTTGAATGGAGATTTACCACGATTCAAAAGGTGATACTGCCCCTTAAGTAATGGATATATCGCATTCGTTATCTTGGGAAGACATTATAAAAAAGCTTGCTTTAAAAAATGCATATTTTATTTTTTTCACAAATACTAAGTAAAGGGGTTATAAGAGGACACGCCTAAAACTTGATTAATCATTCTACAGAAATAAAAAAACTCGAAAACGACGAAAACAATCCTTTATTTTTGAGGAATTGAAACATAAGATACAAAATATAGATACTTAAACACTCTTAACTGAAAATGAAAATAGTGAAATTGAATAAATAATATAACAGGACTAGAAGACCGAAGAGCTAACAGAGGGTGCAATATTCCCAATTTCCAGATTTACGCGCCAACAGACATGACAGCCAACACGCGCCTTTCGCAATGGCCGCAACGCAGCGACAAGCCGTGACACGATGTTTAAGGCCAAAACACACAGTTTTGCATATCGAATAGGATGCGCGTAAAAATATCAGTCCCTATTTCTATCTCTAAAGGAAATCTTTAAGTTTCCATTCTGTTCTAAAATAATTATTATTACTTTTAGAAAAATATCGCAAGGGAACCCAAAAGGTGTAAAATAGTAATAAACGACGAAATAATCGAGCAAGTGTCTAAGTTCGAATACCTTGGGGTGGAGGTTTCTGATTGCGGAGACCTAAAAGCGACCGTGCGCAGGGCAAGCCAACAAGGCAGCGTATGTTTCGGGGTGCTTGCGTGATGTCATTTGGAGGAACAAGGATCTGAGGTTGGAAGGGAAAGTACGCATTTATAAAGCATGCGTTAGGCCTATCATGACGTACTCTATCGAGACAAGAGCCGATACAGCGGAAACCAAGAGGATTTTGAGGACAACAGAAATGAAAACGTTGAGATCGATAGCAAGGAAAACACTGCTGGACAGAATACCCAATAGGCAGATAAGAGAACTCTGTAAAGTCCAAGATGTTGTGCGATGGGGAAGACAGAGAAGAAGAGAATGGAACCAGCATGTTAGCAGAATGGGCCCTCAAAGATTAGCCCGAATAGCGAGGGATTTGAAACCAGTCGGAAAGAGACCACCAGGACGTCCTTTCAAGATATGGCGTGACAGCTGGCAGTCTACATCGCAGTTACTTCTGCAGAACTGAGCATTGGAGTTAAAAGATCGTAAAGAACAGGCCTAAGGCCTAACATAACTAGAAGAAGAAGAAGAAGAAAAATAATAAGATGGAAATATTTGAATTACTTTTTTTTGTCACAGCTCGGGGGGTAGGGGCTGCAGCCCGACAGCTGGGTAGTTGGTATTGTCGCACAACAATATGGCGACGGTGAATATGGTCAATTAACGCCCACACAACCTTAATTCCATTCATCCCCCTCAACTTTATTTTCAAAGACTGCAGGAAAACATGTGTTGCCGTCTGATTCTTCAAAACTTGGTCTTTGATTTCGACACTCCCACCATTTCCTTGTGGGCTACTTTTAGGATCCGATTGGTTCAATTGTAAGTTTGGGCACATCAAGGTCGAGTGAGAACGACTACACAAAACACATCGCAAAAATCCTTTACATCGCTTTCCCTGATGTCCCATCCTCAAACATCTGAAACAAGCATTCTTTCTGTACAGCACGTTCCTTTTCTGTGCTAAGCTTATTTTCTGAGCTTCAAAACATTTATCACTTTCGTGGGAACCATTGCAGAATATACAGCCAGCCGTTTCAACATTGATCAGTCCTTGGCCATAGGACAATCTGCAGCCTTCTTTTGCGAATATTTGCCCTTTTCTAAAGAATAAACCGAATTATGATATGTCTAGGCACCAAACGCCACCGACGACGTTGCTACGAAAAGGACATATTATGAATTAACAAGGGCGTACCCAGCCTTTGAGCAAGGGGGGGCAAAAACAAATCAGAATAGAAATAATGAACTGATTTTCGTATATTATGCTATTATTTCGTGAGTTTTTAAGGGATTTTTAAACTCTAGGGAAGGGGGCAGCACCCCCCACCCCTAGAGCTTCCTGGGTACGCCCATGTGAATTAACGTTATTTGTCATTAGTATGAAATTATTTGAATATATCAAATCGAATTTGATCAGTGTGTTGAAATCAAATCGATATCGTATAAGTGCTTGTAGAAAAAATATTGTTCCTTACTCGTGCGGAAAGTGTCTTTCCCGCACTCAACTGCTTGCCCGAACGACGCGAAACGGCAGTTTCGTGCGGAAAAATATCTCTTTCTGCACTAGTTAGGAAAATAACTATTTTGCGTTCTGTTTTTCAGGTAGCTTTCCATCAATTCGGATTCCACATTATTATTATTATATTGTAACCAATGAAATTAATTATTGGCGCAGGTTCATTTCCATTGTCAAGTCTTCGCACATATTGTTTACACATTGTAGATTGAGACGTCGCTGAATGATGATTATAATTTGAGATGTACAATGCGAACGAAAATTTTCATTACTGAACAAGCACAGACAGGAACACTGTAGATTGAAGAATAGGAATTGAATAGATACATCTATGATATTGATTTTCCGACTGATTATGTGTCAAAAATGCATTTCACAGACTACATTCATTTATTAAAATCTGCCAAACCCATCAGTCCAAAACTTTCGGTCAGAAATCAATAAATAAAATTCATTCATCCATCAATTGAAAATAAATCCATTTAGAAAATCGAAAATCTTGCTTAACTGCAAACTACAATTAATTCAAAATGATGTATCTTTGTGCTGAGGAACAATATACGAGGTTACCCACCATAATACAACCGAATCATTATGACATATCCCTAATAATTTCTAATATTTTGAAATTCGAATTTGAAGGAGAAGTAACCATTTGGATTGAGGTAAGTGAAGGGAGTGGATAATTCATTCTGAATGAACTGAGTTATATAGTTTTTTCAAATCCTTATAACTGAATATTGTTACGTTCTCGGGTTGATTAAATTGTCCAATTTGTTAATGTCTAATTTATTTACAGGAGCTACTACACTAATCACTAATTTATGTACAATTATTAACTAAATCTAATTCATCTACACAGATATTTATTTCCACACTAAAGTCTCTTCGCGCACTGTCGATTCGATCTCGATTATCTCTAGACTGTCCTGTCCTGCTCAAACGTCGCTCTCATATACCCTCGCATCGCGTCTTTCTCGATACGTCTGGAATAGTCGCGTTTCTTCTAGAGTTCTCCAGAACTAACTGCAAGGCGTAGTCGCGACAGGGGCGTATTTAGGAGCGTTCGTTACACTGCCCCCTCCTTAAGATGTTCGGTCCCCGAACCCTTCGGAAGTTATGGCTGAATCGACAAGTGTCTCCCTTTCGGCAACGCCCTTGTTGTTGGAAATAACATTCCACCGCCTTCTCTGCCGCTGAACATCCCTTCGGGTCGAAACTACACACGAGTATTTGTATACCCGCTTTGGAAGATGACCTCTAACATGTTGCGAACGATTCTCCAGTTGAGTTGATCCAGGCCACAACCCAACTTTGGCACAGCTAGCTTCTTCACTCTCAGTCTAGTGAGCTCGCTCCTCAGGTTCAACAAAGCGTCCCACATGACTTTGTACGTTGGCTTACCATGTGAGAACCGCTTGGTTACCAGGTACAATAGGTGGCGCTCACCATCAGCTAGTCTCAAAGTTCTTCCAAGACGAGGCTTTTGGTCTAGGAGTTCATGCACACGACCAAACTTCTTCCTGAAGACGAGGGCTATTCCCCTGGACATTCGAAGATCTTCGGCTACACAATGAGCTAGCGAATACTCTTCGGGTACCGAGAAGAGGTCCTGCTGCTGCTCGCTGGTGATTCCGAACCTTGCCCTTCCAGTTCCACCATAGTTAGCCATGAATCGTTCGAAGCTCATTTCTTCATGTTCTTCTTCCATGGTCATTCTCCTGGTCTCGTCATGGCCGTCGTAATCCGCTTCATATTTCGCCAGTCGATTAACATGGACCACTCGCTTCTTCCCTCTAGGTAGTTTCTGTATTCGATACACTACATCGTTAATCCTTTTCACCACCTTGTATGGCCCTTCCCAATCCTTTTGTAATTTGGGTGAAAATCCTCTTCTCCTCTGAGGGTTGTATAGCCATACCAAATCTCCAGCAATAAAACCACCTTCTGCAGCTTTGTTGTCATAACGGGTCTTCATGCGATCACTCGCTATCTGGAGATTCTGCCGGACTTTCTCATGGATGTAGTGTAGTCTCCCCTTCAAGCTGCTCACGTAGTCCTCGCCAGCTATTTCAGCTCCAGGTTTGCATCCGAATTCCAGGTCACAAGGCAATCTCATTTCGCGGCCAAACATTATACAGGCTGGTGTTTCTCCTGTCGATTCCTGCACTGAAGACCTATATGCCATGGTGAACAGATGGAGGTACTTGTCCCAGTCTCTTTGGTGATCAGAGACTACTTTTGTCAGGTATTTACCCACAGTTCGATTCATCCTTTCCACCATGCCATCTGACTGCGGATGAAGGGCCGTAGTTCTTGTCTTCTTGATTCCCAGCAATTCGCATACACCCTGGAACAGGCTGGACTCGAAGTTACGGCCTTGATCGGAATGCAGTTCGAGTGGCACCCCAAATCGGCAGAACATCTCCTTGACTAGTACATCTGCCACTGTTGCAGCTTCTTGATTTGGAATGGCATAGGCCTCGACCCATTTGGTGAAATAGTCCATTGCTACCAGGATGTACTTACTCCCATTCTCGGTTTCAGGAAACGGGCCCGCAATATCGATGGCAACTCGCTCCAAAGGACTGCCTACATTGTACTGCTTCATCGGCGCCCTACGATTTCCTCTCGGACCATTTGATGAAGCACATAGTCTGCATTTTCGGCACCAGTCCTTAACGTCCTCCTTGCAGTTGACCCAGTAAAACCGTTCCCTCACCTTTTCGAGCGTCTTCTTGATACCGAAATGTCCACCAGAAGTTCCATCATGCAGCTTCTGTACCACTTCGGTAACTCGACTTCTTGGGATTACAAGCTGATTCCTAGCTGCAGCACCTTCGTCGTTATCGAGGGATCTTTTCAGCAGCCCATCTTCCAAAATCAGAGAGTCCCACTGTGCCCAGTATGACTTGAGTCTCGAATTCAGATGGCTCACTTCTTCCCATCTGGGTCTCTGTCCTGATATTTTCCAAACAATCAGCAGTTTCAGCTCAGGGTCGTTCTCTTGATCTTTCTGCAGGGATTCCGGCAGCCAATTCTCATCCATGACAGAGGTTCTCAAACAGAATTCCTTCTCTTCTGTTTTACTGCAATGTTTGCAGTCTGAAGGACATGGTCTTCTAGACAACGCATCAGCATTGTTATGTGACCTCCCTGCACGATGTTCGACAGTGAAGTTATATTCCTGAAGTCTTTCAATCCATCTAGCAACTTGGCCCTCTGGATTTTTGAATTGGAGAAGCCACTTCAATGCAGCGTGATCTGTCCTCAGAAGGAATTCGCGGCCATACAGATACTTGTAAAAGTGTTCCATAGACTTGACTGCAGCGAGGAGTTCTCTTCTGGTAACACAATAATTTCGTTCGGGTTTTGATAGGACCTTGCTGAAATATCCTATAACTTTCTCTTGCCCCTTTTGAACTTGGGACAGTACACCTCCTATGGCCGTATTGCTCGCGTCTGTGTCTAGGATAAATTTTCCACTAGTCTGGGGATAACTCAGAATGGGAGCCGTTGTTAGGGCTTGCTTCAGTCGATTGAAAGCGTCTTGACATTCTAAGTCCCATTCAAAATCTCTTCCCTCTTCTGTCAGTTTTGTTAAGGGCTTCGCAATGTTGGCAAATCCAAGGACGAATTTCCTGTAATATGTGCACAATCCAAGAAAGCTTCTCACTTGATGTTTGTCCGTTGGCGTTGGCCATTCTCGTACAACCTTAACCTTGTCTGGGTCAGCACTAACTCCAGCTTCGGATACTACATGTCCCAAGTATTTGACTTCTTTCTTGAATATATGGCACTTCTTAGGACTAAGCTTCAGATTGGCTGTACGTAGTCTCTCCAAAACATCTTTCAGATTCCTCAAATGCTCGTCGAAAGTCCGGCCAACGACGATGACATCATCCAGGTAAACGAGGCACGTTTTCCAAGATAATCCTCGAAGAATGGTTTCCATTAGTCTCTCAAAAGTCGCAGGTGCATTACAAAGACCAAATGGCATCACTGTGAACTGCCATAATCCCGCTCCGATGGTGAAAGCTGTCTTCTCCTTGTCCTTGGCGTCCAATTCTACCTGCCAATACCCACTCTTCAGGTCCAACGTGGAGAACCATTTCGAGCCAGAAAGCGTGTCTAACGTGTCGTCGATTCTTGGAATGGGGTAACAGTCTTTCTTGGTGACGTCGTTCAACCGGCGTTAATCGACACAAAATCTAGTACTGCCGTCTTTCTTCTTCACCAGAACCACTGGTGATGACCAAGGACTGTCAGATGGTTCAATTATTCCTTGATCATGCATATCCTTGATTATCTTCTCAGCTTCGTTTCTCTTTGCTATCGGGAGCCTTCGTGGATGTTGGCGAATGGGATCTGCCATTCCAGTATTAATTGGATGTTTCACCACATTGGTTCTTCCCATTTGACTATCATCGATAGCAAACACATCGCAGTATTCCTTTATTAATTTCTTCACTTGGTTCATGTGTTCTAGTTCGAGATTCGTGCAGGAAGAGGTCAGAACTTCAAGTAATTTCTGCGAACACTCTGGTCCCTTATTTGCGGTGATCTGTCCATCCTCAATGCTTCCTGTCACAGACATTACAGAACAGCTCTCTCCCAGAATTGTGTTCCTCTTCAGCGTCACGGGGTGCAAATTGGTGTTCAATATTCTTACGGGAACCTCTTTCCTCCCTTTCACCAGAGTTTTTCCCACTAGAAGGCCTTTCCCAAGATTCCTCTCGTTCGTTGGTTCCACGAGTCTTATTTCATTGTTTCGAAGATCTCTGTCCAAGTAACCACTCACTATGGTTTCTGTCTGACCCCGTAGGTCAGCAGAGAGCAAGACTCGAATTGTAGCATCTTCACATCCTTGGAATGGAATTTCCCGGCTTCCGATTCTCAGAACATCGTCTCTCATATCCAACTGAAAGCCATAACCCTTAATGACATCCATTCCTAAGATGACTTCTTCCACAATTTCTGCCACCAGCACCTCGCAGTTAATGGATATGTCCCCAATATCCATGGAAATCCTTCTCTGACCATGAGTTGTTATTTCATCCCCAGTTGCTGTTCGCAGGCGGATCATCGTTGGTAAGATCCTTCCTTTTGTTCCCATTATATCTGGCCTGATAATTGTTCGGGTTGCGCCCGTGTCGACTAACATTTTGATCGACCGCCCATCGATTCTTCCGTTGACATAAATACTAGATGATATGGCCTGTATTATGACTTCTGGGGCATTGTCTTGGCGGGCTGGTTTATGCCCCTTCTTACCAGCCCGTTTTAGTTTTCCTGCTTGGTTGTTTTCGCAGGCTGAGGGCATTTGTTCCGTAGATGCCCTAATTTTCCACAATTCCAACATCGTATTGGGCGGTTTCGATTTTCTAGCGCCTTGAGAACTTGCTCCACTATTTTATTTAAAGAGGTGACTTCATTTACTTCTTCTTCCTCGATAGCATGTTCGGTCACTCGAACCTTGGCATAACCCCTTGTCGACAGCTTGATAGCTTCGAACTCCAAAGCCTGTGTGAGTGCTTCATTCACCGTTTTTGGTCTCGCTAATTTCACGGCCTGCTGAGTGTCACAGTTGCGAAGACCGTCCAGAAATCTGTCCACAGCTAGACTTTCGCAAACGTCGTCTGGAACTGTCGGGTATGCCATCTTTACCAAGCGAACCACGTCTGCCTCAAATTCCTGAAGTGACTCCCTCTCTTTCTGCACTCGGTTCTTCAACTGAGACCGGTAAACTTCGCCGAGGTGTTTTTGACCGAATCGCATGTCTAGGCGTTTCACCAAAAGCTCAAAATCAACTCTATCATTCAAGGGAATGGTTTGCAGAACACGTAGCGCTTCACCACGAAGAGACATACTGAGAAATGCCGCTTTCTTCTCCATGGGCCACTTATGAATCAAGGCAGAAGTCTCGAAAAGTGTGAGATAGTCTTCCCACGCTATCTTTCCATCATAAGTCGGTAAGTCGGCTACGGGATCCCTGATTGAACCACCAATGGGTGAATCGGATTCAAGTGGTCGCTTCACTAGAACACTTTGAATCTTTTCTATCTCGTCGATTTTATTTTTAACCGATGCCAATTCATTGTGCATTTCATCTTCTAATTCGTTCACATGGCTCATCAATTCTTCCCTCAAACTGGACATATTCTTCGAAAATTCATCCTTCAGATCAGCTGATATATCAATCAGTTTGTCATCTATAGACGACAAATTATTTGACATGTCATTCAACTTTTTTTCCATATCGTTTGACATGTTATTCATGGATGATGACAAATTTTTCTCAAGAATGGTGAGTGTCGACTTAACATCATCAACCTCAAACAAGTAAGTCTCTACATCCTCACCTTCCTCAATAAGGGCCTGACGTAATCGTTCCTGTAATATAGACTTCTTTCCCGTTGTCTCCAACTCTCTTTCTTCGAGTGCCTCCTTCAGTTCCTGCACTTTAAGCTCCAACAATTTCTTTTGGCCGCTCATTTCCACTGAATTATCACAACAAAATACAAAAATGTCAATTTATTCCGAGTTCACAAAAGTTCGCACTTATTTACTCAAAGAGTACAATTATCTACTCAAAGTTCCCGAACTTTTCGAGAAAGTTCCAATCAACTCCACTGTCCGAATTTACTTTCACCCCACACCTGACACCAATTGTTACGTTCTCGGGTTGATTAAATTGTCCAATTTGTTAATGTCTAATTTATTTACAGGAGCTACTACACTAATCACTAATTTATGTACAATTATTAACTAAATCTAATTCATCTACACAGATATTTATTTCCACACTAAAGTCTCTTCGCGCACTGTCGATTCGATCTCGATTATCTCTAGACTGTCCTGTCCTGCTCAAACGTCGCTCTCATATACCCTCGCATCGCGTCTTTCTCGATACGTCTGGAATAGTCGCGTTTCTTCTAGAGTTCTCCAGAACTAACTGCAAGGCGTAGTCGCGACAGGGGCGTATTTAGGAGCGTTCGTTACAATATCATTCCCTGTATAGAAAACGTGGTGTAACGACTCCTAACTAAAAATTGTGACCAAAAATTGTTGATCAAAAATCCGCACTCTAGAGTGTAGTATTTGGCCTAGTGATATGATATGATATGATATATTGTTTATCCTGACTACTCCTAGGTCTCCTGAGGAGATCCCTCTGAAACTACAAGCTTCGAAGCTTGTAACTTGTGCCGAGTTCGGAGTAAGCAGTTGTGTTCTGTGTAGGCTTTGTTACTGTGTCCTTGCGCCACCTTAGGCACAGCATTGTTAATTTTTGACCCAACAGTGAGAATGGTGGCCCCTACCGAGACTAGCTAGTTTCCTAGCTCGGGATTGAACTTCGGACCTTTGGGTCCTAATTCCAACGCTCTACCAGCCAAGGGCACTCATTATGCCGAAACTATCCGCAATATTTGACGGTAGTGACTCTAATTGAAAAATAGCGCGACCCCATTCGAGATAAACGAAAAGTATACTCCATTCACTTTTATATAAAGTATCCCGGTTGGCTATGAAATTCTGAAAAATTTCGATTTCACCGCGTATATTTTGAAAATGTTAGGTTAGAGTCATTTCCCTGTCAGGTACGCACGCAACGTTGTCGTTTCTACTTAAAAATTGTAGTAATCACGTATTTATCAAAATGTATATCTACTTTGGGAAAATGATGAATTTGAGAAAATATTATGTGAATTCAATATAATTCCAAAGACCTGGCGAATGTTGAAGAAACTTTTTCTCTGTTAATACTGGAAAAATTGCACGCATATAAGCATGGTTGGAAAATTCAGTTATGCTATTTTATTTTGCGGAAATCAAGAGACGAGTGTTGAAATTTTACTGAAAAATAATAGACATAATAGTCCGTTACTTTGTGGTAGTTCATTCGGAAAAAGAATAAAAGTACTCGAATAACCCAGAAAAACTTCTAAACGAACAGAAAAGACGAACCTATGGAATTCCCCACACAAATAAGCCTACAGAGGACATTTAAATACCCTTTGCACAACTTGAATTACTCCAGTATGAAAATGTAGTACTACGAATCCTGTGTCACAGTTGAACCCTAAAAGAACTAACTCCATTTACAAAGTCAAAAAAGGGTAAATAGATAGTAACCTTGGCAACGTCTCTCAGATGTATTCGACTTTCACGTGTGCCAACCTGCGCCAGTTTTAACTGAAAGATCTTGATAAACCTAAATCATGCATAACCAGGAAACTTTATGAAAGTGAATGGAATATAGATTTCAACAAGAATGTCTTAATCATATTCTAATCAGTGCCAACACTAGGTTTCTTAGTCATCTATCCCGTATCCGCCTATTTTCTCTCTTTTTATAGTTTTTCATTGAGTCTGATGTAGGATACGAAACAAAGTCTGTGTATGGCCGGCATATCACTTCCAGATAATCAAAAGTTTAAGGATTGCTGGAAAAGACTTGTAGAAACAACTCTCTGCTGGTGCTCTGATGTAGCCCCAAAGAAAACAATGTAACGATGGGTTTCACAAAGCGTTATCACCGGTGATCGGAGGTTGCTCTAGAAACAACTCGATTTGACAGTTCAAAATTCAGAGAACCAAGGCGTTGACCTCCGAATCCGATCACCGGTGATTACGCTTTGTGAAACCCATGCAGCGTCTGGGCACAGACCAACTGTTGGTCTGTGGTATGGTTGTCAAATCATATGTGACCGAGTCGACCAATGAGCGATCCCCACTTTTTTATCCTGTTGGCCGATCATACGATAAAATATGTATTCGAAATTGGATGACAGAATTTCATTCGGCATTTATGCTCATTGTTTGAGCAATAAAATGAACTATTAAAATTTACATAAACATAAATTTCGAGTTACGTGCCATTTGTTCATCCCCCCGTGGGAAGTTTCGAAAAAGAGCTATGCTGACACATTTCCCTAATATTATGTAACAATCATACAGGGTGTCCCAAGTTAGAGTGCCTATTAGACGTTTCTGGAGAACTGGTAATATTTGAAATCTGAAAATTGGTAATGTTATATTGTTCGAAATTTTCTACAGAAATATTTTTGGAGCATGAGCACTTCCGGTTATATAAGGTGTGTAAATAAATTTGTTAAAAATTTCAATTTTCTCTCAATGCTGAATGCAATTATGTTAAAACTATTGTATTCATTCAAATAATTTTCAAAATATCTGAAAAAAACCTGAAAAAATGTTAAATATTCATAGTCAGTACCTATTATGTTTATTTTTCTTATTCTGAACATCCCGAGTGTAAACCGTTCTCACAACGTCAAAGTTAAAGAATTCGGTAAGGTCATGCATCTTTTGAATTTCATGAATATCATCACAGGGTGTTTCGAATTTCGTGTCGAAAACTGTGATCGAAAATTGGCCATAACAAATTAGAACCTCATTTTTTATGATTGCGAAGAAAAATAATGATACCTAGCACTCTCGGATGCTCTTGCTCCAAAATTCAGTAATTCCCGAGATTTTCTGGATTCATGTTGGACGTAGAGTCAAATTCATCGAATCTAAACAGATTCGAATATTCTTATGAAACCATAGTAACAACTAATAATCTGACCTGTCACTTGTGAATTATGTATCAACAGCTGATCTGTCATAATTTATGAATAGCTCCACCTGAAGTTGAAAGAACGAAACTTTGCTAATATTCTCAATTTGGCCGAAACAAAATCTAATCAGGGCATACACCATTATTATAGACATCTCAATTCTCATGAAAGAGATTCGATTGATATGATATTGTTATGAAACCATAGTAACCATAAACCATTAAACAAGCCCGGATCGACGATTTTTTTCAGACCAGGGCGAAAATTCATGATGTTAACATTGAATAAAAATCGTTAACTTTCTAGTTTTTTCAAAATTCTACACCATACTTGAATTGAGTACCCAAAAATAAAATGTTTTTCAACAAGAGTTACCTTGTTTTGGTGGGAGAAAAATACAAAATAATCAGAATATTCTTACATCAATCTTCAACATATCTTATTACAATTAACTATGAAAAACAATATCGGTCGAATAGCAAATGGCTTTTATGACATAACAAGACCCTTTTGGCAAATTTTGATAGTACGTCCCTACACATTTGTGGTGGAATTTCTCGAATTATCTACTAAATCTCCTGTTTTAAATCTGGAATGGTTCGTGGATGGTTCGCGTAAACCTAACTTATAACAAGCCTCAAAGAAAGTAATCGAGAGGCTTTAGGTCGCACTATCTTTGTTGCAACAGGTAAACATGTCCATTTCGCGATAGGATTCTTCCTTTGAATTTCGTCTGCAATAAGAACTTAGTTTCTCGGGCGGGGGGTTACATGACGCTCCATCCGAGGCTCCATCCTGTTGAAACCACATATTGTAAAAGCTTCCATATCCCTCAAATCTGGCCATAAAACATCGTTCATCATGGCGCGGTAACGTTCACCATTGACGGTAACCGCTTGACCGTCTTCATTTTCATGATATAGTTTGACAATGTAGGCACGCTGTGAAATGTACATCAACTCACTCTCATCAAACCATGGAAGAATATTATGAATATAATCAATCATTCAACACCAGGAACCTCTTATTGAAAAACTCTGTATTAAGAAACCGAAATTTTGGAGCTCACACATATCCTACCATGCTCGTCAAAATATTCTTCAAAAATAACCTGAAACACTATACAATATGTTTATCCACTTTATAAGAACAGATGGGTTATAATAACTTCAATTACTTGCTATAAATTAGGCCTTGTCATCAGTTCCCAGGAACTGTTTCAAGTACCGCTGTAGATTGCTTAATAAAAAAAATAAATGTTCGAAAGTATTCAACAAGCCATTCAACTACTGAAAGCTTGTTGAACTTAAATTCACCCCTAACTATTATCTCAAACGCTTGATACAGAATATTTTCGTTAGGTGTTCGAAAGAACGAAAGTGATTCTGCTACATTTTTTGGAATTGGAATTAGAAAGCGTAAAACTCGTCAACGCAAATAATGGCATCACTGTAGAACCTGAAGATAATGGTATTTTGAAAAGAGACGGTATGCTGAAATTGTCTTTCAAGAATCCGGTAACTGTTGGTGCATATCGCCTCAAAATCAAATATGAAGGTGTTATTACGAACGAATCATCAGGCATTTTCCATACCAGATATTACAACGATGTAGAACAAGCTGAAAAAATCGCCGTATTCACTCATTTCGAACCCAATTTTGCGAGAAGATGCTTTCCTTGTTGGGACGAGCCCAGTTTCAAAGCAACGTTCAAAATTAACGTGACAATACCAAAAGAATATACAGCACTATCTAATATGCCCATTGAAAGTGTTGAAAAACTGGGAAAACTAAGGAAATATCACTTCGAGAAAACTCTTCCAATGTGCACTTATTTGATTGCACTGGCTATCGGAGAATTTGGATATATCGAATCGCGAACTAATGATGGCATAACAGTTAGGGTCATCGCAACAGGTGGTAAGGAGGAACAGGGTAGATTCGCCTTGGAAATGGCTGCCAAGGCGTTGAAATTTTATACAGAATATTTCAAGACTCCATACACTCTGCCAAAATTAGATTTGGTTGCTGTACCCGATTATAAATCCGATGCAATGGAGCACTGGGGCCTCATTACATTCAGGTAAAAAAATAATGTATTTACCTTCAACACCACCACAAGTTATAAAAACTTAGATTTTGTGTTAGTAGCTCTGATCACGGCCTTCTAAAGACATGGCCGGGCGCCTTGAGCGGCAACGCCGCAAAACACCAATGTAGGGAGGTATACTGCTTACGATGCTTAGCGTGAAAGATACGATATTTCGAACGTATTATTTAATTTTCTGATGTTGATAAATGTGTTTTCCGATGAATATCTGAAAAAAGGGTGGAAGTATGCCCTACTCAGTCAATAAATTGAATATAAATGAAAAACAAAATTGAAATGAAAGCGAATTGGCTGATGTTTTATTCAATTTATTTTCCAGCAAGAACCACGGGGAGGTGTAGGGCCATCTCTCGCCAAATTATTCTTATCCGATAAAAATGCTTCTAATGAAGTCTGATGTAGATTTACTTGTATTTTCATTAGAAACATTTTTATAACGGGAAAGTAAATTGGTAACTTGAGACCATCGGATGAGAATCAAATCAGAAGGAAGTATCCATTTTAAGTCATTAGCGGAAATTTGAACATTTTTATGAAATATTTTAATCTGGCGACTTTCATTCATCTCTAAAGAACTTTCAACAGTTAATGATTTTTCAAAATTTAGAATATAAAAATAAATTGCGTTATCGCATGTTTTAATTTCCCATCCAGATAGGTACCTATATCAATTTTGGCCGAATAATTTTCGAGTAAATCTTTGAAATCTTTAATCAAATCGGAACTCAAAAAAGCTTCTACTTCATTATTATTTCTATTAAAAATTGCTTCCCTTCTACACTGAGGATCGGTCCTTTTTATTTGATTTTGTTTCGAAAGGTATGAGGGTAAATTTGGGATAGCGTCTTCTTTCAATTTCGGGAATCTTAAAGAGAGTAATTTAATGGTTCCATCTACTTGCAAATGTTTATCGAATTTAATTATATCTTCGGAATCAAAATGTTTCTCGCAAACAAAACTATAATTAGTTTGAATGAAATTTCGCAGTATGGGCGGTATGGCCCTCATCCATAAAAGCTTACGCTGTTCATCTTTCGGAAAACTAAAACAACTAAAATATCCTTCATTCTTTGTAGACGGATAATTACTTCTACAGGATGGAATACAACACGTTTTGACCATTTTTCGAAGCAGATGATCTCAAGTCCAAGTTGAATTTATAGGTTAGATATCAGGCTTACAAAAAGACCAATTATTCTCTGCTATTCCAAGAAGAATTCACTAACACCAATATCACAAACACTTTCACTGTACACAGCACTCGAACAATCGCAATAATTGGTAGCAATAATTCACTTATTTTTTCACAAAAATGACCGGAATGAACACTAAACTAAGCGCGGATGCTACAAAAACGCCACTAGACGCTTGTTTACGTCCGTATATGTCGGGTGACTATACCCCAGTACATTGTTGCCGCACTTCGCAACAGCCAGGCCCTTTGTCTTTAGATGGCCGTGCTCTGAGTGAGGAATCAAACAACTTGCGAACTTGCTCCACTTAACCCAAATTCTTTTTATTAAGTGTTCAATTCTCGAAGTAGAAATATTTTATAAATATTTTTATATTATATAAATATTTTCACTAAGTATTTCGCTTATTTCAAAATAAAATTTGAATAACCAAACATATGCCATAAATACAAACTCGAATACGCTGCAGCCTACCAAGCCTGAAGAAAGTCCTCAGAAATAAAGAAAACTCTTATATATTTTCAGAGACATAAATTTATTGATCGATCCAGCATCAGCTACTAATTTGACGATGAGATGGATATCGTTGATAGTCAGTCACGAGGTGGCTCATCAATGGCTTGGTAATCTAGTAACTGTCGACTGGTGGTCTAGTATATGGCTACAAGAAGCTTGTGCTCATTTCGCTGAAAATATGTGCGTGAACTACTATTTCCCTAACTTCCAAATATGGCAGCACTTCGTCTTGGAGTTTTTTCAAACAGCTCTTGAGTTGGACCAATCAAATGATACTCACCCTGTTGAGACTATCATAAAGAACCCCGAACATCTTAACGACTTGTACGACGGAATAAGTTTTAATAAAGGATCAGCTATAGTCAGGATGTTGCATCGCTACGTTGGAGATGATAGTTTCAGAAAGAGCATATGGTCGCTTTTGAACACCCACGTACACAAAAATATTTTACCTACAGACTTTTACCAAGCCTTGGGAGATGCTTCGAAAAAACCAGTGGAAAGCGTGATGTCGACTTGGGTAAAACAGGTAATTTGCTGCAGAATAGAAGTATATTTTCATCCAACGGGTGCTCAAAATAAGGCAGTAGTTCTCTGCGTAATACATAGGTTATATCTTGTGTACAGGCTGTTTCATCTCAGACGAGCCACCCCGTATATTTCTTATCCCATAGTGATTGGAAAAATTTCTCAAAATATTTCGAATGATTTTATTTGGGGAACACCTTTTTATGGTAAATTTGAGACTTGAACGAGCAATCCCCTAAGAGGGGGCGCTTCAACACTTAAAAATTGAATACGGCATAGAGATTCAGTGATACTTCATTTGAAAGGTCTTGGAATTTTTTTTACAACGGTGCATGAAAAACGTTATTTTGAACCGCTTTCGCCAAAAATCAATTTTTTTTTGCTCAAATGGGCCTCCTTGAATATTTTGTTTATTTTTACAATGTACAAGCTCATTTTTATTGAGCCTTTCCTCACAAACCCAAAAAAAGAATTGTTTTATCATGCTTACAACAAAAAAAATTGAATCTGAATTTTTAAAACAAATAATAATAATATGGTTTATCTTCTCCAATAACCTATTGAACACTATATCCATTATTCAACTTATATTGACCATATTCACCGTCGCCATATTGTTGTGCGACAATACCAACTACCCAGTGTTTCCAACGGAGATATATTGAGTTTATCAAAAATACTATCAGATTTTGAGTATCGTATGTGGTATGAGAGGTTATATAAAATTGGTGGTAAACTTTGGTTAAGTATTTTGTGATAAAATCCAGGAAATATGGGTAGATATCAGTATAGGGGAGGCCATGGTTGTTGTGTCAGTAGTTAATCGGCAATAAGGCATCTCATTCGGCAAGAAATAGATCTAAAAATAAAAAACTGACATCAAAATATTTCCATTTAAACTTTCGCGGTCCTAAGAAATTAGTGACTTTCGTTATTCGATGTTAGAACCCTGGGTAGTTGGTATTCATGGGCGTAGCCAGCTATGGGCAGGGGGGGCAGCTGCCCCCCCCCTGAAAGAAAAAATGAATTAAATTTGCCTATTTTTTTATCCCTAAATTTTCACATTTTGAAAGACCATGGAGGATGACCATGGTTTGCCCCCCCCCCTGTATAAATTTTGCCCCCCCCCTGTTATAAATCCTGGCTACGCCCTTGTTGGTATTGTCGCACAACAGTATGGCGACGGTGAATATGGTCAATATGGCGACGGTGAATATGGTCAATTGATCTGCAATCGCATCTATAAACCAACAGCGTGAATTATGATAACTCACCCCTACCTCACTCTAAAGCCGGCCATAGACATCGTTATTTTTCATCCGTTTATACCGCTGCGATACGAACCGTCTCGGCAAAAGCGCCAAAAACCGATGTGTGTGGCGAAGAACCGTCGGTACGCCTCGTCGGTAGAAATATCTGGCGATGCTTGATTTTTGTCACGACGGTTCATCGGTTGTCGTGCCATACCGACTGTGTGTGGGGATTTCGTCGAGAATCGGCGGTTATTTTCCATTAGCGTAGTACAAGTCCCATATTGACCGTTTTTTATTTCTTTTTTATTCAGCACCGAAACTGCGGCCGCCACTGCTAAGAGATGTTTCCTCTTCATGACGTGCTTATTCGCGAACGACAGCAAAATAACTGGTAAAATTTACCGAAATGTGTGGGCAAAACAGTTCTGTGATATAACTCGGCGGTTCGAACCGAGGCGAGGAAAACGGATGAAAAATAACGATGTCTATGGCCGGCTTTATACAAATAGGAAAAATGAAATTGCTTACGGAATAAATAAAAGTCGGATCGGATCGATCGGGAACTCTATTTCGGACATCAGGATAACGTTCTCGCCATCCATTTCTACATCTTTTAAAAGAATATCCAAAAATTGGAAAACGTGAATTCTTACCGTTTTTATGCGATTCTATTCGACCACAGAGCTTTTGATAACTGTTCTTTATTTTGAAAATGTGAATTAATTCCAATTTCACTGATGAATCGAAGATAAGTATAGTATTCAATTCGCAGTAATTGCCATCAAATTTTTTTAAGTTTGTGAAAAGGGCTTAATAAAAAGGGCTTGCACATTGTAAAAATAACCAAAATATTCAAGGTGGCCCATTTGAGCTAAAAATTGATTTTTGGTGAAAACGGTTAATCGAAATTACTTTTTTCATACACCGTTGTAAAGTGGCTTCCAAGAGTCCAAGACCTTCCAAATGGAGTATCACTAAATCCCTCTCCCGTATTCTGTTTTGAGGGGATGAAGCACCCCCTCTCAGGGGGTCGTTCATTCAAATATACGCCAAAAGATGTCCCCCTAACAAAATCATTCGATGTGTTTCGGGAAATTTTTCCAATCATAAGATAAGAAATATAGTGATGGAACACTCTGTATGTATTTCACCTAACATTTTGCCTACAACTACAGAAGGTATCGACGATTGATTGTTTCTAATTTCAGACGAATCAAACGTCGTGTTACAACACCCGACCGAGATAACTCTGAAGATGCTTACCGTAGTTGTAGATGAAGAGTTATGTGAAATTCATACTAGACCTTGGCTAGAAAACCCGTATATTTCAATTCTGTGGTCGAATCCAGCAATGAACACAATCTTTCCTTCAGAACTTTTGAATGATACCTGATTACTGCCTGCGATCAGACAAAAGTACATAGAATATAACCCATCAAAAATACTGACAATAACTTTTTAACATTCTTGAGAGCGGAAACACTTGATAGAGTCCTTTTTCAGAAATCTTCAAAAAAAAAAAGAATCTAGATTCCTAATTCGAATAGTTCACGAGTTGCTCTCAGTGAGCATCAAATTTGGTACATCCTGTTCAATAAATGTACTTTTGTTTACTGGGATGTACCTTAATGATGCAGTCAACAGTCCATCCAAGAATTATTGACATCTCGGGCGGCTTTGGAAAATCGAAATTAGGTTGGTAATGCCCGTTCAGTGATATTTTGCGTTGTAGAATTCAGGTTGGTGTTGGAAATAACACTAATATTTTGTTCGGTCATTAATACTGTTTCGAATAAATTTGGCAAATAATTGAGCAAGTGAGTAGAATGAGGCTGTTGAAGAGTGTACAGCTAATAAAGAAAGGCTTTCCATAGCACATATATAAAAGAAATAAGAGAAGATTAGTCGAAATATATGGGATGTTGCTGACATGAAATCCTTCATTATGAACATGATAAGGTCTGCCCAGATGAGGAAATAACAGTTGTGGTTGTTGAAACAACAGTAGGAATATTTACATTTCATATTTTGCACCTTCATTGTTCACAAATACAATGTCATACAAAATTCTTTATACTTATATTAAATAAATAAATTTGTTTCTGTCTTGATATATATTACAATTTTCCCAATCCATTCAGTTTGCAGGTAATCGTATGTGATAATTGGAAACATTTTCATGTTCAGATTGCCGTACTTTGAAAAAATACCATTTAATTTTCAGGTTATTTCTATATTTTTTATTGCTTTGATGAAAGCACAGAAAACTTTTAGTTACTTTTTTGTAACTAGAAATAAAGCTGCGACTGGACTTCCAAGGCTTGCTCTGATGTCAATAATTCTTGGATGGACTATATAAATATTATTGTTTATTCTCATACCTTTAGATTCCTGTCATTTTTTAGTCGTACTGACTCCTGATACGTTGGAAGTTTGGTGGTCGAATAGTGATCTGAGTCCTGACTATATTCTGGGTCCGCTAAAAAATATCTCTTTTTTCTAGTCCGGATTTCCTGTTATTCGAGTATTCATAGCTCCAGGTTGTGATTGTAAACAGAATAAAAGTGGCATTACAGTGAAACTTGTCCAAAACAAATTTGTTAGTAAAGAAGCAAAAGGAAAACCAGATAGTGAGACAGCGTTGTGGAAGATTCCGATTTCTCTGATTACTGCCAATAAGCCTAATGAAGAAATGAGTTTTCTGATGGATAGTCGAGAAATGAAAATATTTATTCCTGGAGTTGAACCTACCGACTGGATAAAGGTGGGTTCGCACATTTTGAGGCATTCAAAAATTGGAAAGCGATAGAGGAAATGTTACAGTTTCGCTTCTAAGAAAAAGGCCATGGGGTCCGAAGGGGGGGTGGGGGGGCACGGTGGACCATGCCCCCCCCTGAGATTTTGATGGCCTTAGCACAACACTCTCAATATAACTTTCTTAATCCAGAGGGCAAGGAAAAATGGCCCTCGCTGAGAAAAATTTCTGTGGGCGCCTGTAGTGTCCTACTCCACCACACTTGCACCCTCGCTCATTGAATATTAAATAAAACACCGATATACTGTATACAGGGTCCTGCAATAGTGCGTTAGGCTTTCATAGCTGCCAAACCAGTCGTTTTAGAAATTTAGTTGAAGAGCATTTCCTTTGTAATTTCAATTCTGCATCTCAGGAAATTATTTTCTAATATAGGTACAGGGTGTTCCCAAATCATTCATTGAACAAATGAGTGATTTTTTCAAATGGAACACCCCATATATTTTCGCATATTTTGAATGCTCTTCAATACCTCTATCATGACGCAAAATATTTCCAACGGTACGGATCTTATTCAGAAAAAACTGCAAAATTTCTACGGAACAGTAGTAGGTACCGATTTCCAGAAGCGATAGAAACATGAATTTGATCAGAATTTCTTTTAACTTAAGAATTTGCCTAGTCATCGTTCCTAAATGATCAACCTTTTTTACACAGGGTGTCCGTTATCACTGTCCAAATATGAAGAATTTCAAATTGTTTTTTCTCGATTTTTTCAAATGTAGCAACCTGTATTTTTTTCCATGATGATGAACACAGTTTAAAACCTTACATTTTTTCAGCAGTAACCTTAGGATTATTTTCACTCCTGTGTCCAGCAGACACGAAAAATGACATTTCTACCAAAAATTTCAGGAATAATGAACATAATAACTAACGGATATTTTAAATGAGTCACACAATGAAACCAAACTGAATGACCCATTTTTGAAAAACTTTAAAACCCTTCCAAAATCATAATCCTTGAAGTTCAACATGAAAATGATAATGTTTGTCCGAATAAGTAACACATACATAGGTATTATTGGTACCATGTGCAGTATTCTAACGATTACAGAGTTTTATCGGCATCCAAAAAAATTATTATTCATGAAATGGTTCATATAATTTTCATGTCGCAGCAGTGCCACAGAAACTGTTATGAAGTACATCGTTTATTATTATTGATCAAAATATTGTTATTCAGAGCTCAAAGTTATTTCCGAATACAATAAATTGATATGCCACATAAACTGTTCATTAGCCAGTAGATCCTATGCTGTCGAATATCCCGAAAGAAGACATCCACATGAATCGAGTTTTCGGAGGCGTTTAGACAGATCTGTAGAGACAGGAGATGTCAAGTATGAAAAAGAAGAGAGGATAAAATCTGCCACTAACGAGGACAAGGAACTCGAAGGCTTTACTGCATGTAACTGAAAATCCACACACAAGCCAAAGGGAGCTTGGTGTAGCCTGTAGTATAAGTGAGCGTTCAGTTCAAAAAATCCTCAAAAAAAAATAAGTATCATGCCTATCACATTCAGATGCATCAGGCGCTTACCGATAGCGATTTTGAAAACCGTCTGAATTTCTGTAACTGGGCAAGTTTTCAAATTGAACAGAACCCTACATTTTTTTAATTTGTTTTATTCAGTGATGAGGCAACCTTCCACAATTCCGGAGCCGTCAATTTTCATTATTACTCTGTAGAAAATCCAGGAATTATAAGGGAAATAGACAATCAACACAGGTGGTCATTGAATGTCTGGGGAGCAGTAATCGGCAATCATGTGAAAGGCCCTCATTTTTTCGAAGGAAATTTAGATGGAGCTGCATATTTTACTTTCATTCAGAACATTCTTCCCGAAATGTTAGCAGTGTTACCTACGAAAATACGAAATGAAATATGGTTTCAGCATGATGGAGCAGTGAAGCACCCGCTCATTATTCTCGTCCTGTGAGAGATTTACTGGACCAACAGCATGTGCGTACCCAGGAAGCCCTAGGGGAGGGGGCAGCCTAGAGCTTAAAAATCCCTTAAAAACTCATGAAATAATAGCATAATATACGAAAATCAATTCATTATTTCTATTCTGATTTTTTTTGCCCCCCCCTAGCTCAAAGGCTGGGTACGCCCTTGACCAACAGTTTTCAAATAGATGGATTGGTAGGGGCGGACCGACAAGATGGCCTGCTAGATCGACGGATCTCACCAAAATAGATTTTTTTTTTGTGGGGATACATAAAGGGAATCGTGTATGATGAAGTTCCAATAACAGCTTCCAATATGCGAGAGAGGATTGTGACTGCTTTCCGAAGCATTACTCCAGTCATGCTGACGAGGGTTAGTGGGACATTCAACGATAGGATCGCTTAGTATTCCAGAGAAGGCGGACGACACTTTGAACATCTCTTGGATCATTGACACAATTTTTCTTTTTTCTTTTTCAACGCCCGTTTGTTTTTATATCCAATATTTGAATGAAATTTTCCGTTCTGATTTCATGTTTCGTACCTGCTGGACGCATGAGTGAAAAAAGCCCTTTGGTTACTTCTGAAAAAATGTAAGGTTTTAAACTGTGTACATCATCATGAAAAAAAATACAGGGTGTTACATCAGTTTCAGCATTGAATGAACTGTGTAGTTTATTTTATATACCTTAATTGACTTCCTAAAAAATGAATTGTCTTTTTATAATTTTTCATACTTATTTTCACTAATTCCAAGTAATATGAAAATGCTACGCATTTTAATATTTTCAATAATTTATTTGCATTAATTACGAATCTTCAATCCTCAAATATATTTATAGTACAAAATAATTTCACATTTCTATAAACCGCTCCCTTACTAATATTGTAAGAATTCACTCGTAATTTCATTTCCATTCTTCAAAGTCAATAACTCCACGCCACTGGATTTTTCAAAGTTAGATTCTGCAATGTTGCCACATAAATGTGAAATGATCTTAGGCCATAAAAAGAGGAGACACAGCATCTCATTCATAAATTCGGGAATTGATGAAGCCAAAATTCAGTCAGACTTCAATGAGTGGGACGAAGATAGCATAAAGGATAGCAATATCATTTTACATTTATGTGGCAACATTGCAGAATCTAACTTTGAAAAATCCAGTGGCGTGGAGTTATTGATTTTGAAGAATGGAAATAAAATAACGAGTTAATAATCTTTTTATGGCGAATTCTTTCAATATTGGTACGAGGGCGGTTTATAGAAATGTGAAATTATTTTGTACTATAAAAATATTCGAAGATTCGTAATTGATGCAAATGAATTATTGAAATGCGTAGCTTTTTCATATTACTTGGAATTAGTGAAAATAAGTATGAAAAATTATACAAAAACAATTGATTCTTTAGGAAGTCAATTAAGGTATATAAAATAGACTACACGATTCATTGAATGCTGAAACTGACCACAAAAATGTGTAAATTCATGTGAAGGAATCAGATTTTCCTCTTCACGAGATTTTATAATAAATTGAGGTATTTTATCATGTTATTACAAGTATGATAAGTAATGGCTGCAAAAAGCATCAGACCGAGTCATCAATATTTGAGATGAAAATCTACGGGGCGGCGAATTGCCGAGCGTACATTATATGCCTATGAACGGCGTTCAGTATGAAAAAAGCAACAATAATTCATGCCTCCTTTATTTATTCACAAAATCTAGCATAATTCCTTGAAGAAAATGGACCTCATTTATTCATCCACTATCCACATCATGAAGAAGAACATAATACAATCATAAAACCATAGTAAATCTGCTGAATGCGATATTAAAATAAACATTGATATTGAAAACAGGTCCATTTGTTGTTAACGGCTCCTCTCAAAGCCATATTACATTGAATAGTCATAGTTCTATTTGGAAGGCAGAATCCAAGTTGGTACCAACTACCAATATTAACATATCCTGAGAATCTTGTACCAGTACCGGGGATATGAAACTTCTTCTTGTCTTTGGACCAGAGCAGTCAATGCTTCTTTTATGATACCTGGACTTCCATCCACAGATCTATCTATACTTTGAGATAGTTTCTAAAAGGGGAGGGTTGTTGATGAATGTTTTTCTCACAGAATTGTATTCTTGGGGAAAAAAAGAGGCCAATGTTAATGCAAAGGCTTTCAATCATGGGTTGTACGTTGTACTCCTGATTGCTTGGATCTTTTAACATTCTTTGAAATGAATCTCTTGCAACTCCTGAATTAATGAATGCCTGAAAAGAAGAGAAGATTTTTTGATATGATCATGACTTAGTTGTCAGAGTTAATGGAATTTAAGAGATTTGAGATGAAATATTCACCTTATTCTTCTAATTTTAGAAGAAGATGGTGCCTCAGTGAAACGGGAAGATGAACCTCAGTTCTCCACTGGCTCAATTCTTTCAACCCTGCAAAACAGATTACACCAGATATAATTAATCACTAATGCAACAAAAATTACAACCATTCCACCTGCCAGTAGGAGAACAGGTACTGGGAAGAGACTTATCAATTTATCGAATTTATCATATGTGAGATGCTTATATCTGATCCATCCCTCTGTTGAGTTTCCAGAGTACCGGCACAATGATGATTTTTTTGGTGAAATGGCTAATATTTGATTTCAATATTTTGGTTCTTTCTCTGGAAATTCCCAGAAACTTACCTCAAGGACGAAAGTTCGAAGATTGGTTTGGCAAGAAGGGGATTGGCATCATTTTTGAGATATCTGGTACCATTCACTCGAATAACTAAATCTTTTAGCTCAAAGTGTTGGAAACATACAAATAGTTTCTGAGAAAGATCATCAAGTAATATTCAGAATTGAGAACCAGATGTTCCTCTTCTCAATATCAGAATGGAATCTGAAAAGTGAAATTCTAAAAATCTACGCCTCTGATACTAAGTATGAAAAGATTAGAACATATATACCGTAGAGCGGTGTGACTTTGCACCACTTTTTAGAGTATTCTTGATGTAACTTTCTCGTTTTTCTGTAAAATGAGTTGTGTTTGAATTATGTTTAATTTCAACAATCTAGCTATCGATTGCTGTTACTAGAAACGCAAGAAAAAGTGCGCAACTTTTTTTCCATTTTAAAAATTTGGCAAAGTCACCCGCACATCGGTGCGAATTTGCCCCTTTCATCAAAATGCGTTTGTAGGCAATTTAATCAAGTGCAGGTGGTTTTAACTTTTTTGAAGGTTAACTAGCTAGGTACTACTCGCGAATAAAACAACAAATTATAAGAAAATAATAGTATATTATTTCATTAGGAGGAGAAGTGTAACTTTTCGTGGCGAGCTTGAGTTTATTGAGATAATTGAAAGCGAGCCACGAAAAGTCACTTCTTCTCCGAATGAAATATGCTATTTTATTTCCAAACGTTTTCAAATTCATGAAATTTGTACATTTAATGTAACTTCATCAAATAAAAATGACGTTTGTATTGGAAGTTTTTTTATTCTATGCATCTATGTTCATAGTAACCAAGTAAACTTTTTCGTAGCAACACTTTTCCTGCCGCCGCGCCGGAGGGAAAAGTAAATATTTCTCCGCCTAGGCGGAGAAATAGAACTTTTCGATGATCCTGTCAGTCGAGAACTGATGTTGTTATCGTACGTTTGGAAATAAAATCTATTATTCTTCATAAAATACATAAAATCAGTCTCTTTGTAAATGAACAATCTATAATAATAATAATAATAACTCATTTTTCAAAACCGCAGAAAGGTTTTTTCCTCTTCCAGACGTAGATGGTTTGTCTGCATAAATCTGCAAATTTTGTTATTTGGCAAAGTCCCCCTCCCAAGTGCAACAATAGAATAATTTCCTCAAATTTCGAGACCCGCCCAACCAAATGCTCTCAGTTTTTTTATACGCGACCTAAATACATGTGAAATAAGCTGCTGAATTCATTTTTTGTACCATTTGTCATGTTTTCTACAAAACCCTTAGTATTTCGCATTTAAAAACACGTTAAAACTTACCTGCTCACACAACACAGCATAGCACACCATTCGAATCCAAGCCAAAGGACTGCGACTGTTGAAACAATTGGGGATATAGTGTCTCTTAGGTTCCGATTCGTGCTGTCGTTGAGAAGTTACCGACTTCGACAAAATAAAATGAAACATAAAACATTAGGTAGTTTGGCAAAGTCACCTTCGTTGGCAAAGCCACACCGCTCTACCGTACCTGTGCAAATTCAAGTTAGGATTCAAATAGTCCAATTTACCACACACAAGACACTTACGAACCATTTTCTTATCGTATTTAGCTGGAGATATTCAAAATAAATCCAAATAAAGATGGCGGCACGTAATTAATGAATGAACTGGACATAGATTCAAAAAACCGTATTGCCAAACGTTTTTATACATTAATATGGAGCAAAAACATCGATCCGTTTCGCGAACATTTACATATACTTAAGTTGTTGATGACTAGAATCACAGAGTGTAATATTAATTTTTGAATCTGCATTTTATCTTTGTGACTACGATATTGAAAAGCGTAACATCATTTGCACCTAATTTCAGCTGAACCCAGGGTCAATTGGATACTATCGTGTCCAATACTCTCCGGAATTGTTGAAAAGATTCCATCCAGCTATTCGTAATAAAGAACTCAGTATGATAGACAGAATAGCTATTGTAACTGATCTATTCCACATGGTTCAATATGGATATACCAGCACTTCCTGCCTTTTGAACATACTGACAGCTTTCGAAAACGAGAGTGAATTCCTGGTTTGGTCTACCATATGTCGAATTTTGAACAAACTTGCAATATTAATCAGTCATACAACTTGTGAGGATGAATTTAAAAGAGTAAGATAATTATTACCTATTAAATTTTTCGAATAGTCTACCATCGATACCACATAATATGAATTATTCCCGATAGAAACCAAGTTCTCAAAACAAACTGAAATGCGAAATAATTGAGGTGAAACCGAACCTTCCCTTTTTCTTAAGGCTAATTAATTTTCAGTTCCAATCGAAGCTTTTAGAAAAAGTATCCACCGCTTTGGGTTGGACGAAAAAAACAGAAGACAATAGATTCGATCATCTCGTGAGGAAAATGGTACTCGGTCAAATGTCCTGGCTAGATGATGAAAAGATGATCAATGAAGCTAGAAAAAATGTTGCAGAGAATCTACCCGAAGATTTGAAAGTGTTTTGCTACCGATCGATCATTAGATCTGGTGGTGAGAAGGAATTTGAATCACTCATGAAGCTGTATAAAACTGTTGATACATATGAAGAGAGAAAGAGCATATTGTATGCCTTATGTAGTGCCAAAAACGATAAACTTCTAAGAAAAGTTCTAACGTTCGCTCTGTCGGTAAGTACCTACCATAATTTCATAATCTATATTTCTACCATCATGGGATAGTTGTATAATATATTCAGAATATTTCAATTCAGACCGTGCGGCCCTAGAATCTGTCCCCGTCCAGTTTATTACAGTGCGATTTGTTTATGGTCTACGTCTACCTCACTTTGCGTGAGTCAAAGTTTCAGATCTTCACAAGATTAGCAGCAAATGTTCAAACCACCAAACGAGTCTTTCGTCGGTTCTTCTTCTAACAACCCTAAAACTCCTAAAAGTGTAGACTAAAATTCATTTTGAGTTCGGCTACATCACTATACCTACTGTCATATCATCTACTGGAGTTTCGTTGATTTCAAATATTTTCAGAGAAAGAAATCAAATGGTGTTGAATCTGATGATCTGAGTGGTCATCCTCTAGGTCTCAGGAAAGTTTTCATTCAGAAAAGCTCTCGAACTTATGAGGTGGAGCACCATCTTTTGGAAATATGATATCCTGTTGTAGGAAGAATTAGTGAGAGAAAAAATGATTATCGTTTCTGTGAGATTTTTCGTAAATTCTTCTGAATATCCCGAGGAAATGCATGGCAGACTGATGCAGTAGGTCAATATATAAAAGGGCTTCAATCCACATTTTTCTAGGAAATAACTAGGTATGCATTCCTCAGTAATGCTGATGATTCACATCACTCCAGTATCGCACATGATGATGAACAAGTCCATGCTGAGGGAAGATAAGGATGTATCAAAAAACTAACATGCTGTAGGTTCATTTTCCCGTGTCATATTCATCAAATTTTCACAGAATTTCCCTTGTCTGTGCCTGGATCATTTTCTGGAATTTCCAGGATTCGCTTCACCTCTAAATTGTAAATTTTGTATTATGAGAGATTTTTGTGAAAATTCCACACCTGTAATTTTGAACCAATCAAAATAAAGTAACTGACCAATAAACTACAACACCCAGAACCAGAAGGGGCAGTTTTAATTTTGATTTTTTTTTGTGAAACAAATGGTAGAGCAGCAAGGAGTAAATGATTGAATTTGGAGAAAAAAATAGTGTAAACATGTAAACATTTTTTGTTACTTATTAAATATTGTAGTCGTTTTTTGCAATTTTTTAAAGGATCCCGCACTTTCCTTATGGGAAATGGCGTCTCGTCAAATGTTCAAATATTTTGTTATAATGTAGTACTCGATCTACTGATCAAAAGTGTCCATGGCCCCAACTCAATCCTATGACTAGTTTTTGAGATACAGAGCGTTGAAGTTGAGAATACTGAATAACCCACTTTTACTTCGCGCGTATCTCGGAACAGAATCGAATGAACTTCAATTTTCCTCGAGAAACATTTCATTTCATCCCCAGGGAGCAACCATATAGACTATAGAGGAATATGAACGAAAATCGTTACGAATACAAGGTTTATCCATGATTGAATGCATGCCCAATTTTGAAAGTATAAATTAAGTTAGTTCGCAAAATGAACTTTTTCACTAGATATGTTGTTGTTAGGTACATCGAAAAAACCTAAAATACCCAGAATTCACACTTGGTGGTCTATAATTATAGAAACTATTCACAATGAGGGTTAAGTGGATACCCTGTATTTATGGGTTGATTCAAGATGTTTGTTTGATTTTTTCAGAACATATCACCATGAACTTCAAACAATACAGGGTGATTCAGTCATGAAATGAACTGTGAACCTCATGAAAATACCCAAAAAACACAGTTTTTTCATCACCCTCTATTTCAAGATTAACTCCGTTGAGGTGGGAGTTTTCTTTCACCACTGTACTTGATATAAAAACATCAATACGGCTGAGAGTTTTTATCCACTTCCTATGACCAGATTTGTTTTATGCTTTGGTAAAAATCCAGATTTGCGCTTGTGCGGCGATATTGTGAATAAAAATATTTTTTAATTCTGTCTCTCTCCGACACATCGTATTAAGTCGTGAAACGTATGTCATTCTTAACTTCTTATCTTAACTTCTGTTTCGATCATAACCTCACAATTTCATGTGGAATGTTTCAATCGCTTTATTCCGTTTTCTTCAAGTCCTAAAATATCATTGCTAACCCGTATTCATATTCTAAAATTTAACTAAAAGTATTTAAGTGACATATTTTCATTCTCGATATCTATTTTCTTGTTGTCTTTCAGAATAAACATAACCTCAACATTTCTCGCAAGTTTTGAATTTCCAGTAGACGCAAGCGTACAACTCAATCCTTACCAAAGATTTGGCTTCACTTTTTAACTGTGAAAAGCAGGGGTATATCCATATTAATGTTATTAGATATATGATGAATGCCCATCATAATATTCAGGGTATCGTAGGGAATTGGACTAATTAAAACTCAATTTATAACTTCGTCAACGTTTCGGAACCGATGGTTCCTTTTTCAAGACTGCAAAAATTTTTTTATTTTAGAATTGAGTTTGCCCATCATAATATTTGAAGAATGTCAAGTTCTCTTTGAAAAGGCAATAATATCCAAACGGAAATTTGCATTAATAATCACTTTGACACATGAATGAAACCCAAGGGCGGTCTCCTAGGCTGATTTCCTGGGGGGGGGGGGGTCCTATGTGTATGTATCCGTACTGAGTGATTATACAGGGTGTCCCAAGTTCGAGTGGCTATTAGACTTTTCTGGAGAACTGGACATATTTGAAATCTGAAAATTGGGATTATGATTCAACGCAATCGTAAAGAAATAGGGTTCTAATTTGAAAAATAGAAGTTATGGCCAATTTTCGATCATAGTTTTAGACACAAAATTTGAAACACCCTGTGAGGTATTTGTCAAGGAGTAGAAACTGTTTGTGTTTGTTGTTGTGATTGTGGTATTCAACACCACATATAATAAATAGGTTCAATGAAATCTACGACATACAGGGTGTGTCAGCAAGGCGTACGGCTAAAATAGCATGGTTATAAGGTTGACAAGAATCAACAAAATAAAAATGATTTTACATATACAGGGTGCGTCAAATGGAAGACCCTATATTTTTCTCTTTCATGAAATTTGTTTTTGAAATGTCTACACTTTTTACAAAGTATGTCCCATACTTGAACTGCTCTTTTTTGGGATATTTCACATTCTTTGAAAAAAAGATGCCAATGAAAGCGCATTATTCAAAATTCTGTGTGATCGCATGAACTGAATTGAATTTTTCTCTTTTCTCCACATAACCAACACGAAAATTAAATTACTCTCGAGTTTTACAAATAAATAAAATAAATTATTATTACCGAATTCATGTAAACTTATACAATGAATTTTTCAAAATTATATTGTGATCAGAAAACCATCACACAAAACAAATGTTGAAAATATTTTATCGAGGTTGTTGAAAATAGATCTCAATATCTGACTGCAACTTGCAACGCTTCATCCTTCAATGCCGGTTGCTTCTTTTGCTACTCCACTTCATTCTTCAATAATTTCTCTGTCAAATCTGCTATAGCAATTCTCTTCTCAGGTAGAAAATTGTACAGAAACCGACAAAATCATCAAACATAGCCATGTTGCCAGATTCACCATTCCTTAACACGTGCTTTACTGAGTCGTTGGTAGTGAGAGTGCGGTGCAAGCTATGATGCGCAAAGGCGAGGATAAGACCAACTTAAAGTTAAGGCACTCCTTAACAAAGTCTGTCCTAGGCATAAAACGGTGCAAGTGGGCATTAGTGTCCTCCAAGATTAAATAAAGGAAAATTTGTTGTGGGAATAGGACAATTTAGAATATGTCATATTCAATACATATATTTGGCGACGTTTCGCAAATTCATATTTGCTTCCTCAGGCCTCAATACGTTAAAGGTGACAATTTCCAACTATATAAAATAAACATATAAATAAACGAGTTAAAACAAGCGAAACGTCGCCAAATATATGTATTGAATAATCTGACATATTCTAAATTGTCCTATTCCCACAACAAATTTTCCTTTATTTTGAACAATATCATAATCCCAATTTTCAGATTTCAAATATGTCCAGTTCTTCAGAAACGTCTAATAGGCACTCGAACTTGGGGCACCCTGTATAAAAACACAAAGCCATATTCCATGATCTGTGACTTGATTCATAATTCATATCACTTAAGGATTTTTCCATTCCGCTGTTCTCTTTATTTATTTTATGTTGATCTTATTTCATATTTCAATGCCTTAGTCATAACTCTGTTATTTTTTTCGAAGTTTATACCTATAACTCCAGAATGTTTTATATAGTAGTAGTAACTGTGTTTTATTGTAGCAATACAAATGGCCATCGACCAAGGGTCCTTCAGCCTGTTTTATATATTTGTGTTGTTTATTTTTTTCTGTTAATTCCATATCATTATAATATTATTTCAAAGCCGAAGTCATATAGCCCTGCGATTTTTTCTCAAGGATGATATAACTTTTTTTTTGTTAGTTTTTTCATGAATAAAATTAAAAAAATCGAATTAGTTGTAGTGCTCTGGGGGGGCGGGGGTAATTACCCCCTATACCCGTCCCCGTAGGACCGCCCTTGATGAAACTGCATAATTTGAAATATTCAACTAAAGATATAAGTGAGTAGATTGTGAGATTTCAGTTAAAAGGTATTATCATTCACAAATTCAACAAATACCTACTTAGTTTCTCGCACTAGTGCGGGGAAAGAGGTGATACTTTCCGAATAGAAAACAATGCGGGAAAGTAGTTACTTAGGCTCGGTTCTAGAAAAAAAGTTACTTCTCTGGAAATCCCTGTTTCCTTGATTTCGCGATCTCTCCAGAGATGGAATAACATATGACGTAGTTTTCGCATCTCTACAGAATTCCTCTTGGAAATACTCGTTGCCTACCTGTCACACAGAACAATTACCTATATGTCAATTACCAATTATGTGCAAATTGGGCTTCAGTGATTTCTGCAAATATATGTATTCAACAAACAGCAATTCAAAAACATTTTGAGTGTAGAGAAAAGACGAAAATTGACAACGCACGATTGAAAGTACTCGTCAAAATCCTTGGCTTTTCGGCAAAGAGTCGTTGTTCCACACGCTTGAAATGTTTACCTGCTTTTTGATCTGGTTATAGCATTCCATGTTAATATAGATTGACTGTAATGCACTAACATTGAATAAGTTTATTTTTGTAACGACAACGACAAAAAATTTTGGGGTCCAAAGCAGGAGTAAATCTGAACGGTCAGTGGTCACTGGCTACCACACTATTATTGCCTTGTTCTCAGAAAGTCAATCATAAAATTTTAATTTTTGACCTGATATGACTGTTCATTATTTTTTTCAGAATGAATTCTCCACAGAAGAAACTGTGCTAATAGTGATGACCATAACATCAACAAAAACAGGACGAGATCTTTTATGGGACTTCTATCGCACCCACTGGCGTGATGTACTGAGTAAGGTGAACAACAAAGAGTATTTGGCGAAAATGATAGAAGACATAACCGAGAAATACGCTATCGAACCTATGGCGTTAGAAATAGAAAACTTTTTCAATAAACAATTACCTTGTAATGAAGAAAGGTTTAGAACTGCTCTAGAAAAGTTGAGGAATAATGCAATGTGGTTGGAAAGAGATTCTGAAACTATCAAACAATTTTTATCACCCTATCAAAACTAATTTTAGAAATGAAGCAAATATACCATTTATAATCCTATCGAAGTTTGATTCCCTCTTATACTGCGATACTTCTAATCATTTTATTGTGTACATAATACTAAAAAATCATTCACATTAAATGTTCGAATTGAGCTGCATTCGCTTCCATACAATAAAAAAAAACTGAATTCGTGCGTTTTGTGAATCCTCTCGTGTTGATCACATTTGTTTTCAATCTTTACTTTGAGATTACTGCTTCTTATCCAATGAAGAATAACTTATATTTTCAATTATTGTTAGTATTGATTTGAAGAGTGAAACTCTAGTTGAAAATGGAGTGAATCGATTTGTACCACTCAAATCGACTCGCCACTAATTTATTATCTTTAGTAGAAATCTTCAGAAAACTGATTCAGCTAACAATTGAAACAACTGATCAGAAAGAGTCGCAATAATGCAACTGCGATTTGGAAAAGACAATATTGGAAAGTATTGGACAAGTCAATTTCATAAATACTGCAAAAATATGAAATATGTAAGAACTTACAAATCACAATTATTGTTATCATCACAACACTGGTAAAACAATATTCTATAAATTATGACACACGAATATAAATATCAAAGCATCGTCACAAGAATAGAACAGTTTATTAAAAAGTTAAAAATCTATATATATAAAAGAAAGATGTTGGTTACACCATTTATAACTCGAGATCGGATGGACTGTTTGTTATGAAACTTCATATATGGATTCGTCTGAGGTCTGGTTGTGATAAAATACAATAAAACTTGGGAAATATCGATGAAAATTTTGCTTTTACAGGAAATGCTTTTCCTTCTTTAGAGTAAGGCCTCTAGATGACGCTACAGTTACAGTAACGCTACAGCTTATTCGTAGGTACTTCTCGCCGACTTGGCGTTCTTACGACTTCAGATGGCGCTATTCACACATTATGACTTATTATTGATGAGTTATTATTATCAGTTGTTTTTACAGTTTTGCTTATTAATAACGACGTTAGCAAACATTTTCCTGTCCATGAATTTTAGTTATTACAATAAAACTGAAGTGAAAAGTAATAAAATCGAATATTTGGCAAAGAAGAATTCTGTGATATCTGTCATTGATATCTGCGCTGTTGACCAAAACAAACTATTTTGGCGTAGGAGTACAGATCTCTTTAGATTCCGTTGAGATATCTCAGTTCTCTTAAAAAGTTTCGTTCTTACGACTTCAGATGGCGCTATTCACACATTATGACTACAGTGATTATGACTTATTATTATCAGTTATTTTTACTGTTTTACTTATTAATAACGTTACTACACCAAAACTGGAGTGAAAAGTGGTAAAATCAAATCAAGAATTCTGAGATACCTGCCACACTTATATCTGTGTTCTGTGTTCTTCTTCTGGATTCTGTGTTGCCATCGTTTTGTCAAGGACGCAAAGTTTGGTTAAGTGAAAACCGTTAAGTGAGTGAATTTCAATTCGAATTTTCAGTGTCTTTGGTGTTTGTATTTGCATTTGTAAACCTAAAGTGGATCAGTGGTAATTGATCATTGGAACTATCGTGGACATATGTAAGTATTGAATGCTTCTTTCCCACATTTTGATTTGTAACAATTTGTTTTATTCTCCAGTGTTATTTGTAAACCTAAAGTGGATCAGTGGTAATTGATCATTGGAACTATCGTGATCTATATTTGCATTCGTGGACATATGTAAGTATTGAATGCTTCTTTCCCCCATTTTGATTTGTAACAATTTGTTTTATTCTTCAGTGTTATTTGTAAACCTAAAGTGGATCAGTGGTAATTGATCATTGGAACTATCGTGATCTATATTTGCATTCGTGGACATATATAAGTATTGAATGCTTCTTTCCCCCATTTTGATTTGTAACAATTTGTTTTATTCTCCAGTGTTATTTACAATGCCACGTACCAGAAGATCTGATACATCACGAAGAAGCCGTAATGCAACTAGGCTTCGGAATATTTCGAGTCAATCCTCTGTAGAGGATCAAGAAAGAGCACGGGAGCAGCGCCGTTTAAGTATGGCCCGACTTCGTTCTTCACGGACACCAGAACAAAGAGAGGCAGTCCGTCGAACAGCTCAGATGGATATGAGACAGCTTCGAGCTAATCGCAATAACTCGATTATAAATTTGAAAGGTATTGATTGTACAATTGACTACAGCTCTCACCGTTCAGTTGTAATAGGCCCAATGGAGGTTGTATGCTGCTATTGCGATGCTTTGAGGTTTGTTGGAGAAGTTCCAGGATTGTGCTGTTTGAATGGCAAGGTAAAATTGCCATCATTGCCTCCCCCACCTGAACCATTGCATTCTCTTCTTCTTGGAGAAACAACAGAATCGCGACATTTTCTATTGAATGCTCAGAAATACAATGGATGTTTCCAAATGACTTCCTTTGGAGCAGACATTATTGAAGAACGTGGATTCAATCCAACCTTCAAGGTAAGATAGTTTTACTAACATTAATGATATCAAATCACTTACTTTGTCTTCCCCTTCCGATGTATAGATACAAGGCCAGATTCACCATCGAATTGGATCATTGCAACCACATCAGGATGCACAGCATAAATTCCTCCAAATTTACTTCATGGGCAATATGGATGATCAACTCGATCAACGGCAAACTATTAATGCATCAGTGAGAAGAATAATTCTTCAAGAACTGCAGCAAATGCTTCATGATAATCATGCATTGGTTCAATTGTTTAAAACTGCTTTGGAACGCATGCCAAGTGACGATCACAAGGTTGTGATTAGAGCAGATAAACGACCTGTCGGAGCACATGCACGCCAATTCAATGCTCCAACAATAGACGAAGTGGCAATTGTGATTGTAGGAGAAAATTTGGATACTCGGGATATTATTCTGACACGTCGCAATACAGGAGAATTGCAACGAATATATGAAACACACCGTTCAAATGATGCTCTGCAATACCCCCTCATGTTTTGGAGTGGAGATGATGGATATCACTTCAATATCAAGATGATAAATCCATCGAATGGTGAGTACCTATATTTGAATTTGAAAAAATCCAAAACAGTACTTCAGTATGGGTATTTATTCAAGTAGAAACCCAGCCCTTTCGACAAATTGTCATCATCAGGATTTCCTGGAAGGGTAGCTATGGTTATTACAAAGCAAGTAAAACAAACCTAGATAATTACCTGTCCAAGAGTTATACCCACACTGAAGTACCGTTTGATTATTTTTAAAATATTCATTGTGCACAACCATCTTCTGATTATCTATATTAGAATAGAATGTCTATTTTATACTAATTTGCATTATTTGATTTCAGGCCAGGAAACTACCAAGAAAGTTAGCTCGATGAATTATTATGCATTCCGTTTGATGATCCGTCAAAATGCTGATAACTATTTGCTGAGATTTCGTCGTTTGCTGCAGCAGTATTGTGTGGACATGTATGTTAAAATAGAAACAGAGCGCCTCACATTCATCAGAATGAACCAGTCTAAACTACGTTCAGAGGAATATATTCATTTACGGGATGCAATCAACACCGAAGGAGATGCAGCTAATGTAGGTCGATTGACAATTTTACCAGCAACGTATATTGGCAGCCCGCGTCATATGCATGAATATGCACAAGATGCAATGACATATGTTCGTAATTATGGTCGCCCTGATTTATTCATTACATTTACATGCAATCCGAAATGGGATGAAATCACTCAGCTGCTACTTCCCGGACAAACATCAAGTGATCGACATGACATCACTGCACGTGTCTTCAAACAAAAAGTGAAGTCGCTAATGAATTATATCACTAAACATCATGTCTTTGGGGATACTCGATGCTGGATGTATTCAATTGAATGGCAAAAGCGAGGCCTTCCACATGCACACATTCTCATCTGGTTAGTAGAAAGAATTCGACCAGACCAGATAGATGACGTTATATGTGCAGAGATTCCTGATCATGTGAACGACCCTGAACTGCATGATATTGTAGTCACTAACATGATTCATGGACCATGTGGCATCATCAATCCCCAATCACCTTGCATGGTTAATGGAAAGTGTTCAAAGCGTTATCCTCGAGGTTTCACAGAGAACTCCATCACTGGCAACGATGGTTATCCACTTTACCGACGTCGATCACCTGATGATAACGGCAGAACCACCATAAGGAAAGTTAAAGGAAATGATATTGTAATCGATAATACTTGGATTGTTCCTTATTCACCACTTCTTTCCAAAACCTTCAAGGCCCATTGCAATGTGGAGTACTGCAATTCAGTGAAGTCGATTAAATATATCTGCAAATATGTCACAAAAGGCAGTGATATGGCGGTTTTCGGCGTACAAAATCCCAATACCAATGATGAAGTCACGCAGTATCAAATTGGTCGATATGTCAGCTGCAATGAAGCAATTTGGCGTATATTTTCATTTTCAATACACGAACGCCATCCGACTGTTGTACACTTGGCAGTTCATCTGGAAAATGGACAAAGAGTTTATTTCAATTCCTCGAATATAGCTCAACGAGCTGAAACACCTCCAGCAACAACATTGACCAGTTTTTTTTCGATCTGCCAAAGTGATCCGTTTGCACGAAATTTACTTTACTCTGAGATACCACGTTATTATACTTGGAATGCTTCTTCAAAGAAATTTCAACGTCGAAAACAAGGTAACGTGGTGCCCAACCATCCAGGTGTGCGTTCTTCGGATGCTCTTGGTCGCATTTACACAGTTCATCCGAAAAATGACGAATGTTTTTACTTGCGATTATTGCTGGTGACTGTTCGTGGGCCAACGTCGTTCCAGTCTCTTCGAACTGTCAATGGTGTTGTATATCCAACATTTCGTGCTGCATGTCAAGAGCTCAATCTACTTGAAAGCGATGCACATTGGGACACAACAATCGCTGAAGCAATTGTTTCTGCATCTGCAAGCCAGATACGCACATTATTTGCCATCATTATTTCTGCATGCTTTCCATCGAATCCATGTGAACTGTGGAGTAAGTACAAAGATGACATGTCCGAAGATATACTACATCACCTTCGTGTCACATCAGGCAATCCTAATCTAGAGATGAATGCAGAGATCCATAACCAGGCTCTGATTTTGATTGAAGATCTTTGTTATCTGATGTCAGGCAATTTGTTGCTTAAGTTGGGAATGCCATCACCTCATCGTGGAACTAATGAAGCTTTCAATCGAGAATTGGAACGCGAACAGGAGTATGATCGAGATGCTCTAAACCACTTAGTGCAAACAAATGTACCACTCTTAAATATCCAACAAAAGGAAGTTTACGATAGGATAATGGGAACAATTCAAGAAGGGAATGGTGGTTTATTTTTCCTCGATGCGGCCGGTGGCACTGGTAAAACTTTATTGATATCAATAATTTTAGCTACGATTCGTGCAAATTCAGAAATTGCAGTAGCAGTAGCTTCTTCTGGGATAGCAGCCACATTGCTAGAGGGATGCAGAACAGCTCATTCTACATTCAAGCTACCGTTAAACCTACAAACAGTAGAATACCCAACATGCAATATTGCAAAGCATTCAGCAACGGCAAAAGTTCTGATAGCAAGTAAAATAATTATCTGGGATGAATGCACAATGGCCCACAAACGAGCATTGGAAGCACTCGATCGGACTATGAAAGACTTGCGCAATGATTCCAGATGTTTTGGAGGCGCATTGATTCTATTGTCTGGCGACTTCCGACAAACATTACCGGTCATTCCAAAATCGACCGCTGCTGATGAAATAAATGCTTGCCTAAAGTCATCGACTTTGTGGCGTTATGTGCAAAAACTGCAATTGACAACAAACATGCGAGTTGCATTGTTAAACGATCCATCTGCCAGAATTTTTTCAGAACAGTTACTGGATATAGGTAATGGTCGTGTGCCTGCCGATCAATCGACAGGTTTGATTTCGCTACCTCGGACTTTTTGCACTTTTGTGTCAACAAAGGATCAACTAATTAGCAAAGTCTTTCCTGATATTATTGGCAACCATAAGAATTTGAATTGGTTAAGTGAACGAGCCATTCTTGCGGCAAAGAACAGAGATGTTGATGAGTTGAATCTGACCATTCAAAATCAAATTATAGGTCAGCTGCATAGCTATAAATCTATAGATAGTGCAACGAATGAGAACGACACAACAAATTATCCAACTGAGTTCTTGAATTCATTGGATATACCTGGTTTGCCACCTCACAATCTACAACTGAAGGTTGGATCTGTTGTCATTATGTTGAGAAATCTTAACCAGCCAAAATTATGCAACGGAACACGTTTAGTGGTGAAAAATCTCAAAAATAATGTGATTCACTCCACAATACTCAAAGGAAAATATAAAGGTGAGGAAGTTCTCATTCCCAGAATTCCGATGATCCCAACAGATATGCCATTTGAGTTTAAAAGAATTCAATTTCCTATTCGCCTTGCCTTTGCTATGACAATCAACAAATCGCAAGGCCAATCATTGGGAGTGTGTGGACTGAATCTAGAAAATAGTTGTTTTTCTCATGGTCAATTGTATGTTGCATGTTCGCGAGTTGGAAAACCTTCTGCTCTATTTATTCTGGCACCAGGTGAAAAAACTAAAAATATTGTTCATCACAAGGTACTTCAATGAGGTAACTGCAGAAAATTAAAAATGTTATGCTTTAATGAAGATGACTTTTTTTCTCATGTAAATATCAATGTAATTAAAATTTTGTATATTTTTACTTTAATTTTGCCTCATTTATCTCCTGCTTGGGAACTTAGCAATGGTAAGTTAATACAACTTAATGTAAAATTGAGGCGAAACAACGTTCGCCGGGTCAGCTAGTATTGTATGAAACAAACAAAAAACATCGCTAGAGCAATACTAAAGTAATTGATGCTAAAGATCCCTATCCTCCAGAAACTCTGACACATCATAGTAGCTTTTGTCGGCCAGGATTTTCTTATTTTTTTTTTTTTTAATGAATGATATCCAACATTCTAATTTGAGGAGGAAGGTAATTAAAAAATTTGGTACCCTGATAAATGGGAGATATCTCATATTTGGACGTTCCTGGCCCGGCATTAATAATAATTTTCCGTGACGAGTTCGGTAGTTGTGATCGTCCTGTAATTTCGGCATCCGACTATATTTTTCTTTTATATAGACTAAGCAGCTATAGTCCATCCAAGAATTATTGACATCTCGGGCGGCTTTGGAAAATCGAAATTAGGTTGGTAATGCCCGTTCAGTGATATTTTGAGTTGTAGAATTCAGGTTGGTGTTGGAAATAACACATAATATTTTGTTCTGTCATTAATGTTTCGAATAAATTTGGCAAATAATTGAGCAAGTGATATAGATATCTTTAGAATGAGGCTGTTGAAGAGTGTACAGCTAATAATTGGAGAGGCTTTCCATAGCACATATAAAAAGAAATAAGAGAAGATTAGTCGAAATATATGGGATGTTGCTGACATAAAATCCTCCATTATGAACATGATAAGGTCTGCCCAGATGAGGAAATAACAGTTGTGGTTGTTGAAACAAGAGTAGGAATATTTACATTTCATATTTTGCATTGTTCACAAATATTGAAAGTTACAATGTCATACAAAATTCTTCATATATTACATAAATCCAATCGTTAAGTTTTGTTTCTGTCTCGACTCCCGATATATATTACAATTTTCCCAATCCATTCAGTTTACAGGTAAACGTATGTGATAATTGGAAACATTTTCATGTTCAGATTGCCGTACTTTGAAAAAATACCATTTAATTTTCAGGTTATTTCTATATTTTTTATTGCTATGATGAAAGCAAAGAAAATTTTTAGTTACTTTTTTGTAACTAGAAATAAAGATGCGACTGGACTTCCAAGGCTTGCTCTGATGTCAATAATTCTTGGATGGACTATATAAATATATATGCATGGTCAGCGGCGGCCCTACCAATTGCGAGGCCCCGGGCGGCAGGTCTTTGCGAGGCCCTTTGTCCTTCGTGAAAAGTATGTCATTCGAATTTAAGTCGGGTCCTTTGGTTTAGGTATTTTGTCATGTTTGATAAAAACTGCCATAGTTTTACAACTAAATAAAATTTGTGTTTCAAAATATTTTACTTCGAAAGGTTTACAAATTCAACAAATTCGGAGAAGATAAATTTTGAAATTTATGTAAAATTTCAAAATTGATGTTCGTGGCTTTTTCTGAGACTCAAATCTTCAATTAGAACACAATAATCCAACGAATGAGCTACGTCATTTTCTACATTGAAAGAATAGCAAGTACTGAAAGCCGATCTTGAATTCTTCAAATAAGTTTCGTTAATTTTAAGCCTCGAAAAACTCCTTTCAGCAGACGCAACTGAAACAGGTGTGGTGGCAATAAGAGCCGTTCCAAATGGGACTGAGAGCCGTTTCACATGCGACTGATGTTCAGTCCTGATGGTCAGTCGGGACCGGCGTTTGAACTGGATTTTGCAATACTTTCACATGCATGCGTATCATCAGTCGACCCATGAAACAAGCATCGGTTCGGCCTGCTGCGTTTGCGTGTCGTCGGATCGAGTCGCGGCAAAAGACACAAAGGAGGTTTTCACATAATGCATGCGCACCGTCAGTCCTGATGCGATTGCGGTGTTGCGCATGTTATTATTGAATATTCTTAGGAATTTCTACATTATTCATCAATAATAGTGGATAATAGTCAATGGGTAGGAAAAAGTTAATTTTGAAACTGAAATGCTCATTAGTGCCATAGAAAAAAAAGGAAATATGGAATACATCCCCAGAAAATTAAAAAAATATTGATTTGAATATTGGGAGGATCTGGCTCTGATCTGTGTAGGTATGTCAGGAAGATTTCAAGAATCTTTTTCAATGACGAAGCAAGTTTGCATATTCATCAACAGATTGGTCGTCGATAATGTCCTCGCTCCTTAATTTTTTGTCTGATGTCTTTGGCTTTTTATATACAAGATGATGGAGTAAATTTTAAAACTTCAAAAAAACTTGAACCAATCATCAACTAGATTTCCCATATAACTTTCACACAGAGAATCCACACAATAATAATTCCAATATAAGAATTTCGAAATACGAAAAAAGTTTTCACTTCGTGCGGGAATCGGACGGTTCTCGTACAAAGCAATTACAGTGTCACGCTCAAAACCCATGGCAGCAAATGGTCTTTGATAGCGGCGGCTGACGATACTCATCGATGTGAAAACAAATACCGCCGACTGATGATCGGTTCGACCGACCATCAGGACTGACCATCAGTCCCTTGTGAAACGGCTCTAATTCTCAGGACTATTTCGATAGTGGGGTAAACTTCGGTCATATTTTTTTTCTCTTATGTATTTCAGCACCGGGATAATATCGTCGTTTTCCTCATACGCACTGATGGACATATTCTGTTCTTCGTACAATTCATGTCCATCAACATCACATGATTCTCCTACTGCCAAGGACATTTGCAAGTAGCTGCATTGTTTAAAAAATTCACTATTATTGATTTCCTTAAATTTTTTTACACTAAAACCAAATATGCTCTCATGCTTGGGTTCTTGCGCGAGGCCCCTCCAAGAGCGAGGCCCTGGGCGATTGCCCCGTTCGCCACCCCCTAAGGCCGCCTCTGTGCATGGTACTGTTAAGATTCTGTGCCTCGAGAACACAGACCGACATGAATCCCTTAGTCCCAATCCGAACATCATGCGAACAATTCTTTTCTGCAAAATAAAGATTCTACCAGACTCAGAAGATGAACCCCATAAAACTATATTATAGCTTATGAGACTATGCACCAAGCCATAATATGCATTCAATAATCCCGATAAAGGTAAAGTCTATGTATTGCATAACATGCAGAACTGAGTTTCTTACTCAGTATCTCCACATATGTGTCCATGTGTGACCCACTTTAAATTTGCATCTATGTGAACCCCCAGAAATTTCACACTCTCCTTGAACATAAGATTTTCATCTATCATAGGCAAAGAAAGGGATGGCCTCTCTGAGTTAGTATTGGTAAAATAAATCATCTCTGTCTTAGAGATATTTACCATGAGATTGTTCGCACGGCACCAATCCATAAAACTCCGCATGAGGCATCCACACGACTCCAAAAGCTCCCCAAGCGTCCGCCCCGAGACCACCACTGAGGTGTCATCTGCAAACAGAGTTATCACGTCAGCTTTCACAAATTCGGGCAAATCATTTATAAACAACAAGAACAGCAGAGGTCCCAGAACAGACCCCTGAGGATTGATTGATTGATTGATAAGTTGACAAACAAGAGACCGGGTTAGCGCTTGGCCTCCCTGTGACACTGCGACCAACTTGGGTCTATTGTATCACTCCTTCGTCAGTGGTTCCTCACGAGAATAGGTTTGTGTCCTTTATCAGGTTCAGTAGCCTTTTTATGAGGCTTTTCGGATTCATTCCCGTTTCCGGATTGATTTCACCGAAGATTCTGTGGCGCCTTCTTCCCAAGGCGTCGCATTCAAAAATTATGTGAGAGGCTGTTTCTTCCTCTTCACCGCAGAGTCTGCAATCCACGGGTTCTCCAAGTATTCCTATGGTGTTCAGATGTTTTCTGAGGCCGCAGTGTCCCGTCAGTAGACCTACTGTTATACGTGCCTTTGTTCTGTTTAGATTCAAAAAGTCAGCTGTCAAGGTTTGGCTTTTGCGTCCTACCATGGCTTTGCTGTGTGTTTGCCCGTCGCTCTGTTCCCAGTGTTGTCGGTGTCTTTGTTTTATCCACTCCTCAATCAGGGTCCTGCATCGGTTTTTGCTGATTCCAAGCACAGGTTCTGGCCCTGTGAATGGCGTTTCAGATGCTTGTCTTGCTAACTGGTCTGCTTTTTCGTTGCCTGCTATTCCCTTGTGACCTGGCACCCACATCAGAGTGACCTTGTTGTGTTTAGCCAGCTCCAGAAGGTCCTGGAGGCATTCCCAGACGAGTCTAGACTTTATCTGTGTCGAGTTGAGAGCTTTGATGGCGCTCTGGCTGTCAGAGAGAATGTGGATGTGTTTTCTTTGGTAGCCACTTTCCAGGTTCTTCTATATGCATGTCCTAATGGCATGTGTTTCAGCTTGAAATATCGTGGCGTGTTTGCCGAGAGGTATTATATAATCCCTTCTTGGCCTCACTCCATGTATTCTCGCTCCTGTTCCTTCATCTGTCTTAGAACCGTCTGTGTACCAGACTATTTCCGCAGATGATTGTGATTCTATACTCGAGTCCCATCTGTTCCAGTCGTGCTTGTTTTGAATGGTTTTTCGAATGAGTATAGAGGTTGCATGTAGTCTGAAATCATATTGCCCCTGGGGAACTCCCAGACCCAATGCACACTCCTCCGACACACCTCCAGCGACCGAAACGACCAACCGACGACAAAGCTCCTAACCCACTCTAAGAAATTTCCCCTGAAACCAAGATGATAAAGTTTATTTACTAAAATTTCAGGGTTCAGGCAATCAAAAGCTCTTGTCAAAAAAAAACACCTACGACAAACATAACATCATCAAGACACCTGTGAACGACCTCCACAAAGCAACACCCTGCCGACTGGGTAGACCTACCATTTCTAAATTTAATATATTAAACTTGGAATTAAAACTTGAATTTCCATTGTAGACTACTCTTTCAATGATCTTCGAGAATGCACTCAAAATTGATATAGGTCTATAGTTGGCAACATTGAGTGGGTCACCCTTCCTGAAAACTGAAATAATCTTAGCCAAACCCAGCGCCGACGGAAATTTACCAGTCTCTATTGACAAATTAATAAAATAGGACAAAGGTTTCGCAATGCATTCTGCTGCTGCTTTCAACAGTTTCATGCATGAAATGGATATGCCGTCAACACCTGTACTGTACATATTTTTTAAACCACAAATAACATCCATGACCTCTAATTCATCTGAGGGGTGGAAAAAAGGTATTACACCCCATTTTAGATACAGTAAGTACAACAAACTGACCTCGTATTACCATAATAGTTATTCAAACTTATCTCATTGATTGACTCAAGATATTCAGCAAAAGCATTAGATATAGCGCGTGCGTCAGTGAGTCTGTTTCCGTCAACGTCCAGAGCGATGGACTGATCAGCGTTCATACCCCTACCAGTCTCCTCATTCACAAGTAGCCATAAAGTTTTATTCTTGTTGACAGCATTGTATAAAAGATTTTGATTATACTTAAGTTTAGTTGTCCTGAGTAGGTTATTGTATTGCCTTTTGGCATTTTTATAAACAACTTGCTGGCCCGGCGAACTTTGTTCCGCCCTAATGATACATTTTTCACAAATCCACTCTGATTTTTGAACTGTCAAATGTTTCCATGAATATGAGCTATCACACAGAACAGATACACAAAAATAATATGTCATAATATGTCAATCACTAATAATGGCAATTTTAGATTCAGTTATTTCCGCAAATATATTCATTATCCAAACAGAAATTCAAAAACGTTTCAAAAATTATGAGGAAAGATGAGAACGGACAATTCACGATTGAAACTGATCGCCAAAATCCGATTTACTTGAAATTTCGATAAAAATTCACTGTGATATTCAACCGATTTTTGATCTGTTGAAAGCCTTTCATGGTACTATAAGCCCTATGTAAATTACACGGTAATTAATGTCATTTTTCGACGATTTCAAACCACGACGACCGAAATGCTCGAAAAAAGAACAGATGACATCAATCGATGGCCGCGAAAGCCTCAACAAATTCATAGTCATTTAATTGTGATAATGTCGAATATAGTACCTTCACGATTATGTTATTTGGAATAAATAAAACTATAAAAATAACTAATAATTATCAGTCATAATGTGTGAATAGCGCCATCTGAGGTGGTAAGAACGAAACTTTTCTCATATCTCAACGAAATCTAATCATTTTAGACATCTGTACTCCTACGCTAAGACATTTTGGTTTTGCCCAACAGCGCAGAGTTGTAGGCAACTCAAATTACACACTATTACAGTGACTATAGAGGGAATATAGTGACTGTACACACTATTTGTTTATATCGCCATCTAACGCGGAGAATATCAAATGAAGTACCAACGAATAAGCGGTAGCGTAACTGTAACTGAAGCGACACCTAGTGGCCTTACTCAAAAGGAGGAAAAGCATTTCCTGTATAAGTGAAATTTTCATCGATTTTTTCAAAGTTTTATTGTATTTTATAATAACCAGACCGCAGACGAATCCATATATGAAGTTTCATAACAAACAGTCCATCCGATCTAGAGTTATAAATGGTGTAACCAACATCTTTCTTTTATATATATATATATATATATATATATATATGAATGGATTTTATCGTCTGTGTGAATAATTAGGGAAAGATTTAGCGGCATGCAGACAAATTTTGTGAAATTCCGGAAAAAGTCACACACCGAGCAGGAATCGAACCTGCGTCTTCCACTTGCCGGGCGGATGCTCTACCGCTAAGCTACCAGTGTGTGTGATACCCTTTCCGGAATTCAGTATCATACGGTTCACCTCGTATGTAGTGAGAGGGGGTTCCTAGGTGGGGAGCACTGATTCTTCGTCATCATTAGCCAGAGGACTCCATTTATCCTTCACTTTTACGTCATCGAATTTTTTCGATTTCAGTTTTTAGGTCAGATGTTGGATTCTCGGCTTAAGTATTTCATCATTGGTCGGAATCCAACATCTGACCTAAAAACTGAAATCGAAAAAATTCGATGACGTAAAAGTGAAGGATAAATGGAGTCCTCTGGCTAATGATGACGAAGAATCAGTGCTCCCCACCTAGGAACCCCCTCTCACTACATACGAGGTGAACCGTATGATACTGAATTCCGGAAAGGGTATCACACACACTGGTAGCTTAGCGGTAGAGCATCCGCCCGGCAAGTGGAAGACGCAGGTTCGATTCCTGCTCGGTGTGTGACTTTTTCCGGAATTTCACAAAATTTGTCTGCATGCCGCTAAATCTTTCCCTAATTATTCACACAGACGATAAAATCCATTCATATATTAATTCTCGGCTTAAGTATTTCATCATTGGTCGGAATCCAACATCTGACCTAAAAACTGAAATCGAAAAAATTCGATGACGTAAAAGTGAAGGATAAATGGAGTCCTCTGGCTAATGATGACGAAGAATCAGTGCTCCCCACCTAGGAACCCCCTCTCACTACATACGAGGTGAACCGTATGATACTGAATTCCGGAAAGGGTATCACACACACTGGTAGCTTAGCGGTAGAGCATCCGCCCGGCAAGTGGAAGACGCAGGTTCGATTCCTGCTCGGTGTGTGACTTTTTCCGGAATTTCACAAAATTTGTCTGCATGCCGCTAAATCTTTCCCTAATTATTCACACAGACGATAAAATCCATTCATATATTAATTCTCGGCTTAAGTATTTCATCATTGGTCGGAATCCAACATCTGACCTAAAAACTGAAATCGAAAAAATTCGATGACGTAAAAGTGAAGGATAAATGGAGTCCTCTGGCTAATGATGACGAAGAATCAGTGCTCCCCACCTAGGAACCCCCTCTCACTACATACGAGGTGAACCGTATGATACTGAATTCCGGAAAGGGTATCACACACACTGGTAGCTTAGCGGTAGAGCATCCGCCCGGCAAGTGGAAGACGCAGGTTCGATTCCTGCTCGGTGTGTGACTTTTTCCGGAATTTCACAAAATTTGTCTGCATGCCGCTAAATCTTCCCCTATATATATATAGATATAGATATTAAAATTCTCATTCTGCAGATGTACAGAGATAGCCAATGCAAATTTTTCAAATGCTTACTAGCCAACTTCTGACTTCACTTCGCTTGTCAGCCACTTTACCTTGGGGGCCTTTTTGCTACTATGACGTATTAGAGGACAGCATTTATCAAATTCAGATCTCAAAATCGAAAACAAACTCTGGAAACAAAAGTCAACATCTAAGCTAGAATATATCACATCAAACTGCTTCGTGCTCATACAATTCTTAAAGCAATAAAAATTTTCATCCGACAAGTTTCTATAAAAATAATCGGACTTAGGTCTATCATTAGGGACCCTCAATTGGGCATCAAAAAAACAAGCGAGAGACAAAGCCTTATGGTCACCAACATTAGCCTCAAATACGCGACTCTTATAGTCACTTATATTTGTCAAAATATAGTCAAGTTTACTGGAGGATAATCTGCCATTTTTATTCACAAACACACGTGTTGGATCAATAGAGGTTACCTGTAGACCGAAGCCTACTAAGAGATCATCAAGTAATTTTTTCATTATCAGTGAATCATCCAGAAAATTCACATTTAGATCACCACAGATCAACAAATACTTACAAGACTTATAACATTTTTGTATTAAATTAGTCAAATGAGATAAAAATAGTTCAAAGTCATTTTGAGGTGGCCTATATATACTTACAACACATACCTTAAAATCTGTCCAAATCAGTCTGATCGCGGGATCGCGCAAACCTCAAAGTTCATTTCCATAGAGAAACCAGCAACATTAAAACATTTTGATTCTTATTTGAATCAAACAGAACAGAACTGTCATCCGTTATTTCGTTGCTATTGTGATGATCATAACAAGGACAACAACGACGTGAGTTTTTCCGGCCTAGTCCGGAAAGTAAGTACCTACTTTCCGGACTTTCCGGAAAGTAAGTACTTTCCGGAGTAGGCCGGGAAATGCTACTTTCTCAAAGAAAAAGCGTCCGGGAAGTGGGTATATCCCGGACGGTTGCCGAAAATAGTAATTTACGTAACAAGTCCGGAAAATAGGGTTTTTTTGGACGAATAGACAAGATTCTAGGACGAGCCGGAGGCGAGTCCTGGAAGTCTGTGAGTCCAAAAAAACTATTTCCGGGCGTGTTGCGTACAATATTTTTTCGGCAACCGTGAAGAATTACAAATCAATGAGATGACACATCTCTTTATTGATTTTGATTCATATTTGAATAAAACAGAACAGAACTGTCATCCGTTATTTCGTTGCTATTGTGATGATCATAACAATGACAAAAACGACGTGTTTTTCCGGCCTAGGCCGGGAAGTACGTACTTTCCGGCCTAGGCCGGGAAATGCTACTTTCTCAAAGAAAAAGCGTCCGGGAAGTACCCACTTCCCGGACGGTTGCCGAAAATAGTAATTTTCATTACACCGCTCTGAAAACCCTATCAAAACATGTCGATTCAGGGCACCGAAAGTGACCCTTTTCCGTGCGGCCGCACCGAAAAACTCCACGAGCAGATGTGGATATATTTTTTGAGAGACTCATGATCCTACTGGAAAATTTAAACCATGAGGGAAATGTCAGGCTGGTTTTGGTGGAAGATTTTAATGTTGACCTGTTGAAGATGGAACAAAGAAATAGCCAAGTACTGTTGTCTCTTATGCAGTCTTTTGGATGGTGTACGAGCCCACACGAGTGACACCTACTTCATCTACATGCTTGGACAACATTTTCACTAATATTGAGGAAGGTGTGGTCTGTACTATTCAACCACATCTGTCTGATCACAGAGGTCAAAAGTTTATTTTTCCCATTGATCCCTCACATGAATATATTATGTCACATCCTAGAATGATTCGTAGATATACTGAGCAAAACCAAGACAAGTTTGTTACATCTCTGTCTGAAATTAGTTGGGAGCATTTATATAACTTGGATCCAATAGATGTTAATAAAATTTGGGACAATTTCACTCATCAATATCACAATCTGTTCGATATTCATTTTCCATTGGTTCCTGCTATCACAGAAAGAAACCACTGTCAACATATTATTAGAAATGACCAGACTTTGTTTATTATTTGTTTCCAAGAGCAATCACTAAATCTTTTAAAAAGCATAAAATGTAGAACACCAGTGATAAAAATCAAAGTCTTATATAGGAGTTAAATATTATTTATTTATAAATGTTTGTTTATCTACATTAATTAATATCAAGGCAAATAATAATATTTCACTCAAGAGAACACACAAAAATATTTAATTGGTTGTATTTCGCGCAATTATGGCCGCAAGGGGCACACTTAGGTACTTAGGAAAAGCGGGTCCAGTGAATTTTCCCCATTTTTACATATTATATTTATATCAACCAATATATCAGATTTTCACGAAGGTCTTACATCCGGTTTGGTCTATAGGGCGTTCCAAAGTTGCAGCTACAGAAAAATGAATCTTTGAATTTTGATGATAATTCTTCTAATTTTCAGAATTTCATCATGATGCCTTGGGTTCTGAATAACAAGATATCACAGATATCCAAACACCGCCCACCATGTTAAGTTTCGTTATATAGGCTGTTCCATGAAGCTGTATAAGTAACTGGATGTTACTTTGTTTGTGACTTTGGGACCACCCTGAGTTTTTCAAAATATGATACCATGATGTATGTCCACCTCTGTAGGAAGTTTCATTAATGTACAAAGAATAGTTGCGAAATTATTCAGGTTTGCATTCGGATTTCATACAATTTTTCTTTAAATCTCATCTGTAGTTGAGATTGCTGTCAAGGAATATAAGCTTTCATTCAGTATAATTATTATGATAGGTATTGACCGTAGGTCCAAAGGTGTTTTTATTCAAGAATGTACAGGATGGACATAATTCGGTGTCACTTATCTCCTCATTTCGCTATCTCAAAATATGTTTATATAGAAAAACAGTAAGTTATTTTAATAGAAAATATAGTATTTTTAGTAGAAAACGACATATTGTAATCAATGTGATTTTTGAGCTTGCATTTTCTGCACAAGGTCAGCAATCCTAGGAGAAATATCATTGCACAAAGCTACTCGCAAATCATCGTCTACTTTTAATCGATTTCTGGCTTTGTTTTTAATTACCAACAAAGCAGAAAACCCTTGTTCGCATAAATAATAAGTGGTTGAGAAAATCATAAGATAACGCAAGGCAATTTCTCGAATTTTGGTGTAAGAAATTGCATTTTTACACCAAAACTTCTCAAGTGAATTACATTCAAATGCGTCCCTACAGTTTCTATCATTTTGAAATTCAATCAGTTCTTCCTGGATTTCTTCTGCAACTTCACTTGGATCCGTGGTGAGAGGGTTTCGAATCAATTTTTCATCAACTTTAGATTCTGTTTCATAATATAGTGGGAAGTAATGACTGAATTCATCAATCAACATTTGCAGATTATTCTTCAGGTTTTCTTTGATGTTTGCCCTACTGGCGTCATACTTTTCGTCTTCCATAAGTGATTTTAACGTTTTAAACGCAGAATAATTGTTTTCCTCAATTTTGCCTAACCACAACTGAAGTTTGCAGATGAAGGCGCGAAGTTTATCCTCAAATATAAACACATTTGCAACGTCTTCTAAGTGTTTATTTGCGGAGCCTTGCAATTGTACGTTCAATTTATTTAAGTGTGTGAAAATATCCACAAGATAAGCAAAATTCATCTGCGTTGCTGGATTACTAAACTTCTCCAGCAAGTCATTCATTTTTTTATTGAACAGAAAAATCTCAACCTCTTCCCTGAGTTCGTATAAACGTCCCAACATATTGCCTCTCGAAAGCCAACGAACTTCGGTGTGGAAGAGAAGTGCCTCATGGTCTGAGCCCATTTCAGTGCACAGTTTTTTAAAAAGGCGTGTATTTAAGGCACTCTTCTTAATAATATTGACCACTTTGATGGCCAATTCCATCGTATCCTTAAGGCTGTTAGGAAGTGTCTTGGAAGCTAACGCCTGACGCCCCTGACGGTGTATGATGCAGTGCGTTGTTAAAACCTTTGGCACAGTATAAGGTTATACCTTATACTGTGCCTTTGGATTCTTATTTCTTCTGCTTCACCAACGCCGCCAAACCGGAGCGCGATCCCAACATGGCTGGAGCGCCATCCGTACAGAAACCTTCGAGTTTCTCCCAGTTAATATCGTACCTCTGAAAATATTCCGAAATTATGTTCATAACGTCGATGCCTTTGGATGTTGTTTCCAGTTCTCGTGATATCAATAATTCTTCTTTAATTGTGTTATCATTGTCCAAAAAGCGGACAAACACAAGTAATTGACAACAATTGGAAATGTCAGTCGATTCATCACACTGCAAAGCGAAGCATGGTGAGTTTTTAATTTTATAAACAAGTTGCTCCTCGATATCATTGGACATTAGTTCAATTCGAGCTTTAACCGTATTGTTGGACAGGGGTATTTCTTCAATTTTTTTTTTGGCCTCTAATCCCAAAACTTCTTCGACAGCTTTGATTAAACACGGTTTCACGAGTGTTTCTCCAATTGTGTGGGGTTTTTTAGATTGCGCTATTAATTTCGAAATCTCAAAAGACGCCACTAATGTTTTCGCGGATGTCACAAATCTCGAACCACTAGGCCCGAGTTTCATTCTTTTTAAATTGTTCAATTTTCCTTCAAAGAACTTTGGCGGTCGGTCAGAGAAATTAGGATGGACCGTTTCCAGGTGGCGTTTTAATTTCGCTGGCTTCAAAGCGTCATTGCTGAGAACGGTTGTGCACAAAACGCATAGTGGTTTTATTTCTCCGTTGCTTTCTATCGAGGTAAATCCAAATTTGATATAACTATTGTCGTACTTTCTTTTAGGTGCCATAATCTGAAAAGAAAATAGCAAAATAAGCTATAATTTATAAAAAATTCAATTAGGTACCTAAGTAGGTAGGTGCTCATTTCCTTCTGTATATCAAAACATTTCATCATTGTCAAATGTGTACTTACCTATCTTAATGAAATTAAAATTTTATAAGAAAGTTGTGAACAACAGCAAGTACTGATAGTGATGCACTTCTCTATTCTAGTCTATACACTCTACACTTTATGTCTATAGTCTTACTATTCCGTCTTCGTTTACGCATGTCTTATGTTAGGTTAGGACGACTTCATCTGGCACCACTGGCATCAACCGCGTCCTCGCAAGGCGTCGGCGCGATGATAGTGCGGTGATACTTAGCCCGGGAAATTTTAAATTGTTCGCGGACCAAATTTTCTCTCCTGTGGACCACTGGTGGTCCGCGGACCACAGGTTGGGAACCACTGCTCTAGACCCCCCGGTATCTGCCCACATGTGCTATGTGCACTCCCAAAATATGAATCCACGCGCCGCCACTGGTTGAAGTCTTTTTTGGAACTCCACAGCCTCTATAAAGATGTGTTTATCGAGGAGTTTTGCAGCCACATATCACTAATGCTGGCCATACACGTTACGGTCTACCGGAGAGGTATACCTGCGCAGACATGCCTGTGCAGGTCAACCGGAGCGTGTGTGGGATTAGACCTGTGCAGTTTTTTCAACCTGTACAGGCGACCGGTACGGTCTACCGGTGAGGTATACCTGCGCAAGCATGCCTGTGCAGGTCAACCGGAGCGTGTGTGGGATTAGACCTGTGCAGTTTTTTCAACCTGTACAGGCGACCGGTGCAAGATCGAAAATCAATTTTTTCGGCAACCGTCCGGGATGTATTCACTTCCCGGACGCTTTTTCTTTGAGAAAGTAGCATTTGCCGGCCTAGTCCGGAAAAAATCATGTCGTTGTTGGCATTGATATGATCATCACAATAGCAACGAAATAACGGATGACAGTTCTGTTCTGTTTAATTCAAATAAAAATCAAAATGTATGATAAAGAAATGTGTCGTCTCATTGATTTGTAAATCTACACGGTTGCCGAAAAAATATTGTACGCAACACGCCCGAAAATAGTTTTTTTGAATACACTCTTTAAATTAAGCTCAAAAGCCGAAACTTTTTGGGTCGGTAAAGAATGTTTCTGTAATATCTTCAATTCTCCACTTTCAAATGGCGGCTCAAAGCCATTTCTGTGTTCTGAACTGTCATTGGTGTTGCCCACGGATACTCAAACACCGGTCAGCGCCCTTTCATCCCCTCCATTCTCGCAAGCATGTGATGACGTCAAATTAGCCAAGGATTTGAACTTTTGAATGAGATGAATTGCTTTTATGGCTAATAATCGCGTATGAATGATTTTTCTAGTATAATTTTGTTTGTAAAATAAACCTTATTGACCAAAAAAAACGAATTAAGATGAAAATATAATTTCTGCAGCTATATTTTTATTAAATTCTACCTTATTTTGCTCCGTTCTCGCCTTATACTACACGGAAAAAATATAAGATTCTTCGGTCGTAGAAAGGGTGCTCCAATTCCAATATTGTGAATCTAAATTCATTGATTCAAGAACAAAATATTGGTAAAAGTAGGTTGCATTTATTAAGAAAATTAGGTCCATGAATGAGCTAGGTAGGTACTAAGGTACTCTAATCCAAGCAAATAGAATAACAGAAAATTCCAAACCTAATACTGTAAATCTAAATTCATTGATTCAAGAACGAAATTCTGCTAAAAGTAGTTTACATTTATTAAGAAAATCAGTTCTTCGGAAGGGCAATAGGTACTCTTATACGAGCAAATAAATACCAGCAATATTTTTTTATGTTGAAAGATGGTACATTTTATGTCTCACCACTAGAAAACATTTCTTCAAGTTCATATAAAATCTGCTTCAACATTGTAATTTTATTGATTGATTTGAGGATTTTCTGTACGTTTCGTACAAACATAGAAACTTAAAAAAAGGTTATTCGAATTGAAAATTTGACAACTTGGATATTAAGTTCTGATTTGGTAAATTTTTTCTTAAATAAAAAACAAATCTGTAAAAATGTTTAATTTTAAATGAGCATTAAATTTTTAACATCGATCATAAATATAGGATGTGTATGAGATATTGTTTGATATTTGTTCATTGTTCGAGCTGTCTGCTCGTCTCAAGTTTTACTAATTGAAATAGCTGCCTAAGAATCTCAATTTCATTCTGTTGCTGACTATTTTTTCTAGCAGCTGTTCGTATTTTATTTTCCAATCAATTTCTCCTGCAGATGGAAGATTATCTGTAAACGAGAAGATTTAGAATGAGAATATAAGAATAATAATAATCGATTTATTTGGAACTAAAGTAACCGTGTTGGAGACGTGAAAAAATTTGTACTCACCAAGTTTGGGTCCCAGATTACGAAAATGAAAACGATAAGTCAGCAATCCTTTTAGTTTTCCCAAGAAAAAATCCCAAAGTTACGTTTGGAAGGTAAGGTTATACATAGTTCTAGCCAGTTTTCTTGTATTTTCTCAATCAAGACTCATTGGAAATGTTTCATTTCTGAGTCCTACTCTAATTAATGAACTGAAATAATATCAAAAAGTACCGTTTTTCACCCACCAAACCAAGAAAACTTCAAAAACAGTACACACTACAATGTAAACACCGTATCTGTTGGCTAATTCTACGTCACAACATGGATGCCAAAAAGTGGTGGGGTGAAAGGGCGCTGACCGGTGTTTGAGTATCCGTGGGTGTTGCCATAGTTTAGTGGGGAGGTTGCTTCTCTTTTATTAGATGTTCTGTGGTTGTCGCCGTCAGTTGTCTCCACGTCGAGTAGATGAAAATGGCACCAACAGATTTTACTAACAAAGTCCTTGAAAATTTCATTGAAATTTATAAAATGCATTCATGCCTATGGCAAGTCAGAAACAAAGCGTACCATGATCGAGACAAAAAAGAAGCTGCTTATAACTTGCTCATAGAAAAACTCAGAGAAATTGAGCCGGATGCGAACAAATCAGCAGTTGTGCGAAAAATTAATAATATGAGAAGCAATGTCAGAAAGGAAAAGAAGAGATATGAACAATCTGCAAAGTCTGGGGTATCTGCTGATGAACTGTATCATGTGAAATTGTGGTACTACGATTCATTTGATTTCTTAAATGACCAATGCACTCCCAGGGAATCTTCATCCAACTTGGATAGTGACGCTGATAATTGTGAGGTTGGTATAAAACCAAAATAAAAACAAAATATTTAATTATAAAAGATATTTTATTTTTAATGAGTACCGGAAAGGTACCGGGGAGACACGACCGACGTCCGGTATACCTGCACAGGTATACCTGCGCAGGTATACCTCTCCGGTAGACCGTAACGTGTATGGCCGGCATAAAAGTAGAACTTCAGATGTGGTATAAAATTAATGCCAACAAGAATTTGAGAGATGATCTTCTTCAAAGGTATTCTGAATGTGATGCTAATATATTTCCAAATATAAAGGGGATTTTACAAATTTTCTTAACTTTGCCTATTTCAACCGCATCAGCTGAGAGGTCATTTTCAAATTTGAAGAATTATTTTCGTAACACCATGGAGGAGGAGACTGAATAGTTTAGCGGTTCTTTATACCAATCAAAATATAAATATAACTGTCGAGGAAATTTTGGACCGAATGGCGAAAAAAACAGAGAATTTCATTTTAAAATCTTCTTATAACGGTTTTTATTTTAGGTATGAGTATTTTATTATGTAAAAGTCATTTATGTTCGACTGCTTCATAAACACTTGATTCATGAATTCGTTTAGCGTCCAGAATTGACTACTTTATTGGACACCACTTTATTGGACACCACTTTATTGGACTCAACTGTCACAGTCTTCTCTCGATTTTGCAATTATCTTCGTTTCACACCACTTATTATAGGCCTCATACAAATTTTCATAAGCACTTTTAGTGGGTAGGAGAGATTCTTTGGCACTTACGGCTAAATTATTCACGCTTTCCTCTTCAGAACTATCCATTTTTGGGATTATTATGACGTTTGTCACAGAATTAACGAAGTAAACAACTTTGTTCAGTGAGGTTGCTAAGGTCGCTGATGGTTACTAAGGTAAGATAAGCAAAAGCACACTCAAAGTATTTCTTGAAATAAAGCGACGAATATATTAATTGCCATTTCAGAAAATAAAATGTCTGCATTGCAGTCAAACATAATCATAAAGCTTTGTATGCAAACTCGTACATAATTAGGCTTATGGACTTGCCCAAATTATTGGCCTCGCTCGCTTTGCTCGCTCTGCCATAAATTTTGGACTCGTCCATAAAGACCTAATTTATGTACTTGTTACATAAATAGCTATTATTTCAAATAAATCATTGAAATGCCATCTGTTTTTTCTTCCTGAATATTTGCATCGCCCAGCCCCCTCCCTTCCCCGTACGAAAATTCTGGCTGCGCCACTGTTTCCGACATCTGATGAAGAAACGGAACTCTTCTGTCGCACTTAATTAATTAAACTTATCCTGTCAACGCATGTGACTATTGTGACTTAATAAAGACTCCCTAGAATTGAGATAGTGGACAGGTGAATAAAGTAACCAAAATTGTTACGCCTTTTTCTAATAAGAATAGGCAATCCATGATATTCGCATATATTTAATGCTTGCATTACGGGTAGCCTTCAGGATCGCGAATGCGTACACTCGTAAACATTATCGTCATTCCACGTGCACGTGCTCCGTGCTACTCTTTCACTCCTTTCCTTCCCAAAATCTCCTTTCGGAGGTTTCCTTAGAATGTTTTTATTCAGACAGCAAGTGTCATCAACCTTCACTTTGAAAAACCATTTTGTCAGCGTGAGTTGTCAGATAAAAGGTATCTCCAGGCCGAAATCGTTATTTTCGTTTCGCAGTATTTTCACTTGCAAACGATTCGTGGATGTCCCGTTAACGATAGCGCCGTTGCGTTACGCCCCTCGCTCCCCGCTTGTTTTGACGTACTCCCGTTTCTCGCAATATTCGGTTGCTGTGTCAGTGGAACGAAGCAGCTCCTATTGTATAAGTTTGACGCGTTCAAGCTGTGAGTTTTCCAAGAAGAGTTATAGTACGAGTTCTAATTTGAAAAGGACCAAAATGTGCGACAAAAAAGTCTTTAAGAGACTCCCAAATACTGTCCGACCGACCCATTATGATCTAAATCTCGTTCCCGATTTGAAAAAGTTGATTTTTCAAGGGGATGTGGACATCGAAATTGAGGTAGGTCAAAGTAACATATGCCGGTTGTGTTTATGTTAATTTTAAATCGCAGATAGTTTTTACCGTTAATCGATACCCCCTACTGTTCTTTCACTAGGATTCCGTTTTATTTTCTTCTTGTGAATGAAAATAGCAGCATATATGTAACTGATACCATGATATCTATATTCATTGAAAAACTTGAGTTTTTCATTCATCAATTCGGTGTGTCATATCATCATAGATAACTGAGAATAATTCGTTTTCATCACGAAAATTTTTGGTGGTTTGTAACAGAAACGTTAATACTATGATTCACTATACCCTGATCGAAGTAACTTTCCTCAATGTTTATGAAGAATCAATTTCACGAGTATTCAGAAACAGTCAGTTATACATAACTACATATTTCATATTCATATTAATTTTTTGTGGAGGAATATTTTATTTCTGATGAACGATTATATCTTCATTCACATTTTTTACCCAATAACTGCCTTCGCTGTTTTCTCCAGGAATGAAACACAATAAAATTCTAAGCATGTGTCAATATTTGAAGAACATAGTGGAAAATTCTAAAGTGAATTATGCACTGATAAATGATCATTTTAGACTCGCTATCAGAAATAGATAGATATTATAATTTCCCTTTCATTTTTGTTTTTTTTGTAGGGAAATAATCATTAGATATGTGTATTTTATCCTGGTCGTTGACCAGATTTTTGTTGTGTTGGCTCGAGAACGTGAACTGACGGGTTATAAAAAGCTACCACGTGTAAAATATACCTTCCCTATTTCATTTTCAATCTAATTTTGCATATTCGTTGCTTTCATTTTGCATCACTCAATTTTTCAAAACCAGTGGAGGCGAATAGCGTTGAGCAAGGAACCAATGCTCATATAAGGTTCCGTATGTCCAGTGAAAAAAGTTGCTGAGACTCTGTCTACACAACTCCTTTCATATTTCAAATGGAACACCCTATATATTTTCATGTTTTTGGATATCATTAATTACATCTGCCAAATTCCTCTTTATTCAGTAGCATGTAATTAATGATATCTATCATTAAAAAAAAAGAATGTAAAACATGTTAAGTTTTTGCATATGGTTCATAAGGAATTATTTATTTATCACTGGAGAGAAAACCGATGGCCGATTATTTGAAATAAAGAGGTTTCCGACACAAATTCGAATCCAAATTCGTCATCTATTTAGGAACAACCTGTAACTTTTTTCTCTTGCATATTAGGGTAGTAAAATCTAAAACATGGTTTAAGTAACAGTTCCTGAAAATTTCATCTTTTTGGCGTGAAGGGAAAAGAAATAGCTGAAAATTCAAGACGAAAAACAGTTTTTTCTGAATAACTCAGAAAATATCCACTTTAGGGCAAGGGTGTGATGCATACACTCACATTATTTTTTAACGTAGATTCAATATCTGCCATAAAAAAATGGGGTTCTAATTTGAAAAAATTGATTTTTCACGATTTTGTCATCCCTAACTTTGAAAGCGATTTTTTCACCCCCTGTATCATGAATCGTGATTTCGATTTTTTTTTCGAATTTTCCCGCTCAGAGAGAATTTTCCAATCAAAACTGAAAAATGTTACATCAAAATAACTTGAAATTTTCTAAGGAATCTATTTCTGCAATAAAAAAATGGTGTTCTAATTTGAAAAACGGAAGTTGACGTCATTTCCGGAAAAACCGGAGGTGCTCATGCCTTGAAAATATTTTAGATTTCATCAGCATCGTGAAATACTTATAAGTGCTGAATTTCATGAAAATACGTTCAGTAGTTTCCCGTATAAATATGGGTGAGGTTCCTCGTGAAAGACCCTGTATAGGCGACATTACTGAAATGAATGTTTTTTTTTGTTGATTTGTACTGCAAAATTCGTTCATTTGTTCATTTTTTATTTATTATTTATATACAATGTCCTTTTTTATGTGTGCTTCTCATACGGAGTATACAGAGTGTAACAGCCAAATGGAATAAATTCGATAGCGAATAAATGAGGGGGTGTTAGGAAAAACGCTCGGGCGCATCGATTTGTAATTTTAAATGCGCATATTTTTCAAGAAAATAAAATTATATAGGGTGTTCCCTGCGACCGTGGCCAATACCAATACCTGTATATCATTTATTTTTTGAATTCTTCAAAAAATTCCAGACATTATTCATGTACAATGTCCTATACCTATCTTCAACTTTTTCGGAAATATTAAGTGTTTTCAGATTTTTTACAAAAATTAACATTTTAAATGAAAATTATTTCATTTCACAAATTCGATACATTACACTCAATACTTATTTCCCATTTACCTCTTGATATGAAGAAAGTAAGCAAAAACCATTACTGAGAAGAATTAAAAAAAAAACAAAAACAGATTTGTTTATTCTCATAGCATTAGTAACACGTTGTCTGTAGCATGTTGCCAAGACGTTCGCGGCGAGCATTTTGAACATTTCCTACATTGACATTAATGTTTTTTTTTAATAATTAAGAAAAAATCAGTATTACTTATTAGGTTTTAAGTGTAATGTACCGAATCTGTGAAATAAAATAATTTTTATTTAAAACCTTTATTTTTGCAATAAATCTGAAAACATTTAATACTTCCGAAATCGTTAAAGATAGGTATAGGACATTGTGCATGAATTGTGTCTAGAATTCTCTGAAAAATTCAAAAAATAAATAATTTACAGGGGGTTGCATTTGAAATAAGAAAGTTGGTATTGGCCACGGTCACATGGAACACCCTATATAATATTATTTGGTGAGAAATATGCGCATTTAAAATTACAAATTGACGTGCCGAGCGTTTTTCCTAACACCCCCTCATTTATTCGTTATTGAATTTATTCCATTTGGCCTTTTACACTCTGTATATACTGAAATGAATTGAACAGAATCGTGAGGAATTGAACGGAATTGTAGGGAATTTCGGAATTATGATGAATTTAACGGAATTATGGGGTATTTTAAGGAATTGTGAGGAACTGAATGGAATTATGGTGAATTGAAAGGAATTTTTGTGAATTTAGTGTATTATTTATCAAATTGGAATTTTAGTGTACAAAAAACTGCCAGTGATAGACCCCTCGATTCTAAATTCCTTTTTTTTGTGTAGAAATTTACATTTCAAACACCGAAAATGTCCCAAGAACAGAAATATAGAGAATTATGCCTTCAACAGTCTGTATTTCGAAAAGAGCCTAACCTAATATATATATATAAGAATGGAAATCGTGATGTACATAAAGTTAGCAAAACAACTCTCACGAATCAAACTCGGAATAGCTCAAAATTTTGCCGTTATTTATCCGTAATTTATCCGTGAAAAAATAAATTTTGCCGCTCTCATATTTAAAAAGATATGGGATGTGTCGCTAAGTTGGCAAAACAACTTTTCAAAAAATGGTTTCAGCACAAAACAAAATAGCTCATCTTTTTCAGTGATTTATCCGTAAATTATCCGTGAAGAAAAAAACATCGCAACTCTTGTATTTAAAAAAATATCGGATGTTTCGCTAACTTGATATCAAGTTGGCGAAACAACTTTTCGAAAAATGGTTTCAGCACGAAGCAAAATAGCTCATCTTTTTTAGTGATTTATCCGTAAATTATCCGTGAAAAAAGAAAATTTGTATCAATCAAGGTTTTGAAGAAAAATGACAAAATCTGATTGATCGATCAGCAGCCGACGGAACATGATTTATGCATTTTTCTCGAAAACTACGCAAGCAATATTGTTGATATTTGAAAAGAAGATGGAGCTTTTCATCTTTGATTTATCCGTGAAGAAAAAAATTTTGCCGCTCTCGTTTTTAAAAAAATATCACGTGCGCTGGTATGTGTACATCAAATTACCAGGTGACATATTGAAAAAATGATTTCAGCAATCAACAGATAATGCAATTTCTTTTAATGATTTATCCGCAAATTAACCGTGAAGAAAAAAACATCGCCACTCTTGTATTTAAAAAAATATTGGGTGTTTCGCTAACTTTATACCAATTTGACAAAACAACTTTTCGAAAAATGGTTTCAGCACAAAACAAAATAGATCACCTTCTTAAGTGAATTATCCGTAAATTATCCTTGAAAAAAGAAAATTTGTATCAATCAAGGTTTTGAAGAAAAATGACAAAATCTGATTGATCGATCAGCAGCCGACTGAACATGATTTATGCATTTTTCTCGAAAACTACGCAAGCAATATTGTTGATATTTGAAAAAAAGATGTAGTATTTCATCTTTGATTTATCCGTGGAGAAAAAACTTTTGCCGCTCTCGTTTTTAAAAAAATATCACGTGCGCTGGTATGTGTACATCGAATTACCAGGTGACATATTGAAAACATGATTTCAGCAATCAACAGATAATGCAATTTCTTTTAATGATTTATCCGCAAATTATCCGTGAAGAAAAAAACATCGCCACTCTTGTATTTAAAAAAATATTGGGTGTTTCGCTAACTTTATATCAATTTGACAAAACAACTTTTCGAAAAATGGTTTCAGCACGAAACAAAATAGCTAATTGGTAATTTGATCACATACCAGCGCACGTGATATTTTTTTAAAAACGAGAGCGGCAAAATTTTTTTCTTCGCGGATAAATCAAAGATGAAATACTACATCTTCTTTTCAAATATCAACAATATTGCTTTCGTAGTTTTCGAGAAAAATGCATAAATCATGTTCCGTCGGCTGCTGATCGATCAATCAGATTTTGTCATTTTTCTTCAAAACCTTGATTGCTACAAATTTTCTTTTTTCACGGATAATTTACGGATAAATCACTTAAAAAGATGAGCTATTTTGTTTCGTGCTGAAACCATTTTTCGAAAAGTTGTTTTGTCAAATTGATATAAAGTTAGCGAAACACCCAATATTTTTTTAAATTCAAGAGTGGCGATGTTTTTTTCTTCACGGATAATTTGCGGATAAATCATTAAAAGAAATTGCATTATCTGTTGATTGCTGAAATCATTTTTTCAATATGTCACCTGGTAATTTGATGTACACATACCAGCGCACGTCATATTTTTTTAAAAACGAGAGCGGCAAATTTTTTCTCTTCACGGATGAATCAAAGATGAAATGCTACATCTTCTTTTCAAATATCAACAATATTGCTTGCGTAGTTTTCGAGAAAAATGCATAAATCATGTTCCGTCGGCTGCTGATCGATCAATCAGATTTTGTAATTTTTCTTCGAAACCTTGATTGATACAAATTTTCTTTTTTCACGGATAATTTACGGATGAATCACTTAAGAAGGTGAGCTATTTTGTTTTGTGCTGAAACCATTTTTTGAAAAGTTGTTTTGTCAAATTGATATAAAGTTAGCGAAACACCCAATATTTCTTTAAATACAAGAGTGGCGATGTTTTTTTCTTCACGGATAATTTGCGGATAAATCATTAAAAGAAATTGCATTATCTGTTGATTGCTGAAATCATTTTTTCAATATGTCACCTGGTAATTTGATGTACACATACCAGCGCACGTGATATTTTTTTAAAAACGAGAGCGGCAAAATTTTTTTCTTCACGGATAAATCAAAGATGAAATGTTACATCTTCTTTTCAAATATCAACAATATTGCTTGCGTAGTTTTCGAGAAAAATGCATAAATCATGTTCCGTCGGCTGCTGATCGATCAATCAGATTTTGTCATTTTTCTTCGAAACCTTGATTGATACAAATTTTCTTTTTTCACGGATAATTTACGGATAAATCACTTAAAAAGATGAGCTATTTTGTTTCGTGCTGAAACCATTTATCGAAAAGTTGTTTCGCCAACTTGATATCAAGTTAGCGAAACATTCGATATTTTTTAAAATACAAGAGTGGCGATGTTTTTTTCTTCACGGATAATCTACGGATAAATCACTGAAAAAGATGAGCTATTTTGTTTTGTGCTGAAACCATTTTTTGAAAAGTTGTTTCGCCAACTTGATATCAACTTAGCGACACATCCCATATCTTTTTAAATATGAGAGCGGCAAAATTTATTTTTTCACGGATAAATTACGGATAAATAACGGCAAATGAGCTATTCCGAGTTTGATTCGTGAGAGTTGTTTTGCTAACTTTATGTACAGGGTGGGCAAAATTGGTGCTACATGAACTAAAACTTTTTAACCCGAGGAGATAGAGAAAAATGAATGGCACCTTATAGTCCTCTTTCTTCGAGAAACTGTTAATGCCATCAACTGCATTCCTCTATCTTCTTTCGTTTCCGAGTTATAGGCCGAAATTGCAATTTGGGCAATTTCAACTTTGGTCATTATCTCCGTTTCTGTTTATGCTAGGATGTTGAAATAAAAACATTATACAGGCACTTTTCTGATAGCAATCCAGTGGCGTACTCTGATTTTTTCTAAGAGGTTTATTTGCTGAGTTATAACAAAAAGTTTTAGTTCATGTAGCACCAATTTTGCCCACCTTGTACATGGAAAATGTAGCTGCATCTGAACTCCTGTTAAAACCGGAACAAGTGATGAGCGTGGCTCCGAGAAGGGTAGTTAAGTTCATAAAGGCTTTGCTACTTGATTGATAAACAGCGTGGGGTTGCACAATAGAACTTCAGGTCAAGGTGAAAATGAGAAAAATAGTAATTCCCATTTGAAAATCTTGCCTTGTGTATTTTTGTTCAGTTTGAAGATTTTGTACAGATCTCTGCTGTGAATTCATTGGGGAATCCAATACTATAAAATGTATTGTGTTCCATTTGAATTCAGAAAGTAGGTGCATGTGCAGAAGATATATAACTGAAGGTGCCATTCTACTCTGAATATTTTTCAGGACTATCCAAAAGACTTGCTTTTTCAAAATATTATCACGAACCCCCGCAACAACGAATTCTACCGGCATCTTCTGCTTTTCCTGGTAGTAATTGATCTATGAACGTAAGTTCCCAGTCCAAACGATATTTTGTCTTCTTTTCGCAAGATCATTTAATATTTTCGCGTTTGGTTGATTCGATTTTTGAACCTATGAATATATCTCTAAACATTATCGGCAGGTACATTTTTTTGCAGGATTAGAGTTTTTGAGCTAGATTTTATTTCACTAAAAATTACACGCTTACAGTATCCTTACTATATCTTCGTGCTTCTAATATGTAATCAATATTTAGTACGGTATGGCATGGATTCCTATTAGGCTAATAGAAATCCATGCCATACCGTAAATTAGGCGACTGTAGTGAAATACATATTTTTAACTTCAGAGAATTGCTCGTGTCTGAATGTTTACATGAATCGCAATTATTCTTCCTGTAAATGGAATCACATATTCCACCTGGCCTCTAATTGTAAGACTAGTTTGCAATAATTAACCAATTAAACAGTTGTCTCGCTGACTATCCGAACATTTGCATTACAATTATTACAATTACTTCAAGGTGTAAACAATGCCTTTGGCTGAATTAAAAATAACGGGAAAATACTACACTCGAAAATAGCTGTCTATTAATGGATGATATCATCTTGTTCTCATTAAGTTGCGATAACGAGTATGAACTATTATACAGGGGAGGTATAATTAATGAATAATCCGTTACATACGGATAGACGGCAACACGACGAAAATTGAAATTTAATTAGTTTGAGATACGTAGTTCTGAATTAACACAAATTTTCGAAATTCAAAAAAATCTACACCTTCACTCCTTTCTATGCCAGGATAACAAATCAAGCATTTTTTTAAGTATTATTTTTTAATACCTCTCTAATGATAAGATGTAACCATTCGGCATACTCTTGGACTACTGCCCTCATTTATCAAAAAATTACGTAATCGAGAGTTTTGGTCTGAGTAATTTTTAACTTGATATTGAAACAGTTTGGGCGCTAGTTAGTAGATGCACCTTGTAGTTAGATCCGCAGTCGATATTTTCATTATTGATTTTTTTAATGCGGATCTCACTACAAGGTGCATCTTCCAACAAGCGCCCATAATGGTTCAAAGTGAAGTAAAAATTACTCAGGACAAAATTTTTCACAGAGGTTGTAAGCGGGCTGCGGACTACGAGCAATAATATAATATATATTATAGCTCTATAATGAGATATAATATCATATTATATTAAAGCGGGCTGCGGACTACAAGCGATAATCTATATCTATTCTATATATATAAAAGAAAGATGTTGGTTACACCATTTATAACTCTAGATCGGATGGACTGTTTGTTATGAAACTTCATATATGGATTCGTCTACGATCTGGTTATTATAAAATACAATAAAACTTTGAAAAAATCGATGAAAATTTTACTTTACAGGGAATGCTTTTCCTCCTTTTGAGTGAGGTCACTAGGTGTCGCTACAGTTACAGTTACGACACCGCTTATTCGTTTGTACTTCATTTGATATTCTCCGCGTTAGATGGCGATATAAACAAATAGTGTGTACAGTGACTATATTCCCTCTATAGTCACTGTAATAGTGTGTGATTTGCGTTGCCTACAACTCTGCGCTGTTGGGCCAAACCAAAATGTCTTAGCGTAGGAGTACAGATGTCTAAAATGATTAGATTTCGTTGAGATATGAGAAAAGTTTCGTTCTTACCACTTCAGATGGCGCTATTCACATATAATGACGGATTATTCGTTATATTCATAGTTTTATTTATTCAAAATAACGTAAACGTGAAGGTATTATATTTGACATTATCACCATTAGATGGCGATGGATTTGTTAAGGCTTTCGCGGCCATTGATTGATGTCATCTGTTCTTTTTTCGAGCATTTCGGTCGTCGTGGTTTGAAATGTTCGAAAAAAGAATATATGACATCAATTACTGTGTAATTTGCATAGGACTTATAGTCCTACCATGAAAGGCTATTAACAGCTAGATCCAGAAGCGGGGGACTATCACAGTGAATTTTATCGAAATGATAAGTAAATTTTGATTTGATCTCCGATCACCGGTGATTACGATTTGTGAAATCCACCGTAAGTATCATTTAGGCGGAACAAAGTTCGCCGGGCCAGCTAGTTTCCGATGAAAGTCAATTCGATCGTACGCCACTGGTCCGTGCGTTCTTGTATTTCCGGCAAACGGTCTGCACATTTACAATGGCTCCTATGTGACAACGATTGTTCGTCGCTACCAGTTAGGAATTGCAGTGCAGCAATGTGCACTCCAATCCCTCATCGGGCAGGATGAAAAAGGTTTCGAAATGCCTGCGCAAAGGCGAAACGTAGTAGTCTGGGTGCCGGTGGGACAAATTGCAAATTATTAATGAAGTTTTCTTACTTTCTGTATGTATAACTTTATCAGGCGGAGTCTATCACATTTTTCCTCTGTGAAAATTTTTGTAGTCGTGGCTTTTTTTCGGCAAACCTTTCAATTCTTTTAAATCATACATACTCATTTTTTGTAAAATGCAATCATAAAAACAATCTGGGAGAAATGAGAAAACATGATTGTCCGACAAAAATAGTGTGGCTTTGAGCGTGTCTACCAACATGAACATGAATGAAAATCGCATTTTTTAAAATTATTAATACTCTCCTGATTTTTTCAGAATCGGTTGATACAACCATATAAGTATGAAAATGCAATTGTCCGACAAAAAAATGTGGCGTTTTTCTTGTCCGACAAATGGAAAACGACGATTTTTTGAGATAAAAAAATTATAAATAAGAATGAAGAAATTGGACCAGCAGAGATCTAATTTCCGAAGCTCACCACTGGTGTCATTATCCTGTTGTGGTGGTTCCACCAGTGGTGAACTTTGGAAATTAGATCTCTGCTAGTCCAATTTCTTCATTATTATGCTAGTCTTAGGACGATATCCTCTTCGTTGTATTATCACCTGCGGGGTTCTAACCGTGCTAACGGGCGTGTTCAACCTCCCACGGTGAACTGCATGAGACTCCGAAATGGAGAACTTGCGAAACACCGTAGGGAAAAATGAACGTACGTAGAGATCTAGTTTTCGAAGTAACCTCTGGATGAAGCGTAGACATTCATCCGCTAGTTGCGACACTACAGTTTAAACTGTACTCAGATGTTCCTACTAGGATATAATATAAGTTCTACCGTTTCAGTTGGATACTACCACGATAAGGGTTGTGTGGCACTGAAGAAGGCTAATAAGCCAGAAACCGGTCTGTCATTATCCTGTTGTGGTGGTTCCACCAGTGGTGAGCTTTGGAAATTAGATCTCTGCTAGTCCAACTTCTTCATTATTATGCTAGTCTTAGGACGATATCCTCTTCGTTGTATTATGAATAAGGTTTTGTTTCTCTTCTTATTCTCTCTTCACCTCGTAAATGCAATGTTGTGCACCAGTTGTCCGACAAATAAATGTGGCGTTCATTCAAAAATTAAAAAATTTAATGATATAATTTGGGTATGAATAGACTAGATGCATTTATCGGATATAAATTCTACAAATATTAATGAATTCAAAACCCAAAAAAATCGACGATTTTCAATTGTCGGAAAAGAAAAACGCCACATTTTTTCTGTCAGACAAGTGCATATTCATATTTCATATGGTAATATCAACCGGTTCTGAAATAATCAGGAGGGTATTTATGATTTTAAAAAATGCGATTCTCAGTCATCTTCTTGTTGTGAGACACGCTCAGAGCCACACAATTTTTGTCGGACAATCATGTTTTCTCATTTCTCCAAGATTGTTTTTATGATTGCATTTTACAAAAAAAGAGTATGTATGATTTAAAAGAATTGAAAGGTTTGCTGAAAAAAAGCCGCGACTACAAAAATTTTCACAGAGGAAAAATGTGATAGACTCCGCCTAATAAAGTTATACAGAAAGTAAAAAAAAACTTTATTAATAATTTGCAATTTGTCCCACCGGCACCCAGACTAATACGTTTCGCCTTCGCGCGGGCATTTCGAAACCTTTTTCGTCCTGACCGATGAGGGATTGGAGTGCACATTGTTGCACTGCAATTCCTAACTGGTAGCGACGAGCAATCGTTGTCACATAGGAGCCATTGTAAAAGTGCAAACGGTCTGCTGGAAACGGTCTTTTAACTTCACAGAGGTCCAAGTTATGGGATCTGTCTGGCCGATCTATGCACTACGACAATCCGAACACTTGACCTCGGACATTATGTCTATCCGACAATTCTTGAATTGGCAATTTGTCTTTCACTTTTGGAAAAGAACATGGTGCATACATTTCTCCTAGCCAGTACCAGGCGTGATAATACTTATAAGGGATGACAACAATAATATATTGACTGATTAGTGATCAGACAATGAAGAAATGAAAAATTATTATTTCCGATAAGTTATTCCTCATACCCATCCAAAAATTGTCTACCTCTTCTTAGTGGTGCTATTTAAACAGGGTGTATTTGATGGCTTTTCTTTTGACAGTTGGTAGAACTCATCAAAATAAGTCATTTTACCAAAAATTTTTCATATAAATTATGCCCCTGTTTCGCGAAAATGAAACTTAATATTTTCTAGTTTCTAGGCGAATATGAAAATTCCTCAGTAGTAACTTGCTCCCTCGCCTGCCTCCGTAAATATCATCATGCTTTTCATCTTATCATACATGACGCAGAATATCGATTGTGATCAGTGGTAAGGGAAGATTGTACGAGTGTTTATGTTTCGGAAATGCCACACGATTATTCAAAATAATGAACTTGTTGATATGCGTTTACTTTATGGTGAATCAAAACAAAATACCAGTTCAGCGTATTAGTTGTACAGAACAAGATTTCCGCTACGAAATCACCCAATTTCGCTGATGTTCATAAGCCTGGTGCAGAGATGTAGATATATGCAGCCCAGAGTAGTATCAAGGTATTGATGCCCAAAATTTTCTATAATTTTTTTAAATTGAACATTTCATATAAGAAATTTTTATCTGTCAATTGTCACCTGTCAAATGGAAAGCCTCACTTTAAAATACACCCTGTATATCATTGAGCATATGAATTTTACAACTGTCGGATTTAACGTTTTTGGAAAAACTTCCCTCAAATTAATACATATTTTTATTCTTGCTAGGTCAAGGAACCCGTTAATGAAATAATTCTCAATTCCCTGAATCTCTACATAAAGAACGTCGAAATCACAGACAAGAATAAATCACAAACGGCTGAGAAGGTGGACATCTTACCCGATGAGGAGATCGCCAAATTGAGATTTGCCGAACCCGTTCAACCCGGACAGCATACATTGAAGATCGTTTTCCAAGGAATCCTGAACGACAAGATGAAGGGCTTTTACAGGAGCAAATACACCAGTCCTTCTGGAGAAGAGAAATTCGCAGCCGTAACACAGTTCGAACCCACTGACGCTCGACAATGCTTTCCGTGTTGGGACGAACCTGCTCTTAAAGCCACTTTCAACATCAAATTGACCGTGCCAAAGGATTTAACGGCCTTATCCAATATGCCTGTTATCCATACAGCGGAACATAAGGAAACTGTCACATACACGTTCGAGAAATCGCCGATAATGTCGACGTATCTAGTGGCAGCTGTGGTAGGAGAATATGACTATATCGAGGATAAATCCGCAGATGGGGTTTTGGTAAGAGTTTATACTCCTAAGGGGAAAAAGGAACAGGGTAGATTCGCCTTGGAGGTAGCAACCAAGGTGCTTCCGTACTATAAATACTACTTCAACATCGCTTACCCTTTACCAAAGATCGATCTGATCGCTATAGCCGATTTCAGCGCTGGAGCCATGGAGAATTGGGGACTTGTTACTTATAGGTGAGTTTTGTTTTAATATCTCTCTATTTCTGAATTTGTTAAAAGCGATAAACACAACACTTGATATATGGTCGTCTTCACCATTGCATATAGAGATCTGGAATGAATGTTCGCTAAAAAATTGTGGTTACTATTTTTATGGGAAGCAAAATCATAGTAACAGTTTCGAATTCTTTTACGTCAAACATGGATTTGAGATTTGTTCTGGGGAGTTTGACAATTTCAATTCAGGTGAATGTCCTGTTCTCTCTATGATTCTTTCCAAATCTTTCCTACTGAATCATTGTTATTATGTTCATAGTTTCAGTTAGAATTCATTAAATCCACCAGATTTCTACAATTTCACCGTTGGTTTTCTTCAGTAATATGTGACTCGTAAAATTTCCGTAATAAATTACCTATGTCAATTCAATATTTTCTCTGTTTTTTCACCATACTCCTTTTGTGAAGATTTTGATTTGAATATTCAGGAATATTAAATTTTTCTTACACATATGAATGTACAAAGGAATATCATCTTCGTTTGAAATTCAAAAGACCATGAACAGTTTTAGAACCGTATCTTATTATAGGTATCAGTACTGTTGAGGCGAATTATAATGGACTGCGGGATTTTAATAGAAAATGTAGAAATTTCTGAGAATTAAACTCACCAAAATTAATCCTTGAGTTGGCGTATTTTACCCTTCGTGAAACACAGGAGGAAGGTTGAGTTTTAGGGTAGAAAAAGGAGCGAAGATCTTCAGCAAGCACCCTCTTCTTCTGTTTTTTTCTCGACTTCCACACAATCCTGGATGGCACTATTGGCACTTTCTACTATTTTGATAGCGGGTTTACTGATGTTTTTGATATAGTGGATTTTCTAATTTGATATCAGCGAAAGTTCCTAGAATTTCTAAGCGGGTGAACAATTAATTATAATAGCAATATTTTCTTAATGAGATATAGGACTGCGATTTAAATAGGTATCTATTTGTTAAGCGACGTTTCGATCATATATTTGATCTTCTTCAGGCTGAAAAAATTTACAGAATGTTCAATAAATCGAGACTACAGTATACATGCAAAAACAGACAAATTCCTATGGTACAATAAAATCAAACATCTCAAATGTAAAAATTGACAATTAGAATATATTACTCTTGCATATTATTCTATGAGACAAACCTACCTTCCAAACATTACGAAATTGCATACATAGTATTATGGTATAATAGAGACAGCAAAAAGAAAAGCATAATCGGATGAAAACCAATAAATTGGAAAGATTGAAAAGATAAATATTGGCAATGTGAAATGGTAAACTAGAATTTCTGATAAATAAGAGCTGTAGGCGGTCACTGAACTGCCAGGTGGAATTGAGTGGTCTGCGATCGAAAAATAAACAAACTGTCGGTCCTCGAGCTCTCGTGTTTTTCGTAATATATTATTATACAGGGTCTTTCACAAGGAACCTCACCCATATTTATACGGGAAACTACTGAACGTATTTTCATGAAATTCAGCACTTATAAGTATTTCACGATGCTGATGAAATCTAAAATATTTTCAAGGCATGAGCACCTCCGGTTTTTCCGGAAATGACGTCAACTTCCGTTTTTCAAATTAGAACACCATTTTTTTATTGCAGAAATAGATTCCTTAGAAAATTTCAAGTTATTTTGATGTAACATTTTTCAGTTTTGGTTGGAAAATTCTCTCTGAGCGGGAAAATTCGAAAAAAAAATCGAAAATAGAGCTCCGCTGAAACAAGAATAACTTCGAGGTTTTTGGATGGAAAATTTTCATTTTTGGGATTTTTCAAGATGTAAGATTGATGTATCCACTTTAAAAATCGAAATCGCGATTCATGATACAGGGGGTGAAAAAATCGCTTTCAAAGTTAGGGATGACAAAATCGTGAAAAATCAATTTTTTCAAATTAGAACCCCATTTTTTATGGCAGATATTGAATCTACGTTAAAAAATAATGTGAGTGTATGCATCACACCCTTGCCCTAAAGTGGATATTTTCTGAGTTATTCACAAAAAACTGTTTTTCGTCTTGAATTTTCAGCTATTTCTTTTCCCTTCACGCCAAAAAGATGAAATTTTCAGGAACTGTTACTTAAACCATGTTTTAGATTTCACTACCCTAATATGCAAGAGAAAAAAGTTACAGGTTGTTCCTAAATAGATGGCGAATTTGGATTCGAATTTGTATCGGAAACCTCTTTATTTCAACTAATCGGCCATCGGTTTTCTCTCCAGTGATAAATAAATAATTCCTTATGAACCATATGCAAAAACTTACCATGTTTTACATTCTTTTTTTTAATGATAGATATCATTAATTACATCTGCCAAATTCCTCTTTATTCAGTAGCATTTTGTGTTTACTATTAATTTGTTGATAATTCGTATTAAGTTATAAAATCGATCACTATGCCTAATTTTACCAATGAAGATTATTTAAATCTCATTCTACTTCATGGAGAATGTAATAAAGTTGTAGATAGAACGATTCGACTGTTCATTGAGAGGTTTCCTGACCGACCCAGACCAACGAGAGATACGATTAACAGAACCATGACAAACTTGAGAAATGTCGGATCTTTCGTTAAGAAAACTATACACAGAGAAAAAAGTGTAGTAGTAGATGAGAACAACGAAATTACAGTTCTTGCATATTTTCGTGTGAATCCTCAAAATTCTCTCAAAGATGCCGAGATTGATCTGGGATTATCTCAATCGAGTGTTTGGAGAATATTAAAAAAACATAAAATGCACCCATATAAATTCAATAGGGTACAGCATTTGAAGGAAACTGATTTCGTCAGGAGAACAGTTTTGCGAAGCTATGATGATTCGATTTCAAGAGAATGAAAACTTTTTGGACTGTATAATTTGGACAGATGAATCTAAATTCACAAAGAATGGTTCTTTCAATAGGCATAACAGTCATTATTGGGATGAAGAGAACAACCACCACTTCAGACAATGGAACTTTCAAGAGACCTGGAGTTTCATTGTTTTTTGCGCCATCAAAAATAATGCAATTCTCGAAAAATTTTACATCAAAATAACTTGAAATTTTCTAAGGAATCTATTTCTGCAATAAAAAAATGGTGTTCTAATTTGAAAAACGGAAGTTGACGTCATTTCCGGAAAAACCGGAAGTGCTCATGCCTTGAAAATATTTTAGATTTCATCAGCATCGTGAAATTCTTATAAGCGCTGAATTTCATGAAAATACGTTCAGTAGTTCCCCGTATAAATATGGGTGAGGTTCCTCGTGAAAGACCCTGTAGAGTATTTACCTCAGGGGGTCACTTCTGTTTTTGTGGAATAAAATATGAAAGTAACTTTCGATAACAAAATATTCATAACAACTCTCAAATGAGAAACACGTTAACTGAGTACTACGTTTTAACTCCAAAATTCCTGGTTTACAGTGAGTGTTCTCTGGTGAAATTTGTGCAGGTGTCCACTCAAGGTATTTACATTTAATCGAGCTATTTTCATCGACATTTGGTCACTGGAAAAGTCACTAACAATTCGCTGCAATTCCTAATTCTTGGATCAAAAATATCGAGAAACTTCATATTAATTGTCAACATCTGTAGCAGTATCACAATCAATCGTATGTGCAAACCGATTATCTACTCTTATCGAACGAACTAAAGGATACCGTACACCTTCGGATTTCTGAGTTGAAACTTATTGATTCCTAACAATGCCCATTTGCACTAAGTGCTCGAAAAATGTTTCCTCTAAGGATAAGGTCATCTGTTCCCACTGCTCCAATTCTTTCCATGGGTCTTGTGTTAATCTCTCACCTCAGGACATAAAATTCTTCGGAGATTCCAATGGAAAACTTACCTGCCAAGCTTGCATAAACAATGTGCGACTTCTAAGGAGTAACTCCGGTGGTAACACCCCAGTAGCTGCGTCGAAATCCGCAGGCTCCTCAGCTGGCAGTTCACCACAGCTCGAACAAATCCTAGCCAAACTGAGTATTCTTGATAGTATAGCTAAAGACGTAGCTGCTATTAAGTCAAACCAGACAATGCTTTCTGAGCAACTGGCGGCATGTGTGGAAACATTGAAAATCCAGGGTGACGTGTTGAGTGAGCATACCAGCTCTATAAAGATCTGTCAGGCTGATATTTCAACACTGCAGGAGGCACATGGTAATATCAGTGAGGATTTATCTGCTGTAAAGTCTAGGGTATCGCAACTGGACGAGGTGTCTAAGACACTTCAACAGGAATGTCGGTTGGCCCCATCGGATCCTGCTGCCAGTTCGGAGGAAGTGGTTCTGCGTGTCAAAAGATCATACAACCTTCTGATTCGACATGTTCCTGAGGACGGCAATTCCGGTCACGATGATTCACTGGTGCAGGAGATTGTGAAAAGAGTTGATGCTAGGATTGCTGCCGATGTATGTGCTGTTTACCGGGTGGGGTCAACCAGACCCGAACAACCAAGACCAATAAAGATCGAGTTCAACAACCCGAATTCAGTAACTCGTATTCTTCGGAATAGGAAGATCCTATCAAGCCATCCTATATACAAGAAATACATCCTTTCGGATGACAAGACCCCTTTACAAACGAAGCAGCTACAAGACCTTCGCAAGGATCTTGAGGAAAGACGCCGAGCTGGTGAAGACAATATCACCATAAAATATATCAAGGGTGTACCTACCATAATATCTGATAGACCTGTCTCAAAAAACTAGCATTACCTCTGAATGTATGGCCAGTATTATATTCCAACCTAGCTTCTCTACCTGCGAAGTTCAATGAGCTCCTTCTACTGGTCAAATTTCAGAAGCCCTCTCTTATACTGATTACGGAAACATGGCTGCATCCTGAGAAGTCAGATATGGTTGCCCATATACCGGATTACACCATGAACCGTTGCGACAGTCTAACTACTCCGGGACATGCAGGGGTATGTATATATGTCCACAACTCTATTGTGAATTCCTTTAAAATCACAAAACATTCACTTAATACTCCTGGCATAGACAATATCTTTCTGAAAATAGAATCATCTATTTTCACCTTGTGTGTGGGCTGTGTGTATCGTCCACGACCTTCCATATATGACAGAGACCTATGTGAACATCTAGCAGACTTATCAAACCAGTTTAAGCATGTTTTGTTGGCAGGAGACTTCAATCTCGGCGACATAAGAACTTGGCCAATATCTCGTTCACCCTCAGCAAACTCTCCTTCGATTCCATTCATCGATATGTTAAACAACTCCAATTTACACCAGCTAGTTGACCAGCCCACCCGTTACAGAGCAAATCAGGAGCCAACAACCCCAGATCTAATACTGACAAATGATGTTAATTTAGTTTCCGAATTAGAATACCACCCACCATTGGGCAAATCAGACCATTTGGTTTTGTCAACAAAAATTCAATTCTTCCTACCTACTAAATTGCCGTCTGAAACAAAAACTTACAAAACTGTACAATATGAATGTATCAACGAAATATTCTCCAGAACAGACTGGGATATTCTAATTGGAACTGGAGACGTTGAGTCGAGATGGAATAATTTCCATGCGTATGTTGCCAAAACTGTTGAGGATCACACTTACACACGAACCATAAGGATTAATAGCAGTACACCTTGGATTGACAACCACTTTTTCGGAATGATTAAGTACAAAAAATCATTATGGCAGAGATATGTTCGCAGCAGGCAGACATGTGACTTTCAGAGGCATAGAAAATTCGCCAATAATCTTTCTAACAGAATACGTGAAGCCAAGTCCAAATTTGAGAATGATCTAGCTACCTCGAAGGACAAAAAGAAATTCTTTAAATATACACGCCGCATTTTCAATACCGTACCTTCTCTGCCTCTTGTCAAAAACACTGATGGTGTGGTTGCAGATGATCACAAGTCCTCAGCTGAAATTTTGGCCAACACTTTCTCAATGTTCTTCACTTCTGAACCAGACGCACCACTGCCTTCTACTACCTCTCCTCGCAACGACTCTTTTCTAACTTGTTTCGACTTGGATCCCTTGACTGTTGAAGGGAAGTTAAAATCACTAAATGTTTCATCATCTCCTGGTCCGGACGGTTTTTCTGCTGGGTTGCTTAAGGAATGCTCTCATACTCTTGGACCACCCATATCAAACATTTTTTCTACATCGTTGAACTCTGGTACTCTGCCACTATCATGGAAAAGTGCACTGGTGACACCAATTCATAAAAAGGGCGACAAACAAAACCCTAACAACTTTAGACCTATAAGTCTCACTTCTATTTTGTGTAAGATACTGGAGAGGCTGATATATGACAAAATGCTTACTTTTTTTCTGGATCACAACATCATTCCTGATACCCAGCATGGTTTCATTAGAGGAAGGTCTATTGTCACCTGCCTTCTTAGCTGCATCAACAAGTGGACTCTTCTATTGGATGAAAAACTTCCTGTAGATGTGGTGTATTTGGATTTTTCGAGGGCTTTTGACAGAGTACCAATAAGGAGACTTTTATACAAGCTGGACCACTTTGGAATTCGAGGATTGCTCCTGAAATGGATAGAGAGCTTCCTGACTGACAGATCGTTTGTGGTCAGGGTTGGTGCTGCTAAATCGGAACCACGATGCGTGCTCAGTGGCGTCCCTCAGGGCTCAGTTTTGGGACCCTTGCTATTTTTGGTGTATGTGAGCGATTTGGCTGATGAGTTCAAGTCGGAAAGTGCTTCTTTTGCAGATGATATTAAGTTCTTCAATTGCCCCCTTTACAACTATGAAACCTTGCAGGAGGACTTGGACAGGGTCGTCTGCTGGTGCGCCAAGTGGTTGATTCCACTGAACCCTTCGAAGTGTCGAATCCTACATTTGGGCAATAACAATCCGAGATTGAGGTATTACGTTGGAGGTGTGGAGGTTCTAGGGTGTTCATCTCACGTGGATCTGGGTGTAGTGATATCTAGTGATCTATCGTGGACTGAACATGTATTGCACATCACTAATAAGGCCAAGCGCCTTATACATATCGTCCAGAACGCTTTTCGTGGCAACAATGTGGCGCATATTGCCCGGGTATACAAATTATATATTCGGCCGATACTAGAGTTTGCCGGTCCGGTTTGGCATCCGTGGTTGGTGGGGGATGCTGCAATATTAGAGAAACTGCAGCGTCGGGTAACACGCATTCCCTTTGGAGTGAATCGTCCTTGTTATGAGGAACGGCTGCAGATGATGGGTCTTCCTTCTTTCGCCGATCGTCGTTTAAGAGGAGACCTGATAGTTACATATCGAGCATTGCACGGCTTATTCGGCGTCGATTTGTCCCACCTATATAAGCTTAATACGAATCAACTCCGTGGACATCGATTCAAACTGAATAGAGAGGTCTTCCGAACCAGATGCCGAGAAAACTTCCTGTGCAACCGTGTGTTCAACTGTTGGAACAGCCTTCCTGCCCAAGTTGCGGATGCTGGATCGGTCAATGCGTTCAAGAACAAACTTGACAACTGGAGATTGAATGGAACCGCATAGATTACTCAGCTTTTTTATCTTATCATTCATGTAGCATTGTGTTAGTTCAGTGTTTCTATTGTTTAATTTCTGAATGCCCTTGCTTTTCGTTTATCTCACTTGTTTTAATTTTTATAGTTGTTTTTTTGATCATTTTTAAGTTAGAGTTTATAGGTTATAAATGTACCTCAACTCTGTAATTTGGTTTAATAATAATAATAATTTTGTCGTTGACTAATCCAATCGAAATCTTGCGTTAACGGTAAACTCCAAAGGAAGTGAAGGATAAGATTATCTTCTCCACGTGTGTGACGTAAGCAATGCGCCCATATCAAATTATAATACAATACCTATATGAACTAATGAAGGATATTTTCTTTATGCTATTAACTATAATCGAGAATCTCAATCATTCTTTGTTAGAAAATTACGGCAATTAATGCCAGTATATAGTTTATGACATACTCGAACACTCCTTCTTGTATGAATTGCAATTATTGTGAAAAATTATAGATGTTTGAACTGTGATGGCGAGGAAATTCGTTTTATACGCATCATTAATTTAGATATCAACCGGATTTTCACTATGAATACTACTCAATTTTTCCGGATATTGCATTTGAGCTAACTGATACCACAACTTCATGAAACTGACATCTTTGATTTCATGAAACCGGGTTCGTGTGTGTTCAAATGGCTATTCAACTCATTTCAAAAACTGACCAATCACAGTCCAAAGACAGCTCGTTTTTTCGCGATAATACCAACTGTTTCTGAATTATGATTGGTCTGACAATTTCGGTATTTTCAACGATTAAACTACAGAATAATCTGTGATTGAACTATGGATAGAAACGGTTTGACAAATGATAAATACAAGGCGCGGCACGGAGGGCGGACGTTTTTCAGATGGGCATAACTTTCCCCCACTGAGGACGAGAGAAGTGGGGAAGGTGCCGTTAGACTCGTGTGTTCCTAGCATTTATTTACCAAAAGTTACGGTTTGGTGCGCTGTATCGCAAACTCGCATCATTGGCCCTTACTTCTTCGAAGACGTTAATGGTCGTGCTGTTACCGTGAACTCAGAGCGGTACGTCGAAATGATCAACAACTTCTTTATCCCCGAATTACGACGGCAACGTGTTCCAATCCGACGTGTGTGGTTCCAACAGGATGGGGCGACCGCCCACACAGCCAGAGCATCAATGGACGTTATTCGCCCTCTCTTCCCTGGTCGCCTTATTTCCAGGTTTGGCGATGTTCATTGGCCTCCCCGGTCCCCAGATTTATCCATATGCGATTTTTTCTTATGGGGACACCTCAAGGCTAGAGTATACGAGACCAAGCCCCGAACTCTGGACGAATTGAAAAGGGCTATTCGCGTGGAAGTTGCCCAAGTTGAGAGAGCGATGTTGGAGAGAGTCTACGCGAACTTCCAAGAGCGCCTCCAGCACTGCATCACCGATTCCGGCCACCACATGCCTGATGTGATTTTCCACACTTGACTGTCTCAAATGCTATTTCCTTGAGAATCTGATTCCGTCAATAAATGTATTTTTGAGTAAAAATTAACGCTTTTATTATTTTTTTAAAACCATCCATCCTCCGTGCCGCACCCTGTATAAATTGTAGACGTCATCATGAGTTTTTCCTTGCTTTTTTGAATATGGAGGTTCTGCCCTTTTATTCTATTCGTGAAATAGTCTTATAAAATTTCATTCGTGATTGACTTTACCTCATAACTCTATCTTTTATTTCCAAACTCAAATGAGTTGCTTTAAGGAAACACAACTCGTCCTCCGGACTCGTGATGTTTCCAAGCAACTCATTTTCGTTTGAAAATAAATCGATAGACTTATCACGGAAATTCAATCTCTTGTGATATTACTACTGAATACATGTTCAGTACGGATCATAAAAATAGTACCTATATCTGAAGTACTCCAAAACCAGAATATTTTATATCTTTTCCTCATGCCGAACGATCAAATCGTGTATCCATTAAGGTGGGCGTTCAATGTAGTGCGTTTTCATTTCAAGTTGATTTCGAAAACGGTTTCATTTTGAGAACTGAAATTTTGTGGGTGAACTCAGAAAGGATTAGGGTTCTTGTTGAAATAATTTTAATCGATTTCATTCCGACAGTTAATTTTTTTCTTTCAAAAATAGAAGAAAATGAGCCAATCCATGCTTCTGTTTTATTTCAACAGACAGACCCATGAAAATAGTTCAACTTCCGATCAAAAGTGAATCTACTGATAATTTCGTTCAGAAGATCAACTTGAAATACGGAATTGGCAGAAAATGGCCAAATTCAAATTTTGGCGGGAAAAAAGTCCTGCTTTACCCACAAATTGACTTATTTCATAGTTCGGCGATTTTCGGATGGAGAGCGCCATTTTACATTTCATTCATGATTAGAGAGATATTCATAGAACTTATAGTGATAATGTAAGTTCTATGGAGATATTTCATAAAATGCACGGTGGCGCCTCTATCGGAGGAGATTTCCTACTCGCTTTAAACGCCGACCTTAATCAGTCCAAAATATTTCTGATGTCAGATTGGAGACGACAGTGCCATTACTGCCATTGTAAAGTTGGACCGGCTAGTTTCCCAGTACACCCTCATGGTGCACTTTATTCGAACGATTCCGAAGCCCGACAAGAGGAGGAAACGACATTCCCTTTGATTTCGAATTAATCAGAACTCGTTGAAAATATGGGTCGAAAATATCAAACCAAATAATGAGCAATCATTATCTTTTGCGGAGATAAAATGTGCATTTTGTCTGCCATGTCCAATTGAGAAAGATATTAACATTAATAACAGTAGGGATTGTCGGATGAGGACAAATTACTAGGTACTAATTATCAGCCAACGTTTCGTTTATTTTTATGAATAAACTTCATTAGGACCTGTAAGGATACAACTCAAATTACAACTCTGAATGAACTCCAAAATGAAAAAGGGGATCACAACATGAAAAAAGACGAAAGGTCATCAAACAAGATGTTAATCTTACATACCTCAATTAAAGAAGCAAAATATGCAATCGTGAAAATAAGGAATCATCTACATGGATATAATCTCATAAGCTCAGAAACAAGAGCAAATGGAACAATCAAGCTTGAAAAATCACACACACTATACAATAAAACAAAAAGAAGTCACATTGAAATTCGTATCTAAAACTATAAGGTTCGGCGACATCTATATCAAGACGCATAAGACAATGAAATAAAATAACGGTGTACAAAGTTTTCTGCCTTTGGCAAGATAAAATAAAAAACATTTTTCATAGTTTGAAGAAGTATATATTGAATTTAGAGATAAAGACTACACATTGGCAGATCAAACAGGCAAAGCTGAGGAAAAATCATATTTTGGGGGCTCTTACTGAAGCAGTTCCTAATCATGTGGTGGACACTATGGTAAGGATATTTGAGCAAAAGCATAACAGTTTCTTCATGAAAACTAAAATTATTTCAATCAAGAAAATGGATAATTTGAAGTGAAAGTAGAGTATCAGTACTGGGCTCTTTGTTCAGAATAATTGGTTTAATAATCTAACTGGTGTGGCGATTCCACATGAAGTTGAATATATTTTGTCACTGGCCCCAAAGTTCGCATTGGATGTCACTCAAAGGGATCTCCCTCTTGTTGATATTATCAAAGATACCGAATACATAATACAGAACGAAACATTGGCTGATAATTAGTACCTAGTAATTTGTCCTCATCCGACAATCCCTACGGTTATTAAACATTAAAGGACGAAATTTTCAATCAGATAGATATTAACATTATTAATACTCGATATAATTACAGGTTTCTAAAATTCTCCACTTCTTCCTGCTTCATCAAAGACAAGACTTGGTAACTTACTCGGTTTTAGTCGGTCCCACTATCCATGCGCGCTTTCTCCCCAGCATCCACTCATTCACCTCTTCCACCCCGCATATTCTTCTTATATTTTCACTGCGCCCCCTGTCTAATAGCTATTTTTCCAGCTATTTTTCTTAGGACTTTATTTCACATATTCCAATAACCACTCAGTTTTTGTTGTGTCTGGTCGGATTTCTGCTGTGTTGGTCAGTATTGGTCTTATTCTATACTATACTAAACTGGTAGTAACTGAGCAGATTTTCGACTTTGTCTCAGTCCGTAAGTATTTGTTATTCCATATGGTATGTTTTGAGCATCGAGCTTTTCATATTGAATTATTTTTTTGTTGTCTCACCTCTGATTCCACATCCGCGAATCCGGAAAGCTCCATGTCCAGGAATTTGAATGTCTGCTGCTGCACAATTTGTTCATCGACCATAAGTTTACATCTAAGTGGATTCTTAGATGCATTCAAGCATTTTGTTTTTGAGGGAGATACGCTATGGGGTTGAAGCGATATAGTAGCCTCTGGTGGTCGTCCTCTTTCTCTGCGACCAATACAACGTCATCAGCATAGCGCAGATAATCGTGATGTTTCTATTGCCCATTTCATATTGGCGAACCTGTTATATTATTGCATCCATGACCACTTTCTTCTTCTTTCTGTGTGGCGTCCTTGGTCGGCCGAACGTAGGCCTTCTGGTCTATTGTTCATTCCGCTTTTATGTAATACCAGTTTAGTATAGTATAGAACTAGACCACGTTGAAAAGTAATTAGCTCAAAGAATCATCTGTCCTCAAAAACAGGCCTGGTGACTTCTTCATCGATTATAGCCTGTATTTTAATGGATTTATATATGTTTTCGATCGATTTATATATGTTTTCGATTAATTTGATCAAGTTATATGATATCTGTCTACCGTAGAGCAGATGTAGGACATCTTGCACCTGGACTGGATCAAATGCTTTCTGAAGATCTACGAAACACATGTATGCAAGCCTATTATACTGAATAGATTTTTCAAAAAATTTGTTTTACAACATAGACTGCATCATTGCTCGATCTTCATATTCAGCCTTATTATCGGATAGGGAACAAATACTGCATCTTACTGATTATTATTTTTAGTATCAATTTCATTAATGTACTGAGCAGGTTAATACCCCTGTAGTTCTCTGGTCTTTTTTGTCACCCTTTTTAAACATGAGGACGGCGATACTTGTTCGCCATTGGTCAGGTATCCTGTGGTGTGAAGAGATAGTCCTGGCCAGTGTGGTCAACTGCTTCACCAGATGTTGCCCCCCATACTCAAGAAGTTCATTTAGGATGCCATCTAGGCCAGGACTTTTCCTGTTCTTTAATTGTTTAAGTGCCAAATCTACGTCTGTGTTCTACATGTCTATGTTGTCACTAGTAACTATTGTTGGTGTGCGGTTGTGCACCATGGTATCTTCTTCTCTTCTATAGAGTGTTTCCATATACGAGTATTAAACCCAAGGTATCCTTCGTTATATGTTTGGGCTCAGTTAATTCGTTGATTTCCTTTCTTTGGGTTTTTATCAATCACTACATCATTCTTTTGGATAACTTTTCTCAGTGACTGGTTTTAGCTGATCTCATGAGCGAGTTTGTTGTGGATGATACAGTTGATATGATTCTGGAGTCCGAAATTTTAGATGCGTTTGTTCTTTTCATTACTCTTTTTCTTGATTTCTTTGGTAAACCAGGGATTGTTGATATTTCTACCTCATATGCAGCTTCTTCAACTTTCCCCAACAAATATTAATATCGCCCCCCCCTCATCTATTGGGCATTCAAAATTTCAATCTCATTTGAGAGAAGAATCATATTTCAGGTTGAACCGGGAAAAATGTACATATTATGTAATGTTTTGATTAATCTGTTTATCCGTTCATTCATCTTGTAAGTTGATCCATCTTGAAGGTAGATTCGCATTCTAGAATCCAGCGGAAGAAAAAGTATTTTTACCTAACGTTAGCTGAAATTCCTCCATCGCTAGTATTCCCGGAATTTTTAATTTTGTAGTTGAATGCTGTCGTGAAAACCATCATCAGTATATTTCAAAATATGTATTCTCATTTTTTTCGCAGAGAAACCTGCCTGCTTGTAGACTCGGAAAATACACCAGCAATAAGGAAGCAATGGATCGCGATAGTCGTAAGTCATGAGCTGGCCCACCAATGGTTTGGCAATCTAGTCACAATGGAGTGGTGGACTCACCTTTGGTTAAATGAGGGTTATGCTCAGTTCACCGAATTCTTATGCGTCGATCATCTGTTTCCGCATTACGATATATGGAAACAATTCGTCAATGATACATATACAAAAGCTCTTGAACTCGATGGATTGAAAAACTCTCATCCCATTGAAGTGCCTGTCGAACATCCCAGCGAGATTGATGAAATTTTCGATGATATTAGTTACAGTAAGGGTGCATCAGTTATAAGGTGAGGGAATAAAGGTGGATTTCCACAAATCCGTCATCCTATGATACGATAGTCCGAAGGAAGATAGACCTTCGGTCGATCGGATGTGTGGAAATCCATCTTAAGTGTTTTGAGCGTGCGTCCATGCATCCGTCTGGAAAATTCTTGGTTCAAATACCCAATCTTTCTTACACAGAATGCTGCATCATTATATCGGGGAGGAGGACTTCAGAAAAGGAATGAATCTATACCTCACTCGACACCAGTACAAAAATACTTTCACAGAAGACCTTTGGGCAGCTTTGGAAGAGGCAAGCAAAAAGCCTGTAGGGGAAGTGATGTCAACTTGGACCAAACAAATGGGTTTCCCTGAAGTGAAAGTTTCTGTAGAAAAGAGTAAAGATAAAAAAGGAACTATTTTGAAATTGAGTCAAAACAAATTTTCAGCTGATGGTTCTGTCCATGAAGGTAAGAATTGGTGTATGATATCATTATCCACGGATAGCGGCATTTATATCGGCATCATGGACGAATTATTTGTCGATATCGGCTGATATTAAAAGCCAATAGACCCATAATTTTTACAATGAGTTTCATAAATTGTACTGGGAGTTCTTAATTGCGGATACAAAGAGGGGTGATTACTCGAAGGGTATCAAGAATAAAAGTATCATAATCCTTAAACTACATGAGATCTGCTCTTCTCAAGATATTCACCTGAAATTTGGCACATATTGCACTTGAAGATTTACATTATCTGAGATGTCAATTGTCCTTGAAATTGAAATATCTGCTACCGTTTTCGAGAGAAAATTGACTAATTGACTAATTCTCTCCAGTCGTATTGAAAAAAAATGATATCTTTTATAACCTCAAAACTTTTCGGACAGGTGGTTAGCAGTACAAAATTGTCTAGAAACAAACTTTCAATAATTCAATCGAGAAATTTTGCCGGCAAAATTTTTTCTCTAGTGGCATTATACAGGGTGAGTCTTCGACTTGTACATATATTTTAACTGTAGATTCCTCTCATCAAACGAAACACTTTTTTCCTATACCATTTTTCAGAATTCGGTTTGGTTTGGGAGATACAGGGTGTCGAAAATCCATGAAAAAAACACTTTTCTGTTTATATCTTCGGAACCGTTATTTCGAATGAACTGAATTTTGGTTGATTGTTTACTCTATTCATGGTGTATATTCCTCAATTGAAACTTATTTCATATTTCTACTGGTAAAAAAGTTACAGTATAGTCGACTTATAAATTCACGCAAAAATACTATAAAACCACTTGAAAAAGATGAACGGTTCACGTTTTCGAAAGAATTAATTATTTTAGAAAACAAAAGTATTCTTATATTTTTTCAATAAAACGCGTCGTTCTCAAGTTATTCCTAATTGTATAAGATTGAATTGGAGGAAAAAATCATGAATTTCAAGAATTACCTGAATGCTGTCCTGAGTTAAATCTCATCGAATATGATTTTTCTCTGGCCTCTCAACAAGTTACCAACGTTGTCAGAATGTTTTTCAACTTTGTCAAGACTAAAATCTCTATGATGAAAAAAGTTGGATGTAGAGATATGTGGTAATAAAATTCCACATTCGTGGGACATAAAATTATTCATTTTATATGCAGTTTCTATTTGAAATTCATTGTAACCAGTCCTTCAGCAAAATATCTATCGAAACAATATAACTCGACACCAGAACGACACATCAATTCACTGAAAGTCATTTACATAATCATCACCTGTTTGCTTCATTCTCTGTAAATAAATAAAGCGTGAAATTTGTTTATGCCGTGCTCACTAAAGTTTTAGGTTGGACTGGTTGGAGCACAGAGCATCGCGGGTTCATCTACGGCCTTCTGAAAGGAAGAGTGGCCAAGTGGCCTACTCTTCCCTTCAGAAGGCCGTGGATGGCAACTGGAGTTAGGAACGTAGCGCTATATTGGCTACTCTTTCGCCATTTTCAAAGAGCAACGCCTATACTAGACGCCTTTAGCGATTGTGATAGTTCATCCGCTAACGATAGGGGACGTACTGCTTTCTTGAGTTCGCATTGTTTGAAGAGAAAATTGGCAATCTGGCATCGTCTTCTCTATAGTTCTGTGCTATATCACAGAGAATGTGGTAAGCTTAGGTCATTGACCCTGAATCATATGACTTTGGTTAATGGAGTTAGGATAGGTTAGTGAAAAACGATTTTTTATGCGATCGTTTTAGAATATCGAGGAAAATATGAACAAATTATTGGTGTTTACAAACTAATCTTCAGGAAAATCGAAGGAGGAACTTATTTTGGTGGGAGAAATATAGCTTTTCAATTGCCGAAATGATCGGACAGAACTGAGTGTTTTGTTAGGAAATATCGTGTTTGTAACATTCTTATTCAAATAAGGTCAGTGCTTGAGTGTTTTATATAATTGTATCAACCAGAACATCTAATAATCACCTCAATTTCAATCGAAAAGTATGAACTTTGAGGTGTTTGCAGAGAATTGATCCAGGCACGTATTAAGCTCAACTTTTTTTTTCAAATGGCTATATCTCTTTAACAGAGCCGAATTCGGAAAAATGGAAAATGAAAAAAAAAAGGTTTCCTTTAGCATCAAGAATCTACAGTTAAAATATATGTACAAGTCAAAGACTCACCCTGTATATGATAAAATATTAAAATATGATTTTTTTCAGGCAACTACCTCTGGATGATACCAATATCTGTCTCTACCTCTAAGAACCCAGGCAAAGAAGCTGCATGTACAGTGCTTAAAGCTAAAGAAGGAGATCTCTTCATTGAAGACATAGATCCAGAAAAGGATTGGATCAAAGTGAATCCAGGTACTATTGGGTTTTACCGCACACACTATTCACAAGATATGTTGGAAAGACTAACACCAGCATTGCAGCACCAAACTTTACCTCCTCTAGATAGGTCAGTACATATTTAACAGATTGGCATAGAATATATATATTTTAAAAGCTCGTAATTTCCATATAGGTTGGGCATCATTGATGACTTATTTGCATTAGTACAAGCTGGGCACTGTAGTACTGTACAAATGTTAACATTATTGAAGGCTTTTGAGAATGAAAACGATTACACTGTATGGTCTTCAATTTGTGGAATTCTTGGTAAAATATCTGTTTTACTTAGCCATATTGATTGTGAGGACGCATTCCAAGCAGTAAGTAATAACATTACACATAGTCTGGCCTTGGTTTCTCCTTTGAGACTTTTTCATTTGAAGATATTAGACTTTTGCTAGTTTTACACAAGGTTGCACAAAATTTTGATCACACTCTCAACTGAGGACAATAATCCAGATGGCACAAGAGCAACCCAGCATTGAAATTTTATTTACAGTGTGTATTATCAATGGAAGCAGTTTAAGTTTTGAGTTGTGTTAACTAATGAATTGATACCAAATTAATCATTATTATAAAAATTAGTATGGATTTCGCAAGTTCAAATCTGTTTATGAGAGGAATTTGATTCGGCAACATTGAGTGTTAATCAACGAATTGTATGTCCAATTGAATATTTATTAACGCAACCCCAAACAAAATGAAAAGATTTTCAAGTAAATTTGATCATGATAACCGAACCCAAAATGCAATTAGGGATTTATGATCCATGCAGATTCTTAGTGAAAGAAATCATGACATCAAATTTACCAATATAATATTATTGCGATAATATTTTTTTGAAAAAATTTGCAATCATTCAATTTTAATTTGGAATGGGGTTTTGTTCGAATCGAAAAGGAGTTCAAAAATCAGTCCTTGAAATAATTAAATGATGTTTTCTTACACGACTACCACATAATGGGATTTACATATCAACATTTCATATTTCAGTATCAGAAAAACTTACTGAACAAGATTTCAAAAGGGGTTGGATGGGATGCAAAGCCGGAAGAAACTCATTTGGATACTCTCCTGAGAGGTCTCATTTTCGGGCGCCTTGCGTGGTTGGATGATGAAGAAACAATTAATGAAGCTAGAAAAAGATTTGATGAGCATGTATCTGCTAAACAAAGAATTGCTCCAGATTTAAGAAGTGCTTGCTATAAGACAGTTTTGAGAGCAGGAGGAGATAAAGAGTTCTCCTCTCTCTTGGACTTATACAGAGCATCTGATTTGCATGAGGAAAAAGATCGTATCAGTAGATCACTAGGAGCCACAAAAGATGTCAATCTGTTGAAGAAAGTGTTAGAATTTGCTATGTCCGTAAGTTATCATTTAATTTATATTTATTATCAATTTTTGAATTATGTTTCTATGATACATTCGAATGTCATAGTCATTAATGTACTTTTTTGTTTCAATGCTTCATTTATTATAATAACGAGCGTTCAAAAAATATCTTGTGCCATGTGGTTCCCAAATTTGGATTACCTACGTAAACTTTACATACAAAAGGGGAAGTTCGGTCAAGGAGGTCTTCGGTTCGACGTTGCATATCACAGATGTCGATATTTGCACACGAACGGTTAATTTGCCAGCTGTTTTGCCGGCCGGTAGAGTCGTATCATCATGCGTTATATCCGGAGGTAGACTTTCAAATTTAAAATTCCACAATGTTTCAGCACTAATGAAGGAACTGTTCCTTATGAAACAGAGCACTATCAGCTTCCTTTATTTCTGACAGTTATTGTTGGTAATAAATATGTTGCACAAATCAACCCAATCTGTGAACTATTAAATATTTCTATACAGGGTGTTTCACCATGAACTGGACAAACATATATGGCCGGCTAGATGACACCTAGAAAGTCTTTTTTGCCTTGTGACATATACCTCGTTTTCTAAGAATAAGCGAGACATAGGGTGTTGAATGTCAACTCAGAGCAATATTCTGATAACTGTTGTAAGCTCTGCGTGACATTTGAAATAACTTAGCACCAACATATTTCAACAAAATTTTGATGCCAATATTTTGTACCCAATTGGTGCCGTTTGAATGACATCCCTATCATTTGTAGGTTTTGACATATTCACTGTTGTTTTTTAGCCTGCGTATTGATTGATTTGATTGATTGATAAGCTGACAAACAAGAGACCGGGTTAGCGCTTGGCCTCCCTGTGACACTGCGACCAACTTGGGTCTATTGTATCACTCTTTCGTCAGTGGTTCCTCACGAGAATAGGTTTGTGTCCTTTATCAGGTTCAGTAGCCCCTTTATGAGGTTTTTCGGATTCATTCCCGTTTCCGGATTGATTTCACCGAAGATTCTGTGGCGCATTCAAAGATTATGTGAGAGGCTGTTTCTTCATCTTCACCGCAGAGTCTGCAATCCACGGGTTCTCCAAGTATTCCTATGGTGTTCAGATGTTTTCTGAGGCCGCAGTGTCCGGTCAGTAGACCTACTATTATGCGTGCCTTTGTTCTGTTTAGATTCAAAAAGTCAGCTGTCAAGGTTTGGCTTGTGTGTCCTACCATGGCTTTGCTGTGTGTTTGCCTGTCGCTCTGTTCCCAGTGTTGTCGGTGTCTTTGTTTTATCCACAGGGTCCTGCATTAGTTTTTGCTGATTCCAAGCACAGGTTCTGGCCCTGTGAATGGCGTGTCAGATGCTTGTCTTGCTAACTGGTCTGCTTTTTCGTTGCCTGCTATTCCCTTGCGACCTGGCACCCACATCAAAGTGACCTTGTTGTGTTTTGCCAGCTCCAGAAGGTCCCGGAGGCATTCCCAGACGAGTCTAGACTTTATCTGTGTCGAGTTGAGAGCTTTGATGGCGCTCTGGCTGTCAGAGAGAATGTGGATGTGTTTTCTTTGGTAGCCACTTTCCAGGTTCTTCTGTATGCATATCCTAATGGCATGTGTTTCAGCTTGAAATATCGTGGCGTGTTTGCCGAGAGGTATTGTGTAATCCCTTCTTGGCCTCACTCCATGTATTCCCGCTCCTGTTCCTTCATCTGTCTTAGAACCGTCTGTGTACCAGACTATTTCTGCAGATGATTGTGATTCTATACTCGAGTCCCATCTGTTCCAGTTGAGCTGTGTTTTGAATGGTTTTTCGAATGAATATAGAGGTTGCATGTAGTCTGAAATCATATTAAGCTCGGCTACGTCAGCTACATGAGTGATTCTGGTGTGCCCAGTTGTGCTGGTTCTCCAGTTTTTTGTTTGGATCAATCTGTATGCACCCATCCTGGCCTCTCCCATGACATGTATGTCAAGGGGTGAGAGGTTGAGGATGACCTCCATAGCAGCTGTTGGAGTGCTGTTCATTGCACCCGTGATGCAGAGACAGGCAAGCCTTTGGATTTTTCCAAGGTTGGTTTTTGCCTGTCTCTGATTTGTTTTTGGCCACCACAGGAGTGAGCCATAAGTGATTCTGGGTCTTATTACCGCTGTGAAAAGCCAGTGCATGGTTTTCGGTTTGAGTCCCCAAGTTTTTCCAAAAGCTCTCCTGCACATCATAAGTGTCGTTTTACTTTTGTTGGTTACATGATGTAGATGTGGGTTCCAGGTTAGTTTCTTATCGAGAATCAGCCCAAGGTATTTTACCTGTTCTACAACTTGTAATGTTTCGCCGAAGAATCTGGGAGGTGTGAGATCTCCCATGTTTCTTTTGCGAGTGAAGGGAATGAGTGCTATTTTGTTCGGATTTGCCCTTTCGCTCTCTCTGTTGCACCATTCCTCTACAGTCCTCAGTGCGTTTCGCATAAGTTCTGAGTAAGATGTCTAGAATAATGGTGTAGGCACTCGTCAATTTTTGAATGGAATGACGTTAGACCAAATCGAAAATATTAGCAATGTTTCGTGGCGGCGCCGCAATATCATTTCAGTGTATTTTCCGTTGTCAATTTGATTGATGTATCAACAGCTGATTTGCCAAAGTCAATTATGACATGAAAGCAGAATGGCATCTTTTTATAATGAAAGTTTTATACTTTTCCTAAGAACAAATATACCTCAGGATGTCAAGAATATAAGCACAAATTATTGCTAGACAAAATTATCGACCATTAACACGCCAAGTTCTCCAGAATAAATTCAAATATTTGAAATAACTGATAAAAATTAGTCATAATTTGTGAATAGCGCCACCTGAAGTGGAAAGAACGAAACATTGCTAATATTCTCAATTTGGTCGAAACAAAATCTAATCAGTGCCTACACCATTATTCTAGACATCTTAGTTCTGAGGTTATTCCGGTGTATTTTCCCTTGACGAGTATGACTATGTCTTCTGCGTATCCTTGAGAATAATATCCTTGGTTATTCAGGGAGGTTAGCAGTTCGTCCACCACCATGTCCCACAGAAGAGGGGATAGTATACCCCCCTGTGGGGTACCTCTGGCAATTTCGACCCGCAGTTTTTCCTCGAGCATGTTGGCCTGGACCAGTCTGTTGTGAAGCATTGAGCGTATCCACCTGCATAAATGCCTCGTCGAGTAGCCGCAGAGACCATGCTTTCGAAGGAGGTGTTGTCGAAAGCTCCTTCGATATCTAGGAAGACGCATAATGCGATTTCCTTGATTGCCAGAACCTCTTCAATCCTTGAAACGAGATGGTGAAGAACTGTCTCGCAGGATTTTCCTGTTAGATAGGCATGTTGGTTTTGGTGTAAAGGCCGCTCAATGAGAGCGGTTTCCCTTATGTCTCTATCTATCAGTTTTTCTAAGCCTTTCAGGAGGAAGGAAGATAGGCTTATTGGTCTGTATGCCTAGGCCTGGTCGTAGGAGTCCCGTCCAGGTTTCGGGATAAAGACCACATTCACAGTTTTCCAGGTTTGAGGTAGCCATCCCAATGCTAGACTCAGCCTGTATAGTCTGCATAGTTCTGGTGCCAGATCTTCAATTCCCTGCTGTAGTAATACTGGGAATATTCCGTCAGGACCAGGTGATTTGTATGGGTTGAACGAATTGATTGCCCATAGTACCTCAGAGTGAGTTACAATCCGTTTTGCCACCTCCCAGTCTTGCCTTCTTGCCCTTGTTTCAGGGTTTACAAGGATTTCTTCTCTGGGGTTTTGGTATGTGGCAACGGTGGATCCTGGGAAGTGTGTTTGGAGCAGAAGTTCCATAGTTGCTTTCCCAGAGTTGGTATAGTCACCATTGGGTTTCTTGAGAGTCCCCATTGGATTGATTGGATCTTTTGAAAGGATGCGATGGAGTCTTGCACTTTCTGAGGTTTGTTCTATATCCTCACAAAACTTCCTCCAAGCCTTCCTTTGCGCCGCTCTTATTTGTTTGTTATATTCTGTGAGTGTTCCGGAGTGTTCCCCCCACTCTCCAGTTTTCTTTGCCCGATTGAATAATTTACGGGTTTTATTTCTAAGGTATTTGAGTTCGTTGTTCCACCAGCTCACTTTACCTTTGGTATTACTGCGATTTAGTGGGCAGTTGTTTTGATATGAAGTTATTATTGCCTCTTGCAACAAGATTGAGGTTTGCTCTATATCATAGATGGTGTGTGTGTTAGATTTGACATTTCTAAGATTAGTTAGGTTATCTCTGTACCCCAGTACACCCACCCCCGTATATCCAGTGCCGGATTAACCAAGAGGCATAGTATGCGACTGCCTAGGGGCCCCGTGGCCGTGCCCCGTCCCCCGTGCCCGGAACTAAAGGTGTCCCCGAGCCAAACGAAAGAGCAATAAATGGGCCCCCGTACCGGTTCGCGAAATTTCTATGAAATAATGAGCAAAACATATAAATTCAATAGCCCAGGAAGGTATCATTATACCTATACCAGAAAAATATTCCCGAATTACATTCCAGTCGGCATATCACATCCCCTATTTTCAAGAGCTTTTTATACTCATCAAGAGTGTCGGCATTCTCTTAAAACGTCACTAGATGATAGTTTTATTAGGCGGCGGCACCTCTGATGTGAGAGCCGTTTCACATGCGAAAGGCGGCATCTTCTATATTTCAAAAATGATTATCCAGTCTCTAATCAGGATATTCTTACAGAAGGGGAACAATATTCCAGATTCTTTTTAGTTCTATTTCCATTCTAGTGAAACCACGTTGAGATTGCGTTCAGAGTCAAAGTATTCAATATTTTGTGACTTTTTTAGTGTATGCATTTGGATTTTTTTTACTTCGAATTGTATTATTGAAGGTGAGTTCTATATTTATTAACGTAGCTAATTATTCCGTTGGGCGCCTCCTCCTTTTTTTTTATTTTCAATGTTCTCCGGTGGAAAATAAGTTTCAATATTATGATTTTCGCTATTTTTCTAGAATGACATACATACTAGTATTTCAGGAAATTTCGAAACAAGATCGGAAGTGATTTGCCGGGTGTGTATGGATATTAGAATAAAAATCAATAATAGATCTACATAAAATACAAAAAAAAACCAAATAACAAAAATCACCAGAAAAAATAATTGAAAATCTACATAACTGCTCAAATTATCCTCCATCTTTTTCAATGCATAAACGAATTCGTTTAAGAAAAGAGTTAACATTGGCAAATACTCGGGGTGTTATGCTTGCAAAAGCGTTTTTTATTCTTCTTTTCATGTCTTGAGGAGTTGTTACGGGATTCTCATACACAATACTTTTGATAAAACCCCATAAAAAAAATCTGGAGATGTTAGATCTGGTGACCTTGCAGGCCAATTTTGTGGGCCTCCACGACCTATCCATGTGTCAGATCATTCATCATAGAACGTATTTCTATGAATATCATTGCTCCTAATAGTCGGTTCACTAGTTGAATTAAAAATCGTAAATTACTGGGAAACTATTAGGTTTAGGTATAGGGAAACCCAATGAAGATAGTTTCGATATTAATGTTTACGTTCAACAAGGTACAGAAATACTGGGTGTGTCATTTCAAATAAGATAATTTTTGACCATTATTTGTAGTTAATGTTTGAATATTAATTATGATCACTCAGTATATTCCAGAGTTAATTTTTTTCTTCTGCATAAGAGTAGCCAATATGTCTACACGAAAAAACATTGTCTGTCTCGTTGGCTCGAAGGGTTTAGTCATTAATTGCAAATTAAAAATAAGTTTTTTTCGGTTGTCGCCATTTTCTCCTATGGCATAAAATGGTCTTTATAAACTCATCATTATTTGAGCGTGCCATTCAATTTTTGAATTCATATATAGGGTATTACATTGAAAAAAGTGTAACTATAGTCTATATCTGTGTTATCGAACACCCTGTATATGTGAAAACAATTTTAAATTGTGCATCTGATTGCCCTTTACATTTCATGAAAAAAAAAATCAAAATGTCTTAATTTACTGCCTCAAAATGAGAACCGCGTCTGGGGTGGGCCAACCTGTATATACTTATCAACTGATATATGGTTGAATAGGGAGGGGCCCCGAAAATTGCACTGCCTAGGGGCCCCCCACATGGTTAATCCGGCCCTGCGTATATCCGCCCTTGACGCTAGTAACAGTTTCTGTAACATGTATATTATTTGGATAGCAGAGCTTCTTTGCTGCTTGGACAGTTTAGTACGAACGGAATATTTGAGGAGCACCATCCCTCACAGCTCCAGGCCTCCATATTGATGTTGAGATAACTTTGCTGTTATCAGCTAGACTCTTGAGTATCTTAGCCAGGCATAGATTTTGGTTGTGAGTCCAACGAAGATATAAAGGCATTTCTATATTTAGTGGCCCGTTTTGGAGACGTAGAAGTTATATCATGAAGAATTTTTGATGCATGTACTTGCCCTTCTGACCTGAGACTCATCTTTGTTGAATATGTCCATACAGATACGTGAGTCGTATCCCTAAGTTCTTCAGTTTTAAACCGTTTTGTTCTCTCATCTCTCTGAGCGTTCGTCGAAGGTAACTTCAGGAAGACCAACCCTTTTCTCAGTTATTTTAGGAAACGAATTCGACCCCTCCAGTCATTCTTTTTGTAATTTTGGAAACGTACAACCATTCTTCGTGCTTTTGTGTAACGAGACTTATTCTCTGTCTTCAAATATAGTTTTTTTTTTCTCAGAAGCTCCTTCTCCTGCTTTGCATTACATTTCGTACGCTTTTTTTCATTTCTTCGTGCAAATAATCAAATTGTTTTCCAATTTCATTGTTTCCGCAACTCACCATTATATCTATGAGCTCCTTTCCTTGATTATCAATTAGTCTAAAATTGATTTTTCTGAAAAAAGGCAAAATATGGGCAACAAATATTCATTATTCTAAATTAATAAGCATTGATCAAGCTTCGCAGAAAGGTATGATATCGAAAATAATTGTCTAAAATCAAACATAAAACGAATCGAAATTACGACTTATATCTATATCTGAAAGCGGTTTTTTATAGAACTGCATGATCGCAGAACAATACACTATACAGGGTGAATCTTTGACTTGTACATATATTTTAACTGAAAATTGTTGAGGCACAAATAAGATGTCTAGAATAATGGTGTAGGCACTCGTCAATTTTTGAATGGAATGACGTTCGACGAAATCGAAAATATTAGCAATGTTTCGTGGCGGCGCCGCAATATCATTTGAGCTTAGATAAGGGAAGTCTAGTCTGAGCATTCCAGTGTATTTTCCGTTGTTAATTTGATTGATGTATCAACAGCTGATTTGCCAAAGTCAATTATGACTTGACAGCAGAATGGCATCTTTTTATAATGAAAGTTTTATACTTTTTCTAAGAACTAATATACATCAGGATTCCTAGAATATAAACACATTATTGCTTGACAAAATTATCGACCATTAACTCGTACGCCACGTTCGAATAAATTCAAATATTTGAAATAACTGATAAAAATCAGTCATAATTTGTGAATAGCGCCACCTGAAGTGGAAAGAACGAACCATTGCTAATATTCTCAATTCGACAAAGTCTAATTATTGCCTACACCATTATATTATTCTATACATCTGAGGCACAAAGAACCCTTTTTTTATTTTTCCGAATTCGGCTCTGTTAGAAAGATATAACCATTTGAAAAAAAAAGGGATAAATACGTGTCTCCAAAGACACCAAAGTTCATATTTCTGTATTGAAATTGAGTTAGTACATTTAGGGAATACTCAAGTACTAATCATACTGGAATAAAAATGTTAAAAACACGATATTTCTTAACAAAAACACTTAGTATTGTTTGAAGAGAAAATCGGCAATCTAGCATTGTCTTCTCTAGAGTTCTGTGAAATATAACAGACGATGGGTTAGGTTAGGTCATTGACCTCGAATCATATGACTTAGGCGTAGCCTACGTAATCTAGATTAATTAGATTACGTAGACTAGGACTTAGGTTAATGGAGTTAGGATAGGTTAGTGAGAAACGAATTTTTCTCTATTTCAGTATCGTAATGTGTTCATTACAGTTCTAAAAACAGTGCTGTAATGAATTCATTACAGCATCGTTTTCAGTAACATTTTTCGTTTTGTGGTTGTCAGCAATGATTTCAGATCCTTTTAAATTTCAGCAGACGTCAATTTGGAAACGTCAATTTTCGTACTTAATAACGTTCACACCAACTGCCAAGATACAATATGAAAGTCACTAGGACCTACAATTTGAATTTTTTCATTGAATTTCACAAAATTTTAGTGAAATAGAGAAAATATCGTCTAATACTCGTTGCAGAATGCAATTCCAATACTCATGCGTTCGAAAACTCGCTCCTTCGTCGCTCGTTTTCGAATTTCGCATTCGTATTGGAATAGAAGCCCATTCTGCAACTAGTTTAAGAATATACTATTATGAGCTCGTTTCGGAATATCTAGGAAAATATGAACAAATTATTAGTTTTTACAAACTAATATTTAGGAAAATCGAAAAAGGAACTCATTTTGGTGTGAAAAATATAGCTTTTCAATTGCATAAATGATCGTACAAAACAAAGTGTTTTTGTTAGGAATTAAAAATTCATCTGAATGCCGATAAAAAATGGTTCCCTATATTTATTTTACAGACGTTTAACTCAATATCAATAATTGTTAACTTCTACTGCAATAAGAAAAATATTAATATTCACTCGATTCGATTAGTTTGAAATCCAGGGAAGCATCCAGATTATTCCTAATATTCTTGATTTATTAGTCAAAATTTATAGGATAAAATTGGGAATAACTCGAAAAAACATAAGAATCCTTTTATTTTCTGAAAAGATTGATTCTGAACCTTTCATCTTTTTCAAGTAGTTTTATAGTATTTTTGCGTGGATTTATAAGTCGGCTACGCTGTAACTTTTATACCAGGAGGAATATTGAATAAGTTTTGATTTGGGAAAATGCACCATGAATACAATACACTTCTTCTTCTTCAAGTGCCTATCCGATTCGGATGTTGGCAATCATATTGGCAATGATCCCTTTGTTGGTAGCGGCTCTAAATAACTCTACCGAGCTTTTTCCATACCAGGTTCTCAGGTTCCGCAACCAAAATCCAGTTCAGTTGAAATAACGGTTCCGAAGAAGTGGAAAGAACAGTGTGAATTTCATGGATTTTTGACACCCTGTATGTTTCAACGAAACCTAATTCTGAATAATGGGATAGAAAAAAAGTGTTTCGTTTGATGGGAGGAATCTACAGTTAAAATATATGTTCGACCCAAAGACTCACCCTGTATACTGTATTGTTCTGCGATCATGCAGTTCTACGAAAAACCGCTTTAGACGTTGTGCTCACATGGAGTATTTGTCTCAATTTCTGACTTGATTCAATTTTATGTTTGATTTTAGACAATTATTTCCGATATCATTGATAAAACGAACTTGTTCCTGTGTTTTTATTTTGTTAATTTTCAATATATTTTTCTTATCGCATACATCTATAAACGGAGTATAATCATCAAATACAATAATGATGACTTTGTTCTGCATTCTTTTTATATTATTTGCTTTCGAAGAAGCATTTCCCCAGCATTCAAATCTTATTGCCTGAAATGCGAATCAAGAAATGATCGGTATAATATTTTGGTGTTGAAATTCCTTATTTGTTTGGTCCATATTATTGAATCTTATATTGATTTCACTTCTTTTTTATCATGTAACTGTTTTATCGATGAGGTCACAAATAAAAATTGTAATTCACATAACGCATAAGTACTTATTCATAATAATAATTTATAACTTTATCATCACTTTATACTAGCATCGGTTATCATTTCATAATTTTCAAATACAAGTACATATTCCGAAAACTGTACACAGTAACTAGTTTTACCATCTTTTTTGTGTAAAATTGAATTATGTTTAAAATCATTTGAAATTTTGCTTAAGGTTCAATGTAGTGTAGTAGTTATGTCAACACGGGTTCTGGACCAGAATATGATCTAACCTCACATTTGGTTTAGATGGTGGCGGAATGATAGGTTGATTTATTTATGGTGGATGCGCTTTGTGCGCTCTTTTGGTGGTGGTTATGTTTGAAGGGAGCTTTACGATGAAGACGCCATGACAGTTTGTTCAACGACATCTAGAGTTTGAACTTCGAAGACGCCATGACTTTTGTAGGGATCTTTACGATGTCAGCGCCACCTAGATCTTCGAGATGCAACTCAATGAAGGGATTGCGGGTTATGAAAAAAACGTCGCTGGGATTTGAACCCGCGTTTCCAAGCATATGTGAATCAAAAGTAGTTGATGTAGACCACTCGGCTATTCCGACTTACAATATATTGATAGTTTTGTTTGGGGTATAGGGTAAAATTCTAGGAACATGGATTAGACACGTTTTGTTGAAAGTAAAGACGATATTCGTGTATATTCAGCCATCCCGGTATATTAATAGTTTTGTTTGTGTGGGTTTGTGGTCCAGGTGGAGGTATCCACCAATGAAATCAGGTACCTACCTTTAGACTAAGGATATAAGTTACACCAATAAACCCTTTTTCTGAATAGGTGATGAAGATTTTCAGACTTTATATACAAGTGTGCGTGGTCGCGAAAGCTATACAACCCAGACTTGAATCCTGCCCTTTTAAATTCTTTCAAAAAAATTCTATAATGAATTTTACAAAAGAACAAATTAAATTCCCTAATACGATAATAGTTTCGCCACACACACAGCTCCGCATTGTCATATTCATCGCTCCAATCAAGTTTACCAAAAATATGGTATAGCTTTATGACTCGAGATGTATCTAGGAGAAGAAAAAAGGGGCTCCTCTGGAAGGGGGCCTTCTGTAATGCGCACATCTGATTTTATTTGATTCCACTTGGAAACGCTAAATTTCTTAAAAATTTCATGTGTTACATGTTCAGGTAACTTCAGCCGGAACACACCAAATATTGAACCAACACTTTGAATGATTACATTCATTGCTGAATCTTGAAGTGAGCAAACTTTGAAAGGAATAACAAAGTTTAACTTGTTACATTGATTCAGTTCTTGCTGATTAAAATTGTCCATTCTGAAAAGAATACAAAGTTTTCACTATTGCTGTGACGTTGGAGATGTTGGTGATTGAAGAGAATAATGCCCCCAAGGCAACGTATCAAACGATGATGGAATAAGGTAGCGTTTATCATCATGTGCGCTTAATGCTATTCTTGATTGTTGAATTGAATAGAGTTTATGTGCAAAGGACATTATTGTATTCTGGTTTAAAATAATCTTGGAATTTTGTTTGAGACAATTCACATAATCATCGAAAGATAATTTACTTCTAACAACACAAGATTTTACTCCTTTTGATTTTTTCGTGACTTTTCCCCCTTGAACTTTAAAACTATACATTTTGGCTCTCAAACCTGCATTTTTCCATTCATTTCATCTTTCATTAAACCAGGTACCTTTTTATTCACTAATGGAATATTGTGAACATTATCTTCTGGGTAATCGCTAGTGTCAAAATGTGAGTGACAATCATTTCTAATGAGATCGTAGGGGTTGAAACCGCTAATTTCATAAAAAAAGGAGTCAGTGTCAATATACATGATTTTACAACCCCCAGGACTTTTTGGCATCATGTCGTTATAATGAAAATTGTACATGCACACCTTTGATATGTCGAGAATGGCCATACCTATGTATAGGGGTTTATTGAACAAAAGTTCATTCTTTTTAAGTTCAACTGCTAATAAATCTTCACCGAAAACTGTTCTACTATGGAATCTCGGAGATGCTATAAGATTTTTTGCCCCATAACGCCCTTCATATTTATTAACTATCCGTACTACCCTGTGCAATCTGATATTCTCCATGGTCTTACCAAAAATTGAATTATTGGCAAATTTAAATTGGTTTTTACCGAAATCGGTAGTCGCTTTTGCTCTTAATTCGGTATTGAGGTCTATATAGGGTTTCAGCCGGGGAGATTGCTGAAATTTCAATACCTTTTTAATTTTTTTCAATTTCAATCCTAATTCAAGCACAGTTTTTAAATTACGATAATGAATTACGTAATCTTTTTTATCAGAGAGAGTGCATAATAATTTTGGTAGCTTTGAACCAGGCGGAACACTGTGTTCTGGACACAACGGCAAGTCTTTATGCAAATCGTGTAGGTGTTGTGGGTACTGCAGGTCCACCTGAAGGATGTATCCTTCGGGACTATCATCAGGAATGGTTGTCACATCAACAGGCATATCACACCATTCAAAACCCCCAAATGGCAAAAATTCTGCCATGGCGAAACCGTATAAATTATTAACATCTAGATAAAGCAAATACGACTCTGGCTTTGATATGTCATAATTATTCATTTGGGGGTTATTGGCTTCGGAAAACCTGTGCAGGCAACAACTGATTCCACCCCGTATACCCCGCTCCACAAACATGATCATATCAATATCTTTAAGTAATTGTAATTTACATTTTGTGTACTTCAGCATACAGTCCCAGCTGTTATTAAACCAATAAAACCACATGTTCTTGAAATTGATTTTTTATTTATTTTTCTGATCCAATAAATGAATGAAAAACATTAAACATAAAACAAGCAGCTAATGTATAATTATTTCAAACAATGCAGCTGGCTGGCGTTTCCCAGTGTTCTTTTCACCTCGACATACTAGAGAATATTTTCCTGTAGATAACTCTTCTGTATGCTGCCTGTAAACTTCCGTAAGCCTTTTTGGTAGAAAAGTTATGAAATCCTCGCATTCTACAAGCACACATTCACCAAAGTTTGATTTGACTAATCTGCACACCAGAATCTTGTATGCATTATCTTTCTCCAGCTCTCCGTGCTTCTTGGTAGGTTTTCTATCAGCAATTAGAGATGCAGCATTAATTTTTGCAAGAAAATTCATTACTGAAACAAGTCGAAATAGGGAAAAATTAAAAAACATTCATAATACAAAAGATGTGCAAAAACTTACTGTTTCTCAGATGTATAGTTTGATGATGTGTAACAAAATTATTTCGTTTGATACTTTTGCGACTGTTGTAAGGCTTGGAGAGTCTTGTATAAAACCAAAACGTGATTTGGTTGAAAATACTCTTTGTTGAAATATTTATACTTTTTCTTCGATGGTCTCAACTGGCAAGTTTTTTTTTTTGTCGCGGAACCCAATAGGATAAAGCCTAATAATGAACGCACCAATGACAAAAAGCGTGTTCCGACCCAAATACCCAAATACCCAACTTATCGATGAAATCCTCCAATAAAATAAACCCTTCTTCTTTATCTTGGGTCTAAGGGCGTTAATTCGAGTTGAGACTTGAAATTTTATACAAGAGTTTTTCTTCGATGTTCTCAAATGACCAGTTTTTTTTTCTCACGGGAATCAATAGAATAAACTACAATAATGACCGCACCTGCCTGATGAGTTTATGTGAGATGCAGACAAAAATGCGTGTTCAGACACGAATATCCTTTCCTTTCCACTTATCGATAAATTTCTTGAATAAAATAAACCCTACTTCCATTGATACATTTATTTCGTTAATTACGCTTAAAAATCATTGTGCCCTCGAATGCATCCCTAATATTTATCTTAGGTCAATAAGATAAAGCACACTAATGAATGCATCTGCCTGATAAGTTTATGTGAGATACAGGCAAAAAGCTGGTTCAGGCACAAATGCCATTTCCTTCCAACTTATCAATAAAATCGTCCAATAAAATAAACCATTCTCTTAGGCCCGAGGGAATTCGAGTAAGTTGAGAATTTTATACCTGATAATCGTGTATGAATTGGAGATCACTTTCCTCAAACCGATCGGCCTGATCCATAGTCTAATCGATTACAACACCGGACTATAAATGCATAGGATGCAGGTTCGAATCCCAATCAAGTCTTTTTATACCTCGCAATCAACGGGTTCTACCAAAAATCCATGCTTCTCAACTCTAGATATCAAAATAAAGATTTCCTATAACACCAAAATTCATGCAGCTTCTCCACTCTAGATGTCGCTTTCACAGAGCTTCTCCACTCTAGATGGCGCTTTCACAGTTTCCTGAACCAGCATCTGTGACGCACATACACCAAAAGTGAGTTTATGTCACATTTCTGGTCCGATAGCCCCTTAGGTCTTACTACTCATGCTATTTCGTAAATAGTTTTTGATGAGCTTCAACTTGGAGAAAGATCTCTCTCAGCACTGGCGACTGTCACTGGTAAAGTCAGGAAGAGAAGAAACGCTGTGCATAAGTCCGGCAAGCTAGACGTTATCCAGTAATTGTTCAAAAACAAAAGTTCTGCTAGTTGCTGGATCGTTGACAACCTCTCAATATCTGGCCTTAGAGCAAAGGTCAACACTCAAATCTTCTTCGTACTCATGTACTAGGATTTTGTCTTTTTTTGTGATTTCTGCGTCTTCTGCCTGTAACAAAAACGCTTGAGACAGCACTGAGAACAGTTTGCTGATTTCCGACATTGATTCAAATCTTAGGTTCAACTGAGAAATAACTATGCTAAGAGTTGCACAAAAAACACACACTTTGAAGTTTCTCTCACTGTCCAATCGTCGTTCATCTTGGCAAAGCTCGTCAAAGTGTTTTTTAACTTTTCTATTTCTCTTTTCATCAAACTCGGGGCTAACTCTCCATTTCTCTGAAAGGGTAATGGGAGAGGCTTTTATTTCTTCAAAAGTTATTTATCGAGGGTGTCAGAACACGTTGATTTTTTTCAATTTTCAAATTATCGAGAGATTAAATTTATCGAGTGTCAAATTATCGAAAGTCGACCTACAACCCATAGTAATGCCAAAACCTTCCAAAGATTGTGGATTGCGTCAGGAAAAGGTTTTCGTGACAAATGGAATTTTCCAAACGCGATTGGGGCTATTGATTGAAAACATGTGGTTATTCAAGCACGTAGCAAACCTCGTGCAGAAGGAATTAGTTACCCTAGGCACACATAAATGTTCATTAACATTTGTTATTAGTTCTTGTAGGATAGCCATGTGAAACAACAGGAAAACAACTGCTTATCTTCGGGAAATAAGTCAAACAAGAGAGAACATATAGATTTCTGATATTTAGGATGTTAAGCTCTTCATATAGTTTCGACGTAGGATATCTATGTGGTTTATTCGACAATACCTTCAGAATACCATTTTGACATGTTGATAATATGCTTAAGTTCGATTCATATAGTCCACCCCAAGCAACAATGTCATATCTCAATATGGATTCCCTTCTATTTTCGATAATAGAAAAAAATATTAATCCTTATTTCACTTCTGAGAAGTTGAAAAAAATGTTCAAAACATTTTGTAGGAGGTATATTCAAAGAAGTAAGGAAACATAGGCATATATTTTTTTTTCATTTTAGACAAGCCAAGTGCATTGAAAGATGTTGACAATATAGACTGGGTACCGAGTCAATCAGAAATTGTACCAATGAATTATTAAGAAATGTTAATATTGCTGAGATTTTATTGTATTTCAAGATCGAATTTTTTATTTATATAATTTCCTCCATGCATTATTTAATTTTTCAGTCAATGTGATGAATAAAATACTAATAAACCTATATTCAAGATATTTAATTAAATTATTGAAATGATATAATAAAACAGTTGATTAGTATTTACAGTTCTTTTTTTTGCAAAGTTAACTTTTGTACAATCTTGGCAAAACCACTTTCGCTTAATATTTTTTTTCTTAATTCCAATGCATTTGGGGTGGAACCATACAATTTTGCAGTATGGATTGTAACACTATATCATTTTGGATCCATCAGCCCTCTTCTTGCATTTGCACCAATTTCCTGTTATCGGCAGAGAAACGTCTGAACTCCTAGTTCCTGTATCTGATGCGGTTTCAGCAATCGATTTTTTTGTTTGTGAAATATTTTGCCAAAAGTTCTGGCATGACGACTCTTTCATGTATTTTCCAGAAGTTTTCATCAAATAATATCCTTTCACAATAAAAATCTTTTTGATTCCAAGCCACTAAATCAAATTGTTCGCATCAGTAACTGCTATTTGCATTTGTACTTGATTGAAATTGATTTCTATCTATCAAGGTGGATTTCTCTTGTACCGTCACCTGATCCTTCATTCAAAAATGAACTTTTCAAATTAAGAATCTCTTCAACGTTGGTATCCTTCATGCAGTAGGTGCACTTAACTTCTATCCAACCTTTTCCGCAACATTGACACTCTACCAATCCTACTATTGAAAGAATTCAAAGTTTGACACGGGATTATTCGTTCCAAAATCCTTCTCCCCTGTGAATTTTAGAAAGATCTTCCCCTCATTTGATTGATTAAAGGAACCCTTCACAGTATCTGTAGCTCGTTTCGGAAGGAAGATCTTATTTTGCTCTAGCTCCATCAAGAGTTTTTATCAAGCTCGCCTTCAAAATTCGAAATTTCTCCCCCAGTGGCAAGTCTCTGAGCTTGATGGTAGATTTCTTGTATATAAACATTCAATCTTTCGAAATCCATTTCTGGAATATTTTTCAATTTTACTCACATAGATCGAAGGGAAAACTTCACTTTTGTAATAACTTGAGACGACTGATGGAAACCATCGAATGTTATGTATTTTATGATTCTTTTTCATATATAAGAAGGAAAATATCTTTTTTATTTTCTAAATTCAGAACCACATGAACAACATATGGAATGGTAATTTTTTTCGGTTGATGTAAACATGTTCTGGAAACTCTGGATCATTTGTGTGCAGCCCACACAACCAATAACCCCTGGAAACTGATGTTTTTGGAAAAATCTAGAAAAATCATATGTTTCAAGCCATCTTGATTAAGTTGAAAACATACAAAGGTATTATTACGAGAAAAAGAAAAGGTGTCGTACCGAGTTCGAACAGCTTGCTTTTCCTCCACATTTCGGAGAAAATGGAGCCAATTATTTAATATTTGTGGCTGATTTAATGCAGAATATACTTCCTTGATGCATCTACTCATTGATGGCTGACTTATGCCAATATAATCATTGGAACCAGTAATTTCTTGATAGCTTCCATAACCAAAGAAGCGTACAGCTTCTAAAATTTAAAATATATATGCCAAAATGGATCTTTAACGAAAATTATTTTATTATATGTTTAAAGAAACCATCAATGAGTAGATGGCTTGAAACATATGATTTTTCTAGATTTTTCCAAAAACATCAGTTTCCAGGGGTTATTGGTTGTGTGGGCTGCACACAAATGATCCAGAGTTTCCAGAACATGTTTACATCAACCGAAAAAAATAACCATTCCATATGTTGTTCATGTGGTTCTGAATTTAGAAAATAAAAAAGATATTTTCCTTCTTCTATATGAAAAAAAATCATAAAATACATAACATTCGATGGTTTCCATCAGTCGTCTCAAGTTATTACAAAAGTGAAGTTTTCCCTTCGATCTATGTGAGTAAAATTGAAAAATATTCCAGAAATGGATTTCGAAAGATTGAATGTTTATATACAAGAAATCTACCATCAAGCTCAGAGACTTGCCACTGGGGGAGAAATTTCGAATTTTGAAGGCGAGCTTGATAAAAACTCTTGATGGAGCTAGAGCAAAATAAGATCTTCCTTCCGAAACGAGCTACAGATACTGTGAAGGGTTCCTTTAATCAATCAAATGAGGGGAAGATCTTTCTAAAATTCACAGGGGAGAAGGATTTTGGAACGAATAATCCCGTGTCAAACTTTGAATTCTTTCAATAGTAGGATTGGTAGAGTGTCAATGTTGCGGAAAAGGTTGGATAGAAGTTAAGTGCACCTACTGCATGAAGGATACCAACGTTGAAGAGATTCTTAATTTGAAAAGTTCATTTTTGAATGAAGGATCAGGTGACGGTACAAGAGAAATCCACCTTGATAGATAGAAATCAATTTCAATCAAGTACAAATGCAAATAGCAGTTACTGATGCGAACAATTTGATTTAGTGGCTTGGAATCAAAAAGATTTTTATTGTGAAAGGATATTATTTGATGAAAACTTCTGGAAAATACATGAAAGAGTCGTCATGCCAGAACTTTTGGCAAAATATTTCACAAACAAAAAAATCGATTGCTGAAACCGCATCAGATACAGGAACTAGGAGTTCAGACGTTTCTCTGCCGATAACAGGAAATTGGTGCAAATGCAAGAAGAGGGCTGATGGATCCAAAATGATATAGTGTTACAATCCATACTGCAAAATTGTATGGTTCCACCCCAAATGCATTGGAATTAAGAAAAAAAATATTAAGCGAAAGTGGTTTTGCCAAGATTGTACAAAAGTTAACTTTGCAAAAAAAAGAACTGTAAATACTAATCAACTGTTTTATTATATCATTTCAATAATTTAATTAAATATCTTGAATATAGGTTTATTAGTATTTTATTCATCACATTGACTGAAAAATTAAATAATGCATGGAGGAAATTATATAAATAAAAAATTCGATCTTGAAATACAATAAAATCTCAGCAATATTAACATTTCTTAATAATTCATTGGTACAATTTCTGATTGACTCGGTACCCAGTCTATATTGTCAACATCTTTCAATGCACTTGGCTTGTCTAAAATGAAAAAAAAATATATGCCTATGTTTCCTTACTTCTTTGAATATACCTCCTACAAAATGTTTTGAACATTTTTTTCAACTTCTCAGAAGTGAAATAAGGATTAATATTTTTTTCTATTATCGAAAATAGAAGGGAATCCATATTGAGATATGACATTGTTGCTTGGGGTGGACTATATGAATCGAACTTAAGCATATTATCAACATGTCAAAATGGTATTCTGAAGGTATTGTCGAATAAACCACATAGATATCCTACGTCGAAACTATATGAAGAGCTTAACATCCTAAATATCAGAAATCTATATGTTCTCTCTTGTTTGACTTATTTCCCGAAGATAAGCAGTTGTTTTCCTGTTGTTTCACATGGCTATCCTACAAGAACTAATAACAAATGTTAATGAACATTTATGTGTGCCTAGGGTAACTAATTCCTTCTGCACGAGGTTTGCTACGTGCTTGAATAACCACATGTTTTCAATCAATAGCCCCAATCGCGTTTGGAAAATTCCATTTGTCACGAAAACCTTTTCCTGACGCAATCCACAATCTTTGGAAGGTTTTGGCATTACTATGGGTTGTAGGTCGACTTTCGATAATTTGACACTCGATAAATTTAATCTCTCGATAATTTGAAAATTGAAAAAAATCAACGTGTTCTGACACCCTCGATAAATAACTTTTGAAGAAATAAAAGCCTCTCCCATTACCCTTTCAGAGAAATGGAGAGTTAGCCCCGAGTTTGATGAAAAGAGAAATAGAAAAGTTAAAAAACACTTTGACGAGCTTTGCCAAGATGAACGACGATTGGACAGTGAGAGAAACTTCAAAGTGTGTGTTTTTTGTGCAACTCTTAGCATAGTTATTTCTCAGTTGAACCTAAGATTTGAATCAATGTCGGAAATCAGCAAACTGTTCTCAGTGCTGTCTCAAGCGTTTTTGTTACAGGCAGAAGACGCAGAAATCACAAAAAAAGACAAAATCCTAGTACATGAGTACGAAGAAGATTTGAGTGTTGACCTTTGCTCTAAGGCCAGATATTGAGAGGTTGTCAACGATCCAGCAACTAGCAGAACTTTTGTTTTTGAACAATTACTGGATAACGTCTAGCTTGCCGGACTTATGCACAGCGTTTCTTCTCTTCCTGACTTTACCAGTGACAGTCGCCAGTGCTGAGAGAGATCTTTCTCCAAGTTGAAGCTCATCAAAAACTATTTACGAAATAGCATGAGTAGTAAGACCTAAGGGGCTATCGGACCAGAAATGTGACATAAACTCACTTTTGGTGTATGTGCGTCACAGATGCTGGTTCAGGAAACTGTGAAAGCGCCATCTAGAGTGGAGAAGCTCTGTGAAAGCGACATCTAGAGTGGAGAAGCTGCATGAATTTTGGTGTTATAGGAAATCTTTATTTTGATATCTAGAGTTGAGAAGCATGGATTTTTGGTAGAACCCGTTGATTGCGAGGTATAAAAAGACTTGATTGGGATTCGAACCTGCATCCTATGCATTTATAGTCCGGTGTTGTAATCGATTAGACTATGGATCAGGCCGATCGGTTTGAGGAAAGTGATCTCCAATTCATACACGATTATCAGGTATAAAATTCTCAACTTACTCGAATTCCCTCGGGCCTAAGAGAATGGTTTATTTTATTGGACGATTTTATTGATAAGTTGGAAGGAAATGGCATTTGTGCCTGAACCAGCTTTTTGCCTGTATCTCACATAAACTTATCAGGCAGATGCATTCATTAGTGTGCTTTATCTTATTGACCTAAGATAAATATTAGGGATGCATTCGAGGGCACAATGATTTTTAAGCGTAATTAACGAAATAAATGTATCAATGGAAGTAGGGTTTATTTTATTCAAGAAATTTATCGATAAGTGGAAAGGAAAGGATATTCGTGTCTGAACACGCATTTTTGTCTGCATCTCACATAAACTCATCAGGCAGGTGCGGTCATTATTGTAGTTTATTCTATTGATTCCCGTGAGAAAAAAAAACTGGTCATTTGAGAACATCGAAGAAAAACTCTTGTATAAAATTTCAAGTCTCAACTCGAATTAACGCCCTTAGACCCAAGATAAAGAAGAAGGGTTTATTTTATTGGAGGATTTCATCGATAAGTTGGGTATTTGGGTATTTGGGTCGGAACACGCTTTTTGTCATTGGTGCGTTCATTATTAGGCTTTATCCTATTGGGTTCCGCGACAAAAAAAAAACTTGCCAGTTGAGACCATCGAAGAAAAAGTATAAATATTTCAACAAAGAGTATTTTCAACCAAATCACGTTTTGGTTTTATACAAGACTCTCCAAGCCTTACAACAGTCGCAAAAGTATCAAACGAAATAATTTTGTTACACATCATCAAACTATACATCTGAGAAACAGTAAGTTTTTGCACATCTTTTGTATTATGAATGTTTTTTAATTTTTCCCTATTTCGACTTGTTTCAGTAATGAATTTTCTTGCAAAAATTAATGCTGCATCTCTAATTGCTGATAGAAAACCTACCAAGAAGCACGGAGAGCTGGAGAAAGATAATGCATACAAGATTCTGGTGTGCAGATTAGTCAAATCAAACTTTGGTGAATGTGTGCTTGTAGAATGCGAGGATTTCATAACTTTTCTACCAAAAAGGCTTACGGAAGTTTACAGGCAGCATACAGAAGAGTTATCTACAGGAAAATATTCTCTAGTATGTCGAGGTGAAAAGAACACTGGGAAACGCCAGCCAGCTGCATTGTTTGAAATAATTATACATTAGCTGCTTGTTTTATGTTTAATGTTTTTCATTCATTTATTGGATCAGAAAAATAAATAAAAAATCAATTTCAAGAACATGTGGTTTTATTGGTTTAATAACAGCTGGGACTGTATGCTGAAGTACACAAAATGTAAATTACAATTACTTAAAGATATTGATATGATCATGTTTGTGGAGCGGGGTATACGGGGTGGAATCAGTTGTTGCCTGCACAGGTTTTCCGAAGCCAATAACCCCCAAATGAATAATTATGACATATCAAAGCCAGAGTCGTATTTGCTTTATCTAGATGTTAATAATTTATACGGTTTCGCCATGGCAGAATTTTTGCCATTTGGGGGTTTTGAATGGTGTGATATGCCTGTTGATGTGACAACCATTCCTGATGATAGTCCCGAAGGATACATCCTTCAGGTGGACCTGCAGTACCCACAACACCTACACGATTTGCATAAAGACTTGCCGTTGTGTCCAGAACACAGTGTTCCGCCTGGTTCAAAGCTACCAAAATTATTATGCACTCTCTCTGATAAAAAAGATTACGTAATTCATTATCGTAATTTAAAAACTGTGCTTGAATTAGGATTGAAATTGAAAAAAATTAAAAAGGTATTGAAATTTCAGCAATCTCCCCGGCTGAAACCCTATATAGACCTCAATACCGAATTAAGAGCAAAAGCGACTACCGATTTCGGTAAAAACCAATTTAAATTTGCCAATAATTCAATTTTTGGTAAGACCATGGAGAATATCAGATTGCACAGGGTAGTACGGATAGTTAATAAATATGAAGGGCGTTATGGGGCAAAAAATCTTATAGCATCTCCGAGATTCCATAGTAGAACAGTTTTCGGTGAAGATTTATTAGCAGTTGAACTTAAAAAGAATGAACTTTTGTTCAATAAACCCCTATACATAGGTATGGCCATTCTCGACATATCAAAGGTGTGCATGTACAATTTTCATTATAACGACATGATGCCAAAAAGTCCTGGGGGTTGTAAAATCATGTATATTGACACTGACTCCTTTTTTTATGAAATTAGCGGTTTCAACCCCTACGATCTCATTAGAAATGATTGTCACTCACATTTTGACACTAGCGATTACCCAGAAGATAATGTTCACAATATTCCATTAGTGAATAAAAAGGTATGAAGATATTTCATAAAATGCACGGTGGCGCCTCTATCGGAGGAGATTTCCTACTCGCTTTAAACGCCGACCTTAATACATAAATCTAATTTTAAAAAAGGTATCTTCAATACTAATTGTTACGAACCGCGTATTTAGCGCCCTTTATGATATCCAAATACAAGGAATGGGATGTATAAGCTTCCAAAACATATTAGTATAAAATTTCAATAGAATGTTACCAGTGTTTTCGGCAAAATCGTGAAAAATTTTGAATACGGATGGCGTTACGAAATAATCACGTATGGCGTTACGAAAAAATCACTCGCCTGACGGCACGTCATTTTGATGCAAATGTCATTCGCGAAATTTCCGAGCAACAAACTTTCATATCACAATCGAGAAATTTTTCCGGCAAATTCCATCTCTAGTGGTATTATGATTATTCCACTCATTCCATTTGTAGTGAGGAAGTTTCCGTAGCAACGATCGTTTCGTAGCGATAAAATTTTTGACGTTTCTCGAATTCATAGATAGCTTCGGAAATAAATATCATAGAGAAAACAAACAACGTTTAGTGGATCTATGATGAATTCTAATTTGCCAAATAGCGCAATACGCGTCAAATGTGAAAATATTACCGTATTTTCTCGTGGAATAGTCATGCCGAATACCACTCGAGATTAAATTTAAGCAGGTAACATTTCTCTCTTGTAATATTCATGTTAGTTGCTTTTCGGAAATTTCGTTCATGGGATGTTTTCTAAAATCACTCGCCTGACGGCTCGTGATTTTGATACATATGTCGTTCGCAAAATTTCCGAGCAACAAACTTTCATGTTACAATCGAGAAATTTTGCCGGCAAAATTCCATCTCTAGTGGTATTACATATGAGAAAATCCCAATTCTGTTTCAGTTTTCCACCTACCTTAGAGACGGAGTCACTTTTTTTAAACACCCTGTATACCGTTTATCTACATGAACTGATGGTTTATTTTGACTCAGGTATTTATGTATAGACGTTGGGTTTAAATATACATATCGGGGCAAGTGTGTTTTAGAGAATCGCAAAATTTTTGCCCTCGCATCTGGCGGTGAGTAGCTGAACTATAGAGCACTATTTCCTGTGCCGAATGCGATGACTATCAGGACCGGCGTATGGAAATGTGGAATGTTCAGTATTTCATTTCACCTGATTTTTTGGATGCGATAAAACGACAATTTTGCTTATGATTCATAGAACTAGAGGAAAATAAATTTCTTACAGATTTCTGTAAATGAATAGCAAGCAGATTATAGGTCCCTCGATAGTTCCTTTAGTAGCTACTATGTGCCGCCACTAAAGTTGGCACTGTTGGCAGAAAACTGCCAAAAATGTTTGCATCACATCGTTGCATCGTTCACGGGTGATGTACCTTTACGTATATTTAAATTCAATGGTATAGATCTAGGTCCGAGTTGATGCATCCTTCCTGCACTAAATCAAATACACATTGAGTTGTTAAATATTTATATTAGATCAGACTTTTTAAGATTTTAACTACAAAATTAAGTTAACAAGTCGCTGCAATATTGCAGCATGTATACATTATGTGAGTTTAAATTATTTCTAATTCAGTATGTGTATATTATTCCAAACATTTTCTTTTCTTTCCATAATAATAAATTTCGTATCTATAGTTCAAATTTCTAACAAATCCACTCTGTCAGATAATAAAAACATGCATTCAAATTCCATTCCTTATGTAGGGGCAGATCGAGGTTCTCGATTGTGTCCAAATCTGTCCATGCCGAACGCATAATCGATGCGATTGAGCGAACAGTGAAACAGTGACAGGATGTACGCTTTCACGAGCAGACGACCTTACCGACCAACTCACCTAATCCTTAGATTATACCCACATTACTGCACAGCACTCTATACCATGAGTTTTTTGAACGCTCGTTATCTAGTTTCAAAAGTAATTGGATTTCCAAGCCAATGTTCAAAATCCGTGTGTATTTTTTAAAATAGGTCGAAAAACGAAATCAAAAAGTGCAATTAAAAAATTTCAGTATAATTTAAGTACTGTAATTCTGAATCGAAGTGAAGTTTTTGAGGACGTAGAAACAAAAAAAGAGATGTAATGGACTATATTTTTTTCTGGAAACAAATGAATTGTGCAAATATAAATTTGTTTTATTTCAACTTTTTCTAGGAGGAAGTGCGATCACAGGATACCGTATTTGTAATCATGTCTGTGGCAATTACTAAAGTCGGTAGAGATTTAGCATGGCAATTCTACAAGGATAACTGGCATAAGTTTTTGGAAAGATACGATGGAGGTGGTCTGCTCACAAGATTGATAAAATTCACAACGGAAAATTATGCCAGTGAAGATAAAGCACAAGAAGTTGAAACATTCTTCAGAGAACATAAGGTTCCAGGTACAGAAAGATCTGTGCAGCAAGCTGTTGAAACGATAAGGCTGAATTCTCTGTGGTTGAAGAGGGATGCAGATGCGATTAAGAAATATTTGAAATCCTAATTCCAAAGCCTGAAGCCGTTTTGGCTTAAATCTGTTACTTAACGCCAGTGGCCGTACCTTATTATTTTTATTTTTTAAATGTGATTTTTAATTAACGCCGGAGGTGTACTTATTGTTTATGTTGATTTTACATTCTGTGTATAAATTATGCAATTGTAACAATTATTACTCTAAAATAAACAATGTTAACAAGCCCTATTTTCTATTTCTTTATAATTGCGTGCATTTTCTTCTTTGAGGTATCAAAGTCATATTTTTTTCCTTATGAGCTGAGAGATTAGTTTCGGATTTGCTTTTTACTTAACAATACTCAAAGATATCCCATAGAAGGCGACTTGGATTTTTTGTTTGTTTTCAATTGAAAAAGTTGGCGGGTTATCAGATGATTAGACATTGTAATACAGGTGTCCCAAGTTCGAGTGCCCATTAGACGTTTCTGGAGAACTGGACATATTTGAAATCTGAAAATTGGGATTATGATATTATTCGTAATTCTCTACAGACCTAAAATATTTTCAGAGCCAGCGCACTTCCGGTTATACAGGGAGTGAAAATAAATTTGGTCAAAATTTTTTTTTCAATATTTTCGTTTCTGATATGATTGAGTATCCAATGCGGAATACATTTCTGTTAAAACCATTGAATTCATTCGACTCGTTTTCAAAATATCGAAAAAAAAACCTGAAAAAAAGTCAAATATTCATAGTCAGTATTATGTTCATTTTTCCTATTCTGAACATCCTGAGTGTACACCGTTCTCACAACGTCAAAGTAGAAGAATGTGGAAAGGTCATGCATCTTTTGAATTTCATGGATATTGTGATATGTATGATATCTTTTTTTTATCTTTAATACCTAAGACTAATCGGTCTTTCATGAGAGAATCTGTTAAATTTTCGAATTCACAATTCCTGCTTAAATGTTTCAACTGCGTCATATATTCATCCACAGATTCTGTTTCTTCCATGTCTCTCGTGAAAAAAAATGTATCTCTCATATGTAACATTAATGCTAGGTATGAAATATGCTTCAAATTTCTGCAAAATATTCTTCAATTTACCTTTTTCTTCTTCCTTTACGAATTCAAAGGTGTTATATATTTTGAGGGCTTTATCCCCTATGCAATTCAACAGCAAAGCGGATTTATATTCCTCGGACTCCTCTTCTGCTTTTATTGCTTGAATGAAAATTTTGAATTTTTGAAGGAAAAATTTCCATTCCACTGCCGGGTCTTCTTCTAACTTCATTTCGGATGGTGGTTTCACACTCTTCTCCATTTTTCTGATTCTCATATACATAATATTTCCACGTTAGGATTTTAATTCACGAAATTCGCTTTGGTTCGATTCGACTGCGCCATGTGATATGTATGATATCTCAAAATATTCTTCAATTTACCTTTTTCTTCTTCCTTTACGAATAAGGCATTAAAGATAAAAACGTCAAAGACATACTCTTAAGAACAAAAAACTTCGATTTGACGAAGGCAATGGAAGTATGTAAATCGGCAGAGATAACCAACAAACAGCTGGAAATTTTGTGTTCGAATCCTGGTACGAGTATGAGGAGAAAAGAGGACAATCAAGAATTAATGGAAGTGAGACGGAAGAATTTTCATATGGGTATGAAGAAGCAGTTGCCGAACTCGAGAAAACAGAAGGAAATATCAAATGGACAAGGACAACAACACCCCGGGAGTCGTCAAAGAAACCAGATAAGTTTCAAATCATTTAATAATAAAAATGTTCAACATGAAAGAATGAATAATAATAAATTTAATTGTTTGAAATGTGGTACTCTGCATTCGAGAGGAAATTGTTAAGCTTTTGGAAAAATTTGTCGAAAATGCGGTTTGTATAATCATTTTGCATCATTGTGTAGAAGTAAAAGTATAAATAATGTTGCTAGAAAAGAAGAACTGTACATAGGTTCTGTAGAGAATAGTATTTCAATAGCAAAGTTAGATTGGACGGTAGATTTAAAGGTAAAAAATGAAATGGTAAATTTCAAAGTGGACACAGGTGCTGATGTTAATGTCATTCCTTTGAGTATGTATAATAAAATTTTCAAATCAGACAAAATTATGAAACATGATACCAAACTAATTGAATATACTGGAAATCAAATTTAAATAATAGGATATATTACAACCATTGTTTCTCATAAAAATAAATAATAGAATGTAATATTTTTTATAGCTAAAGGAATATATGGCCGTCCAATTATTGGAAAAGGTTCAATAGAAGATATGGATATTGCGAGAATGGTGGCGGAAATGAGTGACAGTAAGAGGTATATTGAAGATTTTCAGGATGTTTTGATGGAATTGGGTGTTTACCAGGCCAATATAGAATTAAACTATTAAACCTTGTGTCCATGCAGCTAGACGATTTCCTCAAGGAATGTTAGTGAGATTGAAGAGTAAATTAGAAAATTTGGAGCCAACTGAATGGGTAAACTCCCTGGTAATTGTAGATAAGCCTAATGGAGATTTTAGAATATGTATTGATCCCACTGATTTAAATAAGGCCATTAAGGTCGGCGTTTAAACCGAGTAGGAATGATCAGCCGATAGAGGCGCCACCGTCCATTTTAAGGAATATCTCCAGAGAACTTTCATTATCACAATAAGTTCTATGAGTATCTCTCTAATCATGAATGAAATGTACAATGGCGCTCTCTATCCGAAAATCGCCGAACTTTAAGGAATATCTCCATAGAACTTTCATTATCACAATAAGTTCTATGAGTATCTCTCTAATCATGAATGAAATGTACAATGGCGCTCTCTATCCGAAAATCGCCGAACTATGAAATACATGAATTTGTGGGTGAAGCAGGAATTTTTTCCCGCCAAAATTTGAATTTGGCCATTTTCTGCCAATTCCGTATTTCAAGTTGATCTTCTGAACGAAATTATCAGTAGATTCACTTTTAATCGGAAGTTGAACTATTTTCATGGGTCTTTCTGTTGAAATAAAACAGAAGCATGGGTTGGCTCATTTTCTTCTATTTTTGAAAGAAAAAAAATTAACTGTCGGAATGAAATCGATCAAAATTATTTCAACAAGAACCCTAATCCTTTCTGAGTTCACCCACAAAATTTCAGTTCTCAAAGTGAAACCGTTTTCGAAATCAACTTGAAATAAAAACACACTACATTGAACGCCCACCTTAAACGGGAACATTTTTCAATTCCTACTTTCACAGATATTGTTACTAATTTGAATGAAGCTAAAATTTTTTCAGTGTTAGATACGAATAGTGGATTTTGGAATATAGAATTAGATGAATTCAGTTCAAAATTATGTACTTTCAATACTCCATTCGGCAGGTATAGGTTTAAAAGATTGCCTTTTGGTTTAGTTTTTTCCGCAGAAATTTTTCAGAGAAAAATATTACAATGTTTTGAAGGTGTTCACATATATATAGACGATATTCTAATATGGGGTGAAAATCAAAAGGAACATGATGAAAGGCTTGTCGAAGTTCTGAAGAGAGCGCGCGAATATAATATTAGATTGAATAAAGAAAAATGTCAGTTCTCAGTTCCGGAAGTAAATTACCTAGGTCATAAAATGACCAGTGATGGCATAAAACCTGATGAAAGTAAAATATTTGCAATAGAAAATTATCCGGAACCAACGAATGTGAAAGAATTACAACCTTTTTTGGGCATTGTAAATTACCTGCATAAATTCATTCCGAAATAACCGCTCCTTTAAGAGAATTGTTGAGAAAAAATACAATTTTTGAATGGGGTTCAGAACAGAAAAAAATGTTTGATCAGTTGAGGAGAATTTTGACACCTCAACCGACATTGAGATTTTATGGCCCACAAAAAATGTTATTGTTATCAGATGCCTCAAAAGATGGTTTAGGTGCGGTATTGTTACAAGAAGGAAAGCCTATAGCATACGCATCGAGATCTTTGAATGATACGCAAAAATGTTATGAACATATTGAAAAAGAAATGTTGGCAGTAGTATATGGCGTGAAGAAGTTCCATCAATATATTTATGGAAGAAAAGTTATTGTAGAAACCTTAGACCAGTGGTTCCCAAATGGTGGTCCGCGGAACCCTAGGGTTCCGCGGAAGGGCTATAGGGGTTCCGTCTTATCCGAGTGTTGTATGTTTTGATCATTCGTAACACCTTTAAAATACTCGTGAAAGCACTCGAACGAAGCCTTTTTGTAACTGAAACACTTCAACATTTCACTCATATTTTTTTGTTATTTCTCTTCAGACTGTTCATTCTGAAATATAATTCCCCATTTGAAATTTTATAATTCTTGAAAAGAACTTTGCATTCAAAATTTAATTATTTCAAATTACGGAATCCGGAGTCTTGAAACATTTTGTTTCCAACTCTTTTACATAGTTCTATCGAATTCGAGACACTGTGTATATTTTTTGTTACTCGTCAATAATCACACATATGCCAGGTAAGATAAATAGGATTAATTTTTATTCCGATTAAAATAAGTTCAAGTTTAACAGTTCCTAATGAAGTGTTTCTAAGCCTTAGCTCTCGAAATATCGGATTACTTTGCCAAAGTGCTTAGTATTCGGGAGCCTTTTGTGGAAATTGGTGCTTAGTGCTCGCGAATCGGGAGCTTTTTTTCAAGTGATTAGTACTTGAAGCACTATTTATCAGTGCTCGGCACAGCTCTGTTGGACTTCATATCATGTTTTAAAGTTCAACTTGCAATTTTCTTTTAGTTTATAATATGGATAAATGGATTAAGACGAGTCAAAACCTGCAAACCTCAACAATCCACAAAAAGAATGAACCTCAGGAAAGATCCATTTAAAAAAAAATCCTATTTGTCTTTTGGGTTTATTCCTGTAGGAATGGCTGAAAACCCAAATGGACAATGCGTCATTTGCAGCAAAATTTTGTGTAACAGCATACAACTTGTTCTTCCTTTTCAAGTTGAAGATGAAAATAGTCGAACTTAACATTGGATCTAAATAGGGTTCCGCCATAAAAAATGTTGCCGATTAGGGTTCCGTGGCAATAGGGTATAGTCTAAGGTAGAAACGGATCACAAACCACTTATTCATATTTTCAAAAAGGCATTGATTGATTGTCCAATGCGTTTACAAAGAATGATGTTAGACGTCCAAAAATATGATTTAGATGTGCAGTTCAGACCGGGAAAAGAAATGTATATATCTGACGCTTTGAGTCGAATCAATATACCTACAAAAGGATGATACGAATATTTTGGATAACGAGTACGAAGCTCAAGTTAATTTTTTGAAGAAATACTTTCCGATATCGTCACAATACTTGGAAAAGTTCAAAGTAGAAACTCGAAAAGATATCACGCTGAAAGTGATTGGAAAATATATAAAAGACGGATGGCCGAATTCTAGAGCTAAATGTGAATCCGTGACAAAATTATATTTTCATATCACCGCTCTGAAAACCCTATCAAAACATGTCGATTCAGGGCACCGAAAGTGACCCTTTTCCGTGCGCTGAGACATAGATGCATCTATGCTGAGACACAAAGCAACGATTGCGTGATGACAGTAGACGTCAGTGTTTCGAATAATTATTGTTTTACAATATCGAAATGCTTTCTGTCGAAGAACAAATATCGTTGGATTGTTTTCAGAGAGGTGTAATGAAAAATATCCTTCATTACACGTCCAGAAAGGCTTTTTCCGTGCTTGCACGAATTCCCGTGTGAGGCGGTGCCGCGCACGGAAAAAGCTTACTTTCTGGACTAGTAATGAAATATACTATATAATGTTAGGTCAGAATTGGTTATTATTGATGATATAATTTATAAAAGAAATTGCTTGGTTGTGCCTGAATCACTCAAAAAAGAGATGTTAAATCTAATTCATTTAAGTCATATGGGAATTGTAAAGTGTACTTTAAAAGCGAAATAATTACTTTATTGGCCGAGTATGTCTCGTGACATAGAAAATGTTATATTATCATGTGAGATTTGTCAAAAATATTCCAGAAACAATTATAAAGAGTCACTCATACCGCATACTGTTCCCGAGTACACATGGCAAAAAATTGGTTGCGATTTGTTTAAAATTGATACTAAAAAATATATGATTGATTATTTAAGATATCATACATATCACAGGGTGTTTCAAATTTCGTGTCAAAAACTGTGATCGGAAATCGGCCATAATTTCTGTTTTTCAAATTAGAACCCTATTTCTATATTATTGCGTTGCATTCTGCGAAGAAAAATAATGATAGCACTCTCAGATGCTCTTGCTCCTAAACTCAGGAATTCTCGAGTTATATGAGTTTTTCTGGATTCATGTTGTACGTAGAATCAAATTCATCTAATCTTTTACTTGAGAATATTCTGTGACCATAGAAGATAAATTTTCCCATTAATAATTCACAACTGACAGGTCTAATTTTAGGTTAGGTTAGGTTCTTTACTTTTCGATTTCATTCAATGGTTTCATAAAAATATTCATCGAATATGTTGCATATGAGAATATTCTGTGACCAAAGAAGATAAATGATCCCATTGATAGTTCACAAGTGACAGGTCTAATTATTAACTGTTACTATAGTCGATTTCAAGCGGATAACCTGGTCCTAAGTGGTAATTACCAAAGATAACCAACTTCATTCAAGCGCTTTTGGTCCTTGTTGGTTATAAGTATGTGACGTCATGAAATAGCCCTTCAACGTCATCGTTTGGACCGCATATATGGGGTTTTCACTATTATTCAATTTGAAGTGTTCTTCAAGTCGGAAAGTTCATAACTTTTTTTTTCGTCGACTGAAAAAAAATAAAACTTTTTTTTTCTTTCTTGGTGACTATATGCATGATTATAACTTTCCGACCTAGGTTATTTTTTTTAATGAATTTCCACACAAAATTCAACACAAAAAGTTATTTCCAATCGCTCCAAAACCGATTTCAGTAAAATTAAAATTAAACGATCGTAAAGTGCTGCCACCTAATCGACAAACTTGAATATTTCCACTGTCTACTGATCGTTCCGTGTATCTGGCAATACTGCACATTGAAGCAGGTACTATTCAGCAAAATCCAAAGGCAAATATTTATTGTTTACTTGTAAGGCGTCTGTTATCAGTGAAAAAAATGAAAAGTGAAAGGGCTGAAAACAACACCGAAGAAGAGGATCATACCAAAAAAGAGGACTTCAGATCGCTGAGCTCAATAGTTAGGATGAGTGAATATTCTCCTTATATTAACGGAGAGTGTGAAATGATGAGATGATGTGCATGAGATTTTGTGTCTTGAATGCTATTCAGCTAAAGTCGGATTTTTCTAAAAAAATGAAAAGTTCGAATTATGTTTGTCACTTGTTACTAATGCCTCAATTACAATCAGCCACTTCCACTGCTACTCGCGTTGCCAGAAATATTTCCCGGAACCCGTCAATTACACTCAGCCCACTTCCACGGCAGGGAGCAGGGAAATGATCAGGGTGAGAATGTAATCACCTCACTTCTGCTGCCACTCGTGCTGCTACTCGCGCTGCCGGTCACTCCCTAAATTAGTGGTTTTTCGTGCGGCAGTCAAAGGACCGGCAGCGCAAGTGGCATTGAGTGATCACATTCTGCCCAGTTACTGTCGTGCCTGCGTTCTATCTACAACTTTATTACATTCTCCATGAAGTAGAATGAGATTTAAATAATCTTCATTGGTAAAATTAGGCATAGCGATCGATTTTATAACTTAATACGAATTATCACCAAATTAATAGTAAACACAAAATGCTACTGAATAAAGAGGAATTTGGCAGATGTAATTAATGATATCTATCATTAAAAAAAAAGAATGTAAAACATGGTAAGTTTTTGCATATGGTTTATAAGGAATTATTTATTTATCACTGGAGAGAAAACCGATGGCCGATTAGTTGAAATAAAGAGGTTTCCGATTCAAATTCGAATCCAAATTCGCCATATATTTAGGAACAACCTGTAACTTTTTTCTCTTGCATATTAGGGTAGTAAAATCTAAAACATGGTTTAAGTAACAGTTCCTGAAAATTTCATCTTTTTGGCGTGAAGGGAAAAGAAATAGCCGAAAATTCAAGACGAAAAACAGTTTTTTGTGAATAACTCAGAAAATATCCACTTTAGGGCAAGGGTGTGATGCATACACTCCCATTATTTTTTAACGTAGATTCAATATCTGCCATAAAAAAATGGGGTTCTAATTTGAAAAAATTGATTTTTCACGATTTTGTCATCCCTAACTTTGAAAGCGATTTTTTCACCCCCTGTATCATGAATCGCGATTTCGATTTTTAAAGTGGATCATACATCTTGAAAAATCCCAAAAATGAAAATTTTCCATCCAAAAACCTCGAAGTTATTCTTGTTTCAGCGGAGCTCTATTTTCGATTTTTTTTTCGAATTTTCCCGCTCAGAGAGAATTTTCCAACCAAAACTGAAAAATGTTACATCAAAATAACTTGAAATTTTCTAAGGAATCTATTTCTGCAATAAAAAAATGGTGTTCTAATTTGAAAAACGGAAGTTGACGTCATTTCCGGAAAAACCGGAGGTGCTCATGCCTTGAAAATATTTTAGATTTCATCAGCATCGTGAAATACATATAAGTGCTGAATTTCATGAAAATACGTTCAGTAGTTTCCCGTATAAATATGGGTGAGGTTCCTCGTGAAAGACCCTGTATAGTAAACTAACAATTATTGAATTTGTTATGTGATGTTTATCCTACATAGATTTTTCTTATATGGCTAGCTCTATGATGAAATCAGAAAATTCTCGAGATCTTTCAGAATTTCATACAATCCTTGCTCCTTCTCGAATTACCGTATCGTTTCAATTTTATAAAATAAGTAATGATATATTTCTGATCCATGGTCTGAGTTCATGAAAAAATTCATCAAATTTCAAAATCTTTCCCAAATTCTCGATATCATAGTCACTAACAACAAATAAAGCTATTTCAAATTAATTATATCAAAAAATATATGACTTTAATAGGTACCTACTGGAATTAGTCTAACTTGAATATATAGGATGTCCCAAGTTCGAGTGCCTATTAGACGTTTCTGGAGAACTGGACATATTTGAAATCTGAAAATTGGGATTGTCATATTGTTCGAAATTTTCTACTGGAGCCTGAGCGCTCTCGGTTATATAAGAAGTGAAAATAGATTTGTTAAAAAAAAATTTTTACATGCGTGCGCTTTCAACCCTATTCCCGCACGCAAAGAATCACATTGCCAAAGAGTGCGGAAAAAACCCCTGCTATTCCATTCCCGCACACTTTCCGTGCGGGAATGGAATAGCGGGGGTTTTTGCCGCACGCTTTTTCTAAAGAATGAACTGAATTATAATATGTTCCTATGCACCAAACGCCACCAACGACGTTGTTATGGAAACGAATTAACATTTGTCATCAGTATGAAATTATTTGAATATATCAAATCGAATTTGATCAGTGTGTTGAGATCAAATTGATATCGTATAAGTTCTTGTAGAAAAAAATATTGTTCCTAACTCGTGCAGAAAGTGTCTGCAGTTTCGTGCGGAAAAATATCTCTTTCGCACTTGTTAGGAAAATAACTATTTTTAATTTTTTTCCTCTCTTAAGTATTCAATTCTGAATAAGTACATTTCTGTTTAAACCATGGTTTAATTTGATTCTGTAAAGAAAAATAATTATTGTACTCTAATAAAAAAAAACTATCTTTTAGAATTTCTGCGCTTCCAAGACGACGTTGTCGAAGAACGAAAACTTAGGTATGGATGAGATAATGAAGAAACTAAAGAGTTTTTGGAGTCGACCAACATAAGCGAAGAAGGAGACTTTGACGATGAACCAGCGGGTAAATTGGATTTCGAATCGACAAATGCCCGCAAAAAGGTGATTGATTTTCGCACAAAGATGAGAATACTCAACGCAAGATATCGAGGGAGAATATAACAAAGATGATTCTAGAAGCCTATGTTTCTGTTTGCCACTCGAGGGTATGGAATCTAAGGTTGAGTTGAGATACAATGATTCGGATCCAGGGAAAAAACTGAAGAAAAACATAGTTTCTACGACATCATGAAGGAAGAGAACTGCTTTGTGTACTGAAAAGCAGCAAGGAGATACAGTTCGACTTGGACTCGACACCTGAAAATAAGTTGAAGAAGGATTCCCTGACTTTTTCAAATTCGGAAGTAAATGTGGTAGAAAAATTTGGGAAGAATGACGTCAGCGAAAAGATTGTGACAGATATCGAAACGATGGAACTAGATGTTAGCTATTCCTAATGATACAGACGCAAGAAATATTTATATAATGTTTATAATTCAAATCAACAATTACGAAGTACACAAAACCTGAAGCATGAGAAGACATAAGAATCTTTATCCACGTCATTGTCCCCTCACAGATACATCACCACACTTCATGGGCTTAAAGTTGGAGCGGAAAGACAAGCACATACAAGAATAAATATCTGATGTAAATATTAACGGTCGAGGTATAATATGAACTGAACAAATTCATACATGTATAATAAAAATAGAGGTACAGTTCTTTTGATATGTAAAATTATTCCTTAATTTACTGTGACACATGGTATACAATCGGAACCAATAGTATTACCTACCTATGTCTTGAAATAAAAGAAAATGAATATAAACAATGTTCCAAAATGCGTGTTCTTTGAAATAAAATCACATCACATATTTTCTTCTAGATGTACGAAGTACACAAAACCTGAAGCATGAGAAGACAAAAGAATCTTTATCCACGACATTGTCGTCTCACAGAAACATCACCACACTTCATGTTCATGGGCCTAACGTTGTTTGAAGCTCTTCCTAGAGAAAGAAACGAATAAGACATAAAGCATTTGCCAAAATAAATAATGACAAATGAAATGTGAATACGAACTAGGTCTTCCACACCGTTCACCCTACCAGACCGAATAGTCCAACGTCAACTGAGAATCGCACCAACTGCAGTTTCGTCCTATTTAGGACTCATCAGGGTGGAATATCCCAAAGTTGACGCAGGATGGAAAATCTTTTCGTCAAGAAATGGATATGTCGTGGATTATTTAGGAATGGAATGACTATTAATGAGCGACATCTATCCACATTCGGAAAAGGCTCCCCTCTCTGTGATTGAGTGAACAGTGAAGAAAACTTTCTTCCAAAATGCACCACCTGATGTGAATTCCATTTCGATAAAGCGAAATAAATAATTCAACTGGGATTCCTAGAGAATGATGACAAGCTCGCCAATTTTCTAGTGATCACTCAATAATTTTTTTGGATGTATGTGAACTCTACTCCTTGGATGAAATTTTCAACTGTAAAAATTTCAGATTTTTATAGAATGTAATGTTTTCTTCTGTTATGACAAATGCAAGTCATTTTGTAACAATGATTTTTTGAATTAAATAAATTATATTCATACAAGTTCATAGTGCCTAATTCACCTGATTGAATCAAAACATTAAAAATAATACCAATTTGGTTGCTAGCTTCATTTGCACCTTACAAAGCGGGGAGGAGTATGAAGAAACATACTTATTTTCTCTTGTTTTGAATGCTGGCAAAACTGACAGGGAAAACTTGAAGAATTAAATGAAAATAAAAACAAAATATCGATTTTTATTTCTATTCCATGAACTCCCAGGTGGAAATTATAACATACATTCTGAGTATCCATGAAAATATAAAAGTATTTCATCATCTATATAGAATCTGACTTCTAGGTATGCAGAATTAACTGTTAACTGTTACTAACTATAGAAGGCAACTTTCCATGTAAATAATTTTACTTCACATAGTCATCAATTTCTTTTCCACTGGTGACTGGAGTTTACTCACAGAAAAATCATCCAGATGTTCCATCAAAATTGAATCGAAAACTATTATCTGATGGTACAAATTTGAATTCTGAATTCAATTCTACTGTTCCATTGCTATCATCAATTTTCATTTTGAAGATATTTTCTGATACATCTTCCAATTTTGATATGTTATTTAGTCTACTATGCTTTTTCAAACACTTGGAGTTTTTATGTGGTTGTACTGTCTCTAGTGTGAACTTGAGGTGGTCTAGAATCAAAATAAGATGAAATTAATCAGAATGCTTGTATTGCAATTTAATATATTCATCACACTTTTAGATAGCTTCTTCTCCTCCTCTACCATTTTAGCTCTATAATCACCAAAGAGTATCCTCATTGTCTGACGTTTTCTCACTATAGAAGAATTGCCCATTAGTACATTAAGGGACTTTACACTGCTCTCGGCTGTTGAATGGGTACATAAATTTGAACACTCTTTCCACTTAATGATCAAGCAATAACTTACATTGTTTTTTGGTTAATTTAACAGATTTCAAAGAATCCTGCAACTGTTCTATACACCATAACAATTCAGATTCAAACTTCTCTTCCATTTCAGGTGTCATTATTACTTTAGGATGTGGACGACTCATTATGATACTTGTATTTGTCCCACCTAATAAATGAATTATTGAAGAATTGATTTTGGAACACTCAAAACATATGAAGCAATTACACATTCACCCTTGGTAATACAAAATCAAATTATCTAATCCTAAGATTAAATAACTATCAGTAGAGTAGAAAGAAATCACTTCAAAGTAATGCTTCTGAGATATATACAAAACAAAGATTGATCCTTGATTCAAAATTTCTAACAATCAATATTATTATTATTTATATAGGTCATTGACCTAGAATTTTGCCTAGAATAATATATTCCTTTAACTAACCTCGATACACAGGATGACAGCACAGACAGGTCTGTGATGACAGGACAGGCACAGAACAGGATGACAATGATGACATTGACAGGACCACAGGACGTGTGTACCACAGAACATCATTTCAATCCACTTCAACGTTTGTCGTAGCTGCATCATACGATTCGGCAGCCATTTAAAAGTGGAAAGGACGTATGTGTATTATGGATAGTGTTGCCGGTTTTACTACTAGCAAAGACCTTGCTTCTAGTACTTCATATATCTAATAAGGGGAATGAGCCAATCAAAACTGAAGCTGGGCTTTGGCACAGTATATATATTAGCACCATTGTTTAAGGATTCTCCTTAAACAATGTTAGCACAGACTACATACTGCGCGTGCGCACGGAAAAAAGCTTACTTTCTGGACTAGTAATGATTAAAGCCCGCAACGGACGGCGAGCGATATATTATATCTCATATATTACACCAATATCGCTCCTTATGAAAATGCACCAAGCCCCGCGGACGACGCTATAATATATATTCCTATATTACGATATTTTTCCATACTAAAATGACATATGTCAATGCAAAGCTATAATATATATTATATTATCGCTCGCCGTCCGTTGCGGGCTTAATGAAATACAGGGTCTTTCACGAGGAACCTCACCCATATTTATACGGGAAACTACTGAACGTATTTTCATGAAATTCAGCACTTATAAGTATTTCACGATGCTGATGAAATATAAAATATTTTCAAGGCATGGGCACCTCCGGTTTTTCCGGAAATGACGTCAACTTCCGTTTTTCAAATTAGAACACCATTTTTTTATTGCAGAGATAGATTCCTTAGAAAATTTCAAGTTATTTTGATGTAACATTTTTCAGTTTTGGTTGGAAAATTCTCTCTGAGCGGGAAAATTCGGAAAAAAAATCGAAAATAGAGCTCCGCTGAAACAAGAATAACTTCGAGGTTTTTGAATGGAAAATTTTCATTTTTGGGATTTTTCAAGATGTAAGATTGATGTATCCACTTTAGAAATCGAAATCGCGATTCATGATAGAGGGGGTGAAAAAATCGCTTTCAAAGTTAGGGATGACAAAATCGTGAAAAATCAATTTTTTCAAATTAGAACCCCACTTTTTTATGGCAGATATTGAATTTACGTTAAAAAATAATGTGAGTGTGTGCATCACACTCTTGCCCTAAAATGGATATTTTCTGAGTTATTCACAAAAAACTGTTTTTCGTCTTGAATTTTCAGCTATTTCTTTTCCCTTCACGCCAAAAAGATGAAATTTTCAGGAACTGTTACATAAACGATGTTTTAGATTTTACTACCCTAATATGCAAGAGAAAAAAGTTACAGGTTGTTCCTAAATAGATGGCGAATTTGGATTCGAATTTGTATCGGAAACCTCTTCATTTCAACTAATCGGCCATCGGTTTTCTCTCCAGTGATAAATAAATAATTCCTTATGAACCATATGCAAAAACTTACCATGTTTTACATTCTTTTTTTTTTAATGATAGATATCATTAATTACATGCTACTGAATAAAGAGGAATTTGGCAGATGTAATTAATGATATCTATCATTAAAAAAACAGAATGTAAAACATGGTAAGTTTTTGCATATGGTTCATAAGGAATTATTTATTAATCACTGGAGAGAAAACCGATGGCCGATTAGTTGAAATAAAGAGGTTTCCGATACAAATTCGAATCCAAATTCGCCATCTATTTAGGAACAACATGTAACTTTTTTCTCTTGCATATTAGGGTAGTAAAATCTAAAACATGGTTTAAGTAACAGTTCCTGAAAATTTCATCTTTTTGGCGTGAAGGGAAAAGAAATAGCTGAAAATTCAAGACGAAAAACAGTTTTTTGTGAATAACTCAGAAAATATCCATTTTAGGGCAAGGGTGTGATGCATACACTCACATTATTTTTTAACGTAGATTCAATATCTGCCATAAAAAAATGGGGTTCTAATTTGAAAACATTGATTTTTCACGATTTTGTCATCCCTAACTTTGAAAGCGATTTTTTCACCCCCTGTATCATGAATCGCGATTTCGATTTTCAAAGTGGATACATCAATCTTACATCTTGAAAAATCCCAAAAATGAAAATTTTCCATTCAAAAACCTCGAAGTTATTCTTGTTTCAGCGGAGCTCTATTTTCGATTTTTTTTTCGAATTTTCCCGCTCAGAGAGAATTTTCCAACCAAAACTGAAAAATGTTACATCAAAATAACTTGAAATTTTCTAAGGAATCTATTTCTGCAATAAAAAAATGGTGTTCTAATTTCAAAAACGGAAGTTGACGTCATTTCCGGAAAAACAGGAGGTGCTCATGCCTTGAAAATATTTTAGATTTCATCAGCATCGTGAAATACTTATAAGTGCTGAATTTCATGAAAATACGTTCAGTAGTTTCCCGTATAAATATGGGTGAGGTTCCTCGTGAAAGACCCTGTATACCAATTCCTTAAGCCGGTCCCAAACAATGCGTGTATTTGACGAATGTGCCTTCGTAGTTCGCCTTCGGGTACCCTCCCACACACTGCGGCAAACGCGAAATGTTCGACATTCGTTTCTCCGTTGACAAACGTTCGCCGCACGGTTTGGCGAGACTCTGACAGAATAGGCAATCTACTACGCGTAGTTAAGCACACTGTCTGGGAGCTAGCGCGAATGTACTTCGTCTTCCTTTGATTCGTGCCGTTTTACCGACAAGACTTCGGATAGCAGGCGAATACCGAACGATACCCGCAGTTTAGCTCCCACACAGTACGCGGAGCACCGCGAATGCCAAACATTCGTCAAATACACGCATTGTCTGGGACCGGCTTCAGAGTAAGGAAATGAACATTTCCCAACAGTTAGGAAATTTTTTTCTATGACAAATTTTGACTGGAATGTCAAAATTTCCTAGCGATTTGCGGAAAAGTAAATATTTCTCCGCCTAGGCGGAGAACTTTTCGATGATCCTGTCAAACGAGAACTAAGAACTGTTATCGTTCATTTGGAAATAAACAAATATACAGGGTTTACCTAAATTGGAGGTATTAATTCCCTGCATAATTTCAACAGAAAAAGTCCCAAAAACATGGGACAGCAAACCTTTGGTTTTCTAGATACAGCAGTATTGTGACGGCCCTCCGTTTCTATCCGTTGCCGTCTTACCTTCTGGAAACAGAAACCTCGGGCGCCACCTCTAGTTTTGAGTGTTGAGGACACTCGGAACCTGTGGGCGGTACCCCCACAGGTGTCCAGGAGCTACAGTCAGAGAAAATTATGCCCAGGGGCCTGATATTAATAAAATTCTGAATTATTCCCTATCTCTGAAAATGATTTTGAACGTGCTGCTCAGGAAAATAAAACAAACAATAACCAGGAAACTTTTATTTACTGTTCACTAATGTACACTTCGATATCGTCTATGAAATGGTATGATATACATTATGCTGTCGATTCGATAGAAAAATGATACAGGTAAAGGTGCCAACAGTAATGTGATGTACATAGCGGTGCTCAATATATGAAATGATATATCTGTGTACCTCGATGAACCCGGTGTGAAAATGATATTTATGTGTGCCTCGATGTACCTGATGTGAAATGATCCACCGTGATGTCAAATGACGTGAAATGATACGGGCATACTACCCAGGATGTAGTGTTGTACGATATGAAGCGGTGTATACATACTACCAATGACGAAGTGTTGTAACTACCTTGATGTCGTGTACACCACCCAGGGTGAAGTGTTGAACGATACGAAGCGATGCACACATACTAATGATGAAGTGTTGCAACTACCTTGATGTCGGGTATACTACCCAGGATGAAGTGTTGTACGATATGAAGCGATGTATACATACTACCAATGACGAAGTGTTGTAACTACCTTGATGTCGGCGATATACGATGTAAAATGAGGCACACATACTGCTACTGGCGAAGTGTTGTAACTACCTTGATGTCGGTGATATACGATTTGATCTGAGGCACACACATTACCATTGGCGGAGTGTTGTAACTACCATTGATGTCGGTGATATAGTATACTTAATAAGGTACAGGGAATAGAATGAGCAAGCAGTTCAGAAGCGGGGTGTAACGTGCAATGATCATGAAAACTATACATGCGAAGGTTTGAAATATAAACGACTAAAAGAACGAGAAAGCGGCAAAAGTAACGTGCATTAACAAGCGGGCGTAAGCGAAAATGAAGCAAGAGTGCAAGCGGATAATATTACAAGCAAACAGAACTACGGCAGGTAATAACGTGGGCAGCGTTGAACAAAATTGGATGTCGGTACGCTACGGTTGATAGGAAACGACTAGTCACCGGGCTGAGGAGGACGAACACGCCCCGGAAGGCGCGCTCGGACTCTCCGACCCTTAAGCATTTAGAGGACTGTTTATATCCTCGAAATCCCCGGTGGTAACCAACTTATGAAAGGAATGTACCCGAGCAGGATTGTGAGATGCGCCGTTTCAAGCTAATATCGCACAATCCTTCACACTCAGAATGCTAAGAGAACTATAGGCCTTTTCAAGCTACTACACGGACTCCCAGAATTCGAGCGGTACCTTGAGGGCGATGCGGGACTGTCGAATGCGCCATTTGAAGCTAACATGCACATCCCAGCACCTTTAGGAAACCCCATAAATCCATGCAGACCATTTAAAGTTACTACACGGATTCATGGAGATACGGAAGACTAGGGACAATACAGGGCCGTGGATGCGTCATTTGAAACTAACATGCACCACCCCGTAGACTAGGAAATCCACGGAGTCAAATAGGCCTTTTAAAGCTACTACGTGGCGCCATGGATATTCGGAAAGGAACGAAGATGTAAATGTGCCGTTTAATGCTAACATGTACAACCCCGTATATTGGGAAACTCGCAGAATCATGCAGGCCGTTTGAAGCTAATACATAATTCTACGGCCCAAGAAGGCAGAGAATGGAATAGAAAAATTCAGCAACGTACCGACAAAATAATAATATTGAAAGTAAATATTCATACCTAACAACTTGCCCACGCGTAACCTTTATGTACACTCACTGGTTCTTTGATTGATTCTTTGACCTGGACCTGGACCTGGATTCGCACTCGCGCTTCTATTCACTATCGGAATATCGGAACCTGGAACCTGGATTTCGGCGGTACTGGCAAGCACGGCAATTATGTTAATTTAATTGACCTCCTCGACCGCGCGCCCGATCTTATACGCTTCCGGGTCGCGCCGTTGACCACGCCCAACGTGGCAGACTCGCGACTCGGACCTATTGCGCGTCAATTAGCGCGCCGCGAGATATTCCCTTACTCAACCGGGAAACTTGCTCCGTTACATCCCCCTCCTTCTTCGGATAGAAAAGAGAAAACTAGTTTTCTCTTTTCTAAGAATTAATTCTCTGAAACAATGAAAAATAAAAACTATACTCCTATACTTCCTAGCTATTACACAACTAAAATAAACAAAACTCTAAAAGAAGAAAAAAAAAACCATTTGTAACTCGGCGGCTGTCTCATGGCTTCGACCAGGTGGGGGCCCCGGACACCGTCACCCGGATTATGTCACACTGGATGCCCATCTCTCGGGTCCTGGGCGCTGTTGATGGGGGCTCCTGGCGGGGTGTCCCCTTCGGTTGGGACGCCTTCCTCGGCGGAACCGGAATCTTCCTCGGCGGAACCGGAATCTTCCTCCGGCAGCCACAGTCGGCCGATCGGGTGCCCACTCTCCCACATCTTGAGCAAAATGTTGTCGGCGGTCGTCGGCAGGTGCTCCGCTCATGGTCCGGATACCCACACCTCCAGCATAGTGCGAACTCCCCCACCGGAAGGTACACGGGCGTCTCCTCCCTCGGCCTTCCGGCCGCCTCCGTCGGCCTCGCGGCCCTCTCGCCATCGAGGACCACCTCCTCGTGTAGGACGAGGACTTCCTGGTTGCTGTTCATCTCGACCTGAAATCACACAGGAAGAAGGTCTAAGCAAAACATCAGACTTCTCAACAATTTTTTTATTTAGAAAGGGAAAGGACAAAAGGCCGCAAAATAAAAAGTATTATTGTTTCGCCGGGATCCTGATCCATTTAGGCTTTTCGCCTATGGGCACCTTCACGCGGAAATATTTTCCCGCGGGCCAGCCAGGCGGACGTAGCTCCTCGGCGATTTCCCATATCTTCGGGGTCCAATTTCCGTCTCCGGGCGGGACTGTCTGCAAGAGCCGACCGAATTCCTCGATAAGCTCTTCCCTAGTCGGGGTTGGAGGTGGAGGAGTTGGGGGAAGTGGACTGAGTAGCCTCGGAACTACGAACTCCCTCATCGGAACCTCGTCTTCCCTTCGGCGTCTCGAGGGTCTCATCTTCGACGGGATGGTGGATTTCGGCATGTCTGTAACATAATTAATGTGTTCATGGTAAGGTTTAAGGTCTTTTACATGTATCCGCTTGACCAGTTTTCCTTGCTCATCTCGCAGATCGTAGACCACGGGCGATATCACTCGGCAGATAGTGAAAGGACCGGTGAATTTGGGGGCCAATTTGGCAGCAAAGTCGTTAATCGCGCGAGACAGGGGGTGTTCCCGCTTCATCACCCTGTCACCCAGATGACACCTCCAAGCACGGTGACGTAGGTCATAATGCCTCTTCTGTTTGTCGAAGGCCTGCGCTAAGTGACGGCGCACCAAGCCAAAGGTTTCTTGCAGTCTCTTCAGACGGTTGGTGCGTTCCTGGATGGTAAGCGGGCCTGGATCGGTATCTTCAAATTCTCCGGTACCTCGCGTAGCCTCCTGGTAGATCGTCTTCGGGGCCTCCAACTCTCGACCGAAGTTCAGAAATGCCGGGGTAAATCCTGTGGATTCGTGACGGGAACTATTGATGGCGAAGGTGATCTCGTGCAGATGACTGTCCCAGTGTTTATGGTTGTTCTCGCAGAATTGTGCAATCATAGTTTTTATTGTGCGGTTGGCTCGTTCGACTGGGTTGCACTGGGGTGTGTAGACGGGTGTTACCCGGTGCTGGATACCAAGTTCTTCCATCATTCCTCGAAATATCTTGCTGTCGTACTGTGATCCATTATCCGAGATTACTGTTTTCGGACAACCGAAACGAGTGATTATTTCTTCGTAGAGTGTCTTGGAGACGGCGGCGGCGGTAGCTCGGCGTATGGGTCGGCAGGCGGTCCATTTGGTAAAACGGTCATGAAACATCACCAAGTAACAATTCCCTTTTGATGAACGCGGAAGTGGTCCCACGAGATCGGTGCTTACTGTTTCCCATGGTAGGGAGACGGGACTCGGCTGCATTTTTCCAGGTGGTTGTTGCTGTGACGGCTTATAAGCTTGACAGACGTTGCAATTCCTGACGTATCTGCTAATCTCCCTATACATATTTGGCCAGTAATAATGTCGAGCGATGCGGGCGGCGGTTTTTGCAATTCCCAAGTGTCCTGCGGTCGGTCGATCATGATTCTCCCTCAATACGGCCTCACGTTGGTAGGTAGGTGTACATAACTTCCATGGATCCGAATCTTCCTCTTCCTTCAGATCGGAGAAGTCCCAGAAATGCCGGAAAAGTTTTCCTCCTTGAATTGAATAGTCGGGAAAATTCCCCGGGTTCAGCTGGACTTCTTCCATTTTTCGGTCATACCATGAACATTTCCGTGGAATCTCTCCCTCTTCGGCTTGAGTGTCGGTCTGTATCGTATAAGTCGGCTCATGCAAAGGTTCTCGGGACAGGGCATCAGCTACCTTGTTCAAAACGCCTTTACGATATTTGATATCGAAGTCATATTGTTGTAGGAACACACTCCATCTGGCTATTCTTCCTGTCGGGCTCTTGATGGAGTGTAGCCATTTCAGACTCTGATGGTCAGTGATGACGGTGAAGTGGTAACCTTCCAAGTAAGGTCTCATTTTATCGATGCCCCATACGATCGCCAAACATTCTTTTTCGGTGACAGAATAGTTACGTTCGGCAGGTTGCAAAGTGCGACTGGCGTAGGCAATTATCCGATCGTGACCATCCTGGTTTTGCAGTAATGCTGCTCCGAGTCCATCGTCTGAAGCGTCTGTTTGGAGTTGGAAGGGTCGATTGAAGTCTGGGCAGGCCAATACCGGCGATTCTGTTAAGAATTTCTTGAGTTCTTCGAAGGCTCTTTGTTGTTGTTCGCTCCAGTACCATTTCTTTCCCTTCTTCAGCAGGCTCGTCAACGGCGTCGCGATTTTTGAAAAATTGGCTATAAACCTCCGATACCAGGAACAAACTCCCAAAAAGCGGCGTAGGGCGCGAACAGTAGTCGGAGGTTTCATATCGACGATAGCTTTGACCTTGTCGGGGTCGGTCCGGATTCCTTCGGCGGTGACTTCGTGGCCTAAGTATTTCAGGGAGCGTTTTCCGAATTCGCACTTCTCTGGGTTGAGTTGCAAGTTGGCCTCTCGAAGTCGGCGAAAAACTTCTCTCAGATTTTCCAAATGTTCCTCGAAGGTTTCACCCAGGACTATGATGTCGTCCAGGTAAGCGAATGCTCGTGGATCCATGTCCGGTCCGATAATACAATCCAATAAACGCTGGAAAGTAGCTGGGGCTGAGTGTAACCCGAAAGGCATCACGTTGAAGTGGAACAATCCTCGAGTTGGAACTGTGAAAGCGGTTATCGGTCGACATTCCTTCGCTAAAGGAATTTGCCAATACCCCTGTCTCAAGTCGATACTCGAAATATATTTCGCAGCTCGCAAACGATCAAGTATTGCGGAGATGTATGGTAGTGGGTACGCATCCTTGCGGCTGACTTCATTTACCTGGCGGAACTCTATGCAGAATCTTGGTTTACCATCCTCTTTCTGTACGAGGACGATCGGGCTACTCCACGGGCTGTTGGAAGGCTCGATGATTCCTTCGGCCAACATTCTATCTACTTCTTGATCAATGATATGCTGCATCTTCGGGTTCTGTGGTCGATAACGTTGTTTGATCGGCTCCTTCTTTAGGAGATGAATTTTATGCTCCACCAGCGGTGTAGTTCCTTTAATGCCCTTGAACTTCGCTAGTTCTCTCTTCAGAAAAGCCTGTAGTCGTTGTTGTTCGTCGGGTGCTAGTTCCAAATTGGGTTTCACTAGTTCATCGGTAATGGTGTTCAGCTTCGAAGAATGCAGCGGTTTTCCATTAATTATAATTTCATCGGCGGCTGGGAATATTTGTACGTCGTTGGATAATAGGAAATCCATTCCTAGTAGAATTTCATGATTCAACCTTGGCAAGTACATCAGTGTAGTTTCGAATTCCTCATCTTGGATCGTAAGCGGGAGTTTTACAGCAAGCGGTATCCTCGTCAGACTTCCGTCGGCTAGGAGGGCGTTCGGCATCTTCCCTCGGATGGTTGGTATTTTCTTGACTTTACATAGGTCCATTATTGTGTCTCCGAAGTACGATCTGGAGGCTCCGGTGTCCAAAAGTGCTCGGAATTTTCTCCCAAATAACTCGACGTTAATGTGCGGGCGGTGGTCTACATGTTTATCGGCGGCGGCATACGAGGCGGAGGGTACGGGTATCGGATCTGGCCTCGTGACAAACCTTTCCCTGCTTAGTTTCCCGGCTTGGGACAGCTGCAATCCCGGCTCATGATTCCTTTTCGTCCGCATCGAGAGCAAAATAATTGCGGTGGGTTCCGGCAGTCGCCCCTCAGATGTCCGGTTTGTCCGCATCTCCAGCAAGTCGTAGATCGGTTATGACTTTCTTGTTTCGCCGGATATGTCGGTCGTGGCCTGTTTGGCGTAGTTGGTCCTTTTACCGGGTCCCTGGATGTCGATGGACCGTTCTGCTGGCGGATCTCGATCTTCAACGTTTCTATTTCGCGGACTTTCTTCAGGAACATGGGTATATCCTTGATGTCTTGTCCCCATAACATTTGGCGGTAGTCGGGCAGCAGGTTTCTCTGAAGCGTTGATAGTTCTTGAACGTCGCTGTATCCTCCGTGTCTTCTCATCATCGTCTGTAGGTCGGTTATGTATTTTGTGACGGCCTCGCCCGGTTGTTGTTGGCGTCCGCGGATGTCTTCCTCCAGTGTGATGTAGTAGTCGGTTGGGAAATAGAAGGTCTTGAATGCCACGATGAACGCAGACCAGTTCGTCAGGTCGCGTTTATTATTCCTAAACCATAAGGAAGCATCCCTGGTCAGGATTTGCGGGAGTCCTGCCAATATTCCTTCCGGGTCTAAATGAAGTTGACTTTGTATCTCTTCTATCCTCTCTAGGAATGCGGCCGGGTCTTGGATCCCGTCGAAGCTTATCCCATACTTGTGCAGGTCGATCGGGTCTAGGCGACTGGAAGTACTCGGTGCCTGCGGGGTTACTGCCGGAAATGCTGGCGGTGTCAGGTAGATAGGCGGGTTTGGTGTACCTTGTCCACTCTTTATGAACTTGGCTAGTCTCCTCCTCATTTCATCGACAGTTCCTCCTGTTCGGAGACGGAATTTGACCAATTCTACTTCGAGTTCTTCCTTCTTCAACTTATAGATCCAGCTGGTACTCTGGTCTGCGGGGATGGCGGCTGGCGGAACTTCTTCGTCGCTGCTGCTCATGTCGATGATCCCGCAGCTGGCTGGTCGGAAAGTCTCTTTGGTCGGTGACTGGTAGAAAATTCCTCTTCTTAGCTGGCTGGCCGGAAATCCTCTTCTTAGCGGGCTGGTTGGAAATCCTCTTCGGTCCTGGTCGCTGGAGAAATCCTCTTCTTAGCGGGCTGGTCGGAAATCCTCTTCTTAGCTGGCTGGTCGGAGATCCTCTTCGGTCGCTGGTCGTTGGAAGAATTCTTTTGTAAACTGGCTGGTCGGGGTCCTCTTCGGTCGCTGGCTAGTAGAAAAACTCTTCTTGTTAGTTGTCTGGTCGGATATCTTCTTCGGTCGCTGGTCGTTGGATTAATCCCTTCTAGGCCCTCCGTGTGGCCGCATATATACGATTTCTCTCCTCTGAGAAGTGGTGGTGGGAGATCAACCATGCGCAGAACATCGTTCGGAGTCGGGTCGAAATCCAGGTCAGGTCGGAATGGGCAATGATGTTCACCCATCTTCAAGTCTCGTTGTCGCCATGTATAGTCGTCAATTTCTCGGTACTTGCTCATCCTCTGGTCTGTCCAGGTGTTGGGGACTATACGGAAGGGCTGGCAACATTAGGGTCCCTGCTCGGGCGCCATTTGTGACGGCCCTCCGTTTCTATCCGTTGCCGTCTTACCTTCTGGAAACAGAAACCTCGGGCGCCACCTCTAGTTTTGAGTGTTGAGGACACTCGGAACCTGTGGGCGGTACCCCCACAGGTGTCCAGGAGCTACAGTCAGAGAAAATTATGCCCAGGGGCCTGATATTAATAAAATTCTGAATTATTCCCTATCTCTGAAAATGATTTTGAACGTGCTGCTCAGGAAAATAAAACAAACAATAACCAGGAAACTTTTATTTACTGTTCACTAATGTACACTTCGATATCGTCTATGAAATGGTATGATATACATTATGCTGTCGATTCGATAGAAAAATGATACAGGTAAAGGTGCCAACAGTAATGTGATGTACATAGCGGTGCTCAATATATGAAATGATATATCTGTGTACCTCGATGAACCCGGTGTGAAAATGATATTTATGTGTGCCTCGATGTACCTGATGTGAAATGATCCACCGTGATGTCAAATGACGTGAAATGATACGGGCATACTACCCAGGATGTAGTGTTGTACGATATGAAGCGGTGTATACATACTACCAATGACGAAGTGTTGTAACTACCTTGATGTCGTGTACACCACCCAGGGTGAAGTGTTGAACGATACGAAGCGATGCACACATACTAATGATGAAGTGTTGCAACTACCTTGATGTCGGGTATACTACCCAGGATGAAGTGTTGTACGATATGAAGCGATGTATACATACTACCAATGACGAAGTGTTGTAACTACCTTGATGTCGGCGATATACGATGTAAAATGAGGCACACATACTGCTACTGGCGAAGTGTTGTAACTACCTTGATGTCGGTGATATACGATTTGATCTGAGGCACACACATTACCATTGGCGGAGTGTTGTAACTACCATTGATGTCGGTGATATAGTATACTTAATAAGGTACAGGGAATAGAATGAGCAAGCAGTTCAGAAGCGGGGTGTAACGTGCAATGATCATGAAAACTATACATGCGAAGGTTTGAAATATAAACGACTAAAAGAACGAGAAAGCGGCAAAAGTAACGTGCATTAACAAGCGGGCGTAAGCGAAAATGAAGCAAGAGTGCAAGCGGATAATATTACAAGCAAACAGAACTACGGCAGGTAATAACGTGGGCAGCGTTGAACAAAATTGGATGTCGGTACGCTACGGTTGATAGGAAACGACTAGTCACCGGGCTGAGGAGGACGAACACGCCCCGGAAGGCGCGCTCGGACTCTCCGACCCTTAAGCATTTAGAGGACTGTTTATATCCTCGAAATCCCCGGTGGTAACCAACTTATGAAAGGAATGTACCCGAGCAGGATTGTGAGATGCGCCGTTTCAAGCTAATATCGCACAATCCTTCACACTCAGAATGCTAAGAGAACTATAGGCCTTTTCAAGCTACTACACGGACTCCCAGAATTCGAGCGGTACCTTGAGGGCGATGCGGGACTGTCGAATGCGCCATTTGAAGCTAACATGCACATCCCAGCACCTTTAGGAAACCCCATAAATCCATGCAGACCATTTAAAGTTACTACACGGATTCATGGAGATACGGAAGACTAGGGACAATACAGGGCCGTGGATGCGTCATTTGAAACTAACATGCACCACCCCGTAGACTAGGAAATCCACGGAGTCAAATAGGCCTTTTAAAGCTACTACGTGGCGCCATGGATATTCGGAAAGGAACGAAGATGTAAATGTGCCGTTTAATGCTAACATGTACAACCCCGTATATTGGGAAACTCGCAGAATCATGCAGGCCGTTTGAAGCTAATACATAATTCTACGGCCCAAGAAGGCAGAGAATGGAATAGAAAAATTCAGCAACGTACCGACAAAATAATAATATTGAAAGTAAATATTCATACCTAACAACTTGCCCACGCGTAACCTTTATGTACACTCACTGGTTCTTTGATTGATTCTTTGACCTGGACCTGGACCTGGATTCGCACTCGCGCTTCTATTCACTATCGGAATATCGGAACCTGGAACCTGGGACCTGGATTTCGGCGGTACTGGCAAGCACGGCAATTATGTTAATTTAATTGACCTCCTCGACCGCGCGCCCGATCTTATACGCTTCCGGGTCGCGCCGTTGACCACGCCCAACGTGGCAGACTCGCGACTCGGACCTATTGCGCGTCAATTAGCGCGCCGCGAGATATTCCCTTACTCAACCGGGAAACTTGCTCCGTTACAGTATCATATTTTTCATTAGAAAATGTACCAAAGACTGTCTACATTGTTACAAAACAACAAACAATCCTGACTGTGATATGAATTTGCACCTAAACATATACAAGCTGAAAACCTTATTTAAATTTTTTACGCCACTGAATCATAACCAGCCACCAAATTCAACCAAAGTTTTTCTTGAAATTCAAATACTTTCAACGGATCCTTCCGGTAACGTGTTTCTTCAATAATCACGTGTTGAGAAAAGTATCCCCATCTCTCTTCGAAATAATGAATTGAAGAACAGATACATGTGGGTGATTCATCATGAATACGGAGAAAATAGTTATTTTCCTATCAAGGGCGGAAAGTTGTACTTTCTCGCACTAGATTGCCGCTCCGCGTCGTTCGGGCAAGCAATCGAGTGCGGGAAAGTACTTTCCGCTCAAGATAGGAACAATGTTTTTTCTACAACCGTATTATAAAATGAAAAAAAAACTTCTACACAACTTTGGCGAAAATTCGTTTTGACACATTGATTAACGAAGTTGGGATTCTATGGAAAATCATAGACCATGACATAGAAATAAATACACAGATCCATGTATGCCAGTCATAATTTTTGAAGGATGTCAAGTTCTCTTTGAAAATGCAATAATTTTCAAACGGAAATCTGCATTAATAATTAGTTTGACATGGATGAAACTGCAAAATTTGAAATATTCAACTAAATATATAAGTAATTGGATTGAGAGATTTCATGTTGAAGGTATTATTATACCCAAATTCGACACATATTTACTTTCCCGCACTAGTGCGGGAAAGTGACACTTTCCGAGTCTAAAACGATGCGGGAAAGTAGTTAGTTAGGCCCGGTTGTAGAAAAAAGTCCTATTTATCCCACAATCTTTATTAGTTGATATAGTTTTCAAACTCAATTAAAAATTACGAGATTTTATAGTAATTTAGCATTGTGAATGAGAGAAATAGTTTCTGTGTATAAAATAATAGGTTGTTGAAAACTTCTTCTTAGTAATTATAGTTTCAACAAGTTTTTCATTCAAAATTAAAATACAAACTATTTCATTGACATCTATTTCAAAATAGTAATTTTTCGGCAACCGTCCGGGAAATACGTAAATTACTATTACGTAACAAGTCCGGAAAATAGGGTTTTTTTGGACGAATAGACAAAATTCTAGGACGAGCCGGAGGCGAGTCCTGGAAGTCTGTGAGTCCAAAAAAACTATTTTCGGGCGCGTTGCGTACAATATTTTTTCGGCAACCGTGTAGAATTACAAATCAATGAGACGAAACATTTCTTTATTATACATTTTGATTATTATTTGAATTGAACAGAACAGAACTGTCATCCGTTATTTTGTTGCTATTGTGATGATCATCACAATGACAATAACGACGTGAGTTTTTCCGGCCTAGTCCGGGAAGTACGTACTATTTACTATTTCCCTCCGGCGCGGCGGCAGGAGAAGTGTTTGCTACGAAAAAGATTGATTGGTTACCATGAACATAGATGTATAGAATACAAAAACTTCCAATTCAAACGTCATTTTTATTTGATAAAGTTACATTAAATGTACACAATGTTCATGAATTTGAAAACGTTTGGAAATAAAATAGCATATTTCATTCGGAGAAGAAGTGACTTTTCGTGGGTCCCTTTCAATTATCCGCCTCACTATAGATTTCCACATCACCTAAAAAGTATTTTTTGACGACGCATTGGTATTTTACTTTACTTTTTGATTGGGCACCTGGCACCACTGGCTAATTCGAAGGGGGCATGGGGACCATGCCCACGCCCCGACGCCCCCCTTTTTTACAAACAGGACTTTACATTGAATTGTGTACTTTTGGTTAAAAATTTTTATGGTCCTCAGTCTGAAAAACTCCCTAGATCTGCTAAGGAAATACTTATGTGTACTACGATATAACCCGATATGTTGACATTGGGTGATACTGCCTCCCTTGAATTCACCGTCAAAATTTAAGAAATAAACAAATAACTTGAAAACCGTTTCACCGCTTCATCTCATTTTATGACCATACCTCATTATATATTATACTAAACTGGTGCAATTTCTAATATGCGAACAGCGTCAGCAGCGATGAGATCTACTATCTAAACCTAGGGCTCTGGCACGGCTGACCGATCAGGAAAACGTATGTTTTCTAAATGCCATATATTTTTATCCTCGATATCTATTTTATTTGTTGTCTCTCTGACAATGTTTTCATCCATTTCTGATTTTCCTGTTGACTTTGAACGTAAGATTCATATTGGTTTCATTAGATATATGATATCAGCACAAACAGTGTCTAGGAACTCCACTATTAGTTATCTACGAGGTTATCTATAATCACCAGTCAAATCTGAATTTATTCTGAAATTGCCAATTATATCAAGAAATTAACTATGGTAATACTATTTATTTCCAGTCAGTTCTATAAATTCAAGGTGTTTAATTGTATATTAACAGTCTTATTAAATATGTCCTTGCATTAAATTTATTATTTATCAAGGCCTTCAATTATGAACAATAATTAAAAATACATAGATTCATAAGTTAAATCTAAGAGCACCATTCGTTTCATTAATACATCTGCTCGTAAATTTTCCAAAATTATAGACTAGTGGTCTTTCGGTATAAATAGTTATATAAAATTTGAATGAACAATTATTTCAAATGGAGTGACCGTTTCAAGGCACATTTCAGTATAAAAATCTTATATTTATGAGAGAATATAATCAATGTAATAAAACTGGTAACTAATACAGATTCCCCGATATCACATTAATCTGATACAAACTTTCGATCCATTCTTTCTGATATATTTACATCATACCAAATTGCTCTGATTTTCCCTTTTATTCTCCCAAATACTCATGTCCCATATTCGAATTCTTGATATCCTTCAGCTCCTGTGAAGATTACATCAACCCAAATCCTCATAGCTTCAGGAGATGGAGCCATTAGGTAGTAGTATCTCTCATGTGTTTTTACAACAAATGTCAACTGAGGATTTGGAGATTTAACTGATTTCGAATGATCTACGTAAACTTCTTCGATAGCCTGAAAGTAATTCCTAATTATTGAATCTATTGGATGTCAGTGCATACAAGAGGTCCCAAATTTGAGTGCCTATTAGACGTTTCTGGAGAACTGAAGATATTTGAAATCTGAACATTAGGATTATGATCTTGTTCAATATTCTCTTTATACCTAAAATATTTTTGGAGCTTGAGCACTTCCGGTTATACAAGGAATGAAAATAAATAAGTTCAATTTGTTTTTTGTTATGTTTTCTTTTCTGATATGATTGAGTATTCAATGTAAAATACATTTCTGTTAAAACCATTGTATTCATTCAAATGGTTTTTAAGGAGTGAAAATAAATTAGTTAAAAATTTTTTTTTTATTTTTTCTTTTCTGATATGTTTGAGTATTCAATATTTCAATGCTTAATACATTTATGTTAAAAATCATTGTATCCATTCAAATAGTCTTCAAACTATCGAAAAAAAAGTCAAATATTCATAGTCAGTAAGTTTAACCTCGGGATGGTCAGAATAAGAAAAACGAACAAAATACCGACCATGAATAATTGACTTTTTTCCGGTTTTTCTTCGATATTTTGAAAGCTATTTGAATGAATAGAATGGTTTTGAAAAGAATGTATTCAGCATTGAATATTCAACCATATCAGAAACGAATAAATTAAAAAAAAATTAACGAATAAATTTATTTCCACTTGTATGATCACTGATCAGGAGTGCTGGGGATCCAAAAATATTTTAGGTCTGTAGAGAATTTCGAGCAATATCATAATCCCAATTTTCAGATTTCAAATATGTCCAGTTCTTCAGAAACGTCTAATAGGCACTCGAACTTGGTACACTTTGTATTATTAATGGTTTTGAAATATAATCATATAACTTGACGGTAAATTTACTTGCTCCTGTTCCGTATTCGAAAGAAAAAATGTTGAGACTTATTTGTTAGTTCAGTTCATCGGGATTTCTTGGAAACCAACTGAAATTTTGTATGTTTGTATTTCTCAAATTTTCTTTTTTTTGCTTGAGCACATAAGTGCTGGTGACTCATAGCAGCTGCTCCATCGCAATTTTGAGCTATATGTTTTTCAGGGCAATCTCAAAAATATTTCGGATATTTTCATTACTTACATTCGCATCAAGTTTTTCAGAAAAAAACAAAAACGGTTCTACATTTCGAAACACTACAACCAATTTATTGAGATTGTTGACATCGGTTGTTCAGTGATAATTGATGGCCAAATAATACACTTTCAATTAACGTCTCGTGTGAGCCCCGCACAAGACTTTCTAACGATGCGTATATTGTTCAAATATTCCATAAGACACCGTAGATTAGGAGGAACTTGATCAAAAACTAAAATCAAGAGCTCGTATAAATTTTGGAATTTTGAAAGGCGGTATGACTTTCTACACTGGTTGTGACTTTAAATAGTCACATAGGCAATTCAGAAATTCTTCGGGATATAATAAAGATATATACTACGGTATTAATTTATTTCCAACAAGCAGGCCGTCCCAGCTTCGCCCGAGTAGAAATTTGTTTCACGCGGCGGTTTCATCTTCAAAACTTCAACCTGCCATATCTTTTGATGTACTCGTTGTAATTGTATGATATGAAGGGCAATTTTGTTCTAAATTAAATACTGGGGATAAATAACGTATTAGGTTGGATTAGGATCAATACCCAATTCATAAAAACACACTCCCAAATAGTGCATAATTTTGGAAAACATCTGATTACCATAAACAGGTAATAGCAAGTCAATCTTGAGAGATAGATACATGCTATCGCGGACTTTTTTGTAGAAATATTCAAGAGGTACATTTCCGTCATACATTGTATCCACGTAAGTACGTCTCACGGTCTTTGCAGCGCACGTGAAAATAGCTGATTTTGGCTGATTTTTTTGTAATTATTGAAGTTATAGTAGGTATCCTTAATTTTTTCGGGTGAAAAGTATAGCCCATGTCACTCGGGGATAATGTAGCTTTCAAAGGGTGAAAGAATTTTTGAAATCGGTCCAGTAGTTTTTGAGCCTATTCGTATCAAACAAACAAAAATACAAATCTTTCCTCTTTATAATATTAGTATAGATATCGGTAACATTGACTTACCTGAAAATATGCTCCGCCCCGTGCTTTCTTCTCATTCTTATCAGCGTAGTATGAAAATGTGTGTTTACTTCTGTCAAAAACAAACCATCTTCTCGACCAACCGTTTAGTTTAGAACCTTTTTTATGCAAGAATCCCCTGCAACTTGTGCCATTTATAAGGACATGTGGGCATAGGACTACTTGGTGGCCCGCTGATTCGATATGCTGTCTAAGATCTAAGTCGCTGCCTTTGATCGGTAAGTATCTGGTCAGGGGACGCTGTTTATCGGTAGCTGGTTTTCCACGTTTCCTAAAGGTACCACCCTCCAGACTCATCTCGCTCACTTCTGACAATGGACGTTGCTGCAATGCTGATTCTTCATTCTCATTCCGACTCTGAATTCAAACGAAATATTTTATTTATTAATAAAATATATCATTACTATGATAGCTCATAAAAGTTGTTCGACTAAGGAAGCTATTGGAATAATTAGTGGGTAGGTATTTAATATTGTGCTTTAAAAAACCTGTCACTTCTCAGGAATGTATAATTATTTCAGGCGAATGAAAAGTTTTGAAATTTCATCGTTTGGTTGCGGAGTATGGCTCGGTTTTTCCTTTTTGTTTGATTTTGTACTTTTATGAAGTATTGAGTGAATTTTATGTATGTACAGACTATGAGAAGATATTGAACATAGATAATAATATTACTTCACGCACAAATGTGTCATAAATGAGTATGTAGAATTTGTTCCTTCGAATATTGTGCATTCTTCACATTATATACAGGATGGCCAAGAGATTGACGTCAAAAAGGAAAAAACATGTCATGGGATATTCGAATCACCTCCATGTATGTTATGCTATTTTTCATGGTTTTCGAGTTATGAATTTTTTTATGAATTGGGAAAATTTTCGACTTGACCATTTTAAAAAAGATATTAAAAAATATTACAAAACTTCTCTGTGAAATTCTTTTTGTAACTTAATCTCCATGAATTGTACTTTTATACATAAAATAACCAGATTCGTAACTTTGATTAAAATTATGGAAATGTTGGTCTCAAGTGAAAAAGTTACGTAAATTGGATTATGATATGAATTTTCGAATCAAAATTAAAAATGTGAAAAGGCTAATTCGCGGTTTCTAGGATGCTTAAAAAATGCGCTCAACAATCAGCTTTTAGAATCATTGATAAAAAATGGTACTTAACCCTCTGCTTTTGCTAGAATTAGCCTTCAAAGTCATTGAGGTGGAAAAAATCAAAGAACTAGACATTTACTACAAAATTATTTTTTGCCTTCAAAATATTTCTGGTCAAGTTATGATAGAAAATGCTGAAAATTAATGAAAATTAGCTTTAGATGTTGGTCAAGAAAAGTTCTAGATAAAAAAAAAGAAAAAGGTATGGCAATAAATCACACATCATAATGTGAATAAAAAGAAATTTATTTATAAAATTTACAGTAGGTTTTCAAAGTGGCCACCTCCAGCCTCAATACACATTCTACACCTTCTTAGAAAATTTTCTTTCAACCGCATAAAACCTGCCCTGTTCTCTCTTAGGACACGTTCGGCTTCTCTTATCTTCAGTCGCAGCTCGTCTTCACTCGAACATTCTCGAGCGTAAACAATTTCTTTGAAATAATCCCAAACGAAAAAATCGATGGGATTAAGGTCAGGTGAACGTGGGGGCCACTTGATTGGTCCGCTACGTCCGATCCATCTGTTCGGGTATCGTTCATTCAAATGATTACGGACTTGAGTTTCGTAGTGACAAGGGGCGCCGTCGTTTTGGAATATCATAGTTTGACGAAGCTGAAGACTCACATCTTCCAGGAGCAAAGGAAGTTCATGCTCGAGGAAATTTTTGTACGTTACTCCATCAAGTCTGGACGGCAATTCATATGGACCAATTAGTTCACCATTGAGGACACCAAACCATAAGTTAACGCTAAAGCGTTGTTGGAAATTTGATGCTCTCACATCATGAGGATTTTCAATCGCCCACGTGTGGTAGTTGTGAATATTGAAGATTCCACATCGCTCAAATTTTGACTCATCTGTCCACAAAATTGTATTAAAATACCCAGGATCTTCTCTCTCTTTTTGTATCATAGTTCGGCAAAATTCAACGCGCAATTGGTGGTCTGCAGGAAGTTAAGCTTGGACTCGTTGAATGTGGAATGCGTGGTATCCTCCTGCGTGAAGTATACCTTGGATAGAAGTTCTTGGGATGCCCAGAGCACGAGCCAATCTTCTCGTACTGAACTTCTTCGAGCACCCTTTGCCTGCGATCCGGATCATCTCTAGAGATTCCTTCACGACCACCACGTTGACCAGGAATGCCGCCAGCCATGAAGGTTTGGCGCGTGTTAATAAAAACACGATGGTCTGGATCTTAGACAAAGGAAAGTATCCTTGCGTTGAGCGCAGTTTTTAAGCATATTAAGAAACCGTGAATTAGCCTTTTTACATTTTTAATTTTGATTCGAAAATTCAGATCATAATCCAATTTACGTAACTTTTTCACTTGAGACCAAAATTTCCATAATTTTCATCAAAGTTACGAATCTGGTTATTTTATGTATAAAAGTACAATTCATGGAGAGTTACAAAAAGAATTTCACAGAGAAGTCTGGTACTTTTTTTTTATATCTTTTTTAAGATGGTCAAGACGAAAATTCTCAAAGTTCATAAAAAAATTAATAACTCGAAAACCGTGAAAAATAGCATGACATACATGGGGGTGATTCGAATAGCCCATGACACGAGAGACCTGTTTTTTCCTTTTTGACGTCAATCTCTTGGCCACCCTGTATACTGAAGTTCCGCAAAACGGCTCGGCTGTTTTTGCCTCAGATAATGGATGGACACGTTATTGCAGCACCGTTTTGGGATCTGTGGACTGTTCATTCATTGATGTCGTACCCCTATTTCAATTTTGTGTTACTAATGACGTTTTGAACAGTGTTATCATCACGATATCGTGTGTGAAAAACGTATCTAATGATATTGCTATCAATGCTATCTTCGTCCCGTTCATTGAAATCTGACTAAATTTTGGCTTCACGAATAATCGGATTTAAGAATGGGATGCCGCCACCTCTTTCTATGGTACGACATTGGCGCACCCAGGGGGTGGGCCAGGGGGCTGCAGCCCCCCCCCCCCAAATTCATAGTGGTAGAACAAAATTGAGATTTCTTTATAACTGCAACAGGAAGATTTCTCTTTAGAACCTATTTAATATTAGGACCCGGAAAAAATAATTGAAAAACTTGTTGAAGATAAACGACGCATAAACCGGGATACGGCAATTTCGGCGAAATTCGCGATTTTCGAGAATTTTTTCAAAATACTTCCCGATATCGCAGAAAAAATCTAAAAACACCTCCGTTCTTCCCCTATCCCGTAGCGAACGGGGGCTGCTTGATTGAAAAATAATGGATTTCTATTGATTAAAATATTTTACCTATATCTTATATCAAAGTTGCATTTCGATTTCGTAAATGGAGTTAGTTCTTGTAAGGTTTAACTGTGATGCAGGTTTCGTAGAACTACTACATCTTCATACTGGAGTATTTCAAGTTGTGCAAAAAGGTATTTAAATGTCTTCTGTAGGTATTTCTTGAGAATTCTGAAAAGTGGGGAATTTCATAGGTTCGTCTGTTCCGTTCGTTTTGCTGGGTTATTCGAGTACTTTTATTCTTTTTCTGAATGAACTATCACAAAGTAACGGACTATTCTACCCATTATTTTTCAGTGAAATTTCAACACTCGATTATTGATTTCCGTACAAGAAAATAGCATAACTGAATCTTCCTACTATGTTCATATACGAGAAAAATTTCCAGTATTAAAGAAAAAAAGTTCTTCAGCATTCGCCATTCTTTGAAATTATTGAATTCACATAATATTTTTTCAAATTCATTATTTTCTCAAAGTAAATCAACATTTTGATAAATACGTAAATACTACGATTTTAATGCAGAAACGACAACGTTACGGGCGTATCTGACAGAGGAATGGCCATAACCTAACATTTTCAAAATATACGCGGTGAAATGTGTCAGAATTCCATGGCAAACCGCGATACTTTATGAAAGTGAATGGAGTATATATGATATATTGTTTATCCTGACTACTCCTAGATCTCATGAGGAGACCCCTCTGAAACTACAAGCTTCGAAGCTTGTAACTTTTGCCGAGTTCGGAGTAAGCAGTTGTGTTCTGTGTAGGCTTTGTTACTGTGTCCTTACGCCACCTTAGGCACAGCACTGTTAATTTTTGACCCAACAGTGAGAATGGTGGCACCTACTCGGTTCTATACTATACTAAAATGGTAACTTGGTGAACCGGCCCGAGGGAATCTGTCGAAAAGTGGGTCCAGAAGAATTTCAAAATCGCAGCAACGGTGAGGAAAGTTTTATACGGTCGATTCATACGTGGGTGAAATTTCGATTCTCTAGGCGAAGTGAAAGTATTTTTAAAAAATTCGCGAAAATGGCGAAATAAATCCGACAAAAAAGGCCATTTTAAACTCAATTAAACTTTTTTCACAGATATCCTGGCCGTGATGTAAATATACGGATCGAAGGAGGAAAAGTCAATGCGAAATAGCTTGATATTCATATTTCCCATAATTTTCCCATTTCAGGAAAATTGATCAAACTTTGACATTTCGCCAATAAAAAATCACACGAGATCTACGAATGAAGATTACTACTTGAAGGGTAGATCTGCTGGCCCATACTAGTAATAACATATTCAGGATCACCGAATTTTTTTTTGACAGCTATCAAAAATTTCTACTTGCAAGATAGATTCACAGGCCCTCAAAAGCTCCAGATTTCACGTCACTGCTTTATGTGATCCATTCGGATACAAATACCTATTTTGAAACTATGGGAGTGGCCCGTAGCGTCCCCCAGACACCTGGAGAAACGAAGTAACAACGTTCGGAAGATCGGACCTGGCCGAAAGGACCTCACGTTCGATAAGGAAATTTGATTCCAAGTAAAATAAAATCTGCAACCTAAATGTGCCAGCTAATTCTGTAAAAGAAATTATGTCCACTCACTGCACTAATACGGGGAGGCAGAGTTTTTGCTGGGGCTATATATGTGCATTACATTTCCTCTCCTAATGCTGATTTTGATGTGGGAAACATATTGATCTCTAATTTTTGTATAGATCTTTTTCTTGTCGCCATTTTTTTGCACTTGCAATATTATTTCAATTCGAAAAAAAATTGCGTACTGCTCTCATTCGGAAGAATGAATGTAGTTCACAGAGAGATAGAATTGGATGGAATGAGTGGAACCCACAGAGAAAGAATTCCATTTTATTTCTCTGGTCGAATCTTATAATTTCAGAACATAATCGGCTCGAAATTGGATGAATACAGACATTGTGAGGAAATAAAATAGGTCCTCTTCAAGTTGAACAAGCGCGAGTAGATGAAACGAAATTATCAGATTTCGGGCTCTGTTGTGTCGGCAACACACAATGCAGATTCTTGCAATGTGGGTGGCGAAACAAATAAGTTTTGAAACTTCATGGAGTGTACATCACGAAGTATTTGATCCCCGATCTGTTGTAATGGTAATAGTGGGAGTATTTTGAGCGCTCTTTCCACTTTAACGAGGACTACAGCATTTCGTCACGATGTCTGTATTTCTCCAATTTTGAGCCCCTAGTCTCAAACGACTGGGTTCGAATTCTGGCCATTCTTACTGTACACTGCATCCCAAATTCGCTGTCCCCTAAGGGAATTTCTGAAACCGTTGGAGATATAAAGTTTTAAGTATGAAATTTATGGTCTAGTTTTTCATGACTAATTCACAGATGCTTTCAGATTTTTGGCATATAAATAACTTTGGAAGTTACAGGGTGATTTTGAAATTATGGCGTTTTCGGGCATACTGTGTATCTCGATAACCTCTTATGATATTTTCAAGATGAAAACTGTCTTTGGCAGATATTTTTACGTAGAATTCATTGGCGTGTACAAACAATTTTTTTGGGCAATAGTTTTTGAGTTATAACCCAAACAATGAAGTGTCAGACGTTTTTCGAATTTGCTCTTGGTTTTTTGCTGTTTTTCGCCTAAAACAACCACTCTAATCTATGGGAGATGATCCCCCAACATAAGGGGCCTGTAGCGTTCCTCGAACACCTGAAGAACAGAAGAATCATCACTTGGAAGATCGGACCTGATCGAAAGATCCTCCCGATCCACGAGAGAGTTAGGACTTTGTGAAAAGGTTTTTTAGCAGGTGAAGTATTTTTTTCTACTGCTTCTTTCTCGTTTTTCTTCTTTTTATTCTTGTTACAGATATAATTTCGAAATATTTGCCTCCAGTTCGATGAAAAGGCTTGTATTCAAGCACAAGGAGCTCTGTAACATGGATAGCAGCATATTTTTTGAACAAATTCAGTATCACTACATATATACGGGGAGACAGAGTTTTTTCAGAGGTTTTTATCTGTTCTCGTGTATCATACGCAGAATTGTATGGTACCCCGTTCACATTCCCTCTGCTAACACTCAGATTTGGAGCGGGAAACAGATTGTATTCTTTTATACAATCTGTTCCTTGTCGCCATTTCTTCACACGTGCCATATGCCTATATTGTTTGATATTACAAAACAGTATGTAATTCTCTCTTTCGAAAGAATATATATATATAGTTTTTTTAATGGGACACCCTATATTTCACTTCACCATTGAATTGGATATTTTTTTCTGATTGGAAGAATATATAACACTTGGTATCTAAAAATAATTTTCATAATTAAAATTCGAATTTCATACTTTGAAATCGATTCATTCATCAATCAAAGGTGCTTCGACGATAATTATTGAAATTACGACATCGACAGTCGGTTGCAGAAATACCCTTAGAGGACAGCAAATTTGGGATGCACTGTACATACATTCATTAAATCATTACTTTTTGGACATACACCTGTATACCTACATTTCATTAAAATTGTTGAGTTATTATTGGGTTACTGGATTTCTCAAGTTTGATCATTTAGTAGTATTACTAGTATTTAACTCATATCTTCAGGTGATCCTGTAACCCAGTAATAGTTGAACAATTTTAATGATAATGATTCATCTATCGAAGACCATCAGTATAATTCAAATAATTTTCGAAACATTGATTTCATGCAAAAATTTCACAACAGCTGGTTTCAAACAGGTGTGTTTCAGTTGGCTTTCAAACATGAAATTCGTGAATATTATTTATAGATTGTACCGCCTCATGAATCGAAATATACTGAACCTAATTTATTACACGCACTCTTACTCCCCCCAAAAGTCGAAATGCGTCATAGGAATTTGATAAATCGGATTTCAACCACAGAACTTATTTTGAAATATGGTGAGGTAAATGTCACTATTGCATAAATCTAATTCCATGAATATTCATTGCTATTACCACAGAATACCTAACTACACAGAAGCGTCATTCCGCCTTCCCGCCAAAACTTTATTTGATGACGCTTGTGCCTTGCTAGGTAGTACAAATGTCAACGTGAAATTTAAACTTCCTGCTGGACCCATAGAATTATAAATGAAGTATAGAATTATGTCACAGAATACCCTAAATTAGTTAGGTATTCTGTGATTATCCGCTCAAAGTGACATATGTACTACCTAACAGAGAATGAAGGTCACGAAAATTTGCCCCTTGAAGATCAAAGTGCCGACGCTAAGTGACGCTTCTGTGTAGTTAGGTATTCTGTGCTATTACCCAGTGTTGAGCATAGAAAAAGTCAGTGACGGACAATCATCTTCATCACTATGCTGGGTCATATATTATGTACTAGGTATCTAATTTTCAGATTATTACATTTTTTTTATTACATTACACTTCCAATTGATCAGTAGTTTTGTTTAAGATAAAACCCTCTATGTAAGTTTATTTGGAAAATTATCATGTTCTGGCGATAAGAATCGCAAATTTAGGATTTAACATATTTTAGATTTGAATATGACTCGCCAATATAATATCAATTTGAGCTATATGCATATAAAGGATTAACATACTACTATCATGTAGTACAGGTTTCATCGTCGGTATCACAAAATGGGTACTTAGAAATGCCTTCTCCCCTCCCTTTACATTACACAGAGTGATTTATGAATTGTGACCGAAAATGCCAGAACTGGATGGCAGTTCAAAATAGGGTACCTATTCTCTTCAGAAGTTATCCCTTTTTTTGAAGGAGTTGAATGAACCGTGATCTGATATTCTGATAATGATTTCATTTGGTCTGCGCAACTAAGTTGCCACTCATAGGCCTGAAATTCTTTTTTGGTTTATCAGAACTACATAATTTGACTTATCAAATTTATTCACCAAAAATATTTACACCTCAGAACGATTTTTAATGGGCGAAGGAATCTCTCGAATTCAATGATGTTCTAGTTCATAAAGAAATGCACGTAAAAACATAACACCTTACGGTAAACAGTGACGCATTCCTCTCCGTCGTCAAATCCATCGTAAGGTGTTATGTTTTTACGTGCAGTTCTTTATGAACTAGAACATCATTGAATTCGAGAGCTTGAAAAAGCAACAATAAAAGTTGCGAAACGTCGCTCGAAGAGTGAATTGATACATTGATATATTCCAATCCCGCGACCAGTGTTTTAATATTTAATTGAAGGAATACGATCAACAAATTACTCTATACAGTGCTAGTCAAAAGTCCCCTCCCCCCTCGTATCTTTTGAACGGGTTTACTTATAATAATGAAATTTGGAGGGTGGAAATAAACGGATGTAGGCTTCTCAACTGGTCATAACAGGTGACGCAATATTCATAAATGACGTCACAAGGCCACTGTGACCAATAATTTTAAATGGGACCCTATGGCAAGCGACAGCTCGTTTGAAAGGTATTGAAAATACCTATTCAGTCATAAGAATTTTGTTTGGGTTTCGGCTGATTTTGATTGATAAATTGAAGAAATACGAAAATTATAAGAGCCGTGGGGGCTGAGGTAAATTTCCAAATCTTCTACCCATTATGTCCCGAACAACATCCGTTTATTTCCACCCTCCAAATTTCATTATTATAAGTATACCCGTTCAAAAGATACGAGGGGGGGAGGGGACTTTTGACTAGCACTGTATATACCAGCGGTCCGCAACCCTGGGGTCGCGACCCCATGTGGGGTCGCGAAAGATATTTATGGGGTCGCCAAAAAAGTCAACAAGGTCCTGTTTGCTCTGAAATTACTTTCCAAAATAAATAAACTCTTCAATACAAATAATTTACGAAATAAAAACAGCTAACTTCATTACCTGAACCAACATTTGCACTTGTGATTTTTTTTCTGGGGTCAGTCATAACTCTTTCTTTAAATTTGGGGTCGCAATATCAAAAAGGTTGCGGACCGCTGGTATATACAATATACCATGTTCATGAATAACGGAAAAGACCAGTGATGGAATAACCTACAATCACTTTATCAAAATCAAACCATAGCCGAATTTTCGCGTGACAATATTTTATAACTATTTCGTCCGTTATGAAATATTCGTGTTTTCCCGTCGAACTGGTGACGTCACGCACCAAATGGTTCGAAATAATTTGAAGCGGTTTGAAAGCAGGTAGTGGGATAGTTCGAAATGAAGTTTGAAATCAGCTGATTGAAGAATATAGGTTATGTTTTTATTATTATTACATAAAGATATGAGTAGAGGTAGAAACCTATAAACTCAATAAAAGAAATGAAAATATGAATTCCACAGTACAAAAAAAAAAAAGATTATAACACAGTATGAACACTCAAGCACTGGCCCACCGGTCGAAACTGTTTTTGAAAGCATTCACGGATGGCGAGGCAACAATACTCTCTGGAAGGCGATTCCATAGGTCGAAAACACGATTGCAAAGAAAATACTCCCTGCAAGGCAGCCTGAACTTCTCCTTCCGTAACTTGAAACGATGTCCTCGAAGTCGCTGGTCAGCATTTAGTTGGTACAGATGAGAAACGTCTACACCGAACATACCATTGAGCGCTCGGTATGTGGTGATCAAGTCCCCACGAGTACGGCGGCTGGCAAATGATGGGAGATCAAAGATAGCTAGTCTCTCCTCGTAGGATGGGCGGGATCGACCGTAAGGAAGACGCGTAGCTCGTCGCTGAATTGACTCCAGAAGCGTGGCATCACGGACTAGTGTTGGAGACCAGACAGGACCAGCGAACTCCAAGATTGGGCGCACGTAAGATGTGTACAGTGTCTTACAAACCTGTATGTCGCTTCGAGGAAAGGCTTTCTGAATCATATACAACACTTTTTTGGCTCTGTTGGTGATGTGCAGAATATGCTCTGACCAGGATAGATTTTCAGAGATAATAACACCAAGGTCAGAATGCGTCTTGGTGGACTCAACCACGTTGCCTGATATATGATAAGCGGTCCTCGGATTGTTTTTGCCCATGTGAATCACTCTGCATTTTTCAAGATTCAGTGGAAGGAGCCATTTCCTTGACCACTCATGTAGGGCTCGAAGGTCATCTTGGATCAGAGCAGCATCAGAGATGGGATTTCCGTATATCTTAGTATCATCGGCGAACAGTGAGCACTTGGACCTCAACAGGCCTGGTAGGTCCGAGGTATATAGGATGAATAGGATAGGTCCAAGTACCGATCCCTGGGGTATACCGCTGGTAACGCTTCTGGCACTCGACAGGGAACCACCCACACGAACACGAAACATCCTGTTTGAGAGAAAAGAACTGATCCAGGCAAGAAGGGGGCCGCGTATACCAAGTTCTTTAAGCTTCGCCAACAGTCGTTTGTGTGGTACCCGGTCGAACGCCTTGGAAAAGTCCAAATACACCACATCGACTGGAGCACCACCATCCAACATACTCGACCACTCGTCAACACATGTTAATAGGTTGGTTATTATAGATCGACCTGGCAGAAAACCGTGCTGACTGGCTGGAAGGAGATTGTTTTCCGTAGCGAAGTGAATTATCTGGTCGAGAATAATTCTCTCACAGACTTTGCCAACGATGGAAGTCAAACTAATTGGGCGGTAGTTGGAAGGATCCAGCTTGTCTCCCTTCTTGAAAATAGGTGTCACCCTTGCTTCGAGCCATGAAGATGGAAGAGTGCCTGAAGAAAAGGATTCTTCGAAAATGATAGACAAGGGATGGGCGAGACCGAGAGAGCAGTTCTTGAGGACAGATGCGGTAATGCCGTCACAACCTGGCGAAGTAGATGCTTTGAGTTCAGAAAGATGCCTTGATATTAATTCGGGTGGAAAACTAACTGAGTTCAACTCATTTCTGGACTGCCAGAACGGTGCACTTGGAACAAATGCTGGTTCAACAGAAAATGAGGATGCAAAGCTCCTGGAGAACTCTTCGGCCGTCTCCTGCGACGAGTCACAAATCATGCCGTCACTATCTCGAACTAGAGGCACCGAGACCTTAGTACTCATAGCAGACCTGACGTATTTGAAGAAGTGCTTGGAGTTTCCGGAAGAGGCTTAATTGGTCTCGAATTTTCTCTTGGCGTCCAAAACTACCTTGCCCAAGGCATTGGAGTAGTTGCGGTGGACCATAAAATCATCATCCCCTCCACTACGCAGATATCTCTGCCACAAAGCTTTTTTATGGCGAATCATCCGGTAAACTCTGTCGTCAATCCACGGCTTGGAAGGAATACATATCCTCGACGTCTCGTGCGAACATCTCTCAATCTGGGCAAACAGGCAATCAGAAAAGGCTCTCCACATCGTCTCGACGTCCATGGAAGGTGGTAGAATATCTCGCCAGTCAACCCCATCGAGACCATCACGCAAACGCCGAAAGTCAATTTGCTTCATCTTCTTAGTAGTTTTGGTGGCACACTTGGTGATACTCAATTGGAGCTGAGAGACCAGCGCTATATGGTCCGATTTACCGAATGGTGGGTCTTGAGTTATGGAGGAAACAAGATTCTCGTCATTAACGATGATCAAGTCGAGGAGGGACGGCACCTGCTGATGTCTATATCGAGTTGGGAATTCAACAAGTTGGTACAAATTGGAGTCTCGGATAGTATCCACGAAAACGCCTGAGGGAGAGCCATACGATCTATCACTGGAGAGTGGCCAGCGAACATCCGGCATGTTGAAATCCCCAGTCACATAGAGATTCCTTTTGGTAGTGGATAGGTTTTCCAGAAGCTGACAGAGCTCGACATCGTGTGTACTCGGTCGTGGCCTATACACACAACCCAAGCTGAGAACTTCTGATTTGGAGTTGGATATATCGACGAAAATGTTGTCAAGTCCAGGTAAATCAGCCGAGAAGACCTCAACACTGAAATTTTTCGTGATTTCATCAGCAATGTACATGCATACACCACCGTGGCCGACAGTAGTCAAACTGTCTCGTCTAAAGTTTGTTGGATTTATTTTGTTTTCACCGTTTTTATTTTGAATATTATTCAAATATGACAGCTCTGTTCTAAGAATGATTTGTAACCTGTGAAGGTGAAGTAATAAATCACTTCGAGTACAGCATACCTTTATTTGAGAATTCTGAAATATTATTTTGTTTGGAAAATGTATGTTCAAATTTTTAAAATTGATATTACGGCTTCTTCCTCTTGATTCAACCGATATTTCATATCTTTTTTTCAACAACTCGTTAATTAGGACGAGAACATTTGAATCATTCATAAACTGATTGGAATACAATTTGAAAATACAAGATTTATCCTAAGGAGAAAAAATATACAAATAAACACACCTAAAATTATAAATATATTATAATTATGTGCGTGCATCGTATTTCTCACTTTAAAATTTATAAATTGAATTGACATTTCTATGATGACGTCACCGTTTTGAAATTGTGACATTTTAGCGATGCATTAACTGGTGACGTTTACTTCGAAATATTTTCGAAATAGTTTTGAACCGCGATTCATGCGAAAATATCGCTCCATATTTGATTTGTACGACAGATTCTTATGGCATCTATCTCCACTGAAGAATTTGCTAGAAGTTTGAATGTTGTTGTTGGTAGTCTTGAAAACGGAAGCGATTCAGTCTACGAAACGCTGAGAAGTATTATTGTTTTGCTTTATTATCTAATCAATTACTCGATAGGCAAATTTTGTCGAAAAATACGGGAAGTTACTAGCAAGTTTGTGCCCATTTTGAAAATGCAGTGACTTGTGTGAAATTTTGTGGCAATTTGTACAACAGATCATTCAAGTTCAGATATATTTACCATCAAGAACGTATGGGAAATTTCAGTTGTAGAGTGAATATATGACTTCTGGGCACTTTATGAAACTATGTACCTATATTAGTTTGGACATAAAGTGTAAAAGTGTTTCGAACAATGTCAATTATTCTCAAACAAATATCTGTAATATTTGAATTATTGATGGTTTCTATGCTTAGACTATGGTCTAAGTTTCTATGCATATACAGGGTGATGCATCAGTGTATTCGAGGAAGGAATTGCGATGCAAATTCAAAATTTTGTACTTTTGTTTGAGAGTATATGAACTCAATTGTTAAAATATTTTCAAGCGGAATCCACTTCCGGTTCTACCGGAAACGAATTTGAGCTTCGTTAATTCAAATGCAACACCCTATACAATATTTATACATATTTGAATTCTTCGTTTAATTCTGCAATGATATTATGTATGATATGTGCAACAACATTAAGAGATTGTTGACTTATAGCCTGATTACCAAATTTTTTTACAGAAAGATTGTCGCAAATTAGTGTTTATATCTCCAAAAGAAAGTACGTTGATAATGCTTCTTGTATAAATTATGAGGAAAAATTATACAGGATGTCTGAAACAGGACTTCAAAGTGACTATCAACAAAACTATGAAATCTCATTTTTTTCAAATGGGAACCATATAATTTTGTAATTCCGATCGATATCTTGTCAAAAATTAGCTAGTGGTGCAAACATTTCATGTCTTTAAAATCAGTAGTTTTGCCGTTATCGAATAAAATTAGAATTTAACGACTAAAAGCCAGGTTTGCCGCAGTCAAATTCAGTGGGTATGTTCGTCTATTTCAAAGTAGGCTATGTTAGGAATTGTCATTCTCACTTATTTTCATTAATCAAGCACCATGCAAAACAAGCAATAATAACAAGGTATACTAGAATGTTATATCAAATGTCGGTTCTTTTTTTTTGCGTCGAATGTGACAAATAAAAAAAGCTGATAATGAATGATGACTAAAAAAAGAGTTTAAAACTGACATATTCTTACTATTGACATAGCCTACTTGAAAATTATCCTTATAGACCTGACGATTAGACGAAGAAACCGGGCTTTATAGAGGTGAAATTCGAATTTTATTCAATAACGGCAAAACTAATGATTTTAAAAGAAATGTTTGGAACACTCTCGCTAGTTTTTGATGAGCAATCGATCGGAATCACAAAATTATATGGTTCCCATTTGAAAAAAATGAGATTTCATAGTTTTCTTGAGGCTCATTTTGAAGCCCTGTTTCAGACACCTTGTATAATATTTCCTCATAATTTATACCAGAAGCAGTATCAGCGTACTCTCTTTTGGTCCACTGTTGCGAAAAAAATTCCTTACAAAGGCAGATTTTGGAGATATAAACACTAATTTGTGACAATCTTCCTGTCAAAAAATTTGGGAATCAGGCTATAACTCGACAATCGCTTGATGTGGTTGCGCATATCATACATCAAATCATTGCAGAATTAAACAAAAAATTCAAATATGTATAAATATACAAGGTGTTGCATTTGAAATAACGAAGTCCACATTCGTTTCCGGTAGAAACGGAAGTGGGTGCCGCTTGAAAATATTTTACAAATTGAGCTATTCTAAAACAAAAATACAAAATTTTGAATTTGTATCGCAATTCCATTTTCGGATACGTCTAATGAAACACTGACCCTGTATATAGGGTGTATTTTAAGGTGGGGCTTTTCATTTGGCAGGTGTAAGAACTCATCAGAATGGGTCATTTTACCGAAAATCTTGTAACATATGTTGGTCTATCTCTCTTATTCTGAGCACCACAGAGTTTCAAATTTAAAGAACAACCTGGCAAGCTCAGCAATATACCGGACAGGACACCCTGTTTTGAAAAAATGTTGTTGCATTCAATATGTTGTTCACCCTGTATATATTTCAATTGACGTTATCATAACTCCAAAAACGGGCATTTTGAGTAATCGCAGGCTGCCACTTGAAAAGTTATTGCTGAGCTTGCCAGGTTGTTCTTTAAATTTGAAACTCTGTGGTGCTCAGAATAAGAGAGATAGACCAACATATGTTACATATTTGAAATTAGGGGAAAAAGAGCTAGCCAAATATAGGAAAATATACAGGGTGTTCCATTTGAAAAAATGAAGTTGCCATCAATATGTTGGCCACCTTGTATATATTTCAGTTCGTGAAGTCATATCAAAAAACCTCAGTTGATTTCGTGAAATTTTTGTATGAAACATTTTTTTGTATCTCCTTTAGTAACAAAGTTGAAGGGGGGGTCGAATTATAGTGAAAAACCCGGTACTTCTAGCTGCATATTAAGAAATAATATATTTTAAAATTCTGCATTTGGTTATGAGTTTATGCATCTCCGGTTTTTCATGTATTCACCCACAATGTCCTCTCCTCTTTATCACCCGAGTGTTTTGTGTCCTTTTCTATGAATCTACTTCAAACCTATGTTGGGCAAACATTGGGTTAAATTTTGAGCTGAATGGTACAGACAATATTTTTCTCAAATTGAAGAATTCGAAAGCCTCTACGTTTGTTTTTGAAGTAATTTATTTCAATATGTACTTCACTCTCCACTTATTCTAGATTTTTTTCACTAGGGAATCTCTCCTACTAGGTTGGTTCTTTAAAAATTTTATTCACAAGAAATTATTTAAAAAAGTTGTGTCATGAAAAATGTATCTAAATATATCTCGAAAACTCGATTTATTCAAACGCAAGCTCATTTTTTCAATCTATTAAATTCAGCATGAAGAATTGTAAATATCCTGTATAAGGAAATGTCATAAACCAATGTTCGAAATAAATCAACACATGGCACCGTATCATTTATACATATACAATAACGGATCGAAGATTTCGTTCTCAATCAGTACCGACTAGTTTAAACACTTTGTGAAGTCCATTATACGCTGAAAAATTATTTCGGGGTACCTGTATAAGAAGCTCACCGAAAACAGTACTGCCGAATTTCTACTTTGATGTTTGTTCTTGTGAATGCCCAATCTCACATAATTGATCCACAACGACATTTTTACGAATCCGATAATGTCCTTCAGAATAAAAGTAATTTAATTCGAAATAATGGTACAAACGAACAAAACTTGAAACCACCGCGACTTCCTCGGAACTTCGAGATAATTTCCTGGCCCGACAGTGTCGTTAGCGATTGCATGGGCACAGAACGACTGAAATAGATCGTGGAATATCTTCACGCTAGGAGATTTATCGAAATTATTTCGGAATAAGGAAGTGAGTTTCTAATTTTACAATGAAAGTTCGCCGACGGATTTTATTGCACCTGTGAAATATTGACGATAGATGGAAATTGGAAAGTATGTATAATTTAGGATCAATTTAAGGCTTGAACAATTAGACGTTCAATTGGAAAAAGAAGAGCGTTAACACATTTTTTCATATTGTTTCGTCAGAAAATTTGAATACAGACTTCCTGGTGAATTTCCAGAGGATCTCATCATCTATATAAACTTATTAACAACAATGGCATCATAGTAAACCTCATCTCATGTGCATACGTTTCTGTCGTCTCCAAGGGTTTTGAATCTGCACAACGCTTTTTGAGCGCTCGTTCCACTTTAACGAGGGCTATTCATTTCTATACGATGTATACCTATTTTAATTTTCACAATATTTTCATTTGTACCCGTCTACAATACATTATAGCATTCGCGACATATTTATATGAAGTGTATACTATTAAGGTGGGCGTTCAATGTAGTGTGTTTTTATTTCAAGTTGCATTTGAAAATGGTTTTACTTTGAGAACTGAAATTTTGTGGGTAAACTCAGAAAGGATTGAAATAATTTACATGGATTTCGTTTCGAAAGTTCTTTTTTTTCTTTCGAAAATTTCGAAATAACTCATGCTTTCATTTCAAACGAAAGACCCATGAAAATAGTTCAACTTCCGATTAGAAGTGAATCTACAGATAATTTCGTTCAGAAAAACAACTTGAAATACGGAATTGGCAGAGAATGGCCAAATTCAAATATATGGCGGGAAAAAGATCCTGCTTCACCCACATATTCACTTATTTCATAGTTCAGCGATTTTCGGATAGAGAGCGCCATTGTACATTTCATTCATAAGAATAGAGATATTCATAGAACTTGATAGTGATAATGTATGTTCTATGGAGATATTCCTTAAAATGGACGGTTTCGCCTCTATCGGATGAGTTTTCCTACGCGCTCTGAACGGCGACCTTAACTGCTATTAACTTTCCGTAGTGCACCTATAAAGGGTTTTCCAATTACTTTGAATAGTCCGCAATTTCGGTAGATGTCATTTTTTGACATTCTACAAGTAGAAACAACGCCATTAACAAAAATGGAACGATACACGGTTCAACAACGCATTGGAAACATGTTTGGGTCGTCGTGAAGCACCTTGTCGAACCGTTATACAGAAATTAGTGGAAAATTTTGAGCTGCTGGGACAAGTTGGTGATGTGAAGAATAAAACCCGTCCACGTCGCTTAAGAACAGCCGAAAATATTGCAGCTGTAGCCAAAAGTTTTGAAGAAAACCCAGGTTCGTCCATACCTAGTCGTTCTTTGGAATTAGGCTTTCTGCAAACATCATCACACCGTATTGTGCATAAAGATTCGGGCCTCGAGGCTTATAAAGTTGACTTAACCAAAGCACTCAAGCCGGCCGATCATCAGCAACGTCGTGTCTTTGATAATAAGGTCCTTGAAATGCATGAAAATGATCCGGAATTCCATCGAAAAATCATCTTGAGTGATGAGGCCATTTTCACGCCGGTGGCTTCGTCAACAAGCAAAATTGTCGCATCTGAGGCTTAGAGTTATTGTTGAAAAACCTCTCCATTCTCAATGTGTGACTGTTTGGTGTGGTTTATGGTCCGACGAGTCATTGGACCTTACTTTTTCAAGAATGAGGCTGGAGCAACAGTTACGTGAGTGAATTGCGCCATCTAGAGATGATAAATGATTTTTTATGGCCGGATTTGAATGGTATTGATCTGGACAACGTTCACTTTCAACAAGACGGCGCAGCGTGCCATACGAGCAACGAAACCATTGATCTTTTACTGAAAAAGTTTCCGGTCCGTGTTATCTCCTGACTTCTTCCTTTGGCGCCATGTGAAAGAGGCCAGCGCCGATTCAAGACCTCTAACATGGAATTCGTGAAGCTATCGAGGACATAGGACAGCCACTTTGCGATTTGGTTATGTAAAATTTCATGAAAAGGATATGGTCCTGTAGTTGTGGTCGTCCTCTTTATAATGAGCTAAACATCCGATCATTTATTCACACACACTGCGTTCGTTAAAAATGGCATTTCTCTCTCTCATTGGAGAACCCTATACAGGGTGAGTCTTTGACTTGTACATATATTTTAACTATAGATTCCTCCCATCAAAAGAAACACTTTTTTCCCATACCATTTTTCAAAATTCGGTTCCGTTTGGAAGATACAGGGTGTCAAAAATCCATGAAATTAACACTATTCTTTCCATATATGCGGAACCGATATTTCGAATGAACTGAATTTTGGTTAATAGTCTACTCTATTCATGGTGCATATTCCTCAATTGAAACTTATTTCATATTTCTCCTGGTAAAAAAGTTACAGTATAGTCGACTTATAAATTCACGCAAAAATACTATGAAACCACTTAAAAAAGATGAACGGTTCACGTTTTCGAAAGAATTGATTATTTTAGAAAACAAAAGTATTCTTATATTTTTTCAATAAAACGCGTCGTTCTCAAGTTATTCCTAATTGTATAAGATTGAATTAGAGGAAAAAATCATGAATTTCAAGAATTCTCTGAGTGCAGTCCTGGGTTAAATCTCATCGAAAATAATTTTTTTCTCTGGTCTCTCAACAAGTTACCAACGTTGTCAGGATGTTTATCAACTTTGTCAAGACTAAAATCTCTATGATGAAAAAACGTTTGATGTAGAGATATGTAATAATAAAATTCTACATTCGTGGGACATAAAATTGAATTCTAAGAAGCATGAAATTATTTTATAGGCACTAATAGGCAGTTTCTATTTAAAATTCATTGTTACCGGTCCTTCAGCAAAATATCTATCGAAACAATATAACTCGACACCAGAACGACACTATCACATCAATTCACTGAAAGTCATTTACATAATCATCACCTGTTTGCTTAGAATATTTGTTTTATATTCTAAGCCTGTTTGCTTCATTCTCTGTAAATAAATAAAGAGTGAACTTCGTCTATGGGATCACTGACTAAAGTTTTAGGTTGGACTGGTTGGAGCACAGAACAACGGTCTTGCGTCACGGCTACAATGGCTTCATCCACGCCGTGGATTCCACGGCCATCTGAAGGGAACGTAGCGCTTTCTTGAGTTCGCATTGTTTGAAGAGAAAATCGGCAATCTGGCATCGTCTTCTCTAGAGTTCTCTGGGTGAATTGAATATGTTCTGTGTTGAATATCACAGAGGATGGGTATAGTTAGGTCATTGACACCGAAACATATGACTTTGGTTAATGGAGTTGGGATAGGTTAGTGAGAAACCAATTTTTATGAGATCGTTTTAGAATATCGAGGAAATATGAACAAATTATTAGTGTCTATAAACTAATCTTCAGGACAATCGAAGAAGGAACTTATTTTGGTGTGAGAAATATAGCTTTTCATACAGCCGAAATGATCGGACAGAACTAAGTGTTTTGTTAGGAAATATCGTGTTTATAACATTCTTATTCAAATAAGGTTGGTGCTTGAGTATTTTTCATATGTATCACCCAGAATATCTAATAATCACATCAATTTCAATCAAAAAATATGAACTTTGAAGTGTTTGCAGAGAATTGATCCAGGCACGCATTAAGCTCAACTTTTTTTTTCAAATGGCTATATCTCTTTAACAGAGCCGAATTCGGAAAAATGGAAAATGAAAAAAAGGTTTCCTTTGGCCTCAAGAATCTACAGTTAAAATATATGTACAAGTCAAAGACTCACCCTGTATATGAATCACAAAAACGCTCATTGATTAACTTTGTTTTTTTCTTTTTAGTTAAATGTATTCACATTCGGGTTTTTTGTTTCTCTTCAATGATTTGTTTATTACAATCTTTTTAGTTCCATTAATGAATGGTGGTAAGTGAAAATGAGCTCTATACAGTAAAGAAAGGCAACAAAAAAGGTGTTTCAGATAATAACGAATGATCGAACTAGATTTTGAGTCAGTTTCCTAAATTTACATTTTGCCAAATTTCTGCATAACTACAAACCAATTCGTAACAGCTTTCGGATTTCAGATTCCGTAGACTTTATGGGCTACATGTCCCTACGACTAGCTGGTGATTGGTGGGGAACGCTCGTTCAAATCGTTGGAATTCATTATATTAAAACTATCACAACTACCAAACCGTTACTTCAAATTGTAAATATAATGTAAATGATAATAATTACTGTGGCCGTGTAAGAATTGGCGAAAATGGATCATTCTATCAATAAAATTTCAGAAAAAAAATGGATATTGTGGGCCATCCTTGGAAGATAGATATGGTGTTGAGGAATTTTTTAGAAATTTTGGAGACAAACAAAATTGAAGGGCATCATCTTCAATTATAACGAACTGTTTTCTCCGTGCACCCTGATGAAGCGGAAAATACTTCAGAAAAAAAAACAATGTTAAAATCCATAATAGGTAAAAGAAAACACTCTACCAGATAAATAACTTAGCTGATTTTTAATACCTCAACAAGCAAGCTCAAAAAACAAAATAAAGCACAAAAACAACTAAAAAAATTAAAAAACAATGTAACTTAACGAGCAAAATGACATAACGGAATAATAAAATAAAAAAATGAACAAAAGCTGGTTAAAGAATAAAATTGGATGAAAATGGTCAATACAAAATAGTAAAAGTACAGTAACATAAAATCTCTAAAAGGTCATTAGCATTCAATAGGTGAACAGAATAGTTATGTAAAAAGTCATGAAAAACACACATTCAAATCTTCAAGCACAATTCACAGGAAATAGTTCAGAGTCATGTAGATGATCTAAAATGATTCCTCTCGGATATTTTTACTTAAAATTTTATTCTTCAACCAGTTTTTGTTCATTTTGTTTTATTATTCCGTCATGTCATTTTGCTCGTTAAGTTACATTGTTTTTTCATTTTTTTAGTTGTTTTTGTGCTTTATTTTGTTTTTTGAGCTTTCTTTATGTTTTATCAATTGTTTTCAGCTTCACTTACGCGTGATTACTCCTGAAGATGAGCTTTATTGAGCTCGAAACATGTTGAGGCATTAAAAATCACTTAAGTTATTTATCTGGTAGAGTGTTTTCTTTTACCTATTATGGATCGCCCAGATATTAGGACATTCACTTCAATATCCATAACCCTCCTTCTAGCGCTGTCGGGGAAAACCAAATGATTTTCATCGAGACAGCATTGAAAATTTGCACACTATGAATCCCAATGTAAGTTCAACGGTTTCGAGAAAATAATGAAAATATCCAGAATTAAAATTACTAATTCTCACCCCTTTAAAAAATTGACTGTAACCAGTGTTTTTTCCGCTCAGTTACTGTTTTCATGAGAATTATGCAGGAATTATTTATCATTTCGACAGATTTTATCATCAATTATCACAAAAGTTCAATGGATTTTTCTCATTATTACCCATCACTCTATATATCAAAAATATAAACTTGAATGCACTTACCGCATCTGATTGATCTGGAGAACTGGGCGACTCTTTTACTTCGTTTCGGTCGGTATTACTGTCATCAGTTTTGTCCCTAGAAAAATTTTGCGTTAGGAAAGTAAACCTTATGGCCCCACAATGGATATTGATATGCTATTAGGTACAGCTCTTTGTCTTATTACTAAAATCACTATTGGAAGAGAAACATCGGTGAACAATTATAAATTATTATTATTGAATATTATTGTCCTAATATTAATATAAGATATTGTAACAAACCACCCTTACGCCGGACCTGTCGTAACCTTACCCACAAAGCACTGAGCCCTGCCGTGTCAGCAAGAGGTTCTAGCTTATCAACCGAGCACCCAAAGTGCCGAGAGGAAAGAAGTCTCCAGACAGTCAATCTTCAAATGTTAAGCGACAAGGCTACGCGTATCGTTTCCTTTTAAAATATTTTCGCTTGTGTGTTATACTCATTCACTGAATAAAGTTATACACATGCGTGTTTTAGTGTTTTTCCGATACCTCACAAACTATATATAAAAAACCCTTTTATAATGTATGACTTTATGAATTGAATGCACAGACAGAGTGGGCAAATTTTGTTGTTCACGGAGGGGATCTGTATAGAAACTAGAAAAAAGCGGATGACACATTATGGAACTCTTTCTTTCCTGGGTAATACAAATACAGAATCGGCCTTTCTTTATTTTAAACTATGATCGGAAATTTAAAAATCGGAAGTGCTTTTTTTAAATACATTTTTTTGTCTACATCAAAAAAATCGAAACTCTCCTCCCAATTTCGCTTCACTGTTGAAAAATAAGTATGCCGTCAAGTGAAAACTCCGAAAGTTGAATTTATCTTTCTACTTCTTAATTTTCATCGAGCGAATTAATCATCTGATTATAATTAAAAATGGGCCACAAAAAGCACTGACTTGAAGCCAGCGGCTTTTGAACGCTCGTTCATCTAACGCGTAAGTAAGAACCACTTTATGAGGAGATTCGCCTTCAAGAAACCAATAGGAAATTCTGGACGAGTGTCGAAAAAATTAACAACAGTTGTCCATGTTTCCAGATCTGTTGAAATATCAGTATTTTTTTAAAATTCGCCAGAATTTTATATAGTTTTGGTAACGCAATCTGTGAAGAATTTTGCATGTACATAGCATGTATCATTCTCCATCTGAATTCAAAATTTAATCTCTATCCAATCGGTGGTTTTGAAATTATTAGCAAAAATAAAATTGGAACGATCATACTCACAGAACCTCAGGTCGAATTTTGCCAATTAACGAAATGGACTGCGACATTACAGATCTTAACCTACATAGAAAATTCCACTTCGAATACGAATTCTTGATCAGTGAATCAAACATAGTCGATTAAGGCCATTTACGAATCAAAATAAAAAAACAGGCATCGTGACGATATATTGAACACTATATCAGAGATCCTTGAAAAATAATGATTTGTTTTGGTTCCCACATAGAAAGTCTTCACAATGAACGAAACAAAGATAGAAGATAGGATCTCTTTGTACAATCTATTAATGTGGCAACACCGCATAAAATCTTTGCTTTGGATGAACATGGGCGTGCAATTTTAGATCACTTGACATATATATTGCTACTAGCTGGCCCGGCGAACTTTGTACCGCCTGAAATATACTTAAAAGTTGTATAAACTTACCATTGCTTTTTTTTCAAGCAGGAAATAAATGAGGCAAAATTAAAGTTCAAAATATACAAAATTTCAATAATTTTGTAATTCACATGGAAAGAATTCTCTTAATTTAAGCGGTACCCAATTGTTGAACATATAATAACTTTTTGTTTTTAATTGTTGTACAGTTCTCTTTTTGCAGTACCTCATGTGACTGGGAATAGCAGGAATATAATCCATATTATACCTTTCCTCTAATCAAAATGTCAAGAATATGAACAAAAATTATTCCTTTAAAGAACTATCGACTATTAACACAGCCCCTCGACCAAAATTAAAAAATCAGTCATTTGTTAATAGCCCAACCGCCTCAACCTGAAGTGGCAAAAACAAAACTTTTCTAATATTCTCAAAATCTAATCAGTGGTCACACCATTATTTTGGACATCTTAGCTATGCTGCTAAGCTCAAAATAATGGGTAAAAATCTCAGTTGGTGGAGCAGCGCGAGTCTCATTATTCCATGGATATGAGCTGTCAATCTCTCTTCAATTTGTTCAATTTAGTTGACGATATCAAGCTCGTTAGAAGACAAATCGAGATGTTCAAATGTCCATAGTACGATCGACACGGCAAAATTATTATCAACACTGTGAATTGTGTTGAACTCATATTCAAATTTATTGTTGGTCATTCGACCAGATCAGATTAGGCAACCCATGAAACATTATTGTATATCATAAGTGAAAGCCCGATGAGCAAACGTTTCAAAATTATTAACGCTTACAAAACTGTCTCTGTGCGAACAGAAACACGAATATAATATGTCAATTACTAATTATGGGCAATTTTGGATTAAGTTATTTCCGAAAATATATCTATTACCCAAACAGAAATTCGAAAGCATTTCAAAAATAAAGAAAAAAGATGAAGATGGCCAACTCACGTTTGAAACTGATCGTCAAAATCAGATACTTGATCTTTCAGTAAAAATTCACTGTTCCACCAACTTGAGATGTTTACCCGCTTTTTGATCTGATAATAGTTTTCCATGTTACTATGAGTTCTATGCGAATCACATATCGCCATCTAACAGCGGTAATATCAACCTACGACTACGTTCAGTGACAGACGACTACGCATCAACGGTAGCGACACCTAGTGGCCTTATTCAAAAGAAGGAAAAGCATTTCCTGCATAAGTAAAACTCTCATCAATTTTTTCGAAGTTTTATTGTATTTTATAACAACCAGACCGTAGACGATTCCATAAATGAAGTTTCATAAGAAACAATCCATCCGATCTCGAGTTATAAATGGTGTAACCAACATCTTTCTTTTATATATATAGATTCAGAATAAATCTTCATTTTAATATAATATAATTGAAAATATTTCGCAGATGTGAAGAATAATGAATTTTTCAGTCCTCATTACTCTAAAGCTTTGAAAATAACTAATTTGAACTCTACAAAAATATTTAATACTGGATTGACTCGGTCTTCACTAGATGGAAATTCATTTTAATTGGAATCAAATGACAGCGAAACAAGTGACCACACGTCCCGATTTCTGCAGGCAGTTCCGCTCATAAGCCCGCTCCACACTCACGGCGCGAATCGCGCCAAGGATTCTTGCCGTGAACTTGGGTAAGAATTCGCGGCCAAGAAAGTCATCCACACTCACACAAATATTCGCACTTTGGTTCGCGGCATCCTTGCTGTCTACGAAGACTTTTCGCCTGTTGATCCAGCTATAAAAAGGGTTTATTCTGATAATAATCAAGAAATTCTCATTCTACTTATCTAAATCTGAATCTATTCTAATTTCACTTCATTGCTACATGAACCATTCATTTCAAAAGCGAATAAAGTCAGTGAACAAGCATTAAATCATTACTGCGCAGGAACCGCGAAGACCTGTGAGTGTGGATGGAACATTTGTGCTTAGGCGCGAAGCCTTTGTCGCGGGACAGGAGACCGCAAACTCACGGGGAAGGCCGCGAAGCGCGAACGTGACACAAGAAAGTCATCTACACTCACGTTCGCGGTATTGGCCGAGGTTCTTGCCATGAGTGTGGAGCGGGCTTTAGACAAAAGAAGGTTCCGCTTTACAGTAACGACAATTTGTGGAAGTAAAAATAATTATGCGCCAAGCATATAATCGAAAAACGTTTTTTGCGCTACTAAGTAGGAATCATTTGCTCTGCATTGACTTGAAAATGTGGATACTTTACTGCATATTTGCATATACTTATGTATAATACATTTTTAATTATTCACCTTGATAGAACTGAAAAAATCTTATTTTGTTAGGAATTAAATGACAGTTATTAAATTTCCCCTTTAAATTATTTAAATAAACATGGTTTCGCCACTCAGTAGCTTTCTCAGATCATACATTTTTGACTAGCATCAATGCAAAAATAACATATTTAAAAATGAGATTTCACATTTTTTAATAAGCCAGTTAAAAAGTGAATAGCAGTCAATCCAAATGTCTACTCACCCACTAGCTGTTTCTTCAGAACCAGTAGATGTCATAGAGGCACAATCCTGTATTCTCTGAGCCCATTTACTCTTCACTTCTTGCTGAGCTCGTTCCTTCAGAGCTTGTACCCTTTGCCTTTCCTGTTCAATCACTTGAGAGCCTGCAAAAATTTTTATCCTATTCCAGCTTTTCGAATTCTATTCCACTTGTCATTGGCCTCATTTGAGATGAAACCTCTATTGATTTATTTGGAAACTGATAAGATAAGGTTCGAGTATGTTTATTTTAATTGCATATAGATAATCGTTATACAGGTGTCCTGTAAGTGAGCAGTCAAACTTCACGAAGTTATGCCAAAGGTCAAAACAAACAAAAATTGTATAATAAGAACTCATCTATCTCGCTCCGTTTTTCATTTACCTGTCTTTATGTGATGAAAAAGAAACTTAATATCTTAGATGTGACTTGGGACAAAATCATTAACCTTAGTATGAATCCTAGTCCCGATAGTTAACTTCCTCAAAGCTTAATTTCAAGTTTTGAGAAATTTATCTTCAAAAATATAAAATGGCCGCCTTTTGAAAAGAAATGTTGTCCGAAAATAATATTTTTGTGAAATAAGTGAACTAACGAGAATAAGATTTATACCAAGTTTCTTGAGTAAATATATGTATAAATATACAATATAAAAAATAACATACAAACAGAAAACGCAGAGGCCCAATGTTCATATGAGAGTTTTGTTTGTTTTGAACTTCGGAATAACGTTCGAATCGCTGTGTAATTCAAAACCTTACAATTGATTGTATAAAGGGGTGCAGTAAACTTAATTTATATGGTGCCGCCCGTCAGAGCTATCCCCGCCCTCGCCAAAACGAGCATTCCAAACCCCCAGATACGAACATGTAGTCAAAATGTGCATAAGATGATTTCTGTCCGATGTGTAGTTTTTGTCCAATCGCAGTATACGCAATTTAAGAGCATATTATAGTCGATTTCAAGCGGATAACCTGGTACTGAGTGGTAATTACCAAAGATAACCAACTTCATTCAAGCGCTTTTGGTCCTTGTTGGTTATAATCATGTGACGCCATGAATTAGCCTTTCAACGTCATCGTTTGGACCGCAGATGACCGTACTTGAGAGCTGGGTTAAGATTCTGGTTATAAGAAGTGAGGTTAAATAGGATTGATTCCTGAAGGGCTATAACCAAGGGCAGGATCAGAGATAACTGCGGTAATTACTGGTTATCCGCTTGAAATCTATTCATGTTTCAAATTGCACCGAATTAAGGGAAATCTTCGTATTCATTCATATGAGTATAACTTGAATACTCAATAATAATAGAGATAAATATCTACTCTCGAGGCCGAGAAAGAGCCTGCAGAGACACATCCGCCCCGGTTGCACTTCCAAGCGTTTAGTTTAGACCATCTTTCAGTGACATTTTCAATACATTTCTCATCGTTCATGTGGAAATCCAAAACAATCACTCTGTAAATATTGGTTTCTACTTTCAGAAGCTCATTAGCGAATTTGAATACAACGATTTCTCTTGAATTTATCGTAAATAAATAAATAAAATAAATAAATGACACATTTTGTCAGATAATCCCTTTAGGGGCAGTATCACCTTTTGAATCGTGGTAAATCTCCATTCAAAATTGGTCTCTTTATTTCACGAGTAAGTACCCTAATTTACGACGTAGAGACTTGATTTTATTTTTAAATTGAAGTTGAAGAAAGTCCCGAGGGCAAATAGTTTTCTTTTTTTCGATTTAATTAGTTTTTCAATTAAAAAACAGGGTAATCGTTAGATCTGGGGTTATTGAATATGTTTCTCGTTTTCCATGAGTACAAGCTACAAGCTATATTTTTGAAATAATAATCATGAAAATTCTTGTAGTTTATAGAAGATTAAATTGCCGAGGGCAAATAGTTGCGATTTTTTTCGATTTAATTAGTTTTTCAATTGAAAACAAAACAGGTTGAACTTCAGCGTTTTAAACTACATTTAATGATTTTTTTCCGACGGTTATTCATCATTTTTTGGAAAAAATCGCAACTATTTGCCCTCGGCAATTCAATCTTCTATAAACTACAAAAATTTTCATGATGATTATTTCAAAAATAAAGCTTATACTCATGAAAAACGAAAAACATATTCAATAACCCCAGATCTAACGATTACCCTGGTTTTTTTAATTGAAAAACTAATTAAATCGAAAAAAGAGAAAACTATTTGCCCCCGGGACGTTCTTCAACTTCAATTTAAAAAAATCAAGTGTCTACGTCGTAAATTAGGGTACTTACTCGTGAAATAAAGAGACCACATTTGAATGGAGATTTACCACGATTCAAAAGGTGATAGTGCCCTTTAAGAGCTGAACGACAGTTAGGCGGCTCGTACACCGGAGCAATACGCAACCAGCAACAGGCAACGAGCAATAAGCAATATTTTCGTCATTATGTATTTCACATTTATTTATATGGCAATTCGTACACCGCCTCAACGGGATATCGTGATAGCTTAAAATGCATTTGCATGTTGCTCATTGCCTAGTGCTGGCTGCTTTTTGCTTATTGTTCCGGTGTGCGAGCCGACTGAAACTACATGCAATATCTATCAGTTTCAGCAATATTGATTTTCCAGCTTTCAATTTATAATCATTATGGCTTTTTGGAAATGGTCTCTTCATTCGAGGTTTCCCAAATGTACTCAGCAGAAAATACAAAATGATTCTACAGCAAAAAATATTTTGTAGAGTTTTTAATTCTCTACAAAAGATTTTTTCGACTATGAAAGATCCCATTAATGAATTTCGAGATATGTATTTGAAAAAACGAAACACATTTTCTTGAAAAATTCCTCAAAGCGATTTTGTGGGATTTGTATTTCTATGAACTATCTTTCAAGGATTAGCATAGGCTGTTTGCATCTCCCTACAAATATGAAAAAGAGCTTCTTACTTTTATCCACAGGATTGTAATGAATTATGGGCACTAGTGAATATCTTTAAAACGAAAAGGACGATATTTATGAAACTGTGCTGGCAAGAATGGGATTATTGAACTTAACAGCTTCGAGGACCGGCGTGCCAGGGGTGACGGTGGCTTTCATTGCGATGTATGGATTTTTCGGCGTAGACCATGAGTATACATATATTCCTTTTGAATAATCATAATTTCAAAATTACCGAGGAATCGTTTAAAACCTCCTGCCGTATGAACTTTCTGTCTAACAGAGTTTTCGCAGCTTGGAATCGTCTCTCGAATGATGTAGTGAACGCAACCACTATCAATAGGTTCAAGAACATGAACGACCGATGGAGAAGAAGTGTTTGAGTTGATTTGGATACTAGCAAATTTGGACTATATTATTCTTAATTCTGTATTGAATGTTTATGTGTAACTTCACTCTTATTGTACTCATAGTAATAATAAAAAATTCCATCATGCATTAGATGCCAAATTTTTTGTCAATACTGTATTTTTGATTTCACCTTAAATACTCTTAATATTCTTGCAAATTTTGAATGACATTGTTATCAAGAATTCATACTTCCTCAGTTTATATGTGCTTATATCCTTGAAACTTTCGGGGTAGGTTCGGATCTCGAATGCCGCGGTCGAGTTCGTTCATGGCCAAAATTCGACCATGGGTTCTATAAATATGGGCGTACGAAATTTTGTTTTCCTGATTATTTCAAAACTGAGATACAATCGGGATGAAATTTTGCATTTAGATGGAGAATGACGTATTAGAATTTCTTGTGATTGCGCCAACATAACTATATAAAATTCTAGCGAATCATGGAAGAGTTGTAATATTTCTGTAATATCAGATTCGGGATCATAGACTACCTGCAAGGGGGATCCACCTACAAGGTTGATGAACGAACGCCCAAAATCTCTCATTTTCCAATAAGATATTTTACACATAAATAAACCATTGTCAATCGTACAATCTATTGCTGTCAATTCGTCTGGCAACAGTTACCCAGATAGATGCATAGAATAACTGGTGTTAGCACTGATTAGATTTTGTCAAAGACTTTCTTGTCGATCGAAAATCTGAGCTGGGATCCTACTTTTCATTTCTCCCGAAAGGGGTCGCGCTATTTTCCGTTGCCGCAATTCCACCACGACCATGGAATATTGCGGATAATTACGGAACTAGGACCGAGCTACAATCTAGAGTGCCCTATTTGATCTAAAATTTTTGGTAACGATTTTTACTTAGGAGTCGTTACACCAGGGTTTCTATGCATCTATCCTACTAGATAGTACTCATTTATTTCTAACCACAGTGTGAAGTGTGTTTTAACAAGAGCACATTTCAGTGTTCAATATAACATGCTTTTCTGTAGCAATATTGAAATATTTATTGATATAGAAAATATACATTTGGAAATTATGTATGAAACAAAATATTTCGTAAATGTCCGCCACGGCTTTGCTAGTACATATATGCGTACCCTTTTGACGAAATGTTCAATAACATAATTGAATACATGTGGTGGTATTTCATTGATACAACGTCCAATTTCGGCTTCAATGCTTCGATGGTTGCAGGCTTATTGACATAAACCTACGACTTCAGGTAACCCCACAGCCAGAACACTAAAGGCGGCCGATTCTGTTCACCAAATCGGGAAATGACATGACCAGGATCAAACTCGTGCAAGATCGTCAATGTTTCACGTGTGGTATGACATGAGCCATCGTCCTGCTGATACCACATGTCCTCAAGTTGAATAGCTTCCAAATGAGGCACAAGAAACTGTGTTATCATGGCAAGATAACGTTCGCCATTCACCCTGACTGCACTACCTTCTTCGATTTTGACAATCAAACCATGTTCAAGCATGTAACGCTCCATGTTTACTGACTCCCATCGGTCAACTTTCGATTTGTCACGTTAAACCATTATGACTGTCAAACATGGCCCTTTACAATGATATCTGAAAATTACCCAAAAAAATTGTTGTCGGATCCGTATTCATGTATTTATTTTCATCAGTCTAAGTTCTTCAAACGAATAAATTCACCTATTCTTTAACTGGAAATGATTTCTCATTCTTTCGAATTATTTCCACTGAACTTATTATTTACGAATTATAAATAAATAAGTCTCTTCAAATCAGCAGAAATATGCAGGTGTCCAATTAAAATGTAGAGGATACTTCCGGTAAAACCGGGAGTACACTAAAAACAAAACTTATGGCATCGGATGCATTATGCGTTATTGAACTTGCCTGCGAAGTTTGTCATAAATTTCGTCATTTTCTTTTCAAAGATATTCACTTGGTACTATGGTTGGCCTATTCAGGATACAACTTGATAGTCATATTGATAGCATTAAATAAAGATTCCAAAATTAGACCCTAAATTATTAATATATCCTTGACACTGCTTATTATTTCCCAATATTTTCGAAATATGAAAGTAACAGCTACACTCCACAGGTAATCTGATGTTAAAACGTTCTGTATGAAAGAAAAAAATATAGAGCATAACCATTGAATTTAATATATTTAAACTCAATGGCAAAACTAAGATGTCTAGAATAATGGTGTAGGGACTCGCCAATTTTTGAATGGAATGACGTTCGACCAAATCGAAAATATTAGCAATGTTTCGTGGCGGCGCCGCAATATCATTTCAGTTAAGTTGACTAGAATAATGGTGTAGGCACTGATTAGATTTTGTTTCGACCAAATTGAGAATATTAGCAATGTTTCGTTCTTTCCAGTTCAGGTGGCGCTATTCACAAATTATGACTGATTTTTATCAGTTATTTCGAATACTTGGTGAACGTGGCGTGTTAATGGTCGATAATTTTATCAAGCAATAATGTGTGTTTATATTCTTGACATCCTGATGTATATTAGATTTTAGGAAAAGCATGAAACTTTCAATATAAAAAGATGCCATTCTGCTGTCATGTCATAATTGACTTTTGCAAATCAGCTGTTGATACATCAATCAAATTGACAACGGAAAATACACTGAAATGATATTGCGGCGCCGCCACGAAACATTGCTAATATTTTCGATTTGGTCGAACGAAATTCCATTCAAAAATTGACGAGTGCCTACACCATTAAGCCCGCAACGGACGGCGAGCGATATATTATATCTCATATATTTCACCAATATCGCTCCTTATGAAAATGCACCAAGCCCCGCGGACGACGCTATAATATATATTCCGATATTACGATATTTTTCCATTCTAAAATGACATATGTCAATGCAAAGCTATAATATATATTATATTATCGCTCGCCGTCCGTTGTGGGCTTTATTCTAGACATCTTAATTTCAGTGTATTTTCCGTTGTCAATTTGATTGATGTATCAACAGCTGATCTGCCAAAGTCAATTATGACATGACAGCAGAATGGCATCTTTTTATAGTGAAAGTTTAATACTTTTCCTAAGAACTAATAAACATCAGGATGTCAAGAATAGAAACGCACATTATTGCTTGACAAAATTATCGACCATTAACACGCCACGTTCGCCGGAAAAAATTCAAATATTTGAAATAACTGATGAAAATCAGTCATAATTTGTGAATAGCGCCACCTGAAGTGGAAAGAACGAAACATCGCTAATACTCTCAATTTGGTCAAAACAAAATCTAATCAATACCTACACCATTATTCTAGACATCTTAGGCAAAACATAAAATCACTGCATCAAACATGGGGTCCGGCAAGTTAGTTCCATTGGTTAACAGGATCGAATAGACAATATTCAAATTTAAATTTGTGTGATAAATATTTCACATTCGAACCAAAATTTTCAAAATTATAATAAATAGCATTGCAAATATCTCATTGCACTTCACTTCAATACGCTAGAACACAAATTGTATTGCCATATGTTCTACATACCTTGTTGACACAGATGGAGACGTCTGTTCCTCTCGATTTCTTTCAGAGATTCGATTGTTTTCCTATTCAAAGATGCAATATCAATTGGTGAGTCTGAAGTTACCTTACTTATTCGGTCAATATCATCTTGACTAGGAAATTTTCTTTCTAAAAAGGAGGAATAAAGAGAATCATTCTACAGAAGTAATAGTAATGTTTTTCTTACCGATCCCAGCCTCCAATATCATTTTATCTTGCATCAACTTATCATTGAATGAATGTGACATGATGAAACCTTGTTCAGATGGTATGGATGAATTACTAATTATTACGGAACAACTCAAATCTTTGAATAAATTGAAATCGTGTTGGAACAGATCTCTAGACTTTTCACTATCTGTGTCACTAGTCATTTCATGCTCAGATTCCTGATCAGAGAACTCAGCTAATTTGGCATCAACATCTTTCAGTCTATTTCTTACTTCCTCTAACCTAACTAAACAATTTATTTTTTGGCTTTCCAATGATTTGTACTCTTTGTTATTAGCGTTTGCTGCATCTAAACTTTGTTGTATCAACTCATGTATTTGCTTCTGTAACTTTTCTATGCGGTGGCTCAAATCTACTATTTCCCTTTGAATTTCTTCTCTGGTAGCCAACCAATTTGCCTCTTCTTCCAAATGATGAAACTCTAAATCTTCAAAAGATTTTCTCTCACTGTCTAAGATTTCCTGACATTTGAGATAATTTTCAAATACTGTTTCATATTCCCCTGTTGTCTTGTCAGTAGAAGCGAGTTTTTTTTCTACATCTGCCATTTTTTCTTGAGCTGCTTTGAGGCGATCTTGGCATGTATTTTCCTTTTCAGTTTGTTTATTTTGGGCGTCCTTCATAATACTTTCTATCTTTTGAGCTTGTTGAACGAGTTTTTCTTTCTTTGACTCAAGATTCTCTAAATCCAGTATTTTGGATTTATGTTCACCTGATAATAGTGCTCTTTCCATGTCCATCTGTAAAAATTTTTCGTTTTTCAAACTAACAAAATCATATTCTCCAATTAGTTGCCTTTCATGATAAGGCAAAGAGGAATGCTTTGCGAGTTATTTACGGAGCATCCGTATTCGGCTGAACGAAAGATAGGAAGGGTTAGTTGCATTGTGTTAAAATTGACTTAAGTCCGTGAAAGCAATAACATATTTGTGTGTTCTGCACAACCAGCATAAAAGACGAGATAATAGTAATTCTGAAAGTTGACGGAACATTCTTGAAATAAATTTGCCTCAAATTTTACTACTGGAGATCCCCCTACCCCATTACTATGAGAAAAATTTATAGATTTCTAGATACATTTTCATTTACCGAAAAATATAGAAAACGCCTATACCTGCTGATTCTATACCTCCTGATTTTGATGCAGTACTCATTTCTCTTACATACGAGCTGACATTATATATTCCGCTAATCTTAATGTGTTAAGCGTAAGAAAATGCTTCGAGATCGATATTAGCGATTTTGAAAAGGCTAACACTGGTGGTTTGGCCTATAACGAAATTGCCGCTGTGTTAATTGAACTGTTATGGCGGTTATGCGTGTGTCGAGTGAAACTAAATGAAACCCAAGAAAACCAGCTGGTCAATTGGGGCCTAACACATATAGCGACAAGTCCGTTCTGCTAATTTTCATCACATCGCTGAGCTATGGTTCGAAAAAAAATGTAGACCTGCTACTATATCTAGTGTTCGGAATCATTTCATTTAATCTACAATTTTTCTTCGACTACGGACCATTGCTATTAATTTTTGAAATATTTCTAGGAATGACAGCACTGGGAGGAACTACTATAGCTGCCCCTTATATTGTTAATGTTTTAGGAACCACTTCACTGTCTTATCTAGATGGATGTCCACATGCCTTATTAGTGCGAGACAAAGTTCGTCCCTATGCGGCTTTTTCAATTGAGAGTTATCGCGTCAACTGACGGCAGGACAGACCACGGCTTTGTGAAGAGTGATTTGTACCTAATCTTTGATACTATTGCCGGTGAAAAATTCGAAAGTACAGACATTGTGACGAAATTATAGCCCTCGTGTAATTTCAAAACTAAGTAAAAGTCATTATTTCTGTAAGAGGTCGCACTCACGCTTCCACCGTACTAACTGAGGGTCAAATTCAGGCCGAAAGATCAGCTGGAGGACAAAATTCTTGGTTGAAGGATCTGAGGAGTTGGTTCAGATCCACATGGACAGATATATTCGGGGAAGCGAATTCTAGAATATGATCTTCAGGTGGATCCCTTCGTGTGGCGACGGCAGGTTGAGAAGAAAGAAGTGCCATCGAATTATTGAGTAGAGGATATTAATTCCATGAATAATATCGGTTTTGACGCTACCGATTTTTTGAAAATTATTATATTGATTTCAAATGATATGAAACGAGAACTAGAAGAAGCGCCAAAATATCGAATTCCTACTATCGATCTGATAATTTGCAGCAAAAAAACACTGTTTGAAGTTGCTTTATTACCTGAAGTATGATTCGATGCAATCATATGTTGAAGAGAATATCATGAAACTGCCAGCCAAGGCTGTGTCTGCATGCATCAATTCGAATATAAATATTTTCAGTGACTTTTTAACATATTTCTGGAGTTATTTGAAAATTATCGTACCTCTATGTGTAATTCTTCTTCTTGTATTTCTATCTCTGAAATTAGTGTTTTTAAATTCCCCACCGCATCCAAAAGTTTCTTCTTTTCTGTCTTCAAACTATGATACCGTGATCTGCTGGACTTGTTTGTGCGATTCGAATTACTAGATATGTTTGTTGTGCTGTTATTGTTGTTAACTTTCGTATCCTCAGTGTCTTGCATCATATCAACATCATCCAAAGGTAAAATGAATTTGGTAGGTGTAGGTTTTCGTGTGGTATTATCAATGCTGTTGTCCTCATTTGTTTCTTTAGTTTTGTTCAGATTTCCCAATAGATGTTCTTCCTTTTCAAGGATTGAAAACTTGTTTTCAATATTATTGGTTGGGTCCTTTTGGGAACTGAAATTGAATATAAACATTTGAACCAATGGATCAAATAATACTGGAAGATTCAAAAACAAACTAAGTGAATTTTAATGAATTATCAACTCAAATGTACAAAACCAAATTGATAAATTGGATTTGGATTAAAATGTTTCAACTCACATCTCTTTACCGGCATTGACAAAAGTCTTGATTCGAGTCCTTGGTGAAGTGGGGTAGTGACTTGTTGGGGTAGACTGGTACTTAATATTTTCATAATTATTGAAATCATTTTTTCGTTCACCACAAGGAATTTCAGGAGTGAAGTCTATATTTTCATAATTTGAAGTGACGGTTTTTCTGGACAATGGGAAATTCAATGGTGTATTTTCGTACGCATTTTGACTAGATTTTTGAAAATCAAATATGCCAGGCGTTGATGGTGGGGAGCTATAAGGGGATCCAAAAGGGCCCTGGGAAATTTGTTGACGCTTGTCTCTTGGCAGTGAACCATTTGTTTTTATCCTGAAAAAATATTTTTGTGAAATTAATATCTCGAATTGAACTAGTTCCACTCTATAAAAAATTGTTTTATTACAAATTCATGTTTACATCTTCTAATATGAAAAATATTTCTACAGATTACATATACTGAAAAAAATTATTTGATTTTCTCACCTATTGGGCGTGACTGGTTTATTTCTATCATTCTGTGATTGTTTCTCATACTCAGCACACATATTTAGGATCTCCTCCAGCCTAGCCTGTTCTGCTTTTTCTAGTTCCTGTTCTTTAATCCTATCTTGCTGAGCCTTAAATAATAGAGCATATAAATGAAAATCCGCAACATTTGATTCATTGGGTATCAATACACTCTACGCTTTCTGTAGCAATCAACTCATGATCTATTCTGAAAGTGTTATGATCAAACATTTGTCCAACAACTGATAAATATTATCTGTTGGAGATAACAGATAACTCGTTCACAGATTTGACATGAATGCAATAGAATAGATGAGAATTGTGTCAATTCACATATTTTCAATGGATATGAAAGAGTCACCCATAGAAGTCATAACCCAAAGATACTGTTTATAAGGAACGAAAACGTCGCATCCGGTGAATTACCAATGTAAAACGGTCGAACCATATATCTAATTTATTCAAAGTAGTTGACAGGAACTAGGAATAGGGAATGAATTAACAGTTAATTCATTCCCGATTCCTAGTTCCTGTCAACTACTTTAAATATATTAATCAAGGAAGTTATCTATCTATTAACTAGCTGGCCCGGCGAACTTTGTTCCGCCTAAATGATACTTACGGTGGATTTCACAAATCGGAATCACCGGTGATCGGAGATCAATAGCTTGGTTCTCTGATTTTCAAACGGTCGAATCGAGTTGATTCTATATCAAGGTCCGATCACCGATGATTACGCTTTGTGAAACCCGGCATTAAAGTTGCATCAACTAATCATTGCTATTTTTTCAAGCAGGAGATAAATTAGGCAAAATAAAGTTCAAAATATACAAAATTTTAATATTATTGTAATTTACATGAAGAAAATTCTCTTTATTCAAGCGGTACCTAATTGTTGAACATATAACTTTTTAACAAAGAAAATGATGATATGGGATCATCTGCTGAGAAGGCAGCTACCTATATAATTCAAAGAAATAAGACACAAATCATTTGCGACGAAAACTGCAGTCGGTGCGATTCTCAGTTGACGTTGGACCATTCGGTCTGGTAGGGTGAACAGTATCGGATACCTAGTTCGTATTCACATTTCATTTGTCATTATTTATAATGGCAAATGATTTGTGTCTTATTTCTTCGAAATATAACTTTTTGTTTTTAATGTTTTGAAAATCAGTCATGATAAATTAGGCAAAATCTACAAAATTTTCGTAACATTGTTCTTCTCACGAAAAGAATTCCCTTTATTCAAGCGGTATCTAATTATTGTTTTTATTTATTTATTTGACGGCATCGACTGCTGTGGTCATTAGCCGGATATCGGTTTTCTCACTTCAGGTGAATGCGAATCTTACATCCGAGTTTTGCCATGTAAGGGGAATAATGCTCCCGCAGAACAAGTAATCCCTTCCAATAAAGAAACACACATATACACACAAACATAAGACATACACATACAACATCCATAATCCATACTAAACAAAAATAAAATGATTAAATAGATAAATAGGCGAATAGACAAACAGATAATAAATAGATAAACAGATAGAATAAATAGATTAAATAAATGGATAAAATAAATAGATCACTATTTGTTGACATCGCCATCTAACGGGGAGAATATCATATAAAGTACCTACGAATAAGCTGTAGCGCAACTGTAACTGTAGCGACACCTAGTGGCCTTACTCAAAAGAAGGAAAAGCATTTCCTGTATAAGTGAAATTTTCATCGATTTCTTCAAAGTTTTATTGTATTTTATAATAACCAGACCGTAGACGAATCCATATAATCAAGTTTCATAACAATCAGTCCATCCGATCTCGAGTTATAAATGGTGTAACCAACATCTTTCTTTTAAATACAGGGTTATCATAATAATCCGTGCATTAGACGTTTCTCGGTTTCTATGAGGAAAAGATTCCTGAAATTTGGCACACGGCCGTTTTTCAAAGGGGGAAATCATGCTAAAATATTTTCATCGAAATCGCACTTCCGGTTATACCGGAAGTGACCATCAGCTTTGGTATTTCAAATGGAACCACCTATTTTTCTAACCAGAAATGGATTCCTTCTTCAATTTTGCACATTTTTTATCTGAAACATTTTTACGTTGTTGTCATGGTTACGAAGATATAAGGACTTCTATGAGAAAATGGTCAGTTGCAGAGGTCCGCGAAACGTATCATAGCATGCATGCTAATCCATAATAAAAAACAAATGAAGGATTTTTCGATAATTCAATAATTTTGCCTCGTATTGCATGGCTATCGAATCATGTTGTTCTATTGGAACTGTCACAATAAATTCATATTTCTGAGAAATTTAAAACTGCAATAACTTCATTTTTTCAAATGGAATGCCCATATTTTTTGTACAGAAAATATAATTTCAAACATTTTTCCAAGGGTTCCTTAGGAGGTCCATCTTCAATCGTTTTATGTACAAAAAATATGGGCATGCCATTTGAAAAAATGAAGTTATTGCAGTTTGAAATTTCTCAGAAATATGAATTTATTGTGACAGTTCCAATAGAACAACATGATTCGATAGCCATGCAATACGAGGCAAAATTATTGAATTTTCGTAAGATCCTTCATTTGTTTCATTAATATGGATAGCATGCATGCTATGATACGTTTCGCGGACCTCTGCAACTGGCCATTTTCTCAGAAGTCCTTATATCTTCGTAACCATGACAACAACGTAAAAATGTTTCAGATAAAAAAATGTGTGAAATTCAAGAAGGAATCCATTTCTGGTTAGAAAAATAGGTGGTTCCATTTGAAATACCAAAGCTGATAGTCACTTCCGGTATAACCGGAAGTGCGATTTTGGTGAAAATATTTTAGCACGATTTCCCCCTTTGAAAAACGGCCGTGTGCCAAATTTCAGAAATCTTTTCCTCATAGAAGCCGAGAAACGTATAATGCACGGATTATTATGATAACCCTGCATATAGATGTCATATATCTAATATACCCAAAGGGGTGGGATATACCATTATCTCCATGAATATACCAATATGGCTCATACGCTCACACGAGTCTTAAGTTGAAATTAGTTGGGTTGTATGAATTTCTCAACTAGAAATTGCGGGAGAAGTAGAGGATATTTATAATCCGAGAAACTGAAAAAAGATAATAATAATAAGAAACTTTATTTTGAATGATCTCCACATATAACATCAAGAGTTTTGAGCTACACCTAAAACATCAAACAAAATAGCGTGAAATATCACATCTTCGTTAACAATTTGTATTTCTTACACACAAAAAATCATTTTTACCCAGAAAACCAAAAATTCACATGTTGAAAAACTCCTTTAAGTTGTAAGGTTCTCTATTTATTAAGAGTATTTTAACCCTTTTAATAAATTGCTTGGGAACAGATATCAAGGAAGATACTATGCCCCTAAAATACTTTCAGTTGACTTCACGAATTAACCATGATATGGCAGACTTCAAGAAAACGAATTACAATATCACAAGAAATTGTTAGGTTAAGATCGAAAATGTTCACATGCTGTGAAGAAAGACATCCGTTTCTGTCAGAGTGAGATGGGATGTATAAGCAAAATAAGTAATATCTATTCTTATAATATGATGTATGTGTGGAGACCTGCATCAGGCGGCGGCAACCCTGCCAAGGATCAAGGTGTTGATGGCGCGTCGATGAGTCAAGATCAGGAATGATTAAAGGTGAATCATGCTGGGTTGGATGCAGAAGATAAATAAGTTAGTCAGTTGTCTGATGCGAACCGTGCGATAAAGAAGTCTGAATTGTATCTGTTTATATAGTAAAGTAAATTGTATGAGTTATAAATAAATAAGAACTTATTGAAATTGTGTTATTCATTTAGTGGAGTACCACAAGTGGCGACGAGGATTGTGAATCTACATTATAACCTCAGGTACTTAAGCAATTTGATATATTAAATGAAAGGACGAATAAAGATGAAATTTTCAATACTACACTGTGACATCAGTTTTCGATGCAACATATTCATAATATATAACAAAGTTAGGCTGTGAGCCAGTAAAAAAAAATAATGAAGGGCTGTGAGCACCAATATGTGCTGTGAGCACAAATAAAAGGAGTGCTGTGAGCACAAATAAAAGGAGGGCTGTGAGCACCAACAAAAAAAAATTGCGAAGGGCTGTGAGCACCAACAAAAAAAAATTGAGAAGGGCTGTGAGCACCTGATAGTATGCGATAGTATGCTCGAAAGTTGTATTGTGAAGACAACATTCACGACTCAGTGCTGTATTGAAAATCTTATCATTATATACTTATGTATGTTTATATAAGCGATTATATGTGGAATAAATGAGATTTGAATTATTGAGTAAGCTTGAGCTCCTAAAAGCTCAGGATTTCTTTCCTATAAAACAACCAGGAAACTCATTTCTCTTTCAGATATAATCAATTGAGATTGAAACATTCCTAAAAAAAAGGGGTTTCTTTATTTTCAGCTTATTACAATGGAATCGGGAATTAAACCGTTTCTATGTGAAACACTCGATAAGGCCGTCCTCAGAACAGAATGGGAGAAATGGCTCAGAGCATTGGAGTTATATCTTGCTTCAGAGGATATAGACAATCCGCAAAAGAAGAGGAATAAATTATTGCATTTAGGTGGTCCACAATTACAGGAAGTGGCCTATAACTTACCAGATGCTATTGAGCCGTATGATGCTCAGGAGAATAATAATGTTTTCAAAACATTAGTAGATAAATTATCAGGATATTTTTCACCTAAGCAAAATTCTACATTCGAACGTCATGTATTCAGAAGCATAAAGAAGGAAGAAGGAGAAAACTTCAATAAGTTTCTGCTGAAAATCAGACAGCAATCAAAACGATGTTACTTCGGTAGTAGCGTATCGGAAGCTACCGAAATTAATATGAAGGACAAAATAATTGACAGTTGGGCTACATCAGATGTGAAGAAAAGGCTTCTGGAGAAAGAGCGGTCTCTTGAAGAAATTATTGAAATATGTCAAGTATATGAACATACAGCAAATCAATCAACAGTGATGAATGCAACAACGGATGTGCCGAGCACCTCATCTATGCACGTGAATAAAATTTGGGCAAAGAATATCAAGCCAACCAATTCCTGTCCTAGATGCGGAAAACTTAATCATAACGGAAATATAAAATTATGCCCTGCCAAAGATGCCAAATGTCGAAAATGTGGATTCCAAGGACATTTTGCGCTATGCTGCAGAACGCGTGAAGCAACAAAAAGGGCGTTTATGTCTTCATCCAATCGAAGTGGCAAACGCTTTAAATCTGGTGTGAATTTTATCGATGCCGAAGGATCTGGAACTGAATCACAACGAAATACCACCAATGATTTCGACTGCTTCAAATTAAACCTCAAGGCTCGAACTTCAGACGATGCGACCGATGACTTGATAAAATGTATGGTTGGAGGAGTGAAACTAACATTGCTGATTGATTCTGGGCCCAAGGCGAATGTAATAAAAGATACAGATTGGAAAATAATATCTGAAATGAAAGCAATAATTTGGGATGTTGTAACAAACCCAACTGAATCACTAAAATCTTACGGATCTGAGAAACCACTCGAAATCAAATATAAATTCACCACCACTATTAGCGTATCATCAGGTGGGGAAGAAGTTATTACCAATTTTTATGTGGTATCTAATGGAGATATTTCTATTCTGGGAAAAGAAACTGCCAAGAAATTGGGAATACTTAAGCTGGGAATAAGTATAAATATGGTAGACAAACTTATTCCATTTCCGAAAATAAAGAATGTCTTGGTAAAACTGAGCATCGATCCATCCATAAAAGCAGTACAGCAGCCAGTAAGGAAAGTACCTATAGCACTTGAAACTCAAGTTACAGATAAACTGAACGAAGCTTTGCAAAGAGATATAATAGAGGAAGTACAGTCGACTCTCGATAATTTGACACTCGATAAATTGAATCTCTCGATAATTTGAAGTTCTTTCCAGGTCCCTTGAATAACACTTGATAAATTGAAAAAAATCAACGTGTTCTGGCCCCCTCGATAATTTGAAGTTGTAGCTCTGGCATCTTGCTCATTAACACTCTATAATTTGAAGTCAGAACACCCAAACACTCTATAATTTGAAGTCCCCCCCCCCCTTCCGTGATCCGTTTCATCTTGCACTGACTTGTCCTAATCGAGTTTGCGCAGTCTTCCTTAGAATTGCGTTGAACTAAAACCGGTTTTTCGAATCTTCGGAACAAAAATGAGTGGACGAAAGAATAAGTGCCTTTCAATTGATGAGAAAAGACGTGTTATCGAAGCAGTCGAAAATGGAACATTGAAAAAAGATGTTGCGAAACAGTTCGATATTTTACCATCTACGTTGTCCATGATTTTAAAGAATAAGGAACGACTCACCGGAAGTGTCTCAAGTGTAGGAAGAAAAAGGCTTCGCCAAGCAGAATTTCCTCGTCTGGAGGAGTCGTTACTTCAGTGGTTTCGTCAGTGTAGGGAAAACAATGTTCCCATTGGCGGTTTCATTTTAAAGGAAAAAGCCAAATCTTTCGCTCAGGCTCTCGGAATTGAAGAATTTGCAGCAAGTGAGGGCTGGCTCTCAAATTTCAAAAACCGGCACGCCATCACGTTTAAAAAAATCTGCGGGGAAAGCGCTAGTGTGGACAGCTCCCTTTGTTCCGAATGGATTGATAAACTAAATCAATTTTTGAACGGATATGAACCAAGGAACATATTCAACGTAGACGAGACGGGTCTTTTTTATAAATGTCTTCCTGATCGCACTCTGACCTTCAAAGACGAAAAGTGTCATGGTGGTAAACTAAGCAAGGATAGAATAACTGTACTTCTAGCCTGTAATATGGACGGATCTGAAAAATTGAAACCTCTTATCGTCGGAAAATCAGCGAAACCACGCTGCTTCAAAGGAATAAAATCTCTCCCAACAACTTATCGTTCGAACAAAAAATCATGGATGACGACAGAGTTGTTCAATGAATGGCTGACCTCGGTTAACAGTGACATGAAAAAGGAAAAACGCAAAATATTATTGTTTTTGGACAACTGCACTGTACATAATAATCCACCACCATTAGACCACATCAAATTGACCTTCTTTCCTCCCAACACGACATCAAAATTACAACCATTAGACCAAGGCATTATTCATAATTTTAAAACTCTTTACCGCAGAGAAATTGTTTCACTTGTTCTAGACAGCATTGAAAAGCGTGAAACGGTGAACATTACAGTTTTGACTGCCATAAACAAAATTGATAAGGCCTGGCGAAATGTCCACCCTACTACCCTTCATAACTGCTTCAGAAAGTGTGGATTTGTAAAGCGAGGAGAAAACGTTGAACAGCCATCACAGTCGTCCGAAGTTATGAATTCTCTTCCGTCAGACTCAGAATGGAGCCTCCTACCTAACTGTGAAGAGTTAACATTTGAGGATTATGTTCAAGTTGATGAAGATATAGATGTCCACGGTATCCTAACCGATGCTGAACTTTTGGCCTGTCAAGATGAGGAAGAGGAAGAAACAGATGAAGAGCAACCACCAACTCTGGTCACATTGAGCGAGGCAAGATCTTCTCTGAGCACTCTACGCTCCTACGCCCTCAGGGCGGAAACAAACGATGATTTTTTCTCGGCTCTCAATACTATAGAAAACTCGCTGGACAATGCTAGATGGAAGTCACTAACTCAGAAGAAAATTACGGACTTCTTTTCAAAATGAAAGTTAACCCGGCCATGTTTCATATGTGTGTAATCATATATAAAGAATATAAAGATCATGCATGTAGAGCAAACATATCCAATATCTTTATTACATATGTACTTCTAATCACACTCTTGTTTATTTGAATTTCATCCTCACTCCCTCTTGTTTATTTGAACTCTTAATATTTTGAACTCTCGGTAATTTGAACTTTTTCGTTGGTCCCTTGAGTTTCAAATTATCGAGAGTCGACTGTAGATGGTCCTAGCGAATGGATATCACCCATCGTCATTATCTTCAAGCCCAACGGAGACATTCGAATCTGTGTTGACATGCGCAGAGCAAACGAGGCCATCCAGAGAGAAAACTACCCGTTACCAACATTCGATTCCTTCTTGACCAGACTTAAAAACGCAGCATATTTCTCAAGGTTAGATTTAGTGAGTGCCTACCACCAACTCGAATTACATCCGGAGAGTCGTCCTATCACAACTTTTATTACGCATAGAGGCATGTTTCGTTACAAACGTTTGATGTTTGGTGTTAATTCGGCACCAGAAATATTTCAAAAAACCTTTGAAAGAATTTTAGCCTCATGTAGGAACTGCTTCAATTATCTGGACGACATAATAATATTTGGTTCTTTCGAAGCAGAACATGATAAATGTCTTCAAGAAGTTATGGAAACCCTAGAACAACATAACGTTTCACTCAATAAAACAAAGTGTGTATTCAAAGTACGAGAACTTGAATTTTTGGGTCATAAAATATCTTATAAAGGAATAGATGCTGATGAAAAGAAAATAAAAGCTCTTAGGAACTTCCGAGCACCGGAAAATAAAGAAGAAGTGCGTAGTTTCTAGGCCTTGTTACATATCTAGGCAAGTTCCTACCGGATTTGGGATCAACAACAGAACCACTACGTCAGTTGACAAAAATGAATGAAAAATTTGTATGGACAGAAAAGCATCAAAAGCATTTCAATAAACTCAAAAGCTACCTAGCAAAACTTCCCACATTAGCATTCTTCGATCCTCAGAAGCGAACTAGACTGATAGCGCACGCAAGCCCTGTGGCCCTTGGAGCCGTTTTGTTACAATTCGATGAGAAAAATGATCCCAGGGTAATTTCTTTCGCTTGCAAAAGTCTGTCGGAAGTGGAAAGACGTTACTCACAAACAGAAAAAGAAAGTTTAGCTCTAGTATGGGGAGTTGAACGGTTCTACATTTACTTGGCTGGACTGGAGTTTGAGCTGGTTACCGACCACAAACCTCTCGAAACCATATTCAAGCCAACGTCGAAACCACCAGCACGTATCGAAAGATGGTTACTGCGGTTACAAACATTCAAGTTCAAGGTAATATACCAACCAGGCAAGAGCAATATTGCAGATTCATTTTCAAGATTATGTCAAATTGAAAAAAAACCGTCGTTCGATACTGGAACAGAACCGCATATATTTTCTATTTTGGAAAGAACTGCACCTAAGGCGCTTCAAATATCGAAAGTTATTTCAGCTAGTAGAGCAGACACAGAAATAGTAGAAGCGATAGAAAAAATTAGTAATGATTCATGGTCTTCAACTGACAAAAATATATATGCACCTTTTAAGTCGGAGTTGACTAGAATGGATAGTGTATTACTAAGAGGAAATCGTCTCGTGATTCCACAATCATTGAGAAACCTTGTACTAGAGCTGGCACACGAGGGTCATCCTGGAGAAACGGTTATGAAGAGACGTTTACGTTCGAAAGTTTGGTGGCCTTTGATGGATCGAGAAACAGAGAAATTTGTCAAACACGGTCGTGACTGCCTTCTGGTATCTCAACCCAACAAACCACCACCAATGTCAAGACACAAATTCCCTGAGCAGCCATGGGAATGCATCGCTTTAGATTTAATGGGGCCTTTGCCAAATGGATATATGGTGCTGGTTATTATCGACTATTATTCGAGATATCAAGAAATAATATTTCTGAAATCTACTACATCATGTGTGATAATAGAGCAACTTACTGAAATATTTTGCAGATTAGGGATTCCCAAAAGTATCAGAGCTGATAACGGTCGTCAATTCGTTAGTCAAGAATTCGTCGAATTTTGTAACACCCATAATATTAAGCTGATTCGTACACCACCTTATTGGCCTCAAGCAAATGGAGAGGTAGAGAATGCTAATAGATCGATCCTGAAAAGATTGCCTATGCCAATAAAAGGGATTATCAAAAGGAAATCAGGAATTATTTATTAATGTATAACGTGACACCTCATGGTACAACGGGAAAATCTCCATCACAGCTACTTTTCAACAGAGAGATCCGAGACAAAATCCCATCTATTTCGGATTTGATCAATCAGGAAGGAGACCTAGAGGCAAGAGACAATGATCTGATAAGAAAACAAAAAGGAAAAGAAAGAGAGGATAAGGCGAGGGGATCAAAGCCATGTGATATTCAGCCAGGTGATAAGGTATTAGTTAAAAACATGACGGTTGCAAATAAATTAGAAAACAGATATCACAATGAAGACTTCATTGTGCAACAGAGAAAAGGAAACGAAGTTACGTTGATGAACAAAGATGGTATTATATATAAGAGACACACTACACACGTAAAAAAAATACCATTACCAGATAAAGACTATGGTTCTATTAACAACAACTCAGAAACCCAGAGCCCAGAAAGTATGCCAAAAAAGATACTTCCTCTGAGGCTAGAAAAAAAGGAAGGGATGTGGAGACCTGCATCAGGCGGCGGCAACCCTGCCAAGGATCAAGGTGTTGATGGCGCGTCGATGAGTCAAGATCAGGAATGATTAAAGGTGAATCATGCTGGGTTGGATGCAGAAGATAAATAAGTTAGTCAGTTGTCTGATGCGAACCGTGCGATAAAGAAGTCTGAATTGTATCTGTTTATATAGTAAAGTAAATTGTATGAGTTATAAATAAATAAGAACTTATTGAAATTGTGTTATTCATTTAGTGGAGTACCACAGTATGCATTACTGATATTATCGCCGGAAGCGCAATGGGTAAACACGACCGTGTCAGACAGCGAAAAAGTTAGTAAGAAATTGTGGAAAAAGTAGGATTCAAATTATTTAAGGAAAGGAAAACGGCTGAGGGCCGGTATTATAAAGGGCAACCGAGGGTTCAACTTTTGCGTCAATAACCAAATTACTGACTGAAAATACGGAATCTGGTAACTGGCGCACGGTTCAACTGTCGTTTCTCCTTTTATAAAACCGGCCCTGAATGAAGTGAAATTGCGAGAAACACGTATTCAAGATCTAAATTATCTAGGTAAATACAGGGTCTTTCACGAGGAACCTCACCCATATTTATACGGGAAACTACTGAACGTATTTTCATGAAATTCAGCACTTATAAGTATTTCACGATGCTGATGAAATCTAAAATATTTTCAAGGCATGAGCACCTCCGGTTTTTCTGGAAATGACGTCAACTTCCGTTTTTCAAATTAGAACACCATTTTTTTATTGCAGAAATAGATTCCTTAGAAAATTTCAAGTTATTTTGATGTAACATTTTTTAGTTTTGGTTGGAAAATTCTCTCTGAGCGGGAAAATTCGAAAAAAAAATCGAAAATAGAGCTCCGCTGAAACAAGAATAACTTCGAGGTTTTTGGATGGAAAATTTTCATTCTTGGGATTTTTCAAGATGTAAGATTGATGTATCCACTTTAAAAATCGAAATCGCGATCCATGATACAGGGGGTGAAAAAATCGCTTTCAAAGTTAGGGATGACAAAATCGTGAAATATCAATTTTTTCAAATTAGAACCCCATTTTTTTATGGCAGATATTGAATCTACGTTAAAAAATAATGTGAGTGTATGCATCACACCCTTGCCCTAAAGTGGATATTTTCTGAGTTATTCACAAAAACCTGTTTTTCGTCTTGAATTTTCAGCTATTTCTTTTCCCTTCACGCCAAAAAAATGAGATTTTCAGGAACTGTTACTTAAACCATGTTTTAGATTTTACTACCCTAATATGCAAGAGAAAAAAGTTACAGGTTGTTCCTAAATAGATGGCGAATTTGGATTCGAATTTGTATTACCTCAATTACACTCAGCCACTTCCACTGCTACTCGCGCTGCCAGAAATATTTCCCGGAATACTTCTGCGGCAGTATGGAAAGGCAGCGAGTATTTACACTCAGCTCAAACATTTCTCTCGCGATCAAGTTTTGGCAATGGCGGACGACGAAATTGCACCTGATGCTGACATCAGAAGAGATCTGAATGTCGCCCTAAGTGACTTTTTTCCCACTTTAATTCCTCAATTCTAAACATCCTTCCAACCATCGTGCACTTTGTGCTTAAGTTTATGGTTTTCATCAGAAGAATCCCATATCACTCTTTCACTCTCAAGGTATTCTAGAAATGATATTATTTTTTCATTGCTCCACTCCGTTGACATTTTTCGCAACAATTAACGATTTCAATCAATTGATACGACAACGTGCGCAACGCAGGCACGACAGTAACTGGGCTGAATGTGATCACTTCATGCCACTTGCGCTGCCGGTCCTTTGACTGCCGCACGAAAAACCGCTAATTTAGGGAGTGACCGGCAACGCGAGTAGCAGCACGAGTGGCAGTAGAAGTGAGGTGATTACATTCTCACCATGCTCATTTCCCTGCTCACTTCCCTGCTCCATGCCGTGGAAGTGGGCTGAGTGTAATTGACGGGTATCGGAAACCTCTTTATTTCAACTAATCGGCCATCGCCCATCGGTTTTCTCTCCAGTGATAAATAAATAATTCCTTATGAACCATATGCAAAAACTCACCATGTTTTACATTCTTTTTTTTTAATGATAGATATCATTAATTACATCTGCCAAATTCCTCTTTATTCAGTAGCATGTAATTAATGATATCTATCATTAAAAAAAAAGAATGTAAAACATGGTAAGTTTTTGCATATGGTTCATAAGGAATTATTTATTTATCACTGGAGAGAAAACCGATGGCCGATTAGTTGAAATAAAGAGGTTTCCGATACAAATTCGAATCCAAATTCGCCATCTATTTAGGAACAACCTGTAACTTTTTTCTCTTGCATATTAGGGTAGTAAAATCTAAAACATGGTTTAAGTAACAGTTCCTGAAAATCTCATTTTTTTGGCGTGAAGGGAAAAGAAATAGCTGAAAATTCAAGACGAAAAACAGGTTTTTGTGAATAACTCAGAAAATATCCACTTTAGGGCAAGGGTGTGATGCATACACTCACATTATTTTTTAACGTAGATTCAATATCTGCCATAAAAAAATGGGGTTCTAATTTGAAAAAATTGATTTTTCACGATTTTGTCCTCCCTAACTTTGAAAGCGATTTTTTCACCCCCTGTATCATGAATCGCGATTTCGATTTTTAAAGTGGATACATCAATCTTACATCTTGAAAAATCCCAAGAATGAAAATTTTCCATCCAAAAACCTCGAAGTTATTCTTGTTTCAGCGGAGCTCTATTTTCGATTTTTTTTTCGAATTTTCCCGCTCAGAGAGAATTTTCCAACCAAAATTAAAAAATGTTACATCAAAATAACTTGAAATTTTCTAAGGAATCTATTTCTGCAATAAAAAAATGGTGTTCTAATTTGAAAAACGGAAGTTGACGTCATTTCCGGAAAAACCGGAGGTGCTCATGCCTTGAAAATATTTTAGATTTCATCAGCATCGTGAAATACTTATAAGTGCTGAATTTCATGAAAGTACGTTCAGTAGTTTCCCGTATAAATATGGGTGAGGTTCCTCGTGAAAGACCCTGTATATCAGAGGATATAATAACAATAAAAAATCAGGAAGGCATTCTGTAACTGACGAGCCAGCGGTTGAAGCGGGCTGGGTCCAGAACTGGCAGAACCGATCATCCGACGCACTGTGGTTATTGGAATAAGAACGCGCCAACTGTACTGAAGATCACAAATGAGCGGAGTAGAGAAGAAAAGACATAGTGAGGAATACGGAGAAGTATTTGCAGATAATAGAAAAATACTTGGATCTCCTGATCTCCTAGTTATAAAGAGCGTGAAAGGGGAGAAAATAATTAATAGCATAGAACCAATGTTCATGAAGATGATGAAACAATTGAAGGTGGAGATAATACTGATGAATTAAAGACTGAGATAAATAATGTGAGGGAAGAAATGAAGGAAAATGAGAAGCAGTGGTAAAGGGAGGAGAAAATTTTGGAGGAAATAAATAAAGAACTCGAAGATATAGCTAAAATGTTTGAGAATATGGGGAAAAAGAACATTGACATTTTCAGGGAAATTTGTCATAAGGCATGGTCTGCGAAGAAGATACCAGAGGATTGGAAAATGGTATTGGTTGTACCAATATTTAAGAATGGTGATAAGAAAGAGTGCAACAACTATAGGGGAATAAATCTAATGAGTACTACAGCCCTGAATGTATTTGAAGGTATTCTGGAAAAAATACTTAGAAAGTGCATCGAGCACTCTTTAGAACCAGTTCAGAGTGGATTCATGAAACGCAGAGGTGTACAAGATCATGTATTTTCGATCGAAAAGATTATACAGAAATTGAAGAAAACTGTTAAAAATAGGCTATGAATGCTTTCTATAAAGTGAAGAGAGAAAAAATAGTGGAGATACGTTGAAATAATGCTATCCAAATTGGCGACCGAGAAGAAAAAATTACAACATTGCTGGTTTTCCGCCATTTTGAATTTTTTTTCTGATTTCTACACCACGATTGAATTGAGCACTGAAAAATACCAAGATTTGACAAGAAACTGTTGTTTAAAATGTCACGCATAACTTGCCACAGTTATTGCTCAAAGCTGACATTGAACAAATTGTATTTCATAGAAAGAAATGCATATCTCCAAAAGGAATCGTTGTGACAACACATCAAGAGTATATCAGATAAATCGCGTTCATTGATATAAATATCAACAACCGCCATATGGATCCGACACGAACTTGCCGAAATCTTCATCCAGGGAACTAGTGGAAGTTCCAACCTCATCGAAGTGGGTAGAAGTCGACCTAGGTTTCGATCTTGTTCTGATCTCTCCAGGACAACATAACCCTACTACGATGAAAATTGGAGTGGAACTGTATTTCGCATATGTCATGAGTCAAAAATGACTTTCTCGATGTCATCTACACGGCAATATATGTTTGTGCGGTTTGGAACCAAACTCGGGTTGAATGAGAGTATAAGCATTAGTTTCGAATGGAATATGGATGACATATCCTGCTGAAATTAGAATTAAGTTTAATCATGAAGACTTCATCAGTGACTCCAACCTCACCGTTTATGACAATTTGGACAAAATGATAACGCTCTTCACCGTATAGCTCGTTGAAATGCTAGACGAAGCCGCAGGTCGAGTATCTCACAAATATCGTAACTTTTACCTACGATTTTCCAAACAATACAAATGCTCATGGAAAAATTTGTAATTTTCGGATTATATTACCGTATTTTTAGTGTTTATAATTTTCTGATAGACTAAAGGCGGCTTCCAACGGCCAGGAAATTTCCTGATCTTTGAAAGCCGATGTAAGACATATTGACAAGGAATTTGAAGTTCTATCAGAATTTCGAAAAAAAAAATCGGCAGAATTTTTCATGCTTGATGAATTCTTCTGCGAAAGTCTCAAACTTGTTGGGATTATAGAACAGAGGTGGAGTAATTGAAAAGTGTGCCATGATGTGGCCCTTAACCGCCTCCGAATGAATTCGATAATTAACATATATCGTAAATAGAAGTACTTTGTTGTATTCGAATATGAAAAATTGAACAGGTACTACTGATGGCGTTTGTTGCTTTATAATTATTTTCTCTTAGTTGAAGTACTATTTTTCCGAAGATTTCAGCATAATGTGGCAATATTTGAGTCTGGCCATGACGGTAGAGTTGGAATAGGGACGAAATGCACCCTGAACTCGTGACAAAACAATAGGAGACAGAGCAATGACAAAACCATTGCACTTCGGTAATTTGAGATCTTGAAAACTACTCATTAGTGATAAAGTAATCTGCATCTTAAATTGTTTTCTAATTACCTGGTTTCTTTTGATTTCTGCTTCCTTTTTTCTTTCATGTAATTCGTCTGTGTTGTCATATATAATACTACCATTTATCAGTTGATCCAGTGAGTTGCTTCGTCTATGAATTGCCTTTAAATTTTTATGTACAGGACTTGGAGTGACACTGCGATTGTATGGTCCTGGATTTCTATCGTATCCTGGAGATGGAATTATCACTTTTTGGGTGTTGATATTTTTGCTGCCACTGGAGGTTTTGTTGAAATTTTCGCTACCTTCGTCCAAATTGATATTTTGCTGTTTGATACCGTTTTCGTAAATTATGACTCTGTAATAATAGAGGGATGGAGATTATTCTAAAAGGATTCCATTTAAGAATAGGCTCCGTTATATGAATAACATGGCCGAAATAAATATTTTCCAAAATTCACTTTGAAATATATTGATGTATATCTAAATGCTCGAGCAAGATTGGGAAGATTCTCGACCTATAGGTAATCAATGTGCTGAATAGCGAACAAAAGGGTTTCTCTCACTCTTGATTTTTAGGGATTTTGTCGATATTGCCATATTTCCAAGAAAATGGAGTTGCATGCAATTTTTAATGGGTTAATTGCATTCAGAAACGCTTTCATCCGTACTTAGATCATTTATAAATGTATCATAGTGGTCGTTGACGTTATCATCTCGGATCGGCCGCATACTCTGTAAAAGAATTGATCGTCTTTTGAACATATGCAAAATTTTAAATAAGGATACGAGCTTAGCAAAATCTATTTTATATGGCAGCTATCTACGCTCTTACTCCGCCTAGGGTAACTACGATGTTACAATCACTTATAAAGACTATGTATGGGTAGAGATCCCGCACTAAGTCACTTCATTGATACCTCAAGTCATACCCAAGATATCTTTCAGACCGATCAACTCACCTGTTGTTAATACTTTTGGTATCATTCAACTCGACATTAACATATTGCGGCGACTTTTTCCCGAACAACGGCCAGTCTCTAACTTTAACCTTCTGTTTTTCGTTGTGATTCAGCTCCGAATAATTCAAGGCGCTCTGTGGTAGATTTTTGGCCAAGTTATGTAGATCCGGAGGAGATTTACCGAGTACATCTTTGGCAGGGGTATTTACCGTCACGGCGCTCGAGGTAAACACCTTTGGCGAGATGGATTTCTTCAAGTTTTGAGCTGCCAGATATTCGAACTTGGACACTTTGGTCATGATGCTCGAGGGTACCTCTTCGCTGCCGCTGTCTGAGAAGGATTCCCTGGGACTCTTTTTCGGGACGGCGGGAGGTTTCTTGAGGAATTTGACGCTATGAATTTGGCTTTCTTGTTCGAAACTTATGGACGGCATTGAGATTCTCGGGTTTGGTAGTACGGACTTCATTAATTTCGCTTCGGCTGGATGGTTGAACCTCATGTAGTTCGACCTTCCTATTGTCAGCATAGCACCTGCAACGAAATGGAATAATATGAATGTTGCGATTATAATATAAATACAATTTGGGTCAAGTGCTAGAAAAATATAATTTTACATTTAAACTGAGGATTTGTCCCATAGCTTGTGCGAGTTAGGAGAATCAAATGTGTTAATTTTTTACTGTGCCCTTTAGCCAGCTTAGGCACAGCACTGGTAATTTTTGACTAAACACTAAACAATGAAATGGTGGCCAACTACCGTCTGACGAGAACATTTCTTTCCTTGCCTCGGGAATGAACTGGGGCATTCCGGTTCCGAGACAAACGCCCTATACTAAATTTAGTATACTCCAATGAAGAGTTCAAAAGATGTTGATTTTTCAAGGTACGTTCGAGGACTAAATGATTGGTTCGGTTTGTAAATGGGCAAAATTAGTCTTCCAATGATTTCGGATATATGTATTGATTTTTTAAAAATTATTTTGCCAATATTATGATAACTGCATATCCGATCGGAATGATCGGATTGAAATTATTTAATAGAATGAACTATAGTAAGTTCTTATTGTATACTTACTATATACATATAATTTTGTGAAAATCGTGTGATCAAAAGAAAATAAATTATTTTTCAAATGACTACATTGTTTACAAAGTATGTCCCATATTTGAACCGCTCTTTTTTGAGATATTTCACATTCTTTAAAACGATTACTTTGTGAAAAATGTAGACATTTGAAACAAATTTCATGACACAGAAAAATACAGGGTGTTCCATTTGAAAAAATCAAGTTATCGCATATTCAATTTGAGTAAATGAGTAAATTTATATTAGACACTCTGTATAAAAAAAAACTTCAGATGTTAACCGAATGATGAAGCTGATACCTTAAGCTAACCGCTGTAAAAATTTCGTTCATCTAGATTGAACACAGCGGTTGCTATAAGAATTTGATGAACCCCTTTAAACACTAAAAATATCCTAAAAATACTAATTATGTGGCAACGCCCTGATGAAGGTTGAAAAATGAGGTATAAGTGTAACTGTGTAAAGCTCATCTAGTCCTCGAAAGAATTATGCCATGAAATACAGGGTGTTTCATTAGAAAAACTACATATTTTACCGTAACTTTTTTCTGACGCTGTATATGTAAAATTCCTTTTAGTTTGTAGATTTTTGTCAACCTTATAACCATACAATATAAGTTTTTTCTACGCGGTATAGTTTAGGCGCTATTTTAGTCGTACACCTTGCTGATGTATCCTGTAATAGAAGATGAAATCAATTTTTTCATATTATTGAAAATTGGAGTCAAACCTGCATTACAATGCCCAAAATGATTCACCGCGCTCTCAATTTCCTTCCGAGAATGTACTCAATGCTTATTTAAACACATACACCTAACAGTAGGAGAGTAGGTACAATTATCGAATAACAATGCACATAATAAACTCCATTTTCCGATAAAACATAGGATTGCACAACTAATAAGTACTGCTCAGTACTGAAGTTCAAAAGCAGCACACACAACAATAGTCAAATACTGAATGAACAGGTAGATCATAGGCATAGGCCATAGGGAACTGCGTTCTATTCGAAAAAGCTTTCGAAATGATTCATAACTTTATTTGGGTTAGGGCAATAAGTTACAGGTGGTCGGAATGCCTTTGGCGCCATCAGGTGAACCAGATGAAATATGAGCATTTCATCAGTATCTGACTGCCACGGTAAATACCTAAATTTGAGGAGAAAACTATGTTGAGAGCGGCCCTGAAACTTATTAGGAACTATTAATGATGGGCAAATGAGAAATCAAGTAACTATACCTGATGCGATGTCATTACATTTGATATGCTTCACTGCCACTAATGAGATATCAAAATAAAGGCCAAAATCCATACGAATATCAATTATCTTCCCACAAAAATTTTATAATTATCAAAAATATAAGTGAAAGTAGATGCTGTATGGGGTAGGTATGTGTATCATCTTTTTTCTCTTAGAAATTTTAAGGATTTTCGATAGTTCTCCAGAAACTATGAGAGGACTTATGCATCATTAATTTAAGTTTAAAATTTCAGACTCGGTATTTTCTTGAATATCTACTGAACTGTACATCTCAAAAATTAAAAAAAAATCTAATTGTTATAGACATGATCAGACATTTCTTTTGATGCGGCATGTATGAAATAATAACTGAACATTCTTTGATTTGAAACGATAATTATGCTTCCCTCATTGAGACCTCAAACTAAACTTCACATAATATTTTCTAAATTTCAATCTCAACTATATATAGAGAAAACTAACTGCAACAGGCAGAATAGAAAAAGACCAAAATCAGGTTAAATCTCTCAAGATTGTCATAAACACTGAAAATCAACCTATTACAGTATAAAGTACTAATCAGTAACAAAATGAGCTCCTCTTCACTATTCGTCCACATGTTCACGAATATGGCATGGAGTCATTGCCCTATCTTCATTTGCCAGATAGCACCACTTAACATCTTGATCGTAAACAATAAGCTGAACTAGAACATCTACACCATTTTGTGGAGAAATTTCGAATGATGAAATTAATGCAATGAAATAAGAAATTGAACACTGACCTTTTCAAATAATTTAGGACTTAGGTAATATCGAAATTTCGGACAAAAACAGTGACGGAAGAAAAACTAGGTATATGCAAGCACAGGGAAATTGAAAGTATTATTTAAATTTTGGATTGATATGAAACAAAACATCTAATTCTCGCTTCGAGTCATACGGATAACATATGTATACAGGGTGTCCGGGAAAATGTGGGAAAAGATGAGAAGTTCCCATAATTTTTTTTCCTAGCGGCCCTCCATACGGAGATACAGCCTCCTAAATGACGTCACTGGAAATCCATTTTACTGGAATAAATCTCAAACTACTTAATATAATTAAAAAAAAAATTGATATGATGAACAGTAGTAAGGACCTCTTACAATACTGCCCTTGAATTTAAATTAGCTCTCTTAGTTTACCAGGGGCGGACTAGGTTGTACATTTTAATGCTTACATTTTCAACACCCTGTATGATAGGAGTTGAAAAAAAAAAGAATTTGGATAGCTTGAACATAAAGCTAAAAAAAGGTACTCTTGTTTATTGTCGATAAAATGAACCGTTTTCTAAAAACAAAATTACAAGATCCTTAACTATGCAGCTTTGGCATAGAAAGGCACGTTAACAAAAATTATTTTTTAGAAATATACTGTCACTAAAGCTTGCAACGATTGAATATGAATACCTACGCTAGTTATAAATAATCTATTAAAAACTTCATAAGAGTAAATTTCTAAAAAATATTTTTTTTTAACGTGTCTTTCTGTGCCAAAACTGCATAGTTAAGAATTTTTGTAATTTTGTTTTTCGAAAACGGTTCATTTTATCGACAATAAACAACAGTACCTTTTTTTAGCTTAATCTTCAAGCTATCCAAATTTGTTTTTTTCTACTCCTTATCATACAGGGTGTTGAAAATGTAAGCATTAAAATGTACAACCTAGTCCGCCCCTAGTAACCTAAAAGAGCTAATTTAAATTTAAGGGCAGTATTTTAAGAGGACCTTACTACTGTTCATCATATCATTTTTTTTAAATTATATCAAGTAGTTTGAGATTTATTCCAGTAAAATGGAGGCCGTATCTCCGTAGAGAGGGCCGCTAGGAAAAAAATTATGGGAACTTGTCATCTTATTTTTTTTATGTTTTATCTGTATTCGAGAGATATCCCACATTTTCCCGGACACCCTGTATAATTCCAAATTCAGACGAAAATATTGCTCTCGCATCAAAATGAGTTTTGCCCAAAATGGTTTTGGTAGAATCTTTAAAACCCGCGTAAATAATACGGTATACATATAATAAAATTGTAACAGGTCCGATGTATGTAAAGAGTGGTCCAAATTTGACACTTTTGATAGGAAACACCAATTTCTAAAGGAGTTAGAGAAAAACTAGCCTACATGCTACGAAATCGATTTTTGTGAGAAAATGAATGCCGAAAACCGCACATTGATATCTTGACTTGTTCGAAAGATACAAGGTGTTTTTCAATTTCGTCCAACCTCGTAACTTGTTTGTTCTTGAATATTTCTTCAGGCACTTCTTTGAAAGGAATCCGATGGTGTTCTTAGTATTTAATTAAAAAATATGGGTTTGGAGCTATAACATAAACTTGTATTTTTCTTATGGACCACCCTATATATTTTTACATATTCGTGTTTGAAATGAAATTCTCTTTTCAAATATATATAATAGTTGCTACTCCTCTTTGAAAACATTCATTTTGTGGCTTTTTTTGAATTATTTCAGATGTATTTTCAAAATCTGGGTTGCCATGCCTGAATACGAAACAAATTACCTTAGCAACTACAGTCTATGCGTACTGTCGAACATTTAATATTAAATGCAGTTTGCTTCACAAGTTGAGTATGAACTGAGTTTTGAACATACTAGAATATTTATCTGCCTATCAAAATGTATGAAAACTACGAAAAATATGATATGCTAAAGTGCATGAAGCCAGCAATCTTTACCTTGACCGATATCCTGAAAGGGGACAACCGTTTCGGGATATGTTCACTAGATTGCAGCAAAACCTAGTTAATTACGGTTCTTTTTTAAAATCAAGGACAAAACTTTACGAAGCCGGGAATAGAGAGTTAGAAGAAATATCGGTTTTGGGGGAAATACAAAACCAACCCAATATTTCACTTCGCAAAATGCAGTTGAATACAGGTATTTATTTATTTATTCATTTACAAGGGATACAAACAGGATATACCCATAAATAGTATTCACAGTGTACACCAATAAGCGAAATAACCATTGACAAACTAATTAATTCAGATTTAAAAAAAAAACAACAAAGAGAAACAACAACAAAAAATTACATTAGAAGAAAGTGTCTTTTGATGAGCAATTTGGTTCAAAATGTCACCATGAAAAATGTCAACAACTTCTTGTAGTTCATAACAGGTGCGGAGCATTCGAATTAAAGGTTGATTTTTCGAAGCATTGGTTCGCCTCAAAGGAATGAGAAAAATTTCGAAAGTTCTGACATTGAATCTTGGAACATTTAGACCAACAGCCTGCAACAAACTCGGCACCTGCAACTCACCACTCACATTTTTTTTTCATAACAAGGAGTTAATTCATTTTACGTTTGTCCTGAAGGGATAAAAGATTGAAATGTTTGCGTGCCAAGCAATAAAAATCTTCATTCTCGCGAACGGTAAAATTTCATCTAATAAACTCAAAAACCTTAGCATTTTGTTTTGGATATGTTCAATTCTATCAATATGAACATTGTAATGAGGACTCCAGATTACACAGGCAAAATTGACCGTACTGAACACATACGCGTTCAAAAACTTCAGCAATGCGAATTCTAAAAAAAAATAAATTCAAACCGTATAGAGTAAGAAAAGTTCACAAGTTACTACCAAATGACCTACAATTCCGGCTCGAAAATGTGAATGTGCTGAAAACCCAAAGTTTGGACGAAATATCATATGGACTGATAAAGCATGCGTTAGCAGCTCTGATGGTATTCTGAATAGATACAATTCCTACAATTTGACTTTGGAAAATCCACATATTATAGTGCAGTCACAAATCAAGGCCGATAGAGTTTCAATGTTTGGGTCGGCATTTTTAGAGGAAGGTTTATCGGTGCCTATATCTATGAGGGTAACCTTACAGCATCGCGATAATTGGAAATATTGCGGGAATTTGTTGAACCAATAAAGGATGATTTGACATTACAACAAATTGGAGAAGTATACTTTCAACAAGACAGGGCACCGTGTCACAACGCACACATCATAACGGCGTTTTTAAACGAAATATTTACGGACAATAATAATTGGCTTGGCAACCGGGGTCATGTTCATTGGGCGGCAAGATCCCCCGATATTACGTCTCTAGATTTTTACCTCTGGGGAAGAATAATGAACCTCACATACGGGGTGTTTTTAAATTGAACGCAAAAATGAGATTCCTTAAGTAAGTTTAAGAAGAAAAGTCCAATGAACATGGGACCGCAAGCGTTTCGTTTTCGAGATACAGGGTGTACTATAGGAATTAGTTGAACGAAAATGATTAAAACAGGTGGATTGGACTGGGTGGATATTAGTCATGGCCCGCCAGATCTACAGACATAAATATTTTGGATTCATTTTATACTATCTGGATTTTTATGACAATTTATATTTTTCTCAGTATTTCGCGAGAAGCGTTCAAAACTTTTTTCTATAGAAAGTGATAGCAGATACGACAAACTAAGAAGAGACCATAAAGTTTAGTATAACAACAAAGCTTTTTTTTACATTTATTCATATCAACAGTTGCGCACAAAAAAAAGTACTGGAGGAAAACAGGTGACAGTGTTCCACCCTGTAGATCTGCTATCGAATTTGCCATGTCACGTGGTGGGAACTCTCAAATGTACTATCTATGCCAAATTTCAGTTGAATATCTTGTGAGGTGTAGATACTATGAGAAAAAAAACAAACTTCAACACTCTGTATCCCGAAAACGAAACGTTTACGACTCCATGATTATGTTTTTTTTCTTACACTTACTTAAGGAATCCCCCCTTTTCGTTTGTACGTTCAATTTAGGAACACCCAGTATAAACGCCATCCTGATTCCCGAGAAGCGTTGGAAGCAGCAGTGCGACATGCCTTTTGTTCAATACCTGCGCGATAGAATAGATTTATGCTGTCAATAATGTTGGGAAGCGAAGTCAATTATAGCCAATTTTTCGCGTGAATCGCGGTTCAAAACTATTTCTAAGTAAACGTCATCAGTTCATGCATCGCCAAAATGCCACAATTTCAAAACTGTAACGTCATCATAGAAATGTCAATTCAATTTATAAATTTAAAAGTTAGAAACACGATACACGCACATAATAATAAAAATATTTAAGATTTTAGGTGTGTTTATTTGTATATTATTATTAAACCTGATATTTTCAAATTGGACCCCAATCAGTTTATGAATGATTCGAATGTTCTCGTTCTGATTAACGACTTGTTGAAAAAAATATATGCAATATTCATATTGGTTGAATCAAGAGGAAATAGCCGTAAAATCCATTTCAAAAATTTGAACATACATTTTCAAAACTAAATAATATTTCAGAATTCTAAAATAAAGGTGTGCACTACTCGAAGTGATTCATTACTTCACAGGTTACAATGCATTCTAAAAACAAAGCTGTCATATTTAAATAATATTCAAAATAAAAACGGTGAAAACAAAATAAATCCAACAAACATAACCTATATTCTTCTATCAGTTGATTCCAAACTTCAAACTTCAGTTCGAACTATTCCACTACCTGCTTTCAAACCGCTTCAAATTATTTTGAACCAATTGGTGCGTGACGTCACCAGTTCGACGCGAAAACACGAATATTTCAAAACGGACGAAATAGTTTTAAAATATTGTCACGCGAAAATTTGGCTTATGTTTTGATTTAAATGGTGCTCAATTCACATGTTGTAAATGTTCTAGAAATATTGTTGTTCTTGTTATTCTATTTTTTGATTAAATTTATGAGTTATTACAAAATCGGCACTAGTTATGTAGAACCATACTGCGCAAAAAAATTAACACACATTATGGAAGGCTCGAATTTATTCTACAACTGAAGGTGTTCTCAATGATAATTATTTTTATCAGAATTATGCATGCATATGTTATCCACTTTCAACGTTTTTCTTCAATACAGATGTTTTCTCCCAGTAGGAATAAAAAAAGATGATATTATCAGATTTTGAATGTATTGGCTCCATTCTAAAATCAGTTGTTCTCGATCAATTCTTGTGATCAATAGTTTTTCTTTCGTTTGATTTTCTACACTCGATCGCTATGCAACGCGAAACACGCAATTTGACCCAATAGGAATGTGCCCAAGCGGTGGTTTTGCGAGAAGAAGGGTGGACATACACAAGAATTGCAGAAAGGTTTGGAGTTTCCCATACAAGTGTGTCCAGAATGTTGCAGCGATTCAGGGAGACAGGTATGAATGTCCGAAGACCAGGACAGGGTAGACCACGGATAACAACTGCCATTCAAGAACGTTACTTGAGAGTTTCTTCGTTGAGACAACGGTTTGCAACCGCTCGCCTCCTTCAAAATCAGCTTGAGCAAACTCATGAGGTGCAAATTAGCACTCAGACAATAAGAAATCGCCTCAGAGAATATGATTTAAGGCCTCGTGTCGCGGCAAGAGGCCCAGCTCTTACCCCAGCCCATCGAAGGGCGCGTTTGGATTTTGCGAGAGAGCATATCCATTGGGACTAGAGGCCGATTGGGAAAGAGTTCTCTTCACAGATGAGTCTAGATTCTGCCTCTACCATTGTGATCGACGTTCCCTTGTACACAGACGTCCACATGAAAGATATGCTCAGTGCAATTTCCTGAATACTACTGGTTTCGGGGGAGGATCGATTATGGTATGGGGTGGAATATCTTTGACTGCTCGCACAGACCTAGTGGTCGTTGATAATGGAGCTATGAATGCTGATAAGTATATAAGGAACATTCTTGAAGAGCATGTAGTGCCATTTGCCCCATACATTGGTGAAAATTTCATTTTTATGGACGATAATGCCAGACCCCATCGTGCGCGCATCGTTCAGGAGTACCTTGAAGAGGTTGAAGTCTCTCGAATGGAATGGCCAGCAAAAAGTCCAGATCTCAATCCGATTGAGCAGATTTGGGACAACCTCAATAGAAGGCTGAGAAGTTCAGAAAATCATCCAGCTACTCTTAATGACTTAGGAATCCAACTCGGAGAAATCGGGGAAGGATTAGATCAGAACATTTTAGGATCACTCATTTTGAGCATGTTAACTTTCATTAAAATTGAGATTTTCAGAATGTGCGTTAATTTTTTTGCGCAGTGTATTTTGTTTCGTATTTACGCATGGCAACCCAAATTTTGAAAATAATTCGAAAACAGTCACAAAATGAATGCTTTCATGGGGGGCGAGAGTGAGACGCCAGAGCTGATGCCGGCTTTTCACGCAGTAAACCGAGACTGGCGTCTCACTCTCGCGTCCCCACTGCCTAGTTATTCTTCTGTAGCGCGCTCCTGATTGGCCACTTTCATTAATTAATAACTAATTAACTACGTTATCAAAAAATTTTAAACATGCTTAGAATATCTTTCACTTTCGATCCACTCAAGGAAGTGCGGGACTTCTGGGACACCCTGTATATAAATTTGAAAAGGGAATTTCATTTCAAACACGAATATGTAAAAAAATATATGGTAGACCATGAGAAAAAATACAAGTTTATGTTATAGCTTCAAAACCAAATTTTTAATAAAAAACTAGGAACACAATTGGATTCCTTTCAAGAAGTGCCTGAAGAATGTTTTCACAGAAACAAGAAATATTCAAAAATAAACACGTGTTGGGTGAGAAATGCACAAAATTGAAAAACACCTTGTATCTTTCGAACAAGTCAAGATACCAATACGCAGTTGTCGGCATTCATTTTCTCACAAAAATTTATCCCGTAGCATGTAGGCTAGTTTTTCTCTTACTCCTCTAGAAAATGGTGTTTCCCATCAAAAGTGTCCAATTTGGACCACTCTGTACATGAGAGATATTTGAGTAGTATAAAACCACTTCACGGAATGCAGTTCTCAAAGTTCTGTTCATCAAGTTTCAGTTTGAAATTTGGTGTCATTTTCAATTTCATAGGCCCTTTGAAAACACATCTAAAAACTAATTCAATAACAGTTCCAAGTAACTTTCAGCAGGTAAATCGTTAAGCAACCAAGATTAGCAAGTAGGCTGCTGGCATTGTCGATAGAGCATCGGAAATAGAATTATTATAAATATAGAATATAAGCGTAGTAGCTATAAGTATACAAAAGTGTAGTCCTAAATACAGGGTCAGTTGTACCTACACGCATGCGTCGGGCAGAGAGAAGGGTCATTCCATTATGTATCATCCATGGATACCTTATGGGACTTTTTTCGTGCTGCCGATTACCCTATTACAATATTCTTAGCGCACATGCGCAATAGTTCGTAAGTGCAGTTTGCCACTATGCAAATTTTAGTACTGAAAATTCGGAATGGACAAAACGGATTTGGTCGAAGAATCAGTAAAAGATTTTTGACTAATTTATTTTACTAAAAACATAGAAGTCTACCACTCATAGTTTATCATTCACCAGACTTAACATTCCTTTTACTCCACCCCTAGCTATACATTTTTTGTCTAGGTCTAGAGACTTTTTTTGTTAAATTGTCATTCTTTCCATCGCGATTTTCAGAATTAGTTGTGAAGCTAAGGCTACCTCGATTAATTTCTGCTCATTTTTCTTCATTATTTGTGATTTAAATTTTACCTTACAAAGTAAGGTAATGAAATATTACTGTTTGAACTATGATGCCTGCACACTAGGTAGATATATTCCATAATGTTTCCTACAAATTACCTACGGCCCAGCCTACTTAGTGTGTAGGCAAGTGAAACTACATATATATTCCATTCACTTCAAGAAAGTATCCCGGTTGGCCATGCAATTCTGACATATTTCACCGTGTATATTTTGAAAATGTTAGGTTATAGTCATGAGCAACGTTGTCATTTCTGCATAGAAGTTGGAGCAATTACGTATTTATCGAAATGTTTATTGACTTTGGGAAAATAATGAATTTGAGAAAATATTATGTTACTACAATAATTCCAAAGATCTGGCGAATGTTGAAGACACTTTTGCCACTGTTAATACTGGAAACATTTCACGTATAACGTAAACATGGTTCGAAGATTCAGTTATGCTATTGAAATTTTACTTAAAAATAATGGACAGAATGGTCCGTTACTTTGTGATAGTTCATTCGGAAAAAGAATGAACGTACTCAAATAACCCGACAGTAAAACTTTTAAACGAACAGACGGACCTATGGAATCTCCTTCTTTTCAAAATTCTCAAGAAAGAAGCCTACAGTCCCTACAGAAGACAAATACATGTTTGCACAACTTGAAATACTCCACTATGAAAATGTAGTAGTAGGTACTATGAATCCTGTGTCCCAGTTAAATCTTAAAAGAACTAACTCCATTTACAAAGTTAAAAGAGAGTAGATAGAATTAAGCATTGGCAACGTCTCTCAGAACTATTTGACTTTCACGAGTGCCAACCTGCGTCAGTTTCAAGTAAAAGAACTTGATAAACCTAAATCATGGCCAACCGGGAGACTTATAAGGAGTTTATTGTCTTCGTATCGTATTTCTTTTCAAGTTCAAGGAAAGGCAGCAGATATTTTATCAACTGCAGAAGGTCTCTCGTCAGGTAATGCCCATCCGAAATGCACAATACTCCATGACTCTGTCGCACAAATCAGGCTGAATTTAACCGATGGCATGGGTTATGTTGGATTTGATGGCCGCTGTGGTTTGGTGGCTTATTCGGATAGACCTGAGACTACAAAAAAATCCACAAAAAATACGGAAGGGGTCAAATCGCACGATCTCGGTTGGCAATTCCCATCACCTCCACGATCATGATCCCAAATCACTCGAGCAGAATGTCCCTGGTGTCTTGAGCATTGTGACACGTAACGCCATCCTGTTGAAACCACATGTCGTTGATGGCATATCATCAATTCAGTTCCATAAGTTGGATATAATCTTAGATTATATAAGTTGAAACCCGTTGATTTTCTTTAAAATCGTATTATGTATGGCAACCGTAGACGCACCGAAAGATCGCTCGCCGAGAATACGGGCCCTGGTCTATCCGCTATCGTACCGTGTGAAATTAGCTATATTTTCATGTTGCCAAAATGAGCAGGTTGTAGGTTTCTCTAATGACCTTTTATTATATATAATTTATTATTTGTAATAACCATTGAAATGCAAATAAATTATTATTATTATTATTATTTAAGATGTTCTATCTTTCAGTCAAAATGACTACTCTCGATGAATGTTCAACTGTAACAAGAAGTTTATTCGATAAATACAAAATTAAGGTAATTATAAAATTCTACTGACCTGTAGCAAGAATCGAGAATAAGAAGTCAATTGAATACAAATCAAAACTTATAACAGAATAGATACATCCATTGAGTTTAAATATATATTTAAACTCAATGATACTTCTAAAGATTGAAATGTCACATTTAAATCAAAATACAGAGAAATCATAGAAGAGACAAAATGACAGAATATGAAGCAGGACAACAATGAGGTCAAGACTGCTTTACATATACACAAAACTATTTCTTTCATTTACAATGCAAAATTGATATCACATAAAAGTATGTAGTTGAATTATAGAAAACTCTTCGAGTCAGCATCAGATTATTCAAATTTTTTTGTTCGTGTATTATATTTCATTATACCAAAAATGGTTAGTAACCGTAAGTGTGAAGTTTGTGGAAAAGATAAGAAATGTAGTCCAAATTTATCGTTCCATAGGTAAGTGTATTGTTAGAACTAAAGCATCGTCAAGTTGTTTATGATTCAGTGGCGTAGAAACTGTAAATAAACTGTACGTTGTCAATGTTAATAGATAATGATGATTTTCTTGAATTTAGGTTACCAGATAATGATGAAAAGAGACGAATTTGGTCTTCCTTGATGGGATGGACGATTATCTGTCCAAACGAGAAAGCAATTTTCATATGTAAGTTTGTAAGTAATTTTTGAATTGAAGTTATTTAATAATGTAAATTCTGAAGAAGCAGTTATGTATATAGTTTCAACAAGTTTTTAGTCAAAAATTGAAAATACTAGTAATTTACGTAACAAGTCCGGAAAATAGGGTTTTTTTGGACGAATAGACAAAATTCTAGGACGAGCCGGAGGCGAGTCCTGGAAGTCTGTGAGTCCAAAAAAACTATTTTCGGGCGTGTTGCGTACAATATTTTTTCGGCAACCGTGAAGAATTACAAATCAATGAGACAACACATCTCTCAATTATACATTTTGATTCTTATTTGAATGAAACAGAACAGAACTGTCATCCGTTATTTCGTTGCTATGGTGATGATCATAACAATGACAACAACGACGTGTTTTTCCGGCCTAGGCCGGAAAGTACGTACTTTCCGGACTAGGCCGGGAAATGCTACTTTCTCAAAGAAAAAGCGGCCAGGAAGTGGGTATATCCCGGACGGTTGTCGAAAAAAAATATTTCATTGACGTTAATCTCAAAAATTATTTCATGAATCAAAATTCTGACAGTTTTCAAAATATTACATAGTGAACCTCGATATATTCATAATGAAAACTAAATCGGTCTCAAAATTATCCTTAACAACTGTTATTCAATTCATATCAAAATAAATTTCTTTCAGTTCGTTCAAGATGAAAAATTAAAAATATAATAGGTATGTGAATATGCAGTAAAGTGCCCACATTTCCATCAAGTCAATTATCAATGCAGGGTTAATGATTCCTACAAAGTAGGACAAAAAACGTTTTTCAATTACATGCTTTGCAAATAAATTGTTTCACTACCACAAATTGTAGTTACTCAAAAGCAGGACCTTCTTTTGTCTAAAAATGGGACTGTCTGCTGAAATCGAGATCTATATTTCCACTTTTAATTATTTAATATGGCAATTGTTTCACTGTCATTTGATTCCTATTAAAATTAAGTTCCATCAAGTGAAGACCCAGTCAATCCAGCATTAAATATTTTTGTAGAGTTCAAATTAGTTATTTTCAAAGCTTTAGTTTAGAGTAATGAGGACTGAAAAATTCTTTCTTTTTTCCATTTGTGGTATATTTTCAACGAAATTATATTGAAAGGAAGATTTATTCTGAATAACAGACAGGAGGGATTTAAAATCGTACGCCTATGCTCATCCAAAGCAAAAATTGTATGCAGTATTGCCACATTAGAAGGAGCCGAAACGAATCAACATTTTACAAGAGAATGCTCTGTCTCTCTGATACGTTGTACAGGGTAGTTTTCAAAAAAATATGTACCGATGACCGCCAGCCCAAAATCCACACGAAACAACGATTTTTTTTGGCATGTATTACATGCTCATGAACTTCATATGGTTTGGTATCGTTCCGAATTGGATTGATTTTATTTGTTGGCGCGTCTATTCATCCAGAAATGTGCCAAATCGTTGAGGATGATTTTTTGATGAAAATTATCACCAGTTTCCAAATTATCTGGCGCTTGTCAAGCGAACACAAGTCGTTGGCCCTAGTGGCTTACTTCCAGATCTTGGACAGTTGAATTTTGTACGGGTGTAGGCCCAAATTATGTCGCGATTTGGACTGCCTCGGATTCTCTTGCACAATAAGATGTCTTGAGTATCACCGTCGTACGGATGTTTGTTCATTATTTACTGAACCAGTGGACTGAAAGTTATACACCACACTGTGAATGGTCGTCTCGGTAAGACGATTTTTATCACCGCAAAATTAGCGGAGCGCGCAGAACGTTGCCCGAACAGAAGACCCATTTTGATAAATCAACTTTATCATTTGCCCGTGTTGTTGGACGCTATATCTGTTCATGATGATTTGGCAAAAGAGACTGAATAAAAGACAGCCAATTTAGCAGATGTAGTTCCAACAATATAGCTGCAAAAGTACAGAAGTTCATGTTGGTAGACTATAAAGGGGTTACAGTACAGTGCGACCTTAGGGTCTATTGTGTAGTTAACTGATTGAGATATCTCATCAAGTACTCACCTTGAGAAAGCCGCGTAGGCGTCGTGATTTTGATCCCATCGATTGAAAGATTATCTGCCAACGGATAAAGAGTGACGACGCCCTCGCTGTTTTCAATGTGACAGTGAACTGGTGAGACTCCAGTACCTTGAACCAGAATATCCACACATGAACCACTTCCTAAAACCACTCGACCTGAAATCAAAATTATGGACTCAATATCTGAAAAGTTCATTATTCATCTTCAAACAATGTAATGAAATCAATACAGTTAAGTTTTTATACAGGGTGCGTCAGCAAGGCGTACGGCTGAAATAGCGCCTAAACTGTACCGTGTAGAAAAAAACTTATATGGCATGGTTATAGGGTTGACAAAAATCTACAAACTAAAAATAATTTTACATATACAAGGTGCGCCAAAAAACAGTTCGGAAAAATATGTTTTTTTTTAAATGGAACACCCTGTATTTCATGGCATAATTCTTTCAAGGACAACAAGAGCTTTACATTTATACCTCATTTTTCAAATTTCATAACTGCGTTGCCAAATAATTCGTATTTTTAGGATATTTTTGGTGTTTCAAGGGGTTCATCAAAATTCTTATAGCAGTATACAGTTTTTTTGACACAGGGTGTCTAATATAAATCTAACAGTTTACTCAAATTAAATAAGCGATAACTCGATTTTTTTAAATGGAACACCCTGTATTTTTCTCTTCCATGAAATTTTTTTACATATGTCTACATTTTCTACAAAGTACATATGTCCCTTATTCAAACCGCACTATTTTTGAGAAATTTCTCATTATTTAAAGAAACGATTATGTACTTTGTAAAAGATTTGAAAAACAAATTACAGGAAACAGAAAAATACAGAATGTTCCATTCGAAAAAATCGAGTAATCGCATATGTAATTTAAGTAAATTGGTAGATTTATATTACTCTTCGTATGAAAAAAAAAACTTCAGATGTTCACCGAATGATGAAGATTGAACACAGCGGTTGCTATAAGAATTTAATGAACCCCTTAAAACACTAAAAATAAGAATTATGTAGCAACGCCCTGATGAAATTTGAAAAATGAGGTATAAGTGTGAAGCTATTGTTGTCCTCGAAAGAATTATGCCATGAAATACAGGGTGCTCCATAAAAAAAAACTACATGTTTTTCTGTACTTCTAGATTCACAATGGACGTAAAACGGCAGAAACAAGTAACGAATACGTAAAACGCAATATTGAAACTACGGAATTCATATGGCAGTGTTCACAATACGTTCTGTAATTTTTACGTTTAGGTTCGAGTTACGCTAGCCCGTAATCTCAACTCTACGTTCGAGTTATGTGTGGTCCATAGGCATATTTGAAATTTCGAGCGGTTATGATTAAATTCTGTTATATGTCAAAAAAATTAACCTAACTGAACTGAATTCCAATGCTAAATTCAACTATTTATGCGGTGCTATTTGTTTGCATGTTATTGTTAAATTTTGCTTTCGGTTCTTCAGAAGACGGGTCAATGAAAAAAGTCCTAATGCTTTATTCGTCTCACAAAATCAAAAGAGTCTTGTGAATTGCGAAAAATTTGAATAAACCATATCTTCTTGTTCAAAAAACCCGCAAGTAGCTGCGAAATTCAAAAAGCACAAAAAAACTTCTTTTTCCTTTGAGGAATGTCAATGATTTGATTTTTGAGACAAACGTTCATTCTGAACACCATTACGCTTACGTGTTTGTTATGCGTGACGTCCATTGTGAATCTAGCAAAAATGTTTTTGACGCACCCTGTATATGTAACATTATTTTCAGTTTGCAGATTTTTGTCAACCTTATAACCACGCAATATAAGTTTTTTTTCGACACGGTATAGTTTTGGCGCTATTTTAGCCTACGCCTTGCCTACGCACCCTGTACAACTTCGAGATCCATTCCGTACCCACATTATTTTAAAGGTATCCATTCTCGAACAGGACATTTTCAGATTCGCCACATTCACTTTTTTCAATGTAACGGGTGAGTCTGAGAGATAAGGCACCCCTACTTTTGGGAGAAAAAAATCCGATTTGATGTACAAAAATTTGGGGGGCTTTTGAACAAATAAAATGTGTTTTATTTTTAGATGAAAATGAATTCTGTAGCACTTCCGGTATCGCCGCAAATGATCTGTTTTTTAAATGGTAGACCTTGTACATTTTCACATGTTTAAAATCTAGAGCAAATTCTGAACATGATGAGCAGATTTTTTTTTATTTCTTTTTTTGAGGATGATGATTTTTCACATGTTGAACGAGATAATGAAATTGGTATTTTAATTACAATACTTTGCCACATACAAACAAACAACGGCTGGTGGCAAAATATTGGAATTAAAATGCTAATTTCATTATCTCGGATAACATGGCATCGGCGAGGAACGCAACATGTGAAAAATGATCATTCTAAAAAAAAATTCTTCGAAAAAAAAAATGTTTTCTAAAAAAAAAATACACAACACAATAACTATCTCTTTTATTTAGGTTCTACTATACTTCAAGCAGATTGACAACTGTGTTTAGTGTTGTCTGATGCATTGTATTTTTTGTGTAAGAAGAAAACAGTCTAAGCTGAGGGCCTCGACACTTCACAATCGGTCATTTTGAAAACGACATAAACTGATATGACGCGGTGGTCATTTATAAAATAACCGAATGGTCATAAACAAGTGGGAAGTGAAATACTCAATCAAATATTTGCGCCACCAAAAATTAAGTGCCCGAAAGTTTTTACAGAAAGAAGTTGTATGTTATAAGGGTTTCTGTGTTATAATTGGAACACTGTATCATCTGGTAATTTTCCATAATTTCCATTATGCATTGAGAATTATTGATTCTCCTCAAGAGTTAATTTTTCAATTGTTCAATTTACATGGGGTCAACGTTGAAAAGTGCCTTATTATAGTTCTAAAAATAAAATACCCACTCAAAACTTAAAAATTTCGTAGAAATAAAACGCCAGAGGCCATTATCGTAGCACTACAATAAAACTAGTTCACACAGCGGCCACTGACGTCATATTATCATATTGCACTATTTAGAGTCAACATCCAGACACTTCTAAACGAACAACACTCGAAGCTCTTCGATATTAACACTTCAGAAGCCAGAAAATGAATGGCCATTTCTATGCTCCGAGTAACCTCTCAGACCATATCATCACAAGAGCCTCTCAGCTCGTAAACCAGGATCGCATCAAAGCGAATACGCTGTAATTCTATCAATTTATTCATCAACACCGGGCGTTACTACAAACAAAAGTTAATGATTAAAACAATCGGATACTCCAACTTCTCGAAATATAAATATTCAGTTCCATAATCTTGATATATTATTACATCACATAAACTGATGATGCTCTTGATATAGGTACTATTTTGGATGATAATGAAGTCGGATAAAAATAGAAAGTGTTGTCTTATACATAAATATGCATAATGAATTTATGATCCATTCATTACTTAAACAACCTCGTATATGTACTCGTACACCAGTTTGCCTAATGACTCCAGACATCAAACGCAGCATTATCAAAACCTTACAGCAATTTAAACTTTCATAATATTAATATGAAAACCTTCGAGCTTAACTTGAGAAAGGAAAATACAAAAACACTTGGTATCAGGAGCTTCTGAGTTGTCGTTCATCTACATTGTAGGTAGATTCGCATTTTTCAGTCCAAAAAACTAATTGCAAACTTTCTTCGGAAGTTGTCAAAAAAACTGTCAGCTGTTGTCGAAGCAATCATCAATATCCCACTTTTATTGTAACACTAATATTGATTACTTTTTTTCAATGTATTTGGCTCAGATTACGCGATCTGGGCAAAATTCTGCATGTAGCTTGAATACGTCATTCTACAGCTGAATCCATCTCGAGTGTATTTGTAGTTTTGAGATTAATCAGTAGTAATATCTCAAGAGATTGAATTTCCATGATGAGTCTATCGATTCATTTTCAAACGAAAATGAGTTGCTTGAAAACATCACGAGTCCATAGGACGAGTAGTGTTTCCTGGAAGCAACTCATTTGAGTTTGGGAATAAAAGATATACTTATGAGGTAAATTCAATCTCGTGAAATATTAAAAAATACTATTTCACGAACAAAATAAAAGGTAGGAAACTTCATATTCGAGAGAAGCAATGAAAAACTCATGTTGACGTCTACAATTTATATTTATCAGTTGTCAAACCGTTCGTATCCATGCATAGTTCAATCACAGATTAGTCTGCTGTTCAATCGTTGAAAATACCGAAGTTGTCAGACCAATCATAATTCAGAGACATTTTGTATTTTTGCGATAATACGACCTGTCTGGACTGTGATTGGTCAGTTTTTGAAATGAGTGAAATAGTCGTAGGTTATATCCCGAGATTATGACAAATAGCCGACTATTATTTCCGACCTAATTCTATCGAGAGCGTCTTGTATTTCGACTATTTAATAAGACCATATGTTCATGAAATAATAACAGAATAACTCATCCAGATTATTTATGTTTATATGGTCTTATTAAATTGTCGAAATACAAGTTGCTCGGGATGAATTGAAGAAAATAATAGTGGCTTTTTGTCAAAATCGAGTGATATTCAGGAAGATTATTTCATGAACACGCTCCAAACACTCGGATCCGCGGTCTTTTGTATTTTCGTCCGAGCGGTCGCACTTATTAATAATTATTTTGCAAAAAAATTGCTATCCCAAACAAGTTTTGAACTCTGGACCCTCCGTACATTTTCAATTCTGAATTAATGTTATGCCAAATTTTGACACTTTAAATAGCCGCTGATATTTTTTGTTTACCTGAATAGCCGATAATATTGCATATCGCGTGACTGAATTCGTGACTTTTCATTGGCGGAGCCATGTGTGAATGAAATAATCAAAAAAATACAATTTCGAATAGCCATATTTTTTGAAATATACATACATCGTGACGAAATGATATAACCCATGTTTAAGTAGAACAAGCACTCAAAAAAGAAAACCTCTTTGAAATTTTAACAGTTTACATTTCGAGGCATGTGAACAAGAATAGGATCAAAATAGACGAAGGCTTATTATGAGATCTTATAAACCAAAGTTGATTCGAATGCGGTACAGAACGGAAAAAATACGTATGCAGTTGAAATTATATGTAAGCAATCAGAACAGACAAATCAAGTGATATACAAATCTCAGAATAATTGGACATTATACAGGATAATTCAGCCAAGACACTATTCTTCATGTCATCATGTCCTCAACTTTTGACTGAAAACATATTTTTATTGACGCCACGGTAAATAATAAGTGAAGATCAACATGTCGTAGATAGAACATTTTAGAAATAATTAATTTCTGTTTATATTTTTTCTCCGTAATTTTGTCTTAAAAATCGGTTTTAAAATAAATATTTGACAAACTTCGCTTTATCGAATCTGAGATTTGAAGTTGGGTGTTTGCTTTACCAATTTTGTCCGGACGAATCCGCCCAAATAAACTATATAATACACAAAAATTGCACTATGTTCGCAGGTGCGCGAGTGTTGGGGAAGATACCCCTCCAGTTTCATCTGAGCAAGAAAAAATTGCGATTGCTCTATCCGATAAGACGGCTGCACAGAAATCCAAATCTATATAACCTCTGTGAAGTTAAAAGACCGTTTCCAGAAAACCGTTTGCCGGAAATACACGAACGCACGGACCAGTGGCGTACGTTATTTTTATCGAAAAACATTGATCCCATCATCATGAAAATTCAGACGAAGGTTCGGAGTGATGACTTGATCATACCACATGAAGATCAAAGAATTACTATGGATTCAGAAGGAATTTTTCTCCACCCTTATGATTCGAAAATATCTATTTTGGGAACTATTCGCCGGATCACATACATATACATATATTGGTGGTTGATTTCCTATGCCGAAACGAGACATTTGATGAAAGAATTATGGACTTCCCGAGGAATTCAGGGGTTGCCTTCGCAGTATTCCAACAATTTTGGCAGAATTTTTTTTCACTTGAGACATGTAAAAAAAAGTTGAGTTAGAATTTTGAAAAAAAAAATTCTAGAAAAATCTCAGAAATTCTAGTACGATGAAATAATGCTTTCCAAATTGGCAACAGAGAAAAAATTCAAACTTTGCAGGTTTTCCGCCATTTTGAACTATTTTTCTCAGAATTCTACACCACAATTGAATTGAGCCTCAATAAATACTAAGATGTGATCAGAAAAGGTTATTTCAAATGTGGGTTTTAGTATCATGCGCATAACTCACCACAGTTATCAGAGTTATCAGAATATTGCTCAAAGTTGACATTAAACACCCTGTATATCGTTTAGGCGTCGAAAAAGTGGTACATGTCATAAGGCAAAAATGACTTCTTCGGTGTCATCTACACGGCTATATATGTTTGTCCAGTTTTGGGCGAAACACCCTATAATAGACTCACTGTTTCGATTCACTGTACAGGGAATGTAAATATTTTGTACATCTATTTTAATGAAACTGAATAAAATACACTTTTCAGGGCATCGAAAATAAGTTGTTTACCTTCATAAGGAATCAGATATAAGTTATCTATTTTGTATTCGATGAAAATAAATTAGTTCATATTGAATATGCTTCGACCGATGTTGATTATTAGAAATTAAATACCTAAAAAAGTTTAATTGTTTATCAAAAATAGTTGATATTTTGCACACCATAAAATTGTCGTTTCAGATTCATGAACATTTTTGGAACATTGCAATATAATGGCGTATAATATCCGGTAAAAATTGTACTAAATCATCTGCTAGGTATACAAAATATCCTATATTAGAATTATGATACTTATTGGATTTGTAGTTTCCAAATTGAAATTGATGAAAAATTTGACAGATCAACATAAAGTGTGATAAGAGAGTAAGTGGTTATTCTGTGATAATTCGAAACTAGGAAAGCATCCCAATAATTCTTGAAATTTATCGTTTTATTCGTTTTTTCAACATCTCAATGGATAAAATTGAGAATAATATTAAGAAAACTTAAGTATTCTTTTATTTTCAAAAATGCTCATCGTTTTCAAGTAGACTCATAGTATTTCACCGTGGATGAATAGCCCACGCTGTAACTTTGATAGCATAAGAACTGTCGAATAAGTGTTGATTGAGAAATCTGAACAATGATTAGAGTAAAATTTTCACCAAATTTCAGTTTTTTCAAACATGCATTTTGAGAAGCTTGTATCGGTCGAACGAAGCCAAATTTTTTTAAATTTTTTAGGAAAAACGTGTTTCGTTTGATCAGAAGAATCTAAGTGAACAAGTCAGAGACTCACACCATATGTCCTCTATTCTGCACCGAATTACAAATATCAAGCTTCAACTGGAACATCTGAATACCTCTATGAATTTCAAATTTTAAATACATCTATTACCCAATCAATTATTACTTCCTCCCGAACGCATATCAAAGTGCTCCATAAATAATTGAAGAAAAATACCATGAAGTAGAGATATAGAATGAGAGAGATCGTTATTTGCACCTCTCCAATAATGAATTTCGACATGAGCATGTTACGTCATAGGTATTCATTTCGCTTTGCCATAATCACATCCGTATGATGGTATTTGACTAAAGTAGAGTGCACTTCCTATAGGAAACGATTTATCGATGGGGCTTCTAGATTTAATGAGCTGAATTTACGGAGTTACATGTAAAGAATCGTGGAAATACCCCTATGTTTCTAAAATATAAGACAATCAATTGATATTCCAATGTGGCTATAAACTGAGAATACAGCTTTCCTGAGTAATTGGGTTATGAGTGACATACTATCTGTGATCCATGGGTTCACTCTGCCGGGAATTCTTTCATACCAATGAACATAAGAACCTTCTTCATGTACATAAAGTTAGCTAAACAACTCTGGCGAATGAAACTCGGAATAGCTCAAAATTTTGAGGTTTTTTTATCCGTAATTTATCCGTGATAAAATAAATTTTGCTTTTATATATTAAAAAAAAAATATTAGATGCATCGCTTACTTGATATCAAATTAGGACGCTATTATAAAAGGCAACCGAGGATTCAACCGTTGCGTCAACAACCAAATAATCACTGAAAATACGGTTCAACTGTCGGTTCTCTTCTTATAAAACCGGCCCTTAGTGAAATAAAGATCCAAAAAATGTTTTCTTTGAAAACGAAGTAGCTCATCTTTTTCAGTGATTTATCTGTAAATTATTCGTGGTAAAAGAAAATTTGTATCCTTCAAGGTTTTGTAGAAAAATGACATAATCTGATTGACCGATCTGTGGCCGTCGGAACGTATATCAGGCATTTTTCTCGAAAACTATGCATGTAATATTGATGAAATTTGAAAGGAAGATGTAGCTTTCCAGCCTTGATTTATCCGTGAAGATAAAATTTTGCAGCTTGTTTAAAAAAATCGCTTGCACTGGGAAGTGTACAGTACAGTCAATTTGAGTTTCGCGAAATATTTTTAATTTCAACTACATACTTGGTTCATGAAAAAGTGACACTATCTACTAAGCTGAAGCAGTTATGTAAATAAAGTTAGCGAAACAATTTTCGCGAATCAAACTCGGCATAGCTCAAAATTTTGCCGTTTTTTATCCGTAATTTATCCGTGAAAAAATGAATTTTGCCGCTCCTATATTTAAAACAAGCCTTATTCTCAAACAACTTTTTTTTGAGACAAGCTTTTATACCAACCCTTATCCGCCATTTTGAAGCCGCCATCTTGAATTCCTCAATTTTGAAGAATCGTAATTTCCGACCCATAAATCCCCCAGATACCAATTTTAAATAGAATCGTATCATAATTACAGAACTCGTCCGCCATATTGTAGCCGTCATCTTGAATTTTCCAATTTTGACAGAAGAATCATCATTGCCGATCCAAAAACCCCCAGATACTAATTTCGAATGGAATCAGATCATTATTACAAAACTCATCCGCCATTTTGGAGCAGCCATTTTGTTTTTTTCTGTAACAAATATTTCATGATGCATTGTCACCAGAATTATGTACCTACACCTGCCAAATTTCAAATCAATCAATAAGTTGATATCAACTTAGCGAAAAACTATCCGAAAATTTTTTTTAGCCGAAATCAAATCAGCTCATCTTTTTCAATGATTAATCCGTAGATTATCCGTGAAGAAAAAACATCGCCACTCTTGTACAGGGTGCGGCACGGAGGATGGATGGTTTTAAAAAAATAATAAAAGCGTTAATTTTTACTCAAAAACACATTTATTGACGGAATCAGATTCTCAAGGAAATAGCATTTGAGACAGTCAAGTGTGGAAAATCACATCAGGCATGTGGTGGCCGAAATCGGTGATGCAGTGCTGGAGGCGCTCTTGGAAGTTCGCGTAGACTCTCTCCAACATCGCTCTCTCAACTTGGGCAACTTCCACGCGAATAGCCCTTTTCAATTCGTCCAGAGTTCGGGGCTTGGTCTCGTATACTCTAGCCTTGAGGTGTCCCCATAAGAAAAAATCGCATATGGATAAATCTGGGGACCGGGGAGGCCAATGAACATCGCCAAACCTGGAAATAAGGCGACCAGGGAAGAGAGGGCGAATAACGTCCATTTATGCTCTGGCTGTGTGGGCGGTCGCCCCATCCTGTTGGAACCACACACGTCGGATTGGAACACGTTGCCGTCGTAATTCGGGGATAAAGAAGTTGTTGATCATTTCGACGTACCGCTCTGAGTTCACGGTAACAGCACGACCATTAACGTCTTCGAAGAAGTAAGGGCCAATGATGCGAGTTTGCGACAACTGGTAAATAAATGCTAGGAACACACGAGTCTAACGGCACCTTCCCCACTTCTCTCGTCCTCAGTGGGGGAAAGTTATGCCCATCTGAAAAACGTCCGCCCTCCGTGCCGCACCTTGTATTTTAAAAAATATTCGATGTTTCGCTAACTTGATATCAAGTTGGCGAAAAAACTATTCGTAAAATGGTTTCAGCTCATCTTTTTTAGTGATTTATCCGTAAACTATCCGTGAAGAAAGAAAATTTCTCGAAAAAAATGACAGAAGCTGATTGATCGATCAGCAGCCGACGGAACATAATTTACGCATTTTTCTCGAAAACTAAAGAAGCAATGAAATTTAGAAGGATGATGAAGCTTTTCATCTTTGATTTTTATCCGTGTACATCAAATTACCAGTTGACATTGAAAAAACGATTTCAGCAATCAGATAATTTCATTTTTTTCAGTGATTTATCCGTAAATTATCCGCGAAGAAAAAAAACATCGCCATCGTCGTATTTAAAAAAATATTAGTTGATATTAGATTTTGTCATTTTTCTTCGAAACCTTGAATGATACAAATTTTCTTGCTTCACGGATAATTTACGGATAAATCACTCGAAAAGATGAGCTACTTTGTTTCGTGCTGAAACAATTTCTTGAATAGTTGTTTCGTCATCTTGGTATCCAGTTAGCGAAACATCCAATATTTTTTCAAACACAAGAGTGGTGATGTTTTTTTTTCACGAATAAATCACTGAAAAGAATTGAATTATCTGTTGATTGCTGAAATATTTTTTTCAGTATGACACCTGGTAATTTGATGTACACTTACCAGTGCACGTGGAGATTTTTTGAAAATAGGAGCGTCAAAATTTTTCTCTTCACGGATAAAAATCAAAGATGAAAAGCTATATCATCCTTCTGAATTTCATTGCTTCTTTAGTTTTCGAGAAAAATGCATAAATTATGTTCCGTCGGCTGCTGAGCGATCAATCAGATTTTGTCATTTTTTTTCGAAACCTTGAATGAAACAAATTTTCTTTCTTCACGGATAACTTACGGATAAAACATAAAGGTTACGGAAGCATCATCAATATATATAAAAGAAAGGTGTTGGTTACACCATTTATAACTCGAGATCGGATGGACTGTTTGATATAAAACTTCATTTATGGATTCGTCTACGGTCTGGTTATTATAAAATACAATAAAACTTTGAAAAACCGAAGAAAATTTTAATTATGCAGGAAATGCTTTTCCTTCTTTTGAATTAGGCCACTAGGTGTCGCTACCGTTGATGCTAGATAAGTCTCTGTACGTAGTCGTAGGTACTTAGTTTGATATCACCGCTGTTAGATGGCGATGTGTGATTCGCATAGAACTCATGGCAACATGGAAGTCTATTACCAGATCAAAAAGCGGGTGAACATCTCAAGTTGGTGGAACAGTGAATTTTTACCGAAATATCAAGTAAATCGGATTTTGACGATCAGATTCAAACGTGAGTTGCCCATCTTCATCTTTTTTTTTATTTTTGAAATGTTTTTGAACTTCTGTTTGGGTAATAAATATATTTGCGGAAATAACTGAATCCAAAATTGCCCATAATTAGTAATTGACATATTATTTTAGTGTTTCTGTTTGCATAAAGACAGTAATGTAAGCGTCAATAATTTTGAAACTTTTGCTCATCGGGGTTTCACTAATGATATACAAAAATGTTTCATGGGTTGCCTAATCTGATCTGGTCGAATGACCATCAATAAATTTGAAAGTCAGTTCAACACAACCGGCAGTGTCGATAAATTTTTTTTCTTGCATTTTTCACTCTGCCTTGTCGATCGTGCTATCGACTTCATTTGAACATCTCGATTTACCTTCTTGCGAGCTTGATATCGTCAACTAAATCGAACAAATTGAAGAGAGATTGAACCCTAAAATTTTTGTTTATTTGCCGTCCCTATTGTTCGAAAATAAGGAATTCACCTAATTTGGTCAACCTTTAAGGTAGGCATTGTATGTGATGATGAAAAAGTTTAGAAATACATGTTTCAACCTTTTAGATTTTTTCAATAAAATAAAATGACATCTACCGGAATTTGCCATTTACCCTTATTGGTAAACCCCGTCCCAGCCTCCCAGCACATGTTCTGTGTAACAGTGACAGCTCATACTATGGAAACATGAAAATCTCGCTGCTCCACCAACTGAGAAGTTTACCCACAATTTTGAGCTTAGCAGCATAGCTAAGATGTCTAAAATAATGTTGTGAGCACTGATTAGATTTTGAGAATTTTTCATGACTGATTTTCAAAACATTAAAAACAAAAAGTTATATGTTCAACAATTAGGTACCGCTTAAATAAAGAGAATTTTCTTTATGTAAATTACAATAATATTAAAATTTTGTATATTTTGAACTTTATTTTGCCTAATTTATCTCCGGTGATCGGAGTTTGATCTAGAATCAACTCGATTTGACAGTTAAAATATCAGAGGACCAAGCCGTTAATCTCCGATCACCGGTGATTACGATTTATGAAATCCACCGTAAGTATAAGTTGGGCGAAACAAAGTTCGCCGGGCCAGCTAGTTCAAGATAAAATAAAATTGGAAAAAAGTAGAGATTTGTACCATCGGAAGTTCAGGAATCATTTTCTCAAATAAGAAAATCCAATATAATTTGAAAAATTTATATTTTTCTGATGATCATTATGACTAAAGGTGAATACAGACTATTCTGACGTGACGTGATTCAGCGTCACGTCAGACGTGTAGCAGTGCTCACATTGGCCTAATATGAACGTGAACGTCCAAATGTGAGTGATATAAAAATTCAACACATCGTTCTGTGCGTTCACGTTCATATCAGGCCAATGGGAGCACTGAGGGTGCCTGACGTGACGTGGAATCACGTCACGTCAGAATAGTCTGTATGCACCTTTAGTCTTTCACGCATGGGGGGGGGGCAGGGGGGCCATGGCCCCTCCTGAGATTTTGATGACCCTATAGTTTTTCAGCACGACACCTCAATATTACCTTTGATTTCTATTTTGCGAAAAAAGTATGTATTGCTTTCTTTCAAGAGAATATATATTATGATATAGTAACAAATGGTACCTAAGAAGTTATAACAACTAATAATCATTAAAGATAATTTTATTAAGGATAGCCATGTTGTAGCAACGAACGACGTTGTCGCCATCTCGTGACCTTGCGGCGAACTGACAAGTTCGGACGTTTTTGGCAGTTCATTTTTGTAGCGGAGCCTTCTCTCCAGTTATTCTATGCTCCTAGGTGTCATTCATTTTGAGTTTTTCTTCAACAACTCGACGTCTTTACTGGTCAGCAAGAAGTTGATTGATCCCGAATATATGTAAGCAGGTGTAAGAGATTTGGGAAAGCTGAAAAATGTATTCTGGTGCCACTTGGTTCGTGAACTGCGTAACGAACTTTTATAGTATTTTAATAATAGTTAAGTAGTTAAAAATTGAAGCGAAATGAACTAAATACGATTTTGGGAGGTATTTCAAATAGAAAATAATAGTAATAATGAAGGCGTAATAGTTTCGATCGACCACGAGAGAAAATCGAAAAGAATAGAAAATTGAATACAATTTTCATTATTCAATATGGAGTAAAAACGAGAATTGTAAAATGGAACAGCATGTGCCATATACATGTGAGTCTTATGCATATTGCAGATTTCAAACTTGTTTCAAAACAATTGTTCAAATGTGTAAACAAGGGGGTTTAAGGTAGAGATTGTTCCACTATGTTGAAGAACGTCGATTTATAATTTCAATTTGAGGTGTTTCGGTATTTTCCAGAAATATGAACAGTGACCGAAATAATTGATTCATTCCAGTTGGCTTTTCCCCATTGTAAAATCCAAGCATTACCCCAAATTCTGTGGATTTTCTGTTATAAAATCGAATTGTTTCAATGGATTACCTGCGACGGAACGACACACATATTTGGCAATAAATTATGGACCATTGTTGAAAAATTCAATCATACCAGATATCAATTGATTAAGTAAACATTCAAAATATGTAATACACTTTCCGGAACACTGTATTTTTAAATTTTGGGTTTACTACACATCAACGGATGATGCAAGAGCAAGAGCTTTTAGAATTTCTTTGCTTTCACATATTATACGTTACACATTACTTGAGGAACCGAAATTATTTAACTCCATTTCAAAACTGAAAGAAATTCTTCAAGAAAATAAAAACATTCAATTATTCATTATGCTGTTGTATTATTCCCTCGTGAAAAAAAAAACATTCAGTGTCCACTTAATGAAAATAGTTGAAATTGTGTCTACGTCTATGTCTATATAAATAAATAAATAAATATGTCTATGACTATGGACAGTCAGGGTAAAATATTGAAAAATCAAAATAAGGCAATCAAACCTCTGGAGATCACCGAGTCAACGAATAGAAATTGGTAAAGCATCATTATTTCATTCACAATTTTCTGACGCTGCATATAAAAACTAGTTGACCTCTGGTTTTGACATTAACAATAATTATGCTAGAATTGGAATTTGATCGTTACGAAACTTGTCATGTAGACCTGCTCGAAACAAATTCGATGGTATTCCTGATGTGTCATTGAGTATATTGAACTGATTATTTATTGAATAGAAAATGAAAACGTTCAACATATCAGTTTAAATATTCCTTAGAGAAACGTGATATATCTTCGAATATTGCATTATGCCATTTAATTACTGAGTCTAATATTTCGGTATTGCAAATGACTTGGTCATTTCATCTACATCGATTTCTAAGGAAAATTATATTTTTTGGGTAGTAGATTAATGTTCCACGAGTCAGCTGCGAAATAAGTGGGGCTGATCGTGAAAAATGTAGAACTTGCAACAATATTATATTCTAAAACTAGTTGCAGAATGGGCTCCTATTCCAATACGAATGCATGAGTATTGGAATTGCATTCTGCAACGAGTATTAGACGATATTTTCTCTATTTCAGTCAAATTTTGTGAAATTCAATGAAAAATTCAAATTATAGGTCCTAGTGACTTTTATATTGTATCTTAGCAGTTGGTGTGAATGTAAGGAAATACGAAAATTGACATTTCCAAATTGACGTCTGCTGGAATTTGATAGGATCGGAAGTCATTGTGGACAACCACAAAACGAAAAATGTAACTGAAAATGATGCTGCAATGAATTCATTACAGCCATATATCTAATAATTCCAATATGGGCCATGAGCCAATCAAAACTGAAGCTGGGCTTTGGTAAAACTCCAGATCTGCGCAAGTGCAGAAATATTAAGAAAAAAAATAACGTAGTTATTCTATCTCTCTCTCTGGCACCTTGTATTATGTCATACACGTAAAATTAATGATGTGATGTATTATTTCATACGCTCATAACCAAACAATAGTTCGTTGTTCATTTTTCACTTATAATCGTTGTTGTTATTGTTCATTTTCGCGTTTGATATAATCATAGTTAATTTACCTAGTTGAGTTGGTTAGTCTTTATAGGTTGGTCCGTTTTTGAATAGTATTTATATCTATTTGAAAATTTTGTTGTGTTCTTTTATTCAATAAGGAATTAAACATGTCTTTAAGGAGCTCTACTCACAAATGTTACATTTGTGACCCTACACGCTCGAATTCATATCACAGGTAAAAAATTCAAATACAACTGTTATACGTTCATGCTTTCTCCTTTACCACTATATTTTTTTCAGGTTCCCTCAGAATCACCTACAAAGATCTCAGTGGATGGCCCTATGTCACCTAAATGCTGATGTCACACAGCTGAGAATTTGTGGAAGACATTTTGTTGAAAATTATTTTACAGGGAAAGGTACTAATAGAAAACACCCAGAGAAGTCAATTTTGGTTTGGATGGAGGACATCTTTTAAAGTATAAATCTCTTTTTGAATAGTAACCCACTGAAAGGGTTGGCTCTAAGTTTTTAATGGCCAATGTACCGTTAGGTGAAAGAGCTGTTCAACACACATATTGGATGTGTTTTTCTTTTCATCAAATGAATTAAATCAGTCAGTTAAACTGACTCTAGAATAAGTGCATTCTGAAACTTAATAAATCATTTGTTACATATTAGATTAGATTAGATTGAGAGGTAAACTTGCCTTGGCTTTTGATTACATCATATCAATACGCAGTGGAACCCCGATATAACAAATCGGAAGGGAGCAAGTAGAAATTCGTTAAACTGAGGTGAGATTGGTCTAAAATTTGTTATATCGAGGTTCCACTCTAGGTTTATTCACCTCAACATTACGTACTCATCTTGTTTTAGCAAAAAACTTGCATGATTTTAATCTTCTACTGTTTACAGGCAATCCTTCCAATCAACGGTATGTCTTTTTAGTTTCAACTTTGTTTTTTAGATTACATATCATGCTCACTATTTAGATGGTATTATTGAAAATTTAACAAAATTCAGCAATTTCAACATCTTTTTATTTAAGGTCATGGTTCAGTACTTTTGCAATACTGTATTACTTAGTGTATGTACTGCTACCTCAACTCCCATGTTCTCGATATGTCATAATAATAGCCTCTCATTCAATTTTAATGGAATATGCAGTCCCCAGGTTGTTAAAAAATTGCATATTTCCATGAAGGTACTCGTAACAAACTCCAAATCACATATTCACACAATAATCCAATCAGAAAAGTTCAACCTGTTCTCGAAAGTGCCCTTCTGAGGAAAATTTTGTATTTACCCTTGTCTGACGGCAATTTCCCTTACTATGTAAGCAATTATGATATGGATCATGGACTAAAAATTCATAGTTTACCTGAAAACTCATAGTAAGAAAATATTTCGAAGTAATTTCCTGTACCATTTCAAAATTGGAGGAGGATTCAAACTTTTCTAATACTTCACTCATGTTGAATATGTCATGAAAGCTTATTTCCCCAAAAACCTTATCAAATAGGCCCCATATTTTCCAATCTACCAAAGTGAACAAAACTTCATATGTCTCAATTAAGAAGTAAGTTCATCCAAATCTACCTACCTCAGCGTGTAAACTGGTTTGTTCTCTTCCTTGACAATAATTTTTGGTATGAAATTGTAATGAAAAAAATGTGTAAATAAACTGTAAAATAGTTATTATTTGTTTTATTACATAGAATGATTGAATACATCATTTTAAGAAATTGAGTAACACAAATTTGAATAATTAATGTTCATGGCCTCTACTTGATAGTACTTCAATAGTTGCTATAAAAAGGATCTCAAAATGGAATGTTTGAAGTTTCAATGGAATATGCAGTCCCCAGGTTGTTAAAAAATTGCATATTTCCATGAAGGTACTCGTAACAAACTCCAAATCACATATTCACACAATAATCCAATCAGAAAAGTTCAACCTGTTCTCGAAAGTGCCCTTCTGAGGAAAATTTTGTATTTACCCTTGTCTGACGGCAATTTCCCTTACTATGTAAGCAATTATGATATGGATCATGGACTAAAAATTCATAGTTTACCTGAAAACTCATAGTAAGAAAATATTTCGAAGTAATTTCCTGTACCATTTCAAAATTGGAGGAGGATTCAAACTTTTCTAATACTTCACTCATGTTGAATATGTCATGAAAGCTTATTTCCCCAAAAACCTTATCAAATAGGCCCCATATTTTCCAATCTACCAAAGTGAACAAAACTTCATATGTCTCAATTAAGAAGTAAGTTCATCCAAATCTACCTACCTCAGCGTGTAAACTGGTTTGTTCTCTTCCTTGACAATAATTTTTGGTATGAAATTGTAATGAAAAAAATGTGTAAATAAACTGTAAAATAGTTATTATTTGTTTTATTACATAGAATGATTGAATACATCATTTTAAGAAATTGAGTAACACAAATTTGAATAATTAATGTTCATGGCCTCTACTTGATAGTACTTCAATAGTTGCTATAAAAAGGATCTCAAAATGGAATGTTTGAAGTAAAGAAGGAATTTTTCATTCAGAATTGAAACCTTTCAAAAAACAATCAAAAATTATTAAATCCTGAGCAAGTAGATCAACAAAACAAGACAAAAATTCAAGACTTCTTATCAAACAAAAATTGTGAAGAGAATAACTATTGGTAGGTAACATTGCGAATAAACATATCCTTGAATACCTACCTGAAAAAACACATTTCAATTTTGTTTCAGTAATGATTCAATTCAGCTAAAACACAAGAATCTTCTTGACTTCTACATTACTTTGATAACAAGAGTTCATTTAACTATAGATAGATTTACGATGGATTATTCAATAATGTGATTTACCATTTTATCAACCTCTCACAGCAAAGATGTTCATACCTATACCTACGTTTTATTTTATCGGGTAGTCGGAATTCCATTAGAACTTCTGACGAAAATTTCTCGATGAATCCTTGATACATGAATTATCAATATTTATTCCGGCTAAAAGAATGCATTCCCTTCAATAATATGAATCAAATAGTTTTCTGAAAACTTATAACATTCATTTCTTTGCGAAAACTAAAATAGAAATGTTTTAGTAGAACGTTTTCATCCAAGCAGGAAAATCTTGAAGCCTAAAATGTAAATAAATGATGACATAACCTCCAAGTCTATTGTCATAATTGAATTTCGAGTTGACGCATGCGTACAATTCAATCTTTACCAAAGATCTGACTTCACTTTCAGACAACTATTAGCAGGCGTATAATCCATATTGGTATTAGTAGATATATGATTACAGCACTGTTTTTAGTACTGTAATGAACTCATTACGACACTGAAATAGAGAAAAAGAATTTCAAGTCAGTTATTTCAGGAAAATTTGCACAGTTATTGTTCAAGCAAAAATAATGGCGAAAATAGTCAGATGCGTGCGTAGAAGGGGTTATACTAAAATCACTTGCATAATCCTGTTATAGAAAAAGAATTGATTTGACAGAAGGTAGAAGCCATGTTGTTTTGACATTTCTGTTCAGTAAACATTGACAAATTATCATGGAAAGACTCACGCCGCAACAACGTTTACAGATTGTTGAAATTTATCTTCAAAATCAGTGTTCTATTCGCCAAACTTATAGAGCGCTTCGTGAAATTTATGCTTTACATAATCCTCCATCAGAGCAGTTTATTCGTCGAACTATCGATAGATTTCGGACAACATTTCCTCTACAACAACAACAAGACAAAGAACTGTACCTACAGAAGAAAATATCTCTGCTGTAAGTGATGAAGATCCAGATTTGTCTATTCGTCCACGTCCACAACAAGTTGGACTCTGTGCATCCACCACATGGAAAATTTTGCGTAAAGATCTTGTTCTACACCCCCCCAAAATTAAAGCCACTTGACCATAAGCGTCGTTTGTTTGCTGATTGGGCCCTAGAAAAGCTTGAATTTGATCCGATTTTTTATCGAAAAATCGTATTTAATAATGAAGCTCATTTCTGGTAGAACGTCTACGTAAACAATCAAAATTGCCGTATATAGAGTGAAAAAAATCCTCAAGTAGTCCTGCAGATTTCATTGCATCCTGAAAAATGCACTGAATGGTCTGCTTCACACACTGGAGGAATCATCGGTCCAAATTTCATTAAAGACGATGCTAGAGCTAATACTTCTGTGAATGGTGCTCGTTACAGATCGATGATTATTTGTTTCAAAATTTTGGTATCGACCCAGAAGTGTTTTGGTTCCAACAAGATGATGCTACACCTCATGCTGCTACCGTCACAATTGATTAATTGAAAGAAAGATTCGAGATAGTTATTTTTGTCTCATTACATATATGTACCCCGTTTTCGAAGCATGAGCGAGATACAGGGTGTCAACTTCTAGCCATACTCTGATAAGTGGTAAATTATGCTGGATCTTTGAAATAACGGTTGCTAATCAATTGTAGTGTACAATTCGGAAAAAAATTCCAAATGGCGGAAGGACTGCAAAGTTGGCATATTAGATAGCATCATTTCAATGTACTCGATTTTCTAAAATTCGCAGTGAACATTTTTTTCGAAAATCCAACTGAACTTTTTTTTCACATGTCTATAGTGAAAAAATCACCCAAAATTGTTGGAATCTTTCAAGGTTGAACTATTCATCATTCTTAGTACTGATGTGAATATATAATGAAAAAATATCCATTGGTTTTCTTTCTGTAGCCTTCCAAAGATTCCACTCGGAGTACTTACATAATTTTTATAAAATTGGTGGCCTTACGAAGTCCAAAATTGTGCTTATTTACAACCAGAATAACCCGGACAGAAATAAGAATTTACAAACGCAAGAAATTTTCTCAGACAACTTCGGTGAAAATTCCACATCTGAACTTTTGCACCAATCAAAATACGTTATTTTGAGAGAAAGGAGGTATTCTGGTGGAAATTTTTTCTCGTGGGATACCCAACAGAGAATAATACTGGAAATTTTTTGACGTTTACAATAACATCCAATAAAATATACTTCATTCAGTTTTATAGTATCCCGGTTGGCCATGATTCAGATTTATCAAGTTCTTTTAGTTAAAACTGACTCGTGAAAGTGAAATAGTTCTTAGAGACGTTCCCAATGCTAATTTCTATTCACTCTTTTTTAACTTCGTAAATGTTAATCCGGCCTTTGGGGTCACCTTACCTCTGGGGTATGAATTGAATTTGAAATTACTTTATATGAGAGTAATTGACGTATAATCTGCCAACACTAACGCATCTGACTTTTTCTCCATCAATATCATTATTGGAAAATAATTGTGTATATTTTTAAGTGGTTCGAAATGACATTTGCGAAATATACCTACACGTCAGTCATTATCATTCTGGCTTCTGAACTGAAGCTCATTGTGATTATCAGCTACCAATTACGTGAAAAATTTAGCGGGATGAAATGGTCATCGGAAATGCAATGCGATAGATAGTTTTGAAAAGGAATCAGTCAGAAAAATGAAATATCTCGTGTGACGTTCAGACAATTTTTGAGATTCCCCAGAGTACCAAGGCTAAATATAAATTAAAGGTTATCAAGAAAGAGCAGAATTAAAGAACGTATATCATTTAATGTACTGATGAGAGGTTGTTTTTTTTTAATTGGGACATTCGAAAGAATTATTGAAATGCGAAAACGGAATTATTCATTCCTTATTGTCAAAATCTGCTTTTTGTCTCATTCTTCAAAATTCAGATTCGTTCAAATTTAAAATATTCAGAGTGTTGATACTCTAAGATGAAAAAAATCCTTTTTGTCTTTACAACGGGCATTTCACATTTTCATTATGAATTGAGTTTTCGTAGTTTGCTCCACTTATGATGCACCTATGTTCCATAATGACATCATTGTTAATTCGGATTCATTTTTATTATCGTAGACAACATTGAAGATTTGATTCAAAACTAACCCAGAAATCTACTCCAAGTAGATTTCATCCAATGTCTTCCATTAATATTGATTAACCTCTCAGTAACTACAAGCTTCTGAGCTTGTAGTTTGTACGTGTTCGGAGAATCAGTTGTGTTCTGTATAGGCTTTGTTATAGTGTCTTTACGCCTCCTTAGAAACATCACTGTTAATTTTCGACCCACCAGTGAAAATGTTTCCAGATGAAGTATGAAAAATTTACGTCCGCTACTTTTAATCACAAAATATCCTTTTGAATTTCTCCACAGTACACTAAACCACAATTTTTTTTTTGAAATCTTGTTACTTATACAAGTTTTCACGTTGTAACCACAACCATATTTTTTTCTTTGGCTATATTTCTTGTATTCATGAATACTTAGAGATGAATAAATTCTATCTATCTAATTCAAAATTTTTTAATAGTTCTAAATGAAATCCGGCACCCATCCGCCTAGCAAGGAGTCACGTGAATTAGGCATACCTACCTACCAAAACGTTCTTGTGATTCCGGCTATGATGTCATGCATTTGAAACAGTTAGTTATCTCATGTTCTCTAAAACAACCACGTTTTCATATAAATCAATAAAATAACAACTTATGTAAACAAAAACAATAGCTTTATTCATGGTAGAACCATAGAAGCTATTAAAATCGCATTGATTCACGCTTTATACATTAGTTTCGATACTTCAAAACTTTTTAATGACCTGCACTGGTTTATGAGAATTCCGAAAATTATTACACATAATTCCGTTTCACCGGAAGAAGCCGACTATTCTTTAATCCTAGAGGAAACCCGCAACAAAGGAGGTTCTGTCAGCAATCAAGTTCTGAGGACAACGAGGAAGATGAAAAGAATGTCGTAATTACTAGGAGTCTAGTTGTGAGGAACTGGAAATTCCTGTAACTTTCCAGATTTTTTATTTTTAGACTGTTTCATTCGACAAGGCACCTTATCTGCTGAGAATATGTTCCTAATTATCTAAATGAAGGTGAATTAAATATTCTCATTTGAGTTTCTGTCTTAGATTTGTTATACGAGAGAAAACCCATGTTCAGTAGTAATAAACCAAAATGATAAATAAACATATGTTCGTGAAGTGTATTTTTTGTTCCTCAGATTAATTCAATCAGGAGAGGGCTGACGGTTTTCATCGCGACTATGAAAACCGTCTTTATATTCAATCGGCAATTACTGATCTGGCCAATTGTGCATAAGAAAGATATATCTAATCAGTCAGTGCAAGATTCAAAAGAATGGCACGCTACGATGATGAGCTATCAAGTGTCCAACTAACTAAGATCGTCACATACCTCACTCGGAACTCGGAAGGGCCATCAATTGGAAATTCATTTCTTTGTCCTATTTCAGTGACTTACCTAAGATTCGTATTTTGCTTTCTGGTATTTCTCCACAACTTCAGGGACTAATGAATCTGATTCTGTTGATTCAGTTTTTATTTTCATTCTTTCTCCAAAAGTGTTTCTGATTTACTCTTATCAGATTTACTAAACTGGTTTTGATACATCCGTTTTCAATTTAGTATGTTAATTTTTAGATATTCAGATTTCAGGTATGGTTCTTCGAATTTATTTGTTCTTACCAAGTTACTTATGTTAAATTAATTCTGATATTGACCACAATGATGTGAGAAATTGTGGATTCTGCTGAATATTATGAATATGAACTATGGGAATAAAATTGAAGAATTATTCGGTTTCATAGGCGTCCTTTTATAATAACATTTGAGTGGTCAATATTTTTTTCATGCGTGGGAAAACTTTTTGCGACAATAGACTTGACAGGTAACAGCAACAGCCCTTAGATTATTTTTTTTTTCATCACATGATCATGTTATCATAATAACTTAGGGCCACTTGCAACATTTTGGTTTGAAGCGTTAGTAAGTAAAATCCCGATTGATTTATTGAATCATGGATTGAATATTTGGCTTGCACCGAGGCTAAATCTAACTAGATTGAATTTGATCCACAAATCTGGTTATTTTCAGAAATGTACATTGGTACTTGTGCCTATCTTTATGTTTGAAACTGGTGCGATTATTAAAGCAACAATACGCAGTTGTCGAAAACGAAAACGTCCAGCAACGATTGTCAAGAATGTCAAGGCATTCACCACTTCAGATTCGAATGTAAAATATGAAATATAATGGAATATCGTTTGGAACTATCCGAGGCAACTAAAATGATGTCCGCATTCAATACTGTGGAGCACGAAAAAGTTAGATTGTTCGATAATCGAATAGAAATTGAAAAAAAATTAATACAAAGTTCAGTTGCTCATTTTTATGTGTGCTTTTCCGGTCAAACCAATTTGACCTTTCACATTTACGCCTAGGAAAACCAACATCGATAACTTCTTCTACAGCCATTATTCTCTTTACTTCGATTTATAATAAAACATCATAGCAAGAATAACATAATATGTCATATATGAATGTAGTATAGATGCATCTATAATGTAGGGTTAGAATTCAAAGTTCATTATTAAACTTTCATTTCATTCTGTCAATTCAGGGGATTTCATTTAAGCGTTATTTAGGACTTTGAACTAGGAAAACGACACATTGCAAAAGAACCATATCTATAAATCGAGGATTTGGACTTAATTTGTAGTTTTGTCATAAGGCGCAAGTGGCCCTTCATAAACTTCGGTTGATATACCTTATAAATAAGTTACGGTTGAAAAGAATCATGCAATCAAATGACACCATTGTGAGAGGCAACTTCTATTCTGTTATGATTTGCAGTGGCAATGTTTTTAAATTGAGGTTACCGAAGAAGACATGAACAAAAAAGTTTGATTTATTTGATATCTGTGTAGATAGATATTGAAAAGTATGCAACATTGTAATATGAGGAATATCAATCGAACTTCATGTAATGAATTCTAATGATGATAATTGATAATATGAGAGTATCTTTGCAATACAAATTTCGTTCAAAATCATTCCTTTTTCATGAAACAAACTTTTTTATGTTGAATAACTGAATGTTATCAAGTTATCAGGAATCAAGGTATATCACATACATACAGGGTGGGCCATCTATAACTTTCCACCCCGAATTTTGAGCTTTGGGATGGAATAATGAAAAAACACTCGGACAGGTCAAACTCTGTTGAAAGGGGAACAAATAGGGGTGTTCAAATGAGTTTGATATCACTATCCTTCTAGCTGCACCTTGTTGGAAAGGCAATTCAATTTCCTGCATGAGTGTATTTTTTTTCATCGCTTTATTATTATACAGAGTGACTCAGTATTCCATCAATAACTTCACACGCCGAATTTGGATCTTTGAGATGGAAAAAACGTTCGAACGGGTCAAAAAATGTTTCATCCTTAGTTAAGCGATCGAAGAAAAAAATGATACACTCATGCAGGTAATTGAATTACCTTTTCAACAAAGCTACTCGACCTATTATCTCTATTCAAAAATAATTGCTCTAAGTGGTAGCGGCTAGAGGGTTAGTGATATCGAATTCATTTTTTGACCGTCCGAGCGTTTTTTCCATCTCAAAGATACAAATTCGGCCTGTGAAAGTTATTGATGGAATACTGAGTCACTCTGTATAATAATAAAACGATGTGAAAAAAAAACACTCGTGCAGGAAATTGAATTGCCTTTCCAACAAGGTGCTGCTCGACCCCTTTTCCCTATTCAAGAATGAGAGCTGTTAGGGGTGGCAGCTAGAGGGGTACTGATATCAAACTCATTTGAACACCCTTATTTATCCCCCTTTCAACAAACTTTGACCTGTCCGAGCTTTTTTTTTGTTATTTCACCCCAAAGCTCAAAATTAGGGGTGGAAAGTTATGGATGGCCCACCCTGTATATGTATTTTTAATTGTTTAGTTCAACTTGACTGCTTGGTATGCGTTGGTACGCACGATTTCAATAGTGATTGACGTTAAATGAAACGTTTCTTTTTTGTGAAATTATTTTTTTACTACTTATCTTTGATTCTTATAACTTGAATGGAGAGGAGAGTATTTAAGTAGTTTGTATGGATAGAAAAAATTATAGTTTGTTTGAGTTATATCAAAACTGCAACCTTTAGGGTTTAGAAATGAAATATTGACTTTATTTCTTTGTCAGAATATGATCGTTCTCTATCGAGGTAAATTAGGAAATTTCAGAATGTATTTGAAAATCATTGCATAATATTCAAGAATTGATAGAATTGGAATGTATATTATGTGAATTATGCTCCGAAAATCATAGATAAGCTGAAAAGATATTATGCATCTCCATTTCAATTCACTTCATTGTTGAGTGAGCAATGGGTTTCAAATTCATTTTGAATTTTTCAATTCTCTCTTAATGGAGTACGATCAAATTCTAACTAAGCAATTCATAACTTTATACAGATCTCACTGTATCTCTGTATTAGTTTTCAACTATGATTCTCCAAATTAGTTGGAAAGCATTCGAATACAGGGTGTTCCAAGTTCGAGTGCCTATTAGACGTTTCTGGATAACTGGACATAGGTATTTGAAATCTGAAAATCGGGATTATGATATTGTTCGAAATTCTCTACTTCTGGTTATACAAGGAGTGAAAACATGATAGTTAACCCGTCCTTCGAAGAATGCAGACCTGCAAATTCAAAGGCAGGTGAAATAGGAAGTTCTTTCAGATTTACAAAAGAATCGATTTTTAACGGTCATTCATAGACAATCCACTTCCTGCGCTGACCGGAAGGAGGGAGCATAAACTAAATGAACTGCTACAATAGAGAAGTGCGCAATAAAGTACAATTTTAAAATTGTACCGACTGCAACGGTTCCGGTGCCCGCTCTTTTGTTGGCACGACATCTGCCCATGTTGCGCTAGCGTAGTTGCTGCATCCGGAAATAGAGCAACCAAATGCGCCTCAACGATGAGCTCTTATTATAACCGAGGCGAGACTACACTACTGCCTATCGTTGCAAATGCAGTCGATGAAAGCCTTTTCAGATAATGGAGAGCGGAGCCGAAAGGATTTATCATGTTCGTTATATCGTCGATGAAAGGCGAAATAAATTCTTGCTTTTGATGTTAGTTAGACCGGCTTACAGTTAAGTCAAGGTTCAGAACTGATTGTCAGATAAATATATCAGTAATAACTAGGGGTTCAAAAATGAAAGTGACAAAATGAGATATAATATAAGAAGAAATCAAAGTGAGCGGTTGGCATTTCTCACGATTTTTATAAAAGTAAAAAATATATTGACATGATATTGTTAAATCGATATTTCAAGAGCGTTAATCTACACAAACAAAACTTGGAATTTGTGTATTATTAGGAATCATCGCTTGGTAGATCGGACCTGGTCAAAAGATCCTCCCGATCAAGAGCAAATTTAAAACTGTGTTGCGTTTAGGTTTAGAGTAATATTCATAGTACATAAGTACTATACATAGTACATAGTAGTACATAGTACATAAAGTATAAAGTAAGCAAAACAACTTTAAACAACAACTTAACAACCGCTTCTGTACTCAATCTCGTTGCTGTGAGTGCAGCAAGTCGGAGACCAGATATTTGCATCATATTCTAGATGGGGGTCTCACAAGGGTTGTATAAAGTTTTATAGTTGTACCAACATTAAAGCCTTTACTTTTCCGTGTAACAAATCCGAGTACTCCATAACTATGCCTTATTTATGATGTTATTATAATGATTGTTAAACTTGAAGTTGGCCTGAAACAAGACTCCCAAATCTGAAACATGTTGTTTGATTTTCAAAAAGTCTATTTCACGGGTATACACGGTTAGTCTCTGACCTGTACACTTATTTCAACTGTAGATTCTTGATGCCAAAATTCTTCCGAATTCGGCTTTGTTAAAAAGATAGTGATGTGAAAAAATTGGACAAAATGCGTCACTGATACGATTCGCTGGTATGAATGCAAATACCTCGAAATCATATTTCTAGAGTGAAACCGTATTCAATTAATCCTCTATTTTAGTACAAACGTTATCGGAATAAAAATGTAGAAAATCCGATACAAAACACTCAGTTCTGCCCGATTATGTCTGCAATTTAAAATCATATTTTTTCCTTCGAAATACATTTCTCCTTCAATATTCTCGAATATTCGTTTGTAAACACTCATGAGTTGTTCGAAAAAAAACGAAAAATATCTTATAAACAAATGTATTTCATTCAAATAATGATTCATCAATCCATTTTGTATTCAAAAAAATCAAAACATCCTATGAATATTTCACAAGAGACAGAGACATTTTGGTGTGCTCTGCCAGCAACGGCCATATCCATAAAATTAACAGAGGTATGTTCTACCCTTATCATTCTAAGTAACAGTGGCGCAGATTCTTGGATTTTTCAAATCACAAATTTCAAATTGACGGAACATTTGGTTATCGATTCAGAATTTAGCTCACCCCTTCACCTAACTCGGAATCTGTTCAAATGTACGGAACATTGTATGAATTCGTCAAAAAGAGTTGATTCACTCGAAATTTTATTTCCATTCTCCAATACCGATATCACCACACCACTGGACCTTTCAAAGTTAGATTCTGCAATGTTGCCACGGCATTATAAAATGATATTGCTATCCTTTATGCTGTCTTCGTCCAACTCATTGAAAACTGACTAAATTTTGTCTTCACCAATTCTCGAATTTATGAATGAGATGCTGTGCCCCATCTTTCTATGGTCTAATTACTCTAAGGGCAACCGAGGGCTCAACCGTCAACAACCAAATTCCTCATTGAAAATATGGAATCTGGTAGTTGGCGCACGGTTCAACTGTCTGTTCTCCTTTCATAATACCGGCCCTAAGGATTTGACCAAAGTTTCACGAATGAAATCAGAGATTCCGATTCCATAATGCATTATCATGACTGCAAACAGATTCTTGTTCGGATTTGTACATTCAGAGTTCCGAAAAAAGTCCATAAAAGATTTTCCACAATGTTCCATTGTACCATAAAAAGACCTAGTCCAACAGTACTATTTCAATAGCATTTGACATTCTGTAAAATTTTAACTGTTAAAATAAATCTAAACGAACGACCATAGCATAAAAAGGAAAATTCAAATCGATGTCGAAAAAAACTACTTAAATAGTTATATTCCTTACAAATGCGTCACTGATACGATTCTCTGGTATGAATGCAAATACCTCGAAATCATATTTCTAGAGTGAAACCGTATTCAATTAATACTCTATTTTAGTACAAACGTTATCGGAATAAAAATGTAGAAAATCCGATACAAAACACTCAGTTCTGCCCGATTATGTCTGCAATTTAAAATCATATTTTTTCCTTCGAAATACATTTCTCCTTCAATATTCTCGAATATTCGTTTGTAAACACTCATGAGTTGTTCGAAAAAAACGAAAAATATCTTATAAACAAATGTATTTCATTCAAATAATGATTCATCAATCCATTTTGTATTCAAAAAAATCAAAACATTCTATGAATATTTCACAAGAGACAGAGACATTTTGGTGTGCTCTGCCAGCAACGGCCATATCCATAAAATTAACAGAGGTATGTTCTACCCTTATCATTCTAAGTAACAGTGGCGCAGATTCTTGGATTTTTCAAATCACAAATTTCAAATTGACGGAACATTTGGTTATCAATTCAGAATTTAGCTCACCCCTTCACCTAACTCGGAATCTGTTCAAATGTACGGAACATTGTATGAATTCGTCAAAAAGAGTTGATTCACTCGAAATTTTATTTCCATTCTCCAATACCGATATCACCACACCACTGGACCTTTCAAAGTTAGATTCTGCAATGTTGCCACGGCATTATAAAATGATATTGCTATCCTTTATGCTGTCTTCGTCCAACTCATTGAAAACTGACTAAATTTTGTCTTCACCAATTCTCGAATTTATGAATGAGATGCTGTGCCCCATCTTTCTATGGTCTAATTACTCTAAGGGCAACCGAGGGCTCAACCGTCAACAACCAAATTCCTCATTGAAAATATGGAATCTGGTAGTTGGCGCACGGTTCAACTGTCTGTTCTCCTTTCATAATACCGGCCCTAAGGATTTGACCAAAGTTTCACGAATGAAATCAGAGATTCCGATTCCATAATGCATTATCATGACTGCAAACAGATTCTTGTTCGGATTTGTACATTCAGAGTTCCGAAAAAAGTCCATAAAAGATTTTCCACAATGTTCCATTGTACCATAAAAAGACCTAGTCCAACAGTACTATTTCAATAGCATTTGACATTCTGTAAAATTTTAACTGTTAAAATAAATCTAAACGAACGACCATAGCATAAAAAGGAAAATTCAAATCGATGTCGAAAAAAACTACTTAAATAGTTATATTCCTTACAAATGCGTCACTGATACGATTCTCTGGTATGAATGCAAATACCTCGAAATCATATTTCTAGAGTGAAACCGTATTCAATTAATACTCTATTTTAGTACAAACGTTATCGGAATAAAAATGTAGAAAATCCGATACAAAACAATCAGTTCTGCCCGATTATGTCTGCAATTTAAAATCATATTTTTTCCTTCGAAATACATTTCTCCTTCAATATTCTCGAATATTCGTTTGTAAACACTCATGAGTTGTTCGAAAAAAAACGAAAAATATCTTATAAACAAATGTATTTCATTCAAATAATGATTCATCAATCCATTTTGTATTCAAAAAAATCAAAACATCCTATGAATATTTCACAAGAGACAGAGACATTTTGGTGTGCTCTGCCAGCAACGGCCATATCCATAAAATTAACAGAGGTATGTTCTACCCTTATCATTCTAAGTAACAGTGGCGCAGATTCTTGGATTTTTCAAATCACAAATTTCAAATTGACGGAACATTTGGTTATCGATTCAGAATTTAGCTCACCCCTTCACCTAACTCGGAATCTGTTCAAATGTACGGAACATTGTATGAATTCGTCAAAAAGAGTTGATTCACTCGAAATTTTATTTCCATTCTCCAATACCGATATCACCACACCACTGGACCTTTCAAAGTTAGATTCTGCAATGTTGCCACGGCATTATAAAATGATATTGCTATCCTTTATGCTGTCTTCGTCCAACTCATTGAAAACTGACTAAATTTTGTCTTCACCAATTCTCGAATTTATGAATGAGATGCTGTGCCCCATCTTTCTATGGTCTAATTACTCTAAGGGCAACCGAGGGCTCAACCGTCAACAACCAAATTCCTCATTGAAAATATGGAATCTGGTAGTTGGCGCACGGTTCAACTGTCTGTTCTCCTTTCATAATACCGGCCCTAAGGATTTGACCAAAGTTTCACGAATGAAATCAGAGATTCCGATTCCATAATGCATTATCATGACTGCAAACAGATTCTTGTTCGGATTTGTACATTCAGAGTTCCGAAAAAAGTCCATAAAAGATTTTCCACAATGTTCCATTGTACCATAAAAAGACCTAGTCCAACAGTACTATTTCAATAGCATTTGACATTCTGTAAAATTTTAACTGTTAAAATAAATCTAAACGAACGACCATAGCATAAAAAGGAAAATTCAAATCGATGTCGAAAAAAAACTACTTAAATAGTTATATTCCTTACAAATGCGTCACTGATACGATTCTCTGGTATGAATGCAAATACCTCGAAATCATATTTCTAGAGTGAAACCGTATTCAATTAATACTCTATTTTAGTACAAACGTTATCGGAATAAAAATGTAGAAAATCCGATACAAAACACTCAGTTCTGCCCGATTATGTCTGCAATTTAAAATCATATTTTTTCCTTCGAAATACATTTCTCCTTCAATATTCTCGAATATTCGTTTGTAAACACTCATGAGTTGTTCGAAAAAAACGAAAAATATCTTATAAACAAATGTATTTCATTCAAATAATGATTCATCAATCCATTTTGTATTCAAAAAAATCAAAACATTCTATGAATATTTCACAAGAGACAGAGACATTTTGGTGTGCTCTGCCAGCAACGGCCATATCCATAAAATTAACAGAGGTATGTTCTACCCTTATCATTCTAAGTAACAGTGGCGCAGATTCTTGGATTTTTCAAATCACAAATTTCAAATTGACGGAACATTTGGTTATCAATTCAGAATTTAGCTCACCCCTTCACCTAACTCGGAATCTGTTCAAATGTACGGAACATTGTATGAATTCGTCAAAAAGAGTTGATTCACTCGAAATTTTATTTCCATTCTCCAATACCGATATCACCACACCACTGGACCTTTCAAAGTTAGATTCTGCAATGTTGCCACGGCATTATAAAATGATATTGCTATCCTTTATGCTGTCTTCGTCCAACTCATTGAAAACTGACTAAATTTTGTCTTCACCAATTCTCGAATTTATGAATGAGATGCTGTGCCCCATCTTTCTATGGTCTAATTACTCTAAGGGCAACCGAGGGCTCAACCGTCAACAACCAAATTCCTCATTGAAAATATGGAATCTGGTAGTTGGCGCACGGTTCAACTGTCTGTTCTCCTTTCATAATACCGGCCCTAAGGATTTGACCAAAGTTTCACGAATGAAATCAGAGATTCCGATTCCATAATGCATTATCATGACTGCAAACAGATTCTTGTTCGGATTTGTACATTCAGAGTTCCGAAAAAAGTCCATAAAAGATTTTCCACAATGTTCCATTGTACCATAAAAAGACCTAGTCCAACAGTACTATTTCAATAGCATTTGACATTCTGTAAAATTTTAACTGTTAAAATAAATCTAAACGAACGACCATAGCATAAAAAGGAAAATTCAAATCGATGTCGAAAAAAACTACTTAAATAGTTATATTCCTTACAAATGCGTCACTGATACGATTCTCTGGTATGAATGCAAATACCTCGAAATCATATTTCTAGAGTGAAACCGTATTCAATTAATACTCTATTTTAGTACAAACGTTATCGGAATAAAAATGTAGAAAATCCGATACAAAACACTCAGTTCTGCCCGATTATGTCTGCAATTTAAAATCATATTTTTTCCTTCGAAATACATTTCTCCTTCAATATTCTCGAATATTCGTTTGTAAACACTCATGAGTTGTTCGAAAAAAAACGAAAAATATCTTATAAACAAATGTATTTCATTCAAATAATGATTCATCAATCCATTTTGTATTCAAAAAAATCAAAACATCCTATGAATATTTCACAAGAGACAGAGACATTTTGGTGTGCTCTGCCAGCAACGGCCATATCCATAAAATTAACAGAGGTATGTTCTACCCTTATCATTCTAAGTAACAGTGGCGCAGATTCTTGGATTTTTCAAATCACAAATTTCAAATTGACGGAACATTTGGTTATCAATTCAGAATTTAGCTCACCCCTTCACCTAACTCGGAATCTGTTCAAATGTACGGAACATTGTATGAATTCGTCAAAAAGAGTTGATTCACTCGAAATTTTATTTCCATTCTCCAATACCGATAACACCACACCACTGGACCTTTCAAAGTTAGATTCTGCAATGTTGCCACGGCATTATAAAATGATATTGCTATCCTTTATGCTGTCTTCGTCCAACTCATTGAAAACTGACTAAATTTTGTCTTCACCAATTCTCGAATTTATGAATGAGATGCTGTGTCTCATCTTTCTATGGTCTAATTACTCTAAGGGCAACCGAGGGCTCAACCGTCAACAACCAAATTCCTCATTGAAAATATGGAATCTGGTAGTTGGCGCACGGTTCAACTGTCTGTTCTCCTTTCATAATACCGGCCCTAAGGATTTGACCAAAGTTTCACGAATGAAATCAGAGATTCCGATTCCATAATGCATTATCATGACTGCAAACAGATTCTTGTTCGGATTTGTACATTCAGAGTTCCGAAAAAAGTCCATAAAAGATTTTCCACAATGTTCCATTGTAACATAAAAAGACCTAGTCCAACAGTACTATTTCAATAGCATTTGACATTCTGTAAAATTTTAACTGTTAAAATAAATCTAAACGAACGACCATAGCAAAAAGGAAAATTCAAATCGATGTCGAAAAAAACTACTTAAATAGTTATATTCCTTACAATTGCGGAAAGAGATATTTTCCCGCACGGAACTGCCGTTGCAGCAAGCAGTTGAGTGCGGGAAAGGAACTTTCCGCACGAGTTAGGAACTAGTTATTTTTCTATAAAGGGCGGAAAGTTGTACTTTCCCGCACTAGATTGCCGTTGCAAACAGTCGAGTGCGGGAATAGTTATTTTTGTATCTAGTGCGCGAAATGCTACTTTGGTGATCGAGACCTGTTGTTTTTTAACGAGGCGCAGCCGAGTTAAAAAAATAGTCGAGATCACCAAAGTATTTCGCGCATGAGATGCAAACAAAATTTTTTCTACAAACGTCAAAAAATTGTTCTAAAATAAGTTACATGCTTAGCTTATTATGAAAGATAATGTTGAATTTTCTCACAATTTGAAAGCCTTAATTACTGCTATACATGAATGAATAATTGATTTCTTGGATTTTTGCTTGATTGAGGAACATAAAGGTTAAAATATAAAAATCCCATATAGTTTATGTATGCAGCGTGCGAAGTAAGTATTTCGCACACTTCTTCGCGCACGGTTTCATGGTAACGAAGGAAAATGAAAAAAAGGGTCACTTCGCATATTGTTGTCTATGCGCGAACACATTTCACCGCGTATATTTTGAAAATGTTAGGTTATAGTCATTCTTCTGTCAGGTATGAACGCAACGTTGCCGTTTCTACATACAAATCGTACAAATTACGTATTTAACAAAATGTTTATTTACTTTGGGAAAACAATGAATTTGAGGAAATATTATGTGAATTCAATAATTCCAAAGATCTGACGAATATTGAAAAACTTTTTTTCTCTGTTCATACTGAAAAAATTTCACGTGTACGAGTATAAACATGATTGGAAGATTCAGTTATGCTATTTTCTTGTACGGAAATCAAGAACCGAGTGTTGAAATTTCACTGAAAAATAATGAACAGAATAGTCCGTTACTTTGTGATAGTTTATCAACCCGACAGAAAAACTTTTAGAAGAACAGAACAGACGGACGTATGGAAATCCACACTTTTCAAAATTCTCAAGAAATAAGCCTACAGACGACAATTAAATACCTCTTTGCGCAACTTGAAATACTCCAGTATGAAAATGTAGTGGTACTACGAATCTTGTGTCACAGGATAAACCTTATAAGAACTAACTGCATTCACAAAGTTGAAAAAGAGTAAATAGAAAGTAGACTTGGCAAAGTCGCTTGATTTTCACGATTGCCAACCTGCGTCCGTTGTAAGTAAAAGAACTTGATAAACCTAAACCATGGCCCACCAAGATACTTTATAAAAGTGAATGGAGTATAGATTGAGAGATTTCATGTTAAAGGTATCATTATTCACAAATTCAACAAATATTTACTTTCCCACCCTAGTGCGAGAAATTGAGACTTCCCGAATCGAAAACAATGCGGGAAAGTAGTTTTTACTTAGGCCCGGTTGTAGAAAAAATATTTTCTCTATTTCAGTATCGTAATGAGTTCATTACAGTACTAAAAACAGTGCTGTAATGAATTCATTACAGCATCGTTTTCAGTTACCTTTTTCGTTTAGTGGTTGTCAGCAATGACTTCTGATCCTTTTAAATTTCAGCAGACATCAATTTGGAAATGTCAATTTTCTTAAAAATACCAACTGCCAAAATACAATATGAAAGTCACTAGGACCTATAATTTGAATTTTTCATTGAATTTCACAAAATTTAACTGAAATAGAGAAAATATCGTCTAATACTCATGCGTTCGAAAACTCGCTGCATTGGCGCTCGTTTTCGAATTTCGCATTCGTATTGGAATATGAGCCCATTCTGCAACTAGTTTTAGAATATACTATTTTCTACAAGCGCTTACAAGAATTATACGATATCGATTTGATTTCAACTCACAGATCAAATTCGATTTGATATAAGTATTCAAATAATTTTATACTAATGACGGATGTTAATTCACATGTCGTTCCCATAGCAACGTCGTCGGTGACGTTTGGGGCATAGAGACAGTTTATTCTTTAACAAAAGCGTGCGGGAAAAATCCCTGCTATTCCTTTCCCACACGGAAAGTGTGCGGGGATGAAAGCAAGAGATTTTCCCGCACTGTTTGACAATGTGACTCTTTACGAATTGAAATGCATGCGGGAAAAGGGTTGAAACCGCAAGCTTGTAGAAAAATGTTATTGAAATAAATATCCTTCATAAATAATTGAAAATCCTTTATCACAGGTTGTTTTGGATCTTACTCAATATTAGGAAACTAAATTTTCGCTTTGGACGGCCTCTGTATGACCACACTGTATTTGTGTGTTGGAAATGTGTCTGTCAATAATTCGTTGAGATTTTATGTGGTTCGGGCGAGGGTTCTGGTTTGTCGTATTAGCAAGTTGCTTGATTCTGCATGCGAAATCTCATATCGTTCATATCTGTAGTTTTGAAATAAACAAATTTCGCGGCATTCGAGAGCCTAATCTACGATGAAGATTTCGGGTCCCTAGGTTTGTTGATGAGACTTTGTGGACGACAATAATAATTTGCAGAACACATGAGAGCAACGAACGCTGTAGCCTGTAGGTACATAGGACAATTCCAAAAATTCGATTGTTTAATTTCTCACACTCATGTTCTGAACATTCTGGATTAAATACGAAATTGAAATGAGATTACATAAGTTATATTTCTTGCTTGGACATCCTTAGGTGGGAATTCCCGCCACAGTTCAAGAAAGACGATGAGTCTCAATTTCTTGCTCACCTTGTGGTAGAGGGTGCAGTGTGACAGATGTGCTGAGCCTGTCACCGCCCATGCTGACCAGGTGTGGCGCATCAGTCTGGAGTTTCAGAGCTCGACCACTGTTGTCCATTGTCTCGCAAGATCCATTCAGACTAATACCAGACATTCTGCAAATAAAGATATATTATATGATGGGGAATCCTTTCACTGATGTTAACAATCATGACAATATGGTGCGTTTCGGTTGAAAAGTTTTACAATACGTTCATCACTGACGCAATTCAATGTTCACAGAACCGAGTTGATCGTATGGATAATAACTATTACAATCACCATAAAATTCTGTACAGCAAGAAGGTTTTGTGATTAATCTTTCGATAATTGGTAGTGCAAGAACATCATTGCAGGTATAATACACGAGAGGAAATCTTGTGTTAGTCGTTGAATGAAGTAATGAAAAAAAATTAAATAAATCCTTTCGATTTATAGAAACTTCTCCAAATTTCTGCAAACGATTTCAAATTATATCTTCCTTCCTGATCAGATGTGAAACATGTAGAATTTTAACAAGTAGAATTTTAAAGGGCTTCGATAATCTGTGATTTCAATTTGGGAGACCGAAGAGGTATGATTCATTGATTCATTATGATTCATTGTTTATCCTGATTACTCCTGACCCCTCTGAAACTACAAGCTTCGAAGCTTGTAACTCGGAGTAAGCAGTTGTGTTCTGTGTAGGCTTTGTTACTGTGTCCTTACTACGCCACCTTAGGCACAGCAATGTTAATTTTTGACCCAACAGTGAAATGGTGGCCCCTACCGAGACCAGAAAATTTCTTTCCCAGCTCGGGATTGAACTCGGACTTGCCAGGTCCTAATCCAACGTCCTAACCAATGGACCAAGGGCACTCATACTGGTATACAGGTGTTTCCAAATTTGACTTGAACCTTGGAGAAGGTATTTGGTATCGCTCATTTGCTGTCGTTTGAGCCATATTCATTAATAATCGAAAATCAACAGTTTCCGAGATTTGAGTTTTTTTAATGAGGAATTCGCACCTTGCTTCATTTTTCGTGAATTTATTCTACGTTGATCAAGTTTGATTATTGGTTTGAATTATTTTCATCAGAAAAGGATATGAGATGTGGAAAACGAACTTATGATTTGTAGAATATACAGGGTCGTGCAATACTGCGTTAGGCTTTCATAGCTGCCAAACCAGACGTTTTAGAAATTTAGTTGAAAAATATTTCCTTTGTAATTTCAATTCTGCATTTCAGGAAATTATTTTCTAATATACTGGGTGTTCCCAAATAAAAATTATCGAACAAATGAGTGATTTTAATAAACTTTCATTTAGTTTCACCTGCCCCGGTGTCTGTCTGTTAAATGTGACACACTTCTAATCGTCCGATTGATTTGAAATTTTGCAGGTCTACCTATTTCTGGTGACAATGCATCATGAAATATTTGTTATAGGAAAAAACAAAATGGCGGCTCCAAAATGGCGGATGAGTTTTGTAATTATGATCCGATTCCATTCAAAATTAGTATCTGGGGGTGTTTGGGTCGAAAATGATGATACTTTTGTCCAAATTGGTAAATTCGAGATGGCGGCCACAATATGGCGGACGAGTTTTGTAATTATGATCCTATTCTTTTCAAAATTAATATATGGGGGTTTTCTGGGTCGGAAATTACGATTCTTCAAAATTGAGGAATTCAAGATGGCGGATAAGGGTTGGTATAAAAGCTTGTCTTCAAAAATGTTTTTTGAGAATTAGGCTTGTTTAAATGGAACACCCCATATATTTTCGCATATTTTGAATGCTCTTCAATACCTCTTTCATGACGCAAAATATTAGGGATATTTTTCCAACGGTACGGAATACGGATCTTATTCAGAAAAAAAACTGCAAAATTTCTATGAAACAGTAGTTCGGTGAAAGCCCTCTACCGATTTCCAGAAGCGATAGAAACATGAATTTGATCAGAATTTCTTTTAACTTAAGAATTTGCCTAGTCATCGTTCCTAAATGATCAACCTTTTTTATACAGGGTGTCCGTTATCAATGTCCAAATATGAAGAATTTCAAATTGTTTTTGCTCGATTTTTTCAAATGTAACACCCTGTATTTTTTCCATGATGATGTACACAGTTTAAAACCTCACATTTTTTCAGAAGTAACCTTAGAATTTTTTTCACTCCTGTGTCCAGCAGACACGAAAAATTGCATTTCTACCAAAAATTTCAGGAATAATGAACATAATAACTAACGGATATTTTAAATGAGTAACACAATGAAACCAAACTGAATGACCAATTTTTGAAAAACTTTAAAACCCTTCAAAATCATAATCCTTGAAGTTCAACATGAAAATGATAATGTTTGTCCGAATAAGTAACACATACATTGGTATTATTGGTAACATGTGTATTCTAACGATTACAGAGTTTTATCGGCATCCAAAAAAATTATTATTCATGAAATGGTTCATATAATTTTCATGTCGCAGCAGTGCCACAGAAACTGTTATGAAGTACATCGATTATTATTATTAATCAAAATATTGTTATTCAGAGCTCAAAATTATTTCCGAATACAATAAATTGAGATGAATTTTGGTAAAGATGAAATGGTTGATATGATTTTCATGTTGGGGCAGTGCCAAAGAAGGTTTATTAGCCAGTAGATCCTATATGCTGTCGAATATTTCGAAAGGAGACATCCACATGAATCGAGTTTTCGGAGGCTTTTAAACAGATTTCTAGAGACAGGAGATGTCAAGTATAAAAAAGAAGAGAGGATAAAATCGGCCACTAACGAGGCTTTACTGCATGTAACTGAAAATCCTCACACAGGCCAAAGGGAGCTTGGTGTAGCGACTGTAGCCTGTAGTATAAGTGAGCGTTCAGTTCAAAGAATCCTCAAAAAAAAATAAGTATCATGCCTACCACATTCAGATGCATCAGGCGCTTACCGATAGCGATTTTGAATACCGTCTGAATTTCTGTAACTGGGCAAGTTTTCAAATTGAACAGAACCCTACATTTTTTGAATTTGTTTTATTCAGTGATGAAGCAACCTTCCACAATTCCGGAGCCGTCAATAGGCACAATTTTCATTATTACTCTGTAGAAAATCCAAGAATTATAAGGGGAATAGACAATCAACACAGGTGGTCATTGAATGTCTGGGGAGCAGTAATCGGCAATCATGTGATAGGCCCTCATTTTTTCGAAGGAAATTTAGATATTTTACTTTCATTCAGAACATTCTTCCCGGAATGTTAGCAGTGTTACCTACGGAAATACGGAATGAAATATGGTTTCAGCATAATGGAGCACCCGCTCATTATTCTCGTCCTGTGAGGGATTTACTGAACCAATAGTTTCCAAATAGATGGATTGCTAGGGGCGGACCGACAAGATGGCCTGCTAGATCACCGGATCTCACCAAAATAGATTTTTTTTGTGGAGATACATAAAGGGAATCGTGTATGATGAAGTTCCAACAACAGCTTCCAATATGCGAGAGAGGATTGTGATTGCTTCCGAAGCATTACTCCAGCCATGCTGACGAGGGTTAGTGGGACATTCAACGATCGGATCGCTTTGTGTTCCAGAGAAGGCGGACGACACTTTGAACATCTCTTGGATCATTGACACAATTTTTCTTTGTCTTTTTCAACGCCCGTTTGTTTTTATATCCAATATTTGAATAAAATTTTCCATTCTGATTTCATTTTTTGTACTTGCTGGACGCAGGAGTGAAAATAGCCCTTTGGTTACTTCTGAAAAAATGTAAGGTTTTAAACTGTGTACATCATCATGGAAAAAAATACAGGGTGTTATATTTGAAAAAATCGAGAAAAAAAACAATTTGAAATTCTTCATATTTGGACATTGATAACGGACACCCTGTATAAAAAAGGTTGATCATTTAGGAACTATGACTAGGCAAATTCTTAAGTTAAAAGAAATTCTGATCAAATCCATGTTTCTATCGCTTCTGGAAATCGGTAGAGGACTTTCACCGAACTAGTGTTTCGGAGAAATTTTGCAGTTTTTTCTGAATAAGATCCGTACCGTTGAAAAAATTTCCCTTATATTTTGCGTCATGATGGAGGTATTGAAGAGCATTCAAAATATGCGAAAATATATGGGTGTTCCATTTAAAAAATCACTAATTTGTTCAATAATTTTATTTGGGAACACCCTGTACCTATATCATAAAATAATTTCCTGAGATGCAGAATTGCAAGTACAAAGGGAATGCTTTTCAACTAAATTCCTAAAACGTCTGGTTTAGCAGCTATAGAAGCTTAACGCACTATTGCAGGACCCGGTATAGAGAAGAATAGTCAATTTCTAATATCAATCTGCCTGCAACTCCTTTATTTCTTAAAAAGGTTTTCGTTAGAGTGCAGGTACTAGTTTCGTTCCCCCAGATTTTGATATGAAAGGGTATACAGGGTGTCTCAAGTTCGAGTGCCTATTAGACGTTTCTGGAGAACTGGACATATTTGAAATCTGAAAATTGGGATTATGATATTGTTCGAAATTCTCTACAGGTATACAGGGTGCCTCAAGTTCGAGTGCCTATTAGACGTTTCTGGAGAACTGGACATATTTGAAATCTGAAAATTGGGATTATGATATTGTTCGAAATTCTCTACAGACCTAAAATATTTTCAGAGCCAGAGCACTTATACAGTTTTATTAATACTAAAATAATTCTCTCGAGCACTGTCTTTATGGATTTTTCGATCTGGATATAAAACTGAAATTAACTTGACGTAATCGTCCATGTGATGGGAACAAGCGCATGCTATATTCTTTGCAGCAAGGTTTCCCATCAATAGTTTATCTATCCATGCTTTTCTCCAGTCCAATATGCCGAAGCCATTAGTGATATTTGGTGTTGAGGCATCTTTCTCAGGAAATTTATGAAAACGAATAGCCGTGTTTTAGCAATTTAAAACAATTTTTCCAATACCAGTACTTTGCTTAAAAATTATTATAATATAATGAATCTACTGGCCTAAAATTCAAATATATCATGGGAATTGAAACATAAATCGATTTCAAGCGGATAACCACTAATAACCGCGGTTATCTCTGGTCCTGCCCTTGGTTATAGCATTTCAGGAAGGGCCACCTATTACCAACTTGCGCTTGAATGTGGTTATATGAATCGCGCGAAAATCAAGCCTATTAACCTCACTGTTTATAACCAGAATCTTAACCCAGTACGGTTATCTGCGGTCTAAACGATGACGTTGAAGGGCTAATTCATGACGTCACATACTTATAACCAACAAGGACCAAAAGCGCTTGAATGAAGTTGGTTATCTTTGGTAATTACCACTTAGGACCACGTTATCCGCTTGAAATCGACTATAGATCCTTTCGCTAAGTACTTCACCTTTTTTAATTTCCATCTTACATCAGAAAGATGAAGTCACAGCTCTTTACCTCGTATTACGAGGATCAAATTCATAGTACTCTTGTTGAAAATTATGGAATTAAACTTTCTCAGCAGTAAAAACGGCACCAGAAAATAAAAACTCAAACAAGACACCTTGTAACCAAAAATATGATAAATTTGTAAATAATATTTCAAAATGATATATAAGTAAACGATATAAATACCTTCCAAACAATTTTTATTTCAATACTATTTAATCTGCTCAGAAAACCATAAAAACTCTCAAATACCCCTGAAGAATACCTGGATATAAAACACAGCTAAGAAGCAAGTAAAAAAAATAAACAACTCTAGGTTGAAATTTTTACCGAAAGTCAGAGATTTATAGCATTCCCATTAATGAAAACATTAGAACACAAAAATGTATAGCTTCCGATGAAGACCTTCGTGACATCTATTATTTTCAGGATACACTCATTAGGATTTAAGGTTTCAGGTAAGAGTTGAATCATTGCGAAAAAAAGGAAAATGATTTTCAGGTATTTTTTAACAGTTGGCTAGCATGAAGGGACTCGTCTATTGAGCGCACTCCACATACACGAGAGACCAGGTCTATTTAATTACATCATAATGATGTCTGTATTTTTATAAGCCATGAATGGTCTCCTATGAAGAAATTCGACTCACTGAGGACGAATCCGTGGTCAAATTCAATTATGTACGGTCATAAACACAAAAGATAACTGAAGTTTTATTCACAGGAATGGATATTGGAATTGAAGCGACCAACTTGAACTAAGCCAACGTTTCGTCCATATTTTCATACTGTATCAAGGCATTTTATTCATACATATTTGTTGTGCTTCGCAGGCATTTCATTTTCTCTGTAGCCTTGATTAAGTCTGAAAATATAGACGAAACATTGGCTTAGTTTAAATTGGTCGCTTCAATTCCAATAGTCCTATTGGGGTGAATCAAACTTTATTATGTTCACTCAAGGACGTGAAACTACGGATTTACAATAAATAATTCTCGAATAGAAATACATAGAAACTTTAGATTTTCAGGGTGGGTTTGAAATTATGTTATCTATGTTATTTTTTAAATAAAAATATTTTTATTATTTCTAGATATAAGAGTCTCCTGATCTGGCTAATGTTATACACTTCGGTGTATAGTCTACGATGAATCTACTTCCTCATAAATTTTAGTTCCTCACACTTGAAGCTCATTCATGAAAATATGAATTATGCGTATCAAACTGATTCATGATTCGTGAATATCCACGAAACTCGAATGGAGGAACACCCTAGATAATATGCTGAAGTCGACCAACCTTGCTGGAAATCACAATGCGTCACATAAACCAAATATTCATTTAATTGAATGATATAGCAATCAAAAATGTCTTTCGGTTTCTTGAGTTGAGTAACGCTTCAGGCGTGTCCAGAATGCTGGCAGGACATCACAGAGGAAAAACAATGATGTAAATGGAATATTGAAGAAGCGAACTGTCGTGCACATCATCAATGAATAATGATTGACATTCATGAAGCGGCTGCTAACTATTCTCCAGGTTATGCGGTTCACGATCGTAGAACCGTACCTAATTCTGCAAGCTTTGCAACTTCAATATGAAGATTTTATATTTTGCGCAGCAAGCACAGTAAGTTAGTCCCTCGAACCAGACGATATTTTGATGGTTTTTTGGGACTTGTTCGTATTTGTTCATGTACAAGCTATTCTATCGTTCACATAATTGTTTCAATGTCTACAGGTTCATGCACATAATACACATCGAAATCAGCAAACGAATTCCAGACCCTGATACAATTAGGGTAGCCACAAGCGAAAAAACCAATTGAACCTACTATATGAATTGCTGGGAATTCGCCTTGACAGGAAAAAAATGTCGCGCCATTAGTTTTTTCTACGGGGTGGCTTTGCTAACATCTTCTTCTTCTTCTTCTTGAGAGTGTTATGTGAGCCAAGCGTGCGCAGGGCCTTTCTGCATTCGTATACCAAGTTTGAGGTTATTTTTATATCAGAGAGGGATTTCAGTGTGCCCTGACTGTCGCAACATATGTATACAGGGTGTCCCGTAAAGACCACGTCAAACGAAAACGGAAAGTAGATCAGAATGTGCTCTACCTGAAGTGGAAAAATCGTTCATATGAAAGTCTCACAGTTTTCGGGATATTTGATGTTTTATGAAAATGTTGAATTTTTACACTTAAAATGCTATCTCTCTTGCGCAAGCTACAATAGAATACTTTTTGAATCAGTTTTTTTCGTAAATTGGTTTTCTAAATACTGGGGTGTTGAAGTTGAAAATTGCACAACACTTCGGATTTATTTTTTACTAGCTGGCCCGGCGAACTTTGTACCGCCTAAATTATACTTAAAAGTTGTATAAACTTACCATTGCTTTTTTTCAAGCAGGAAAAAAATTAGGCAAAATTAAAGTTCAAAATATACAAAATTTTAATAATTTTGTAATTCACATGGAAAGAATTCTCTTTATTTAAACGGTAACTAATTGTTGAACTTGAACATTTAACTTTTTGTTTTTAATTGTTGTACAGTTCTCTTTTTGCAGTACCTCATGTGACTGTGAATAGCAGGAGTATAATCCATATTATACCTTTCCTCTTATATGAATCAAAATGTCAAGAATATGAACAAAAATTATTCCTTTGATGAACTATCGACTATTAACACAGCCCGTCGACCACAATTAAAAAATCAGTCATTTGTTAATAGCCCAACCTGAACTGGCAAAAACAAAACTTTTCTTATATTCTCAAAATCTAATCAGTGGTCACAACATTATTTTAGACATCTTAGCTATGCTGCTAAGCTCATAATAATGGGTAAACATCTCAGTTGGTCGAGCAGCGCGATTCTCATTATTCCATGGATATGAGCTGTCAATCTCTCTTCAATTTGTTCAATTTAGTTGATGATATAAAGCTCGTTAGAAGACAAATCGCGATGTTAAAATGTCGATAGTACTATCGACACGGCAAAATTATCAACACTGAATTATGTTGAACTCATATTCAAATTTATTGATGGTCATTCGACCAGATCAGATTAGGCAACCCATGAAACATTATTGTATATCATAAGTGAAAGCCCGATGAGCAAACGTTTCAAAATTATTGACGCTTACAATACTGTCTCTGTGCGAACAGAAACGCGAATATAATATGTCAATTACTAATTATGGGCAATTTTGGATGCAGTTATTTCCACAAATATATCTATTACCCAAACAGAAATTTGAAAGCATTTCAAAAATAAAGAAAAAAGATGAAGATGGCCAACTCACGTTTGAAACTGATCGTCAAAATCAGATACTTGATCTTTCGGTAAAAATTCACTGTTCCATCAACTTGAGATAAGTTTACCCGCTTTTTGATCTGGCAATAGACTTCCATGTTACCATGACTTCTATGCGAATCACATATCGCCATCTAACAGCGGTAATATCAACCTACGACTACCTACAGTGACTTGTCTATTCACTGTACGACTACGCATCAACGGTAGCGACACCTAGTGGCCTTATTCTAAAGAAGGAAAAGCATTTCCTGCATAAGTAAAACTTTCATCAATTTTTTCGAAGTTTTATTGTATTTTATAATAACCAGACCGAAGACGATTTTATAAATGAAGTTTCATAACAAACACTCCATCCGATCTCTAGTTATAAATGGTGTAACCAACATCTTTCTTTTATACAGGGTGAGTCTTTGACTTGTACATATATTTTAACTATAGATTCTTGTGGCCAAAGGAAACCTTTTTTTCATTTTCCATTTTTCCGAATTCGGCTCTGTTAAAAAGATATAGCCATTTGAAAAAAAAAATTGTGCTGAGTCCGTGCCTGGATACATTCTCTGGAAACACTTCAAAGTTCATATTTTTCGATTGAAATTGAGGTGATTAGATGTTCTGGGTGATACAATTAGAAAATACTCAAGCACTAACCTTATTCGAATAAGAATGTAACAAAAACGATATTTCCTAACAAAAACACTGTCCGATTATTTCTGCAATTGAAAAGCCATATTTCTCCCACCAAAATAAGTTCCTTCTTCGATTTTCCTGAAGATTAGTTTATAAACACTAATAATTGGTTAATATTTTCCTCGATATTTTGGAACGATCTCATGAAAATTGGTTTCTCACCAACCTATTCTAACTCCATCAACCTAAGTCAGATGATTCGAGGTCAATGACCTAACCTAACTCATCTTCTGTGATATGATATTCCACAGAACACGGCCATCTAAAGACTAAAGTCTTTAGAAGGCCGTGCACAGAACCTGTCTAAGCACAGAACTCTAGAGAAGACGATGCCAGATTGCCGATTTTCTCTTCAAACAATGCGAACTCAAGAAAGCAGTACGTCCCCTATCGTTAGCGGATGAACTATCACAATCGCTAACGGCTAAAGGCGTCTAGGTGTGCCAAACAGCATACATTAATTGTCCAATGTCACAAACCAATCAGAGAGAAGCATTTTCCGCGCATGCGTTACGAAGTGTTTACCAGGTTTTAACCTAACTCTGATGTTTGTGTTATAAGTCTTTGGTTTGTACGAATGTCAAAATGGAAATCATCAATTATAGCAAAGTGGAGAAAGAAGATTGAACTGAATAATAGATCTCACCCTGAACTCAGTTCGATTCTACATGATATTATTCGATAACGAGGAAATCATTCTTGGATTTGACATTTATTCAGAAGGTTTTCTCTTGCTTTATGAAGATTTTCATCATCAATTCCTTTCAATTTAACTGCCAGATGAAAAGATGCGAGACCAAATGGCTTTCAAATCATAATTTGTTATGAAAATGAACAAAGTATCAGAGGGAGTAGGTGACTTTATTGAAATAAGGAAGTTCTTGTTTCGAAAAGCTATTGATCAAAGTCTTTTCTTCCTGCATCATCATTTAAAAAGCAAGGATTCTACTCAGAAGTGTGGTTCTGAATTATATTGGTCTGCTCAATATTGATACTATGGAATAATATATATTTTTAATCTAGAAACTGAATAATTTCAAATTTACAAACATATTTAACTCTGACAATTCAATCGTTTAGTATAATTAGTAATTACTGAAATATTGAAATACATACATGAATTAATTTATTACAGTATTCAATTTGTGACGCCACAGCAAATCATTCTTTATTGTGAAATCACCTGTTCTTTGTTCCCATTTTGTTTCAAATATATATATATATTCTTATATATATATATTCTTATGAAATGGAGCTGTACAGATTTGATTCCAAATATGGCATGTGTCTCGAAAAGGCAACAAGGAACAGATCATTCAAACAAACATATTGATCCATTCCCCGCTCCTAATCTCAGTATTAGCAGAGGAATGTCAAACGGGGCACCATACAGTTCTGCGTATGATGCAAGAGCACAGATAAAAACCTCAGCAAAAACTCTGTCTCCCCGTATAAGTGTAGGGATATTGGATTTGTGTACAGATATTCATATTGGAGGGCATCTTCTTCGAATGTAAATCCTTCTTCATTTCTTCAAAGGGGTTGACAAAGCATTTTAAAATAATCTGAAACAAAAACCAAAGGGAGAAAAAAGGAAAAGCAAAATCCACTAATATATTCAAATTGTTTTGAAGGTACCAACCCATCTCAAAAATGAATCAGAAACTGAATGAATAGAGTTGAAACCATCTGAAAATTTATATATTGGACAATTATTGACCAAATGGTCAATAGTTTGCTCTTCATGCCCACACTCACATCTCGGGCTATCAATGGCATTCCATTTGAAGTGCATACTATTACAACGTCCATGACCTGTTCTAAGACGATTCAGAAGACACCAATTTTTCCTAGACAGATGAAAACCGGGAACTTTCTCTGAAGGATCGAGAATTAAACTTTTATTGAAAAAATCATATGAAGTCCATTCCGAACTCCAAATTTCTTTATGATTTTTTTTAGAATAAAGAAAATTATTTATCCATAGAGGCTTTCGAGATTTCAATCTAGCCAGTCTTGTATCTGGCATATAACTCATAATAGGAAATGAATTTGGAAAGGAATGAAATTTATCCCAAGACTTCATGGCAGCAACCTGTCTACGAATATGAGGAGGTATTATATTAGAAAGAACTGGTAACCAAGCTAATGGAGTAGATTTAATGGTTCCAGTTATAATCCTCATAGAAATATTGAGTTGCCCATCAATTTTATGGACATGGGAACTATTCAACCAAACAGAACAGCAGTATTCAGCTGCAGAAAAAACCAAGGCTAAAGCAGCCGTACGAAGAGTGGTAGCATCGGCACCCCAGGATGTACCAGCTAATTTTTGAATTATATTATTCCTCGTCTTCAACTTTAAACGTAAACTTTCCAAATGAGCCTTAAAAGTCAAAGAAGAATCTAGTTTAATTCCCAGATACTTGGGAGTGAAATTATGATTTAAAACTGTATTGTTGAAACTAACCCTCAAAGTTTTATGTTTTTGATGATTATTCAAATGAAAACACGACACCTCTGTTTTAGTGAGACTCGGGCATAAACGCCACTCCAGAAAATAGTTCCTCAAAATTTCTAAATCTTCAGTTAAAGTATTCTCAAGAATGTTGAAATCAGAATGACGGAAGGCAAGAGCAATATCATCTGCATAGATAAATTTCTCGGAGGAAGTATCAGGAATATCACTCAAATATAAATTAAAAAGAAGAGGTGACAACACCGATCCTTGGGGAAGTCCGTTGTTCAAAGTTTTGAAACTACTACTATCACCATCAATAAAAACACGAAGTCTCCTATCCGTCAACATATTTTCAATTAAACCAACCATTTTCCCACATTTCAAATGCTTAAGAAGTTTGAAAATTAAACCATCTTTCCAAACAGTATCATAAGCCGATGATAAGTCGACGAATGCTGTTCCTGTTTTTAATTTCTTATCAAAACCTGATTCGATGAAAGTAGTGAGACTAAGAACCTGATCAGAACAATTCCTATTTTTCCTAAAACCTCCCTGACAATTCTGCAAACCATCTTCAACATGGGATTCAATCCTAAAGAGAATCAATCGTTCTAAAATTTTGAAATAAGGTTGTGAACGAAAGGGGAAGAAAAAGTGTTCGTTTGATTGTGTAACATTTATTCAAATTTATGCATGAATTCTTCACAATTCAATATAAGATCAATGTTTGATTTTTATTTACAATACAAGATAACATCACCATCATACAAAATCTAGTTCTTTCAAACCTTCACATGAAAATTTCATGTGATTTATAAAGATGTGAGTTTAAAGTATCACCATTGTAAATAAGCTCTCATCTCGACCTTTCTTTGTCTACCTTCATCAATAAAAATTTCTTTCCAAAAAATCACTGAGTTCATTCTAATAATGAAACTTAAATAAGTAGGTTCAGAGATTTCTAATTCAATATCATCGGAACCTCCACGAAAAACAGAGACACTTCCCTTTTCGACCAAAGCAACTCAATTAATGTGTTCATGTAGTATATTTACTTGATTTTTTTGTCCATACCTGTACTCATTTTCATAGAAAGTTTGGGCCTTAAGGTGGGCGTTCAATGTAGTGTGTTTTTATTTCAAGTTGATTTCGAAAACGGTTTCACTTTGAGAACTGAAATTTTGTGGGTGAACTCAGAATGGATTAGGGTTCTTGTTGAAATAATTTTGATCGATTTCATTCCGACAGTTAATTTTTTTTCTTTCAAAAATAGAAGAAAATGAGCCAACTCATGCTTCTGTTTTATTTCAACAGAAAGACCCATGAAAATAGTTCAACTTTCGATTAAAAGTGAATCTACTGATAATTTCGTTCAAAAGATCAACTTGAAATACGGAATTGGCAGAAAATGGCCAAATTCAAATTTTGGCGGGAAAAAATTCCTGCTTTACCCACAAATTCACGTATTTCATAGTTCGGCGATTTTCGGATAGAGAGCGCCATTGTACATTTCATTCATGATTAGAGAGATCCTCATAGAACTTATTGTGATAATGAAAGTTCTATGGAGATATTCCTTAAAATGGACGGTGGCGCCTCTATCGGCTGATCTTTCCTACTCGGTTTAAACGCCGACCTTAATATAAAGTGTACATGGACATGTAAATAGATATACATTGTTGACGGTAACTAGTGAAAGAATTTATTCAAATTTCAAATACACTTCTAGTAATTGTGGCCTGAATTCCTAAAGGGCAAATTCCAGAAATTTTGATACTACCTCCTCTTTCATTCTTCGTTCAACCCATTGACTGACATAACCTGAACAAATAAGAATTTGTTGTAACATTTTCGAATAATAAATTAGTGTTCCACCTTTGGCATTGCTCCGATTACAATCATAAGTAGTCAATTTTCCTTTAGCAGTTTTTCTTTTGTTCCTCCAAACATAATAGACACATCGTTATTCAGATTTCTCCAAGACCTAAACTCATGAATTTCCGTAATTAACACTTGTTTCATTAAATTCCAAAGAATGTATTCGTTTAAATATTAAATCAAATCTTCATCTGTGCAGAAACTTTCCATGGATCTGCAGAGCAGAGGGGACACTTGAAATGCTTCTTTTTTGCCTTTACGATTATTTTGTGAGCATTTTTCAAGTGTCGATTCTTAGTAAACAATGGCCTAAAACCTTTGTTGCTAATTGCTAACTTCGCAGATGAGTTTGTTACGAGGTTTGTTAGGGCTGAAAAATATATGCTTTTAAAATCGGAAGTTATTGATATGAGAAATAGACTTACTTCTGTTATTCCATATTGCAGCTTTAGTAGTAAAATCCCAGTTGTAAGCACTCAGATTAAAAGTAAATACTATGGAATAAAAGTAATGTAGAGTATGTAGTCTGTGATGTATACCGATTTATTTGTTACACAGCAACCAAATAGAATGATTGTCGTGTAGAAATTGAGGAAAATAATTAACTCTCTAGTTCTCTCTAGAGTTGTCAACAAATAATAGGTTGTCAAAGATGTGACGGACGCGGGATTTCAAATCAGTCATTCGTAAATGCGCGGGAAACTGCTTCTCTCTGATTGGTTTGTGACATTGGACAATTAATGTATGCTGTGCCAAACGAGTTCTGATTCTTGCCGATATAGCGCTACGATATAGCCGGCACGCAAGGCAGACAGGCGGGACAGGCCGTTGTGTTGTGGTTGTTCTGTTTCTGTGTCTCGAACCGCAGGCCAGTCTATGATAATGAAAGACGCTTAAACGGGATAACCTTAATTATCTATCTAAATTTACTTGCAGATAATAAAGCAAACAGGTGATGATTGTGATGTGCATACCGTGTAGTGTCGATTGAAATCTCCAAGAGGATAATATTGTTGAGATAGATATTTTCCTGAAAGACCGGTAATAATAAATTTTCAATAGAAACTGTGCTTATAGACTGTGTAATTTCATTTCATGCTTCTCAGAATTCAATTATTACATCGAACGTTTTTCCATCATGTAGATTTTAGTCTTGACGAAGTTGATAAACATTGACAACGTTGTTAATTTGTTAAGATCAGAGAATACATAATATTCGATGATATTTAATTCAGGGTTGCATTCAATTTTTTTATGAAATTCATGATTTTTTCCTCGAATTTGTTCGTATACAATTAGGAATAACTCGAAAACGACGCGTTTTATTGAAAAAATATAAGAATACTTTTATTTTCTAAAATGGTTGATTCTTTCGAAAATATGAACCGTTTATCTTTTTCGAGTGATTTTATAGTATTTTTGCATGAATTCATGAGACGAGTAGGCTGTAACTCTTATACTAGAAGGAATATGGAATAAGTTTCAATTGAGGAATATGCACCATGAATAGAGTAAACAATCAACCAAAATTCAGTTCATTCGGATTATCGGTTTCAAATATATGGAAAGAATAGTGTTAATTTCATGGATTTTTGACAACCTGTATCTTTCAAACGAAACCGAATTTTGAAAAATGGTATAGGAAAAAAGTGTTTCGTTTGATGAGAGGAATCTACAGTTAAAATATATGTACAAGTCAAAGACTCACCCTGTATATATAGATTTATTTAATGTTAGATTAGATTTCTGTTGCATGCAGACGTTTACTACGTGTTCTAGTAATGAAATAAGTGGATACGTATGATTGAAAATATTTATATTTTCAAGGTGATTCACGAATGTATGACGGTAGTTTTTGCCAAAATTCACTTTTTCTACTCTAACGTCACGAAAGCATATTTTTGAAACGTTCTCTTCGATAGCTTAGCATTTTGACGAGGAAATATTGCACAGTACACATTTTTTCTACAGGCTGTTTAACAGAGAGGACCATTAGACATAGGTAATTATTTTTTTTTATTGATTCGAATCTCTGTATTTATGGATTGATTTTAGGGAAAAGTAAAAACAAAAACATATCGAAGAGAACGATTCAAAAATATGCCTTTTTTTGGCAAAAAACTACCGTCATACATTCTTGAATCACCTTGTAAATATAAATGTTTTTAATCATACGTATCCACTAATTTCATTACAAGAACATGTAGAAAACGTCTGCACGCAACAGAAATCCAATCTAACTTTTAAAAATTAATCAAAAAATCTGAGCAATTTTCAACTTTATTTAGTATTTAGAAAACTAGCCATAGGTTGGGTTGGCCCACTTTTGGTTATTGTGTCGGGTACAACAACATACCAAACTTTCAGTAAATTTTATCGGTCGCCATTTTACATAAGAAAAGTGCGGGGTCCTTTGCATTATTATTACTAACTTATCTGTCATGGAAATTGGACATTGAATTGTTGAATGAATTTTAAATGTTTACGAACTCAGCTTGACGAAAATAAAGCAAGATATGTATTCTGGAGATAGAAATATGAATTGAAGACATAATCGAACCAAATTTATTGCTATTATGAGGAAATATTGTTTTTTCGAAGATTTTGCTTCAATAAATATTACAGTTTTTCCCAAATGTATTTAGTTTATTTCAATCGAGAAATATCAAATTTGTCGCATTTACATCTATCATAAAAAATCATGTCAGACCAAGTAGGTACTCCGCTAATTTTTTTTAGAAACTGATAGCTATATCTTCTTAACGAAACCGAATTCGGAAAAATGGAAAAAAGTTTCTTTCCATTTCAGGAATCTATATTTGAAAAACTATACAAGTCAAAGACTCATCCTGTGAAGCGATTCATTGTGGAAGTTGACAAGTTTATCAGCGCAAATACTTGCATTTGATCACAATAAGTAGGTAAATAAATTATTTGAGGTAAAAAATCAGTAGTTTAAAGAAACTTCAAACATCATTTATCACCAGAAAGAAATTCAATCAGGAGAATATCAATATAATGTTTCAATATTGTTAGCTGGTGCTTCGAGTTCTATTACAAGCTATTATAATGAATGACATAAGGTAGAAAGAATTCGAAACATTATCTTGAAGGAACCTCGACAACAATGCACAATGATTATTAGTATGGCGGATCATACTTAATCATTATTCTATTAAATTATGAAGGATCGGTAATTAAACAATAATAATATAAATTCTAATAATATGGGAATGGTACTTATATCCCACACACTAGCTTGTTCCAAAATAGAAATATTCACTCGGAATTTAGATTTTATTAAATTTTATCGACCTTCACGCAATTTTGTATGCGCTCAGAAGTCGTTATGATGCAGCGTATTACCAAATTTCAACCCGATTGGATAGTTAGTTCTAGAGATATTATGTATACAGGGTGATTCACGGTGGATGGCACATTAGACGTTTCTGGTGAACCAGATATAGGATCAGTTTGAAAATTTGCATCAGTGCATTATCGGACATTCTCTACCCAACTAAAATATTTTCATCAATGCTGTGTTGCCACTTCTATTAGAAAGTAGTAGCAACTACGCTTTTTCAAATGGAACACCTGGTATATTATAGTATTTTTTGAATCTCCAACAACTTCCCGACAACTTTTCTCAACACTTCCCTATACCTATCTGTTGCAGTTTTAGAAATATAAATTATTTTCAATTTTTTTCACCGAAAATCATCACCTCTAAAAATGCTGATAACTTCGGATTGAAAGACTCTATGGCATTGAAATTTGGTTTGGAGTTAGGTGATACATGTATACTTCCAACACATTAGCCTGATCTACGTTACTCACAATAGAGGGTGGTAAAAAATACAGTCTTTACGTTTGCTTGAAAAAGTGACTGTTTATTTCAAATGGAACGCCCTGTATATTATTAGAAATTCAGAAAGCTGATGAAATTTTCTTTCATTCTATGTATATCATGCCTATACCTTTTCAGTCAAGTTTCGGACTTATGAGCATTTATTTGTCAAAATGTTCCTTCAGAATGGTATTTCCATTCGGTATTTGGTAGGCAGGCCATGATTTCTATTTGATAGTACCTTGTGACATTCTCCCAATAATAAAGGCACCAAGAAACTTGGAAGTCGAACTATTTATATGAATTATTATCAAAAAGTAGAACAATCATGTCGAATATTTCAAAGTATGTTCGAATCGCTGGTCGTTCACTTCCAAGCACTTCAAAATGCGGGTGTTGACTGCTTTCGTCGTGGCAGATCGTATTTCTTTGAAATCCAAATCTTCAAATGCTTGGGTAATCCTTTCCAATAATTCATTTCTCGAATGCACGGGTGTTTTGTAAACTTTTTCTTCCAACATTTCCCACAGATAATAAATATAATGGACTAAGATCGGGTAATCTTGCTGGCCAATTCCACGGTCCCAAGCGCCTTATCCACCGATCGTCAAAAAGTCTCTCCAGTTAATAATAATATACAAATTCGAGCACTTCGTTCGAATAGTTTTCTTCCATCGTTTCGAGGGTTTTTGCAACTTCTGAAATGACGAAAATGTCGAAATTCAAGTTTCTTGGTGCCTTTATTATTAGGAGAATGTCACAAGGTACTGTGAAATAGTAATCATGGCCTGCCTACCAAATACCGAATGAGAATACCATTCTGAAGGGACATTTCGACAAATAAATGCTCATAAGTCCGAAATTTGACTAGTTAGGTATAGGCATGATACACATAGAATAGTAGCAAATTTCATCAGCTTTCTGAATTTCTAATAATATACAGGGCGTTCCATTTGAAATAAACAACTTTCAGTCACTTTTTCAGGCAAACGAAAAGACTGTATTTTTTACCACCCTGTATTGCAAGTAACGTAGATCAGGCTGATGTGTTGGAAGCATTCATGTATCACCTAACTTCAAACCGAATTTCAATGCCATAGTGTCTCTCAACCCGAAGTTATCAGCATTTTTGGAGGTCATGATTTTCGGTGAAAAAAAAATGAAAATAATTTATATTTCGAAAACGGCAACAGATAGGTATAGGGAAATGTTAAGAAAAGTTGTAGAGAAGTTGTTGGAGATTCCAAAAATAATATAATATACCAGGTGTTCCATTTGAAAAAACAAAGTTGCTACTACTTTCTTATGGAAGTGGCGACACCGCATTGACGAAAATATTTTAGTTGGGTAGAGAATATCCGCTAATGCACTCGTGCAAATTTTCAAATCTATCTGATATCTGGTTCACCAGAAACGTCTACTGTGCCATACACCGAGAATCACCCTGTATATTATATTGGGTATACGCAAATAAATTTCGAGGAAAACAATGACTTGAGGGTAACGAGCTTTCGAGTGTTTGTTTATCTCTAGTTCAATCTATTCCAATGAATAGAAGATTCAGTAAAAAAATCAAGCGAATTATTGAAAATTAGTTATTTTTGTATCTAGTGCGCGAAATGCTACTTTGGTGATCGAGAACTGATTTTTTTTAACGAGGCGCAGACGAGTTAAAAAAAAATAGTCGAGATCACCAAAGTATTTCGCGCATGAGATGCAAACAAAATTTTTTCTACGAACGTTCGTGCACTGGCTGCACCATAAATGTTAACATTGTAATAAATAAAATTAGGTAGTCTTAAATTTTCTCACAATTTGAAAGCATTAATTATTGTTATACATTAATAAATAAATGATTTCTTGGATTTTTGCTTGAGGAACATAAAGGTGAAAATATAAAAATCCCATATAGTTTACATGCAGTGTGCGAAGTAAGTATTTCGCACACTACTTCGCGCACGGTGTCATGGTAACGAAGGAAAATGAAAAAAAAGGTCACTTCGCATATTGTTGTCTATGCGCGAACCGTGTCATTTTTTGACGTTTGTAGAAAATAGTTATTTTTGTATCTAGTGCGCGAAATGCTACTTTGGTAATCGAGAATTGTAAAAAAATAGTCGAAATCACCAAAGTATTTCGCGCATGAGATGCAAACAAAATTTTTTCTACAAACGTTCGTGCACTGACTGCACCATAAATGTTAACATTGTAAAAAATAAATAAAATTAGGTAGTGTTAAATTTCTCACAATTTGAAAGCCTTAATTATTGATAAACAGTAATAAATAATAAATGATTTCTTGGATTTTTGCTTGATTGAGGAACATAAAGGTTAATTAAATATAAAAATCCCATGTAGTTTACATGCAGTGTGCGAAGTAAGTATTTCGCACACTACTTCGCGAACGGTGTCAAGGTAACAAAGGAAAATGAAAAAAAGGGTCACTTCGCATATTGTTGTCTATGCGCGAACCTTGTCATTTTTTGACGTTTGTAGAAAAAATATCTTGTGATGAAGGTGAAACACTAGCTTGCATACATTTGTATTTCATTTTCATCAGAGCGAAAGTATGGAAATGAATCGACGTCAACTGAACTTTTTGACGTTTATCGAGATTTTGCATCATTCAGTGCGAACACAGAAAATGTTATGTCAACGCTTTTGATAACTATTTTCGTTGTTGAAAATGCAGATTGAATCGAATTTTACCGAGGAAGTCGTGGACAAAGCATAGTATTCTATTCGCACATAATTACTATTATTCACTCGGGTGAATTGCATGTTATTACGCAAAAAATTGTCTGTGAGTGCACCTTCAGATTTCCGTTTTTATCGGATGAACAGAACCCTAAAAAGTTCTCAGTTTCACTTCATATTCATACCTTTCAAGAAAATTACAAAATCTAGAACATAGAAGAATGAATAAGACTTGTAGTATCGGGGAAATTAAAAACATCCAATTTCCAATAGAGATAATTTTCTTCGAGCATGATACGGAAAGTTAATAGTTTATAGCATATTGTTCAACTTTCGTTTAAGGGCAGGTAGCTATAATTCAAGTTCACCAAACGAGATGATGTCTTTGTCCACGAGTCTTGAATACATAATCCTTTTTGAAATAATCAGAATTCTCATATCTACGAACAAAAGGCGACATTTCAAATTGTATTGGCATTCGGTGGTAGCATTTTCAACACAGAAGAATTTGGATTTTCAATTGAATTCGTGTGATGGGCAGCTTGAAGTTTAATGAAACGCATTTATAAACTCTATTGAATAGCCGTGGACAAAAAAATAAACACAATACGGGTAAATATCTATCTAACCCATTGTAACACCATATCTAATTTTTAGACCACTCACAGTGGCAGTTTTACAGATATCCATCAAACTTTGTTACAACCGTCATTTGTCACACTGGCCACCAAGGGGATTATTTGTCTTCCTTAGGAACCCTCTTCTAATCCAAAGGACGGATACATAATTAGATTTTGGATGAATGTGAGATTTGTCTTCCTCCGCGAAGTGATGGGATGGCACTTAAGAAGGGCTTCCCCCTGCCAAATCGAGAACTCCCTCAGAAAAATATCGCACCCAATCATTCAATTTCGATTGCGAATTTCATACGGTGGATCTCATATTATGCTGTTGCGAAATTATCTTTCGAGATATTTTCTTTATATTTTGAGTTCATGCATAAAATTTCGAGTTCAATGAATTATTCCGTAGTACAGTATCTTTGAAGCGCTTTGAAGTGAGATTTAATCTGCATATAGTACTATAGCAGAAGGGAGGTTCATTAGCCGGCAAAATTCCCATATTTGAATACTCTTTAATTAAAAATGATATGGATTTGAAAGAAGCGTCAGACTACAAGTATGTGCCTGAACATAACGATCACTTTGAAAAGATAGCTCCAAAAATCAGCGCAGACAAAGGCTGTTCTCAGATTATAAATTTCAACATCAAATAATGATTATACCGAATACAAAGAATGCATAACGAGATCTGCAAACAATTTTTGGTTTTGTTTCTTCTACGCAGATAAAAGAAATATATGACATAGTCTTTTTGTGAACAATGCATATGCTGGAGATGATTTATTATAGCTGGCTAAGTTACTTTGAAGTATGGTCCTTCAATCCATACAGAGTGTCCCAAGTTCGAGTGCCTATTAGATGTTTCTGTAGAACTGGACATATTTGAAATCTGAAAAATGGGATTATGAAATTGTTCGAAATTCTCTACAGAGTACAGACCTGAAATATTTTCAGAGCCAGAGCACTTCCGGTTATACAGGGAGTGAAAATAAATTTGCGCAACAAAATTTTTTTTCAATCTTTTCGTTTACGATATGATTGAGTATTCAATGCTGAATACGGTTTCTGTTAAAACCATTGTGTTCATTCGAATAGTTTTCAAAATATCGGAAAAAAAACCTGAAAAAGTCAAATATTCATGGTCGCTATTATGTTAATTTTTCTTATTCTGAACATCCTGAGTGTAAACCGTTCTCACAACGTCAAAGTAGAAGATTGTGGAAAGGTCATGCATCTTTCGAATTTCATGAATAGAATCACAGGGTGTTTCGAATTTCGTGTCAGAAACTGTGATCGAAAATCGGCCATAACTTTTGTTTTTCAAATTAGAACCCTATTTTTTTATTATTGCGTTGGATTCTGCGAAGAAAAGTAATGATAGCACTCTCAGATGCTTTTGCTCCTAAATTCAGTAATTCCCGAGTTATTTGAGCTTGTCTGGCTTCATGTTGTACGTAGAATCAAATTCATCTAATCTTTTACTTGAGAATATTCTGTGACCATAGAAGATACATTTTCCCAATAATAATGCACAAGTATTTAATTCACATAATTTTAGGTTTTATCTTTACTTTTCGATTTTATTCAATGGTTCCATGAAAATATTCATCGAATATGTTGCATGAGAATATTCTGTGGTCATAGAAGATAAATGATCCCATTATTATTTCACAAGTGACAGGCCTAATTATTAGTAATTACTATGGTTTGATGAGAATATTCATCGAATCTGTTAAGATTCGATCCGCTTGAAATCGACTCTAGTTGTTGATCTCAAGTATTAATTCAACGAGTGTAATCCTGTATTCTATAGAATTTTGGATGTAGATAAGGGGTGATAACAGGAGGCGAACGTTCTTATGTCCTTTTATTCATTAACCAACGTTTTGGCTGGGAGTTACAAGCCTTCTTCAGGGTTCTACAATAGTAAAAAGTATACAAATTATTATATTTAGTTACATTGGATGTGGCCATGGTCTCACAAAACAGTGGGCATGTGATCTCAAGTATAGCACTAAATTTATGAGAGTACATATCGAGGAATTCTTAAATTGGGAAACACATATAGACAAACTCTGTTTAAAATCGGAAGGTGTAGGTTATGGTATCACATCTGTAGCTCTGTATATTTTATACTACTTACTCAATCTCACTTGATCTTAATACTTCATATTAAGATGCGGAGTCTCGGAATCATTTTCTAGGGTATAGGAACTCTGAAATACAGTCAGTTTTCGTAGCACGGAGGAGAACCATAAGGACCATTTGTAAAATCAAATTGAGGGATACCTTCAGAGAGAGGTTTAGGAAAATGAACATACTAACCGAGTATGGATTCTATATTTATGAATCTTGGTTATTTTTATTTGAAAATAGAAATAATTATGATGAAGGTGTTAATCCTAATTATAACAAGAGGACTAAAAATTTTGTTTTTCCCAGCATAAATTGGCCATGACCGAAAAAGGTCCACATTACATGTGTCTTAAATGTTACTACAAGTTACCGAATCATATCAAATGTTGTTATAATTTGAGTGAATATAAGCAATCAATTAGGTGAATGCTGCTTCAATTGGAAGTCCAGAGTCTAGACTCTAGGGGTTTATTTCATATACTCTACAGTCTACAGTTTATGTTAGTTTGATTTGTTTCAAGAATGATTAGCATTTCAAATCTGAAATAAAGAACCTTCAACTAAAAACTAAATTAAACAATGATATGGGAAAAAACTATGATAAATGTTCGAAATGGTGACCTCTTGGATAAGCAACATATATTCTTAAGGGCCACTTGCCACTATGTTGAACTCAATACTGAATTTATTACAGAAAATTTAGTGTATAGATGCGTGCTTCGATTCAGGATGAAAAATTTGGAATCATGTTTGCTACTAATGCAATACCTTTATTGTGCAGGCATGGCATGCACCCATAGTTGGAACGTGAATATTTAATTTAAAAAAAATCACAACGACACAAATTTTAATCACAAATAATGGCGAAAAATAGGAATAAATCAATTGCTACAGCCTTGGTTTTAATACTCATGCTGAAAATTCGCGGAGAGCGCCAAGGCAAAGGAATATTCAATGTGTTGAATGAGGAACTATTAGTGGAAGACCTTCTGGCATGAGTATTGCGTATGTTTCAGAAATTTTTATTAGGTTTCTATGTATGTAGTGAAATAACAAGTTATAAAATCTTTCACTGAGTCTGCGAACGCATCCATTCTATCCATGCTGAATTTTCAGTTTTTTTCAGAATTGAGTACTGAAATAGTGGCAAACAGCACCAACATCCTTTGATGTGCATTTTTGTACCAAAATATTTTCAACTCGCCCCATTATCGTTAGGGTGAGATTAGAATACCATTTTTTGCCAATTTATCATTTGTTTCTAAATTTTACAAAGAAATACTGAATGAATGACTGGGAGATGACGCATATCCAAATGGGTGATATTTCCGGAACAATGAACCTGTATGTATGTGTAACGGCCTTGCAATGATTCATGATGAAGGACGTTATTTGATTTTCTCACTGTGTCTCTGTATTAGTCCAAATCTGATTCTCCAAATTGGTTGAAATGCATTCGAATTCGGGGTGTACCAAGTTTGAGTGCCTATTAGACGTTTCTGGAGGACTGGACATATGTATTTGAAATCTGAAAATGGGATTATGATACTGTTCGAATTTCTCTATTGAGCTAACATTTTTTTGGAGCCTGTGCACTTCCGGGTATACAAGGGGTGAAAATTAATTTGTTCAAAACATTTTTCTTCCAATTTTTTCGTTTCGGATATGATTGAGTATCCAATGCTGAATGAATGTCTGTTGCAATCATTGTATTCATTAAAACAGTTTTCAAAATATCGAAAAAAACGGAAAAAAGTCAAATATTCATGGTCAGTATTATTTCCCTTTTTTCTTATTCTCAACATCCTGAGTGTAAACCGTTATCATAACGTCAAAGAAGAAGAATGTGGAAAGGTCATGCATCTTCTGGATTTCATAAATATCATCACATCAGGGTGTGTCGAAAACTGAGATCGAAAATTGGCCATAACTTCTGTTTTTCAAATTAGAACCCTATTATTTATGATTGCATTGGATTCTACGAAGAAAAATAATGATAACACCCTCAGATGCTCTTGCTCCTAAATTCAGTACTTCAGGAGTTATTTGAGATTTTCTGGATTCACCTTAGTCTAAGGGATTTTTGTTGTGCGTGGAGTCAATCTAGACAGATTCGATGAATGTTCTATGAAACCATAGTAACCATTGAAATAAATCAAACTGTGAATTATTAATGGGATAATTTATCTTCTGTGGTCATAGAATATTCTCATGCATGTACTTAATGTACAACAAAAATCCAGAAAATCTCAAATAACTCAGAAATTGATGAATTTAGGGACAAGAGCATTTTAGATCATTATTTTTCATCGCAGAATCCAACGCAATCATAAAGGGGTAGGGTTCTTTTCCGAAAAACAGAAGTGATGGCTAATTTTCGATCTCAGTTTTTGAAACAAAATTTGAAAAACCCTGTTATGATATTTTTATATTTTTATGAAATTCAAAAGATGCATGACCTTTCCACATTCTTTTACTTTGACGTTTTGAGAACGGTTCACACTCAGGATGTTGAGAAAAAGAAAAATTAACGTAAAACTGACCATAAATATTTGACCATTTTCCGTTTTTTTTCGATACTTTGAAAACTATTTGAATGAATACAATAGTCTTCACAGAAATGTATTCAGCGTTGAATACTCAATCATATCAGAAGAGAAAAAATAAAAAAACCATTTTTTTAACAAATTTATTTTCATTCCTTGTACAACCGGAAGTGCTTAGGCTCCAAAAATATTTTAGCTCAGTAGAAAATTTCGAACAATGTCATAATCCCAATTTTCAGAGTTCAAATATTCCCAGTTCTCCAGAAACATCTATTATGCACTCGAACTTGGGACATCCTGTATAGTTCATTCGAATCGAACTGAAGATTCATAATATCATTCTATGTACAGAATAACAAAGGCACGCTGTAGATGCAACGAAAAAATCAACGTTTCAAAGTGGTGCAAACACTGTACCGCTTTCATGAAACGATGTAAAACTTGTATTTCTCGTTGTTCTCAAGTGGTCAAGCCGGTTGAACAATGAGTATTCATTGCCTATTTTGAACTTGGCCATGGTTACTCAGTATATCCATTACACTAAATATAATGCGGAATTAATAAAATATGATGAAAGAAAAGGAAATGGATATTATGTTTAATTGGAGACCGTAAGTATAAGAAAGAAGTCTCTGAAGAGGGAGTATCCGACAGCAAATTCACTATTGGACTACGACTATAAATAGCCAACCTTCACAGAAATCCTGGAACAATAAATTTGGCAACCCTGAAGTGGAGGCTGAGAACTTTTGTTAACATATTGTTTTCTTGTAATGCCGGGTTTCCACCAAGCGGACAGAACAAAAACAAAACACGAACTCGGTCCGTTTGTGACAGTCCGCGAACTGTTTGCAAACTGTTCTAGAACTTGTGGATTGTTTTCCGGACTCGAAAGTCCGCGAATTGCGTTTTTACGGACACAAACAGAGTCCCATCCAATGTCGGTAAACTTCAAAGGATTTACGAGTTCTGGGACTGTTTGTCAGCTTGGTGTAAACGCCCAGTTTGTTTTTATTTACGTTGTTGCGATCTAATGTGGTAGTTTGATTCGGTGCGTGAAGGGAAGAAGTCGTAATGTTTATAAAAACTTGATCGAAGTTTACCTTCTATACTCATATCATCTCCTCTGAGATCTTGTTACAGTTTAGACGTCACATTTCCCCTTTTTTGCTTTAAGGATGGCCTAATCCAAAACCGGCGTTTAGTTTTGTTCTTTTTAATAATGTGTAATGTAACTGCCAGCAAAAATAAATCCTCGTCGTCTTGTTCTCTCAAGTTTGCAGCGCGCCACATTCTCACAACTACATGTCCGGTGTCGCTCTATGTAAACTGAATGAAACTTAAACAAAACACGAACAGTTTTCATTCATTTCTGTCCGCGACTGGTGTAAACAGAAAGTCCGTTGGAAACCCCAACAGTCTTCGAACATTTTCCAAACAAAATTGTTCGAAATTTCTGTCCGAACGGACAGTTCGTGTTTTGTTTTGACCTGTCCGCTTGGTGGAAACCCGCCATTAGAATGGGTTACTTCGTGACAAACATAAGAAATCTATTGATTTTTCTCGTTATTTCTGTTCTTTGATTCGACATTTTGGAATTGATTGCATCATTTTTGGATTGTCATGCTGGGCAACTTTAAAAACCGCCTGTGTTCACTTATTTGTTCCTGCACAATATTCCCCAATAAACACTCGGAAAATGTTTGATTATTTTGGTGATTCGGTCACAACTTCATTCACACAACAATATGGCCTGTGGTTACCTTCCTTTGGTTCTTGCTGAATGAAGAATGTAAAAAATAGTATATTATGCAACGATCATGTAATGATGGTTATTAATATACGAGCATAAACCGGGATACGTATGGTTTATACAAGTGCATTATTAACCATTACATGACAGTTGCATACGCTATTTTATCTACATATCTCGTATCCCTGCCAAAAATACCGCATGAAATCTCATAAAAACATATAGACAATTTATGAGATTTCATAAGGATCTATGAGGAGAAGCTGTATCCTATACGTACGTTATCCATGACATGTAAACTTTCTATAAGTTTTTATGAGGATTCTTAAGTATAAGTAATTTATGAGCATACCCGAATACAAGTTGTACGAGTTTCTATTAGGTTGTATTCGTTTGAGGAGGCTATGAGATTCTATAAGGTATTCCAGTTTCAATCATAATAATGTTTTATGCTCATTCACAAGCCTGAAAACCTATGAGGAATATGTGGAATGTATCAGGAATTCCTTATGTGATTTTATGCGGATCTTATGAGTTTCAATGTGGCTCAAATTAACTGAGAATTCACAAGTTTCAGTGAGGAAGCTCGGCTGTGAAGTATAAGAGTCTGTATCAGGCATTGTTAGATTCTGGCGGCTACGAGGTTCAATAAGGTATTCCAATTTCAATCATAATAATGTTTTATGCTCATTCACGAGCCTGAAAACCTATGAGAAATATGTGGAATGTGTCAGGAATTCCTTATGTGATTTCATGTGTATCTTATGATTTTTAATCTGGCTCAAATTAACCGAGAATTCACAAGTTTCAGTGAGGAATCTCGGCTCTGAAGTATAAGAGTCTGTATCAGGCATTGTTAGATTCTGGCGGCTACGAGATTCAATAAGGTATTCCAATTTCAATCATAATAATGTTTTATGTTTATTCACGAGCCTGAAAACATATGAGAAATATGTGGAATGTATCAGGAATTCCTTATGTGATTTCATGCGGTTCTTATGAGTTTTAATCTGGCTCAAATTCACTGAGAATTCACAAGTTTCAGTGAGGAAGCTCGGCTGTGAAGTATAAGAGTCTGTATCAGGCATTGTTAGATTCTGGCGGCTACGAGATTCAATAAGGTATTCCAATTTCAATCATAATAATGTTTAATGCTCCTTCACGAGCCTGAAAACCTATGAGAAATATGTGGAATGTATCAGGAATTCCTTATGTGATTTCATGCGTATCTTATGAGTTTTAATCTGGCTCAAATCTACTGAGAATTCACAAGTTTTAGTGAGGAAGCACGGCTGTGAAGTATTATAAGAGTCTGTATCAGGCATTGTTAGATTCTGGCGGCTACGAGATTCAATAAGGTATTCCAATTTCAATCATAATAATGTTTTATGCTCATTCACGAGCCTGAAATCCTTTGAGAAATATGTGGAATGTATCAGGAATTCCTTATGTGATTTCATGCGTATCTTATGAGTTTTAATCTGGCTCAAATTAACCGAGAATTCACAAGTTTCAGTGAGGAAGCTCGGCTGTGAAGTATAAGAGTCTGTATCAGGCATTGTTAGATTCTGGCGGCTACGAGATTCAATAAGGTATTCCAATTTCAATCATAATAATGTTTTATGCTTATTCACGAGCCTGAAAACATATGAGAAATATGTGGAATGTGTCAGGAATTCCTTATGTAATTTTAGGCGGATCTTATGAGTTTCAATGTGGCTCAAATGAGAGTTCAAGATTTTATTGGGAATTTTGTGTGGAGAGTGGTTCCAGGATTCGATGGTTTCTATCAGGAATTCCTTATCCAATTTCATGCGAATCTTATGAGTTTTAATGTGGCTCGAATTATCTGAGAGTTCACAATGAGGAATGTCGATTTTATAAGAGTCTGTAACAAGCAGCAAGGGCGGATTTACGGGGGGGGGGGGTGGTACTGGGGGTACATGTACTATGTACTAAAGACACAATGAACGAATAAAGGAATCGTTAAGGAAATATGAGTCGTAAGACCATTGGAATATGGACCAAATTCCCTTTCCGTTGAATGTACTAAAAGACCGAATAAGTGAATATGTATCCCAATCCCAAAAGTTCGTTCTTTCTTGAGCGCTAAGCGATCTCAAATGTGCTAGAGTACTAGACAAATGAACGAATAAGGGAAACGTTGAGGCAATATGAGTCGTAAGTACAATGGAATAAGGACCAAATTCCCATCCCGTTGAATGTACTAAAAGACCGAATAAATCCCAATAGTTCGTTCTTTCATGAGCGCTAAGCGATCCCAGATTTACTGGAGTCACAAATGAACGAATAAGGGAATCGTTAAGACAATGTGACCCGTATGTTCCAACTTCCATTAGGATATGGACCAAATTCCGTTCCTTTCAACGTACTAAAAGACACAAAATTCCAAATAGTTCCATAGCGCTAAGCAAATATGAACCTTATGCCGTCGTATATAAGGACTAAAATGCTATGCTCTCTCTCGTAATTGTAAAAAAAGATTATTCGGTCTTTTAGTACATCTACTATTGAGAATAGACTGAATAGAGATTGGGAAACGTTTCTTTTAGTACAGTGATGGGAACCGGTTTCTAATACATACTACATGTACATTTATTTATTTATCGTACTACATGTACTTATACAAGCCTGATGCGTGCGCAAGCGCATCGGAAAGTTCAGATTATGACGCCGTGAAACCAAAGACTTCGTGAAACACGTGTGAATGTGTGATGCAAATTGACGTATAAAGAAGTTTATTTCTTATTTGTTGGGAAATTACAATAATAATTAATTTCACTTTTCTAGAATGAAAATGTGATGCATACGTTCCTTTATGAAAGACTTTATTATGTGTTTTCGGTCTGAAGAGAACATTGTATTTTGTGTGAAGTGAGGTTATATTGTAGAAACAAGCTGAAATCTGATGTGAATTATATCTTTTTAGAAGAAAAATGTGATGGATTAGTGCCTTTATGAAAGACTCTTATGTGTTTTCGTTCAAAAGAGAACATTGTATTTTGTGTGAAGTGAGGTTATATTGTAAAAACAAGCTGGAATATGATGTGAATTATATAAATAGGTATGCTTTTCCGTAATTATGTGTTCTTGTCAAGTTACTTCTGTAAAATTATTCCATATATTGTCTTCAATGAAATTATGAAATGTCAATGTCACTGTGGTCAGTGAAATACGTAATAATTCAGTATGTACCTATTCAAGCATCTCATGAACGGATAAGAAATAAACATTTCAAGCCGCTATGAATTATTTCACTCCAACTGTATAAATCCACCAACCAATAGTTCGAACATTGAAAATGATTGTATTTGATTGTGGTGGTAATAATAAACATATTTGAATTGATTTGATAGGTACCTATAACCATATAAAAACGTATTATTAGAATCCTAGGAATTTCAGTTAGAAACATATGGATATTTATAGATGCATAGAAATACCTGGTGTTGGCACTGATTAGATTTTGTTCAAGACTTTCTTGTCGATCGAAAATGTGATATTTTGTGCAGCTTTTCATTTCTCCCGAAAGGGGTCGCGTTTTTTGTCGTTGCCGCAGTAGCGCCACGACCGATAAATATTGCGGATTTATTCCGGAACTAGTCCAAAATCTGAAATCTAGGATGCCGTTTTGATCTACAAATTTTGGTCACGATTTTTAGTAGGGAGTCGTTACACCAGGTGTTCTATGCATCTATGGATATTTTAAGTAAACTTTCAAACTGTCAAATTCTCAATAGCGAATTATTAAGTGTGAATTATTATGATTTCTGGCGAATATCGGTGATGGTACGAATGAATTTACATTTTCACTCTAACTTCAATGTCGTACATTCTCTTCTATTATCCTCTTGGTAAAACACATGCAAACCATATTGTCCTAATTTTCTGAATTGCCATCTGAAACACAATTTGAGAAATTCCAAGTTCGAGTGCCTATTAGACGTTTCTAGAGAACGGGACATATTTGAAATCTGAAAATTGGGATTATGATATCGTTCGAAATTCTCTACAGACCTAAAATATTTTTAGAGCCAGAGCACTTCCGGTTATACTGGGAGTGAAAATAAATTTGCATGTATATCAGGGTTTTTTCAATTTTGTGTCGAAAACGCTGATCGAAAATCGGTCATAACTTCGGTTTTTCAAATTAGAACCCTATTTTTTCATAATTTCGTTGGATTCTGCGAAGAAAAGTAATGAAAGCACTCTCAGATGCTCTTTCTCCTAAACTCAGTAATTCCCGAGTTATTTGGGCTTTTCTGGATTCATGTTGTACGTAAAATCAAATTCATCTGATCTTTTACTTGAGAATATTCTGTGACCAAAGAAGATACATTTTCCCATTAATAATTTACAAGTGACAGGTCTAATTTTAGGTTTTATCTAAGATGTCTAGTCATCTTAGTTTTATCTGTATACTTTTCGATTTTATTCCATGAAAATATTGCATGAGAATATTCTGTGACCATAGAAGATGAATGATTCCATTGATAATTCACAAGTGACAGGTCTAATTATAAGTTGTTACTATGGTTTCATAAAGATTTCCATCGAATCTGAACCAGATTCGATGAATTTGAATCTATGTTGCTACTACATGAATCTAGAAAAGTTCGAATAACTCGAGAATTACTGATTTTAGGAGCAAGAGCATCTGAGAGTGCTATCATTATTTTTCTTCGCAGAATACAACGCAATCATAAAAAAATAGGGTTCTAATTTGAAAAACAGAAGTGATGGCCAATTTTCGATCACAGTTTTCGACACAAAATTTGGAACACCCTGTGATGATATTTATGAAATTCAAAAGATGTATGACCTCTCCACGTTCTTCTACTTTGACGTTGTGAGAACGGTTCACACTCGGGATGTTCAGAATAAGAAAAATGAGCATGATACTGGCTATGACGAGGGCTATGAATATTTAACTTTTTCTCAGGTTTTTTTTCGATATTCTGAAAACTGTTTGAATGAATACAATGTTTTTAACAGAAATGTATTCAGCATTGAATACTCAATCATATCAGGAACGAAAAGATTGAAAAAAAATTTTTTTTAGCAAATTTATTTTCACTCCCTGTATAACCGGAAGTGCTCTGGCCTTGAAACTATTTTAGGTCGGTAGAAAATTTAGAACAATATCATAATCCCAATTTTCAGATCTCAAATAAGTCCAGTTCTCCAGAAACGTCTAGTAGGCACTCGAACTTGGGACATCCTGTATAGATCCTTATAACTTGTGACTGCTATAAAATCTTATACATTCTCATTTATTCTCAAACCTCATTAACTCGTAGAAACATACAGCAGAAATTAATTTTGTGTAAAAACAGATTTGAAACAGGTAAGTATTACGTGTGAAAACCACATTGGAAAACTATAGATTCTCATAGAAACGGAAATGAAGCATGTGTAAAAACACATTAGAAACCGGTAGGTACCTATAATGTGTGAAAAGCACATTTGAAAACTATAGATTCTTATAAGAACTCTCAAAAACGTATAAGAGTTATGTGTAAAAACACATTAGAAACAGGTAGGTATTATGAGTGAAAACCACATTTGAAAAATATAGATCCTTATAAAAACTCGTAGGAACGGATATGGGTTATGTGTAAAAACACATTAGAAACAGATAGGTCTTATGTGTGAAAAACACATTTGAAAACTATAGATTCTTATAGAAACTGGTAAAAACACATTAGAAACAGGTAGGTATTATGTGTGAAAACCACATTTGAAAACTATAGATCCTTATAAAAACTCGTAGGAACGGATATGGGTTATGTGTAAAAACACATTAGAAACAGATAGGTCTTATGTGTGAAAAACACATTTGAAAACTATAGATTCTTATAGAAACTGGTAAAAACACATTAGAAACAGGTAGGTATTATGTGTGAAAACCACATTTGAAAACTATAGATCCTTATAAAAACTCGTAGGAACGGATATGGGTTATGTATAAAAACACATTAGAAACAGATAGGTCTTATGTGTGAAAAACACATTTGAAAACTATAGATTCTTATAGAAACTGGTGAAAACACATTAGAAACAGGTAGGTATTATGTGTGAAAACCACATTTGAAAACTATAGATCCTTATAAAAACTCGTAGGAACGGATATGGGTTATGTGTAAAAACACATTAGAAACAGATAGGACTTATGTGTGAAAAACACATTTGAAAACTATAGAGTCTTATAAAAACTCGTAGGAACAAGGTCCATTCAATGTAGGAATCGCTTATAGGAACGTATATGATTTACGTTAGTAAATGCCATTAGAAACTAAAGCAATGTGTATCAGTAGTCTCCATTAAATACTGATGAATATCGTATATGGTTTTATACGGATTTGCGGTTTCACTATCCAATTAGGATCTCATCAGTTCTCATACATAAATTTTCTATCAGTTTCTATGAGACATTTTTGGCAGGGATAGGTTGGGTGTCATTATAGGCCCTCGGTCGAGTAAAATTATCGGAGTTGTCAGATTGTATTCCAGGCTTTCCCTATCGATGTAATATGTTATTGATTTTTTCGCAAGTGTCCCGGCTAATTTTATGGTTGAAAAATACTCTTGGACTACTTCAAAACATTTGATATTTTGGAAAATGAAAGTATTTCCAAGTTTTTTGCATAAAACGCATCGTTTTCGAGTTAGTCCTCACTTCATCTAACAAAATTAGTTGGAAAATACGTGAATTTGTTTATTTTTACAAGCTTTTATTTAGTTTCACCTGTCCCGGTGTCTGTCTGTCTGTCTCTCTCTAATCAAATCTTGCGAGTTAAATATGACACACTTCTAATCATCCGATTGATTTGAGATTTGGCAGGTGTACATAATTCTGGTGACAATGCATCATGAAATATTTGTTTCAGAAAAAAACAAAATGGCGGCTCCAAAATGGCGGATGAGTTTTGTAATTATGATCCGATTCCATTCAAAATTAGTATCTGGGGAGTTTTGGGTTCGGCAATGATGATTCATCTGTCAAACTTGGAAAATTCAAAATGGCGGCTACAATATGGCGGACGAGTTTTGTATTTATGATCCTATTCTATTCAAAATTGGTACCTATATGGGATTTGTTTGAGTCGGAAATTACGATTGTTCAAAATTGAGGAATTCAAGATGGCGGCTTCAAAATGGCGGATGAGTGTTGTTATTATAAGGGCTTGCCTTCAAAAATGTTTTTCTCATAAAAGCTTGTTTTGAGTTAGTATCTGTATTTTGAATGCAATTGAACTCAATTTCACAATGTCACTTTTATTTTTCAATTGTAAAAGAAATTTTTGGATGAATATTAACACATTATTCAGTTACCAAACCACGAGGAAAATCGAACAAAACATTGTCTGTTACGAAATACATATCGTTTTGTCATTATTTTTGATTCAATATGATTAGTACAGCAGTAATTCCGACATGATCAACTTATTTTAAATCGAAAAATAACACCTTTCAGTTATGTATTTCAATTAATACCAAAAAATCATGTTAGGTACGAACTCGCCCAATTTTTTTTTCATGGCTATATCTTTTCAAGAAAGCCGAATTCTGAAGAACGGAAAATGCGAATTTTTTACCACAAGAATCCACAATTGAAAAATGTGCAAGTTGAAGACTTGAATGCAGTAGAGTAGTAGACATTACAACGTGCCCAACGTTGTCGTTTCTACATATGGATCGTAGTAATTGCGTAGGTATTTATCAAAATGTTTATTTACTTTGGGAAAACGATGAATTTGAGAAAAAAGTATGTGAATTCAATAATTCCAAAGACCTGGCGAATATTCAAGAAACTCTTTCTCTGTTAATACTGGAAATATTTCATGTAAATAAAAATGGTTGGAAGATTCAGTTATGCTATTTTCCTTTATGGAAATCAAGAAAGGAGTGTTGAAATTTCACTGAAAAATAATGGACAGAACAGTCCATTACTTTGTGACAGTTAATTCGGAAAAAGAATAAAAGTACTCGAATAACCCAGAAAACTTCTGAACGAACAGAACAGACGGACCTATGGAATTCCCCAAAATTCTCAAGAAATAAGCCTGCACAAGACATTCAAAACCCTTTTTGCACAACTGGAAATACTCCAGTATGAAAATGTGGTAATTCTACGAAACCTGCGTCACAGTTAAACCTTAAAAGAATTAACTCCATTTACAAAGTTAAAATACAGTAAATAGAAATTAGCCTTGGCAATATCGCATGTCGGTCAGATTTGTTTGACTTTCACGAGTGCCAACCTGCATCAGTTTTAAGTGAAAGAACTTGATAAACCTAAATCATGGCCAATCGGGATACTTTATAAAAGTGCATGGAGTATACTAATATAATTCTTATGTGTTTTTATTGTTATAATTTTTCTCCTTAGGAAAAATAATGTATTTTTTAATTGGATTCCAATCTTATGAATGATTCGAATATTATCGTCCTGATTAAGGTCGCCGTTTGAAGCCCGTAGGGAAACTCATCCGATAGAGGCGCCACCGTTCATTTTATGGAATATCTCCATAGAACTTACATTATCACTATCAAGTTCTATGAATTCTCTATCCTCATGAATGAAATGTACAATGGCGCTCTCTATCCGAAAATCGCCTATAAGCAGGAACTTTTTCCCGCCATATATTTGAATTTGGCCATTCTCTGCCAATTTCCGTTGTTTTTCTGAACAAAATTATGTGTAGATTCACTTTTAATCGGAAATTGAACTATTTTCATGGGTCTTTCGTTTGAAATAAAACAGAAGCATGAGTTGGCTTATTTTCTTCTATTTTTGAAAGAAAAAAATGAACCTTCGAAATGAAATCGATCTAAATTATTTCATTGAACTCCAATCCTTTCTGAGTTTACCCACAAAATTTCAGTTCTCAAAGTGAAACCATTTTCAAATGCAACTTGAAATAAACACACACTACATTGAACGCCCACCATAACGAGGTGCTATTTGAAAAATATTTCATATTCGTATAATTCCAATGTCATGTCAGATAACTAGGCAACGTTTTTCTCTCTACATAGTCGTAGTAATTACGTATTATCAAAATGTTTACATATTTACTTTGGGAATATAGTGCATTTGAGAAAATATTATGTGACTTCAATAATTTCAAAGACCTGGCGAAAGTTGAAGAAACTTTATTCTCTGTTAATACTGGAAATATTTCACGGATATAAACATGGTTGGAAGATTCAGTTATGCTATTTTCTTTTGCGGAAATCAAGAATGGAGTGTTGAAATTTTACTGAAAAATAATGGACAGAATAATCCGTTACTGTGTGACAGTTCATTCGAAGAAAAAAAACTTCTACACGAACAGACGTACCTATGGAATCCCCCACTTTTCAAAATTCTCAAGAAAAAGAAGCCTACAGAAGACATTTAAATACCGTTTCAAACAACTTGAATACTCCAGTATGAAAATGTAGTAGTACTACGAAACATGTGACACAGTAAAAACTTAAAGGAACTAACTCCATTTACAAAGTGAATGATACACTGAATTGGGAAGAACATATTTCTAAACTGGGATGCAGCTTAGCTTCAGTCTGTAATCTTTGGGTGTAATGACAAGATATCTGAATAAATTCTCCATCAAAACTATCTATTATGCGAGTTGAAAGCAAGATATGGAATTTTGTTTTATTGAGAGTAGAAATTACTATTGGCAACGTCTATGAGAATCATTTTGACTTGGCCAACCGGAATACTTGATCAAAATATTATTCAATTTCTTTATCAAAGTGAATGGTGATGGTGACACTCGGTTTGGAAGTAGAGAAGTTGAGATAATGATTTGCTCTACGAATCTGGTGCTCCTCCTTTAATCATTTCACTCACTTGGTGCGTGAAACCAGATAAATGAATTAGGTGAAGCACAGACGAGAGTCTTCCAATTGAACTCAATTTAACCAGTTGACACAATGGGGGGCTAATTGAACAAAAGTATATCGAGTGCTTATGGCGCAAACATTAAATTGTGTTTGTACGACGAGAATTGAATACGTCACTTGCAATCGAGGGGGAAATCAGTGTAGAATTTTGGTGTACACTCTACTAGAATTTAGTAGAATTTGATAGAATTTGATAGAATTTATTAGAATTTGGTAGAATTTAGTAGAATTTAGTAGAATTTAGTAGAATTTAATAGAATTTAGTAGAATTTATTAGGATTTGGTAGAATTTAGTAGAATTTAATGAACCAAAACATTTATGCGCATACATTATTCAATCGTTTACTTCAAACTCAGCGTCGATTCTCGATATTACCCGATAAAATGAACACCACAATCACTCCCCCCCGCCACCAACACCACTCTCTACCACTAGTACCACTACAGTTCATACACACAAATGCACATGCGCACGCATGCATGCCGTCGCCCAAAGTAATAGATGGAAATTCATTTTTGATTGCGTGCACTAGTTCACTAGTTGCAACTTTCGACCTGCGATACCGAAAAAACTGTCCATTTTTAGGTCTCGGGCCAATGGAGACTATTGATCAGAAAGAAATAAACTGCAACAAATCCAAATTTTACCCAATTCGACTGGGATCCATTTCCCATTCAATTTGTGCGGGGTCCTTCGAAGAGAATATAGTATTTTTACAAGCTTTTATTTAGTTTCACCTGTCCCGGTGTCTGTCTGTAATCAAATCTTGCAAGTTAAATATGAGACACTTCTGATCGACCGATTGATTTGAAATTTGGCAGGTGTACATAGTTCTGGTGATAATGCATTATGAAATATTTGTTATAGAAAAAACAAAATGGCGGTTCAAAAATGGCGGATGACTTTTGTAATTATGATCCGATTCCATTCAAAATAAGTATCTGGGGGTTTTTGAGTTCGACAATAATGATGATTCATTTGTCAAAATTGGAAAACTCAAGATGGCGGCTACAATATGGCGGACTAGTTCTGATATTATAATCCGATTCTATTCAAAGTTGGTGTCTGTGGATTATCCGGATCGGAAATTTCGATTCTTCGAAATTGAGGAATTCAAGATGGCGGCTTCAAAATGGCGGATGAGTGTTGTTATTGAAAAAGCTTGTCTTTGAAAATGTTTTTTAATAAAAGCTTGTTATAAGCTTTTATTTAGTTTCACCTGTTCCGGTGTCTGTCTGTAATCGAATCTTGCAAGTTAAATATGACACACTTCTAATCGTCTGATTGATTTGAAATTTTGCAGGTGTACCTAATTCTGGTGACAATGCATCATGAAATATTTTTTATAAAAAAAACAAAATGGCGGCTCCAAAATGGCGGATGAATTTTGTAATTATGATCCGATTCCATTCAGAATTTGTATCTGGGGGTATTTGGGTTCGAAAATGATATACTTTTGTCAAAATTGGGAAACTCAAGATGACGGCCACAATATGGCGGACGAGTTTTGTAACTATGATCCTATTCTATACAAAATTGATATATGGGGGTTTTCTGAGTAGGAAATTACGATTTTTCAAAATCGGGGAATTCAAGATGGCGGCTTCAAAATGGCGGATGAGTGTTGTTAAAAGCTTGTCTTCAAAAATGTTTTTTGAGAACTAGGCTTGTTTATTTTAATGTGCTTTTAATTTTGATCAAGCTTCAATTTCAAGAAAACCATATAGTTATATATATAGTAAATATAGTAAAAAGGGGTTACAGTCCACTGCGACCTTAAGGTCTAGAAATTGTCTTTTCTTTAAATTTGAAATCATCCTTTATATATACATATAATATATACATACTCATTAATATGTGTTAACGGAAATTCATTGATTGTAAAAGCTTTTTGACAAGTAAATGATATTTTAGACTGGACAAAAAAATAGTTCGCAAATTTAATTGTTCTAATAATTTCTCACTGACTATTCCACTCATTCCATTTGTAGTGAGGAAGTTTCCGTAGCAACGATCGTTTCATCTCGACAAAATTTTCAAGCCGGCAAAACTAACAGGTTGGTTTTTCAGCGACAAAATTTTTGACGTTTCTCGAATTCATAGATAGCTCCGGAAATAAATATCATAGAGAAAACAAACAACGTTTAGTGGTTTAGTCAATCTATGATGAATTCTAATTTGCCAAATAGCGCAATACGCGTCAAATGTGAACATATTACCGTATTTTCTAGTGGAATAGTCATGCCGAATGCCACTCGAGATGAAATTTAAGCAGGTAAAATTTCTCTCTTGTAATATTCATGTTTGTTGCTTTTCGGAAATTTCGCTCATGACATTTTTTCCAAAATCACTCGCCTGACGGCTCGTGATTTTGATACAGATATCATAGTTGCATAGAAATACCTGGTGTTGGCACTGATTAGATTTTGTTTAAGACTTTCTTGTCGATCGAAAATCTGAGAATTTGTACTGCTTCTCATTTCTCCCGAAAGGGGTCGCGCTATTTTTCGTTGCCGCAGTAGCGCCACGACCGATAGATATTGCGGATTTATTCCGGAACTAGAAAAAAATCTGAAATCTAGAATGCCGTTTTGATCTACAAATTTTGGTCACGATTTTTAGTAAGGAGTCGATACACCAGGTATTCTATGCATCTATCAAATGCCATACGCGAAATTTCCGAGCAACAAACTTTCATATTACAATCGAGAAATTTTGCCGGCAAAATTCCATCTCTAGTGGTATTACATATAAAAAAAATTTACCAATTTTCGAAAACTGTAAAATCGTTGAAATTTAGGTGAATTAAGTCATTCAATTTGAGAGTATTTAGTAGAATTTTTTAGAATTTGTTAGAATTTATTAGAATTTGATAGAATTTAGTAGAATTTCATAGAATTTAGTAGAATTTGATAGAATTTAGTAGAATTTGATAGAATTTGGTAGAATTTATTACAATTTTTTTAGAATTTATAGAATTATTGCCCAAAAGTAGAATTTGGTGTACAAAATTTCAGTAATGATTTCCCCCTCGCTTGCAATCGAACGCAGAAACCATTCGGAAATGATAGTGAGCATCGAGGACCGCAGACGTTTTCCTCTGCAATTAAAGATTTGGCTGCTACGACACGGCATTTTCATAAGTAAATCCCTATTCAATGAGGATATTATCCATTTTTTCCTAGTCTATGGACTCTAAAGTCACATCTGATAACAGCACTATACATCCTCTTCTGAATATGTTGTGGCGACTTGCCACCGGCGTGCAGAAGTCTGCGACCGCGCTTCACACGCCGCCCGCACAGAGGGCACCTCCTCCTAGGCAGCGTGGGTTACTGCGGTACCATATTCTTTATAGACCGACCAGGTCCACAACCCAGTACCCACGCTCGTCTCGAGCAGGGCAGCTGTAACATCTACGTCATTGGCAGGCCTCGCTTACATTAGCCAATCTGATGAGTCCATCGTAAGCGAGGCTGGGACGAAACGTAGCCCCATCCCGATTCACAATTAAAAGCAACACGCTTCAATGTAAGCGGAACACGCGCGAATCATACTCGAATAATCTCGTTGATTATTCAGAATAAAGAAATGTTTTTTTTTTTTAATATTAGGTATGTAGAATATGCACTATCCCGACTATCCGGTTGATATCAAGTTAGTAATGCCCAGGGACGCCAATCAAATTTCGTTCTAAGTTTACCTTAAATTGAGTAGTTTTCAAATCACCGCAATATAAACGCGTAATTTAAGTCCTACAAAAATGGGACCGCAAACGTTTCGTTTTCGAGAGTTAAAGATTTATTTTTGTTCATGTGTTTCCTCACATAGTACCTATCCGCATAGATATTACAATTTACAGTTTACACCAAATGACATGCCAATTTCGATTTCAAATTTACAGGGTGATTTTTTCTGGAACACTGTTCCTGTTTTCCTCGTGAACTTTTAGTTTTGTCGTATCTGCTACCGAGGAAAAAATTTTGAACGAATCTCTAGAAATCATCAGAAAAATCCAAATTACCATAAAAATCCCTCAGTTCGAAAATAAATCCAAACTATTTAGGTATGGGGATCTGGCAGGCCATGACAAATGTCCACCACGTCCAATCCAGCTGTTTTAATCATTTTCGTTCAAATTCTCCCTAGTAGGTACACTTAGAACTCTCGAAAACAAAAATTTTGCGGTCCCATGTTATTCTGACTTTTTTTGAGATTATAATATTATGTTATGGTTTAGGTGAGCACTCGTATACTTTAATTGTGAATACTTTTTATGGTTTTATCCTGTATTGTGTTCATTCCACTAAATTAATAAATAAGTGAATGCATGAATAAGTGAATAGAGAAAACATTATGCAAGGAGTCTCCGCTCTTCGTTCGTACCTCCAATTCAGGAAAACATTGTATGTAGGTATACTCCATTCACATTTATAAAGTATCTCGGTTTCCCATGAAATTCTGTCACATTTCACCAAGGACTATAAACAATCTTGTCTTATAGTCCTTGACATTTCACCGCGTATATTTTGAAAATGTTAGGTAATGGCCATTCCACTGTCAGATACTCCCGCAACGTTGTCGTTTCTTCATAAAAATCGTAGTAATTACGTATTTATCAAAATGTTCATTTACTTTTGTAAAATGAAGAGTTTGAGAAAATATTATGTGAATTCAATAATTTCAGATACCTGGTGAATGCTGAAGAAACTCTTTCTCTGTTAATTAATATTTCACGTACCTATATAAAAATGGTTGGAAGATTCAGTTATGCTATTTTCTTGTACGGATATAAAGAAACGAGTGTTAAAGTTTTACTGAAAAATAATGGACAGAATAGTCCGTTACTTTGTGATAGTTCATTCGGAAAAAGAATAAAAGTACCCAGAAAACGAACGGAACAGACGGACCTATGGAATAACCCACTTTTCAAAATTCTCAAGAGATACCTTCTTCATCTTCTATTGGTGCCTATCCTCTGTGGATGTTGGCAATCACGTTGGTCCACATCACTTTATTGACAGCCGATCTGAATAACTGAATGGTCGTCATCCCTGTCCATTACCTGATATTTTTCAGCCATGATGTTCGTCGGCGCCCTGGAGACCGTCTTCCTTCTATCTTGCCTTGCAAAATCAGCTGAATCAGTTGGTACTTTTCGTTGCGTACTACATGTCACAGATATGACACCTTTCTGATTTTAATACATTGCAGTATTTCTAGCTCCTTCTGCATTCGTTGCAAAACAGTATCATTCGTGACATGGTAGATGAACGAAATCCTGAGCATTCGGCGGTAGCACCACATTTCAAAGGCTTCCAGTCTCTTGCATGTTGCCTCTGTTAGTGTCCAGGCTTCCTCTCCATAAAGAAGAGTGGAAAATACAAAGCACCTCAAGACTCGTGCTCTCAAGTGTATATTAAGATGCATATTGGATAGTACTTTTCTTAGACGATTGAATACTGCCCTCGCCTTCTCTATGCGGCATCTTATTTCTTGTGAGTGGTCCCATTCTGCGTTCAGACTGCATCCGAGGTATGTTAGTTACCCTATTGACTATTTCCAAAGTGTCACGATGCGCTGTAAATTGATGTTGTGCTTCCTCGCTTTTACTCACTATGAGGACTTTTGTCTTTCTGCTGTTTAGTTTCATGCCGTACCTCTCACACGCCTCGACAACACGGTTGATTAGTGCTTGCAATCCCTCCGCACTATCAGCCAGAAGTACTGTGTCGTCTGCATATCGTAGGTTGTTGATTACTCGACCATTGATTTTTATGCCTTCTTCCATTCCGTTGACAGCCTCCCTGAATATATACCTTTTTGCACAACTTGAAATACTTCAGTATGAAAATGTAGTAGTACTACGAAACCTGTGTCACAGTTAAACCTGGAAATATATTTCCCCTCAAAGATATCAATAACATGTTTTCTGAGTTCAGGTTCAACATTTTGCTGTAACACTGTTTCATTGAGCGTTTGATTGTGGATGTGAAATGCCAGAATTTTGTTTTCATATAAAGCAGCTCATACATCGTCCTTGTCGAAAGCCCTCTTCTATAACCAAGTGTTGATTTCGATCAGGTCAAAAATGCATATTGTGCCTGTTCTTGATTGCCAATTTTCGATACTAGCTTCATCAGTTCCAATAATTTTTCATGGAGAAAGGGATCCTTTTCTACTACATACATTCAAATACCAACTGCAGGATTGAATCCTTCTTTCAGAGTCCCCATCTCGCCAATGATGAATTTTACTATATCTGTAAGGGTGAAATCAATTGCGTTTTAATATCTTCAACCTCGTGTTCAACGCAGTTTGTTGCCTACTTCATTTGCTTCATTATTTTCTTTCATTATCTTTTGAACATAATTTTGTGAAGCTTCCATATTTTTTCATATTGTGAACTAAACTCTGGCAATATTTTCCACTCGGTTGCTGTCGTTCAGGATATTTTTCGAAATAGACTTCCCTTGCGACCCGGCTTTTTTCATTCGCATGAATATAGCATACCATTATTAGGGATAATAAACAGGTTCTCTTTTTCTAATGTTAAAAACAAACTATGGGGTTTATGGTATTTCATTCTTTCGGCATTTAAGAAACATATTCGAATCTGATAGTGAAAAACTCTCATTTCGTCGAGATATGAATTTTTTTCATCATTTTTTATCAACAACCTCCCAAATCTTCAAACTTGGGGTCTAACAAACTATGAGGGGTATTGCATTTCATTTTTCGGCATTCAAGAAACACATACATATTCGAAACCTATCGTGGAACACTTTTTTCGTCGAGTTATGATTTTTGTCAGAAACTGAGAACTGCAAAGTCGAACCCCCCACACACGGTCATTTCAGGTAGTCCTTCAGTTTGAAATATGAAGAATTTCATTTATCTCAGTTGAATTGTACAGTTTTAAAAATCGAGTTAAACTGAGACTGAAATACCCACTCACGTACAGTTTAGACTGACTTTTTTTTAACTGTACAGTTAAAACTGACAGTTTAAACTATACGTGAGTGGCCGGCTAAACTTGACCTGAGTGGGTATAAACCTCGGTATAAACTGAGACAGAAATACCAACTCAGGTACATTTTAGACTGACAGTTTTAGCTGTACAGTTAAAACTGACAGTTTAAACTGTCAGGTTTTGCTTTCTTAACATAAAGTTAGCAGAACCACTTTTTCTATATGGATCGAATATCATGAAAATGATTTTAAATATCATGAAAATTAATTGTCGAACTCCATATGGAGTAAAAACCCACAAAAAATCCATTCCTTCTAGTTTATTTTACGCATTATCCCCGCGATTTCGTGATATTTCTAAAATTATCGCATTTTTCTACTTTTTTTCTATTGCATTGATTGGTAAATACCTGTCCAGAATTTGTCGTGAAAAAAAATTTGTCGCGTCCTTAATTTTTTTTACGGGGTTGGCTTTGATAACATTATATCAAGTCAGCAGAACCACTTTCTTTATACAGATCGAAAAGCATTACAATCTTTCAACAAAAAGAAATCGGGAAAACACAAAGATTTATAAAAAAAAGCATTACAATGATTATAAATAATTGTAGTCCATATAGAGTGAAAAACTCATAAAAGATCCAGTCCTCCTATAGTTTATTTTACGCCTTTTTCACGCGATTTTGTGATATTTCTGGATTTATCGCATTTTTGGCAACAGCTCGTTCGTTATTGACTCTTTTGTTATTGCATTAATTTCCGAATACCTGTCCTGAATTCTTCGTGAAAGAAAAAATTAGTCGCGTCCTTAATTCTTTTTCTACGTGGTGTTTCCTTAACGACAAAACGAGATGCAATCGAATAAAAGTCAATAACGAATGCCCTGTTGCCAAAAATGCTATAATTGCAGAAATATCACAAAATCGAGGGATAATGGATTGAAATATGGCACAAGGAATGAAATTCTTGTGTTTTTTTCGCTTCATATGGACCTCGACAATCATTTATAATCATTTTTTTGATATTCGATCCACATCGAGAAAGTGGTTCTGCTAACTTAATGTGAAGTTAGCAAAGCCACCCTGTAGAAAAAAATTAAGGACGCGACAAATTTTTTTCGTTCTAGACAAATTCAGGACAGGTATTCGACAAAAAATGCAATAGAAAAAATTCAATGCGCTGTTGCCAAAAGAGCGATAATTCCAGAAATATTACGAAATCGCGGGAAAAAGGCGTAAAATAAGAATATTTTGTGTGTTTTCACTTCATACTTCGACAATTAATTGACAATTATTCATAACCATTGTGATGATTCCCGATCTATATTGAGAAAGTGGTTATGCCTCGGGTTATGCCAACTTAATATAAAGCAAGCAAAGTCCTGTAGAAAAAAATTAAGGACGCGACGAATTTTTTTCTTTCACGAGAAATTCAATTGAATAAAAATTATTTTATTTAAAACGTTGATTTTTGCAATAAATCTGAAAACACTTAATACTTCCGAAATAGTTAAAGATAGGTATAGGCCATTGTGCATGAATTGTGTCTAGAATTCTCTGAAGAATCCAAAAAAATAAACAATATACAGGGGGTTGCATTTGAAATAAGAAAGTTGGTATTGGCCACGGTCACATGGAAGAGTCAATATAATATTATTCTCTTGAAGAATATGCGCATTTAAAATTACAAATCGACGTGTCCGAGCGTTTTTCCCAACACGCTCTCATTTATTCGTTATCGAATTTAATCCATTTGGCTGTTACACTCTGTATACATATCCATATACATTACATGGACTTCGTCTATTATTCATTATCATTGTGATGATATTCGATATATCTATATCAATCAAGTGGCTCTGCTAACGGACGCGACCATTCCTTTTCTTTTTCGACAAATTCCTGACAATTTTTCGACAATTAATGCAATAGGTTTGATTGATTTTCTCCCAAGTGGCACTGCTAACTTTATATCTTCTATCTATATAAAAGAAAGATGTTGGTTACACCATTTATAACTCGAGATCGGACGGACTGTTTGTTATGAAACTTCATATATGGATTCGTCTACGGTCTGGTTGTTATAAAATACAATAAAAAATAATGAAAATTTTACTTATACAGGAAATGCTTTTCCTTCTTTCGAGCGAGGCCACTAGGTGTCGCTACAGTTACAGTTACGCTACCGCTTATTCGAAGGTACTTCATTACATATTCTCTCCGTTAGATGGCGATGTAAACAAGTAGTGTGTACAGTGACTATATTACCACTATAGTCACTGTAATAGTGTGTAATTTGAGTTGCCTACAACTCTGCGCTGTTGGCCAAAACCAAAATGTCTTAGCATAGGAGTACAGTAGTACATATGTCTAAAATGATTAAATTTCGTACCACTTCAGATGGCGCTATTCGCACATTATGACTGATTATTGGTTATTTTTATAGTTTTATTTATTCAAAATGACGTTATCGTGAAGTAGGATGTCTAGAATAATGGTGTAGGCACTGATTAGATTTTGTTGTGACCAAATTGAGATAATTAGCAATGTTTCGATCTTTCCACTTCAGGTGGCGCTAATCACAAATTATGACTGATTTTTATCAGTTATTTCAAATATTTGAATTTATTCTGGCGAACGTGGCGTGTTAATGGTAGATAATTTTGTCATGCAATAATGTGTGTTTATATTCCTGACATTCTGATGTATATTAGTTCTTAGGAAAAGTAGAAAACTTTCATTATAAAAAGATGCCATTCTGCTGTCATGTCATAATTGACTTTGGCAAATCAGCTGTTGATACATCAATCAAATTGACAACGGAAAATACACTGAAATGATATTGCGGCGCCGCTACGAAACATTGCTAATATTTTCGATTTGGTCGAACGTCATTCCATTCAAAAATTGACGGGAGCCTACACCATTATTCTAGACATCTTATCATGAAGGTACTATATTTGACATTAGCACCATTAGATGGCGATGAATTTGTTGAGGCTTTCGCGACCATCGATTTATGTAATCTGCAATTTTTATCGAGCATTTCGGTCGTCGTGGTTTGAAATGGTCGAAAAAAGAACATATGACATCAATAACTGTGTAATTGCATAGGACTTATGGTACCATGAAGGGCTATTAACAGATCCAGGAGTGCGTGAATATCACAGTGAATTTTTATCGAAATGTCAAGTATATCCGATTTTGGCGATCAGTTTCAGTCGTGATATGTCCATTCTCATCTTTTTTCATAATTTTTAAAATGTTTTTGAATCTCTGTTTGGGTAATAAATATATTTGCGGAAATAACTGAATCCAAAATTGCCATAATTGGTAATTGACATATTATTTTTGTGTATCTGTTCTGTGTGACATCTCATATCCATGGAAACATTTGATAGTTCAAAAATCAGAGAACCAAGCCGATCTCCGATCACCGGTGATTACGATTTGTGAAATCCACCGTAAGTATCATTTAGGCGGAACAAAGTTCGCCGGGCCAGCTAGTGTAGACATATAAGGTCTCGTGAAGTTAGCCACACTTTTCCAGCCACGGTTTCTGACGTGAAGACTGTCGAATGTGGGATAGAGGAATATTGGCTCACAGTGTTGCCATATCTACTCTGTAATAGGAGACTTGAACTTTCACGGTTTCAGGGCCAATTTTGCGAAAAGATACCATGTGTAATGATATAATATGTTCTATATTCGAACCTTATTGTGCTCAACAAGAATTCGCGGAAATTGGGATGAATTCAGTTGGATTAAATCCAAAAATTCTATGATTCCACTGAAGAAATTTAGGACATGAATTCAGTGGTATACTAAAATCGCAAAAACTATTTTTCGGATGGCCGTACCAGAAAAAAATAAAATCTGTCACGGGTGCCGAAAAATGCAAGATGGAGTCGCAGTGCCGCGAAAAAAAAATGTATTTGAAAAGAACATGAATCTAGTATACAAAAACCGTAAAAAATTTTTTTTGGAAGGCCGTCGAAGTGCCAGAAAAAAAATAAAATCTGTCACTGGTAGTGGGAAAATCCAAGATGGAGTCGCGGTGCCGCGAAAAGAAAAATGTATTTCAAAAGATCATGAATCTAGTATGCAAAAACTGTGAAAACTTTTTTTTGGATGGCCGTCGAAGTGCCAGAAAAAAAATAAAATCTGTCACTGGTAGTGGGAAAATCCAAGATGGAGTCGCAGTGCCGTGAAAAAAAAATTGTGCTTGAAAAGAACATAAATCTAGTATACAAAAACCGTGAAAACTTTTTTTTGGATGGCCGTCGGAGTGCCAGAAAAAAAATAAAATCTGTCACTGGTAGTGGGAAAATCCAAGATGGAGTCGCGTTGCCGCGAAAAGAAAAATGTATTTGAAAAGATCATGAATCTAGTATGCAAAAACTGTGAAAACTTTTTTTTGGATGGCCGTCGAAGTGCCAGAAAAAAAATAAAATCTGTCACTGGTAGTGGGAAAATCCAAGATGGAGTCGCGGTGCCGCGAAAAGAAAAATGTATTTGAAAAGATCATGAATCTAGTATGCAAAAACTGTGAAAACTTTTTTTTGGATGGCCGTCGAAGTGCCAGAAAAAAAATAAAATCTGTCACTGGTAGTGGGAAAATCCAAGATGGAGTCGCGGTGCCGCGAAAAAAAAATTGTGTTTGAAAAGAACATAAATCTAGTATACAAGAACCGTGAAAACTTTTCTTTGGATGGCCGTCGGAGTGCCAGAAAAAAAATAAAATCTGTCACTGGTAGTGGGAAAATCCAAGATGGAGTCGCGGTGCCGCGAAAAAAAAAATGTATTTGACAAGAACATGAATCTAGTATACGAAAACCGTGAAAACTTTTTTTTGGATGGCCGTCGAAGTGCCAGAAAAAAAATAAAATCTGTCACTGGTAGTGGGAAAATCCAAGATGGAGTCGCGGTGCCGCGAAAAGAAAAACGTATTTGAAAAGATCATGAATCTAGTATGCAAAAACTGTGAAAACTTTTTTTTGGATGGCCGTCGAACTGCCAGAAAAAAAATAAAATCTGTCACTGGTAGTGGGAAAATCCAAGATGGAGTCGCGGTGCCGCGAAAAAAAAAATGTATTTGAAAAGAACATGAATCTAGTATACGAAAACCGTGAAAACTTTTTTTTGGATGGCCGTCGAAGTGCCAGAAAAAAAATAAAATCTGTCACTGGTAGTGGGAAAATCCAAGATGGAGTCGCGGTGCCGCGAAAAGAAAAATGTATTTGAAAAGATCATGAATCTAGTATGCAAAAACTGTGAAAACTTTTTTTTGGATGGCCGTCGAAGTGCCAGAAAAAAAATAAAATCTGTCACTGGTAGTGGGAAAATCCAAGATGGAGTCGCGGTGCCGCGAAAAGAAAAATGTATTTGAAAAGATCATGAATCTAGTATGCAAAAACTGTGAAAACTTTTTTTTGGATGGCCGTCGAAGTGCCAGAAAAAAAATAAAATCTGTCACTGGTAGTGGGAAAATCCAAGATGGAGTCGCGGTGCCGCGAAAAAAAAATTGTGTTGAAAAGAACATAAATCTAGTATACAAAAACCGTGAAAACTTTTTTTTGGATGGCCGTCGGAGTGCCAGAAAAAAAATAAAATCTGTCACTGGTAGTGGGAAAATCCAAGATGGAGTCGCGGTGCCGCGAAAAGAAAAATGTATTTGAAAAGATCATGAATCTAGTATGCAAAAACTGTGAAAACTTTTTTTTGGATGGCCGTCGAAGTGCCAGAAAAAAAAATAAAATCTGTCACTGGTAGTGGGAAAATCCAAGATGGAGTCGCGGTGCCGCGAAAAAAAATTGTGTTTGAAAAGAACATAAATCTAGTATACAAAAACCGTGAAAACTTTTTTTTGGATGGCCGTCGACGTGCCAGAAAAAAAATAAAATCTGTCACTGGTAGTGGGAAAATCCAAGATGGAGTCGCGGTGCCGCGAAAAAAAATGGATTTGAAAAGAACATGAATCTAGTATACGAAAACCGTGAAAACTTTTTTTTGGATGGCCGTCGAAGTGCCAGAAAAAAAATAAAATCTGTCACTGGTAGTGGGAAAATCCAAGATGGAGTCGCGGTGCCGCGAAAAGAAAAATGTATTTGAAAAGATCATGAATCTAGTATGCAAAAACTGTGAAAACTTTTTTTTGGATGGCCGTCGAAGTGCCAGAAAAAAAATAAAATCTGTCACTGGTAGTGGGAAAATCCAAGATGGAGTCGCGGTGCCGCGAAAAAAAAATGTATTTGATAAGAACATGAATCTAGTATACGAAAACCGTGAAAACTTTTTTTTGGATGGCCGTCGAAGTGCCAGAAAAAAAATAAAATCTGTCACTGGTAGTGGGAAAATCCAAGATGGAGTCGCGGTGCCGCGAAAAGAATGATGTATTTGAAAAGATCATGAATCTAGTATACGAAAACCGTGAAAACTTTTTTTTGGATGGCCGTCGAAGTGCCAGAAAAAAAATAAAATCTGTCACTGGTAGTGGGAAAATCCAAGATGGAGTCGCGGTGCCGCGAAAAGAAGAACGTATTTGAAAAGATCATGAATCTAGTATGCAAAAACTGTGAAAACTTTTTTTTGGATGGCCGTCGAAGTGCCAGAAAAAAAATAAAATCGGTCACTGGTAGTGGGAGAATCCAAGATGGAGTCGCGGTGCCGCGAAAAAAAAATTGTGTTTGAAAAGAACATAAATCTAGTATACAAAAACCGTGAAAACTTTTTTTTGGATGGCCGTCGGAGTGCCAGAAAAAAAATAAAATCTGTCACTGGTAGTGGGAAAATCCAAGATGGAGTCGCGGTGCCGCGAAAAAAAAAATGTATTTGAAAAGAACATAAATCTAGTATACGAAAACCGTGAAAACTTTTTTTTGGATGGCCGTCGAAGTGCCAGAAAAAAAATAAAATCTGTCACTGGTAGTGGGAAAATCCAAGATGGAGTCGCGGTGCCGCGAAAAGAAAAATGTATTTGAAAAGATCATGAATCTAGTATGCAAAAACTGTGAAAACTTTTTTTTGGATGGCCGTCGAAGTGCCAGAAAAAAAATAAAATCTGTCACTGGTAGTGGGAAAATCCAAGATGGAGTCGCGGTGCCGCGAAAAGAAAAATGTATTTGTGAAGATCATGAATCTAGTATGCAAAAACTGTGAAAACTTTTTTTTGGATGGCCGTCGAAGTGCCAGAAAAAAAATAAAATCTGTCACTGGTAGTGGGAAAATCCAAGATGGAGTCGCGGTGCCGCGAAAAGAAAAATGTATTTGAAAAGATCATAAATCTAGTATACAAAAACCGTGAAAACTTTTTTTTGGATGGCCGTCGAAGTGCCAGAAAAAAAATAAAATCTGTCACTGGTAGTGGGAAAATCCAAGATGGAGTCGCGGTGCCGCGAAAAAAAAATGTATTTGAAAAGATCATAAATCTAGTATACAAAAACCGTGAAAACTTTTTTTTGGATGGCCGTCGAAGTGCCAGAAAAAAAATAAAATCTGTCACTGGTAGTGGGAAAATCCAAGATGGAGTCGCGGTGCCGCGAAAAAAAAAATGTATTTGAAAAGAACATGAATCTAGTATACGAAAACCGTGAAAACTTTTTTTTTGGATGGCCGTCGAAGTGCCAGAAAAAAATAAAATCTGTCACTGGTAGTGGGACAATCCAAGATGGAGTCGCGGTGCCGCGAAAAAAAAATGTATTTGAAAAGATCATAAATCTAGTATACAAAAACCGTGAAAACTTTTTTTTGGATGGCCGTCGAAGTGCCAGAAAAAAAATAAAATCTGTCACTGGTAGTGGGAAAATCCAAGATGGAGTCGCGGTGCCGCGAAAAAAAAAATGTATTTGAAAAGAACATGAATCTAGTATACGAAAACCGTGAAAACTTTTTTTTGGATGGCCGTCGAAGTGCCAGAAAAAAAATAAAATCTGTCACTGGTAGTGGGAAAATCCAAGATGGAGTCGCGGTGCCGCGAAAAGAAAAATGTATTTGAAAAGATCATGAATCTAGTATGCAAAAACTGTGAAAACTTTTTTTTGGATGGCCGTCGAAGTGCCAGAAAAAAAATAAAATCTGTCACTGGTAGTGGGAAAATCCAAGATGGAGTCGCGGTGCCGCGAAAAAAAAATTGTGTTTGAAAAGAACATAAATCTAGTATACAAAAACCGTGAAAACTTTTTTTTGGATGGCCGTCGGAGTGCCAGAAAAAAAATAAAATCTGTCACTGGTAGTGGGAAAATCCAAGATGGAGTCGCGGTGCCGCGAAAAAAAAAATGTCTTTGATAAGAACATGAATCTAGTATACGAAAACCGTGAAAACTTTTTTTTGGATGGCCGTCGAAGTGCCAGAAAAAAAATAAAATCTGTCACTGGTAGTGGGAAAATCCAAGATGGAGTCGCGGTGCCGCGAAAAGAAAAATGTATTTGAAAAGATCATGAATCTAGTATACGAAAACCGTGAAAACTTTTTTTTGGATGGCCGTCGAAGTGCCAGAAAAAAAATAAAATCTGTCACTTGTAGTGGGAAAATCCAAGATGGAGTCGCGGTGCCGCGAAAAGAAGAATGTATTTGAAAAGATCATGAATCTAGTATGCAAAAACTGTGAAAACTTTTTTTTGGATGGCCGTCGAAGTGCCAGAAAAAAAATAAAATCTGTCACTGGTAGTGGGAGAATCCAAGATGGAGTCGCGGTGCCGCGAAAAAAAAATTGTGTTTGAAAAGAACATAAATCTAGTATACAAAAACCGTGAAAACTTTTTTTTGGATGGCCGTCGGAGTGCCAGAAAAAAAATAAAATCTGTCACTGGTAGTGGGAAAATCCAAGATGGAGTCGCGGTGCCGCGAAAAAAAAAATGTATTTGAAAAGAACATGAATCTAGTATACGAAAACCGTGAAAACTTTTTTTTGGATGGCCGTCGAAGTGCCAGAAAAAAAATAAAATCTGTCACTGGTAGTGGGAAAATCCAAGATGGAGTCGCGGTGCCGCGAAAAGAAAAATGTATTTGAGAAGATCATGAATCTAGTATGCAAAAACTGTGAAAACTTTTTTTTGGATGGCCGTCGAAGTGCCAGAAAAAAAATAAAATCTGTCACTGGTAGTGGGAAAATCCAAGATGGAGTCGCGGTGCCGCGAAAAGAAAAATGTATTTGTGAAGATCATGAATCTAGTATGCAAAAACTGTGAAAACTTTTTTTTGGATGGCCGTCGAATGCCAGAAAAAAAATAAAATCTGTCACTGGTAGTGGGAAAATCCAAGATGGAGTCGCGGTGCCGCGAAAAGAAAAATGTATTTGAAAAGATCATAAATCTAGTATACAAAAACCGTGAAAACTTTTTTTTGGATGGCCGTCGAAGTGCCAGAAAAAAATAAAATCTGTCACTGGTAGTGGGAAAATCCAAGATGGAGTCGCGGTGCCGCGGAAGGAAAAATGTATTTGAAAAGATCATGAATCTAGTATACAAAAACCGTGAAAACTTTTTTTTTGGATGGCCGTCGAAGTGCCAGAAAAAAATAAAATCTGTCACTGGTAGTGGGACAATCCAAGATGGAGTCGCGGTGCCGCGAAAAAAAAATGTATTTGAAAAGATCATAAATCTAGTATACAAAAACCGTGAAAACTTTTTTTTGGATGGCCGTCGAAGTGCCAGAAAAAAAATAAAATCTGTCACTGGTAGTGGGAAAATCCAAGATGGAGTCGCGGTGCCGCGAAAAGAAAAATGTATTTGAAAAGATCATGAATCTAGTATGCAAAAACTGTGAAAACTTTTTTTTGGATGGCCGTCGAAGTGCCAGAAAAAAAATAAAATCTGTCACTGGTAGTGGGAAAATCCAAGATGGAGTCGCGGTGCCGCGAAAAGAAAAATGTATTTGGGAAGATCATAAATCTAGTATACAAAAACCGTGAAAACTTTTTTTTGGATGGCCGTCGAAGTGCCAGAAAAAAAATAAAATCTGTCACTGGTAGTGGGAAAATCCAAGATGGAGTCGCGGTGCCGCGGAAGGAAAAATGTATTTGAAAAGATCATGAATCTAGTATACAAAAACCGTGAAAACTTTTTTTTTGGATGGCCGTCGAAGTGCCAGAAAAAAATAAAATCTGTCACTGGTAGTGGGAAAATCCAAGATGGAGTCGCGGTGCCGCGACTCCAAGATGGATTCGCGGTGCCCCGAGAGGAAAAATGTATTTGAAAAGATCATGAATCTAGTATAAAAAAACCGTGAAAATTTTTTCTTGGATGGCCGTCGAAGTGCCAGAAAAAAAAATCTGTCACTGGTAGTGGGACAATCCAAGATGGAGTCGCGGTAACGCAAAAAAAAAATTCATTTGAAAAGATCATGAATCTATTATACAAAAACCGTGAAAACTTTTTTTGGATGGCCGTCGGAGTGCCAGAAAAAAAATAAAATCTGTCACTGGTAGTGGGAAAATCCAAGATGGAGTCGCGGTGCCGCGAAAAAAAAATGTATTTGAAAAGAACTAGATTCATGATCTTTTCAAATACATTTTTCTTTTCGCGGCACCGCGACTCCATCTTGTATTTTCCCAATACCAGTGAGATTTTATTTTTTCTCTGGCACTTCGACGGCCATCCAAAAAAAAGTTTTCACGGTTTTTGTATACTAGATTCATGTTCTTTTCAAATACATTTTTCTTTTCGCGGCACCGCCACTCCATCTTGGATTTTCCAACTACCAGTGACACATTTTTTTTTCTGGCACTTCGACGGCCATCCAAAAAAAAGTTTTCACGGTTTTTGTATACTTGATTCATGATCTTTACAAATAAATTTTTCTTTTCGCGGCACCGCGACTCCATCTTGGATTTTCCCACTACCAGTGACAGATTTTATTTTTTTTCTGGAACTTCGACGGCCATCCAAAAATAAGTTTCCACGGTTTTTGTATACTTGATTCATGATCTTTACAAATAAATCTTTCTTTTGGCGGCACCGCGACTCCATCTTGGATTTTCCCACTACCAGTGACAGATTTTATTTTTTTTCTGGCACTTCGACGGCCATCCAAAAATAAGTTTTCACGGTTTTTGTATACTTGATTCATGATCTTTACAAATAAATCTTTCTTTTCGCGGCACCGCGACTCCATCTTGGATTTTCCCACTACCAGTGACAGATTTTATTTTTTTTCTGGCACTTCGACGGCCATCCAAAAATAAGTTTTCACGGTTTTTGTATACTTGATTCATGATCTTTACAAATAAATTTTTCTTTTCGCGGCACCGCGACTCCATCTTGGATTTTCCCACTACCAGTGACAGATTTTTTTTTTCTGGCACTTCGACGGCCATCCAAAAATAAGTTTTCACGGTTTTTGTATACTTGATTCATGATCTTTACAAATAAATTTTTCTTTTCGCGGCACCGCGACTCCATCTTGGATTTTCCCACTACCAGTGACAGATTTTATTTTTTTTCTGGCACTCCGACGGCCATCCAAAAAAAAGTTTTCACGGTTTTTGTATACTAGATTTATGTTCTTTGCAAACACATTTTTTTTTCGCGGCACCGCGACTCCATCTTGGCTTTTCCCACTACCAGTGACAGATTTTATTTTTTTTCTGGCACTTCGACGGCCATCCAAAAAAAAGTTTTCACAGTTTTTGCATACTAGATTCATGATCTTTTCAAATACATTTTTTTTTCGCGGCACCGCGACTCCATCTTGGATTTTCCCACTACCAGTGACAGATTTTATTTTTTTTCTGGCACTTCGACGGCCATCCAAAAAAAAGTTTTCACGGTTTTTGTATACAAGATTCATGATCTTTTCAAATAAATTTTTCTTCTCGCGGCACCGCGACTCCATCTTGGATTTTCCCACTACCAGTGACAGATTTTATTTTTTTTTTTGGCACTTCGACGGCCATCCAAAAAAAAGTTTTCACGGTTTTTGTATACAAGATTCATGATCTTTTCAAATACATTTTTCTTTTCGCGGCACCGCGACTCCATCTTGGATTTTCCCACTACCAGTGACCGATTTTATTTTTTTTCTGGCACTTCGACGGCCATCCAAAAAAAGTTTTCACGGTTTTTGTATACAAGATTCATGATCTTTTCAAATACATTCTTCTTTTCGCGGCACCGCGACTCCATCTTGGATTTTCCCACTACCAGTGACAGATTTTATTTTTTTTCTGGCACTTCGACGGCCATCCAAAAAAAAGTTTTGAAAGTTTTTGCATACTAGATTCATGATCTTTTCAAATACATTTTTCTTTTCGCGGCACCGCGACTCCATCTTGGATTTTCCCACTACCAGTGACCGATTTTATTTTTTTTCTGGCACTTCGACGGCCATCCAAAAAAAAGTTTTCACGGTTTTTGTATACTAGATTCATGTTCTTTTCAAATACATTTTTCTTTTCGCGGCACCGCCACTCCATCTTGGATTTTCCCACTACCAGTGACAGATTTTTTTTTTCTGGCACTTCGAAGGCCATCCAAAAAAAAGTTTTCACGGTTTTCGTATACTAGATTCATGTTCTTTTCAAATACATTTTTTTTTCGCGGCACCGCAACTCCATCTTGGATTTTCCCACTACCAGTGACAGATTTTATTTTTTTTCTGGCACTCCGACGGCCATCCAAAAAAAAGGTTTCACGGTTTTTGTATACTACATTTATGTTCTTTTCAAACACATTTTTTTTTTCGCGGCACCGCGACTCCATCTTGGATTTTCCCACTACCAGTGACAGATTTTATTTTTTTTCTGGCACTTCGACGGCCATCCAAAAAAAAGTTTTCTCGGTTTTTGTATACAAGATTCATGATCTTTTCAAATAAATTTTTCTTCTCGCGGCACCGCGACTCCATCTTGGATTTTCCCACTACCAGTGACAGATTTTATTTTTTTTTTGGCACTTCGACGGCCATCCAAAAAAAGTTTTCACGGTTTTTGTATTCAAGATTCATGATCTTTTCAAATACATTTTTCTTTTCGCGGCACCGCGACTCCATCTTGGATTTTCCCACTACCAGTGACCGATTTTATTTTTTTTCTGGCACTTCGACGGCCATCCAAAAAAAGTTTTCACGGTTTTTGTATACAAGATTCATGATCTTTTCAAATACATTCTTCTTTTCGCGGCACCGCGACTCCATCTTGGATTTTCCCACTACCAGTGACAGATTTTATTTTTTTTCTGGCACTTCGACGGCCATCCAAAAAAAAGTTTTGAAAGTTTTTGCATACTAGATTCATGATCTTTTCAAATACATTTTTCTTTTCGCGGCACCGCGACTCCATCTTGGATTTTCCCACTACCAGTGACCGATTTTATTTTTTTTCTGGCACTTCGACGGCCATCCAAAAAAAAGTTTTCACGGTTTTTGTATACTAGATTCATGTTCTTTTCAAATACATTTTTCTTTTCGCGGCACCGCCACTCCATCCTGGATTTTCCCACTACCAGTGACAGATTTTTTTTTTCTGGCACTTCGAAGGCCATCCAAAAAAAAGTTTTCACGGTTTTTGTATACTTGATTCATGATCTTTACAAATAAATTTTTCTTTTCGCGACACCGCGACTCCATCTTGGATATTCCCACCACCAGTGACAGATTTTATTTTTTTTCTGGCACTTCGACGGCCATCCAAAAAAAAGTTTTCACGGTTTTCGTATACTAGATTCATGTTCTTTTCAAATACATTTTTTTTTCGCGGCACCGCAACTCCATCTTGGATTTTCCCACTACCAGTGACAGATTTTATTTTTTTTCTGGCACTCCGACGGCCATCCAAAAAAAAGGTTTCACGGTTTTTGTATACTACATTTATGTTCTTTTCAAACACATTTTTTTTTTTCGCGGCACCGCGACTCCATCTTGGATTTTCCCACTACCAGTGACAGATTTTATTTTTTTTCTGGCACTTCGACGGCCATCCAAAAAAAAGGTTTTACGGTTTTTGTATACTAGATTCATGATCTTTTCAAATACATTTTACTTTTCGCGGCACCGCGACTCCATCTTGGATTTTCCCACTACCAGTGACAGATTTTATTTTTTTTCTGGCACTTCGACGGCCATCCAAAAAAAAGTTTTCACAGTTTTTGTATACCAGATGCATGATCTTTTCAAATACATTTTTCTTTTCGCGGCACCGCGACACCATCTTGGATTTTTCCACTACCAGTGACAGATTTTATTTTTTTTCTGGCACTTCGACGGCCATCCAAAAAAAAGTTTTCACAGTTTTTGCATACTAGATTCATGATCTTTTCAAATACATTTTTCTTTTGGCGGCACCGCGACTCCATCTTGGATTTTCCCACTACCAGTGACAGATTTTATTTTTTTTCTGGCACTTCGACGGCCATCCAAAAAAAAGTTTTCACAGTTTTTGTATACTAGATTCATGATCTTTTCAAATACATTCTTCTTTTCGCGGCACCGCGACTCCATCTTGGATTTTCCCACTACCAGTGACAGATTTTATTTTTTTTCTGGCACTTCGACGGCCTTCCAAAAAAAAATTTTTACGGTTTTTGTATACTAGATTTATGTTCTTTTCAAATACAATTTTTTTTTCGCGGCACCGCGACTCCATCTTGGATTTTCCCACTACCAGTGACAGATTTTATTTTTTTTCTGGCACTTCGACGGCCTTCCAAAAAAAAATTTTTACGGTTTTTGTATACTAGATTCATGTTCTTTTCAAATACATTTTTTTTCGCGGCACTGCGACTCCATCTTGCATTTTTCGGCACCCGTGACAGATTTTATTTTTTTCTGGTACGGCCATCCAAAAAATAGTTTTTGCGATTTTAGTATACCACTGAATTCATGTCCTAAATTTCTTCAGTGGAATCATAGAATTTTTGAATTTAATCCAACTGAATTCATCCCAATTTCCGCGAATTCTTGTTGAGCACAATAAGGTTCGAATATAGAACATATTATATCATTACACATGGTATCTTTTCGCAAAATTGGCCCTGAAACCGTGAAAGTTCAAGTCTCCTATTACAGAGTAGATATGGCAACACTGTGAGCCAATATTCCTCTATCCCACATTCGACAGTCTTCACGTCAGAAACCGTGGCTGGAAAAGTGTGGCTAACGCTAACTTCACGAGACCGACATATAAGCCTACCGAGATTCAATTAGTATCGATTCAGTATTATTCAAATTATTATGATCAAAAAATCAGAAGGATTTCGTTCAGTTTTACATTTACCCACCCGAAAATACACAGAAAATTTCAGGACATTAGTATTTTCTAAGTACAGAAAAAAAAATTTGTACGTACGGCCGGTCAGGACGGAATCAAATATAATCACAAATTCTTCATCAAAATAACAGTTTGAACCTCGGTTTGAACCCATTTTCGGCTCAAAATTCGAAAATTACAGACCTTTGGCGATTATAACGCTATCGCTCGGAAATTCAAACGGTTTTGTTCACTTTCTTTGGAATGTAGACGACTATTACCTTCGGCACTATGGAACGTCATTAAAGGCCGCATGAATTCCTAGAGTTGCGATGCAACTCAGATAAACTCATGTCCGGTAAGAAACCAGTGAAGAACGCTGAGGAAAGGGTGAATCGCAGGTGTGAAGGAATGCCATCTGCTTTGTATTATTATGCACAGGTACGACGACTCGATGCAGTAAGTAAACGGTTTCTCGGACCTTACATGAATTCAAATTGAGCATTAAATGATATTTGCTTTCTCGTGATATCAACCCTGGATTATTTCCATCATTTTTAGAATTCACGAATAATTACTTGGGTGTGTACTATAATAATTCTATATACTAAACGTATTTTACACTTCTTTTGAACCCGATCATAGTAGGGGGCGTGGCCTAAATAGTCAAAAAGTAGTTTCGGCAAAACGGCCCTAGCTCGAAAAGGGGGCAACGGGAGAGAAAAAACGATACAGAAAGAGAAAGTAGAAGGACTGATGCTTCTTTCGAGGTATATTTCGTCTTTCTACTTGATCGGGAAGTGCGTTAATTTTCAGACAGAACATAGTGAAAACGGCAAAAATCCCAAAGATGTACCACATTTTTTTATCGAAAGGCTTTTGCTCGGACTTTTGTCCCAGACATCCTAGACGCGAGTTTAAGATACGAATCGAAAGAGGATGAATCGGTCTGCCCCGAGGTCTGCCCCTGATTGGCTTTTCGATTTCTGACGTCCGGCCGTTTTCTTGGAAAATCAGATAGAAAATTCGATATTTTGTAAACAAACCTTCGACCACCGAATATTTTGAAAAGTACGATCAGCTGTTCGATTTCGGCCATGTTGTGGCTATGTTCCGATATGGCTTTACGTACTGCATACGGGTTTAATGTTACTCCGAAGCCAAGCCAAGTTTATATGCATAGTGTGAATTCAAATAATAATTGTTTCAAACTTGGCATAAATACTTAGCATGCATGACCTTGTTATTGCACTAAACCGTGTTACTTCATTGTCATATGAGAAGTCAATAATAATTGTGAAAACCGAGGTGAAAACTGTCTTCGTCCATAACTATTTTTTTCGCCAAGAAACAAGTTTATCAAACACCAACTCGACAAACACAGAATATTATTCGGATAGGAGAATTCAATGAATAGTCGACTTGACTAGAAACGTAAGCAATTTCCTCGAAGAAATAAAAATTTTGTTTTAAAAAGAATTATTTAAGACACTTATTCTACTCGCATATTATGGCTATTATTTACTTGTATGATTTTCTAAAAGGAACCAAGTCGAATTTGGTTAACTAAACTGGTTTAACTGAATTCCACCATTCAAACCCCATATTAGGTATGTTCAGTTTAAACATCAGTTATTTTCGGATTTTGCAAAACAGATTTCCTCAGGTCCACTAGTAAAGGTTCAGTTTGAACTTTGATTGTCATGTTCAGGGAGCCGTATTTTGCCCATTGATGAACTCAAGCGCGGTCGGACATTATTGAATTCGACCACGGATTCTTCATATACTCCATAAAGTATCCCGGATGGCCATGAAATTCTGACACATTTCACCATGTATATTTTGCATATGTTATGTTATAGCGAGGGTTATAGTCATGTTCCCGTCAGATACGTGCGCAACGTTGTCGTTTCTAAATAGGCCCCCCCCCGAAACTTTTTTATCGGTTGAAGCAAAACAAAAGGGGCCTGTATATTTGAAAAAATTCGTATTGTGGCCCCCCCCCCCCGAAAAAAAATTCTGGCTACGTGCCTGTAAATAGGGATCGTAGTATTAACGTACATATCTCGGTACATATTTATCAAAATGTTTATTTACTTTGGGAAAATAATGAATATGAGAAAATATGTTAATTCTATAATTCCAAAGACCTGGCGAATGTTGAAGAAACATTTTTCTCTTTCAATACTGGAAATATTTCACGTATATGAACATGGTTGGAAGATTCAGTTATGCTATTTGCTTTTACGGAATAGTTCATTCGAAAAATGAGTATTCGAATAACCCGACAGAAAAACTTCTAAACATACAGAAAAACTTCTGAACGAACAGACGGACCTATGGAATTCCCTCGGGAATTCCCCACTTTTCAAAATTCTCAAGAAATAAGGCTACAGAAGACATTTAAATACCTTTTTGCAGAACTTGAAATACTCCAGTATGAAAATGTAGTAGTATGTACTACGAATCCTGTGTCACATTTACAAAGTTAAAAAAGATAAAAAAGAATAGCATTGGCAACATCTCTCAGAATTATAAGATTTTCACGGGTGCCAACTTGCGTCAAATTGATAAACCTAAATCATGGCCAACCGAGATCTTTATAAAAGTGAATGGAGTAAGTAAGTAGCCTTTTTCTTCTTCTTCAAAGCCCTTAGTTATGCACCATTCCAGGCTTGATATTGAAAATGATTAAGACCTCGTTGGAAGTTAACCCGAAAATTTATCTTAATGATAAATGTGAGTTCAATTACCAAATGTACCTAAGCAAGTATATTCGAAATTCCAAGAAGAGAAAACCTCGGAGAAAACAGATCGCGGCGGGAATAACATCTATAGAAAAATTAGCTTAATTCTTTTCTATTACGTTCAGACATAGGTACCTAATATAATGCTCATGAATTCTTAAAAACTTTTCAAATCACTGTGTTTATTTAGATGGAATTTCACCGTGAAATTATCATATCTTATCGGTTTTTTCAGTCAAATAGGAACCAATTTGAAATTTCAACGTTTAACGAATTTCGATTAAAGGTAAATTTTTTTCATTTGTTCATTCATCCCAAATGCCAGCAGCGAACCCAGGAGTTAAATTTTGGAGGACATCGAATTCGTATGTGGATCAGAAGGTTCATTCTACATACAAGAGGACCTATAGAATCAATTGTTCATGGATTTTATTGAAAAATTATTAGAAAAGTTATTATTCTTTCGTTTCAATATAAAAACCTTCTTCACAGAATCCTAGCGTTCATATCGAATGATAATATAATATTCTACCTATACATTAATTATAAATTTATTACTTAATATGTACTTAATAGTTGAGTGTGAATATAAAATGATGATTCTATCTCGATGAAAAAAATATAAAAAGTTATTTCATTTAGATTTATTTGAATTGCCCTATTTGTGAACTGAATTGAGCATGAGTTTGAATATATTATGTCAACCTACCTTCAAAAGGATATTATCTCAGATTGCACTCATTCAAGTTCTCGTACTAGTATAATGTTTTCAGAAACCAAAACACATAAAACAATCAATCACAACACATAAAGAAACTCACTAATATTCGATTCGCGTTCAAAACGTATTCGACTTTGAATTCATCAACTACCCATTCTAACCTAACTTTGATAACTAACAAACTGAAGGAAATCCAAATTAAACAACAAAAGTAAACACTACCACATGCCTGCGTACTTGCTGCGTATACTATTCGTCTGACAAATCACATTATAATATCTCACATCTGCGCAGTTCGAGCATACGTACGTATACGTAGAACAAAACCATCTTATAACATTATTTGATAAATGAATGAACAAAACATTTAAGCAAAAAAGTTGAACGACCAAGCGGCTAACTAAGAACAAGGACTTAACCACTTAACTAATCAATTACGTTCCACCAAAAATCAAGGAAGGTAATTTTCTGAACTGTGATTCCATATAAATTCCACTGAAATATTACCTCACCTGCATTAGAGTAGGTATGTTGAATTTTTGTTAGTCTTGTTACTTCACAGATTGATTGATGACATTAATTTCAATTTAGAAATCATATACCTCGTTGAGGTGATGATAAAGAATACAGATGCATCCATTCTAAATGTAAAATATTTCCAAAACTGAAGTAAGAACACACTTCATATACAATTTCCTCGAAAAACAATAATGGCGGATGCGCTCGCTTTAGATTCACGCACAACAGTATCAAAGAGAAATTCCTACTCTTCGCCTGTATTGATGCACAAGCACAAGAGCATTCAGAAGAAACCACGAAGAATAAAGATTTACTACGAATAATTATTACGAACGAACGTTCAGAAAAATTCGTGTAAGAGTTAGTAGGTTTTCGAGTTTTGAAAGTGATCATCATAAATCGAAATCTGAAATATCTGTGACAGTATAAAACCATAGCGGGCATGTTTTAATTAGTACCATGACTACCATGACCATGGACAAAAATTATAATCAGTTTGGGCTCATGAAATTTGAACCAGGGCGCATCGAGAATCGAGATGAATATTTTAATTGAAATTCTACCCAGAAAACTTCTTTACAAAATTTTTGTTGCATGTTGGTGTTAAAGATTTGAAAAAATGAAAGAAAAAAATTCAGATTTTTCACATATTAACAAGGGGAAAGGTGCACGAGTTGATCCCATGGGGTAAGATGAACCCTTTCGTTTCGATTACAAGCGTATGAAAAATGCCATCTGGTTGCATTCTACGCCAACAAGTTGAAAAGATCAAAATACAAAATTATGACGTAGCCTCATCGTTTTGTAGAGAAAAAATGGGACACGGTTGAGCAATGATATAAGCTCATAAGAGCTTGTTCTGCAAGAATCTTCCGGATTTAGTGGAGTTATCGGTTGAAGGTCATGTTGAACTTTCAGCTGTAGAGGCCTATAGACTGAAGTGTGTTGTGGCATGTTACCGACCATCAATGGGAAATTTCGATTTATTTATGGAAAACATCGAGATGATACCTACTACTGAACTTGTCGAAAAATTACCGCACCCATGAAATTTATGTTATGGGTGATTTTCATGTGGACTTCTCGGTTGGTTAAAACGGTACAAAGGATATAATTGAACTTTTCGGCTCTTTTGGTCTGACTTTGATCACTACTGAACCCTGACGTATAACAAGGATTAGCTCGACATGCATAGATAATATTTTCACGAATCTCGATGTAAACGAAATCGTTGTGAGAACGGTGGAATTGCACGTCTCTGATCATAGGGCTAAAATACTTACTACCTCGAAAAACAGAAGACACCTGGGAAAACGAATAAGAGTGAAAATGAGAGAAATAAATGAACCCAACATCAATGAGTTTAGAGAAAAACTTTTCCAATGTTTGTGGTCTGATATTCTGGAGGGTGGTTCCGCAGATGAAGTTTTCAACTCTATGTATGATGTGATCCTAAACAATTATGAGCAGTGTTTTCCAATAAAGTATATGCGAACTTTGCATATGTCTGAAGAACAGAAGAGAAAGAGGAATTATTTGGATGCGCTTGTAGTGAAAGCAATATTCGCCAAAAACGAAGATGATTATGAAAGATATAAAATATATCGTGAAGAAGTACTTCGAGCCTATAAACAAAAAAATTCGAGACTGATACAAAAGTCTGAAAACAAGCTGAAAACTATCTGAATATAATAAGAAAGGAATCTAACACGAGTGAAAGAAAGTCACCTGACTCTGAACTCTGCGCAGAGGAACTTGACCTGTAATTCTGCATGTGGTTTAGGAGAAAAAGATTTTAACGATGTGTTACCAACAGCAACAGATGGGTCAGCTCGAAATTGTATGCGAAATGTGAAGCTGATAAACAATGGTTCCTGTTTTCTTCAACCTACTGATGCTGGCGTAAGGCGTAATTGAAAACATCATAGGTCGGTTCAAATCTAAGGAGACTCCGGATATAGACGACTTCTCGACGAGAATATTGAAAGAAGTGAAGAAACAGATATCCCTCCCTCTCGCAGTTGTCTTCAACAAATGCATGGAGCAGGGAGTATTTCCAAGAAAACTGAAGAGAACCATAGTCGTTTGGCGTCCCTATCCCTATCTATAAAGGAGGAGATATCAACCTACCTCAAAATTATAGACCCATATCAATATTGCTGACTCTAGCTAAAATATTCGAGGTAGTAATAAAAAATAGATTGGTTGGTTTCTTCTGCTTGGGATAATCACGAAATGGTGGAATTAATTTGCCTCGACTTGACAAAGGCTTTTGTCACCCTCAATCTGATGTCCTCGTATTTGGTAGGAAGAAAACAACAGGTTGCGTGGAAGAATCAGAGGTCGACTATCGGAGACATTGGTAAGGGTTTACCGTAGGGTTCTGTCCTGGGTCCGATACTATTCCTAATTTTCATCAGTGTCATCCTGGATAGTATGGAGTGTCATGGGATCACCTTGTATGCTGACGAAACCTGTGTGTTGGTGAACGGTTCGGACCCGGAAGAGGTTCGTGAGAAAGTAGGTATAAGAATTGTGCTGAAGCAGATAATATATGAATTGTTTCGGGCAAATAGGTGGAAGTTGAATAACTCGAAAACTCAACAAGCTTTGTTTTCACACGCAAATCAACATGTTTCCTCAATAAAGTTACTCAGGGGCGGTGCGATCATCAATATTCCCAATTTCCAGCCAACAGACATGACAGCCAGCACGCGCCTTTCGTAATAGCCGCAACGCAGCGTCAAGCAGTGACACGATGTTTAAGGCCAAAACACACAGTTTTGCATATCGAATAGGATGCGCGTAAAAATATCAATCCCTATTTCTATCTCTAAAGGAAATGTTTAAGTTTCCATTCTGTTCTAAAATAATTATTATTACTTTTAGAAAAATAATAAGATGGAAATATTTGAATTACTTGTTATTTGTCACAGCTCGGGGGGGGCTGCAGCCCGACAGCCCCCCCCTCGGTGCGCCACTGGTGCGATCATTAGAGGGCGCCAAAATCAACCGAAATAAGGAGCAGACAACGGGACGTCGCGACGAGACAAATCTGGGACTGTTGAGTTCTGAAGTCTTGCATGTCTTTCAGACTCGCGAGACGATACAATTATGCCGAAAAAATAGAGAAATATTCTCATATATTTTCAAAAAACAACTTGGGTTTCCAGCACTGGCGGATTCAGACCGTTTTTCAGGGGGGGGGGTCATGAATTCATCCAGGGGGGACCATCAATGGACAGAAATTTTTTACCAACCTTATAGGACCATTAATAAAGGGATTATTGTCAATTTCGAATGGATTACATGATTCTTAGACTTTGAATTGAAGAACAAAGATATTTCTTCTTTGTTTAGATATTAGTTTACTCAAATTTGTTAATAGTTATTTATACAACAAGTGAGATAAATGAATGTTTATTCATGAGAAGAAAGTTTAACCCACGAGCCCGTAGGGCGAGTGGGTTAATTTCTTCGAGTGAATAAACATTTTTATCTACTCCCATAGAATAATATATCCATTATTCAACTGATTTTGATCTGTAATCGTCTCAATAAACCAATAGTGTGAGGTAATAATAACTCACGCCTATAACACACTCTAATACAAATAGGAAAAATGTAGCTTACGAAATGAATAAAAAAGTCGAGTCAATTCAATGAGGAACTCTTTTTCAGACATCAAGGTAACGTTCTCGCTTCTCGCCATCCATTTCTACATTTTCTTAGGTCTGAATATCCAAAAATCGCATTTGGAAAACGTGAATTTTTGACGTTTTCTACGGGATTCGATATCGATTCGATATTCGAGCACAGAAATAGCTTTTGACAACTGTTGTCAATTTTGAAAATGCAAATTAATTCGAATTTTACTGAAGAAGTCGAAGATAAAGCATAGTGTTCAATTGGCGGTAATGGTCATAACACACTTGATGAATTACACCTGACGACTCGGGCTGCAAAATTCATCTGCGTGTGTTATGACTTACATTACCGCTCATTGAACAATATACTATTAACTCACGTGTCGTATACAAAATTTTATCCCATTTTGATGAAAATTCAAATAATGAATACTTTTTAGAGGAAATATCAGGCATAATTCAAATTCATAACGAGATTTCTCTTCAATCGATAGTTGCTAGGGCACTATGTAATTAATTGTTTGCAAGTGTCAATGAAAATTATAGAACCGTTATAGTATATTCTAAAACTAGTTGCAGAATGGGCTCCTATTTCAATACGAATGCGAAATTCGAAAACGAGCGACGAAGGAGCGAGTTTTCGAACGCATGAGTATTGGAATTGCATTCTGCAACGAGTATTAGACGAAATTTTCTCTATTTCACTCAAATTTTGTGAAATTCAATGAAAAAATTCCAATTATAGGTCCTAGTGACTTTCATATTGTATCTTGGCAGTTGGTGTGAATGTTAGGAAGTACGAAAGTTGACATTTCCAAATTGACGTCTGCTGAACTTTAAAAGGATTGGAAGTCATTGCTGACAACCACAAAACGAAAAATGTTACTGAAAACGATGCTGTAATGAATTCATTACAGCACTGTTTTTAGTACCGTAATGAACACATTACGATACTGAAATAGAGAAAAGAATTTTTGTTTCGATAAAATGTTGAGCGGTGACGAGGAGGTTGTAGTTCCTGAGTGCATTATACAAGAAGCAAATGAGGCAGCAGAAGCAGTAATTCCATTGAAATCAAAAATATTGTACGAAAATTTTGGCCTGGAGAAATAATAAGAAAGCCAAAGGTGTCAACGAAAAAATAATTTTGGCGTACCTATATATTTCCGAACAATCCAAGAAAGTTAAGTCGTCGTCTTTATGGTCCTACTATTCGCAACTCAAGAAAATGTTGGCTCTGAAAGAAAAAATAGACATCGGCAGATTTCACCAAGTCACCGCCTTTTTGAAGCAACATTCCAGGGGATACGTAGCAAAGAAGTCGAAGGTATTCACAAGAGAGGAGCTGGTGACTATGACCGTAGATGACGTGGAAGAACGGGGCAGCGTATTGGTTATTCAGATTCCAGATACGAAAGCTTATAAGAAAAGAGTGTTCTCTGTGGCCAATGGTATTAATAAGGTTGCTGCACTCGATATATTCCGCAAGTATAGGAACTTGAGGCCAAGCAAAGTTGATCACAAGCGACTATTTATAAATTATAAAAATGAAAAATGTACCGTCCAGCCTGTAGGTGTGAATACATTTTCGAAAATGCCCGCTACTATTGCAAAGTATTTGGGCCTTTCTGATGCTGAACAATATACAGGGCACAGTTTTAGGCGTTCTTCTGCAACCCTACTCGCAAATTCTGGGGCAGATTTGACAGTTTTGAAAAGACATGGTGGATGGCGCTCAAGTTCTGTTGCAGAAGGATATATTGAAGATTCACTACAAAACAAAATGAATATTTCTGAACGAATACTTGGTGGGGTCACAAAAACCGGAGTTCCTGATGCAGAAATGGATATTCCAGCAGGGCCTGAGAAGTCCTCAAACACATGTGCTATAACGACTGAGCGTGTTTCCTTTGGAGGAGGTGCAGGTTTCCAGTTCCATTTTCAAAATCTTAATAATTGTAATTTTTACTTCAATGATAGAAATGACTGTTAATGTAGAATTTTTGATAAATTTTAATAAACTTACTTTAAAATGAGTTTTAGGTGCATTGTGTGTGGAAAGAATAATTTCCAGAAAGTGAGTGGTGAACATTTTATCCCACTAGTGAATTAAAAAAAATTTAATTCACTCAGTGGATAAACGTCAACTTACCCTTGTTGCCATGGGTTGACTATTGTCGTCTTTAAACGTCAAAATGGGATAAAATAATTTAAGTCAAGATAAAGAACCATCATTCATCTGATGATTGGAGATAATTGTAAAAAGATTTTAATAATCTTAAAATATCATAACCAAAAAATGTCATATTTATAAATTCCTTTTACCAATAGCTAAACATAATATATGGGCAGGCAACTGAGGGATTGCGGATAATATATAATAAGAATGAATTTATATCGACATATAGCAAAGCTTCTCATTTTCTCATTCATTCAGGTAAAATAGGGTTACTCCTTACAAAATACTCTTTGTTATATATAACAATCTGAATCATCATTTGTACAGGGTTATTGGATGTTGTTGACTAGGTTTTTCCCAATTTAGTTCTGATACTTCTGATATAACTATACCATTTGAGAAAAATGTGGAGTGATCTTATTCATTGAACATAATTTTCGAAGAAATTCTGCCAACTTAATTTTTTTGAATAGTCTTTCAATCATACAAATTTTTCCAAGCAAAAATGATCCTTATTTTTGTCTTTCGTATGTTGCACAACTGATCTCAATTAAGTGATATTCTTTTTTGATACCATTCTCCTTTCTACAACTTTTGAACTTCATAACTCTTCTATTAATTTTGTACATTTAGCTCAGTGATTCTTCTTTTCAACGGCTTTTCACTTTGTATATCTTTGCAACAGCAACAGGAATATAACATGTACTCACAAAATTCAATTTGCTTGATAGCTATGTAAATTAAGATTAATTTTGTCGATTCGTTTCAGAAGTGGGTGGCCGAACTTATGAATGCAACAAAAGTAACTCGGTCAATAACAACAACTATTAGAACACCCCTCAAATGGCTTAGAAAAAAATACCTTATAGGAGATGATTTCGATCATTCCTTTCGCTTCAGTATAAAATCTATTCTAAATATACTCATTCCTTCATCGCAATAAATTTATATTATAACCTGAAAGCATTCACTCTTGAATAAGATGTAGCCGTTATTATTCGTGAATATGGAAAAAGCCTAATCGTTATTATTTGAACTGATAAAAATAAAAGAATCGGGGTATCAATATAACGTATAATCCCAACTCATATTCCACGATTGATATCGCCAAATAAGATGCGATCACGCACGTGGTTTATCGTGTAAGTTTCGGCTGACTCTGAGCTGCCGAGCTGCGATACGGTACGATATGAATATGCGGCCCGGATACCCAGACGCCGAATCAAGACGCCGATACCAAGACGCCGATACCAAGACGCCGATACCAAGACGCCGATACCAAGACGCCGACACCAAGACGCAGGACATCTCCGGTTTCCTCTACATGGCGTCCAGACGTTCTCTGGGACATGAACAATTAGTGTGAGGGATGAGTAAGTACGGTGTAGGTATGGTGAGATCTTTAAAAAAATCTTTGATTTTTTTTGAGGAAGAAAGGGGAGTGTAATGAAATTTTTTTCATAAAAGTCCTGTTCTCATATACATACAGGGTTGGGATAAAGTTTGGCACCAAATTAATATCTTTAAAACGAAGTGGGCGATATTTTTGAAATTTGGCAGCTGAGTGTAATGGACCACAATGCATCTGATGAGCAAATTTTCATTAATGAGATACTTCCGGTTTAACCGGAAATGACAAAAAAAATTTATTTAAAGGGACACCCTGTATATTTCTGCAGATTCTGAAAGTGCACCTTGTTTCGGATCTGTCCATATCGGGTTCCATGCTTTTCATGACGTATTTTTTATGAAAATCTATAAAGAGAAGAAATACAGGGCTTTTACTAGTAGAAAAAATTTATTGAAAATAATTAAAAAAAAATCATTTTAAATGTTCGAAGTGCTTGCCATTCACTCAGCTGCCAAATTTCAAAATTACCGTCCGTTCCGTTTTAAATATATTAATTTGGTGCCAAACTTTATCCCAACCCTGTATATCATTTTTCCAATAATTATTCACAATTTCATTAAGAGGAAAATTTAATTCGAATATTGTAACCAGAACCGCAAGTTGTAATGAAGTTCGTAATTTTCATTCATAAAAGTCCTGTTCTCATTTATAATTTTCCCAATAATTATTCATGATTTCAATAGGCATCGCGACAGGGACCTGCCGAAGCAAAATTATTGGCGGGGGAGGGTATAGCTTCGAAAATTTTCCAACTGTGCATTAAAGGATTAGAAAACGAATAGAGAAGGGGGGGTGGTATTTTGGACTGCGAGTCAATGTTTTTCACCGAGAGCATTAAAAATTAGAAAATTTTGTAGTGTAGTTTTTAAATTCTGCATTACCAGATTAACACACTCCACAGGATTACACAGCATCTGTTATCATTTGTATGTTTCGTTTTTAAGTTCAATTGCGAAGAAAAATGAATGATTTATTCAATTGTAATGAAAAAATACATAGGTGAAAATAGAACATGTAATTAGTCATATAAGATGTATCACAATAAGAGTAATAAGACAAATAACGAATAATGTTGTGAGGCTAGTTCACAGATCACAGCTTCTGTTGCATGTTTTGATTTTCTAAGCACAATTTCAAAGAAACTCATAATTAATCAGGTGCAATTTTTGTTCAGGTATTCAAAAACAATACACATTGATTCAACTTCTACCATCCAAAAAAAAAGGTACTTAGGTAAAATATTATACAGGGTGATCCACGGTGGATGGCACATTAGACGTTTCTGGTAAACCAATATCGGACCGGTTTGAAGATTCGCATGAGTGCATTATCGGATATCTCTACCCAACTAAAATATTTTCGTCAATGCAGTGTTGCCACTTACATAAGAAAGTAGTAGCAGCTTTGCTTTTTCAAATGGAACACCTGGTATATTATATTATTTTTGGAATCTCCAACAACCTCTCGACAACTTTTCTTAACATTTTTCTGTTGCCGTTTTCGAAATATAAATTAATTTCATTTTTTTCACCGAATATCATGACCTCTGAGAATGCTGATAACTTCGGGTTGAGAGACATTATGGCATTAAAATTTGATTCGGAGTTAGGTGATACATGAATGCTTCTAATGCATCAACCTGATCTACGTTACTTGAATACAGGGTGGTAAAAAATACAGTCTTTTCGTTTGCGTGAAAAAGTGACTGAAAGTTGTTTATTTCAAATGGATTGCCCTGTATATTATTAGAAATTCAGAAAGCTGATGAAATTTGCTTTCATTCTATATGTATATCATGCCTATACCTAACTAGTCAAATTTCGGACCTATGAGCATTTATTTGTCAAAATGTCCCTTCAGAATGGTATTCCATACCGTATTTGGTATAGGATAGGCAAGAAGCAAGCCATGATTACTATTCCACAGTACCTTGTGACATTCTCCTAATAATAAAATTAATAAAGGCACCAAGAAACTTGAACTTCGACATTTTCGTCATTTCAGAAGTTGCAAATACCCTCGAAACGATGAAAGAAAACTATTCAAACGTGCTCATGAATTTGTTTATTATTATTAACTGGAGAGACTTTTTGACGATCGGTGGATATAAGGCGCTTGGGTCCATTGGAATTTTATCTGTGGGGAATGTTGAAAGAAAAAGTTTACCAAACACCCGTGCATTCGAGAGATGAATTGTTGGAAAGAATTACCCAAGCATTTGAAGATTTGGATTCCAAAGAAATACGATCTGCCACGAGGAAAGCAGTCAACACCCTCATTTTGAAGTGCTTGGAAGTGAACGGCCAGCGATTCGAACATACATTGAAATATTCGACATGATTGTTCTATTAATGTATTATTGCCGGTGCAGTATCGAGTTTATAAACTTTTGGTGTACAAATTGGCTTTTTCCCTTTTAATTGGATCGACATTTCTCGAGGAATTCGAAGGAAATTATAGAAATAAATCATTGTTTTGAATGTTTTTTATTTTCATGGAAATATACTACAAAATAGCAACACAAAAAGATTCACATCTGCCATAAACTATGATCTGAATGTGAACATGATGCGACATGACAAACATGAAGACCTGTGTCTGTGTATACTGTATTATGTTTCCTTGTAAACAGGTATCTATAGGTATCACCTGACTATTCGAAAACTGTTAAGCGGTGAATTCATCAATTCAACCTCAGAACTTGGCCACTGATAAAACCTTCCGAAATATTTGTTAAATACTTAATTTATTCAATAAAAATATTGTACGCAGTTGTTCGAGAAACTCTCAGCGAGAATTTTTTCAGCAAGGTTTCTCCATTCATACTTTATCCATGCTTTTTTTTCTTCAGTCCTATTTTTCCAATATACCAAAGGCATTAGTTATATGTAGTGTTAAGGCATCTTTCTCAGGAAATTTATGAGAACGTATAGACCGGTTTTTATTTTTCCATGAAGAGCAATTGAAATCACAACAGTTAAATAACAGTTTTTTTTCAGCACAAGTGCTATGCTTTATAGGCCTACCACACGCTCAAGCTTTACGACAGTTTTGCTTGCTTAAACCGGCTTGAACGCTGAACACTGAGCGTGCGGTTGGGTATTTGGGTAAATAGCACGGATATTCAAACATGTGTTTGAGTATCCGTGGGTTTACAGTTTTCCCAACCGCACGCTCAGTGTTAAGTCAGAGACAGAGTCTCTGGTTAAGTGTTCAAGCCGGTTTGCGCAAGCCAAACTGTGGTGAAGCTTGAGCGTGTGGTAGGCCCAATAGGGCGCTTCGTGAAATTTATGCTTTACATAATCCTCCATCAGAGCAGTTTATTCGTCGAACTATCGATAGATTTCGGACAACATTTTCTCTACAACAACAAGACAAATATCTCTGCTGTAAGTGATGAAGATCCAGATTTGTCTATTTGTCCACGTTCACAACAAGTTGGACTCTGTGCATCCACCACATGGAAAATTTTGCGTAAAGATCTTGTTCTACACCCATTCAAAATCCAACTGGTTCAAAAATTAAAGCCACTTGACCATAATAAGCGTCGTTTGTTTGCTGATTGGGCCCTAGAAAAGCTTGAATTTGATCCAATTTTTTATCGAAAAATCGTATTTAATGATGAAGCTCAATTCTGGTAGAACGTCTACGTAAACAATCAAAATTGCCGTATATAAGGGTCAATTCTATAAGAACTGGTTAAAAATTAAAGACACAAAAATGAACACGCCGCTTTTTGATGCCGTCACGTGTCGGTCGCGAAGTGGGCCATTTTAAAGATTTGAATTTGAGCGCGAACAATTATAACATGCATAATTCGTGGATGTAATGCCTCAATTTACATGTTCTTGAGTAAAAGGAGATCGGTATTAGGCCATTGATACCTATTAGTATGGATTTTTTTCAATTTAATTAAAATAGGTACATAAATTCAAAGTAGGGTGAAAAGTGTGTAAATGTAAAAATTATTTCTAGAGAAAAAAAAGACTATTAAATTTGTTATAAGTTTATTTATACTTAATTATACATCATAAATAACGATATTTTAATACTGTTGAGGAAATATATTAGTATTCACAAATCAAATATACATATAATAAATGGTTCGTTTCACTCTATCAGTTCTGAAAAGAGAAATGGTTGTTAACGTTAAATAGGATGTTTTTAAATTAATTCTCTTATTTTTGAACTCTTATTGGAAGGAAAATATTCCTGTTTATCCATTTTCCTCTTTTTCGAGGCTGCACCTCTTTTTCCATCTATTTGTTTCTTTGTCAACTGTAGCTGGTTATATATATATATATATATATATATATATATATATATATATATATATATATATATATAGAAATTATGGAGGAAGACATTATATCTGTCCTTAAGAAATCCAACAACTGGGCTGCCCCGGGGTCTGATAAACTCCATAACTACTGGTGGAAGAACTTCAGGGCAACTCACCGAAAATTGGCCCAATTTTTCCAGGAGGCGTTAGAGGATCCCTCCATCATACCGGACTTTTTCACTCTGGGGATCACACATATGATTCCCAAAGGAAACATCAGTCCCGACCCGAAATCATATAGGCCCATTACATGCCTTCCAACTGTGTATAAAATACTCACTGGAATAATCACCAAACACCTATGGAAGCATATAAACAGGCACAAAATTCTTGCGAAAGAACAGAATGGCTGCAGAAGGGGAGCCCAAGGATGCAAAGAGCTGCTAACAATCGATCACCTCATAGCAAAACAGGCAAGGAGGAAGTTAAGAAATATCTCGGTCGCATGGGTAGACTACAGAAAAGCCTTTGACTCGGTCCCGCACTCTTGGCTTCTCAGAGTCCTGAAACTATACGGTGTATCCAAAAACATTATCGGGCTACTTGAACATCTGATGACCACCTGGAGAACGAATTTAACATACGGCAAAAACGCAACTCCTGAGATAAGGATCTTAACAGGTATCTTTCAGGGAGATAAGCTGAGTACATTGTGGTTTTGTCTGGCCTTGAACCTCCTCAGTAAGCTGCTCAATGAGAATACATACGGATACGTCGTGGACACAAGGTCAAACATCAAAATATCTCACCAACTATATATAGATGACCTCAAGCTATACGCCGCGAATGAGGAGCAGCTGAGAAGCCTTCTAAGAACAGTAACATCCTTCACAAACACCATCAGGATGGAGATGGGGCTGAACAAGTGTGCCGTACTACACGTCAAGAGAGGAAAGTTAACGCACGGAGGAGAAATTCTTGTTCAAAATGAGGAATCCATACAAGAGCTAAACCCAGAAGAAACATACAAGTACCTGGGTATACAACAGGCATTGGAGATAAGAACATCTAACCAGAAAGAAACTTTCAAAAATAAATTCTTCGATAGAATAAAAAAAATCCTCCGCAGCAAACTGAACTCGAAGGCAATGTTTACAGCAATAAACACATGGGCAATTCCAAGCATAGCCTATTCCTTTGGCGTGATAAAATGGTCAAGTACAGATTTGAAGGCAATTGACACGCAGGTACGAGTGCTAATGTCCAAATACGGAATTCACCATCCTCACTCATCGAAGATCAGACTATACATGCCTAGGCACCAGGGAGGTAGGGGTTTACAGAATGTGGAGATAGCCCACAACAAGGCGGTAACAGAACTGAGAAAATATTTTCACTCAAAAAACTCACCGTTTTTCCAATCAATATGCCAAGAAGACCACAACATCACGGCTCTAAATCTGGCATGCGGAAGTTACCCGCCACAGACGCCCTCAGCTGACCAACTGCTGGAGGAGTGGCACGGCAAACCCTTGCATGGCAGGTATCCGGAGGCACTGAAAGATAAAAGTGTAAACAAAGAGAAGTCACTTACCTACCTTAAATCCGGTTATTTGTTTCCGGAGACCGAAGGACGTCTTGCTGCAATCCAGGATCAGGTTGTGCCGACGAGAGCGTACATGAGGCATATCGCAAAAAAGAACATACCAACAGACAGGTGCCGGAAATGCTCTCAAGCCCTGGAAACTATACAACATGTAACGTCCTCGTGCTCCATCCTGGCACCCAGAGAGTACACCCAGCGGCACAATGCTATGGCAAAAGTCTTTCATCAGGCGATTGCCATAAAAGCAGGACTCATACTCACCTCTCGAAGGGTGCACGAATACTTACCCAAGCCCATTTTAGAAAATGGTGAGTTCAAACTCTACTGGGACAACCCGATAATAACGGACAGATCAGTGCCGCACAACAGGCCTGACATCGTAGTCTTCGACAAAGGAAACCGCAACGCAACCATCATTGATATAACCGTCCCGGCAGATGATAACATCAGTAAAGCGTATATAGAAAAGCTTACAAAGTACCATGACCTAGCCTTTGAAATAAAAGAAATACACCAGCTAAGAAAGGTATGGATTTTGCCCCTAGTAATCTCCACGAATGGATTGGTTGAGAGCCACCTGGCCGAGAACACACAGCTCCTGGAACTGGATCAGGAGCTGATAAGTAGAGCACAGAAGGAGGTGATACTCTGGACGACGAGAATCGTCAGAATGTTCCTAACAGCTGCCTAGGAAGTCCTTGGTCATGCAGACCCGGTCTTTCTAGAACAAACTCCCATAATGGTGATTAAAAAAAAAAAAAAAAAAAAAAAAAAAATATATATATATATATATATATATATATGTAAGCAATTTGAAAATTGGGTGCCCTATAAATTGATATTATAATAAGCTGAGACCATATCTACCGAATCGTAGTAGTAATGTCAAACACTCTGTGATCTGAAGTGATGGTTTTCGATGATCTCGTTACCACGCTCTCTCTCTGTCTAACATGGCGGCATCCTAGACAACGCTTGTTAGTAAACATAACCTGCCATTTTGTATAAAGCCCACTAATAACACAGACCAACTGGTCTGTGCTAATAATCTGTGAACTGTGAAATAAACAACAAGTTAAACCACCCCGAGTGTTTTATTATCTTACATCAGAAGTGGGATAGATTCTTTCTTTCACAAACAAAGAATTAGAACCTGAATTCTACGAGTTTCACCGAGTTGTATGTGCAAACGAATTCATCCAAAATGGATCAACAAAATCAAGAGAATGCTGCCCAAGCCCAACCAATGACGATGATTCAAATGATGGAAATCCAAGCTCAACTGCAGATGAAAATGATGGAATTTATGGCGAACATGGCAAGTGGAAGCTCGAGTTCAACTAACAACGACGCTCAAAACCATGTGGATTTCATGCAGTACGATCCCGACGATTCACCGTTTACAACGAAAGAATGGCTTGAAGAAGTGAACCGTATTAAATTTGAAACAGGTATGTGTGAAACACTATACTCTGTTCAAATATAAGCGACTACGACGTAAACAAAGTCGCGCACACGAAGGATGGGCTTGCTTCAGGTAGAGACTTGCTTTCAGGGCTCCAGGGTCGGATCGAGGATAGTTCACACAATCATATAAACTTGATATTATTCTCTGAATGGAATACACATGATTTGAATAGACAAATGTGAACGTTTCGTTCTTTTTCGTGGTGGGCCCAATATACTACCTTCAGATGCAGTGTCCGTTTCTGAATTCGACATTATTGTCCGGAAAAGATAACTGTGAAATCGTTCTAAGCTTTAAGTACGATCCTGGCAGTCTTTTGGGGGCGTGAAAAGAATTATACAGCCGACCGTTTCACCAATCATATGTTAGTAATGCGCAAAACAAACCGATTTGGTTTGTTTGTTTACATTCTCTTATATTTGAACAGACTATAGTCGTATTAAAAGCTGGTAAAAGTTTGAAAGGGCGTGCTTCGAAATTCTATGTTAATTGGAAGCCTTTAAATAGAAATTGGACTACTTTTTGTAATGATTTGGAAATCGCATTTCCTTTAAAAGGAACCCCTGCCACAAGACTTTTATCCTGCATGGCAATAAAAAGTTCAGAATTTAAATTTTTAGTAGAGTATGGTCAAGCTAAACTAAATTCACTTAAAAAATTCTATAACGGATTTCCATGGGACATTATTTTAAGTCTAGTTTCACATGATATTGTCAATGCTGAAGTCAAAAATAGAGTTGAGATACAATCGCCAAAAGACGAATCAGAACTTCTTAAATTATTGTCATCATTTGATAGTGATTCGTCAGCACCATTAACACACCTATCAGATATTAACAGATTAAGACCACACCAAGGAAAGAATGAAAAATTTCATTTTAAATGCAGAAACTGTGATGAAGTTGGTCACAAAGCCATTGACTGCAGATTAACGAAAAAACGTGCATCAGATTTAGAACAACCATACTGTAATTTTTGTAAAAGAGATGGGCATTCTGAAAATTTTTGTTCGTATAAAAACAAACAATCTGGACCATCCAATAAACGTTGAATTTAAAACATTAGGAAAAGCAAGCATCCTATTTTTCAAGTGTGAATTAGCAATAGAAATTGAATTCAATATAGTTACAGATAGAATTATTCCACATAAGGATATTGATGCTTTGATCGGATTAGATATACTCAAAGAAGGGGATATTCAACTTGAAATTAATAAAGATTGTGTTGATTTTGTGACTTCCTTTAGAAAATCTCCTAAAACGTTCACTTTTGTTTGTAAAGATTTAGAATTAGACTTGTCAGGATTGGACGAACAGTTCCAAACACATTACAGCATTTATTACACCTGATGGATTGTACGAATACAATAGAATGCCTTTTGGTTTCATAAATTCTCCTTCATGTTATCAGTCAGCAATTGATAAGGCTCTCCGAGATTATAAAGAGAAAATTGCACTAGTTTATGTTGATGATATTCTTTGTCCATGTGAAAATATTCAAGGACTTGCTAATTTAAATAAAATTATTGATAGGCTGTCAAAGTGTGGCTTCAAACTTAGTTATCAAAAATGCGAATTCTTCAAAACGTCAAAAGAATTTTAAGGAGTAATAATTGAATGCGAGAAATAGAAGCATGTCGATTATATGAGTAGGAATTTGCCTTGCGAGAACAAAATACTGGCGCTCAAATCTGTTACAGGTACTCCTCAATCTATTGGTGAATGGCAAAAAGTCGACCCATTTTGCATGGAGATCTAAAGTGGAAATCTACATGAGGAAGGTTTTGCAGTCCAGGATGACTTGGTTTACTGGCAAGGGAAGAGGACTCACCCAATGAGATGCTTTGTCCCAATTTTGGCTAGATTGGAGATAATGAAACTGTACCATGATGAATCTTCACACATAGGAGTTGAGAAAATCGTCAACAAGATAAGTGAAGACTGGATAGTCATAATAATAATAATAAATGCGTGAAGACTGGATAGTCATAATAATAATAATAAATGCGTGAAGACTGGATAGTCATAATAATAATGATAAATGCGTGAAGACTGGATAGTCATAATAATAATAATAAATGCGTGAAGACTGGATAGTCATAATAATAATAAATGCGTGAAGACTGGATAGTCATAATAATAATGATAAATGCGTGAAGACTGGATAGTCATAATAATAAATGCGTGAAGACTGGATAGTCATAATAATAAATGCGTGAAGACTGGATAGTCATAATAATAAATGCGTGAAGACTGGATAGTCATAATGATAATGAATACGTGAAGACTGGATGGTCATATGTGTAGACTGGATAGTCATATGAGAAGACTGGATAGTCATATGACAAGACTGAATAATAATAATAATAATAGGCTTTATTTCAGATGACATCGGAATTTACATCAGAAGATTAAATGAAAATAGTCATGTTATGTAACGACTGGATAGTCAAAATCTTTAGTGAAGATTTAAGAAATTTAAATTTTTGCTGATTATCTTGTTTGGATCTAATCACTTTGTATGTGATAGTTGGTTGTTGGTTCTTTTAGCTTTGTTTTGGCCTGACCTATTTCTGTGCGAACAGATAATCATTGCAATAATCGATGTACCATTATGGAAATTCTGAAATGAGTTATTTTTCAGGAAGATTAGGAGTTTATTGCCTCGAAATATTGTTATTCAATTGATTGTTGATCATGGCTGTAAAATCGTCTAACGAAGCGAGGATTGGAGCTCATTCAAGAAGCAAGGAATTGCGGAAGAACATTTTATAATTAGTCCAGTGCATAACCTGAATAATTATATGGCAGATCATCAATTTTGTGGTAATCAGCTGAAGCTGACTTTTAGTTCTTGGCTAATTAGTTCTAAATCTTGAGTGGTGAGCATGTAAGCGGTGGTGGGTTTTTTATTTGCCTGGCTCTTTTTCCCACCAGAAATACAAAGCCGCAGCGCGAGCCAGCGCTTTGAACATAAGCCATGCCTCACAAAAACTCAATTGTATCAGATGTTAGTTAAACAATGCTTTATGTAACCTGAAAAGTATTATTGTTTGCTATGTTAATGAAACGAGGTCGTTTCAAGTGTCAGTATGGCCGTGTAAGCAATTTGAAAATTGGGTGCCCTATAAATTGATATTATAATAAGCTGAGACCATATCTACCGAATCGTAGTAGTAATGTCAAACACTCTGTGATCTGAAGTGATGGTTTTCGATGATCTCGTTACCACGCTCTCTCTCTGTCTAACATGGCGGCATCCTAGACAACGCTTGTTAGTAAACATAACCTGCCATTTTGTATAAAGCCCACTAATAACACAGACCAACTGGTCTGTGCTAATAATCTGTGAACTGTGAAATAAACAACAAGTTAAACCACCCCGAGTGTTTTATTATCTTACATATATATATATATATATATATGTTCTGTGTAAAGAACCAAGAAGAATATCTTTGAAAAAACCGAAGACTCCCACAGGCAACATATCCTCCCTCTGGGACTTCGACTAAACCCCATTGACTTAGAAACTAAATGGACAAGCCCCTCGGAAAACTGCAAGGTCCCAAGATATGAACTAATGTATACTCCATTCACTTTTATTGGCGAATCCAAAGATCAAAGCGCCCTCTTTCGGCAAAAACGCCAAATTATGGAACAAGTAATCCGTTGAGATCTATGTTTCGCGTGCTTTTGAGCAATAATATTTTGTTTCATATCCAGGTATTCTTGAGTGATATTTCGAAGTTTTTATAGTGTTCTGAACAGATTAATTAGTACTTAAATAAAAATTGTTGAGAAGGTGTTTATATCAGTGTTATTCATTTAAAATATTATTCACAAAGTTATCATGTTTTAGGTTACCAGACGTCTTGTTTGAGTTTGATTTTCTGGTGCAGTTTTAACTGATGTGAAATGTTTATACCACAATTATCAATAAGAGTGTTACGAAATGGATCATCGTAATTCACGGTACTGAGCTGTGCCTTTATTATTCTGTAGTATAGGAATTAAAAAATAAGGTGAAGTATCTGAGCGAAGGGGTTCATGTTTTAATGCTAATGTTATGTTTAATTTCAGGCCAGTGCATTGATTATAGAACAATGAGTAAGCTTAGTTCTAGTGCTGAAAAAAAACTGTATTCAACTGTTGTGGTTTCAATTGTTCTTCAAGGAAAAATAAACACCAGTCTATACGTTTTCATAAATTTCCTGAGAAAGATGCCTTAATACTATTTATCACTAATGCCTTCGCTAAATTGGAAAAATTGGACTGAAGAAAAGCATGGATAAACTATAGATGGAGAAAACTTGCTGAAAAGATTTTCGTTGTTTCTCGAACAACTGCGAACAATATTTTTAGTGAATATATTAAGTATTTAGCAAATATTTTGGAAGGTTGTATTCAGTGGCCAAGTTCTGAGGTTGAATTGATGAATTTACTGCTTAACATTTTGGGAATATTCAAGTGATACTTAATTATGAGGATATACCATACAGATCTTCATGTTTGTCATGTCGCATCAGAACATATTCACATTCTGATCATAGTTTAGGCAGATGTGAATCTTTTTGTGTTGCTATTTTGTAGTATATTTTCATGAAAATAAAGAACATTCAAAACAATAATTTATTTACATAATTTCCATCGTATACCTCGTGAATTGTCGATCCAATTAGAAGGGAAAAAAGCCAAATTGTATAACAAAATTTTATAAACTCGACACTGTGCTGTCAATAATACATTAATTCACTGAAATTATGCACAAAATCATCACGAGAACTAAGAAAATCACTTAAAATAATCTGTTTTACATATCAAAACAACGTAGCTTCAAAAGAGATTACTGGAATTCCGCCATGTTTGTTTACAGTCAGCAGCGCCCTCATCGGTGGTTGGAATCGCCAATAAAGTATCTTGGTGGGCCATGGTTTAGGTTTATCAAGTTCTTTTACTTAAAACGGACGCAGGTTGGCAATCGTGAAAATCAAGCGACATTGCCAAGTCTACTTTCTATTTACTCTTTTTCAACTTTGTGAATGGAGTTAGTTCTTATAAGGTATATCCTGTGACACAAGATTCGTAGTACCACTACATTTTCATACTGGAGTATTTCAAGTTGCGCAAAGAGGTATTTAATTGTCTTCTGTAGGCTTATTTCTTGAGAATTTTGAAAAGTGTGGATTTCCATACGTCCGTCTGTTCTGTTCTTCTACAAGTTTTTCTGTCAGGTTGATAAACTATCACAAAGTAACGGACTATTCTGTCCATTATTTTTCAGGAAAATTTCAACGCTCGGTTCTTGATTTCCGTACAAGAAATAGCATAACTGAAATCTGAATCTTCCAATCATGTTTATACTCGTACACGTGAAATTTTTCCAGTATTAACAGAGAAAAAAAGTTTTTCAATATTCTTCAGATCTTTGGAATTATCGAATTCACATAATATTTCCTCAAGTTCATTGTTTTCCCAAAGTAAATAAACATTTTGTTAAATACGTAATTTCTACGATTTATATGTAGAAACGGCAACGTTGCGTTCATATCTGACAGAAGAATGACTATAACCTAACATTTTCAAAATATACGCGGTGAAATGTGTCAGATTTCCAGGGCCTCCCGGGCTACTTTATAAAAGTGAATGGAGTATATTATGTAGTATCCTTGATATTTATGTTGCCGCACGTTCTAATAAATTAAACTCAACTTTCTGAAGCGGGCTATTCACTGAATATATTCCATATTGAGAGTTCAGAGACGACACAACTTTCTTCAGAAGGATTATACTGATTTTCCAATTGATATTGCCTTGTTTTTGCCTGAGCTAACAAATTATATATCATATAGAAATAAATCAAGTTCTTTCGAGTGCTAAGAATATTATTTCGGTAAATTTCACGATAATTCTGTTGTAGCGGCAACACTGATGCCCACCAACTTTGGTGGGCAAGCTATATCCACGGCCATCTAAAGACTGTCTTTAGAAGGCCGTGCTATATCCCTCTCTGTTTAGTCAGAGCCTCCAGACTGCCCCCCTCTTTCTATATGCGGGAACATGAGATCGGGTGCCAGACTGCCAGGGCACTGCTAAAACTAAACCCACAGAACATATATTTTGTGTTATGTGATATATATAACCACTAAACCATTTTTTCTTTTTGAACCAAAGACTTATAAAATAACTAGTGTTTTGAACTGCCCATGGGAAATAATTATTAGCTCAGGATGATTCGAAATATTTCGAAATACCCTTTAGTTTTGTTTAGAAACAGATCAATCCTTCGTTCTATCTCTTCAGGAAGGTATAAATACAAATGATTCATTTTTTACAGTTTGATCTAGAAATTTCTGTTCGATATCTAGGCATTTATTGAGAAAGTCAGAAAAGTCCCCTGTGGAAGAAAATCAACCTGTAAAATATACAGCTAGTCCTGCCGCAAAATTCAGAGCTAAATCATCTTTAGAAAATGATGATGACAGATTATGGTATGAACCTCAAGTTATTATAGTGAGCTTAAGTATCTTTCTTCTGTATTTCTTGGTTTTGAGAGAAGAAAATGACATAGATGATCAGATGTTTGTCCCTTTGCATGAGAGAATTTCTGGCTTGGAAGAGATGCAATTGAAAACTGTCATTCAGCACAGTTCAAATAAGGAAGAAATATTTGAAGCTGAACAACGACTTCAAGAAATTGAGGGCCAAAAAACCCAATAAGGGTAACTCATAATTTAGTATTTGATGTTGGTGTTGAAAATATGTAAGAAAAGATCAGAGACTTATTTATTTTAGCAAAGGCAATCAGTAGTGGAAAATTTGAGGGATATTATTTTGAAAGTGGGACTCTTTCATAGTAAATATGCAATCATAAATTATTCAATGTTCATAGACATGATGTCACGACTCTTCAGAAATGAAGATACGACTAGGAAGAAGAAATTATTCAACGTTCTGTAATGTAAGTCATAACACACGCAGATGAATTTTGCAGCACGAGCTGTCAGGCAAGTGGTATAATTCATGAAGTGTGTTAAAACCATTACCGCAAATTGAATACTATACTTTATCTTAGACTTTTCCAATCAAATTCGAATTAATCTGTATTTTCAAAATTGAGAACAGTTGTCGAAAGCAATCTCTGTGGTTGAGAATCGAATAACGTAGAAACCATCAAAAATCACGTTTTCCAAATGCAATTTTTCGATATTCAGATCAAAAGAAATGTAAAAATCAATGGCGAGAACGCTACCTTGTTGTCTGAAATAGAATTCCTGATCGACCTGACTTCTTTATCCATTTCGTAAGCAATTTCATTTTTACTATTTGTATTAGAGTAGGTTATAAATAACTCAAGCATATAACTCACTCTAATTCAATCAGGAAAAATGAAGCTTACGAAATGAAAAAAAAAAGTCTGATCAATCAGGAACTCATATTTCAGAGATCAAGCTAACATTCTCGCCATCCATTTCTACATTTCTTTTGGTCTGAATATCTAAAAATTGCATATGGAAAACGTCGATTTTTGACGTTTTTTGTTCTCAATTTTGAAAATGCAGATTAATTCGAATTTTGCTGACAAAGTCGAAGATAAAGTACATATAGTATTTCATTCACCGTAATGGTCATAGCACTTACTGAAATTCATCTGCGTGTGTTATGACATACATTGCCGCTCGTTGAATAATATCCTATTCCATTATACTAACATTTGTTTTAGTATGATTCATAGAATATTGTAAAAACATAAAATGCCTTTCACCTTTGATGTCCCTAAACTCACTTGTGAAATAGTATTGCCTGATCAAGCTGATATATCATGTGAATAGAATGCTTCATTCATAGATGGAGCTGCCACCAAGCACAATAAAAGAAGAAATATACCTCTTTTTCATTGATATAAAAAGATGCCACATGATAATGGAATCATTCATATTTTGCTAGGAATCTTCAACAATTGAATTAGAAATTTCAGATATTTGTGTAGGGTTCTCAATTGCAGTACTTTCGACTTTCCTCACAATTAAGTTATCATAGAATCATACATATTGAGCTAGAAAGCTTCACCAATTGAATTAGAAATTATCAGATATTTGTATAGCATCTCCTATTCTCAATCATTTAGAGAAAATCCTGAGCGAAATTACATAGGGTGCCATGAAAATTGACGAATACCTGTAAAAAAAACCCAATTTCAAGCTACATTTATTTATTGTCAAAATATTTTCTTTGTTAAAATGATTTAGGTTTAGTGGTTCGGAGATTTTTTGACAATGTGAAGTTATAATAAAAGTGATTTTGCCCTTGCATAGTGCATTTTTTCAATATAATACTGACATTTTACATATTAACATTGAGTTTAAATATATATGTATATTCAAACTCAATGATATCATTATGAATTAAGGGAAATTTCCACAGATGATTAATATAGTTCAAGGAATTGGATATACATATCGAAAGTTTGAATCATAGTTTTCTTTTGTGTGAAGTAATTTTTTTAAAATGATTTTATTAGCCCCTTGGCGCAGGACGAGATATACAAATTAGACCGTCCGCTAAAGAAGTGCAAGAAAACAAGCCTAATTTTCAAAAAACATTTTTGAAGATAAGCTTTTATAACAACATTCATCCGCCATTTGGAATTCCTCGATTTTGAGGAATCGTAATTTCCGACCCAGAAAACCCTCATATACCAATTTTGAATAGAATATAATCATAATCACAAAACTCGTCCGCCATATTGTGGCCGCCATCTTGAATTTCCCAGTTTTGACAAGAGTATCATCCTTTTCGAACCCAAATACCCCCAGATACTAATTTTGAATGGAATCAGATCATAATTACAAAACTCTTCCGCCATTTTGTTTTTTTCTATAATTTTTCATGATGCATTGTCAGGCCCGCCGTAAGTGGGCGTGCAAGGCGTGCCCGGTACAAGGGCGGCACGTCCAGGGGGGGCGGCAAATCCAGTGAAATTGAAATTTTTTTTTTGGAGGGGACAAACAACGTGGTAAGCGGGGGGGGGGAGAAATAAAAAGGGGGGAGCGGTTGTCCAACTCCAACTGCTTAAAAATTTTGCCAACTGTCATAGAAACATAGAAATTTTGCCATATGCGATCGAAACTTTGCCAACTGCTTTGAAATTTCTCCAACTCCGTTCAACATTGGGGGCGGCAAGGTCTCCCCATCCCCCTTAGAGAGACTTTTTCTCTGAAGGATCGGGAGCACATGCGGCCAACATCGATAATTTCCGTATATCCACGGAATTCAGTGAATTCACTGCAGTGTTTCTTTCACGTATATTTCCGGAAGGGGCACTGCCGCCCCCCGAAGTTCCGCAGGTGCCCCCTCTGGCGAAATACTGAGAGCGCCTAGATCCAGTTATGGCGTAAAACTTCACGATCGAAAAATTCACATAATCCGATAAATTGCCCTCCCGGAACTTCGAATTGCGCCCTCGGGAAAAATTTTCTGAAAGAAACATCGATTCAGAAAGTTCCTACGGCATCTCTGATTTTGTTGAATATTCTACGAGAAAAATTTGCAGATGTTCTTTTTCCCAATATAACAACCAGGTAGTAGTAGTAGTAGTTGAATATTTTCAGTGTCGCCGTATCGTTTATGCCAATTATTGTATGAAAAAAAACCATCTGTTACCAGTACTACTTCCCACAAAGCTCATTCGCTGGCCTTAAACGTACAAAATTATAGATTTATTTGCTCGGTAGTAATTTGGTTTGATATTCTAAATGAAATTAATGCCCTGAGTAAAATGATGCAGAGCCCCACCATGAATACCCAAATTTGCATGAATTTGTTGAAGACGTTGATTGATAAGTTCAAACAATATCGTACGGCTGAACATTTTGAAATTGTGTTAGCAGAATCTTCCAAAGTGGCCCACGAACTCAATGTAATCAGACCAAGAAGAAAACCAACACAATTTCAATATGAACACAGTGATGAAGTTTTATCCGACCCAAAAACCAAATACCGAGTGGAGTTTTATTTTAGGATACTAGATCAAACAATCAATTCCTTGAAAAATAGATTCGAAGAGTTGACAACATTTTGCGACGTGTTTGGGTTTCTTAGCGACAACCTATTCGACTAGACTTTTGGGCCAACAGCCAAACAGTTCCGTAATAAGCGTAATGCGGACTGGGGTATGTACAAAGAACGCTTCTCCCAGGCCCTACCGGCAGAGATACCAGACATTCCCACTTCTAGGGCCGATCTGGATCAGCTGGTAGACAGCCTCACAGAAACTTTCAACGATGCGATGAATGTTGCATGCCCGATGAAAACGGTCAGGGGAAAACCCAAACCGGCCTGGTGGTCTTCTGAAATCAGTGACCTCAGGAAACAATGTAGAAAGCTGTTCAACCAAGCTAAGAAAACCAATGAATGGAGTGCTTATAAAGCCGGTCTGAATAGCTTCAAAAAGAGTGTTCGACTCGCAAAATTCAAATCATGGTCTGAATTCTGTTCTAGCATCGACTGCGCTACAGAAGGCAACAGGCTGCGAAAAATAATCTCGTCCAACCCAGTGGCGCCAAGCTATCTCAGTAAACCTGATGGCACATGGACGACCACGGACGTAGAGACCGTCGAGCTACTGGTAGACACACACTTTCCTGGCCAACAGCTAGGTGGGCAATGCGAACCAGCAGCTCCTAGCATCGAAAAAATTATTAACCCATCAATCGTCACCTCGAGCAGGATTGAATGGGCTATCGCACAGTTTCAACACTACAAATCACCTGGTAAGGATGATATTATACCAGCGGAAATGCAGGTAGTCTCCAACCTGGCGATTCCATGGTTAGAGGTCATATACAAGGCCTGCCTAAGCCTAACTTATGTACCTAAGAAATGGAAGGAGGTGAGAGTTGTTTTTATACCTAAAGGGGGTAAACAATCGCACAACACCCCCAAGGATTATAGGCCTATTAAATTATCATCATTTCTACTAAAAACGCTAGAAAGATTAGTAGATTCATATATAAGAGATTCACTGTTAGGGGAGGGAATTCTTTCCCAATCCCAGCATGCCTACTGCAAGGGGAGGTCAGTAGAAACAGCCCTCCACGCGCTAGTACTAGAAGTTGAAAAGTCTTTAAACTGCAACGAATACTCACTGATAGCCTTTTCAGACATTGAGGGGGCGTTCAACAATATAATCCCCAGTGCTGTTACAGGGGAAATGAAAAATCTGAGAATCGACAAGTCAATCGTCGAATTTGTTAACCACATGCTCTGCAGCAGAGAGATTCACGCAGAGATCTCTGGCTGTCAGATACAAAGAGTGGTCAATAGGGGGACTCCGCAGGGGGGAGTGCTCTCACCCCTACTGTGGATCCTTACCCTCAACGGCTTTCTCCAGAGAATGGAAAGGCTAGGAATTAAAATTGTGGCCTACGCCGATGACATTGCGATTATAGTTTCAGGGAAATTTCCAGAGACTCTGTCGGATGTCATACAGGGGGCACTAAATGAACTCGTGCACTGGTGCAACAAATGCGGCCTAGGGATAATCCGGGAAAACGGAGCTAGTTCTCTTCACGAGGAAGCACAAAATACCCTCCTTTCGCCTTCCCAATATAGGGGGCCAAGAAATAAAACTATCCGAACGAGCTAGGTACCTAGGAATTGTCCTGGACCGAAAGCTGTTATGGAGAGAAAATATAGAGGAAAGGGTGAAAAAGGCGACAGTTGCGCTATACACCTGCAGAAGAACCATTGGCAAACAATGGGGGTTGAGACCCAGCATTGTCCATTGGTTATACACGGCGGTCGTAAGACCCACACTTATGTATGGATCATTAGTATGGTGGCCAGCCCTGTGTAAGGAGGTCAACCGGAAAAGGGTGGGAAAGGTACAGCGACTAGCTGCCGTTCTCATGACGGGGTGTCTTAGGACAACCCCGACTAAAGCCCTGGAAATGATCCTACATCTGACTCCATTAGACCTATATGGGAAGGAGTGCGCGGCTAGCGCCGCTGTCAGACTCAATGCAGTCTCACCATGGCCTAAGGTAAACTACGGCCACTCCAAAATTCTGAAGGAATTCAACCTCACCTTAAATAACACAGACTACACTAAACCCACCCCGATGTTCGACCGCAGGTTCTTAGTGGACATCCCGTCCAGAGACAAGTGGACAGCGAACCTAGTTAAGCCAAATGGGACGCTCTTTTATACAGATGGCTCAAAACTAGAGGGAAGAGTAGGAAGTGGAGTCTTCTCAGAGTCCCCATCCCTCAACTTATCATTTCGTTTGCCGGACTACTGTAGTGTTTTCCAGGCAGAAATGGTAGCTATAAATGAAACAGCCAAATGGGTACTTCAAACAGGACTTGAGTCCAATGAAATATCTATTCTAAGTGACAGCCAAGCTGCCATCAAATCTCTAAACTCAGTCTACCTGACCTCAAAGGCGGCTATACAATGCCGTAGAGCCTTAGATGAGCTGGCGACTAAAGTAAGAGTCAATGTTGTCTGGGTACCCGGCCACAGGGACATAGCAGGAAATTGTAGGGCGGATGAGTTAGCTAGAGCTGGTACAACGCTCACAGCTATATCCGCTAATACTAGACCAGGGGCACCTATCGCTGAACAGAGGTTGCTCCTCCGGAAGGAAGTACTCCGCCTAACCAACCTCAGGTGGCGGGAGGAGCTTTCTTGCACTTCGTCAAGACAGGTATGGCCGGAGCTTAACCTGCGACGCACCAAAGATATTTTATCTCTTTCCAGGAACTCCATTGGAAACGCGATTGCGGCCATCACTGGACACTGGCTTGGAGGATGCCATGCTGCACGTATGGGAATCCTTCAACGCAACGACTTCTGTAGAAGCTGTCGAAACGAGGAGGAGGAAGAGACGATGGTCCACTTACTCTGCCACTGTCCTGCCCTATCCAGGAAAAGATTCTCGGCTCTGGGACAGGCCTATTTTGACAACCTATCCGATCTTCAGTCGGTTGGTGTCAAAAGCCTTATGCTGTTCATTAACAGCAGCTACTGGTTCTCACGGTAGTGGTGGGGGTGGTAACCATCCTAATACGGCATCACAACGGGCCCCTGGCCTATGTGGGTTCCATCCCGAACCACCGTGCTAACCTAACCTAACCTATTCGACTATTCCAATGTTGATTTGATGCAGTATTGTCAAGACTTGAATCTGAAGCTTAAAGATGATGCTACTAATGAATCAGACATTGACGATATTGATTTGTGTAATGAAATTATTGTACTAAAATCGCATTTTGCAGAACACCAATCGAAGGATCCACAATCACTGTTACAATATATTTTTGGCAATGACTTAATTTCTACATTTCCGAATATAACAATAGCACTAAGAATACTACTAACATTGCCGGTTTCAGTTGCATCTGGAGAAAGATCTTTTTCAAAATTAAAAATTATCAAGAATTATTTAAGATCCACTATGCTCCAACACAGATTAAGTAATTTAGCTATAATTTCAATTGAACACCAAATTTTGGATAGATTGGATATGACTAAGATTATAGAAGATTTCGCAAATATAAAAGCGAGAAGAGTGAAATTTTTTTAGATAAATATTTGAGTGTGTATATATATGATTTTTCAATTTTATAAATAGAAATACCAATAATATTATATATTATATATAATAATATATTATAATATATATATAACAATAATTCAATAGGTTTTTTATTTTTTTCCCACCATAATGAGGGAACCCTTTCTAGAGAAGACTCAGCATATTTAGCGCAGGGGAGTATTTACGGGGGGGGGGGTACTGGGGGGTAATTAAATTAACCCCCCCAGGAAAGAGTTTTTCACACTAAATCTTCGAATGGAAACGATCTACCCCCCCCCCCCTTTCTCGCTTTTCACTCAATGTCAGTTCAGGTCCCTCGCTAAAACTTGCCACTAACGCCCCCCCCCCCGAATTGCTCTCTGGATACGCCCCTGATGTAGCGCCCTATTGGGGGCGGCATAACAGTATTTGCACGCGGGCGCTCAGACAGCTAGCGGCGGGCCTGTGCATTGTCACCAGAATTAGGTACACCTGCAAAATTTCAAATCAATCGGACGATTAGAAGTGCCATATTTGATTACAGGCAGACACCGGGACAGGTGAAACTAAATAAAAGCTTATAAAAATGTCATAATATGCCAAATAAATGGACTTCAGTAATAAGTGTATACATATACTCCAATACTCCATTCACTTTTATAAAGTAGCCCGGTTGGCGCTGGAATTCTGACACATTTCACCGCGTATATTTTGAAAATGTTAGGTTATACCAGAGATAACCGAGATGGTCAACTAGGTACTGAAATTTGGTACATTTTAAGGAAATTTAGCCATCTCTGTCTGTTCAATGAACTTCATATAAGTGCATCCTTGTTTAAAACTGATGAGTGCCACTACTTAGATGGCGCTAATTTTCAAGCCCAAAGGGTAGGAAACTGCTCTTTGCAAATGCAAATGGCGATTGTTGACATCCTAAATGATGTTTACAATCTGTTTACAACATCATAAAATATGCCGTTTAAAATGTTTACCTCGTTGGAATTCTCCAGCATTCTCGTTCTTTGCTTTCAAATCGTCTTCGAGCTAACAACAAGCAGATATTGGTGTGGACCTGTCTTCAGAGCAGAAATATTTGTTTGTAAATTAGCCAACATGCGTTGTATTGTATGTGGATCTGATGATCTGGAGGTGAAGAGAATGTATTGTTTTCCCAGGAATATTGAAAAGTAAGATATTTGAATTACGTAAACATTATCATATTAATATTTTCAAAATTTTAGATCCAAGTTGTGGCAAGAAAGTTTAGGAATGATATTCAAAGGAGAATCTCATAGAAGGTGGAAGATTTGTAATAAACATTTCCAGCCAGCTTCCTTTCGTAACTTGATCTCCTATGAATTAAATAAAGATGCGGTGCCTTTTCGGTGGGTCACCTCAAATGAATTGCCAGAAGAAAGTGAGGCTGGTCCTTCCGGAATGCTGTCTTCAGGACTTCACAAAGGTATTGATCTACATCAACTGCAAAATAAGAAAATATGCATATGATAGGGTCACCTACTGTGTATATGCCAATTATAGTGTCATTAGTTCGTTTTATTTATCACTTATACACCATATTAGAGTGCTCATTGATTTTATGCTTTCAGAAAATACTGGGGCCTTGCAGGATTTGATGATGAGTGATGCTGGTTTAGGAATGTCATCTGTTGAAGGTATTAACAGTATGGTAATTTGTGGGGAGCAGTAGATTTTACGAAAACTAGAATATTGAAAAATATGCACATAATATCACCTACTGTGTCCCTGCAAGTTGCTGTAGTCCGTTTTATTTATAATTTAATTAAATGCTTGACATATTAATAATGTTTCTTAAATATATAATATGTGCTTTACAAGATTAGAGATGCTCATTAAGTATTTGCTTTCAGAAAATACCGAAGCTTTGGAAAAATCAGTGAGAAGTGAGAGTCCACTTGCTACGCAGAGCCAGAGTACTCCACCTCATCAAAGTATCACTGAAACTCCTTCAAGGAGAAGAATTTTCAGGAATATTGAAAGTCTCTACACGCAGGAGTGTTCCCCAAGGAAAAAAAAATTAGTTGGCATGGTCCAAAGTAGGGAGAGACAACTGAGAAAATTGAAAATTTTGTGCAAAAGAAGATCGCATGATATAAGAGCACTCTCGAATATCGCAGAGTCTAACATCATGAATAATTTATTCAAGAACATGCCTTCCGTGACAGCAAATTTCATGCTGTCACAAATAAAAAATTTTAAGCCCAAAAATTTGAAAGGAAGGAGATGGAGTTTAGACGATAAGATTTTATCTCTCTGCATACTGAAAAGGAGCCCAAAGTGCTACAATTTGCTAAGAAAATTTGTGGCACTACCCAATAAAAGAACTGTTTTGAGTCTGCTGAAGAGAGTGCAATTTGAGTCGGGCATCAATGAGCATCTCTTCAATCATTTGAACGAGAGCATACCAAAAGGAATAGAACGATGTTGTGCTCTTTTGTTCGATGAAATTGACATAAAAGAGAACTTGCAGTATGATCAGGGAGAAGATCGAATTCGTGGATTCGAGGATTTTGGAGCACAGCAGCAGAGTACTGAGCTAAAAATTGCCAATAAAGCACTTGTGTTCATGTTGGTGGGGTTAAACATGAAATGGAAGCAACCAGTTGCTTTCTATTTCAATAATAACGGTTGCAATTCTACCAACCTGAAAAAGTGCTTGATGGAAGTGCTTCATGCTGCATAATATTTCGCGAAAGTGGATGTTGTCACAACAATATGTGATATGGGCACCAGCAATGTGAAATGTATGAAGGAATTGGGGGTGACCATTAATCATGCATATTTTAAATTTGAAAACAGAAGAATATCCTGTATGTATGATCCTCCTCACCTGTTGAAGAGCACAGTGTCGTTATTTAGACGACACAATGTGCTTCTGCCAGTCACCATTGGCGACCAAAACAGCATTATGGAGGCAAAATTCGCAGATGTGAGGACGGCACACGAAATAGATAAAAGAAATCCCCTCTTTTTCCGGACAATGCATAAATTGAAGGACATGCATTTGAGTCCTATTATGCAATATGGCATGAAAGTCAGTATAGCTGCTCAAGTGTGCAGCCATACTGTAGCAGCCTACATCTACTCTCTAATAAGTTCAGGTAAGTTTAACAATTTAAACTGATGTAGAATAATTTCCGTGAATTTACCACAAACACTTATATTGTATGACCCCCACACTGACATTTATTGCTGTAAAGAGCTATAGTAGGTCATATCTCATTATTTTGATGGTTCAATCTTTCAATATCATTTTTGAGACTATGATATGAAACCAGAATTTGAAAAAAAGTATAACAGAAATCATTACATTACCCACAATATATTTTTATTATACAATGGTTAAACCATAAATTTTTCATTTCAGGAACGATGGAATCAAGGGCTGTTGCTACTGCCACTTTTATAAAAGAGGTGGATACCCTTTTTGACAGCTTCAATGGTCGAACACTTAGGGCACCAGAAGGCAAAGACCTAAGATGTGCAGTAACGGAGGAATCTCCTCATGTGGGATATTGGGCTGAGGCATTCCAAACTGTACTAGGTTGGACATACAAAAGGGTATCCAAAAGTGGCACCATCAAGCCATCCAAGCCTCCATCCCAGACTGGATGGCTTACATCCCTAAACGCGATAAAGGACATATGGACTTATTTGAAAATCCAGGGATGCTCCTCCTTAAATCCAAGGTCCTTAAATCAAGACCCCCTTGAGAATTTATTTGGAGCAGTTAGGTATGGATGCGGATGTGGGGACAATCCAACAGTCCAACAATTCATTGGGAGCCTGAAGTGCCAGATTTTGAACGGCCTGGCAAACAAGGCATTTGCTTCAAAAAATTGTGAAGATGATGATCATACATTGTTATCAAATTTTCAAATATTTTTGAATTTACATGAACAGCAAATGGACACTGTAGAGCAAACATCATCAGCTGCTGGTACAGTTTCTCAAACTGAATTAGATTTGGGGGATTTATCAGTAGATATAGCTGGCGATATTTCTCGTGGAAGTCCAACAATTTTTTCTGTGGCTTATGTTTCTGGATTCATCATCAAGGGAATTAAAAAAAAAATAGTTTGTGTATTATGTGATTCTAAATTGCTTTCCTCTGATTTAGAATTTCATAATACATTCGTTTCAAATAAAGAATGGTCTAGTACCAACAAACTTTTGTACCCAAGTGAGGATTTTACCATATTGATTGGATGCGGGATTACTGCATTAGAGGAGTACCTAAACGAGTCTTCCTCACATCAGTCACATCCAAAGATTATGTTAAGTTCAGAAAATTACTTGGGTACAAAATTGAATTTTGAACTTCTTGGATGTGCTGATCATCAAGGGGAAATAAAAAAATTAACGATAAAATCATTGTGTCGGATTGGAATCCCTTGGTGGTGTAAGAGAAAAAACCAGGAAATTAAAGAATTGAGGAAAGAAAGAAATTCAATTAAAAGAAAAATAAAAAAATTTCGTCATCAATAATAAAAATATATTTCATTGTTTACCCTTATTTATAATCAATTCTAGTAATATGGTCTGAAAAGCCTACAAATATGTAAAAAAGTCTGATGAATCTAGTGCAGGAAAATTTTATTTTATTAGAATTATATATTCTCTATTATATTTTGTGAAAAATTGTTTAGTAAGGTTTTATGCATCAAATTTTAATTTCCATGAATTTTTAATTGTTGCCCATCTTGAATGTAATTCAACAATGTATGTTATGTAATTCAAAATTACCACCAGCAATTGGAATGATTTATAATGAAAGTTGTAACAATATTATTACTTGAATCTTTTTTACCACTCTGAATAGTTTCTGTTGTTTTTGTGGTCGAATGATCATAATTATTCATGAATAATGAAATAGTGTATTTTTTCGAATTCAATGTTTAATATACGAGGAAAGAGTATGAATGAACCACTTTTATTTAATAAAACCTATTCACTTTAAAATATTTAGACACTAAGTTCGCAGAACCGTATGAAAAACCTTCATTTTACAGCAGAACACATTTGTCCTGTTGCAAAATGCAAGGTTTTTCATTCAGTTCTGCGAACTTACGTTTAACGCTGAATAATTTGGATGAGAAGGCTATTCAAATTTCCCGCGCTCCGCGATTCCGTCGTACAGCGCCTCTATATCATGGCACGCCTGACTTAGAGAGAGATGGAGAATTAAAATGTACCAAACTTTTAGTTCCTAGTTGACCATCTCGGTTATCTCTGGTTATACTCATTCTTCTGTCAGATATGGACGCAACGTTGCCGTTTCTGCATATTAATTGTAGAAATTACGTATTTATCAAAATGTTTATTTACTTTGGGAAAACAATGAATTTGAGGAAATATTATGTGAATTCAATAATTCCAAAGATCTGACGAATATCGAAGAAACTTTTTTTCTATTAATACTGGAAATATTTCAAGTGTACGAGTATAAACATGATTGGAAGATTCAGTTATGCTATTTTCTTGTACGGAAATCAAGAACCGAGTGTTGAAATTTTACTGAAAAATAATGGACAGAATAGTCCGTTACTTTGTGATAGTTCATTAACCCGACAGAAAAACTTTTAGACGAACAGAACAGACGGACGTATGGAAATCCCCACTTTTCAAAATTATCAAGAAATAAGATAAGCCTACAGAGAACAATTAAATACCTCGTTGCGCAACTTGAAATACTCCAGTATGAAGATATAATAGTACTACTTACTACGAATCTTGTGTCACAGTTAAATGAGTTAAAGCTTAAAAGAACTAACTCCATTCACAAAGTTAAAAAAGAGTAATTATAGAAAGTAGACTTGGCAATGTCGCTTGATTTTCACGAGTGCCAACCTGCGTCCGTTTTAAGTGAAAGAACTTGACAAACCTAAACCATGGCCCACCAAGATACTTTATAAAAGAGAATGGAGTATAATGTATTGTAGAGAGACAAAAGGAAAATAGAAATCAAGGATCATGTGGCACTGAGATATTTTCAGTTCAGTTCCAAAATGTAATTATAGGAATTAACAATTTTTGAATTAATTCTACAGTGAGATCAAACAGGAGTATTGTGAATCATCAAAAAAAATCACGAAATCTGGATAAATGTTTTTAAATGAGGAAGTTTCCGTTTTAACTATCGTTTCATCTCGATAAAAAATGCAAGCCGACAAAGTTAACAAGTTGGTTTTCCAGCGATAAAATTCTCGACGTTTCTCAGATTAATACCATAGAGAAAACAACGTTTAGTTAATCTATGATGAATTCTAATTTTCCAAATAGCGAAGTACGTGTCAAATGTGACCATATATTACCATTGTTTAAGGAATGACATTACTGTTAGAGTGTTAGACACATTTTCTCGTGAAATATTCATGTCGAATACCACTCGAGATGAAATTTAAGCAGGTAAAATTTCTGTCTTGTGATATTCAAGTTTGTTGCTTTTCGGCAATGTCGTTCATGACATATTTTCCGAAATCACTCGCCATAGACGCATAGAATGCCTGGTGTTGGCACTAATTAGATTTTGTTTAAGACTTTCTTGTCGATCAAAAATCTGAGTATATGACTATGACTACAGGGTCGTCCTAAATTGAACGTACAACCAAAGGGTAGATTCCTCACGGAAGTTTAAGAAAATGAAAGTCCCATGAACATGGGGTCGCAAACGTTTCGTTTTCGAGAGTGTTGAAGTTTGAATTTTTTTCATAGTGTATACGCTTAACAAGATATTCAACCGAAATTAGGCATAGATATTACATTTGAGAGTTCTCATATATATATATACAGGGTGTTTGGAGGCTGAGTAGCCATAGGTAAATGGTGGATAGTAGTGATGTAACGAATGTCATTTTTCAAACATTCGCGAATACGAATGCGAATGCGAATGTCTACTGCTGACATTCGCGAATGCGAATGTATAGATATGTTCAAATTTCGCGCCAATTGTCTATGGCTTGCTGGCAGTTACGCGGTGCGTTCCGTTTGTATTTTGTTCAAGATGATTATTATTTAAACATTAAAAATATATTTAAAGAAATACTGATAAATAGTTCATAGATTTGTTTCTGTGAGTTTCAATTGTACCTAATTTTTGTGTTATAAGTTATTTTTTTCTGATATTCATATTCGCAAAACATTCGCAGAAATTTTGCGGATGCGAATGCGAATACGAATATCCAAAAATATGCGAATATTCGCGAATGCGAATGCGATTGCGAATATTCGTTACAACTCTAGTGGATAGGTGATGCTCTTGGCTACTTGTTGCGCCTAATAAAATAACATTTTGCCCAAAGTTCAAGGTGTTATAATTTTTTTACCATTTTTCTCATTAAAACCTTGAATTTTTTCAAATTTAATGCTCGAGGTGCCTATAATAGCTATTTATGTAACAAGTACATAAATTAGGTCTTTATGGACGAGTCCAAAATTTATGGCAGAGCGAGCAAAGCGAGCGAGGCCAATAATTTGGGCAAGTCCATAAGCCTAATTATGTACGAGTTTGCATACAAAGCTTTATGTTTGACTGCAATGCAGACATTTTATTTTCTGAAATGGCAATTATGTAATATATTCGTCGCTTTATTTCAAGAAATACTTTGAGTGTGCTTATGCTTATCTTACCTTAGTAACCATCAGCGACCTTAGCAACCTCACTGAACAAAGTTGTTTACTTCATTAATTCTGTGACAAACGTCATAACAATCCCAAAAATGGATAGTTCGGAAGAGGAAAGCGTGAATAATTTAGCCGCAAGTGCCAAAGAATCTCTCCTACCCACTAAAAGTGCTTATGAAAATTTGTATGCGGCCTATAACAAGTGGTGTGAAACGAAGAAAATTGCAAAATCGAGAGAAGACTGTGACAGTTGAGTCCAATAAAGTGGTGTCCAATAAAGTAGTCAATTCTGGACGCTAAACGAATTCATGAATCAAGTGTTTATGAAGCAGTCGAACATAAAATGATTTATTTCCTTAGTCTAGTATTGTCTCATTCAGATTGAATCAAAATTTCATACAAACGTCTTCAAAAAACCTGACAGCGTCGTATCAAACTTCAAAATTAAAAAAAAATAATGTTGTGTCCACTTTACAAAGTGAAATAAAAAAAAAATTTACATAGTGGTGGGTTTTAAAAACTTCTCTAGTTAATACTCTTTGCAATGGTATGTAACATGTACCATTAATAATCAGATAACTCAACAAAAAACCGTTTTGCCTTCAAGGATGCCTTGAAAGGATGACGACAAAACTATTCCATTGAGCAGGCAAAATCTTTTCTCTCATTCTACCACAGCTAAAAATAGCGTGCTCTCTCTATCATCGGCTAACAATACTCCCAAGGGCGCCGCCAGGGAGGGGGCAGCTGCCCCCTCAATCAGAATAGAAAAAATGAACTGATTTTCGTATATTATGCTATTATTTCATAAGTTTTTAAGGGATTTTTGAGCTCTAGGGGGGGATGGCAACTGCCCCCCCAGCTCAAAAGCTGGGGGGTAATTACTACATTTGCAAGTCATTTCATAGGCCTGCAGTAATGCAGTTTTGAGTTCACGGGGGGCAGCTGGCGACGCCCTTGGGAGTATTGTTAATGGTAAAAAAATTATAACACCTTGAACTTTGGGCAAAATGTTATTTTATTAGGCGCAACAAGTAGCCAAGAGCATCACCTATCCACCATTCACCTATGGCTACTCATCCTCCAAACACCCTGTATATATATGTTCTGTGGTTCTCACCACGTGACATGTCAATTTCGATAGCAGATATACAGGGTGATATTTTTTCTGGAACAGTCACCTGTTTTCCTCCAGAACTCTTGTAGTTTTGTCGTATCTGCTATCGATTTCGAGAAAAAAATTTTGAACGATTCTCTCCAAATCTTCGGGAGAATCAAAATTGTCATAAAAAGCCAGAAAAAAAAGAAATTGAACTATTTGAGATATGGCGGGCCTTGACTGATGTCCACCCCGTCCAATGCACCTTTTTTTATAATTTTCATTCAAATATTTCCTAGTATGTGCATGTTTATGGGACTTTTTTTCTGAAACTTGAGAAATCTGCCCTTTTCGTTTGTACGTTCAATTTAGGAACACCCTGCATATGCCAAGATTGTTAGACTTCAGAAAAGTAATTTTCCAAATATGCCTCTGTGACACCATGACCAATGCTTATCAATCAGAATTTCAATAAAATCGAGTGGGGATTAGATTTCTTCGTTTCAAATATGACATCAAGTATACACCATTCACTTTTATAATGTATCCCGGTTGGACAAGATTTAGGTTTATCAAGTTTTTCTACTTAAAACTGAAGCAGGTTGGTAGTCGTGAAATGTCAAATAATTCTCATAGACGTTGCCAATGCTAATTTGTATTTACGATTTTTTAACTTTGTAAATATGTATATGGAGTTCTTTCAAGGTTTAACATGACACAGGTTTCATAGTACAACTACATTGTCATACTGGAGTATTTCAAATTTTGCAAAAAGGTATTTAAATGTCTTCTGTAGGATTATTTCTTGGGAATTTTGAAGTGGGGAATTCCACTGTTCGTTTATAAATTTTTCTGTCGGGTAAATCAAGTACTTTTATTCTCTTTTCGAATGAACTATCACAAAGAACTATTATGTCCATTATTATTCAGTCAAATTTCAACACTCGATTCTTGATTTCTGTACAAGAAAATAGCATAACTGAATCTTCCAACCATGTTTATATACGTGAAATATTTCCAGCATTAACAGAGTAAAAAGTTTCTTCAACATTCGCCAGGTCTTTGGAATTATTGAATTCACATAATATTTTCTCAAATTCATATTTTTCCCAAAATAAATAAACATTTTGATAGATACGTAATTACTACGACCTCCATGTAAAAAGGACAATGTGGCTTAGAAAAATGACTATCCTAACATTTTCAAAATATACAAGATTAAATGTGTACATTATAAAAGTGAATGAAGTATACAGCAATCATTTTCAATAGAAATGCTTTCCATGATCTGTGGTTTCACAAGAAAAATGAAATATCAAAAACCTTTATAAAACATCAGTGTATATTATCTCATTGTCATTATTATCACTGCAGCTAAAAATACAATTGAAATAAAATTCAGTTAGAGCTTAGGAGCTGCTGCTGCAGCTTTTTCTTCTTCTCTAATTCTGTCTTTTTTGAGTGGTCCCATGAAGGCAGCCTTGTCAGCTGCAGTCTGGAATCTACCATGACCAAATTTGGAGGATGTATCGATGAATTTCAAATTGATCTTCTCTAGAGCAACACGCTTGGTATGGACCAGCAAGGACTGAAATAGGAATTTTTTGTGTAAACTCGAAATAAGGAGAGCACAGACCATAATGTTGTTCACAAATAAAATGATGATTAGGGGGAGTCTTTGACTTGTACGTATATTTTAACTGTAGATTCTTGAGGCCAAAACAATACTTTTTTCATTTTTCCGAATTCGGCCCTTTTAAAAAGACATAGCCATTTGAAGAAAAAAATTGGACCAAATACGTGGCTGATACGATTTTCTACAAGGACCTCAAAATTCATGTTTCTCAATTGAAATTGAGTTAATACATTTAGGAAATGATCAAGTACTAACTTTTGGATAAGTATGTTAAAACCACAATATTTCTCAACAAAAACACTTCGTTTTGTCAGATTATATCTGCAACTAAAAAGCCATATTTCTACCACCAAAAAAGTTCCTTTTTCGTTTTTCCTGAAAATTAGTTTGTAAACAAAATTTAATAATTTATTTATATTTTCTCGATATCCCAAAAATATATTATGAAAAATGGTTTTCACTCATCAAAACAAATATCTTCTATGAATATGTCACAGCGCTTTTGAGAAAAATGATGCCAGATTGTTGATTTTTCGAATAACAGTATAATGGTATGTCTTGCGAGGTAACGGGCGGCCAAGACACCGTAAGATCTATGAATCGATCCATTTTAAACGTATCTGTGAACGACGCATGCGTAGAGACAACCGGCGCGATCTGTAAACAAATATGGAGGAAATCTTTTTTAGCGTTGTTATAACAAGGGAAAGTGATTATTGTTGACTTTCAGTGAATGAATGAAATTAACCGTGTGTGTCGAGTTTATAAAATTCCAAGAGGATACTGTTCAGATAGAAACACCGCCACGGATTATTTAGTGCTGAGTATCATTTTATTTTTCATCAATTTCAAATGGTTTGTAACGACATTCATCATCCATATGTCTGAATTTGGTATTTAATTGACATTTATTTTTATATGGACCGGTAAAAATAAATTTGGAATAAAAACTGTGCTTATTGAATGTAGAATTTCATGCTCCTCTGTGTGATTTTATTATTAAATATCTCTACATCAAAAGTTTCACCATCATTCAAAATTTATTTCAGTCTCAACAAAGTTGATAAACACTCTGACAACATTGGCAAATTGTAGTGCAATTAATTTTTCTTCGATTCGATGATATTTCTAGGAAAGCATCCAGACTATTCTTGAAATTCATGATTTTTTCCTCGAAATTTATCGTATACAATTAGGAATAATTCGCGTTTTATTAAAAATATAGGAATAAATGGTTTTTAAAATGATTGATTCTCTCGAAAATATGAACCGTTTATCTTTTTCAAGTAGTTTTATGATTTTATGCTATTTTTGCGTGCACTTATTAGCCGGCTACACTGTAACTTTTATGCCAGGAGAAATATTGAATAAGTTTTGATTGAGGAATATAAACCATGAATAGAGTAAACAATCTACCAAAATTCAGTTTATTTGAAATAATAGTTCCGAAGATATGGAAAGATGTATCTTTCAAACGAAACTGGCATAGGAAGAAAGTGTATTGTTTGATAAGAGGAATCTACAGTTAGAATATTCAATGTACAAGTTAAAGACTATGCATCTACACCCTAATGAAAGGTTTCATCTCTCAGTAGGAGATTGGTAAAGGACCCCGCACTTTTAGTAGGTAAAGTGGCGACAAGGTCAAATTTTCTGAAAATTTGGTATGTTGTTGTACCCGACTCATTGACCAAAAGTGTCAATGGGTCCAACCCAATCCTATGGCTAGTTTTCTAAATACGGGGTGTTAAAGTTGAAAATTGCCCAGATTTTCGGATTTATTTGCTAATTATTAAGAGTTACATTGGATTTCTGTTGCATACACACGTTTACTACATGTTCTAGTAATGAAATAATATAGTTACCGGGTGATTTACGAATATATGACGGTAGTTTTTTTCCCAACTTTCCCACTTTTTCTACTGTGACGTCAGGAGGGCATATTTTTGAAATGTTCTTTCCGATTTAGTATTATGACGACAAAATATTGCACAGTGCATATTTTTTATACAGGGTGTTTCACAGAGAGAACCACTAGACATAATCATATTTTTTTAGGATTAATTCGAAATCCTGTATTATTGAATTGATTTTTGGGAAAAGTAATACCACAAACATATGTGTGTCTCTAATCTCCAAAATATTCAGGGTGGTTTATTCATAGGAAGGTATTCAATTTTGGGAATAGTACAAAAAACATGAACACCCTGTATTCGAAAATTTCCTCGGTCAATGCAACTATTTTATCACTATATATTGATTCCTACAACATCTCCTGAGGTATGAATTTTAAATCCGATACTATGACCAGTTTTCGAAATACAGGGCGTAAAATCGGAGAATAACTTATTTCATCAATTTTTTTTTAAATTGAAAAGCCGAATTTATTTTATGTTGCGCCCATGAGTTCAGTATGACAGCAGATCAGATGCACATGGGAAGATTTAGCTAAAATATTTACTGTTACAGGGTGATTCATGAATAAATCACAATAGCTTTTGCAAACACTCGATAATTCTAAAGTTTCGTCACAGCGAAATTATTCCATGAAGTTAATACCTATAGTCGTTCACAATTTTCAGTCTGAAATACTTCACTTGATGTAATGTTAGACAGTTATTCAAAATTCACCAGAAAAGTTCTCCTTTCAATTATTTCAAAGCATATTATTTATGGCTCACCCTGTATGAAAAGTACCTAATTATTATGAAGTATTTCAGACAGAAAGTTGTGAACGACTAGGTATTAACTTCATGGAATAATTTCTCTGTGATGAAACTGTAGAATTATCGAGTGTTTGCAAAAGCTATTGTGATTTATTCGTGGATCACCCTGTAACAGTAAATATTTTAGCTGAACCTTTCCTTGCGCATCTGATCTGTACTCATACTGAACTCATGGGCGCAACATAAAATCAATCCGGCTTTTCAATTTGAAAAAAAAATGATGAAATAAGTTAAGCTTTTACGCCCTGTATCTCGAAAACTGGTCATAGTTTCGGATTTAAAATTCATACCTCAGGAGATGTTGTAGGAATCAATATATAGTGATAAAATAGTTGCATTTGACCGAGGAAATTTTCGAATACAGGGTGTTCATGTTTTTTGTACTTTTCCCAAAATTGAATACCTTCCTATGAATAAACCACCCTAAATATTTTGGAGATTAGAGACACACATATGTTTGTGGTATTACTTTTCCCAAAAATCAATTCAATAATACAGGATTTCGAATTAATCCTAAAAAAATATGATTATGTCTAGTGGTTCTCTCTGTGAAACACCCTGTATAAAAAATATGCACTGTGCAATATTTTGTCGTCATAATACTAAATCGGAAAAAACATTTCAAAAATATGCCCTCCTGACGTCACAGTAGAAAAAGTGAATTTTGGGAAAAAACTACCGTCATATTTTCGTGAATCACCCGGTAACTATAAATATTTTTAATCATACGTATCCTCTAATTTCATACCTAGAACATGTAGTAAACGTGTGTATGCAACAGAAATCCAATGTAACTCTTAATAATTAGCAAATAAATCCGAAAATCTGGGCAATTTTCAACTTTAACACCCCGTATTTAGAAAACTAGCCATAGGATTGGGTTGGGCCCATTGACACTTTTGGTCAATGAGTCGGGTACAACAACATATCAAATTTTCAGAAAATTTGACCGGTCGCCACTTTACCTACTAAAAGTGCGGGGTCCTTTGTCTCAACACATCTAGTGGAGTAGTTTATATTAGGATCCTAACCCAACATTTGGATGGTTAGGAATTTTGTTCATTGTGAACAGTGTGTGAGCGTGAGCTGAACGAATTCCTCAACTTATGTTGAAGATTTATTAATAATGGACTTCTTAAATAAAATTCTAGGTGCCACATGGCCATCATTATTGATAATTATGATGAAAATTTCATCAATGCACTATGAACTTGCATAGTGCTATATTTGTCATTGAAAACATAGTAACTTTGTTATCTGTTTCTTAACAAACAAGAAAATAAATAATACCAAAATTAGTAACAGGTATAGTATACCAGCCCTTAGTCTAAAAATGAAACTGAGGTGTACTAGGCTCTCCTTGAAAGAAAAGCTTTAATTGTACCGTAACCATTACAATGTCTTACATGGAAGCCATTTTTTGGTCAGTCTATGTAACATGCAAGCACACCAAATTGCAAATAATGCATGCATTAGATTTACTGTTAGATGTTTGCAATCCATCAGACCCTTTTCTTGTATGGAGAAATACAAGGTGGGTAAAGAAAACTGCATATTTGATATTGCAAGGTAAAGATTCAATTCAAAAATCATTTCAGTGATTTCAAAACCCTGATTCCTTGCTGAATAAAATTAAAAATACAAACTAATCCTACCTTTCGCAAAGTTATGACACGTTTTTTGGTACCCATGCAGCAACCCTTGATCATGATGAAATCATTGTTGACCTCACCGTAATGAGGGAAACCGCCCATTGGAGTTATAGTTTTCTCTGTCAAATCATACTGAGTTGAGGCATTATTTTTGATGACCTAAAAATAAAAATAACATTCAACCAAATGTGAAGGCAGAAATCAAAAATTTGGTTGGCGAGTTCATTTTCAGTCCTATCATTCATAAACATATTTATTCATAATCCTTTTGGCTCTATTAAGAATCATCACTTCAACATGCATTAAAAATTATACTCCATTCACCTTTAAAAAGTAACCCGGTTGGCCATGACATTCAGACTCATTTCATCGTGTATGTTTATTTAAGTTATAGTTATTTTCTTGTTGGATAACTATGCAAATGTTGAAAAAACTTTTTTCTTTGTTAATACTGGAAATATTTCAAGTATGGTTGGAAGATTTGGTTGTGCTATTTTCATCTGTAGAAATCAAGAATAGAGTGTTTTTTTTACTGAAGAATAATTGACAGAATAGTTAGTTGCTTTCTGATAGTTCATACGAAAAAAGAATAAAAATATTTCAATAATCCGACAGAAAAACTTCTGAACAAACAAACGGACCTATAAAAATTCCCCATAAAAAATTAGCATTAGCAACGTCTCCGAGAATTGACATTGTCGATATTTCACGGGTGCCAACCTGCGTCAGTTTTAAGTGAAAAAACTCGATAAACCTAAATATTGACCAACCAGGATACTTAAAAGTGAATGGAGTATATCTACAAATGGTTTATTCTTAAATGAAACATACCTTGCCATCTTTAGTGTGAATGCCAGCACCAATTCTATAAATTTTTTTGTTTATTTCTGTACGATGATGGTATCCTTTCTGACCAGCCCTAGCAACAGTGAAAGAGACTCTAGAAGGATGCCATGCACCAATACAAGCTACTTTACGAAGACCTTTGTGTGTTTTTCGTGGCAATTTCTTAGTATGCCATCTGGATGTGACACCTGAAAATCATTAGAAATTGAGGATAGAAATTCAAAATTTTTCATGATGTGGAGGAAACTAGAAGTATGTTGGCCCACCTTTGAATCCTTTTCCCTTGGTCACTCCAATACAATCAATCATTTCATCTTGAGCAAATACCTCAGAAATAGGAATAGGCTTCTCAAAATGTTTCCTTGCCCATTCTACCTTATCTGCAATAGATCCACCGTTCACTTGGATTTCCATTATGTCTGCCTTTTTTTGACGCTTCTTCAAAAGTTTCATCTAAAAAAAGTATTTCAATTGTGGAAAAAACCACTGAAAAACAGCCATAATTTACCTGGGTGTGGGCAATGATTCTAACAACTTTGCAGTATTTGATGATTTTCTTCAACTCCTTTTCTATAGACTTCTTTCCAAGGTCATCAGACCACTTCTTTGAAGCCTTGGTGAAAGCCTTCTTCTTGCTTTTATACCTATTCACCAATCATTGAAATATGAACTACAAAACTGATACCTTGTAATGGATTGCCAACCTACAAGGACGAGCATCATTTCATTGAATAGTGTCTCCAGGAGATCACTATCAAGAGGAAACAAAGACTCACTTGTTTCACTTCAAAAACACCAAAAACTCAACATTTTGGCGTTTCTCAGTAAACAAAATAAAATGTCCTCATGTATACATTGGAAGACTGAATGCTTTGATTAGTCTCAATTCAAAAACCCAAATATAAACAATTTACAAGAAATTAATTTTTTGGTATCAGTAGAAAATGGATAAAAGATTAAAAGCTCCAATAAATATATTTTGATCAAAATTTTATAAATTCCTTATTTTGGGACGTAGCTGAACTTCGGTCTTCATGTACAGTAATGTATGGATATTCCAAACGGATATTTTGGTAAAATGATATGTACAATCAGAACAGCCTGAACTCTGCAATCCGAACGCCCGCCATCTTCTTTTGCGAAATGTACGCACTTTCATAAAGTATCCCGGTTGGCCATGAAATTCGGACACATTTCACCGTGTATATTTTGAAAATGTTAGGTTATAGTCATTTTCCTGTCAGATATAAATGCAACGTTGCCCTTCCTACATAGAGGTCGTAGTAATTACGTATTTATCGAAATGTTTATTTACTTTGTGAAAATAATGAATTTGAGGAAATATTATATGAATTCAATAATTACAAATACCTGACGAGTGTTCAAGAAACTTTCTCCTCTGTTCTTCCTGTGCGGCGCCTTTGGTCGGCCGAACGTAGGCCTTATAGCCCAGAGGCGAGGTACGCACTCTCGATAAAATGAACTGAAATCTTTAATCTTTACTCTCTCGAGAATTCGCGCAGCATTTCTGCGCGCAGGAGAAATTGAGAGGGAACTTTGAATTGACATTTTACCGGCAATTAGGCAATCCAAACCACGTGGCGCCCTGCCTCCAGATAACCTATAAATTTTCTGACAGGTCGCTGGCTTGCAGTAAATATGAGGAATTTTATTATCTTATGCATTTCATGAGTGAGTTTTTATGATTTCTAATATCAAAAAGTATCCTGAAGTATCACTGACGAAGAAAATTTCACTCAATCATATGATTACAACTTTTAGTATTGGGAGCCCGAAGAGATTGAAGAGAAAGTATTGGAGAAGGAATATTAATCAGAGCACTGTACCTGTAACTTCTTTATCCTTTTATATGATATAAATTTAAATATTCATCAGTTTTACATTTCACATGAACTGAATACTGCTTATTTCAGTGTATACGAAGACAAATTCACTTTAGTTTCTTATCTTCGATATTGTCAAGTCTTGATGACTGCTGACCCAATTTCCTTTTGTTTCCTGATAAGTCTCTTAATATGTATATAATACACCATATATTATATGCCCGCTTCAAAGTTGAGGAATGTTTTTAATATCTTTAATAGCTTTTGTATATGGCAAACGTTACTCTGTCATATAAATAATTTTTAGTTAATATATTTCGAATATTGAATGAAAATAACTAATTGTGAGTATATCGAAATGAAATCTATGACAGAAATAAACAAAAGAACACCAACTATTGAAAATTTTCAATTCAATACATTTTATTGAGGTAATAAACATTTTAATCTTTTGTTCCCCTCAGTCAAATCCAAAATAAAAATTGACCCTTCAGAGCATTTCTCTACGAATAAGTAAATAAACAAATTTCAGGTTATGCTCACGGAAATGATGCGCGAGTCGGAATCGGAGTAAGAAAATCCACGAAGTGCGACTACTGGTACTGGTTAGTGTTTATAATGGGATGAGTCAAACATAAAAACAAATTCATTGGATGTATGATGTATCAGCTTCCAAAATATATTCGTATAAAATGGCGTTACGTTCAAAGCACACCTCAAATATTTTTCAATTTTTATGAAACAACTTGCATAATCCCAACCTGTTCAGATTATAGATTTTATTCAATGATTTCTATAATCCGAATGATTTGATAAACCGAACGAGTCTTGACAACTTTCTGTTCAGATCATTCATACATTACTGTACTTGTTGGCCTTGAGACCTACTTTGGTAGTGTATTGGAACTGTCAGCATTTTTGTGAAATTTTGTTCTATTTCTTTTAAGCATGCCGTTTGAAAAGTCAACACAGGAACTGAGCAAAATAGAGCCTAGCCAAATCACTGTTTGTGGCATCTCTGATAATAATGAAGTATAATTTGTAACAAATATCAAGCAGACTCTTGACAGTACATTCTGTATTTCATTATGAGAATGAAGTAGCATTGTATATTCTTTGAAAAACTAGGGTGTTGTTATGACACTTCAGAAAAGTTAGTTACACCCCAAAATTATTGAATCAAAATTGTTATGTTGAGTTACAAACCAGTGTCAAAATTTTAACAATAAATGAACCTAGCAATTTCTCGTGAATTGATTAAGATAAATGAAAAAACATACCAATTTTTGTAGAAGCGTCGACGGCAATCCTCAGATAAATGTTCTGCCCAAACAGTGGCCAATGCCCTCAATCCATGAGGAGTTTCAATATAACCAACAATACCTACTACCATTATGGGAGGTGTTTCAATAATGGTGACAGCTTCAACAATTTCTTTCTTATTGATCTCTATGAAAGAAATTAGAATTTATAATATATTCCACAATTTAATATGCCCTTTTATTAGTTTCTTTGGGGTAACAAAATGTGAATCAGAAATGTATCAAAATGATTTTGACTTTAACATCATGATTCATGATAGTAATGGACTGCCATGATATTAAAAACTACTCACTTGAGCCTGGACGGTCTGCTTCCCGTACCACGTGAGTCATTCCAGCTTTATAACCCATGTATGCAGTAAGATGAACCGGTTTAGAAGAGTCATCCTTAGGAAAAGCTTTAACTTTACCACGATGTCTACTTGACCTTTTCTTGGGATAGAACCCCATAGAGCCATGACGAGGAGCACTGAATTTACGATGGGACTGAAAAAATTTAACTTCAAAAAACCAATGGAAGAAATATAAATTTGTCTTTGATTAATTTAGCTGCCGACCGCACCAGAACGATTTCTTCATGGTATTCGGTTTCAACCAAAAAATCATCTAAATCACCATATAATAAATATACAGAGCGTGTGAAAAGCCAAGTAGCTGATCTGTCCAATCTTGAAATAAGTGCTGAACAAATGAATACAATGGGGCATGATATGAAGACATTTTATACAATGCAATGGGGTATATTTGCACCAGCTAGTTTAGGTATGGTCAGGCCAAGATCTACTGTAAATAGTGAAATACTCGGAAAAGCATACATAGAGATGTGACCAAAATAATTGACCTTTCATAAAAATTAGAGGCTTAGTCTTCTGTAACAATGTTGTTGCCTGTATATACATTTACTTAGAATCTAAGATCTAAGTCTGTATGAGTTCACAGTGCAATATGTAACTCTTGATTTTTATTTACAAATTCCGAAAATATGAATCCCAAATGAAGTAATTTCTCATGAAGAACCTAAATTTGTATAAACTGAGAATAATTTGTAGAAAAATTAGATGATTTTTTCAGATTCAACATTCAACTCACCATTGTTGCTTGGTTTCTTCAGTTTGTTGGTTAGCGAGCTGAAGGAAGGCACTCGTCAGTCGTCACTCGTCAGGAGCTTGAGTTCGTCTCAAATCGTCTGTGACACTGTGCCACAGAATTTATCAAGTCAAAAAGCACGTTCGGCAATGACATCTGACTGGTCGGATTGATCTGAACCGTTCGTTTATTACATCCAGATTGAGGGGAGTACACATCTGGACAGTTCGGCAAGAAAATCTGAAATCTGATCAATCGGATGTTGATCTTTTTGCTCAGTGTATTTCGACGGAGGAAACGGATTTTTTCCACAGAACAGAAATAGAAATTAGTTTTCGGCCTTTGTGAATGGATTTTTTATCCCGCTTCGAATATTCTTCAACAGTCTGTTGAATTTTCGTGTCGTATGTTATTTGTTGTGTAGTAATAAATAAAAAAATGTTGTTTGATAAAAAAATAATGATTCAAAATATTGAATCATCTCAACCAAGGGGTAGAAATGTTGAGAACTATAAAAAAAGAATTAAAATAGTACCCAGACTACCTCTACGGACGAATAGACCTTTAAGCTCTAATTTAATATCTGGCTCGGGTAAACAGAAACAACGATCTAAATGCTCCGTAGCGTTCGTTTATTAAGGCCTCTTGCAACGACAGAGAATTCTCGCGAGAATTTTCTGTCAAATTCACTGACCGAGAATTCTCTGCCGATGCATACGATGGAACAATGGAATTCCACAGAGAATTCTACCGAAAGTAGCAAAGATATTCTACAACAAGATGGAGCATAGTGAGAGAGAAAACGTCCTCATAATAAGATAGCTATATATTGTTTATTTTAGTCAAAATGTAAACATTAACCCACACACTCCCATTGGTGAGAAATATCATGTGGAACGAAGTAATCCGAATGAGTCCGTACAATTCCGAATTCATAATAGCATCGTTGTCAAATCTACGGAAATGTCTGGAGTCTCCTTAGGTTCAAAGAGAAATACGAAATTTAATAACTGGAAGTTCAACTAAGAATTCATAAACTTATTAGCTATGGAATAAATTATGATAACTATAATTGTTATTGTATCTAGTCACGAATGTTATGACAATCATTTCTTTCAAGTACAACGAAAATTGAGAGGACGAAGTTAAGAAAAGGAAATTGGTGATATAAAATTGACAACGACGTATCATTAATCGACAGATTTCAACATGGCCGCAATCTGTTTACATTCTTAAGTGAAACAAACTTGTCGTTTCACAAGTTATTATTTTGATCCTTGGTGTAGAAACTGTATTGTACAATTACATTTTCGATTGAAATAGGAGAAAAATGGTAAATCGCTGTGTGGCTTACAGAAAAATCAGCAGTGAAGGCAGTGGGAAATCCTTGCATCCGTAAGTAAACAAATAACAAACCAAAAACAACTGTTCTCTCCATAGGCGTCGCATGGAATATTTATTTTCTTCATTAGAATTTCAACATAATTTTTTTTGCTAGAATGCCTGGGGATAATATAAGAAGAAAATAATGGACTGATAATTCAAAACTAAAAACCCTTATATCTTCAAAGTGCTGTGATCATTTTTCGGATGAAGACTCATCTTTATATCAGGAAAAAAAATTTTGAAGACTGAAGCTGTTCCTTCTAGGATTTCTTCATCATCTAAGCATTTGTAAGTGTATTGGATACTTCGAATGTTGTGTTAACAACCATTTGGATAAATATTGTTTCATCAGTATATGGATGAAAGAGAAAAGGATAATTGTTTTTTATTTCAGGTCAAGTAGCAGATCAACTGCTTCAGCTGAAAGGCCCATCGCCAGGAAACAGCAGATGCTGGTAAAGTTTCAGGATCCTTGCCACCGCCGAGTGATTCTGATCTATCTAAAACTTCAACAGCCTCAGATTTGTCCTCTACACTAACTGCTTCAGATTCTTCAAGTACATGTCAAGATATGTTGGAGGCCAATGAAACATATTCATTATTGCAAAGAAGAAAAATTTACAGTTATTTATTCAAAGCTTCAAAATTCGTTATTAGTGTATGCACTCAAGCTGAAAAAACATTTAGATATTTTCTTTCAAATGATCCAAACCTCTCGACTTCTAAATCTGAGAAGCTTATGAATAAATTGTTGTATAATTGTGTAAATAATTTGCAAAATGATGGTGTTCACTGCATTTGGGAATCATGCTTATGATGACGAGGTGCTGGGATGTCAAGAACTGCCACTTATAAAGCTTCTATCAAAAAGATACCTATTTACAATTCGTATACAGCACGAAACAAGAAAATTGAGTGATCAAGTGTGTAATAGAGTTGGAAGTATGCTTACACGCTTGATATTATATCAAAACCAATAAAAATTGTACTGATATATTATGTTATACAGAATTATTGTAAGTTAATAAACATTAAATTTTATTTCAACAAATGTTCTCATTCTATTTCAGTAAAATGTCATTTTTATCTATTGAACGTTGCAGAATATAGGTGGAATATTTTTTTTCATTTCATTTACTTTAAAAATCCATAGCAATGATTGAACGAAAAGTTTTGAAAAGTCAATTAGTGGGTTTATTGTCACGTAAACAAACATATTTCACATATTTAATATTGTCAGAAGTGACATGAAGCATCAGAAGTTTTTTTCTGGATTTGCTCTTTCTTTTTTGCTAATTTGTCAATAAAATAACTTCTTTAAATCTATGGGAGATGATCCCCCATATAAGAGGTCTGTGGAGTTTCTCGAACACCAGAATAATCATCAGACCGAAAGATCCTTCCGATCCAAGAGAGACTTCTTGAAAAGGTTTTTTTAGCAGGTGAAGTAATTTTTTCACTTCTGAGTTCTTGTTACGGATACAATTCCATCCAAATCGATGAAAAAGCTTGTTTTCAAGTACAAGAAGCTCTGTGACATGGATATCAGCATATTTTTCTGAACAAACTCAGTAATTATCCACATATACAGGGAGACAAACAGATTTTTTTCTTCAATACAATCTGATCCTTGTCGCAATTTCTCCACACGTTTGATTTAAGAAAAAAGTATGTATTGCTCTCTTTCAGAGGAATAAATATAATAGGATGATATGAAAACAACTTTTTTATACACAACAGTAACCAACTTTTCGTTTGGAACTTTCAGGTCATATTTCGAAAGAGATTCTTCATAATAATGTAAAATGGAACTTTATCTGCGAAATCAGTCGAACCAGCATATCCATTCCAGAAAATGATTTATATTTATTTGGGATATTGTATTATTTACTTAGACCATAGTCTAAGATTATTAATTACAATATTTCAGATCCACGCCACTGATTTCTGTTTACGAATCCACTCTTTGTTTGTAAACAAACAGTTGTTATTATGAGGACAAAACATTCAGTGCATCGAGTATAGGGATGCTCCATCTTGTTGTAGAATATCTTTGGAAAGTAGTATGCAACGGCAGAGAATTTTCGGTCAGTGAATTTGACAGAAAATTCTCGCGAGAATTCTCTGTCGTTGCAAGAGGCCTTTACAGAAAAATCTGACAAATCTGTACAATCTGTTATCACGTGAACGCGCTTAAAAAGCGCGTCAAAGTCCATCGCGAGAACCCAAAAATTTAATCTCTTTTAACTTTCGCTTGATCTGTGAGGAACCGACGAAAATTCTTGGTCAATGTCACGGATACTCAAACACCGGTCAGCGCCCTTTCACCCCACCACTTTTTGGCATCCATGTTGTGACGTAGAATTAGCCAACAGATACGGTGTTTACATTGTAGGGTGTACTGTTTTTGAAGTTTTCTTGGTTTTGTGGGTGAAAAACGATACTTTTTGATATTATTTCAGTTCATTAATTAGAGTAGGACTCAGAAATAAAACATTTCCAATGAGTCTTGATTGCGAAAATACAAGAAAACTGGCTAGAACTATGTATAACCTTACTTTCCAAACGTAACTTTGGGATTTTTTCTTGGAAAAACTAAAAGGATTGCTGACTTATCGTTTTCATTTTCGTAATCTGGGACCCAAACTTGGTGAGTACAAATTTTTTCACGTCTCCAACACGGTTACTTTAGTTCTAAATAAATCGATTATTATTATTCTTATATTCTCATTCTAGTCTTCTCGTTTACAGATAATCTTCCATCTGCAGGAGAAATTTATTGGAAAATTGAATACGAACAGCTGCTAGAAAAAATAGCAGCAACAGAAAGAAATTGAGATTCTTAGGCAGCTATTTCAATTAGTAAAACTTGAGACGAGCAGATAGCTCGAACAAATATCAAACAATATCTCATACACATGCTATATCGATGTTAAAAATTTAATGCTCATTTAAAATAAAACATTTTTACAGATTTGTTTTTATTTAGGTAAGATAAAATTTACCAAATCAGAACTTAATAACCAAGTTGTCATATTTTCAATGTACCATCTTCCAACATAAAAAAATATTGCTGGTATTTATTTGCTCGTATAAGAGTACCTACAGCCCTTCTGAACTAATTTTGTTAATAAATGCAAACTACTTTTAGCAGAATTTCGTTCTTGAATCAATGAATTTAGATTTACAATATTAGGTTTGGAGTTTTCTGTTATTCTATTTGCTTGGATTAGAGTACCTTAGCACCTACCTAGCTCATTCATGGACCTAATTACTTGTTTGAGTATCCGTGGGTCAATGTACCGATGTCATCAGGAAACATGCGCCGTAAATTCGAATAATAACAAACCGAAGAAACCCGAAAGCAGTCCACGATCACCTCCGGTTGATACGGTTCATGAAAACATCGGGTGATTTGAACGAACAATAAGCGCGTTCGGCAATAGCATCCGAGAGCGGACGGATTTTTTAGTCACGTGATAACAGATTGTACAGATTTGTCAGATTTTTCTGTAATAAACGAACGCTACGGAGCATTTTGATCGATTTTTCTGTTTGACGTATGTAACGCCTTACCCGAGCCAGATATTAAATTAGAGCTTGAAGGTCTATTCGTCCGTAGAGGTAGTCTGGGTACTATTTTAATTCTTTTGTTATAGTTCTCAACATTTCTATCCCTTGGTTGAGATGATTCAATATTTTGAATCATTATTTTTTTATCAAACAACATTTTTTCATTTATTACTACACAACAAATAACATAAGACACGAAAATTCAACAGACTGTTCAAGAATATTCGAAGCGGGATAAAAAATCCATTCACAAAGGCCGAAAAGTAATTTCTGTTACTGTTCTGTGGAAAAAAATCCGATTCCTCCGTCGAAATACACCGAGCAAAAAGATCTACATCCGATTGATCAGATTTTCTTGCCGAACGGTCCAGATGTGTACTCCCCTCAATCTGGATGTAATAAACGAACGGTTCAGATCAATCCGACCAGTCAGATGTCATTGCCGAACGCGCTTCATGTCCCGTAAATATTGGCGATTCCAACCACCGATGAGGGCGCTGCTGACTGTAAACAAACAATGCGGAATTCCAGTAATCTCTTTTGAAGCTACGTTGTTTTGATATGTAAAACAGATTATTTTGAGTGATTTTCTTAGTTCTCGTGATGATTTTGTGCATAATTTCAGTGAATTAATGTATTATTGACAGCACAGTGTCGAGTTTATAAAATTTTGTTATACAATTTGGCTTTTTTCCCTTCTAATTGGATCGACAATTCACGAGGTATACGATGGAAATTATGTAAATAAATTATTGTTTTGAATGTTCTTTATTTTCATGGAAATATACTACAAAATAGCAACACAAAAAGATTCACATCTGCCTAAACTATGATCAGAATGTGAATATGTTCTGATGCAACATGACAAACATGAAGATCTGTATGGTATATCCTCATAATTAAGTATCACTTGAATATTCCCAAAATGTTAAGCGGTAAATTCATCAATTCAACCTCAGAACTTGGCCACTGAATACAACCTTCCAAAATATTTGCTAAATACTTAATATATTCACTAAAAATATTGTTCGCAGTTGTTCGAGAAACAACGAAAATCTTTTCAGCAAGTTTTCTCCATCTATAGTTTATCCATGCTTTTCTTCAGTCCAATTTTTCCAATTTAGCGAAGGCATTAGTGATAAATAGTATCAAGGCATCTTTCTCAGGAAATTTATGAAAACGTATAGACTGGTGTTTATTTTTCCTTGAAGAACAATTGAAACCACAACAGTTGAATACAGTTTTTCTTCAGCACTAGAACTAAGCTTACTCATTGTTCTATAATCAATGCACTGGCCTGAAATTAAACATAACATTAGCATTAAAACATGAACCCCTTCGCTCAGATACTTCACCTTATTTTTTTAATTCTTACAGAATAATAAAGGCACAGCTCAGTACCGTGAATTACGATGATCAATTTCGTAACACTCTTATTGATAATTGTGGTATCAACCTTTCACATCAGTTAAAACTGCACCAGAAAATCAAACTCAAACAAGACGTCTGGTAACCTAAAACATGATAACTTTGTGAATAATATTTTAAATGAATAACACTGATATAAATACCTTCTCAACAATTTTTATTTAAGTACTAATTAATCTGTTCAGAACACTATAAAAACTTTGAAATATCACTCAAGAATACCAAGATATGAAACAAAATATTATTGCTCAAAAGCACGCGAAACATAGAAGATCTCAACGGATTACTTGTTCCATAGTTTGGCGTTTTTGCCGAAAGAGGGCGCTTTGATCTTTGGATTCGCCAATTCGGTTTCCATCTACCAACCGAACATATTTCATTTACGGAACGGCTTGACAGTCACCAACCATAGATTCTCATGATCCAACCGAACTTGGTTGATATATAGTGCGTTCCACTTGGCGATCACAACGATCAATACGCTCCTTTGGCCGTTCCACATGGCGACTACGGTCGTTGTGGACGCGGCGAATACGTCACTCATGACGTCATTGTTTTCGCCCACGCCAAGCTCACAACGACCGATCCCAAGACTTGGGTCTTTGCGGTCGTTCGAGGAGTGGGGATGATAATTTGGTCACGGCCTGCTAAAGACTGATGTAGTAGGCCAATGCCAATCTAGCCCGTTCTACTTGAATGTTTGATTGCAACGATCAGAGCATGTGGAACAGGATAAACAGCGCTCCTTTGGCCGTTCCACATGGCGACTACGGTCGTTGTGGACGCGGCGAATACGTCACTCATGACGTCATTGTTTTCGCCCACGCCAAGTTCACAACGACCCATCCCAAGACTTGGGTCTTTGCGGTCGTTCGAGGAGTGGGGATGATAATTTGGTCACGGCACGCACTATATTAGTGCGTTCCACTTGGCGCTCACAATGCTCACGCTCACGGCCGCTGTTTATCCCATTCCACATGCTCGCGATCGTTGCAATCAAATATTCAAGTGGAACGGGCTAGATTGGCATTGGCCTACTACATCAGTCTTTAGCAGGCCGTGACCAAATTATCATCCCCACTCCTCGAACGACCGCAAAGACCCAAGTCTTGGGATGGGTCGTTGTGAGCTTCGCGTGGGCGAAAACAATGACGTTATGAGTGACGTATTCGCCGCGTCCACAACGACCGTAGTCGCCATGTGGAACGGCCAAAGGAGCGTTTTGATCGTTGTGATCGCCAAGTGGAACGCACTATACTAGTACGTTCCACTTGGCGATCACAATGCTCACGCTCACGACCGCTGTTTATCCCGTTCCACATGCTCGCGATCGTTGCAATCAAACATTCAAGTGGAACGGGCTAGATTGGCATTGGCCTACTACATCAGTCTTTAGCAGGCCGTGACCAAATTATCATCCCCACTCCTCGAACGACCGCAAAGACCCAAGTCTTGGGATGGGTCGTTGTGAGCTTGGCGTGGGCGAAAACAATGACGTCATGAGTGACGTATTCGCCGCGTCCACAACGACCGTAGTCGCCATGTGGAACGGCCAAAGGAGCGTTTTGATCGTTGTGATCGCCAAGTGGAACGCACTATATATCAACCAAGTTCGGTTGGTTCATGAGAATCTATGTATATATATATATATATTTGATGTATTTTAAGAGTCACAATATTATTTATATAGGTAGGTAGGTTAAGGATGTATTTCGACTCGCTACTTAATACTAAGTAGCGAGTCGAAATACATCCTTAACCTACCTACCTATATATATATATATATATATGTTCTGTGATACTAACGAATAAACCAACCCACTCAGGTTATTTCATTTCCTGCCGCTGGGTGGCTAGGAGATGAACCTGAATGAGCCAATCAAACCTGTTTAATTTCCGGACCGCATCCTAGGTCCCTTGTTCTGTGTTTACAATTTGATTTGACAGATGTTCTGTGATTTGACATATCAGTCATGCGCACGAAGGTTTGAAATTTGAAAGCAAAGCTACGCGACGCCATTTGCAATTTTACGCGTGGTTGTTTGGAAGCTGCCCTTAGCGGTTTTTGGTTCTGTACTTTTGCAATCGGATTTGATAAACATTTTTATGTTCGAGTAATAGTTTCAAAACACCAAGATGAGTCCTACTATAGACCCAAGTAAATTGAAAGTGACTGAGTTGAGAGAAGAATTGCAAGCCCGTGGTTTAGATACTAAAGGAAACAAGCCGGTACTCGTTAAGCGTCTCAAAAAAGCTTTGGAAGAAGAGCTTAATAGGGGTAACATTGCTTGAGCATTCCTCACTATTTGGCCTTTTCTGTTATTCCTTTGATTATACATGAACATACATCACCACAAGTTATAGTATGTTTATTTGTGATCATGCATAAAATTTCATATTTACGGTACATTCCAGAGTTACCAGATACTTCAATAGCTGATACATCTACTGAAGATCTCGACTGTTCTCAGTCTGAAGAAGCAAAGAATGAAAATGAAGTTGAACCTGAGTCAGAGCCGGAAACCAAATTGGTATCAGGTCAAAAAGAAGACGAAACATCACAGGAGAATGTGAGAAAATTTATAGTTATTGAATCTGGTTTTATTAATTTTTGTTCAATATTTACCTTTTTTTTTATCATTGCTCAGATAGAAGATGCTGTTGGCTCCAACGATAATGTAGAAACTTCTGTAAACACTGAAAACACAATTGAAGAGGTGAGTTGCATCCCTAATATATGATATAAAACAATATTCACTTCTCGATTCTTAGGCTGATGCACCCAAATGTGATTCTGATGAAATCAAAGAGGAGATGAAGGAAAAGCAAGAGAATGCAGAAGTTTCTACAGATAATAATGATGTTGAAATGAAAGAAGTTCCTGTTGAGACTGAAGAGGGTCAAAAAGGAGAAAAGAGGAAGTGTACTGATGAATTATCTGAACAACCTCAAAAGAAAAAGGTGTTCAAAATAATTGAGGATGAACCAGAATTAGATTCTAGTAAAGTCATTCTTAGTTGGTGTAAGTCAATAATACTAAATGAGCAGAATCCATTCAACAACTGATAGATTTTTTTCAGATGATTCTGATCTTCATTTAATGGTGGACAAGGAGTCATTCTTATCTGCTAAGCCCATTCATGAAGGCTTATTTGGATATGCATGGGCAGGGGTTAGAGCTACTCATGGAATTAGCTCAGGAAAGGTAAATCCCAAGTACCTAATAATTCAGAAGTTTTGATCAATGTACATTTCATTTGCATATGTATAACACTGTTTTCTCCAGGTGTGTTATGAAGTAAAACTCTTGGAGGAAATGAAATGGGAAGATTTTACAAATCAGAGGAGAGAAAGACAAGAAAAAGCAAGAGAGAGGCGTGAGAAAGAAAAGCAGAAACAGAAAAGTCAATCAAACAAACAAGAAAAGAATGATTCTGATGTGAAGGAGGATGATGATAAATCGAAGAATGACACAATGGAGGTGTCTGAAGAGAACATGAAAGAGGTTGATAACACTGCTATTGTTGGAGAAAATGAAACAAATACTAGAGATGAAACTAAAATGGATGCAGAAGAAGCAGAAATACCCCCTGCAAGTGAAGAAGATAAAAGCCAGAAATCCTCTGAATCTAAAGGAATAGAAACTAAGGAGTCTACAGGAGGTGAAACTACAAAATCCAAAGGAGACGAAACTAAGGAACCTTCTCAGAATGAAGGACAATCCCAATTACAAAAAGAAGAACAATCTGAATCGCAAAACGAGGAACAATCTGTATCCAACCAAAATGAAGAAAAGAAGGAGGATGATGAATGTAAGAAGTCCGAGGAGGAACAATCTGTTGATCCTCCCAAGCCCATTCTAACTCATATATTCAGGACGGGTTGGTCTACTGAAAACACTAGTTTGCAACTGGGAGAAGATAATTTTTCATATGGTTATGAATCCACTGGCAAATTTGTTTCTCAAAAGGAATTCAGTGATTTTTCAGTGACTTATAAGTTGGGGGATGTAGTTGGTGCCTATTTGGTAAGTCTCTTCAATTTATTTATTTATTGATTCAAATCTAGCATTGCATTTGAATTTGAGAGAGAGAGAGAGAGAGAGAGAGAGAAAATAACTTTATTGATGCTATATCAAATGGCTAACGACTGAAGTCTTCCTGCCAGTTATTTATATTATGTGTACATTATATCCAAAAAATAATTTAAAGTGGGAGTGCTGGTAGTTTTGCCCCTTGAGTGGTTTCTCCCTCAACTGGAAATTCATACATTGTGAGAAATGTAGAGGTTGATAATAATAAGTAGATATATTTCAGAGAATGTTACAATGTCATACATATGTTAATTTGATAAATCTAAATGAAACAACGTAATAAAAAAACCAATGAGAATATAAATCAACTCTAAAATATTATGTCTTATCCACACACATAGGGCGCATTCAGCAGAGGGAACAGTTACGGAACAGTTACCAAATTTCTATGATCATTCTGCTGAACGCTTGCGCTACCTGTCAAAGTGATCGGGAGCGGTCGCCATTTTAAGTATCATAACTTATTTGCGCTCACTTTTGGTAGCGGCTTCATCGGTGACAGTTATAGGTTAGTCAGGTCCAAAAATCCAAATATCTGACAGCTGTCAGAAAAAATGCATCCAGCAGATTTGCGCTACCGATACCTATCGGTAGCTTAAACCGGTGGTAGCGGGTTTTTCTGCTGAATGCGCCCATAGTAATCTTCTATGGAATAGGGTTCCAAATCAGTCAACAATTATTTAATCTTTCTCTTGAATACTTTCATGCTTGTGCATCTTTTTAGGATTTCAGTCAGCTCATTAAACCGTCTTATTCCTGCATAGGAAGGATGATTCTCCATTTGCTAAGTCTGAATATTCTGCTCGGCGCACACTTCTTGCTCTCAGCCAGTCTTTTATTATGCTCTCTTCGCTCATTTCACTCTGCATCGTGATCTTTTATTATCAGAGCGAGCGAGAAGATCAGATATATTCGCTCCCGCTCAGAAGCGAGAGCTCTTCCAAATGTCATTTTATTTCTATCCAAATATGAAAAGAGCACGGATATCCGTGCGCAAAGAGTAGATTTTGGGGAGTTTATTAGGTTATTTCTAACGTATTTTCGCGACTTCAAAAAATGGAAGACACAAACTTGAGGGAAAAATAATATCAATGATGAGGATACGGAAAATTCAAGCCGTACGTCCACTTTCCAAAAGAAGAGGACAATTAAACAAAACTCCATAAAGAAAAAATGGCCAAAATTGACCTATTGAACAGGACCAGATATCTGTGATAAAAGATAAAAAAGACACTTAATAAAAGAATTTGTGCCAAACTTGACAATTCTCATGTTATTTACCTATGTTGAGATTCAAGTATTATTTTACGAATTCTTTGACAGGCTTTTGCTCTATGAGCGTTCTTTTGTTATTTTCGCTCCACAATAAATGTGACGACGTCACAAATACTCTTGCTCGCTCCGTATATTATATTTTCAGACTAAGCAATTGTAGTGTATTGGATAACTCAAATTAAACTTCCGAGTAGCATAGTTATGCGTAGAACTGCACTGCTCATAATGTCCAAGTTTTTGAACATGAAAATGAGCAACTCTTGAATGTAGAGAGCATAAACAGTGAGAATAGGGTTCCTCCTGAATACTCCTCTGCAGGATTGACGGTAATCCAGACCAAACACAATTCTGATAACACTCTTCTGAACACGAAATAATATCTCCAGAGTTTCCGAGTTCACACCATAGAATATCGCACCGAATCTCAATAAGCTCTTAAAGTTGGCGAAATAGAAAATTTTCAGTGAACTCCTATCCAGGTATTGACTTATTATTCTCAAGCTGTTGGAGACAGAGTTTAACTTCTTTCCCAAACGGATTGCACATTCTGTGAAATGAAGCTGACTGAGAGCCAATCCTTATTCTCCACTTTGAAAAGATTGTCTCTGTCCAAGAAAGCGAAATCTCCTAACCTGAACACCATGAGGCCACATTTCTGGTCTTTGTAATTCTTCCATTAATGAAAAATCCGCCGCGACTTTGAAGGCAATACTAGCAGCATTCGTTCTTTTTGGTTACATTTCGACCTAAGTCTACTCTTCTCACATACAGCCATGCTTTCCTCTCAGCACTAGTGAGACTAACATTCTCTGGTAAACTTGTGACGTCGCTGTTTCCTTCAATCACGTTCTGCTTTTTCGTTTTCCTTTCTTTTGATTCAGCTGTTGTCCAAACTTCGTGTTGAGTATGTTCACTCAAGAGCCTTTCTTTGTGTGATGGTTTTCTGTGAATTTGTTGGGCTAACTCCTTTCAGCCGTTTATTATTATCTTTGGAATTGGGCCTATGTTCCATTCACTTTTATGAAGTATCCCAGTTGGCCATGATTTAGGTTTATCAAGTTCTTTTTTTACTTAAAAAGCACAACACGACATCACAGAGGAAAAACAATGGTGGGATAAATGGAATAACGCTTATAACTTTTTTGACATTCTATTGAACATAGGTAATTTCCTCCTTATGTTATTTTGGCTGATTTCCTTTTTTCTCTAGGCAACTCAAATGGAAATGGCCAAAACATTTTATGCAAACAGCATGACTGCTCCCTTTCTTCTTGTAGGACATGATCCCCATTTTTCATTATTAATACTTGCGGGCTCCGAAACCGTATGAACCGGGCGTATTCGATTTCCCTCGGCACACTGCATAAAACTCCATAGTGAGTTGTTGCTAGATTCCGTATGGGAAAAATGAATGTACCTAGAGATCTAGTTTTTGAAAGAACCTCCGCGTTGACATTTGCCCGCTAGGTGGAACACTGTACATAACTGTACTCAATTGTTCCTGCTAGGGAGTAAAATAAGTTCTGCCGTTTCAGTTGGTTGCCAGCGCAGCATAAGGCTATATGGCACTGATGACGGTTAATAAGCCAGAAACCGGTATGTCATTGTCTTCCTGTGGTGGTGCCACCTGGTGGTGTAATTCAGAAACTAGATCTCTACTAGTCCATTTCTCACACTTATTTAGTTTGTCCTAACTTAAGGACATGATCCTCATTTTTCATAGTAAGAAAAGTTCTTTAGATATATGATCACAGCGGTGTATTAGTGGTTCCATAATATTCCAGTTGTTTTGTTTCTTGATGAATTTCATGCCCAGCCTATGCAGTCCAGTTGGGTTGTCTCATGTAAAAGAGTGCTGGAAGGGTTGTGTAAGGGATTTTTCGGATGTCTTACTAAGGCAAGTCCTTTCTGCTATTTCCAGGTTACTAAGTGAGGTTGTCGTTGCATAAGAGAATATAACTTGGCCATAATACAATAGTGGTGCACTGGCTGTTTTGATGTTGATTCCTAGGTTTTTGAATTTAAGTGACCTGCTTGTGTGATGGCCGTTTTTTTCTGTTTCTTTATATGGCGTTTGAAACTAAGTTTTTTATCAACATGCATTCCCAAATACTTGCACCTAGTTGCTGGTCTAATTGTGTCATTGCCAATTTTTATATTTGGGGATAAGTGTTGTGCTGTGGGAAATTAGTGATGTTTCATCAGCCTATTGTAGGGGGCATGCTTCCTTTTCTATGTCGGATAGTTGTGGCTATATATGTCACAGCAGTACAGGTTGTACAGTACTGGGGAGATAGGTGAGCCCTGTGGAAGGCCTTGGAGTGGTATGAATGGTTTTGATAGTTCATACCTTACACGTACTTGGTTGGTTCTATTGCATAAAAATTGGTCATTGATTTTGAGAAGTTGGATGGGGCAGTGTAGTTGGAAAAGTTTATATATCTGACCAGCATGCCAGACGCTGTCAAATGCTTTTTGTGTGGACAGGGCTGTCAATTTGTTCCCCACTTTTTTATGCGCTGTATGTTTGTTAGCAGCTGGAAAGTAGAAGTTTTACTCTTGAATCCGAACTGGTATTTAGGAATACATTTTACTAGACCTATGTTAATCCTTTCAGTCGTAATTTTTATAGAATTTTCACCTTATACTGAGGGCAGAAAGGTGGGACGGTAGTTGTCTAATATATGTGCTGTAATAATCTGTTTTTGCTTTCGGGATAGTGATAATTATTCCTTTCATCCACTCTTCAGGGAAATGGGAGTTTTTCAAGCAGAAATTGTATATTTTTATAATGGTTTGGTGAATTGATAGATCGAATCTTCTGAACAGTTTTCTGGGAATATTATCATGGCCAGGTGAGTTGTTCTTTCCATGGTATGGTATAGAGCCCTAAAGTATTCCTCTTCTGTAATGGTTGGAATATTCTCACTTGGCATTATCTTTGAGAAACTATTTTTATGCCAGTTTTCCACTTTCTTGTTGTGATCTCCATCATACTCTTTGTTCATGGACTTCTTGCATAGCTTCTTGTAATGTTCAGCATAAGCATCAGTAATATCTTTGTCATTGGTCAGAGTTCAGAACCTTTCAGTATATTCTTAAAGTAATTATTAGTTTATAAAATCATAAATGAATGTATAAAAATAAAAACAAACATTATATCAGTTTTTGGTAAATGTTATTTTCTTTCAGAATGTATCAAGTGATACTGTAGAAATGAGATTCACTGTAAATGGTGAACTACAACCAGAAGTTAAATCAGTACCTCGCTCTGAATTTCCACAAGAAAATTTGGTACTCTTTCCTCATGTTCTCTCAAGAAACTTTAGTTTTGAATTGAACTTTGGATCTAAAGAACCTTGGTTCCCTTGTCCTGAAGGTTTGGAGGATTATTCTTTCATTCAGTGTGTGGAAGATAAAGTTCAGGGGCCTGTAAGACCGGAAAAAAGGGAAGAATGTGAGGTAAGTGAGCATCATGTTTGTTTTATTAATATATGCATAGTTCTTTTGTTACATTATTTGCTGAAAATAAGAAGTAAGCAATAAAAGTCAACTTATTTTCAAAATTTCGTGTAGAGTTTGTTTATGGGCACGCTCAGAAATATATTTTCTAATTTTTTCATTCGGACTTGCTACGTAAATTACTATTTCGGCAACTGTGTAGAAAAACAAATCAATGAGACGATATATTTCTTTATTTCTTCATTGTACATTTTAATTCTTATTTTAATTAAACAGAACAGAACATACTACATATTAACATAAACATTCTAATTCTTATTTATATTGATATTTATATTGAAATTCTAGCAATTGCTAATATTGAAGGGATTAAATTTGCTTGAAATGCTTGGTATATTTGAATTCCTTTTGTTGAATCCAGAACAAGAAGGCAAAGTTCCCGTTTCACATTGATTGCTTTCTTCTGATGATTTTTGAATGGTTGCGGCAATTTTAATTTTGTTTGGAAGTGAATTGTCTATATATCCTTCAGCCACATTGGTAGACTTCCAGCCACCATGCCTCTTCAAATTTGTGATGTTTCCACCATTATCAGCAAATAACGTCGCCGAAGTTGCTATGGTCTGTGTAATTTTTAGGATTGGGTAAACATAAAAATTCGGTAATTTTCTAGTCCCTCGATTTTTGATGTTTTAATTTTTTTTCGCTGAAAACAAGTGATTCAGTATATTCAGTAAACTAAAATGGTACTTTTCAACATTGAGTACATGCTCCACAGAGTAGAGGATTTGACAGTTTCAGATTTATGCGCCGAATAAGCCAAAATTACATCCTGTGTTTCGCATTGCTTCATATCCATTGTTTTCCTGAACAAATCATAAATTTTTCGTACCTGGATTTCGACTTCTCAGGTAATAATTGTGATGTAGCAGCAGCTGCTATATTGGAAATTTCCCAATGCACTATCGCTGCTGCTTTCCATATTTTATAGCGAATTGCCAGAAAAAACATACAAACTTTTGTCAAATAATAGGGATGTTGACACATATTACAAAATCATATAAATTGAGGTTTTCCACATCGAAGGTAGTTTTTGCAATACTAAAAAATATTTTAGTGATCTAATTACTCTCATTAAATTAAATAAAGTCGATTTAAATCTTGTTATATATTACCGATTATCACGTGACTGCAAACGTCGATCAGAATACGTGACGTCACTATTCCGTAAACAAGCTAACCTATAACCTAACTGTAGCCTATGTGTCGTTACGAATACGAACTTACGAAGAACAGAAGAGAGTAAAACGTATCACCAGCGAACTATTTCACGATTATTTGTTATTACGAAAACGATATTCTACAATTTTGAACATAATGGAGACAAAGGCAGTTTGCTCTGACAAAAGGCGAAGCCTGTTCAAGGTATAGTGACGTAATCATAATCACGCGACAGTATGAAGCGTTTCAGCGGGAATTTTGAAAACTTTTTTATTTGGGCATTTTTTTATTGGTATTTGCTATATTTTTTCCATGAAAATATCTTTTCGTGTTTGTATAGCTTCTCTACAAATTAAAACCATTTCCAAAAAATAGTCAACATTCCTATTTCATATGAACTGTCAGCCATTATTTCATACATAGATGTATAGAATACCTGGTGTAACGACTCCTAACTAAAAATCGTGACCAAAATTTGTAGATCAAAACGGCAATCTATTAGTCCATTCACTTTTATAAAGTATCGCGGTTAGCCTCGCTTCAGGTCTATCAAGTTCTTTCACTTGAAAGTTAAAAGTGACGCAGGTTGGCACTCGTGAAAATCAAGCGACATTGCCAAGTCTACTTTCTATTTACCCTTTTTTAAATTTGTAAATGGAGTTAGTTCTTCTAAGGTTTAACTGTGACGCAGGTTTCGTAGAACTACTACATTTTCATACTGGAGAGTTGTGCAAAATGGTATTTAGATGTCTTCTGTAGGTTATTTCTTGAGCATTTTGAAAAATGGGGAATTCCGTTCGTTTTACTGGGTTATTCGAGTACTTTTATTCTTTTTCTGAATGAACTATCACAAAGTAACGGACTATTCTGTCCATTATTCTTCAGTTAAATTTCAACACTCGATTCTTGATTTCCGTACAAAAAAATATCATACATAACTGAATCTTCCAATCATGTTCATGTACGTGAAATATTTCCAGTATTAACAGAGAAAAAGTTTCTTCAGCATTCGCCAGGCCTTCGAAATTATTGAATTCACATAATATTTTCTCAAATTCATTATTTTCTCAAAGTAAATTAACATTTTGATAAATGTCGCAGAAACGATAACGTTGCGGGCGTATCTAACAGAGGAATGACCATAACCTAACATTTTCAAAATATACGCGGAAAAATGTGTCAGAATTCCATGGCAAACCGCGATACTTTATAAAAGTGATTGGAGTATAGATTTCAGTACGGGTGCTACTTCCGAAATAATCCGCAATATTTATCGGTCGAGGCGCTACTGCGGCAACGAAAAATAGCGCGACACTTTTCGGGAGAAATGAAAAGCAGGACAAATTTTCAGATTTTCGATCGACAAGAAAGTATTAAACAAAATGTTATCAGTGCCAACACCAGGTATTCTATGCATCTATTTTCATACCTACCAAGATATTTATATTAACAATGACAACAACGAAGTGAAGGCATTTCCCGGCGTAGTCCAAAAAGTACGTACTTCCCGGACTGGTCCCGGAAATGCTACTTTCTCAAAGAAAAATCTTCCGGGAAGTGGGTACATCCCGGACTGTTGCCGAAAAAAGAAGTTTTTTTGTGCTTTTTGAATTTCGCAGCTACTTGCGGGTTTTTTGAAAAATAATATATAGTTTATTGTATCAATCCAAGCTTTCGGTCATCATTGTGGCCATCTTCAGGTAGAACAATTCGAGATGGTGAAAATTTATCCAATGCTCCTGGGAATGGAACGGCAATGTTAAACATACAATTTTATTAATTTTAATCTTAAAATACACGTCGTTAAAAAGTATTGATACAATAAAGAGATTGATCTTATTGCATTTGTGATTACCACACCCGATATCCCAAAAACATCAAGAATAATTTTTCCTAATATATACAGGGTTATCATAATAATCTGTAATTTTCATCGAAATCGCACTTCCGGTTATACCGGAAGTAGTGACCATCAGCTTTGGTATTTCGAATGGAACTACCTATTTTTCTAAACAGAAATGGATTCCTTCTTGAATTTTACACATTTTTTATCTGAAACATTTTTACGTTGTTGTCATGGTTACGAAGATATAAGGACTTCTATGAGAAAATGGGCAGTTTCTGAGGTCCGCGAAACGTATCATAGCATGCATGCTATCCATAATAAAGAAACAGATGAAGGATCTTACGAAAATTCAATAATTTTTCTTCCTATTGCATGGTTTTCGAATCATGTTGTTCTATTGGAACTGTCGCAATAAATTCATATTTCTGAGAAATTCAAACAATAACTTCATTTTTTCAAATGGCATGCCCATATTTTTTGTACAAAAAACAATTGAAGATGGACATAAGGAACTCTTGGAAAAATGTTTGAAATTAATTTTTCTGTACAAATAATATGGGCATGCCATTTGAACGTAAAAATGAACCTTCGAGATTCATATGCTAACGGAAAATAAATAATTGCTGTAAGATGGATCAACATGCATTTCCAGAAGCACCTGTTGATATAAATGGTTTTGAAAAGTATGGGTATTGTAGAAATTATGGGCTGATTAGTTTGTTTGGTTCAATAATTCGAAAGCATTTTGAGTTTCTACTGATCCAGTGATTTATGTAATGTGACATTTTGATTGATCTAGTAGTAGATAGTGGATATAACAAAATTTACAAATATTGGTATTTCCAGAGCTGGTCTTATGGTTGGCATATATGTATGTATTCCGATAAATTGTTTTGAAACTGCCTGATAACATTAGGATGAGCCCTTTCTATGTATTGCTTGTACTACAGTTTCAACCGTGTAATTTTAAGCGACTTCATTAGGTAATCCTTGGTTTATGAAAGCCCTTTGCAGCTCTTCTTTCTTCTATGTTTTCAACAATAATTGAAATTGTCGAATGACCAACCCCAAATTCCTTTGCGAGAGATGAGGTATCGATTCTCCAGTCTGGCTATAATTACACCTTTCTCTTCAATGGTTAATGCCTTACGACGCGACGTTGCGATGTCATTATCAGTGCAAATCTCTGGACTCGTCTTAATTGTATCATTTCGACTGAGAAACAGGAAAAAAGTAGTCATGCGTCTGAAATACATCAAACATATGATAGGGGAAGAAAACTATCGAGAGGTCACTATACAGAGTGTCCCAAGTTCGAGTGTCTATTAGACGCAAATAGTTTTCATAATATCGAAAAAAAATATTCATAGTCAGTATTATGTTTATTTTTCTTATTCTGAACATCCCGAGTGCAAGCTGTCCTCACAAAGTGGAAGTAGAAGAATGTGGAAAGGTATCTTTTGAATTTCATGAATATCATCACAGGGTGTTTCAAACCTTGTGTCGAAAATTGTGATCGAAAATTGGCCATAACTTATGTTTTTCAAATTAGAACCCTATTTTTTTATGATTGCGTTGGATTCTGCAAAGGAAAATAATGATAGCACTCTCAGATGCTCGTGCTCCTAAATTCAGTAATTTCCGAGTTATTTGAGCTTTTCTGGATTTATGTTGTACGTAGAGTCAAATTCAGCTTATCTTTTTCATGAGAATATTCTGTGATCATAGAAGATGAATTATCCCATTCACAAGTGACAGGCCTAGTTTTAGGTTTGATCTAAGATGTCTAGAAAAATGGTGTAGGCACTGATTAGATTTTGTTTCGACCAAATTCGGATGATCAGCAAAGTTTCGTTCTTTCCACTTCAGGTGGCGCTATTCACAAATTATGACTGATTTTTATCAGTTATTTCAAATATTTGAGTTTATTCCGGCGAACGTGTCATGTTAATAGTCGATAATTTTGTCAAGCAATAATGTGTGTTTGTATTCTTGACATCCTGAAGTATATAGACCAGTCCAACGATCTGTCACGATCAGCTGTTCAAGTGACTGCTGGGAGCAAACAAACAACAAACCGATTGTTTACTGTGTGTTTTCACCCAATTGCTTCATTTTTGTCGTTTGAAAGCATGCTACTACTTTGTTGTGTGGTCAGTTGGGGAAGTAGAAGTACCTATTGGCATTGTGAAATTCTATAAAATTTCTATTTGTTATTTATTTGCTCCCAGCAGCCATCTTGAAAAGGTCATCAGCTGTTTTGTTGGACTGGTCTATTAGTTCTGAGGAAAAAGAAAACTTTCATTATAAAAAGATGCCATTCTGTGGCAGATCAGCTATTGATACATCAATCAAATCGACAACGGAAAATATACAGGTTGTCCCAAGTTCGAGTGCCTATTAGACGTTTCTGGAGAACTGGACATAATTGAAATCTGAAAATTGGGGTTCAGATTCGATGAATATTCTGTGATCATAGAAGATAAATGATCCCATTAATAATTCACAAGTGACAGGTCTAATTATTAGTTGTTACTATGGTTTCATAAGGATATTCATCGAATCTGTTTAGATTCGATGTTCGTACAACATGAATCCAGAAAAGCTCAAATAACACGGGAATTACTGAATTTAGGAGCAAGAGCACCTGAGAATGCTATCATTAGTCGATTTCAAGCGGATAACCTGGTCCTAAGTGGTAATTACCAAAGATAACCAAATTCATTCAAGCGCCTTTTGTCCTTGTTGGTTATAATCATGTGACGTCATGAATTACCCCCTCAACGTCATCGTTTGGACCGCAGATAACCGTACTTGAGAGCTGGGTTAAGATTCTGGTCATAAGAAGTGAGGTTAAATAGGATTGATCTTCGCGCGATTCCTGAAGGGCTATAACCAAGGGCAGGACCAGAGATAACCGGGGTTATGACTGGTTATCCGCTTGAAATCGATTATTATTTTTCCTTGCAGAATCCAAGACCAACGCAATCATAAAAAAATGGGGTTCTAATTTGAAAAACAGAAGTTATGGCCAATTTTCGATCACAGTTATCGACACAAAATTTGAAACACCTTGTGTTGATATTTATGAAATTCAAAAGATGCATGACCTTTCCACATTCTTCTACTTTGACGTTGTGAGAACGGTTCACGCTCGGGATGTTCAGAATGAGAAAAATGAACATAATACTGACGAAGAATATTAAACTCTTTTCAGTTTCAACAGAAATGCATTCAGTTTTGAATACTCAATCATATCAGAAAGTAAACAATGGAAAAAAAATGTTTTTAGCAAATTTATTTTCACTCTCTGTATAACCGGAAGTGCTCAGGCTCCAAAAATATTTTAGGTTTGTAGAGAATTTCGAACAATATTATAATCCCAATTTTCAGATTTCAAATATGTCCAATTATCCAGAAACGTCTAATAGGCACTCGAAGGTGGGACACCCTGTATACAGACATAATATCTTCAAATTGAGTCATAATCAACGACATGTCAATATAAGCGAAGTCATTATATCCAAACACTGTTATGTGGATCTTTATGTGGAAACCAAACTTCACACTGTAATAATGTGTCATATTAAGCGGTTGGTCAATATAGCCGGCCACATTAAACGAATTCTGCTTTACTTGTGGGAACTCATTGAATAATAAAGCAATCTTGCTTGCATTCTCATCATTTTTGAAAAAAAAAAACACTGATATGAGTGATTGTCAGAATGTTAATAACTTCATGTATTCTGAGAACTGTGATATGTACTCAGTAGATGAGGGTGAGATGAAAACTTCGCCAGTTCTGCGATTCGATTTGATACTTTTGAAGTCAATGCCATATTTGAAATAAATAGTATAGTGATTTTGTAAAATCTTCTGCCTATTATTGCCATTATATATCGCATATACATGTATATGTATGTTATTCAATATTCATTTCAGGTTATAATGATGTGTGGTTTACCAGGATCTGGAAAAACCCATTGGGTGAATGACTATTTAAAAACTAACAATGATAAACAAACAAATGTTATTGGAGCAACTCATTTGTTAGAAAGGATGACAGTAAGTAATTCATTTGTAGGTTCTTGAATGAAAGACGTTGTTTTTTTCGATAATTTAAAATTTTCCTATTCCAATGTGCGAAAATGAAATTGAAAATCTTCAATCAGGTACATGGACAGCCTTTGAAATCCACATATAATGGGCATTGGACTATTTTGATGGAAAAATTGCAGAGGTGTTTGAACCGACTTGGTGACATAGCTGCTCAGCGTAGAAGAAACTACATACTTGATCAGGTAAGTTTAGATGATTATATCGTCAGTTTAGTTTTAGTGAGGACTGTAGGATCAACTTTTTATAGCTCGACGTCAAATTGTGTTGATGATTGTTTGAGAAAAAATTTGTTTAGTTCAAGTTGGGGTGAACTCTGCTTGAAATATCATTGAAAAGTTGAACCTATATGAATTTACTGTGTTGATATTGCGAATCTTTCGAAGTTGTTGAGTGTTGAGTAACAGTCATCAGGTACATCAAAAAATGTAAGTAAGTCCAACAGAAGCTGCACAATTTCACATCTCAATTCATACAGGTAACTCAAAATATTACCCATTTGGCTTTTAGATGTTCTCCATAAAACAGAACATTCCTGGGTCTTGATAGAAAATATGTAATAGTTTTTTTTTTCAATATTCAATTTGTGCTAGTTTTATGATAATACAGATGTTAAGAATGATAAATGATTGAGATAAGGTTAATATTTTCTCAGAGATATATACAGGGTGTATTTAGTTGAGGCTTTTCTTTTGACAGATGGTAGAACTCATCAAATTAGTCATTTTACCAAATTTTTTTTATGAATTTTGCCCCTGTTTCGAGAAAATGAAACTAGAATATTTTCTAGTTTCTCGGTGAATCTGAAGATTCCTCAGTCCGAACCTGCTCCCTCGGCTGCTTCTCTTATCATACATGACATATCGATTGTGATCAGTAATCTTCGGCGAGGGTACGGCGTAGATTGTACGAGTGTTTTGTTCCGAAAATGCTGCACGTTTATTCAAATGATAAACTTGTTGATATGCTTTTAATTTATGGTGAATCAAATCAAAATGCCAGTTCAGCGTATAAGTTGTAAAGAACAAGATTTCCGCTAACAAATCACCCAAATTCGCGGATGTTCATAAAACCGGTGCCTCTGCATCTCTATGTAGAGATATGAGGCAGGTCAGAGTGATATTAAGGTATTGATGCCCAAAATTTTTTTATGAATTGAACATCTCATATAAGAAATTTTCGGTAAAATCACTTATTTTGATGAGATCTATCACCTGTCAAAAGAAAAGCCCCAACTTAAAATACACCCTGTATATAATTCTCCTAACAAATGTTAAGAATTAAAGGTGATTTAGATTAAGTTGAACGAAATCAATTCATTAATCTATTGAAGTATCAGTTCAGGTTAATTCTGAATAATTTTGAATCATATAAGAAAAGAATTATGAATTCCAATCCAATCCGTGTATTGGAACTATGCTATTAAATGATCAAGGTATTTTTGAACGCATTTATGGCTAAAATGTTCATCATCTTATGTTAAATTTTGTTAAACTGGAATAATGGGCACCATACACTACGAAGAATCAACACGTTTTCCATAGCGATGATGGAAACCTTAACGCGATCATCAAACAGCCGACAGTACACCCCATTGCAATGAAACACGCAGTCATTTATCGTAGTGTATGGGGCTCATAAGGCTGATAAGTCAGGTACGTATTAGCAGTAAGAAAATAAAATGAAATAATTCCTTGAAATTTTGAAAGGCCGCTATGCTATTGGACAATTCTAATTAAAGTCGGATTATTTTATTATGTTTGGTGAAGAATAAGTTTCAGCTGCTGATACATGATTATATTTCTCACAATAATCCAAAAATTGTTTTTCATCAGAGTGCTATTTCATTGGAGAAGTCATAAGGCTGTCTTTTGAAATTATTTTCGCGTTGTGAATCGAAATACGGGGTTTTCGTAAATGATTGTAATATCCAGTGGTCGTAGAGAGTGTGAAAATGTAGACACCTAGAGGGATCAAACTGTAAAATAAATTTAATAGTCATTACCATGTTATATTCATACAACCCATACTTTAGGTTTAATCGAAAGTGAATTTCAAATATGTAATTTTCAATTTATTTCAAATATATTTTTTTAGTTTGAGAACTATCCAAATGAGCCTCACAAATTGTACATAAATGTAATATAAATTTTGTATACAGTGTGAGTCTTTGACTTGTGCATATATTTTAACTGTAGATTTCTCTCATCAAACGAAATCCTTTTTCCTGAAACATTTTTCAAATTTCGGTTTCGTTTGGAATATACAGGGTATCGAAAATCCATGAAATTAACACTATTCTTTCCATATATTCGGAACCGATATTTCGAAGGAACTGTATTTTAGTTGGTTGTTTACTCTATTCATGGCTGGCAAAACACAACAAAGTCACTTTGATGTGGGTGCCAGGTCACAAGGGAATAGCGGGCAACGAAAAAGCAGACCAGTTAGCAAGACAAGCATATGAAACGCCATTCACAGGGCCAGAACCTGTGCTTGGAATCAGCAAAAACCGATGCAGGACCCTGATTGCGGAACAGAGCGATGGGCAAACACACAACAAAGTCATGGTAGGACACACAAGCCAAACCTTGACGGCTGACTTTTTGAATCTAAACAGAACAAAGGCACGTATAATAGTAGGGCTACTGCGGACACTGCGGCCTTAGAAAACATCTGAACACCATAGGAATACTTGGAGAACCCGTGGATTGCAGACTCTGCGGTGAAGGGGAAGAAACAGCCTCTCACATAATTTTTGAATGCGACGCCCTGGAAAGAAGGCACCACAGAATCTTCGGAGAAATCAATCCGGAAACGGGAATGAATCCGAAAAACAGGCTACTGAACCTGATAAAGGACACAAACCTTTTCTTGTGAGGAACCACTGACGAAAGAGTGATACAATAGACAAATAGTTGGTCGCAGTGTCACAGGGAGGCCAAGCGCTAACCCGCTCTCTTATTCGTCAGCAAATCAATCAATCAATCATGGTGCATATTCCCCGATCAATATCTCCAGGATATTTTTCCTGGTATAAAAGTTACAGCGTAGTCGACTCATTAATTCACGCAAAAATACTATCAAACCACTTGAAAAAGATAAACGGTTCATATTTTCGAAAGAATCAACCATTTTAGAAAATGAAAGTATTCTTATGTTTTTTCAATAAAACGCATCGTTTTCGAGTTATTCCTATTCATACGACGAAATTTGAGGACAAAATCATGAATTTCAAGAATAATCTGGGAGCTTCCCTGGATTAAATATCATCGAATATTATTTCTTCTCTGATCTCTTAACAAGTTAACAATGTTGTCAGACTGTTTATCAACTTCATCAAGACTAAAATCTCTATGATGGAAAAACGTTTGATGAGAGATATGTAATAATAAAATCCCACAAACGTTGGAGATAAAATTGAATTCTAAGAAGCATGAAATTATACATTTTTTACGTACAGTTTCTATCAAAAATTTATTGTTACCGGTTCTTCAGGAAAATATCTATCTAAATAATATCCTCTTGGAATTTTAACTCGACACTACACGGTTATTTTTTCATCAATTTACTGAAAAACTACACATAATCGTCACCTGTTTGCATTATTCTCTGTAAATAAATAAATAAATAAATCGAAATCCATGACGCAGGTTATCGCTATACGTAAGCTTCGTTCATGGGACAACAGACTGGTCTGTGATGGGACTAACGTTGTAGACACAGAAGTACGGTTTGCCTGGCGTGGCGCCCGTGGCGGCTACCTCGCATTGCGAGGTAGCGAATGCGAGGTTAGCGCACCGTTACAGGCGACTGAAATTAAGATCGTAGCGCTATATCGGCGAGAATCAGAACTACTCGTAAAGCGTTTTCAAAGAGCGAAGCCAAAGGAAAGTAAACAAAACTAGTGCCTTGCGATAGTTCATCCGTTAACGATAGGGGACGTACTGCTTCCTTGGTTTCGCCTATGTCCTGTACCGTTGTTTGAAGAGAAAATCAGCAATCTGGCATCGTTTTCTAAAAAGTTCTTTGAAATATCACAGAAGAAGGGTTAAGTAAGGTCATTGACCTCGAATCCTATGACCCAGGTTAATGAAGTTGGGTTAGGGTAGTGAGAAAACAATTTTTTTTATGAAATAGTTTTGGAAGATCGAGGAAAATCTGAACAAATTATTAGTGTTTGCGAAATAATCTTCAGGAAAATCGACTAAGGAACTTATTTTGGTGGGAGAAATATGCCTTTTCATTTGCAGTAATAATCGGACAAAACTAAGTATTCTTGTTAGGAAATACCGTTTTTGTAACATTCTTATTCAAATATGGTTAGTGCCTGAGTATTTCCTAAATGTATCACCCAGGACATCTTATAATCACCTCAATTTCAATCGAAAAATATGAACTTTGAGGTGTTTGGAAAGAATCGTATCAGGCACGTATTTGGACCAATTTTTTTTTCAAATGGCTATACCTCTTCAACAAAGCCGTGTTCAGAAAAATCTACAGTTATATGTATATGTACAAGTCAAAGACTCACCCTGTATATCATACAGTCATAATTTCTGTCTCAAATAGTTAGGAAAAATGCAGTGCTGCAAAACATACGCAATTTTTTCTAAGAGGATCTGGAAAAAATACTTTTTTCAAACGCTTTTTAACAATATCGACGCAGTAGAATTGTTCACTTTTCCCCAGACACAAATTTGCCTAAAAAAATTATAGTACTGTTTGGGTGTCTTGTTTCGAGATGTCGGTAATGAGGTATACCTATAATAATATTGATTTCTTCTGTTTCTTGGGATATGAACAATAAGCTTTTCAGGAGTTTATTAACTACTTTTCAGTATAAAGTATAAAAACGTTTCGAAAAGTCGAACACATTGTACAATATTTATAAATTTACTATTGTGTATCTCAATCATTGGCTCTACTCACTTGAAATGCAATAATTTAATACTAGGGAATCTTGGCTTCAGGTCTGGTCTTAGGGTGAATAACTCATTCTCTTCAAATTGTCGACGTTCCGATCCTTTTTGGGATCTTCTTCAGGACATAGAGGAACGATACAACACATAATTTCTTTCTCTGAAGAACTTTTGGACAAACAAAATTTAACTGTAATCATGATAAAACGACAGGAATATTCAAAAATTAAAATGACTCACATTTAGGTGGAATTTGGATTGATTTTTTCGATATTTTTCTTTTTTATATTTTTTCCCTTTCGAACATAAGTTCCATAAGTTGTTCATAACTTTTGGTCTTACCAATTTATTCAATTGTCCTACGATGGGATGAAAGCAAAGGATGACTTTCATTGGAACTGAAGGCATTTGTTTCTTCATTAAATAAATAATGGTTTTTTATCCCAAACGTTTGCGATGGTTCTTCTTGCTCGGTCAATGTGATACTGGTTTCATGTTGTCATGAGCCATGGCTACACGATACACCTCGTAATTCTTTATAAAAACACTGAAATAGAAATTCTTTTGTTTGGATTAACAAAACGAAAACCGACCAAAATAATGTAAAAACACACCTGTCGAAAAATAACAATTGACAGTAAATAAATACGGCTTGCACTGACTACTGTTGAAGTCACCGCCTACAAGGAATTTTTGTATTTAGCGTATCAAAGAAATCTCTATATTGATCGATTTTCAGATTGTATTTTGGTGGACAGTAAACTGCAGATATTGTAAGGTCATAAGAGAACATTTTAACTTTCAGAGAAGTGGCTTGTAGTAGGTTCATTTTGTATTCAAGCATTTCATAGTGACTTATTGTTTTCTTTATGGGTGCAGCTGATCCGCCAAGTGTTGTTTGGATGTTTAGTACACTAAGTGATGTAGTTGGGTATAATGAAGATCGCTTATCGAACTCGTTTCGCTTATCAGGATGTCTATTGTGTTATGGTGAAGTCAAGACGTCATTTTTGTGCTACAGAAGACCATTGGCGTTCCGCTGAGCTCTTCTGACAACTTTCCTGATATTGTTGTTTGCTGTATGCTGTTTTTCACGTTGTTTGACTTTTTATATTGGTATGGTAAAATTCACATCCCCTATAGTTGGCGGGATGAGGTCCATTATATAACACGCATTTTGTTGGTGTATTGGCGCTTTTTTTACAACTTTCAGGATTGTGTGCCCCACCACATTTAACTCATGCATATGGTCTGTTGCAGTATGTTTTGGTGTGTCTATATTGTGCTGGCATATGATGCATTGGGATAGTCCTTTCAATTTCTTTGGAAGTTCGGTCTTCACAACTATATTCTGGATTCCGTGTAGCTTATATACAGGGTGTACGGTAAACCTTGTACAATATTGAAACTGGTGATAGACCAGGTCATGACCGTTCAGAATATCAGAATTTCACCTCAGTAAAAATATTACCATTTTCGAGATAATGGGCATTTTCTAAATATCTAGAAAATCACTACCTTACCTCCGTTTTTTGAGTGCTATGTCTACAAATTGAGACTAATTCAAATATCTTTGTACGTCTGAAAGCATCACTCATCATTAAACTTCAGCAACAAGGATATTTGAATTAGTCTCAATTTGTAGACATAGCACTCAAAAAACGGAGGTAAGGTAGTGATTTTCTAGATATTTAGAAAATGCCCATTATCTCGAAAATGGTGATATTTTTACTGAGGTGAAATTCTAATATTCTGAACAGTCATGACCTGGTCTATCACCAGTTTCAATATTGTACAAGGTTTACCGGACACCCTGTATATCCTTGTTATTTCCTGCAGGTTCTGAGTCGACGAAAAATAGGTTAAGTGGTTCTTTTGATAGTCTGCTTCTTCCGTTATAAATGTTTCTTACTTTATGCTCCTGTTCGTCGAGTCCTTTCTTTATATCTTCAACAGTGATGAAGGTTTTTAATCATCACCCTGAATGCTCGCTCCTCTTTCGGTTGGTAAGTATGGTGGATTATGTTGGTATTTCTCATGTGGTGTATTAATTTACGGTTATCTTCAGGCGTGTGACAGTTCATTTTATTGTATTGTCAGCTAGTGTTTTCGTTATTAATTGGTCTGTTTTTATAACCTGGTCCAAATTGGTGATCATTTCTTTGTAGTTTGCTACTCCGTATACGAAAATTGGAGGAGGTCTTGGGATTTTGTTAGCATTTTCTATTGCTTTGGGTGCGCTATCATCTTTTTTCTTCACTTAATCGGCTGCATCTATTATTAATGGGTATTTCATTATTGTAAGCAATGTGCATTTTTCTTTTCTTTGCAGTATGCTTGATTCTTTGCCAGGGGTTTTGATTGTTGTTGTGAAGATCGGTTTTGTATCCGTGGAACTCTTCATCACAAGTGGATGACATTCTACAATAGCTGGATGTTTGCGGGACACCCTGTAGTTCTGTACTTGTATGACTGAGTCTATTTTTGTGGGAAATTCCCAGCTGGTAGCAAAAATTAATCACAATCTAGATAAACTTCACTTTTCAGCTATCAGAGTTGTTGTTATCGCTGAACGCTCATATCCACAGCGAGATCATGATTATAAACAATACTTTTTGTCTTAAATCCGAATTTCCGCGAAATCGCGGAGATATTATGAAACGAAAATAAATGCCCTTGTAGAGTTTTTGTAGTGACCGTTCACAATTTTCTATTATTTAACAGATGAATGTAAACAAACGCATCACCATTCGCTACCCCTTCCTCACCGACAGATTGTAAAGAGAAGGAAAGAACGATACTTGTTGGCTTCTAAACAGTTGTTGAGTGGATAAGCATGGTCTCATAAAAAACATGATCATAGTTTGAATTGCGATTGGTCATATAACCCCAAGTTTATAGACGACTGAAATTAAGATCGTAGCGCTATATCGACGAAAATCAGAACTTCTCTATGGACATTTCCAAAGAGGATCGCCCCAATGCCGTTTTCGCCTGTGACCACTCTGAGATCTGAGAATTATATTCTCGATAGTACCCGTCATTTTGGTAGTCTGTTGCCATGCTGAAGTTACGGATTTTTTTACAGTGAAAACTATTCACTCTCAAACGGAAATCCTTGTTCGAAAAAATACTTGAGTTCATCCAGCATATCATGCGTATCTCAGAGATACTGAAAAATGTTCTATTTTTGCTATCATTCTGAAATATGTGTTCTGTAGAATGAAAATACAAATAATCTAATAATAATGATTTTCATATTGTGAAATTCACTTACGTAGTAGCAGTATCATAATCCTGAAGATAATTGTAAAAGATGAAACCTGACTTTTTCCAATTTCGAAAACAACAATTAAGAAACTTTTTAATAATCCAATAGGCCATGTTACTTGAATTATATGTTCATAACTTCTTCAAGCCTATGATTTCTTTTCAAGTAATGATTATCAAGGTGAAAGAATAAACATTCCAAGATGAGCAGTTACCTATTTTTCTTTTAGGAAATGTATAATGATTCGGTTGCTCTTCATTCTTAAAAAAAACTTTTTTAAAAGTTTGTTACTTCAGTTTTATTTCATAGTCCATCGATAGATGGACAGAATCAAAAAAATTAGTTCTATTTTACCCCTGCAATAATTTTAATCATTATTTAGCTATTACATAGAAATTTGCTGATTCTTATTCTTTTCCTTACTGATGGGTATTTGATGACTCTAATGTTACCGGATTTGATTCTGATTTTTTGAATTGAGAACGATACTATAATATTGAGCGTTATGGCAGACAAACGTATTCCAATCGGCCCAACACCGCAAATTGCGGGCTTTTGAGGGCTTCAAGAGACGTGCTGTGGTGGTAGTAGTTGGTGATGAAGAATATGCTAAACGTCAATCTTTGAAGGAGGCAGCAGTCGGTAAAGATGTCCATGATTCCACCGTTATGGAAATGAAAGGTATATATTAATTGAAAAATATAACTTCTTTCTTAATTTTAAATTATTCCGAAAATTAATCAGATTACTCTTATAAACCAATTCCCGAAGGCGCCAGAACATGGGGGATCAAAAAGCCTCTGATATTTTCAGCTTGAAATGAAAAAAATAGAATAAAAGAGTTCCAAACATTTTCTTGTTCCTAATATTCTTACGCCTTCAGTGAAAGTCAGTTATTTGCATTTTCTATTTTTCCAATGGATTTGTTAAATGAGCATAATAATTAAGGGGGCATTGAAGATTTCTAAGCTAATTTTGATTACAATATAATCAATATTTCAGTGAATCATATAAGGAAGTCGAGTCCTGAATGAAGTTGACTTGTGTTTTGCTTTTTTTCATTCCTGAAAAAAAATTCACTGTGGAACTATTCTGCTACATTCAAAATTAAAGTTTGTCGAAAGATTATTTGGGCTATTTCCATTATCTACACGGTTAGTACTTACCGATTTTTTGTCACGCATTCGCACGAAAGTGAAACTGACAACAAAAATCAGACAACAAAAATTTCATCTATGAAATTCCATGTGAATGCGGCAGATCCTACATTGGGGAAACTAAACGCCCCCTTGCAGTTAAAATCAAAGAGCACCAAAGACTAGCTCGACTGGGAGAAACCGAAAAATTTAAGCTAGCCCAACACGCTTGGAACGAGGATCATAACATCAGATGGGACGTTCCATAATATCAAAGGAAGAAGGATGGAAAAGGAGAGAATTGAAAGAGAAGCCTTCATGGCCATAACTAACACGAAAACTAACCAGACCTAACCTAACCCAAAAACAAATCGGGTCAAGGGGAACTACCGAGAAAAATAATACTTCATATGCAACTTGAAGAGTGTAATACCTGCTCTGGTAGACTAGTGGTTAGAGTGAATGGAAGTTCGATATTGCAACATAATAACCTGTGTTCGAATCCCAACACTAGAATCAATAATGGTGCGTACAAGTCCAGACAGACCAAGTTTGGCAAAATGCTGTCCTTCTCAGGACCAACAACACCCTGAAGACGGCAGGCGAATGCGTGCCGTAACGTCGGTAACTACTAACCGTATAGATAATGGAAATCGCCGAAATAATCTTTCAACAAAGAATTATCCTTATCAAGAATATCTCGATGACAATAAAAATTAAAGTATTCTTTAAATGTTCTCAGTTGTGAATTCTCTTTATTTGTTACTGGAAGTGCCAATTAACCATCATGACAAGAACACGAATGAGGAGGATGTTTTCAGAAATTTGATCAGAATGATCAATTTCAGAACTGCGCATATAAGTGCATCCTAAATTAGTCGACATGGGATAAATCAGTTCATTGAATAAACGACTCTGGATAAATCAAATTAGAAAGATCTTCATTGTCCATGATAGCGAAAAAGGCGACCCTCATTTATAAAATTTTTTTAGCGAATATGGTCTTGCCAACTCAGGGAGATATGTTAGATGAGATCGTTTATACAGATATGAATGAGGAAGAGGCCAAAGCTAAAGTGGCGGAATACAACACTCAAGGAAGAGCTGCAGTTAAAAAGAGATATAGAGATGACAAAAACAGATTCCAAAATCGTAAGTCTGTGTGTCTTTTATAAGATTGTTTTTTCTCACTACAAGTGAGTGTATATCATATGCTAACGCGATATGATTTTAACTGCTTATTTTTGGCTATGTCAGGTTCATTATGATTTGTTTTGATTTTTTTTAAGTCATTCTAAACATAAGTGAGTGAGTTATCGACTGTTTTATTTTAATTTGATTTGGGTTTATTGGGAAGGTAGTCAAAAAAAACAAGGAGGACCCTTTTTCCTTTGAGCTCGAGCTTTCGGAATATGTTTACAGCTACAATAAAACAATTAATGTGTATTTTTGTTTTATTGTAGCTGCTCCTGATGAAGGAATAAACATAGAAGGCAAAATATCACAGATTAAGCAAACTTAATTTTGCAATGTTTATTCAGGGTAAGTTTGTTGAATCTGTGATATTTTGCCTTCTCTTATTGTTTCTTTTGTCTCCCTTATAGTCCTGATGAAGTCTGTAAATTCTGACGAAACGTTGACTTTCGAATGAAGTTTTACTTTATACAAGTTTTTTGTCCTCGTTTCAGTGGAAACTACTTTATTAGGACTCGTGGTGACCTTATCATTTCCTTTCGCGCTCTTCATGACATGTTTGGTGTTAGTTTGCGGAATTTATTTATTGTCAATTCGGACGACCGTTTGCGTGGTCATCCCTACAAGTTGAAGAAGGAAAATTTCAAATCAGTGCAGAGACAAAACTTTTTGGCCAATCGTGTATTTGATGCATGGAACGCTCTACCTTCAGCCGTGGTGAGTTCAGTGTCGGTGAACGCCTTCAAGAATGGCTACGACAGCTGGATTCGCCGTGTGTGACGGGATGTGATGGTTGGGAACTTTGAACTTTGGGTTATTTTAGCTCTTCAGGCACTTTTCTTTTCGTTCGCATGTATCTTGATTATATTGTATTATTTTTTTTTTGTGAGTTTATAGGCACTGCCTAAACTCTTTTCAATTTTGTAATAATAATAATAATTAATTGAAATTTTTTTATATGACCGCTTCTCATTATTGTCATGCCTATTTTTCTAATGCTTCATCATTGTTGTGATATTAGGGGCTCCATATAATCGTAGTGGTAACTATAGAGACATGAGAGGACATCCCAGATTCGATAGGGGACCAAGAAGTTGGGGACAGTTGCCATTAGGACGCAACCCAAGAGACAGGAGGCCACCACCCCCACCAGTGTCTGGCGGACGTGATTGGATGAGAAACAATAGAGGACGTAAGTGATTCTCTGTTTGAGAGAAATTGATCGACTATGCTTGTACTGTGCCTCTTATTATGGACAGTTGGAGCATTTTTTGATTTTTCTTTGAAATATTGGTTCTTAAATTAGACTAGGATATCATTTTTTTCACCTTATTTTTATATGTAAATATGTCTCAATTTCCTCGTTTGTTTCTCATGTTTAATCATTTTAGCTCCAAGACCAGTTAATGACAGAATTCCTCGGGAAAGTAGACCTGTGAATTATAATAGAAACCGCGGAGGTGGTAGACAAAATAACTGGCAGTCTGGTAATGGCTATGGTCAAAGTGGATGGGGAGGTGGCCAGCAAGGTAATTGGGGATCTAGCGGTTGGGGTTCAAATTATCAACAACAGGCAAATTGGAATGCAAACGGTCAGGACCAGTGGAAATATGGCGGAGGCAGCAATCAAGGCTACAACCAACAAGGTTACGGTCAAAATTGGAATGATTATTATGGACAATACTCTCAAAATTGGTCTGGCCAAGTAAGTTATTTTTATTGAAAAAAATGTGATTCTTGAGTATATAATTGTGAAAGTTTCTGAAATTTTCCTGGATAGACATTGGACTTGCTCCAAACTATCATTGGATGAAATTTGGCAGTATTTTCTATCTGAAACGTCTATTGATACACGATGGTAGCAGGCTGAACAAACATTAAAACGTATCATGCCTGACATGTAGAGGATCGAGATCGGCGAGATCTCTCAAATCGCTGATGGTTGACGGATATACGAAAGAAAATCGATTAATCAGATGCACCGCGTTCATTATACAGGGTCTTTCACGAGGAACCTCACCCATATTTATACGGGAAACTACTGTGTGATTGCGTGATTCACATCCTTCAAAGGATAAGCATAAGTTCCAGATCATTCAATATCTTTGTTGACCGTACAGGAATTAATAGAAAAAACACAGTTCAAAAAAGATTATAAATTTATAATTAAATCAGAGAACAGCAAATACAAGATGCATGGAAACTATTTTACAAATCGACTCTAGCGGAGAGGAAAGAAGTATATTGCCACTTGAGTGACAAATTCATTTTTGATAGTTTGGGAAAGTATAACACATATGTGTATCTGTCCACCATTGCAGTGAATTATTTATTCGTTAGATCATTCAATTTTACTCAGGAATCACACAAGCTGTAATATTTTTCCTTGTGCAACATAATTTTTCATTTATATCAATTAAGTATTCTTGACAGGGGCAACAGGGAAGCTCGAATCAGTATGCACAGTGGGCTCAATATGCTCAACAATACGCCCAAGGACAGAATGCAAAGTACAGCAATGCTCCAGCTAAGAAATGAAACCCTATCCAGTGGAATAACTAAATACCTTTAATTTATTCTTCCTTTATTTTCTAGTGGATCAGATGATTCTATTCAAATTCATTATTCAATATTTCCACAGTTGACATTTTTTGATCTCTAATTATTAAGATGTGTAATTTTTTGTAATAATGTAAAAATTGGTAATAGGTTGATTGATTGATTCTGGAGGGGTTTGTAATTTTAATATTGTATATAAAATTCGAAGTACAAGTCATTTTATCTTGGTTTGTTTGATGTTAGAGTGTACAAGTATTATATTTTATTATTTGATAAATTTAGTTGTGGATTTCACTTAAGTGTAATATAAAATATCAGATGATAATTGTATTTACTTTAGTCTAAAGTATAGATCTTTTTGACACTTGATGATTTTCATTACAATTACAACTAAGGGTGAGCATTTCCGGTGCATATCACATTGAGTTTTTCATTCCAAAATTGTCCTATTTTTGAAAGTAAATATTCCTGAACCCACGCAAAAATATAAAACCACTCTAAAAAGATGAACGGTTCATATTTTAGAAAGAATTAATCATTTTAAATGTATTTGAAAGTTAAAGTACTCTTATGTTTTTTTAATAAAACGCGTCGTTTTCGAGTTATTCCCAAATTTTATCCGATAAAATTAGCCAGAAAAATCAAAAATCAAATGAATATCCTGGATGCCCCTCTGGATTTAAATATCATCGAATAGCAAAAAATTGATATTTCTCTGATCGCATTATAAGTCGACAATGTGGTCAGAATGCTCATCAACTTTGTCATGAGCTAAATTTCCGAAAAGCCACAAACTTGAATATTACAAGAGAGAAATTTTACCTGCTTAAATTTCATCTCGAGTGGTATTCGACATGACTATTTCACGAGGAAATATGTCTAACAGTAAATAATATGGTCACATTTGACACGGATTGCGCTATATGGCAAGTTAGAATTCATCATAGATTAACTGACGTTGTTTTTTTTCTCTATGATGTTCATTTCCGAAGCTATCTATGAATTTGAGAAACATCAAAAATTTTATCGCTGGAAAACCAACTTGTTAGTTTTGCCGGCTTGAAAGTTTTATCGAGATGAAACGATCGTTGCTAAGGAAACTTCCTCACTAAAAATGGAATGAGTTAAATGGTCATTTGGAAATCACTGACCTAGTAAGTATTACGTTTGATGTGTAATAACGAAATCTCACAAATGTGAGAGGTGAAATTGAATTCTAAAGAGCATGAAATTTCTCGAAGATCTTGATAAAAGTTCACCTTAGGCCACCCAGCAGATTTTTTTCTATTATACATTTCATACTTCCTCACTAAAAATGGAATGAGTTAAATAGTCATTTGGAAATCACTGACCTAGTAAGTATTACGTTTGATGTGTAATAACGAAATCTCACAAATGTGAGAGGTGAAATTGAATTCTAAAGAGCATGAAATTTCTCGAAGATCTTGATAAAAATTCACCTTAGGCCACCCAGCAGATTTTTTTTATTATACATTTCATACGGCCAGCTTCTATTTAAAATTTATTGTTAATTTTCCTTCCTTCCAGAAAATATTTAAAATAAATGACAATGAAATACAAAATCTAGAAATATGAATAATGAATGTTGATACAAAACACGTAGGTACCAAATCAAATTAACGCATCAAAAATTGATACTTAAGAGGGGCCTATACCGTAATGACGTTCAGTTCAAAACGCGATTCGGTATTTCTCACGATAGAGACCACCGATTTAAATGGGGTTTTCACTATTATTCAATTTGAAGTGTTCTTCAAGTCGGAAAGTTCATAACTTTTTTTTTCGTCGACTGAAAAAAAAATGAAATTTTTTCTTCTTTCTCAGTGACTCTATATGCATGATAATAACTTTCCGACTTAGATTATTTTTTTTATGAATTTCCACACAAAATTCAACACAAAAAGTTCTTTTCAATCGCTCCAAAACCGATTTCAGTAAAATTAAAATTAAACGATGGTAAAGTGCTGCCACCTAATCGACAAACTTGGTTATTTCCACTGTCTACTGATCGTTCCGTCTATCTGGCAATACTGCACATTGAAGCAGGTACTATTCAGCAAAATCCAAAGGCAAATATTTATTGTTTACTTGTAAGGCGTCTGTTATCAGTGAAAAGTGAAAGGGCTGAAAACAACACCGAAGAAGAGGACCATACCATACTATTATTATTAGCGGAGAGTGTGAAAGCTATTTGCATGAGATTTTGTGTCTTGAATGCTATTCAGCTAAAGTAGGATTTTTCTAAAAAAATGAAAAGTTCGAATTATGTTTGTCACTTGTTACTAAGAGATTGAGAGTAATATCAGATATTTCTTCATATATTTTTTTAACGTCATTTAAAAACTTATGTTCATCAATGTTCATCCAAAAAAACTTCTGTAAAATAATCTTGGAAATAAATATAATATCATAGTCACTAACAACAAATAAAGAAAGCTATTTCAAATTAATGATATCAAAAAATATATGACTTGATTAGGAACTGGAATTAGTCTAACTTGAATATATATAGGATGTCCCAAGTTCGAGTGCCTATTAGACGTTTCTGGAGAACTGGACATATTTGAAATCTGGAAATTGGGATTATCATATTTGTTAAAAAAAATTTCTACAAGCGTGCGCTTTCCCCCTTATTCCTGCACGCATTTCAATTCGTAAAAAATCACATTGTCAAACAGTGCGGAAAAAACCTCTGCTATTCCATTCCCGCACACTTTCCGTGCGGGAATGGAATAGCGGGGGTTTTTGCCGCACGCTTTTTCTAAAGAATGAACTGAATTATGATATTTTCCTATGCACCAAACGCCACCAACGACGTTGTTATGGAAACGACATGTGAATTAAAATTTGACATCAGTATGAAATTATTTGAATATATCAAATTGAATTTGATCAGTGTGATGAGATCAAATTGATATCTTTTCCGCACTGCAGTTTCGTGCGGAAAAATTTAACCCTTTTCGCACTTGTTAGGAAAATAACTAGTATTCAATTCTGAATAAGTACATTTCTGTTTAAACCATGGTTTAATTTGATTCTGCAAAGAAAAATAATTATTGTACTTCAATAAAAAAAAATTAAAAAACTTAGAGAATTATCATTATATTTTTTCGCACAATAAAACGCAATAATAAAAATAATTTGAAAAACGATTTTCGATATTTTTTTCTCTGGAGTAAAGTTTCATATACCTACCTATATTGCCTGTAACTAATAATGTGAATATATACAATTCCTTTGATACAGCTTCTCATACAATAAACAAATTTAAACTCATTAAAAAATTTCGGTTTAGATTTTTAGTCTCAATTACAATTTTTTATATACTGTAGATTCATATGTGCATGATTTTTTTAGTCCACGACTCTTTTCCGAACCTAACTTACAATCAAAACAGAAATTCGCAATAAATTCGTGCAACTAAGAAGTAGTAATATATTCTTATTTTTTTCCTTCACATCTTTCAACACAGGTAGCATGCCTGTCTGGTCGTTGAGCTAAAATCAATATTATAGACCTCAACCTTGAAAGTGGGAATACCCTACAACTGAGGGAATTATTTCTTCCCATCTCGTCAAACGTAAGGGCACAGACGGCACAGAGGTAAGACTCTTTCCTGTGAATTTACAGTGTTGTCGTAAGTTTCGTAAATAATCCCAGTTCATTCGTGAATATACGAGGGCATTCTGGGCATTCGACAACTTCCGTCCTTCCCTTGGTAAATGCTGTACGTAACAGAAAACCGCATGTGGAAGAAAAGGACGGTAAATACGAGGAATGTCTGTGATATCTTCGGACGTCCTGAAAATCTACGATTTCTTAGAGGGGGTGAGGGGTAAGACGTGGGTAGAGTTTGACGTGCGCTCAGGAAGCCCCGCGGTATAAACCCCTCTTAACAATAATTAATATGTAACGATGTTTCTATCTGAACAACCTCTGATAATTCCCAAAAATCCTAACTAATCTTCACGAAAATCGAAGAAGGAACTAATTTCGCTGAGGGGACATATGGTTTTTCAATTGCAGATATAATCGGACAAAACTAAGTGTTTTCGTTGAGAACTATTGTGTTTTTAACATTTTTGTTCCAATAAGGTTAGTACTTGTGTATTCCCTGAATGTACTCACTCAAATTTCAGAGAAATATTTACTTTGAGGTTCATACCAGAGTATCGTATCACGCACTTATTTGGCCCATTTTTTTTCAAATGTAAACTCGAAAAATGAAAAGAATTGGTTTTGCCTCAAGAGCCTTCAGTTAAAAGTCAAAGCCCCGTATATAGAAAAACTTGCGTTAGCTTTTGTTTACGTCAAAAAGTTAAGCTATTTTGGCCATCGAATATCGAAGGGTTTCTAGATTATTACGGACATTTGTTATAGTCCGGGTGCCGGTGGGACAAATTGCACATTATTACTCAAGTTTTTTTACTTTCTGTTTAGCTGTCTACCACATTTTTCCTCTGAAAATTTTTGTAGTCGCGGCTTTTTTTCAGCAAACCTCCCGTAAGTCGTCCATATTTTCATTTTTTTTAAAATCATACATACTCTTTTTTTGTAAAATGCAATTATGAAAACAATCTGGGACAAATGTTTAGAACATGATTGTCCGACAAAAATCGTGTAGCTTTGAGCGTGTCTACAAACATGAACATGACTGAAAATAGAATTTTTTTAAATTATTTATACCCTCTTGATGGAAATGTAATTTTTCGACTAAAAAAATGTGGCGTTTTTCTTGTCCGACAAATCGAAAACGACGATTTTTTTAGTTAAAAAAAATTATGAATAATGTCTTTTTTCTTATTCTCTCTTCACCTTGAAAATACGATGTAGTGCATCAGTTGTCCGACAAAAAAACCAGTTAAAAGACAGGTTATATTCGATATCGGGAGTTGAATTCATAAACCAACATTGAAATGAAGACATCCACCTAAGGGTGGAAGATATAAGTATCTATACTAATGTTTTAAAGAGGAAAGATTTGTATTTTTGTTTGTTTGATACGAATAGGCTCAAAAACTTCTGGACCGATTTCAGAAATTCTTTCACCCTTAGAAAGCTACATTATCCCTGAGTGACATAGGCTATACTTTTCACTCGAGAAAAATAAGGATACCTACTTTAACTTCAATAAGTACAAAAAAATCAGCTATTTTTACGTGCCCTGCAAAAACCTTAAGACTTACGTGGTTACAATGTATGACGGAAATAACATGTACCTCTTATGCCGGGTTTCCACCAATCGGACAGAACGAAACACGAACTCGGTCCGTTTGTGACAGTCCGCGAACTGTTCTAGAACTTCTAGAACTTGTGGATTGTTTTCCGGACTCGAGAGTCCCATCCAATGTCGGTAAACTTCAAAGGATTTACGAGTTCTAGGACTGTTTGTCAGCTTGGTGTAAACGCCCAGTTTGTTTTTATTTACGTTGTTGCGATCTAGTATGGTAGTTTGATTCGGTGCGTGAAGGTAAGAAGTCGAAATGTTTATTAAAACTTGATCGAAGTTCACCTCCTATACTCATATCATCTCCTCTGAGATCTTGTAACAGTTTAGACGTCACATTTCCTCCTTTTTGCCTTAAGGATGGCCTAATCCAAAACCGACGTTTAGTTTTGTTCTTTTTAATAATGTAAAATGTAACTGCCAGCAAAAATAAATCCTCGTCGTCTTGTTCTCTCAAGTTTGCAGCGCGCCACATTTTCACAACTACACGTCCGGTGTCTCTTCTTCTTCTTCTCAAATACCATCCACTGGGTCGCAAACAATCCCTTTGCATCCACCAGGTCAGGCCTTGGGCTCAGCAATTATGCTATGTACCCAAAAATCAGTAGGTGAGCTTTTTACGTCTTTGTGATGGCAACTGTGGAATGATTCCTGGGATTGAGGAGTCTAGGCGGACCTATATCATTCCACATATATATGTATAAAGGTAAGATGTTGGTTACACCATTTATAACTCGAGAACGGGTAGACTGTTTGATATGAAACTTCATTTATGGGTTCGTCTACGGTCTGGTTATTATAAAATACAAGAAAACTTTGAAAAACCGATGAAATTTTTAATTATGCAGGAAATGCTTTTCCTTCTTTTGAATAGGGCCACTACTAGTGCGTTCCACTTGGCGCTCACAATGCTCACGCTCACGACCGCTGTTTATACCATTCCACATGCTCGCGATCGTTACAATCAAACATTCAAGTGGAACGGGCTAGATTGGCATTGGCCTACTACATCAGTCTTCAGCAGGCCGTGACCAAATTATTATCCCCACTCCTCGAACGACCGCAAAGACCCAAGTCTTGGGATGGGTTGTCGTGAGCTTGGCGTGGGCGAAAACAATGACGTCATGGGTGACGTATTCGCCGCGTCCACAGCGACAGCGACCGTAGTCGCCATGTGGAACGGCCAAAGGAGCGTTTTGATCGTTGTGATCGCCAAGTGGAACGCACTATAGGTGTCTGTACGTAGTCGTAGGTACTTAGTTTGAGAATACAGCTGTTAGATGGCGATGTGTGATTGGCATATTATAACTCATGGTAACATGGAAGTCTCTATTACCAGATCAGAAAGCGGGTGAACATCTCAAGTTGGTGGAACAGTGAATTTTTACCGAAATATCAAGTAAATAGTATTTTGACGATCAGATTCAAACGTGAGCTGCCCATCTTCATCTTTTTTCTTTATTTTTGAAATGTTTTTGAATTTTTGTTTGGGTAATAGATATATTTGCGGAAATAACTGAATCCAAAATTGCCCATAATTAGTAATTGACATATTATTTTAGTATTTCTGTTTGCACAGAGACAGTATTGTAAGCGTCAATAATTTTGAAACGTTTGCTCATCGGGGTTTCACTAATGATATACAATAATGTTTCATGGGTTGCCTAATCTGATCTGGTCGAATGATCATCAATAAATTTGAATGTGAGTTCAACACAACCGGCAGTGTTGATAATTTTTTTTCTTGCATTTTTCACTCTGCCGTGTCGATCGTGCTATCGACTTCATTTGAACATCTCGAATTTGCCTTCTTACGAGCTTGAGATCGTCAACTGAACTGAACAAATTGAAGAATGATTGAACCCTAAAATTTTTGTTTATTTGCCGTACCTATTGTTCGAAAATAAGGAATTCACCTAATTTGGTCAACCTTTTAGGTAAGCATTGTATGTGATGATGGAAAGTTTAAAAATACATGTTTCAACCTTTTAGATTTTTTCAATAAAATAAAATAACATCTTATTGGTAAACCCCGTCCCAGCCTCCCAGCACATGTTCTGTGACAGCTCATATCCATGGAAACATGAAAATCTCGCTGCTCCACCAACTGAGATGTTTACCCACTATTTGAGCTTAGCAGCATAGCTAAGATGTCTAAAATAATGGTGTGAGCACTGATTAGATTTTGAGAATTTATCATGACTGATTTTCAAAACATTAAAAACAAAAAGTTATATGTTCAACAACTAGGTACCGCTTAAATAAAAAGAATTCTCCTCATGTAAATTACAATAATATTAAAATTTTTTATATTTTGAACTTTATTTTGCCTAATTTATCTTCTGCTTGAAAAATAGCAATGGTGAGTTTATACAACTTTAACGGTGGGTTTCACAAAGCGTAATCACCGGTGATCGGAGTTTGATCTAGAATCAACTCGATCTGACAGTTCAGAAATCAGAGAACCAAGCCGTTAATCTCCGATCACCGGTGATTACGATTTATGAAATCCACCGTAAGTATTATAAGTTGGGCGAAACAAAGTTCACCGGGCCAGCTAGTTATTAATAAATATCAGTCAACGACATTAGTCTCTAATAAAGCGCAAGCAGCAAAAAGTATTAACACAAGGAGCCATGGGCGCCCGCAGAAACCCGTAGAAATTTTTCTCAGGGGGGTCCAAAATAGAGATTAGAAGGTAATATTGAGGTGTCGTGCTGAAAAACGTTAGGGCCATCGAAATCTCAGGGGGGACCATGGCCCCCCTGCCCCCCCCCCCCTGCGAAATTAAAAGTAAATCTAATCAACAAAATACTCAATCTGCTATCTCAAATTTTAATCTTACAATCACTCAAAAAGGCATACAATGCATCATACGCAGTCGGGTTACAAGAAAATATAACTTCATGAATATTGATGGGCAGATTAAACCTCATGCGGGCCAATCCATCATATAGGACTGAAGACCGTGAAGCAAACCTAGCACAGGCAAAAAATAAGTGGAAGTAATCGTGAGATTTCAATATGAGTATACCACTAGAGTCTCAACTTAGCCAGTGAGATGCATATTTAAATACATGTAAAAATAAAAAAATGAAGCAATAAAACATTCAGTATCATCATGAACTTAAATTCATACACATCAAAAAAATGATGTGCTAAATTTGTTGGAAGCCTGTGCATATGCATGTCACTGTTGCCCAGCAAGAACCAACGTGGAGGTGTAGAGTACTCTTGCTTAAGGTTTGGGATTGGGAATTGGGACGATGATCTGTTGGAAGGATAGAAAAACAGGATGTAACAATTGAAGAAAACAGCAAAAATTAACATACATATAACTCTTCATAAAAATAAAATAAAAAAATCTCTACATAACTTAAAAATACTTTCTTGTTCTCAACCTTTTCATATTGCTGAATAACGTAAAAAAAAGGAAACCTTGCATTAAAATGTCATTAAAGCAAAGGTAAAAAAAATAAAATTCTTTCAGAATCAACAAAAAATAAAAATATTATGTCATAAGTTATTCTGTGAATATGAAAAGAAAAATTGTTACTGAATAGGAAAGGGTAATTTTTCCAGCGTGTAATTTGTGGTATACCGAACTGACAGAAAAACGATTTGAACAGATAGCGTACGTAGACATAATCGGCATATATTGACTAGATGTTTTTATAATGTAATGGAATTCGTCTATTTTTTTGACTGGCAAAGTCATCGATTACTTCCTCATAAAACGCAGGTTTCTGTGCGAGTTGTTTGATGAACCGTTTTTCTATTGAAATTATTTTTTAACCTGTCTTGACTAATTGTATTTCTTGTAAAACTTTTTATACGTTTAAGAGCAGAAAAACTTCTCTCAAATGACGCAGAGGTAACCGGTATCGTTACTATTAAACAAAGAAGTTTATAAAATTCTGGCAAGCAAGTCACTAAATCATTGTTGAAAATGAATGAAATAATTTCAGCAGATGTTTCGCAATTTTTGAATATTTCACCATCAGTGTAAACAGTTATCAATTCATTACGTAGTGCTATTGGCTCAAAAAAAGGATAATGATTCAAAAGAGAGTTAAATAAAGATTCCGGAAATTCCCTACAATATGAATTGAATTTGTCCTTTCTTGCTAAACCAAAGAATTCTAATTTTCCTAAATCTGAAAACCTGATTAGAATTTGATTGCTAATTGTATCCAAAATTTCATTAAATATCTGAAGATAATTCTGTTTTAAATTTGGAATATTAAAGGTAGTTTTTCTTCTTTTTGATTGCGGCTCATCGTTTTGAAAATTTTCAAAAATACTATTGTAAATTTGATTGAAATTATTTCCATTATTTCTTAAATCTTGCAAGGTGTTCAATAATGTTACTAAGCGTTTTCTGGCATATGAAATATCCGTCATTTTATTCTGTAAAACTGAAAATACTACGTGTGTTCGAAAATGAATTTGAAGGTATTTAAAAGAAAAAGAAATTCTGGATCATTCAGATATTTCTTCAAACCAATAACTTCTCTGATTGTCTGCTGATCATGGTGGAAATCTTCGTGATTTATAAAATGATCGAAAACTTCTATCAGCTTATCCCTATTTGAAAATACTGTGAAAACTATCCTAGATGTAAAATTCCACCTTGTTGCCGCATTTGATGGTAATCGATTGGACCCTACTGCAGTGAGAACCTCTGTTCTTTTAGAAGATTTTGAAAAAAAAGCAGAAAACCCAGATAAATTTGCAAAAAAAAATTTACATTCTTACTTACAGGCTTTACTTAAAACTAAATACAGGGCGTGAGCAAAGCAATGCGTGAAAAGTGCCTGAGGGGCGATGCTTTTAATTTTTGCCTGTAGTCCATTTAAGTGACCTGCCATAACAGACGCGCCATCATATGTTTGAGCTATTAATTTTTTTTTAAATCCAATTTGCCGACAGTTTCCGTTAAAAACTTAAATAATGAATCTGCTGTTCGGCCTGTGTCCGCAAAAAATCCTGCAACATGCAACATGCAACATGATCATAGGCCGACTTAAGCCGTAACCTCCGCTAAGAAAGCCTGGAACATGGAATATGGCAACAACGTGCGGAGGCTGTAGAATATCTACCCCGGTACGCCCCCCCACTTGACCCCATACCAAAAGTAGACACTTGTTGCGAATTTAGTTCCATTTCAGTTCATCGTAATTCGTAGGGCTTCCGTCATTCCGTGTTGTTAGTGCAGGTGCAATAATAGAATAGGGTAAAACGTGATAAACCCGCGAAAAGTGTGATTTGTGATATTGTGCTGTGATAGTGTCTAAATTCTTGTTTTGTTCTTTGGATTACTTTGCAATCTGGTGACTTGAGTACATAAAGTTATATCGAAACATTGTATTGAAGAATTAATTTTCTATCATGGTTAGGAAATGCTGTGTGCCTTCCTGTAATAGTAATTATTCTTCGGCAACCGATGGCTATGTCAGTTGTTTTAGATTCCCAAAAAATGAAGAACGGAAGCTTTTATGGCTGAAATCGCGATACCGCGCAAAAATTTTCTTGCAATGATTGTATTTCGTTAATAAGAGCCGAAAAGGATACTAAAGTGGACAACGTATATTTTGATAATCTTCAGAGAAACGGTTTATCAATAGCCACCGATTCTGTAAATTTCATTTTCGTACATATGTGTTCAATTTTGGAGTACATTCTAAACGATCAACAAACTTTTTCCAAATTTTTACAAAAGTTAATCAAAAATCTATTTTTTGTGAACTGACCATTCGAAGCATTGAAGTGGATTTTTATTATTCGGAATTTTTAGAAACATGTACTTGTGGTCTAAATTCAAAAGTCATTCTCGATTCACTTTGCTCGATTTTCGCGAATTTATTGTTGAACAATTTTGTAAAGGAAGAGAACAACAAAATCATAACTGAACAACGTGAAAAAAAGGGAAAAAATCGTAGATATAATCGTAGCATGCCATTGATAAAAAATAGAAAGTTAGATAATTTAAAGTGAAAGATGAATTTTCATTCAATGTTCATGCATTTCATTGTTATCGTTGGAATTTATGTTATTTTTTTAGAGTATATTTCTTATTTGAAGAATTTTATTTGAGTTTATTTTAAGAAGTGTATGAATGAACTTGGGCTACCAACTATCCATCAATTGATTTCTATCCCATTTATATCATTCTCGCTCAATAATTTTAAATTATTTTAACAATTTCATTCAAACATTTTTATGGCAAGAGATGGCCCTACACCTTCTCGTGGTTCTTGCTGAACGATAAATCGAATAACAAATATAAAAGCAAGAAGCTCCCATTCTAATGCTATTGCATGAATATTGGGATAATTGGTACTTTTCAAAGCATTATTTATTCGATTTATTGACTAAGTAGGGTATTATGTGGTCTTTTATAGGTATCCCATCAAAGGAAATTCGTTTAATGATTTGCAAACGTACAAAACAGTGATATCCATTCTAAAATCATAAATACCGCGCTACGTATTCGAATAAGAGTAGGCCTCCGGTCGCCGAATCTGAGCGCAGTTGTCAGATTGTGTTCCGGGCTTTCTCTATAGAAGGTTGTGCTTAAGCTAAGCGTCCACATGTCCGCACCGGACGCATCGGACGGATCGGATCAAACGGATTTCGGTATTCTTTGTATAGAAACTCGTGCAAGCCCGTCCACAGACCCGCACCGGACGCATCGGAGCATCGGCATTTCTGCAATGGAGATCCGTAAATCCGATCCGTCCGATGCGTCCGGTGCGGACATGTGGACGCTTAGCTTTAATGTCCACAAACACAGCCAATACCAGATCCCTGTCCTTAAAGGCCTCATAGATGGTCGCAGTGAAAGCAGTGATTGCATTGTAAACCGAGCGTCCCCTGCGGAAACCAAAAATCACCCAGCCTCCTCTCAATTAAAGGTTCTATTTTTATCTTAATGAGTTTTTCAAGAATTTTGGTGATGCAAGGGGCGAGAGAGATAGGACGATAACTTGAAGGTAGGTGAGGCTGCTTCCCCGGTTTCAGAAGGGGGATGATCCCGTACCCCAACATAGAGGGAGGAATAAGACCAGTCCTTATGATTTCATTCATCATATTCAAAAGTTTGATCCTGAATGATGGCGGGAGATTACTGAATAAAGGGTAGCCCAGGCCGTCCAGACCCGGAGCAACCTGTGCAAGGATCAAACTAAGCTCACTAAGTGTGAATTCTGCATCAACACCATCATCAACAAAAGGAGAAGTATAAGACCCCTCCCGCGAATTTCCCAGGATGTTGAGAGACAATTCGTCTGTTCTAGGAGGGGCCTGTGATTTTTTGAATTTTCCTGCAAGGCCATTAATGACCTTGCAGCGCTTACGTGAGTCCGAGAAATTCAGCCCTTCACAGAAGGACCTGAATGATTCCCTCCTCTTGCGTCTGATCATATTCCTCGCTCTAGCCTTCATTCGATTGGCCTCAACCCAGTTCTGCATACTAGGCCTTCTGACGTACTCAGATATGGCCCGCCTTCTTTGTTTGATCGCCTCAGCTATTTCCTCATCCCACCAGTGCACTCTATATTTACATTCAGGTTTTTCACCTATGAGTGGGATGGCCGTCACCGTACTCTGATCCATTACCTTGATAAGATCGTCTGCAGATCTTATTTCCTCTCTCTCCGGGTTCAGCAGTAGGTTGGTCTGGTACCTAGTCCAATCAGCTTTCTTCAGGTTGAACTTTTGTGAAGGCAACTTAACAGGCTTGGGAAAGTTCATCGCCACCTCATTAATTTTGACAATAGGAAAGTGATCACTAAAACCTGTATCCTGATACACCGACCAGGAGCATTTACTAGCTATATCTGGAGTAACAATTGACATATCAGGGGCACTGCGATTTTGGTTTGGGTTGGTCGGTCTGGTCGGTGATGCATCATTCAATAATACCAGATCATGATCAAGGAGGAAGCTATGGAATGAAAGGCCTCTCTGATTTGATACTCCTGAACCCCATGAGGTGTGATGGGTATTGAAGTCACCTAGCCAAAAAGCAGCGCCGCCCGACATGTAATCCCGGAAGCCTTCCCACACCCTATCAGCCACCCTTATGTCCGGTGGAAAGTAACTCAGTATTATCGAGACCCTGCCATCAATGGGGACTCCCATGGTTTGGCAACGATCAGGCAGCAGAGAAGAATTAATGGTCATGGCTACTGCCCGAATATGATTCTTGATGGCTATGGCGATTCCAACATAACCATCAGACCTCTCTTCTCGTATAATTTTGTAACCAGATAATGTGAACTTATGATCAAATCTCAAAAATGTTTCAGAAAGAGCAATAACATCAGGATCTATATCCTTTATAAAAATTTGTAAGTTATTGTAGTTAGATCTAATTTTCCACTGAAGAATGGTAAAATCCTTAAAACTATTTGCTTCCTTCATAGTATAAAATTAAATTGACAAGAATAGAATCTAGGAATCATCAGGGGAGGGAGGACCTTTCTCCTCAGCCACCGATTCCAAACCCTTCCTGGCTAAGAATGAATTTTTAGTTATAATGTTTTTTGTTTGATTTGATGATAATAATGACTGATTTGCGCTGTGGTGAATTTGAGCCGAAGTGACTAACCTCTTTGGAGGGGAAAAGTCATCCGGTGGGATAGGTGAGAGCTGTGAAAACGTTTGAGATGACGATTGGGAGTTTGAAGAGTAGGACGGCTTGTATGTCAAAAGGCAATTTTCATGGGCTTTCACATCATAACCAGGAGAAGGCTGAACCTTCCTTTTATGGTTATGATTACATTCGTATTTTTTTTGGGTATGCACCTTTGGGTGGTGCATTGTTATTTTTCAGCACTGTTGAAAAGGTTTGTCGACTGGCAATACCAGAGGATGTTGAAGGTATCTGGGACATACTTTGTGAACTATTAATAAAATTGGGGAAATCTGAGGCAGCTTGTGACGGAGCCCTTATCAGCTTCGAAAAATGAAATATTGTAAAATGCCATACACTCTTTATTTTTTTTTTGCCGTAAATACTCCTTGCAATTTCTATCATTGGCACAGTGAGGTTCCAGGCAATAGACACAATTAACTGCGCCACCACATGCAGACCCATCATTATGAGAATCTCCACATTTGTAACATCTAAAAGTACCTCTACAAAGGGCCTTAACATGCTCATATCTCAAACATTTCATGCACTGAATAACTGGTTGAATATAAATAACGACAGGAGAGATCGTACTGAAACTGGGATTGCACCCCTTACCATAATCAATCAGATCATCGTCACTAATATCTAATCCTATATCCCTCACTATGCCCATGGTAGAAATCATCCTTGCCGGATATCAATCAATCAATCAAAATGCTTTATTGTCATAAGATTTCTTTTCGACAAAGCAGATACATTGTAGCTCCAATTTGAGGTGCAAAACAAAGATAATACATAAATGCCACAATAATACATCGAAAAACTGCCATAGAGAGGGAGAGAGAGAGACAGAACAAAAAGTGTAGATATAAAATAATAAATTAAAGGTATAGATAAAAATAGTATTCACTAGCTAAAACATATAAATAAAAATTAGACATATAAATAATATACACAGAAAAACAGTTAGCAATATATAATAAATAAGATATGAAAATATAATTAATAATTAATGAGTATACGTGACTTATCATAAAAACCAGCAGGACAGAATTATCACAGAAACATTATCAACCACACCCGGGTAGTCATAGCTAAAATCTGTCACCGAGGTATTCGTCAAAATCATAATACGCTTTTGATAAGAGCAATTTCTTCACATTCAACCTAAATCGCCTTTCATCATAAATTTGACGTATTGTTATAGGCAGGTGATTAAACAAAATAGGACCCCTGAAGACAAGTGAACTTCTTATTTGAGAGGTCAACGGGATGGGTAGATCAATATGTACTATAAGTTTGCCGAGTATAGTATCTACTTTTTGCTACTCCAATATTATCTCTATATTTTTTATGCAAAAGGCAAACTGTCTCCAATATAAACAGACTGGGCAGTGTCAAGATATTTTCCCTTTTGAAAAGTGGCCTACATGACTCCCGTGTCCTAACCCCACATACATATCTCACAGCTCTCTTTTGCAGGATGAAAACACTCCGAAATAATTGGTTTGAACATGAACCCCAAAAACAAATGCCATATCTGATATGTGCATCTATTAGAGCAAAATATGAATTTTTACTTGCATGGAAATCGAGTTGTTTTGAAATAATTCTCAAAGCATAGCAGTTTGCAGAGAGCTTCCTATTAAGATATTTAATATGTGACTCGAATTTAAGCTTTTCATCCACAAAGAGGCCCAGGAATTTATTCTCTGTCATATTGTTTAGGACTTCATCCTCTATATAGACAGGACCCAAATTACATTTGAAGGACATCACATTCGTCTTTGATACATTAAAGCAGAGTCTATTTGCATCACACCACTCTTTGATTCGCCTCATATCATCATTCATAACATGGAGAAGATTTTCAGGATCTTTATTACTCCATAGTATGGTGGCATCATCAGCAAACATGGTAAATTTGCCAGATATCCTTAAATGGGCGAGATCATTTATATAAATGAGAAACAGAATGGGACCTAAAACTGATCCCTGCGGTACACCGCAAGTCAAACTCAGCCTATAAGACATATTACCATCAAAAATAACTGACTGGTGCCTTCCAGACAAATAGGACTCAAACCAACGCAAGCAATTACCCCGAAATCCATACTTTTCCAACTTATGTAGGAGAATCTGGTGGTCAACACAGTCGAAGGCCTTAGAAAAGTCACAAAAAACTGTACCGGCTACTTCCTTTTCATTAAGTGTGAGATACAGGCTATGCAAGAAGGAAAACACGGCATCACCAGTACCCTTTCCCGGTTGAAACCCAAACTGTGTCTGAGCTATAATACCACGTCCCTCCATGAACGTAACAATTCTCTTTTTTACCAGTTTTTCAACGACCTTTGATAGCGATGGTAATAACGCTATCGGTCTATAATTTGTAGGGTCACCCTCATCACCCCCCTTATATAGCGGAATTATACTTGCTCTCTTCAAACATTCAGGAAACACACCCGATACAAATGATCTATTTATAGCCTCAGTTAACGCCTCTAGAGCAACATCTGGCAACTCAAAAATTAATTTTATTGAAATGCCATCCCAACCACAGGCCACGCTACCCTTGACCTCCAATAAAGTGGACCTGAGCTCAACCAGAGTCACTGGTGCAAGGAAACATGAATCAGAAACGGAAATATGGCTCACAAAATTTGCGTATTTTTTATCACTCTTCAGACTACACGTCAACCTCCCTGCTACAGTACAATAAAAGGAATTTAATGCGTTTGATGTCAGATTTGAATTATTTTCAACTTTTCGCTTTTTGCCCCGTATTTCATTAACAATTCTCCAAAATTCTTTTTGTTTATTACTAGAGTACGATATACGATTACCATAGTATAATTGCTTTGCTTTCACTAAAGTACTCCTAAAAATGGCTCTATACCGTGAAAAATAAACAAGAAAGATAGTCTCAGAATGAAACTTTCTCACATATTGCAGACTGCGCATATTTTTTGCAGAAATTTTCAATCCCTTTGTTATCCAGGGTTTTTTAGTCCTCTCTTTAATAACCTTGAGGGGAAAGGATTCCTCAAACACCTCACATAGCTGTGAGTGGAAACTGTCCAACGACAAATCCCGCCGCCAGTCTCTCGTGTCACATAGTCGAGAGAATCTGTCATAATTATCCCTAGTGAACAACCTACCATTTTTTCTATCTCTTTTTCGTTTTGACCCAACAATGTACGCTTTAGCACAGATTGCTTCATGATCAGACAATCCAGCCGCAACAACCCCAGCCTTTATTGAGTCCTCCACAAAATTACTACACAAATAATCTATAAGAGTTGCAGAGTGTGATGTACATCTCGTTGGTTGATTTATATAGTTATGATTTTCGATCTACTTAAACTGTTTTCAAAAAGAATTTTATTCTTTCAATTATAAATCACAATCGTTTACGAATGAATGATTATACAATTAGAACAGAGTAGAACGGAGTTACATCAAGCTTAAAGTCTAAAATGGAACTAAATCTAAGAAGTGTCTGTTTTCACTAGGCACCTGGATTCTGAAAGAATCCGTATCAGCACTATCGGCACTCTCGCACTCTCGCGTAGCACTTTCCTGGAACTCGCGGCCGGCGTCAGCTACTTGGTACGACGAGGATATCGTAACACTTTCCCCCTTAAGAGATAACGTCTCTGTTATCTGGTGGATGGCCTTGGTGAATGTCTTCCATTTCTACATGTATGATTTTCCGTGGACTGTAGATTAGCTCGGAAATTCTTGCTCTATGTTTCATAATTATGATTATTCCTGCAACTATGAAACAAAGCAAAATTGCACTCGTTGATAAGTGGGAAATTTGGGATGCTGCATGTAGATACAGGGGCTGGTCCTGAAGTTTCTCGGCTTCCTGGAGGATTGAGGTTGGTTCTACCAAGTGTTGTAATTGAAGTTCCACTTGGTGGTTGTAGTTGAGAGTAATTTTTGAAATATTCTGTGATTTAATTTCAAAAATTGGAATTGTATTGTCGAATATTGAATTCTCGATGATGATGTTGCAGTCGGAATTCAACAGGTTTATTCCTTGGATAGATTTCTTGACTACTATACCATGGCAGTCCTCTAGTATTGTCTGCGTATGCTTGAACAGGGTGAGGAGTTCTTTATTCTTCAGAATGTGGATGATCTTGTAGTCATTTTCAATGTAAACTGTTTGGCAGCGATCTGGTGATGACAGGGTGCATACTTCTTTGGTTGGTGGTTGAAGGCATAAAACAATGGTATTGCCTAATGTGGAGGAACAGGCTTCGTTTGTCCAGTATTCTTCATTCTTGATTTTAATCAAGTACTTCTTTGGAGGTACAACAGCAATATCTTGGTGATTGGGTAGAGGGTACACTCGGGAATAGTTTGCAGTAAAAAGTTTAAGAATAGGAATTTTAAGAAGAAATGTAATAGTTTCATCCGTTCCTATGACAGATATCTTTGCAAATTCAATGATTTTGTAAAGATGCACATGATCAATTGGAGATAATTGCTGTGATTTATAAATTTTTTCAAGATAGGTTCCAATCAAGTTAAGTTCTTCGACTTTAATGAGTTCTAAATTTGGTATTTCTTTCATTGCAAAACTAATAGTTCTTTCAAGCATTAAAAGAGTGTTCAATAGTTCTTCTGATTGAAGTATTTCATACTCGATTGTAGTTCTAAATTCTTCAGTTGATTTGATATTTTGAAAAATTGATTTAGTGTGTAAAATATTGTCATTTAATAAGGATAAATCTTCTGCATACCTTTGTGTCAGATGATTAGCAAACGAAGTAATTTTATTTATTGTTTCAATTTCAGAATTTTGATACTGATGGAGACTTTCTAAGTTTTCATTGATAGTTTTCAAATCGTCATCATCTAAATTTCCAGTTACAAATTTGATTCCTTTACCGATGAAATTTGCCAAACCTCTTCTAACTTTTCTGTTAAGAAATTTATGTAAAATTTGTTCAATTTGAACTAAATTGGTTTTCAATTGAAGATAAATTCTGTGAGATAATTCATCAATAGTACGATTTTTCTGAAGAGCATTGAAGTTGGAATTGAGTTGATCATAATTTTCTTGCAAAGTGGTTATGTTTATGAAAAAGAGAAAATTATGGTAATGATCAAGCATTTTTGCGAGACCTAAAGGTTCTTCGAAGTATCCATTATTGGTTATTTTGTAGACCTGAAGGGCCTGGTTGGTTTGGGTCTGTATCAGGAGGATTATTGGTATCCTGAAAAGACCAAACGTTTTTTCTTAGTTTTTTCACTTTTTTAATGTGAGCTGTGGTTTCTCTAGATTTTTGAGTTAAACCACAAATCTTATTATGTTGTTGTTGTTCAACAGTGACTTTTTCAAAAGGAGGGTCTGTTTTTCTTGGTCTATTTCTTTCAACGAAAACTTCCCTCTGTTCTAAATTCGGAGGATCGTTTCGATTTTCATTTAATTTATTGAGCTTTTTCTGTGATTTTTCTTTATTTCGTTCGTAGATGTGATCGAAAAATGGTAAGATTACCTGTTTCCTTTTTTCGTTATACTGTTCGTAAACAGTCATATTCAAGTCAAATTCTGGCAATTTGTCGTAAGGACCATAAAGTAAATGAAAGGGTGAATAACCAGTTGCTGAATGAATTGACTGGTTGTAGATTAATGTTGCAGTTATCATAAGATTGGATGGATTTTCGTTAGGATTTTTCAATTTTAAAATTCGTAATTTTTCTATGATTGTCGAATGAAATCTCTCTATAGGAGAATTTGAACTTGGATTATTCACGGTGGTGAAGTGTAAATCAATTTTGTTCAATTTACAATACTCAGTGAAAGTTTTATTATGGAATTCTCTTCCTTCATCACATACAATTTTCTGAGGAATATTATGATGTGAAAAATAATGACGTAGTTTATTAAGGATTGTTAATGCCGTACCGTCTTTAACGAGGTATGACTGAGCATATTTGGAAAATAGATCGATTATTGTCAAAAACTTGGAATTCTGAAAAGAAAATGTGTCAACATGAATTACTTCAAAAGGTCTTTTCGCCAAGAGAGGTCCTGAAAATTTCAATTTATAGGGGTGTCTCTCATATTTTGACTGGAGACATAATTCGCATTTATTTATAATTTCAGTTATTTTGTTTTTCATTTTCGGCCAATAGTACCTTTTGGATAGATAGCTATGTGTTTCTGAAATACCATTATGATTTTTGTCATGATATTCTGAAATGATTTCTTTTTGGTTTTCTTCTGGAATTACATCTAATAGAAAATTATTACTTATGAAAAGTTTCACTGAATAATTAAATGATTTTTTGCAGAATCTTACAAAGGGTAGACGTAATTTGTTGTCTCTAAAATAAATTCCGTATGATTCATTTGGTCTAAGAATTTCTCTAAAAAGGGTTGAAAAATCATTTTCAATACAGTGCTGTCGTATTGATACGTTGTATGTGTTTTTTCCGAAGGGCTTAGTGAACTTCAGATTGTACTGTTCGCCAAAATTAAAAATTATTCTATTTGGGTAGATATTCACGGATGTTTCGGTGATAGGAATGACTTTTCCGTTATCTTCTTGAGTAGAATGAATTGTAGCATTCGAATCATCGTCTTCGTTCAAATTCTGGTTTTCGTTATTCTGAATAGTATTTTGGGAATTCAAAATATTTTCTACTTCTTCGTCGCCTAGTACAGGGAGTTCATTTATGTTTGGTAAAATTGAAGAGAGTTCTACATTTAAATCTTCTTCTGAAAATAAAGATTCATTTTCTCGGTTATTAATCTCTACTCGAGAAAGAGCATCAGCAACTTTGTTTTCTTTGCCTTTGGTATAAACTATGTTGAAATCGAATTCTTCTAATTTCAATTTCCAACGTATAAGTCGGGAATTTGGTTCTTTTATTTTATAAAGCCATACAAGGGGATTATGATCGGTTTCAATGGTAAAATTTTGTCCAAAAAGGTATGGTCTGAAATGTTTAGTGGAATCTAGTATTGCTAGTAATTCCTTTTCTATAGTGGAATAATTCTTTTCAGCTGAATTAAGAGTTCTTGAGTAGTAAGCTACTGGGCGATTTGCTTGTGAAAGAACGCTTCCAACGGCTATGTTTGAAGCATCAGTAGTTAATTTGAAAGGTTTTTCGAAATCTGGGTAGACTAAAATTGGGGCATTTGTTAGTAATTCTTTACATAATTGAAATGCATGTTGATAATCAGGATCATCAGGCTTTATTTTTGCGCCTTTTTTCAAACATTTTGTGAATGGTGAAACAATATGTGCAAAATTTTCTATAAATCGACGGTAGTAACCTACCAAACCTAAAAATGATTTTATTTCTTTTACTGTACGTGGTAAGGGGTAGTTTTCTACGGTTTTCAATTTTGAGGGATTAGGAGATACTCCTTCAGGGGTAATGACATGTCCCAAAAATTCTACGTTTTTACTTAAAAATTCACATTTATCAAGTTCAATTTTAAGATTGTATTCTTTGATTTTTTCAAATATCAATTTCAAATGGTAAATATGTTCTTGTAATGATTTAGAAAAAATGACAATGTCATCCATGTACACAAAACAGAATATGTGGAGATATTTTTTGAGTACGTCGTCCATAACACGTTGAAATGTGCTTGGGCCGTTTTTCAATCCGTATGGCATACGAAGGTATTCATAATGACCGTTGTTGACTGTAAAAGCAGTTTTCTCGATGGATTCAGGATCCATTTCTATTTGATGGAATGCTTTCGCCATGTCGATGGTTGAAAAATAGCAGCTTTTTCCAAGATTGTCCAAAATTTCTTCGATTCGTGGAAGAGGGTATTTATCTTCTACAGTTTTATCATTGAGACGTCGGTAATCTATAACCATTCGATATTTCTTTTCACCGGACGCATCTTTTTTCTTGTCTACAATCCACACTGGGGCACTGTAGGGTGAAATTGATGGACGTATGATGTTATCATCAAGCAGTTTTTGAATCTGATTTTGAATAATTTTTTTCATGTGATGGGGGTGTCTGAAAGATTTGACGTAGACAGGTTCCTCATCTTTTGTTCTAATTTTATGTTTGACTGCATTACTGAATGAAAGATCGCAGTTTTCATTGTAAAAAATGCTTTTGAATTTACTACAGAGTTTTAAAATTTCTCTTTTTTCTTCAGAATTCATGTGAGTTGTTCTGATATTTTTTGCTACTTTGAAATTTTGAGTTTCTAACGGAGGAGTTGATATTTCAGTTTCGAAAAGAGATTGAACAGGTATTCTTTCCGAAAAATTGATTTCTACATCATTTTCGATTGGCTGGGCAATCGGTAAGAGACAGAATCCATTTTTCGCGTGGGCAATGCATCTAGGGGTAGAAAATTGATGGAAGTTTATTTCAGGTAATAAGACATCACCATTTTCTATAGTTACCGGTATTTTTAAGAAATTCTTTGCTGTAAGTTTACGTGGTTTTATTTTTGTAGACGAATATTCTAAAGTGAAAGGAATTTTCAAACCATTGATTTCGAGAGTATGGGTTTGATAATCAATTTTTGCACCTAGTTTTTGCAGGTCAGACGTGCCTAATAAAGCATCAAATTTTTTATGCCAATCAATTACATGTAAGTGGATATTCTCAAAAATGCCTAGTTCGTACAATATTGGAAAATTCAGGTTATCATTTGCTTTGATTGTGTTTCCTAAGCCTGATACACTAAATTCTTCTTTGAACAGAAATTGGGAAAATTTTTCGAAGGCGGGTTTTTTATTAATGACTGAGTTAGTTGCTCCAGAGTCGATTAAAATTTTTAAGTCAACATTGGGGAGGTAAATGTAAGGTAATTTTGATTTGATATTAACGCAATTTAAGTCTAAGTTTCTGGAAATTCCGAGGCAACTTTCTGAAAATTTTCGTCTTCCTCAAAGGTGTTTTCTTGATAGTCTTGATAATCGACATTTTCAGTGAAAAATTCAGATGGGTAATCTTCAAAGTTTTCATCTACTGGTTGGACATTAAATAGTTCTTCAGAAATGAAGTTTGGTCTCCGTTGGTTTGTTGAGACGGACATGGGTGTATTCTGCTGTCTGAAAGTATTTCTAGTAGAGACAGACATAGGGGTAGGTTTCGGTGGTGGTTGCGTTTTGTACATACTTGAACCTGGTTTGGTTCCAAAAACTTCGCGATTCGTTGGAAATCTTTGCGTATTCGCAATCGGTTTGTTTATTGAATGGGGAAAACCTGATGGGTTTCTGGAGTTATTTGAAACGTGATGGTTTATTGGAAAATTTGAATTGTTGGGATTCCTTGGATTATTTGAATTAAAATGATTAAAATGGTTATCAGAGAATCTATTCGGATGATTATTGTGATGTTGAATTGGTTTGAAATGAGGTTGTGCCAAAGTTTTCTTAGTTTCTTGGGATTTACGAAGAAACTCGGAATATTCCCATTCATGTTTTCGGTTGTCATAGAATTTACATTTATTAATGCATTCTTCTAAGTTGTTGAGCTCGAAATTACTTATGTAAGATCTGTAGGGTTCTAGTAGTCCTACTTGAAATGTTTTTAATGATAATTTTTCTGCTTCATATTTCTTATAATCTAGCAGATTTTGGTCTTGAATATTCAAAGTGAGGTGTTGTAAAAGGTCACTCAAAGTTTTCGAAATTCGGCAATAATAATCTAAATAATTTTCGTCTCTCCTTTGGACGCATTGTGAGATTGCAGCGATTAATAGTTCTTCATTTCTTTGATCGCCGTATCTCTGTAAAAGAGCACGTCTAATGGAGGGCCAATCGGTCGCATTTTGAAATGAGATGAAGTCTCTTGCTTCATTCAGAATTTTCGAGCGAATCGAAAAATTTAAGCAAAATTCTAAATCTTTTGTTAATCTACCATGTAAATGTGAGATTAAATTATCTACTTCATTTATAAAAATTGACAAATTTCTTCCAGGTGAAAATTCTGGAATGGAATTTAATAATAATTGGATGTCTTGTCGAGACACAGTCTCGGGTACAGATGTGTTAGAAGAGTTTTGGTTCATTTCGACGTTCAAAACTCTACTGGGATAAGGTCGAAATCGGTTATTTCTCAATAATCGTTCTTGAATATTATTTGTATTTAAAGATTCTAAAGTTTCGATGTCTTCAGCAATTACCTCTAATTGTGTGGGTGAATCTGTCATCGAAATCAGAAATGTTTAAACTATTGGGAATGATGTTGAGAAAATAGGACTTACACCAAGATTTGCATCCTAAAGTGGGTCGTCCTTCCTTCTTGGTTGAAGTGCAGGTTGGATAACTTATTCCGTTTGGTTCTTGGTTAGCAGATATCGCACTAAGAGTTGAAACTCAACGGGAGTTCCTAGAATACGATCCGTTCACAGTTCGTATTCACTATGGACACTAATTTCAGTTTTTTCTCGAACTAAAACCCCGTTGCGATATCCTGTTCGCAGCGCCAGTTATGATTTTCGATCTACTTAAACTGTTTTTAAAAAGAATTTTATTCTTTCAATTATAAATCACAATCGTTTACGAATGAATGATTATACAATTAGAACAGAGTAGAACGGAGTTACATCAAGCTTAAAGTCTAAAATGGAACTAAATCTAAGAAGTGTCTGTTTTCACTAGGCACCTGGATTCTGAAAGAATCCGTATCAGCACTATCGGCACTCTCGCACTCTCGCGTAGCACTTTCCTGGAACTCGCGGCCGGCGTCAGCTACTTGGTACGACGAGGATATCGTAACAATATGCATTTCTAAATTAAATGAAGTTAAGAGTCCCCTAAGAATAAGGCTGTCAGAATAATTCAAAAAATCTACATTAAAGTCACCCGTCAAAATTACAGAAGAACCAGGAGAAATACGTGACAGAACAATCTCCAATCTGGTCAAGAAATCCTGCACGTCACTAGACGGTGCCCTATATATGTATACATAAAACATACAAGTTTATTCGCGAACAATAGATAGCGGACAGTTCAAACACTCTCTCCCTCGATTGATCACTGAACACTGTAAAGCTCTTAAAACCATACAAATTTTTGTGAGTCATTATTAACTAAAATAGCAGTTCCTCCATGAAGCATCTCCGAGCGATCAAATCTATCTACAACAGTATAATTTGGTAGAACCAGGTTCTGCTCCGGCTTTAGCCAATGTTCAGACAAATTCACTATGTCAGGATAATTCAAGCTCTCTAGAAATAGCTCCAGTTCATCAATTTTATTTCTTACTGACTGGATATTTAGAGATACCACACAGAGGTTTTCTTTGTCATTATTTAATTTAAAAAAGATTTCGTGCTATCAACTACTACATGCATACATTCACCATCCTCAGTTATAATACAGTTAGTGTCATCATTATTCCCACCTACACCATCGTGACTATTATACAAATAATTATTTGTTATCGGAACGAAAATTAAATTTTTAAATTCCTTATTGTACATATTTTTCAAGAAATTTCTAAAACATCTTTTATCCCCGAAATCTCGGATATCATAACAAGAAACATTACCCTCACTATACTGATTTAGCTTTGAACTATATGCTTTGAGCTTATCATTAAATTTAGTGATTTTATAATTTATATTTGATCTTTTTTCTAGTGGTATCGATGCAAAAACAATGTTCGTATGTGTACAATATTTGATTTTGTCATTTATATCCTTGAATGATGGATACTTATGATGATCATGAAAGTCATTAGCACCACCGACAATGATAACATAATCTCTCGCTGTAAAATCGATTACCAACTTCTCTATATCCTCTATTATGTTGCAAAGCATAGCACCCGGTTTAATAATTGTCTGCGCCTCTGCACGCTGCTGCAACCACCTACTCAAAAATCTTCCACTCTCATCACACAGCAACAAGACTCTTCCGCCCCCAAAACCCCCATCAGGGACCAAACAGAGATCACCCTCCACTGCCGTCGCCGAATCATTCTTGTTCCGAAGCCAGGTCCTCTCTCCCTCAATCAATTTACCATCCTCCAAAAGATTATCCGGACTACCTACTTGGGGTTCTACAAGAGCTGTAAGGTTTACACTATTGACTTTATCCATGCTTCGATTTTCTGATTTATCGAGTATATTATGCAATTCCATTATTCTATTATTCGCATCTTTTAATTTCACAGCATCAAGCTTCCTTTCTTCAGCTAATGTCTCCATACTCACTAACATAGAACCTCTCTCTTCTTTCAGATTTGCTATCTCATTGTCGTATCTTTGTTTTGATATTCTCAGCTCTTCATTACAAACCCCCTTCTCTATTTCCAAAGTATTTATAGAGGTGATCAGGCTCTTATTCAGGTTGGTAAGTTCAGTTATTTTATTTTCCATTTCCAATTTGAACTCTGTCCACACTTCTACCCTCTCATGAAAATCAGATTCCATCAATTTCAGTTCCCTTATTTCATCCAGCAAGCTAGCATTCCTCTTGGTTAACATTTCCAACTGTGCTGTAAGTTCACTCTCCGCCTCCGACACAATGTCCTCAAAAACCTGACTATTACGTTTTATTCTGTCAATGCACATATCTCTCTCACTGAGTTCCTGTTCCAAAGCCTTCAGCTTGTCATTCAAAACCTGTTCCCTCTCAGCTCCACCATTATAGTCAACATGACACTCTTCGGAACACAAGATCTTGTAGCCACCTAATTTTATAGCCTGTAGTCGTTCTAGGCAACTGGGATGGAATATACCTATGCACGACACACAACAATAGTTCGAAAAAGTTCTCTGCTTGCAACACCTGTATGTGCGATTCATTTTTAGTCATAAACCCTATAAAAAGCACCTTACAAAACAACACAAACAAACACAACGTTGGTAAAAATACAATTGTTGTAGTCTATGTACTTCTTTATATTGGAATGGAATTCCGCTGATAACAAAAGTTTGATAATGTTATCTGTTTATTCATCAATCAGATATGGATATGAATGTCTATTGATTTGTGTAATATTAGTTTATTAAATTAAGTTTTTTCTTGGTTTACCAGAATTATACTGCACCAAGGAGTCTATCAACTTGAAACCACCTCAATAACCACCACAAAATCCAGTTAAATAACAATTTCTCTGGGAGCACAATATTTCGCGTGATGCATTATCTAAAGGCGAACACACGAATATATGAATAATATGATAATAAACAATGTATTTTCTCATATCCAGATCAATGTTCTCAACAAAATAATTAGCTCTATCTGGACAATCAAAGTAAACACCCACTCTTTTAAGTCCTTTACGACAAATTTTTGTGATTTTAAAATCAAAATAGTTAGGACTTGCGTGAAGCATCTTACCCAAACTGATAGGATTGAGATTACCAATATTCTTTTCCTTTGATTCTACCAAGACTAGGAATGGACCCTTATCAGTTAACTTATACTTGTTGCATTTGAGTTTTTCATCTAGAATAGAATCGAATTTTTTTTGTATAAGGTCCAGGAACGAGTTAAACTCCTCCATAAGCTGAGAATTACCACCATGTGTTGGATTATTTCTGATTGATTTGACATCTTCCTTAATAATGAATAAATCTAATTTATTATTCGATGCATATATAAAAATATGTCCAGAAGCTTGTTGAGATCTAGGAGATAACAGATCAAGAATCCCAGGGGGGACCCCGGGACTGTCAAAACTCATCTTGATGAAAGGTAAAAGAAGTGACCGGCCAAGGCCGGATGATCTTAAAAAACTACTACTGCAAAAAAATTTTCAAAAAACAATTATGCAATAGGAAATTTATACACTTTATCAAGCGTTATGAATGTATGAAAAGGCTAATAGTCAGCAGGTATATTATTTACACTCACCAACCAGGATTAACAGAACACAGAGGGAGTTTGGATAACTGCACGCTATGTTGCTCTGTTGACACTTCGATCTCGAATAGTCTGCTGTCTCTATGTAAACTGAATGAAACTTAATGGGCCTACCACACGCTCAAGCTTTACGACAGTTGCTTGCGCAAACCGGCTTGAACACTTAACACTGAGCGTGCGGTTAGGAAAACTGTAAACAATTTACCCAAATACCCAACCGCACGCTCAGTGTTCAGCGTTCAAGCCGGTTTGCGCAAGCAAAACTGTCGTAAAGCTTGAGAGTGTGGTAGGCCTATAAACAAAACACGAACAGTTTTCATTCATGTCTGTCCGTGATTGGGTAAACAGAAAGTCCGTTGGGAACCCCGACAGTCTTCGAACATTTTCCGAACAAAACTGTCCGAAATTTCTGTTCGAACGGACAGTTCGTGTTTTGTTTTGACCTATCCGCTTGGTGGAAACCCGGCATTAAATAGTTCTACAAAAAAGTCCGCGATAGCATATATCTATCTCTCAAGATTGACTTGCAATTACCTGTTTATGGTAATCAGATGTTTTCCAAAATTATGCACTATTTGGAAGTGTGTTTTTATGAATTGGGTATTGATCCTCATCCAACCTAATACGTTATTTATCCGCAGTATTTAATTTAGAACGAAATTGTCCTTCACATCATACTATTACAACCAGTGGCGGATCCAGCTCTCGAGAAAGGGGGGGGGGGTCACGTTCAGGTGGATTACATACTCGCCAATTGATTTTTTGGATACAAATCAGCACCCCCAAAATAAAATTCTGATCAGGTCTAACACAAACAAGAAGTTTATTCGATTTATTACAAAAACAAAAACTTAGTGAGAATAATAACAATAACAAAGGTATAACTAAATAGCAACGGGAATTTTTCTATTTCTCCTTCTTGCGAAACGAGTGATGATTTCCTCTACATCAACAGATATGCCATTATGGATATGAAGTCCAATAAGTCGTTCTTCTGCCATCGAAGCTCTTAACCATGTTTTGAGCCTTCTCAGAGTGGAAAATGACCTCTCTGCCATTGCCACACTAACTGGTAGTGTTGCGAGTATACTGAGAAATTTTCTCACATTTGCATAAGTAGGTACATGTCAGAATCACAGTTTTCTAGGAGATTATATATCGTCTGTGGAATCTTCTTCTCTCGTTGCCATTTCATCTTCCATAAGCGATATTCATTCGTAACGATTGAAACAGGAGGATTGTCTAATAGAAGTTTGCACTGATTTACCAACTCATTAACTATTTCAATATCTTCATTTTCATTTTTTGAATAAACGACTTTAGGTATAAAAACTCATAATTTGAATAAATTCATTACTTTAGATGACAGTCGATCCTCTAGGTCGTTTATTATTGAATCCAGAAGAGGAATGTACACAGACCTGCGGAAATACTCTTCTGCAGACTGGGCAGGCTGATTATTGGCTCTGTGTATTTGTATTTTGACTATATTCTAGGGTATTTAATAGTCACATCTAGCTGCTCAGCTACTTGCTTTGCCTCTTCAAAAAGCTGTCGGAAAACTACGTCCGCTTTTTCCTTTTTTTCTCGTCACACACTCATCGTATCTTTTATGGCATCCGTAGCTCTTTTCAAATCAATCGAGCTGGTTTGTAATATTCTACTCGAAGAAATGGACAAATTATTCCCCAAAAATTCAGATTTTTTTCATTATTGGAACTAATTAACCTCCAATATTCTTAAATATGATTCAATTCTATTTTTTCAATCGAAACATTTTCTCATCAAACAAAAGATTTGAGGGTTCGTCCAGTCCAGGGGGGGTCATGACCCCCATGACCCCCCCCTGGATCCGCGCTTGATTACAACGAGTTCATCAAAAGATATGGCATCAGGTTGAGGTGTTGGAGATGAAACCGCCGCGTGAAACAAATTTCTACCCCGGCGAAGCTGTGACGGCCTGCTTGTATTTTAATAATTTTAAACGTCAAACTCTACCCACTTCTTACCCCTAAGAAATCTCCGATTTTCAGGACGTCCGAAGATATCACAGACATTCCTCGTATTTACCGCGTCCTTTTCTTCCACATGCGAGATTTCTGTTACGTACAGCATTTACCAAGGGGAGGGCGGAAGTTGTCGAATGCCCTCGTATATTTACGAATGAAGTGGGATTATTTACGAAACTGCCGACAACACTGTAAATTCACGGGAAAGAGTCTTATCTTTGTGCCCTTACGTTTTACGAGATGGGAAGAAATAATTGGGAATTCCCTACAACTGAGGAAATTCCCACTTTCAAGGTTGAGGTCTATGATATTAATTTCAGCTCAAGGACCAGACAGGCATGCTACCTGTGTTGAAAGATGTGAAGGAAAAAAATAAGAATTTAATAACAGTAGGGATTGTCGGATGAGGACAAATTACTAGGTACTAATTATCAGCCAACGTTTCGTTTATTTTTATGAATAAACTTCATCAGGGATACAACTCTAATTACAACTCTGAATAAACCCCAAAATGAAAAAGGGGATCACAACATGAAAAAACACAAGGTCAGCAAACAAGATGTTGATTCTACATACCTCAATTAGAGAAGCAAAAAATGCAGTCGTGAAAATAAAAAATTCATCTACATGGATGTAATATTGTAATATCACAAGCTCGGAAACAAAAGCAAGTGGAACAATCTAACTTGAAAAATCATACACACTATAAGCGCGTTCGGCAATGACATCTGACTGGTCGGATTGATCTGAACCGTTCGTTTATTACATCCAGATTGAGGGGAGTACACATCTGGACCGTTCGGCAAGAAAATCTGATCAATCGGATGTAGATCTTTTTGCTCGGTGTATTTCGACGGAGGAAACGGATTTTTTTCCACAGAACAGAAACAGAAATTACTTTTCGGCCTTTGTGAATGGATTTTTTATCCCGCTTCGAATATTCTTGAACAGTCTGTTGAATTTTCGTGTCTTATGTTATTTTTTGTGTAGTAATAAATAAAAAAATGTTGTTTGATAAAAAAATAATGATTCAAAATATTCAAAATATCTCAACCAAGGGGTAGAAATGTTGAGAACTATAACAAAATAATTAAAATAGTACCCAGACTACCTCTACGGACGAATAGACCTTTAAGCTCTAATTTAATATCTGGCTCGGGTAAGGCGTTACATACGTCCAACAGAAAAATCGATCTAAATGCTCCGTAGCGTTCGTTTATTACAGAAAAATCTGACAAATCTGTACAATCTGTTATCACGTGACTAAAAAATCCGAATGCCGAACGCGCTTATTGTATAGTGTCATAAAGCGCGTTCGGCAATAGCATCCGAGAGCGGACGGATTTTTTAGCCACGTGATAACAGATTGTACAGATTTGTCAGATTTTTCTGTAATAAACGAACGCTACGGAGCATTTAGATCGTTTTTTCTGTTTTACGTATGTAACGCCTTACCCGAGCCAGATATTAACCTTTAACTATGGACGTTCCATTTTTGTTACACTACTATGGACGTGCGGCCTCATAGACCGCTATCTTTACGGCCAGGTTTCTATCTTGATGGGCAAGTATTGTTTCTTTTTTTTTGTTAATTCATAGGAAGAGTTATTAAAATTCAATAAAAGATGGAATTTTAAAGAAAATTGTATTTATTTTTAACTAAATCTAATGATTTAACAATCGAAGGCACTTTTCAGACTTTTTAGCTGGAGATCACTTTAACGGTATATTGCCACAGGAAAATGACTTTTTTACGTAGTTTTACTTCTTCTTTATTAGAGCTTAAAGTTCTATTCGTCCGTAGAGGTAGCCTGGGTACTATTTTAATTCTTTTGTTATGGTTCTCAACATTTCTACTTCTTGGTTGAGATGATTCAATATTTTGAATCATTATTTTTTTATCAAACGACATTTTTTTTATTTATTACTACACAACAAATAACATAAGACACGAAAAGTAATTTCTGTTTCTGTTCTGTGGAAAAAATCCGTTTCCTCCGTCGAAATACACCGAGCAAAAAGATCTACATCCGATTGATCAGATTTTCTTGCCGAACGGTCCAGATGTGTACTCCCCTCAATCTGGATGTAATAAACGAACGGTTCAGATCAATCCGACCAGTCAGATGTCATTGCCGAACGCGCTTAATAAAACAACAAGAAGTCACATTGGGCGCGTTCATCCGACTAAGCAGCTACCGCCACCGCTCCTTCAAACGTCAAAACCATATGATTTTTTCGATTCGTTGTGTCAAAATTACTAACTAATTTGACACAACGTATCGAAAAAATCTTATGGTTTTGACGTTTGAAGGAGCGGTGGCGGTAGCTGCTTAGTCGGATGAACGCGCCCAATGTCACATTGAAATTCGTATCTAAAACTAAGTTCGGCGACATCTATATCAAGACACATAAAACAATGAAATAAAATAACGGTGTACACAGTTTTCTGCTCACAGCAAGATAAGATAAAACAAAAAACAGAAAATTACATTGTAACAACCTGGTACACCATAATTACAGATCTCTAAACAAATTGGCATACATAATACTTAAAGCGCGTTCGGCAATGACATCTGACTGGTCGGATTGATCTGAACCGTTCGTTTATTACCTACATCCAGATTGAGGGGAGTACACATCTGGACCGAAATATGATGTCGGAAAATTTTCTTCAGAACAAATTGGAACAAATTTGGGACTAAATATTGGCATAAAATTTTTTTCCAAATTCGAACATGTTGGTGCTGAGCGTGAAGTCAGCACTAAATCAAAGACATGCGAATAACTCGAAAAACATAAGGGTGCTGGGGATGATTGATACAGAACAAATTAGACCAACTTTTCGCTAACTTCACGCGGCCGACATCCACCATAAAATTCTGTGTCGGATAAAACTTAAAGTTCATGTGCTTTGAAAAATTCGCATTTGAACATGGTAAGAACATGTCTGGTACTTTCTCGTAAAGCCAGATGAAATTTGGATCAAAATACTTTTTTTCGACATACACATTTTTTTCATAATATCTCTTAGAACGACGCAAAGAAATATCGTCCAATCAATCTCCCAACAATAATTCATAAATTTCTCACCGGAGTACTTTAACTTTGGAAACAGGTGTGCAAACAAAAAAATATTGTCTCGTGAACAAAATGGATGCGGAGCACAAATCCGAGGATGCAAAGAGAAGAGACTGTCAAATGAAAAATTATATACCGCTTGGGTTTAGTGTTTCAGGATTATTCATTGATTCTGGGACAGCCTGTATATATGGAATGCTATGAATTATTTACAAAAAATTTCCAAAATTGATGTTATAAGATATACAGGATCATAGACGATTTCTTTGTGACAGCAGATGAAATATTTTCTGATAGCTGTCAAAAAAGTTTGGAATCTTGATTCTTCGAATATTGATCTGAGAATGGTCTCAATCGACTAGGTTCGGATCAATGATTAAGAATCCGTGTTCAAATTCAATTCAGTCCGTCCGCCCAAATGTTCGAAACTCTAAAAACGAGCTCTCAAAGATGCTGACTTACATACCTAATAGTTACCTGATATGAGATAAGTACCGGAATTTAATATTCCCTCTTGTTCAAAATTACTGGAAACGTGCATAAATTGAAAAATTGAGTTTCATTACATCGATATTTCAAAGGCAATTAAATAGGATTCATCGCCAATGAGATAAAATGGACAATGAGTTAAAATGGACAACGGAAACTATTGGAGTTTCCGTTACTTGTATTTTGAACCTAAAACCGCACTGTTTTCAAAGTTGAGTCTATTTGCAACAGTTATACAGGTAGTGAAAATAAATTGGATCAAAAAAAATTTTTTTTCAATTTTTTCTTTTCTGATATCATCCACAGTAACAATGGTTTGAGATATATGTTACATTTATTTTATTTATTCAAATGTAAAATCTCTCAAGTGTTTTGTCCTGTTTGTTTTGTATAATGTTTCTCATTGACTACAATGCCATCGCTGTAAATTTTAAAACTTGGACTGGTAAGAGGAAGATTTATCATCACATTTTCTTACTTTCCTGTGAAAGGTCACCACCAAAATTTATCTTTCTAGACCTGATGATGGGGGAAATAGCCCTCGAAACGTTGTCTTAAGAAATAAAAAATCAAGATTGGATTGAGGATCAGTTATTTTTGTTCTCGATGCTCCGGATCCCTGAAAAATAAAGACTGTTCTTACTTTTTTGGAACTCTTCATTTGGAAATTCGAAAAAGGGCTTTGGAACTCTTCACAACTTATTTTATGATATGATTGGAGTATTCAATGCTGAATACATTCATGTTAAAACCATTGTACCTATTCATTCAAACCTGAAAAAAGTTAAATATTCATAGTATTATGTTCATTTTCCTTATTCTCAACATCCCGCGAGTATAAACCGTTCTCACAACCTCAAAGTAGAACAATGTGGGAAGGTCATGCATATTTTGGATTTCACAAATATCACAACAGGGTGTCGAATTCAAAAAATTCATCGGACTTCGAAAAAAGGCTTCGATAACTCGCAGTAGCGTAACGAATTTCGACCGGGCCCCCCGCAAAAATAGTTTTAAGGACCCTCTCAGTTAGAAGCCTGAGCTCCCCCGCATCGCGGTGTCTGCGGGGGTGTACGTTACGCCACTGATAACTCCTGAATCAGCCCATTTAGGTATAGGGAAATGATATATGGTTCAAAAGAAAATGAAAAGGCGAATCTTTTAATGTGGAAAAATATAGGGTGTTCCATTTGAAATATCCAAGTTATTGGAGTTCGAATATGCGGTAAATGTTCTTTGCAATATAAAACACAATATAGGTACTATTGATCGTCTACTCATGCAAGGCACAGTAATTAGCTGAAAGGGATCTTAGGGACCGCACAAAATTTTGTACACCTGCCGTTGCTAATTTCAATGATATGCAATTTCTTTGAGAACATTACTTTTTGAGAAATTGTTGACTATCTCGCAAACGAAGAGAGTTAGGTTATTTTTCTTCAAATAATTTAAAAATGCAAAGTGTTCAATTTAAAAAAACATAACTTTGACATGTCACGCTCTATTCAAACACCTTGTATGAATGTCAATATTTTTAAAATGTAGTCCAAATCGACAAACATATACTTCCCCAAACCGTTTACTGAAAAAATATACCATTTGGCCACGAGAGTCGGAGGCGTTCAGCTGGACTTGCCCTGTATATTCCGCTGAAACGCATCATAGTGTTGTTGGACCACCCGGTCCGACTCCTTTCATATTTGGATTTTAAAACCGTCATCTTGAAAGTCTTATATAGGCGATTTTTGTTGAAATAGTTCATTTCTACCTTCTGAAGAATCTCCCTTGAAAACAACAAGTATTTAAGCTCCCGATATCTACACAACCGTGAATATTTATCGAACAGGTTATTTATCGAAGCCTATACAAAAACAATTTTCACACATAAAAGATACATCTGAATGCGAAACTTTTTCCATAAATATAAAAATATTTCGGTTACAACTGTAGACATATCTTTCATAGCCCAGGGATACTTAAAATTGAAAAGAGGTAATAAAAATGGAAATCAGTTATTCTGAATCTTGTGTTATTTGCGGTAAGTTCCAATATTTTTTTGGTAGAAAACAATATGGAATACTCGATGTAGAATTCTGAAATTATGAAGTGAAATATTTCTTTTCAATTATGGACAAATTGGAAATAATGAATTGAAAAAGGATGCTATTATGAACTCATCAGAGAATAATGAGAGATTTCTCAGAATATATGCAACACGAGGAATTCAGACGATATTCTGCTAAATAGAATACGAAATTGATGATCAAATAAAACTTTTGATAATTTGCAAAAGCGTGACCAGTCAAATTACAATTCGATAATTCCATACTGGCGGAAAATAGAAGTAATATTTAGTCAAGTTTCCCTTCTGGAAGCCGAAGAAATATTATAAAGTTGATCAACCTACAATTTTTTACAAAGAGCAGCTAAATCAGAAATTATTTCAATTTCTCTTAAAACTCGACATAGTTCGTCAGCAACTGATTTCAAGGAATTATTTTCGAAGGAACCAAATCAATCCGAGAAAGAACTAAGAATTTTACTTTTTTCCGAGTCTATGTGTGATATATTTCCTACCCAACCAATCGTAAAACAGACGAGAAGGGATTTTATTACCTATCCTAAAGAGTACTTTGGAACCTGGCTTGTGGAACAGGTATAATGAATTTTTGTGCGTTACTTACGACTAGATTTCATATTTTTACTACACGGAGTCAGGTTAATAGCCGTAACACCCGATAATTAAATAATGAATTATGACGCCGAAGCAACTACAAATTTAATAACTCTCTATCAAAGCTATTAATAGGGCGTTTCAAAAAAGATTTCGATATATGATTCCACTCAAAAAAAAAATTCGGTAGATGTCACTTTTAAAGCTGACATTTTTTTGATAATTGACAAGTAGAAACTACGCCATTAATAAAAATGGAACGATACACGCTTTACCAACGCGTTGAAATTATTACAATTCACTAAAAAAAATGGTGAAAATTTGGCATAGATGGTTTGTAAAACTCGAACATTTTTGGGTCGTTTTGAAGCACCTTGTCGAACCGGAATACAGAAATGCGTGTAAAAATTTGGGGTGTTGGGACGAGTTAGTGATGTGAAGAATGAAACCGAGAATATTGATGCTGTAGCCGAAAGCCAGGTTAGTCCATTCCTCGTCGTTCTTTGGAAGTAGGCATTCTACAAATGTCGGATTACACCGTGTTTTGCACAATTATTTGGATCTTAAGGCTTATAAAGTTCAGTTAACACAAGAAGAAAATGATCCGGAACTGCAAAAAAAAAATCATCTTGAGTGATGAGGCTCATTTCCACCTCGGTGGGGTTCGGAAAACCCAAGAGTTGTTGTTGAAAAGCCTCTTTATCCTCAACTTGTGACGGTTTGGTGCGGCTTATTGTCCGGCGGGGTCATTGGACCTTACTTTTTTTGAGAATGAGGTTGGAGCAAAAGTAACGGTGAACGCATTGCGGTAGCGAGAGATGATTAATGATTTACTTTCCGTTTACTTTCGACAAGACGGAGCTACGAAACCATTGATCTTTTACGGGAAAAGTTTTCGGATCGTGTTATCTCTGGAAGAGGTGATCACAATCGGCCACCGAGATCTTGTGATTTAACACTTTGCGACATCTTTCTTTGAGGCTATGTGAAAGAGTAGGTCTACGACTCTACGCCAACAGCCCAACGTCGATTCAAACCTCAAGGATGGAATTCTTGAGGCTATCGAGGACATAGGGCAGTCACTTTGCTTCGCGATTTGGTTATGGAAAATTTCATGAAAAGAATATGTTCCTGTAGTCGTGGTGGTTGGTCATTTGGCTTGATGATCTTTCCATCATTGAAGGCATATATCTTCTTTTTTATAAGGAAATAAACATCCGATCATTTTTCTAAAAAAAATGGCATTTTTCTTTGAATGTCAAAATAACACCTCTTATTGGGAAACCGTTAAGTTCGATATAATGTAGAATGTAGAAATAATAAAATAATGATGAATGGGAATTGGGAATAACAGGATCAAGCAACTGAATGAAGAACATTGGGAACAGTTTTCTACCGAGATGGAACAAGATTTCTAGTGATGGCTGAAGAAAATGTGGAATATGCAGAGAAAGAGAAAAAAACTTTCAGCTGAGGCAGTGCCAGTAAACAATATAATAATAGTATAATAATGCCATCGCAAGAGAGTAGTGACAGACCGGTTTCTGGCTTGCTGTGCCGTCATCATGCCACATAACCATAGACATATTATCCCAAGTGATAAGTCTATGCACATAACCCATTCCACGATAGCAACCAAAAGAAACGGCAGTACTTATATTACGCGGCAGCAATTAATTGCGAAACACCGTAGGCTAAATGAATCTACGTAGAGATCTCATTTTTGAAGGAACGTCTGGGAAGAAGCGTAGACATTTACCCGGCATAACAAGCCAGAAACAGGTCGGTCACAACTCTCCTCCGATGGCAGCACGATCCTCTTTCGAATTAGATCTCCACAAGTCCAATTCTCTCATCTATTATGTTGCTGCTAACGGACGTTAACCCTTTTTGATTATTATTAATGTTTTTCGTATGTAAGTATGAATTAGTACTAGTTCCGAGTTTGAAATCGAAATTAGGTATATTTCCGAGTGTGAACTCAGAATTATACTGAAAAATATTTCACTTTGAAATATGGCCCATTTTATGCCTTCGAACTAAATATCCGTATACCTGACAAATTCTTTTTCTATTCTATTTTGAACATAGACCCAAATTATCAACTGATACATAACCAATTTTCCCCAAATATGTACTGAGATATCATTAGTCAGTCAAGACTTGTCGAGTTGTAGGCCTCTGGGAACATGGAAAATACGAACATTTTTCATGCATGCCGCGCACGAATCTTTCCGAATGAAAACTGATAAATGATGAATCCCTCTGTGGGATTTTGTGAAACGAATGCGATACGTGGAATTACACGACAAACGCTCATGTAGAATTTTAGATTTCTTGGGAAATTATTGAAACCCTCCGGTATGAGTGTGTACAGATCGGAGGAAATCTTCAATGATCCATAAATTATAACCACAGTTGTATCATTTCATAAGAATATATATATATTATTGAATATAAATTAATGTGAACGACATAATAATATAATAATAATCATCAGAAAGTAAACAATTTCAGAAAAATTCTAGCTGGCTACGGGACACCACACATAAGATATCGTTGAAATGAGAAGCATCAGTGCGACTACAAACTGGAAATCGCTAGGACCCGATCGACCTCATAATTCTGGATTAAACAGTTCACAGCATGTTTTCCAAGCCTGGTCAGATGTTTCTCGGAAGCACTAGAGACTAGAACTAGAAGATGCCTTATTCCTACCTTCCTCAATCAGGGCAATACCTACATGCTTTACAAAAAAAGGAGATAACTCTACAGACCTATAACCATAACGTGTTTGTCATTATGTGAACGAGCTTCTCAATAATGCGATATATCGGCATTGTGCAGCAAATAATATTCTGGAAAAAGAACAGAAGACTGCTCTCGAGGATGCCAACATCAGCTTACCATAGATGCTGTTGTTTTAAAACAAGCGCATTTGAGTGTATATGTTACATCGATTATCACAAGGCCTTCAAGACAGTGCCCCACGATTGGCTTATGAAAGTGCTGGAGATCTATAAAGTTTGACCGGGCGTACCACAACATCTAATGAGTAACTGAAGAACAAATATCCTTATAAATATTATCAACGATGGAAACATAAAAATATCAAGGAGATGCACAGTCGCCGATGTGGTTCTGTGTGGCGCTGAATCTTCTGTCTACACTTCTGAATAACACTAGCAAGGGGTACAGACTTGCAATGGAGAACCTAAGGACATTGTCTCATTTGTTGTATATACACGATCTTAAACTCTTCAGCGAGAACCAAAACCTGCTTCACTCGCTCATAGATACAGAGCGCACCTTAAGCAGTCCTTCGGGCTCGATAAATGCGCCACTGTGATGGCCGGAAATGTACCCTAACCTAATATAAGGAATGCTCCTCGGACTAGGAGGGTAGCGAAGGGTAGTAATTTAGGGAATCTGGTCCGATAAGTGGACATTGATTAGAAGTAAAGTTCAGAATAAGATTGAAAAGTATTTGTTTACATTTCGAATTGATTTAAAGTAGGTAAAGACCGGAGAATTTAAAGTGTTTGATTGAATTTTGTTTAAATTGACGTTAAGGAATTAGCCATTTAAATTTGTTGGATTGTATCGTGGTTCGTGATATCGTGTGAAGTTCTTGAATGGAAAATACAATAAAGTAAGAGGTTTAGAAGACCTGGTTTCATTTAATTAACCCAGTAGATAACTGAGAGGTGACAGGTGTCATTCAGTATTATTGTCATTTATTTATAATTCGAATTTTACTCGTATTTGTCGATTTGAATGATCGTAGAAATTAAATTAAACAATTTAGATAATTTCAGGATTCATTGTGGCTATTGTAAAGGTGCCTTTCAAATTCTAATACCTCACCCCTCTGAAAAAGAAAATCTCAACATCAAATACCTCTCATAAGCTTGAGGCACGGACCTACATGCAGACAGCCGCTCGACTGCAGTAGGATCGAAAATTCCACTTTTCTTTAATTTTCAATCTTGAAAATAAATTCCAACCTCGCGTGAATATCTTCATACGAAGGAGGGTTTTTACACCATTATCAACATCAAAAAGGGTCAACTGGAGACCTCCCACGAACAATTTCGGGACATTTACAATATGTTACCAGAAGACACCTACATAAAACATAAATATATAGGCACACCTCGAAATCAAAGAATTGATCACACACGTTTGAAAAACGAGTTCAAGACGAAATATAGATGCAGGGTTACAAAAGTGCTAAACACAAAGCTGTCACCACATAGGTGCATTGAATTCTTGGGCTACGCCATCATAATTATGCTGTCAATCAGGTCAAGGTGACCTCTACCAGGAAAAATAATACTTCATATATAACTTGAATAGTATAATAATTACCTGCTCCGGTAGACTAGTGGTTAGAGTGACTGGAATTTCGAAATTGCAACCTTATAACCCGCGTTCGAATCCCAACACTGTAATAATCGAAAAAATATGGTGCGTACAAGTCCAGACAGATCAAGTTTGGCAAAAACCGGTCCTTCTCAGGACCTACACCCTGAAGACGGCAGGCGAATGCTTGCCGAAACGTCGGAAACAACAAACCGCATAGATAATGGAAACAGCCCAAATAATGTTTCAACAGAGGGATTTCTGACGCATATTCAAGATTGAGTTATATAAGAACCCACAACTACGAGAAACACTGTTTGAAGCTGGACGTGGAGGACAGATGCAGAAAATGCAGCGCAGTTGGCGAGTTTATTGAACATGTAATAGCCGGTTGCCGACAATGCATATCTTAGAGCTTAGACGATACAACCAGGTGGCACACATTCTACACCAGCATTTGCGATGCCATCTTGAAAACAGACTTTTTTCTTTCTTCAAGATGGCAATGGCATTTGACACTCAGACATGATGTGTTGAAATACTTGAACGCCATATTTCAAGTATCAGCCCGCAGCAGTGTTGGAAACAGATGGAGTGGTTTTCTATTGGGACCAATAAAAGACAGAGCTGTAGACTACAATAGACCGAAACTGGTACTCATTTAGAAGGAAATTTCTGCGTAGACCTAAGGGAGTTCAGAACTATATAAAAGTAAATTGCAGTAATTTTTTAGTAATTGGAAATTTAGTTGGCTTATTTATTCAGCTGTAAAGGCATTATTCTCAAACGATTAAATTCGGATAGCCTTGCATTACCTTTAATCGATTCTGGAAAAACATAATTTGGATGCTTACATCAACTTCAAATCGACATATCAGGACCAAAGATTGAATGGTGACATCGACAGGTCTATGTCGAGCCTGCCAATTAGGCAGGAACAAAAAACCAGGAAGATCAATCTCTTGATACCTATTGTCGTCCCAGAAATAGGCCAGCCAGGAAGATACAGAGGTGGCATTCACGTTGAGTTCCTACATATAGTATATTTTGTTTTTGTATGCATTGCACAGGCCCGGATCTACGATTTTTTCTGACCGGGGCAAAAATTCTTGATGGCGCCCCCCTCATTTGTATAATATATGAATTATTGAAAAATAACAAAATAAATAATACAAAATACTAATGATAAGAAACATATGACAAGGAAAGAAACAAGATTTTTTTCTTCGCAGCTTCACGCGGCGCTATTTTCTGTCCGCGAACGCTTCTATCAGCTCTTCGAAATCTGTTTCGGATCAAGCAGTTTTGTTTTCTATAGCTAAGATCGGGAGACCAGAGAGACGATCCTGACTAATCGAGGAACGCGAATAATTTTTTATTATTTCAATTTGCTGAAACTGCTTGCGGACGTGGTAGGTAATGTGCAGTATATTCTTGAAGGTGTACTGACATTAGGGAAAGCGTCTTGAAAATCTTGCCTGTGAAGAATTTGTGGCAGGTCTAATTAAGTCGATCTTTCACTAATTTCAGGAACCGCTAGTTTCTTCAATATTTTGCGCTAAAAGGGCCCCATTTTTCTGTAGATCCTCCTGTTGCATGTTTAAAAGAGCAAGGCCATTGAGGAATGCGAAATTCGTATGCTGACTCTCTGCGCTTTCTAATCTTTTTCTGTTTTCTGACAAAAATCTGTCCAATACAACCTTAACTTCCTTCGAGAATAAACAAACTACATCTAGCTCCACAATCCACATCAAATTCCTCTGAAAGAAGTGTAGCTTCCGAGATCCAGTTTTCAATAAGTTTTTCTCTCATTCCTTGCAAGATCTTTACAAGACCTTGCAACAACGATAATGAACGTGAAATAATTATATCCCCTTTCTGAGTTTTCACGTTGACCCTATTGATCTCTCGCAGAATATGATCCCAAATTGTTAGGTTCAGGATGAATCTAACATCACAGCATGAAGAAAATGACCAGCTTCATACTTGGATTCTGCGAGTTGTGAGGATTCTTTGATTTCTTCCAGAGCCTTCACAACTCCCGGTAAATTATTGAGCAAGACATAAACAGCTTGATGTTAAGCTGACCATCTTGGTTGGCTACTTTCTTTCAAATTTGATATCGTGCACTTTTTCATGATTGTCCTTCGTGTGGTTGAACCAACAAAAAAACAATACAGTTTTTGTACAACACCAAATGAATTCACTGTTTCTGAATATGATGAAGCCGAATGGACACCCCCAAGATTCAAAGAGTGTGCTAATCATGGAACAAATACTGCCAGCTCGTTAATCTGTAGAATTCTGGATTGGACTCCTTTATATATGCCAGGCATATTAGGATGGTCCACGACATTTTTTTGACATCTAAATCACCATTGATCAGCTCGTGGTTCATATAGAATTTGCTGTGAGATTATTTTCCAGTTTTTCCGTTAACTTCCAAAAAAACTCTACTTTATCTCATATCCAGACTCCGTTCTCTTTAAATGTCGTATAACCTGGCTCATTTATTCTGTGTGAGATACATCTGGAGTGCAATCGAACATAATAGTGAAATTGTTGGCCTACTTGATCTCATTAATAATGTTTTTCCGAACTTTGGTGGCCATCGATAATTTCATTTTGTAAAGTTTTGGATGTTTGTCCTTTTTTTAGGTGGTCTAGATGGCACTAGTCGGGTCATATTCAATAATAATAATTTTTTCCGAGAAAATCAAAACTAAAAAAATTTTAACCGCTGGTTGTTTTAGGCGCCCCCTTAAGCTGGCGCCCCGCTTGCCTTCCCCCTAGATCCGGGCCTGGCATTGCAACATTGTTTCTATTTCCAATATTACATTTCTTTTTCAATTTCATGAAATTCTGCCCATGACTAGATGCGTCTTTGTAACTGATTTTTCTATTTGTAATAATTGATACTTGTAATTTTGATAATCTCCGCATCTGGTTCTGTATATTGAGATATCTTCAATTGAATTGTATTAAACCAATTAACGAAGTACTTATTTTATTTTGCCGCATACGGGTATGGTACCCTGATCTGTAAATTTACACAGTCATGTAATATTTAGCCTGCCACTTAAGTTATAATTTGAAATAGGTTTATTCGACAAAAGAAACGTGGCACTTCATACCATACTCCTTCTACGAGTATATCCTACATGTTGTAGTATGTTCAACGGCGGCTTCCCAAACAGTCAAACAATTTCCTGATTATGGATGTGAGAAGCCGGCGTTATTCATAATACATACTTCGATTGAATTGAAAAATCCAGCAGATTGTAGAACAATGAATGACCAGTTTAACCCAAAAGCAGACTATTTTATGAAATATAAAATTTGCGTACCTAATTGGGAAAGAGATCATGCTGATCACTCTATAAAAATTGAATGTAAATATTTCATTTCGAATTCTCTCATTTAATAATTTCCAGCAGGCCTATAATTAGAAACGATTTCGTTAAGTTGAATTTAATAACCAAACTGAGGAGGAAAAAATAGAATTATTACATTCCGATGGTGTTTAATTGTCTCATCTCAATTTCCCTTTCTGAAGGTACCCATTCTGATCTATTTTCCTAAATTTCAAACAAGCAATGGATGTAACAGTGACGGCTCATGCCCTTAAGGTGTGGGTCGGCCAGAACCATTATATTCTGGGTCTTCCCAAATTGGAGGTACAAATGAAAAAGGGAAACTCCTTGAATAATTTCAAGGAAAAAGTCGCATAAACATGGGGCCTCAAATGTTTCGTTTTCGAAATCCAGGTTGTAGAAGTTTCAATTTTGTTAAAGTTCACGAGATATTCAACTGAACATGAGTTAAATTTGATGTGTCAAAACTAACAATGATTTTATTTGCCACAGCTCACCAACTGGATTTTCTTCTTCAACTCTAGATTGTTCCGATAGAAATTTCACCTGGGCCACGGCTCGAAAAACGGAATACTCCAGATATGAAGTTCAATGCGACCGTGAAACCCTTCATATATCAATCAAAATAGTGATTGGATTTTTATGACAATTTTTATTTTTCTGAGGATTTTGAGAGAATCGTTAAATTTTTTCCTGGAATATGTAGCTGACAAAACTACAAAAATCCATTGAGTTCAGTATACTGACAAAGCTTCTTTCTGCAATTTATAAAACGAACAGGGACCCATCAGAATAATTACCTGGAGTGAAACTGCGATAGTGGGACAGAAAAAATATCACCCTATAATCTACAATCGAAATTGGCACGTCAAATGATGTAAACTCTAAATTGTTTCTAATTCCAGTTGAATATCTCAAAGCAAGGGCGCACCCAGGATTAAATTTCGGGGGGGGGGGGCTGAATCGAAATGCAACTTTGATGTAAGATATAAGCAGGGGCGGATCCAGAATTTTTTTCAGGGGAGGGGCACAAGGGGCGGATGGGCAAAAAGTCAAGAATAACAAGTATGTATAAAGGAAGGTTTATTAAGTAAAATATAGAGTATACTACCGTCTGCCTCCGTGCCCCCCCCCCTAAATCCGCCTATGGATATAAAAGTATATTGTTCAATGAGCGGAAATGTAAGTCATGACATACGCAGATGAATTTTGCAGCCCGAGCCGTCAGGCTAGGGGTGTAATTCATCAAGTTTGTTATGACCATTGCCGCGATTTGAACACTATACTTTATCTTCGACTTCTTCAGTAAAATTCGAATTAATCTGCATTTTCAGAATTGACAACAGTTGTTAAAAGCGATTTCTGTGGTCGAAAATCAAATCGATATCGAATCCTGTAGAAAACGTCAAAAATTCACGTTTTCCAAATGCTGTTTTTGGATATTCAGACCTAAGAAAATGCAGAAATGGATGGCGAGAACGTTACCTTGATGTCTGAAATAGAGTTCCCCATTGACTCGACTTTTTTATTCATTTCGTTAGCTACATTTTTCCTATTCGTATTAGAGTGAGTTAAAGGCGTGAGTTATTATTACCTCACACTATTGGTTTATAGAGACTATTTCAGATCAAAATCAGTTGAATAATGGATAAATTATTCGATGGGAGTAGATAAAATATTTGAATCAATAGATATCCATTATTTTTCAATGAAGCAATAAGATGCTCTTACCCCGGAATATTTCAATATACGATCACACACTTCTATCGCAGAAATTTTTTTGACTGTTTTTCCCATCAAACTCAACATAATTACGCATGTTTGAAGTGTCACTTATCAATTTTGGAGGTGCACGTGCCCCAACTCACCTTACATAAGTATTCGGTCGATTATTGAAGATCAACGTATATTTTTACTTTTCAGCTGAAATTCTAGCCCGATAAATCATTTTTGGAAGCCAGACCGAATTGTTCATATTTCAGGTACAGGGTATAGCCTCGAAACGGAAAATGGATAAATTTATTTATAGTTCTTCATCATTTATTGGGTGTAGATAAAATAGCGTATGCAACTCTCCATGTAATGACACTCGCATAAAACATAAGAAATTCGCCTCCTGCTCATTTCGTATCCCGGTTTATGCTCGTATATTAATAACCATCATTACAAGATCGTTACATAATATACTATTATTCCTTCTCTATAAAAAAAAGTATATTTGAAAAATAACAATTTTATTCAAAACATGAGCAAACGAATCTAAAAAAAATCTATTAAATTACAAAATCCAGACGTCGTTTATCTTCAACAAGTTTTTCGATTATTTTTTCCGGGTCCTAATATTAAATAGGTTCTAAAGAGAAATCTTTTTTTTGCAGTGACCTGTAATGCGTTATCTAAATACATTCATATTTTGGGAAACCCCCCGAAAAGTATATGTCTGGTAGTGTTTCACGATTTCCAGTTATAAAGAAATCTCAATTTTTTCTACCACTATGAATTTAGGGGGGGGGGGCGCAGCCCCCTGGCCCACCCCCTAGGTGCGCCAATGTCTTAAAGTACAGATTCTATGGGAAAAAACTCGAAATAAAAATCAAACTTTAACGCTCTGTATCTCGAAAACGAAACTTTGCAGTCCCATTTTTATGGCAATATTCATTTCTTGGAATTATGCAGGAAATCCCTCATTTCGTTTTTAACCCCAATTTAGTAACACCCGGTATATACATTTACAAATAGATAGAGGTATTTTTTTTATTAGGACTCCTCGCCTATAGCCCTTACTAAAACCCAATACGTTACTCGATACTACCTCTCTTGAATTTGCCATCAAATTTTCCGAAATGAACTGAAAACTAGGAAAACATGTACATTATTAAGGTGGGCGTTCAATGTAGTGTGTTTTTATTTCAAGTTGCATTTGAAAATGGTTTCACTTTGAGAAGAGAAATTTTGTTGGTAAACTCAGAAAGGATTGGAGTTCTTAATGAAATAATTTAAATCGATTTCATTCCGAAAGTTCATTTTTTCATATGTAATACCAGTAGAGATTTCCGAAAAGCAACTTGAATATTACAAGAGAGAAATTTTACCTGCTTAAATTTCATCTCGAGTGGAATTCGGCATGACTATTTCACGAGAAAATGTCTAACATTAAGTAATATGATCACATTTGACACGGATTGCGATATTTGGCAAATTAGAATTCATAGATTAACTAAACGTTGTTTGTTTTCTCTATGATATTCATTTCCGAAGCTATACAGGGTCTTTCACGAGGAACCTCACCCATATTTATACGGGAAACTACTGAACGTATTTTCATGAAATTCAGCACTTATAAGTATTTCACGATGCTGATGAAATCTAAAATATTTTCAAGGCATGAGCACCTCCGGTTTTTCCGGAAATGACGTCAACTTCCGTTTTTCAAATTAGAACACCATTTTTTTATTGCAGAAATAGATTTCTTAGAAAATTTCAAGTTATTGTGATGTAACATTTTTCAGTTTTGGTTGGAAAATTCTCTCTGAGCGGGAAAATTCGAAAAAAAAATCGAAAATAGAGCCCCGCTGAAACAAGAATAACTTCGAGGTTTTTGGATGGAAAATTTTCATTTTTGGGATTTTTCAAGATGTAAGATTGATGTATCCACTCGAAATCGCGATTCGTGATACAGGGGGTGAAAAAATCGCTTTCAAATTTAGGGATGACAAAATCGTGAAAAATCAATTTTTTCAAATTAGAAACCCATTTTTTTATGGCAGATATTGAATCTACGTTAGAAAATAATGTGAGTGTATGCATCACATCCTTGCCCTAAAGTGGATATTTTCTGAGTTATTCAAAAAAAACTGTTTTTCGTCTTGAATTTTCAGCTATTTCTTTTCCCTTCACGCCAAAAATTTTCAGGAACTGTTACCTAAACCATGTTTTAGATTTTACTACCCTAATATGCAAGAGAAAAAAAAACAGGTTGTTCCTAAATAGATGGCGAATTTGGATTCGAATTTGTATCGGAAACCTCTTTATTTCAACTAATCGGCCATCGGTTTTCTCTTCAGTGATAAATAAATAATTCCTTATGAACCATATGCAAAAACTTACCATGTTTTACATTCTTTTTTTTAATGATAGATATCATTAATTACATCTGCCAAATTCCTCTTTATTCAGTAGCATTTTGTGTTTACTATTAATTTGGTGATAATTCGTATTAAGTTATAAAATCGATCACTATGCCTAATGTTACCAATGAAGATTATTTAAATCTCATTCTACTTCATGGAGAATGTAATAAAGTTGTAGATAGAACGATTCGACTGTTCATTGAGAGGTTTCCTGACCGACCCAGACCAACGAGAGATACCATTAACAGAACCATGACAAACTTGAGAAATGTCGGATCTTTCGTTAAGAAAACTATACACAGAGAAAAAAGTGTAGTAGAAGATGAGAACAACGAAATTACAGTTCTTGCATATTTTCGTGTGAATCCTCAAAATTCTCTCGAAGATGCCGAGATTGATCTGGGATTATCTCAATCGAGTGTTTGGAGAATATTAAAAAAACATAAAATGCACCCATATAAATTCAATAGGGTACAGCATTTGAAGGAAACTGATTTCGTCAGGAGAACAGAGTTTTGCGAAGCTATGATGATTCGATTTCAAGAGAATGAAAACTTTTTGGACTGTATAATTTGGACAGATGAATCTAAATTCACAAAGAATGGTTCTTTCAGTAGGCATAACAGTCATTATTGGGATGAAGAGAACAACCACCACTTCAGACAATGGAACTTTCAAGAGACCTGGAGTTTCAATGTTTTTTGCGCCATCAAAAATAATGCAATTCTCGATGTTCACATTTATGATGGGACTTTAACTAGTAAGATAGAACACTACACATGTTTGCATTATTTGAAGAATGTTCTCCCTTAGGAGATAGATATTCTGACATATTGACTCAAATAATTGAGCCGCTAGTACAAAACCATAATGACTTATGGTATCAACAAGATGGCGCGCCTCCACACAATTCACTCAATGTGTCAAATATCCTCTACAGGCTATTTGAATATCGATGGTTGGCGAACAATGGTCCACATCTTTGGCCACCACGTTCTCCCGATTTAACTCCTTTAGACTATTATGTTTGGCGTAGGATAAAAAATATTGTCTACTCAACTCCCCTGACTGATAAAGAGGACTGCATAGAACGAGTCAGAAATGCGTTCAGGTTTGTTTAGATTTTTAGATTCATAGTTTTGAAACTCAATTTGGTTTTTAAACACTTTTGCAGATCTCTTCCTCCCGATGAAATAAGAAGAGCAACGCACGAAGCATTCCTGAGACGTATAAATAAATGTCTAGAAATTAACGGTCAAAACTTTGAGCATCTTCTCTAGTTATAACTGCGAGAGTTTGCAATGGTTCTCCTAATAGTAACTTGAAGTCGGTTTCAAGAAGGGGTGAAAAATCTACAGCATGGTTCAAATAACAGTTCCTGAAAATTTCTTCTTTTTGGCGTGAAGGGAAAAGAAATAGCTGAAAATTCAAGACGAAAAACAGTTCTTTGTGAATAACTCAGAAAATATCCATTTTAGGGCAAGGGTGTGATGCATACACTCACATTATTTTTTAACGTAGATTCAATATCTGCCATAAAAAAATGGGGTTCTAATTTGAAAAAATTGATTTTTCACGATTTTGTCATCCCTAACTTTGAAAGCGATTTTTTCACCCCCTGTATCATGAATCGCGATTTCAATTTTCAAAGTGGATACATCAATCTTACATCTTGAAAATTCCCAAAAATGAAAATTTTCCATCCAAAAACCTCGAAGTTATTCTTGTTTCAGCGGAGCTCTATTTTCGATTTTTTTTTTCGAATTTTCCCGCTCAGAGAGAATTTTCCAACCAAAACTGAAAAATGTTACATCAAAATAACTTGAAATTTTCTAAGAAATCTATTTCTGCAATAAAAAAATGGTGTTCTAATTCGAAAAACGGAAGTTGACGTCATTTCCGGAAAAACCGGAGGTGCTCATGCCTTGAAAATATTTTAGATTTCATCAGCATCGTGAAATACTTATAAGTGCTGAATTTCATGAAAATACGTTCAGTAGTTTCCCGTATAAATATGGGTGAGGTTCCTCGTGAAAGACCCTGTATAGATGCATAGAATACCTGATGGTGTAACGACTCCTTACTAAAAATCGTGACTAAAATTCGTAGATCAAAACGGCATTCTAGATTTCAGATTTGGGTCTAGTTCCGGAATAAATCCGCAATATTTATCGGTCGTGGCGCTACTGCGGCAACGACAAACAGCGCGACCCCTTTCGTGAGAAATGAAAAGCAGAACAAATTCTCGGATTTTCGATCGACAAGAAAGTCTTAAACAAAATCTAATCAGCGCCAACACCAGGTATTCTATGCATCTATGAAGCTATCTATGAATTGGAGAAACGTCAAAAATTTTATCGCGGAAAAACCAACTTGTACGTTTTTCCGGTTTGAAAGTTTTGTCGGGATGGAAAGATCGTTGCTAAGGAAACTTCCTCACTAAAAATGGAAAGAATGAAACAGTCTTTCAAAAATAGAAGAAAATGGGCCAACTCATGCTCTTCTGTTTTATTTCAAACGAAATACCCATGAAAATAGTTCAACTTCCGATTAGAAGTGAACGTACAGATAATTTCGTTCAGAAAAACAACTTGAAATACGGAATTGACAGAGAATGGCCAAATTCAAATATATGGCGGGAAAAAGTTCCTGCTTTACCCACAAATTCACTGATTTCATAGTTCAGTGATTTTCGGATAGAGAGCGCCATTGTTCATTTCTTTCATGATGATAGAGATATTCATAGAACTTGATAGTGATAATGTATGTTCTATGGAGATATTTCATAAAATTAACGGTGGCGCCTCTATCGGATGAGTTTTCCTACGCGCTTTGAACGGCGACCTTAAGCGGACTAATTGAATTCCTAATATGCCATTCAACTACAAATCTTCATCCTAGGGAGGCCGGTCCTTGCTCGTATTGTACGACGTTTGAATTTATTAGGGACTAGAAATATTTTATATTTTTATGATCAGAAAATAGCTGTTGAAAACCAATATGTTTCTTGTTACTACATCCCTCAAATTTGCCATCAAAATTTACGAAATGAACTGAAAACTAAAAGAACACATACACCGCTCTTTCTCTTACTTTATGGATCTGACCGAATTCAATTCCTAATATGCGATTCAACTATCTCCACCCTAGGGACGACTGGTCGGTCCAAGCGCGTATTGTACGACGTTTGAATTTACTAGGAACTAGAAATATTTTATATTTTTATGGTCAGAAAATCACTGTACTTCTATTGAGCGGTACGAAAACGTTTCAATAATTATCTATTTACTATTAATGTGATCTGCGATATATATACCCAGGGTAAGCGCGGGTAGGCAGGCTGACATTGTATGTATCGAGCAGCGACCGAAGATCGAGGTATTGTACCGTTCTATTGAGGGGGGCACTGTGTGAACGTAGGTGTTTCATAGTTCTATATTCTGAAGCTCTCGATCGACTGGCCGACCTGCCTGGTATAGGTATAGTATTCGAAAAGATGAGATTAGAAAGAAGTGGAAATATAAGATTTCGAGGGCAATAATCGAGAAAGTACGTATTTTCAGGACTAGGCCGGAAAAAATCACGTTGTTGTTGTCATTGTTATGATAATCACAATAGCAACGAAATAAAGGATGACAGTTCTGTTTTGTTTAATTCAAATAAGAATCAAATCTATATATCTAAAAGAAAGATGTTGGTTACACCATTTATAACTCGAGATCGGATGGACTGTTTGTTATGAAACTTCATATATGGATTCGTCTACGGTCTGGTTATTATAAAATACAATAAACCTTTGAAAAAATCGATGAAAATTTTACTTATACAGGAAATGCGTTTCCTCCTTTTGAGTAAGGTGTCGCTACAGTTACAGTTACGCTACCGCTTATTCGTTGGTACATCATTTGATATTCTCCGCGATATAAACAAATAGTATGTACAGTGACTATATTTCCTCTATAGTCACTGTAATAGTCTGTAATTTGAGTTGCCTACAACTCTGCGCTGTTGGGCAAAACCAAAATGTCTTAGCGTACAGATGTCTAAAATGATTAGATTTCGTTGAGATATGAGAAAAGTTTCGTTCTTACCACTTCAGATGGCGCTATTCACACATTGTGATGACTGATGATTTTCATAGTTTTATTTATTCCAAATAATGTAATCGTGAAGGTACTATATTTGACATTATCACAATTAAATGACGATTAATTTGTTGGGGATTTCGCGGCCATCGATTGATGTCATCTGTTCTTTTTCCGAGCATTCCGGTCGTCGTGGTTTGAAATAGTCGAAAAAAGAACATATGACATCAATCGATGGCCGCGAAATCCCCAACAAATTCATCGTCATTTAATTGTGATAATGTCAAATATAGTACCTTCACGATTACATTATTTGGAATACATAAAACTACGAAAATCATCAGTCATCACAATGTGTGAATAGCGCCATCTGAAGTGGTAAGAACGAAACTTTTCTCATATCTCAACGAAATCTAATCATTTTAGACATCTGTACGCTAAGACATTTTGTATGAAATAACAGATCAAAAAGCGGTTGAATATTACAGTGAATTTTTATCGAAATTTCAAGTAAATCGGATTTTGGCGATCAGTTTCAATCGTGAATTGTCCGTTCTCATCTTTCCTCATAATTTTTGAAACGTTTTTGAATTTCTGTTTGGGTTATAAATATATTTGCGGAAATAACTGAATTCAAAATTGCCATTATTATTGACATATATTATGACATATTATTTTTGTGTATCTGTTCTGTGTGATAGCTCATATCCATGGAAACATTTGAAAGTTAAAAAATCAGAGTGGATTTGTGAAATCCACCGTAAGTATCATTAGGGCGGAACAAAGTTCGCCGGGCCAGCTAGTTGTATAATAAAGAGATGCCTCGTCTCATTGATTTGTAATTCTTAACGGTTGCCGAAAAAATATTGTACGCAACACGCCCGAAAATAGTTTTTTTGGACTCACCTACTTCCAGGACTCGCCTCCGGCTCGTCCTAGAATTTTGTCTATTCGTCCAAAAAAACCTTATTTTCCGGACTTGTAACGTAAATTACTATTCTATTTCCCAATTATTTTTGGGTCGGCCCTACATAGCTTGACGAGCCGTCACTTTGATATAAGGAGGGTTAAAAAAAATTGGTGGTTCATAGTGTTCTTGAAATTCGTGAATGCTTCTATTACGTTCAGAACTGCCTATTCGAGTCGTGGTGTTCCCATACTTTGTGTTCTTCTGCATTCATATCTTTCAGATTTCAAATTTTGACCAGCTGTCCGGAAACATTAAAAAAAATTGACAAGTCAAAGACTCCCCGTGAACACCTTTAGAACTAGTCCATATATCACGAACTTCCGTCAACAACGAATTAGAAATATTTTTTATTCTTAGTTAATGTCAATGAATTCGAATATTCTTCCAAGACAATAGGAATTTGGAACCCGAAAACGTTCGAAATTATATCCGAACTTTCATCGAAATAGCCGAAAATATTGGAAGTTGACTCTTACATAATTCTTTTAATAAGAATAATAAGAAGAATTGTTGTCGCATATATATCTGAACTTTCGATGATAGAGGTAAACCTTAGCCGAATTAAATTATTCAGTCTAGGAAGGATATTGGAGAAACGATCCATTTCAATAGTCCCACCAATATCCTGGACACTAGTACGCCTATTCTATCGAGTTTTCACTCTTGTTCATATAAGATTCATTTCCAGGTGTTAACCCCGTGTTTCTGTCTTTACAATCACTTGTGTGTGTTCCTGGAATTTAATTTAATGAATCTAGATTCGAAGGAATTCTCTTTCCTATCTGAATAACTCGAAAATCAAGCGTGACAATGTGGCTGGCTGCTGGCTCCTCCATAACGGTTTAAAATTGACAAAATGATGAATTTGAGAGAAGATATCACAATCTTTTCTACAAACAAGGCCAGGTAATATAAATTCAAAATAAATACCTATATTTTTTAGAAATTATAGGAGGTGCTTGCATCTTTCTTGAAAATTTTCCCAATGTCTGAAACAAAAGGTATCAAAATTTCGGAGCATAGACGCAATTCGTGACAGACTGGAGAGTTTTGTTCAAACGCTCACAGCATTCAAAGTAAGGTGATACAGCCGAATGGATTCTTTGCATGATGGAATAGTAGATCTTCATAAACGAAAAACGACTTTGGATTCTCCAGTGATTCCTTGTTGATGACAAATATAGTGTTTTTGGGGGGTCTCACCCCTTTGTAATTTTTCAGCCAAAATTTGAAATTTTTAGAAACGCTCATATATAGCACAGAGGTACTTTGAGATATGCTGATCAACATGATATAAACCAATGGTGGATACGACAATAGGAACGGAAGCTACGCCATTTGACAGGTGAAAATCTAAACTATGCTAGTTAGCGCTCTGTAATGTTTTTTATTGAATTCAGCGACCTCGAAAACCTACATTTTGATACTCAAGTCGGCTATATAGCACTCCTAAGTAGAGAATTTTTTCAGTTTTATTTTTTCGATTTTCAACAAAGGATCTTCCAAAATCTACTGAAGAATAGGATTATAAATAAACTTCTATCTCTTTTTATCTACGTCATGTTTATGTTGTACCACCTGTCAATCGATATTCATATCGTGCATGTGCCCATCTGAATAACCGCAAATGAAGGAAATATGTATATTGTTGTAGGTATTTATTTTATATAGCCTGAAGTCACAAATGATTCATGGACATTCTCTTAAATCCTATGTAGGTATATATGACTCTTTTCTTTTAACCATTGATGTGAGTGTCATGTTATGCGACTATGTATTTGTTGAAATTTCATTTTAATTTATTTTAGCCTTGATAAAGGTCCGATCCTTGACCGAAACGTCGTTTTTTAATATTATTGGGAATTCTTTTAGTCAATAATCCGCTAGCATTCCAGGAAACTTGGATTAAAAAATGATTCAAATGAAAATTTCTTAGGTTTTAGGGGACATCGAATGCAGGCGTTTAATATATGACCTTGGAGTTCGCTTTCAAGGTCAAGTAGATTTTTTTTATTACTTCGTGGGTATCCAAGACCGCTCTCCCCATATGAATGGTGGACATAGTCATGGTAAAGTACTTCAAAGTTATTTCTCATAGATTCATTTGATTTTGTATTGCTCATGAACATATTCAAAAAAGAAAAATGGTTTGTTTTCTGAATTTTTTCCTACCGCATATATGAGTTGACACCGCGATAATAAAACCTTATCGCATACCGAATTTTGAAATTATTGTTATCACTGCGATCAGATACATAATTGCGAATTTTACATTACAATTTTTTCTTCTTCATCTATTATTTTTTGTCGTTTATTGGTCGCAAAAAATCCAGGATTACACGCGAAGTGAAATAGTAGATATTTCATTTGTCATTTGAGTGCAGAAGAAATTATCGTGCTGCAGAACGATTAAGTAGGTATGTATACCGAATTCGTTTTACAAATAGAGCTCATCTCATGCAGTAAACGCCCGAATCGAAAATAGAGAGAGGCAATAGCCTCGAAGAACATCAAGACCAATCTGCCATTTCGAGAGAAACAGTAAGAATAATTTCAAGACTTAATCGGTATCATCCATCCCACATAATTTTGACTCAAGCGTTAATACCACCTTATTTTTGGAGAAGATTTCAATTCTGCCAAAGGGCACATCAAACTATCAAAGTAAGCAAAAAAAATCCGAATTTTTTCAGGTACATCATGTTTTCTGATGAAGTCACTTTCCATAACACAGGTGAACTGTATCGACATAACTGTCATAATTGGTCTTCGCAAAATCCTCATTGGACGCAACAGTCGATCATCAAAATAGTTGGAGTGCCATCAGTGCGATAGTTAATATATTCCTCATTGATGATGTTCTCAACTTGGAAAGATATTAATTTTTTGACTGATTTTCTGTCGGGTCTTCTAGGGGATGCTGGTTTAAAAACAAGGAGGCGTATGTGGTCCCATCATGATGGAGCACCTGCAACAATTTTTGAATCATAGATATCCCAATGGGTGGATCCCTTGATCACCAGATCTAACAAGCCCTGATTTCTTCCTGTAGGCATATTCACGAAATATTGTTCATGCAGGCACATACTGCAGCATGTGCTTTTATATCAAACATACGAAGCTTCGAACAGAGGATAGCCTTGCTAATCATGCACTTTTGAACATTTAATTAGGCGAAATGTGCTAATAATTTCTTTTTTGTTTTCAACTTCTGATTGAACAAATTATTTTCATTCGTCTTCATGAATACCTACTCACTTTTTCAAAATTTGCTGGGTAGTTTGTGTCTAGAAATTTTTCATCGTAGCCATTCTGAGCATGAAACATTTCCAGGATTCAGAAACAGAAAAGGGCAAAATGTTTTTATTTTTCACTACTATTTATGTTATGCTGCGGAAAATGCATATTCCCTATTAAAAAAATCTACTTGACCTTGAATTGTCTCTGAAATCAAGCTAAAAAGTCAGATTTAGTGTCTGCATTCGATGTTCTCCAGAAAACTAAGAAACATCCATTTAAAGCATTTATAGATAAAGGCTCTTCCTAGGGAGTTATTTCAGTGGATCTTTGGAAATGGATCACCCTGAACAGTTTTGGAATTATCAGGACAACAATATTTCGAGCGATTACATTTACAGAGCCCCTGGACTCAACTTTGTTCGAGAGATATCGTTTTTACGGGTGGACAGAATTGAATTTGACCACGCATTCGTAATCAGTGTGTAGAGCCTAGTGGATTGGGATCAGTCTAGGCTCAAAAATATCCTGACAAAATGATTCGGCACTCATTAATGTAGAACGAGCGCTCAAAAGGATTTAATTTGTTAGCTTGGATACAAAAAAATATATAGTTTCACATTTCTCTGGGTCACCTGTGTTTAGGTATACTGTCCCTACATTTGAGATGCTATCTAAATAACATCATGGTCATAAGATGTGGTAATGAAAAACATGAAATTCACTTGGCTTATTCTAAACATACTGCATGGTATATTCGTTTTAGATGTTACTTTCCAATCGCACGAAAGCATCGAAGAATGATCATAACAAATTTAACCCATTTCATGGTCTTCTGGAAGGTATTAATAAAGGAATTCGCAATTATGCAAAATATAAACCATCTCGATCACATTTACTGCCAAAAACCCATCAAGATATATGAGTTGCCACTCCACTATATTAGATAAGGCTTCTGTGGTCCGAAACACATCTGATTCATTGGTTTCCTTGGCCTTCTCCTTTAGAGTTTTATGAATAATAATGCAGGAAAAGAAGAAACTCCTCAAACCCCGAGTGTGGGATGTTATAGTCACTCCCCCTGATTATATGATGGATTCGCTGGGCGCATGTTCCTCCAATTGCCTCCCAAATACAAAAGTTGAACACTGTTGTTCTTGTGCTACTGGTTGTTCTATCCACAAGAGGTGAGTTTGGTGTTCGGAACTCTCTCCCCGATTTGCGTTATTGTTTGAAACGTACAGTATTTAGACAAGATTCCAAATAGTGCATGGATTTTGTATATAGTAGAGATAAGAAATTTTTTTCCTCCATTAAATTGTGAAAAGAAGGTTCGTGAAATATATCACGTTCTTCGATTCCGAAGAATTATTATCACGATGTAGGTATTAGTGTTTCTGTCCTTCCTCATATCAAATTCTTGAATGGCTGATTATAAACAAAATTCAAAATATTTGTAAAAATTTTTAATCATGCTTATTTGCTTACATCGCGGCTAACTATGCATCATTTTCAAAATCATGTGAAATAAAGAGAATACAAATGTTCATAATGAATGGAGTTAAGTGAAACAAAAAAGTCACGGGAGTTCTTAAATCAGAAATGACACTAACGCACAAATTCCCTGTTAGGTATAATTTATATTTTTGTGAGAACATTTTTTCAATAAATGTCACATATGGATTAAAAGAAATGATAACATGAAAATGTTCGCATGAAATTCACATAAACAAATGTCACATTCAAAGTTATTGGTTTTAATAATTCACGATAAAAATAAAATGATTGCTCAAATATTTGAATGATTGAATGGCAGTAATGGCACAAGTATATGGTTTTAAATTATTTATAATGTAGAATATAAAGTGGTTGCTCTTCAAATATCAGAACAAAATTTCAAAATTCTTCTAAACTGCATCTTATCTATTAAATCACTTTCGTTTTAAAATTAGAACATGGAATTAAGCCTGAGTTTTCCGATTATTAAACCCATCGATTGATAGACTGAACATGAACCGATTATCCTGGGTAAATAAAAAATTACAACAACGTGAAAATATGGATTAAATAAATAAACCACCCTGTATCTAGTCAATAGAGGTGGTGACCCACAATATACAAGTTTTGCATTGTTCGTGTAGGGTAGCCCAACCCCCAGTTACCTTGAGCACATTCATGAATGAAACATCCTGTGTATAATTGTACTGTTAATAATAGTTATATAATACCAGACGACATAATTGTGTCCCAATGTTCGGTTGTTCGAGTTCTATGATACATATATTGAAACATGATCCTATGACAAATTCGAATTGCGAATAATATAAACTAGTGGAAAAAATTAAGGGATCAAAAAAATATTCCAAGTTTTTTGAGGTTTTTTCAAGTGGCTGTATTATCCTTAAAAGCTCGAAGATCCTAGTTTAGAGATCTCTAAATGAATTTTTTTATGCAACTTGTTCCGCTCACTCCTAATAAATACCAAAAAAAAATGTTTTCGAAATTCTTCTGGTGTTCTTTTTTGGTCTACGAAGTTGGAACAATTTTTTTCAACTCAACCACTATATGGATCAGATAACTTGTTCATTCAGCTTAAATTTTCTGTTTAAAAAAGTTTGATTCGACCACTTCTCGCTAAGATATGGAACATTGATTGGAAAAGGATCTTCTTGTCTTCAACCATCAATATCTCAGCAACCCTTGATCACACAAGAAAATTAAGGAAGGTTTTGAAATCTTGAATAAACTCACAACAATAATCAGGTACGGTTTTTTGAGAATTTTTGTTATTTTATTTTTTACGTCAATTCGAAAAATCAAGATAAAAAGGGCTTTTGGTGACTTTTGGTATAATCAGGCGCCAAGTTGGAAATATAGAGAAAACCAATAATGTTGACTGTGCCTTTTACTGTGTAATATGCCTACAAAATCCCCACAAATTTTCGATTCAATCCATCAAGCCGTTTTTTTGTTTTGTTCGATCGAATTTAGAATAAAATTTAAAGGATCATGAATTTGACTTTAAATGATCATAATCTTTAACAAAATGAGAAAAAAAAATTTTTCAATTATTTTATGCATTTTAATTGATAAAAATGTTTGAATTTACGCAAAAAAAATGTTAAAAAAATTTCAGTTTTCTTTTTATTATTTTTTAATCACACCAGATAATTTAAAAAAACAATATTAGTCAGTTTTGACGCGATTCTGTTATTGCATTCCATGATTTTCCTGATTTTGAAACTTTAGCTGAATTAAAATTTGAATTGAAATTAATATAAGGTTGATATACCCAATCGAATTTCGAACTCGATCTACACGCTTTTCAGAATTTGCTTATCGTTAATTTTCATGAACTCTTACAACGTTAAAAACAAACAGTTTTTTTCAAAACTACTCCTTTTGGTACGCTTCGGGTTATCCTGATGCTGGCGGTAGTTTTTGTTAACAAATTTTTGGATTAATTAAAGAATATCCAAAATTTTTCAAAACAATTTTTTAAAATTTTTTTCATGATTTTAAACTTTCTTATCAATAAAAATGAAAAAAAAAACATTTTTTTGCATTTTGTTGAAGATGATCATTCGAAGTCAAATTCGTGATCCTTTAATTTTCTCTAAATTCGATCGAATAAAACAAAAAAACGGCTTGATGGATTGGATCGGAAATTTGTGGAGATTTTGTAGGCATATTTCACAGTAAAAGGCACAGTCAACATTACTGGTTTTCTCGATATTTCCAAATTGGCGCCTGATTATACCAACTTCGTAGACCAAAAAAAGAACCAGAAGAATTTCGAAAACATTTTTTTTGGGTATTCATTAGGAGTGAGCGGAACAAGTTGCATAAAAAAAAATCATCTTGAGATCTCTAAACTAGGATCTTCGAGCTTGAAAATCCTTTTTTTTTATTCCAGTGCGACCATTTGTAAGGGTGATACAGCCACTTGGAAAATCTCAAAAAATTTCAATTTTTTTTTGATCCCTTAATTTTTTCCACTAGTGTATAACAGGTCGTATGGACCAGAAATGATTTCGTAATATACAAAATATTTCAAAAATATTCTACACAGTCGAAAGCAATGTTTTAATGGATTGCCACCTATATTTACATATTTCTGAAAGAAATCCCATGATCCCTTTCTATTCCTCCATTAGAATCGTTGACATCCAATTTAGTCTAGCCCTCCAATTTTTTTATTCTTAATGGTGCCCACTCACGGAGCGTTTTTACAGGACTTTCGAGCTACCAGCTTCGCCCGAAAGCTTGGTAAACTAAGAATGTTTACAAGCTTTCGGGCGAAGCTGGTAGCTCGAAATTCCTGTAAAAACGCTCCGTGAGTGGGCACCATAATAGATTACGCTCGGAGTACTCTCATAATTTTTATTTAAAAAACTGGAGGCCGCGCGTAGGCCAAAATTGTGCTAATGGTTTGCCAGAATGACCCAGATAGAAATGTGAATTTATAAACAAATAGTTTTAAGACTTAGGATGCACTTAGGTCAAAACGGTCAATTTTGCACATTCATGGTTTTGGCACGGGACCGACGATATGGCAATTTCACTCATTCCATTTGTGGTGAGGAAGTTTCCGTAGCAACGATCGTTTCATCTCGACAAAATTTTCAAGCCGGCAAAAATAACAAGTTGGTTTTCCAGCGATAAAATTTTTGACGTTTCTCGAATTCATAGATAGTTCGGAAATAAATATCATAGAGAGAACAAACAACGTTAAGTGGTTCAGTTAATCTATGATGAATTCTAATTTGCCAAATAGCGCAATACGCGTCAAATGTGAACATATTACCCCATTTTCTCGTGGAATAGTCATGCCGAATACCACTCGAGATGAAATTTAAGCAGGTGAAATTTCTCTCTTGTAATATTCAAGTTTGTTGCTTTTCGGAAATTTCGCTCATGACATTTATACATACAAATTCGCGAAATTTCCGAGCAACAAACTTTCATATTACAATCGAGATATTTTGCCGGCAAAATTCCATCTCTAGTGGTATTACATATGACAAATTTTGACTGGAATGTCAGAATTTCCTAGCGATTTATGGAAAAAAAAATTCAACAAACTTTGGTAGGAATCTAACTCTCTGAGAGTATGAATTGGATATATTCTATAATCTTATAAATTTCCGTTCCAAAGCAACGCTAGTTAATCGAAAGTGGAGAGTTCGATTCCCACCGAAGTTTTTTGAAACACGTTTTTTTGGTTTATAAATTCATATTTCTATCCGGGTCATTCTGGCAACCGATTAGCACAGTTTACTTCGTACGGCCACCAGATTTTAAAATAGAATAGAAATACTGAAAGTACTCCAAGCGTATTCTTTGGAAGGCTACAAAAAGAGAACCAATATTTTTCTATTTTCTTTTCTCGTCAGTAATAATAATTTGATAGATGGTGATATGAAAGATTTCAACAATTTTGAGTGAAAAAATCGTTTATTTTTCAGAATTATAAATCACTCCCACTCTGAGATGTGACCGGAAACCGTTATCTCGCTTATGTTTCGAAAACAGGAATAACAGGATATATGTCACAAGGCAAAAACGATTTTCTTGGTGTCATCTCACGGTTATATATGTTTGTCCAGTGGTGAAACACCCTGTAATATGTATTTTTAAACGGGCCAATCATGATATTATAGTACTTTTCATGCAAGAAACGTTCCACATTGTATTTGAGGTATCGACCAGTTTGAACAATATACAGGGTGGCCAAGAGATTGACGTCAAAAAGGAAAAAAATGTCCCTCGTGTCATGGGCTATTCGAATCACCCCCATGTATGTTATGCTATTTTTCACGGCTTCAAAGTCATCGAGGTGGAAAAAATCAAAGAACTAGACATTTACTACAAAATTGTTTTTGCCATTTTAAGATATTTCTGATCAAGTTATGAGAGAAAATGCTGAAAATTAATGAAAATCAGCTTTAGATGTTGGTCAACAAAAGTTCTATATAAAAAAAGAAAAAGGTGTGGCAATAAATCACACATCATAATGTAAATAAAAAGAAATTTATTTATAAAATTTACAGTAGGTGCTCAAAGTGGCCACCTCCAGCCTCAATACACATTCTACACCTTCTTAGAAAATTTTCTTTCAATCGCATAAAAACCTGCCCTGTTCTCTCTTCAGTCGCAGCTCGTCTTCACTCGAACATTGTCGGGCGTAAACAATTTCTTTGAAATAACCCCAAACGAACAAATCGATGGGATTAAGGTCAGGTGAACGTGGGGGCCACTTCGTCAAACTATGATATTCCAAAACGACGGCGCCCCGTGTAACTACGCAACTCAAGTCCGTAATCATTTGAATGAACAATACCCGAACAGATGGATCGGACGCAGTCGACCAATCAAGGGGCCCCCACGTTCACCTGACCTTAATCCCATCGATTTCTTCGTTTGGGGTTATTTCAAAGAAATTGTTTACGCCCGAGAATGTTCGAGTGAAGACGAGCTGCGACTGAAGATAAGAGAAGCCTAACGTGCCCTAAGAGAGAACAGGGCAGGTTTTATGCGATTGAAAGAAAATTTTCTGAGAAGGTGTAGAATGTATATCGAGGCTGGAGGTGGCCACTTTGAACACCTACTATAAATTTTATAAATACATTTCTTTTTATTTACATCATGACGTGTGATTTATTGCCAGACCTTTTTCTTTTTTTACCTAGAACTTTTGTTGACTAACATCTAAAGCTAATTTTCATTAATTTTCAGCATTTTCTATCATAACTTGATCAGAAATCTCTTAAAATGGCGAAAAAATAATTTTGTAGTAAATGTCTATTTCTTTGATTTTTTCCACCTCGATGACTTTGAAGGCTAATTCTAGCAAAAGTCGAGTGTTAAGTACCATTTTTTATCAATGATTCTAAAAGCTGACTGTTGAGCGCAGTTTTTAAGCATACTGAGAAACCGTGAATTAGCCTTTTTACATTTTAAATTTTGATTCGAAAATTCAGATCATAATCCAATTTACGTAACTTTTTCACTTGAGACCAACATTTCCATAATTTTTATCAAAGTTACGAATCTGCTTATTTTATGTATAAAAGTACAATTCATGGAGATTAAGTTACATAAAGAATTTCACAGAGAAGTCTTGTACTTTTTTTTAATATCTTTTTTGGAGATGGTCATGTCGAAAGTTCATAAAAAAATTCATAATTCGAAATCCGTGAAAAATACCATAACCTACATGGGGGCGATTCGAATAGCCCATGACGCGAGGGACCTGTTTTTTCCTTTTTGACGTCAAACTCTTGGCCACCCTGTATATGTGGCTGGACAGTGGTTACATATTTTGTATATTATGCTACTAAATAATTCATTGGAAGTTGCACTCTTAGTTTTCGTAAATAATTTTGTAAATAGTATTGTCAGATTTGAATGCAATATTTTGTTAAATTTGGTGAATATCTTTTTGATTTGCTCCTAGATTTCCAACATGAGTTATTTTGAAATATTGTTGGTTTCCTATTTTTTTTCTTCTTGTGGTCTGTGGTGCTCAGGTTCCATTTTGTTCAGAATCTGTTTTATGAATTGGATAGGATAGTTATTTTCTCTAGAATTGATTGTATTTCAAGGTTGTTTTTATATTGACATTCGTCGGTCTTTGCTAACAGTCTGTTAATATCCTATTTCCGTCTGATCAATAGAGTATCCAGAAAAAGTATTGAATTTTTCTGTGACTGATTCAATAGTGAATTTCAAGCTATTGAATGCTGCTAGGATTTCATCCGTTATATCGATATATATCCTTGCAGCATTCAATAGCATTCATCCCCGCTTTAAATTCACTATATTGAATTAGAGTCACAGAATAATTCAAGACCTTTTCTGGATACTTTATTGATCAGACGGAAAAATAGGATGTTAACAGACTGATACCAAAAACCAGCATTTTCCGGAGGAATACTCAATTTCAACTCAAAACACCATATGATACAAAAAATTAATATCATCAATAACATAGAGCTCACAAACTTTTTAACAGCGAATTTCACGAGAAAACCATCCTTAAGATACAATGAATTCTAGAGAAAAATAACTATTTCATCAAATTCATAAAACAAATTCTGAACATAAGAGAACCTGAGAACCACAGACCAAAAGAAGAAGGAAACCAAATAGGTATATTTCAAAATAACTACAGGGTGTCCCAAGTTCGAGTGCCTATTAGACGTTTCTGGAGAACTGGACATATTTGAAATCTGAAAAATGGGATTCTGATATTGTTCGAAATTCTCTACAGGCCAAAAATATTTTTGGAGACTGAGCACTTCGGATTATACAAAGAGTGAAAATAAATTTGTTCAAAATTTTTGGTTTAATTTTTTCTGATATTATTAAGTATTCAATGCTAAATACATTTCTGTTAAAACCATTGTATTCATTTAAATAGTCAACGTAGAAAAATGTGGATAGGTCATGCATCTTCTAAATTTAATAAATATCATCACAGAGTGTTTCAAATTTTGTGTCAAAAACTGTGTTCGAAAATTGGCCATAACTTCTGCTTTTCAAATTAGAGCCCTATTTTTTTATAATTTCGTCGTCGAAGAAAAATAGTGATAGCACTCGAAGATGCTCTTGCTTCTAAATTCAATGGTTTATGAGTTATTTGAGATTTTCTGGATTTATGTTGAACGTGGAGTCAAATTCATATTATCTTTGGCATGAGAATATTCTGTGACCATAGGAGATAAATTATCCCTAATTCACAAGTGACAGGTCTAATTTTTAGGCTTTATCTTAACTTCTCGATTTTACTCCAATGGTTACTATCGAATCTGTGGCTTGAGAATATTCTGTGACCATAGAAGATAAATGATCCCTTTAATAATTCACGAGTAATAGGCCTAATTATTAGTTGTTACCATGGTTTCATGAGAATATTCATCGAATATGTTTAGATTCGATGAATTTAACTCTACGTACAACATAAATCCAAAAGAGCTCAAATAACTCTGGAATTACTGAATTGAGGAGCATCTGAGAGTGCTATCATTATTTTTCTTCTCAGAATCCAACGCAATCATAAAAAATTGGGTTCTAATTTGGAAAACAGAAGTTATGGCCAATTTTCGACCACAGTTTTCGACATAAAATTTGAAACACCCTGTGATGATATTTATGAAATTCAAAAGATGCATGACCTTTCCAAATTCTTCTACTTCGACGTAATAAGATCGGTTCACACTCGGAATGTTAAGGATAAGAATAATAATTTTTATTCCGTGGATACATTCAAGTATAAAGGATCCGTCACAACTCACATAACTGTACAAAAAAATACAAACAACTATCATAAAACATTACATGTCATACAATACTACTTTAAAAAAAATTCATCCAACGAATAAAAACAGTTAGCAACCAGGTATGACTTAAGACGTTCTCTAAAGCTACTCAAGGTCTTCAATCCCCGTATGTTTTTGGGCAAACTATCAAATATTCGTATGCCCAGCACAGAAGGTGCATCAGAGCCCAATCGAGTCCCAACAAAAGGAACTCTCAACTGCCCCCTATTTCTGGTGTTGTGCCGGTGTACGTCAGAGCCCCTCACGAGTAAGTCATTCCTTCTGAAAATCTCAGAGGACAACTCAAAAATCGAATTACTACTTAGAGTCATCAACTCTAAATCCCGGAAAATTTGTCTGCAGGACTTTATCCGCGAGGCTCCCACAATGCATCTGACGATACGCTTTTGTGAAAGGAATACATATTTTGATGAGGCAGATGACCCCAACAAACCAATGCCATATGTAAGCCTAGAGTACACCATAGTAAAAGCTCTTCAAACGACTCCGATCCAACACTTCCCTCAGAGTCCGCAACAGGTAAAAAATTGAGGCCAGTTTTTTCATTAGGTTCCCCTTCCCACAGTTCCCACAAAATGTTGCTCCCAACGCAGAGTCTCATCTACTGTTAGATCCAAAAACTTGGTGTCTCCATTCCTGGTAAGTTCATTCCCTCCTACCTCAATATTAACATGCATATTGTTCCTGTTCTGCGGCATGTGAAACCTGACATAACCAGTTTTAGCGGTATTCAAATATACAGAGTGTAACAGCCAAATGGAATAAATTCGATAACGAATAAATGAGGGGGTCTTAGGAAAAACCCTCTGATACGTCGATTTGTAATTTTAAATGCGCATATTTTTCAAGAAAATAATATAATATAGGGTGTTCCATGTGGCCGTGGCCAATACCAACTTTCTTATTTCAAATGCAACCCCCTGTATATTATTTATTTTTTGGATTCTTCAGAGAATTCTAGACACCATTCATGTACAATGTCCTATACCTATCTTCAACTATTTCGGAAGTATTAAGTGTTTTCAGATTTATTGCAAAAATCAACGTTTAAGGTCGGCGTTTGAAGCGAATAGGAAAGCTCAGCCGATAGAGGCGCCACCGTCCATTTTATGGATATCTCCATAGAACATGCACTATCACTATCAAGTTCTATGAATATCTCTCTAATCATGAATGAAATGTACAATGGCGCTCTCTATCCGAAAATCGCCGAACTATGAAATAACTTAATTTGTGGGTAAAGCAGGAACTTTTTCCCGCCAAAATTTGAATTTGGCCATTCTCGGCCAATTCCGTATTTCAAGTTGATCTTCTGAACGAAATTATCAGTAGATTCACTTTTAATCGGAAGTTGAACTATTTTCATGGGTCTTTCTGTTGAAATAAAACAGAAGCATTGGTTGGCTCATTTTCTTCTATTTTTGAAAGAAAAAAAATTAACTGTCGGAATGAAATCGATTAAAATTATTTCAACAAGAACCCTTATCCTTTCTGAGTTCACCCACAAAATTTCAGTTCTCAAAGTGAAACCGTTTTCGAAATCAACTTGAAATGAAAACACACTACATTGAACGCCCACCTTAAAATAAATAGTATATTATTTTATAAGGAGGAGAAGTGTCACTTTTCGTGGCGAGCTTGAGTTATGCTATTTTATTTCCAAACGTTTTCAAATTCATGAAAATTGTACATTGAAGCCCGCAACGGACGGCGAGCGATAATATAATATATATTATAGCTTTGCATTGACATATGTCATTTTAGTATGGAAAAATATCGTAATATATCGCTTGGATGAAAATATATATATATATTTTTCCATACTAAAATGACATATGTCAATGCAAAGCTATAATATATATTATATTATCGCTCGCCGTCCGTTGCGGGCTTCAATGTACAATTTTCATGAATTTGAAAACGTTTGGAAATAAAATAGCATATTTCATTCGGAGAAGAAGTGACTTTTCGTGGCTCGCTTTCAATTATCCGTCTCACTCCGTTCGGCGGATAAACTCAAGCTCGCCACGAAAAGTGACACTTCTCCTCCTTATAAAATAATATACTATTTATTTTAAACGTTGATTTTTGCAATAAATCTGAAAACACTTAATACTTCCGAAATAGTTGAAGATAGGTATAGGACATTGTACATGAATGGTGTCTAGAATTCTCTGAAGAATCCAAAAAATAAATAATATACAGGGGGTTGCATTTGAAATAAGAAAGTTGGTATTGGCCACGGCCACATGGAACACCCTATATTATATTATTTTCTTGAAAAATATGCGCATTTAAAATTACAAATCGACGTATCAGAGGGTTTTTCCTAAGACCCCCTCATTTATTCGTTATCGAATTTATTCCATTTGGCTGTTACACTCTGTATATTTGAATACCGCTAAAACTGGTTATGTCAGGTTTCACATGCCGCAGAACAGGAACAATATGCATGTTAATATTGAGGTAGGAGGGAATGAACTTACCAGGAATGGAGACACCAAGTTTTTGGATCTAACAGTAGATGAGACTCTGCGTTGGGAGCAACATTTTGTGGGAACTGTGGGAAGGGGAACCTAATGAAAAAACTGGCCTCAATTTTTTACCTGTTGCGGACTCTGAGGGAAGTGTTGGATCGGAGTCGTTTGAAGAGCTTTTACTATGGTGTACTCTAGGCTTACATATGGCATTGGTTTGTGGGGGTCATCTGCCTCATCAAAATATGTATTCCTTTCACAAAAGCGTATCGTCAGATGCATTGTGGGAGCCTCGCGGATAAAGTCCTGCAGACAAATTTTCCGGGATTTAGAGTTGATGACTCTAAGTAGTAATTTGATTTTTGAGTTGTCCTCTGAGATTTTCAGAAGGAATGACTTACTCGTGAGGGGCTCTGACGTACACCGGCACAACACCAGAAATAGGGGGCAGTTGAGAGTTCCTTTTGTTGGGACTCGATTGGGCTCTGATGCACCTTCTGTGCTGGGCATACGAATATTTGATAGTTTGCCCAAAAACATACGGGGATTCAAGACCTTGAGTAGCTTTAGAGAACGCTTTAAGTCATACCTGGTTGCTAACTGTTTTTATTCGTTGGATGAATTTTTTTAAAAGTAGTATTGTATGACATGTAATGTTTTATGATAGTTGTTTGTATTTTTTTGTACATATATGTGAGTTGTGACGGATCCTATATACTTGAATGTATCCACGGAATAAAAATTATTATTCTTATCCTTAACATTCCGAGTGTGAACCGATCTTATTACGTCGAAGTAGAAGAATTTGGAAAGGTCATGCATCTTTTGAATTTCATAAATATCATCACAGGGTGTTTCAAATTTTATGTCGAAAACTGTGGTCGAAAATTGGCCATAACTTCTGTTTTCCAAATTAGAACCCAATTTTTTTATGATTGCGTTGGATTCTGAGAAGAAAAATAATGATAGCACTCTCAGATGCTCCTCAATTCAGTAATTCCAGAGTTATTTGAGCTCTTTTGGATTTATGTTGTACGTAGAGTTAAATTCATCGAATCTAAACATATTCGATGAATATTCTCATGAAACCATGGTAACAACTAATAATTAGGCCTATTACTCGTGAATTATTAGAGGGATCATTTATCTTCTATGGTCACAGAATATTCTCAAGCCACAGATTCGATAGTAACCATTGGAGTAAAATCGAGAAGTTAAGATAAAGCCTAAAAATTAGACCTGTCACTTGTGAATTAGGGATAATTTATCTCCTATGGTCACAGAATATTCTCATGCCAAAGATAATATGAATTTGACTCCACGTTCAACATAAATCCAGAAAATCTCAAATAACTCATAAACCACTGAATTTAGAAGCAAGAGCATCTTCGTAATGTAACTTTATCAGATAAAAATGACGTTTGAATTGGAAGTTTTTGTATTCTATGCATCTATGTTCATGGTAACCAATTGATCTTTTTCGTAGCCACACTTTTCCTGCCGCCGGCGGAGAAAAAGAACTTTTCGATGATCCTGTCAGTCGAGAACTGACATTGTTATCGTACGTTTGGAAATAATAGTATATTATTTCATTAGGAGGAGAAGTGTCACTTTTCGTGGCGAGCTTGGGTTTATCCGCCGAACGGAGTGAAAACGATTTGAATGAATACCATTATTTTAACAGAAATGTATTCAACATTGAATACTCAATCATACCTGAAACGAACAAATTAAAAAAAAATATTTGAACAAACATGTTTTCACTCCTTGTTCAACCGGAAGTGCTCAGGCCCCAAAAATATTCTAGGTCTGTAGAGAATTTCGAACAATATCATAAATGAGTGCCCTTGGCTCAGTGGTAGAGCGTTGGAATTCGGACCCAAAGGTCCGGAGTTCAATCCCGAGCTAGGAAAGAAATTTTCTAGTCTCGGTAAGGGCCACCATTCTCACTGTTGGGTCAAAAATTAACAGTGCTGTGCCTAAGGTGGCGTAAGGACACAGTAACAAAGCCTACACAGAACACAACTGCTTACTCCGAACTCGGCACAAGTTACAAGCTTCGAAGCTTGTAGTTTCAGAGGGGTCTCCTCAGGAGACCTAGGAGTAGTCAGGATAAACAATATATCATATCATATCATATCATATCATCCCAATTTTCAGATTTCAAATATGTCCAGTTCTCCAGAAACGTCTAATAGGCACTCGAACTTGGGACACCCTGTATATGTTGAAAATCTCAGGAGAGCAAATCAAAAATATCTTCACCAAATTGAACATAAATATTGCAATCAAATCTGACAATACTATAAAAAAAATTTACAAAAACTAAGAGTGCAACTCCCAAAGAATATACAAGGTGCGGCACTGAGGACGAGAGAAGTGGGGAAGGTGCCGTTAGACTCGTGTGTTCCTAGCATTTATTTACCAGTTGTCGCAAACTCGCATCATTGGCCCTTACTTTTTCGAAGACGTTAATGGTCGTGCTGTTACCGTGAACTCAGAGCGGTACGTCGAAATGATCAACAACTTCTTTATCCCCGAATTACGACGGCAACGTGTTCCAATCCGACGTGTGTGGTTCCAACAGGATGGGGCGACCGCCCACACAGCCAGAGCATCAATGGACGTTATTCGCCCTCTCTTCCCTGGTCGCCTTATTTCCAGGTTTGGCGATGTTCATTGGCCTCCCCGGTCCCCAGATTTATCCATATGCGATTTTTTCTTATGGGGACACCTCAAGGCTAGAGTATACGAGACCAAGCCCCGAACTCTGGACGAATTGAAAAGGGCTATTCGCGTGGAAGTTGCCCAAGTTGAGAGAGCGATGTTGGAGAGAGTCTACGCGAACTTCCAAGAGCGCCTCCAGCACTGCATCACCGATTTCGGCCACCACATGCCTGATGTGATTTTCCACACTTGACTGTCTCAAATGCTATTTCCTTGAGAATCTGATTCCGTCAATACATGTGTTTTTGAGTAAAAATTAACGCTTTTATTATTTTTTTAAAACCATCCATCCTCCGTGCCGCACCCTGTACAATATATCTTGTAACGACTGTCCAGCACTCCAGCCACATATAATGGCCAAACTGATCGATAATTTATGAGCACAAAAGAAAATCCCTTAACATCCTCAATCCTTCAAAAAACGAAAAGGAAAATAATACAGCACTGGCGGAACATGTGAAAAATCTTCTTCATTCCTTTGATTTCGATCCTGGCTCAGTAGGAATATTGGGTAAGAAAACAAATTTAAAAAACGGTTATTAAATGAGACGATATCCACGAAACAAGACTAAAGTTCTATCAATAAAGGAAACGACATAGAAAATTTGAATATCGCATATTATTATTAATTGAAAAAACCAAAGATACCAATATAGCAGTTTGTTTTCACACCTAAATATGTAAATTGTCATCACAATCCTGAATCCACGCATACTCCAGCAACATTTAATTGATGACATCAATCTTTTTAAAGTCTTTTGACATCCATATTATTGACAACGGAACCATACAATCTTACAAAGTGAGAAAGTGAGTCGAAAATTCACATAATTTACCAAAGCTGATTCCTCACTTTAATATTTGTTTATCTACTCCCACAGAATGATATATCCATTATCCAACTGATTTTTATCTGTAATAGTCGTTATAATATACAGATATGGAAAATGTAGTTGGAAACACTGGGGTTTCAGTACAAAATTCGAGCAGTCTTCTAGTCCAGTTGAACAGTGGAAGAATCGAAACCTCAGTGCGATTCGATATCGAATAAGCGGCTGGTCTAGTTTAATGGCAGTTTAGATCGTAGTGGGGATGCCTGGATCTCTGCTGTTCTACGCGGATCGAAGATCGAATTCAGTCGCAATCCGAACTTGGATGCGATAGACCATAAGCCCGCTCCACACTCACGGCGCGAATCGCGCCAAGGATTCTTGCCGTGAACTCGGGCAAGAATTCGCGGCCAAGAAAGTCATCCACACTCACACAAATATTCGCACTTTGGTTCGCGGCATCCTCGCTGTCTACGAAGACTTTTCGCCTGTTGATACAGCTATAAAAAGGGTTCATTCTGATAATAATCAAGAAATTCTCATTCCACGTATCTAAATCTGAATCTATTCTAATTCCACTTCATTGCTACATGAACCATTCATTTCAAAAGCAAATAAAGTCAGTGAACAAGCATTAAATCATTACTGCGCAGGAACCGCGATGGCCTGTGAGTGTGGATGGAACATTTGTGCTTAGGCGCGAAGCCTTTGTCGCGGGACAGGAGACCGCAAACTCACGGGGAAGGCCGCGAAGCGCGAACGTGACACAAGAAAGTCATCTACACTCACGTTCGCGGTATTGGCCGAGGTTCTTGCCATGAGTGTGGAGCGGGTTATACTGTTTGAAAATAAATTAGATTCCACGTGAATAAAAATGTTTACTGTTCAAGAGAAAATTCAAATAATAAAATGGTATTTCGGTGGTCAATCAATTGCGGAGACAATAAATTCGTTTATTGTTGTCTCTGAAGATAGGCCGATACCTTCGCGTTCAGCTATTTCCAAAATAGTTAAAAAATTCGAACATGCCGTCATTGCAGGATTGATAGACCACCGAAGACCATCAGTGAAAATCGTTCAGTGAAAGAAGTTGATGTGTGTGCTGCTGTTGAAACCAGTGCACCTTGTTCAAGAAGACAAATTGCTGAACAAGTCGATTTGAGCGATAGAACTGTTCGGAATATTTTGAAGAGAAATGGTTACAAATGTTATAAGGTTCAAACAAGTCAAGAAATTTTTCCAGAAGACCATTTCAAAAGAATGGAATTTTGCGAAAGAATGATGGAAAAAGAGAATGAGAGTAGTTCATTTCTGAGCAATATCTTATTCACGGATGAGTCATCGTTTTCCTTGCATAGAAAACATAACCCATCCGTAGTAAGATATTGGTCTAGAGAAAATAAGCACCTGACTATTCCTGTGCGTACCCAGTATCCTGCCTGAATGCTGGGGAATTACATGATAGGGCCATTTTTTATCGATAGCAACCTAAATGCTGCAAAATACCTGGAGCTTTTACAGAATAAGATTATTCCGACAGTTCGAAAGCTACCTATTAACTTCGATGATGTCTAGTTTCAACAGGATGGCTGCAAGAGTCATAATGCAAGAATTGTCACTGATTATCTGAGGACAACATTTTCTGACCGTCTCATTTCAACAAACGGAACGATCAAATGGCCCCCCAGATCTCCAGATTTATCCCCCAATGATTTCTTTCTTTGGGGATATCTGAAAAATATGGTGTATGGGCAAGAAATTGAAAGAGCGACAAATATTACTGAATTAAGGTCCAAAATAATCCAACCTTGTGCCAAAATAGCAAGTACGCCAAATCTTCTCAGAAATATGAGATTATCTCTTTATAATAGATTTGGCTACTGTTTAGCACAACAAGGTGGATTATTTGAACATTTAATTTGAATTTGTCGATCTTCAATATCGAATTTGTTTTTGTTTTCCATTTTTTTCATTTTCATAGAATATTTTTGTTTTTTCAATTTCTTATTAGGAACGTAGAATGTATTTTTGTTTTCCGTAGAATTTATTTTATTTTCAAACCAGTTATGGTGAAAAAGACCTGAGCACTAATTTTCAAAGGAAAATTATTTGTGTCATTCATTGAGGCAAATCAATTCCTCCGATAAGAGTGGAATAAAATTGTATTCATTTTCAACGGACATGATAACACCCATCGCTTCGAGCGTTGGGAGTGTTACTAATCACTTAATCAGTAACACTCCTTCCTCTAATCTAATTCGATCCGAGATCCTAGATCGTTGCGCTCTGGCATCCCCACTACAAACTGCCATAAAACTAGACCAACCGCTTATTCGATATCGAATCGCACTGAGGTTTTGATTCTTCCACTGTTCAACTGGACAGGAAGACTACTCGAATTTTGTACTGAAACCCCACTGTTTCCAACTACATTTTCCATATCTGTATACAGGGTCTTTCACGAGGAACCTCACCCATATTTATACGGGAAACTACTGAACGTATTTTCATGAAATTCGGCACTTATAAGTATTTCACGATGCTGATGAAATCTAAAATATTTTCAAGGCATGAGCACCTCCGGTTTTTCCGGAAATGACGTCAACTTCCGTTTTTCGAATTAGAACACCATTTTTTTATTGCAGAAATAGATTCCTTAGAAAATTTCAAGTTATTTTGATGTAACATTTTTCAGTTTTGGTTGGAAAATTCTCTCTGAGCGGCAAAATTCGAAAAAAAAATCGAAAATAGAGCTCCGCTGAAACAAGAATAACTTCGAGGTTTTTGGATGGAAAATTTTCATTTTTGGGATTTTTTAAGATGTAAGATTGATGTATCCACTTTGAAAATCGAAATCGCGATTCATGATACAGGGGGTGAAAAAATCGCTTTCAAAGTTAGGGATGACAAAATCGTGAAAAATCAATTTTTTCAAATTAGAACCCCATTTTTTTATGGCAGATATTGAATCTACGTTAAAAAATAATGTGAGTGTATGCATCACACCCTTGCCCTAGAGTGGATATTTTCTGAGTTATTCACAAAAAACTGTTTTTCGTCTTGAATTTTCAGCTATTTCTTTTCCCTTCACGCCAAAAAGATGAAATTTTCAGGAACTGTTACTTAAACCATGTTTCAGATTTTACTACCCTAATATGAAAGAGAAAAAAGTTACAGGTTGTTCCTAAATAGATGGCGAATTTGGATTCGAATTTGTATCGGAAACCTCTTTATTTCAACTAATCGGCCATCGGTTTTCTCTCCAGTGATAAATAAATAATTCCTTATGAACCATATGCAAAAACTCACCATGTTTTACATTCTTTTTTTTAATGATAGATATCATTAATTACATCTGCCAAATTCCTCTTTTTTCAGTAGCATGTAATTACTGATATCTATCATTAAAAAAAAAGAATGTAAAACATGGTAAGTTTTTGCATATGGTTCATAAGGAATTATTTATTTATCGCTGGAGAGAAAACCGATGGCCGATTAGTTGAAATAAAGAGGTTTCCGATACAAATTCGAATCCAAATTCGCCATCTATTTAGGAACAACCTGTACTTTTTTTCTCTTGCATATTAGGGTAGTAAAATCTAAAACATGGTTTAAGTAACAGTTCCTGAAAATTTCATCTTTTTGGCGTGAAGGAAAAAGAAATAGCTGAAAATTCAAGACGAAAAACAGTTTTTTGTGAATAACTCAGAAAATATCCACTTTAGGGCAAGGGTGTGATGCATACACTCACATTATTTTTTAACGTAGATTCAATATCTGCCATAAAAAAATGGAGTTCTAATTTGAAAAAATTGATTTTTCACGATTTTGTCATCCCTCACTTTGAAAGCGATTTTTTCACCCCCTGTATCATGAATCGCGATTTCGATTTTTAAAGTGGATACATCAATCTTACATCTTGAAAAATCGCAAAAATGAAAATTTTCCATCCAAAAACCTCGAAGTTATTCTTGTTTCAGCGGAGCTCTTTTTTCGATTTTTTTTTAGAATTTTCCCGCTCAGAGAGAATTTTCCAACCAAAACTGAAAAATGTTACATCAAAATAACTTGAAATTTTCTAAGGAATCTATTTCTGCAATAAAAAAATGGTGTTCTAATTTGAAAAACGGAAGTTGACGTCATTTCCGGAAAAACCGGAGGTGCTCATGCCTTGAAAATATTTTAGATTTCATCACCATCGTGAAATAATCATAAGTGCTGAATTTCATGAAAATACGTTCAGTAGTATCCCGTATAAATATGGGTGAGGTTCCTCGTGAAAGACCCTGTATAGTTATAATAACTCACGCCTATAACTCACTCTAATAAGAATAGGAAAAATTAAATTAAATCCATTTCTACATTTTCTTGGGTTTGAATATCCAAAAATTGCATTTGGATATGCGTGAATTTTTGACGTTTTCTACGGGATTCGATATCGATTCGATTTACGACCACAGAGATCGCATTTGAGAACTGTTGTCAATTTTGAAAATGCAGATAAATTCGAATTTTACTGAAGAAGTCGAAGATAAAGTATAGTGTTCAATTCGCGGTAATATTCATAACACACTTGATGAATTACACCACTCGCCTGACGACTCGTGCCAGCAAAATTCATCTGCGTGTGCTATGACTTACTTAACCGCTCATTGAACAATATATACTAATACTTGTATATTTTAAAAATAAAGTTTTAATCTTTTAATTGTCGTTTCGAAAATCTGAAATTATTATAGTTTATGTTCTTCCATTTCAGAGGCCTGATGAAGATTCAAAATAAAATGGAAACTAGTTGGCCTTTTTTCCAGAAAGTTGATTTCGTGAATATCTTGTTGACCTAGAAACCTGTGAAATATCACCGAATTCATATTCATTGGTCTTATCATCATTCTCACGGATGTGTGTAAAATGGGCTGATTAAAAACCGTGTTGATCGTTTTTTCAGCTTCTGGAGGTCACCAACAATATTGGTAATTCGAAATCCAACATGATCAGCCGGTTAACTCTGAAAACCATGTATACAACGTGCCAAAAAGTAACGTAACTCGTCAATAATTCTAGTACGAATAATTGTATACTAACCAAAATCTTCGCACTCATCGATTTTTAATTTCAAAAGCAATTCATCCTGTCCTTTTTGAATTTTATATTTTTCACCCCACTTCTTAATTTTTTGAATTGGGAATATATGGCTTGTGATAAATCAAATGAAAAAGGTTATTTGATTACCTATTCAGCGATGTGGCTAAAAGTGGAATTGGTTGGGCCATTTTTTCATATGTAATACCACTAGAGATGGAATTTTGCCGGCAAAATTTCTCGATTGTAATATGAAAGTTTGTTGCTCGGAAATTTCGCGAATGATATTTGTATGTATAAATTTTGGAAAAAATGTCATGAGCGAAATTTCCGAAAAGCAACAAACTTGAATATTACAAGAGAGAAATTTTACCTGCTTAAATTTAGTCTCGAGTGGTATTCGGCATGACTATTCCACGAGAAAATACGGTAATATGTTCACATTTGACGCGTATTGCGCTATTTGGCAAATTGGAATTCATCATAGATTGACTAAACCACTAAACGTTGTTTGTTTTCTCTATGATATTTATTTCCGTAGCTGTCTATGAATTCGAGAAAAGTCAAAAATTTTATCGCTGAAAAACCAACTTGTTAGTTTTGCCGGCTTGAAAATTTTGTCGAGATGATCGTTGTTACGGAAACTTCCTCACTACAAATGGAATGAGTGGAATTGTCATTGAAAAATTAGCAAATAATTCACAATAAAAATAGAGGATGACGTCCACAGGACCTATAACATAATCAATGAGGGAATTGGAATAGCAGAGATATAATTTCCGAAGTACAACACTGGTTTCACCACCACAGCAAGACAATGACACACCAAAGATCTGCCGTTTCATATGGCTGCAACCGCTGGGGGACTATATGGCACTGATGAAGGCTAACAAGCCAGAAACCGGTATGTCATTGTCTTGCTGTGGTGGTGACACCAGTGTTGTACTTCGGAAATTAGATCTCTGCTAGCCCATTTCCCTCAAATAATTTACAATTTGTTATTGGAGAGTAGGTACTGCAATCAGGCCAATATTCTTTTACTAATTATTATTAAGGAAATCCACGAATCCATGGATTTGTAATTTCGAAAGCAGGTCTCCCTATGCTTTTTTGTATTCACGCTCCTCACCCTTTACGCTCCACAACCCTCTACTGTTTTGTTTTTCGAATAGGAATAAATGGATTGTGAGTTAACAAATAAAAGCACATTCGATTGTATATTGAGCGGTGTGATTGAAAGAAGAATATATCAAGCAATTTTTTATTTCAAAATTAATAATTTGTGTCTGGTTCTTGTTCTCGAAATAATGAGTATTGAGAAATACCCTCCTAGTCGCTGATTTCAATTTTGGAAGTTTGAGAAATGCATGGAGTTTCGAAGTTGAGTGTTTATACGCTCAACCCTCAACAATTTTTTCTATTGGAAAAATATTGCCTGTGATAAATCGCATCGAAGGTCATTTGATGACCAATTCAGTTATGTGAATGGAAATAAAATTTTACCTTAAAATTGTTGCAACAAAATTGTTACGATGAAAAGAAAAATGTATCCACAAGTTGAAAACAGCTCCGAATTAATGTACTAATGATGTCGGTTCTACACACATGAAAGTGTTCTAGAAACAAAGTGAGGAAGTAAAGTAGAACTTTGGTTTTTGTTGAAAAAATATTCTTTCGTCAATCCAGCTGATCAACTTAATGATTACAAAATGTTTGGTATCGTTTTAGTTGCTCTAAGGCGAATAATATAATATATCCCGAGAATTTGCCATTCAATATGAATCAATTGAGTGGAGAGCAGTGAATAAAAATATTGATGTTTCTGGGATAGGGTATCGCAAGCGGACTTATGTACAAGTGTGCGAAATTTTTAATTAGCGTTATCGAGATAGATATCCTATAAATGAAACTACTGTTCATCGGGTGGTCAAACATCCAACAAACTGGAAATGTTAAAAAATCTCCAAAAATCTGGTTGACCTTCAACTACGACATGTGGCGATAAGGCTCTAGATATTAGGGGGCACGGCAGTGCCCCCGCCAAGTCGAGCGCGAAGCTAACACTGGCGTACCATCCTTTACCGGAACTATTTCGCCGCATTTTCAGGCCCCAATTTGAGAACCTCTGGGTGAGACCAGAGAGCAGAAATTCAGTAAGCTAAAATCATGTAGGTACTTGAAATCCAAAATTTCATGTGTGTAAGTCATTTAGTTCCGAAGCTAAGCGAAAGCAAAGTTTCGCATTTTCGAAACTCACTCATTCACTCACTCATGATCATCGAAATAGAACTAGTACTTCCCATTAACTCAGAGAGCTGGAATTAGGTACAGAGTTAGGGTTTAATGGCCACATAAAGGGAAAACTATAAAAACTAGGAAAATCGAAGATCTGGACCCTTATTAAAACACAAGAGCCCGACTCAGAGGCATTGATAAGGCAGCCCAAGATACACGTTCATGATGGAGGCTACAATATGGCGGCCCAGGCAACACAGACTTCTCCGCGATATCTCTGAGAGGTTACAATGCGACTTTTATAGGAGCTCCTACCGCGAGGTCCCAGAAATCTATATGTGATGTAACTAACCGAATTTCCCACTGATGTGCCCATGCGATATCTTGGAGACCTCGCCATGCGATATCCTTGGGACTACTCCATGCGATAACTTGGAGAGGAGAGCACATCATGTGATTGACAAGGTCAATCTGTTCACGTAGGCGCTATAGGCGGTCTGCATATTCTTGAAATGAGACATCTGGTGGTGACTTTCGTCAAAACATGAAGTAAAGCTTAATGATAGGTTAGCTTATTGTTGCTTATTGTTTCTGACTTTTGAGCGAATTTTGGTGTTTATACAATGGATATTCAAAGATCTTTTGGATTTTAAAAAATAAAATTCGATCATTTCTCGAAAGGAAATGAAGAAAAAGGCCAAGCTTTGAAAAAAGCTGGTCATGTGTATGAGGTGAGAGAGCGGAGTGGTCTCATAACTTCTAAAGTAATGAGACAAACCTCCGTTAATTTGCCACCGTATACGGTCGAAATCACCGTAAGTACATAACAGTCAGTATTATGATCTTTCTTTTAAATAATGCATGTTTTCCAGCTGGACAAAGAGAGAAACGTGAGGCGTGCAACATGCTCTTGCATTGCTGGAATTTCTGGACATTGCAAACATTTATCTGTGACAGTTTTTTGCTTAAATGCTTTCCCCTACGTCAAGGGCCAAAAAAAAATAAAAAAAAAATGTTATTAGATAACGTGCGTTCAAAAAAATTCGAGGTCAAGTAGGCTGGAATGTCAATATTCTGCGTTTGAACGCAGTTCAAATATGGTTCAAATTCGATAAATAAATAATTTTCATAGCCTACTTGACCTCGAATTTTTTTGAACGCACATTATTATCATTTGTATGTAATTAATTTATATTCTGTAAATTGTGAAATCCTCGTTCCTTCAATTTCATTATTTTTATATTAGAGCCGTACAGAGTGTCAAATTCGTTTTTGCAATGGGTTGAAAACTTTAGGTCAATTTGATGAAGGGGTGGTAATAATGAATAAATATAACAAATTTGTAGTGTTTAGGAAATGCAAAAATATAGAGAAGATTTGTTTCCTGGCCACTCAAATTTGTAGCTTGAGTTCAGGAGACCGGCAATTGAAATTTTGGATAAATTGGACGATTTATAATTATTCATCATGTAAAATGGTGATTGTTTTCTTGGTAGAACATACTTTGTGTAAGTTGTTTGATTTTTGTGAATATTTTAGTTTTTGTTGAAAAATATTTTGATATAGTTTTGACCGACTCATTTTTCATTTCAACCACTTCCCTTATTGCCAAACAGAATAGCATATGCTATCTGTGAAACAGGGTTTAGTGTAGTAGAGTCCATATAACTCAACATTGTTTATGATACAGAGTAATGTACTTCCTTTAAATCCTAGAAGATATCCTTATTCATCATCTTCACAATTTGCGATAATTGGTGGTTGAAGATTAGTTAACACACAGCATATATGTACAATGTCATCTAAATATTTAAATAAATTATATGGTATTTCATGTAAAATTCTATAAATTTTTATACGTTGAATTGATCTTTCTACATGAATTCTATAACACTCGCAACACTATAAGTTTCTTCAACTTCTTCAAGAGATAGTTTGCCATTCAGAATCCATATTCAATACAATAAATAAGTTATTGAAAAAAAACAACTCAAAAACCCTTAATATCGACAAAAAATTAAAATTTCAACAGCACTTTAGCATGCAAAACACGGTAAAAGCGTTATGTTTTAACGCGAGTATTGCTTAATTTCACCACGGAGGCCGCCACCAACAAATATGCAGACCGCCTATTCGTCTATCAAGTCGAACTCGGAACTTGTATAAACAGCGAGTTTACCAAGACGGCAAGACATCGAGAGGGGTTTGTGGATAGATTAGTTAGCTGTGTTTATCGGTGTTACTGTGCTGTGCGAGGTTCGATATTGTGTGAAATTTCGATGAGGATATTTGTGCTCCAAGTTAGTGTTATTTTCATTAAATTCTGGAGATTTCTCACCTATTAAGACATATACCGTAACCATTTTTACCGAGTAATTCAACCACCAATAACGGAATTGATTAATTCACATTAAACGATTTTCTACTTGGTATATGGTGATCAGAATAATTATTTCTATTACGAATATGGATGGGTGTAATAACTTCACAACAGATTTTACAAGAATGGTTAGAAAAGTCGAATGTTCCCAAAATTCATAAATTATTGATAATTCTTAATAGGCTTTACAAGTTTCTGTGGAAACCATTATTGCAATTCCAATAGTAATAAAAGAAAACACTTCAATGAGAATTGTGATGATTCGATACTTTCACGGGAACTGTTTGGAATTATATCTCATTTTGTTTCAAGCTGATATATGAATGCAGAATGGGCATTGAAATGTTGTTGTTGAAATCCTCTTTGTTTAATTTGTGCTCCAAAAGAACTTGACAAAATGTTTATTCACGTTTTGATTAATGTATAAACCACTGACCCTACAAAAGTGTTACCGATTTTCTTCTCAATCTACCGATCTAACGAAAAAGCACATAAATCTACCGAAATTTGATGGAGTGAATGTATGTTCTGATATTCTAGGAAATCATGACTCTTACGATATTATTTTGAAGATTTCCTAAGCATACCATAATTTGATACATTAGTTGAGTTATACGTTAACAAATCTATATTTTTTTCAAGCAATTTGATGTACATACACCAGTTTATCTTCAACATATTTGCTGTTTTCAATAGGTATTATTTTTTGGATACCTTGTTCGAAAGATTAGTTTGTCGAACATTAATTTTGTAAATAAATGAAATCCATTTTCAATTTTGCTCCATTCGTAAAATAACCTTCTTGCCCAATATTTCGGATAAATGGTATTTCAACTTGATTGACACAAAAAATATGTGAAAAGGTATCTTTTTCCAAAAATCTACCGAAATCTTCCGATTTTTCCCGAACTTGTAGGTACGGAGGGTGGCAACACTGCATACGTGGAGGACAACAGAGGAGTCTTTTCCCAAGATTGGGTGAGAGATTGTACCCAGAGGAAGAAAGAAATATAATGTTTTTTTATTTTTTCTTTATTTTTTTGTTGCAATTTGTTGATAATATAGACTGAAGGATTTATTCGCTTGTTTTAGTTTATCTTCTGCTGCAGCCGAAAATAATGAATAACTTCTAACACTGTTTGTTGTCTAGTTCAATTCAATAATATAGCTAATATACAGATTCTCATCATAGGAATAGGACAAATCAAATTTAGTTTTTGATGTTCTATTCACATTTCGCAATGCGACCTGTATATACCTGTGCAAAGCGGCCTGTGTAGAAACTTCTTATACATCTCGTAATGCGACCTGTTTGAGAATATCTTATACATCTCGCAATAATAAATAAGAAGTTCTCAGAGTCCTCGCCGCGGGAGGTGTATGCGAACTCTCAGTGTGGCTTGTTTGAGAATATCCACGTAGGATATCGTCAAGAGTTCTCTGGGAACTCTTTTGTGGCGGACATTTGGAGGAGATATAGAGCTCCCTGCGACCTCCCAAAGAAGTCACAAAAGGCGTCACAACTTCCTAAAAAGAAGTCGCAGGGATTTCTCTGGGATATCTTTGTGTTGCCTGGGGGATGAGTTAGTTTTGTAATTATGATCCGATTCTATTCAAAATTGTTATCTGGGGGAGATCTGGGTATGAAATTACGATTCTTCAAAATTCAGAAATTCAAGATGGCGGCTTCAAAATGGCGGATGAGTGTTGTTGTAAGTATAAAAGCTTGTCTTCAAAAAAGTTTTTTAGGAATAAGGCTTGTTTTATTCCCAACAACGTTCAACGCCTATAAGACTGGGTTTAAAAGTCAAGTATGAAAGTCTTATTAGTGTGTGAAACACTAACCAAACTTCTGAAGATCGGCATACCCTCTGATGAAGAAGATGGTTGGTTTGAAAAAAAAAACATATTTCAGTGCTTGGGGATCTTTTGCAACTTCCCCTTGTTAGAGAAAAGTCTCCATTTGAAAAACTAAGCCCTTCAGAAATTAATAAACTTAAGGCTCCTTAGGTATTCAAAACATATGGACTGAACTTTTTAGTTAGGACGAACTTACGTTGAATATGAGACAGCTGGATGATTCTACGTTTGTAGAAAAGTTAAAAAGAATCATAGTAGGAGTGACAACTCTATCAGACAGAGATATACTGTCTAACTGATTGATACCTCAGCTCTCGTATTCCAATGAAGGAAGGTTAATGGAAATAGCACAATGTTTGAAAGACTTACCAGAAGATACTGTTTGTTTACTACCGACTAGAAATATGTGTATGCAGTTAAATAATGCCATGTTAGAAGCGATTCCGCACCCCGAGATAAAGTTTTAGTTGCAAATGATTCCTTGGATTGTTCATAATGTATGATAACGAAGTCCCGGGCGTGTTTACAAAAATATGAACATGATGCGTCGATGACTGCTTGAAGGCGAGTATATACAGCAACTAAAATAAAATAAGAACTAAAATAAAATAAAATAAGAAATGAGAGCAGAAAACATAGGTTTATAGAGATCACTAGAATAAAATAAGAAATAAGAATGAACCAATCAAGTCGCAGATTTTTTGACAATGATTAGTTGTCATTTCATTTAAGCCATTTTTTCGCGTGAATCACGGTTCAAAACTATTTCAAGAACATTTCGAAGTAAACGTCACCAGTTCATGCATCGCTAAAATGCTAAAATAAAGGTGTGCTCTACTCGAAGTGATTTATTACTTCACAGTCACAGGTCACAATGCGTTCTAAAAACAAAGCTGTCATATTCAAACAATATTAAATGCAATGAAGAACAGTTATTATTATTATTTATTTAAAATAAAAACGGTGAAAACAAAATAAATCCAACAAACATAACCTATATTCCTCAATCAGCTGATTACAAACTTCAAACTGCAGTTCGAACTATTCCGCTACCTGCTTTCAAACCGCTTCAAATTATTTGGTGCGTGACGTCATCAGTTCGACGCGAAAACACGAATATTTCAAAACGGACGAAATAGTTTTAAAATATTGTCACGCGAAAATTCGGCTTAGGACTTGTCAAAAGTGTCAATACGGAAAAGATTGGGGAGTGGATTTGGGTCATGCGCACTATCATTTTCCAAATAAAATAAGCGAAAAAGATAAAAGTTGACCATCTCTCATTCTTATTCTTATTCCTTATTTAAGCTTATTTCCTGTATAAACGCTGTCATTGAAATGCATCAAGTGAACATTCTTATTTTATTTTATTTTAGTTCTTATTTTATTTTAGTTGCTGTATAAACTCGCCTTAACTTATTTTTTTTTGGTTTAGTGAATGGGACGATAGGCATTGTACAAAAAGTGAGGTGGGACCGGGAAGACCAAACAAAGCCTAAACAATTGGTAGTAAAATTCGATAATAATTTGATTCACGAATTATTGCCTATTAAGTCAAAATTTGAGATCATACCCCGGGCATACGTGTACAGAGAACAATTCCCAATCGATTTGGCGTATGCCCTAACAATTCACAAGAGAAAAGTTCTAAGTTTAAAAAATGCCCTCACGGACATTGGCACCTCCATATTCTCTTGTGGCCAAGCCTACGTGGCGCTTTCGCGAGTAACCAATCTTCATGGGGAGCACCTCATAAATGATGACTTCAAAAGTATAAAAGCTCAAGCTTCAGCGATCACCGAATACCGGTTTAGGCGTAAACACCGCGCCGATCTTTCAGAAATTAAACCGTCTAAAATTATAAATAATGAACGCGAATGGGCAATACGAAGAATTTGTTTGAGAAGAATCAGAAACGGAAAAAAAGAAGAGATAGATTTGTAAAAAAAAACTACATACTCCTGAAAATGTGTCAAATAAGAAAATCTAATAAAATTTATATTATTGACTTAGTGTCCTCCAAATTATAATCTACTCAGGGTTTTTTGCTGGAATAGGACAAAAGATGTGAAATGAAGATTATCTCATATAATTGGTGACGTTTCGCAGATTTTCATCTGCTTCATCAGACCTACGAAAGTGAAATAAAATAGTAAAACAATTTTCTCTATTTCAGTATCGTAATGAGTTCATTACAGTACTAAAAACAGTGCTGTAATGAATTCATTACAGCATCGTTTTCAGTAACATTTTTCGTTTTGTGGTTGTCAGCAATTACTTCCGATCCTTTTAAATTTCAGCAGACGTCAATTTGGAAATGTCAATTTTCGTATTTCCTAACATTCACACCAACTGCCAAGATACAATATGAAAGTCACTAGGACCTATAATTTGAATTTTTTCATTGAATTTCACAAAATTTGAGTGAAATAGAGAAAATATCGTCTAATACTCGTTGCAGAATGCAATTCCAATACTCATGCGTTCGAAAACTCGCTCCTTCGTCGCTCGTTTTCGAATTTCGCATTCGTATCGGAATAGGAGCCCATTCTGCAACTAGTTTTAGAATACACTATTGTTACACGATTACACAAACAACATCAATTACCTCTATATGTTAAAAGTAAATGTATCTCGAATTCACAATGATTCAAATGTATTCATGGATAAAATAGGAAAAATTCAAGAGCATCAAAGTCCACCGAAACAACAAAATGGATTAACCTATAACAGGAGATAAGACGACGTCAATAATAAAACATATTATCATTGTCAAGAGTATCCACCAAATTCTCTCATTCGCGAAATTGCCATATACATATGTGTCAGGGACTCCACCAAAATTTTTTTTTCCTCTTTCTTCCCCCGTTCAATTCCGTATCATATTACCATAATTTACGATTATAGAATTATACAATCCGCTTAGATGATCCGTATCTGATCTGAAATTTACTGAGTTATTCATGTTTATATGAATCATCTCCAGAATATTTCTTTTCCTTGATTGTCTTTCTTTGTCAAAAATTCTCACATTAGAAAAATCAAAACTATGATTCTCATTGAAAACATGAGAATGAGAGCACAGTGCAGTCTTTTCTTTATTCTTCACGTCCCGAACATCATATTTATGTTGTTTTATCCTATTTTGTAAATATTGTCTTGTTTGTCCGACATATACTTTATTACAATCCGAACATGGTATTCCATAAATCAGTCCTGATTTGAGGTCTTTTCTTATAGGGTCTTTTATGTGACTGTAAAGCATGCCAACCGTTTTCATATTGTAGAAGACTAATTCTTTATTTTCCTTTTTTAATGTTCTTTTAATTTTTTGAGAAAGATCTGGAATGTATGGAATCTTGTAATATCTCTTAGTTTGTTCAATTGTGTTCTGGAACAATCTTATTGATGAAATGTTTAGGATATCTGTTTTCCTGTAGTATGTTCTTTACTTTTTGTATATTCAGGTCGTGGTATACAGGGGCACTCAAGTTAATAGCTCTGTGAAGTAGGTTATTAATCGCACTGATCTTGAAGTGAGTGGAATGTGTTGACAAAAAATTTAGTATGATACATGAGGCAGTGGGTTTTACATACCAGTTAGTGTTGAGTTTCTGATTTTCCGTTCGATGTACACATACATCCAAAAGCGGTAACGACCTTTCATTTTCTACCTCTACTGTGAATTGGATTCTTTCATGATATCGGTTAAACAGCCGTAATGTCTCGTCTACTTGATCTTTTGGTAGAGCTGTTATCGAGTCATCGACATAAAATTTGATGAAGGGAACCACAAAAGGTAGCTGATTTATCATTGTTGTTACAAAGTCATTCATTACAAATGCCGCTAATGCGAGACTTGCAATCCCACCCATGGTAGTGCCCTCAACTTGTTGGTAAGTTTTCCCGTTAAACATAAAATAGCTCGACTCGAAGAGAAAATCTATCAATGTCAGGAATGTCGCTTTATCCAATGATGTGTATGCAGAGATGGTGTGCCAATTTTTCAAAATAATCTTTTTTATGAGACTATGTGTGACGTTGGTAAACAATGAAACTACATCGAAGGAAACTAGGATGTAGTCATCTGGTAGGACTACAGTCTTGGAGAACTCAACAAACTCAAAAGAGTTTCTTATTCGATGTTGAAACGTAGTTGTTATACCAGTCAATATATCCTGTATGAACTTTGCTATTTTTGATGAAGGTGAATCAATTCCACTAACAATTGGTCGCAAATGTAAGCCCTGTTTATGTGTTTTCCGTAGACAATAAAGTCTAGGAGGGACAGAATTGTGTATTTTCATATTTTTCTTTTGAAATTCAGAAATGAAATCGTTATTAAATTGTTTTCTACCTGATTGGGCGATACCGAAACATATAAATCCTTAAACAAAGACCCAACTTCGATATTCCAGACAAGAGCAAATTCCCTAATTGACCACCTATTCAATAATGATTTCATTTCTGAATTTCAAAAGAAAAATATGAAAATACACAATTCTGTCCCTCCTAGACTTTATTGTCTACGGAAAACACATAAACAGGGCTTACATTTGCGACCAATTGTTAGTGGAATTGATTCACCTTCATCAAAAATAGCAAAGTTCATACAGGATATATTGACTGGTATAACAACTACGTTTCAACATCGAATAAGAAACTCTTTTGAGTTTGTTGAGTTCTCCAAGACTGTAGTCCTACCAGATGACTACATCCTAGTTTTCTTCGATGTAGTTTCATTGTGTACCAACGTCACACATAGTCTCATAAAAAAGATTATTTTGAAAAATTGGCACACCATCTCTGCATACACATCATTCGATAAAGCGACATTCCTGACATTGATAGATTTTCTCTTCGAGTCGAGCTATTTTATGTTTAACGGGAAAACTTACCAACAAGTTGAGGGCACTACCATGGGTGGGATTGCAAGTCCCGCATTAGCGGCATTTGTAATGAATGAACAACAATGATAAATCAGCTACCTTTTGTGTTTCCCTTCACCAAATTTTATGTCGATGACTCGATAACAGCTCTACCAAAAGATCAAGTAGACGAGTGACGAGACATTACGGCTGTTTAACCGATATCATGAAAGAATCCAATTCACAGTAGAGGTAGAAAATGAAAGGTCGTTACCGTTTTTGGATGTATGTGTACATCGAACGGAAAATCAGAAACTCAACACTAACTGGTATGTAAAACCCACTTCCTCATGTATCATGCTAAATTTTTTGTCAACACATTCCACTCACTTCAAGATCAGTGCGATTAATAACCTACTTCACAGAGCTATTAACTTGAGTGCCCCTGTATACCACGACCTGAATATACAAAAAGTAAAGAACATACTACAGGAAAACAGATATCCTAAACATTTCATCAATAAGATTGTTCCAGAACTTTTACGGAAAATTAAAAATAGAAACGTGAATACAATTGAACAAACTAAGAGATATTACAAGATTCCATACATTCCAGATCTTCCTCAAAAAATTAAAAAAACATTAAAAAAGGAAAATAAAGAATTAGTCTTCTACAATATGAAAACGGTTGGCATGCTATACAGTCACATAAAAGACCCTATAAGAAAAGACCTCAAATCAGGACTGATATATGGAATACCATGTTCGGATTGTAATAAAGTATATGTCGGACAAACAAGACAATATTTACAAAATAGGATAAAACAACATAAATATGATGTTCGGGACGTGCTCTCATGTTTTCAATGAGAATCATAGTTTTGATTTTTCTAATGTGAGAATTTTTGACAAAGAAAGACAATCAAGGAAAATAAATATTCTGGAGATGATTCATATAAACATGAATAACTCAGTAAATTTCAGATCAGATACGGATCATCTAAGCGGATTGTATAATTCTATAATCGTAAATTATGGTAATATGATACGGAGTTGAACGGAGGAAGAAAGAGGAAAAAAAACTTTTGGTGGAGTCCCTGACACATATATGGCAATTTCGCGAATGAGAGAATTTGGTGGATACTCTTGACAATGATAATATGTTTTATTCTTGACGTCGTCATATCTCCTGTTATAGGTTAATCCAGTTTGTTGTTTCGGTGGACTTTGATGCTCTTGAATTTTTCCTATTTTATCCATGAATACATATGAATCATTGTGAATTCGAGATACATTTACTTTTAACATATAGAGGTAATTGATGTTGTTTGTGTAATCGTGTAACAAAATTGTTTTACTATTTTATTTCACTTTCGTAGCATTTTATTTCACTGATGAAGCAGATGAAAATCTGCGAAACGTCACCAATTATATGAGATAATCTTTATTTCACATCTTTTGTCCTATTCCCGCAAAAAACCCTCAGTAGATTCTAATAAAATTAATCGACATGCCCATGTTTCTACAAAAAGAAGTGAAATCCTACCAAAAACATTCTGTAAAAAACTAGCCAAGTCTCGATGGAGCTGCTTGTTTATCTCTGAAAAGTAATGAAATCTATACAAAGTCGTGCCAAGCCTAGGGCTTCTTGCTGCGATTTCTTTATTATTATATAGTTAATGTTGTGTGACTTGGCAATCGAAATTGAAGGATACACAAGGGTACAAAAAATTTTCCCATCGTCAATGGATAGCGGTTCTGGCAACAGATTGGTGGAATGGTGCCATGGAGCACCTAGTTTTGTACCCTTGTGTATCCTTCAACGGCCAAGTCACACAACATTAAAAATAATAATAAAGAAATCGCAGTAAGCTTTAGGCTTGGCACGACTTTGTATAGATTTCATTACTTTTTAGAGATAAACAAGCAGCTCCATCGAGACTTGGCTAGTTTTTTACATAATGTTTTTGGTGGGATAGATTACTTTCCATAGAAGAGGATCCGAAACAATCTACACGAAAAACGGCCGATGAACTCGATGTGAGTGAGCAGTCAGTTGTTATACTCTTCTTGGAAAAATTAAGTTTCCCCATACAGGATTCAGAGCACACAATAATTATCTGATGACGATTTCTACCGACGAGCGCAGTTTTGTGAAGTAATGCAGGAAAGATGCAATATGAGGATGATTGATACCTTTTCATCGATAATTCTTTCTACGGATGAAGCTACGTTTTATGTCCATCGACATAATTGTCGCTTCTGGTCCATAGCAAATCCTCATTGGATGCAGACTGTTCTCACCCAACATCCCGAAAAATTATATGTGTGGTTACTGGTTGGGCAATTGGCAATTATTTTATTGGCCCCTTTTTTTAGGATAAATTGCTTCTGACATTAAAAATCGGCGGGTCCGAGGATTTCCCTTAATAATTCTTCGCACAAGAATCATTGACGAGTTACGCTACGTTTTTGGCACGCTGAACTGAATAGATAGTATGACCTGCTGCTATCCGACATGCACTTCGTTCTGGACCACCGCACCGAGTCTGGGACATTATTACAATTATACTCCCGAATGAATGAAGTGGACGTTGAGAAATCGTATCGCCATAACATCAGACTGGGTTAATTGAAATTCTGTGTTCTCGTTATATTTTCAAATTTCACTTATAAATCTACATGTACTCCATCTGAAATTCAAGGTGGGTTATTACATATTTTATCACTCAAATGTGTATTCGTTTATAGTATTGTCGTTGTTTGTCGTGATTTTTGATTCATCAATGATCTTTAAGGCCCCGTTTTACCTTTCACCCATCGCCAAGTTGACCGAATCATAGTTGTACGGCGAGTTCTTCAAACACTGATATAGGCCATCTTTTAGCAGTAACTTTAACATTATGGACACAGCGGGGCAGATGGTTTTGAAGTAGAAATCATCTCATTCCTGACCCACTTTTCATTGCCGAGATGTCAACCTTTTCCAAACATATGTATGCTACTGGAGTTGGTTATTTATTTCTCCCGAACCGTTTATTATTATTTTTTTAATTAATATGTGTATATGACCGTACCCAAAACTAAGACACATTAGGGAAGTTTCTCCTTTTTCGCCTACCGTTTTCTATGAGAATTTATTAAAGAGAGGCTATCACAATTCCGAAGTCAAAAATTGATAACAATTTGATTCTGTGGTATTTATTATGAACAAGCTTGCATTCCCATCACATCTCTATCCGAATGGAAGACACAGATATTGGCACTCAGTTTGTTGCTCCTCACTTCTTAATTGCCCATCTGCTTTTCTGAAACATGGTTCGATTTTATCCTACTCCCCGACGATGTTTCACTTCAAACTGGACAAACGTATATCTACATATATCGGTTTAGATGACATTGGGAAAGTCATTTTCCTCTCATGACCGTTTCTGGTCACATCTTGGTATATTTTGGTTGTTAATTCAATTGTAATGTAGAATGCAGGAAAAATTTCAAAATGGTGGAAAATTTGGAAATTTTGATTTTCAATTGCCGAATTGAATAGCATTATTTCAATGTACTCGATTTTTTTAAGATTTCCCGGGAAGAAATTTTTTCAACATTCGAACTCAACTTTTTTCACATGTCTATACAGGGTGTCCCAAGTTCGAGTGCCTATTAAACGTTTCTGGAGAACTGGACATACACTGCGCCAAAAAATTAACGCACATTCTGAAAATCTCAATTTTAATGAAAGTTAACTCTACATTGACCTTATAACTTATTTTTTATTATTATTATTATAACAAGGTGAAGAGTTGAGGCCAAGCCTATAAACTCACAAAAAATATACATATGAAAAATAAATACACCGTAACTTAAAATAAATGCATTACAAAAAAACAAAAAGAAAACTCTCGTCTCCACAAGCAGCACTCACTCGCGACGCAACCAGGCATCATAGTTGTTCTTAAAACTGTTGACAGAAGCTGAGTTCACCACCGATGAAGGTAGAGAGTTCCAAACGGAAAACACGCGGTTAGTGATGAAGTGTTGTCTTTGAGGTGTTTTAAAACTCTCCTTCCTCAGCTTGTAAGAGTGGCCCCGCAGACGCTCGTCCAGGTTCAACTCGAATAGACCGCTAAGGTCAACTCCAAAAAAGTTGTGAAGAGCTCGGAAGGTTACGATGAGATCACCACGCAGTCTCCTATCTTCAAACGCAGACAAATTCATAATAGCCAGCCTCTCGTCATAACTGGGGCGTAAGATGCCATAGGGTAGGCGAGTCGCCCGTCGCTGGACGCTCTCCAACAATGCTGAGTCCCTCCTCCATAGTGGACCCCAAACAGGGCCAGCAAACTCCAATATGGGCCTCACGTAAAGCCTGTAGAGGGTAGCACACGTGGAGGGATCACATCTTCCAAAAGCCTTCTGAATCATAAATAGGGTCCTCTTGGCCTTGTTTGCCGTCTGAAGTACATGGTCGGACCAGCTCAGGCTCTCCGTCACAACTACACCAAGGTCAGAATGACTACTACAAGTAGCGATGGGATTGTTGTTCAGGAAGTACTGATGACGGGGATTATTAGCACCCAAGTGCAGAACAACGCATTTGTCGTAGTTGAGAGGCAACTTCCACTCCCGACACCACAGGTGCAATTTCTCCAGGTCTTCCTGGATCAGATGAGCAGCCACGTTATGTTCTCTCGGGAAGGTTTTGAACGAAACAAGACACATTAAATGGAAGAAAAATTCAGGATTTCACCGAATCTTATGTGAAAGAAGAGAAATGAACAATTTTCAAAATACTAAAATGCTGATAAGTGATTTAATACTTGGTATTTCCACCCCTCGCGTTAATTACAGCTCGGCAACGACGGTTCATACTCAAAATGAGTGATCTTAAAATGTTCTGATCTAATCCTTCCCAGATTTCTCCGAGTTGGATTCCTAAGTCATTAAGAGTAACTGGATGATTTTCTGAACTTCTCAGCCTTCTATTGAGGATGTCCCAAACCTGCTCAATCGGATTGAGATCTGGACTTCTTGCTGGCCATTCCATTCGAGAGACTTCAACCTCTTCAAGGTACTCCTGAACGATGCGCGCACGATGAGGTCTGGCATTATCGTCCATAAAAATGAAATTTTCACCAATGTATGGGGCAAATGGCACTACATGCTCTTCCAGAATGTTCCTTATATACTTATCAGCATTCATAGCTCCATTATCAACGACCACTAGGTCTGTGCGAGCAGTCAAAGATATTCCACCCCATACCATAATCGATCCTCCCCCGAAACCAGTAGTATTCAGGAAATTGCACTGAGCATATCTTTCATGTGGACGTCTGTATACAAGGGAACGTCGATCACAATGGTAGAGGCAGAATCTAGACTCATCTGTGAAGAGAACTCTCCCAATCGGCCTCTTCCCAATGGATATGCTCTCTCGTAAAATCCAAACGCGCCCTTCGATGGGCTGGGGTAAGAGCTGGGCCTCTTGCCGCGACACGAGGCCTTAAATCATATTCTCTGAGGCGATTTCTTATTGTCTGAGTGCTAATTTGCACCTCATGAGTTTGCTCAAGCTGACTTTGAAGGAGGCGAGCGGTTGCAAACTGTTGTCTCAACGAAGAAACTCTCAAGTAACGTTCTTGAATGGCATTTGTTACCCGTGGTCTACCCTGTCCTGGTCTTCGGACATTCATACCTGTCTCCCTGAATCGCTGCAACATTCTGGACACACTTGTATGGGAAACTCCAAACCTTTCTGCAATTCTTGTGTATGCCCACCCTTCTTCCCGCAAAACTACGGCTTGGGCACATTCCTCTTCGGTCAAATTGCGTGTTTCGCGTTGCATAGCGATCGAGTGTAGAAAATCAAACGAAAGAAAAACTATTGATCACTAGAATTGATCGAGAACAACTGATTTTAGAATGGAGCCAATACATTCAAAATCTGATAATATCATCTTTTTTTATTCCTGCTGGGAGAAAACATATGTATTGAAGGAAAACGTTGAAAGTGGATAACATATGCATGCATAATTCTGATAAAAATAATTATCATTGAGAACACCTTCAATTGTAGAATAAATTTGAGATTTCCATAAGGTGCGTTAATTTTTTTGCGCAGTGTATTTGAGATCTAAAAATTGGTATTATGATATTGTTCGAAATTCTACAGACCTAAAATATTTTTGGAGACTGAGCACTTCCGGTTATACAAGGAGTGAAAATAGATTTGTTCAAAAATTTTGGTTTAATTTTTTCGTTTCTGTAATGATTGAGTATTCAATGCTGAATTTCTATTGAAACCATAGTATTCATTGAAATAGTTTTAAAAATATCGAAAAAAACCCGAAAAAAAGTAAAATATTCATAGTCAGTATTATGTTCATTTTTCTTATTTTGAATATCCCGAGTGTAAACCGTTCTCACAACGTCAAAGTAGAAGACTGTGGAAAGGTCATGCATGTTATGAATTTCATAGATATCATCACAGGGTGTTTCAAATTTTGTGTCAAAAACTGGGATCGAAAATGGGCCATAACTTCTCTTTTTCAAATTCGAACCCTATTTTTTATGATTGCGTTGGATTCTGCGAAGACAAATAGTGATAGCACTCTAAAATGCTCTTGCTCCTAAATTCGGTAATTCCGGAGTTATTCGAGATCTTCTGGTTTGATGACTTTCCAATGTCATTTGAACGGCTATATATGTTTGTCCAGTTCATGGTGAAACACCCTGTGTTTATGCCATCTGTACATGTGACCAATCATTTTCAAATAAGTTTCAAATATTTGTTAAATGAGATCTGCAAGATTCGCATGTAGATGACATAATGCTGTTCTATTTTATATTTCTCGTTTTTGGTTCATATTGAATTGTGGAACATATGTTTAACTGTCAATTCTTTTTCGATTTTCTCTCGTCGTTCATCGATGTTATTACGCCTCCTTCATAATGATGGTAAAAATGGTCACATCCTTGATGTTTTTGGCGCTCAATTCAATTATGATGTAGATTCTAGGAAAAAAATTGAAAATATTATTTTCTGTTTAAAAATGTCTCCTAAAATCCTATTCAGTTAATTGAAGGACATTTTTGCTTTAAGTTTTAACTTAATTATTATATTGGTGATACAAAATTGTGTAAGTTCGTTACACAGTTCCTGAACCAAGTGGAACGAGAAAGCTTTCAGCATCCCCAGATCTCTTACATCAGCTTCCATATATTCTGGATCAATTCGCTTTTTGCTGGCCAGTACCTATAGATGACGAGTTGTTGAAGGAAAACTCAAAATTCAACACCGGAAGATCTACTAACGGGGGTGAGTTCTCACGACTTTTTCTTGCTGTTGTTTGGTTGAAGATTTCCGTATCAACATTTTAAATAATTTCATACTGCATACTGCAAACATATCACCACTTCTGAAATTCTATAGACGATAATGAAATAAATAGAATGGCAGGATGAAGGTAAATATCTAGGAGTAATATAAGACAAAGGACCAACGTAGAAACAGCACATTAAGTATGCAGAGGATGAAACGAATGCTGCAATGAAAAGGTTATGCCCGATTATAGGCATGCAGAAGAAGCCAAATGAACAGAAACACGAAGATGAGGATCATAATAGCAGTCGCCAGACCGCAGCTAACTTATGGATCACCAGCATGTGGCTATGCACCGAGAACCCATATAAAAGGATACAAAGTACGGAAAACAAATTTTTGAGATGGCCATTAGACGCCCCATGGTTTGTTAGGAATGAAGAAATCCGAAGAGACATAAAATGGGAGTTCATCACTACTTTAATGAAACTAAAAGCTGCAAAAGCTTATAAAAGAGCTAGTGAACATCTAGATGACGACCCCAGAAGGTTAGTTGATTATGACCCCGCTGAAGATGCAAAAATAGCGAGAATTTACCGCAAAAGACCAGTTGCGAAAATTAAGAAATAAAACTCCACACCACAGAGAGGGATATCCAATTGAAGGATAAACACACTCAGCATAAAAAATGCGAAAGAGAAAATATACAGATTAGAAGATGGAAGGTTTACATAGGCATATGCCCGGAACCAACCGCAGGGGAGATGTTTAGTCGGTAAGAATCCGACACTATCCAAAAAGACTGGGTGTCTGCTATAAGCTTCACCTCTTCTATAATTAATCTCATCATTCAGAGAAGTTAATGCTGCTCAACAATTTTCTCTCCTGCTCCTAGGCTCGGCCATCACTATCCTAGATTGATCTTCTGATGAAGAAATGAATTCGAAAAATGCAAAAATCGAAAATCAAATCAAACATTCGAACAAACAAAAGAAATGAATGAAACTGAACGAAAGTATCTTGACATTAACAAGTTGCGGCGCGGTAATTGTGGCTGGGAGGGAAGACGATATGCAGAGGCTCCTGTTTAAGTTCTACACGAAGGCCTTAAAACACTGAACATGGAAATATCTGCTACAAAAACAAAATCACTCGTCGCATCAACAGAACCAACCAGATGCAAACCTGTGGTGGAGGATCGATCAATTGAACAGGTGATGACGATTACATACTTGGGCGTACAAATAACATCTAATCAGACAGGACAGAACCAAGTTAAAGACCAAGCAAACAAGGCGGCAAGGATATCGGGTGCACATACCAATAACAACTTCATATGGATTGAAAGACAAGACTTCAAAGTATACTAGCCAGCGACAATAAAGCATCTCCAGCAAATGGAGTGTCCACAAAAAGACTACCAACAAGAGGAATAACAAATCGATTTTTCTTCATTTTTTCAAATGCAACGCATATAATTTTGTTCATCATTGTAATCACCATTCATTTTACTTTATTTTTTTGTCAGATACATAATATGTATATTTTTAACAGATTAGGATTTTTTAGTGTGTTTTCCTATAATTCATATATTCTTCTGAATTCAAATAGCAGATTTGGCGTTTCTGTGGCTATTGAGAACTGTCAAATTATTCTATTCAGAATTACATCATTGCCGCTTCAATTCATATCATCATAGTTTTTACGGATTGGATGGATACTCACAAAATGATGTAAAAATTCAAAAAAATACCAATGAGTTTGAATGTACAAATTATGGATGCTTTAAAAAAACGAGTTTCGAAACTTTAGGATTCAAAAAAGGGCCCGCTCTTATCCTTATACAACTTTCTTCGAAAAAATTAAATTCATAAGTTTCACAGGAACGCACGCAGATCTTCTAGATGCTAAGCTTGAAGCTTGCTTGATATTTTTGCAAAATTCGAATCTTCAACTAGAAACTTAGAAAATTATTAAAAATGTATCTCGAAAAATGGGTATAGAAAGCAAGTTTCTGTCTTCAGTAACTGATTTGTCTGATTTCATCACATTTTTGAGTAGATACACCAAAACTTTCTAGTTCCTCATTTCGCTATAATATGATAATATGAATTGTTGATGTTAATTCTGAGTAGAATAATTTGACAGTTCTCAATAGCCACAGAAAAGCCAAATCTGCTATTTGAATTCGAAGGTATATGTGAATTTTACTGAAACATGTGGAAAAAGCTCTGAAAAATCCTATTGTGTAAAAAATATGCATATAATGTATTTCACAAAAAATTAAGTAAAATGAATGGTGATCACAATGATAAAAAAATTATATGCATTGCATTCGAAAAAAAAAAGAAAAATCGATTTGAAATCCATCATGTTGATAGTCTTTTTGTGGACCCTTCATATGCTGTAGATGCTTTATCATAGCTGGCTAGTATACTTTGCAATCTTGTCTTTCAATCAATATAAAGTTGTTGTTAGTATGTGCAAGGGTTCGTGAAATCGTGAAAAATAATTGAATAACATAGCCTCTACAAGTGTTATTTTTTGTCAAAATGACCAATATTTCGAAAAATGCTATTTATATATTTATTGCAATCAGGGGCGTATCCAGAATTTTTTCCAGGGGCGGGGGCACAAGGGCAGGCGGGGGGGGGCACAAGGGGCGGATGGGCAAAAAAGAATGTATCTATAAAGTAAAATTTAGAGTATTCTACCGTCCGGGGGGGCACGTGCCCCCGTGCCCCCCCCCCCCCCCCCCCCCCCTAAATCCGCCTATGATTGCAATGATGAAAGCCAAGAAAATTTTCAGTTACTTTTTTGTAACTAGAAATAAAGCTGCGACTGGACTTCCAAGGCCTGCTTTGATGTCAATAATTCTCGGATGGACAATATAATCGCGAAAATACCAACTGACTCTGAAATATTATTGGTCTGACAACGGTATTTTCAACGATTGACCACACACTTATCTGTGATTGAACTATTGGTACGAACGGACAACGGTTTGACAACTGATAAATATAAATTGTAGACGTCAACATTGATATTACATATTTTTCATTGCTTCTCTCGAATATAAAGTTTCTGACCATTCATTCTGTTCGTGAAATAGTCTTATAAAATATCGCACGAGATTGAATTTAGCTCATAAGTCTATCTTTCATTTCCATCTCGGAAATTCAATCACTTGTGATATTACTACTGATAACTCCTATATGAGAATAATTATTTATTAACTAAAGCAATTTAAATAATTCTTCTATGCATAATTGATTATGCATCAGTTTAGGCTATTACCACGTTAATCCCATAAACGATAAAACTCATATTCAAGAAAAATTCAGATATCTTTTCATTTATGTGACGATATATTTCCTCGATATATCTATTGATTGTATCATTTGTATCAGTGCCGATATCAATATTTTTTGAATAGTTGAAGAAATGTTAACAGCCCTATCATACTATGTACGTAAATTTCATCTTCTTCCAGGACACGAAAATGTACCTCCAAAAATAACGCAATGAACGATTCCTTTGAAATGTTCTTTCAGTAACTCCGCAACGTAACTGAAGAAGAGCATTGTCGTTACATTACGGGTCAGTTGTTGATTGTTTCATTTCCGATGGAATTGAATTTTGTTCGCAATCTGTACACAGAAAACTTTGTGAAAATAACGTTTAAGGAAAAACAACAAGAACCACATTTCAAGAGTATTTCCAAATTCAATTACCCCATTTTTATTTATTTGTTGAAAGTTATGAACAATAAATTCTGAATTGTGTCTACATCCAATAATATTAATAATTCGTAGGTCAACAGCTGGTCAGGAGTGATAACATTGGATATAATGGAACCAAATTTGGTACAAAATTATTATGAGGATTAAATGGAATCATTCTCGGATAATGCTTTTTCGTTGATTTATTTGGTGAATTGAATCCCTTCTATGAGAATCACTAGCAACTGTAAAAGCAGCTATGTTCTCCATATCTTCTTCCCATTTCCTCGCGTGAGCTCACGTGACGTGACAACAATGTGTTTCCACCTTTAGTATGTATATTTCGAAAGACAACAAAAAAGAAAAGATATCGAGAATGAGAATATGCCACTTAAATATTTTCAGTTCAATTCTGAAAGATGAATAGGAGTAAAAAAATGGTATTCAGGCCTTGGAGTAAACAAAATGAAGCAATTGAAACATTTCACATGAAATTGTGAGGTTCTGATCGAAAGTATTCACATGATCACATGAAATAGATGCATAGAATACCTGGTGTTGGCACTGATTAGATTTTGTTTAAGACTTTCTTGTCTGTGATGGGGTCCTGCTTTTCATTTCTCTCGAAAGGTGTCGCGCAATTTTTCCTTGCCGCAGTAGCGCCACGACCGCGAAATGTTGCGGATTATTCCTGAAGTAGAACCAGTTCTACATTCTAGAGTGCCATTTTTGATCTACAAATTTTGGTCACGACTCACGGTTTTTAGTGGGGAGTCGTTACACTATGCATCAATGCATCTATCACATGAAGTATGAATGACATACGATTCACGACATATTACGTTGTGTCTGAGAGAGACAAAATTTGTAAATTTTATATTTTTATTTTCAATATTGCTGCACAAGCGCAGATCTGGATTCTTACCAAAGAGCTGCTCCAATTTTCATTGGCTCATAGCCCATAAATAAAATCTTGGCCAACCGGGATACTTCATAAAAGTGAATGGAGTACCTATATAGTACCTAGTATTACAACAAAAAGTCATTTTGATAATTCGTGTCACAAGACAGAACTTGAAATTCTGGGAAATTCAGTAACCAGTATGGAATCAATACACAAATTGCCACATTGGAAATGATTTTTCAAAATAAATTGTGTGGACCAATCTATTTCATCATTTCATCATTTCATCGGGCAACTTCTTGTATTTTTGGGGTTGAAAGTGGAAACATTCTCCACATTTGTAGCACTTATAGGGAATGACCATAGAGCTGGTATGAATAAAAATTTCGAAAGAATCGTGAATGGTTACGAGTAATTTGAGTGGAAATGACCTACCGCTTTCCAACTTCACACTTACCTAATCAAAAACAGCATCACCGAACAGAAAAATAACTCACTTTTACTCGGATTTCTAATAACTGAGAATTGAGGGAACCAATCTGATTCCGATTTCACAATGAGAGAATAATTAAGGCGCTGCCAGACTGCACTCTGTGTTATTTGATATTCCTCTGAAGTCTCAGAAAGAGTCGGAATGTTCATTTGCTCTCCAGTATTCAAAGTTGATTGGCTTAATGAATATTCAGACAGAAAAAAATACTGAATATTATAAACTTCACTTGAGAGAAATAATATAACTTTTCGAAACGTTTTCTCGAAGAATTTTTTTTTAATTGATAAATTTTCGGTTAGGTGCCAAAATGTTTAACACTTCGCTAATATTGAACGGAAGAATTTAGAAACTAGGAATTTTTCAGAGCAGGTTCAAATATCGAATGCCGCGGGTTCATTGATTGGCGGAATTCGATCAGAGGTTTTGTTAACAAAATATGGCCGTTTTAAAGTTAGTATTCCTGATCATTTTGCAACAAAGGGTTCGATCGAGATGAAATTTTGCATCAGAATGAAGAATGACATATTCAAACAATTTTGTTCAGATAGCGTAGCGAGAACCACATGCAATTCTAGCGAGTTATAGAAAATATTAATTGCCAATATTTTTTCTCTTACAACACATTCGGAATCATAGACGATTTCTTTTAAAACTGCTGTCAAATTTTTCTTGACAGCTGTAAAATTTCCTGTTTTCTCGAATCTACCTGTAAGGTGAATCTACTAACAAATTAGATGAACGAGATCTTGACAAGCTCCTGAATTGACGTCAGTACCTGCTTATCCTTCCTGCATTCCAGATCTCACATTCGTTTCGCTTTAAAATAAAGTCGTATAATAAATGCAGTAGGAACTGAGTGCGATTAACTTATTATACAGATTTCAACAAAATAATATAAAGGGTTCCTGGGTTCCCCATAATAGACTACTCATTTTATTTTATTGATACATTTCCTACGAGATAACTGAATGAGTTGTTCTCTGTGGGAATATTCATCTTATGTAGTCTTTTGGATTTAAGTTCCTGGACGTCATTTTTCTACGAGAAGTTTGGTAGTTTTCATCAATAATTATGCAAATTATTGAATTTTTTTGCTTCGAGATATTAACTGAACTTCCATGGAATAATTGGAATACCTACCCAGTCCAACAACGTGTGTTTTGTGTAGAAGCTTTCCAATGAAGGAATTTGATAGAAGAACTTAGGTGTGAATTTCGGCGTCAGCGTCAGTTTAACAACAACAAAAATGGTCAAGCACCAAATTATAAAACTGTTAAGTTAATGAGTTATGGGTTCGTCATTGCCGTGAAAATGGTAATGAAGAAGCATGGACGTCAAAGAAAAGTTCGTACACCAGAAAATATTAAATGAGTGAGAATAGCATTGGTGGAGGTCATTATAAAAAGTTATTTTCAAAAATAAAATTAGCCCAATGCTGTAATTTAGTATAATAAAAAGTTAATTCTGTTGACTAAAAAAGTTTAATTCAAATATTACAATGGGTAGCCTATTGTGGAGTAGCCTATTGTGGGGAATCCTGTATAATGCATTGAATGATTGTATTTCTCAGTTAAATTCTTTTTCATCGGCAATTTTGCTCTACGAATTCTCATCTCTAAGTTACAGGCATCAAGAATATTCGTTGCAGTGCAACAATAATCGAAATGATAATTGGACCGTCAGTTGAAGGTGCCCTAGTAAAAGGAAAAAAAGGGTTTTGTAGATTACTGAGTGAAGTGCATGGAAATAAAACAACAGTTTTCCAAAAAAAGTTGCAGCATTTATGCCAGTATTTTATCAAATGTTATACATACTTCGTTTTAGAAAAAATTATTTCAGATCCATATCTTGCATAATATGACATTATACATTGTGTAAAAGCCAAATGGAATAAATTCATTAACCTGGTACTGTACAGTGCATCCCATTTTGGGTGAGACAGCCAGGTTTCTCGCTTGTTATTGTTATAGAATCCTACGTTCATCCAGTGGCGTATTCAACTTTTTTCCCGGGGTATGGTTTTGAAGATACGACACAAAACTATATTTTTTTCAATGGACACCTGTATTTCATTATTTTGTTGAATTCGTTGTTTTTTCCCTTCGAAATGATGTATAATACTATATAGGTAAGAAGCTCAAAAAAAAACTAAAACATCACATAAGAATGAGTTTTTGTTAGTGGGCCATGGATTTCCCATATAAAAGAAGAATCAATAATTGGATAATTTTCATTTATAATTTTTATTTATAGAGAGTAAGCACACAAAGATAATACACTCATCACTAACACGAAAATCAAAACGAAGGAAACTACCATTAGGTAGGTTCCTTCGTTGCTATTTAGCAACAAATAAATAATACAAAAATTCATAATACAAATTAGCTACAAAAGAAATACCAAATAAAATATTCATCATTGATACAAATTTTGAACATTGCATAATATCTTACTAATTAAACTGTTTAACCATTTATAACTCGAGATCGGATGGACATTTTGTTATGAAACTTCATAATATGGATTCGTTTACGGTTTGGTTATTATAAAATACAATGAAACTTTGAAAAAATCGATGAAAATTTTACTTATACAGAAAATGCTTTTTCTCCTTTCGAGTAAGGCCACTAGATGTCGCTACAGTTACAGTTACGATACCGCTTATTCGTTTGTACTTCATTTGATATTCTCCGCGTTAGATGGCGATATAAACAAATAGTGTGTACAGTGACTATATTCCCTCTGTAGTCACTGTAATAGTGTGTAATTTGAGTTGCCTACGACTCTGCGCTGTTGGGCAAAACCAAAATGTCTTAGCGTAGGAGTACAGATGTCTAAAATGATTAGATTTCGTTGAGATATGAGAAAAGTTTCGTTCTTACCACTTCAGATGGCGCTATTCACACATTATGACTGATGATTATTAGTTATTTGTATAGTTTTATCATTGTTTAAACAATGGTTCTATTTATTCCAAATAACGTAATCGTGAGGGTTCTATATTTGACATTATCACAATTAAATGGCGATGAATTTGTTGAGGCTTTCGCGGCGATCCATTGATGTCATCTGTTCTTTTTTCGAGCATTTCGGTCGTCGTGGTTTGAAATGGTCGAAAAAAGAACATATGACATCAATTACTGTGTAATTTACATAGGGCTTATAGTACCATGAAAGGCTATTAACAGATCCAGAAGCGGGTGAATATCAGAGTGAATTTTTATCGAAATGTCAAGTAAATCGGATTTTGGCGATGAGTTAAAATCGTGAGATGTCCATTCTCTTCTTTTCTCATAATTTTCAAAATGTTTTTGAATTTCTGTTTGGGTAGTAAATATACAGGGTCTTTCACGAGGAACCTGACCCATATTTATACGGGAAACTACTGAACGTATTTTCATGAAATTCAGCACTTATAAGTATTTCACGATGCTGATGAAATCTAAAATATTTTCAAGGCATGAGCACCTCCGGTTTTTCCGGAAATGACGTCAATTTCCGTTTTTCAAATTAGAACACCATTTTTTTATTGCAGAAATAGATTTCTTAGAAAATTTCAAGTTATTTTGATGTAACATTTTTCAGTTTTGGTTGGAAAATTCTCTCTGAGCGGGAAAATTCGAAAAAAAAATCGAAAATAGAGCTCCGCTGAAACAAGAATAACTTCGAGGTTTTTGGATGGAAAATTTTCATTTTTGGGATTTTTCAAGATGTAAGATTGATGTATCCACTTTAAAAATCGAAATCGCGATTCATGATACAGGGGGTGAAAAAATCGCTTTCAAAGTTAGGGATGACAAAATCGTGAAAAATCAATTTTTTCAAATTAGAACCCCATTTTTTTATGGCAGATATTGAATCTACGTTAAAAAATTAAGTGAGTGTATGCATCACACCCTTGCCCTAAAATGGATATTTTTTGAGTTATTCACAAAAAACTGTTTTTCGTCTTGAATTTTCAGCTATTTCTTTTCCCTTCACGCCAAAAAGATGAAATTTTCAGGAACTGTTATTTGAACCATGCTGTAGATTTTTCACCCCTTCTTGAAACCGACTTCAAGTTACCATTAGGAGAACCATGGCAAACTCTCGCAGTTATAACTGGAGAAGATGCTCAAAGTTTTGACCGTTAATTTCTAGTCATTTATTTATACGTCTCAGGAATGCTTCGTGCGTTGCTCTTCTTATTTCATCGGGAGGAAGAGATCTGCAAAAGTGTTTAAAAACCAAATTGAGTTTCAAAACTATGAATCTAAAAATCTAAACAAACCTGAACGCATTTCTGACTCGTTATATGCAGTCCTCTTTATCAGTCAGGGGAGTTGGGTAGACAATATTTTTTATCCTACCCCAAACATGATAGTCTAAAGGAGTTAAATCGGGAGAACGTGGTGGCCAAAGATGTGGACCATTGTTCGCCAACCATCGATCTTCAAATAGCCTGTAGAGGATATTTGACACATTGAGTGAATTGTGTGGAGGCGCGCCATCTTGTTGATACCATAAGTCATTATGGTTCTGTACTAGCGGCTCAATTATTTGAGTCAATATGTCAGAATATCTATCTCCTAAGGGAGAACATTCTTTAAATAATGCAAACATGTGTAGTGTTCTATCTTACCAGTTAAAGTCCCATCATAAATGTGAACATCGAGAATTGCATTATTTTTGATGGCGCAAAAAGCATTGAAACTCCACGTCTCTTGAAAGTTCCATTGTCTGAAGTGGTGGTTGTTCTCTTCATCCCAATAATGACTGTTATGCCTATTGAAAGAACCACTCTTTGTGAATTTAGATTCATCTGTCCAAATTATACAGTCCAAAAAGTTTTCATTCTCTTGAAATCGAATCATCATAGCTTCGCAAAACTCTGTTCTCCTGACGAAATCAGTTTCCTTCAAATGCTGTACCCTATTGAATTTATATGGGTGCATTTTATGTTTTTTTAATATTCTCCAAACACTCGATTGAGATAATCCCAGATCAATCTCGGCATCTTTGAGAGAATTTTGAGGATTCACACGAAAATATGCAAGAACTGTAATTTCGTTGTTCTCATCTTCTACTACACTTTTTTCTCTGTGTATAGTTTTCTTAACGAAAGATCCGACATTTCTCAAGTTTGTCATGGTTCTGTTAATGGTATCTCTCGTTGGTCTGGGTCGGTCAGGAAACCTCTCAATGAACAGTCGAATCGTTCTATCTACAACTTTATTACATTCTCCATGAAGTAGAATGAGATTTAAATAATCTTCATTGGTAAAATTAGGCATAGTGATCGATTTTATAACTTAATACGAATTATCACCAAATTAATAGTAAACACAAAATGCTACTGAATAAAGAGGAATTTGGCAGATGTAATTAATGATATCTATCATTAAAAAAAAGAATGTAAAACATGGTAAGTTTTTGCATATGGTTCATAAGAAATTATTTATTTATCACTGGAGAGAAAACCGATGGCCGATTAGTTGAAATAAAGAGGTTTCCGATACAAATTCGAATCCAAATTCGCCATCTATTTAGGAACAACCTGTAACTTTTTTCTCTTGCATATAAGGGTAGTAAAATCTAAAACATGGTTTAAGTAACAGTTCCTGAAAATTTCATCTTTTTGGCGTGAAGGGAAAAGAAATAGCTGAAAATTCAAGACGAAAAACAGTTTTTTGTGAATAACTCAGAAAATATCCACTTTAGGGCAAGGGTGTGATGCATACAATCACATTATTTTTTAACGTAAATTCAATATCTGCCATAAAAAAATGGGGTTCTAATTTGAAAAAATTGATTTTTCACGATTTTGTCATCCCTAACTTTGAAAGCGATTTTTTCACCCCCTGTATCATGAATCGCGATTTCGTTTTTCAAAGTGGATACATCAATCTTACATCTTGAAAAATCCCAAAAATGAAAATTTTCCATTCAAAAACCTCGAAGTTATTTTTGTTTCAGCGGAGCTCTATTTTCGATTTTTTTTTTCGAATTTTCCCGCTCAGAGAGAATTTTCCAACCAAAACTGAAAAATGTTACATCAAGATAACTTGAAATTTTCTAAGGAATCTATTTCTGCAATAAAAAATGGTGTTCTAATTTGAAAAACGGAAGTTGACGTCATTTCCGGAAAAACCGGAGGTGCTCATGCCTTGAAAATATTTTAGATTTCATCAGCATCGTGAAATACTTATAAGTGCTGAATTTCATGAAAATACGTTCAGTAGTTTCCCGTATAAATATGGGTGAGGTTCCTCGTGAAAGACCCTGTATTTGCAGAAATAATTGAATCCAAAATTGCCACTATTAGTGATTGACATATTATGACATATTATTTTTGTGTGTCTGTTCTGTGTGATAGCTCATATCCATGGAAACATTTGACAGTTCAAAAATCAGAGAACCAAGCCGTTGATCTCCGATCACCGGTGATTACGATTTGTGAAATCCACCGCAAGTATCATTTAGGCGGAACAAAGTGCGCTGGGCCATCTAGTTTCTAATAACTTCGGAGATATAGGGGGGAGGGTCCGAAAGTATCAATTTCCAAAATCGCCCTGTATCTCATAAACGGAAACTGATGTTTTGCAAAATCTGATAAGGCCAACTTGACGTGAAAACCGCAGGGCTCTATCTTAAATAACAAGCGAGAAACCTGGCTCACCCAAAATGGGATACACTGTACAGGGTGGCCAGATTTCGATGGTTTAGTACTACAATTTCTAAACTATAACAGTCTAGTTTCCGAGACACAGGGCGATTTTGTTATTTGGTCCATTATTATAATTGGCTATAACTTCCGTATTATAGGATCTACGTTCTCGAAATGAACACATCTTTGAGGCACTTTTTTCACTGCTTTTCATCGGTGCTATTGGATTTTTTGTATCTGCTCAAAGGACCCCGCACTTTCCTTATGGCAAATGGCGTTCCGTCGAATGTTCTAATATTTTGGTATCAAGTACTACTCGACCTACTGATCAAAAGTGTCCATGGCCCCAACTCAATCCTATGACTAGTTTTTGAGATACAGGGCGTTGAAGTTGAAAATTACCCACTTTTACTACGCGCGTATCTCGAAACAGAATCGAACGAACTTCAATTTTTCTCAAGAAACATTTCATTCCATCCCCTGGGAGCAACCATATAGAATAATATGACCGAAAATCGTTACGAATACAGGGTTATCCATAATTGAATACCTGCCCGATTTTGAAAGTATAAAATATATATGTTCCAGAGCGAGAACGTGCACAAAATGAACTATTTTACTAGATATACGTTGTAGTTACATCGAAAAAACCTGAAATACCATACTGGGTGATCCATTATTATAGAAACTATTCAGAAGTGTTAAGTGAACACTCTGTATTTTTGGGTTGATTTAAGCTGTTTCTTTGATTTTTTCAGAAAATATCATCATGGACTTCGAAGAATACAGGGTGATTCAGTCATGAAATAAACTGTGAGCCTCACGAAAATGACCAGAACACCCTCTTTTTTATCATCCTCTATTTCAAGATTAACTCCGTTGAGGTGGGAGTTTTCTTTCACCACTGTACTTGATATGAAAACATCAATACGGCTGGGAGTTTTCATCCACTTCATGTGACCAAATTTTTTATGTAATATGAAAACTATTAATTTGCAATTCTGGTTGAAATAAAAAAAACACTCTTGAAATCGAATCCAAACCTGATAAAAAATACCCATGCTGTTCAATACTATATAAGCCACAATCGAACCTCAAGTTACGATTATTGTAGTGTCTTTTATCAGTAGTTTTCGATTCGATTTCAAGAGTGGTTTTGCTTTTGATATCAATCAGAATTGCAAATTAATAATTTTCGTATTACATAAAAAATCTGGTCATAGAAAGTTGATAAAAACTCTCAGCCGTATTGATGTTTTTTAGATGTATTTTTTAGGTGAATATCCGCAAGAACTTAAAGAAGCTTTGGTTAAACCAATTCATAAGAAGGGAAATAGGAACACCTATGATAACTATCGCCCAATATCAATTTCATCTAATATAAACAAGATCTTTGAAAGGATAATTTTTGATAAAGTCTTATGTTTTCTAGAAATAAATAACATCTTGGTTAAGCAGCAGTGTGGCTTCAGACAGGGAAAATCTACAAAAAATGCAATATATCAGGCACTAAATTCCATCATAAAATCTTTGAATACAATTCAAGTAACAGCAGCTCTCTGTCTTGATTTGACAAAAGCCTTTGATAGTGTAAATCATAAAATTTTACTAGAGAAAATGGAGAAATATGGAATAAGAGGAGTTGCACTAGAGCTCTTCAGATCATATTTAACGAGACGAACTCAAAAAACTTCAGAAAGAGGAAGAGATGGCAAACAAGTAATATCGGATGCTCTTCATGTTGAGAGAGGTGTACCACAAGGCTCGATATTGGATCCTCTACTCTACATAATCTACACTAATGATTTGATTCATGTAACATCCAATGATACAGTTATGTTTGCTGATGATGTATCGATGATTTGTGCTGATAAAACTGCAAATGAATGCAAAGCCCAGCTTGAATGTGACTTGGAAAGTCTTGGTGAATGGTTTGAAAGCAATGATTTAGTTATTAACATCAATAAAACAAAACTGCTCCTTTTTAGAAAAAAATCACGATGCTATAAACTTAAGATATCATGGTGAGGACATAAAGACAGAGGATGCATTACCTTTCTTGGGGATATATGTAGATAAGGACTTAAATTGGAAAACACAAATTGAACATCTTTCAAAGGGTCTTGCAAGATATTGCTTCGCTTTTAGAATATTGACCAACACAATCAGTGAAGAGGCGGCCCTGATAGCTTATTATGCCTATGTACATTCCAAGCTTAGGTATGGAATAATTTTCTGGGGTAATTCTGTTGAGGCCGAAAGAATGAAATATAATGAGAGCTGTAGAAAATAATATGTTGACACTGTACAGTCTGTATATTTATGAATGTGTGATGTATGTCATCCATAATTTCAATGATTTTAAAGATTTACTCCTGAGTCATGAATACAATACGCAGAGGAAAAAACTATCTATGTACAGAAAAAACTAATTTTACTTATATACAAAGAAATGCTGTGTATTTTGTAATTAGAATCTGGAATAAGTTCCCTCAGAACTTTAGAAATATGCCTATTGCGGTTCAAAAAAAAGACTGAAAGTGTTTTTGTTTCAAAATATTATAATGTTGGGGATTTTTTGAATGAAAGGGATTTTGTTTCATTATAGGATACTTTAATAATATGTATGACGTGATCCACATCTGTAGATATTAGATCGAATAAAGGATATTATTATTATTATATTATATCAAGTACAGTGGTGAAACAAAACTACCACCCCAACGGAGTTAATCTTGAGATAGAGAGTTATAAAAAAGGTGATTTTGGGATATTTTCGTGAGTTTCACAGTTTATTTCATGACTGAATCACCCTGTATTCTTTGAAGTCCATGATGATATGTTCTGAAAAACCAAACAAACACCTTAAATCAACCCAAAATACAGCGTGTCCACTTAACCTTCATTGTGAATGGTTTTTATAATGATGTATCACCAAGTATGAATTCTGGGTATTTCAAGTTTTTTTCATGTAACAACAATATAATCTAGTGAAATGATTCATTTTGCGAATGTTCTCGCTCTGGAACTGACATATTTCATACTTTCGAAATCGGACATGAATTCAATTATGGATAACCCTGTATTCGTAACGATTTTCAGTTAATAAAGGAAAGGGCCTCTAAGTTTCAGTTATATTCCTCTATATGGTTGCTCCCTTGCGATGGAATGAAATGTTTCTTGAGAAAAATTGGGGTTCATTCGATCCTGTTCCGAGATACGCGCGTAGTAAAAGTGAGTAAATCTCAACATCAACGACCTGTATCTCAAAAACCAGCCATAGGATGGAGTGGGGGCCATGGACACTTTTGATCAGTAGGTCGAGTACTACATTATACCAAAATATTAGACTATTTGACGAAACGCCATTTTCCATGAGGAAAGTGCGGGGTTGAGAATTACGCACTTTCACTACGCGCGTATCTCGATGCAGAATCGGATGAACTTCAATTTTTCTCCAAATCAAATTTCGAATAGAACTTAAGAGCGAGCGATGCATCGTTTGAAAGCCGGTTACTCTAATAATCCTGTATGGTGCAAAAATTTATCGTGCAGTTAAAGCCTCTGTTTTAACTTATGAGTCGTTGGAATCATTTTATAGATTTCGATCTCAACTCTTCTGTATTACAATAACAATAATAATCATTTGGAACTTTATACCATTATACCCAGGTCATAAAATTAGGATGGTCGTACTAATCATAGGATGTCTCGGCGGAATGAGAGCTAACTACGTAGATGAACTGAAGATTATCCCGGTCTGTTATCAAAGCGAAAACAACAAAAGGATGAATATGCGAGAGACAGAAAGGAGTTCTTCAGGAGTATCGAAAAGCCATCCGAAATCTTCTCCAATCTGCATGCTGACATCAGCAATGACGAATTTCGGCAATATTGGAGTTCTTTATGGTCACAGAGTGGTCAATTTCAAAGAAATGCTAGCTGGCTGAGGGACAACATGCATCCGAAATCGTTGAAATGAGGACTGATATTTTCGCAGTCGAGGAAATTTCCAACATTATCAAAAACACAAGTAACTGGAAAGCGCCAGGACCCGATCGACTTCAAAACTTCTGGGACAGTTTCCAGCATGTTTCCCAAGTCTGGCTAGATGTTTTTCGGAGGCGCTAGAACACCCCTTCAAAATACCAGCTTTCCTCACTCAAGGCAATACCTATACAGGGTGTCCGGTAAACCTTGTACAATATTGAAACTGGTGATAGACCAGGTCATGACTGTGCAGAATATCAGAATTTCACCTCAGTAAAAATATCACCATTTTCGAGATAATGGGCATTTTCTAAATATCTAGAAAATCACTACCTCACCTCCGTTTTTTTGAGTGCTATGTCTACAAATTGAGACTAATTCAAATATCTTTGTTGCTGAAGATTAATGATGAGTGATGCTTTCAGACGTACAAAACAGTTTTTCAGAACTTGATACATTAGACATAGCACTCAAAAAACGGAGGTGAGGTAATGATTTTCTAGATATTTTGAAAATGCCCATTATCTCGAAAATGGTGTTTTTTTACTAAGGTGAAATTCTGATATTCTGAACAGTCATGACCTGGTCTATCGCCAGTTTCAATATTGTACAAGGTTAACCGGACACCCTGTATATGCTTCACAAAAAAGGAGACCGCGACAATCCAGAAAACGTGTGAATAACGTGTTTGTCAGTGCTGTACAAGCTGTTCACGTCGCTTGTAAATAATGCGTTATATCGTCATTGTGAAGCAAATAATATTCTGGAAGAAGAACAGAAGGGCTGCTCTCGAGAATCTGCAGGATGCAAACATCAACTCACCACAGACGCTGTAGTGCTAAAGCAAGCCCAAGCGAGAAGGAGGAATTTAAGCCTTTATTATATCGACTATCAGAAGGCCTTCGATAGGGTGCCCCACGATTAGCTTGTCAAAGTACTGGAGATTTATAAGATATGCCCGAAAATGAAAGCCGTGCTCCAACATCTTATGAGTACATGGAGAACGAATATTCTGATAAATAACATCAATGCTGGAACCGTAAGAATATCGAGGGGGATATTTCAGGGAGATGCCCTGTCACCGATGTGGTTTTGTATGGCACTGTCTACTCTTTTGAAAAACACTAACGTAGGGTATAGACCAGCAATGAGGAATCCGCGAAAGCTGTCCCATTTATTGTATATAGATGACCTGAAACTATTCGGCGAGAACCAAAAGCAACTTCACTCGCTGATAGATATAGTGAGCTCCTTCAGCAAAGACATTGACATGTCTTTTGGCCTCGACAAATGCGCCATAGTCAACATCAGAAAGGGTAAAATGGAGAACACTCAGAAACAATTTCAGGACATCCACAGAATGTTGCCAGAAGAGTCCTGCAAGTATCTGGGTATTCCTCAAAATCAACGGATTGACCACACCCGTTTGAAGGCTGAGTTCACTGCGAAATATAAAAATCGGGTAACCAAAGTGCTCAACACCAAGCTGTCTGCTAAAAACCAGATCGATGCCTTGAACTCTTGGGATACGCCTGCTCTAACCTACACTTTCGGAGTCTTGAAGTGGTCAGATGCTGATCTGAATGAGTTGGACCGACTCACCCGTCGCCTAATGACAAAGTTCCGAGATCTGCACACCAATGCATCGGTGAAAAGGCTTTATCTACCCAGAAGAGATGGCGGACGAGGTCTGTTAAACATCTATAAACTCTGCAGAACCCAGGAGAAAAACTTGAGGCAGCGACTGCTCGCGTCTGAAGATAGCCTGATGAAATTGGTGACAACAAAGGATAAGGGATACACACCTCTGAACCTACAACACAGAGAACTGACATTCGATATCACCACCAGAAGCGAAGATAAAAGTATATGGCGGGAACAAGCTCTGCACGGCAGATTCCCCATACACCTTGAAGGGAAAAATGTCGATAAATTAGCTTCTTTGCCGTGGTTGAATGCGGGACAATTGTATCCTGAAACTGAAGGATTTCTGACGGCTATCCAAGACCGAGTTATATGAACTCGGAACTACGAGAAGCACTGTTTGAAGCTGAACGTGGTGGACAAATGCAGGAAGTGCGGCGCAGGTGGCGAGTCTATTGAACATATAATCGCCGGTTGTCGAGTTCTTGCCGACAACGCATATCTGGGCCGACACAACCAAGTGGCAAAAATTGTTCACCAGCAGTTAGCTCTGGCATGGTTTTTTGGATACTTATCCGCCATATTATAAGTATCAACCTGCAGCAGTGTTGGAAACGGACGCAGCGGTTCTCTATTGGGACAGACCCATAACAACAGATAGAACAGTGGACTACAATAGACCGGACCTTCTGTTCATTGAGAAGGATCAGAAGTATGGGGTGATAATTGATGTGGCAGTTCCATTGACTCATTACATCGGAAGAACGGAGTCAAGAGAAATCTTAAAAAAATCGAAATATCCCAGAGGATCGCGGGATATGCACAGCAGGCTGTAGCTTTGCAAACCTGTCACATCGTACGGAAATTCCTGAACTGGTGGGAGGAATTGAAATGTTTTTTTTTATTACACCGCTCTGAAAACCCTATCAAAACATGTCGATTCATGGCATCGAAAGTGGCCCTTTTCCGTGCGGCCGCACCGAAAGTGACCCTTTTCCGTGCGCTGAGACATAGATGCATCTATGCTGAGACACAAAGCAACGCGAGAGTGAGACGCCAGAGCTGCTCCCGGCTTTTCACGCAGCAAACCGAGACTGGCGTCTCACTTTCGCGTCCCCACTGCTTACTCATTCTTCTGTAGCGCGCTCCTGATTGGTCAGTTTCATTAATTAATAACTAATGAACTACGTTATTAAAAAATTTCAAACATGGATATTTCGGCTTAGAATATTTTTCACTTTCGATCCCCTCAAGGAAGTGCGGGACTTCTGGGACACCCTGTATAACTTCAACAAGGCAGGACACTTTCATCTCAAAAACTCGAATGTGATATTAGACAATGCTTGATTTCTTCTACATCTATCATGTAGAAGAAATCAAGCATTGTGAACAAGCTTCTGAACAGAAAATTCTCACCTCGCTTTCATTTTGGCGATCTTTCCCACTCAAATCTAAACGAAGAAATAAGGGAAAGTCGCCCACAAGATTTGAAACTAATTGGCCGCGCAATTTAATTTTTATTCTCATGAATTAATTCTAATTATTTTCATTTTTATCAGATCGTCTGTGTGAATATTAAGTGGGTTAATGGAAGTTAATAGGTATATTTCATAATGTTGTGGTTTGCATTTGCAATGTTGGGAATAATAGGTTTGTAGTTTGAGGACTGGGCAAAACGAACGAATGCTTTATTAATTTATTTTCGACGTTTCGATCCAGGTTTGGATCTATTTCAATATAAAAAATACAGTCGACATACGCAGCGGGCCGTAATTACATTTTTTTCCGTCACTTATCAGAATAAGGACTTATTTATCGTTACAAACAATGGAAACGTTAAAGTATGTTATGATTGATGATTTTTAGGTTTATATTCGATTTATTTGCGAATCGGGGATTTTTTCTGTTGATAATAATCTGTGAAACAATTTATGGTTTTCAGATAAAAAATCTAAGATAATTTTGAAATTCCATCTGTAACATTAGAGTAAGAGCAAAGGAAGCTTGAATACCATCCGTTTGTCTGATTATGGTTTTAAGTACTTTAAGTGTTTTTGCTGGATGTCTAGCTTTTTTCTCTATGTTTGTTTGAATTCACTTAACGATCGTCAATAGTCTTATATGTAATAACAGGTTACTGTGTTTATAGGAGTAAATAAATAAATATATCCTACATAATCTTTATCAAGAGGAATAAGCTCCAGCATTTCCAAATTATTTCGAAAGAACACGTATGAAATCATTAAAACTTTCAATATTGTTATTTATTTTTTCATTTATATACCAATAATAAAAATACCCTGAATTTTTCCCCTTTGTTTATACCTCCAATTTAGGAACACTACATATTGATTATGTGCAAAAACGTAGCAAAGGAAGAAAATTAATGAATGAGAAATGATATCAAATTCTCGATTTGATGACCTCCTTATTGATACAAGTAGGTACGTGAAACGTCTTGAAAAATATGCACTTCGGTCTAGTCTTGATGTCTTTTGGTCGCCAACATTTTAGCCACCGAATCTTACCGAACTGAATTCTAACATTACGAGGCGTTGTGCTGTTTCAATAAGGAAAAGTACCTACTTATGCTTACCATCCAAAAAGACTTAGCAGTATAATTAGGATGATATTTTCGAATAACAATATAATATGTATTACGCTTCAAACCTAATGTATTCTTCTCTGGAGGGTTTGAAGGAATCCTGTTACATTCTGAGACAAACATTCCCAATCTCATTCAAACGTAAGAGCTTTTCCACCTGCGTCCTGTTTCATGGAAAAGACCGGACCTTTGAAATTTGATACAAAGGGGATGGGAAGAAATTATAAACGAAAATAAAATCCTACAGAAGACGTCTACTCCCGAACCAATACGGAATTTTTATGCAGCTTTTATTCATTTGCACCAAAAGCACTTCAGAAAAATTATGGATAAATAATTGTTGAAATCACTTGGAACAAAATAATTAATCCCGATTATTGAATCAATTCAGCTTTTCCGAAATACTATCCATTAAATATGAAGTTCACAAGAGATAAATTAGTGAGTAAAACGAGGAAATGTGGATTTTTCAAAAATTTTCCGGTTATTATTCAATTCTATTAATTTGGAAGAATTCGAATTATGCTACCTTGATGACATCTGGTCTTGTTTCGAGAATTTCGGCCGGCGTGGTTTATTAGATTTAGACGTTTCGGCAGATCGAGTGTCTGGCATCTTCAGGAATTATTTCTCTCTTATACTTGAGCTATCCGATTTTGACGAGGGCGCAGGCTATAAATAGCGCTTGCGTGGGCTAGACAGTCGGGACCCGCGCCTGCGTCTATTTGGCTGGCTTCCTCCGGCTTAGGACTCGTTCCGGCGCCTGATTGGTCGATAATGGTATTCCCATCATCTACCCGATTTCTCTTGTGAGGAAGTGTACTTGTGTTTTTGAGCACAGGTACCCACACTCAGTTAATTCTGAGTGTTTCTTCTGATCTATTGAAGTTTTCCTGGTCTTTGTGGATTTCAATTGTCTCTCTATAAAGCCTGGGGTAGTAAGCGGTGGTGGTACATAACACTTGGGTTTGGTCGAATTCAATGCGTGATTCGTGTTGTTCAATGTGTGCTCTGCGACGGCGGACTTCTCTGAATGACCCAGTCTGCAATTGGCCTTGTGTTCTTCGATCCTGGTGTTTATTGATCGCTTCGTTGTACCTATGTATACACTCCCACAGCTGCACGGAATTCGGTATACACCCGGAGTACTGAGTGGGTCCCTTCTGTCCTTGGGAGATTTCAGGTGGTCTTTGATCTTTTTCGAAGGTTTGAATATGGTCTTGATGTCGTGTTTCCTCAGAATTCGGCCGATTCTATCTGTTATCCGGGGGACAAACGGTAAAAATGCTTTTTTCGAGGATTCTTGGCGCTGTAATCCATCGTCGGTGTTGTTCACAGGCGTTCGTTTTATTTTTTTATCGATGTCTTCGTGTATCCGTTAGCCATGCATGGGGGTACGTTTTGAGTGTTCGAATTCAGTTCCAAGTTGTTCTGGTTCACATATAGTACTCGCTCTGTCGACCAATGTTTTTATTATTCCCTTGCGTTGGCATGGATGATGGTTTGACGTGTTGTGTAGATATCTGTCCGTGTGTGTGGGCTTTCTGTAAACAGTGTGTCCTAGTGTACTGTCTTTCCGTGTGATCAGCACATCAAGAAAAGCCAGATTTCTGTTTCCATCTTCTGGTTCCATTGTGTACTGAATACTTGGGTGTATGTTGTTTATGTGTGCCAGAAATTCATTGAGCTTATCCATTCCATGACTCCATATGACGAAAGTGTCATCCACGTATCGGAACCATACTTTCGGTTTGAGAGGTGCAGTATTCAGTGCCTTCTCTTCAAATTTGTCCATGATGAAGTTCGCTACCACTGGAGCTAAGGAGTAACCCATTGATATCCCGTCAATTTGTTCATATATTTCATTTTTGAAGGTGAAATGAGATGATGTAAGGCAGATTTTGAACAGCTCGCTGATTTAACGAGTCCTAATCCGTAGGAAGCCAGCCAAAAAGACGCAGGCGCGGGTCCCGACCGTCTAGCCCACGCAAGCGCTATTTATAGCCTGCGCCCTCGTCAAAATCGGATAGCTCATGTGTAAGAGAGAAATATTTCCTGAAGATGCCAGACACTCGATCTGGCGAAACGTCGAAATCTAATAAACCACGCCGGCCGAAATTCTCGAAACAAAAGACCAGGGCCTCTATTCTTGAAAACCAGGGAGTAGAACGATCGAGAGAACGGTGACGTGGCCCTACTAATCAGTAGGGCCACTCTCGATCGTTCTACTCCCTGGTTTTCAAGAATAAAGGCCCAGATGTCATCAAACGATGTCCGCGAAAGCCTCAACAAATTCATACTGTTACCTTGTTTTAACCAATTGATCAATTTATTTATTTGTTTTATCTATTTACTTAATTACTGGACAGTAAGGGGCAACAAAAAGTCGTGGGTTGTAAGGTGATTTTCAAAATGAAACTCAAATGTCTGATCTTTTCTGCAAGTTCTTAAATGTGTTTTTAATGGGAATGATAATCTAATATAAGTAACAATCGGATTAGTATCAGGGTGTTAATGAATGAATTATGAATATAATGAATGAAAATCAGCAGTAAAATATGAAATCCAGTAAACAAGAGATTAATTAATTGACAATTAAACTTCGAGACAATCTCAAGGTAGCGATACCTTTCAACCTTTTATCCTTATTCTCACTGAAAGGTGAACGGGCTCGGTGTGTGAGTGAATCTGGCCCTCGTCGTTCCCGCTGGTCTAGGACCTAGGTCAATCAATACCAATTTTCATGAAATTGTACTAATTGTAGTCAGCAAATTAATAAGGCCTAACAATTTTATTTTCTGTTGAAACACCGTAATTAAATGCCAAAAGATTAATTTCCTCTTACCAAAGATATCGTGTGGCCTTGATGTGAATGTTTTTAATTCTGAAGAAATAATGGAGTTGAAAATAAAATAACCACAATTGCAGCGAATTTCGATTCTCGAAATGGTATTTTCCAACAACCAAACTTCCAGAAAATTTGTAGAATTTTTAAATTAAATCCGCAGAAGCGTGAATTCGTCTGACCAGACTAAGAAAAGTGAGGAAATAATGGCGTAATTTCAAGGTTCCTGAATTCGTGATGCGCAACTAACTAAAATGTGACTTCCATCTACCATTCTTCTTCTTCTCCAAAAAACCATGATCCCGTAAAAATACTCTCAACCAACAATATATTTAATTGCCCAGAATTTGGAATAGCTTGATGAAAATATCCTGTTTATTGTATTTCAACGAATTTCAGGAACATGTCTCCGGATATCAACGTCGTGAATTGGTGTATTGCAAAAAGTGGCTAAAATGAAATGAAATTCCTTATATAGTCCATCCAAGAAATATTGGCATCAAAGCAGCCTTGGAAGTCCAGTGGAAGCTTTATTTCTTCTTCTTATTCATCCTTTAGTTTACGCGATGCGCCTGTTTATTCTTCAAGACTGTCTATCGTACAGCTAGATTCTGCTAGATTGCCGCTCCATCTTTTTCGGGGGCGTCCCACGCTCCTACGACTCTTGATACTCATGGGTTTTAGTATCATGCCTACGACCCAGTGGTGTCACGTGCAGTCTTCACAACCCTCTGGTCATCCGTTCTGGTAATGTGCTCATTGCATTCCTTCTCCATTTCTAGCACCCATTCATTTACATTCTCCACCTTGCATCTTCCCCTTATACTTTCAGTCGTCTCTTTGTCCACCAATGTCGCATTTCGTTTGTTTCTAGAAGTTCTTTGGTTTTCGTTTCAGGTCGGGTTTCAGCGGTATACGTCATGATTGGTTTTATAACTGCCTTATACATATTATGTAAAGGGTGTTTTTTTTAGAGGTATAGAACTTTAAATTGCATTAAAACAACGATGGATTATTCGATTGACATGAATTTTATTTATCCGAAAGATAATCTTGTGGCATTACATTTCAAATATGATTTCTGGCATATGACCGCCTAGACTGGCTCGGATGTAGTCCAATCTGGACGTCCAATTTTCGATGACTTTTTCCAACATTTGTGGCCGTATATCGGCAATAACACGGCGAATGGTGTCTTCCCAATGTTCAAGCGTTTGTGGCTTATCCGCATAGAGTAGACCAATGACTTTACATAGCCCCACAGAAAGTTGTCTAGCGGTGTTAAATCACAAGATCTTGGAGGCCAATTCACAGGTCCAAACGTCGGTCACTGAACGTGTGCTTCAATAAATCGATTGTGGCACGAACTGTGTGACATGTTGGGTCGTCTTGTTGGAACCACAGCTCCTGGACATCATGGTTGTTCAATTCAGGAATGAAAAAGTTAGTAATCATGGCTCTATACCGATCACCATTGACTGCAACGTTCTGGCCATCATCGTTTTTGAAGAAGTACGGACCAATGATTCCACCAGCCCATAAAGCTCACCAAACAGTCAGTTTTTCTGGATGTAATGGTGTTTCGGCATACACTCGAGGATTAGCTTCACTCCAAATGCGGCAGTTTTGTTTGTTGACGTAGCCATTCAACCAGAAGTGCGCTTCATCGCTAAACAACATTCGCTTGTGAAAATCGGCAACAACGGCAATCTCGTTTTGGGCCCATTCGACGAATACGCCTTGCTTGATGATCGTTTGGCTTCAATTCTTGCACGATTTGGATTTTGTAAGCACGCAAACCAAGATCCTTCCGCAAAATCTTCCATAAAGTGGATGGGCACAGATCCAATTCCTGTGCTCGATGGCGGATGGACTCATTCGGGTCTTCCTCAATGCTTCGCTCCACACTATGCAGTAGGAATAGCTTCCTCTGTACGCACGCACCTTACGGTGTCTCTGGGGATGCGAGTTATCAATAAAAGTAAACGTGGTGCGAAAACGTTCCATGGTTAATCGAACTAACTGCTCTGATGGACGATTTTGTCGACGATAAAATGGACGTAGTGCCCGATACGAATTCCGCACAGAACCATTATTTTCGAAATGAAATTGCACTATTTGCAAGCGTTGTTCAGGCGTGAGTCTATTCATGATGAATTGCCAAACCAAACTGAGAATAAATCACTTGACAGCTGTTAAATCGGTCGCCATCTTGAACAGTAATGCCAACTTAAAGTTGTATACCTCGAAAAAAAAAACACCCTTTATATTATTGACTTAGTTTCCGATCCCATATTTCTGTTTCGCCCAATTGTTTCGTTCATCAGACATCCTGCTATTCTTGTGGCTTTCAAAGTTTGCTCCCTCACTTCATCTTCGACACTACCTTATCCCGAAATGCTTATGCCGAGGTATTTGAAGTTCATTTTCTGTTGAAAGATCTTTCCATCAACCTCCAGTTTAGAACTAAGTGGTGTTTCCGATGTTGTCATGCATTTCGTTTTTGAGGCTGATATACAGGGCTATTCACTAAGTAAAGTTGTTATGGATAGCCACTGTAAATTGTCGTTATGTTCAAGATCAGGTGCTATATAAGCACGAAATTGGTATTCACTTTTTGTGTGAGTTGCTAAAAAAATTGCTATGTATAACAACCAGTGGATATGAGTAGTGGTTTAATGGCTACAGCTTTAGAGGTGTTGCTAACGAAGACCACGGGCGTTGGGCACTGATTTGGAAAGTTTTTCTGTATTTGTGTAAACAATTAAATATTTTAAATCTATAAAAATGCATTTCTGGTGCAGATGAACTTTTCAATAATTCAGGAATTAATAAACAGTGTGAACAGTGTACAAGTGTTTTGCCGTTGTTGGGAAAAGTTTGAAAGTCCAAAGAAGAAACTTGAGGGATTCCAGTAATCCTTTTGAATTGCCAGAGAATACATTCAAAATTTTGTTCACAAAATGTGAATATTTGAACATTAGGTAGCAGAACGAGAAGAACTTTAGTTGATAATTTTAGGTGATTTCCTCAAGTATCTGTTGCCGAATTATAATTCGTGGTCATAGTTGTGGTAACACAATTACAAATATAATCTTATTTTTCAATTATTCTGATTAGTTTCTAAATTCACAAAATAAAATATTATGGAAAATTTGTGAATTTTTATCGTTACTCTGGGTATATATTTAAACGAACCCAAGTAATAACATAGGATGAAAAGAATCCACATCAAGACGTTCAAAAAATATAACTCAATCCTGATCGAAATATTTATTTGTGTTGGGACAATAATTGAATGGCATAATTAAGCTAATGAATTTATTCCAGTGCCGAAACATGAAAGTATTAAGGTGGGCGTTCAATGTAGTGTGTTTTTATTTCAAGTTGATTTCGAAAACGTTTTCACTTTGAGAACTGAAATTTTGTGGGTGAACTCAGAAAGGATTAGGGTTCTTGTTGAAATAATTTTAATCGATTTCATTCCGACAGTTAATTTTTTTTCTTTAAAAAATAGAAGAAAATGAGCCAACCCATGCTTCTGTTTTATTTCAACAGAATGACCCATGAAAGTAGTTCAACTTCCGATTAAAAGTGAATCTACTGATAATTTCGTTCAGAAGATCAACTTGAAATACGGAATTGGCAGAGAATGGCCAAATTCAAATTTTGGCGGGAAAAAGTTCCTGCTTTACCCACAAATTGACTTATTTCATAGTTCGGCGATTTTCGGAAAGAGAGCGTCATTGTACATTTCATTCATGATTAGAGAGATACTCATAGAACTTATTGTGATAATGTAAGTTCTATGGAGATATTTCTTAAAATGGACGGTGGCGCCTCTATCGGCTGATCTTTCCTACTCGCTTTAAACGCCGACCTTAAACATTCAGAGGTTATATACCTATATTACCCTTACCCGCCATATATCCGCACTACAGTGACTTTATACAAGACAGTGGCGACAATAGACGTTCACGTTTTGATTGGTCGGACTGTTTTCGACCACTAATGGCGGATTTTCATTGTTTTGTTGTCATGTATCTAAACATAAAGCTCAAGATCGAATCAAATGTCAAACATCACGATACTCAAATGTAAACAAATATCCGCCATGTTTGGGCAAAAACGTGTTCTATGACCCTATTGTCGCCACTGTCTTGTATAAAGCCACTGTAATCCGCACCAAAGACATACTATTTTAGATCTATGATCAGAACATTCGAACTATTCTGCGGCGCTGCCACGTCTATTTTCATGGAAGGTTGTTATGATAGCAACAGTCGCCAACCGTTTGTTATCAAAATTTGCTATGGTTGGCAAGTGTGATAATCACTTTGCGTTAGTGAATAGCCCTGATAATCATGTTGAATGATTTTGCTGTACAGGTGAATCGGTGTAGCAATCGCTGCAACGATTTGCGGAGAGCGAAGACGATTCTTCGCTCTCCGATAACAGCACAGCGTCATCAGCATAGCACAGAATTTTTACATCCCGATCTCCCATCTTGTATCCTCTTAATACATTTACTGCTTTTATTATCTGGTCCATAAGGATATTAAATAAGAGGGGGCTCAACATCTCACCGGTATGCATTTTTCCGTTTCCTATACAGTCAGCGCGACAGGTCGCTCTCACCGTATAGGAAACGGAATGCACGAAGGAACACTCCGTTTCCTAGCAGATATGCGCGATGTGCTCACTGCCCTAGTCTTCTGGGCGCCGATGGGACAAATTGCAAATTATTATGCCACCGGCATTGGCCCAGTGAGATTTCCGTTTACTTTAGCCTGTATTTTATATCTGTGTGAATATTCTCCATAGTTTTGATTATATGGAGAGGAATTTGCCTGTTATAGAGGAGATGCACAACATCTCTCAAATGTACACGGTCTCAGGCCTTTTCTAGGTCGATACTTACCTTATTACAAAAACTGCATCCGTGCTTGACCTACCCGATCTGAAACCTTGTTGTTCGTCTGCCAATGATGTTAATTATAGATTTTATTCGTTATCACTTTCGTTGTAAGTTTAAGTTAAACATCAGAATGGTCGTACTAGCCTAGTTAACTCTTGAGTAAACGCTGGCCACCATATTTCAGTAATTCATTCGGGATCTTGTCATGTCCTGGCGCTTTTCCCGTTCTTAAGCTTCCGAAGTGCTGATATGATGGTAGTGTAGTGGTTTCAATTAGTATACATATCTTCACTTGTCACTATTTCGGGTGTGATCAGCTCAATCTCAGTGCACTCTGCTGTGAATAATTCACTTATGGGCCTACCACACGCTCAAGCTTCACGACAGTTTGGCTTGCGCAAGCATCTCGTACATTAAGATCAGATAGGGATCTAAGGGACCAGAAAAAGATACCATAATAAGAAAGTTGCTTATTTTTCACCCTTTATACAAGAGATAAAAAATAACTGAATACGGTGTAGTATTGCTTATTGAAATATGCCTGTAGAAAGTTTTTGCCGTTTTTAGATATTTTAGAAAATGAAGAAGTTATGGCACATTTTCGAAATCGCCAAAATATCAAAATTTCTTTATATTTTAAAAATAAATGAAGATATCGTGAAACGGTTTTCAGTTATGGAGTTTTCACGGAAATCGAGCCCAGGACTCCTTTCAACATTTTCACCTATTTAGCCTAGAAATACCAGTTTAGACTAGTTCTACAGCATACGGGGACGGCTTGACATTTTACTTTCGGATAAACTTGGATTATTGGCAAATTTGTCACAGGCAAGAAATTAGTTGCCGAAATGACGTGAAATATTCATAGAATTATAATGTGTGAGTTCAATATAATCAGTGGTGAATTTAATGGAATGCGTTTGTTTATCCTATAATTTTGGGTGAAAATGAACATATTGACGTTACCAAACTATTGTGGGGGAAGCACTATTGCATTTAAATTGCGAACATAATCGTACAAAACTTTGTGCTGATTGTAACTTATTATCGTTTTTCAACACTATTGTTCCAATAAGCTAGTACTCTGTAGTGGTTCCTACAAGTATCAACATATTTATCTAATGGATAAATAACACCTTTCAGTTATTTCAAATCATACCCAAAAATCTTCTCAAGCAAGGACTCGTCCAGAACTCACACATCAGAAACGGCATTCATGACTTCTCCCTGATACGGGTGTCAATGGTTTGTATAACGTGAATACTAAATTTTTCGAAACAATTCTTGTTTTCTCCTCGAGGAGCCATATATTTTGAGTAGACATGCACATAGACTATGAAGACTTTGTTCAATTTTCAATTTGGAATCCAATAATGCACGAAAAATATGTAAAACATTTTCTGTGTATCCTCAAAATAATGAATACGAAAAATTCGTTCGTATAAATCGATTTCAGTAACTAGGAGCCATACAACTATACAAGTCAATGGAATATGCAGTACTTTCTCCAACACGACTTATTCATACTGAGACCCGCTTTATGTTATGCATTCAATTTGAATATGTAGAATATATAAGATATCAAGATGAACAATTATCTCATTAAATAAATGTACCATACGTAATGAGGTAAAGCTTGGGACATTTCATTGAGAAAAGAAAACGGGAGCTCTTCTTTTCTCGGACAATAATAATTCTTGGAATCGAAAAGTTCTCAAGGAAGAAGGAAATGCACCCATAATCGGTCAAATTTGAATCTTTGCAACAATGGTCCAATATTCTATGTTCGCAGAATAATAAGTATTTTCTTTTTCATTCCGGTTGTCTCTTGCAATGCCGATGACCTTTTCTAGGTAGCATTATAGTTTGCATTATAATTGCGTTTTTTATCCTCCACTTGTGATCTGCTTTGAAAAATAATGATCGTTTTTATTGGAAACTTCAATTCATTTTATGATTTTGGTTTTATAGTTGATTCATTTTAAAATTACTTCGATACTGGTACATTAGTTTGTAGGAATCTTCACTTCAATCATAACATTCCATATAATGTTCACTTTACAAACCATGAAAAAAAAATTTTCAGGCAAAAGTCTTATTTGTCAATAATTCAAGAAAAGATTTTTTCAATTTGACAGAGCTGGCTGCTTCGAGATAATTATTTACTATTTTTGTTTGTTCACGTTTTTAAATTTCTTTTTGTATTTTTAGCCTTGAGAATGGAACAGTGCTGTTTCGAAACGTTGACTTGAAGAAATTTGTTAAGGAGAATTATATAGTCCGATTCCTGATATTTTGTTTTTATTATTTACTACGTTCGTTATTACCAATCCGGAGTGGAGCGAGAGAAAACGTACACAGAACATCTAATAAATACGGATCTCTCTCTCTTCTCTCTTCTAGCCAGAGGGAGAGAGATCCGAATTATTAGATGTTCTGTGTCCGCTCCATCTCGTAAAGGGAATACCGAATGCGCCTAATGTTTTTCTTGAATTAACTAAAATTCAAACAATATAGGCATCTGAAAATAAGAATGCAGCGCCAAGGTAGGCAGTCGTGAAACTACACTTATTGGCATTAGATTGTTGTGTTGTGTTAGTTCTGAGTGTATATCTTATCTATTATATGAAATTCTCCTGTTTGCACTTTGTGGCCGAACTCCCCCGAAACGGCTTGACCGATTTTCGTGAAATTTTGTGTACATATCGGGTAGGACCGGGAATCGGCCAACATCTATTTTTCATCCCCCTAAATGTTAAGGGTGGCCCACCGCTAGCCTTTTTCAATTTTTTTGGTCAAAATTTTCTATTTTAATTTCTTCATTATACAGCATACAAAAATACATATATGTAACCTTTTACGTTTTTCTGGCATTGCTGACTGTACATGGAACATATTAATAAATACTTAAACGGATAGAAACCTAACCTAACGTGAACGGCAACGGTAACGGGAACGGGAACGTGAACGGGAACGAAACGAGAACGGGTAAAACGACAGGAACGGTAACGAGAACGGAAACGGGTAAAACGTGGTATAACCAAAATTGCTAATCTATTGCCTCTTAGACGGAACGGAGTTTGCCGGGACAGCTAGTTTTTGTTATAAAAATTTGATTCGAACCACTCATAACTATTAGAATAATTTTAAAATACATGGTCCGGCAGAGATGTATGACGTTTTTGAAAAAATTATAACTAAGACTGAGAGTTTGCCATTGATACCACATAAAAAAAAAGAAAAAAATTAATCATGAACGGAAGATGCTGTCATCTAAGTGGTTGCCCTGTTTTTCCACACACTCCTGCAGCCGATTTGTGAAGTTGTCCATGCATCGTTCCAGCATGTTGTTTGGAATTGCTTGAATTTCGCGGGTGATTGCAAGAGAAAGTTCGTCAAGGGTACGTGGCTTGTCAATAAATACACGAGCTTTTAGGTGCCCCCACAGAAAAAATCACATGGGGTGAGATCAGGCGATCGTGGAGGCCACTCAATATCCCCTCTTAGTTGTACCGACACGAAGTCCGAAGGAGATATTGAAAATAACCAAGTTATTAAACTGTGCAAGTTCTGTAAAAAGACAATTGTGAGAGATAAACTCTTGTGTAAAAAGTGTAGAGCAGTTTTCCATCCAGGATGTCTGAAAGCGGCAAATTCAGCCAAAAATAATGACTGTCAACATTCAGTCGAAGAAAACAGTGACATAATGTATGAAACATCCGAACTCAATGAATACATAAATATCCTGGAAAATATGCTTTTCCAGGAAACAATGAGTAAGAACAAAATTTTAATAGAACAAAATGAAACTCTACGTGAAAAAATATCATTTTTGGAAAGAAAAGTGAAAAATCTAGAATCTGAAAGAGAAACATACAGAAAAAACATAATAACAGACGATAAGTCCAAAGAAAACAAGTCGACAGTAACGCCACCACAGACAACATCGACAACTATTTTCAACCCAAAATGGCCAAACAGACCAAACCCAAACAGCGCTAATGTCGCACCCGCAAATAATATACCTGTTCAAGAGATGGCGTTGCCGCCTACAAAACCTAAAGTTAAAATATTAAACACAAACGTTCAAGCTCAAAATCAATTAGCGCCATCAACATCAATGCAGAAAGTAAACAAAGAACTATTGGCAGACTCTGAAGAAAATGGCTTCACAATGGTGAAATCGAGAAAAAAACGCAAACCAGAACTAATTGGAAAAAGCACAAGCTCGAATTTAAAAGCAGTAGCAAAAATGGTATCAGTCTACATCAGTAGAATTGATGTAGACAGCACAGTCGAAACAGTCACAACCCACTTGGAAGAAAACAATTTCAAAAATTTCGAGGTCAAACTAGGAAATTCCAAGTACCCAGAAATATATAAATCCTATATAATAACAGTACCAGTAACATCACTTGAAAAAATTAAAGAACCAGACCTCTGGCCGGAAGGAGCTAATATCAGCAATTTTTTATACAGTTTGACAAAAACAGGGAGGAAACAAAAATAAAACAACAAACAAAAATGAGCATTGCGCATTATAATGTACAATCCATAGGAAATTGTACTGACCAACTCCAACTACTTTTAGAAGAAAACGGGGATTGCTTGTGTTTCTGCATGACTGAACATTGGAAATCCTCGATCCAATTACTATCACACAACCTCAGAGGCTACAACTTGAGGTCATCCTTTTGCCGAGATGAGGGCCATCATGGAGGAGCAGCTATTTACTGTAGAAGTGATGTCCTTGCATCAGAGAGAGAAGACATTGTAAATTTATCTGTACCATTCATATTTGAAATAGCTGCGGTTCAATTCAAAATTCAACAGGTGAAATTCATTGTTGTTTGTGGATATAGAGTACCAAATTCAGACTTAAACAAGTTTCAACACATATTGGAAACAATTCTTAATCTAATCACGGACAAAGATATCACAATATTCTTAGTGGGTGATTTCAACATAAATATAGCAGCAAATAATATGGAATCACGACAATTCTTGTTACTTTTGAATTCATACAATCTCCAACAATCAATATTTGATTATACTAGATTAACATCACATTCCCAGAAATGCATCGATAATATTTTCACAAATTTATCAAGATTTGAAGCAAAAATTCTGAACTATCAAATTTCAGATCATGTAGGTCAAAAATTAATATTTGATTTTAACTGTGAAAAGGTGCCTCCAATTCTCAGAAGGAACTTTTGTGAGGAAAACATAGAAATATTTATAAACACACTTAGGCAACAAGATTGGTCAGATATATACCTTTGCAAAAGCGATGATGTTGAAAGTCAATTCAAAAAGTTTATGAATGTTTTTATACCTATTTTCAACCAATCTTTCAATAAAAAAATATGTAAACATCAAAAGAGCAACATCTCTTATAACTCACAAGAAATTATCAACTGTAAGAAAATACTTGACATCCTTTACACTCTCAAATCCGTCGACAGCAAGTACACAAGTCAATACAATAACATCAAGAAATTATATAATCGACTACTAATAGATTTTAGAAAAAATTTGTATTCAGGTCAAATCGAAAGGGCAGAAAACAAAAGTAAAGTTGTGTGGAATATTGTCAAAGACATTAAGGGTGATAAGAGGCAATCTCAAGTACAAATAGGTGGAAACGCGATAAGTATAGCAAATGAATTTAATTCTTATTTTTCGAAAGCAGTGACAGTCATCTCAAAAAATGCAGACGGAAGTGAGGATGCATGTTCGAAAGTTAAACGAAATTGTAATTCCCTTTTCATTAGCCCTGTACTCAGCTTCGAAGTACATGACATCATACGGAAGTTGAAAAATAAATGGAGCAGTGGTTATGATGAAGTCCCTTCGAGAATATTGAAGTCATGCGCCCTAGAAATATGCCAACCTTTAGCATTCATCATTAATAATTCATTGGTATATGGAATATTTCCCGAGAGTTTAAAATTATCCCTGATCAAACCAGTATTCAAGAAAGGGGATCCATCCAAAATACAAAATTACAGACCGATCAGTCTTTTATCTTCTTTTTCGAAAATATTTGAAACAGCAATGATTGATAGAGTAAAACACTTTTTTCACTCCAATAATTTATTTAGCCACTGTCAACATGGATACCTGAAAAATCGATCCATCAACTCAGCTATCCAAAATTTCACTCACGAAATACTTGAAGGGTTTGAAAACAGGGAACAAATAATAGGTGTATTCTTAGATTTAACAAAGGCATTTGAATCTGTTGTCCATAAAATCTTGCTGAAAAAATTAGAGTTACTGGGAATAAGAGGGAACGCACACAAGTGGTTTGTATCTTACTTCACGAATAGGTCTCAAAAAGTTGTGATAGAGAATACAGGAACCCGTTATCTTTCTGAACTTACATTCCTTCAATCAATAGGTATCCCCCAGGGAGGGATTGCTGCACCTATTTTATTTTTAATATTTGTGAATGATTTTGAAGACACAATAAAAGATCTCAATTGTAGTCTAGTAAACTTCGCAGATGACACCAACCTGCTTATACGCGAAAAAGACCGAGCGCCTCTGCTTCATACACTTCAGAAATGCAGCTTTCGTGTGATGAATTGGCTCAGGAATAATAAACTCATACTCAACACAGACAAAACAAATGCAATAATGTTTAAAACATCAAAATCGAACATTTCCACCCCTGAGTCCGTTACATTCGCCGATATGAACCTGAACACTGTAGCGCATACCAAATTCTTAGGTCTAACATTGGACGAAAATCTGAATTGGACTTTACATGTTCAAAATATGGGCAAGAGGCTCAACTCTATTGTGTATACATTACGAATATTGAAGACATACACCAACTTAAATACGTTAAAAACTGTATACTACTCGAATTTCCAATCTGTGTTGAAATACGGAGTTATTTTTTGGGGAAGGAGTGGATATGCCAGTGAATTATTTATTATCCAAAAACGTGCCCTACGTATCATTTTGGGACTAGGGTATAATGAATCGTGTAGAAACCAGTTCAGAGTGAACAACATCCTCACTCTGACAGGGTTGTATATATATGAGTTGATTGTCTTCTTGTACAAGAATAGAAGTATATTTGAATGTTCAAAAACTCGTAGCGAGAGAAATCAAAATTATATATTTCCTCATCATAGGTTGTCTCAATTCGAGAAAGGTTGCTTTTATTCTTGCATTGCTGTTTTTAATAAATTGCCTCAAAATGTACAGGTCATGAAAAATGAAAAAATGTTTAAGAAACAAATACGGATTATACTTTTAAAATTAGAGCCGTACAGTTTGTCCGAATATTTTGGATATAATTTCGAATGATGTTTATTTTTGCTTAATGTATTCTGGTGTTTGTTTCTGCATGTTACTTGATTTGGTAGAATTATACAAATTTTAGGGCTATATTATAATGACATGTCTCACTATCATGATCATGTAAATGGTTGTAATATGTGAAATAAAAGGGATTATTATTATTATTATTATTAGCGAAATCAGTCGTCCGGGAAAATGCTGTCTCAAAAATGCCATAGATTCCCTTGACGTGTGACAAGTTGCCCCGTCTTGCTGGACATTTTCCGGAGTTATAACAGTTCGTTCTCTGCCCCTGGGTACACCAGGGCTCAACGATCCTCTCGTCCGGAGATTGTGCACCCACTTCAGGATGGTGTTTCGTGAAGGAACACGTCCATGCCTTCCAACATTAAAATCTACGTTGAGTTGCTACCACAGAACGATCGGTTTCGTACACAAACACCCGTTGCTCTAGCCTCCACGGCTCCATGGCGACTGAACAAGAAATAATGGCAAATCCTTGCGGTCACATATCAACCATTGCGAAAAAGTTAGGCTTCCCCTTCGCCGAGTTATACGCATCCAAAAAACGTCATACATCTCTGCCGGACCCTGTATAAATATTTGTAGAAATTAAAATCAACACAAATAAAAGCCCAATGCATGAACTATGTCAAGATTTTTAGGGACTCTGATTGTCACCAAGTGGCGTAGCGCTATGTTCAGATGCCTATTGATGAATCTGTAAATACACATTATTATTATTTATTTATATCAAGAGCCAAGATCGAAATCTGTAAGGCTCAAAAATAACAAGACAGACACAAACTGACAATGACAATCGGTCCATATTGTTCTTAAATAAATTGACACTCCCACTAGTCACCACCACAGATGGAAATCGATTCCAAGAATGAAAAACACGATGGGGAAGGAGATTCTCCCCAGATGTATGATGAAAATTTTCACGGTACAATTTGAACCCGTCACCACGAAGACGTTGACTGGTATAAAGGTCATACAGATGAGGGAGATCCACTCCAAACATTCCTCTTAGCGCTTGTTAAGTTATTATGAGGTTCCCCTGCAGGCGTCTATTCTCGAAGCGAGTTAGGTTCATCATAAGGAGCCGTTCGTCGTATCTAGGTCGCTGGTAACCAAAAGCCATCCTGGTAGCTCGTCTTTGTATGTTTTCTGAGGAAGTCATGTCACCAACCAATCTTGTATCCCAAACTGGACTGGCATATTCAATTATAGGTCGGATGTATGCTGTGTGAAGAGAGCGAGCAAGTAGTGATGTTACACTTCCCAAATACTCTTTCTAGGAGATACAGCATTCTACTCCTTGGTACATGAGTTATGAATGTGGTCTGAACAACACAGTCTCATTTGAGTTACGACAACCCCTAAATCAAAATGACTAGAACAGTAAGAACGTGATAACGAAATTCTCCTATCCCATATGCATTTCCATAATGCAACTAAACACTTTTCGGGATTAACTGGCAAGAGCCAATCATCACATGACTGTTGGATGACGAGCAGGTCTCGGTGTAGGGAGCCCTTATGATATGATATATTGTTTATCCTGACTACTCCTAGGTCTCCTGAGGAGACCCCTCTGAAACTACAAGCTTCGAAGCTTGTAACTTGTGCCGAGTTCGGAGTAAGCAGTTGTGTTCTGTGTAGGCTTTGTTACTGTGTCCTTACGCCACCTTAGGCACAGCACTGTTAATTTTTGACCCAACAGTGAGAATGGTCCCTACCGAGACTAGAAAATTTCTTTCCTAGCTCGGGATTGAACTCCGGACCTTTGGGTCCGAATTCCAACGCTCTACCACTGAGCCAAGGGCACTCATATCAGCTCCATAAATCTTCTTATCATCAGCGTACATAGAAACGGAGGACGGGAGCATTCCAGGCAAATCGGAAGTATTCAGGAGGATCAAAATCGGTGCCAATACTGACCTTGAGGAACTCCGCTTTTAACAGGCCTAGAGGTAGAAGAAGAACCACCGACCCGGACATAAAATTGACGTGCATACAAAAATGCCCTAACCCATGAAAGGACTACTCCTCGAATTCTCAGATTTTCCAGCTTGGAAAGCAGACGTCTGTGTGAAAAATTTATTTTGCAAGTTTGAGTATCCAGAATTATGGCCTCGTAATCTTGCTCTTCTCGTTTGAGCTTGTCACCCAGATCGTTGGGGAATCTTCTGTGCTTCATATAATCAGTATCTCGTACACTGCGTGTAAAACATTGCCATATAGTTTTCTTTGAGCGAATCATTATTCATTCTTTGTAGACCGGGTGTAAACCTGGGTTTTGATGGAAAAACAATATTATTCATAATGCGGGAGGCGGGAGTACTCGGTCACAAGGGAATTCGGAGTTGAAGAAAAGAACACCCACACATCGTCAACCGACCAATACCGAAACGCCGCCTCCCAATCCACCCGAAGGAGATCACGATTGAGTTCAGGAAAACTTTCAATGGTTTTTGATTAATTTGTTTGAGGCAGGAATATATGGCATGAATTGTATGGTGGAGGATAAAGTGACATGATCAGATAGATCGAAAGGAGCGCTGTGCAATATTTCAGAATGGAGGTCTCTGTCGTTGACAAGAATTGAATCTAAAAGTGGAGGTCTCTAACCAACACGATAACGAGTGGGGCGATCTACTGATTGTGTTAGATTTGAGCGCATCGGCATTGAACAAAAGTTGTGAGAAGGTAAAGAGGGGTTAGGTAAACTGGAAGGCAACAATGGCTAAATGACGTTCGTTAAGTTGAAGTCACCAACTAAAATCGAAGGGGTACTAGAATGTGACAAAGTCACAAAGTCTCCATGCAGGTAATTGGAAACAGAGCTCTCGTGTTGTGAAGGACGGGGGTCAGTATATGCAGCCAAGATTCATCGAGAAAGTTGTGCTAGAGATTGAAAGAAATGCATTGTTAATTCCTGACGTTGCAAGGGAGTTAACCGCAATCTTAAAATTGGAGCATATTGATGACTGTATGAGCCAACATGTGAAATGTTGGCCCCTACCGAGACTAGAATATTTCTTTCCTAGCTAGAAAATTTCAATTCCAAGCTAGGAAAGAAATTTTCTTGTCTCAGCAGCATTTCACTGTTGGTCGAAAATTAACAGTGCTGTGACTAACCCACACAGCACATGTACGTACAATGGACGAACAATGGATGTTTATTATGGATGTTCGAGACATCCATCGGATGTCCAGAATTGGTACATAGTACATCCAATGGACGTTCATGGGACGTCCAGGACACCACTTTGGACGTACAATTCAAGCCCAGATAACGTCCAATGGATGTACATTGTGCCTATCTTGGACATCCATTGTACGTACATTGGATGATCAATGGACGTTTATTATGGATGTTCGAGACATCCATTGGATGTCCAGAATTGGTACATTATTTATCCAATGGACGTACAATTCAAGTCCAATGGATGTTTATTGTGCGTAACCTGCAAATATCGGTCTATGCTTCACTTTCAAAAACTGTTAATATCATCCACCACAAGATAAGGAATGCATTATTATTAATAATATAAACAAATCTTCAACGTGATTCGAATCCATGAAATTTAATGAGTAACACTGAAATTCATCAGATTCAGATACGGCGTTACTAGATATACCTATAACAGTATAACATAACAATGGGATCTGACTCAATCTTGTCAGCTTGCCACTTGCCACACTTCATCATCCAGATTCCAGGCACCTAGCGAAGGTTCCATCCTCATCAATTCAAGATCTTGTACGGATCTCCGGAGTTAATTATATCATCGGAGCGGAACGAAGGTCCTCTTAAAAGAAAAGGGAAGATCGTTTTGGGGAAAGACTACCACATGGCGACATCTAGTTAAGAATTGGACAAACAATTCGCTCTCGAAGTTACGCGGACGAAGATAGATGGCATATCTCACATTTTCTCCTTACAGTGACTATATGGTAATATAGTCACTATATTTCTCCTCAGCAAGCAAGAATGTGAGTTTTCACATATGAAACATGCAAGCCGGGAGCGTGAGAATCGTTCATACTTATCGGCATGTCCGAAAATAATAATTATCCAACGAAAGTTTATTCTAGAAGGAATTATTCCAAAAGGAAATTAATCAGTAAAACTGAGATCTGATTTATCTTAGTTTTACTGAATTATTTTCTTTTTGGAATAATTTCTTCTGGAATTAACTTTCGTCTTGGTCTGAAACATGGCCAATATGGCGCTCATCTGCGAATTGTCTATAATGTATCTGAATTGGACGTACAATGAATGCTCACTGTTGGATGTACAATGGACGTCAAGAAATGTACATTAACTGGACCAACAAAATATGCAACATTAATAATGTATCTGAATTGGACGTACAATGAATGTTCACTTTTGGATGTACAATGGAAGTCCAGAAATGTACATTAACTGGACCAACAAAATATGCACCATTAATAATGTATCTGAATTGGACGTACAATGAATGTTCACTGTTGGATGTACAATGGACGTCCAGAAATGTACATTAACTGGACGAACAAAATGCACCATTCATCAAATTTCATTTCAAGATTGTGTTTGGAAATACTATTGATTTTCATTTGGAACAGAGAAAAAATATGAGATTCAAACAGAGAATTCATATATATTTTTGGACATTATATGTATGTACAATGGACGTACGTTCGTAACAACCAATGGACGTCAACAATTGTAAGTACAATGGACATCCATTCAACGTCCATGGACGTTTGGACTTGATATGGTCGTAAAATGGACGTCCAATGGATGTCGTGTGCTGTATGGGAAGGTGGCGTAAGGACACAGTAACAAAGCCTACACAGGACACAACTGCTTCTCCGAATTTGTACAAGTTACAAGCTTCGAAGCTTGAAGATTCAGAGGGGTCTCCTCTGGAGACCTAGGAGTAATCAGTATAAACAATACCTATATCATATGTAGACACCACCATGAACCACAGCAGTGACACTGTCACATGTGAAAATTGAATATCCAGGTACAGCATATAAAGAGTCGATATGGTTGGCCGTAGCCAAGTTTCCGTAAGAAATATTATAAGAGGTTTATGCAGTTCAACGAAGGTCAACAACGCACAAAATTTTGAATGGAGTGACTGTATATTTCCATAGATGAAATTCCATTGATTAAGTGTAGGAAATTCATCTTTTTTCAGTTTTTTTTTTGACTGTTTGGGGACTCAACAATAGTGGGTTCACCTCGTATATATTTTATTGTGATATTCTTTTCAACACTAACGATAGACAGATGGAAGACATATTTCAAAACACTGCTCACAGAGAATAGAACTAAACGAAAATGAACAGATTACAGTTGCTCACACCATCAGCATCTTAATCTTTCAATGCTCAGCTTAAAATGATTGTTAAACATCTCAGTCGTTGGAGCAGCGGGATTTCCATGTTTCCATGAATATGAGCTGTCACACAGAACAGAAACAAAAATAATATGTCAATTACTAATTATGGCAATTTTGGATTCAGTTATTTCCGCAAATATATTTATTACCCAAACAGAAATGCAAAAACGTTTCAAAAATTATGAGATAGGATGAGAATGGACAATTCACGATTGAAACTGATCGTCAAAATCCGATTTAGGAACTTGAAATTTCGATGAGAATTCACTGTGATATTCAACCGCTTCTTGATCTTGCAATAGCCTTTCATGGTAGGTAGTAGAAGTTCTATGCAAATTATACAGTAATCTATTCATATAAAAGAAAGATGTTGGTTACACCATTTATAACTCGAGATCGGATGGATTGTTTGTTATGGAACTTCATATATGAATTCGTCTACGGTCTGGTTATTATAAAATACAGTAAAATTTTGAAAAAATCAATAAAATTTTACTTATACAGGAAATGCTTTTCCTTCGTTCGAGTAAGGCCACAAGGTGTCGTTACAGTTACAGTTACGCCATAGCTCATTGGGTATTCTCCCCATTAAACGTCGATGTAAACATATAGTGTGTAATTTGGGTTTCCTCCAACTCTGCGTTGTTGACCAAAACCAAAATGTCTTAGCGTAGGGGAACAGATCTCTATGATGATTAGATTTCGCTGAGATATGGAAGAAATTTCGTTCTTACCACTTCAGGCGGCTCTATTCACACATTATGACTAATTATTATTAGTTATTTTTACAGATTTATTTATTCAAAATAACGTATCTAATCGGTAAGGTACTATATTCGATATTATCACCATTAAATGGCGATGTACATACAATTAGTGTATATATCACAGTGAAGTTTTATCGGAATTTCAAGTAAATCGGATTTTGGCGATCAATTCCAATCGTGAATTGTCTATTCTCATCTTTTCCCTTACTTTTTGAAATGTTTTTGAATTAAACTTCAATTTTCATTGGTTTATTGCCCATATTGTGTATATATCACAGTGAAGTTTTATCGCAATTTCAAGTAAATCGGAATTTGGCGATCAATTTCAATCGTGAATTGTCCATTCTCATCTCTTACTTTTTGAAATGTTTTTGAATTCAGCTTCAATTTTCATTGGTTTATTGCCCATATTGGAATTAAGAAACGTAGACATTGTGGCGCCGCCACAAAACAGTTCTAATATTTTCGATTTAGTCGATGTCAATGCATTCAAAAATTGACATTGCATACACCATGTCTTTAGACATCTTAAGCAAGGCTCATATAATTATTGATTCCATTATAATATAAATTCTATAGTAAATTGAGTTACCTGCAACTCTGTGCAGTGTGTTCGTCCTGAGAAGGACCGGTTTTTTCCAAACTTGTTCTGTCTGGACTTGTACGCACCATTTCGATTATTGAATTACAGTGTTGGGATTCGAACGCGGGTTATAAGGTTTGCAATAGGTTTGCAATTTCGAAATTCCAGTCACTCTAACCACTAGTCTACCGGAGCAGGTAATTATTATACCATTCAAGTTATATATGAGGTATTATTTCTTGGTAGAGGTCACCTTGACCCGATCAGATGCGCAGTTGATATGCGCAGTAGGTTTAGTTTGGTCAGGTTAGGTTAGGTTAGGTCTGGTTAGTCTCGTGTTAATTGCCACCCTGAGCCGAATCGTCCTCCTCAATTCAGATCTTATAATTGGTGCCCAAACATCCTATATTTCCACAGAGGGTGTACTAATTGGGTTGGGAGTTATGGCCATGAAGGCTGCTTCCTCCTTCTCCATCCTTCTTCCTTTGATATTATGGAAGATTCATCCTATCTGATATTGTGGTCCTCGTTCCAAGCACGTTGGGCCAGCTTAGATTTTTCGGTTTCTCCCAGTCGATATAGTCTTTGGTGCTCTTTGATTCTAACCTCAAGGGGGCGCTTAGTCTCCCCAATGTAGGACCTGCCGCATTCACATGGAATTTCGTCTACGCAATTTTTCGTTGTTTCATTTTTGTTGTCAGGTTTCACCTTCGTGAGCTTACTCCTGACCGTATTTCTGGTCTTGAATGCTGTTCTCACGTTGTACCTGTTGCCAATCCTTCTTATCTTCTCGGATAGCCCTTCACATATGGTATGACAGAGGTTATAGTGTCGAAAGCATCATTGTCTGTTTGTTGAGGCTCTGGTCTTGTTTCTCTTGGTTCTCTGGCAACCTCGAGGATCTTCTTAGGGTAGCCATTTTTCTTGAGGGTTTCTGTGATGTTGTTGAATTCCTCATCACGATCTTCTGGGTTAGACTCAACCAACATCGGTTCAACAAAGCCACATTAACACAACAATGCACGAACATCAGGAACAAAATACAGGAAATAACGAGTGCAACGGACTATGAATCCATCATAGAAGCTGTCAGAAGGAGCTATGAGAGAACCAGCGAACAACAAAAATCAATACAGAGGAAGAAAATGGAAAAACTAATGAGGAACTCGCAGAAATATACACCAAATGATCACACCAAAACTGTGATTAACCTCTCGAGCAAGACCATTCCTAAGATGGAGATATTGTTGGCAGCAGAGGGAACAGCGCTAAGGATGAGGGAACCTGAAAAGGCAGAGGAATATCGTTGGAAAATAAGAACAATACTGGACTCGAAGAGACGAAGAGACCAGTATACAACATCAACAGCGAAACAAAGAGCTTTGAAAGAACTCCAAACAGATCATTCCATAAAGGTACTCCCAGCAGACAAAGAGAATGCGACGGTTATTCTGGATGTGGAGACGTATAATGATAAAATCCAAGAGGTTCTAGAAGCAGGAGAATACAAGAAATTGAAGAAAGACCCCACAACTACAGTAGAGAACAAAGTCTACAAAGTCCTGCATAAATACAAAGATCAGTTCCCTGACAGCCTCACAAGAACAGAAATGACACCACAATTCAGCGAACCTCCACATCTGTGTGGTCTTCCAAAAATACACAAAGACAATATCCCGTTAAGACCAATCGTCAGTTCGCGTAATTCCCCATGTCACCCCTTGGCCAAATACCACCTGAAGATAGTGTCTCCACTCAGAGGACAAACATCATCAATGGTCAAAAACACTGATCATTTCATAGAGACCATGCGCCAACAGCATATATCTGAAATGGACATCATGGTTAGTTTCGACATCAAGAGTCTGTTCATTAATGTCCCTACCAACCAAACCCTCGGAATTGTGAGGAAAAAACTCGAGGAGGACACTGAATTGGCTGAGAGAACCACTCTGAGTATAGACGCAATAATGGAAATGCTCGGAACATGTATCAACTCCACTTACTTTCAAGTAGACAACAACTTCTACCAACAAGAATTCGGTATGGCGATGGGTTCTCCACTTTCCCCACCTCTGGCTGGTGCATACATGGAAGATTTCGAGTGGAGAGCATTGGAACAATATGTGTTCAAACCGGAACTATGGCTCAGATATGTAGACGATACATATGGCAACATGGGAGAGAAAACCTAGACAAATTCCTAGAACACCTGAACAGCGTAGAGGAATCAATCAAATTCAGGATGGAAATCGAGGAAAATAACCAACTACCATTCCTCGATCTACTGATTCATAAGCAGAATGGAAATCCCAGGACCACAGTCTACAGAAAGCCAACGAACACAGGCCAATATCTCCACTACGAGTCCAACCATAACCTCAGCACCAAATTAGGAGTAGCCAGATGCTTGTACGACAGAGCAACCAGGATATGCTCTAACCCAGAAGATCGTAATGAGGAATTCAACAACATCACAGAAACCCTCAAGAAAAATGGCTACCCTAAGAAGATCCTCGAGGTTGCCAGAGAACCAAGAGAAACAAGAACAGAGCCTCAACAAACAGACGATGATGCTACCGACACGATAACCTCTGTCATACCATATGTGAAGGGGCTATCCGAGAAGATAAGAAGGATTGGCAACAGATACAATGTGAGAACAGCATTCAATACCAGAAATACGGTCAGGAGTAAGCTCACGAAGGTGCAACCTGACAACAAAAATCAAACAACGAAAAATTGCGTATACGAAATTCCATGTGAATGTGGCAGGTCCTACATTGGGGAGACTAAGCGCCCCCCCCTTGAGGTTAGAATCAAAGAGCACCAAAGACTATATCAACTGGGAGAAACCGAAAAATCTAAGCTAGCCCAACATGCTCGGAACGAGGACAACAATATCAGATGGGATGAATCCTCCATAATATATCAAAGGAAGAAGGATGGAGAATTAGGAAATTGAAAGAAGCAGCCTTCATGGCCATAACTCCCAACCCAATTAGTACACCCTCTGCGGAAATAAGGGATGTCTGGGCACCAATTATAAGATCTGAATTGAGGAGGACGAATTCGGCTCAGGGTGGCAATTAACTAACCAGACCTAACCTAACCTGACCAAACTAAACCTACTGCGCATATCAACTGCGCATCTGATCGGGTCAAGGTGACCTCTACCAAGAAATAATACCTCATATATAACTTGAATGGTATAATAATTACCTGCTCCGGTAGACTAGTGGTTAGAGTGACTGTAATTTCGAAATTGCAAACCTTATAACCCGCGTTCGAATCCCAACACTGTAATTCAATAATCGAAAAAGTATGGTGCGTACAAGTCCAGACAGAACAAGTTTGGCAAAAACCGGTCTTTCTCAGGACCAACACCCTGAAGACGGCAGGCGAATGCTTGCCGATACGTCGGAAACAACAAACCGAATAGATAATGGAAACTGCCCAAATATTCTTCCAACACTACAAACATACATTAATGAAAACACAAAGTTTTTACCGAACACACTCACACTCAAAATATATGCAATATTTCAAAACAACACATCAAACATTAAGACATTATCCTTCTGATGAGCATGTGCGATAACGGAGAGTGGGAAAATGGGGGCATCGTGGCAATCAGTGGATGCAGTTTTGTTATTTGTCTCTGTTTGTAGTGTATCCATGGACACTTAATTACATGTTCCTTCGCTTCTCCCTAGGCATAGGCACAGTATAAGGTAGAGACAGTACTGACAGTAGTTTCACTCGGCCGATTTCTTGTAACCAAGTTTTTATGCGCCGAATCGAATCCTGGCGGTGACGATTTTGATGCGCCCAGCGCATCCAATGACAAATGTAAACACAACGTCCATTTTAAATTGTCAAATTAACCTATATCAATTCGTTCGCATTGCGTTCTCAATTTATCGATCGAATTTTGTTTTAAATGATTGAAATGAAAGGCAAAAGAATTGTTGTGTAGTTGGTTCCAACAATAACATGATCAATCTAGGTCCTAGGATACACCGGCCTATCTTGAAGCCGGTCTAGGATACAGCTATTTCAGACGATGACAGGTGAGTTCAATAGGCCTTCATTGATATTGAATATGAATGATTTTATATAAGATCAACATTTTAAGAAGGATGAATACAATATTATCCTCTTTTTAGGTGCAACGTGTGGAAAATGATTCACAACACATAGCGACATGATTCCCATTCTTCAGAGCAATGTTAGAAAAGGTTTAGAGTCTGTAATGCACATTTTGAGTTTTCAAGATTCAAACAAATAGTCTGAACTAGGATGCTGTTCCAATATTAGATTAAGCAAAAGGTTGGAGAGGAGAAATTGAGATTGAGAGATTTCAAGGCTGCATTTTTCAAGAAGTATTTTGGTTTCTGGAGAATCATAAGAAAAATACAAAGTCCTTTTTGGTTTATATGAACTGCAAACATCGATCTCCAAAAAAAAACCACCAGGGCCTCTATTCTTGAAAACCAGGGAGTAGAACGATCGTGAGAACGGTGACGTGGTTCTACTGATAATCTATAGAACCATGTCACTGTTCTCTCGATTGTTCTACTCCCTGGTTTTCAAGAATACAGGCCCAGGGGTTCTCTTCAAATAATTAGGTTAATTCAGTTTATTAATGCTAGATTTAAAATTTCAGATGTGCATGGGTACTCAGACATCGACATGGCTAAACAAGAACTCGTCATGTATTATTATTACCTTGAGAAAGCAAAAACTTCCTTTCAAACATTAAATTTCAGGAGGAGAAGTGGTTGAATTCTTCAGTAATCCCGAAGATATTTCATTTGCATGTAAACATTTCAAATTCAGACTAATAATTAATCGGCTTATGTCAAAATATATGTCACTTATATTTTTGTATTTTAAAAACCAGGTAAATAAAGAATACGTTTTATCCATTGAAATATTTTTTCCCTGATTATTTCTTAACATCGACTTGACTGAATTGTTAGAAATTCGGAATATAAGATAAAAACAAATTATTTAAGTCCATATTGATGTAATATTGTCTATCCCCAATGTTACCTTGTGTCCATGGCTATAGTTGTCAAGACACGTTAATTTAATTAAATAAATTATGATTGTTAACTAGAGAGAAAATGGAAAAATATTCCCAGCTTTAAGTTTGGGAAAAAATGCTAATAGAGATCCACTCATAGATAACAGAGAAAGTGAAGATAAAATCTCAAATTTCTAGAAAATTATTTCATGCGAGTTCTACTCACTTGGTCGTACTTTTTTTTAACTTCCCCTTAAACGAATTTTCACTGAATGGCAAACAGAGCAATTTTATTTCGTAATATAGCAATGGAGAAAAAAAATTAAGAACAAGTTACTTCCATCATTCTCATTTCAGTTTGAACATGGTTTTCCAAAAGCTTACGTACTGATCATTCTGTCATGTTAATCCATTTTTAATTCAAAAAATTCATTTTAACATGAAATGTGCCATTTTCATCCAATGATTTTCAAAATAATTGACCAAAAATTCAATATCTTTGACTTCATAAACCTAAATACGAATTTTTTTGAATAGAACGGTATCATAACCCCTCAACGTCCTCAATCTAGACATATGACAAAAAAACATAATCCACGACCTCTAAATCCCCTACATTATTCAAATTTCAATGTTATTGAATATAAATATCATCCAACACAATAATTCAATGAATTTCAACACAAAATCCATCATCATCATTCACAAAAACACACCCGCACCAATTCTAAAAATAATTGGGCCATAAATATATGCTTTTTTTGATTTGATATCAAAATAATCATTCCTCAGTTTCCGCTGATGTTCTCGATATTGTCGGGCAGTGTACGTATATTCGGTATATTTTTCATTCGTTGAGCAGTGTATAATATGACAGTATGCGCGTGGCGTGGAGGAATATATGCGCAAAGGGAAAATCCGGCGACATCAAGATCAAAGGTGCCGACAGGGAGTGAAACTACTGTCTCTACCTTATACTGTGGCATAGGTATAGCGACAACTGACCCTGAATTTGAGGGGAACAAGGGCAACACTTTTGTATACTTATTAGCCACTACGCTCAAATTCTATATTTATAATTCTATGACTAATACATGCTACAACCTAACCTAATTGTTCTGTGCACACAAACTGTCTTCGTCCCATAGAATTATAAATATAGAATTTGAGCGTAGTGGCTAATAAGTATACAAAAGTGTGGCAATCGTTCCCCTTAAATCCAGGGTCAGTCATCGCTATACGCATGCCTAGGGAGGAGAGAAGGGACATGTAATTCTGTATCTATGGATACCATTGCATTGCATTGCCACAGAAACTGATATTATGAAGTTCATCGATTATTATTATTGATCAAAATATTGTTATTCAGAGCTCAAAGTTATTTCCGAATACAATAAGTTGAGATGAATTTTGGTGAAGATGAAATGGTTGATATGATTTTCATGTTGGGGCAGTGCCACAGAAACTGTTTATTAGCCAGTAGATCCTATGCTGTCGAATATCCCGAAAGAAGACATCCACATGAATCGAGTTTTTGGAGGCTTTCAAACAGATTTGTAGAGACAGGAGATGTCAAGTATAAAAAAGAAGAGAGGATAAAATCGGCCACTAACGATGAGGAGGAGGAGCTCGGGGCTTTACTGCGTGTAACTGAAAATCCACACACAAGCCAAAAGGAGCTTGGTGAAGCCTGTAGTATAAGTGAGAGTTCAGTTTAAAGAATCCTCAAAAAAATAAGTATCATGCCTACCACATTCAGATGCAACAGGCGCTTACCGATAGCGATTTTGAAAACTGTCTGAATTTCTGTAACTGGGCAAGCTTTCAAATTGAACAGAACCCTCCATTTTTCGAATTCGTTCTATTCAGTGATGAAGCAATCTTCCACAATTCCGGACCCGTCAATTGGCACAATTTTCATTATTACTCTGTAGAAAACCCAAGAATTATAAGGGAAATGGACAATCAACACATGTGGTCATTGAATGTCTGGGGAGCAGTAATCGGCAATCATGTGATAGGCTCTCATTTTTCGGAAAAGAAATTCAGATGGAGCTACATATTTCACTTTCATTCAGAACATTTTTCCCGGAATGTTAGCAGTGTTACCTACGGAAATACGGAATGAAATATGGTTTCAGCATGATGGAGTACCCGCTCATTTTTCTCGTCACTGGACCAACAGTTTCCAAATAGATGGATTGGTAGGGGCGGACCGACAAGATGGCCTGCTAGATCACCGGATCTCACCAAAATAGATTTTTTTGTGGGGATACATAAAGGGAATCGTGTATAATGAAGTTCCAACAACAGCTTCAAATATGCGAGAGAGGATTGTGACTGCTTTCCGAAGCATTACTCCAGCCATGCTGACGAGGGTTAGTGAGACATTCAACGATCGGATCGCTTTGTGTTCCAGAGAAGGTGGACGACACTTCGAACATCTCTTGGATCATTGACACATTTTTTTTTTGTCTTTTTCAACGCCCGTTTGTTTTTATATCCAATATTTGAATAAAATTTTCCGTTCTGATTTCATTTTACGTACCTGCTGGACGCAGGGGTGAAAATAGCCCTTTGGTTACGCCTGAAAAAATGTAAGGTTTTAAACTGTGTACATCATCATCGAAAAAAATACAGGGTGTTACATTTGAAAAAGAAACGAGAAAAACAATTGGAATTTCTTCATATTTGGACATTGATAACGGACACCCTGTATAAGAGAGGTTGATCATTTACGAACGATGACTAGGCAAATTCTTGAGTTAAAAGAAATCCTGATCAAATTCATGTTTCTATCGCTTCTGGAAATCGGTAAAGGGCTCTTATCGAACTACTGTTTCGTCGAAATTTTGCAGTTTTTTCTTAATAAGATCCGTACTGTTGGAAAAATGTTCCTCATATTTTGCATCATGGTAGAGGTATTGAACAGCATTGAAAATATGCAATTTGTTGAATAATACATTATTTTATGGTATACAGGGTATTCCCAAATAAAACTATTCAACAAATTAGTGATTTTTGAAATGGAACATCCCTTAAATTTTTGTATATTTTCAATGATCTTCAATACCTCTACCATGATGCAAAATATTAGGGATATTTTTCCAACAGTACGGATCTTACTAAGAAAAAAATGTAAAATTTCGATGAAACAGTAGTTTAGATTTCCAGAAGTGATCGAAACATGAATTTGATCAGGATTTCTTTTAATTCAAGAATTTGCCTAGTTATCGTTCCCAAATGATCAACCTCTCTTATACAGGGTGGGGTGTCCGTTATCAATGTCCAAATATGATGAACTTCAAATTTGTTTTTCTCAATTTTTTCAAATGAAACACCCTGCATTTTTTTCCATTATGATATAAACAGTTTAAAACCTTACATTTTTTAAGAAGTAACCAAAGGACTATTTTCACTTCTGCGTTCAGCAGGTACGAAAAATGAAATCAGAACGGAACATTTTATTCAAATATTGGATATAAAAAAAAACGTCAATGATCCAAGAGATGTCAAAGTGTCGTCCGCCTTCTCTGGAACACAAAGCGATCCGATCGTTGAATGTCCCACTAACCCTCGTCTGCATGGCTGGAGTAATGCTTCGGAAAGCAGTCACAATCCTCTCTCGCATATTTGAAGCTGTTGTTGGAACTTCATCATACACGATTCCCTTCATATATCCCCACAAAAAAATCTATTTTGGTGAGATCCGCTGATCTAGCAGGCCATCTTGTCGGTCCGCCCCTACCAATACATCTATTTGGAAACTGTTGGTCCAGTGAATCCCTCACAGGACGAGAATAATGAGTGGGTGCTCCATCATGCTGAAACCATATTTCATTCCGTATTTCCGTAGGTAACACTGCTAACATTGCGGGAAGAATGTTCTGAATGAAAGTAAAATATGCAGCTCCATCTGAATTTCCTTCGAAAAACTGAGGGCCTATCACATGATTGCCGATTACTGCTCCCCAGACATTCAATGATCACCAGTTGATTGTCTATTTCCCTTATAATTCAGACGGTTTTCAAAATCGCTATCGGTACTGTAAGCGCCTGATGCATCTGAATGCGGTAGGCATGATACTTATTTTTTTTAGGATTCTATGAACTGAACGCTCACTCATACTACAGGCTTCACCAAGCTCCCTTTGGCTTGTGTGTGGATTTTCAGATACATGCAGTAAAGCCTCGAGCTCCTTCTCCTCATCGTTAGTGGCCAATTTTATCCTCTCTTCTTCTTTATACTTCATATACTTGACATCTCCTGCCTCTACAAATCTGTTTAAAAGCCTCCGAAAACTCGATTAATGTGGATGTCTTCTTTCGGGATATTCGACAGCATAGGATCTACACTGGCTAATAAACAGTTTCTGTGGCACTGCCCCAACATGAAAATGATATCAACCATTTCATCTTTACTAAAATTCATCTCAATTTATTGTATTCGGAAATAACTTTGAGCTCTGAATAACAATATTTTGATCAATAATAATAATCGATGAACTCCATAACAGTTTCTGTGGCACTGCTGCGACATGAAAATTATATGAGCCATTTTATGAATGATAATTTTTTTGGATGCCCATATAACTCTGTAATCGTTAAAATACAGATGTTACCAATAATACCTTTGTATGTGTTACTTATTCGGACAAACATTATCATTTTCATGTTGAACTTCAAGTATTATGATTTTGGAAGGATTTTAAAGTTTTTCAAAAATGGGTCATTCAGTTTGGTTTCATTGTGTGACTCATTTAAAATATCCGTTAGTTATTATGTTCATCATTCCTGAAATTTTTGGTAGAAATGTAATTTTTCGTGTCTGCTGGACACAGGAGCGAAAATAATCCTAAGGTTACTTTTGAAAAAATGTATAGTTTTAAACTGTGTACATCATCATGGAAAAAATACAGGGTGTTACATTTGAAAAAATACAGAAAAAACCATTTGAAACTCTTCATATTTGGACATTGATAACGGACACCCTGTATGAAGAAGGTTGATCATTTAGGAACGATGACTAGGCAAATTCTTAAGTTAAAAGAAATTCTGATTAAATTCATATGTTTCTATCGCTTCTGGAAACCGGTAGAGAGCTTTCACCGAAGTACTGTTTCATTGTTTCATAGAAATTTTGCAGTTTTTTCTCAATAAGATCCGTACCGTTGGAAAAATATCCCTAATATTTTGCGTCATGATATAGGTATTGAAGAGCATTCAAAATATGCGAAAATATATGGGGTGTTTCATTCAAAAAATCACTCATTTGTACAATAATTTTATTTGGAATCACCCTGTATATTAGAAAATAATTTCCTGAGATGTAGAATTGAAATTACAAAGGAAATGCTTTTCAACTAAATTTCTAAAACGTCTGCTTTGGCAGCTATGAAAGCCTAACTCACTATTGCAGGACCCTGTAGAAGGACTAGAAGGAGTAGACAATAATAAATAGTGAAGGCAATTTTCAAATACATCAACAAATCTAGGTCATCAACACTTTCACTTACAGCAGAGATATTTTCTTCTGTACGTACAGTTCTTTGTCTTGTTGATGTAGTTGCATCGAGTGGAGAAAATGTTGTCCGAAATCTATCGATAGTTCGACGAATAAGCTGCTCTGATGGACGATGTAAATCATGAATTTCACGAAGTGAATTTTGGCGAATAGAATACTGATTGTGAAAATAAATTTCAACAATTTTTAAACGTTGTTGCGGTGTGAATCTTTCCATGATAATTTGTCAATGCTTACTGAACAGAAATGTCAAAACACCATGGCTTCTACCTTCTGTCGAATCACAGTTATCCCTATCAAAAATTCTATGACTCTAAAAAAACACCCGTTACTTCGATTTTTAGAATTTCACTTTTCTGAGTCCCTTCTGATATTGAGAGGAGGAACATCTGGTTATCAATCCTCAATTTATCTGACGATGTATAACCTATAAGATTCTAAGCTACGAAAGTAGCTCAGAATCTGTTTCAATTCTCGGAACATTGTATAAATTCGTCAAAAAGAGTTGATTCACTTGTAATTACCGTTAACACCACGTCACTGGACCTTTCGAAGTTAGATTCTGAAATGTTGTCACAGCAGTATCTAAGTTGCTATCCTTTATGCTATCTTCGTCCCACTCATTCAAAACTGACAAAATTTTGGCTTCACCAATTCTCGAATTTATGAATGAGATGCTGTGTCTTCTCTTTCTATGGTTAGGATAAACAGCTATGTCCTACTCATTGAAAATAATTTTTTTTCGAATGATTGTTACTTCAGATGATGTATCAATGCAGAAGAAGAGTATTATTACAAATATTCCTCCATATTTATTCTTAGGATGAGGCAGATTTCTCTGAAAGTGCTGATAAAACAATCTTCTAATTATATAAATATTATTTGGATAAGCTCAGCTGAAACTCATAATTGAGAAAGTTTCTGAATAAGGATTAGTTAAATTCAGTCGATTCGATATATTATGAGAACATAGAATTCTCCTCGAAGGAGCTAGGGCCTTTTTGATAAATATTCGCCTTCATTGATTTCGGGGTGTCAGTATTGGATGTCAAGAGTCTGAACATTATAGTCAGTATGTATTTAATTCTATCCAAAATTCGAATTTTTGGTAATAAATCCCGAATGCACATTCAGGTGTGTAGATCACGACTTAATGTTCTCCGCTCATGCAGATGATTACACCGAAATGAATATTTTGATACATTTACCAAATATTGAATCGTGGAATAACAAAGTTGTGCAATTTCGAAAGATGGGCATTTTTCCTTTTCAATTTGCAGAATGAGTTTCCTTCCTAACATGAAAATATATTGAAAAGAATCAGTTGTGAATTCATGCCTATTCAGAATCAATTTAATGATCTTTACGCTCAAGTAACACTGGACGATACACAAAAAGGGAAATACAGATGTTGTATATTCTCGGTTACCGAACTGAAATTGGGATTGAGGGGGTGCAGTATCTGAATTATTCCAGTTTCTTCAAGATTCTCATTTCAATATAATCCCCTTTCAGCGGATGCTTCGAACAAATATAACATCGATTCAGGTTTTCGGTTGTTCGGATATTAGCTTTTGTTGTTTTTTTCGATTTCGAATTCATGGGAGATATGAAAATCACCGAATTGACGTAATGAGATGAGATGCGTTTTAATATGATTCTTACATACTTATTTCCATTAAAAAAATCACACAGAAGATTTGTAGAAAATTAAAGTGCTATAAGAAAATCTTTTATGCTTTTGAGCGTTCAAATAAAATAAATTCATTGTACACAACGAATGCACTTTTTCCGCGACTTTCAGTGCGCACAACGTTTGTAGACAAAATTTCAACTTATTAAAATGTCACTGCATGGGCGTCCTCAGCCTTTGAGCTAGGGGGGGGGGGGTGGCAAAAAAAAAATAGAATAGAAATAATGCACTGGAGGTAGTGTTGGATGGAATAAAATTTATTTTATGTTTCATCAGCTTACAGGTGTTTCAGCGGTCTACTGTAGATTTCTTATGAAAAACAATTTTTTTTCTTCCGCTTTTTCCTCCAGGCTCCAGATCTTCGTTTCCGAAGTATCAAAAATTGATATGTTCTTCAGTTTTTTGCTAATATCGCAGGAACCGTTGGAATTACACCTAATTCATTACTCTAAAGGTCTAAAGTGAACCGTTTTCGAGAAAACTGACATTTTATGATAAAAAACAATTTGCTAACGCATTGTAAATTTATTGTTATTGGAAGAGGGAAGTAGGTAGTGATAATTTATATTATTTTCAACAAAATTCGACAATCGACAACATCATAATAATTGTCAGCTCTTTAAAATTACCACCAGGTTTCTGCTGCCATGCCCTTTGCCACAATTTTTGATGCCGCTCATAAGATTGTAGAATTAAAAAGGTAACGCAAGAATCAGTGGTACTTTTTGGGAATCAGAGCTGTATGCAGTAGGCTCAATGCATAGCCGGCGTTGATAGATAAATTATGATCCCACATTGTGATTTTCGTATAATATGCTATTATTTCATGAGTTCTTAAGGGATATTTGTGCAGATTTAGGAGAGGGGAAGATGACCCCCTGCCCCCCTCCTAGGGACGTCCATGTGTTACCACGATCAGACTGCTACCCAGTAGAATTACTAATTAATTTTCAGTTTGTGAAAAGGGCTCAATAAAAATGGGCATGTAGTTTGAAAAAATTATCAAAATATTCAAGGTGGCTCATTTGAGCTAAAAAATTGATTTTTGGCGAGAACGGTTAACCAAAATTTCGTTATTCATACAATCATACGCCGTTGTGAAGATGCTCCCAAGACCTCTCAAATGAAGTATCACTCAACTCCTCTCCCCAATTCAATTTTGAGGGGTTGAAGGGCCTCCTCTTAGGAAGGTTCCTCGTTCATCAATATTCTACGTGGAAAAAGGGCGTCGGAAATGTTTTAACAGAAGTTAAGAATTTTTGACTGAAAAACAGTAAGTGCACATTTGTCAATACAATCCGATAACTCTGAAAAGAGGGTAGATATCGACATGCGGTTTTCTCCATCTAGTTTGTTATAAAAAGTGATCATCGGTCACCACCGTCTTTTTATCTTGTAAATAGAACTTTCCATTCGAATAATCAAATGGGTCAACTTTCATAATGAAAATATAATAATTGGAAGAAAGTGGTCTAGTTCGGATCTAATTCAAAGGCAAATCGCCAGGATCGTGCTGCTATCGGAGAAGAGTAAAATGTTTGACAGACCGGTTTCTGGCTTGTTATGCCGTCATCAGTGCCACATAACCCAATAACCCACAATAGCAACCAAATGAAAAATTCAAAACTTCCGTTTGGCCCACCCAGTACACGTTGTGCCCCGATCAACCATCTTGAATTCTTGATAGGTATTATTTTTCCGCTGAAGGAATTTATTATCAGATCTTGAGTGTTGGTCAGGAAATGAACCAGATTGGACAAAAATGGCTCGTTTTTATGGGATGGAACTGTAAATTTTCAGTGTTTTTTTGTTCTTTGAATATTATAAACAAATATTTCTTTAAATGTTCTTTTTTCAGCATGGCGCTGCATCATGTTCTCCTCATATTCATCATCATTGTACTGTGGACGAATATAGCGGGCGTGCAGGCAAGAAGGGGGGAAGAGATGGCCAAGGAGTTCAGGAGGGGTGAAGATATGAAAGAGAGGCGGACAAGGAAGTTCGACGAAATGGTACTTTCGACAGCGAGAGGTTATGGGAAAAGAACTAACGGTCAAATGAGAAAGGAGTGAGTATTTGGAAAACTTATTCTTATGGTCACTTGATGATCGGGGAGGAAATATAACGAATCAAAATTTCGATCATAATTCACTTTGTCAGTAAAGAACACTTAACGGGCTGATGTGTCATTGAGTGTTTGTTCGGATCATAGAGTACAACGAGTTGTGTTAGAATTGCCGAAAGAGTGTAACAAACAATTATCGGAGGTACAATACTACAAAAAACGATCTTTCAATGGTGAAAAATAAGTTACTTCAGATCGCAATAGGCTCGTGAGGAGTGGAAAGATGTGTACACTACTCATAATGTAGAAAATAAGTCTTCAACATTTTTCGAAATTTTTAAATTTCATTTTGATATTGCATTCCCGATAAAATTACATAGAACATCAAAATATAAACCAATAAAACCTTGGATTACCAATAGGCTTGTTGCGGAATGTGAGTTCTCGAAGGATTTAAATAATTCATGTAAATCTGACGACACGGTGAAAAATGAATACAATATCTAAAGAAAGAAACATATCACATGTTTCGAATGCAAGAAAGAACTATAATTCCCACATTATTCAATGTTCGAAGAATAAGACCCGTTTCACATGCCACTGATGGTCGGTCCTGATGGTCAGTCGAGGCCGGCGTTTGAATCGGAATCGGTCGACTGATGATACGCATGCATGTGAAAGGATTTCACAATCCAGTTCCAAGGCCGGCCCCGACCGACCATCAGTCGCATGTGAAACGGGTTTAAATCTCAGATGACGTGGCGTATAAAGCTGCGTATACATGTGCGAGCCGAACCTATCGCGAACCGCTCGCGAAGTGTTCGTGTCATGTTCGTTAATTTCACGTACACACTTGCGATCCGCTCGCGAACCAATACCGACGGTGAACCAACAACTAACTTACCGAAATACCGGCAGTATCGTTCGTACTTGTCTACTAGTAAATACTAACTATGTCTTCCGAAGATTATGCGATGCTGGTAATGAGTAGAGCGACTATATTGATGGCCTATTTGGAAGAAAAGTAAAAAAAGGCGAAAACAACGACGATTTCCCTCCATGCATCCTCTTTTAAATGCTTTTTAAAATGATCCTCGTGTTTCGGATACCACAATAAAGGTTTACTTTTGTTAATATCAATAAGCTGAAAAGTTTCTTCCTCTGACCACTCCATGATAAAAATAATGATATTCGTAAAAACTGACGAACCTGTCTACGTCCAAACTTACACTGGGCCCGCGTTATGTTCGTGAAAAAACCGACTATCGATGGATCGGTGCGAACGTTCGACATGCCGTCCAAATAATTGTCGCTATTGGTTCGCGAGCGGTTCGCGATAGGTTCGGTTCGCACATGTATACCCAGCTTAACAAGAGGTAGCGCTGCGGCGAAGACATTTAAAAAAAATTCCAGATGTTATTGTTGATGCTGGTTATAATTCAGTTGCGGAGACTTGTACAAAGCCGGCATTCATCTGCAGCTCCATGTACCTTACCAGGGTAACACCAGAATAAATTAAACAAGTAACAGCCAAGCGCTCAGCTGGCTTAGACGAAATTCCGTGCAACATACTTCTGATTCCATTGCTGATCCCTTGTGTCACTTGATATAAATCTGTCTGTCGAGTACGGGTATTTTCCTTCCGATTTGAAGACTGCACTGATAACACCCATTTATAAGAGGGGTGAATACAACAGAATTGGTAACTACAGACCAATAGCGGTCCTATCGATCTTTTCTAAGATACTTGGGAAAGTTTTCCTCAGCCGCCTGGTATGTTTTTTTAGATAAGTTCCATCAAATATCTACACGACAATTTGGCTTCAGGCGTGGAAAACGTGCACAGGATGCCATAATTGACTTGTATATCAATATTATACAATATTTCAACAAAAATTAAAAAACTTAGGATTGACTTTTGATCCAAGTTGAGCTTTCGACACAATAAATATGGATATGGAGGTCCTTTACAGTAAAGTCTATAGTTATGGAGTAAGGGGCGTTCCTTCAAGTTGGCTCATATCATACCTGACGGAAAGATCCCAGATAGTTAGATTATTTGATCAAAATCATCAGTTCTTGTCCAAAGAGACGGAAGTTCTTACCGTGGTACCTCAAGGCAGTACCCTCGGCTCTGTGCTCTTCACGGTTTTCATTAATGACCTTGTCGAATATCTTGACCTGGAGCCTTCTATAGTGACATTTCATGCAGATGACAGCTCCATTCTCATTGCCGCTCAATCTACTGAAGGCATTGCAGCGATAGGAAATAGCAATATTGAGCTCATGTCTCAATGGTGTAAGAAAAATGGGCTTTTTCTTAACTAGGATAAGACAAATGTCATGCAGTTTTCACCAAATGGAGGTAAGTTGGTTGTTAGTCCACTTTTGAGGGTCAGCACTTGAAGGATCGAGCTCCCAGGTACTGTAAATTTCTTGGGTCCGTACGTCTGGACCGTCACTTAAATTGAAGAGCTCACATAGATTTCTTGTGCAGTAAACTTGCCTCAAAAAATTATGCAATGCGTTGTCTGAGAAACAAAGTACGATTGAACCTCGTGTGTTGAATCACTCATGAGTTAGGGTAGGTATACTCTGCTGGGGACGTATTTCAAATTACAGTAAATTATTTATAATGCAAAAGAGAATTATACGATCTATGTTCAATCTCACATTAAGATCTTGATGTAGAGAGTATTTTCGACATGAAATATTAACTTTACCCTCTTTGTATATTTATTACTGCTTAATGTTTGTGAGAAATAATTTGACTCAGATGAAAGAGCGCCAAATCATACATTCACATGATACTCGAGTTGCTGGAGAACTAAATGTACCCTTCGCCAGACTTTCACAAGTTCAAAACACGTATAATGTTCAGGGCATTCATTTGTACAATCATCTTCCTATGTCAATTAAAAATTTAAATAGCCCAAAGCATTTTAACAAAAAAGTTAAAGAACTCCTCTTGTCGGGAGCGTTCTACAGTGTTCAGGAATTTCTCGGGACACATCTCCAATTGGGCTCAATGCATGCGATTGTATTTAAGTATCGTGAAAATTTGTATATTTGTACTGTCCTCGTGTTTCATGCTATTGTTTTAGATTGACTGAAGTTTATATGGTTTGTGTATCTCTTGAAGTGCCCAAAAGTTAGGCACTAACCTGACACATTCCTACACTAAAAAAAGGAGTTTATACGACAATCCTTCTGCTATTTTTCATATTGGCTATATCTGCAAATTTTATAAATTGAAGAGGAAAGTATATTGATTCAGAACTCCCGTGGAATACTGACGAGAAAGCGAATATTTCTAGAAATGATCATTCATCTCATAATTCTACACAAATGTCGTATAATTACAATAGAACGGATTTTAAAGTATAAACGTCGAAGCCTACAGAAAATTGCCGATACCTCTAATGGCTCTAATACATCTAGCGTCTAAGCTGGAACTACTTGGACGTTAATTGTCAATACCCGCATAGCAGTATAAGGTAGAGTCTACCTTATACTGTGCCCGCAGCCCGCATATTTAAAATAATAGGTTATTTCTTTACGTTTCTAACGAAAATGTACGAACACAGGGCGAATAATTACGATCCATTCGCAATGCCTATTTCGATCGTCCTACGCCACATTTGATCGAAATCCGAGGGTGGCTTTTCTCTCCGCGTTGTCTTTTACGTCAGTGACAATCTATACTAATATTATAAAGAGGAAAGATTTGTATTTTTGTTTGTTTGATACGAATAGGCTCAAAAACTACTGGACCGATTTCAGAAATTCTTTCACCCTTAGAAAGCTACAATATCCCTGAGTGACATAGGCTATACTTTTCACAAGAAAAAATTGAGGATACCTACTATAACTTCAATAATTACAAAAAAATCAGCCATAATCAGCTATATTCACGTGCGCTGCAAAAACCGTAAGACTTACGTGGATACAATGTGTGACGGAAATGTACCTCTTAAATAGTTCTACAAAAAAGTCCGCGATAGCATATATCTATCTCTCAAGATTGACTTGCTATTACCTGTTTATGGTAATCAGATGTTTACCAAAATTATGCACTATTTGGGAGTGTGTTTTTACTGTTTTCATGAATTGGGTATTGATCCTAATCCAACTTTATGCGTTATTTATCCCCAGTATTTAATTTAGAACGAAATTGCCCTTCACATGATACAATTACAACGAGTACGTTAAAAGATATGGCAGGTTGAAGTGTTGAAGATGAAACCGCCGCGTGAAACAAATATCTACCCGGGCGAAGCTGGGACGGCCTTCTTGTGTTGTATATTTTTAAAATCGAAAAATCAAACTCTTTGATATAGGTATACGGTGGTTTTTCTCTCCGCGTTGTCTTTTACATCAGTGATAGTGGTATAGTGTATATTTCTGAATATTATTGTGGTTTTGAGTTGTCCCTCTTTTATTCACATAAGCCTCTAACAATGTTCAACCATATCCAATGGTAAGAAATTTATAACTGTTTTCTTAACTGATTAAACTATTGTTTTATTACCTCATTCAGTCATGGGTTTTCATCTCGATTTCCATGTTTCAAAAGTACATCGTAAATACATAATATTAATGGTTTCGACAATATACTGTATATATGTAGAAAAATGATGATATGGGATCATCTGCTGAGAAGGCAGCTACCTATATAATTCATAGAAATAAGACACAAATCATTTGCCATTATAAATAATGACAAATGAAATGTGAATACGAACTAGGTCTCCGATACTGTTCACCCTACCAGACCGAATGGTCCAACGTCAACTGAGAATCGCACCGACTGCAGTTTCGTCCTATTAGGACTCATCAGGGTGGAATATCTCAACGTAGACGCTGGATGGAAAATCTTTTCGTCAAGATATGGACATCTGGCGCCGCACTATTTCGATGAGAAATTAATGAGCGACATCTATACCTTCATAAAAGACCCCCCCTCGGTGATTGAATGAACAATAAAGGAAACTTTCTTCCAAATTGCACCACCAGATTGTGAATTTCAACGTTAGAGAACGCCATAATCAATTCACCTGGGATGCGGGTTTTTAACCTACGAACTGCGAACGTCTCCGCGCATCCCAGGTGAATTGATTATGGCGTTCTCTAACGTTGAAATTCACAATCTGGTGGTGCAATTTGGAAGAAAGTTTCCTTTATTGTTCATTCAATCACCGAGGGGGGGTCTTTTCTGAAGGTATAGATGTCGCTCATTAATTTCTCATCGAAATAGTGCGGCGCCAGATGTCCATATCTTGACGAAAAGATTTTCCATCCAGCGTCGACGTTGAGATATCCCACCCTGATGAGTCCTAATAGGACGAAACTGCAGTCGGTGCGATTCTCAGTTGACGTTGGACCATTCGGTCTGGTAGGGTGAACAGTATCGGAGACCTAGTTCGTATTCACATTTCATTTGTCATTATTTATAATGGCAAATGATTTGTGTCTTATTTCTATGGACTGTATATATGTACCGGCGCATTCGCCATTCTGCGACCATTTTCTTTTATTTACCATTTTCCTCCCCCCAAACCTTCATCGACGCCACTGTAGTAGAAATAATTCGACATTATAGGTTATAACATGGTATATCTTATGCAAATTTCAAACATTCATATCTTCTAAAATACAGGGTCTTTCACGAGGAACCTCACCCATATTTTTACAGGAAACTACTGAACGTATTTTCATGAAATTCAGCACTTATAAGTATTTCACGATGCTGATGAAATCTAAAATATTTTCAAGGCATGAGCACCTCCGGTTTTTCCGGAAATGACGTCAACTTCCGTTTTTCAAATTAGAACACCATTTTTTTATTGCAGAAATAGATTCCTTAGAAAATTTCAAGTTATTTTGATGTAACATTTTTCAGTTTTGGTTGGAAAATTCTCTCTGAGCGGGAAAATTCGAAAAAAAAATCGAAAATAGAGCTCCGCTGAAACAAGAATAACTTCGAGGTTTTTGAATGGAAAATTTTCATTTTTGGGATTTTTCAAGATGTAAGATTGATGTATCCACTTTGAAAATCGAAATTAGGATTCATGATACAGGGGGTGAAAAAATCGCTTTCAAAGTTAGGGATGACAAAATCGTGAAAAATCGATTTTTTCAAATTAGAACCCCATTTTTTATGGCAGATATTAAATCTACGTTAAAAAATAATGTGAGTGTATGCATCACACCCTTGTCCTAAAGTGGATATTTTCTGAGTTATTCACAAAAAACTGTTTTTCGTCTTGAATTTTCAGCTATTTCTTCTCCCTTCACGCCAAAAACTAAAAAGATGAAATTTTCAGGAGTTTTCTTAACGAAGGATCCGACATTTCTCAAGTTTGTCATGGTTCTGTTAATGGTATCTCTCGTTGGTCTGGGTCGGTCAGGAAACCTCTCAATGAACAGTCGAATCGTTCTATCTACAACTTTATTACATTTTCCATGAAGTAGAATGAGATTTAAATAATCTTCATTGGTAAAATTAGGCATAGTGATCGATTTTATACGAATTATCACCAAATTAATGGTAAACACAAAATGCTACTGAATAAAGAGGAATTTGGAAGATGTAATTAATGATATCTATCATTAAAAAAAAAGAATGTAAAACATGGTAAGTTTTTGCTTATGGTTCATAAGGAATTATTTATTTATCACTGGAGAGAAAACCGATGGCCGATTAGTTGAAATAAAGAGGTTTCCGATACAAATTCGAATCCAAATTCGCCATCTATTTAGGAACAACCTGTAACTTTTTTCTCTTGCATATTAGGGTAGTAAAATCTAAAACATGGTTTAAGTATCAGTTCCTGAAAATTTCATCTTTTTGGCGTGAAGGGAAAAGAAATAGCTGAAAATTCAAGACGAAAAACAGTTTTTTGTGAATAACTCAGAAAATATCCACTTTAGGGCAAGGGTGTGATGCATACACTCACATTATTTTTTAACGTAGATTCAATATCTGCCATAAAAAAATGGGGTTCTAATTTGAAAAAATTGATTTTTCACGATTTTGTCATCCCTAACTTTGAAAGCGATTTTTTCACCCCCTGTATCATGAATCGCGATTTCGATTTCTAAAGTGGATACATCAATCTTACATCTTGAAAAATCCCAAAAATGAAAATTTTCCATCCAAAAACCTCGAAGTTATTCTTGTTTCAGCGGAGCTCTATTTTCGAATTTTCCCGCTCAGAGAGAATTTTCCAACCAAAACTGAAAAATGTTACATCAAAATAACTTGAAATTTTCTAAGGAATCTATTTCTGCAATAAAAAATGGTGTTCTAATTTGAAAAACGGAAGTTGACGTCATTTCCGGAAAAACCGGAGGTGCTCATGCCTTGAAAATATTTTAGATTTCATCAGCATCGTGAAATACTAATGAAGTGCTGAATTTCATGAAAATACGTTCAGTAGTTTCCCGTATAAATATGGGTGAGGTTCCTCGTGAAAGACCCTGTATAGCTTTCCAGCAACTTGAGACTAGCATGGATCGATTTTTCATGGCAAAATGTACCTAGAAAATATTGGGAAAAAATCCGTTGCTGGGCGTAAAGTGAACTTTTACCGAGACTTTTACCCTTTTCACATATTTTTATTCGACAGATTTCGGAATATTGGCCATTTTGAGAAAAAAATTATACTTGTAGGGACTATGTTATCCAATTATATTTCACGAACCCTTGCACAAACCAATAACCGCTTTATATGGACACCCTATATATCTGATACAGAATTCTACGTAGAATCCAGTGGCGTACTCATTTTTTTTCGGGGTATGGTTTTGAAGATACGACACAAAAAACCTATATTTTTTTCAATGGAACACCCTGTATTTTATTACTTCGTTGATTTCGTAATTTATTTATAGGAGAGTAAGCAAACAAAGATAATACACTCATCACAAACACGAAACACAAAACGTAGATACCTACCTAATGTAGTTTACAGATCAGGTGACCTTGGAGGTTTGAATCATCCATGACATTCTAAAGCTGAATACAGATTACTCTGACGTGACGTGTAAGGACGTCACGTCAGACGTGTACTGTGCTCCCATTGGCCTAATATGAACGTGAACGTCAAAATGTGAGTGATATAAAAATGCAACACATTGTTCTGTGCGTTCACGTTCATATGAGGCCAATGGGAGCACAGTACACGTCTGACGTGACGTCCTTACACGTCACGTCAGAGTAATCTGTATTCAGCTTGATACTTTCAATAAAAATAAAAGTAATAAATACTCTCATTGAAACTTTGGGAATCCACTAACAAAAAATCATAATCCTACCTGTATAGTATCAGACATCGTTTTAAGGGAAAAAAATTACGAATTCAACGAAGTAATAAAATACGGGGTGTTTCATTGAAAAAAATTAGAATTCTGTATCAGACGTAGTTTTCAGCTCAGCATTATTTTCAATAACTTCGGAGATAAAGGAGGGGTCCGAAAAGTATCAGTTTCCAAAATCGCCCTGTATCTCATAAACGGAAACTGTTATGCAAAATCCGATTAGGCCAACTTGAGTTTCACAAAAAAATAGGAAAGGAACGTGAAAACCGCAAGGCTCTATCTTAAATAACAAGCGAGAAACCTGGCTGTCTCACCCAAAATGGGATGCCCTGTAAAGTGTTCCACCTATCGGAAAAATGTCTACGCTTCGTCCCAGAGGTTCTTCCGTTTCAGTTGGTTGCTACCGCAGTGGGGTTGTATGGCACCGATGAAGGCAAACAAGCCTTGTCAAGGTATCTCATTATCTGGGTGTGGTGGTGCCACCTGGTGGTGTATTTCGGAAACTAGATCTCTGCTAGTCGATTTCTCACATAATAAAATATTCGATCAAGGTGGGCGTTCAATGCAGTGTGTTTCTATTTCGAGTTGCATTTGAAAATGGTATCACTTTGAAAACTGAAATTTTGTGGTTAGACTCAGAAAGGATTGGAGTTCTTGATGAAATAATTTGAATCGATTTCATTCCGAAAGTTAATTTTTTTTCTTTCAAAAATAGAAGAAAATGAGCCAACTCATGCTTCTGTTTTATTTCAACAGAAAGACCCATGAAAATAGTTCAACATCCGATTTAAAGTGAAACTACAGATAATTTCGTTCAGAAAAACAACTTGAAATACGGAATTGGCAGAGAATGGCCAAATTCAAATTTTGGCGGGAAGAAGTTCTTGCTTCACCCACAAGTTCGCTTATTTCATAGTTCGGCGATTTTCGGATAGAGAGCGCCATTGTACATTTCATTTATGATTACAGAGATATTCATAGAACTTGATAGTGATAATGCATGTTTTATGGAGATATTCCATAGAATGGACGGTGGCGCCTCTATCGGATGAGCTTTCCTACTCGCTTTAAACGCCGTGTCAATTGCCTTTGCCTGATAGGACAAGCAGCCACTTGTGTTATACATTTATATGCGGAAATTATTGAAACCAAGATTTATTGAAATTATTGAAGCCAAAATTAGTAATTGACATATGTATTATTGTTGCGTTTCTGGTCTGTGTAGCAGCTCATCCATGGAAACATGAAAATCTCGCGGTTCCACCAACTCGAGATGTTTACCCATCATTTCAAGCTGAGCAGCAAGGCTGATATCATTACATATAATCCGATTGATTTTATGTTTTCGTGAGTATCACAGGAAAAATATACTTTATACATCAATTTGCAATTCGTACGTAAGAAAAAAACTCCAGCTTTTGTTTTTTCTCGACAAAAAAATTGTTTGACTTTCCTGCATGGGATATTTCATTTTGATTTTTTTTTCACGAAAAATAAGTCCTTATAGGTCGAGAGAAACACGGAAAAATAAAAAAACCGAAGAAATAGAATATCGTATCGCTTTTCATCTGACCAATTTTTCTATTTCAGAGTTGCAAATACCCTCTTAATGATTTCAAACAAAAGATGAAATGCCTCGACAATTAAACATACTAGATTAATTTTAAAGTAATTAGTTTTGATTCGCGAGCATTTAGCTTGAATATGTACGTTTGTCTCCATTCAAATGAAAAATTTTCTCTCGATAGAATTATCAGTAGTTATATCACAAGAGATTGAATTTCCGTGATAAGTCTATCGATTTATTTTCAAACGAAAATGAGTTGCTTGGAAATATCACGAGTCCGGAGGAAGAAATTGTTTCCTCAATTCATCAACCAACTGTGACCACGTTGAAACTGTGGACCTAATAGATCTGAACCAAATCAGAGCTTTTCCCCCAAAAAGATCACTGGCGGATAAGAAAAGCTGCTCCTTTTTAATGTTTCGCGAAATACACAATTCCTCGACGTTTTCGAGAAAATAACTTAGGGAGCATCGCCAACTATCACCATCGAATTTGGTAATATTCCACTTGGCCACGGCCACCGAAGGACTACTACTCTGGTAAGGCGAAGCGGTGGGAGTCGACTGATGAACTATACCACTAGCAAAGAGTAGACACAAGAGAAATCACTTGGGCTTGGCGGCTAACATCAGTTCTTCGACCTTGAATAATACTACGCCGATACAGGGCTGTTATTGGCACCCCTCGATTAGACCTCGTCATTCACAAATGACTTTCAAGGTCAAACAAACGATGTTCACGATTTCATTTATAAATAGGGGGAGTGAGGTCTCTTGTGTCTACTCTTTGCCACTAGCTCCGTCATTATCTGACTCAGACTCCGAGGAATCCGAGATACCCGCTGAAGCCATCAAAACGCTTAATTCAAGTGGTGACTGAATTTGTTGCAAGGACCTATGGTATTTCCGTGCTCGTGACCGTAATTCTGCTTGTAACCCAATTATCTGCGCCAAATATCCCGACCTAAGAACTTGTTCCGCCTCTGAAAGCGCTTGAGATCTTTCAATTCTCATAAACGTATGCACCAACCGAGTGGACATTTTCAGAAAAGACGAACTCTTCTCATCACCAGCAAAATCTGGAATGTCCCACTGCAAAAGAGAAATCGAATCCTCTACCACCTTAGAATCATCGGCAAATTTATATGGATACGGTGGGTATTTTGTTGCAATTCCGCATTTTACTAACCTCAAATACCCTCTAAGACTCTTTCTCATTTCATCAACAGTCCTCAAATTAGTTACACCTCTTACAGCTAATTCATATTCTAGCTCCTCCTTATCAAGGCGATTTACGTCTATTCGACCCTCCATACCAAAAAAAAAATCAAGAACAACCGCAGTCAAACTGATAATCCGGCCCTAACCTCAAAAATAAGGGATAGTTAACAGCGCAAAAGAAAATCGACAGAGAGAAGAAGAAAAATAAGAATCTCGAAATAAATCACAAAGACAAAACCGATCAACCACTGCAAGTCAGATAGTATTGACTCTAAGGGCCCCACGTTGGGCGCCAAATGTGACGTGTCAACTTGAGTAAGCCTGGTCACTTGGCAAATCAGGCTCGCGGCTAAACTCAGTGAAGATGGGAGTGAGTTAAAAAAAAAATTGAAGTGACCAGGCTTACTCAAGTCGACACGTCACAAGTTGGTATTATCGCGAAAATACGAGCTGTCTTTGGACTGTGATTGGTCAGTTTTTGAAATGAGTGGAATAGTCAGGAGAACAAGATATCGAACGATATAATGTTAACGGCTGTTCGGCCAGCCGGACGGACAAATAGAATTGAATTTGACTAATGATTTCTCATCAATGATTTGAGACACAGTTTCCGCTTCCGAATTGAAATGCAGTCCGTTTTAAGAAGAAAGTGCCTACAATAATCAATGTTTTCCTGAATTTATAACAGTACTTTCGCAATAGATGAATGATGATACTGCAAATGAGTAATATAGTTTTGGATATAGTTATTTGACCGCATACTCGAAATCCTAAGGTTTTTTTGGCTCCTTTTAGATCGAATATTGCTTATATTTCATCCGAAAAATTTTACGTTTGATAGAAACCTTTCAGTATGCACCTGAAGTTTTCTTGGGAATTCAATTTGCCTCACATGATGCAGCCGCTCCCAGGAGTTACTTTGGGCTCGATTACTTTCATCTTGCTTCCTCGCAATTGTGTAAAAAGTAAATAGATTTGTATGGAATATTCGGTGCACTTGAGGTAGGTACTTGTGTGTACAGAAAAGTTCATTCATTTGAGTCAATTTTTTCATGAATTTCTAGAAATAATTTGCATCAAAATGTGAATATGAAAAGATGAACTCTTATAAAGGTACCGCGACAATTTTTGGAATGAGTATTCAACACACGGTTTCATATCAAGAGTATGACTCCCTATAAGTCGTGAAGTGCTTCGACGACTTCGCAGATTAATATACCGGGTCCTGTATTCCCTTTGTACTTGCAATTCTGCATCACATGAAATTATTTTATGATATACATGGTGTTCCCAAATAAAATTATTCAACGAATTAGTGATTTTGTAAAAAGACAAAGAAAAATTGTGTCAATGATCCAAGCGATGTTCAAAGTGTCGTCCGCCTTCTCTGGAACACAAAGCGATCCGATCGTTGAATGTCCCACTAACCCTCGCCAGCATGGCTGGAGTAATGCTTCGGAAAGCAGTCACAATCCTCTCTCGCATATTGGAAGCTGTTGTTGGAACTTCATTATACCCTTTATGTATCCCCACAAAAAATCTATTTTGGTGAGATCCGGTGATCTAGCGGCCATCTTGTCGGTCCGCCCCTACCAATCCATCTATTTGGTCCAGTGAATCCCTCACTGGAAATTGTGCCTATTGACGGCTTCGGAATTGTGGAAGGTTGCTTCATCACTTAATAAAACAAATTCAAAAAATGAAGGGTATTGTTCAATTTGAAAACTTGCCCAGTTACAGAAATTCAGACGGTTTTCAAAATCGCTATCGGTAAGCGCCTGATGCATCTGAATGTGGTAGGCATGATACTTATTTTTTTCGAGGATTCTTTGAACTCAATGCTCACTTATACTACAGGCTACACCAAGCTCCCTTTGGCTTGTGTGTGGATTTTCAGTTACATGCAGTAAAGCCTCGAGCTCCTTGTCCTCGTTAGTGGCCGATTTTATCCTCTCTCCTTTTTTATACATGACATCTCTTGTCTCTACAAATCTGTTTGAAAGCCTCCAAAAACTCGATTCATGTGGATGTCTTCTTTCGGGACATTCGACAGCATAGGATCTACTGGCTGATAAACAGTTTCTGTGGCGCTGCCCCAACATGAAAATCATATCAACCATTTCATCTTTACCAAAATTCATCTCAATTTATTGTATTCGGAAATAACTTTGAGCTCTGAATAACAATATTTTGATCAATAATAATAATCTATGTCCTTAAGTACATCGAATACTGTTATGAATTCATAACAGTTTCTGTGGCACTGCTGCGACATGAATAAAATTTTTTTTGGATGCCGATAAAACTCTGTAAACGTTAGAATACACATGTTACCAATAATACCTATATATGTATGTGTTACTTATTCGGACAAACATTATCATTTTCATGTTGAACTTCAAGGATCATGATTTTGCAAGGGTTTCAAAGTTTTTCCAAAATTGTTCATTCAGTTTGGTTTCATTGTCACTATTTAAAATATCCGTTAGTCATTATGTTCATTATTCCTGAAATTTTTGGTAAAAATGTAATTTTTCGTGTCTGCTGGACACAGGAGTGAAAATAATCCTAAGGTTACTTCTGAAAAAATGTAAGGTTTTGAACTGTGTACATCATCATGGAAAAAAACACAGGGTGTTATGTTTGAAAAAACCGAGAAAAAACAATTTGAAATTCTTCCTATTTGGACATTAATAACGGACACCCTGTATAAAAAAGGTTGATCATTTAGGAACGATGACTAGGCCAATTCTAAAGTTAAAAGAAATTCTGATCAAATTTATGTTTCTATCGCTTCTGGAAATCGGTACTACGGTTTCGTAGAAATTTTGCAGTTTTTTCTGAATAAGATCCGTACCGTTGGAAAAATATCCCTAATATTTGGCGTCATGATAGAGGTAATGAAGAGCATTCAAAATATGCGAAAATAAATGGGGTGTTCCATCTAAAAAATCACTCATTTATTCAATAATTTTATTTGGGAACACCTTGTATATTAGAAAATAATTTCCTGAGATGCAGAATTGAAATTACAAAGGAAATGCTTTTCAACTAAATTTCAAAAACGCCAAGAAGTCTTGCCGTGAGGCGTGAAGCCAAATTCACACTCATACAAATATTCGCAATTTGGACCGCGGCAGGCTCGCTGTCTACGAAGACTTTTGGATTGTTTAGCCAGCCATAAAAGGGCTTCATTCTGATAATAATCAGGAAATTCTATTTCCACTTATCTAAATCTAATCTAATTCCACTTCATTGCTACATGAACCATTCATTTCAAAAGCTAATAAAGACACTCTACACTCATGGCATTAACCTTGGCCAATGCCGCGAACCTTTATCCATGAATCCATGCCGCGAGCGTGAGTGTGAGTGATTTCTTGGTGTCAAGTTCGCGCTTCGCGGCCTTCCCCGTTCCGTGTCGGTCTCTTCTCTTGTGAGAGACCCACACCAAGACATGGCTGGCTTTCAGTTACCCTCAAACTCAAGCTCTACATGAAAAGGGTTACTTTCCTACTTATGAAATGATACACTATTATTTCTCTATTTCAGTATCGTAATGTGTTCATTACAGTTCTAAAAACAGTGCTGTAATGAATTCATTACAGCATCGTTTTCAGTAACATTTTTCGTTTTGTGGTTGTCAGCAATGACTTCCAATCCTTTTAAATTTCAGCAGACGAAATGTCAATTTTCGTATTTCCTAACATTCACACCAACTGCAAAGATACAATATGAAAGTCACTAGGACCTATAATTTGAATTTTTTCATTGAATTTCACAAAATTTGAGTGAAATAGAGAAAATATCGTCTAATACTCGTTGCAGAAAGCAATTCCAATACTCATGCGTTCGAAAACTCGCTCCTTCGTCGCTCGTTTTCGAATTTCGCATTCGTATTGGAATAGGAGCCCATTCTGCAACTAGTTTTAGAATATACTTACTATTACAAACGTATGATAACCACGACATTTCGAAAAGTTCTATTTCTCCGCCTAGATGAATTTTGAAAGGCAACCGTAACTTGGCAAATGTGCCATTTTTCACTCAAATATAACGATCGTTACCGATCGTAAATGTAAATCAATCCTGAAGGGGACATTCAGAGTTTCATGAATTTGAAAACGTTTGAAAATAAAATATTTCTTTCTAATCAGAAGTGACTTTTCATGGCTTGCTTTCTATCACTCAATCAATCAAGTTCGCCATGAAAGGTGAGACTTCTTCTCCTCAGGAAATAATACACTATATTCACTGTGTATAACTCTTCACAGAATATTAGAACATGTATACGACATTTTTAACGAATACAATTTTTGTTCTTTTGGACAAAACAGATTAGAGGTTGTGGTCGTCAATATACCATCATAGAGTTTATTTTACGCGCTGAACTTATATTAGGGGAAGTAAGTTAGTACGTACAAAAATACAAAATGGCATAGGGTTTTATTTCAGAGGCATAACTTGTTAGTAATGAATTACAGTAATGTCATATTCTACACCTATGATCTTGGGTCCTTTCTTTATAAAACATCAACCTTTATGAAATAAATGTATCAAAAAATAAAATATCCTCAGATAAATTGGGATAGACGAAATTCATTCTGTCCGTATGCTATGGACAAAATGACATACAGGCAGCTGTTGTTTGTGCTTATAGTTACAAAACTACTGACAAAGTTCACCAATGAACCGCTTGGTTCTTCACGGAACATCAGCACCAGATGCGTGAGCCCAATGCAATCAATGCATGCATCGTGATCAGTCCTTTCCAGGGCTACTCCTGGAGAAGACTGGTTTCTTCCCGATCTAAATCGGGAAAAAAGGTCATAACAATAGACAGATGGACAGTCGTCTTCATCATCTCGAAAGTTGCTTGAAAGATTTTCATCTTCATTTTCTTCTTTAAATAATGCCCTAGGGACTTGTCTTCTTTTTTTGAGGAGGTTTGGGGCATGGGCCCATTTATTGATTTGATTGCAATCATATTCGGTGTATAAGTTGAAACTTAGTACGTTTATCGGGTCTTCGGCTCAAGTTTGTCCTGTTCACTTATAAATCGTCCTTCAGGGATTGGTGGAATCTCCTCATAGGATCAGCAAGAGTAGGTTAAGATGCGTTGCCTTTATAAGCCGCAGATGAATATTGTGTTATGAATATGTTAAGACAAGTCCTGGCTCTTTGTTTGCTGATGATGGACCCTCGGATGAATGGTCTTGGTGTTGTCTGGTAGAAACGGTTAATTCAGCTGAAATACCTTTGTCATTTTGTCCACAAAGCGTTATAAAACTAGAAAACATATATCGAACTAATACAAAAAGTATATTTAACATAAAAAAGCTTCGTGAATATATGACAATTGAGTAATGTTTGAAAAGAATGCAATATAAATGAAAAATGGCGAAAACTGGCCATTTCTCCAAAAAATTTGGCGCAATGAAAAGAAACTCGTGACCTATTGATTTATGTTATCACCCATAACGACCGAATGAACTAGTTACTAGAGTAGCGCTTGATGCGAGTTTTCAGAGCTTAAGAGTCTTCAGCCTTCAAAATAGGAAATAGAACAAATGTTGGGGCGCAGGGAATATTAACAAGAAATCCTACCCTGAACTAAATCTCACACTGACCGTATAATACACTAATTTTCCTTCATCAGTCATCTGGGAGTAGATACCTGCGGGGCGTGTCATTCAAAAGAAATTCAATTCCATGTAAGAATCCACAATTGTAAGAAACAATTAATTTTCACTAATCGACGGCTAATAAAATCCTTAGTAAAATGTCTTTGGTAAAAATGGATATTTATCATATTTGACCGGGTGATGACCTGATAATTGTTTGAGCTGTTTACTTTTTTTATCATAGTGTAAGATGGGACTGTTATTTTCTGATTTCTTTTTTCTCCATTATGACTCCTTCTGATTTTTTTTTATTTTTGTATTTGGGCCATAATGATGATTTTGTTCGGTGGATGCAGGGTTAGATGGAACAGTACACTTTTATAGTGTTCTGAATCTCGCCTGTTCACAAATTGTACATTAGTCAAATGATTTTTTTTTTGTAATTTAAATGTGAATAAAGACCTTTATTATTATTATTCTTCATCGGTCTCCCGTTCTCAGCTCGAGCTGGTTATTCTTCTATGAACCAGTGAAAAAACATTTCAGTTCCTCCCACTAGTTCAGAAATTTCCGCACGATGTAACAGGTTTGCAAATCCACAGCCTGCTGTGCACATCCCGCGATATTCCGGGATAGTTCGATCCCTTGAAGACTTCTCTTGAATGGTGATTCCCTTCTGTCTTCTGAAGTTCCGGATGCCTCCCGGTGAACTCGGTATAGAGGGAGTATCTCTATCCAGGAAGTGGTTCGTCCTCGCAATTGTTCACGTAATGAAAAGCTCGCATTACTTCAATATTCATTTCGCGGCTCCACTGGATACGTGCGTTGCGAGCTCCCCTGCGGGCAGTCCTCCTCACGGTGGTCGAGCCAGCAGGTGGAGTGGCATCTCGATCTTCTGCCATGATATCGGTTTCCACTTCTTGTTCATGGGTTTGCCACCATTTACCCTTGGTGGCCCAGGTAACTCGGGCCGTGGGGACGTCACCCCCATGTGGCATGGCATAAACCACACCACACCCGTGCGGTTAATTATTATTATTCTTCATCGGTCTCCCGTTCTCTGCTTGAGCTGGTAATTCTTCTATGGACCAGTGAAAAAACATTTCAGTTCCTCCCACTAGTTCAGAAATTTCCGCACGATGTGATAGGTTTGCAGATCCACAGCCTGCCGTGCACATCCCGCGATCTTCTGGGATAATTTGATTCCTTGAACATTTCTCTTGAATGATTCCCTTCCGTCTTCTGAAGTTACGGATGCCTCCCGGTGAACTCGGTATAGAGGGAGTATCTCCATCCAGGAAGTGGTTTTTCCTCGCAATTGTTCACGTAATGAAAAGCTCGCATTACTTCAATATTCATTTCGCGGCTCCACTGGATACGTACGTTGCGAGCTCCCCTTCGGGCAGTCCTCCTCACGGTGGTCGAGCCAGCAGGTGGAGTGGCATCTCGATCTTCTGCCATGATATCGGTTTCCACTTCTCGTTCATGGGTTTGCCACCATTTACCCTTGGTGGCCCAGGTAACTCGGGCCGTGGGGACGTCACCCCCCATGTAGAGTTCACCACACCCGTGCGGTAATTATTATTATTTTTTTTAACGTCCGTGTGAGGGGAAAACCCTTTATGGGCACCGAGAGGGTCCGCACTCTCGGTAGTGTGAGAATCCAGGATCTTGTTTGGCTACTCACTAAAAACCCCTCACACCTTCAATGGAGGAGTTCTTCATCCTGCCCTCGCAGCGTCCCCTAACAAAAGAGATGAGCTGCAAGTGGCTTCTAGAGTTCATGGGACCTGATGATATGGAGTGACCCGAGCAACACTGCTTTCTGCATTCTGTGCGCCAATACCTCGGCCAGTGATCTGCAGACCGGGATAATCTTCAGTTCATCCACATAGTTAGCTCTCATTCCACCGAGACATCCTATGATAAGTACGACCGTCCTAATTTTATGACCTGGGTATAAAGTTCCAAGCTCGAACATAAGGTCTTTGTATTTTTGCCTCTTCTGTTGTTCCTTCATCACAACATTATTTTCAGCAGGGGAGGAGAATTCCACGACAAATAACTCCTTCAGCTCCTTGTCCAGCAGAAGTATGTCTGGCTTAACAGCATTGATCTGTCGTGTTGTTGAGACAGGATAGTTCCAGCATATCCGAGCTCTTTCGTTCTGGACCACCGCTTCAATCTCCAGAGGCACATATGGTAGCACCGGTTCTTTGTCTATCCGATACGCGGCTCTCAGATGGAAGTATAGAATTCGGAGTGCCGCGTTGTGTCTCTCTACATACCCCGATGGAGCATGCAGGCGGAAAGGATGTGTATAATCGTTTCCTGTTGCCCATGGCAAGCCCTGCAAGTTGTTGGGGTGTCCATTTTCATGATGTTCTTTTTATACCATCTCGTATTCAGTACTCCATCTTGACACGCCATCACAAATCCTTCTGTCTCTGACTTAAGGCTAGCTGACTTTAGAAAGGCGAAAGACAATTCTTCAGACAGGTCCTGGTCTTTTAAACTCCTGAAATATATGGAGTGCAAGGTCTTACTCATATGATGTTCGAGTAATGTATCTGACTGAGACTTTCTGATCAGTCTTGCTAGGCTTCTTTGGTCCGCTTGAGTGATCGGTGCTCCAGCGAGCTCAGGATTGATCGATACGCCGGTTATGCTGAGCTTACCCAGGGCCCTTTGTGCAGCTCGGAATAGGAAGGCTCCATGGTTCGCAGTTTCATGCTGAGCTACAAATTTCAGAAGCGGATCTTCACTTCTTACTGCCATTTCCAATGTTGGTTGATAGTTTGTTGATTATTATTATTATTATTTCGATTAGAAAAATTCAAGGAAATAAATTTCGCGAAAACAACACATTGTTGTAATATTATTTACAAAAAAACGGTAGATTTTGAAAGAAAAAGGAGGTAGACATTTGATTAACTAAATGATAGACTTCAATACTGAAATGAAAAAACACAAAAATATTTCTTCGTTTTGATGTTGGAAAAGTTGAAAAATTACCAAAAATGATGGGGAATATCCTTTTCATTCATTTAAATACTTATAAAATATTTTTTTTCTTATTTTATCTCTATACACTCATACATCCCTTCATCAACAGAAAAAAAGAAATAGTTTCTGATTCCCTTTTTTTCAGGGACGTAGACCCTGAAGGTGAATACAGACTATTCTGACGTGACGTGATTTCACATCACGGCAGGCACCGTCAGTGCTCCCACTAATATCAACGTGAACGCACAGAACGATGTGTTGCATTTTTATATGACGCACATTTTGAGTGATTTCGACGTGGACCCACATGTAACCACGTCACGTCAGAATAGTCTGTGTTCACCTTTAGTCACTCGGATCGTGTGATATGGTAGGCAGTTCCGCATTTGATACCCTCAAACTCAAGCTATGATGCCTATGTCTTTTGTACATATATTTCATTTTGTACGTATTTCCATAGATGCGTAGAATACCTGCCACCTGGTGTTGGCACTAATTAGATTTTGTTGAAGACTTTCTTGTCGATCGAAAATCTGAGAATTTGTCCTGCTTTTCATTTCTCCCGAAAGGGATCGCACTATTTTTCGTTGCCGCAGTAGCGCCACGACCGATAAATATTGTGGATTATTCCGGCACTAGGACAAAATCTACAATCTAGAGTGCCGTTTTGATCTACAAATTTTGGTCACGATTTTTAGTAAACGGTCGATACACGAGGTATCATAATAGGGGGATCTACCAGGATACATTAAAAGGCAGTTGATAGATCCAACTAAGCGGACCTGCTGGTCTTTTGAATTTATTCTACAGGGTGCTCCCAAATTGGAGGTAAAAACGACGAGGGCACATTCCTTGCATAATTTCAAGGAAAAAATTTGGGATCGCAAACGTTTCATTTTTCGTTTTAGGAATATTTGAACGAAAATTATGGAAACAGGTGGGTTGGGCGGTCTGGACATCAGTCATGGCTTGCCATAAAATCATGGGGAATTTATAAATGTTATACAGTGTGAAAAGAAAAACCTCGGCAAACTCTTTTTCATTTATTAAACAGAGGAAATTGAACAAAACAACCACAAATAATAATAGCTTGAACATTTGTTAATAATATATTCAAGCCGTTTCGAAGTGGCTTCCTTTGGCGGCGATACACCGCTTCAGACGCTTCTTGAAATTTTCGGCAATGGGCCGCAGCTCCTCGGGCGTTAATCGGTTCCATTCCCGACGCAGAGATTGCTTCAGCGACTACACATTTTTTAGCACAAGCCCTGTGCTCCAAAATCGACGACACACTGTAGTCCATTGGGTTGAGATCCGGTGAGTAGGGCGGCCATTCTGCAGATGAGATGAAACAAGTAAAATGGGTCTTACACCATTCTTGCGTCATTTTCGCTCTGTGAGCCGGAGCGGAGTCCTGTTGAAACTTGAAAGGTCCAATGCGTATCGCCGAAGTTCTGCTTGGCCCACGGAAGTACTACGGCCTCGAGGATATCGCAGCGGTAGACTTCTTTATTGATTTTGACCCCTTGATCCCTGAAAACTAAGGGAGTTTTACAACTGCCGCAAATTCCGCCCCAGACCATGACGGATTGCGGATTCGACGATGGCCGATATACCGGGAGCCTCTACAGACCAGACTCTTTCGTTTTGGTGCTTGCGGGATGGTTTTACGGTGAAAAGCTTCTCGTCTGTGAACATAATTCGCTCCCATTGATGACCGGCGGCGAGACGAAGGAGTTGGCGGCACCTTTGGAGTCGTACGCGCTTGTTTTCCTACGTGAGGAGTTGAACTTTTTGGAGCTTGTATGGCTTGAGGTTGACCTCCTTTTTGGCAATTTGACGGACTGATTCGCGGTTGATACCGGTCTCACAGGCTATTTTCCTCATGGAATTATGGAGACCCTCGGATTTCGATTGACTCGCTTCTTGACGATGTTGCGATTGCTAGGTGTATTGACAGTGCGTTTTCTACCACTTCCTGGACGACGACCATCATTGCCAAGCTCCTTGAAACGACGAATTGCATCGGACACGGTTTGTCGAGGCACATTGAGCAAACGAACAATTTCACATTGACGCCTACCTTGACGAAACAGCTCCAAAATCGCACTACGTTTGTTTGACATTCTAAAACTCTGTGGAATGAAATTATATCAAACTGAAAATTCACATATTAGTACATGAAAGTGTAGACAAACCAAGAGAATAAAAATTATTTGTCTGCGCTGAAATACTTTTGTTCCAGACCACAGCAAAATTTGTCCGAAGTTTTTCTTGTCACCTTTTAATATCTGAAGAAATAGATGGATGATGAATATTTGAAATTTACTTCCCTCCATACTGAATTGTCACGAACCTGGAAATACATAACTTAAAAAGATATAGAGACTCTGGAGACTCACGATTTATTATGATGTCAGATTCCGAATAATTTTCTTTGAACGGCATATTTTCCACGTCACGTGAAGCACCATGTATGATATGATATGATATGATATGATATATTGTTTATCCTGACTACTCCTAGGTCTCCTGAGGAGACCCCTCTGAAACTACAAGCTTCGAAGCTTGTAACTTGTGCCGAGTTCGGAGTAAGCAGTTGTGTTCTGTGTAGGCTTTGTTACTGTGTCCTTACGCCACCTTAGGCACAGCACTGTTAATTTTTGACCCAACAGTGAGAATGGTGGCCCCTACCGAGACTAGAAAATTTCTTTCCTAGCTCGGGATTGAACTCCGGACCCTTGGGTCCGAATTCCAACGCTCTACCACTGAGCCAAGGGCACTCATAAACTGTATAAACCTATACATTCTATATACACTACTGGAAAAAATCAAAGGTTCAAAAAAAAATTCCAAATTTTTCGGCAATTTTCAACATGCCGCAACTTTGAGAGGAATGGTCGTACAAGGAATTCAAAAAGAGGAAATTGTAGCTCTAAGTGTCTAGTTTTTGGATTAGAACTTCAAAAATTTTAAGTTTCAGTGGTTTTTGAGTAATGATAGAAAAATCAGCAACAAAAAAATTCTCAAAATTTTACCACTTTTTTTTTTCTTGTCTACGAGCGTGGTAATTTTATTTTTGCATAATCGTTATAATGATGGGATACTTTGTTAATTCAGCTTTAATTTATTTTTTTATTGATCTCAATACGTCCACTTCTCGCCGAGATATCGGTCTTCAAATGGAAAAAGATCCATTTGTCTTTGAAAACAGGGGTGGCAATACCCGTTATTAAATTAATAAAAATGTTATTTGCTGTTTTTTTATTTCTCTTTTTTTGAAATTTATGAACTATTTGCAATTAAAATGTGGAAAAGCTCGAGAAAATTCTTTTTTGCCTTTTTTAAAGATTACGAGCTTCTCAGAGCAAAAAACGTGATCCTTATTTTTTTTCAAAAATTCAATCGGGTCAAACAAAAAAACGGCTCGCTGAATTGAGTTGGCTCTTCGTAAGGTTTTTATCAACATATTGAACTGTGAAAGTCACACTTTAACATTATTGGTTTCCTCAACATTTTCGATCCAGCGGTAGATTTTCCAAGAAACCACCAAAAGCCCTTTTTTTGTTAAATTTTCATATTGATGCGACATTAAGAAAAAAAAAATTCTATGAATAAGCAATGGTTGTTCATTAATGGGAGTTCATATAAGGTCTTGAAACCCCCATTCAATTTTCTGTGCGATCATTGGTTGCTGAGAAATCGATAATCAAAGACAAATGGATCCTTTTCCATTTGAAGACCGATATCTCGGCGAGAAGTGGACGTATTGAGGTCAATAAAAAAATAAATTGAAGCTGAATTAACAAAGTATCCCATCATCATAACGATTATGCAAAAATAAAATTACCACGCTCGAAGACAAGAAAAAAAAAAGTGGTAAAATTTTGAGAATTTTTTTGTTGCTGATTTTTCTATCATTATTCGAAAACCACTAAAACTTAAAATTTTTGAAGTTTTAATCCAAAAACTAGACACTTGGAGCTACAATTTCCTTTTTTTGAATTCCTTGTACGACCATTCCTCTCAAAGTTGCGGCATGTTGAAAATTGCCGAAAAATTTGGAATTTTTTTTTGTTCCTTTAATTTTTTCCAGTAGTGTATATAAGTGTGAAAAAGTGTAGTCGATATGATTATAAAGTTCCGAGCGGTACTACATATTATATGATATGTTTGGAAAGAAGAATTCTCAATGTTTTAATTCATAATGAAACCTCCAGAGAATTATTTTTACGCGCCTTTCATTATTTCGCTTCATTATCAGACTAAAGGAGGTTTTTTCTGAAATTAATTGTTTCTCTTTTCACAGCTTCCTCCTGGAATGGATTGCAATGGAAAGAATGAGAGATTTGGGATATCCAAGATATGTGATGAACAACGCCGAACTGACGCCAGAATAAATATTTTCATCTCTTTTGAATTCTGATTCATATTGTTTTGAATGTTGTACCCTTTACTTATGTACATTGAAGATGAATGTAAATTGGATTAACGATATATTGAGAATAAAATTATTATATTAGATAAAGCAGATGCATTTCAATTTTGTAATTTTTCCTGTAGAAACATATCCATTCAACATAACAACTGTGAAATCACTGGCGGATACAGGGGGAGGGGCATGCAACCCCCCCCCCCCCCCCCTTGGACCTCGAAATTGACAAAAATTTCTTTATTAGTAGTCCTATAACGTTGGTAAAAAATTTCTATCTATTGATGGCCTCCCCTGAAAAAACTGTCTGGATCCGCCAGTGTGTGAAATGTGCAGACAAACAGAGAAACAAGATTATGAAAAACAACGGCCTTGAGAAAAATTATCGTGAGATAAACAATTAAATATCTAGTCAGCTTAGGTATTTAAGGTGTCTTAACCATTCTTCAAGGCACTGGCAATAGCTGCATTTACCAGGTCTATTTAAAATTTTGATTTTTCTTCTTTGAATTATGTAGTTGTTTGGCAAGGTCTGAGAATAAATTTTCGGTTATATTCGATTTGATCTGGGCTTGATTCAATTTGTTTAGGATTTTAAGGACCTCAAATATTCTTTGTATTTAGTATTAATCCATCTTCTGAAATGTGATAACCTAAATAGGTAATTTCTCAACATAATAATTCACATTTATCCGGTTGTACTTGTAATTTCTGAGCTTATAGTTGACGAAAAACATCTTCTAATCTGACAAAACGATGTTCATTAATTTTGCCAATCGACTTAAGCTATTTTTGAATGCGATAGTCATTCGATTCAATTTATACAGGGTGTTTGGTAATTCGACGTGAACCTTGGAAAGGGATACACTAGACGTCATTTGCAGTGAATTGCGTCGAGTAAAGCATGGTCCGAAAATGTATGGTTACGAAGATATGGCGATTTTTCAAGTTTTTCGAAATTTTTTGCTTCGTTATCGAAAATAATTAATTTTGTGAAAACCACTCGACTCTAAATATTCAATGAATATTTTTTTCAAAGCTGAGGAGATGGTCCTCATTTCTTGCGAAAAAGTATTCACTAAAAATTCAGATAACCCGAGGGTCATAAATGGCTGCACCTGTTTTCCTCATAAAATCTTGACAAAACAATTGAGAATTACCCGAAAAAAGTATTATGAATTTGGTGTACAAATGTAAGGAAAAACTTCCCCCTGTTTCATCAGCTTTCCAAAAAGGTACATATGTCAATAATTCCTTCATGCAATCTAAAAATATGGCCGGAAAACCAAGCAGACAACAGACTTTTTTGAGACATTTAGTGATCGGACCATGGCCCGCTTACGGCTTACGAATCACGTCGAGTGAAATAAAGGATAATAGGATACCTGAATGACTCGAAAAAGTCTGTTGTCTGCTTGGTTTTCCGGCCATATTTTTAGATTGCATGAAGGAATTATTGACTATGTACCTCCTTGGAAAGCTGATGAAACAGGGAAGTTTTTCCTTACATTTGTACACCAAGTTCATGATAATTTTTTCGAGTATTTCTCAATTGTTTTATCAAGATTTTATGTGGAAAACAGGTGCAGCCATTTATGATCCTGTATATCTCGGGTTATCTGAATTTTTTGTGAATACTTTTTCGCAAGAAATGAGGACCATCTCCTCAGCTTTCAAAAAAATATTCATTGAATATTTGGAGTCGAGTAGTTTTCACAAAATTAACTATTTTCGATAACGAAGCAAAAAATTTCGAAAAAGTTGAAAAATCGCCATATCTTCGTAACCATACATTTTCGGACCATGCTGTACTCGACGCAATTCACTGCAAATGACGTCTAGTGTATCACTTTCCAAGGTTCCAGTCGAATTACCAAACACCCTGTAGAGTTTTGAAGGGGTATCAAAAACTGTTTGAAAAAAATTTGCATCGCCTAATCGATCAGGAGGTGGCTATCTATCACCGACGGTTATTTTAATGAATTTTCCAAAGTCGCAAACACTTGTCTCCATTTTCGTTTTCCTGTTGGGACTGTTTTTTCAGGTACTAAAAAATCCATGGAGAATTTGGAGGAGGAATTATATCTTGATCACATACGGTGTATGATCGTCCCTCACTGGAGATGGCACGTGTCCAGTCCAGCGATGGATCACCAAAAACAACAGCTGCTGTCCTCTCAGGTCTTCGGGTATAGTCTAGGCAACGTTCGGTGGGTTTACACAGTTTAAGCTACAAAACATCGTCTCTTACCTCGATCCCAGGAATGGATCATCTAAAAGTTTCTTCTGAACTTTGAAACTGCAAGATTCAAATGTTACCTGGATCCCAGTTAGAACCAACAGCACCTCCTCACCGGTTTCTTACAGGACATGTACACATGTTTACACGGACAGTAGATGCCATTCTTCAAACACCATAATTCTGGAACGGATAAACCTAGGAACTTGAAGTTTTCAGCGTAGGTGCTGATCTCGGAGGATGCATTTAAGTTCGTTCAATGTGGTGTATTTTTAATTCAAGTTGCATTTCAAAATGGTTTTACTTCGAGAACTGAAATTTTGTGGTTGAACTCAGAAAGGATTGGAGTTCTTAATGAAATAATTTAATTCATTTTCAATTAGAAAATTATTTTTTTTTCTTTCAAAAATATAAGAAAATGAGCCAACTCATGCTTCTGTTTTATTTCAAACGAAAGACCCATGAATATAGTTCAACTTCCGATAAAAAATTAATATACAGATAATTTCGCTCAGAAATACAACTTGAAATACGGAATCGGCAGAGAATGGCCAAATTCAAATATATGGCGAGAAAAAGTTCCTGTTTTACCCACATATTCACTAATTTCATAGTTCAGCGATTTTCGGACAGAGAGCGCCATTGTACATTTCATTCATGATTAGAGAGATATTCATAGAACTTATAGTGATAATGTAAGTTCTATGGAGATATTCCATAAAATGCATGGTGGCGCCTCTATCGGATTAGTTTTCCTACTCGCTCTGAACGGCGAACTTAATGGGTAAAATTACAACTCAAGTAATGCACACTGATTCCAGATGAAAAAGTCGGGGATTCGGAAGATCAAATACGGCTCTGCCAACCAATTCCATGAAGGGAATATCCCGCGTAGCTACCGGGTGCATGTCTTACCAGAAATAATGCTATGTAGCAGACGAGGAAGGGTGAAGTCGGAAGTGCAAGTTTCTAGCGCTTTCAAATATACTGGAACGGGGGTTGAAACGTAGGGCTAACAACTCGACATTTGTGAAAAATTGGCGCTGAAAGTTTCGACGAATCGCCTCGGAAAATGAATGGATCTAACAGTTATCGACAACAGCTATGAAAAAGTATTATGAAACTGGCTATATGGAACGAACAGGGACTTGGAACTAGAAGCAGGTATTTCGGGAAATACAGACAACAAGAGTTGATATCTGTGTACTCACCAAAATGAAGAAGAAATAGATGGGAAATGAGATAGTGGGAGATTATGTCCATATTTATAGCGGGGTCCCAGAAGATGCTAGAGCGAAAAGAGGGTTGTCATTTGCAATACACAAAAAGCTTAGACAAAATATCAGAAGCTGGTAAGCAGATGATAGAACTAGAGATATTCACATTGCGATAATGGGGGTCTATGCTCCTAGTGAAGACTCAGAAAGGTCAACAAAGGACCATTTCTATAACCAGCTATCCGACACCATATCAGACATCAAGATCAACAAAGAGATATCCATACTAGGAGACCTAAGCATCACCAACTAAAGGCATCACAAACTATGGAGAGTAAGAACGAAACCTGCAAGAAAAGATGCGAGGGGATATACACCAGTGCATGGGTGGAACAAGAGTAGATGAGGCATGGAAACGGAAAGCAATTAAGAACCTAAGAAGAAACAACAAAGAAAGCGCTGGGATAAATTTGATTAATATGAAAGAATGGGACGACTATTAAAGGGCGTTACTCACAGAAAACAGGATAAAGTTTGAGTTCAATTCGGAGAATAACGGTCTACAAGCAACAAGCTTGAGAAAGTTGTCATAGAATTTTTGAGCATTTATCAATGTCCGAGGGTTATTCGGATAGAAAATTTTTTGCTAATTATAGAAAAAATACAGAGCTAAAACAATTTATTTAAAGGTGCAATTAACAAAGGAACAATTAGAATAGTTAAATGAAGATCCAGACGTGTTAGTTTCTATAACTGATGAAGATGTATTTCCACTACGCATGCTGTTAATAATTTGATTATGATGTTCTTCGTCAATATTCAAGTAGGGTTTTATTGAGTTGGCATTGTTGTGACCCGTAATTTTTATAAGCTGTTGTTCTTGTACACCACTTTTGGCCAATCGACTAACCGCGGTCGATCTATTGGAATGATTAGTAATTTTTTTTTCCTTTGTAGTCAATCCAATCGCTTCGGCAGACGATCTTGTCCAATTTTGAATCGTATTTCTTCCAATGGGCATATTATCATACCAGTGATCATTTTCGGATTTCCATTGATGATTTGGTCTGACGAATAATCTGTTGGTTTTAATATTTGGGCCCCTTTTCGACATCAATTTTTTGAATAATCGGACAGGACAAACGTTGCTGTCATCGTTTTCTATTAAAAACTTGCTTCCAGTACACATTCTTGAACCACCCTGGCAAGTCTTGCTGAATACAGGGTTATATTCCACTCGGTTGGTTACAGAACCATCGTTGTTTGATTCGATACAAAAAAATTCAGTCAAGCAAGCAGCAGCTTCCCCACCTCGCCAAGCTAATTCTACCGCGGCTATGTGATAGAATTTCCGTTGCAGCCCTTCAGGAGTATTTTCATTCCATAAATTCACCATTTTTGTTATTTCCACAGAACTTAATGCTGCCGAACTTTGCTTCCTTTTACTTGGGTCTGATTGCAGTTTTCGTCGTGTAGAATCACGGGCAGCTCGCGCTTGTTGAAATACAACACTTTTGAATGGGTCAATAATAACTTTCATTTCTTTATAATATTTTTCTTGTAACAGCTTACTTGTTATATTCCACATGTTTTGACCGTACTTTCTTTGAACTCTTTACCATCTTTTCTCCTCATGTTCACAGCCCAATCCTTTAAAATCAACGCCAATTCTTCCGCCGTCCGATTTCCATCTAATTGATACTTTCTATCGTTGCAAAAGTCTATAAATGCTTTCCATACAAATTTCTTACTGTAAACGGTGTTTTTTGGTATGTTCGATTCTATAATTTCATTAATATTATCGTCAGTATTGCAACCAAATCGTGACATTTCGAAATATTAAATATTTGAAACTTCAAAATCGAAATGAATCAATATGTGTCCATAGCAACGTGAAAACAGCCCATGGTCTGTTATCGATGTAATGTTGACATGATTGGGTGAAATTGTTCATCTGATATCAAATGAGGAAATTAAATTGGTTGTCGGAACTGTCAAAAAATTTTCGTCAAAAAAAAATTGTTTTTTTCACATGAAAAAATTGGGTTGAATTTAAAAGTTTTGAAAATTTTCTATATTGAGAAAAATTTCCTTTCGGATAGGTGCCCAAATAATGCAAGAAATGAAGGAAGTACTTGTTCACGCCAAGTGAACGATTCAGATAAACTTTTCTGAATTTTTCATTTTTATTCCCTTCAAAATTAATTTAATTTCTCCGTACTTGGGGAAATCCCATATGTAGTGTAGGCGCCAGAAGAGTCAGATGTGGAGCGCATATGTCGCATGTTTTCATTTCATTTTTCACTCAGTTCATTGATTGCCTTAATCGTGAATATATCTGCTACCGCTAATTTAAATTTCTTCTGTTTCCTTTCGTGAATTTAGAAAAGTTCAGTTTTTCTTGTGTTTCTAGTGATTTCGATTCATTCGAATTACTTCATTTAAGAACATTCGTTTGTGCGAATTTAGTTCGACAAAGACTGTTACCAGTGGCGTGGTTACTATTCTGCCACAAGGATAAGTGTTCCTACTTTGACATTTTTAGCAACGGATTTTCAAGTCATCAGCTTCATTTCATGTTCGTTTGTCGAGCTCGATCACTCTGTTCATGGAAATAGGAGTAACCGACGAGATCTGGTTGGCCGTTTTGCTGAAATAGGTGAGACCTTGCAATTGTTAATTTGGGTGCATTTATCCTTTCATTTGTGTTGGGTTTCAATAAAACCTTATAAATATATACAGTCCATTAGCTCTCTTATTTTTTCATTCAGAAATTTGGTAAATTTCTCATTCAGTAAAATTGAACCGCACTTCAGTTGGTTAACTGAAATTCTACCCAACAATACTGGAAAAACTCCGAGAAAGTGTGAAATCGCAGAGAACTTTCTGAAATTCCAAGAGAATAGTGTGCCCCTTGTAATATAGATGTCGTTTCTTTCATTTGTGAGTTTTCATTCACAGTTTTTATTTGTAATGCAAGATCAGTGAATTCTATGTCTCTATACTATGTATAGAGTTCACTGTGGAAGATGGACGCTTTTACAGCCTTCACACTCAGGTCCCCGTAATCACAAACCTCTGGACCGGTTTGGTTGGGTGCGATTTCATTGGTATTTGTGAGCAAGAACGAAATATTTTTCTGTTGAATTCCACATAATGGTGCTAGATATATTTCTTATTTATTCTTGAACATGCGAATTTTAGCATTTATTCGTTTAGACATCGTTTATATTCGAATAGGTGAGTTTCATGAGAAAATATTCAGTGATGACTGAGTACGATAAAATTTGGTCTTTATTATCAAAAATACCTTCTACAGAATGTCCCAAATTCGTTTCTGGAGAATCGAACCCCGCACTTTCCTTATGGAAAATGGCGTTCCGTCAAATTTTCTAAAATTTTGGTATAATGTAGTAGTACTCGACCTACTGTCCTACTGATCAAAAGTGTCCATAGCACCAACTCAATCCTATGACTAGTTTTTGAGATACAGGGCGTTGAAGTTGAGAATTACCCACTTTCACTACCCTCGTATCTCAGATCAGAATCGAATGAACTCCAATTTTTCTCAAGGAACATTTCATTCCATCCCACAAAGAGGAATATGACCGAATTAAAATCGTTACGAATACAGGGTTATCCATAATTGAATGCATGCCCGATTTAGAAAGTATGAAATAGTCAATTCCAGAGCGAGAAAGTTCGCAAAATGAACTATTTCACTAGATATGTTGTTGTTAAATAATACTGGGTGATCCATTAATATAGAAACTATTCACAATGAGGGTTAAGTGGACACCCTGTATTTTAAACACTATTTCGAACATATTTCGAAGTAAACGTCACGCATCGCTAAAATGCCACAATTTCAGAACGGTGACGTCATCATAGAAATGTCAATTCAATTTATAAATTTGAAAGATAGAACCACGATACACGCACATAATTATGATAATATTTATAATTTTAGGTGTGTTTATTTGTATATTTTTTCTCCTTAGGATAAATCTTGTATTTTCAAATTAGATTCCAATCAGTTTATAAATGATTCAAATGTTCTCGTCCTGATTAACAAGTTGTTGAAAAAAATATATGCAATACTCATATTGGTTGAATCAAGAGGAAGAAGCCGTAATATCAATTTTAAAAATTTGAACATCAATACTAAATGATATTTCAGAATTCCCAAATAAGGGTATGCTCTACTCTTACTTCACAGGTTACAATGCATTCTAAGAACAAAGTTGTCATATTTAAATAATAGGCAAAATAAAAACGGTGAAAACAAAATTAATCCAACAAACATAACCTATATCAAAGAGTAAATACTCCACATAATTCTATACCTATAATTTGAGCGTAGTGGATAATAAGTATACAAAAGTGTGGCAATCGTTACCCTTAAATACAGGGTCAGTTATCGCTATACGCATGCCTAGGGAGAAAAGAAGGGACATGTAATCCTGTATCCATGGATACCGTATGTGACTCAATACAAACAGAGACAAATAACAAAACTGCATCCGCTGATTGCCACGATGTCCCTATTTTCCCACTCTCCGTTATCGCACATGCTCAACAGTCTCACTGACCCTAGTCAGAGCCTTCTAGATGTTTCACTTTAAATTTCAAGGATCAAATTATAGGTATAGAATTATGTGAAATACTCTTTGTATCACATAATTCTATACCTATATTTTAAAATTAATAGTGAAGCATTTAGAGGGCTCTGCGCCTAGGGTCAGCGAAAAAAAGTGACCTTCTAAAATTTGTTCATATTCGGCTTAGTTGTACTTCTACTAGGTATGAATATGGACACACAATATTTTTTTCGTATGATGTTTATTTGTCTAGTTATTGGCTTCTGATGAACTGTCATTATGAAAATTCGAATTTCAAGGTGAATTTTTTTCGGAGTGAAAATTTTTTTTTCAAAATATCAAAAATTGTGATTCAAATAGAAAATTAGCTGATCTTCTCGAATACAAGATGAAATTGAACTTTCAATTTTTTTTTAATATGAATTACCGGAAATAAACTTTTCAAATCAGGATTTTGGTAAATTATTTCAAAATATAGCCTAGAGTATATTAATAATATGTACACCCGAAGTTTCAAAATGGGATCTGCAATAGTTTAGGAGATAAATGAATCAAAGTCCTACATACGTGTCGCACAGAGCGTCGTACTCTAGCTCCATTATGTCGACTAGTTTCTCCGAAAAAAAAAAACATCTTAATAATAAGAGTGCTGTGCTACCATAAAAATAACATAATGGGATAATTGTAACAAAGTTGGTGGGTTCCAATTTCATTTGAAAACTTTAAAAATCTACGCTACAACTGGTTCTTTTTACCCAAAGGCCTTCGGTTGTTGGAATAAAGGCGTGGAACTTTTTTGTTCCAGGAATTGTGATTGTTGAATCAAACCGAGGCTGCAAAAAAATTCTTTGACGTTGGATATTTTCTTTGGAGCGGTAGTAAATGCCCATTCGTATATAATCGCATTGGTGTAATGATTGCGTTACTTGCAGGCAACTGTAGGCTTGCACGCGTTGCTGAATGTTTGAGGTTTCCTCCAACTCCAAGCCCATCACACGGTCCTTTTTCGTGAGACGTTGCGTGAAAATGTATCTCTGCATCCACATTGAAATCTTCTTCGTAAAAAAATAGATTCACAAAGTTAAATCTATTTTTGAAATGTTGCGAGGCCCCGTCAGTTCCATATATTATTTTAGACACATTGATTGCTTTTCCTGAAAGATGCTCGTGTAGTATTTCTTGAAAAGCGTAGAAGGTGGCTGTATCATGCTTCAAGTCATCTGAAATCATAACAATGCTGCCATGTTTTATTTCATTTCCATCTCTATAATAAAAAAACCGATGTCAGAAGTGTTGCCTGGTCATTATTCCAATGAAAAGATTGAACAGCATCTTGTACAACTATAATTTTCGGCAAAATCACATTGGACGAGGATTTCACCTTCAACGATAGTCTCCTTGAGAGTTTTGAAATACAATGCCTGTACCTCTGCAATATAGGCATGAGGTTTCAATTTATCCAAACCGTCACACAAAAGCTATCCACAAAATCATCAGAAGAGAGCATCAGTAGGGTAGATATTGTGAAGCGATCCGTGCCAACCTATTTCTCAAACTGCACGTCCGTCACTTGATTTTTATCAAATACTAGCTGGCCCGGCGAACTTTGTTCCGCCCTAATGATACTTACGGTGGATTTCACGAATCCACTCTGATTTTGGAACTGTCAAATGTTTCCATGGATATGAGCTATCACACAGAACAGATACACAAAAATAATATGTCATAATATGTCAATCACTAATAATGGCAATTTTGGATTCAGTTATTTCCGCAAATATATTTATTACCCAAACAGAAATTCAAAAACGTTTCAAGAATTATGAAGAAAGATGAGAACGGACAATTCACGATTGAAACTGATCGCCAAAATCCAAAATCCGATTTACTTGAAATTTCGATAAAAATTCACTGCGATGTTCAACCGCTTTTTGATCTGTTAATAGCCTTTCATGGTACTATAAGCCCTATATAAATTACGCGGTAATTGATGTCATATGTTCTTTTTTCGACCATTTCAAACCACGACGACCGAAATGCTCGAAAAAAGAACAGATGACATCAATCGATGGCCGCGAAAGCCTCAACAAATTCATCGTCATTTAATTGTGATAATGCCAAATATAGTACCGTCACGATTACGTTATTTGGAATAAATAAAACTATAAAAATAACTAATAATCATCAGTGATAATGTGTGAATAGCGCCATCTGAAGTGATAAGAACGAAACTTTTCTCATATCTCAACGAAATCTAATCATTTTAGACATCTGTACTCCTACGCTAAGACATTTTGCTTTTGCCTAACAGCGCAGAGTTGTAGGCAACTCAGATAACACAGTATTACAGTGACTATAGAGGGAATATAGTCACTGTACACACTATTTGTTTATATCGCCATCTAACGCGGAGAATATCAAATGAAGTACCAACGAATAAGCGGTAGCGTAACTGTAACTGTAGCGACATCTAGTGGCCTTACTCAAAAGGAGGAAAAGCATTTCCTGTATAAGTAAAATTTTCATCGATTTTTTTCAAAGTTTTATTGTATTTTATAATAACCAGACCGTAGACGAATCCATATATGAAGTTTCATAACAAACAGTCCATCCGATCTCGAGTTATAAATGGTGTAACCAACATCTTTCTTTTATATATATATATATATAGATATATAGATTAATTTCAAATATTCACGAATTGCTTTTAAGCCAGGACAAGATTTGCAACATTCATTTGACGGTGACTTTGTAGTCATCAAATGACATGTCGGTGTTGGATTGAGACACATCATCTTATTGCAAGGCAATCTTTATAAGACAAAAGTGGTATGGCAGTTCCAGCAGTAAAATTGACAATATCTCCTCCATTCAACATCAGCTTCACATTTTGTACAAATACATACCATATGTGTTCCAGAGTCGCCAGCGAGAATACATTGCTTGGGTCTTAGAGTGAAAAACTTTGTCAAGCCTACCCGAACGTCTTGGATCTTCTGATAAAGTTCATCAATGTTGCACATCAGAAGTTGTTTCTGTAGATGACTTCTTCGGCCATCATCTGATTTAACAGATATAAAATCTTTTTTACCAGGCAATATTCGACTGATATCTTCTCGCCTCTCGGAGATAAAAATTTTTAACCAAGTTTTCAGTCTCAACTGGTAGTTTACGACCACCACGTGGGTTTGGAGATGACAATACACCGGAACGATCTACAAGTCATTTTGCTTTTTTGGCTTGCCTTCTGGATGCCCCAAATTCTTCCGCAAGTTTATTTTCACTCCATGACTTAGGCGCAATAGTCAATATCATAGTCTTCATAGAAGTCGAAGTAGACGGATCATTGAATTTTTCTTTCAGTGGCTCTAAAATTTCTTGATTTTTTAGTATTATTTCAGTTTGGGTCGTATTATGTTTGAACTTATCTTCAGGAATGAACGGTATATCTTGGGAGTTTTGGGAAGGTTCACTCGATGCATGTTTGACTGCACTTCACAAGGTCTTTATCCGTTAATAGTGTTAATGGAGATGTTTCATTATTTGAGAGTTTTTTCCTACAAGAGGCACATACATAAATATCGAGTGGAAATCTCCACTTTTGAGCCAAATGTTCTGATATTTTTCTTAAATTTTTGAACTTTCGATGAAGTACCAAGCGAAATGGATTGAAACATCGACCGCCGTAAGGAGCCATTATTATCTTCAAATGTGCACAAGGAACTGAAACGTTGAAACAGAACTGAAAAACGTCGAAACAGAACTGAAAAACTTCAAAAACGAAATGGCGTCATATGCGCGTCATACTTCTATCAAAGCATTGAGTATATATTTATACTCAATGATCAAATATAAATCTTTTTTCTGCAACCGTCCGGGAAGTACCCACTTCCCGGACGCTTTTTCTTTGAGAAAGTAGCATTTCCCGGCCTAGGCCGGAAAGTACGTACTTCCCGGCCTAGGCCGGAAAAACACGTCGTTGTTGTCATTGTTATGATCATCACAATAGCAACGAAATAACGGATGACAGTTCTGTTCTGTGTTCTGTTTAATTCAAATATGAATCAAAATCAATAAAGAGATGTGTCATCTCATTTATTTGTAATTCTTCACGGTTGCCGAAAAAATATTGTACGCAACACGCCCGGAAATAGTTTTTTTGGACTCACAGACTTCCAGGACTCGCCTCCGGCTCGTCCTAGAATCTTGTCTATTCGTCCAAAAAAACCCTATTTTCCGGACTTGTTACGTAAATTACTATTTCAGTCAACTATTTTTCAATAAGTAATGATTTAATTTGTATAATAAAGAAGCCACAACATTGTGAGAGCTTTAAATACGCTCAAATACGATATAGTAAATATAAATATTGCAACGTTCAAGTGTGATATCGCGAAAACCAGTCGAAATAATTGAGCTGGAGCACGACGCTCTGTGCGACACGTATATATAATAATAATAATAATAATCAGGGGCTCTGGATGGTTTTCTGGAGTACGGGCTTAGCACACCCGAGGTACCCTAGCTCCTGGCAGTAGATATAAAATGCACTAGCAATGGAATGTACAATTTACGGAGCAAACGGGTGAATCGGCATTGTACCACCAGAACCTCCTGTCGCGTTCAAGATTTAGGAAGAGGGTCTTGTTCGAAAAATGAGTCACAGTCTCCCTCGGATAACGACGGAAGCAGCGTGATACCGAGTAGGGCTACTGCAACACCCCACCAAGAGGAAACTGCTATCAACAGGCCTCAACCCACTCTTGATGCTATGCCCGCGACCACGAGAGCTGGACTCCCTAGGAAACGCATGAAGTGGACCCAAGAAATGAACTCCTTCATTATGCGCTCCTACTACAAGATCACACACTTGGAATCGAACATGACACAATACCGATATGGATTGCATCAAGAATTCATAGAAAGATATCCAGAACTCCACCACATTTCTGAACAAAGGATATCAGATCAACGACGAACTATTGTGAAAAACAACCTACTCTCTACGGACACATTGAGGAGTAGGGGGAGATCGTTACCCTTCGTACGCGGGGCACATTCATAATTCATACAGTCGAAATAAAACTTGAACGAAACGACGTACGGCCTTGCTTTTGTATGTGTGCTTGAGTGGAGGTACCAACTTTACGTCAACGTACTATCGCGCCATTCGCACTGTTGAGAGCGAAGTTTCAGGCACGAACGTGTTTTCGCGCTCCCTAAGTAATTTTTTGATCAATGTTTCTGTCAATTGTTACCGTAGATAAGATAGGTTCTCGTGTAGAGAATTCTATCAGTAACTAGCAAAATATACTTAAGATACGTTTTCAATAATAAATTTATGACGTTTTCCTATCAATATTGAAAGAGGATATATTTTGCTGTTATTTGGTAAGTGGGGTACTTTCGTACAGAACTAGATGGGGCACATTTCGACGCGTAAGAATGTGCCCCAACTAGGAACGATTTAGTGTGTTAGTGTACTAATTGCTAATTTTTGCATTAACTTCTTTCTTGGAGGTTCCGCCGTTTCGCGAGAACAAACTATTAACTCACCATTGATAACTTATGATGAACTACGAAGGTTTAATTTAGATCCTTTGAATAATTCACCAATCCATCAAATAATAGTAGCTCCTTTGAAGACAGTTTTGACACTACAGGCAATTCGACCCTATCCGACTGTTGTGAGAAGTAATAAAACAAACAAAGGACGACGACCAGGAAAATCACGTATTTATACTGACTGTATGTAGGTGCCCCGTTGTTGGGGTAGGTTCGTACATATTCCAGATTTGGTTTCAAATCATAATTATGGTTGAAACATCAGATGAAATCATCTGTAATTTTTTCATATGAATCTCAGATAGTTAGACTATACATTCAAGCTGTCAGGTAATTGATTAATGAAAAAACAAAAAATAAAAAAAATTAAATGTTGAAACCGTACGAAGGGTCCCCACCTTCCCCTATACGAGATGAAGTCCTCGTGGAACTGAGCAACGACACTGGAGCTAACATCGAAACACATCCAGAACAAAACCAGAATGAGATCCAGAATATGGAATCTAATGATAATGGGGAAGTACCCCCTGATTCAAGTGGACCAGGGGAATATGCGCACTCTGCAAGATCACTACTCAACACAGCCATGGTTGAGTTCCAGGGAGCCAATCCAACAAAACGCCCAAAGCTGCCTAAATTAAAAACTAACAAGAGCACCAATATTATTCTGGCCAGTGTAAATGCAGCCTTCGATGGCCACGTTGAGGACTTCAACAGCCTGGAAGGAATACACACTCTCGTGTATTGTGGAGCCGTAGCAACCCTTCGACTACACAAACAACAAGTCCGCACCCCCGAATATCACACACGGGAAAAAACCATAAAGAAACCACCATGGCAAACCCGATTGGAGAAAGACATCGACAAAATCAGAAAGGAAATAGGCCGACTTACTGAGTTCCTGCGAAATGAATCCCCGTCACGACGCCTGAAATCGTTTGTTAGAAAAATCCTGAAGAAGATTGATAACACCATGAACAAATCTGAAAGCAAACATCACATCATCATATACAGGGTGAGTCTTTGACTTGTCCATATATTCTAACTGTAGATTCTTGAGGCCAAAGGAAACCTTTTTTTCATTTTCCATTTTTCCGAATTCGGCTCTGTTAAAAAGATATAGCCATTTGAAAAAAAAAATTCGGCTGAGTCCGTGTCTGGAAACATTCTCTGGAACCAATGCAAAGTTCATATTTCCCGATTAAAATTAAGTTGATATATTTGGGGAAACTCAAGTACTAACCTTATTTGAATAAGAATGTTAAAAACACGATATTTCTTAACAAAATCACTTTATTATATCGGCAATTGAAAAGCCATATTTCTCCAATCAGAATAAGTTCATTCTTCGATTTTCTTGAAGATTAGTTTGTAAACACTAAAAACTTGTTCATATCCTCCTCGATATCCCAAAATTATCTTGTAAATTGTGGTTTTCAATTCAATTTATAATTTCGATCAAGCTTTAACCTATTAAAACAATGTCAATAAAATCTTCCGGATATCACTGAAGTGAAACAGTCACAGAACTTGGATTTTGTTGCCAGTTTCAGCAATATTCCTGAAACTAAGGAAATTGATTTTTCTGATTACATTACTGAATAAATATCTATGAATTTGACCATAGATCCTGTAGTGTTAATCGGGCGTGATTAAAATAATACTACCGTTCTATTCTATCTTTCTAATCTTCCAAAAATAATCTCGTGATACACACTTTATTAGGATTCAGGATACCTTCCTTCATCAAACTTTTCATCTCCTAACTTAATCCACCTAACCTCTCTTTTCCCAACCACAGAACATAATACATAAAACATAATTCACAGAACATATCATTCGGTACTAGGACCGACGCCCTCTGGTGTTCATATCAACAACCCACATGAGATACACTATTCTCACTTGTTCACCCATTAAATGCCTAAGATAATAAAATTCCTCATATTTACTACAATCCAGCAACCTGTCAGAAACGTTTGGAGGTTGAAAAATGAAAATGGTGGAAAAAACACGTGGTTTGGATTGTCTAGGGCATTTTCAAAGAGGAACGCCTAGACGCCATTAACGAAAAGTAAAGAATACTAAATTGCCCTTGCGTTAGTTCATTCGTTAACGATAGGGCACGCGACGTAATGCTTCCTTGGCGAAACAAAGGAGAGGCTACGATATAAAATGCCAAATTAGGTAACCATAGATACATAATGACATGTGAACGACGCATGCGTATAGCGCATATTCTATGGCTTCGTTGAGTCATCATTTCCCGCGAAAATTGGCTATCAACAATGAACATGAACTCATGAACTGATTCGGTCAGTTAATTGACTATTAATTTGGGTGGAGTATGTATTACACGATACGATTTTTAACTTTTTTTTAATTTGGCACGAACTTAAGATAACATCTGTAGGCTGTTTTGAAGTGCATTATTTCTAGTGACGTTTTGTGTGAAATGGCTGAAAAATTCAGCCTAGTTGGTTCTAGTTTTACTGTTCCAGTTAGGATTTTTGCGAATTATGGCAGAGGATATTATTCAGACAGAAACATCTCTATCATATAGAGATTTAAGTAGTTTTCAGGTCAGTCATTTCCAAATGAAAATTCGACAAACATTCCGGCAACATTGTTAACATTTAATTCGATTACAGAATATTAATACATCTCCGATTCGGTGATCTTTAGAATGCAGTGGGGTAGTCAGATAATTCTCGAGATTGATGATTTTCTCGTCAAATTTAATGGGATTTAATTAGGAATAACTTGAAAACGACGCGTTTTATTGAAAAAACTTATGAATAACTTTATTTTCTAAACCTATTGCTTTTTTCGAAAATAGGAACCATTCTTCTTTTTCGCGTGGTTTTATAGTATTTTTGTGTGGATTTATAAGTTGGCTACGCTGTAACTTCCATACCGGGAGGAATATTGAATAAGTTTTGATTTAAGAATATGCACCATGAATAGAGTAAAAACTTAACCAAAATTCAGTTCATTCGAAATAACGGTTCCGAAGATATGAACAGAAAAATGTTTTTTTCATGGATTTTTGACACCCTGTATCTTTTAAACGGAACCGAATTTTGAAAAATGGTATAGGAAAAAAGTGTTTCGTTTGATGAGAGGAATCTACAGTCAAAATATATGTACAAGTCAAAGACTCACCCTGTATGTGGATACTCTGAAACAGAAAGCGAAAAGACTATCCAGATATTTGAAATGCACTCAACGGAAACAGCAGAACCAATTGTTCCACAATAACGAGGCAAACTTCTACAATCACATCACCAAAAGCTCAAACAAAGTCACCAGAGCTATGCCAGAAGCCCAATCATTAAAAAATTATTGGGGTTCTCTATGGTCGATGCCTAAGGAACATAATGAGAATGCTGATTGGATCAGGAGGGAGAAAAATCGAACGAACATACCACAAATGAACTTCGAAGAAATATCAGTGGATGAAGTGGTGACAGCACTGAAGGAAGCAAGCAATTGGAAGGCTCCAGGAGTCGACAATATCCATAACTTCTGGTACAAGAAATTTGGCCATCTGCATGAAGCCATAGCGAGACAGTTTACGCATATACTTCAACATCCTCAAGAAGCTCCTAAATTCTTAACCGAAGGAGTAACCTATATGCTTCCAAAAAGCGATAAGACTCAAGAACCATCGCAGTACAGACCTATCACTTGTCTTCCAACACTATACAAAATACTCACCTCATGTTTATCCAACCGAATATATCAACATTTGGATGAAAACAACATTATGGCAGAAGAACAGAAAGGATGCAGAAGAAAACACCAAGGGTGCAAGGAACAACTCATCATCGACTCAGTGATCATGAAACAGGCCCGTGAGAAAGGACGCAACTTGCACTCAGCCTTCCTCGATTATCAGAAGGCATTTGATAGCACCGCTCATTCGTGGCTCATCGAGGTGCTGCACATTTATGGAATTAATCCTGTTTTGGTGGAATTTTTGAGGACAACAATGTCTCAGTGGCGAACATCAATACAAGTCACTATGAACAACAAGACGATTAAGCTCGAAGAAATCCCCATTCGTCGTGGGATCTTTCAAGGAGACTCCTGTTTGGCAATGAACCCTTTATCATCGATGCTCCAAGAAACGAAATGTGGATTTAAGATCAAGACAGCGCGGGAAGAACTATTTCCCACCTACTCTACATGGACGACATCAAACTATATATGCTGCAAACAAGAAGCAATTGGATGAGCTTCTGAAAACCGTCAGTTCTTTTTCAACTGATGTTCGAATGGAATTCGGCATTGAAAAATGTAGAACCCTGAACATCCATAGGGGAAAAGTCGTGGACGGTGAATCACAACTATCGAATGGAGATATACTTCAAGCCATGAGGGATGGAGAAACTTATAAATATCTGGGATACCAACAGGCTAGATGTTTGGAGCAAAAGCAGTCGAATGCAAAAATCCGGGAGGAGTATACTGGCCGACTGAGAACGGTGATGAAGTCACTGTTGACTTCTGGAAATCTCATCAAAGCCATCAACAGCTACGGAATCCCAGTGCTGGTTTATTCATTTGGAGTTATCAAGTGGGCCAGGACAGATCTGGAGGACATTCAAAGGCAAACCAGAACGATGCTGACGAAACAGAGAGGTCATCACCCAAGGTCGTCAGTATTAAGAACCACTTTACCACGGAAGGAAGGAGGACGGGGACTTGCGGATATTGTCAACCTCCACACTCGCCAGATTAAAAACCTCAGGGAATTCTTCTTTGAGAAGGCGAATAATTCCAATCTACACAGAGTTGTTACTTTGGTTGATAAGAAGTTCACACCTTTAACTCTGGCTACTGCAGATGAATTGCTGGATCTGCCATCTCTTTCTGAAACTGACAAGCTAGAACAATGGTCAAAAAAAGAACTCCATGGATGGCATCACCATGAGTTCAATCAGCCACATATTGACAAAACCTCATCCAACAAATGGTTGTCGAAGGGTGAACTGTTTCCTGAGACGGAAGGTTTTATGATGGCTATACAAGATCAAGTCATCTCCACCAACAACTACAAGAAATACATCATGAAGGTACAGTGCCAACAGATTTGTGTAGGAAGTGTCATCAAAAATCTGAAACAATTCAGCATGTAACTTCTGGCTGCGAACAACTGGCCAACACTGATTACCTCCACCGACATAACCAAGTGTGCAACATCATACACCAGAAATTAGCGCTCAAGTTCGGACTTCTCAACTCCTACAAGCCGTATTATAAGTATCAGCCGTTGCCTGTGTTAGAAAATGACTCTTTTAGACTATACTACGATAGGCCTATTATCACTGACAGGACGGTGACGAATAACAGGCCGGATATTGTGGTTTACGACAAGAGGGTCAGAAAGGCAATTTTGGTGGATGTAGCTGTACCCAACAACAACAACATGTTGAATAAGTAGCAGGAGAAGATAAGCAAGTACACAGACCTGGCTTTCGAGATCAAGGAAATGTGGCACCTAGAGAAGGTTGATATCGTTCCAGTGATCATCTCGTCGACTGGATTGATACCCAAGAGCTTACACAATAGTCTGAACAAATTAGAATTAAATGTAAACAGCTACATTGAAATGCAAAAAGCTGTTATTCTCAATACCTGTAGAATTGTTCGTAAATTTTTGTCAAGTGTATCGTGATCGAGCCTATTCCCTTTGATTATTGTATCTGGGAAAGGTAAATTTATCCGGCCGGATGCCGAGATAGCGAATAAGTCCACGATCATAATAATAACATAACATATGTTTATTTTCAACATTGCTACAACAACGAAAGGAAACAAGTCAAAAAAATGTTACAGGCGAAAATATAGAATTTACAGATCCCTGCAGTAATTCTTGAATTCAAGTAGTGTATACGGTTCACACTCGACAATGATTAAAAAAAAAATTTTCTTGAAAATTTTGAATTCATTCACATTCCTAATCATCTTTGGCAAGTAATTAAACAGTCTTATGCCCATATAGAAAGTACCCATCAGTTCAGTCATTGAATATTTGTGTGAGGGAAAGAAGTAATCATCTATTCTTCGAGTAGCATTTGCATTTTTATAGGTTTGAAAATAATGGATGTTCTTATGAAAAAATAATAGAACTCTGTATATATACCTATATATATATATATATATATATATATATATATATATATATATATATATATATATATATATATATATATACAAGCCAGACATTGTAAGGATGTTATTCTTTCTAAATACGCCCCTACAGGACTCTCTGTACTTCATACCGAACATGGTCCTTATGGCAAGTTTCTGTGTTCTAAATACTTGTTCTGCTGCTGTACTGCCTCCCCAAAAAACTATTCCATATGACATTAAAGACTGAAAGTTGGAGCAATAGACAATCATTAAGGTGTCTACTTGTCTACTTGATTTTTCAAGGCTCTCAACATATATATACTGGAATTTAGCTTGCTCATTAATGAATCACAGTGTACCGACCAATTCAAATTGCCATCAACATGTACACCCAGAAGGCGCACCATTTTTCAACCAATGACATGGATCGCCTCAAATTGATCACCACTCCCCTGGATGATACCGCAATATTTGTAATTTGTATCGTCTGCATAGAGATATGCGTCTATCACTGCCTCTGTCAAGAGTTTCACCAGATATGGGATGGTCTTCAAGAAAGCTGATGTCCACCAAGTTGCAGTTTGGTGATTTATGGCCAATGATCTGATTTGAAGAGCTTATTTCCGGTTTTTCACATTAAAAAAAATTAAAAGTTCAATTTTATCTTGTATTCGAGAAGAACAGCTAATTTTCTATTTGATTCGCAATTTTTGATATTTTGAAAAAAAAAATTTCACCCCGTGAAAAATTCACCTTAAAATTCGAATTTTCATAATGACAATTCTTCAGAAGCCAATAACTAGACAAATGAACATCATACGAAAAAAATATTGTGTGTCCATATTCATACCTACTAGAAGTACAGTTAAGCCTAATATGAACAAATTTCAGAAGGTCACTTTTTTTCGCTGTCCGCTTCACGTTAAATGCCCCACATGTGCGATAACGGAGAGTGGGAAAATAGGGGCATCGTGGCGATCAGCGAATACAGTTTTGTTATTTGTCTCTGCTCTGTTTTTATTGAGCCACATATGGTATCCATGGATACATAATTTACATGTCCATTCTCTTCTTCCAAGGCATGCGTATAGCGACATCTGACCCTGGGGAACGAGAGCTACACTTTTGTATACTTATTAGCCACTACGCTCAAATTCTATAGTTATAATTCTATGCTTTGCTGATTCCAAACTTCAGTTCGAACTATCCCACTCTACCTTCTTTCCAATCAAAACTCAAAAGATATTCTACAATTTTTGGCAGTGGCGCACCTAAGGGGCTGCAGACCCCCCCCCTCCCCCCGGAAAAGACCCAATGATACCAACATTTTCAATTTTTCTCAGTTCATTTTCAAACGTCGAACATTATCAAAAACAGCCTTCTTTTGGTTGATTTTAAACTTTGTCATTTTTTAAGAATTCCATATATTCACTTCCCCAATACATAATAGATACACAAAAGACGGTTGTCTGAGTCTGGCCACTACTCTGAAATGGGGTGGAGTTCCATCTTGCTGAAAATGCATTCTTGCAATTTCCGTACCTTCGAGTAATACAGGAAGATTATTTTAGAGGAAATCTAAGTAAAGATCAGTGATCCTTCGTAAGTTCGTAAGCCTTCTTGGCAGGACGTGTGATCCAATCAATCGATTTTTATAAACGCCACTATTTTTCGCGATTTTTCGACTCGAGGTCGATTATTTTCCAAACTACGCGTCACAGGAGAATTCAAATTACCGATTCGTAATCTACGTGTCCGAATTAGTGAATAAAATGACCCGGGTCGATATACCCCGAAGAAAAAAAATTTCGATCGGAATTAGAAAAATTTCGAGTAAGATCCAGTCGAGATCGACAAATTTTTTTCATATTATATCGACCCGGCACATTTCTTTTTCGAATTCGAGGTCGTAGATTACGATGCGCTAATTGGTTTTTCCGAAAAATTTTTGGTTCGGGAAATATTCGACCGTGAGTGGAAAATTGGCGAAAAATTGGTCGACTTTGGAGTGACGTAACTTCTAAAACAATTGATATTGAGAGAAGCTGATTTTTTTGGTTATTCTTTGGTTCTTTAAGAATGAAATGGTGCATTTTTTATGTACCTGAGACGAAGGGTTTGGATTTTATGATTTTTTCTGAGAAGGTCCAATTTTTTCGATTTTCCATCAACCATATTTAAAAAACAATTAGTCTCAGAGAAAATCTGTCTGGATTTTCTTAATCTACGGCATCGAAATAATAAATGGTGAAAATTTCGTAACTATAGGCGAGATTCGAATTTTTGCGAAAAATCCTATAAGTACTAAAGTGTAGGTAGGTATGGAACGACTTCAAACTCACATCATTCACTAATTCGAGGACGTAGATTAAGAAAATCGAATCAGTTCTTCCGTGAGGAAAACAGTTTTTGATTTACGAACGATGAAAAATCGGAAAATTTGGACCTTCGCGAAAAAAATCAGAAAATCTAAACTGTTGGACTCTGATGGATGAAAATTGGTTTTTTTGATTCACAAAGGATCAATCTATATGCAAAAAAATCAGCATCTGTATAAATCAATTTTTCTGAGAAATACGGCAGTCCAAAAATGACCTATTTTTCGCGATTTTTCGACTCATGGTCGATTATTTTCCAAACTACGCGTCACAGGAGAATTCTTATTACAGATTCGTAAGCTCTAGCTTAGGTTACCATATGTTGATGTTCATTTACCAATGAAACTCTCTGTATATAGTAGCAAGAACAATTCTTCAGTTCAGTTCAGCCCCCCCCCCATAACTAAATCCTGGGTGCGCCACTGATTTTTGGGAATGCTGTCTGGGACCTGGGAAATCCGAAAAATGAGTAAAATGACCCAGCAACGGCTTTCCTCCAACTTAAAACCTTCATATTTTCCAGAAACAAACGTGTTCGAAAAAATTTTGTTTCTGCAATATGTGTTTCTACATGCTCTACAAGATACCACTTTCCGAATTTTTTGGGAATGCCGTCTACGAACTGAGAAATCCCATGTCACTATGTCAGTCTGGCAGCGCTGCGCGCTTTTCGACCGTCACGTCAGAAACCGTTGCTAGGAATCCGTGGCTAACTTCATAGATTTAAAAATAGCTAACTTCCATCCAATCCTCTTTGATATTTATAATTCTATGGTCTATGCTCTTTGAAAAAACCAAAGATTAAAGAGTAGTAATCTTTGGAAAAAACATTAACCTCACTTCTTCACCTTCGTAAATCAAGGAGTTTAAGAAGTTATTTGTTATTATTTTTTGATAAGAATGTAAATAAAGATTATTATTCGTTTGAAACAACTTCATTTTTCGTTTCAAACATGGGTGCCAAGACTGAAACTAGCCTAAGAAATTTTTTCGTTTTTAATCCAACTTACAGTACCAAAGAAGGGGAGGTACTATTGAAGAGTATCTAGGAAGATTTCCTGTTATATTTTCCTCTTGTTTCAGGAATTGAACAAAATTTTGTATTATTATCCAGCCACTGATCATTCCGAGATACAGATTAAGAATGTAGGACTTGTCGAAGGAATACTTAATTTCACAGGGTAAACACGAAATATACTTTTACATTTCTGCATTGAGCTAAAAGACTTCATAATTCAAATTCATATCGGTAAAAGTAAAAGCAAGCAAAAGTATGACTCATTCCTTTGGTTGAAAATACCAAGAAAAATGATGCTTGGGACAGATGAGCAGTTTCCATCAGAAGCTGTAGTGTATTCAGTATGAAATCAACTGCTTCAAAGTAAACATAAGGAGAGTATCATCATATTTCACACAGCATTATAGACATTTAGGGCATGTTGTTCATAGTTATCAGTTCACTATATTCTTCACTTGAGGAGGTCAATAAAAAAAAATACTTGTTCCAGGACATTCAAGGTTAATTCAGATTTTACAAGTTTACATACAGAGAAAACAAGGCAGTTAATTCTGGAAGTGGAAAAAGATTTCTGGATGGTTATGGTATGTCATGATTTTAGTTATTAGAAATTCATAGGGGATATTGTGTTATTATAATAAACAAATACTCTTCATTCATCAATATTAATTGTCAATTCTTGAATGTTCGAAAAGCAGAGTTAACAACAAGTCTTAAGAGTGGTTCCATCAACAATTTAAATCTCTATTAAGAATAACCAATAGTTCTAAATTCTTCAGATAGCACCTTAACCGAAAAACTGTAGGTATATGACCAAGATTAAAAAACATATTTGGTGAAATCCAGAGTTACCTTCCTCATATCCATTTATCACCTTTTGGTTGAAGAAATATCTAGTTGCTCTCTTTGCTGCACATACATTACATCAATAATACTGATTTCTTTCAAATCTGAATAATTTGGTTCTTTCTATTCATTGATTTTTCTGAAATTTCAGATACTGGAGATACCCACTCTTACTAAGTTAAAAGATGGAAATATGATATGTGAATATTTGGAGGATGAAATTCAAGATAAAGTCTATGAATCTGTGTTGAGACATGCCTATGCTATGTATAGGTTGTTTTGGAATACATTTCAGAATACAATGAGAAATGATGGTTTAGAAGTGCTGAAGACTAGACTTGGGAATTTTTTTTCAGCGGTCAGTACTTGATTTGTTTCAATATTCTATGCAGTGTGTCCCAAGTTAGAGTGGCTATTAGACGTTTCTGGAGAACTGGACATATTTGAAATCTTAAAATTGGGATTATGAAATCGTTCGAAATTCTCTACAGAGCAATAATTAAATATTTTCGGTGCAAGAGCACTTCCAGTTATACAAGGTGTGAAAATGAATTTTTTTAAAAAAAATTTTTTCAATTTTTTCGTTTATGATATGATTGAGTATTCAATGCTGAATACATTTGTGTTGAAAACATGGTATTCATTCAGATGGTTTTCAAAATATTGAAAAAAAACCTGAAAAAAAGTCAAATATTCATAGTCAGTATTATGCTAATTTTTCTCATTCTGAACATCCCGAGTGTAAACCATTCTCGCAATGTCTAAGTAGAAGAATGTGGGAAGGTCATGCATTTTTATAAGCTTTTATTTAGTTTCACCTGTCCGGGTGTCTGTCTGTCTGATCAAATCTTGCAAGTTAAATATGACACACTTCTAATCGTCCGATTAATTTGAAATTTTGCAGCTGTACCTAATTCTGGTGACAATGCATCATGAAATATTTTGTATGGAAAAAAACAAAATGGCGGATGAAATCTGTAATTATGATCCGATTCCATTCAAAATTAATATCTGGGGGTATTTGGGTTCGAAAATGATGATACTTTTGTCAAAATTGGTAAATTCAAGATGGCGGCCACAATATGGCGGACGAGTTTTGTAATTATGATCCTATTCTATTCAAAATTGATATATGGTGGTTTTCTGGGTCGGAAATTACGATTCTTCAAAATTGAGGAATTCAAGATGGCGGCTTCAAAATGGCGGATGAGTGTTGTTATAAAAGCTTGTCTTCAAAAATGTTTTTTGAGAATTAGGCTTGTTCGAATTTTATAAACATCATCACAGGGTGTTTCAAATCCTGTGTCAAAAACTGTGATCGGAAATTGGTCATAACTTCTGTTTTTCGAATAAGAACCCTATTCTTTTATGATTGCGTTGGATTCGGCGAAGAAAAATGATAATAGCACTCTCAGATGCTCCTGCTCCTATATTCAGTAATTCCTGAGTTATTTGAGCTTTTCTGGATTTATGTTGTGTGTAGAGTCATCGATTCTAAACAGATTCGATGAATAGTCTTATGAAACCATAGTAACACCTAATAACTAGACCTGTCACTGGAGAATTATTGATAGGATCCAAACATATACTCCATTCACTTTTATAAAGTATCGCGGTTTGCCATGAAATTCTGACACATTTCACCGTGTATATTTTGAAAATGTTAGGTTAGGGCCATTCCCCTGTCAGAAACGCCAGCAACGTTGTCGTTTCTGCATTAAAATCGTGGTGATTACGTATTTATCGAAATGTTAATTTACTTCGAGAAAATAATGAATTTGAGAAAATATTATGCGAATTCAATAATTTCAAAGACCTGGCGAATGCTGAAGAAACTTTTTCTCTGTTAATACTGGAAATATTTCACGTATATAATATACAGCTTCGCCCGGGTAGAAATTTGTTTCACGCGGCGGTTTCATTTGAAACACTTCAACCTGCCATATCTTTTGATGTACTCGTTGTAATTGTATGATGTGAAGTGCAATTTCGTTCTAAATTAAATACTGTGGATAAATAACGTATTGAGTTGGATGAGGATCAATACCCTATTCATAAAAACACACACTACAGAAGACATTTGAATACCTTTTTGCGCAACTTGAAATTCTCCAGTATGAAAATGTAGTAGTTCTACGAAACCTGCGTCACAGTTAAACCTTAAGGCGGATTTACATCAGGCGAGCGAATGCTCATTCTAACCTCATTGTCCTCATTGTATCAAATTCTTCTAGTTTAAAAAGACGTGGAGCATTCTATCTCGTATTTGCTCGCTGAAAACGAGCTTTCGTTCACAGTAAAAGATCAACAAAGAATGTTCTTGTTCTAGCTCTTGCTCTTTGTTCGTTTGGTTTAAACTCACCTTGTGAAGAACTAACTCCACTTACAAAGTTAAAAAAGAGTAAATAGAAAGTAGACTTGGCAATGTCGCTTGATTTTAACCTAAATCATGGCTAACCGCGATACTTTATAAAAATGAAAGGAGTATATGTTACGGGCAATATAATTATTTAGGTCAGTATTCATAATGCTGGGTTATTATGAATAATGACCATTAAAATTGGGTAATTTGATAAATTGGAATTACTTTATGGTAATTTCACACATTGCCTGGTCATTATAAAATAAATACCGCTATTCTTTGGACACTTTGATTAATTGGCAGCAATGGGACAAACACGTGCGTGTGGTGTGATTCTAGATGGCCAATCAGAATTAATTTTCAGTCGCTTGTCGCCTGTGTCGGTACCTGTGGCTTGCGTCGTGTTATTTGCGTTATTTATTTCATGAATCTTTCGGGCATGAAGATTCCCTGGAAGAACCCTATGTGAAAAAAGGAAAGCCACATATTAAAAATTAGGCAGATTTCAGCAGGCAATCTGAAAAAACCAGCTGAAAAATGGTTCAAACTTCTAACTCAAAATACCCTGATGGTAAAAAAGGTGACACAGTTCGAGTCTCAGATGTCGACAGAGGTCGCACCGATGCGATGGAAGAAATATTTTGGCATTTGTTCTTGAAGTAACAGATGCTAATCTGTATAAATTAGGCACGAAACTTGGAATTCTAAATCAACTTTCTGCCCAGTGCTGATTCAGAAGGGACTGTCGGCTCTAGTAGCTTATAGAGTTATTTCGTAAGAGTTTCACATGGGGATATGTGCCCGCCAGAGGACGTGGGAGTGAGCTTCATTCCGGCAAACGGCCGGAAACAGACGCAGAATCCTTTCGCCCCATAAGCCTCTCATCCTTTCTACTGAAAGCGATGGAAAAAATAGTCGATCAAGATATGAGAGCCGGACTTCTGTCGAGGTTCCCTCTGCATCAGGATCAATTTGCGTACCAAGCAGGTAAATCCACAATCTCTGTTCTTCATAGCCTCATCAGCAAGCTGGAAAAAGCCATAGAGCATAAAGAAATAGCATTATGTACTTTCATTTTTGATATTGAAGGCGCGTTCTCAAACACACCTCGACAGTCCATTCATCGCACGCTGGTTAAGAGGGGTGTGGAACCGGCGACGGTGTCTTGGATTATGGCAACACTGAACAGGCGGACAATCAATCCAAACTTAGCATCAACATCCCTAACTGCGACACCAGGAGATGGGTGTCTGCAAGGAGGTTGCTTATCGCCACTATTGTGGTCATAAGTGGTTGACGACGGTTTCAGAAGCGGGTTTTGGGATCTGCAGATATGCCGACGACCTTGTTATAATGGTTCGGGGTAAGCATGACGGTACAGTTTGTTATCGCATGCAAAATGCTCTGACCCTAACGCACGAATGGTGTATCCAAGGAAAACTCAGCGTGAACCCTAAAAAAAAAACGATTCTGGTACCGTTTACTAGGAGGAGGAAATTATTCTCAAGTAAGTACGATGGAAGGAATTGCCTTAGTCCCCACTGATCATACTAAATATCTGGTGTTATTTTCGAACAAAAGCTCTCTTGGAGCCAACACCTCAAGGCAGTGATCAGTAAGGGCCAGAGAGCTCTCTTCGCATGGCAGGGGATGTTCGGAAGTACGTGGGGACACACCTGAAATTACCAATTGGATTTATAAATCCATTGTGCGACCAATCGTTAGCTACGCAGCTTTCATTTGGTGGCCGAAGGCGAAAACACTTACAAAACCCTGGATAAATTGCAAAGAACAGCATGTTTGTCCACAACGGGAGCATCTCGCTCTTGTCCGACCGCTGCTATGCAAGTCATCCTGGACCTGCCTCCACCAGGATTATTCTCGGAAAGTGAGACAGCCAGATGGGCTCTTAGGGTAGCGAGGACGCAGGAACTCAAAACTGGTGACTACACAGGCTATCTTCGCATTCTGAATGAGTGTAAGCAGCTTTTAGACGTGGTCACAGACAACCTCACTCTCAAGCACGAGTTTCAGAAAAACTTCAGCGTGACAATACCAAGTCGCGAACAATTGATTAACGAAGAAATGTTTTTTCCTGCAGGGTCTCTCGTGTTTTACATCGATACAATTAGCCCTATCAATGGGCTTTTGTCCATTGATGTTTCAAGCGGAAACCTTTGCCACAAGGGAGTGCATTGCACTTTGTATGGGATGTAACTACCGGAAAAAAGGATTTTTATACTATCTGACAGCAGAGCAGCCTTACTAGCGCTTGATTAACCACTAGTTCGGTCAAAGTTAGTCTGGGAATGCAAAATGTCACTCAACACACTCGGGCTCAACAATCAGGTCAACCTTGTTTGGGTACCTAGCCACTCGGGAGTGCACGGTAATGAAATGGCTGATCAGCTAGCAAGGGAGGGTGGACTTATTGTCCCCTTCATTGGACCGGAGCCATTTTGCGGTTTCCCAGCAAGCCACCAAGCGATGGCTGTTAAAGAATGGGAACAGAAAAGGAAAACCTGGCGACTGGTCCAGGGACAGAGGCTGAGTTTTTCCTCTCATACTCAACCAAAAAAGTTCTCTCACTAAGCAAATTAGAACTGAGAAAAATGACGGCCATACTCACAGGACACTGTCCTGTAAATTATCATCTTCGGAACATGGGAAGGTTCCTGATGATACCTGGTGCCACCGAAACAGCTGAACACCTGCTTTGCAATTGTGCAGCTGTCTTCAGGAAAAGGCTGCAACATCTTGACTTCTGTTACTTAAAACCGGAACAAGTAATGGGCGAGGCACCGAGAAGAGTAGTGAAGTTCATAGAGCCTTTGCTACCCGACTGGTAAACAGCGCGGGGTTGCACAATAGATCTTCAGGACAAAGTGTTTGCGAGGCTAAGCTAAGTTTTAACGCCCCTCATCAAATCTAATCTAATCTATGCCAGGAATCAATTTACAATATGTAATGAGAAGTTTATCTATTCCACAGACAGAGATTTCATTAAGACAATGTGTAAGATTGTCATCCAAGACAGGGGGCCAAGGCTATAGTCGATGCTTGGCCCACGGAAGTACTACGGCCTCGAGGATGTCGCAGCGGTAGACTTCTTGATTGATTTTGACCCCTTGATCCACGAAAATTAAGGGAGTTTTACCACTGCCGCAAATTCCGCCCCAGACCATGACGGATTGCGGATTTTGACGGTGTTCGACGATGGCCGATGTACCGGGAGCCTCTACGGACCAGACTCTGTCGTTTTGGTGGTTGTGGGATTGTTCTACGGTGAAAAGCTTCTCGTCTGTGAAGAGAATTCGCTCCCATTGCTGACCGGCGGCGAGACGAAGGAGTTGGCGGCACCTTTGCAGTCCTACGCGCTTGTTTTCCTCCGTGAGGAGTTGAACTTTTTGGAGCTTGTATGGCTTGAGATTGAGCTCTTTTTTGGCAATATGACGGACTGATTCGCGGTTGATACCGGTCTCACAGCCTTTTTTCCTCATGGAAACCCTCGGATTTCGATTGACTGGCTTCTTGACGATGTTGCGATTGCTAGGTGTATTGACAGTGCGTTTTCTACCACTTCCTGGACGACGACCATCATGGCCAAGCTCCTTGAAACGACGAATTGCATCGGACACGGTTTGTCGAGGCACATAGAGCAAACGAACAATTTCACATTGACGCCTACCTTGACGAAACAGCTCCAAAATCGCACTACGTTTGTTTGACATTCTAAAACTCTGTGAAATGAAATTATATCAAACTGAAAATTCACATATTAGTACAGGAATGTGTAGAGAAACCAAGAGAATAAAAATTATTTGGCTGCGCTGAAATACTTTTGTTCCAGACCACAGCAAAATTTGTCCGCAGTTTTTCTTGTCACCCTGAATCTTATTGGTTTGTAATGATCTAATATACACATTGAAAAATTTAACATGAAAAATTTCACATTATGGCAAGAACCAAAGGAATCTACGTTCAAGTGCTTCAAGTGCTTGTGGTGAAATAATGACAAATGTATTATAATAATCCTATCGATGTGACTGTACTATTTATTTTAAATTTTCAGTACTTCCAAAATATGAAACTGGCTCATGCTGATATTCTCAACGTATTTTGTGGGATACAATATTTACCATTAGACGAACTAACATTCCTCAAAGTTCAGTGTTTGATAAACGCGCTAGAATGTGATTTTCCAATTATTGGACATACAGCATTTTTGTATAATGATCATTTAATATGGTGAGTATTGAATGAGTTTTAATTTTCAATATTCTCATAGTAAGTCCTTAGGAGCGGTCTAGAACCAAGTGACATGCAAACTGTTTACCAATATTTGATAAAGACATTGTTACCAGCTAGTTTAGAAGTGGAACTTCAGGGTGGTTCGATGCCAAGGAATTCGAATTCACCATTTTCTGTGCTACGCCATGGAAGATTCGTTACAGGTCCTACAAATTTGAAAAATGCGAAAACTACAGGGAAGATTCCAAAGATTTATACTTTCTCTGGCTCATCAACTGCATATAATCTGGTTGTATATAGAGCATTGAGTGCATCGTTGTGTCTTTTCATCAAAGGTAAAGAAGGAAATTTCCCTGACATTATAACAGAAACATGTGTTTACATTTGCATTTACATTATTTTTGACGGTATTGACGTACTTTTCGTATTCACTGGAAAGACTTCATCAGAGTACGAAGTATACAGTTTTTAGGGTTCCAATTTATAAAAAAAAGGGGTACATTTGGTTTCAATTTCTTAACAGCATATTCCATTCAGAGTCACGTTGACTTAAAGCGAATTCCATTGGAAAAACTGTGGTTCACTGAGATCCCAGTTCATCCTAGTGCAATCCTAATCACATGTAGTAATTATATGATTAGGAATCAACAGTATCAAAGTTGCTGTCCATGCGCAGATCACGGATCTTACCACAGCCCACTTGGTTATAACGTTTGGAAAACTAATATGAATATAAAATCCATCTATAAAATTTTTCACAAGATTTAATCTTACAGGTCAAAGCTTGAAATTGAATTTTATTTGTTTATCTTTGAGTTCTTGTAATTTTTTTAACGAATGGTGTTCGTTAATATTCCTTTATACATTAATTAATCAATCATTAAGGAAAATCCTCGCACCCGTCGATTTTTAATTTCACAAGTAACCTTTTTTGAATTTTATATTTGCGGAGGCGCACCATCTTGTTGGCACCAAATATTGCCATTGACCATTCACACCGGAAAAGAGATCAATGACTGCAGATTATATTAAGAGATATAAGATATGAGACTTACTAGTCAAATTTCCTTCTATAAAAAAACGTCCAATAATATGATGGCCAATTGTGCCAACCACACTTTTAATTTTTCGGGATGTTGGGTGTGAACTGTCTGCACCGAATGAGGATTTGCTGTGGACAATTTATGGTGATAATTGAAATAAAACGTAGCTTCATCCGTGAAAAAATTCTCGATGAAAAGGTATCACCCCTCACTGCATCTCCCTGCATTGCTTCACAAAACTGCACTCGTCCGTCGAAATCGTCATCAGATAATTTTTGTATGGGTGAAAATTCATCGGCCAGTTTTCATGTAGATTGTTTCGGATTCTCTACTATGGAAAGTAATATATCGTGGACCTTATCGCCACATTTTTGAAGGTCTACCAGATTTTGGAGAGCTTTTAATATTTCCAGTTTGTTCGAAATGTTTAACCACCCGACAAACCGTAGTTTTACTTATAGGATATGTCTTGATAAGGCTCATTGAAAATTTCGCTCACTTGTTATAGGTCCTCTTTCGATCCCCATGTCCCAGAAATACTTAGATTTGTATTCGCTGCTTTTTGCTCAATTGATTCATATCGAATGGAAAATTCTCGGCAAATATGATATTATTCGCCTTAGAGAGATCAGTTTAGCAACTAAAACGACACCATACATTTCGTCATCAGTTGATCTGCTAGATTGAAAAAATAATATTTTTTAATAAAAACTGAAGTTTTTCTTGAGTTCTTCCCCACTTCGTTTCGAGAACACCTTCATGTGTGTGGAACCGACACCACCATCCTTATCTGTTTATTGTTCTATTTGCGATCTAATACATTAATTCGCAGCTGTTTTCAACTTGTGTATAATTTTTTCTTGATTCGCCTTAGAGAGATTTGTTAGCAACTGAAACGATACCATAATTTTGTCATCTTCAGTTGATCTGCTAGATTGACGAAAGAAAAATGTTTTAAGAAAAACTTAAGCTCTACTATACTTCCCCACTTTGTTCCGAGAACACCTTCATGTGTGTGGAACCGACACCATTGTTTTATTTGCGATCTAATACATTGATTCGCAGTTGTTTTCAACTTGTGGATAAATTTTTCTTTTCATCGTAATATTTTCATTACAAGAATCATAAGGTAAAATTTTATATCCGTTCGAATAACTTAATTAATTGGTCATCGGATGACCTTTGATGCGATATACCACAAGCACATTTTTCCAATAGGAAAAAATTGTTGAGGCTTAAGGGTATAAACCCCCAAATTCAAAACTGCATGCATTTCTCAAACTTCGAAAATAGAAATCGGAGGGTAGGAGGATATTTCTCAATATTTATTGTTTCCTGACACCAATCACGAATTATTAATTTTGTAATAAGAAATAGCTCAACAAATTCACACCGCTCAATGTGCCATCGAATGTCCTTTCATATGATATATGACATTCCATATACACTGTGTCCGTAAAGTATGGAACAAATTCATTTTTATAAGCTTTTATTTAGTTTCACCTGTCCCGGTGTCTGTCTGTCTGTGTGTCTCTAATCAAATCTTGCAAGTTAAATATGACGCACTTCTAATCGTCCGATTGATTTGAAATTTTGCAGGTGTACCTAATCCTGGTGACAATGCATCATGAAATAATTTTTATAGAAAAAAACAAAATGGCGGATGAGTTTTGTAATTGTGATCCGATTCCATTCAAAATTAGTATCTGGGGGTATTTGGGTTCGAGAATGATGATACTCTAGTCAAAACTGGGAAATTCAAGATGGCGGCCACAATATGGCGGACGAGTTTCAAAATTGGTATATGGGGGTTTCCTGGGTCGGAAATTACGATTCTTCAAAATCGAGGAATTCAAGATGGCGGCTTCAAAATGGCGGATGAATGTTGTTATAAAAGCTTACCTTCAAAAATGTTTTTTGAGAATTAGGCTTGTTAGCTAAACAGGTCATTTTAAGAAATAATCCTGAAACACGTCGATTTTTTATGTTAATTACTCTAGCTGAGCTGATTCCAAAAATGTATCACATGTTGATTCCAATTGGTACAGGGTGGACAAAAATACAATGGTTTTGTACCAAACATGTTTGGAAACAGCTCATTTTCATTACTATAAACATGTAGCAAACTACGGGGTGTTATATTTAAACCAATTGCCGCTAGACAATCAGTTTTTTTGATATTATTGTTAATTTACCTAATAAAGAATGTTACGCGTTACTTTATGAGCACACACAAAACTATTGTATTTTTGTCCACCCTATACCAATTGGAATCAACATGTGATACATTTTTGGAATCAGCTCAGCTAGAGTAATCCGAAAATTGAGACAAAATGGGGGTGTTCCATTTGAAAAAAAATGACGGTGACCTCATTACTCGAACGTAATTAACCCTGTATATTAGATTATTATTTTAAAATACGGTAAATTAACATAAAAAATCGACGTGTTTCAGGATTATTTCTTAAAATGAATTTGTTCCATACTTTACGGACACAGTGAATGTATTCCTATTTAAAAAAAAAAACAGTAGAGGGATGTGGAGAGTAAATTCAAGAAAGCAAAGGGAGACCTACTTTCGAAATTACAAACCCATGGATTCGTGGATTTTCCTTCAAATTAATTTGTAAAAGAATAATGGTCTGATCCGTCTGATTGCAGAACTCTCCGATCACAAATTGTAATTTCCTAATTTTTTAATGACTATTCCACTCTTTTCATTTTTAGTGAGGAAGTAGCAACGATCGTTTCATCCCGAAAAAATTTTCAAACCGGCAAAACCAACAATAAATATCATAGAGAGAACAAACAACGTTTAGTGGTTTAGTCAATCTATGATGACTTCTAATTTGCCAAATAGCGCAATACGCGTCAGATGTGAACACATTACCCTATTTTCTCGTGGAATAGTCATGCCGAATACCACTCGAGATGAAATTTAAGCAGGTAAAATTTCTCGATTGTAATATTCAAGTTTGTTGCTTTTCGGAAATTCACTCATGACATTTTTTCCAAAATCACTCGCCTGACGGCTCGTGATTGACTATTCCACTCTTTCCATTTTTAGTGAGGAAGTTTCCGTAGCAACGATCGCTTCATCTCGAAAAAACTTTCAAACCGGCAAAACCAACATGTTGGTTTTTCAGCGACAACATTTTTTATGTTTCTCGAATTCATAGATAGCTTCTGAAATGAATATCATAGAGCAAACAAACAACGTTTAGTTAATCTATGAATTCTATTGTGCCAAATAGTGGAATCCGTGTCAAATGTGACCATATTACTTGTAATGTTAGACATTTTCTCGTGAAATAGTCATGCCGAACACCACTCGAGATGAAATTTAAGCAGGTAAAATTTCTCTCTTGTAATATTCAAGTTTGTTGCTTTTCGGAAATTTCGCTCATGACCTTTTTTCCAAAATCACTCGCCTGACGGCTCGTGATTTTGATATAACTGTCATTCGCAAAATTTCCGAGCAACAAACTTTCATATCACAATCGAGAAATTTTGCCGGCAAAATTCCATCTCTAGTGGTATTACCGTAGCAACGATCGTTTCATCCCGAAAAAATTTTCAAGCCGGCAAAACCAACATGTTGGTTTTTCAGCGACAACATTTTTGACTTTTCTCGAATTCATAGATAGCTTCGGAAATAAATATCATGGAGAGAACAAACAACATAGTTAATCTATGATGAATTCTAATTTGCCAAATAGCGCAATACGCGTCAAATGTGAACATATTACCCTATTTTCTCGTGGAATACTCGTATTACAATCGAGAAATTTTACCTCCTTGAATTTCATCTCGAGTGGTTTCGGCATGAGTATTCCACGAGAAAATAGGGTAAAATTCCATCTCAAGTGTTATTACATATGAAAAAACGGCATGACTAATTCTACTTTCAGCCACTTCGCTGAATAGGTAATCAAATGTCCTTTGCTGTAACACAATCTATAATAAACCCTTTTGAAAAAATAAAACAAATAAAGTAGTGTGGTGAGGGGTGTAGGGATTGAGAAATATCAAATTTAAAAAAGCACAAGAAAAATTGCTTTTGGAATTAAAAATCGACAGGTGCGAGGATTTTCCTTTAATTCTTCGCACAAGAATTATTGACGAGCCACTTTTTTGGCACGCTGTATTCACTCATAATATAATAAAAACAAAAAAACAGATGTCAATATTATCATATAAAATTTTTTCATTTCAGTTGAGAAGGAACTTACATTGGAATTCTTCAAAAACTTTGATAGTTATATTGGTACCAAATTGACGTCTCTGGTATCTGAAATTGCAGAATACTGCTCGAAGCAAGTTTCAACTCCATCTAATATGCCTGAAAATACCCCAAAATTCATATACTTCAATAAATTCAATCTAGCCTATAAAAGTACTGTTCATTTGGATAATAAGCAGTCTGGAAATGTGACAATAAGTAATGAACAGCTCAAGATAATAGCGGATATGAATAGTTATAATCCATCAACTGAAGCTTCTACAGAAACAGTGATTAAAACCTTGAACTATTACTGGGTGGTTGCTAAAACTTCAAATTACAGAGAATTTTATGTTGTGGAACAACAGAAGAATGCACATCTCATCGATATCAGTAGTGAGTATTATAAAAATTTGACTGAATATTGGTAGAACTCTTTGAAATGAATGGACTGGTCAGTGGTGCCAACAGAAAATATTAGTTTGATAAGAACGATACATGAGATGCTCTGTCGTCTAGGGGTGTCATAGCTAGTGCTAGTTTTAGTGCAAATCACTGTCATTATAGGTTTTCAATGTTCAATGATGAATCTTGAGCCAGATGTGTTTACGTTATTTATCAATTTATTTATTATTATATTATTACCGTTGGGAAATCAGCGTCTGTGAAATATATAAGAGGAAATCATTATTGGTATTCAGACGGATTTTTCGAATTTCGGAAAAGTTTTCACCTCAGGCGGGAGTCGAACTCGCGTCCTAGCTTCAGGTGACAACTTTTCCGAATTTCGAAAAGCCCGTCTGAATACCGATAATGATTTCCCTCCTATTATTGTAGCGGACGAAGTCCTCCTGAATACGTCTCTGGACTCTCTGTGATTCCTCGTACCGAAACTCTCGAAGCGCCTCGATATCTCCGGAATATTCTCGAACAGGGCTGTATCCATATAAAAAGCGCATGTTGCAGAGGAGTCAGTTACTTTCCAGAGTGAAACCGAATCGAATTGCGAATAGCGAATTCCAAATAGTGAATATAAATTAGCTAGTGTGTTATAAATAAATCAGTATTAGTTACGGTCCATAAATTAGTGTGATAAGTTAGTGGTATTGTAAATAAATTAGACATTTGAACGAAGCAGACAATTTGTTTAATCCCGAGAACGTTACATTATTATCACAATCGACTTTCTTTCATACGCCCCTCATGTTCTCTGATCATATAGACACTAAACTTGTCCCACACATTTAAAAATTGATAATTCAATTATGTGGTGCATTCATCACAAAAGTGAGGTTAATAATACTTTGGAAAATAATATATGTACTCCATCTGTCGCTAACGCCAAAATACGAATGGATCAAACAAGCAGATGTACCCTTATTCTTCTTTTTTTCATACTTAAGATGACCGCTAAGACTTATGATTTGACGGCTTATTCCGATGATTTTTCTCGTTCGATTTCGACGGCCCTGAAGAGCCAGCTCGACGAACCATACTATGCGTATAGGCACTCTGATGTCGTTTCGACTGAAGTTTTTATTTTTTGTTCAAGAGTGCAAGACTTATGATTAGCTGATTCGATAGATCGGTGAAAGGACTACTTTTTCGTTCAGTTTCAATAGCCCTGAAGGGCCGAGCTCCACGAATACAACCTATCTATGCAGATAGGTATTCTGATGTTTAAGATGGCGGCCAGGACTTATTGAATAGATTGATAGGCGGGCTTTTCGGATGATTTTTTCGTTCAATTTTCGAGCTTGAAGAATCGAACTATGCGTATAAGTATTCTGATGTCGTTTCAACAGAAGCCTTTAATTTATTTCACGAGTTCAAGATGGCGGCCAAGACCAGCGAATTCATCAGTGTTTATCTACAATATTATGCAAGTATCATACATATAAACCTTCCTCTTGAAGCACATTATCTATTAAAAAATGGCGTTTCAAAATCCGTTGTTTAGTTTTGAAGATTAAGCATACATAGGGACAGACAGCGATAGCGACTTTGCTTTATACTATGTATGGTGTGTTGAATGATAAAGCTTTAGCAATTAAAGAAAACGACTATTGACAAAGACGTAACTTTATTAACATATTGCTACAATATCACTAACTTCCTTTTACAACACAGCGCAATTAGGATACATTAATATTAAGTGGGGGATGACGCATGACAACACAAAACAACCATCAGAAATATATTACACTATGTATTGATTATAAATGCTGACATAAAAAGATGTAAAAAAACAAAAAACAAGTTTTATATGTATACAGTGTGTTTCGGTATGACTTAGCGATAATTTAAGGGCATCAAATACATATACCTAATTTTATCGACAAAACACATTTGGGATTTTACCCCCCTATTTTTGGAATAGCCGCCATTTTGAATTATTTTTTTTTATTTTAGTTGACCCTTTCAAATCATATCGATTTCTTTGGACATAAAGGTCCTACAGATGTGAGAAAAATGTTTTTTGAAAGATAATACTACCACCTTATATTAAAGTAGAAACATATAAAAACATTCAACTCAAAAATGTCCTAAAAAAATTCTATAAAAAAAATTAGTCAAAAAATTTTCTGAATTTTGTAGTAAATCCTCAATAGTACAAAAACTAGCACATTGAAGTATATTTTTTTTTCAACTTACACGCAAGGGTATCAGCTACAAAACGACACCCACTTCAATTCTGTATGTTACATAATTTGAGAGTGATTGCTGTTTGAACATGGCCCTTATGAAAATTGATGAAATGAAATAAAAACTCAGTACTGTACTTTTGATCATTTGTAATGATCAAACTGACAAATTTATCATAAAAATTGCTCAAAATGGCCGCCACTGCTTTGTAGACAGGCAGTGGCCCTTATGACGACTTGTCTTGTGGCCCTGGAAGGCTGGAAATCAATGCGGAGTGACGCAAGATTTTTAGAATTTCTAGAGAACTAATTTCGTACAGTAATAGAAGAACTACCAATTATCCATCAAAGGCGTATGTGGCTTCAGTTAGATGGTGCACCAGCGCACTACGCTCGTTTAGTGGGACAGTTGCTTGGCCACCACGCTCTCCGGACTTAACACCGCTGGACTATTTTTTATGGGGATGGATGGAAGCAAAGGGTATGTTACACAGTTCCAAACACCAGAGAAGAACTGGTGCAAAAAGTAATGACTGTTGCAAACGAAATAAGAGCAGACACTGCATTGCTTTCCAGGGCCACAAGGCAAGGCGTCATAAGGGCCACTGTCTGTCTACAAAGCAGAGGCGGCCATTTTGAGCAATTTTTATGATAAATTTGTTAGTTTGATCATTAGAGATGATCAAAAGTACAGTACTGAGTTTTTATTTTATTTCATCAATTTTCATAAGGGTCATGTTCAAACAGCACTAACTCTCAAATTATGTAACATAGAGAAATGATGTGGGTGTCGTTTTGTAGCGGATATCCTTGCATGTTTTTGTACTATTGAGGATGTACTAAAAAATTCAGTAAATTTTTTGACTGAATTTTTTTATGACATTTTTGAGTTGAAAGTTTTCATATTGTTCAACTTCAATAAAAAGTGGTAGTATTAACAGTTAATATACAGGGTGTTTCCAAATAAAATTATTGAACAAATGAGTGATTTTTTGAATGGAACACCCCTTCTATTTTCGCATATTTCGAATGCTCTTCAATATCTCTACCATTATGCAAAATATTAGGGATATTTTTCCAACAGTACGGATCTTATTAAGAAAAAACTGCAAAATTTCGACGAAACATTAGTTCGGTGAAAGCCCTTTATCGATTTCCAGAAGCTATAGAAACATGAATTTGATCAGGATTTCTTTTAACTCAAGAATTTGCCTAGTCATCGTTCCTAAATGATCAACCTCTCTTATACAGGGTGTCCGTTATCAATGTCCAAATATAAAGAATTTCGAATTGTCTTTTCTCGATTTTTTCAAATGTAACACCCTGAATTTTTTTCCATGATGATGTACACAGTTTAAAACCTTACATTTTTTCAAAAGTAACCAAAGGGCTATTTTCACTCCTGCGTCCAGCAGGTACGAAAAATGAATTCAGAACGGAAAATGTTATTCAAATATTGGATATAAAAACAAACGGGCGTTGCAAAAGAAAAAGAAAAATTGTGGCAATGATCCAAGAGATGTTCAAAGTGTCGTCCGCCTTCTCTGGAATACATAGCGATCCGATCGTTGAATGTCCCACTAACCCTCGTCAGCATGGCTAGAGTTATGCTTCGGAAAGCAGTCACAATCCTCTCTCACATATTGGAAGCTGTTGTTGGAACTTTATCATACATTCCCTTCATGTATCCCCATAAAAAAAATCTATTTTGGTGAGATCCGGTGATCTAGCAGGCCATCTTGTCGGTCCGCCCCTACCAATCCATCTATTTGGAAACTGTTGGTTCAGTAAATCCCTCACAGGACGAGAATAATGAGCGGGTGTTCCATCATGCTGAAACCATATTTCATTCCGTATTTCCGTAGGTAACACTGCTAACATTCCGGGAAGAATGTTCTGAATGAAAGTAAAATATGCAGCTCCATCTAAATTTCCTTCGAAAAAATGAGGGTCTATCACATGATTGCTGATTACTGCTCCCCAGACATTCAATGACCACCTGTGTTGATTGTCTATTTCCCTTATAATTCTTGGATTTTCTACAGAGTAATAATGAAAATTGTGCCTATTGACGGCTTCGGAATTGTGGAAGGTTGCTTCATCGCTGAATAAAACAAATTCAAAAAATGAAGGGTACTGTTCAATTTGAAAACTCGCCCAGTTACAGAAATTCAGACGGTTTTCAAAATCGCCATCGGTAAGCGCCTGATGCATCTGAATATTATGATATGATGATACTTACTTTTTTTTTTAGGATTCTTTGAACTGAACGCTCACTTATACTACAGGCTACACCAAGCTCCCTTTGGCTTGTGTGCGGATTTTCAGTTACATGCAGTAAAGCCTCGAGCTCCTTGTCCTCGTTAGTGGTCGATTTTATCCTCTCTTCTTTTTTATGCTTGCATTTCCTGTCTCTACAAATCTGTTTAAAAGCCTCCGAAAACTCGATTCATGTGGTTGTCTTCTTTCGGGATATTCGACAGCAGAGGATCTACTGGCTAATAAACAGTTTCATGCCCCAACATGAAAATCATATCAACCATTTCATCTTTACCAAAATTCATCTCAATTTATTGTATGTATTCGGAAATAACTTTGAGCTCCGAATAACAATATTTTGATCAATAATAATAATCGATGTACTTCATAACAGTTTCTGTGGCACTGCTGCGACATGAAAATTGTATGGACCATTTCATAAATAATAATTTTTTTGGATGCCGATAAAACTCTGTAATCGTTATGCCGGGTTTCCACCAAGCGGACAAAACAAAAACAAAACACAAACTCGGTCCGTTTGTGACAGTCCGCGAACTGTTTGCAAACTGTTCTAGAACTTGTGGATTGTTTTCCGGACTCGAAAGTCCGCGAATTGCGTTTTTACGGACACAAACAGAGTCCCATCCAATGTCGGTAAACTTCAAAGGATTTACGAGTTCTAGGACTGTTTGTCAGCTTGGTGTGAACGCCCAGTTTGTTTTTATTTACGTTGTTGCGATCTAATGTGGTAGTTTGATTCGGTGCGTGATTGGAAAAAGTCGTAATGTTTATTAAAACTTGATCGAAGTTTACCTCCTATACTCAGATCATCTCCTCTGAGATCTTGTAACAATTTAGACGTCACATTTCCCCTTTTTTGCCTTAAGGATGGCCTAATCCAAAACCGGCGTTTAGTTTTGTTTTTTTTTAATAATGTAAAATGTAATTGCCAGCTAAAATAAATCCTCGTCGTTTTGTTCTCTCAAGTTTGCAGCGCGCCACATTCTCACAACTACACGTCCGGTGTCTCTATGTAAACTGAATCAAACTTAAACAAGTCCGTTGGGAACCCCAACAGTCTTCGAACATTTTCCAAACAAAATTGTACGAAATTTCTGTCCGAACGGACAGTTCGTGTTTTGTTTTGACCTGTCCGCTTGGTGGAAACCCGGCATTAGAATACACATGTTACCAATAATACCTATGTATGTGTTACTTATTCGGACAAACATTATTATTTTCATGTTTAACTTCGAGGATTATGATTTCGGAAGGGTTTTTCAAAAAGTGGTCATTCAGTTTGGTTTCATTGTGTGACTCATTTAAAATATCCGTTAGTAATTATGTTCATTATTCCTGAAATTTTTGGTAGAAATGTCATTTTTCGTGTCTGCTGGACACAGGTGATCATAATCCTAAGGTTACTTCTGAAAAAATGTAAGGTACATCATCATGGAAAAAAATACAGGGTGTTACATTTGAAAAAATTGAGAAAAAAGAATTTGAAATTCTTCATATTTGGGCATTGATAACGGACAACCTGTATAAAAAAGATTGATCATTTAGGAACGATGACTAGGCGAATTCTTAAGTTAAAAGAAATTCTGATCAAATTCATGTTTCTATCGCTTCTGGAAATCGGTAGAGGGCTTTCACCGAACTACTGCTTCGTAGAAATTTTACAGTTTTTTTTGAATAAGATCCATACCGTTAGAAAAATATCCCTAATATTTTGCGTCATGATAGAGGTATTGAAGAGCATTCAAAATATGCGAAAATATATGGTGTGTTCCATTTAAAAAATCACTCATTTGTTCAATTATTTGATTTGGGAACACCCTGTATATTAAAAAATAATTTCCTGAGATGCAGAATTGAAATTACAAAAGAAATGCTTTTCAACTAAATTTCTAAAACGTCTGGTTTGGCAGCTATGAAAGCCTAACGCACTATTGCAGGACCCTGTAGATTGTAGAATAATGTTAAAGGAACAACAGTAAATTGACGAAGAGGAACAACAAGGAAGAAAGAAAGCCCTTAAAAGAAAACGCTTGAAGTTAATCAAAGAAATGGAATTGAAGAAGAAAATCATGTTCAGTATTGGAAATAAAAGTGATACAGCATCAGTTTATTCGCAAAGTTTATACAGCGATGAACATTATTTGGAAAGTGCGTCGAAGATTTCAAAAAGTGTATTGCTCCCGAATATACACATTCTCAAGGAATCCATGGAATAAATGAACATTAAAAAGTTGAAAGCCTCTGTTCTTGTACCCATAAATTGTACAATAACACTACCTTTTCTGTTGGGTGTGGAGGAAAAGATGATTCATTTTTTGATGTTGCCAGGCAGTTTATTGAAAATACGACAAATACCAACAAACTTTTGCTTCGTCAGAAGGTGCGGGACCTAACCACTTTCTCTGGTAAACTCTCGGAATGGACCATTTTTATTAGTGAATTCCATAGAGCCACGACGAGATATGGACAGACAGATGAAGATAATCTCGTTCGGTTGGAAAGGTCATTGAAAGGGAGATCTCGAGAAACTGTAAAAGCTCTCCTAACTTCTCCATCGAATGTTGCTCAGATCATCAAAGTGTTGGAAATGAACTTTGGTCGAGCAAAGTGGATTATTTTAGGATTGATAGAAAAAGTGAAGAGTCTAAGGAATGTGAAAGAAGATAAATTAGAATCTTGTGTTGCTTTTTCCAACGCCGTAATGCCCGTAATCAATATGGTAACTACCAAAAAAATGTTATCTATGTAATCCTGAACTTCTTTGCCACTTAGTGGAAAAATTGTCTCCAATACAAAAATACTCATGGTGAAAATATAAATATCAACGTGATCTTCAGTCCCTGCAAACATCTTTGAACGATTTTGCAAATTGGTTCGAGGGAGAAACAAATTTTCTGGCTGGAATAAGTAGTCCCTTCCAAAAGACTCATGCAAAATCTTTTTTCGGCAACCGTCCGGGGAGTACCCACTTCCCGGACGCTTTTTCTATGAGAAAGTAACATTTCCCGGCCTAGTCCGGAAAGTACGTACTTTCCGACTTTCCGTTATTTGTCGTTGCCGCAGTAGCGCCACGACCGATAAATATTGCGGGTTTATTCCGGAACTAGACCAAAATCTGAAATCTAGGATGCGGTTTTGATCTACAAATGTTGGTCACGATTTTTAGTAAGGAGTCGATACACCAGGTATTCTATGCATCTGTGTAAGAATGTCAATCATATTGTGCAGAATTGTGATGAATTTCTGAAACAGACAATCACAGAAAGACGAAAATCCGCTATGAATCTCAAGTCTTTGTTGTCGTTTGATTAGCAATGAAGGCAAAGATAGTTTCCGAATTGAATCATTTGGTGTGAAACAAGTTCCCATTGAAAAATCAGCGGAGGATAAAAAGGCGATTGATATCATGGAAAAAACAATCAAAAAAATGGGATGAGATTCGAAATTTGCCGATGAATACTGCAGAAAGATTGAAGAATATCTAAATAAAGGATAAGCAAGAATATTAACAGACACAGAAAAAGTTGGAACCCCAAAAACCTGGTACCTACCCCATTTTGCGGCATGGAATGTGAATAAACCAGGGAAAATATTAAACTTGTTTTGTTTGTTCCAACTTAGGGACATTATCCTCCTTTTTATGATAAATAATTGCGGGCCCCTTAACCGTATAACCGGGCGTATTCGACTTCCCTCGGTAAGTGCATAAAACTCCAAAGTGAGTTGTTGCGAGATTCCGTTTGGGAATAATGAATGTACGTAGAGATCTAGTTTTTGAGGTAGCCTCCGGGATGAAGCGTAGACATTTGCCCCCTAGGTGGAACTACTGTACAAAACTGTACTCAATAGTTCTTGCTAGGGAGTAATATAAGTTCTGCCGTTTCAGTTGGCATTCATCTCAGGATAAGGCTACATGCATCTGATGACGGCCAATAAGCCAGAAACCGGTAATGCATTGTCTTCCTGTGGTGGTGCCACCTGGTGGTGTGCTTCGGAAACTAGATCTCTACTAGTCCAATACTGATATTAAACTTGTTTTCGATGCAGCAGCTCGTCGGAGTACGTTGTGAAAACCGATTGATATATATATATATATATATATATATATATATATATATATATATAGCTAAATATTATGAATCCTGTTTGAATGACTTCTTACTACAAGGCCCAGACTTCGTACTACATCGATCTCTGTGTTATGGCGTTTCAGGCAGAGTAAAATAGCCTTCATTGGGGACATATGTGAGATGTTCCACCAGGTTCTGATAAGTCAGGAGGATCGATGTGCACAGCTTTTCCTGTGGCGTGGTAGAGATCGAAGTCGAGATCCTGATATTTACCAAATGAATGTGATGATTTCTGGAGCTGTTTCATCCCCATCCAAAGCTCAATTTGTGAAGAATAGGAATTCTATGGAGTTTGAATGTCAGTTTCCAGGTATAATCAGGTGCATGGAAAAGCAACACTACGTTGATGATTACTTGGACTCATGTGACACCGAAGAAGAGGCGATTAAGAGAGTTGCTGATGTCATTTATGTTCACGAACAAGGATGCTTTGAAATGACTAAACGGATCAGTAATTCCAAAGATGTTATGGCTACTATTCCTGAAAGGCTACGTTCTCCTACTATGGACGAATTGAAAGTAGAAAGAGTTCTTACTTTCATGGCAACCAGAAACTGATAATTTCATATTTTCTCTGAATCTAAAGAAAATACCACTCGACATCAGCAGTGGCAAAAAGACTCCGACTAAAAGAGAAGCTATTCGGTTGATAATGTCTATTTTCGATCCTCTTGGTTTTCTTGCACCTCTTATACTGAAAGGAAGAATCTTGATGCAAAAAATTTGGAGAAGTGGTATTGACTGGGACCCTGAAATAACTGAAAATCTATTCTTGGTCTGGAAAAAATGGCTCATAAATATATTTGCGGAAATAACTGAATCCAAAATTGCCATAATTAGTAATTGACATATTATTTTTGTCTTTCTGTTCTGTGTGACAGCTCATATCCATGGGAACATGGAAATCTCGCTGCTCCACCAACTGAGATGTTTACCAATTATTTTAAGCTGAGCACCAAAAGGCTAAGATGTTTTTGGTCTGAGCACTTATTAGATTTTGAAATATTAGTTCTGAGGAAAGGTATAATATGGCTTATACTGCTATTAACAGTTACAAAGCAGAGTCAAAATTTTGGTAAGAATTGCGTCTACTGGCAATTCAAAAACTGCGAGAAATGTAGAGGGTATGTATATTCCGAAAGAAAATAGATATCGAGGATGAAAATATGTTCCTTAAATATTTTGAGTTCAATTCTTAAATATGAATTGGAGTAAGAAAAGATATTCAGGGCTTGAAGTGAACGAAATGAAGCGATTCAAACATTTCACATGAAATTATAAGGTTATGATCGCGAGTATTCAAATGAAGTTATGAATGAAATATGATTCACGACATATTACGATGTGTCAGAGAGAGACTGAATTAGTAAATTATTTTCATTCTCAATATTGCTGCACAAGCGCAGATCTGGATTCTTACCAAAGCCCAGCCTCAAATTTCGTTGGTTCATTGCCCATATTGGAATTATGAAATAACACGTATGAAATTGCGGCGCCGCCACGAAACAATTCTAATATTTTCGATTTGGTCTATGTCAATGCATTCAAAAATTGACAAGTGCATACACCATCTTTTTAGACATCTTAAGCAAGGCTCATATCGTTCCATTATGCTGGATTTCCACCAAGCGGACAGGTCAAAACAAAACACGAACTGTCCGTTCGGACGGAAATTTCGAACAATTTTGTTTGGAAAATGTTCGAAGACTGTTGGGGTTCCTAACGGACTTTCTGTTTACACCAGTCGCGGACAGAAATGAATGAAAACTGTTCGTGTTTTGTTTAAGTTTGATTCAGTTTACATAGAGACACCGGACGTGTAGTTGTGAGAATGTGGCGCGCTGCAAACTTGAGAGAACAAGACGACGAGGATTTATTTCTGCTGGCAGTTACATTTTACATAATTAAAAAGAACAAAACTAAACGCCGGTTTTGGATTAGGCCATCCTTAAGGCAAAAAAGGGGAAATGTGACGTCTAAACTGTTACAAGATCTCAGTGAAGATGATATGAGTATAGGAGGTAAACTTCGATCAAGTTTTAATAAACATTACGACTTCTTCCCTTCACGCACCGAATCAAACTACCACATTAGATCGCAACAACGTGAATAAAAACAAACTGGGCGTTTACACCAAGCTGACAAACAGTCCTAGAACTCGTAAATCCTCTGAAGTTTACCGACATTGGATGGGACTCTGTTTGTGTCCGTAAAAACGCAATTCGCGGACTTTCGAGTCCGGAAAACAATCCACAAGTTCTAGAACAGTTTGCAAACAGTTCGCGGACTGTCACAAACGGACCGAGTTCGTGTTTTGTTTTTGTTCTGTCCGCTTGGTGGAAACCCTGCATTATAATGTGAATCTATATATATAAAAGAAAGATGTTGGTTACACCATTTATAACTCGAGATCGGATGGAGTGTTTGTTATGAAACTTCATATATGGATTCGTCTACGGTCTGGTTATTATAAAATACAATAAAACTTCGAAAAAATTGATGAAAATTTCACATATACAGGAAATGCTTTTCCTCCTTTTGAGCGAGGCCACTAGGTGTCGTTACAGTTACAGTTACGCTACCGCTTATTCGTAGGTACTTGATTTCATATTCTCTCCGTTAGATGGCGATGTGAACAAATAGTGTATACAGTGACTATATTACCACTATAGTGACGGTAATAGTGTGTAATTTGAGTTGCCTACGACTCTGCGCTGTTGTCCAACACCAAAAATCTTCGGGTAGGAGTACAGTAGTACAGATGTCTATAAAATGATCAGATTTCGTACCACTTCAGATGGCGCTATTCACACATTATGACTGATTATAAGTTATTTTTATAGTTTTATTTATTCAAAATAACGTAATCGTGAAGTTGGATGTCGAGAATAATGGTGTAGGCACTGATTAGATTTTGTTGTGACCGAATTGATTATATTAGCAATGTTTGGTTCTTTCCACTTCAGGTGGCGCTATTCACAAATTATTATGACTGATGTTTATCAGTTATTTCAAATATTTTAATTTATTCTGGCGAACGTGGCGTGTTAATGGTAGATAATTTTGTCAAACAATAATGTGTGTTTATATTCCTGACATTCTGATGTATATTAGTTCTTAGGAAAAGTAGAAAACTTTCATTATAAAAAGATGCCATTCTGCTGTCGAGTCATATAATTGACTTTGGCAAATCAGCTGTTGATACATCAATCAAATTGACAACGGAAAATGCACTGAAATGATATTGCGGCGCCGCCACGAAAAGTTGCAAATATTTTCGATTTGGTCGAACGTCGTTCCATTCAAAAATTGACGGGTGCCTACACCAATATTCCAGACATATTATCGTGAAGGTACTATATTTGACATAAGCACCATTAGATGGCGATGAATTTGTTGAGGCTTCCGCGACCATCGATTTATGTCATCTGTTTTTTTTTCGAGAATTTCGGTCGTCGTGGTTTGAAATGGTCGAAAAAAGATCATATGACATCAATTACTGTGTAATTTGCATAGGACTTATAGTACCATGAAGGGCTATTAACAGATCCAGAAGCGCCTGAATATCACAGTGAATTTTTATCGAAATGTCAAGTATATACGATTTTGGCGATCAGTTTCAATCGTGATATGGCCATTCACATCTTTTCTCATAATTTTCAAAATGTTTTAGAATTTCTGTTTGGATAATAAATATTTTTGCGGAAATCACTAAATCCAAAATTGCTATAATTGGTAATTGACATATTATTTTTATGTATCTGTTCTGTGTGACAGCTCATATCCATCGAAACATTTGACAGTTCGAAAATCGGAGAGAGCTGTTGATCTCCGATCACCGGTGATTACGATTTGTGAAATCCACCGTAAGTATCATTTAGGCGGAACAAAGTTCGCCGGGCCAGCTAGTTCTATATAGATTGTAACCTACAGTTGCACTCATGCCTATCGGCTGCTCAGATAGTTACGGTGAGGGGTGAGTCATACAAATAACCTTCACAGAACCTGGATTACGGAAGCAGCGGCGGCACGGCGATCCGAACTCCGGGTTGCAACGAGAAATCGTTACACAATTTAGTTGCCTGCAACTCTGTGCTGTGGACCAAAACAAAAATGTCTTAGTCAAGAAGAAAAATAAGAAAACTACTTAGCGTATTTGTATTCTGTGAAGTGAAGTTAAAGTACCATAGACAATTCGAATTTTCAGCGTTGTATTAGCAGAACTAAAGTGGTTTATACAGTGATCGAATCACAGAACGCATATATAATCGAGTGATCAGAGGTAATTCATCATTGAAACTATTTATCAACCATATAATTCGATCGTGATTTATATTTGCATTCGGGGTGTCGTTCATGACAAGATAGGTACTGCAATGAGAGAACTGTAGAGCATTTAAAACAAAAAGTTATTGTTCACCAATCAGACACCGCTTAAATAAAGATAATTCTTTTCGTGTGAAAAACAATGGTACTAAAATTTTGTATATTTTGCCTAATTTATCTCCTGCTTGAAAAAATAGCAATGATTAGTTCATACAACTTTAAACGGTAGGTTTCACAAAGCGTAATCACCGGTGATCGGAGCTTCATCTAGCATCAACTCGATTTGACAATCCAAAAATCAGAGAACCAAGCCGTTGATCTCCAATCACCGGTGATTACGATTTGTGAAATTCACCGTAAGTATCATTTAGGCGTAACAAAGTTCGCCGGGCCAGCTGGTAAATAAATAATATTAGATAAGTACTTACCATAATCACGATTGCCTTGCACTTCTCTGTTTTGAACTGACTGATGTACAATGAATTATAAATATACTAAACAAGTTCAAATATCAATAATTATTCCTAGATCCACCTCAGAAGAACTATTAAAAAAAAATTGCAATTTAATGTGCGATGGTTACTTACTGTTCATTCACCACGGAACTGTTCGAATTTCGAATGCAACAGACCCAAGAGGGTGTATTTTTGCGATTTCGGCAATTCTTTTTCTATCTCTATTTTTGCTAATTATCTCTTCAAAACCAAGTGCCGAGATAGGGAAACACGTTTACAATGAAAGTACATATTTTATTATTTTATTACTACCATCTGTTTTCTTTCGCTAAACGCTTGAACCCTAAGAACGCTTTGTCGGAACTTTTCGTGTTTTTTGGTAACATGTGGTCATTTCTCATCTGCCATTCAGCCATTGGGAATATTATGCTAATTTCTCGGTACCGATAGGATTTTGTCTGGGAAATTGATGAAAGGTGTGAGCAGATCCTCTTATAAACAATCTTTGATGGTGTTGATTATTTTAATTTCACTTATAATTTTTTCGTGCGATGTCATTTCTTATGCTATAGGCGTGTTGGGTTTTATGAAAATCACCATTATGTTATGGGCCACTCGATTTGCCGCCGCCCTTGTGCAGTGCACGCCTGCTTACGCCCTTATTCTCGACGAGTGATATTTCGGTGCGTATACGTTCTCTGTGATATTTTGTATGGCAAACGTATACGCACCGAAAGATCACTCGCCTAGAATACGGACGGGCCCTGGAATGAACAAGAGTAGCGCTTGCGAGTTTTCAGAGTTTAATAGAATTAACCCACTCGGGTCGTGTGACATAGTAGGCAGTTCCCAAACTCAAGTTATGTTGCCTTTGTCATTTTGTACGTATTTCCCCTATGATTCAACATAGATGTATAGAATAACTGGTGTATCGACTCCTTACTAAAAATCGTGACCAAAATTTGTAGATCAAAACGGCATTCTAGATTTCAGATTTTGGTCAAGTTCCGGAATAAATCCGCAATATTTATCGGTCGTGGCGCTACTGCGACAACGACAAATAGCGCGACCCCTTTCGGGAGAAATGAAAATCAGGAGAAATTCTCGGATTTTCGATCGACAAGAAAGTCAAACAAAATCTAATCAGTGCCAACACCAGGTATTCTATGCATCTATGATTCAACTGATAAGAATGGGATAGGCCCCTACGTCATCATACTATGAATTTTTTATTCCCTAGGAACCTATAGAAAATTCGTTTTGTTCGAACCTCATTACAAAGCAGTAGTCTCCATGTGAAGGATCTCTTTTTGTTTTTGTTGTGCTTGACATTGAAATGTATTAATTCCAAATTGAAATCACTTATAAATTCTTTCTATGATTTCTATAAACCTAATCGTTTTGTTTTTGTTACAGAGGACATAAAAAGTCTTTGCGAGACAGAACTCAAAGGAATATTTTTTCAGCCTCTTTAGTAAGTGAAAAAAACATTGCTTTAAGTTTTCAAAAATTTGTAAATAATTTCAACAATAAATATTTGATAAACCAAGGATTTATTTATTAAAACAGCAATAACACTTACAATAAATAATATGGGAGTCTCAATATTGTCATCAGTACATATGCCTAATCTAGGATAAATAAGTAACAAAAACACTGTCCACTGGAAACCCACAAAAATTCAAGGTAAGAAGATCAGCTCATAATTAGATTGCTGGAATAAAACTTCAAGTTCCGAATCCAAACCAATTTTTTCGACCCTCAATACTCTGGAATTGATACTGTTGGGTTCTTTACATACAATAGCGAGTCCACAAACTCTCATGAGATATTGTTCATTCTCTGTAGAACAACGACCAGGAGTAACCAGATTTATAAGGCATATTACATCTATGTGAATATGTTTTTGTATCGCAAATTTGCCGGCTTTTGTTGGCAGCTGTAAGAGAATTATTTATGCAATTAAAATAATCCAATTAGTTATTATGACTAAAATAAGGTTTTGCTTAATTTAATACCCTATAGGGTATATAAAATATATATATATATATATATATATAAAACTGTACAGTATACTGTACAGTTTTATTATCTTATAATATGAGAAGCAGATGGTGCATGGTATTTCTTTGATATTCGCTTGAGCAACTCTCATAAATTAAATTAGAATTGTACTTTTCCAATTCCTGACTAGGAAACCAAAATTGTCGATGACGACAGAGAGATGTAAATCCACTCACTTTTTCCATTTTTTCTTCTACTTGAGGATTGTCTGTCCTAAAAACAATAGCTTCACCTAGAATATGCCCCCCTGCAGTAACTTTGAATTTCATTCCTTCGTGAATTGCTCTTGGTTCTAAACCTAATCCATCTGGGTGACTGTCAGACCATAGGTAATTGTTATTTTCAATTTTTGATTCAGATTCAAAGGTGAGTCTTTTGGCATATCCCATACCGATGCTCATGAGCTTGAGAGTTTTTCCATTAAACAAATGACTTTTTCTGTCGTTGGGCCTGATTCGGTAATAGAACCCAGGGATTATTCGGGGATCTACATATGTACCTAAAAGGCAATAAGAAAGAACAATAAGTGGAAAAATCACTATCGCTGAAGAAATATTTCAGATGATATTGCAATGTAAAAAAAACATTGTGTAAAAAAAGTGAGAATTGGTTTCTTTCTTCGAGAATAACCCAAAACATTTGCAATTTTTTTGAACTATATTAGTAGCTAGCTCATTTGACAGCAAAAAATGCTCTGAGGTAAAATTCGTTCTATTCATTGATCAAATGATATTTGAAAAGAAATTTTGGAGTTGTCTTATACAAAAGATGCCCACCTACAACAGGGATCTCATAGCTCTTCAGTCCAGTCATTGTGTATTTTGTTGGAATATCCATGATGTCACAGCCTCTGACAGTAACTCTCCTCTTAGTTGTGTCCACTCCAGGTCTCAAATTATACTTGCGTTCCTTGATCAAGACATTGGCAATCTTTACTATTTCAGCGTTACCCTTTCCCTTCGCTTTGATACAAATAGCTGTACCAGATAGAGGTTTTGGCTTGGCTACTCCGGTTTCGTAGAACTCCACTTTACCAATAAACTTGACTTTTATCCTTTTCTCTATACCTTTACCTGTAACATTGCTGCTTATCTCGATTTGATTACCCTGAAAGAGTGAGCATCATAAGTAAAAGTAATAAGACATAAGCAAGTTCTCAATACAAAGACTTACGACGCCCCAAACTGGATATGCTGGCTAGTCAGCTGGCTTCACTGCCTTTTTGATCCTCCTTTCTAACAACAACATCGATTCGAGCGCAGGTCATATAAAGAGATTAGATTTTTGCTGTATAAATATTATGAAACCCTGGGTTCAAAATCGAAGAGATGATGACATAAAAAACTGAATTCACTTGAATAATATGTTTTTTTAATTAATCAATATAATCATCAGAATAAATTATATGTGTGAATCACTAAATTCCAATTCGAAGAGATAATGTTGAGGTAACTTGTGGTGAACATAATGGCTGAAAAAGTCAAATATTTTTCGACGTTGTATAGAGACAATTGCGTTATTGTTCCATTTTCTTGTGAGCTAATAAAATTCAAGTAGTTATTTGCCTACATTTTACCTACAGAAAAAGGCATCGATTAATTTTGGGTATTTTCATTTAACCTTATTCCTCTCTGACACTCTGACTGGAGTTCATTATTTTTAAGGAAAACTCAGAACTTTAACCGAAAGCGAGGCGTTATTAGGCGTGTGCATCAAAGTTGCAGAATTAATAAATATCTAAAGCAAAATATGTTTGAAATATCTTGTCTACTATACATCCACCCATAATCATTTAAAAAATTTGCCTCATACCGTGTGATCCAGTAAGGTGAAACAATACGACGGTATTGTTACTATTATTATTAGTTATCTTAACATCCCCCCACCGCACCCCTTTGCCTAAAAGCTGAATATGGTGGCTTATGGAATATTTGAGTTGCAATATTATGAAGTTTTAAGTGAGGATTTCACGAAGCAAGCCATGCTGGTGTTAAATTGCCTTCGTGAAATTTAAAATGAGTTTCAAAAATATTTGAGGTATCGGGTAATTATTGTTTATTCGATGGCGAGTGTACTATTTCGCAGTTTTTTCATCAAATATGATACACCAGATGTTTCAGCAAATCCCAATTGGTTGTAGTCTTTCGGTACAGAACCGTATTTGAGTATATCTTCTGATTTGGATGCAGAACGCCCACGAGCTTGTTTCTATTAAACTGCCTAAATTTGATAATTTAGTCCTACTCGAGTTACCTTTGAAAAATTTATTGTGCAATAATCCGGCTATTTCGACAATAAGCATTCAATTTTCCATACGTTGGTAGATAGAAAGAATTAATATCATTTTCGAAAACATACCTCCAAGACAAAAATTATCTTTTTGTTTTGATTTGGCTCAAAAAGTTGTAGTAAATATTGATGTCCCCAGCAGCAAGGACATCAATCATTCAGTTACTTCAACAATTCACGTGATATTGATTGTGTTATCTTTTGAATAATTGGCAATTTAATATCTACAAACATTTTTGGCTCATGTGAAAATGAGGATTATACATGATGGGATAAAAATATTCAATTCATCTATGATTATTAATTACGATGAATCTCGAACTTCTTACTTTGAGGTTTATTGCCATATAACTGTCAGATACCATTTTAGCAGTCCTCCACATAATTGAATCAGGAATCCAAAACTGAATGCAAATAAAAGATTTTTTTTTCACTACAACTCTGCGTTTATCAAATGTTGCATTTATAACATAAAAAGTCACATAATTTCCTTGAAAACAGTATAAATTAGTAAACAAGTTCGAAAACTATATTACATTTTAGTAATGATGACATGAAGCATATAGAACATCCGACACGTGATCCAACGGAATTTGAATTCAAATATAATTAGAGAAACACTGAGCATCAGGAGCAACTAAGATAATTAAAATACATGTATCAAATATCTCTCCAACTGAAAACATGACGGATGAATTATTCAAACATAGATGCATTGAAATCCTGGTGTTGGCACTGTTCAAGAGACTCTCGTCAAAAGAGAATTCAAGTATTGGATCACTTTTTATGTCTCCCGGAAATAGCGTCACGACCGTGGAATATTGGGGATCATTCCAGAACTAGACCAAATACTACAATCAAGTTATAGGAAAGAAAATTTCCTAGATTCTAGAGATATATTGGTTTGTTTTACTTACGGAAATGAATAATTATTACTGGATTGTTTCTCGATAATGCCTTCATTTTTCGCATTGTTTATACTTCTTGAAAACGCCTTACCCTTTCCATAGATGCATAGAATACCTGGTGTTGGCACTGATTAGATTTTTTTGAAGACTTTCTTGTCGATCGAAAATCTGAGATTTTGTGAAGCTTTTCATTTCTCCCGAAAGGGGTCGCGCTATTATTCCATTGCCGCAGTAGCGCTAGGACTGTGAATTATTGCGGATTATTCCGGAACTAGACCAAAACCTGAAATCTAGAATGCCGTTTTGATCTACAAATTTTGGTCACGATTTTTAGTAAGGAGTCGTTACACCAGGTATTCTATGCATTTACCCCTTTCCATAGGGTTTGAATGATTTATCTGTCACGTTTTCAGTTGTTAGTTGAGCTCTAGATGCATAGAATATTCTATGCATCTATTTTGAGCTATTTGTTTCATAATGGCTTGAATCTATGTTGTTCGCGGTTCTATGCTCTAGTTTTCTCTTGTATTTGGGATACAAAAAACGTTGAATTACGTGTCGGATGTTCGGTATTCTTGATGCCATCTTTGCTAGAGTTTTTGTACTTTAGTGAATTTTTTTTCAATGAGATTATGTTATTTGGACTAAATTATAAGCCGAATAAACCAAAGGTAACTTTCGCAAAACGTACTACCTGTACCTACTATTCTATTTCACTCCACGCAGAGGTTTTGGAGTTAATGTGCAATTTTTAACCTTAGGAATGGGCTGGCCCAGCACTGCTGGAGATATATTGGAAGTGGGCCTGTATACTCAAGTCGCCGTCTTACAGACATGTGCTGCCTTTTAAAAATCTCAAAAACTGGACCCATCGTAGAAGGTGTAGAAGGCTCCTCAATAAATACTGCGTTCGTTATTTTATTACCAATCCGGGAGTGGAGCGAGAGAAAACGGACACAGAAGATCTAATAAATACGGATCTCTCTCTCTCCTCTCTTTCAGCCAGAAAGAGAGAGAGAGAGAGAGATCCGAATTATTGGATGTTCGGTGTCCGATCCACCTCCGAAAGGGAATACCGAATGCGCCTTATGCATGAATAGTTGCGTAATTTAAAATAAGAATAGTCCTGAAAGAAATAAGACACAAATCATTTGCCATTATGAATAATGACAAATGAAATGTGAATACGAACTAGGTCTCCGATTATATAGGTAGCTGACTTCTCAGCTGATGATCCCATATCATCATTTTCTTTGTTAAAAATAGTCCTGTTCGAGAATTTTTCTACAAAATAGTAAATATCGAAATTATGACTTTTGCTCGATATTTTTAACTCACTATATAGCTACGCTAATATTTATAAGAATATTTGGACAATAATTATGTTCTAGATAATTTTATCATAGTCCGTTGACCAATTAAATTGTCGAACGTCCTAATACAAATATTTTGGTTTCAATTCGCATTGATTTTCATATATGCATATTTCGTTCAAACTAATAATTATAAAAATTGATAGATAAATATGTTTCTCTATTTCAGTATCGTAATGTGTCCATTACAGTACTAAAAACAGTGCTGTAATGAATTCATTACAGCATCGTTTTCAGTAACATTTTTCTTTTTTGGTTGTCAGCAATGACTTCCGATCCTTTTAAATTTCAGCAGAGGTCAATTTGGAAATGTAAATTTTCGTACTTCCTAACATACACACCAACTGCCAAGATACAATATGAGAGTCACGAGGACCTTTAATTTGAATTTTTCATTTAATTTGAGTGAAATAGAGAAAATATCGTCTAATACTCGTTGCAGAATGCAATTCCAATACTCATGCGTTCGAAAACTCGATCCTTCGTCGCTTGTTTTCGAATTTCGCATTCGTATTGGAATAGGAGCCCATTCTGCAACTAGTTTTAGAATATACTATTTTGATACCGTTGATTAATACAGAGTACCATGAGATTTGGTTATTATTCTATTGTTGATACGTTTCTAATTACGGATTATGCCAAATAATAGTCAGTAGTAATAAGAATGCGTTTTTGGTGAATGAATATGTCGAGTGAACTGAACCCATTAGAAATTTCATAATATTTGACAGAAAAGAAAAGTAGAAAAACATTTAAATAAGTGCCTCACCTCAGTGTTCAAGATTTCCAATGTTCCTTGAGCCTCATTGTTCAAATCGAAGATGGTGAACTTGTCCCCCTCAGTAACTGCTTCTATTTCGAAGGCAAAACCTTCTGGTCTATTGTCACTCCAGAAATAATTGTTATTATCGTTCAATTTATTCTTGTCGGCTTCGAAAGTGAATCTTCGTGCGTAGCCACGGCCGATAGTTTTGAGGGTGAGAGCCCTATTGTTGAATAGGCATTTATTTTGGGTAGAATCTCCACCTATCTTCGGAAGAGGCCTAACGCGGTATTTGAAGCCTGTAATAACTCTAGGGTCGCAATACACTCCAACAACTGGAAATTGATAATTCTTCAGTGAACATATTACGTAACGTGCTGGAAAATCGCCAAGTGTCGAGCCATCCAATACAAGAGAAGTTTCTTTCAGTTTTTTAACCACAAGCTCCTTCTTGATTTCTTCCTGAAAGAAATAACTCGAATGAAACTGTACCCTAACTGTTCCATCTAGGTACACTACTGCTGTTGTACCCTTCAGCTTTAGTACATGCAGGTTAGAAGTTCGAGCTTCTTGATAAAATCTCAATAAATGGTAATCCTATGAAGGAAGTACCTGTTTGTTCATGCCAATATAACCGTGGCGAATCATTTCGCCGGTAGATTCCGTGCGTTTCACTCACATACAGGGTCCTGCAATCGTGCGAAAATCTTCCATGGATGCCGAACCAGACATCTCAGAGATTTCGTTGGAAAGTAGACCTTGTACCTTCATTTCTGCATCTTAGTAAATTATTTGCTGATATACAGGCTGCCCCGATGAATGTTATTCAACAAATGGATGATTTTTTCAATGTACCACCCCATATATTTTCACATATTTTCAATGATCTTCATTACCTCTTTCATGACGCAAAATATCAGATACATTTTTCCGATGGTATAGATCTTATTTGAAGAAAACTGCAAAAGGGTGAGGAAAAAGCAGTTCAGTAAAAGTTTTCTGAAGATTTCCAGAAGCGATAGTAACATGAATTTGATCTAGACTATTTTTAATTGAAGGATTTGCCTTGTGGCCGTTCCTAAATGATCAACCTGTCATATACAGGTGTGCGTTATTGAGGTCCAAATATGAAGTACTCCAAATTATTATTTATCTATGTTTTCAAATGTAACACTCTGTATTTTTTCCACGATAATGCAGACAATTGAATACCTTACATTATCTCAGAAGTAACCTTAGGATTATTTTCACTTCCGCATCCTGCAGACACGAAAAATTAACGCAACTGAAAGTGCGAGTGGAAATAATCCTAAGATTACTTCTGAGAAAATGTAAGGTATTCAATTATCTACATTATTGTGGAAAATACTGGGTGTTACATGTGAAAAAATCGAGAAATAATAATTTGAAGTTCTTCATATTTGGACCTTAATAACGGACACCCTGTATATAACAAGTTCATCATTTAGGAACGGCGACAAGGCAAATCCTTCAATTAAGAATCTTCTAGATCAAATTCATGTTACTATCGCTTCTGGAAATCGTCAGAAATCTTTTACTGATCTGATTTTTCCCCACCTTTTTGCAGTTTTCTTCGAATGAGATCTGTACCGTTGGAAAAATGTCTCTAATATTTTGCTTCATGAAAGAGGTAATGAAGGTCATTGAAAATATGGGAAAATATATGGGGTGATCCATTAAAAAATCATCCATTTGTTGAATAACATTTATCGGGGACAACCTGTATATCAGAAAATAACTTCCTGAGATGCAGAAATGAAGGTACAAGATGTCTACTTCCAAACGAAATTTCTGAGATGTCTGGTTCGGCAGCTATGGAAGATTTTGCACTATGGCAGGACCCTGTATATGTATATTCCTCACTTTTGACACCATGCAAAAGAATTTCTATAAACTTTCGTAAATCAAAAATTCCATTGAAATAATGAATAATGTTATATTTCTGAAGTCAAGATATTTAACTTCTTGAAGATGTCACCCATTCGCTTCTATTCTATTTTCTACAGAAAATATTACGCAAAATCGAAATTTCGAGCTTCGTAGAAAACCTCTAATTCGTGCTCTAATTCACAGGAGCATCCATCGATTCCAGTTTTCTAATAGCCACCGTCGATACTATCGACTGAAATGGGAAGAGCGCAGTCATTTCTTTTAAAAATTCATAAACTCGATTGGATAGTCATTCATTGCATACATACCTATCTTTTGTTAAATAACGCTGAAGAATACGCCAGCCCGAAAGCTCATTACTACGTGTTGCAGCCCAAACATTGATTTAGAATGAGGTTTGTTGAAGAAAAATTTTTTCAACATGCAGCCCGTCATCGATCCAAACATTGTTCATTGTGTATGTTAAACAATCCGCTTCTGTTGAAAGTGGTCTCATCACTGAATATGATTTTTTGAACATATGCTCCATGAGTTAATGGCTATTTAGGAATGAATTGAAAAATTTTAATGCTTAGGGGTCTACCTCCTGGAAAAATATTCGAAACTTGACGGGAATGGTGATGATGCAATTGTTATTCCTTTTCAATCCTCCAAATAATCGTTTATCATTGATTCAAGTGAAAAGGTTGAGATAAAAACAAAAAACTTACAAGTTAGCAAAAAAAGGGACAGAATGAAAAAAAAAATGCATACGAAAAAAGAAAGTCCCAAAAAGTTGCAAATACCACAAGCACACTTCACAAAGAACTCCTGCATTTTTTCCATCGATCATATCGGTTTCGAAAGTTTTTTCGATCATGTACGTGGTCTTGTCTGATCTAACATAGATATATTATGTGATATAGGTACTCAGACCAGTCCAGGTACAAGTATATACGGCACATGTGGATCATTCTCACGCATGTGCAAGACACAACAATGGTCACTTTCAAGCGGAACAATCAGACCTCTACCCATTGAGTGGTCGTGTCAAGATTGCTTTTGTTTAATGCTAGAAAGCTTACAGTTCGATTAAATATGCCGAGCAAGTTGTATTGTGCAGCAATAGATTGCGACTAAAATTCTTCGAATCGCTATGAAGGATTCCTATACCGAACGAAAGTTCGAACCTCAAAAATTTCGATTAATGATTGCAGCATTGCAGTTTTTCCGCTTTCAATTTTGCGAACACAATTGCATGCGAAAACGAAATACGCTCTCGTTCATAACAGAAAGTTCACAAAAACTGAAAAAGTTTTTCCTTAACCTCAAGAATCCACTGTAAAATTATTATTAAATATACACAATACATATAGCCCTTACTTTCGACATTTTGTGAATAGAGTTTCGTGAATGAAATATGTGACCATTATGTTCGAATCTTCGAATCATACGCATTAAGATTGAATTAGTCAACAAGAAATCGTGCCAAGTTCATTTGTTAAATATAAGTCAAGTAGTAAATATTGTTGCTGCCAAACGATATTTTTGAATACTTCAATGTGAACTTTTCATTTTTGGAAACAAATAAATATTCATAGCATAGGTTACCCTAGCGATGTCACTATTCATCATCTTCATATTGAACGAACTAGCTCCAAAACTTTCTCACTTTCTGCACTAGGCTACATTTATTAATAGCAAGAAAACTGCATGTTATGCACTTCCTGACTGTTTCATGTTCTACCCATTGAAAAAATTGTAGTTAGTATTTCTAGTGCCGAATCACATCAAATCGTTGATATGCCAAGTGCAACAACATCTGTCCAAGATGTTCCAAACAGCCAATATCTCGGCTTTCAGACAAGGTAGAAATTTCAAACAAAAAGTTTTTCAAATGGCATCAAAAACTCTACCAGAATCCGTCGTTAAAATTCTGTTTCTAATTACCACCCCTGAAAAAACTACCCCCAGTTATTTTTTCAAATGGCACCATTATATTTTTCTCACTCTAAACGATTTCTTATTGAAAGAAGAAATATGTTAAAACAATTTTTCATCATTTTACATAAATTTAACCCACAAAAAAAATAATTATAATTTCCGGCACATTCACCATTTTTCTCAGTCCATTCTCTAGGCCTATTTTTCTATGCTCTATACCCTATGATTATTCTATACTCAAAGGTTGCCACCGAAAAAAATGCCAGTTTTCGAAATAAAATAAGTATAGAACATAGAGATAGAGAATGGACTGAGAAAAAAGGTGAATGTGCCGGAAATTATAATTATTTTTTTTGTGAGGGTTGAATTTATGTAAAATGATGAAAAATTGTTCTAACATATTTCTTCTTTCACTAAGAAATCGTTTAGAGTAGGGAAAATATAAGGGTGCCATTTGAAAAAAAAATCTGGGGGTAGTTTTTTCAGGGGTGGTAATTAGAAACAGAATTTTAACGACGAATTATGGTAGAGTTTTTGATGCAATTTGAAAAACTATTTGTTTGAATTTTCTGCCTTGTCTGAGAGCCGAGATATTGGCTGTTTGGAACATCTTGGGACACCCTGTAAATTGTGGTTCAGTTTTCTTGGGTTTAGAGCACAGTAAAACTTTAGATATTCATATTTTATTATTTGCCATCAACATATTATGTTTCAACGTATAATATATTTATTTTTAAATATTTGGATTTGGATGCAATAGGCTGAATACCGATTTCAGAATTATTCATACGAATTCAATGGATATGTAGGTAGTTTTTTTCTTTTGAATATCGCGGTTGACAAATTTTTCAATTTCTCAGATATACTGCTTTTTTATGCTAATCGAATTTCAGGTTACAAAAAAAACCTTATTATCCTGAAAAATTGTCAGAAGGATATCATGAAAGGAAACAATCTAGCAGCATTGTCGATTCGGAGCAATCATTCGCCGAGTGGGTTCGTACATGCGACCGAAGGTGCCTACCGTAGTTGTGCAGTTGTGGGCATGTTGTGTGACATTCGAAACATTTACAATTTCGACTTATTCGGAATGTAGTCTCCTATATCGCAGGTCATAGGAATTTGCTATATTAAAAAAATGTTGATTATTTCAAGATGGCGATTTTTCACAAAGCGGATGAAGGGCCCTCAAAAGCTCCTGGGGGGCAGCCGCTCCCCCTGCACCCCCTGGGGATGCCGATGTCGATATGCTTTTGATTTTCAAATCAGTCAAGTTAATTTATCTCTCTTTAAGAAAATCTTAAAATTCGAATTCAGTATTGGGAATATGTTAGGTATAGTTTACCCAAAGTTACTTCAAGGAGTCATGAAAACTTTCTAACCGATTTTCGTTCGAAACCACAAAACATCAGAGGACCATCCGTGTGAAAGATTTTATGACTCCTCTAAAAGTAACTTTGGATCAAGTTTACTATATTGTTTTTATGGATGTTTTCAAAAGCAATGCTGGTATCTACTATCGAACATGTCATATTTTGCAGGGTCTGAATAATTGATGCGATAAATTTTATGGCTGAGGATTCTTATGTTAAAGACAAAATTATACAAATTCATGTCAGAAGTTCTTAAGGTTTAGTTTTTTTTTAATTTTATATTTTTACAAATAATTTTGCTTCATTGCAGAAATATCGTACATTTATCGATATAAGTATGTATGTGGTTTTCATCAAATTAACTCAGCAATTATCACGATATACTAAGCTAGTTCTGTGGCATAGGTGCTAGCTATTACCATACATAATTTATTTTCTTTCTAGGAAACGGCTACATACGCGACAAAATACTGACATGTGATATTTGTTAACAATTAATGGAACAGCAAGAAAAATATTTTCGAATGAGAAAAATTAGCTATGAAACGTTATCGCTCGTACCCTACTGGACGAAGTGGAAATGATGTGTCTACTTCGAAATTTGTGTATTTATCCAGTCGAAGCGTGTTCCAAATACCGTGTGAATGTCTCAGTAAGTTTCTGAAATGTTAGCAAATATATACCTATATAAGGTTTTCGGAATCGGATATGGGAATCCATAAACTTAGTTACATGAAAAACTTCAGCGATCATTCATTAAAATCTTTAGCATCAACTCAGATCCACAATCTACAATACAATAGTCAATAACACGCCGCAAAAAACTTTCTGTCTGTGTAAACCCATTGAAATGACAACTACATTTAAAGCATACTTACAGTTTCGATAAATGTTGACGGTTTTTCATTTTCCTTGCAATTATTATAAACAGGTATGGTCGAAGTGCATTGTTTTCTCTGAAATGACAAAAATCAAACATTAATTGTTATCTTATGGACCATCATAATCCGAAGTTCTTGACATTCGGAATTGTGTGAAGGTTACCTAACATACTATGCAGAGATAATATAATAATAGAATCTGATATCATATTGTTGGAGAAGTTTTTGCAAAATTGAACTCTTCCTGCATATTCAATTGCAATTCTTGAAAAAAAAAATACTTTTAGAATTTTCAAGTCACAATAATAAACCCGTTTCCAAGTAGTTATGAGTCATTTCATTGCGATTCAATATGGTACCTACAATAACATTGAAGGATAATTAACTCAGTTCACGAAATCAATTGAATGAAAGTGCAGGCAGATTTTGTATAATCACATTTTGTATGGGAATTATTTGTATATTATGTTCAGTAATATATTTATAGAAAATTCAAGGGTAAAATTGGATTGCCAGTTCAAGTATACGCTGCATATCGAATGTGGAAATTGGGCCGAGGTCAATGAGTGGTTTATTTTATTTATTCCATATTTAGTATGACAGAGGAATAATTAGTTTGCGAAATGAAAATGTTTCGATTAATATTTTCAGGTTGGTAGCACTTCTGATTACAACGGAAGTGATAACTCTCGAACGGATAACCTAGAGACTTGAAATATTCAGGGTAGGTTCGGATCTATAATGCCGCGATTTTTTTGGATAATGGGCGAAATTTGAAACTACAGATTCAATCGAGATAAAATTTCGCATTTGAATGGAGAACGAGGGCGTATTCGAGCTACACGCATTTTGTCCAGATGGTCTAACCAGAACCCAAAATTTCTGTATTATCTCGAGAAAGATTCATCTGTCACATGAAATGTGAGATGTACTATTTTAACGAAAATTCCGTTCTTGTCGAAAAGGAATCATGATTTCGGTCTTGTCATGATCTTCGTCAGAGTATCATATTTCACCGTCTACAAGAACAAGATGGAAAATTGGTCATAATTGATCATATTTGTTTTGAAATTCACAATAACAATTCTTGAGCGGTGGTGTAAAGCTCTATTCAAACGGACCTTAGATTCCAATTTCGAAGCAATGGGTTCTATGAAATTTAGTTTTGAAAACAATATTAATTGAATTAATATTAATAATTAATGTTTTTACTTAACCTTTACCTATTTATTCGATCCGTCAGAATTCATAAATACCTGAGTCAATCCAAGTATGTCCTCAGTTCCTGGTATCTCATTGAAAATCGATGAACTCATTCCTTTTCTTGATTGCCAAGCACGCTGCATAGCATTCAGTTTCGCATCTTCTTCCAAGCTTGCTAAAGTATTCGAAAACATTTTCTCTGAAATAAATTCCTTCTATTTATTACTGATTGAAGAATCACGGTTTCAGTTGTCATTGCCATTCACCATCATAACAAAATTTCGGGATAATAGGTATACAGTGTGCTTCAAGTTTACTGATTTGTTAATCGTTTGAAAACCGTTGATCGATTTTGGATTTGTAAACTCGGTAATCTTGCCCTTTTTATACATTCTTTCAGGTTTGAATGGGTTTTTGTTTTTATTAGTTATACATATGTCATTTCACATTTATTTCTTGTATTCATTTCAACTGAACTCAATACGAGTATAGATATGTTTTGCCTGTTATGTGATTTCTAGAGATATTCAGAATTCGAAATGAAATTGTACTATACCATTTTCGATATAAGAAAAATATATCTAGTTCGGGTTAAACTCGTTCAGAACAGCGTTCTATGTTTAGTGATATACAGGGTGTCCCAAATAAGATTGACTGATTTAAACATTAATGCCCAGCTTATTAATTGCTCCAAAGGGATGGGGTTTCCACTAGTTTCACTAGTTTATCAAAGAGATTTGCTTAGGCTTGTCTGGCATTTCATCTCATCAACACAGGGTGTTGGTCAAATTCAAAGGGGAAAATATGAATTATTTCAAATGGAACACCCTATAATTTTTGATCTCATTCGAAAGAGCAATCATTCTCCTTTCCAAAAATGTAAAGTTTTCTATCTTCTGTGTCATTAACAACAAGATATTCGACGTTTCATGCAGTAGTACATTTTTAATTATGTAGTAGTTTTATATGAACGTAATTTGATGCCTAAAATCAACTTATATGACTTAACAAAATTGCTGTTGTCAAAATTGCTGATTTTGTTGTTATGCGTCAAACGGTCACAGCATGAGCTGATTTTAGGTATCAAAATACGTTCATATAAAACTACTAATTAAAAATGTACTACTCCATGCAACATCGAATATCTTTGTTGTTAATGAAACAAAAGATAGAAAACTATACATTTTTGGAAAGGATAATGATTGCTCTTTCAAATGAGATCAAGAATTATAGGTTGTTCCTTTCAAAATAATACATATTTTCCCCTTTGAATTTGACCAACATTCGTAAAACACCCTGTGTTGATGAGATGAAATGCCAGCCAAGCCTAAAAAAATCTCTCTGATAAACTAGTGAAACTAGTGAACATCCCATCTCATTGGAGCAATGTACAAGCTGGACATTCATGTTTAAAATCAGTCAATCTTATTTGGGACACCCTGTATCATCAGGACTTTTGAATCAATACTGTTAGGCGGTATTACTTGCTGATTCTCAGAACGTTTTTTTTTTTGGGTGACACCAATCAGAAGATAATAAAACCCTCCATCTATAATTATAGCAGCCTAATTCATCATATATATTTTTTAGTTTTGTTTCGATAATTTGATCATTTTGGGTGAATTTTTTTTCGCAGTTGACATGTAGAAAATGTTTTGATCGGTATTTGTAATTTTTTTTTGGCAGACATTCTAGGATTAAAGAGTGCGCTGTAGAATGCGACCGAAAATAAAAAAAACTCGAACTTTGCAGGTTTTTCACCGTTTTTAAATTTTCCTTCTAAACTCAACGCTTTATTCGAATTGCGCATCCAAAAATACGAAAATATGATATGAAATTGTTTCTTCAGAGCTGGCGATCTTCTAATGGCATGATAATGAATTTGTACTTTAATTGAGGATTCCAAGAATGTATAAATACCAACAATTCTTCATCCGTGAATCAAACCTAATCCTTCAAAACCATTTTCAGATAAAAATTTCATAGAAAGATCGCAGAAATATTTTCAACAAAAACTATTGTAAATTCAAATATCGTTCAAAAAAATATCGGCGATAAATAAAATACGATAATTCGATATTTTATTCATATATGTACATACAGATTCTTGTTGAAATTTGAAATCGATATAAATAGTAAGTATTTCAGGAACATTATTGCGCACATTAATCCTTAATTAAATCATGAAGCTAAGTCGTGCAAATCACTATCTTTTGAACAGGCATACAATGCAAGCATTGACTGTTCTGTGATAAGACGTAAGAATTCGACTGGTATCTAATGACGCTAGGTAGATAAGGAAGTAATTTTATTCAAACACCTAGGTAGACACTTCATGCAAATACAGTTGCCAGGGGGAATTCGTAATTCGTATCGACATTTTCAGGACCACTGACAATAATGACCTACGAAAATATAAACTCCCTGAAGTCCCTGATGCCCGAAACACCCACTGACACCCACGCTTTCGAATTCAAAGGTAGTAGAGACATGAGATTGGGACATCGGTTCGGTTCGGCGTATCCACTGCATTCTGAAGAACCGTGGGATTGCCATTCGTTGAGCTATTTTAATCGTCAAAGTGGGGTCTAGTAGGATAGGGGTATCTATAACCTTTCTTGTTTTTCGCCCCACCAGGTAAAATGAGTGGTAATCGAACAGGTAGAAGAAATATCCACAGCCAGAAGAAGGTAGTTTATACGGGAATGGGATAAATGCATTGAACTTTCATTATTTAAATGAACAGAGAATGAGAGAAACGAAACGAGAAAGTTCATATGCTGATCAAAAATGTTATTTTCGTTCTTTTTCTGATACGTATTTGTATTCATATTTATAATATCAAATCTTTGGGTGAATGCACAAAAGGTTAACGGTAAATGCAAAGCAGGTAGGTTCTAATTCGTTTCCTTCACAAAGGAAAATTGTAACAATGCCAAGTACAAACCTTTTAAGTCGAAAATCAACGGCAGATGTGAAATCTCCTCTGAAGTAAAGTCGGACTAATCAATAAATTCACTCTGTTCAACAGTATAATGCAGATCAGTAGCAGCACAGGAACACACAGCCTGCTCACAACCAGTTAAAAATATCGAATGAATGCCAGAATTGCCAGACTGCTGTCGACATTTTATCCCTGTTAGTATGCTCGCTCTCCCACCAACCGTTTCCTCGATAACACAGCACAGGTCAATAATTTGTGAGTGGCCTAATGTTTACAAATTCGAAAATTTGTATGTCTCGGTCATAGACGATCTCGGTGTCTCTGAATAGTCTGAATCAACCCTCCCAATTTGATAGTTTCACTGAATAAAATATCACATAAATAAATATACGTTTCTGATATACAGAGTGTTACGAGTAAAGTGTCCTATTACATTTTACCGATTCCGAATTTGAAACTTTAGGTATACGTAACGGATAATAGATATTATTTCTTAGTGATTTCCTTTAGTGTTACAGGAAATATGCAGGGGAAAGTGGTCCTATTTCGAATAATGCCCTAATTTGGATGGTGCATTGTTTCATAATTAATTAAAATTTTTCCACTAACGTAAATTATTTATAATTTAACCAAATGCCTTTACTATGAAGTGTTTCAGGACGATCCATTCATTTCAGAAAGCTCGAACTATATCCTAATATAAGAGTGATCTCAGAATGAATAGCATGCCTGAAACTACTAAGTTTTAAAGCCATACTGATGGGCACTCTCTTCATGTAATCTATCATTACGAAATCCGCCATGTGGAATCTGCCATCTTGAATTTACTGATTTGAACAAATAAGTAACCATTCTCTTCGGTCAAACTCATAATCACCGCACTCAAAATTCCGACATACTCATTTCAATATTTTCAATAGAATTGGCCCATTATCCAGAAGTTCGTCCGCCACCTTGATAAAAGGAATCATAATCTTCCTAACCAATTTTGAATAAAATTGGACTAGACACAAGAAAGCCGCCATCCTGAATTTATGAAATTCGATAAAAAAAAGTCAACCCCGAAAACATACCACACAGCTTTTTAGAAAAGAATCAGACCATAAACCCAAAACTCGTCCTCTATGTCGTAGCTATAGCTTTGCGTTTGCATTGAATGGAGAATTACGTATCCAAGCTATATTTTGTCCAGATCCTCATCCAGAACCATATCAGATACCAGCGAATTATTGACAGCATTCGGAATATTTCTGTAACATATCCAGGACGATGGACGATTTGACAGCTGTCAAAATCATTTTTCATTGGATACTTGAATGCGAATATACCTATGAGATAGATAAACTCACAAGATGGATCAACTTACAAGATGGATGAACGAACGCTCAAAAACTCCTGACTGCATATCATTGCTTAACAGCGGCTACTCACGTAGACTTAGTTTCTGGCATTTTATGAGCCCGTGTGCACGCCTTGACCATACACGGAGACTCTTTTCGCACGTGGCCTCATAAAATGCTCGTAACGGACGCCTCGTGAGTGGGCCGCATAAGGAGACCTATTTTTTATTATCTTATAATTTAACAGGCAATGAGGAGAACTGCTTGAAAGAGAATAAGCCAGCAGTTGTTTTAATTTGTTATGCTGGGCTTGACCTGAATTACCCGAAAATCTCGCAAAAATTGGGATTTATTTTTTTCACTCCATTCCATTTTACGAGCACAAAAATCCAAATCCGTAGGTTGTAGATCGTACAAAGTTCGCGTCGAAGTTCGGTGCAAGCTTACAAATCTCAGGTCAGATCTCAGATTGGTTCGTACCTGACTTATTTCATTCATTGCATGCCGAATCTGCCTCCTGATTTGAAATTTGCTGCAGTAGCAATACCAGATTGAGACAGTGGTTTGACTATACAGCTAATAACTATAGAATACATATTACATATCAGAATTTGTGGTGAGAGTTTTTAATGGATTAGCAACACATGTTTTATTCAGAACAAATTTATTTGCTACTCTGCCATCTTTCATTATTATGTGTTTATTTTTTTTTAAAATTATTATCAAAACGATTCAACTACAATGAATATGAAGTACAGTAGGTCTTGAATTCTACTAATGAATATGGTTCACACTTGACGATCATAAGAAGTAGGTATACACTTTTTGAACGCTCGGAGATCAGTTATAATAATAACTCACCCGTCGCCTAATGACAAAGTTCCGATGTCTGCACACCAATGCATCGGTGAAAAGGCTTTATCTACCCAGAAGAGATTGGCGGAAGAGGTCTGTTGAACATCTATAAACTCTGCAGAACCCAGGAGAAAAACTTGAGGCAGCGACTGCTCGAGTCTGAAGATAGCCTGATGAAATTGGTGACAACACAGGATAAGGGATACACACCTCTGAACCTACAACACAGAGAACTGACATTCGATATCACCACGAGAAGCGAAGATATGAGTATATGGCGGGAACAAGCTCTGCACGGCAGATTTCCCAAACACCTTGAGGGGGAAAATGTCGATAAATTAGCTTCTTTGTCGTGGTTGAATGCGGGACAATTGTATCCTGAAACTGAGGGATTCCTGACGGCTATCCAAGACCGAGTCATAAGAACTCGCAACTATGAGAAGCACTGTTTGAAGCTGAACGTGGAGGACAAATGCAGGAAGTGCGGCGCAGTTGGCGAGTCTATCGAACATATAATAGCAGGTTGTCGAGTTCTTGCCGACAACGCATATCTGGGCCGACACAACCAAGTGGCAAAAATTGTTCACCAGCAGTTAGCTCTTAGACATGGTTTTTTGGATACTTGTCCGCCATACTATAAGTATCAACCTGCAGCAGTGTTGGAAACGGACACAGCGGTTCTCTATTGGGACAGACCGATAACAACAGATAGATCAGTGGACTACAATAGACCGGACCTTGTATTCATTGAGAAGGATCAGAAGTATGGGGTGATTATTGATGTGGCAGTACCATTGACTCATAACATCGGAAGAACGGAGTCGGAAAAAATAACGAAGTACGAGAACTTGGCAATAGAGCTGAAGAATATGTGGCAATTATCGAAAGTCACGATTATACCGTTGGTGATTTCGGCTGAGGGAGTCATGTCCAAATCATTTAAGAAAAACCTTCAAAAGATCGAGATATCCCAGAGGATCGCGGGATATGCACAGCAGGCTGTAGCTTTGCAAACCTGTCACATCGTGCGGAAATTTCTGAACTAGTGGGAGGAACTGAAATGTTTTTTCACTGGTTCATAGAAGTAATACCAGCACGAGCTGAGACCGGGAGACCGATGATGAAGAATAATAATTTTATCCTCAGGGGCTCTGGATGGTTTTCTGGAGTACAGGCTTAGCACACCCGAGGTACCCTAGCTACCTGGCAGTAGGTATAAAATGCACTAGCAATGAAATGTACAATTTACGGAGTAAACGGGTGAATCGGCATTGTACCACCAGAACCTCCTGTCGCGTTCAAGATTTAGGAAGAGGGTCTTGTTCGAAAAATGAGTCACAGTCTCCCTCGGATAACGACGGAAGCAGCGTGATACCGAGTAGGGCTACTGCAACACCCCACCAAGAGGAAACTGCTATCAACAGGCCTCAACCCACTCTTGATGCTTCAACGGCGACGCAAGTCACTATGCCCGCGACCACGAGAGCTGGACTCTAGGAAACGCAATAGTGGACCCAAGAAATGAACTCCTTCATTATGCGCTCCTACTACAAGATCACACACTTGGAATCGAACATGACAGCATACCGTTATGGATTGCATCAAGAGTTCATAGAAAGATATCCAGAACTCCACCACATTTCTGAACAAAGGATATCAGATCAACGACGAACTATTGTGAAAAAAAACCTACTCTCTACGGACACATTGAGGAGTATACGAGATGAAGTCCTCATGGAACTGAGCAACGACACTGGAGCTAACATCGAAACACATCCAGAATAAAACCAGAATGAGATCCAGAATATGGAATCTAATGATAATGGGGAAGTACCGTCTGATTCAAGTGGACCAGGGGAATATGCGCACTCTGCAAGATCACTACTCAACACAGCCATGGTTGAGTTCCAGGGAACCAATCCAACAAAACGCCCAAAGCTGCCTAAATTAAAAACTAACAAGAGCACCAATATTATTCTGGCCAGTGTAAATGCAGCCTTCGTTGACCACGTTGAGGACTTCAACAGCCTGGAAGGAATACACACTCTCGTGTATTGTGGAGCAGTAGCAACCCTTCGACTACACAAACAACAAGTCCACACCCCCGAATATCACACACGGAAAGAACCATAAAGAAACCACCATGGCAAACCCGATTGGAGAAAGACATCGACAAAATCAGAAAGGGAATAAGCCGACTTACTGAGTTCCTGCGGAATAAATCCCCGTCACGACGCCTGAAATCGTTTGTTAGAAAAATTCTGAAGAAGATTGATAACACCATGAACAAATCTGAAAGCAAACATCACATCATCATATATGTGGATACTCTGAAACAGAAACTTCAAGCGAAGGCGAAAAGACTATCCAGATATTTGAAATGCACTCAACGGAAACAGCATAACCGATTGTTCCACAACAACGAGGCAAACTTCTACAAACACATCACCAAAAGCTCAAACAAAGTCACCAGAGCTATGCCAGAAGCCCAATCATTAAAAAATTATTGGGGTTCTCTGTGGTCGATGCCTAAGGAACATAATGAACGAAAGATTCATAAGATGGCGTCGAGTAAACATCAGTGCGAAAAATGTTTACGAAATTTCGAATTATCGAATGAAATAAAAGTTTTGAGATGCAATAACAATAAGTGTAGAACGGTTATACATCACTTGTGTACATTGTACAAACCTTCGGAGCTCAAATTTCTGGATCAAGCTAAATTGAATGTCAGATGGTTCTGTTCAATCTGTGCTAAAATTGATAGGAATGAAGTGAGTGAAATTTCATTTTCTTCAACAGTAATTAATAAGAATTTCGATTATGTCAATGAAAGAATTAAAAATTTGTATGATATAATTGAAGATCAAAACAAAATTCTGCTTAACCTAGTAGATAAACAAGTAGAAAAAAAGGAAGTTAAGAATAACAAGAAGAAATCTACAACACATCACTCTGAAACACAGAAGACTATAACTACCAGGTCCAGGACGCAGGCGGGTTCTGGAGTGCAGTCACAGATGGCACTGCCGCTGAAATCAGCGGCGATCGAAGACGGAGTCCCTTCAACGCCTTCAACATCTTCAACTGCAGCTGGGAACAGCACCGAAAACGGGGAGCAGACAATCTCGGCGGGGGTTTCTGGGAAGGATGAGGAAAAAGTTTCGGGTATGTTGATATCGTCGAAAAACCAAGGTATCGACATGACTGGACTTGAGGAAAATAAAACCGAAAATAAGGAGCAGACAATTTCGGCGGGGATTTCTGGGAAGGATGAGGAAAAAGTTTCGGGTATGTTGGTATCGTCGAAAAACCAAGGTATCGACATGACTAGACTTGAGGAAACTAAAACCGAAAATAAGGGGCAGACAATTTCGGCGGGGATTTCTGGAAAGGAAAATGATTTCAAAGAAGTAAATTACAAGAAAGGGATTCGTGGAAAAAATAAAATTAAAAACGCAACTCTTGCAACTGTGGAAAATAGAGAATGGATCTTTGTTTCAAATTTCATTCATACAACAACAGAAAATGACATAAAAACCTATTTGAATAATAATAATATAAAGGTTGTCTCTTGTTATAAATTAGACATTAAAAATACTGAAATCGCGGCTTTTAAATTGGGTGCGAAGATCTTTGCAGAGTTTTTGATGAGAACTTATGGCCGAATAATGCTGTCGTGCGCATGTACAGAAATTTTCAGAGAAGATCGCAGGCTCACATAGTTCAGTGATTAGGGCTGATCCTTCAACAAAGAGTAATAAAACTTTTGGTGTTTTACATCAGAATATACAGAGTTTATTGAATAAAACAATGGAAATTGAAGTATTTCTCGAATGTGAGGAGGAGAATTTTCAAGTATTGGCTTTCACGGAGCATTGGCTGAGGCCTAGCTTGGAGTCTCTGCCGAAGATAACGGGATATGTGATGGCTTCTTGTTTCTGCAGAGAAACCGTGTCTCGGGGAGGATCCTGTATTTACGTCAGGGAGAATATTCCGTTTGTTGAATTAAACTACCTGAAAGAAAAAAGTAAAGAGTCAGTTATTGAATGTAGTAGCGTGGAAATCTCTGGTTTGAATATTGTGATCTTGAACATATATAGACCTCCTTCAGGGGGTTTACAGGAATTTTTTAATGTACTTGAAGACATATTGGACATTATATTCATAAACAATAAAAAACGAGTTGTCATTACAGGCGATTTCAATATTAACTTCGCTAGACAACATGATGTGGATGTTAAAAGGATGAGGGATATTTTGCGTTCATTTGGTCTATACATGACTATAACGGAGCCCACAAGAATTTGTAAGACGACAGGTACTCTGATCGACAATATCTTCACTAATTTGGGAGACTATTCAGGGGGTAACGTCACCAATGCGCTGTCTGATCACCACGCTCAGCGACTGAATTTCCAGATTCCTGATGGTGAACTTTCTGCAAAAGAAATCATTCATGAGACCAGAATGATTACAGATGAGAAACTGTTGCTCATGTCTGAATGCCTGGATGATGTTGACTGGTCGGAGGTTGTTGACGGTGCAGTGGATTGTGATGTGGCTTTGAACCGCCTCATAGGTGTTATGTCTGATGTGGTGAATGAGATATGCCCGAAGAGATGGCTAAAATCATCAATTAAGAAAAAGAAATGGATAACAAAGGAGATAAGACAGAAAACTATAGTCAAGAGGCAGATGTACGAGCAAGTAAGAAGAGGCTCAATGGACGAGGGGTTTTACAAGAGTTACTGTAGATTGCTTAGATCCGAGGTGGAGCAGGCCAAGAGGCAGTACAACAGTGATTATGTTAATAAAACAAATAACAAGGTGAAGGCGACATGGCGACTGGTGAATGAAATTTCTAAAAAGAACAAAGGAAGTGGTGTTTCTAACATTGATGAAATTGATTTAGGTGAAGGTACACAGGATACATCTAACAGACTCAATTCAATGAACGAGTACTTGATAGAGGCCTGCAAAGATATGGAGGGGAATTTGTCTCCGAATGCTGCATCTAAACTGCAGGTCAACTCACTTTTCCTCCGCCCGACGTCAGTAGATGAGATATGCAACATTATATCGAATTTGAAGAACACGAATGCAGTTGGTCATGATGAAATACCGATGAAGTTGATCAAGTTCTGGAAAGCTGGATTGGCTACTCTTTTAACACCAATCATTGATGAATGCTTGAGGACTGGTACTTTCCCAAGTTCCTTGAAATACTCCACAGTTTTGCTTGTTCACAAAAAGGGAGATAAATCGGATATAAAGAATTATAGACCCATTTCTATTTTGTCTAATATATCAAAAATATTTGAGAAGGTTGTATATGTCAGAATATACGAATTCCTAGAGAAATACCACATCATCACAAGAAATCAAAAAGGATATATGAAGGGGCAAACAACACTTAATGCCATTTATGATGTGATTCAAGACATACTAGAGGGAATTAATCAGGAGAAGTGGACTGTGGGTGTCTTCATGGATCTTACAAAGGCTTTCGACAGTGTCAACTACAAGGTATTATACCTCAAATTGGAAAGACTGGGTATAAGAGGTTTAGAGCTCCAACTTATTAAATCTTACCTGACCAATAGGAAACAACGGCTTGCCTCGAAGGACCACAGAACTGGAACAACAGCTTTTTCGGATTTCAAGAACGTGGTTAGGGGAGTTCCACAGGGTTCGATTTTGGGACCTTTGCTCTTCCTGATTTATATGAATGAGCTTCCTGACGTTTCTGACCATAGGACAACGTTGTATGTTGATGACACTACTGTTGTCGTCAAAGCAGAGAGGGAGAGGGTCAAAGAAGAAATAAGTTCAACCTTACAGGCTTTTGATGACTGGTTTGCGCAAAATGATCTAAAACTGAATATTGAGAAAACAAACTTATTAGAGTTCGGATATTTCAAGAAAGAAACTATCAAAGTAAAATGCGGGAACGAAGAACTTACCTCATGCCATCAAGCCAGATTTCTTGGACTCTGCTTAGACAGCCAGCTGAATTGGAAGGGACATGTAGACAACTTATCGTCTGGGACCTCCTCGTTCAGCTATGCGCTCACAAACATCTCTAGGGTGGTAAACAGAGATGCTGCATTAGCTGCATACTATGCATTCGTTCATTCCAGATTGCAGTATGGGATAATGTTCTGGGGATCCTCGGTGGAGGTTGAGAGGGTGTTCAGACTGCAGAAGTCATGTTTAAGGAGCATTTTCAACCTAAAATATAGAGAAAGCTGTAGAAAATATTTTGTGGACAACAGAATACTCACCTTGCCCTGTCTGTATGTCAGGAAATGGACCATGTTTATTCTACGAGAGGTTGCGCAAAGAGACAGATGATTCTTCCACAGACTACGAAAACCATAGTACACAAAGGCGTACCGACGCAAGTGATGAGGATATATAATTGTTTACCTTATGCTTTGAAACAAAAGAACTCGAAAAAATTTAAAAATGAATTACGTCAATTTCTTTTAAATAAGGCATTTTATTCCGTTGAAGAGTTTTTCGACTGCCAATTTTAACTTTTGTGTTTTGTCGTTGATGAGTTTTAACACTTTTAACCATATATGTGATTTTGAGATTTTCTTTTAACTGTGAACAGTGTATTATGATGACGTGTTTCATACAGAAATTGTATCATGGAACGAAATAAATATTATTATTATTATTATTATTAATGAGAATGCTGATTGGATCAGCAGGGAGAAAAATCGAACGAACATCCCACAAATGAACTTCGAAGAAATATCATTGGATGAAGTGGTGACAGCACTGAAGGAAGCAAGCAATTGGAAGGCTCCAGGAGTCGACAATATCCATAACTTCTGGTACAAGAAATTTGGCCATCTGCATGAAGCCATAGCGAGACAGTTTACGCATATACTTCAACATCCTCAAGAGGCTCCTAAATTCTTAACCGAAGGAGTTACCTATTTGCTTCCAAAAAGCGATAAGACTCAAGAACCATCGCAGTACAGACCTATCACTTGTCTTCCAACACTGTACAAAATACTCACCTCATGTTTATCCAACCGAATATATCAACATTTGGATGAAAACAACATTGTAAACTGTTAAATTCGTCTATTCAGCAGTTTTTTATTGAGAGAAAAGAAAATCGTGACAATTCTAGTCTCTTTTATTTGTCTATCTATTTTTGACACAACTTGTCATAAGGTCACTGAAAAAATTCAAAATGAATAATATAGGTCACGACGACGTTACATTCTTCCCCTCCCATACCAAGCTTGCAGCATAATAAAATTCAAGTGAAGACATAATTCAAAAATAAAAAACATCGTTTAACTAAAGTACACTTCGTAATGTTCTGTCACTTTTCCTAATTTAGTCACAGGCCGTTTTAGAAATCCGTCTTTGGTTTTCACTGTCACTACTCTTACTCTTTCATCTAGTCCAGGAAATATTTCTGTAATTTTGCCTATTTTCCATGAATTACGAGGCAAATTTTCATCAATTATCGTAACTATATCTCCAATTTTCAAATTTTCGACGTCTTTATGCCAACGATTCCTCTTTGTTAATGTTGGCAAATATTCTTTCGACCATCTTTTCCAAAAATCATTTGCAATTCTCTGTGCTCTCCTCCATTGTTTTCTGAGGTCAGGCATCTCTCCAATAAAGCCGAATTTATCTCTACAAGTATCTCCAAAAATAAAGTGATTTGGTGTTAGGGCTTCATAGTCATCTGGGTCTGTAGTTACTTTCGTTAGAGGTCTAGAATTTACTATATTTTCTATTTCAGCCAAAACTGTTTGTAATAGTTCATCTCTTAATTTCTCCTTCAGTACCGTGTTGTACAGGGCTACTTTTACTGTTCTTATTAGTCGCTCCCAAGTTCCACCCATGTGTGGAGCAGCTGGTGGAATAAACTTCCATTCTATTCCTTTGAAAAGTAATTGATTCCTTAAGCTATTTTCGTCTATTTCAGAAATGGCTTTTCTTAGTTCTATTGAAGCTCCTTTAAAATTCGTGCCATTATCTGACAAAATCACTTTTATATCACCTTTTCTGGCAACCATTCTTCTGATAGCCATGATGACGGAATCAGCACTTAATGAATGAGCTATTTCTAAGTGTATTGCTCGCACTGCAAGACAAGTAAAAATTACTCCCCATCTCTTCTCCTGTCTTCGTCCTACTGTAACCAACAATGGACCAAAATAGTCCATTCCAGTATGTGTGAATGGTTTCAAGTTCGGTGTGAGTCTAATTGGAGGTAGTTGTCCCATTTGAGGCACTTCTGGAGTTGCTTTTCTGAGTCTACACATTTGACATTTTGAGAAGACTGATTTTACAGCAGTTCTTCCATCAATAATCCAAAACTTCTGTCGAGAGTTGTTCAAAACTGTCTCAATTCCTTGGTGACCATTCTTTTCATGTAAATATTGTAAATACAATTTTGTTATATGATCATCTTTAGGCATAATTGCTGGTCGTTTTGTCGCGATGTTCATATTGGGGGCTAGGTCTGTCCTCCCTTGTAACACTAAGACACCATTTTCGTCTAATTTTGGAGATAATTTTTTTATTCTACTTTGATTTTTAATATTCATATTTTTTCTCAGAGCCGATATTTCTTGAGGAAAGTTTTCTTGTTGACATTTGATAACAATGAATCTTTCAGCTTCTCTGATGTCTTCAAGTGTTGGTTTATTTTCTGCAAGGTTATTTCTTATTTTCGATAACCAATATTTTGTAATTCTAACGACCCAAGCTGTAGAAAGAAGTAATTTCATCCAATTACTGAATCTTTTCGGATTTGGTGTAGGAATATCTGAGGAAGAATACTCGGTGCTTATTTGAGTTACAGCAACGACATCTCGATGTTCGGGATTAATTTCGTCCAAATCTTTCTTCGGCCAATCGTCTTCTTTCTCCTGCAAGAACTTCGGTCCGGTAAACCAAGTTTCGAATGATAGCCGATTTCCACCATTTGCGTTGTATGATCTTGTTGCCATGTCAGCTACGTTTAATTTAGATGGTACCCAACGCCACTGATTTGCTTCAGTATTTTCTTGGATTTCTCCAACTCTATGAGATTCAAATTGTCCAAGAAGATTCGTTCTCGAGGTTTTTATCCAATATAGAACAGTTGTAGAATCAGTCCAATAAATTATTCGATTGATTTTTATGTCCAATTCATTTTTCACAGTATTTGCTAAGCGACTGCCCAAGACTGCTGCCTGCAATTCTAATCTCGGAATTGAGATTGGTTTTGTTGGTGATACTCTTGATTTTCCAAAAACTAGAGTTACATCAATTCTCTCGTCAGATACTATTCGGAGATATGCCAAAGCTGAAAATGCCATCTTACTGCTATCACAAAATATATGTAAGTCAATTTCTTTCGCTATGGGTATGAATGATGAATAGCAACGTGTAATACTAAGTTCATCGATATTTTTAAGGTCCGCTATCCAATATTCCCAATCTTGGTGTATCTTCTCATCAATGGAATCGTCCCATCCTATTCCGGTTCGCCATATATCTTGAACAATAATTCTTCCCCTTACTGTGAAATTTGATAAAAGTCCCAAAGGGTCATATAATGACATAACTGTCTTCAAAATTTCTCTTTTGGTCGGTCTACAATCTGTTTTTTGTTGTATCAAATCTTGTCTTACTTTGAATATGAAATTATCAGTTTTAGGGTCCCAATACATTCCTAGTATTCTTTGAATTTTGGAATCACAATTCATATCTAAATCTTTGAAAGTAACTTGATCAAGCATCATCATTTTCTTCACTTCTTCTGAGTTTGTAGTCCATCCTACCAGCTCAAAACCTCCAGATTTTTGCACTTTTTTCACTTCCGAGATAATTTTGAATGCTTCTTGGGGGGCATCTGCACAGTCCAAATAATCGTCCACATAATGTTTCTTTGTAATGGCTTCAATTATTCGTTGAGACAAAGCTTTTTCTTTCGCGTTCAAATTTTTGATGAACTGAGCACTTGTAGGAGAACACGTTGCTCCAAACGTCATGACTTCCATTTGATATACATCACATGGTGCATTGGGATGTTCTCTCCAGATGAATCTTTGGGAGTCTTGATCAGATGGTCTTATTTTTACTTGATGGAACATTTCTCTTATGTCTGCAGAGAAAGCAATTTTTCTTTCACGAAATTTCATCAGAACAGAAATCAATGGTGCTAATAAATCTGGGCCAGGTAAAAGATTTTTGTTTAGGCTAGTTCCATTTGTTGTTGCTGCGGCATCAAATACTAATCTCAGCTTGTTTGGTTTATTTATATTCGTTACACCAAAGTGAGGTATATACCAAGTTGTAGGACTAATTTGTTCAGCTTCTTTCTTGGAGAGTTTTCGAGCATATCCCTTCTCAATATACTTTGAAATATTTTGAAAATATTTCGTTTTGAAATTTGGGTCTCTAAGCATTTGTTTTTCTACGCAAAGAAGTCGTTTGAATGCTGCTGGTCTGCTTTCTGGTAGAACGATATTGTCTTCTTTCCAAAGTAAACCAATTTCAAATCTGTCTCCTAATCTTTTCGCTGTATCATTCATGATTTTGACAGCTCTGGCTTCTTCTTTGGACTTCTCAATTTTCTTCACTGGTGTCACTCCAAGAGAGTCTATCGTGAACGAATTCTTCACCAGTTGATGAAGATAGTCATTTGTCAGATTTTGATTACAAATATGGTAATTGTAAGTAATCTTGGCACAATTTTCAGATATTTTTCCATGTAATATCCAACCTAATTTTGTTTTGGTCGCTATTGGTGCATTTTCTGGACCTTGGGCAATTCTTCTTGGCAAAGTCAGATGTATGTTATCTTGACCAATCAGTATCATTGGAGTTCTCTTCACCGAGCTTATTGGAAGCCCGTTCAAATGTGGATATTTTTGCCATTCTTCAATTCTCGTTTTTTGTGTTGGTAGAGCTATATTCTCGACCGTTCTCACATTTTTCAATTTAAATCTATTTGCATCATTGTAATCACCAGATATGTCCAAATCAAGACATTCAGAATCCTCCTGATGTGATATGTTATTCGTCCATTGAATGCACAAAGGTTGTTTGATTCCTTTCACGTCTAATTCTTTTAGAATAGAACGGTCAACTAACGTTACAGTGGATGCTTCATCACAAAGAGCTGCTGTCTGGATACATCGATTGTCAGGTCCATATAATTTCACATTAACAATTCTCAATAAAACTCGCTTTTCACCATTTTCCAGAGTATGTACTCTTTCAGTTCGGGAGCTGGATGATGGCTCATTAGAACTTTCACCCAAATTTTGTCTTTCCTTGTGCAATAATTTATTATGGAATAATTCACAATTACCTATTCCACAATGTTTTTTTGTCGGGCATGCATACGTTCTGTGTTTATTCTGAAGACATGAAAAACACAGTTTGTTCTGACTCACAATAGTCCAACGTTCGTCAGAAGTTCTTGACTGGAATTTTGTACATTTTTCCAGATTATGACCTTTTTTTCTGCATTCAAAACAAAAAATTGATGGTGATCTAGAAGTTAAAACAAGTGATCGTTCATTTCTTCTGGTTTGATGGCTTTCTCGACTTGATGGTTTGTTATTTGAAATATAACAAGCTGCATTCGCTAAGTTTGTCAACCACTTTGCGAAATCTGCTAAGGATACATTGCCATTTTGACTGCATATTTCTTCTCCCCATCTCAGCTTGAGCATGTCTGGTAATTTATGACACAATTTCTTTAGCAGATGTGGATTCTGAAGGTGCATATCATAATGAAGAGATTTTATCGTACTAACTAAGCTTGTCACATTATTTGAAAAAAGAATCAGTTGTTCCATTTCGTTGTCACGAATGGCAGGCAATTTTTCAATTTTGAATATCATAGTATCTATAATTTGGTCTGGTCTTCCAAATCTAGTTTCAAGTGTTTTTATAACATCATTTAAATTTTCAGGACACATCATCATTCCCAATACAGCGTTTTTTGCCTCTCCTCTTAAACATTTTTGTAGTTTTATCATGGATTCTTCAGGAGAGTATTCACACAATGAAGAAATTTTCCGAAATTGGTAAATGAAAGTTGGCCAATCCTCAGGTTTGCCGTCAAAAATTGGAAAATCTCTTTCAATAGTATTTCGCGTTAACATCTTTTCAGATCTTTCATTGCTGCGTCTATTATCTATACTTTTGAAAGCATTTGTCATGGCTACACATAAATCATTAATTCCAATACAATTATTATCTAGTTTTGATTTTTCTTCGTTTAATGTTTCCATTTTTCTTGTCTCTTCCACCCATTCACCGACAAAGGATTTGGCATTTCCTTTAAATGACCGAATTTTGTCTATACTCTCTTCAAATGTAGAATCTGTGGACATAACATCTTGTTGGCTTTCCGCTTCTTCATTCAATAGTTTATTTTCTTCCATTTTTCTATCAAGTTCCAATATTTGTAATTCACTGAGATGTTTTTCAATCTCCAGTTCCTTGATTTTCTTCTCCAGTAATAGTCGTCTTTTTTCGGTATCATTATTCAGTTGTTGCAATTTCACAGAATAATGACTTTTTTGAGAAACACTTTTCAAGCTCCTCTTCTTTCTTTTGTCGATTTCATCCATAGATGTTTTTGTTTCAACATCAGCGTTGTCATTCAAGTCAGGTTCATCATTCGATCCAAAATTAGTAGGCCATACAAAGTTAGGATCCAAGATTTTCTTCCCAGCCGTTTGTCGACGACTTTTTGAATTTCCTTGATCTCCTTCTTCGTTAGACATAACCACAGGACTTTTCTTTAGCTCGAAGGACCAATGTAAACTGTTAAATTCGTCTATTCAGCAGTTTTTTATTAAGAGAAAAGAAAATCGTGACAATTCTAGTCTCTTTAATTTGTCTATCTATTTTTGACAAAACTTGTCATAAGGTCACTGAAAAAATTCAAAATGAATAATATAGGTCACGACGACGTTACAAACATTATGGCAGAAGAACAGAAAGGTGCAGAAGAAAACACCAAGGGTGCAAGGAACAACTCATTATCGACTCAGTGATCATGAAACAGGCCCATGAGAAAGGACGCAACTTGCACTCAGCCTTCCTCGATTATCAGAAGGCATTTGATAGCACCGCTCATTCGTGGCTCATCGAGGTGCTGCACATTTATGGAATCAATCCTGTTTTGGTGGAATTTTTGAGGACAACAATGTCTCAGTGGCGAACATCAATACAAGTCACTATGAACAACAAGACGATTAAGCTCGAAGAAATCCCCATTCGTCGTGGGATCTTTCAAGGAGACTCCTTGAGCCCATTATGGTTCTGTTTGGCAATGAACCCTTTATCATCGATGCTCCAAGAAACGAAATGTGGATTTAAGATCAAGACAGCGCGGGAAGAACATACTATTTCCCACCTACTCTACATGGACGACATCAAACTATATGCTGCAAACAAGAAGCAATTGGATGAGCTTCTGAAAACCGTCAGTTCTTTTTCAACTGATGTTCGAATGGAATTCGGCATTGAAAAATGTAGAACCCTGAACATCCATAGGGAAAAAGTCGTGGACGGTGAATCACAACTACCGAATGGTGATATACTTCAAGCCATGAGGGATGGAGAAACTTATAAATATCTGGGATACCATGTTTGGAGCAAAAGCAGTCGAAGGCAAAAATCCGGGAGGAGTATACTGGCCGACTGAGAACGGTGATGAAGTCACTGTTGACTTCTGGAAATCTCATCAAAGCCATCAACAGCTACGCAATCCCAGTGCTGGTTTATTCATTTGGAGTTATCAAGTGGACCAGGACAGATCTGAAGGACATTCAAAGCGACCAGAACGATGCTGACGAAACAGAGAGGTCATCACCCAAGGTCGTCAGTATTAAGAACCACTTTACCACGGAAAGAAGGAGGACGGGGACTTGCGGATATTGTCAACCTTCACACTCGCCAGATTAAAAACCTCAGGGAATTCTTCTTTGAGAAGGCGAATAATTCCAATCTACACAGAGTTTTTACTTTGGTTGATAAGAAGTTCACACCTTTAACTCTGGCTACTGCAGATGAATTGCTGGATCTGCCATCTCTTTCTGAAACTGACAAGCTAGAACAATGGTCAAAAAAAGAACTCCATGGACGGCATCACCATGAGTTAAATCAGCCACATATTGACAAAACCTCATCCAACAAATGGTTGTCGAAGGGTGAACTGTTTCCTGAGACGGAAGATTTTATGATGGCTATACAAGATCAAGTCATCTCCACCAACAACTACAAGAAATACATCATGAAGGACCGTACAGTGCCAACAGATATGTGTAGGAAGTGTCATCAAAAATCTGAAACAATTCAGCATGTAACTTCTGGCTGCGAACAACTGGCCAACACTGATTACCTCCACCGACATAACCAAGTGTGCAACATCATACACCAGAAATTGGCGCCCAAGTTCGGACTTCTCAACTCCTACAAGCCGTATTATAAGTATCAGCCGCTGCCTGTGTTAGAAAATGACTCTTTTAGACTATACTACGATAGGCCTATTATCACTGACAGAACGGTGACGAATAACAGGCCGGATATTGTGGTTTACGACAAGAAAGGCAATTTTGGTGGATGTAGCTGTGCCCAACAACAACATGTTGAATAAGTACCAGGAGAAGATAAGCAAGTACACAGACCTGGCTTTCGAGATCAAGGAAATGTGGCACCTAGAGAAGGTTGATATCGTTCCAGTGATCATCTCGTCGACTGGATTGATACCCAAGAGCTCACACAATAGTCTGAACAAATTAGAATTAAATGTAAACAGCTACATTGAAATTCAAAAAGCTGTTATTCTCAATACCTGTAGAATTGTTCGTAAATTTTTGTCAAGTGTATCGTGATCGAGCCTATTCCCTTTGATTATTGTATCTGGGAAAGGTAAATTTATCCGGCCGGATGCCGAGATAGTGAATAAGTCCACGATCATAATAATTTATAACCGCACGGGTGTGATGTGGTTTATGCCATGCCACATGGGGGGTGACGTCCCCACGGCCCGAGTTACCTGGGCCACCAAGTGTAAATGGTGGCAAACCCATGAACGAGAAGTGGAAACCGATATCATGGCAGAAGATCGAGATGCCACTCCACCTGCTGGCTCGACCACCGTGAGGACTGCCCGCAGGGGGGCTCGCAACGCACGTATCCAATGGAGCCGCGAAATGAATATTGAAGTAATGCGAGCTTTTCATTACGTGAACAATTGCGAGGACAAACCACTTCCTGGATGGAGATACTCCCTATATACCGATTTCACCGGGAGGCATCCGGAACTTCAGAAGACAGAAGGGAATCATCATTCAAGAGAAATCTTCAAAGGATCGAACTATCCCAGAATATCGCGGGATGTGCACAACAGGCTGTGGAATTGCAAACCTATCACATCGTGCGGAAATTTCTGAACTAGTGGGAGGAACTGAAATGTTTTTTCACTGGTTCATAGAAGAATTACCAGCTCAAGCTGAGAACGGGAGACCGATGAAGAATAATTTATTATATATAGTATATACGGTATATACAGTATATACGGGATGGGTGAGATACAGGAGAGGAGTTTTTCAAGGAGATTCGCTAAGCCCGCTATTATTCTGCATAACACTCATACCACTAACAATTGAGTTGAGGGAGAGCAAAATAGGATACAAGGCCGGACCACCAGGCAGAAGGAACCACCTGATCTCTCATTTCTTATACGTGGACGACTTGAAGCTCTACGCTCCCTCCGAGTCCGCACTACAGCAACTGCTGAATATCGTTTCAGACTACACCTCAGCCATAGGAATTTCATTCGGTTTGGACAAGTGTGCTGTATTCCATCTGCGCAGGGGAAAAGCTGAAGATGCAGGAGAAGATATTCTGCTGGAAGATGGAATGACTTTTCGACATCTCGAAGACGGAGAAACTTACAAGTTTCTTGGGATGAAACAGAGGGGTGTACTGGAGACAACCCAGATAAAGGAAGACTTAACAGCCAGCTACAAAAAGAAGCTGAGAGACATTTGGAAATCGCAGCTGTCAGGAAAGAATAAAGTATCTGCTACAAATATGCTAGCCATCCCGATTCTCACCTACTCTTTCGGAGTGGTGAACTGGACGGTAAACGAGCTCCTCGATCTTGATAGGTTAACAAGGAGAACAATGAACATGAATCGTAGCCTACATCCCAACAGCTCAATACAGAGGATATACCTTCCCCGAAGCCAGGGGGGTAGAGGATTGCAATGTTTGGAATATCAACACTATCAACAAACATTGGAAATGGCAGTAAGGATTCTAAGGAGTGAAGATCCGCTTCTGAAATTTGTCGCTCAGCATGAAATTGCGAACCATGGAGCCTTCCTATTCCGAGCTGCACAAAGGGCCCTGGATAAGCTCAGCATAACCGGCGTATCGATCAATCCTGAGCTCGCTGGAGCACCGATCACTCAAGCGGACCAAAGAAGCCTAGCAAGACTGATCCGAAAGTCTCAGTCAGATACATTACTCGAACATCATATGAGTAAGACCTTGCACTCCATATATTTCAGGAGTCTAAAAGACCAGGACCTGTCTGAAGAATTGTCTTTCGCCTTTCTAAAGTCAGCTAGCCTTAAGTCAGAGACAAAGGGATTTGTGATGGCGTGTCAAGATGGAGTACTGAATACGAGATGGTATAAAAAGAACATCATGAAAATGGACACCCCAACAACTTGCAGGGCTTGCCATGGGCAACAGGAAACGATTATGCACATCCTTTCCGCCTGCAGAGTCCATGCTCCATCAGGGTATGTAGAGAGACACAACGCGGCACTCCGAATCCTATACTTTCATCTGGAGCCGCGTATGAGATAGACAAAGAACCGGTGCTACCATATGTGCCTCTGGAGATTGAAGCGGTGGTTCAGAACGAAAGAGCTCGCATATGCTGGAACTATCCTGTCTCAACAACACGACAGATCAATGCTGTTAAGCCAGACATACTTCTGCTGGACAAGGAGCTGAAGGAGTTATTTGTCGTGGAATTCTCTTCCCCTGCTGAAAATAATGTTGTGATGAAGGAACAACAGAAGAGGCAAAAATACAAAGACCTTATGTTCGAGCTTGGAACTTTATACCCAGGTCATAAAATTAGGATGGTCGTACTTATCATAGGATGTCTCGGTGGAATGAGAGCTAACCATGTGGATGAACTGAAGATTATCCCGGTCTGCAGATCACTGGCCGAGGTATTGGCGCACAGAATGCAGAAAGCAGTGTTGCTCGGGTCACTCCATATCATCAGGTCCCATGAACTCTAGAAGCCACTTGCAGCTCATCTCTTTTGTTAAGGGACGCTGCGAGGGCAGGATGAAGAACTCCTCCATTGAAGTGTGAGGGGTTTTTAGTGAGTAACCACACAAGATCCTGGATTCTCACACTACCGAGAGTGCGGACCCTCTAGGTGCCCATAAAGGGTTTTCCCCTCACACGGACGTTAAAAAAAAAAAATATTATTATTATTATACCAAATACACACCCGCACGGGTGTGGTTTGGTTTCTGCCCCGCCACATGGGGAGTGACGTCCCCACGGCCCGAGTTACCTGGACCACCAAGGGTAAATGGTGGCAAACCCATGAACGAGGAGTGGAAACCAATATCATGGCAGAAGATCGAGATGGCACTCCACCTGCTGGCTCGACCACCGTGAGGAGGACTGCCCGCAGGGGAGCTCGCAACGCACGTATCCAGTGGAGCCGCGAAATGAATATTGAAGTAATGCGAGCTTTTCATTACGTGAACGATTGCGAGGACAAACCACTTCCTGGATGGAGAAGAGAAATCTTCAAGGGATCGAATTATCCCAGAAGATCGCGGGATGTGCACAGCAGGCTGTGGATTTGCAAACATCGTGCGGAAAATTCTGAACTAGTGGGAGGAACTGAAATATTTTTTCACTAGTTCATAGAAGAATTACCAGCTCAAGCTGAGAACGGGAGACCGATGAAGAAGAATTTATTAATCCTTTAAGACACTACACGGTGTATAGGACAGGTCATAAGTAACAAAAAAATAAACTAGAAACAATCATCATTCTAAATATTTAGGGAATCAGACATATATTCCTCAACAGAATAGTAACATTTTGCCAGAAGCATGTTCTTCTTTAACTTAAACATTTCCAAAACTTAACAGATTGTGATAAATTATTGAACAATTTCATACTCTGGTATGATGGAGAACACTCCAACTTGTGAGTTCTATACTTTGACACCAGAAGGATGTGTGAATTTCTGGTTTTATACTCGTGAAAAGTTGTTAGTGTTTTCCACTCACTTACATTTTCCCTAGAATACAGAAGGCATTTGAAAATAAACAAGGAAGGCAATGACATGATTCTGTTAGCTATAAAAACAGGTTTACAGGATGATCGAGGACTTAAATTAAAGATCAGACGAATTATCCGTTTCTGCGCAATGAACACTCTGGAAACAGCAATTACCCCAGAGTAAGGTGTTATAATCCATATGGCTGTATACAAGTCCGTAGTAGACGTCGATGAGAGAACCATGAGGTAAAGAGTCCTTCAGCCTACTTATCGCGAAGTAGGCCGAATTTATCTTTTTACAAACATGGTAAGACCAGTTCAGATTTCTGTCCATGTGAATACCCAGAAATTTTGTGCATTCAGTCGAAGTTATCGTTTCGTCCAGAACACTGATGCTCAGAGACTCCTCCTCCTCATGGCTCTTCAGACCAAAATAAAGGCATACCGTCTTTTTGATGTTGACCACCAAATTATTCAGACGACACCATCTCACAAATTCTGTGACAAGAATTGTGCACGCCTGTTTAAGCTCCCCAAAATTCCGCGCTGAAACCACCACCGAAGTGTCATCGGCAAACAGTGTTAATATGTGGCAAGTCAGATATTCAGGTAAATCATTTATGAATAACAAAAACAGCAGCGGTCCCAACACGGAACCCTGAGGAACCCCCCGCTCGATATTGAGATCCTTCGAATAGCAATCCCCAACTTTAACCGTTAACATTAACAAGTTAATGCATTTATCGAGAATAAAATCTATCGATAGAGTATCGAATGCCCAAGAAAGGTCGAAAAATATTCCGGCTACCTGAAAAGTATCATCCAAACATTTATAAACAGACTCCAAGAAGGTGATTGCAGCAGTCTGGGTTGAGTGCCCGCTTCTGAAACCATGTTGAGCAGGGTTGAGTACATTGAATTTGCTAAGATAGTTCGTCATTCTCGCAAAAAAACCCTCTCAAAAACTTTTGAAAAAACGCTTAAGATTGATATTGGACGGTAGTTAGTTATTTCGTGAAGATCACCGTTTTTATGTATTGGGATCACAATGGATTTTTTTAGAATATTAGGGAACCTTCCCGTGGATATCGACAAATTGACAATATGCGCGAGATGTTCACTGACCAACTTAGAGCCTTTCTTGAGAATCCTCACTGAGACTCCATCTGAGCCAACACTTTTTTTTATTCTTAAAGTTCTTGATTATGTCCTCTATTTCAAATTTGGAAACAGGATGGAAAAAGAAATTACTATCTAACGATGGCGCGACTGTACAGGACACTGATAAATCGTCACCATAATATTGAGCAAGTCTTCGCTCAGCCATCTTCGAAAAATATTTCGCAAATATGTCTGACAATTCCTCAGGTTTACCACATGTTATCCCTTCGACATCAACAGCAATGGGATTGCGATGTGTTCCAGATCTACCAATCGAACTATTTACAATGTTCCACACCGTTTTGTTCTTATTATCCGAACTACTTATAGCTGAGCAGTAAAACCTGTGTTTAGCGGATTTTAGCAGTAAATTGTGATGGTTGTTAGCCTTTTTATAGTTTTCACAGGTGGACAAGGAACCAACATAAGGTTTTTGCTTGCTGTGAACGATTTCAGCAGTGATCCAATTATTCTTCTTTGGCACAGATGATAGTTTTCTCAAAGGACAACATAATTCTAAGTAAAAATGAAATATACTACAGAAAGTTTCAAAGCACTGATCGATATCTAATTCCAAAAACATTGAAGCAAAGTTGCATTTGGATAAGCAGGACACCAGATTGTTCAAACTGATCTGACCCAAGTCCCTTACAGTGCGAACATGCAAGAATTTATTAAAAATGTCAGTTTTCGGATATACATTTATTTTCTCTATTTCAGTGTCGTAATGAGTTCATTATAGTACTAAAAATATTGCTGTAATGGACTCATTACAGCATTATTTCCAGTAATATTTTTCGTTTTGTGGTTGTCAACAATGACTTCCGATCCTATCAAATTTCAACACACGTCAATATGGAAATGTCAATTTTCTTAACACTGCCAACTACCAATTTACAATACAAAAGTCACGAGGTTTTACAATCTGAATTTTTCATTGAATTGCGATAGTGTTTCTCAAAATTTGACTGAAGTAGAGAAAATATCGCCTAATACTCGTTACAGAATGCAATTCCAACAATTATGAGTTCGAAAACTCGCTTCTGCAACTAGTTTTAGAATATACTATTCAAAAACTAGTATTAATGCTTCATACGGGGTCTTCATAAGTGACAGTAATGGTGCCCACTCACGGAGCGTTTTTACAGGACTTTCGAGCTACCAGCTTCGCCCGAAAGCTTGTAAACTAAGAATGTTTACAAGCTTTCAGGCGAAGCTGGTAGCTCGAAAGTCCTGTAAAAACGCTCCGTGAGTGGGCACCATAACATTGCAGTGACCGTAGACAGAGTATAGAAGCTTATATGTAGTCTGTGCTATGGACAGCGACAAATGAAAAATACAATGTCAACGGCCCAAAGATGTTACAATAATTTATTGAGGCACCGTACAAACATTCGAAGAAGTTTAATCATTATTTCGAAAATAGAAACTGATTCAACAGATTCGATAAACTTATGAGATAATTATTGATAGGTTCATTACATTCCGGAAATTGGACTGCTCAAATTTTGGAATTCATTTTTCTCAGATAAGTATAACGATGTTGATAAACAATTTTGTTTTGAATGAGATGCTAATTAGAAAATCCACTTATGATGTATTTAATTGATGCATTTAATGGATAGACTGAAAAAATCTATTGACGTAGGTAAGATTGATTTGATGGTCGTCCGAATAAATCGCATTATAGTTTTTATGAGATAATCGTTTTGTATTATCAGCAGCCTCGAAGTGATTCCACTGGGGTCCCTCGCCCTAAATATTGAAAAGGGCTCTCCACTGGACAATTTGGAATTGGACGAACAGACGAAATATAAGTTATATTGCAATATATAATTTATGAAAATTGGATTCATAAGCTTGAAAGCTAAAATGAGCTTTAATGACATTTGTTCAGTAAAAGCTCTTCATTTGGGGCTTATTGACTTTCATTAAAAATATTTAAATTATGGTACATACTTCATGTAAAGAAAAATCCTTCCAGTTTTGGGCAACCGAATCACAGAAGTACAGGTTTCTGAATCTCAGTGAAATACGTAAGATCAATTCAAATTATATTCTCTTCAATATGAATTCAATTCTAATAAATTGTGAAATAGCTTTTAAAAGAGAAATGCTAAATTACCTTCTCACAGTGTGCTTCACGTAAGGGGGTCACTGCATTTTGCAGTTTGCTTATTATTTTTTGAGCAAAATTGGAAAGTAAACCATCAATTTTGCAGATTTTTTTCATGGATTATTTAAATATGATATCGGGAAAACATAGGCATGGATGAATGATGATGAGACCTATGAATATTAATTCGGTGATTTTTAACAGGTTTCTAGGTCCAAAAATAATTCACAAAACCATCTGTTTGGAAAAAAAGCCAACTAGTTTCGATTTTATTCTAAAATATTCATCAGAGCTCTGAAATGGAATAACATACACTACAATAATCTAAGATGTTCGAAATTACAATTAAAAGATTAAAATCATATTTTTTTCAACACTTATTTTAGACATAAACAAACAAACAAGTATATAAATGAGGAAATAGGTTCGGAATATAGTGTGAATTTTCGACTTACATTTTCACTTTGTGTGGTTTCGTTGTCAACAGTTCTGATGTCTGACTGGGTATGGGGAATAATTTGGCACCAGTAACATCCGACATAGTAATGGTGGAAGTTCAGAATTTGGCCATTGATAAATTGAGTTTTTCGTTACCGTTTTTTAAAAGATACGTTGATGATATTGTCACTTGTATTCCTTTCGATAAAAGGGACGAAATCCTAGAAGCATTCAATAGCATTCATCCTCGCTTAAAATTCACCATTGAATTGGAATCACAGGGTAATTCACTACCATTTCTAGATACTTTGTTGATTAGACGAAATAATGAAATTTTCACAGATTGGTACCAGAAACCGACTTTTTCCGGGAGAATACTCAATTTTACCTCAAAACATCATATGGCACAGAAAATTAACATAATTAATAATTTAAAACATAGAGCTCTCACACTTTCTGACAATGAATTTCACGCAAAAAACATTCTTAAAATACAGTCAATTCTGAAAAAAAATAACTATCCGACCAAATTCATAAGAAAAATTCTGTACAAGAGAGAACCTGAGCACCACACATCACAAGAGGAAAAAGAAAACCAAAAATATTACAGGGTAACTTATGTTGAAAATCTAGGAGAGCAAATCAAGAATATATTTACCAAATTAAACATAAAAATTGCATTCAAATCTAACAATACTATAAAGAAACTTTTTACAAAAACTAAGACTGCAACTCCAAAAGAATTACTCAGTAACATCATATATAAAATATCTTGTAACGACTGTCCAGCCACATATATTGGTCAAACTGGTCGATACCTCAAGGATCGAATTTCTGAACATAAAAGAGACTCCCTTAATATCCTCAATCCTTTAAAAAACACAAAGGAAAATAATACTGCACTAGCTGAGCATGTAAAAAGTTTTCTCCACTCCTTTAATTTCGATCCTGGCTCGGTGGGAATATTAGGTAGGCAAACGAATTTGAAAAGACGGTTATTAGATGAGATGATATCAATAAAACAAGAAAAAAATTCCATTAATAAAAGGAACGACATTGAAAATTTGAATACCGCATATTATTATTTAATTGAAAAATCGGGGATGTATAGAAGTTTGTTTTCCAACCCAGGTGTGTAAGTTGTTATAATGGTCCGCGCATACTCCAGAATCATCTAATACTAATTGATGACATCAATCTTTTAATGTCCTCCATGCGAGCAGTTGTTGTCCTCTCCAAATTATTAATTTTTGACATCAGAACTGTTGACAACGAAACCACACAAAGTGAAAATGTAAGTCAAAAATTCACACTATATTCCGAACCTATTTCCTCATTTATATACTTGTTTGTATATGTCTAAAATAAGTGTTGAAAAAAATATGATTTTAATCTTTTAATTGTAATTTCGAACATCTTAGATTATTGTAGTGTATGTTATTCCATTTCAGAGCCCTGATGAAGATTTTAGAATAAAATCGAAACTAGTTGGCATTTTTTCCAAACAGATGGTTTTGTGAATTATTTTTGGACCTAGAAACCTGTTAAAAATTACCGAATAGGCATGGAGCGGATAAACCGTTTTTCAAACAAAAGAAATTCTGCATATTCGAAAATTTTATTTTTGAATTAAATGGCATGTTTTTCATATACTCCATAAAATTTATCCATATTATCTGAATGCCCGAGCGATTCTCAATTCGAATATGAAAATATAAATAAAAAACTATTATTTCGTGCAATTCCATTAAAAATCACCACAATGAAATTCAGAACCTTGTGTTGATATATCAATATTGTCTATGGTTCAGTAAATGGTAAAAATACTTCATTTCCATGGCCTGTAATTTGCTCCCACTCCTATGTGTAGTAACCCATGTTTCACAGTTAAAACAGGTCTGAATACACTTTTATACACCGTCATTTTTGTTTTATCCTTTATTTCCCTTTTCCTCAAAAATTTTCTGTTGATAGCATAAAATAATTTATTTCCTTTTTCTATTCTCTTTTCAATATCCCCTTCCTGACTACCACTGCTATCTATATCCACCCCCAAATATGTGAAATTATTGACTTTCTCAATGTGTTCATTGTCTATTGTAATCTTTACATCTTCATTCTCCTTCAGTTCCGCGATCGCCATAACCTTAGTCTTTCTTTTATTTATTTCCATTCCATACTTTTTTAGAGTCTCGTCCCAAATATCCACATTTTCCTGTATTGCAGTTTTCGATCCTGCCATCAAAACTATATCATCTGCGAAAGCAAATATTGAGGCCCCACCCTCCTCATCTTTCTATGTCCAACTATCAGATCTTTCATTTTTTCCTTTGTTTCCTTTATGATCTCGTGCAGAAAAATGATGAAAAGTGCCGGCTCAAAACTCCATCCTGTCTCAGTCCTTCTTTGGTCTGAAAACATTCTGACCTCATATTCTTGTATATGACACTGTTTACACTTTCGCTGTATACATCCTCTATGGAATGCACTAGTTGTTCTGTGATTCCTCTCTTCTTCAATATTTCCACTATTTTTCTCTCTTTACTTTATCGAAAGCCTTCATATAAAAACGAAGTATCATTTTTTACCAGTTTTCTTTAATTTCTGTATAATCTTTTTTATCGAAAAAACATGGTCTTGTACACTTTTGCCTTTCATGAATCCACTCTGAACGGGTTCTAAAGTATGCTCGATACACTTCCTGAGTCTCTTTTCTAAAATGCCTTCATATACTTTCAGGGCTGTACCCATTAAATTTATTCCCCTATAGTTGTTGCACTCCTTCTTATCACCACTCTTAAATATCGGTACAACCAATGCCATCTTCCAATCCTCTGGTATCTTCTTTGCAGACCATGCCTTCTGACAAATTTCCCTGAACATTTCTATCCTTTTTTTCCCCATATTCTTCAACATTTCTTCCGTTATCTGATCTTTTCCTGATGCTTTCCCATTTTTAACTCTCTTCAATGCCTCATTTACCTCCTCAATTTCTATTTGATCTTTCTCGTCGCACAAATCATTCGTTCTTTCATCATGGAATCTCCTTCGATCCTTTTCAATTTCTTCTCCTTCCAGTAATTCCTTGAAATGCTCCCTCCACCTACACATTATTTCTTGATCTTCAGTCAATAATGTTCGCTGCCCCATGTTTTTCCTTTTCGACTCCTTTATATACCAGTAAATGTCCATTTTTCGTTAATGGTTGTTTACTGTCTAGATTAGTATAAAAAGTCTAATTCTCAAAAAACATTTTTGAAGATAAGCTTTTATAACAACACTCGTCCGCCATTTTGAAGCCGCCATCTTGAATTCCTCGATTTTGAAGAATCGTAATTTCCGACCCAGAAAACCGAGGGGGATTTCACCCTGGAATTTTAGTGTACGAAGCTTGGAATCATTTGGAATTATTTGGAATTATTTGGAATTATTTGGAATTATTGGAATTTTTTCGAATTATTTGGAATTATTGAAATTTTTTGGAATTATTTGGAATTATTTGGAATTATTCGGAATTATTTCAAATATAACGTCACTTCTGCGCTTGCGCCATAGTCCTAACCTAACATTATCACATATCACGAAGTTCATACCATCAAAAGAAGTAAATATTGTTAAAAAATACAAAGAAATGAAGGACACAGGATGAGAATTTATTTTCATATCATTTTGTTTATCATGAGATCATTTTATGTTTTTTCTGAAGAATGATAGATTTGTTCTAGTTGTATTTAATATTTATGTTGTTTTCTTGAATTTATATTTTATTTCTCGATTATGTAGTTTATTTTTCATATGGTAGGCATATTGTAAAAACAAATATGCTTAACATGTTGCTATATTATCAGAGTGAATGTGGGCAAAAGTCCGAACCTAAAAAAAAAGTGATAACTTCACTTTTGTGAACAATTTGAACAAAGTAAAATTTTTCTCGACGAATATTAATTTTCCGGAAATAACTCTAAATGATTCCTCACAATATAATGAACTTCGACTATGCAATTAGTGGAACAGAAAGAAGTCAATTTGATCACAATGTACGATTTTTCTGAGAATTTTGTGGAATTTCAAGATTCAATTGGATCTTTCCCTGAGGCTCCCTTTGAGCAAAATGTCGTGCGGGACAATGAAATCTACTGAACCCCATTGAAAATTTTCTGCTCTTTTGAAATATCTCAACCCAATCCCAAAATTTCAATATACAGGGTGTTGAATCTGAGCTTGAAAGAAGTCTCATATTTATCAAATACGGACCTGGAATTTTTTGGAAATTCAAAAGTAAATCGATCGACCTATAGAAATGAATCATAAGTTCCAAATATGAACTGACTATACTGTTTGGTGGAAAAGTTATGAGGAATTGAAATTTTTGGTGAATACATAATCAACCCTGTATCTCGGTTATGGAATTGATTACACCTATCATATATCGGTTTTTTTGGACTGGCCTAGGGTAGCCCTAGCTCAGGCTACCGTATGTTCATTTACCAATGAAACACCCTGTACAACAGAAATATGTAATTAGCAACAATCACAAGTACCTATATCAGCCATGGGTATAAGTCAGTGCAAAGTTGAAATTTCTCTCTTCTTTGTCTCTCGCCTGGTTTTGTCCATGCATCTTTGTTGCACTTATGTATTTCCTATAGGTACATAGAACTTCGTTGCCAAACCGTATATTGATTTCGCATTCGAATATCTACCAAATTGTAATTGTATAACACCTAATTTCATAACCAATTACCACCAAAACATCTGCCTATGAGCTGTTAGCCCTTGTTTGATCATTGTCAAAAAAAATTGCTACTCATTAGACTGGTTTATATAACCTCGTTTTATTTATGGGATCTAGGGGACCCAATCATGCAATATGCAATACACAATGATACAATGAATATAATAAAGAATTTGAACACTTTTTTGGAACAGTGACATACCTTCTCAAAACTTATGAAATTTTTTCATATCTTATATTTTCGACTTACCTTATTTTTAAGTACAGCACAAGAACCACAAAGAAAAACTATACGGTTGATAGTTGTGTAGAACAGTGTCGGTCAGAAACAGGAAGAGAATTTGAGATACCCAAAACAAGAGATTATCTCTACATAGGTATATTAATAGGGTATGATTGGATCAATAGTTTTAATAAATATTGGCAGTCAAATATATAAACCAAACTAGATCTTTCATTGGAACATTACTCAAAAAAATAAAATATTCGGAAAGTGTTGTCATGTCTAAAAACTGTGTAAAATAAAAGCTACCTATTTTTCTTCTCATAATCCATTTGGTCACGAAAATATAAATCATTGAAGTAAATAACGGCTGCTTTTCGATGAATTCTTAGCTTAAAAGGACAACATAATTTTTATTGAATTACTGGAATTATTGGAATTATTTGGAATTATTGAAATTTTCTGGAATCATTTGGAACTATTGGAATTTAATTTGGAGTTATTCAGAGTTTTTGGAATTTTTTGCGAGTTTTGGAATTATTTGGTGTTTTTTGGAATTATTGGACTGATTTGGAATTTTAGTGTACAAAATTTTGGGGGTGAAATTCCCCTCGCAGAAAACCCTCATACATCAATATATACATCAATATGATCATAATTACAAAACTCGTCCGCCATATTGTGTCCGCCATCTTGAATTTCCCAGTTTTAACAAGAGTATCATCATTTTCGAACCCAAATACCCGCAGATACTAATTTTGAATGGAATCGGATCATAATTACAAAACTCATCCGCCATTTTGGAGCCGCCATTTTGTTTTTTTCTATAAAAAATATTTCATGATGCATTGTCACCAGAATTAGGTACACCTGCAAAATTTCAAATCAATCGGACTATTAGAAGTGTGTCAAATTTAACTTGCAAGATTTGATTACAGAGAGACACACAGACAGACAGACAGACAGACAGACAGAGCTTATAAAAAGGTCATCTTCATAACTCATGTAATTGCTATTTGCTATAAGTATTATACTGATTGTTACTTTCAAAGTTGAGTGACGTTACAATTTGGACTTTATCTGAATTCATTCCCAACTCACGGAATAATTACACCTCACAAGTATTCCGAAATATTTATTTCATTTATGATGGGTGCGGAGTAAATACCATTGAAGCAACAGCCCTTCATATGGATTGATATTCTAACATGTGTCACCCGGATTACCGAGGAGGTATTCATCAGAGTCCATAGGTGTTACATGGAAGGGCGAATTCCTGACGGCGGTGTCGGTGGTATACGAGTAAGCACCTGACGAACTGCTAACACCCTCAAGGAAGTTCTGGAGGAAATTGAGCGAGATCCAACAACCTCGTCAAGAGCTATCACCTGGACAAAACATGACTAGACTTCGGAGAAACTTGCTCCACGATGAACCAGAAAATGTTTCTATAATCGTTATGAGTTTATGTCATTAAAAAAATATTAAAACGAACTTCCGAAGATCTCAATATCCTCAACTTTTGACCAGCATATTTCATGATAAGAATTGAAGTCGAAAATGTTTCTCCAAAAAAATGACAAGCGACACCTACGATTTAATGCATATCTGTTAGTACATTTCATATCTATAAATCGATGGATTTTATTAATTTGAAACCGTGGTGAACAGCAATGCAGATGTGGTAGAAATCGTTATTTAAAAAACTACATTTCTACAATGAAAAAATTTTTTTCTTGTATTCTATTCTGTGCGTCCAATAGCTCTACTTTGAGGTTTTTCAGGCTCACGGATACTCGGTCAGCGCCCTTTCACCCCTCCACTTTTTGGCATTCATGTTGTGACGTACAATTAGCCAATAGCCAACAGATACAGTGTTCACATTGTACTTAGTGTGTACGGTTTTTGAAGTTTTTTTGATTTTGTGGGTGAAAAGCAGTACTTTTTGATATTATTTCAGTTCACTAATTAGAGTAGGACTCAGAAATAAAATATTTCCAATGAGTCTTGATTGAGAAAATACAAGAAAACTGGCTAGAACTATGTTTAACCTCACCTTCCGAACGTAATTATGGGATTTTTTCTTGGAAAAACTAAGAGGTTTGCAGACTTCTCGTTTTCATTTTCGTAATCTGGGACCCAAACTTGGTGAGTACACATTTTTTCACGTCTGAAACATGGTTTTTAGTTCTTAACAAATTGATTATTATTATTCTTATATTCTCATTCTCAATCTGAAGGAGAAATTGAAATGAAAATTAAATACGAACAGCTGCGAGAAAGAAATTGTCAGCAACAGAAATAAATTGAGATGCTAAGGCAGCTATTTCAATAAGTAAAACTTGAGACGAGCAGGCAGCTGCAACAAAATAATGTCAAACAATATCTCATACACGTGCTACATTTTGGTCGATGTTGAAAATTGTGGTGTTTCATGCTCATTTTAAATAAAACATTTTTACAGATTTGTTTTTTATTTAAGCTAAAATTTACCATATCAGAACTCAATAACCGAGTTATCATGTTTTCAATTCGAATACCTATACCTTTTTTTAAGTTTCTATGTTGAAGCAGTTTTATATGAACTTGAAAAAAAATTTTCTAGTGGTGAAACATAAAATGTACTATCAACATAAAAAATATTTCTGGTATTTATTTTATTTGCTCGGATTATAGTACCTATTCCTATAGCCCTTTCAAGGAACTAATTTTTTTAATAAATGAAAACTACTTTTAGCAGAATTCCGTTCATGAATCAATTAATTTAGATTTACAATATGAGGTTTGGAATTTTCTGTTATTCTATTTGCTTGGATTAGAGCACCTGCCTAGCTCACAATTTTCATAATAAATGCAAACTACTTTTACCAATATTTTGTTCTTGAACCAATGAATTTGGAGCACCCTTTCTACGACCGAAAAATCATATATTTTTTCCGTGTAGTATAAGGCGAGAACGGGGCAGAATAAGGTAGAATTTTTGCTTTCGCCAAAACAAATGTAAAGAAAAATAAACAGACATGTTCATGGCAACGCTTCCATAGCTTACGACATTTGCGACAAATTATTGAGATTTTTTTGGAATTTATCTAACCTTTTTACAAATGAGAAACAAATAAAATATAAAACAATACACGCAAGGTAACGGGTTTTACTGGCTCAAGGAGGTAACTGTCTCGCCTGCGGCTCGTCAGTTATCTCCTCCATTCGCCAGTAAAAACCCTCTTACCTTGCTAGTAATGTTATATACTATTTTATTATTTTCAATTTGCTGAAACTGCGTTCACATCTTGCAGACGTGGTAGGTAATGTGCAGTATTTTGTTGAAGCTATACTGACGTTAGGGAAAGCTTCTTGCAATCTTGTCTGTGAAGAATTTGTAACAGGTTCAATGAAGTCGGTCTTTCACTAGTTTCAGGAACCAGCTCTTTGAAAACCGCTGGTTCCTAACAAAAATCAACTGCAAGTCTCTTCAATATTTTTGCGCTAAAAGGGTCCCATTTTTCAGCAGATCCTATTTTTGCATGTTCAGAAGGGACTGCGAAATTCGTATGCAGAATCTCTGCTCTCTCTGAGCTTTTTCTGTTTTCTGACAATAATATGCGTTCTTGACTCATCCTCGCACATTTCGTCGACCTGCTTTTTCTTCTTGGAAACACGTTTATTTCTAAGAATTGGCTCCACATCCAATTCTTCTGAAAGAAGTGTTGCTTCCGAGATCCAGTTTTCAATAGGGTTTTCTCTTTTCTCTCATAACTTGCAAGATCTTCACAAGACCTTGAATCAACGATAATGAACGTGAAATAATTAGATCCCCTTTCTGAATTTCCACGTTGACCCTATTGATGTCTCGCAGAATATTATCTCAAGTTGTAAGGGTTCAGGATGAATCTAAAATCCATCAACCATGAAGCAAATGACCAGCTTCATGCTTGAATCTTGTGTCTAGTGAGGATTCTTTGATTTCTTCCACAGCCTTAACAACTCCCGGTAAATTAACAGCTTGATGTTTAGCCCATCTAGTTTGGCTACTTCCTGTCAAATTTGTTTTCATGCAGTTTTCCATAATTTTCCATCTTGTGGTTGAACTAACAAAAAGAGAATTAAGTTTTTGTAGAACACCAAATAAATTCACTGCTTCTGAACATGATGAAGCCAAATGGACACCCACAAGATTCAAAGAGTGTGCTAGTCATGGAACTAATAATGCCAGCTCGTTCATCTGTAGAATTCTGGATTGGACTCCTTTATTTATGCCAGCCATATAGATCCGTTGTCGTAGGATTGCCCACGAGTCCCACGACATTCTTTGACATCTAAATCATCAGGTTGCAGTGAGTGGCGTTGCTAGATAATCAGGGGCCCTGGTGCAAAAATCGAAGAGGGGCCCCTTGATGAATTGTTTGGGTTTTTATCAATTCGAAATATAAATACTTCGAAGAAACAAAGCTACATACTGAATTTATTTGGATGCCTATTCCACTCTTTTCATTTTTAGTGAGGAAGTTTCCGCAGCAACGATCGTTTCATCCCGAAAAAAATTTCAAGCCGGCAAAACCAACATGTTGGTTTTTCAGCGACAAAATTTATGACGTTTCACGAATTCATAGATAGCTTCGGAAATAAATATCATAGAGAGAACAACCAACGTTCAGTGGTTTAGTTAATCTATGATGAATTCTAATTTGCCAAATAGCACAATACGCGTCAAATGTGAACATAATGCCGTATTTTCTCGTGGAATACTCATGCCGAATACCACTCGAGATGAAATTTAAGGAGGTAAAATTTCTCTCTTGTAATATTCAACAAACTTGGTATTGTGGTATTACATATGAAAAAATCCATCCACAGAAAAAGTAAGCAGTCATTGTCACAATCTCCTTCTAGCCTAGTTTTTCTTATTGATATGTTAGATTATTTAGCAAAATAATAATAAGAATAAATTATTTAAGGAATGAATTAAAATTAATTATCAAGGATTTGAACCTAGAGGTCCATCAAGTCTAGATTTGAAGTAATTGATTCCTTCGGGAAAATATGTTTACAACCTCTTTCTAGACTTATTTTCTGCAAAAGATTCAATGACTTCACTCAAATCTAGACTTGATGCTGTTACATTTTCAATTGATATAAGCGATAAATGTCGCAATCGAGATTGGCCCATAGTGTTCCTCAAATAATTTTTTATTATTCTTCATCAGTTGCTGAAATATCTTTCAGCTTCTACGGAGGTGACAGGAATTGTATGGAACAGTAATATTGCTATAAATACTTCTGTTAGAATGCATTCCAGCATTCCTTATTATTTTCATACAGAATTCGTGAATTGTCCATGCCTTATTCAATTCAGGTAGAAATAGGTGATAAATATTAAGGAATTGAATTGAAAAGTTGGTCCCTATATCATATCGCAATATTTACTTTAAATTGGTCGTAGCTGCGAATGTTGGTGAAAATTAAAAATTTTGTTGACTGCAGTCATACCGTCGAAATTTGCATTTAATTGTGAAATTATTGTATCGAGCATTCTAAAGAAAATATTTATTTCAACAAAGTTATTCTCTTTGATCTGAAGCTAATTCATCGAAATGTTTTTTAACTTTTTTTTGGCTCTTGTCTTCGAAATGGGGATCTATACCAAATGCTATGGCATTTTCTCGATCCTTGCACTTGAAGGACTCGAAGGCACCACTATTCGTCTCTTCTATTGATCTGCATGCGTCGTCCAAATTGATATCGTATTTTTGTAATACTTCGATATTATTAACCCTTGACTGGTATCGTCATATTTACTTGCGTAACTGGTATCCTCGGGTCAAATCTGACCCAAGGCTTTTAAAGAAAAATAAAACAATCAAATGAGGGTTATCTTTGAAATTCTTATTTTTGACATTGTTCCTGTTAGGTCCATGAGTATTCTCAAGAATTTATGTGAAATCTTATTGCTGTAGCCCTCAAATTCGAAAATAACTTTCTGAATGGACGTTCAAATATAAATTCCAAAGTTCAAAGGTAAATGTCGATGTTTTCGAAAAAGTAACTATCTTATTTTTCATATATAAACACATTATAAAAAAAACATATGACATTTTCGAAATATAAAAGTACGAATAAACGTGCAATAATGTTTGTCGCAGCTACTTATCTCAGTAGACAAATTCCGCACAACAAAGTAGCTGTACCTAGGAGAATAAAATAACATAATATCTATGCTCCTAGGCTGTACTGTGAGGCTTAAACACACGATTTTCACATTCATCACAAACTGCAGGATATTTATTGTCATGGTTTGATGGACATATGTAACACCTACGGCGTTTTTCCCGAGATTTTGTCGGTTTAGGATTCGGCAGGAGCAACTCCGAACTTTGGTGGCCATTCAATCGATAAGTTCATTCTGTATAGTTTTGGACAGATAGGATGTTTGTCCTTTTTTTGAGTGGTCAAGATGGCACTTCAGAGTCGAGTCATATTTAATAATACATTTTTCTGAGTAAATCAAAAATGAAAAAAAATTAACCTCGGGTTGTTTTTGGCGCCCCCTTAAGCTGGCGCCCAGGGCAAGCACCCCGCTTTCCCCCCTCTAGATCCGGGCCTGACTTAAGCGAATGTCTGAAGGAATGGTATTGATGTATATGCATGTTTGAATCCATAGAGATGGCTTTTGGGGCTACCTCTTAATTGAAAGAAAAAATTATCTGTGTAGTCTCTATTCAATCAGTCAATTACATGCCTTGACCGTCTATTTTCAACATTAGAATAAACAAAAAAAAAACACCTGATACAGACGTATGGCGTTGAGATAACATAACCATCGACTTCTTCCATCTTTCTCAGAAGCTGTCTATATTCTATATTTTTAATTAATCTGCAAAAATTAGACTTCTTGCCTACTTTGATAATCCAGACACACTATATTTCGCAGACTCCCACCTTTTACATACAATCATAATTATATTATAAAATATGAATTGTACAAGGGCAGGAAGACCTCGGTCGATAGCCCTTTGAAAATTTGTTTTTTCAATAAAGTTCTCTCTCTTTCTCTCTCTCTAAGACTTATTGTACAACCGACAGGGATATTTCCTCCTGTAGTGAGGAGAATTCCATTTTATTCCGAAATGAATGCGCTCCTCTATCCATTTTAATTTTGGTTTCCAATATGTTTTTTCGAATCTTGCCTATAGGATAAGTGGAATTCGGTGTACAATTGCAAATCGTATGTACTTCAAGGTTCATTCGCATGTACCAACAAATAAACTTGTCAATCGCAAAATCGATTGTTCTGATCTTTCATCTAGTTTGTCGTTTTTGGTAACCTTCTCGGGTTCTAGGAATGAAATGGACATTAACCTAGGAGTATAGAAACCCGGAGAGAAGGCTCCACGACACTATTGAACTGCCACTTGTTGTTAGTTAAAATAATATTAAAAATGTTCAATATGTATATTTTAATACTTGTCAATAAAATGCAAACCTTTCAATTGTTCTTCCATTCAATACTCATTTTACTTAATAATACAAAGCATAATAAATCACAATATATTTATTAAAATTATTACACTTAGCAACTCACGTTGATATTATCAGGTAAATTAGATAGTTAAAGGGACAGACATATTTCCTCTTAATAAAGTCGATTTGATTCATATAGAATAGTGACTCACCTTAAACAATATCCGAATTCAATACAATTTGTTTTCAACCCCTTGAGTCCTTTCAGCAGTCAACAACAAAACGTTTTATCATTTAATCACTTTGAACCATTAATGTGTCACCGTTTAAAAGAAGGGAAGATTTGAAGCAATTCTCAATTAGAAAGAAGCTTAAATGTATCAATAACAATACGTCCTTTGCAACTGTCAAATCGAATTAATTCCTTGATCATGCTCCTGATTCGTTCAGCGCTGATTTCGCTTTGTGAAACCCATCATATTATAAAACTCGTTATAAAATTAGAATAAAAAGTTTCCCAATAAATTACTACGTATATTTAAATTTCTTATATTATTGAGAAATGGCAATTCATGATGCATCATGGAAAATTAATGTTATAAAATTGAAGAAACTGAGTGTAGGTACATCTAGGCGCGGCCCATCAGAGAACTGTTTCTTCTTTCTTCTCGCTGAAAAGAAGGTATGAGGGTTAGTGGTAGACAAAATGACATAGGTAATGATTAAAGTGTAAGCAATGTCTATAAACTCACAGAAAAAAATTAAGAATCATCAAATCAAGTAAAAAGAAAATGATCTGAAAACAAAAATAAACAAAGAGTACTCCTAAAATCTCCGAAAAAAAAGTCCACTCTACAAAGAAGATGCCGATTGTCATAATTGTCTCTCAAGAGTTCCCTGATACTGACTCAATCGCAGCAGAAGGCAAAGCGTTCCACACACTGATTATCCGGTTCGCCTAAAAGTGCTGCTTCTGGACTGTCTCAAATCTCCTTGCGAAGCTTGAAAAAATGACCTCCCAAACAATCATCCGTATTCAACGTGAATTGGTTGCGGAGACTAACCCAAACAGATCAGAAAGTAATGATGAGGTCACCACAAGTCCTCCGGCCCATATAGGCACTTTAGGTTCATTATGGATAATCTTTTTTTGAATAAAAAAAACCTTTGATGAAACAACTAAAAACTGATTCGAAAAGCCAATTCGAATATTTCGAGAAAGAAAACTGATTTGTAAATGACTTGACCTCAAGTCAACGAAATCATATCTGAATTATTGAAAGAAATATCCAAACTGTGAATTTTGCAGAAAGGTATATTCAGCATATATCTACTAATACAAATATGGATTATACTCCTGCTAATAGTTGTCTGAAAGTGAAGTCAGATCTTTGGTAAAGATTGAATTGTACGCATGCGTCAACTCGAAATTCAATTATAACAATAGACTTGGAGGTTATGTCATCATTTATTTACATTTTAGGCTTCAAGATTTTCTTGCTTGGATGAAAACGTTCTACTAAAACATTTCTATTTTAGTTTTCGCAAAGAAATGAATGTTATAAGTTTTCAGAAAACTATTTGATTCATCGTATTGAAGGGAATGCATTCTTTTAGCCGGAATAAATATTGATAATTCATGTATCAAGGATTCAACAAGAAATTTTCGTCAGAAGTTCTAATGGAATTCCGACTACCCGATAAAATAAAACGTAGGTATAGGTATGAACATCTTTGCTGTAAGAGGTTGATAAAATGGTAACTCACATTATTGAATAATCCATCGTAAATCTATCTATAGTTAAATGAACTCTTGTTATCAAAGTAATGTAGAAGTCAAAAAGATTCTTGTGTTTCAGCTGAATTGAATATTTCATTACTGAAACAAAATTGAAATGTGTTTTTTCAGGTAGGTATTCAAGGATATGTTTATTCGCAATGTTACCTACCAATAGTTATTCTCTTCACAATTTTTGTTTGATAAGAAGTCTTGAATTTTTGTCTTGTTTTGTTGATCTACTTGCTCAGGATTTAATAATTTTTGATTGTTTTTTGAAAGGTTTCAATTCTGAATGAAAAATTCCTTCTTTGCTTCAAACATTCCATTTTGAGATCCTTTTTATAGCAACTATTGAAGTACTATCAAGTAGAGGCCATGAACATTAATTATTCAAATTTGTGTTACTCAATTTCTTAAAATGATGTATTCAATCATTCTTTGTAATAAAACAAATAATAACTATTTTACAGTTTATTTACACATTTTTTTCATTACAATTTCATACCAAAAATTATTGTCAAGGAAGAGAACAAACCAGTTTACATGCTGAGGTAGGTAGATTTGAATGAACTTACTTCTTAATTGAGACATATGAAGTTTTGTTCACTTTGGTAGATTGGAAAATATGGGGCCTATTTGACAAGGTTTTTGGGGAAATAAGCTTTCATGACATATTCAACATGAGTAAAGTATTAGAAAAGTTTGAATCCTCCTCCAATTTTGAAATGGTACATGAAATTACTTCGAAATATTTTCTTACTATGAGTTTTCAGGTAAACTATGAATTTTTAGTCCATGATCCATATCATAATTGCTTACATAGTAAGGGAAATTGCCGTCAGACAAGGGTAAATACAAAATTTTTCTCAGAAGGGCACTTTCGAGAACAGGTTGAACTTTTCTGATTGGATTATTATATGAATATGTGATTTGGAGTTTGTTACGAGTACCTTCATGGAAATATGCAATTTTTTAACAACCCGGGGACTGCATATTCCATTAAAATTGAATGAGAGGCTATTATTATGACATATCGAGAACATGGGAGTTGAGGTAGCAGTACATACACTAAGTAATACAGTATTGCAAAAATACTGAACCATGACCTAAAATAAAAAGATGTTGAAATTGCTGAATTTTGTTAAATTTTCAATAATACCATCTAAATAGTGAGCATGATATGTAATCTAAAAAACAAAGTTGAAACTAAAAAGACATACCGTTGATTGGAAGGATTGCCTGTAAACAGTAGAAGATTAAAATCATGCAAGTTTTTTGCTAAAACAAGATGAGTACGTAATGTTGAGGTGAATAAACCTAGAGTGGAACCTCGATACAACAAATTTTAGACCAATCTCACCTCAGTTTAACGAATTTCTACTTGCTCCCTTCCGATTTGTCATATCGGGGTTCCACTGCGTATTGATATGATGTAATCAAAAGCCAAGGCAAGTTTACCTCTCAATCTAATCTAATCTAATATGTAACAAATGATTTATTAAGTTTCAGAATGCACTTATTCTAGAGTCAGTTTAACTGACTGATTTCATTCATTTGATGAAAAGAAAAACACATCCAATATGTGTGTTGAACAGCTCTTTCACCTAACGGTACATTGGCCATTAAAAACTTAGAGCCAACCCTTTCAGTGGGTTACTATTCAGAAAGAGATTTATACTTTAAAAGATGTCCTTCATCCAAACCAAAATTGACTTCTCTGGGTGTTTTCTATTAGTACCTTTCCCTGTAAAATAACTTTCAACAAAATGTCTTCCACAAATTCTCAGCTGTGCGACATCAGCATTTAGGTGACATAGGGCCATCCACTGAGATCTTTGTAGGTGATTCTGAGGGAACCTGAAAAAAATATAGTGGTAAAGGAGAAAGCATGAACGTATAACAGTTGTATTTGAATTTTTTACCTGTGATATGAATTCGAGCGTGTAGGGTCACAAATGTAACATTTGTGAGTAGAGCTCCTTAAAGACATGTTTAATTCCTTATTGAATAAAAGAACACAACAAAATTTTCAAATAGATATAAATACTATTCAAAAACGGACCAACTATACCTATAAAGACTAACCAACTCAACTAGGTAAATTAACTATGATTATATCAAACGCGAAAATGAACAATAACAACAACGATTATAAGTGAAAAATGAACGAGGATTCAAACAACGAACGAACTATTGATTAACGAATTTTCACAAACGGAATAAATAATTTGTTTGGTTATGAGCGTATGAAATAATACATCACATCATTAATTTTACGTGTATGACATAATACAAGGTGCCAGAGAGAGATAGAATAACTACGTTATTTTTTTTCTTAATATTTCTGCACTTGCGCAGATCTGGAGTTTTACCAAAGCCCAGCTTCAGTTTTGATTGGCTCATGGCCCATATTGGAATTATTAGATATATGATATTCAGTTATAATATCTCAAGGGCATAGACAATATGAATAATCGGATATGGATAATCGAAAAATATTGTCTGTGCCTGAATTGGTATTCGTTACGATTATACCTAAAACGAATTCATTTCTCTGTTGCATTCTTCATGAACCTTTTTCTGTAAGAGTTTAGCAGAAATATTCCAAATGGTTTTCACTGTACCTTCTTTATATTCTTTTCCGTCTGCACGTTTCATATTGAATGCCCAATCTTTCATAATTTCTGCTACTCCTTCACTCGAAATATCAGCACAAAGTTGGTTATTTCGATATTCACAAAATACCTTGAACTGTTTCCAAACATAATTTATTGTATTTTTGTGATATTTTCTGGTGTTGGATTTTCAATTTCTTGATCAATTTCACCGCTCGAACTCAAACCAGGAGCGCTGCTTTTTGAAGAATTCACTGACATTTCTTTGGGCTTGATAGTTACTATGGAAATGATCACAATATGGCAGGAGGCGAAACCATAGAAATTATATTTTTTGTTAGCATGGCTAATGGCATTCCATGTACTTACATGGAATGCCATTAGCCTTGCTGCTCAGCTTAAAAAAATGGATACACATCTCCAGTTGGAGGATTACTGAACTTTCCATGTGCCATGGTTACGACTTGTCATACAGAACAGAAACACAGAAATACTATGAATTTAATCGTCAAGATTCGATTCACTTGGCGTTTTGGCAAACATTGCTGTGTTTCTGTTCTGTATGACAAGTCGTAACCATGGCAACATGGAAATTTCAGTATTCCACCAACTTGGGATGTTTAGCCACTTTTTGATCTGGTAATAGCATTCCATGTACTATAAGTTCTATGGGCGAAACACCAAAACGATTATATCACGTCGTCAATGGGTATATTCACTTATCTACACGCCGTATCTAGGGGAAATTCACGGATTTCCTTGGTTCATTAGAACATGAGTTATATAATCAGTAGTAATATCACAAGAGATTGAATTTCCGTCGATAGACTTATGTCTATCGATTTATTTTCAAACGAGAATGAGTTGCTTGGAAACATCACGAGTCCGGAGGATGAGTGGTGTTTCCTTAAAGCAACTCATTTGAGTATCCATACTTCAATCACAGATTATTCTGTAGTTCAATCGTTGAAAACACCGAAGTTGTCAGACCAATCATAATTCCGACAGTTGGTATTTTCGCGATAATACGAATCTTTGGACTGTGATTGGTCAGTTTTTGAAATGAGTGGAATAGTCACGATAGTGCTAAATTTTATCCAGTTCCTGTCACCAAATCCAAGAGTATGAAATGCTAGTTAATTATTGACAAAATATTCCCAGTTATTTCTGTTATAACATATCTGTGACCATGAAAGATTACTCTGACAGCAGTCAATGAAAAAATCGACTAGGTTCGAATCACTGATCGAGAATCCGAGGTAAAATTAATATCAGTTTGGTTTTCATCCATACTATCTATTTAAATCAAAGTACTCATCAGAAACGTGGACAGTTTATTTCTCTAATTAAATCTACAGAGCCAACGTTTCGGAGACAATATTTTCTCCTTCTTCAGGGCTACAAAAACAAACGGAAAACATCAGCAAAACAAACAAACACAAAAGATGTGACAAAAACTAACCTTAAGATTATTAATTTCTCAGAGATTTAACATTGGGGTATCTGTGAGATCTACAATTCATAATAATTCTAAAATTCAAAAAACTTTCTAGCAACCAACAACGACGCAAAAAATCTTATGAAATTAATTAAGACGGAAAACAGACATGTCAAGTAAATGTCAAATTTGCTAGAAATATCCTAACACAGAACAATTATCCTAGGTACCTTATAGATAGATGCATTAACAAAATAAAAAATAAGAGGGAAGAAATAACAATAGTATCACAACCTGCCTCTGATGTTCTACAAACATACCATAGATTTCCTTTTATTGAAGGGTTATCTTACAGGATACAGAAGATTTTGAAAGAGTTGAACTACGTTTGTGCCTTTTATAACATCCTCACCACCAACAAATTTTTCACAAAACTGAAAGAAGCCACAAAAAAAGAACTATTATCCTCAGTAGTTTATAAGATACCTTGCACAAATTGTAACAGTAGCTACATATTTATAAATACAATATTTACGAGATAGAATTGGACAACACAGATATGACACTAAATGACTAAAAACATCAACAATAAAGAAAAGACGGCTCTGACATATCATACCTTTAAAGAGGGACACAACTTCAACTTCGAAGAGGTTAGTGTACTAGATATAGGAACCAGTGGTTACAAAGGGAATATAAGCGATATAAGTTTTCTGCATTTTAGAATTATTATGAATTGTAGACCTCACAGATACCTAAATGATAAATCTCTGAAAAATTAATAATCTAAAGGTTAGTTCTTTTGTCACATCTTTTGAGTTTGTTTGTTTTGCTGATGTTTTCCGTTGGTTTTTGTACCCCTGAAGAAGGAGAAAATATTGTCTCCGAAACTTTGGCTCTGTAGATTTAATTAGAGAAATAAACTGTCCACGTTTCTGAGAAGTGCTTCGATTTGAAATTAATATCTTCTCAGGTACGAAACGAGATCATGGCATGAGGAGAAAAAAGGCGAACAAAAACCCGTTGAACATGATCGAAAATGTTGAAAAAATAATAAAATGAATAAATTGTCTGAAAAAGAAAATTATTTTTAATCAATGCTTTCTCACACTGATGAATGCGAATGGATCATTTATTTCATTAACTATTTCTTTCTTAGAAGAAACTGTTTATATTTTGAAACTGTTTTCTACTTTTGACTTGCTACTTATAATGTTTTTTCAGTTTTCAAAAACTATATTTCAATAATTTTGATTTTTTGAAGGTTGTTGTGCTTCCCCGGTATACAGGCCGAGCATTACATAATAACACTTATTGTTAACGATGCAGCTGTTGATAATGTTGAGATGAAAAATCTAGGAAATGGATTAATGAAAGGAAGAATTATCAGAATATATCTTCAGGCAAAGCAGGTCACTATGGACTAATTGCCTTCCAAGCCTGGCTAACATTATAAAGGCGAGAAGACGCATGTTGTTAATGAAGTGGTATTCACAGAAAGTTCATTGGAAGAAAATATAAATATTTAATTAGGTGACAAGTTCAAAAATACGAGCAGTTAGTAATAAGTTTTAGTTTTATTTTAAAAGCAGTGACTTTTCGTTGTACATATCAGTTTACCCTTGAACAATTCGATAAAAATGATCCAGAGAAAAATAAATAATAATTAGGTACCTGAGTATCAACCTACAGGGTATTTGATTATATTGATTATTGCTCCCACGGCCGGATTCTATTTCAAATTTACAGTAATCCAAGGCTACAAAACTCGTGATAATCTAATTTGAAGATTTTTTGTTCTTTCATAATTAGTTATTAAATTATTAAATTAGCATATCTTGTTAGGAATTTTTGTGTAGGAATTCCTTAACATATTGTCCTAAAAATGATATTTTATCATTAGGAGAGGGGGTGCGAATGTAGTTCAAATTGTCACTCTTATATGAACTGGAATTTTTTTTGTATGAATGAACCCAAAAATCGAAAACAAACTGAGGTTTTCGAACAATAAATTCACTTACCTCGTTTCTATACTATCGTATCCGTGTTCCTCCGACACCACCACCTTCTATGGGAATCTGGACATTCAGAAAGCGGCTTTATTGATTTTATTCTTCCCATCACAAGATCAAGCCAGAAAATTTGCAAGATCAGCAGTGTCACGGTGAATATTTTAGTGAGCCTCATTATTTTATTAATCGGAACTAATCAATGAGGGGGAGTCCAACAAATTTCATTCTCCTACAGATGTAACTCTGAAAAAAAGGAAGGAAATTGTGGTTTCCTCTCGCCAAAATTTCCGTTAAAGTTATTTTATCTTTCTTTTCATTCACATTTTCTCATATTATGTATTCAGAACATTCGAACGAATTCTTACGAGAATGTTTGGAAACATCGTGAGGGCAAAATGAGTAGACTTGACTGGTCTAATGTTAAAATTCCTAAATGATTCGACAAGAGACCATGTTAAATCTTGTATATTAGTGTTAAATTGAACCTCTTGATGTTTCTTTCAACTGCTAACTAATTCAGTGCATCAAGCATATTTTTTATTGGGCTAAATTTATTACACTTGAATGTGATAGTCGCGTTGATTATCGATTTTTTCATCAGTTTGTTATTGAGTCCATCATATCCGGGAGCTTTGTCATTGGGTAGATTTTTATCACTACTATGACTAATCATGTTGGGTTAGTCGGAAATTTCTAATTATATTTCCTAATTTTTTGTTGTTGTTCATTGTCACATAGTGAAATTTTGTGTTTTTTTTATTTATTGTTCCCGCAAATATTTTGTAAATTTTCGTAAGTTTTCAATTTCCTCAGCTTTTTCAGCACTTTCCTAAACGAGCTAATTTGATGCCTTATGTTAGTAATGTGATTCATTATGGTTTCGTCTCCACCATTTCTTATTCCGCCAGTGTTCTCTTATTTCATTTCCATATCAAAATAATTTAATAATGTTTTCAGGGAGTTCATCTTGCTGAAACCATTTCGAGATTTGCGGTGAGGTTTTAGATCTTTGGGTCGATATTTTCAAAAGCTATAATATTGTTTTTATTTCACATTTCTGCCTTACATTTCACGAGAACTATACCTGTTAGTTTTGGTATCCATAATTGATTTTGCCCAATATATGTACTTCTAGACTAGTTTTATAGTTTGAGTGTGATGCGCAAAAATTTGCTTACAGACAGACAAGAATTCTAGAAATCATTGTTTGCCTTCTTCCAAGTTGAGAGTTGAAAACATCAATTGTCTTTTGAATTTTTCATGTTCATATATCAGAATTATTGCAATTTTATTATTTTAGGAAATGAAGCTTTGGTTTTGTTGCAGCATTCCATTGTGTCTCTTCGACATCAACTTCTGAAATGCAATAATTTTTGAAATATGAATTGATACATATTCTATCAAGGTTCGATTAGGTATATTTTATTTCCAAACGTTCGATAACAACGTCATTTCTCGACTGACAGGAGAAATAGTTGCTATGGCCATTGAGTTTAAATCATAGAACTTATAATACATGGAATGCTATTACCAGATCAGAAAGTGGTTAAACATCTCAAGTTGGAGGAATACCGAAATTTCCATGTTCCCATGGATACGGCCTGTCACACCGATCAGAAACGCAGAAATGTTTGCCGAAATGCCAAGTGAATCGGATCTTGACGATTAAATTCATAGTATTTCTGATTTTCTGTTCTGTATGACAAGTCGTATCCATTGGAACATGGAAATTTCGGTATTCTTTCAACTTGAGATGTTTATCCAATATTTTAAGCTGAGCAGCAAGGCTAATAGCATTCCATGTACTATAAGTTCTATGGTTTAAATATACATAGAGACACAGCCCAGTTCAACGATTTGAATCTAAATTTCGTGTAGTTCCTTCACCGGTTCATAGATGGATAAGTGTGTTTCAGACATATATCTAATAATTCCAATATGGGCCATGAGCCAATCAAAACTGAAGCTGGGATTAGGTATCAATCCAGATCTGCGCTTGTGCGGCAATATTGAAAATAAAAATATTTTTTTAATTCTGTCTCTCTCCGACACATCGTATTATGTCGTGAAACGTATGTCATTCTTAACTTCATGTGAATAGTTTCGATCATAACCTCACAATTTCATGTGAAATGTTTCAATCGCTTTATTCCATTTTCTTCAAGTCCTAAATATCATTGCTAACTCCTATTCATATTCTAAAATTGAACTGAAAGTATTCAAGTGACATATTTTCATTCTCGATATCTATTTTCTTGCTGTCTTTCAGAATAAACATAACCTCTAAATTTCTCGCAATTTTCGAATTTCCAGTGGACGCAAGCGTACAACTCAATCGTTACCAAAGATTTGGCTTCACTTTGAGACTGTGAAAAGCAGGGGTATAATCCATATTGATGTTATTAGATATATGGTTTCAGACAAGCGAAAATTTCTACTACCGCATCTGGCGGTAAGTAGCTGAACTATAAGGCACTATTTCCGAAGCCGAATGCGATGACGATCAGGACCGGCATATGGAAATGTGGGATGTTCAGTATTTCATCACCTGCTTTTTTTGATACAATAAAACGACAATTATTTTTGATCTTTCATGAATATTAAATACTGATGTATGAAAAAATGAATGCATGCAATTTCTTCTTCATTCATAAGTATTTATGAATAGATTTTCTATGAATTTTTAAAAATATTTGATTTTTTATAAACAGCGGGATGCTTCTGTGTCGAGATTCCTTTGGTTTTTTTTCTGTCCCCACTCTAATCAGTTGTCTCAACAAATGAATCCTGATGTGCCTTTCAAATTCTGGAGTTAACGGAGAGTTCCAATCTTTTATAAATTCATTTTTTTTTATTTTCCTAAAATATACCTTTGAAGTTTCTCATTTTGTGACGATAATTTTGTTTATGACCAACAGCGCTTTCCTCATCAAATGTTTGAAATCGGTTGAGGGAATTCTCAAATGAATCCGATTTCGATTTTCAATATATATCCAATCATTACCAAGCTTATTCAAATCATCAATGAGGAGTGCTCTTTCGCACTTACTGCATTTGTTTTTTTTTTGGCAATGTTCCTCTTCAAATACCCCGAGAAACTTGCGATTGAGTTGGATTCTAGGGTATTTAGGGGTTCAATTAACTATTTATCCCTTATATACCCTCACTAGGCTCACCGTTGCCAGGCCCGCCGCTAGCTGTCTGAGCGCCCGCGTGCAAATACTGTTATGCCGCCCCCAATAGGGCGCTACATCAGGGGCGTATCCAGTGAGCAATTCGGGGGGGGTGGTGGCAATATATATATTATATTATTGTTATTTCTATTTATAAAATTGAAAAATCATATAGATACACACTCAAATATTTATCTAAAAAAATTTCACTCTCCTCGCTTTTATATTTGCGAAATCTTCTATAATCTCAGTCATATCCAATCTATCCAAAATTTGGTGTTCAATTGAAATTATAGCTAAATTACTTAATATGTGTTGGAGCATAGTGGATCTTAAATAATTCTTGATAATTTTTAATTTTGAAAAAGATCTTTCTCCAGATGCAACTGAAACCGGCAATGTTAGTAGTATTCTTAGTGCTATTGTTATATTCGGAAATATAGAAATTGAGTCATTGCCTCGGTCATTGCCAAAAATATATTGTAACAGTGATTGTGAATCCTTCGATTGGTGTTCTGCAAAATGCGATTTTAGTGCAATAATTTCATTAAACAAATCAATACCGTCAATGTCTGATTCATTAGTAGCATCATCTTTAAGCTTCTGATTCAAGTCTTGACAATACTTCATCAAATCAACATTGGAATAGTCGAATAGGTTGTCGCTAAGGAACCCAAACACGTCGCAAAATGTTGTCAACTCTTCGAATCTATTTTTCAAGGAATTGATTGTTTGATATAGTATCCTAAAATAAAACTCCACTCGGTATTTGGTTTTTGGGTCGGATAAAACTTCATCACTGTGTTCATATTCAAATTGTGTTGGTTTTCTTCTTGGTCTGATTTTATTGATTGGTGGAAAATCTGTTTCTACATTGAGTTCGTGGGCCACTTTGGAAGATTCTGCTAACACAATTTCAAAATGTTCAGCCGTACGATATTGTTTGAACTTATCAATCAACGTCTTCAACAAATTCATGCAAATTTGGGTATTCATGGTGGAGCTCTGCATCATTTAACTCAGGGCATTATTTTCATTTAGGATATCAAACCAAATTACTAACGAGCAAATAAATCTATAATTTTGTACGTCTAAGGCCAGCGAATGAGCTTTGTGGGAAGTAGTACAATCCCATTCTGAGGAATTATCAGATATTTCTAGCAAAGCATCAAAAATTTTTTCGAGGTGATAACGTAAGGGTTTAACTGCATCGATTCTGCTTGACCATCGCGTATTACTTAAAGCTTAAATGTTTACAGATAACAACCTTTTTGTAGATGATGAAAAGAAAACGTAAATTTCTTGAATTATATTGAAGAAATTCACAGTTTCGTGCGTAATACTTGCTGCATCATTCACTACTACATTGAGACTATGAGCCGAACACGGTACGTAAAATGCACGGTTATTGATTTCAAAAAAATTTTTTTGTAGTCCACTGTGTTTTCCACGCATATTTGAACCGTTATCATAACCCTGGCCTCGTAAATTTTGAATGTTGAGATTCAATTGCGAAAATAAATCCGTAACAAAATTCAATAGACCTTCGCCTGTGGAGCTGTTGATAGGGCTGAAATCAAGGAAATTTTCACATATCGTAAAATTTTTTGTCTCATTATCTAAAAGAACATGCCTGAGTATAACTGTAATTTGTTCTATATGACTAAAATCTGGTGTGCAATCTAATATGATGGAGAAATATTTTGATTCTCTGCGGAACCTCGGGGGGCGGCATTATCGATGTTGGCCGCCTGTCCTCCCGATCCTTCAGAGAAAAAGTCTCTCTAAGGGGGATGGGGAGACCTTGCCGCCCCCAATGTTGAACGGAGTTGGAGAAATTTCAAAGCAGTTGGCAAAGTTTCGATCGCATATGGCCAAATTTCTATGTTTCTATGACAGTTGGCAAAATTTTAAAGCAGTTGGAGTTGGACAACCGGCCCCCCTTTTTTTTTCTCCCCCCCGCTTACCACGTTGTTTGTCTCCTTCAATTTCACTGGATTTGCCGCCCCCCTGGACGTGCCGCCCTTGTGCCGGGCACGCCTTGCACGCCCGCTTACGGCGGGCCTGACCGTTGCCCGAATCCGCAGAAGAAATGGCCGAATCTGTCCAACCAACCACATCAATGGGCCTACTTTCAGATTCCCCCATTGTACACAGGTCGAAATCATTGTCGTCTTGGCAGTTATAATTATCGGAACATTTTTGAAGACAACCAGTCATGACCGACTGCAACCCAAATCTGAAGCATCGAGCTGAGGGGTTTGGATCATAACCCCTATACGCTGTCTTATTTTCGAGAATGAATTCTCGATTGGGTCCTGGTTGAGCCGACTTTTTATCAAATATAGAAATGTTTCCTTCGTCTCCTCCCACAATTGAAGGATGCTACTGATGGTTTGTATCAAACCGTTGAAACAATTGGGAATATTTTTCCCAACTGTCAAAGACTTAATGAATTCAATTGATTCCGTCAGAGTTTGTATTGGTGAAGGCTGATAATTTCCCTCAAATTTTCCATTCGAATTGAGGCAGTCAAAAAAATCATTCATTTTCAGAATGAACTGAGCAGTTGAATTGGCACTTCTCGACCTCAGCTCACCAGTTGCAATGACTGTTCTCATAGCCGAATATAAAGTTCTGGTGAAAATCTGCGTGGCCAATTTAACCTTAATTTTCTGGAAGGCGTTTGGATTTATGTGGTTTTCAGTTATCTTCAAGAGAGTACGAGAAAGAAAAATTCTTTTCATCGATTGAGAAAGTTTCTTTTATGTCCCTCCAATAAACATTTTCACCCCTCATTTCCTACCTGAGAATACTCCTTTGGAGAAATTCATGGCTAATAGTTCATCATTATTGAATCACACCGTTTGTAACGAATTTGGACGAATCCGACCCTGCCTACGATTCATAGAACTCGAGGAAAATAAATCTCCTACAGATTTCGATAAATGAGTAGTGACAAAATGGATCGGACGAATATAGTTCCTTTAGTATCTACTTTGTGCCGCCACTTAAGTTGGAAAATTGGCAAGTAAACTGCCAAAAATTTGTGCATCAAATCAATGAACTGGGTTGTGTCTCTATAGGCGCATTCGGTATTCCCTTTCGGAGGTGGATCGGACACAGAACATCCAATAATTCGGGATCTCTCTCTCTCTGGCTGAAAGAGAGGAGAGAGATCCGTATTTATTAGATGTTCTGTGTCCGTTTTCTCTCCGGATTGGTAATAACGAACGCAGTATATGTATATTTAAACTCAATGGCTTACTTTTCCCTCCGGCGCACAGTGGGGCAGAATGCCTTGAAACCTGGCATTAAATCAAAAATTAAAAATGCATATTTTCATACCGCCATTTGTCTAAGCGACAGATCACTACCGTAAGCGACAAAAAAGCACAATACTAACCCGTCCTGATCCCCACTGCACTCCCGACAGCACTTCTTTGTAGCAATTTTTTGGCCAAGTCGAGACGCCTGCAAAATTTTTCCGTAACTGTTGTAGTTTTACAACGTCACCCTGTTAACAGATCACTATTGTTACGAGTTTTTTTGATGGCAGTTCAGGTATGTATAGATAATTTAAGAACTTTGGATGAATAAAAACTTAAATAGAATAATTATTAATTCTTGTTGATGTTGTCTATGATTGAATCTTCAAATTTTTATCGTATTTTCAGAATCATGAAGGTTTTCAGTTATGTTCCAAGGCCTTCCAAAGTTTGATATTTACATTTCAGCGAAGCTTGATCCATGCTCATTTTAGAATCATGAAAATTTGTTGCCCATATACTGCCTTTTTTCAGAAAAATCAATTTTAGACAGCGAAGTGGGCACTCATTGATAATCGATTATTTCTTTAAAATTTATTTCTCCTTTAGTAACGACTTCGAGCGCAATGATTTTGAAAGGAAAAGAGCTCATAGATATAATGAAGAGTTGGGGAAACAGTTAAATTGAAAAAAAATTTGATTATTTGAACGAAGAAATGAAAAAACCGTACGAAATGTAATGCAAAGCAGGAGAAAAATTATATTTGAAGACAGAGTATGATTCTCGTTACACAAAAGCACGAAGAATGGTTGTAGGTTTCCAAAATTACAAAAAAGAATGACTGGAGAAGTCGAATTCGTTTTCTAGTATAACTGAGAAAAGGCTTGGTCGTCCTGAAGTTACCTTTGATGATCGCTCAGAGTGATGAGAAAACAAAACGGTTTAAAACAAAAGAACTTAGGGATACGACTCACGTATCTGTATTGACATATTATGCAACAAATATGAGTCTAAGGTCAGTCTAAGGTAAGTACATGCATCAAAAATTCTTCATGAAATAAATAACTTCTACGTCTCCAAAACGGGCCACTAAATATAGAAATGCCTTTATATCTTCGTTGGACTCACAACCAAAATCTATGCCTGGCTAAGATGCTCTAGAGTCTAGCTGTTTTGATAACAGCAAACTTATCTCAACATCAATATGGAGCTGTGATAGTGCTCCTCAAATATTCCCTTCGTACAAGACTGTCCAAGCAGCAAAGAAGGTCTGCTATCCAAATAATATATACGTGTTACAGAAACTGTTGCCTGCGTCAAGGGCAGATTTACGAGGGTGGGTGTACGAGGGGTAACTACCCCCCCACCGAATGATTATCGAAGACCTCAGAAAAAGGTTGTACACATACAATATTTCATACATTGTGTACTTGATTTAATGGTTTTCAATCGTTATTACCCTCCCTCATGATCGTTCTTAACCCTCCCATGAAAAACAGCTATATCCGCCCTTGGATAGCGTCCCACTACAGGACTTGAGAAGAAGACTTGGAGTCATTAGAATATTCCAGTGTTTCCGATTTATCCGAATAATGAATTGAAATCATCATCCAAAAGGTCTTGAATTGTGTTATTATGTGTGATTACATTAATTCAGATGTTAATAAATATTTGTAGGATCCAAAATGACTTTTATGTTTACAAATTAACATATAAAATAATAATATATTATATTTTTAAACTAAACAAACACCTAAATATTTAATGCCAGGTTTCAAGGTATGCCCCACTGTGCGGCGGCAGGAAAAGTGTTGTTATGCAAAGCATGAATTTGGCATGACAACCGTAACTAAGCAAATGTTCCATTTTTCACTCCATTTAAATGAACGTAAATGTCAATCCACAAGTGAATATTCAGATTTACATGAATTTTAAAATGTTTAAAAATAAAATTACATATTTCATTCGAAGGAGAAGTGACTTTTCACTGCTCGCTTTCAATTTCCTCAAGCTCACCATGCACTTCTTCTCCTTATAAAATAATATACTATTATTTCGAGGCAATTCAAGGGTTTTACTTCGTTCCCTTTCGATTCAAGGCCCATCGGATCATCCATTACAGAACTATCTCGTATTCTAGAGATACATATTTCAATAATTAGAAAACAAAGGAAATGAGTTACGAATATATTATTTGACTAAATTATAAATCATTAAGTTATATCTCATTCAAGGTATTTCAGGTTAACCGTCCTCTTTGAATCAGTCTCTGAATCTCCTCCAGCAGTCCCTCACTAAAATACATTTCCCCCCCTCTTCGTCTCTGATGTAGTTAGGTTTGCAGTAACATCCACTCACACATTGAGGAGAACAATTAGCAAATTGAAGATTCTGGCAAGTTGCTACACAGGGGGAGCCACAGGTAAAGTACTCGTTCTGTCCACATATTGGCTCTAGAAAAAATAAGCCAGTGTTTTTCAATCCCAACAAAATGACGTAGATCCAATATCAGGATTCATTACACATTCAATACACCCTTCAGTGAAACTGTAAAAGGGTACTTCATAATTTCATGCTGATCGGAAACTCATCAATATTAATTAATTCTGGTGTACTCATGTCATTTGTATACTGTGCATTGACAAATGAGATGATTCAGTGGAAAGATACGGCGAACATCGAAGTAAGCAAATTTAAATGCTTCATTGGGTGGGAAGGGCTATGGGGTATAAAATAAAACATGGATTTCATACCACTGGTGAAGCAGACCGAGGGAGGTCATGATTTTTTTCAAGGAGCGCCATGAATTGATATATTGAAAATATTAGGGTTCGATTGAACTTCTCTCAAGGGATATTATTGTCAATTTCGAAACTCAAACGCTCTTGTCATTTTTTTCAGTGACTGATTTTAATTCTGATTACACAATTGCATTTTTTATTTATTACATTCCTTCATGTTGAGGCATCACAATAGGGGGTATTCCAATAAAAAAGGCTGAATAATGGAGAACATAAACAGGTACTAAAACATAGTTTCTATTCCAAAAGAAGTTCGACTCGTTTCAGAAATTGCTTTGAAAACATGATTTTTCTTTTGCATAGTTTTTCACCATCAGAAATGATTACTCGAGTCAGTGAAATGAAAAGACCGAAAAAAGAGTTTGACATAATCCAGCAAATTTTTTCCCCATCATTCATATGCACCATATGAGATTTTTATTTCATTTTGCTCTCTTTCACTATTTCTTACAATTCTTCGCAGTACTTTTTGAAAAGGCATTAATGTATCAATCGTTGCAATGGCCTTTTTATCAGTACCTACCAACTAGATGTTTTAAAGATTTTTTTATAAAAATGTTTTGGCATAAGGCGATAAAATTACGACAAAATACTAAAAGTTCACTTACAAACTTTGGTATAAAGGCTTCTATGATGCAATATAACTTTTAGCTGTTTGCTGAAATCCAATTTTTTCAAGAAACAAGCTACCCGTATATCGTATATCTCTAGAACTAGATGTTGATTTAAAATTTAAATGATTCAAATTCAACCGATCTAATTTTGTGCACGATTTTGTTTCTTGGCAAACAGCATTGTTTAGGAATTGAAATCCTTATTTGGTTTCCCCATTGAATAACTGGGTTGTGCTTGCAGATCCACGGTTCTGCAATATGGGGTGTAATTTATTTTTCACTGCTATATCTGAACAACTTAATAGAAAATCGCCGGACTCTTCATTTGTCTAATATAGTGGGATTCTTTTCCTCCAAATATCAAACTGCAACTAGTGTAGAAACACAAAACCTGTATGTAACTAACTGATCATCGGCAATATTTCTAAACTAGAAAGTATGGAAAACTCTATTAGGCCTGTACCTCAGAAATACTTTTGAAATACTGTTGCGAAACTGATAAGCCACGAAGTGATGTGAGACTTCAAATTGCCATAGGAATTCGGTATCCTTTAGTGAAATTAGCATATTTCCAATTGTATTGTGTAACGATACATTTTCGTTTGCACTTAATTAACCTATTTGTCTATAACTTGTACCTATGATTTTGGCTTGGCGCCATTGTTTTAATTATATTGTTGATTATTCACTAGAGTCAATTCGCTCACCATCTATTTTATAACCAGACCTTTTTAGTATACTATCATCTTTTGAAATTGAGAAGGAATCTACAAGTTTCCTCTATTTCAAGTCACATGCACAATAATCTTATTTTATCACCGAGAAAAATCATGATCGAAATGTGCAAATGTTTGATCTGTTGAATCAGGCATTGTGATTTAATATACCCCAACTAACTAAAAATAAGACAAATCACCTGTGGATATAGATATCAACAAAATGGAAGCCTCTCAATATTTTACCACTCAAAAAAGAATTCTGAAATTTTGGTTTTTTATTATTTTCATGTCTTCTTCTTGGAAATAGCATTATTACACAATACCTTAAATCAACTTATATCACCACTTAATTTCCACCACCGCTTTCTATAATACAAAACGATACTTTTATAATTAAATTTGAAAACTTTTTTTCATTGATATGAAATTTACTTATATTCACAATATAATTTGTATCATCCTTCCAGAAATTTCGATTTCGATGGAACTCGACCTTAGATAAGTATCAATCTACTTGCATTGTGTACCCGAAAAGTGAAAATACTTGTGAAAACCCACTGGCCACTGAGCTCCACAATTGCCCAATTTCTTTCACACCAAATAAAGTCTATTAAAACTAATTGAATAACTGAGATCCTTATGCAAGATTTTTTTGCTTATTCATAACTACTCGTATCTTGAAACATATACAGCTTTTGGGTTTCTTTCTTTTCGGTCAATCGGTTATCATTTTAAAAACTGTTTAAAGACCTACACAAGTTCTACATTCACATTGTTCCAATATGATTTCTTATTTAAAATTGTTTCAAAAAATTTGCGCATGGCAAATAATACCAACTCATATCGAAAGAACGATTTCGTTACAGAACAATTTTAATTGATGGTGTTTATAAATTTCGAGATAACATGCAATCTTCTCCTCAATTAAATTTTAATAAATGTCTATAACTAACTACTTACAATATCATACTACATATTTTCGTTTGATTCCTTTTTCCAACAAATGAAGAATATTTCTGACCACTCACCTTGTAAGGAAGAACCAACGAATGCAAGAACCAAAACGAAAAAAATTGGGCAGCTCATTTCACACCTGTTGATATGAATCTGCATTATTCAATGTGTCGCTAAAAGCAAGGCATCACAAGTTTTATACCACCAAGTGCTAATTATATTGTCAAAATGATTTACACAAAAGATAACTTTTTGGAACATACCTGAAAAAATCCATAAACTTGTGATACTTATTCAAAGAAGCTTGCATTTCATTTCGCAACGAATGAATTCATTAAAGAGAATGAATGACATTACCTTCCAGGATTTCAAGAAGTGTGGTGGATGGAAATCACCAAATGCGTTACTTTGTTTCACATAAATTCATGAAATTCAAAAGAAAATCATTTAAAACTTTTCGAATTTTTCACTCGGTCATTTCTCAAAAAGTGAAAACTACTAGCCTCGGCTCAACATTAAATGAAGATATTTGCACATAACCTATTGTTGGCAGAGAAAATTCAGAACAATTATGGATGAATCATGGCTCAACGATCCTAAGAATCGATTCAATAATCTAGGAACGTGATGGTGATATGAAGGTCACATTTCCATCTGAGGAATATTGCAAATCAACCAATTTTTACCAAATTAATTCTACTATAAATCTTACTGATAATGAATAAAAATCAATGGAGTAAGAATTCCACAAAATTTGGTTTGATTATGTAATTTTGTCCACGACCATTAAATACATAATCTTTCTGTTTCATCAAGCAAAATGAAATTCATAAATCACTTGTGATTTTTAAGCCGTTAATTACTTGCGATTTATTCTTTATCAATTTTCCTTTTGACAACCACGAAATGTCAATGAAAAACTCAAATTTTTCTGTGGCATTTCAATTGAAAACGTCGTAGAATTGAAATGATATCAAAAAAGAAATATTCAACATCGCGGACACATAGTTTTCTACTCGCATATTATGGCTATTATTCATTTGGATGACTTATCAAACCCGAATTCGTCTCGCTCGGTAAACGTCATTAACTTGATTAATGGCCATCATAATATTTCTTCCATTGAAACGTACGTCTCGTATTATTTTCATTTCTAGTTCATAGCAAGATTGATGAAAACACGTACAACTATCTTAAATGTGGAAATGGCATTAGCCCAAAAATTTATTTTTTGCGGAATATCCACCAGGATAACATCCCTCTTCGCCCAATAGTCAGTTACATAGATAGCCTACTTCATAACCTGAGCAAGTTAATAGAAAAACATTTTTTTGTCAAAACATAAAATTTCGGACCGCGTATACACATTTCCTAGGTAAATTCTGAGGAAGAAATAGAAAAAATTATGACAATATTCTCTTTCTCATTTAAATATGTTGTTTTGGCCCCATGGTATCGTCACACTTTTATGTAAGAATGCATAAGCAGCAGAAAGTTTTTTGCATGACAGATTGAAGCTTATTGCAGATTTTCAGTAGTAATATCACAAGAGATAGAATTTCCGTGACTATTTCACTCATTTCAAAAACTGACCAATCACAGTCCAGATATAGCTCGCATTATGGCGATAATTCAAACTGTCTCTGAATTATGAATGGTCTGACAACTTCGGTATTTTCAACGATTGAACTACAGAAAAATCTGTACTAGAACTACGGATACGAACGGTTTGACAACTGATAAGTATAAATTGTAGTCGTCAACATGAATTTTTCTTTGCTCTTCTCGAATATGGAGTTTCTGACCTTAAATTTTGTTCGTGAAATAGTCTTATGAAATATCACACGAGATTGAATTTACCTCATAAGTCTATCTTTCATTTCCAAACTCAAATGAGCTGCTCTAAGGAAACACCACTCGTCCTACGGACTCGTGATGTTTCCAAGCAACAAGATAGGAACAATGTTTTTATTGTCGTTTGAAAATAAATCGATAGACTTATCACGAAAATTCAATCTCTTGTGATATTACTACTGACTATTTCACTCATTTCAAAAACGATTGAACTAGAGAATAATCTGTGGAAACGAACGGTTTGACAACTGATAAATTAATATAAAATGTGGACGTCAACATGAGTTTTTCTCGATTATGCAGTTTCTGACCTTTTTATTTTGCTCGTGAAATAGTCTTATGAAATATCACACGAGATTGAATTTACCTCATGAGTCTATCTTTTATTTCCAAACTCAAATGAGTTGCTTTTTGGAAACACCACTCGTCCTACAGACTCGTGATGTTTCCAAGCAACTCATTTTCGTTTGAAAATAAATAGATAGACTTATCACGAAAATTCAAAATCAGCTTCATCATTCGGTGAACATCTGAAGTTTTTGTTATACAGAGTGTCTAATATAAATTTTCGAATTCATTCGAATCAAATATGCAAATTTTGCGATAATTTATCAGGTTGGACACCTCTTTCATGAGATTTATTTTTCAAGTGTCTACATTTTTTACAAAGTACATATGTCCCATATTTAAACCGCTCTTTTTTGACATATTTCACATTTTTCACAAAGTAATCTAGGCTTTGAAAAATGTGAAATATCTTAAAAAGGAACGGTTCAAATATGAGACATACTTTGTATTGGCAAATTAATATTAGACACTCTGTATAAAAAAAAAATTCAGATGTTCACCGAATGATGAAGCTGATATCTAAAGCTAACTAGTGTAAAAGTTTCTTTCATCTAGATTCTAGATTGAACACAGATGTTGCTATAAGAACTTTGATGAACCCCTTAAAACACTAAAGATATCCTAAAAATACGAATTGTGTGGCCGTGATGAAATTTAACAAATGAGGTATAAGTTTGAATTCAAAATAACAAGCTCTTTCAAAATCTGTAAACATATATAGGGTGACCCATTTAAATTGAAGAAGTTGATGATATTTCCGGTTAAACCGGAAGTACCTATATTGTTAATGAAAAAATGTACATCAGATGCATTTCATTTCATTGCACTCACTTGCTAATTTTCATAAACATTGTTTTTTTCGTAATTTCGTTTAAAAGATATTTTACTTGGTTCCATACTTTATCCCAATCCTGTATACAGAGTGACAGAGAGATGACACATTAGACGTTTCTGGTGAACCAGACATCGGATCGGTTTGAAAATTTAATGGAGTGCATTATCGGACATTCTCTACCCAAATAAGATATTCTCGTCAATTCGGTGTTGCCACTTCTATTAGAAAGTACCAATTTGTACCAATTTGTACCACCTTTAAAAAATTTTGTACCCCCACCGTTTCCGAGATTCGACCCCCTCTGTGTGTACTGCTAACGTTCAGCTAGTGCTCATATTGCGTGGGTTGATCGGATCGAATTAGAGCAAAAGCTATCCATCTTGTACTCGCTTTGTGTCACTTTTGATCACCTTGACTTTATTTTGAACCCCCCACGGTTTTCAAGAACTACTATTGTGTACCAATTTGTAATATCTTCATTGCATCTTCATACAGAAGGACGATTACAGTGCAACAAAAGTGTCGAGTATAATACATCTATTTTCAAGACATTTTACAATACAGGGTGGCCATTTGAAAACGAAACAGACGAGATTACAGACGAAATAAATTTTTTCGATAGAAATGCTCGGACAGGTCGATTTCTGTTTCGAGGGGGACAACTTAAGATGTAGGTTACAGACGCATAGCGCTTCAACCCTTGCTACTACAACCCTCACCCCCAATTTTTGAATAGGGAAGATGGGGTGAGTGATACCTCATTTGAAAGGTATTTTTATACTGATTTCAGCACAGTAATTGTTTTTTCATTTTATGCATTAGTTCTCGAAATATTCTCAATTAAGTATTTGAAAATGAAGTGGTGTTTTCATGGCACTTGTAGTGTTTTTTTGTGAAAAATCGACATTTTGAGCTCCAAAACAACCATGACTGTGGGTGGCTTCCTTCCTCCAATCCACTGACATAGAAATCTTTAATCAAGATGTCGAACAAACAAAGCGTATTGCGAAGGAGCTCAATCTTGCTGAAACAAAATCTAAATTATCTTCGATATAATTTGCAGTATTTCCAATAACATGCGGTAACACTTGATCGATAGAAATCTCCAAAAAGTCCAAATACGTACATATCTCTAATCAGATTACCAGGTAAGAAAATCAAATCATTAATGATGCCACAGAAATATTCCAGTCCCAATTCGTGAAACGATTTCCGACTTAATTATGAAGTGTTTTCTCAGTTGGCTTCAATAATGTTTTCATTTTGTTGATTATTGAATCCATATTTTTTTCAAAAAAATGAGAATCGATAATTTTTTATTTATCACGAACAGATCATTAAGTTGGCTTACTGGTTCTTTGACATGTGAATTATTCTTAGTTTTGAATCGAGAGTTGTATGTGTTCTAATTCATTGTTCGACATGGTTTATTCAATTGCAGAGCGGGTGGAAATAATTTCACTTTTTTTTGCAAACAATCAATGTGCGAATAGAACCGCAGAATTCTTCAATCAACGACATTTAGATAAACATGTTAATAGGAAGTATGTTTTGGAATTAGTGTCAAAGTTTCAAGAAACCGGGTCCGTGGCTAATAAAAAACGAAACATGGAAAGAAATGAAGCAGCTGAAGTAGCTGTTCTTGGACAGATTGCTCTGAATCCAATGACGAGTACGAGGCAGCTAGCACATGAATCTGGTTTCACACGAACTCGAATTGCAAATATTTTGAAGCATCATAAATTCCATCCTTACAAAATCCATCTTTCACACGCACTAAACGAAGATGATTTTGACCGTGGTGTTGAATTTTGTGATACAATGAGTGAACGAGTAACTGCTAATCCCCATTAACTGTACAATGTTTGTTTCTCCGATGAGTGTTCGTTCTTTCTAAACGGCACAGTAAATCGACACAATTGTCGTTATTGGGCCGATGCTAATCCTAGATTGTTCCACGAAGTTTATACTCAACAACCACAAAAACTCAATGTTTGGGCTGGAATATTTGGTGACAACATTGTCGGCCCGTTCTTTCTACCTGGTAATCTTACTGGATGTATTTGGACTTATTGGAAAATCACATTGATCCAATTTTGACGGAAATTATTGAAAACAATGCTGGAAATTATGTGGAAGATCAGATTGTGTTTCAGCAGGATGGAGCTCCTCCACACTACGCCTTACCAGTTCGAGAATATCTGGATCAAAGATTTTCAAATCGGTGGATTGGAAGAAGGGGTCTCACTGAATGGCCAGCCAGATCGCCAGATCTGTCACCACTAGATTTCTTTCTTTGGGGCCACTTGAAGAGTAAAATTTACTCTACACAGCCCGATTCCATAGAAGATTTAAGAAGACGTATAGTGAACGAATGTCGTCAAATCACTCCAGAAATGCTGCAAAATGTGCGCTATCGTTTCGAATAAAACTTATTTCATTGTATGGAAGCTAATTGTGAACAATTTGAATATTTAATTAATTGATGTGAGTTTTTGATAAATTATTTACTTTACTTTGAAAAGTCTTATTTCTTAGATCGATACTTCAAATCGTTCTGATACCGTACAGCTAGTCGAACATCTGACCCTAGTAGCATTAACACGTACGGTATGACTTCATTTGCCCAGTGGTAGATGTTTTGCAATTTCAAATACAAGTACGGAAATTTTGGTGTTTCGGAAGCACGAAATGTCAATTATTCGCAAAAAATTAATTTAAGTGATAAAATTAACTAACGCATGAATATTTCGAGAACTAATGCATAAAATGAAAAAACAATTACTGTGCTGAAATCAGTATAAAAATACCTTCGAATTGAGGTATCACTCACCCCATCTTCATCCTCCGCCTCTTCTTCCGGGCACCCTTCACAGGGGAAGGTCAACAGACCTAAAAAAGTGAGACTGCCATTCCAGTGGCCCCAACTGGGGCAACCGGGTGGCAGGGACGACCCGCTAAGGAGGGGTCTTAGTGGGGCTGGGGTTCGGAGGTACCTGCGACTCCTCCACCAGGGCGTTAAACCTGAGGAGGCTAGGGAGCAGGCTCTTCGGCCCCCGGCTCCGGAGACCACTCCTTCGGGAAGCAAAAGAGGCCCGGGGCTTATCACACCCCCTCAGCGGCCTCTAGCAAAGAAGCAGAAGACGGCTGCAGCAAAAACTGGGCAAGCCACCGGTTATGCAGCAGCTGTCAAAGCAAAGAAAACCTCCAGGGTAGGAATTATGCCTAAGGACTACCCTAAGGCTACCCTGGAGGATGAGCAACTTTCCTCCCTAGAGGATATTCTAGTGGAGGAGATGTGCCAGAGCCAGGAAAGGGGGATCCACTTTGCTGGCGTTCATTTCAGAAATGGAATGATGCTGGTGGACTGTGGATCCCAGGGATCTGCGGAATGGATCAAAAGATCAGTTCCGCAACTGAAATCTTGGAAGGGGCCTGAGCTGGTGGTGCTAGAGGGAGACGACATCCCCAAGCCCACCAACATCACGGTCTTCTTTCCAAGAAGTCAGGAGATGGAGTCTCAGAAAATCCTCAGACTCGTGGAAGTTCAGAATTCCAACCTCAACACTGGGGCATGGAGAGTTCTGAACTCCAGGAAAGAGGGCAAAGGAACGGTCCTCACGATTGGGATCGATCCCCAATCTGAAGAAGCTCTGAAGGCAGTGGGATGCAGCCTAAACTTCCGGTTTGGGTGCATCCCAGTCTCAGGGCTGAAGGGTACAAACGTCCCAAATATCCCGGCAGAGAGTTCGATGGACGTGGAGATGCCCTCCGCATCCGGAGAACTCAAGACGCAGGGAGAAGAAACAGACGCAAGTCTAGGCCAACCTGGTGGCTCTACCGGGGCGCCAGTGGGAGCGGAGATTTCCTCTGCTACCCGGCAAACTGAGTCGAGCTGCCTGGTGGCCAAAGGGACCGACTCAGATTCCGAATGGGAAATACCCCATAAGGAATCTGAGGAGGAACAGAAAAAAATGAAGGTTGGGGCATAAAGAGACTGGGTAACCACCATCTCTCCCCCGAAACAACAATCTCCTTCTACAAAGTAGTACAAGTGAACCTGCATCACGCGAAGGGCTCTTCAGCGGTGATTGCAAGGTCATTTGCGAATCTGCAACTGAGCATTGCTCTGATCCAGGAACCCTGGATCAACAAAGAAGGCCAAATACTGGGCTTGGGGTGCAAGGACTCAAGACTGGTATATGACCAAAGGCAAACGTCTCCACGTGCCTGTGTGCTCATAAGGAGCAATATTAACTATATTTGTATTTCAGAATATATGTCTCGAGACCTGATTCCGATTAGGGTACACCTCAATGTTGGGGGCATTGACCGAGACATTGTCATAGCATCCGCATACTTCGCTGGAGATGGGCCAATAACACCACCAGAGGAAGTACAGCGGCTAGTACGTTACTGCAATAGCAGAAAGTTGCCAATCATAATTGGATGTGATGCCAACGCACACAATACTATTTGGGGAAGCACGAACAATAACACCAGAGGTGAGTGCTTGCTTGAATATCTCTTGGCTAATAATCTCGAGACATTGAATGTAGGGAATACACCAACTTTCGTCACGAGAACGAGAGAAGAGGTCCTAGACGTGACAATTGTCAACGTCGCGTCGCTGCCAGGAAGAATGTCACTTCCTGGAGAGTGATGGATGAACCTTCACTCTCTGATCACAGAATTATCGAGTTTAAGGTGGAGGGAGATACCACCTCGCCACCCCTGATTCGAAATTCTAGAAAGACAGATTGGTTTCTTTATAGGAGCCATCTGAAGAATAATTTAGACCAGATTGTAATAGGGCGGGAAAAACACCGCTGTTACGATTTGGAGCAACATGTTGAGCAGATAAGCGAGGCAATGATGGAGGCCTTTCACTCCAGTTGCCCACTGACCAAGGCTCGATCAAGTAAAGAAGCTCCTTGGTGGAATGACAACCTGTCAAACCTCCGAAAGGAAGTCCGTCGGCTCTTTAATAAAGCCAAACGAGACAGTAACTGGCAACGGTACACTGAGAAACTTACTCAGTACAACAAGGAGATCAGGAAGGCCAAAAGACTTAATTTTCAAGCCTTTTGTGAAAGCATCACTTCCACTCCCACAGCAGCCAGACTTCAGAAAGTCATGGCAAAAGGGGGAACTAACCCCACTATGTCGCTTAAAAGGCCAGACGGTTCGTACACTGAAGGAGAGAAGGAACGATCCATTCTTCTTCTCGAAACACACTTCCCAGGTAGTGAACCAATAAGTAATACTGTAATAGCAATGAAGCACACGCTCTGCTGAGCGTAAGATGGTTCCTGAGCGTAGCTCTTTACCATCGTTATAGCACGTAAATCATCATTGCGTTCCCAGCTTACCCGTTATGCCAAGAGTTAAGGCGTTGGACAGCTTCAGCGGCAAAAGAGGACAGTGGAGCGAAGAATTCTCGACTGGACCCGAAGGAAGAGAGAGGTGCAGCAGACTCAAGAGCCAATAACCCATGCTGATCTCGGAGATCTCTAAAAAGCGGACAACTCCGAAGGACATGGTCACCAGACTCCAGCCGGCCACATCGGCAGAGATTATCATCCACCAGACCAAGTGTAAAGAGCTTACTCTTAAAGGGACCATGACCCGTGATGAAGCAGGTGAGCGGAAAGGATGGACGGAACCATTCATTACTGTCAATGAAGTCCACCGAGGGGAGCCACTCGAAGGTGACTCGACCAGTAGGACAGTCAAGCCAATCTGCCTGCCAGCGGGCCATGAGGTGTTGAAGACACTCATCCTCCAAACGACGGAGCTCCAAATTGCGATCGGGCGTAGCGAGAGGAATCGGAGGAAAGGTGGAGTCATCCAACGAGAAGTGTAGTCCTCTCTTGAAATGGAACCCAGCCGCACGGAGGAGAATGTAGTATTGTACCGGAATTTTGCCGGTAATGACCTGGAGTGAGGAGTTTGCTACCGTACGACAAGACGGTGAGATGAGCAATAGAAAGAAGCGCTGGGCGGAAGTTAGGGTGCGAAGGACGTGCGAGTGCATTACACGATCGTACCAGGCGGCTGCACAGTAGGAGGCGATGGGAAGGAAAATGCAGTTATAGTAGACATCGAGAGAACCTCCAACGGATCCGCCAAGGGCACGCCTAAGCCTCAAGAGTTTAGAGGCGATTGCTTGGGATTTGTCCCTCAAGGATCTTACGTGAGGGATGAAGGAGAGACCCGAGTCCACGACAACACCCAAATATCGATGTTCAGCAACCCACCCCACAGTACCGCCCGGCAGACGGACAGTAGGAGGACGACCGCGGTCCAGAAGACCGCGGAGAAGGACAGCCCTGGTTTTGCTCAACGAGACCGATAATTTATTAAGACCTAGCCACTCGAGAGTGACATCGATCACACGTTGAAGAGACAGCTCAAGGGCACGACGACTGTCCGCCGAAGCCAGCAGGACTAAGTCGTCGGCGTAGGCAATCGCGATCCCCTGCTCCCTGGAGAGTTGAAGGAGGCACTCATCAAATACTAGATTCCACAGAAATGGTCCCAGAATGGAACCCTGTGGGCAGCCTCGGGTAAGTTTGCGGCTGCAGCGAGAGTATCGAGAGTGTATCACGATTCTACCTGCCAAGTAGCTGTAAAGGAGGCGGAGTTGAGCAACCGAGACGTCCACCCCGCGAGCTCGACGCAAGATACTGGGCCACCAAAGGTTATCGAAGGCACCCTCAATGTCGAGGAAGATCGCGGCCGCATATTTATGAGAGGAATCCCTAGCGAACCGAACCATCCTAAAAACAGCGTCCTCGGTCGAGAGACCAGGTCTAAACCCGAACTGCATCGGGGAACAGTTGCCCGGATCCAGCAGGTCGCTCTTCAAGCGACCAAGCATCAACCGCTCCAGAACCTTGCCCATCACCGAGAGAAGACTGATCGGCCGGTAAGACTTCGGATCGTTAGCAGAGCGGTCACCAGACTTCAACAGAAGACAGACCGCGGCAGATTTCCAAATACCGGGAAAGTGACCAAACAGGAGACAGGAGTTGTACAAAAGTAGGAGGATGCCTGGAATGACAGACCAGGCACGACGGAGGATGACGCCAGTTATCATGTCCGGTCCCGGCGCCCCACGGGCTGGGGTAGCGGACATGGCGGCCTCAAGGTCTTCAAGGGAAAACCTCTCGATGGGATCGGCCGGATCCGGGTCCGGAGGAGGGGCAGAGAATTCGGCACGAGTGCCAACCTGCTCGGGAGAGTCGACCGCTGGGTCGTCCACAGGAAAGAGCCGATCAAAAATGACCTCCGCCGACTCGGAAGCGTCTACGGTATAAGAACCGTCAGGGCGGATGATTGAATGTGAGGTGAGAGGGCGAGTAAGTTTTCCTGAGGCAATCTTATACGATATTCCCCAAGGAGTTCTCTCCATCTCCGATCGAACAAACCTCGACCAGTTGTCGAGTTTGGCTCTCCTGATGGAGAGGGAGTCGAAGTTCCTAGATGTTTTGAAGTCCGCCAATAGACGAGAGATGGTGTTCTGTGAGAGAACGTTCGACTTAGCTCGCTGATAAGCCCGTCGCTTCCTGTTGACGTCGGACTTCAAGACGGCAAGCTCCTCCGTCCACCAACCCACACGGAAGGAGGACCGAGGCACAACAGGGATGGACAACAGGGCCGAGCTGCGGATAGCGTCTGTGATAAGCCAAGCCAGACCGTCCACACAATCTTTAGACGAAGGTACCGGAAGGAAGCCGTCAAATCGCGACTCGAGCTCAGCGTCGAAAACCTCCCAGTCAGCGCGAGAGCATGCGAAACGAGGCCTATGGTCGAACGGAACTATGCTGGGAGGACCGGGTATGGAAGAGGAAAGATGGAAAAGAATAGGACGGTGATCACCTATTCCAAGGCCATCATACACACGCCAACCGCCAATAAAATCGACCAGAGGCGACGAGACCAAGGTGACGTCGATGTTAGATTCACCATTGGTTGACCAAAAGGTGGAGGGTTGGCCAGCAGTGTTGAGAACAACCAGCCTGTGGCGAGCAATGAAGTCCTCCAACGACGAACCTCGAGGGTCCCGAGAGACAGAAAACCACATGGGCGACTTCGCGTTGGAATCCATACAGATGATGTAGTGTGAGGTGTTCAGAGAGGTGATGATGAGATCCAGCCTATTCAGGAAGACGTTGATGTCCTGACTAAATTGGCAGTATACATTGAAGATATGAAATTTTACCTGTCTGTGGGTGATAAGAACTGAGGTTATGTGACAGTCGCAGAATTGAGACAGAGCAAAGATTTCGAGGGCTGGATCTAGAACTACCACAATGGACATAGGAGAAGTCCCCTGACCCGAGATCACGGAGGAGCGAGAACCGAGGCACTTGAGCCCACCAAAGGCGTGGTATGGCTCTTGTATTAGCAATACATTAGTCGCTTTCTGATCGGCAAGACGACAGATAGCGGAGGTGACGTCGGCCGAGCGCTGCGCGTTGACTTGCATAAATCTTAAAGTGCTCATTGAAAGTAGTCAATGAGACTTTTGAACCGGGTGAGATGTTTATTGTAGGAGGGACAGTCATGGCTAGAGGTGTCATGGTCTACTGCACCTAATCCACCAGCCCGACAATTAGCACAACAAGGGGGAGAGGACTTCGATGGACACTCTTTAAAAGAGTGACCCAGCTGAGCACAAAAACCGCAGACCCTGGGCTTAGTACAGGACCCAGAAGAATGGCCAAACTGTTGACAATTGAAGCACCGGACGATATTAAAATGATCCACCAGTTGATGTGACCCAAGATCGACGTACATTCGTCCCTTGGAGATAAACAGATTACGAAGAATCCCCGGAAGACTAACCACGAAGTGTTCCCTGTCAGCGAAACGAGATTTCAACCGAGTAACAACCTTGACCTGCAGACAGACCCGATCACGGAGGGCCTCATCCCTAACATTCTTGAGGAGGAGGTCGTCGATGAACCTCTCGTTAGAGATGATTTTGGGCACATCAAAAACCTTAATCCTCGGCAGAACCCTCTTAGGGACAGCGCAACTCAGGTGGTCGGAACCAACAAAAGCATTCCTTACAGAATCGAGATCAGAATCCGAGGGAGCCTCGACGATGACGGCACCGCTCCGCAACTTCCTATTGTTAGAAACACGTATGCGAGGTGATTTTCGGAGGACTGAGGAGACAGCCTCCTTGACATCATCAGCACTGTCAGTGGTACTAGAACTTACAATTACAGAGTGCTTTTTGACCGGAACGTTGACCCGATTTTGCGGTGAAGACGGAGCAGAGGCGGCAACACAGGCAAAAGAGCGAAGAGGAGAAGCAGCCGCGGCCGCGTCAGCAGGCGCAGCAGCCCTCTCCTCAAGGCGACCTTCAAGGTGGGAGATGCGAGATTGGGAAGTTATGTATAACTGCTCAACACGTGGGAAGGAAGCTAGCACGAAGTCAATTTGGGCCTTGGGGATCTTAGAAGAGGACGACATCAATTGTGACTCTAGGATCCTTCTAATTTCAAAAATGGTGTTGGCGGTAGAGAAGTCAGGAGGTTGTTTTGAACTGGTGTCAGAATTGACTGAGGGAGTGGAGGCAGCGGAATTATTCGGAGAGGGTATTGTTAAATTGGGAAGTTTAGAGGAGCGACTAGTAGAAGGAGTAGTTTTTGGCTTTTTAAATTTATCGGACATAATTGTTCCCACGAGAAGGGTCGAAAGGAAGTCACTGAAAGGCAGTGCGCCCGTACCCAACAGAAGGCTGCATGCCCCACCGGGTGCGCCAGGTGCCCAGTGGTGAGAAAGTTAAGGATCGAGTTGCCCATCGACCATGCTGTCGCAAGCAACAGCATCCTCATCGGCACTTATCTACACCTTGAGGGGTGGGGTTTATTAGAGAGGTTGTCTCCTCTTTGAGCCGGGCAGTCAAGCCAAGCTCCCCATCCATCCTAAGACATGTCTAGGTCAGGACGGTATATTCAAGGTGGCGAGCCACCAGGTCCTCGGGTGCCTCGGGTTTGGCGATCCCCGTACTGAACATGTGAAGATGAACAGCCCCTGAAGCAGCAATGAAGCACACCAAGAACTCCCGCAAGGAGGACTGGGATATTGCTAAGAGTATATTCACAAGGCAACGACTTGAATGGGCAATAAGCACCTTTCAGCCGTATAAATCCCCAGGAGTAGATGGGGTGTTTCCGATACTCCTGCAGAAAGGAGTGGAGGAGATCCTCCCTCATCTACTGAATATCACAAGAAGCAGCTTAGCATTGGGTCAAATACCTGAAAAGTGGAGAAGGGCAAAAGTACCCTTCATTCCCAAAGTAGGGAAAAAGGACGGGACTGACCCTCGATCCTTCAGACCCATTTGCCTAACATCGTTTCTTCTTAAAACGATGGAGAAAGTCGTAGATAACTACATAAGAACGGAGCATCTGGAGAAAACACCACTTCACAATTCTCAGCATGCTTACAGGGCGGGACGTTCAACGGAGACCGCTCTGTATCAGCTGGCTGAAGTCATACAGAGAACTCTGAATAACAAAGAAATCGCCATGTGTGCCTTCCTGGATGCATCTGGGGCCTTTGACAACACAACACATGTGTCTGTCAGAGATGCACTTGAGAGGCGAGGAGTGAATAATACCATCTTAAGATGGATGTATGAGGTGTTAACGACGAGGATAGCTGAGACATCGATGGGTGAGGAATCCGTCTTCTTCAAAGCTTCTCGTGAAACACCTCAGGGTGGGGTGCTATCTCCCCTCCTATGGAGCCTGGTAGTGGATGAACTTCTACACAGGCTAACGGAGCTTGGCTTTGAATGTGTAGGCTATGCTGACGACATAGTCCTAATAATTAGAGGTAAATTCGAAGGCACTCTCTGCGACCTATTGCAGAAGGGCCTTAGAATTATTGAGCAGTGGTGCTTGTCAGTGGGGCTGAACATCAACCCAACCAAGACCACATTGATTCCGTTCACTCGGAAGAGGAAACTTCCAGCCATGAAAACGTTAGTATTAAACGGAAATATCTTGGAGTGGGGGTCTGAAGTCAAATACCTAAGAATAACACTGGATAGCAAACTTCTGTGGAATAAGCATGTTGATAATGCTACTGGCAGAGCTACAAGAGCTCTGATGGCATGCAGACGTCTATGCGGCAGGAATTGGGGCTGTAACCCAAAAATACTGCGATGGATGTACGTCATGATTGTAAGACCTATAGTCACATATGGGGCAGTAGCCTGGTTTGCAAAGACAAGTCAGGCAAGTACGAGGAAAATGCTCGACAAAGTACAAAGGCTTGCCTGTGTGTGCATCACGGGAGCTATGAGAACGTGCCCCACCAAGGCGCTTGAGATCATCACAGACCTCACACCTCTACACCTAGTGATTGATAGGGTAGCCCATGAGGCCATCCTCAGAGTATCTAAAGAAGGAGCAGGCAATGAGAGAGTCAGGTTTCAGAGAGCTTGGTCCTCTCTGAATGACTACACCTCATCTGCAAACCTTCCTAGCGATGTAATGATCAAGAAAGTAAGCACTGAGAAGAACTTCAGTACAATGCTAAGTAAAAGAGAAGATTGGGAAAGGGAATACACCAACTACAATCTCAAAGAAAATACAATGAAATGGTATACTGATGGTTCTAAAACCGCTACAGGAGCTGGCGCTGGGATTTATGGGACAAGTACCAAGTGTGCACTATCGCTAGGCTCCTGTACAAGCGTCCTTCAAACGGAAATACTTGCAATCGGAAGATGTCTAGATATACATCTAGAAAGAAACTATCAGAAGTGCGATATAGCTATTCATACAGATAGTCGATCTGCTATTAAAGCACTGAGCTCCTACGTCATTGACTCAAAGCTGATTTGGGAGTGCCGAAATAAACTCAATGAGGTAGGCAAGAAGAATAAGGTCTTTTTAATCTGGGTTCCCGGCGAGGGGAATTTCACCCCCAAAATTTTGTACACTAAAATTCCAAATCAGTCCAATAATTCCAAAAAACACCAAATAATTCCAAAACTCACAAAAAATTCCAAAAACTTTGAATTACTCCAAATAGAATTCCAATAGTTCCAAATAATTCCAGAAAATTTCAATAATTCCAAATAATTCCAATAATTCCAGTAATTCAATAAAAATTATGTTGTTCTTTTGAGCTAAGAATTCATCAAAAAGCAGCCATTATTTACTTCAATGATTTATATTTTCGTGACCAAATGGATTATGAGAAGAAAAATAGGTAGCTTTTATTTTACACCGTTTTTAGACATGACAACACTTTCCGAATTTTTTATTTTTTTGAGTAATGTTCAAATGAAAGATCTAGTTTGGTTTATATATCTGACTGCCAATATTTATTGAAACTATTAATCCAATAATACCCTATTAATATACCTATGTAGAGATAATCTCTTTTTGTGGTATCTTAAATTCTCTTCCTGTTTCTGACCGACCCTGTTCTACACAACTATTAACCGTATAGTTTTTCTTTAGGGTTTCTTGTGTTGTACTTAAAAATAAGGCAAGTCAAAAATATTAGATTATGATAAAAATTTCATAAGTTTTGACAAGGTATGTCACTGTTCCAAAAAGGTGTTCAAATTCTTTATTATATTCATTATGTATTGCATATTGCATGATTGAGTCCCCTAGATCCCATAAATAAAACGAGGTTATATAAACCAGTCTAATGAGTAGCAATTTTTTTTTTGACAATGAGTGAACAAGGGGTAAAAGCTCGTAGGCAGATGTTTTGGTGGTAATTGGGCTAAAACGTTATGAAATTAGGTGTTATACAATAACAATTTTGTAGATATTCGAATGCGAAATTAATATACGGTTTGGCAACGTAGTTCTATATACCTATAGGAAATACATAAGTGCAACAAAGATGCATGGACGAAACCAGGCGAGAGACAAAGTGGAGAGAAATTTCAACGTTGCACTGACTTATACCCATGGCTAATATAGAATATAGGTACTTGTGATTGTTGTTAATTACTTATTTCTGCTATACAGGGTGTTTCATTGGTAAACCAAAGTACGGTAGCCTGAGCTAGGGCTACCTTAGGCGAGTCCAAAAAACCGATATATGATAGGTCCAGAGCTGTGCCAAAGCATTGTGCTTTGTGCTCGGGAAAGTACTCGGAGCCCTTTTGTGCCCCCGAGCACTGTACTCCCAAGCACTTTTCAAAAGCAGTGCTTAGTGCTTAGTAATTGAAGTGCTCCCGAGCACTTTTGCGGATTACTAACCACTAAGCCATGAGCCAATGTTGTACGAATTCATTTTTACATTAATAAAATCTTAAATCAACATTTCCTCACATGACAGTAACATCCCAAAACTGTTTGGATTGCAATTACAGAGAGATGATAATGAGGAAACTTGATCATTATGAAAGGAAAATTGAAGGGTCCATGTGTATTTTGTTAAATGGTAATTTGTGCGTTGACAACTTAATATCAATAGAAAAGCAAAAGACCTGATTCTGATTTTTTTTACGTTTTCATTTGACCAAAGAGTCTTATATAGAAAACATCAAAACGTTACACAGTTCATTGAGTTCTAATTTTGATACTTCTTCGTTATGTGTCACGCAACAATGTTTTGAAACTGGTTTGCTCCTGACAAATCAGTGCAAGAATTGACAGAGGAACATTTCCATTTGTCCTTGAATTTTTTATTTAATTTTGTTTCAAGGACTGGGAGTTTTCAGAAAAAAAAAGTAAACTCGAAAAATTCAGTATATTTATGAATATTATGAAACAGAATAGCATTTTTCTCCTTCATTATCAATAAGAATTTATTATATATTATATTGAATCGAATTCAAAATTTTAAATATCACATACCTATGCCGACTTAAAATTTCTTTTTCGATTAAAATAACCTCTCTTTCAATATTTCCTAAAAAAAAGTGCTTAGGGCTTAGTGCTCGAAATGTCGAATTACTTTCACAAAGTGCTTAGTATTCGCGAGCCTTTTGTAAAAATAAGTGCTTTGTGCTCGAGACTCGGGAGCCTTTTTATTCAAGAGCTTAGTGCTCGAAGCACTTTTCTTCAGTGCTCGTCGCAGCTCTGGATAGGTCTAATCAATTCCATAACCGAGATACAGGGTGGATTATTTATTCACCAAAAATTTCAATTCCTCATAACTTTTCCACCAAACAGTATAGTCGGTTCATATTTGAAACGTATGATTCACTTCTATAGGTCGATCGATTTACTTTTGAATTTCCAAAAAATTCCAGGTCCGTATTTGAAAAATATGGGACTTCTTTCAAGCTCAGATTCAACAAACACCCTGTATATTGAATTCTTGGGATTTGGTTGAGATATTTCAAAAGAGCAGAAAATTTTCAATGGGGTTCAGTAGATTTCATTGTTCCGCACGTCATTTTGCTCAAAGGGAGCCTCAGGGAAAGATTCAATTGAATCTTGAAATTCCACAAAATTCTCAGAAAAATCGTACATTGTGATCAAATTGAATTTTTTCTGCAATTAGTGGGACAAAAAAAATTCAATTTGATCATAATGTACGATTTTTCTGCGAATTTTGTGGAATTCTAACATTCAATTGGATCTTTCCCTGAAGCTCTCTTTGTGCAAAATGACGTGCGGGACAATGAAATCTACTGAACTCCAATGAAAATTTTCTGCTCTTTTGAAATATCTCAACCAAATCCCAAAATTTCAATATACAGGGTGTTGAATCTGAGCTTGAAAGAAGTCCAATATTTTTTAAATACGGACCTGGAATTTTTTGGAAAGTCAAAAGTAAATCGATCGTTCTGTAGAAGTGAATCAATCATACGTTCCAAATATCAACCGACTATACTGGTTGGTCCAAAAGTTATGAGGAATTGCAATTTTTGGTGAATACATAAATGGGTGGGTACGCAGTACGCACAGATAGAAAAACTTTGTTTAAATTGTTCACAAAAGTGAAGTTATCACATGTTTTTTTTAGGTTCGGACTTTTGCCCACATTCACTATAATAATATAGCAACATGTTAAGCATATTTATTTTTCAATATGCCTACCATAAAAAAAAAACTACATAATCGAGAAATAAAATGTATATTCAAGAAAACAACATAAATATTAAATACAACTAAAACAAATCTATTATTCTTCAGAAAAAAACTTAAAATGATCTCCTGATAGACAAAATGATATGAAAATAAATTCTTATCCTGTGTCCTTCATTTCTTTGTATTTTTTAACAATATTTCACTACTTTTGATGGTATGAACTTCGTGATATATAATAATTCTTCATTATACCGTTTATGGCGTGTATTTCACCGTTCTTTTCCTCTGTTATTTCGTGCCAACCAATTGTTAAATGTTAGGTTAGGACAATGGCGCAAGCGCAGAAGTGACGTAATATTTGAATTAATTCCAAATAATTCCGAATGATTCCAAATGATTCCAAATAATTCCAAATAATTCCAGATAATTCCAAATAATTCCAAAAAATTCCAATTAATTCAAAAAAATTCCAATAATTCCAAATAATTCCAAATAATTCCAAATAATTCCAAAAATTCCAAATGATTCCAAGCTTTGTACACTAAAATTCCAGGGTGAAATCCCCCTCGGTTCCCGGTCATCCGGGAATCGTAGGAAGCGAAGAGGCCAATAAACTGGCCAGAAAGGGCGCACAGACGCCACTCACTGGCCCAGAACCCTTCTGTGGTATAGGAAAATGCACCTATAAGAAGAAATTTATGCTGAAGGAGAAAACCGAAAGAGAAAAACTCTGGCGGAATCTCCCAGGAATGGATCACTCCAAAAAGTTCCTCCGGAACTTTGAAACTGCTAGATCCAAAAAATATCTGGATCTCAGTAAAAACCAACTTCACCTACTCACTGGCTTTCTCACAGGACATTGTCGCCTAAAGAAGCATCTGTTGAGAATGGGTTTATCGGACACTGATGAGTGTAGATTCTGTGGGGAGGAGGAAGAAACTCCTATTCACCTGGTTACGGAATGCTATGCCATTGTAAGCCAAAGGAAAGATAGCTTTGGACAAGAAACTTGTAGAAGTGGGGAGTTATCCTCCTTGAAGCCGTCCCAGATACTGGATTTCATCAAATCTCTGGAACTGGAGGGCGAGCTGTAGGAGGCGCGATGATGGCAGCTCAGTCAGGGGGCACAATAGACCTTAAGGTCGCAGTGGACTGTAACCCCTTTTCACTATAACTATAACTATATAACCCCATCTTCCCTATTCAAAAATTGGGGGTGGGGGTTCTAGCAGCAAGGGTTGAAGCGCTATGCGTCCGTAACCTACATCTTAAGCTGTCCCCCTCGAAACAGAAATCGACCTGTCCGAGCATTTCTATCGAAAAAATTCATTTCGTCTGTAATCTCGTCTGTTTCGTTTTCAAATGGCCACCCTGTATATTCTATCGTTAGTAAGTATACAAGAGGTTGTATTTAATTTTGATTTTATGATACTATTGTAATCACATCCAGAAAATGATTCGAAAGAGAAATATTTCATTCTTGATTTCGAGACTATTAGGGATTAATAATAATAATTCATCACACTGGGTGTGATATAACCAATAACTACTAACAGAGACAACAACAATTAAAAAAAGTCGTTTAAATGAAGTAACAGAATTGGAATAAATCATTTAAATATATATATCATATAGGGACGAATAGGTTTAACCAATAATGAAGATGCATGTAATTATCATGAATTAGAACACCAGTGGCGACTCGTGGACCTAAGTAGCGTTCACACATTTCAATAAAAGCTATTGATTTTATTGAATGAGAAGATACCACATAATTGTTCACTACTGTATTCTGTGTGAGAAAATAAAATCTTTACTTCTTTCTTTCTTTGCAGCAAAAATATCGATAAACGCATCGTTGAAATATGGTAAAAGGCAAATTTCAAATTGTAAAAATGATGTCTTAATTATTGATACATTATAAGGTACACTTTGTTTTCACTCTTTTCGTTCTTCTGTATCTTTTTTTCGATTTTTTTCAAAATCCAATATCTCGGTCCTAGAGAAAACAAAAGAGTGGTTCAAATTGGTACAATACTATATATTTTCTTCGAATTCAGTCCGAAGAACCCCCGAAATGTTGGCGCTAGCTGAACGTTTAACTGGCAGTCCACTAAGAGGGGGTCGATATCTCGGAAACAGTGGGCGTACAAAATTTTTTAAAGGTGGTACAAATTGGTACAAAATGGGTGCAAAATTATGGAGTAAAAATCTCAAAATTTTAGAAATTTTTTTTTTTCAAAATCCCATATCTCGGAAACGGTAGGTCCTAGAGAAAAAACAAAACTGGTTCAGGAGGGTACAAAATGGTTTCAAAATTGCAGTTTTTGTTTGAATTCGATACGATCAATTCTTGCAGAGTTGTCTCGGGTCTGCCAACTTAACGTTAAGTTGGCAGACCACCTAGAGGGGGTCGATATCTCGGAAACGGTGGGGGTACAAAATTTTTCAAAGGTGGTACAAATTGGTACAAAATGGGTACAAAATTATGGAGTAAAAATCTCAAAATTTTTGAAATATTTTTTTTTCAAAATCCCATATCTCGGGAATGGTAGGTCCTAGAGAAAAAATAAAAGTGGTTCAGGAGGGTACAAAATTGGTACAAAATTGCAGTTTTTGTTTGAATTCGATACGATCAATTCTTGCAGAGTGGTCTGCCAACTTAACGTTAAGTTGGCAGACCGCCTAGAGGGGGTCGATATCTCGGAAACGGTGGGGGTACAAAATTTTTCAAAGGTGGTACAAATTGGTACAAAATGGGTACAAAATTATGGAGTAAAAATCTCAAAATTTTTGAAAATTTTTTTTTTCAAAATCCCATATCTCGGGAACGGTAGGTCCTAGAGAAAAAATAAAAGTGGTTCAGGAGGGTTCAAAATGAGTAAAAATTGCAGTTTTTGTTTGAATTCGATACGATCAATTCTTGCAGAGTGGTCTGCCAACTTAACGTTAAGTTGGCAGACCACCTAGAGGGGGTCGATATCTCGGAATATGGGGGTACAAAATTTTTTGAAGGTGGTACAAAATGGGTACAAAATTATGGCATAGGTCCAAACTCGATCCGTTTTGGTGGACTGTCAACTTAACGTACCTGTTGATATCTCTTATCTACGCAAGTATTTCCACAAGTTCTGACAGGTGCGTGTGTTTATTTATCGGTGTTGTGTAGAACCACGTGAATCTTCGGTATGTAATCTTATTTTACCTATATTTATCCCTACCTTCAGATTGATCCTACTATATTCTAAGATAATTGACAATACATAATGTGATATGTAGGTTGTTTGGCTGTATGAAACTCTGTAGATAAGCCTAATTTTTCTTATGTGTTTTTTATTATTCAACATTGATTTAAATATAAGCTCGGGGACGATACCGGAAAACCGCACGTTGGGCACAACCGGGCGGTACCCATTTATGCCCCAGATGGATATTGACCAATGCATTAAATTTTTAGAAATTTGTTAGAGTGTTTCTTTATAACAGTTTCACAGTTATATGGTGCGCACCTATAATCGGAAGACTAGCCGTCAACATTGGTCTACGGATGACATGGAAAAAGCAATTATGGAAGTTGTTTCTAAAATGATGGACTAGAAAAAAGCAGACAATAATTATAATGTTTCTCAATCAACTCTTGAAGATAGGGTTGAAAAAAGAATGAATGGAATGTCTTTGGAAAGGGCTAACTGTGAATAATACGCAGTACCCGGTTTGGCCCCAACCCTCGGGACAGAACCGTAAAATAGAATATGATTCTTTTTGTTGTTTTTTTCATCTTGTACTGGTTTTTATAAGTTTAACTCATTTCACTGTTTGGCTCATATGCTACGGCATAAACAAGTCAAATTTCATTCAAAAAACATGAAGAAATAAAAAATTATTGCAGTTTTTTCTTAGCTACCCGGTTTTGCCCCCCTTTCCCATACCAAGTGATGCATTTGAAAAAGCAAAGTTGCTACTACTTTCTAATAGAAATGTTAACACCGCGTTGACGAAAATATTTTAGTTGGGTAGATTCAATTAAATTTTCAAACCGATTGGATATCTCGTTCACCAGAATCGTTAAATGTGCCATCCACCGTGAATCACCCTGTATTTATAGTATAAAGGGGTTACAGTCCACTGCGACCTTAAGGTCAATTGTGCCCCCTGACAGAGCTGTTATCATCGCGCCTCCTACAGCTCGCCTTCCAGTCCCAGAGACTTGATGAAATATAGTATTATAGCATCTGGGACGGGTTAAACGAGGATAATTTCTCACTCCTACAGGCTTCTTGTCCAAAGCACTTTTCCTTCAGCTTGCAATGGCATAGCATTCCGTAACCAGGTGAATAGGTCCTCTCCACAGAATCTACACTCGTCAGTGTCCGATGAACCCGTTCTCAACAGATGGTTCTTTAGGCGACAATGTCCTGTGAGAACGCCAGTGAGTAGGTGTTTCTAACTGAAATTCAGATATTTTTTGGATCTAGCAGTTTCAAAGTTCCGGAGCAACTTTTTAGAGTGATCCATCCCTGGGAGATTCCGCTAGAGTTTTCCCTTTCGGTTTTCTCCTTCACCATAAACTCATCCTTATAGGTTGCTATACCACGGAAGGGTTCTGGGCCAGTGAGTGACATTTGTGCTCTTTTTCTGGCAAGTGTATTGCCTCTTCGTTACCTACGATTCTCGAATGATCAGGAACCCAGATTTAAAAGACCTTATTCTTCTTGCCTCAATGAGGTGAGTTTGTTCCAGCACTCCCAATTCAACTTTGAATCGATGGCATAGGAGCTCAGTGCTTTAACGGCATCTTGATCATCTGTATAAATAACTTTATGTTCGACTGCTTCATAAACACTTGATTCATGAATTCGTTTAGCGTCCATAATTGACTACTTTATTGGACACCACTTTATTGGACTCGACTGTCACAGTCTTCTCTCGATTTTGCAATTTTCTTCGTTTCACACCACTTGTTATAGGCCGCATACAAATTTTTATAAGCACTTTTAGTGGGTAGGAGAGATTCTTTGGCACTTCCGGCTAAATTATTCACGCATTCCACTTCCGAACTATTCATTTTTGGCATTATTGTGACGTTTGTCACAGAATTAACGAAGTAAACAACTTTGTTCAGTGAGGTTGCTAAGGTCGCTGATGGTTACTAAGGTAAGATAAGCAAAAGCACACTCAATGTATTTCTTGAAGTAAAGCGACGAATTTATTAATTGCCATTTCAGATAATAAAATATCTTTATTGCAGTCAAACATAAAGCCTTGTATGCAACTCGTACATAATTAGGCTTATGGACTTGCCCAAATTATTGGCCTCGCTCGCTTTGCTCGCTCTGCCATAAACTTTGGACTCGTCCATAAAGACCTAATTTATGTACTTGTTACATAAATAGCTATTATCGCATTTTTTTATAGTTTCTTTATAGATTTATATCTAGACATCTTCCGATTGCAAGTATTTCCGTTTGAAGGACGCCTAGAGATTGTGCATACTAGGTACCTATCCCATAAATCCCAGCGCCAGCTCCTGTAGCGGTTTTAGAGCCATCTGTATACCATTTTATTCTTTTTTCTTCGAGATTATAGTCGGTATATTCCCCATACCAGTTCTCTCTTTTGCTTAGCATTGTAATGAAGCTTACTCTCTTGGTCATTACATCACTAGGAAGGTTTGCAGATGAGAATTAGTCATTCAGCTAGAGAGGACCAAACTCTCTGATTCCTGATTCTCTCATTGCATGTTCCTTCTTTGGATATTCTGAGGATGGCCTCATGGACACTGATAGGTTTATCAATCACTATATGTAGAGGTGTGAGGTCTGTGATGATCTCAAGATTCTCAAGCGCCCAAGTTCGGCACGTTCTCATAGCTCCCGCGATGCATACACAACACATGCAAGCCTTTGTACTCTGCCGAGCAATTTCCTCGTACTCACTTGACTTGCCTTAGCAAACCGGGCTACTGCCCCATATGTGCTTATAGGATTATAGGTCACAGGCGCGTACCGAGAAAGGTATGTTGGGGGGGCTCAGCTTTTATCCAGTAAAAGATGTAACAAAAACAGTTATGTTTTTAAACCATGAGAAATCATAAAAAACAAATAAGAAAATATTAAAGCATGCAGTTGACTAGTTTTCAGTTACTGAATAAAAATGATTTCTTGTAAAAGTGAATCTTCAAAAAACAAAAAAAACAAATATTGAATCATCCAAGGGTATATTAGTTTTTAGTTATTAAATAAAAGTTCCAAGCGCCAGCATTAGCAAATCTGGTCACAACCATTTCTGTATCTATGACTCTCTCGTAATTTATGTGCATTAGAGCTAATCCGTTCAAGTGGTTTTCTGCCATAGTGGTTCTGAGCCAGGTCTTCAGAAGAACTGCGCTCTGCTTCAGCCGTTGTTACGGGAACACGGGAAGTACAGTGTGTGCCATTTTGGTTGAGACTGCTCTGTATCTCAGCTATTATTGAAGATAGAGATATGCGATTTTCGCGACCCTGTATCACTTTTTTGTAAAACTTTCAAAGCCACAAACAGAAATATTCCAACTACACTTGTTCCTGAAAAACAGGCCGAAAACGAAAATGTTTACTCTTGGAGAGTATTTCTTAGGCCCTGTATAAGATAGAAAAAAAAATGAAAATGGTTTATAAGAGATATTGAGAGCCCTGTTCTTAAGATTGGGCACAAACTTGATATTTTTAAAATGGAATACCCTGTATGTTTAAACGTAAAATTTTTGCAATTTTTTTTTATACCTTGATGTATCACAGCCTTATCTTCAATAAACTATAGCTTCAAAAATCAGAAAAATCCATATTTATGTTTGTTTTTTAATAGTAGGCCATGAATTCTTTCACACCTGCATTCAATGATTACTTTTTCGAAACGCCATGTGATCCAAACCTTTTCATTCAATTATATTTCGAACACAACTCAAAATATCACTCTTCCAGATAAACTTAAAAATGTTGTAAACAAAAAATATATATCGCTACAGATTTAACATTAACTGATGTAATTACAAGATTCAAATTAGACAATTTATTACATAAACCAAAAATAAACATATAAATCTAATGAAGTTGTTCAATCTGTCGTCCATTTCGTCTTATACATATACCACACAGTTTCAATTCGACATTTAAAATTACACATTGATAATAATAATAATAATCATCAACTGTTATATATGGACGATCTCAAACTCTTCAGCGAGAACCAAAGCCAGCTTCACTCGCTCATAGATACAGTACGCACCTTCAGCGGTGACATTGGCATGTCCTTCGGCCTCGACAAATGCGCCATTACCGTTGACCGTAATGCTTACCCTTTGATGTCTACCCTGAAGGTAGCTCTTCAGGAGCTCCAATTGCTTATCCCTCACTCCATACCGCTCAAGCTTTCGTAACAGAGTTGTGTGCACCACGCTATCAAAAGCTTTGGAGAAGTCTATAAAAAGACCAAGAGGAATTAATTTATTCTCGAAACTCTCAATAATCAGATCGACCAATTCAAAAATAGCCGTATCTGTACTCTTGCCTTTAATGAATCCGTGTTGGTGTGGACTAATTATTCGATATTTTGTAAAAAAACTCAAAAGCCGGTTTGAGAGAAGTTTCTCGAAGATCTTCGAAAAGCTACTGAGAAGACTTATTGGTCTATAATTTTGAACATTTTTTGGATAACTCTTCTTGTACAGCGGTTTTATGATTGCGTATTTCAATGAATCAGGAAACACCCCATTGGTGAAGCTATTGTTAATAATGAACTTCAGTGGTTGAATAATGTAATAAATAGATTTTTTTAACAATGACATCGGTATTCTATCATAACCTGAACTGTTTTTATTAGGGAGTCTTCCAACCAGTTTCAACAATTCCTCCTCTGTCACCTCAAAAAAATAAAATGAATTTTGGTTTTTCGCAATAGCGTCTATTTCAGGTTCCTAGATTCAGAAGCTGCTATTTCAGGAACAAGGAGTAGTTGGAATATTTCTGTTTATGGCTTTGAAAGTTTTACAAAAATGTGATACAGGGTCGCGATAACCGCATGTCTCTATCTTCAATAATAGTTGAGATACACTGCATTCTCAACCAAAATGGGACACAGTGTACCCAAACATTTGAAGAAATATGTACAAAGGACCCCGCACTTTTTCTATGGCAAATGGCGTTCCGTCAAGTTTTCTAAAATTTTGGTATAATGTAGTACTCGACCTGCTGATCAAAAGTGTCCATGGCCCCAACTCAATCCTATGACTAGTTTTCGAGATACAGGGCATTGAAGTTGAGAATTACCCACTTTTACTACGCCCGTATCTCGGAACAGAATCGAATGAACTTAAATTTTTCTCAAGAAACATTTCATTACATCCCCAGGGAGCAACCATTTAGAGGAATATGACCGAAAATCGTTACGAATACAGAGTCATCCATAAGTGAATGCATGCCCGATTTTGAAAGTATAAAATATGTCAGTTTCAGAGCGAGAACGTTCACAAAATGAACTATTATTACACTAGATATATTGTTGTCACATCAAAAACGTCTGAAATACCCAGAATTCATACTGGGTGATCCATTATTATAGAAACTATTCTCAAGGAGGGTTAAATGGACACCCTGTATTTATGGGTTGATTCAAGGTGTTTGTTTGATTTTTTTGGAACATATCATCATGGACTTCAAAGAATTCAGTCATGAAATGAACTTTGAACCTCTCGAAAATACCCAAAAACCACCTTTTTTCATCAACCTGTATTTCAAGATTAACTCCGATCTCCGATGAGGTGGGAATTTACTTTCACCATTGTACTTGATATAAAAACATCAATACGGCCGAGAGTTTTTATCCACTTCCTATGAACAGATTTTTTTTTTATGTAATATGAAAATTATTTATTTATTTTATTCTATTCTTATTCCAGCATAACAAAAATCTGGTCATAGGAAGTGGATAAAAACTCTCAGCCGTATTGATGTTTTTATATCAAGTACAGTGGTGAAAGAAAACTCCCACCTCGTCGGAGTTAATCTTGAAATACAGGGTGATGAAAAAAAAAGGTGGTTTTGGGTATTTTCGTGGGACTCAAAGTTCATTTCATGACTGAATCACCCTGTATTCTTTGAAGTCCATGATGATATGTACTAAAAAAATTAAACAAACACCTTGAATCAACCCATAAATACAGGGTGTCCATTTACCCTCCTTGAGAATAGTTTCTATAATAATGGATAACCCAGTATGAATTCTGGGTATTCTAGACTTTTTCGATGTAACAACAACATATCTAGTGTAATAGTTCATTTTGTGAACGGTCTCGCTCTGAAACTGACATATTTTATACATTCAAAATCGGGCATGCATTCAATTATGGATGACCCTGTATTCGTTACGATTTTCGGTCATATTCCTCTATATGTTTGCTCCTTGGGGATGTAATGAAATGTTTCTTGAGAAAAATTGAAGTTCATTTGATTGTGTTCCCAGATACGGGCGTAGTAAAAGTGGGTAATTCTCAACTTCAACGCCCTGTATCTCAAAAACTAGTCATAGGATTGAGTTGGGGCAATGGACACTTTTGATCAGTAGGTCGAGTACTACATTATACCAAAATTTTAGAAAATTTGACGGAACGCCATTTGCCATAGATAAAGTGCGGGGTCCTTTGGATAGAAATCTCCGCTACATTTCTCATTTCTCTAGAGCTGAAAGTGCAGATGAAGCACATGATTTGGAATCATCCGGTGTTGAAGGAGCCCACTTTTTCCAGCTTTTCAATTCACTGGAAAGAATGAGAGGGGGCTAGAGCCCCAATAGCCCCCCCCCTGGATACGCGCCTGAGCCCTGAACCTTGACATTCCTAAAGTTTTACAGTTAAATTGGAGAGTTGAAGATTAATAAATTAATTTTTTCTGTGACAATTCGAATAAAAGTGATTTACATATGGACTTGAGGAATTCAATCATGTTTGCCAATCAATGATTTCTTTTCTTTGAAAAGTTTAGCTATCAATAAACAATTTACGAATATTTTTTATTCAGAAATAACTCTTGAAACAATACGGATGAATGGGTGATAAATACATAGAATAAAAAGCACTTCAAATACCCTTACTTTTTTATTTTTCAAACGGCAGAAATTCACTGAAGAAATAATACAAAAGATGGATCAAAAAAACAAAACAAACGGTAATCTACAAATTTTCAGAGACAAAAGTATAAAGAATTAGATACAATTACATATCTCTGAATGAGTTGTATCAAGTTAGAAAACTATGTACCTAATATTTCAATATCTGGAACAGAAGGAATGAAAATAAAGTTTTTGTTTGTCGAAATTGTTCCTGCGTCTAAAGTGATACAATAATTGTCGGGTGCAATTTTTTGAAACAATATTATTTTCTAACTAATAATTACAATATGAAAGATTAAAGAACTAAAAACAGGAAGACTCCATCAAACAGTCAAATCTGCCTTTGAGGAGTTATCTCTATAACCATTGTTTATAGCCAGCCAATAAGCATCACATTCACGTTGGGTACCACGAATTATCATCTATTAACATATCCAACACTTCACTTGATATTAAATCATAGTCTTCTGTCATCTTTTGCCCAACAACCTCACTAGCACTCGTACTGGCTCCATTTTCCCTTTCAAATCTAGGCTCAATCATCATACATGAGAAAGTTTGGCTGATGTCCTCGATGTCCATTTCTTTCACTTCCTTTGGTTTGGAGGTGCTGCTGCCGTAGAATATTTTGGTCGTAATTCCCGGTAATGCCTTGTATTTGGCTTCGGTCTCAGCGGCAAGTTTAGCAATTTCCGATATTGGCATCTTCGGTATATGACGAGGAATTTTATTTTTTCTGGGTTTCTTGAAGGCTTGATCAATTCCTGATTTGTCATCAGAAAGAGGAAATAGAATTTTCCTCGCAGCTTTACCAGGAGTAGTTCTTCGTATACCATATCGCCCAGACATCTTCTTAGGTCAAACTAGCACACAACTGACTCAGAATGAAGCACGAAACGAAATGAAAAAATACTGATGTTGTCACAAAAATATACAACTGAACACTGTACCAGGCAGAATGAAACTGAAAAAAAATTTTGCGATTTCAGTATTTGTAGGAGTTTAGGTCATTAAAAATGAGTTAGGTATACATGACGGGTTTGAGACGTTATTTATGGCGCAAATTTACACACTATTCAGTATTTTCGAGAAAGGTATTTAGGTATTTTGACTAAAGCCCACTTCTATACGTACCTACAGGTCTTTTCTGAAAACAATGTTTATGATGCCATTCAATAAATGCACAGCCCTTTTATCCTTTAATCTTTCCATCAGTGTCAGTATCCTGTCATAAATCACACTTTCGGCAATTTCGTAATCCTCCTGTATTTGTAATTGTTCGTAAACCTTTTTAACCATGAGCAGTTTATCGTATGACCCGTAGCTATTTCGTAGTATCTGCCTTTGATGAGTATTAGATTTCTGCATGGCGGACATAGGTCATGACGTACAACCATCGCAATTTTTTTGGGTTACAACCCCAATTCCTGCCGCATAATTATAGGCATAGAATTATGTGTCTTAATGATACCTACTATCTTAATTACTCTGTGGGTAGTTATTAGGTAGGTATGTGGTGCTGGCGACGAGTTTGTCTGTCTCTCGACTATCTGGGCTTGATGTTCATTCCAGGTTGATCAACATGATGGAGAAAGATTATGTCCGATTTATTTTTACATTACCATTCTTTCAAAATATAAGCATATTTCCACGAATCCTGCATTACCAGAAACAGTAGAAATACATTTCAAGAAATATTCCTCCATTCTCACGCTGTGAATAATTTCGAAATATTGAAAACGTCATTTATTTTTATTGATACATTTTTGTAACATTGATACATCTTTCTTCATGGATTCTAAGGACGATTGAATATCACTGAATTGTTCTTGTATTTCGAAAGAATCCCTTTGCTGCCGCAAAAGTTCTCGAATATACTCTTCTTTATTAAGACTCTTTGAATTTTTCCTCATTGTCATTTGCGTGCATGTAGTTTTCGTACATACATTATTGTTCTCCAGAGCTTCTTTCATAACCTAAAAATCAAAAGAATAGTTAGAGTGGCTGATATTTGATGGACTTCATCTCTCATAAGTAAATATTCAAAAGAAAAAAATCGATATTGACCAGTATTGACCTTATTGATCATGCATGAACCACATATTCGAACAAATAGTAACAATAAGTATTAAGTTTGGAACAACTGAATTACGAAGATTCAAGTACTCAGACGGTAGAAAAATGAGTAGAAACAATTACACGTTGTATAATAGTATATTGTTCAATGAGCGATAATGTGAGTCATAACACACGCAGATGAATGTAATTCAACAAGTGTGTTATGACCATTACCGCAAATTAAACACTTTACTTTATCTTCGACTTCTTCAGTAGAATTCGAATTAATCTGTATTTTCACAATCGACAATAGTTGTCAAAAGCGATCTCTGTGGTCGATTATCGAATCCCGTAGAAAACGTCAAAAATTCACGTTTTCCAAATGCAATTTTTCGATATTCAGACCAATGAAAATGTAGAAATGGATGGCGAGAACGTTACCTAGGTGTGTGAAATAGAGTTTCCCATTGACCCGACTTTTTTATTCATTTCGTAAGCTACACTTTTTCCTATTTGTATTAGAGTGAGTTATAGGCGTGAGATATTATTACCTCACACTATTGGTTTATAGAGACTATTACAGATCAAAATCAGTTGAATAATGGATATATTATTCTACGGGAGTAGATCAAAATTATTATTATACAACTTCACATTAAATTTCAACCCGATCAGATATTCAGAATGTCCCAAGTGGGTTTATGATATGGTTCAAAATTTACAACTGAGTTGAAATATTCTTGCAGCCTGGGCACTTCCGGTTATACAAGGAGTGAAAACAAATTCGGTCGAAAAATTTGGTTTTCAATTTTTTACTGTTATTATGATTGAGTGCTGAATACAAAGAGAGAGAGAGAGAGAGAAAGAGAGAATGCTTTATTGGCTGAACACCAGACAAAGAGCCACCGACCTTAGGTTTCTGAATACATTTATGTGAAAACCATTGTATTCATTCGATTCGTTTTCAAGATATCGAAGAACCCGGAAAAAATTCGAATATTCTTAGTCAGTATTTGCATCATGTTCATTTTTCCTATTCTTAACATTCTGAGAGTAAACCGTTCTCATAACGTCAAAGTAAAAAGTTTGGAAGGGCCATGCATCTTTTGAATGTCATAAATGACATCACAGGGTGTTTCAATTTTGTGTCGAAAATTGAGGTTGAAAATTGACAATAACTTATGTTTTTCAAATAAGAACCCAACATTTTTATGATTGGGTTGGATTCTGCGAAGAAAAATAGTGGTAATATGGTAATGATAGATATTTGCTAATAACACAGGTCAAAATTTTTACGTTCTGGTTCATATGAACAAGAGCGCCAAAAGTTCGCTAATTCTGTTATGATACTACATCAAGAAATACACCACCATTCAACAAGTGTCTCGTGACTAGGGATACCGTTCCGAGGAAGAAAGATTGCATTGCTTAGTTTCAAGGTATCTGTTTTCGATTTACAGGCTGCTCTTTGAGAAAAATATTAAAAACGGCTATTCAGCCGATTCAAATTATTTTTGTGAGACTCTGCAAACAAAATATATGTATAATGACCTCGCCATGTTCATAATGAAAATTTTCATGTCGGCAATAACATAACATCCCATATATATTGACTAATCTTCTCTTATTTTTTTTTCTACGTGCTGTGTGCCGGCTTTCAATTCATTAGCTGTACACTCTTAAAGAGCATCATTCCAAAGATATTCCGCTTGTTCAATTATTTGCCTAATTCATTCAAGATGAACGAAACAACAAAATGTCAGTGCTATTTCCAACACCAAACTGAGTTCTGAAACTCAAAATATTATCGAATGGGCAATCACTATCATAATTCCGATTTTTCAAATCCGCTCGAGATGCCAATAATTTTTGGATGAGGTAGATATAAATCATTTTTCCTAAATCATTTGGATTAATGTGATAAATTCGTGTATGTGACAGTACACAAGCTTGCATAAACTGTAGGTTCTACAAATTGTTTTTTGAGCGAACCTATATTTGTTCATGATGAATAAATTGAATTGAATTTAATTTAATCCAGTTTGGTGAAAGTCAGAACAGATGTCATAAATATTTTATTTGAAGGCATTCAAGATGTCTTGAAATGATGATGGTAATTTGTTCCTAGGTGACTTTTTCCTTCTCTTGCGATATCCGATTTGAGAATTGTGTGAACAATAAAGAGAGTTTTCATTCTTCAGGTTCGATGGAAATCATATTTTCTGATTACGGTCCTGAAAATTATTTCATGTTTTCAGTTGCATTAGATAGCACTTCCTACGAAAATTTATGAAAATGTTTTTTTTTATATTTCCTGTCAATGAAAATGTGCCTCAACGCACAATCGTTTCCGTTCCTTCAATGGAGATCCACAGGTCACCAGACACTCTGTATAGTTATCAGATTGAAATTGACAATCGAGTATTTATACATTTACATTTCAAGAAGAGGTATACTTACTTTATTCTGGCCGCCATATATTTTGATGGCAGATCTGAGATCTTTGCACAGCCTTTGTAAGAAATATTTGTCATTTATTTCAAATGCGATACCCTCTATTTTCCTCTTGAAACAGTCAAAAATTTTTCCTAATAGATATTCCCTCTGTTGGAGGTCAGCTTGTAAATTTGATTTTTCTTTGTTCAATTTCGCTATAAGGAAATGAGATTTCTGCAATGAATCAGAAAATAATAAATTATTTTGAGAAAATGTAGCCATTTGAGGGCTTACTATAAAACATATATGATTTTTGAAGCATGAATGCTTTGAATGAACAAAAATCAGAATGAAGGAAATCAAAAACATATAAAGCAGGGTGAGGCATTCGTGATTGACCGGTGATAGCCCTTGTGAATTTCGAATGATTCAAATTTTGACGGAACCAAAAGTACTCAGCTTATAAGCTTGAATAATTTTTGATTCTACAGGCTGTTCCGAAAGTGGTAAAACACGAAACCGCCCTGTTTTCCCAAATGAGAATGTCAATTCTTTATTATCACACTCAAAATCTCCATGAAATTCTAATTTCGAAATACACCAGGCATCATTCATCTGTGTTGCTTTTTGGTGAACTATACACCAACCAGTTTCATGGCTATAATGGTTCATATCTTTAAAATGCGTTCAAATATCTATTATTGTATATTAGTGAGTTTTATTGACTCATCCTGTATAGTTTTGAGAGAAATAAATGAGTATGAGTCTGAAACCGTCTTCAGCAAATTAACGGATCACTCTACAGGTAGTACGTGAGACTGCGATTTTCAGAAAAAGACCTTAAAGAATTGTTTATAAGTCCATTTATTCGAAGAAAAAACCCTGACTTTCGTCAATCTAAGGTCATTTTCTAAAAATCGTAGCATCTTGGGGACGACCTGTAGAAATATCCTTAAATTTGCAGATGACTTGAATAGTTTTCGGGAAATCAATAGAAACAACCGCACAATCATCTCAAACGAATTTTAAGATATGATTTCTAGTTTAAAGCCCGCAACGGACGGCGAGCGATAATATAATATATATTATAGCTTTGCATTGACATATGTCATTTTAGTATGGAAAAATATCGTAATATCGGAATATATATTATAGCGTCGTCCGCGGGGCTTGGTGCATTTTCATAAGGAGCGATATTGGTGTAATATATGAGATTTAATATATATTATATTATCGCTCGCCGTCCATTGCGGGCTTAAACCATTATGTCCCTAAATTCAATTTGTCCAAAAAAGTGGCCTACGTCAATAAGTAACACAGATAAATGATGACAAGTGTGGTATTTCGAAATAAGAATTTCATGGAGAACGAGTACCTATAATATAAAAATTGGATTTTCTCATTTGAAAAAACAGAATCTTGTTTTACCCCTTTTGGACCAGCCTGTAGAATCAAAAATAATTCAAACCCATGCGCTGAGTACTGTCGATTCCGACAAAATTTGAATCATTCTTTTAGAAAACAATTTCCAAAAGTGATCGAGCACTAATGACTCACCCTGTATAAAAATAATAATTATTTAGGTTCATGCTTTGACTTTATCACAATTTACTCACATCAATTTCCTCTCTCAGCGAAATAACATAGTCGTCATTTAGGATCAACGATCGTTCAGTCTTTTCTGTTAGCTCTCTGGTACAATCCCTTTTTAACAATGTTGAACTTCTCAATATCAATTGACCTGCAATCCCTTCTTCACTACGATATATCGGAATGTCTTTTGGTGTTTTATCGTGATGAGAATTTGAACGATGCACCTATATTAATTTGCTTGGATGAAGTACCACGAATAGAATTATTAACTTTGTCTACTCACAATATCGTTTATTCTATTGGTTAAATTATCAATTCGTCTTAAAACTTCATCACTTTCGGAATTGCTATCTATAGATGTTGAATTCCGCAAGTACTTTTTGTTCTCAGGAATACAATTTCTGAGATATTTCAGTTCAGTAACAACATCAATGTATACCATTTGCAGTGCCAAATTTTGTTTGTCTTTTTCTTTGAAAGATAGTCGATATTCTTTGATGCTGCGGACTAGAAACCTTTTGTATTTTTCGAACCTGAAGAATAATATTCAGAGAATTAGTGATCATTCTTCATTATAAGATATAAATATAAGTATTTCTATGTATAAAGAGTGTGAAAATATGAGACAAACAGCTCCAAATTGCAGAATCTCGAAAGAATCACCAAATTCAAATATAGATCATAAAAGGTTATCACACTGATATGTCAAAATAAGTTTCAAATTTTATTGATTTCGAATTTGAAAGAATCAGGTTAACAGAAGATAAAGTGTAAACTTTTAATTCTCAAACATTATTCAGAAGTATTTGAAACATAAAGATCACCTTTTTCTTTGATCTATTGCCTCTTTCTCCTTGACTAAAACCAATATCTTTATTTTCCTTAGTTGTGAAATTAAAGATCTATAGTCCAGTTTCTTCAAGAGTTCAATGTTCTTGGAACAGATTGAGAGTATTCTCCTATATTGTTCTTCCATGAGTTTAACTCGACGAAGAATATATTGAGATCGTTTCCTTCGTTTTGAAGCGTTATCATTTCGTGCAGATTCATCTACAACATAAGAACTCGCATGTCTTTTTGAAATCTCTATAGCTATTTTGGGAATCAAATGATCTGGATTTGAAAATGATTTATGTGTGAAATTGTCTGAATTACTTTCACAAATGGCCTTCATATCATTCAGAATAAATTGTATTTTACCAAATTTTTCAGAGAAGCAACTGAGTTCATCAAGATGCTCTGTTTCCATGTGAAGTTTTTCCAATTTCAAACTTCTAATTCTAGTTAATAAATCAGGAAATCCCGTTTCTTCTTTTGAGGAATATTTCTCTTGAATCTCTATTGGTGGCTTCTTGCTTTTTGTATCTACTAGATCAAGTTTAGGATTCACATGTCTTTTGAGAACTTTCTGTTGTGCATGTATATTTCTGATTCTCATGAAATATTCACTCATTCTAAATATTGACAGTTCCATGTTCCTCTTCTCGAACTGCAGTTGCAATATTGTAACTTTCATATAATCAATTATGGTATTAAGCTGATGAATTTGAGCAATATTCTCATTTCCTTTTTGTTTTGCAATATTGAGTTTCAACATCAGTGTGGTATAATCGGATTCAATTATCTTATTAAATTTTTCTGTTTCAACTTTCCATATTTCCAATAATTTCATATGAAATGTTTCACATTCATCGTTATTTGGATAGTGATTTTTCTCAAAAAGGCAATAATCTGAATGAAATATTTTTATCTTACTATCATTATAGTCCTCATCGTTATTTGATACTCGATGTGATGCTTCTTCATATTTTGCATTATCTTGGATGGAAATTGAATGGATATTCAACCATTCTCTCAATTCTTCGAACTGACTTAGTTTCATTTCAGTATCTTTCAACTGATTTTCCAGTTTTTCATTATGTTTTTTCAGAAATTCTATCTTAACATAATGCTGCGCAATATCGTTTTTGAGGTTTATTATACATTTGTTTTTAGCATTCAAATCCAGTTGTAGTTCTCGGATTTTCATCTGCATGGTCTTGTTTTCCGCTTGGAAATCTTGTTTGATGCAAACATAATGAGATAGTTTCTCTTCGAAAACGGCCAGAGGATTGAAAACATCTTCGAAGTATTTTTCGTTTTTGCAGAAGAATTCCCCTACAACAATCATCAAATTATAGGTAGGTACACTGATTAAATTCGATTAGGTTCGACTCGATGATAATACAAATAGATACCTAAAACTAGTTCACTTAAGGTGGGCGTTCAATGTAGTGTGCTTTTATTTCAAGTTGCATTTGAGAATGGTTTCACTTTCAGAACTGAAATCTTGTGGGTAAACTCAGAAAGGATTGGAGTTTTTAATGAAATAATTTGAATCGATTTCATTTCGAAAGTTCATTTTTTTTTCTTTCAGAAATATAATAAAATGAGCAAACTCATGCTTTTGTTTTATTTCAAACGAAAGACCCATAAAAATAGTTCAACTTCCGATTAAAAGTGAATCTACAGATAATTTCGTTCAGAAAAACAACTTGAAATACGGAATTGGCGGAGAATGGCCAAATTCAAATATATAGCGGGAAAAAATTTCTCCTTTACCCACATATTCAGTTATTTCATAGTTCAGCGACTTTCGGATAGAGAGCGCCATTGTACATTTCATTCATAATCAGAGAGATATTCATAGAACTTATAGTGATAATGTAAGTTCTATGGAGATATTCCATAAAATGCACGGTGGCGCATCTATCGGATTAGTCTGTCTACTCGCTTTGAACGGCGACCTTAAAGCACTGAAGTGAAGTGAGGAGGTTTTGGGTGATCGTTCAGCCCTCTTGCAAGAAAAAAAAATTGACAGCTGTCAAAACTCCGCAAGTAGTGGAAACTGCTGCTGGTCCGAAGCCCGGATAAAGGGGAGGGTCCTGGGGTGAGGTTAGCACCCTGCCACTGGTGAAAAGATGAAATACTCAAAGAACTGTTGAAATAGCCTCGGAATACGGACGGTTTGTTATTGTACATAACACTAAAGTTGGAAAAAGGAAAACATATTTTTTTAGTATACAGGGTGTTTGGAGGGTGAGTAGCCATAGGTAAATGGTGGATAGGTGATGCTCTTGGCTGCTTGTTGCGCCTAATAAAATAACATTTTGCCCAAAGTTCAAAGTGTTATAATTTTTTTGCCATTCTTCTAGAAATTTCCTTTTTTTCTCATTAAAATCTTGAATTTGCTCAACACGCTTCAAAATGAGTGATTTCAACTCTCAAATAGGTGACAAGATATAATACCGGGAGTCATGAAAAGATACAATGAGGAGGAGACGAACGAAAATGGAAATACACTGCTCGATATCTGCGCGCATAATGAGCTCAGAATAAACAATACTTCCTTTGATCATAAGGACCAACACAAATTTACATTCTACGATACAAGAGGACACAAATTTTTCATTGACTTTGTGATCACAAATACGTAGGAGCGTACACCCTCGTCAAATTTTGAATGTCAGAACCTTGACCTCCGCTAATATGGAAACGCAACATGGACTAGTGCTCTGTGAAAACCGTTTGAAACACACAAAAATGGAGAGATTATCACCCATCGTCATCACCAAATTCAACAGTCGCTGAAAGACGATAGCACACGATTCTTGTAAGAGCGCAGATTGAACGAGAAAATGGCTCGAAACAATATAACGCTGGAGAACAGTATGGAAGAAGTCTAGCACAAAATCAAATAATAATATGACACAAAGCGCAGAGAAGGCAATAGGGAAAAGAAAAAAAACATCACCGGGAAAAAAAACCTTGGTTGAAGTGATAGATCGGGCGAAGAGAAAGAAGACGGCATACATCCAATATATGAATATGTAATAGGTCACCAGAAGAATACGAACAATATAAATTAAGGAATGGAACAATTAACAGGATCAAACAACTGAGAAATAATATTGGGAGCGATTGTCCGCCGAAATGGAACAGGGTCTTTACGGGTATCAGAAGAGAATATAGAACTGATGAATAATAAGAAGCCGATATCCGAGGAGGTACAAATAAATAATATAACAACAGATACATGGACAACATATTATCATCAGAATCTATATAACAGTCACACCGAAGACACAGAGGAACAAGAGGATTCCCAAGAGGAACATGATGAGGGGGATACTATCACGTTGGAAGAAGTTTCAGACAATCATACAACAACTTAAAAATCACCAGGGACATATAACATCACCAACGAAATGATGAAATATGGTGGCAAAGAAATACAACAAGAGAGCACGAAACTTTTCCAAAAGATCATCAGCACCTAGTGAATGGATGAGCAGTACATATATCAATACCTACACACCCCAATAATAATTAATAGAAATATAACCCTACTAGATTCAACTCACAAGTTGTTCATTAAGATTCTGGCCAATTAAATCTCCAACCAAACGTGTATATCCGAGGAACAACAAGGATTCAGACGCAATATGTCCACAGTGGATTAACAAACCCATGTTCATATGCTTGACGAAGGCTTTCGACCGAATAAGACTCCACGAAGTTCTTCAGACCCTACAAACAAAGAACGTATGTAGAAAATATATCAAAATAATTAAAGGTCTTAGTACCAACAACTCTACAATGATAAAAACAGACTGCGGATCATCCGACGAAATCCGAATTGAATAGGTGAAACGATCCGGGCAGGCTATAGGATGGGAAATCGACAACCAAGAGAATGGCTAGAACAACGAGATAAGAATTTTAAGATCCATTAAAGGAGTAGGTATCGCTAAGAGACCATGTGAGGCGTTCAGATATAAGGAATGAATTAGAGGTGCGTGAAGTCGTCAGATGGATGAGAGCTCGAAGGAGATTTTGGAGGGAACACGTGGAAAACATGTCAGAGGAAAGATTGACCAAGTGGGCGGAATAACAGAGACCCAATACCCGCAAACCATTGGGGCGCCCCCCAAAGCGTTGGAAAGAGGAGACATACTAATGACAGACAGAAGGCAAAAAACACAGGACACAGTCCTATTTGAAAGATGAAGAAGAAGACAGCTGTCAAAAAATGATCTGTTTTCACAGAAAAATCAGGAAGGATTCTTTCGAAAATTCACCAGAATCAAAATGGTTCTGGTTATGAAATCTGGATAAATCTTCGCGTGTAGCTAGAATACATCATTCTTCATCTTGATGCAAAATTTCACCTCGACAGAATACGTAGATTTGAAATGATCAAGAACCAACATTTTCCATATTTACGGAACCCCTCATCGAATTTTGTCCAGCAAGCCAAACAGCGGCATTTGAGGTCAAAACCTGTCTTGGTAATTTCAAGATTTTAGGTTTTTCCTTTCGATTGTTATCTTGTTTACAGAAGAGACCGTCCGGACGGACACGAATTATACATCAGTGAGTCGATCCACATCGTTGAGTTGAGACCATTCTCTGCGGAAACTCTCAAAATAAAGACATATTGAAAAAATGATAATATTTCTATAACTCGCGTATGAGTAGAACGAGCGCTCAAAAAGAATTATATCAGAATATAAAAATACAATATACAAATGGAACTCACCCTCGAATCCATCCCTGTTACGGTAATGCAATTCAATTTTCAGCTTCTCCTTCAGGTCAGAACAACTTCTTCGAAAGCTAATGGCGATTTCATCTTGATAACTTAACATTTCGAGTCATCATTTAGACCCTATTCTGGTCATAGTCTGAAAGTGGATAGGAAAAGATATTCTTGAATGAGAGTTTTATCGATGTTTTGCGGGATTTCTATTGTAACCCAGTACCCAGTAGAAATTTAGGGAAATGTGATATTTATTATAAGAATATTTATTATAAGAATATGAGAATCATTTTCAATCACCAGCAATGAGAAACAGAGTTCTTGAAATTCAATGCTCCATAGTATCACTGAGTTTATGTGAATATACATAGAGGTACATCGATTTGAGGCAACAAATTTTGGCAGTTTACTGCCAACTTTAGTGGCGACACATAGTAGCTACTAAGGGAACTATCGAGGGAACTTTAATCTGCTTGCTATTCATTTATAGAAATCTGTAGGATATTTATTTTCCTCTAGATCTATGAATCAACGTACTATCGTGCCATTCGCACTGCTGAGAGAAAAGTGTCAGGCACGGACGTGTTTTCGCGCTCGCTAAGTAATTTTTTGATCAATGTTTTTGTCTATTGTTACCGTAGATAAGATAGGTTTTCGTGTAGAGAATTCTATCAGTAACTAGCAAAATATACTTAAGATACGTTTTCAATAATAAATTTATGACGTTTTCCTATCAATATTGAAACAGGTATTTTGCTGTTATTTAGTAAGTGGGGTACTTTCGTACAGAACTAGATGGGGCACATTTGGACGCGTAAGAATGTTCCCCAACTAGGTACGATTTAGTGTGTTAAGGCGGGTTTATACAGCATATAAGATAAGAATATGAATAAGAGCGTTTAAACAGATGACTAAAATAAATAATAAAATAAAGGTGAATACAGACTATTCTGACGTGATTCCAGGAATCACGTCACGTCAGAATAGTCTGTATTCACCTTTATTTTATTATTTATTCTAGTCATCTATTTAAACGGTCTTATTCATATTCTTATCTTATATGCTGTATAAACCCGCCTTTAGTGTTTTAATTGCTAATTTTTGCATTAACTTCTTTCTTGGAGGTTCCGCCGTTCCGCGAGAACAAACTATTAACTCACCATTGATAACTTATGATGAACTACAAAGGTTTTATTTAGATCCTTTGAATAATTAACTAATCCATCAAATAATAGTAGCTCCTTTGAAGACAGTTTTGACACTAGAGGCAATTCGACCCTATCCGACTGTTGTGAGAAGTAATAAAACAAACAAAGGACGACGGCCAGGAAAATCACGTATTTATACTGACTGTATGTAGGTGCCCCGTTGTTGGGGCAGGTTCGTACATATTCCAGATTTAGTTTTAAATCATAATTATAATTGAAACATCAGATGAAATCATCTGTAATTTTTTTTATATAAATCTCAGATAGTTAGACTATACATTCATGCTATCAGGTGATTGATTAATGAAAAAACAAAAAAATAAAATGTTGGAACCGTACGAAGGGTCCCCTATGATTCCGCGTGTATACTGAAAATTTCATACATTTATCCCGAAAATTGACGGAGATATCATGGAAAAAAAATCGTTTGTCCAGATTTTTATGAAATTACAGCTCACCAGGTTTTTTTCCTAATATACGAAGAAAAACGGAAAAGCGAGTGATACACATTTTGAAGAAATGATCAAGCTATAATTAAAAAAAAAAATTGTTGGTCTACGCCGTATACGAACTTTGATATCATGGTAATAAAAAGCGAGGAGGCAAATTCTAGTCACCATACTGGTAAATGACACGACCAGAAGCCAACTCGTGCAAGATCGTCATTGTTTCACAGCCCACATGACATGTGACACCGTCCCGCTGGAACCACATGTCGTCAAGATCAAAAGCTTCCAAATGGGGCACAAAAAACTGCCCTGTTTGCGAATTGACATATCTGGCCTTTCTGTCATACCCTCGCGAACTGCTGTTATGCTTTACTCTGAACGACTGTATCGTGTGTTTCACATCAGTCATCACTAACCAAACAAGTTCTTTCGATTTTTTTCATTAGAGAGTTGAAGTGCTGCCCTGCACGTATACGTTAACGCACGCATGTCGAGGAAAAAGTTTAGGTCTGTGGGACTGATGACGTTCGCAGGTCTTTATGATTACAACTGATTCATATTTCTTCATATCGACTTTTCAAAAACAAAAATGAGATCAGACATGTATCTATACCCGATTCACTTTTATAAAATATCCGGGTTGGCCATGACATTCGACATTTAGGTTGTAGTTATTTTCCTGTCAGATAAGTTTGCAAAGTTGTGCTCTCTACATAGAGGTCGTAGTATTTATGTATTTATAAAAATGTTCACTTAGTACGAGAAAATAATGCATTTGAGGAAATGTTGATGTGAATTCAATAATTCCAAAGATCTGGCGAATGTTGAAGAAACTTTTTTTTCTGTCAATACTGGAAATATTTTACGTACAGGGTGCGTCATCAAGGCGTACGGCTAAAATAGCGCCTAAACGGTAGGTACCTTGTGGAAAAAACTTATATGATAAGGTTGTAAGGTTCACAAAAATCTACAAACTAAAAATAATTTCACATATACAGGGTGCGTCAAAAACAGTTATGGAAAACTGGTAGTTTTTTCAAATGGAACACCCTGTATTTCATTGCATAATTCTTTCGAGGACAACAAGAGCTTAACAATTACACCTCATTTTTCAAATGGAGCACCCTGTATTTTTCTCTTCCATGAACTATGTTTTGCAAATGGCTTCATTTCTTACAACTAATGCCCTTCACCTAACTCGCTTTGTTTTTGAGATATTCCACATTCAAGTATGGGATATACTTTGTGAAATATGTTGACATTTGAAACACAAATTCCATGAAAGAGAAAAATTCAGGATGTTCCATTTGAAATAATCGAGTTATCGCATATTTAATTTGAATAGATTGGTAAATTTATATTGGAGACTCTGTATGAAAAAAACTTCAGATAATTACCGAATGATGAAGCTCATACCTTAAAGCTAACCACTTTAAAAGTTTCGTTCATATAGATTTCAGAATGCGGTTGCTATGAAAATTTTGATGAGCCCCTAAAAACAGTAAAGATATCCTAAAAATATGAATCATGTGGCAACGACGTAATGAAATTTGAAAAATGAGATATAAGTGTGAAGGTCTTGTTGTTCTCGAAAGAATTGTGCCTGTATATGTAAAATTATTTTTAGTTTGTAGATTTTAGTCAACCTTACAACCATATTTTATGAGTTTTTTCCATACGGTACAATTAAGGCGCTATTTTAGCCGTACGCCTTGCTGTAGAAACCCTGTATAAACATGGTTGGAAGATTAAGTTATGCTTTTTTCTTGTATGGATATTAATAATCGAGTTTTGAAATTTTACACCAAAATAATGGCCAGAATAGTCCGTTAAGTCGTGATAGTTCATTCGAAAAAAGAATAAAAGTACTTGGATAACCCGACAGAAAAACTTCTAAAGGATCAGACGGACCTATGGAATTCCCCCTTTGTCAATATTCTCAGGAAATAAGCCCGAAGAAAACATTTAAATACCTTTTTGCACAACTTGAATTACTTCAGTATGAAAATGTGGTGGTACTACGAAACCTGTGTCCCAGTTAAATCAAAAGCAATAACTCCATTTACAAAGTTGAAAAAAAATTGAAATTAGCATTTCTAACGTCTCTGAAAATTATTTGAACAGTTAACGAATGCCAACCTGCGTAAGTTTCAAGTAAAAAAAACTTGGAAAACCTGAATCTTGGCGACCGGTAGGTATACTTTATAAAAGTGAATTGAGTATACACCCATATTTTTATCCTCAAAGCAACCTAATACAAAATCAACAGAATTGTGAGTATATAGGTACCTGAATGTGTATGAAATTATACATCTCCTTACTGAAACTGTGAACAGCGTCAATTCATCATAAATTGCTAACCATATACGGTTGGTGAGTTTTATGAATTATCTATTGGGAGTATTAGTTTTTTGGTTGACTTTTGACATTTCAAATGTGGTATTGGTATTATTTATGTAAATTTTATCCTTTTATTCCAATAAATATATATTATTATTATTGTAGGCAACCTTCAGTATACATATATAATTGAACAACATCAATTTCATAGTTGAAAAAAGATGAAGATGATAAAGACGGTAGAAATAAAACTGCGTTGCGAATCACGAATTTAAAACATATAGAATGTTTGAAGGAGTTGTTGTCTTTTTCTGCATGGAAATCTGATTAGCCCCCTCACCCATATATCTAATAACATCAATATGGATTATACCCCTGCTTTTCACAGTCACAAAGTGAAGCCTAATGTTTGGTAAGGATTGAGTTGTACGCTTGCGAGAAATGTAGAGGTTATGTTTATTCTGAAAGACAACGAGAAAATATGTCACTTAAATACTATCAGTTCAATTTCAAAATATGGATTGGAGTTAACAATGATATTCAGGATTTGAAGAAAACGGAATAAATCGATCGAAACATTCCACATGAAATTGTCAGGTTATGATCGAAAGTATTCACATGAAGTTATGATTGACATACGTTTCACGACATAATACAATGTGTCGGAGGGAGACAGAATTAAAAATTATATTTATTCTCAACTAGCTGGCCCGGCGAACTTTGTTCCGCCTAAATGATACTTACGGTGGATTTCACAAATCGTAATCACCGGTGATCGGAGACTAACGGCTTGTTTCTCTGATTTCTGAACTGTCAAATGTTTCCATGGATATGAGCTGTCACACAGAACAGATACACAAAAATAATATGTCAATTATAGCTATTTTGGAGTCAGTTATTTCCGCAAATATATTTTTAACCAAACAGAAATTCAAAAACATTTCAGAAATTATGAGAAAAGATGAGAATGGACATCTCACGCCGCGATTGAAACTGATCGCCAAAATCCGATTTACTTGACATTGCGATAAAAATTCACTGTGATATTCACCCGCTTCTGGATCTGGTAATAGCCTTTCATGGTACTATTAGTCCTATGCAAATTACATAGTAATTGATGTCATCTGTTCTTTTTTCGACCATCACAAACCACGACGACCGAAATGCTCGAAAAAAGAACAGATGACATCAATCGATGGCCGCGAAAGCCTCAACACACTTTTTGTTTACATCGCCATCTAACGGGGAAATTACCATTATGGTAATATAGTCACTGTAGCGTAACTGTAACTTTAGCGACACCTAGTAGCCTTACTCAAAAGGAGGAAAAGCCTTTCCTGTATGAGTAAAATTTTCATCGATTTTTTCAAAGTATCACTGTATTTTATAATAACCAGACCGTAGACGAATCCATATATGAAGTTTCATAACAAACATTCCATCCGATCTCGAGTTATAAATGGTGTAACCAACATCTTTCTTTTATATATATATATATATATATATATATATAATTTAAACTTCACGATAAGGGTCTACTGGCTCAGGTTTGGGGAGTGAATGATGTACTACTCTATATATATGTATATATAGATATATAGATATTGCCGCACAAGCGCAGATCTAGATTTTTACCAAAGCCCAGCTTCAGTTTTGATTGGCTCATTCCCCATATTGAAATTATTAGGTATTTATGCACTCACCGCATTAGCTATAGACTGAGACAGCAGAACGAAACATAAACATTGCTTGTCTCTTTTTAGTATTTTTCAAGGTATCTATTTGAAGCGAATATGAAATTGAACCACCTGAGTTTTAATGATAATTTGAATTCATCAAATGCAAATATGTCATAATTGGAGCATGTTATTAAACTACATAAAGTACCGTATATAATTATTCATTTAATCCATTCACACATCATTAATTTCTATTCATTGAATTATTTATGCTGGAACCTCCCAATGAAAAAAAAATAATTTCAAGTCGAATTAGTAGTATATGACTCCTCGTGAATTATTCTGGTACACATTAACCAAATATTAAGTAAATATATTTCACTCCTCAATAAAAATTTCCAGACAGAACCTATACCTCAACAATTTTTCAATACGAAATGAAAATAAATAAGATACTGCTGGTATACCTAGAGATTCACACGATCGTAACGTATGTTGATAGTCAAGAAGATTTTCGTTCTCAAAAATATTAAAGTGACTATTCCACTCTTTTCATTTTTAGTGAGGAAGTATCCGTAGCAACGATCGTTTCATCCCGAAAAAAATTTCAATCCGGCAAAACCAACATGTTGGTTTTTCAGCGACAAAATTTTTGACGTTTCTCGAATTCATAGATAGCTTCGGAAATAAATATCATAGAGAGAACAAACAACGTTTCGTGATTTAGTTGATCTATGATGAATTCTAATTTGCCAAATAGCGCAATACGCGTCGAATGTGAACATATAACATGACATTTTTCCCAAAATCACTCGCCTGACGGCTCGTGATTTTGATACAAATGTCTTTCGCGAAATTTCCGAGCAACAAACTTTCATATTACAATCGAGAAATTTCGCCGGCAAAATTCCATCTCTAGTAGTATTACATATTAAAAAACACATATTTTCCCAGGATATATTTATGTATTTTATCTCTATGATAAAACCACAGAAAAATTTCAGATACTTTCTGTAACTAGAAATGGAGACCTACTTCGATTCCAAAAAATTCTAAAAGCGAGTTAATGTGATTGCAAAATATAACTGTGACGTATCCTTAATCTGTTGTAGAAAAGACTAATCCATAAATGCTCTGAATTATGAATTTTTCAAGGTTAATATTGATGAATAGCGTTTGCTCATAAAATATTTTTGTTTGTTAAAGGAAAATATGAACAATTCGATGAAAATGAAGAAAAAGGTGATATATTCTGGAGGAAGAAATATTGCTTTATAAAACTTGGGGTTACTGTTATCAAATATATTCAGAATGCTTGCTTTAATAAAAGCAGTAAGTATCAGATTATTTCTCAAATGTATTCACTCAGTTTCATTGAATAAATAATAACCGAAAATACAAGACATCAGGCACGTACCTACTCATCCAGAGAAGGATTTTTTTTTACTTCAAGAATCCAGTCAGAAGTAGTACAAATCAGAGACTCACCCTGTCTATTCGGAAACTGTATAATATTGAAATATTTCCCTCATTACATCACGAAAGACATTTTTCTTTTGTTTCATTTAAATATTCCGCATTGCTCCCAGCACCATGATGCTTTGGCAGAATGCTATACTTGCGATGGCAAAAATGGTCCACATTAAAACAACTAGATAACGGTAAAATGAAAGGTACTTTACCAAAGTTGTCGTTTTGTACCATTTGCCTTCACAAAGTTCGGTTAAGGCACATCTGGATCCTGCACAAATCTCATATTTTAAAATATCGTGAATTACCTGATTCTAGTGTTCACTACCTAAGTGCAAAAAAAATGAAAAATTCTAATATTTATGAGTGCTTTATGTGACCGGTACAGAGTTTGTTGTCGATATAAAAAATTGATAACACAGTACACTTTATGGAAACACAAATCTCCAAATAATGCGCTCAAGGCTGTAAGGATAGCGAAATAATACTGAAATTGGAAATCGGTAAAGGTGGAATTAACCCAAAAATCTTTATTAATAAGTCACAAATGACTATGGATTGAACATTTCGAAAATGAATATGTAACAACAAATTAATGAATTCTACTAATCTGAATAAAAAATTGAATTTACGTGGGTTCTCAAACTTTGAGGTGCGAAGTATTTTGAATTCTCATGAGAGTGAACCTAGAATTCACCATGTTATGCATTTTTCCTTTGAAATACATATTACTTCAATAAACACCATAGACACAAATAAAGTACATATGATCTCGATGAAGAATCAGTTATATCTCCGTATGAGTTTTTATTATACTATATGTTTTGCCTCGCTTTCAAGGATCTCCTCACTACTTTTGACTTATCCTGTATCTCCATGAAATTCTATTTGAAATTATGAGTAGCGCAGCTATTGAAATATGATTTGCAAATCCAATATATTTCTTATCAACAGGAACACCTCGATTCTGATTCCTTATAAGCTCTGAGCAGCATAATTCATTGAATATATCCTGTCGTGATTCTCAAAATCAGAATGGAAAGATTTCTAGTCGTAAATTTAATAGGTACGAAATGTATATTCGCATTTTTTCAAACCAGACAGATTCACCAGACATAATATGTACCTTTATTTCGAAGAGTAATTTTCAGAACAAAATCGCTTTCAGAGGATCTGGATTCCCAATACATTCATACGAGACAATCGTGAAAAATCGAAGTATGATTACCCATATCAACTCAATAATTTAATCCAGAATATACACTATCTAAGAAAAATCGAAGAGAACGAACTGTTGAAACTCACATGCTATTCGTCTGGTATAATAATATAGGTATAGCACTGATTACAAACTGAAGTCTGATCACCGCTTCCTCAGGTAAGCGGAAATCTAACTGTAAAGGTGAATGTAAACAGCTGATAGGTTGACGTTTCGATGTATCGAATTTTAACCTCAAAAAGAAGAATTGATTTTTTTTGCATGAATCATGAAAAACTTATTCCTCTACAAAATTATTTCTTATTTTTGAAATCATTTTCTACTGGTTCGGAAAGTTTATAACGTGAAAACAATTTAGGAAACACATTCTTCACTTCAAGATATATCCTAAGTCAAATGTGAATAGAATAGTTCCTTTCATCACTTTCGAATGTTGAGAATATTTGAGTATTTCCATGAGAAAAAAAAGGTTGAAGCGGGTCCACTGATTTCTTTTCCATAATTCCTTAATAATGAAACTGAATTATATGTATTTCTTAAAACTTGAAGAAATACTATTCATTTTCGTAAAGGTAATGGTTCCTCTACTCGTTAATTAAATCTTTATTCTCACAAAAATAATTGTGTATTATATTCATTCATTTATTTGATCGGATCGAATCTCAATTTTCAGAATGTGAAAATATTTGGAAACACATAATATTCAGTTGGCTCGTCAGAGGAATATACAAGAAATTTTGATTCTTTTGAACTGCCTGATACAATTCGAGAAATGAAAAATAATTTATGTTTCATGAGCCTGAAATGAAAACTCATGTTATCAATGAAAAAGAATCTATCTACTGTAATCACGTTCATATTATGCTGACATGAAATTATTAAAATGCCATCTAGAGCGCATCCGCCAATTAAAAAAAGATCCATTAAGCATATAGTTTTCTGTGGGAAAAATACTCAACAGTAAAAACACAAGAGCTTTTTTTATCGGATAAATCTTTTGTAGTAACGAAATAATTTTGCGAATCAGTAATTCTACGAGAACAACTAACATGACAAAATCGCCAGACCGAAGGTCCAGTGATTGGGTCAGATGTCAGTTTTTCGAGCAAAATTTCTGATGACTATTCCACTCCTTTAATTTTTAGTGAGGAAGTTTCCGTAGCAACGATCGTTTCATCACGATAAAACTTTCAAACCGGCAAAACCAATATGTTGGTTTTTCACCGATAAAATTTTTGACGTTTCTCCAATTCATAGACAGCTTCTGAAATGAATATCATAAAGAAAACAAACATTGGTTATTCTATGAATTTTAATTTGCCAAATAGCGCAATCCGTGTCAAATGTGACCATATTACTTAATGTTAGACATTTTCTCGGGAAATAGTCATGCCGAATCCCACTCGAGATGAAATTTAAGCAGGTGAAATTTCTCTCTTGTAATTTTCAAGTTTGTTGCTTTTCGGAAATTTCCGAGCAACAAACTTTCATATTACAATCGAGAAATTTTGCCGGCAAAATTCCATCTCTAGTGGTATTACATATAAAAAATTTTTTGTTAAACCGAAATTTATCCTTAAAAGGAAAGCTCGAGTGTTTTCTGGCAAGATGAGTTAAGGACCGAATATATGAATGAACAACAACAATATTAATAAATAAGTGACGTAAGCATACTAGATGTAGACTTAGAACAGGCGTTTTTATCGGTGGTAAAAAACGATGCACATTTTTTATCGCTGTCAAAATAACAAAACAGTCTTCTTTAATGACACATTTTATACAAGAGTTAATTTATAATATAAGTTGGTTTTACAGCTATAACATTTCGGACATTTCTCAAATTCATAGATAGCGTGGGCAATGAATACCATCGAGAAAACAAACAACTTTTAGTTAATCTATGATGAATACCGTTTTGTCCATATAAAAGAAAGGTGTTGGTTACACCATTTATAACTCGAGATCGGATGAACTGTTTATTATGGAACTTCACATACGGTCTGGTTATAATGAAATACAATAAAACATCTTCTTATCTTATATCTTATCTAATATTATATTATATAACAGGGTGTTTCAGAATAAGGGACCGTAAATTCGGGATCTCAATCCTCAGATGATCTTATGATATAAAGTTCCTATGGACTATAGGTCCCTAACGCACTGTTTCTGAGATACGGGGTGTTGAAATTGAAAAAAAAACTGGTTTTATAAAATTATTTTTTACACCGTAGGTACACGATTTTTTTTTGAGTTTTTGTACGCCTTTAGACACTTTTTTCCTATACAAAATGATGTTCAATTTTCACCAGTGGCGTCCGTACAGACTTCTATCCGAATAAATTCGGTGAAAAAATTGGTAAGCCAATAATTTTTCTCGAATTTCAAATTATTTTCCCAATTACCATATAATTCACAATAATAAATATAAGAATGGTTTCTTGAGTTTTTTACCTGCGACGAATACTTTCTGAGAAAAAAATAAAATACAATTTCATCTAAAAGAAATTCTTTGATCACTTCTATAATCGTCTGGACACAGATTAAGGGGAAGTTTCACCTTTTGAATCGTGGTAAATCTCCATTTCAAAATGTGGTCTCTTTATTTCACGAGTAACTACCCTAATTTACGACGTAGAGACTTGATTTTTTTAAATTGAAGTTGAAGAACGTCCCAGGGGGAAATAGTTTTTCAATTAAAAAAACCAGGGTAATCGTCAGATCTCTGCAATATTTGGGTTATTGAATATGTTTTTCGTTTTTCATGAGTACAAGCTATATTTTTGAACTAATCATCATGAAAATTTTTGTAGTTTATAGAAGATTAAATTGCCGAGGGCAAATAAGTGCGATTTTTTCCAAAACATTATGAAAAACCGTCGAAAAAAAATCATTAAGTGTAGTTTCCAAAACGCTGAAGTTCCACCTGTTTTTTTTTAATGAAAAACTAATTAAATCGAAAAAAGGAAACTATTTGCCCTTGGGACGTTCTTCAACTTCAATTTAAAAAAAAATCTAGTCTCTACGTCGTAAATTAGGTTAGTTACTCGAGAAATAAAGAGACCTCTTTTTGAATGGAGATTTACCAGGATTCAAAAGGTGATACTTCCCCTTAAGGCAGCTTAGTCGCCTTCATATTTGACGTTTGCAAAATTAATATTACAGAATATCTAGGATGGTAAATTTCACAAACAATGAATTTGCAGACATACATTACATGTATGGTCTTGCTGACGGAAACGCATCAAAAGCCAGACGTTTATATGAAAATTGTTTTCCTAATAGAGTAGTACCTGGAGCGAAAACATTTTACAGGGTTCATTTGAGACTATCAGAAAAAGGCAGCTTTGAAACAAGTAATCATTTGAAAGGCGCAATAACAACTTCAAGCATTCCACAAACTGAGGAAGCTGTCTTAAATATGGTTGAAAAAGTCCCCGAAATAAGTACAAGAAAAATAGCCAATAACTTAAATATTAACCACGTGCTAGTTTGGAGGATTCTTCATGATTTTTTATTATATCCTTACCATATCCAACGAGTCCAGGCCCTGCTTCCGAGAGATTTTTCCTTGCGTACTAATTTTTGCCAATGGTTTCTCAGAAAATTAGCTGCAGATCCTTTATTTAGAAGTAAAATTTTATTTTCTGATGAAGCTTCTTTTTCGAAAAATTCTAAAAGGAATTTTCATAATAATCATTGTTGGGCAGAGGAAAATCCACAAAAGATTAGTGGAACTCATTACCAGGACCAGTTTTCTATTAATGTATGGATTGGAATAATGGGTGACTATTTAATTGGGCCTTTTTTCCTACCAAGTAGGTTAAATGGAGATTCTTGTCGCCGCTTTTTGGCACAAAGTTTACCAATTTTGTTGGAAGATGTCGACATTCTAACAAGGAGCGCGATGTGGTTTATGCACGACGGTGCTCCCGCCTATTTTAGTGTTTTAGCACGTGGTTATTTGGACCAAACTTATAATAATCGGTGGATAGGTCGTGGAGAATGGCCACCTAGGTCTTCAGACCTGAACTGTTTGGATTTTTTTCTTTGGGGACATTTGAAGACATTGGTGTCTAGGACTCCAATTCAATCTGTAGAGGAGTTGAAAAACCGAATGATAACTTCCTGCGAAGAGATACGAAATACTCCAGGAATTTTTCAAAGAGTACGTGAGGCATGCATACTTGCTGGTGGTGGTAATTTTCAACACTGATATAGTGATAAGTTCGGTTTGGTTCATTTTGTTCATTTTTGAAGATCTCTTATTGCTTCTTAAATTTAACAATTTTGCATTATTAGTTTTAGTGGTAGTAGGTAGGCAGTTCTGTTTTCATAAGTGAATAGTTAAACTTTTATATATCAAAAGCAATGGTGTACCTTTTATCACGAAATTCAAAAAATGTGTTTTATTGCCTACTCATATCCTACCAAAATCGTGTAAGGTGCCGAAAATAATTTCGAAAAACATTTTTTTTTATTTTCAACACCCCGTATCTCAGAAACAATGAGTCAGAGAGCCATAGTTCATAGGAACTTTATATCATAAAATCATCTGAAGATTGAGACCCCGAATTCACGGAAACTTATTATGAAAATGAGTACGCATTTAAACACATGATGAAATTGCATTTTATTTTTTTTCTCGGTGTTCACGCCAAGTGAATGGTTCAGATAAACTTTTCTGAATTTTTCATTTTTATTCCCTTCAAAATTAATTTAATTTCTCCGTACTTGGGGAAATCCCATATGTAGTGTAGGCGCGAGAAAAAATCGTCAGCTGTGGAGCGCATATGTCGCATATTTGTCTCATTTTCCATATTTTTCATTCAGTTCATTGATTGCCTTAATCGTGAATATATCTGCTACCGCCTATTTAACTAAATTTCTTCTGTTTCCTTTCGTGAATTTAGAAAAGTTCAGTTTTTCTTGTGATTCACAATTTTACTGATTTCGATTGATTCGAATTACATTTAATTAAGAACATCCGTTTGTGCGAATTTCGTTTGAAAAAGACTGTTACCAGTGGCGTGGTTTTTACTCTGCCACAAGGATAAGTGTTCCTAATTTGACACCTTCAGCAACGGATTTTCACGTCAGCTCCATTCCATGTTCGTTTGTCGAGCTCGATCACTCTGTTCGTGGAAATAGGAGTAACCGACAAGATCTGGTTGACCGTTTTGCTGAAATAGGTAAGACAATATTTCAACTGATATTTTGGGTGCATTTGTCCTTTCATTTGTGTTGGGTTTCAATAACTATTTATAATTATATACTATCCATTAGCTCTCTTAACTTTTCATTCAGAAATTTGGTAAATTTTTCATTAAATAAAATTGAACCACACTTCAGTTGGTTAACTGAAACTCTACCCAACACGTTTTGGTCCTTCGGGCCGGATATTGAGCTCAATCTCAAGCTCATTTCCTTAAAATTTGAAAGTTTCAGTCAAAATTTCAAAAATCTTGTTTTTGAAGCTGCCATTTTATATTCAAATATACGACGATCAGCGCAATCTGGCAACATCGTTCCGCAGCTGACGGGTCGCATATACTCCATTCACTTTTATAAAGTAGCCCGGGAGGCCCTGGAATTCTGACACATTTCACCGCGTATATTTTGAAAATGTTAGGCTATAGTCATTCTTCTGTCAGATATGAACGCAAAGTTGCCGTTTCTACATGTAAATCGTAGAAATTACGTATTTAACAAAATGTTTATTTACTTTGGGAAAACAATGAACTTGAGGAAATATTATGTGAATTCAATAATTCCAAAGATCTGACGAATATTGAAAAACTTTTTTTCTCTGTTAATACTGGAAAAATTTCACGTGTACGAGTATAAACATGATTGGAAGATTCAGTTATGCTATTTTCTTGTACGGAAATCAAGAACCGAGTGTTGAAATTTTACTGAAAAATAATGGACAGAATAGTCCGTTACTTTGTGATAGTTTATCAATCCGACAGAAAAACTTTTAAAAGAACAGAACAGACGGACGTATGGAAATCCACACTTTTCAAAATTCTCAAGAAATAAGCCTACAGACGACAATTAAATACCTCTTTGCGCAACTTGAAATACTCCAGTATAAAAATGTAGTGGTACTACGAATCTTGTGTCACAGGATAAACCTTAAAAGAACTAACTCAATTCACAAAGTTGAAAAAGAGTAAATAGAAAGTAGACTTGGCAATGTCGCTTGATTTTCACGATTGCCAACCTGCATCCGTTTTAAGTAAAAGAACTTGATAAACCTAAACCATGGCCCACCAAGATACTTTATAAAAGTGAATGGAGTATACATCTGTTTCCATCACTCCTTGATTCATTTTTTGCTGTTTGTCTCTGTTTCTTATTGAACTTCTTCATAACAATGCCACCGAAGACAGATACAGGCAATAAAACATTGGATAAGTTGGTTAACAAACGGGCCAACATATTTTCTACCATCACCGGAATCTGGCACAAAGTAAAAGATTATGATGGTACAAAACTTTTCGAATTGCAAGCATACCGAGAGAAGATTTCTGGGTATGAGGTCAAATTTGAAGAAATACATGAGGAAATAATGGAGTTGAATTGCGAATTATTATCGGAAGATCGTATAGAGAGTATAGAGACGGCAAAGTCAGAGTTGGCGTTTGCTGAAGTGATTGCTCGCATAACTGGGCTGTTTCTGTCTTTGAAACGACAGGAAACTTTGTCGACGCCTGCATCGAGTTCGCAACAAAAACGCATTATCTAATTTAGTGCAGTGCAAAAATTGTGGTTTTCATCTACACAGGAAGTGTTGCGAAAGGAATAATGTCCAAATTGTCGACAGCGGTACGAAAGTTATGTGTTGTTTGAACTCCGTTGAGGTGACTGAAGTATTTTCCTCCGACAAATTCATCGAGATGAGGACTGAAATCAATGATCTCAAAATGCTCCTGATGGAAAAAGAAAGAATAATTGTGGATGAATCCATGATAATCAAGGATAAGGAGATATATATATATATATAATCTAATCCCCAATTATACCTTTCGGTGTTTGGGTCCCAAAATAACAAAATAATGTAAAATATTCAACATTCCATTAAAACTTAAACTCAATAAACTCCTTCCATTCTTTTCTGTTTGCCGCCAACGATCTAGCTTCTGTGATGTTTTTTCCTCTTCTTGTAATTTCCTTTGTAACCATATCGTCCCAATTTATTCTTGGTCTTCCTCTTTTTCTTCTCCCGTCCAATCTCGCCTCCCATATCTGTCTTGCAGGAATCTCTTTCTCCATTCTAATCAAGTGCCCCCACCATCCCATCTGTCTTCTTCCTACATAATCCTCCATCGACTCTATCTCCAAATCTCTTCTAACATCCTCGTTCTTCCACCTATCTAATCTTGTTATACCCTTAACACTCCTCAGATACTTCATTTCCATTGCTTGTAATTTGCTCCTGCTCCTTTGTGTAGTTACCCATGTTTCGCATCCGCAAGTTAAAACCGGTCTGAATATAGTTTTATATACTGTCATTTTTGTTCTATCCTTTATTTCCCTTTTCCTCAAAAATTTTCTGTTGATAGCATAAAATAACTTATTTCCCTTTTCTATTCTCTTTTCAATATCCCCTTCCTGACTACCACTGCTATCTATATCCACCCCCAAATATGTGAAATTATTGACCTTCTCAATGTGTTCATTGTCTATTGTAATCTGTACATCTTCATCCTCCTTCACTTCCGCGACCGCCATAATCTTAGTCTTTTTCTTATTTATTTCCATTCCATACTTTTTCAGAGTCTCGTCCCAAATATCCACATTTTCCTGTATTGCAATTTTCGATCCTGCCATCAAAACTATGTCATCCGCGAAAGCAAATATTGAAGCCCCCACCCTCCTCATCCTCCTATGTCCGACCATCAGAGCTTTCATTTTTTCCTTCGTTTCTTTTATGATCTCATCCAGAAAAATGATGAAAAGTGCCGGGCTCAAAACTCCACCCTGTCTTAGTCCTTCTTTAGTCTGGAAACATTCTGACCTCATATTCTTGTATATGACACTGTTCAGACTTTCTCTGTATACATTCTCTATGGATTGCACTAGTTGTTCTGTGATTCCTCTCTTCTTCAATATTTCCATCATTCTTTCTCTCTTTACTCTATCGAACGCCTTCACAAGGTCTATAAAAACGAAATATCCTTTTTTTCCATTTCTCTTCAATTTCTGTATGATCTGTTTTATCGAGAATACATGGTCTTGTACACTTTTGCCTTTCATGAATCCACTCTGAACGGGTTCTAAAGTATGCTCGATACACTTCCTGAGTCTCTTTTCTAAAATTCCTTCATACACTTTCAGGGCTGTACTCATTAGATTTATTCCTCTATAGTTGTTGCACTCCTTCTTATCACCATTCTTAAATATCGGTACAACCAATGCCATTTTCCAATCCTCTGGTATCTTCTTTGCAGACCATGCCTTCTGACAAATTTCTCTGAAAATTTCAATGCCCCTTTTTCCCATATTCTTCAACATTTCAGCCGTTATCTGATCTCTTCCAGATGCTTTTCCATTTTTAACTCTCTTCACTGCCTCATTCACCTCATCAATTTCTATCTGATCTTCCTCGTCGCCTTCACACAAATCATCCGTTCTTTCATCATGTAATCTTCTTCGATCCTTTTCAATTTCTTCTCCCCCCAGTAATTCCATGAAATGCTCCCTCCACCTACCCATTATTTCTTGATCTTCAGTCAATAATGTTCCTTTTCTGGACCGGACAGATGCATTTCCAATCTGCTTACCCTCTCTCATGTTCTTCAATACTCTATAAAATAACTTTTGATTGTCCCCTGCATTTCTTTCCATTCTCTCTCCAAACTCTCTCCAACTTCTCATTTTTTCCTTCCTCACAGCCTTCTTCACAAGTTCCCTTTTTTCTTTATATTTCTGGTAGTTATCTGGTGTTCTATCCTGTAAGTATTTATGCCAACTTCCTTTCTTTTCTCTTATGTGATTCTTCACTCTTGTATTCCACCATGATGTACACTTTTTATTCCCATTGATTTTTACGCTACCACATACTTCCTTGGCTGATTCTAGTAGGGCTGTTTTGAATTTGTTCCATAACTCTTCAACACTTATTTCCGTGTCCAACTCTATTCCATTCAGTTTTTGGGTCACTATATCCTTGTATTCTTTTGCCATGTTTTCATTCCTTAGTTTGTAGCTTCTTATTTTCTCATATCTTTCATTCCGTTGTACATTTCCAGGTTTTTTATCATTTTCATTTCCTCTTATGTTTGCGATCAACAAAAAGTGATCGCTACCAATATCCGCTCCTCTATATACTCTTACATCTTCAATTTCCCCTCTGTTGCCTTTTTCTACTAATATATAGTCTATAATCGATTTCTCATTCAACCCGTGTCCCTGTCTGGTAAACTTATGTTTATCTTTATGTTCAAAAAAGGTGTTTGTTACTATCATATCATTCACTCTACAATAATCTAAAAGCCTTGTTCCATTGTTGTTTCTCTTTGCCTCTCCATACCTTCCAACTATATCATTCTTCGCTCCACCCATTCCAACTCTCCCATTGAAGTCTCCACAAACCATGATTTTTCCTCTACATTTTTCGGTTGCTAATTGTAGTTCATCCCAAAATTCGTCCTTCTCCCTCTTATTTGCATCTTCATTAGGACCATACACTACAATTATAGACATATTTGTTTTTCCCCTTTTCACATATAAAATCAGTATCCTCTCTGTGACAGCTTCCCATTTATCAACAGCATTACTTAACCTTTTGTTTATTAAACATGCAACACCTGCTGCCCCATGGTTTTCTTTTTCGACTCCTTTATATACCAGTAAATGTCCATTTCTCGTAAATTGTTGCCCCTCACCTTTTCTCTTAGTTTCCGTCAGCGCCAGTATATCTATATCATATTTTTCAAATTCGACTTCCAAATCTACTTCCTTACCATTCAAACCTCTCACATTCCATGTACCCAACTTCCAATACTCCTGTTTTTGTTTCTCTGCCATCCTTTTACTCTTATCCTTAGTCTGCCGTGTCTTCGCCGTGTGGGTCCTACAGTCAGTTTTTACTTCTATAAGTTTTTTGACGACCTCTTTTTTGGGTCCATCTCTACCATACCCTGCTCATACTGGTCCCAAAAATATACTTTCCCATCAATTTTAATCCGTTGATATCCAACTCTAACAGTCTTTCCTTTGTCTTTTTCTTGTTTACTGATTTCTATTATCTGTCCCTGTATCTTTCTCTCCTTTTCGGTCAGATCATTTTCTATGATTGCAGGTTGCCCCTTCAACTTATTTTTGTTCTTCATTATGCTCTGCTTTTGATTCCAGTCCTGAACCTCTGCCAATACCATCTCATTTTTTTTTCCTTTGTTTATCTTGAATGCCCTTGTAATCTCCACATTTGCTCCCAATTTTTCTGCAACAAACTTCTTGATCTCTTCTTCTTCTCTTCCATCAGGTACATTTAAGTTTTTCACAATTATGTTGTTCTTTCTTTTCCTTCTATCTTCATTTTCAGCTATATCTTCGAGTTTTTTAATTCTGTCCTCCAAAATTTTCTTCTCCCTCTGCCACTGTTTCTCTTTTTCCTTCATTTCCTCCCTCACACTATTTATCTCAGTCTTCAATTCATCAGTATTCTTTCTCATTTCCACCTTTAATTGTTCCATCATCTTTACGAACATTGCTTCTATGCCCTCCATATTCACACTCTCTTCCCTTTCACGTTGTTTATAACTAGGTGATCTAAGTATCTTTTTACTATCTCCAAACACTTCTTCGTATTCCTCACTCCTATTTCTTTTCTTCTCTACTCCGCTCATTAGTGATCTTCAGTTACAGCTTGCGTGTTCTTATTCCAATAACCACCGTGCGTCGGAAGATCGGTTTTGCCAGTTCCTTACTCAATTCAGGCACCAGCCCGCATCAACCGCTGGCTCGTCAGTTACAGAATGCCTTCCTGATTTGTTATTGTTATTATAACCACTGATATATTTACTAAGATCTTGAATACGTGTTTCTCGCAATTTCCAGCAAAGATAAGCCCTTAAAACTGTGAAACCTCACCTTATTCAGCTGTTTTCACTCCTTATATAATTTAAATCCCACTTTTTCCACAATTTCTCACTAATTTTTTCGCTGTCTGACACGGTCGTGTTTACCGATTGCGCATCCGACAAAATAAGGATAAGGAGATGATAATATCAATGTTGAATCAGCAGTTAGAAGGTTATACGAATTCTTTTTCTGTAAAAAATGTCAACAGTATAAGGAAAACTATGGATATTGTTTCCGCACGGCGTAATTCCGGTGTACCTGAACTAATTTCCCGTCAAGGGAATGAAAATGAAAATGAAACATCTGTATGTGAAAGCCGACTGACACAATCTGTAAATATGAAAGATGACATCTGTCTGGCGTCTGATAGTTCAATTCAGGTGGACAAGGTAGATCAAAACAAAACTAATAATAATATTGATGGTCAACAATCACAGTGGAGAACTGTCAAAAACAAAAACAAAAGGCGAAATAGTTCCAAAAGTGGTCTTTAACAGGCTCTAATGAAGGTGGAATTGTCAGGGCATCTCATAAGCAGGTACATTTATTTGTGTCGAGAATTGATCCTTCTACATCTTTGGATGAGTTCACGGAAATGGTAAAAACTAATTTTATTGAAGCGACCTGTGAAAAATTGATTTCGAAGTTTCCCGAAAAATACTCCTCGTTTGTGGTATCAATCAATGAATCTAGTTTCCCCAAGGCCAATAATTCAGAGTTATGGCCTAATGGCGCAGTAGTGTCAAATTTTTTTCGCAGGGCCCGTGTGATCAGCCCGTTGTAATAGAGAGAGGGTCCAGACCCAGAGAGAGTGATTTTAATGTGCTTCATTTGAATATTCAGGGGCTAGGTGATAAGCTCAATCTTTTGGAGGATTTTTTGGACGAGGTGAAGCCCTTGGATGTTGTTTGCATATGTGAACACTTCGTGGCGGCCGAGTCCTGTGGTGGAGGGTGGACCTTCGCTTCAGTTTTTGGTAGATCAAGATTTAAGCATGGTGGTGTTGCTATTTTATGTAAAACTGATTCTTTTCGCGTGTGCACTAGTATTTGTTGTTTATCTGTTGAAATGCATTGTGAAATTGTTGCTGTATATTTCTCAAAACAGTCTATAACTGTTATATCTTTATATAGATCACCGAATGGTGACTTTGACATATTTTTAAATATTTTAGATTCTGTTCTTAAAAAAGTTAATTTAGGAGATAAGTTTGTTATTTGTGGTGACTTCAATGTTAATTTTAATGTTTCAGGAGGGGATTCGGGTGCACTCTGTGACTTATTTCTTTCCTTTGGTTTTCAGAGAACCATATTTGAAGCAACGAGAGGATTGAATTGTATCGACAATATATTCATAAATTTTGTTCCATCAGGGCAGAGTACTGAGGTACATAATGTGTGTTTTTCTGATCATAGGGCACAGAAGCTTTGTTTTGGCGTGGATGGTGGATCCTTGGAGGATATTGGTCGCATGTTCAGACCTCATACTGTAAGAGGGTACAATTTGCTGTTCGAGAGGTTGGAGAAGTGTGACTGGGGTTTCGCTGGTGATGAGAGTGTGAGTGTGAATGAGGTATTTCGGGGTTTTCAGGATGTATTTGTTGAGGCTTACGAGCTTTCTTTTCCTGTGAAAAAAATAAGAACTTCAAAGATTGATGTTGGCATTGATAAGAATTGGTTTACAGGGCAGCTGGCGGTAATGCGTGAGAGACTTCATCTGATTGTGGACCTCTATAACAAGTATGGAACTGAAGTTCTCAGGGTGAAACGCAACATTCTCAGGAAGGAATATAAGAAAGCACTACGGGATGCCAAAATTGGTAGTAATGATGCTATGATAGTTAATTCGGATAATAGGGCAAAGACAATGTGGAAAATGATCAATAGCAGAAGAAATTTGCCCAAATCCCACACGGATATTCCGGTGGAGGCACAGGAATTCAGCGAATATTTCAGTTCTATGGCGCACAGAATTGTAGAAAGTATAGACGCACGGGATGCTGACTTTAACAGCTTATTTGTGAAGAATGTGGATGGGTCTTTGAAGTTTTCGTTCAATGAGGTTTCTTTTATCGAGGTGAGAAATGTAATAAATGCTATGAAATCGTCCTCATCTAGAGATTTTTACGGTCTATCCATGAGTTTGATAAAGAAAAATGTGAATAACATCATTTATCCTTTGACTAAACTGATTAACAGATGTATAAGAGAAGGTGTGTTTCCTGATTGCTTGAAGGTGTCTAAGGTGATTCCTCTTTTCAAGAGAGGAAATAGATCAGTTCCGGGCAATTACAGACCAATATCGCTGGTTCCTGTCTTTTCTAAGATCTTGGAGAAGGTTCTGGCCATTCAGGTGTTGGATTATTTTGAAAGCAATAACTTGTTTTCTTCTCGTCAGTTTGGATACAGGAAGGGGAGGTCCACTTTCGATGCTATTCTCGAATTGTACGGTTTTATTGTGGCGGGTTTGGAGGAGGGAAAATGTTCTCTTTCTATGTTTCTGGATTTAACCAAGGCGTTCGACTGTGTGCCATTTGCGGGTCTTCTCGAGAAGCTGAGACGTTACGGATTCAGTGACGAGAGTTTTTATTTGATTGAATCATTTTTGACTAATAGATACCAGGTAGTGTATGTTAATGATGTATGGTCTAGTAGGAAAATGTTGAGAATTGGTGTACCTCAAGGCTCAATTTTAGGGCCTCTACTCTTTTTAATTTATGTCAATGACTTCACTGATTTTATGTCGTGGACATCCAACGTTGTTTTTGTTGATGACACTACTGTTTCCGTTGAATGTAATGATCCAGCTGATGTTGAGGAACTGTTTGGTGGCATGCTCGCGGATGCATTGAAGTGGTTCAGTGGAAATGGTCTCGCACCGAATGTGGACAAGACGGAGAAGATGGTGTTTTCTATGACGGGGTCGGAGCGCAGTAGGGTAAAGTTTTTGGGTGTTTGGTTGGATACGAGACTCACGTGGTCTGACCATGCGGACTCTCTTTGTTCGAAGCTGGCGAGCAATATTTTTGTTTTGCGTAGTTTGTCGTCATCTGTGTCGAGAGGCGTGCTCAGAACAGCTTATTTTGCTTTGTGTGAAGCCCACCTGAGATATGGCCTTCTTTTTTGGGGATGTTGTAGTCGGTTTGAGGATATATTCAGGCTGCAGAGAAGAGCGGTTCGCGTTGTTGGTGGTCTGACATATAGGGAATGTTGCAGGAGCTCTTTCAGGGAACTTGGTATTCTTACTCTTCCGGCACTGTTCATTTACGAGTTGTTATCTTATGCTCATGAAAGATTTCCTTCCTGGAGGATGAACAGTGATATCCATGATCACGATACAAGAAACAAGATGTCATTTAGGGTTCCTTTTGCGAGATTGAAGAAGTCGCAGGGTGCACCTGATTTTCTAGCACCAAAATATTTTAATTATTTACCTTTAAATCTGAGGGTGCTACCTCCAAAGGTATTTAGGAAACAACTGAGAAAGTTTTTATGTGATGTTGTTTTATATGAGATGAATGATTTCTTTTCGTTAGATTTTGGACCTCTTTCATAGAAATATGTGATTTATTGGACGAATGTAAATACTGAACTGTATGGGAACATGAATAAATTTACTTTACTTTACTTTTACTCAAGCTTCCAGTTCAAACCATGAAACTATTTTGCTGCCAAAAATTAATATTCGCCCCTTTTCTGGCGAAAGCGCTGAGTTGCCTGAGTTTTTCCAGCTATTTAATTCTTCGGTCCATGAAAACAATAGTTTGACACTCATACAAAAGTTTCAACTGTTGAAATCTTATTTAAGAAACGATGCTCTTGCGGTCATATCGGGGTTACAATTGTCAATTGAAAATTATGAGTTGGCCTATCAAACTTTAAAATCGCGCTTTCAGAATCCTCGTATGTTGGCTGCAATGTATTTGAACGAAATTCTTAATTTCAAAGCTTCGAATAATAATTCGGTCTCGCATTTGAAAGAATTTTTAAACTGTCACCAAAATTCTGTCAATGCAATGAAAGCGCTAAATATAAAGGACTTATCAGATTTCCTTCTGTTTTCCATAACATTGCGTAATGTTGACCCTTACACGAGAACAGCGTTTGAGGGTCAATTAAAATCATCCGAGATTCCCGCATATAGCACCTTGATTGAGTTCGTAACGCAACAGCTAACGGCTCAGGAATTTTGCGAACAAAGTTCTTCCAGATCTGCATCCAAATCAACCCCATTCAATTCATCACATTCAAATAAAAATAAAACAACAAATGTTAATCGCAAATTCTGCATCCACCTCTTAAAGCTCCAATGATTCACGTAGCTTCCCGAATTCAAGAAAGTTTCGTTGTCCGAAATGTTCTGATTCGCATCCCTTATTCGCCTGTGCCTCCTATATGAATTTGTCAAGACAAGACAAATTCGAATTTTTGAAAAATTCCAAGCGCTGTTTCAACTGCCTTGGTCTACACAATTCCAAAGATTGCGCTTCCAAAAATTCGTGTCGATTGTGTAAATCAAATCGTCATCACACCAGTCTCCATCCCGATAACGAATCTTCATCCAGTAATGGATCTGCCAATCAGTCCAATTTACCATCTCGTACTCTGGGTAAAACTAATCATGTTGAAAATCAGCCTTCAACTTCTCATTCCCTTCCTCCAAATGATGTTATTAAGTCATATCACATCAATAGGAAATCGGTCTCCGTTAATCAAGTACTTCTTGGCACTGTTCAAGCGAGAATAGAATCCGCTGACGGTTCAATGATATCTGTAAGAGCAGTTTCAGACCCTGGATCCCAGATTTCAGCCATTAGTCAACCCCTAGTCGAAAGATTAGGTTAATTTGAGAATTGATCCTGTCAATGTGTCTATTTCTGGCATTGGTCAATCAAATGCAAGACCGTTAGGTTTAGTGGAATGCCGGCTGTATCCTAGAAAGGGATCAGAATTCTTGGTGGATGCCAGTGCATTACCGGAAATTACAAACGAGATTCCTTCTGCACCCTTGTCTCAAGACATATTCAGGCATTTTCAGTATTTAAATTTGACTGATGAGTCAATTTCACCGTTCTCAACCGGTAGATGTACTCTTGGGCGCTGATACGTATTCGCTGGTTTTCAATCGCGATGGTCGAATTTCGTCTTCTGGATTTCCTACAGCCGTTAACACATTTTTCGGTTGGACTATCATTTTGAGAAATCTAAAGCATTCGGATTGAAGGGAAATAGCCAAAAGCTCTGAAACCGTGTTCTAGGGTTTCTGGCTTGACATCTTGGGTTACAACTTTATCTAATAATGGTGCAAATGTCGTTTTATTTGAAACTTGTCCTGGTTTTTCTTCATAAAATTCTCTCACAGCTTTCTTCCAACCCATCTTTATGGGCCTAAAAACTGCTACGTCGCATGGCTGCAGTATCCTTGTCGCATTTGGATACAACGCAATCACTTCAATATTTAATTCTGTGCAGAGTAGACTGAGTTCATAAGTTAAATGGGACTTATGTCCATCAAGAAATAATGCAACAGGGAACTCCACATTTCTCTCAATCAAATGCGGATGGAATATATTTTTTATGTAGTCATAAATTGTTTCGGAGGTCATCCAACCATTATCCGATCGGCCAATTCCCCAAGTGGGATTAACTGTGATAGCAATTTGTTCAGGAATTCTTTTATATGGATATATAATCATTGGTGGGCATGTCATTCCAGTGGCAGAAAAACTAAACATCACGGTGATGCTTTCATTCTGGGATCCTTCATCAATAGCGTAAACGTTTTTGACGCCTTTTCCAGCGAAAACTTTACCAGTGTTTGGGCAAATTTGAAAACCCGTCTCATCTCCATTGAAGATTCGAGAAGGATCCTGCAAATCCATATTTTTAGACTCCAAATAGTGTTTTATCTCACTGAACCACTTTCTAATATCTATTTCCGAAACACAAGCACTTGCTGAACTTACTGCTTCGCTGGTCCTCTGAAAAATTGTGGGATGTCTTTTAAGGAAGGCCTAAGTAAAATTAAAGAATTATAACCAAAAAGAAACGAAGGAATCATTTAATATCACCTTGAACCAGCAATCTCCGCCTGTGATTTTGAATGGGTTGGGACGTGGATTCTCTATTAAAAAATGCTGAACACTATTTAAAATATCGTCTTTTTTCTTGGAAATCCCCGTATTGCAAGTTCCTCGATCCACCTTGAAGAAAATATGTTCAATTTGAAAACATGTCAATAATGAAATTGTTAATCATCATACGTTACTAGCTTCAATTCCTCTCTCAATGTCAATATGGGTGATGGACCGCAAGTGTCTTTATGTCCAGGATTCTTCAATTTAAACTCCAGTGTTGATTTTGGCACTCCATATTTTTTGCGGCTGCTCTTAATGATATATTATTGTTTTTAAAGTCATTTATAGCCGAGCTCATGGAGTCGGCATCATATGGGTTCTTTCTTGGCATTGTTTATAACTGAATACAATAGTTGAAATGGAAGTTTCAGTTATTGGACACATTATTATTCATTTAATGGACACGTGTCCAATAACTAGTTGAACTAGCAATATTCCAGGAAATTTCATATTTGTAGAATCAGCGTAAAAAGGCGGTACAGCTGTTGCATAAACTTGAAGAAAAATGCAGCGATCAATTATTGGACAGGTGTCCAACAACCAAAATTAATGAATTTTTTGTTTCGGTTATTGGACACCCACAAAAATTAACCTAACTCCACTTACCGCGCTATACAAGTGGTAAAGAACTTACCTTTCTTCACCATAAATTACATGTAGACTCTTAAATCCCCAAAATTTCCTTCAGCGGAACGAATGAGCACAATAATGATGTACGAATTTCCTTAACAAATATTGAATTATTAACAGCGCAAATCACACATCGGGAAATCTCAGAGTGCCCCAACAAAACAGAAATGCTACACGCATCGCGGCCAAGAGCAAAGACATAAACATAGATTGGTGCCATCTAGGGAGCAGAGGATGAACTAAAAGGTTGAGTATAGGAATCTTATTTTTTATCATTATAGTCCAACTGTCCAATAACTACCACATGTCCAATAACTGGTAAGTTTACCCTAGATCTCCAAATCATGCCAGTGATCGAATCACCGTTTAAAATCACTGGTACTGACAAAGAGAAGTCACGTTTATCACTGTGATTTGAAAATCACGATATCGCTCGTTACAGACACATACACAGGGGAATTGCGGTGGACATCAGGTGTCCTTGAGCTTGTCATCAGACCTTGAGGTCAGAGTTGGGAATTTCGAAAGAGATCACCACAGAATTGAAAGTGTTTGATATAAGCTAGATAGACGGAAACTAATATCGGTTTCTGAATGACAAAATTAATGGTGGAAACCGCATATCGATATCAATTCTTGTTTCAAAGTTAATGTAACTTTTTCCTGTCAGAAATTTTTGCTTTCATTGAAAACATTCCTGCTAAACACGTCGTAGACTTCTAAAACTGTATATTACTGACCTCAATTTTTTTTCACTACTTTCTTGATATGACTGTTTCATCTCATGTGCTCATAAAACTCAAATACCAGGTATGTAAAGGATTCTATATTGTGAATCCTAATATTTCTATAATATCATATTTAGGATCATGGACGATTTCTTTCAAACCTTCTGTCAATTTTTTGACAGCTTTCAAGTTCTTTCCATTGCATTCTTGAATGCGAATCTACATTTAAGATGAATCAATTCACAAAATGGATTTACTAACAACATGGATCTACTTACAAGATAAATGAATGAGAGCTTAAAAACACCCGACTTCTCGTCAGTACTTTATTCAACTGTAGATTCCTCGCATAAAAAAAAACTCTTCATAACATCTTTGAAAATTCGGTTGGGAAATGCAGGGTGCTTATATTCCATGAAAAAATACTCTTCTTCGTTATCGTCTTGTCGAATAAACTGAATTTTGGTGAAGAGATTACTTCAGTTATGGTGCATTTTCTTCAATAAACACTTTCTTCTTGTATCAGAGTTGAAACCTGACGGACTATAAAATCCATAAAAAATTGAAACAATACTATAAGATGACGTTGAACATTTTTAATATGAAAGCATTCCATAGAAAATGCACAGTTTTGGGATTAATCCTCATTTTATCGGACACGATCACTTGAAAAGTTTTCAATTTATCAATTGGAGTTTGTACTTGTATTCATAATATCAGTTTTATTACTCAATTATTAAGGAATACCGATGATGTTAATATTATAACCATTTCCACATTCACTTCCACATTTATATAAATACTATTTATCACAGTGATCCCTTCATCTGCAATTAATAGACTACTACAACTCGTTCTTTCGAATTTGCGATATAAATCCAAAGGTTAATACACCGACCCATTTATTACACCAATATTATTTCGAAATATTTTTAACTTATGTTATAACAGTTATAACTTATGTTATTGAAACCAATTGTAATAACACGTATTATGTACTGTCTTGTTTCGCGTAGTAATGACATTTGACAATCGGCTTAACTTATTATTATTGGTAACTGTGTCCAGGACGGTAGTACCTATATATTCCATACAGGGTGTTTCCTTGGAGTGAACCTTGGAGGACGAGTTAGTATGACTCATTCGCTGTCGTTTGGGTCATATTTATTGATATCCAAAAATCAACAGTTTACGAGATATTTGAGTTCTTGTGGTTTTTAATCAATTTTTTCTACTTCTACGACCAAATTCGATTATAATTTTAGATTATAGCCATCAGAGAAGAATATGATATGTGAGAAAAAAGCAAAACTTTCCTGTATTAGACGTTGAAAAAAAACACAAATTCGGGAGAGAATAGACGTTGCCGCGAGAAGATTCAGAGTAAATTTCAGGCGGATAGTAACAAACTGAACAAATTAGACACGTGCTTGTACCCGGAATGGTGGAGGTCATTTTCTACTGAAATTTTGTATTCAATGGCAGTAGACAAATATTTAATTTGATACTTTTCATTCCTTGCTTCTATTCCCTTTCGAATCAAAATTCTGGCGAAACGAAACTAGTTATTGCATTGAAACGAAAACTTTTTAGGAAATAAAAAGGTACTTGGCAAGTTTTCAATAGTATATTATTCGATGAGCACATAATAATAGTAATTATGTGCGAATAGAATACTATACTTTGTCCACGACTTCCTCGGTAAAATTCGATTTAATCTGCATTTTCAACAACGAGAATAGTTATCAAAAGCGTTGACATAACATTTTCTGTGTTCGCACTGAATAATGCAAAATCTCGATAAACGTCAAAAAGTTCAGTTGACATCGATTCATTTCCATACTTTCGCTCTGATGAAAATGAATTACAAATGTATGCAAGCTAGTGTTTCACCTTCATCACAAGATATTTTTGATCGCATGCTTCAGGAATAAAACTCTAGCTTTCTTCCTTCTGATTTCCTTTTCAAAAGTGAACGCAGTTTTTCATAATTTCCAATATCGTTGCCTTCATTTATGTTGAGAGTATTCTTGAGCATGGAATAATGGCCCCATAGGGTTGTTTGTTTATATAAGTAGCTGATATTTTCGAAAAATAAGCCAGTAAAACTGACTCCGAAAATGAGTGGATTTTATTAGCTGCTCCCAGTCCATGAAATTATTAAACGCTTTTAGGCTGAGATTCCTTGATTTTTCCGGCAATATATGTAATGCAGTATTTCTTGCAGCCTGTCTTGTTTCTGGTGGAGTACACAACATTTCTTCATGACTCTGTAATGCAGGTATCTTCGAGATATTTATGGGAGGCTCAATGAAAACAGACGGTTTGAATATTTTTCAGCTTGTCAAACTGAATGGGAATCATAGAAGAAAACATTAAGTGGTTTTTTTTCCTCTTAATTGTCATTGCGCTGATGGCTTGGTGGTTGGCAGTCATTTTTCCGTCGTGGAAAAAGGGCGTCTCGGGTTCGAATCCTGACGAATTAAAAATTTTCAGAAGTGCAATTCAGCAGTGATTAATGAATCATTATTCACTGCCATTATTCACCGGTGAATGATGACTATCATTAAGTTTCTCAAAGATCATTCGAATTGTAAGGATTATAGGGAAGTCGTGGACAAAATAATTTATTCATGCATAATAGTATATTGTTCAATGAGCGGTAATATAAGTCATAACACACACAGATGAATTTTGCAGCCCGAGCCGTCAGGCGAGGGGTGTAATTCATCAAGTGTGTTATGACCATTCCCGCTAATTGAATGCTATACTTTATCTTCGACTTCTTCAGTAAAATTCGAATCAATCTGCATTTTCAAAATTGACAACCGTTGTCAAAATCGATTTCTGTGATCGAATCGATATCGAATCCCGAAAACGTCAAAACTTCACGTTTTCCAAATGGAATTTTTGGATATTCAGACCTAAGAAAATGTAGAAATGGATGGCGAGAACTGACCCAATTTTTTTATTAATTTCGTAAGCAGTTTTCCTATTTGTATTAGAGTGAGTTTTAGGCGTGAGTTATTATTACCTTACACTATTGGTTTATAGTGAGTATTACAGATCAAAATCAGTTGAATAATGGATAGGTATATTATTCTATGGGAGTAGATTAATTATTATTACACCATAGTTTTGCTTTTTTCATACATATCACAAAATTTTCTGAGTAAAAAGTTTCAAAAACTAAATCAATCTTTGTCAACGTAAAAAAAAACTTTTCATTACACCGCTCTGAAAACCCTATCAAAACATGTCGATTCAGGGCACCGAAAGTGACCCTTTTCCGTGCGGCCGCACCGTAAAACGTTTTCGGTGCGCTGAGACATAGATGCATCTATGCTGAGACACAGAGCAACGATTGCGTGATGACAGTAGACGTCAGTGTTTCGAATAATTATTGTTTTATAATATCGAAATGCTTTCTTTCGAAGAACAAATATCGTTGGATTGTTTTCAGAGAGGTGTAATGAAAAATATCGTTCATTACACGTCCAGAAAGGCTTTTTCCGTGCTTGCACGAATTCTTCGCGTGCGCACGGAAAAAGCTTACTTTCTGGACTAGTAATGAAATATACTATTCTTTACCACGAAATACAGCTCAAACGACAGAAAATAATTGATACTAACATCTCCCTCAAGATTCAAGTCTAATTTGGACACTAGGTGTTGTCTATGATTGGAAAAATGACGTGAAATATTCATAGAATTTCTATCTCTCGTCAATCAGAATCTGACTTCATCGGGCTATCCTGTGAGTCATTGAAGGCCTTCAATTATCACACTCTTCATTGTATTAACCTGAGCTTTTGACCCATGTGTCAAACTTCTTCAGAGATAATAATAACACAATCATGGGATACCTCTAAGAAATTATTGACATCCCCAATTTTGAGCTCAACTCAATAGGAGCTCCTTACCATTCATGCAGAAAATTATAAAAACAGTCACCATCAGATGATCCAGCTTAAACATATATTTGAATTCATGTGGAAAAATTTCCTCCATTTTGAGTAACTTTTTTAGCATCTAGAAAAATGTATTATTATGTATTACCTAAATATCCCAGCATAGTTCAGCTCTCGGAGGTAATTCTTCCTCATCTGTCACTCAAGCTCCTTCCATTTCAGTATTTTTTAGTTGAAATTTGATTACCACAATATGTTTGTATTTGGAAATCGTCTTCAGATAATCGTAATTTTCATTCAGATATTTCAATAGTGCTAGTGACTATGTGACCTAGTGTTTCGCCCACAAAGGTGATAGGCATCTTTAGACGGACCTAACGATTGATGAGCAAGTTTTGCGTATTGGAGAAGCTCACCGTATGTTATGAAGCATTGAAGCCCAAAGGAAAGGCATCGATTGAAAACATCAGGCCGAAATCCATGAATGGGCGGATGTATATTAACCATCTATCTAATAATTCCTATATGGGGAATGAGCCAATCAACTGAAGCTGGGCTTTGGTAACCATCCAGATCTGCGCTTGTGCGGCAATATTGAGAATAAAAATATTTTTTTAGTTCTATCTCTCTCTGATACATCGTATTATGTCGTGAAACGTATGTCATTCTTAACTTAGTGTGAATAGTTTCGTGCATAACCTCACAATTTCATGTGAAATAATTCAATCGCTTTACTCCGTTTTCTTCGAGTCCTAAATATCATTGTTGACTCCTATTCATATTCTAAAATTGAACTGAAAGTATTTAAGTGACATATTTTCATTCTCGATATCTATTTTCTTGTTGTCTTTCAGAATAAACATAACCTCTACATTTCTCGCAATTTTGGAATTTCCAGTTGACGCAAGAGTGCAACTCAATCGTTGTTACCAAAGATTTGGCTTCAGTTTTTGTGAAAAGCAGGGGCAGGTATAATCCATATTGATGTTATTAGATATACATCAACTTCTTTCCCTTAAAACTGACGCAGGTTGTTCTGTCACTTAAAACTGACGCAGGTTGGCACTCAAGCGACATTGCCAAGTTTACTTTCTATTTACTCTTTTTTAACTTTGTAAATGGAGTTAATTCTTCTAAGGTTTAACTGTGACGCAGGTTTAGTAGAACTACTACATTTTTATACTGGAGTATTTCAAGTTGTGCAAAAAGTATTTAAATGTCTTCTGTAGATTTTTCTTGAGAATTTTGAAAAGTGGGGAACTCCATAGATCCGTCTGTCCGTTCGTTTTCCTGAGTTTTTCGAGTACTTACATTCATTTTCCGAATGAACTATCAGAAGGTAACGGACTATTCTGTCCATTATTTTTCAGTGAAATTTCAACAATCGATTCTTGATTTCCGTACAAGAAGAAAGAATAGCATAACTGAATCTTCTCACCATGTTCATATACGTGAAATATTTTCAGTATAAACAGAGAAAAAGATTTTTCAGCATTCGCCAGGTCTATGGAATTATTAAATTCACATAGTATTTTCTCAAATTCATTATTTTCTCAAAGAAAATGAACATTTTGATGAATACGTAATTACTACGATTTTAATGCAGAAACGACAACGCTGCGAGCGTATCTGACAGAGGAATTACAATAACCTAACATTTTCAAAATACACGCGGTGAAATGTGTCAGAATTCCAAGGCAAAGCGCGATACTTTATAAAAGTGAATGGAGTACATATATGTACAGAGTGTAACAGCCAAATGGAATAAAATCTGAAAACACTTAATATTTCCGAAAAAGTTGAAAATAGGTATATTACATTGTACATGAATTATGTCTAGAATTTCCTGAAGAATCCAAAAAATAAATAATATACAGGGGGTTGCATTTGAAATACGAAAGTTGGTATCGGCCACTGTCGCATGGAACATCCTATATAATTTTATTTTCTTGAAAAATATGCGCATTCAAAATTACAAATCGACGTGTCCGAGCGTTTTTCCCAACACGCCCTCATTTATTCGTTATCGAATTTATTCCATTTGGCTGTTACACTCTGTATGTAAGCCTGAATATCTAACAGATGAGTTGAAACACTTGCGACAAGCATTAATTTCCAATGGATCGATGCGAAAAATGAAGAAAAATACTCTCTCCGAAGTCATTTCCAAGGCATTCACACCACATCGGTTATCGACAAAATTGGCCAACTTCTAAAAGGACATAACTTCAAAACAGTCTATAAACTTACACAAAAACTGGTACATGTTCAAAGCGGTGCCAAATACCTAACTGATCCACTCACTCAAGCTGATTTTTATAAACTTCCTTGCGATTGCTGGAATGTTTACATGGGCACTACTAAAAGGAACATTCATACACAGATCAAAGAACATGATGTTGTCGACTGTATCAAACAGAGTCTGCACTCGCGAAACATGCTTTGATGGCTGGACTTTGAATTATATTCGATCAAACAGGGATCATTGCCAATATTATTATCCTAGGATGAATATGGTGAAGATCAAAATCCAAAAATAACACAAACAGGAGAGGGGGGACTTCCATTGTTCATAGTGCATGGTTGCCATCGATCTGCAATGCTGAAACCAAACGTGCTAGAAGCGGGGGGATGATCCGATCAGCCATGCCGGCGTTGGGGTTGTGGAAATGAATACAGAGATATATCCAGTTATTCCAGTTACATCACCAATTTGGGGCAGTCAATCGTCGGGTTATAAACTTTCACCGAGATACCTACCGTAGTTGTATGCCCAACGTTAGGTGTAATTACTATTGGACCATGGCAGAAAAGTACGATATATTTTAATTTTGAAGTTGAATCTGGTCCTGAAATCCATAAATATTTGATAAAAATTTCCACTTTTTACAACCAATATTTCTTCACGAAATAGTTATTTTCCTAACAAGTGCGGAAAGAGATATTTTCCCGCACGAAACTGCCGTTTCAAGCAGTTGAGTGCGGGAAAGACACCTTCCGCACGTGTTAGGAACAATATTTTTTTAAATTTTGACATATAAGGTGACACCTCTCAAAACTCATCGACGTTTTGAAACGTCTTACTTTTCGCAACTGGTTACGAAAAGTAAAATATTTCGCAACTGTTGATGTAAGTAAATTTCGACATTAATTGTGAAAAATACAGAATCATTGTAAGACTAAACTACTTGAAATATGTACCTTTTTACCTATATGTTTTTAAATTTGAAGAACTATAAAATATGAAGATCAATAAGTTTATTAGTTCGGTAACTTTGACATGTGAATGGAAAAAATTATTTATAAATATCAATAACACAATTTGAGCCATTGAGTGATATTGACCCCAGCTGGCAACGTAGTTTTCTGTGTAGCATTAATTTGCTTATTTTCCATGTAATTTTCTGCTAGGATGTTTGTCGCTATCTTCTGTTTATTAATAACGGAATTCTCCACGTATCCTTCAGCAACCGTAGTAGATTTCCATCTTCCATGGTGTTTGATTCTCAGCAAATCAGCTCCAGAATCCGCAAGGGGAGTGGTCGATGACCGCATAAAACAGTGACCAGTATATAAACAAGGATTTGGTCTATTTAAAAACTGGGCGATCATTTGCGGCAAAATGTGTTAATACCTACAGGTTGCATTCCACATCCCCCATTCAAATATTTGACAAAAATCTGTCATGCTTAACATTTGATGACCTTTGGATAACATATTTCTTTACCATTTCGATGCAATTTATACCGTCAAAAGCTCCAGCGGCAATAACAAATTCTCGACATACTTTCGTCTTCGTGTTGGGAATGGTAACTTTAGCAAATTCTTCTTCTAAGCATCTAAGCGAAGAAAAGTTGGCAAGCTCCGGCAACTCCAACGATCAATGCTAATTCATTAAATGTTTCTCATCAGAAGCTTCTTTCAGAAAATGGCAATGACTTTTCAGGCTGGTCACCTTTGGAATGTCGTTTCAAAAATGCCAGTAAATTTGTATACTTCTCGATGTCAATATTTCTTTTCAAGCTCAATTCGGTTCTCAACATCGAATATAAGCTCCACAAGGTTGAATTCTTCATTCCCATTTTTTTTTAAAATACGCAAGCAATACTTTTTCGTTCAACACAATTTTTGTGTTCACACCTTAAACTTATAGACCCAGCACTTTTTGTATGTAAAGTGGCGACCCGTCAAATTTTCTGAATGTTTGGTATGTTGTTGTATCAGACTCAGTGACCAAAATTGTCAATATATCTAATAATTCCTATATGGGGAATGAGCCAATCAAAACTGAAGCTGGGCTTTGGTAACAATCCAGATCTGCGCTTGTGCGGCAATATTGAGAATAAAAATACTTTTTTAATTCTATCTCGCTTTGACACATCGTGAAACGTATGTCATTCCTAACTTCATGTATAGATGCATAGAACACCTGGTGTAACGACTCCCTACTAAAAATCGTGACCAAAATTTGTAGATCAAAACGGCATCCTAGATTTCAGATTTTGGACTAGTTCCGGAATAAATCCGCAATATTTATCGGTCGTGGCGCTACTGTGGCAACGACAAAAAACGCGACCCCTTTCGGGAGAAATGAAAAGCTGTACAAAATATCACGTTTTCGATCAACAAGAAAGTCTTAAACAAAATCTAATCAGTGCCAACACCAGGTATTTCTATGCATCTATCTTCATGTGAATAGTAGGGCATTCTAATGACCTGTCAAAACAAATTCTCAATATGGCGGCTGAGGGCAAACCATAGAACTCATAGTACATGTACTATAAGTTCTATGGGGCAAACAATACGTTGGTGTATGACGTGTTATGACACTTCAGAAAGTTGTTTGCCCCATAGACAACTTGTTGTCTATGGTTTGCCCTCAGCAGACGCCATTTTAGGTCACGTGATTTAGAATGCCTAATTTCGTGCATAACCTCACAATTTCATGTGAAATGTTTCAATCGCTTCATTTTGTTTTCTTCAAGTCATTAATATCATTGTCAACTCCTATTCATAATCTAAAATTGAACTGAAAGTATTAAAGTGACATATTTTCATTCTCGATATCTATTTTCTTGTTGTATTTCAGAATAAACATAACCTCTAAATTTCGCGCAATTTTTGAATTTCCAGTTTGCCTTACCAAAGATTTGGCTTCACTTTGTGACTGTGAAAAGCAGGTGTTTAATCCATATTGATGTTATTAGATATATGGGTCCAACCCAATCCTATGACTAGTTTTCTAAATACGGTGTATTGAAGATGAAAATTGCCCAGATTTCCGGATTTATTTTTTATTTATTGAAAGTTGGATTGGATTTCTTTCGCATGCAGAGGTTTACCACATGTACCTGTTCTAGCAATGAAATTAGTGGATACTTATGATTAAAAATATTTATATTTACAAGGTGAGTCCCGAATTTATGGCGGTAGTTTTTTGCCAAAATTCACTTTTTCTACTGTGACGTCAGGAAAGCATATTTTCGAAACGTTCTCTTCGATATAGTATTAGGACGAGAAAATATTGCACAGTACTTATTTTTTACACAGGGTGTTTCACAGTGAGAACTACTAGTAATAATTATTCTTTTTAAGATTAATTCGAAACCCTGTATTTATGGATTGATTTTTTGGAAAAGTTATACCTCCAATATATGTGTGTCTCTTATCTCCAAAATATTCATGGTGGTTTATTCATAGGAAGGTATTCTATTTTGGGAAAAGTACGAAAAACATGAACACCTTGTATTCAAAAATTTCCCCGGTCAAATGCAACTATATTCAAAAATAACAATTCTAAGGTTGAAGTTATGGTTTTTAATAAAATATTAAAACATTGTCATCAACCCTATCTACCTTCGATTTTCCAGAATATGGTAAATTCATATCTCCGCGTACAGGTGTTGTTCTCCGTTTGGTGTTGTTGTCTTCTGTTTCGTCCAGACGCCGTGTTTATCAATTCTATATTTAAATTTTGTTATTTCACAGATTTAACTTCCATTTTGGATTTCACCTAAAGCAGAACCTGTTTAAGGGATTTTTTAGATTATCGTTCTTTGTGAATTATTTCTCTCTTCAGTTTCAGAAAAAAGAATGAAATTAGTATTTACGTTCATCATACAAGTTATTTGGAATTTAGCAAAACCCTTTTTGAAGGTGAGTTTTCTCAAAATCAATTCATGTCAAGCGGCCATGATGGCATTCGAAACCAAGTTCTTAGAACTTATTGTTTCAGTGTTTTTTTATTACCGTACAATAATAACTATTAATTCACCTCATCTGGACGAGGCGGTGGATGACATCGTTGGGTGATATTACGAAGGAAATTTAATTTTGAAACAACAGTAAATATCTCTTCAACCCCCCTCACAGAAAACAGTCTCTGGCAGCCTATCCCCCAAGGAGAATTGGATGTACCTACATAGGTGCAAGTGAACAACTCTCAAGAATAAACTGCTTGTATAGTCTTCTTTTTTATGATTTTTATTTAACAACTTATTTCATTCTTAGTTATTGGTTACTAGCAATTGACAAAACTAGTTTAGAAATTAACACCAATTGGCGCCCACACATCAGAATACAGAACTCAAATTCTTCTAGAATCCACCCACATTTGCTCACCGGTTTAAAGCTACCGTTTGCAGTGTGTATTTGAAATTTTTTCAACACCTTGAATTCAAAATACGTTACACATAATTATGGCGCCCAACGTGGGGCCTCGATTTTTGTATTTGATGAAAATCTCTACTTTAATTAGATTCATTAATTACTGTTTACATTTCATTTCTTTTTCTTGAAATTGTCATTGTCTAATCTTGATAACTTGATACATATTGTGTATGCCACTTGTTTATCTTTAATCAATATTCAATAATTTCCACATCATGAATTGATATGTTGAGATTTACATCGATATTTCTTCGATTAAGTTAGAATTAGTTTGATAAATCATATTATTTTCCTTATGAACTGCTGAATTTATAATAATGTGAAATCTGTTAAGGTTGGGTTACCGTAGACTGATATTTCTGTTTCAATTTCTTAAATTTTTCGGTAATCTTAAATTTCCTTTTCACTTGTCACTAACGTTTGAGGTATTTTTTTTATTTTTTCATATTTTACATAGACCCATCTGGTATTATGACGACCCATATGAAACCCGTTCACTTATTAGTGGATGAACTAAATTATGAGCTAAGAATTGCGGGTGTTTTGTGTAGTAGGGGTCAGGATGACAAAATAAAGATTTTAGGTAGATTATTGGAGAGACAGAAATCAGGTGATGTTTTCAATATGAAAGACCCTGACTTCAACTTTGGAACTGAACAATTAGAGATCAATAATACTTTAGAATAAATTACTCAATTAATCATTGATTTCGAGGGAAATACTTCCGATTCAGTTTTTAGACGCGTTAAATCACGTTTAAAACACGTTATTGGTAGAATACAAAGATTGCCCATCGGTGATAAAGCCGACGATGTGGAACAGCGCCAAGAATTCAAAAATGAATCATACGCAACTTGTTTAACGCTAGACGCAGATTTACATGATAAAATTAACGAGCCTAAACTACCTGTTGTAACCAATATTTCTATGCAATCGTCGATTTCCAATAACTCTAATACAAGTCATAGCAACGTTGTAAAATCCGTACCAGTTTATAAGTGGGTTGAAACATTTAACGGGGATAGGGACAAGTTGCACGTTTTTCTGGAAAATGTCGAAGAGTTAAGGAAGGCTCGTCATGTCAGTAAAGCGGAATTATACGATTCAGCAATAGATCTTTTTGTCGGTGAGGCGCGATATTGGCTCTGCCAGAAAATTTCTGAGGTAAAGGATTGGGACTCCTTGGTTGTTGAATTGAAAAAAGATTTTCAACAATCCAATCATGATGAACATTTATGGGATGAAATTAAGTCTCGGAATCAATTTAATAGCGAATCCGTCACAATTCATTTCGCGAAAATGAACGAGCTATTCAGACGATTGACTAGGGAACCAGCAGAACCTACTAAATTGAAGTATGTCCAAAGAAACTTAGTTCCTGAATATAGAAAAGCTTTAGCAATGACCCAAATCGATAGTGTCTCTGAACTCTATAGACACGTTACACGTTCAGAAGATGATGATTTTCTGTCGATAGTGTCTCCAGGTGCTTCAAATTCGAAATTTTCAGTTCAAGACCCGAAGCAAAGTAGAAATAGTCAATATTCTAAGAAAACTTCTAATGTCGCTATCGTAGACGAAAGGCCATCTTATGTTTTAAATACAAATAATAAAGAACTAAATTGTTGGAATTGCCATAAAACTGGTCATGTATACGGAAAATGTACTGATAAACGAACGAGAAGGTTTTGTTTTCGGTGCGGATCTCCTGTATTCACTGTGCGTACGTGTAATCGTTGTTCAAAAAACTAAATCTGAGAATTGTTCTGTAGTCCAGCGTTCTTACTGCGACCATAGGGCTACATCTGATTGTTCTGGTGCTTTTGACGAGGAAGATTGGCGAGAGGGGAAGATAACTGTATCGAAATTCTATAAAGAAAATTTGTTCCATGAAACTCTCTCACGAAAAATTTAATGATAACCGTCCTTTTGTCGAAGTCATTCTAGTCAACTCTCCTGTAATTGCTCTATTAGATTCAGGATCTAATGTGTCCATAGTGGGTGGAAGTGGTTTGAAAATTTTAACTGAGAAACATTTGATGATAGTACCTCACTCTCGTGAATTTGTTATAACTGCTGATAATCAAGATCAGCCATTGCTTAGAAGCACTAGCTGTCCCCGCCATTAATCATTCATTTATTTTCGGCTCTGATTTTTGTAGAGAATTCAATTTAAAAATTGATTACAATAATAACTCGTGGAATATGCAGAGTAAACTTTCTACGTTAAATTCTGCTGGAGAGAAACCCGTTGAACTACCGTCATTCATTAGCAAAATTGATGATTTATGTCCTGAAAAGCGAAAAATAGCCGAAGAAGTAATTCAATCGTTCAATATTGTCGACAGTAAAGATCTTTTAGGTCTCACTTATAAAATGTCCTTCACAATCGATACCGGGGATGCGAAACCTTTCCGCAACAAATGCAACAATATCCACTGTCACCCTATATGCCCAAAACTCTTCATTCTGAGTTAGACGAAATGTTAAAATTGGGAGTAGTAGAGCCTTCAGATTCACCTTGTTCTAGTCCGGTTTTATTAATTAAAAAAAAAAATAATGAATATAGGTTTTGTTTCGACGGTCGAAAGCTCAATGAGAAGAGAAAGCGAAACACGACGCTTATCACCTTCCGCGCATTGACTGTATCCTTAAAAGTTCAGCAGGTGCGAAATTTATATCTGGTATCGATTCACGCAAATAATTTTGGCAAATACCCCTTGATCCTGCATCCCGTGAAAAAACTGCTTTCTGTGTAGCTGGTAGAGGACTTTTCCAATTGAAAGTAACGCAATTCGGATTAAGGAATAGCGCTCAAGCTCAACAGCGACTTGTAGACAAACTATTCGGACCAGAACTAGACACATACGAGTATATTCACACGTATCTCGATGACTTCATGGTTATATCGCCCTCTTTTGAACATCATGTAGAAATCTTAAAAATGGTTCTGGAACGTCTGACCCAAGCTAACTTAACAGTGAACCTAGAGAAATGTCAATTTTTCCGTACATACATTAAATATTTGGAATATATCGTTGATGGTGATGGCCTACGAACCGATCCCGAGAAGGTTTCCGCTATGGTTAATTTTCCCCGGCCAACAACTAGTACTGAAATTAAAAAATTTGTCGGCATGTGCTCATGGTACAGGTCATTCATACCTCACTTCTTTCGCCGATTAAAGATCTCATTAAAGGAAAAAAGAAAGGTCAATCTATTTCTTGGACAATCGCGGCCGAAGAATCTTTTACAAAAATAAAAGATGCTCTCGTTTCAGACCCTATTTTGACCTCCCCCGATTTTAATTGGACCTTCACTATTCAATGCGACGCGTCTGCGACAGGTGTCAGCGGAGTTCTGACACAGGAACAAAGTGGTCAGGAAAAAGTAAAGTAATAGCTTTTGCTAGTCGATCTCTGTCGCGCGCTGAGAGAAATTATTCGGTGACGGAAAGAGAATTACTGGGACTTATTTTCTGTCTTGAAAAATTTAGAACATATGTAGAAGGTACAAAGTTCACGGTTATTACCGACCATTATTCCCTGCTTTGGTTGAACAGAATCTCTAATCCCACCGGAAGACTCGCACGTTGGTCTGTTTGGTTAGAACATTTTAATTTTGAGCTTAAACACCGTAAAGGTAAACTCAATGTCGTATCAGACTTCCTTTCAAGAATAGAACATCCCGTTGAAGTAAACGCTTTCAATATTGATAAACAAAATATAGATTCGTGGTACTTATATTTAATGCGAAAAGTCTTGCAAAATCCTGAACTTTTTCCACAGTGGAAAGTTGAGAATGATACCCTCTTTGAGCTTATTCCTGCTTCCCTACCGATGACAACTAATAGCGCCGAATGGAAATGCGTGATACCGAAACCCCAACGAAAAGATATTATTAAATCTTGTCATGAACCCCCTACCGCCGGTCATTTTGGTTTCTATAAAACTCTAGGCAAAGTTAGTGAGCTCTATTATTGGCCAAAGATGCGGGCAGATATTCTTGAATTTGTTGAGTGTTGTGAAACTTGTGGCGCACAAAAAATTTTCAACCGTCCAGGCTTAGGACTAATGGGCAAGGAAAAAAAATGTCAAGTTTCCATGGCAGAAAAAAATGTCAAGTTTCCATGGCAGATAATCGCTCTAGATCTCATTGGCCCGTTACCCCGTTCAAAAAAAGGTAATACTTTCTTAATAGGCATCGGCGATTGGTTTACAAAATACACCATTCTGAAGCCACTACGTGTAGCTACAGCCCAAAATGTTGTGAAATATTTGGAATCCGAGGTATTTTTGAAATTTGGAGTTCCACAGTTTATTAAAGCAGACAACGGCACGCAATTTGCAGGACGCGCTATGAAGGAACTTGCAAACTCCTATAAAGTACAAAAGATCTGGCTCACAGCTGTTTACTCACCTCAGTGCGATTTTGTTGAAAGAACCAATGGGACAGTAGGCACCGCTATTAGAAGTTTCATTAAAGATGACAATCATTCAGATTGGAATAGAGAGTTGGACAAAATATCTCATGCTCTTAACACTGCGAGACATGAAGTTACAGGTTATACGCCTGCCTTTTTAAATTTCGGTCGACATTTGCCCCTTTCTGGTGATTACTACGGTCAGGTTGAGTCTACTTCTGGCATTCAACTGCTACCAGAAAATCGTGATGATTATGTTGAGAATCTCAAGCCTATATCAGAAATATTCACGAAAGTTCGGGAAAAACTTCATGCCGCCTATCTTAGGAATTCTAAATCGTATAACTTACGAAGAAAAGATTTTGTTTTCAATACTGGTGATAAGGTTTGGAGGAGAAATATAGTATATAACATTACTAGCAAGGTAAGAGGGTTTTTACTGGCGAATGGAGGATATAACTGACGAGCCGCAGGCGAGTCAGTTACCTCCTTGAGCCAGTAAAACCAACTACCTTGCGTGTATTGTTTTATATTTTATTTGTTTCTCATTTGTTAAAAGGTAAGATAAATTCCAAAAAAATCTCAATAATTTGTCGCAAATGTCGTAAGCTATGGAAGCGTTGCCATGAACATGTCTGTTTATTTTTCTTTACATTTGTTTTGGCGAAAGCGAAAATGAATGTACCAAAAGAAATTATTGAGGCAGCCAGCAGTGTAGCTTCAAGTTTATTACCTGCAAAATCAGCTCCAAGGTACGAGCGAGAATACGACGACTTCAAAAAGTGGCAAAACCATAATATTATGATTGGGGTAACTGAAGATGTTTTGTTGGTCTACTTGAATCAACTATCAGCTAGATTCAGCCCTAATACTTTATGGGCAAAATGGTCTATGCTAAAAGCTGCTTGGAAATGAAAGAAAATGCCCCTGTTCGCAGGTTTGTTTTCCTTAAAAAATTTATTGAAAATATTACGTTTAGTTGTCATTTGCAGATTTCAAAAGGTAATAGCGTTTCTGAAACGAAAAAATGAGCGTTATACGCCAAAAAAGGCCAAGGTATTAAGTAAAGAAGAGGCTGAATAAGTTCTTTTACATGCTCCTGATGACCAGTGGTTGCTGGCGAAAATTGTAACAATATTTGGGATTTTTGGATGTTGTCGATGTGACGAAATTCTCTCCTTAAACATGAATGATGTAGAAGATATTATGGGAAAATACTTTATTGTGACATTGTGGCAAACAAAAAATTTAACAGCAAGAAGATTCACCATAACCGATGATGGCTGCCGCTTCAAGCCCTGCATGTTATACAGAAAATATGTGAATCTTCGGCCTCCTGGAACAGAAAGCCTAAGATTTTTTTTGACATACCGACATGGAAAGTGCATTTCCCTTAATGGTGGCCAGCACACTATTGGTGGTGTCCCAAAGCACATAGCGAAATATTTAGGTTTAAAAGACCCAGAGTTATACACCGGCCACTTTTTTCGCAGAATTGGAGCCACTATGGTTGCGTATTCGGGTGGAGATATTTTAGCACTAAAGCGTGCAGAAGGGTGGAAGAGCACCGAAATTGCGATGAGTTATGTCGATGATTCGGTCAACAAAAAATCGAAATGTCTAGCAAATTATTTGATAGTAAGGAGAGTACAAATGTTCTGCAGTCCTCGAGTTCAGCAGTTTCTGAGTCAACAGATGGTTCATCATCATCAGTATCAACTCTTTCATCATCAAAAATCTGTGTTACTGGAAATAACAATTGTACCATGATTTTCAACATATATGACGATAAAACAAAAAATTTTTCTAATGTAAATAACACTACTAACTTGTAAAAATTTTGCAAGTTAACTGTCAGTTTTACGTTTTTTTTTAGTTAGTGACTTGATAAAATAAACTTTCTTGATTACAAATGAGAAACAAATAGAAGTTTTATCTGACGCTTCAAAAAAAGTCCCCGCGAAATTAGCTCCCAAGTATGTTTTACGGAAAGTACGTAGGAAGGTTTCTCGTTTATGCTACGAATTTCAAGATATGAATAATGCTAGCGATGGAATATGGCATATCTGGGATTTAAAACCTTATTTTGGTTCCAACTCAGATGTGTCTGTTTCATAAGCTGCCAGTTGAAACTAATTATCGCCTATCTGTACCGTTATCGTTTCGTTAATTCGAATTATATATATCGTACCGAAAACAATACCGTATCGCAAAATATATCGTCTCAATTCTTGTCGCTAGGATAGTCAGTTACCCTTATAGCTCTACTAATGACTCTGAAAGCTCTACTTATTTGGGATAAAGAAAAATTTGGTTGAATAGTCAGGGTCAGATTATATTTACATTAGGTTAGGTTAGGAATAGGTTGGGTAGGTTAAGATAGTGATTGGTTAGAATATGATTAGGTGTTAGTTTAGAATAAGTATGTTGTTCGAGAGCAGTTGTTTCCTAAATGCAAATCAGCACGAAAAATTACAGGTAATTTTTTTTGAGGAGAGGGATAGTTTAGCGTTCAAAAATAACAATTCTAAGGTTGAAGTTATGGTTTTTATTAAAATATTAAAACATTGTCATCAACCCCATCTACCTTCGATTTTCCAGAATATGGTAAATTCATATCTCCGCGTACAGGTGTTGTTCTCCGTTTGGTGTTGTTGTCTTCTGTTTCGTCCAGATGCCGTGTTTATCAATTCAATATTAAAATATTTAAATTATTTCACAGATTTCACTTCCATTTTTGTTTCACCTAGAGCAGAACCTGTTTAAGGGATTTTTTAGATTATCGTCCTTTGTGAATTCTTTCTTTCTTCAGTTTCAATAAAAATAATGAAATTAGTATTTACGTTCATGATATAAGTTATTTGGAATTTAGCAGAACACTTTTTGAAGGTGAGTTTCCTCAAAATCAATTCATGTCAAGCGGCCATGATGGCATTCGAAACCAAGTTCTTAGAACTTATTGTTTCAGTGTTTTTTCATTACCGTACAATAATAACTATTAATTCACCTCATCTGGACGAGGCGGTGGATGACATCGTTGGGTGATATTACGAAGGGAATTCAATTTTGAAACAAAAATGTCAATATCTCTTCAACCCCCCTCACAGAAAACAGTCTCTGGCAGCATATCCCCCAAGGAGAATTGGATGAACCTACATATGTGCAAGTGAACAGCCCTCAAGAATAAACTGCTTGTATAGTCTTCTTTTTTATGACTTTTATTTAACAACTTATTTCATTGTTAGTTATTGGTTACTAGCAATTGACAAAACTAGTTTAGAAATTACAACCAATTGGCGCCCACACATCAGAATACAGAACTCAAATTCTTTTAGAATCCACCCACATTTGCTCACCGGTTTAAAGCTGCCGTTTGCAGTGTGTATTTGAAATTTTTTAACACCTTGACTTCAAAATACGTTACAATATATTGATTTTCATTACATCTTCAGAGGTATGAATTCTAAATCAGATACTATGACCAGTTTTCGAGATACAGGGCGTAAAAGTGGAGAATTACTGATTTTATCAGTTTTTTCATCAAATTGAAATGTCGGATTGGTTTTATGTTGCGCCCATGAGTTTAATTTGAGTTTCGGTCAGATGTACATGGAAGGTTCAGCTGAAAATATTTACAGGGTTGTCCACAAATAAATAATCATAGCTTTTGCAAACTCTCAATAATTCTACAGTTCCGTCACAGAGAAATTATTCCATTAATTTAATACCTAATCGTTAACACTTTTGAGTCTGAAATACTTCACTATGATTACCTCTCATACAGGGTGTGCCATACAGCCAACCATACCAAAAATAATTATGCTTTAAAATAATTGGAACTGATAGAATCAGTAATTTTCCACTTTAACGCCCTGTATCTCGAAAACTGGTTAAAGTATCGGATTTAGAATTCATACCTCTGAAAATGTTGGGGACATCAATATATCATGAGAAAATAGTTGCATTTGACCAAGGAAATTTTTGAATATAGGTTGTTCATGTTTTTCGTACTTTTCCCAAAATAGAAAACCTTCCTATGAATAAACCACCATGAGTATTTTGGAGATTAGATACACACTTATATTTGTGGTAAAATATTTCCAAAAAATCAATCCATAAATACAGGATTTCGAATAAATCCTGGAAAAAAAATAAATATGTCTAGTGGTTCTCTCTGTGGAACACCCTTTATAAAAATGTGTACTGTGCAATATTTTCTCGTCCAAGTACTATATCGAAAAGAACGTTTCAAAAATATGCCTCCCTGGCGTCACAGTAGAAAAAGTGAATTTTGGCAAAAAACTACCGCCATAAATACGTGACTCACCTTATATATGAATATAAATATTTTTGATCATACGTATTCCCTAATTTAATCACTAGAACACGTGGTAAACGCCTGCATGCAACAGAAATCCAATCTAATACCGCGTTTACACATGCAATGATTTACTGGCGCCGGTGACTTCTGGCGCGCCAGTAACTTTAAAATGCATATGTAAACACTTACTGGCGTGCAAGCGTTATCCAGGCATGCATGGATTACAAATTTTGGTCGCTTCCAAAATTTCATGCGCCAGTATCTTTTCTTGCGCCGGTGAAATTACAACTTGCAAATGTAAACACATTCTTTTGTGAGTTTTGTGTTTTAACGATGAACAAAAAAGGGAAGAAATGGAAATCAGAAACCATAATACAGTTTTTAGAATTGTATGAACAAGTTCCTTGTTTGTGGGACGTGCATTCTGGAATGTTCAAAAATAAAGATGCTAGGGAAAATGGCTATTTACAGATAGCACGATTAATGAATATTGAAGGATTTGGTGCATCGGAAGTTAAACGACTTTTTCTTTTATGTCGTTTCTTCCGTTCTAAAGCTTCAATAATACTATCAATTATCGATTTTGTAATTTTTCGACAATTTTTCACAAGCTCCTTTCGTGACATGATGTAGGATGTAGGTACCTACTATAACGAGAGTATCGAGCAACTGGCGTGCAAAACACTGGAAACTGTGTAAACGCTTACTTGCGTGAAAGTTGAACTGGCGTTAAGACTGGCGCCGATAAATCCATGCATGTGTAAACTTACCATTAGTTTCAATAAATAAAAAGTAAATTCGAAAATGTGGGCAATTTTCAACTTCATTTAGAAAACTATTCATAGGATTGGTTTGGGCCCATTGACACTTTTGATTACTGTGTCGGGTACAACAACATACCAAACTTTCAGAAAATTTGACCGGTCGCCACTTTACAAACAAAAAGTGCGGGGTTCTTTGGCATTATTAGGCCGAATCATACTTGCTTCTCGATTTATTAGAAATAATCTGCGTTATCTACAATAAGCGCGTTCGGCAATAGCATCCGAGAGCGGACGGATTTTTTAGTCACGTGATAACAGATTGTACAGATTTGTCAGATTTTTCTGTAATAAACGAACGCTACGGATCATTTAGATCGATTTTTCTGTTTGACGTATGTAACGCCTTACCCGAGCCAGGTAGTCTGGGTACTCTTTTAATTCTTTTGTTATAGTTCTCAACATTTCTACCCCTTGGTTGAGATGATTCAATATTTTGAATCATTATTTTTTTATCAAACAACATTTTTTTATTTATTACTACACAACAAATAACATAAGACACGAAAATTCAACAGACTGTTCAAGAAATTCGAAGCGGGATAAAAAATCCATTCACAAAAGCCGAAAAGTAATTTCTGTTTCTGTTCTGTGGAAAAAAATCCGTTTCCTCCGTCGAAATACACCGAGCAAAAAGATCTACATCCGATTGATCAGATTTTCTTGCCGAACGGTCCAGATGTGTACTCCCCTCAATCTGGATGTAATAAACGAACGGTTCAGATCAATCCGACCAGTCAGATGTCATTGCCGAACGCGCTTAAAAAGCGCGTTCGGCAATAGCATCCGAGAGCGGACGGATTTTTTAGTCACGTGACAACAGATTGTACAGATTTGTCAGATTTTTCTGTAATAAACGAACGCTACGGAGCATTTAGATCGATTTTTCTGTTTGCCAGATATTAAATTAGAGCTTAAAGGTCTATTCGTCCGTAGAGGTAGTCTGGGTACTATTTTAATTCTTTTGTTATAGTTCTCAACATTTCTACCTCTTGGTTGAGATGATTCAATATTTTGGATCATTATTTTTTCATGAAACAACATTTTTTTATTTATTACTACACAACAAATAACATAAGACACGAAAATTCAACAGACTGTTCAAGAATATTCGAAACGGGATAAAAAATCCATTCACAAAGGCCGAAAAGTAATTTCTGTTTCTGTTCTGTGGAAAAAATCTGTTTCCTCTGTCGAAATACACCGAGCAAAAAGATCTACATCCGATTGATCAGATTTTCTTGCCGAACGGTCCAGATGTGTACTCCCCTCAATCTGGATGTAATAGACGAACGGTTCAGATCAATTCGACCAGTCAGATGTCATTGCCGAACGCGCTTAAAGTAGATTGTAGATAACGCAGATTGAGCTAGCTGCTTCCTCAATGTCGCTCGGTATAGGTCGTTCTCTGAATCGGACATTGCAGTAATGCCTCAATTACACTCAGCCACTTCCACTGCTACTCGTGCTGCCAGAAATATTTCCCGGAATACTTCTGCAGCAGTATGGAAAGGCAGTGAGTATTTACACTCAGCTCAAACATTTCTCGCGCGATCAAGTTTTGGCAATGGCGGACGACGAAATTGCACCTGATCCAGACTTCAGAAGAGGTCTGAATGCAGCCCTAAGTGACTTTATTCTCACTTTAATTCCTCCATTCCAAACATCCTTCCAACCATCGTGCACTTTGTGCTTAAGTTTATGGTTTTCATCAGAAGAATCCCATATCACTCTTTCACTCTCAAGGTATTCTAGAAATGATATTATTTTTTCGTTGCTCCACTCCGTCGACATTTTTCGCAACAATTAACGAGTTTTAATCAATTAATTCGACAACGTACGCAAAGCAGGCACGAAAGTAACTGGGCAGAATGTGATCACTCCATGCCACTTGCGCTGCAGGTCCTTTGACTGCCGCACGAAAAACCGCTAATTTAGGGAGGGACCGGCAGCGCGAGTAGCAGCACGAGTGGCAGCAGTGAGGTGATTACATTCTCACCCTGCTCATTTTCCTGCTCACTTCCCTGCTCACTGCCGTGGAAGTGGGCTGAGTGTAATTGACGGGTATAGTCTACTTCAAGGAATTGTTCGCGAAAAAGAACGATTTTTATTTTCCACTTTTTTGACAATCAAAATCATAGACAAACTCTATCGAGATTACGAAAGATGACACTAACGATACTTCCATAGCAACGAAGTGAAAAATAAATATCTCCGAATTAGCTAGACGAGGGACCCTTGTAGTATAGGGACGTTTTTATACTTTCAATTTGAATTCAAATAGTCACGTCCTATTCAAAATTAGAACAAATATTGTGTGAAACACGTTGTGAAACACTATTTTTCGTAATTCGGGTTCTTTTGCGCAACCTGCTCTGCTCATTGCGCAGAAATACGCTCATTAAGAAAAATGATGCTTTCCAACTGGTTGCACAAATAACTATTTTTACAAGCACTTGTCCGATATCGATTTGATTTCAACACACTGATCAAGTTCGATTTGATATACAGGGTGTCCCAAGCTCGAGTGCCTATTAGTCGTTTCTGGAGAACTGGACATATTTGAAATCTGAAAATTGATATTATGATATTGTTCGAAATTCTCTACAGACCTTAAATATTTTTGGAGCCTGAGCACTTCCGGTTATACAGGGAGTGAAAATAAATTTGCTCAATTTTTTTTTCGATTTTTTCGTTCCTGGTATGATTGAGTATACAATGCTGCATACATTTCTGTCAAAACCATTGTATTCATTCGAATAGTTTTCAAAATATCGAAAAAAAACCTGAAAAAAGTAAAATATTCCTGGTAAGTATTATGTTCATTTTTCTTATTCTGAACATCCTGATCGATTTTTCATCACCCGTCACGATGCGATGAAGAAAACCTGCCTTTCTTGCCGCTGAGGTTGTTCACAGGCGAAAAAACGACGTTCAACCTCTCTTGGCTTCAATTCATAACGAAACCAAGTTCCATTCGCTATGCATGGGTTCGCTTGTGAATGCGGTGAACTATCATAGTAAATCTTGCTCTCTATTATTCATGTCGTCATAATTTTGTTTATTCATCTTTTCTGGAAACGATAAAATGTAATGCATGAACGAGATAAATTTTCACTTTCATTGAAAATTAATCAAAATATTTCGAAAAATGAGAGAATTGATAGGTATACTCTATTAACTTTTATAAGTATCCCGATTGGCCATGAATTAGGTTTGTCGAGTACTTTTACTTAAAACTGACGCAGATTGGCATTCGTGAAAGTCAAATAACTCTGAGAGACGTTGCAAATGCTAATTCCTATTTACTCTTTTTTTATTTTTTCGAATGAACTATCACAAAGGAACAGACTATTCTGCCCATTATTTTTCAGTAAAATTTCAACACTCGATTCTTGATTTTCGCATAAGAAAATAGAATAATTGAATCTTACAACCATGCTTATACAGGTTGTCCCAAGTTCGAGTGTCTATAAGACGTTTCTGGAGAACTGGACATATATGAAATCTGAAAATTGGGATTATGATATTGTTTGAAATTCTCCACAGATCTAAACTATTTTGGGAGCCTGAGCACGTCCGGTTATACAAGGAGTGAAAATTAATTTGTTAAAAACAAATTTTTCGGAGTTTTTTCGTTATTGATTTGATTGAGTATTCAATGCTGAATACATTTCTGTTAAAATAAACATTCATACCATGCAATTCGTTCTCAAAATTTCGAAAAAAAAACCTGGTCAGCATTATGTTCATTTTTCTTATTCTGAACATCCCGAGCACAAACCGTTCTCACAACGCCAAAGTAGAAGAATGTGAAAACGCCATGCATCTTTTGAATTTCATAAATATCATCACCAGGTTTTTCAAATTTTGTGTCGAAAACTGTGATCGAAAATTGGCTATAACTTCTGTTTTCCAAATATACTCCATTCACTTTTATAAAGTATCCCGGGAGGCCAAGTTTTAGGTTTATCAAGCTTTTCACATGAAAAAATCGCAGGTTGGCACTTGTGAATGACATTACGTCAATTAATAAAAGTCGGAGACGTTGCCGGCGTTTATTTTTCATTATTAATTATTAATTATCAAACTAAGAATGCCGAAGGTAGTTTCGAAAAAGCAGAGGTAAAGTATCAGGAAGTGCTATTTAGATTTGAAATCTGCGCATTCTAAAAGTAACCCTGATAATTTGGTATCCACAGTTCATGACCAGCCATCCAACATTTTCGACGTATAAGTGAGTGAAAACCAAGGTTTTATATTTTATATGAATAGATATTAATTCTTTAGCTGCATATAAACACAATTAGGAGGATTTTAAGTGAAAGAGACGACAGAGAATTTCCTACTATTGGGGCACCCAAAAAGACACTGACTGAAGACTTTAGTTTGAAGAAAGATCTGCAACGACGACTGGAATTATAATTTGAAAAATGAACACTTTTCGATTGATACACTACTCACTTTTGCGAAAGAGCTGCCTCTTTCAACAGTACCCTCTATGCAGTGTGAAAGACCTAACATTCGGGTTTTCTAGTATTGCAAAAATGTCGAATACCCTCCTTATAAAACTAGTACTGTATCGAAGATTCTCTACGATCAAGGAGGTTCAACTGAATAAAAAAAAATGAATTATATTATTGACATGGAAGAGGAAGTTGCTGCAAACCACCTAGATAGAAAAATAACCAATTGGGAAACTTTGGGAAAGGCTTTCTCTTTATAAGGGACATAAAGCTTCTTCGTAAACCTGAGGACCACAAAAATAATTGCTTGGAGGACCAGATATGGTCGAAAGACCTTCGTTGTCAAGGACCAAATGTGGGTTATATACTATGTCCTGATGATTTTCTATATCCTTTTTTGTTGCAGATTTCAAGATATTTTGTCAGTGTCAATCTAAAAGAAAGATGAAATGTTGTTCCTGAAGAAGATTCCGTCCCTTATGAATATGTCAGCCTATTCTTTAGGCGAAAAAGGTGTCTTCAACATTCGCCAGGTCTTTGGAATTATTGAATTCACATAATATTTTCTCGAATTCATTATTTTCCCAAAGTAAATAAACATTTTGATAAATACGTTGCTTGTTCAACTGACAGAAGAATGACCATAACCTAACATTTTCAAAATATACACGGTGAAATGTGTCAGAATTCCATGGCCAACCGGTATACTTTATAAATGTGAATGGAGTATAGGAACCCTATTTTTTCATGATTGCGTTGGCTTCTGCGGAGAAAAATGATGATAGCACTCTCAGATGGTTTTGCGCCTAAATTCAGTTTTCAGTTTTTCTGGATTTATGTTGTACATAGAGTCAAATCGAATATTTTTATGAAACCGTAGAAAAAACTAATAATGTGACCTGTCACTTGTGAATTATAAATGGGATCATTCATCTTCTATGGTCACAGAATAATCTCATGCAACAGATTCGATGAATATTTGTATGAAACCATAGTAACCATCGACGTGAAATCGAGAAGTAAAGATAAGGCCTAAAATTAGACCTGCCACTTGTGAACTATCAATGGAATAATTCATCTATTATGGCACATAATATTCTCATGCAAAAAATAAGATGAGTTTGTCCCTACGTACAACAAAAATCCAGAAAATCTCGAATAACTCAGAAACTACTGAATTTGGAGCAAGAATATCTTAAAGTGCTATCACTATTTTTCTTCGCAGAATTCAACGCAATCATAAAAAAAATATGGTTCTAACTTGAGAACAAAAGTTATGGCCAATTTTCGATCACAGTTTTCGACACGAAATTTGAAATACCCTGTGATGATATTTATGAAATTCAAAGAATGCATGACCTTTCCACATTCTTCTACTCTGATGTTGTGAGAACGGTTTACACTCGGGATGTTCAGAATAAGAAAAATGAACATAATACTAGCCATGATTATTTGACTTTTTCTCAGGTTTTTTTTCCATATTTTCCAAAACTAATTCAATATGTTTCGAATGGTTTTAACAGAAATGTATTCAGCATTGAAAACTTAATCAAACCAGAAACGAAAAAATTGAAAACAAATTTATTTTCACTCCTCTTATAACCGGAAGTGCTCAGGCTCCAAAAATATTTTAGGTCTGTAGAGAATTTCGAACAATATCCTAATCCGAATTTTCAGATTTCAAATACATATGTCCAGTTTTCCAGAAACGTCTAATAGGCACTCGATCTTGGGACACCCTGTATATGTGAAATAATTCCAGTATTAACAGAGAAAAATGTTTCTTCAACATTCGCCAGGTCTTTGGAATTATTGAATTCACATAATATTTTCCCAAATTCATTATTTACCCAATTTTAATAAATTCGTAATTCTACGATCTCTATGTAGAAAGGAGAACGTTGCGTATGTATGTGACAGGAACATGACTATAACCTAACATTTACAAAACATACACGGTGTAATGTGTCAGAATTTCATGTCCAACCGGGATATATTATAAAATGAATATAGTATATGCATCTTTAGTTTCTTTTTCCGTAGTATAACGAGAAGGCCTCGAAATTAAAAGTCGGTTCCATGATCGTTTCTGCATTAATTCGAGGGAAATATGGTTCTTACAGCGGAAATCGAAATTCTGTTTAGCGTCCATCTTTCGATAGATTTATATCGAGTCTATTTACACGAGTCCAACAATATTTAGATACTTATCCAGAAATAGGTCGGCTAAAAAAGGAGATAAGGGACCTCCATTGCCAAACCCTCTGGTTGTCTATACACTTTACTGTTGAAAGTGAAAAAATCCTGGGTCAATGCAATCCCAACAAGGTAAAAATATCAGTGCGCTCACAATCTACGACCTAGGTCGCTCTGCACCGCTCAAACGGATTTGCATGCAACGCTTTCCGATACAAGCGACCGTGCAGCGCGACCGGGAGGCGTGGCCACAGCGCGACTTCGGTCGCGCCGCCGAGCCGCTCTGGAGGCAGTAAGGTCGCGCTGCCCACTAATCGTGAATCGTGATTGTTCTTGTGTTTTGGTGTTGTAAAGAATGGCAGCATTTACCGATGAAAATGACGAGTTCCTAGTAGAACTCACCGCTTTACGATTCTCGACTTGAAACTTATAAGGATAATGTTATTCGAGATAATATATGGGAGGATATTGAAAAAAAAAACTGAGAACTGTTATAGAACCTTTTTTCATGGGTTGAATATCTTTTTAATTAAACTAAGTACAAATTCAAATTGTGTTTTATTTGGTCTGCAGTATCGCCGGAATTTTTGTTCCTTTGAATTTAAGTGCCGTTTTATAAGCATTTGATAGCTGCTTTCATCCACTCTGGATGTGTGAAATGAATCGATTTCATTCCTCTTTGAAGTAGGTGACAACATAATTTCATCATCCTCTTCTTCGTCTTGTATTAGCCGCTCCAGGAGTTCTCGCTTTCGTTTGTTTAAACTGTCAGACATAGTTAACATCAATTAATTAAAGTTGATTTTGCTATTCAAAACAGGACCGAAATGCAAACTGTTCGCACTGGTTTCTTGCTTGACTTCTTCACGTGACACTGTGGCAATCGCCGCTGGTATCCGAATTCCGAAAGCTTGTAGCAGCGCCGCCCAGCAGTGGCAATGGGTCGCAGCAGTCGGTCGCGGCTGCCGGGTCGCGACTGCCTAGATCCGAATGCTACCTTTAGGCAACCCATAGAGTCTAGGCGCATAGCTGTATTACTTGGCAAAATGCTAAATCTATTATGCTGTTTAAGAAAATTCCCACACATACGTAAGTGTGTTCAAGTCTTCTTAACGAAACAATTCAAGAGATTGCTATTAAGTTCCAAGAAGTTGTTATCTTGAAGAAGAGTCTCTACTTTATGAACGTGATCAGGCCTGTTCATGATGACCAAAATAGTTGCCCTTGTCTGCCTTGGAAACTATCAAATTATTGTTTTTAATCTTATTTCTCATGTCCCTCAAAACATTTAAATATCTAGTAAATCTTACCTGATCATGTCTGTTATTTTTACTTTTTATAAATAATGATAAACAACGGTCCCTAATGATCTTCTTGAAATCTGAGTCTGATGATAGGCTTTCTATTATACAATCAACATTAACTGAAAACTTTTGGAGAACTTTCTTATCCAATTTTTTGTTAAAACAGAACTTGAGGCCTTGTGAAAGGATTTCTACCTCTGAAGACGTAAACTGAGTATCAGTTAAGTTCTTATTTCTAGCATGGAAAACATGATTGGAAAAATTGTCTGTAGTAGACATTAAATTCATCAGCTTTGTATTAATCAATTCCCTAAGTTTCCTTTCCAATCTATTCTGCTTCACGAATCTCTGAAGGTCGACAACATCCGAACAATCGTTGAGAAAGTCTTGCAGATCCCCATAGTCCATTGAAAGAACCAACTGATCGTAAATAATTTTCATGTTAACATTCAACCTATTTAATTTCGCATAGTGTCTACCAACCGCCGTCTTAAGGAGTCTCTTCTCCATGTCCAACCTGATGTTGTTAGGGACATTTTTGGAGGTTATGATCCTTGCGAAAGTCGGAATAACCTTTTTTCTTCTACATTGTTGAATAAACCAAATGTCTTGCTGAACAAATCTTCTTCTCACCGCCAACCTACAGTATAGCTGTCAACCATGACTACTGTACAAGGTGGGCAAAATTGGTGCTACATGAACTAAAACTTTTTGTTATAACTCAGCAGATAAACCTCTTAGAAAAAATCGGAGTACGCCACTGGATTGCTATCAGAAAAGTGCCTAGATAATGTTTTTATTTCAACATCCTAGCATGAACAGAAACGGAGATAATGACCAAAGTTGAAATTGCCCAAATTGCAATTTCGGCCTATAACTCGGAAACGAAAGAAGATAGAGGAATGCAGTTGATGGCATTAACAGTTTCTCGAAGAAAGAGGACTATAAGGTGCCATTCATTTTTCTCTATCTCCTCGGGTTAAAAAGTTTTAGTTCATGTAGCACCAATTTTGCCCACCCTGTACAGTAGAATGAAAATAGAGTAAATGGTTGTACACACCAACTATTTATAATTAAATCAAACAAAATTAGTAATCGTAATTTAAATGTCAGTCTCAAGTTTTAATAATAATTAAAACTTGAGACTGACATTTAAATTACAAAAATCAAAGCAAACTAAAATTACCCGTTCCATTTACTCTATTATAATTCTACTGTACAGTAGTCATGGTTGACAGATACCGTAGGTTGGCGGAGAGAAGAGGATTTGTTCAGCAAGACATTTGGTTTATTCAACAATGTGAAAGAGAAAAGGTTATTCCGACTTTCGCAAGGATCATAACCTCCAAAAATGTCCCTAACAACATCAGGTTGGACATGGAGAAGAGGCTCCTTAAGACGGCGGTTGGTAGACACTATGCGAAATTAAATAGGTTGAATGTTAACATGAAAATTATTTACCATCAGTTGGTTCTTTCAATGGACTATGGGGATCTGCAAGACTTTCTCAACGATTGTTCGGATGTTGTTGACCTTCAGAGATTCGTGAAGCAGAATAGATTCGAAAGGAAACTTAGGGAATTGATTAATACTGTGGTGACTTGCCACCGGCGTGCAGAAGTCTGCGACCGCGCTTCGCAAGCCGCCCGCTTAGAGGGCACCTCCTCCTAGGCAGCGTGGGTTACTGCGGTACCATATTCTTTATAGACCGACCAGGTCTACTACCCAGTACCCACGCTCGTCTCGAGCAGGGCAGCTGTAACATCTACGTCATTGGCAGGCCTCGCTTACATTAGCCAATCTGATGAGTCCATCGTAAGCGAGGCTGGGACGAAACGTAGCCCCATCCCGATTCACAATTAAAAGAGACACGCTTCAAATTGGTGACCTCGACGTGATCGGGCATGGGGAAATAACAGCTCAACTTTCGTCCCCACATACGATGTCTGGATCAACCTTCGAGACAATTCTGGCTGCAAGCGCAACAAGGTGTGCAACCGTCCTTCGCTGGCGATGGCACACGTCCATCCCAGTGTCGGACAACACAAAGCACCGGCTGCAGCCCTCTCAGGTCTCCAGGCATCGTCCACTGTATCATGACCAGTTGTCCTGTTCACTGGGGGAGAGTCATGTGGTGACTTGCCACCGGCGTGCAGAAGTCTGCGACCGCGCTTCGCACGCCGCCCGCTTAGAGGGCACCTTCTCCTAGGCAGCGTGGGTTACTGCGGTACCATATTCTTTATAGACCGACCAGGTCTACTACCCAGTACCCACGCTCGTCTCGAGCAGGGCAGCTGTAACATCTACGTCATTGGCAGGCCTCGCTTACATTAGCCAATCTGATGAGTCCATCGTAAGCGAGGCTGGGACGAAACGTAGCCCCATCCCGATTCACAATTAAAAGCAACACGCTTCAATACAAAGCTGATGAATGTAATGTCTACTGCAGACAATTTTTCCGATCATGTTTTCCATGCTAGAATTAAGAACTTACTTATCTGATACTCATTTTACGTCCTCAGAGGTATCCTTTCACAAGGCCTCAAGTTCTGTTTCAACAAAAAATTGGATAAGAAAGTTCTCCTAGAGTTTTCAGTTAATGTTGATTGTATAATAGAAAGCCTTTCATCAGACTCAGATTTCAAGAAGGCTATTAGGGACCGTTGTTTATCATTATTTATAAAAAGTGAAAATAAGAGACATGATCAGGTAAGATTTACTAGATATTTTAATGTTTTGAGGGACATAAGAAATAGGATTAAAAACAATAATTTGATAGTTTCCAAGGCAGACAAGGGCAACTGTTTGGTCATCATGAACATTGAACAGGCCTGATTAAGTTCATAAAGTAGAGACTTTTCTTCAAGACACCAACTTCTTGGAACTTAATAGCAATCCTCTGAATTGTTTCGTTAAAAAGACTAAAACACACTTACGTATGTGTGAGAATTTTCTTGAACAGCATAATAGATTTAGCATTTTGCCACTAATCCAGCTATGCCTAGACTCTATGGGTTGCCTGAGATACATAAGGTGAGCGTGCCGGTAAGACCTCTGGTCTCATTTTTTAATACCTCTGGTCTCATTTTGTAATACCTCTGTTTTGAACTGTTTTGGTGGACTGTATATTGAATCGAATAGTAACTCGCGAAAATATGGTTTATTGTAAAGATACATTTTATGGTACAGGTACATAGTCATTTCAGGTTATGCGTTATCTGCCGGGGCGGCAAATCGGAAGTTCTGTCGAATCTTCTTCTTTCTTTCCTGAGCGTCCGCGCTCCAAGCTAGTTGACTAGGGCGCCAACTGTCGTCGGTGGTGTGAAGCCATATGAGCGTCAACATACTCCCCACCTTGAAAGTCCCTACTTTCAAACAACCATGGGAAGAGGGCAGATCTTCTGGAATCCTCTTCTTATTATTCCATTCGACGTCTTTATCGAAGCCACCCGTGCAACTCCATCCGATCGGGGGTGCAGCTCGCATATTCTTCCTAGTAGCCATTGGGTAGGTGGTGTGTGCTCTCCCTTTATCAGCACTAGGGAACATTCTGCTAGAACGCCGTCGTTCGACTTCCACTTATTCCATCGTTGTAGTTTTGGGAAGACGACCTGATGTGACGTGATAACAATGTGTCTGCACCGTTAGACTCAATATGTCTTGTACATGACATTAGGTAGTTTTTTTTCGTTTCATACTAACATTACAAAACCAGTCGAAACAGGGTTAGCGCCAAGTATACTGAAAAGTTCAGAGCAACAAGGATTCACTCCCGATGTATTCATAAAGTTCTGATTTAATCACCGACATTCAATTCCTGTTTATAAACCAAGAGAAATAGTAAATTGATTCTTTCAAAAATAGGCTCATCGCTGGGAGTTCATCAACTCCTTGAAAGTTTTATTTATTAATTTCCTTAGTATAATAATATGGGATCTCAAAATGCTGAATGAATTGTTTAGTGTGATGGGGAAAGTTTGAATCCAATTTCCACACTCTGACAAGTAAATTAAACGGAACAAATTATTTTACTCGGTTCCATAGAGAACAAGTACAATATGAATAATTTCATAACAAATTTTTAAATTCATGGTTTTCGTCAAAAGAAATAACTCTAACTTCTGGATCGAGAAGTACTGAAAATGCAAAAATCCGATATTTATGCTAATGGATAATATACACAGCAACAAAATTAGGGAAACATAACTGTTCATATGCCGTCTTCAGTTACTTCGTCATTTGTTATACAGGGTGAGTCTTTGACTTGTACATATATTTTAACTATAGATTCCTCCGAGGATTCCTCCCATCAAAAGAAACAATTTTTCCCATACCATTTTTCAAAATTCGGTTCCGTTTGGAAGATACAGGGTGTCAAAAATCCATGAAATTAACACTATTCTTTCCATATTCGGAACCGATATTTCGAATGAACTGAATTTTGGTTTACTGTCTACTCTATTCATGGTGCATATTCCTCAATTGAAACTTATTTCATATTTCTCCTGGTAAAAAAGTTACAGTATAGTCGACTTATAAATTCACGCAAAAATACTATGAAACTACTTGAAAAAGATGAACGGTTCACGTTTTCGAAAGAACTGATTATTTTAGAAAACAAAAGTATTCCTATATTTTTTCAATAAAACGCGTCGTTCTCAAGTTATTCCTAATTGTATAAGATTGAATTAGAGGAAAAAATCATGAAATTCAAGAATTATCTGAATGCTGTCCTGAGTTAAATCTCATCGAATATAATTTTTTTCTCTGGTCTCTCAACAAGTTACCAACGTTGTCAGAATGTTTATCAACTTTGTCAAGACTAAAATCTCTATGATGAAAAAACGTTTGATGTAGAGATATGTAATAATAAAATTCTACATTCGTGGGACATAAAATTAAATTCTAAGAAGCATGAAATTATTTTATAGGCAGTTTCTATTTAAAATTCGTTGTTACCGGTCCTTCAGCAAAATATCTATCGAAACAATATAACTCGACACCAGAACGACACTACTATCACATCAATTCACTGAAAGTCATTTACATAATCATCACCTGTTTGCTTAAAATATTTGTTTTATATTCTAAGCCTGTTTGCTTCATTCTCTGTAAATAAATAAAGAGTGAACTTCGTCTATGGGATCACGGACTAAAGTTTTAGGTTGGACTGGTTGGAGCACAGAACAACGGTCTTGCGTCACGGCTACAATGGCTTCATCCACGCCGTGGATTCCACGGCCTTCTGAAGGGAACGTAGCGCTATTGGCGAATCCAAAGATCAAAGCGCCCTCTTTCGGCAAAAATCCCAAACTTCGAAACCAGTAATGCTTTGAGATCTTCTATGTTTCGCGTGCTTTTGAGCAATAATATTTTGTTTCATATCCAGGTATTCTTGAGTGATATTTCGAAGTTTTCACAGTGTTCTGAACAGATTAATTAGTACTTAAATAAAAATTGTTGAGAAGGTATTTATATCAGTGTTATTCATTTAAAATATTATTCACAAAGTTATCATGTTTTAGGTTACCAGACGTCTTGTTTGAGTTTGATTTTCTGGTGCAGTTTTAACTGATGAGAAAGGTTGATACCACAATTATCAATAAGAGTGTTACGAAATTGATCTTCGTAATTCACGGTACTGAGCTGTGCCTTTATTATTCTGTAAGATAGGAATTAAAAAATAAGGTGAAGTATCTGAGCGAAGGGGTTCATGTTTTAATGCTAATGTTATGTTTAATTTCAGGCCAGTCCATTGATTATAGAACAATGAGTAAGCTTAGTTCTAGTGCTGAAAAAAAACTGTATTCAACTGTTGTGGTTTCAATTGTTCTTGAAGGAAAAATAAACACCAGCCTATACGTTTTCATGAATTTCCTGAGAAAGATGCCTTGAAACTATTTATCACTAATGCCTTCGCTAAATTGGAAAAATTGGACTGAAGAAAAGCATGGATAAACTATAGATGAAGAAAACTTGCTGAAAAGATTTTCGTTGTTTCTCGAACAACTGCGAACAATATTTTTAGTGAATATTAAGTATTTAGCAAATATTTTGGAGGTTGTATTCAGTGGCCAAGTTCTGAGGTTGAATTGATGAATTTACTGCTTAAAATTTTGGGAATATTCAAGTGATACTTAATTATGAGGATATACCATACAGATCTTCATGTTTGTCATGTCGCATCAGAACATATTCACATTCTGATCATAGTTTAGGCAGAATTCTGGCAGATATGAATCTTTTTGTGTTGCTATTTTGTAGTATATTTCCATGAAAATAAAGAACATTCGAAACAATAATTTATTTACATAATTTCCATCGTATACCTCGTGAATTGTCGATCCAATTAGAAGGGAAAAAAGCCAAATTGTATAACAAAATTTTATAAACTCGACACTGTGCTCTCAATAATACATTAATTCACTGAAATTATGCACAAAATCATCACGAGAACTAAGAAAATCACTTAAAATAATCTGTTTTACATATCAAAACAACGTAGCTTCAAAAGAGATTACTGGAATTCCGCCATGTCTGTTTACAGTCAGCAGCGCCCTCATCGGTGGTTGGAATCGCCAATATTGGCGAGAATCAGAACTACTCTTTTGGCATTTTTAAAGAGCAACGCCTAGACGCCTTTAGCGATTGTGATAGTTCATCCGCTAACGATAGGGGACGTACTGCTTTCTTGAGTTCGCATTGTTTGAAGAGAAAATCGGCAATCTGGCATCGTCTTCTCTAGAGTTCTGTGGGTGAATTGAATATCTGCACACAGGATGGGTATGGTTAGGTCATTGACACCGAAACATATGACTTTGGTTAATGGAGTTGGGATAGGTTAGTGAGAAACCAATTTTTATGAGATCGTTTTAGAATATCGAGGAAATATGAACAAATTATTAGTGTCTATAAACTAATCTTCAGGACAATCGAAGAAGGAACTTATTTTGGTGTGAGAAATATAGCTTTTTATACAGCCGAAATGATCGGACAGAACTAAGTGTTTTGTTAGGAAATATCGTGTTTATAACATTCTTATTCAAATAAGGTTAGTGCTTGAGTATTTTTTATATGTATCACCCAGAATATCTAATAATCACATCAATTTCAATCGAAAAATATGAACTTTGAAGTGTTTGCAGAGAATAATATCAGGCACGTACTTAGCCCGATTGATTTTTTCGAATGGCTATATCTCTTTAACAGAGCCGAATTTGGAAAAATGGAAAATGAAAAAAAGGTTTCCTTTGGCTTTAAGAATCTACAGTTAAAATATATGTACAAGTCAAAGACTCACCCTGTATACAGGGGTGAACTTGAAGAATTCAAAATGAGCTTTTTTCCAAAACACCTTGTGGAGTGAAACGTTGGCAGACAAGAATGTCCACGAACACAGAGTTGTTGTCTTATCATTTTTTTATACATTGCGATATCTTAATTTCATGATCAATTGAAATCAACTTCAAGATCTTTGCGATTCATAACATTAATTTTACGTTAGGCAATATTCAATTCATATGCAATATCAATAAGTGACGAACAATTTTGAATATTTCTACCAATCAATATTCAAAATTGAATATTTCTGCCAATCACAACTACGATCGGATGATCGTATCATCGGATGACGGATGCATGGGAATCCAGCATAATACAATTTTCAGTTGTGGTCAGCATGTAATAACATTAATAACATCAATATGGATGATACCCCTGCTTTTCACAGTCACAAAGTGAAGCCAAATAATTGGTAAAGCTTGAGTTGTACGCTTGCGCCAACTGGAAATTCAAAAATTGCTAGAAATTAAGAGGTTATGTTTATTCTGAAAGACTACAAGAAAATAGATATTGAGAATGAAAATATGTCACTAAAATACTTTCAGTTCAGTTTTGGAATGAATAAAAGCGATGGAAACATTTCACATGAAATTGTGAGGTTACGATCGAAACTATTCACATGAAGTTAACAATGACATACGTTTCACGACATAATACGATGTTTCAGAGAGAGATAGAATTAAAAAAATATTTCTATTCTCAATATTGCCGCACAAGCGCAGATCTGGATTGTTACCAAAGCCCAGCTTCAGTTTTGATAGGCTCATTCCCCATATAGAAATTATTAGTTATATGGTAGTGTACGAAAGATACGTGCTCTTATGACCGCACCCGTCCATGCGCAGAATTATATTATCGATAATATGTTAAGACAGATAATCCCAAATCTTGATTAGGGTAGTTTCCAATTGCACCCGATTTTCCACTGCTGGGACTCTGTTCTTTTGTCTTTTACCTAAAATGTCCCGAACATGCTCAATTGGATTTAGGTCTGAAGAAGATGAGTGTCAATTTCATTTATGTCAGCATCATTAAGAAACTCTGTCAGCGATTCACCCAACAGAGTGTTTTGATTTCTTCATGTTTACCCATGTATATATCACAAAAGTCGAAAAACTGAGGACAGTTGTGTTTCCGAGGAATCAAGATTCAATCAAAGAGGAAATTGCTGAATTCGGCCGAAGAGTTCTAGAGAAAATGAACTGCAAACTCTGTTGAGATTTCGTCCCTTCCCCCACTATGACCAGTGTGTAGATAGCTGCCTTTCAAAGGAACAAGGTTCAACAGGTAGTTAGACCCTCAGAGCAAAAATCCTTGGCGAACACCATATATGAATTGAAGAGAATCATAGATTAGATATCAATTATACAGGAACTGATAAATTGTGGAATATAGAGCCTATTTACTTCGATAGAACCCTTTGCACGAAATACACATCAATGCTATGTTTGACGGAGTCAAGTTGATGAAAAATTTTCAGTGGTTAAAGCACACAAACCACTTTTGTGACATCTGACAAAATTTTCATGAACAAGGTATAATGATCTCGACCTTCCCGATGTCAATATAGTACTACTGGTCTTGGGCACCACTCATGGACTTATACTACCAAAACTTCGGGGCATCGAATGCTGCATTTCCGCTGGACCGCTATACCAGAGGAGTCTAGGAATCAATAGAGAATATAATGTGTTAGGTATGGAACGTAGCCCTACTTGTGAGTGAACCAGTGCTTATTATAAATCCGAACCTTATACATTATACAGAATGTGTGGGGACTGTTTGTAATTACATAGATAGACTCGAGCCTTTTAGGTGTAGGTTGGGTTGTAATGGCTCAGTTGGCCTTCCGGTAACTGCGACCACATGTATCTTTTGTTCACTATCCTACTCATTCACCAAAGGAGGTAGTCTAGGATGTTGATAAGACCGACAATATCCCTAGGATTCGACTGTATTGAATATTTGCTAGGATGAATTTTAATATCTTAATATTTTGATATAACGCATTTTACCCTGTGTGAAATAAAGGAGCCTTGGCCGTTACCTTGTGGGTATCGTATATCGGTTTCCTCATATGGATGGTTCTTAGACCATAGCCAGCTATTTACCTCTGCATACCATTTATTCTGCTGTTGCTGCCTCTGATCCACAGAGTCTACAATGTTTGTACCGACAGTGCCCTGTCAGCAAACCTACCATCACCTGAAGCTCAGCACGAATTTCTCGGACTAAGAGAGTCCAGGAGTTTTTCTCCAGACGGTTATTCTGTTGTCCAACTCCCATTGTTGAACCGCTGCCTTATATTGTTCTTTTTCAAGCCCACAGAAAGGCTCAGGTCAGGCAGGCGTTAATCTTGATGAACTTTTCGGAAGCCCATCAGTTTTTTCATTTTCTTCAACACCACAATGTTCTGGCACACACAGCAAAGTCACTTTATTGTCTCTGGCCAGTTGCTTTATGGTGTTACGACACTTCCAGGCCAGCAGAGATCCCTGCCAATGTGATTCCAGGGACCTCAGCGTAGCCTGGCTGTCCGTGGTGATGAAGATATGCGCCCCTTCGAAGTTCATTTGAGGACACTCCTGTGCGTTTACGTACACAGCCAGTATCTCGGTCTGTGTAATAGAGAGTTCACTTCCCAGGGCTTTAGAGATCCTCAATCTCGGTCCATATATCCCAATCCAGTGCCTCTTTCAGATTTTGATACATTGGTAAAACATATGGATGACTTTCTGTCCAAGCGATTTACGAAACCTATTGCACTTTGACGGTCAGCTATGACCGTTTCATAAGGCGTTTCGAAATCGAAGATTATTGGCATAACATCCCATGGTTTTGCCAGTTGATTCACTTTCCTTATGTGCCCAACCCAGTTTCCAGGTAGGAGTTTCCCCTTATTCTTATTTCATCCAGCAGGCTCCATTTCCTCACATGTAGATGTAAGGGAGGCAGATCGAGTATGACCTCAAGTGCTGCTGTAGGAGCTTTGCGCATAGCTCTCGTGACACCAATACCTTTGTAGTTTCTGCAACTGGCTGCGTATGGTGACCTCTTCAGTTTTTGTCCACGATGCTGAAGATAGGTGACAATAGGGCGTACCACTGCTGTGTATAACCACATTACCGTTTTTGGTTTCACGTCCCATGTCTTTTCACAGAGTCTGTTGCAGGCCTACATGACCGCCGTGGCTCTGGAAAGTGTCTTATCTATGGGTTTCCTCTAGTTGAGTGTACTGTCCAGGATGACACCTAGATATTTGCACTCACTGGAGAAGCTCAGAGTCTGGCCATTTAGGACCGGCGCTCTGAAATTGAGATTGCTCCTCCTAGTGAACGGGATGAGTGTTGTTCTCGAGGGATTGACAGTTAGCGCCTCTTTCTCGCACCACTTCACTTTTCGATTGTACTCCGGCCAAGCTGCATTCGACTGCTTGATGAGCCTTTATGCTTGCCTCTAACAGTCACCACTATGTCGTCGGCGTATGCCTGGGCGTTGAAACCATCGGCCGTAAGCCTCTAGAAGACCGTTCATGACCAGGCTTCACAGCAGGTATAATAGTACCCCTCCTTGAGGGCATCCCCTGCACGCCAGCACGACCACTTTAGTTTCCCCCAGGCTGGTCTTGACGGTTCGCCCTGTCAACATAGCTGAGATCCACTTAAAAGTGGAGGGTTCTAACCCTTTTCGTTTCGCTGAATTGCATATGGAAATATGTAGAGTATTATCAAAGGCCCCCTCAATATCTCCAAACATTGCAAGCAGAATGTCCTTTGTCGTCAGGGTATCTTCCACCTCCCTAAGAAGATGATGAAGGACGTCTAAAGTAGATCTACCCGCCTTATTGGCAAATTGTTTGTTGTTGAGGTTTATACTTCCCCTCGAACTATTATCTATTATTTTCTCCATGGTCTTCGGGAAAAAAGAGATAAGGCATATGGGTCGATTGGATTGAGGCTCTGGAATGCTTTTTCGACCCACTTTGGGTATGAATACTACCTTTGCTTCCCTCCACGATTTCGGGATATATCCCCTTGTATAGCTGGTCTTAAAGAGCTCAGCTTTCGGGGGTATAATAAATTCAACATCTTTCTCAAGATCTCAAGCATGGCCGGAAAGATACCGTTCATGCCGGCTGATTTAAAAGGCTGAAAGCTCTTTATCGCCCTTTGAATTCTTTTTGGTGTGAGTAGTCTACCAGCTTTCCGAAAATCTCTTCTGGTGAGGTTATAAATCTCTCCAGTACTCCCAGTACTGGTCTGCTTGGAGCCAGGAAAATGAGTCTATAGCAGAGCTCTCAGGCTCTCTTTAGGATCATGGGATCATTCGTAATGTCCCCACATGGCTTCCTTATTTGGCCAATTGGGTTGTACTGATTCTTAAATAGTGCCTCTTGCAGTCTGGCTGCTGGGACTGTATCATCTATTCCCTCACAGAAACTTCTCCAGGACTGCCTTTTAGCTTTTCTCACCTCTTTGTTGTAGTATGTCAGGACTAGTCGATAGGCATCCCAGCTGTCTTCTCGCTTAGCCCTTTTGAAGGATTTACTCGCCGTTCTTTTGAAGTTATCTAGATGATTATTCCACCAGGAAACGTCTCTGAAGATCGTTTTCTTCCTTAGTGGACCACAGTTCTCGAAAGCTCTCTTCAGACATGATGTGAAGTGAGCAGAGGCGCTTTCTGAATCCTCATCTGAGCTGATGTTGTATTTCGGGCCTTCCAGGTCAGACCTTAGGGATGCATAGAGTTCCCAGTCAGTCTTTCTGGGTATTCTGCATGCAACATCAGCTGAAGTAAAGTTGCCATATGGTCCGAAATGGATGGTACCTTCATCATATCCGCAATAAATGATTCATGAAGCTTGGACTATCACCCACAATCACTATCTCTGTGTTATTAGAAAATATAAAATCAAGCAAATCCTCACCTCTATGCTTTGTGTCTGTGCTTCCCCATATTGTGTGATGTGCGTTCGCATCGCAGCCCAGAATCAGCTGTTTCTTTTTCTTGAGGCCCCATTCGATGCGGCGTTGGACTTTCTCTGTTGGTGGGCTGATAGCGTCCCCTGTAGACTGAGGCAATAACAAGATGCCTCTCGCTGTTTTCAGTTCACAGCTCAACCAGCTGCTGTGAGTGGAAGGCAAGTTAGTCCCTTTCTGAGTATTATCATAGCTCTTCGGCTTACTGATGTAGCCCTTACTCGGACTAACTATCAATCAGTTATTCACTAAAACACAAGTTATCTATATCCATTTATTTATTCAACTCGCGTGGTTTTAGGTTTCCGCTGAAAACGACTGAACGTGTATCTTCTTTTTGTTCTCAAGGTCTACTGATCCGCGTCCTCGATTCCACTGCCTTCTATCGGGATATTTGTGGCCGTAAAACATAGATGCATTTAACATAGAACTTATAGTAATTTCTTTGCTTGCTGGTCCCTGTTGCCATTGCACTGTTGCCATTAACTGGTGATTATTTTCCTAGTTCTGTGGAAATGCTCTCACACTGCTCTCTCCTCAGTAGCGGCTACTAAAATTTCACAAATTTTTCGCTACGATATGAAGTAGTTGGGTAAGTTACTTCAAATTATTTCTACAATGTTGTTAAAGATTTGAAACATTACAAATGTCATTATATGAAAGTCTTCAAGGAGCGCTATATTGCCCCGTTTATTCTCACTTTTGCTTGGAAACACTACCGCAGTTTTTCGTTTTTACCGAATTGTCATATCGAAAATCGTCACTGTCGGCTTCTACCGCACTATCATTGTCCTTGGTTTTAACGCATTGTCTTTGTCTTCGATTTTACCACACTGTAAACTGTAACTGTCTCGAGTTTACCGCCTGTTACGATAGGTACTTAGTCGGGAAACGCACTTGCCTACCACTTCTTGTTCTCCTTGTTTTCTCGGGGATGTTTCGCATATTGGCACTATCGGTGTCGGCTGTGGTGATGTTTGCTTCTGGTGTCTCGTTTCTTAGGAATTAGGCAGGTTTTAGTCGATCGACTGATATATATGTTTTCCTTTTACATTGATTGTGAAATACGTTTGAAATAGTTGAAGAACCTTGAATGGGCCTTCATATGGTGGCTCCAAGGATTTCTCTACTATGTTGGTCCGTAAAAAGACATGACTACAGTTGCTTAGGTCTTTATGCACGTGAACTGTCCTCAAGTTGTTTTTTGTTGCCGTTATGGGTTTCAGCTGAGCTATATGTTTGCGTAACTCTGCTGCGAAATCATCGCTATTGATTGATATTGTTGGTGGATTGAAAAAGTCTCCAGAAAGGCGTATTGTTTTTCCATACATTAATTCCGTCATCGAATGATCGGCGTCTTCTCTCACTGCTGTTCTGAGTCCCAACAAAACTGTTGGCAAAGATTCGGTCCAACTCGGGTTATTATGGGCTCTGGTTGCTGCTTTGAGGGTTCTATGAAGTCATTCTATTTCTCACTTTGCTCGAGGATGATGTATGCTTCAATGAAGTTACCCACAGTGCCGTTATATTTTTGAAAAGATGGCACTCGAATTGTCTTTCCTGGTCGGTAACAATTGTCGCTGGTGTTCCAAATCTAGCAATCCAATTTTTATAAAATGATTTCGCGACTGTATCTGCACCCATGTTTTCCATTGGTATGACTTCCATCCATCCACTGGAACGGTCAATACATGTTAAACAGTAGTTCTTGTTTCTGGAAGGTGGTAACGGTCTAATAATATCGATTTGTACTATACTAAATCGGTCGTCTGCTTCCTGGAACTTGCCCATCTCCGACTTCGTATGCCTTGTGATTTTATTCCTTTGGCAGTCGATACACGTTTTTGTCCATTCCCGAATATTCTGCTTCATTCCTGTACATATGATTTTTGAAGAGATTTGATTCACCCTGCTTTTGATTCCAGGGTGTGCAAAATTGTGAAAATGTTTACATATGCTTTGGGGATATATGGTCGGATGTTTTCCGTTGATATATCACACCAAATTTGTTTTCCCGAGTCGATCTGGTATTTTTTGAACACTAACTTCGGGTTTGCACGTAATTCTTCTAGCTCTGGGTCATTTTCCTGTTGTTTTGCGATCTCTGCATAATCGATCACATTGACCTCATCTATCCTTGATAAGGCGTCGGCTATAATATTATAGTCTTTACCTTTCACATGTTTTATATCTGTTGAGAATTGAGAAATATATTTCAACGGCCGAAGTTGTCGAGGTGAAGCTTTCTCGTTTTTTTGTCTGAAAGCGAAAGTTATTGCTTTGTGGTCGGTGAATATGGTGAATGGTTTTGGTTCTAAATAATGTTTGAATTGCTTTATAGCTAAATATATTCCCAAAAGTTCTTTGTCCTAAGTGCTGTAGTTTTTCTGAGCTGGATTGAGTTTTTTTGAAAAGAATGCAATGGGTTTCCAGCCTGCAGATTCTAACTGCTGTAGTACTGCTCCTACTGATTTGTCTGATGCATCTGTGAATAACGCTTTTTTACCATCAGGGCTCAGAAAAGTTAATGCTGTGGCATTTATCATTCTTTCTTTGCATTTATTGAATTGAGTATCAGCTTCAGGTGTCCACTCAATTATACGATTGTCATTCTTTTTTGAACCTTTCATGTATTCGTGTAAAATGGCTTGCATTTCAGCTGCATTTTTTATGTATTTGCGATAGAAATTGATAATTCCTAAGAATGTTCGCAGTCCACGAACTGTTCGTGGTTTTGTATAATTTTTTATGGCTTCTACTTTCTCTGGTATAGGCGTTGATCTATTTGCAGCAATTCTGTAGCCTAAGAAATCGATTTCTGTTGTTTCAATTATTGATTTTGACATATTTATCCGCAATCCATATTGTCTCATCCGTTCGAAAACAAGCTTTAGGTGTTCCCGATGTTCTTCTTCTGAAGAGGAGGCGATCAGGATATCTATATCCATATCTATACTAATATTATAATGAGGAAAGATTTGTATTTTTGTTTGTTTGATACGAATAGGCTCAAAAACTACTGGACCGATTTCAGAAATTCTTTCACCCTTAGAAAGCTACATTATCCCTGAGTGATATAGGCTATACTTTTTACCCGAAAAAAATAAGGATACCTACTATAACTTCAATAATTACAAAAAATTCAGCCATAATCAGCTTTTTTCACGTGCGCTGCAAAAACCATAAAGGTGAATACAGACTATTCTGACGTGACGTGATTCCACGTCACGTCAGGCATCCTCAGTGCTCCCATTGGCCTGATATGAACGTGAACGCACAGAACGATGAGTTGCATTTTTATATCACTCACATTTTGACGTTCACGTTCATAGTAGGCCAATGGAAGCACTGATACACGTCTGACGTGACTTGGTATCACGTCACGTCAGAATAGTCTGTATTCACCTTAAGACTTACGTGGATACAGTGTATGACGGAAATGTACCTCTTAAATAGTTCTACAAAAACGTCCGCGATAGCATATATCTATCTCTCAAGATTGACTTGCTATTACCTGTTTATGGTAATCAGATGTTTTCCAAAATTATGCACTATTTGGAAGTGTGTTTTTATGAATTGGGTATTGATCCTCATCCAACCTAATACGTCGTTATTTATCCCCAGTATTTAATTTAGAACGAAATTGCCCTTCACATCATACAATTACAACGAGTACAGGGTATCCCATTTTGGACACTTTTACGGGATATCTCCGTTATTTTTAACGTTAGCGGGATGCGGTTTTCGCGACAGTGTGCTACTTTTTTTGTGAAACTAAAGATGGCGCAATCAGGTTTTGCATAGCCCTCTTAGTTTTTGCTATACAGGGTGGAAATGAAAAGTATCACTTTTTAATCACCCTCCGTATCTCAGTTGTGCTTAAACTTGGATAAATGGTTGAAACGCATTCCTATAGACTTTTTCTGTAGAATCCAGTGGCGTAGTCAGTTTTTCAATTAAACTTTCCGTTTTTGAGTTATTGAGCAAACATTTGTTTTTTTAAATTGGACACCCTGTATATTATTCTTTATTCTTATTAAGCACAATCTTGAAATTTCAAAAACATATTATTTTATGCATTTATTTTCAAAACCATGCTTGTTGTCGTACATTCTGATCCCTGTACTCTGGTGAAGAATGATCATAGATCACTTCATGAAGCCTGACAAGTTCGATTCAAATTTTCATCCATTTTCACTTCAATCACTTCACAAAATATCCGACGTGATATCGCTTACGGTTAGAAAATGTAAATTTGCGGGTAGTTCTGGTGTGCTATAAAGTGACAGCAAATGCTAACTTCGTGAATGCGTGAAATGATAACAATTGAAAGAAGGATAATAATCGGGTGATCAGTCTTATACACAGTGATAATTTTTACTGTCTCATTTATAGTTCCGGCCTAGCTTTCGAAATCCTATCGTTTCCTTGAACAATAAATGAGACAGTTAAAATATCACTGTGTATAAGACTGATTGCCCGATTACTATTCTTTTTTCAATTTATATTCAATATTCACCCAAGCTTGTTGTCGTACATTCTGATCCCTGTACTCTGATGAAGAATGATCATCACTGACAAGTTCGATCAAATTTTCATCCATTTTTACTTCATTCACTTCACAAAATATGTGCCATCAAGTGACAGCAAATGCTAACTTCGTGAATGCGTGAAATGATAACAATTGAAAAAAGGATAATAATCGGGTGATCAGTCTTATACACAGTGATAATTTTACTGTCTCATTTATTGTTCCGGCCTATCGTTTCCTTGAACAATAAATGAGACAGTAAAAATATCACTGTGTATAAGACTGATCACCCGATTATTATTCTTTTTTCAATTTATATTCTAAAGTCGATATTCACATATTGAGTATGATAACAATGTGTTTTCAAGCGCATAAACTTCCATACATTATAGTGGTTGCACATTTTGCGAAGATGACGTGGTAGCACGTGAGCTCACGTGACGTGCCAACAATAGCACTCCAGATTTTCGATTATCCTAGTTTTTATAGTTTTTCCTTTATGTGGCCATTTAACCCTATCTCTGTACCAAATTTCAGCTCTCTGAGTTTATGGGAAGTACTAGTTATATTTCGATGATCATGAGTGAGTGAGTGAGGGTCGAAAATGCGAAACTTTGCTTTCGCTTAACTTCGGAACTAAATGACCTACACACTTAAAATTTTCGATATTAAGTACGTGATTATATATTACTGGATGACGAAAATTTCGGCGTTCTGGTCTTATCCGGAGATTCTCAAATAGGGGTCTGAAAATGCGGCGAAATGGTTCGGGTAAAGATAGTACGGCAGTGTTTGCTTCGCACTCGACTTGGCGGGGCCACTGCCGTGCCCCCAAATGGTTGAGAAAATCCGCTCCAATTATGGCTTTGCTTGTTTTTGCTACAATGAAAGGCCATTGGAATTGTCTTCGCAGTCCCAAATTCAGTGACAACATCTTTGTTCCAAGTGTTGGAATTGTTTTCTCCGTTCGCTGCATATAATTTGAACTCGGACTCGACTTGTGTTTGGGATTTACTTGCAGGAATTATGGATACGTCCGCGCCACTATCTACTAGGAATTGCCATCTTGTTTTTTGTCTCTAATAAATATTGGAATTGGTGAGATTCTTGTGCGGCAGCAGTGAGATTCCTCTTGCTCTACTGCCGGTTGGAGTTGTCCGTCGTTTTCCAAGAGCATGGTGGTTTGTATTTTTCTGCGAAACACCTTTTTCCGAAACGGAAATTTCCATAGCAATATTTTCCATTCGGATTGAATTTCCTACGTCTTCTGCGTTCAGAGCTAGGGGATCTACTCCTACTGCTTTCTCGAGTTCGGGAGTCCCGTCTTTCACCTTGAATTGCATCATTTCTAGGATTTATTTCCAATATTTCATCAGCCATTACTGCCAATTTGTCCAAGAATTCATTACTCACTATGATGATGTTTTTTATATTGTCCGGCAATTTATTTAACAATAAGGTTTTTAACGCTTTATCTGTGATTTCAGCGACTGCAAGAGTCTGCATTTTCTTCAATAGTTGGCTAGATTTCATATCTTCCAATTCTACTCCTGTCAATAAAACTTTCAATTGCTTGTCATCACTTATTTTAAAAATATTGATTAGACGTGCTTTTGCTGAGGAAAATTTGTTATCCGAATTATGTCCCAAATATTCTCCAGGAATTTAGGTTCAATTTGTCCCACCAAATAATTGAACTTTCTTCTCGGGTAATCCTAGCAATAAAAAAGTGTGCCTCTATTTGTGAGAACCATATTTTGGGTTTCTCGATCCAAAATGAGGAAATTCTTATGCTGACGACCCCTTGCTCAGGATCACGTCCTCGGGTTTGCATAATGGCGGCCGTTTTGTATTATTTTCGTTTTTCATTCGCACTTGCGCTCACTTTTGTAATTGTCTGTATCTGGGGTCAACAATGTAGCCCTTACTCGGACTAACTATCAATCAGTTATTCACTAAAACACAAGTTATCTATATCCATTTATTTATTCAACTCGCGTGGTTTTAGGTTTCCGCTGAAAACGACTGAACGTGTGTCTTCTTTTTGTTCTCAAGGTCTACTGATCACTCTGATCCACGTCCTTGATTCCACCAAAGACTAACTATAGTCTTTGATTCCACTGCCTTCTATCGGGATATTTGTGGCCGTAGAACATAGATGCATTTAACATAGAACTTATAGTAAGTTCTATGCTTGCGGTTTCCTGTTGCCATTGCACTGTTGCCATTAATATCGCGCCTTTTCGACGTCCAGGAACGTTATGTCGAAGTTGGGCGAGTTTATAGCAGGACGTCTATAAACGTCTTAAAACTGTGCATCATGCACATCGACCTTAACGTCTATAGACGTCGTTGTCCGTCAATGTGTTATCTGGCTGGTGATTATTTCCCTAGTTCTGGGAAAATGTTCCTACACTGACTTATCGCAATACATCATCTGATATAAGTTGTTTGGTATGCCTCTAATTTGGCCGCCATTGATCCAGGGCTCTTTTATCAGCTCTATGTCAATGTGTGTGTTTTCTAGACGTTCTCCAGCATAAGGCACTAGAGGCTGCTTTTAAGTTCTGGAGGTTTATCTGAAGGCACGTTAAACACCTGCCCCTTATGAGGTTGGTCGTCCGCTAGGCGGTTTAGAGGAAGCAGCAGATTTTGACCCCCCTTGCGCCTTTGCGGAACACCCCTCTTCCAGGAGCTAGTGGTCGGCTTCGAGGTTCCGGCCTCTTTAGTGGCTGGAAGTTCTCCGCATTCCGCTCTTAATCAGCCTTGGGCTTTTCTGACACGGAACCTCTCCTCCGTTGTCTTGTGGCCCTTGAAACTTGTTTGGTCGAATTTGTAGTTATTCCAATGCTCGCAGTCTTTCAAGCGATGTTCTATCGGCCATTTCACTGTTGGGTCCAAAATTAACAGTGCTGTGCCTAAGGTGGCGTAAGGACACAGTAACAAAGCCTACACAGAACACAACTGCTTAATCCGAACTCGGCACAAGTTACAATCTTCGGAGCTTGTAGTTTCAGAGGGGTCTCCTCAGGAGACCTAGGAGTGATCAGGATAAGAAATATATCATATCATATCATAAAACTATCTCCAGAATGGACCTTGATGGCCCCCTTCGAAGAACTCTTCAGCTAGAGGTTTTTAGTCCCTTATTCTGATTCTCAAACAGAGAATCTTCTCGCTGAAGATATCTAGACTGTTTGGACTCCCCCTTCGGCGATCTGCAGATCAGCTGCCCAGCCGGTTTAAATTTTGGCTGAATGCTCTTTAGTCACTCGACTGTGGCTTTATGTCAGACCAAGCCAGTCTGGTCTTATATGCAACTGCTGGAATTAAGGCTTTACAGATTCCTCTCTTCCCAGTACTTACAAGGATTTTATCCAGAATTGCTTCATTGATGGCCTTCAGTTGGTCCATTTCTAGGATCACTTCTGGATAGCTCCTGTTAATTATGCACACCCTTAGACCAGCAGCTATAGGTGATCCTATATTTGCCATGAGCAGTGTACGCTCCTAAGGACTGTCAGGATTTCTAAGCCTTATGCTTATCACGCTTAGGCTCTCTTTTGCTGTTTTAGTATACTAGATTCATGATCTTTTCAAATACTTTTTTTTTTCGCGGCACCGTGACTGCATCTTGGATTTTTCCACTACCAGTGGAAGAGAGAGAAGCACCAACATGAAGATGCAGAAAGAAGGCATAGGTCCAAAAGACACCACAAGCACCATTGCTGTACTGAGAAGATATACAAAATCGACCAGCAAGATTCAGAAGTGAAATTAAGGAGTGTTGAGATAAAGAGGGAGTATTTGAAATGGGTTCAGAAATTGAAGCAGTATCGTCGAATTTTGAAGAAACACTAAAATATACACAACTTCCTTAGGCCGGATCTATATGATTTTCATGTACGTAGTTCATATTCAATCTAGATACATAAACAATTGTAGGTGTCAGTAGTTGTCAAATATATTTATGAATAGTTGAAACAGTCATTCCTTTCCTTGGTCTATAAAACAGGCCCCAAACCCAATTGGACATTCCTGGACTAAGATTTTACAATAATCGGACAGAAATAAGTGTTTTTGTTGAGAAATATCGTGTCTTTAACATTTTTATTCAAATAAGGTCAGTACTAGAATATTCCCAAAATGTATTACCTCAATCGAGAAATATGAACTACAAGCAGGCCGTCCCAGCTTCGCCCGGGTAGAAATTTGTTTCACGCGGCGGTTTCATCTTCAACACTTCAACCTGTAATATCTTTTGATGTACTCGTTGTAATTGTATGATGTGAGGGGCAATTTCGTTCAAAATTAAATACTGGGAATAAATAACGTATTAGGTTGGATGAGGATCAATACCCAATTCATAAAAACACACTCCCAAATAGTGCATAATTTTGGAAAACATCTAATTACCATAAACAGGTAATAGCAAGTCAATCTTGAGAGATAGATATACATTTGCTATCGCAGACTTTTTTGTAGAACTATTTAAAAGGTACATTTCATACAGTGTATCCACGTAAGTCTTACGGTTTTTGCAGCGCACTTGAAAATAGCTGATTATGGCTGATTTTTTTGTAATTATTAAAGTTAGTAGGAATCCTCAATTTTTCTGGTATAGCCTATGTCACTCAGGGATAATGTAGCTTTCTAAGGGTGGAAGAATTTCGGAAATCGGTCCAGTAGTTTTTGAGCCTATTCGTATCAAACAAACAAAAATACAAATCTTTCCTCTTTATAATATTATTAGTATAGATATAGATGAGGTCTTTGTCGAGAATCGTATTTGGCATGTTTTTTGCTCATTTTTTTTTCAAATGGCCATATCTTTTTAACAGAGCCGAATTCAGGAAACTGGAAAATGAAATGAGGTTCCTTATGACCTCAAGAATCTACAGTTAAAATATATGTACATATTAAGGATTTCCCCCGAATATACATTAGTGTGAGTTTTAACTTTTAACTAGGTTTGATAGTATACCATCGAGACTATACTGTCCGCGAACACATAACAAGTTCAAGTCCAATATTTGATAAAACCAATGCTCCAACTGATAATATAGAAAGGGCCGGTATTATAAAGGGCAACAGAGGCTTCAAACGTTGCGTCAACAACCAAATTCCTCACAAAAAATACGGAATCTGATAGTTGGCGCACGGCTCAACAGTCGGTTCTCCTTAAAAACATTGAAAAATAACCAATTGGGTATGAGTTACTCGCTTTTTCAAATCGATGAGTTTCAGCGAGAAAGGAAAATGAGTTTGATGTAACAAATTTTCGAACAGATTACCTTTGACTGCTCAACAATGTACGAGCCTTTCTTCGAAACTCCTCAATGAATTATTCAACGCAGCAACAGGTATTTTCTCAACTTCTCTTTGAATTTCAAGTCGCAGGTCTCCCGATATTTCTGGCCGATTTTGGTAAACAGTATTCTTCAAATGGTCCCACAGAAAATAGTCGAGAGGGTTCAAATCTGGAGATCTGAGTGGTCATTCAACCAATCCTCTTCTTCCAATTCATTTATCAGGAAATGTGCGATCAAGATACCTCCTCACTTCAATTCCATAATGCGGAGGTGCACCATCTTCTTGGAACCAAATATTGTCAGGTCGGCCATTTACACCGGGAAAGAAATCAATGACTGCAGATTAAATCAGATTCTTTACTAACTCCAGATAAGAGTCACTAGTCTAATTTCCTTCTATAAAAAAGGTCCAATAACATGATGGCCAATTGGGCGCTAACAAATTTAATTTTTCGTGATATTGGGTGTCAACTGTCTTCACCCAATGAGGATTTGCTGTGGACCAGAAGCAACAATTATGTTGATGGACAGACCCATTCAAGTGAAACGTAGCTCTATCCGTAAAAAGAATTTTATGTTCGACTGCTTCATAAACACTTGATTCATGAATTCGTTTAGCGTCCATAATTGACTACTTTATTGGACACCACTTTATTGGACTCAACTGTCACAGTCTTCTCTCGATTTTGCAATTTTCTTCGTTTCACATCACTTGTTATAGGCCGCATACAAATTTTCATAAGCACTTTCAGTGGCACTTGCGGCTAAATTATTCACGCTTTCCTTTCCCGAACTATCAATTTTTGGGATTTTTATGACGTTTGTCACAGAATTAACGAAGTGAACAACTTTGTTCAATGAGATTGCTAAGGTCGCTGATGGTAACTAAGGTTAGATAAGCAAAAGCACACTCAATGTATTTCTTGAAATAAAGCGACGAATATATTAATTGCCATTTCAGAAATAAAATGTCTGCATTGCAGTCAAACATAAAGCTTTGTATGCAACTCGTACATAATTAGGTTTATCGACTTGCCCAAATTATTGGCCTCGCTCGCTTTGCTCGCTCTGCCATAAACTTTGGACTCGTCCATAAAGACCTAATTTATGTACTTGTTACATAAATAGCTATTCGATGAGAAGGTATCATCCTCATTGCAGAATTTCCGAATTAGCTTGTTGTTCTTTCTTTATGAGACTACGATAATCAAGTTTATCCGGACATGATATAAAACGTGCCAGGTTAGCCAACCCAAAAAAAGTTACCTCAACCCGAGGTTGTTCAACCGAGGCCGCCAATACCAAAGTATAGACACCAACCAGTAGTCGCACTCCGTGGATTGCCTTACTCCATTCCGGACTCGCGCATACCTCATTCGTCATAACCTCAAATCATCCAGCATTACTCGGGAAAATGTCAGCTCCCCGCATATAGCTAAGCTAGAGATGGCCTGCTGTTATAGTCATCCTTGTCATATTATTTATAACTATGTTGCCGCTTCTTCTGATAAACTGAACCCAACTTTCCGAGACGGGTTATTTTCTGAATATATTCCATTTCCAGAGTTCAGACACGACATAACTTTCTTCAAGAGGATTATACTGATTTTCCAATTGATATTGCTGTGCTTCGGCTGGAGCTATCAAATTATATATAAAGTTTTTTCGAGAGCCAAGAATACTATTTCGGTAAATTTGCCGATAATTCTGTGGCTGCGGCAACAACTGAATGCATATCCTGATGCGCGCCGAGGTATGCGCGAAATCCCGTTGGAGTAAAAATTTCAGTTCATTTCAGCGAGAGTGCGACTACTGGTTGGTGTCTATACTGTGATAATACTGAAGGTTGACTTTCAACCCTTGTTCAAGTAACCACCGGTTAAACGAGCCTTTTATAAAACCGGCCCTAAGTAGACTGTAAAAAATGTTCGACCCAATATTTGTCTCCAAAACAAGGAGATAAATTCAATACTTACCAAACTACCCAGAATATAGTTTGTTCCTTGACTTGTCGAAGGCATTCGATTGTTTGGATCATGAGTTTGTCTATATTAAGTTAATGAAATATGGAATAAAGGGAAGCGAATTACAGTGGTTTAAGTCCTACTTAAGCCAAAGAATACAAAGGGTACTAGTAAAAAAGGAAAGAACTCAAGTAAAATCTGAACCAGAAGAGATCAGACTGGGAGTACCACAAGATAGCATACTGGGATCTCTGATTTTTATTATCTTCATAAATGACCTCAACAACCTGTCCACAGATGATCCTTCAGTATCACAGATAAACTACGCAGATGACACAAGTATCACCATTAGAGCCAAATCTTTTCCAGAAGCATCTGAAATCACAAACGCGATCATGCAGCAGACTGTCTCATGGTTTCAAGAAAATCATCTGTTAGTGAATTCTGATAAGACAAATACAGTATTGTTCAAAACAACAAATGCAGGATTTGACACTCCATCCCGGTTGAGACTCGAAGACTGCATCCTTCCTATCAAAAGAGATGTCAAGTTCCTGGGCATGACATTAGACGATACCCTAAATTGGAGTTCACATATCTCCGAGTTGAGCAAGTCCTTGAGCGCTACATGTTATTCACTGGGTGTATTGACGAAATATCTTGATGAAACTTCCCTGAAAGTGGTGTATCAGGCGGTATTTGAGTCTAAACTTAGATATGGCATCATTTTTTATGGTGTTGTAAGAGAGACCAGTAGAATTTCGATCTTACAAAAACGGGCTATTCGCACTATCTTCAAGATGAAGAGGCTTGATACATGCAGAGGTTGTTTTCGAAAAAACAATCTACTAACTGCCACTGCAATACATATACAGGAATGTCTACTGTTCACTTTCAAAAATTAAAACCTTTTCGAAGAAGTCACGACCACTTACTACAATACCAGGACAACCCAACTCAGATACCCCAAACATAGATTAACTCAGACAGAGCGCAGTGTTGATTTCAACAGAATCCCAGAAGAAATAAGAAGGGAAAAGGAATTCAAGCATTTCAGAAAATTTATATTTAAGCTATTAGTGAAAATTGAACCATACTCAATTGACGAATTCATGAGTTATGATGGGACAAACATAGGCCGCTAAGAACATGGCAGAGATAGCTTTGACCATGTTTCCATTTAAAGTGCTTCAGATATTCTTGTTGTATTTTATCTGGAAATTAAGTCTGTTTATTATTATTATTATTCTTCATCGGTCTCCCGTTCTCAGCTCGAGCTGGTTATTCTTCTATGAACCAGTGAAAAAACATTTCAGTTCCACCCACTAGTTCAGAAATTTCCGCACGGTGTAACAGGTTTGCAAATCCACAGCCTGCTGTGCACATCCCGCGATATTCCGGGATAGTTCGATCCCTTGAAGACTTCTCTTGAATGATGATTCCCTTCTGTCTTCTGAAGTTCCGGATGCCTCCCGGTGAACTCGGTACAGAGGTAGTATCTCCATCCAGGAAGTGGTTCTTCCTCGCAATTGTTCACGTAATGAAAAGCTCGCATTACTTCTGCTCTGCCATGATATCGGTTTCCACTTCTCGTTCATGGGTTTGCCACCATTTACGCTTGGTGGCCCAGGTAACTCGGGCCGTGGGGACGTCACCCCCCATGTGGCATGGCATAAACCACACCACACCCGTGCGGTTATTATTATTATTATTATTATAGCGAATGATGTCTTTCAAGTGGAATTCTTCGTCAGTGACTCTTGTAGGGGCACCTTCGAAGCCTAGGATGCAGGGAAACTCTCCTAGGAGTCCAAAACTAAACATAATAACTCAACATAAACTACAAAAGTCTTCAGATATTCGTCTCTGAAAATTGCCACGGTGGCACTTGATCGAGAACAAAATCCGACGGAGGCAGTTATATGCATTTTCAATTCACTGGTGTTCTTGGATCATTCATATACCATGTAACCGACGACTTCGTAGTAATCTGGAGACGTATGCGGATCTTCTCCGAAAAGTAGTTAAACCACATACGCGAATACAGAACACCCAGTATGTATTGGATATACTTAATTCTTACAACCACAATTACAGTTAACAATAGAAGTCGAAACAAAAAACTCAATTCCTTTTTGAAAATTGCTTATTGAAAGAGAGTTAACGGTTGGTACACAAAAAGAAGTTCTAGCAGAATCATAAACTCTCGGCAACCATACAGGGTCTTTCACAAGGAACCTCAACCATATTTATACGGGAAACTACTGAACGTATTTTCATGAAATTCAGCACTTATAAGTATTTCACGGTGCTGATGAAATCTAAAATATTTTCAAGGCATGAGCGAGCACCTCCGGTTTTTCCGGAAATGACGTCAACTTCCGTTTTTTGAATTAGAACACCATTTTTTTATTGCAGAAATAGATTCCTTAGAAAATTTCAAGTTATTTTGATGTAACATTCTTCAGTTTTGGTAGGAAAATTCTCTCTGAGCGGGAAAATTCGAAAAAAAAATCGAAAATAGAGCTCCGCTGAAACAAGAATAACTTCGAGGTTTTTGGATGGAAAATTTTCATTTTTGGGATTTTTCAAGATGTAAGATTGATGTATCCACTTTGAAAATCGAAATCGCGATTCATGATACAGGGGGTGAAAAAATCGCTTTCAAAGTTAGGGATGACAAAATCGTGAAAAATCAATTTTTTCAAACTAGAACCCCATTTTTTTATGGCAGATATTGAATCTACGTTAAAAGATAATGTGAGTGTATGCATCACACCCTTGCCCTAAAATGGATATTTTCTGAGTTATTCACAAAAAACTGTTTTTCGTCTTGAATTTTCAGCTATTTCTTTTCCCTTCACGCCAAAAAGATGAAATTTTCAGGAACTGTTATTTGAACCATGTTTTAGATTTCACTACCCTAATATGGAAGAGAAAAAAATTACAGGTTGTTCCTAAATAGATGGCGAATTTGGATTCGAATTTGTATCGGAAACCTCTTTATTTCAACTAATCGGCCATCGGTTTTCTCTCCAGTGATAAATAAATAATTCCTTATGAACCATATGCAAAAACTTACCATGTTTAACATTCTTTTTTTTCAAGATAGATATCATTAATTACATCTGCCAAATTCCTCTTTATTCAGTAGCATTTTGTGTTTACTATTAATTTGGTGATAATTCGTATTAAGTTATAAAATCGATCACTATGCCTAATTTTACCAATGAAGATTATTTAAATCTCATTCTACTTCATGGAGAATGTAATAAAGTTGTAGATAGAACGATTCGACTGTTCATTGAGAGGTTTCCTGACCGACCCAGACCAACGAGAGATACCATTAACAGAACCATGACAAACTTGAGAAATGTCGGATCTTTCGTTAAGAAAACTATACACAGAGAAAAAAGTGTAGTAGAAGATGAGAACAACGAAAATACAGTTCTTGCATATTTTCGTGTGAATCCTCAAAATTCTCTCAAAGATGCCAAGATTGATCTGGGATTATCTCAATCGAGTGTTTGGAGAATATTAAAAAAACATAAAATGCACCCATATAAATTCAATAGGGTACAGCATTTGAAGGAAACTGATTTCGTCAGGGGAACAGAGTTTTGCGAAGCTATGATGATTCGATTTCAAGAGAATGAAAACTTTTTGGACTGTATAATTTGGACAGATGAATCTAAATTCACAAAGAATGGTTCTTTCAATAGGCATAACAGTCATTATTGGGATGAAGAGAACAACCACCACTTCAGACAATGGAACTTTCAAGAGACCTGGAGTTTCAATGTTTTTTGCGCCATCAAAAATAATGCAATTCTCGATGTTCACATTTATGATGGGACTTTAACTGGTAAGATAGAACACTACACATGTTTGCATTATTTAAAGAATGTTCTCCCTTAGGAGATAGATATTCTGACATATTGACTCAAATAATTGAGCCGCTAGTACAGAACCATAATGACTTATGGTATCAACAAGATGGCGCGCCTCCACACAATTCACTCAATGTGTCAAATATCCTCTACAGGCTATTTCAAGATCGATGGTTGGCGAACAATGGTCCACATCTTTGGCCACCACGTTCTCCCGATTTAACTCCTTTAGACTATTATGTTTGGGGTAGGATAAAAAATATTGTCTACTCAACTCCCCTGACTGATAAAGAGGACTGCATAGAACGAGTCAGAAATGCGTTCAGGTTTGTTTAGATTTTTAGATTCATAGTTTTGAAACTCAATTTGGTTTTTAAACACTTTTGCGGATCTCTTCCTCCCGATGAAATAAGAAGAGCAACGCACGAAGCATTCCTGAGACGTATAAATAAATGTCTAGAAATTAACGGTCAAAACTTTGAGCATCTTCTCTAGTTATAACTGCGACAGTTTGCCATGGTTCTCCTAATAGTAACTTGAAGTCGGTTTCAAGAAGGGGTGAAAAATCTACAGCATGGTTCAAATAACAGTTCCTGAAAATTTCATCTTTTTGGCGTGAAGGGAAAAGAAATAGCTGAAAATTCAAGACGAAAAACAGTTTTTTGTGAATAACTCAAAAAATATCCATTTTAAGGCAAGGGTGTGATGCATACACTCACATTATTTTTCAACGTAGATTCAATATCTGCCATAAAAAAATGGGGTTCTAATTTGAAAAAATTGATTTTTCACGATTTTGTCATCCCTAACTTTGAAAGCGATTTTTTCACCTCCTGTATCATGAATCGCGATTTCGATTTTCAAAGTGGATACATCAATCTTACATCTTGACAAATCCCAAAAATGAAAATTTTCCATACAAAAACCTCGAAGTTATTCTTGTTTCAGCGGAGCTCTATTTTCGATTTTTTTTTCGAATTTTCCCGCTCAGAGAGAATTTTCCAACCAAAACTGAAAAATGTTACATCAAAATAACTTGAAATTTTCTAAGGAATCTTTTTCTGCAATAAAAAAATGGTGTTCTAATTTGAAAAACGGAAGTTGACGTCATTTCCGGAAAAACCGGAGGTGCTCATGCCTTGAAAATATTTTAGATTTCATCAGCATCGTGAAATACTTATAAGTGCTGAATTTCATGAAAATACGTTCAGTAGTTTCCCGTATAAATATGGGTGAGGTTCCTCGTGAAAGACCCTGTATAGTATTACTCAAAACATCAATATTTTTCGAAAATTTACTTGAAATATAATACATCATTCAAAGAGAAAATATATACAGGTTGTCCCAAGTTCGAGTGCCTATTAAGGGTCGTTTATACTGGCCCGTAACTTATGCCCTTAACTTATGCCCTTAAAATTTGTTCTCTTTAAGGGAATAAGTTAAAGTTCGAGTATAAACCATAGCATGAAATTTCTATGTTTCAACTCTTAGGGTAAGGGAAAAGTTTAAGTTAAGGGCCAGTATAAACGACCCGTTAGAGGTTTCTGGAGAACTGGAAATATTTGAAATCTAAAAATTGGGATTATGATATTGTTCGAAATTCTCTACAGACCTAAAATATTCTTGAAGCCTGAGCACTTCTGATTATACTGGGAGTGAAAATTAATTTGTTCAAAAAATTTTTTTCTCAAATTTTTCCGTTTCTGATATGTTTTTTAAATTAGAACACCATTTTTTTATTGCAGAAATAGATTCCTTAGAAAATTTCAAGTTATTTTGATGTAACATTCCTCAGTTTTGGTAGGAAAATTCTCTCTGAGCGGGAAAATTCGAAAAAAAAAATCGAAAATAGAGCTCCGCTGAAACAAGAATAACTTCGAGGTTTTTGGATGGAAAATTTTCATTTTTGGGATTTTTCAAGATGCAAGATTGATGTATCCACTTTAAAAATCGAAATCGCGATTCATGATACAGGGGGTGAAAAAATCGCTTTCAAAGTTAGGGATGACAAAATCGTGAAAAATCAATTTTTTCCAACTAGAACCCCATTTTTTTATGGCAGATATTGAATCTACGTTAAAAGATAATGTGAGTGTATGCATCACACCTTTGCCCTAAAATGGCTATTTTCTGAGTTATTCACAAAAAACTGTTTTTCGTCTTGAATTTTCAGCTATTTCTTTTCCCTTCACGCCAAAAAAAAGAAATTTTCAGGAACTGTTATTTGAACCATGTTTTAGATTTTACTACCCTAATATGCAAGAGAAAAAAGTTACAGGTTGTTCCTAAATAGATGGCGAATTTGGATTCGAATTTGTATCGGAAACCTCTAGCGGAGCTCTATTTTCGATTTTTTTTTCGAATTTTCCCGCTGAGAGAGAATTTTCCAACCAAAACTGAAAAATGTTACATCAAAATAACCTGAAATTTTCTAAGGAATCTTTTTCTGCAATAAAAAAATGGTGTTCTAATTTGAAAAACGGAAGTTGACGTCATTTCCGGAAAAACCGGAGGTGCTCATGCCTTGAAAATATTTTAGATTTCATCAGCATCGTGAAATACTTATAAGTGCTGAATTTCATGAAAATACGTTCAGTAGTTTCCCGTATAAATATGGGTGAGGTTCCTCGTGAAAGACCCTGTATAGTGTTACTCAAAACATCAATATTTTTCGAAAATATACTTGAAATATAATACATCATTCAAAGAGAAAATATATACAGGTTGTCCCAAGTTCGAGTGCCTATTAGAGGTTTCTGGAGAACTGGAAATATTTGAAATCTAAAAATTGGGATTATGATATTGTTCGAAATTCTCTACAGACCTAAAATATTCTTGAAGCCTGAGCACTTCTGATTATACTGGGAGTGAAAATTAATTTGTTCGAAAAATTTTTTTTAAATTTTTCCGTTTCTGATATGTTTGAGTATTAAATGCTGAATATATTTCTATTGAATATAATATATATATAATATCGAAAAAAAACTGAAAAAAAGTCAAATATTCATAGTCAATATTATGTTCATTTTTCTTATTCTGAACATCCTGAGTGTAAACCGTTCTCATAACGTCAAAGTAGAAAAATGTAGAAAGGTCATGCATCTTTTGAACTTCATGAATATCATCACAGGGTGTTCCAAACATGAGTATCGAAGACCTAAGAAAAAGGTGGTGCACATACAATATTTCATTCATTTTGTACCTGATTTTATGGTTTTCAATCGTTATTACCCCCTTCCCCCCCCATGATCGTTATTACCCAATCCCAGCTATATCCGCCCTTGGTACCAAATTATGTGTCGAAAACTATAATCGAAAACTGGCCATAACTTCTGTTTTTCAAATTAGAACCCTATTTTTTATGATTGCATTGCATTCTGCGAAGAAAAATAATGATAACACTCTTAGATGCTCCTAAATTCAGTACTGTTCAAAATTCATACCTTTTATTTTATATACCACAAAGTTTATATATAGGATGGGCTTACTCGGTTAAGAATAAGACCGAGATTTTTTTTTTTATTATTCAAGTACTTTCCGAGTTATTTGGGCTTTTCTTGAATTATGTTGTACGTAGAGTCAAATTCATCTTATTTCTTGCATAAGAATATTTTGTGATTATAGAAGATAAATTAATTCACAAGTGGCAGGTCTAATTTTAGGTTATATCTTTACTTCTCTACATATATCTAATAACATCAATATGGATTATACCCCTGCTTTTCACAGTCTCAAAGTGAAGACAAATCTTTGGTAACGATTGAGTTGTACGCTTGCGTCAACTGTTAATGCAAAAATTGCGCGATATTTAGAGGTTATGTTTATTCTGAAAGACAACAAGAAAATAGATATCGAGAATGAAAATAATGTCCCTTGAATACTTTCAGTTCAATTTTAGAAATATGAATAGGAGTGAACAATGATTTTTAGGACTTGGAGCAAACGGAATAAAGTTGTGTGGTTATGATCGAAACTATTCACATGAAGTTAAGAATGACATACGTTTCACGACATAATACGATGTGTCGGAGAAAGACAGAATTAAAAAATTATTTTTATTCTCAATATCGCCACACAATCGCAGATCTGGATTGTTACCAAAGCCCAGCTTCAGTTTTGATTGGCTCATGGCCCATATAGGAATTATTAGATATATGCTCATATATCTACTAATACCAATATGGATTATACGCCTGCTAATAGTTGTCTGAAAGTGAAGTCAGATCTTGGTAAAGATTGAATTGTACGCATGCGTCAACTCGAAATTCAATTATGACAATAGACAAATTACATTTTAGGCTTCAAGATTTTCTTGCTTAGATGAAAACGTTCTACTAAAACATTTCTATTTTAGTTTTCGCAAAGAATTGAATGTTATAAGTTTTCAGAAAACTATTTGATTCATCGTATTGAAGGGAATGCATTCTTTTAGCCGGAATAAATATTGATATTTCATGTATCAAGGATTCATCGAGAAATTTTCGTCAGAAGTTCTAATGGAATTCCGACTACCCGATAAAATAAAACGTAGGTATAGGTATGAACATCTTTGCTGTGAGAGGTTGATAAAATGGTAACTCACATTATTGAATAATCCATCGTAAATCTATCTATAGTTAAATGAACTCTTGTTATCAAAGTAATGTAGAAGTCAAAAAGATTCTTGTGTTTTAGCTGAATTGAATATTTCAATACTGAAACAAAATTGAAATGTATTTTTTCAGGTAGGTATTCAAGGATATGTTTATTCGCAATGTTACCTACCAATAGTTATTCTCTTCACAATTTTTGTTTGATAAGAAGTCTTGAATTTTTGTCTTGTTTTGTTGATCTACTTGCTCAGGATCTAATAATTTTTGATTGTTTATTGAAAGGTTTCAATTCTGAATGAAAAATTCCTTCTTTGCTCCAAACATTCCATTTTGAGATCCTTTTTATAGCAATTATTGAAGTACTATCAAGTAGAGGCCATGAACATTAATTATTCAAATTTGTGTTACGCAATTTCTTAAAATGATGTATTCAATCATTCTATGTAATAAAACAAATGATAACTATTTTACAGTTTATTCACACATTTTTTTCATTACAATTTCATACCAAAAATTATTGTCAAGGAAGAGAACAAACCAGTTCACATGCTGAGGTAGGTAGATTTGGATGAACTTACTTCTTAATTGAGACATATGAAGTTTTGTTCACTTTGGTAGATTGGAAAATATGGGGCCTATTTGATAAGGTTTTTGGGGAAATAAGCTTTCATGAAATATTCAACATGAGTAAAGTATTAGAAAAGTTTGAATCCTCCTCCAATTTTGAAATGTTACATGAAATTACTTCGAAATATTTTCTTACTATGAGTTTTCAGGTAAACTATGAATTTTTAGTCCATGATCCATATCATAATTGCTTACATAGTAAGGGAAATAGCCGTCAGACAAGGGTAAATCCAAAATTTTTCTCAGAAGGGCACTTTCGAGAACAGGTTGAACTTTTCTGATTGGATTATTATATGAATATGTGATTTGGAGTTTGTTACGAGTACCTTCATGGAAATATGCAATTTTTTAAAAACCCGGGGACTGCATATTCCATTAAAATTGAATGAGAGGCTATTATTATGACATATCGAGAACATGGGAGTGGAGGTAGCAGTACATACACTAAGTAAAACAGTATTGCAAAAATACTGAACCATGACCTAAAATGAAAAGATGCTGAAATTGCTGAATTTTGTTAAATTTTCAATAATACCATCTAAATAGTGAGCAGGATGATATGTAATCTAAAAAACAAAGTTGAAACTAAAAAGACATACCGTTGATTGGAAGGATTGCCTGTAAACAGTAGAAGATTAAAATCATGCAAGTTTTTTGCTAAAACAAGATGAGTACGTAATGTTGAGGTGAATAAACCTAGAGTGGAACCTCGATATAACAAATTTTAGACCAATCTCACCTCAGAATTTCTACTTGCTCCCTTCCGATTTGTTATATCGGAGTTCCACTGCGTATTGATATGACGTAATCAAAAGCCAAGGCAAGTTTACCTCTCAATACCATGAACATAAATACAGAACCCAGATAATATGTAACAAATGATTTATTAAGTTTCAGAATGCATTTATTCTAGAGTCAGTTTAACTGACTGATTTCATTCATTTGATGACAAGAAAAACACATCCAATATGTGTGTTGAACAGCTCTTTCACCTAACGGTACATTGGCCATTAAAAACTTAGAGCCAACCCTTTCAGTGGGTTACTATTCAGAATATATATAGTGGTAAAGGAGAAAGCATGAACGTATAACAGTTGTATTTGAATTTTTTACCTGTGATATGAATTCGAGCGTGTAGGGTCACAAATGTAACATTTGTGAGTAGAGCTCCTTAAAGAGATGTTTAATTCCTTATTGAATAAAAGAACACAACAAAATTTTCAAATAGATATAAATACTATTCAAAAACGGACCAACTATACCTATGAAGACTAACCAACTCAACTAGGTAAATAAACTATGATTATATTAAACGCGAAAATGATCAATAACAACAACGATTATAAGTGAAAAATGAACGAGGATTTAAACAACGAATGAATTTTCACAAACGGAATAAATAATTTGTTTGGTTATGAGCGTTAGAAATAATACATCACATCATTAATTTTACGTGTATGACATAATACAAGGTGCCAGAGAGAGATAGAATAACTACGTTATTTTTTTTCTTAATATTTCTGCACATGCGCAGATCTGTAGTTTTACCAAAGCCCAGCTTCAATTTTGATTGGCTATTACCCATATAGGAATTATTAGATATATGTATATGCTTCTCTATTTTACTTCAATGGTTTCATACAAATATTCATCGAATCTGTTGCATTAGAATATTCTGTGACCATAGAAGATGAATGATCCCATTCCATATATCTAATAATTCCAATATGGGCCATGAGCCAATCAAAACTGAAGCTGGGATTTGGTAAAAATCCAGATCTGCGCTGGTGCGGCAATATTGAAAATAAAAATATTTTTTTAATTCTGTCTCTCTCCGACACATCGTATTATGTCGTGAAACGTATGTCATTCATAACTTCATGTGAATAGTTTCGATCATAACCTCACAATTTCATGTGAAATGTTTCAATCGCTTTATTCCGTTTTCTTCAAGTCCTAAATATCATTGCTAACTCCTATTCATATTCTAAAATTGAACTGAAAGTATTCAAGTGACATATTTTCATTCTCGATATCTATTTTCTTGTTGACTTTCAGAATAAACATAACCTCCAAATTTCTCGCAATTTTTGAATTTCCAGTTGACGCAAGCGTAGAACTCAAGCTTTACCAAAGATTTGGCTTCACTTTGAGACTGTGAAAAGCAGGGGTATAATCCATATTGATGTTATTAGATATATGTCCCATTCATAATTAATTCACAAGTGACAGGTCTAATTATCAGTTGTTACTATGGTTTCGAAATAATATTCATCGAATATGTTTAGATTTGATGAATTTGAATCTACGTACGACATGAATCCTGAAAAGCTCAAATAACTCGGGAATTACTGAATTTAGGAGCAAGAGCATCTGGAGAGCTTTCATTATTTTTCTCTGCATAATCTAACGCAATAATAAAAAAATAGGATTCTAATTCGAAAAACAAAAGTTATGGCCAATTTTCGATCAAAGTTTTCGACACAAAATTTGGAACACCCTGTGATGAAATTCATGAAATTAAAAAGATGCATGACCATTCTGCATTCTTCTACTTTGACGTTATGAGAATGGTTTACACTCGGGATGTTCAGGAAAAAAAAATGAATATAATACTGACTATGAATATTCGACTTTTTTTCAGGTTTTTTTTTAGATATTTTGAAAACTGTTTGAATGAATACAATAGTGTTAACAGAAATATATTCAGCATCGAATACTCAATCATATCTGGAACGAATGAATTGCATTTGAACAAATTTGTTTTCACTCCCTGTATAAACGAGAGTGCTCAGGCTTAAAAAATATTTTAGGTCTGTAGAGAATTTCAAACAATATCATAATCCCAATTTTCAGATTTCAAATATCTCCAGTTCTCAAGAAACTTCTAATAGGCACTCGAATTTGGGACACCCTGTATAACCCAACATTCTCCAAAACTTCCCAAGGTCGTTCGAAAAAGTGAACGAAAACAACTGCACCTACAGTTTTGGCAGTAAGACCAAATACTTGTACAGAGTGGTCCAAATTGGACACTTTCGATAGGGAGCATCAATTTCTAGAGGAGTTGGAGACAAACTAGCCTACATGCTACGAGTTCGATTTTTGTGATAAAATGAATGCCGAAAACGGCACATTGACTTGTTCGAAAGATACAAGGAGTTTTTCAGTTTTGTGCATTTCTGACCCAACCCCGTGACTTGTTTATTTTTGAATATTTCTTGTTTCTGTGAGAACGTTCTTGTGGCACTTTTTTGAAAGGAATCCAATGGTGTTCCTAGTTTTTCATCAAAAAATATGGTTTTGAAGCAATACCATAAACTTGTAATTTTTCTTATGGACCACCCTATATTTTTCACATATTCTTGTTTGAAATTAAATTCTCTTTTCAAATATATATAATAGTTGCTACTTCTCTTTCAAAACATTCATTCTATGGCTGTTTTCGAATTATTTTAGATGTATTTTCAAAATCTGGGTTGCCATGCTTGAATATGAAACAAATTGCCTTAGCGACTACCAGTCTATGCGTACTGTCCAACAATTATTATAAAATGCAGTTTGCTTCACAAGTTTAAAGTGCTTCTTTGAACTGAGTTCTGAACATACTAGAATATTTATCCACCTACAGGACTTCGAAGCTCACTTTGCGCAGGTTTCAAACTGTTTGAGGTGTAGACAGAAATATTTGAAGAGTTTCACCTTCAGGTTAATTCGCGGCAAACCTTATTCAGTGTGTTCACTGAGGTAAGCCTTCAATAATTTAGGTATTAACCTATACAGGGTCTTTCACGAGGAACCTCACCCATATTTATACGGGAAACTACTAAACATATTTTCATGAAATTCAGCACTTATAAGTATTTCACGATGCTGATGAAATCTAAAATATTTTAAAGGCATGGGCACCTCCGGTTTTTCCGGAAATGACGTCAACTTCCGTTTTTCAAATTAGAACACCATTTTTTTATTGCAGAAATAGATTCCTTAGAAAATTTCAAGTTATCTTAATGTAACATTTTTTAGTTTTGGTTGGAAAATTCTCTCTGAGCGGGAAAATTCGAAAAAAAAAATCGAAAATAGAGCTCCGCTGAAATAAGAATAACTTCGAGGTTTTTGGATGGAAAATTTTCATTTTTGGAATTTTTCAAGATGTAAGATTGATGTATCCACTTTGAAAATCGAAATTGCGATTCATGATGCAGGGGGTGAAAAAATCGCTTTCAAAGTTAGGGATGACAAAACCGTGAAAAATCAATTTTTTCAAATTAGAACCCCATTTTTTTATGGCAGATATTGAATCTACGTTGAATAATAATGTGAGTGTATGCATCACACCCTTGCCCTAAAGTGGATATTTTCTGAGTTATTCACAAAAAACTGTTTTTCGTCTTGAATTTTCAGCTATTTCTTTTCCCTTCACGCCAAAGAGATGAAATTTTCAGGAACTGTTACTTAAACCATGTTTTAGATTTTACTACCCTAATATGCAAGAGAAAAAGTTACAGGTTGTTCCTAAATAGATGGCGAATTTGGATTCGAATTTGTATCGGAAACCTCTTTATTTCAACTAATCGGCCATCGGATTCTCTCCAGTGATAAATAAATAATTCCTTATGAACCATATGCAAAAACTTACCATGTTTTACATTCTTTTTTTTTATTCAGTAGCATTTTGTGTTTACTATTAATTTGGTGATAATTCGTATTAAGTTATAAAATCGATCACTATGCCCAATTTTACCAATGAAGATTATTTAAATCTCATTCTACTTCATGGAGAATGTAATAAAGTTGTAGATAGAACGATTCGACTGTTCATTGAGTGGTTTCCTGACCGACCCAGACCAACGAGAGATACCATTAACAGAACCATGACAAACTTGAGAAATGTCAGATCTTTCGTTAAGAAAACTATACACAGAGAAAAAAGTGTAGTAGAAGATGAGAACAACGAAATTACAGTTCTTGCATATTTTCGTGTGAATCCTCAAAATGCTCTCAAAGATGCCGAGATTGATCTGGGATTATCTCAATCGAGTGTTTGGGGAATATTAAAAAAACATAAAATGCACCCATATAAATTCAATCAATAGGGTACAGCATTTGAAGGAAACTGATTTCGTCAGGAGAACAGAGTTTTGCGAAGCTATGATGATTCGATTTCAAGAGAATGAAAATTTTTTGGACTGTATAATTTGGACAGATGAATCTGAATTCACAAAGAATGGTTCTTTCAATAGGCATAACAGTCATTATTGGGATGAAGAGAACAAACACCACTTCAGACAATGGAACTTTCAAGAGACCTGGAGTTTCAATGTTTTTTGCGCCATCAAAAATAATGCAATTCTCGATGTTCACATTTATGATGGGACATGTTTGCATTATTTAAAGAATGTTCTCCCTTAGGAGATAGATATTCTGACATAATTGACTCAAATCATTGAGCCGCTAGTACAGAACCATAATGACTTATTGTATCAAAAAGATGGCGCGCCTCCACACAATTCACTCAATGTGTCAAATATCCTCTACAGGCTATTTGAAGATCGATGGTTGGCGAACAATGGTCCACATCTTTGGCCACCACGTTCTCCCGATTTAACTCCTTCAGACTATTATGTTTGGGGTAGGATAAAAAATATTGTCTACTCAACTCGCCTGACTGATAAAGAGGACTGCATAGAACGAGTCAGAAATGCGTTCAGGTTTGTTTAGATTTTTAGATTCTTTTGAAACTCAATTTGGTTTTCAAACACTTTTGCAGATCTCTTCCTCCCGATGAAATAAGAAGAGCAACGCACGAAGCATTCCTGAGACGTATAAATAAATGTCTAGAAATTAACGGTCAAAACTTTGAGCATCTTCTCTAGTTATAACTGCGAGAGTTTGCCATGGTTCTTCTAATAGTAACTTGAAGTCGGTTTCAAGAAGGGGTGAAAAATCTACAGCATGGTTCAAATAACAGTTCCTGAAAATTTCATCTTTTTGGCGTGAAGGGAAAAGAAATAGCTGAAAATTCAAGACGAAAAACAGTTTTTTTGTGAATAACTCAGAAAATATCCATTTTAGGGCAAGGGTGTGATGAATACACTCACATTATTTTTCAACGTAGATTCAATATCTGCCATAAAAAAATGGGGTTCTAATTTGAAAAAATTGATTTTTCACGATTTTGTCATCCCTTACTTTGAAAGCGGTTTTTTCACCCCCTGTATCATGAATCGCGATTTCGATTTTTAAAGTGGATACATCAATCTTACATCTTGAAAAATCCGAAAAGTGAAAATTTTCCATCCAAAAACCTCGAAGTTATTCTTGTTTCAGCGGAGCTCTATTTTCGATTTTTTTTTTCGAATTTTCCCGCTCAGAGAGAATTTTCTAACCAAAACTGAAAAATGTTACATCAAAATAACTTGAAATTCTCTAAGGAATCTATTTCTGCAATAAAAAAATGGTGTTCTAATTTGAAAAACGGAAGTTGACGTCATTTCCGGAAAAACCGGAGGTGCTCATGCCTTGAAAATATTTTGGATTTCATCAGCATCGTGAAATACTTATAAATGCTGAATTTCATGAAAATACGTTCAGTAGTTTCCCGTATAAATATGGGTGAGGTTCCTCGTGAAAGACCCTGTATACAGATACGGAAAATGTAGTTGGAAACGCTGGGGTTTCAGTACAATTCGAGCAGTCTTCTAGTCCAGTTGAACAGTGGAATAATCGAAACCTCAGTGCGATTTGATATCGAATAAGCGGCTGGTCTAGTATAATAGCAATTTCGATCGTAGTGGGGATGCCTGGATCTCTGCTTCTCTGCTCCTCTTTGCGGATCGAAGATCGAATTCAGTCGCAATCCGAACTTGGATGCGATAGGCCATAGGTACTGTTTGAAAATAAATTAGATTCCGCGTGAATAAAAATGCTTACTGTTCAAGAGAAAATTCAAATAATAAAATGGTATTTCGGTGGTCGATCAGTTGCGGAGAAAATAAATTCGTTTATTGTTGCCTTTGGAGATAGGCCGATAGTTCGACAGCTACCTATTAACTTCGATGATGTCTGGTTTCAACAGGATGGCTGCCCGAGTCATAATGCAGGAATTGTCACTGAATATCTGAGGACAACATTTTCTGACCGTCTCATTTCAACAAACGGAACGATCAAATGGCCCCCCAGATCTCCAGATTTATCTCCCAATGATTTCTTTCTTTGAGGATATCTGAAAAATATGGTGTATGGGCAAGAAATTGAAAGAGCGACAAATATTACCGAATTAAGGTCCAAAATAATCCAACTTTGTGCCAAAATAGCAAGTACGCCAAATATTCTCAGAAATATGAGATTATCCTCTTTATAATAGATTTGGCTACTGTTGAGCACAACAGGGTGGATTATTTGAACATTTAATTTGAATTTGTTGATCTTCAATGTCGAATTTGTTTTTGTTTTCCAATTTTTTTTTTATTTTCATAGAATATTTTTGTTTTTTCAATTTCTTATTAGGTACGTAGAATGTATTTTTGTTTTTCGTAGAATTTATTTTATTTTCAAACCAGTTATGGTGAAAAAAACCTGAGCACTAATTTTCAAAGGAAATTATTTGTGTCATTCATTGAGGCAAATCAATTCCTACGATAAGAGTGGAATAAAATTGTCGTATTCATTTTCAACGGACATGATAACACCCATCACTTCGCGCGTTGGGAGTGTTACTGATTAGTGATTCCTTCCACTAAATTCTAATCTAATTCGATCCGAGATCCTAGATCGTTGCGCTCTGGGCTCTGGCATCCCCACTACAAAGTGCCATAAAACTAGACCAGCCGCTTATTCGATATCGAATCGCACTGAGGTTTCGATTCTTCCACTGTTCAACTGGACTAGAAGACTGCTCGAATTTTGTACTGAAACCCCAGTGTTTCCAACTACATTTTCCATATCTGTATATTAGTATTTATTATGGACATTGGTCAAATCAGTCAAATTCAACGACACGAACCAGGAAATTACTTTCTGATAATTCGCTAGAATTGTATATGATTGGAGTTTCGTGATCTGGACAAGTATGTGACTAAACGTCATTAGTTATCAAGTATATGCAGAATTTCATCTCGATCGAATCTGTAGTTTCAACTGACTACGAATTCGACATCTATAGGTATAAGTCTATGAGTTTGAGACCACTCTCCAGACGAAATTCGAAAAAATACAGAAATCGTGGATATTTCGCCTTTTTCCTCTGACGGAATGAAGATATTAGGTACAATGTGTACAACAATTCGGGTTGACTCTTGGCGATGTGGAATTAGCAGGTAATTTGATCTTTTTTCTACAAAAGTGCATTAAATACCTCATAGAAAAGAGTGTCCCAAAGAAAGTTCTCGCTCCAGTTTCAAGTTTCAATTCATTAGGAATCTTTTGCATTTTGAGAAATCCAAAAATTCACGATATTTTACTTTCCGCGAGATTTCAATAAAACATATTGAAAGATCACGACAATGTGCCAGTATTTTTTCATAGTCTATTTCGGAAACAATATTGAGAATCATGCCTAGAATAATTTACAAGCTATTCACGAATATCTTTCTCCATTTTCTGCTGAATCTTGAATTGGCAGTCAGCAATCCCTAATACAGACCCAGACTCGTCCCTAATTAAAGGAGGATTCTCTCAGACGGAGTTGATAATAGCAGTTGAATTGCAGGAAGAACGTCGCAGAACCGGAAGGTATGTGGCTACCGGAACTGCGATTTTTTTGTCGCTGTTGGGCTTGAATCAGTCCCTAGCTAGAGGAAATTCCGAATATGCTGTCTTGTTGCTGCCTGCCCTGATTATGTTCTTTTACATTCTTTGGAGGATAATGATGACGAAAAAGGATAATCAGGTAATTATCTTTTCACTTTATGCAACCATTGAATGCGGATCGAAAAATTTTAACATCCAACATGGTTTATTTCTTTCCTTACCGCTCGCTGATAGCGTGTACTGGATAGGGCATCGTAATAGGCGAATAATACATTGGGAAATCGACAAATGTGGATCACCGAATCAGTTCTGCATATGCGTGTTTGTTCAGTAAGTTCTGGCACAAATTTCATAGTGGTGATAAGAAGAAAAAGAAAACAAGTTGCTACAGAAATAAAAAAAAGCATTCGTGCAGGTGCAAAAAACCTCGTCTTCGGCTCGGATTTTTGTTGCCACCAGCACTCATGCTTCTTGTTAAAATAAGACTTAGAAACGTGTTTTTCCGATTTTTTTCGAGAAAATTAGATGCCCTCATGATAGTACTTGAGACTATTTCACTCTTTCCATTTTTAGTGAGGAAGTTTCCGTAGCAACGATCGTTTTATCACGATAAAACTTTCAAGCCGGAAAAACCAATAAGCTGGTTTTCCAGCGATAAAATTTTTGACGTTTCTCCAATTCATAGTTAGCTTCGGAAATTGATATCACAGAGAAAACAAACAACTAATAGTTAACCTATCAATTTTAATTTGCCACATAGCGCAATCCGTGTCAAATGTGACCATACCTATTACTTAATGTTAGACATTTTCTCATGAAATAGTCATGCCGAATACCACTCAAGATTAAATTTCAGCAGGTAAAATTTCTCTCTTGTAATATTCAAGTTTGTTGCTTTTCGGAAATTTCGCTTATGACATTTTTTTCCAAAATCACTCGCCTGACGGTTCGTGATTTCGATACAAATGTCATTCGAGAAATTTCCGAGCAACAAACTTTGATAATACAATCGAGAAATTTTGCCGGCAAAATTCCATCTCTAGTGGTACTTATTACATATGACAATTCAACATTAATACGTTTCCATAGTAACGCAAACAATTTCACCACAAATTTCAAAGCACCATTTATCTAAGGAAAAATTGATTCGAGATTTTTTGTAAGTAATAGGTATCATGAGGGCATCTAGTTTTTCCGAAAAAAATCGAAAAATACGTTGCTAAGTAATATTCTAACAAGAAGCATGAGTGCTGGTGGCAACCTGCACGAATGCTTTTTGTTGAAAAATTTTACTTTGTATTGTGTTTTTTCGATTTTTTTCACAGGAAAAATTAGATGCCCGAATGGTATTTGACAAGACTATTTCATGAGTAACAGATTATTCTGCATGTAGTGTGTACAGGTATTTTTTAAAACTGAAAAACAGGTTATCTAATAAACTGAAGAAAATTTGAAGTGATTGCAGAATTAAATATCAATCGGGACCAATCGTGTGAGGGCTCTTGTATATTGACCGGCTGCAGTCTTTATAGACGCAACTCGAATCGTACTAATCGAATCGGACGAAATTGCTATCATTATCGGATCAAACATCTTGAGATAGGAATCGTCTAGCGATAGATCGATCAAAAATCGATAAGAAAACCTCCACGGTGAGGGACGAGACTAGTTCCAAATGAATTGTCCTGGTAACGAAACAAATGAAGAGAGCGAGATATGCTTTCATCATTGTTGGTTTGCGGGAATTATTTGACCGATAGGAAAAGGGGCCAACAAAGTCCATACCCACCTTACTAAAAGAACGTGAAATATTAACTCTGAGGGCAGGTAGAGGAGCCATGAAGGGTTGATAGGTTGCACCTTGTGCATGTTATGCATTTTCGAATGCACTCTCGAACCAGATTTCGTACAGACAAAATCCAATAATTTTGCCGAATTAAAGACATAGTCGTGTTAGGACCGGAATGAAGCGAGATTAGGTGAAAATGGAGACATATTAAACGTGACAACGCACACTTTTTCGGGAGCAAAACTGGATGCTTATAGCATTCTGTGGTAAAGAAGAGAATTGTAGTCTACCTCCTACCCTGATCAATCCCGCAGATTCGATATAAAGATTTAAAGTTCGAAATGATTTTTCAAATGAATTTTTCTGCAGTAAATTCTGGAGCCCTATTTAAATTTAAAAAATTTTCGATATCCATTAAAAGCGGATTTACTGGAGGCTCGTTTGCGGTTGCAACATTGATATTAGTTTTCAATTCAATTAAGGGAGCTGAATTCAGATCACAACCGGTGGAAAGTGGTGGCCAATTGGAAGCCAAAAATGGTGGATTCTTGGGGTAAGAAATTGCTGAGGCGTGAGATCTCGAGATGGCCAATCAGCTGGATTTGACTCGGTGGATACATGATGCCATGAGACGTCAGGAACCAAATCGTATATCGCGACTACACGATAAGCAACAAACTATTTGAGGCGATGAGAGGGTGTTGTCAACCATGACAGCACAATTTGAGAATCTGAAAACAGGCGAACTTCAGATATTCTAAGAGGAAACTTATTGTCCAGAATCATTCTGACCAATTTAACCAACAAAACCGCAGCAGATAGTTCCAATCAAGGAACGGAAATTGTTTTTAATGGAGCTACCTCCGATTCAGCGGCCAATAAGTGCGATAAAATGCAATTTTCAAATGTATCCGAAAGATGAGTAGAGGCTGCGTATGCCTTCTCAGATGCGTCACAGAAACCCACCAGTATGATTTGACACTCATGTGAACGAATGACAGAGCGAGGAATCCTCAACGCCTCATTATCACCGACGACTTCAGAACACTCTTCAGAGTGAGAATCACATGAAGACTCATCACAATTTTTCCGACCATAATTTCTGGTGGCGATCATTAGGCGTAGATCAGGTGAAAAAAACTGATTTGATTTTGGAATTGGACTCTTTTATAGGACCTATGATAGTCCAACCGCAAAATGTGTTAACGGCTGTAGGAAATCCAGAAGACGAAATTCGACCATCGCGATCGAAAACCAGCGAATACGTATCAGCGCCCAAGAGTACATCTACTGGTTGAGAACGGTGAAAATTTTCATCAGCCAAATTTAAATGCTGAAAATGCCTGAATACCTCCGGTGATAATGGAGCAGAAGGAATATCATTTATAATTTCCGGTAATACAATGGCATCCACCTGTAAGTACTCTGATCCCTTTCTAAGATACAGCCGGCATTTCACTAAACCTAACGGCCTTGCATTTGATTGACCAATGCCAGAAATGGATGCATTGACAGGGTCAATTTTCAAACCTAATCTTTCGACTAGGGGTTGACTAATGGCTGAAATCTGGGATCCAGGGTCTAAAACTACTCTTACAGATATTGAACCGTCAGCGGATTCTATTCTCGCTCGAACAGTGCCAAGAAGTACTTGATTAACAGAGACCGATTTCCTATTGATGTGATATGAATTAATAACATAATTTGAAGGAAAGGAATGAGGCGTTGAAGGCTGATTTTTAACATGATTTGTTATACCTGGAGTACGAGATGGTACATTTGATTGATTGGCAGTTCCGTTATTAGAGGAAGATTCGTTATCGGGATGGAGACTGGTGTGATGACGATTTGATTTACACAATCGACACGAATTTTGGAAGGGCAATCTTTGGAATTGTGTAGACCAAGGCAGCTGAAACAGCGCTTGGAATTTTTCAAAAATTCGAAATTGTCTTATCTTGACAAATTCATATAGGAGGCACATGCGAATAATGGATGCGAATCAGAGCATTTCGGACAACGAAACTTTCTTGAATTCGGGAAGCTACGTGAATCATTGGAGCTTTAGAGAGGTGAATGCAGAATTTGCGAGTAAAACATTTTTTGTTTTATTTTTATTTGAATGTGATGAATTGAATTATGTTGATTTGAATGCAGATCTGGAAGAACTTTGTTCGCAAAATTCCTAAGCCGTTAGCTGTTGCGTTACGAACTCAATCAAGGTGCTATTTGCGGGAATCTCGGATGAACTTAATTCACCTTCAAACGCGTTTCTCGTGTAAGGGTCAACATTACGCAATGTTATGAAAAACAGAAGGAAATCTGATGAGTCCTTTATATTCAGCGCTTTTATTGCATTGACAGAATTTTGGTGACAGTTTGAAAATTCTTTAAGATGCGAGACCGAATTATTATTCGAAGCTTTGAAATTAAGAATTTCGTTCGAATACGACATACGAGGATTCTGAAAGCGCGATTTTAAAGCTTGATAGGCCAACTCATAATTTTCAATTGACAATTGTAACCCCGATATGACCGCAAGAACATCATTTTTTAAATAAGATTTCAACAGTTGAAACTTTTGTATGGGTGTCAAACTGTTGTTTTCATGGACCGAAGAATTGAATAGCTGGAAAAACTCAGGCCACTCAGCGCTCTCGCCAGAAAAGGGACGAATATTAATTTTTGGCAGCAAAATGGATTCATGATTTGAACTGGAAGCTTGGGAACTCGACGCAGGCGTCGACAAAGTTTCCTGTCGTGCCCTGTTATGCGAGCAACCACTTCAGCAAACGCCAACTCTGACGTCTCTATACGATCTTCCGATAATAATTCGCAATTCAACTCCATTATTTCCTCCTGTATTCTTTCAAATTTTACCTCATACCCAGTACCCAGAAATCTTCTCTCGGTATGCTTGTGATTCGAAAAGTTTTGTACCATCATAATCTTTTACTCTGTGCCAGATTCCGGTGATGGTAGAAAATATGTTGGCCCGTTTGTCAACCAAATTTTCCAATGTTTTATTGCCTGTATCTGTCTTCGGTGGCATTGTTATAAAGAAGTGTAATAAGAAACAGAGACAAACAGCAAAAAATGAATCAAGAAGTGATGGAAACAGATGTATTGCGACCCGTCAGCTGTGGAACGATGTTGCCAGATTGCGATGATTGTCGTATATTTGAATATAAAATGGCCGCTATAAAACCAAGATTTTTGAATTTTTGGCTGTAACTTTCAAATTTTAAGGAAATGAGCTTGGGATTGAGCTTAATATCCGGCCCGAAGGACCAAAACGTGTTAGGTAGTTTCAGTTAACCAACTGAAGTGCGGTTCAATTTTATTTGATGAAAAATTTACCAAGCTTCCGAATAGAAAAATAAGAGAACTAATGGACTGTATATAATTATAGAGTTTTATTGAAACCTAACACAAATGAAAGGATAAATGCACCCGAATTAACAATTGCAAGGTCTTACCTTTTTCAGCAAAACGGTCAACCAGATCTTGTCGGTTACTCCTATTTCCATGAACAGAGTGATCGAGCTCGACAAACGAACATGGAATGAAGCTGACGTGAAAATCCGTTGCTAAAGATGTCAAATTAGGAACACTTATCCATGTGGCAGAATAATAACCACGCCACTGGTAACAGTCTTTTTCGAACCAAATTCGCACAAATGAATGTTCTTAACTAAATGTAATTCGAATGAATCGAAACCACTAAAATTGTGAATCACAAGAAAAACTGAACTTTTCTAAATTCACGAAAGGAAACAGAAGAAATATTCACTATTAAGGCAATCAATGAACTGAATGAAAAATATGAAAATGAAATAAAATGCGACATATGCGTTGCACAGCTGACGATTTCTTATCGCTACAACACTGCATATGGGAGTTCCCCTGGTATCGGAGAAATTGAATGAATTTTGAAGGAAATGAATTATGAAAATTCAGAAAAGTTTCTTGTGATTCACAATTTTAGTGGTTTCGATTCATTCGAATTACATTTAGTTAAGAACATTCATTTGTGCGAATTTGGTTCGAAAAAGACTGTTGCCAGTGGTGTGGATATTATTCTGCCACATGGATGAGTGTTCCTAATTTGACATCTTTAGCAACGGATTTTCACGTCAGCTTCATTCCATGTTCGTTTGTCGAGCTCGATCACTCTGTTCATGGAAATAGGAGTAACCGACGCAAGATCTGGTTAACCGTTTTGCTGAAATAGGTAAGACCTTGCAATTGTTAATTTGGGAGCATTTATCCTTTCATTTGTGTTGGGTTTCAATAAAACTTTGTAATTATATACAATACTAATGTATTCAGAAACTTGGTAAATTTTTCATCAAATAAAATTGAACCGCACTTCAGTTGGTTAACTGAAACTCTACCCAACACTTGGCGTGAACACAGGTAATTTATTCAATCACAAAATACTTCTTACTCAATTATTTATGGTACAATTAAAATATAAATTGCAATTTTGGTACACAGTAGGAGTATTGCTTGAAATCTTTGTTAACTCATTGATGACGTTGGGTGTAGGAGTAGGTACATCAATAATGTTGTTGATGGGTACATCTGTAGAGTGGAAAGCTCGAGGAGTGACTGCAAGATCTTCTGTTTTCTGTTTTTTAGCTGGAGGTTCTGAGGCGTCACGTCTAAGGGTGTTTATAACGTTGGAATAGTGCTCATTGTCCATTTGCAGATAAGGCCTAATTGAGTTGGCTGAACTGTGCCCAGTTATTTTGATTAATTGTTGTCCACCTATCCCTGCTTTAGCCAAGTTACTGACTGCTGTCCACCCCATTGAGTGCTTTGTTATTTTTATTTCTTTTTCATTCAATCCTGCCTTCTCTGCCGCTTCTTTAGTCCATTTCGAAAGTTCGTTTTTTCCCACTGGAGTGTTTTTGTACTATCCACTTGATTGTTCTTTGTTCCATGATGGGTTAACCGTTAAGAATAATCTATCAGTTGTTATTTTCGATGTACGTTTAGCCATCAGAATTTTAAAAAGGCGAACTGGACAAAAGGTTGGGTTCTTCGTGTTGGGGACCAGCCATTTACTACCGGCCTTTTTTTTCTCCGCCCTGGTTCGTTTTATCGAAGAGAGGATTGTATTCTACTCTTCTTTAAAAGTAGGATTTCTTAAAATCAGTTATTTTAAAAACTGTAAATTCCACCTGTTTTTATCCCAGAATTATCCTCTTTTTCTTCAAAATAATGAACTTTGCAATTGACTCCACCTCTCCAGGCAAGTTCAACTGTCCCACTGAAGCGATATGGTAAAACTTTCGCTGGAGTCCTGCTAGGGTTTCTTCGTCCCATAATAAAACCATTGCATAATACTCATCCAATCTTAATGAAGCAGAACTCGACTCCTTTTTATTTGCGCATATCTGCAAATTCCTTCGTTTCGCATTACAAACTTCCCTACTAGACTTAAAGATATTATCTCTGAATGGGTCAAAAATTATTTTCCACTTCACAAAATACATTTCTTGCGTTTTTTTGCGACGGTGTTCCACATTGTTTTCACTACTAGTTCTTTGTAATTTTCACCGTTTTCCTTCTTCATATTCCACGGCCAATCTTTTAGGATTAGGTTAAGTTGATTTAAACTTGTAATTTCAATAAGCTCATATTTCTTCGCCTTGCAGAATTCCGTATACTGTTTCCATATTGACGTATGGGTTTTGACGGTATTGTACGTTACACTTTTCTCAATCGCCATATCAATATTAGTCAAAGAATCACTTCCAAAGCGACTCATTTTCACTGCATGAGCTGACTAGCGCTGTTTTGAAACAATAGAAGTTCACTTCGTTGTTGGGAAAATTGACAATAAAATTTGGAAAATTGTTTAGCGTCGTTTTCTGGTGTCCTAGGAGATCCTAATTACTTTTGTTTGCAAAGGTATTGTAATCTTTGGTGACAACAGCTGTCAAGTTTTGCCGCGGGTAAACTCGAAAACACTGCTGACAGCTACTGCCATACAGTTTTTCCATCTAGAAACCATTTGTAATTCGAAATTGCGCGTATCTGATTGGTCGAAATAGTCGTTAGTGATATCATAAGGGCATCTAATTTTTCCGAAAAAAAAAACGAAAAAACACGTTGCTAAGTAATATTTTAACAAGAATGATTGCTGGTGGCAACAAAAATCCGAGTCGAAAACGAGGATTTTTGCACCTGCACGAATGCTTTGTGTTAAAAAATATAACTTTGCATTGTGTTTTTTCGATTATTTTCAGAGGAAAAATTAGATGCCCGAATGGTTTTGACAAGACTATTTCATGAGTAACAGATGATTCTGCATGCATTATGTAGGTATAGGTATTAATTTTAAGGTCGGCGTTTGAAGCGAGTAGGAAAGCTCAGCCGATAGAGGCGCCACCGTCCATTTTATGGAATATCTCCATAGAACATGCACTATCACTATCAAGTTCTATGAATATCTGTCTGATTATGAATGAAATGTACATTGGCGCTCTCTATCCGAAAATCGCCGAACTATGAAATAAGTCAATTTGTGGGCCAATTCCGTATTTCAAGTTGTTTTTCTGAACGAAATTATCAGTAGATTAACTTCTAATCGGATGTTGAACTATTTTCATGGGTCTTCCTGTTGAAATAAAACAGAAGCATGAGTTGGCTCATTTTCTTCGATTTTTGAAAGAAAAAAAAATTACTTTCGGAATGAAATCGACTAAAATTATTTCATCAAGAACCCCAATCCTTTCTGAGTTCACCCACAAAATTTCAGTTTCCAAAGTCAATCCATTTCCAAATGCAACTTGAAATAAAAACACACTACATTGAACGCTCACCTTAAAACTGAAGAACAGGTAATTTATTCAATTACAATATACTTCTAAATTAATTATTTATGGTACAATTTAAATAGGAATTGCAATTTTGGCACACTGAGTGCTCACTAACCATTTGCAGATAAGGCTTAATTGAGTTGCTAGGCAAATGTTCCATTGTTGCTCTTCCACTGTCATTGATTTTCAATCGTTCTTAGGAAACATCATATTTACTAAGAGAATGGCTCTGTTACTTCCGGTAGCTCAGTTTTAATTTAAGAGAAAAGCGAACTGTATTTTAGCGTTCTGAAGCTGGAGCGATGGCGAAATGTTGTAAAAACAGTCAATGATCATAAAAATATCGGTCAACAGTGATGACTTACCTGACCGTCAGTTTTCAAAGACGTAGGGCAGCTCTGCCCCAAATCCCAGCTCTTCTCAGGGACCCTTGGCTGCTGTAAATCAGCTCCTATCTTCAGATTTCTGGATGCGTTGTTGAAACCACAAATTTTGCGAAATCAGCAATATCAAAGCGACGTTCAATGCGAACGTTGTCAAAAGCGGATTATATCAAAATTAGCGAAAATATCAAAAATAGGTAATCAGCGTGCGAGAAATAACTTTTCACGAGGAAAATTAGCAATCAATTGTTAAGCGAAGAAGAAACGAGAATATGCGTTTCATTGCGGAGTAAGATAAAGCCACCAATGTTGACTTCGTTTACGCGTAAGTTAACGACATTTAGCCATCGCTCAAGCAACATTTTTATCATGACGCAACAGGCTCTGTTATGGGACACAGTAGACCTCAAGGTCGCAGTGGACTGTAACCCCTTTTTACTATAAACTATTTATAGAGAATGGCTTAGTGCATCAGTCACTCAAATTTTCAAAACGGGTTCTAAGACATCTGCAGCCTCTAATTATAGGCCAATGAGCCTGCAGTCCGTCATTGCCAAGGTATACGAGAGGATGGTAGTGTCGGAGATTCTCAAATTCGGCACTGATAATAATAATTATAATCCCAGAGAACCAACTTGGATTTTTACCAAGGAGCTCACTCATCACGTACCGTAAGTGTTTAGACGATCGGACAAGAGCGCGCTACACCTAGACCTGTCCATCCAGCAGTGGTGTGATGATTGGCTCATGCCAATTGCTCCCAAAAAATGTGTAGTTATGCATATGGAAATGAAGAATATCCTGAAAAAATACGTTATCAATGGGACGGCTGTTTCTGACTGCTCAAGTCATGTTGATTTAGGGGTCGTTCAAACCAGCGATCTTCCAACATTTGAAACTACTGTTTTGTCATTTCGTATGTGCATTTGCAATGAACTGCAGCTCAATTCAGTTTAGACCAGCCGTTATGATTGATACTACTCTAAAGACATATTATCCAAGAAATCGTTTACCACTGATCCGATCTCAGAATATTGAAATATTTTTCGAAATTTAACATGAAGAAGAAGTATCATTTGGTCCAATTTCAGATTCTCTTTAATCTAGCAATATCAATCTCTTCTATAATGTCTTCACAAGGAAATTCACTTCAACCCATTTTTCCAAATTATCAGAATTATTTCACAATAGTATGTTGTCCTGTTTTCATGATCTTTTGGTTTCAGGACTGGAACTCTCGTAAACTTGTATGGATGCCTGTCATGATTTCGAAGGATTCTTCGAATTTTGCGCATGAATCTTGTTTTGTAGTTTTCTTGGAATCTCAGATTCCATCCTCAAGTACAGACAGCACTTCGAGTTACTTCACCCAACAATGGACAGCGGACCACTTCTCTATTCGGAGTTATCGCTCTTCATACATTTTCAGATAATCTGTTATTAACTCACTGAGTCCAAAAATTTTCAGAAATCGGAAATGCAGCAAATATCATATAAGGCCGCATAAACGCAGTTTCCTCAGTCGGCACTAATACGTTCTAATATCGATCGATGCATAATTAGACACATTTAAGCTCCAGAACGTATACCTTATATGTTTCAGGTTTAACATATACTCAAACATAATGCCTCAGGGAAAAGCTATGTATTTTGAACAAACTAGCTGCAATATGCCAATACCCACCTCTGCAATGTTGTAATACATTTAATGATCGACACGAGTTCTATCGAATGACATCAATGTGCTCATACATAATAAGTTCATATGGTCATGTGGACTGAGGAGATCTCGTATACCTCTGTTCATCGAACAGGCAAATTTCGACGTTTCTTCACATTGTCGTCTCTACTCTCTTCATGGTCCGGCAATAGTGCGTTATTCCTCTATTGCTGCTGAACTAGACATCTTGAAAATTTAGTTCGAAAACAGGTTTCTTTTATTTAAATTCCTGCAAATCACCTCTGATCCTACATGTCATTAATCATTAGTACTGCGTCGGGTATTCACAGTTCCAGTTGCCAAGATTTTCAAACGAGCATTTCGTTTCGATTCTCATTCTTTTTAAGATAGCTTGTGAAATGAAAAATTGATATTCTGTTGTACGAAATAATTCCTATTGAGTGTTAGGTTAGAGAAGAGAATGCCAGATTGCCGATTTTCTCTTCAAACAATGCGAACTCAAGAAAGCAGTACGTCCCCTATCGTTAGCGGATGAACTATCACAATCGCTAAAGGCGTCTAGGCGTTGCTCTTTGAAAATGCCAAAAGAGTAGTTCTGATTCTCGCCAATATAGCGCTACGTTCCTAATTTCAGTCGCCAATGGCCTACTCTTTCCTTCAGAAGGCCGTGGATGTAGCCATTGTAGCCGCGACGCAAGACCGTTGTTCTGTGCTCCAACCAGTCCAACCTTAAACGTTAGTCAGTGATCCCATAGACGAAGTTCACGCTTTATTTATTTACAGAGGATGAAGCAAACAGGTGATAATTATGTAAATTACTTTCAGTGAATTGATGTAATAGTAGTGTCGTTCTGATGTCGAGTTATATTGTTTCGATAGATATTTTGCTGAAGGACCGGTAACAATGAATTTTAAATAGAAACTGCCTATAAAATGTATAATTTCATGCTTCTTAGAATTCAATTTTATGTCCCACGAATGTGGAATTTTATTATTACATATCTCTACATCAAACGTTTTTTCATCATAAAGATTTTAGTCTTAACAAAGTTGAAAAACATTCTGACAACGTTGGTAACTTGTTGAGAGACCAGAGAAAAAATAATATTCGATGAGATTTAACTCAGGAAAGCATTCAGATTATTCGTGAAATTCATGATTTTTGCCTCTAATTCAATCTTATACAATCAGGAATCACTCGAGAACGACGCGTTTTATTGAAAAAATATAAGAATACTTTTGTTTTCTTAAATAATTAATTCTTTAGAAAACGTGAACCGTTCATCTTTTTCAAGTGGTTTCATAGTATTTTTGCGTGAATTTATAAGTCGACTATACTGTAACTTTTTTACCAGGAGAAATATGAAATAAGTTTCAATTGAGGAATATGCACCATGAATAGAGTAGACAATCAACCAAAATTCAGTTCATTCGAAATATCGGTTCCGAATATATGGAAAGAATAGTTTTAATTTCATGGATTTTTGACACCCTGTATCTTCCAAACGGAACCGGATTTTGAAAAATGGTATGAGAAAAAAGTGTTTCTTTTGATGGGAGGAATCTATAGTTAAAATATATGTACAAGTCAAAGACTCACCCTGTATAATATATGAATTAGTTTTAAGTTTACTGTGTCCAAATTGCCATACGATAAATAAAAAGTTTGTCCAGTTATTACTTTTTGTCATATCAGTACTCTGTGAAGCCGAAAATTGTATTTTACATGTCGTCGGACTCTTATTGTTTTTATTGTAGAAGGGTGGTCTTTGTTGGGTACTACCGCGACAGTAGGAGTAGGAAATTTTTTTATTGAACATGATTATTATCTCAAATACATAAAAAAAAAACAATCAGAAACTATATTATCAGCCAAATTATTGATGAAAAATCTCAATACAGCTCTTTTGCTTGCCCAGGCAAAGCGGCACTTGGCAAGTTTTACAAAGCCAATATGTGCGCACTGGCTTCGCTTTGATACTGCGACAGTTTGAAAATGCATTTGAAACGGTGGTTCAAATACAGTACCACCACATCAGTTGGGTCGAAAAATTGGTGGTTCCTATTATGCATCACCATCGCCATAAGATTAACGAATGTCATATTCATGTCCTCTATCCTTCAGAATGTCCTTATTCTCGTGTGCATACATCATGATTCCCTGAATAAACAATTGCCTTATATCAAGAACCTGTAAGTTCTCATAGAATAGGCTCGTTCGAAAATTATTCCTCATATTATGGTACATTATTTTGAGTATTCTCCTCTGAAGCACCCAACCTAGAATAGCATACTGTAAACGAGACTGGACAATACCGTAGTATATGAATGATCTTGTATATATATGATCGGTTTCGAAACGTCCGACGACGTTGTCCGATGCCTAACCTCCACTCGTTCCTATCATTCCATTGGCCTTCTCTTAAATCTCTTCCACTCATAGCCTTAGTTATCCCCTCCTTCCATGATTTCTTAGGTCTTCCTCGTTTCCTACGGTTTGGCGGTACCCACTGCTTGGTCAGCTTGGGCAGTCTGTTTTCGTCCATTCTTTGTATATGTCCGTACCATATGAGCTGTTTTATCTCAATATCTGTTGTAAGTGAGCCGTCCACTCCCATACGCTGTTAAATCATCATTCCTGACTCTGTCTCTTCTGGATATTCCTAAGGATCGTCTGAATACATCCATCTCTGCCGCCTCAAGATTTCTTTCATTGTTTTCCGTCATTCTCCATGTCTCTGCCCCATAGGATAGATTACTTTTGACAAAGGTCTCGTAGATGTTATACTTCCGTTGTTTCCTAATATCAGAGCTCTACCATATCCCGTTCAGACATCCTATTGTTCGTCTGGCCTGTGTTATCCGTTTTTTAATTTCTCTGTCGTCCTTTCCTGTTGTATCAAATTCAACTCCCAAGTATGTGTTTTCGTTGCATGTTCCTATTTCTTCGGTTCCCACGTGGATATTTTCCGGTTCAGCTCCTATTGGCATGTATTTGGTTTTCTGTGTATTTATTTCCTGACCCCACCTTCTATATTCCTCGTAAAGTTTCCTTTTCATATATTCAAGAGTCTCTTTGTCATTTGCTATTACGACTCAGTCGTGTGCAAACTGTAGCGTATAATAGTTATTTAATCAACTAGTTTATTAATGACAGCGATTAATGGTCGAAATATTTTAACGCGTGAGCGGAGCGAGCGCGTTAATGTTTGAGACCATTAATCGCTAGATTAATAAACGAGTTGATTACAAGATTTTTCCGACGACGCCATCATAAATTGAAAATAAACTCTGGATTCAAGAACATTTTCATTTTTTGTAATAGACAAATTTGACATAATGTAAATTTCTGTGTTCATTTCTATATATTAATATTTATGCTCCCTATAGAAGTTTTCGAAAAATTCATGGATGGAATATAGGACATGTTGTGAAATTCTGAATAGTTTACATTTTTTTCATGAGAATAAGTTGGATTAACGATTCAATTGAGTTTTATTTTTACCTTAGACATCAACAAAATACTATTAGGAGCATTCGCCATGAACTCTTCCACATGTTCTTTTTCGATTTTTACGATCAATAGTTTGTTTTATCTGCTTATATCAATGTTGTCTTCAGCATCGAATACTTTGACCATAAATTTGCTTAGTGTCTCTTTTCTGCAATACACGTAAAGTATGCCAACAAAACCGTTACCGAAAATTTCAGAACGTTCTTCTCCTTGCACCAAGATCGAAATTCTTCCTAGGTTTTTTCATAAATGTCGGGTCTTTCCAGGTAGCATACTCAAAGTTGCTGCTTCAGCAGTTTTTCCCACATTTAGCGGTGTCGAAGGGATATTTTCTTCGATATTCATTATGTAAAATAGCGTATCTAATCAGATTCTGATCGAAAGCTAATAATTAAATTTGACAACTCGATAGTGCTCCGACATATAGATGCATCTATGCTCCGACTGAATATTTTATGTTCGGTTGCCATGATAATCATGCATTAATACAAGAAATCATGCATTAATAGGGGTCATTAATGGATGATTTCGAGGGCGTTAAAATGAGCTTTTATTCTATGGTCGACGGAAAAGACATTTTTCTCCAAGATCGATCCCCATTCCGCTGCATTTCCTCTTCCACTGACTCAATGCTCTCGCTACATAGATTTTAAATGGTGTTGGCGTAATGAAGTATCCTTGGCGTAGACCCTTATTGACAGCAAACCGCCTCGAAATCCTGTTACCAACTTTTATGCTCGATGTTGACATATCATATAGACTCTAAGGGTATGATTGATGTTGGTTTCTTGTAGTGTCCTCCAAATCATTTTTACGGGAACTGTATTATATGCCTTTCTCAGATCGACGAACAGAAGGTGAGTTTCCATATTAGTACCTTATATTTTCTCTATAAGTTGTTTCAAACAAAAGACATTATCCGTACAAGATCTTCCAGTTAGGAAGCCCGACTGCTCTTCTTCCTCCTGTTCTCTATATTCGAATTCAATAAGGTCTCGCAAAACTCTACCATAGAGACGACCAAGTGTGTTTGTTACCGATATGCCTCTGTAGTTCGAGCAGTCCAACTTGTTACCTTTTTTATGGATTGAGGTTATATGGACCACCTTCCATTCTGCCGGCACCGGACTACCGTTCAGGTATTGGTTTATTTACCAGGTGAGTATATCAAAAAGTTTATCTGACCCGTTCTTAATCAACTCTGCTGGAACCCCCTCTGAGCTTGCCAAACGGCCGTTTTTGAGCTCTTTTATTGCTTTCTTAATTATGTCATCGCAGATTCTGATCGTTTCGCCCTCAATCAGTATTTCTGTTGGTGATGTTATAAGATATTCATCCATATTCTCTGTCAGCAATTTTTCATAGTGATCGATCCATTTTGTTGTTGGTATAAGTTGAATGTTCGCAGAATTTTTCTCATTAGATCTGATCCTCTTTATGATCTTCCACGATTCAGCACATTTTTCACCACCAAGGTGCATGTTTATTTCCTGACATTCTCTTTATTTCTAAGTATCGGTCTTTATCTTCTTGTATAAGAGTGTTAGTCCGTCCATTTTCGATACAGTTGTTTTTTCTGAGCAATTAGATCTTCTATATCTTCGTTTCACCATATATTAGTGCTTCGGATTTCAGTACTAATACCTATTGCCTCCTTCGCGGCCTCCTTGATACTAATAACGACGTTCTCATAGACATCTTCCACCGGTTTATGTTCCAACTCAGATATGTCATACAGTTTCTCATTCAGTCTATTGCAATATAATTGTTGTATACTTTCATGAGCAAGACTGTCCAGATTGTACTGTTTGTCCTCCATCTCTTCTGCTACTTGAGATGCTCGGACTTCAAGGCTGTTGTTTGGTGAACTGGTCAGATCCACAAGTGATTCCCCTGAATGCTCTGACGTTGTTGATTTGCATTGTGTTCCTTTGTTTTACGATTACGTAATCAATTAGCGACTTTAAGTTTCTCGTGTGCTGTACCCACTTATAAGTATGAATATTCTTGTGTTTATAAAATCCATTAGTTATCTTCAGCAGATTATTTTGGCAAAGTTCAATCGATCTTGAATGATCTTTAGGTGAGATATATCGAGAATGGATCTCAAGTATCTGAATTTGGACAATACATACCTGAGAGTTTTTGCGGTCACGCCAATATGTTATCTGAGGTGTGCGTCCATCGTGACTCCCAAAAATATCCGATGCTGTCCTTCCTTGCTATCTCAACAATGTTTCCATTGTTATTTATTTTTAATTTATTTTACTTTGGCAAATGGTTTCCGTAGCTCGAGAAAGGTATGAAGTACATTTTGTTGAAATAAATTGTAAGTGACTTGTGATCAAACCAATCATTCACTTTATCAACCCCTTTCTCCACCTTCAATTTTAGATTCTCCCATCTATCTGTCGAGAACACTAATGCTGTGTCATCAGCCAAACTGAATATGGATCCATTTAAATACATGATCAATAAATCTTTGACGAACAAGGAAAAAAGCCATGGTCCAATCACCGTCCTCTGAGGTATTGCGTAATTTACTTTTGCTTCTGAACTATTTAGGCTATTGATTTTGGTTACCTGTATTCTTCCATTCAATAACTTTCTAGAAGTTGATGATATTTTTCACGTATTCCCGAACAATACAGAGTGTCCAGTAATTTCTCGTCGTCGACTGTGTCGAATGCCCTCGATCAGTCCAGGAGTACAGAGATTGATGGTCCTTTCTGGTCTGAATTAGCATATATCTCACCCATATATCTAATAATTCCTATATGGGGAATGAGCCAATCTAAACTGAAGCTGGGCTTTGGTAAAAATCCAGATCTGCGCTTGGGCGGCATATTTTATTGAGAATAAAAATATTTTTTCAATTCTGTCTCTCTCCGACACATCGCATTATGTCGTGAAACGTATGTCATTCATAACTTCATGTGAATAATTTCGATCATAACCTCACAATTTCATGTGAAATGTTTCAGTTGCCTTATTTCGTTTTCTTCAAGTCCTGAATATCAATGTTAACTCCTATTCATATTTTTAAATTGAACTGAATGTATTTAAGTGATATATTTTCATTCTCGATATCTATTTTCTTGTTGTCTTTCAGCATAAACATAACCTCTACATTTCTCGCAATTTTTGAAATTCCAGTTGACGCAAGCGTACAACTCAATCCTTACCAAAGATTTAGCTTCACTTTGTGACTGTGAAAAGCAGGGGTATGATCTATATTGATGTTATTGGATATATGATCTCACCAGTTAGAGCTGCTAGTGCGTCATTTGCAGATAAGCCCTGCCTCACATTGTCGATCAGAAATCAACCCGTTCTTCTCTATGAATGCAACGAGTCAACTGAGCGATTGTTCGAAAATCTTGCTGAAACTTGAAAGAACCGGAATTGGCCTGTAGTTTTCAATGACCTCAGGGTTGTCCTTTTTGAACACAAGTACTATTATCGACTTTTTGAATACTCCTGGCAACATCCATTCTGAAAAATATTGTTGATAGGAAAAGTTGAGTGGAGCGAAGTCCTGTGATATTTCCTTTAGTTCTTCGGTTCTTATCACAACCCGAGGTCTTCTTATTCTTCTTGGATTTGATAATATCATGTAACGTTCTCGGGGTTAAACAAATTGTCTGCTGAATTTAAATTGTCTATTTTATTTCCAATACCACTAACTTATCACACTAATTTATGTACAATAACTAATACTGATTTATTTACACACTTGCTAATAATGCTGATTTATATTCACTACTTGGAATTCGCGATTCACAATTCAATCCGGCTCTATTCAGATAGTAACTGACTGTCCCAATCGTGCGCGTCTTTATATACCTAATACGTCTCTGTTTCTAGAACGCTCCAGATAGTCTCTGGAAGGCTTCTAGAATTCCTACGCGGAATCAGAGAGTCCAGAGACGTATTCAGGCGGACTTCGTCCGCTACACTGCCCCCTCCTTAAGACGTTCGGTCCCCGAACACCCTGGATGGTGTGGCTGAATCTACAGGCGTCTCCTTTTCTGCAGCACCCCTGTCGTCCGAAATAGCATTCCGCTGTCTTCTTTTTCGACGTATATCCGCTCGGGTTGAAACTGCAGACCAGTATCTTCATTCCCGTCCTATGGAAAATGACCTCAAGCATACTTCGAACGATTCTCCAGTTGAGCTGATCTAGACCACAACCCAACTTTGGCACAGCTAGCTTTTTCACCTTCAACTTGGTGAGCTCGTCTCTCAGCTGCAACAGGGTGTCCCACATACTTTTGTAGCTGGGTTTGTTGTCGGAGAATCTCTTGGCTACCATCTTGGCCATCAGCCAACCTCAGCGTTTTCCCAGAACGAGGATGTTGTTTCAGGAGTTCTGGTACACGGCCAAATTTCTTCCGGAAGACGAATGCTATTCCTCTCGACATACGCAGGTCTTCCGAGACACAATGGGCTAGTGAATAGTCTTCAGATACGGAGAAGAGATCTTTTCGTTGCTCGATGGTAACTCCAAATCTTGCTTTTCCGGTTCCACCGTAGTTTGCCATGAATAGGTCGAAACTCATCTCCTCATGCTTCGCTTTCTGAAAAGTCATTCTTCTCAGATGGGTTTCGTCATGTTCTTCGTAGTCTGCCTCATCGGTTTCGGGGAATGGACCTGCAATATCGATGGCAACTCGTTCCAGAGGATTCCCCACGTTATACTGCTTCATTGGAGCTCTACGACTTCCCCTCGGGCCATTCGATGAGGCACATAATCTGCATTTCCGGCACCAGTCTTTAACATCTTCTTTGCAGTTGACCCAGTAAAAACGCTCTCTGACCTTTTCTAGCGTTTTTTTGATACCGAAATGGCCACCGGAAGTTCCGTCATGTAACTTCTCTAAAACCTCTCTCACTCGACTCCTGGGAATTATCAGCTGATTCTTTGCTGCGATGCCTTCGTCATTTTCGATGGACCTCTTCAGCAGTCCGTCCTCCAAAATGATAGAATCCCACTGTGCCCAGTAGGACTTGACCCTAGGATTCAGATGACTCACCTCCTCCCATCTTGGTCTCTGTCCGCTTATCTTCCAATACAACAGCATCTTCAATGCTGGGTCACTCTCTAGATCTTGCTTCAGGAATTCTGGCATCCAGTCCGTATCCACGATGTTCGTTCTCAAGCAGAATTCTTTCTCTTCTACCTTATTACAGTGCTTGCAATCTGACGGACATGGTCTCCTAGATAATGCGTTAGCGTTGCCATGAATCTTTCCTGCACGATGTTTGACAGTAGAATTATATTCCCGTTTCTGACATTTAGCTGGCTCTTTGCAGTAGCGCCGAATATGTCCTTCTCCGCCACAATCCCAGCATCTAAGTCCTCTATTCCGTCGCTCTTGACGAACTCGGCATAGAGCCTCTTCTATAATTTCATCGCTGACCGAGGAATCATCCACAGTGCGGCTCATCTTGCTGTGTATCATGTGCGAAGCTTGTTTGGCAGCTTCAAACTCTAATGCAACGGCCAGGGCGTCATCCAGAGTCTTGGGTCGGGCCAATCGTAGTGTCTGCTGGATTTCCAAATCTCTCAAACCATCGACAAAGGTCTGGATAGCGAGCAGTTTCAGGAAGCTCTCCGGTGCTGTAGGATATGCCAGTCTTACCAACCTTGCTATATCTGCTTCAAATTCCTGCAACGTTTATGCACTACTCTGCTGGCGACTCTTGATCGGCGCGTGATACACTTGATGGAGGTGTGCATCACCATATCTCATTTGGAGTTTAGTTGTTAAAGCCTCGTAATTACATTGATGACTCGCAGGAACAGTCTGAAGTATATTCAATGCATCTCCCCTTAGTGCAACAATCAAGGCTGCCACTTCCTCTTCCGCTCCCCATCCATTGGCATTCGCTGCTGCTTCAAATTGCATCTGGTACGTGCACCAAGGTGTTTTGCCGTCAAAAGTTGGAGGTTTTATCTTCATTTTACCATTTTCTGTGTTGTTCTCCACTTTCACGAAGGATGGTAAAGCTAGGGTTTCGTTTCTAGTTGCCAGTTTTCTCAGGGAATCTATCAACTTGGCATGTTGTTCAATTATTCGTGATATTTCTTTAAACTTTCCGTGAAACTCATCCACTACTCCTTCAATTTTTTTGTTAACCTCTTCAAATTTTTCATTCACTTCCTCAATTATTACTTCCTTGACAGCCTCCATTCTCTCATTCCACGTAGTTGCAATTTGACTCATCACCTTATTTTCCATTTTATCCATTTTTTCTTCCATTTTTGAACCCATCGAGTTCATTTCTCGAGAATTCTCTCCCATTTTCAAGCTCACTTTTTCAAAGGCTTGCTTGAAGAATTCCATACTCGCCTGGTCCATTTTCTCTGTTTGTGATCTCGTTATCGGCATTCAAAAGCTCCACAATGAAGTCCACAATTAAATTAGCACAGCAGTTCAATTGACCCCACACCTGACACCAATGTAACGTTCTCGGGGTTAAACAAATTATCTGCTGAATTTAAATTGTCTATTTTATTTCCAATACCACTAACTTATCACACTAATTTATGTACAATAACTAATACTGATTTATTTACACACTTGCTAATAATGCTGATTTATATTCACTACTTGGAATTCGCGATTCACAATTCAATCCGGCTCTATTCAGATAGTAACTGACTGTCCCAATCGTGCGCGTCTTTATATACCTAATACGTCTCTGTTTCTAGAACGCTCCAGATAGTCTCTGGAAGGCTTCTAGAATTCCTACGCGGAATCAGAGAGTCCAGAGACGTATTCAGGCGGACTTCGTCCGCTACAATCAGTTATTTCTTGCTCAACCACAGATATCAGGAACGACGAGTCCTGCATCGAGGATTTTCTTCTGGGAGCCCTAGTTGTTGTTTTTTTTTTTCGCATATTGCCGTTTTATATTCGCAAAATAGGTGTTAATTATGTCTGCTTGATATGATTATCCTTCGCCCTGATTAATGCTGATGTTCTAGTGAGTTCGTGGATGTAAGGACATATTTCTCACACAAAGGCTTTGTAAGTCTACATAACTTTTCGACTCTCACAGAGATCAGTACCGTCGTCCTATTGTTCGAACAAAGAACACCATCGGACAGGTGATCAGGAATTAGAACTTGTTATCTTTCATTTCAATTTCTCTACAATCAATATCTGAAATCCCCTTAACAAATTTGAGACGCATTTAACATATCCAAAATAATTCAATTCAATTGAATTATTTTGGATATTTCAAATGCGTCTCCAATTTGTTAATGTGAAGGGTATTTCAGATATTGATTGTAGAGAAACGGAAAACCTGTGAACAGAAAAGTGTTAATTTCTAGCAGTGAAGAAGACGTTCCGATGGCACAGACAAAGAAAATGAGATAGATATAAGCAATATGTTTATGTGAAATGATTGTTAATTTAACATGTTTTCATGCCTAAATAAATGTTGATTCACCTGTATTTCGCCTAAACGCAAACTGGAGCACGCTATTATCAAGACGCCCTTTCAAAGATTTTTTTGTCTATATTTTTGAAGTTGGTTGCTAGATGAACTATATTGATAAAAATCTTGCGTAAGTTGATCTGATCCGCACCAGTAAAAAATTATAGCTATATTTCCAGGTCCCGAGGTCTTCTTATTCTTCGTGGATTTGATAATATCAGTTATTTCTTGCTCAACCACAGATATCAGGAACGACGAGTCCTGCATCGAGGATTTTCTTCAGGGAGCCCTAGTTGTGGTTTTTTTTATTTTTTTCGCATATTGCCGTTTTATATTCGCAAAATAGGTGTTAATCATGTCTGCCTTGATATGATTATCCTTCGCCTTGATTCCATCCTTATCAAGGATTTCCTCCATCATCGAAACAACTTCAGGAGACTCATATACTTACTTCACCGTTTTCCAATACTGTTTTGAACTATTCTGACTTTTCAGGATTTCTTTCGGATAGAAATCCCTTTTGGCGGCTTTTATAAGTCTATTTGTGACAGATATCTTTAATCAAGATATCTTCGCTTCTTTACGTCATTCTCCGGTTCCTTAATATATTCTATATGTAGAAGGTATTTTTTGGTTATTGGGGTAACCAAACGTTCCGTTTGGCCAATGTAACATTTGGGGCAGCTCTGGCAATTAATTTTGTAAATAACACCTGACTGGTTTTCGAGTGGTGTCTTAGTTTTCTGTTTACTAAACTTAAAACTAAGACACCAGAGTGCTTCGTTTCCGCATCGTGCATTGAGATAGCCCATGATCACGATTATTTCGCAAGAATTGCAGACACATCTAAGCATATACACGGCAGAAATTGTGAGGTATCCTTCTATTTGAATAGTCCTCTGTAGGATGGTCTGGAGGATGATCATAGCACGGTTCTCAGTGCTTCTTTCTGCGCCACGAATATTCTGGATATATTCGAGCTATTTCCCCAAATGATGATTCCATACGACATTAGCGCAGAATTCCTAAGTAAGGTATTCTGTGACATTTTAGTGATTGGAAGTTTGAGAAATATATCGTTCTGAGCAGCTCGAAGTCAGCCTGCTGAACCAAGACTCGTAGGGTATAGAGAACAGAATTTAGTCTTCGCAGTAGTGAGTCAATATGATCATACCAGTTTAAATGTTGATCCACAGTACGGGAGAGTTGGGTAATACCGAGCCCTGGAAATATAGCTATAATTTTCTACTGGTGCGGATCAGATCAACTCACGCAAGATTTTTATCAATAGAGTTCATCTAGCAACCAACTTCAAAAATATAGACAAAAAAAATCTTTGAAAGGGCGGCTTGATAAAAGCGTGCTCCAGTTTGCGTTATTAATAATAGGCGAAATACAGGTGAATCAACATTTATTTAGGCATAAAAACATGTTAAATTAACAATCATTTCACATAAACATATTGCTTATATCTATCTCATTTTCTTTGTCTGTGCCATGGAAACGTCTTCTTCACTGCTAGAAATTAACACTTTTCTGTTCACAGGTTTTCCGTTTCTCTACAATCAATATCTGAAATACCCTTCACATTAACAAATTGGAGACGCATTTGAAATATCCAAAATAATTCAATTGAATTGAATTATTTTGGATATGTTAAATGCGTCTCAAATTTGTTAAGGGGATTTCAGATATTGATTGTAGAGAAATTGAAATGAAAGATAACAAGTTCTAATTCCTGATCACCTGTCCGATGGTGTTCTTTGTTCGAACAATAGGACGACGGTACTTATCTCTGTGAGAGTCGAAAAGTTATTTAGACTTACAAAGCCTTTGTGTGAGAAATATGTCCTTACATCCACGAACTCACTAGAACATCAGCATTAACAGTCCATTTTATATGGAGCCGTAAAAAAACCCAAGCAAACTAGGTTCATGATGAGCCATATAAACATGGTTTTATATTGACATACAAGGGTAAAATAGTTAATGTCAATAAACAATGACAATTTATATTGTACTATAATAAATTTTGAGGAATATTATCAACCACAATTAACCTCAATGACATTGCACAATCAATGCAGTTTGTAGAAACATTGGGTTACATTTCACATTTTCGTTGAGCTCCATTACTTATTATAAATTTATACATTTTGAAAATATAAACGACTAAAAACGGGATGACAATTATGACATGACAGCCTTGTCTGTCGAAACATTCGTATTTATGATTGGTCAAGAAATTCGGCAACGCTGTAGTTTGGTTCCCCCATTTTATGCTCCTTCTTTTATGCTCGAGAATACGGAATTACGATTGTAGGGATCAGCAATAGAGAGTAGAAACGAGGAACGATCTCCTGTGTCCCCTTGCCGTCAAGAATCGACATCCTGATGGAAATAGACTCGGAAATAGACGAATCATCTACAGGAATTTGTGATGTCACTGAAGACGATATATTGATGAAGTGTTTGTTGAACGCATCTGTGAGCTTTTGACTTTCGTCGGATTTCAGTACTTTTGATGTAGGTATTTTTATTTGTCGTTCCTGTTGCTTCGTTGATCATATTCCGGCTACCATCTTTGATTTATTTTTAGAGTTTGTGATTTTGTCACTCAAAAATTTCTTCTTATTTAAATTTATTCGAAAATACTTATTCAATAGAAGTGCTCAATAATATACCAACTGTGAAACTGCAACACCCAGAAGGAGCTGTTTAAATTTCGATTTTTTTTTTTTGGTAAAACATGGATAGTAAGTATTGTAACGTTCAGAAAATACCACGAGAAAATAAATATAAAGGCTACCATCTCTTGATCTATTGAAGAATTATAAATTATTATCCGATTGTACCATCTATTGTTAAACTTTGTATATCATGAACGTTATGTACCTTTGATGATAGATATCTGTAATGTAATGTTCGGTGGTGATGTCTTGAGTGGGTGTCGCGCGCATACGATGTACGAGATTTGTCGCGAGAGAATTCATTCCGACTCTGAGATTGTTTGAAGGCGATGCTAAGCCGATTTCTTCTCAATAGAGGATTTGTTAAATTCGACATAATCGTGCCATCAACGGAATTTCATATTTTTTAGCGAGAATCCCTTTCTAGAAGGTGAGTTCAAACTAATCATTCGAGTTTTTGCTAATAATTCGTATATAATTACAGGGATTCACTCAGACACTATATAAAGTAATCATTTATATCTGGAATTTTCTCGTTCCCGAGAAGGGAATTATCGATTGATATTGATTTATCCACATCCACATCTATTATCGACACCATATAATCTGAGACGACCCCTCTGGCCATCACCACCGAAACATCCTAACGATTAACCCTTTTTTTTTAACAGTGAGTACGTAACTGTTGAAGTGAAATAAAAAAGGTGCCCTGAATAAAGTGTTTTTGTACTCTTAAGTGAAATCACTGATCGAATTCTGTACACCATCTTCCTATATTCACATTCGTAGATTTATTAGTTTTTTTTACGAATAGGGCTTTTACATTTTTGTCTAAACTAATTGGCGCCCAAATTTTTAAAGGAGATTTGAAGGAAATCAAAATCAGAAAATTTAAATAAAAAAAATCATAACAACAATAATAATATGGTGAACTTATGCCCAGAAATGCTCTCCGGCGAACAGCTGCCGTACGCTAAGTGTCAAATCTAAATTCAATAAGATTTTTTTTTTTTTGGAGTGAATATTACGTGACACAAATTTGACGCCCATTGACGCAGATTGAATTTTCTGATTTTCCTAAGTTGCTTGAAACAGTTTGTTTTCTTGTTTATCGCATGATTCTGATGAATTATAAATAATTATTAAGATTGTGACTTTCTTGGATTTGTGATTCAACTGAATATTTTGGTTATATTTTCCCAGTTCTCATGTTCTTGAGATTGTCATATACAGGGTCTTTCACGAGGAACCTCACCCATATTTATACGGGAAACTACTGAACGTATTTTCATGAAATTCAGCACTTATAAGTATTTCACGATGCTGATAAAATCTAAAATATTTTCAAGGCATGAGCACCTCCGGTTTTTCCGGAAATGACGTCAACTTCCGTTTTTCAAATTAGAACACCATTTTTTTATTGCAGAAATAGATTCCTTAGAAAATTTCAAGTTATTTTGATGTAACATTTTTCAGTTTTGGTTGGAAAATTCTCTCCGAGCGGGAAAATTCGAAAAAAAAATCGAAAATAGAGCTCCGCTGAAACAAGAATAACTTCGAGGTTTTTGGATGGAAAATTTTCATTTTTGGGATTTTTCAAGATGTAAGATTGATGTATCCACTTTGAAAATCGAAATCGCGATTCATGATACAGGGAATGAAAAAATCGCTTTCAAAGTTAGGGATGACAAAATCGTGAAAAATCAATTTTTTCGAATTAGAACCCCATTTTTTTATGGCAGATATTGAATCTACGTTGAAAAATAATGTGAGTGTATGCATCACACCCTTGCCCTAAAGTGGTTATTTTCTGAGTTATTCACAAAAAACTGTTTTTCGTCTTGAATTTTCAGCTATTTCTTTTCCCTTCACGCCAAAAAGATGAAATTTTCAGGAACTGTTACTTAAACCATGTTTTAGATTTTACTACCCTAATATGCAAGAGAAAAAAGTTACAGGTTGTTCCTAAATAGATGGCGAATTTGGATTCGAATTTGTATCGGAAACCTCTTTATTTCAACTAATCGGCCATCGGTTTTCTCTCCAGTGATAAATAAATAATTCCTTATGAACCATATGCAAAAACTTACCATGTTTTACATTCTTTTTTTTTAATGATAGATATCATTAATTACATCTGCCAAATTCCCCTTTATTCAGTAGATGTAATTAATGATACCTATCATTAAAAAAAAAGAATGTAAAACATGGTAAGTTTTTGCATATGGTTCATAAGGAATTATTTATTTATCACTGGAGAGAAAACCGATGGCCGATTAGTTGAAATAAAGAGGTTTCCGATACAAATTCGAATCCAAATTCGCCATCTATTTAGGAACAACCTGTAACTTTTTTCTCTTGCATATTAGGGTAGTAAAATCTAAAACATGGTTCAAGTAACAGTTCCTGAAAATTTCATCTTTTTGGCGTGACGGGAAAAGAAATAGCTGAAAATTCAAGACGAAAAACAGTTTTTTGTGAATAACTCAGAAAATATCCACTTTAGGGCAAGGGTGTGATGCATACACTCACATTATTTTTTAACGTAGATTCAATATCTGACATAAAAAAATGGGGTTCTAATTTGAAAAAATTCATTTTTCACGATTTTGTCATTCCTAACTTTGAAAGCGATTTTTTCACCCCCTGTATCATGAATCGCGATTTCGATTTTTAAAGTGGATACATCAATCTTACATCTTGAAAAATCCCAAAAATGAAAATTTTCCATCCAAAAACCTCGAAGTTATTCTTGTTTCAGCGGAGCTCTATTTTCGATTTTTTTTTCGAATTTTCCCGCTCAGAGAGAATTTTCCAACCAAAACTGAAAAATGTTACATCAAAATAACTTGAAATTTTCTAAGGAATCTATTTCTGCAATAAAAAAATGGTGTTCTAATTTGAAAAACGGAAGTTGACGTCATTTCCGGAAAAACCGGAGGTGCTCATGCCTTGAAAGTATTTTAGATTTCATCAGCATCGTGAAATACTTATAAGTGCTGAATTTCATGAAAATACGTTCAGTAGTTTCCCGTATAAATATGGGTGAGGTTCCTCGTGAAAGACCCTGTATAGCGTATAACATTTTGATGTAGTACCTCAGTGTTATTGTTGAAACCGATAACACATGTGTTGAACGTTTTATCATTATTTCAAGAGGTACATATTCTCTAATTCGCTTATTATTGAGAGTTATATTCTGTGTTTGAAATCATGAATCCCACACACCTTTTAACCAATGAATTAGATTATGAACTTAGAATAAGAGGAGTCATATCCAATAGAACGATAGATGATAGAAGGAAAATTTTAAGACGTTTGTTGGCTAGAGGAAGCATTGAAAGTATTTCAGAATTACGTGATCCGGAATTCAATTTTGATGCTGAGATGCAGGAAATAAACACAACCCTTGAATCGATTACTTTGCTTATAATTGATTTCGAAGTATCTAGTTTCGATTCAGTATTTAAGAGAGTAAAATCACGCCTTAATCATATAACGGATCGTATAAACCGTTTACCTTTGCCTATGGATGATAAAGAAAAAGATTATGCACTTCGTAAAGAATTCAAGAACGAGTCTTATGCAACATGTTTAACTCTAGAAGTAGATATTCATGAAAAAATTAGGGAACCTATTGATCCATCCATTTCCGGTAATTTTCCATCCACGAGCAGTGCATCAGGTAATAATTTTGTGAACCAAAATAATGTTTCTCAGTTTATTTCGAATCCCTCTGGTACTAAATCCGTTCCTGTTTATAAATGGGAGAAACTTTTGATGGCGATAAAAATAAATCTATATATATATATAAAAGAAAGATGTTGGTTTCTTCCATTTATAACTAGAGATCGGATGGACTGTTTGTTATGAAACTTCATTCATGGAATCATCTACGGTCTGGTTATTATAAAAAACAATAAAACTTCGAAAAAATTGATGAAAGTTTTACTTATGCAGGAAATGCTTTTCCTTCTTTTGAATAAGGCGACTGGGTGTCGCTACCGTTGATGCGTAGTCGTACAGTGAATAGACAAGTCACTTTACGTAGTCGTTGGTTGATATTACCGCTGTTAGATGGCGATATGTGATTCGCATAGAACTCATGGTAACATGGAAGTCTATTGCCAGATCAAAAAGCGGGTAAACTTATCCCAAGTTGGTGGAACAGTGAATTTTTACCGAAAGATCAAGTATCTGATTTTGACCATCAGTTTCAAACGTGAGTTGGCCATATTCATCTTTTTTCTTTATTTTTGAAATGCTTTCGAATTTCTATTTGGGTATTAGATATATATTTGCGGAAATAACTGAATCCAAAATTGCCCATAATTGGTAATTGACATATTATATTCGTGTTTCTTTTCGCACAGAGACACCATTGTAAGCGTCAATAATTTTGAAACGTTTGCTCATCGGGCTTTCACTTATGATATACAATAATGTTTCATGGGTTACCTAATCTGATCTGGTCGAATGACCATCAATAAGTTTGCATATGAGTTCAACATAATTCACAGTGTTGATAATTTTGCCGTGTCGATCGTACTATCGACATTTTAACATCTCGATTTGTCTTCTAACGAGCTTGATATCGTCAACTAAATTGAACGAATTGAATAGAGATTGACAGCTCATATCCATGGAATAATGAGAATCGCGCTGCTCCATCAACTGAGATGTTTACCCATTATTTTGAGCTTAGCAGCATAGCTAAGATGTCTAGACTAATGGTGTGACCACTGATTAGATTTTGAGAATATAAGAAAAGTTTTGTTTTTGCCACTTCAGGTTGGGCTATTAACAAATGACTGATTTTTTAATTCTGGTCGACGGGCTGTGTTAGTAGTCGATAGTTCATTAAAGGAATAATTTTTGTTCATATTCTTGACATTTTGATTCATATAAGAGGAAAGGTATAATATGGATTATACTCCTGCTATTCACAGTCACATGAGGTACTGCAAAAAAAGAACTGTACAACAATTAAAAACAAAAAGTGATATGTTCAAGTTCAACAATTAGTTACCGCTTAAATAAAGAGAATTCTTTCCATGTGAATTACAAAATTATTAAAATTTTGTATATTTTGAACTTTAATTTTGCCTAATTTTTTTCCAGCTTGAAAAAAAGCAACGGTAAGTTTATACAACTTTTAAGTATAATTCAGACTTGTTTGTAGGTGATGCTCTTTGTTGGTTCCGCCAGGTAGTTAACGAAACAAAAGATTGGGACTCTTTGGTAGAATTGTTAAAGAAAAATTTTCAATCACCGTATCATGACGACGAACTATGGGAAAATATAAGAAGTCGACAACAATTGGAAACGGAAAGCGTTACAGTTTATTTTGCGAAAATTAACGAGTTGTATAATCGTTTAACACGACCTCCTGCGGAACAGACGAAATTAAAATATTCGTGAAAAAATTTACTTCCACCGTACAGAAAAGCAATTGCAACTATTGGAACTTCTACAATTTCTGAACTTCATCGGTTGGTAAAAAGTTTAGAGTATGATGATTTCCTAGGTATCGAAGTCGATGACAGAAACCGCGATCAGACAAACTTAAATCCTAAGTCAATTTTCAGTGAGAATGTCGGTAACCGAAACCGCCCATCCAGAGGTTAATTCATTTCAGGTTTCTTCAGAATCTCCGAAATGTATCGATACCAAAAATAAAAGTAATAAAGGTGTTCAAGAATGTTGGAACTGCCATAAAAGGGGACATTTTTACAGTCAATGTAAATTTAAGCGATCCAAGTTTTGCTTCCGTTGTGGTTCGCCGAATGTTACAGTTCATACATGTAAGCACTGTTCAAAAAACTGAGTGAAGGGATGCTCTCTCAGGACCATCGTCCATCCCACTCAAATTTACCAAAGGCCCGTAAAATAAATTTTGACGATCTTGATGAGCTCGATTTTGACAAATTTAAACTTAAAACTAAAAATTCACCTGATGTTCCATTTCAAAACTGTTGCACCTCCGAGCTTTTCAGTGAACGAAAATCCGATAATAGGCCTTTTATAAAGGTTAATATATTAGATTATCCTGTAATTGGTTTGTTGGACTCTGGCTCTAATGTTACTATCGTGGGTAAAGATGGTATGAAATTATTGTCCCGTTTGAATTTGAAAATTTTTCCGGCTCACATAAATTTTATACATACAGCGGATGATCATAAACAGCGTATAACTGGTCTTGTACATTTACCTATCGTCATCAATGATGAATGTCATTTCCTGGAAGCTCTAGTAGTTCCAAGTCTTGCTCACGACGTAATTTTCGGAAGTGATTTTTGTAGAAAATTTGCTCGTAGGATAGATTATCTTGAAGGTAGCTGGAACGTTCAGAAAAATAATATTTCTTTACAAACTTCGATTTCCAAGAAAAATTTAGAATGCGAAACGTGCGAATTAGGTTATCCAAATTCAAAACAACGTTTAATTGTTGATGACTTGTTGCGATCTTTCGAGGGAATTAGCAGTGAAAGTCGATTAGGTAGAACAGATAAAATTCATCTTACTATCGACACCGGTGATGCCAAACACATTCGTGTAAGACAATCTCCGTTGTCGCCATATATGATGAAACTTCTTAATAATGAATTGGATGAAATGTTGAGGTTGGGAGTTGTAGAACCATCTAACTCTCCGTGGTGTAGTCCAGTCCTTTTGGTCAAGAAAAATACGACGAATATAGATTTTGTTTTGATGGGCGTAAATTAAACGAAGTCACTAGGCACGATTCCTACCCACTGCCTCGTATCGATCGTATTCTTAGCGGACTAACAGGGGCAAAATTCATAAGTATCATTGATTTGAGGAAATCATTTTGGCAGATTCCACTAGATCCGGTTTCTAAAGAAAAAACCGCTTTTAGCATTCCTGGAAGGGGTTTATATCAGTTCGTTGTTGTGCTTTTTGGATTGAGAAATAGTGCCCAAACCCAACAACGGTTCGGCCCTGAATTCGACGGTGAAATTTTTGTCTACAGGGTGTTTGGAGGGTGAGTAGCCATAGGTGAAAGGTGGATAGGTGATGCTCTTGGCTACTTGTTGCGCCTAATAAAATATCATTTTGCCCAAAGTTCAAGGTGTTATAATTTTTTTACCATTTTTGTAGAAATTTCCCATTTTTCTCATTAAAACCTTGAATTTTTTCAAATTTAATGCTCGAGGTGCCTATGAAATGATTTATTTCCTTAGTCTAGTCTTGTCTTATTCAGATCGAATCATAATTTCATACAAACGTCTTCAAAAAACCTGACAGCGTCGTATCAAACATCAAAATGAAAAAAAAATAATGTTGTGTCCACTTTACAAAGTGAAATAAAAAAAAAATTTACATGGTGTTGGGTTTTAAAATCGCTTTAAAAACTTCTCTAGTTAATACTCTTTGCAATGGTATGTAACATGTACCATTAATAATCAGATTACTCAACAAAAAACCGTTTTGTCTTCAAGGATGCCTTGAAAGGATGACGACAAAACTATTCCATTGAGCAGGCAAAATCTTTTCTCTCATTCTACCACAGCTAAAAATAGCGTGCCCTCTCTATCATCGGCTAACAATACTCCCTAGGGCGTCGCCAGGGAGGGGGCAGCTGCCCCCCGTGCCCCCCCCTTATCAGAATAGAAAAAATGAACTGATTTTCGTATATTGTGCTATTATTTCATAAGTTTTTAAGGAATTTTTGAGCTCTAGTTGGGGGCCCCCCGTGTCCTCCCCCGCAGCTCAAAATATGCTACAGAATATGTTGATGAACCACCGAAATGTTGAGTGAACTCAAAACTGCATTACTGTACCTTTACTGCAGGCCTATGAAATGACTTGCAAATGTAGTAATTACCCCCCAGCTTTTGAGCTGGGGGGGGGCACGGGGGCAGCCCCCCCCCCCCCCCCCCCCCCCCTAGAGCTCAAAAATCCCTTAAAAACTTATGAAATAATAGCACAATATACGAAAATCAGTTCATTTTTTCTATTCTGATTGGGGGGGGGGGGGGCACGGGGGGCAGCTGCCCCCTCCCTGGCGACGCCCTTGGGAGTATTGTTAGCCGATGATAGAGAGGGCCGCTATTTTTAGCTGTGGTAGAATGAGAGAAAAGATTTTGCCTGCTCAATGGAATAGTTTTGTCGTCATCCATTCAAGGCATCCTTGAAGACAAAACGGTTTTTTGTTGAGTTATCTGATCATTAATGGTACATGTTACATACCATTGCGAAGAGTATTAACTTGAGAAGTTTTTAAAGCCATTTTAAAACCACCCAACACCATGTAAATTTTTTTTTATTTCACTTTGTAAAGTGGAGACAACATTATTTTTTTTTCATTTTAATGTTTGATACGACGCTGTCAGGTTTTTTGAAGACGTTTGTATGAAATTATGATTCGATCTGAATAAGACAAGACTAGACTAAGGAAATAAATCATTTTATAGGCACCTCGAGCATTAAATTTGAAAAAATTCAAGGTTTTGATGAGAAAAATGGGAAATTTCTAGAAAAACGGTAAAAAAATTATAACACCTTGAACTTTGGGCAAAATGATATTTTATTAGGCGCAACAAGTAGCCAAGAGCATCACCTATCCACCATTTACCTATGGCTACTCACCCTCCAAACACCCTGTATATTGACGATATAATAATAATTTCGTCCACTTTCGAAGAACACGTTTTTCTACTTAGAGAAGTTCTCGATCGATTAAAACTGACTAACGTACCTGTCAACCTGAAAAAGTGCGAATTTTTTCGAAATACCTTGGTTATGTTGTTGACGGAAACGGATTGAAAGCAGATCCAGAGAAGGTTTCTTGTATGGTTAATTTCCCACGCCCGAATACAACTACACAAATAAAAAGGTTTGTAGGAATGTGCTCTTGGTATCGAGCTTCTATTGAAGATTTTTCAACTTTACTGTCGCCCATTAATGACTTACTGAAAGGTAAAAAAAGGCATCAAAGCATCGTTCGGACCCCTCAAGCTGAGGAGGCATTCTTAAAAATTAAAGAAGCCCTGGTGGCGTCTCCCATACTCACCTCTCCCAATTTCGATTTGCCGTTCACTATACAGAGTGATGCATCCGCTACTGGCATAGGTGGTGTTCTCACACAATGTCATGATGGCGAAGAGAAGGTAATTGCATATGCAAGCCGATCTCTTTCTCGCGCGGAAAGAAATTATACGGTGACGGAGCGAGAGCTTTTGGCGGTACTATTTTATTTAGAAAAATTTAGAGCTTACGTAGAGGGTGTTAAATTTAGAGTCATAGTAGATCATTACTCCCTCATATGGTTGAATAAACTATCGAATCCAACAGGTAGACTAGCGCGTTGGTCAGTACGATTGAGGCAATTTGATTTCGATTTAATACATCGAAAAGGCAAAGATAATGTTGTGCCAGATTTTCTTTCGCGTATTCATGAAATGAATGAGGTTAGCGCTTTGACCATTGTGGACGATGACTTAGATAGATGGTACCGTGATATGCGAAATAAAGTTTCTAAGAATCCTGGCAAGTATCCACAGTGGAAATTAGAAGAAGATACTCTTTATAAGCTAATTCCGTCGAACAACCCAATTCAAACGAATATTTCCGAATGGAAGATTCTTGTGCCGAAAAGAAAACGCAATCAAATCATCAGAAATTTACATGAACCTCCAACTTGCGGTCACCTTGGTTGTTTTAAAACAATTGCACGAGTGAGTGAATTATACTATTGGCCTAAGATGAGGGCAGATATTATCAAATTCACCCGTCAGTGTAAAACTTGTGGGGCACAGAAAATTTATAATAAACCAGGTTTGGGTTTAATGGGAAAGGAGAAGAATGTCGCTTTCCCTTGGCAAGTGATTGCCTTAGACTTAATGGGGCCTTTTCCCAGATCTTAGCGTGGAAATAATTTCCTCTTGGTCGTATCAGACTTGTTTACGAAATACGTTGTGCTGTATCCTCTGAGAAAAGCCACGGCGGAATTTATTGTCAAATTTTTAGAAACTGATATATTTTTGAAATTCGGAATTCCGCAGTTCATCATTGCTGATAACGGTGCCCAATTTGCAGGTCGTGCCATGAAGAAATTGGCCGAATCATACAAAGTTCAGAAAATTTGGTTCACTGCAGTATATTCACCAGCAAGAAATGATTAAAATTTGGAGAAACAAATAAAGGTTTTTTAATGAGTTTATTAAAAATGTGTTTGTCTACCGCGATTATCTATAGGTACACTCCCCAACACGTCTTGGCTTTGACGCAATATGATGGTCTATTTCTCTATTTCTTCTTGAAGGATACTCTGTATTTCATGTCGCCGAGTCGCCAAAGTCCGTGGGGGCTGGGGTAAATTCCCAAGCCTTCTTTCCATTATGTCTCGAACATGCTCTATGGGCGAAAGATCGGGTGATCTAGGCGACCATGGCAAAAGATTCACATGAGTCGCTTCCAGAAAGTTTGAACTAACTGGCAACATGAGGTCGAGCATTGAGGGAAAACACTTTTTCTTGAAGGTCAGCGCTGCCATGTTACCTCGAAGGAAGACTAGAGGTGACCTACTTGCATGTGCAATAGCACCCCATAACGCTCAACATAAAACTGAGGTTCACGTCTTCCTCCATGACGTATTCTAACCCTTCTTCGGCCATGATGTGCACCCAAGTTGAATCGAGATTCATTTGAACAGACTACCTGATGCCATTCCAAATTCCAATGTTGACGTTCTCTGCACCACTGTAATCGTTTCCGGTGATGCTCAACCATCAGAGGTATCACTAGATGGGGTCGATAATGCTGCAGTCCAAGGACCTTTTCCGTCGGTACACCGTTCGGACAGTTACAGGATGATCTTGTTCTCCTAACCACTCATCAGCCAAAGATCGAGTTGTCGCAAATAGGTCTCTAATGACTCTAAAAAGTCTTGGACGTCGATCTTGAACTCCATATGTGCCCCTTCGACGTCCGGTGCCTACTCTTCTTAGATTTCGGGCATTATCAAACCATGCTTGACAACATCTCATAACGGAAGTTGGAATTCTGTTCGTACGATTAGCGATTTCTCGAAATGTCAACCCCGCTAGGGTAGATCGATTAGGCGCTCCACACTCACGGCAATAACCTCGGCCAATACAGCGAACGTGAGTGTGGATAAATTTCTTGTGTCACGTTCGCACTTCACGGCCTTCCCCGTTTCGTGACGGTCTCTGGTTCCGCTTCAAAGGCTTCGTGCGGAGACACAAATGTTCCATCCACACTAACATTTTAATGCTCGTTAAGTGAACTTATTATCTTCTGAAACAAATCATGTAGCAATGAAGTGGAATTAGATTAGAGTAAGATTTATATTATACTAGCTGACCCGGCGAACTTTGTTCCGCCTAAATGATACTTGCGCTGGATATCACAAATCGTAATCACCGGTGATCGGAGATCAACGGCTTGGTTCTCTGATTTTTGAACTGTCAAATGTTTCCATGGATATGAGCTATCACACAGAACAGATACACAAAAATAATATATCATAATATGTCAATCACTAATAATGGCAATTTTGGATTCAATTATTTCCGCAAATATATTCATTATCCAAACAGAAATTCAAAAACATTTTAAAAATTATGAGAAAAGATGAGAATGGACATCTCACGATTGGAATTCATCGCCAAAATCCGATTTACTTGATATTTCGTAAAAATTCACTCTGATATTCACACGCTTCTGGATCTGGTAATAGCCTTTCATGGTACAATAAGCCCTATGTAAATTACACAGTAATTGATGTCATATGTTCTTTTTTCGACCATTTCAAACCAAGACGACCGCGAAAGCCTCAACAAATTCATCGCCATTTAATTGTGATGATGTCCAATATAGAACCCTCACGATTACGTTATTTGGAATAAATAAAACTATTCAAATAACTAATAATCATCAGTCATAATGCGTGAATAGCGCCATATGAAGTGGTAGGAACGAAATCTCAACGAAATCCAATCATTTTAGACATTTGTACTCCTACGCTAAGACATTTTGATTCTGCCCAACAGCGCAGAGTTGTAGGCAACTCAAATTACACACTATTACAGTGACTATAGAGGGAATATAGTTACTGGTACACGTTTTTTAAAAATTTTTCAAAAAACGAGTACAATATTCAAGTAAAAAAAATTTTTATATGGAAAACCCTCAGTATTTTTTCTCCAAGCTTAATCATTTATTCCTAGATTATCTTTGTTTCACCAAAAAAATTTGAACAGCTCCTTCTGGGTGTTACAGTTTTTTTTGTCAGGTAGTATATTATGTAACGAGCTTATTAATTTCATAATAGCCATGATTCTTCTTTAAATAATTTTCATTTCTACGAACAATTCGACATTTCAAACTCATATGGCATTCAATGGTATTCTGTGCTCGAAAGAATTTGATTTTTTTCTTGATATATTCTATGGTTGTCAGGTTGAGAATGAAGATGAAGATGAGAACCGAATCATCCTCAGCACAAACGGTCTTTCTTTTTCTGGCAAAAAAGATCATATTGCCATTTAGAATAACTCAACTACCCATTACTCATTACTCCTAGTAGAGCGTACATGACAAACTCCTCAATTATACATAACAAGTTACGAAAAATTGACCACTTGGAGCAATGAATACAGAAGATTTACTCATTCTGTAAAGCACAATTTATTATATATCGATCGACGAGCTATTTTCTGTTGACATTCTTTCGACCAAAAAGGTAAAAATTTGCACTTTATTAAATTTCCAGGCGATCAAGAGATCGCAAGAGCGCATTTCTCGCGCAGACAATGAAGAAAAATCAAACCATTGATAGTGGAGCCAACTTCACTGGTAGTCGTTTCAGTCAACCGTTGGCGGTTTTTTTCTAATGAGCTTTTATCCATAGGTACTAAAGAGGAAAACAATATTTGATGCAACGGAACAATTCGATTTTGTAAGCAGAATGGCGGTACACCATTTCAAACTTTCTATTTTATGCGTTAGAAATAAATCGAAATAGATTAAAGTCAATAGTGAATAGTTCGTGAAAGTTATTAAAACATTAATATTGGAAATTAAATCTATTCACGCTAAGTGCCCCAAGACTCATACATCATATCATATAACATACATAATTACGAATTTGTGAATATAGAGCTATAAATGCACTAAATTGTATTATTTCAATAACTTATGCAAATTCGACAAAATATCACTCTCCTCACCATATTCTAAATAAATTTTCTTCTTGATGTGAAGTTCCAAATACCTTTTCCAATAAATGTCTGCGGTTCGACGAAAACAAGCGTAGGAAGTGTTTGCGATTGGAGAATGCAATAAAAACTATATTTCCCTATTTTCATGCCAATTTTCCTGTCTGATACCTTGTTCATGACAGGAAAGACTGACGTTTGATCGTAAATCATTCCTGTTATAAACTCGCGTCAATTTTATTTATTTTCTATCACACGACTGACGTGACTGTTTGATATAAATTCCCAGAAAACCTCATTTGCTCTTTTACATTTTGTCAGATCCAAGATATTTGGGTGCAAATGTTTATGAACTGTCGCATTCTTGGAAAGATACGAGTAGATTCATACTTTGTAATTAGTTTACATGTGATGAAGGAATAAATGACCTTGATTCATCGTGTGAAAACCATCGAATACACAAAACATTCACTAGAATGGATTCAAATTTCTAAAATACCTAATGAGAATCTGTCATTATTTGTAAAAAGCGCCCCTGCATTGGAAAGGACGAAACTCAACTTACCAAATGTGGTCAAACGAAATCTAATCCGTGTTCACACTCCGAGAACATACAATATTTATGTGCCAACAATAATTGGCTTAGTTCTTTCAATTTTAAGACTACCGCAATATGTTTCTAGCACGGCTTTTCCGGTGAAATTGGGATGCATTTACAGACCCCGTCCATCACAGAACGACAACTGCACATTTGATTATTTAAAAACGTTGTCGAATTCCAATACTCCTCTACTTGTCGTCGGGGACTTTAACTGCCCAGATGTGAAATGGCTATTGTCGCTTTCAAATTTGCCCCCTCCAGCCTTTCCTCTCATAATTTTTGTTCCATGCGATTGGACTCGAACTTAAAACACCTAGAGGGTAGCCCCACTCGATACCGGCGCGGTCAGAATCTTCTGGATCTTGTTTGGGTCAACGACCATAGCCTCCATTTGGGATGTCCCACCATGTACGTTGGCTTCTACACTCCAGTTTACTCCATCTGTGTCTGCTCACAGACAAACAAAAGCGAAAAATATCATAAATTTTCCCGAACCTAATCATGACTTTAAGGGAGTCGACATGGACTGGCTCCTTTGAGATCAATCGGTTGACGGTGTGTGGAAGTCCTTCTCCGAAATAAAACATTCGCTTCTATCCAAGCTCACTCGAGTTGTGAAGAACACTGGATTTCTATCGAAACCATGAATCACTCCGAATCTCCGAAGGATGGTCTGATTGAAGAGGACCCTTTGACAACGGTACATACGCTGCAGAAATGAAAACTGATCTGAGAGCCAGGCTCACGCAAGCAAAGCGAGAATATGAAGCATTACTTTTCTGTACACTAGATGACAAGAAGAAATTTTATGGATATTATATGTTCGAAACACCCTCAAAACAAAGGTCTCTACTCCAATAGTGCGCGATATCGCTGGAGAGATATGCTAGGACGAGGGGTAAACCGCTAACCAAAATCTGTACACCGGACATCTCCGGACATCCCTGGACATCCTCGGACATCCCCGGGACATTCCCTGGACATCCCCGGACATCCCCTGGACATCCTTGAGCTTGTACACTGGACATCCCCAGCCGTTTACCCCTCGTGCTAGTGTAACAAAAGCTCTGCTGAGGTTTTGGTAGATGCTTTTGAATCGTTCTTCACCGAGGAACCTCCAAGTCCAATACCTACCATATCATTGCTTCGATCTGCAAACAGTTTAGAGGAGATACATTTTTTTGAAAGTGATGTGGAAATACATTTAAATGGATTTAGATGTCTCCTCTGCTTCTGGTGCCGAAAAGATATCACTATATGTTTTAAATAACTGTGCTCAAACCTTTGATTTGCCCTTTAGTCTTCAACCATTCCTTCGCCACATCCACTGTAACAATATTATTCGGTCTCATAAGATCAAGCGTTGCCTGCATCCGGATGAATTTTATCCCCACAGACACATGTTCAAAATATTTCTTGATATTGCGACACTCTGATTTCGATACGTTTATGGATTGGATGAATTGCGAGCCCTGTGAGAGGATATTCAGATTTTCTGCGGAAATACGAAACGATCTCTGGTTGCAGGTAAATATTTCGACCTTTGCATCGCATTTGATAGGATAAGTGTAAATTTGTATTTGCAGATTCATTCGATAAATTTTCAACGAATCAAACAAGATCAAACCAAACCATCTTTTCATTTTTCCCTCGTGCCAGAACCTTTCGTAACACCACTTTACCAAGAGAATGGCACAGTGTTTCGGTTACACCGATTGTCAAGAAAGGTTGTAGGACATCTGCTTCTAATTACAGACCTATTATAAGCCTTGTGTCTGTTGCAGCCAAAGCATGTAAGAGAATGATTACATCTTCATTTCTCAATTTACGGAAAACCAACATGGCTTTTTACCTAGTAGATCGGTCATTACGAATCTCCTCAAGTGTCTGGAACGACGACCCCTCCCCGGAGTTCCCCCTATAGCGGAGGAGCCCAGCTTAGCTACGATATTGCGAGTCTTAAGGCGCAATCTCGTTCAGCGACCGAATGTAGGTGAGATTCCGTGTTTCATCATAGCATTGTTCATTGCTTTGAATGCAGTGTTTTTTAATGCTCCTTCTACATCCAAAAATATAGCTAGCGTATATTCTTTGTAGTGTAACCCGTCCGCAATGTAATTTACAACTGAGTGAACAGCGGTGTCCACAGATTTACCAAGCACATAGGTATGTTGCGAGGGATTTAATGGTCAAGCCTATTGTGATGTATCCCTTACGTGTTTTTCTATCAGTCTCTTTAGGAGAGAGGAGGGAAAAGGAGTCTCATGGATTGAGGCATTTATATCTGAACGTCGGTTCTACGTGCGTGCAGGCGAGTCTTTCTCTACTTCAAGACCTGTTTTGAGCTGCGTGCCCCAGGGATCAGTTTTGTTTGTTTTATACACACCCGACTTGCCTGAGGTGGTCAAATCTTGCATCTCCATGTTCGCTGATGATACAATAGTATATTCTAAAACTAGTTGCAGAATGGGCTCCTATTCCAATACGAATGCGAAATTCGAAAACGAGCGACGAAGGAGCGAGTTTTCGAACGCATGAGTATTAGAATTGCATTCTGCAACGAGTATTAGACGATGTTTTCTCTAATTCACTCAAATTTTGTGAAATTCAATGAAAAAATTCAAACTATAGGTCCTAGTGACTTTTATACATTGTATCTTGGCAGTTGGTGTGAGTGTTAGGAAGCACGAAAAATTGACATTTCCAAATTGACGTCTGCTGAAATTTAAAAGGATCGGAAGTCATTGCTGACAACCACAAAACGAAAAATGTTACTGAAAACGATGCTGTAATGAATTCATTACAGCACTGTTTTTAGTACTGTAATGAACACCTTACGATACTGAAATAGAGAAAGATAAATACTGCACCTGTAACTGATAATGATTGCCTTCAGGAGGATTTGTCCACCTCCCACTGGTGGTGCAACGTCTGGCTTATTCCCCTCAATTTTGAAGAATGTACGGTCTCGCACATGGGTACGAGGAATCCTAGACATCATTAATGGTGTCACACTGTCGCATTGCTCGAATTATATAGATTTCGGTATCACCATAACCAAGGACCTCAGTTGGTAGGATCATATACCTACAGTCTACCTGTTCCAAGGCCTCCAGAATTCTGCTGGAGAGAGTGTTTGAAATGTTCCATCAGTACATGCCGCTCCTTGTACACAACGTATGTGCGACCTATATTGGAGTACGCCAGACCTGTCTGGAATGCTAGACTGGCTAGTGAATGGTGATAGAGCTGCATTGGAGAAAGTCCAGAGAAGGGCAACAAGAATGTATTTTGCTGCCGATCGTCCCAGTTATCGGCTTCGGGAGATGGATTTGCCCCGTTTTGAGGATCATCGAATGCGTGGTGACCTGATAAAAACGTATAGAGCCTTGAGGGGACTATTTGGTGTTGACCTGACAACAAGTCTGTATCCACTCAGTTCCGATCATAATCATCATTATAATACTGACATTTGTTTTGATATAAACAACTATGAGTTTGGAAGAATTATTTAACGAATTTGTAATCCCCCAAACTTATATTTTCCTCGACGCATTCTGCTGAGGAATGTAGAGCTTTTTGTTTTTTTTTTGGTCAAGCTAGCATTATGTCTTCCTGCTTGCTGTTTTCTTCCACCAATTAGAACAGTGTCTCGTTTGGAAATCGATGTCGGCTGAACATCAATTTTCTTTCCTTTTTTATTGCTTTCGTGAAACCTCGAGGTATGGAGGCTACTTATCAAATTAGAACTAGAGTTTACCGTTTTGTAGTATGATGCTATGCAGGAGAAAATTACTGGTGTAAACCCTTGTGGATCATCTCTCGATCCTGCTAAATTTCTTTAATTGAGTTTTCTCATCAAAACTGTCCGTATTTTTTCCATTAATACACCGTCGGCGTCGTTAGTAATATCAGCATCATGGTCGCCACTTTCTTGCAATATTGACGCCGGGTTTTCGAGTTCTCATGGGTTGGCCAACATTTTCAATGCCTATTTGCACTGGCATTACGAGTTCTTTTGGTGGTTCCGATCCGGTGGCGATTTTGAAAAACAAACTTCTGTACTCGTTCGTCAAAGTGTTGACGACATTTGTTACTCTCATATTGGAAATAACGCATGATTGGTGCTTACATATCGTCCCAGAAAATACCACAGGACAACTGCATGCACCGATACATAAGTCCACAAAGTAGTTGCTGTTCATTTTATTATCGAGAACGCTAAACTCCACGTGTCATTGATATGTTTAATTCGGCTGAATGTGAAATCCTTTGCATTTGGACTCAATCTGTCACTAGTATTTTCTGTTTACTTGTTGAAACACAAATCTGAAAGTCTCTGTTTATAGTAGCTTTCGAAATCAAATCAGTCAACTGGGTCAGATTGTACGCCTCCGTCCGTTCCAAGGGAATATCCTTGAATGAGCGAAGCATTACTTCCACAGCATTATTGGTATTGTTTTTAAACGACTTTAAATAGGTAATGTATAATGGTAAAATCAGTCATTTTTTGCTATATTATTACGCGCAAGGTTAAGCCATTTCCAAACAGCTTTTGAAACATGGAAAGTACCTACAGAGAAGCATTTTGGATAATTTCTGGTGAGAAATTATTCAGATGAACATATAAATTACAATAGTTGTCTTTGACTCGTCGAAATAACGCATTCCAAAGGAGTAAAACCTATGGCAGATTGCGTATAGCAAAAAAATAGATTTTTTGATTTCGTATATCGCAATCGCTTGTGGCATCAACGAAAAGAATTTCTGATACTTGAATCAATCAAGTTGATGCCCGTTTTATTATGGAAGTGCATAGAGATATGGCATAACGATTGCCTATGAAGGTACATATTTTGATGAGACTTAATTGTTCGACAAATTCTCCTCCAACTTATTGAACATTCCAGAACCTTCTTTCTCACTATAATTGTGTTTGAAATGTTTCACCCACAAATTCCGAAAGTCCGTTTTACTGGGAAAATTTTGAAGCAGAAACTATGATAAGCTGAGGACGCTCAGTGACCTCTTCCAAAATATTCTAATATCTCTTGTTGAATGCGCTCTGCTATAGGACGTCGGATGAGTGCAGCAGCGCTAAGGACCGTGTGATTGTGTTCTCCTTAAAACTATTATCTTCTTCTTCTTCTATTGGTGCCTATCCTCTGTGGATGTTGGCAATCACGTTGGTCCACATAACTTTATTGACAGCCGATCTGAACAACTGAATGGTCGTCATCCCTGTCCATTGCCCGATATTTTTCAGCCATGATGTTCGTCGGCGCCCTGGAGACCGTCTTCCTTCTATTTTGCCTTGCAAAATCAGCTGAATCAGTTGGTACTTTTAATTGCGTACTACATGTCCCAGATATGACACCTTTCTGATTTTAATACACTGCAGTATTTCTAGCTCCTTCTGCATTTTCTGCATAACAATATCATTCATGACATGGTAGATGTACGAAATCCTGAGCATTCGGCGGTAGCACCACATTTCGAAGGCTTCCAGTCTCTTGCATGTTGCCTCTGTTAGTGTCCAGGCTTCCACTCCATAAAGAAGAGTGGAAAATATATAGCATCTCAAGACTCGTGCTCTCAAGTGTATATTATTATTATTATTATTATTATAACAAGGTGAAGAGTTGAGGCCAAGCCTATAAACTCACAAAAAATATACATATGAAAAATAAATACACCGTAACTTAAAATAAATGCATTACAAAAAAACAAAAAGAAAACTCTCGTCTCCACAAGCAGCACTCACTCGCGACGCAACCAGGCATCATAGTTGTTCTTAAAACTGTTGACAGAAGCTGAGTTCACCACCGATGAAGGTAGAGAGTTCCAAACGGAAAACACGCGGTTAGTGATGAAGTGTTGTCTTTGAGGTGTTTTAAAACTCTCCTTCCTCAGCTTGTAAGAGTGGCCCCGCAGACGCTCGTCCAGGTTCAACTCGAATAGACCGCTAAGGTCAACTCCAAAAAAGTTGTGAAGAGCTCGGAAGGTTACGATGAGATCACCACGCAGTCTCCTATCTTCAAACGCAGACAAATTCATAATAGCCAGCCTCTCATCATAACTGGGACGTAAGATGCCATAGGGTAGGCGAGTTGCCCGTCGCTGGACGCTCTCCAACAATGCTGAGTCCCTCCTCCATAGTGGACCCCAAACAGGGCCAGCAAACTCCAATATGGGCCTCACGTAAAGCCTGTAGAGGGTAGCACACGTGGAGGGATCACATCTTCCAAAAGCCTTCTGAATCATAAATAGGGTCCTCTTGGCCTTGTTTGCCGTCTGAAGTACATGGTCGGACCAGCTCAGGCTCTCCGTCACAACTACACCAAGGTCAGAATGACTACTACAAGTAGCGATGGGATTGTTGTTCAGGAAGTACTGATGACGGGGATTATTAGCACCCAAGTGCAGAACAACGCATTTGTCGTAGTTGAGAGGCAACTTCCACTCCCGACACCACAGGTGCAATTTCTCCAGGTCTTCCTGGATCAGATGAGCAGCCACGTTGGGGTCACCGAATAATTTGGTGTCGTCGGCGAATTGGGAACACCGAGAATTGAAGATCTTGGGTAAGTCAGAGATGTAGAGGAGAAAAAGCAGTGGACCCAGAACAGAACCCTGCGGAACTCCACTTCCAACAGGTCTCCCCGAAGAGAAAGATCTATCGACCCGAACCTGGAAGGTTCGGTCGGTGAGGAATGCTTCAATCCAGGAAAGCAGGCGGCCGCGGATCCCCAGATGTTCGAGTTTATACAAAAGAAGATCATGTGGTACACGGTCAAATGCTCGAGAAAAGTCCAGGTAAACAACGTCGACTGGACAGGCCCTATCTAGAGACCCTGACCAGGAATTTATACATTCAAGGAGGTTAGTGATGACTGATCTCCCAGGAAGAAAGCCGTGCTGACATGCGGGAATAAGGTTGCTGGTAAGTGCAAACTCGAGGACACCACTCAAGATAATTTTTTCGCATACCTTCGCCACAATCGGAACCAGGCTAATTGGACGATAATTCTCTGCGTCACGTTTGTCTCCCTTTTTGAAAATTGGCGTCACAAGGGCATTACGCCAAGCAGAGGGGAGGGAGGATGTATGTAGTGAACGTTCGTACATAATGGAAAGGGGGTAGGAAAGAGGTCGAGCACATTCCTTGAGTAGTCTAGCAGAGATGCCATCGGCACCTGGAGAGGAGTTAACATGGAGGGCAGAGAGGCGGGCTTCGACGACTGCGGGGCCAAAAGTAGACTCAGTTATTTCAGATGAATTCCTCTCGAAGTTCAATTGTGGAAGTTTGTGGGCCCCTCTTGTAAAAGAGGCAGCAAAGGAATCAGCTAGGACATTTGCCGTCTCTTCGGGGCAGGAACAGGGAGTATTGTTAGAGTTGAAAACGAATGGTATGTCAACTTTGGAATTAAGGGTTGACCTGACGTATTTGAAGAACTTTTTATGGTTCTTGGAATGTATGAGTTTGGACTCAAAGTTCCTTTTGGCATCGGCAATTAGTAACGAGAGTGAATTGGAGAAACGTCGATGGTCTTCATAGTCTCTTATTTGCTTGCGACGTAGATAGCGTTGCCATATGGACTTCTTGTGACGTATTAGTCCAAGGATATTTTGGTCGATCCAGGGCTTAGCTGGTATGTGAACAATATTTTTTTCACATGAGCATTCATTCGTCAATTTTTGGACGGTTGTGGTGAAAACAGCCCACATCTTCTCAGTATCAGTGTTGGGCGGAAGAAGAGTATCCCAGTCGACCTCCCCAAGTCTACGACAAAGTTGATGGTAGTCTATGATCTTCAGTTGCTTTCTCGACCTCTTGGACGACACTCGTGATTTCATATGTATGGTAGAGAGTAAAATAGTGTGGTCCGATTTGCCCAGGGGTGGATATTGTTCAATTCTGGAAACAAGGTCAGTATCGTTCGTCAACACTAGATCCAGGAGAGAAGGGGTCTGCGAATTGCGAAAGCGCGTTGGGAAGTCCACCAGCTGGAAGAGGTTGCAGTCGCGGATAGTGTCCACAAAAACGCTCGATGCCGAATTATAGATCTTAGATGTCAAGGGCCATTGAACATCGGGCATGTTGAAATCACCAGCTATGTATAGGTTGCGCTTGGTCTCGGAAAGACCACCCAGATGAGCAGCCAGCGAAGCATCGGATTGGCAAGGGCGAGGTCGATAAATACAGCCAACGGTAAAGAAGCACGACTTCTCCTCCAAGAGATCAAGGAAAATATTGTCAACTCCCGGCAGATCAAGGTGAGTTACTTTCAAAGAGAATGATGAAGAAATATCCGCGGCCACATACATGCAAACACCACCATGACCCACAGTTGTTGTACTGTCCTGCCTGAAAATTAAGTAGCCGGGTATGGAAACCAGTGTGTCTGGAGTGCCAGGGTGAAGCCAGGATTCAGCAATCAAGATGAAAGTCGGATGATGGGCGTCGACATAAGCTAGCAACTCCAAGTACTTGGAAAACAGAGACTGTGCGTTGGTGTAGAGTATGGTCCATTCATGGAGAAAGTTTAATTTTTTGAGCCCTTAGAAGTGGAGACCCTTGTGATAGTAGGTCTACCGGAGATATATTTTATGTCGATGTTAGTCTCACCCGCGTCGATTCTGCGCTTTAGTTCGGTACGCAAATCATTGAGTTCTTTGACCTGTAGGGGTGTTTTATCATCGGTAATGCTATATCTACGCCAGTCGCGTACGCTGGCGATAACACGCCTATCTTTGAGGATTTTCGTGACTATCAGTGGATTGTTGAAAGACACTTTAAGAATTCTTGGACGGTTGCCAGCCGATGTTCCTATCCTAGAGATGGAGGTACGTTGTGAGTTAGCGTCTGGACTAATGTGGTCGAGAACTTGAGAAACACTCGTTTCGTCATCTTCGGGACTAGTTTCATGAATTCCGCGAATTAGTACATTGTGGGACCTACGTAAGCGTTCCAACATTTCAGCTGGTTGAATTGCAGAATGTTCAGTGGATTGGACCAGATTTGAGGACTCAATCTTGGATATTTTGGAGTCGGCGCTTTCAATCGCGTCGGAAAGTTGTTTATGGGATTCTTCTAGACTTCTCATTCTAGAAGTGCAGGCCTTGATGTCAGTTTCATGCTTATTGATGGAGCTGGAATGATCCCCGAGAAGGCCCTCATGACGGCGCAAATCCTCAGAATGTTTCCCCAAAATCGACTTGCACTCGGATAGATCTGACTGCATCGTTAGTTGGGTGGATTTTATGGTTGAGATGTCAAGAGACATTTCGTTCAATTTTGCCATAAGGGCAGCGAATTGATCACCACTGAGTGTGGAATCCGAAGAAGGCTGTGTGTTAGCGGTCGAGACTGGTTTGTTTAGATCTTGGGAAGGGGATGATACCGATCCACTACGAAGTGAACGACCTTCCTTCTTACAATAGCCGCAGATCCATTTTGTATCAATCAGACTCAACTCGTCAGGCAGCAAACGCAAGCACTCTATATGAAAATGTTTCTTGCATTTGAAACAATTTGTGGACTTAGTAGAGGCTGTTTGTTTCGAGCATATATGGCATTTAGTCATTGTCTTGCTGTTTTCCTAGGTTAAATGGATAAGTGGAATGGGAGTTCACGAACTTCACTCTCTTGGGCCGATAAGAGAGACTTACACAGACTAGGTTGGCCACGGAAGGGATTCGGGAGGTAAATTGATGAAGGATTTCGTTTATTAAACCTAGCAATCTGAAAATGACGCAGCCAACAGTGTGAAGACCTACGCCGCTCACGTTATGAGTTGGCAAGCAGACCTGTATAGTGATCCCGTCAAAGTATCAAATGTACTGAGAATACTGAGATCCAGCAAACCAAGCGATTAAGCGAAGTCAAAGGCGCAACGACGTAGCGCAGGCACCACGCGCAACTGGTGGGGTTATCGACGCAATGGAAGTGCGTATATCTAGTAAACAACAAACAAGTCGGGGCGAACAATAAAAAAGTAGAATACAAAAACCTAGTTTAGGAGGTTTTATTCTCTAGAAAATTCGTGGATTTCCTACCTCTGAAATGCACAGGAACCACCACTCAAAAATTCACCAGGAAAGAACGGTATTTCCCTAAGAAAATCGATAACGACTGAGGAGTCACTCGTAAGACGTGTAAACAGTTAGGTGTATTCAAATAAGATCAAGGTGCATATTGGATAGTATTTTTCTTAGACGATTGAATACTGCCCTCGCCTTCTCTATCTATGCGGCATCTTATTTCTTGTGAGAGGTCCCATTCTGTTACCCTATTGACTATTTCCAAAGTGTCACGATGCGCTGTAAATTGATGTTGTGCTTCCTCGCTTTTACTCACTATGAGGACTTTTGTCTTTCTGCTGTTTAGTTTCATGCCGTACCTCTCACACGCCTCGACAACACGGTTGATTAGTGCTTGCAATCCCTCCGCACTATCAGCCAGAAGTACTGTATCGTCTGCATATCGTAGGTTGTTGATTACACGACCATTGATTTTTATGCCTTCTTTCATTCCGTTGACAGCCTCCCTGAAGAGCATCTCCGAGCAGGCGTTGAATAAAGCCGGTGATAGAATGCATCCCTGACGAACCCCTCGTTCAACTTTGAATTTCAGAGAGTTTTGGTTGTCTATCCGTACAGTTGCCTTCTGTTGTAAGTACAGATTCCTAATAAGCCGCAAATCTTTATCGTCGATGCCTGAGTCATTCAATATCTGAAATAATCTGCGATGCTGTACCCTGTCGAATGCTTTCTCAAAATCGACTATTATACAGTACCAGAACATCGGGAGACTTGGCTCTTGATGAGGGGATGTCCAGGGGATATCCCGGGATGTCCTGGAGATGATATGGGTATGTCCCGGGGATGTCCACTGTACAGATTTTGGTCAGTGGTTCAACCCTCGCTTTTGATATATATTTCGGTACGTATGCCAAAATGATGGTCATCTTGAAGGGACAAGATATGTCTCTTGAAACATGATTTTTTTTTTCAAGGGTCAGAAGGAGGGGGGTGAAGTGACAGTGATATAGGTACTCGTTTAAATGTATGTATTTTGGCCTTTTCGAGGGGTGTTCTAATAGTTCTCGTTATGGACCAAATCTCTTCTGTTGCATTCATAAGTTCGGCCACCCACGTCTGGAACGAATTGGACATAATTAATCTTCATAACCGTCAAGCAAATTTCATCTTGGCAGTAGGTATATTCCCGTTGCTGTGTCAAAGGCAGCAAGCAATATCATCATCATCATCACCCAGCCTTCTGCGTCCAAAGTTGAACGTAGGCCCCCCCAAAATTTCTCCATTTGTGTCGGTTCGGAGCATATTGTAGCCGGTTGCCAGCGATTCAGTTGATGTCATCTTCCCAACGTGTAGGTGGTCTGCCTCTTTTTTTTTGTCGGCTCGTGGTCTCCACTCTATCATTTTTCTGGTCCACCGTCCATCAGTTATTCTGGCCACATATCCGGTCCAGTTCCACTTAAGCCATGCTATGCGCTCGATAACATCCGTGATGCCTGACCTTCTTCTTATCTCCTCATCTCTGACTCTATCCCTGAGAGTCAGTCCCAGGAGCGACCTTCCCATCCTTCTTTGGGCTACTCTGAGTTTGGTTGCTGTGGTCTGGGTTGAGGATATAGTATGTCTCGGCACCCTAAGTCATGACTGGAAGCACGCATTGGTCGACGATCTTTTTTTTAAGTGGTTTGCTATGTTGCCCTTGAAGATGTCTGATAGAGTTCCATATGCAGCCCATGGTTGATTCTTCACTGCAGTTCAGTGGTCTGTTCATCTTTAGCAATCTGTATTTCGTGTATTTATTTTTGTGAACTTGTATTATTTCGTTACCACTGACCTTTGGGTTTTCACTTGCTTACAAATTCGTCATGAACTGCATCTTTCCAAAGTCTATGTCTAAACCGACTTTTTTGCAAACGACATCTTACTCGGTTATCATTGTTCTAATCTCTCCCGAATTGTCTGTTTTCAAAACTGTCCTCGGCGAATCTGAGGTGGGAGAGCATTTCGCTGTCAATACAGATCCTAGTTAATCTGCTTGAAAGCATGTTCCAACACTGTCGTACAAAGTTTGGGAGATAACGTGTCTCCTTGTCTAATTCCTCTTTCGACGTTCATAAATTTTGTATCTTTATGCAGTCTGACGGTCATGGAAGCATTGGTGTAATAATATGTCTTCAACCTACTGAGAGTACCGATAATCTATACGGCTTTTCCTCAGCGCTTTAATTACACTGTTTATTTCGATGCTTTACGGAATTCGAAGAAGGCCAGGACTAGAGGCCGGTTGATTCGATGGATTTTTTAATAAATGGGTCTATAGTTCACAAGCTCATACTTATCAAGATAAGATGATCAAGGTTAATTCCCACACGATTGCCCAAAGCAACATAAACTACAAAAATATATCGAAACTGTTTAATCTGCACAAATTGATAGCTAATAAGCTTTCAATATGAAAATATCTTCTTTACTGCTAACTCGAATTTTTACTAATATGACTGGCCATACTTCTAATACTGAGGTTGATTATATAATTACTTATGCTGATTTGGATCACTGTAGGGCGACTGTGTTTGTGGGTCAATTTAGCGATCACATGATAATCTGTCTCAATTATTTCTTTAATGTAAGTGTTAAAGCTACTACGTGAGAACAAATGTACACCATAATTAGGAACATAACATCTGTAACTTCACAAAATCTTCTATTTGGAGATTTCACATGCCAATTTTGATGGTGTTTGCATTGCATCTGAATTGATCAGGCTTTTCGTCATTTCATTGACATTGTGCAGTCTTCAATGAATAATTGTTGTCCACTGAGACACCAAGATGTTTCAGAAAGCTCAAATTTAAAGTGGTTAAGACCTGAAAGTAAACTGGTTAGTCAAAGTCTCAAAAACTTGTACTGGCTGATGAAAAATTGTAGAACACCACAATCTTTGGTTGTATATAGAAAGGCTAAATCTGAATATAATCTGCGCCTCAAGTCTTCAAAACTAGAAACCACAGAAATCTCACAATCTGTCAGATAATGAGAATAACATAGTTTGGAAAATTGTTAATTAAGAAAGAGCTAGATTGAAGTATGATGATTATTAGGTTGAATCTAAACGGTTCAGTATGTTCTGATTCAGATACAGTTGCTGATACTTTCGCGAACTATATTTCGTCGATTGCTGAAACTTGTATTTATGAAAATTATGGTAATGATATATCTCATTTCTGTAAACTTAGTTCAATCAAAACTGAAATTTTCTTTTTTCGCCCAGTTGATAAATATGAAATTATAAATGTGATCAAATAACTCAAAAATAAAAAGAGTTCTCGTGCTGATTTTGTATCAGTTAGGATCAGTTCTAATGATGTTGCCAACTATCGACCCATTTCCATACTCAGTGTCTATTCTAAACTTATCGAACGGGTTGAATTGAACCGTAGGACTCATTTTCTAACAAAATTCAAAATTCTTTCGAGTGACCAACATGGGTTTACAGCTAGGAGCTCAACGCAAACAGCTGCCTTACAGTTTTTCGATTTTGTCTTCCGATCCTTGGATAACGGTCTCCTTGTTTCGGGTGTTTTTTGGTCTAACGAGGGCCGTTGATTAGATTAGATTAGAGGAGGGGCGGAAGATCATCTGAACTCGCAAGCACCTTGACCTAGAGATCTATTGTGCATCCCCGCGCTGTTTACCAGTCAGACAATAGTGTCTCCATGAACTTTATCACCTTTCTGGGGGAGCCAAGGTGTTGTAGTCTTTTCCGATGAACAGCTTCACATTCGCATAACAAGTGCGTGGCTGTCTCAGTGGCTTCTTGACAGAAACGACATGTGTCTTCTAGCGACTTACCCATGTTCTTCAGGTGATACTTCACGGGACAGTGTCCCGTGAGTGCGCCTGTCAGTTTCCTCAGTTCCTGTTTACTGAGTGAGAGAACTTTTTTAGTCCAGCTCGTCGAGTAGGACAGAAATGACTTGGACTGTCTTTGGCCATTGATCGTTTGCCAGAACGTAAGCTTTCTCTTTTGTTCCCATTCCTTAACTGCCATGGCTCTGGACCGGTGAAGGGAATAGACCCCCCTTCCCTGGCAAGTCGGTCTGCCGCTTCATTGCCATCTATCCCGGAGTGGCCGCGTGTTTCCTTTCCCGTGTACAGTAGAGGAAAGATCTGTGCCGAAATGCACACGGTTTTGTAGAACTCTAAACGCCAGCAAAACCGTGTGCATTTGAACGTCAGTAAAACACGGTTTCGGAATAATATTATACATCCTTTTGTGTTTCCTTTCCCGTGTACAGTAGAGGACAGTTCCGTGCCGAAATACTCACGGTTACCTATGTAGAACTTGAAATTGTATAAAAGCAGAGTTTATTTGAAAGCCAGTGAAGCACGGTTTCTGAATGATTCTCATCATATGGTTGGAGAATGTTCTGTTCTGAAATTGGGTTAGTTTTATAGCTCGATAAGGCAGCAAAAGTAGTGTACAAATGTTTTATTCTAATTCGTGTGAATGTCGAAACAGGTTATAGGGCGGTTGTAGCTTTTTTTCGTGGGAGGGGTAATATTTATTGAGAACCAATTAATCATCCAACTGTGATTAAGGTGCAAGCGGTATTGACGGATTAGATAACTGAAGGTAGAAGCTGCATGGGGGGGGTGCATTATTATTTTTTCAGGTAGGCATGAGAAGGTAATAACACCTCACCTCTACCCGTAAATTCGCTCTTGAACAGGTTGAAATATATTCGCTTTTTTCTATGGGTAATGAGTGTTAAATCTAGTACGTACCTAGAAGTCCAGTGACATCCTTGCACAATTGCTATTGTTATTGGAAATTAGAATTCTTCGAAAATGTTACTTTTAATTATTAGAATTGTGAATACTACTTGGAATATGAGTATTTCTATTACACAAAATGAAAATGTACCAAGAAATTTGATGAAGAAGAGTGATATTTTATTTTTTATTTAGGCAACCCATGTAGAAAGCGATGGCGTGAGGACATAATGTTCAACAGCTGAACAAAACTGTTGGTTTCAATTCGACACTGTTTCGTAAAGACCTATAACGCATTTTCTCTCTACAAAACCGTGTGCATTTCGGCACGGAACTTTCCTCTACTGTACACGGGAAAGGAAACACAGTATGAATATAATATCATTCCGAAACCGTGTTTTACTGACGTTCAAATGCACACGGTTTTGCAGGCATTTAGAGTTATACAAAACCGTGTGCGTTTCGGCACGGAACTGTCCTCTACTGTACACGGGAAAGGAAATACGCGGAGTGGCCAGGTACCCAAATAAGGTTGACCTGGTTTGTTTCTCCGAATGTGTTGAGGGACGTTCTACATTCCCAGACTAACTTTGACCTAACTAGTGGCGAGTCAAGCGCTAGCAGGGCTGCTTTGCTATCCGATATTATGTATATTCTTGCCCTCCGGTAGTTGCGTCTTGTACACAGTGCAACGCATTCCCTGATGGCAAATGTTTCTGCTTGAAATACCGAAGGGCAAGAACCCATAGGTATGGCTAATTGGACCAAGGGACCGTGTACGCCAGCTCCCACTCGCCCATCTTCGGCTTTCGAGCCATTGGTATAGAATACCGCAGACCCTCTGGGGAAAGCCACTTCATTATTAGCTCACTGTTCACGACTTGGAAATGTCGTGTTGAAGTTTTTCTGAAACTCGAGTCTCAGTGGTAAGTTATCTGTGACCACATCCTGGAGCCCCTTGCACTCATTTAGAATGCGAAGGTGTCCTGAGTAGTCGCCAGTTTTCAGTTCTTGTTCTTTTGCCACCCTGAGAGCCCACCTGGCCGCCTCACTTTCCAGAAAGATATCTAGGGGATGCAGGTCCAAGATGACCTGCATGGCAGCAGTTGGACAAGAGCGTGTTGCTCCTGTGATAGATAGACACGCTGTTCGTTGTAGTTTTTCCAGGGCTGATTGCCCTGACACTAGTTTTGCTCTCGGCCACCAAATGAGCGCTGCATAGCTAATGATTGGCCGAACGATGGATTTGTAGATCCAGTTGGTCAGTTCCGGTTTAAGCCCCCACGTTTTTCCGACCATTCTCTGGTATGTGAAGAGAGCTCGCTGGCCCTTACTGATCACAGCCTCGAGGTGTGGACTCCAAGAGAGTTTTTGATCGAATATAACACCTAGATATTTGGTCTGGTTCGTTGGGGTTAGGGCAGTCCCGTTTATTATTAATGCCTTGAGAGAAAATTTCTTTCTCCTGGTGAATGGCACTAGTATTGTCTTTTTGGGATTTATATTGAGACCTTCTCGGATACACCAGTCGTGAGTTAGGGTTAGAGCGGCTTGCATCCGATCACTGACCGTGTTGTCATGCTTGCCCCGAACCACTATCACAAGGTCATCGGCATAACCACAAATCTCGAAACCCGCTTCCGAAAGTATTTTTAAGAGGTCGTCGACGACCAGTGACCACAATAGTGGCGATAAACAACCCCCCTGTGGGCACCCGTCTCCGGGTGTCGCAGTTAGGGACGTCGCGCCAAGTTGCATATTGATTATCCGGCTGCTCAGCGATGCCATAATCCAAGTCACCGTTGCCGGCTCCACACCCCTTCTGACCAGCGCACGGTGAATGGACTGTCTTGGCGTATTCGAGAATGCGCCTTCAATATCAATAAAAGCACATAAAGCAATCTCTTTGTATTCCAAGGTCTTCTCCAGTTTCCTGGTGAGGCTATGGAATGCAGGGATTGTTGATTTTCCTGCCTGGTAGGCATATTGATCCTTATGCAGAGGGTACTTAGAAAGTAGTCCCGCTCTGATATCCTGATCAATTATTTTCTCCATCGCTTTCAAGAGAAAGGAAGAGAGGCTGATGGGGCGGAATGATTTAGCATCAGTCCCCGGCCGCTTGCCAGCCTTAGGAATGAAACTCACTATCACGTCCCGCCAGCATTCTGGGAGATATCCCCAGATTAAGCTTCGACGAAAGAGGTTCACGAGGTCCAGTAGTAGGACCTGCAGTCCCCTCTGAAGCATCACCGGGTACATGCCATCCGCGCCTGGGGATTTATAAGGTTTGAAGGATTCGATGGCCTATTGAATCCTTTCTTTTGTAAAGAGTTTGGCAGCTATCTTTCTGGCACCTCGCCTGGGTGCCGAGACACCTTGACTCGGTTTGCTGCCATGAAAGATTCGAGAACCCGGAAAGTGAGTCTCTAAAATGAGTGACAACGTTTCGTCGTCTGTGCCAGTCATCTCACCATCCATTTCCCAGACCAGGGCCGTTGATAGCTCCTCAGTTTATTGTGAGCAAGTTGCATAATCTCGGTTTTCGGGGGATATTTCTGAAATGGATTCAGAGTTCATTTCAAGCCGAACTATGTCTGTAAAGGCCCGAAATTCATTTTCTTGAGTATTTTTGAACGACTCGGGGGTTGCTCAGGGTTCCACCTTGGGGCCTTTGCTTTTCATTCTCTTTATAAACGATTTGCCTGAATTCATTGTTGAATGGATTGTCATTTTTGTGGATGATACTTCGGTGGCGATCTACGCTCGGAGCCTTGCTGAGCTTATTCGGCGTTGCGAACTCTTGGTCGATAGCTTCATTATTAGATGGTGTAATCCTACCACTCTGACTGTGAACATCCCTAAGACTGAGCTCATAATTTTTGAAATCATGAACTATCCAAAAGATTCTATTTTCATTCGTTGCTTGGGCAACGATCTGAAGTGCACAAACGGTTAAATTCTTAGGTTTATATGTTCATAATAATGAATATTGAATATGATATTAAATCATAAGCTATAAGGTGCTTCCTATTCAATTGAGAGAAATAAGACACAAATCATTTGCCATTATAAATAACTAGCTGGCCCGGCGAACTTTGTTCCGCCTAAATGATACTTACGGTGGATTTCACAAATCGTGATCACCGGTGATCGGAGATCGACGGCTTGGTTCTCTGATTTTTGAACTGTCAAATGTTTCCATGGAAATGAGCTATCACACAGAACAGATACACAAAAATAATATGTCATAATATGTCAATCACTAATAATGGCAATTCTGGATTCAGTTATTTTCGCAAATAAATTTATTACCCAAACAGATATTCAAAAACATTCTAGAATTTATGAGAAAAGATGAGAATGGACATCTAACGATTGAAACTGATCGCCAAAATCCGATTTACTTGACATTTCGATAAAAATTCATTGTGATATTCACCCACCTCTGGATCTGTTAATAGCCCTATGTAAATTACACAGTAATTGATGTCATATGTTCTTTTTTCGACCATTTCAAACCACGACGACCGAAATGCTCGAAAAAAGAACAGATGACATCAATCGATGGCCGCGAAAGCCTCAACAAATTCATCACCATTCAATAATTGTAATGATGTCAAATATAGTACCTTCACGATTACGTTATTTGGAATAAATAAAACTATAAAAATAACTAATAATCATCAGTCATAATGTGTGAATAGCCCCATCTGAAGTGGTAAGAACGAAACTTTCCTCATATATCTCAACGGAATCTGATCATTTTAGACATCTGTACTCCTACGCTAAGACATTTTGGTTTTGCCCAACAGCGCAGAGTTGTAGGTAACTCAAATTACACACTATTACAGTGACTATAGAGGGAATATAGTCACTGTGCACACTATTTGTACAAACGAATAAGCGGTAGCGAAACTGTAGCTGTAGCGACATCTAGTGGCCTTACTCAAAAGGAGGGAAAGCATTTCCTGTATAAGTAAAATTTTTATCGATTTTTTCAAAGTTTTATTGTATTTTATAATAACCAGACCGTAGACGAATCCATATATGAAGTTTCATAACAAACAGTCCATCCGATCTCGAGTTATAAATGGTGTAACCAACATCTTTCTTTTATATATATATATAGATATATAGATAACAAATGAAATGTGAGTACGAACTAGGTCTCCCATACAGGTCTATCAAGTTGGCCCAGAAGTTTCAGCATTTCTTAGAAAAAAAAATTATACGGTGAATGCTAGCTATATGCTGATAAATGCTGTCGAAAAAAATTAATTAACTTAACGCTAGTGGTGGAAAAATCGATTATTGAATTTTCCGGGCCAACTTATGAGCAGCCCGGAGACATCGGCATTTTTCATCGAAATGCTGACAAAGATTAATGCTAGCGAAATGCTGATGAATGCTGAAAAAAAATTCGAAATATCTGTGACTGTAGTGGAAAAATCGAAAGTTGAATTTTCCGGGCCAACTTATGTGCAACCCGGTTACATCGGCATTTTTCATCGAAATGCTGAACAAAATTAATTCTAGCGAAATGCTGATGAATGCTGAAAAAAAAATCGAAATATCTTCGACCATAGTGGAAATATCGGTCATTTAATTTTCCGGGCCAACTTATGTGCGATAGCATTTTTCTTCGAAATGCTAACGAAACTTAATGCTAGCTAAACGCTGAAGAAAAAGTAAAATTATCTTCGACAGTACTTAAAAATTCTATGATTAGCCTATATGCAGCTGGTGTAAGTTGACATAAGACTCCGTATTCATATGTATAAAAATTTCTCTGGATAAGTTGTGTACGTCGCAGATAAATTGGCATATCTATAGACTTTTTGGGGGGCGTGAATATGATATTTTCCAGGAAAAACAAAGAAATTAAAATAAGTTTCTATATCACAATGAATAAGAGGAAACTTAAATAAAAATAACTTCAGAAATAACAAGAGAAAAGGATAATCGTTTTCAATCAGAATAAACTAAAAGTGTTGTTGAAACATAATTATCTTCGTCTATACGACGTTGAGCTCTTTTCTTCAGGTCTTCGTATTTTTCCCATTTACCACGTAATCTCTTAGCGAAAACCACAAAATGAACCACTGAGTTTTTTTCTCCTCCAATGATTTCTATTACACCTCTCAGACAGTAGGTTTTCTCCTGTATATGTATCTCATTAGGTATTTCAGAGAGTTTACATTTTATATCATATTATCCCTTTTCATCCGTCCATTCAAGGAATAGCAAGAAATTCAGTTTGTTATTTATTTCCTTTGAATTGCTTTTGCATTCTGAACAGAATAATTTTTTTCTTTCAAGTGAAAGATGAGGATTTGTTTCAAAATCACATTTTGTTCACTGGAATTGAAGCCGTTTTAATGAATTCTTTAGATTTACACACAGTGCATAGTACTTCAGTAGTTTTGCAAAAGTTCCTCTCTCCATTAATTTTTTTCACAATTTTACCTCGGAGCTTATATACTTGAGCACTAATTTTTCCTGTAACAAGCTTTTGGAGAATACGCAAAGGAAAATTATTAGTAGTAGTCCGTTCAACTTCACACCAGATCTCTATTTTGGAATTGAACTAAGAGGAATCACAATATGCTCTACATAGAAGTGTTGGATATAATATATTTCGAATTATCAATTTTAATCGGCTTCAAATCACTTCGTTTGCATTTCTCAAAATACCAATTGGAATTATTTGAGATTTATCTGCAAGATTGATAAAAGCCCATTCCTTTTGCGGTTCCAAATATGATTTCCTAGGGCGATTTCTCTTTACAATGCCCTCACCGCGCCAATTTTCCACTGATATTATTTCTTCTATTTTGTAGGATTGGCGTCATGACGGCTGTAAATTATGTAAATTATTGCCTCTTTGGACAGCCGGCATGACGCCGATCCTCAAAAATAGTGGAACAGTTTGCAAGTGTTGAAAGTCATTTTTATAATATAAAAAATAGGATATTTCATAACTTCCAACTTCCTTTTAGAGTAGATGACATGGTCGAGAGACATATAGATAGTCTAGAAGGAAATATGCGTATTGCTATCAGTTCGAAAATATCATCAAACATAACTGCTCTTGATGTAACTCTGAAAAAACAAGCCAATGCGCCGATATGTAATGTTACGAAAAATTCGGAGCTATCAAGAAGCAGTGAAAAATTATCTTCAAAAGAAAAATCTCAGTGGAAAATTGGCGCGGTGAGGGCATTGTGAAGAAAAATCGCCATAGGAAATCATATTTGGAACCGCAAAAGGAATGGGCTTTTATCAATCTTTCAGATAAATCTCAAATAATTCCAATTAGTTTTTTGAGAAATGCTAACGCAAGTGATTTGAAGCCGATTAAAATTGATATTTCGAAATATATTATAACCAACACTTGTGCCATAGATTGTCTCCTGAATATTCTATGTACAGCATATTGTCTGAGTTATCTGAGTTCAATTCCAAAATAGAGAACTGGTGTGAAGTTGAACGGACTTCTACTGATAATTTTCCTTTGCGTATTCTCCAAAAGCTTGTTAAAGGAAAAATTAGTGCTCAAGTGTATGAGCTCCGGGGTAAAATTGTGAAAAAAATTCATGGAGAGGAACTTTTGCAAAACTAGTGAAGTACTATGCACTGTGTGTAAATCCAAATAATTCATCAAAACGGCTTCAATTCCAGTGAGCAAAAAGTGTGATTTTGAAACAAATCCTCATCTTTCACTTGAAGGAAAAAAATTATTCTGTTCAGAATGCAAAAGCAATTCAAAGGAAATAAATTACAAACTGAATTTCTTGATATTCCTTGAAAGGACTGATGAAAAGGGATAATATGATATAAAATGTAAACTCTCTGAAATACTTAATGATATACATATACAGGAGAAAACCTACTGTCTGAGAGGTGTAATAGAAATCATTGAAGAAGAAAAAAACTCTGTGGTTCATTTTGTGGCTTTCGCTTAGAGATAACGTGGTGAATGGGAAAAATACGATGACCTGAAGAAAAGAGCTGAACGTCGCATAGACGAAGATAATTATGTTTCAACAACACTTTTAGTTTATTCTGTTCGAAAACGATTATCTTTTTCTCTTGTTATTTCTGAAGTTTTTTTATTTTAGTTTACTCTTATTCATTGTGATATAAAAACTTATTTCAATCTCTTTGTTTTTCCTGGAAAATATCATATTCACGCACCACAAAACTTCAATAGATATGCCAATTTATCTGCGACGTACACAACTTATCCAGAGAAATGTTTATACATATGAATACGGAGTCTCATGTCAACTTACACCAGCTACATATAGGCTAATCATCGACTTTTTAAGTACTGTCGAAGGTAATTTTACTTTTTCTTCAGCATTTAGCTAGCATTGAGTTTCGTTAGCATTTTGAAGAAAAATGCTATCGCACATATGTTGGCCCGGAAAATTAAATAACCGATATTTCCACTATGGTCGAAGATATTTCGATTTTTTTCAGCATTCATCAGCATTTCGCTAGCATTAATTTTGTTCAGCATTTCGATGAAAAATGCCGATATAACCGGGCTGCACATGAGTTGACCCGGAAAATTTAACCTTCGATTTTTCCACTACGGTCACAGATATTTCGACTTTTTTTTCAGCATTCATCAGCATTTCGCTAGCATTAATCTATGTTAGCATTTCGATGAAAAATGCCGATGTAACCGAGCTGCACATAAGTTGGCCCGGAAAATTTAACCTTCGATTTTTCCACTACAGTCACAGATATTTCGAATTTTTTTTCAGCATTCATCAGCATTTCGCTAGCATTAATCTTTGTCGGCATTTCGATGAAAAATGCCGATGTCTCCGGGCTGGACATAAGTAGGCTCGGAAAATTCAATCATCGATTTTTCCACCACTAGCGAAGATAATTAATTTTTTTCTACAGCATTTATCAGCATTTAGCTAGCATTTACCGTATATTTTTTTTTTCTAAGAAATGCTGAAACTTCCGGGCCAACTTGATAGACCTCTCCCATACCGTTCACCCCATCAGACCGATTGGTCCAACGTCAACTGAGAATCGCACCGACTGCAGTTTCGTCCTATTTAGGACTCATCAGGGTGGAATATTCCAAAGTTCACGCTGAATGGAGAATCTTCTCGTCAAGATATGAATATCTGTTGCCGCATTATTTCGATGAATAATTAATGAGCGACATCTATCCACCTCCAGAAAAGACTCCTCTCTCGGTGATTGAGTGAACAATAAAGGAAACTTCTTCCAAATCGCAACACCAATCGGTCTGATGAGGTGAACGGTATGGGAGACCTAGTTCGTATTCACATTTCATTTGGTATTATTTATAATGGCAAATGATTTGTGTCTTATTTCTCTCAAGTTTATAATAATATGATATGGAATGATCATATACACAATGTATGTAGGAAGTTGAGCACAACTATTTATTCTTTCTATTCGTCAAATAAGAGACTCGCTCCCCCTCGAGTCTGTTATTAATACATATTACCTCTTATGTTATTCCCATATTGCCTACAAGCAGGCCGTCCCAGCTTCGCCCGATGAGAAATTTGTTTCACGCGGCGGTTTCATCTTCAACACTTCAACCCGCCATATCTTTTGATATACTCGTTGTAATTGTATGTTGTGAAGGGCAATTTCGTTCTAAATTAAATACTGGGGATGAATAAAGTATTAGGTTGGATGAGGATCCATACCCAATTCATAAAAACACACTACCAAATAGTGCATAATTTTGGAAAACATCTGATTACACCATAAACATGTAATAGCAAGTCAATCTTGAGAGATAGATATATGCTATCGCAGACTTTTTTGTAGAACTACTTGAGAGGTACATTTCCGTCATACATTGTATCCACGTAAGTATTACGGTTTTTGCAGCGCACGTGAAAATAGCTGATTATGGCTGATTTTTTTGTAATTATTGAAGTTATAGTAGATATCCTAATTTTTTTCGGGTGAAAAGTATAGCCTATGTCACTCAGGGATAATGTAGCTTTCTAAGGGTGAAAGAATTTCTGACATCGGTCCAGTATTTTTCGAGCCTATTCGTATCAAACAAACAAAAATACAAATCTTTCCTCTTTATAATATTAGTATAGATAACATAACCATCTGTGGTTATTCTCTCGATTTCAATAGAGTTTTAATTTTCCAGAAGCGTCTCATGAGAATGATTTGTAGAGTTGCTCTTCGTGAACACTGTGAACCCCTATTTGTTGCTAATTGTATATTGAGTGTGCCTTCTATATATATACAGGGTGTCCCAAGTTCGAGTGCCTATTAGACGTTTCTGGAGAACTGGACATATTTGAAATCTGAAAATTGGGATTATGATATTGTTCGAAATTCTGTACAGACCTAAAATATATTCAGAGCCAGAGCACTTCCGGTTATACAGGGAGTGAAAATAAATTTGCTCAAAAATTTTTTTTTCTATGTTTTCGTTCCTGATATGATTGAGTATATTAATGCTGAATACATTTCTGTTGAAACCATTGTATTCATCCGAATAGTTTCCAAAATATCGAAACAAAAATCTGAAAAAAAGTCAAATATTCATAGTCAGTATTATGTTCATTTTTCTTATTCTGAACATCCTGAGTGTAAACCGTTTTCACAACGTCAAAGTAGAAGAATGTGGAAAGGTCATGCGTCTTTTGAATTTCGTGAATATCATCACAGGGTGTTTCAAATTCCGTGTCAAAAACTGTGATCGAAAATCGGCCATAACTTCTGTTTTTCAAATTAGAACCCTATTTTTTTAATATTGCGTTGGATTCTGTGGCGAAAAATAATGATAGCACTCTCAGATGCTCTTGCTCCTAAATTCAGTAATTCCCGAGTTATTTGAGCTTTTCTGGATTCATGTCGTACGTGGAGTCAAATTCATCGAATCTAAACAGGTTCGATGAATATTCTCATGAAACCATAGTAACAAGTAATAATTAGACCTGTCCCTTGTGAATTATTTATCTTCTATGGTCACAGAATATTCTTATGCAACATATTCGATGAATATTTTTATAAAACCATTGAATAAAATCGAAAAGTAAAGATAAAACCTAAAATAAGACCTGTCACTTGTGAATTATCAATGGTAAGATGACTAGAATAATGGTGTAGGCACTCGTCAATTTTTGAATGGAATGACGTTCGACCAAATCGAAAATATTAGCAATGTTTCGTGGCGGCGCCGCAATATCATTTCAGTGTATTTTCCGTTGTCAATTGATTGATGTATCAACAGCTGATTTGCAAAGTCAATAATGACATGACAGCAGAATGGCATCTTTTTATAATGAAAGTTTTATACTTTTCCTAAGAACTAATATACATCAGGATGTCAAGAATAGAAACACACATTATTGCTTGACAAAATTATCGAGCATTAACACGCCACGTACGCCAGAATAAATTCAAATATTTGAAATAACTGATAAAAATCAGTCATAATTTGTGAATAGCGCCACCTGAAGTCAAAAGAACGAAACATTGCTAATATTCTCAATTTGGTCGAAACAAAATCTAATCAGTGCCTACACCATTATTCTAGACATCTTAATCAATGGGATATTTATCTTCTATGGTCACAGAATATTCTCGAGTAGAAGATTAGATGAATTTGATTCTACGTACAACATGAATTCAGAAAATCTCAAATAACTCGGGAATTACTGAATTTAGGAGCAAGAGCATCTGAGAGTGCTAGCACAATCCAATGCAATAATAAAAAATAGGGTTCTAATTTGAAAAACAGAAGTAATGGCCGATTTTCGATCACAGTTTTTGACACGGAATTCGAAACACCCAGAGAAAATATTTATGAAATTCAAAAGATGCATGACCTTTCCACATTCTTTTACTTTGACGTTGTGAAAACGGTTTACACTCAGGATGTTCAGAATAAGAAGAACGAACATAATACTGACTATGAATATTTGACTTCTTTTAGGTTTTTTTTTCGATATTTTGAAAACTATTCGAATGAATACAATGGTTTCAACAGAAATGAATTCAGCATTGAATACTCAATCATATAAGAAACAAAAACATTGAAAGAAATTTTTTTGAGCAAATTTATTTTCACTCCCTGTATAACCGGAAGTGCTCTGGCTCTGAAAATATTTTAGGTCTGTAGAGAATTTCGAACAATATCATAATCCCAATTTTCAGATTTCAAATATGTCCAGTTCTCCAGAAACGTCTAATAGGCACTCGAACTTGGGACACCCTGTATATGTAGGTATATGTAAAAGTGTTTATTGTATGTGAGAGATAACAAATCCTTCTTCACCAAGTTGGGTGATTTTCATTGCTATTCTTCAAGAAGTACCGAAACTCTGTCCCTGCCAGTTCATAGGACGAGTAAGTTAATCATCTAAGTTTCATCAGGGTATTGGGCATTGTGGATTCACAATCACTTGCCTGATTATTTTAAAAAAATGAATAGATTAGGATTTAAGAAAAAAGTTAAATCGCTGATGATAAGTGAGGCATATTATAGTGTTAAGCTGAATACAGATTACTCTGACGTGACGTGTAAGGACGTCACGTCAGACGTGTACTGTGCTCCCATTGGCCTAATAATAGATGCATAGAAATACCTGGTGTTGGCACTGATTAGTTTTTGTTTAAGACTTTCTTGTCGATCGAAAACGTGATATTTTGTTCGGCTTTTCATTTCTCCCGAAAGGGGTCGCGTTATTTGTCGTTGCCACAGTAGCGCCACGACCGATAAATATTGCGGATTTATTCCTGAACTAGACCAAAATCTGAAATCTAGGATGCCGTTTTGATCTACAAATTTTGGTCACGATTTTTAGAAAGGAGTCGATACACCAGGTATTCTATGCATCTATGCCTAATATGAACGTGAACGTCAAAATGTGAGTGATATAAAAATGCAACACATTGTTCTGTGCGTTCACGTTCATATCAGGCCAATGGGAGCACAGTACACGTCTGACGTGACGTCCTTACACGTCACGTCAGAATAATCTGTATTCAGCTTTAGAGTTAGAGAGCATTTAAATGATAATATATTTATGTTTCAATTAATTTTGTTTTAGCATCTGACTTGTCCTGTACGCATTTCTGGGTCCAATACAATCAATAAATTATTGTTATTATTTTCATAAAACTACACAAATAGTAAAAAATTTTTAATTCAAAAGGTACAAATGCAAACTAATTGCATGGACGCCAAATCTTATTTTTAATCAAACAATGTTCGCACAAATTGTGCAGCTGGTTGCCTGGTTGTAGAAATTTTCATCACATACGAGTTGGAAACTATATTTGTGCTGAAGATAAACAGATGGCACACATTAGGCACTAGATATTGAACGTAGTGTCGATTTCGTGCTCACAACACGATTAATGTCATAGGTTTTTTAGGTATAAGAATTCTGTCAGTGAAATATTTGGTGAACAATTTTTTTGTGCTGAATTTAAAAAATAAATTGATATATAATATTATCGGTAAATTATTTGAATTATATCCTGATATTGTTTTTCTGAATTCAGAATCTTTTCCTTCCGTTATTCTCGGAAACTCATGAAGAAACCCAGAAGAGAGTAGGATCCTTGAAGATTCTGAAAATCATTTTATTTCAAAACACCAGACAAGTAATAAAAGCGCGAATACTTACACGGAATAGAAACTGATTATTCATGTAGAAGAAAGGCTGCGCTTTGCAATGGAGTGGAACTTCCACATTGGCCAAAAATAGTCTATAGTTCGAATGAAGCTTTGGAGATAATTCAAACCATGGAATATTTCTCACACTTTGAATCAGAGATTCATGCTAAAATGAGAAGATTACGGTCGAAATGAACATAAATTGATTCGATAATATCTTTGAGTGCTTAGATACCCAACTTACCCCAAGAAAGTTAGGAATATAGCTGACAGATAAGCTCATACCATATAATTGAAATAAGTAAACAGGATACAAAAAGAATCAAAGGATTTTCAATAAGAGTTGTTATTTTGATGTCATTTCTTTAGATAAATGACCGGATGATTATTTCATTATGAAAAGGAAGGTATGCTGTTAATAATGGAAAATAACATCAGCCGGATGATCACCACGACCACAGCACCATATCCTTTGCATGCAATTTCATAACCTGATGCTATATGTCCTCGATAGCCTCACATATTCCATCTTCGAGGTCCTGAATTGGCGGAGACCTTCTCTTTCACATGGACCCAAAGAAAGAAGTCGTGAGTATTCGAATCTAAAGATCTCGGAGGCCAATTATTGTGATCACCTCTTCGAGATAAAACACGGCCCGGAAACTTTTCCCACAAGAGATCAATCATTTCTTCGCTTGTGTGACACGTTGCGCCGTCTTGTTAAAAGTAAACGTTGTCCAGATCAACACCACCCAATTCCGGCCAATAAAAATCACCAATCATCTCTCCATAGCGCAATCCATTCACCGAAATTGTTGCTCCAGCCTCATTCTCGAAAAAGGAGGATTCAATAAACCCTCCGGACTATAAACAGCTACAAACATTCTCACGTTGTGGATAGAGACGCTTTTCAACCATAACTCTTGAATTATCCGAGCCCCAGGTGCGACAATTTTGCTTGTTGACGAAGCCACCGATGTGAAAATGGACTCATCACTCAAGATGATTTTTCGACGGAATTTCGGATGTATTTCTAGGACCCAATCAGCAAAGATACGACGTTGTTGATGATCGGCCAGCTGAGGTCTTGTGCTTTAACTGAACTTTATGAGCTTCGAGACCCAAATCTTGAGGCAAAATACGGTGTTATGCGTTCGTGGAATGCCTGATACCAAATAATGACAAGGAATGGACAAACTTGGTTTTCTTCAACACTTTCGGCTACGTCAGCAATATTCCAAGCTGTTCTTGGACGACGCGCACGGGTTTTATTTTTCACATCAGTAACTTTCGTCCCAACAGCTCAAATCTTTTCATCAATTTCTGCTTCACGACGACCCAAAAATGTTCGAGTTTTACGAACCGTCTCTGCCAAATTCACACCATTTTATAATGGATTTTAATGGTTTCAATGCTTTGTTGGAGCGTGTATCGCGTTCCTTTTCTATAAATGGCGTAGTTTCAACTTCTCAAATGTCAAAAAATTACAAGTTCAACATTGACATCTACCGCAATAGCGGACTATTCAAAATAACACCTCTTAAGGCTTGTTCGGACTAGGCCAGTATTTTAGTCGAGTGGAGTGTCGATTAGCCCACTGACTACTCTACCACAGTATCAAAGATTCTTAAACAGTATAAGGTAGTAGGTACATCCGAGGGTACATCATCCTGTGACTCAACTCGATTGCTGGCGTTCGCATACGGGAAATTACAAAATCATTCGCTACTCGACTAATCTACTGGCCTAGTCCGAACAAGCCCTTGAGTGCGGTTTACACGGATAGAGTAAATGGTAGAGTTCACTAGCATACTTTTGAAGAAAATACTTTCTCTATTTCAGTACCGTAATGAGTTCATTACAGTACTAAAAACAGTGCTGTAATGAATTCATTACAGCATCGTTTTCAGTAACATTTTTCGTTTTGTGGTTGTCAGCAATGAATTCAGATCCTTTTAAATTTCAGCAGACGTCAATTTGGAAATGTAAATTTTCGTATTTCCTTACATTCACACCAACTGCCAAGATACAATATGAAAGTCACTAGGACGTATAATTTGAATTTTTTCTTTGAATTTCACAAAATTTGAGTGAAATAGAGAAAATATCGTCTAATACTCGTTGCAGAATGCAATTCCAATACTCATGCGTTCGAAAACGAGCGACGAAGGAGCGCATTCGTATTGGAATAGGAGCCCATTCTGCAACTAGTTTTAGAATATACTATTACTCTACTCATTTCAGTAGAGTAGCTGTTTACACGTTGCTAGTACTTTGAAAGGAAAGTTCGATTTTACGTGCCCAATGATGAACACGCGTTATTAGAAAATGTTTAGTGCAAGCGGCAAATATTTTATTAAATGATGGGAAAAAAGAATTTGGGCAAGGAATTGGATTGAGAGACGTGATACATTGGGAGAATCTGCTAAGCCTTTAAGAGGAATGCCATCGGAAGACACAGAAGAAATTAAGGATATAAAATGTGCTTGATAATGGCACCTGAAAGTTTTGAAACATCTCAAATTGTCAAATTTTTGCTTTAATTCGGCAACACCAAAATTTTCTCTTGTCATATATTTAACAATTTCGGCATGGCGGCTGATCTCATTGCCCTATTTCTATAATCAGGACTACTGATGATCTAAATACATTCATAATCTTTGTAGACTGCCACTAATTTCATGGTTTCATTTTCCATCCACTTCGTTTTCGCTTGAACGTTAACAAAATTTTAATAAAACGGAAAATTGACCGAATCACACCAGGGAGGCTAGAAACACGCACTATACTCTACTGAAACCGGGCATGTGTCTGTTTACATTGGGATGGGCAACTAGCAAACCAATAGAGTAGAGTAGAATTGTGGAAGTGGGGATGGGATAGTCGAGTGTACTATCCACTTGTGCTATCCACTATACTCTACCGTGCACTTTCTTTAGTACTCTACTGTCACTAGCCCAACCTGTGTAACGTTCCTACTTGTTGTAAAAATAGGAAGCCACGAAATTTATAGTGCACCAACTTTTCTGCGAAGTGGTACACTTGCCCTTCGCTCATTGCGAATGTGGGTGAGTTCTTATCTTGAGTAATGGATTGGTATGATCAATAATGACAAGAAGAAATTATTTTTTTTTCAATTTTAATAAAAAAAAGAAAATAAAAGTGTTTGAAATGGCAGTCAATAGCACAACCAATAATAAAAATTTCTACGGAGTTCGAACTCAGGTGTTTATAATTTATACAGTACAATCTACCTTACCAACTACTTTATAGACCCTTTTGATGACGATAGGAATAATGTATATGTGGATTTCTCGATCGACTGTACAGCCTGGTTGATTTTTGGCAGTTACTTTCACGTAGGATTTTCTCCTCCTCACTGCCTCTAATGAAAAGGTGGTTGCCACCCTTCATGTCAGATATCAAGGTGGAAATAAAAGCCTCAGCGTAAAGAAAATGAAAAGAGAATATTTATATTCACGAAAACAATGGAACTAACCTTTGATGTTGTGCGGCTTATACAGGGTCTTTCACAAGGAACCTCACCCATATTTATACGGGAAACTACTGAACGTATTTTCATGAAATTCAGCACTTATAAGTATTTCACGATGCTGATGAAATCTAAAATATTTTCAAGGCATGAGCACCTCCGGTTTTTCCGGAAATGACGTCAACTTCCGTTTTACAATTTAGAACACCATTTTTTTATTGCAGAAATAGATTCCTTAGAAAATTTCAAGTTATTTTGATGTAACATTTTTCAGTTTTGGTTGGAAAATTCTCTCTGAGCGGGAAAATTCGAAAAGAAAATCGAAAATAGAGCTCCGCTGCAACAAGAATAACTTCGAGGTTTTTGGATGGAAATTTTTCATTTTTGGGATTTTTCAAGATGTAAGATTGATGTATCCACTTTGAAAATCGAAATCGCGATTCATGATACAGGGGGTGAAAAAATCGCTTTCAAAGTTAGGGATGACAAAATCGTGAAAAATCAATTTTTTCAAATTAGAACCCCATTTTTTTATGGCAGATATTGAATCTACGTTAAAAAATAATGTGAGTGTATGCATCACACCCTTGCCCTAAAGTGGATATTTTCTGAGTTATTCACAAAAAAATGTTTTTCGTCTTGAATTTTCAGCTATTTCTTTTCCCTTCACGCCAAAAAAATGAAATTTTCAGGAACAGTTTTTTGTGAATAACTCAGAAAATATCCATTTTAGGGCAAGGGTGTGATGCATACACTCACATTATTTTTTAACGTAGATTCAATATCTGCCAAAAAAAAGGGGGTTCTAATTTGAAAAAATTGATTTTTCACGATTTTGTCATCCCTAACTTTGAAAGCGATTTTTTCACCCCCTGTATCATGAACCGCGATTTCGATTTTTAAAGTGGATACATCAATCTTACATATTGAAAAATCCCAAAAATGAAAATTTTCCATCCAAAAACCTCGAAGTTATTCTTGTTTCAGCGGAGCTCTATTTTCGATTTTTTTTTCGAATTTTCCCGCTCAGAGAAAATTTTCCAACCAAAACTGAAAAATGTTACATCAAAATAACTTGAAATTTTCTAAGGAATCTATTTCTGGAATAAAAAAATGGTGTTCTAATTTGAAAAACGGAAGTTGACGTCATTTCCGGAAAAACCGGAGGTGCTCATGCCTTGAAAATACTTTAGATTTCATCAGCATCGTGAAATACTTATAATTGCTGAATTTCATGAAAATACGTTCAGTAGTTTCCCGTATAAATATGGGTGAGGTTCCTCGTGAAAGACCCTGTATAGTGTAGGTACTTTATCTGGCCCTGATCCCGAAACAACGAAGATTTGTCACTAAAACCTGAAGAAATCGTGGCCGACGAAATGTAGTATCAATCCCAAGAATATATTTGGAAAAATATCGCTAAAATTATCCTCAAGCAACTATCTTATACTTCCATTCGCAATTAACCATCTAAGAATGAATTTTGGTTCTCATATGTTCCGATCATATCAGCATATTTTTATCTCAATTTGCATCTTCGTCGCACGCATTCTCCCCCTCATTATGATTCAAATTTAAAGCGGCAAATGAACCGTTACACCTGTTTACATTATGCTAGTAGGGGTATAGTATAAGTACTCTATCACCCTACTCTACCACCGTACTCTACCATTCAAGGCGAGTTTATACAGCAACTAAAATAAAATAAGAACTAAAATGAAATAAAATAAGAATGTTCACTTGATGCATTTCAATGACAGCATTTATACAGGAAATAAGCTAAAATAAGGAATAAGAATAAGAGATGGTCAACTTTTATATTTTTCGCTTATTTTATTTGGAAAATGATAGTGCGCATGACCCAAATCCACTCCCCAATCTTTTCCGTATTGACACTTTTGACAAGTTCTAGTTTTCTAATCTAAAATTTAATGAATATTTTTTCAAATCATCGTTGATAATATATTTAATAGGGATGACCAGGAAATCATGATGGAAGCCATGTTGTTATTGATGACAAGTACTGCGATTATCGCCTTGAATAAAAGGCGGAATAGCCGATTCAAAACTCGATCAAAATGCCATAATCCATTTAACTAATGATATTTTCTATAGTGATTCTTATGGGAAATTAAATTTTGAGAAATATAAATGAAATGACAACTAATCATTGTCAAAAAATCTGCGATTTGATTGCTTCATTCCCATTTCTTATTTTATTCTAGTGATCTCTATAAACCTATATTTTCTGCTCTTATTTCTTATTTTATTTTATTTTAGTTCTTATTTTATTTTAGTTGCTGCATAAACTCGCCTTTACTCTACCCGTGTAAACCGCACATTATTGAAAAACAGTCGTCTGCGGCACTAGATGTAATGTTGGGGAAATATTTCCAAAAAAGATTGCAGCGTAACTAATTTCGGAAGAATGAAAATCGTCATTCATGTGGTTACTTCCTGACTTTTTGGTCGTCAATGAGTGAGCGTACCACAAAGTACTTTTTTGAGCGGAAAAAAAAGTGACGTGTCTCAAATACAACCATCATAAAGTGACGTTAATGATGTTTTCATTATTCAGACAAAATGATTTTTTGTTATTTCCAATTATAAACCATTTGAAATTACCAACGACGAAAGGCCCATTCTAAAATCGCCATCGTCAGATAAATATAACTTATAACAAGAAATATAATGAGGTATGGGGTTAATATTGATGAAGCCTTCACGACCGGATTCAACTTCAAATTTAGAGTATTCCGGGTTTTCTAGCAGTGGTGAAATATAAATTTCCCCTATCGCTTCTTCTACAACTGTGATGGGCATCTCGGTTGGAGATTGTAACCCGACCAATAACTGCCGATGATGTTACTGAATCCATCACTGTATATCTGTTTGTTGACAATTTCTTCACTAAGGACCCCTATTTGCGAAAAAATCCGCATCGAATTATAAATATGTATTAGCTAAGGGTAATTATATGGTTTTAATTAAAGGTAGGGCTCCCTTGGAGAGGAGAATGGACTGATTTACCAATTCTTTTCGGAACGAAAGTTAAGAAAATGAATGTATGTAATATAAAATGAACACTGAAAGAATGGTACTCACAGCTTATGCTTTCTGAAGAGATATTTCTCCTGGTCTTCTGGCTTTGTGTATGTGTTATACGAATTTGAGTCCTCTTTCTCACGGAACGAATTCACTTGATGAAAATACTTTGTTTTCAACTGAGGTTTAGCAGGCGGATACAGGTTCGCGTTCATGCGGGTAACTGGTTAAGGCGTGCTGGCTAAAGAGTGAACTGTGTTCGGGCTTAGCCAACAGAAATAGAGTATCGAACTGATGGCGGTGGGAATTCGAAGGCCTGCTAAATGAAGAGAAAGAGGGAAGGAGGTCCAGTCGAATGGTACCTCTCTAACTTTAGACCAGATTCGAAGAGAGTGGGTAAACACAGATGTGTGGATCTTCTTCGCTACCGACGAAGTCTATTCGCTATTGTGGTATCATGTATGAATGTAAATAAAAATATGATTTTTAACATAATATGGTATATTCCTAATTTTCTTGGAGCAGGTTATATCATTAATTACCATATTTTCGAACGCTTGGCCAGATAGAGATGCGTAAGCTTGTGCTGCTAGCACAATTATCAATACGAATAGATAGTAGACGTCCTGTGTCTAAAAAATTATTAATTTGATTGATTGTTTCATCACCAGTTCATTGGAATCATATCGACAGAACTTGTGCAAGAAATTACTAGTTGTTTCATGTTTCATGCTTTATTGACGAAACAGTTTCTCCACGATCAAAAATTCATTTCTACTTCACCATCCCAACTCAACTCCTAACAACAAGATTCGGTTCATCAAAATTGAACAAAAAATAATTTCTTTCGAATACCTAAATACTGTAGAGTTTTGAGGAATATTATACCAAGGAAGCTAGTTACCATGTTCATAAGAACACTGAAAATATGAAAACAAAGTTATCAATGAATTAAATTCATTAGTATCAAAGCATAATTTGCATTAGACTAACTTAGTTGAATTTTCGGAAAACTAAAAGGTCTAATAGGAAGTTACTTTCCGCACGATCGTAGAAAAAGTATTTTTTCAATTGACTTGACATTATATGAAGTAGTAAAATTCACCTTTATCAAATTGTACTCAAGTAATGCTATGAGCAGAGTAACAAGGGAAAATTCTATTATGCCACAATATCCTACCGATTCATTCATATCTTTTGAACATCTGGAAAAAAATATAAGGGACTCATTTATCAGTATCAGTTTAATTTCAATACAAAGAACTTGACTTGAAGGGTTGAGGCTTTCTCCAACACTTTCTTTCGAAGGCACTGGTAAGGCGACAACGAAGCGATTACAAATCACGAAATTAAACTCCCATATACCTATGCGGATGGCCGCATCACTTATACACTCACGACTTGTATTTGTTCATGCTCCTCTTAATGTTCCAGTTTAAGGGTCTACGTCCCTGGAAAAAAGAGAGTCAGAAACGATTTATTTTTTTCTGATAGATGAAGGGATGTATGAGTGTATAAAGATAAAAATAATAGAAAAAAATATTTTATATATTGAATGAATGAATAGGATATTCCCCATCATTTTTGGTTACTGGTACACTGAGAAGTCTTAAAACAACTCCACGATCCACGGGTTCAAACCAATCGCCTCCGTTGCGGAGCAACCTGGTAGGTTCCTAGTTCCCGAACGGACGTACCCGTTCGCTAGTGCGTGAAAAGACTGTAAAGTGCCGCTGTGTCGTGGATACTCCACCAGTGCGCGAATAAGACTTCATGTACATTGTATGACTCGTATAATTGTGGGGGATGTAATAGTATATTCTAAAACTAGTTGCAGAATGGGCTCCTATTCCAATACGAATGCGAAATTCGAAAACGAGCGACGAAGGAGGAGGAATATTGGAATTACATTTTGCAACGAGTATTAGACTTAATCAAGGGCTTGACCACTGATGTCAATATGTGCCTGGCTGAGTTGATCAGGGTGGAGAAGACTTTCAAGGAAGCTGATGATTTAATTGTCAAGCTTAACTCTCAGTTGGAGGAGTCTGAGCTTGTTCACCTTCGAAATTCGCGGCATTTTTGGCAATTTGCCTGCATGTTCGTGCCGCCCATAGTCATGTCGCATCTCCTTCTTCTGCGACGCCTTCTTCCCCATCGGTTGATCTTCCTATTCCTCGGGTTGACCTGCCTTGTTTTGATGGTAAAATCGAGGAATGGCCTGGATTCATCGCTCTTTTCGATCCCCCTGTGCATCAAAACAATTCTTTGGCGCCTGGGCAGAAGTTTCACCTCCTTACGTCTGCTCTCGCTGGTGAAGCAGCTTCTGCCATCTCTGGCTTCGTGATGAATTCAGCCAATTATCCTCTTGCATATCAAGCTCTTCACTCCTGTTATCAAAACCCTCGTCGTCTGGCAGATCTTCATGTGAACCAGATATTGGAATATCAGCCAGCATCTGGGTCCTCTTTGCCACAATTAAAGCAATTCGTCACAACGCATCAGAATGCCATAAATGCCATTGAGGCGTTGCCCATTTCAGATCTGGCGGACTACCTTCTGCTTTCCATGGCTTTGCGCAACCTTAACGAGTCATCTCGCCAGTTGTTCGAGGGGTCGTTGCCCTCTGATTACTTTCCCACCCTCTCTCAATTGCTCGAGTTTGCCAATCGACAATTGCGAGTATTGGAGAGCACTTTCGTCACCTCGTCCCGCGCGTCTGTGTCGAGGCGGTCACCAAGGTCTCAATCACCAGCGACCTCAGCATCTGTTCCTCCGTCGTCTATGCGTTCATCATCTGGTCCATCCTCTCGCCATCATGCGTACGCTAGTTCACGCCCCAATAGTTCATCTGGTTCGTCGCCCGCGTGTTTGTTTTGCTCTGCGAATCACTCCATTCGCCAGTGCCGATCATATAAGGCCATGACCATCAACGGCGAGCTTTCGTTACTGAGAGACGATTGTGCAGAAACTGCCAGTCGTTGTTCCATGCTACTGCCGCCTGTAGTTCGGATCAATGCTGTCATACATGTGGTGCATGACACCATACCATTCTCCACCTGGCACCTACTACCACGCCACCTCCAGTCTTGCACACGGAGGAGGAATCCCCTCCGAAGGACCAACTGTCTTCATCTCCTCCCAAGTGTTCAACGTCTCCAACCCGTGATGTCACCACTCGGGGCACCTCAGTAAGGGGGAGATTGCGCAAGATCCCTACAACGGCAGGCTTAGCTTCTTATCAAGCTCCGCCCGCTACTTCTTCCCGTCACTCTTGCACCTCCTCCGGATGTGGTACCGGATGACTGCGGGTATGGTCATCTCGTCGTCATCTAAACCTGCCAAATAACCATCGGTCGTCGTCTTCTCATCAGTTCCCTTCTGGTCACCTGCTTTCATCTCCGCGATATTCCGTGCGTCAGCCCAAAGATTCTGACTACCCCATGCCGACCGCTTGGTTACGTCTTGGTAACCTGCGGAATTTCGTGTTCGGCCGCGCTCTCCTAGATTCAGGCTGCCAGCACACCCTCAACACCCGAGAGTAAGCCTCTAAGTTTCGTCTATGCATCCACCCTGAAAACATTCAACTTCGCACCTCGAGTAACGCGGATCAGTTTCGCATTCAGGCGTTCGCATACGTCAGTCTCTATCACCAAGGGGATCCTCCCAATCTTATTGTCAATGCCTATGTTATTGACAGCCACATAGATCCCCTTTCTGTCCGAGAGTTCAATGGATGGTGGCTTGAGTTTCAGCAACTCCTTCTGGCTGACCCACTCTTCTATCTCCCTCGCACCATAGGGATGTTGATTGGCTCGGATGTGCTTCCTCATCTTATTCTGGCACGTTGCGCCCACAGTCTGAGCTTCCGGGTGTATTATCTTCCAACTTAGGTTGGGTACTCTATGGACCGTATGCTTGTCGTCGCAAAACGACCAAGCACGTTTCCTTCTCACCTGACACTGTCAGAAGTCGTTCTCGACGTCCTCGGAGCACTCATAAGGCCTCATGTCCGAACACTTCTCCATCATCTTCTGCGAGATAATCATCTGCTGTATCTTCTTCATCGTCTTGTCATCCTGATTCTCCTCGCTCAGAGTCTGCCTGCCCCTCCCTTCGTGACAAGATTGAATCTTCTGACACATCTCCCCAAATCTCACCTTCTGATATGATCCCTGATCTTCGAACTATTCCTCCACCCTCCGCACAGCACTCGGATCACGAACTTGTCAACATCGTTTGGCGGTTGTGGGAACTCGATAAGGTGCCTGATGTGCTCCCCTTGACACCCGCTGAGAGGGAGTGTGAGGTCCTGTATCGTGATGATGTCACCCGTAACTCCACCGGTCGGTACACTGTTGGCCTGCCCTTGTCATCTCATCATCTGGGCACCTCCGTCAATGTGGCGAATAGGCAGTTCATTCGGTTAGAACATCGTCTAGATAATAACCCCGATCTTGGCAACGGCTATCATGAGTTCATACGAGATTATCTCGAGAGTGGCCACATGGAATTAGTCCCTGAGTCATCTGACCGTCCTCGATATGAACCCTAATATATTCCTCATCATCCTGTGCATCGTCCAGATGATCCTCCTACTATAATTCGAGTGGTCTTCAACGCCTCTTGCGCATCTTCTAATGGTAAATCCCGCAACGATCTTCTGCTCACTGGCCCGAAGCTGCAAGCGGACATTTCCATCTTTCTTCTTCGTTTTCGTCTGCATCAATTTGTCTTCACTGCGGATATCATACAGATGTATCGACAAATTCAGATCCGCCCTGAGCAAAGGGAGAATCAACGCATAGTCTGGCGTTTTACGAAACAGGAACCCCTCCAATATTATCGTCTGAATACTGTGACCTATGGGCTTTCTGCTGCTCCTCATTTGGCACTTAGGACCATTCGGAAGCTGGCTTCGGATCAGGGGTCCAGATTTCCCACTGCAAGGCATGTCTTGCTGGATGAGATTTATGTCGATGACATCTTGACAGGCTGTTCATCCGAGTCTGAAGCTCTCGAACTGCGACAGCAAGTTCAGCATCTGCTCATGGCGGGCGGTTTTGAGCTACGCAAAAGGGCCACTAATCATCCGCCTTTGCCGGACGGTAATCCTTCTGACTATCGTAGAGAATCCTCCTCTATTGATCCTCCTCTTCTTGACCGTGAACCAAGTCTCAAGATTCCGGGATTTTGATGGAACCCTGCATCTGATCACCTCTTCCACTCTGTCCGCTCGACTTCAACGACAATCACCAAAAGGACCGTACTAAGTCAGATGAACAGAATCTTCGATCCCTTGGGATGGCTATCTCCTGTCACCTTCTACGCCAAAATCTTCTTCCGTCAGCTCTGTCTCCTTCATCTGGAATGGGATCAGCCTCTCTCGAATGAGGCCCAGTTTTCGTGGTTGCTGTTTCAGTCCCAGCTCCCCAATTTGGCAGATCTTCACATACCGCGATTCATCCCTACAGTTTCTTCTTCTGATTATCGGCTGATCGGCTTCTGTGACGCCTCTGAGTCCGGCTACGCTGCAGTCGTTTATCTTCGCACTGCTGCATCATCTGGTCAATATCACGTGTCCATTCTAGCGGCAAAATCCAAAATTGCTCCTTGCAAGGCCATGACCCTGCCTTGTCTTGAACTGTGCGGTGCCCATCTTCTCGTAGAGCTCATGCATCATCTGTCCACCCGCGTTTGGCAGGATCTCGGTGCTGAATGCATTGCTTTTTGCGACTCTTCCGTTGCTTTGTCGTGGATCCGCGGTGAAAGTCATCGGTGGAAGACATTTGTTGGCATCTGCACGCCGGTGCTCTGGCTACTCATTTGTTCATTCGTCGACGGTTCTGGATTTTAGACGGAAGAAATGTGGTGCGTAATCGTCTGCGCAAGTGCAACCGATGCTTTTCTTGCAAACCTTGTCCTCTAATTCTGCCAATGGGCAATCTTCCACCTGAGCGGCTCTCCTCTGCTGCGGCTTTCCTTACTACTGGCGTTGACTACGCCGGCTCGTTTTATGTGATGCGTGCTCGACTGCGTGGAGCCGTAAGCACCAAGGCATATCTGGTTGTCTTCATCTGCTTCACTACCAAAGCGGTTCACCTAGAATTGGCGGCTGAGTTGTCCACCCCAGCTTTCATTGCGGCTTATCGTCGCTTCGTTGCATGCCGAGGTCATTCTTCCGTTATCTTTTCGGACAACAGGACCAACGTCGTGGGTGATCTTGGCCGCCTATTGTCTACTCCGCAACATAAGCAGAGTCTTTGCGATTCAGCCTCGTTCTCTGGAACCGACTGGCGATTCATACCCCCATCCAGTCCCCACTTCGACGGCCTTTGGGAAGCCGCTGTGAAATCGGCTAAGCATCATCTCACTCGCGTTATCGGCGAGCAAAAGCTCACTTACGAGGAGTTTCTCACCGTCTGCCTTCAGGTTGAGGCAATCCTCAATTCTCGTCCTCTGTATCTTCCATCGTCTGGTCCTTTGATTTTGAGGCCCTCACACCAGGGCATTTCATGGTCTTCCGCTCCCTCACCGCTCCTCCGGATCACGATGTCAGTTCCGTGTCCCTGAACCGTTTGTCTCGTTGGCAGCTTGTCCAGCGATTCCAGCAAGATTTTTGGAAGCGTTGGCGTCAGGAGTACTTGCATACCTTGCAGCAACGTCATTAGTGGTTGCATCCATCTACTCCTGTCCTTCCAGGTACCGTTGTCATGATTCGGGATGACAATCTTCCTCCTCTGAAGTGGTCTATCGGCCGTATATCATCTGTTTTCCCGGGAGCTGATTACACAACTCGTGTAGCGGATATTGCTACTGCTTCTGGGATAATTCGACGACCAGTCGTCCAATTGTGTCATCGTCCTACTCAGTAGAATGATCCTGCCTTTCTTTCGTCTGTTCACTCCTTTGGTGCATATTACTGAAGGGACTCTTCAGGGCGGGCGGCATGTTACATCGTGAACCTCATTCGGCATTGTTGTTCCTGCCACTGGCTGGTTTGAACCTCGCCGGTTATCGACATGTGACGTTATTATCATTACTTCTTCAACCGTGTTGATTATAACGATTAAAAATCTTCTAAAACTTTGAATAATCTTCTGATTTCGAATAGTAAATCACTTTCAAATTTGCACCATTTTCATCTGTTTATTACCAAAACAAACGAGTGTGATATTGAACAATTTTAGAGTGAATTGCCGCCTAATTTCTCTCAACTAGGCTCAGAAAGAAGGTGTATCCTTATATCCCTATCCTTAAAAAACCCGACCTCTGTGTGAGAGCCTTCTGTATTCCGAATTCATCATGACATTCGGGTTAGTGCATTTTCATTTATTGGATTGTTCAATATCAATAAATAATCATCTGAAAGTGATTGCAATAATTATCTGCGATCATTTAAAACGAGTGTTGAAATTTTACTGAAAAATAATGTACAGAATAGTCCGTTACTTTGTGTTAGTTTTTTCGGAAAAAGAATCAAAGTACTCGAATAACCCAGAAAAACGAACCTATGGAATTCCCCACACTTCAACATTCTGAAGAAATACCTACACAAGACATTCAAATACTTTTTTGCACAACTTGAAATAAAAATGTAGTAGTTCTACGAAACCTGTGTCACACTTAAACCTTAGAACATACCTATTGTTCTCGTGGTCCATTGCTGTTGTTCCTTCGAAATTGAACTCCTTCCTTGTGTGTATGTACAGTGAGCGAGTTGAAGTTGTTCAATCTGTCTGATGTAGAACTTTTCGCAATTAGAGCATTGAATTTCATACACTTTCGAGGATTGTGAATTTGTTGAAACACTATCTTTTAATTTTGTGAAATATTTTTTCGTTGTGATTTTGTTGTAATATGCACATGTGCAATCGATCTTTTTGAAAATCCTGAAATTTTTTCGTGAGAGTCCAGGTTCATACCTGGAATCAGCAGTATTGTTTAGGTTCTTTGTTCTCTTGTTAGTTGTTGTTCTTGTTGTGCGTACTTGTTACCTTCTCTTTGGCATTATTCACAACTATTCTAACTAAATATTTTGGAAAACTGTTTTATCTTAGAATCTCATACACTTTCTGTGTGCTTTTGTCGCTAAACTTGTTGTCAGTCAAAATCATAGCTCTATAACATCAGACCTATAATAGCAGTATTGACTTTTTTTGGTGTTACATACTATGCTTGCTGAAATAGTTGATTATTCTATTGGAATTTATGGTTTCTTGTTCCAACTGGTCATTAAATTTTCTTTCTTCCTAGTTATCAAAATATCTAAGATGGTATTCTGTTCTTATCTTCGTCTTCCGCGGAGAACTTTATATTGAGAAGGTATGAGCAAAATGGTCTTCGACAGCGGCGACTGTCGATACTCATCCATGTTGAAACAAATAGTGTCGACTAACGATCACTTCGACCGACCATCAGGAGTGTTCATCAGTCGCATGTGAATCTGCTCTCAGTGTCTACCTCTATGTAAGAGCCTTTTCACATGGATGGTCGGTCGAACTGATCGTCAGTATTTGTTTCGACAGTCGCTACCATCAAAGACTATTTGCCGCTATGGATTTGGAGCGTGACACCGTTGTCGCTTTGTACGGGAACCATCCAATTCCCGCACGAAGTGAAACTTTTTCCGTATTTCAAATAGCGTTGGAAAGAGAGCTGGTGCTCTATTTCACAGGAGATAGACCAATGACATGCAGAAAGCAGAAAACACAGGACAAAGTCCCATTTAAAAGATGATGAAGAAGAAGAATAGCTTCATTGGTTCAAGTTTCATCGAATTTCCCAATTTCACTCTATCATCCTGAATATCAAAACCCAAGGACCTCAGACGAAAATTTGAGCCAGGAGGACATTATCGACGATCAATCTGTTGATGAATATGCGAAATTACTTGCTTCTTGCTGTTGTAATTGAAAAAAATTGTTGTAATCTTCCTGCCATACACAGGTCTGAGCCACATCCTACCAATATTCAAATCTTTATTTCTATAATTCTCTGAGGATGTCTCCCGGATTTCCGCTTTCTATTCTATGACACTAGGAAGCATTTCAGTTTCAAAATTATTTTTTCCTACCCATTGACTATTATCCACTATTATTGGTATACAAATACAATCCTTTCGTGAATACGTAAAAAATCCTCAGAATATGCGCAAAACCGCAATCGTAGCTGGACTGATGTTCCGCATGCATGTGAAAACCTCCTTTGAGCTTTTGCCCCGACTCCAGCCGGCGACACGCAAACGCAGCGGGCCGAATCGATGCTCGTGCTTGTTTCATTGGTCCACTGGTGATACTTATGCAGGTGAAGGATTGCCGGATCCGATTGAGCATCAGGACTAATCAGTCGCATGTGAAACGGCTCTTATCGAGGATCGCTGGTTTATCACCACTTCCGTCGTCGAATCGCAATCGCCCTATCAGTGCCTAATACACGGAATTCATAATATAAAAAAGTGATTGATATGATAGGTGTCTACAAATGACTGATCAAATATGAATGTTATCACTTACCCTGATATTTCATGGTAGTACTCAACAAAATACTTCAAGTTTTTCTCTATTGCATCTTTTCCCTGGCCACAACTTTTATCTATCTGATTTCTCAGATCTTTTATTCTACTCGTCAAAAATCCTACGATACCCATATTAGCAACAGCTACTGCGAAACAGTAGGGTACTATTATGGTGAGAACACAAGTCACATAAATCGAAATTATAAGATTCACACCAATAGAAGTACTTTCGAAAGGAAACCAGCTCTCAGCTACCAATCCACATGTATACCTGTTGTCCCCTGTCCTCTTCCTCTCTGAACAATGGTCCTTAGTAATGAAACTGTATATGGCTTCCAGAATAATGATGAGAGCATCAAACGTATAAGAGAAAAAAACCAATCTGTTGCAAAATATGTTTTCTTGAACTAAAACTTCGGGCATTCCGAATTTCTTGGAATTTATTCTTTTTACAAGTGCAACAAATCTATCACCCAATATGAGGTAGATGGTTTGAAGACCCAAGCAAATTACTAAGTTTTCCACCCCAACGAGTAGTTCGAAAAATTCGTCCATCATATGATCTACAAAATGAGACACATCTACATGAGCAATCCTAATCCACGATCACATACTTAAACCAAGTCATTTTTGTCATTAGTATGGTTTATAACTAGTGAAGTATTCATGAAGAAAAATATACATCCAAGAATTATTGACATCTCGGGCGGCTTTGAAAAATCAAAATTATATTGGTAATAGCCCATTTAAACGGACTGCGGACTACGAGCGATAATATAATATATATTATATCTTACATATTACATAAAAACCGCTTTACAAAATAACATGTAACACCGCGCATTAATGGTATAATATGTATCTATATCCAGGCGATATATAAAGTATTTTCAGAGATATGCTTTTCGAGCGACATTTTAGAGTAATGTAGACCGGGGATAAAAGTGCCACTTTTTAGTTTTTATTTATTAACTGGCCTTTTGTATTATATTAGGGTCAGATTTCATACGTGCCTTATTACCTGAACATTAGTAATCACAATGTATGAAAGGAAATACAATATAAATTTCATATAAAACTGTATGTACTTTTGTAACAATACAATTGGCACTTTTTGTCCTAACTTTGGGGCTTATAGTGCCGGCCTAGGGGTAGGAAGTACCAAGTAGAATTGATACTCTAAAAAAAAGGTTAAAAACAATAAAGACAAAAGCAATCGTCTGTCTCTGATTCAGGATTCAGGAACTTCTCTCAATATCCCAACCTGCTTTTTCTTCGTGAGCACCTTCTTTTTTGCTTGCTCAACTTCCCTTTTTTTAACTCTCATTTTCTTCTGCGCTCTTTCGGCTTGCTCTTTTTCAAGTTCACTCTTCACGGGCGTATTAATCAGAATAGCAGTAGGTATGTCTTCGCTTTCTTCCTTTATTTGAAGTTTGCTTAGGACCTGCCTTTGGAAGTAGTCTAACGCAATGCGGCGAAAATACAACCAATCGATTCCGATTTGACACTCGATTCACTTTTTCAATGTTTCCCCATGACCATGAAATTCTGTCAAATTTTACCGAGTACATTCAAAATGTTAGATTATAGTCGCGTTCCTGTCAGATACATACGCAACGTTGTCCTTTTTATATATAGGTCGTAGTAATTACGTATTTATCGAAATGTTTATTCACTATGGAAAAATAATGAATTTGAAAAAAAAAAACATGTGAATTCAATAATTACAAAGACCTGGCGAATGTTGAAGAACATTTTTTCTCTGTTAATACTAAAAATATTCAACGTATATAAACATGGTTGGAAGATTCAGATATGCTATTTGCTTGTACGGAAATCAAGAATCGAGTGTTGAAATTTTACTGAAAAATTATGGACAGAATAGTCCGTTACTTTGTGATAGTTCATTCGAAAAAAGGATGAAAGTACTCGAATAACCCGACAGCAAAACTTATATACGAACAAAACAGACGAACCTATGGAATTCGACACTTTTCAAAATTCTCAAGAAATAAGCCTACAGAACACATTTAAATACCGTTACGCACAACTTGAAATACTCCATTTTGAAAATGTAGTAGTATGTACTTCGAAATCTGTGTCACAGTTAAACCTTAAAAGAAATAACTCCATTTACAAATTTAAAAATGAGTAAATAGAATTTAGCATTGACTACGTCTCGTAGAATTATTTGACTTTCACGAGTGCCAACCTGCGTCAGTTTGGAGAAAAAGAACTTGATAAACCTAAATCATGGCCAAACGGTAAGCACATTTACAATGCCTTCTATGTGACAACGATTGCTCGTCGCTACCAGTTAGGAACTGCAATGTGACTAAACTTTATAAAAGTGAATGGAGCCTAAACAGGCCGAACGAATCTCGACCAACGTATCGGTTCGCGCCTTGAGGCGGAATAGGAAATGCTACCAATTGCAGCTTTTGATACAGTGTCCATGACGAACCTATACCCTGGCCGTGGCCATACCGAGACACAATGAAGACATGTCCGGCACGTGCTCAATCCGTCCAGCGTGAACGAGTGCGCATTTGATTGCCATTAGATGGCCAGATTCCGATGGTTAAGTACTACAACTCCCAAACAATACGAGTTAGAGAAAAAGTAATATACATGTCATGTTCCGTTTTTTTGGTAAACATAATTGGTGAAAATCCCAAGTTGCTACGGCGCGGCGTCTAGATTCTGAGCTACAGGGCAATTTTGGTATTTGGGACATTAATAATTAAATTAATGTCCCAAATACTATAACATCCGTATTACAGGAAATTAACACATCTTTCGGGCACTTTTTTACTGATTTCCAGAGATGCTATTGGGCTTTTTGTATCTGCTCAAATTTTAGAGCAATAACAATTTTTTTTTTCGAATGAAAACCATAATGGGAAATGATATTTATAAATGGATCTTTCTCTAACGATTTCAAAAATATATATCATGATATACTTTCAGTTCATTATATGTATTTCGAAATTTTCGAGAAAGCACTTTTCGTTCAACAAAATCCAAGCAGGCTCTGATTCTCTTCCATAGAGAAGGAAAGCTGTTTTTGTTCACTTCTGCCCAACTGAGAATGCCATAGAATTCGATATTTCACAATTATTGAAAGCTGCCAAATTGATTTAGGAAAAATTAGTTTTATTATTACGCAGACCTTTTGGCTTCGCGAAATTTGTTGATTCTAGCATGTTTTCGCTGCTAAATTGAAAAATGAAAAGTATTTAAATACTTACATGATATAGCGATGACAATAACACAAAGTTTGATGTAACCCGTTGATAACAGTAATGAATGCATCCATGAGGGCCAAAAAAGCTCTTTCAAGAAAAAATATTGGTTCATACAACATCGGTGGTCAGGCTCTGGTTCCCGTTTCCCGGTTGACCGACCTTGGTATAATAGTCTCCGAAGATCTCACCTGGCGAAGCCATATAGACCATATTTCATCTAAGGCCAAACAACTGACATACATGTTTTACAAATCATTCAAGGGTTGCAGTGACAAAACATTCGGTACTCTATTCAAGACTTACATTCGCCCCACCCTGGAGTATGGTGGTCCTGCTTGGTGGTGTACAACAAGGGGCGAGGCTGATTTACTCGAGACCACGCAGAGATGGGCCACTCGTGTTGGCTATGGAGTTCTACGTCCCTCATACCAACAACGACTTGAATCCATGGGACTTACAACTTTCGAGGAGAGAAGAGCTCGCGGGGACCTAATTTTTTCATTCCGAGCTGTACGCGGACTCCTGGGCGATGAGGTCAGAGATATGTTCACACTCAACCGTAACAATCTCAGAGTTCATATCTACAAGCTGAAGCGGGAGAATTTCAGGACCACTCTGCGTCTCCTAACAGAGTTTTCGGTGACTGGAACAGTCTTCCCAACTCCGTTGTTCAGGCTCCTTCTGTCAACGCGTTCAAAAACAGATACGACGGATGGAGGTCAGACTAGCAGGGAGGACGCTAACCTCGGGCGGATCGTTTGGAGCATTCTGGTGCTGTTCGACGTGTAGACTTTTTTTGTTTTCTAAATTTTCACATAATTTTCGAAGTTTTGTTTGTTTTTTTTTAAGTGCAAGTGTACCATCTAGAATATTGTTAATTTTGAGTTTATAGGTTATCAACCCAACTCTTATTCTTTGTATAATAATAATAATAATAATATACGCACGGGTGTGGTTTGGTTTCTGCCACGCCACATGGGGGGTGACGTCCCCACGGCCCGAGTTACCTGGGCCACCAAGGGTAAATGGTGGCAAACCCATGAACGAGAAGTGGAAACCGATATCATGGCAGAAGATCGAGATGCCACTCCACCTGCTGACTCGACCACCGTGAGGAGGACTGCCCGCAGGGGAGCTCGCAACGCACGTATCCAGTGTAGCCGCGAAATGAATATTGAAGTAATGCGAGCTTTTCATTACGTGAACAATTGCGAGGACAAACCACTTCCTGGATGGAGAAGAGAAATCTTCAAGGGATCGAATTATCCCGGAATATCGCGGGATGTGCACAGCAAGCTGTGGATTTGCAAACCTGTTACATCGTGCGGAAATTTCAGAACTAGTGGGAGGAACTGAATTGTTTTTTCACTGGTTCATAGAAGAATAACCAGGTCGAGCTGAGAACGGGAGACCGATGAAGAATAATAATAATAAGGAGAAAAACTTGAGGCGGCGACTGCTCGAGTCTGAAGACAGCCTGATGAAATTGATGACAACAGAGCATAAGGGATACACACCTCTGAACCTACAACACAGAGAACTGACATTCGATATCACCACCAGAAGCGAAGATAAAAGTATATGGCGGGAACAAGCTCTGCACTGTAGATTCCCCAAACACCTTGAAGGGGAAAATGTCGATAAGTTAGCTTCCTTGTCGTGGTTGAATGCGGGACAGTTGTACCCTGAAACTGAGGGATTTCTGACGGCTATTCAAGACCGAGTTATAAGAACTCGCAACTTCGAGAAGCACTGTTTGAAGCTGAACGTGGAGGACAAATGCAGGAAGTGCGGCGCAGTTGGCGAGTCTATTGAACATATAATCGCCGGTTGTCGGGTTCTTGCCGACAACGCATATCTGGGCCGACACAACCAAGTGGCAAAAATTGTTCACCAGCAGTTAGCTCTTAGGCATGGTTTTTTGGATACTTGTCCGCCATATTACAAGTATCAACCTGCAACAGTGTTGGAAACGGACGCAGCGGTTCTCTATTGGGACAGGCCCATAACAACGGATAGAACAGTGGACTACAATAGACCGGACCTTGTATTCATCGAGAAGGATCAGAAGTATGGGGTGATAATTGATGTGGCAGTACCATTGGCTCATAACATCGGAAGAACGGAGTCCGAAAAAATAACGAAGTACGAGAACTTGGCGATAGAGCTGAAGAATATGTGGCAATTGTCGAAGGTCACTATTGTGCCGTTGGTGATTTCGGCTGAGGGAGTTATGTCAAAATCATTCAAGAGAAATCTTCAAAAGATCGAAATATCCCAGAGGATCGCGGGATATGCACAGCAGGCTGTAGCTTTGCAAACCTGTCACATCGTGCGGAAATTCCTGAACTAGTGGGAGGAACTGAAATGTTTTTTCACTGGTTCATAGAAGTATTACCAGCTCATGCTGAGAACGGGAGACCGATGTTGAAGAATAATAATAAATCGCACGGGTGTGGTGAGGTTTATGCCATGCCACATGGGGGGTGACGTCCCCACGGCCCGAGTTACCTGGGCCACCAAGGGTAAATGGTGGCAAACCCATGAACGAGAAGTGGAAACCGATATCATGGCAGAAGATCGAGATGCCACTCCACCTGCTGGCTCGACCACCGTGAGGAGGACTGCCCGCAGGGGAGCTCGCAACGCACGTATCCAGTGGAGCGGCGAAATGAATATTGAAGTAATGCGAGCTTTTCATTACGTGAACAATTGCGAGGACGAACCACTTTCTGGATGGAGATACTCCCTCTGTACCGAGTTCACCGGGAGGCATCCGGAACTTCAGAAGACAGAGAGGAATCATCATTCAAGAGAAGTCTTCAAGGGATCGAACTATCCCGGAATATCGCGGGATGTGCACAGCAGGCCGTGGATTTGCAAACCTGTTACATCGTGCGGAAATTTCTGAACTAGTGGGAGGAACTGAAATGTTTTTTCACTGGTTCTTAGAAGAATAACCAGCTCGAGCTGAGAACGGGAGACCGATGAAGAATAATAATAATAATAACCGCACGGGTGTGGTTTGGTTTCTGCTACGCCACATGGGGGGTGACGTCCCCACGGCCCGAGTTACCTGGGCCACCAAGGGTAAATGGTGGCAAACCCATGAAAATGGAGAAAATATCAAGCCAGCAACGAGAAACGAAAACCGATATCATGGCAGAAGATCGAACTGCCACTCCACCTGCTGGCTCGACCACCGTGAGGAGGACTGCCCGCAGGGGAGCTCGCAACGCACGTATCAGGTGGAGCCGCGAAATGAATATTGAAGTAATGCGAGCTCTTTATTATGTGAACAATTGCGAGGACAAACCACTTCGTGGATGGAGATACTCCCTCTATAACGTCTTCACCTGGAGAACTTCAGCTGACAAAAGGGAATCATTCAGGAGGAATCTCCAAAAGATCGAATTACTCCCAGAGGATCGCGGGATATGCACAACAGGCTGTAGCATTGCAAACCTGTCATATCGTGCGGAAATTCCTGAACTTGTGGGAGGAACTGAATTGTTTTTTCACTGGTTCATAGAAATAATACCAGCTTAAGCTGAGACCGGGAGACCGATGATGAAGAATAATAATAGAACCGCACGGGTGTGGTTTGGTTTCTGCAACGCCACATGGGGGGTGACGTCCCCACGGCCCGAGTTACCTGGGCCACCAAGGGTAAATGGTGGCAAACCCATGAACGAGAAGTGGAAACCGATATCATGGCAGAAGATCGAGATGCCACTCCACCTGCTGGCTCGACCACCGTGAGGAGGACTGCCCGCAGGGCAGCTCGCAACGCACGTATCCAGTGGAGCCGCGAAATGAATATTGAAGTAATGCGAGCTTTTCATTACGTGAACAATTGCGAGAACAGACCACTTCCTATATGGAGAAGAGAAATCTTCATGGGATCGAATTATCCCAGAAGATCGTGGGATGTGCACAGCAGGCTGTGGATTTGCAAACCTATCACATCGTGCGGAAATTTCTGAACTAGTGGGAGGAACTGAAATGTTTTTTCACTGGTTCATAGAAGAATTACCAGCTCAAGCTGAGAACGGGAGACCTATGAAGAATAATAATAATATGTGAAAAACAGCATTCAAACAAATGTTCAAATCGTTTTCCCATTCGAGGAAATGCATGAATTAGGGAGGACCGGGGATAAAAGTGCCAGGGGTAAAAAGTTCCAACCGTCGCTATTTCTACAAATTCAAAAATATGTATTCAACACGGCAACCATGGAACAAATACGACATGCTGCGCCTCATGTTCGTGAAATCGGTTAGTATACAGAGTGGTCTGAGGAAGGGCGTACAAAGTGAGGTTTTCAATACTCAAACGTAACTCGACTGGACCATTTCGTTTTTCTTCTTCTTTGATGGCTGTATTGTTTTTCGGGGCGAAATAATTTTATACCGATAGTTTTATTATTGCATTTTACTACTACTATATCCATTTCCTCTTTTTTGACGTATTTATTTTGTTACAAACAAATTTATAAAAACTTGGTCATTGGGGCAAAAAGTACCAAGCATCATGGGGTAATAAATGCCATATGGCACTTCTCGCCCCAGTTATGATTACACTATGAAAGTTAAAAAAAAAAGGTGTTCACAAAGAAAAAACAGGTTAAGATAATGAGAGAGGTTTCTGAAGCCAGCTGTGAATCAGAGACAGATGATTCCTTTTGTCTTTACAGTTTCGAATCATTTTTTCAGAATATGCCTTCTGAAGAATGGATACAATGTTTAAAGTGTGAAAAATGGACTCACAGTAAATGTATCTCATTTTCTTTTGCTTGCTTAAACTATTATAGTGATAAGGGAGATGTTCGAGCAGGGATCTAATTTCTGAAGTACAACACTGGTGGCACCACAACAGCAGGATAATGACAGACCCGTTTCTTGTTTGTTAGCCTTCATCAGTGCCATATAACCCCTAACTGCGGTAGCAACCAACTGAAACGGCAGGACTTATATTACTCTCTATTTTGTAATAGCGATGACTGATGATGAATAAATCCAATATGAGATGTACCTAGTCAGTTGGTTTTTGTTTGTCAGTTAGTTTTTGTAGTCAGTTAGTTTGTTGAAAACCCAATAAAATATTTTTTTTGCTGGGATAGTGCCTACTTCATTTTTAAATTCTACTTGGTACTTCTTACCCCTAGGCTGGCACTATAAGCCCCAAAGTTGGGGCAAAAAGTGCCAATTGCAACAATACAAAAGTACATTAATAACAATTTCATATCAATTTTATATTGCATTTCCTCTCATGCATTGTGATAACTAATGTTCAGGTAATCAGGCACGTATTAAATCTGATCCTAATAAAATACAATAGATCGGTAGAAAAAAAAAACTAAAAAGTGGCACTTTTATCCCCGGTCTACCCTACATCTTTTAGTGATTTGATATAAATAAGAACTTGGGATGCGCGAGAGGATGGAATTGAATTGAATTGAATCAGACAAGTATAAATAAATAAGACATGGAATTCTATGACCCCCTCAGTTTTGAGGGAAGTGAATCAAAAACTTCTTGGTTTCCTTTGAATGAAAATAGTTGTCTCGAAAATTTTCGATATATAGTGAACTCGGAAGTATATCATGATATATATTTTTAAAATCGTTAAAGGATGATCAATTTGGGAATATCATTTTCCATATGGCTTCCGAAGTCCGAGCAGATAGAAGAAATCCAATAGCACTGCCGAAAAGCAGCTGAAAAAGTGCTCGAGGGATGTGTTCATTTCGGAAGCGTAGATCCTATAATACGGAAGTTATAGTCAATTATAATAATGGACCAAATATCAAAATTGATTTCAACTGTGTAACGCGAATACGTATTCTAAAGGTGCTCTTCTTTTTTTTGCCATAGCAAATGGTCATTGATTTAAAAATTTATTGTATTTCGTTTGTGTGAAGATTAAGGTAGGCTCTTTCCATATCTGATATTATTTTAGTGGATTCCTGAGCGGGAGACAGAAAAATCTGAAATATTTATTTCTTATATTACGGATTATTTATTTTCACTACAGCGATATCGAATTCGTGGTATCCAACACGTGAGAGAACCGTTTCTCCACCGTATGTTCCATCTGATTTAACTCGCTATCTCCACTGATTAAATCGTAAAGCCTCCGAAATTCATGCTATACAGCTCAACACTGAAAAGTTCTTTTTATTTCGTTGATTGTTTCTTCTGAGTCCTTTCAGTTTTTCCTTTTTTTTCGTGGCCTTCCTTCTGTACTGAGTCTCTCTTATAGGCCCAAGAGAGTGAAGTGTGTCTTCTTTACCTTCCTTATCCTTATTTATTCGGGCTTGAAAATGACTAAGTCACCTCTGTTCAAAAATTTCGGCGGGCCAGCTATTGAGGTGTGCTACATGTACAAATTGCTTCCATGTTGACTGCTTACAATTAACACCAATTGAGATGAAGCAAATAAGTGGCAAACGTATGGATAGTTGGATTTGCAGGTTTTGCAGCAAGGAGAGTCGTTCTCTCCGGAGTAGACCTGCTTCCGCTTCTTCTTTATGCGCTGAGGACGAGACGATTCTTCCCTCGCCTAGCATCGGTGCCTCCGGATCATTCACCACCGATCAGTTTTCTGTACTTTTGGCTAAGCTGAGTGAAATGTCCCAGGATATGCGCGACATAAAAGAATCGCAGAGATCCCTACGTGAAGAGGTATCAGAGTGTACATATATATGCTTCGGGAACACTCCGCAGCTTTGAAAGAACATTCAGGGCTGCTGGATGCTCATTGCGGCACACTCAGGGAACATGATGCTAGAATTTCTACATGTCAAGCTGAGCTGGCTAATATGCCGGCGAAAAACTCAAGTGTAGAAGCTAAGTAGGGTGAAATTGAGTCTGAGTTCAGTGGACTGCGGGTTGATGTTGCTTCGACTTCTGGTGCTGTTAGTTCAACTCCACTGCCATCTTCGGAGTTAATAGAGCGGGTCAAGAGAGCAAATAATATCCTCATTAGGGGCGTCATGGAGTCTGGGGAGGATCCGGAGGTGGTGACTCAGCTCCTTGATCATGTAGATCGTGCTACTAACAGTCAACGCGTTTCGATCTCTAGGGTTGGTAAACGTAAATCATCGAATCCTCGCCCTCTCAAGGTGTGCTTTTCTAACCCTTCAGTGGTTTATTCTATCTTGAGGAACAAAAATTCAATCCACGATATCCCATCCTGGAAAAGCTATTCTATAGGAGATGACAAAACTCCCAAACAACTGGAGGAACTCAACTGTCTTCGGGATGAGTTGAAGAGTAGAAGACTGGGGGGAGAGACCGACGTCATCTTAAAGTATATGAAGGGAGTCCCTGCAATTGTGAAAATTCCACGAGGTGGCAATGCAAAAAACTAAAATCTGGCTTCAGGTCATGGTCACAGACCATGGCATACACTAACATCCAATCGCTATTTTCCAACTATCTGGAGTTGTTGTCTTTCGTCAGGTCTGAGAACCGAGACCTCATTTTGTTAGCTGAGAGTTTGCTCCACGGGGGTATATCTGATTGTGTCGTCGATATGCCGGGATATTCAATTTTTAGACAGGATAGTGCAGTGACAATTGGACACGGGGGAGTATGTGCCTACGTAAATAATGCTATTGCTACACAATTTTCTGTAACTTCATTTTGTGGGGATTTTCCAGGAAGAGACAATCTATTTCTTGATATTTCGGATGGACATAGCAATTTTCTCACAGTTGGTTGCGTTTATATACCCCGGCCGTCACAAAACGACTCTCAGTTCACTGAGGTACTCAATTCCAGGAGAACTCTATTCATCGCCGGCGATTTCAACCTCCCAGATGTTTGCTGGCCCCTGACTTCGACCAGAACTTATAATTCTCCATCTAAACCATATGTTGACCTATTGCTCTCTTCAACATTTTCGCAACTAGTAAACGCGCCCACTCGATTTTTACCTAATCAAAATGCTTCACTTCTGGATCTGATTCTTGTGAATGATGCCGATCTTGTTTCTAATATCGACTACCTACCTCCATTTGGCAAATCAGACCACATAACTTTACTCTCTGAACTGCAACTTGTGATTCCTAACGAATTAAGTAAAATCGGAAAAAAACAATCAGAATTATTGATTATCAGGGTCTGAACGCATATTTTGGGAATGTGAGTTGGAATGAATTATTAACTTCGGACTCAACCGTCGAGGAAATGTGGGATTTGTTTCTTGAAACGGTGAGTCAGGGCGTCAACCATTGCTCTACTACTAAATTTGTAACATCTGTGCCGTCAAAACCCTGGATCGACCAAAGAATACTCAAGATGATAAGGCACAAGAAGTCAATATGGCAGCGGTATATGCGACGCAGGTTGAGGAGTGATTACTTGGCTCATCGAACCTATAGTTCTCACCTGTCAAGGGTTATTCGGGACGCCAAAAGGAGCTTCGAGGCGGAGATCGCCGGATCCAAGAACAGTAAGCGATTTTTCAAGTACCTGAGATCCACCTTGTGCACAAAAGTAAGAACGCCGTTACTTCGAGGTGGGAGTGAGAGGGAAAGTGCAGAGATTTTCTCTGATTGCTTCGCATCTGCATTTACGACCGAAGATGATCTCATGACTTCTTTAGATTCACCACGAGCATCCAACTCTATAAATGAGGTCAATTTCACCACATCAAAGGTCGAGAAACGATCTGGATCCTTCTTCTGCTCCGGGCCCCGAACGAGTATCTGCCTCCCTTCTGAAGAACTGCCCGGGCAGCATCTCTCTTCCCCTTTCAATTATCTTCAGGAAATCTCTTGTTACCCACACATTGCCAGCTGATTGGCTGCGATCCGAGATCACTCCAATTTTCAAGAAGGGCGACAAGCTCTGTGCTGAAAACTATCGACCAGTCAGTTTGGTTTTTGTAGTTTCCAGAGTCTGTGAACGTGTTATCCTTGAGGAGCTGAGAGAATTTGCTGTTGGTAATAATCTGATTCCTGACTGTCAGCACGGTTTTTTGCCAGGCCGTTCTATTATTACGAATCTCTTGAGTTGTGTCAACATCTGGTCAAACATGATGACCAGAATATTCCTGTGGATGTAATTTACTTGGATTTCTCCAAGGCTTCTGACCGAGTTCCACACAAGCGTTTACTTATGAAGTTGGAACACCTAGGAGTTCGCGGAGATATCCTGTTGTGGACCAGGGCATTTCTTTCTGATAGATGCTTTCAGGTGCGGGTTATTCAGATTTGAGGTGGGTGACAAGCGGCGTCCCTCAGGGGTCGGTTCTTGGGCCTCTTTTATTTCTGCTGTATACGTCCGATCTACCTAGTAGTGTAAGATCCAGTTTGGCAATTCTCGCAGATGACACGAAAGTTTTCAACGATGCTCTTAATTCCGGCCAAGTTCTGCAGAATGACTTGAACATTCTTCTACGTTTGTCTAAGAAATGGCTCTTACCCTTGAATCTGGAGAAGTGTGTGATTCTTCACATGGGCAAAAATAATCCTCGTCGCTGGTCATGACCTTTCATCGGTAAGAAGTCACGTGGATTTGGGTGTCACTGTGTCGGAGGATCTGTCCTGGTCAGAGCATATAACCCATACGGTCAGCAAAGCGAACAGGTTACTGTACATGCTTCAGAGGTCATTTCACGGATGTTCTCCATACACTTGCTCACTGCTCATAAAAACCTAGATACGACCTATCCTTGAGTTCGCTGGACCAGTTTGGAGTGTGAACTTCGTGCGAGATGGTGAACTGCTGGAAAACGTTCAACGACGAGCAACTCGTATTCCCCATGGTATAGTCCGACCTTCGTACGAGGAAAGGCTCTCCATTTTCCGTCTCGTGAAGTTTTCCGCAAGGCGAACCCGAGGAGATCTCATAACGACATACAGAGCATTCAATGGACGATTTGGTGTGGATATGTCTCATATGTTTTTTTTGAATGAGGACACTCGACTGCGTGGACATGGGTTCAAGCTCAAAAAGGAGAAGTTTCACGAAAAATGCAGGCAGAAGTTTCTATCTAATAGAGTGTTTGAATATTGGAATCGACTTCCTGCGAGTGTTGTGCAAGCGCCATCGGTAAATTCTTTTAAAAATGGACTTGATGCATTCGATCGGCTTCGTGATGTGCTTTAAGACTCTTATAGTGTGCCTTATTGATATAACACAGTTTGACTTTTTTTATGTTGAGTTTATAGTTTGTACTTAACTCTTATTCATTGAATAATAATAATAATAAAATAATAATAAAATCGCGCTGTAGCATAGAACCTAGACGCCGTAGCAACTTGGAGTTTTCAGCAATTTATGTTTCCCGAAGAAAGAAGACATGACATGTCTTTTGCATTTTCTCTGTCTCTTACAGTTTGGGAGCTGTAGTACTAAACCATCAAAATCTGGCCACCCTGTACAGAGAAGGATAAGCATGTAATTTATATCTCCGGTATTCACTTCTACAAGGGTTGGAGGGTTTCAAATGCCAACCCTATTTCTTTGCCCTTTTTTATTTGATTTGAAATGAATATGTCTATAGAAAGTAGTGGGTAAATACTGAAGATATGAATTTTGTAATTCACTTCTCACACACTGTATAAACTGGCCAATATGGAAATTATAGTTAGTTACCGTACTTACCTGAAGGAGTCATAATGTCATAAGTTATTTTGAGATATTTAAGTGGAATGTGGGTACCCTACAGTGAATTATACTGGAAATTTTTTGATGTTTACTATAACGTCTGATAAAATTATATAATATTTAGACACTAATTTATTTGCCTTTTTTTCCATTCAGTACTTTCAATTTTAAATGCAAATATTCGTGGACAATAATTCGAAACAACGTTTTGTTCTTCAAGTTGGAGCTACAATGCAAGCAAATAAGTCACGGTAAGATGATTGATCATTACATCAGACAATTTCACACATACTTTGCATAGCTGCCCTCTTTTCCGAGCACTTTCGATCTACCTATGTTTCGGGTCCTACTCTTCAGGATCATTCAACCTGTTGCGATCACTTTGGTAAAGACAGTTTATTTTTTTCCGTTGAAAAAAAAACTCTTAATACTGGAAAGGGTCCGAGACCTGATTTTCTGCCGGCATTTTTATTTGAAGAACTGTTGTTCTGCAATGGCACTTCCACTAAAGATATTGTTCAATAGGTCCTTATCAACTGGTTTAATTCCTACCAAGTGGGAGTGTAGTACGATGAAACCATTGTTCACGACATCGCCGAATATCGGCCTATAAGCATTATAAGCGCCATTCCTAAAATCCTTGAGACATTAGTACTGGATCGTATGCTGAAAGATATATCGTCCAGATTAGTCGAGCAACAACATTTACTAAGGGTGAAAGTGTCAACTCCAATCTGTTGGTTTTCGCCCAGTATGTCTTGGATTCTTTGGAAGTAGAGATAGGGTCGATGTTGTGTATACAGACTTTTCTAAGGCGTTCAATAAGGTGGATCATTTCATTTTGAGTAAAAAACTGTCGTCCTTTGGAATAGGTAAATGGCTTGAGAAGTGGTTTATATGATTATTTCACTCGTCGTACTCAGTCAGTTAAAGTTCGTGATTCTTTCTCCCGGTTTTTGATTCAAGTGTACCTCAGGTTAGTCACTTGGGCCTTCTGTTGTTTCTTATTTACATTAACGACATCACCACTTGCTTTAGGTTTGCACGGTTGATTCTGTTTGCTGACGACCTCAAAATTCATTTGATGGTTAATAATCTGATCGATATGTTCAACCTCTAGTCGGATCTGGATCGATTGGAGCAAAGGTGTAGAGATAACATAGTCACCATTAACCTCGGAAAGTGCAAACAAATGAGTAGTTAAACGTGAGCAGCACTTTGTATCACACTACTGTCTGAATAACGAGGCAATACATACTGTGAACATCGTTAAAGACTTCGGTGTTTTTTACGACAACAGGATGTGTTTCAGGGCGCACATTTTGACCACATAGTCAACAGGGGTCTTCGTATGCTAGGGTTCATTTTGCGGCACTCGTGTGAGTTTAGGGATGTCAATACCTTAAAACATCTTTATGTCGTTCTGGTAGGTCGAATCTTGAATATGCCTCTTGTGTATGGTCTCCATATACTTATGAAGACTGCGACAGGTTGGAACGAGTTCAAATAGGTTTCTTCTCTCTGTGTCTTGCCGGAGGGGAATCCCACGGGTACATTTCTCCGCGACTCATATGAGATCAGTTCTGCGCTTTCCTGCTTTGCGGACTCGTAGAATCAAAGCGGATGTATTGTTGTTCGCTAGATTGTTCAGGGGGCTTTTGTCATCTTCCGATCTTCTGTTTCTTTCAGGCTTTCACGTTCCATCTAGAAATGTCAGAGGTACCGCATTGCTATGCTTCGCCAATTCCAAGAATCTCGCAACATGTAAACACTGCCAGTAGAACAGGCATAGACTTCTTTCACCTCAGTTACCCCTCAATTTTGCTCTATGTCAATCGGAATTCGTTATGATCTGTTATGCTTTCTGGAAGTTTTGCATTGTTTTTTTTTTCATATTTACCTACTAGGTTGTATTATGTATTGAATAATATTATGTTTTATTGTTCGAATGTAAAATTGGGGTTATCCCGTTGATAAATAAATAAATAAATATAGTATGGTTCTCAAATCGACTCATTTTTCAAATTTTATGCAATATTATTTATTGTAACAAAACGAGCGTTTTTTTTATATTTTGAAGTGTCAAAATACGATGATCACAGTCTCCTATGATTGATGCTTGCTGACGCTGGTTATGAATTCCATACCTTTAAAGCGCGCGTATCGCACGTTAAGAAAAACGCAAAAAAACCATTTTCTAACACTAGTAATTACTCGAAACTTATGTTAAATTGATTAATATACTATTTTCTATCTTGAAATGGTATTCACTTGCTACTACAAATTTGAAAGCCTATAAATAATTGCTGACAAAGCTATGACGTGCTATGAATCTGTTAATGCAGGTTTCCGAAAAACCTCTGAAATTATAATTTTGTACCACTTGTAGTAAGATCAGGTTACCATAAAATAGAAGAATAATAAATTTTTTTCCCTAAATGGCACATTTGAGCTATTAGAATAAGTTGTAATTTGCATTATTGAAATATTTGATTTTCCACCTCAATGCGGTGTGGAATTTTCTACCAAATGCCACGCGAAGTCAAATTAATATCCGGAAATTTTTTCTCGTTCATGAATTTCCCGAGTCGCAGACGAAAAAATTTCCGCAAATAATTTAACCTCTTGTGGTATTACAAGGAAACATTTTTCAATGAATATAACCGGAAAAAAGTGTTTTACAATCCAAAATATAATATTTTCTCAATAAATTGTTTCCGAACAAAAATATAATGCGTTCAATATTATGATTGACTCATTTTATGGAAATAGAAATGGCATGCAGGATACTTCGCCATGAAATTTCGCACCTGCTTAACCAGTTTTTGTTCGCAGAAAAAATTTATCACCTAAACTTTTGAGAAGGCGAAATGAAATATTGACGAAGTTAATTAATATCTCTACAAATTCAATTAAACCAAAACCGATTGTGAAATAAAATTGGTATTCAACCGCATTCGAACTGCGGGAAAAGAACGAAAGGAAGGATCCAGCCACTTGGACATGAAAGTCCCTGATGTAGTGAGAGCATTCTACTGACCGAAGTCTTCCTCCTCAAAAAAAAATCCAGTGGCGGATCATATATGGCACTGAGCGCTACAAAGATAAAGAAATTTCTCCAAACTAGAAAGCAATCGCGCTGTTGTATGATATGCAATGTGCCAAATGATATGCAAAATTCAGCTTGGATATCCTGAATAAATTATATTACAGACCATATTTATAGTTGCTGAAAGTCGGGATCGAATTTTCAAAAATTTCGTATCCGTGTGATTGTGAGAGTTATTGTTAAATAATGTTTCACTAAGAAATCGTCCTACCTCTCAGAGTATTGAACATGAAGACAACAGACGAAAAAACTAAAGGAATCATGAGCAGACATGTGCCCACAAAAAACTTCAATCTCAATTTTCTCGTGAAAAATTCGTCGTTCTCCTCTGATAACTTTGAAAAACACTGTATCTTCTTCAAACTGTAGAATACTTCGGAAGTGTATAAACAATCCTGAATTCTTTTCGGGAGGTAAAAGCTGATCCTCTTTATGAAAATTTCGATTCTCGTTTTCGACGAATCGGGATATCTGTGAGTGTCCATTTGACTTCACCGAAAGAAAACTGACTTTCAACAAATTGATGGAATATTACACTAATCTACCTACTCTCCGCTACCAAATATATAATGCATTTCTGATTTCAACTTAATGATTCAATATTAGTAGGTATTGAGTAAATACTCTCATTAAATATGCAAATTATATTTTTTTCATTATAGAAATAAAACATTTGATTCGGATATCTAAAATGTATGAAAGAATTCATGATATCGAATTACAATCACTACCTCATACCAGGAGTGGAAGTTGGGTTTGAATCCATTATTTTCAAAAAAGTGAAAACAAATTTTTTATCCCACCGTAAATATATAAAATCTCGATAAAGCATGATTTATCAGTTAAAATAATCAGTAATTCGCCCGAGTTATGAATATTTGCGTTTTCGTCCTAAACAATATTAAGGAAAAGTTAATTACGCATTAGTGATTTATAAAATGAACGTCTATAATTCGTTCAATTTCGATTTGAAGTTATTCAAAGTATTCAAATCAATTGAAACTAATGAAACTTATTGTAAATGAAAAAAGGTAAATGTAAAGGGTGTTTCAATGAGAGCGCAAGTTTTAAAAGTTCAATAGAACATGGTTTTCTTTAGCAAAGTATTTAAATATTTATCGATTCAGAAAATATATACAGGGTGTCCCAAGATGTTCCAAACAGCCAATATCTCGGCTTTCAGACAAGGTAGAAAGTTCAATCAAAAAGTTTTTCAACTGGCATCAAAACTCTACCAAAATACGTCGTTAAAATTATTTTTCTATCTTCTAACTACCACCCCTGAAAAACTACCCACAGATATTTTTTTCAAATGCCCCCCTTATATTTTTCTTACTCTAAACGATTTCTTAGTGAAAGAAGAAATATGTTAGAACAATTTTTCATCATTTCACATAAATTCAACCCTCGAAAAAAAAAATTATAATTTCCGGCACATTCGGCATTTTTATCAGTCCATACTAATAACTATTCTATACTTACTCAAAGGTTGCCACCAAAAACAATGCCAGTTTTCAAAATAAAATTAGCTGTCTATCCAACAAAATTGTTGTACAAATATTGAAAATGCCTTTCACTTATACCCCTAATGAATATGTCGACATGTTAGTATTTAGTTGAATTGACAACTTATTTTATTTCGAAAACTGGCATTGTTTTCGGTGGCAACCTTTGTGTATAGAATAATAATTATAGAGTATAGAACATAGATATAGAGAATGGACTGAGAAAAATGGTGAATGTGCCGGAATTAAATTATAATTAATTTTTTGAGGGTTGAATTTATGTAAAATGAACCAAGAAATCATTTAGAGTAAAAAAATATAAGGATGCCATTTGAAAAAAAATATCTGTGGGTAGTTTTTTCAGGGGTGGTAATTAGAAACAGAATTTTAAGGACGGATTCTGGTAGAGTTTTTGATGCCATTTGAAGAACTTTTTGTTTGAATTTTCTACCTTGTCTGAGAGCCGAGATATTGGCTGTTTGGAACTTCTTATGAAACCCTGCATTTGGGAATTTTCCATTAAAAAACAAAATATCATGTAAATGGCCGCCACGGCTATGCTGGCATGTCAACTCTGATCAATTTTCTGATAACAGTGGTAAGTTATGTGTGGCATAACAGTTTCTGGTCACATCTAAGTATTTTTGAGAGCTCAATACAATTGTGCTTTAAAAATCTGAAAAAAAATCGAAATGGCTCGGTTGCCAATTTGAAGAGCATTATTTCAACGTACTCAATTTTCAGAGATTTTCAGTGGAAAAAATTTTTCCACAGTTCGAGCTCAACTGTTTTTTTAAATGTCACATAATTGTAAATGAAGATATGGTGGGAAAATAATATCCCACTGAGACTTAAAGGGTTCCGAGGTGAAAACAGAATGAAGAAATATCCATTGGTTTTTTGTAGCCTTCCAAAGATAACGCTCGGATGAAAAACAGAAAGCCAAATTGTACTAATGGGCTGCCAGAATGGCATGGAGAGAAATATGAATTTATGAAGCAATAAATAAAATTTTCAGATTCAAAAGCTCGTTCAGATATATTTTCCAACTGATTCGAAACAACATGTTTTGAATGAAAATATTTGGGGAAAGGGGTAGTAATCAATCATTTTCTTCACAACAAACTTCAACAGAGAAAACGAATCAGGCATCTTCTTGAATATTTTACAACAAAATATTCAATGTATTAAAAACAAACTTCCTGAAATCGAGATCTTTATAGACCCACACAAATTCCAGACATAATTTGTTTCAGTGAACAATGGATGAATAAAGATGAAATTCAATTTTTGAACATTCCTGATAACAGGGCAATAAGTTACACAGGAGATAAACATATACATGGAGGAACAACTATTTTGATTCGTGAGAATATTACTGACTTTGATAATGTCCACTGGATCACTAGGTTAAGTGTGGAGAAGGAAAAGAGATATCATGTGCCATCAGTAATACCAGAAATATTGTCAGTCTATAGAACCTGTCTTGGCGAGTATTTTTTCATAAAATTGACCAAATACTTTATGAAGCAAGTGTGAAATTTGATGTGGTACTCTGTGTTGATTTTTATGTCAACTTGTTGGAAGCCTTGTAAAAATGATTTCAGTTAGACTCAACAACATTCAATTTTACACTATACAGGTACACTGGATAAATATGTGTACGAACCGTTTTCGCAATATTTTGATTTCAAGAATTATGAAGCTATAACCGATGCTGGTATGAAGTAATGATAAATGTAATAATCAAACAAAAAATCACAAGATGAAAATTGAAAAAAGACTGATAACATGCAATAGAATTAGATTGAAGTAGGTGTGCAAAATGTCCGCAATTTCCACGAATACACAAGTCTATTTTTTTCTTCAACGTCCTTAATCTTGAATAATTGAAAATTTTTTACTGCGCAAACTCCAATTGTTTTTCAGTTTTCAACCTATCCTATATATAGGGTTACCATTTTTTGAAACACCCTGCAATGAAGGAGAGTTCCTTCAGAAAAGTTATGTTCAAGGATTGTAATTCAGATTATTTATTTTCATCATGATTATTCGTATCTCATCTGAATCAACACCTGTATTTGGTATTAGATTTAAAAAATTATTCTATTATATTGACGCTGCGTACGTATATCCTAGTATCCCAAAATTCCGTAAGTATTTGATATGGCTTCAAAAAATTCCGAAAATGAACTCCACAAAGCCATAATTATTATAATCAAAAAAAGGCTGAATCCCTTCATAATATACATGCCTCGTACAAACAACGCATATGGAAAGGGCCGCAATACCTACAAGATATCCACTTGGAGAAAAAATTTACCAATCAAAGATACCATTTCTCTTTATAAGAAAGACACGTCCAAAGGGACCATTTCTTGTACTATGACTAGTTTTCTGAATACGCCCAGATTTTCAGATTCATTTCCTATTTATTGAAAGTTAGATTTGATTTTTTTGCACGCAGACGTTCACTACATGTTTCAGTAATGAAAGTGGATACGTTCGATTAAAAATTGTTATATTTATAAGCTGATTCACGAATGTATGACGGTAGTTTTTTGCCATAATTCACTTTTTCTACTGTGACATCAGAGGGACATATTTTTGAAACGTTCTCTTCGATATATTATTTTGGCGAGAAAATATTGCACAATCCACATTTTTTATACAAGGTTTCTCATCGAGAACCTCTATACTCTGTTCAAATGTAAGAAAGAGCAATAACAACATGTTTGGCGCATCGGTAGGAGGGGCTTCGTAAAGGTACTTTCCGTCCAGAGTCGAATCGAGGAGATTTCACACAATCGTTCAATTCATTTATCCATGTCTCATCCAGGTAATAAATTTTTCTGCCTTGTTCCCTTAATGAGCGGATTTTCTTCAAATAATCTCTTCTCCAGTCAATTATTTCATCCCTGTCTATCAGTAGACTATCACGACCACGTTTTTTGAACTTGAATTCCATATTTTTCAATAATTTATAGAACGTTGTTCGTTTGAAATTTGGCAAACTGTCATCATCATTCACGATTTCTAGTACTTTAGAAATCGTTGGGATTTCATTCCGAAAAGGAGAAACCGTGGGCAATTCTTCTGATAAGGTTCATATCGAAATCGTCAACCGAATCGATTATTTTTAACGACTGGGCTCTCCTCTTAGGTGGCGTCAATATTCCATTCTCTTTATATTCTCTGAGAATTCTGAATACAGCTGAATCACTCACCACTGAGGATTTTGAAACAATTCCCACTAAGTCTCTTTTCGATAAATCAGGATGTTACAAAGCTCCTTCTTATATTTGAACGGACTATAGACATAATTGTTTAAGGATTATTCGAAACCCTATATTTATGAATTAATTTCAGGGTCATTTCCTAGTTTATTACATAATGAATAGAGTTTTTCTCATAATTAATTTTGGTATGATGGCTGTATGGCTCAGCCTGTATGAAAAGTAATCATAATGAAGTATTTCAGACTCAAAATTGTTGAAGACTAGCTATTAAGTTCATGGAATAATTTCTGTGTGTCCTTCGGGTCCAGTCGAGCATTCTTCGCTCCGCTGTCTTCTTTCGCCGCTGAAGCTGTCCGACGCTTAACGCTTGGCATAACGAGTAACCTGGGAACGCAATGATGATTTACGTGTTAAAACGATGGTAAAGAGCTACGCTCAGGTACCATCTTAGGCACTGCTGAGCGTGTATGACGGAACTGTAGAATTATTGAGTTTTTACAAGAGCTACAGCGATTTATTCGTGGATAACCCTGTAACATTAAATATTTTCAGCTACCATGTCGGTACATCTGACCGAAACTCACATTGAAGACATTGGCGCAACATAAAATCAATGCGGCTCTTCAATTTGAAGAAAAAACTGATCAAATCAGTAATTCTCCACTTTAACGCCATGTATCTCTAAAACTGGTCATAAATTGGGATTCAGAATTCATACCTGTGTAGATGTTTTGAAAATCAACATATAGTAAGAAAATAGTTACATTCGACCGAGGACATTTCTGAGTATAGGTTATTCATATAGGGTTGAACATTTTTCGAGTTTCTTATTCATCGGCATCCGCTGAAGTAGAGGGGGGCTGCGTTTTTTTCTTACACCTGTCATATTTTTCCGAGAACGTCAAAGTTTTCAAGAGTGTCTTGTTTTTCTTAATTTTCTCTTACATCTCAAGGCAGGAAAGAGAAGGTACATTTCATTTGAATAATTAGCATAGCTCAATCGACAATTGGGTTTTGTTCAAACTCCGAAAATTAATAATTTATGAAAATGCTCGTTCCACAGAAGCATTAGTTCGTGGCAAAGAGAGCACGAACTCCAAAAAAAACCTCAGGTTCGGAATGTATCATGCACTCGAGTGTTCTTGAAAATGGTTAGCCGTCTTTGTTCAGTTGTCTTTTTTCAATGTTCCATTCCGATAAGACACTTTCGGACAGTTGGGTGTTTAGCAAACTTAACTCGTTGACCAGGTCATCTGTGGAAAGCGGGGGCAAATTATCTCGAAAGATAGTACAACTTTCCTCCAGTTCTGTCCACTTAACTTTCTTCAAATCAAGTCTGTCTTATGTTTAAAGTTTTTCCTCTGAATTTTATAAATTTTCATGGGCAAGAATGAGGATTCCTTTCTGGGCGTAAGGTTTTAGAGCAAGATCTTGTAGGTATTCGCTACTTCATTTGTCGATATTTTGTTTCGCTCCATTTTCAGGAGAGTTTCATTGAAACCCCCAACTATATGTATTGTGCAGAAACCACTACCAATACTCCCCATTTTGGACTTCAATACTTCAAGGGTATGGGGCTGTGAGGCAAAATATTGTTTGAGGTGTTAAAACATCTGAATTACTCGTTCCAGTGCTGACAGAAGTCTTAGCCATAGAGTGTTCGAATAAGACATCAGTTTACGGTATTCTATCGATATAACCACGAAGTTCTTTCAATTCTGCAACTCGAACTGTATAAATATGAAAATATTTGAATAATTTAACAACAACCACCTCAGCATCAACAGAAAGTAAATCTGCAGCATTTTTGATACAGTTATTTATTGTATGAGCCATGCAGTCAATGCCAATCATGGTCTTATTGGTACTTGATGAAAGTTCACAAAACAAATTATTTGTTCCTTTTCTTTGTGCCCCACCAAAATTACTATTCGAATTGTTTGCAGGTATCCCAATGAGTACTAGATCATTCCGAGTGAAAACTGAAAAGACATACCCCTCCATGTGTTCGCCAGTGATTGCGATAGACTCACGACGAACAATACTTGTAACACTACGTTGATCAATTAATAAGTAAGAGTTAGATGACAAACGGAAATTTTTATGTTACGAATAATTATTAACGAGTAACTAACGAATGAAATAGAAAATTTGTAAATTTTCGAGAATGTGGGTGCTAACTTCGCATTCTAGGGGTGTGATTTCGTCATTAAAGGTCAGATTACAAACAAAAATTTTTATGTTACGAATTATTACTAACGGAGAAATTTCCGATTTTGTTTTTCGCGAAAAATTGAGAAGTTAGCACCCAACGGAATGGGGTGTTTTTCTATTAGTATCCTTGAGGTACAAACGGAACTTTTCAGGTTACAAATAGTTACTCTCACGAGTTACTACAAATGCAAAAAAAAATTTCATCATTTTCTAAAATGTGGGTGCTAACTTCACAGACACAGGGATTCCCCGTGCCCGGTACGCGTGATCTTAGCGTGGCAGAAAATAATCATCAGGGATGAAACAGCGGAACGGCCAACGCGTCGCTTGTAAAATTCAATTGTGACAAAAACTCTAGGAAATCGGGACAGTTTTTGTACAATTAGGGACGCCGGGACAAACCTCTGAAAATCGGGATTGTCCCGATTTTATCGGGACGTATGGTCACCATAGCTATAAAGGACGCCGCACTTTTCTCAATGGGCCATTGACACTTCTGGTTACTGAGTCGAGTACAACAACATACCAAACTTTCAGAAAATTTGACCGGTCGCCACTTTACATGAGAAAAGTGCGGCGTCCTTTATAGCTTCGCAAGTGTACATACTAAAGCCGAGACACACTGACCAGGGATTAATTTCGGATTGTAGTCTTCTTCCTAAGGCACTGTTGTTTATATATCAAAGCGTCAGAACTGACAGAAGAACTGAGCAAGATTATCATTTTCATATCCACATTACCTGCATTACCTGACAAATACAAATACAAAATACGGTAGGTAATATCATTGAGTTTAAATATACATAGAAGTACATCGCTCTTGAACGATTTGATGCAAAAAATGTTGGCAGTTTACTGCCAACTTTAGTGGCGGCACATAGTAACTACTAAAGCAACTATCGAGGGAACTAAATTCTGCTTGCTATCCATTCAAAGAAATCTGTAGGATATGTATTTTCCTCTAGTTCTATGAATCATAGGCAAAATTAAGCGTCGTTTTATCGCAACCAAAAAATTTGGTGTGATGAAATACTGAAAAACCCACATTTTCATACGCCGCGCCGGTGGTGGTCGTCATCGCATTCGACTTAGAAAATAGTGCTTCATAGTTCTGCTACTCACCGCAAGATGTGAGGTTGAAAATTTTTGATTCTCTGAAACACACTTATCCATTTATGAACCGGTGAAGGAACTACACTAAAATCAGTTTTAAATCGATCAAGGCGATGTACGTCTATGTATATTTAAACTCTATGGTAAAATGATAATGATTTTTATGTAGAAAAATGTTTCCCCCAATAACAAATATACAGGGTGACTGGTGAAGTAAGGGACAACGGCTAAGTGGAGATAGAGGACTTCAAACTGAATGAGAATTTGTGTTTCAAATGTCCCATAAGAGTATTCGTTTCGGAGATATAGGGTGATTTATGAAAAAATGCTAAATCTATGAACTCCCATATCTTCGTTAATATGATATGTTTTTCGCTGATATTTAACATGGTTGTTCATACAGGCATTCTCTGTCAGCATAAGAAAAAAAATTGAAAAAATTGCTGGCCCGTACTCAAAAATTTCAATTTACATGTCAAGTGAGAAATATCACACGGTATATGAGATGAAATAAAATCGAATAGAAATTTGGAAAGAGGGAAAAAAACTGATGAAATATCTGTTTTTTGTTTAAACGGCACAAATTTTCTTTCGTTTCTATGATATGTTGAAGTAAGAATATTACAATATTTTTATATTCAAATCATGAAAATTAGTACTACTGATAGAAAAAACCTTGAATTCGAGGCGCTAGAAAATAATAATCAGAGAGGTATGATTTTTCAACATGATGGTGCACCTCCTCATTTTGCAAATGAAGTAAAAAATTTTCTGAATAGGGAGTATTCTGACAGGTGGATTGGTCGGGGAGGTTCTAGGAATTGGCCTGCTAGATCACCCGATCTAACTCCTCTGGATTATTTTCTATAGAGTCATCTTAAGGATACGGTTTATAAAGAAACAATAACAAGCCGTGAACATTTGAAGAGCAGAATAACTGAAGCATGCGAAGAAATTAAAACAAATATTCCTCTGATTAGAAAAGCTGTGCTTCATTTGTTCAAGAAAGCCAATAAATGTATGGAGGTGAACGGCTCTCATTTCGAACATTTGCTTATTTGATTTTTTTATGAATTATATTTGCGACTTTTTCTATTTTTGTGTTTGAGTATCCAACTCTTTCATCACCCCATCTACAACAAATTTTATTTTGAAATTTTATATGGCATCGAAATATTAATTGATGAAAATAGATTTCAAGATTTGAAGGTATATTTTGATGCCAGGCTCATTCTAGCGCCTCGAATTCAAGGTTTTTTCTATCAGTAGTACTAATTTTCATGATTTGAATATAAAAATATTGTAATATTCTTACTTCAACATATCATAGAAACGAAAGAAAATTTGTGCCATTCAAACAAAAAACAGATATTTCATCAGTTTTTTTCCCTCTTTCCAAATTTCTATTTGATTTTATTTTATCTCATATACCGTGTGATATTTCTCACTTGACATGTAAATTGAAATTTTTGAGTACGGGCCAGCAATTTTTTCAATTTTTTTTTTCTTATGCTGACAGAGAATGCCTGTATGAACAAGCATGTAAAATATCAGCGAAAAACATATCATATTAACGAAGATATGGGAGTTCATAGATTTAGCATTTTTTCATAAATCACCCTATATCTCCGAAACGAATACCCTTATGGGACATTTGAAACACAAATTCTCATTCAGTTTGAGGTCCTCTATCTCCACTTAGCCGTTGTCCCTTACGTCACCAGTCACCCTGTATAATTCTGAATTCTATGGTTTGATCCTTGAAATTGAAAGTAAAACATCTAGATGGCTCTGCTAAGGTCTAGTGAGAACTATTAATTGCTCATGTGCGATAGGAAAATTGTGACCCTGGTTTTAGGACAACACTTTTGTATACCCAACTTATTGGCCACTACGCTCAAATTCTATATTTATGATTCAATGGGAACAAAACTGACGGATCCGAGCGATTTTCCAAAATCCTGAATTTTCTAAAGAATCCATATGCACAAAATATTTCTCGTGGTGTTCCTGAGAAATCTATAGCATAGGTTTTTGAGACCCTAGAGCACTCAAGAGTTCTGTCAGGATATCCATTGAATTCCTATTTTCATTTGAGCAAATGAAGTTGGTTCTTCCACGTAAATATTACCTAACTCTTTGCATAAATATCGAAGGCAGGACGAATATCGAATATGATTCTCTTTCAATTTGGAAACAATTATATCAATGACTTTGTAATACGAAGTAGGACACCAATTCACTATTGGATTAGAGTGCTCTGCCTGAGGTGGCGTAAGGACACAGTAACAAAGCCTACACAGAACACAACTGATTCTCCAAACTCAGTACAAGCTACAAGCTCAGAAGCTAGTAGTGTCTGAAGGGTCTCCTCGGGAGACCCAGGAGTTTTCAGTATAATCAACATCAATAGGTATAGTCACTTTCATTGTAACTGTTGCACTATTTGAAAGAGTAAAAATAAACAGACCACCAACTAATTCTGAAATAAAATAAAATATTCTGCTCGATTTCCAAAACAATGCTCTTAATGAAATACCCCACAAAAATCAATTTGATGTTACAATAATATTATTTTGGTTTCAGGAGGACAATCCACCTGAAGAAATTCAAGTGATCCAAAATGTTTCATCCCAACCAGAAAATCAGTCTCAACATAAGGAAAGGAAGAACAATAACAGTTCTCGGGGAGATTCAAAATTTATGTTTTCAAGATCATACTCCATTGCTTGAGACTCGCAAATTATTTTGTATTTTTAGAGATTTAAGTGATGATTTTGAAAAAAATGAATATTGTGATCAAGATTAATCCCATTTATATTTTCTAGTTTCATAATTTGGATTTGTTTAAGAGAAAAAAAATAATTCAATTCATTTTGTAACGAGGGGTAAACCGCTGGGGATGTCCGGTGTACAAGCTCGTTGATGTCCAGGGGATTTCCCCAGGAGATGTCCGAGGATGTCCATGGATGTCCGGGGATGTCCGGGAATGTCCTGGGGATTTCCGGGGATGTCCAGGGATGTCCGCTATACAGATTTTGGTCAGCGGTTTACCCCTCGTTTTTTAATGAAATATTTGATTTCTTAATTCCAACTTATAATTAAAAATATTGCTTATATAATAAATTTCCAATAAATATCTGCGCACTATACCATAGGTATATGTACTTCGAGTTTAGGATTGGTGAGAGGTTACCAATCTATTCAAAATTGAAAATATAATAACTTGACGTTCCCATTGATTCATACCGAAATAATTTCTGGAATATTGTACCTATGTTTTTACAGAACTTCCAAATAAAACGATGTTTATCGCTCCAAACATTCAAGTTTTATTCCTAAATTGTTAAATGTGTTGGAGAATCCTTGCATCATATCATTGGTTTCGTTCCCGTAAAGTTTTTTGCTGAAAAACTATTCGAAAAATTAGTGTGTCTTCAATATTGGATGTTCCAAGATTATGAAGCATCGACATAAAGTCTGAATGACATCATCAAAGAACACGAAGATTATAAATATTTATTAATTCATTGTTTTAACAACAAATCGGCGACTGCTTTTTTTGGGGTTTTCGTCACGCTCAGATAAACTTCCAGCTGCTTTAAAGTTAGCCTACACAAATAGATTTGTATGACAGATCAAGAGTTGGTGAATATTCTGAAGGAAGAATTCTACAAGCACATTATCGCAATTACAGCAGAATTGGAAGATATCAAGAAGGAAGTTGAAAAAGAGGATTGGTCACAAAAGCTGCTATCCAAAGTGTTGAGAACCGTATCCTGAATATCGAAAATGATTATCTTTCATTCTAGCGAAGCCTCAGGAACAACAAATCAATTATAAGTTTGATGGTGGAGTTTAACGATCTTAGTATCACATTTCAACAGTTAATAGGTAGAGATCTTAATCGAGGAAAAAACAACAACATTACGACTTTTTGATATATTTGATAGCTCCTTCCGGGCTTTGAAACGATATACTGAAAAAAACAAGAATCAGTGAAGACACTAATCAGAACATCGATAACACATTTCAAAATCGGGAAAATATCATATCAAAATATATATCTATGAAAAACTTGAATGAAAGATTGAACGAACATGAATGACAATGCAATTTAGAACAAAGGAAACGAATGAGCAGTAATAAATAACCCAGATAATTCCAAGTTCACTACGACATGTACGATGGCCGCTCCTATACATACCAGATGCTACTTTTTGGACTAAAAACTGCGGTGGCTAGCTTCTCTAGGGCGATGGATGTGATATTGGGACCGGAGGTGTGCATATTCACCCAGAAATACATAGATGACCTGCTGGAAGTCTCTCAGGATTTTGAAAAACACCTGGAGTACCTGTGACATGTGACGTTGAATTTGGGCAAGATGAAATCATTCTGGGAAGAAGTATTCTCTTTGAGAAACATACCCACATCAAAAGGGGTTCGATCAGTTCCTACTGAAACCGTAGCCAAAGAATCAAAAACAGCTACGTGCCTTTTTGGGTTTGTGCAGGAGTGAAAATAATCCTAAGGTTACTTCTGAAGAAATGTAAGGTATTCAATTGTCTACATTATTGTGGAAAAAAATACAGGGTGTTAGATCTGAGAAAAATGAAAAATAATAAGTTCTTCATATTTGGACCTCAATATATATGCTATTCTTCTATATGGAATTGAGTCATGGACGTTAGGAGTCAGCTCCATAAGACGCCTGGAAGCGTTCGAGATTAGGGTAATGCGCAGAATGCTCAAAATATCATGGACAGAGCAGGTTTTCAATTAAACTGTCTTAAGAAGAATGAATGTGGACGGAGAAATGCTGGTTGTCGTCAAAAGGCGGAACATGTTATTATATTATTCATTTTTTGGATTCTTCAGAAAATTCTAGACATAATTCATGTACGATGTCCTATACCTGTCTTCAACTTTTTCGGAAATAGTAAGTGTTTTCAGATTTTTTACAAAAATTAACATTTTGAATGAAAATTATTTTATTTCACAAATTCGATACATTACACTCAATAATTATTTCCCATTTACCTCTTGATATGAAGAAAGTAAGCAAAAACCATTACTGAGAAGAAATTAAAAAAAACAAAAACAGATTTGTTTATTCTCATAGCCTTATTAACACTTTGTCTGTAGCATGTATCCAAGACGTTCGCGGCGAGTATTTTGATCATTTCCTACATTGACATTAATGTTTTTTTTGTTTTTTTTTTTAATTAAGAAATAATCAGTATTACTTATTAGGGTTTAAGTGTGATGTACCGAATTCGTGAAATAAAATAATTCTCATTTAAAACGTTGATTTTTGCAATAAATCTGAAAACACTTAATACTTCCGAAATAGTTGAAGATAGGTATAGGACATTGTGCATGAATTGTGTCTAGAATTCTCTGAATAATCCAAAAAATAAATAATATACAGGGGGTTGCATTTGAAATAAACAAGTTGGTATTGGCCACGGTCACATGGAACACCCTATATAATATTATTTTCTTGAAAAATATGCGCATTTAAAATAACAAATCGACATGTCCGAGCGTTTTTCCCAACAAGCCCTCATTTATTCGTTATCGAATTTATTCCATTTTGCTGTTACACTCTGTATACAGGCGGAAAATATGGGATCCTGAGACTGTTGATGGAAGGCAAAATTGAGGGTAAGAGAGGGCCTGGCAGGAGAAAGTGTTCATGATTAAAGAATTCAAGAGATTGCACTGGTCTAAGTTCCGAAGCATTGCTGAGAACGACACAAGATCGAGAAAGAGAGAGAGAGAAAAGTTTATTAACACCCATCGACCTGAGGTCCTGCAGCCCATCGAGAAAGATATTTGCCGAAATTGTAGCCAACTTTCTATAAGAAGATGGCATCTTAAGGGAAAGAATCAAGTTATTTCGGGGAGGAAGCTGGTGGCTTTTGGCGTCACAGGCCATTTGCTTGAGTGGTTTATGTCATACTCGGATGGCCGTTCTCAGAGAGTCAAGGTTCGAAGCACTTTTTCCTCATCTTATTTGTTCAATCGGGTGTTCCACAGGGCAGTCACCTTGGACCTTTCCTGTTTCTTATCTTCATTGATGAACTTGTTTAAGGTTCTCTAGGTTCCTCTTATTTGCAGACGACTTGAAGATTTTTCTGAAAGTTGACAGCTCACTGGACTTATTGAGTCTTCAGTCTGATATGGAGAGGCTCGAGCGATGGTGAAGGTACAATAGAGTTTAAATTAAAGTACTTATCAGAAACGTGGACAGTTTATTTCTCTAATTAAATCTACAGAGCCAACGTTTCGGAGACAATATTTTCTCCTTCTTCAGGGCTACAAAAACAAACGGAAAACATCAGCAAAACAAACAAACACAAAAGATGTGACAAGAACTAACCTTGAGATTATTAATTTTTCAGAGATTTAACATTTAGGTATCTGTAAGATCTACAATTCATAATAGTATAATACTCTAAAATTCGAAAGCTTTCTAGCAACCAACAACGACGTAAATAATTTTTTATGAAATTAATTAAGACGGAAAACAGACATGTCAAGTTAATGTCAAATTTGTAAAACCATCAATTCTTATTCTTTCTCGAAAACATGGTCTCAGTGAACTATACTAAGTAATATCAAGTAACAGTTTTTTGTGAATAATTCAGAAAATATCCACTTTAGGGCAAGGGTGTGATACATACACTCACATTATTTTTTAACGTAGATTCAATATCTGCCATAAAAAAATGGGGTTCTAATTTGAAAGAATTGATTTTTCACGATTTTGTCATCCCTTACTTTGAAAGCGATTTTTTCACCACCTGTATCACGAATCGCGATTTAGATTTTTAAAGTGGATACATCAATCTTACATCTTGAAAAATCCCAAAAATGAAAATTTTTTTTATCCAAAAACCTCGAAGTTATTCTTGTTTCAGCGGAGCTCTATTTTCGATTTTTTTTTTTCGAATTTTCCCACTCAGAGAGAATTCTCCAACCAAAACTGAAAAATGTTACATCAAAATAACTTGAAATTTTCTAAGGAATCTATTTCTGCAATAAAAAATGGTGTTCTAATTTGAAAAACGGAAGTTGACGTCATTTCCGGAAAAACCGGAGGTGCTCATGCCTTGAAAATATTTTAGATTTCATCAGCATCATGAAATACTTATAAGTGCTGAATTTCATGAAAATACGTTCAGTAGTTTCCCGTATAAATATGGGTGAGGTTCCTCGTGAAAGACCCTGTATATCTAGTACACTAACCTCTTCGAAGTTGAAGTTGTGTCCCCCTTTGAAGGTATGATATGTTAGAGCGGTCTTTTCTTTATTGTTGATGTTTTTAATGTCATATCTGTGTTGTCTACTTCTATCTCTTAAATATTGTTTTGTCGGTCCTATGTAGCTACTGTCACAATTTGTGCAAGGTATCTTATAAATTTGAGAGTTGGACTAATATAAATAGAAGGGAATTAAATCCAGTTGAATTCTGTCGACGTTTCGGACATTTATTGTTTGATTACATTTAAAACAATGGGGTTGTCCTTAATCATGACTAAAAAATAGCAGATGTTAAAATTATATCATATCAACGTACACAAACATATAAATACCTAATTCATTTTAGTTGTTTGAAATTTAAAATCATACAATCGTCAATTCGTTTAGATCATCAACAAAACGTGCTATAAACAATGAATGCAATTTAAAAACTTTGAAAATATCCTTCCTCTGTAAAATCCAAACCATATTAAAACCTACACATTGAACGACATTGACACAGGTCAACTGAAGACAGATGATTGACAGTTACATCTTTCTATACTTATCATATCCACAGTGTGAACAATCACAATATATCATCCAATATGCGCAACCTTATACTCAAGTACACATCTCACACAATCCAAGAGTCAAAAATATAAAATATACACATACAAAGAGGAGGACAAGTACAGTCGGTGGTCAATAAATAACATAAAATAGTGACAATTATTAATTCTTTCAGGAGGCTCAACAACAGTATTCTTACCTCTTATTCTTATATTTATTTATTAGGATGTTGTATATTCTACTTAAATTTTGAGTATCAGTTCTTTTATTAATAGTATCATTCGCCTTTATATGTATACAACGTTGGATTGTTTTTCTACGGGAAGTGGATCTTCAAGTTTAGTGTACAAGTTGTTCAGTGTGTTTTTGTTATAGCAGGCTAAGGTGCAATTATGTTTCTTTGCTATGGTTTTAATTCTTTCCGTGAGACCTCTTAAGTATGGAAAACAGCAATAAACTTTACTGGATTCTTCATTATTCTTCGTAGTAATCGTGGACTTGGAGTGAGATTGCTGGTGTTGGTTGATCAACCTTTTAATTAAACTGGCAGGGTAGTTGTTAAGCCTCAATATAGAAGTGATCTTGTTGTGAATTTCTCGGTGGAATGAAGGGTCACTTAGTGAGAAAGCCCTATATATTAGATTTTTAGCTGTTCCTATCCTTTGGTTGAGAGAATGTTGAGAATGATAATTGATGACCCTATTCGAACTCGCAGGTTTAGTATACCATTTTGTAATCAACGATCCATCTTGCTGTTTTGTAATAATTAAGTCCAGAAATGGAATACTATTATTCACTGATTTTTCCATTGTGAATTGCAGTCTTTTATCATAGCTATTAAATGCCTGTAATACAAACTCAGTTTTGTCTTCCGGAACTGCCATAATAGTGTCATCAACGTACAGTTTTAGCAATGGAATTCTGAAAGGAAACCTATTTACTATCTTATTAATCAAAGCGAACATTACTAAGTTAACCAGAATTGGACTTGCTGGGTTACCCATCGCGGTACCATCGATTTGGCTGTAAAATTCACCATTAAATGTGAAATAACTAGATTTGAAAAGATGAGTGACCAAACTGAGTATCATTTCACGAGGAAATTCTGTATATGCTTGGATGAAACTCCAGTTTTCTTTGATTATCTGGATAATTAACTCAACGGGTACACTCGTGAAAAGGGATACTACATCTAGCGATATTAGTACGTAATTTTCAGGCAACCTTACATCCTTAAGTTCCCCAATGAGTTCATAAGAATTTTTAATGTTGTAGTGATATGTTCTGATGACAGGTTCGAAAATTTTGTTGATCAATTTAGCCACTCTATAGGTAGGTGAATTTATACATGATACAATCGGTCTGAAAGCTAAGCATTCCTTATGAGTTTTACACAAGGCATAAAGTCTTGGGGGGACAGAGTTATGAATTTTGTAATATTTACCCTGTGTTTCAGACATGTTACCGGACTTCATCAGTTGATCTATTAGTTTATTTGATTTTATTTGTATTGAATTCGTAGGGTCTTTCTTAATCATTTTGTACGTTGATGTATATTATTTAACAATTTATTGACTTCATATATGTAAGTATCTTTTTTTATTATTGTTGTTGAACCACCTTTGTCAGATCGACTTATCATAATGTGTGGGTTATCTCGTAAAAACTTTTTCACCTCGATACAATACTTGTTAATTTTCGGCAGCTGAGTATTATGTTTTGTTAAGGTATTTACTAATTTCACCTACAAGTTCCTGACGTAAATTATCCTTCATCTCATCATTTCCCGTAGTTGATTGGACAATGATTTCGGTATTTTTAATTAGAGAAGGTATCATCGAGAACTTGTTGGGCGGGTCAATACTAAACTTCGGTGACAAACTTAACACTAGTTGCACATTTTCTGGAATCTGAACATCTGTATAATTATAAATACAATCTGGTCTATTTGTTATTTCATCTTTCTTGAGTTTTGTTGTTAGGTTCTTTATTTTCTTTCGGTTATCAACCTTAATCTTATTGAATACAATCTCGAATTTTTCATTTACAAAAGCAAGAACATTATTCATCAGGTTTGAAGGGAGTGAGTTAATTAAGTCATTTTCCAATTTCACAATGGTGTTAGTGATATCTCTAACCTTCCATTCCGTGATTCTCATTTCCATACTGAGTAGAGAACGTTTTAAGTTAGTAAAGATGTTCTCCACTTTGTTACCATAGGGATGTTTTTCTGATATTAAATTGGTGATATTCTCCAAACTATGAACGATGTGGTTTGGAAAAACTTGAAGAGATTTACACTGTAGGAGGAAGATTCTCCTATTCTTCATATTTGCAAACTTGTTTCTGTATTTCAACAATTGACTTAGGTTCGCATGAGCTGCATGGCCAAACTGCCTACCGATGTACCTTAGTAAAGCCCGAGAATTCCAATTAATGTTCATTTTCGATAATATGAATTTGAGAGTTCGTGATTACAAAATGGTATACTAAACCTGCGAGTTCGAATAGGGTCATCAATCATCATTCTCAACATTTTCTCAACCAAAGGATAGGAACAGCTAAAAATCTAATATATAGGGCTTTCTCACTAAGTGACCCTTCATTCCACCGAGAAATTCACAACAAGATCACTTCTATATTGAGGCTTAACAACTACCCTGCCAGTTTAATTAAAAGGTTGATCAACCAACACCAGCAATCTCACTCCAAGTCCACGATTACTACGAAGAATAATGAAGAATCCAGTAAAGTTTATTGCAGTTTTCCATACTTAAGAGGTCTCACGGAAAGAATTAAAACCATAGCAAAGAAACATAATTGCACCTTAGCCTGCTATAACAAAAACACACCGAACAACTTGTACACTAAACTTTAAGATCAACTTCCTGTAGAAAAACAATCCAACGTTGTATATAAGATACCGTGTTCAAGTTGCAATAGTTCATATACAGTGCTAGTCAAAAGTCCCCTCCCCCCTCGTATCTTTTGAACGGGTATATTTATAATAATGAAATTTGGAGGGTGGAAATGAACGGATGTTGTTCGGGACATAATGGGTAGAAGTTTTGGAAATTTACCTCAGCCCCCACGGACTTTGGCGGCTCTTATAATTTTCGTATTTCTTAAATTTATCAAGCAAAATCAGCCGAAACCCGAACCAAATTGGTATGACTGAATAGGTATTTTCAATACCTTTCAAACGAGCTGTCACTTGCCATAGGGTCCCATTTAAAATTATTGGTCACAGTGGCCTTGTGACGTCATTTTTGACTATTGCGTCACCTGTTATGACCAGTTGAGAAGCCTACATCCGTTTATTTACACCCTCCAAATTTCATTATTATAAGTATACCCGTTCAAAAGATACGAGGGGGGAGGGGACTTTTGACTAGCACTGTATAGGTCAAACTAAACAGCTCCTCTCTAATAGAATTTAACAACATGTATACAGTTGTAACACACATTCGTCGAGAGATGACGACAATGCAACGGCTTTGGTTCAACATCACGTCAATACCGGTCATAAATTCAATTTCCAGGGTGTCACCATCGAAGATTCTGAAACTAATTACAGAAAACGTACCATCAGTGAAATGATACATATAAAGGCAAATGATACTATTAATAAAAGAACTGATACTCAAAATTTAAGTAGAATATACAACATCCTAATAAATAAATATAAGAATAAGAGGTAAGAATACTGTTGTTGAGCCTCCTGAAAGAATTAAAAATTGTCACTATTTTATGTTATTTATTGACCACCGACTGTACTTGTCCTTCTCTTTGTATGTGTATATTTCATATTTTTGACTCTTTGATTGTGTGAGATGTGTACTTGAGTATAAAGTTGCGCATATTGGATGATATATTGTGATTGTTCACAGTGTGGATATGATAAGTATACAGGGTCTTTCACGAGGAACCCCACCCATATTTATACGGGAAACTACTGAACGTATTCTCATGAAATTCAGCACTTATAAGTATTTCACGATGCTGATGAAATCTAAAATATTTTCAAGGCATGAGCACCTCCGGTTTTTCCGGAAATGACGTCAACTTCCGTTTTTCAAATTAGAACACCATTTTTTTAATGCAGAAATAGATTCCTTAGAAAATTTCAAGTTATTTTGATGTAACATTTTTCAGTTTTGGTTGGAAAATTCTCTCTGAGCGGGAAAATTCGAAAAAAAAAATCGAAAATAGAGCTCCGCTGAAACAAGAATACCTTCGAGGTTTTTGGATGGAAAATTTTCATTTTTGGGATTTTTCAAGATGTAAGATTGATGTATCCACTTTGAAAATCGAAATCGCGATTCATGATACAGGGGGTGAAAAAATCGCTTTCAAAGTTAGGGATGACAAAATCGTGAAAAATCAATTTTTTCAAATTAGAACCCCATTTTTTTATGGCAGATATTGAATCTACGTTGAAAAATAATGTGAGTGTATGCATCACACCCTAGCCCTAAAGTGGATATTTTCTGAGTTATTCACAAAAAACTGTTTTTCGTCTTGAATATTCAGCTATTTCTTTTCCCTTCACGCCAAAAAGATGAAATTTTCAGGAACTGTTACTTAAACCATGTTTTAGATTTTACTACCCTAATATGCAAGAGAAAAAAGTTACAGGTTGTTCCTAAATAGATGGCGAATTTGGATTCGAATTTGTATCGGAAACCTCTTTATTTCAACTAATCGGCCATTCTCTCCAGTGATAAATAAATAATTCCTTATGAACCATATGCAAAAACTAACCATGTTTTACATTCTTTTTTTTTTATGATAGATATCATTAATTAAAGAGAAATTTGGCAGATGTAATTAATGATATCTATCATTAAAAAAAAAGAATGGAAAACATGGTAAGTTTTTGCATATGGTTCATAAGGAATTATTTATTTATCACTGGAGAGAAAACCGATGGCCGATTAGTTGAAATAAAGAGGTTTCCGATACAAATTCGAATCCAAATTCGCCATCTATTTAGGAACAACCTGTAACTTTTTTCTCTTGCATATTAGGATAGTTAAATCTAAAACATGGTTTAAGTACCAGTTCCTGAAAATTTCATCTTTTTGGCGTGAAGGGAAAAGAAATAGCTGAATATTCAAGACGAAAAACAGTTTTTTGTGAATAACTCAGAAAATATCCACTTTAGGGCAAGGGTGTGATGCATACACTCACATTATTTTTTAACGTAGATTCAATATCTGCCATAAAAAAATGGGGTTCTAATTTGAAAAAATTGATTTTTCACGATTTTGGCATCCCTAACTTTGAAAGCGATTTTTTCACCCCCTGTATCATGAATCGCGATTTCGATTTTTAAAGTGGATACATCAATCTTACATCTTGAAAAATCCCAAAAATGAAAATTTTCCATACAAAAACCTCGAAGTTATTCTTGTTTCAGCGGAGCTCTATTTTAGATTTTTTTTTCGAATTTTCCCGCTCAGAGAGAATTTTCAAACCAAAACTGAAAAATGTTACATCAAAATAACTTGAAATTTTCTAAGGAATCTATTTCGGCAATAAAAAAATGGTGTTCTAATTTGAAAAACGGAAGTTGACGTCATTTCCGGAAAAACCGGAGGTGCTCATGCCTTGAAAATATTTTAGATTTCATCAGCATCATGAAATACTTATAAGTGCTGAATTTCATGAAAATACGTTCAGTAGTTTCCCGTATAAATATGGGTGAGGTTCCTCGTGAAAGACCCTGTAGAAAGATGTAACTGTCAATAATCTGTCTTCAGTTGACCTGTGTCAATGTCGTTCAATGTTTCAAAGTTTTTAAATTGCATTCATTGTTTATAGCAAGTTTTGTTGATGATCTAAACGAATTGACGCTTGTATGATTTTAAATTTCAAACAACTAAAATGAATTAGGTATTTATATGTTTATGTACGTTAATCTATATATATAAAAGAAAGATGTTGGTTACACCATTTATAACTCGAGATCGGATGGAGTGTTTGTTATGAAACTTCATATATGGATTCGTCTACGGTCTGGTTATTATAAAATGCAATAAAACTTAGAAAAAATCGATGAAAATTTCACTTATACAGGAAATGCTTTTCCTCCTTTTGAGCGAGGCCACTAGGTGTCGCTACAGTTACAGTTACGCTACCGCTTATTCCTAGATACTTGATTTCATATTCTCTCAGTTAGATGGGGTGTACAGTGACTATATTACCACTATAGTCACTGTAATAGTGTGTAATTTGAGTTGCCTACAACTTTGCGCCGTTGGCCAACACCAAAAAGTCTTAGCGTAGGAGTACAGATGGCGCTATTCTCACAGTAATGACTGATTATTAGTTATTTTTAAAGTTTTATTTATTCAAAATAACGTAATCGTGAAGTAGGATGTCTAGAATAATGGTGTAGGCACTGATTAGATTTTGTAGTGACCAAATTGATTATATTAGCAATGTTTCGTTCTTTCCACTTCAGGTGGCGCTATTCACAAATTATGACTGATTTTTATCAGTTATTTCAAATACTTGAATTTATTCTGGCGAACGTGGCGTATTAATGGTAGATAATTTTGTCAAGCAATAATGTGTGTTTATATTCCTGACATTCTGATGTATATTAGTTATTAGGAAAAGTAGAAATCTTTCATTATAAAAAGATGCCATTCTGCTGTCATGTCATAATTGACTTTAGCAAATCAGCTGTTGATACATCCATCAAATTGAAAACGGAAAATACACTGAAATGATATTGCGGCGCCGCCACGTTGCCAATATTTTCGATTTGGCCGAACGTCATTCCATTCAAAAATTGACGGGTGCCTACACCATTATTCTAGACATCTTATCATGAAGGTACTATATTTGACATCAGCACCATTAGATGGCGCTGAATTTGTTGAGGCTTTCGCGACCATCAATTCATGTCATCTGTTTTTTTTTCGAGAATTTCGGTCGTCGTTGATTGAAATGGTCGAATAAAGAACATATGACATGAATTACTGTGTAATTTGCATAGGACTTATAGAATCATGAAGTTCTATTAACAGATCCAGAAGCGCGTGAATATCACAGTGAATTTTTATCGAAATGTCAAGTATATACGATTTTTGCGATCAGTTTCGATCGTGATATGTCCATTCTCATCTTTTCTCATAATTTTTAAAATGTTTTTGAATTTCTGTTTGGGTAATAAATATATTTGCGGAAATCACTAAATCCAAAATTGGTATAATTGGTAATTGACATATTATTTTTATGTATCTGTTTTGTGTGACAGCTCATATCCATCGAAACATTTGACAGTTCAAAAATCAGAGAACCAAGCTGTTGATCTCCGATCACCGGTGATTACGATTTGTGAAATCCACCGTAAGTATCATTTAGGCGGAACAAAGTTCGCCGGGCCAGCTAGTATGATATAATTTTAACATCTGCTGCTTTTTAGTCATAATTAAGGACAACCCCATTGTTTTGAATGTAATCAAACAATAAATGTCCGAAACGTCGACAGAATTCAACTGGATTTAATTCCCTTTTATTTATATTAGTCCAATATAGCCACGAACTCTCAAATTCATATTATCGAAAATGGACATGAATAATCCCATTAATGAAAGAATAACACTATTTGATATTCAGGGTTTTGAAATATAATAGAAACTGGCAACGTTTCGGGCAGTACCTTTTTTCTAGCCTGTAAAAAACAATATACACAATGTAAAAACAATAAGAACAAACAACCAATTTGTGAGTATTATAAAATTCTAAAACACTTTGTTGGATAGAGATCTAATTCTTTTATTACCTTCGAAAAAATTTTTATTTTATATGAAGATAGGTTTAACGTCTGTAAATAATAATTGAGGAAAGAATAACGGCATGCAGACAATTGAATATTTTTGAAATTCCGGAAAAAGTCACACAACGTGCAGGAATCGAACCTGCGTCTCCCTACTTTCCGGGCGGGGGCCTTGACCACTGGGCTAACGATGCATATGATACTTTTTCCGGAATTCAATATCCTGAGGTTCACCTCATATGTTAGTGAGAGGGGGGTTCCTAGGTGGGGAGCAATGATTCACCATCATTAGTCAGGGGATTCCACTTATCCTTCACTCCACGTCATCGAATTTTTCGATTTCAGTTATTAGATCGGATTTCGGATTCCGACCAATGATGTTATTTAATAAGCCGAGAATAATACATGAAGATAGGTTTAACGTCTGTAATTAATAATTAAGGAAAGAATAACGGCATGCAGACAATTGAATATTTTTGAAATTCCGGAAAAAGTCACACACCGTGCAGGAATCGAACCGGGCAGGGCCTTGACCACTGGGCTAACGATGCATATGATACTTTTTCCGGAATTCAATATCCTGAGGTTCACCTCATATGAGGCTATATAGTTGTTTAATTTGAATGTGTGGTTTGTGCGCAATTTTCACGTTGCTCTAGGGTTTTAAGATGTTTTCTATTTTTTCTGATAGAGAAGGTACGTATGGTATTGGTATGAATGTGATTGGTTCTTCTTTTTTATTTGTTGAATTTTCGGTGTTGTATAATTTGTGTGTGCGTTGTTTTATTATCTTCTTTATTTGTGGTAGAGGATAGTTATTTTTTATTAAAAGTGAGGTAATGTCATGTATGATGGTGGGTCTGTATATAGGTGAAGTTAGTTTTAGCCCTCTGTCAATATACCCGATCATAATCACTTTTTTCTGTTTATAGATATGTGCTGAGTTGTAATCTATTATTCTGCCCGTGCATATTTCTTTTCTATAAAGTTTTGTTTGTACTGAGTTGTTCATTCTTAAAAGTGTCATGTCTAAAAAATTTATTGCGTTGTTCATTTCTGTTTCTAGTGTGAACTGAATTTTATGGTGAAAACTATTTAAATCATTAATTATTCTTTGTATCTCATTTTCTGATGTTATTATTAAACAATCATCCACATATCTTTTGAAAAGTGTAATGTTATAGTTCTTTCCGGACAAAACTTCTTCCTCTAAATATTCCATCACCAATTGAGCAACCGTACTCGAAATAGGACTACCCATCGAAACTCCATCTATTTGTTGAAATAAATTTTCCTCAAACTTGAAATAACACGTTCCTAACGTTAATTGTACTGCTTCAATGAATTCGCTTTCAGGAATCGATGTATACGGTTCTATTAAACTCCACTTTTCATGTAAAATTTGTGGTACCAGAACTGTTGGTATGTTTGTGTACAATGAAACGACATCTAAGGAAAATAATCTATGATTGTGAGGTATGCGCAATTTGTCTAATTCTTTTTTTAATTCAAATGAGTTCTTTGTGTAATATGGATTCTTGTTAATGATGTTAGAAAGTATTCTTGATAAATATTTTGATAGGTTGTAGAATGGCGATTGTGAGTGGGATACTATTGGTCTCATTGGTATGTTTGGTTTGTGAATTTTGGGAAGCCCGTAAATTTTAGGAGGCATGCTGTTGTGAATAGATAAGGACTTTGCTGTTTGTGGTGATATGTAGTCCGAATTTTCCCATTTTTTCAAAATTGCATTATTATGTTTTTGTAATGAGGACGTTAAATCTTTTTTAATTGCTTTATAAGTTTTGGTGTCAGCAAGAAGTTGTTTCATTTTCTGTGTGTATTCATCTTTTTCCATTATTATTGTTGCATTACCTTTGTCTGCTTTTGTGACTATAATTTGTGGGTTTTCCTTAAGAAATTTCTTTGTTTTATAGTAATTTGAGATGCATTTCTGTTGTTCTGGCTTCAGCTTTGAATTTTTCATTTTGTTAGAGTGTTGTTGAAGTGTACTCGTTAATTTTGTTCTGATTGTATTTTGGTTTTCCTAGGAAAGTTTAGTTATGTTACTTTCGATGTTAGCGATTATTTGATTCATTGGTACTTGGTACCGAAAATTCAACAAATAAAAAAGAAGAACCATTCACATTCATACCAATACCAATATCAGAAAAAATAGAAAACATCTTAAAACCCTACAGCAACGTGAAAATTGCGCACAAACCACACATTCAAATTAAACAACTATATAGCAAATTAAAATCACCAACACCATTAACAGAAACATCTCATGTGGTATATAAGATCAATTGACCATATTCATCAGCTATCGGTTGCAGCTTTTTGAGCATCTTTGGGTTGGTACCAATGTGTTATCAATGTCATTGTTTAATGTCAAACGTCATTACTCATTATTTATATTTACAATTTTTGAACGTGCTATTTATTTTGAAATTTTGGAAGAGAACAGACATGGAGAAATTCGTCCCAAAAAAACACATTCCCATTATTTTCAGGTATCCGTGGGTGGATAGCTCCAAGGATCTTTTCATAGAGGAAATTGATTTCGATAAGAACCTATGGGTAGACCAGAGTTTATGCATAATTACTCCGTACTACCTTTTGATTATGTACCTGTTAATATATATGTATGATGGAAGTATCTGTGGTTTTTTATAAATACTCAATACTGAACTAGTGTTCTGGAAGGAAGTCTGTTAGTTTACTTTGGACAGAGTTTTTTCTATATGACTTCTGTCAGGTAATTCTTTCCTTGCGGCAATGTTGTTATCGACACTTGAAATCATCCAAATAGTGTTGTTTGCTGCTGCATCACAAACCTTCGTGACAGTGGATCTCCACAAAAACTTGCTTGTAATAGACTTTTTCAGTCCACTACAGGCGAGGTTTCATCAAAAACGAGTCCATCTTGTCTGAGGATTTTACATTGTTTTAATTCGGGACTTGGAAATTGGTTCATTACATGGGAGTTTCCATTATATGCGAGTTCATTATAAGTGGACTGCATATCAACATCATCTGCACATTCATAGGGAAGGGACATTTAGAAATGAAAACAATTATTGAAATTAAATACTTTTATATTACTTATATACTTCTTCGATCTAGAAGGGGTGCTTTAGAGAAATTGGGAATCAAACTACAAACTGTCCATATATTATTCAGTTGGTCCATGGTACTGATGGGAATTGTAGATTGCAGCATATTGAAAATTTTCACTTCACCAAGTTTCCTCTCGACATGAATTCTGAGAACTACAAAAATTAAGATATAAAAAAGTTGAGTGGCAGGAACGTATTAAAATGTATATACTATTTTTCTAGTTGGGCATATACTCACTAGCAATGTCTTTGGTTACTTGTTCTTCCAACTCATTAAGTTGATTATTATTTTTGAGAACAAATGGTGGTATATTGAGATCACAGTCCACCTGCCGAAGTTCATCAACAATGGTGAAACGTCTGTTTGCCATCACAGAATCACCAGGTTCCAGTTTTTGAATAAGGCCACTTTTCAAAACTAAGTCCTTGTCACTGATTCTACCTGGATATATTTCAGACACAAATGACACAAAACCATTGGGACATATGGCAATTAATCCTTTTCCAGTATTTGTGGGTTTATAATGTGAATATGTCTGGCTTTGATTATTGTAATCAGATGGTTTTTGGATTCTTCTTTCTGTGGCATCTAATATAATTCGTGTACTCGGATAAAGAATGTAACCATTTTGTAGCAAGTGTTTTATCCTTTGGAAACCTATGGAATTTTAATTTGGAATCTTTGGCCGAGCTAGGGCTTTGTCAGTGCTCCACACAACATTTCCAGCCACTTCCAACAATATTGGGGTTGCTGAAATACAGATCATGAACCCAATTGCGGATTACTGTACTCCTTGACATGCTGAATGTACTCAAAATATACCTACACCTTTTTAGAATTCATTTTTACCAAAAATTCAAAATAAATAGCACGTTCAAAACTTCAAAAATTGTAAATATAAATAATGAGTAATGACGTTTGACATTAAACAATGACATTGATAACACATTGGTACCAACCCAAAGATGCTCAAAAAGCTGCAACCGATAGCTGATGAATATGGTCAATTGCAATAATAGACCTTTCCAGAATACGTAGAACAAAGATGAAAGATGTTAACTAAACCAGAATGAGTGAGAAACAGGTATATTTCATGCTCAACTTGTGGGCAGCATTAAAAGATGCGCAAACCTTAGTGCGAGAGAGAAAAGAAAGAGAGAGAGGGAAGCAATGAAATGAGATCCTACTGGTTTTATCGTACCTTGACCGTCAATTAGTAACAAAACATTGTTGAGGCATACTAAAATTTAGATTTTCGATAAACAATACAACAAATAACATCCACATCCAAAAAGTCGGCTGCGTAAAATAATAATATCAATTGTCAAATGTCAACGATTTCAGGAGGGAAATTTTGACGACCAATGATAATCATTCTTAGCCCACAAGTGACGCGCGCAACTTTCACCTTCACAGGTAATTCTGGAAAGGTCTATTGCGAGGGTGTATACATAGGACAGACGGAACAAAAACTGAAAGACAGACTGAAAGGACATAAGTAGTCCAAAACACAGACAGCACTTTACAAGCACAAAACCGAGAATGGACATACATTCAATTATGACGAGACTGTAGTGTTAGACCGAGAAAAAAATAAGTAATCTAGAGAATTTCTCGAAATGATTCACTGTAACGTGATTATTTTGCTCCCTGAATTAGATTCAGCATTTTCGCTGGATAGTTTACACCCTTTGCGGCGTTGCCGGTTGATTCATGGCTTGCGGTGGAGACGGCTGTGGTATTGTGTGCGGTCATAGAAGTAGGAAGGAATTGTTTGACGATTGGCTGCTCTGTGAAAGCGAGGTAACCTCTTTTTGGGAGAATTTTCGGAAAAATTGTGGAAGAGAAAAAGCTGAATTGAATGTAAATTATTGGTCTGGAAGTTTTATCTGGAATCATCCTCGTTGTAGGCGATTATAATTTCAATTTGGTTAATTCCCTGGATAATATAGAGAATATTGGTTTTAATCCAAGGGTACGTTTGTTATAACGGATTATTATATTCTTCCATGAGCCCGGAATCTCTGTAGAGGTATGATATGAACTTGTATATGAGGCCATTGTCTAACAGTCTTTTTTATTAGGAGTTGTATACGAATATTTGTTGTTGGAGAATTGTTGGAGATATAGAATTTGGAAAGGAGATCATTTTTCCCCTCGACCAATATCATAAGAGGTATGAACTTTCTTTGAATTTTGTGAACAATGCCTTATGGTGTTTTATTAGGGTCCAAGTGTCGGCCATCTAGACATCCAAGTGTCGGCCATCTAGACATCCAAGTGTTGGGCATACAAGTGACTGCCATCCAAGTATCGGATATACAAGTATCTGGCATCCTAGTATCGGATATACAAGTATCTGGCATCCACGTACCACCCATCCAAGTATCGGATATACAAGTATCTGGCATCCTAGTATCGGATACACAAGTATCTGGCATCCACGTACCACCCATCCAAGTATCAGTCATCCAAGTATCTGGCATCCAAGTGCCTGGCATATGAGTGCTTAGCATCCACGTTATAAGTACTATCGACGTCTCTACTTCAGGACATTTAGTGGTTGAGGTAACGGGTGCTTTGCACTGGCTTTAGTTTATAATATAATATTGTACAAAGTGAATAACTGATAGCAGGGGAGACCTTTCAATCATCGCTGGCTCCTTTCATTTGTGTTTAACTTTTATCAGACTCATAATTGAGTTTATTATAGTGGCAGATTGCCTAATTTACATTTTTACCTTTGTACCAGTTCATTTGATACTGGACTGCGATTTTTCGATACTGTTCATAATTACTTTAGGCGTAAGTGTAAACATTTGTGAACTGAGGTGGATACTAACTGGCCAGTTATTACAACCACGGTACTTGAACTCCTTTTCCAATTTATAACTTGATTTAGTGATATTTAATCAAGTTCAGCAATTTTGTGGAGTTTTGTTTCGCTGAATATACCTATCAACTACTGCAAATCTAATTTTACTTTTTCACTAATATTGTTCAATTAGTTTAATTTTAAATAAAGGGGTTGACATTGAGTATCCGTTGTCTTATTCCTATTCTGGTAGGGGAGTACGCAATTTTGTGGACAGGCAAATTAAACTAATTGAACAATATTAATGAAAAAGTAAAATTAGGTTTGCAGTAGTTGATAGGTATATTCAGCGAAACAAAACTCCACAAAATTGCTGAACTTGATTAAATATCACTAAATCAAGTTATAAATTGAAAAAGGAGTTCAAGTACCGTGGTTGTAATAACTGGCCAGTTAGTATCCACCTCAGTTCACAAATGTTTACACTTACGCCTATAGTAATTCTGAACAGTATCGAAAAATCGCAGTCCAGCATCAAATGAACTGGTACAAAGGTAAAAAAATGTAAATTAGGCAATCTGCCACCACAATAAACTCAATTATGAGTCTGACAAAAGTCAAACACAAATGAAAGGAGCCAGCGGTGATTGAAAGGTCCCCCCTGCCATCAGCCATTCACCCTGTACAATGATATATTATAAACCGAAAGCCAGTGCAAAGCACCCGTCACCTCAACCACCAAATGTCCCGAAGTAGAGACGTCGACAGCACCTATAACGTGGATGCTAAGCACTCATATGCCAGGCACTTGGATGCCAGATACTTGGATGACTGATACTTGGATCTGTGGTACGTGGATGCCAGATACTTGTGTATCCGATACTAGGATGCCAGATACTTGTATATCCGATACTAGGATGCCAGATACTTGTATATCCGATACCAGGATGGATGGTACGTGGATGCCAGATACTTGTATATCCGATACTAGGATGCCAGATACTTGTATATCCGATACTTGGATGGCAGTCACTAGTATGCCCAACACTTGGATGTCTAGATGGCCGACACTTGGATGTCTAGATGGCCGACACTTGGACCCTAATAAAACACCATAAGGCATTGTTCACAAAATTCAAACAAAGTTCATACCTCTTATGATATTGGTCGAGGGGAAAAATGATCTCCTTTCCAAATTCTATATCTCCAACAATTCTCCAACAACAAATATTCGTATACAACTCCTAATAAAAAAGACTGTTAGACAATGGCCTCATATACAAGTTCATATCATACCTCTACAGAGATTCCGGGCTCATGGAAGAATATAATAATCCGTTATAACAAACGTACCCTTGGATTTAAACCAATATTCTCTATATTATCCAGGGAATTAACCAAATTGAAATTATAATCGCCTACAACGGGGATGTTCCAGATAAAACTTCCAGACCAATAATTTACATTCAATTCAGCTTTTTCTCTTCCACAATTTTTCCGAAAATTCTCCCAAAAAGAGGTTACCTCGCTTTCACAGAGCAGCCAATCGTCAAACAATTCCTTCCTACTTCTATGACCGCACACAATACCACAGCCGTCTCCACCGCAAGCCATGAATCAACCGGCAACGCCGCAAAGGGTGTAAACTATCCAGCGAAAATGCTGAATCTAATTCAGGGAGCAAAATAATCACGTTACAATTCCCCCCCTACTTTAAAAAAAAAATTTACCAGAAGGGTCAAATTTTTCTCTTTCCCTCTCCCTTTCCTCTCCAAGCACAGACCACACAATCTCCTATCCACTCAAAATCCGAAGAGAAAAAAAAACATTTGGGGCGGCTAGCTGTTCGCACACCCGTCGAGCATTGCGAAAGGCAATAGTGCTTGGCCAATCCTCGTTTACTCGACAACATCATAAAAATTAGAGAGAAGAAAGAAGCGAAGGCAAGAGAAGAAAGAAAAGAAAAGATAGCAATGCACCGTCGCTCGATTGACTCTCAACCACCTACCAAACCTCAAATAGAAAGTAAAAGGGCTACCGATTACTGAAGGCCACTTCCACCGAAGTGGAAGAGGAGCGAGGACCAGACCCTTAGGAACAAAATCATCGCTCAACCGGAGCCCGAAACATGCCCGATGACTCTACAATAAAACAAACCGTCTCAACTAAAGAAAAAAAAAACATAACGTTAATGTATAACGTTCCTGCATTAAAAAATTTTCTTGTTGGCAAAACAAAAAAAAGTGAATCACCTTGCGTCCGAGACGAGGACAACAAGATGCAGGCATGGAAACTTATAGTTAAGAGTCCAAAGTTTCAAAAGGACCCCATCATCCGACCACGTCCAGGACGATGTCAACTTCGATATAAACAAAACGTCAAAATCGGTATAAACAAACGACTAAAACTCCAGTCAAATCACCAACGACTACGGTACCAAAAACGTCAAATCCGAGAAACTAAACAGTCGAATGTCACACTTAAAATAACTCCCAAAGTCCAAACTAACCAAAATCGGAACAGAATTGTAAAATACAGCATGTTGCTGTCGTGGACCTGACGATAACAAAAGATGTTCAAGTATGTCAACCACTGGATAGGGGTAGTGACCACCCTAGTACATTTATGCTCTCGGCAAGGGTCAGCTATCCTCTAACCCACAACCACAACAAAGGTCTCACCCAAGTCAATCCGCCGAGTGTTCAGATTCATCCGGTGGATGAGCCTTCAGGTCCTTTACATGCCAAACACCCCGATATTTACTGTCCTCACCCTGTAATTCATATGTCCAAGGGGATACCCGCTTAGAAACCAAGAAAGGTCCAAATATTTAGGGGCCAGCTTAGCTGTAAAATATTTAGCTGCGTCCGAAAGTACCTGATTCCTTCTCCATACCAATTGATTAAGTGTGTATTGGACGTCTCGACGTCGAAGATTGTAAGATCGACTATTGGCCTCGTATGCTCTCGCTAGCTTAATCTTGACATCAGCGTGCATCTTCGCGAAGGCCTGTTCCCGGTCTTTAGTCAAGGCAGATCTGTCGAAATTAATTTGATCAGGGCAGGTGTTTTCACCCTTTAACGAAACTTCCCTCCCAAAAACAATAAAATTTGGGGAGTGACCGGTTACTTCATGTTTTGAGGAACGAATAGCTAACCCAACCTGGTTCAAGTGTTTATCCCAACCTCTCTGATCTTCTGAGAGATATGACCTCAACATGGTTTTGAAAACCCTATTAATTCTCTCGACCGGATTGGTCTGGGGATGATATAGGGCGGTATATTGAATATCAACATTATTAAATTTTAAGAATTTAACAAATTCCTTAGAGCGAAATTGAACACCATTATCCACAATGATAGAATTAGGACATCCAAAAACCGGAAAAACATGTGCATCCAAAACCTTTATAATAGCCGAGGCCGTGGCGGTACGTAGAGGAAAAAGCAGAGGAAACTCGCTGAAACAATCAGCGGCAACAAAAATATATTGGTTCCCTGAGCGAGACCGGGGCAAAGGACCAACCAAATCAGCAGACATGAGCTCGAAGGGTCGAGAAATTGAGACCTGTTTGGATAGCATGAAACCAGGAGGTTTTCTTTGCTCAGGTTTGATGGCATGACAGGTGGTACATCGACGGATGAATGAGGCTACGTCGTATCTCATTTTGGGCCAATAATAACGCTCTGCCAACTTATTATAGGTCTTATACACACCGACGTGGAGAAGAGATTCATGGACGCTCCTTATCAGAGCTCTTCGTTGGGGGCGGGGGACAACTTCTCTCCAATAATCGGAAGGAGATGCCAATTCGGGAATACGCGGAGTCACATTCTTGAAAAGCTTTCCCTGATCAATCTGCCATGAAGGAAAGCGATGCGGGGCCTCAGTCACCCTATTCAACAGTTTCCCATACCAATGATCCGAAGAGTCATACTGCGAAGAGCGAATGGTGTCAATGATGGGTACAGCCCTAGACAAAGCATCAGGCACTACATTCTCTCGTCCTTTACGATGAATAATCGTAAAATCGTACTGCTGGAGTCTGATGGCCCAACGGGCGAGTCGTCCAGAAGGAGTCTTCAAGCGATCTAACCAAATTAAACTGGCGTGATCAGTGATAACCGAAAAATGCGAACCCTCGATATAAGGTCGCAGCTTCTCTATAGCCCACAGGACAGCCAGACATTCACGTTCTGTGGTAGTATAATTGCGCTCTAACCGGGTCAAAGACCTGGAAAGATAGCATATCACCTTTTCTCCATCCTCTAGTTGCTGAGTCAGAACAGCACCAACCCCATAACCAGAAGCATCACACTGGATAATGAACGGCCTCGAAAAATCAGGACAAGACAAAACAGGGGCACTAATCAAATATTCCTTCAATTTGATCAAGGCCTCATCACATTGGGGACTCCATTGAAAAGACCGGTTCTTCTTGAGCAGTTCTGTCAATGGAGCAGTCAAATCCGCAAAATTTGGTACGAATCTTCGGTACCATGAAGCTAATCCCAGCACACGCCGAACCTCCGAGACACAAGAGGGGACCGGTATGTTCACAATGGCCTGAACCTTCGCTGGATCCATTCTCAAACCTTTTGAATCCTCCACATAACCCAGATATAGAAGTTCAGGTCGACAAAAATGGCATTTCTTTTTAGAAACCGTTAAATTAGCGGCCTTAAGGCGTTTAAAGACCTCCTCTAATACCTCTACATGTTTCTCAAAGTTATCAGTGATGATAATGATATCGTCCAAATAGACGAACACATACGGCTCCAAATCAGGACCAAGAACTCTGTCAACCAAACGTTGAAAGGTGGCGGGACTATTTGACAATCCCATAGGCAAGCGGCAGAATTCGAACAGACCTCGATTGGGCACTGTAAAGGCGGTAAGAGGTCGAGAGGACTCTTCCAAAGGCACTTGGAAATATGCCGACTTGATGTCCATTGACGACAAAAATTTTGCATTGCGAAGGCGGTCCAAGGTCGAAGAAATATACGGGATGGGATACGCATCCTTTTCCGTGACCGCATTTAGCTTCCGGTAATCGACGCAAAACCGGTACGAACCGTCCTCCTTCTTCACCAGAAGAATAGGGGAAGACCAGGGGCTGGTCGATGGTGCGACAATACCTTGCTCGAGCAACTTATCTAGCTCGGCATTAATGTGACCCTGCATCACAGGACTTACAGAGAATATCTTTGCTTGATTGGACTGCAGGATGTTTTTATTTCATGTTCAACCAAGCTTGTACACCCCAACTCGTCACCCATGTTCTCAAAAGCCTCCCGCACAACTCTATCCAAAACCCCAGACTGCGCAGATGTCAGATGTTCCTCTGACGCAATCGCATCCACAGAGAGACCAGCATCGCGCTGAAAGACCCATGTTCCACCCCGAAGATTAGGAACAATCCCAAACTTCCTCCAGAAATCGATGCCCAGAATCAAGGTATGCGGCAAATCCGGAACTATCAATGCTGAAATTACCTTAACATTATTCTCAAGTTTCATCGGTAGATCCACCGGACCAATGCTTGAACACCTCTGTCCATTAGCCACCCTACAGGAAACGACATCATTAAAATTAGGGTTAATATTCAAATTCTTCAACATCCTCCAACCAGGACCTCCTATAATCGTGCTCGAAGCACCCGAATCCAGTAAACCCAATAAATTTACGTCCAAAACAGACACAGACAAATACGGCCGTTCGTCACCTTGCGCATGCGCAACCACATAATCCAGAATAATTTTCTGTTCCAACGGCAAACGATACTTGGCAGACTGGTTGGGAAAGACACCCATACTGCCATTAGAGGCTTTCCCTATTAGTTTTCCATAAGTTGGAAAATAACATAAAATAAAATTTTTTTCGAAGGTAATAAAAGAATTAGATCTCTATCCAACAAAGTGTTTTAGAATTTTATAATACTCACAAATTGGTTGTTTGTTCTTACTGTTTTTACATTGTGTATATTGTTTTTTACAGGCTAGAAAAAGGGTACTGCCCGAAACGTTGCCAGTTTCTATTATATTTTGAAATATAAAAAACCCTGAATATCAAATAGTGTTATTCTTTCATGAATCACACAGGGTAAATACTTATCATTCGATAAATTACACCAAGATTGAAAGTATGGTAGGTGATGAAGAAATCGCGGACAGGAACAAAATTAGAACAACAAAGTACAACATAGAACACATTAACATTATAAAAGAATTTTGGAGAAATCTCGACAGGCCCCAAGATTCATCCATTTTACAACTAATGCTTACGACAACAAAATTAAATATCAAAATGGTGAACATGAAGTCGAGAAGAATATTTTTGTTAAAATGTAAGGATAGAGATCTCATTCCAAACTTCTTGAAAGTTAAAAAAACACATATTGAGATTAAAAGTAAGTACTTAAATGAAAAATATCAAAGGTTACACATGAAATATCTCAAACAAATTCTCAAATTAATAATAACAGACACAACAAAAACTATCAACAACCTACAGAGATCTTTTTCGCAAACTCTAAACACACTCCAGACATACATATCAGACGAAGAATTTTCAATGTTTGACAAATTACAAGAATCATTAATGAATACGAATATACAACACAACACAGTGAGACATAATAATAAACTCAACATACTAAACCTAAGACAACATCCTATCCAACAGAATACACTACAAAACACGATTAAAAATCTCTCCAACACTACAATACCACCTGACATTCAAAACATACTGTCTCTCGATCCTAAGTTTGCTGTAAACACTAACAATGTGAAAGAAGTACCAATGAATCAAATAATCGCTAACATCGAAAGTAACATAACTAAACTTTCCCAGGAAAACCAAAATACAATCAGAACAAAATTAACGAGTACACTTCAACAACACTCTAACAAAATGAAAAATTCGAAGCTGAAGCCAGAACAACAGAAATGCATCTCAAATTACTATAAAACAAAGAAATTTCTTAAGGAAAACCCACAAATTATAGTCACAAAAGCAGACAAAGGTAATGCAACAATAATAATGGAAAAAGATGAATACACACAGAAAATGAAACAACTTCTTGCTGACACCAAAACTTATAAAGCAATGAAAAAAGATTTAACGTCCCCATTACAAAATCATAATAATGCAATTTTGAAAAAATGGGAAAATTCGGGCTACATATCACCCCAAACAGCAAAGTCCTTATCTATTCACAACAGCATGCCTCCTAAAATTTACGGGCTTCCCAAAATTCACAAACCAAACATACCAATGAGACCAATAGTATCCCACTCACAATCGCCATTCTACAACCTATCAAAATATTTATCAAGAATACTTTCTAACATCATTAACAAGAATCCATATTACACAAAGAACTCATTTGAATTAAAAAAAGAATTAGACAAATTGCACATACCTCACAATCATAGATTATTTTCCTTAGATGTCGTTTCATTGTACACAAACATACCAACAGTTCTGGTACCACAAATTTTACATGAAAAGTGGAACATTATTTGGGCTGTTTCCATTATCTATGCGGTTTGTTGTTTCCGACGTTTCGGCAAGCATTCGCCTGCCGTCTTCAGGGTGTGGGTCCTGAGAAGGACCGGTTTTTGCCAAACTTGATCTGTCTGGACTTGTACGCACCATACTTTTTCGATTATTGAATTACAGTGTTGGGATTCGAACGCGGGTTATAAGGTTGCAATTTCGAAATTCCAGTCACTCTAACCACTAGTCTACCGGAGCAGGTAATTATTATACTATATTAGTATATACTATACTAGTATAATAATTACCTGCTCCGGTAGACTAGTGGTTAGAGTGACTGGAATAGTATGATAATTACCTGCTCCGGTAGACTAGTGGTTAGAGTGACTGGACTAGTATAATAATTACCTGCTCCGGTAGACTAGTGGTTAGAGTGACTGGAATTTCGAAATTGCAACCTTATAACCCGCGTTCGAATCCCAACACTGTAATTCAATAATCGAAAAAGTATGGTGCGTACAAGTCCAGACAGATCAAGTTTGGCAAAAACCGGTCCTTCTCAGGACCCACACCCTGAAGACGGCAGGCGAATGCTTGCCGAAACGTCGGAAACAACAAACCGCATAGATAATGGAAACAGCCCAAATAATGTTTCAACAAATATCCCATTATCAAGAATATCTCGATCACAAAATGAAAAGTGGAGTTTAATAGAACCGTATAAGTACATCGATTCCTGAAAGCGAATTCATTGAAGCAGTACAATTAACGTTAGGAACGTGTTATTTCAAGTTTGAGGAAAATTTCTTTCAACAAATAGATGGAGTTTCCATGGGTAGTCCTATTTCGAGTACGGTTGCTCAATTGGTGATGGAATATTTAGAGGAAAAAGTTTTGTCTGGAAAGAACTATAACATTACACTTTTCAAAAGATATGTGAATGATTGTTCAATAATAACATCAGAAAATGAGATACAAAGAATAATTAATGATTTAAATAGTTTTCACCATAAAATTCAGTTCACACTAGAAACAGAAATGAACAACGCAATAAATTTTTTAGACATGACACTTTTAAGAATGAACAACTCAGTACAAACAAAACTTTATAGAAAAGAAACATGCACGGACAGAATAATAGATTACAACTCAGCACATATTTATAAACAGAAAAAAGCGATTATGATTGGGTACATTGACAGAGCGCTAAAACTAACTTCACCTATATACAGACCCACCATCATACATGACATTACCTCACTTTTAATAAAAAATAACTATCCTCTACCACAAATAAAGAAGTTAATAAAACAACGCACACACAAATTATACAACACCGAAAATTCAACAAATAAAAAAGAAGAACCAATCACATTCATACCAATACCATACGTACCTTCTCTATCAGAAAAAATAGAAAACATCTTAAAACCCTACAGCAACGTGAAAATTGCGCACAAACCACACATTCAAATTAAACAACTTTATAGCAAATTAAAATCACCAACACCATTAACAGAAACATCTCATGTGGTATACAAGATCAATTGCAATAATTGCGAGGGTGTATACATAGGACAGACGGAACAAAAACTGAAAGACAGACTGAAAGGACATAAGTACTCCAAAACACAGACAGCAATTTACAAGCACAAAACCGAGAATGGACATACATTCAATTATGACGAAACTGTAGTGTTAGACCGAGAAAAAAATAAGAAATCTAGAGAATTTCTCGAAATGATTCACATAAAACAAAATGAAAAATCCATTAATGACAGATCAGACATTAGATACCTTCACAACATCTACTCCACTGTTTTGAACAGCCTCAAATAAACCGACCAACGAAAACAAACAAGAAGAAGATATCATTATTGACGTGACAACTCCAAAATCATTCAAAATCATAACCCCAATGACATTCAACAAATAAGTTGGAAAATAACATAAAATAAAAATTTTTTCGAAGGTAATAAAAGAATTAGATCTCTATCCAACAAAGTGTTTTAGAATTTTTTAATACTCACAAATTGGTTGTTTGTTCTTATTGTTTTTACATTGTGTATATTGTTTTCTACAGGCTAGAAAAAGGGTACTGCCCGAAACGTTGCCAGTTTCTAATATATTTTGAAATATTAAATCCCTGAATATCAAATAGTGTTATTCTTTCATAAATCACACAGGGTAAATACTTATCATTCGATAAATCCCATTAATTGTATCTTATAAACTACTGAGGATAATAGTTCTTTTTTTATGTGGCTTCTTTCAGTTTTGTGAAAAATTTTTTGGTGGTGAGGATGTTATAAAAGGCACAAACGCAGTTCAATTCTCTCAAAATCTTCTGTATCCTGTAAGATAACCCTTCAATAAAAGGAAATCTATGGTATGTTTGTAGAACATCAGAGGCAGGTTGTGATACTATTGTTATCTCTTCCCTTTTGTTTTTCATTTTGTTAATACCTAGGTATACCTAGGATAATTGTTCTGTTTTAGGATATTTCTAGCAATTTGTAAATAACAATAGTATCACAACCTGCCTCTGATGTTGTACAAACATACCATAGATTTCCTTTTATTGAAGGGTTATCTTACAGGAAATAGAAGATTTTGAAAGAGTTGAACTGCGTTTGTGCCTTTTATAACATCCTCACCACCAAAAAATTTTTCACAAAACTGAAAGAACCCACAAAAAAAGAACTATTATCCTCAGTAGTTTATAAGATACCTTGCACAAATTGTAACAGTAGCTACATAGGACAGACAAAACAATATTCAAGAGATAGAATTAGACAACACAGATATGACATTAAAAACATCAACAATAAAGAAAAGACTGCTCTAACATATCATACCTTCAAAGAGGGACACAACTTCAACTTCGAAGAGGTTAGTGTACTAGATACAGAGTCCAATGGTTACAAAAGGAATATTAGCGAGATGATTTTCATCAGAAGAAACGACACGGTGAATTTTAGAGAGGACGTCGAAAATCTGAGCTATTTTTATGATATAGTTCACTGAGACCATGTTTTCGGGAAAGGATAAGAATTGATGGTTTTACAAATTTGACATGAATTTGACATGTCTGTTTTCCGTCTTAATTAATTTCATAAAAAATTATGTACGTCGTTGTTGGTTGCTAGAAAGCTTTCGAATTTTAGAGTATTATGAATTGTAGATCTTAAGCCGGCCATAGACATTGTTATTTTTCATCCGTTTTCCTCGCCACGATTCGAACCGCCGAGTCATATCGCAGAACTGTTTTGCCCACACACTTCAGTAAATTCTACCAGTTATTTTGCTATCGATCGCGAATTAGCACGTCATGAAGAGGAAACATCTCTCAGCAGTGGCGGCCGCGGTTTCGGTGCTGAATAAAAAAGAAATAAAGAAACAGTCAATATGGGATTTGTACTACGCTAATGGAAAATAACCGCCGATTCTCGACGAAATCCCCCACACACAGTCGGTATGGCACGAAAACCGATGAACCGTCGTGACAAAAATCAAGCATCGGCAGATATTTCTACCGACGATGCGGTTCTTCGCCACACACATGGGTTTTTGGCGCTTTTGTCGAGACGGTTCGTATCGCGGCGTTATAAACGGATGAAAAATAACGATGTCTATGGCCGGCTTTACACATACCTAAATGTTGAATCTCTGAAAAATTAATATTCTTAAGGTTAGCTCTTGTCACATCTTTTGTGTTTGTTTGTTTTGCTGATGTTTTGCGTTTGTATTTGTAGCCCTGAAAAAGGAGAAAATATTGTCTCCGAAACGTTGGCTCTGTAGATTTAATTAGAGAAATAAACTGTCCACGTTTCTGATAAGTACTTTAATTTAAACAAATAGTAGGGATGAAAACCAAACTGATGTTGTACAATAGAGTGTTTATTAATAGTGAGAAGTGTGAAAACATATCAATATCTAGGAAAACAACTTCCTTTTGTTCAAGATAGGTATATGTTGAATGGAGAATTTTTCCATTGTGAATATTGAGAGCATTGTCGGTAAGGTCTTAGGATGCTTGGTTTCATTATGAGAAATTCTTATGAGTTTAGGGATATCAACACCAATATGTCAGTTTGGTTAGACCTCATTTGGGCATCCTCTGTGTGGTGTCCCTATACTCTGATGCAATAATGATAGAATCGAGAGTGTACAGAACAGGTTCCTTCTTGGTGTTTCATACAGATTGGGTATCTCTCGGATAAATTTTTCTGTAACTCGTATGAGAGCTCAGCTTCGCTTGCCAACTTTGAGGACTCGTAGAATTAGGGGTGATATGTTGCTGTTCGCTAGACTCTTTATGGGGATTTCAACAACGGAGCTTCTGTCCCTGCTTGCTTTTCACATTCCGCCTAGAAATACCGTTCTACTCAGTATTCCAAATTATCGGCTTAATTATTCTTCATCAACGGTCTCCCGGTCTCAGCTCTTGCTGGTATTACTTCTATGAACCAGTGAAAAAACATTTCAGTTTCTCCAACTAGTTCAGGAATTTCCGCACGATGTGACAGGTTTGCAAAGCTACAGCCTGCTGTGCATATCCCGCGATCCTCTGGGAATCTCGATCTTTTGAAGATTTTTCTTGAATGATTTGGACATGACTCCCTCAGCCGAAATCACCAACGGTATAATAGTGACTTTCGACAATTGCCACATATTCTTCAGCTCTATTGCCAAGTTCTCGTACTTCGTTATTTTTTCCGACTCCGTTCTTCCGATGTTATGAGTCAATGGTACTGCCACATCAATTATCACTCCATACTGCTGATCCTTCTCAATGAATACAAGCTCCGGTCTATTGTAGTCCACTGATCTATCTGTTGTTATGGGTCTGTCGCAATAGAAAACCGCTGTGTCCGTTGCCAACACTGCTGCAGGTCGATACTTATAATATGGCGGACAAGTATCCAAAAAACCATGTCTAAGAGCTAACTGCCGGTGAACAATTTTTGCCACTTGGTTGTGTCGGCCCAGATATGCGTTGTCGGCAAGAACTCGACAACCTGCGATTATATGTTCAATAGACTCGCCAACTGCGCCGCACTTCCTGCATTTGTCCTCAACGTTCAGCTTCAAACAGTGCTTCTCATAGTTGCGAGTTTTTATAACTCGGTCTTGGATAGCCGTCAGGAATCCCTCAGTTTCAGGATACAATTGTCCCACATTCAACCACGACAAAGAAGCTAATTTATCGACATTTTCCCCCTCAAGGTGTTTGGGAAATCTGCCGTGCAGAGCTTGTTCCCGCCCGATACTTATATCTTCGCTTCCCGTGGTGATATCAAATGTCAGTTCTCTGTGTTGTAGGTTCAGAGGTTTGTATCCCTTATCCTCTGTTGTCACCAATTTCATCAGGCTATCTTCGGACTCGAGCAGTTGCTGCCTCAAGTTTTTCTCCTGGGTTCTGCAGAGTTTATAGATGTTCAACAGACCTCGTCCACCATCTCTCCTGGGTAGATAAAGCCTTTTCACCGATGCGTTGGTGTGCAGACATCGGAATCATTAGGCGGCGGGTGAGTCGATCCAACTCAGTCAGATCAGCGTCTGACCACATCAAGACTCCGAAAGTGTAGGTCAGAGCAGGCGTAGCCCAAGAGTTCAAGGCATCGATCTGGTTTCTAGCAGACAGCTTGGTGTTGAGCACTTTGGTTACCCTGTTTATATATTTCGCAGTGAACTCAGCTTTCAAACGGGTGTGGTCAATCCGTTGATTTTGAGGAATGCCCAGATACTTGTAGGTCTCTTCTGGCAACATACTGTGGATGTCCTGAAATTGTTCCTGAGTGTTCTCCATTTTACCCTTCCTGATGTTGACTATAGCGCATTTGTCGAGACCGAAAGACATATCAATGTCTTTGCTGAAGGAGCGCACTATATCTATCAGCGGGTGAAGTTGATTTTGGTTCTCGCCGAATAGTTTCAGATCATCCATATACAATAAATGGGTGAGTTTTCGCGGATTCCTCATTGCTGGTCTGTACCCCATGTTGGTGTTTTTCAAAAGAGTAGACAGAGGATTCACTGCTATACAAAACCACATCGGCGACAGGGCATCTCCCTGAAATTTCCCCCGCGATATTTTTACGGTTCCAGCATTGATGTTGTTTATAAGAATATTTGTTTTCCATGTACTCATTAGATGTTGGAGCACGCCTCTTATTTTCGGGCAGATCTTATAAATCTCCAGTACTTTCACAAGCCAATCGTGGGGCACCGTATCGAAGGCTTTCTGATAGTCGATTTAGCATAGACTTAAATTCCTCCTTCTCGCTTGGGCTTGCTTTAACACTACAGCGTCTATGGTGAGTTGATGTTTGCATATCCTGTCGATCCTCTAGAGCAGCCTTCCTCTTCTTCCTCCAGAATGTTGTTGGCTTCACAGTGACGATATATCGCATTATTTACAAGCGTTGTGAACAGCTTGTACACCACTGACAAACACGTTATGGGTCGGTTGTTTTCTGGCTTGCTGCGATCTCAGCTTCTGTGGAGCATATATGTATTGCCTTGAGTGAGGAAAGTAGGTATCTTGCAGGGATCTTCCAGCGCATCCGAAAAACATATAGTTATAGTTATAGTGAAAAGGGGTTACAGTCCACTGCGACCTTAAGGTCTATTGTGCCCCCTGACAGAGCTGTCATCATCGCGCCTCCTACAGCTCGCCCTCCAGTTCCAGAGATTTGATGAAATCCAGTATCTGGGACGCCTTCAAGGAGGATAACTCCCCACTTCTACAAGTTTCTCGTCCAAAGCTATCTTTCCTTTGGCTTGCAATGGCATAGCATTCCGTAACCAGGTGAATAGGAGTTTCTTCCTCCTCCCCACAGAATGTACACTCATCAGTGTCCGACAAACCCATTCTCAACAGATGCTTCTTTAGGCGACAATGTCCTGTGAGAAAGCCAGTGAGAAGGTGAAGTTGGTTTTTACTGAGATCCAGATATTTTTTGGATCTAGATTTTTTTGGAGTGATCCATTCCTGGGAGATTCCGCCAGAGTTTTTCTCTTTCGGTTTTCTCCTTCAGCATAAATTATAAGAAGGAATTTATCCGAAAAACATCTAGCCAGACTTGGGAAACATGCCGGAAATTGTTTAACCCAGAAGTTGTGAAGTCGGTCGGGTCCTGGCGCCTTCCAGTTACTAGTGTTTTTGACAATGTTGGAAATTTCTTGGACTGTGAAAAGATCAGTCTCCATCTCAACGATTTCTGAGGCCTGGTGTTCAATGTCCATAAGCCAGCTAGTATTCGTCTGAAGTTGGCCACTCTCCGACCATAGAGAACTCCAATATTGCCGAAATTCGTCATTGTTAATGTCAGCATGCTAATTGGAGGTGATTTCGGATGGCTTTTCAAGACTTCTGAAGAACTTCTTTCTGTCTCTCACATATTCAGCGTTTTGTTGTTTTCGCTTTTTTAGCTCATTGTATCTTCGCAGGCAAGCACCTTTCGCATAAGCTTGCTGTCTCAAGCGATCTTTAAGATCAACTATCAACTCTTTATGTCGTGGAGATTCCAGGTCCAGCCCTGCGGATGTGGCTATTTTTCGCACTTGGTTACTACTTTACGCGATTCATTATCCTTCAGGAACTCATCCAAGATATCAACTTTTCCTCGAAGTTTATCGACGTCCTGCATTAATCTTCTTTTCCAGGCAGGAGTTTTGATTTTTAACTTTCTGTTCACTGGTTCTGGGGGTGTAGATCTTTTGCCCATTTTGTACGATTTCTGTGATGGAAGCACAGTACAGAGATAAGTGGACTTGTTCCAACGTCCATTGAGTGCTCAGGTGTTCTGCCAATATTTCGTTGAGCCTCTCGATGTTATTTTTGGCCGTAGAGTTGAAGTTCAATTTTAGAAGGATGGGGCGGTTGAGCGGATCAGTAGATTTGTATTGCGCCAGGTTACTATAGAAGGTGTCATACAGTTGGCGATATTGTGGGGAGTCTTGGTGAGCAGTTCGTGTGACAGACAGGTCCCTCGCCGTATCTGCTGGTCTTTCCAGCGGCTCGGTGGGTTCTTCATTCTGACTTCCGACAATCTGTTCTTGATTGATTGTGTAGCCCATTCCTCTCTTGATCTCATCTAGTTCCTGTCTTGTCAAGTAGCCTTTTCTTATAATAACATTTTTACGATCCGCAATGTTCCCTTCCGTTAGCTGATGTTCTGGATGTCTCTTGGTGAATTCAGTATAGAGGGAGTATCTCCATCCAGGAAGTGGTTTATCATCGCAATGGTTCACGTAGTAAAAAGCTCGCATTACTTCAATATTCATTTCACGGCTCCACTTAATACGTGCGTTGCGAGCTCCCCTGCGGGCAGTCCTCCTCACGGTGGTCGAGCCAGCAGGTGGAGTGGCATTCCGATCTTCTGCCATGATATCGGTTTCCACTTCTCGTTGTTGTTGTGGTGCTGTATTTTGTTGAATGACAGGAACCCGCTTCCTCAGCACCCTGCCTCCGACGGATCGCATGCTGTCATGCCCAGCGTCGGCTCCGGACATGCCCTGGCGCTCCCCAGGCAGCGACTCTCTTCCGAGGCTTACTTCAGTCACCATTTTCATGGGTTTGCCAGCATTTACCCTCGGTGGCCCAGATAACTCGGGCCTTGGGGAGTCATATAGGCGATATCTTACAGAGAATAATATAAGATTGTTTACAGTAAGGTTGTGCGAAGCCGACTGGGATTCTACAATGCATGAAGATGCTTCCAGATGCTACAGCCAATTTCTTCGGTCTTTCAAAGTTCGTTCGAATTATGCTTCCCAGTCATGTTGAGGGGATTTGTCAAACCGCGATCACATTACAAAGATCAAACGAAAAATATAGGATTACGGAAGCTATAGGAACAGTTCAAACTATCTATGAGGTGAAGAAGGACTTGGCTTCTAAAGAGCTGCTGAGTGTACTCAAACAACAACTTCGAAATAGCTACACTGAAAATCAGAAGGCCCAAAATGATCTTTGAATTCAATCAGCAGAGGATAAGACAAAAGCCACATGGGAAATCATTAGGAGGGAAAATGGAAAGCCGAGATTAAACAATGTTGAAACAAGTTGAAAGCTGATTCACTTAATGACTTCTTCTCATCGATAGGTCAAACCATTGGAAACCAGTGTAATCCATCTGAAACACAATCCTTATATTAGAGCTGGTAAAAAAATCTCAATTCGGATTGCCTCAGATCCTACAGGTCGATTTTCATACGACCGGTAACAGAAACCGAGTTGTCAGAGATCGTGAGAGAATTTAAAATAAAGACACCCCTGATATTTATGGCATGAATCTTAAGCGGCTTAAGATGATATTTCCAATTATTTGTACCACCATCACCAGAATTATCAATAAGTTTATAGCTCAGAGGATATTTCCAAAGGAATAAAAGTTGGCAAAGGTCATTCCAGCTTATAAAAAAGGAGAGGTAAACAACACTGCCGGCATTTTCAAAAATTTTCGAACAGGTTCTTAAACGACGTATCTTATCGTTCCCCAACAAATATAATGTATTGAATAGCAGCCAGCATGGTTTTATCAAGGGTAGATCTACTACGTCCGCCTTAACCACACTAATAGAACGAATAGCTGAAGCACTTGATCATCATAAGTACCCGGAGTTGCTGGCTTGCGATCTGAGCAAAGCGTTTGATTGCGTGAGGATGATATTGTTGAATAAAATGGAAACCAATGGTATACGAGGAAACGCTTTGAAATTGTTCGAATCGTATCTGACTGAAAGAGAGCAGATGGTGTACTGGAAGGATACATTGTCCGGAAAGAGAAAAGTAAATTCAGGGATTCCACAGGGTTCCATACTGGGACCACTTCTCTTTATTTTGTACATAAATGACCTACCTGATAATGTTATTTGCTCTGCTACTTTATTATATGCAGATGATACAACTATATTGAACACAGCCCAGTCAATCGAAGAAGTAAAGGAACTCTCACATATATCGCTTCAATCTGCAGAAAACTGGTTCAAAACGAATGGTTTGAAAATAAATAAAAACAAGACACAAAAATTGTTATTTGGCTCAAATCGCACCGAAAATCATGAAGTAAAAATACTTGGTGTTACTTTTGATAGTGATCTCAGTTGGACGACACATATTTCATTCTTATTAAGGAGACTTTCAGCATCTGTCTATAAGATTAGACGGATGAAATCTACCACATCTAAAAAAAATTGTAAACTTATTATACAAATTTTCATTCCGTCGCTACATATGGGATAATGATGTGGAGAGCCAGTCCAGGTTTTCAAGACATCCTCCTGAAACAAAAACAAGCGATGAAGGTTATGTGTGCAGTATTCAGGTATACAAGCTGTAGAGATTTATTCAAGACCGAAGGAATACTTACCGTTGTATCAGAGTTCATACTGAGTTGCCTGAACCATGTTCATGAAAGGGAAAATGAATTCACTAAACACAAAGAGTATCACCCCTACAACACAAGAAATAAGAACAATCTCGTCATCGAATTTCACCGCATAAAGAAGACCCACTTAGGAGCGAAACTGTATAATAGATTACCAGACAATGTAAAGACCCAATCGCAGCAGGGATTTGCTCGAAGCATCAGGAGAATTCTATTGGCAAATGCATTTAAATTCTAAGTTTGATTGTATATTTTGATTTTCTGTTATGTGTATTATGAATGCTTTTCTTTTCTTCATTATACTCCTATCGAGGTGTGCCTGTCTGTAGGCGTACATGTATTTTGACGTGCCATGTAATTTATTTATACACATTGTTATTGTTGATGGCTAAATAAAAAGTAAGTGAGTATCTATAGACCACGTCCCTGTCAATCTGATGCAGCAGTAGCAAATCACCTAGGTGATCTTTCCAACACCAAACAAAACCTTGTCATAGCTGGTGACTTCAACATGCCCGCTGTTCAATGGTCTATTCCATCCAGAACTTGCAACTCATCATCCAGTGCCTACATAGACTATTTCCACAACAACAACTTGTTTCTGCTGATCGATTTCCCAACGCGCTTCCGTCACTTACAAAATCCTTCTCTTTCAGATCTAATTCTAACCAACGATGCTGATCTTGTTTCTAAAATTGAGCAGTGTCCACCTTTGGGAGAATTCGATCATATCGTTCTGATGACTACCCTTCAGTTGCAATTCCCAACAATTTCCGGAAAATTAAGTAAAACTGTGAAGATAACTGACTATCAACTCCTTAACCATAAACTTGAGGAAGTCAATTGGAACACATTGATGGCGACTACTTGCGATGTTGAGGAGTGCTGGACCACATTCACATCAGTCCTTCAGAATTTGTTAGATGAATGCTCCCATGAGAAAGTGATTATTCAAGTTCCATCCAAACCTTGGATTGATCGAAACATCCTTAAATTAATACGCCAAAAAAAAGTCAATATTGCAGCGTTATCAGCGCCATAAACGGATGGAAGATTACAACGATCATCGAAGATTCTCTAATTTCCTCTCTGCCTTCATGAAGAACGCCAAAAAGGATTATGAATATGAATTAGTTCGTTCCAAGGATAGCAAAAGATTCTTTAAATATGTAAGATCGACCCTCAACTCCAAAGTGGACAGCCGTGCTCCGGTCCCGAAGAGTCTGCAGTTTGTTGGCTGATTGTTTTGCCTCCTCTTTCACTGGAGTAACTTATAACCTCCGGAACTGATTGATCCGCACAACTCTTCTGAGATCACCGTCATAGGTTTTTCTCTCTGCTCTGAATGTAGGCTCTTCGCCGGGTGCTGATGGTTTCTCTGCTGAACTTCTGAGGGAGTGTGTGGGATCCCTTTCATACCCTCTTTCCTTCTTATTTGAGCGTTCGTTTGAGACCTCTTATCTGCCTTCTACTTGGCGTAGTGCGCTGGTGACGCCAGTATTCAAGAAAGGTGACAAACGCAATGCTGAAAGCTATCGTCCCATCAGTTTGGTGCCGATCGAGTCCAAGATATGTGAGAAAATCATTCACGAGAGAGTTCTCCACTTTTCCCTTGAAAACAACCTTTTACCAGACAGTCAACAAGGTTTTCTCTCGGGACGTTCCGTCGTTACCAACCTTCTCGAGTGCCTCAATTCCTGGTCAAGGTCCTTAGATGGGTCTCATCCTGTTGATGTGATCTACCTGAATTTTTCAGGAGCATTCGACCGTGTACCCCATAGACTTCCCCTTCATAAGCTGAGGCATATTGGAGTCCGTGGTCGCCTACTCTGGTGGATCGGCGCATTTCTGACTCATCCAATCTTCCAAGTGCGCGTTGGGGAAGCTTTCTCATCGCCAAGACCAGTTCTAAGTGGTTTTCCTCAAGGATCTGTATTGGGACCACTTCTTTTCCTCCTCTACATTTCTGATCTACCGAGAGTTCTTAAATCTAAATGTTCGCAATTCGCTGATGACACGAAGCTGATCGGAAATCCAATCGGTGCCGCTGGCCAACTTCAGGAGGATCTTGATGTGTTGGGTCGTTGGTGCCGTGAATGGCAGTTGCCGCTCAACCAGGGAAATTGTACTGTTTTGCACTTGGGTTCTCATAATCCCCGTCATCCGTATTACTTGGACAATATTCCCAACGCTACCTGCAGCAGACATTGTGACCTTGGTGTGATTATTACTGAGAATTTCAGTTGGTCGGACCACATTCTCACCACTGTGAACAAAGCTAAAAGATCTCTGTTCATGATACAGAAGGCTTTCGGCAGGTGTGATCCCTCAACATGTGCTGCCCTGTAAAGACATATGTCCGTCCCATCATGGAGTTTGCTGGCGCTGCTTGGTGCCCGGTACTGAGCAGGGATATGGCATTGTTGGAGGGTATCCAACGCCGGGCGACTCGCCTTTCATACAGGTTCTTGCGCCCAAGTGCAAGGGATAATCTCTCCCCATAGGGAGAGATTATCCCTTATGAACATGCCGACGTTTGCGGACAGGAGAATTCGCGGTGATCTGAGTACAACATACTGTGCTCTGCATGATCTCTTTGGAGTTGACCTGGGCGACCTCTTTGAGCTGAACATGGACAGTCGTCTTCGAGGCCATGCATACAAACTGACGAAGGAAAATTTCAAGACAACCCAGAGGCAAAATTTCTTATCCAATCGGGTTTTTGATGCGTGGAATGGGCTGCCTCCGACGGTTGTTTTCTGTTAATGCGTTCAAAAACAATTCTGATAGCTTGTGTGCGTGAGTGTTACTCGTGACCCTGGATATTTTTCCTTTCATATTTTCCGCTTTGATGCACTTTTCTATTCTCATTTTTGAATGTTTGTGTAGAATATTGAATTTTTTTTTTAGTTTTATAGGCTTTGCTCTAACTCTTTATCTGTGTTAAATAAATAAATTGTAATGAAGTCCGATTTTCCGATCATGAAATCGGCCTTCATTTTAAATTAATTTTTCCGGATTTTTATTTCAAATTCCTGCAGTTCATTTCCGTTCAGAATTAAACCGAGAAGATCGAATATGGTACGTTCGATATTGTTTTGCATGCAGAGAACATAGTGAAAAGAGTCATAAGAACCACGTAGAATGTAGATAACGCCGTTTTTCTAGTTCATACTGTAGCCGTCAACGTGGCTTAGCCAGCCACGACGAACAAAGGGCAGCTATGAACGTTGGTTGCGCGACGACGGGAGTTGTCATCGTAGACATATTGGTTTTTGGGTGTTCTTAAAAAGATATAATAAAAAATACGTTTTATACGAAACAGGTGTTTTGCATTGTAGTTTACCGTGTCGATTACAGTTCAGGTGTGGGTTAGACTCAGTGTAATTAGATTGTTTTTGATTGCACGACCATGCCGAGAACGAAGAGAAGCTCGAATAGTGAGTCAGACAGTAGCTCTGATAGGCCACGGAATGGAAGATATAAAGAGGGCACAGGGGGTTCGTCAAATAGAAAAAAACAGAAACGTTCTCCCCATAAAAGGACGGCAAGGGCCCCCTTGGACGAGGGAAGGCCCCAACAACGTAGACGTTGCGACCGAAGCTCGAAGTCGGTATCAGACTTTGGGAGACCATCTGCCCAAACGACTGCAGAAAATTTGGGTAAACGTCAGGGTGTTTCGCTTACGCCTGACCAAACCTCAATAAGTTGTGTGGAGTCTAGGATAGATAAACTAGAAGGTATGTTGGAGCTGCTTGTGAGACAAGGAACCCAGTCAGAAGGTAGGCGTATGTCGATAAAAAGTGACTGTATTCCCGAATTCAACCCCGAGAACGAGAACTTGTCAGCTCTGAAGTGGTTGCAAAAGATTGATCAACTGAGGGATGTGAATACCTGGAATGATGTAACGACCATATACCATATGCAATCTAGACTGGCAGGGATGGCAAGAACTTGGTACCACAGCTTGTCAAGCTATCCCAGTACATGGTCGGAGTGGAAAGTTCTAATCGTGAAAACCTTCCCTGATCACGTGGATTACGCAACGGTGTTACGTAAAATGTTAAGTAGGACGAAACAGGTTGACGAAACTATGACAAATTATTATTTTAGCAAGATGGAATTGTTACGAACCTGCCAAATATCAGGCAGACACGCTGTGTCGTGCTTGATTGATGGAATCACCGATGTTACGGCCCAAAATGGCGCACGGGCGGGTCGTTACGTAACACCCGAGGCCCTTTATGAAGAATATCTTTCTATGCTTCGTGATGAAAAGATAGGCGATGCCCAGCCTTCTCAAGTTGAAAGTGTGATTAGACGATCACCTAATTTGGACTCAAGGTATACTTTCGTCCCCAGGAGATATTCCCCTCCAAGAAAATCTTCGGATGTAAAGGACGTCCAATGGTTCAACTGTAAGATGCGTGGCCATTACCAATCGAATTGTCCAAAAAGACGTTTAGAATGCAAGAAATGTCATTTATTGGGACACGAAGAATCAAATTGCAATGTGGGCCTGCCAACAAATTCTCGTAAGCCTCGAAATCAGACAAGCGAGGGTAAGTCAACTCAAATATTACCACTATCCAATGTCCCTTATGGTAATTTTTCGAAAACGAGTTATTTCATTGACATCTTTACGAGGATATATTGATTCCGGTTGCGCAGAGGTAACGTTGAGAGATTTTGATTTTAAACGACTGAAGTTAGGAGGTAAACCTACACTTGTTCATTTACGTGGTTACGGGGGCGGTTCGGTATGTGTGGACACCAAAGTGTCGGTTTACTTGAAAGTTGATTTGGCATCAGCCACCGTTGAGGCATTAGTAGTTCCAGATACTGTACAGAGTGTATCGGTGATCGTCGGACAACCGTTTGTCAATAATGAAAACGTTATGGTTGTCGTCCATGGGAATCAAATACGACTATTCAATCGTACTCAAAACATTTTGTCCGGAGTTAACGATTTGCCTCTAAACGAGTCATCCTTTTTGCAGAAGAAACTACAGTTATCCCCTCATTTCATATGGGACATATTTCTACCTACTGCGAGGGCTATCATCAGGTAGCCCTGGATGAAGAATCCAGCCCGAAGAAAGCTTTTGTGACGCCAGACGGACACTATGAGTACTTGAGGGTGCCGTTTGGGCTCGTGAATGCTCCATCAATTTTTCAATTAATTAATTCGATTAATAGCATTTTAGGTCATCTATGTTTCGACACAGCATTAGCTCATGTCGATGTTGTTCTCATTCCATCCACCTCGATTCCACAGGGAATAGAAAGACTCGAAATGGTATTAAAACTGTTTCAAAATGATGACTGTGAGCCAAGTGAAGTGGGGATTAATTCGACGGTTAATTCCTCCACAGGTAAAACGCCCCACGAAGTTTTCGTCGGATACCGCCCACGTGGTATGAACGATGCTTTCCTATCATCAGAGGTATCCGAGGATAGCCAGCAAAATCTAATGTCTCTGAGAGACGATGTGTCACGAAAACTCGAAACTAAACAGCAGTATCAGAAAGAATATTACGATAAAAACAGTTACAGTTGGCCAACATGTTGTGGTTCAAGCAAATAGAACTTCCAATGACGGGAATAGTAGAAAGCTTGAATCTCGTTACGAAGAACCCTTTGTTGTTACGAAAGTACTCGATAACGATCGGTACGTAGTGGACGAATTGCCAGGGTCGAAGCGTTCGAGGATGGCTTATACGAGCATATGTCCTTCAGAACGAATGAAACTCTTTGTTACGGCTGTCTCCTCCAACGAGGGCAGCGCCACGGAAGATGAATGAATGAAGATATCATTCATCTATGATCATTTTCTGACTAATGTTATTTTTATTGTTTCAGAATCAAGGATCTAAACGTTGCTTCACGAGGACGTGAAGTTTGTCAGGTTAGCCGACTGTAGCCGTCAACGTGGCTTAGCCAGCCACGACGAACAAAGGGCAGCTTTGAACGTTGGTTGCGCGGCGACGGGAGTTGTCATCGTAGGCATATTGGTTTTTGGGTGTTCTTTAAAAGATATAATAAAAAATACGTTTTATACGAAACAGGTGTTTTGCATTGTAGTTTACCGTGTCGATTACAATACGTACGATAAGCCAGATTCCAAGAGGTTTTTACCGGAGTACTTTTCTAGAAAAGTAGCATTTGTGCGCCTGCCGTTTCCGTCCCCCTGAGGGAGATTATAAAAGCGATTTTCCTCTCATCTGTCATCCATTATTCACTTTTGATTCGTCTTGAGTAGAGTACTTTTCTTTTCTTTTGCTTTTCGAGTTAATTCATCCTTTTTGATTTAAAAGTATAGCGATTCTAGAGTCAGTAGTCAGCAAAAGCCGATTTACCGTTATTGCTGCTAGTATTAATTTCTTATTTTTGCATTTACCGAGTGAGTATCAGTGCACCGAAATCGTAAGTACCGATTCAATTCATTTCAGTCATATTTTTCTGTATCTTCGTTGAGTCTATCAAAAATAGCTGTTACGTCGAGATCCGTGTTAAACCTTCCTTTACTCGTTCCGGATTCCGTCTTCAGTACGTTTATCCGAGTATAATCGGTGCCCGATTAGTGTCTGTCCTTTATGGCGAGTAATCTCATAGTCAGACTGGAGGGCCTATGCAAACCAATGCTATAGAACGTGCAGTCGCATAATATCCTGTTCGGTACCTATCCTTCGCGCCCCTAGTTCGGTGCGTCCTGTTTGACCATTTAAATTTAACCTGGCCACACCCGACCTTTCTAGACGTGAAACAAGCTAAGTAGACAAAATAACCCTATCGAGTTTTCGGACTGAAAGAATATCGGACAAAAATAATCACTGTACATTTTCATATCCGTTTCACATTTTGCAACTGTAGATTCAAATTCTCCGTTTAATTCAAATCCCCCCCCTTCTATTCTTTTGAATGAATGCTCGCAGTCAGACAAAACTGAACCATTTTTCTTTACCTGTGTTTATTTGATATTTTGTTGGGATTAATACATATTTGATGTTTTCTTGATATTAGTGAATATTTGATATTTTCTTATTATTGCATATTTGATATTTTCTTGATATCATTGCATTTGTAACACTATTTCTACCACTTGAATGAATTGTGTGGCAGGTTTGCTATTCTACCTTATAAGCAAAAAGAATAGCTGGCGCTCGAGGTAAGGTTTCTACGAGAAAACCTCATTACAAAATAAATAAATAAATAAATAAGTATACTCCACACTACTAAAAACTAAATACGAACTTAAGATATTAGTTATTACACCTATCCATCTTCTTGATGAAAATAAATATACCGATTACCGATTTACCAAGTAGGAAGTAGGTAGTTAAATAAAATAAGCTAATGAATTCCATTATTTGTGGTTGAATTAATGAATACACATAAATCGCGGTAAAAATGGTAACGGTAGGGTAGACCGGGGATAAAAGAGCCACTTTTTTGTTTTTATTCTTTACTGGTCTATTGTATTATATAAGGTTCAGATTTCATACGTGCTTTATTACCTGAACATTAGTAATCACAATGCATGAAAGGAAATACAATATAAAATTCATATAACATTGTTATTAATGTACTTTTGTAACAATACAATTGGCACTTTTTGCCCCGACTTTAGGGCATATAGTGCCGGCCTAGGGGTAGGAAGTGCCAAGTAGAATTTATACTCTGAGAAAATGGTTACAAACAGTAAAGACAAAAGCAATAGTCTATCTCTGATTCACTGCTCGATTCAGAATATCTCAATATCCCAACCTGTTTTTTCTTCGTGAACACCTTCTTTTTTGCTTGCTCATCTTCCCGTTTTTTAACTTTCATTTTCTTCTGCGCTCTTTAGGCTTGCTCTTTCCCAAGTTCACTCTTCACGGGCGTATTTTTATCCCCGTTTCCCCTTTATGTCCTAATAGGTGAGAAAACTCCAGGATTTAATGAAAATAACACCTACCTTGGAGCATAAATATCCTCTTCTAAATTTCACACAATAACGAAGCACATACAGCACAGTCACACCGAGAAACACAACTAACTAATGTATCCACAAAACCCCTCTTGAGGTCTTGGTAAACACGCTGTTTATACACGTGTGATTTAATAGCCAAATTGCGCCTGCGTGAACAGATTGGCCCTGTCAATCGTATGGTAAGCTCTCCAAGATATCGCATGTAGAGGTCTCAAGGATATCGCATCGCGAGGTCTCCAAGATATCGCATTGTGAGGTCTCCAAGATGGATAGTTCAGACCTCAAGACGATATGGTCAGGTTTGCCAAGTGGAGGCAGATATGACACCTCGGCCAAAAGGTTATCATCGGACTTAATTATGAGATCTAATGTTTTGGGTATCTGTCCATGTCTGTACCTAACAGATACAGTGATTCAAGAGGCAGGTTTATATGTATGATACCTGCATAATATTTTAGAGAAACACTGATGAATTTCCAGGTTTCTAATGTGATGTCGTAAATAGACACATTTTTTGCGCTTACATTACAACGCTGACTGAACTCCACGAAATAATTCAAAATAATGTTCTCTGTATTGTACACCTAAAAAAGATCGACAAAAAAGTCCGCGGTGGTATATGTCTATCTCTTAAGGATAACCCACAATAACCATTTTTTATCCTTCACCTTTTTCGGGAAAAAATGTCTTATTTACGAAGTTATTTTAAGCAATACAGCATTAATCTTCATCCAATTGAGAGGGTACCTCAAATACATTGTCCATTGAATATAAATCAATATGGCCCTTTACAGCATGTTATTTTAATGAATATTTTCGAAGATGATACAGATTTAAAATGCAGGGACATAGCGGTGCGGTGCAATGGCCAAGAGCCAGTGACCAATTTTCATATGTCATTTCATAACTCACCAAAATTTACTTGTTTAATATTCAATATCTGCTCGATAATAAAAACTATTTCTGCCAGCCCATAAAGGCCGGAGTAGGCTACCATAAGCGCTCAAAGAGGCCAGAAAATTAGGTTCAACTATGTCATAGTATCATACACAAAATTTTCAGGAATTGTTATTGATAATATATTGAATCTATAAAAAATAATGACAGAACTTTTTCGTCCCTCCTAAGTGTTGGCAGAACTCTTGGTGTGGAAGTGGGTACTTCCCGGACGTTTGCCGAAAAAAAACTTTTTCTATTAATTTTATTTCGGATATTGGGAGGGAAAACCAAGAGAGCCCCATAATATTAGAAAGAATTACCAACGATATGCAAGACTTGAAGAGATCTCATTGAAGCGATAGACGATAGTCACACAAAATTCATTACTTATGATTGAAAGTATTCACATGAATTCAACTCAAATCAAATTTTATTCCTCCAATCAATACAGTTTCGTTCACAGGTATAATATGCATTAATTACCCTCCGTAAGAGGACGGACGGACCTAAGTACCAGCTTCCGTTGTGCTTCCCATACCCCATTTGGAAGGCTCAAAGATATATAATAAGTATCAAATTTTGCAGAAAGGAGATTGAACACAACAATTTTTTTCATGTCCGCTGAACGCTTAGCCATATGATCTTCTGAACAATATACGCAAATAAAAATAGAGAGAGAGTTCAGATTCAGAATAGTGAGGAAAGCTTCCCAGGCAACACAAAGATATCCCAGAGAAATCCCTGCGACTTCTTTTTAGGAAGTTGTGACGCCTTTTGTGACTTCTTTGGGAGGTCGCAGGGAGCTCTATATCTCCTCCAAATGTCCGCCACAAAAGAGTTCCCAGAGAACTCTTGACGATATCCTACGTGGATATTCTCAAACAAGCCACAATAGGATTTACACCTCCTGCGGCGAGGACTTTGAGAATTTCTTATTAACCTCCGCATTGCGAGATGAATAAGATATTCTCAAACAGGTCGCATTGCGGGATGTATAAGAAGTTTCTACACAGGCCGCTTTGCACAGGTATATACAGGTCGCTTTGCGAAATGTTAATAGAATATCAAAAACCAAATTTGATTTGTCCTATTCCTATGATGAGAATCTGCATATTAGCTATATTATAGAATTGAACTATACAACAGTGTTAAAAGTTATTCACTATTTTCGGCTGCAACAGAAGGTAAACTAAAACAAGTTCAATCTTTATTATCAACAAATTGCAATAAAAAATTAAAAAAAAAATTATTGAAAACATTACACTTCTTTCTTCCTCTGGGTACAATCTCTCAGCCCATCTTGAGAAAAGACTCCTGTGTTGTCCACCACGTATGCAGTGTTGCCACCCTCCGTACCTACAAGTTAGGAAAAAATTGGTAGATTTCGGTAGATTTTTGGAAAAAATAGGTAGATTTCGGTTGATTTTTGGTAAAAGATACCTTTTCACATATTTTTTGTGTTATTCAAGTTGAAATACCATTTATCCGAAATATTGGGCAAGATGGTTATTTTGCGAATGAAGCAAAATTGAAAATATATTTCATTTATTTACAAAATTAATGTTCGAAAAACGGATCTTTCGAACAAAAAATGAGTATTCTGACAAAATAAATAGGTAGTTATTCAAAAAATTAACACCTATTGAAAACAGCAAATATTCTGAAAATAAACGTATGTACATCAAATTGCTTGAAAAAATATAGATTTGTATAACTCAACTTATGTATCAAATTATGGTATGCTTAGGAAATCTTCAAAATAATATCTATCGTAAGAGTCATGATTTCCTAGAATATCAGAACATACATTCACTCCATTAAATTTCGGTAGATTTATGTGCTTTTTCGTTAGATCGGTAGATTGACAAGAAAATCGGTAACACTTTTGTAAGGTCAGTGGTTTATTCATTAATCAAAACGTGAATAAACATTGTGTCAAGTGCTTTTGGAGCACAAATTGAACAAAGAGGATTTCAACAACATTTCAATGCCCATTCTGCATTAATATAGCAGCTTGAAACAAAATGAGATATAATTTCAAACTAACCATTCTTGTAAAATCTGTTGTGAAGTTATTACACTCATCCATATTCTTAATAGAAATAATTATTCTGATCACCAATATATCAGGTAGAAAATCGTTTAATGTGAATTGATCAATTCATTGTTGGTGTTGGTTATTGGTGGTTGAATTACTCGGATTACATAAATGACGGTAAAAATGGTTACGGTATATATGTCCTAATAGGTGAGAAAACTCTAGGATTTAATGAAAATACCACTTACTTGGAGCACAAATATCTTCATCGAAATTTCACACCATAACGAACCTCGCACAGCACAGTAACACCGATAAACACAGCTAACTAAAATATCCACAAAACCCCTTTCTATGCCTTGCCGACTGCCGTCTTGGTAAACTCGCTGTTTATACAAGTTCGACTTGATAGACGAATAGCGCCTGCGTGAACAGATTGACCTTGTCAATCGCATGGTGCGCTCTCCTCTCCAAGTTATCGCTTGAAGTAGTCCCACGGATATCGCATGGCGGGGTCTCCAAGATATCGCATGGGCACATCAGTGGGAAATTCGCTTAGTTACATCACATAGAGATCTCTGGAACCTCGCGGTAGGAGCTCCTATAAAAGTTGCATTGTAACCTCTCAGAGATATCGCGGAGAAGTCTGTGTTGCCTGGGTTTGGTTTATTTCGTGATCTCATTGAAATTTGTGATATTTTCATTGTTAACTGTGTTCTGAATCTGCTATTGTTGCTCAAAAAATATGAATGGGAAATCTAAAATTCAATCAGAAAACTATGAAATTCAATTCGAATAACTGAATTTCATTTGGCGTGGATTAATTTGAGCTACTCGTTGACTCAACTGATTGACATTGATATTATTTCATCAATTACTATCTTTACCAATTACGAATTATCTTTCTATTCCTACTCCTTTTATTGTTTGTGAACTTAATGTAGAGAAAACTTGGGAGAAACGATAATTCTACAGAGGGACAACGTGAAGATACACTTTGAAAATCGTTCTCCATTTTATCAGTGGATATAAATAGAATGGGACCCCTCCAAAGAAAATTGCTCCCATCCTGAAAGACGGGCCGGAATTAAACTCAAACTGAAATCATTTAATCCTCATGATGAAGAAAAAATTAAATTGAGGGGAGGAACTTTGCACCGATAAATTCGATTTTCAACGGATATGAATATTTCTGAAGTTATCATTCCTGGTTCACCACTTGATCCTAAAGTTCAGGATAAGCTATTCATGACTCATCCAACAAATATCTCTAAATATTGTGTTTCACATTTGTCGGATAGCTTACACTAGCCGATAAACTGCTGGATAGTTTGGCACCTGGATCACGTGGCTGATGAATGTTGTCAACGACTGGAAAACAGTATTCATAATCGATTTGTAATGACATTCATGATTATTTATGAGCCATCAATCACAACTAATTTATGCTTCATTTTCTGAGCTGAAAATGTTATGAAATTATACAGGTTCTTCGAATTTCATGGCCACAACCATAGAAATAGAGACGTCTTTGTCACATCCACAGGAGAATCAAATTGTTTCCCCTAAGTGCGCGCTGTGTAATGTCAACAAGTATCCGTAGCGAAGTGTATACTCCATTCACTTTTATAAAGTATCGCGGTTTGCCTTGGAATTCTGATGCATTTCACCGCGTATATTTTGAAAATGTTAGGTTATGGTCATTCCTCTGTCAGATACGCCCGCAACGTTGTCGTTTCTGCATTAAAATCGTAGTAATTACGTTTTTATCAAAATGTTAATATACTTTGAAACGACAATGAATTTGAGTAAATAGTATGTGAATTCAATCATTTCAAAGACCTGGCGACTGCTGAAGAAACTTTTTATTTGTTAATACTGAAAATATTTCACGTATAACATGGTAGAAAAATTCAGTTATGCTATTTTCTTGTACGGAAATCAAGAATCGAGTGTTGAAATTTCACTGAAGAATAATAGACACAATAGTCCGTTACTTCGAGATAGTTCATTCGGAAGAACAAATAAAAGCCCTCGAACAATCCAGCAAAACGAACGGAATAGACGAACCCATGGAATTTCCCATTTTTCAAAAAATTCTCATTTTTTTCAAATTAGAACCCCATTTTTTTATGGCAGATATTGAATCTACGTTAAAAAATAATGTGAGTGTATGCATCACACCCTTGCCCTAAAGTGGGTATTTTCTGAGTTATTCACAAAAAACTGTTTTTCGTCTTGAATTTTCAGCTATTTCTTTTCCCTTCACGCCAAAAAGATGAAATTTTCAGGAACTGTTACTTAAACCATGTTTTAGATTTTACTACCCTAATATGCAAGAGAAAAAAGTTACAGGTTGTTCCTAAATAGATGGCGACTTTGGATTCGAATTTGTATCGGAAACCTCTTTATTTCAACTAATCGGCCATCGGTTTTCTCTCCAGTGATAAACAAATAATTCCTTATGAACCACATGCAAAAACTTACCATGTTTTACATTCTTTTTTTTTAATGATAGATATCATTAATTACATCTGCCAAATTCCTCTTTATTCAGTAGCATTTTGTGTTTACTATTAATTTGGTGATAATTCGTATTAAGTTATAAAATCGATCACTATGCCTAATTTTACCAATGAAGATTATTTAAATCTCATTCTACTTCATGGAGAATGTAATAAAGTTGTAGATAGAACGATTCGACTGTTCATTGAGAGGTTTCCTGACCGACCCAGACCAACGAGAGATACCATTAACAGAACCATGACAAACTTGAGAAATGTCGGATCTTTCGTTAAGAAAACTATACACAGAGAAAAAAGTGTAGTAGAAGATGAGAACAACGAAATTACAGTTCTTGCATATTTTTGTGTGAATCCTCAAAATTCTCTCAAAGATGCCGAGATTGATCTGGGATTATCTAAATCGAGTGTTTGGAGAATATTGAAAAAACATAAAATGCACCCATATAAATTCAATAGGGTACAGCATTTGAAGGAAACTGATTTCGTCAGGAGAACAGAGTTTTGCGAAGCTATGATGATTCGATTTCAAGAGAATGAAAACTTTTTGGACTGTATAATTTGGACAGATGAATCTAAATTCACAGAGAATGGTTCTTTCAATAGGCATAACAGTCATTATTGGGATGAAGAGAACAACCACCACTTCAGACAATGGAACTTTCAAGATACCTGGAGTTTCAATGTTTTTTGCGCCATCAAAAATAATGCAATTCTCGACGTTCACATTTATGATGGGACTTTAACTGGTAAGATAGAACACTACACATGTTTGCATTATTTAAAGAATGTTATCCCTTAGGAGATATATATTCTGACATATTGACTCAAATAATTGAGCCGCTAGTACAGAACCATAATGACTTATGGTATCAACAAGCGCGCCTACACAATTCACTCAATGTGTCAAATATCCTCTACAGGCTATTTGAAGATCGATGGTTGGCGAACAATGGTCCACATCTTTGGCCACCACGTTCTCCTGATTCAACTCCTTTAGACTATTATGTTTGGGGTAGGATAAAAAATATTGTCTACTCAACTCCCCTGACTGATAAAGAGGACTGCATAGAACGAGTCAGAAATGCGTTCAGGTTTGTTTAGATTTTTAGATTCATAGTTTTGAAACTCAATTTGGTTTTCAAACACTTTCGCAGATCTCTTCCTCCCGATGAAATAAGAAGAGCAACGCACGAAGCATTCCTGAGAGCCTGAGACGTATAAATAAATGTCTAGAAATTAACGGTCAAAACCTTGAGCATCTTCTCTAGTTATAACTGCAAGAGTTTGCCATGGTTCTCCTAATAGTAACTTGAAGTCAGTTTCAAAAAGGGGTGAAAAATCTACAGCATGGTTCAAATAACAATTCCTGAAAATTTCATATTTTTGGCGTGAAGGGAAAAGAAATAGCTGAAAAATTCAAGACGAAAAACAGTTTTTTCTGAATAACTCAGAAAATATCCATTTTAGGGCAAGGGTGTGCTGCATACACTCACATTATTTTTTAACGTAGATTCAATATCTGCCATAAAAAAATGGGGTTCTGATTTGAAAAAATTGATTTTTCACGATTTTGTCATCCCTAACTTTGAAAGCGATTTTTTCACCCCCTGTATCATGAATCGCGATTTCGATTTTTAAAGTGGATACATCAATCTTACATCCTGAAAAATCCCGAAAATGAAAATTTTCCATCCAAAAACCTCGAAGTTATTCTTGTTTCAGCGGAGCTCTATTTTAGATTTTTTTTTCGAATTTTCCCGCTCAGAGAGAATTTTCCAACCAAAACTGAAGAATGTTACATCAAAATAACTTGAAATTTTCTAAGGAATCTATTTCTGCAATAAAAAAATGGTGTTCTAATTCGAAAAACGGAAGTTGACGTCATTTCCGGAAAAACCGGAGGTGCTCATGCCTGGAAAATATTTTAGATTTCATCAGCATCGTGAAATACTTATGAGTGCTGAATTTCATGAAAATACGTTCAGTAGTTTGCCGTATAAATATGGGTGAGGTTCCTCGTGAAAGACCCTGTATATATGTACTCTCTTTACCTTAGGGTTAATTGTGTTCATGAACTCGGTCAATGATGTCTTAATTCAAAATATCGAGTAAGAATATAATTAAATATTGAAAATAATTGTGCTGGATGAGACTCTTATGGTCAAAATTTGAATAAATTTCTTCGAATATACTGAAACTAACAGCAACCAGTGAAAAAGGGGATAGAGAAATATCATGTTTTCTGATATTGGAGGTCCTGATACCTCAGGCCATACCGCAACGCAAAACATGAATATGACATTAGTTGGTTGGAATAAAAATCTCAGAAATATTGAATTTGTCCTCTGATCTCACAGGCCGCCTTAGATTCGAATACCTTGCGAACTTATACGAAGAGGGAACGCGATAGTTTGAAGCATTCTAAATTATTACATGGCCTCATTGACTTTCATGAACTGGAACTACGGAGATGGGTATTTCCCTTCCCTTCATATGCCGGTTGATAAAAATTCCATATTATTCCTGGGAGAAATGTGATTGTCACCTATGTTATCATATTCTGGAACTTCGAATTGCATTCTTAAATATCCCTGAGAAAAACAGAAATGCGTTTTTTATCTTTATCGTCTGTTTCGATCTGACGTAATAATATCAAAAACGAATTTGCATAACAACACTTTTCCTGCCGCCGGAGGACAAAGTAAGCCGTAGCAACTATTTTTCCGCCTTGGCGGAGAAACAGAACTTTTCAATGATCCTGTCAGTCGAAAACTGACGGCGTTATCGTAGGTTTGGAAATAATAGTATATTATTTCATTAGGAGAAGTGTCACTTTTCGTTCGGCGGATAATTGAAAATATTGAAATTCATTTGCTCATTTGTGCGCGAATTTGAGAAATGAGTATTTGACTCTCTAAAGTCTAAATGTTTCGAATTCTTCATATTACATTTACCAAAGAATCGGAATATTCGCAGAGGGTCTCGACTGTTTAAGCCTCAGACAATGGATGGCCACGTTATGGCAGTACCGTTTTTTGAATGTGAGGCCAGTTCATTCAATAATTTCGTGCCTAAATTCTGTGTTACTAGTGGGGCTTGAACAGTGCTGTCAACGCTAAACCGAGTTTAATTGTGTATGAAAAGTGAGAATTGGATTTATATCTGAATATAATCAGCACGAAAAAAAGGTTCGTAGGTGTCTTGTTTGTGAAGTGTTGGAGTATATGATTCCCAATTTGAGTTCGAACAGGTATTAGTCAACTATAAGTATTTTATATACAGGCTGTCTCAAGTTCGAGTGCCTATTAGACGTTTCCCGAGACATATTTGAAATCTGAAAATTACGAGCATGATACTGTTCGAAATTTTTGGAGCCTGAAATATACAAGGAGTGAAAATAAATTCGTTCATAATTTTGTTTTCAATATTTTCGGTTCAGATATTATTGAGTATCAAATGCTGAATACATTTTTGTTGAAACAATTGTATTCATTCAAAAATACGGATACTATTCAGGATGCAGATAAGACTCACCCTAAAAGCTTCTGGAAATGCAACTGTAAGAATAAGGAAACCAAACCGGTTAAAATCTATATATATGAAAGAAAGATGTTGGTTACACCATTTATAACTCGAGATCGGGTGGACTGTTTGTTATGAAACTTCATATATGGATTCGTCCACGGTCTGGTTATTATGAAATACAATGAAATTTTGAAAAAATCGAAGAAAATTTTACGTATACAGGAAATGCTTTTGATCCTTTTGAGTAAGATCACTAGATGTCGCTACTGTTACAGTTACGCTACCGCTTCTCCACGTTAGATGGCGATATAAACAAATAGTGTGTACAGAGAGAGACTATATTCCCTCTATAGTCACTGTAATAGTGTGTAATTTGAGTTGCCTACAACTCTGCGCTTTTGGGCAAAACCAAAATGTCTTAGCGTAGGAGTACAGATGTCTAAAATGATTAGGTTTCGTTGAGATATGAGGAAAGTTTCGTTCTAACCACTTCAGATGGCGCTATTCACACATTATGACTGATGATTATTAGTTATTTTTATAGTTTTATTCATTCCAAATAAAGTAATCGTGAAGGTACTATATTTGACATTGTCACAATTAAATGGCGATGAATTTGTTGAGGCTTTCGCGGTCATCGATTGATGTCATCTGTTCTTTTTTCGAGCATTCCGGTCGTCGTGGTTTGAAATGGTCGAAAGAAGAACATATGACATCAATTACTGTGTAATTCACATAGGGCTTATAGTACCAGTGAATTTTTATAGAAATGTCAGGTAAATCGGATTTTGGCGATAAGTTCCAATCGTGAGATGTCCATTCTCATCTTTTCTCATAATTTTTAAAATGTTTTTGAATTTCTGTTTGGGTATTAAATATATTTGCGGAAATAACTGAATCCAAAATTACCATTATTAGTGATTGACATATTATTTTTGTGTATCTGTTCTGTGTGATAGCTCATATCCATGGAAACATTTGACAGTTCAAAAATCAGAGAACCAAGCAGTTGATCTCAGATCACCGTTGATTACGATTTTTGAAATCCACCGTGAGTATCATTTAGGCGGAACAAAGTTCGCCGGGCCAGCTAGTGTTTTATGAATATTCAGTTGCCAATAATGGAGAACATTGTTTGCATCGTTTTTCAAAAGTGTGTATGAACCATATCAGCAACTTAATAATTTGTACAATGAAATCGATAATTCAAATGTTAATAATTCTTTAGTTTTCACGCCAGAGATGGTCTGAACTGAAATGAAATCGCTTGATAAAGGAAATGGATTTGATGGTTACCGGTGTCTTACTTTGTTGAAAACTGTTGTCTAAGCTTATCTTTCTCTTTGCCGAAATTGTTCAATGAGTCCAAAAAAAAATTCTAATTTGGATAACTGCATCAATTATAACGATGCCGGTGATGTAGGTTCCGTTAGAAATTATAGAGGAGAATCAAAAATTGAAGATCACGCCCGTTTGGACTGCTTTTAACCTCCTATGGTGGCGACACCAGAGGTGTACTTCGCATTTTAAATCTCTACTAGTTCATTTCTATTCTTATAGAGGAGATAAAATATTCTCAGTCGTTTTATTTCATAGCTTGAAATCAACAATTATAGTATCAGCAAGAGCTTTGGATGGAAAGATACAGGTGGGTTCTACACCGATTTCAGTAAGGCTTTTGGTAAGGTTGACCACAAACTCATTCTTTCTTCTCAGGCAAGGTTCGGTGGGCGGGGGACCTAATGCCAATCATTATACAAACGTGGAGGTCTAAGGGTGACTTGCGCATTCACCATTTTGCAACATTATTTTATCAATTGCCCTTCCCTTCCAAAAAAACATTATCACCCCTGTTGTAATAATGACTCCAAGAAAAAAATTGAACAGTCATGAAAGGTCTTCAAAAGTTGAAAATCTAGATTTCAATAAATTAAAAATTCCGCTTGAAAGGATTAGGTTCATTTCTAGTTCGTATTCTCTTTATCCTTATCCATCTGATTAATCAGGTAAACAAAAACCACTCACGAAGATGTTTTTCAGTCCACCAGAGGAGAAAAGCTCTGTATTTACAGAAGAAGATGGGTGAGGTTAGGTCATTGAACTACAATTCTATGACCTAAAGGTAAATGAAGTTAATATGTTAGGTTGGTGAAAAAACAACTTTTTATGAGATATTTCTGGGATATCGACGAAAATATGAACAAGTTATTAGTGTTTACAAACTAATCTTCAGGAAAATCGAAGAAGGAACATTTCTTGGTGGTAGAAATTTTGCTTTTCAATTGCAGATATAATCGAACAAAACCAAGTGTTTTTGTTAGGGATTATCGTGTTTGTAACTTTCTTATTCAAATATGGCGGGTACTTGAGTATTTCTTAAATGTATCAACTCAATTTCAATCGAGTAATATGCACCTTGAGGTGAATCATATCAGGCACGTATTTGGTCCAATTTTTTCAAATGGCTATATCTTTTGCACAGAGCCGAATTCAAAAAAATTGAAAATGAACAAAAAGGTTTTTTTGGCCTCAAAAATCTATAGTGAAGATATATGTAAATTTTCAAAGACTCACCCTGTATGAGTGTCTATTCTGTGAAGTCACCTTTTCATAACGAAGGGATGATTTCTACCAGTATAGACACTAACCAGTAGTCGCACTTCGTGGATTTCCTTACTCCGATTCCGACTCGCGCATCATTTCCTTGAGCATAACCTAAAATTTATTTATTTACTTATTCCTCGTAGAGAAATGATCTGAAGGGTCAATGCCCAATGTTTACAATACTCTCTGTCTCAATTTCTACTGCGCGCGGAAATGGTGCGCGAATTCTCGAGAGAGTAAATATTTCAGGTCATTTCATCGGGAGTGCGGGTTAGTGTCTACACTGTGTTTCTACTAACCATATCTTTGTATATTGGAAGAGGAATCCCGTAAAATTTAAAGACAAAGAAACACTCCCTTAAAAATATCACTGAACCAAAATTCTATCAAGAATTGTTTGAATCTATAAATATCCTCGCAACAGCAGTGAAGGTATAAGAATATGTAATTTTGTCCACCATCGCCAGATTTGACGTTGAATTTATAAATGCCTCTTCGTTTTCATATAGAATCTGTCCATCAGGCAATAACGAACAGAACCCCGAATGAAGAATTCCCATGAACATACAGCTATAGGTTCTGAGACGACGATGCAACAGATTGTAGCGAGCAACAAACGAGAAATCCATATACTCATCACGTTCATTGCCCGTGTCCTATATAAACGTCAGTGGCGGCTTGTCCTATGAGGCAGATACGTCAGTGCCTCACCTAAAACTCAGACCAATTACGCGAATTATTCGAATATTATATTTCATTCCAATATAACTAACACTCCTTTCCTTTCACCACAATCATCTTGGTTTTTCACGTTCAGCTGTGAGGAAGCATAATAACAATGATATGAACATCAAAAGTAGACAAAATTCGTCGTTTAAATACTTCGATTTGTGGATAACTCAGCTTTTCTGGTATCAAATTCAAGAGGAATATTTCGAGACCCTTTTACCTAACAATTTTTTTAGAGCTACACCATGACACGTTTGCCTCTATCCTGGCTTTCTCAGCTTCGCATTGATCTGCTTTTGCGGTTGGTTTATTCCTCACACTCAACAGTTTGTTTCCTGGCATCTATATTGCAACTCACTTCTGCTACACAACAGCGATCAAGAAAACTTATCGCATACAACAACTACAAAAGGCACTTCGATTAATTTAATTGAATAGTCATCACCCCGCAACCCAGGACCATTATTGCATTCTGAAGATAGAAACAAATTCAACAATGTTGCCATTCTATCACGATAAGTATTATTGGAAATCAATATTCCAAATTATTGATAGAAAATTTCATAAAGATTACTACGATTATAAAGTTCACTAGTGACTAGACTAACTTAGTTATTTAGACATATACTCCATTCACTTTCATAAAGTATCTTGGTTGGCCATAGTTTAGGTTTATCAAGTTCTTTTACTTGAAACGGGCGCAGGTTGGCACTAGTGAAAATCAAGCGACATTGCCATTACTCTTTTTCAACTTTGTAAATGGAGTTAGTTCTTTTGAGGTTTAACTGTTACACAAGATTCGAGGTACCACTACATTTTGATACTGGAGTATTTCAAGTTGCGCAAAGGGGTATTTAATTGTCGTCTGTAGGCTTATTTCTTTAGAATTTTGAAAAGTGGGGATTTCCATACGTCCGTCTGTTCTGTTCGTCTAAAAGTTTTTCTGTCGGGTTAAGGTGGGCGTTCAATGTAGTGTGTTTTTATTTCAAGTTGATTTCGAAAACGGTTTCACTTTGGGAACTGAAATTTTGTGGGTGAACTCAGAAAGGATTAGGGTTCTTGTTGAAATAATTTTAATCGATTTCATTCCGACAGTTAATTTTTTTTCTTTCAAAAATAGAAGAAAATGAGCCAACCCATGCTTCTGTTTCATTTCAACAGAAAGACCCATGAAAATAGTTCAACTTCCGATTAAAAGTGAATCTACTGATAATTTCGTTCAGAAGATCAACTTGAAATACGAAATTGGCAGAGAATGGCCAAATTCAAATTTTGGCGGGAAAAATTTCCTGCTTTACCCACAAATACGCTTATTTCATAGTTCGGCGATCTTCGGATAGAGAGCGCCATTGTACATTTCATTCATGATTAGAGAGATATTCATAGAACTTGATAGTGATAGTGCATGTTCTATGGAGATGTTCCGGAAAATGGACGGTGGCGCCTCTATCGGCTGAGCTTTCCCACTCGCTTCAAACGCCCACCTTAATGAACTATCACAAAGTAACGGACTATTTTGTCCATTATTTTTCAGTAAAATTTCAACACTCGGTTGTTGATTTCCGGACAATATAATAGCATAACTGAATCTTCCAATCAAAAAAAGTTTCTTCAATTATCGTCAGGTCTTTGAAATTATTGAATTGACATAATATTTCCTCAAATTCATTATTTTCCCAAAGTGAATAAACATTTTGATAAATACGTAATTTCTACGATTCATATGTAGAAACGGCAACGTTGCGTTCATATCTGACAGAAGAATGACTATAACCTAACATTTCCATAATATACGCGGTGAAATGTGTCAGAATTCCAGGGCCAACCGGGCTACTTCATAAAAGTGAATGCAGTATACACGCATCGTCGAAAGTCTTGGCCTCCTCATTTCTCAAGAAATAAAATGGAAATAAAATAATATTTCAACTGCAATATATTTTAAATGAATTCATTGTTTTTTACTCTTTGCTTCATGCAGGATGATACCAAATAGGAAAAATTAGAACAAATATAAATTTATCGATTACATATATATTTTTGATTAATTATAGCTGATATAACTGAATCCGTATTCAATAGTCCGTATTGCCACCTCTTCTTCAATTCAACTGCCCAATGCACCTAGACATCCCACGAATAAAGTCATCACTGAAATTTTCGGGCATATCGTTAAATTCTTTCTGAAGGGCTAAAATCAATTCCAAAAAATTTGAAGGTAAGTTTTGGCGATTGGACATATCTCCCCCTTAGTAATCCCATACGTGCTCATTTGGATTCATGTCTTGTGAGTTTGCTGGCCAGTTCATTCTCTGGGTATTGTTCACTTGAAGAATGTTTTGAACTCTTCCTGGGCAGTGTGGGGCGGCGTTATAATCCTCATAAATGGAATTATCCCAAATTCGTTGCGCAGAGGAATATTAATAATAATAATAATAACCCCCCAGGGGCTCTGGATGGTTTTCTGGAGTACGGGCTTAGCACACCCGAGGTACCCTAGCTACCTGGCAGTAGGTATAAAATGCACTAGCAACGGAATGTACAATTTACGGAGTAAACGGGTGAATCGGCATTGTACCACCAGAACCTCCTGTCGCGTTCAAGATTTAGGATAAGGGCCTTGTTCGAAAAATGAGTCACAGTCTCCCTCGGATAACGACGGAAGCAGCGTGATACCGAGTAGGGCTACTGCAACACCCCACCAAGAGGAAACTGCTATCAAGAGGCATCAACCCACTCTTGATGCTTCAACGGCGACGCAAGTCACTATGCCCGCGACCACGAGAGCTGAACTCCCTAGGAAACGCATGAAGTGGACCCAAGAAATGAACTCCTTCATTATGCGCTCCTACTACAAAATCACACACTTGGAATCGAACATGACAGCATACCGTTATGGATTGCATCAAGAATTTATAGAAAGATATCCAGAACTCCACCACATTTCTGAACAAAGGATATCAGATCAACGACGAACTATTGTGAAAAACAACCTACTCTCTACGGACACATTGAGGAGTATACGAGATGAAGTCCTCATGGAACTCAGCAACGACACTGGAGCTAACATCGAAACACATCCAGAACAAAACCAGAATGAGATCCAGAATATGGAATCTAATGATAATGGGGAAGTACCGTCTGATTCAAGTGGACCAGGGGAATATGCGCACTCTGCAAGATCACTACTCAACACAGCCATGGTTGAGTTCCAGGGAGCCAATCCAACAAAACGCCCAAAGCTGCCTAAATCAAAAACTAACAAGAGCATCAATATTATTCTGGCCAGTGTAAATGCAGCCTTCGATGACCACGTTGAGGACTTCAACAGCCTGGAAGGAATACACACTCTCGTGTATTGTGGAGCAGTAGCAACCCTTCGACTACACAAACAACAAGTCCACACCCCCCAATATCACACACGGGAAAGAACCATAAAGAAACCACCATGGCAAACCCGATTGGAGAAAGACATCGACAAAATCAGAAAGGAAATAGGCCGACTTACTGAGTTCCTGCGGAATGAATCCCCGTCGCGACGCCTGAAATCGTTTGTTAGAAAAATTCTGAAGAAGATTGATAACACCATGAACAAATCTGAAAGCAAACATCACATCGTCATATATGTGGATACTCTTAAACAGAAACTTCAAGCGAAGGCGAAAAGACTATCCAGATATTTGAAATGCACTCAACGGAAACAGCATAACCAATTGTTCCACAACAACGAGGCAAACTTCTACAAACACATCACCAAAAGCTCAAACAAAGTCACCAGAGCTATGCCAGAAGCCCAATCATTGAAAAATTATTGGGGTTCTCTGTGGTCGATGCCTAAGGAACATAATGAGAATGCTGATTCGATCAGGAGGGAGAAAAACCGAACGAACATCCCACAAATGAACTTCGAAGAAATATCAGTGGATGAAGTGGTGACAGCACTGAAGGAAGCAAGCAATTGGAAGGCTCCAGGAGTCGACAATATCCATAACTTCTGGTACAAGAAATTTGGCCATCTGCATGGAGCCATAGCGAGACAGTTCACGCATATACTTCAACATCCTCAAGAAGCTCCTAATTTCTTAACCGAAGGAGTAACCTATATGCTTCCAAAAAGCGATAAGACTCAGGAACCATCGCAGTACAGACCTATCACTTGTCTTCCAACACTGTACAAAATACTCACCTCATGTTTATCCAACCGAATATATCAACATTTGGATGAAAACAACATTATGGCAGAAGAACAGAAATGATGCAGAAGAAAACACCAAGGGTGCAAGGAACAACTCATCATCGACTCAGTGATCATGAAACAGGCCCATGAGAAAGGACGCAACTTGCACTCAGCCTTCCTCGATTATCAGAAGGCATTTGATAGCACCGCTCATTCGTGGCTCATCGAGGTGCTACACATTTACGGAATCAATCCTGTTTTGGTGGAATTTTTGAGGACAACAATGTCTCAGTGGCGAACGTCAATACAAGTCACTATGAACAACAAGACGATTAAGCTCGAAGAAATCCCCATTCGTCGTGGGATCTTTCAAGGAGACTCTTCGAGCCCATTATGGTTCTGTTTGGCAATGAACCCTTTATCATCGATGCTCCAAGCAACGAAATGTGGATTTAAGATCAAGACAGCGCGGGAAGAACATACTATTTCCCACCTACTCTACATGGACGACATCAAACTATATGCTGCAAACAAGAAGCAATTGGATGAGCTTCTGAAAACCGTCATTTTTTTTTCAACTGATGTTCGAATGGAATTCGGCATTGAAAAATGTAGAACCCTGAACATCCATAGGGGAAAAGTCGTGGACGGTGAATCACAACTACCGAATGGAGATATACTTCAAGCCATGAGGGATGGAGAAACTTATAAATATCTGGGATACCAACAGGCTAGATGTTTGGAGCAAAAGCAGTCGAAGGCAAAAATCCGGGAGGAGTATACTGGCCGACTGAGAACGGTGATGAAGTCACTGTTGACTTCTGGAAATCCCATCAAAGCCATCAACAGCTACGCAATCCCAGTGCTGGTTTATTCATTTGTAGTTATCAAGTGGACCAGGACAGATCTGGAGGACATTCAAAGGCAAACCAGAACGATGCTGACGAAACAGAGAGGTCATCACCCAAGGTCGTCAGTATTAAGAACCACTTTACCACGGAAGGAAGGAGGACGGGGACTTGCGGATATTGTCAACCTTCACACTCGCCAGATTAAAAACCTCAGGGAATTCTTCTTTGAGAAGGCGAATAATTCCAATCTACACAGAGTTGTTACTTTGGTTGATAAGAAGTTCACACCTTTAACTCTGGCTACTGCAGATGAATTGCTGGATCTGTCATCTCGTTCTGAAACTGACAAGCTAGAACAATGGTCAAAAAAAGAACTCCATGGACGGCGTCACCATGAGTTAAATCAGCCACATATTGACAAAACCTCATCCAACAAATGGTTGTCGAAGGGTGAACTGTTTCCTGAGACGGAAGGTTTTATGATGGCTATACAAGATCAAGTCATCTCCACCAACAACTACAAGAAATACATCATGAAGGACCTTACAGTGCCAACAGATATGTGTAGGAAGTGTCATCAAAAATCTGAAACAATTCAGCATGTTACTTCTGGCTGCGAACAACTGTCCAACACTGATTACCTCCACCGACATAACCAAGTGTGCAACATCATACACCAGAAATTGGCGCTCAAGTTCGGACTTCTCAACTCCTACAAGCCGTATTATAAGTATCAGCCGCTGCCTGTGTTAGAAAATGACTCTTTTAGACTATACTACGATAGGCCTATTATCACTGACAGAACGGTGACGAATAACAGGCCGGATATTGTGGTTTACGACAAGAGGGTCAGAAAGGCAATTTTGGTGGATGTAGCTGTGCCCAACAACAACAACATGTTGAATAAGTACCAGGAGAAGATAAGCAAGTACACAGACCTGGCTTTCGAGATCAAGGAAATGTGGCACCTAGAGAAGGTTGATATCGTTCCAGTGATCATCTCGTCGACTGGATTGATACCCAAGAGCTTACACAACAATCTGAACAAATTAGAATTAAATGTAAACAGCTACATTGAAATGCAAAAAGCTGTTATTCTCAATACCTGTAGAATTGTTCGTAAATTTTTGTCAAGTGTATCGTGATCGAGCCTATTCCCTTTGATTACTGTATCTGGGAAAGGTAAATTTAAGCGGCCGGATGCCGAGATAGTGAATAAGTCCACGATCATAATAATAAAAATAATTACTAAATTTTATTTCAAATAAAATGCATATGTACAAAACATTATCCACATGAAATGAAATTGTGTCAGCAAAGAATTGAGTATTTATTCTGAGTTATCCTATATCATGCAATAAAAATTCTTTCACTGTGTATGGCTCAGATCCTAGTAGCATCCTTTAGACTTACTTTTTGAACAGTTTCAGATTGGTTGTCTGTCTTGTTTCGTGTGAAAGTTTGTTGAAGTATTTTATACACCTATATTCTGGTCCTTTTTCAGTTAATGAAAGTCTAGGTATTGGATATTTTAATTCAGTGGTCCTGGTCTCTCTCACTCTCTCTCTCTCTCTCTCTCTCTCTCTGAATATTCCTCTGCATGTTTGTCTGCGTGTCATTTTCATGATTGTGCGTATGGCTTTCTTTTGCATTTTGAGCACTTTGTCCATATTACTTCCAAATCCATAAAACATGATAACATACCTAATTTTGGATTCAAAAGTTGCCGATATATTATCTTCATAGATGATGAATCAATATAATTTCTCAGAATCCCCAACGAATAGCAGATTGATGACAGTTTTGTATGTAGGTTTATAATTTGCTCATTTCAGTTTAAGTTTTGATCTATAGTGAACCCAAGGAATCGTCCTGAGTTCTGGAGATCACGTTGGTGGTCGTTAAGCTGGATGTGAGGCGTTTTCTCTACATTCATGCATAATTTATTAGAATGGAACCAGTGAATTGACTGCTGTAAAGTCTGATGTACCATGTTTGTAACCTGAGGGAAGATTTCTGCCTTCATTAGAAAATTCGTATCATCTACATAGTAAACCATTGATGTATTCGGATTGGATTGTATTATGCCTGCCAGATCATTGATGAAGATGATGAAGTGTATTGGTCCAAGGATACTTCCTTGTGGCACTCCAAATTGAATTAGTGCTTCTTTAGAAAGAGTTCGACAGTCATCACCATCAATTAATACCTGTTGTTTTCGATTCGATAGATGAGATTCAAACCACTTTATCTCTGATTGATTGGTTCGATGATGTTGTCTATGTATATGAATACAGTCATTGTTCGTGTAACGATAATAATGGAGGAATGGCGACCGAACATTGGACCCCCAGCACATTATTGACCCGCCTTGAAAGGACAAAATTAAGTCTTCCCAGTCTGCCCGCACCTCTCTTAAAATTTTTGATTTTTTTTTCAATTTCCTTATGGTACTGCTTGAGAATACCCGTAGGTATATAGGTCTTTGAAAAATTACTTCGGAGGGCTGTTACGGATACCGTTTGATTCCTTCGAGTAAAATTTGCGATGTGATGGTCTTGCCTTGCAGATGTTACTCTGGGTCGACCAGGCACCGGTGTCCCGGCAACTCTGCCGGTATCCAGGAAATTGACCACTATGCGCCTCACTAAATTCGGTGGAATATTCAAACGCTGCCCAATCTGGTACTTCGACAGAGGGCTACTATTTTTGCCCGATCAAACTGGGAAATTGGATGTACCGGCATTTCACACTAAATATTTTCGATATTACAACTTTCGTTATTCGCTGAAAACTGATTAACTTCTAATACATCTGTATTCTTCCGAACAAGGAGCGTGTTTGGCGGGTTTATTGTTTTAATTTAAGTGATAAGATAGTGAAGATGCCACACACAAAAAATTATCATGCTACAATCAGAAAGTTGAAAGGGGAACCCAGACTTTTGAAAATACTAAAAAAATTTCCTTCTGATGTATCCAATCACCTTACGAGCCGTCACTGGTAAACGTCTCGGCGGAAATCCTATAGCATCAATAAGGATGTTATTACATGAGATTCAGTTCACGCCCACACCCGTTCTGCAAGTTCTTTTCATTTTTCAACTCGCTGACTTACTGGACCCGAGATGCAGGATTTATTAGTTACTGAAGATGTGGGAAAATACGATCGATTACGGAAGGAAAATTTTGGGGAACAATCTCATGTAATAATATTATATTGAGGCTTGGAAGGTAATATGACCTATACGCCATTCTTAAATTCGATCTATTAAATGAGGAAAAGTCTGAGGACAAAGACATTGAGCTTCATCGGCATCATATTATGTATGAAAATATGTATTATATTTACGCTTGGAAGGTTGAAAAATCGATGCACACCTCAGAAACTTATTTCAAAATGAATTCGGTGAACATTTTTCTATCCAGTTTTCTTTGTCCAGAGTGTATATTCGTGAGTTGAGTCAACCCAGGCAACACAGACTTCTCCGCGATATCTCTGAGAGGTTACAATGCGACTTTTATGTGAGCTCCTACCGCGAGGTCCCAGAGATCTCTATGTGATGTTACTAAGCGAGTTTCCCACTGATGTGCCGATGCGATATCTTGGAGACCTCGCCATGCGATATCCTAGGGAACTCTCCATGCGGTAACTTGGAGAGGAGAGCGCACCATGCGATTGACAAGGTCAATCTGTTCACGCAGGCGCTATTTGTCTATCAAATCGATTTGTATAAACAGCAAGTTTACCAAGACATCGAGTGGGCCGAGAGGGGTTTTGTGGATAGATTAGTCAGTTGTGTGAAATTTCGATGAGGATATTTGTGCTTCAAATAAGTGTTATTTTCATTAAATTCTGGAGTTTTCTCACATATTAGGACCGTAACCATTTTTACCGCCATTTATGTTATCCGAGTAATTCAACCACCAATAACGGAATTGATCAATTCACAGTAAACGATTTTCTACTTGGTATATTGGTGATCAGGATAACTATTTCTATTAAGAATATGGATGAGTGTAATAACTTCACAACAGATTTTACAAGAATGGTTAGTAGAGTCGAATATTCCACAAATTCAAGCTAATAAATTATTGATAATTCTTTAGGCATGGTTCACAAGTTCCTGTGGAAACCATTATTGCAATTCCAATAGTAATAAAAAAACACTTTCATGAGAATTGTGATTATTCGACACTTTCACGGGAATTGTTTGGAACTCGGTTTGGAATTATATCTCATTTTGTTTCAAGCTGATATATGAATGGGCATTGACATGTTGTTGAAATCCCCTTTGTTCAATTTGTGCTCCAAAAGAACTTGACACAATGTTTATTCACGTTTTGATTAATGTATAAACCACTGACCTTACAAAAGTGTTCTCAATCTACCGATCTAACGAAAAAGCACATAAATCTACCGACATTTGATGGAGTGAATGTATGTTTTGATATTCTAGGAAATCATGACTCTAACGATATGATTTTGAATATTTCCTAAGCATTCCATAATTTAATACATGAGTTGAGTTATACGTTGACAAATCTTTATTTTTTTAAGCAATTTGATGTACTTACATGCGCTCATTTTCAGCATATTTGCTGTTTTCAATAGGTGTTAATTTTTGGAATACCTATTTATTTTGTTAGAATACTCATTTTTTTTCGAAAGATTAGTTTTTCGAACATTGGTTTTGTAAATAAATGAAATCCATATTCAATTTTGCTTCATTCCAAAAATCTACCGAAATCTACCGATTTTTTCCGAACTTGTAGGTACGGAGGGTGGCAACACTGAATACGTGGAGGACAACAGGGGAGTCTTTTCTCAAGATTGGCTGAGAGATTGTACCCAGAGGATGAAAGAAATGTAATGTTTTGAATAATTTTTTTCAATTTTTTTGTTGCAATTTGTTGATAATAAAGATTGAAGGATTTATTCGCTTGTTTTAGTTAACCTTCTGTTGCAGCCGAAAATAATGAATAACTTTTAATACTGTTTGTTGTGTAGATCAATTCAATAATATAGCTAATATACAGATTCTCATTATAGGAATAGGACAAATCGAATTTAGTGTTTGATGTTCTATTTACATTTCGCAATGCGACCTGTATATACCTGTGCAAAGCGGCCTGTGTAGAAACTTCTTATACATATGGCAATGCGAACTGTTTGAGACAGTGACGGCTCGTCCGGGTCGGCAGGGTCGGCCGGGCCGACCCAAGAATAATCTTGAGAATAGGAAATAAATATACAAACTTTATTTTTGAACCTTATTCAAAATGATCAATTCCGAAATTCTAATCTCGATGATTGCCCTCAGAATCTTATATTTCCACAAAAAGTTCTTTCCCATCACATATTTATGTGTACTATATGTATACCGCCAGTCAACGGAGTGCCTCCACAAATAAAACAAACACGCTACTTCGATGCAGGCCACAGGGTCGGCCCGCCGCAAGAGAGCTGAAGCTCTCTGAAGAATATTGCACTATAAAACACCTACGTCGTACGCAGTTGCTACTAAGAAGAACGGTACAATACCTCAATATTAGGTCGCGGATTGATGCATACAGACTCGGCCCGCCTACCCTACTGAACCGACTCGACTATGTTATGAACTACACGGCTTCTTAATGTTTATTCCTAATATTACTAATATTACATGAATAGTTACTAGTTCACTAGTTGATTATTAATTATTATGTCTCTATCAGAAAAAAAAGGTTTTCGTACCCTTTAAAAGTAGTTAACTGATTTTCTCACCATGAAAATATAAAATATTCCTAATTCCTAGGAAATTCAATCGTCGTGCAATACGCGCGCTTCTCAGTTCATTAGATCAGCGGCTCGGCCTGCCGTACCGAAGGGTGGGGATTGTAGAATCACGTAAAGTCGACTTGCATGGTAGGAATTAGGAATATTAAATGAGGTCAGTGTCTTAAAATAGTTATTTATGTAATAAGGATCATAAAGACGATCATTATGGTACAAGTCGTGAATGTTATCGGGCGAGGCGTAGCCGAGTCCGATAACACGGCGTGTGCCATAATGATTGTTTATGATTCGTATTACATACAAAATTTTATCTGATGGCATTTATATCAATACATTTTCGAAAAATTAAAAACTGCATTTTCGACATGTCACAATGACAACTATTTTTAAAGTTATGTCACTCAATTTTGATGACATAAGGAAGCTCATTATGGTACTTAGTACCATAATGAATTCATTATGGTACTTAGTCCCATAATGAATTCATTATGGTACTTAGTCCCATAATGAGCTTCCTTATGTCATCAAAATTGAGTGACATAACGTTGTCACTATGACATGCAATCAGATAAATAAAATAATAGAGCCTTCCGTCTTCGTGTTTTTTAGGTAAAAGTTCGTTTCGTGAATTCTTATGGCAAATTTAAGGGAGGTAGTATCAAGTAACGGCGACTTGGTAAGTTTATTAACGGTTTATACCGGGTGGCCCATCACTGACGCGATGGTCATTTTAAGGGAGTGAATAAAAATATTCCGAAAATCTTTTTTTGTGGTGTGTGAAGGGTAATCAAGAGCACAATTTGAAATAATTTACGTATGTACAGAGTGTTCCAATACAAAGATATAGGCCAAAGTTACAATTTTTGAATGTACCTAACACTCTATATATGACCTCAAAAATGGAAAGGCAAGCTCAAATTATGGAGTGTTCTTCGGATTACTTTGCATATTTGATGCACTATTTACGAAAAAATCGCGAAAAATTGAAAATATGGATTTTTTTTAATAGCAGTTCATAAATGAACCAGTTACGCCAGCGATACAGACAATGTTTTTTTGAGTAGACATATTAGCTACTCTCCTCTAAAGAAAAAAAAGAATTGAACTCTGGATCTTAATTAATTTTCGAACATCTATATACTACAAATAATGACCGAAAACTTTCTTATTTCAATGGCATACCCGGTATTCAAGTGGCAAATTAAGCTAAACCTGTAAGCTAGAAATATAGAATTCATACCGTACTGGTGAATCGTAAAATAGTACTAACTCGAAATGGTATTTTTGAGTTGGGCGCCCTTTCATTCTGGATGTGCGATTCATCTGTGGTCACAATTATTCAGAAATCAGAATACCCGTTCAATGTGTTGTGAATTGAATATCGAAAATTGCTGAGGAACTATCAGGTTTACGTATAGGAACACCTCATGAAAAAAATTTCGAAATTAATTTTTGCGTTCAACGAGATGAAGAGATACCGGGTGTGCCATTTGAAATAAGAAAGTTTTTGCCCATTATTTGTAGTAGATTTTTGAAAATTAATTAATATCACTCTATATATTCCAGAGTTCAATTCTTTTTTTCTTTAGAGGAGTATCTAATACGTCTACTCGAAAAAACATTGTCTGTATGGCTGGCGTAACTGGTTCCTTCATGAATTGCTATCTAAAAAAACTCATTTTCAATTTTTCGTGATTTTCTCGTAAATGGTGCATCAAATGTGCAAAGTAATCTGAAGAAACACAACATGATTTGAGCTACCCTTTCCATTTTTGAGGTCATATATAGGGTGTTACATTCAAAAAAGTGTAACTATCTTTTTATTGGAACACCCCGTATATAAGTAAATAACTTTAAATGGTGCTCTGATTACCCTACATCCACCACAAGAAAATATTTTCGAAATATCTTCATTTACTCCCTCAAAATGAGCATCGCGTCAGTGGTGGGCCACCGGTATATGTAAATACATATTGGGTCTGGCCGACCCACTCCTGAAGGGCACGAGCCGTCACTGGTTTGAGAATATCTTATACATCTCCCAATGCGGAGGATTATAAGAAATTCTCAAAGTCCTCGCCGCGGGAGGTGTATGCGAACTCTCAGTGTGGCTTGTTTGAGAATATCCACGTAGGATATCTTCAAGAGTTCTCTGGGAACTCTTTTGTGGCGGACATTTGGAGGAGATAGCGACCTCCCAAAGAAGTCACAAAAGGCGTCACAACTTCCTTAAAAGAAGTCGCAGGGATTTCTCTGGGATATCTTTGTGTTGCCTGGGAAAGATCGACTAAAATGATAAAAGAAGAAAATAATGAGAGGTCTATTTTCCCGATTGAAAGATGTGTTTCTGTGTTTCATTCAGTAATTTTTTGTTTGGAATATTTATGCCTTTCTTTATATTGTTTTATATCTTGAGGAAAAAAAAAGGTTTTTAGAAACGTTGGTCTACTGACTTAGTTCAAGAAATTAGTTCCTTAGGATTGTTTATATTTCCTTGTGAATGTGTTGGAACGATATTATCCACATCTATTTCAGGAACGCTCATTTGCAAGCAAAAGCAGACTCGAGCTCAGAAACTTTTTGAAAATTTTCAGTGCTTTCAGGGAAAATGGAAATTATCTTGCATCTCTCGATCGATTGGGAAATATACAGGGTGTATTTTAAGGTGAGGCTTTTCTTTTGAAAGGTGATAGAACTCATCAAAATAAGTTATTCTACCGAAAATTTCCTATATGAAATGTTCAATTTGAAAAATTTATAAAAAATTTTGGGCATCAATACCTTAATACTACTCTGGCCTGCATCTCTCTGTTCATCATATCTCTACATCTCTGCACCAGGTTTGTGGGTGATTTCTTAGCGAAAATCTTGTTCTGTGCAACGCTGAACTGGCATTTTGTTTTGATTCACCATAAACAGAAAGCATATCAACAAGTTCATTATTTGAATAAACGTAAACAGTCGTACAATCTACACCGCACTACGCCGTATCACAATCGATATTCTGAGTCATGATATGAGGCAAAAAACAAGAGATGTTGATATCTACGGAGGCAACTACCTAGAAATTGAAAAATATTCTAGTTTCATTTTCCCGAAACAGGGGCATAATTCGTAAAAGAAATTTTTTGTAAAATTACTTATTTTGATGAGTTTTACCATCTGTCAAAAGAAAAGCCTCACCTTTAAATACACCCTGTTTTGTCATGATTTCAAATAAGGAGCCTTGATAGTGCGAATTGAATGAATTTTTGAATCAAATGAATTGATGAGAAAATTTGAATTTTGCTGTGCCCGGTCAACTCTATCCCAATCGAGGGTCCAACCCAAAATTAAAAAAAATTAGATATAAATAAACATTTAATATAGATTGTAACTTCTAAAATAACTTAATTCAAAAACAAGTCGAAGAAACACCCTCGAATCGAATATTCACATGAAGGCCTTTTGATATCGAAATGGGAGTTTTTTCACAATATTCAGTGATGTTGAGAGCCATCATTCGGTTGCCTCCGAATATTCACATGAAGGACTTCCGACATCGAAATGGGAGTTTTTCTAAAAATTCAGTCATTTAATAAGCCATCATTCGGTTGCATGCGAATTTCTTAGCGTGGCGTTGTGGAGGTGATAAAGCTTCTTTGTCGTGGTTGAATGCGGGACAATTGTATCTTGAAACTGAGGGATATCTGACGGCTATCCGAGATCGAGTAAAAAAACCCGCAACGACGAGGAATACTGTTTGAAGATGAGCGTGGAGGACAAATGCAGGAAGTGCGGCGCAGTTGGCGAGTCTATTGCCAAACATTGGCAAACATTGTTCACTAGCACTAAGCTCTTAGGCATGTTTTTTTGGATACTTGTCCGCCATATTATAAGTATCAACCGGCAGCAGTGTTGGAGACAGGCGCAGCGGTTCTCTATTGGGACAAACCCATAGCAACAGATAGAACCTTGGACTACAATACCCAAACAACACACACACATCTAAATGACATCTAATCGATATCAAAAGTGATCTAAAGCCATCTTGCTCTAAATTCTGATTGAAATTAGATTATCTAAATAAGATGTTTTCTATACATGATGTCTAGAAGACATCCTTTAGATGCATTATCGAAGACCTGAAAAAATTTTTATATCCTGCAGATATCCAAAAATGTATAGCTTTTTGATTACACGTTTAAAAGCCGTATATTAAATATCAAATTTTTAAAATCGTGGAGGGGGTAGGTATTTTATTAAACGTTCAATGGACATCTTTTGTTTTACGTATGTTAGACATCCAGATTTGGCTCTTTTTTGTCATCTAAAATACATCGATAAAACATCTAACTCATATGGTCATAAAACAGTAGATTGATTGAAATTTTTTAAATATATACTGTATATATTGTCTTTAAACGTACGGTTTTGTATGTCTCAAATATGTCGATAATTGTATTTCAATTCGACCACACGTTTTTTAAACGTTTATAAGATATCTGATTGATACTATCGAAAAAAGAATAACTTTTTGACGTGAAATAGATATGCCATGCCACATCGATTTTAGACATCATTATTCGACATAATTTAGTCATCTAGAATACATAAATGAAATATCTAACTTCAAAGGTCAGAGAATTGTGAATTGATTAACATCTTTAAGAAGTATTATTTTTATAAAGTCTCTGAACCAATGATTATGAATGTTTTTAAGATGTTGATGGAAATATTGCATTTCGACCATACGTTTTTAAAATGTTTATACGAGTAGAATATCCATTTGATGCGATAGAGAAATGAACCATTTGTTGATGTTTTTCAGATATGCTATGCTACAATTTCAATAATATCACATTGAAAATAAAAATTTATTTAGGTATGAATTCGACAAGCAGATACGCATAGACATACAGGTTGTATGTCTCAGACCATCCCTTTTCGAGATATCACCCCTGAAAGGTGGTGACTAAAAAAAAATCCTTGAACGTGCACGGCAATCCATGACATGTAAACTACGTTCACATATTTTGGCTGGAGGTTGTCATTTCCAGCATTCAGCATTCATCATGTTTTTTTTTCAAATGGCGCACTAGGTATATTTTTCACATTTTTATTGTAAATATCAATTTTAGTATAAATTTGTGTCACTTGTTAACATATTATATTATGTGATTTTTTTTTTATTATTTCAGTTTCGTCCTAAATTAGTGAAAATGTCATCGTTGAATTTTCATTCCAACATCAGGGAAAAATTGACCCCCCTCCCAAAAAAGTCCCAGTTTTTTCAGCCTTCAATATTTTCGGAATGTTAATCTTTTTCTTCAGATGTAAATGCATTGGAAACAAAGTATTATTAGAAAAGCCATTTTTGTCTGCTTAATTCGATACATAATACATCAGAATCGCATTAATAATCATCAAGAGATAATACTGTATATCTGGCAACATGTCAGATGACTCATATTGTGCTCTGGAAATAAAATATAAATATAAATTCTAATATTTCGGTATCTTAGTTAAATTTAAAAAAACGAAATCGATAACTTCAATAGCACCTATTCTAATGTGAGCGTGTTTCCATATTCCGTTAAAATATAAAATAGGTGATCTATGCGATCACGATGAGAAAAGAGAGCGATATGTGAACACCTATATCGGCCTCGATCACGTGGTAACGAACCACCGTACCGCCGAATGTTAAAGTTCAATGTTCATACAGGGATAGCGGATGCCGGACAGGGTTATAGATAGGAAGACATTTGAACTTGGTCATTTCGTTAGAACACTGCTTCGTCAAAAGGTCAAGTCGAATAGTGATTGTTTTCCCTTTCGCCGTAGTTTAGTGAATATAGTATTTAGTGATGAGTGCTGTCACAATTGAAGAAGATGAGTGCAAATGTTGCTTATGGTACCTAGTTCCAGTAAGTATAATTTCTTCATCATTTAGCTCTTGAAATGTAGCGGGTTGAGGTCTGGGCTCACTATTATAAAAATGAGATTTATTTATAATTTTCAAAAACTAACCTGCATTTTTGGATACAAGCAAAATAGGTATTATGGTAGATCTTGAATGAAAATATCTTCCATAAATGGATCATCTATCAAGATCTATTGAATGATGTTTTTTAGAAAACCGTTCAAAAGTGAACATGTAATGTTGAATTATATAGGAACCTATTATTCCCGGTGTAGTACCTAAAATGTGTTCCTCCGAATAATGTGGTAGCACTGAGATATGCTAATTATTATAAAATTGGAGATTTGTTTTCTTTCATGGCCCGATGATCTAGAAAAGTCGATTGAATGATATCTTTCAGATAACCGTTCACTAGTGAATAACTTTTGATTAGCCCTGTAAATTATACCTATAACATGTGTTCTACTGGAGAATATATTGATTAATTAATGATTAATTATTAGGAATTAGGTAGGTAAATTGTGATAAGAAATTTGAAACCTTTCATAGAATGATCATCTGAAAGAGTCTATTGAATGATATCTTTTGAATAACCGTTCCATTGAATTGTTATGTCTGTTATCACTATTTTGAATACCCTGTTTATTCAGATATTATCCCAGGAATATAATACCTGAATCCACTCTTTCTGAAAATATGATCGGTTTCGAAATCTTTTTCGAATAGTTTAGGATAAATATTTCAAGATCATCTGAAATTTCAAATTATAGAATTTCATAATTTGCGTTGGAGATTTCGTAGGGCTGAAATTATAACAGTCCCTATCATAGTGGTAATATTTTTCTGAATAAATAACTTGGTAAGAATATTATCTAAGAAATCTATTGATAGACCTCTTTGATATATTGGTTGAGTAAGAAATAATACTCAACCACTCGACTTGAAAAACTTGCTGAAAAATATTACCATGACACTTTAGTCAAAAAGTCGAGTACAAAATAGATTCAATCAGGATTTGAAGAATAATTGAATTTCCAGAGTTTGAAATCTTCGAAGAAATGTTTAGATGTTTTTCAGATCATTTTAGACTCCAAATGTAATTCGTAACTCGATGTTCGAATTAAAACTTTTGTATGAATAATTGAACCATTAGAACCCCAATTATAGTAGTAGGTATAAGCGTTTTCCATTTATGTGTAGAAATTCCAATTTCAAAATTGGATATTTATTGGATATAAGTACTCAATATACAATGTCAAAAAATGAAGCATTCATATGAAAGATAGATTTAATAAACAATATTGCAATTTTATCGATTTTGGAATTATCAGATTATTCACATTCACTTTTTGACATTTCTTGATCATCTTGAATTCAAAATATCATTTATTATTTTTCTGATGTTGTATTCGAAGGTCATATTATTACGAATAGGTCGAAATCTCAAAAAAATACACTCTGTATTCATAAACTTTCAATTCTTTCTATTTCTTATAAAAAACTGAACGCAATATCGTTTGAAAAAAAACTAAAATAATTTTCTGCAAAAATTTGATATTCTTTTATTCTAAGATATAGCATTTGTTGTGATTGTTTTCAAAAGTTGTACTTAATTGCAAAAAAAATCACTTATTTTGATTTGTGTGTTGGTTCCAGAGGCTGATGTTTATAATCTGTTCGAGAGTGAAACACGGCAGATCTCAACGACACGACCATAACAAAGGAAATTCAAGACTAGTTACGCCTTGCTGTAATAGGGGAGATAATTTTTGAAACTATAAAACAGACATGTCTTGAAAATTGGGACTTGAACGTTTTCTTTCCTGTAATATTCAACCGGTATTTTTCCACTTCAACTTCTGAAATTTAATAGCCTTGTGTTAGAAAAATTAATGGATCGTTTATCAAGCCCACATAGGAATGTCTGGCGAGACATCAACGACCGAAATTGTTGATTTTCAGTTTAAGTTTATTTAGAGAACTAAATGATAAATTTTAATTGTCCCACGAATTTGGTTGCAATTACTGCACACGATGACAGGAATAAAATTCAACTGCGATATCCCAAGAAGAAGGTGGGAAGCAGAAAAAATCTTTAATTTGATTGGTTCATAAAAACAAAGATGGTAGAAGTTTTGGTCTGATTGGTTTCGAAGTATCGATGGAGGAAAAATCTTCAATTTAATTGGTCTCGGAAGAAAACGAAGAATAAGGCAGCCGGGGAAGTCTGGAACGAAAAAGAGTTAGTTATTCGGAAGACGGCATTAGGGTAACTCATAGATCTTGGCTTCTTTTGAAGTTTTGGAAAATCAGTCTCAAACAGGGACATATAAAAAAGTGTTAAGTCGTAATTGGTAAAGTGTCCAAAATTACTTGGAATTATTTAGATTGCGTATCGTCGGTATATTCGGGAGTGAAGGTCAATTTGGCGAAAACGTGTGGGTGTCGTGTTTCGTGTCTAATCTGTCTGTTTCAGGAAAGAAGCATCGTCGTAGAATTATCCTCCTAGGTTCATCATTCTTGGGATCATTGGTTCAGGAAAAAGGTCAGATAAATTGTTTATGCTTAGCTATTTTTGAGGATTGGTAGAAAAGCCGCATGCCCGCCCAAAATATATTTATAGTCCAGAGTCCTGAAATCTTCTATAAGTCATAATTTCACATTTTCGTATTTTCTTTCTTAAGACGTATTATAATCTTTGTAATCACCCTTAAGTAGTTGAAGGTCTAAGTGGAGTTTTCCTGCTGAGAAAACTCATGTTCATTTGAAAGATCATGAGAAAACTATTGTTGAGTTTTCCCTTATCTATGTGAAGTTTTATTTGATGGGATTATTTCCTTTCGAATTAAGAAATATCCGAACATTTAATAATTTAAATCATTTGATTTAAGTAACACATATCTAATTCGGTGAGAATTTGTGTAGTTGATTTGGTTTAATATACGTCTTAAATTTAATCTAAAAGGTTTCATTTACCATCCCTCTCCCTAGAAAATAATTTTTAAACACCAAGACCCGACCCAAGTGCGTTGGGCCGATCCCACACTTTCTTCAGTCGGAAGAAAGAACTTCAAAATTCTAATTAACATCTTTTATTTTTTTCTTTAAGTAATAACACCCTTGATTGGTGGAAAGCCGCTCTTCCGTCCAATCACAAAGAGGGTGCTTTTTTACATATGGTGACAGCGGTGGGATGTGTTCAATTTTCTGAGGGAGAGTTTTTTTTTTTATTTGAAATTTGTTGAATTTTCCGGTAGAAAAAAAAAATTTTTTTTTTGTTTTTGTTTTCTGTATGTTGCATCAGTGTGAATGTAAAGATTACTAGAGTCAACTGTGTTAAATTTTCCAAGGGAGATTTTTTTAAAGAGATTTTGAGAAATTTCGAGGTAAAAGGGATTTTTATCCTGTTGTTTTATGGGTGATCGAAATAGTGTGCATTGACTTGTTGGAAGATTTCCGGATGAAGGTTTTCAGGTTCTTATGCTGAATTGGATTATATTTGCTGTATGAACGTATATGCCTATGAATTTGAAATTAAGTTTTAAAAATTGCAATTGGTAGGGACAGAATTTAGGATTGAATTAAAGTAAAGTAAAAAATTATTGACCTAAAAATTTTTTTTGATGAGCTATTGAAGGATTGAGTAAATACAATTGGTTTTTCTTTGGATAAATTAGAGTTTTCTTTTTTTTTTGAAATTATTAAAGAACAGTTCATATTTCTGTGATGTTCTATCATTTTATGTGAAGGATTTTTGATAGAGTCAAGTTGATATTGAGATTTTAAGACTTTAGAGAGGTTTTAGATTCATTGCGGCTTTATAGGGAAAAAGGCATACGTTTGTTCTCACAGGACATTTATTTTTCTTTCAGGACATTGTTTTTTCTTTCAGGGCGTATTGCATGAAAAATTTTCTTTTGGTTACTCTATCCATTTGCTTGATTTTGTTTGAAGGTGTTGGTTTTTCTGTTGGTGATATAGCGGATCAAATTTTGTTTCAGGAGGGTTATTTTTGTTTTTCTGAAAATTATTGTGCTTTTATTGATTGATTGAAATTTTGATTGACTTTCTTTCAGGGCGTATTGCGTGAAAATTTTGTTTTGTTTTTGGTTATCCTATTATTCAGGATTCCGTTTAAATTTCGAAAAATTTTATTTTCACAAAATAACATCATTCGGTTTGTATTGAGTTTGATTTGGAGAATAATTGAATTTGGCTTTCCTTGTTTTAACTTGAGTTTGAAATTTTGGGAAACACTTTGATAGAAGGGAAATTTTTATCTTTTCAAGTTGAGTTCATTTTGAAAGTTCAGAAGTCGGGAAAATTATAAATTTGGTTGAAATTTTAGTAGATGAGCCGCTGATCGTGATCTTTCGAATCTTAGAACAAAAATTAGAATTATTTCTATTTCAGGTGGTTTTGTGTACTTTTATTTTTCAGGAATTCGACACTTGGTGATTTTCTTGTTTTTTTTTTGGTTACATCATTTCGCCAGATTTTTCTTGAATTCTTTTTTGGCGTTGGTCTTTTTGAGCTCGTTTCCAGGTGATTTGTTTTATTTTGGTGTTTTGGGTAAGACTATTTGAAATTTGAAGGAATCATTAGAGTATCATTTTACTATTTTTTTCTAATTCGTGAAATTTGAAGTCGTAATCTTGAGCGTATTTCAGTTCTGTTGGAATTTGAGGGTGAGAATTTCAAATTATTCATTGTTTTGGAAAGTAAATAATTAATTGAATACATTAAAAAATCATATTTTGGTTAAGATAATTGGGTTTCGGTTAAATTTTTGAAAAATGGCTCACCCAGCTGGCGCATCCAACGTGAATGTTCCCGCGGGTCAAGTAACACCTATGTACTCGCTAGGTATGCTATCGACTACTTTGGAGGATTTTACTGGGAAGGACGCGACCGGGTATTTCGAAAAATTGGAGTTGCTGGCAAAATTATACGGATGGTACGAAAAGGACACTCTTATCCTTTTCAAGCTTAAGCTCGAGGGTGATGCTTATACATTTTTCAAATCTGATATCAACCTTGACAGTTTGAACTATGGTGATCTGAAGAATAAATTTGTTCGGAAGTTCACAACGGGTAGATTTCCTGGGGACAACCAGTGGAATCTTAGCCGATGCTATCAAAGACAAGACGAGGATGTGTCCTCGTTCTGCACTAGACTGCGTACAGTAGGGGCGAGGTTACTGAACGAGGATTTAGCCGGAGCACAAAAGGACGAAGAACCTGGAATAAGGAAGAAGAACCGGGAATTAATGTTGAATCAATTTAAGATAGGATTAAGGAAGGACGTAATGAAGGAAACAGGAATTTTGTTGTTGAAAGAGGAGAACCTGGATTTGGAAAAGGCGGAGGAACTTGTTAGGCTGCAGGAGACCACTAGTATGATGTTGCAAAGGAGGTCGGTAAATATGTGGGTATCGACAGTTGACACCGAAAAAGTATGTCAACTGTGCGACAAAGAAGGCCACACCGCGAAGGGGTGTAGGAGTGTAAGGCAGAACCGAGGAAATGGGGAAAGAGGTAATGCAAGGACGTGCCATTCTTGTGGCCAAACAGGCCATTTCGCGAGGGATTGCCGGAATAACAGACAAGGAGGACAAATGACACAGGGAGTGTGTCATAACTGTAATCAACAGGGACATTGGGCAAGGGAGTGCCCTAGCAGGGGTTCGGCTGGATGGCGGGAGCCAAAGGTCAAATGGTTGAGGAGGGAATATATAGAGGAACCGAATACTTCCTGGAACCAACGCATAGGCGTAGATGAGGGTGTAGAGGAGATTTCCGGGGTAATACGGAATATTGAAGGGCCAAGTTTTGGAAGCCACTATCCCCGAACAGACGAGGACAGTGGGAAAATGGAACATTTTAATGATCAGAGAAGAGTCCGGGAGGACACTAAGAAAAAAAATGTAATGTACAAGGTTGACAGGACGTCCAGGAAAGTAGATACACAACCAGAAAATTCCTATGAAGTTAGGGATTTGAAGAGGACTGGAAGTAGGAATACCAGTGTAAGCACTCAGACGGAGGGTGCAGAGGGACCCGACAGCAATGGACTGTCGAAGGGTGACACCATAAGGGAATGGAATGGTGTTGTCACAGGGTCAAAGGATGTGGAGATGACGAACGAGAATAACGAAGGGGAGCTTCGTTGGAATAACAATGTGTCTCCGGCTGAAGGGATAGATCGGGTATCTATCAGGAAGGAATCAGCCGTTGAGGAAAATGGTACCTGGGAAACCGACGTTATGTTGATGTCGGGGATCACCATCCCCGCCCGTTCGGAAATGGTGGTAGAGGCCAAACTGAGGAAGGAGAAAAATAGGGAACGATTTTGGATCAAGATAATAAACGTATCCAACAGGGAAAGTACGTTGAAAAAGAGGCAGAAACTCGAAGAAGCGGTGGGTCACGAGGAGCAGGGAAGTTCGGTAGTGGTAGCCATACCATTACGACGATCTTCGAGGGCAAGGCGCCCTCCGGACCCGGGGAAGAACTGGCCAGGAATTCGGGTAGCGAGAAGGCAACTCATCAACAGCCTTCCAGGAGAAGTGAATCGACTCCTGCCCATTTCGTTAGATTCCAAGGATAAACTAGTCAGGAACACGGGTAGCGAGAAGGCAACTCTTCAACAGCCTTCCAGGAGGGGTGAATCGACTCCTGCCCATTTCGTAGATTCCAGTCATTTGAAACGTCTTTGTGGTAATTTGGGAGTAGCTGTGCTAAAGTCTTTGATGGCGATTTTTAACGCCAAATTTTTTTTTATTGAAGCAGCGAAATTGAAAAAAAACCTTTCAGTGCTTATTTGATTTTTTTTTTTAATTCATCTTTTCATCTATAAAGAAGTACCACTCGACCTTATAATTTTTGTGTTAGCGCTGACGCTAAAGTGTACTTTACGGTTTGCGGGAATCGTTTTGGAACAATCGTGATAAGGTTTTGCGTTTTGTGTCCCACAACAAAAAGCAAATGTGGATGTATTTTTGTGGTATTCTTCCTCAGATGATTAAAAGGGAACTAATTATGTAAGCGATCATAGGAGGACGAATAGTGAAAAATGGGATTTACGTATTTTTCATTTTAAATTGTTCTATGAATGTATGTAAAATTGTGAAAATTTAATTTTTTCATTTTTTTTGTTGCTACTGTATTAATTGTACATTTCCCCACAAGATGTTTCAAGAGGATCCAAGCCAATTAGCAGTATTGGAAAGGTACTGACCCTATCCAGAGGAATGACCTTATTCGTAAAAGTAAACAGTACTGACTCGCTAATTGCGTACGCGTGTGCGAAGAAAAACAGTGAGATAACCGCGGTGTCTATACGCGAAGCCGCGTAGTGTCCAACTTAGAGAACATCTACAGAAGTTAATCCGTCAAAGGGATCGTGTTACCAGAGGGACGAAGTCACAATTAAAAAACCGTATGGACCGACTGTGTCGAGTAAGCTTGAGCGATTACTGATTAAACGTTGCGGGAATCATAGGCGTAGCTTAATCGTGGCCAAGGGTATAATAAACTTTATTTGCCGTTTGAAAGCCGAGGAAAAAATCACCGACGAGTACCAGAACTGGAGACTTTTGACAAATGGGTTAATGGTTCAAAACGATCAACATGGTCAACACCGAAGAGATGAGAAAGCTGGCACCCAACCCAGCAAAACAGATATGAGGATGGTTCACCGACTTCCTGTTTATGAGCAGACTCATGGTATTCTATGCGATACTCCGAATCATGAAGCAAGGGATAGATGTTATATCGAATGGACTACACCTTTGTTGTGGAATAACTCTGCTGGCCAACTTCTGGAATACTCTAACCATATGGATTATGAACCGACACAGGACCAGGCAAGATAACATTAGAAGAGACAAGGATGCAGAGGCGGACGTAGCTGTAGCAGCAAAGACATGACCGTCGGTATTTTACCCAACAGTAAAACCGAACGCACCACACTGGACCGAAGAAGAAAGTGCACATGTTGTTATCGGTCGCGAGCCCGGAATATGTGCTGTGTAGAGGGACATCTCTCGCGATAACGATGATTGTTGGTGATGAACGTAAACATTGAATTCGAGTGTTTGGAACCCAAATTTATCGGACACAAAGTGCGGTACGCTAATTACGAGAGACTAGGTCGTCGTGCATCTCCGAAAGGTCATTCTCGAGGTGAAGGTCAGCCCCAAACTCCAAAGGAAATAAACATATGGAGATAGTCAGAACCGGATTAAGAAGATTCTGTGGTGATCGCGAGTGAAGTTTGAAATCCGAAAAATAGACAATAATGAACTCCATGTAGGAGAAGTGCAGTGACGGACAGATTTTCTTAAATTTTCTTTCGAAGAATTTGGGTTATGCACGTGATGTTTTGTTGTATTGAACCTTATTGTTTTATTTCTTGAAGTTTAATTGATCCTGAGGGATATTGTTTACTATAGACTAATTAGTTTGCGAGAATGATATTTAGATTTAAGGCATGATGCATGAGAGATATGAGTTTTATGTTCGATATAGTTGAGTTTTATAGCTGTTATAATGTCTTAAACGGAAGACAAGAGACTATTGGACTATTGGGGATGATGGTCAAGGAAAAGTTATGGCAAACGATGCCAAAACTTTTTCAAAGAAGGGGATATTGTAATAGGGGAGATAATTTTTGAAACTATAAAACAGACATGTCTTGAAAATTGGGACTTGAACGTTTTCTTTCCTGTAATATTTAACCGGTATTTTTCCACTTCAACTTCTGAAATTTAATAGCCTTGTGTTAGAAAAATTAATGGATCGTTTATCAAGCCCACATAGGAATGTCTGGCGAGACATTAACGACCGAAATTGTTGATTTTCAGTTTAAGTTTATTTAGAGAACTAAATGATAAATTATAATTGTCCCACGAATTTGGTTGCAATTACTGCACACGATGACAGGAATAAAATTCAACTGCGATATCCCAAGAAGAAGGTGGGAAGCAGAAAAAATCTTTAATTTGATTGGTTCATAAAAACAAAGATGGTAGAAGTTTTGGTTTGATTGGTTTCGAAGTATCGATGGAGGAAAAATCTTCAATTTAATTGGTCTCGGAAGAAAATGAAGAATAAGGCAGCCGGGGAAGTCTGGAACGAAAAAGAGTTAGTTATTCGGAAGACGGCATTAGGGTAACTCATAGATCTTGGCTTCTTTTGAAGTTTTGGAAAATCAGTCTCAAACAGGGACATATAAAAAAGTGTTAAGTCGTAATTGGTAAAGTGTCCAAAATTACTTGGAATTATTTAGATTGCGTATCGTCGGTATATTCGGGAGTGAAGGTCAATTTGGCGAAAACGTGTGGGTGTCGTGTTTCGTGTCTAATCTGTCTGTTTCAGGAAAGAAGCATCGTCGTAGAATTATCCTCCTAGGTTCATCATTCTTGGGATCATTGGTTCAGGAAAAAGGTCAGATAAATTGTTTATGCTTAGCTATTTTTGAGGATTGGTAGAAAAGCCGCATGCCCGCCCAAAATATATTTATAGTCCAGAGTCCTGAAATCTTCTATAAGTCATAATTTCACATTTTCGTATTTTCTTTCTTAAGACGTATTATAATCTTTGTAATCACCCTTAAGTAGTTGAAGGTCTAAGTGGAGTTTTCCTGCTGAGAAAACTCATGTTCATTCGAAAGATCATGAGGAAACTATTGTTGAGTTTTCCCTTATCTATGTGAAGTTTTATTTGATGGGATTATTTCCTTTCGAATTAAGAAATATCCGAACATTTAATAATTTAAATCATTTGATTTAAGTAACACATATCTAATTCGGTGAGAATTTGTGTAGTTGATTTGGTTTAATATACGTCTTAAATTTAATCTAAAAGGTTTCATTTACCATCCCTCTCCCTAGAAAATAATTTTTAAACACCAAGACCCGACCCAAGTGCGTTGGGCCGATCCCACACTTTCTTCAGTCGGAAGAAAGAACTTCAAAATTCGAATTAACATCTTTTATTTTTTTCTTTAAGTAATAACACCCTTGATTGGTGGAAAGCCGCTCTTCCGTCAAATCAAAAGAGGGTGCTTTTTTACATTGCAAACCAACGATACGAATATGAGACAACGAAGAGCAAATCCTCACGAAGTGCCAGTGCCTACGACACAGTTATATATTTTTTTATTTAAACAAATTGTCTCGACTACATTGGTCACTGACACAATTTATATTTTTGATACATTTGAATTATGTTTATTTATTTTTTTATTATTATGAATATACCTTTTTATTTTTTCATATCAGAACTTGTTTTTGCTTTCCTAACTGATATGAGAGATTTCAACTGTGTAGATAATAATATATTATATCTGATAATTAGCCGGACCGCACACCACAGAAACATGAAACGAGAAACAAAATACATGAAACCCTTTTCATACTCACAATGTGATCTGATGGAAATGCAATAATATTTGAAAATATTCAGAAAATATGAAATTTAAATCTATATCTGCATACTTTTGAAGTCTCTCACCAAATCTCCTCAGGGTAACCATGATCTTGAAACGATCAAATGTCAATTTTCTTTGAAATTTTAGACCATATAACTCCCTTCTTCGAAAAATCTGATGGAATTAATCAGTAGGTCATTAATATGATGTTTTTCAAATCATTACATCAATATTGTTTTGGAATTGACAATAATTAGATGTCAAAAACTATACAATACAAAGACTTTTTAGGGACATTGAACAAACGTTCATCTTATGTCATCTAATAAACGTGTACAATATGACCAACTATTTTCATCAATAATATTCCGTCTAATAGACGTCTAATTTCGATCATGACGACAACGCTCCAAAAAAGATCTATGATGTTATATATTTTAGAGGTCATGAGTGTGGATGTTTTTCGGATCATCTATATATTATCATATTGTTGATAAAAAAAAACGACAAAAATCTAATGATATATAGACATAAGCGAGTCATAACAATAACATAAATCCTCAAACGTCTAATACATGTCAAACGTGATACTAAGTTAGGATAAACTAAAAAAAGACAGAAATTTCACTTGTTATAGAAAGACTTCTTTTTACGTAAAATAGACGTCTGAAAAAGTAATATTTTTCAACGTAAATCTCGCGGACATTTTTACGTCGAATCTAGGTTAGAAATTCAATACATTTTGATGTTTTATAGATAATCTAATAATCTCCCAAACAACACACAAACATCTTTTGAACATTTTATAGACGACATGAAATAGATTATTAGATTATCTATAAAACATTAAAATGTATTGAATTTCTAACCTAGATTCGACGTAAAAATGTCCGCGAGATTTATGTTGAAAAATATTACTTTTTCAGACGTCTATTTTACGTAAAAAGAAGTCTTTCTATAAGAAGTGAAATTTCTGTCTTTTTTTAGTTTATCCTAACTTAGTATCAAGTTTGACATGTGATAGACGTTTTAGGATTTATGTTATTGTTATGACTCGCTTATGTCTATATATCATTAGATTTTTGTCGTTTTTTTTTATCAACAATCTGATAATATATAGATGATCCGAAAAACATCCACACTCATGACCTCTAAAATATATAACATCATAGATCTTTTTTGGAGCATTGTCGTCATGATCGAAATTAGACGTCTATTAGACGAAATATTATTGATGAAAATAGTTGGTCATATTGTACACGTTTATTAGATGACATAAGATGAACGTTTGTTCAATGTCCCTAAAAAGTCTTTGTATTGTATAGTTTTTGACATCTAATTATTGTCAATTCCAAAACAATATTGATGTAATGATTTGAAAAACATCATATTAATGACCTACTGATTAATTCCATCAGATTTTTCGAAGAAGGGAGTTATATGGTCTAAAATTTCAAAGAAAATTGACATTTGTTCGTTTCAAGATCATGGTTACCCTGAGGAGATTTGGTGAGAGACTTCAAAAGTATGCAGATATAGATTTAAATTTCATAACTTCTGAATATTTTTGAATATTATTGCATTTCCATCAGATCACATTGTGAATATGAAAAGGGTTTCATGTATTTTGTTTCTCGTTTCATGTTTCTGTGATGTGCGGCCCGGCTAATTATCAGATATAATATATTATTATCTACACAGTTGAAATCTCTCATATCAGTTAGGAAAGCAAAAACAAGTTCTGATATGAAAAATAAAAAGGTATATTCATAATAATAAAAAAAAATAAACATAATTCAAATGTATCGAAAATATAAATTGTGTCAGTGACCAATGTAGTCGAGACAATTTGTTCGAATAAAAAAATATATAACTGTGTCGTAGGCACTGGCACTTCGTGAGGATTTGCTCTTCGTTGTCTCATATTCGTATCGTTGGTTTGCAAGGCGTAACTAGTCTTGAATTTCCTTTGTTATGGTCGTGTCGTTGAGATCTGCCGTGTTTCACTCTCGAACAGATTATAAACATCAGCCTCTGGAACCAACACACAAATGAAAATAAGTGATTTTTTTTGCAATTAAGTACAACTTTTGAAAGCAATCACAACAAATGCTATATCTTAGAAAAAAGAATATCAAAGTTTTGCAGAAAATTTTTCTAAAAAACTAAAATAATTATTTTAGTTTTTTTTCAAACGATATTGCGTTCAGTTTTTTATAAGAAATAAAAAGAATTGAAAGTTTATGAATACAGAGTGTATTTTTTTTGAGATTTCGACCTATTCGTAATAATATGACCTTCGAATACAACATCAGAAAAATAATAAATGATATTTTGAATTCAAGATGATCAAGAAATGTCAAAAAGTGAATGTGAATAATCTGATAATTCCAAAATCGATAAAATTGCAATATTGTTTATTAAATTTATCTTTCATATGAATGCTTCATTTTTTGACGTTGTATATTGAGTACTTATATCCAATAAATATCCAATTTTGAAACGATATATGAAAAAGGGCAACATTCTACACATAAATGGAAAACGCTTATACCTACTGCTATAATTGGGGTTCTAATGGTTCAATTATTCATACGAAAGTTTTTAATTCGAACATCGAGTTACAAATTACATTTGGAGTCTAAAATGATCTGAAAAACATCTAAACATTTCTTCGAAGATTTCAAACTCTGGAAATTCAAAATTATTCTTCAAATCCTGATTGAATCTATTTTGTGCTCGACTTTTTGACTAAAGTGTAATGGTAATATTTTTCAGCAAGTTTTTCAAGTCGAGTGGTTGAGTATTATTTCTTACTCAACCAATATCTCGAAGAGGTCTATCAATAGATTTCTTAGATAATATTCTTACCAAGTTATTTATTCAGAAAAATATTACCACTATGATAGGGACTGTTATAATTTCAGCCCTACGAAATCTCCAACACAAATTATGAAATTCTATAATTTGAAATTTCAGATGATCTTGAAATATTTATCCTAAACTATTCGAAACAGATTTCGAAACCGATCATCGTGTAAACTATAAACATATTTTCAGAAAGAGTGGATTTCAGGTATTATATTCCTGGGATAATATCTGAATAAACAGAGTATTCAAAATGGTGATAACAGACATAACAATTCAACGGAACGGTTATTCAAAAGATATCATTCAATAGACTCTTTCAGATGATCATTCTATGAAAGGTTTCAAATTTCTTATCACAATTTACCTACCTAATTCCTAATAATTAATCATTAATTAATCAATATATTCTCCAGTAGAACACATGTTATAGGTATAATTTACAGGGCTAATCAAAAGTTATTCACTAGTGAACGGTTATCTGAAAGATATCATTCAATCGACTTTTCTAGATCATCGGACCATGAAAGATAACAAATCTCCAATTTTATAATAATTAGCATATCTCAGTGCTACCACATTATTCGGAGGAACACATTTTAGGTACTACACCGGGAATAATAGATTCCTATATAATTCAACTTTTGAACGGTTATCTAAAAAACATCACTCAATAGATCTTAATAGATGATCCATTTATGGAAGATATTTTCATTCAAGATCTACCACAATACCTATTTTGCTTGTATCCAAAAATGCAGGTTAGTTTTTGAAAATTATAAATAAATCTCATTTTTATAATAGTGAGCCCAGACCTGAACCCGCTACATTTCAAGAGCTAAATGATGAAGAAATTATACTTACTGGAACTAGGTACCATAAGCAACATTTGCACTCATCTTCTTCAATTGTGACAGCACTAATCACTAAATACTATATTCACTAACCTACGGCGAAAGGGAAAACAATCACTATTCGACTTGACCTTTTGACGAAGCAGTGTTCTAACGAAATGACCAAGTTCAAATGTCTTCCTATCTATAACCCTGTCCGGCATCCGCTATCCCTGTATGAACTTTAACATTCGGCGGTACGGTGGTTCGTTACCACGTGATCGAGGCCGATATAGGTGTTCACATATCTTTTCTCATCGTGATCGCATAGGTTATTTTATATTTTAACGGAATATGGAAACACGCTCACATTTGAATAGGTGCTACTGAAGTTATCGATTTCGTTTTTTTAAATTTAACTTAGATACCGAAATATTAGAATTTATATTTATATTTTATTTCCAGAGCACAGTATGCGTCATCTGACAAGATTGCCAGATATAGAGTATTATCTCTTGATGATTATTAATGCGATTCTGATTTATTATGTACATACAACCTGTATGTCTATGCGTATCTGCTTGTCGAATTCATACCTAAATAAATTTTTATTTTCAATATGATATTATTGAAATTGTAGCATAGCATATCTGAAAAACATCAAAAAATGGCTCATTTCTCTATTGCATCAAATGAATATTCTACTCGTATAAACATTTTAAAAACGTATGGTCGAAATGCAATATTTCCATCAACATCTTAAAAACATTCATAATCATTGGTTCAGAGACTTTATAAACATAATACTTCTTAAAGATGTTAATCAATTCACAATTCTCTGACCTTTGAAGTTAGATATTTTATTTATGTATTCTAGATGACTAAATTATGTCGAATAATGATGTCTAAAATCGATGTGGCATGGCATATCTATTACACGTCAAAAAGTTATTCTTTTTTCGATAGTATCAATCAGATATCTTATAAACGTTTAAAAAACGTATTGTCGAATTGAAATACAATCATCGACATATTTGAGACATACAAAACCGTACGTTTAAAGACAATATATATAGTATATATTTAAAAAATGTCAATCAATCTACTGTTTTATGACCATATGAGTGAGATGTTTTATCGATGTATTTTAGATGAAAAAAAAGAGCCGAATGTGGATGTCTAACATACGTAAAACAAAAGATGTCCATTGAACGTTTAATAAAATACCCCCTCCACGATTTTAAAAATTTGATATTTAATATACGGCTTTTAAACGTGTAATCAAAAAGCTATACATTTTTGGATATCTGCAGGATATAAATTTTTTTTCAAGTCTTCGATAATGCATCTAAAGGATGTCTTCTAGACATCATGTATAGAAAACATCTTATTTAGATAATCTAATTTCAATCAGAATTTAGAGCAAGATGGCTTTCGATCACTTTTGATATCGATTAGATGTCATTTAGATGTGTGTGTGTTGTTTGGGCTATTTCATGTCGTCTATAAAATGTTCAAAAGATGTTTGTGTGTTGTTTGGGTAGACCGGACCTTGTGTTCATTGAGAAGGATCAGAAATAAGGGATGATAATTGATGTGGCAATACCATTGACATTGAATATGTGGCAACTATCGAAAGTCACTATTATACCATTGGTGATTTCGGCTGAGGGAGTCATGTCCAAATCACTCAAGAAAATTCTTCAAAAGATCAAAATATCCCACAAGATCGCGGGATTGCAAAGCAGTCTGTAGCATTGCAAACCTGTGACATCGTGCGGCAATTCCTGAACTATTATTATTATTATTACGAAATGATTTGAATCGAGGACAAGGTCCTATATGATCCAATGCAAAAACACATTATAACAATGCGAACAGACATCAACAAGAACTCTAGTGAAAATAAACAATCAATTCCAAGAAGAAAAAAAAACATATAAAGTCAATAGCTGCTCCCACAACTAATCCCTACCAATTCACCAATCAACTAATAGTCTAAATCAAATGGTATCGATTCTTAGAAAAAGTTACTATGGGGACAAAGAGTTCCACTGTCCAAAAACTCGATTTGGCAAAAAATTTCTTCTCACCACCGCGCTAAAATTCTGTTGTCTCAACTTGAGACGAAGTCCACGGAGCCAGGTGTCATTGTTTAGCGCGAAGAGGTGTGACAAGTCACAACCAACGAAGCCGTTCAACGCTATGAAAGTCCAAATAAGGCCACCACGAAGTCTTCTTCGTTCAAAGGTTGTCAGACGAGACATTAAAAGCCGTTCTTCGTAAGATGGTCTCAGCCGGCCGATAGAAATTCGCGTAGAGGTACGTTGCACCGTCTCCAGTAGATTACGATACCGCACAAAATCGACACTCCAAACCGGTCCAGCGAACTCCAAAATCGGTCTGATATATGTTATCTAGAGTTTGATTGAAGTGAGGAAACTAATTTTGGAGAAACTAGTTGGAGGATCAGAAATGTTTTTCTACCGGTTCATGAAAGTTATACTAGCTCAAGTTGAGACCGGGAGACCGATGATAAATAATAATAATATTCCCATGAAATTGGTGAAAAGATTAAGCCTCAAGGGAATATTGCGAATCATAAAAATATTATAATAGGAAAGGGCTACTTGGCAGGACAAGAAGTCAATGAGATCAAGAGAGAAATGGGCTCTTCTACCATAATCAGGTCGTTGGAGAAACCCTCAAAAACGCGAACTGCTCACCAAGATTGCCCACAATATCGACAACTGTATGACACCTTCTGTGGTAACGTGGCCCATTACGAATCTACTGGTCCACTAAACCGCCCCATCCTTTCAAAATTGACCTTTAACTCTACGGCCAAAAATAACATTGAGTGGCTCAATGAAATATTGGCAGAACACCTTAGCACTCATTGGACGTTGGCACAAGTGCACTTATCTCTGTAGTGTGCTGCCATCATACTATTCGAACAAAATCGGTAAAAGATCTACATTCTAAGAACCAGTGAACAGAAGATTGAAACTCCTGCCTGAAAAAGGTGATAAACTTTGAGGAAATGTCGATGTCTTGAACGAGTTCCTGAAGGATAATAATTCGCGTAAGGTATCAAACAAAGTGCGAAAAAATCCACATTCGCAGGGGTGCACCTGGATTCTCGACGACATAAAGAGTTTAAAGTTGAACCAAAAGAACGCTTGAGGCAACAAGCTGAAGAGAAAGGTGATCACCTACGAAGAAACGACGAGCTATCAAAGCGAAACGAACAAAATGCTGAAAATGTGAGACACAGAAAGAAGTTCTTCAGAAGTCTTTAGACGCCTTTCGAATTCTCCTTCAATCTGCATGCTGACATCAGCAACGACGAATTTCGGCAATATTGGAGTTCTTTATGGTCGAAGAGTGGTCAATTTCGGAGAAATACTACCTGGCTTATGGACATTGAACACAGGGTATCAGAAATCGTTGAGATGAGGACTGATCTTTCCACAGTCGAGGAAATTTCCAACATTTTCAAAAACGCTGGTAACTGGAAAGCACCAGGACCCAACCGACTTCACAACTTCACAGTTCCCAGCATGTTTCCCAGGTCAAGCTAGATATTTCACGGAGGTGCTTGAAGATTCCTTCCAAATATCTACTTTCCTCGCTCAAGGCAATACCTATATGCTTCACGAAAGACTGGACCGCAGTGAGCTGGATAACTAACAGATCCATAACATGTTTGTAAGTGGTGTACAAGCTGTCCAATTCGCTTGTAAATAATGGTATATATCGTCATTGTGAAGCCAATAAACTCACCATAGACGCTGTAGTGTTGAGCAAGCCCAAGCGAGAGGCAGGAATTCAAGTCTATGTTATATTGACTATCAGAAGGCCTTTGACACGGTCTCCCAAGATTGCCTTGTAAAAAATAAAAGCTTTTAAAATACTGAAGATTTATGGGATCTGCCCGAAAGTAAAAGCCGTGCTTCAACATTTCATGAGTGCTTGGAGTTCAAATATTCTTATGAACAACATCAATCCTGAAACCGTCAAAATATAGAGGGGGATATTTCACGGAGATGTTCTGTCACCTCTGTAGTTTTGCATGCCATGGATTCCTGTGTCTATCTAGTCTTTTGAAAAACACCGACATTGGGTATAGACCTGCAATGAGGAATCCGCGAAAACTGTCCTATTTTTTATATAGATGATGTGAAACTATTTGGCGAGTACCAAAACCAACTTCACTCGCTGATAGATATTGCTGCAGATATATTGACATGTCTTTCGGTCTCGGTAAATGCGCCATAATCAATGTCAGAAAGGACAAAATGGAGAACACTCAGGAACAATTTCAGAACATCTGCAGTATGTTGCCAGAAGAGTCATACAAGCATCTGGGCATTCCTAAAAATCAACGGATTGACTACACCCGTTTGGAAACTGACTGCGAAATATAAAAACAGGGTTACCAAAGTGCTCAACAACAAGCTTACCACTAAAAACAAGATCGATGCCTTGAGCTCTTGGAGTAAGCTAGCTCTGAGTTGCACTTTCGGAGCCTTGAAGTGGTCAGATGCTCATCTGATTGAGTTGGACCGACTTACTCGTCGGCTAATGACGAAGTTCAGATGTCTGCACACCAATGCATCGGTGAAAAGGCTTCATCTACCTAGGAGAGATGGCGGAAAAGATTTTGTCATTGAAATTTTGTAGTAGGCTAAGAATTTTTCAATATATCCTCGTAGCACTGACCATCTCGCGAAAATGAATCAATTATAGTCAAACATGGGGTTCTTTTCATAACGATGGTATCCATGTATAAATGAGAGAATGGTTTTTGTCCAACTGGATAACTTTTGAAAATCAATTTGGTTTGTTGTCGCCCGTATTTTTGACTTCGACTTTGTCCATTTTGAGCCAATAAAAACGTCTCTTAATGCTCTCTTAATTTTCTTGAAAACCTCTATGTTTGTTTTGGTTTCATGAAAAAATTTGATTTTTTCTTGTTGTTCTTCTTCCGTTTCTATGTCTTCTAAAAGTGAATTAGAAATCTTGAAGGAAAAAGCATTATCTTTGAATATCTTTTGTCATCGTAAAAATATTTTTTCTAATTCTTTCGATCTGAAATATAGACCGTATTGTTTATTCTTTCAATAATTCAGTGAAATCGTTCGATGCCTATATTGAGACAATGAGTCTAATACGAGTGTTCTTATGCAATTTCAATTTTTCGATTTTGAAAACGTTAGACTTCTGAAATATTATTTGATTCATTGATGAGTTCAGGGAACGTTCAGTATACAGGGTGTTTCAGAATAAGGGACCGTAAATTCGAGAACTTAATCCTCAGATGATTTTATGACATAAAACTCCTATGGACTATAGGTCCCTGACGCACTGTTTCAGAGATACGGTGTGTTGAAATTTGAAAAAAAATTGGTTTTATGAAATTATTTTCCATACCGTACACGATTTTTTTTGCGTTCTGGTAGGTCATGAGTACACATTAAATACACATTTTTTCCTATACAAAATGATGTTCAATTTTCACCAGTGACGTCCGTACAGACTTCTGTCCGAATAAATTCGGTGAAAAAATTGGTACGCCAGTGATTTTTCCCGAATTATAAATTATTTACCAAATTACCACATAATTTACAATAAGAATGGTTTCCTGAGTTTTCTACCTGCGACGAATACTTTCTGAGAAAAAAAAATGAAATGCAATTTCATCATGTGTTTAAATGCGTACTCATTTTCATAATTCGTGAATTCGTGGTCTTAAGGTCGGCGTTTAAAGTGAGTAGGAAATCTCCTCCGATAGAGGCGCCACCGTGCATTTTATGAAATATCTCCATAGAACTCATTATCACTATGAATATCTCTCTAATCATGAATGAAATGTACAATGGCGCTCTCTATCCGAAAATCGTAGAACTATGAAATAAGTCAATTTGTGGGTAAAGCAGGAATTTTTTCCCGCCAAAATTTGAATTCGGCCATTTTCTGCCGATTACGTATTTCAAGTTGATCTTCTGAACGAAATTATCAGTAGATTCACTTTTAATCGGAAGTTGAACTATTTTCATGGGTCTTTCTGTTGAAATAAAACAGAAGCATGGGTTGGCTCATTTTCTTCTATTTTTGAAAGAAAAAAAATTAACTGTCGGAATGAAATCGATTAAAATTATTTCAACAAGAACCCTTATCCTTTCTGAGTTCACCCACAAAATTTCAGTTCTCAAAGTGAAACCGTTTTCGAAATCAACTTGAAATAAAAACACACTACATTAAACGCCCACCTTAATCTTCAGATGATTTATGATATAAAGTTCCTATGAACTATGAACATCATTTTGTATGGGAAAAAATGTGTCTTAATGCGTACTCATAACCTACCAAAATTCAAAAAAAACTCTTGTACGGTGTAGAAAATAATTTCATAAAACCAATTTTTTTTTAATTTCAATACCCCGTATCTCAGAAACAGTGCGTCAGGGACCTATAGTCCAAAAGAACATTATATCATAATATCATCTGAGGATTAAGATTCCGAATTTACGGTCCCTCATTCTGAAACACCCTGTATAGTACTTCGAATATGGGATTTTCCGCATTAATATGAATAGTTAGAGGAATATTTTTCATCTTGGATATCTTCTGTACATGCTTTCGTAATAATTTCGTCTAATTCTTTCTGGGACAATTCAAGGTCTTCATGCGCGTAGATCGTCATCCGAGAGATCGTTTATGTTTAATTCGTTGATTTTTATGCGAGAGATTGCATCTGCATTATTGTTGACTCCTTCTCCATATTTGATTTCGAAGTTGAACTCCACCTCATTAATCGTGAAGAGGCATGTTTGAGGGAAAATAACCATGTCAAGGGTCTATGATCTGTGTAGATAGTAAATTTTCGACCTAATAAATAGGATCTAAAATACTTTGGTGACCATACTACCACAAAAGCTCTTTTTCTATTGTGGAATATTTGATCTAAGCTTCATTAAGAGATCGACTTGCATACGCGATAGGAAGATCGTCGGCTAGACGTTTTTCCGGAGTTTCTGAGGAAATTGATATATCATTAATATAATATACTACACATACTTTAGTGATTACTGGTTTTAAGATTTTATTCATGGCACGCTAAAAAGTTGACGGTGCATTTCTGAGGCCAAAGGGCATTCTCAGAAAATTTGAAAAGCTTGCTTGTGAATTTGTAATATTTTTGTCAATTGGTTTCGAATATTCTTATCTAAATGGTCTTATTTGATAGGAAGAGTTTCATTTGGGCTAGTTTGTTGAAGTTAAAATTTTTGAGTTTTTACATCATTTCCTAATTCATAGTTCTTCCAATCGAATTTTAATTTCAGAGCCAATAATACCATCATATTGGGTATGGAATTTATAAATTACGAACAGATATGTGTTATCTAGGCCAAATGAATTTAGAGGAAATCAACTTTTTATTTACTATGATCTTTACTCACAGCTGTTCTGAAATATGAGTGTTCTTCATAGATAATATTATTGAGAGGGAATCATTGGTTAGAGGACTTATAGAGAAAACTCTGTACTTTCAACTATGTCGACGTTTCATCAGTCTTTGCTGATTTCTTCAGGACTGCAAACATCATTTATTTTTTAGTCTCAACTTACAATCATGTGTCTGAAATCTTACCTAGTTAGGATACAGCAAGGTGTTATAAACTATAAAAACAAAAATAAAACTCATGAAGTCATACAATCAATCAATTGAAAAAAACAATCAAGGGGATCTGGAAACCCATATGCCTGCTTTCATTAAATTAAGGTTGGGACATAGAACTACAAAGTGAGCACGATCATAAACTCAAACAAAACAAACAAATCAACTCGACCGTAGCGCCGCATGGGAGGGATGAAGCAACCATAATGTGCGGTAGCATGAACTCATGATGTATTTTTACTTTTGTAAATTTGTAGAAAATTGCTATAAATTGAGCTTAAATTATTCGTATCGGACATTCGGACCCATGGTTAACAGTGTCATTAATTTTAATTTGTATAATCCAACACAGCAACATTTTCAAAGTCAAAATTGTGGTCTTCAGTGAAATGGTGATCAGCCAACGCAGTCCTCTCCTTTTTATCTTCATGTTTTGGATTACAATCATACAAGAAAGTTAATAATTGCTGCCTGCTACAGACCTCCCTCAGGTGATTTTAATTCATTTCTGCAACTTTTCAATGAATTCCTTAATATTTTGTCTGAATACCCCTATAGGATAATCATTGGGGGCGACTTCAACATTGATTTTTCACTCGATGGAAATAATGCTATATTTCTCAGAGATTGCATTTCGTATTTCAATTTCCAACCAGTTATCACTTTTCCTACTAGGGTAACATCAACCTCAAAAACGTGCATTGATAATTGTTTGGTGAATTTTGTTGATAATTACGCTACTGACGTTAGGGACTTTTTTATCTCGGATCACTGTGCTATATTGATATCGATAAAAGTAGATATTACAGTTGAAGAATATAGTCGTCCAATATGCGCGAGAGATCATCGTCAGGAAAATGTAGAGATATTTAGATCATTTTTGGAGCAAGAAAGCTGGGATGACATTTTCGAAAGTGTTTGTCCAAATATGGCATTTGATTGTTTTTCTAGAATTTTACTTTACCACTATGAAAAGTCATTTCCTATGAGGAGTTTCAATTCTGGTATCCCAAATGCCAGGTTTGACTCGCCTGAGTTAAAGGAATTAAAAAATACTGTCAGTTTTTTTGGAGAATTGGCCAAACAATATGAGGTTTTTAAGGATCATTTTAGGTATTATAATCAAACTTACAGGAAGAAACTGTCAGAAACACGTATTGTCCAGTATGACGCTGAAATAGCTGTTTCAAGAATTAAACTGAAGCAACATGGTAACTCATTTAAAATGCAGAAGAAGCAATTCAATAATAATAATAATAATAATAATTTTTATTAATCCTTTTAGACATACATTGATGTATAAGACACGTCAGCAAAAAAATAAAGAAAGTAAGAAATGAACCATTATTACAACATCAAACAAAATCAAATTCAAACAAAATCAACATCATCCAAATATTCCCCCATACCATAGTATGCTTTACCTAGTAAAATACATTTCAATCTAGTCTTGAACACAGAAAATCCAAGCTGTCTCATCGCAACAGGAAGATGATTGTACAACCTTATACCCTGAAAATATGAGGAAGACTCATACTTGGATGTTTTGTGTGAAGGTACAAACAATGTTGAAACATTCCTTGTTCCATATTGGTGACCATCGGAAAGCTTGGGAAGCTCCGCAATATTTTCTTTCACGTGGATTAAACATTTGTATATATACAAGCAAGCTACAGTCATAATCCTGTTTTTCACAAAAATCGGTTTGCATGACGTCCGTGGATTCAATCCGAATATAAGGCGCAAAACTCGTTTCTGAGCTATCAATATTCTCGAAACATTGACCGAATTACCCCATAACATTATATTGTAATTCAAATGTGAGTGGAAAAGACTGTAAAAAATAGTGATTAAGGATTCAGTGGGTAAAGTACCTTTTAATCGACTTAAAGCAAAGTAGGCTGAATTTAGCTTTTTGCTTATGTAATCGATATGGTCATGCCATCTGAGTTGTTCATCTACTACCAATCCCAGAAATTTAATGGATGATTTAGACGTAATGGTAATATCCTCATACTCGAATGTAAATATTTCATTTCTGGTTTTGAGGTTGAAAACTACCCACCCAGTTTTATCAATATTGACTATAACAGAGTTCATTTTACACCATGTTGCGAAACTTCTCATCAACATACTACACTTAGTCAACAATTCAACACGTGATTTGGCAGAAATTGCAAACGAAGTATCATCTGCAAACATGATAATCCGTTCTGATATTATGTGGTCAGGAAGATCATTGATGAAAAGGAGAAATATCAGTGGGCCAAGTACTGACCCCTGTGGGACTCCTAGAAGGATTTTGAAATGATCCGAAATAAAATCATTAATTTTTACGCACATTATTCGGTCGGTGAGAAAAGACCTAAGCCATTCCAGGAAGATACCCCGAAAGCCCAAAGTATACATCTTTTCCAATATGAAATTAAAATTTAAACAATCGAACGCGCGTGACAGATCAAAGAATAGTCCTGAGACCCACAAACCTTTGTCCAAACAACCATAAACATACTCTACGAACGATAGAGCAGCAGTTTGCGTAGAACGTCCGGAGCGAAAACCATGTTGGCTACTTTTCAAGAGCTCGAATTTAGAGAGATAATTTATCATGCGATCATAGACCAGTCTCTCAATCACTTTGGAAAAAATGTTGAGCAAAGAGATCGGTCTATAATTACTAATAACAGTTGGATCGTTCTTTTTTAAAATAGGTATAACCGAGGACAATTTGAGACAATGGAGAAATATTCCGCCAGAAACGGAAGTCAGATAAGCGAGATGTTCAGCTATGGACTCATTCATCGACTTCAAGAATCTAGCAGACGCCAAATCAGTACCAGTACATCTGTTGTTTTTTAGATTGGTGATTGTTCTTATTACTTCGCTCTCAGTAATCGGAAAAAAATAAAATGTGTTTTCGGTCATTTTTGAGGTTGTACAGGTCACCGATAGAGTAGATCCGTAACATTTAACAAGGCTTTCTGCATTAATAGTTGTAAAATAATTTCCAAAAGCAGTTACAACACTGGCGATATCCGAACAGATAGATCCGTCTACATTAAATTCATTTGGGTAACTTGTTCGAGTTTTCCTGCCAGTAGTGCGATTTACTATGTTCCAGACAGACCTATTTAAATTCGTAGTTCGCTCCAATATGCCCTGATGATATTCATACTTAGAATTTTTCAACAGCAGTTTGTAATCTTTTTTGCACTTTTTGTACATTTCAAGAGATTCATTAGATTTTAGTGTTTTGCTTAACCAAAAAATATTTTTTAGTTCTTGACTAGCTTGTTTGATTTGGGGCGTAATCCATCTAGAAATCTGGTCATCTATTTTAATTTTTTTCATTGGACAGCATTCTTCAATCGTTGAATTTATTATTTTCAAGAAGTGATAGAAGCTATTGTCAATATTGGGTGCATCATAAATATTTGAAAAATTTTTCTTGGAGATCACAGATCTGAGCTTTGAGAGGTTCTCGTCCGAATAGCCCCTTATAATTCTGTGATCGACTTTCTTAATTGAATCAAAGGACGCGTCAGGCATGAAAGTGAGTAAGATGGCCTCATGGTCACTAATATGAGGTTCAAAAACGTCACTCGAACAGCTTTCAGGAGTAGCGTTTATCAAGATGTAATCTACCATTGACATTGAAGTGTGGTTATTAATGTTAGTGTATACTCTGGTGGGCTGAGAGCAAGTAACTCTAAGATCGAAGCAAGTCAGTATATCATCAAGTAGTTTTTTCCTGTTACAATTCGAATTGAGATAATCAACATTAAAATCAGCGCAAACGAAAACTAATTTCGCAACTTTGAAGCAGCGCTCCAATATTACAGACAACTGGTCTAAAAAAATTTCAAAATTACCATAAGGTGATCTGTAGATACTGAGAATACATATATTTTTATCGAACATTTTGATTTTGATGGCACAACATTCACAGTGAATTTCGGAGCATAAATTCGAAATTTCCAAGTTCTTGAATAGAATATCTCTTTTGATAAAAAACAAGGAACCCCCATGAATTCTATTCTTACGACAATAGTGAGCAGCAAGTGAGTAACCCGGTAATGTAATACTTTCAATACTTTCACTGTTACACCAGTGCTCAACAATACTTAAAACAGTAGGAGAATGTTCTTGAATGAAAACTTCTAACTTATTAGTGATGCATTGAACATTAATATGTATCATCTTGAGGTATAAATTCGGTAAAGGAGTAGGTTCACCTACTCTTTGGTGCTGGTTTGAGGATCTCCTGTTGAAGACTGAGTGGGGATCCTTATTTTGTGAAAAAACTGGGAAACTCGTGTGCCATTAGGCCATAAGTCTCTTCTCCATACATCCTTCAAATTATTCTGGTTGATAGTGACCTTCATTGACGCATAAATATTCGGATGCCTGGACTTTAGCGGTTCACAGACGACCTCAGGAAATTTCTCAGCAAGAACTTTCTGGATCTCTTCAGCTTTTGTTTGGGGTGCCAATCTGGTAACATGAAGGGACGCAGACTTGGGCACTGCTTGGAATTCTGTAATTTCTCTATTTTGTCCTACTACGTACCTTTGTTTTCGTCTCCGGTGTACTTTAGTCCGTTCGTGTTGGTTATTACCATCAAATTTTTCAGATTTAGCCAGAGTTGAAATTGACGTACCATCTGCTGCCTTGTTTATGTTTTGATCGGCGGGCATGTTATCTTTCAGCGAAGTGGGAGTCGTTATCAAAACGGAGACGTCATCGGTGCGTGTCTGTCTCATTCTCGTATTTTCAGGTTTCTTCGATATTAACCCATTAATGCCTGAGTAATTTTTTTTTTGCAAAATTCATAATTCTGTTGAAAACTTTGTCTAAAATACATGAGAAATGAAATAAAATTGATGAAGAAGAAAATGATGTTTGATATCACTCTCAATTTCATCATATGATATTTCATATCATAGGCATCGCAGTTGAAATATAAAGAAACAAAGTATATGAAAGGTACAAAAGTATAGGTAAATAAAACATGAGATCATGAGTGATTTATTGTAAATTCAGTTCCTTCATACTGAAAAGTTTATTTGAAAGGTGTATGGTATGATTGCAAACAATTCTAAGGATGGAGTTCCATGTTGCATTTGGAGTATCTGTCTGACATTAGCAGAAACTAAGTGGTCTACTTTTTCAAATCTCATTTCCGAAAGAATATTTCGACTGCATTTTGGTTTCGGGCCCATGAGGTGCTCGAGTTTCAATAACTCTATGGGTGCTAATGCGGCGTCCTTTATGTTATCTGTGATATTTGGCAGAGGACTCCTGGAAATTTTAGGTTTTTCTGCAATTGGGTTCAGTAATTTTGTTTGCCACCTTCTGTTCTTTCTTTTAATTGATTCCTTATGATCATTCTTGCTGCTAGGTACCCATATTGCTCAAACCATCTTCTTCCATTCTTTTAGCTAAAAGAGCCAGTGGTATATCGTCTTCATCTGTGTAATCACAGGTGAATGTCGAACTTTTAAAGCCCAGCTTATTTTCAATTTTCCCTTCATTTCCATTTTGATCAGCATAAAGTTCAACCGGGGTAATAACGACCATGTGGGAGGGGTAATAACGACTGAAAACCATTGAATCGAGTACACAGTGTATGAAATATTTGATGTGCACCCCTTTTTCCTCAGGTCTTCGATACTCATGGGTGGGGGGTAGTTACCCTCCGTAAATCCGCCCTTGCATAAAGTATCATAATTTTCATCAATATCAGATATTTCATTGATCAAACTGTTCAGATCTTCAGCGTCCTGTGGGTTTTATCAGGATTATAAAATTTCTTCCTGGAACAAGAATATATATTGTAGTGCCTATGATATGATATTTCATATTCTGAAGAGATATTCAACTATTCAAAAAACTGCCGAGGAAATTTGAGATATTCTGTTTTATTTCTGCAGTGGAGGGTATTGACAAAAAAAATCTCATCATGACTTGGCAAAAGAATGCTTCTCAACAAAATAAAATAAAAAATATTCTTACCTTAGTGGCATGACACCTCGAAATATTTCTAACGTGAATTCCAACGGTAACTGTGCAAATCTGTTCGTAGATTTGGCTACTCTTATAGCACTAACACACACATACACTCATAATGAATGATCGAGAGGAAATAAATCATCAATTTTAAGAGACCTCTCGACGTGTCACGACTTGAAGATGTCGTCGTTCTTGTATATGAAATATCATATCATAGGCAGTATTGGGTTAATGAGTTCGAACGAAGAATGTTATGACCTTGAGGTTTGGAATTATTGGACGATTCTACTTTGTTCTCGGGACGAAATGATGATCTATTTCCTTCGTGATTTGCGATTATCTGTTTTTGCAATCCATTAGAATATTCCATCTCAACAAGGAGTTTATCCAAGAGTGTCCTTTCCCTTTTCAGGCACTCGTTTTCCTTGATCAAAGGTGTTCGATCCAGTGATATTTGTACTTTACAATCATCACAAACCCAGAAAATATTTTGATTTTCATTGAAAATTTTACACCATGCATCTTTAATAGATGCACAGACAAGGTGAAATTTAGTTTCACAAATGTAGCAGCGTATAAACTTCGTATTCACGATGAAGTTATCGGAGCATCGTACACATACGTGTTCACTATTCGCCATCTTAACTTATAATTGATATAATAAACATGGTATTGATATTGTAGAATATGGAGTCAAAATTCCTAAGATCAATGTTGCTAATAATTTCAATGCGTATTTCTCTAATAATGGCCTACTGTCAGATGAATTTGATAGTGAATATATTGACTGCAGTATTAAGTTCAATGTAAACTCTCTCTTTATGAGTCCTGTATGCGAGGGTGATGTTGGATCTATTTTAATCATTTTCATGTTCATATTTAATAGAGTTATATATAAAACAATTGTAGTTGTGAGTAATTGTCAGAAAGATTATAAAGTTGAAACAGTCATTTCTTTCCTTGGTCCATAAATCAGGCCCAAACTCAACAGAACATTCCTGGACATATAGACTTTACATTTGGCGATCCTGCCAGGATCATGTTACTCTGTTGGCAGTTGAAACGGGAAGCCCTGAGAAATGAAATTAACGAGATATTCACTGATGTACGTTCCAGTTCTGGGACCAGGGATGAATACAAGAATTGAATATTTAAAGAAGAGGAAAATAGTTCTAACAGATCTGGTTCAATATAATGATCATGGTTCGGAAATAGATTTGTTGATAGGTGCTGATTTTTTGGGTGGACTTTTAACAGGAAAGATGGAGAATATAAGTGAATCAATATTCGCGGTTCACACTCATTTTGGTTGGACGGTTTTAGGAAAACAAGTCTTGACTCATGTGAATTCTTTTATCACAAATACTTTCCTGGAATATTCCATATCTGATTTATGGAATTTAGAAACATTAGGTATTCGAGAGTCTGCGGAATCAAAAGGCAAAGAAATACTAGATGTGGAAACTCTAGAAAACTTCCATGAAACTACTATCCGGAATGAGGATGGCAGGTATGTTGTTAACTTACCATGGCAGCAAGAGTATTCTAATAGATGTTTAATGTCAAATTATGATTTAGCAGAAAGACGACTGTTCTCAAATTCCAAGAGGTTAATGGATAATAGTAAATTTTCAGATTATGAGACTGTTTTTTCTGATTGGGTTAATCAGGGTATAATAGAGGAAATAGAAAAATTCAACAATATTAAAAGAATAAAGTGGATTTTTAATCCACCTTCCGCCGCATGGTGGGGAGGGTGGTGGGAACGGTTGATAAGAATTATCAAAAGTCTTTTGATTTGTAACGTCGGAAAAGCTTCACTCCATTATGTTGAGTTATACACAATCCTTTGTGATATAGAAGATGTAATTAATCGAAGAACATTAACATACGTGGCAGATGGGGATGATTGGGTTCCTCTTACTCCATCTAAATTTTTCAGTTATTCGTCAGGTTCATTAGAAGCAAAAGAGGTTGTTTGATTTGGACCAAATAGATAGTGAATTCTTAAGCGACCGATTCCGTTATATTAATCGAATAAGAAACGATTTGCGTAGTCGTTTCAGGAAAGAATATTTAGCAGAACTGGTTCATATGGGAAAAACAAAATTCGGTTCTTTGAAGGTTGGTGATATAGTCCTGGTCGAAGGTGTGGGAAATAAAAGGTTTTCTTGGCCCATTGGAAAAATCGAAGAAATATATTTTGGAAAAGATGGAGCTTGCCGAGTGGTGAAATTAAAGACAGCTACAGGATTTCTAATTCGTCCTCTACAAAAATTATATTTATTAGAAACAGGACAAAAGGACGCAGAAAAGAAAGCGGATGAACAGGAAAACCAGCAAGAAAAACCAGAACACCATCAAGATCATCAGTGCAGCCAGCGGACAGAAGAAGGAAAGTCAAGATATGGTCGAATTTTGAAAAAGAGAATCCCTTAGGCCGGAGGATGTTGGATCTATTTTAATCATTTTCATGTTCATATTTAATCGAGTTATATAAAAAACAATTGTAGTTGTGAGTAATTGTCAGAAAGATTATAAAGTTGAAACAGTCATTTCTTTCCTTGGTCCATAAATCAGGCCCAAACTCAACAGAACATTCCTGGACATATAGACTTTACAGGTGATATTCTGCTATTGATTGGCCAACTCAAGAACACAAATTCAGCTGGATTCGATCATATTTCCAATAAAATTGTGAAAAAATGTAAGTTGGAACTCTGCAAACCATTGACATATCTTCTGAATCTATCACTGGAGAAGGGTATCTTTCCGGAAAGACTCAAACTTGCCATCATAACACCTGTCTATAAACGAGGTGACACAAACTCCTATGATAGTTATCGTGCAATCAGCATTCTTTCAAGTATAGGTAAAATTTATGAGCTTAAGATGAAGAATCTATTGGTTTCTTTTTTTGCGAAATATTCCCTGCTGTCGACTGCTCAGCATGGCTTTACAAGTAACTGCAGTACCGAAACTGCACTTTATGAATTCAATACTGAAATCGTAACAAATATAGACAGTGGTAAGCAAGTCATTGGCCTTTTTGTAGATTTTTCGCGAGCATTTGACTTTGTCAACCATGAACTTCTGCTTTATAAGCTGCATCGCTACGGAGTAAGAGGTCTAAGTCTAGATCTATTCCGTTCATATTTGACTGGTAGAACTCAGGTCGTGAGGGTTGGAGCCGTGTTGAGTGCTGTAAGGTTGATTAAGGCGGGAGTTCCTCAGGGATCAGTTGTGGGTCCTGAACTGTATTTGATCTACAGTAACGATCTCCCGATATTTTTGGGAAAAAAGTCACCATTATGTCGCATAGTCTGTTTTGCAGATGATACAAACATTATAGTCTCTGGGACCGATGTGGAACAAATGAGAACCTTAGTTGCCAATATTTGTTCAAACATTTTCGAATGGTCAAAAAAAAAAATAGCTTAATGATTAATAGCTCAAAAACTCATGCGGTACATTTTTCTTTGAGGGCGCCGCGACAGATGGTTGATTCGATTAGTACTTCTGATTGCGAGATTTCCTTCGTTCAAAATACAAAGCTCCTTGGGATTGTTCTGGACTCTCGGTGCCGTTGGACTGACCACATTGATTTCTTGTGCAATAAATAACGTAGTGGTTGTTTTTCTCTCAAATTCATGAGAAATAACTGCAGTCGAGAAATATTAAGAACAATATATTTTGCAAATGTCCACTGCCACTTGAGATATGGAATTTTGAATTGGGGATGTGCTACGGATGTCAATAGGGTTTTTGTTTTGCAGAAATATGCTATCAGAATAGTTTCTGGAATTTCTTTTCGCGAATCATGTAGATCAACCTTCAAAAATATGAGAGTGTTGACTTTAGTTGGAATATATGTTAATTTGTGTATATGTGTATAATCATAGATATTTGTTTGTTAACGATAACAGTCATTGTTACAATACCAGATGTAAGAACCTACTGTTACCGAAAAATCATAGTACTGCATACTATCAAAGAAGTCTACAGTTTATGGGTTGTAAAATTTTCAATGCACTCCCTGTGGAAGTGCAGACTGCCTCTAATATTTTCATCTTCAAAAAAAAGGTTAAATCATTACTTCTGGAGAAGAATTGTTATAATATTTCGGAGTTTTTCAATTGAATGTTGATTATTTTTGCTTTTTTGACGTTTTCTTTTGTTTTATGCTTTTCTGTATATTGAACTGAAGAAATAAAGAATTATTATTCTTCATCGGTCTCCTGTTCTCAGCTTGCGTTGCGAGCTCCCCTGCGGGCAGTCCTCCTCACGGTGGTCGAGCCAGCAGGTGGAGTGGCACCTCGTTCTTCTGCCATGATATCGGTTCCCACTTCTCGTTCATGGGTTTGCCACCATTAACCCTTGGTGGCCCAGGTAACTCGGGCCGTGGGGACATCACCCCCCATGTGGCGTGGCAGAAACCAAACCACACCCGTGCGGTTGAAATAAAGAATTATTATTACACGTGCTGTTTTTTCCTAGTCGATAGGTACTGCTTTGTCTGACCAACATAGCACTTCGGACATGACAAACAAGGGATCTTGTAAATTACATTAGAACGCCATGAAATTGGCGTCTCATCTTTCAAGCGTGAAAAAAAGATCTTTGTGGATTCACATAGAACTACCACTATCAATTAATTGTTTACAGGCTGGGTTTTCTAATTTAATGAATGGTGAAGTTGCCAAATGTGATACTTGTAGGCTAATGTTCGAAAATTCTGATCTTCTTGTTCGCTATTTTCCACTTCGTGATCACCACCCATGTCATTTTTACAATCAATTTCTGGCTCTACTTCAAATTCTTCAATTTCGAAATTTTCCGTACCTATTAGTAAGCTCTTCCGATATGAAGTCAGACGGTCTGTTATTCGGGGGCGAATTTGACTGCTAGCTGGCCTTTTGATTGGTTCCGGTTTTGGTAGATTTAATTGTTGATTCGAATTTGGTTTGAACACATCTCGCGAATTTCCGAAAACTCGACTATTAGTTGCAAATTTAGGCCCCGGTATTCTATTCAATTCTAATGGTATTGCTTGGGACGGCCATTCTCTACTAGTCTAAGGACGTTGATTATAAATTTGACTACTATTCTGCCGTTCGCTTGATACGTTTGGATGAAAAATGGTTGTGTTTGGAATCGTTGGTCAATGAAGTTGTTGTCTTTTGATTTCTCTATTATCTAATAAATTACATGTATCATCGAATGGTTTTGGTTGAGGGTCTGAAAGTTTTCTGGAATTTTTATCTATAGGTACTACATTCACTTTTATAAAGTATCGCAGTTTGCCATGAAATTCTGACACACTTCACCGCGTATATTTTGAAAATGTCGTAGTATAAAAATAAAAATCAATAGAATTTACGTATTCATCAAAATGTTCATTTACTTTGGGAAAATAATGAATTCGAGGAAATATTATGTGAATTCAATAATTTCAAAGACCTAGCGAATGTTGAATAAACCTTCTCCCAGTTGATACTGGAAATATTAAACGTACATAAAAATGGTAGGAAGATTCAGTTATGCTATTTTCTTGTCAGGAAATCAAGAAAAAAGTGTTGAAATTTTACTGAAAAATAATGGACAGAATAGTCCGGTACTTTGTTTTGTTCATTCGGAAAAAGAATGAAAGTACTCGAATAATCCAGAAAAATGAACGCAACAGACCTGACGGACCTATGGAATTCCCCACTTTTCAAAATCCTCAAAAAATACCTACGGAAGACATTTAAATACCTTTTTGCACAACTTGAAATACTCCAATCAATAAAATGTAGTAGTACTACGAAACCTGTGTCACATCTAAACCTTAGAACTAACTCCATTTACAAAGTTGAAAAAGAGTAAATTGAAAGTAATCTTGGCAATGTCAATTGATTTTCACGATTGCTAACCTGCGTCAGTTTCAAGTGGAAGAACTTGATAAACCTAAATCATGGCTTACCGCGATACTTTATGAAAGTGAATGGACTAAACGTTGTTGTATGAAACAGTATTTCCAATTTTATCCGATAAGCTTCGGTAAACATTGGTTTCTAGAGGAGATTATCCTTGTGCTTGAATTTGATAATCGTACTGTAATTTTATGACAGTTTTAAGATCTATTACAACATGATTCTCGTTTGGAGTAGTCATTTTCGATTGTTTCTTAATATTGACTTTAAGTGAGTTGAATTGTTCAATTAGCGAATCAATGATTATAGATTATATTTTGATAGTCTACTCTCGAAATTTAATGATGATAGAAAGTAGGACAATTCAATGATGGAGGAGAAATGATTTTATGAAATTTAAAAATGTTGAAAATAAATAAAATGTGCCCTTATCTTTTGGTCCAGGAATAAAAAAAAACTGGGATTATTATGACACCCCAACTTACTTGTTTTTCGGTCTTTTGTTTTTTAACCTTGTGCTGGGGGTGCTACTTCCAAACTCCACAGGGTGATTCTTGAGGGGGTGCTCGCTTTGCTCCAGTCGGGGTTTTTCCTCTACATCTTCTGTTCGGGATTCAACAACTCTTCTTGGCTGGTCGATCACTCTGCACTTGTTTGAATCTGGTGCTCCGTGTTTCCTCTGGGTTCACGTCGTACCTGCGATTCTGTCCTTCGGTTGTTGCTCAAAGGAATGATTTCGACTTGTGCCTTGGATCTGGATCGGTGTTTTTCTGTTTGAGAATTTAACGTCTTCTGATCTTGCCTAACACACTCGCAACATCCCATCCTCGTCGCCAATTAGGATTTTTCCTCTCAAAATCACTTTTAAAAAAATCAATTTATTTCTGGAAACGAGTTTATTTGAGGCAGTTCCGAATAATAATGATTCGCAAAACTATTCCTCTAACAACGGAAAGTAACAACTGCTGACTAAAAACTACGTGACGATTCCTCGATGTACACCCGAGGATGTTCACCTTATTCTTAGGAATGCTCAAGCCTATTACACAAAACAATATATAGACCTGGAATTGTTAATGAATTGTTTATTTTGGAGAGAAACCTACAACTCTCTCGATAGTTTTTACAACATATCACTCCAATCGCCTATTTTCGTTTCAAGAATATTCCGTTCATGACCGTGGAGCTACCCGAGAATAAGATGCCATAAGTCGCTAGTGACTGAAATTTTGCAAAGTACACCTTTCTCAGCTCATCATCATCAAGCTGTCCTTTCAAGACATTCAGAGTATACATGGCAGAGTTCAATTTTTTACCCAGCTGGTCCACATGATCTTTCGATTTCAAATTGCGATCAACAGCAAACCCTTAGAAAGACACCACCTCCTTGCCGTTAACATCATCATCTTTGCATCTCAGAGAGTTAGGAAAGACCTGTGTAGAGCGATCAGTACAGAAGTAGGTGCAAACAGTATTCTGCATATTCAGAACTAGCTTGTTTTCACAACACCAGCTGCCCACCTCATTCAGCACTGAGCTGAATAAATCAAGATATTGGTATCATCAGCACAATTCACAAGGTGGCAGGAATACCGTCTCTGTATTTTTATTCCTCATATAGCCATGTTGACATTTTGAAATGGTATTGAATTTCCTGAAGAACTTTATTGATCTTGTTGCTATTACCTTTTCGATAATCTTTGAAACGGAACTTAGTAGGCTTGTGGGTATGTAATTCCCAAATCACTCTTCCTCTCTCTTCTTGAATATTCGTCTTACAATAGCTACCTTCAGAGCATCTGGAAAAAGTCCTTCTTTAAGAATACAAGTCAAGATATTAGTCAATGGAGATATTATCTGATAGATACACATACGAGCCTTCAACAAGCAATCTGGAACGTCATCATAACCATCATGCATTAGTGTTCTTCAGTTTCTTCAACTCCATCTCAGTTATGTCAAAAAAAAACTGAAATTTTATATGTTTTCTGCTTCATTTTTCTACGTTTTTCTATTCTGTGGTTTCATGGGGGGATTTTTATTTTCAACCAATGACGGTGCAGCATTAGACGGTGCAGCATAGCGAATTCCGCCGCTAGTTGTTTCGGATCTTCTGTTTTTATGTGACATTCGTTGATCGTATATTGTTTTCCCGTTAAAGAGTTTACTAACCTTCATGTTGCCCTGCTTTTATTGTATGAAGTAACTATTATTTTGCCTGTGTGAGCGCGTCTAACCGCTAAGGTGGCCCTATCATATTCTTTCTTCATTTTATTGTAGCTGCAATCAGTATAAAGGCCAGAATATTTATCATTTCGTTCAAATCCGGAGTTTTTATGAAATTTTTAAATTTCGTACTATTATTAAAGGAAAACATTCATTGAATAAAATTCTGAATTCATTCTCAAAACTGTTCCAGATCTCATTAACTTCCTGTGTTTCTATCTCAAATATATGATATAAGAAGAACCTTTATTGATAGATGTCCATTTGTGTAAAAGAATACCAACGCAGATGCAACCGCGAGCCACTTTCAGCGTGGAATAGGAATGTTGACACTGTGTCCACTCTGTATGCCATCGAAGCCATAGCCGCATTTGGAAAACAAAACCTCTATTTGAATTAAATTACCTGTCTTTCCCAGTACAGACCAAAACGCAATAATCAAATCAATTTCGACTAGCTCACGAGATCTCAGGAGTGAAGAAATAGGATATCCTGAAGCTTTGAAGAAATTTATGGGTTTCGTTCGGAAGCTGCGAGATTTTCGAGCGTTTCGTAAGGCCAGGAAAAGATACTTTACGATCAAGCTTCTGGATGTCTGAAAAATTCTCTGGCGTTGAGCGTTCGCACATGTTGATGATAAGGGAAGAACGCAAGCGCGGGCCCGGAGAGCATCTACAGCGGTTCCGGAACAGTCAAAGATCTGCTGCCAACAGGTTGGCCTCAGTGCGGTTAGCTCCCCAGTTCATGATTAAACCTGCCGTTCGGCGATCGCGGGAAACAACTGTTTTCATAGGTGAGCGTTGCAGGCATTCCTTATTTCCGAAGTTTGTTGATAACAATATTCACGGGTATTATCCGATTCTCATATTTGGATGTCAGGTATTTTTTCTAGCCTCTAATGATATTGCGTTCTCGCGATTTCCCAACGCAATCATTGTTTAGGTTTTTCCCTTTAGATAATTATTATCATGAAGATATTGCAGTTTTCAAATTCTCTATGTAGCACAGTATTTACGAAGCCTTCATATTTGCTTCCTTAACATAATCCTGCATGTGTAATACAAAAAATGCATATCATGTAAACGGTATGGTACTGGCTGCATAATATAGAATACCTCGAATTTCAAACTTCTAAACTCCACTATGAGTCTTTCAAATCGGTTTAAGATAAATCGCTTACTTTAATTATTCGGTTTAAATTTATAAGATGAACAATTATCTACTCATCGTCAGGTCTGGATCAGAAATATCCACAATATTTGTGGTAAATGACTATTTTACAAACTATAATAATCTTTCTTTAAATGCAACTTATACTTATATTCAATGGAGGAGATTCTTTGACCGTTCTGTATACAGAGTGTAACAGCCAAATGGAATAAATTCGATAACGAATAAATGAGGGCGTGTTGGGAAAAACCCTCGGACAGGTCGATTTGTAATTCTAAATTCGCATATTTTTCAAGAAAATAATATTATATAGGGTGTTCATTGTGACCGTGGCCAATACCAACTTTCTTATTTCAAATGCAACCCCCTGTATATTATTTATTTTTTGGATTCTTCAGAGAATTCTAGACACAATTCATGCACAATGTCCTATACACATCTTTAACTATTTCGGAAGTATTAAGTGTTTTCAGATTTATTGCAAAAATCAACGTTTTAAATAAAAATTATTCATTTGAAGAATTCGGTACATTACACTTAAAACCTAATAAGTAATACTGATTATTTCTTAATTATCAAAAAAAACAAAAACAAAAACATCAATGTCAATGTAGGAAATGTTCAAAATGCTCGCCGCGAACGTCTTGGCAACATGCTGATCTGGTGTAGAATTGTCTTTTAACGTTACCCAACATTTTTTTTATTTCTTCTCAGTAATGGGTTTTGCTCACTTTCTTCATATCAAGAGGTAAAAGGGAAATAGGTATTGAGTGTAATGTATCGAATTTGTGAAATAGAATAATTTTCATTTAAAATGTTAATTTTTGTAAAAAATCTGAAAACACTTAATATTTCCGAAAAAGATGAAGATAGGTATAAGACATTGTACATAAATTATGTCTAGAATTTTCTGAAGAATCCAAAAAATGAATAATATACAGGGGTTGCATTTGAAATAAGAAAGTTGGTATTGACCACGGTCGCACGGAACACCCTATATATTTTTATTTTTTTGAAACATATGCGCATTTAAAATTACAAATCGACATGTCCGAGCGTTTTTCCTAACACCCCCTCATTTATTCGTTATCGAATTTATTCCATTTGGCTGTTACACTCTGTATAGTGAATGTGAGAATAATTTCGAACTGCATAGTGCGTCGTAATTTTTATTTCAAAGAATTCCGTATTTTACTAATGCAGTAATTGATAATTCGGTAATTTTGAATATTGTTCTCATCTTTTGATGAAGAATAGAAATGACTTTAACACTTCAGTTGCAGAAAAGGGTTATTCTTCTTCGAATTATAATTCGTCATGGCAAAAAAAATATTGTGCTGGTTCTAATATTTGTGCATATAATATACCGGGAATGGAACAAAACTTTAATCCCAAAAATATATTTGTTTTTTCATTTATAAGATGAGACAGCAAGCTTATTTTCATCCTATCATACACTGCGCAAAAAAAATTAACGCACATTCTGAAAATCTCAATTTTAATGAATGTTAACTCTACATTGACTTTATAACTTATTTTTCATGTTCTCTCGGAAAGGTTTTGAACGAAACAAGACACATTAAATGGAAGAAAAATTCAGGATTTCACCGAATCTTATGTGAAAGAAGAGAAATGAACAATTTTCAAAATACTGAAATGCTGATAAGTCATTTAATCCTTGGTATTTCCACCCCTTGCGTTAATTACAGCTCAGCAACGACGGTTCATACTCAAAATGAGTGATCTTAAAATGTTCTGATCTAATCCTTCCCAGATTTCTTCGAGTTAGATTCCTAAGTCATTAAGAGTAGCTGGATGATTTTCTGAACTTCTCAGCCTTTTATTGAGGTTGTCCCAAACCTGCTAAATCGGATTGAGATCTGGACTTCTTGTTGGCCATTCCATTCGAGAGAAATCAACCTCTTCAAGGACTCCTGAACGATGCGCGCACGATGGGGTCTGGCATTATCGTCCATAAAAATGAAATTTTCACCAATGTATGGGGCAAATGGCACTACATGCTCCTCAAGAATGTTCCTTATATACTTATCAGCATTCATAGCTCCATTATCAACGACCACTAGGTCTGTGCGAGCAGTCAAAGATATTCCACCCCATACCATAATCGATCCTCCCCCGAAACCAGTAGTATTCAGGAAATTGCACTGAGCATATATTTCATGTGGACGTCTGAATACAAGTAAACATCGATTACAATGGTAGAGGCAGAATCTAGACTCATCTGTGAAGAGAACTCTTTCCCAATCGGCCTCTTCCCAATGGATATGCTCTCTCGCAAAATCCAAACGCGCCCTTCGATGAGCTGGGGTAGGAGCTGGGCCTCTTGCCGCGACACGAGGCCTTAAATCAAATTCTCTGAGGCGATTTCTTCTTGTCTGAGTGCTAATTTGCACCTCATGAGTTTGCTCAAGCTGATTTTGAAGGAGGCGAGCGGCTGTAAACCGTTGTCTCAACGAAGAAACTCTCAAGTAACGTTCTTGAATGGCAGTTGTTACCAGTGGTCTACCCTGTCCTGGTCTTCGGACATTCATACCTGTCTCCCTGAATCGCTGCAACATTCTGGACACACTTGTATGGGAAACTCCAAACCTTTCTGCAATTCTTGTGTATGTCCATTCTTCTTCTCGCAAAACTACCGCTTGGGCACATTCCTCTTTGGTCAAATTGCGTGTTTCGCGTTGCATAGCGATCGAGTATAGAAAATCAAACGAAAGAAAAACTATTGATCACTAGAATTGATCGAGAACAACTGATTTTAGAATGGAGACAATACATTCAAAATCTGATAATATCATCTTTTTTATTCCTGCTGGGATGAAACATCTGTATTGAAGAAAAACGTTGAAAGTGGATAACATGTATAATTCTGATAAAAATAATTATCATTGAGAACACCTTCAGTTGTAGAATAAATTTGAGATTTCCATAATGTGCGTTAATTTTTTTGCGCAGTGTATTTTCTGCGCTGCGAACCATTTTGCTCCTTCCACGGATATGCATTTTTCTGAACACGCAGAATGGAAACTATGCCTGTTGCACAACATTTTGTGTCCAACATTTCAGTTTTCACCTTTCGTTGAAAAGTCTTTGGCTTAACTCAGAATTCTTTTCAAAATCTGCAGACATCGATCGATACCTATAACTATCTGTTAGGTCGTCGACACAACTTTTTCAATTGTGCGTTTCTAAAAGAAAGAAGTGATCAATTTAAAGGTTACTGGAATTAACGATGGACTACATTTCGGAACAATGATATCCTTCGGTTACCATTTTGCTAATAAAATAGTTCAAAATACGAGCACAGAAGTAGAATTGTTGATAGTAATCATTTAGAGCGCGATTGTTATAATGATTTATCGGGATGGAATGAATTTTTGCTGAAAAGTAAAAATATACGTAAATCTTCGATAATCGACGGAATACTCACCTCCAAATAGCGATTGAATTCGTAAAGTATGCATTCTGAAAAGAAAAATTACGAATAACGAGAGGGGTCGCGCTATTTTCCATTGCCACTGTAGCTCCTCGACCGCAAAAAATTGCGGATTATTCCCGAAGTAGGATCCATACTACATTCTAGAGTGCGTTTTTCAATCTACAATTTTGGGTCATGATTTTTAGTAAGGAGTCGATATCCAGGGTTCTTTTGCATCTATCCTCGAACATATCGAACGTCAAAGCGATGATTCAAATTCTCTGGCCAGGTCTATGACGACGAAAGTCTAGCGATTTCGTGAATTCTTCAAAATACTTCCCGATATCGCAGAAAAATTCAAAAACGCCATTGTGGAGCTTCGTCCTTCCTCTTTCAGATGCCCCCTTCCCGTTGCAAACGGGGGCCGCTTGATTGAAAATAATGGGTTTCTATTGATTAAAAATCTGTATATAATGAATATAATGGATCTCATTAGGAAATCATGTTAGTGTGAATATAAGGCAAAGAAAATTTTGTCCACCTGTCTTTCTCTTTACACGGGCTTACTTTCGGAATGGCTTAACCAAATTCCAAGAAACTTTCGCTGTTGAAAAAGAGATATTTCAAAATAGATTTCATAATTTGTACTTCCACTCTATTGCGTTTACCCGCGAGCCCTCCTGAAATTGGTGGAAATTGTAGGGAAAGGCTCAACGTAATATTCACAATATTTCAGCTTCCATCATCTTTCATCAATTAATATTGAAGTGGAAACAGAAATAAAGGAATTGGAAGAAAAAGTTCAGTATATTGCTTTTTTGGGACCTGAAACATTATGGTGTATACTGCTGAGTGAATTGAAATTGTTTTTTTTTTCGAAAATGATGGATATGATCATTTTGTCCAAGAGCTCCAGTTTCATATTATGCATTTATTGTTTATATGTATGGTAAAGTCAAGGTACTTAATCGACTCCTAGAGTTATGAAACGACAGAAAATTTGATGTCTCGATTGGAGTTTTGGGAAATCATATCTTTGGTTTATTTTCTCTACGTAGCAGCTTGACAGGGTTACTATCTTAACTAAGTTACTTCCAGAACAATTTTAACTCTGTAAAAAATCAGAAAACGGGGATCAGATCTAAGATTTTTTTCAACAAGTCTATACTCTGCCACACTTTGTAAGCTCAGTACCAATGTCAATTTCTTATTCTTTATTTTATTATCTAGGAATTGAAAGAAGTGGTTCCAATGAATGATCCTCAGATTGAGTGTTAAGTATAGGACATTTCCGTGTGAGGATATTTATGAAGTGTTGTTTACACAACAGAACCTATCCCTCCAGATCTTCGCCAATTATAAGTGAAAGAATGGGGTGATTTAATAAATGAATTAACAACACATTTTCTTAATATCCGTCTTTGCGTTATTACTTAGTTTGATAGTGATCACTGTCGTACAGACAGTCCATATGATCTCCCATTCTAGGACAGAGCTGATTGACTGGAGATGGTTGAGTGTGCCTGAAAAGGTTCCATTGGCCTCACTCAGGTGCGAGTATAGTCTCTCGGTATTCAAAATAGTTATTTATGATATGAGTGTTAAAAGTGACGTTTTATTTTGTGAGTGAAAAAGTTTGTGAAATAAGTTGAGCGAATTGAACAATTTCACGAACAAAATAAAATCACTTTTAACAAAAATACCATACAATGTTTTTTGTACAACTGCCCTATTTTGATAATGAAATGGGCGAATTTGCAATGACAATTAACTTCAAATAATCAAAAGATTGTTGTGAATGGCAAACGTTGCCAGTGTTTGTCGAGAGTCCAATTATTAATAAAAGTGACGATTTGGTTGTTCCTGTGGATATTGAAGTCTGCAAGAAGAGCAAATCTGGAACTCCTACCCAAAAACTCTGTTCAGCAGTACGATATTGCATATAACAATTTCCTGGCTTGATGTAAATTGAAAAATGTAGAACTTCAGTGAACCTGTTTTCCTGGCATACTTAGAAGAAAAATCAAAAATATGGAGTTCATCAACTTTGTGGAGCAAAACGTTAAACGGTATAGAAATAGCCTGTGTTTCCAGAAATCTCCTTCCATCGAAAAGATCACAAAGTTACTGTTTTATAGGAAATGTGATGTAAGAAAGGGACCACTTCGTGTATCAGTTATATGTAGATTATGTGCCCTTTATTCTCTTGGACCCTCAATTTCGTTTTTGATGACACAGGTCCCTTACAGAATGCTGCAAAATGGCGAAGGTGACAGTACGAACGTTTCTATTGCGAGTAATATTTGCATTGATTATCGAACTCTTCGATGAAACCATTGAGTTTGAATATACTTGAGGGTACATCGCTCTTGAACGATTTGATGCAAAAAATGTTGGCAGTTTACTGTCAACTTTAGTGGCGGCACATAGTAGCTACTAAAGGAACTATCGAGAGAACTATAATCTGCTTGCTATTCATTTACAGAAATCTGTAGAAGATTTATTTTCCTCTAGTTCTATGAATCATATGAATAATCAATTCTCGTTTCATCGCATCTAAAAAATCCGGTGTGTTGAAATACTGAACATCCCACATTTCCATGCGCCGATTCCGGTTGCATCGCATTCGGCTCAGGAAATAGTGCTTCATAGTTCAGCTGCTCACCGCAAGATGCGAAGTTTAAAATTTTCGATTCTCAGAAACAAACATATCCATCTATGAACCCGTGAAGGAACTACACTAAAATCCGCTTCAAATCGTTCAAGGGCGACGTACCTCTATGTATATTCAAACTGCCGTGTTAATTGAAAATTGCGTACCTGCAAAAAGGAAATTTGACTTTAAAGAGTTTCATTCGTGCCATATTTGTAGATTCACCGTTTCATTTTTTGATTATATAGCCCTTGGAATGATCCGATACGCCTCTAGAATTCATCAGATGATAGAACTCATTGCGATGACTTTCGAGAGGAAAATAACTTGAAATCAATTGAAACGACAAAGCAGGTACACTGCGGTTACTAGCCATTTGATTTGTATCAATAAAGTTATTTTTTTCCTCTATGACCAAATTATCAGCGTTCAGAACCTGATCTTCGGGAAATTAGTGAGTATTTCACGAACAAAATAAAATCACTTTCAACAAAAATACCATACAATGTTTTTTGTAGAACTGCCCTATTTTGATAATGAAATGGGCGAATTTGCAATGACAATGAACTTCTAATAATCAAAAGATTGTTGTGAATGGCAAACGTTGCCAACGTTATGATTACTAACAAATGAGAAAAGACGCTGTCATTGGAATTTCGTTCCTGTCCTATTTTCGTCTTGGGTTTTTACCTGCTTAATATGTTTGTCGAGAGTCCAATTAATAAAAAGTGACGATTTGGTTGTTCCTGTGGATATTGAAGTCTGCAAGAAGAGCAAATCTGGAACTCCTACCTAAAAACTCTGTTCAGCAGTACGATATTGCATATAACAATTTCCTGGCTTGGTGTAAATTGAAAAATGTAGAAGGGAACTTCAGTGAACCTGTTTTCTTGGCATACTTGGAAGAAAAATCAAAAATATGGAGTTCATCAACTTTGTGGAGCAAATTTTCAATGATAAAGTCAAGCGCCCTCATTAAAAATGGTGTGGATGTTAGTAAATATTTTAAGGTAATAGCATATTAAAAACGGCAAAGTGAAGGATATCGTCCCAAAAATCGAAAATTCCCACTCGTGAACAAGTTAAAAAGTTTATAAATGAGGCACCAGATGAGAAATACTTGATGCTTCAGGTTGCAACTATTTTCGGATTGCAGCCTGTCAGCGTGAAGAAATGTGTAATTTATCAGTGGAAGACATCGAAATAAAAAATAAATCATTGGTTATACAACTTCCAAACACAAAAACGAAAGTCTGTCGTTCTTTCAGTATTATTGGGAAGTATGTTGACTTTACACTGCACCCTTCTGTCATCAAACATCGTCGTTTGTTCCTGAAATACATGAATAATATGTGTGTTATTATTATTATTAATAAATGAACTGCCAATCCAGTTGGTATCAATGCATTTTGAAAAATTCCATCTATCGTTGCTGAATTCCTCAAACTGCCAGAACCAAAGAAATATACAGGACACTGTTTTCGAATATCCTCCGCTTCATTGCTAGCAGAATCAGGAGCAAATATTACGGATATAAAAAAACCTGGTGGATGGAAGTCTACGACGGTAGCCGAGGGCTATGTTGATCATTCCATTGCATATAGAAATGTCATTGCTGAAAAAATTCTCCCAACCTCAACAGATTTTGGATCATCATCCAGTATTGTACTTCCGGTTTCTACAAGTACTGATGGTGCTGAGGATTCTAGTAATGTGTTGCGAAGCTCCCTAACGTCACAGGACATTGATGTTAGTAATTGTTCTAGTTTTACGATTAATATTAATGTTCATAAGTAATGATTGTTGAATATTGATAATAAAAATTTGCAATTGCTGACTTTTTTCATCTGATTTAATAACAAGAAAATGAAGTGCTAAAAATATTTTTAACACTAATGTTAAAAATTTTTTTAACACGCTTCCACGTAAACAATTTAAACATTGTTTGCTGTCATTAAAGGTGTCACTTTTAATGGCAGTTGTACAAAAAAAAGTTTTCATTAACACGTTCTAAAAACCCTCAGAACATGACGTCGATTCAGAACTTCAAAATTGACCCTTGAAAAGCTTTTTCTACACCCGTACTAAAATAATACACTTATCTGCCCATAATCCACTATGATACAGATTTTTTATAACGATACAGATTTTTAATCAATAAAAAAAAAGCTCACAGCTCACAGAACCGATACTCTGCCTCGTAACCGGACTGATTCACGGATGACGACCCAAGCACGAAATAGGATAAAGATTTGGAAGAAGAAATGTACGATGCGCTTTGCCTTCTGGAACATAAAATCACTCAACAATAGAGATCAAGAAACTCTCAAGGAATTGAAAGATAACAAAATCGATATTATATGTGCCCTACAAGAGACTAAGAAGAAGGGTAAAGGTCAAGTACAATATATGGACTATACCTATAGTGATTTACAGTGGAGTGGAAAAGCAAACAAGGGCGAAGGAAGGAGTGGCAATCGCAGTATCTGTGAAGTACCAAAGCAATATTAAAGAATGCAATTACGTGTCTTCGAGAATTCTGGTCTTGAAGATGGAAGCGGAAGGCCAAATCTTGAATATATTATCGATTTACGCTCCTGAGGACAACAAGCCTAGCGAAGAGAGGGAGAATTTCTATGATCAGTTGCAAAATATAGTTCAGTCACTTTCAACTGACCAACCGTTGGTAATACTTGGTGATTTTAACGCCCGCATCGGAAATGAGAGTGTGCCCAGGCACTATCAAGCAGAAATTCAATGAAACCATTTTGAATAATAATGGAGAACTGATGATCGACTTATGCACTTTCAACGAGTTACGAATCAACAACACCTTTTATGACCATAAAGACCAATATAAATTCACGTTCTGTAACTCTAGGGGCCAGAGATCTACAATTGGTTATGTTGTTACTAACAGATGCATACACCCACCTCAGATACTGGACGTCAGAACTCTGAATTCGGTCGATGTAGGAAGCAATCACAGTTGGTTACTTGTAAAGATCAGAATGAAATTCATACTAAAAGAGCCCAGTACATATATATGAGGAAACAAAAATAAACATCTAATCACTGTGGGACTCATCAATTAGGCAATTATACGAAGATAGATTGACAGAAAATCTTCTCGAAAATCCAATAGGAGAAGAGGATAATATTAACGCTTCCTGGGAGAAACAAAAAAACAAAACATTAGAGCAGCCGCCCATGAAGTCCTAGGCACCCGAAAAAGGAATAAGAACACTAGGACAGACAGGACCCCATGATTTCGCCCAGAGATCAAAGAAAAATGCAAAGAAAAGAAAAAATCATATCTGACTCATAGAAAGTTGAGAACATCAGAATCCTACGAAAGATATAAACAAATCCGAAATGAGACCACAGCACTGGTAAGACGAATAAAAACCCATCACTGGGAAATTTTCTCAAGACGCTTGGAGGATGATTTTTACGGAGTACAAAAACAAATTTGGCTTTTCATCAGAACCCAGAGAAAAGAGATTAATGATCTGGTCGAAACGAATCAGATAGAACGAGAAACCTGGGTTGAATACTTGACTCAATTTTATAAGGCGGAAGAAATTAAGACTGCACTAAATGTACCCGAAATAGTAATGGACAACAACATTCAAATTGAGACAGCCGATGTACTTACAGCTCTCCGAAAATTGAAGAACAGGAAGAGCCCAGGACCGGATGGAATTCCAAACGAGTTACTCAGATATGGCGGACAACATCTCACTCAGCAGTTAGCATCACTCATGAAAAGTATCATTTACCATCATAGAATACCTGACGAATGGCGAACAAGCGACACCATCCTGATGTTTAAAAAAGGAGACAAAAAAGTGCCCTCGAATTACAGAGGTATTAATCTTCTCAGCACCACACTGAAACTCACCACTAAAGTCATGGCAAACAAAATTAACAGCTTAACATCCCTAGCAGACGAACAGCAGGAATTCAGATCGGGCAGGTCATGCACGGATGCGGTGTTTGTTTTAAGACAAATTAAGGAAAAATCAATAGAATACAACAGGCCAGCATATATATTTTTTGTTGACTTAGAAAAAGCGTTCGATCGTGTGCAGTTAAAGGACGTCTTGCACCTACTTTACAACAGGCAGATACCGTATAACCTCATTCAGACCGTTCAGAACGTATACAAGAAAAATTGGATTCAGGCGAGAATAAACGGGACCTTGACTGAACCAATCGCAGTGGGTCGTGGCATTCGACGGGGAGATTCCTTGAGCCCTCTCCTCTTTAACATCATTATGGACGAGGTGATAGGGAATGTACGGACACTAAAGGGATACAGAATGGGTGACAGTGAAAAAAAAATTCTCTGCTATGCCGATGACGCTGTACTGGTGGCTGAGAGTGAAGACGACCTCCAACGGCTGTTACATCGATTCAACCGCCCTGCCAAATCATTCAATATGACAATATCCACCCAGAAAACCAAATGCATGACAACATCAAAAACACCATTAAGAAGCAAACTGGAAGTTGACGGCAATGTCATCCAACAAGAGATGAAATTCAAATACTTGGGCATAGAATTATCAGGCTGTGGCGATATTGAGGAGGAAGTGAGGACACAAACTGTGAGGGCAACAAGAGTGGCGGGATGTTTGAGCGACACGGTATGGCGAAATAAAAATATCAAAGTGGAGACAAAGGCCAGAATCTATAAAGCAGTAGTAAGACCAACTGTGACATACACCGCTGAAACTCGATCAGACACAGCGAGGACAAGACAACTACTGGAGACCACCGAAATGAAGGTACTTCGCAGAATAGCTGGAAAGACACTATTCGACCGGGAGAGAAGTGAAAATATAAGGAGAACATGCAGGGTGGAAAATATCAATGAGTGGGTATTGGGTCGAAAGAGGGAATGGAACGACCACATATGTAGAATGGACGAGGAAAGAATGATCAGCACGTGATAAATCACCACTGGGTCGCAGAAGTTTAGGACGCCCTCGAAAGCGATGGAGCGACAATTTATCAGTGTAGGCGGAGATTCGACGAGAAAAAACAGGCGATTCGCCTAAAGTGAAGAATTACGAAGAAGAAGAAGAAAAATCCATTATTTTTCAATCAAGCGACCCCCGTTCGCTACAGGAAGGACGGTGCCAGAAAGGGGAAGAACGGAGCTCCACGGTAGTGTTTGTCGATTTTTTCTGCGTTATCATGAAGCATTTGAAAAAATTTGCGAAAATGGCGAATTTCGCTCGAATCGCAAAATTTTCGGCGTCATAGACCTGGCCAGAGAATTCGATAATCGCTTTGATTTGTTCGAGGTCGTACCTGTTCCGTTAAACGGTATAAGAATTCGCCTGTGTTTCCAGAAATCTCCTTCCATCGAAAAGATCACAAAGTTACTGTTTTATAGGAAATGTGATGTAAGAAAGGGGCCACTACGTGTATCAGTTATATGTAGATTATGAGCCCTTCATTCTCTTGGATTCTCAATTTCGTTTTCGATGACACAGGTCCCTTAGCGAATGCTGCAAAATGGCGAAGGCGCCAGTACGAACGTTTCTATTGCGAGTAATGTTTGCATTGATTATCGAACTCTTCGATGAGACCATTGAGTTTGAATATACTTAAGGGTACATCGCTCTTGAACGATTTGATTCAAAAAATGTTGGCAGTTTACTGTCAACTTTAGTGACTGCACATAGTAGCTACTAAAGGAACTATCGAGAGAACTATAATCTGCTTGCTATTCATTTACAGAAATCTGTAGGAGATTTATTTTCCTCTAGTTCTATGAATCATATGCATAATCAATTCTCGTTTCATCGCATCTAAAAAATCCGGTGTGTTGCAATACTGAACATCCCACATTTCCATGCGCCGATTCCGGTTGCATCGCATTCGACTCAGGAAATAGTGCTTTATAGTTCAGCTGCTCACCGCAAGATGCGAAGTTGAAAATTTCCGATTCTCTGAAACACACATATCCATCTATGAACCCGTGGAGGAACTACACTAAAATCAGCCTCAAATCGTTCAAGGGCGATGTACCTCTATGTATATTCAAACTGTCGTGTTAATTGAAAATTGCGTACCTGCAAAAAGGAAATTTGACTTTAAAGACTTTCATTCGTGCCATATTCGTAGATTCGTCGTCTTATTTTTTGATTATACAGCCCTTTGAATGATCCGATACGCCTCTAGAATTCATCAGATGATAGAACTCATTGCGATGACTTTCGGGAGGCAAATAACTTGAAATCAATTCAAACGACAAAGCCGGTATACTGCGGTTACTAGCCATTTGATTTGTTCCAATAAAGTTAGTTTTTTTTTCTCTATGACCAAATTATCAGCGTTCAGAAACTGATCTTCGGGAAATTAGTAAGTATTTTGAAGGAAGGAATATGACTTTTCAATTGTTCTTGCCAACATAATCGAACAAAACAAAGTGTTTTTGTTTCCTAAGGATAAATATTAACTTTAAAAATGACAAATTGTTTCTTTCGGCCTCAATAATCCACACAGTTGACAAGCCAAAGACACACTACTTAAATAATGACCTAATACATATCTTACATCACTCAACCCTTTTTAACTGAAGAGGAGTATTCCTTTTTTAGTTTATGCATCTATGATTGTTAATCTGTGAAGTGGGGGTCATCGAAAACTTAGTAGCACGACCAAATGCTAAAGGTTGTGTTGAATTGGAAAATCTTATTTTTCGTATTAGTGTTTCAGCATCCTCAGAAAGGACAGAATCTTAGATAAATTAAATATAGATGTAAAAACAAATTTTAGGTAATTGCTAAATGAGCTACTGAATTTGCTGAGAACCCACCATGAATTGTGGTAGTGACATAGGCTAGGTTTTAATTCGGATTTTACCTTCATTCAGTTAGAAAATACTGTGTTTATGAATTTGTATAATTGAATAATTATCTGCGGGAGTGTGCTGAGTAATCGGTTGGAAATATAATTAATTGAATCATTTCAGTTTTGTAGGACTTCAACAATCATTTGAAAATGTCCGAGCAGCATATTTTCATCCCTTTAAATAAATCACGATATTCAGGTACCTTTCTGGAAATTTTGTGGATAATATATAGTCCGTTTTCAGATTAAAAAATTAGGAATTCAATACATATCGAAATTGTCCGTTAAAATACGAAACTGGGGATTATGGTTTCGAAGTTGTGAAGGTTAAATAGAGTGTAGGTATGTTTGTTTTCTCTTAAGTACGCTCAGTAGAAGTATCATTAGATTCGTCTTGAGTATATGAGTAACACAGGCTTTCTTTCAATTTGATAATGTTTTTTAAGTGCAAATATTATATTTATGTGAATGAATTCGAAGGAAAATATTCGCTTTATTAGTTTGCGCCTGCCAAATTAACTTGAGTGCAATAGTTTCGGAAATTTATCTTGGAATTCTAAAATGCATTATTATACTTTCTGATTTATTCCAAAAACCAATTTATTTAATTGAATTTGTTAGCAAATTCATTTGATGTTATTTTAGAGTTTTTAAGGTCTTCGTTCACAGCGAGTAGGAAAACAAATCCGAAACAGGCGCCACCGTCCATTCTATGGAATATCTCAACAGAATTGACCTTATTATACTTTCTGATCTATTCCAAAAACCAATTAACTAAATTAAATTTGTTAACAAATTCATTTGATGTTATTTTAGAGTTTTTAAGGTCTCCGCTCAGAGCGAGTAGGAAAACTAATCCGATAGAGGCGCCACCGTCCATTCTATGGAATATCTCCATAGAACTTACATTATCACTAGAAGTTCTATAAATATCTCTCTAATTATGAAATGTACAATGGTGCTCTCTATCCGAAAATCGCTGAAATATATTAATATATTAATATATTAGTGAATATGTGGGTAAATTAGGAACTATTTTCCGCCTTATATTTGAATTTGGCCATTCTTTGCTAATTCCGTATTTCAAGTTGTTTTTTTGAACGAAATTATCTGTATATTCATTTTTAATCGGAAGTTGAACTATTTTCCTGGGTCTTCCGTTTGAAATAAAACAGAAGCATGGGTTGGCTTATTTTCTTCTATTTTGAAAGAAAAAAATTGAACTTTCGAAATGGAATGGATTTCAATCTTTTCATTAAGAACTCCATTCCTTTCTGAGTTTACCTACAAAATTTCAGTTCTCAAAGTGAAATCATTTTCAAATGCAACTTGAAATAAAAACACACTACATTGTATAATGGATTTCATGGGAACTTTAATGCTTCAGAGTTTCGTCCTAGCAAACATCAAATTGTGAAAATGGATTATGAATTACAGCGGGGATAATGATGTGACGAGAGTCATAAATTCAGTTTCATCTATCTGCCATCTTCTTAGTGCCATGATATACGGTTTTTAACGAAATCATTCATTCTGCACAAGGATGCTGTAGAAAGCAATCGCACACCCCATTGAGCATTGATGGCGAATTTCCGGAAAAGATGTATAGAAGAAAAAAATTTATCGAACTACTATTCACCTCCGAGTTCACCTCCTACCGAACAACCGGAAGACCATCAGGTCTTCCCATCTTCATATAAATGGTGTTTCAAAAAGAGCGCATGGATTCAGTGTTAAAAAACATGGTTTTCTGTAGCAGAGTAGAAATATTAATTGATTTAGAGAATATACATTTGGTTATTATATCTTGTGAATGGCCGCCACGGCTTGCGGGCATATGAGTACCCATCTGAAGAAATTTTTCGTTATGGAATACATGTTTTATTTCATTGATAAAGAGTCTGAATTCAGCTTCAGATGCTCCGATCGTTCTAGGATTATTGGCATAAACCTCTGACTTCATATAACCCCACAGCCAGAAGTCTAAAGGCGTTAAATCGCCAGAGCGTGTAGGCCAATTCTGGCCAACAAATCGGGAGATGACACGACCTGGAGCAGACTCGTGCAAGATCGTCGATGTTTCACCGGCGGTCTACATGTGGCACCTTCCTTCTGAAACCACATGTCGTCGATATCAAAAGCTCTCAAAAATTGCACAAGATACTGCGTTATAGCACGATAACGTTCACCATTCACCGTGACTGAATTACCTTCTTCGTTTTCAAAGAAAATCGGTCCAATTTCTACCGCGTAATGGATCTTGTGTACTAACTCCTACCTGTCAATTTTCGATTTGTCACGTCATAATCATGTGACGTTATGACTGTGAAACATGACGAGCTCTTTTCGATACACCCTTTATTATATCCTTCAATATAATATGAAAATGTAAATTCCTGAACTCATCCAATATTTTTTCATCAATACATTTCCAGACGACTACAAAGATAACCGGTTGTGATCGTATTGGTAATCTTTTTCCACAGTTCATAGTATTCAACACTCAGACAATATTACAATTCCGTGTAGGTACAAACATTCAAACTCAATTTTCTCGAAACACCATTGCATCAATTAGATGTAAGTTTCCTCATTCGACTGAATGAACATTTTCCAGGATTTTGCCTGTACTCTGATAATTCGACGGAACCGAAGAAATACTCCGCTCAACGAACCGTTTGAATTGAATATGAACGAAGAGCTTTTCTCGGTATATCGGTTCAACCTTTCGAATGGTGAATATGAAGGATATTTTGCTCTAAGAAATTTCAATCGAGTTTCTTTGAATGGGATGGTTTGTTCACAATCACTCATTTCCATTTTCGGCATAAACTGTAGAATATAATGTCTTCTTCGCGTTACCTACGAAGAAAAAATGTGCTCGAGTAAATATTCGAAAAAAGCTCAACTCCGATCCCTTAAGTAAGCTAAATTATAAATTATCAAAAAGTTGTTTTTAATAATCTTGAATTCTGATTCTAACTCTGAGACCGCTTGATATGGAATCTAGATTTGAAGATCGCTCTCGAATTTCCACAACATGTTTTTTCGATCGTTATCTGTTGCAGCCAACCTGAATATGGTACGTTAAATTCTTGTCTCTCATGTCATGCTTGTTCTCCACGTTTTACCTCTTGTTTACGATGTTCTTATATTTTGCACAGATAAGATATATTTTATTGTGCAACAGGTTAACCACTCGCTTAAGATCGACTTATTAGATAATCGAATAATCGAGATGGCCTTACGTTTCGTCTCGACTCCGTTCATAGGTCTCATTAGATCGGCCATTATGAACCAACAAAGTCGCGGATTAACATAACATTAACCTTTGCACTGTCATATCTATGACAAAATTTTTGAGGCCTACAAAGTTGTGGTATATAATTTTTATTAATTTTAATGCAGAGGATAATTTTGGCCCCGAAACCTAGTTCGGATGAGTCAATGACAGGGGTTCGTGTTCCGTTTTTGGCACGTGTATTGGCAGAACTTGTTTTTCTTGCCCATATTCGTTTTTCGGCACTTCTATACCATCTTAGAATCGATGATAATGGAGCTCAGTGGTTAAATAGCAGCCTGACTATCGGACCGTATCACTATCACATTTCAGGTTCATTTTCTAGTGTTGTTCATAATAGAATAATTTTAGTAATCGAATTATGAGCAGTCGAATGATTTCATTAATCGAATGAATGATCACTCGGATGAAAAATCATCAAATGGTCGAAGATCTGTTTTCTGCTTGTATTAGCCTTAGTTGCAGAGTATTCGCTATTCCCACTATGCATTTCTAATGCCAGCCCCCGTCTGACCAGCAATTTCAGTTTTCAGTATATCTGAAGTGTCCTCGGATTTGAAAATTTGAAATATTTAATAATGTGGTACTTTAATGGTAAGTATTCCCAAATTAATTCTTTTTCGGAAAAAAATGTTCTTTTTAAATTTTTTCAAATGAAAATTCTCAAAACGATCGAAACCATCGACCAAAGTCTACCAATCATGAATTGAAATGGAATATATAGAGGTACTCCAAAAATATCCCATTGCGTTTCACTCAAAGATCTTGAAGTGGCACAGAAACGTTTTTTGAGAATGATTTCTCAACAGAAATAGTAGGTACTCAAGCGACGCTCTTTATGAAGAGTCTAATATGTTTGATCTGAGACAATTATTTTTTATTAGTATAACCACAAGACAGTTCATGAATAAAAATGAACTCAAAAAACCATCCCATACTTATACGACGAGACAAATTGATGACTTCTCAATACCCTTCGCATCCAAATCAATTGGCCAAAATTGTTACAGAGTTCTAGCTCCAAGGGTATTCAATATACTGCCTGAAGAATTGAAAAACGAGACTTCCAAACTCAGATTCAAGAAAGGAATAAAACTCTTTACGGAGCCATCTAGTCGATTTAAGACTCGTGCACTAATTGAAAACTGAAAAAAAAATCATACTCACAAAGGAATATTAATTTCAATGATTACTACATTCATGGTTTACCACAATTTCAATAGGTACTAACTCTATTCACACATGTACACATTTATTTGAGCGTAATGATACCCATACCTAGGAGTACTCCTAGCCCATACAGTCTTTTATATTCGTTTTACATTCTTACCAGCCATATTGTGTAAGTTCTGTTGTTGTCAACTTTTAATATATTCACCTTACCTGTACCTTATGTTGCTGTGGAAGATTATTATATATTTGGGTGTTGTGCTTTTTTTTATATTATGGTATGGCTATATCGCGCACAAGTAACAATTTATCGTAGTTGTTACTTCATGTGATGCCCCTGTTTATTATTATTATTAAATTATTATTATTAAAACACCATATCGAAGAGGAAGGGGTACAAAAAAGACCCTCTGACTACAAAAAGACACCCTGACGCATCTTTTATTTGAGAATCAATGCAATTTTACTAGTCAATAAAAATTGATACTTTTTTTATGAACTCCCGCTGGGATAAGTGAATTCTAAAAACCTTTCCCCTAAATCGAATTTATATCAATAAAATCAATCAGAAATCTGTCTGAGTCCGCTCCTGCGTTTATCGAACTCTTTTATCGAGCAAAGGCAACACAGGAACGATAGTAAAGTAATATAGTTATTTATGTACCAACCAAGTGCGTTGTTCATACAAGATTTCATTTTTCAAGAAAAAATTTATTACAATGAAAATCGATCTTGATAGCTATTTATGTAGCAAGTAAATAAATTGGTTCCTTTTGAATTAGTCCAAAACTTTATGGTAGAGCGAGCAAAGCGAACGAGGCCATTAATTTCAGTAAGACCATAAAGCCCAATTATGTAAGAGTTGCATACAGAGTATCATCTGAAATTTTATTTTCTGAAATTACTTTATTCGTCACCTTATCACTGAAAAACATTGAATGTGCTTTTGCTTTTTTTATCCCAGTAACCAGCGACCACAGCAACCTTAGTTTGTTTCGCATGAAACATGTAGCGCTAAACGCAGCAACCTGTGTCGACTGAATATTGTATCGCAACAGCCCGTGTATCAGCGCAACGTGAAACTTATGTTTCACGCCAAGTTTCATTACTGTGTACACAGGAAACATATGTTTCATCTATGTTGCGATACACTGTTGCGCTGCAAAAGTATCAAGTGGACTCGCACCTAAACAAAGTTACTTACTTCGTTAATTTTGTTACGAATGTCATAATAATTCAAAAAATGGATAATGCGGGAGAGGAAAGCGTACAAAATTTAGCCGCAAACGGCAAAGAATCTCCCTCACTCACTAAATCAAAAGCTGCTTGTGTCCCTAGTGGTTGAGGCGATTGTCTCTGACGCGGAAAGTCAGAGTTCAATCCCGAGGCTAGGAAAGAAATTTGTTGTCGGGTCGAAAGTTAACTGTGCTGTGTCAAATGTAGGCCACTCACGAGGACTTTTGACGGGACTTTCGGGCAGCCAGCATCGCACGAATACTCGGAAAGCGTCCACGTCTGCTCCCAAACTGCTCGAATCAGATGCCATCAGCATAAGGTGCTGAGTTCAGAGTGGCCCGCATAAGGTGGCGAAAGGACACAGTAACGAAGCCTACACAACTTATTCCCCGAACACGTACAAGCTACAGACTTTTGAGGGGTCACCTCGGCAGACCTTGAAGTAATCAAGTTGCATCTTTAACAAGTAGTGTAAAACGAAGAAAATTGCAAAATCGACATTATTTTGGCTTACGTCAATAGTGAATTCAAAGCTTTCAAAAGTTCTTCACTATGGACCAATTACTCAATGTTACGAGCTTCAATCAATTTGAATTATGGGATAGATATAAGTACATTTCCCCGCATCATTCCATATCTTAAACGAAAGGCGGAGGGACACAAACCGAAAAACTCCTCCCCAACAATTTCATTTCCTCCCCCTCAAATGTCACTTCTGTGAAATTTATCACTTCTTCATGGAACTCTGTGGTTGCTCTTGAGGTCTTTTTTTATTATTTGCTTCCTCTTATAATCTTCTTGATTTCTTGTTCGATTTATATTTTTCAACTCGTCTATTGTTTTCAATTCTACAAAAAAAGCAATCAATATATTCATTTCGTAACAACTAAAATATTCTTTTATTTCATGTTAAGTTATCTTCAGTCCGATATTCAACGAGTTCAGTTTGGTCTGAATATGTATTATGCCTTCTCAATCAAAGTCTTCGGCAACCAGAATATATTCCCACAATTTTATTGTTGTTCTTCTTGAATTCATGGCTTATGAATAACATCCCCGTTTAAACATTCATTGTATTAACAAAGGTCTTCCTGCAAAATCATCCTCTTGTACTGTGGTCTTGGGAAACTGCTTAATAATAATAATAACATCTTTAAACAAGGCAACATGTTCGAATAAAGGGAGTGTGGGACTGTGGGAGGGTCGAAAAAATAGTGTGGATTTACTTCGGATCTAATGAAAAATTTGAAGTTAGATGTTTCGGATCGAAATAACAAAAAGCACGCAGGTGGGGTCAAGAATTTTAGAGTGCATCATAATATCAATAATATGGTTGAACCACTCAACAAACTATTCAATTTATGCCTTGGGAGTGGCACTCAACCCGACTGCCTTGAGATATCAAAGGTTATCCTAGCCTTGTTTGAAAAGGACGCAGCTTGTCATATCAAAAACTATCGACCCATTTCATTGATCCCAGTTTTCTCAAACATTCTCGAAAAGCTCCTGTGTTCTCAGTTACTTGCGTATTTTGAGGGTAATAACTTATTCAACGGTCATCAGTTTGGTTTCAGAAACGGTAGAAATACTCTTGATGCGATCTCAAAGTTTATTGAGAACACATTTCATATTTTTGGGTACGGGAAATATTCCTTCTTCTTATTTTTGGACGTAGCGAGAGCTTTCGACTGTGTGGTTGGCCGAGTTCTGCTTGGTATAAGTTGAGGGCTTATGGATGCTCGGGGGACAGTTGTGTACAATAGTTGGCTCTTACCTACTCGACGAACAGATTTCTAGGTGTTTTCGGCGATATACCTACTTGGTCTCGTTTGAAAGAAGTAAATTATGGGGTGCCCCAAGGTTCTATTCTTGGGTCTCTATTGTTTTCGAGTGATCTGCCTCTGTTCATGGCCAAGTATTCAGCAATTCTTTCTGCTGATGACACGACTCTCTCGCTGGCATCTGATTCCCTGACTGCCTTGCAAGAGCAGGGTGCGTCTGTACAGTCGAGGGCTCTCGACTGGTTGGTTAAGGTTTGTTGAAAATGAGCAGAAAACCATCAGGCTTTTTTTTTCTTCCAGAAAGATAGACTCTCCTGACATAACTGGTAGTACGAGGTTTCTTGGCATAGTACTCTCCGGTGGGGTGTCCATGCCGATCAGCTCGCAGGGCGATTGTTTGGGAGTATATTTCTTATGAGTCTGTCAAGTCGTTTATCTCCTTATATTCTTAAAACAGCTTATTTTGCGTTGGTTGAATCTGTGCTTAGGTATGGCATTCTTACTTGGGATAATTCTTCTGCACGTGATAGGATATTTTCTCTTCAGAAAAGGGCAGTTCCCAATAAACACAGTAACCATTAAGAAACGTTGTATTTTTTAGGTAACGTCATCATATTTCATCGTTGAAAAAACGGTAAAATGTCGTTATGAAATACGTTTCTTTTTGGTTTCTTCGTAACGTTTTCCCTGCACGTTGATTCAACGTTGCAAACCTCCTATTGTCATAAGTAAAATACCGTGATATAACGTTATTATTAAGTTACAACGTAACGATGTATTTTCGTTTCGGAAATAACGTTGATGGTATACGAATTCTCAACGTTGATGTTTATGCCTAAATACCACAAATATATAACGTTCATTTCAAGTTTCAAGGTAACGTTGATTTTAGGGAATGAAAATACCTTGATATAACGTTATTTTTAAGTTTCAACGTAACGACGTATTTTCGTTTCGGAAATAACGTTGATGGTATACGAATTCTCAACGTTGATGTTAATACCAAAATACCACAAATATTCGACGTTCATTGCAAGTGTCAAGGTAACGTTGATTTTAGAGAATGAATTAATCTTGAGTAAAAATATTTTTGAATTGTTATTATTTGAATTTCAGCATAATTTGTCCTAAACTAAGGCAACTTATAAACCTTTGTCATCTACATCTTGAAAAATATTCTAAAAACTTTCAAGATATTCAAATGTTTTTTCATGAATATGATAATAAAGAACAGGAAATAAATTTTGGTCCAAATTTTAAATGAAGTATTATCACAAGAAATGTTTCTCATTGGAGATATAATTTTGGTCAGATATATAGGTGTAGTTATCGTTAGTAGTACAACATTATTTCTGTTGACTCTTGTTATTTATAATGGGTGAAAAATTTGGAAATATTCGAGTACTTATCTATTCAAGTGGACAACAATTTCAAAATGCCGACAATTAAACACAGATTCATCAATATTTTGTAATAATAAAAAAATAAACAGAATAAGTAAAATATGAAAGAAAAAACATAACTATAAATATAAAGAGAACAAACAAAAAAAATTATAGATTTTTAAATGTACCTACATATTAAAAAAAATGTTTAAATTGCATTTTTTTCTTTACTTAATGCAGCGTCCTTGAGTCTTCTTTTGCAAATTCCAGCCAATCTTTTGTTGCGTCTGCAATTTTTAGGTCCGTGGCTGCCGCAAATTCTTTCTTGACAGCTACTGAAAAAACCCATAATGCTCATCAGATATTTTGAAAATATAGGTCTACAAAATAATGCCTTACCATAAATGAGTTCCGTCGACTTCTTATCTCTAAAAGGTTTTTTCTCCCTGCCCTTCCAATTGTATTGGCAAGCTAAATCATTACTCAATATGAATCTGAGAATTCTTCTGGTATGTTCCTCGGGACCATTACCTCCCATTGACTTATATCGGTTAACCTTAAAAAAAACGAGAATAATTATTTTTACAGGGAACTGGGGTAATAATTTTAGCATTGCTATATCAATTTATGCCTTCGTAAAAAAACAAACATTATTTATGTAACAAATTTCACAATTAACTATGTTAGGAATGACAAAGCTTTCATATTATGTAGATATGTCCAAAAATTAACATTTACTCACAAATTATTTCGGTATCCTCTGCTGATGAAACAGGAACTGATTCATCCAAAAAAATCGGTTGTGTTAAATGTTCCATATTCGAGTTCTCCGATTCTTCAGAAGAGCTCTGGAAGCTTTCCAATCTTCTTTTACCAATCAATAATCAATATGAAACTTTAGGGTACTGATAGGTACTTACCAAAATCTTTGTTGTCGCACTTCTAAACAAATCAGATAATTTTCCTAGCAAACTCGATTTACCACGTCGAAAATAGCGAAGGGAACTATCGGGTGACTGCGGCACTAGCTCTTCAATATGTGGAATGCACGAATGCAGGATTCAACTTAACTCGATCACAGCAGGATCGCCGGCGCCGGCCTATATGGCGCCGGCACTATCACGTATCACGTCATCACAACCCCTGCCGACTCTAGTGCACCCTTGCCTAGGTTGATTAATTATTATCTTTCAAGAAACTTCATAATTTTCTATTAATTGATTTTAGCAAAGACGATGTAGGTATGTTACGAATATAAGGTTATTACTAATAATGGGTTTCATATTTTGAACGAATAAAAAATTCAAAGTAAAGAATGCAGGAAATAAGTTCGGACATTTCGGTAGGTATGAAATCACTATATCGCTTCACATAAAATGATAATATTTCTCCATCCTTTCGAAATGAAAGATTTTATAAAAGAAACATTAAAAGCGTTTCAAAAAGGTATATTTAGGTACCTACCTTAATTATAATATGCTGTTAAATATTCCTTCGAATTAATAAGAATCTGATATAATACAATACATGTAATAAATAAAAATGTAATAAATATACGTTTCATAATGGTGGATGAATCAACCAGTTGAATTGGGTAAGTATATTATATGTATAATCAACGTTCCGTTGAATTTGTGTTTCGGATGTAATAAGTAGAATTGAAGTGGGTTAACGTCTGAGTTGATAAAAAGTAACTCATTTAACGTTTATTCAATGTTACTGAGCTCACGTTGAAAAAACAATTAAAAAACTGTAATGAATATACGTTTCATAATGGTGGATGAATCAATCAGTTGAATTGGGTACGTATATTATATGTATAATCAACGTTTCGTTGAATTTGTGTTTCGGTTGTAACAAGTAGAATCAAAGTAGGTTGACGTCTGAGTTGATAAAGAGTGACTAATTAAACGTTTCTTCAATGTTAAAGAGCTCACGTTGAAAAATCGTTTGAAAAAATACAATAAATATACGTTTTATAACGGTTCATCAACCAGTTGAATTGGGTACGTATATTATATGTATATTCAACGTTTCGTTGAATTTGTGTTTCGGATGTTATTAGTAGAATTAAGGTTGGTTTACGTCAGAGTTGATGAAGAGTGACTCATTTAACGTTTATTCAATGTTACTGAGCTCACGTTGAAAGAACGTTTGAAAAAATTTAATAAATATACGTTTCATAATGGTGGATGAGTCAAACAGTTGAGGATACAGTATCGGTCAGAATTTTCGGACCCTCGGCAATCGCCGCGCGACCATTCGGCTCCCGTCGTGATATTCCAACCATTCCAACTCAGAATCTGTAACTGCAATCCTCTGTTCTGGACTCTGGTTGTGACGGCGGAGTTTGCGTACATCCGAAGAGTGTTTCGCGATATTTCAAATTTCCACTTTATTCAGCTGATTGGTTCAGATAGTTTTGTTCCAATAATTAAGTGTTTTAAACAGCAATTAATAATAATGGGAATTTATTGCAGAAGCAAATAGCCGTCGACCTACGATCCTTCAGCCCATTTGCAGTTACAAAAATAAAAAGAACTGCAATCATTATTGCATGATTAGCGAATTTTGAATAGGAAGTATAATCATCAGAGAATGAAATTTTTACATCATTTGCATGTTTCATGGTTTTTCTTACTTTTTCATCAAACAAATTTTTCAATTAAGAATACAAAGACAATAATATTTGAAAACAAATTATATCTAAGGTGTAGAAAATCAAATTTCATATTAATTTGGTATGTTTGAAACTTAACATCGACCAATTTGTCCTATAATATTCAATTATCCTTGAGAACGAACAATGTGTGATATGCATTTTTCTAACACAAGTTAATATCTTTTTTTGTGGCATCTTGGGGATGCATGCTTTTAGTTGATGAACAATAGTTTAGAAACTTTGAGAAATCCACTACGTATCTTTGTTCACTTTTCATGGAAAGCATTACAGATATTGTTAAATGTAGACTTAAACGGAATACTGGAATCATTTGATATGTTTATTTCTAAATTAGGAGAATATTCTCAAAGCAAAAAGTTCACATGTTTTTCTATGTTGTTAGCAATATGTTTGGCAAAGAATTGATTCTTAGTTAATTCGAAGTAGTTGTTCGTTTTTGGCTCGTCATTTCATATTTCACTTGAGAATTTGGTCTTTTTTATGGATAATGATGTAAACTATTAATATCTAACAACGAAGATGGCCACCCTTTATGGAATACTTCCTTCTGTACTTATCGAGGTAGGCCATCTTTACACTTACGCATATGTGTAATCTCCATTGGTATATAATTGTAACTATTAATTTGTCTTTGCTTGTTACTGAATTTTCAATATTTCACAGGTCAATTCTGTACTTAAGAAGTTATGCAGTTTCATACTCAATGATTGTCAGTAAACGATCTATTTCAAGAACCAATCTTTCTCTTTCACGTTACCTCACAGCTGTTCAAAAGAAAACCTTGCACATAAGTTCTGATGGAATTCTTCTTAATTTGTATCTTCAGATTCATTATATAAATATATTATTAGCCTAATGTTCCTAAAATCTATATCTGATTTGGTAGAACAGTTGTTTTGTTTTCGAAGGCTTGTTTGCTCGGTGTGATTTATACATCATATTTATACAGCATATTCTTCCTAAAAAATTTGAGAATTCCAATGGAAATAACTGTACATATCACAATACCTTTCTATGATAAAAAGTGTTAAGGATTTTCACCAGTTTTTACATCAGAAAAAAATCGTAAAATCCTACCCTATAATAGGTTATGACAGAAATCAGCTGATTGCCGAGAAGATTGAGAGTTGCGGTGTTCGCCGATGAGATGTTTGCGCCGACAGCCGAATGGCCGCTCGGTGATTGTCGGAAGGGTCCGAAAATTCTGACCGGTACTGTATCCTAAACAGTTGAATTGGGTACGTATATTATGTGTATAATTAACGTTTCGTGGAATTTTCGTTTCAGATGTAACGTAGAAAATTCAACGTGTAACGTTAAATCAACTTCAGCCACTAGAAATAAACGTTTATTATACGTTTGTGTGTTTATTGGGTTAGAATCATGTTAGGCCATAATTATCGAGCTGATTGCAGGCTCGCGTTTATTCAGGGTGGTTTCCTTTCTTTCCTGTTTGTATATTTTTGAGTATGTGATATTTGCGCACAACAATATTGTCCTTCGTGAGGTAAATGCTGATTTTCATGATTATACTACAAGAGGCAGGCACCTACTCCGCATTACCTTCTGTTGGCTCACTTAAACCCAGAATGGGCCCTTTTATCAGTCGAAAAAACTTAATAATAAACTTCCATCGTCTGTGAAAGCCTTTCAACCAAAGGTTTCAAAATGCCGTAAGGTCGATGTGTGCCTTTTATAGTTTGGATGAATATTTTGATTTTAATTTCGCCGGAGTTTGGCCCTCTAGTTAGTTTGCTGGTATATTTTTATACGTAGTGATAATGTTTTTTCTCAATGCTGATTTTTTTATGACGAGTGTGAAGATTTGTAAAATGTAGTTGGCACAATTGAGTATCTATCTGTCCAACTAACTATTCTTCTATCTTTCTATCTATCATTCACCTTGTAGGTAGGTTCCTCTTTCAGGTAGATTCGTAGTTGCCACTGCGAGAGAGCAATTGTTCAAAAGTAATCGTTATACATATTTCTATACGTTCTGAAATTTTGTGTAGATTCTTGCCTTATCATATAGTTGATGCTGAATTTTTAAATAATTCTTCTGTCTCAAATAATTCATTCATTTCATGATTTTTTTTCTTTTTTTTTTGGCATATTCAAAGTGTTTTCTTCGCACTGATTTTCTTCCCAGTATAGATCTCGATCTCACCCAGCTACAACACTGCCACATTCCACATCCGAACCCACCCGGAGAACAAGTTTTCCTGTTCTGTTCGAGAGTAATCGTGTTCGCAGACGGACGGACAGACAAAACCTGATTTGACCACGGATTCTCAATCAGAGGTTCGAACCTAGTCGATGTCCGGCTAAAACAAGATTCCAATTTTATTTTTCTTTACAGCTGTCAGACTAATTGGACAGTCGCTGTCAAATGAATTGTCCATGATTCCAGATATATTTCGGTCAATAATGTCTAAGCATTTCGTATACGAGTAAATGGTTCTGGTGACGGGATCTGGTAAAGATTTAGCTGTGTTCATCCGTTGGACAGTGATCGAGCTTGCGGCCGGACGGACGATTTCAGTGAGTTGAACCTAGTCAATTGAGACCATTTCCGGTTCAAAATTGGAGGAATACAGACATCGTAACGGAATGAAGTGCTGACTTGAGTGGGACGAGCACTGGAAGAAAGTATGAATATTTGAATTTCATGATATATTATAAAAACATGTGGCTGACCATTACATCATGCTTATTCTCGTTTATATGGAACGAGCACTCGAAATACCTATTTTCTTATTATTCTGTTATTTAATGTTGAAATAACGCCACAATACCGTATCATAAGGTTTGATCTCGGTTTTGATTTAGTTTTATCCGTTTATCAAGGAATATTCAATATTGATTAGGAACCATCAAAACCACAGAATCCATTTCCGTATCAATCAATACCAACGCGGTTGGAAATTGTTTATGTTCGGTTGAGGAGAATATCTACCAAAATTAACAGAATATTATTCAACGGGAGGTTATGTACACTCCATTCACTTTTATAAATTATCCCGGTTGGCCATGACTTAGGTTAATCAAGTTCTTTTACTTAAAACTGACGAAGGTTGGCACTCGTGAAAGTGAAATAATTCTGAGAGGCGTTGCCGAAGCTTATATCTCTTTTTCAACTTTGTAAATACAGTTAGGATTAACTGTGACGCCGGTTTCGTAGTCCTACATTTTCATACTGGAGTACCTATTTCAAGTAGTGCAAAACGGAATTCATTCAAATGTCTTCTGTATGCTGATTTCTTGAGAATTCTGGTGCGGAATTTCATAGGTCCGTCTGTTCGGTCCGTTTGGAAGTTTTTCTGTCGGGCCATTCGAGTATTTTCTTCCTTTTTCGAATGAACTTTCACACTATTCTGTCCAGTTCTTTCAGTTGAATTTCAACTCTTGGTTTCCATAAAAGAAAATAGCATAACTGAATTTTCCAACCATGTTCATAAACTTGAAATAGTTCCAGCATTAACAGAGAAAAGAGTTTCTTCAAAATTCGCCAGGTCTTTGGAAGATATTGGACAGGGTGGACTCAGCTTCATTGGAATATTCTTTCTTCTAGTACATATGAGATTCATGAATTTTAGTAAAAATAGAATCCTTCTATCTCAAGCCAATTTCATGAAAACTCAGATTTGGTAAAATAAAAATTCGCTTCAAAAATATTGGACGGGGTGGACTCAACTTCATCCGATGATAATTGATCCACTATCACACTATTTTGTTCATTAACTTTCAGTTAAATTTCAACTCTTGATTTCCGTAAAAGAAAATAGCATAACTGAATTTTCCAACCATGTTTATAAACTTGAAATATTTCCAGCTTTAACTGAGAAAAGAGTTTCTTCAAAATTCGCCAGGTCTTTGGAATTATTGAATTCACATAATATTTTCTCAAATTCATTATTTTCCCAAAGTCAATGAAAATTTTGATAAATACGTAAATACTACGACCTCTATGTAGAAAGGGCAACGTTGCGGATCTGACAGGGAAATGACTATAACCTAACATTTTCGAAATATACACGGTGAAATGTGTGAGAATCGCGTAGGCAACCGGGATACTTCATAAAAGTGAATGGATAATAGGCCATATCACACGCAGATGAATTTTGTATAATATATCAAGTGTGTAATGACCATTACCGCGAATTGAATACTATACTTCTTCAGTAAAATTCGGATTGTTCTGGATTTGCAAAATTGACAACAGTTGTCGAAAATCGAATCGATATCGAATCCCGTAGTAAACGTCGAAAATTAACTTTTTCCAAATGCATTTTTTGGATATTCAGACCCAAGAAAATAAAATGTAGAAATGGACGGCAAGAACGTTTACCGATTCGACTTTCTTATTAATTTCGTGAGTAATTTCATTTTTCCTATTTGTATAAGAGTAGGTTTTAGGCGTGAGGTATTATTATTCTCACGCTTTTACTTTATAGAGACTATTGCAGATCAAAATCAGTTGAATAATGGATATATTATTCTATGCGTATAAATAAAATGGTTTTGTACACATTGAATTCTCGGTGAATATACCGGGAAGAAAATGGCTGACAATTCCTGGCTTTATGAATGAGTATATATGTATTCATTTCGAAAATTAAATATCGTTTCGAAATAGTAAATGCAATTGTGCCTCTCGCTCAGTGGCTCGCCAAGCCAAACTCATTATCAGTCCAATTTTACATCAAAATAGTTTCATTACCTACTGAAAGCTGGTGAGGGCATGGCTGATTGGGTTTATGAGCGAAATGAGATGTGCCCAATAAAGATCGTTTAATACGGTCGCAAAAACGGAGGTTATTTAAACCCACGTGTAATGGCCTGCTATAAAACTGAGGCAGAAGCGCATTCGGTGTAAATGGATGCTCTCGATGCTGAATCCTAGTATTATATAGCAGAAACAGAATACGATTTATTATAGAAAAATGGAGCATCGAATCACGCTGCTCTCTGTGGAATATGAAATGTTTTCTCCATTACATTGGACCCACTAGCGATACGACATGTGTGTTGGATTAAGGATTACGGGGTGATTTACCTAACTGATTCATTAGAGTTTTCCTAGACAACAGTGACAGTACTATATATTCCTAGAATATGCGGTGAATATTCCAGTCGATATGTTTTTTATTCTTCACTAGCTGGCCCGGCGAAATTTGTGTCGCCTTAATGCCACTTAAGGTGGATTTCACGAATCGTAATCACCGGTGATCGGAGATCAACCGGCTTGGTTCTCTGATTTTTCAAGTGTCAAATCGAGTTGATGCTAGATCAAGCTCCGATCGCCGGTGATTACGCTTTGTGAAACCTACCGTTGAAGTTGTATAAACTAATCATTGCTATTTTTTCAAGCAGGAAATAAGTTAGGCAAAATATACAAAATTTTAGAACCATTGTTATTCGCACGAAAAGAATTCTCTTTATTTAAGCGGTATCTGATTGTTGAACAGAATAAAAAGACGCTAAGACGTTATCTTATTTTTCTTCTTGATTAAGACATTTTTGTTTTCGTCCACAGCACAGAGTTGCAGGCAACCCAATTTACTATAGAATTTACATTATCATGAAATGATATGAGCCTTGCTCAAGATGTCTAAAAATATGGTTTGCACTTGTAAATTTCTAAATGCATTGAGATCGACCAAGTTGAAAATATTAGAATTGTTTCGTGGCGGCGCAATGTCATACGTGTCATTTCATAATTCCAATATGGACAATGAAGCTGGGCTTTGGCAAGAATCCAGATCTGCGCATGTGCAGCAAAATTGAGAATAAAAATAATTAACTTATTAAATCTTTCTCTGACACATCGTAATATGTCGTGATTAATATGTCATTCATATCTTCATTTGAATACTCTCGATCATAACATTATGATTTCATGTGAAATGAATCCATTTATTTCGTTCACTTTACGCCCTGAATATCATTTCTAACTCCTTGAGTTTGAATATATTTAAACTCGATGCTCCTGGAATTCATATTTGATAATTGAACTCCAAATATTCAAGTAACATATTTTCATCCTCCATATCTATTTTCTTGTCTTTTGTCTTCCAGAATATACATAACCTCTACATTTCTCGCAATTTTTGAATTTCCAGCTGACGCAATTCTTACCAAAAATTTGGTTCCGCTTTGTGACTGTGAATAAATAGCAGGGCAGGAGTATAAGCCATATTATAGCTTTCCTCAGAACTAATATGAATCCAAATGTCAAGAATATGAACACAAATTATTGCTTGAAAGAACTATCGACTATTAGCACAACCGGTTCACCAGAATTAATTCTAATATTCGAAATAACTAATAAAAATTAGAACTTATTTTGTGAATAGCGCTTTCTGAAGTGGAATAAAAAAGAAACTTTTCTAATATTCTCAATAATGGCTAATCAAAATCTAATTTGTGCTCACACCATTATTTCAAACATCTTAGCCTTTGGTACGCCAGCTTAGAATAATTGGTAAACATCTCAGTTGGTGGAGCAGCGAGATTTCCATGTTTCCATGGATATGAGCTGACACTGAATAGAAACACAAAAATAATATGTCAATTACTAATTATGGAAATTTTGGATTCAGTTATTTCCACGAATATATTTATTATCCAAACAGAAATTCGAAAGTATTTCGAAAATTATGAGAAACGATTGAAACTGATCGCCAAAATCCGATTTACTCGACATTTCGATGAAAATCCACTGTGATATTCACCCGCCTCTTGATCTGGTGAAAGCCTTTCATCGCCATCTAATGTTGATCATGTCAAATACAGTACTACCTAACTAGAACTGTAAAAACAACTAATAATAATCAGTCATAATGTGTGAATATCGCCACCTTCAGTGGTGAGGACGAAACCTCTCTCATACCAGTCACATCTCAACGAAATCTAATCATTTTAGAGATCTGTAATCCTACGCTAAGACATTTCGGCTTTGGTCAACAGCGCAGAGTTGGAGCAACCCGAATTACACACTATTTGTTTACATCGCCTCTTGTCTAGTCACTGTACGAATAAGCTGTAGCGTAACTGTAACTGTAGCGACACCTAGTGGCCTCATTAAAAGAAGGAAAAGCATTTTTTGTAAAAGTAAAATTTTCATCGATGTTCTCAAAGTTTTATTGTATTTTATAATAACCAGACCGTAGATTAATCCATATATGAAGTTTCATAACAAACGCCCATCCGATCTCGAGTTATAAATGGTGTAACCAACATCTTTCTTTTATATACATGGTGGCCATTTGAAAACGAAACAGACGAAATAAATTTTTTCGATAGAAATGCTCGGACAGGTCGATTTCTGTTTCGAGAGGGACAACTTAAGATGTAGGTTACGGACGCATAGCGCTTCAACCCATGCTGCTACAACCCCCACCCCCAATTTATGAATAGGGAAGATGGGGTGAGTGATACCTCATTTGAAAGGTATTTTTATACTGATTTCAGCACAGTTTTTTTTTTCATTTAAGGCATTAGTTCTCGAAATATTCTTAACTATGTATTTGAAAATGAAGTGGTGTTTTCATGGCACTTGTAGTGTTTTTTTGTGAAAAATCGACATCTTGATTAAAGATTTCTATGTCAGTGGATTGGAGGAAGGGAGCCACAGTCATGTTGTTTTGAAGCTCAAAATGTCGATTTTTCACAAAAAAACACTACAAGTGCCATGAAAACACCACTCCATTTTCAAATACTTAGTTGAGAATATTTCGAGAACTAATGCATAAAATGAAAAAACAATTACTGTGCTGAAATCAGTATAAAAATACCTTTCAAATGAGATATCACTCACCCCATCTTCCCTATTCAAAAATTGGGGGTGAGGGTTGTAGTAGCAAGGGTTGAAGCGCAATGCGTCCGTAACCTACATCTTAAGTTGTCCTCCTCGAAACAGAAATCGACCTGTCCGAGCATTTCTATCGAAAAAATTTATTTCGTCTGTAATCTCGTCTGTTTCGTTTTCAAATGGCCACCCTTTATATAGATTGATGTTATATCCCTCTATCAACACCATATTTGGGGAGTTGAATCCCGTCTTTTGTTAAATTCTCCCTCACAATAATTTTGGTTCCTGATAATGTTTTCGTGAGAAGAAAACCTTATCGTGATGGATTTCATCAATGAAGTTGACTATGGAACGTGTTTTGTTTTCACTTTTTCTAACCAGTTGGTAGACGGTTCTAATGTTCTTTGATGAAAATCTTCTCATCTTTTCACAAGGTGACGAAATCTTCCTTCGGATTTGTGTTTTGTTTTTTGAGAAATACCGTTGAATTCAATTTGGTCTTTCATTCTCCTGTTTTCAAGTTTCAATTTGATATCGTTAATGTCATTTGGTAGACTTGCTTTAATTTACCCCAACTTTTTCTGCCAGCTTATCCGAATAACTTTCCAACACTACAATAACAGCCTCCTTAACTATCTTCCTGATTTCAGCCTCATGGTGAGAATCAGTTTCGATAATGTTTTTTAATTTTTTTTCGGAATAAACATGAATTTATAAATGTTACTTATTGGAGCGGCGATAGAGTGTTCGTTCAATCGCAGTAACACGATGATCGGGTCATTTCTCTCATTCGATCAACAAGCTGAAAATGGTGCTGTGGAATCTGCCAAGACACTGAAAACGAAACAAATTTAAAGGTTCTCTTCGCACAGCTGTTTCAAAGAATGGGGGTGAATAACAACTATTGATAAAAATTATAATGTTCCAACACACCCTAAAAGTATCTAATGCCGGGTTTTCACCAAGAGGACTGGACAAAAACAAAACACGAACTCGGTCCGTTTGTGACAGTCCGCGAACTGTTCTAGAACTTGTGGATAGTTTTCCGAACTCGAGAGTCCGCGAATTACGTTTTTTCGGACACAGAGTCCGGTAAACTTCAAAGGATTAACGAGTTCTAGGACTGTGGGTCAGCTTGGTGTAAACGCCCAGTTTATTTTTATTGACGTTGTTGCGATCTAGTGGTAGTTGGACTCGGTGCCTGAAGGAAAGAAGTTCTTAAAACTTGATCGAAGTTCACTTCCTATACTCATATCATCTCCTCTGAGATCTTGTAACTGTTTAGGATGGCCTAATCCAAAACCGACGTCTAATTTTGTTCTTTTTAATAATGTAAAATGTAACTGCCAGCAAAAATAAATCCTCGTCGTCTTGTTCTTTCAAGTTTGCAGCGCGCCACATTTTCACAACTACACGTCCGGTGTCTCTATGTAAACTGAATGAAACTCAAACAAAACACGAACAGTTTTCATTCATTTCTGTAGGATGGGAACCCCAACAGTCTTCCAACATTTTCCGAACAAAACTGTTCCAAATTTCTGTTCGAACGGACAGTTCGTGTTTTGTTTTGACCTGTCCGCTTGGTGGAAACCGGGCATAAGAAATAAAACTTACTGCATTCGGCTCAGTCTCTTCTTGGCCTAAGCGGGCAATGTTCTTAATTTGGACACCACTCCATGAATATTATAATAGGAATTGGACCTGAGGCTGAGCTCATATGTCGCTCTAAATATAATGGAAATAATCAATCAATTAGTGGACATTATACTTCTAAGGAGAAGAGAAATCATGAAGAAAAACGAAAACAGTTGAAAGAGATGAACGTCCTAGGTTTTACAAAGGCCTATACTCTGAAATCAGTTTATTGTCGAATAGATGCATAGAATACCTGGTGTAACGACTCCTTACTAAAAATCGTGACCAAAATTTGTAGATCAAAACGGCACCCTAGATTTCAGTACTGGTGCTATGTACTTCCGGAATAATCCGCAATATTTTACCGCTATTGCGGTAATGAAAAATAGCGCCACCCCTTTCGGGAGAAATGATTTTCGATCGACAAGAAAGTCTTGAACAAAATATAATCAGTGCCAACACCAGGTATTCAATATGCGTATATATTGCCAATCATATGTGAATTTTGAACTGTCAAATCGAGTTGATTCTGTGATCAAGTCCGTTATTCTCTGATCAGCGCTGATTGCGCTTTGTGAAACCTACCATACAGTGTGTCCCAAGCTCGAGTGCCTATTAGACGTTTCTGGGAAACTGGACATATTATTTGAAATCTGAAAATTGGGATTATTATATTGTTCGAAATTCTCTACGGACCTAAAATATTTTTGGAGCCTGAGCACTTCCGGTTATACAAGGAGTGAAAGAGAATTTGTTCAAAAAATTTTCTTTTCAATTTTTTCGTTTTTGATATGATTGAGTATTCAATGCTTAATACATTCTGTTAAAAATCTTTGTATTCGCTCAAATAGTTTTCAAAATATTGAAAAAGAACTGAAAAAAAAGTCAAATATTCATAGTCAGTATTATGTTCATTTTTCTTATTCTGAACATCCTGTATGTGAACCGTTCTCACAAGGTCAAAGTAGAAGAATGTTGAAAGTTCATGTATCTTTTAAATTTCATAAATATCATCACAGGATGTTTCAAATTTTGTGTCCAAAACTGTGGTCGAAAATTGGCCATAACTTCTGTTTTTCAAATTAGGACATCAGTTTTTTGTGATTGCGTTGGAAACTGCGGAAAAAAATTGTGATAGCACTCTAAGGTGCTCTTGCTCCTAAACTCAGTAGTTTCACAGTTATTCGAGATTTTCTGGATTTATGTGACAGGTCTAATTTCAGTTCTTCTCTTTACTTCTCGATATTATTTCTTGAAAATATTCATCAAATCTTAGATGCATAGAATACCTGGTGTAACGACTCCTTACTGAAAATCGTGACCAAAATTTGTTCCAGTTCCGGAATAATCCGCAATATTTTGCGGTCGTGGTGCTATTGCGGCAGTCGAAAATAGCGCGACCCCTGTTGGGAGAAATGAAAAGCAGGACAAATTCTGAGATTTTCGATCGACAAGAAAGTCTTAAACAAAATCTAATCAGTGCCAACCAGGTATTCTATGCGTCTCTATCTAATCTATTGCATGAGAATATGCTATGACCATAGAAGATAAATGATCCCATGAATAATTCACAAGTGTTACGACTAATTATTAGATGTTACCATGATTTCATAAGAATCTGTTTAGATTCGATGAATTTGACACTACGTTCAACATAAATTCAGAAAAGCTCAAATAACTCGGGAATTAATGAATTTAGGAGCAAGAGCATGTAACAGTGCTATCATTATATTTCTTCGCAGAATCCAACGCAATCATATGAAAATATATACAGGGTGAGTCTTTGACTTGTACATATATTTTAACTGAAGATTCTTGAGGCCAAAAGAAACCTTTTTTTCATTTTTCATTTTTCCGAATTCGGCTCTGTTAAAAAGATATAGCCATTTGAAAAAAAACATGGGGCTAAATACGTCCCTGAAATGATACTGTGGAATTGATTCAAAGTTCATATTTCTCGATAGTAATTGAGTTTATACATTTAGGCCCAATTTAGGGAATACTCAAGTAGTCAAGTACTAACCTTATTGGAACAAAAATGACAAAATGTTGAAAACACGATAATTAAAAAAAAAACAGTTAGTTTCATCGGATTATATCTGCAACTAAAAAGCCATATTTCTCACACCAAAATAAGTTCTTTCTTCGATTTTTCTGCAGATTAGTTTGTAAACACTAATAACTTGTTCATATTTTCCTCGAAATTTCCAAACAATATCATGAAGAAAGACTTTCATTCAGATTTATTATTACAACCTAACCTAATCTAATTTGTATCGATTCTGTGAATTTTTGCACAGAAATGTCAAGAACATGTTGTCAGATTGCTGATATTTTCATTGAGGTTAAGGATTTTTTACGAAACATAGTATAAATCACGATACATTTGTGTACCGTTGTATGAATATCTATGAATTCTGCCGTTTCCATCATAAATCGACTTTGCCGCCAAATTTTACCACGCATGCGTAGAGCGAAAACCGGAATATTGGTTATCTGGTCTGGAGCCAACTAAAACAATAACAAAGCAGTCTCTGAACAGTCTGAACAAACTGTAAACATTATGTGAAGTTCTAAATACATTCATTACATTCAGTGGATTATTGTTCTAATGTGATTATTACGTGAAGTGAATTAATATAATTTCAACCGTGTCGAGTATATAAAATTCCAAGAGTATGTTGTTTAGATAGAATGATAGAAACATCGCCACAGATTATCAGGTATCGTTTCATTAATTTCAATTCAATAAGCAGTTCGTGTTGAGATTCATCATTCATATCCGAATTTTGTATTTCATCGACATTTAACTTCAATATGGACCGGTAACTATGAATTTTCGATAGAAACTATGCGTGTTAAATCCTCCTTGGTGTTCAATTTTATCTCCCACATTTGGGGGATTTTATTATTAAAAAATATCTCGACAAAGTTGATAAATATTGTGACAACATTGTAAACTCGTTTAAAGACCAGAGAAGGAATAATATTCGATGATATTTAATTCAGAGACGCATTCAGATTATTCTTGAAATCAATGATTTTTTCGTCAAATTTCTCCGGGTAAAATTGGAAATAAATCGAAAACGACGCGTTTAAAAAAAAAAATAGGAATTCTTTTAGTTTCTTAAATGATTGATCCTCTCGAAAATATGAACCGTTTGTTTTTTTAAAGTGGTTTAATGGTGTTTTAGCCTGTATTGATGAGTCGACTACCCTGTAACTTTTATACTAGTAGAGATATTGAATGGGTTTAGATTGAGGAATATGCACCATGAATAGATCTAACTTTCAACCAAAATTCAGTTCATTCGAAATAACGGTTCCGAAGATATAAACAGAAAAGTGTTTTTTTCATGGATTTTCGACACCCTGTATCTCCCAAACCAAACCGAATTTTGAAAAATGGTATGGGAAAAAAGTGTTTCGTTTGATGAGAGGAATCTACAGTTAAAATATATGTACAAGTCAAAGACTCAACCTGTATATGTTAGTTTGTGTTCTTCTTCGAAGTTTCATGAATATCTCTATTCTTATGAATGAAATGTACAATGGGGCTCTCTATCCGAAGATCACTGAACTATGAAATTAGTGAATTTGTGGGTAAAGCAGGAACATTTTCCCGCCATATATTTGAATTTTGCCATTCTCTGCCAACTCCATATTTCTAGTTGTTTTTGGGAACGAAATTATCTGTAGATTCACTTTTGATCGGAAGTTATCTCATTTTCTTCTATTTTAAAAAAAAAATTAACTTTCGAAATGAATTCGATTTCAATTATTTAATTGATAACTCCAATTCAAGTACAACCTGAAATAAAAACACACTTCATTGAACGCCCATCGTAACACAGCTCGTTGACTAGAATAAAAAAATATTTGAATATCCAATAAAAACCATATATGAATAGCGCTGGAAAAAAGGATACTTTTCTGATATTCTCAATTTTGGCTTATCAAAATCTAATCAGTGCTCACACCATCGGCTTTGTCATCATTCCTACTTCGTGATGTTTGCCGGATGTGTAATGACATCTGGCGGAATAACTGAACAATTTATAGTTGATCAGTTGTCAATTATAATTACCATCTTGTATAAGAGTGAAAATTGAGAGTTATATGAAATGTTTCATTGTAAGTCAAAAACTATCAATTAACAGATGAAAAATTGGGGTTGATCGTAGAGGGGTGAAAATTAAGGGTTAAGGTAAAGTGGGGCAAGTGTAAAAAAGCAAAGTTATTTTTATACCTTGGAATTCATAAAATTCATTATAACTTTAACTAATTTATGCTTGTATACAAAATACGATGTTACAGTATACCCTGAACCTAAGATTTTATTTCATTCCACTTTCAAAATACATTTAAATTCAATTTTCATTTTTGTAGTTTAATTATTGCAATTTCCCCATAAAAACGTGAAAATGCAACCAGGCAACATTATTCACGTTGAACTCAATTTATAAGATCTTCGGTCAAGTGCAATCGATTAAGAGGCGATAAAAAACCAAATAAATTTTATATTTTCTTTGGTGATAGACAAAAGAAATAATATAATAATAAATCAAATATTTCTCTAATAACGTTTTTTTTGCATTTGGTTCAATATTATTCTTTAAACTAATAACGGCCTCTTTTTTCAGATACAGATAATTATTTGATCCTTGTTCACAACTGACAGGTCGTCTTCATCAGAGAATACATAATAATTTGATTTTAATGAGTACAATCACTACTGATTGCAGTTTCCCATCAAGTTATGATTGCACTTTCCCCACTAACAATTTTCGTGGGGTAAGTGTCATACTTTCAATACTTGAAATACAAAGTGAAACTGAATAGTCCCATTACATAATATTAACAATACATCATACATAACCGGCCAAAATAGCAAAACAAATACTTGACGTGAAAAATTATCAATTTACACACAAGCTAAAAAATTACGTACCACTTGACTTCGGACCGATACGTACAACGCGAAGATCGTTTCGGTACTGAACTTTACAGATGCTGACCAGGAGATCATTTAGGAACGATGACTAGGCAAATTCTTGAGTTAAAAGAAATCCTGATCAAATTCATGTTTCTATCGTTTCTGGAAATCGGTAAAGGGCTTTTGTATTTCAATTAAGTAATATTACTAATTAGTTCGCTGTTCATCCTCCTGTTTTTACATTCTAGCCAAGATTTCAATCACTTTTTGAATGTCCTTAAACATTTCAATTTCTTCAGTTCATCAGGAATCTATATATATAAAAGAAAGATGTTGGTTACACCATTTATAACTCGAGATCGGATGGACTGTTTGTTATGAAACTTCAAATATGGATTCGTCTACGGTCTGGTTATTATAAAATACAATAAAACTTTGAAAAGATCGATGAAAATTTCACTCATACAGAAAATGCTTTTCCTTCTTTTGAGTAAGGTCACTAGGTGTCGCTACAGTTACAGTTACGCTACAGTGACTCTATCAATATATTTTTGATAGAGTCACTGTAAGTTACGCTACAGCTTAGATTGCGTTAGATTGCGATGTAAACATATAGTGTGTAATTTGGGTTGCCTCTAACTCTGCGCTGTTGACCAAAACCAAAATGTCTTAGCGTAGGAGTGCAGATCTCTAAAATGACTAGATTTCGTTGAGATATGAGGGAAAATTCGTTCTTACCACTTCAAGTGGCGCTATTCACACATTATGACTGATTGTTCTATACTATACTAAACTGGTTATTAGTTATTTTTACAGTTTTATTTATTAAAAACAAAATGAGGTAATCGCGAAGGACCTATATTTGATATTATCACCATTAGATGGCGATGTACAGAACTTATAGTACAATGAAAGGCTATTACCAGGTCAAGAAGCGAATGAATATCACAGTGAATTTTAATCGAAATGTCAAGTAAATCGGATTTTGGCGATTGGTTTCAATCGTGAATTGTGCATTCTCATCTACTCTCATAATTTTTGAAATGTTTTCGGATTTCTGTTTGGGAATTGATATGTTTGCCATAATTAGTAATAACATTTTTGTTTCTGTTCTGTGTGACAGCCCATATCCATGGGAACATGGAAATCTCGCTGCTCCACCAACTGAGATGTTTACCAATTATTTTAAGCTGGGCACCAAAAGGCTAAGATGTTTAAAATAATGGTGTGAGCACTAATTAGATTTTGATTAGCCAACATTGAGAATATTAGAAAAGTTTCGTTTTTTCCACTTCAGAAAGCGCTATTCACAAAATAAGTTCTAATTTTATTAGTTGGTTCAAATATTTGAATTAATTCTGGTGAACGTCAAGAAGTCAAGAAGGAAAATAAGAAAATGTCTTAGCGTATTTGTGAAGTGAAGTTTATGTACCATAGACAAAGTACTTCAATTCGAATTTTCAGCTTTGTATTGGCAGAACTAAAGTGGTTTATACAGTGATCGAGTGATCAGAGGTAATTCATCATTGGAACTATTTCTCATCCATACTATTCGATCGGGATTTATATTTGCATTCGTGCTGTCATTCATTACAAGACAGGTACCTACTGCAATGACAGAACTGTGAAGCATTTAAAACAAAATGTTATATGTTCAACAATTGGATACCACTTAAATGAGGAGAATTTTTTTCGTGCGAAGAACAATAGTACTAAAATTTTTGTATATTTTGCCTAATTCATCGCCTGCTTAAAAAATAGCAATGATTAGTTTATACAACTTCAACGGTAGGTTTGACAAAGCGTCATCACCGGTGATCGGAGCTTGATCTAGCACCAAATAGATTTGACAGTTCAAAAATCAGAGAACCAAGGCGTTGATCTCCGATGATTACGATTTGTGAAATTCACCGTAAGTATCATTTAGGCGAAACAAAGTTCGCCGGGACAGCTAGTAATATTATAAATTTCTGTTGCTAGAAAAGTATGACTTCTTTGACCTATAATCTTATTGCACCTAGGAACTTGGTAATAGTGATCTCTTCCTCTCGTTGGTGTGGCGACTTATTAATTGTAATCTTTTCCGAGTTGACGTTACGAAGAAGTTTGAATATATAACTGTCTCACATCTTGGACTTGTGCTATATCGAATAGTTGTTCGCTGGGGAAGGTGCGTTCTTTCATGTGAATGATTTTCAAGACCCATTTCTGAATAACTTCTAAAGATTTTATCTGGTTGTGATATGCTTATAATTGAAGTATTTGAATTGGTACTCACAATTTCTTTCGATGATAAGCATTTTATACAGCGCCTTTCAACACAAGAAATATGTTTCGAAGTTAAATTGTCTTCGAAGCAAGGTGTGATTAATCAAGGTTTTCTGTTTTATTCCAATCGAGCACGTCTCACCTTGGAATTCAATAGAGGATAATATTTTGCATTGGGGGAATCTAAAAGTTCTGATGAATTTAACAGATGTCAGAAGGTAAAATATTGAATTTCTCATTAATTTGCAGGCCATTTTGCCGAAGGAAACTCGTTTCAAAATTACTTCTTTTCATCAATTTTCATTTTGTTATTATTTCGAATGCAATTGGTGAGATTGAAATGGAAACCAAGATAATAATTTTCGTAACGTGTGGGGGCAAAAACTATATTGTGCCCTGGGTGCCAAGTGATCTTAATCCGGCCCTGTGTTTTCGTTTCGAAGAATTTCGATAAAAAGCATAAGTTTTTTTGTCAATACGGATTGAAGATCAATCTGCATGATGACCACAGTCATCGAAATAATCGAGAAATAATATTAACAAACATCGACATAACACATAACAACATAACAGAATAATCGTGCAGCTTCATGTTTAACCTGAAATATCTCGTGAAATGAAGACTTTATCGTATGAATGAAAGGTACGATATTTACGGAGAAACAAATGAAAATTTGAAAAATTGTGATCGGATTGCAATGCCACCAGTGACGTCGGACCCGGGGAGAATCAACGAGTCACTTGCCTGTGTCCTACATCTCTGAAGGACGTTTATTTAGTATGCATTATTGGGTCCTATAGATCCTACTCTTACTGGAGAATATGAAAATAATACATTGAATAGTTTCAGCAGAAAGGGCAGCAATATTTTATAAATTCGAAATATAACAACCTGTATTCCGACTGGAGATTCATTTTATGTAGGTGATTGGGGTTGAACCTTCAAATATGTGCCCGAAAATTTATGGTTGAAATATTTCCAATGGCTTATGATACACCTTGTATACTGCCAACGAACTGTTGCTATGGAGGCGAGGCTTCGTTGCAATATTCCTTCCACTTGGGTCCAGTTTTCCTTCGGGATGTGATCTCCATTCTTCTTTTATCCACCCTCATAGGATGAAATACACTTCATATTTGCTGACCTGGAGAGTCAACGATGAAGTCATAGTTATGGCTCGACGAAAAAAGAAAAACAGAGGGATCGAAATTGAAAGCTTAACACTTCAGTTTTCTTCGCATCAGCAAATATAAGTTACGGCGAATCCAATATAACGATCTCAATACCCTATTTACAGAACGCTAGACCCATATAAGGGTCTTAGGCCAGGTGTAGTTTATAGCATGATATGGGAGCTAATAAATTTTAGGTAATAGGATACGAATACATTTTTGACGCGTAGTTATTAAATTTCGGAGGTGCGAAAATCTTCTTTCGAAGCAGCATTCTGAATAAATATACACACAACAGGGTCTACGGGGCACATGCTAATTTGATATGTTCCTAAAAAACGACTACGTCTACGTTAGAGAAGCTGTGATCATATACGCCACGTTGTTAGAGGTTAAAACTGAAGAACGTAATCAAATAATTAATATTCTTGATCTATATTCTATGGTACATCGAATCTGTTCTAAAAATTAGACATTGCGTTGTTGTTCTGTAAGATAAATTATTCAAGATGAAAGGATGAACAACGTTTGCTCATAAGATATTTTTGGATTATCAAGGAAATATTATTAATATAAATTATTAATGTATACAAATTCATCTGAAGCCGAATCAAAGAAGAGATTCTGGAGGAAGAAATATGGCTTTTTATTTGGCGATATAATCGAACGAAACGAAGTGTTATCCTCACGAAATATTGTTTTTGCAAAGATTCTGCTGCTATCAGAGTTTTATCTGAATGTATTCAGGCAGTTGTTCACGTTCATAACATAAAATCATATCAGACAAGTACTGGCCCATTTTTCAGAAAAATAGCTATATCTACCTTTAAAACAAAACCAAATTCGGAAAAAAGGAAAACAAAAGATGAGCTTCTTTTTACGTGAAAAATATACAAGTGAAATACTCATTTTGTGTATGTAGGGTGAAGCGTACAGTCATTGGATAGTGATAGTTATTGGACAGCGCTCAAAGATTTCTAAAAAATAAGGAAGAGAAATAATTTTTAAGTGCAGAGCATTTACAGATTTCATCATTAGTTATGCTAGATCAAGAATTGATGACAAAAAATTCTCTAGAAGTCGCTAATATCTGTTGAATTATGAGGTGACGCACTTGGCACTACAAAGATACGACTTCTTAAAAAATTGTTTAGCGAACGTCAGAGATGGTGATGATAAATTTATGGTAATAATGCTCAATTATGATTGTCTCAATTGTGCATCTAAGTAGCATGAATTCAATCTACATTATTCGTTTTTGTTCAGCATGAAATCCTCTATTTTTCTTATGGTTAAATACATGTCCAATGACTGCACGGTAAGAAGGAAGATATTTAGATATTTGGACACGGTGTCCATTAACTGTAATTAGGAATACACAGTTAATGTTTCAGTTGTAATAAGTTGAAGGGTAAAATACAAGCTATCAGTGTTTATATTTTTCATGAGATATGAGTCATTTATACAGTCGTAATCCACATGTCCAATGACTGGATTGAACCGATTATTTGGTCTGACCAAAAACTCCAGAACGTGAAGAAAAACGTGAAACGGGGCGCATTCCATTTCGATAACTCAGGAAATGTCTAAAGAAAAGAAGAGAAAAAAAGAAGACGAAATGGCTGAAAGAAAAATAATTGGGGAGGAAAACAAGAGAGGTGGATTATAAAAAACGAACAGACAACGTAAAAATTTACAAGAAGCATCAGCTTCAATTTGTACTCCAAATGTCTCTGAAGATGACTCGAAAAAAATTCAAACGGCAGCTCGCTCTTTATTTGCAGATTTAGAGTACTGCGGCATTTGCAAAAAGCACGTTTATGCACAAAAGGGTTTGGTGCGCGACGAATGTTCGAAAATAAATCCACAATGAATGTCTGCCAAAGAGGCATCAAATAAATATACCGGATGACATGAATTACGACTTATATTTGTATCACGTGTTCTATCGGGAACAATAGTAAACTTGAAAGTGGAAGATTCTGAAGATGTCCATATATTATGGTCAGAATACAAAGATTATAACAACACTCATTAGAATTTTGGTTAGTTTTCGGTAATAGTTGTATTACATTAATAAAATGCATAAAATACATATTGTCAAATAACTGTACCGGGTTTTTCACTATAATTTGACTCCCCCCCTTTAACTTTGTTACTAAAGGAGATACAAAAAAATGTTTCATACAAAAATTTCACGAAATCAACTGAGGTGTTTCAATATGACTTCACGAACTGAAATATATACAAGGTGGCCAACATATTGATTGCAACTCCATTTTTTCAAATGGGACACCCTGTATATTTTCCTATATTTGGCTAGATCTTTTTCCCCTAATTTCGAATATGTAACATATGTTGGTCTATCTCTCTTATTCTGAGCACCACAGAGTTTCAAATTTAAAGAACAACCTGGCAAGCTCGGCAATAACTTTTCAAATGGCAGGCTGCGATTACTCAAATTGCCCGTTTTTGGTATTCTATGCATCTATCTAAGGAGATAACTCCAAAAACGGGCATTTTGAGTAATCGCAGCCTGCCACTTGAAAAGTTATTGCTGAGCTTGCCAGGTTGTTCTTTAAATTTGAAACTCTGTGGTGCTCAGAATAAGAGAGATAGACCAACATATGTTACATATTCGAAATTAGGGGAAAAATAGCTAGCCAAATATAGGAAAATATACAGGTTGTTCCATTTGAAAAAATGAAGTTGCCATCAATATGTTGGCCAGCTTGTATATATTTCAGTTCGTGAAGTCATATTAAAAAACCTCAGTTGATTTCGTGAAATTTTTGTATGAAACATTTTTTTGTATCTCCTTTAGTAACAAAGTTGAAGGGGGGGTCAAATTATAGTGAAAAACCCGTCCTCTAACTGTGAAATATGTCCAATAACTATATTTTTCGCCCACTTTTCCATTGGAATTTGATGAAAATTGAATATATTTTATTTTGTACATATATTTCAACTATAGATTCTTGGGGCCAAAAGAAACCTTCTTTCATTTTCCATTTTTCCGATTTCGGCTCTGTTCAGAACCTATTACCTCCCACAGATTTTTTTCTTCATTTTCATGATATTTTTGTTTTATTCGATGCATATTTGATACAAAAGTACTAGGAAAAATATTGAAAGAATTCATCTGTTACAAATTAAAAAAAAATGGTGTACTCGAATGAGTGCACTGGGAGGATTCAGGATAAAAACAAATTTCAATGAAAAATCAAATTCTTATTGAAAATTGTTCATTAAAATCTTTTTCTGATGATTATAATGAAATTGAATAAAACAGTCACGCTCAATACATAGGGTGGCCAGAAAGCTATGATAATTCTTCTGTGAAGCAAAAAGATATGATAACTCAACGAATCTCAAAAATATTTCGAAAGTTCTCACTGGGATATCATTCTTCACATCCTCTGCCATCATCCATATTGAATTCAAGCTGGAATGAAATTCAAAATTTTTGTATACCTATTCTCCCACTGCATCCAAACAAGTACATCAACGTTTTTATCATTTTCTCGAAGAAAAAATGAATAATTATTCCTAAGAAAGCATCAATAACTTGAATACGTACCTTACAGTCAGAAAAATAGGGCCAAATGAAATATCTCACAATACACAATCAAAATTAACACTTTGAAAATCGGCAACTAGTAACGACCTGTTTCGATAGAAAATACCCCCGATATTCCGTCATCTGTAGCATCCATAACAATACCTCGCAGTTGCAGGTTCAATTTCCATTGCACATCAACATCACTATCAAGTTCTAAAACTTCAGAAATGTTTCGAAAGATGACTCTGGCAGAGGGAAAACTGTACTCAAATGGGTACAATTGAATAAATGGGTTAAAAGATAGCCATTTGAGAAAAAAATTTGCCGAATACGTGCCTGATACGATTCTCTGGAATTGATGCTAAGTTCATATTTCTCGATTGAAATTGAGTTGATTCATTTAGGAAATCAGGAAATACTTAAGCACTAACTGTAGTGTTCGGTTGCCCTTTGTTTATTTATCGGCTATGAGTCAGCACCACGCGTCTGTATCCACTCTCTCAGTATAACTGAATCCTACTCTTATTGTAGCCCGCGCATGATGCGACTCGAGACGACAGAATACAAAACCGGTAATACACTACATCCCTTCCTTTCTGTTAGGAAAATTTTGAATTATTTATTATTATTATTATTATTGGTTGTATACATATCTAACTAAATAGATTCAATACGTTTATTTCGTAATCAACAAAACAACAAATGTATATATAAATATAATATCTTAATATTATTTCCCCAACAACAAATTCATGAACGTATTCATATCATACCCCATTCCCTTCTAATAACAAAATCAAAATAGGTACACAAACAATATCTTCCCCGGTCAACAGTCAATGTATTATACATATACTTTAACTCTCGATTCTATTTATCACTTTCCTTTTCGCCTGTTTCTACTTCTTCCATATTCTCTGGACTTATAATTTGCCACTGTCCTTCAACCTTCTTCAAATGCATGATATTTCTCCTAATGTTCTGTCCTGTAGTATCATTTCGGAGTTGAACATCCCCATTATTATTTGATTCAACCGTTTGTGTAATTGGTTCATAATTGGAACTCAGTTTGTTTGACTTGTGTAGATTTTTTACGTAAACCTTGTCACCAATACTAAGTTCCGTATCTATCGCATTCCTTTTTCTGTCAGTATATTCTTTACCTTTTTGTTTTATTTCCTTATCTCTATCTCTGATTTCTACATCTTCTGAACTAAAAGCGTCATCTTGAATCATTGGTAATTTGTCACGGAATTGCCTTCTGAAGAATAATTCCGATGGGGTTTTTCCAGTCACCGTATGAGGAGTGCTGTTGTACATCATCAGGTATTCGTCCAAAGCATCTCTCAATTTCTTTTTCTCTAATTGGGCTATCTTGAGACGTTTAAGAATATCTCTGTTCTGTCTTTCAACTTCTCCATTTTGTTGAGGCCAGTATGGTATCGTATTATATAATTTAATATTCGTTTGTTTGCAAAACGCTTTAAACTCTTCACTGGAGAATTGTGTACCGTTGTCTGCTGTTATAGTCACAGGGTTTCCGAAACGACTGAAAATATGTTTCAATATTTTTAAAATATCTGTACTTTTTATCGATCGGCAAACGACCACCTCTTTGTACCTTGAATAATAATCGACAACCACAAACAAATGTTCATTACTGGGCAAGGGTCCCATCAAATCTATTGCAATGTCTATCCAAGGTGCATTTGGTAGTTCTCGTCTCTTCAGGGGGTTTGGCATATTTGGGGCAGCAACTAAGATGCAGCTCCTGCAGTTCTTGCATAAATTTTCAGCATCTTTGTCACATTTCGCCCACCAGACCTTGGTCCGTAATCTTGCTTTCATCGCAACAATGCCAAGATGTCCTTCATGAGCAGCTCTCAATATTTGTTCACGTAATTATGTTGGGATCACGATTTGAGTTCCCCTCGATATTCCCATGGAAACATAATTCATTTTCGAAAATCTTATAGTTCTTCACACTGTCATCCCAAATACCATCACATATGCCCTTTTTTATTTTCTGTATTTCGTCATCTTTTCTCGATATATCTTCTATCTCTTTCAATGTCACTGCTGCTGGTTTCCCATTATATTTAGAACGTAATTTTCGTTCAAACCAATGGAGTTTGTAGCGGGTTTACACAATCTCGATAAAGGGTCTGCAATGTTCGTTTTTCCAGGTTTATAGATAACTTTGAATTTATAAGATTGCAAACGTAAGACCCATCTCTCGATTCTTGCGCAAGGTTTTGATTTTGGCCCAAAAATAGTCTCCAAAGGCTTGTTTGTGATCTGTAATCAGCTCAAATTCCTTTCCATACAAGAACATGGAGAAATGTTCAGTAGCCCATACCAAAGCTAAGGCTTCTTTTTCGGTTTGACAATAACGGCGTTCGCAATCACAAATTTTTGTCCTGAAGCATTGATTTGTACTAACACAGCTCCTAGGCCGACTGGGCTGGCGTCCGCTATAACTAAAGTCCTATCATGAGGATTGTAGAACCCTAGATTCGGTATAGTTGTTAATGTGATTTTCAGGTCTTCGTAAGCCTTTCGTTGATCTTTACCCCAAAGATTTATTATTTCTGTGTTTCGTCCATATTTTTTCTCAATATTTGTTTGAATGGTTCTGTGAGCGTTGCTAGATTTGGAATCCATTTTCCAATATAATTGAAAAGACCGAGGAAACTCTGTAACTCCGAAATTGTTCTTGGCTCTCTGAAATGCTCAATTGCTTTAATGTATTTCTCCAATCGCTTGATTCCCCTTTCAGAAAGTTCATGTCCTAAGAAATTCACTTTAGTAGTCCTATAGGTGCACTTTTCATTCCTCAAAAGTACGTTATGTTCACTCAAAATTTTTAATACTTTTTTTAATCTTTGATTGTGCTCCTTCAAATCCTTTCCAAAAACTAAGATATCATCTACAAAATTGATCGCCCCATCACATTCTATAAGTATTTTCTCTAAGTATTTCTGGAAAATCTCTGGTGCACAAGTTATTCCGAACATCATTCTTTTATACCTATAAAGTCCTTTGCTCGTTATAAATGTTGTAATGTGTCGTGAATCAGGGTGGAGCTCAATATGATGGAATGCTTCTTTTATATCCAGTTTGCTGAAAACTCTGGCATCTCTCAATTTCGGTAGTAATTGATCCATTGTCGGTAACGGGTGATTTTCTCGATTGATAGCTGTATTGGCTCATCGCATATCTACACATATTCAGATTTCACCGTTATCTTTCAATATGGGTACGATACCCAATTAGATGGGCCTTTTACTTCTTCAATTATATCCCTTTGTAAAAGGTCATCTATTTTAGTTTAGACTCGACTCTTTCTTCTAGTGGAATCGGAATTCTCCTATATGGCTGACATACTGGAGTAACATTTTCGTCAATTGGAATCTTAACCAAGATATTTTTGAATTTAGGGAATTCCTTTGCTTCGATTTGATTCACACCTTTATTTATTTGCAGTACAACCAGTTCGGTGGCTGTTATTCGACCAAGTAAATTACGCGTGCCATTATTCACCACATAAAATGTTGCATTTCCTTTTTGACTTCTGAACCGAATTTCTGCTTCGAAAGAACCCTGTAGTTTCAATGGTGTATCGCTCCCATAGGCCAGGAATTCTTTTTTTGGATCACGATTCTGCCTAGTGACAATTGCTCCTTTTTCTTTCATTTCGTCCCATGTTTTATTTGTTATCAGGTTATAATTACAGCCAGAATCAATTAACATATTTATTTCGGTACTTTCAACACTGCATTGAATTGAGATGTCATCAATTATGTTGAAAACATAATCAGTTTCCTTCTGTAGACCAGTGACTTTTGGCTCTATATTTTTTATTGCCGCTGCTCCCTTCTTGATTATTCCTATAGGATATCTTCCTTTTATTTGTTTGTTTCGTTTTACATTGATTTCTGAAATGCCCAATAATTCCACACTTTAGGCAGGATTTTGTTCTGGCTGGGCATGATTTATCTTTTGAAAGATGTCTGTTACTTCCACATCTGCTATAAATTTTATCTAGTTCTTTTCGAGATTCCGAATATATTTTGTTGACAGATTGGGTTTCTGTATTTTTTTGGTTGAAATCTCCTAGTTGTCGATCTATTGCTTCTAAAGCATTTGCTTCTGAGATAATTTCTTGTAGTGTAATCTTATCACCAGTTTTTAATATTTTCTTTCTTAGTTCGTCTGATCTTCCCTTTTCCACGATCTGGTCAATGATGTTTTCATTCACATTATTGAATTTACATTTTCCAGCTTGTTGACGCAATCTAACTAAAAATTTATCAAATTTTTCTTGCTGTTCCTGCTTCATCAAGCGAAATACATATCGTTCATATACTTTACTCTGCTGGGGTGCGAAATGTTCATCCAATTTAGTTACGGCAGTTTCGAAAACATCGGTCGCTGGAGTCACTCCTATATGTGCACCAGGTATATTGTCATAAATCTCTTGGAGTTCAGGACCTCCGAAATGTAACAAACACGCCCGTTTCCTTGTATACTGTTCTATTCCTGCAGCATCCAAATATATGTATAAGCTCCTCTTCCAACGTTCCCATCTTACTGCTACTGAGCTTGTATCACCCTCACATTCAAATTTTTCAAGAGTGTAGGATGCCATTTTGAATACCTGCAGATACAAAATATTCGAAATAATTCTTGCGGTCTAGTAGATACTATATGATGAATTCTCAATCAGATGTGCCTTCTACACCTCTGGTTGTTCCACCACACAAATGAATTGAGTATCTCCTGAGTACTTCCTAACTTCTTATAGTTAGATGGTTTTATGTTCAATATTCGCAATTTAATGCTTGCTAATTTGAGCCCAAAACTCTCAATTTAATGGCTGACCTTTCGATCACCATATTCGCAATTTAATGCCTGCTCATATCCGAGCCCACGCAATTTAATGCCTGATCTTTTGGTCACCATATTCGCAATTCAATGCCTGCTCATATCCGAGCCCACGCAATTTAATGCCTGATCTTTTGATCACCATATTCGCAATTTAATGCCTGCTCATATCCGAGCCCACGCAATTTAATGCCTGATCTTTTGATCACCATATTCGCAATTTAATGATGCCTGCTCATATCCGAGCCCACGAAATTTAATGCCTGATCTTTTGACCATATTCGCAATTGAATGCTTGCTCATTTGAGCCCAGTATTCGCAATTTAATGCTTGTTTATACACAATGAAGCACATATCATAATATATGTAATATAACATAAATACATACCTGATAATAATATTACGTATTGTACGAGCGTTTGCTATCAGAGCTTACACTACTACAGATATTCGATTTCTATTTTCAATAAATTGATATTTAATCCTCATCGCCAAATGAAGTGTTCGGTTGCCCTTTGTTTATTTATCGGCTCTGAGTCAGCACCACGCGTCTTTATCCACTCTCTCAGTATAACTGAATCCTACTCTTATTGTAGCCCGCTCATGATGTGACTCGAGACGACAGAATACAAAACCGGTAATACACTACACTAACCTCAAATGAATAAGGATGTTACAAACACATAAGTTTTGGCCGCTCTTTTCTGCAATTGAAAAGCCATGTTTTTCCCACTAAAATGAGTTCCTCCTTCGATTTTTCGTGAGATTTTTGGGTCATAGAAAGTTTCCACCTGTCCTTGAACAAGTAGGCGTTAGCGTATGCATGTTCACTCAAGACTTTAATGGTTTGATAACGAAATCTTTTTTAAACAGTGGGGACGTTGCTCAAATAAACTGGAAGCAGAATTTTGAGTATGGAATGTTGTTAAAATGGTAATTTCAAGCCCTACTGAAATAAGCATTGTGTGTCTCATTCGAAAATATCATTTTCAGTTGATAATTATTGATAGATACAGGTCTAGGAAAATCTTAGGTCACCGATATCATTATTTGTCTATCTAGCTTATAAAAAGGATTTCTCCCATTGTTGCTTTTCCTGACTGCGGAGCTCCATCAAATAAAGTCTATTTGATGGAGCTCTGCAGGAATACATGATATTCTAAACCCATTTGGATCTTCAAAAAGAAGAAGGATCGATAGTGATTGGTGCTGTGCTGTAGGCGGAATTACCGAAAACGGTAGTCGCATGTAAGCTTGGTGAACTCTGCAAAACCAAAGGCTTCATCTTCACCAACCCCAATGAGCGCATTCTCCGAAAGAACTTTCTCCCGATGGCTGCTGAGCAAGATACAAGAAATTGAAATTTTATTGTTATATTCTCTTCGACTCGAAGCAGGATTCACCTGACGGTATTACAAATCTTCACAAAACTCATCAGATTTTCGATTAAAATTCGGTGGGAGAAGCATGGAGATTGAAGATCGACTATTTGGTCTTGTAGTTCTGTCAACAGAATTTTTTTATTGAAGTCGATTGTATGTAGACGACTCAATGGCAATGACTGCATCCAGTTTTCAATGAATGATTTACCTATCCTTCTAGACATGCCTTTAGATCACCTCAAAAAATAATGGTTTTTAGATGATAGAGCATCGGCCCCCCAACTAGCAAAATAGTCCCCTAAAAGAACGAATTTATCTCATAATCATCGTATTGCGCAGATAGAAACAACAAAATTATTTTTTTATGCGTCCCAATACGACAATTTTATCTTAAAATAGAGAGATTCCTATAATGCGGATATTGCGGTTGTATAAACGTTCTCACAACTCATATCATACGATAAAGAAATAGTCTAAGTGAAGGAATTTTATAACAGTTACATAACGTACCATAAAATTCTTATAGAATAATTTTAAAACAGTCTTATACAGATTATAATAAGGTTGCATAGCTATTGTGTTACTTATAATAGCGGCGTTAAACGATGGTTGTAAAAGAATCTGTATAAATAGTTGCATTAGAGTTCCATAAAAAAATAATAGGATTGTTGCTTTACGCAGAAGTAAAACATATATACACAATTAATATTAATGGATTTTATAATCATCTTATAACAACTACATAATTCTCTCTTATGAAGAGCTTATAGAATAAAAATGTAGTTCCCAGGAATAAATTTATATCAAGTTATGCATTATAAAATCACCTACTAGAAGAATTGCGCGGGTTTTTTAGCAGGTTCCGTTAACAAAATGAATTCGGCAATATCTGATTATGAGTGGAAACGAATAAAAAGGATCAGTTAAAAAGAAGTACAATGGAATGGAATACTTCAGACGCAGAGGCTGAAGTGGCATGTAACGAAAAGGCTAATCTAGAAGAAACGACAATTTGAGCTTCAGCCAGCAGTGATAGGTAATACTGAAGAAGAATCCAAAAGAAATGAAGGCCAACCTGATATATTGGAAGAAAGCGTCAACATTAATAGTGCTGATGAAGAAACCACTGATACAGACGACGTAAATTTGATGCATTACCTGTGTGAAATTGAAAAAAAGATTAAAATAAGAGATCAACTCAAGATTTGGGCAACGTCTTTTTACATCAATCATTATATGAAACCTGGCTATTCCTAATCTTCTTCCTACACAGCTCCAAGAACATTCTTAAATATTCCCCAACTTAATAATTTCCTTGGAAAATATCCAGAAGTTAAACCGCTTGCGTTTTCTTGGAGACTATCCAACGCAAGCTTTCATTGAAGAGGACTGTTTTTTTCTTTCATTAATTTTTATTTATTTTCAGGAGTAGCGAATTTTAATGCTAAATATAATGCTAATGCAAATCCAATTTGTTTCGGGCACCGAATCACTTTCATGTTGTAATTTGTAGTTTGTTGGCCCATTTGTCAACCCCTTTCTATTATTTTCCACTGTTTCCACTATTTTGACATCTTTTATCGTTTATTATATAAATACCTGTCTATAAATTTCACGATGGGAAAAAATCTGTATACAAAAGTTATTCGAAACACAATATAACTAAATGATTGTTAACTGTCGTACCCCAAGCACGTTAAGCGATAATTCTGTTCTATTATGTAGTTTGCCAACACGCTATAGGATAACGCGGATATCTAACGTACAGTGTTGTTGGCTTGGGCAGTTTGTAGTTATATCATTGTTTAAACAATGGATATATTATCGCAACATTCATAATATTAGGTGCAATAAATAGGTCGTAGACTTTTTATTTTATTATGATAGATCTTGAAGTTCAAAACGTGAATATTATTCATATCATTGTCATCTCTGACAAACAAATCGTTTGGAGATGTAATTTCTTGAAGTTGACCTCACGTCAGAGTGCTTACAACATTTCTTCACCAGGACAAAATTTTTTTTAACAATAACTGAAAAATTATTGCAATAAATTTTATGTCGCGTGCACTTTATGCAAAACAGCGACATGTGTTGAACAATTCACTATTTATACTCGTGCAGAGTAGTATAAAATCTGGCAACATCCAAAGGTGGTCAAGAATCAAAACCTAGCAATGACTCTTGAAACTATCAAATGCAATGGTATGGCGCTGTATTGAACAACATAATAAAACTTTAATATCGTATACAGCTCAGAAGGAAATAGAATCATTGTATAAGGTCTTTAAATGTGTTCTACCATATACGCCATTTTATTAAACTTTCGGATGTTCCGAAACCGCCGCCATTGTGAGAAAAACATAAATAAACGTGAAAAGGTGAATTAAAATTTAATTTTTAAGAGAAATGTATAGATTTTTTTCTGCTTTTACAACAGTCACAATATATGTTTTATTCTTAGTTGAAAACTAAACAAAGAAAACATAATTTGTTATTCTTTATCTTTTAATAATATCAATAAAATGTTAACTAAACTGAGGCGCTTTAATTTTTTATCATCAATGTATAACATATTGTCAGAAAATTTAGCTGCGTAAATGAATTTAGCCTCTGGACTAACGACAAAGATCCTTAATAGAGTAAGATCCAGGCCCGGATCTAGGGGGGGGCAAGCGGGTCGCTTGCCCCGGGCGCCAGCTCAAGGGGGCGCCAAAATCAACCAGAGGTTAAAAAAAAATATTTTGGATTTTCTCGGAAAAAATTAATACCCTAGTGCTAAAATCGGAACTGTAGCATGGAAACATGATAAACCATCACTATGCCAAAAATCTTTGAAATCAATGAGGGATGCGTTCGCGGAAAAAAAAACGCGCCGCGTAAAGATGTGAAGAACAAAATCCAATTTCTTTCCTTGTGATTTTTTCTCATTATTAGAATTTATTTTTATTATTTATTATGAATTCATTATTACACAAATAAAAAATTTTATATATACAGGAATTTTGATACAAATTCAAGATTCTGTATTTTTGTTTTAGAGTAGGTACATGAACTTGAATTGTTAAATATTTTCAAGCGGAATCTAGTTCCTGTTCTACCGGAAACGAATGTAAACTTCGTTATTTCAAATGTAACACCCTGTGTATTTTTAAATATTTGAATTCTTCGTTCAATTCTGCACTGATTTGATGTATGATATGCGTAACCACTTCAAGCGATTGTTGAGTTATACCTTGATTGTCAAATTTGTTGACAGAAAGAGTGTCACAAATTATCACACAAATCACACAAATTATCTCCAAAATCCCTCATTGTAAGACATTTTTTTGGCACAGTGGAACAAGAGAAAGTACGCTGATACTTCTTCGTGTATGAATTATGAGGAAATATTATACAGGGTGTCTGAAACAGGGCTTCAAAGTGATCCGCAATTAAACTCATCTATGAAATCTCATTTTTTTTCAAATGCATGGGAACCATATAATTTTTTAATTCCGATCGATTGCTCGTCATTGCTCGTCAATAGCTAGTTAGAGAGTTCCGAACATTTCAAGTATTCAAAATCAGTAGTTCGAATTTCACGACTAAATAAAGCCATGTTGTCTAAACATCAAGATAATTTTCAAGTAGGCTATGTCAATAGTAAGAATATGTCAGTTTTGAACCAAGTTTTTTTCATTTAGTCATCATTCATTACCTGCTTTGTTTATATGTCACATTCGCCGCAAAAAAACAGACTTTTGATATATCAATCTAGTGTAACTTTTCATTATTGCTTGTTTTGCATAGTGCTCTATCAATAAAAATGAGTGAGAGTGACAATTCCTAATATAGCCTACTTTGAAATAGACTATAGTCTGTTCAAATATAAGAGAATGTAAACAAACAAACCAAATCGGTTTGTTTTGCGCATACTAACAGCTTATTGGTCAAAGGGTTTTCTCTACAATTCTTGTCACGCCCCCAAAAGACTGCCAGGATCGTACTTAAAGCTTAGAACGGAATGTCAATAGTAGGTACAGGAGAGTTATGAAATTTGAATACAAGTGAATGTTTTGGATTTCTTTGTTACACCCTTGTAACCCTTGTAATTAGGTCCTTTAAAATTCGCAACGGTTATAACCTGATATATCTGAAGTAGGTACCTCAATTTGTCCCGGTTATAAATATTTGTTTGAATTGTACTTAACCCTTTGTCGGTTTCCGACGAGATTTCTGAAAAATAATATAAACGAAATTATCTATTGATTCCACCTAAGCAGAAATCCCAGTCGCTAAAAAGCATCGATTCAATAGACGATTTCGACATGAACTCAATTAGGAGAATAGTTCACGGTTTTTTTTCTTAAATGAAATTCCTACAATTTCGAAGGTTTTGGAAGTTGTTAATAACGATGACAGCCTGCGAATTTAAAAAAAACAACATTTTATAAATTATTGAAAAAAATGAAATTCAAATTCAAAAAACGTGGTCGTAATAGTTTATTGATTGATAGAGACGAAATAGTTGTTTGGAGGAGAAATTATTTGAAGAAAATTCGAGAATTTAGGGAGCAAGGCCGAAAAATTTATTACCTTGACGAGACATGGATAAATGCGGGATGTACAAAAAATTCAATATGGGTCGATGAATCGATTGGGTCCAACAGACAGGCTTTTCGAGAAGGTCTGTCAACTGGTCTCAAAAACCCAAGTGGAAAAGGAAAAGGACTGATTATATGTCATATAGGGGGAGAAGACGGATTTGTAGAGAACGGCCTATGGTTTTTCGAATCGAAAAAATCCGGAAATTACCATGAGGAAATGAACGGGGAATCGTTCGAAAAGTGGTTCTCAACAATTTTGCCAACTCTGGATCATAACGCTGTCATCGTAATGGACAGTTATCATTCGAGAAAAGTGGAATCGATTCCGTCTTCTTGAACCCGCAAGGAAGATGTCAAAAATTGGTTGCTCAGTAAAAATATTTCCTTCGAAAATGATCTTTTGAAGGCGGAACTTCTTGCTCTGGTCAAGGCAAATAGAGGGAGGTATGAAAAATTAATTATAGATGAAATGGCCAATGAGACGGGAAGAACAGTATTGAGACTCCCACCATATCATTGCGAGCTGAATCCAATCGAGCTCATTTGGGCTCAAGTAAAAGGAAAAGTAGCTGCTCAGAACTCCTCATTTAAAATTGCTGAGGTTCGTAATTTGTTTCTGGGAGCTATAGGCTCGATTGGTGCTGAGAAATGGAAGAAATGCATACATCATGTTGTAACTGATGTCGAAGAAAAAATGTGTCAGCTCGATAATATCATGGAGTCAACAATAGAGCGAGTGCTGGTGAATCTGGATGAAAGTGACACAGAAGAAGACCAACAAAATTCTGAATAATTTTCAATGGGGTAATACATAATATATTATTTTGGACGCTGCATTATTTTTTTCAAACTTATGACATTTGTAATTTGAATATGTTGAATAAATGAGTTTGAATTTGAGTTTATATGATTGTGAGAACTATCCTCGATCCGACCCTGGAGCCCTGAAATAAAGTCTCTACCTGAAGGAAGCCCACCCTACCTCTGCGCGACTTTGTTTATTTTGATGTCTCTTATATTTGAACAGAGTATAGCATACCACTGATTTGGACAGAATTTCACGACTGGAGCCAGGTTTGGCTCAGTCAAATTCAGTGGTATGATCGTGTATTTCAAAGTAGGCCATGTTAGGAATTGTCATTCTCACTCATTTTTATGGATCGAGCACTATGCAAAACAAGCAATAATAAAAAGGTACACTAGAATGATATATCAAAAGTCTGTTCTTTATTTGCGGCGAATGTGACGAATGAACAAGGCAGATAATGAATGATGATTAAAAAATCTTAGTTTAAAACTGACATATTCTTACTACTGACATAGCCTATTCAAAAATTATCTGAATAAATTTGATTTTTAGACAAAGAGACCTGGCTTTAGTCGTGAAATTCCAATTTTATTCAATAACGGCAAAACTACTGATTTCAAATGCATGAAATGTTTGGCACACTCTAACTAGTTTTTGACGAGCAATCGATCAGAATTACAAAATTATATGGTTACCATTTGAAAAAAAAAATGAGATTTCCTTTTTATTGAGGCTCACTTTCAAGCCCTGTTTCAGACACCCTGTATAATATTTCCACATAATTAATACAAGAAGCAGTATCAGCGTACTTTCTCTTGTTCCACTGTGGCGAAAAAAATTTCTTACAATGAGGGATTTTGGAGATATAAACACTAATTTGTGACACTCTTTCTGTCAACAAATGTGACAATAACTCAACAATCGCTCGAAGTGGTTGCGCATATCATGCATCGAATCAGTGCAGAATTAAACCAAGAATTCAAACATGTATGTATAAATATACAGGGTGTTGCATTTGAAATAACGAAGTTCACATTCGTTTCCGGTAGAACCGGAAGTAGATTCCGCTTGAAAATATTTTACAATTCAAGTTCATGTACTCTAAAACAAAAATACAGAATCTTGCAGTCGTATCGAAATTCCTTCCTGGAATACTTCTAATGAAACACTCAAAAAAATTACACTGTATCTTCATTTTCAAAGCATTCAGTTCTCATATCCAACCTTGGGGATGGGGGCGCCATCATGAATTTTTGCCCCGGTCCGAAAAAATCGTAGATCCGGGCCTGGTAAGATCCCAGAGCAATCAGACATAACTTATTTTCACACGGATGAAACCTGAAGTTTTCAGTAGCGTCTCGTGTGCCTTGAATACCTACGCGCTTTGTGGAACTTGCCGAGTGACACCTGGGCAGGTACCAGGTGAGAAAGGTAACTAAAAATAAGAATTATTTTACTTAAATTCACATGGCTGATTTTTATATATGTCATGTAAAATATTATTTTAAAGTAATATCATAAGTGTCAGACACTTTTGATGGACCAAAGCTTTTGTCAGACGCTTTTAAGCTACCCAAAAAATTAATGAACTTTACTTATTTTTACATGTCTGATTTTTTAATATGTTATTGAAGTATTTATTTAAAAGTTATATTCAATCAGTCAGACAAATTAGAGTGATCAAACATCCCCTAAGACAAAAATTATTCGGGCAGAAGTATGAGGGCGAGAGCACTATGCATGCGCTTCAGAGTGAGTGAAACGTCCATAATAACTCTGTCTTCTTAAACTCACCATCTGTTTCAATTTACTGCGTATGTTCTGTTTGCGTGTATTATTATATAACTTATAATATAAATATACAGTATGGTGCAAATGAAAGGAATAAATTCGTTATTTTGTAAATCGCCGAATTTAAGGAAAAATCCCGAAACACGTCGATCTTTATTTCAAAATTCGTAAGGATACCTTTTTATTTTTGACGTCATCTATGTGAGCGTGATGACGTCATCGCTCAAATTTTTAAATGGAAATGTGGGTGTTGTGATACATTATTTGAAAGGTCTTTTAGATACCTATTCAGTCATATCAATAATTTGCAGTAATTGATTTTTGTATTTGTTTAAGAAATTAATAAAAGTCTATTATTACAACGAATATTTAATATGTATTACTCATTAAATACAACGAAACCTAAATTGAGTGCTTAAATTGTTTACCTTCAGCTAAAATACAATAACGGCCTTCACAAAATTTATTTTTGTGTGTCAATAAATACATTTAAAATTTGAGCGATGACGTCATCACGCTCACATAGATGACGTCAAAAATAAAAAGGTATCCATTTACGAATAGCCTGTTTTAAAATAAAAATCGCCGTGTTTCGGGATTTTTCCTTAAATTCGGCGATTTACAAAATAACGAATTTATTCCTTTCATTTGCACCATACTGTATATTTATATTATAAGTTATATAATAATACACGAAAACAGCACATACGCAGTAAATTGAAACAGATGGTGAGTTTAAGAAGGGGAACAGAGTTATTATGGACGTTTCACTCACTCTAAAGCGCATGCATAGTGCTCTCGCCCTCATACTTCTGGCCGAATAATTTTTGTCTTAGGGGATGTTTGGTCACTCTAATTTGTCTGACTGATTGAATATAACTTAAATAAATACTTCAATAGCATATTAAAAAATCAGGCATGTAAAAATAAGTAAAGTTCATTTATTTTTTGGGAAGCTTAAAAGCGTCTGACAAAAGCTCTGGTCCATCAAAAGTGTCTGACACTTATGATATTACTTTAAAATAATATTCTACATGACATATATAAAAATCAGCCATGTGAATTTAAGTAAAATAATTCTTATTTTTAGTTACCTTTCTCACCTGGTACCTGTCCAGGTGTCACTCGGCAAGTTCCACAAAGTGCGTAGGTATTCAAGACACACGTGAAGCTACTGAAAACTTCAGGTTTCATCCGTGTGAAAATAAGTTATGTCTGATTGCTCTGGGATCTTGGACTATAATATATGTTCAATCAACAGATACGATAATAACTCCGCCGCCATATAATGTCGCTGGCATAATATGATATTGAATCTTAAACCTCTGTTTCTGTCATGACTGAACGCAAACGTTGACATACCTCTATGTATATCTAATAAAATGTTCTTGTGACAATTCTATTCCGAATTTCAACAGTAGACAACAAAATTATTTTATTAGCGATTCTTTCTGCATTATAAAATAATTTCTTAGTAGTTCTATAAATGTTCGTTAAATACTCTCAAACCGCAGAATAAAAGAACTGCTATGCAAAAGTTTCATAGCAGTTGCCAAATAGTTTTGTGAATGTATTGTATAAGTAATTTCGAAGACATCCTTATAGGACAGTTTTATAGTGATAATACGGATTATCTTATAACGGTTGTATAGTTAACTATAGAACTGTCCTGAAAGAACTAATCTGTTGTATAAACTGGGGCCCTTTTTGGTTGTAAAGACATTGTATAGTGGTTTAGAGCCGCATTATAAGATTTTAACGTTTCTATAAGATATGCTGTATAGCATTTCTCACAGCTTTTATAAAATTAGTTTTGCTAGTTGGGCCACCATTCACCTAATGTTCAAGATAAGGTACTTAAATGATATATAGAGCCGTCGTTGAATAGGAAGAGAAAATGGATTTTCTTGGGAACCTTAGGCGCCTGTTTATATGTAAGTACAACTTATTATATCGAGAACATGTGTGTTCAGCTTGAGAATCCACATTTATTTTTTTTTCTGATTCAACCTCCATCAACTCACATTAGTTTCAATTGAAGTTGTCCAAATTTCTACGAACGAAATGATAAATTCAATAGTTGGGTGGATTTTTTCGATTCCATACTGAATTTTTATGTTTTCATACTGTTATGCAGTCGAATTCACATTAAATTTCCAAATAGAGGGGTTATGTTATTTTCAAATAATTCTTGAGCATTGGAGATTTTTATCAGAACTTCATCTGCTTTAATGCCAAAAACAAAAACGTTCATAAATAGCCAAAGAAGATACAAGAAGCCTGGATGAATATGATAATGTTTCCTCAGGATATGACATGTTTACCATTGAATGTGGGTACCCTATCACTTGAAAATTTTGGAACAACAGATGCCACAGTTTATTCAGGTTGATCAATTTCTTCAGAAAGTTTGAGATTGTATCACCTTACCAAGTCGGATACATAACAAAAATAATACAGATGCAGCCATTTTTGAATTAAACATGAATTTTCAAAAGGATAATAGAATATTGCAATTGATATTGGTATGTTTCATCCGAATCATATCAGATCAACAATTGATCTTCACTGTGCACGATGTTTTCATTGCTTCCCTCTATTCCAAACTCCCTAATTTCTGTTAGGTATTCGCCAGGCCAGTTTATGTACCTACTTCTGCCGTAATAACGTCAAACAACACAACCTAACGAACATTAAGTCGGTGTATGCACTTTGTCATTCATTGATCAGTTTGTTAGCCAGTATGTGATGCGATATGTTTACTAACTAACAAAGTACTTGAAGGAAATTAATACGTTCAATTAGTGACCTGATTCAGCACTAGTAAACAGAATCGATAAATGCGGTAGGGAAAACATTTCGTTTATTGAGTCAAATAACTGATTGAATATCGAAAACTTCAAGAGTTCATTAGTCTACCAATCCACAATTGATTCTGTATTATCGAACAAAAAAAAGGCTTTCAGAAAACCTCTAGAATGTCTGTGCGGATGGTTAAACTTCTTGAAACTTGCCCTGAATATTACGGAAAAAAATTAATGGGCAAGAAGGCCAGCATATCTACCGTTTAGGTGAATGCGCGTTTGAATTGAATCAGAAAATCGCCTCATCCTCTGGGTTGACTGCGATCCAGGGTATTGACAAGCGCCATGGAGTAAGAGTATTTAACGATACCTCAAATCTCCATATTTTACCAAAATGGAAATGAATGAGGAGAACGATGGTTCATAATAACCATACTTGTCTGAGCTTTGTAACAAAAAATATGTATTTTAGAAATAATTTTCAAACATACACACATCGTCAAATTTCTTATCCCCCTCAAGAAATAAACAATCTATGTTCTGGAAATGAGATGAGAATTTTCCTCCGCTTCAACTTCAATATATTTGATAGACTATTTCAATGATTTCAAAAACTGACCAATCAGTGTCCAAAGACAGCTCGTACTCCCGGAGTTGATATCCCGAGACTATGAGAAATAGCTATCATGTTTTAGGTTACCAGGCGTCTTGTTTGAGTTTGATTATCTGGGGCAGTTTTAACTGATGAGAAAGGTTAATACCACAATTATCAAAAAGAATGTTATGAAATTGATCATCGTAACTCAAGGTACTGAGCTGTGCCTTTATCTTTCTGTAAGACGGGAATTAAATAAGGTGAAGTATCTGAGCGAATGGGTCCATGTTTTAATGCTAATGTTATATATAATTTTAGGCCAGTGCATTGATAATAGAACAATGAGTAGGCTTAGTACTAGTACGGAAAAAGAACTATATTTAATTGTAATTATTATATTCTAGGCCCAAAAATTCATGTTCGAAATTTTTTGATAACGTAGTTTATAAGTAATTAATGAAAGTGACCAATCAGAAGCGCCATACAGAAGAATAAGTAGGCAGTGGAGACGCGACAGTGAGTCGCCAGTCTCGGTTTACTGCGTGAAAAGTCGGCAGCAGCTCTGGCGTCTCACTCCCCACTCCCTACTTATTCTTCGGTAGGGCGCTCCTGATTGGTCACTTTCATTAAAAGAGGTTTATCCATGCTTTTCTTCAGTTCAATTTTTCCAATATACCAAAAGTATTAGTGATTGAGGGGATCGAAAGTGAAAAATATTCTGAGCACAAAAATCCTTGTTTGGAATTTTTTGATTACGTAGTTGGGAGGTTGTATTCAGTGGCCAAGTTCTGTGGATGAATTGATGAATTCACTGCTTAACATTTTGAGAATAGTCAAGTGATACTTGATTATAAGCAAACACAATATTCAGATCTTCATGTTTGTCATGTCGCATCAAACTTATTCATATTGAGATCACAGTTTATGGCAGATGCAAATCTATTTGTGCTGTTATTTTGTAGTATATTTCCATGAAAGTAAAGAACATTCGAAACAATCATTTATTTCCATAATTTCCAGCGAATTCCTCGTGAAATGTCGATCCAATCAGAAGGAAAAAAGCCAATTTTTACACCAGAATTTTATAAACTCGGCACTGCACTGTCAGCAATACATAAATTCACTGAAATTCTTCTCAAAATCATCACGAGATCAAAGATAAATACCTAAAATAATCTGTTTTACTCATCAAAACAACGTAGCTTCAGAAAACAGCTCTCCTTTTCCCCATGTTTGTTTATAGTCAGCAGCGCCCTCATCGGTGGTTGAAATCGCCACGAACTTGCGCCATGGACATGATGATTGTGATGTGAAGACTTTCAGTGAATTGATGTAATAAACCGTGTAGTGTCGACGTGTAGAATTTTAAATTCCAAGAGGATATTGTTTAGATAGATATTCTCCTGAAGGACCGGTACCAATAAATTTTTAATAGAAACTGTGCTTATAAAATGTGTAATTTCATGCTTCTCAGAATTGAATTTCATCTCCCACATTTGTGGGATTTTATTTTAACATATCTCTACATCAAACGTTTTTCCATCATAGAGATTTTAGTCTTGACGAAGTTTGATGAACATTCTTACAACATTGTTAATTTGTTTAGAGAGAAGAAATAATATTTAATGATATTTAATTGAGAGAAGCATTCAGATTTTTATGAAATCCATAATTTTTTCCTCAAATTTCATCGTATACAATTAGGAATAAATCTCGGAATAAATCTAAAACGACGCGTTTTTTTTTAAATAACATCTTTTCTGAGTCGGTTACGCTGTAACTATTATAACAGGAGGATTATTGAATAAGTTTTGATTGAGTAATATGCACCATTGGTAGAGTAACAAATAAACCAAAAGTCAGTTCATTTGAAATAACGGTTCCGAAGATATGAACAGAAAAGTGTTTCTTTCATGGATTTTCGACACCTTGTATCTTTCAAACGAACCCGAATTTGTAAGAAAGGTATTGGAAAAAAGTGTTTCGTTTGATGAGAGGAATCTACTGTTGGAATATATGTACAAGACAAAGAGTGAAAGACTTACCCTGTATAGACGTTTTTAGTGATTTGAGAATCATTTTGAGGAATATTCAGAAATAAAATTAAAAAAACATATTTTTTCGGCAACCGTCCGGGAAGTACCTACTTCCCGGACGCTTTTCCTTTGAGAAAGTAGCATTTGCCGGACTAGTCCGGAAAGTACGTACTTCCCGGACTAGGCCGGAAAACTCACGTCGTTGTTGTCATTGTGATGATCATCACAATAGCAACGAAATAACGGATGACAGTTCTATTCTGTTCAATTCGAATAATAATCAAAATGTATAATAAAGAAATGTGTCGTTCCATTGATTTGATTTTCTACACGGTTGCCGAAAAAATATTGTACGCAACACGCCCGAAAATAGTTTTTTTGGACTAACAGACTTCCAGGACTCGCCTCCGGCTCGTCCTGGAATCTTATCTATTCGTCCAAAAAAACCCTATTCTCCGGACTTGTTACGTAAATTACTATTTCCGATCTCAATGGTTTATTTCAATATGAATAGGAAGCTCCATTTCGAAAAAGGTAGCCAAAAAAATAACAAAAATATTCATAAAGGAACAAAGAATTATCACAAAAGGTAAATGAGAATAAGAAATAAGTTTTCTCTCCAAAAATATTGTTATAAAGAAGAAAATAATAGGCCAGAAACATAAGCTTATATTTTTGAAGTGTATGATAGTTTTCAAAACTAGACAGGACACAAAGTCCAACACCACACTCTCTGCACTCATATTGTATCTGGAGTCCTAGTTGTGTGTGCTTGCATACAACACATATTCGTTGTGAGGCCTTTCTGACATGTTGAACAGCTGGTATCAGATTGAGGAAGGCCTAGCTTCTTTTGACTTCGTAACAGTTCCTTCGGGTATATATTCTTGAAGCAATTGCCTAATTAGTGTCAAATGAAAATCAGCTAGCGAAATGTGCTCTCCTGTTTTGACTTTATATGCAGCGTTGATTATCACTTAATCTATTAAGTGAAAAAAATGTTTGTACCATTTCGTACATTTTCGTAGGCATTCAACTTAGTAACATATCAATCTTGTCAATCGATCCCATTTCGTCATTATATTCTTTGACGCAATGTGGTTTCTTTTTCATTTCACCTGTTGGTCATTCTTTTTTCCAGTTGAAACTATTTTGTTCTCATGAGTAGTATTCCCATTGGACTATGTTTCGAAGTTTCTAAAAAAGAAGTTCTAGTCTAGTTTCACCCCATTCAGAAATCTTTGTATGGATGAGTTTTAAGTGCTCTACAAGAGGAAGCTTACATTCAAGCAGAATATCAAAACAGAAAGTTCAGCAGACGTGGGCCAATTTCGTTCTGGATTTTTTTAATATATACTGGTACAACCACATTCATAAAAAAACGAAGATCTAGGAATATCTGGTTCCATTGTATCGACCATGATGGAGCCTTACAAAGGAAAGGGTCATCATTTATACTACACAGATGACTTGCAGAGTATCTACACGAAAATAAAACACATTGTTGTGGCACCGTTCGTAGTAACACAATGTAGTACATAATATGTTGTACTCACTGTGATCCTTTTGATTTTACCTCTGATAATTGGGCATTTCCATTGTGTTACTACGAACGGTGCCACAACAATGTGTTTTATTTTCGTGTAGATAGTCTGTAAGTCATCTGTGTATAAATGATGACCCTTTCCTTTGTAAGGCTCCATAATGGTTGCTACAATGGAACCAGATATTCCGAGATCTTCGTTTTTTTTATGAATGTGGTTGTACCAGTACAGTATATTAAAAAATCTAGAACGAAATTGGTCCACGTCTGCTGAAACCAGAAATTTTACGCCGAACCGATGCCTTTCTGCTTTGATATACTGCTTGAATGCAAGCTTCCTCTTGTAGAGCACTTGAGGGGCAGTATCACCTTTTGAATCGTGGCAAATTTCCATTCAAAAGTGGTCTCTTTAATTTACGACGTAGAGACTTGATTTTTTTTTCTAAATTGAAGTTGAAGAACGTCCCGAGGGCAAATAGTTTTCTTTTTTTGAATTAATTAGTTTTTCAATTAAAAAAACCAGGGTAATCGTTAAATCTTGGGTTATTGAATATGTTTTTCGTTTTTCATGAGTACAAGCTATATTTTTGAAATGAACATCATGAAAATTTTTGTAGTTTATAGAAGATTAGATTGCCGAGGAAAAATACTTGCGATTTTTTCCAAAAAATTATGAATAACCGTCGGAAAAAAATCATTAAGTGTAGTTTCCAAAACGCTGAAGTTCAACCTGTTTTTTTTTTAATTGAAAAACTAATTACATCGAAAAAATCGTAACCACTTGCCCTCGGCAATTTAATCTTCTATAAACTACAAAAGTTTTCATGATGATTATTTCAAAAATATAGCTTGTACTCACGAAAAACGAAAAACATATTCAATAACCCCAGATCTAACGATTACCCTGGTTTTTTTGATCGGAAAACTGATTAAATCGAAAAAAAGAAAACTATTTGCCCTCGGGACGTTCTTCAGCTTCAATTTAGAAAAAAAAATCAAGTCTCTACGTCGTAAATTAGGGTACTTACTCGTGAAATAAACAGACCACTTTTGAATGGAGATTTACCACGATTCAAAAGGTGATACCCTTTAAGACTCATCCTCACAAAGATTCCTGAATGGGGTGAAACTAGACTGGAACTTCTTTTTCAGAAACTTCGAAACATAGTCCAATTTGAATAAACAATTTCCGGTAATCTGCTCGTTATTATTACAAACATGTAATAATCTAAGTATCAACAAATACCTATCAATAATAAAAATGATATGGAATCATTTAAGCTTTAAGACAGCTACCTATTTAATTGAAAGACACAAATCATTTGCGATTATAAATATTAATGTGAATACGAACTAGGTCTCCCATACGGTTCACCTCATCAGACCGAATGGTCCAACGTCAAGTGAGAATCGCATCACTGCAGTTTCGTCCTGTTTTGAATTCTTCAGGGTGGAATATCCCGAAGTTGACGATAGATGGAAATTCTTTTCGTCAAGATATGGATATCTGTCGCGCACTATTTCGAAATGAATATCGATATTTATCCACTTTCAGAAATCACAATCGGTGATTGAGTGAACAATAGTGGAAACTTTCTTAGAAATCGCAACGCACCAGATTGTGAATTTCAACGTTGATAACATAATGAATCAATTCACCTGGGAAGCACGGAGATGTTCGCAGGTGAATTGATTTTAAAAAACCCAAAAAAATATTATCCCAATCCATAGTATTCGGCACTCGTTGATCCCTGAATAGGGTCGATTTTAGTAGAGATGTTATTGTTGGTGGAACTAAAATTGCATATTTCCCAAGCGTCAAAAACCTTGGTATAATAATGGATGAAACACTTTCCTGGGATAACCAAATCGCTGCAATTAATAAAAATTTCTATTACACTATACATCAATTGCGTCTCTTGAAAAACTTTCTACCTCTTCCAACAAGAAAGACCCTATTCTTCTCGCTCTTACTTCCGATAATTGACTATGCGGATGTCGCTTACATGGGACTGACTTCACACCAGTTAAACAAACTTGAGAGATTGCAGAACGCCGGCATAAAGTTCATCTATAATTTGAGAAAGTTTGACCATGTCAGTAGTTTTCGACAAGAGCTACAGCTGTTGACGATAAGACAACGTCGTTATTGGCGCCCATTGTTGCTCGGGTTCAGGGTTATGAAAACTCATAAGACTGAATACTTGCAAGAGAGTCTTCAAAGACTTGGTGGTGAATACCGTCATACTCATTCAAATCTCATACTTAAGATACCAGCACATTTTACCAACTTTGTTAACAACAATTTCTCATTGAGACTCTTCCAGCTCTGGAATCGTGTTCAAGCTGATATTACTCGAAGCTCCTCCATAAAATCATTTAGGACTGCACTCAAGAAATATTTGCTCACAACGGAGCTCCGAGTTTGATGTTGGAACTCATGATGTGGTAATGTGCTCGGTTGATTCATCGTCTGTTACTGCCACCCTTTTTTCCTTTTTCCCTCCTTTTCCAACATCCCATTCGTGAGTAGTTTGATTTAGTAAGCTTTGTTTAGTTGAATTCATTTTGTCATATTTCTTGGATCCATTTTTGAGTTCTTAACTTCATGAGGTTGGCAGGAAAATATTGCTTGGCGATATGCCCACCTATTGCACTATATGATATCACTATGTAATGTAATACAATGTTTTGGCAATAAAGGGTTTATTATTATTATTTATCTACTTTCTGGGTTTTTAAAAACCTACAAACTGCGAACGTCTCCGTGCTTCCCAGGTGAATTGATTTATTATGTTATCAACGTTGAAATTCATAATCTGGTGTTGCGATTTGGAATAAAGTTTCCTTTATTGTTCTGAAGGTAGATAGATGTCACTCATCAATATTCATTTCGAAATAGTGCGCGACAGATATCCATATCTTGACGAAAAGATTTTCCATCCAGCATCAACTTGGGGATATTCCACCCTGATGAGTCCTAAACAGGACGAAACTGCATCAGTCGGTGCGATCCTCAGTTGACGTTAGACCATTTGGTGTGATGGGGCGAACGATATGGGATACCTAGTTCGTTACATTTCATTTGTTATTATTCATAATGGCAAATGATTTGTGTCTTATTTCTTTCAATTCAAATACCTATTCCTGCTCATTGTTTTTTCAATAATAGGTGTAGCTAACAGAGGATATCTGGACCAGCAGTAGTTCTTATTTCGAGAAATCAATAATGTGGTTGCAATAAATAGATATATTTCTTCAAGATTTAGTGGCAGCCATATTTTTGGAGACTGAAAAATTGATTTCTATATGAATTTCCATTTACATATTCGAAGTATCTGAAATGAAATTTTTTCATGAGAAATTATATTTTTTTGCTCGAAAATTCACCTACCTGTTCGTTTCATGGGCAATTTTGGTAGCTAATTCTTCAGAAAAAAATTCAAAATATTCTACGATATTCGAATTCTGATTTATTTCATGATCTGGATGAAAACCACATTAGGAACCATAAAAATGATGTATAATTGGAGTGAAAGAGCCCTCCGTCTATAGAGAAGATGCGAGTTTATATCTATATTTTTTTTTGCTTTCAGTGATCTCAAAGTTTGTCTCTGATTTCGTTTTCTTGTTGTACATGACGACGTGCTTGGAATCGCAATATTTTCTGCCACTTCCGTTTTTTCCATCGCGTCTTCTTTTTCACTTTCAAATAGGTCTTCATCACTAGTCCATTTCTTCAGCTTCTAAATCATTATCTAATTCATCAGATTCGATTGTACTTATCAATTCGCGAACCATACCCTGCCATTTTCATGAAGCAAATTACCACCACTTGTTTCAAACATCGACTGAACTTTAAATATTTTCCAGCCGGCCTTCCTCTTACGATTTCGTAAATAAGAAAGAAAAACGTTAACAAAGCTGCAATGAAATCCTCGTACGTATAAATACGGAGTTAGCAGTGAATTAATGAATATGAGCAACGTGCATGTACGGTCATAGCATATCAAAAATGCGAAGTCAAAACGTGTATAAACGAAAATAGCAGTTAAATGGTTAACTTTGTGGTATGAATAAAAAAATGAGTTCTGAGCAACCCTTTAACTCTGTAACTAGGATATATCGATATACTGTTTCCATCATTGGGATTGACTGACTATCAAACACCGGCCTCAATGTTTCTGACTTGTACAAATAACTTCCCATTCAAGAGAGAGAGGGAAAAGTTTATTCACGGCCATCGACCTGAGGTCCTTCAGCCCTCCCATTCAAAATTGCCTAATTTGGCCCAGCCTGTACCTAACTGGGAATAAATTTATAATCCATCAGGATAATTTATGAAGCGCCAAATGAAGAATGAAATGTGTTATTTTATTTTCAAACATTTTGAAATTTATGTCAATCTGAATATTCACTTTTGGATTGACATTTACGTTCATTTAATTTGAGTAAAAAATGAAACATTTGCTTAGTTACGGTTGTCATGCAAAATTCGTCCTTTGCATAACAACACCTTTTCTGCCGCCGGGCGCCGGAGGGAAAAATAAGCCATAGCAACTATTTCTCCGTCTAGGAGGAGAAATAGAACTTCTCTATTATCCTCTCAGTCGAGAAATGACGTTGTTATCGAACGTTTGGAAATAAACTATATTTTCTTTGCCAGTATTTATACTACCATAATTATTTCAAAATATAGGTATCTTGCAATAATTTATCAATTCTGTATGTCCTGTTACGTAATATTTCTATCACTTTCGCTCGGATTCAGGATATTTTTGGTATTTCACATTTTCAGAAAGTCTCAATTCTCGCATTTTTTTTGTTTTATCATAATAATCATCATTTGGAAGTAAATTGTTCCCTATCTATTTAATCATTTAAAATACGTTCGTTAACGATTTAGGGTTTCGAACTATATTCATTCAGTGTCATAGGACTTATATCATAAAAGATCATAAAAGATGGTAGTATATACCAGAATAAGTACTTTCAACTGATTTTCTGATATTTTTTTTAACAGTATGCATTTTAAGTTAACCATTCCATTTTTCATTTTATTCAAACTCAAATTCCTTCCATAAAATAATGTCATCAAGATTAGAATACACATAATATACTCCATTCACTTTTATAAAGTATCTTGGTTGGCCATCAAACAGGCAAAAATGCCTGTAATGTGAGTCACCATAATAATAATAATAACAATCTTTATTAATCTTTCATGACATATACAGAATGTATGGGACAGTGCCAAATAAAAATATCAATTTCAACAAATACAAAAATTATCCTCAAAATATTCTTTCAGTTGTAATACCCTTTCTTTAACAAATTTTGTCTTATAATTATTTTAAATTTATTCCTATTTAATGATTTCAATTGAGATGGTAGATGGTTGAACAACAGTATACCTTGGTAAATGGGGCTCGATTCAAACTTGGCAGTCGAATGAGATGGTATACATAGTGTGTTAGCATTTCGAGTAGAATAATGAGGGAAACTAGATAAATTCTCAACTAGATGCTCATTTTCGTTTTAATATGAGTTAAACACCTCAATATGTACAGACAGGGAAGTGTCAATATTTCATACATTTTAGGATAGGTCTGCATGAATCACGAGGTTTCAAATTGAAAATCATACGTATGATCCTCTTTCGTATTATGAAAACCCTTTGTGACACACAAATAAAACACCCCACAATAAAACATTATAATTCCAATAACTAAAAACCAGACTGTAATAAACATTTAAAATGGATTCAATATGTAGTGATGATTTAATTTGATAAATTGCGTAGAAGGAACAACTCAACCTTTTACTGACCGAGTCAACATGAAAACCCCACGTTGAGGTGGGGTTTCTAGGGGCTCGATAAAATTTCTGGGAATCAATTTGGACCATCTGTTGAGAGATGGTCCAAATTGATTCCCAGAAATTTTATCGAGCCCCTAGAAACAATTTGTCTCCCTGAGCAACTAATCATCAAACGTTTCACATCTACATTTTTGTTAGAAAAATATATGCATTCGGTCTTCTCGATATTCAACAACAGCGCATTCGACCTGCACCAACTCGATAGACCCGAAACCAAACATTCACACATTGCAGTGAGCTCCAGAAAACTCCCCGCTGAGACCGCCATGGACGTATCATCAGCAAACATAATTAGTAGTTCAGGATCAACATACTCAGGCAAATCTATACTAATATTATAAAGAGGAAAGATTTGTATTTTTGTTTGTTTGATACGAATAGGCTCAAAAACTACTGGACCGATTTCAAAAATTCTTTCACCCTTTGAAAGCTACATTATCCCTGAGTGATTTTAATGACACTTTTAAATTATAATGGACGTTCCTGCAACTGAGTGTATCACTCAGTTGCATTAAACATGGTATTCTGTGGCAGGAAACCATGTTTAATGTGGCATTAGGATTTTAATGACACTTTTAAATTATAATGGACGTTCCTGCAACTGAGTGATAGGCTATACTTTTCACCCGAAAAAATTAAGGATACCTACTATAACTTCAATAATTACAAAAAAATCAGCCAAAATCAGCTATTTTCACGTGCGCTGCAAAAACCGTGAGACTTACGTGGATATAATGTATGACGGAAATGTACCTCTTGAATATTTCTACAAAAAGTTTTCCAAAATTATGCACTATTTGAATGAATTGGGAATTGGGATGAATTGGGTATTGATCCTAATCCAACCCTATACGTTATTTATCCCCAGTATTTAATTTAGAACAAAATTGCCCTTCATATCATACAATTACAACGAGTACATCAAAAGATATGGCAGGTTGAAGTTTTGATGATGAAACCGCCGCGTGAAACAAATTTCTACTCGGGCGAAGCTTGTCATTTATAAAGAGGGGGAACAGGAGCGGTCCCAGCAAGGAACCCTGCGGAACTCCAAAATGCACTTTCTGGACCAGCAGTTGCCAACCCTCACAGAAATATCACGATCGGCTAAAAATGACATAATCCACTGCAGAAAAACTCCGTGAAAGCCAAGATTGTACAATTTATTTGAAATGAATTATGGGAGAGCACATCAAAAGCACGTGTCAGATCGAAATATAGACCAGCAACAAAAAAGCCTCTATCCAATCTTTCATAAATGAAATTCGCGAATGATACTGCTGCTGTTTGAGTGGATCTTTCCTCTCTAAAACCGTGCTGACAGTCGGTTTCAATTTTGAACTTTGTCAAGAAAGAAATCATCCGATTGAGTACAATTTTCTCAAAAACTTTGGGAGATGTAAACAAACATTTATATGACCACAGGCTTGCTTTGCCCACAAGCTCTGACCCCAAGGAGTTGATGCGTTGAATATAATTCATGTTAGACTAATTTCTGAACTGAAGTCATATATTTTTTTATATATTTCATTTGGAATATATCTATTTGGTGTTACTGACTATAATCAAACTGTACTCATGTCGTACAATTTATTTAGAAATTCCTTCAGTGTGTCAGTTCCATAGATTCAGGTGGATTATTTCAACATTGAATTTTCAATTTAAACTATCAATACACATTGTCACATTAGAAAAATGTGTGAATAATATGTGTATGAAAAAATTGAACGATACCCCTGGGTAAATTCACCTCACGTTTATGCAACCGGGCTAAGTACTGCAAATTGAAAAGTTGTCTGATTAGTTACATGCTACATTCAATTTGTCTGATATCATTTTTTTCCACATCTGGGGAACGTATTCAATCATTGAAGACGAATTTCAGACAGATTGCTATGAGTCACTCATTTGTTGACATTTTCGAAATGCTATAAAAATGTAAGGCGACATGTTTTTGTCTGAAAATTGATCTTTTCACATCAATTGACACGACTTAACCTATAAAAATCATTTTCAGACGGGCTGCTGTAATTTGTTTTTTTTTTTCATTTTCATTTTTTTTTATTGGTCTCCTGGGTACGCGCTACAATCTTTGTGTCTGAAAATTGTGTTATTGGTATCTCAGGGCTATTATCTAACTACATTCCGGAAATCAGACGGGCTGCTATGAGTCACTTATGTCATTTTTTTGACATTTTTGAAAATGCGCTCAGATCATACGATACGCGCAAAATGTCTGAAAATCTCATTTCTGGGTACAGGGTCATATAATCTATCCATTCCGTGCGGTTTTAGCCGAGCCGCTATGAGGCAAAAATCTTGGTCGCCATCTCTCGTACTATAACGAATCCAACTCACAGACTGAGAGGTCAGAGGAAGTACACAACCAAAATTCAATGAAATTAAAACTAGAACAGCTTCATTTGATTTGAGCTAGTAAAAAATTTCTTCACTTCTAATTTATTCTTACGGAAACTAAGTTTTTTTTGTATTTAGGGGTAGCATGTGGAAAGTTTAGGGCCAAAATAAAATAAAGATCTCTGAGACACATTTTCATCAAAAATCTTGTTGTCTTAGATTGAAATACATCCAAATTAGACTGCGATAAGCATAAATGGTCCTGAATTTGAAGATATTAGCCTCTTTGTATAGGGTATCGGTCGAAAATAACCTGTTCTTTTTGTAGAGAGTGGTCCCAATTGGACAATTTTGATAGGAAACACCAATTTCTAGAGGAGTTAGACAAAAATTTACCTGCATGCTACGAAATCAATTTTTGAGAAAATGAATGCCAAAAACTGCACATTGATATCTCGACTTGTTCGAAGGATCCAAGGCGTTTTTCAATTTTGTGCATTTCTGACCCAACCCCGTAACTTGTTTATTTTTGAATATTTCTTGTTTCTGTGATAACATTCTTCATGCACAGAAATCCAATGGCGTTCCTAGTTTTTTATTATAAAATATGGTGCTCAATTCGAACACATGTTGTAAATAGTTAAAATATTGTTGTTCTCGTTATTCTATTTCTTGATCGAATTCATGGGTTATGCATTACAAAATCGGCACTAAATATTCTTCAAACAGCTGTTATGTGGAACTATTTTGTTTCATATTCAGGCATGGCAACCCAGATTTTGGAAATACATCTAAAATAATTCGAAAACAGCCACAAAATGAATGTTTTCAAAGAGATGTAGGGACTATTATATATATTTGAAAAGAGAATTTCATTTCAAACACGAATATGTGAAAAAATATAGGGTGGTCCATGAGAAAAAATACAAGTTCATGTTATAGCTTCAAAACCATATTTTTCAATAAAAAACTAGGAACACCATTGAATTCCTTTCAAAAAAAGTCTCAAGAATGTTTTCACAGAAGCAAGAAAAATTCAAAAATAAACAAGTTACGGGATTGGGTCAAAAACGCACAAAATTGAAAAACACCTTGTATCTTTCGAACAAGTCAAGATATCAATGTGCGGTTTTCGGCATTCATTTTCTCACAAAAATCAATTTCGTAGCATGTAGGCTAGTTTTTCTCTAACTCCTCTAAAAATGGGTGTTTCCTATCAAAAGTGTCCCATTTGGACCACTCTGCCCATAATTTTTTTTGACGTGTTTATTAACATTTGATTGTTGACGATGGGGTGTACCTATATGACATGATTAATTCCAGTTTGATACAAACTTTGCAAAAACTGATTACCACCAACTGATACAATCGCAAATGGAATTCCGTGGGATCAAATATACAGGGTGTTTCAGAATAAGGAACCGTGAATTCGGGAACTCAATTCTCAGATGATTTTATGACATAAAGTTCCTATGGACTATAGGTCCCTAACGCACTGTCTCTGAGATGCGGGGTGTTGAAAAAAAAAAAGTTGGTTTTATGAAATTATTTTCTACCCCGTTTAACCGTTTAAATGCGTAGGTACTCATTTTCATAATAAGTTTCCGTGAATTCGGGGTTTTAAGCTGCAGTTGATTTTATGATATAAAGTTCCTATGGACTATGGCTCTCTGACGCATTGTTTCTGAGATACGGGGTGTTGAAATTATTTTCGGCACCAATTTTTTTTTAATTTCAACACCCTGTATCTCAGAAACAGTGCGTCAGGTACCTATAGTCCATAGGAACTTCATATCATAAAATCATCTGAGGATTAAGATCCCGAATTTACGGTCCCTTATTCTGAAACATCCATTATATTTTAATTTTAATTCATTTACAACATCATCGGCAGTCGTACTGTTGTTCAGAAATTGTATTTCAAAAAAATTCGATGATAATACACTACGATTAAAAACATAATTCCGTTTATTTCAAAAATATCAATGCCCATGTTTTTTATTTGAGTTCCTTATTTCAGATATACACGACATTTATTTATCAATAATTCAATTTCTACGTTTTTTGACCTTTGCTAATTTCTAAGTGTCCAACGTGGATTGTTTCAAGTATTAATTTCAGAAAGGCGAAAAATGAATGGGATTATGCAAGGTTTTAGGATAGGACAATGGTTTTCCCTGTATGGTACTAGGTACTAGGATATAAACCATGGCTCGTGTAGACAGGGCCGCATTCCCGAAATAGGTATGTCACCTATAGGGGTCATAGATGAGTACCTACCCATTACCTATAATTTACCTTTCACCAAATAACTGATCCAAAATAGAATAGGATTCATATTTGAAAGAACGAGATGATATTATCCATTCATGTGGGAAATATTGCTGGGAATGTGATTATTTTTAGAAAATGTTCATATTATTTTACAAATACGCGATATTAATATTTTTCAATTTACCATTTTTTTGACTAATATTATCGGATTAATATAGAATAACTTGAAACGACGCGTTTTAGTCAACATTCTTTTTCTTAAAAAAAACTGGTTTTCAATCGAAAACGAATTTCGATTTATGGTATAGGAACAAAGTGTTTCGTTTGATAGGATGAGAATTTATATTTTGAATGTGAGACCCTGTATGAAAATATGAAAGGTACTAAGTTTACAACATAGAATGGAATTCGTCAGTAGATTTTTGTGTTTCTGACACATGCCCTTGACTCCAGAACCTTCTGGAAATTGAAATGAGCTATAATAATTGTGGTTATTGTCAATACTTCTGAAAACAGAGACCGATTTTATCTCCGAAACTTTAACACAGAGTCATTATTTATCAGTTTCATTTTACAGTTTTCATTAACGAAAATTCTTCGTAGTAAACATATAAATATAACAATATCTTGAAAAGTAGTTGGTTGATTTAGAAAATGATTAATGATTCTTCAGAAAAAGGACCAAGAAAGTATTTAAAGGATACTGTTAGCCTGAAAATTTTTATTTATTGAATAAGTACCATTTCAGGCATTTTACGCTCAATCCTCATATTTTAGACTCCTTTATTTTCTTCAACCCACCTTGGAACCGATAGATTATGATCTTCGCCTGATCTTATGGTATCAAAGAACTGCCAGATTCGCGAAGTTATATTCCAGCTTTATTTATTTTCTCAATTTTTAGTCAATACCACCCACGCCCTCAGATGTAGACATTGTAGAAACGAGAAAAGCACTAGTAATCGACAGAGACTCCGATGAAACATGGGACATGCTGGGAATATACATTTACTTAACGATTCCATGTGGAAAGTACGAGGGTAATTCAGACAAGGAAACCTCACAGGGAACAAAGTCTTGTTTAGTTCTAGAACTTTTTCTTATCGCTTCACATTCTTGGTGAACCGTTCTCGGCGTGTTGGGAATATAAAATTACTCACGAAGGATGAATTTTAATTTCTGTCTGTTGTACGAGAATTTCTTAATAATTAACATCATAACCATTCCTAACTATCGTCTCCACAAGTTTCAAGGGTTTGCCAAAATAAAAAATTCCTGCGATATCTGCGAAAAATCATATGAGACATGTTTTTTTTATTATGTATTGAGCAAACATGATGTGTATAATAAACATGTAGAAGGAATTAAATTATTAACACTTCTTTACAATACTTAATTTAAGTCTATTGGCCAAGTTCTCTGCAATCTTCTGATTTCAAATGGATTTCTTGTCAGCTGGTCTATAGGTTGTTCTGGTGGCCATGCAGCTTCTGTTGGTATTTTCTAATTTCGTCTGCGATGAAAGGTATTCCCAGATCATTGTTTGTGGATGGTGAAATTAGAGACGTACCAGGGTGCGTCTGCTAGGGATCGCAGAATTTTGGATTGAACCCTCTCTAGAATTTGTATGTTTGATGGTTTTGCACGTCCCCAAAATTGAATTCCGTAGGTCCATATCGGTTTTATGATTGCCTTGTATATTCGAGTCTTGTTTCGAAGGGATAGTTTAGATTTCCTACCTAGGAGCCATACATATTGCGAATCTTCAAATTGATTTGTTTTTTTTTTGCTTGGATGTGTGGTTTTCATGTGAGACGTTGGTCCAAGTGTATGCCGAGGAACTTTGTCTCGGTGCTGACTGGTATTTAATTTTGGTTTATGTTGACGGGAGGGCAGAGGCTTCTTTTGTTCGTGAACGTTACTTGGACTGTTTTTGTTTCGTTAATTTTCAGTCGCCATTTTCGATACCACTGTCCTAGATCATTTAGGTGCTGCTGAAGATATTCGGTAACTGTGAAAGCATTCTCGTGAGATGCAAGTGTTGCTACGTCATTTTCGAAGGAAGCCATCGTGATTTTATGATGTGTTGATAGGTCAGATGTGTAGAGAAGGTATAAAAGTGGACCAAAAATACTCCCTTGCGGTACCCCCGAACTTATTCCGAAAGTATGCGATTTCGCTTTTCTATATTCCACTGCAAAGTGTCGGTTAGTCAGAAAAGAATGATCTCAGAATCAGATAGTACGATTGAGGAAGGAGTTTTTTTTAATTTGCATAGTAGACCCTGGAGCCATACCTTGTCGAACGTCTGGGACGAGTCTAGAAATACAGCTGAACAAAATTTGTTTTCCTCAAGACTTGTTGAAATTGTGTAGACTATGCGATGAATCTGCTGTGTCGTTGAATGATTTTCCCTGAATTCCAATTGATGATCAGGTAATAGTTCGAGCAAATTTATGTCGCTCTTCAGCCGTTTCAGGAGTAGCTTTTCGAAGAGTTTTCCAATGACAGGTAGCAGACTTATAGGCCTATAGGATCTCACATCATTTTCAGGCTCATTTGGTTTATGGATCATTATTATTTCAGCTTGTTTCCATATGGTTCGGAAATAAGATAAGCTCATCATTCTGTTGAATATTTTGTTCAAGAGGAATATCGCCTCTTTAGGTAGTTTTTTGAGTATTTTCGACGTGATAAGTTCATTGCCTGGTGCTTTTTTATTTCCTGTCATAATTCCTTTGGTTTCAGTGGTTTTATTGGAGGATACATTTGACAATTCTATTTTGGTGTCATCATTTCCTGGATGTGGGTCATATGGGGTAAATTCTTCAGCCAGATGAGTAGCGAAAGTGTTTGCTTTCTCTTGGTCTGAATTCGCCCATTCTCTGTCCGGTGTTTTAATGGCTGGCTTTTTTGTTGTTGGTCTCTTAAACCTCTTAGTAACTTTCCATATGTCGTGATCTTTGTTATCGTTTATGTTTTGTATGTAGTTCTCTAATTGTGAGTTCAGGTATTCCCTAAGTGTTCTTGTTAGTTTTCTAGTCAGTTGATTGCATGTAGTTTTATCTGTGGGATTACGTGTTCTTTGCCATCTGCCTCTTGCCCGCCTTCTTTCTGTCAATAATTCCTTGATTTGCAGAGGCACCTTAGTTCCAGAATTTTTGTTTCTGACTGTGAAAAGTGTGTATTCCTTAGCTGCGTTTTGAATAACTTTTGTCACGTAGTCAGCTGCATCGTCCAAATCTTCAAGTTGTTGCTGATCAATGCTCAATGAGATGTTTCTGGACAGTATTTCTTGGAACATTAGCCAGTCAGTTTTGTTCATCACAAGTGCTGGTCTATCCTCATTCAATTTTGCGGTTGTACTTATCGTTATTAAAATGGGCGTGTGGTCTGATGATAGATCTGGAGTTGATTTTATTTGGATATAGTTGTTACTTATGCGATTCGCAACAAAAAAAGTCTAGAATATCTGGAATCTTATTTGGGTCAGTTGGCCAGTATGTTGGTGTTCCGAGAGAGATTACTTCATAGTTTTCATCAGAAATGACCTTCATGAAATTGCGTCCTTTGGGATTGATTAGTTTTGATCCCCAGTCGGTGTGTTTTGCATTCCAGTCTCCCCAAACTATGAATCGCTCTTTGAAGATTTGAAACTTGTACTTGGTGTCCGGTATGGTGTGTCGAGGAGGGGAATAGATGGCTGATATGTCGAAGCCCCATGTTTCTGTGAACACTCCAATGTTGGTTGCTTGAATCTATTCACTTACGTAGTTATTTATGGTATGGTGTTTTAGGCTTTTTCGAATAAGTATTGCTGATCCTCCATGTTCAGTAGAGGATGTTTTATACATATTGTGGGAACTGAAATATCGTCTTTTCTGTGAAGTGGGTTTCTGATATGAGCATTATGTCAATTTTGGACAATTCCATGTATGTCAATAGTTCGTTTTTGAAGTCCATTAGCATTCCATGAAGCTACCCTGATGAATTTGGCCATTTTTGGGTTCACTGTAATTTATTCATGACAGTGGTTAATAGATTAAGTATAATCTGATTCTGGCTCATCATCTGAGATATCATTGATTTGAGGTCTGTTAGAGAACTCACCATCAGTGTTTCCAAGGAGTTCGATTTGGAGTTTTGGGTGAAGTACTGATTGTTGTCTTTTTGCTCCGATTGTAGTACTTGGGAGTATGATCTTCTAGTTTGCTCACATGTACTTTGGACGTTTGGATGATCCATTGTGTAACTCGGTTCTTGCTTTTCCTGAGACCTATTATGTTGTGTGGTCTTTGTTTGACGATTTTGGTTAGCAGATCTTGAGAGGAGCTTGTACACTTGACAACCTTTATAGTTTGATGGATGACTACCTTCACATAGTGTACACTTAGCAGGAGTTGTCTTGGGCTTGGTACATGTTTTGGAGTCATGCTGGTTTCCACATTTGACACACATGAACGGTCGGTTGCAGTAGATTTTAGAATGTCCGTATTCTTGGCATCTGGTACATTGTATGATATCGCGTTTCCTTCTTGGTAGTTCTATTTTAATTTTTTTGTTGGATATATATTCCAGTTTGTATAATGTCTTTGTTGTTTTCTTGAGGCTCTAAGTCGATGTAGAATAGGGGAAGTGGAAGCTTCGATAAACGATCTATAATGTTAATGATGTTTTCAACTTTGTGTCCTGGTTTTTCTATCTCCTCTTTTATCTCTTCAATTGAAACGCTTGGATGAAGATGTCGGATCACAACTCTATAGGCCCTGTTAACCAAATAAGGGGCTCGCTCGATGTTTATTGGACCGGAACCCGCGCTTCCTATCTGTCATACATATATCAAAAACCTCTTCAAGAGATGGATTGATAAAAAATTCTACTCTGAGTGGAACACGAGAACGGACAACTTGATAGTGATAATGCATGTTTTATGGAGATATTTTATAAAATGGACGGTGGCGCCTCTATTGGCTGAGCTTTCCTAGTCGCTTTAAACGCCGACTTTAAATATGACACACTTCTAATCGTCCGATTGATTTGAAATTTTGCAGGTGTACCTAATTCTGGTGACAATGCATCATGAAATATTTTTTATAGAAAAAAACAAAATGGCGGCTCCAAAATGGCGGATTAGTTTTGAAATTATGATCCGATTCCATTCGAAATTAGTATCTGGGGGTTATTGGGTTCGAAAACGATGATTCTTCTGTCAAAATTGGTAAATTCAAGATGGCGGCCGAGTTTTGTAATTATGATCCTATTAGATTCAAAATTGTTATATGGGGGTTTTCTGGGTCGGAAATTACGATTCTTCAAAATGGCGGCTTCAAAATGGCGGATGAGTGTTTTTATAAAAGCTTGTTTTCAAGATTTTTTTTTTAATTAGGCTTGTTTTCCAGGTCATGACACATCAAACGCAGAATTCAAATGAATTCTTCCTTGCCATGCGTGTCCCCCATTGATACAAAGTTTCGCTGTTCTTTTCACATGATGTCAGAGTTACACTTCTTTCTAATTTCACTGTTCGAAATTCTGTCTCTTAAGCTTACAACCACCATAATTCTCTCCATGATTCTTTGAGTTACTCTCAGTTGCTCTGCCACTTTTATCGTTATTGCCATAGTTCTTAGGCCATAAGTCGGCACTGGCAATACACATCAGCTGTCGTACGATTTGCGTTTCAGATGTAGAGAAACATTTTTGTCTCTGAATATGAATTGAAGAATAGTTTCTTCTCTGTATTATATTAAATGTGACATATTTGTCGTTTCAATAATGTACTTTCTACAGAGTGTAACAGCCAAATGGAATAAATTCGATAACGAATAAATGAGGACGTGTAGGGAAAAACGCTCGGACACGTAATTTTAAATGCGCATATTTTTCGATGGCCAATACCAACTTTCTTGTTTCAAATGTCTTATTATTTATTATCTTATTTCAACTATTATTCATTTTTTGGATTCTTCAGAGAATTCTAGACACAATTCATGCACAATGTCCTATTTCGGAAGTATTAAGTGTTTTCAGATTTATTGCAAAAATCAACGTTTTAAATAAAAATAATTTAATTTCACAAATTCGGTACATTACACTTAAAACCTAATAAGTAAAACTGATTTTTTCTCAATTATTAAAAAAAATGTCAATGTAGGAAATGTTCAAAATGCTCGCCGCGAACGTCTTGGCAACATGCTTATCTGGTGTAGAATTGCCTTCTAACAAAACATTTTCTGATTGGATCATATTGTTATCTAACATTGCCGTCATTTGCTCACAAAATTATAAATTAGATCTAGAATTTTCTGATGAATCCAAAAAATCTATATATATATATAAAAGAAAGATGTTGGTTACACCATTTATAACTCGAGATCGGATGGACTGTTTGTTATGAAACTTCATATATGGATTCGTCTACGGTCTGGTTAATATAAAATACAATAAAACTTTGAAAAAATCGATGAAAATTTTACTTATACAGGAAATGCTTTTCCTCCTTTTGAGTAAGGCCACTAGATGTCGCTACAGTTACAGTTACGCTACCGCTTATTCGTTGGTACTTCATTTGATATTCTCCGCGTTAGATGGCGATATAAACAAATAGTTTGTACAGTGACTATATTCCCTCTATAGTCACTGTAATAGTGTGTAATTTGAGTTGCCTACAACTCTGCGCTGTTGGGCAAAACCAAAATTTCTCAGCGTAGGAGTACAGATGTCCAAAATGATAAGATTTCGTTGAGATATGAGAAGAGTTTCGTTCTTACCACTTCAGATGGCGCTATTCACACATTATGACCGATGATTGTTAGTTATTTTTATAGTTTTATTTATTCCAAATAACGTAATAGTGCAGGTATTATATTTGACATTATCACAATCAAATGACGATGAAATTGTTGAGGCTTTCGCGGCCTTTTCGGTCGTCGTGGTTTGAAATGGTCGAAAAAAGAACATATGACATCAATTACCGTGTAATTTACATAGGGCTTATAGTACCATGAAAGGCTATTAACAGATCAAAAAGCGGTTGAATATCACAGTGAATTTTTATCGAAATTTCAAGTAAATCGAATTTTGGCGATCAGTTTCAATCGTGAATTGTCCGTTCTCATTTTTCCTCATAATTTTTGAAACGTTTTTGAATTTCTGTTTGGGTAATAAATATATTTGCGGAAATAACTGAATCCAAAATTGCCATTATTAGTGATTGATATATTATTTTTGTGTATCTGTTCTGTGTGATAGCTCATATCTATGGAAACATTTGACAGTTCAAAAATCAGAGTGGATTTGTGAAATCCACCGTAAGTATCATTAGGGCTGAACAAAGTTCGCCGGGCCAGCTAGTAAATAATATACAGGGGATTGCATTTGAAATAAGAAAGTTGGTATTGGCCACGGTCGCATGGAACACCCTATAAAATTTTATTTTCTTGAAAAATATGCGCATTCAAAATTACAAATCGACGTTTCCCAGCGTTTTTCCCAACTCCCCCTCATTTATTCGTTATCGAATTTATTCCATTTGGCTGTTACACCTGCATATTTATCACCTAATTTATACATTATGCGTTTGTTTCGTAATACTTCACGATGCTTTAAGGTCTTCGTCCCTGAAAAAAAGGGAGTCGGAAACTATTCATTTTTTTCTGATTGATGAAGGGAAGTATGTGTGTATATAGATAAAAATAATAAAAAAAATATTTTATGAGTATTGAATGAATTAAAAGGATATTCCCTATCATTTTTGGTTATTTTGTAACATTTTCACCATCAAAACGAACAGATATTTTTGTGTTTTTTCATTGCAGTAGGTATTGAAGTCTGTCATTTAGTCAAACGTCTATCTCATTTATCTTTCAGAATTTACCGTTTGTTTGTAAATAATATTAAAACACTGTGTTGTTTTCGCGAAATAAATTTCCTTGAATTTTTCTATTCGAAATGATGAATATCCATTTTTATTAACGACATTTTACTAAGGTTTGTTTTGGCCGTCGATTAGTGATTGTTTCTTGCAATTGTGGATTCTAACATTAAGAGATCTAGTTCAGGGTAGGATTTCTTGTTATATTTCCTGCGCGGTGGCCTACATTTGTTCTATCAAGATGAATAATCCAATAAATGAAAATTAATGCACTGCACTGCCATCTGGCGGTATACGTTTCTTATTTCGAAGGCTGAAGACTCTTAAGACTTAACTGGTGCAAGCAACTTGTATTGCACTAGCACCAATAAACCCTCTCTCAGTTTACCGAAGGCTGCCCAGTGCCCACGTTGAGCCTTTTCTTCTCCCAATTTCCAATATTTGATTTTTTTATTTTTATACTATGCCCCGAATATATACATTGTTCTACCTTCTCTATGTTAGTGTTATTTTTAATAATATTTTTCTGACTGTTGCTCAATATTTTTGTTTTGTTAAAATTCATCTTCAATCCTATTTCACCTAGATCTTGTAGCATCGACTTCAAATCATATAATATGTCTGTGGTAATCTAGTCGAGCGTTCAGTTCGGTGATTCTAATGGAAAAATCTTGAAAGATTGCAAATTGTGTAGCTGTGTTCAATCGATTTCATTACAAATGAATGAGTTTGACAAGCTCTTAGCTCTTATACGATCTTATTTCTGCCTGAAGATGCTGCTAATCAGTGGCGACACGTAGCAGTTCAATAAAAATAGTGAAATAGAGTTATTTTCTTACTGGCAACAACCCAAGAATAATTTGATTTAAGGAGCTAGTTCCACATTTTCCAAGGCCAGAGTGAACAGTTTAGGTGAGATAGTATCACCCTGTCTAACACCTTTACCGAGATTAATATTTTCCGTCGTTAGGTCTTGTCTATTTTTACGTGAGATGTTGATTCATCATATATATTTCTAAGCGCAGTTTACCTCGAGTCAATTCTGGCATCGTCCAGAGCTGTCAAGAAAAAGTCCACATCTCGATATTGTGTTCATTTTTGATATACATATATGGGGTTTGTGATGATGGATTTATGAATTTTCCCGTAAAATCATTGAATTTCTGTAGCAATTTTCGGCCCTTCTGAAAGTGCAATTCCCTGCTCACTATTTACTTTCATGATACTTTGTCGGCCAATGGATATTCTCGACTCCAGCACCTTCATACTCTTATTGTTCTCTATGATTTTCAATATCTTTTCTGTTCTGTTCGCTCCTTAATCTTTCCTTATGTTTTTCTGAACTGATTCAATGTTTCGTACTCAGGCTGATCTCTTCAGATTTTACTCGTATTTTGCTCCAGTTTAGCTCCTTTTGGTTTCCCCACTTTGGTACATATTTTGTTTGTTACAACTTGCATGTCCTCAGTTATTTTTTCAGCTAATTCGTCTCTGTTTAAATCTTCCAGTGAACCTGATATAAGCTTCCTTTTCAATTCTACTTGTCCTCATTTTGTGCAAGCACTCCTGACGTTGGCGATGTAGGTATTCGACCAATAGTTTTTTTTATCTTAGTGTTTATATATATCCTGACACGAACCAATCTGTGGTCACTGCCAGTATTAAATCTGTCAAGTAGAGATACGTCTTTGCATTGTGATCTGTCACTTGAGAGGATGAAGTCTATTTCGTTTTCAACCTGCCCATTTGGACTCAGCATGTCCACTTTCTTTGTTTTTGTTTTTTATAAAAAGTATTTGAACATAAAAATTGTTCGGCATTCATAAAATTAAAAAATGTTAAACCTCTACTGTTTTCACTTCCGAGCCCGAAATTTCCTATGTATTCGGCGTCGTCTGTTTGTCTTTCCCCAAATCTGGGCATTCCTCAATGCTTTTCTCCTATGACGACGACATAGTTCGGGTTTTTCCAGGTTTCTTGAATGTGTTATATCCATCCACATAGAGTTTCTCCTCCAGTTCTTCGTCTGGAAGTGCATAACAATGTATTACCTGGAGGTTATAACGTTTATCTACTCACATAGAATAATATATCCATTATTCAACTGATTTTGATCTGTAATAGTCCAATAGTGTGAAGTAATAATAACTCACGCCTATGACTCACTATAATGGAAAAAAGGAAAAATGTAGCTTACGGAATGAATAAAAAAGTCGGGTCAATGGGGAACTCTATTTCAGAAATCAAGGTAACGTTCTCGCCATCCATTTCTACATTTTCTTAGGTCTGAATATGCAAAAATTGCATTCGGAAAACGTGAATTTTTGACGTTTTCTACGGGGTTCGATATCAATTCGATTTTCGACCACAGAAATCGATTTTGACAACTATTGTCAATTTTGAAAATGCAGATTTATTCGAAGATAAAGTATAGTGTTCAATTCGCGGTAATGGTCATAACACACGCAGATAAATTTTGTAGCACGATCCGTCAGGCGAGTTATGACTTACATACCCCCTCATTGAACAATGTACTATTATTCAACTTCAAGACTAGGCATATCACTCTTTTAGACATTGCAGAATTTTTAACTATTGGGAGTTTTATTCGAATGGGACATCTTAGGACTCTGCGGGACGACAATGAAAGAACAAAAAGCTGCCAACATGCAATCCGGTCACCTGTTAAACCAAAACAATAAAGAGTCTTCACTGGGAGGTTCTGCCATCCTGATAAATTAAAACATCAAACATGCAGTAACAAAAATGCATTCAATCTCAAACCGAGTCATGTAGACAGGGGTCCTGCAATGGTGCGTTAGGCTTTCATAGCTGCCAAACCAGACGTTTTAGAAATTTAGTTGAAAAGCATTTCCTTTGTAATTTCAATTCTGCATCTCAGGAAATTATTTTCTAATATACCCAAATAAAATAATTGAACAAATGAGTTATTTTTTTAATGGAACCCGCCATACCTTTTCGCATATTTTGAATGGTCTTCAATACCTCTATCATGACGCGAAAAATTAGGGATATTTTCCCAACGGTACGGATCTTATTCAGAAAAAAACTGCAAAATTTCTCCGAGAAAGTAGTTCGGTGAAAGCCCTCTACCGATTTCCAGAAGCGATAGAAACATGAATTTGATCAGAATTTCTTTTAACTTAAGAATTTGCCTAGTCATCGTTCCTAAATGACCAACCTTTCTTATACAGGTTGTCCGTTATCAATGTCCAAATATGAAGAATTTCAAATTGCTTTTTTCTCGATTTTTTCAAATGTAACACTCTGTATTTTTTCCATGATGATGTATGTACACAGTTTAAAACCTTACATTTTTTCAGAAGTAACCTAGGATTATGTTAACTCCTATGCCCAGCAGACACGAAAAATTACATTTCTACCAAAAATTCCAGAAATAATGAACAAAATAACTAACGGATATTTTAAATGAGTCACACAATGAAACCAAACTGAATGACCAATTTTTGAAAAACTTTAAAACCCTTCCAAAATCATAATCCTTGAAGTTCAAAATGAAAATGATAATGTTTGTCCGAATAGGTAACACATACATACAGAGTGTAACAGCCAAATGGAATAAATTCGATAACGAATAAATGAGGGGGTGTTAGGAAAAACGCTCGGACACATCGATTCGTAATTTTAAATGCGCATATTTTTCAAGAAAATAAAATTACCTATATAGGACCGTGGCCAATACCAACTTTCTTATTTCAAATGCAACCCCCTGTATATTATTTATTTTTTGGATTCTTCAGAAAATTCTAGACATAATTCATGTACAATTAAGTGTTTTCAGATTTTTTACAAAAATTAACATTTTAAATGAAAATTATTTTGTTTCACAAATTCGATACATTAGACTCAATACTTATATCCCTTTAACCTCTTGATATGAAGAAAGTAAGCAAAAACCATTACTACTCAGATCAGTCACGCCTGAAATGTTGAGTGACATTAGAGGACAATTATTCTACACCAGATTAGCATGTTGCCAAGAAGTTCGCGGCGAGCATTTCGAACATTTCCTACATTGACATTAATGTTTTTTTTTTCAATAACTAAGAAATAATCAGTATTACTTATAAGGTTTTAAGTGTAATGTACCGAATTTGAGAAGTAAAATAATTTTTATTCAAAACGTTGATTTTTGCAATAAATCTGAAAACACTCAATACTTCCGAAATAGTTAAAGATAGGTATAGGACATTGTGCATGAATTGTGTCTAGAATTCTCTGAAGAATCCAGAAAATAAATAATATACAGGAGGTTGCATCTGAAATAAGAAAGTTAGTATTGGCCACGGTTAGACGAAGATCTGAAAACAGAACAAATAGAAGTAAAAAAAAGGGTAAGACAAGGTGATACCATCTAACCCAAACTATTCACGCTGGCGTTAGAGGACGTGATCGAGGGTCTGAACTGGGAAGGAAAGACTATTAGAATTGATGGCGAATATCTCCACCACCTGAGTTTTGCGGACGACGTGGTTCTCATAAGCGAAGACCCATTAAAAGTGAAGGCTATGATCAAACAACTACACCAGGCCTCTCAAACAATAGGACTCGGGATTAACATCACAAAAACAAAAATCCTCAGCACACAAAACATTCACGTCTTGGACGACGGAAAAGAGATCGAGAACGTGGACGAATATATACAGTATGGTACAAATGAAAGGAATAAATTCGTTATTTCGCAAACCGGCGACTTTAAGGGAAAATCCTGAAACCTGTCGATTTTTATTTTAAAACGGGCTATTCGTAAGGATACCTTTTTATTCTTGACGTTATATATATGAGCGTGATGAAGTCATCGCTAAAATTTTTAAATGGAAATGTGGGTGTTATGATACATTATTTGAAAGGTCTTTCAAATACCTATTCCGCCATACCAATATGTACAGTAATTGATTTGCTTATTGTCACAAATATTATTGATGAAATTTCAATAGGTTTCTCAATAAAATGTAGATATTAAGTATTGGTAGGTATAGGTAAACAATTAAAGCACTTAATTTAGGTTTCGTTATATTTAATGAGTAAAACATATCAAATATTCATTGTAATAATAAAATTTTATTAATTTTTTGAACAAACACAAAAATCAATTACTGCAAATTAGTGATATGACTGAATAGGTATCTAAAAGACCTTTCAAATAATGTATTACAACACCCACATTTCCATTTGAAAATTTCAGCGATGACGCCATCACGCTCACATAGATGACATCAAACATGAAAAGGTATCCTTACGAATAACCGATTTTGAATAAAAATCGATGGGTTTCAGGATTTTTCCTTAAAGTCACCGGTTTACGAAACAACGAATTTATTCCATTCATTTGCACCATACTGTATACCTTCCTAGGCCACAAACTCAAAATTGGTGAAGAAAATCAAGAAGCAGAAATACCGCGAAGAATAGGCCAAAATTGGGCTGCATTCAAAAAACTAGGATTTATCCTGGACGACAGGGATATTCCTACAAACCCAAAAAGGAGAGTGCACGATAGCTGCATAAACATTTACGGGTTTGAAACAATAAAGGTGCAGACACATTGTTGTCACGTCACGTGAGCTCATGCGATGGAATGGGAAGAAGATATGGATAATATAGCTGCTTTTACAGTTGCTGGTGATTCTCATAGAAGGGATTCGATTTACCAAACGAATCAACCTCGGAATCAACGAACAGAGGAAGTTAGGGAATTCCATCAATTAATTCAAGAATTATTGAATGAGCACCCAGATCGGTTTCAAATGTATGTCAAATGTATGTCAGAATGACATTTCACAAAATATCAGACGTGATGTCACGTGCATTCAGAAAATGTAAATTTGCGGAATATAGATCTTGCGTGCTTTCAGTGCTATAATGTGACAGCGGATACAATGTCGCAAAAATTTTTACTACATTTTGGTTCCGTAGTAGTACAATCAGCCAGTTTAGTTCTGATGATTTGGCTTCACTATTTATTATTAAAAGCCAGTTTAGTTCTGATGATTTGGCTTCACTATTTATTATTAAAAGGTCTCTCTTCCTATGGTCTAAGTTCCATGCATTGTCGTGATTACACATTTTGGGAAGATGACGTGACGTGATAACAATGTGTCTGCACCTTGAGCCTCACAAAAGACAACTTACGTCGCCTGCAATGCACGCAGCGAGCTATGGAGAGACTAATGTTTGAGATAACCGAGCGAATAGCCAGACTGAAGTGACAGTGGGCAGGGCTTGTGGCTAGAATGGATGGCAACAGATGGACATCTAGAGTGTTGAATTGGCGACCCTGGAAAAATAAACGCAAATTGGGTAGGCCAATGAAGAGATGGGCCGACGATATAAGAGCTGCAGCGGGATTAACTGGACACGAAAAGCGCAGTATAGGGATGTCTGGAATGAACTTGAAGAGACCTATCTCCAGCAGTGGAGAAAATACTGTTTATGAATAAGATGAAGGTGTTTTATTTTTTTGTTGACCATAAAAGCCACTCGTCCTTGACTGTGGCCGTTATCTGAATTGCTCTGGTATAAGATATGTCCTGATTTTAAGCTGTTCTTTTGGTCCCCTCGAAGAATCGTTTTGCAAGGGCCTAAAATGTCTACTTGACCTCTTTGAGTTCTTGTTTTAATTCTTCCGAATGGTCATATTATGTTATCATGGTTCTAATATTGTACGTTGCGGTTCATATTCCATGAGTGTGAGCCTGTTTCATGGTCTGTACGTTTGAACTTAACTTGGTCGATCTTCTGTCTCCCCCAGAATCCGTGAAGCTATCCGTATTGGAGTGGGATCCTGAATTAAGAACTCTACCCACCTGGGGTATATTTTCTATTCTCGAGATATGCATGGTTTTACTGAAGGAAAATGGTAATTCAAACGCCACGCTTACCGAGCGGGTTGGCGAGTGGTTTTTGAGGAATGTTGGAAAGTGAATACATAAGAGGTTTGGATAGGGATTGGGGTTTAAAAAATGGACAATTGGCATATCGGTTAGGGTGTTAGGGCAAAGTCGCCATCGTTCGAAGTAGTCGATTAGTGCTATTAAAATTTCGTTTAATGCCCTCTCTCCTATTGTCTTAGTTATATCTCGAAATGCACTGGCCAAGTCGTCGTTATAGCCATCCTTTTCTAATATTGGTTCAGAAAAGACAGATGTAGATGTTGAACAACAGTGGATTAAGTACTGAGCCCTAAGAGCGGCCGTTGTTCAGCTTTTATGACACCGCTCATGGTGCCATTAATACATACCTGGAATAATATGTGGCTGTTTATTAGCTGGCATGTTTCAAAACAATGTATGATCCTCATCAGCTTGTAGAGAGGACCTTCTCTCCACACAGTGTAGTATGTGGTCGTAAGGTCAATAAACGTGACAGCTGTTTTTTCGTGCTTTTCCAAACCAGCCTCAATGAAAGTTGTTAAGGGCACTTCCTGAAACCTGCCTGTTCAACTGGGACATCGGCGTCAATTGTTGCATATACAAGGTGCTAAACAAGGTGTTCTACAAGCTCTCTGACAATTTTTTTTCGTTCAGGAGTTACAAGCATTTGACATTTTCATGTTTTGATTAAATAGGCCGACAGGTTGACATAATAATTGACGTTATTTCGATTATTCATTTGACACTTGATGTACGTTTTGAATAATAATGTATTCTTTTACGAATCAGGAATATGATGTGATGTCAGTACATGTTATAAATGATTGTTTAAATACAGACTTGTATGAAATTTTTTGGCGCACAACCTTTTTGACCATTGATGTCTTAGAGATCAACATTGTTAGAAATAAAAGGTATCAGCACGATGGTGCACCACCACATAAGTTGTCAGATGGCTGAATGAACATTTACCGAATGAATGGATAGTTTGAGAAGGAACAATACAATGGCCATCTCGTTCGCCTGATTTAAATCCCTTAGATTCTTATTTATGGGGACATATGAAGAAGCTTGCTCATCATGTTGAAATCCAATCTCATCAACAATTACTTGATAAAGGTAATTCAGGATGCAGCAAAACAACTACGAAACGACCCAAATCTGATTCGACGAGTAACGGCATCTTTAGTTCGTCGATGTGAAGCTTGCATTCAAGCAGAAGGTGGACATGTTGAGCAGTTCTCATAGTCTCACAATTTCCATCATGATTTGAACATACAAATATAATTTTTCTACTGCTTGTTTCTTCTGAATAAAAACGAGTGGGAGCTATGTTCATAGGAAAAAAATTCAGAATAAGCACACCATCTGTCATAGAGCCTATAGAACACCCTGTATATGAGCCGTTCTAGGAGTTTATACCATCAGCTAAGAAGGGCGATCGGTCGGTAGCTCTCAGGTAATTCGCTAGCTTTCCCAGGCTTCCGGATTGCAATGATATTTGCCGCTACGTACCAGAAATTCGGGGTTCATTCCGTCAAAACCAGCTGCCTCCCCTAGTTTGGTCTGACTGAGTGCTTCGTTGACTTCATCTAACCTACTCTGAAGTTGGTGGGGTATTTGATTTGAGTTGTTTTACAGCTTTTTTTGTAGTCACTTTGTGAGTCCTGAGAGATGGAGCGCGAAAAACCTGAACCATTTCTACTGGCTATCTTGTTCGGGTATTGACTCGAACAAGTTGTTCGAGCGATGCCCTCCGCCGGCTCTAACCTGTTTACGCAGTGGACCCCATGCCCTCCGGCTATAGCGAGAGAAATCCTGACTACAGATTCTTTACATAGCTGTTGCATCTAGCCCATTCTAGGAGTTTTTCAGCATTTTTGTCGTTGTTTTTATATCCCCACAGGCTATGCATGATGGCAGTTGAATTATCCGATGTATAATATCGGTGAGTTTTAATGACATTTGGTGGCCAGTGACCCATAGGGGGTTTTTACTGGATTTATGTTTTGAAGAATATGGCAATGAGCGTATTCTATTCGCTGGTGACTATAATGTCAATCATACTAGTCCATTTCCCTCATTGATTATCCTTTGTTTTATGGACGTGATCCTCTATTTTGATTATTATTATCTTGCGGGCTCCAAACCGTATGAACAGGCGTATTCTACTTCCCTAGGTACACTGCATAAGACTCCAAAGTGAGTTGTTGCGAGATCCGTATGGAAAAAATGAATGTACGTAGAGATCTAGTTTTCGAAGGGACCTCCGGTATGAAGCTTAGACATTTTCCCGCTAGGTGGAACACGGTACATTAATTCAATTAATTGTACTCGACTTATTCTTGCTAGAGAGTTATATAAGTTCTGTGTTTTCAGTTGGTACTCATCGTAGCAATGGGTTAAGTGTCGCTGATGACGGCTAATAAGCCAGAAACCGGTACGTCAATATCCTGCTGCGGTGGTGCCACCCGGTGGTATACTCTGTGAATTAGATCTCTACTAGTCCATTTCCCTCATATAATGTCAATTTTCTTCACGACACAAAGGAAAGAGGTCAATTAGAGGAAGTTTTCCAAGCCTACAACATGAATTATCCCTTCCATGAACCTTCCAGAACAGATAAAAAGTCCTCAACCTGCACTGATAATATTTTTGGTAATGTTAGTGAGGACAAATGCATTTCAGTTACTTTCGATCCGCATCTTTCTGATCATAACTCTCAGGTATTGGGGATCCTTTCTGCCTACTTCCGAGCTAATGAAAATTACTTCAAAATAAAGAGAGACATTAGGAAGAAGAACATCATCCAATTTATTGAGCGAATGAGATGGGAAAATTGGGCAGATCTCTACGCCGAAGGACATTTCGATGTTTTACACAACAGATTCTTTCAAATGTTCAATGCATCATCTCCTGAAGTTAAAACCAAAATCACGAAGCGCAAAAATTACAACGTAACACAAAAAATAAAACAACTGAAAAACAAACTTGAAGCAGCAAAAACTATATTTCAAGTCGAACGGGACCAAACAAGTAAGAAAATCTACGAAGCACTAAAGATTTTACTGAGAGAAGCAATTACTGACTCGGTCAAGATAAGAAATGAAATCAAGATAAATAATGCTGAAAACAAAAATCAAGAGATGTGGAGATTGATCAATAAGGTGACAAGGGGGAAAGGATAGCCCATAAGCAGAGGAAATAAGAGAAGTAACAGTTTAACAGCAGGATATCTGAATGGATTTTTTTCGTTGGCGGGCAAAAGTGCAAACTCGGACCTGGAGGCCTTGATTGGACTACTTCCACAGAGTAAGTCAGATGATTCAGATTCTCTTTTTCTATTTCCGGTAACTGAAGCTGAAATAATGACTGTAACAAATAAGCTGAAAAATAAGAACTCGAGATTTCTTTGGTATGACAACATCCTTACTGAAACGTATTATTCCTTATATAAGTGAACATTTGTGTAAGATAGGTATTTGATGATTGTATTGATCAAGGCATCTTTCCCTCTAAACTCAAAACAGCAATAATAACACCTATTCTCATAAAAGGAGATATGGAGGATTGTTCTAACTACAGGCATATCCATCTTTTCAAGTTTCTCAATGATTTTCGAGTCAATACTTAAAATCCGCTTAGTTGAGTTCTTGGAGGAGAAATCACAACTTCATTGTGGTCAGCATGGCTTCAGACGGTCTAAGTCTACCATAACGGCTATGATAGACGTAATTAAGAGTATCCTAAAGGCACACAACAACTGTGAAGACGTAGAGATGACATGCATTGACTCAAGTAAGGCGTTGAATAGTGTGGATCATGGCCTGCTTCTAAAGGTGAAATCGGTCTTTAAATTCAAGTTTTTTCTTCAGAGCATATTATCTAGACTGTAGAGGGATTCGAGGTATAAACGTTTCCAAAAATTTGTTTCTTTGTCTAAAATCTTCATAGATTTGAAATTAAAAGTATGTCCGGTCTCTACTGAATGCTTGCATAGTTCGGAATGTGCGACATTTAATTTTTCCGTATATTATTCATGTTGGTAGATTCGTTTTCGAAGGAATCTTGATGTTGGACCTATGTAGAGGGTTTGTGTCATATCTATACAATAGTATCCAATTTGTTTATGTAAACGGTTATAGGTCCTCTCCATTCGTCGTAACATCAGCAGTTCCGCAGGGATCACATCTTGGTCCTCTGCTCCTTCTTATATTTCTGAACGACTTAAAACAAATTTTCAAATATTCGCGTACTCTTATATTCAGATGATTCGAAAATGTTAGAGATTGTGTGAGGATGCACATGGATCTGATGGCGTTTCTGGAGTACTGTTGTCGCAATATTTTGGAGTTGAATTTAGATAAGTGTATGTGTATATCGTTCCCGCGAAACAACTCGACTATGGGGTTTCCGTATTGCTTGAGTGATGTGAGTAAGTAGGGTCGATAGTGTCAGAGACTTGGGCGTGATTTTTGACGAGAAGCTTTCCTTTAGTCTTCACTTAGATCACCTCATCGCGTCGTGTAGTAGATCTCTAGGTTTCCTGTGTCGAATGTGTAAAAACTTCGATGATGAGGATATTATGCTTTTGTCCATACTAAGCTAAAATTTGCCAGCATTGTTTGGAAGCCGATGTATAATGTCCATAATTTCTTCAGTTTGCATTAATTTGTGAGTTAATTTGTTGTTATTGTAATTTGTGCTGTAGAATTAGGCATTAGTTCATTGTGAACACCATGCTTTTAAGTCTGAACATTACTTAATGTATCTGTGGATCTTTTATGAGATTTTTTTTCTGTTTGTATCCCTATTTTTGAATAAATAAATAAATAAATGTCATATGAGGTACCAAGTCAGTTTTGGAAATTATTCTTGTAAACAACATTGCTGGCAAAATCAAACTTCTTTTTGTTTTAGCGTGTTTATCACCTAAAATTCAAGAATTAACAGTTTTCCATAGGTTATGCGCCGTAAAAAACGCTTACTCAACCACGCTAAAATAATACTAACCGGTGGCTTGTGAACTGGTTCAGACTGCACAAATGAATACGTCATGTTTCGAAAGAAATGGGGTTTATCTGTTGAATAATAATGAAACATATTTCTATTTACAAACCTATATTGATGAAATGATGCTTCATCGAAAAATAAAGCATAAAGAAAAATCTCTGTCTTGTTGCAAGTGTTGCTGACCCCATTTGCAAAATGTTACTCCTTTCTCAAAATCATCATCTAATAACTAATTTTTGGCGTGGGAGAATGTTAGAATTTCCTTAGTTTTATTCTACTATTGTTGAATTAGGATCATAGTTAGGATATGAAAAGAAAGCGAGTTGACATTATAGTGAAAAAGTCGGACGTCCTTTCAATCTTTTTTATTCAACTTTGTCACAATAATGTCAACTCGCTTATTTCTTTTCATATCCTAACTATGATCCTCATTCAACAATAGTAGAATCAAACTAAGGAAATTCTAACATTCTCCCACGCCAAAAATTAGTTTTCAATTTCCAATCTGCAAATTTTGTGAACTGATCGCCTAAATTCGCCATAATTGGTTTTATCGTCAACCACTCGCAATGGATTTAATAATTCCTCTGCATTTCTTATTATTCAAACAGCCTCCTCGTGTTAAGATTGGTCTAAGATTTTTCCATTTAATTCTAGAATTCTATCACCAGTCATAAATCTTCCTGTTTTTCCTGCAGGACTTTTTGGCACTACACTTTTAACGAATATACCAAGAGTGATATTACCGTTATTATCTTGAACCCGAAGATCGACTTTTTCTCCTGCAATGCTGATTCCTAAACTAGAATTGGGTTCAGGAAACACTTTGAAACTATGAGTAGATCCCCAATGTTTTTGCAGTGCAGTACCAGGTGGCGATGGTCTGCCCGTGGATTTTATGTCATTATCTATCCCAAAGACCGTCATTTGGGATTCTGTGTTATTCTTATATTCATGAACAGTTTCTAAAGCTGATCGCCTTCTATATTTTTCAGGTCCAGGATCATAAGTTATCATGACGAATGATCGATTCGGAGCTGACCTGCTCTCAAAAGGCAAAATGATGTTTTTGAAAATGTCGTCATAAAACATTTCCTCTTTCCCCATTTTGTCCATGAAGGCTTTCATACAATCTTGTATATCATAGTAGTACTCCTTCAGACACTTCGTGTACGCTATTAGGTTTTCTGTCAACATCTCTGTGTGGTCAGTTTTATTTGAACCCATCTTGGCAATATTTTCTGTTAGTTCACTTTGTCGAGGGTAATCAACTAAGAAAAATTCATCACTACCATTACTTTCCAGATCATTGTCGTTACATTTCAGTTCAAAGTTCGCTCTTTGACCTGAATTTGATACTTTGAATAATTTAGATTCTATCACATTGGATCCAGAATGGTTCAAATACATTGGTTCATCATTAGTGGGAGTTTGATCAAGATCTCTCGGAGGATCTCGTTGGACCATCTCGGTATATTTCGAATCAGATATATTATTGACATTATGGCGATCGGTATATTGTTCTTTGATATCTTCTGACAGAGATTCATCAATACAAGTTTAATACCCTTCTTTTTCAGATGAGATTTTATCGCTTTGCGTATTTTGGCTATCGACTTTATTCAAAATATTTCTTTTTTTTTGATTATCAGATAGAACTGAATCTTCATCACTGATTTTCAAAGATCTTAAATGTTTTGTGTTATATGTGCTCTTATAACTTACATCTAAATTACTATCATCAATGCTGTCCTTTTTAATATTTATGGCGTCGTTATTGTGCTTCCATAATGTTTTGTTTTGAGCATTGTTGTATTGTTCCATGTCTTCTGATCTTGAGGTACACGATGATGTGTTGAAAGACGTGTCATCGTCAACGCCGATGTGAATGACTTCCAAACATTCTTGGTACTCTTCTAGACATTCTCGAAATTCTTCTAGGCATGTTTGATCATCTTCAGTATCCTCATTGATTGTATCAGATAGCATCTTGATACTTGAGTCAGTTGTTTCTTCTTTAATGGGTTTTCCCTGTTCACCTTCAGGTTTATCAACCTTTGTAGACCTTTGTCTAGCCCATTTACGTATCTTATGGTTGTCATAATATTGCTCATAATGTTTAGCACTCTCTTCTTCATCTGATTCTTCCACTTCAGCTCCTCCTTCCACTTCTTCTTGTCTATATTCTCTTTCCAATTGTAATAGTTTCAGGGCATACTGAATTTCCTGCTTCTTCATCTCTAATTCTAGTTTTTTCAATTCATCCTCCAGAGCAAGTTTTCTTCTCGATCCTCTACGCCTTTGTTTACCTCACTATTTACTTGAAGTCTGAAATTCCCAACTGAAGGTTCCTTTCTCAACATCGTTTCATTGTCATGCCCCAAGTTCTCTTTCCTTCCAAACTTGTCAGGCCAAACGAAGTCTTGAGATAAACTCCCATTTATTCCAGCTCCACTTCTTAGAGGTCTGTAGTCTTCTTCACGGCTCATGATCACGTCGGGGTCACCAAATGTTCAGTTCCTGGTCAAAGATCTGCTGAACTAGTATTTTTTAATGATAAAGTCGGACGTCCTTTCAATCTTTTTTATTCAACTTTGTCACAATAATGTCAACTCGCTTTCTTTTCATATCCTAAATATGATCCTAATTCAACAATAGTAGAATCAAACTAAGGAAATTCTAACAGTTGATGTAACTCAACATGGTACGGATTAATCTTATTCTTTTTCGAAATTTTTTGTATGCCGGTACGGCTTAATTCAGTTTGTTTGGATATTTCCCTATACGAGATATAAGGATCCTCTGTAACTTTCAAGAGCACAGTTATTTCAGTTTCTTCAGTTAATGCAGTTCTTACTCGTTTTCCATAAGCGACATTTCCTGTTCGCGTAAATCGAAGAATCCTATTTTCAAATGCTTCTTTTTTGGGTTGTTGTCTGTCTGGATATAGTTCATTATAAATTTTCATCACTTATCCCCAGTACAAAAATCATATCGGTCAATTCTTCGGTGGAGAAATTCATTTCAAATGCTTCTTATATCAAAGCGATAGATACAAAATTGTATGACAGTAATTTTTTATTTAGGCCAAAAATGATCTATAATTGAATGTCAAATTCATAGCCCACTTTTATAACAGTTTCATTGCGCCTCACGAGAACCACAATTTGCCTTTCTGAGAAGCGCATGTCGTTTTCATTTGCGCACCATGAACCAGTTTACAAGCTACCGATTACTTTGGCGATATTTGGTTGACTGAGCGTTTTGTACGAAGATTAGCCAATGGAAAACTGTTAGTTCTTGTATTTTTTTTGATAAACACGATGTTTTAGTCGAAATAAAATGAAATTACAAATTTCACGAAAAATTTTAAGGGCTAAGTCATATTAACAAAAAATGTAGGAATAAAATAGTTCAAAAGGGTGACATAACATAGTGGCTGTTCTATTTGAACAAATCAAGTTTTCGATTTGCGAAGTTTGTCAAGTTAATGCCTCTGTATGAAATGTCCCGTTTGAGAAATTTACCGACATTTCATCTCACTCTTGATGTGGCATGTCTCAAATAATTCAGCTTAAATTTCATCCAAACTTTTTTTATGATGACATTTGTAATAATCTGTTTTCCCGAAGATTTTCTCGCTTTCAGAAAAATTTTGGAAAAAAAGACATAGGTACCTTCTTATGTAAAACATGTTGCTCAATTCAACTCCGAAAAAATTTACAGGGGTTCCCATTAAAAAAAAATATGAGAGTGAAGCCAAACCGTTGGTAATAATTGAATTGTATGCATGTCAACTGGAAATTCAAAAATCGCGGGAAACGAAGAGGTTATGTTTATTTCGATTGTAATCAAGAAAATAGATGTCGCGGATGGAAAAGTGTCACTTTATTATTGATAATATCTCTAAATCCTTGGGCGTCCATCATCATATCAGTATGGAAAAATACATAAAACAAAAGCCTTATTTTTGGTGGATCTAATTTATTTTTATTGACAGCAAAAGCTTGACTGCTCGACTAGTTTCGGTATGTTCAACTCACCATTCTCAAGAGCCAAGTAACACGGCAACTGCAACGAGAGAAATAATATATAGAAGTCAGATGATGTAGAATTGATTTCAAGAAGAGGAAAATCTTAGTAATAAAGTTGAAAACTCACGATGTAGCAGTCTGTCACAGTTTCACAAACTGGCCGAACAATCGATCGGGGAACATTTTAAAAGGATGAAAATGTTTCCCGATCGATTGTTTGTGAAACTGTGACAGACTGCTACATCGTGAGTTTTCAACTTTATTACTAAGATTTTCCTCTTCACAAAATCCATTTTACATCATTTGACTTTCATATATTTTTTCTCTCGTTGCAGTTGTCGTGTTACTTGGCTCTTGAGAATGGTGAGTTGGACTCAACGAAACTGGTCGAGCAGGCAAGCTTTTGCTGTCAATAAAAATAAATAAGATCCACCAAAAAAAAGGCTTTTGTTTTATGTTTTTTTTCATACTTTATTATTTTCAGTTCAATTCAAAAATGTAAAAAGGAGTTAACAACTACAGAGCTTGATAAAACGGATTAAAGCGATTGAATAATATCACATAAAATTGTTAGGTTATGGTCGAAAGTATTCACATGGAATTGGGGATGACATTTGATTCATGACAAAATGCAATGTGCCAGAGAGAGACAGAATAAGTAAGTTATTTTTATTCTTAATAATACTGCACATGCGCAGATGGGGATTCTTATCAAAGCCTGGTTTCAATTTTAATTGGCTCAGTACCCATATTGGAGTTGGACATTCATTATTCAAATATCAACAATCGCATCTGAGTCGAACTTGCTATCAACCATCATCATCCAGGAAGACTAACGCTAGTTCTAACCAATGAAAGAGGTTTCGAAATGTTTAGATTGTTAAATCTATGTGTCCAGGAATGTCCTGTTGAGTTTGGGGCCTGTTTTATGGACCAAGGAAAGAAATGACTGTTTCAACCTTTTAATCTTTTTGACAACTACTGACAACTACAATTGTTTTATACATCTAGATTAAATATGAACTATGAACATTATCATAATATAGATCCAACATAGATATCGTCGGAGCAACATAACTCAACCTTCATGAGAATAGCATTGGAACGGGGGGCAATACTTAGGGTAGGTAATCATGACAAAAAACTGCATTATAGCAACATCGATAAAGAATCATGCCAAAAAAGATCAATTCGGATAGAACAAAAGCACCTACTTCGGTATCATTAGCAACGGATCCTCATAGCCAACCAAGAACATCAATTCAGGGAATAAATCATACAATTTCATATGAAACATGAGGTTTTTAGAGAACGATCGAAGATGGACATAAGGAACCCTTGAAAAAAATGTTTGAAATTAAATTTTTTCGGCAACCGTCCGGGAAGTACCCACTTCCCGGACGCTTTTTCTTTGAGAAAGTAACATTTCCCGGCCTAGTCCGGTAAGTACTTACTTTCCGGAAAAACTCACGTCGTTGTCATTGTGATGATCATCACAATAGCAACGAAATAACGGATGACAGTTCTGCTCTGTTCAATTCAAATAATAATAAAAATGTATAATGAAGAAATGTGTCGTCTCATTGATTTGTAATTCTACACGGTTGCCGAAGAAATATTGTACGCAACACGCCCGAAAAAAGTTTTTTTGGGCTCACAGACTTCCAGGACTCGCCTCCGGCTCGTCCTAGAATTTTGTCTATTCGTCCAAAAAACTCTATTTTCCGGACTTGTTACGTAAATTACTATTCTGTCGATTTCTGTACAAAAAATATGACCATGCCATTTAAAAAAATGAAGTTATTGCTGTTTGAAATTTCTCAGAAATATGAATTTATTGTGACAGTTTCAATAGAAGAACATGATACGACAGCCATGCAATACGAAGCAAAATTATTTAATTTTCGTAAGATCCTTCATTTGATTCATTTTATGGATAGCAATAGTTACAACGTCAAGATGAAGCTGTTCGAGGATCTTGAGATAAGTAGGGAGATGCAGTCAGTCCAACAATAACTGCGTAAACACCCAAGTCAACCTCAATAACGTCTTCACCCCATTGTTCAAGAGGCTACACCCTCGGTAATCTACTTTTGGACAAAGAAAATCTTCGTGAACGATAAAGACGGTTTGCTTTTGTTTCGGCATGTGCGATTGTAATGTTCTGTCGGCGTTGTGTTTCGTTCTGCACTTTTCGCGTTCTTTTCTATTTTATTTATTTATTTTATGACTTCCGCATCCGCGTTGCGCCTCTGCTTTTGCAAGGCGGCTCCACTATATTTGCCTGTCACTCGTTTGTCATACTTCATGTTGACATCTCGATGTCGTGACAGTGGGTGACAGATATATTCGTATGTTCCCTTTGGCGTGAATTGGATTCGTTGATTATTTTATTTGAGGTGACCTGTTGTTGTTGAATACCAAACATATTTGTTGTACACTTGACCTTTTCGCATGCCGCCTGTGGTATTACTCCTGGACGGGTAATTATCTAATTTTCTTTTGCTTGCTTTGTAATAACCATATCTACCCTTCCAGGAAACCCTGATGATGACAATTTGTCGAAAATGGTCGGTTTCTACATAAATAAATACCCACACTGAAGTACTGTGTTTGATTATTTTGAAAATATTTTAGCATGATTTCGCCCTTTGAAAAACGGCCGTGTGTCAAATTTCAGGAACTTTTTCCCCATAGAAGCCGAGAAACGTCTAATGCACGGATTATTATAGGCGCATTCAGTATTCCCTTCCGGAGATGGATCGGACACAGAAAATCCAATAATTCGGATCTCTCTCTCTCTCTCTCCCTCTGTCTGAAAGAGAGGAGAGTCTCTCTCTCTCCGTAGAGAGAGATCCGTATTTATTAGATGTTCTGTGTCCGTTTTCTCTCCGGATTGGTAATAACGAACGCAGTTTATGTATAATCTTGTCCTTTCTCGATCGAATGATGCAAAGAACAAACCTCTGCCATGGTTCGCCATGAGCTCATTTCGCATGGGAAATCGAGATTCCTATAACGTCGATTCTTACCCAATACAATGGCTTGAAAAAATGGAATCTCACCAAACTCGAGAACCGGTTCTGAGATTCGAAATTCCGTGGATGCCCGCCAAATTCAATTTACAATCTGGATGAGTTGGCGTGGAGAAATTCCAATACTCTGATCCCAGGCACTTCAATGAGAATAAAAGGACAATTATGACGTACTGACATCACTAAAGGCATTTTTGTTGTTCTCATATTGGAATGCAGGAATTGAATTATTGACTGAATTGATTTTTTGGTCGTTCGTTATTCGTAAACGATGACTATATCAATTCCTCACGATATCTGCATTTTTGAGCGTTCGTTTTACTCAAACAATTATATTATTATTTTATCGTTTCGTCACGATGTCTTTTCGAATTTTAAGCCGGAAATCGGTCTCATTCGCCCTAGGTTTGTCTTCTTGATCTGTGGTCAAATTCAATTCTGCCTGGTGGCCGCACTGATCTCAAATTATATTATATGGAAAAAATGAACCTCAAGTTTCAGTATATTCGGTCAGCTAATAATACGTACGATCAATCTCATTTGGTCGATTTCTCGATAGTGAAAATAACTGTTATATAATTCCGCTCGAAAGATTAATTACGAATTCTACACCATTTATTCGAAAAGGACACCCAAAGTTAAATTTGATTAAAAAGTCTCATTTATGGCTGGCGCAGTTGCCGTAACATACTGCATAAATTTACTTGAATTCATTATGCTCAAATAAGAAAGTTGTTCACTTTTCCTGACAGTTGGTTGCATTTGCTGTATTAATGGTAGGTATCTGTTTTCTGTGCGTGAATTCGAGGCCAATAATTCCTAAACAGTGAGCTACTGGAATTTTCCTGAATCTTAGTTGGGGTGTGAATTGTAACTAACGATTCATTCAACGTTCAGTAATGGACGTTGAATATTATGAATAGAATTAGTTATTATGGATGATATGGATGTAATTATAAATTGATGAGGGCTTTCACGGCCAGCTTCAACTTCGAATCTAAAGTATTCCAGGCTTTCGCCTAAAAAACTGCGGCAGGCTTATTCAGAGATTTCTCGGTCACGTGTAACCCGAAAAATGACTGCTCGGAACTTGTGATGTTACTTCTGAAATTCTTGTTTTTTGAATGAGGATGGAAATTTCTTCCTTTCACCTCTCATCTTATTTCTCCTATTTTGTTTACTGTTGGACGAAGAAGAGTTCATTTCCTTCCATTTTCCCTCGTGATTCAAAATATTCTGCATCATATAGATGCATAGAATACCTGGTGTTGGCACTGATTAGATTTTGTTCAAGACTTTCTTGTCGATCGAAAATCTGAGTATTCGTCCTGCTTTTCATTTCTCCCGAGAGGAGTCGAGCTTTTTTCCATTGCCGCAGTAGCGCCGATAAATATCGCTAATTATTCCGGAAGTAGCATTCGTACCTACCTACTGAAATCTAGATTGCCGTTTCGATCTACAAATTTTGGTCACAATTTTTGGTAAGTAGTCGTTACACCAGGTATTCTATTCATCTATTGCATCATATAATAATATGCTCTCTTGTCAGTCTTTCCGACAGAAATTTTCAATATCGTTTTTAATTTCCTCGTAGTCATGTTTCTCATTTTTTTTTCGAACAGTTTCTGTAATTGTTTCTGTATTATTTCCTCAGTAGTTTCTTTTCCAGTTCTTTTCTCATTTATATGTTCTTCATGTACCATGGGCCAACTATTGATGATCTGAGTAATCTGTCAGATGTACTATGAAGAACTTTTTTTACAATTCGCCCTTTGCATGGAGAAGAAGGTACTGACCATAGGCTTATCAAAATTCATTCTAATATCGACAGTAACAAGTCAACTCCATAAAAAATTAAATACAAAATACATACCCAGTAGCGAATATAACATCAAACCGTAAACTGGTTTCCAACATTCAAGTTTTGTTTTCTGTTCAACTGAAATACCCTATCATTACATACAACATCCCGTGCATGCGAGTCTGTTTTTGTCCATTTCTGTACCTGTAGTAAAAGGTGCATTTGTGAGATATAATCGGGACAAATAACCAAGATCGTCTCTCATCATCTTCAGATATATCCAGAGTGTCCGCAGCTACAAACTCGTCCAATATTTCATGTGGGTATATTAAATTGTTATCTTAATTGAACTGAGAACTGTAATTATGAAGATTACACAGATGAGAACCCGACTCCATTTTCCAATTCCACACAAACTCGAGTAGGGTCTTTTGTATTCCCTAATTCGATAGGTTGAAAGGAAATAATTTCCCAAAATGTTATAATTACTTATACAAAGAGCTTCAAGTGCATTCACCTATTAGTGATTCAAAGGGATCTGAACTGTTAGGTATAAAAAACATCCAGTTGAATAATGAGTTTGCAGGCTCGATTCTTTCATATTGACCTTAATATCTCGCATATCAGTTCAGTATAATGAAATACACGACGAATGAAATGCCTCTAATCATACGAAGTTGCTCAAACTCCGAGGCTTTTCCGAGACAAACTGAAAAAAAAAAATTGTGATATTAAGACATCTTGAAACAGGATTCAATTTCTTCACATGACTTCAAAATCCTAGCCAGCTATAATATAGTAATTTACGTAACAAGTCCGGAAAATAGGGTTTTTTTGGACGAATAGACAAGATTCTAGGACGAGCCGGAGGCGAGTCCTGGAAGTCTGTGAGTCCAAAAAAACTATTTCCGGGCGTGTTACGTACAATATTTTTTCGGCAACCGTGAAGAATTACAAATCAATGAGATGACACATCTCTTTATTGATTTTGATTCATATTTGAATTAAACAGAACAGAACTGTCATCCGTTATTTCGTTGCTATTGTGATGATCATAACAATGACAACAACGACGTGTTTTTCCGGCCTAGGCCGGGAAATGCTACTTTCTCAAAGAAAAAGCGTTGCCGAAAAAAGCATTTCCAGCATATGAAGTGTACACAAAAAAAAAACATGACGAATTTCAAATTGCTCAAATGCAATGGATATAATTTTTTTTTTCATCATTGTGATCACCATTAATTTTACGTCATTTTTGTCAAATACATGCTATGCATATTTTTAACAAAATAGAATTCTTTCGAGCTTTCTCGATGTGTGATTTGGCTTTTCTGTGATTATTGATGACTGTCAAATTACTCTACTCTAAATTAACATCATTATAGCTCAAATTCATATTATAGCGAAATGGGGAACTAGAAAATTTCGATGTATCAACTCATCTTTGATGAATTTCTCACTTTCTACTTGAAGGTTTGAATCTTTAAGTAGAAACAAGCTGATCTGCGTGCGTGCCTGTGAAACTTTTGAATTTAATTTTTATTGAGAAACTTGTATTAGGATAAGAGCTTGCACTTTTTTGTATCCTGAAGTTCAGAAACACGTTTTTTAGTAGCATTTATAATTGGCACTGGTATGAGGGTCCTTGGTTAAATTGAGGTGGACAATTAAGGAATTATTTTCATTTGAAGCGGATTTAATTCTTCCCGTTGAAGAATACTCAATATTTCCAGAATTTTAAAATTTAATTATGAATCGCTCAAAAACTTGAGCATCATTTATTTATTTATTTATTTATTTATTATAAACGGCTGAACCACTTTACAAGTAATTTCAAATAATTCTATCTAATAGTATAAAAAGAACTAACTAAATTAACAAATTCAAATAAATGACATGCTGACTTGAAACATTAACTCATATATACATCTACATCCATATATGTACTTATATTCCCCCCAAAAAAAAAAAAAAAAAAAAAACGATAAAAAAAAAAACGATAAAAAAAAAAAACAAGTTCAATTACACCCACAAAGCCGAAATTACGAATCTACTATATATTGGTATTATCTACCTCGCAAAATGCCTTTTCAAACTGAAAATTGACGTATTAAAAATGTCTACATCGGTTGAGTTTGCCTCTCGGATGGCCCTTTCAATAGGATTATTCATGCTATAATTTGTTGGGTTGAAATTTATGCTAAACAAATCCCTATTTCTGAGGGTTGTGCCATTTGTATTGAATTTTATCCTGGAAAGCAAATACGCACTATCAATGAAGTTATTTATCAGCTTATATATAAACATTAAATCGAAATTTTTTCTTCTAATTGACAACTTGTTTAATTCTAAGGATGTATACAAAACATCATAATCTATCAGGTCATTCGGAACACCCATTTTATAAGAAATCCACTTTAAAAACTTGCGTTGTACACGTTCGATATTGTTTTGATGTATTTGATAATAGGGTGACCAAATTATTGATGCATATTCTAAATTGCTCCTAACGTTAGCGAGATAAACCGTCTTCAACACATCGATATCCTTGAAATCTTTCATCTTTCTTTTGATAAAACCTAGCATCTTAAAGGCTTTTTGGGTAATGTAATGAATATGATGTATGAAATCCAATTGATTGTCAAGGTAGACTCCTAAATCCTTTACAACTTTGATAGTGTTAAGTTCAACTTTTTCCAACACATAACCATGAAGAATCGGTGATTTGATCCTGAAGAACTTCATGACATGACATTTATCAATATTCAACTGCATTTCATTATCCTCACACCATTTGGAAACATTATTTAGGTCTTCTTGTAATAGTAAACAATCGTAATCATCTTTAACTATTCTGAACAGCTTTAGGTCATCTGCGAATAGCAGAAATTTACTGTGTTTTATACATTTTCCTATATCATTTATGAAGCATAGAAATAAGAGAGTTGATAATGGGGAACCCTGAAAAACTCCCGAATGAACGGATATTTTCCGTGATATAACATCGTCTGAAAGCTTAACTTTAAATTGACAACCCTGAATGCGATCTGATATCCAATCAATTAATGGTGGGCCCACACCCATGGCTGATAATTTTTCTATAAGTAACCAATGGGTGACAGTATCGAATGCTTTTTGAAAATCAGTGTATATACTGTCTACTTGTATTTTGTCCTTCATGGCGTTTATAATGAAATCGACATATGTAGCTAAATTTGTGGTAACTGATCTTTTGCTGATGAATCCATGTTGTTCCTCAATAAAAATATGTGTAAATGAAGGTGTTATTTTGAGTTTTATTAAGTTGTCAAATATTTTCGGCAAATAAGAGCTTTTCAGTACAGGCCTGTAATTCCTGATATCTCGTATGTCACCTGACTTATGTATAGGTACAATAAAACTTTTTTTCCAAAACTGAGGGTATGTCCCCGTGCGTAAGGAGTTATTAAATATACAGCACAATGGATACGCGAGAAATTCACAACATTTGTTGCTTACTTCTTCCTGGAAATGTTTGTGAAAAGATCCTTGACGCAGTTTTCTTGGGCGATGCAATAAATCATACTCTTCTTTCCTCTCTCGAGTAATTCATCATGAAACTATTCTTGATTTGAAAATAACACAAATAGCCTATACGAATTTATTATTATGATAAACGAATAGAAAGTAACTGATTATAGATGCAAAGAAATACCTGGTGTTGGCACTGATAAGATTTTGTCTAAGACTTTCTTGTCGATCGAAAATCTGAGAATTTGTCCTGCTTTTCATTCTCCCAAAAGGGGTCGCGCTATTTTCGACTGCCGCAATAGCGCCACGACCGCAAAATATTGCGGATTATTCCGGAACTAGACCAAAATCTGAAATCTAGAATGCCGTTTTGATCTACAAATTTTGGTCACGATTTTTAGTAAGGAGTCGATACACCAGGTTTTCTATGCATCTATAACTGATTGTAATTCGAATGTCAAAGCTTTTCTAACAATTTGAATAATTGGACAGTTCTCAATTAACACAGATAATCAAATTGTTCTATAGAGATTTCTATTTGACATTATCCTCCTTTTTCATTTCTATTTGAGTTCAAACTATTCAGAGTTATGTGGATTTTAGGGAAACATTCGAAAAAGCTCTAAAAATTTTATTCTGATAAATATGCATACCTATCATGTATTTGACAAAAAATGAAGTAAAATAAATGGTGAATAATAACGATCATGAAAAAAAATATATATGCATTTGAAAAAATAAGGAAAAATGGATTTGAAAATCGTCATGTTGATAGTCTCTTTGTGGACACTCCATATGCTGGAGATGCTTCATTATATCTGGCTAGGATACTTTGAAGTATTTCTTGTCTTTCAATCCATATAAACCTGTTATTGGTATGTGCAAGGGTTCGTGAAATAAAATTGAATAACATATCCTCTGCAAGCATAATTTTTTGTCAAAATGACAAGTATTTCGGAAACTGCTAATGAATATACCTATGTGATAAGTTCACACAAGCATGCGGGGAGTTCATAAGAATTGAAAAACGCCACTGAATATAGGGTGTCTCATTTGAAAAATCGAAGTAACCCACTATTCCTCTTTTATGGGACACCCGATATATTCGAAAATATCTTTAGGTTGTGCTATTCTCGGAGTATATCAAGTTTTCATCAAAAATTTCTGCTAAACTCAGAGCATCACGCTAATATCGTCCGCTGCGGCACTAGTGGGACACCCTGTATAATCAGAAAGCTGGAGTTACACGAAATAGTTATAATGTATAGGGTGTTTAATTTGGAATATCATGGTTGTTATTTCAATAGGTACTTTTTGATAGAGCAGTGCTTTCTACCGAAGAACCCAAACTTTCAATGAAACTGTACCGTCATGATGGAGCACTATTTCTATATAGTCCATATTTTCATGGCGTACCACTACTAGAAGGAGTTGACTGAATTTAAGATTAACATGGGTCGCTTCAGAAAAGTTCAAACTAACTCTGGTAACTTGAGGTCGAGCATTATCTTGCGGAAATATTATTGCATTCTCGATCCGGAGTAAGGGACGACATATGGCTACAGTATTTCTTGGGGGTAACGCAGCGCTGTCCTGTTAACTAGAATGAACACTGTAGGTGACCCACTTGCATGTGCAATAGCATCCCATACCATAACATCTACTGTTCGGTGTACCGGGTGTTTTTTCAAATGTAAACCATACAAACCTCCTCTAGTGAAAGAAGTGCCTGTATAATGTTTTTATTTCATGTTTATAGCACCAGTAATAAAGAAGTTATGAGAACTTTTCATCTAACGTCATTTTCCAATTCTCTCTAATACCTCGGAAAAGGTTTGACTTAGAAGGTTGCGGTTTTCACCAAAATAATTTCCGCAAAAATCGAGTCCGAAATTGTGCCACTAATTTTGTTTTACCTCATCGGGTTTCTGAAATCCCCTCACTAGAAAACGAATTCGGGACACCCGGTACATGATGCTCAACATCAAACTGAGGTTCACGTCTTTCTCCCCGACGTCGTCTGACCCTTCTTCGGCCATCATGTTCACCCAAAGAGAATCGAGATTCATCAGGAAAGACGACCTGATACCATGCCACATTCCAATGTTGACGTTCTCTGCACCACTATAATTGTTGCCGGCAATGCTCAACCGTCAGAGGTAACACAAGATGAGGTCGATAATGCTGCAGTCCAGAAGACTTTATCCGGCGGTAAACCGGTCGGACAGTTGCAGGATGGCCTCTTGTTCTGCTATCCAATCATCAGTCAAAGATAGAGTTGTGGTAAATCGGTCTCTTATGGCCATAAATCTTAGACGTCGGTCTCGAACTTCATTTGTGCCCCTTCGACGTCCAGGGCCTACTCATCTTCGATTTTGAACATCATCAAACCACGCTTCACAACATCTCATAACAGTAGTTGCATTTCTGTTCCTACAGTTAGTGATTTCTCGAAATGACAGCGTCGCCTCCCATAGACCAATAATTCGACCTCTTTCAAATTCACCTAGCTGGCGATAAATTCCGCGTACAAGTGCTCTAGGCATTTTTACTACAACTAAACATCTACTCTGGATCTCCTCGAAGAGCTGGTTCAAATACTCCTTTCTGCTATACCAACTATCTATATGTTGCAGTTTCTGTGTTATTTTCATCTTGAAAACAGAAAATTGAACGAATTTGGTTAAATTAGACATAAATTGCATATTTTGGTGAACAATGAAACGATGATTCCTAATCTCTTTATGGAAATGTGTTGAATTATCTTCCTGGTGTGTTTTAAATTTTCCCCGAAGTGCTGTACTTTAATAATTGTCAATACAATGTTTCGTTCATTGAGGGGCAACCCTCAATCTCTAGTTATTTATCGTTCCTTAGCATCCCGAGAGAGGACAGAAGCGGTTTGAGACAACTGTAATAAAACAAATGGAATGCTTCCATTTTCACATCAATGAAACGTCTGTCGTCCGAGTTGGGTCGTTTAATAAAAACTTTATATATTTCGAAATATTTTGATCCATAAACCGGCAAATGATTTCGACTAAATCGAAAGATTTTTATGGTATTGTATCAGAAAAATCCGCATTGCGAATAACTGCGATGGGATCCGTCTGGACAGCATCCGATAAAAAAGTAATTTCCGCGCTAACATGAATTAGCGACCCAATCTCCATTTTAAAGCGTAATCGATTTAAACCGATGCTGCTTTTCGAAACCTGGAGATTAAGTTTCTTGGAAAGATCGCCCTCCTACCGAAATTCGATAACCGCGACCGAATATTTCGTTATTTATTCCATATTTCAGGTGTACCTTATTTTATTCTGAAACGAACAAATGAGTCTTAAGCCCACGAAAATAAAATGAAGGCATCTACTCTATTCTAAACAGCCTTCAATATTTTCCTGAATTTCGTGGCAAGAAAACAAAATACCATCTTTGATTACGAAGAAACATTGGTTCTATTCTGTTGACAAACCTTGTAATTCAGAATGCGTAGTTGTATGCATCTTTTAAGCGTATTTGTTAGAAAAGCAGTCAATCTCAATTTTTTCGGATGGTCAAACTGTTCAGTATAGATATACGAATACACCAGCCAAAACTACCAGGACTTGAGCCATGGTTGGATCTATACATGGTGTCCCAAGTTCGAGTGCCTATTAGACGTTTCTGGAGAACTGGACATATTTGAAATCTGAAAATTGGGATTATGATATTGTTCGCAATTCTCTACAGACCTAAAATATTTTCAGAGCCAGAGCACTTCCGGTTATACAGAGAGTGAAAATGAATTTGCTCATTTTTCCGAATTCGGCTCTGTTAGAGATATAGCAATTTAAAAAAAAAATATTGCTGAATACGTGCCTGATATTATTCTTTACAAAAATCTCAAAGTTCGTATTTTTCGATTGAAATTGATGTGATTATTAGATATTCTGGGTGATACATTTAAAAAGTACTCAAGCACTAACCTTATTTGAATAAGAATGTTACAAACACGATATTTCCTAACAAAACACTTGGTTCTGTCTGATCATTTCCGCAATTGAAAAGCTATATTTCTCACACCAAAATAAGTTCTATCTTCGATTGTCCTGAAGATTAGTTACACTAATAATTTGTTCATATTTTCCTCGATATTCTAGAACGATCTAATAAAAATTGGGATTTCACTAACCTATCCTAACTCCATTAACCAAAGTCATTTGATTCAGGGTTAGAAACCTAACCTTACCACATCCTCTGTGATATTCCACAGAACTATAGAGAAGACGATGCCAGATTGCCGATTTTCTCTTCAAACAATGCGAACTCAAGAAAGCAGTACGTCCCCTATCGTTAGCAGATGAACTATCACAATCGCTAAAGGCGTCTAGGCGTTGCTCTTTGAAAATGCAAAACGAGTAGTTCTGATTCTCGCCAATATAGGGCTACGTTCCTAATTTCAGTCGCGAACGGCCTACTCTTTCCATCAGAAGGCCGTGGATGTAGTTGTAGCCGCCACGCAAGACCGTTGTTCTCTGCTCTAACCAGTCCAACCTAAAACGTTATTCAGTGATCCCATACACGGCATAAACGAAGTTCACGCTTTATTTATTTACAGAGAATGAAGCAAACAGGTGATGATTATGTGAATGACTTTCAGTGAATTGATGTAATAGTAGTGTTCTTCTGGTGTCGAGTTTCGATAGATATTTTGCTGCCTATAAAATGTATAATTTCAAGCTTCTTAGAATTCAATTTCATGTCCCACGAATGTGGAATTTTATTGTTACATATTTCTACATCCAACGTTTTTTCATCATAGAGATTTTAGTATTGACAAGTTGATAAACATTCTGACAACGTTGGTAACTTGTTGGGAGACCAGAGAAGAAATAATATTCGATGAGATTTAACTCAGGACAGCATTCAGATTATTCTTGAAATTCATGATTTTTTTCCTCTTATTCAATCTCATACAATTAGGAATAACTTGAAAACGAAGCGTTTTATTGAAAAAATGAGAGAATAATTTTGTTTTCTAAAATAATCAATTCTTTCGAAAACGTGAAGCGTTCATCTTTTTCAAATGGTTTTATGGTATTTTTGCGTGAATTTATAAGTCGACTATACTGTTTCTTTTTCACCAGGAGAAATATGAAATAAGTTTCAATTGAGGATATGCACCATGAATAGAGTAAACAATCAACCAAAATTCAGTTCATTCGAAATATCGGTTTCGAAAATATGGAAAGAATGGTGTTGATTTCATGGATTTTTGACACCCTGTATCATCCAAACGAAACCGAATTTTGAAAAAAGGTATGGGAAAAAAGTGTTTCTTTTGATGGGAGGAATCTACAGTTAAAATATATGTACAAGTCAAAGACTCACCCCGTATAGGATTATACCAGCGAAAACTACCAGGTCAGATCTATAGATTATCTAGGCCTATTACCTATAACGGAATAGTTGTTTCTCTATTTCAGTATCGTAATGAGTTCATTACATTACTGAAAACAGTACTGTAATGAACTCATTACAGCATTGTTTTCAGTTATATTTTTCGTTTTCTGGTTGTCAGCACTGGCTTCCGCTCCTTTTAAATTTCAGCAGACGTGAATTTGGAAATGACAATTTCGTAACAGTCACCAACTGCCAAGATACAATACAAAATTCACTAGGATGAGTTTTTCATTGAATATCAACAGTATTTCACGAAATTTGACTGAAATAGAGAAAATAAGGTCTAATACTCGTTGCAGAATGCATGCAATTCCAATACTTATGCTCAATACTCGCTCGTTTTCGAATTTCGGATTCGTATTGGAATAAGAGCCCATTCTGCAACTAGTTTCAGAATATACTATTTCCTATCAAGGGCGGAAAATTGTACTTTCCCGCACTAGATTGCCGTTGCCCGAACGACGCGGAGCGGATTTCGGGCAAGCTATCGAGTGCGGGGAAGTACTTTCCGCTCAAGATAGGAACAATATTTTTTCTACAACCGTATTATAAAATGAAAAAAAAACTTCTACATAACTTGGGCGAATATTCGTTTTGACACATTAATTAACGAGTTTGGGATTCTACGGAAAATCATAGACCATGACATACACAGATCCATGTATGCCAGTCATAATTTTTTATGGATGTCAAGTTCTCTTTGAAAATGCAATAATTTTGAAACGGAAATCTGCATTAATAATTAGTTTGACATGGGTGAAACTGCAAAATTTGAAATATTCAACTAAATATATAAGTATAATGGTGGATTTCATAAAGATCGTTGATTGAGTGATTCACAGAATACCTTGACGTTTTTGTCAAATCGACCAATAAAATTTCAAATTTACGGATTTTTTATCACAGAATCGCTCGAAACCCGTCTTAAGTAGATCAAGAGATTCCATGTTGAACGTATTATTATACACAAATTCAACATATATTTACTTTCCCGCACTAGGGCGGAAAAGAGACACTTTTCGAATCGAAAACAATGCGGGAAAGTAGTAAGTTATGTCTGGTTGTAGAAAAAATATATTATGAGTTATCGACTATAACCACCTCCACAAAGAAATAAAAATGGCGAAAGAGGAGCTTGGAAATAGCTAGGAATACTGTTGAGCTACTGCATGAAATATTTTCAGGGACGATTGACGAGTGAAAAAGTTCTGCCAGGAGAGCGGTCCCAGTAAAACGGAGAAATTCAATGGCAAAATAGGGACATACTGAGGAGATCAAGAATAAGTCAAACACTCGAACAAGGCTGAAAGAAAAAATGGTAAAATTTCCAGTTTAAGTCCCCCTCGATTTTGCGATGTTTTAATTTTTTTTCGTAAAAAACAAGTGATTTGGTATGATTTACTACTAGTTTCAATGCTGGCAAACAAGTAATTTTGCTGTTTTTCTAACATTCCAACGGGATTTGGAGTGAATAGAAGTGCTGGGTGGGTTTGATTTTTAGAAATTTTCTTAAAAAAATGACAATTTACGGAAAGAATTAGTCTTGAATAGTCTAAAAAGATCAAAATTTGTCAAAAATGTCAAGGTAATTGACCTATTCTTTCAAGGACATGACCAAGAGAGGAATACGAAAAATGTACAATTTCATTGGCGCTGAATCAATGAAGATTTGGCCCCTGGACATCCCCTGGACATCCCCGGACATCCCCGAGCTTGTACACCGGACATCCCCAGCGGTTTACCCCTCGGGGGAAGGTATTCATAAAGAATGCACAAAACGAAAATGAAACAGCAGCAAACTTCATACCCAATATTCATAAAAACTCCAAATATTCATTCATTTATAACCAAAGAAACTATAGAAGTATAGAAGTAGATAATCAGATATCCAAGATGTACAGGATGTTACCATGAAAAGGGGAGATTCCTCAAGTAAATTTAAAACGACAAGTCTTACAAACATGGGGTAGCAAACGTTTCGTTTTTGAGATACAGTGTTGAAGTTATCTGCACTTTACAAGATATTCAACTGAAAGTTGGCATAGATATTACATTTGAGAGTTTCCACCACGTTACATGGCAATTTCGATAGCAGATCTACAGGGTGATATTTTTTCTGGACCACTGTCACCTGTTTTCCCCCAGAACTTTTTTTTTGGTGAGCAACTGTTATTTTGAAACACGTTAAAAGAAGCTTTGTTGTTGTACTAAACTCTTCGGTCCCTTGCAGTTTTGTCGTGTCTGCCACCGATTTCGAGGAAAAAAATTTGAACGATTCTCTCGAAATCTTCGGAAAATCCAAACTATCATAAATTTCAGGTAGTAAGCGATGGTGAATAAATTCAGTGTCAGTTTTGACACATCAAATTATTGAACGTCTGTTTGTGTTTTGAAAAGTAAAGGTGGTTGCATTTGTGGCTATTTATTTTTTTTTTAATTAAAAGTTCAACACCCTGTATCTCGAAAACGAAACGTTCGTGGCCCCATGTTTGACGGACTTTTCTTCTTGAACTCACATAAGGAATCTCCTCTTTTCGTTTGTACGTTCAATTTAGAAACAGCCTGTATATTTGGTACCGCTATTTCCTTGAAGCAACGATTTCAGAATGTTCTCGATAGCCCAACTCAAATTTTAAAATCCAAATATTTCTAGCATTCATCTATGTTCTGAATTTGGTAAAATATGATAGAGATGATATAACCTATATCTTCCTTTCCTGCGGTTCTCACCCAAGGAGAAATGTAACCTTTCCAGTTTTTCGTTCAAAGAATGTGGGGGTTTAGAAGGCATCAAAATGCGGGAATTCAAGCAGAGCGTATATGTTATTTACAGTTTTGACACAGGGCCTAGACGAAAACGAGGAATATGAATCATATTTTACATTTGATTCTTTCAATACCTTGGTCTTCATTTGAATAGGTAGTAACCATGAGCTTAATGTACCATATCTTACACTGCAATCTGGTGAGATTGTTCCGTGAAGAAAGAACAGAATATCGGGTAGGAATCCATAACACAAAATGAAATTTCGTGAAGTCGTAGTCCTTTTCCTAAATATTTCATAGACTATGGGACTTACTCAATATGAGTGAATACTAAATGGCGTTAATAGAAGCTTACCAGGATAGAGCCAAAGATTGATTTCATCAATTAATGCACCGGAATCGTCAACACAAGTAAATTGCTTCGAGATCTTAAGAAGAGACTAAACACATCCTGAAAGTCTTGGGTGATTATTAGATACTCGGAAATTAACAGTTCAAAGTTGACAAGTGTATGATACTCAGAGTGTTTTCAAAGGCGATTCTCCATTCCTAATGGTAGGTGTTGTTTTGGATGATATTCGGGATCGATGTTCCCCTATTACTTGGATTATTTATATTAATGCTACACAATTCATCAATGTTATAATTTTATTACGTCTATTCTATATGCCATTAATTGACAACTATTTTGTTCATATTTTTTTTTATATCTTTCAGTCTTATCACTGAAACTAACACACCCCTCTTAGAGTTCAAATATATTATTATCAAAAGTATTTGATCTAAACAAACATGAACACAAAGCGTTCTACCGATTTAAGAACATTTTACCATCACACTAGCAAATTTTCCAAACTTTGTGGCATTGAAGAATTTCGAACTTCTTTTTCTTCCACCCATCCATCCGAAGTAGAAATAAGTTTCGTCTTCTTTTTGCACAGCCAAGGATATTTGGTTCAGTTTCCTTCACAATTAAACAATTAAACAATTAATAGTTTTCTTTTATTATGTGTCGAATGACGTGTTGAACCACTGTCGACCACAGCGGTATGACCATGTTTGTTGCATTTTCCACATTATTTTTTATTATATTTTGATATACTGTCATTCTGGTGATGTCCAATTTTTCAACATTTGTGACATTCACCTATTTCTCTTGCTTCTTTCCTATCTGTTCTAAAAGCAACCTTCCGTTTCGAATTGCTCTTCTTTCTTCAACAATCTGGATCGTAGATTCTCCAAAGTTCTCTCACTTGCAACAGTATTCGTATTTTTGAGTTACCATATCAGTATATTATAGAATAGAATTAGCAGAATCGGTTTGATTATTTGGGGATTATGATAGTGGTAGAGGTGTGAGATCAGGAAATTAAAATTATCATGAAGTAAAATGTTAATGACTATCTGGTCTGCTTCTTAAACTTCAACTGTCTGCTACCGCTACCTAGCTCCGTCCATTCCACCTGTTTTTATAATTTCTGTTCAAATGCAATTTTGGTATTAGATATATTATTGCCGTTGCAGATCATACCGGAACTGGTCCATAAACTAAAATCAAGAGGGCGCACACAGAGTGAGCAGTGAGCATTATGAACTCCTCTTCGTTATAATATAAGCTTGTAATTCGTTTGAACTACCTGCGTAGAATGCTGTATCAAAGATTTGTGGGGGTAGGCACCTATCAATGTTTTTTGGATGCTCCAATTATGACCGTCAATGACATTGAATCAATATATAATGGCTATTTGTGTGGAAGGTGTTTTACGATGAGTACAGTTTGAAGATCTAGACATGCATAGAAACTCTGCTGTAACAACTCCTAACTGAAAATCGTGACCAAAGATTGTAGATCAAATCGGCACTCTCGATTGTAGATCGGATCCTACTTCCAGAAAAATCCGTAATATTCCACGGTCGTGGCGCTAATGCGGCAATGGAAAATAGCGCGACCCCTTTTGGGAGAAATGAAAAGTAAAACCCCATCTCATATTTTCAATCGAAAAAAAAAACCTTCAACAAAATCTAATCAGTACCAAAAACAGGTATTCTCTATGCATCTATATCTAGACGACATAATATCTAATGTCGTCTAATTAGGGAATCCAACGACCTGTCAAATATTTTTTTGAGGTTAGCTGGTGGTCAAACAAACCAAGTTTAGCTTTGTTCATGTAGACATTAAAACCGTTTATTTGCTTGAAAAATTGTTTTATGTGGAAATTTTTTCGATATTTCTAGTCAATCTTACTCTTAGGAATATCAGACCAGTGAAAATTATTTAAATTAAGTGCATTTTCAATAAAAAATGCCATAAATGTGTGCCAAAGTTGGATGTGCAAGTCGTTGAAATTATGAGGATTTTCTTGAATATTTTGGAACACCCAGTGTGTGTAACTTGGTGTTTTATACACATATTAAGTGACTTTTCAGGAAACAAAAGGAAATTGGGTCAGCAGTCATCAAGACTTGACAATATCGAAGATAAGAAACTAAAGTGAATGTGTCTTCGTAGACACTGAAATAAGCAGTATTCAGTTCATGTGAAATGTAAAACTGATGAATATTTAAATTTATATCATATAAAAGGATAAAGAAGTTACAGGGACAGAGCTCTGATTAATATTCCGTCTCCAATACTTTCTCTTCAATCTCTTCGGGCTCCCAATACTAAAAGTTGTAATCATATGATTGAGTGAAATTTTTTTTCTTCGTCAGTGATACTTCAGGATACTTTTTGATATTAGAAATCATAAAAACTCACTCGTTCACTCATGAAATGCATATACGATAATAAAATTCCTCATATTTACTGCAAGCCAGCGACCTGTCAGAAAATTTATAGGTTATCTGGAGGCAGGGCGCCACGTGGTTTGGATTGCCTAATAGACCAGTCCAACGATCTGTCACGATCAGCTGTTTAAGTGACTGCTGGGAGCAAACAAACAACAAACAACAAACCGATTGTTTACTCTGTGTTTTTTCACGCAATTGCTTCATTTTCGCCTTATAAATGCATGCATTTTGTTGTGCGGTTAATTGGCGAAGTAGAAGACGTCTTGGCATTGTGAAATTCTATGAAATTTCTGCTATTTCAATTTCACCCATAAAATACGACTAAATGGACGGTCTGTTGGTGAGGTAGTTATCAGCTATTTAAAGACCTCATTAAACTGGGAAGAAATTGAAAAAGACTATTGAATATTAGAAACATTTTATTAGTTAGAGGGACCTGATATTTGTGAGGTTTGTATTCTAATGTCCTCAAATTGTACCTTTGTCATGTCTTCAATGTATACGTACTGTTATGGTTCAAAATATCTTTTCAAAATTCAAAGTTAATCTCGATTTATTGAGGCCAAATTAGAACTGAAAGATTTAGATAAATTTATTTTGTACATAGATTGAGGATTCTGTGAATAGTTATAATTAGATTAGGAAAATAAAGAACGTGGAGGAAGTTTGAAGGATGGAATCCAGGGGGATAAAAAAGGGAGAGAGGAATTGAATTGAAAAATCGATAAGTCAAGAAAGAAATTGGGGAAAAATATACCGATTACGATAAATGGAATGAAATGATTATAAATTGAAGAACGAATCAGAATTGACGTTATCATAAATAACGAATTGATAAATAAGAACATTGATACTTGGAGAAAGGAAGATATATGAAGCGAACGAAGAGACTGATTTTGATGTGAAGTTACATGTATTGCATTGAAGGCAACCTTGACTAGAGGATCATATAGGGACTATAATAATAGATAAGTAGGAGTAGTTTAATAATATAGAGGTAGAATAAGTTGTTTATTGTTAAATTTGAATAAGAAGTAGAATTGATATTAAATATTGATATATATCTAAATTTTCCATTTTGAGTTGAACCCTCAATTGAGAGAATAGAGTTTACCGGGCAAAACAAAATTTAATTTTTTTATTGATTTGTTGGATTCCAGAATTTATTTTTTATCCGTTATATAAAGCCACATAAAAGGAATCATAACAGTACATACCCAAACTTTCTTATGTATATAATATATTATGAACAATAAATCAGTTTACATTCCTCAATTTTAAATAGCATTTTCCTACAAATAATTCACGTTCACGTTGTTTATACGCAGAAGTTTTTGGCGATATCTTTGTGCTACAGCCACATCTCTTCAGTTTGCAATTTTACGAAATAATTACCCATTTTGGATAGTCCTTTGATATCACTCAATGTTTATTCACTCAAAAATTGGTATCACAACACAACACTCAAACTCAGAGAAAATGAGAGTAATAATAGAATTACACTCTAGCAGAAATACTGATACCTCATGTTTGGTATTTGTTTGCTCCCAGCAGTCACTTTGAAAAGGTGATCAGCTGTTTTGTTGGACTGGTCTATATGGCTTATATCCCTGTTATTCACAGTCACAGAGTGAAGCCACATCGTTGTACGCATATGCGTCAACTGAAAATTAAAAAATTGCGGGAAACGTAAAGGTTTGGTATGTTTCGAGTGTCAACATGAAAAAAACAGATATCGTGGATGAAAAAATGTCACTCGAGTATTTTCAGCTCAATTCTTAAATATGAAAACGAGTTAACAACGATATACAGAGATTGAAGAAAACGGATTCAAGCGATTGAATAATATCACATGAAATTGTGAGGTTATGATCGAAAGTATCCACTTGAATGGTATGACATACGTTTCTCGACATTAGATAATGCGTCAGAGAGGGACAGAATTAGTAATTTATTTTTATTCAATATTACTGCACATGCGCAGATCGGGATTCTTACCAAAGCCCGGCTTCAATTTTCATTGGCTTATTACCCAAATAGGAATTATCAGATATATGCTAGACAAAAATCAGAACCATTTTTTCTATTTCCAATGAACGAATGTTCGAACGCTCTGGGTCAAGGGGTACTAAATTTTTTTTTCCATTTGGATGAAACTTCACCGGCAGAATTATTAATATAGATAGTCGCTGGATGAAGTTTTTGGAGAACCCCGGAAACGAATATTCACTTCAGTAAATGTATTGGTCGACCGCAGAGGGAATTGAACCGCATAACGACTCTAACATTGTAAGCGCGAATTGATTACAATGGCACGAAACTTCAGTGCTGCAGTATTCCACAGCCAAAACTCATCGACTCGATGTAACCAATTCACTTCTCCAATTGAATAGTGGAGAAATGGAGGTTTCACGGGTGTGTCTCCAAGGCCGAGTCCACAAACAGCGGAGACAACTACAAGATTTCGAATGAAATTACTCCGTAAATTGAATTGTTAGGCAAATTATTCTAGGATTCATTAGGATTTCAGGTGTGTTACCCGGGAGCGGTAAATTTATTCATGGGAAGTGCTACAGATTTAGATTACGTCGATTTTTCAAGCGGATGAGCAGTTGTTTGCATACCGCTCAGTCGTGTCATTATTAAGTTTTTATCGATTTCATTTTCTGTTTTGAAAATAGGTATTTATCCATAATGTTTACAGAAAATGATACAGGGTGAGTTTTGATAAAGGGCCACTTGCATCGTTTGTCCAAAACCTCGATTTGTAGATATGATTATCTTGTCCGTGTTTAATCCATTTTCTGTTAAATTCCAGTTTCTTTGTGTTAAGGGTTTTTGATTGAGAGGTGTTATTCTGAATAGCCCGCTACTTCGTTAAATGTCACTTTTTAAGTCATTATTTTTTGACATTTGACAAGTAGAAACTACGCCATCAATAAAAATGTAACGAAACACGCTTCAACAACGCAATGATTCAATGATTGAAATTCATTATAAAAATTGTGAAAATATGACAGGGACGGTTCGTCTCGAACATTTCGGATCGTCGTGAAGCACCTTGTCGAACCACAAGACAAATTTCGTGGAAAAATTTAGTGATGCGGAAAATCAAACCCGTGCAAGTAGCTCAAGAACAGTCAAGGATATTACTGCTTTAGCCGAAGGTGTTGAAGATAACCAAGGTTTGTCCATTCCTCGTCGTGCTATGTAATTAGGTATTCCACAAACGTCATTATACCGTATTTTGCATAAGGATTTGGGTCTTAAAACTTATGAACCCAAGCAGGTCGATCATCAACAACATCGTGTCTTTGCTGATTGGGTCCTTGAAATGTCTGAGATTAATCCAAAATTCCATCGAAAAATCATCTCACCTAAGAGTTATTGTTGAATAGTCTCTCTATCCTCAACACATGACTGTTTAGTGCGGTTCATGGCTCGACGTGGTCATTGGACCTCACATTTTCGGGAATGAAACTGGAGAAGCATTGAATGGATTGTGCTGTGGAGAGATCATTGATGATTTTTCAATGCCGGAATTAGCTGATAGTGATCAGGACCACGTTAACTTTCAACAAGTCGGCGCTACGTGCCTGCCACACAAGCAACGAAACCATCTCTTTCACGGGAAACATTTCCGGACCGTGTTATCTCTCGAGGAGGTGATCTCAATTGGCCACCGGATTCTTGTGATTCAACATCTTGTGACTGCCTCTTTTGGGGTCATGTAAAAGAGAAGGTCTACGCCAAGAGCCCAGCAAGAGACCTTAAAGATGGAATTTGTGGGGTTATCGAAGACATAGTGCAGTCACTGTGCGATTTGTTCATGGAAAATTGTCCTGTAGGGTCGTGGTGGACATTTGAGTGATGTTATTTTTCATTATTAACGGCATACCTTCCGCTTTGTAATGAAACAAACATTCGATCCTTTATCTAAAAAAACATATTGAAAAACCCTTCAGATCTAATGAACATAAGATAGCAATAAATTCATTTCAATCGTTCTATGAGTTGTGTAGGCATGAGGTTCACTTTGTATGTATACTTAAATGGAATATCTCAATTCCTTGTAGATATCCAACCTTCTCTTTGCTGGAACTATGCTACATGGCAAAGCTGACTGTGAGAAATTATTCCTTCATCAAAATTCTCATTACCAGAAACGTTCACTCGGTTTCCAAATTTCCTTTGTTACGTGGAATATGGTCAAATGGCCATGAATGAAGGGTGGGACGAAACGAGGGCAATAATTAATCATTCTAATCTGTTGGAGTGAACCTTTGTGTGCTACACAAAAGAGAGAATACCGAAAAGTAATAGTTTTGACTTTTTGTATATAAATAATGTAAGTTTCATTCCCGACTTTTCGATAAACTCTTCATAATCCCTCCATATTAATTAACCGCAATATTATTACAACCATATAGATAGAATCGAATTATACCACGGATTCGTGATCAGCGAGTCGAACCTACACGATCGACACTATTGTAGGCTCAAAATTTTTAAAATACAGACAATGTGACACCATTTTCATTTCTCCGAAGAAATTGTCAACGCTCAGAAAAGTTAGAGTTGGATATTGTCTGTTTGTCAGATCGATGTTTGGTTACAGTATCATAAGAAATTGATGGATATCATAATGTTTGACAAAACTGTCAAGCATTATGATAAAATGCTTGACAAAACTGTCAAGCATTATGATAAAAGAAAACATCCATTATAGCGTGAAATATTTCGTAGTTCGTCGATGTCGGCGGACGCTGAAAAAACTTTTTCAGAAACTTAGAGTGCTTAGAGTTGGCCATGATAAACTGAAGTATAGCGATCGGTTCAGGACTTAGACCATAGAAAGAGGAGACACAGCATCTCATTCATAAATTCGGAAATTGATGAAGCCAAAATTCAGTCAGGCTTCAATGAGTGGGACGAAGATAGCATAAAGGATAGCAATATCATTTTACATTTATGTGGCAACATTGCAGAATCTAACTTTGAGAAATCCAGTGGCGTGGAGGTATTGATTTTGAAGAATGGAAATAAAATAACGAGTTAATAATCTTTTTATGGCGAATTCTCTCAATATTGGTACGAGGGCGGTTTATAGAAATGTGAAATTATTTTGTACTATAAATTTATTCGAAGATTCGTAATTGATACAAATGAATTATTGAACATATTAAAATGCGTAGCTTTTTCATATTACTTGGAATTAGTGAAAAAAAGTATGAAAAATGATAGAAAAACAATTGATTCTTTAGAAAGTCAATTAAGGTATATAAAATAAACTACACGATTCATTGAATGCTGAAACTGACCACAAAAATGTTTAAATTCATGTGAAGGAATCAGATTTTCCTTTTCACGAGATTTTATAATGAATTGAGGTTTTTTATCACGTTATTACCAGTATGATAAGTAATGGCTGCAAAAAGCATCAAACCGAGTCATCAATATTTGAGATGAAAATCTACGGGGCGGCGAATTGCCGAGCGTACATTATATGCCTATGAACGGCGTTCAGTATGAAAAAAGCAACAATAATTCATGCCTCCTTTATTTATTCACAAAATTTAGCATAATTCCTTGAAGAAAATGAACCTCATTTATTCATCCACTATCCACATCATGAAGAAGAACATAATACAATCATAAAACCATAGTAAATCTACTGAATGCGATATTAAAATAAACATTGATATTGAAAACAGGTCAATTTGTTGTTAACTGCTCCTCTCAAAGCCATATTACATTGAATAGTCATAGTTCTATTTGGGAGGCAGAATCCAAGTTGGTACCAACTACCAATATTAACATATCTTGAGAATCTTGTACCAGTACCAGGGATATGAAACTTCTTCTTGTCTTTGGACCAGAGCAGTCAATTCTTCTTTTATGATACCTGGACTTCCATCCACAGATCTATACTTTGAGATAGTTTCTAAAAGGGGAGGGTTGTTGATGAATGTTTTCCTCACAGAATTGTATTCTTGGGGAAAAAAGAGGCCAATGTTAATACAAAGGCTTTCAATCATGGGTTGTACGTTGTACTCCTGCTTGCTTGGATCTTTTAACATTCTTTGAAATGAATCTCTTGCAACTTCGAATTAATGAATGCCTGAAAAGAAGAGAAGATTCTTTGATATGATCATGACTTAGTTGTCAGAGTTAATGGAATTTAAGAGATTTGAGATGAAATATTCACCTTATTCTTCTAATTTTAGAAGAAGATGGTGCCTCAGTGAAACGGGAAGATATGAACTTCATTTCTCCACTGGCTCAATTTTTTCAACCCTGCAAAACAGATTACACCAGATATAATTAATCACTAATGCAACAAAAATTACAACCATTCCAACTGCCGGTAGGAGAACAGGTACTGGGAAGAGACTTATCAATTTATCGAATTTATCATATGTGAGATGCTTATATCTGATCCATCCCTCTGTTGAGTTTCCAAAGTACCGGCACAATGATGATTTTTTTGGTGAAATGGCTAATATTTGATTTCAATATTTTGGTTCTTTCTCTGGAAATTCCCAGAAACTTACCTTAAGGACGAAAGTTCGAAGATTGGTTTGGCAAGAAGGGGATTGGCATCATTTTTGAGATATCTGGTACCATTCACTCGAATAACTAAATCTTTTAGCTCAAAGTGTTCGGAACACACAAATAGTTTCTGAGAAAGATCATCAAGTAATATTCAGGATTGAGAACCAGATGTTCCTCTTCTCAATATCAGAATGGAATCTGAAAAGTGAAATTCTAAAAATCTACGCCTCTGATACTAAGTATGAAAAGATTAGAACATACCTGTGCAAATTCAAGTTAGGATTCAAATAGTCCAATTTAAAATACACAAGACACTCGCGAACCATTTTCTTATCGTATTTAGCTGGAGATATTCAAAAATAAATCCAAATAACGCTTTTAACTTACAATGAAGCTCAAAATCTTGTTGACAACACTGTTCGAATTGTCAGAAATTTCATTGAATAAAGATGGCGGCACGTAATTGATGAATGAACTGGACATTCAAAAAACCGTATTGTCAAACGTTTTTATACATTAATCTGGGGCAAAAAGATCGATCCGTTTCGCGAACATTTACATATACTTAAGTATATGTAATGTGAAGAATGCACAATAGTTGAAGAAACCAATACTCGTTTCTGGCATTCACGCACAAATGAGTAAATGAATTTCAATCTAAGAAACTTTTCATTTTGATTGAGAGTTTATTCATTAGAAAATTCAACGAACGTCACAACGTTGCAAAAATTTCTACTACATTTTGATTCCGTAATATATTACAATCACCCAGTTCAGTTCTGATGATTTTGAAACTTGGCTTCACTATTTATTATTGAAAGGTGTGTCTCCTCTTTCTATGGTCTAAGGTTCAGGATAATCGATTTCTTAAAAAATCTTTTGCATAGGCATAGCCACCGCTATCTCTGTAATTTGTTCTTCCGGCAGATTTTTCAACGCTTGATTCAGGATTCCAACTGTTCTTGGGGCTGTCCTATTCATCAGTTGCTTGGAAAATTTCTGTTACTTCGTCTTTGAAAATATCTTCTACCTTCTACTTAATTCTAAAATTACCTATGTATGACAGGGTAATTCCACATAAGTTTCACTGGATCGATATTGGGCTTGAAGTGTTGCTCTAGAGAATCCGCCAACATTTCTGCTTTTTCCCTTTTTGTTGATTCCATAAGACAATATATAATCAGCTTTGGTTTTCGTTTTCCTTCCAGTTATAGCTGATGACAGTTCGGTGATTTGGCTGGCCAAATTTATAGGACCCTTTTGACCAATTCACTGATTCGGTAAATTCAAATCTGAAAATTGTCCGACATCATAACTAGGCGGAACTCCATCTTGCAGGAAAACACATGTGGCTCCTGATATCAGGCCCGGATCTCCGATTTTTTCTGATCGGGGCAAAAATTCATGGTGGCGCCCCCCCAAACAAAAAAATACAAATGAATAATAAAAATAAGAACTAATGATGAGAAAAATATCAGAAGGAGAGCGAACGCATCTATCAGCTCCTCGAAATCTGTGTCGGAAGCAGTTATGTTTTCCACAGCTAAGATCAGTAAGATCGTTGAACCATAGAGACGTTTCTGACTCATCGTGGAACGCAAATAATTTTTTATTATTTTCAATTTGCTGAAACCTGAAACTGCGTTCACCTCTTTTAGACATGGTAGGTAATGTGCAGTATATTCTTAAAGCAATACTGACAGAAGGTAAAGCTTCTTGCAGATCTTGCCTAATGAAGTCGATCTTTCACTAATTCCAGGAACCAGCTCTTTGAAAACCGCTAGTTCCTAAAAAAAATCAACTGCATTCAAGTCACTTCAATATTTTCGCGCTGAAAGGGTCCCATTTTTCTGCAGATCCTCTTTTTGCATGTTTGAAAGGGCATGGCCATTGACTAATGCGAATTTCGTTTGCAGACTCTGCGCTTTCACGAGCCGTCAGGCGAGTGATTTTGGAAAAAATGTCATGAGCGAAATTTCCGAAAAGCAACGAGAGAGAAACTTTACCTGCTTAAATTTCATCTCTAGTGGAATTCGGCATGACTATTCCACGATGAAATAGGGTAATATGTTCACATTTGACGCGTATTGCGCTATTTGGCAAATTAGAATTCATCATAGATTAACTAAGCAACTAAACGTTGTTTGTTCTCTCTATAATATTTATTTCCGAAGCTATCTATGAATTCGAGAAACGTCAAAAATTTTTTCGCTGAAAAACCAACATGTTGGTTTTGCCGACTTGAAAAGGACCCCGCACTTTTAGTAGGTAAAGTGGCGACCGGTCAAATTTTCTGAAAGTTTGGCATGTTGTTGTACCCAACTCAGTGACCAAAAGTGTCAATGGGCCCAACCCAATCCTATGGCTAGTTTTCTAAATACGGGGTGTTAAAGTTGAAAATTGCCCAGATTTTCGGATTTATTTGCTAATTATTAAGAGTTACATTGGATTTATGTTGCATACACACGTTTACTACATGTTCTAGGTATGAAATTAGAGGATACGTATGATTAAAAATATTTATATTTACCGGGTGATTCACGAATATATGACGGTAGTTTTTTCCCAAAATTCACTTTTTCTACTGTGACGTCAGTAGGGCATATTTTTGAAATGTTCTTTCCGATTTAGTATTATGACGACAAAATATTGCACAGTGCATATTTTTTATACAGGGTGTTTCACAGAGAGAACCACTAGACATAATCATATTTTTTTAGGATTAATTCGAAATCCTGTATTTTTGAATTGATTTTTGGGAAAAGTAATACCACAAACATATTTGTGTCTCTAATCTCCAAAATATTCAGGGTGGTTTATTCATAGGAAGGTATTCAATTTTGGGAAAAGTACAAAAAACATGAACACCCTGTATTCGAAAATTTCCTCGGCCAAATGCAACTATTTTATCACTATATATTGATTCCCACAACATCTCCCGAGGTATGAATTTTAAATCCGATACTATGACCAGTTTTCGAGATACAGGGCGTAAAAGCGGAGAATAACTTATTTCATCATTTTTTTTCAAATTGAAAAGCCGGATTGATTTTATGTTGCGCCCATGAGTTCAGTATGAGTACAGATCACATGCACAAGGAAAGGTTCAGCTAAAATATTTACTGTTACAGGGTGATCCACGAATAAATCACAATAGCTTTTGCAAACACTTGATAATTCTACAGTTTCATCACAGAGAAATTATTCCATGAAGTTAATACCTAGTCGTTCACAATTTTCAGTCGGAAATACTTCATAATAATCAGGTACTTTTCATACAGGGTGAGTCATAAATAATATGCTTTGAAATAATTGAAAGGAGAACTTTTCTGGTGAATTTTGAATAACTGTCAACATTACATCAAGTGAAGTATTTCATTGAACGACTATAGTAACTTCATGGAATAATTTCGCTGTGACGAAACTTTAGAATTATCGAGTGTTTGCAAAAGCTATTGTGATTTATTCATGAATCACCCTGTAACAGTAAATATTTTAGCTGAACCTTTCCTTGTGCATGTGATCTGTACTCATACTGAACTCATGGGCGCAACATAAAATCAATCCGGCTTTTCAATTTGAAAAAAAAAATGATGAAATAAGTTATTCTCCGCTTTTACGCCCTGTATCTCGAAAACTGGTCATAGTATCGGATTTAAAATTCATACCTCGGGAGATGTTGTGGGAATCAATATATAGTGATAAAATAGTTGCATTTGACCGGGGAAATTTTCGAATACAGGGTGTTCATGTTTTTTGTACTTTTCCCAAAATTGAATACCTTCCTATGAATAAACCACTCTGAATATTTTGGACATTACAGACACACATATGTTTGTAGTATTACTTTTCCCAAAAATCAATTAAAAAATACAGGATTTCGAATTAATCCTAAAAAAATATGATTATGTCTAGTGGTTCTCTCTGTGAAACACCCTGTATAAAAAATATGCACTGCGCAATATTTTGTCGTCATAATACTAAATCGGAAAGAACATTTCAAAAATATGCCCTCCTGACGTCACAGTAGAAAAAGTGAATTTTGGGAAAAAACTACCGTCATATATTCGTGAATCACCCGGTGAATATAAATATTTTTAATCATACGTATCCTCTAATTTCATACCTAGAACATGTAGTAAACGTGTGTATGCAACAGAAATCCAATGTAACTCTTAATAATTAGCAAATAAATCCGAAAATCTGGGCAATTTTCAACTTTAACACCCCGTATTTAGAGAACTAGCCATAGGATTGGTTTGGGTCCATTTACACTTTTGGTCAATGAGTCGGGTACAACAACATACCAAATTTACAGAAAATTTGACCGGTCGCCACTTTACCTACTAAAAGTGCGGGGTCCTTTTTACGGGATGAAACGATCGTTGCTACGGAAACTTCCTCACTAAAAATGAAAAGAGTGGAATAGTCTGTCGAAAACAACCTTAATTTCCTTCGAGAATAAACCAACTAGGATCTAGCGATCTTGACTCATCCTCGCATATTTCGTCGACCTGTTTTTTCTTCTTGGAAATACGTTTATTTCTAAGAACTGGCTCCACATCCAATTCTTCTGAAAGGAGTGTAGCTTCCGAGATCCAGTGTTCAATAGGTTTTTCTCTCATTCCTTGCTAGATCTTCACAAGACCTTGCAACAACGATATTGAACGTGAAATCATTATATAACCCCTTTCTGAATTTCCACGTTGACCCTATTGATCTCTCGCAGAATATTATCCCAAATTGTTAGGTTCAGGATGAATCTTAAATTCATCACAGCATGAAGCAAATGACCATACTTGGATTCTGCGACTAGTGAGGATTCTTAGATTTCTTTCACAGCCTTCACAACTCCCGGTAAATTATTGAGAAAGGCATTAACAGCTTGATATTTAGCTCATCTTGTTTGGCTACTTCCTGTCAAATTTGTTTTCGTGCATTTTTTCATAATTGTCCATCGTGTGGTTGAACTAACAAAAGAAGAATACAGTTTTTGTACAACACCAAATTAATTTACTGCTTCTGAACATGATGAAGCCGAATGGACACCCACAAGATTCAAAGAGTGTGCTAGGCATATGGAACTAATACAGCCAGCTCGTTCATCTGTAGAATTCTGGATTGGACTCCTTTATATATGCCAGCTATATAAGATCCGTTGTCGTAGGATTGCCCACGACATTTTTTGAAATCTAAATCATCAGCTTGCATTTTATCTAGAATTCGCTATGACATTATTCTGCAGTTTTTCCGCCAACTTCTAAGAAGTCAATAAAACATATTATATCCAGACTCCGTTCTCTTGAAACATCGTATAACCGGTTTTATTTGTTCTGTGTGAGATACATCTGGGGTGCAGTCGAACATAATAGTGAAATAGTTGGCCTCCTTGACCTCATCAATAATGTTATTCCGAACTTTCTTGGCCATTAAATCCATAATTTCATTTTGTATAGTTTTGGACAGATAGGATGTTTGTCCTTTTGAGCGCCCCGCTTGCCCCACCCCCCAGATCCGGGCCTGCCTGATATCTATTGTCACTCTCAGCGATGCCAATAACAATACTCAAGGCGAGTTTATACAGCAACTAAAATAAAATAAGAACTAAAATAAAATAAGAATGTTCACTTGATGCATTTCAATGACAGCGTTTATACAGGAAATAAGCTAAAATAAGGAATAAGAATAAGAATATTCTTAATCCTTATTTTAGCTCATTTCCTGTATAAACGCTGTCATTGAAATGCATCAAGTGAACATTCTTATTTTATTTTAGTTCTTATTTTATTTTAGTTAGAATAAGAATATTCTTATTCCTTATTTTAGCTCATTTCCTGTATAAACGCTGTCATTGAAATGCATCAAGCGAACATTCTTATTTTATTTTAGTTCTTATTTTATTTTAGTTGCTGTATAAACTCGCCTTTAGTCTACCGGTCAAGTTGTCCTCCACGAAGAAAGGCCCCATGATACGGTGTTTGAGTGCCAGTTGCACGAAAATAATTCATCTGACCAGTAATGGGCCATCGCCCTGTATTCTTTCACTCACGAGTTCAGAAAATTGTAGGCGGTGGTCATTCATCGACGTCAATTCGTGCGTTCATTTGATCATATATGGAAGAGAACTTGTATTTTTTTGAGAATCCAATGAATTGCCTTTTGTTGAGATCAGTAATGATAGATTCAATTCGTTCTGAAAACTTGCGTTCAGGGTTTCGTTTCTTATTTGCCATGTAACCAGTTCATGAAATTTCACGTAACAAATCCGGAATGCTTATCGAGATACTTCTCAACAAAAAAAAAGGGAGCAATCTAGTTGGCATTTTCATCATGTTTGAAAAAAAGATTCACAATTTCAACTCCCAGAAATTGTGTATGCCATATGATGGAGAAGTTTAGTTCAATATTGGAAGGAAATTTTCTGTTTCTTCCAATTGTTCAATATTGAAACTGAAATCACAACAGATGGAGGGGATTGTTGAACATGCGTTATCAAAACGCTAGTTTTGGTTCAACCTTTTCTTGCATCACAATTTGAATGCTATTTTACATTACTACAAATATCAACAACCATATTATTCATGAAATTTATGATTTTATTATTGTTGCAGTCAGGAGAAACTAGAAAATACGAGACGGGGCTCAATTTATTGGATTAAACTACTCAGGACTCCTTGACTCATTTTTTATAATCGAATTGGGATTGATTATTATTTTATGCTCCTGATAAAATGAGAGGAGTTTCGGTTTCAAAGCCGACTATAACATAAACGAATAATCATATTTCGAAAAAATATTTAATGTCATATTTAAAAAGAAATGGTATTTTCAACAATGTATCGGACGATTCACCATTTAAATTCGAATTTTAGGGGTTGAAGTTTACGATTTTGCCAGAATGTTTATCAACATTGTCGAGACTAACTTTCACATTTTGTAAAAACTTTCGATGTAGAGATATGTAATAAAAAATCCCACAAAAAATGTGGGAGATAAAATTGAACACCAAGGACCATGAAATTATACATTTAATACGCATAGTTTCTATTGAAATTTTTTAATTGTTACCGGTCCACATTCAGAATAAATGTCAATGAAATACGAAATGCCTGCAGTCATTAAAGCTCTGAACGGTGTGTTCTCAAAATGAACTCTTTTCGCCTGGATCCTTCTTCCATTTGTGTCTTATTTGTTTGGTTATATGGAACATGAACAAACTGATTTTTCGATGACGAGAACTCCTGTCATCTATTGAGAATTGTTCCGAAATCCCTTCAAATTGAATAACTGATGATGAACTGGCAGCAAGGCGATAAGGTCAAAACAATTATTGTTTTGTTTCCAAGGCAAATTATTCTCTTTCATACCACCCACAAAGACATGTCATGTAGAAGGTTTCTGGAAATGAAAGTTGTCTATTTACGGAAATACAAATTGATTTTTTTTATCAATAATAGATACCGTTATCTTCATCGTATCAATTAGACTTTTCGATAGGCGTGCAATATACGAACATATTTGGTAACATCAATGCTTTCACGCGAAAAAAACAACTGGTGATGCACTACCATGTGAGTATTTATTTCCTTTGTTCTTTGTCATGCAACGGAATTGAAATTCTGATCGAATTTGATTTTGCCATGCCTCTGTATTTCATTGTGATTAATGTAAATCCCAATAACAATAAATTTCCAGTTTGGCTAGCAAACACATTGAAACAAATTATGATAATAATTGTTGTTTAATAGACGGAGAACGAATGTTATCTCTAGAGCCTAGACCAAAAGAAGAAATATTAATGATTACTAGTATTTTGCTTTGTTTTCATTTAATTGAAAGATTTCCTTTGATGATATAATATTCTTTGAATTTTGAAAATTGAGAAGAAGGATGGAGACAAAACAATTGTTTACTACACCAAAGATGTCCCGTATGCTTCCAAAAGCATTCAGCTAAATCTGTCGAAAGAGCGGCATGTATGATTTACAGTACAAGAATTGAAAATCTGCCCTATGGAGTCGATATCTTTAAGGCTCAAAGAGTATCTATATTTGTTGAGAACAAGAAAGCATTACTCACAAGCATCAAAATAGTTGACAATAGTATGCAGGGTGATTCACGGTGCATGGCACATTAGACGTTTCTGGTGAACCAGATATCGAATCGGTTTGAAAATTTGCACGAGTGCATTATCGGACATTCTTCACCCAACTTAAATCAATTTTGTCAATGCGGTGTTTCCACTTCTATTAGATAGTAGTAGCAACTTTGCTTTTTCAAATGGAACACCTGGTATATTATATTATTTTTGGAATCTCCAACAATTTCTCGACAACTTTTCTCAACATTTCCCTATACCTATATGTTGCCGTTTGCGAATTATAAATTAATTTCGATTTTTTTCACCGGAAATCATGACCTCTAAAAATGCTCTGATAGGCCCCATGATACGGTGTTTGAGTGCCAGTTGCACGAAAATAATTCATCTGACCAGTAATGGGCCATCGCCCTGTATTCTTTCACTCACGAGTTCAGAAAATTGTAGGCGGTGGTCATTCATCGACGTCAATTCGTGCGTTCATTTGATCATATATGGAAGAGAACTTGTATTTTTTTGAGAATCCAATGAATTGCCTTTTGTTGAGATCAGTAATGATAGATTCAATTCGTTCTGAAAACTTGCGTTCAGGGTTTCGTTTCTTATTTGCCATGTAACCAGTTCATGAAATTTCACGTAACAAATCCGGAATGCTTATCGAGATACTTCTCAACAAAAAAAAAGGGAGCAATCTAGTTGGCATTTTCATCATGTTTGAAAAAAAGATTCACAATTTCAACTCCCAGAAATTGTGTATGCCATATGATGGAGAAGTTTAGTTCAATATTGGAAGGAAATTTTCTGTTTCTTCCAATTGTTCAATATTGAAACTGAAATCACAACAGATGGAGGGGATTGTTGAACATGCGTTATCAAAACGCTAGTTTTGGTTCAACCTTTTCTTGCATCACAATTTGAATGCTATTTTACATTACTACAAATATCAACAACCATATTATTCATGAAATTTATGATTTTATTATTGTTGCAGTCAGGAGAAACTAGAAAATACGAGACGGGGCTCAATTTATTGGATTAAACTACTCAGGACTCCTTGACTCATTTTTTATAATCGAATTGGGATTGATTATTATTTTATGCTCCTGATAAAATGAGAGGAGTTTCGGTTTCAAAGCCGACTATAACATAAACGAATAATCATATTTCGAAAAAATATTTAATGTCATATTTAAAAAGAAATGGTATTTTCAACAATGTATCGGACGATTCACCATTTAAATTCGAATTTTAGGGGTTGAAGTTTACGATTTTGCCAGAATGTTTATCAACATTGTCGAGACTAACTTTCACATTTTGTAAAAACTTTCGATGTAGAGATATGTAATAAAAAATCCCACAAAAAATGTGGGAGATAAAATTGAACACCAAGGACCATGAAATTATACATTTAATACGCATAGTTTCTATTGAAATTTTTTAATTGTTACCGGTCCACATTCAGAATAAATGTCAATGAAATACGAAATGCCTGCAGTCATTAAAGCTCTGAACGGTGTGTTCTCAAAATGAACTCTTTTCGCCTGGATCCTTCTTCCATTTGTGTCTTATTTGTTTGGTTATATGGAACATGAACAAACTGATTTTTCGATGACGAGAACTCCTGTCATCTATTGAGAATTGTTCCGAAATCCCTTCAAATTGAATAACTGATGATGAACTGGCAGCAAGGCGATAAGGTCAAAACAATTATTGTTTTGTTTCCAAGGCAAATTATTCTCTTTCATACCACCCACAAAGACATGTCATGTAGAAGGTTTCTGGAAATGAAAGTTGTCTATTTACGGAAATACAAATTGATTTTTTTTATCAATAATAGATACCGTTATCTTCATCGTATCAATTAGACTTTTCGATAGGCGTGCAATATACGAACATATTTGGTAACATCAATGCTTTCACGCGAAAAAAACAACTGGTGATGCACTACCATGTGAGTATTTATTTCCTTTGTTCTTTGTCATGCAACGGAATTGAAATTCTGATCGAATTTGATTTTGCCATGCCTCTGTATTTCATTGTGATTAATGTAAATCCCAATAACAATAAATTTCCAGTTTGGCTAGCAAACACATTGAAACAAATTATGATAATAATTGTTGTTTAATAGACGGAGAACGAATGTTATCTCTAGAGCCTAGACCAAAAGAAGAAATATTAATGATTACTAGTATTTTGCTTTGTTTTCATTTAATTGAAAGATTTCCTTTGATGATATAATATTCTTTGAATTTTGAAAATTGAGAAGAAGGATGGAGACAAAACAATTGTTTACTACACCAAAGATGTCCCGTATGCTTCCAAAAGCATTCAGCTAAATCTGTCGAAAGAGCGGCATGTATGATTTACAGTACAAGAATTGAAAATCTGCCCTATGGAGTCGATATCTTTAAGGCTCAAAGAGTATCTATATTTGTTGAGAACAAGAAAGCATTACTCACAAGCATCAAAATAGTTGACAATAGTATGCAGGGTGATTCACGGTGCATGGCACATTAGACGTTTCTGGTGAACCAGATATCGAATCGGTTTGAAAATTTGCACGAGTGCATTATCGGACATTCTTCACCCAACTTAAATTTTTGTCGTCAATGTGGTGTTGCCACTTCTATTAGAAAGTCGTAGCAACTTTGCTTTTTCAAATGGAACACCTGGTATATTATATTATTTTTGGAATCTCCAACAATTTCTCGACAACTTTTCTCAACATTTCCCTATACCTATATGTTGCCGTTTGCGAAATATAAATTATTCTCATTTTTTTTTCGCCGAAAATCATAACCTCTAAAAATGCTAATAACTTGATGGGGTTGAGAGACAATATGGCGTTGAAATTTGGTTTGGAGTTAGGTGATACATGAATGCTTCCAAAACATCAGCCTGATCTACGTTACTTCAATACAGGATGGTGAAAAATACAGTCTTTTCGGTTGGTTGCCAGCGATTCGAACATACTTTGAAATATTCGACATGATTGTTCTACTTTTTAATAATAATTCATATAAATAGTTTGACTCTCAAGTTTTTTGGTGTCCTTATCATTAGGAGAATGTTCTATCAAAATCAAATAGTAATCATGGCCTTCCTTCCAAATACCGAATGGGAATGCCATCTGAAGAGACATTTTGACAAATAAATGCTCATAAGTCCGAAATTTGACTGGCTAGGTATAGGCCTGCTATACATAGAATGAAAGCAAATTTCATCAGCTTTCTGAAGTTCTAATAATATATAGGGTGTTTCATTTGAAATGAACCACTTTCAGTCACTTTTTCAAGCAAACTAAAAGACTGTATTTTTAAGCACCCTGTATTTAAGTATCGTAGATCCGAGTGATGTGTTAGAAGCATTTATGTATCATCTAACTGTTAACCAAATTTCAATGTCATAATGTTTCTCTACCCGAAGTTATCAGAGCATTTTTAGAGGTCATGATTTCCGGTGAAAAAAATCGAAATTAATTTATAATTCGAAAACGGCAATTGAAAGGTATAGGAAAATGTTGGGAAAAATTGTCCAGAAGTTATTGGAGATTCCAAAAATAATATAATATACCAGGTGTTCCATTTGAAAAAGCAAAGTTGCTACTACTATCTAATAGAAGTGGAAACACCGCATTGACAAAATTGATTTAGTTGGGTAGAGAATCAATACATACTACATAGTATAAAGCAAAGTCGCTATCGCTGTCTGTCCCTATGTAGGTATGCTTAAATCTTCAAAGCTACGCAACGGATTTGAAACGCTTCTTTTTAATAGATAAAGTGACTCAAGAGGAAGGTTTATATGTATGATACTTGCATAATATTGTAGAGAAACACTGATGAATTTACAGGTTTCTAATGTGATGTCGTAAATAAACACATTTATCTACTCCCATAGAATAATATATCCATTATTCAACTGATTTTGATCCGTAATAGTTTCTATAAATAGTGTAAGGTAATTATAACTCACGCCCATAACTTGTAACGGGATTTCTTTACCTATTGTGGGCGGAAATATAATCGCTCGGGCGCCAGCCACAATGGGTTTTAAAAGGTTGTGACTCCTTTATAAAAAGTTTCACTTCGAGCCCCTGCCTGGGTAGCTTTTAGACAGTTGGAGAAGGGCTCGGCTCAATCTAAGGTGTTAGCTATTGATAAGTATGTTCTTTATTGAATATTTCTAGCTGTTGCTGGGATAATAAAACAAGTAAAACCTTAAACAACTATAATATGAAACTAAAATGTGATACAACGTAAACTCAACTAAATAATGTCTGCAACAACCAAAATCAAAGTATTAAACAACTAAACTGTTTCCAAAGATCCACTATTAAACAATTGAAAGCAAGTATGAAAGTTACAAAAGCCTTACTGATATTATGAAAAGAGATGAAAACAGTTGCGGGTTAACGGGGTGAGCAGGTGAGACAGACGGAAAATGAGCGGTGATAGAAAATGACAGTCTGATTATAACAAATGAACAATGAGAGCATTCAAAGCAGCCGTGAAGGAGCAAAGCAGTGAGCATGTAAATCGGAAAAATAGTATGGAAAAATGAAATGGGCTACTGTTTCCGAACTACAACTGCATGTGTGAATTCCCGTGGGAAAAGACAACACTACGATATTTCCTACTCGAACAATTAATTAGCGGTCGAATGGCTCACAGAGGATTCGATCGGTCGGAGGGATTGGCACACCCGCCCAAATGTCGTGACCAGTCACAAGCTCACAGGCCGTGATCCACCCCAGAATGACTCCAACAGCTATTAGCCAATCGTGCCGACTGGGTGTCGCACCTCGAGGGGTACGATCAGACTAATGCGCCAAAGAAATAAGGGGTACAACACTTTCCAATGAGCGAATAGACAAGCCCAAAATTCACGGGAAATCGAAAAACAGCGCGGCGCATCCGCCAAAATGTCGTGACCAGTCACAAGCTCACAGGCCGTGATCCACCCCAGAATGACTTCAACAGCTATTAGCCAATCGCGCCGACTGGGTGTCGCACCTCGAGGGGCACGATCAAACTAATGCGCCGAATAAATAAGGGGTACAACACTTCCCAATAAGCGAATAGACAAGTCAAAATTCACGAAAATTTCTAAAGGACCGAGAGACCTGGCGGCGAAAACCGGCGACCTTGAATCAAGACACTCGACCGCTCATCAACGCACCGCTGCTCCGGACGTAGCTTCAAGCCGAACCGGTATTCTTTCACGGGAATGTTACAAATAAAAAATGGAAATAACACGTAGTTCGAGCAGGAAAATAATTCTACACAAAATAAACAAAATAACGGTCCGGAATACGGAAGAAAATTTCGGAAAAGCCCAGATCAAGATATTCCTACCTGGTAGATACTCTGCTTACTTCCACAAGTCACTTAGCGTCTAATTCACACGGCTTTACGGTCCAAAATGAAATTGATTCAACCCAAGTTATTCGTTTCAAAACCTTCCACGAATTTCTATCACTTTCGAGACTTCCCCAAGTTCAATTATCCCCTTAGTTTCGCTATAATCTCTTGACTTTGCAATAATTTTCTCAACACTTTCCGGATCCTGAAATCTGAATCTAATGCTCTCTTCGTAGCGTGCATCCCCTCCTAAAAAGGCCCCCCATCATCGAGAGTCGCGCGCGTGAAAATTCCTCAAATTTTCAAGAGCAAAAACGACGGAGAGAGATAACAACACCCGGTCGCCAACAATCGGCGCTTGATTTTAAATTGAACCCGAAAAACATGAATGAGATTTACGGGTTGCCTATCGGAAAACTTCGAAATGATTTTACCGAGATTCTTTAAATGAAGGGCGCTTCATTACAACTCACTATAATACAAATAGAAAAAATGTAGCTCACGAAATGAATAAAAAAGTCAAGTCATTGTGGAGCTCTATTTCACGTTTTCCAAATGCAATTTTTGGATATTCAGACCTAAGAAAATGTAGAAATGGATGTCTAGAACGTTACCTTGATGTCTGAAATAGAGTTCCCCATTGACCCGACTTTTTTATTCATTTCGTAAGCTACACTTCTTCCTATTTGTATTAGAGTGAGTTATAGGCATGAGCTATTATTACCTCACACTATTGGTTTATAGAGACTATTACAGATCAAAATCAGTTGAATAATGGATATATTATTCTATGGGAGTAGATAAATCAAACTAACGTACTCGGTATTGTACACCAAAAAAAGGTCAACAGAAAAGTCCGTGATGGTATGTGTATATATACCTATCTCTCAAGGATAACCATTTTTTATCCTTCACATATTACGGAGAAAAATGGCTTATTTATGAAGTTATTTCAAGCAATACAGCATTGATCCCCACCCAATTAAGTACCTTAAATACATTGTCCATTCAATATAGATCAATATGGCTCTTTACAGCATGAAATTTGAATGAATATTTCCGAAGATATTACAGATTTAAAATGCAGGGAGTGCAGGGACATAGCGGTGCGACATCTTTTCCAATGACCATTAATAAATCGCAGAGTCAAACTTTCAACGTTGCGGGCTTGGATTTGAGCGTTGAGTGTTTTTCTCATGGTCAATTATATGTTGCTCTTTCAAGAGTAACTTCTAAACAAAATATGTTTGTATCGTCTAATTACAAAAAAGCTGTTGTTTATAAGGACATTCTGTAGTAGGTAGTAGCTATTTAGTATCAGCATTGCATCTGTGCGAAGCCGGGGTGGGTCGCTAGTGTCCGATAATGCACTCATCCAAATTTTCAGACCGATCCGATATCTGGTTCACCAGAAACGTCTAATGTGCCATCCACCGTGATTCACCCTCTATAATCATGCAAATAAAAATTTTCAGAACTTGATGCACTGGACCTGACTGAAACTTCAAGGAAACACCCAGCAACCCAGATCAATACCCTCCAATCCCGCCATAAAAATTATAAATCATCTCTCGTAGCGTAATTCATTCAGCCTCATTTTTGAGGAAGTGATGTCTGATGGCGTCTCCGGACCATAAACCGCACCAAACTGTCAGAAGTTGAGGATAGAATGGCTTCGCAACAATAACTCTCGGGTTTTCCTCGTCCCAGATGCGACTTTTTTGCTTGTTGACGAAGCCAACGTGGAAATGGGACTCATTACTCAAGATAATTTTTCGATGGAACTCTGGATCATTTATATGCAATTCAAGGACCCAATCAGAAAAGCCACGACTTTTTGATGATCGGCTGGCTTGAGTTAGTGTGTTGACTGAACTTTATAAGCCTTAAGACCCAAATCTTTATGAAATTACGAAGTATTGGCGTTTATGGAATGCTAAATTCCAAACAACGATGAGGAAATAAACAAACCTTGGTTTTATTCAACACTTTCAACTACAACAGCAATATTCTCGGCTGTTCTTAACCGATGTGCACGGGATTTATTCTTCACATCACTTACTTGTCCCAACAACTCGAAAATGTTCACCAATTTCAGTATTGGGCTCTACGAGGTGATTCACGAAGGCCCAAAAATGTTCGTGTTTTACGAACGGTCTCTGCCTACTTTTCACCATTTCTATAGTGAATTTTAATAATTTCAATGCGTTTTTGAAGCGTGTATCGTTCCAGTTTTATCGATAGCGTAGTTTCTACTTGTCAAATGTAAAAAAAATGACAGCTTCAAAAGTGACATCTATTGAAATAGCGGGCTAGTCAAAATAACATCACTCATGGAAAAACCTTTCACCATTCAAAATCGGTACAAAGTATGTTCAACGGTACTTTTCTTGAGTGGAATGAATAGTGCATTTTCCATTTAACCAAATTTTCATAACGAGAACTCAACATCTTCAATTCACTGTCAGCCATGAAAACACCTGACTTTTCCATACTCTCATTGCCTGCCATATCTCCCCATCCCATTCTGCCTTCATTCAAAATCTTAACTGAGGATGCCAATAACCGAGTGCACATTCTTCAGTATGCAAAGGTCCTTCAACACACCCTCAAAAGGATATATCCAGTCAGCGCTGCGAGACAAGGCCAAAAGAACTGATTTTTGCATATTAAGCGAGAGCCTGAATAATGACCGAGACCCAGTTTTATATCCAGCAATTCGCTAAATGCGATTTGGGTTGAAACATCGCATGAAATATTCAGCGATTTCCGTAGACTTTGAAACAATCGGAATGAAGATATTCTTCTCCTAAATTATATCAGCATGAAATGAATGCCTTGGGGTGATTGTTCAGCTAGGTACATTGTACTATATTGGAATAGAATTATTGAATTATAAAATCTACATCCATAAACTAAAAGAAGACGACAGAAGGGACATGAGAGCATTGAAATATCAAAAGCGCAGTAAATCAAATTTATGCACGAAGCCATTTGTTACTTATACGAAGAGCTCTCTTGGATAGAATAATGGACTGATTTACCAATTCTTATCAATACGGAAATTAAAGAAATAAGTACATGTATGAGATTGAGCAATATACAACAAAGTAAAAACTGAAAGAATGATAGTCACGGTTTATGATGGCTTCAGAAATATATCTGCTGGTCTTCAGGCTTTGTGGGTTCGTAGTACAAATTAGATTTCAGGCGAGCGAATTGTGATCGGACTTCGCGGAGTGATGGCAAGTGGCGAACAGGCGAAAACCCTGGCAATTAGGAAGGAGAGATAGGCGGAGGTCTTGTCAATTGGTACCTTCATCATTGAAATGCAGGCCACAGAGTTGAAGAAAGTGCGTAAACCACTGACGTGCGCGGTGCGGATCTTCTTCGTTACCGACAGAGTCTGTCCAAAGTATCAACTTTGGGGTATCAAATATGTATGAAATCTGAATTCTAAACGACTGGAAGATGGAATGACTTTTCGACACCTCGAAGACGGAGAAACTTACAAGTTTCTTGGGATGAAACAGAGGGGTGTACTGAAGACAACCCAGATAAAGGATGCCTTACGAGCCAGCTACAAAAAGAAGCTGATAGACATTTGGAAATCGCAGCTGTCGGGAAGGAACAAAGTATCTGCTACAAATATGCTAGCCAAACCGATTCTCACTTACTCTTTCGGGGTGGTGAAATGGACGGTGAACGAACTCCTCGATCTTGATAGGTCAACAAGGAAAACGATGAACTTGAATCGTAGCCTACATACCAGCAGTTCAATACAGAGTATACCTTCCCCGAATCCAGGGGGGTAGAGGATTGCAACGTTCGGAATATCAACACAATCAACAAACTTTGGAAATGGCAGTGATGATTCTAAGAAGTGAAGATGCGCTCCTGAAATTTGTTGCTCAGCATGAAATCGCGAACCATGGAGCCTTCCTGTTCCGGGCCGTGGAGAAGCTCAGCATAACCGGCGTATCGATCAATCCGGAGCTCGCTGGAACACCGATCACTCAAGTGTTTTTTTTGCGGTATAGATAACAACAGTCTGTGCGAAAATAAACTTTTCGAATTAGCGTGAGCCTATTGAATACACTTGGTGATATGCTGTTTGAAACGTAAATCACTATCGATTCAAAGTCCCAAATTGCGCGAACACTCAGCAAGAATCAGTTGCTCCGAGCCAACATTGAGTTTCATATTCCTACAGAGAACATCACGTTACCTACCAAACATTAAAAATGTCCACTTGGAAGTATTTATTTCTAAATTATGTCTCCTCGAATATTCCACAAGATCAGCCAGATCACTGTTGACCTCATTAGCTGCGGCACTGCCATGTGCCATGTTCGGTATTGAACGAAAGATTGAATTGAAGTATCACCCGTATACAAAAGAATTTTGCAGAATCTCAGACAAGCCGTTATTCTGAAGGTGTAAATGCAATACAGTATAGGTCCGAGTATCGACCCCTGAGGTACCCCGCTCGTCTGGGTACATTCAGCAGATTTTCCCTTTCTATGAATTTGAATAGATGCTGTTGAGCAAAAAGTAGGTTGGACTCTGATGATCATTTTTGTGTGAGGATTATGATCGTTTTTGTGTAAACCAGTCATGATTAAAGCGTTTATAACTTGGACACTGAGTATAATTTCATGAATCGGTAACGACCAAACGAAAGCTCTTAAAAAGCTCTACTAGATGATAGTAACAGTTTAGTTTCGACCAAAAGTGAACCCTGATCGTTATTTCTGTGTACTCTTCATATGTATTGACGTCTGTTATTATCGCAGAATGAGTAGTTTCATTCTCAAATATTTCACAAATTGCAGTGTCAGAGCTATGAACGTGAACGAAAAAAATCGAATTAACCGAATTTCCGATTCTCTGAAATCACCTCGGTCCACATTATTTTGGATACTCGAGGCTCCATATTCTTTATTCGTTAATAACAAATCCGAAAATATATTCGAATTTACTGTCTTAATTGAAAATTACGAGATGTTATATCAATTCTGCATTGTAAATGCGGGAAATAGTTTTTGTGTGAATAATAGGTCGTTAGAGAAACCTTTCGCCTGCTCTGTTTGGAAACATGGAAAGATAGCAAACGATTTCAGTGGACCTATATGAGGTTCAATCGAAAAGGTCTAAGTTTCAGATGCAACAATTTTCACCGTAAATAAACGGGTCCGAGGAGAGAACACAGAATCTGAATTAATTCATAATTTCAAAAACGAATTCCCCAACTTTACTCTTTTCTTTTAATCCACAAATTAATCACAAAGGGGGATCAATTTGCACCAGAAATGAATTATTACTAAATACATTTTTTCTGGAAACCCTGCAGGCTAATGAAGCTCCTATTGTTACCATTTCAATTTGTTTCAGTGTGAGGCGATCGTCAGGATAAACAAGCGTTTTCATGAAGGGTAGACATCAGTTTCGTAGGCGTTTCAGTCTGCAACCCTCCTTCCTGAAAGAAGAACCTGAGAATGACAGGCGACAAAACTCGAGGTAATGAAGATGACCTTTCTTTCTGGCGGAATATATATATGTCGAGTAGAATAAAATGTAAAACGATCGATATGTGAACATTTTATCGATGAGATAGGTGCTGTATATCGGAGAAACCTTGGACTTTAGGAATAATAGCGCACAAGTTCAGTCTTCACTTGCCTTTTCTCCATTTTGGTTTTCAATATTATATTCACAACGACCAGGAGACGAATACTCGATGGAAGCATTGGGGATCACATCTTATGAAAAGAATTTTGTGAAATATTTCGATTGTCGCTGGGGGACCCAATAATGTGGTTTCAACGATGCATCAACTTTGTCAATCCACAGGAAATACTGTGCGCTGGTTTACTGAGAGTTGTTTGCATATCAATCTGCTGATCTGACTATTTTCAGCAGAATGATGCACTGATGCACACCGATTTCCTCCCATTAAATTTATCCATTCATTTATTTCTATACATTTCCGCTTCGACATCGAGGTCATTAGCCGTGAAGGGATTTTATTATAGTTCATACTATTTTAAAAACAATATATCTACAATTGGTTTAATATGAATTGAATTTTTACATTGATTTTTATTCAACAGAAGCTGTACTAATAATAATAGTATTTTATTTCATTAGGAGGAGAAGTGTCACTTTTCGTGGCGAGCTTGGGTTTATCCGCCGAACGGAGTGAGGCGGATAATTGAAAGCGAGCCACGAAAAGTCACTTCTTCTCCGAATGAAATAAATAAATAATAAATAAATAAATTTATTGATCCTTTAAGACATATTGCATGTATAAGACAAGTCATGAAAAGAGAAAAAAAAAATACATTCCAGATCATAATTGGAAATCATTATCACACAAATACTCATTAACACTATAATAAGCCCTAGACAGCATTAGCTCTTTCACCGTCCTTCTGAAACCCAGAATATCCAATGATCTCACCGTCGCAGGTAGGTGATTGTACAATTTTATACCCTGGTAATGGGGTGAATTTTCAAATCTTGCTGTTTTATGCATTGGTATATTCAGAGTTCCAGAATTCCTGGTATCGTAGCCATGAAAATCAGAAACCTTGACAAATTCATCTTCATTTTCTTTGACATATAAAAGACATTTATACATATATATACATGGGAGTGTAAGCAATTTATAGCTCAGAAATATGGGTCTGCAAGACACAAGAGGGCCCAGGTGAAACATCATGCGAATGATCCGCTTCTGAGTAACAAATGCCCTATTCAAATCGATCGAACTGCCCCACAAGATAATACAATATGACATATGACTGTATACCAGACTATAATACACACCGACCAGAGCATTGATGGGCAGTGAATCCTTTATCCGGCAAATAGCATAGAATGACCTGTTCAGCCTTTTACAGAGTTGTTCGATGTGTTCACACCATCTTAGATTTTTGTCAACATGCAGACCGAGAAACTTGACACAGTCACTCGATACTATTTCCGTATCCACGTAATTGACAGTAAGTCTCATATCTACGTTCCTCAAATTAAAATAAATGCATTCAGTCTTACTGCAGTTTAATATTATAGCATTTTGTCGACACCAATTAGCGAAACTGTTCATTATAAGTTCGCATTTGTTAGCGAGACCCTGAAAATCATTTGCTCTGACCACTATAGATGTATCATCCACATAAATCACTATTCTATCTGATTTCACTGAATTAGGCAGGTCATTAATGAATAGTAGGAACAGTAGAGGTCCCAGAACTCCCCCCTGAGGCACCCCCATCTCTACGTCATACTGAGCTGACCAACAATTATCAACCTTTACCTGCATAGTTCTGTCAGTAATGTAACTACGCATCCAGTCAAGGAATACTCCCCTGAAACCCACATTGTACATCTTGCTCAGAATGAACTTAAACGAGATGCAGTCGAAAGCCCTGGTAAGGTCGAAGAAAACGCCCGCTACATAACAACCCTCATCCAGAGCCTTGTAGACAATCTCAATGAAACTGACAGCTGCCGTCTGAGTGGATCGACCCGCCCTGAATCCATGTTGTTCGTTTGCCATTAATTTGAACTTAGTCAAGTACGACGTCATCCTACCAAGTATGATCTTTTCGATTACCTTCGACAAAGTACTCACAATAGAAATTGGACGATAATTTGCTATGTCATGTGGGTCACCCTTTTTGTATATGGGGATTACAGTTGTATGTTTAATTAATGTCGGAAATCTACCGGAGGAGACCGACTCATTTATCAGGTGTGCAAGATGTTCTGACACATATGGGGATATTGCCTTCATAAGTCCAGCTGAAATGAAATCGATTCCCGTACACTTTTTATTTTTTAATGCTTTTATGGCAACAAGCACTTCAGGTGACTGCACTGGAAAGAAAAAGAAATTGGAGCTACAGAGGCTAGAACCTGTGCATATGCATGATATTTCATCTCCGTATTTATTTTTCAAATTAACTCTAGCTATTTCTGAGAAGTACTTGGCAAATTCATTGGAAACACTTGCGGGGTCCGAGCAGATAGAATCCCTCATGCACAGTGTGATGGACTTATTAGAAATTTCCTTTCGTCCAACTTCGCGATTAACAATTCGCCAAATCGATTTGCTCTTGTTGTCAGAGGAATTCAAAATATTTTCATGATATGAATACTTGGATGACAACAGCAGAAGGTTATATTTTTGTTTTGCTTCTTTATAAAGCACCTGAGAGTCTGGAGTACCCAAGTTAACTCGGAGCCAGTGAAGCTTTTTGAGCTCATAGCTAGCCAATCTGATTTGAGGTGTTACCCACCTCAAAGAGTTGATGTTCGAAATGGTTCGCTGCCTAGGTGGACACCACTTATCAATAAAAAATTTTATTATTTTTACAAATTCTCCGAAACTGCTATCAATATCTTGAGAGTATACAGCGTTAAAATTTGCCTTGGAGATATCAATCGCCATGGCATCCAGATTTTCTATTGACATATTTCTGCAAATTTGTCGCTTTTCCGATTCATGTAATATTGACCCAGAATCGAAAAAATAGAGTGCAGACATTGCACAGTGATCACCAAAGTTAGCTTCAAATACACTTGTTTGACAATAATTAAGATCAACAGTAGATAAAATATAATCCACTTTAGTAATGGATGTGCGACCATTTTTGTCAGTAAAAATACGAGTTGGAGCTGAAGAAGTAACTCTTAAATCAAAACTTACTAAGAAGTCGTCCAATAATGCTTTAAGCTTACAATTAATTTTTAGGTAATCCACATTTAGATCACCGCATACAAAAATCATTTCAGAAAATTTACGACATTTTTGCAGTATCTGTGACATTACATCAAAAAATGCCTCCACATTACCTGAAGGAGGTCGATAAACGCTTATCACAACTGTTTTCTCGTTTTCGTATTTGAACCCAACTGCACAAACTTCACAATCCATTTCTTCTGATAATCCTGAAATGTTGAGGTCCCGAAATTCCATGGTGCTCCTTACGTAGATCACGGTGCCACCATGTTTTCGTGTTGGACGGCAGAAGCACGACGCTATTGTATAACCCGGAATTGCCATCGTATTCATCTGATCTGGGCCGCACCAATGTTCCACCACACTGATTATGTCTGGTTTCTCATCATTCAAGAAGATGGTTAAACTATTAATTTTATTGGTCACACATTGTATATTCAGATTCATTATTTTCACGCAGATAAGTGGCGCATTAGATCCATCAGAATTGGGTTTCATTTGTCCAATTTCATCCTCCTGCTCTGGTAAAAATTGTGAACCGTGGATCTAATCGGCCAGTTAGACTCCTCTTTTACCCTGTCCAATTCATCAATTGCTATGAGTACTTTGAACGATGAATATATTTCTGGAAAACGCGAATTGAGGGCTTCACATCTGACACTGGAAAAGTTTTTTGATAGGAAGGCTGTTAAATCTTCAACAGTGGTCGTTGGTTTAAGATTTGTTACGTGTAGTGGTTTAAACTTCACGATTCCTTCAACTGTTGATATTCCATTGAAGTTTCCTATTACCAATGGTCTGCGAATGCTTTTCTTATTTTTCTTGTGGGTGATTTTTTTCTTTTCACCATTATCATTGGGATTAATTTCACCCTCTCCAGAATTCCCAGCATCAGCGGTAGAAGGGTTTAGATTGTTTCTAGTTGTTTGAGTGTTGTTTTTGCGTTTTTTCTTATTCTCTGCAGTCTTCCAGACCCCCTCACTGGGAATTTCCTGAGACGGTAAGCTCTCGTCGACGGTATACGGGACGTCACCAGATCGAGACAAATTAGGATCTCCTGTAGATATACCAGCCGATGTCAAAGATGAAACATCTGCTATTTTATTTCCAAACGTTTTCAAATTCATGAAAATTGTACATTTGATGTAACTTCATCAAATAAAAATGACGTTTTAATTGGAAGTTTTTGTATTCTATGCATCTATGTTCATGGTAACCAAGTAATCTTTTTCGTAGCAACCACTTTTCCTGCCGCCGCGCGCCGGAGGGAAAAGTAAATATTTCTTCGCCTAGGCGGAGAAATAGAACTTTTCGATGATCCTGTCGGCTGTCAGTCGAGAACTGACGTTGTTATCGTACGTTTGGAAATAATAATTCTTTATTTCTTCAGTTCAATATAAAGAATAGCATATAACGAAAGAACGCGTCAAAAATGCAAAAATAATCAACATTGAATTGAAAAACTCGAAATATCATATAATTATATTAACCTTTTTTTTATTGAAAATATTAGAAGCATTCTGGACTTTCACAGGAAGTGTATTGAACATTTTACAACCCATAAACTGCAGACTTTGATAGTGTGCAGTATGAAGTGAGCATCACCGACATTATGCCGACGTTTCGTCCGTATATTCGAACTTTTGCAAGGCTACAAAAGTACATAAAAAAAAATTCATCAGTATAGCACAACACAAACAACTAGTCCAGGATTTCGGTATTTTCGGAATTGAAACGATGACATTCTGTGAAACTATGGGCAGCCAAAGCGGTTGGACTTTCCTTGTCCCGGAATCTGTCATCACAGTCAAACCATTTCGTCAACAAAGTTCCATCGTCCCTTCGAATCACCTTTATGTCCAAAAACGCCAATTCCCCTTCTTCCTCTTTTTCTATGCTGAATTCAATACGTGGATGGTATTAGTTGAATACGGACGACAAAACTAATGGCGCGTTTACATTAGTCAAGTGAGTTGATCAAGTCAGTTGAATTCAAGTGACTTCCACAAAGTTGACCGTGCTTCAACTTAGAAGCCGTTCAATTCAGCCGATCGAGTGAAACGAATTGGGGGGTTTACACATTCAATTCGCTTTCAATTCAACTGACTTGATCAACTCACTTGACCAATGTAAACGCGGTGTAAGTTTTTTCAGGCTTGCTACAATCAACTGAGTCATGACAAAATGAGCCAATGACGGATTTGCTGGGTTGCTCGTATGACACCGCGTTTACATTAGTCAAGTGAGTTGATCAAGTCAGTTGAATTGAAAGCGAATTGAATGTGTAAACCCCCCAATTCGTTTCACTCGATCGGCTGAATTGAACGGCTTCTAAGTAGAAGCACGGTCAACTTTGTGGAAGTCACTTGAATTCAACTGACTTGATCAACTCACTTGACTAATGTAAACGCGCCATGAGTTCTTTATCGAATAGGGTGATGAAGACTTCACCATGGAAAGGACGTTGTGAACAAACTGCGAAATATTGTACGAAGGAGAACTCAAACAACTGACTATAGGTCTAATGCAAAGGTCTTGTTTGTGAGTTTTACGTAAGCCATATAATTTTGGAGAGACTGAATTATGTTGTTTCAAACGTTTGGCAGTAGTTTCATCGATTATTACTACTTTTTTTAATTCATTTATTAGTTGGTTAGCCTTTTTTTTCAAATTTCAGTGTTGGATCCATTCTTAACTTCCTGTTTATCTCGTTATTGGCCAATAATTCACACATATATTTTTGATATTCACCCCTCAGCATAATCACCGTGGAGTTTCCCTTATCAGACCTCACAACCAACAGATCTGGATTGTCCTTGAGAAAGAATTTAGCTTCGTTAAAGCAATCTCGAATGGGACACGATCTTTTTATTTGTTGGAAACGATACCAAAAATTTGTTATGATGTTGATGTTTCTAGCCCTGAGTAAATTTGTTTCTTCTTCAACTAAATTTGTGTTCTGTATACAATTTTCTAAGTATTTCAGGAATGTCGAAATAGAAATATCTTTCTTAAGATAAGCTGAAGTTAGGACCGAGAGACAAGATGTTCTCGACATTTGTTGGTAGTTGAATGTTAAATTATGTATAAAATCTCTGTAACCACTAGTTTTTCCATATAAAAAATGAAATGAATTACACAGGATTCTGAGTTTGTTGATATTTTTTTCTTTAATGGGAGATGTTGATTCTGAGATTCTGAGTCGGAAAACTGATACAGTTGTTGTTTTATATCGTTGGGGAGAATAATAGTAAAATCAGTTTTATCACCGAATAATTGTTTATATTTAGTTGATATTGCATCTTTTTGTCCGTATCAACGAGCGGCATACGTCCTCCAGGTGACTTTATGCAACATATTTACTGCGTGATTCATTGTCAGGACGAAACAATAATAAATAGACCTTTTTTCATTTTGCACCGTATACCTTGATCCCATTTTTTTCGTGGCCTGCCTATTTCTGTCCGAAGTCTTTCTTAGGGGCCCAAGGAAGTGAAATGTGTCTTTTCCACAGTCCCAATTTTTGTTTGATTGCACTATTACCGCTTGGCTGTCTGTATAGACGATATAAATAAGTTTTCTTGCTTAATCGAATACTATGGATGATGAAATAGTTCAAAACATCTTTGAAAAAATAGAGAATAGTAAGACTGAGATAAAGAGCAGTAGAGTAGAGTTTCAGCAACTGAGATTCAAAATCCGCCAGCTTGAGCATGAGAACATGTTCCTGAAGGAAAAAATAGATCGAATCGAGAGAAAGTCCAAAGAAAATAATGTTGTTGTTTTTGGATGGAAAGAATCGAATGAGGATATAACATTGGATTTCGTTTGTAGTGAGCATAAAAACCTCGTAGATGTAGAGGTCGATTATAAGGACATAGATAACTTTTTTCGGCAACCGTCCGGGAAGTACCCACTTCCCGGACGCTTTTTCTACGAGAAAGTAACATTTCCCGGCCTAGTCCGGAAAGTACGTACTTTCCGGCCTAGGCCGGAAAAACTCACGTCGTTTTTGTCATTGTGATGATCATCACAATAGTAACGAAATAACGGATGACAGTTCTGTTCTGTGTTCTGTTCAATTCAAATAATAATCAAAATGTATAATAAAGAAATTTGCCGTCTCATTGATTTGTACACGGTTGCCGAAAAAATATTGTACGCAACACGCCCGAAAACAGTTTTTTTGGACTCACAGACTTCCAGGACTCGCCTCCGGCTCGTCCTAGAATTTTGTCTATTCGTCCAAAAAAACCCTATTTTCCGGACTTGTTACGTAAATTACTATTACTGTCTGGGAAAGAAACCAAACCGTCCAGTGAAAATCGAATTTGTATCGTATATCAAGAAAATTGAAATTATTAAAAATTGTAAGAAATTGAGAGATATTGAGATATCGAATGATTTGACGGAACAACAGCGAAGCGAGTATAGGACACTGAAGCAGTATTTGCTCGAGGAGAGGAGTAAAGGCCAAAATTGCTATATAAGGGGCAATAGACTTGTTTTGAACAATAGAGAATATACTCTTCAGGATATAGAGGAAGCCCGGAAACAACCCACCAAGTCCAATAGTAACCCGGCGACACCAACTCCATCTCTCATTCTACATCCGAGAGACATTGAAGTCCGTACTCAATCTGATAACCTGGAGGAACTTCCAGTAGACAGTCAGTCAGGCAATACACCGGTAGTTGATAAAACTCCATCCCTCATTCTGCAGCCGAGAGACATTGATATCCCAACTCGTCAATCTGAGAACCTTAAGGAGGTTCCAGAGTAGTCAGCAAAGCAATACACCGGTACTAGATAAAACCTCTAAAAAATCTGTTAAAACAGAAAAGAATACCAGATTGCGTGCTAACTTGCTAAGAAGGGACCATAAATAAGTAGTTGCGAAGTACTAAGTACCTATATTATTGTTTGTTATTTGGTAATTGCGGGGAAATATATAAATTTTTGTTTTGATTTTTTTTCATGTCCTGATGTCTTGTTTTAGCCCAGTATATTTGAATTTAATATGGATCGGTTTATAAGAGAGCATGAAAATGAACCGATCCTGGCAAGAATTGTTTCTGATTTCGATAATTTTGGCTCACATAAACTGGCACCACTCAATATTGTGCATCTAAATATAAGAAGTATTATGAAGAATATACAGATATGGAAAATGTAGTTGGAAACACTGGGGTTTCAGTACAAAATTCGAGCAGTCTTAAAGTCCAGTTGAACAGTGGAATAATCGAAAACTCAGTGCGATTCGATATCGAATAAGCGGCTGGTCTAGTATAATAGCAGTTTCGATCGTAGTGGGGATTCCTGGATCTCTGCTCCTCTTCGCGGATCGAAGATCGATTTCAGTCGCAATCCGAACTTGGATGCGATTGGCTATACTATTTGAAAATAAATTAGATTCCGCGTGACTGAAAATGTTTGCTGTTCAAGAGAAAATTCAAATAACAAAATGGTATTTCGGTGGTCAATCGATTGCGGAGACAATAAATTCGTTCATTGTTGCCTTTGGAGATAGGCCGATACCTTCACGTTCGGCTATTTTCAAAGCAGTTATGGTGAAAAAGACCTGAGCACTAATTTTCAAAGCAAATTATTTGTATTTGTGTCATTCATTGAGGCAAATTAATTCCTCCGATAAGAGTGGAATAAAATTGTCGTATTCATTTTCAACGGACATATCACCCATCGCTTCGCGCGTTGGGAGTGTTACTGATTCCTCTCTCTAATCTAATTCGATCCGAGATCCTAGATCGTTGCGCTCTGGCCTCTGGCATCCCCACTACAAACTGCCATAAAACTAGACCAGCCGCTTATTCGATATCGAATCGCACTGAGGTTTCGATTCTTCCACTGTTCAACTGGACTAGAAGACTGCTCGAATTTCGCTGGAATTTCAGATCATAGTTCTTTCTGAAACCTATCTCATATATGACTTGGATGTGCTGAAGATTGATGGGTATACTGTTCTATATAATGAGGGTGTATTGAACAAGAATGAGGGAGTCATAGTTTACATAAAAAATAATATTAACCAAAATAGAGGATCACGTCCATAGGACAAGAGTAATTAATAAGGGAAATGGACTAGTAGAGATCTAATTTCCAAAGTATACCACCGGGTGGCACCACCGCAGCAGGATAGTGACGTACCGGTTTCTGGCTTTTTAGCCGTCATCAGCGCCACTTAATCCATTGCTACGATGAGTGCCAACTGAAAACGTAGAACCTATATACTCTCTAGCAGGAACAAGTCGAGTACAATTAATTGAATAAATGTACCGTGTTCCACCTAGTGGGCAAATGTCTACGCTTCATCCCAGAGGTCCCCTCAAAAACTAGATCTCTACGTACATTCATTTTTCCCATACGGATTTCGCAACGACTCACTTTGGAGTCTTATGCAGTGTACCGAGGGAAGTAGAATTCGCCCGTTCATACGGTACCGTATGAACGGGCGAATTCTACTTCCCTCGGTACACTGCATAAGACTCCAAAGTGAGTCGTTGCGAAATCCGTATGGGAAAAATGAATGTACGTAGAGATCTAGTTTTTGAGGGGACCTCTGGGATGAAGCGTAGACATTTGCCCGCTAGGTGGAACACGGTACATTTATTCAATTAATTGTACTCGACTTGTTCCTGCTAGAGAGTATATAGGTTCTACGTTTTCAGTTGGCACTCATCGTAGCAATGGATTAAGTGGCGCTGATGACGGCTAAAAAGCCAGAAACCGGTACGTCACTATCCTGCTGCGGTGGTGCCACCCGGTGGTATACTTTGGAAATTAGATCTCTACTAGTCCATTTCCCTTAATAATATTAACTTTTCTCATAAAGTGAAAACCCTAGGAGACATTAGAGTTCTATAAGTCACAACGGAAATTGAATCTAAAATTATTACTTTGACAGCTATATACAGGTCCCCATGTACATGTCCCAAAAGGTTCAACTTGGATTTACAGCAATATATTCAATCGGTTGGAAATAATGATATGCATATAATAACCGGAGACATCAAAATTGATTTACTATCAGATGCGGATTTCTCCGAAGAGTATAAGAACATATTGAACGCTTCTGGTTATGAATCATACATAAACGAATGTACTCGACCACAGAGTCAAACTTGTATTGATCACATCTTCATGAAGAGCAAGATGACTAAGGAAATTCAATCATACATTTTTCATTATAATATCACGGACCACTATCCCGTAGCGTTAAGGTCGGCGTTTAAAGCGAATAGGAAAGCTTAGCCGATAGAGGCGCCACCGTCCATTTTATGGATATCTCCATACAACATGCACTATCACTATCAAGTTCTATGTATATCTCTCTAATCATGAATGAAATGTACAATGGCGCTCTCTATCCGAAAATCGCCGAACTATGAAATAAGCGAATTTGTGGGTAAAGCAGGAACTTTTTCCCGCCAAAATTTGAATTTGGCCATTCTCTGCCGATTCCGTATTTCAAGTTGATCTTCTGAACGAAATTATCAGTAGATTCACTTTTAATCGGAAGTTGAACTGTTTTCATGGGTCTTTCTGTTGAAATAAAACAGAAGCATGGGTTGGCTCATTTTCTTCTATTTTTGAAAGAAAAAAAATTAACTGTCGGAATGAAATCGATTAAAATTATTTCAACAAGAACCCTAATCCTTTCTGAGTTCACCCACAAAATTTCAGTTCTCAAAGTGAAACCGTTTTCGAAATCAACTTGAAATAAAAACACACTACATTGAACGCCCACCTTAACTGTGGATTTGGGTCGGAGAGCCGCTTGCACGTTGGGGTCGGATAATAGATTTAGGAAATACATAGATTACACAGCACTTAAGGCCGACCTACAGGATGAAAGATGGGAGAAATTATATAGTTCCTGCAGTATAGACGAGATTACAGATGAATTAGTTGGAAAAATTAATACCTACATTGAAAAGAATACAAAAACTATTAAATTGAAAAAACAAAATATAAACAGAAAAAAGTGGATAACTCCGGCGCTTTTAATATCGATAAATAAAAAACAGATACTTTACAAGGCAATGCAGGGACATACAAACGATTCAGAGTTGAAGACAGAATACCTTGACTACAAGAATAAATTGACCGAGTTAATAAAAATCGCGAAAAAAACATACGCCCAAAAACTAATGAGAGACAACGTTAACCAGTGCAAAGCACTGTGGGAGAGTGTAAATACCATCTGTAATCAGTCCAAGCCGAATACCAAAATCGGGGAAATCATGTCAGTGGATGGTGCCATTCTGAAATGTAAAAAAAAAAATTCTGAAAGTTTTGATACCTTTTATAGTAATTTGGGTCAAACATACGCTGAAAAAATCAAAATTCCCAACAATTATAGAGAACATCATAAAAACGTGAAAAACTCCATGTGCCTGTTTCCCACGAACAGCAAGGAGGTTCAAGAGACAATAATGATACTCGCACATAATGATACTCGCACATAAGAAAACACCCGGACATGACAATATTAAAGCAGAAACTCTGAAGAAGGTATCCAATGAGATAAAGACTCCCCTCACTCACTTGATAAACCGCTGCTTTGATGAAGGATATTTCCCCAAAAGCCTGAAAGTTGGAATCATGAAACCCGAATACAAGAATGGAAATAAATAAGAAATGGAAAACTATAGGCTCATTTCGTTGATCTCCAAGATCATCGAAAAAATTCTGAAAAGCAGGATAATGAAATTCTGCGAAAAGTATCAGATTATTTCACCTCATCAATATGGCTTCAGAGAGAATAAATCAACTGAAGACGCAATACATCAATTGACATCGTATATCTATAACACTCTAGATAAGAGTAAACCATCCTTATGCGTCTTCATTGATCTTTCTAAGGCCTTCGATACTGTTTCTCATGAGAAACTTTTTACCAAGTTAAGCAAATACGGATTACGGGGAAGGATCTACGACCTACTTAGGAGTTACCTAACTGATCGAAGACAAAGAGTAAACATAGATGGCGAGGTGAGCGAACCCTTACATGTGACCTACGGCGTGCCGCAGGGTACTGTGCTCGGACCACTTTTGTTCAGACTATACATCAACAGCCTATTGGATGTCAGTCAAGGGCAGAATCCTTAGTTTTGTGGACGACACTGCACTTTTTTGTGAATCAGATTCGTGGGGGTCATTGAAATCGGAGGCTAAGGATGACTTCAGAAAATTAGAGGAATGGTTTAGGTATAATACGTTGACTTTGAACCTGGACAAGACGAAATAATTGCCCTTTACTTCCTACTGTCGTGGACAACCGTGCATGGGTCCTCTGCGGATCGCATCAGATTCACTTATCCCAGAGACAGAGTCGGTCAACTATCTGGGAATATCGATTGATCGAAATCTTAGATGGAACCTACACATACAAAAACTGGTGAGAAAACTCAGGGGTGTTTTGTACAAATTGAGGTTTTTGAAAGATTACCTGGACATAGGACATCTCAGAATGCTGTACTTCGCGTTGGTACAGTCACAGTTGACGTATGGAATTGTGGGCTGGGGCGGTGTGAGTGATGCTCATCTGGAAAACTTGGGTGTGATTCAAAGATGAATTCTCCGGATCCTGTACAGTAGACCGCTTACATTCCCAAATGAGAAAATATACCAAGAGGCCAAAATGCTGGATGTGAGACAGCTGTTCTGTATGAATATGCTGGTCAATATTGAAAAAAAGCGAAAATAACTGCCAAGCCCATCGTTCATTGCTACAATACACGTAATAGGGCGAATACCCTGAGTGTGCCTCGCTGTGCCAAAACTATAGGACAGCGTCACTGTGACTTCCTTGCACCAAAACTATTCAGCGAACTTCCTCTTGACATAAGGCATGTCAACAACATTAATTAGTTCAAGAAAAAATTTAAAAAAATGGCTTTTCTCTTACGGAAGAAAACATCTACATGATTTTGTTAATAAGAGGTTATAAACATAGGTGGGAATAGTATATTGTTCAACGAGCGGTATGACGCAGATGAATAACACCCCTCGCCTGTATCCTGTATCCTTACCATTATACACGGTTGTGCACGTTTTTCTAATTCACTCTGCCTTGGCAAAACTACTGCCCAAGCTTGACATCCAAACACTCTTAACTTTGATAGATCGTTTTTCCTATACCATCTCTGAGCTGGAGCTTCTCCACCATTAGCTTCTGTTGGCGACCTGTTCAATTCATAGGCTGAGCATAGAACTGCTTCTCCCCATAGTTCTCTTGGCAAATTTGTTCCAGCAAATTTTGTTCGCACTTTATCAAAAAGGCTTCTATTCATTCTTTCAGCTACTCCATTTTCTTGTGGCGAATATGGTGAAGTATATTCAAGTTCAATTCCTTTGTTCCTACAGAAATTTTTAAAATAATTTAACACAAACGCCCCACCATTATCTACTCGAACTCTTTTTGTTTTTAATCCATGCTGAGTTCTAATGCTTTTGATAAAATCAATAATATTTTGACCCGCTTCACTTTTTTGTTTTAGTAGTTTAACCATCAAAAAATGAGAAAAATCATCAATCAACACTTGAAAGTATTTATAATCTTCAGCCGTTGGAGTCACTATAGGACCTGCTATATCAGAATGAATCAATTCACCAATTTTTGAAGTTCTCTCTTCACATTTATAAAAAGGTTTTCTGGTAGTTTTGCCCTCAATACAAGTATTACAGATATCTTTACTTAAAGGCAATCCCAGTTGTTTCAAACTGTATCGGTTTACATGCCCTAATCGTCTATGCCATAGATTTTCATCAGTACTTTCATTCACTATATGACTAAAATCATCTACATCTGTAATACTAACATTAACATTATTCTCAGAAGAAATATATTCTTCTTTCTTAAAATTTACATTTAGATAAAATAAATCATTATCAGAATTACAATAAAATGTTACATCATTTTTAGACAAAATTGCTTGTTTTTTACCAAACTTGTCATTTTCGAAAATTACTTTGAAATTATTTTTCAGCAATTTCGAAACAGAAATTAAATTATGTGACATACCTTTAACTATCAATGCTTGTATTTTTATTTCTTTTCCTTGAGACATACCTCTGATTATTCCTTGTTTCCTATCATGCAAAATTTCATTGTCTTTTGCTGTACCAATTTTCACTTCTGACTTCAATTCTTCAATTTCTGACATATGTTTCTCAAGTTCCTCCATTACCATGTGCTGTGTACATCCGGAGTCCAAAATAAACTTCTTATTTTCTTTCCTTGATCCTGTTGAACTGCTTAGTGCAATAAATTCAATCTCATTTGCCATGTTTGATTGATTGATTTGATTGATTTATAAACTGACAAACAAGAGACCGGGTTAGCGCTTGGCCTCCCTGTGACACTGCGACCAACTTGGGTCTATTGTATCACTCTTTCGTCAGTACTGACGAAACTTTTGTGAGTGTTATTTCAAGTGATATTTTGAGAGATTTCTTAGTGAATCGAGTTTGAGTATTGCCTGGATTATTTGTTTTTGTGTTATATATGAGGTAAGTGAATTTGATTGAAACATTCTATATGCCCGTGATGAATTGATTGATTAATTTTATTCGCGGCCATTTTGAAATCGAAATATATATATAATATATTTATGAACGAGACCTCGTTCCTCGATTCCCTATTGTACATTTCTTTCTTCATATACGTTATTTGGAGGTTATGAATGTTGTCAAACTATCCCATTCAGTGTTATGTTATGTCTTGAAAAATTTTTTTTTTCAGGGTCTCTGCGTGTCCTTTAGCACCACCTTAGCTGATTCGGATAAATATTCCATTCAATTGTTTTTGTTTCCTTCAATAAATATGAATATATGATAATATGTTTTTCATTTCGTATTCACTGGATAGATTATAATCAATATTTCGGAAAAGTATTCTCAAGCCTACTAGGCTCAAATGTTTAGGTTCAGTTTGAACTCATGTGTTGAACTTTGGCTTACTGAGTGAAATCATTGAATTAACCAAAGTTTAAGTGGACCTAAGAATGCATATAATATGTATATGCCCTGAATATGAAAATGGTTCGAGTTTAAGATATCCATAGAATATCTCTATAATATTCCAAATATTCTAGGTATATTCTATGAATATACTTTAGTGATATTCGAGGAATATTCAGTATAAAATATTCCTTGAATATTCCAGGAATATTGAGAATATGCCTAGAATATTAGTTCCCGAATATTCCAGTAATATTCCTTGAAGAATATTCTTGGAACATTCTATGAATATTCGGAATATTCCTGGAATATCCTTCACAGAATATTCTACGAATATCTGTGGAATTCCCATACGCATATTCATAGAATATTCTAATATGCCAAAATGAATATTCTAGGCATATTCTTAGAATATCCGGTGCTGTCTGGGGTGGTTCCTCACGAGAATAGGTTTGTGTCCTTTATCAGGTTCAGTAGCCTTTTTATGAGGTTTTTCGGATTCATTCCCGTTTCCGGATTGATTTCACCAAAGATTCTGTGGCGCCTTCTTCCCAAGGCGTCGCATTCAAAGATTATGTGAGAGGCTGTTTCTTCCTCTTCGCCGCAGAGTCTGCAATCCACGGGTTCTCCAAGTATTCCTATGGTGTTCAGATGTTTTCTGAGGCCGCAGTGTCCCGTCAGTAGACCTACTATTATGCGTGCCTTTGTTCTGTTTAGATTCAAAAAGTCAGCTGTCAGGGTTTGGCTTGTGCGTCCTACCATGGCTTTGCTGTGTGTTTGCCCGTCGCTCTGTTCCCAGTGTTGTCGGTGTCTTTGTTTTATCCACTCCTCAATCAGGGTCCTGTATCGGTTTTTGCTGATTCCAAGCACAGGTTCTGGCCCTGTGAATGGCGTTTCAGATGCTTGTCTTGCTAACTGGTCTGCTTTTTCGTTGTTGCCATGTTTGCTTTAGAGTCTTTTATTCAGAATTCACTTCTCGAATTGTCGTCCGTGTAATCATCAACTGCCTTTTCCAGGGTCTCCGAAATCTGCCTTTCTTCCAATATCATTTTCACTCGGAATTTCCAATTATTAAAATTGCTCGATGCTGATAGCTGCGGTAGGTGTATTACTGTAGATGCCATAATTTGTTCTCTGGTGCCCATAACCTGTTACGATTATATGGGGGGAAAGGTTTGTGTCCTTTACTCAGGATTGATGATAAATCCAATATTGAACAGAAATATATTAACAACTAAACTCAAAATTACATTTACGATACTGACATTCAACTTCTGTCACATATTCATAGACTACTTTTTTATATCTATAATATATATTCATAACAGGCCTGACAAGTTTGGAAGGAAAGAGAACTTGGGGCATGACAAAGGAACGATATTGAGAAAGGAACCTTTAGTTGGGAATTTCAGACTTCAAGACAATAGTGAGGTAAACAAAGGCGTAGAGGATCGAGAAGAAAACCAGCATGTCAACAAAAAGTAAATCGTTAACGAGAAAAAGTACTAGAACGACAAAAACGGCAAGTATTAATGAGGCAAAGAAAAACTTGCTCTGGAGGCGGAATTGAAAAAAATAGTATTAGAGATGAAGAAGCAGGAAATTCAGAATGCCCTCAAACTATTACAGTTGGAATATGAATATGGACAAGAGGAAGTTGAATCGAGAGCTGAAGTGGAAGAATCAGTTGGGGAAGAAAGTGCTCAATATTATGACAACCATAAGATACGTCAATGGGCTCGACAAAGTTCTGGAGAAGTTGATGAACCTGAAGAGGAACAGACAAAACCAATTAAAGGAGAAACAACTGATTCAAGTATCAAGATGCTATTCGAGACAATCAATGAGGTACTTCACTCAGTCAATCAATCAGTTCAACATAACGTGAGACCTGAGGGACGTAAGTTTTTGGATAAAGAACTTATCTATTTTGATGGAAATCCTCTAGATTGGCCAATATTTATTCGTCAATTTCGAAATTTGATTGAGGAATATACAGCAGACGAAATTGTATTTAAACTGCAAAAATGTTTGAAAGGCCCGGCTAGAGCAGCAGTATCAGGTATCATTTTGACTTCTGATGTGAACAAAATTATTCAAACATTGGAAACTCGTTTTGGTAGACCTGATATCATTATAGAAATGTTGCTGTCAAAAATTAATGTAATACAACCAATCAAAGACACAAATTTGGAAAAAATAAAACTCTTCTACTGAAGTGACACATATAGTGATTATTATGAAATCTTTACGTTATGTTCTGGTCATTTGCAAAATCCACAATTACAGAAAGATTTACTGAACAAGCTGCCTGATGAATTGAGGCTCAAATGGGGAGAATTCATCATTCAGAAGAAAAAAGAGAATGATGAAGCCAATCTGGAAGATTTTGCCAATTGGTTAGGTACTTTTTCAGAAGCAGTTAGCAAGTTAGTTCTGCCAGCTTCTCTGAAGATTGGGATAGGTCGAAAACTTCGTGGGATAGATCAATATCTTTTCATAGTGGATGAAGAACAGAACGGGTGTTCACTACGTATGATGAGAAGGCTTCCAAAAAATATTATTATTGTGGAGATCCTGCTCACAAGGACAACTGTCCAAAAATGGAAAATGATGACTTGGAAACTAGATGGAACATTGTAAGAACAAAAAACTTTGCTTCTCTTGTCTCAAACAAAACCAACAAAAATTCCGGTGTGAAAATAGGAAAATTTGTGGCAAAAATGAGTGTAAACTTTCCCATCATTCACTTCTTCATAGTGAACCTCAACCAGAACCTATTTGTACAATTAGGAATAAGGCAACAGTATTACTCCGTTTCATTCCAGATATAATTTATGGTCCTAAAGGGCAATGTGAAATATTAGCTATGTGCGATGAGGGATCTACAGTTACCTTGCTTGTTACACTCTAAAATTGCCGAAAAGATTGGATCAGTCGGACAACTGGAACCCCTATGTTTGCAGTGGACAAACGATGAAGTGGTAAGAGAAGAAAATTCCTTCAAAATTGATGTTGAAATTGCTAATTTAAACAATGACGAAAAATTTTTTCTGCATGGAGTACGAACAATCGAAAATTTATCCCTTCCTATACAATCTCTACATAAACAAGACTTTGAATATCTCGAACGATTACCAATACAAAATTACAGCAACCAAAGGCCAAGTATGATCATTGGACAGGATGATATAAATTTGATGATACCTAGAAAAATTCACTCCGGACCAGAGAACATGCCGTTTGCTTCAAAATGTAAGTTAGTATGGACAGTTCATGGACCAATAGAAAAATTCCCAAACAAAAATAACTTTCATATTTTACATATCGCTGAAACAACACATATAGAGGAGAGCTTTCAGAAATTGATGTTGAATTTCTTTTCAACTGAAGGTTTTGGAACCACTTTTCAATCAGATCCATCAGGATCTGAAAATATTGAAGATGCAAAAGCATAAGATATAATGAGTAGTACTATTTAGAAAATTGACAAAAGGTATGAAATTTAGTTCTGATCTGGCGGAACGAAGATATTCAGATGCCAAAAAACAAAGGACAAGCTATACAAAGATTGAGTGTATGAATGACTCAAAATTAAAAGAAGAATACCTGAAAATTTTAAGACCATTTGCAGAAGGGATACATACGGAAGTTGACGAAGGAAGAAGCCTTCAGAGGAGGCCCAAGGGAATGGTACCTTCCTCATTTTCCAGTGATGAATCCACACAAAAAGAAGGTGAGGGTTGTTTTTGATGCAGCAGCAAGAACGAATGGTTTCAGTTTGAATGACATGCTATTGACTGGACCTGATCAACTCAATTCTCTAGAATCAATCTTGTTGAAATTTCGTCAGAAAAAGATTGGATTCTGTAGTGATGTACGAGAAATGTTTCACCGAGTATTGATACGTGAAGACAGAGATTCGCAACGCATTCTATGGAGAAACTTAGAGAATAATAGAGAACCAGATGTTTACCACGTGAATGTTATGACCTTTGGAGCAAAATGTTCTCCGTTCTGCGCACAGTTTGTAAAAAATTCTAATGCCAAACATTTTGCAGAAGGTGAAATTCAAAAAACCACTCTTGAAAAATTCTATGTGGATGATTATCTCGACTCAGCTGATGATGTAAATGAAGCTCTGATCTTAACAAATGGAGTAAAAAACACCAGGCAGACTGCTGGTTTTGAAGTTGTCCATTGGATATCGAATTCCAATCCCCCAATAATGAATATTCCGAATTCTGCTGTGTTCTCGTCCATGTTCTTAAAAATTCAGGGTATCGTAGGGAATTGGACTAATTAAAACTCAATTTATAACTTCGTCGACGTTTCGGAACCGATGGTTCCTTTTTCAAGACTGCAAAAATTTTTATTTTAGAATAAAGGAATACAACAAAAACAAAATCAGTTGTTACCTCGTTATAGTGGTGAAAATCTCAAAATGCTCTCTGGATCAATGTTGGATTATTGGAAATCAAAATCTTATTTTCTCACACGTGAACATTAATTAGCAATTGTCAACAAACTGTCTTTTCTGTCAACTTAGATCTACGTCACAAACATAGAACATAAATTTATTATTAATGAGAGAGTTTTCAACCAAATCAGGCTATTTGGATTTAATTAAGTTTCTCTTAAAATTTAATTTTTCCGCCATATTTGGGACCGCGATATCTCCCTACTGTTTGAGTTTTGACCCACTATTCGTACAGGGTGTTCCAGAATAAGTGTATCAACGGTCAATTGTAGGTAATCATGAAAAAATATTTTTTTTTTATTCAATTTTTTGCTTTGCGTCTTCGTTTCCGAGTTTCAGGGTGTCAAAACCTATTTGCTAACGCATTCTAAATTTCTTGTTATCGAAAAAATGAGTGGTGATGATTAAAAAGTTTATTAATTGCAAAAAAAAAATGATAGCTAGGTTTTTAAGTTTAAATTGCAAAGTTATATTCAATTATTTTTAGCGACCTTATATTACAAGAATTTTTACGATTATAAACAATTCACGATGCTTGAGAAAATTGTTTTTGATCATAAAATGCCAGTTTCTCGAAAATGGTTCACTTTCGTGTAATGAATCAGAAGTACCTTTTTTATGTAAAACACATTGGCGCATCAAAATTTGCTGTGCAAATGCAAATTTGTCCAGTGGTGTTAAACCTTTATGCAATTTCAATATCTACGCCACTGGCAAGTCTAATGAAACCGAGTTAATTGCGAGGAATTATCTATTATTAGTGACAATGTGTGTACAAAAATTCAATTTTGTAATTTGAAAGGTTCCAGAAATATTAGCAGAAAACTCAAAAAAATATAAATTTTGAACACCCTGTATGTATGAAACGAAGACCCAGAGGAAAAATGGAAGAGAAAAAAATATTATTTTTGTATAAGAAGTCCACAGTTGACCGTTGAGACACTCATTTAGAAACACCCTGTATAACAAACTACCCTTTATTTTGAACAAAGAATAATTTCCTTAACTTCTCGGATTTGTTGTGAAACCCCCTGTATTATGATATCTTTAGAGGGCGTACCAAAATTTATCAAAACAAAAATATCCACAATGATGAATCTCTCAACCGCCTGCTTCAAATATACTCCATTCACTTACATAAAGTATCCCGGTTGGCCATGCAATTCTGACACATTTCACCGCGTATATTTTGAAAATGTCAGGTTATTGTCACTCTTCTGTCAGATACAAACGTTGCCGTTTCTACATACAGGGTGAGTCTTTGACTTGTACATATATTTTAACTGTAGATTCCTCTCATCAAACCGAACACTTTTTTCCTATACCATTTTTCAAAATTCGGTTTCGTTTGGAATATGCAGGGTGTCAAAAATCCACGAAAAAAACACTTTTCTGTTCATATCTTCGGAACCGTTATTTCAAATGAATTGAATTTTGGTGAAGTATTCATTCCTATCATGATGCATATTCCCGAATCAAAACTTCTTCAATGTTTCCCCCGGTATGACAGTTACAGCTAGCCAACTCATAAATTCGCGCAAAAATACTATAAAACCGCGTGAAAAAGAAGAATGGTTCCTATTTTCGAAAGAAGCAATCGGTTTGGAAAATAAAATCATTCCTTAGTTTTTTCAATAAAACGCGTAGTTCTCGAGTAATTCCCTATTTTACCCGATAAAATTTGACGAGAAAATCATAAATCTCGAGAATAACCTGAATACTTTCCTGCCTTGTAAATATCACCGAATCGAAGATGTGTCAATATTCTGTAATCGAATTAAAAGTTAACAACGTTGTCAGAATGTTTGTCGCATTTTCTTTTGGAAATCACTGACCTATTAAGTATCTAAATCTCTATGATGGGAAAACGTTTGTTATGTCATATAAAATTTCGATATTTTTTTACTTCACCGTCTATCAGCAGTGATTTGCTTCAAAAAGAGATCTTCTGACTCATGTGTTCAACAGTTCAACCCATTTTTTGTTCGATATTGATAGTTGGACACTTATTTTATTTCATTAAATGAATCAATCCAACTCTGTGAATAAATTGACTATAGAGATATCTCGTCCTCTAAAATATGCACCTAGTTTATGCCATCAGTTTCGAGCTCCGGCAGAAATACATCATAATTTCTAGCTACTCATTTCATTATTCAAATTTAAATAATAATTCGCCACAAACATCAACATAACCTATTCTCTCGTTGGAAGAATATTTATTTCTAACCTCCAAACCATAGAAATCTCACGTCATACGCTATGTAACCGAACTACGCTGAACCGTCTGAACTACCTCAGACATGTGAAGTATAAGAACGGAATAGTGGTAGTAATTTGAGTCGTTTGAGATAGGTCGATTCCTTATGTTAAGGAAGGTGATATATGGTCGAATTCATAGATATTTATCTAGTAATGCAATCAGAAAAATCAATTTCCCTAGTTTCAAGAATATTGCTGAAACTGGCAACATACACATTCAAGTTCTGTGAATTTTCCACAGAAGATTTCATTAACATCGATTTGAATAGGTTATAGCTTGATCAAAATTATAAATTGAATTTAAAACCATCATTCACAAAATATTTTTGGGATATCGAGGAGGATATGGATAGGTTTTTAGTGTTTACAAACTAATCTTTAGGAAAATCGAAGAAGGAACTCAATTATATAGGAGAAATATGGCTTTTCAATTGCCGATATAATCGGACCAAACTGAGTGTTTTTTTTAAAGAAATATCGTGTTTTTAACATTCTTATTCAAATAAGGTTAATACTTCCCCCAAATATACACCAACATAATTTTAATCGAAAAATATGAACTTTGCATTGGTTCCAGAGAATGTTTTCAGGCACGTAATCAGCCCCATGTTTTTTTTCAAATGGCTATATCTTTTTAACAGAGCCGAATTCGGAAAAATGGAAAACGAAAAAAAGGTTTCTTTTGACCTCAAGAATCATCAGTTAAAGTATATGTACAAGTCAAAGACTCACCCTGTATAAAGCGTAGAAGAAACTTTTTTCTCTGTTAACACTGGAAATATTTCACGAATATAAGCATGGATGGAAGATTCAGACATGCTATTTTCATGTACGGAAATCAAGAACCGAGTGTTAGAATTTTACTGAAAGAATAAAAGAAGTGAAGAATAAAAGTATTCGAATGACCCGACAGAAAAACTTCTAACGAACAGAACCGACGGACCTATGGAATTCCTCACTTTTCAAAATTCTCAACGAATAAGCCTACAGACGACAATTAAATACCTCGTTGCACAACTTGAAATACTCCAGTATGAAAATGTAGTTGTACTACGAATCCTGTGCCAGTGTGTCACAGTTAAACCTTGAAAGAACTAACTCCATTCACAAAGTTAGAAAAGGGTAAATAGAAAGTAGGCTTGGCAACGTCGCTCAGAATTATTTGACTTTCACGATTGCCCATCTCCGTTAGTCTTAAGTGAAATAACTTGATAAACCTAAACCATGGCCAACCGGGATACTTTATAAAAGTGAATGGAGTAAAGGTGTGAGAGACATTTATATCGAGTGAAAGTAATCATGAATCAGGTCTTCCTAGGAGAGCATAAAATTAATTGAAAAAATATCTAATTAATTACGAATGAATGAGCTATGGGAATAACTCCCAATTTATTCAATACTCATGAGCCTGATAAGCGGCTGCTTCTCGTGATCAAAATATTGCAGCTCTCAATAACAAACATGAGATCAACGTTATTCAATTTAATTTACCAGCAGCAAATTCCATGCCTGGAATGAGGATCCTATTGTATGATATATAAATTGAACTAATTTCCCTCCATAAGCGACGTAAGGCGGATGCACCAGTTGGGTGGAAGTTTCGTTACGAAATTAGTGGATATCATGGTATCATGATATAGGTATCTGTTTTCTTGCCAATTGGCTATTGGTGAGAATATGTTTCATATGTTGACGTTGACATTTGTAAATCTTGTCGAAATTTTTGTTTTCAAACTTGTTTCATTCAATTTCGGGGAAATGTAAATGAAATATTTTCATCAACATATCGAATCGATCCAGATATTTTTTAGATCTAGCAGTTTCAAAGTTCCGGAGGAACTTTTTGGAGTGATCCATCCCTGAGAGATTCCGCCAGAGTTTTTCTCTTTCGGTTTTCTCCTTCAGCATGAACTCCTTTTTATAGATTCATTTTCCTATACCACAGAAGGGTTCTGGGCCAGTGAGTTTCGTTTGTGCGCCCTTTCTGGCCAGTGTATTGGCCTCTTCGTTTCCTACGATTCCCGAATGACTGCGAACCCAGATTTAAAAGACCTTATTCTTCTTGCCTACCTGATTGAGTTTGTTTCGGCACTCCCAAATCAGCTTTGAGTCAATGACGTAGGAGCTCAGTGCTTTAATAGCAGCTTGACTATCTGTATGAATAGCTATATCGCACTTCTGATAGTTACTTTCTAGATGTATATCTAGACATCTTCCGATTGCAAGTATTTCCGTTTGAAGGACGCTTGTACAGGAGCCTAACGATAGTGCACACTTGGTACTTGTCCCGTAAATCCCAGCGCCAGCTCCTGTAGCGGTTTTAGAACCATCTGTATACCATTTCATTGTATTTCCTTTGAGATTGTAGTTGATGTATTCCCTTTCCCAATCCTCAATTTCACTTAGCATTGTACTGAAGTTCTTCTCAGTGCTTACTTTCTTGATCATTACATCACTAGGAAGGTTTGCAGATGAGGTGTAGTCATTCAGAGAGAACCAAGCCCTCTGAAACCTGACTCTCTCATTGCCTGCTCCTTCTTTAGATACTCTGAGGATGGCCTCATGGGCTACCCTATCAATCACTAGATGTAGATGTGTGAGGTCTGTGATGATCTCAAGCGCCCTGGTTGGGACGTTGTCATAGCTCCCGTGATGCACACACAGGCAAGCCTTTGTACTTTGTCGAGCATTTTCCTCGTACTTGCCAGACTTGTCTTAGCAAACCAGGCTACTGCCCCATATGTGACTATAGGTCCTACAATCATGACGTACATCCATCGCAGTATTTTTGGGTTACAGCCCCAATTCCTGCCGCATCGACGCCTGCATGCCATCAGAGCTCTTGTAGCTCTGCCAGTCGCATTATCAACATGCTTATTCCACAAAAGTTTGCTATCTAGTATTATTTCCAGGTATTCAACTTCAGACCCCCACTCCAAGATATTTCCGTTTAATACTAACGTTTTCATAATAATCTCCATAATAAAAGAGAGATTCCTGATTATTCATTTTCACGCAGTTTGTATAGGGGGCGACTCTCTGAGATGTATATTCGTTTTGACTAGATTTTCGAGGTCGAAGGGAACCATTTTCCGAATTCGTCTTTTTAAAAAAGATCTAGACATTTTCCGAAAAACAACTGGTGGAGCATGTGTCTGTCTCGATTTTATGATATGAACTGAAACTCAAAGGTGTAATTTTGTGATTTGAAATTGGTTGATAATTGTAGGAATTAATCTAAGAATAGCAATAAGCTTTGTTCCATTATATTTGCAATTAAAATGCAATAATTCTTTCCCAAAATATATTCTTTTTTGAATTATTCCCAACTGTAGAGTGACAGATATTCGAAGCAGCGATTGTATGGACATCAAAATGTTTGTAAAAGCTTTCTAAGTAATATTAATCCGTCTGCTGTAGTTGAACAGACTAAACATTTCACCATAATACAATTAATTTGAAATATCGATTTCGAAAATATGAACAGGAAAGCGTTTCGATACAGTGTACCTATCTTTCGAATTAAGAAACACGGTATGGAAAATGTGTTTTGTTTGATGGGAGAAATAAACAGTAGAAAAGAAGGACAATCCAAAGATACTCAATGTATAATTATATGACATTTATTGCTTACATTGTCCTTCGATATAACCTCCTGAAGTTTGGCTGCTTAGTTACGGGACACCCTGTATAGGTAGTTTATCAAGGGGAGGCAAGGTACCAAATTTATTTGAAGAGAATAATGAGTCTGATTGATTGATTGATTGACGAACAAGATACCGGGTTAGCGCTTGGCCCTCCTGTGACACTGCGACCAACTTGGATCTATTATATCACTCTTTCGTCAGTGGATCCTCACGAGGATAGGTTTGTGTCCTTTATCAGGTTCAGTAGCCTGTTTTTCGGATTCATTCCCGTTTCCGGATTGATTTCTCCGAAGATTCTGTGGCGCCTTCTTCCCAGGGCGTCGCATCCAAAAATTATGTGACAGGCTGTTTCTTCCTCTTCACCGCAGAGTCTGCAATCCACGGGTTCTCCAAGTATTCCTATGGTGTTCAGATGTTTTCTAAGACCGCAGTGTCCCGTCAGTAGACCTACTATTATACGTGCCTTTGTTCTGTTTAGATTCAGAAAGTCAGCCGTCAAGGTTTGGCTTGTGTGTCCTACCATGGCTTTGTTGTGTGTTTGCCTGTTGCACTGTTCCCAGTGTTGTCGGTGTCTTTGTTTTATCCACTCCTCAGTCAGGGTCCTGCATCGGTTTATGCTGATTCCAAGCACAGGTTCTGGCCCTGTGAATGGCGTTTCAAATGCTTGTCTTGCTAACTGGTCTGCTTTTTCGTTGCCCGCTATTCCTTTGTGACCTGGCACCCACATCAGAGTGACCTTGTTGTGTTTAGCCAGCTCCAGAAGGTTCTGGATGCATTCCCAGAGTATAGACTTTATCTGTGTCGAGTTGAGAGCTTTGATGGCGCTCTGGCTGTCAGAGAGAATGTGGATGTGTTTTCTTTGGTAGCCACTTTCCAGGTTCTTCTGTATGCATGTCCTAATGGCATATGTTTCAGCTTGAAATATCGTGGCGTGTTTGCCGATAGGTATTATGTAGTCTCTTCTTGTCCTGAATAAAGAGTTTGGTTTCTTCTTGTCACATTTTTTGACTATTTTGTCGTATTCTCATGATCATTTCCATTGAAACAAAATTTGAAGTCGAAAGAAAACATTCTTGACCTCGATCATCAACCACTGGTCTAGGGGCACTCATATATGTAATATGTTTGAATAATCCATTATAATTTTCTTCGTCCGTTGTATTGAAAAAATCAAATATCAGGAATCGGACAATATAATTCCCCTTAACAAATTTCTTTGAACCAACGTTTCGAAACAGCACTGTTCCATTCTCAAGGCTGAGAATACAAAAAAGATAGTTACGAACGTGAACAAAAAAAACAAATACCTTCCTACTCCCACCTTTCGAAATCTTAAATTTACGGAGATGATCTAAAATTATGTAATAAAATAATACTGATAACAGAGCACATATCACAAGAACTCAGAAACAAACATGAACAATCATCAAGTAATAGTATATTCTAAAACTAGTTGCAGAATGGGCTCCTATTCCAATACGAATGCGAAATTCGAAAACGAGCGACGAAGGAGCGAGTTTTCGAACGCATGAGTATTGGAATTGCATTCTGCAACGAGTATTAGACGATATTTTCTCTATTTCACTCAAATTTTGTGAAATTCAATGAAAAAATTCAAATTATAGGTCCTAGTGACTTTCATATTGTATCTTGGCAGTTGGTGTGAATGTTAGAAAGTACGAAAATTGACATTTTCAAATTGACGTTTGCTGAAATTTAAAAGGATCGGAAGTCATTGCTGACAACCATAAAACGAAAAATGTTACTGAAAACGATGCTGTAATGAATTCATTACAGCACTGTTTTTAGTACTGTAATGAACACATTACGATACTGAAATAGAGAAAAACGTTTTAGTCATCGTCAAATATCAAATGTCATGAGCAACGTCAAAAACATAGAATTACATCAAACGTAAGTGCTGAAGAAACATACAAACTATGAACAATCAATCGTGAGACGGATATGATCATAATCAATCAGTGTAAGGAACACTATGCAAACGTAAGAAACCACACATATATATAAAATTATAAACTATGAAAAAAATTAATATGAAAAATATATAAAAATATAAATAATAATAATATCGCAGGGGTAGTTGGAAAAACTATCGAGGAGTGTCGCCCCCGCGGACCCTAGTCATCCAACGAAGAGGGTCAGCAGCCCCTTCGCTGTGAATGTGAAGTTGCTTTCGACAGTCAAGATGAAGCCTTGGATGACTCCACCGGTGTTGGGAATGCGCCTGGAGGCACACTGTTACAGTCCCTAGCAGAGGAAAGTGAAGCGAGTGGCGCTTCCCTGCGAACTGGTACCACAAGGCCAAGCACCCGGACAAGGAACACGCAGGGAATCGGCTTGGATCCAATGGCTGATAGTTCTGAACACCTATCCATGGATTCCGCTCAAACCCGCAGAAGGGTGAGGCAGCATTGGACCAGGGAAATGAATATAGGTCTGATCAATGCTCACTTTCAAATAACCCAAGGAGAAACAAACACAAAAATGTACGCTGACCAACTAGCAAATCGATGGATGGAAATATATCCTGACAAAAAATTCACAGGAAAACACCTGATAGCTCAAGTGAAAAATATCAAGACACGAAAGTTGCTCGCTCCAGACGAGCTGGAAGCAATGAAAGCGGAAGCAATAAGGCGCTCCCCCATGACAGATGTTCGCACTATCAGAAGAAGCCTACAGATAAGAAGCCACATGAGACCACAAGAGCTGAGATTCGGTGAAAGCGACGAGACAGACCAAATACAAAGAATCGCCGAGCCAGATGAAGCCACTGATGGAATACTCTCGCTCTTCCGAGAAATCAAGATCAAATGGGAGGGAACGACAATAGGGGTCAGACCAAAAATCGGCAGAATAAAATGTAATCCTGAAACCAAAACGATGATGCAGGCCATAGATACTGCCTTAAGAGAGATAATCTTGGCGACGGCCGATTTGGAGGAACTGTGTCACGTGGTCTATTGTGCGGCGGTCACTGCTAATACCGTTCAGCAGATAACATCGAGAACTGAAAAACGAAGTAACAAGCAAAACTCAAAACCTCCACGGGAGAAAAGACTCCAAGGAAAAATAAATGGACTGAGAAAGGAAATAGGAGTCCTCCACGCATACCTGAACGACCAAACATCGAGCAAAAAAGTGGAGAGGAAAACACAAGCTTACTCCAAGAAAGCTGGACTGAAGAAAAGTGACGTTAACTACCGCACAAGTATCAGAGTCCATTTGGAGAACTTAAAACAGAAAATAGCTGCATTGGGAAATAGACTGCGGTATATCACAAAAGGACCCTGAGATACCGCCAGAACAATATCTTCACAAAAAAACCAAAGAGAATTCTACAGAAGCATAAAGGAAGAACCTAGAGAGAACGCTGAGACTCCGACTAAAAAAAAATGATTGAATTCGGGTCCAAGTTCATGGATAAAGGTAGAAATAGAACAACAAATGGATTTGCAGGAAATGGAACAGGTATGTATCACGGAGGAGGATGTGCGTAGCATAGTCAAAAGACTGACGAATTGGGCGTCGCCTGGGATGGATGGAATCCATAACTTCTGGTGGAAAACACTACCATCAACCCAAGAAATATTATCACGGCTCATTCTGGAAGCGATCGAAAACCCACACGTGGTACCCCATTACTTTACGCAGGGCTTCACATACATGATACCCAAGAAAGGAGATCCCTCGAAGCCAGAAAATTATAGACCTATAACATGCCTCCCATCAATTCACAAAATTATAACTTTCACCATATCCTACAAAATAAGCCTCCACCTGAAAAAGAACAATATTATGGCCTGGGAGCAAAATGGTTGCAAGAACAAAGGCAAGGGAAGCCAGGAGCTCTTGATAATTGATAAGGCAGGTACCAGGCAAGCCAAATCGAGAAAAAAAATATCTCTTTAGCCTGGATAGACTATCAGAAAGCCTACGACTCGGCCCCTCATTCGTGCCTGCTGTGGGTCCTTGAGATATATAAAGTGGACCGACGAATTATTGACCTGTTGAGCTTCCTTATGTCGTCTTGGAGAACAACTATCTCGATGACTGGAAAATCAGCCTCATACCGGACCGAAGAGTTGAGAATAAGGAGAGGCATCTTCCAGGGGGACGGCTTCAGCCCGCGATGGTTCTGCCTGGCCCTGAACATACTCAGCAAGATCCTAAATAGATCCGGTGATGGCTACTCCATCAATAACGACATCAAACTAAGCCACTTATTTTATATGGATGATCTAAAGCTATATGCCAGAGGGCGTAAACAACTTGAAGGCGAACTGAAACTCGTCAGGAGATTCAGTGAGGACATTGGCATGACGTTCGGGCTGGAGAAGTGTTCCGCGGTTGAGGTTAAACCATAGAAATCATAATATATATACTTACTCTAGAATGCTAAATCAATTCGGCCGAAGTGTTGTAAAAATTTCAGTATGGTCCATAATGCGCATACGTGCCATCAGGTTGTTTCTGAAAAGGGTCGGCTTCATTAAAATTTTATGCTGTTATTGTTGCAGTTGAATTCGAGGTTGAATTGAATCAATTCATAATTAGTATTCGACACTAGTTGTTTTGAACATATTGATAATTTTCAACAGCTATTTGAATGGTAAATTTGGAATCATCATCGACTGGAAGATAAGCTGAAAATCTTTCATTATTCCAAAACCTCTTCAGGCGTTGAAAAAACCCGGTTTCGGTATAAAAATTAATTCAAGGATCAAGGAAGACAAATTCTGGTTAACAAACAACGAATCTTTTGGTTAAGTACAGAAAAAAAATCAAATGAGCAAAATATACTAATATATCCCTTAAGGAAAGTTATATTCTTCGGTCTTCCTGAAAATGCATTGTACATCTGCCAATGCGTTACTCTGCATCGTTTTATGAGTGAATTCTGATACCTACATTCATTCTTCAAGTCAATTTGAGTTCCGAGTATATTCCAAAATCAATCTGTTATCTGAATGAAACTGCAAAGTTTTGCTTCAACATATTTTATTTTCGAGTTCGAATTATCCATTAAAAGATGGTTTACTCACAAGATTTCATGATTTTTCATAATGAATTGCGTTCTTTTGATATATAAAGAACCAATCTCATGGTGCGAGTGGATAGATATGTGTCAATCGAATGAAAAGCAAAGAGTAAATCATAAATTTTTCACAGTTTATATGAATGAAAAGGTGCACATAGTTTACATACTTAAGTGGAAAATGAACAGGTCAAGACAAGGACACCACAACACTATACAGTTCATTGTTTATCGGATACGAAAAAATCCAAATCGAACACAACACACAACAAAAGCAAAATTCACACGAAGAATATCAAATACAAAAATAACAGTTAAGCACCAGTAAACTAGTTTGTCTATGCAGTAAACTAAACCTTGGCTGCAGACTGACACTGACCCGTTCCTGCCTAGACTTTCAGTAAGGTCATTTCAAAGTCATTTGCCATGAGAAAGAAAAAGCTGTGTTGCACGGTCTATATATATTTAGTAAAACCTGCTACATTACTGCTCTAATTTTCTCACCAATTCCACAAATATTGCAATTCACTTATGATATTAATGTGTCTAATAGTCGAAGGAAGTCGCTCATGAGCTATAAGATAAGTTTGTTACTCAATGGAATGTTTTTATTGTTTAATTATATTGAACTGAAAATAGGACCGACAAAATATTTAGGGACTTGTTCTACGTGAAATGTGCTAATGGTGAACATGCGCACATTGTGAATCAGTTGCCTATGCGGCACGTTTTTCGCTGCGGAACTAGAAGGAATTAGCATTCTAGAGTAAATATTATGATCTCTATGGGTTAAACGGGGAAAAATGGTGGTGGGGGGGAATGTCAGGATGGCGGATGGAAGGGAGATAGCGGAGTTGAAGTTGGAGGAAAGATATAAATACCTGGGTATCCAACAGACGTATGAAATGAAAGAGAAGGAAAACAAAATGGGAGTAAGAAATGAACTGATGAGGAGAGTCCTAAAAACACAACTCTCAGCGAAAAACAAAATCGAGGCACTGAACATCTGGGCCATACCCTCTTTCACCTATAAGGCTGGTGTACTCACTTGGTCCAAAACGGATCTACAGCAGATAGACAGAAGTATTCGAACAACACTGACAGAATATGGCATGCTGTACCCCAATTTAGCAACTGAGAGGCTATACTTACCGCGAAAACAGGGGGGCCGAGGGTTGAGCAGCATCGAACAGGCGTTCCTGCAAGAGGAAAAATAAATTAAAGCATATTTTCATGCCACGCACTTACCTGTTCAGCGGTGGATAACCACACAAGGAGATGCCCACATCTTGATCCGAGGGGAAGAAGCCGGTGACTCTGAAACTGAAAACCAGATAAAGAAACTGAAACAGAGCTGGCAGGCAAAAAGGCAAAAGCTCTACACGAGAGATTTTATGCTAGCCTGCATCAGCCTGAAGTCGATATGACACAATCCAATTCTTACCTCACACAGGGCTACCTGTATTCGCAGACGGAGGGGACACAATTCGCTATCCAGGACCAAGTGGTGCCGACCCGCACGTACAGCAAGCACATAATGAAAGTTCCCATAGAGAACACCAAGTGCAGGTAATGCAATTTTGCTGAGGAATCGGTGCAGCATATTTCCTCGGCTTGCTCGACGATTGCTGGTACTAAATACTTTGCCCGACATAACAATATAGGCAAAGTGGTGCAGCTACTGTGTCTGCAATGTCAACTGCTCTCGCACTTCACACCACATCACCTTCTCACCACAAACAATCATGGAGAACGAGAACTTTAAAGTATATTGGGACATGACGGTAATCATAGATATAGCCGTAGAACATAATCGACCGGATGCATATTTGTAAACAGTAGACGCGTTATCCCTTCGGTAAATTTCGGCATCCCCGAAGAATGTTAATATTTAGCAGATGCGTCCGCCAGAGTCCGCCTGATACGTCTGCGGTTTACTGGAGTAAGCGTGGCATAGCAATTTTAATTTTCATAATCAGATGAGGCGTCAGTTGTCTTCCTGACACGTCGGAATTTTCTCTGTTTCAGCTTTGCATGTAACATAACCTAAATGCGTGAATTAACCATAAATTACGTAAATAAAAGAGCCAAAGAAAATAATTTGATCCTCTGCAAACTCTCCAGTGAAGAACAGTGGCGGCTTGTCCTATGAGGCAGATGAGGCAGTGGCTCAACAATAAACGTTGCAAAAAACACGTATAAATATTACATTTTATTAATTGTTTATTAAATCATTTGAATTTTTTTCAATTATCTGCATCCATACGCATTTATACGGTAATTTCCCTTCATTTTATAGGAATAAAATGCGTCTCCGGGTCCACGTTTTCATATAACACGATTTCTGTGTATCCATCTCACTTCGTCACCTCCCAGTAAACGGCAGATGCACTTCCTTGTTTATCGCGTTATTCTATACAGCATTGGAAACGGACGACAGGCGAGACGACCGCACGCCTAAACGTCACATGTTACTTTGAGTCTGAGACTTGCCTCTCGATTCTAGATATTCCCTCGCGGAGGGCAGACTGCAATTATTCTGCACTATTCAGATTAATCGGGAACTCTGGTCAGTTTTCAAATTGGGTTGGATTTGTGAGAATAGTTTTGACTGTTTTTCGTGTAGGTCTAGGTCTGTCTCAGTGTTCGTATGATATCTTTCGAAAAGTTTTTTAATTTTATTAGAAACTGAATTCAATCACCATCGGAGACCCGATGGCGAAATGGATTTAACGGGACCATGTGGGTCGTCACAAATTACCCAGTTAAATGTAAACACTGGAAATACTTGTGAGGACTAATCTATACTGAAATCAGTAATATCTATAGTACTATTATAAAGAGGAAAGATTTGTATTTTTGTGTGTTTGATACGAATAGGCTCAAAAACTTCTGGACCGATTTCAGAAATTCTTTCACCCTTAGAAAGCTACATTATACCTGAGTGACATAGGCTATACTTTTCACCCGGAAAAAATAATAAGGATACCTACCATAAATTCAATAATTAAAGAAAAATCAGCCATAATCAGCTATTTTCACGTGCGCTGCAGAAACCGTAGGACTTACGTGGATACAATGTATGACGGAAATGTACCTCTTGAAAAGATCTACAAAAAAGTCCGCGATAGCATATATCTATCTCTCAAGATTGACTTGCTATTACCTGTTTATGGTAATCAGATGTTTTCCAAAAGTATGCATCATTTGAGAGTGTGTTTTTATGAATTGGGTATTGATCCTCATCCAACCCAATACGTTATTTATCCCCAGTATTCAATTTAGAACGAAATTGCTATTCACATCATGCAATTACAACGAGTACATCAAAAGATATGGCAGGTTGAAACCGCCGCGTGAAACAAATTTCTACTCGGGCGAAGCTAGGACGGCTTGTCATATAGTGTAATTAAAGAAGTAAAGCGACCTATTCCAGTTTTGAGTGAATGTGTGAATATAACCATTGAGTTTAAATATACATTTAGATTAGATTAGATTTAAGGAGGGGCGTTTAGACTTTGCTCAGCCTCGCAAACACCTTGACCTCAAGATCTATTGTGCTACCCCGCGCTGTTTACCAATCAAGTAGCAAAGCCTCTAGAAAGAAAGAAGAAGAAAGAAAGAAAGTTTATTGATCCATATAGACATTTAACAATGTATTGGATACGTCATAGAAAAAAAAAATGAGTAGTGAAGGTCATGGTCTGTAATCTACTAGGTGAAATGAATGATTTTTTGTCATATTAAACTTCTCTAGAATATAGGGTTCTTAAAATTGCAAATACATAAGATTGAATTATTGCAACGGCAGATTCAAGAATGATTAACAGTATTTGAATTAAAATAACAATGAAAATTATAAAGTTTACTATAGGGCCAGTATTACCTAATAATGTTATAAGTGAATGACCTGCAATTATATTAGCGGATAAACGGATAGCCAAGGTTCCTGGGCGAATAATGTTTCTAATTGTTTCAATACATACTATAATAGCAATTTATGTAACAAGTACATAAATTAGGTCTTTATGGACGAGTCCAAAATTTATGGCAGAGCGAGCAAAGCGAGCGAGGCCAATAATTTGGGCAAGTCCATAAGCCTAATTATGTACGAGTTTGCATACAAAGCTTTATGTTTGACTGCAATGCAGACATTTTATTTTCTGAAATGGCAATTAATATATTCGTCGCTTTATTTCAAGAAATACTTTGAGTGTGCTTTTGCTTATCTTACCTTAGTAACCATCAGCGACCTTAGCAACCTCACTGAACAAAGTTGTTTACTTCGTTAATTCTGTGACAAACGTCATAATAATCCCAAAAATGGATAGTTCGGAAGAGGAAAGCGTGAATAATTTAGCCGCAAGTGCCAAAGAATCTCTCCTACCCACTAAAAGTGCTTATGAAATTTTGTATGCGGCCTATAACAAGTGGTGTGAAACGAAGAAAATTGCAAAATCGAGAGAAGACTGACAGTTGAGTCCAATAAAGTGGTGTCCAATAAAGTGGTGTCCAATAAAGTAGTCAATTCTGGACGCTAAACGAATTCATGAATCAAGTGTTTATGAAGCAGTCGAACATAAAAGGTATTAAAATAACACTACTCTTCTCGGTGCCACGCCCATTACTTGTTCCGGTTTTAAGAAACAGAAGTCAAGATGTTGTAGCCTTTTCCTGAAGACAGCTCCACAATTGCAAAGCAGGTGTTCAGCTGTTTCGGTGGCTTCTTGACAGAAGCGACAGGTATCATCAGGAACCTTTCCCATTTTCCGAAGATGATAATTTACAGGACAGTGTCACGTGAGTATGCCCGTCATTTTCCTCAGTTCTAATTTGCTTAGTGCCAGAACTTTTTTGGTCCAGCTCGTTGAGTACGAGAGGAAAGACAGCCTGTCTCTGTCCCTGGACCAGTCGCCAGGACCTACTCTTCCTTTTCTGTTCCCATTTTCTAACAGCCATCGCTTGATGGCTTGCTGAGAAGCCGCAGAAAGGCTCCGGTCCAACGAAGGGGACAAGTCCACCATTCCTTGCTAGCTGATCAGCCATTTCATTCCCACGCACTCCCGAGTGGCCAGATACCCAAACGAGGTTGACCTGATTGTTAAGCCCGAGTGCGTTGAGTGACATTTTGCATTCCCAAACTAACTTTGACCGAATTAGTGGTGAGTCAAGCGCTAGTAGGGCTGCTCTGCTGTCAGATAGTATATAAATCCTTCTTTTCCGGTAGTTATATTCCATGCAGTGTGCAATGCACTCCCTTATGGCAAAGGTTTCCGCTTGAAGCACCGATGGACAAAAGCCCATTGATAAGGCTAGTTGTATTGATGAACCGTATACTCCGGCTCCGACTCGACCGTCTTCGGTCTTCGAGCCATCGGTGTAAAACACGAGAGACCCTGCAGGGAAAAACATTTCGTCGTTAATCCATTGTTCGCGACTTGGCGTTGTCACGCTGAAGTTTTTCTGAAACTCATGCTTAAGGGTGAGGTTGTCTGTGACCACGTCTAAAAGCTGCTTACACTCATTCAGAATGCGAAGATGGCCTGTGTAGTCGCCAGTTTTGTTTTGAGTTTCCGCTCCCTCGCTACCCTAAGAGCCCCCTTTACTGGGCACTGAAGGAACTATTATCTGCCGATCCATTTTGTCACTATTCATTTGCAGAAATCTGTAGGATATTTATTTTCCTCTAATTCTATGAATCATAGGCAAAAATAATTGTATACAGCTCTTCATTCCGCACATTTTTGCAACTCTCGCGTGTCTGCCGTTTACCAAGCGATTTTGGCTGAGTCATCTGCTATATACCACTCTACTTCGGCTCTGCTTACAAATATCATGCCGACCGCATGTAGTGATGTGGAATAAGATGAATAATACCGTCGTAATACTAGATTTTGCAGTACCTCTGGACTGTAACCTGAACAAGTCTTATGGGGAAAAGATCAACAAATACGAGGCACTGTCCCGGCAGATGAGGGACATGTGGCGGCTCAGTAGGGTAGACATAAATCCCCCGATAAGAAGTGCGAACGGGTTAGTGCACAAAAATACAACAAAATATCTGCAAGAGCTGAAATTGCCTGGGAGCACCATTACGTGGATGCAGAAGGCTGTCATTTTGGGGACGGTGAACATAATACGTCAGATTATATACCCACATTAAAGACAGGGACAGAATACCCTTGGCGTAGACGTCCGAGTATAATCTGGAAAACTCCATGACAAACTGTTTGAAGGGGAAAAAATAATAGATTTATTTCTACAATTACAGTTACTACATTTAGTGTGAAATATTTGTCAGATAAAAAAACCAAAAACCAGTGGGAGATCATGTTCACTGCATTGAAGAGCTGTTCCATTGTGTAAGGCCCACAATGTATCAACAGATCCTTCCGCTTTATCTTGAATGTCCTTGAATCCTGCATCATCTGTTCTGTGCTCGGTAATGAGTTGAATAGTGCTGTTTCGATACGTTGGCTTGTAGAAATTTGTTGAGGAGAATTATATAGTCCGATTCCTGATATTTTGTTTTTTATTTATTTCACGTTTGAATAATAGTATATTATTCAACGAGCGGTAATGTAGGCCCTAACACACGCAGATGAATTTCATCCAGTGTGTTATGACCATTACAGCGAATTGAATACTATACTTTATCTACGAAATCTTCGGTAAAATTCGAATTAATCAGCATTTTCAAACTTGAGAACAGTTTTCAAAAGCGATCTCTGTGGTCAACAATCGAATCGCTTGGAAAACGTCGAAAATTCACGTTTTCCAAATGCAAGATCGAAGGAAATGTAGAAATGAATTGCGATAGAACGTCACCTTGATGTCTGAAGTAGTGACTTGTTTTATTCATTTCGTAAGTAATTCATTTTTCCTATTTATCATGTTATATGCGTTAGTAATAACTCACGCTTTTGGTTTATAGATTCTATCACAATGAAATCATCTGTTATTATTGAAATTAACCCAAAAGCATTGGTTTTGTTATCATTGGTCGGTATGTATTGTGTGACGGTCGTCATTAGGACAGCTTTTACATTATAATCGTCCGATTGTTTATTGCAAATTCTTGTTGACTTCAAGAATGTATCATATCTCGATAGTCACGAAAATATGAGGATAAAATTTAATACTATTGTATCTCGAGTGACTGTTAAATTATAACCAGGCTGGCGTTACTATAGCGACCGTTGAATTTGGCTTTGAAAGCATTTCGAATTAGAGTTTTCATATATTTCATCGTTGTTTTAGGTATCCGAAAAACTTCATCTCTGACATATCCTCATAGCAAAAAATCAAGTTTTGTGAAGACAGAAGATCTTGCAGGCCAGTAAATGGTACCACCTCTGCCAATCCATCTTCCTGTAAACTGGTTATACCAATATTGCGGTCACGAATATAAGGAGGAGGTGTACGATCTTGTTGGAATCACATTCTATGCACAAGGTCTAGTGGCAAACCATCAGTATAATTTTGTAAGTCACCTGTAAGCTTATCTGAATATCGTTCAGCATGGACATTACCAAAAATATGGTCCCACTACCCACCTGCCAATGATAGCACCACATACGTTCAGTGACCATGTATGCTGATGATCCAATGTTCTCATGAAATGTAGATTATTTGTTTCATAATAATGCAAATTATAACCATTCACATGGCCATTTTTGTGGAATGTAGCTTCTTCCTAAAACAATAAAAATAATAAAAATCAGAGTGTTGGTGTAGCATGTTCAATACCCAATTACAGAATTGTAAACGATTCTAGAAATCGGGTTTTTCCAACTATTGGACTAGTTCCACGTGCTTCCGTAGAATCTTGCGAATCTACCGATGTTTAACTTATAAACACGTTGGCCCATCTCAAAAGATTCACTGAAATAACTTCCTGAGAGGAGCCAGGATCAAAAAATGATTCAAATGAAAGTTCCTGATTTTTTTAAGGGGCATCGAATGTAAACGTTTACTCTTACCTTGGAGATTGATTTAAAGGCCATGGTATGAATTTCCCTCCGCTAAAATTCTTGATTGACATCTCTCCTCCAAAGACTCCAAACGATTTTAAGTCTAGAACTAGCACACATGAATGTAACACACCAGAAATATTGTTCCTCAGAAAGAAATCAATAAAATTATATTCAATAAAAAATACCTTTATGCTTCATCCCTGATGAAGGAGTTTCGTTGGGTTTATTCCTATTTCATCGATCGAATTGATTACAGTCATTTCAAGGTCAAGAAGGTTTTTTGAATGGGAAATATACTTCTTTCGTTGCTGAATATTAGGTAATCCTCGTCCGGAACTAAAACATTCTATCCCTTTTGTTTTTCCATAAAAAAAAATCTCATTCATACTCATCACCCTTAGGCCTAAACATGGCATAGATCCTATTTTTTTTAAATCTATAGTCAAATGTTCTCATTGAATAGAAACAGTTTATTATTGTCGGTGGTTTTTTCCAAATGTTTTTTCAATTACGCGATTTTTTTCTTCGAATTTTGGAAGAAAATTCAAGTGATTTCGTGAATAAAATTAATACCTCGGCAATTATAGGAGATAGGATAGACCTCTTAACGAATGTGAGATTGATTAATATTCTGCGACGAATAATGCATATTCCCTATTCAAAAATGCTACTGGACCTTGAAATGAAACTCGAAGGAGTCTCTGAATTCGATGTCCCTCGGAAATTTACGAAATTTTCATTTGAAACATTTCTTGATACAGGAGTTATTTCAATGGATTTCTTTGCTGAGACGCCTCGCACTTGTAGGAGGATCTCTAATAGCGCTAGCTTAAACCAATAAATAACTCATTATCTCCGCTGCACATATTTTTACTTCGAGGAGTTTTCTCATGTTCAACATGATCAGTCCGCTGGAAATGTTCCTTCAAATTTTCAAATCCATCACGTGTAGAATGGGATGTTTCTGGGAATAAATTCGGGATGCGAGAAAATGATTCCTTTCAGCCTCTCCGAGGCAATACATCGAATCGATTCGTCCCTCCAATGTGTAATGTATAACAAATTTCGTAGTAAATGAAAATATTTGAGATATCAGAGTGAACTGCAACTCATTTCAATTATATTTAAATTATCAAAAAAGTATGCAGACATCTGAGCGAATCATATGAGCGATAACTATTGTAAGACTCTTCCAACTGAAAATTGAAATGGAGACACTAAGGTATTCGACAGTCATAAAATTTAAGCATGACTTTGGAATAAATGGACTTATTGACATTTCTTGAAGTTAATTTGTTTTATCCCATTTTGACGTTTAAAGACGACAATATTCAACCCATGGAAACAAGGGTGAGTTGTCGTTTATCCACTGAGTGAATTTAAAAATTTTTTAATTCACTAGTGGAATAAAATGTTCACCACTCACTTTCTGGAAATTATTCTTTCCACACACAATGCACCCAAAACTCATTTTAAAGTAAGTTTATTGAAATTTATCAAAAATTCTACATTAACAGTCATTTCTATCATTAAAGTAAAAATACAATTATTAAGATTTTGAAAATGGAACTGGAAACCTGCACCTCCTCCAAAGGAAACACGCTCAGTCGTTATAGCACATGTGTTTGAGGACTTCTCAGGCCCTGCTGGAATATCCAATTCTGCATCAGGAACTCCGGTTTTTGTGACCCCACCAAGTATTTGTTCAGAAATATTTATTTTGCTTTCTTTTCGAGCTAATTATTGAATGATTGATTTGAATTTTCACGATATGATTTTGGGAAGACACTTTTGTCTAGTCTGTAAGTACTTGTATATTATATTATATATTGTTATACATTTTAATATTTCAAAATTGTTTTTGTGTATATGTATGTATTTCTATTCACATCATACTGTGTTTTGTAATTTTTCTAGTCAGTAGTTTAAGGAGTAGCTCGTAATTTCCCTGTTTGTATAAGATTATTGTAGATATCTTGTTTCATGATGTTCTCTAATTTTTTAGAGCCCTGAAGATGGAAAAATATATTTCCGAAACGTCGGCGAACTGACAGTGTGTCATTTTCCTGCAATTTGATCCTTATACCACCATTTGTATTCTTGATATAATTTTTGGATCACCAATTCAGAATTTGTGAAATATTTATTTTGTTTTGTAGTGAATCTTCAATATATCCCTCTGCAACAGAACTTGAGCGCTATCCACCATGTCTTTTCAAAACTGTCAAATCTGACCCAGAATTTGCGGGTAGGGTTGCAGAAGAACGCCTGAAACTGTGCCCTGTATATTGTTCAGCATCAGAAAGGCCCAAATACTTTGCAATAGTTGCGGGAATTTTCGAAAATGTATTCACATCTACCGGCTGGACGGTACATTTTTCATTTTTATAATTTATAAATAGTCGCTTGTGATCAACTTTGCTTGGCCTCAAGTTCCTATAGGTACTTGCGGAATATATCGAGTGCAGCAACCTTATTAGTACAATTGACCACAGTTAACACTCTTTTCTTATAAGTTTTCGTATCTGGAATCTGAATAACCAATACGCTGCCCCTATCTTTCACGTCATCTACGGTCATAGTCACCAGCTCGCCGATTCTACACCCTCCAGCAACACCCATAAAAAAAACTACCTTTATCAATAAATATTGCTCATCAGGAGCGGCATCTAAAAAGTATTCTAACTCCTCTTTTCTGAATACCTTCGACTTCTTTGCTACGTATCCCCTGGAATTTTGCTCCAAAAAGGCGGTGACTTTATGAAATCTGCCGATGTCTATGTTTTCTCTCAGAGCCAACATTTTCTCAAGTTGCGAATAGTAGGACCATGAAAACGACGACTTAAATTTTTCGTTGACACCTTTGGCTTTCTTATTATTTCTCCAGGCACATAATGCCGTATACTGCTTTTCGAACAATATTTTTGATTTCAATGGAATTACTGCTTCTGCTTCCTCATTTTCTTCTTGTATAATACACTCAGGAACTACAACCTCCTCAACACCGCTCAACATTTTTTCGAAAAGAAAATTCTTTGACGGTTCTATAATTTTCATTGACACTTGCAAACAATTAATAGACCAGTCCAACGATCTGTCACGATCAGCTGTTAAAATGGCTGCTGGGAGCAAACCGAGGTTGTGTCAGTTACGTGTTTCACTGTTTCAGGGTAGTTTCTTTTTTCTTTTGCTTTCGGAACTTTCAATTTCAACCATGCCATCATCTTATATTATTTATTTATTCACAATTAATGTGTCTCGACAACACAGGTCAATGACACAGGAACATTTGATTATGGACAATCATAAGACAGTATAGTTTCTAGAAAATTGAACTTTACATTATGTGAACTTATATAATAGCGCTGATTTCAGGAAGTTCAGTAAGTTTATGTGTTGATCAGTAGAGGTTAGAATTTCCTTAAGGTTGGGGCCCAGGTGGTTATTTGATCTACCTTCGGCATAATACGGGCATTCTGAAAGGATGTGCTTGACTGTTGGCGGAGTACCGTTACAGTGTTGGCACAGTGGCTGGGTGCTTCCAGAAATGAGATAACCATGTGTGAGAGAAGTGTGTCCTATTCTTAATCTCCTGATTTTGATTTTATCTGCTCTGCTCAGTGCTGGCAACGTGAGGGGCTTTACTGATGGATGGATGGTTTGTAGTTTGGTTCCTGATCTGCTCCAGGCTGCCTGCCATTTAGTACAGATAATATTTCTGAGAGGGGTTCTAATGTCTCTAGGAATCTGTAAGGGAATCGCCTCCAGATCGAGTGATATAGCAGATTCTTTAGCTACTCTATTAGCTGTTTCATTGCCTCCAATGCCTGTGTGTGATGGAATCCAAATTATTGTGACTGACGCACCTTCAGCAGCGAGATAGTGGAGGCTATGATGTATGCTCTGTACGATGGGGTGTTGGGAGTAGATGTTTTGGATGGATTTTATAGAGGCCAGAGAATCGGTGCAGATAGCAAACCTTTTTGAGTTTTCCATTTGAGATTTTAGGGCTTGCTCAATGGCATACAGCTCTCCCGTGTGGACACTACAATGAAAAGGGAGGCGGAACTTTGAGATTGTGTCATTTATGACTGCACATCCCACCGCTTGTTCGGATTTAGAGGCATCTGTGTAGAGAACCTTTTCAAAGTTTTCTGAGTTCAGAAGAAGGATGAAATCTTGGGCGATTATTGAGCTGGCAGTTTCGTGTTTATCGTGCTTGAGAAGTTCGAGGTTCATGAATGGAAGTGTTACTGTCCAAGGTGGAATTTTGGATGGTGCAATCACGTTAGACGATGATAGATCAATGTCTTCGCTAAGCGAGTGGACTATCTGGGGAAAAGGTGGTGGATGTATGTGGCGATGGATGATCAGTGAGATCCCCATGATCATTTATAACTTGGAATGCGGGATTCGTGGGATTTCCAGATACCTGAGATGCATACGACAAGGTGAGTTGTTGGCGTCGGAGTCGTAGTGGAAGTTCACCAGTTTCACAGCAAAGGCTTAAATCCGGGCTTGAGCGGAAAGCTCCAAGACTCAGTCTCATTGCAGTGTTGTGTATAGTCTCCAGGTATCGTTTGTTAGACTTCGCAGCCGTTTGGTAAATCACACTACCATAGTCCAACTTAGAGCAAATAAGGCTTTGGTATACCCTGGTCATCACGTCCTCGCTTGCTCCCCACGAATGGTGTGATAATGTTTTCAAAATATTCATTCTCTTCAGACATGTACCTCTTCTTTCTTGTATGTGGCGATTCCACGTTAATTTATTGTCAAATGTGAGGCCCAAAAAATTGAGGTGATTTACTATAGTTAGTGCTTTTCCATAGAGTGTAACGTAAGGATTATCCATTTAGCTAGTTCGCCTGGTGAATTTAATTATTTTAGATTTTGACTCAGAGAATTTGATACCACTTCCATCAGCCCAGTTAGTTATCGAGTCTATTGCATCCTGCAATAGTAGACATGTTGTTTGCGTGTTTTTGCCGTGGCAGTAAATAAGGAGGTCATCCGCATACAAAGTGTAGCCTACGGGCAGTTTGACAGTGTCACAGATATTGTTGATGGCCAGCAGAAATATCGTTGGACTTAAGACTGAGCCCTGGGGAACCCCGTTCACTGCCCTATATTTCTCGGATATGACCCCATTTGTCACAACTTTGAAGGTTCTATCTGAAATGAAGTTATGTATAAAGGAGAACATATTCCCTGTTACTTTGTTTGCCTCCAGTCTACTTAGTATAGTGGATTTCCAGAGAGTATCAAAAGCACTGTCTATGTCGAGCGTTATAGCAATTAAGTCTTGCTTGTTTGTCATAGTGGTTGCAACATGTGTTTGTAGAATCATAAGATTATCTATTGTACTTCTCTGTGATCTGAAACCCGATTGGAATTTGTTGAAAATATTGTTCCTTTCTAGAAACCAATGCAAGCGTCGATTCACCATTTTCTCCAGTAGTTTACATGTAGTGCAGGTTAGCGATATAGGTCTGAATCTTAGACCATAGAAAGAGGAGACACACCTTTCAATAATAAATAGTGAAGCCAAGTTTCAAAATCATCAGAACTGAACTGGGTGATTGTAATACTACGGAATCAAAATGTAGTAGAAATTTTTGCAACGTTGTGACGTTCGTTGAATTTTCTAATAAATAGACTCTCAATCAAAATGAAAAGTTTCTTAGATTGAAATTCATTTACTCATTTGTGCGTGAATGCCAGAAACGAGTATTGGTTTCTTCAACTATTGTGCATTCTTCACATTACATATACAAGTATATGTAAATGTTCGCGAAACGGATCGATCTTTTTGCCCCAGATTAATGTATAAAAACGTTTGGCAATACGGTTTTTTGAATCTATGTCCAGTTCATTCATCAATTACGTGCCGCCATCTTTATTCTATGAAATTTCTGACAATTCGAACAGTGTTGTCAACAAGATTTTGAGCTTCATTGTATGTTAAAAGCGTGATTTGGATTTATTTTTGAATATCTCCAGCTAAATACGATAAGAAAATGGTTCGTAAGTGTCTTGTGTGTGGTAAATTGGACTATTTGAATCCTAACTTGAATTTGCACAGGTATGTTCTAATCTTTTCATACTTAGTATCAGAGGCGTAGATTTTTAGAATTTCACTTTTCAGATTCCATTCTGATATTGAGAAGAGGAACATCTGGTTCTCAATCCTGAATATTACTTGATGATCTTTCTCAGAAACTATTTGTATGTTCCGAACACTTTGAGCTAAAAGATTTAGTCATTCGAGTGAATGGTACCAGATATCTCAAAAATGATGCCAATCCCCTTCTTGCCAAACCAATCTTCGAACTTTCGTCCTTAAGGTAAGTTTCTGGGAATTTTCAGAGAAAGAACCAAAATATTGAAATCAAATATTAGCCATTTCATCAAAAAAATCATCATTGTGCCGGTACTCTGGAAACTCAACAGAGGGATGGATCAGATATAAGCATCTCACATATGATAAATTCGATAAATTGATGAGTCTCTTCCCAGTACCTGTTCTCCTACCGGCAGGTGGAATGGTTGCAATTTTTGTTGCATTAGTGATTAATTATATCTGGTGTAATCTGTTTTGCAGGGTTGAAAGAATTGAGCCAGTGGAGAAATGAGATTCATCTTCCTGTTTCACTGAGGCACCATCTTCTCCTAAAATTAGAAGAATAAGGTAAATATTTCATCTCAAATCTCTTAAATTCCATTAACTCTGACAACTAAGTCATGATCATATCAAAAAATCTTCTCTTCTTTTCAGGCATTCATTAATTCAGGAGTTGCAAGAGATTCGTTTCAAAGAATGTTAAAAGATCCAAGCAAGCAGGAGTACAACGTACAACCCATCATTGAAAGCCTTTGCATTAACATTGGCCTCTTTTTTCCCCAAGAAAAACATTCATCAACAGCCCTCCCCTTTTAGAAACTATCTCAAAGTATAGATCTGTGGATGGAAGTCCAGGTATCATAAAAGAAACAGACTGCTCTGGTCCAAAGACAAGAAGAAGTTTCATATCCCTGGTACTGGTACAAGATTCTCAGGATATGTTGATATTGGTACCAACTTGGATTCTGCCTTCCAAATAGAACTATGACTATCGAATGTATATATGGCTTTGAGAGGAGAAGTAAAAAACAAATGGATCTATTTCCAATATCAATGTTTATTTTAATATCGCATTCAGTAGATTTACTATGGTTTTATGATTGTATTATGTTTTTCTTCATGATGTGGATAGTGGATGAATAAATGAGGTTCATTTTCTTCAAGGAATTATGCTAAATTTTGTGGATAAATAAAGAAGGCATGAATTATTGTTGCTTTTTTCATACTGAACGCCGTTCATAGGCATATAATGTACGCTCGGCAATTCGCCGCCCCGTAGGTTTTCATCTCAAATATTGATGACTCGGTTTGATGCTTGTTGCAGCCATTACTTATCATATTTGTTACAACGTGATAAAATACCTCAATTTATTATAAAATCTCGTGAAGAGGAAAATCTGATTCCTTCACATGAATTTACACATTTTTGTGGTCAGTTTCAGCATTTGATGAATCGTGTAGTTTATTTTATATACCTTAATTGACTTCCTAAAGAATCAATTGTTTTTCTATAATTTTTCATACTTATTTTCACTAATTCCAAGTAATATAAAAAAGCTACGCATTTTAATATGTTCAATAATTCATTTGCATCAATTACGAATCTTCAAATATATTTATAGTACAAAATAATTTCACATTTCTATAAACCACCCTCGTACCAATATTGAAAGAATTCGCCATAAAAAGATTATAAGCTCGTTATTTTATTTCCATTCTTCAAAATCAATAACTCCACACCACTGGATTTTTCAAAGGTAGATTCTGCAATGTTGCCACATAAATGTAAAATGATATTGCTATCTTCGTCCCACTCATTGAAATCTGACTGAATTTTGGCTTCATCAATTCCCGAATTTATGAATGAGATGCTGTGTCTCCTCTTTCTATGGTCTAAGGTCTGAATGAATTAGGTGTCGGTATGGTAGAATCATCCTTTTTTATGGGCAAGATGAAAGAGGTTTTCCATTGGGAGGGAAATTCTTGGTTTGTCCAGATTCGATTAAAAATGGAAAGTATTTTAGGTAGACTATCGCTATGAATCTTTTTTAGGAAGATGAAAGGGATATCGTCTGGTCCTGCGGCTGAGTTTTTTGATGTTTTTAGAGCATGTGATAGTTCTTCTTGGGTGAAAGGTAGATTAAGTGGATCGTTGCTAAGAGTTGCTTTAGATTGATTTCTTGAGGTATTTGGTGTTGAATTAGGTGCGAATCTGTTCAATGTTTTTGATTGAAATGTTTGGCAAGAATGTTTGCGATATTGGAATTGTTAACTTCAATTTTGTCATTTCATTTAACGGCAGATATTGAATATGCTGTATTAAGTCCTTGCATGTGCTTGATTTTTTTCCAAACTAATTTTGAGGGGGTGTCCCCTGTCATGGCACTAACATAATTATGCCAGGAATTCTTTTTACTGTTTTTTAGTATCCTTTTGCAGATTGCTTTCATCTTTTTGAAATTCACTAGATCATCAGTTGTGCGCGTTCTACGATATTAATTCAGTGCTGTCTTGCATTCTTTAACTGCTTTGTCGCATTCATTGTTTCACCACGGTACAATCCCCTTATTAGAGTTGATTTCGAACTTTCCAGCATGCTTTCCCGCTGAATGTATCATAGCTTCTGTGAACTGTCGAAATGTTACATCGATATCGTCTGAAAAATCGATTGATTTGATTTGGTGGTGGAGATCTGTACTGTAGCTCTCCCAATCTGCCTGTTTTAGTCGCCATTTGCGGATGGGTTTGGGTGTAGCGTGTTGCTGGTTGTCAGTTATAAAAATAGGAAAGTGGTCGCTGTCATACAAACTATCTAGCGTGTGCCACGATATCATTGGTCCTGTGCGCGGATCGCACAGGCTTAGGTCAATACTCGAAAATGAGGGTGAGTTGGACATGTTAAAGTAGGTTTTACTTCCTGTGTTCAGTAAAAAGATGTTTAGGTCATTTATAATGTTCTCTATAATCTTCCCTCTACCAAAACTTGAGTTTGAGCCCCACATCATTCCATGAACATTAAAATCTCCCACAATTAAGAATGGACTGGGTAGTTGATTTATAAGATTTTGGATTTCCATCCTTGTCAAGTTGTGATTGGGTGGTATGTATATACTACAGAAGACTATTTTGTGTGGACACCATGCTGTAACGGCAACGGCCTCCAAGTTTGTGTTGCGGGAAAACTCCTCGGAATACATGTCTTTTGTGACAAAAATTGAGGTTCCGCCACTTGCCCGTGTGTGCGTATTCCTGATGAAGTGGTATCCAACGAAGTTTTTCAAAGATCCAGTGTGGGAAGTCTTAAAATTTGTCTCTTGCAGACACAGTATGTCTGGAATCATCTTGCAGTGTGATAAATTGTGGAAATAGAGGAATTTCCGACAATGTGAAATTATATAGAATTCCAGCTGTGCTGAATTTCTCCCATAAAAAACGACTGAATGACCTCTCCAAGTTGAGGAGTGGAAAATGGTTAGCAGCAATTAAAAGGTTTGTTTCTGGCAGAAAGCAGAAATACTCATCCCGAATGTTTGTTTATAGTTTGCTCCCAGCAGCCATCTTAAAACGGTGATCAGCTGTTTTGTTGGACTGGTCTATTACATAGTGCCATAGATGCTTTTTTTTTTAATGTTGTGGTTTTCACGAAAAGGAATATCCTGTAATGTTCAGAGAACATCGTGAGAACCAAGGGCAAGCAGGTAGCAATTGGTGTTCTTCTTGAATTTCTGGAGGTTATATGCCTCGGGGAACACCTCCCTAGGCAGTGTGTTCCAAAGCCTCGCTGTTCGTTGGATGAACGAGTCTTTGAAGAGAGATGTTCTGCAGGTCTCCAAAGTTACCACGAAGGGGTGTGAAGACTTAACTTGACGGGTTAGTCTGGAAGGGACTGCCAGAGGGGGAACGATTGCTGATAATTCAGAAGAGCATCGCCCATGGAAATACCTATAAAATAGAGACAGATCGCCCACTTTTCTACGGTGTTCCAGAGAAGTGAGCGAGCTTGTAAGCGATGCATCACCGACGAGACGAACTGCCCTTTTTTGTACGGAATCCAAGAGTTTTAGGGTGTGTTTAGGTGCAGCACTCCAAATATGGGAACAGTATTCCAGGACAGGTCGAATCTGTGCCTTATAGATCATAAGCAGCTGACCTGAGGTGAAATAGCTCCTGGCACGAAACAGAAAACCAAGTTTTTGGGATGCACTTTTAGCAATGGATCTCACGTGATTCTCCCAGGAAAGGTTACTGCCGACAGTAATGCCAAGCATCGAAATGGATTACTTCAATGGTATGGTCACTCCCGACAATTTTATGCTGGGCACAGTAAGATCGGCTATTCTAGAGAAAAGACATGCTTGTGTTTTGTTTGCGTTGAATTCTACCAGGTTATTAGATCCCCATTCAAGGATCGCTGCCAAGTCCATATTTATGTTGTTAACATTTCTTCCTCGTTCGTTTTTGATTTGGCGGGCTGGTATTGAAGCCCTAGAAGAAAAGGCGGCATAGAATTCTATGCATAGAATAGGTATTCTATGCATCTATATAGTGCCCTAGCAACCATCGTTCCAAGGGAAAAACCTTTGTCAAAAATACCACAGATGAATAAAAACAAGTGTGGTATTTCGAAATCAGAATTCAACGCAGATTATAGAAATCATATAAAAATTGGGCATTTTCAGCTGAAAAAACCTTATCGTTCTTTAATACTAGTCTGGGAATTCGAAATGTCACTCAATATACTCAGACTACACAGTCAAGTGATACTGGAGTGCATGGAAAAGAAATGGCGGTCCATCAAGCAACAGAGGTAGGAAAACCTCTCTCATTGTATCAGAGATGCCGTACTCCTGCAAGTCAACGACAAAAAATTGATAGAAGCTGACGAATGAATCATCAGTGATCCCGAATACCTTACAAAAATGATATATATTTTTTATTTTATTTCGTTTTATTTCATGTGTTTCTGCTCACACGATCTGTACAAATTTGTGCCTGTAGCTTACATCTCCCAAATGACAAATTTCATCTTGATTGAGCTGAAGGACCCATGGTCGATGGCTCTTGTCTGATTGTCAGTCAATAAAGAACATTCTCTCTCTCTCTCATCTTGATCATCGAATCCGGAGTTTTGAAATTATTAGGAAACAAAAGTTTCATTGCCATATTCACGTAACCTTCAGTCGAGTTTTGACCTTTGAAAAACTTAGCATTCGAGATCCAAACCTACCATGAAGATTTCAAATTCCTCTCAGTTATCGTTTTTACAGGCGAACGAACAGACCGAATTGTATTTGATAATTCGACCATGGTTCATCATCAGTACTCCAAACCTTATCGTTTGATTCCATTTTTGGCTCAGAATTGGAAAGATACAGGCATCGTGGAGCAATCATAAAACTCCGGCTCAAGCAGAACGAGCGCTCATTTGAATAAATCTCATTGAAGCTTACGAAAAAATTGGTTTCTATTTGAACATATTCGATATTACCAATCTCAAGTTTTTTACATCTCTCAATTTTGCTCAACACCAATTCATTGGATCGTATTTTTGAATGGACCCACCATGTACCATCTCTAACTATTGTGTTTGTTATAATGAAAACTAGTTTCAATAGAACTTGAGGGTTTCTTTTTGAACCTTAGGAAGTACAGAATTCCAACATTGAATTTTCGTCGATTTCATTCGATTTTGGAATCGTTACCTGACTGTCTGCTCTTTCATCGGAAATATGGCGTGATTTCTGTTAATAGTTCTGCGTTGAGGTCGAGCAACCAATTTCAATCAAACATAATTATGCCCTTGTTGTTTCAATTATCTTCGCAATGAAATTCTGAAAACGGTTCGATTTTGATGCTGAATGAAAAGATACTTATCTCACCCCATAAATAATTTTCACGGTGATTGAAAATTCGCATTTGAAAGCGTTTATAACTGAACTGGAATTTGATAGAGTATCAATTCTAATGAAGGGCAACAGCTATTGAAGTACTATCAGTGCCTCATTATGCCGATAAATCCAATAATGGTGCCGGAACTTCAAAAGGTTAATTTGATGCGGGCAAAAATTTAGAACTTAATTAATATAATATTTAAGTATACAGGGTGATTTTTTCAAGTGTTTCATTAGACGTATTCGAGAAAGGAATTGCGATACAAATTCAAAAGTTTGTATTTTTGTTTAAGAGCACATTAACTCAATTTCTTGAATATTTTCAAGTGGAATCTACTTCCGGTTCTACCGGAAATGAATGTGAACTTCTTAATTTCAAATGTAATACCCTGTATTTATACATATTTGAATTCTTCGTTTAATTCTGCAATGATTTGATGCATGACATACGCATCTACTGTAACGAAGGGCAATTGTTGAGTTATAGCCTGATTCTCAAATTTTTTGACAGAAAGATTGTCACAAATTAGAGTTTATATCTCCAAAATCCATCAAGGTAAGAAATTTTTTTCTCAAGAGTGGAACGAAAGAAAGTACGCTGATACTGATTCTTGTATAAATTATGAGGAAATATTATACAGGATGTCTGAAACAGGGCTTCAAAGTTAGCCTCGACAAAACTATGAAATCTCATTTTTTTTTCAAATGGGAACCATATAATTTTGTAATTCCGATCGATTGCTCATCAAAAACTAGCTAGAGTGTTCCTAATATTTCATGTCTGTAGAATCAGTAGTTTTTCTGTTATCGAATAAAATTCGAATTTCACGACTAAATCCATGTTTCGCTCAGTCAAACTGATTGGTATGCATATATTTTATAGAGTAGGCTATGTTAGGAATTGTTATTACTCATTCTTACGTATGTTTATTGATCAGCACTATGGAAAACACGCAATAATAATTAGGTACACTAGAATAGAACGATATATCAAAAGCCTGTCCTTTATTTGAAGCGAATGTGACAATTGAGCAAAGCAGATGATGAATGATGACTAAATAAAAAAAATAAGTTTGAAACTATCACAACAATTTTCCTAACAATAAAAAACTTTGAAAGATATTAAATAATTGCTATTACAATAAATTTTCAAAATGTTGGCCCTCCAAACATTTATTGATTCTTCTAAAAACTTTGATTTTGTTGAAGGTGTTTAATATAGATTTCTTTCGTCAGAAATTCTGTCTACCCTTTCTATCATTTTGTTACATTAACCATGAATGAAGAACATATTTAATACATCACTGTTGCTGTAAATGGGATTTAGCATATTGCCCGAATTCAAACAACAAGTAATAAATATGAATGACAGTTCTCAACAGTGCATTGTAAAAAAACTGACATATTCTAACTATTGACATAGCCTACTCGAAAATTATCTCAATAAACCTATGATTAGATAAAGAAAACTGGATTTATTCCTGAAATTCGAATTTTATTCGATAACGGCAAAACTACTGATTTTAAAGACATTCTAAACTTTTTGTCATCAATTCGAACCGAAACCACTAATGGCCTTGTTGAAGCGACAAACAATAAATAAATAAAGGACATAAAATTTTTGGCACACTCTAACTAGTTTTTGACGAGCAATCGATCGGAATTACATAATTATATGGTTCCCATTTGAAAAAAAAATGAGATTTCATAGTTTTGATGTGGCAAATTTTGAAGCCCTGTTTCAGACACCCTGTATAATATTGAAGGAATAAAAATAAAACGTCTTAGCTTCTTCAGTTATATTGGAACCATTAATTAATTATTCTCGGTGACATGTTCTTACTGTATAATATTTCCTAATAATTCATACAAAAAGCAGTATCAGCGTACTTTCTTTTGTTCCATACTGTTGCGAAAAAAATTTCCTACAGTGAGAGAATTTGGAGACATAAACGCTAATTTGTGACAATCTTTCTGTCAAAAAACTTGAGAATAAGGCTATAACTCAAAAATCGCTTGATGTAGTTGCAGAATTAATTGAATAAATCAAATATGTATCAATATACAGGGTGTTGCATTTGAAATAACGAAGTTTACATTCGTTTCCGGTAGAACCGGAAGTAGATTCGGCTTGAAAATGTTTCACAAATTGAGTTCATGTACTCTAAAACAAACATACAAAATTTTTAAATTGTATCGCCATTCCTTCCTCGAATACGTCTAATGAAACACTCAAAAAAATCACCCTGTATATGAAATGATATTTACACCAAAGATTTGGATGATATGACATTTCTACTGCGATATTGGCTACCAAAGTTGTCTTATCTCCCGAGAAATATAAAGATATACTTATTCATGGTTCTCCAATCTATATCGAAAAATACTTACCAATAAAGATCACACGCCGGCTATTATTCCCAGTCACGAGGTGAAGCTGAATCTTTGGTAAGAATGGAGTTGTATGCATGCAGCAAATGAAAAATGCAAAATTACGAGAGAAGCTGTGATGTGCGTCACAAGATGTTGATGCAGTTTGCCCCTATGCTATTTTTGTACTGAATTTAGTACTGAAAATCAGAGTAGACCAAATGAATGCGTTCGCAGATTAAGAGGGGTTTATAACGCCCAGCTTTCTTAGCGTACGTCAAAGTCTACCTACCTCTCACCCCTCACCACCCCTAAGAAATCGTCGATTTTCAGTACATCCGAAGATATCTCAGACATTCCTCCTATTTACCGCCCTTTTCTTCCACATGCGAGATTTCTGTTACGTACAGCCTTTACCAAGCGGACGGCGGAATTTGTCGAATGCCATCGGATATTCACGAATGAAATGAAATTATTTACGAAACTGCTGACAACACTGTAAATGTCAAAGGAGGTAGACGTTTTACCAGATGGATATAAAATAGTTGGGAATTCCCTACAACCTACAACAGAGGGAATTCCCACTTTCAAGGTTGCGGTCTATAATATTGATTTCAGCTGAAGGAAGTACAACAGACAGGATGTTACCTGTGTTGGCAGACGTGAAGGAACAAAATAAGAATATATCACCTTCTTGGTTGTACGAATTTATTGCGAATTTCTGTTTTGGTTGTAAGTTAGATTCGGAAAAAATCATCCACATATGAACCTACAGTAAAAAAAAATGTGATTGAGCTTCAAAAATTGAACTAAATTTTTTATGAATTGAAATTTGTTTATTGTATGAAATGCTCTATCAGCGGAATTGTATATACATATTTACATTATTAGTTACAAGCAATATAGATAGGTATATATGAAACTTTTCTTCAGAGAACAAAATATCGACAATCGTTTTTCAAATAAGTACCCTATTTTTCATGATTGCGTTTAATCGTGCGAAAAAAAAATGATGATAGTTCTCTTAGTTTTTCATTTTGTTTTATTGGAGTAAAATTATTATTTTTCTCTACAGAATCGAACGCAATCATAAAACATTAGGTTCTAATTTGAAAAATTTAAATTATGGCCAATTTTCGATCATACTTTTCGACACAAAATTTGAAACACCCTGTGATGATTTTTCTGAAATTCACAAGATGCATGGCCTTTCCACATTCTTCTACTTTGATGTTATGAAGATTGAGGACTATTTACGCTCAGGATGTTGAGAATAAGAAAAATTAACATTATACTGACTACGAGTATTTGAGTATTTGATTTTTATTCCGTTTTTTTCTCGGTATTTTGAAAACTATAGTTTTAACAAAAATGTACTTACTCAGAATTGAATACTCAACAGAGGAAAAAATTAAAAAAAAAATTTTCAACAAATCTTTTTTCACTTGTTGTATAACCAAGAGCGCTCAGGCTCAGAGCTCAGAAAATTTCGAACAATATGATAATCTCAATTCTCAGATTTCAAATATGTCCAGTTCTCAAGAAACGTCTAATAGGCACTCGAGCTGGAGACATCCATTCAAGTTAGACTGATTCCTGTATTATAGTAATATATTTTTTGGTATATGTAAGTCATTTGAAATAGCTTTTTTTGATGTTAGTGACTATAATATCAAGAATTTCGGAAAGTTTTTGAAATTTAATGAGTTTTTTCATGAACTCAGATCATAGATCAGAAAATATCATTATTTTATAAAATCGAAACGATAAGGTTATTCAAGAAGGAGGAAGGATTGTATGAAATTCTAGAAGATAAACATCACATGCATAACAAATTCAATTGTTAGGAACACCAATTGATTCATTTGGATTTTTGAGATGAATGAATAAAATCAAAATCAGACAAATATATTTATTACCAGGATTATTTTACAGAAGTTCTTTTGAATGAACATTGATGAACATAATTTTTTAAATGGCGTTATAAAAAAAATATGAAGAAATATATAATTATATTCATTGTATCATATCTTGACGAAAAGATTTTCCATCCAGCGTCGACTTTGGGATATTCCACCCTGATGAGTCCTAAATAGGACGAAACTGCAGTCGGTGCGATTCTCAGTTGACGTTAGACCATTCGGTCTGGTAGGGTGAACAGTATCGGAGACCTAGTTCGTATTCACATTTCATTTGTCATTATTTATAATGGCAAATGATTTGTGTCTTATTTCTTTCAATTATATAGGTAGCTGCCTTCTCAGCTGATGATCCCATATCATCATTTTCTCTATATATTTGTGTTATTCGTAATAACTTCACTCCCATTTATAGTGTTCAATTTCTTCTGAATGTTACACATCCGGCATTGGAATACAAATTGGGAACTCAAACCTTTCCTAATTTCCTGTATCAAGTCCATATCAGAAAATGAGCAGTCAAAGTGCTTGCACAAATCAGCAATTTGTTTGAACAAAAAACGGACATCCACCAATCTCCTTCCTTCCACAATAATAGGTTTTCCCGATCAAGATCTAAAAATATGCTTATCGGAAACAAACTGTTTCGGATGAGATAAAGTGAAAATAATAAGTAATATGTATAAGATATTTGGTAATTCGACTTGGACATCTATTCAGGTGCTGTTCCATTGCGCGAAACTGTATCGCGCAACTGTTTCGCGAAACAAATTTACCGCTTTCGGGCCAGAAATTTAACAAAATTTTTGGCGCGGAAGCGGTATCCACATCGCGAATTTTGTTTCGCGAAACCGTTGCGCGAGTTAGGTTCGCGCAATGGAACAGCACCTTTCCAGTTATAACAAAATTTCTCACCCGCAAGTTAATGTAGTTGAAACCGTTTCTTGTTTTAAATTACAAGACAAACCATCAGCAATCCTTTCTGATGAAGTATCATCCTTTTCATCCTGATGAACGCTTTCTTCTTCGTCTATTATACTGAAACTGAAACTTTCCATGAAAACTGAAAGTCGAATAATTACCCACTTACTTTTGGAATCTCTTCCGTTGAGCTAATTTTCTACGACAGCGATGTGCGCAAAGATTTTTGCGTTTATCATCAAATTTCCTACTCATCTCCAAAGTAATTAAAAAAATAACACAACACTCCCAGTCACAAGAAAAAAGAAATCCAGTCTCTCGTCACAAGATCTAAAAACGGAACCAATTTGCTTTCGGCTTGCTGGTCCAACAGAAATAATATAGCACATGTTTTCACACTTTTACTTTTCACTGATACCAGACGCCTTGCAATAAAACAATAAATATTTGCCTCTGGGATTCACCGAGACCCCAAAGGGCATCCTAAAATGTGCAGTATTGCCAGATAGATGGAACGATCAGTAGAAGATGGAAATAGCCAAGTTCGTCGATTAGGTGGCAGCACTTTGCGATCGTTTGATTTTAATTTTACTGAAATCGGTTTTTGAGCGATTGGAGAAAACTTTTTGTGTTGAATTTTTTGTGGGAATTCAAAAAAAAAATTATCTAGGTCGGAAAGTTAGAATAATTATGCATATAGAGTCACTAAGAAGGGAAAAACAAATTTATTTTTTTTTCACTCGACGAAAAAAAAAATTATGAACTTTCCGACTTGAAGAACTCCTCAAATTGAATAACAGTGAAAACCCCATATAAATCGGTGGTCTCTATCGTGAGAAATCCCAAATCGCGTTTTGAACTGAACGTCAGAACGGTATAGGCCCCTCTTAACTACAACATTTTAAAACTTGTTTTTATTCATTAAATAGAAAACTAAAAAAAAAGTGCTGGAACATACACGAGGTGTGTTGAATAGCCCGTTATTTCGGTAGATGTCACTTTTCAAACTGCCATTTTTTGACATTTGACAAGTAGAAACTACGCCATCAATAAAAAATGGAACAAAACAAGCTTCGACAACGCATTGAAATTATTAAAATTCACAAAAAATTGTGAAAATTTGGCAGAGATGGTTCGTAAAACTTGAACAGTTTTCGGTCGTCGTGAACCACCTTCCCGAACAGCGATACAGAAATTGGTGAAAAAATTTGAGCTGTTGGGTGAAGTTAGTGATGTGAAGAATGAAACCCTGCACGTAGCTGAGGAACAGCCTAGAATATTCCTGCTGTAGCCGGAAGTGTTAAAAAAACACAGGTATATCCATTCCTCGTCGTTCTTTGGAATAAGGCAATTCACTAACGTCATTACAACGTATTTTGCATAACGATTTGGGTCTTAAGACTTATAAAATTCAGTTTACTTAAGAACAGAAGCCGAACGATCACCAACAACGTCGTGTCTTTGTAGTACCCTGGGTAATGAATAGAAATTATTTCATCTTGAAAAGGAAAATATTCAGTTTTACCATAATTCTAGAGGAAAGTTATTCAAACTTGTGGGATCAATCTCAGACACATAAATTAAAATTTCGACAGGCGTAAGCTGTTAGGGACTCGGATAAATAGTTCAATGGGTCGCGTAACCCACGGGCAGCGTAGTCGACGGTTTTTTTGCTTATCATCAGATTTTATGGTTTCTTAACCAATAGTGTAAGACCACGTCGTCTCAAACGAATTTCTTCTAGAATATTCCAAGGGGTCAAAGAGGCAGGGGGAGTTTGATTTAAATAGTCAAATTTTCAGGAACTAAAGGGAGAACCGAGGGAGATTTTGACGGGAGTGCCGACAGTGGCGTGAAGTAGGCACAGCGTGTGCATCGCGAAAAGGGAACATGCGAATTTACAAAAAATTCGTAGGAAGTACCTATATTAATTGGAAGTGAAGTTCGGTCGGTTCTTAAGATTTTAAAAGTAAATTAACGGTAATTTGGAAATTAATCAATTTTGTTTTATTTTTGTGACTATCAGTGTTTCGGGAGTGTTTGGTCTGGTAAGAGAGACATTTTCTTTAATAAATGATTATTTGAGATAGGTATATACCAGAAGGTACTGCGTCGCTCTCTATTTTATTGGTTTTCGGTATCATTGTTTTTCTTTATGCTTACTGTTGGGTTTTTGAAAAGTTAGAAACATAGCAGCTTTGTTTTTTTTGTTGCTCAGTAAATGTAGAAGAGATTTTGTTTAAATTATAATATTGTTGATTTTAATGACAGTTTCTATTATTTCATCCCCTCTCAGAAAACGATTACATTTTTCATAAGACCTTGCGTTTGCTCAAGGCACGAATCCAGGTTCCCTTTCGGCTGGAAAAGTGTGTAAGCTTAAAAGGTAAGGTTTCTTTTGAAATTTCATATTTGCGGGTACAGGTGTGTTTAGAAACACCCCGCAGGTACTACATTTTGGTGACAGCGGCGTGATTGAATATATCTGTTTTCTGAGAGTGTGGGTTTCACAATAAATTAGAAAAGAATAATAATTCTGGTTCAAAATTTTGTAATTCTGGTTGGGGAAACAAGTGTGAATTGAATTCGATAATTTTGATTCGTTCTACTGGCGATTTAAAGTGGGTAAATGAATTAAGTTGAGCATGACATGCTAACAGGTCTGTTTAAAAGAAAAAAATATTGTTGAGACGTTCCGGTAATTTAATTTTGTTTTTGTGTTTATAGGTGATGGTCATCGTCATCGGAAAGGTGGATCCTGCGTGTGATTTTTAAACATAATATATTGTTTTCCAGGAATTACATATTCAGTTTACAGCCTACCTACTATTCATTGGAATCTGTTTGTTCGTGCGTTGTTCATGATATTTTCTCAGGGAAGAATTGATATTTTTTTTAATCAAGTGGACGTTTAGATTGACCTGAATTTATATTTTGCTTTGTGTGGTGATAGTATTTCTTTTCAATTGTCAGGGTAGGCAATTCAATTTTCAGCTTCAGATCGTCTTAGGCAGCAGATCAGGCATTTTCAGCTTTAAGGGAGTCACAGGTAGGTGAAAGATATAGTTTATTGCACGGAAGAAATAATAAGATCATAAACTTAAAATGTCGCTTTCAAATTCTAACGCAAATCTACCACTAGTTTCTAAATTCTCCGGTACCTCAATGTTAGGAATGATTTCAATGTCGTTAGAAGATTTTTCGGGTAGAGAATGTGAAAAATATTTTGATAAATTGGAATTGAGATCGAAATTAGATGGTTGGTCGGAAGACGATACTTTAAAACTGTTAAAATTCAAATTACATGGAGACGCCTATAATTATTTTAAATCCGACGCGACACTAGATGAACTCCAATTTTCTGAATTAAAGCAAAAACTTCTAAGAAAATTCACACCACTCAAGCTCCCAGGGGAAAATCAGTGGAACCTAAGTCAATGTTTTCAGGGACAAGACGAAGACGTATCTTCGTTTTGTACAAGGTTGCGCATACTTGGGGAAAATTTGCTCAAGGAGGATTTGGGTGGGGCCACAAAGGAGGAGGAACCAGGCATAAGGAAGAAGAATAGGGAACTGATTTTGAACCAGTTCAAAATGGGGCTAAGGAAGGATTTGATGGAGGCCATTGGAATCTGGTTATTGAGGGAAGACAACCTGAACTTGGAAAAAGCAGAAGAAATTGTTAAGTTACAAGAAACGATCTTAATGATGGTACAGGGGTACACATCGAATATGAGGTTTGCGACAGTGGGTGTTGGGAATTCATGCGGAAGAAAAGGGTATTTTGCAAGGGAAAATTGTTACAGAGGTAGGCGAGAGGGTCCGAGAAGAATTAGACCGAAAAAATGTTTTTCTTGTGGTCAGGCGGGACACTTTGCCCGGGACTGTCGAAATTCGGGAATAACAGGTAGTACTGCACAAAGTATTATGGTTATTCCGGAAGTAAATATCGATGAGATGGAAGATATCCCGCATATAATCGAAGGAAGGGTGAACGGGACACTTACCAGATGCTTGGTTGATACAGGAGCGGCTGTCACACTTATTCGGCGGGATTTGGTTTCGAGGGGCGAAATCAATCCGAACGAAGCAGACAAATATCGGCTTTCGAGTGTGTCAGGGCACTCTATAAAATCTTGGGGTACGGCCCATATTTCAATGGGACCCGAAAACGAAGAATGGAGCTCTACCTGGACGGCCGTTGTATGTGACGACATGATTTTAGGGAATGTCCAAGTTATTTTGGGAAGAGATTTCTTGTATGCAAATCATGCACATATAGATTATGTACATGATCCATCTGTGACCATAAGAGGGACTGTTTTCAAACTTATGGGCAAAGAAATTCTCGATGAACGTACGTTCCAGGACGTTAGAGAGATCGGACAGATCGCCAGACGAGAGGAACAAACACAGAGAATGGGGGGTAGGAACACTTACAGGGATACATTTTCCCAAAGTAAAAATAAGGGAGTCAATACTGACGTGGAGATTTTGAAGAAACCAGGGGATAGTGTGGAACCAAAAGTTGGAATAATTTGTGTGAATGCATACACACAAACTGAAAAACATTTTGGAAGACTAGAAAATGGCTCGGAAATTTTGGATAGTGAAAAACCAAAAGTCGAAAAAATTTGTGTGGATGCAGAAGTTCAAAGCGAACAATATATCGAAGAAACCGTGGGAAAGCCAAGAAAGAAGAAGAAAAGATGTAAGGTGATGGAGCGCGAAAAATGCGAGTCACCGAGGGGTTTTGGGAGCGAGTGCCTTATGACGGATCGCCAATTCAAGTTGGGGGATAAGGTACTCTTGAAAGAAATGCGTGGGTCATCCAAGGAAATAGGGGAAAGCTGGATTGGGCCCTATCAAATAACGGGATTTCGAAGTCATATGACATGCAAGATAAGGGAATTTAGGGGTACTGAGGAAAAGGTTGTCCATGTCGATAGACTGACAATTTACTTTGAATCAGATGAGGAGTTGGATAGCGATGCGGAAGAATGGTTGGAAGGGCCAGTTTTAGCTTTGGGCAGGTCCAGCAAAATTACACGTCCACCAGATCGATGGACCAGGTATTGAGGAAACACATTTCCGCACGGAGTGGTTTGAGTACCATTGGGCAGTGACGACCCCACGTTCCGAGTTAATGAGTACCTAATATTGCAAAGGCCATTTAAGTCATTTTTAATATTTTTTTGTTGGTAGAGTTAACAGGGGCAATTATGGTTTTAGTAGTCCAATTTTTTTTTTATTGAGATTCAAAACTTTTCATGTTCATTTCCGTCGAAATGAATTTAGTAAATTTTGTGGATAAAAATGAATATAGCTTTGTTTGGAATTTCTAGTACATATTCAGAAGAAGCAGTTTAGGTACATTTTTTTGTGAGGTCTCTTTTCAAAAAATTTGAACGGGTTATTGAAAATTTTGTTCTGGAAGTTTACGGTTCGCGATTGAGGATTCAGAAGTTAATTTGATCAATTTAATTTGGATAATTTGGGTGTATGAAGATAATCTGAAACAGATTATAAGGAAGCGTTTTGGTCGCTAGTTAACGCGAGCACAAGGCCTTGCATGTTTTGGATGATATTTTGATATTTTGATTTATGATTTTTTTGGAATAAGTTTCAGATTGTACTGATACCATTATTCTGATGTGATTGATTTTTTTTGTATGAATTTTGATTTTTTTTGTGTGAGGATGTATTTGTATTTGAAATTTAAGTGAACGTTAGAACAATGTGCGCATAAGGACAGTAAAGACAATCAATGAAAAGTTTCGTGACCCACAAGAAGGGATTAAATCATCAGGCAATCATCCGACGAATAACCTTCCTGTTCAGCCCTACTTCATTATCACGTTACGCCAGGCAAGATTTCCATGGAAGAAGAGAAGGACAGCATATCTTGTTAAAAGTTATTCATGGTATAATAAAGCACGAAAGTCGAATTATTCAAAGAGTAAATGGTTACAATTTCATCTTCCGGAATTGAGTACGACAACAACGACGATAGACGATTAGGTACCACCCTCATCAATCAACGAGAACAGAAGAAATTCGATATGTGTTCAGTTTTATCGATACTGTGGCGATGTACCATGGCACCAGGGGTCCTAAAGACAACAAATTTGGACGAACGATGACAGGGCTACAGGGCAGAAACAATAATAATGCTACCGGTGCGAGATAAGTAAAGGTAGAGCAGTGGCGTAACAACTGCGTGAGAGACTTGGGTTGGCTGGATATGAGGAAGCGAAGGTTATTCTGAAACAGAGGACCAGAAGCTACAGCAAAAAGGGGATGTGTAGTGAAAATTCGGGGAAGGGGACGCGAAAAACTTAGAAACAATTCGGGAAAGGTGCGCGCAAGACAATTGTTTGAAAGTGTTCAGGGACAATCGGGAATCATTAATTTTGGAATTTTTATAATTTATAAAGCATAGATTTTGATAATTTTTGCTAATGGTATTTTATGTTTCATATGGCTATGTGCACGTAATGGTTTTTTTCTTTTTGTTGTTTTTGAATTACAGGCAGTAATAATGTTATTGAACTGGGAAGAAATGGATGCATGTAAGTTAGTAATTCTATAGAAATAAAACGTTTGTTTCATGACAAGTAGGATAGTGAAATGTTATATGTAGGGGTAAGAGGGAAAAGTTTTGGCAAAGTGGAGCCAGAAACTTTTTCATTGGAGAGAGTGTTGTAGTACCCTGGGTAATGAATAGAAATTATTTCATCTTGAAAAGGAAAATATTCAGTTTTACCATAATTCTAGAGGAAAGTTATTCAAACTTGTGGGATCAATCTCAGACACATAAATTAAAATTTCGACAGGCGTAAGCTGTTAGGGACTCGGATAAATAGTTCAATGGGTCGCGTAACCCACGGGCAGCGTAGTCGACGGTTTTTTTGCTTATCATCAGATTTTATGGTTTCTTAACCAATAGTGTAAGACCACGTCGTCTCAAACGAATTTCTTCTAGAATATTCCAAGGGGTCAAAGAGGCAGGGGGAGTTTGATTTAAATAGTCAAATTTTCAGGAACTAAAGGGAGAACCGAGGGAGATTTTGACGGGAGTGCCGACAGTGGCGTGAAGTAGGCACAGCGTGTGCATCGCGAAAAGGGAACATGCGAATTTACAAAAAATTCGTAGGAAGTACCTATATTAATTGGAAGTGAAGTTCGGTCGGTTCTTAAGATTTTAAAAGTAAATTAACGGTAATTTGGAAATTAATCAATTTTGTTTTATTTTTGTGACTATCAGTGTTTCGGGAGTGTTTGGTCTGGTAAGAGAGACATTTTCTTTAATAAATGATTATTTGAGATAGGTATATACCAGAAGGTACTGCGTCGCTCTCTATTTTATTGGTTTTCGGTATCATTGTTTTTCTTTATGCTTACTGTTGGGTTTTTGAAAAGTTAGAAACATAGCAGCTTTGTTTTTTTTGTTGCTCAGTAAATGTAGAAGAGATTTTGTTTAAATTATAATATTGTTGATTTTAATGACAGTTTCTATTATTTCATCCCCTCTCAGAAAACGATTACATTTTTCATAAGACCTTGCGTTTGCTCAAGGCACGAATCCAGGTTCCCTTTCGGCTGGAAAAGTGTGTAAGCTTAAAAGGTAAGGTTTCTTTTGAAATTTCATATTTGCGGGTACAGGTGTGTTTAGAAACACCCCGCAGGTACTACATCTTTGCTGATTGGGTCCTTGAAATGCATGAAAATGATCCGGAATTCCATCGAGAAATCACCTCGGTGGCTTCGTCAACAAGCAAAATTGTCGCATCTGGGGCTCAGAAACCCCAAGACTTATTATTGAAACACCTGTCCTCTACCCACGACGTGTAATTGTTTTGTGCGGTTTATGGTCCGTCGGGGTCATTGGACTCTTTCGAGAATGGGGCTGGAGCAACACTTACGGTGAATGGATTGCGCTATCGAGAGATGATTAATGATTTTTTATGGCCGGAATTGGACTGTATTAATCTGGACAACGTTTGCTCCCAAAAAGAAGGCGCACAAGCAACGAAATCATTGATCTTTCACGTGAAAAGTTTCCGAATCCTGTTATCTCTCCTAGAGGTGGTCACAATTGGCCACCGAGATCTTGTCACTAAACACCTTACGACTTCTCCCTTTGGGGCCATGTGAAAGAGCCCAGCGTCGATTCAAGACCTCAAAGATGGAATTCGTGAGGATCTCGAGAATATAGGGCACTTTGTGATTTGGTTATGCAAAATTTCATGAAAAGGTTATGGTCCTGTACTCTGTAGTAGTCGTGGTGGTTATTTGGATAATGTTATTTTCCATTATTGACATCCGATCGTTTATCTAAAAAATGGCATTTTTCTCTGATTGTCAAAACTCTTTTTACTATGGTATAAAATTATCACCTGCGGAAGAATCTTCCTCCCCACTCACCATATTTCAGTGCGTACAAAGTTTAAATACAATTCTAACAATAATGTTTTCTAGGTCCCCGGGCAGTGAAACCGCGGAGTCATTGGAGAAAAATGATACCGTTGGACCTCCTACGTGCAGTTTCGTCAGACATAAGATAGTAGTCATGGGTGCTGCTAAAGTAGGCAAGTCTTCCATTATCACACAGTTTCTCTACGGCACATTTTCCCCAAAATACAAACGAACCGTGGAGGAAATGCACCACGGCGATTTCAATGTGAACGGTGTACATTTGACACTTGACATCCTGGACACTGCTGGTTCTTTCGAATTTCCCGCCATGAGAGCTCTTTCGATATCTTCTGCAGATGCCTTCATTTTAGTCTACGATGTAACTGATTCTTCGACGTTCGAGGACGCCAGGATGTTGAGAGATCAAATACATGAGACCAAAGGAACGTCTAGTGTGCCAATCGTCGTCGTTGGTAATAAAATTGATCTAATGGGAAATAGAGAGGTAAGCAATAATGTACATCCTTAGAACATAGGAAGAGGAGACACAACATATCATTCATGTATTCGAGAATTGGTGGGGCCAAAATTCGGTTCGTTTTCAATCAGGGGGATGAAGATAGCAAAGAGGATACAATATAATTTTACACTGTCGTAACATTGCAAAATCGTACTTTGAAGGGTCCAGTGGTGTGGTGTCATCGGTATTGAAGAATGAATATCAAATTACAATTGAATAAACTGTTATAGGCGAATTCATACAATGTTCCGTAGATTGAAACAGATTTAAAGTTACGTAAACAAAGTCAGCTTTATTCAGGATTGATAACCAAATAATGTTTTTCCTCTCAATATCAGTAGGGAATCTGAAAAGTGAAATTCTAAAAACCGAAGAGCCTACACCATTGTTACTTCGAATGTTTTTAAACTCAAATCAGCATTCAAATAGTCAAATTTACCACAAAAAGATACACATGATTCATTTATCAACGTAATTTGTAGATAATATTCAGAAATAAATCCGAATCTTACTTTCCATACGCGATATCGTGATGACAACACTGTTCAAACGTCTTCAGTTACACAAAATTGAAAAAGGGGTTCGAAATTAATGAATGAACTCTCCACAGATTCAGAAAACTGTGCTGTTTCAACGTGCCCATTCATTATTTAAGGCAAAAACAGCCTAGCCGTTTCGCGAACATTCCGATACTTTAGTATGTAATGCATAATATTTGTAGAAATGAATACTTATTTCTGACATGCACAAATGAGTAAACGAATTTAAATCTAAAGTAATTATGATTTTGATTGCGAGTTCAGAGATGATGATGACATTGCTCTCAGACTGAGGGAAAGGAAGAACACCAGGTTACTCCCAGAAATGAAAGACAGTGTAAAAAAGAGTCTCATCACGAGAGTGGACTGAGAATTACGATGAACAGGAATACGATGAAGTGACAGAAGAAGATGGTAGCCTGAGCTTAGCATATGTCTTTCGAAGTCCAGATGGCCGAAAACTGTCTTCTACAGTATCAGAGGAGAACTAGATATGCTTCTAACGTCTGCGATTATGAGCATATCGCACGGTGAGAGCAATACTGGGACAAATCCAAAAAGGTGTTTTCGAGAAAATTGACTATTAAATTTTGCAGTTCTTCTTCGTAAAACATTGAACCTTCCGAACGATTTCTTACCGAAAAATTCAACTTTTATTTCAGCTGAAAGCCTTATTTATATAGCTATGTATCTATTTTCCCAAAATTTACTATCTAACATGACTTTTCAAAAACAAAAACAAAAATATTTGAGTTGTCACAGTTTTGACTGAAAATATTGTTGAAATTCCATTATCAGTTTCGAAATTTGCACAACGTTTTCAGCATTGTACACTTGCTTGAAGAATACATTTACTTACTACCTTTACCTCTTCTATATGAAAAAAGTTTATGAGAAATTTATGAACAATAGAAAAAAATGATAAACATGTAATTCTCAAACTTTTAATAAAGGTAAGTCAATATAAAATTGAGTGAACGTAAGAAAATAAAAACTAAAAGTAACATAGCAACTCAGTCAGTTGCCAATTTTGATAAATAATCGCTTTTGTCTCTTGATATCCCTTCAACATTTAAATTTAAAACTGTAACTTTGCTCTTTGACCAGGAAGATCTCTTGGACCAGGTCTGGTCTTCCAAGCGATGATTCTTCGATTCCTCCGGTATTGGAGGAATACTACAGGACCCTAGTATCGGGGAATCATCTCCTATACAACCCTGTGATAGTTTTACCACCTTCTATATATTCCCTGCTTGTTTGCTTTCGTAGGTAGTGGCTCTCGATCCTAGGAATTGAATTAAGATGAGCTTTTATCCCTTCTTTTATATCAGCTGGTACTTCAGGGTGATTATTGTGTTTGCCTTTGCCCCTTAGATCTCCTCTTATTACTCCATCGACTTCTTTTTTGAATGCAGTGGCAATCGTACGCCGAGTGATGTCTAATGTTGACATGAAAAATGTTTTGGAGACCCGTTTTTTATTTTCACCTTGATAAAAATGGAAAGCGTGATTTAACTGACGTGGTTTTTTTTGAGCGTATCGATACTGAGGATTAATAACTGTCAAATGCCTAGTGATATATTCTCTTTGTTGCGTAACGTCTCCTAGTTCCCAAAATCTGTCAAATAAAGTTTTCCGCTCTTCTTCAGTAAATTTTTCCTTACATTTATGAACGCATTTCTCGGGGCAGGAAGATTTAATTTCTCTAGCTTTAACTGGTGTTCTGCCTTTTAGAGGAACATATTCTTTGCCTTCGTTCCGTAGTTTTTTCGCTATAGATCTTTTCCAAGTGGAGGGGTCAGTTTTCTTTTTCTTGCCTTTTCTAGTTCCAGGCTGAACAGCTTCTGAATCCGGTAGATCCTTCAGGGTAATTTCATTGCTTCTTGAAGGATATTGATCGTCGGACTTGTTACGTTTAAGACTTATGATATTTCGTATATTAAATTCTCTTGAGAGTGATAAATCAAAATGTAACAAAATATACTCACTTTTTCTTGTGCAATAATGTGATTTTTCGAGTTAGCACACCGTGCGTAACACACTTCTCTTGGAGACTGAGACAACACCGAATATCACGGTATTGCATATGGGTCATACCCCCTCTCAATCCTGTGCAGTAACGAAACCAACGCCACCTAGCGGCCTTTATTGTAACAGGAAAGTCCCGGTTTTCGCCAAATGTAGATCTTGAAATTCTCTATTTGAATATAGTGCTAACCCAAAAATGGACTATTTTGATTTGTCCCAGTATTGCTCTCAGCGTGCGATATGATCCATAAAGGATTCTACCGAAGGTGGTAGATGAACACCCGGAACATCAGAATTTGGACACCATGTATCGAGAAGAACCAACATGGGGAGTATGTTCGAGCGTATCAATATTTCCATCTCTCAGAGAAAATATAATAATGAATCAGCTACATTTAGCCATAACTAAATGCTCTGAAAGGCGGACGACCTATGAAGCTCTGAATGCCGTAGGCCGTGATATTGTTGTGAGGAGTACTACCTTGCTGCTTGAGTGAGATGAAAACATATCCTTGAACAAGTTTCCCATTGTTGGTACTCAATTGAGGCGGAATAGGAGACGAGAAGCACATTTCGAAGTGATGAGTCTCAATAAAAACACACATGTGTAAAACCAAACGATAAACTTTGATTCTATGTAAAATATATGATACAACTGGTTGATCCAGCTAAGTATTATTATGAAACGTGTCCTTATCGTGCTTCGTCGACGTATATTCAGTAATAACTTGTAACGTTTCACGTTCAACATGACCCTAACCAAGTTACCAGAAAGCTGTGAAATGTGTATACAGGGTGATTCACGGTGGATGGCACATTAGACGTTTCTGGAGAACCAGACTTCGGATCGGTCTGAAAATTTAATGGAATGCATTATCGGACCTGTTCTACCCGACTAAAATATTTTCGTCAATGCGGTGTTGCCACTTCTATCAGAAAGTACTAGCAACTTTGCTTTTTCAAATTGAACACCCGGTATATTATATTATTTTTGGAATCTCCAACAACTTCTCGACAACTTTTATTGACATTTCCCTATACATATCTGTTGCCGTTTTCGAAATATAAATTAATTTCAATTTTTTTCACCAGAAAACATGACATCTAAAAATGCTGATAACTTCGGGTTGAGACACACTATGGCATTGAAATTTGGTTTGGAGTTAGGTGATACATAAATGCTTCCAACACTCTAGCCTGATTTACGTTACTTCAATACAAGGTGATAAAAAAATACAGTCTTTTCGGTTGCTTGAAAAAGTGACTGAAAGTTGTTTATTTCAAATGGAATGCCCTGTATATTATTCGAAATTCGGAAAACTGATGAAATTCGCTTTCATTCTATGTATATCATGCCTATACCTAACTAGTCAAATTTCGGACTTATGAGCATTTATTTGTCAAAATGTCCCTTCAGAATGGTATTTCCATTCGGTATTTGGTAGGCAGGCCATGATTACTATTTGACAGTACCTTGTGACATTCTCCTAATAATAAAGACACCAAGAAGCTTGAATTTCGACATTTTCTTCATTTCACAAGTTGCAAATACCCTCGAAACGATGGAAGAAAACTAATCAAACGAAGTGCTCATGAATTTGTTCATTATTATTATCGCTTGTACCAGCGATAGAGGAGATAGACTATCACAGTGAGCACATATTGAGAACCAAGCTCAAACTAGATAATAAATATGTGCATGTAATCAGCGTCTATGCCCCAGACATCTCGAAATCAAGGGAAGAAAGACTAGGATTCTACGATGATCTACAGCATGTTCTAGATGCGATACACCCGAGTCACTACATCTTGATAATGGGCGATCTCAACGCGCGTATAGGAAACGATCCATTAGTTGGAATAAAACAACGTTTTCATGAAGACATCAGTAACGACAATGGGGACTTGTTGGTTCAGATGTGTGCCCAGAATAACCTAAGAATCAATAACACATTCTTCGACCATGATTTCAAATATAAGTATACTTTTAGAAACTCACAGGGACATCAATCCATGATTGATTACGTAATAACAAGCAGACATTTTATTCCAGCTAACATTTTGGATGTGAGAACACTGAATTCGAGTAACATAGGAAGCGATAACTCACTCCTCCTATGCAAGGCAAGAATTAAATTTCATGTTAATACAAATAAAAACGTGGAGGAAAGAGTAAAATATAACATAGAATCACTCCAACATGAAAGCACTAAGAATCTGTATGAACAAAGACTAAAAAACCAAATTCTAGCAAAACCCTTAATAGAAAGTGACAGCCCTGATGAGGCTTGGACAAAGATCAAAGAGAACATCAAAAATGCCGCAGAAGAGTCAGTGGGGAAGAGAAAAATATGTGGGAACTCATTGCACATCAAGAAAACACCATGGTATACCGAAGAAGTTAAAGAAATAAGTGAAAGGAAACGAAAGGCATTTCTAAGGTATAAGACTACGAGAAACACGGACGACTACAGGGAGTATGTCGCAGAACGAAATGTGGTTAATCAGAGGATAAGGCAAATAAAAGAAGAATACTGGGAGCAATACACAAAAGACATGGAACATGATCTATACGGATCGCAGAAAAAAGTTTGGCGGATGCTGCGGAATAGAAAATTAGAGATCAATGATACCATAAAAATAAACACTGTCAATATTAACCAATGGGAGGAATATTTCAAGGAATTATACAAAGAGGGAATTGATGACCTGGAAGATGAAAAGGAAGTAGAAGGGGGTGACCAAACAATAGAAATTACAAAAAACGATATTAAAAAGGCTCTCGGAGAACTCAAAAACAGGAAAGCTGCAGGAAACGACGAAATCTGTAATGAATTTTTGAAGTATGGAGGAGAACGACTAGAAGACGAATTAGAAACATTATTTAATATACTACTGAAGACTGCAAGGATACCATCGGAATGGAAAACTAGTACAACTGTCCCAATATTCAAAAAAGGTGAGAAAAGCAATCCTGAAAACTATAGAGGTATAACCTTGCTGAGCTCAGTACAAAAATTATTTACCAAGATTATTTTGGGAAAACTGCAACCGTACCTGAACATCAATGAAGAACAGCAGGCATTCCGTAAAAATCGGTCAACAACGGATGCTATATTTATAATTCGTCAGATAGTCGAGAAAGCTATCGAATTCAATACGCCGGCGTTTATGTGCTTCGTGGATCTAAAAAAGGCATTCGATCGCGTTAGGCTGAAAGACGTGATAGCAATTCTGCAGTTGAATAACACCCCAAAACAATTAACGAAGCTGATCAAAGATCTATACACGAACACGAAAACAAGAGTTCAAACATCATCAGGTGTAACGAGGGAAATTAAAAGACCAAATGGTATCCGACAAGGAGACTCCCTAACTCCTATGATTTTCAATCTAGTAATGAACAAGTTGATCGACAGAGTTAAAAACATGAAGGGTTATACTATGAGTGGCAAAGATATTACCATTTTATGCTACGCGGACGATGCGGTCTTGATCGCCGATTCAGAGGACAATCTACAAAGACTCCTTCACGCCTTTTCGGAAGCGGCGACGACCTTGAATATGTTAATATCAACGGAAAAAACAAAATCTTTGGTGATATCGAAAGATCCCATTAGGTGTAAGTTGGTGGTGGACGATAAGATCATAGAACAGGTAATGAACATCAAGTACCTGGGTGTAGAAGTAACGAGCGATGGAAATAATTATAAAGAAGTCAGGCAACAGGTTATGAAGGGGGCACGCATATCTGGATATCTGAGAGACGTAACATGGAAGAATAAATACCTCAGGACAGAGAGCAAAGTAAAGATCTACAAAACGATGGTAAGACCCGTATTGACTTACGCTACGGAGACACGAGCTGACACGAATAGGACTAAACAACTATTACGTACGGCCGAAATGAGTACACTGAGGAATATAGTTGGAAAAACCAGAAGAGATCGCATAAGGAACTCGGCGATAAGGGAAGAATGCGGAGTGGTGGACATCGGGAAATTCGTCAGAAAGAGACGCAGAGAATGGAATGATCATGTCGGTAGAGCGGGCTGTGAAAGACTTATAAGGATAGCACGAGATCGAAAACCCACTGGAAGGAGAGACATAGGAAGACCGAGGAAAAGATGGCTGGAGAGCTGGGTATCCACTTCGGTAGAGACACCGTGAAGAAGAACAGGTTACGACCTAAATAAAAGAGGAAGAAGAAGAAGAATTATTAACTGGAGAGACTTTTTGAAGATCGGTGGATAAGGCGCTTGGGACCATGTAATTGGCCAGCAAGAATTCCCGATCTTAGTCCGTTAGATTTTTATCTGTGGGGGATGTTGAAAGAAAAAGTTTACAAAACACCCGTGCATTCGAGAGATGAATTGTTGGAAAGGATTGCCCAAGCATTTGAAGATTTGGATTTTAAAGAAATACGATCTGCCAGTCTGCCACGACGAAAGCAGTCAACACCCGCATTTTGAAGTGCTTGGAACTTGGAAGTGAACGGCCAGCGATTCGAACATACTTTGAAGTATTCGACATGATTGTTCTACTTTTTAATAATAATTCATATAAATAGTTTGACTCTCAAGTTTCTTGGTGCCTTTATTATTAGGAGAATGTCACAAGGTACTATCAAGTAGTAATCATGGCCTGCCTACCAAATACCGAATGGAAATACCATTCTGACGGGACATTTTGACAAATAAATGCTCATAAGTCCCAAATTTGACTAGTTAGGTAAAGGTAAGATATGCATAGAATGAAAGCGAATTTCATCAGTTTTCCGAATTTCCAATAATATACAGGGCATTCCATTCGAAATAAACAACTTTCAGTCACTTTTTCAAGCAACCGAAAAGACTGTATTTTTTTATCACCTTGTATTGAAGTAACGTAAATCAGGCTGGAGTGTTGGAAGCATTTATGTATCACCTAACTCCAAACCAAATTTCAATGCCGCATAGTTTTTCTCAACCCGAAGTTATCAGCATTTTTAGATGTCATGTTTTCCGGTGAAAAAAATTGAAATTAATTTATATTTCGAAAACGGCAACAGATAGGTATGGGGAAATGTCAATAAAAGTTGTCGAGAAGTTGTTGGAGATTCCAAAAATAATATAATATACTGGGTGTTCCATTTGAAAAAGCAACGTTGCTACTTTCTAATAGAAGTGGCAACACCGCATTGACGAAAATATTTTAGTCTGGTAGAACAGGTCCGATAATGCATTCCATCAAATTTTCAGACCGATCCGAAGTCTGGTTCTCCAGAAACGTCTAATGTGCCATCCACCGTGAATCACCCTGTATTCTACGTTTCAGTGATAATTTTTTTCCATGTTTCATTTCGTCCTCGTACGAATTAAGTTCTGTAATTTGTTTATGAGATATTGAATTTTCGTATGAATATCAATGCATTAAAATGCTTGTATCTAGTGGGGCTGAAATAGCGGGCAAATAAATAGTTTTCGTTCAATTAATCCGAACAAAAGTAGCGGTTCCTATTCCACAAACACCAGTGTTTTTCCAAATCAATGTTCTCAACTTATTTCCAAGTCTTTGGATATTTAAGTAGACAACTGTTAGTAAGTCGTTCTTGACTTAGTTTGGATGCAATGACTCTGCCGTTGTTTAAGTTTTTTTTACTTTAGTTATTTATTCGTCACCTTGTATCGTTTGTTCATTTTCTTTTGCCACGGATTTGTTTATGATATTATGTTGATAATGTTGAAACGTACTCACTGTGTGTTCCGGTTCACAGTTTTGTTTATCCCTTTCTGGTAGAATATTTCTAGGTAACTTTATATATTTTTGTTGTATAACATTGCTGTTACACCTTTGATCTATTTTCTGATCAATTCTGATCTATTCATCTGATCATTATTTGCGATCATATTTCCGTCAGGATTCTGTAATTCTCCTGACAATTGCTCAAATGAAATATGCCCACACCCTCCATTTTTTTGTTTCGCAAGTGTGAAATGGCATCAAGGATTGAAAACGTCACTTTAGCACTCGACATAATCAACAAATGTCTCGAACAATTTGCGCATTTTTACTCATTTTCACTTCGTTTTTATCTGGGCGTAACACCGCTCTGTCTTCACTCGATGCCATCTTATTTCCTTATTTTTTTTTGAGTAAAGACATACTGAATACAAAGTATTTTCCAAGATGAGTTTTTTGAAAGGGGGTTGTTAACATAAACCATTCAATCCAAAATCGCCTTCATGAAACATTCAAGGTGGCGAATGTATGACCCACGATGTCGATATCTATTCACTGAAATGAAAAAAAGGGGCTTTTCAGAATCCGTGGAAACTCTCGAATTCACATACCCTTCTGGACAGGAGCGGCTACGTCTACATTAGGATTGATATGATTAATGATTTTTCAAATTTTTCCTCTTGAAACTCTCATCGCTTTAGTCTGATGAACTCTACCTCCTGTTAAAAATATATTTTCCTTCGGAAATTCCATGTATTGAATGCAATCGAAGAGTTCGCTCCACGAAAGTCGACGAAATGTGTTCAGACATTTGAGTTGGAAAAATATCCATAACATTGGGACGGAAAATAGGGATCGATCCAGAAAATAAGAGGTACTTAAAAATAATAAACTCAGGCTTCGCGTATGGATAACCATTGAGCAATGTGGAGTGAGGTCCAGAGGGTGAAATCCAAAATACACAATCTAACCCGAAAAAAGCTATAATTTATCATTCACCAGAATACTGTTTTATCATTTCTATATCCCTTCTTTATGACTAGAATAATTCGTTTTTCAACATATATTATGGTATAACACCTGGAAGAAGAAGAGTTATGCGCATAAAGGATTTCACAGTTATTAATTCAGACCATTTCAAATTATTTTGTTTATTTGTGCTATTCTGTTTATTATGTCACCCACCGCGACCCGAACAATTGACCATATTCACCGTCGCCATATCGTTGTGCGACAATACCAACTACCCAGTGTTTCCAACGGAGAAATATTGAGTTTATCATAAATACTATCAGATTTTTAGTATCGTATGTGGTATGAGAGGTTATATAAAATTGGTGGTAAACTTTGGTTAAGTATTTTGTGATAAAATCCAGGAAATATGGATAGATATCAGTATAGGGGAGGCCATGGTTGTTGTGTCAGTAATTAATCGGCAATAAGACATCTTATTCGGCAAGAAATAGATCTAAAAATAAAAAAACTGACATCAAAATATTTCCATTTAAACTTTCGCGGTCCTAAGAAATTAGTGACTTTCGTTATTCGATGTTAGAACCCTGGGTAGTTGGTATTGTCGCACAACAGTATGGCGACGGTGAATATGGTCAATATCGTTCTGAGTTTCAAGCAGAAACCTCACAGATTTTCATGTTTCTTTCACGCAGAATAAAAATATGTAAATTTTTGTAGATTTCAGGACTTATAGTTCGGTGATTATAATTTTCAATGAAAAAAAAATTAGCCAGTTTGAATTTTGAATATTTACGTATGGTTAATAAATTATTGATAAAAATCCAAAATTGAATGTAAAAAATATATACGTAGTATTTCTTCGTAGGACTAATCTCGCAAAATTCATCAATGTCTAAATTTCAATTACGACACTAATCCATTCACACCAAAGTCTAATTATTTGCACCACCGCCGAGTCGACAGTGAATAATGTTATATCATGGAACGTTTCCATTATCCAATGCAGTCATGCATAGTGTCTCAACAAAGAGGATGCATTCAAAATTACAGGCAAATGGAAAGATTTTGAATCTATGCTGATATGGGAATCCGACGCTTCTTTTCACTTCGGCAATAACTCAAGAATATATTTCCACATAACTATATATTTAAGTGTAAAAGATTTTAAAAACAGGGGGTATTGTTTGTGGGAATAAGGACAAATACTTAAGAACTTTTAAAATATATTTAGCGACGTTTCGCAGATTTTAAAAACAACTGAAATCATATTTCGCATGGCCTTTCTCAACAGAATTTAACATTTATTCGTAGAATCGATCAATTATGATTAATTAATTGTTCAGGTTGTGAGAATTTTACTCCCTCAACTGTCCCGAACCAGATTGAAAACTATATGAAAAAGAAAATTATAAAAAATTCTCAATATTCAAATGAAAATGTTGGTAGAAGCTGTGATCTCAATGTGGAGAACTATAGATGTTAATTAAAATAATTAAAGATATGCAGCTACTTACAGAGTTTCTTCTAATTCTCTCTTTGAGTAATGTTCTTCAATTCTTAATTCACTTCAACTTTTGAATCCGGAAAATCTGCATGTGTAACTTCATCTTGTAAAGAAAAAAAAGCATAGTGAACTACCATCCGCGAAAAAAATTAACTTCACATTAATACTCCACAAATAGAAGGCCAAATGGTCAATTTTTCAGATGCATCCCATAGCTCCAACACAAAGACTCCCAGAAACAGTTTTTTTATATATTTCTATGTTTCCCAACAACAACAACAAAAATAATAGATTCTTTCGAGGTTAGCTTTTCGGGAGGGGGATGTTCAAATTTCCATTAATAACATAACTCTCTTCTGGTATCCCATTATTTTTTGTGGTGAGTTGATCTATTACCCATCTGATTACGGGTATGGGTTGAATACTCAGCATTTGAGTGTCTGAGCGGGTAAAATTCAAAATCTAAGAAAACGGTTCAGAACTTATGTGTTTCTCATTTCCGGATAGTATTCTTTGGATATTCCTGCATGTTTTTGTATACTTTTCACGTATTTTTATTCATTAGTTTTCGGAATATTTGTCATTTTGACAAAAAAATGATATGTTTTTGTAGAGGCTATTCAATTATATTTCACGAACCCTTGCACAAATAACCAATAACAGCTTGGTGGTTATTCAATGAACACTATCCAAAATATAAACTAAAAAACAAATTAATTTTGACTCACCTATTCTGCAGTGAACGGCTGGGTGAAAATATTCCACTGATTGAAAGGAAAGTGACAAAAAGGAAATCAGGTGGAAATATATTTGTAAGCACCAACAACCTTTGATGCACAATTGCAATTGTTTCACAATTAAATTAAAACTTCTGAGAATTTTTATCTATTTTCCGAATCCAAAAATAATTCGAAACTGATCGGAATTTATTATACGAAATCGAATGAAATCCGTTATCTTCGAAAACTAATCCAAAACTGTACGTAAAACAAAACCATCTACCCAGGTGCGGAGAATATGTAAGAAATATAGCTCCTGAAATTGAACTAAGAACTATGAATAAAAGTCCAAGATCCCAGGACCGCCAGACCTCACGTATTTTCTGACGAACGAAATGTGGACGATTGAATACCTAGTGTTAGTATGTAGGTACTACGATCGCATGCCTATCGGCTACCTTGCTCCGACGGCCATTTTGCCAATATCAGGCCATTAAGTTGCATAAAAACATTGCTGACCTCACTTAAATTCTCCTAGCTGATTTTCACATATATTTTAGATAATTCCGTTTAATATAAGTTGTGAATAATGCCAGACACTTCCCGTCGGCCGAATTGCTAAACTGACGCCTTAAAGGTCTCAAAAAAATTATTCAACTTTTTTTTGAACACGTAAATTCTGATGCTCCATTTTAAAAATATATTATGTTCTCCAAACCACTAATTTAAAATTTCTTACAAGAAGACAGACAGATCCAAGGGGCCAATCATCTCCCAAACTCAATTTTAATGCCTCTATGGCTTAAAGCGCGTGGGTATGAAGGTGCAGACACATTAGACGCGTTCGGCAATAGAGTCCGAGAGCGGACGGATTTTTTAGTCACGTGATAACAGATTGTACAGATTTGTCAGATTTTTCTGTAATAAACGAACGCTACGGAGCATTTAGATCGATTTTTCTGTTTGACGTATGTAACGCCAGATATTAAATTAGAGCTTGAAGGTCTATTCGTCCGTAGAGGTAGTCTGGGTACTATTTTAATTCTTTTGTTATAGTTCTCAACATTTCTACCCCTTGGTTGAGATGATTCAATATTTTGAATCATTATTTTTTTATCAAACAACATTTTTTTATTTATTACTACACAACAAATAACATAAGACACGAAAATTCAACAGACTGTTCAAGAATATTCGAAGCGGGATAAAAAATCCATTCACAAAGGCCGAAAAGTAATTTCTGTTTCTGTTCTGTGGAAAAAAATCCGTTTCCTCCGTCGAAATACACCGAGCAAAAAGATCTACATCCGATTGATCAGATTTTCTTGCCGAACGGTCCAGATGTGTACTCCCCTCAATCTGGATGTAATAAACGAACGGTTCAGATCAATCCGACCAGTCAGATGTCATTGCCGAACGCGCTTATTGTTTTCAAGTCACGTAACATCACGTCATCTTCCCAAAATGTGCTACGCACCTTTCAATTATAGATGGTGAAGCCAATTAATCAGAACTAAACTAGGTGATTATACTACTACGGAATCAAAATGTAGTAAAAATTTTTGCAACATTGTATCTACTGTCACGTCATACTACTGAAAGCAAGCAATATCAATATTCCGCAAATTTACATTTTCTTCAGAAAATCATCAGAACTAAACTTAGTGATTGTACTACTACGGAATCAAAATGTAGTAAAAATTTTTGCAACATTGTATCTGCTGTCACGTTATAGCACTGAAAGCAAGCAAGATCTATATTCCGCAAATTTACATTTTCTGAATGCACGTGATATTACGTCTGATATTTTGTCAATCTGACATACATTTGAAACCGATCTGGGTGCTCATTCAATAATTCTTGAATTAATTAATGGAATTCCCCCACTTCCTATGTTCGTTGATTCATTTGGTAAATCGAATCCCTTTTATGAGAATCAACAGCAACTGTAAAAGCAGTTACATTCTCCATATCTTCTTCTAATTTCCTCGCGTGATGTGACGTGACGTGATAACAATGTGTCTGCACCTTAAGGTGCATACAAATTGTTGTCACGTCATGTGAGCGCACGCGAGAAATTGGGAAGAAGATATGGAAAATATAGCTGCTTTTACAGTTGCTGGTGATTCTCATAGAAGGGATTCGATTTACCAAATGAATCAACGAACAGAGGATGTTGGGACAGTCCATCAATTAATTCAAGAATTATTGAATGAGCACCCACATCGGTTTCAAATGTATGTCAGAATGACATTTCACAAAATATCAGACGTGGTATCACGTGCATTCAGAAAATGTAAATTTGCGGAATATAGACTTTGCGTGCTATCAGTGCTAGAACGTGACAGCAGGTACAATGTTGCGAAAATTTTCACTACATTTTAATTCTGTAGTAGTACAATCACCCACTTTAGTTCCATGCATTATCGTGGTTGCACATTTTGGGCAGATGACGTGATGTGACGTGACGTGATAACAATGTTTCTGCACCTTTAAGGTGCAGACACATTGTTATCACGTCACGTCACATCACGCGAGGAAATGGGAAGAAGATATGGAGAATTTAGCTGCTTTTACAGTTGCTGGTCATTCTCATAAAAGTGATTCGATTTACAAATGAATCAACGAACAGAGGAAGTGGGGGAATTCCATCAATTAATTCAAGAATTATTGAATGAGCACCCAGATCGGTTTCAAATGTATGTAAGGATGACATTTCACAAAATATCAGACGTGAAATCACGTGCATTCAGAAAATGTGAATTTGCGGAATATAGATCTTGCGTGCTTTCAGTGCAATAACGTTACAGCAGATTCAATGTTGCAAAAATTTTTACTAAATTTTGATTCCGTAGTAGTACAATCACCCAGTTTAGTTCTGATAATTTGGCTTCACTATTTATTACTGAAAGGTGTGTCTCTCTTCCTAGGCTCTAAGCTCCATAAATTATCGTGGTTGCACATTTTGGGAAGATGACGTGATGTGACGTGATAACAATGTGTCCTCACCTTTATCCGCACGCATGAGGATGAGTGAGAGATGTATTAGCTCATATTGACTTCCCTGTCTCTCATTTCAGTGAACTCGTATCAATCAATAATTAATATTTGTAGAAAAATCGGCTGAAAACTAATAAATTCATCAATCAGGTAAATTATTGAGGATCGACTTGTATAAAAGAACTCATCTAACCGCAATAATTGTAGAAATGCGACCTGCAAGCTGTTTCTAATTCACTTGATTTTTGAATTTATTAGTTTCACGCTGATTTATCTACAAATATTAATTATTGTGATTGACACGAGTTAACTGAAATTAAAGACAGGTCAATATGAGTTACTACATCTGTCACTCATCCTCATGCGTGCGGATAAAGGTGAGGACACATTGTCATCACGTCACGTCACATCACGTCATCTTCCCAAAATGTGCAACCACGATTAACCCAAACAACACACACACATCTTTTAAACATTTTATAGACTATATGAAATAGATTATTAGATGATCTATAAAACATCAAAATGTATTGAATTTCTAACCTAGATTCGACGTAAAAATGTCCGCGAGATTTACGTTGAAAAATATTACTTTTTTAGACGTCTATTTCACGTAAAAAGAAGTCTTTCTATAACAAGTGAAATTTCTGTCTTTTTTTAGTTTATCCTAACTTAGTATCACGTTTGACATTTACTAGACGTTTGAGGATTTATGTTATTGTTATGACTCGCTTATGTCTATATTTCATTAGATTTTTGTCGTTTTTTTTCGATCAACAATCTGATAGTATATAGATGATCCAAAAACATCCACACTCGTGACCTCTAAAATATATAACATCATAGACCTTTTTTGGAGCATTGTCGTCATGATCGAAATTGGACGTCTATTAGACGGAATATTATTTTTGAAAATAGTTGGTGATATTTTACACGTTCATTAGATGACATAAGATTAACGTTTGTTCAATGTCCCTAAAGAGTCTTTGTATTGTATAGTTTTTGACATCTAATTATTGTCAATTCCAAAACAATATTGATGATGTTATCATTTGAAAAACGTCATATTAATGACCTGTTACTGATTCATTCCATCAGATTTTTCGAAGAAGGGTTATATGGTCTAAAAATTCAAAGAAAATTGACATTTGATAGTTTCAAGATCATGGTTATCCTAAGGAGATTTGGTGAGAGACTTCAAAAGTATGCAGATATGAATTTAAATTATTATTTTGAAATATTATTGCATCCATTAGATCAGATTGTGAGTATGAAGAATACATACAAATTTATTTTATCAATGAAAACTGTTTCATGTTTTTTGTTTCTCGTTTCATGTTTCTGTGGTGTGCGGCCCGGCTAATTATCAGATATAATATATTATTATCTACACAGTTGAAATCTCTCATAGCAGTTAGGAAAGCAAAAACAACTTCCGATATGAAAAAAAAAGGTATATTCATAATAATAAAAAATCAATGAACATAATTCAAATGTATCAAAAATATAAATTGAGTCAATGACCAATGTAGTCGAGAAAATTTGTTTAAATAAAAATATATATATAACTGTGTCGAAGGCACTGGCCCTTTGTGAGGATTTGCTCTTCGTTGTCTCATATTCGTATCGTTGGTTTGCAAGGCGTAACCAGTCTTGAATTGCCTTCTTTATGGTCGTGTCGTTGAAATCTGACGTGTTTCACTCTCGAACAGATTATAAACAGCATCTGGAACCAACACACAAATCAAAATAAGTGATTTTTTTATTTTATTGACATTAAGTACAACTTTTAGAAACAATCACAACAAATGCTATATCTTAGAACAAAAGAATAGCAAAGTTTTGCAGAAAATTATTTTAGTGTTTTTTCAAACGATATACTTTTATATTGCTTCAAGTTTTTTCTAAGAAATCGAAAGAATTGAAAGTTTATGAATACAGAGTGTATTTTTTTTTGAGATTGCGACCTATTCGTAATAATATGACCTTCCAATACAACATCAGAAAAATAATAAATGATATTCTGAATTCAAGATGATCAAGAAATGTCAACAAGTGACTGTGAATAATCTGATAATTCCAAAATCGATAAAATTGCAATATTGTTTATTAAATCTATCTTTCATATAAATGCTACATTTTTTGACATTGTATATTGAGTACTTATGTTGAATAAATATCCAATTTTGAAACGATATCTGAAAAAGGGCAACATTCTACACAGAAATGGAAAACGCTTATACCTACTGCTATAATTGGGGTTCTAATGGTTCAATTCATACGAAAGTTTTTAATTCGAACATCGAGTTACAGATTACATTTGAAGTCTAAGATGATCTGAAAAACATCTAAATATTTCCTCGAAGATTTCTAACTCTCGAAATTCAATAAATCAATAATTCTTCAAATCCTGATAGAATCTATTTTGTGCTCGACTTTTTGACTAAAGTGTAATGGAAATAGTTTTCAGCAAGTTTTTCAAGTCGAGTGGTTGAGTATTATTTATTACTCAACCAATATCTCAAAGAGGTCTGTTAATAGATTTCTTAGATAATATTCTTACCAAGTTATTTATTCAGAAAAATATTACTACTATGATAGGGACTGTTATAATTTCAGCCCTACGAAATCTCCAACGCAAATTATGAAATTCTATAATTTGAAATTTCAGATGATCTTGAAATATTTATTTATCCTAAACTATTTGAAAAAGATTTCAAAACCGATCATCGTGTGAACTATAAACATATTTTCAGAAAGAGTGGATTCCAGGTATTATATTCCTGGGATAATATCTAAATAAGCAGAGTATTCAAAATAGTGATAACAGACAGTTCAATGGAACGGTTATTCAAAAGATATCATTCAATAGACTCCTTCAGATGATCATTCTATGAAAGGTTTCAAATTTCTTATCACAATATACCTACCAATTTCATAATAATTAATCAACATATTCTCCAGTAGAACACATGTTATAGGTATAATTTACAGGGAGTAGTACCAAATCAAAAGTTATTCACTAGTGAACGGTTATCTGAAAGATATCATTCAATCGACTTTTCTAGATCATCTCCAATTTTATAATAATAAGCATATCTCAGTGCCAAGACATTATTCGGAGGAACACATTTTAGGTACTACACCGGGAATTACTAGGTTCCTATATAATTCAACATTACATATTCACTTTTGAACGGTTATCTAAAAAACATCATTCAATAGATCTTAATAGATGATCCATTTATGGAAGATATTTTCATTTAAGATCTACCATAATACCTAAATTTTGCTTGTATCCAAAAATGCAGGCTAGTTTTTGAAAATTATAAATAAATCTCATTTTTATAATAGTGAGCCCAGACCTGAACCAGCTACATTTCAAGAGCTAAATGATGAAGAAATTATACTTACTAGAACTAGGTCCAATAAGCAACATTTGCACTCACCTTCTTCAATTGTGACAGCACTAATCACTAAATACTATATTCACTAAGCTAAGGCGAAAGCGAAAACAATCACTATTCGACTTGACCTTTTGACGAAGCAGTGTTCTAACGAAATGATCAAGTTCAAATGTCTTCCTACCTATAACCCTATCCGCTATCCCTGTATGAACTTTAACATTCGGCAGTTCGTTACCACGTGATCGAGTCCGATATAGATGTTCGCAACTCGCTCTCTTTTCTCATCGAGATCGCATAGGCCATAGATCACCTATTTTATATTTTAACAGAATATGGAAACACGCTAACATTTGAATAGGTGCTATTCAAGTTATCGATTTCGTTTTTTTAAATTTGACTTAGATAAATTGTCTGAAGTATTTCCGATCGTACCGAAATATTGGAATTTATATTTATATTTTATTTCCAGAGCACAATATGCATCATCTGACAAGATTGCCAGATTCAGAGTATTATCTCTTGATAATTATAAATGCGATTCTGATAAATTATGTAGGTATCGAATCGAGTAGAAAAAATGGCCTTTCTAATAATACTTTGTTTCCAATGCATTTACATCTGAAGAGAAAGATTAACATTCCGAAAATATTGAAGGCTGAAGAAACTGGGAAATTTTAGACATTTTTTGGGGGGTCAATTTTTTTCCTGATGTTGGAATAAAAATTCAACGATGACATTTTCACTCATTTAGGACGAAACTGAAATAATAAAAAAAAATCACATAATATACCTAATATGTTAACAAGTGACACATATTTGTACTAAAATTGATATTTACAATAAAAATCTGAAAAAATATACCATGCGCCATTTGAAAAAAACATAATGAATGCTGAATGCTGGAAATGATAACCTCCAGCCAAAATATGTGAACGTAGTTTACGTGTCAAGCATATCTGAAAAACGTCAAAAAATTGCTCATTTCTCTATTGCATCAAATGGATATTCTATAAACATTTTGAAAACGTATGGTCGAAATGCAATATTTCCATCAACATCTTAAAAACATTCATAATCATTGGTTGAGAGACTTTATATAAATAACACTTCTTAAAGATGTTAATCAATTAACAATTCTTTGACCTTTGAAGTTAGATATTTTATATATGTATTCTAGATGACTAAATTATGTCGAATAATGATGTCTAAAATCGATTTGGCATGGCATATCTATTACACGTCAAAAAGTTATTCTTTTTTCGATAGTATCAATTAGAAATCTTATAAACGTTTGAAAAACGTGTGGTCGAATTGAACTACAATTTTCGACATATTTGAGACATACAAAACCGTACGTTTAAAGACAATATATACAGTATATATCTAAAAAATGACAATCAATCTAGTGTTTTATGACCATATGAGTTAGATGTATTATCGATGTGTTTTAGATGACAAAAAAGAGCGAAATGTTGATGTCTAATATACGTTGAACAAAAGATGTCCATTAAACGTTAAATAAAATTCCCCTTCCATGATTTTGAAAATTTGATATTTAATATACGGCTTTTAAACGTATAATCCAAAAGCTATACATTTTTGGATGTCTGCAGGATATAAAAAATTTTTCAGGTCTTAGATAATGCATCTAAAGGATGTCTTCTAGACATCATGTATAGAAAACATCTTATTCAGATAATCTAATTTCAATCAGAATTTAGAGCAAGATGGCTTTAGATCACTTTTAATATCGATTAGATGTCATTTAGATGTGTGTGTGTTGTTTGGGAATGCATGGAACTTAGACCATAGGAAGAGAGACACACCTCAATAATAAATAGTGAAGCCAAATCATCAGAACTAAACTGGGTGATTATACTACTACGGAATCAAAATGTAGTAAGAATTTCTGCGACATTGTATCTGCTGTCACATTATAGCACTGAAAGCACGCAAGATCTATATTCCGCAAATTTACATTTTCTGAATGCACGTGACATCACGTCTGATATTTAGTGAAATGTCATTCTGACATACATTTGAAACCGATCTGGGTGCTCATTCAATAATTCTTGAATTAATTTATGGAATTCCCCCACTTCTTCTGTTCGTTGATTCATTTGGTAAATCGAATCCCTTCTATGAGAATCACCAGCAACTGTGAAAGCAGCTATATTCTCCATATCTTCTTTCCATTTCCTCGCGTGAGCTCTCGTGACGTGACAACAATGTGTCTGCACCTTTATACCCACGCGCTCTAAGCCATAGAGGTATTAAAATTGAGTTTGGGGGATGATTGGCCACTTGGATCGGTCTGTCTTCTTGTAAGAAATTTTAAATTAGTAGTTTGGAAGACATATAATAAAATGGAGCATCAGAATTTACGTGAAGTTAAGGAATTCGGCCGACGGAAAGTGTCTGGCATTATTGACAACTTATTTCAAACGGAATTATCTAAAATATATGTGAAAATGAGCCAGGAGAATTCAAGTGAGGTAAGCAATGTTTTATGCAACTTGATGACCTGATATTGGCAAAATGGCCGTCTGAGGAAGGTAGCCGATAGGCATTGCGGTCGTAATACATACGAACACTATTTAATCGTCCACATTTCGTTCGTCAGAAAATACGTGACGTCTGGTGGCCCTGGGATCTTGCTCTATAATCATATGCGTTAACATTTCACCGCCTCTGAACAACATTCAGAAATCAAACCCTCACTTATTTTTCCCCTTGATACAGGGTGAAATAAACCAAAATAAAATAAAAATGTCAAAATAATATTCATAGTCATTATTGAGATGGCAGTTGACATAACCTAACTACCGCTATTTTATAGAGACCAGACTTGGTACGAACGTTTGCGACTTTTATAATACCGTCCGAAACAGGAAAAACTTTTTCAATTATGCCGATAGGCCAACTCAAAGGAGGAACATTATCTACATTAAATACAAACAAGGATAATGGGAAGTAAGACAGCTGGTGAAACAACTTGCTAACCGAGCGGCGTTTCGTCTATATATTCAAACTTCTTCACAGCTAGAAAACAATTGACTTTTACAGAATCTGTGAAAAACTCATAGTGGAGACTCACCCTTAGTTAATTTTTGTAGGCTAGCGATATAATGTAAAAAACATTGAACACACAGTGTATAAATAAAATCTTAGTCAAATATTTACAATTAAAATAATAAATTAGGACATTTGGACATTTAAAATGGAAAATAAACAACAACAAATGACAAATTCACCTTATCAACAAATTTATGGTAGCGCAATGATAATGGTAAAGGTTTAAAACTAATCAAGGTACACATATTGACATATTCATGTTGCTCTCTCTCTCTCTCTCTCTCAGCCGGCCTCTATTCACCTTGTACAGATTCAAAATGTTAGAATACACAGAACTCAAATTTTGTGTATCAGTTCTGTCATTTACAGTGGAGTTGATATTTATATGAATCATTTCGCTGATGCACCCCTCATAGTAAATATTTTCATAGTACAGTATACGTGTATTTTGAAAATCAAATGCGTGTAGTTCATCAAAATGATGTCTTGCCAATGCCGTTTTGTCAACTTTATCACAATTCTTCGTCTGACAATCATATCTATGTTGCCTAATTCTATTTTGGAGATACTGCTTCGTCTGTCCTATATAACTTTTATCGCAATCTAGGCAAGGTATTTGGTATATCAAATTCGATCTTTGCAATACAGGAGTCCTATCTTTTAACTGATGGAATAATTTATTCACTTTTTTCGTATGAAAATTATTAAATATTATAAATTTCCTTTTATACCGTCACTATCATTGAAACTTAATGTGATGTTCAAGAAAAATGTAATTTCGGCTCAATTAGTGTTCTATACTAATTGTTTTCATCCATATCAGGTGGATGTGTGTGAATGTTATTATCTCTCATGGTCTGTGCTATCATTCTGTTAACTAAATTAATGGGGTAATTGTTGAGTTTCAGTGCCTGTCTTATCATTATTTCCGTGGTGGAATTGGGGACTACTCAGGTTTTTTATTCTATGGATCAATCCCTTCATTATTGATATTTTTTGTTTGAAAGCATGGTTAGAAAAGCAGTTCAGTAATCTCCCAGGACTGGTAGGTTTTCTGTACCAGCAGGTCAAAAGCTTGCCATCATCACATCTATGCACCATCATATCAAGAAATGGAATTTTTCGGTCCACCTCTTGCTCCACTGTTAACTGCAGTCTGGTGTGAAATGAATTGAAAATGAATAATATGGTTCATCTATCTTATCTTCTGGAACAGCCAAAAATATATCATCAACGTAATTCTTCAACACAGGTACAGCAAATGATAATCTTTTCAAACATTCTTCAATTTTAACAAAGTTCATGACGAAATTAGCAATAACAGGAGATGCTGGGTTCCCCATGGCTGTTCCATCAAGTTGACTATAAAATTTACCATCAAACGAAAAATTTACCATCAAATATAAAATCAACAATTTTGACGAACATTTCCCTTGTTAAGTCAGTATAAGACGATATGTACCTCCACTTAGTCCTAAACATATCCACCGCGGCGCATTTTAGGCTGAAACTTAATTTGATGTTCAAGAAAAATAAAATTCCGGCTCAATTAGTGTTCTATAATACACAAATAGTGAATAAATTATTCCATCAGTTAAAAGATAGGACTCCTGTATTGCAAAGATCGTATTTGATATACCAAATACCTTGCCTAGATTGCGATAAAAGTTATATAGGACAGACGAAGCAGTATCTCCAAAATAGAATTAGGCAACATAGATATGATTTTCAGACGAAGAATTGTGATGAAGTTGACAAAACGGCATTGGCAAGACATCATTTCGATGAATTACACGCATTTGATTTTCAAAATACACGTATGCTGGACTATGAAAATATTTACTAATTTACTATCAGAAATGCATCAGCGAAATGATTCATATAAATATTAATTCCACTGTAAATGACAGAACTGATACACAAAATTTGAGTTCTGTGTATTCTAACATTTTGAATCTGTACAAGGTGAATAGAGGCCTGCTGAGAGAGAGTAACATGAATATGTCAATATGTGTACCTTGTTTCGTTTTAAACCTTTACTATTATCATTGCGCTACCATAAATTTGTTGATAAGGTGAAGTTGTCATTTGTTGTTGTGTTTATTTTCCATTTTAAATGTCCAAATGTCATGTCCGCCATAATTTATTATTTTAATTGTAAATATTTGACTAAGATTTTATTTATACACTGTGTGTTCAATGTTTTTTACATTATATCGCTAGCCTACAATAATTAACTAAGGGTGAGTCTCCACTATAAGTTATTCACAGATTCTGTAATAGTCAATTGTTTTCTAACTGTGCATAAGTCTAAATATATAGACGAAACGTCGCTCGGTTAAGAAGTTGTTTCACTGGCTGTTCTACTTCCCATTATCCTTGTTCGTATGTACATTGCGAAGGACGTGAAAATATAGATTTGAATAAAACTAATCAAAAAGAACGAGTATTTCCCTTTCTATATGCATATATTAATTATGTACAAGAACTCAACGATGACGACTTCATGAATAGAAGACAATTTCGTGAAAGGGCTATGTAAAATAGAAGAAAGACCGGATGTTTTCGATTAGGTTTTATTCAGTGATAAAGCAATATTTCGGAATATTGAGACGGAAAATCGAAAAAATTTTCATTTTCATGCAACCCGGCACTCTACAGAACTCTAAATGGACAACATGCCTGGGGTGAAATTTTGGGTGGTTATGTTATTGAGCCCCGTTTTTTCGATGACCATCTTATTGGGGATACCTATCCATCTTTCTTGAGCTATCGGAAAATATTCCTATCAGTATTTTTTGGAGAATGTGCTCCACCGCACTATAGCCGGCAAGTGATGAATTTTCTGATGAATGTATCGGTGGTCTTGTGGGGATATGAGAAGTAAAAAGTCAACAATATTCCTCCCACAACATTGTAAGATATGATAGGAAGAATACGGATAGCATTCAGGGAAGTGACAGTGCAACGTTTGGACAACACTAGTCGATCGTTCAAAAATCGTTTGAGACTTTGCATTCGGAAAACCGTATGACAATTCGAACATTTAATCTGATTTTTCCTTTTTTTGTGTATTTATTATTGAAATCTCCTTCAGTTTTTTCGGATAGATGAATACTAATACAATGAATTGAAAATTCAAAAAATTCGGATTTCTGAGTAGAATAATTTGACAGTTCTCATTAAACACAGGAAAGGCAAATCTGCTCTTTGAATCCGAAGGTATATGCGAATTTTAGGGAAACGATACTGAAAAATTCTGAAAAATCCTATTCGGTTGAAAATATGCATATCATGTATTCAACGAAAAATGAATAGTGATTACAATGATGAGAAAAAAATTGTACATTCGAAAAAATGGAAATAAATCGATTTGAAATTCGTCATGTTGATAGTCTTTTCGTGGACAATTTATATGTTGGAAATGCTTTATTAGAGCTTTACATGATACTAAGAAGTCTTGTCTTTCAATATACAGGGTGAGTGTTTGACTTGTACATATATTCTAACTGTAGATTCTTGATGCTAAAGGAAAACTTTTTTTCATTTTCCATTTTTCCGAATTCGGCTCTGTTGAAGAGTTGGGCTTAGTACGTGCCTGATATTATTTTTTACAAACACCTCAAAGTTCATATTTTTCGATTGAAATTGATATGATTATTAGATATTCTGGGTGATACATTTAAAAAATACTCAAACACTAACCTTATTTGAATAAGAATGTTATAAACACGATATTTCCTAACAAAACACTCAGTTCTGTCCGATCATTTCGGAAATTGAAAAGCTATATTTCTCACACCAAAATAAGTTCCTTCTTCGATTGTCCTGAAGATTAGTTTATAGACACTAATAATTTGTTCATATTTCCTCGATATTCTAAAACGATCTCATAAAATATTCTCACTAACCTATCTTAACCTCATCAACCAAAGTCATATGTTTCGGTGTCAATGACCTAACCATACCCATCCTCTGTGATATTCAATTCACCCACAGAACTCTAGAGAAGACGATGCCAGATTGCCGATTTTCTCTTCAAACAATGCGAACTCAAGAAAGCAGTACGTCCCCTATCGTTAGCGGATGAACTATCACAATCGCTAAAGGCGTCTAGGCGTTGCTCTTTGAAAATGCCAAAAGAGTAGTTCTGATTCTCGCCAATATAGCGCTACGTTCCTAATTTCAGTCGCTAACGGCCTACTCTTCCCTTCAGAAGGCCATGGATATAGCCATTGTAGCCGCGACGCAATACCGTTGTTCTGTGCTCCAACCAGTCCAACCTAAAACGTTAGTCAGTGATCCCATATACGAAGTTCACGCTTTATTTATTTACAGAGAATGAAGCAAACAGGTGATGATTATGTAAATGACTTTCAGTAAGTTGATGTAATAGTAGTGTCGTTCTGGTGCCAAGTTATATTGTGTCCATAGATATTTTGCTGAAGAACCGGTAACAATGAATTTTAAATAGAAACTGCCTATAAAATGTATAATTTCATGCTTCTTAGAATTCAATTTTATGTCCCAATTTTATTATTACATATTTCTACATCAAACGTTTTTTCATCATAGAGATTTTAGTCTTGACAAAGTTGATAAACATTCTGACAACGTTGGTAACTTGTTAAGAGACCAGAGAAAACATAATTTTCGATGAGATTTAACTCAGGACAGCATTCAGATTATTCTTGAAATTCATGATTTTTTCCTCTAATTCAATCTTATACAATTAGGAATAACTTGAGAACGACACGTTTTATTGAAAAAATATAAGAATACTTTTGTTTTCTAAAATAATTAATTCTTTCGAAAACGTGGACCGTTCATCTTTTTCAAGTGGTTTCATAGTATGTTTGCGTGAATTTATAAGTCGACTATACTGTAACTTCTTCACCAGGAAAAATATGAAGTAATTTTCAATTGAGGAATCTGCACCATGAATAGAGTAAACAATCAACCAAAATTCAGTTCTTTCGAAATATCGGTTCCGAATATATGGAAAGAATAGTGTTAATTTCATGGATTTTTGACATCCTGTATCTTCCAAACGGAACCGAATTTTGAAAAATGGTATGGAAAAAAAGTGTTTCTTTCGATAGAAGGAATCTATAGTTAAAATATATGTACAAGTCAAAGACTCACCCTGTATATAAAACTTCCAGTGATTTGAGCAAGGGTTCGTGAAATATAATTAGATAACATAGCCTCTACAAGTATAATTTTTTGTCAAAATAACAAATATTTCGAAAACTATTCAATGAAATTATGTGAAAATTATACAAGAACATGCAGAAAGTTACAGAGAAATTCCTTTGTTGTAGGACACCTGATATATTCGAGAATATTTTAAGGTTGTGCTATTCTTATGGAGTAATTCCAGCATCGAAATTTTGATTTGCAATAGCAACAACTCCAATGTCTATACCATAATGTCGATTGATTAGTTAAATGTCCACTAGGTCTCATCACATGTAGAGTATGTTTTTTTAGAGGTATAGAACTTCAAATTGCAATAAAACAACGATAAATTATTCGATTGACGTGAATTTCATTTATCCGAAAAAAAATCTTGTGGCATTACATTTTAAATATGATTTCAGGCATATGACCGCCACGACTGGCTCGTATGTAGTCCAATCTGTTTTCAATTTTCGATTAATTTTTCCAACATTTGTGGTCGTATATCGGCAATAACATGGCGAATATTGTCTTCCAAATGGTCAAGCGTTTGTGGCTTATCCGCATAGACCAATGACTTTACATACACCCACAGAAAGTAATCTAGCGGTGTTGAATCACAAGATCTTGGAGGCCATTCACAGGTCCAAAACGTGAAATTAGGCGGTCACCAAACGTGTGTTTCAATAAATCGATTGTGGCACGAGCTGTGTGACATGTTGCGCCGTCTTGTTGGAACCACAGCTCCTGAGCATCATTGTTGTTCAATTCAGGAATGAAAAAGTTAGTAATCATGGCTCTATACCGGATGGACTCATTCGAGTCTCCCTCAATGCCACGCTCTACAGTAGCAATAGCACTTCTGTACGCACACTGTACTGTATACTTATTGAAAATCAGAATTAAGGTAGAATTAATCGAATGAGGATTAAATTGAAACTCCTCCATTTGTTATATTTAGTGGTTAATTCTTCTTTCACAGAATAGCATGTCTTCGACGGTTGCAGAAGAACAACAGTAGGTAAATCACAGTGCACTTCATGATCAAAATCTATCATTTATGAAAATGCGAATTGCCTGAAGTAGGTACATCTTGAAGTTGAACTAATATTCATCATTCATAGAATAATAAAATAATATCAAATAAGTTTAATTCAAGCTAGTTTCACGTTTCGACAATAGATAGCATTGCAAAGTTGAAAGCCAGGAAGTAGACTTGGCATCGGTGCATTTGATATTCTTATTGTGTAGGAAATTCGGAACTGTTACAATAGAGAATATGATCACTTGTTTTCTCAAAGGTATCGCCATTTTCATCTAATCAATTCAATAATCGTTACTGCTATTCATCATCAACTTCCTGAAGAGGGTTCAGGACGTATGATTTCGAAATAATCTAATGGCACGTGACGGTTGAATAGAAGAGTTCCTTCATGCTGGCCAAGGGCGGGTTTCACAAAGCTTTAATCGCACGATTAACCGCTTAATCATCCGATTTGACGGTGCCAACAAGGATTTGACGGTGCGATTAAGGATTTGACGGTGCCATCAAAAATTGCACAATTAACGCGCATTGACGGTCGATTAAGGAGGAAATGCGTTTCACAAAACATTTTTGACATCTGATTAACGAACAAACCGCGTCTGTGCTCATAACCAAATTGATTCGACGAAATTGAGCAATCAAACTAGTTGACGGCCGTTAAAATTAAAAATGTTGAGCGATATAAGTTCAACTTCCTCAGAGGAAGAAAATAATGCTGTAATTCGTAGGAATCGTATATATAGGACAATCAGAGACAGAAACGATCCTTTTTTGAATTATAATGAACATGATTTCAAAAACCGTTTTCGATTCAACAAGAGTACTGTTATGGAATTAGTGCATGAAATAGGAAGCGAAATTGAAGCACACACAAGAAGAAATAAATCCATTGATGCAAGATTACAAATATTGGTGGCTTTGAGGTTTTTTGCAACAGGAGGTTTTCAAATGACGATAGGCGATCACGTAAATATTTCTAAATCGACTGTATGCAGGATAGTGAAAAGAGTGTCCGTGCAAATTGCCAAATTGAAACCCCGCTTTATTTCTATGCCAACTACCCTGCAAGAAAGGGTGGAAGTAGCAGCTGGTTTCCACGAAATTAGTGGTTTGCCAAGAGTGTTGGGAGCTATTGATTGCACACATATCCGGATTACATCACCAGGAGGAACGAATGCGGAGAATTTCAGAAACCGTAAAGGCTACTTCTCCATAAATGTGCAGGTAGTTTGTGATGCCAAATTAAAGATAATGCACATCATAGCACGATGGCCGGGATCTGTACATGACTCCACGATCTTCAATGATTCCCCATTGATAGTCTAACTGGAGCAGGACTTATATGGTAGCGGTTACCTTTTGGGCGACAGTGGTTACGCTTGTAAGCCCTACCTATTGACACCTATTCTGAGTCCAAGAAATGAAGCTGAAAGGAGGTACAATATAGCTCATGTTAAAGCTAGAAATCCAGTGGAAAGATGCTTTGGTACCATTAAAAGAAGATTTCCTTGCTTGCATTTTGGACTCAGGAACAAAATGGACACACTGCTATGTATCATAGTTACCTGCAGTGTGCTGCATAATTACGCCCTGGGCCAGTTCGATGAAATGGAAGAGATTGAGGAACTAAACACCGAGAGAGAAGAAGACCACCAGTTCAATCATCACCATCAAAACACTGCAGTACGAACTGCATTGGTATCGGATATTTTCGAAAGGTAAATCTTGAGCAAGGTCAAACTACAACTCAATAACTGTATTGTATTCACTTTCAGGTAACATGTGCAAAGGAGAACTTGATTTGGGAACAACTGTAGCAGCTGAACAATTTGTACTACTACCCTTTTGACTATTCTGCATAAATATGGTTTTATGAAATCGCAAACGGTTTTTGAATTTATGTTCATTATAATTTAAAAAAAAGGAAAAAATAATCTATGATTGATTGTTCTTCTATACGCAATGCACTATTATTTCCTTTATCTCTTTTTTTATCAATATACATATTTGAATAAAAAAACGGTTTTATTGCTATTTAGTGATCATTTCATACTGAACTGAATTTATTTGAATGCTGTAGCTATTCTTTCAAGAGTGGTTATTGACCCTGAAAAAAACATTCATTGCTGCCTATTAGATTATTTCTGTCTCAAAGTATCTTTTTACAAGGATGTTATAGTTTATTTTTCTTTTTTTTATATCTTATTTGTGAATTTGTTCTCAACTTGATTATGTTATAATGTATTGATGCATCTTAAGTTATTGTATGAACTATTTTTCTTTTTGAGTTAAAATGTAGTTCATGTTCTCAATAGTGGATACTGTTTCTGGGTTTCACACCTGTTTGTATCCCTAATTCTCTAAATAAATAAATCTGACTGTTTTGGATATTCTCCAACGGAATTATTGTTTGTAATTTGCAAAAATCCACTTACAATTAATGATGAAAAAAAATAAGGATTCAAGATTTGTTGAGAAATCTTAAAAAACAAGGTTCTATGAAACAAAACTTTTATTGATTAAGAATTACATATCTCTTCTCAATTTTCTCAATTGTAATTTTAAAATCTGCCTTTCTATTTTGGCATTCTCTAATTTTTGCAAAAAATACCTGTCTTTAGGACACAAAACATTAGGTTTTCTTTTTTTGATGGCCCTTTTTTTATTTTGGGTTTTTCTGATAGGAAGGGAGGAGGAACCTCCTTGAGGAGTAGGATCTACCACTTCTTGGGATGGGACAGCCAGGACAGGGTCGAAGTCTTGGAATGAGGGAGCAGGGTCTACCACTTCTTGGGTTGGGATAAGGTTGACCTCTTGATATAAGGAAGCATGGCTTGCTGAAAAGCAATTTATGTTAGTAATTGGCAAAAAAACAGTATTCAAGTATCCTGGATAGTTCTGCAATTATCAAACTGTAACGAGCTAAAACATTAACCTAACATGCACACCTAATTATGTAATCACAAAAATTAAATCATTATCGAGTAAATCAAATAAAATGAATGTAATACCATGAGGTTGACCTGATGAGTTTCTATGCATATATGTTTCATTTTGGAATACCATTGTATCTAACAATGCTGGAATTCCACTGAGAAATGTATCCAAAATAATCGTTCTATTTCTAGGAACACTGTACCTTCATTTAAAGAAAAACTAGTAAGAATTTTGGATTACTCACTTGCAGACATGCGGAAGCAATCATAAAACATCGTTACAAATGTATTGATAGACAAATTCTATCTATCTTTTGACTATCACCTCATATTCCTGCGTTCATTCGAACTGGATAATGTGAATACAATTACAATAATTGTATGAGCTTACCAAAGTATATATTTGCATCATCATACTCATTATCAAGAGGTCTTATATTATCACCTAGAAGTGATAAAATCCTATGATCAGCCTCCGTAAGTGTGGTGTTGAGGCTACCACCACCTGTTCGGTAGATTTCTTTCTGCAATAGGTATAAACCACTATTAATGTTTATCTAAATTATTGATAATAAAATTTAAAACAGAAATAGTATCAGTTGATTTTTAACATATCCACAAATTCAGTGAACTATCAATAATTATTAACAGGCTTACTTTCTCCTGCCTGGCTCTCTCTGTGAGGTATTTCAGGTTAACCCCCTCAACTTCATCCTGCGACTTCATCCCAGAATGGAGTAATTCCTTATATTTTTCCTTCTACAAAGAAAGGTGTTCAGAATATGAATCGAGTTAAATAAGCACATATACTTACATTTTCTGAAGCCACTTCTTTCTTCGTTTTTCTTTTTATATTCTCATAAAAAGTTTTCAATTGCTGCATGCTTCTCTGTTCTATTGAAGTTGCATTGAACTTCCTTGTAATATCGAACCAAGCCTCCTTCTTGGCCTCCAAGCTGACTCGGTTCGATATTTTGCATTCTATTACATCTTTTTTTCTGAAAAAGACAAGGGAACAAAGAATGTCTAAAGGAATATTTCTGGGCGGTTATTGGATGATGGAAATGGGGTTTTGGAGAAGAATAAAAAACCATTACTTTCAGTAATACAACGATACATTCAACTCACGTTTCTATAAGTGAAAGAAACAAATTCTTATCTTCGGAAGTATAGTTCTTGCCTCTCAGAGTTTTCTTCTGGTGTTCCATGATTATTTAAATACTTAAATAAGTAGGTATTCGAAAAAAATCAACGAACTCTCAAAGTCGAATCCACATAAACAAAATTCTAACCTTATTCTTGGTTTCTTAGCGCTTGTCTGTGTTCACCGTTCAAATTTAATCGTGTGATTAACGAGAACCGATTTGCAGCCGTTTTCCTAAGTAAATGCAACGTTGTCGGATTGTTTTCCACCGTTAACTGACGGAGTCGTTAAATTGTGGGATCAAGTTTTGTGAAACCCGATTGTAGTTGATCGGATTGTTAAATTTGACGGAGTAATTTGTTAATCGTGCAATCAACTCATCTTTGTGAAACCCGCCCCAACTGTTTCAAAATACCTAAAAATTACTTCCCTTGTTTTCGCAATGATTCAACTCTTACCTAAAAGCTTTAATCCTAATGAATATATCCTAAAAATATTAGATGTCACGGTAGTCTCCCTTAGGAGTCATGATTTTTTCTTCTCTTATGTTTTCATCAATGCTTCTTTGCTATGAATATATGAATAAGATGTCCCCACCACAAATTTTACGATCCTTATAAGAATTTCGCTGAAGATTTGGCGTTGGCTTTGCCTTGAATATTGTGTAAATTGTCAAAAATGAGATATTTCATTCGATAATTTAGATTCCGAAATGTCCACAATTTTGGTGGGGATATCTTATTCATATTCGTAGGAAAGAAGCATTGATGAAAACATAAGAAAAGAAAAATAATGACTCCTAAAGGAGACTTTCGTGACATCTAATATTTTCAGGATAAATTCATTAGGATTAAAGCTTTCAGGCAAGAGTTGAATCATTGCGAAAAAATGGGAAGTGCTTTTTAGGTATTTTTAAACAGTTGGCCAGCATAAAGGGACTCTTTAATTGAATTTAATTTCATCATTTAATGAATCCTAATATATCATCTTATTTTGTAGATCGATACAGCAACAACAGAGTCGGTGGTAACAGTCGATTGGGAGAACGGATTCGTTGAAACATCAGCAAAAGAAAACACTAATGTGAGCAAAGTATTCAAAGAACTTCTTGTACAAGCCAAGGTGAAGTACAATTTGAGTCCAGCACTCCGCAGGAAACGCAGGCAGTCCCTGCCTCTTCAATCAGGTGTACCACCTACAACTCCATCGCACAGTGCGCTGGTTCCTTCAGCCGTTCAACTTCAGCACCTCCAAAATATACGGGACCGCCATGGAAAGCGAAATTCGTGCATTTTATCTTAAAATAGGATGCACCAAATTGATTGAAAATATCTTTTTTGCAGTGAAACTGTAACCTATCTTTCTTGATCTCAGAGGCGCTTTTTTATTATTAATTTGTCTACATTGACAAATAACCGAAGCACACTGACTTATTCAAAATCTTTCTGGTATCTGATTATTATGGTAATTTTTTTTCTTCATTTTGAGTTAGAGAATATTCAATTATCATTCGATCACTATCACAATTCAGGTCTTTAGGCATAAATGATCATAATTTCCCAAGACAATCAAATTGTTTTGACCAAATCAGGTTTTCAATGTATTGAAACATATCAGCGATTCAGAAAATTATTAAGTAGAATTTTATTTCTATATTAGCATATCTTAAGGGTAGAGATATCTATCTCGAATTCAGACCAAGTAATCGGAAAAATATTCTATGAACTATGTATGTGTGCATTATTCATCAGAAAGTCAAAATGAACACATGACGTTTCATAATTCACAACTATCTACACTCTACAGGATTTACAGGCGTATCTATAAAATGGGGTTATATTACAGGTGCCCAGATCCCACCGCTTCATTACAATATGAATCTCTTAATTGTATCATCAACGTAAAAGTTTTTGCAGGGTCGCCATTCAAAATGTAACGCCAATTTCTTTAATTTTTATTGTCTTATTTCCTATTTACAATAAGCTGTATTCACATAATATATAGATGAGTTTACATTCTTTACAAAGCAAAATATGTGTAGAGCTTGAAAATTGGGATAGACCATAGTTATAGTTATATAGTTATAGTGAAAAGGGGTTACAGTCCACTGCGACCTTAAGGTCTATTGTGCCCCCTGACAGAGCTGTCATCATCGCGCCTCCTACAGCTCGCCCTCCAGTTCCAGAGATTTGATGAAATCCAGTATCTGGGACGGCTTCAAGGAGGATAACTCCCCACTTCTACAAGTTTCTTGTCCAAAGCTATCTTTCCTTTGGCTTACAATGGCATAGCATTCCGTAACCAGGTGAATAGGAGTTTCTTCCTCCTCCCCACAGAATCTACACTCATCAGTGTCCGATAAACCCATTCTCAACAGATGCTTCTTTAGGCGACAATGTCCTGTGAGAAAGCCAGTGAGTAGGTGAAGTTGGTTTTTACTGAGATCCAGATATTTTTTGGATCTAGCAGTTTCAAAGTTCCGGAGGAACTTTTTGGAGTGATCCATTCCTGGGAGATTCCGCCAGAGTTTTTCTCTTTCGGTTTTCTCCTTCAGCATAAATTCCTTCTTATAGGTGCATTTTCCTATACCACAGAAGGGTTCTGGGCCAGTGAGTTGCGTCTGTGCGTCCTTTCTGGCCAGTTTATTGGCCTCTTCGTTTCCTACGATTCCCGAATGACCGGGAACCCAGATTAAAAAGACCTTATTCTTCTTGCCTACCTCATTGAGTTTGTTTCGGCACTCCCAAATCAGCTTTGAGTCAATGACGTAGGAGCTCAGTGCTTTAATAGCAGCTTGACTATCTGTATGAATAGCTATATCGCACTTCTGATAGTTTCTTTCTAGATGTATATCTAGACATCTTCCGATTGCAAGTATTTCCGTTTGAAGGACGCTTGTACAGGAGCCTAGCGATAGTGCACACTTGGTACTTGTCCCATAAATCCCAGCGCCAGCTCCTGTAGCGGTTTTAGAACCATCAGTATACCATTTCATTGTATTTTCTTTGAGATTGTAGTTGGTGTATTCCCTTTCCCAATCTTCTCTTTTACCAAGGACCAAGCTCTCTGAAACCTGACTCTCTTATTGCCTGCTAGACCATAGATATGGCTCTGTTCCCTCAGCATGTCGGCTGGAATCATATTTTCTCGATATATCAAATGAAAGCCAACAGCATACCGAATCTTTCTTCGGGTTATAGGATGGTTTTCGCAAATGTGGATTGTGGAAAGTTGCTATAACCTTTTCCGTGTCAAAAAAATTTTCCTGAAGCACTTTTTTACGTAGAATTCAATGGTGTCAGTAATGGAATCATTTATTATGAAAACACATACCTTCCTTCATATTTCGAAATCGAAATCTTTCAGCAGAGCTTGATATTTCAATTTCAAACATATGCGATATGCAATCTTTGACAATTTTAAATTCAAAGTCTCCTCGTGTATTTTAATTGAAGTGTTGAAGAACTGAATTGAGATGTTTGTTAAAGTCAATGGTGAATGTGGAATTCAGATTTAGATAGAGAAGCTTCCAGGCAAAATATCAAGTTTCATATATTTTTGGAACGGCATCCTGAAGATACACTGATATATACAAAAATCTTTAGTGTCAGATTCCCGTTTGAAATAAAATATTGTTTGATCAATAAATATTGACGAGCATTAATTTAGGAAAATAAACTGACACCATTGAACATACATAAAATAGTGCCACAAGAATGTTTTCAAAAAAACGCAGAATTTCCCACAGGAAAAAGTTAGAGCCTCTTTTCTAAAATGCACATATACGAAAACACACTCTCACACTTAAATTATGAGACATCGACATCTTTTTTGTTCAACTAATTCATAAATTGCACTTTAAATTCAATTGTGTCCAATTTGGCTCACTTTTTAAGCGACCCCTAAACGCACAATCATATTGTGCGAACCGGGTTGCACAATATATTGATGGCAGCCCCTAGACGTCAATATTATGGCACAATATTATCGTTTTTGCAATAAGTTGTACCGTGTGAAGGCGACATTGAAGGTTGTGCAATATATTGCGCAATGTCACACTCAGACGTAGAACAATATTGTGCGAACAGAGCCCATCAGGATTCCATCAGGTCAATATGTCGACATTGAGTGACAGTAAATTGTGAATTTTTACAGTCGAAAAAAGGAATAATCGATTCATACGTGTGTGAAATTTCGATTCTCCAGGCGAAGTAGAAGTATTTTTAAAAAATTCGCGAAAATGGCGAAAAAATCCGACAAAAAGGGCTATTTTAAACTCGATTTTTATACGGTCCGAAAGAGGAATAATCGATTCATACTTGTGTGAAATTTCGATTCTCTAGGCGAAGTAGAAGTATTTTTGAAAAAAACGCGAAAATGGCGAAAAAATCCGACAAAAAGGGCCATTTTAAACTCGATAAAACTTTTTTCACAGATATCCTGGCCGTGATGTGAATATACAGATAGAAAAAGGAAAAGTCAATGCAAAATAGCTTGGGTATTCATATCTCCCATAATTTTCCCATTTCTTTGGGTGAATTGATCGTACTTTTTACCTAAGTAGGCTCCCATTACACTGAGCTGCCCTAGAGTACCGTCGGAGGAATATTGCCCAATATCGACCTCAGACGGCACAATCTTTCCCAGTTTGCGCAATATATTGACGAGTCTTCCTCAATCACGCAATAATTTGCACAATCTTTCAATCTTACCCTCAGACGATCATTTATATGGTACAAACCAGAATATTGCGTTGTGCGTTTAGGAGTCGCTCTACTCTTGGTTGAAAATTTTCATGCACATTCCCCCCTGAAAAACGCCCTAGATCCGCTAGTGTTGAAGAAACTCCTAGATGATTTTGCCTTTCGAAATGAAGAGATTCTTATAATTTAAGTGGAATATTTGCATGCATACTCTATATACTAGAATAACTTGAATAAAATAAAAGAACCAAACGTATTTCAAACCGAAATAAACAAATCTTTTCGTTATCAAAGTGCCTTTTTGAACGAAGCAATATTTAAAATTATGCATCAATTACCGTATGAACGAAATCATTACATTCTGGCAATTGAATATTCTCAACACTGAATTCTGATATTTTCCATCTCCTCTGCATAATATATTCCTAACTTTTGTTGTATTTGTATTTCGTTATTAATTTTTTTTCATATCAAGAGGATGGGATATGTATCTACTCGTTTTGTCATTTTCCGGTAAAATTTCTCGATTGAAATATGAAAGTATGTTGCTCATGACATTTTTCCATAATCACTCGCCTGACGGCTCGTGATTTTGATACAAATGTCATTCGAGAAATTTCCGAAAAGCAACAAAATTGAATATTACAAGAGAGAAATTTCGCCTGCTTAAATTTCATCTCGAGTGGTATTCGGCATGACTATTCCACGAGAAAATAGGGTAATAAGTTCACATTTGACGCGTATTGCGCTATTTGGCAAATTAGAATTCATCATAGATTAACTAAACCACTAAACGTTGTTTGTTTTCTCTATGATATTTATTTCCGAAGCTATCTATGAATTCGAGAAACGTCAAAAATTTTGTCGCTGAAAAACCAACATGGTGGTTTTGACGGCTTGAAAATTTTTTCGGGATGATACGGTAACTTCCTCACTAAAAAAGAACAGAGTGGAATAGTCTTCAAAAAAATTTCTGCTCATGAAAAAATCAGCAAGTATTTTTATGATATTTTCGGATCATTATTCAACAATAATAATGCACAAATACCACTAATATTTCCATTGACAGAGTAATAATAGATTAACGTGCACCATGAATATAAATATGCGTCGAATTTCGTGTTCTTGCGAACGTCTTCTATGAGAAATTTGAAGTTATCTGTCGGCTTTATATCATGTATAAAGTGAGAATAATCATTCTGGAATCCAACTATGAATTGATTATTCGTTTAGCCTTATTGTGAAATTGTGAATACTTTCGACCGTAATTAATCTGAACATAACTTTAAGATCAGCTGAAACGAGTACTTCAATAACTCTAACTCAATCTCAGGGGATCTTCCGATGAAATTTTAGAATTCTTTTCACAAAAGCCATTTGCTTATATTTTTCCTGGAACTCGTTTCAACTTTTCCCAGTCTATTCTGTATAAGATATTGATCATCTTAATGTAATACAGGTTTGGGATAAATCGGAAATATACTATTAACAAAAAAATGTACATCAGATGCATTTTTTTCCATTGCACTTACCTGGAAATTTTCATAAATATCGTTCTTTTCGTTTGAAAGATCTTTACTTGGTTCCATACTTTATCCCAACCCTGTATATCTTTTGATCTCCCAGTATCAATAATTATTGAAGAATGCCATGCGATGAATTAATTTCTGTTTTAGTTTTTCAAAATTGAAGTTGAGTGGTATGGCATCTGGTGGCAGGTCTATACCCAATCTGACATACAGGGTGTCCGGGGAATAACTGTACATACTCATACAATTTACTAATTCAACTAGAGGTTTTTACATCGGAAGAAGTGTCACTTTGGTCTACATACATGTTTGTTGTCGAACACCCGGTAATAATTTTGAAATATGCTCATGTACAACCTATGCACATCACGAATTTTTTTTTTCGAAATTTACCTTCATTAACTCCATCGCAATGAGATCCGTGTCTGGGGTGGCCACCCAGTATATCAACAAATTATTATAGTCTTCCTCACCTTCAGTGACTTTTTTAAGAAAGTTCATTATTTATTTTCGACCTCCACAAAATGACTAAGTCCTGTTCAGAAAAATAAATTAAAATTTTCGAACATTATCCAAATTCAAAAATTCATAATAAAATAATTGTTGATGTGACAACTTTAAGCGATATCACAAATTGAAGCATAATTTAGCTTCTTTCTAAAAAGCGAATCAATTATTTGTAACTCGAAATACAAAGTGTTTTTTTCACTCTGAACACTTTAAATGAAGATTGATGAGTCCGGCCCTGGAATAATGGAATAATTGATATATTTCAGACTCGACATTAGCATGTGCCAATAACCTCCCAAGTTTCAATAATATCCGTCAATAAGTTTGGATTTTATGATGGTCTTAGTATTTCCATGAAACTGGAACATCACCCTGTAGCTTTCTAGGGAAATCCAGAAATTATTTTTTTATAGTCAATTCGTAATCAGCTAGTCCAACTCTATCTCTGGTATGAGTATGTACAGTTATTCCCCGGACACCCTGTATAATACAAAATTGTCTTAACGGTTTTATTTGACATATTACGAAATAAAATTAAATGAAAACAAGGATTTTTTCAAACGATGGTACAAGCATATATCTAATAATACCAATATGGACAATGAGCCAATGAAAATTGAAGATGGGCTATGGAAAGAATCCTGATCTGCGAATGTGCCGTTATAATGAAAATAAATATCACCTAATAATTCTGTTTCTATCCGAAGCATTGTAATATTTCGTGAAACATATTATGTCTTCCACTAATACACATATTTTAATATTTTCGACCATAACCTGACAAGGCCATGTGAAGATTTTCAATCGCTTCATTACGTTCTCTCAGAGTCCTGAATTATCATAGATATTTCTTATTCGTATTTTGGAACTGAACCGAAAATATTTCAGTGGTATATTTTCATATTCCTCCTCGATATCTATTTTCTTGTTGTCTCTCGGAATATACATAATCTCTTCATCTGCCGCAGTTTTTGAAATTCCAGTTGACGCATGCGTACAACTCAATACTTTACGATTTGAATAATTTAGCACTATTTTCTGACAAATTTCTAAATTTGACGTCAACTTTGAAGGAATTCAACATGAATAATTATTAATGAGAAACTGGTTCAATTTGGAAAATGAATGAGATATATTTTCCTGATTCAAAATCACTCGCTTCACAACGTTTACGTTATATAAATCAACGCATGTCGAAAAATACAAGTTTTTCTGCTGCCTATGAAAAAAAGATCGAGGAATATCTTGAGAAAGGTTATGCAAGAAAACTAGATATGGAAGAGATTGGATAAAGAACTCAAAGAGTTTGGTATTTACCTCATTTTGGAGTAACTAATGAAAACAAACCAGGAAAATTACGAACCAAAGATCTGGCTTCCTCTAGTAACAATGAATTGCACGCGTATGAACCATTACCCTTGTTTATATACAGGGTGAGTCTATGACTTGTACATATATTCTAACTGTAGATTCTTGAGGCCAAAGGAAACCACTTTCCGAATTCGGCTCTGTTAAAGAGATAGGGCCAATTGAAATTTCCGATTGAAATTCGGGTGATCATTAGATGTTCTGGGTGATGAATTTAAGAACCACTCAAGCACTAACCTTATTTGAATGAGAATGTTACAAACACGATATTTCCTAACAAAAACACTTATTTTTGTCCGATTATTTCTGCAATTAAAGAGCCATATTTCTCCCACCAAAATAAGTTTCTTCTTCGATTTTTCTGTTGGTTAGTTTGCAAACACTAATAAATCGTTCATATTTTCCTCGATCTTCTGAAACGATCTCGTAAAAAATTGTTTTCTCACTAACCTATCCTCACTCCATTAACCTAGGTCATAAGATTCGAGATCAATGACCTAACTTAACCCATCTTCTGTGATATTTCATAGAACTTCAGTGAAGACGATGCCAGAATGCCGATTTTCTCTTCAGAAAATGCTATATAGGCGAAACCGAGGAAGCAGTATGTCCCCTATCGTAAACGGACGAACTATCGCAAGGGTACTAGTTTTGTTTACTTTTCGCTAAAGCCGTCTAGGCGTTGCTCTTTCGAAATGCGAAACGGGTAGTTCTGATTCTCACCGATATAGCCCTACGATCTTAATTTCAGTCGCCTATAACAGTGCGCTGCGATGAAGGCGCCACGCAATACAAACCGTTGTTCTGTATCTCCAACGTTAGTTTTTATCACAGGCCAGTCTGTGATCCCATAAACGACGCTAACGCGATGACCTGCGCCATGAACTTCGATTCATTCATTTATTTACTGAGAATGAAGCAAACAGGTGATGATAGTGATGTGAAGAATTTCAGTATTCACTGATGTAATAATTTCAGTATTCACTGATGTAATAATAATAAACCATGTAGTGTCGATGTGTCGAGTTAAAATTCCAAGAGGATATTGTTTAGATAGATATTATCCTGATGAACCGGTAACAATAAATTTATTTTAGAAACTGTGCTTATGAAATGTGTAATTTCATGGTTCTTAGAATTCAATTTCATTTCCCACATTTGTGAGATTTTGTTATCACATATATCTACGCCGAACGTTTTTCCGTCATAGAGATTTTAATCTTGACGATGTTTAATAAACATTCAGACAACATTATTAATCTGTTTAGAGACCAGAGAAGAAATAATATTCGGTGATATTCAATTCAGGGAAGCATTCAGATTTTTCATGAATTTCATGATTTTTTCCTCAAATTTCGTCGTATGCAATTGGAAATAACACAAAAACGACGCGTTTTATTGAAAAAACATAGAAATACTATCATTTTCTAAAATGGTTGATCTTTTCGAAAATATGAACCGTTTATCTTTTTCACTTTGTTTTATAGTATTTTTGCGTGAATTCATGAGTCGGCTACGCTGTAACTTTCATACCAGGAGGAATATTGAATAAAATCTGATTGGGGAATGTGCACCATGATTAGAGTGAACAATCAACCAAAATTAGGTTCATTCGAAATATCGGTTCCGAAAATATGGAAAGAATAGTGTTTTTTTCATGGATTTTCGTCACCCTGATTCTTTCAAACGAAATCGAATTTTGAAAAATGGCATTGAAAAAGTGTTTCTTTTGACGAGTGGAATCCACAGTTAAAATATATATATAAGTCAAAGACTCACCCTGTATACATATTGATGTAGATAAATGTGTTCAGGCATATGTCTTATAACATCAATATAGATATTCACAGTCACAGAGTGAAGCCAAATCGTTGGTAAGAATTGAATCGTACGCGTGCATCAACTGGAAATTGACAAACTTCTGCAAACGTAGATGCAAGGTATATTCCGAGTGTGGGCAAGAAAAAAGATATCGCTACTGAAAATATGTCACTCAAATATTTTCAGTTCAGTTTTAGAATATAAATGAAAGCTAACAATGATAAAGGCAGCTTGAAGAAAACGGATTAAAACATGTAATTGTTAGGTAATGATCGAAAGTATTAGGCAATTCAAACCACGAGATCATTCATCCAGTAACCACAAAACGTTTTATACAGTTCGCTGGTTAGCGGTAAATCCGAGGAATTTTATTATTTTATGAGTGAACTAGCGAGTTTTTATGCTTTGTGATATCTAACAAAATATCCCGAAGAAAATTTGAATCAATCATATGATCACAACATTTGCAATTGGGAGCTAGAAGTTATTATAGAGGAAGTATTGGGGAAGGAATATTTATCAGAGCTCTTCAACTTGTAACGTCCTTTTATATGGTATAAAATTTGTATATTCATCAGTTTAACATGAACTGAATACTGCTTATTCCAATGTCTACGAAAAAATATTCATTTTAGTTTCTAATCTTAGATTTTGTCAAGTCTTGATGACTCCTGACCAAGTTAGTCTTCTTTTCTTGGTAAGTAGGTCACTTAATATGTGAATAATACAGTTAGTTACACACAGTCGATATTCCAAAATATTTGAGAAAATCCTCTCAATTTGAACGACTTGTTTCGATAAACAATTTTTTTTATTGGGCACCAAGTTCTGGCGTGAAATTCAAGTACGGGTACTGTTATCATTCATCTCTATAGTTCAAGAAAAATTTCCAATATAATGAGAATCTTCAACACCAAACGAAGGCTTATGCTGCCTGGTATTTGATGTAAATGGATATTAATGATAGTATGAAACTGATATAGTATACAGAAAGTAATAATATAATAATAATCAAAATAAATATAAAATCAGTAACTATGTCAATTTAAATAGCTACATGATATAGAATCTTCCTTCCATATAGGTATCTTTTTATATTGGTAACAAATATGTAAAATGTAATCAATATTATATTGAATCGGATGTGATGATTGGAAAAATTAAAGAAATTTGAAAAATATTTATTGTTTGTGTTTAATCCATAGTTACAATGCAGGGTGATTAGTGGGAATTTATTTCAATAGTAAATTCTGGTAACATATTATTTTCAAATATATGGAAATCTAGCTCGAAGGAATTTTTAAGTAAATTTTGGTAAATAAGTATTATCATTTTTTAAGGAGGAAATAGTATATTATTTCATTAGGAGGAGAAGTGTCACTTTTCGTGGCGAGCTTGAGTTTATCCGCCGAACGGAGTGAGGCGGATAATTGAAAGCGAGCCACGAAAAGTCACTTCTTCTCCGAATGAAATATGCTATTTTATTTCCAAACGCTTTCAAATTCATGAAAATTGTACATTTGGGGCGGGTTTCACAAAGCTTTAATCGCACGATTAACCGCTTAATCATCCGATTTGACGGTGCCAACAAGGATTTGACGGTGCGATTAAGGATTTAACGGTGCCATCAAAAATTGCACAATTAACGCGCTTTGACGGTCGATTAAGGAGGAAATGCGTTTCACAAAACATTTTTGACATCTGATTAACGAACAAACCGCGTCTGTGCTCATAACCAAATTGATTCGACGAAATTGAGCAATCAAACTAGTTGACGGCCGTTAAAATTAAAAATGTTGAGCGATATAAGTTCAACTTCCTCAGAGGAAGAAAATAATGCTGTAATTCGTAGGAATCGTATATATAGGACAATCAGAGACAGAAACGATCCTTTTTTGAATTATAATGAACATGATTTCAAAAACCGTTTTCGATTCAACAAGAGTACTGTTATGGAATTAGTGCATGAAATAGGAAGCGAAATTGAAGCACACACAAGAAGAAATAAATCCATTGATTACAAATATTGGTGGCTTTGAGGTTTTTTGCAACAGGAGGTTTTCAAATGACGATAGGCGATCACGTAAATATTTCTAAATCGACTGTATGCAGGATAGTGAAAAGAGTGTCCGTGCAAATTGCCAAATTGAAACCCCGCTTTATTTCTATGCCAACTACCCTGCAAGAAAGGGTGGAAGTAGCAGCTGGTTTCCACGAAATTAGTGGTTTGCCAAGAGTGTTGGGAGCTATTGATTGCACACATATCCGGATTACATCACCAGGAGGAACGAATGCGGAGAATTTCAGAAACCGTAAAGGCTACTTCTCCATAAATGTGCAGGTAGTGTGTGATGCCAAATTAAAGATAATGCACATCATAGCACGATGGCCGGGATCTGTACATGACTCCACGATCTTCAATGATTCCCCATTGATAGTCGAACTGGAGCAGGGCTTATATGGTAGCGGTTACCTTTTGGGCGACAGTGGTTACGCTTGTAAGCCCTACCTATTGACACCTATTCTGAGTCCAAGAAATGAAGCTGAAAGGAGGTACAATATAGCTCATGTTAAAGCTAGAAATCCAGTGGAAACATGCTTTGGTACCCTTAAGAGAAGATTTCCTTGCTTGCATTTTGGACTCAGGAACAAAATGGACACACTGCTATGTATCATAGTTACCTGCAGTGTGCTGCATAATTACGCCCTGGGCCAGTTCGATGAAATGGAAGAGATTGAGGAACTAAACACCGAGAGAGAAGAAGACCACCAGTTCAATCATCACCATCAAAACACTGCAGTACGAACTGCATTGGTATCGGATATTTTCGAAAGGTAAATCTTGAGCAAGGTCAAACTACAACTCAATAACTGTATTGTATTCACTTTCAGGTAACATGTGCAAAGGAGAACTTGATTTGGGAACAACTGTAGCAGCTGAACAATTTGTACTACTACCCTTTTGACTATTCTGCATAAATATGGTTTTATGAAATCGCAAACGGTTTTTGAATTTATGTTCATTATAATTTAAAAAAAAGGAAAAAATAATCTATGATTGATTGTTCTTCTATACGCAATGCACTATTATTTCCTTTATCTCTTTTTTTATCAATATACATATTTGAATAAAAAAACAGTTTTATTGCTATTTAGTGATCATTTCATACTGAACTGAATTTATTTGAATGCTGTAGCTATTCTTTCAAGAGTGGTTATTGACCCTGAAAAAAACATTCATTGCTGCCTATTAGATTATTTCTGTCTCAAAGTATCTTTTTACAAGGATGTTATAGTTTATTTTTCTTTTTTTTATATCTTATTTGTGAATCTGTTCTCAACTTGATTATGTTATAATGTATTGATGCATCTTAAGTTATTGTATGAACTATTTTTCTTTTTGAGTTAAAATGTAGTTCATGTTCTCAATAGTGTATACTGTTTCTGGGTTTCACACCTGTTTGTATCCCTAATTCTCTAAATAAATAAATCTGACTGTTTTGGATATTCTCCAACGGAATTATTGTTTGTAATTTGCAAAAATCCACTTACAATTAATGATGAAAAAAAATAAGGATTCAAGATTTGTTGGGAAATCTTAAAAAACAAGGTTCTATGAAACAAAACTTTTATTAATTAAGAATTACATATCTCTTCTCAATTTTCTCAATTGTAATTTTAAAATCTGCCTTTCTATTTTGGCATTCTCTAATTTTTGCAAATAATACCTGTCTTTAGGACACAAAACATTAGGTTTTCTTTTTTTTATGGTCCTTTTTTTATTTTGGGTTTTTCTGATAGGAAGGGAGGAGGAACCTCCTTGAGGAGTAGGATCTACCACTTCTTGGGATGGGACAGCCAGGACAGGGTCGAAGTCTTGGAATGAGGGAGCAGGGTCTACCACTTCTTGGGTTGGGATAAGGTTGACCTCTTGATATAAGGAAGCAGGGTTTGCTGAAAAGCAATTTATGTTAGTAATTGGCAAAAAAACAGTATTCAAGTATCCTGGATAGTTCTGCAATTATCAAACTGTAACGAGCTAAAACATTAACCTAACATGCACACCTAATTATGTAATCACAAAAATTAAATCATTATCGAGTAAATCAAATAAAATGAATGTAATACCATGAGGTTGACCTGTTGAGTTTCTATGCATATATGTTTCATTTTGGAATACCATTGTATCTAACAATGCTGGAATTCCACTGAGAAATGTATCCAAAATAATCGTTCTATTTCTAGGAACACTGTACCTTCATTTAAAGAAAAACTAGTAAGAATTTTGGATTACTCACTTGCAGACATGCGGAAGCAATCATAAAACATCGTTACAAATGTATTGATAGACAAATTCTATCTATCTTTTGACTATCACCTCATATTCCTGCGTTCATTCGAACTGGATAATGTGAATACAATTACATACATACAATAATTGTATGAGCTTACCAAAGTATATATTTGCATCATCATACTTATTATCAAGAGGTCTTATATTATCACCTAGAAGTGATAAAATCCTATGATCAGCCTCCGTAAGTGTGGTGTTGAGGCTACCACCACCTGTTCGGTAGATTTCTTTCTGCAATAGGTATAAACCACTATTAATGTTTATCTAAATTATTGATAATAAAATTTAAAACAAAAATAGTATCAGTTGATTTTTAACATATCCACAAATTCAGTGAACTATCAATAATTATTAACAGGCTTACTTTCTCCTGCCTGGCTCTCTCTGTGAGGTCTTTCAGGTTAACCCCCTCAACTTCATCCTGCGACTTCATCCCAGAATGGAGTAATTCCTTATATTTTTCCTTCTACAAAGAAAGGTGTTCAGAATATGAATCGAGTTAAATAAGCACATATACTTACATTTTCTGAAGCCACTTCTTTCTTCGTTTTTCTTTTTATATTCTCATAAAAAGTTTTCAATTGCTGCATGCTTCTCTGTTCTATTGAAGTTGCATTGAACTTCCTTGTAATATCGAACCAAGCCTCCTTCTTGGCCTCCAAGCTGACTCGGTTCGATATTTTGCATTCTATTACATCTTTTTTTCTGAAAAAGACAAGGGAACAAGGAATGTCTAAAGGAATATTTCTGGGCGGTTATTGGATGATGGAAATGGGGTTTCGGAGAAGAATAAAAAACCATTACTTTCAGTAATACAACGATACATTCAACTCACGTTTCTATAAGTGAAAGAAACAAATTCTTATCTTCGGAAGTATAGTTCTTGCCTCTCAGAGTTTTCTTCTGGTGTTTCATGATTATTTAAATACTTAAATAAGTAGGTATTCGAAAAAAATCAACGAACTCTCAAAGTCGAATCCACATAAACAAAATTCTAACCTTATTCTTGGTTTCTTAGCGCTTGTCTGTGTTCACCGTTAAAATTTAATCGTGTGATTAACGAGAACCGATTTGCAGCCGTTTTCCTAAGTAAATGCAACGTTGTCGGACTGTTTTCCACCGTTAACTGACGGAGTCGTTAAATTGTGGGATCAAGTTTTGTGAAACCCGATTGTAGTTGATCGGATTGTTAAATTTGACGGAGTAATTTGTTAATCGTGCAATCAACTCATCTTTGTGAAACCCGCCCTTAATGTAACTTCATCAAATAAAAATGACGTTTGAATTGGAAGTTTTTGTATTCTATGCATCTATGTTCATGGTAACCAAGTAATATTTTTCGTAGCAACACTTTCCCTGCCGCCGGAGGGAAAAGTAAATATTTCTCCGCCTAGGCGGAGAAATAGAACTTTTCGATGATCCTGTCAGTCGAGAACTGACGTTGTTATCGTACGTTTGGAAATAAAATATATTTATTATTATTCTTAGTGCCACTTTCGATACGTACACACATTTTTCCTTATTATCTAAGAACATCGGCATATATTTCTCACGAGGAAACATACACAAATTCATCTCTCATCTTGAACAAGATGACAGGTAATGGTAATATAATAGAAATGAACAAAGAAACCATACACGGAGTTCTCCGCAACTCAGAATACATCAAAGCATTTGGCAACATTGGACTGCCAAAATGTATCAGATTCATTTCCCGCCTCTCCAACCAGAGTGTCACCATATTTTTGGATGAGGTCAAAACTGTCGACCAACCGGACCAACTTCATGAGAACCGAACTACCTAGGACTCTTAGGAGTATAGAATGGTCTATAAATACTCCTAGGATCTACGTATGAGGTATCGATATCAACATCCGAAAGTTAATCCTGCAATGTTATCATCAGCTTTATTCGGGTTACAATTTTAGAACAGTCCTAGGATTGTCTTCGAACTGCGCCGAACCGATGCGCACTCGTTTCGATACCTAGAACTGTTCTAGGACTGGTTCAAGTTTTTAAAAAACCTCGAGCGATCTCCAAGTAAGAAAGAGAGCGAAACCAGAGATGAAAGATATCTGTGCGATGGTCGTCCTTCATCTGTTGTCATAACATAACCTAATTTTCTTCTTCTTCTTCTCAAATACCATCCACTGGGTCGCAAACAATCCCTTTGCATCCACCAGGTCAGGCCTTGGGCTCAGCAATTATGCTATGTACCCAAAATCAGTAGGTGAGCTTTTTACGTCTTTGTGATGGCAGCTGTGGAATGATTCCTGGGATTGAGGAGTCTAGGTGGACCTATATCATTCCACATTATTAATAAATATCAGTCAACGACATTAGTCTCTAATCAAGCGCAAGCAGCAAAAGATATCAACACAAGGAGCACACACAGGATGATACACATGCTGACTGAAATTAGAAGTAAATCTTATCAACAAGATACTCAATTTGTTATCTCAAATTTTAATCTTGCAAGCACTCAAAAAGGCATACAATGCATCATACGCAGTCGGGTTACAAGAAAATATAACTTCATGAATATTGATGGGCAGATTAAAACTCATGCGGGCCAATCCATCATATAGGACTGAAGACCGTGAAGCAAACCTAGCACAGGCAAAAAATAAGTGGAAGTAATCAAATGTCTCGCCAAAATCACACAAAGGTGAATACACTATTCTCAGCCTATACAAATGGGGTGGAATTAAACAATGACCTGAACGCAATCTGCAAAAAGTAGAGATGAACCTCCTGGGCTTTTCCCAGCCCCGAAACCAGTGCTTAGAAATATAGGGGGTGTGATCATTCATCAGCGAGTATGTTTTTCCCTTAACGGCACCCAAATCTTTAAAATCACGAGACCAAAGTCCTGCCAGTTCCCTCCTAAAGGAAGGCCACAGCTCTCCTGGGCCCGCCTTCATCTTATTAGAACCCTTTTTTACTCTACCTTCATTTGCCAGCCTGTCCGCAATTTCGTTTCCCCGAATGTGAGAATGGCTGGGCACCCACATGCATGCCACCCTCAATCCACTCATCCTTGCCTCCAAAAATTTCCCCATCATCCTAACAGCAATGATATCAATATTCGAACCAAATTTCCTAGACTTAACAAATTCGAGGGCACTAAGGGAATCTGTAATGATTAGCGTTTTATAATTATTTTTAGCAATAGCCACATCAATGGCCTCACCTATGGCAAAGACCTCTGCTAAAAGAATTGTCCAATGGTCAGGCAATCTTCCTGACTTACTAACAGACAGGGAAGGGGCATACACACCATATCCCACCGATGGCTGATTAAATGATACCGAGGCATCAGTGTATACCTATACAGTCATAATCTGGGAATTTGGAATTAATCATCCCATGGAAGAGAACTTCATTTGCAAGACAGTCCTTCGGTAGGCCTGATGAGTAGATTGGGATAATGTTCGATCTCATAAGAGAAGAGAGGTCGTAGAATGGAAGCCTTCTACTCTGCCAGATGAGTTCTCTCTTCGAAGTCAGGCTCAAAAACGCTTCAATGTAAGGAGGAACTGTGCCATTAAACCATAAGCAGCTCAAGTGCTCTGCATCCACCAAGAGATTGATCAATGGGTTACCCAAAAAGCGCAGGACCCTGGACATAAACTTAAAGGCCAGCCATCTCCTTCTCAAGTACAGAGGATACTCACCACTCTCTGAAAGTAGTATATTTGTGGGGGTAGATCTCATCAACCCTAGTACCAGCCGAAGAGAGGCATACTGTACCCGATCCAACGTTGCCAGTGCAGACTTGATAACTCTACCATACGTTAATGCTGCAAAATCTAAATGGGGACGAACAATCGCCCTATATAAAAGGAGAAGAGAACCAGAATTAGCACCCCGATGAATACCTGCAATGCACTTCATAATATTAAGTGCCTTCGTGGCTTTAGCATATGCCCGCTCAATTTGAGGTTGCCATTTGAGTTTGGAATCAATGACAACACCCAGATATTTATCTGCAGGTTTCCAGGGAATGTCCAAGGAGTCAACGGAAAGGGGTTCGGGATAATCCGGAATTCTGGCCCTAGCAAGTATCATGGCCTGAAGATTTTTCTGGAGATATGTGAAGGTTTCTGTCCTCCATCCACCGAGCAAGCCTGTCCAGGGCAAGATTCATTGTTGCTCTCATCTCGTCAATATCCTTTTCTCTATTCAGGATAACTAAGTCATCTGCAGATTAGATACATATTATCTCCCTGGGCAAAAGATGGTCAGGCAACAACATCTATAAGTTGAACAAAGCAGGACTTAGCACTGAGCCCTGTGGAATACCTCTGTGAGGTCTCCGAGGACCCAGCAGATCACCCGACAATTCGCTTCCAATAAAAAGCTCCCTGTTATTAAAAAGTTCATAAATTGCCCTCGAAATACCAACCGGAATAGAACTTGCCTCCATGTCATCCCTCAGCACCCCCAACAAAACATGATCATAGGTCGACTTAATGTCCACAAACACAGCCAATACCAGATCCCTGTCCTTAAAGGCCCCATAGATGGTCGCGGTGAAAGCAGTGATTGCATCGTAAACCGAGCGTCCCCTGCGGAAACCAAAAATCATTCTATCACCCAGCCTCCTCTCAATTAAAGGTTCAATTCTTATCTTAATGAGTTTTTCAAGAATTTTGGTGATGCAAGGGGCGAGAGAGATAGGACGATAACTTGAAGATAGGTGAGGCTGCTTCCCCGGTTTCAGGAGGGGGATGATCCTGTACCCCAACATAGAGCGAGGAATAAGACCAGTCCTTATGATTTCATTCATCATATTCAATCCTGAATGATGGCGGGAGATTACTGAATAAAGGGTAGCCCAGGCCATCCAGACCCGAAGCTGAATTTTTAACCTGTGCGAGGATCAAACTAAGCTCACTAAGTGTGAATTCTACATCAACACCATCATCAACAAAGGGAGAAGTATAAGACCCCTCCCGCGAATTGCACAGGATGTTGAGAGACAATTCGTCTGTTCTAGGAGGGGCCTGTGATTTTTTGAATTTTCCTGCAAGGCCATTAATGACGTTCCAGGCCTGACGTGAGTCCGAGAAATTCAGCCCTTCACAGAAGGGGTATTTGTGGAGATGACTTAGAGGCCCTTTCCTTTATTATATTCTACTCCACTTTGAGCATGGACTTCTTTCTTCAACTTCACAGAAGGACCTGAATGATTCCCTCCTCTCGCGTCTGATCACATTCCTCGCTCTAGCCTTCATTCGATACTACAGTTCTGCATACTAGGCCTTCTGACGTACTCAGATATGGCCCGCCTTCTTTGTTTGATCGCCTCAGCAATTTCCTCATCCCACCAGTGCACTCTATATTTACAATCAGGGTTTTTACTTATGAGTGGGATGGCACCCACCGCACTCTGATCCATTACCTTGATAAGATCCTCTGTAGATCTTATTTCCTCTCTCTCCGGATTCAGCAGTAGGTTGGTCTGGTACCTAGTCCAATCACCCAAGTAACACGACAAGCGTCGAATTAGCACTGAAAGCGATTTCTATGCTATCTATAATGCGATTTGGCATTTAATGTTAGCACAAATGACGTATTAATAACGTTGTGTGGACGTTTTCCATGCCAAAAAGTAGCACATATTCTGGCATGTATTTAGATTTAGTGGTCAACTTTTAGCTGCAAAATCTAAAAAAATGCTGAGGCTGTTTAGATTGCAATTCCAACTTTTGGCCTGTGATTCGATTTGGCGGCCATATCGCTTTGGCTTTATTTTGGCGTTTACTCGATTTCTTAACCTCAAATTTTTCCCGTAAGTTCCGTTTCCGTCTGTCTGTCAATCCATAGAAAAACAATATTTGTGTCAAACATTGTCAACTAGACATTATGAGATCTGGCATAAACAATGCTGTAGGAGTAAATGTGTATGCATGATGCATGTGCCAGGTATTGCCAGAAGTATTCGGCAAGGCAAATTTTAGGTGAATATATTGATAAAAATCCCAAAAAAATGAGGGGCCATCAAACAAATCAAATATAGACTTCAATTATTCATGAAAAATCAGCACTCTTATTGCGTAGTTGCCACGTTCACAAAAATTCGGATTTATATCTGAAAGTTGTTACAAGGATTTACTAATATTTTTTTGTTAGCATAATATACAGAACTCTGAAAAATATCAAAAGCTTTTGCCAAAAATATTATGTATACACAGGGGCCCGCGGTACCTCGGAGGCCCTAGTCCAGACCCATAGCAACCCCATAGGTTTTCTCCGCCTGGATGCGCCAGTGATCCGGACCAATTTTGTCGTTAGGCATTCGGATAATGGAATATCCGGATGATACTACATCGAAATATGTCAAGCAATCATTGCAACTTGCAACACCGCATATTTCTGTGTGTTAGATATCCTCCATATTTATTTTTGGCATGGTTATTATCCAAAAGAATGCTTAGTGGCAATTGTTGCCATATGGCATTCAAAAATGCTATTTGCGAGCTGACAAGATAAGAAGAAACATTTTGAACATTCAGGAGACAACTGCCGGGAAATGGGCACTTTTGAACTTAAAATGTTACTCTCATTCACTGTTTTCAAGCGTTCTCGAATTTGTTCAAAATATCGGCCACTGCGCTTGAATGAGCGAAATTTTTTTATTCTATCAAAATATTCATCTGGTTTTTGTCCATTATCACTGAATGTATGAATGTAAAAGAGCAGTTGAATCAAATCAGAATCAAAACAGTTTTTTATTTTTAGGTTATTTGAGAGACATGTCTCCATTTGGAGAATGGTGTAGCCATAAAGTCCAAACAAATGCTCCTTAAAATTCCATAGAGCAATAGAATTCTTCTAGCCTTCATTCAAGCAACAAAGGCGCAGTTATTTATTCAAGTAATGCCATCCCATACAGCACACGACATCCATTGGACGTCCATTTTACGACCATATTAAGTCCAAACGTCCATGGACGTTGAATGGATGTCCATTGTACTTACAATTGTTGACGTCCATTGGTTGTTACGAACGTACGTCCATTGTACATACAAATAATGTCCAAAAATATTTATGAATTCTCTGTTTAAATCTCATATTTTTTCTCTGTTCCAAATGAAAATCAATAGTATTTCCAAACACAATCTTGAAACGAAATTTGATGAATGGTGCATTTTGTTCGTCCAGTTAATGTACATTTCTGGACGTCCATTGTACATCCAACAGTGAACATTCATTGTACGTCCAATGCAGATACATTATTAATGGTGCATATTTTGTTGGTCCAGTTAATGTACATTTCTGGACTTCCATTGCACATCCAAAAGTGAACATTCATTGTACGTCCAATTCAGATACATTATTAATGTTACATGATATGATATGATATGATATGATATTTTGTTGGTCCAGTTAATGTACATTTCTTGACGTCCATTGTACATCCAACAGTGAGCATTCATTGTACGTCCAATTCAGATACATTATAGACAATTCGCAGATGAGCGCCATATTGGCCATGTTTCAGACCAAGACGAAAGTTAATTCCAGAAGAAATTATTCCAAAAAGAAAATAATTCAGTAAAACTAAGATAAATCAGATCTCAGTTTTACTGATTAATTTCCTTTTGGAATAATTCCTTCTAGAATAAACTTTCGTTGGATAATTATTATTTTCGGACATGCCGATAAGTATGAACGATTCTCACGCTCCCGGCTTGCATGTTTCATATGTGAAAACTCACATTCTTGCTTGCTGAGGAGAAATATAGTGACTATATCACCATATAGTCACTGTAAGGAGAAAATGTGAGATATGCCATCTATCTTCGTCCGCGTAACTTCGAGAGCGAATTGTTTGTCTAATTCTTAACTAGATGTCGCCATGTGGTAGTCTTTACCCAAAACGACCTTCCCTTTTCTTTTAAGAGGACCTTCGTTCCGCTACGATGATATAATTAACTCCGGAGATCCGTACAAGATCTTGAAGTGATGAGGATGGAACCTTCGCTAGGTGCCTGGAATCTGGATGATGAAGTGTGGCAAGCTGACACGATTGAGTCAGATCCCATTGTTATGTTATACTGTTATAGGTATATCTAGTAACGCCGTATCTGAATCTGATGAATTTCAGTGTTACTCATTAAATTTCATGGATTTGAATCACGTTGAAGATTTGTTTATATTATTAATAATAATGCATTCCTTATCTTGTGGTGGATGATATTAACAGTTTTTGAAAGTGAAGCATAGACCGATATTTACAGGTTACGCACAATAAACATCCATTGGACTTGAATTGTACGTCCATTGGATAAATAATGTACCAATTCTGGACATCCAATGGATGTCTCGAACATCCATAATAAACGTCCATTGATCATCCAATGTACGTACATGTGCATCCAATGTACGTACAATGGATGTCCAAGATAGGCACAATGTACATCCATTGGACGTTATCTGGGCTTGAATTGTACGTCCAAAGTGGTGTCCTGGACGTCCCATGAACGTCCATTGGATGAACGTCCATTGGATGAACTATGTACCAATTCTGGACATCCGATGGATGTCTCGAACATCCATAATAAACATCCATTGTTCGTCCATTGTACGTACATGTGCTGTGTGGGATATGGCTTTGGAATTACTTTGGCATTTTGTTTAACATTGAATGCTATTCTAATGCTCCGAATAATTCCTCATGGCTTTGGAAATACTTCAGCATTTATTCAAGCTTTAGATGCTATTTTATTGCTTCGGAAAATTCTATGAAGCTTTGGAATTGCTTTGGCATTTTTTTTAGCATTGCAAGCCACTTTATTGCTTCAAAGAATTCCATATTGCTTTCAACCCAATTTGGCATTAGTTTTAGCCGTGATTTCCATCTCAGTGCACTAGAAAACACCCATTTGGCTTTGACATGCTTTTGGCATAGAATTTGGTTTTTAAGGCGAATTGATGACATGAATTTGGCATTCAATGCCAAATAAATATGACGGTGTTACTTGGGCAGCTTTCTTCAGGTTGAACTTTTGTGAAGGCAACTTAACAGGTTTGGGAAAATTCAGCGCCTCCTCATTAATTTTTACAATAATAGGAAAGTGATCACTAAAACCTGTATTCTGATACACCGACTAGGAGCATTTCCTAGCTATATCTGGAGTAACAATTGACATATCAGGGGCACTGCGATTTTGGTCTGGGTTGGTCGGTCTGGTCGGTGATGCATCATTCAACAATACCAGATCATGATCAAGGAGGAAGCTATGGAATGAAAGGCCTCTCTGATTTGATACTCCTGAACCCCATGAGGTGTGTTGGGTATTAAAGTCACCTAGCCAAAGAGCAGCGCCGCCCGACATGTAATCCCGGAAGCCTTCCCACACTTTATCATCCACCCTTATGTCCGGTGGAAAGTAACTCAGTATTATCGAGACCCTGCCATCCATGGAGACACCCATGGTTTGGCAACGATCAGGCAGCAGAGAAGAATTAATGGTCATGGCTACTGCCCGAATATGATTCTTGATGGCTATGGCGATTCCACCATAACCATCAGACCTCTCTTCTCGTATAATTTTAATTTAACCAGATAATGTGAACTTATGATCAAATCTCAAAAATGTTTCAGAAAGAGCAATAACATCAGGATCTATATCCTTTATAAAAATTTGTAAGTTATTGTAGTTAGATCTGATAGATCTAATATTCCACTGAAGAATGGAAAAATCCTTAAAACTATTTGCTTCCTTCATAGTATAAAATTAAATTGACAAGAATAGAATCTAGGAATCATCAGGGGAGGGAGGACCTTTCTCCTCAGCCACCGATTCCAAACCCTTCCTGGCTAAGAATGATATTTTAGTAATAATGTTTTTTGTTTGATTTGATGATAATGACTGATTTGCGCTGTGGTGAATTTGAGCCGAAGTGACTAACCTCTTTGGAGGGAAAAGTCATCCGGTGAAATAGGTGAGAGCTGTGAAAATGTTTGGGATGACGATTGAGAGTTTGAAGAGTAGGACGGCTTGTATGTCAAAAGGCAATTTTTATGGGCTTTCACATCATAACCAGGAGAAGGCTGAACCTTCCTTTTATGGTTGATTACATTCGTATTTTTTTTTGGTATGCACCTTTGGGTGGTGCATTGTTATTTTTCAGCACTGTTGAAAAGGTTTGTCGACTGGCAATACCAGAGGATGTTATAGGTATCTGGGACATACTTTGTGAACTATTAATCAAATTTGGGAAATCTGAGGCAGCTGGTGACGGAGCTGTGCTTGTACCCTTATCAGCTTCGAAAAATGAAATATTGTAAAATGCCATACACTCTTTAATTTTTTATTTGCCGTAAATACTCCTTGCAATTTCTATCATTGGCACAGTGAGGTTCCAGGCAATAGACACAATTAACTGCGCCATCACATGCAGACCCATCATTATGAGAATTTCCACATTCGTAATATCTAAAATATTATATACATACTTTTTCGATTATTGAATTACAGTGTTGGGATTCGAACGCGGGTTATAGGTTGCAATTTCGAAATTCCAGTCACTCTAACCACTAGTCTACCGGAGCAGGTAATTATCATACTATTCAAGTTATATATGAAGTATTATTTCCTGGTAGAGGTCACCTTGACCCGATCAGATGCGCAGTTGATATGCGCAGTAGGTTAAGTTCGGTCAGGTTAGGTTAGGTTGGGTTAGTGTTAGTGTTAGATCTTATAATTGGTGCCCAGACATCCTTTATTTCCACAGAGGGTGTACTGATTGGGTTGGGAGTTATGGCCATGAAGGCTGCTTCTTTCAATTTCCTCCTTCTCCATCCTTCTTCCTTTGATATTATGGAAGCTTCATCCCATCTGATGTTGTGGTCCTCGTTCCAAGCATGTTGGGCTAGCTTAGATTTTTCGGTTTCTCCCAGTCGAGCTAGTTTTTGGTGCTCTTTGATTCTAACCTCAAGGGGGCGTTTAGTCTCTCCAATGTAGGACCTGCCGCATTCACACGGAATTTCGTATACGCAATTTTTGGTTGTTTGATTTTTGTTATCAGGTTTAACCTTCGTGAGCTTACTCCTGACCGTATTTCTGGTCTTGAATGCTGTTCTCACATTGTATCTGTTGCCAATCCTTCTTATCTTCTCGGATAGCCCCTTCACATATGGTATGACAGAGGTGATCGTGTCGGTAGCATCATTGTCTGTTTGTTGAGACTCTGTTCTTGTTTCTCCTGGTACTCTGGCAACCTCGAGGATCCTCCTAGGGTAGCCATTTTTCTTGAGGGTTTCTGTGATGTTGTTGAATTCCTCATTACGATCTTCTGGATTAGAGCATATCCTGGTTGCTCGGTCGTATAGGCATCTGGCTACTCCCAATTTGGTGCTGAGGTTATGGTTAGACTCGTAGTGGAGATATTGGCCTGTGTTCGTTGGCTTCCTGTAGACTGTGGTCCTGGGATTTCCATTCTGCTTATGAATCAGTACATCGAGGAATGGTAGTTGGTTATTTTCCTCGATTTCCATCGTGAACTTGATTGATTCCTCTACGCTGTTCAGGTGTTCTAGGAATTTGTCTAGGTTTTCTCTCCCATGTTGCCATATGACAAATGTGTCGTCTACATATCTGAGCCATAGTTTCGGTTTGAACACATATTGTTCCAATGCTCTCTTCTCGAAATCTTCCATGTATGCATCAGCCAGAGGTGGAGAAAATGGAGAACCCATCGCCATACCGAATTCTTGTTGGTAGAAGTTGTTGTCTACTTGGAAGTGAGTGGAGTTGATACATGTTCCGAGCATTTCCATTATTGCGTTTATACTCAGAGTGGTTCTCTCAGCCAATTCAGTGTCCTCCTCGAGTTTTTTCCTCACAATTTCGAGGGTTTGGTTGGTAGGAACATTAGTGAACAGACTCTTGATGTCGAAACTGACCATGATGTCCGTATCGGATATATGCTGTTGGCGCATGGTCTCTATGAAGTGATCTGTGTTTTTGACCATTGATGTTGTGTGTCCTCTGAGTGGAGACACTATCTTCAGGAGGTATTTGGCCAATTACGTGAACTGACGATTGGTCTTAACGGGATATTGTCTTTGTGTATTTTTGGAAGACCATACAGATGTGGAGGTTTGCTGAAGTGTGGTGTCAGTTTTGTTCTTGTGAGGCTGTCAGGGAACTGATCTTTGTACTTATGCAGGACTTTGTAGACCTTGTTCTCTACTGAGGTAGTAGGGTCTTTCTTCAATTTCTTGTATTCTCCTGCTTCTAGAACCTCTTGGATTTTATCATTATATGTCTCCACATCCAGAATAACCGTCGCATTCCCTTTGTCTACTGGGAGTACCTTTATGGAATGATCTGTTTGGAGTTCTTTCAAAGCTCTCTGTTCCGCTCTGTTGATGTTGTATTCAGGTCTCTTTGTTGTGGAATCCAGTATTGTTCTTATTTTCCAACGATATTCCTCTGCTTTTTCAGGTTCCCTCATCCTTAGCGCTGTTTCCTCTGCTGCCAACAATATCTCCATCTTAGGAATGGTCTTTGGTGCTACAGAGAATTTCATACCCTTGTTGAGGAGGAAGGTTTGGTCCTCACAAAGAGTCTTGCTCGAGAGATTAATCACAGTTTTGGTGTGATTATTTGGTGTATATGTCTGCGAGTTTCTCATTAGTTTTTCCATTTTCTTCCTCTGTATTGATTTTTGTTGTTCGTTGGTTCTCTCGTAGCTCCTTCTGACAGCTTCTATGATGGATTCATAGTCCGTTGCACTAGTTATTTCCTGTATTTTGTTCCTGATGTTCGTGCATTGTTGTGTCAATGTGGCTTTGTTGAACCGATGTTGGTTGAGTCTTTTCCTTATCAGTGCTAGGCTCGCCCTATTGGAAATCCTGTCAGCCCTCCTGCCGCTTATTGGGAGTTTGACTCTGAGGCCTTTGGGAATCAGGTTACGATCTCTGGCAAGGTGTAGAAACGTCAGATGGTTCGTTTCTTTGGCAAGTTTGATCGAGGTTCTCTCATAGTTTCTGACCTCTTGATACCGAATTTCTAATTGTGATCGAGATATTCTTGATAATGGGATATTTGTTGAAACATTATTTGGGCTGTTTCCATTATCTATGCGGTTTGTTGTTTCCGACGTTTCGGCAAGCATTCGCCTGCCGTCTTCAGGGTGTGGGTGGACTTGTACGCACCATACTTTTTCGATTATTGAATTACAGTGTTGGGATTCGAACGCGGGTTATAAGGTTGCAATTTCGAAATTCCAGTCACTCTAACCACTAGTCTACCGGAGCAGGTAATTATTATACTATTCAAGTTATATATGAAGTATTATTTCTTGGTAGAGGTCACCTTGACCCGATCAGATGCGCAGTTGATATGCGCAGTAGGTTAAGTACGGTCAGGTTAGGTAAGGTTAGGTTAGGTTGGGTTAGTGTTAATTGCCACCCTGAGCCGAGTTCATCCTTCTCAATTCAGATCTTATAATTGGTGCCCAGACATCCTTTATTTCCACAGAGGGTGTACTGATTGGGTTGGGAGTTATGGCCATGAAGGCTGCTTCTTTCAATTTCCTCCTTCTCCATCCTTCTTCCTTTGATATTATGGAAGCTTCATCCCATCTGATGTTGTGGTCCTCGTTCCAAGCATGTTGGGCTAGCTTAGATTTTTCGGTTTCTCCCAGTCGAGCTAGTTTTTGGTGCTCTTTGATTCTAACCTCAAGGGGGCGTTTAGTCTCTCCAATGTAGGACCTGCCGCATTCACACGGAATTTCGTATACGCAATTTTTGGTTGTTTGATTTTTGTTATCAGGTTTCACCTTCGTGAGCTTACTCCTGACCGTATTTCTGGTCTTGAATGCTGTTCTCGCATTGTATCTGTTGCCAATCCTTCTTATCTTCTCGGATAGCCCACACCCTGAAGTCGGCAGGCGAATGCTTGCCGAAACGTCGGAAACAACAAACCGCATAGATAATGGAAACAGCCCAAATAATGTTTCAACAAATATCCCATTATCAAGAATATCTCGATCACAATGTATTTTCTTATATCCAGATCAATGTTCTCAACAAAATAATAAGCTCTATCTGGACAATCAAAGTAAACACCCACTCTTTTAAGTCCTTTACGACAAATTTTTGTGATTTTAAAATCAAAATAGTTAGGACTTGCGTGAAGCATCTTACCCAAACTGATAGGATTGAGATTACCAATATTCTTTTCCTTTGATTCTACCAAGACTAGGAATGGAGCCTTAACAGTTAACTTATACTTGTTGCATCTGAGTTTTTCATCTAGAATAGAATCGAATTTCTTTTGTATAAGGTCCAGGAACGAGTTAAACTCCTCCATAAGCTGACAATTACCACCATGTGTTGGATTATTTCTGATTGATTTGTCATCTTCCTTAAGAGTCTTTCGCCTTCAAAATAAGAAACGTTTACCGCCAGATGGCAGTGCGAGTTCCCCGATCCTAACTCCGCCCGTTTTATAGCTTGATAATAATAATACTTACCTGAATGTTTGCTTTTTACGATAAAGATATTGTTTTGACAAATTTATTTACCGATCACAGACTTCCCATATAATTGGGCAAAAAAGTTCATTAGAATAAAGCGATGATATGTCATCAATATTGTCTATGTTATGATTTATGGTCATTTTCAACATACAGAAGCATAAATGTTAGAGCAAGATCCCAGGGCCGCCAGACGTCACGTATTTTCTGACGAACGAAATGTGGACGATTGAATAGTGTTAGTATGTACTACGATCGCATGCCTACCCACTATCTTGCTCAGACGGCCAATTTGCAGATATCAGGTCATCAAGTTGCATAAAAACATTGCTAACCTCACTTATTTTCTCATGGCTGATTTTCACATATATTTTAGACAATTGCGGTTAAAATAAGTTGTCGATAATGCCAGACACTTCCCGTCGGCCATATTGCTTAACAGACGCCTCATAGGTCTCAAAAAAGTTATTCAACTTCACGTAAATTCTGATGCTCCATTTTGATATATGTTCTCCAACCCACTATTTTAAAATTTCTTACAAGAAGACAGACCGATCCAAACCAACCCAAACTCAATTTTAATGCCTCTATGGCTTAGAGCACGAGGGTATTATCCGCACGCATGAGGATGAGTGAGAGATGTATTAGCTCATATTGACTTCCCTGTCTGTCGTTTCAGTTTACTCGTATCAATCAATAATTAATATTATTTGTAAAAAAATCAGCTTAAACTAATAAATTAAAAAATCAGGTAAATTATTGAAGATCGTCGTGTGAAGAAGTGCATATCTGACCGCAATAATTCTAGAATTTTGTCCTGCAAGCTGTTTCAATAAACTCGAGTAACTATTTTTATTTCAATAAAATGTTGAAAAATCGAACAAATCTATAAATAATAGAATTGAACCTACAAATAACAAAACAAACGAAAATTATTCCGTGAACATTATTAAGTAGAGGCTTTTAATCTTCATTATCATCGTGTCGTTGACATTAGACAATTTATCATCCAGCCAATCTTGATATTGAATATCTGAATCGTCATTGACATTTTCTTCCGTTGCGCTGTAAGAAACAAGTCAAACAAGTAAGCTCTGAAAACATTAACTAAAAACAATTACCTGATTGTTCTTCCAGCGACTGACTTACAGAACACGGTAATTGATCTCCATCGAACCAATGATAATTATTTTTAAGTACCATCTTTTTATATGCAGCCATTCTTTTCGGGACTGAAAATATTTATCATTTTCATACTTGCATTTCAATTCAGTTAGCACGTCGGAACTGTTGACAAAGGTCATTTTTGCATGGTGGTAAGTCGCTAGCATCGAGGTTTTTCGAATTCTTCTGATTGAATTCTTCATTGATATCAGATACCATATACGTATCAATGAACAGTTCAAGTCTATCAGCATCTACATCAATTATTCCAGGAACGTTGTAAATATCACAGATGAATTTTTGTATTACATTGAATACATTTTCTTCTTCAACTGCATAACCAACAAAATCCAGCATACCGGAACGGTGAAATGCTTGTTGGTACTCTTCATTTTTCTTCAAAATATTGGAAGGTTTTTATTTACCCTTTTTGAAAAATGCTGGAGTAAAATTACATCCTGTGACGTCTGGTAAACAACGACTGTCCTAATTGTTCGTAGATATTATTTAAATCAACGTATCTCTTACCAGTGCCGGTCAAAATCCAAACATGGGAATCATCATTTTTCAAATGCTGCATATTTCCCAGCATTATCTCTGCTATATCAGTATCTGAACATCGTATCACAAAATTAGCCTGGGCATCGATGTTGCTAACAAGGTATCTTTGTATCAGCTACCTTATGTTCGGAACACGATGAATCTGCATGGATTTTAGTCATAACTTTATCTTTGACCACGGCGAAAGAACGACATTGTCGAAAATTAATGAAAATTTTTTTTTTGCCGATGAATGGAATCATTTCGTTAGTACTTTATTGAAACAGGTGGCAAGTCAAAATTCTACAATTATTGCGGTTAGATAAGCAATAATTATAATATTATTGATTGATATGAGTAAACTGAAAAGAAAGACAGGGAAGTCAATCTGAGCTAATACATCTCTCGCTCATACTCATGCGTGCGGATAATACCCTCGCGCTCTAAGCCATAGAGGCATTAAAACTGAGTTTGGGGGATGATTGGCTCCTTGGATCGGTCTGTCTTCTTGTGAGAAATTTTAAAATAGTGGTTCGGAGAACATATATTAAAATGGAGCATCAGAATTTAAAAGTTAAATAGTTAGTTAGTTAGTTAAATAATTTTTTTGAGACCTTTGAGGCGTCTGTTAAGCAATATGGCCGACGGGAAGTGTCTGGCATTATCGACAACTTATTTCAACCGCAATTGTCTAAAATATATGTGAAAATCAGCCATCAGAAAATAAGTGAGGTTAGCAATGTTTTCATGCAACTTGATGACCTGATATCTGCAAATTGGCCGTCTGAGCAAGATAGTGGGTAGGCATGCGATCGTAGTACATACTAACACTATTCAATCGTCCACATTTCGTTCGTCAGAAAATACGTGACGTCTGGCGGCCCTGGGATCTTGGACTATGTATCAATAGCAATGACAACCACATAATATTCTTTGCAACTGTAACGCCACAGAACAAGATATCTGACATGTTGCTGAATGAACGATCTCAGCGTAATTAATCTATCGGGCGTCACACGAAACTCTAACCTCCGCCGTTATTGGCAGTTCAAAATGATCTGTCGAGCGTATGAAGCCTTCCCTCCAGTTATTCTATGCTCCTAGGTAATAGTGTTCAAATTATAATTGTTAACAACTCCTTATGAGGATAATGGAAGCTTATCAAATATTCGAAAAAAATATAATAAAAAGCTAAGCCACTGTAGAGTATCTATAGAGCATACTATAGGAATCCTCAAACAGAGATTTCGTCAACTATACCACCTAAAGGGTAGACAAATTGAATTTATTTGCCATTTTATAAGAGCCAGCTGTGTTTTGCATAATATGTGCTTGGATGATACAGTTTTAAATGATCTACAACATAATGAAAATGAAGAGAATATTGGAAACGAAGCCAGTTTCAATGAAATTTATGAGGAGGATGAAAGGAACGAGGTTGGATTAAATTATAGGAATTATCTAGCTGCACTGATGGATCTCTAAACGAATTAAATAGCTTTTGTAAATACCTATGTGCTTCTATTGTAAAATTTTTAAGCAGAATGTGAATTTTTTCTGTAGGGGCCAGCGCTAGATTAAAATACTTTATCTTCTCCCATAGAATAATATATCCATTATTCAACTGATTTTGATCTGTAATAGTCTCTTTAAACCAATAGTGTGAGGTAATAATAACTCACGCCTATAACTCACTCTAATACAAATAGGAAAAAGTGTAGCTTACGAAATGAATAAAAAGTCGGGTCAATGGGGAACTCTATTTCAGACATCAAGGTAACGTTCTCGCCATCCATTTCTACATTTTCTTAGGTCTGAATATCCAAAAATTGCATTTGGAAAACGTGAATTCTTGACGTTTTCCACGGGATTCGATATCGATTCGATTTTGACCACATAAATCGCTTTTTACAACTGTTGTCAATTTTGAAAATGCAGATTAATTCGAATTTTACTGACGAAGTCGAAGATGAAGCATAGTGTTCAATTCGCGGTAATGGTCATAACACACTTGATGAATTACACCCCTAGCCTGACGGCTCGGGCTGCAATATTCATCATCGTGTGTTATGACTTACATTACCGCTCATTGAACAATATACTATTATTTTGAAATTTGTTTTTTATTCCACCAACTCCTGTAGTACAGGACTCAATACTCAGATAGAGCATAAGAATTAGTGTAAGTAAAAGAGGTACATGAAATAACATGGTCATAATTATACGAAATTTAAAAAAAAATCCTCGAAATGTAGATCAGTCATCCTAACACTAATCAAATTTGGAGGTATATCATAATTTATATTGATACATTCCAGCCGGGTTTCATAAACGTTGATCGGGTGATCAAATGCTTGATCGAGCGATTCTGTTATAAAAAATCGGTAAATTTGAAATTCTATTGGTCGATTTGAGAAAAACGTCAAGGTATTCTGTGAATCACTCAATCAACGATCTTTATGTTAAAACAAAGTCCTTTCATACTTAGTCGGTCTTTCAAAAGACATCAGTTTATTCTTAATTAGATTAGATATATAAATAAGACCCTCTCCTTATCTTAACAGCTTTAATTTTTCTTCAAGAAATCGACATATTGTTTAAATGTGCTGACCAGATTAAAATGCTTCATTTTAAATTTGATTTTTACTGCACAAATTCCTGTATACAAAACTTGATACTAGAGTATGAGACTTAGTATAATAATAATAATTTTTATTAGCCAGGCAACATTTTACAAGATTGTGACATTGATATTTTCAAAATATATTCAAACTTTACACCTATGCTAATATGCAGAGACTACACAATTGGCTTTGAGGCCTATGTGTGCACATCTCCTTCATTAAATAAACATTTTACTTCTAGGTTATGAAGGGCAAAATAAAATATAAAAATAAAAAAATATCAACAAACTTAAACAAAATTATATATTCTTTGGCAATCTTTATGGCAAAAAATGAAATAATAAAAGAAACACACTATAAATGACCAATGTATCTCCCCCGCATGATCCATTCCCTTATCTGATCTTTGACTTTTCTGTATGTTCTCCTCAATTGAACAGGCAAAGCATTAAATAGACCAGGACCAACAAAGCAAATATGTCTCTGTGTGAGTGAGAACTTTCTATATGTTTTTGATAGATCAATTACTGACTCAACCAAAACCAAATAAACCCTCTTCAGTGTTTCCCATCTCAAAACGTGTCTTAACTCTCGAAATTTATATATGTGTTTTCTGCACTTGTTTATTACATAACTGATGTGCGCCTTCCATGTCAGGGTTTCGTCAATAAATAAACCCAAGTATTTTAGTGAATCCTTTCTAGCAATGGTCCGTGTACATTTGCAATTTGTCACATCACAATCGCCATCATGAGATATTTTCTAAGGGGAGACAAAAGGGCAAATCCTTCGCTGTAGCTTTAAGGGGTATTTTACACTAATGGGGGTTTTATACTTATACTTTTGGCCTGGCGATGTGATCATCTATGGTTGGTAGAACTCTATGTTATGTCGTAATAATTCAGTTTCGTGATATTTCAAGTCCGTGAAATAATGGATGGGAAATAATGAGGTAAATACATAAATAAAACACTTGATTGGACACAAAAGGCAACAGGCTTTTATTGGTCCAGGTGGCAGGAGTTTTCGAGCCACTTAAGAGGGAAAACCAAAAGAAAGAACCAAAAAGTCCTTCTAAAAGCAAAAACCCTCAGCTTTACAGTTGAATAGAATTATATGTAGCAAGTATCAGAATACATTGGTTGAATATTATAAAGAACATAGAAGACATGAGCATAGATAGAATAAGATGGTGCTATACTTCAGTAAATCTGAATGAATATCATTGGATGATAGGCGTTACCGTTTGAAACAATAATACAGATGGAAATAAAATAGCCTTTCAAATCACAGGTTGCTGAAAGAGAGGGTGAGATTAAAAATGAGAACATATATGGTACCTGTAACCCTGTGATCATTATAAAGCCACTCTTTTTGATGGATATTTCATTGATGGACATGCTGATCAGTTGATCAAAATTATTTAAAAAAATTATTTCAGAATAAGGATACTTCATGAAACAACTAAACTCTTAGATGAGTCAAAAAAAATAGTTCAAGATCTATGAATACAAAATTTATATTGTTTAGGAAATTAGGAATGGATAATTTTGAGATTTCAATGTATTGTGCTATTGTGGAAACTGATTGTGATTGACTATAATTATTGTTTCAATAAAACACCTATCGATTATTAATTTGATATTTTATTGGGTAATTCATCTTCGTGAATTTTATTAAGTAAATTCAGGTGAGCTCATTTTTTTCTTCAACCGGTTCATCTTCAAGGCTAATATACATGTCAAATTGGAACCAAATTTCAGCTAATTGTGGTTAAGGTGGGCGTTCAATGGAGTGTGTTTTTATTTCAAGTTGATTTCGAAAACGGTTTCACTTTGAGAACTGAAATTTTGTGGGTGAACTCAGAAAGGATTAGGGTTTTTGTTGAAATAATTTTAACCGATTTCATTCCGACAGTCAATTTTTTTTCTTTCAAAAATAGAAGAAAACGAGCCAACTCATGCTTCTGTTTTATTTCAACAGAAAGACCCATGAAAATAGTTCAACTTCCGATTAAAAGGAAATCTACTGATAATTTCGTTCAGAAGATTAACTTGAAATACGGAATTGGCAGAGAATGGCCAAATTCAAATTTTGGCGGGAAAAGGTTCCTGCTTTACCCACAAATTCGCTTATTCCATAGTTCGGCGATTTTCGGATAGAGAGCGCCATTGTACATTTCATTCATGATTAGAGAGATATTCATAGAACTTGATAGCGATAGTGCATGTTCTATGGAGATACCCATAAAATGGACGGTGGCGCCTCTATCGGCTGAGCTTTCCAACTCGCTTTAAACGCCGACCTTAATAGTTCCAAAGACATCGAGCTCCGAAGCAATCATTTTGAAATGTGAATAACTACGGAACCACGCGAAAAAATTGGCCCATAATCGGACAATGTGGGTATATTTAGTTCTTTCCGTCGAAATAAGTGGAATTCTGATTTCATCAATGAAGAGTTATTTACCTAACGTGCGCATATCAAATTGAAACCTAATTTCTGCTAATTGTGGTTAATAGTTCCAAAGATATTGAGCTCCGAAGCAATCATTTTCAAATGTGAATAACTACGGAACCCCCTAAACAACACGGAAGATCCACGCCACTGGCGGCAAATGAATTCGCGCGAATCTAGTTTCTGCATTGTTGCCAGCACAATAACAGTGGAACAAGGACAGCTACATCTGTCCTTGTTCCACTCATGGGAAATTGGTCGGGATGTTGGCTTCAAAAGTTCCTGAATTTATGAATGACATGCCAGATCTCCTCTTTCCTTTGTCTAAGGGTGATTCAGTCATGAAATAAACTGTGAACCTCACGAAAATACCCAAAAACCAACTTTTTTTTTCATCACCCTCTGTTTCAGGATTAACTCCGTTGAGGTGGGAGTTTTCTTTCACTACTGTTCTTGATATAAGAACGTCAGATTTTTTTATGTAATCAAAAATTATCAATTTGTAATTCTGATTGAAATCAACTGAAAAACCATATTATATAAAGAAAAATGGTCATGGGAAGGGAATAAAAACTCTTATAGATATTTTTATATCAAGTACAGTGGTGAAAAAAAACTCCCACCTCAACGGAGTGGATCCATGGGCGCCCGCAGAAACCCGTAAATAATTTTCTCAGGGGGGGGGCAAAATAGAGATTAGAAGGTAATATTGAGGTGTCGTGCTGAAAAACGTTAGGGCCATCAAAACCTCAGGGGGGGCCATGGACCCCCCTGCGGGCGCCCATGAGTGGATCTTGAAATAGAGGTTCACAGTTTTCATGACTGAATCACCCTGTTTTCTTTGAAGTGCATGAAAAAAATCTGGTCATATAGGAAGTGGATAAAAACTCTAAGCCGTATTGACGTTCTTATATCAAGAACAGTGGTGAAAGAAAACTCCCACTTCAACGGAGTTAATCCTGAAATAGAGGGTGATGAAAAAAAAGTTTTTGGGTATTTTCGTGAGGTTCACAGATTATTTCATAACTGAATCACCCTGTATTCTTTGAAGTCCATAATGATATGTTCTGAAAAAATCAAACAAACACCTTAAATCAACCCAAAAATACAGGGTGCCCACTCAACCTTCATTGTGAATAGTTCTATAATAATGCATCACCCAGTATGAATTCAACCAAAATATTAGAACATTTGACGGAACGCCATTTGCCATAAGGAAAGTGCAGGGTCCTTTGATGCCTGTCAAAGTACTTCCCCTATAGAGCTACACAAGTATCCCTTAAAAACTCATGAAACGATAGCATAATATACTAAAATAACAGTGTTGTGTTCTTTAAGTATTTATCAACGCCGGCGTATACATTAAGCAGACAGCACACGGCTCTGAAGCGAAATATAACAACTGCTCCACAAGAGTTAGGGATATCGTATTCAATCAGTTTTAAAAGTATGTAATCTTCGAGAAAATCGCTTTAATAGCTATTTATGTAACAAGTACATACATTAGGTCTTTATGCACGAGTCGAAAAGTTTATGGCAGAGCGAGCAAAGTGAGCGAGGCCCATAATTTGGGCAAGTCCATAGGCCTAATTATGTACGAGTTGCATACAAAGCTTTATGTTTGACTGCAATGCAGAAATTTATTTTCTGAAATGGCAAATTATATATTCATCGCTTTATTTCAAGAAAACATTAAGTGTACTTTGGCTTTTCTTACCTTAGTAACCATTAGCGACCTTAGCAACCTCACTGAACAAAGTTGTTTACTTCATTAATTCTGTGACAAACGTCATAATAATCTCAAGAATGGATAGTTTGGGAGAGGAAAGCGTAAACAATTCAGCCGCAAGTGCCAAAGACTCTCTCTTACCCACTAAAAGTGCTCATGAAAATTTGTAAGCGGCCTACAATAAGTGGTGTGAAACGAAGAAAATTGCAAAATCGAGATAAGACTGTGGCAGTTGAGTCCAATAAAGTGGTGTCCAATAAGGTAGTCAATTATGGACGCTAAACGAATTCACGAATCAGGTGTTTACGAAGCAGTCGAACATAAAATCATTTAAAACTTTATAATGCTTCATGAATGTTCTTATTTTAAAATGAAGTCAGTTTATCAACGGCTTCGATTTGAAACGGGTTTCCTGAAAATGCCAAGACGTAAATTAACAAGCGCTGAGGCTAATAGGGCTATCGGAATGCTACAGGGTGGCCTAACTTAGGTTGTTGTAGCGGAAAGGCTCCAAGTCAGCCAAAGTGTGATATCCCGACTTTGGAAACAGGTTCCGTGTTGGTGGGCGACGAAAAACAACAACTGCTCAGGATCCTTTCATCGCCGTTTCGGCGAGAAGAAACCCTACATCTACGTGTAGAATGCTATGGAATACTTTTCAAAATGCAGATGGGGTCCAAGTTTCCATCGAAACCATCAGACAACGTTTGAGAGAGGTGAATCTAGGTTCTAGACGTCCATTGAGAGAAGTTCCATTAACACGTGACCATAAGCGTCAAAGACTGGAATAGGCACACTGGCGGATACAGGGGGGGCGTGGGGGCCATGGTCCCACCCCTTGGGCCTCGAAATTGACATTAATCTCATTATTAATGTTAATGAAAAACGGTCTGGATCCGCCAGTGAATGGGCAAGGCACCATATCAATTGAAACGATCAATGGCGTAGTGTCTATTTCAAGGAGGAATCCACATATGGACGATTTTCAGATTCTCGAAGAATAAGGGTATGGACAATCCCACGCATACCCCGTAATCGTCGCTATGTCCAAGTAGTCCATCCATTTCGAGGGTGTAGTGCCGGGATATGTTTCAACGGGCGCACAGATCTACACATTTGTCCTGGGCCCCTATTCTTGAAAACCAGGCAGTAGAACGATCGAGAGAACGGTGACGTGGCCCTACTAATCAGTAGGGCCACGTCGCCGTTCTCTCGATCGTTCTACTCCCTGGTTTTCAAGAATAGGGGCCCTGGGAATATGACCGCCTTACACTATAGGGAGCATGTCATTGACAATGTTGTGCCAAATTTTCACGCTGCTATTGGTGAAACTTTTCAATTTCTAGACGATAACGCTAGACATAGTTGAGAATGAGCGTTTGGTATTCCACATTTACCAATACCTCCGCACTCACCAGATTTGAATTGCAAAGAACATGCATTGGATATGCTCCAAAGATAAGATAATTATCAACCTACTCGAGAATCCTGATGATCTGATTAATGGTCTAAAACATTAACGGGCTCGCTCCGCTCACGCGACCATTAATCGCTGTCATTAATGAACTAGTAGATTAAATAACTATTAAGGATGCCGTTCGAGAATTTGGATATGAAAATGTAAGGTCTAGTAATGGACGAATAAAAATACGATGGAATGAACGAACTTATATGGTGACTACCCGTGATCCCGTGCTCATTATGAAGAACTGAAGAAGATGAAAGACATAATGCTATTGAAGAACGTGAGCCAAAAATGGGAAGAGCTAGCCTTAGAGGTTAAATTGTATTTTGTAGCACTGATGGAAACATATTGGGCTTGTTTTGATGAAATTTATGAATAGTTTATAATCCGTTTGTTCACATAGGCGAGGTTAGTATATTTGTTTTTCGTATGTACCACCTAATGGTTGTTTTTTTTTGAAAATTTACAATTGGAACAGACAAAAGTGTATACAAATAGTGAGGGGGCCCGAGAGGGGCTCGAGGGAGACAGTTTTCTGAATGTTATTCATTTTAATATCAGGAGCATTCGTAAACTTCATGATGAATTATTGATGGTATATCTGAAACTGTTGGAATTGTAAAAAATAGATGTTATTCTCCTGTCTGAATGTTGGAATAAAACTAATTGTGGAAAACTAATTCCCACAGAAATATCAGAAAAATAAAATGATTTTCGAGTGCAAATTCGGCGGACAGAGGAAAAGTGGAATCTGGGAAACCACGCCTCCATATGGTGAAACTCATTCGAGCAACCTTATTGGAGCAAATAAAATCGGTCCAGGAATTTGATATAAAGGGCCGATATGCAAACCAGAAATCAGAGTACAGACAGAGTAACAGACAGGTGACAGGTAGAGGTAACAAGTGTCCAGATCTCCGATCGATGGTACTGCACCTCAACCCTCAGTGTGAAATTTAAGTGTGTTTTTCATGTGCAACAAACTGCGAAAATAAAGCCGAAGACTAATCGAATTGTCAAAATTTCATTCAATGACAAAGGTGTCACGCACACCCGCGTCTTCAAAAATCTTAAGATGAAGGATCCAAAACTATGGGCCAACGAGGTCGACTCAAGTTTTCAACTACCAAAAAAAACGAGAAAAATAGATCCCATTCAAACAGTTCCGTCAACACCAATCAAAACAAAAAATTCTTTTGGAGTCCTCCAGTCTGAAGAATCTATGGAAACAGAAGCCAGCCTACCATCAGCGAACCTTCCACAACTCGCAATAAAAAAACCACCTCCAGTGACTATCACACAAAAAATAGATTGCTACACAACATTCCATCAGAAAATTAAATCTATACTGAAAAGCAAGTTCAACATCAGATATGCCAAAACCAATATAAAGATCCACACCAACAATGACGAGGATTATAAAACACTACTTCACTCGCTTCGAAGCGAAAATGTGGAATTTTTCACATTTACTCCCAAAGAGCAGTCGAAGAAGAAAATTGTGATCAAGGCAGCCCCATTCATGACCGAAAAAATGATCCTTGATGAAATTATAAAAAGAGGAAAACTGAAACCTGAAGAAATTCAAATAAATAAAATGAAAGGAAAAGGCCCAAATCCCCATTCATTTTTGGTGTATTTCCCGAAACAAATCAACCCCCAGGAGCTGAGATCCATCCAGGAAATAGACAATGTTAGAGTGCAGTGGCAGGAGTACTCGCGAAAACAAAATGTAACACAGTGTCATAGATGCCAAAAATTTGGCCACGGTTCGACCAACTGCAACATTGCACCGAAGTGCGTAAAATGCGGAAGAAACCATTTAACTTCGGAGTGCGGTGTGAAATTCATCGAAAGTGCCCAACTACAGTGCGCGAACTGCAACGGCCCACACACGGCCAATTTTACACAGTGCCCAGCCATGCTTAAATATGTGGAGTCAATACAAAATAAGACACATTCTACTCAGGTAAGCACGAAGACATTTACCGACAAAGACTTCCCGAAACTACCAAGTAAGATAACAGCACAGACTAACAATTTCCCTTATGCCAGTATTGCCAAGAATGGTCAATCTACTAAAACCTCCACCATAACAGCTAATCCAACTCGAACAAATGACCTCAAAACGGACGATTTCGACGATTTTCAAACTCTTCTGAAAGAATTAAAAGAGCTGAACTCCATTTGCAACTTTAAACACCTTATCTCGTTGGTTAGAGAACTGAAAAACCAGCTGAAAAACTGTTCATCACCACTAGACAAAATTATGACAATTCAAAACCTTGTCGAAAAATATGGGTTCTAAAACCATACTTAAAGACATTAATTTAATATCGTGGAATGCCAACGGCATTTCAAATAAAGTAGGCGAGCTAGAAGTCCTAACCAACGAAATTAAGGTCGAAGTTATTTGCATTCAAGAATCTAAATTAAACAAACGCAAACCCCCCAAAATTCCAAACTTTTATCACTTCAACAAACCGAAAAACACCCATGGAGGCCTGATCATTTACTACAGGAAGCATTTGAAACCTATCGAGATACAAACTTGTACTGTAAATTCCGAATCCCAAGCAATCAGACTTAACGACATTATCATTGTCAATTTCTACAACGGACACCAAACCCCATTAAACACGGACGAAATTCACTACCTGATGAGCCTCGGCCAGAGGGTCATAATAGCCGGCGACTTAAACAGTAGAAACCGTTCCTGGAATTGTACAAATTCAAACCGCAACGGTAACCTTCTGAAGAGGTATCTGGATAACTCCAATTTTATCTTAAATTTCCCAATAAATTCCTACACGTACTATCCAGCACATCGCATGACGCCGTCAACAATCGACCTGATGCTAACAAAAAACTTGCCAGTAACACAACCGTTTACAATCCAGGCACTAGACTCGGATCATTTTCCCGTTCTGACCACCATTCCAAAGATAAACTCATGTTTTCTACCAAAACCCAAGAACAATTACAACACAAACTGGACAAAATTCAAAAAACTAGTCAGCCAAAACATCAAAATAAACAGCAACCTGGACTCAACCGACGACATTGACAAAAGCGTCAAACAACTGACAAAAACAATAAAATATTGCACACATCAAGCGACAACAAAAACAGACCCACAAACAAACTTCCAACTCTCAATTCCACATCACGTCCACGAACTGATAAAGACGAAAAATAAATTACGCAAAAGACTACAGCGAGGATACAGTATGAGCTTGTACCAACAATACAAAGATTCAGTAAATCTTGTTAGAACAATGATCAACTCTCTCAAAGCTGAAAAATGGGAAAATTTCACAAAAAGCCTTACGAACACTGATGAAATGTGGCGAATAGCGCGCTCATTAAAAAACAACATGAACTCCAGCGGAATTTCCACACTACACGGACCCCAAGGTTTAATTTTCGACGTAGAAAGCAAGGCTGAACACTTGGCCGAAACTTACAATAAAATCCATAACTCGACTCGTGATATGTCCGACAGACTGACAGAAAGAACAGTTGAAGAAACCGTTCGCTCCTTCATTAACTCATCTCTCGACATTTCCGCCGAATTCATAACTTCTCCCAGTGAAATAAAACAAATCATCAAATCCCTTAAAAACAAAAAAGCTCCCGGAGAAGACAAAATCAGCAACCTTACTCTGAAATACCTCCCGAGGAAAGCCATAGTCCAATTGAACCACATCTTCAACAACTGCCTGAAACTAAATTACTTCCCAAACATATGGAAGAATGCAATAGTTCTTTCCTTTCCCAAACCAAATAAAGACCCCAAATTTGCATCCAATTATCGCCCTATCAGCCTGTTACCAACGATGTCAAAAGTGTTAGAAAAAATTATATTAAATAAAATCAAAAATCACGAAGATAGTCATAACGAAATAATAGACGAACAATACGGATTCAGAACATCACACAGCACAGTGCTCCAACTCGCAACAATAACAGACCAAATTACTAAAAATTTCAATTATAAAAAAATCACCGCAATGTTAAATTTAGATATCGAAAAAGCTTTTGACACAGTGTGGCACAAAGGCCTCATATACAAACTCATAATGACCAAACTTCCACCTCAACTGATCAAAATAATTCATTCATACCTCATCGGTAGAACATATCAAGTAAGAGTTGAGAAGACATTATCCAAAAAATATTATAATTCCGCCGGAGTTCCTCAAGGTGGATTACTCTCTCCAGCCCTCTTCAATTACTACATTAACGACATACCAAAAACCCAACAAACAAAAATAAAAATTTTCGCCGACGACACCGCCGTAATCTCGGAATCTTCAAATCCAAACTTAGCTAATAAATACATCCAAGATCATGTAAAATTGTTAGAAAAATACTATAACAAGTGGAAAATTAAAATAAATGCAAAAAAGACCACTATGATTCACTTCACACAGAGGCGAAAATTACCTCCAATCCACTGCAATGTGGAATTCAATGGAGAATTAATAAACATTCAAAATTCCGTCAAGTACCTGGGACTCACCCTGGACAGAAAATTAACTTTTAATCCGCACATATGTAACATCACACAAAAATGTTACATAATTCTCAATAAAATATTTCCATTGATAAGCAAGCAGAGCAAACTCTGTCAAGAATCCAAAATCAGAATTTTTAAACAAGGAATTAGACCAGCATTCTTGTATGCAAATCCAATATGGAGCAAAACTTCTGACTCTAACTACACAAAACTACAAAGATTACAGAACAAATTCCTACGAATAATTCTCAACAAAAATAGATACACTCCCATCAAACAACTTCACGAAACTGGATACACAGAAACCGTCCACGAATTAATAACAAACCAAACTAAAAAATTCTTCAATCTTACAACCAACAAACTAGACAAAACGGAACACTTAGGCACAACATCGACCGAAAACACAAACATTAAAATAAAACATAGACTAATACATCATCTGCTACAATCATGATGAAAACAACTAACTTGACGTCACTTATCCCACAGGAGTAGAATATGTGTTTTATTGACTCCAACATACCTCCTGTACAAAATAATATGTAAATAGATTATCATGAATGAACTGTATAAAATTAAATCATTTGGTAAGGTCTGAAAGATCAGGAACTAATCTGTAAATTATAACTTGAACATATATATATCATGTACATTTCACCTTGTAAATAATCCTGTATATATAGTTTAGAAAATATTAAAATAAAAACGCTGAAAAGCATATGTGTTTTATTGACTGACCAGAAATCAGATCTCATCGTTTCATCACCTAGAACGACCACCAGCACTCGAGAAGAATCAGCTATAATCGACACAACGACACCAGGTGATCGTACCGGTTTTCGGACGTATAACTGATTTTCTCCTGTCTAAAACCAATAAAACAGATATTTTAGGACAAAATTATGTTCTATTTATACCAGTATGTTTCTTGACGTGAAAATACTGGATCGAGGAAACGATTTACGGCATAGTGCTAACCGTTTTTTCTATGAATGTTGAAATTCATGAAATGTTACTTTTACCAGTTTTCAGACACTACTGTAGAGCGGTGTGACTTTGCACCACTTTTTAGAGTATTCTTGATGTAACTTTCTCGTTTTTCTGTAAAATGAGTTGTGTTTGAATTATGTTTAATTTCAACAATCTAGCTATCGATTGCTGTTACTAGAAACGCAAGAAAAAGTTTTTCCATTTTAAAAATTTGGCAAAGTCACCCGCACATCGGTGCAAATTTGCCACTTGCATCAAAATGCAATTTAATCAAGTGCAGGTGGCTTTAACTTTTTTGAAGGTTAACCAGCTAAGTACTAGTCGCGAATAAAACAACAAATTATAATTGAATACCTCTATTGTACCCAATAAATGTACATAAGTTCGAGTTGAACAAACCGCTAATGACCTAGAAGTCGAAGCGGATATGTAATAATAAAAAAAAATAACAAATTATAAGAAAATAATAGTATATTATTTCATTAGGAGGAGAAGTGTCACTTCTCGTGACGAGCTTGAGTTTATCCGCCGAACGGAGTGAGGCGGATAATTGAAAGCGAGCCACGAAAAGTCACTTCTTCTCCGAATGAAATATGCTATTTTATTTCCAAACGTTTTCAAATTCATGAAGATTGTACTTTTTCGTAGCAACACTCTTCCTGCCGCCGGCGCCGGAGGGAAAAGTAAATATTTCTCCGCCTAGGCGGAGAAATAGAACTTTTCGATGATCCTGTCAGTCGAGAACTGACGTTGTTATCGTATGTTTGGAAATAAAATCAATTATTCTTCATAAAATACATAAAATCAGTCTCTTTGTAAATGAACAATCTATAATAATAATAATAATAACTCAGTTTTCAAAACCGCAGAACTGTTTTTTCCTCTTCCAGACGTAGATGGTTTGTCTGCATAAATCTGCAAATTTTGTTATTTGGCAAAGTCCCCCTCCCAAGTGCAACAACAGAATAATTTCCTAAAATTTCGAGACCCGCCCAACCAAATGCTCCCAGTTTTTTTTTATACGCGACTTAAATACGTGTGAAATAAGCTGCTGAATTTATTTTGATGTACCATTTGTCATGTTTTCTACACAACACTTAGTATTTCGCATTTATAAACACGTTAAAACTTACCTGCTCACACAACACAGCATAGCACACCATTCGAATCCAAGCCAAAGGACTGCGACTGTTGAAACAATTGCGGATATAGTGTCTCTTAGGTTCCGATTCGTGCTGTCGTTGAGAAGTTACCGACTTTACCAAAATAAAATGAAACATAAAAAATTAGATAGTTTGGCAAAGTCACCTTCGTTGCTCACACAACACAGCATAGCACACCATTCGAATCCAAGCCAAAGGACTGCGACTGTTGAAACAATTGCGGATATAGTGTCTCTTAGGTTCCGATTCGTGCTGTCGTTGAGAAGTTACCGACTTTACCAAAATAAAATGAAACATAAAAAATTAGATAGTTTGGCAAAGTCACCTTCGTTGGCAAAGCCACACCGCTCTACCGTACCGAAAAATTTTCGGACGCTTACGAACTATTTTTCGGACAACTAGTCGAAAACCAGTTATTTTCGATCTTCGTACATTTTTTAAAAAGGAAAACTTGTAAAGATATAAAATGTTTAATAAAAGAAATAAATTATCACGAAAAATTAATAAAACGATTCTTCACTTCACAAAAAAATATATAGTAGGTAACAAACTGAACATTTGACTTCTATGGCTTCATTAAATTGCTTGAACAATCTATCTGCAAATATCACAGATATAATCTTTTTTGCCAGCTTCTTCATATATTAAATCCGATAAATCGGTGCATTTGCGATGGTACCATCGGGGGCATTCATCACAGCCTATATTTTTATTATCGTCCTTTTCAGCATCACTGAAAAGTTCTTCCTCACAGAGAGTGCACAAAACTTTATCTTTATATTTTTCTTCAGTATCGATTTGTGTTGAGGCCGCCTTTCTCTACTTTGTAAGTTTAGAATTGTTATTCATGGCCTGTTTCTCTTCTCGTAATTTCTTTTTGATATTGGCCTTTTCTATTTTCTTCTTTTTTTCGTCTTCTTTTCGGGTATAATATTGTCTCCATGCCGCGGACGATATGGCACTGGGCAGTTTTTCTTTTCTTTTCCTTGAGCACCGGTTTTTCGTGTCAGGGATTCTGGATATCTGAGATGTTTTGCAAATGGATCAGTATTTGCAAACCAATTCTCTTCTCTATTTTCGTCTCTGATTGAATCAATATTTGTACTTCCGTTATCTTCTGATATCTCAGCAGAGTGCGTTGCATCTTCTTTTAGTTTAAGATATTCCACTATTTCTTTATTCCTTTCTTTTTCTCTATACTTCATTTCTATGTTATTTTCTATACTGTTCAACACAAGACTACTTTGGCAATCTATTCGATCTGTTTCATTCTGTTTTTCCTTTTTCTTGTGGTCTTCTTTTTCAGTTTTTGCACTTAATTCATTCAAAGTTTTCTCTTCTTTGTCATTTTCTCTTTGTTCATCACTATCAACATTTGTTTTCCTTTGTCCGCCTCTTTCTGATTCATTTGTTTCTTTTTTATTGGAATCATTTTTCGCGCCATTCAAATTGTGCAACACTTTATTTTTGGCTGTCTCTTTATTTATTTCTTCATAGGTAATGATGTTTTGGGACAAGTCGGCCAATTCAGGCGTCCAGGAAGTGTAAACGTCATCCAAAACCAGTTGCTCTTGAATGTCCATGACATCATCTATCGGCATCACACTCAGTGAGTCCATTGAAACAATGCTTCCCAGTTCAACATTTCTGGTTTCATCTGAAGAAGCAGTTGTTGAACTGGAAGGGAGGGTTTTATTTTAGTCAGCCTCCAGCATTGATTTGTGAAGGTTAAGTTGATTGACTACGACATCCAAACTCACACCATTATTTTGCAAATCTTGACCTATATGTTTGATGACTTCAAGAGCAATATTGAATTCATTAATGCCCAGTGCCGCTTCAGAAACACATTCAGAAACGACTTGTTTTTGACCGTTTTCTAGGAAATTTTTGACGCATTTTGAATAATCAACATTGTCGGGGTTAAAAGGGTATAATCCACATTTTCTAAATCCTTTAACAATATAACTTTTCATTTGAATGTCTTGCAAAGTTTTCTGGAAAACCTCGCAGAAATTGATTTTTGTTACCACTTGATTAGCATTTTCTGCGAGTTTTTGCCAATTCCTCAATGTGTTTTTCCATTCCTGTTTCATAGGCTTGAAAACGCTAACATCTGCTGGTTGCAAAATTTGTGTTGTGTTCGGGGGAAGGGCGTATAGAATTATTTCATTTTCTGAGCAAAACTGGCTTAGTGGTATTGTCATATGCGACCTATGCCCATCTATTAATAGTAACACAGGCCGCTTTATTTTCTTTTCTGTTAGCCAGTCATTGAAAATGTTTGAGATGTATTCGTAGAAGATTTCCCTATCACCCAATTAGATGGGACATTATCCACTAAGGCTTAGGGGGGACGCACATAAGGAAAAATTACTAAAGGAGGACAAATATCACCTGTTACGTTAGACGTAATTAAGACCGTGATATTTTCTTTTTCTTTCCCCGATTTTACCATGTATAAGTTTTTCCATCCTTTTGGCCCAAGAACTTTTTCGCTCTTGGGACATGAAGAAAACCCAGACTCGTCTCCATTAAAGATTCTGGCTGGGTCTTCCAAAACTGATTGGAAATTATTCTCATGCAAATATTTCTGTAAAGTGGAAAACCACAATCGAATAGATTCCTCCGTGATCAAACTGCGTGCCTTATTGATTCCCTCGGCCTCCTTCTGGGAAATTTCAGGATGTCTTTTCAGAAAACCTTTATACCAACGCACACCAGGTTCGCCATTCGGAAACGCGCCTGAATTGCCCGTGTCTTTCGCAATTTTGGCAACTGCTTCCATCAGCTCGTTTTTTGATATGGGGAAACCACACTTTGCTATATTAAAAGCCCAATTAGCTATTTTCTTCTCTCCATCGACTGTAAGTATAGGTGGTGGTCCCGTTTTCATTTTTCAGCTGGCGATTTTCCGGTATGTTTGTCATGCATCGTGGCTCTAGGAATACCATATGCTTGCTTCTCGAATGCTTATTCCATTGTCTCTTATGTCTTGGAGGGCTGACTGGAGTGCAGCGTCCGAGTAAACTCCAAATTTTGTCCTATTTTTGAAATTTCTCCGTATTTTATTTTCCGACTGTGATTTCGTCTTTGCCATCTGCAAATCATTGGCATCATCAATATAAGAAAAACTATCACAAAAAAAATTCAAATATGATCTACACTACTGGAAAAAATTAAAGGATCAAAAAAAAATTCCAAATTTTTCGGCCATTTTCAACACGCCGTAACTTTGAGAGGAATGGTCGTACAAAGAATTCAAAAAAGAGAAATTGTAGCTCCAAGTGTCTAGTTTTTGGATTAGAACTTCAAAAATTTAAAGTTTCAGTGGTTTTCGAGTAATGATAGAAAAATCAGCAACAAAAAAATTCTCAAAACTTTACCACTTTTTTTTTTCTTGTCTACGAGCGTGGTAATTTTATTTTTGCATAATCGTTATAATGATGGGATACTTTGTTAATTCAGCTTTAATTTATTTTTTTATTGACCTCAATACGTCCACTTCTCGCCGAGATATCGGTCTTCAAATGGAAAAGGATCCATTTGTCTTTGATTATCGATTTCTCAGCAACCAATGATCGCACAGAAAATTGAAGGGGGTTTCAAGACCTTAAATGAACTCCCATTAATAAACAACCATTGCTTATTCATAGAAAATTTTTTTTCTTAATGTCGCATCAATATGAAAATTTAACAGAAAAAGGGCTTTTGGTGGTTTCTTGGAAAATCTACCGCTGGATCGAAAATGTTGAGGAAACCAATAATGTTAAGTGTGACTTTCACAGTTCAATATGTTGACAAAAACCTTACGGAGAGCCAACTCAATTCAGCGAGCCGTTTTTTGTTTGACTCGATTGAATTTTTGAAAAAAAATGAGGATCACGTTTTTTGCTCTGAGAAGCTCGTAATCTTTAAAAAAGGCAAAAAAGAATTTTCTCGAGCTTTTTCCACATTTTAATTGCAGATAGTTCATAAATTTCAAGAAAACATAAATAAAAAAAACAACAAATAACATTTTTATTAACATGGCTGAACGTTTGAGAGCCGTTATTGAAAACAGGGGTGGCAATACCCGTTATTAAATCAATAAAAATGTTATTTGGTGTTTTTTTTATTTTTCTTTTTTTGAAATTTATGAACTATCTGCAATTAAAATGTGGAAAAAGCTCGAGAATAGCTATTTATGTAACAAGTACATAAATTAGGTCTTTATGGACGAGTTCAAAATTTATGGCAGAGCGAGCAAAGCGAGCGAGGCCAATAATTTGGGCAAGTCCATAAGCCTAATTATGTACGAGTTTGCATACAAAGCTTTATGTTTGACTGCAATGCAGACATTTTATTTTCTGAAATGGCAATTAATATATTCGTCGCTTTATTTCAAGAAATACTTTGAGTGTGCTTTTGCTTATCTTACCTTAGTAACCATCAGCGACCTTAGCAACCTCACTGAACAAAGTTGTTTACTTCGTTAATTCTGTGACAAACGTCATAATAATCCCAAAAATGGATAGTTCGGAAGAGGAAAGCGTGAATAATTCAGCCGCAAGTGCCAAAGAATCTCTCCTACCCACTAAAAGTGCTTATGAAAATTTGTATGCGGCCTATGACAAGTGGTGTGAAACGAAGAAAATTGCAAAATCGAGAGAAGACTGTGACAGTTGAGTCCAATAAAGTGGTGTCCAATAAAGTGGTGTCCAATAAAGTAGTCAATTCTGGACGCTAAACGAATTCATGAATCAAGTGTTTATGAAGCAGTCGAACATAAAATTCTTTTTTGCCTTTTTTAAAGATTACGAGCTTCTCAGAGCAAAAAACGTGATCCTTATTTTTTTTCAAAAATTCAATCGAGTCAAACACAAAAACGGCTCGCTGAATTGAGTTGGCTCTCCGTAAGGTTTTTATCAACATATTGAACTGTGAAAGTCACACTTTACATTATTGGTTTCCTCAACATTTTCGATCCAGCGGTAGATTTTCCAAGAAACCACCAAAAGCCCTTTTTCTGTTAAATTTTCATATTGATGCGACATTGAGAAAAAAAAATTTCTATGAATAAGCAATGGTTGTTTATTAATAGGAGTTCATTTAAGGTCTTGAAATCCCCCTTCAATTTTCTGTGCGATCATTGGTTGCTGAGAAATCGATAATCAAAGACAAATGGATCCTTTTCCATTTGAAGACCGATATCTCGGCGAGAAGTGGACGTATTGAGGTCAATAAAAAAATAAATTAAAGCTGAATTAATAAAGTATCCCATCATTATAACGATTATGCAAAAATAAAATCACCACGCTCGTAGACAAGAAAAAAAAAGTGGTAAAGTTTTGAGAATTTTTTCGTTGCTGATTTTTCTATCATTACTCGAAAACCACTGAAACTAAAAATTTTTGAAGTTCTAATCCAAAAACTAGACACTTGGAGGTACAATTTCCTTTTTTTGAATTCTTTGTACGACCATTCCTCTCAATGTTACGGCATGTTGAAAATGGCCGAAAAATTTGGAATTTTTTTTTGATCCTTTAATTTTTTCCAGTAGTGTATATAAAAAATCATATCAGAAAAATGAATATTTAATATGTGGACGGAAAACTCCTTTTTTCGGACACATTGTATTCTATGAAAAATACATGTTAGGCTGAAAAAAACAAAAAGTACTGCTTTTCGGACACCCGAAAATATTGTGCGCAAAAGCATCCAAGGAGCTCGAAATAGGCGTCCGAAAACTGGGTGTCATTTTCATAAAGTTATGAGAAAGAAAAAGGAGGATGAAGCACGGTCTCTAATATTGAATGAAGATAGATACATTTTTCGAGTTGGACACCGGTTTTCATAAAGTTATGAGAAAGAAAAAGGAGGATGAAGCACGGTCTCTAATATTGAATGAAGATAGATACATTTTTCGAGTTGGACACCGGTTTTCGGACGCTCCGTCCGAAAATTGGTTTTGGTTAGATTTTACGGACCGGTTTCCCGGACATCGAATTTCACGGATTAAACACAAAATAAAGTGAGATATTCATGCAGAAAATTAAACCTTAATTGTGAGCAAATCAATCAAAATTAACTTAACACAAGTACAATTGTAAATTAATCATCTACTTACTATTTTCGTAAGCGCCGCCATCCTCGTTTTTTTCCTTCTCTTTCTATTAGCAGAGGTTCCCACAAATTATGTGCGCAAGACAGATAATGTATAAACCGCGTGCCAAATTTTAAAAGACAGAATAGATAAGTGTTTACTATTTGTACGCATTTTTGTAGGAAGTGTCCGATAAGTAGTATCGTCCGGCTAACCGGTTCAACCACGACTTTACGAGGCGCAATAACTGATTCGGATCAAGAAATGTCAAACGGATTCAGAGAGCGGAAGAAGGAGTGCGTGCTATGTGGAATTTGATTAATCAAGAAACTCGTAAAGAAAGAGTAGACTCCAAAGATTTTGATGGGAATATGACAGCCGAATGATTACTTCTGTTCTATTGGTAAGGATATATCCACAAAGGTTAATCCATCATTAGAAATATCAAATGCACTTCTCCACAAAAATAATTCGAATTTGTGAGAATCTATGTATTTATATCCGGTGACGGAAAATGAGATCTTGAACTTGAGTAGGATTTTGAAAAATAAAAATTCGAGGGACTATTATGGGATGACGGTGGCATTGTTGAGACGTATTCTGCCTTATATAAGGATACCCCTGCTCAAAATTCTAAACGATTGTTTCAATCAGGGTGTATTTCCAGACGAGTTGAAAATAGCGCTAGTAACTCCTGTACCAAAGAAAGGTGGAGATGAAGGATATAGGCCAATATCAGTATTAAAAAGAATAATAAAAATGTTAATATTTTAGGTAATGAAACGATAGAAGATGAAGATAGTGAAGTCTTTAATAATGATGACAGCAACGATGAATATGATTTTTATTATTTGAACAAAAATGAAAGAAAGAATGTGAGTATTTCGACTATATCTAATATAACTGCAGATCCTTTAGTATTTGATGTAGAAATTGAAGATGAAATTGTTAAAATGGAATTTGATACTGGTTCATATGTAAGCGTTATTTCAGAGTATACATTTCGAAAATGTTTTCCAAACAAACAAATGGTACCTCCTCGTATGAATTCAACAACATATGATCATTCTAAATTAGCTGTTAAGGGTATTATATCAGATTTGATAGTGAAATTTAATAATCACTAGCTGGCCCGGTGAACTTTGTTCCGCCTAAATGATACTTGCGGTGGATTTCACAAATCGTAATCACCGGTGATCGGAGATCAACAGCTTGTTTCTCTGCTTTTTGAACTGTCAAATGTTTCCATGTATATGATCTATCACACAGAACAGATACACAAAAATAATATGTCAATCACTAATAATGGCAATTTTGGATTCAGTTATTTCCGCAAATATATATATTACCCAAACATAAATTCAAAAACATTTTAAAAATTATGAGAAAAGATGAGAATGGACATCTCACGATTGGAACTCATCGCCAAAATCCGATTTACTTGACATTTCGATAAAAATTCACTGTGATATTCACCCGCTTCTGGATCTGTTAATAGCCTTTCCTGGTACTATAAGCCCTATGTAAATTACACACTACACAGTAATTGATATCATATGTTCGTTTTTCGACCATTTCAAACCACGACGACCGAAATGCTCGAAAAAAGAACAGATGACATCAATGGATGGCCGCGAAAGCCTCAACAAATTCATCGCCATTCAATTGTGATAATGTCAAATATAGAACCAGTTATTTGGAATAAATAAAACTATAAAAATAACTAATAATCATCAGTCATAATGTGTGAATAGCGCCATCTGAAGTGGTAAGAACGAAACTTTTCTATTATCTCAACGAAATCTAATCATTTTAGACATCTGTACTCCTACGCTAAGACATTTTGGTTTTGCCCAACAGCGCAGAGTTGTAGGCAACTCAAATTACACACTATTACAGTGACTATAGAGGGAATATAGTCACTGTACACACTATTTGCTTATATCGCCATCTAACGCGGAGAAGATCAAATGAAGTACAAACGAATAAGCGGTAGCATAACTGTAACTGTAGCGACATCTAGTGGCCTTACTCAAAAGGAGGAGAAGCATTTTCTGTATAGGTAAAATTTTTATTGATTTTTTCAAAGTTTTATTGTATTTTATAATAACCAGACCGTATACGAATCCATATATGAAGTTTCATAACAAACAGTCCATCCAATCTCCATGTATATGATCTATCACACAGAACAGATACACAAAAATAATATGTCAATCACTAATAATGGCAATTTTGGATTCAGTTATTTCCGCAAATATATTTATTACCCAAACATAAATTCAAAAACATTTTAAAAATTATGAGAAAAGATGAGAATGGACATCTCACGATTGGAACTCATCGCCAAAATCCGATTTACTTGACATTTCGATAAAAATTCACTGTGATATTCACCCGCTTCTGGATCTGTTAATAGCCTTTCCTGGTACTATAAGCCCTATGTAAATTACACACTACACAGTAATTGATATCATATGTTCGTTTTTCGACCATTTCAAACCACGACGACCGAAATGCTCGAAAAAAGAACAGATGACATCAATGGATGGCCGCGAAAGCCTCAACAAATTCATCGCCATTCAATTGTGATAATGTCAAATATAGAACCAGTTATTTGGAATAAATAAAACTATAAAAATAACTAATAATCATCAGTCATAATGTGTGAATAGCGCCATCTGAAGTGGTAAGAACGAAACTTTTCTATTATCTCAACGAAATCTAATCATTTTAGACATCTGTACTCCTACGCTAAGACATTTTGGTTTTGCCCAACAGCGCAGAGTTGTAGGCAACTCAAATTACACACTATTACAGTGACTATAGAGGGAATATAGTCACTGTACACACTATTTGCTTATATCGCCATCTAACGCGGAGAAGATCAAATGAAGTACAAACGAATAAGCGGTAGCATAACTGTAACTGTAGCGACATCTAGTGGCCTTACTCAAAAGGAGGAAAAGCATTTTCTGTATAGGTAAAATTTTTATTGATTTTTTCAAAGTTTTATTGTATTTTATAATAACCAGACCGTATACGAATCCATATATGAAGTTTCATAACAAACAGTCCATCCAATCTCGAGTTATGAATGGTCTAACCAACATCTTTCTTTTATATATATAGATTACATCATTATATAGTATAGTATAAAGCAAAGTCGATTTCGCTGTCTGCCCCTTTTTCCCTATGTATGCTTAAATCTTCAAAACTACGCAACGGATTTTGAAACGCTTTTTTTTGATAGATAAAGTGATTCAAGAGGAAGGTTTATATGTAGGATACTTGCATAATGTTGTAGAGAAACACTGATTAATTTACAGGTTTCTAATGTGATGTCGTAAATAACTATTTTTATAGTTTTGGTCCATGTAATAAGGCACGGATTCGCGTATCACCCATGTTATTCTTACGTTCATATATAGGAAAATGATCCTCATGTATGCTTAAATCCTTAAATCTTCAAAAATACGCAACGGATTTTGTAACGCTTTTAAAGTGATTCAAGAGGAAGGTTTATATGTATGATACTTGCATAATATTGTAGAGAAACACCTATGAATTCACAGGTTTCTAATGCGATGTCGTGAATAAACACATTTTTTTGCGCTTACATTGCAAACGCCGACTGAACCCACGAGATTAATCAAAATAATTTACTCGATATTGAACCCCTAAAAAAGGTCAACAAAAAAGTCCGCGACGGTATATGTCTATCTCTCAAGGATAACCCACAATAACCATTTTTTATCCTTCACATTTTACGGAAAAAAATGGCTTATTTAGGAAGTTATTTTGAGCAATACAGCATCAATCCTTATCCAATTGAGTACCTTAAATACATTGTCCATGCAATATACATCAATATGGCCCCTTACAGCATGTAATTTAAATGAATATTTCCGGAGATATTACAGATTCAAAATGCAGGGACTTAGCGGTGCGGGCCGGCACTACCGTTGTTTATAAGGATTGCCATTGCATCCGTGCGAAGCCGGGGCGGGTCGCTAGTTGTTATTATAATTATTTGGAAACATACATTTTAACAGGTAATGGCAAAAATTTGATTGGTAGATAATGGTTCAAAGTTTTTGGTATGTGGCCTCTTCAATTACCATCAGCTAATTCAGTGAACAATTTACAATGTGAACATGAAAACCTTATAAAATATTTTGGTTCAAAATATCCTTTTTTTTTTAATTAAAGTTTATTGTGCTTCGATTTCACAGATCATTAGCACTACGGGACGGTTACATCTCATTTACAGTTTATGAGTGAAAAATTTATATCAAACTAAATAAATTCAAATTGTGTTGATCAAATTAATAAGTTGCAGAAATTTGTTCGTATTTTCCAGTTTTTTGGCTTCTAGTCCTAGGGCCTATTGTAAGGAGTCCACCATACCAGTTTGTTCTCTTTGAGGTCTGAAGTTGTGTTTCGGATGGGCAACGGATTTATACAGGAAGAAAAATAAAACTTGAATTGAAAGAAAATTTCAAACCCATACAATGTAAGCCAAATCGTGTGCCATTTGCCTTGAAATGTAAAGTGAGTACAGAAATTAAAAAGTTAGTAGAAATTGGAAATTTAGAACTAGTAACGATTAGTGAATGGGCTACACCTGTAGTTCCAGTCATAAAAGGTGATAGAGTAAGACTTTGTGGTAATTTCAAAATTACGGTAAACCCACAATTAATTGTTAAACAGCATCCTATACCAATGAAAGAAAAAGTATTTCAAACTTTAAAGGTTGGTGAGAAATGGTCTCAGATTGACTTGAAGCATGCTTTCATACAATTCAAAATCGCAGAAGAAAGTCGAGATCCGTTAACAATTATTACTTAAAAAAAAAGGTTCAAAACCACTATTTAGATAGTGGTTCTGAACCTGAAATCGGTTCAACATTAGTGTTAAACCGATTTCAGAATTTTATCTAATTGTTTCAATAATCAATGATGATCTGTTTCGCCACCAATAGAATAGCATTTAGTCAATATCTCAGTTGCTTCAGGCTATTTTCGAATAATTTCAAGGGTGAAAGCTCATTGCTTTGCTCAAAAATGCATCAGAATATGAAAATTTGCTATATATACCTACCACTGACAAATTATGGGTGAAATATTGAATGGGTTAACCATAGAATTATAAATATAGAGTTTGAGCGTAGTGGCATATAAGTATACCTACCAAAGTGCAGTTCTAAGTCCAGAGCCAGTTGTCGCTATAGGCGTGCGTTGGGGGAAGATATAAAGAACATGTCATTATACATACAAATATGGAAAATGTAGTTGGAAACACTGAGGTTTCAGTACAAAATTCGAGCAGTCTTCTAGTCCAGTTGAACAGTGGAAGAATCGAAACCTCAGTGCGATTCGATATCGAAAAAGCGGCTGGTCTAGTTTAATGGCAGTTTCGATCGTGGTGGGGATGCCTGGATCTCTGCTGCTCTTCGCGGATCGAAGATCGAATTCAGTCGCAATCCGAACTTGGATGCGATAGAACATACTGTTTGAAAATAAATCAGATTCCGCGTGAATAAAAATGTTTACTGTTCAAGAGAAAATTCGAATAATAAAATGGTATTTCGGTGGTCAATCAATTGCGGAGACAATAAATTCGTTTATTGTTGCCTTTGAAGATGGGCCGATGCCTTCACGTTCGGCTATTTCCAAAATAGTTTTTTCAATTTCTTATTAGGTACGTAGAATGTATTTTTGTTTTTCGTATAATTTATTTTATTTTCAAACCAGTTATAGTAGAAAAGACACGATATTATTTGTTCCATTCATTGAGGTAAATTTATTCGTCCGATAATAATAATAATAATAATAATAATAATATTTATTCATCCTTTGGGACATTTACATGCATAGGATACGTCAATATTACAGTATTTGCAATAATTATAAGCTGTTATCACTTAAGAACTCATCTACTGTGTAGTAACATTTGCTGATTAAGAATTTCTTTATTTCTTTCCTGAATTTAGCTTTAGGTAAACATTTCAGTGAGTTAGGTAACCGATTATACAATTTAATTCCCCTATAGGATGGTGAAGATTCATATTTTGAAGTTCTGTGCGCCGGTAGCAGCAGTACTTCTGGGTTTCTTGTATTGTATTGATGGAAACTGGAAAGATTGGTGAACTTACCCAAATTCTCTCTAATGTATAACAGACTCTTGAATATGTATACACAAGACACCGTAAGCAGATCCCATGCAATAAATATCGGCCTACAAGAAGATCTGGGATCCAAATCAAATATATTCCGTAGTATTCGTTTTTGCATTATGAATACCCTATTCACATCAGGAGAAATTCCCCACAATAAGATATTGTAAGATATATGACTATAGCATAAGCTATAGTAAATATCAATTATCGATCCTCTTGGAAGGCAGCATTTCAATTTACTTATTGCGTAATAGGAGCTACTCAATTTTTTACATAATGCTTCAACATGTTGACACCATCTCAAATTACAATCCATGTGGACTCCAAGGAATTTCACATGGTTTCTCGATTCAACTATTGAATTTTCAGTCTCTATAAGTAGTGGCGTTCTGCTCAGATTTCTTAGGGCGAAATGTAAGCAGTCCGTTTTACCCTCATTCACAATCAGTGCGTTCGTTCGACACCATTCAGTGAAACATCGAACTAAACGACCACAAGCTAATGCGAGCTCTGCCTGACTTTCAGTGGAGATGGCCACTGAGGAGTCGTCGGCAAATAGGGTTAATTTGCACCACGGGATGCAATTTGGAAGGTCATTTGTGAAGAGAATGAATAAAATCGGACCCAATACCGATCCTTGGGCCACACCTGAATTAATTTCAAAGGCTTCAGAGCATACATTCTGTACCTTCACAATCATTTTTCTGTTGGCAATGAAACTGTCGAGCCAATCTAAGAATATACCGCGAAATCCAAGGTTATAGAATTTGGTCCTCATAAAGTTAAAATCGAGGACATCAAAGGCCATTGACAAGTCGAAGAATAGACCAGCCACAAAACGACCCCCGTCCAGTTGTTCGTATACGTACTCTACAAATGAAACAGCGGCCGTTTCTGTTGAGTGACCAGGTCTGAAGCCATGCTGGCAGTCAGTAAGAGTTCTAAACTTGTCTAAATAATTGACCATTCGTCCCAGAACGACTTTCTCCATAACCTTCGATAGAACACTCAGTATAGAAATTGGCCGATAATTGGTAATGACACTTGGATCATTTCTTTTATGGATAGGAATTACGAGAGCAGTCTTTAGCGATGATGGAAATTTACCCGATGAAACTGACGTGTTGATTATATGCATTAGAGGTCTAGCAAAGTGCTCCCTACCAGCCTTCAACATTCTGGAAGACAAAAAATCAACACCTGTGCTTTTTTTATTTTTTAATCCCATAATGACGTTTATAACCTCACTCTCGGTTACTGGGTGAAAGTAGAAGCTGAAAGCGGACAATCGCGAGGTAGTGCAGGACTGAGACCTTACGCCATTATAATGTTGTGCGAGTGTTGATGCAGCGACTGTGGAGAAGTGGTTGGCAAAGGCCTCAGCCACCACCTTCGGCTCAGAGTAGATGATTCCATCTATATTTAATGATATTATGCCATCTTTTTTGCTTTTTCTACCAGTCTCCCGATTCACAATGTTCCAAACTGCCTTATTTTTATTAGAACAGTTTTCCAAAAAATTTACATTGTACTTCAACTTACATTGTTTCAAGAACAATCTGTACTCGCTTTTTGCCTTGTTATACAGTTCAAAAGTCTGTTTCGATTTAATATTAGCATGAACCCAGTAAAGTTGTTTCAGATTTTTACTAGCCTGCCTAATTTCATCAGTTATCCAACCCTTCTGAGTTATTTTCACACTTTTTATGGGAAAGCAACAATCTATCACATAATTCAAGATATTCGAAAATTCATTGATGATTGCATTAATATCTGATAAGAGTGGAATAAAGTTGTGGTATTCATTTTCAACAGACATGATAACACCCACCTCTTCGCGCGTTAGGAGTGTTACTGATTCCTTCCTCTAATCTAATCTAATTCGATCCGAGATCCTAGATCGTTGCGCTCTGGCATCCCCACTTTAAACTGCCATAAAAGGAGACCAGCCGCTTATTCGATATCGAATCGCACTGAGGTTTCGATTCTTCCACTGTTCAACTGGACTAGAAGACTGCTCGAATTTTGTACTGAAACCCCAGTGTTTCCAACTGCATTATTCATATCTGTATATCAATGAATCATATATCTAATAATTCCAATACGGGGTAAGTATGAGCCAATCAAAACTGAAGCTGGGCTTTGGTAACAATCCAGATCTGCGCTTGTGCGGCAATATTGAGAATAAAAATATTTTTCATCTACTCCCATAGAATAATATAACCATTATTCAACTGAATTTGATCTATAATAGTCTCTATAAACCAATAGTGTGAGGTAATAATAACTCACGCCTATAACTCACTCTTATACAAATAGGAGCTTACCAAATGAATAAAAAAAGTCGGATCGATCGGGACCACTATTTCAAACACCAAGGTAACGTTCTCGCCATTCATTTCTACCTTTCCTTTGGCCTGAATATTCAAAAATCGAATTTGGAAAAAGTGAATTTTTGACGTTCATTACGCGATTCAATTCTCGACCACAGAAATCGCGCTTGTTGAACGAAAGGGAACAATTCATTATTGACATCGAGGGGAGTAGGCGTCGGCGAACGGGAACTATTCATTATTGATATCGAGGGGAGTAGGCGAGTACGAGAAATGTCACTTTTGATGTACTGTATTTGAATTGAATTGATAGGTATCTAATTATTGTGGATATTTTGATGAAAGAGATGAATTCAGATAGTGAAGATGAATTATTTTGTACACCTCCAGAAATACGGGAAGCAGCTAATACTACAATTCATAATTTATTGCCTGAAAAATCCGAAAAAAAGTATAAAGCTGCATACATAAATTTTTTGGATTGGTGTAAAAGTGAGAACATCAAGTCATCGATTTCTGAGAACGTTCTTCTGGCATATTTTAGTGAATTGAGCACTAAATATAAAGCATCATCCCTATGGACTTTCTACTCCATGCTAAGAAGCACACTTAACATAAATCAGGGAGTCAATATAGAAAACTATTCAAAATTACGTGCATTTCTGAAACGGAAATCAGAAAAACATATTGCCAAAAAGGCAAAAACTTTTACGCCAGAACAGGTGAATAAATTCTTAAATGAAGCTTCTGATGATAAATATCTGGCAACAAAGGTAGTAGATCTCACAATAATTCAATCGTTTTCATCATCTCGTCAAATATATAATTTATTTCAGGTTGCTTAAATAATGGGCATTATGGGTGCTTGTCGTGCAGCAGAATTGTACTCTATGCAGATTAATGATTTAGAAGACCAAGGATCTATTTTAATGGTCAATGTACCAAATACAAAAACAAAAATTGCCAGAAAATTTGCTATTACTGGAAATTTGTATATCATAGTGAAGAAATATTTGAATCTGAGGCCTCACAATATATCGCACAATATTTTATTCTTTAAATTTCAAAATGGAAAGTATCACCCACAAAGAATTGGCATCAATAAATTTGGAGCAATGGGGAAAGACATTGCATCTTTTTTAAAATTACCTGACTATAACTTATACACAGGGCATTGTTTTCCCCGCTCGTCGGCTACTTTATTAGTAGATTCTGGAGGAGACATAACGGCACTAAAGCGCCATGGCGGTTGGCGATCAACTACTGTGGCTGAGGGGTACATTGATGATTCCGAAAAAAATAAGAAAGATACTGCAAATAAAATTTACAGTTCTATAACACCCCAGCCAGTTAGTACATCAACAACGCATATACAAAAAACACAAGAAGAAACAATAAACTTGCATAATTCATTCCCAAATATTCAGATTCAAGGTTGTTCAAATGTTACAGTTTATGTTATCAATAAAGAAAATTAGTACCTAATTACTAAAGTCCTTGTATTTATTGTTATACTCACAGATATTATACTGATAGGGAAGTCAAAGAAAATAGCTGATCATGATTCTGGAGGGTATGCAACATGAACAAAAATATTATAATTTTACCAAAAAGAGGGGGTTTTAAGCAATTTCAAGAATTTCTCAGTTGGGTATAGGTATTAACACAACCCTCTCAACACAGATGATCAATTTCGATTGTCTGATTCTGGCTTATTCATTCAAATAGAAATATGTAGGAATATGACGATAGACGATATTCTGAGTAACCCAACCCTACTTCGTTCTTGTCTACTGCCACAGTTCACAACATAACTAAAGAATGGCCTGTTTTCATTCAAGAAAAACAATGTAAAATGCTGAAAACCTACTCAAAATAACCAAGCATGGAACGATGACAGTTCATTGGACTGCCCATAGATGCATATATGACTGCATGAAATATTCAGTGAACACAGAAATTTATGTCAGTGTTTTTTATAATTGTTTTCAATTTTGAAAATGCAAATGAATTCGAATTTTACTGAAGAAGTCGAAGATAAAGCATAGTATTCAATTCGCGGTAATGGTCATAACACACTTGATGAATTACACCACTCGCCCGACGGCTCGCGGTGCAAACATTCATCTGCGTGTGTTATGACTTACATTACCGCTCATTGAACAATATACTATTAATTCTGTCTCTCTCCGACACATCGTTTTATGTCGTGAAACGTATGTCATTCATAACTTCATGTGAATACTTTCTATCATAACCCCACAGTCTCATGTGAAAGATTTCAATCGCTTTATTCCGTTTTCTTCAAGTCCTGAATATAACTGTTAACTCCTATTCATATTTTGAAAAGGAACTGAAAGTATTTAAGTGACATATTTTCATTCTCGATATCTATTTTCTTGTTGTCTTTCAGTACAAAAATAACCTCTACATTTCTCGCAATTTTTGAATTTTCAGTTGACGCAAGCGTACAACTCAATGCTTACCAAAGATTTGGCTTCACTTTGTGACTGTGAAAAGCCGGGGAATAATCCATATTGATCATATATCTTGTAACATCAATATGGATTATACCCCTGCTTTTCACATTCACAAAGTGAAGCGAAGTCTTTGGTAACGATTGAGTTGTACGCTTGCGTCAACTGGAAATTCGAAAATTGCGAGAAATTCAGAGGTTATGTTTATTCTGTAAGACAACAAGAAAATATATATATCAAGAATGAAAATATGTCACTTGAATACTTTCAGTTCAATTTTAGAATATGAATGGGAGTTAACAATGCTATTTAGGACTTGAAGAAAACGGAATAAAGCGATTGAAACATTTCACATGAAATTGTGAGGTTATGATCGAAACTATCCTCATGAAGTTATGGATATACGTTTCACGACATAATTCGATGTATCGGAGAGAGACAGAATAAAAAAAAATATTTTTATTCTCAATATTGCCGCACAAGCGCAGATCTGGATTGTTAGCAAAGCCAAGCTTCAGTTTTGATTGGCTTATTCCCCATATAGGAATCATTGGATATATGATATCGATATTGTTAGATATATGTCATGAATAAGTTATGAAGTTTTCTACGTGCTGATGATTAACCAATCACAATATTCCTAAAACGCATGTGCAAAAGTTATCACTGGCCTTTTCAAGGATCAAATTATAGATATAGAATTATGTGGGGTTAACACTGGTGGAAAAAATATGTGTTTTGGATTGCCCGAAATGCATAGATTATAATCGATATAATTTTAGTAATAACATTATATTGCTTTTATCGTTGTTGGTGTACTGGAACTTTAAAAGTCTGAGTTCAGTGACCATTAGAGAATGATACAACAATCTTGTTTCTTCCGAAATTTGCAGCATATTTTGAGAGCAGAGGAAGTGCGAAGAGGAAATGTATCAGCATCTCATTCTTTCAAGGACCACTTACTTAAATTCAAATAGGAGAAAGCTGTTTCGAGAGATAATTAATGTCCCACACAATATATTCAGCAGTTTGTGCTAATTATCCATGTGACATTATCCGTGAAGACAATTATCTTTTATCAGATGGCTCAACAACAACAGATGTATACTATTCAGCCTTTTTCCCCATTTTTTCCACAACCTCATGAAGTACTTCAGAAGAATCTATACCTGCAGCCAATATGAATTCATTCTGAAAAAAAAATGAATATTATCAACCTTTCCAATATTTCATTGATAAGTGATATAGCATAAGTGACTTTTACTTATAGAAAGAAAAATGGAGTAGGAATTAACCTGAATGCGCCGTCAAGTGTCTCACTTTAAATGGATCATGTTGTTGAATTAAGAATATTCTTAATTGAATTGCCATATAGCTTATCTGAGCAATTATTCACCATATTACACACTTTGTGCGCACAAACTGATCCGGAACGTGAGAATTGAACAATTCGGAGCAATTAATCGAACTAATGGTTCATCCAATAATTCTTTTGTATTTCTTTTACAGAAGAATGAGTCGCAAATTTTAATTTCTTCTCAAATGTTTTTTTTTCATCGTACATTATTCATGTGATCCATTTCGAATTTTATCGGTCATTATGGCGAAAAAAACATTTAGTGGAATCAGTAGGTACGTGATTTGAGTATTTCACTCTGGAGGACATCAATCATATTGATCATTCCATTCAAAATAAAATTTGGCTATCTATCATCTCAGCCAGGCAAATAAAGTAATAATAATCAGACTTCGATTGAACGAACTGAAAGCTGATATACAGGGTGATTTTTTTAAGTGTTTCATAAGACGTTTTCGAGGAAGAAATTGCGATACAAATTCAAAATTTTGTATTTTTATTTTAGAGTACATGAACTCAATTTCTAAAATATTTTCAAGCCGGATCTACTTCCAGTTCTACTGGAAACGATGTGAACTTTGTTATTTCAAATGCAACACCCTGTATATTTATACATACATTTGAATTCTACCTTCAATTCTGCAATGATTTGATGTATGATATGCGCAACCACATCAAGAGATTATTGAGTTATAGCGTGATTCTCAATTTTTTTGACAGAAAGATTGTCACAAATTAGTGTTCATATCTTCAAAATCCCTCATTGTAAGAATTTTTTTTTGCAACAGTGGAACAAAAGAAAGTACACTGACACTGCTCATTGTATGAATTATGAGAAAATACTATACAGGGTGTCTGAAACGGGGCTTCAAAGTGTGCCTCAACAAAACTATGAAATCTTATTTTTTTCAAATGGGAACCATATAATTTTGTTATTCCGATCGATTGCTCGTCAAAAACTAGCTAGAGTGTGCCAAACATTTCATGTCTTTAAAATCAGTAGTTTTGCCGTTATCGAATAAAATTCGAATTTCACGACTAAATCCAGGTTTCGCTCAGTCAAATTCATTGGTATGCACGTCCTTTTCAAAGTAGACTATGTTAGGAATGGTCATTCCTACTTATTTTTATGGATCGAGCACTATGCAGAACATGGAATAATAATTAGGTACACTAGAATGATTAATCAAAAGTCTCTTCTCTATTCACGGCGAATGTGATAAATAAAAAAACAGATAATGAACGATGACCAAATAGTGCTCGATTAATGAAAATAAGTGAGAATAACAATTCCTATCATAGTCTACTTTGAAAAAGACATGCATACCAATGAATTTGACTGAGCGAAACTTGGATTTAGTCGTGAAATTCGAATTTTATTCGATAACGGCAAATCTACTGATTTTAAAGACATGAAATGTTTGGCACAATCTAGCTAGTTTTTGACGAGCAATCGATCGGAATTACAAAATTATATGGTTCCCATTTGAAAAAAATGAGATTCCATAGTTTTGTTGAGGCACACTTTGAAGTGTAAAGTGTGATTGAGATGCAAAACCTAAATTAAATTTTTTATGAATTTAAATTTGTTTATCGTATGAAATGCTCTATCAGAGGTAAGGTATATATGAAACTTTTCTTCAGAGAACATAATATCGACAATCGTTCTTCAAATGAGTACCCTATTTTTTATGATTGCGTTTGATCGTGCGAAAAAAAAATGATGATAGTTCTCTTAGTTATTCGTTTTTTTTATTGAAGTAAAATTATTATTTTTGTTTGCAGAATCTAACGCAATCATAAAAAATAGGGTTCTAATTTGAAAAATTTAAGTTATGGCCTGTGATGATTTTTCTGAAATTCACAAGATGCATGGCCTTTCCACATTTTTCTACTATGATGTTATGAGGATTGAGGACTGTTTACGCTTAGGATGTTGAGGATAAGAAGAATGAACATTATACTGACTACGAGTATTTGACTATTTGATTTTTATTCCGGTTTTTTCTCGATATTTTGAAAACTATGGTTTTAACAAAAATGTACTTACTCAGAATTGAATACTTAACAGAGGAAAAAATTGAAAAAAAAATGTTTAACAAATCTATATTTTCACTTGTTGTATAACCAAGAGCGCACAGGCTCCAAAAATATTTTAGCTCAGTAGAAAATTTCGAACAACATGATAATCTCCATTCTCAGATTTCAAATATGTCCAGTTCTCCAGAAACGTCTAATAGGCACTCGAACTGGAGACATCCCTTCAAGTTAGACTAATTTCTGTATTATAGTAATATATTTTTTGATATATATAAGTCATTTGAAATAGCTTTTTTTGATGTTAGTGACTATAATATCAAGAATTTCGGAAAGTTTTTGAAATTTAATGAGTTTTTTCATGAACTCAGATCATGGATCAGAAAATATCATTATTTTATAAAATTGAAACGATAAGGTTATTCAAGAAGGAGGAAGGATTGTATGAGATTCTAGAAGATAAACATCACATGCATAACAAATTCAATTGTTAGGAACACCAATTGATTGATTTGGATTTTTTAGATCAATGAATGAAATCAAAATCAGACAAATATATTTATTACCAGGATTATTTTACAGAAGTTCTTTTGAATGAACATTGATGAAAAAAAAAATATATGAAGAAATATTTAATTATATTCATTATATTCATTATATCATTAATTTCTCATCGAAATAATGTGGCGACAGATATCCATATCTTGACGAAAAGATTTCCCATCCAGCGTCGACTTTGGGATATTCCACCCTGATGAGTCCTAAATAGGACGAAACTGCAGTCGGTGCGATTCTCAGGTAGGGTGAACAGTATCAGAGACCTAGTGCGTATTCACATTTCATTTGTCATTATTTATAATGGCAAATGATTTGTGTCTTATGTTCTCTCTTATAACTCTTATGTTCTCTCTTATAACTCGAAGGGCATAACAATACTTTGAAACATATATGGCTACTTTTTCTACTTGTGGTTTCCAATTCAAACTTTTATCTATGACTATTCTCAGAAACTGTATTTGGTCTACTGCTTTAATTTCAGTGTTTTGAGTTGTTATTGTGACAGATTGTTCATTTTCTCTGAATATCATCATTTTAGTTTTAGATACATTCAAAAGAAGATCATTTTCCATCAACCACATATTTATATTCTCTATCTCCGTTGTTATATCTTCCCTGCATTGGTTTTTGTTTGTTGAATGAAATGTCATAAGCAAACATTATAATCTCATTTTTAGATATTTGCACCATATCATTAGTGTAGACTGTGTAGAGTATATAGAGTCCATAACCAATCATTTGAAGAATGGTTATTTTGTGCATTTCTGTTAAATGAACCATTTTTCTAATATTAATACGTACAGTTATCGAAATGCAAAAGACACTTACACTCATCACTTATTGTCATGCAAACAGACAACGTGTTACTAAGGCTATGAAGGCTTTGAGAATAAACAAATCTATTTTTGTTTTTGTAATTTCTTCTCAGTAATGGTTTTTGCTTACTTTCTTCATATCAAGAGGTAAATGGGAAATAAGTATTGAGTGTTATGTATCGAATTTGTGAAATAAAATCATTCTCATTTAAAATGTTAATGTTTTAAAAAAATCTGAAAACACTTAATATTTCCGAAAAAGTTGAAGATAAGTATAGGACATTGTACATGGATTATGTCTAGAATTTTCTGAAGAATCCAAAAAATAAATAATATACAGGGCGTTACATTTGAAATGAGAACGTTGGTATTGGCCACGGTCGCATTGAACACCCTATATAATATTATTTTCTTGAAAAATATGCTCATTTGAAATTACAAGTCGACATGTCCGAGCGTTTTTCCTAACACCCCCTCATTTAGTCGTTATCGAATTTATTCCATTTGGCTGTTACACTCTGTATATTTTATAATTATGTAGTATGTTTTTCTACTTCCTTATACAAAAAAAAATGTTATTTTTTATGAGAAATCTACAGTTGGCCGACGATACTCCTATTCAGGAACACCCTGTATTGAGGTTGGCGAATCTGTCGTGAAAATTATGAATCTGTCTGGTCTGATCCTTATACATCTCATGTTTCTACCGAGTTCTGAATTGGTGTAAGCTCTACTCTTGTTAACGAGGAAGTTAGAGAATAGCTTACAGATGTGAGGACATAGGTGGACACTTTTCACCTGACTGGGCCAGAAGGAGGGTTATGATTTTTTAGTGTATATATGAATGTACGTATATATTCATGTATACATACACGACTTGATGGATTTTAACATCTGAAGTGCGATTAGATTGATACGAATTGGAGGAGTGACATATTATTTTTTATGTTCCACTGCCTCATAAATACTTGAATTATGAATTCGTTTAGTGTCCATAATTGACTACTTTATTGGACACCACTTTTTTGGACTCAACTGTCACTGTCTTCTCTCGATTTTGCAATTTTTTTCGTTTCACACCTCTTGTTATAGTATTTTCATGAGCACTTTCAGTGGGTAGGAGATATTCTTTGGCGCTTGCGGCTAAATTTTCTACGCTTTCCCCTCCTGCACTTTTCATTTTTTTTTATTATAATGACGTTTGTCACAAAATTTACGAAGTAAACAACTTCGTCCAGTGAGATTACTAAGGTCGCTGATGGTTACTAAGGTAAGAAAAGCAGAAGCACACAATGTTTCTTTGCAATAAAGCGACGAATATATTAATTGCCATTTCAGGAAATAAAATTTCTGTAATACTGTCAAACATAAAGCTTTGAATGCAACTAGTACATAATTGGGCTTATGGACTTGCCTCGCTCGCTTTGCTCGCTCTGCCATAAACCTTTGGGCTCGTCCATAAAGACCTATAATATATGTACTTGTTACATAAATAGCTATTCCGACGAAACTTTATATGCATACTTATTTTTTTTCCATAAGCTAATCTTGTAATATGCTCCATTTTCGAAGATGTTCGGACTGTTACAGTCATAATTTTTCCCAAAATGATTATGATAGTGACCAAAGCATTGAACTCAGAACAAAAATCTGTTTCACGAAATTTGAGCGTCATAAAAAGGAATGGAATAGAAATATGTATACCGGATTTTTATTGAATTGTCTTGCTATGAATGGATGACAATTCTGATTCATTTCTTACGACACCTTGAATAAACCCAAAATACCATGTCGCATATACAAATGAGGAAATGAGTCCCCACGACCACCTCAAAGCAACGTAGCTAAAATTGCAAATTATTGAAATGACGTTATTCGCCTTCATCATTTGGACCTGATCGAGAAATTATACCGTCCATTCTAAGGTCATTCTCCACGAGTGGGAGCTTCAAATCAGGTAGCGTGGGTATTGTCTATCTCCACCGGTAACCCGATGGCTCCAGTTGCAGTTTCTTAGACGTACAGTCAATGACTTATAAACATAAGGGAAATAGTAATGAGAGAATACAACGGATCTTCTGCGTTTCCAACAGTATAATAATAATTCACCTACTTCACATTATGGAAAACAAGTGCGGTTGATATGCGGTCATTTGCGATCACCTGTGATGTTAATGGGATCTCCTTACTGAGAATCTTCGTGAAGTGAAAATCAGTTTATAGTGTAACGATGGGGAATAAGCTATGCAAAAGGAAAGGAAATGAGGGGGATCCAGTGGAAGTAAAGGAAAATGCAATAGACCGGATTTTGTCAAGGTTATGTGTAAGTATTGTTTTTTACGCCTCAATATCCGAATTGATGTGGGTCTCCGTATTGAGAATATAATTTGAAATTCAAAATATTGGAATATTCTCATTTCAAGCAATAGGTTTTGGTCAATATACAGAATTATTTGAATTAAAGGGAACAGGTACAAATGTAGGTGAATAAGGAATCCTACATGAGGTTTTTATGATGCATCTTCTAGTAATTCCAAATGATATACAGGCTGTTTCAAAAAGAAGTGACACCGTCCTAAAGACAGGATCACCTTTTTTTGAAACACCCTGTATATCATTCGAAATTACTAGAAGATGCATAAAAACTCATTTAGGATTCCTTATTCACCTACATTTGTACCTGTCCCTTTCAATTCAAGATGAGAGTACCTCAAAATGAAATTGCGTTCTTTACTTTATATTTTCTATGATTCAAGAAAAATTTTACATGAGCCGGCCCTGTTAAACGTTTATGAGGCTTTTCTTTTGTTTGCTGTAGTGTAGTAGCTATATGCCATAGTATTTCCAAGGGTTATGTTAGTCAGTTGCAGCGTGGCTTGCCTTATCATGGAGTTCTTCTCTCTAAGCTTTAACATATCTAATTGAATTTCAACCCAAAACGAAAGAAGAATGGGAAAATATTGAAACTGTTTGCGATGGAGGAGCCCGAGTCTTTTTACAGAATACTCACAGGTTGATTGGGATGACATATTATTGTACAGGTGGGGCGGTACCTCTGTCTGTCTTGCTGTCTGTTTTTTTCGGTTTCTCCAGGAAATGATGAAGGTTCGTTAAAATCGTGTGGCTCAATGATTGAATTCATAAAATATGGAAAGCGTCAGCATTGAAGCTATGGTTGTTACTCTTAGACACTTCCGAGAATTGTATACGTGAATACTTGTAAAGCAGGCATAAATAAAGTATTACAACATTTATTATTGGCTAGTTTTAGTGGTGCAACGAGATGAAATTGTGGACTTGAATGAATAACACGAGTTTTCTGGAATTATCGTTGCGACTGATTTTCGAAGTTCTGCTGAAATTGTAGATAATATATCATATTAAGGATCTCTGTTGTTGGAGGGGAGAAGAAGAGGTTGTGGTCTAGAAACCTCTGAATAGTGAATAATAACCTAACCATAGCAATTCCTCGAAGACTGCAACCATAGAATCAGCATTCGCATCAAGGTTGTTCTTGGGTAATGTAGATTTAATGACTTTACAAAAATAATAAATATCATTCGGATATGATTTCTTAAACAAATCGAATAATGAAATCATGTACATTATACAGGTAACATGGCTTTTCACACAGTGAAAACAATTGTAACATTTAGTAGGTTAACAATTATTGACTATAAGGTGGTTCTTTATATTTTTATTATGCCTTTTTAGAAGAGAACAATAGTGTATTTCTTGACGAGCGCCAAATTAGTTGAATCGCGCTATAACAACTTTTAAAATTGACGTAAACGCTTCCAGGAAATCTGGACCCTTCGGTAATTGTTTGAATGATTTTGAGGATACACTCAGAATCATAAAAATCAAGGATGGTCAATAGAGTGAAACATAACACTGACTTAAGAAGGAAAGCTCTGAATGTCCGAGGGTTGTTTTATTGAGTTTATACCACAGAACCATTTCAAAGTATTCTTGAATGTTGATTCTTAAAAAAATTGTTTTTGTATTCAGAAGAGACTTTTGACGATAATTATGAAACTGACCAATATACAAGTGTTTCAAGAGAAACTTTACATACTCCGACCACATGTAGGGTCTATCATCAGCATCACGAAATGGTTGTAGGTACTCAGAAAAATCAATTCTGACTGCTGTTGTGAAAATCATCACCCTATTGGCCACCTTCAGAAATCGATTTCAAATTTATTTGAAATGCTTCACAGGAAAAAAATTCATTAATTCAAATTCTTGTCACATGTCAGAACGTCTTATACTGATGAAACAAATACAGGGAAGTTATACGAATCAACCAAAAATAAATGTTCGAAATTTTTTCATATGTAATACCACTAGAGATGGAATTTTGCCGGCAAAATTTCTCGATTGTAATATGAAAGTTTGTTGCTCGGAAACTTCGTGAATGACATCTGTATGAAAATCACGAGCCGTCAGGCGAGTGATTTTGGAAAAAATGTCATGAGCGAAATGAATATTACAAGAGAGAAATTTTACCTGCTTAAATTTCATCTCGAGTGGTATTCGGCATGACTATTCCACGACAAAATACGGTAATATGTTCAACTTTGACGCCTATTGCGCTATTTGGCGAATTAGAATTCATCACAGATTGACTAAACCACCTTTGTTTGTTTTCTCTATGATATTTATTTCCGAAGCTATCTATGAATTCGAGAAACGTCAAAAATTTTGTCATACGTAATACCACCAGAGATGGAATTTTGCCGGCAAAATTTCTCGATTGATATGAAAGTTTGTTGCTCGGAAATTTCGCGAATAACAATTGTATCAAAATCACGAGCCGTCAGGCGAGTGATTTTGGAAAAAATGTCATGAGCGAAATTTCCTAAAAGCAACAAACTTGAATATTACAAGAGAGAAATTTTACCTGCTTAAATTTCATCTCGAGTGAAATTCGGCTTGAGTATTCCACGAGAAAATAGGGTAATATGTTCACAATTGACGTGTATTGCGCTATTTGGCAAATTAGAATTCATCATAGATTAACTAAACCACTAAACGTTGTTTGTTCTCTCTATGATATTCATTTCCGAAGCTATCTATGAATTCGAGAAACGTCAAAAATTTTGTCGCTGAAAAACGAACATGTTGGTTTGCCGACTTGAAATTTTTTTCGGGATGAAACGATCGTTGCTACGGAAACTTCCTCACTAAAAATGAAAAGAGTGGAATAATCACCGGAAAACCAACTTGTTAGTTTTGCCGGCTTGAAAATTTGGTCGAGATGACACGATCGTTGCTACGGAAACTTCCTCACTACAAATGGAATGAGTGGAATAGTCGTTCAAAAATGCACAATCGCAAGATCTTATTGAAATAATATGCATGATTACTGAAAATTTCCACATTGAAAAACATACGTTGAGTGCAGAGATCCGAAAAAAAACGCAGATTGGTGACAAATTGATTTTTTTCTGTAGCACAAATTCAAAATTATGAAATTTTATGAGAACCAATGAACATCATCTCTCCAATTGAGTTGAAAGTAATCATTTTCGATGAATTCACAACTTTAGATTTGTTAGATCATTAGGAAACGTTCAGAGGTGTGACAAAATTTTTGAATGGATTAATTCTATTTCAGTGGTTATTCATCGAGAATAAATGTAAAAAGAATTCCAGAAAATCGCCTATAAGGTGGTCATTTTAACATTAGCAGTCAGAATTATTATCTATATAATGCAAAAGATGCTACAAAGGGTAAAGAATTCTGAAAGAATCATTGAATTCTGATATACAGTGCCAGAAATATAGTCGAATGAAATTTCGGTCTGAAAGAATAAATTATCCTGTATATGGGTGAGGAAAGATAGGAGACATCACTAAGTGGCCATTGCTCGATGATGATGATAGACACCATATATTGGGATATTATGTAAGGTTCGACTCCCGCCTGAAGTAAAAACTTTTTTATATTAAGTTTATGGAGGGGCACTCTGTAGATAGATATGGAGAACAAACGGTTTGATTCAACTTCAGTTTTCCCGTGATGTTCAAAATGAGAAAAAAAAACTAAAAGGGTAACCCAAAGCACTGGAGTGAAGTCAGGGACTTCTGAGCACTCGTTCGTCTACTTTGTAGTAGATCCACGTTGTAGATATGTGTTCGCATTCCAGAATACAACGAAAAGATACTGTCGAAAAGATTTGACAGTACCTGCGATATAAATTCTCTATGATCTCGAATATTGCATTTTCTTCATTGTCCTCTGTCAGTATCAATATCAATCTTGAGATCAAAATTTCTGCATGGATTCGGATATCGTTGGGGATACAAATTATAATTTGGACTGCCACTAAGCATTGTTTTAAAACATATCGCTAAGCACTCATATATTTCGAACCCATATATTATATTAATCGAGTTGATGATCTAAGAAACGTGTTCGGATGAAGTGGATAGGCTTGGTTCATTTATTTTTACCCATGTTGTTATTTCATACTCTATTCGCGAATGTATAAGTGAGAGTTAGGCGTCTGTGATTTGAACAGATAGTCTTACGTTATGCAGATGAAATCCTATATCCTTATGTAGATATGTACCTATTGAATATCATTCACTGATGTTCAAATCGAAGGAGGATAACAAAATTGTATCAAGGTAAGAATTATTCACTCAGAGAATATATATAATGAATCTACTTATTGTCCCAAAATCAATGAAAATGCAAAAGCTTTATTTGTGCTTGAGAAAACCTTTTTTGTCTTGTTTGTCACACCTACACAGAAGAAGGTAGCTTCACTGGTAGTGTCATAACTCAATCACCTACTCACAGAATATCATTGATTATATGGATGTCAGTGCACATAAAAATAAACTCATAATAATTCCACTTTGTAAACCTCGCCAAATGTTTGTCACCATTGTCAGAATTGGTTATTTCACCGAATTCCGAACGAAAGGGTCATTCCACTTATTTAGAAATGAAAAAGGAGGATAATGTCCCTAAGTTGGAACAAACTAAATCTCTACTAGTCCAATTCTGTTATTTAGAAATCTTTTGCGAATATTCTTTATAAATTCAATGAAGATACGCGGAAATTTCTCATAAAAATAGTTGGCGCCATAGCACAAAGGAAACAACTCAGACTATTAAAACAAAATGTTGAAAAGGTCGAAAAAGGTTTTATCGCGAATTTTGTTAACAAATTTTCTTAAGATTTGTTGGCTACATATTCCAAAATGTATTAATCCAGTTTGAAGTCAAAATGGAGTTTTATTTCATCGATAAAGAGTTCAATAATATCCATTCTTACTCTAGTCATAATCCACAACTTAGCCCCATTTATTATAATAAAAGGATTTGGAGGGTATGATTCATTATTAATTTCTGTTTATGTTGCGACAAGAACTTGGATGAAAAATTATTTGCAAATATTGGAATACAGATGTTAAGTCAAAAGATTGTTCAATTTGAATTGACATTTCTGAGTTTGCCAAGGGAGTGGACCATATTCATTCAAAGATTTCTCCATTTGTCTTCAACATTTAATATCTGGCAACCATTGGTGATTTCTTTATTTTTATGAAGCAATTTTGAAACTCTTAGTATTTGTATCATTATTATTTTTCCTCTCCACTTCCAGTTTGAATTCACTATTCACTCAAATTGGTGAATACGAAAAACTAGAATGTTTTCAACCTACGAATAATACACAAATTTCTTTTCGTATGGTGATATTCAAACCATATTCCGTCGCATTCATCATCAGACTACATAGGTGAGTGAATATGTGATCATTTCGATATAATTCCAGCGATGATGTAATCTGCAATAATTATTGTTTTGATGTCGAAGGTCTCTGTGTACCTTGACCGAACATTCAATCCGAACTGAGTTGGTATAAGTTTCATATTTAGAAGTATCATTAAAGCCATTGACGACGTAGGTATACACTTATACAGGTCAGATACGACCAATCGAATGTCAAGTATTGGATGTAATGAAACACAAGCAGGTGCACTGATAATTTTTTGTTGCGAATTTTTTTTGATGAACATAATTTAGTTATCCATTTATAACAAACTTCCTGTATCTTTTAACATTCTACCCTCTTCGAATGTTTTCTCCCCTTTCACTCGAGCTGAAAAATTGGTTGATACAGGTGTGAAGGTTGCTGCAGATTCCGCATATACAGGGTCTTTCACGAGGAACCTCACCCATATTTATACGGGAAACTTCTGAACGTATTTTCATGAAATTCAGCACTTATAAGTATTTCACGATGCTGATGAAATCTAAAATATTTTCAAGGCATGTGCACCTCCGGTTTTTCCGGAAATGACGTCAACTTTTTATTGCAGAAATAGATTCCTTAGAAAATTTCAAGTTATTTTGATGTAACATTTTTCAGTTTTGGTTGGAAAATTCTCTCTGAGCGGGAAAATTCGAAAAAAAAAATCGAAAATAGAACTCCGCTGAAACAAGAATAACTTCGAGGTTTTTGGATGGAAAATTTTCATTTTTGGGATTTTTCAAGATGTAAGATTGATGTGTCCACTTTAGAAATCGAAATCGCGATTCATGATACAGGGGGTGAAAAAATCGCTTTCAAAGTTAGGGATGACAAAATCGTGAAAAATCAATTTTTTCAAATTAGAACCCCACTTTTTTATGGCAGATATTGAATCTACTTCAAAAAATAATGTGAGTGTATGCATCACACCCTTGCCCTAAAGTGGATATTTTCGGAGTTATCTCAATCTTACATCTTGAAAAATCCTAAAAATGAAAATTTTCCATCCAAAAACCCCGAAGTTATTCTTGTTTCAGCGGAGCTCAATTTTCGATTTTTTTTTCGAATTTTCCCGCTCAGAGAGAATTTTCCAACCAAAACTGAAAAATGTTACATCAAAATAACTTGATAATTTTCTAGGGAATCTATTTCTGCAATAAAAAAATGGTGTTCTAATTTGAAAAACGGAAGTTGACGTCATTTCCGGAAAAACCGGAGGTTCTCATGCCTTGAAAATATTTTAGATTTCATCAGCATCGTGAAATACTTATAAGTGCTGAATTTCATGAAAATACGTTCAGTAGTTTCCCGTATAAATATGGGTGAGGTTCCTCGTGAAAGACCCTGTATAGTATGAATAATTCTATCTTTCAATTATGATTCAAGTAGCAGATTCTGTACACTGCTTAATCAACCATACTTGGAAATAAATTACATCATTTTGAAGCGAAAAATATCTGCGAAAGCCTCCATATACTCACATTTGAGCTTCCTCCAGTAACATGGTAGGTATGATAATTATTATTTATAATTAATTGAAATCGATTTCTTGTTCCGAATTTGCAATACAAGACAAATGATTATTAACTGAATTCAATTGATGCTATTCTTTTGTTCTATGTTTTTCACGTAGAATCGGCAAATTGTTTCTTACGAAGATAGAATGTATAATGATAGTTTAGGTTGGGAAAATGATGTTCACGTCCTTGTTATTTCAACTAATGATCAGAAAGAAAAAATTTTTTGTATAAATTGTCATCAAACCGTGTGCTTGGAGGTGAATGCAATTTGTTTCAAATTGACATAACGTAATTGCTCGATGCGCTAAATGCCAAATGCTACAAAAGTATATGTCCCTACGCTGTTCAACTGAAAATTCCGAGAACCGTTCATCTATCAGAAGTTTCTTCCACTGATCTGGCTAATGTCAAAGAAACTTCCATTCTGGTTATGGGTTTAATAGCAAACATAACCGAAAACGCCATAATAAGCGACAGAAACCGCAGTCTCTATTTTCGACATTGATGTTTTTTTTTTAATGCGTGAATCATTGGTATTATTTCGTTTCATACAGTATCTTTCTACTATTTGGATTCTCATTTGAAGATTGTTTTTCACACGGACCAAAAACATGATATGGTTTAATACTGGATGGCAGATCTAAATCATATATTTCGCTAGAAATATGCAGTGAACGAAACTGAACAGTATGTGGTATTTTCAATTGAAATTATTAATTTCAAGCTTTTGTTCCCATTCTTCCGAATTCATCAAGCATTTGAAATTGGTCTCTCTTACCGAAAACTGAATCGAGAAATTTATTTTTTATTACAGTTAAGACCTAATTCATGGACTACTGACTTGCATCGCAGTAAGCAGGTTAACAGGTGAGTTGAACAAACTTATAATTTATGAATGGACCATTATATGAAATTAATCCTTAATTTTTATGACTGTTTTTAATAAACCCTAACGGAAAAGTTAAGTGCATCAAAATCAACAATTCATGAACTGAGAGGATTTCACTTCTTAAGAATATTCATTTCACAAGAATCTGACAAAGGTGAAATTATTGTATTCAGCAATTCATGTCATCACTTCATTGACAAGAGTATTGAAGGTTCTGTTCATATAAAGAAGATAATAAAACGAGTAATTCTTGTCGCATTATTCGCCAAATTTCAGCATTATTTCTTCCTTTATTATTCTTCACGAAAAGTTGAATTGGAGGCACAAACGAAGAGAGGAGATCCTTTGCATAATTTAAAGAAAAAAGTCTCTTGAACATGGGACAGCCAACGTTTTTTTATCCGGATACAGGTTGTTAAACTTTAAAATTTTAGCAAGTTTTTTTATAAAATCTATACTTCACAAGATATTCAACTAAAATTTGGCATAGATATTACAATTCAGAGTTCACACCATGTGACATGTAACCCTGTCTTCCTCGAAATTTCTGTTTGGTGAGACACTGTATAGTTTAGTTTTTATACTGAACTTTTTGTTTTCTAGTATCTGCTACCGATTACGAGACCAAATATTGAACTGTTCTCAGAAAAATCAAGATTGACAACGAATTTGTTCAGTTTGAAAGGAAATCGTATTCATTTTAATCTGGGAATCTGGAGGAACCTCCCCTCTTTGTTTGTCTTATCATTACCATGCTATATGTTTTTCGAATGGTAACCTTAACAATTGAACTTAAAGAACTACAATGCGTACAAAATTGAGTAGGGAGGTTGAGTCGAGTCAAAATCTGGAAAGAGAAACTTGCCTCTTTATTGAGCATCTTACTTCGATATGTGGCATAAATATCAATATATTTATATTTGTTGATTCGATTATAATAAATGAAAACCAATAAATTTCAAAAAGTAAAAATATGTTTTAGGTAACTTCGCCCAATATCATGTTAGACTGTACATAATGTTGTGAATACCTACAGCATAAATTAAAACAATTTTGTGAGTTTGAGTACTGATAATGATATTTATTATACCAACAAAATGTCGTTTTTGAAAACAGACTAGAAAACAATATTGTTATGAATTGAATCAAAAAGTTGTAATATAACAAGACTTGGTAATATTAAAGCCTTAAAATCTATCGGATGTTTTTTAACGCTCTGAGCGACAATTATTTAATTTCCTCACGATGTCTAATTTTTCGAGTTTGGGTCAGAAATGATCTCAATCGAGATGGTTCGAGTCACTCATCAAGAATCCGGAGACAAATGCAAACAATTAATTGAGTTCCGTTATATCGCTGTTCCACATATGTTTTTTTTATTATTCACAAACTACGTCTTCAATTTAGATGAAATTCTTCAGTCGAATGAAGAATGACACAAGGAAGCAACAAGCAGAATTTTGTTTATATCGCGTACCAGAACCATATGAAATTTTTTTGGCAATAATTTGCTAGCATTTTATATTATGAAGTTGAGAATTTTCATGTACCTTGAGTATGACGTCATTCTCCATCTACATTCCATCTCGACCAAACGTGTGGTTTCGAAAATCGCCCTCAAATTGCCTGGACTGATTTCGTCATATTTATATCCTGAGGAACGTCAAAATGATTTTGTTCTTCAGACTTACGTGAAAGATAAAAGTGCTTCATCAATTTTAGAATCGAAGCAGAATTTTCGCGATACGCCAATACTCTTTGGGATCGAAATCTTCATTTCCCTTTCAAAAATGAAAGTATTTGACAATTTTCTGTTAACCATATACCTAAGAGAACAACCACACTCGAACGTATTCAATACCTGGCATCTTTAGAAAGCCAACTTATTCAAGCTAGCATAAACTTATACGTTCTTCACTCAAACAATATAAATCACATCAGTATTACAGCACTGTCGAAATATCAACTCTGCAGAAATTATGTGTTTCTGGTGGCTTTCGCATTTTGTTTAATAATATTCAATATCGCTGGTTTCTCACCTATTTCTATTTTTGTTCAATATCAGAATTAGTTTCGTTGTTCACATTCCAATGTATTTTAATTTCCTGGGTTCAACCTCAACCCATCTCAATATTTAAATAAATAAATACAGAGTGTTTCACCATAAACTGGACAAATATATATAGTTGTGTAGATGACGTCGGGAAAGACATTTTTGCCTTATGACATAATAGGAACTCCACTTTGGAAGCATATGCGAGTTACAGGGTGATTAATATCAACTTCTTATAACTATGTTAACTTATGCGAGCCTTTTGAAATAACGGTTTATGGTGATATGTCAATTATTTTTAGTGCTCAATTCAATTGTGGTGTAGAACTCAGGAAAAAAATTTTAAGAATGACGGAAAACTTGCTAAGTTGGAATTTTGTATTTGCGATTGCCGAATTGTATCTATAGCATTATTTCAACGAACTTGATTTTCTAATATTTTTCGTGAAGAATTTTTTTCAAAATTCGAACTTCACTTATTTTTACATGTCAACCAAGAAAGAGAAATTCACTCAAATCTATTGGAATCTTTCATTCTCAACACTGACGGGATAACAGAATAAAAAATATCCATTTGTTGTAATTTCCTAGCTTTCCGAAGATTAGGCTTGAAATAATTTCATAATTATTATTTGTAAAATTGGTGGCCGTAGGAAGGCCGATATTTTGCCTATTCAAAAACCATTTTTTTTTTCTGAAACCTTGCTTGGAATCGAAGTCTATCTACATAGTAGGGAATTAGGGTTGCCTTACCTATCGAGTATGAATTGGATTCATTCTTATCTGAAATGTCCGTTGCCAAGCAACGCGTGTTAATCGACACTGGAGGGAGTTCGATTCTCAAAAAAATTCTTTCAAACGATTTATACGATCTATACGGGTCATTCTGGCAGCCCACTAGCACAATTTTGACCTTCGTACGGCCTTCAGTTCCTCACATAAAAATTACGAAAGTATCCTTAGCAGAATCCTCGGAAGGCTACAAAAAGCAAACAAATAGATATTTTTCCATTCTGTTTTCACACCTGTGTTTAAATTTACAGATAGATCAACCTGGAATGATTTATTACAACAGTTCCGGTTGAATTTCAGGGCATAAAAAAGTTGTGATCGAATTTTGGAAATATTTTTTCACTGAATATCTTAGGAATTTGCTAAACGAGAAAAAAAAATTCAAATTTGGCAAGTTAACTGCCATTTTGATTTTTTTTTCAAATTGTTTACCACAATTTAATTTAGCACTAGCAAATAATATGTAGGTATGTGACCAGAAACCGGTAGTTCAAAGGACACGCAGAACTTACCAAAGCAGAATATTGCTCCATGTTGATAAACACTCTGCATCTCGCTTATGCTTCCAAAAAGAGAAACATTATATATCATAAGACAAAATTTACTTTCTGGATTTTATCTACACGGCTATGAACGTTTGTCCAGTTTATGATTCAACACCCTGTATGACATAATTAGTTCACTAATTTATTTGATTTTTTGCAGAATTTCTAAGTCGAAATTGTGCCAAGAAGAGAAGAATACCGAGCCCATAACAACATCGAGTGATTGGATTGAAGCTTCCCTTGAAGTTCCAGATAAAGAGATCTCGATGAGTTTCGAAAATTCCAAATTGGCACCTATTTTCAATGACAGCGAAGCTGGAACTCCCGTACCTCCTCCGAGAAAACAAAGAAAAGGAATAAAGGAGAAAATCGAAGCTGTCGCGAAAAGTGGTTTGCTGGCTCTACAACCTAAGAAATCAATAGAAGAACCCTTATGTATAAAGAAAAAAATTAACTACAGTTGTCCATGTCACGATCCAAAACACAAACACAATATTGAGAATCAAAGTACGGTTCAAGAAAAAAACAGTTTGAACAAAAAAGAACCAAAATTAGATAAATCGAAAAAGACAGAACGAGAGAAGGAAACGAAACGCAAGAAGAACTTATCTGTTGTTTCTTTGCCGAACTACAGCGACTTGAAATTCTCCATAGCTAATTTCGGAAATATTGATGGCAGTACGAGTAACGAGAAACAGATCACAGCATCCAATATTTCTCTGCCACAGGAACCGAAAGTGAGTGGAACTAAGGGTTATATGGTGCGGTGTAGAAGTTTTGGATCACTTCTACCTCAACAACTTTTGGAGAGACTCAAACCAACACCGAATGTTGAACCCAGTGCAGAAAGTGATGACAGCTTCGGTCCTCTAGAAGACTGGGATTTGAATCTAATCGAACATTACAATCCACGTGATGCTAGTTTACCAAGGCCAAAAAGACCTGTTCCTAAAACAAGGATCCATAATTTATCTGACATTGAAAACCAAATAAGGACAGAAGATGCAGAGAATTCGCCGGTTCAGCCTCGAAAATCATCCAACACTAATTCAACTGAAACACTCCTTATTGGTGAAGATTCGTCATCAAAAAGAATAAGGAATTTTACGACTACTACTTCATATGTAGAACCGAATAGTTTAAGTTCATTAGAGATATATGACAGCATAGAAAATTATGAAAGAGAAAAAATGAAACCATCATATAATACAGAATCGTCTGATGACATGGAGAAGAAAAAATATCTTTCCGAAGATATTCCTTCCGAATCAACGTTAGAAAAAAAGATCATGCAGAATGTTGTCTTGCAATTTATAGAATCAGAGAAAATGAACAGGAATAAAAGCTGATTACAAAAGATTTTATTTCCTATCGAATCAAGGTTTATTTATTTTTATATATCCAGAAATATGTATTATATACTAGTATTGTATATCACATAAACTGTATTATCACTAAATGTTTTTTGTAGCGGATGCCCATTTACGCATCTCAATCTCCTAGGTGTTTAATTTTTGATAAGCTGGGGGCAGTGAATTGCAATACATATCAACACAGCAGGCATAATTCCCCCTCAGAAACTGCGAGCTGCAGATCTTGTAACTCGTATGAGTTCGGAGGATGTAGGCTTTGTTACTGTGTCCTCATGCCATCTTAGGAACAGCTCTGTTAACTTTCGACCCAACAGTGAATAGGTGGCTTACCACCGTAGGCTAGAAAATATCCTAGCTTCGGGATTGAACTCGGACTTTCAGTGTCAAAAATAATCGCCTTAAGCACAGGGCTACGGGCACTCATATGGTGATGAGCCAAAAAAATTTGAAGCTTAGCTTTGGTGAGAATCCAGATCTGCGCTTGTGCAGCAATATTGAGAATAAAAATAATTTACCAATTCTGTCTCTCTCTGACAAATCGAATTCTATCTTGAAAGGTATGTCCTTCATAACTTCACGTGAATACTTCATTCCGTTTTCTTCAAGTCCTGATTATTACTGTCAACTCCTATTCATATTTTGGAGTTGAACTGAAAATATTAAAGTGATACATTTTCATCATCGATATCTACTTTCTTGTTGTCTTTCGGAATACACATAACCCCTACATTTCTCGCAATGGTTAAATTTACAGTTGACACAACCGTACTACCACAGTATAGACAGTAACCACTAGTCCCACTCTTGATGAAATGAACTGAAATGAAATCTTCACTCTCTCGAGAATTCGCGCACCATGTCTGCGCGCATGAGAAATTGAGCGGAAACTTTGAATTGGCATTTTACCGGCAGTATTGTAAACATTGGGCATAATCATGGATTGTTTTCAAAAAACTCGTTTTTCATAATTCCAATAATCATCAGTGTGGAAGACAAGTGTAGGAAGTAATAGTATATCACTTGTCCTCTGAGCATTGTGAATATTATCATAGATTATTCTCGAAATATCCATATTTTGTAATTCGACTTATCATCGGTGAGGTAGACAGGAATAGGTAGAAAGTGAAATATTTTTACTTGTCCTCTGAGCATTTCGAATATTATCATAGTTTGTTTTCGAAATATCCATATTTTGTAATTCGAATAATCATCGGTGGAAACTTGCTAGCCCGCTTCAATGTTGAGGAATGTTTCAATATCGTAAATAGCGTTTGTATATGGCAAACGTTCTGTCATATAAATAATTTTTAGTTAATATTTGTCGAATATTAAATAAAAATAACAAATTGTGGGTATATCGAAATGAAATCTATGACAGAAATAAACAAAAGAACACCCACTATTAAATTTTCCCAATTCAATACATTTTATTGAGGTAATGAACATTTTAATCTTTCGTTCTCCTCAGTCAAATTCGAAATAAAAATTGACCCTTCAGATCATTTCTCTACAAATGAGTAAATAGATAAATTTGAGGTTATGCTCAAGGAAATGATTCGCAATCAGAGTAAGAAAATCCACGAAGTGCGAGTACTGTGGTACTACTCAATCCTCCCAAAGATTTGGCTCCACTTTGTTACTGTTAGAAGTAGGAGTATAAGCCAGATTTATGTTATTAGATATAGTAGCAACGAACAGAAAATTTCCAGATGATCAGACAAAAAAATACCTCTGTGTCCATCAGCGATTGTCAGAAATTTTTCTGACCAGTGAAAGCCACCTTTAGAGCCATAAAGAGCGGCCAATAAGAAGTATAATGCAGAAGTTCACTATGATGTTTCAATAATTTATTAATATTGCTGATTGTACGTGAAAACTCCCACAATTGGATTCCTCACGTTCTGATTTGATGCAATGTAATAATCCTGCTTTGTTTCCTCTCATATTTACTGAGGGGCACTGACAAAAAATGAGTATTTTTATAAATGGTGAATACTCTCCTTCACAGAATAGAGATAAGAAGGAACCAATTTCAAGTTTTTTTCATAATATATTGCAATTACATTTTCAATTTGAAAATTTCGGTGAATTTCATTAGTGATAAGGATTATGTATGCAAGTTTCTCGTATGTTACTATACAGACTAAGAGCAATAAAAAAATCTCAAATCTAACTTTTCTTGATTCCCAACTACGTCCAACTCGGGGAAGAACTTGACAGCAAAAAACGAGTTTTTCCTAGGTTGGCATGAATACGATTATTCTTCAACAATTCTGTAAGTTTGTTATGAATGAATATCCTTCGTGACAAGAGGAAATGCAAACTCGCTTTCTTTCAATATTATTTTATATCTTTTCCCACATAAAAGCATATTCGTATACCGCAACTCAAACTTTAGAGTTTGGAAAAATGTTGTGTTCATTTATCCCGAAGTAAATCAAAATATCATTGGATTGATACAGTAGCTATCTGGTTTCTGAAAGCACGAATTTTCCGTTGATTTTTGCGAATAACAATTCGAACATGAATTTACAGTTAGCCGTTCAGGAAAAATCCAAATTCGCTATCAAAATTTCAATTTCAATGTACCTATGTTAGGTTTAAGAATTTTCGGTTTGAAATAATTGGGAATCGAGGTCTTTCCATTTTCTGCAGTTGTGTAACAATTTTAGTTTTTGAGGACTATGATAAAAAGAAAATCTACGTTCTTTACTCATAATCTCAAAATCTGGTAGTTATATAATCCTATTGGAAATAATATATATTTGTTCAGAGAAAGTATGAATTCAATAGATTTTCCGTCACTATTTTCGAGTTACATATTATGATAATTCTATGCTCATGCAAATTCTGTATTTAGATGACCAAGTTTTGCAAGGCCCGAGAAAAAAATATTGAAACTATTCATAATGTTATCTATTTCGCAGTTAACACAACGAGATGTGGTAGAATTCCATAAGCCTTCTATGAAAAAAAATTAAAATGGCGTCCGACGACAGTTCGTCGGAAGATGATCTCCCGCAAGATAATGAAATTCTCGGTGAAATTGAAGTCACAAATTTCAATTGTTGCTCTAAAAAGTTATGCAAGGTGGTAGTGTGTGTGAATTGCTTTGGTTTGTTCCATTTAAGCTGTGCACGCGTGCAGAAACTTAAAATTACTGATGGCAACAAAATTCTTTGTTGTAAAGCAAAAGAGAAGGAGAATACTGGAAAATCAAATTCAAAATTGGCAAGTAAAATTCAAGAAAATGAACATCTGAAATTGAGTTACTGAAAAAACTGATTAATGAAATGGAAGACAAAAATGTCATTCTGAAAGATCACAACAAACTTCTTTTAGAAAAAATTCAATATCTTGAAAAGTCGGAAATAACGACGTAAAAAAATCGGGATACAAATGTAAACAAAACTTACAGCACAATCGTTGGAAGTCGGGTAGCATCGACTACACCAATTTCAAATCACCCGCCACAAATAAGCCAGCCGAGTACGTCAAAGTCAAATGTCAACACAAAACCTTTGACCAAACATCATGGGAAAAGACGCAATAACAATAAACGTAAACAAACAAGATAACAATAAAATCAAGGAGAAAATGGTAATCTATGATAATGGGGACAATAAAACTGAGGGGCAAACACCAAACGAGTTTAAGAAAGTGACATACAAAAAAAGAAAACCAAGGAAAAATTTGGGAACAGCAGAAGTCAGCGAGGAAGACAACAAAAACGGCTTTCCAGGCGGCGAAAGAAAAGTTTGGCTGTATGTATACAGGGTCAAAAGAACCGCCACAGAAGAACAAATTGTGAAATACTTGAGGAGTAAACCAGGATTCCAAAAAAATTCCATTCATGTGAAAGAAATCCCGATCAGTCCAAACCATTTCAAAAGATTTCTTGTAACAGCTCCATTAGACAAAAAGGACCTAATGTATAAAACGGAGTTTTGTCCTCTGAATGTGGGTGTGAAGAGATTCGATTTCGAGAAGAACAGAAAATTTCTGGAGGATCAGGAGGGAAATTTTCAAGTGGACATACAAGAGACCTTAACCTATCTAGGAAAGTAGAGACATCAAACCGAATCAACAAAATAACATTCATACACCAAAATGTCCAATCAATTGGTAACTGTATTGATGAGTTTCAGACTTTTATAAGTGAACAAGAGAACTGTGATTTCATTTGTGTTACAGAACATTGGAAGACCGAGTCACAATTACAAATGTTTACACTGGAAAATTACCACCAGGTTGCAAGTTTCTGCAGGGAGAGGGAAAATTCACATGGGGGATCAGTTTTATATGCCAGAGAAGGAATAACGGGACATGAGAGGAATGATTTGAAGGATTTGTCAGTGGAGGGGAAGTTTGAATGTGCTGAAGGTGAATTCGATGTAAACAGGGTGAAAATTGTGGTAATAACAATATATAGCCCTCCCGGAAATGCATCTGTGCTTCTTGATAGGTTGGAAAAGGTATTGGACATTCTCATTCAAAAAAGCAACTGTAAGATAGTTATAGCAGGTGATTTTAACATTGACTTTTGTAGTATGTCACGAGAAAAACAAGATTTCATATCACTTATTAATTCCTACAATATTCTACATACGATTTCAGATTTCACTAGAATTACTCCCACCTCAAAAACCGGGATTGACAACATTTTAACTAATGAAGTGAATTATTCTTCTCAGGTGTTGCATTCAATGATATCTGATCACACGGCTCAAAAATTGGATATTTATCTCAACTATAACACCACAGGTGAGGTGAATTCAAATGTTTTCTCTCCAAAACGATATTTTAATATACAAAATATAGAAAGCTTTGTAAACGGTTTGACGACAGCTTGTTGGTCGAAAGTGTACAATATGAAACAATCTGAAGTAAATGATCAGTGGAATGCCTTCATGGGTATATTCCTTCGAAGAATCTTTCGAAGAATCTTCGATTCTTCATATTTGAAATATTTTCACTATTTAAATAAGGAGTAATATGTCCTGAAGGGAATACGGTACGAAAAACGCATACAGCAATTCTGCAGCTTCTGAATAGAGTACGTACAGTCTTGAGTTAACGAGCTTGAATAGAGAACATCACAAAAATCAAATAAGGATAGAACAAGTGTGTACCTTATTTAGGTATGAAGGTCCATGCCACAAAGGTACGAAATCTTGTGCCTTTGTTAACGGTTTTGATTATCGAGGCATGTATCCTATTCATCATATCATATTTCATATTTTTGTATCTCATTTGTAACTTCAATATGGTGAATAAATTAATTTGAATTTGAATTTTAATTTCTGACAGCTCTTTTCCTAAGAAAAAAATCCTTGAAGGAAGAAAGAAACATGTAAAACTGGAACATGACACTGACTTAAAGGAATGCAAAAACAGATTGGACATACTTTATGTGTGCAGTTCCTCAGATACAAGATATAGAGATGACTACCGAAGAACAAAAAAAGAGTACAACAGCAAACTGAAGCAGTTAAGGTCAAACAGGTACCATTCACAAGTTATAAATTCAGATAACAAATCCAAGGCAGTATGGGGAGTAATAAAACAAATCCAAGGGAAATGTAACCGAATCAACAACAACATTCTATTTGGAGGAAATGGAAAAAAAACAGCTAATGACTATAATGAGTATCTGCTTAACGTGGTGAAGCACGTAGTAAAAAACCAACAATTTTCCTCAAATAACATTATGTTCAATGAGAAATCAATCTTCTTATGACCAGTGGACAACAAAGAAATTTTAGATTTGGTTAAGAATTTAAAAAATAAAATGAGTAGTGGAGTAGATGAAGTTCCCACTAAAACAATCAAACAGTGCATAGAAGTGATCATCCAGCCGTTAGTTTACATCATTAATAACTCATTGAAATATGGTGTTTTTCCTGAGAAATTAAAAATTGCTTTAGTTAAACCTATACATAAAAAAGGCAGCCTTACAGATTTTGAAAATTTTAGACCAATAAGCCTGTTACCATCGTTCGCAAAAATATTCGAAACAGTGCTATGTAAGAGAGTAATGGACTTCATGTTGATGTGTGGTAGACTAAGCAGCTCTCAACATGGATATCAGAAGGACAAATCAACACAAACTGCTTTATTCCAGTTTCTCCAGAATATATTGGATACTTTGGAGGAAGATGAGCTTTCACTTGAAATATTTCTTGACCTGTCAAAGGCCTTCGACAGTATAAATCACTGTAACTTATTACTTGACCAGTTAGAGAGGTATGGTATAAGAGGACCAGCGCTAAAGTGGTTCGAATCTTATTTATCGAACAGAAAACAAATGGTAATACTAGACGGGGATGATCAAATGGCAAGATCTGATCATGGAGATGTTAAACTTGGAGTACCCCAGGGGAGCATAACGGGACCGATTTTGTTCATATTATATTTGAATGATTTGGAAGAGATAGAAACTTAAAACTGCAAGATAACCAACTACGCTGATGACACAAACTTGCTCATTAAAGCTATGGATTTTCCAAGACTCTCTATTCATGCTAATGTAGCTCTCACCAAAGCAGGTCAATGGTTCGAGAAAAATAATCTTGCATTGAATGAGAATAAGACTACCACTGTATTGTGTGAAACAAATCATGCACGCTTTGAAACTCCAGACGATATAAATCTTGCTAGCAGCACACTACAAGTTACAAATGATACTAAATTTCTTGGATTGTATATTGACAGCACACTCTCTTTTGATAGTCACATTGACTACATAAGTAAGAAATTGAATTCAGCTGTTTACTCCATGAGAATTATAGGTCAGTACGTAGATATGACTACACTAAAGATTATAATAATAATAATCAACCGATGTCGGACAGATATCAGCTAAGCCTCGGAAAACAGTCGCTGCCTGGGGATCGTCAGGGCGCGTCAAGAGTTGGTGCTGGACGTGACAGCATGCGGGACACCAGCGGCAGGATGCTGAGAAGGCAGGCGCCTGCCACACAAGAAGCTATGCCTTTAGACGAGGAAGACATCGACGAGGAGAGAGTTCAGGTTGTCGGTCGCATAGGGATTCAACGCTCGAGAGAGCAGCCCGCAGTCAGAACCGGCAGCCGAAATAGGACGGCACAAAGACGACGCCACAAGTGGACGCCCGAGCAGCATAGCCTGCTGACTGCGCTATACAGAAGATCAAGACCCGAAAGACGAGGGAACATGAATAGGCTGCATGGTCTGTGGTGCGAAAATTATCCAGACCTTGACTTCATTACGCAGCAAAACCTCAGAGATCAGATCAGTCATCTCAAAAGAAGAGGAATCTTATGGCGGTCTCAAGAGCAAGAAAGGACGGAACAACTAGCTGAGGAGCAGGTGACAGATGCTTCGAGCCAACATCAGCAATTGACGATTGACACAGCTGAAGAACAAGCTGTAGCCCTGGTGAGAAATATTGCGAGCCGAACCGGGACTGGTACACGCTCCAACAGGCCAATAACAGAACACGGTGAAGAGCAGGTGACAGATGCTCCAAACCAACAACATCAAGCAATTGCCCTGGGAGCTAGGCCAAGAACGGAACAAGTGAGAGATGTTCCAGAAATAGAACACGGTCAAGAGCAGGTGACAGATGCTCCAAACCAACAACACCAAGCAATGGTCCTGGGGGCAAGGCCAAGAGTGGAACAAGTGAGAGATGTTCCAGAAATAGAACACGGTGAAGAGCAGGTGACAGGTGCTCCAAACCAACAACACCAAGCAATAGCCCTGAGGGCAAGGCCAAGAGCGGAACAAGTGAGAGATGTTCCGAAGTCAATCGTCAATACCAAGGAAGCATTTGAGGCTGCCGTTAGAAACCCACTGGTCAAGGCCACCCGAATAAAAACAAGACTTCAGGTTGAAGATCTAGCCGTAGTGGATAAGATAATTCAAGATCATCTTAACGAGACCTGTTCACTAGAAGATGTGGTGGCTGCAGTGAGAGCGGCCGCATCACTTCTATGTCCACCGAAAAGTTCAGCTACGAAGAAGGATAAGCATAGGTTAAGACTCAGTCTGCTTGACATCAGAATAAAATCAATGAGGCAGCAGGCATCTTGGTACCAATGTATCATAGATGTTCTGAGAGGCAAAATTGGATCAAGCAAGAAAATGAAGGATATGATCGAGGAGTTCCGTTCCATACATCATGCAGTAGATTTGCCCACAGTCCATCTACTGAAGCAGAAAGCTGTAGATAAGATAAGATCACTTGCTGCAGTGCGAAAGAAACTGATAAAAAGGCAAAAATGGATTGAAGATAACAACACCTTCACCGCAGAACCATCGAAATTATTTCAGTCCCAACAACAAAAGGCACAGAACCCACCATCACCTAAAGAGGTCGAAAAATTTTGGAAAAGCCTGTATGAACAACAAGCAGAAACCAGGGATACTCCAGCACTACTCAGATTCCAGCAGATGTGTGATCAAAACCAACAGCAGAACGATGAACTTCCTGAAATATCAACCGAAGATATTGAAAAAGCCCTTAAGAACAAGCGTGATTTTACAGCACCTGGACTGGACGGTATTCAAAACTACTGGTGGAAGAGTTTTCCAGCTACACATCAACACCTGGTAAGATTATTCAGCGGGATGCTGACTCGCCGTGAGCCCATTCCGTCATGGTTGGTGGAGGGTAGAACAGTGCTGATACCAAAATCAGGTGATTTAGGGCAACCCAAGAACTATCGCCCAATCACTTGCCTCAATACACTGTATAAGATCCTCACAAGTGTAATTCAAGATCAAATACTGAGGGTTATTGGACCAGTGTGGAACAGTATCTACGAACAGAGGGGAGCAATGAAAGGAGTGCAAGGATGCAAGGACAACTTGCTCATAGACAAGAGCGTATGCCTAGACGCCAGACACTACAAGCGCGACCTACGCACATCATGGTTAGACTACGCGAAAGCATATGACACCTCGCCGCACGAACTGATAATACGTTTATTAAAAATGCTGAAAGTCCACCCCAACATCGTCCACGCGATAGAAAACATCATAGCGCTGTGGAAAACGAAGTTTGCCATTCGAGCAGAGGGTCGAACCGTTTATACGGGATGGGTGAGATACAGGAGAGGAGTATTCCAGGGTGATTCGCTAAGCCCGTTATAATTCTGCATAACTTTGATACCACTAACAATTGAGTTGAGGGAGAGCAAGATAGGATACCAGGCCGGACCACCAGGCAGAAGGAACCACCTGATCTCGCATCTCTTGTACGTGGACGACTTGAAGCTCTACGCTCCCTCCGAGTCCGCACTGCGGCAACTACTGAATATCGTTTCAGAGTACACTTCAGCAATTGCAATGTCATTCGGTTTGGACAAGTGCGCTGTTTTTCATTTGCAAAGGGGAAAAGCTGAAGACGCAGGAGAAGATATTCGACTGGAAGATGGAATGACTTTTCGAAACCTCGAAGACGGAGAAACTTACAAGTTTCTTGAAATGAAACAGAGGGGTGTACTGGAGACAAACCAGATAAAGGATGCCCTAACAGCCAGCTACAAAAAGAAGCTGAGAGACATATGGAAATCGCAGCTATCGGGAAAGAACAAAGTATCAGCTACAAATATGCTAGCCATCCCGATTCTCACCTACTCTTTCGGAGTGGTGAACTGGACGGTAAACGAACTCCTCGATCTTGATAGGTCAACAAGGAAGACGATGAACATGAATCGTAGCCTACATCCCAACAGTTCAATACAGAGGATATACCTTCCTCGAAGCCAGGGGGGTAGAGGATTGCAATGTTTGGAATATCAACACTATCAACAAACATTGGAAATGGCAGTAAGGATTCTAAGAAGTGAAGATCCGCTTCTGAAATTTGTGGCTCAGCATGAAATTGCCAACCATGGAGCTTTCCTATTCCGAGCTGCACAAAGGGCCATGGAGAAGCTCAGCATAACCGGCGTATCAATCAATCTCGAGCTCGCTGGAACACCGATCACTCAAGCGGACCAAAGAAGCCTAGCAAGACTGATCCGAAAGTCTCAGTCAGATACATTACTCGAACATCATATGAGTAAGACCTTGCACTCCATATATTTCAGGAGTTTAAAAGACCAGGACCTGTCTGAAGAATTGTCTTTCGCCTTTCTGAAGTCAGCTAGCCTTAAGTCAGAGACAGAAGGATTTGTGATGGCGTGTCAAGATGGAGTACTCAATACGAGATGGTATAAAAAGAACATCATGAAAATGGACAACCCAACAACTTGCAGGGCTTGCCATGGGCAACAGGAAACGATTATGCACATCCTTTCCGCCTGCAGAGTCCATGCTCCATCAGGGTATGTAGAGAGACACAACGCGGCACTCCGAATCCTATACTTCCATCTGAGAGCCGCGTATGAGAGAGACAAAGAACCGCCTCTGGAGATTGAGGCGGTGATTCAGAACGAAAGAGCTCGCATATGCTGGAACTATCCTGTCTCAACAACACGGCAGATCAATGCTGTTAAGCCAGACAAACTTCTGCTGGACAAGGAGTTGCAGGAGTTATTTGTCGTGGAATTCTCCTCCCCGGCTGAAAATAATGTTGTGATGAAGGAAGAACAGAACAGGCAAAAATACAAAGACCTTATGTTCGAGCTTGGAACTCTATACCCAGGTCATAAAATTAGGATGCTCGTACTTATCATAGGATGTCTCGGTGGAATGAGAGCTAACTACGTGGATGAACTGAAGATTATCCCGGTCTGCAGATCACTGGCCGAGGTATTGGCGCACAGAATGCAGAAAGCAGTGTTGCTCGGGTCACTCCATATCATCAGGTCCCATGAACTCTAGAAGCCACTTGCAGCTCATCTCTTTTGTTAAGGGACGCTGCGAGGGCAGGATGAAGAACTCCTCCATTGAAGTGTGAGGGGTTTTTAGTGAGTAACCACACAAGATCCTGGATTCTCACACTACCGAGAGTGCGGACCCTCTCGGTGCCCATAAAGGGTTTTCCCCTCACACGGAGGTTAAAAAAAAATAATAATAATAATAAAGCCTCAGGGGCTCTGGATGGTTTTCTGGAGTACGGGCTTAGCACACCCGAGGTACCCTAGCTACCTGGCAGTAGGTATAAAATGCACTAGCAATGGAATGTACAATTTACGGAGCAAACGGGTGAATCGGCATTGTACCACCAGAACCTCCTGTCGCGTTTAAGATTTAGGAAGAGGGTCTTGTTCGAAAAATGAGTCACAGTCTCCCTCGGATAATGACGGAAGCAGCGTGATACCGAGTGGGGCTACTGCAACACCCCACCAAGAGGAAACTGCTATCAACAGGCCTCAACCCACTCTTGATGCTTCAACGGCGACGCAAGTCACTAGGCCCGCGACCACGAGAGCTGGACTCCCTAGGAAATGCATGAAGTGGACCCAAGAAATGAACTCCTTCATTATGCGCTCCTACTACAAGATCACACACTTGGAATCGAACATGACAGCATACCGATATGGATTGCGTCAAGAATTCATAGAAATATATCCAGAACTCCACCACATTCCTGAACAAAGGATATCAGATCAACGACGAACTATTGTGAAAAACAACCTTCTCCCTACGGACACATTGAGGAGCATACGAGATGAAGTCCTCATGGAACTGAGCAACGACACTGGAGCTAACATCGAAACACATCCAGAACAAAACCAGAATGAGATCCAGAATATGGAATCCAATGATAATGGGGAAGTACCGTCGGATTCAAGTGGACCAGGGGAATATGCGCACTCTGCAAGATCACTACTCAACACAGCCATGGTTGAGTTCCAGGGAGCCAATCCAACAAAACGCCCAAAGCTGCCTAAATTAAAAACTAACAAGAGCACCATGTAACGTGATTATTTCGCTCCCTGAATCAAAACAGCATTTTCGCTGTTGGATAGTTTACATCCATTTGCGGCGTTGCCGGTTGATTCATGGCTTGTGGTGGAGACGGCTGTGGTATTGTGTGCGGTCATAGAAGTAGGAAGGGATTGTTTGACAATTGGCTGCTCTGTGAAAGCGAGGTAACCTCTTTTTGAAGAATTTTCAAAAAATTGTGGAAGATTGAAAAGCTGAATTGAATGTAAATTATTGGTCTGGAAGTTTTATCTGGAATCATCCTCGTTGTAGGCGATTATAATTTCAATTTGGTTAATTCCCTGGATAATATAGAGAATATTGGTTTTAATCCAAGGGTACGTTTGTTATAACGGATTATTATATTCCCGGAATCTTTATAGAGGTATGATATGAGCTCATATATGGGACCATTGTCTAACAGTCTTTTTATTAGGAGTTGTATACGAATGTTTGTTGTTGGAAGATTGTTGGAGATATAGAGTTTGGAAAGGAGATAATTTTTACCCTCGACCAATATCATAAGAGGTATGAACTTTCTTTGAATTTTGTGAACAATGCCTTATGGTGTTTTATTAGGGTCCAAGTATCGGCCATCTAGACATCCAAGTATCGGATATACCAGTATCTGGCATCCTAGTATCGTCTATCCAAGTATCGGATATACAAGTATCTGGCATCCTAGTATCGTCTATCCAAGTATCGGATATACAAGTATCTGGCATCCAAGGGCCTGGCATATGAGTGCTTAGCATCCACGTTATAAGTACTATCGACGTCTCTACTTCAGGAGATTTAGTGGTTGAGGTAACCGGTGCTTTTGCACTGGCTTTAGTTTATAATATATTATTGTACAAAGTGAATAACTGATAGCGGAGGAGACCTTTCAATCACCGCTGGCTCCTTTCATTTATGTTTAATTTTTATCACTCATAATTGAGTTTATTATAGTGGCAGATTGCCTAATTAACATTTTTTTTCACCTTTGTACCAGTTCATTTGATACTGGACTGCGATTTTTCGATACTGTTTATAATTGCTATAGGCGTAAGTGTAAACATTTGTGAACTGAGGTGGATACTAACTGGCCGGTTATTACAACCACGGTACTTGAACTCCTTTTCCCATTTATAACTTGATTTAGTGTTATTTAATCAAGTTCAGCAATTTTGTGGAGTTTTGTTTCGCTAAATATACCTATCAACTACTGCAAATCAAATTTTACTTTTGATTAATATTGTTCAATTAGTTTAATTTTAAATAAAGGGGTTGACATTGAGTATCAGTTGTCTTATTGCTATTCTGGTAGGGGAGTACGCAATTTTGTGGACAGGCAAATTCTCTACCTGGCGCCCATTCATAAACTTACATTTTTTTTTTAACTCACTCCCATCTTCACTGAGTTTAGCCGCGAGCCTGATTTGCCAAGTGACCAGGCTTACTCAAGTCAACACGTCACATTTGGCGCCCAACGTGGGGCCCCCAGAGTCAATACTATCTGACTTGCAGTGGTTGATCGGTTTCGTCTTAGTAATTTATTTTGAGATTTGTTTTTTTTTCTTCTTTTTCTCGATTTTCGTTTGCGCTGCGTTTACTATCCCTTATTTTTGAGGTTAGGGCCGGAATATCAATTTGACTGCGGTTGTTCTTGAATTTTTTTTTCAGTATGGAGGGTCGAATAGACGTTAATCGCCTTGATAAGGAGGAGCTAGAATATGAATTAGCTGTTAGAGGGGTAACTAATTTGAAGACTGTTGATGAAATGAGAAAGAGTCTTAGAGGGTATTTGAAGTTAGAAAAATGCGGAATTGCAACAAAATACCCACCGTATCCATATAAATTTGCCGATGATTCTAAGGTGGTAGAGAGTTCGATTTCTCTTTTGCAGCGGGACATTCCAGATTTTGCTGGTGATGAGAGGAGTTCTTCTTTTCTGAAAATGTCCACTCGGTTGGTGCATACGTTTATGAGAATTGAAAGATCTCAAGCGCTTTCAGAGGCGGAACAAGTTCTTAGGTCGGGATATTTGGCGCAGATAATTGGTTTACAATCGGAATTAAGGTCACGAGCACGGAAATACCATAGGTCCTTGCAACAAATTCAGTCACCACTTGAATTAAGCGTTTTGATGGCTTCAGCGGGTATCTCGGATTCCTCGGACTCTGAGTCAGATAATGACGGAGCTAGTGGCATAGTTCATCAGTCGACTCCCACCGCTTCGCCTTACCAGAGTAGTAGTCCTTCGGTGGCCGTGGCCAAGTGGAATATTACCAAATTCGATGGTGATAGTTCGCGATGCTCCCTGAGTTCCTTTCTCGAAAACGTCGAGGAATTGTGTATTTCGCGAAACGTTAAGAAGGAGCAGCTTTTCTTATCCGCCAGTGATCTTTTTGGGGGAAAAGCTCTGATTTGGTTCAGATCTATTAGGTCCACAGTTTCAACGTGGTCACAGTTGGTTGACGAATTGAGGAAACAATTTCTTCCTCCCAATTATAACGAAAAACTCTTCGAGGAAATTAAGCATAGAACTCAGGGCCCTGATGAGAGTATAGGTTTGTACCTGGCCATGATGGACAATATGTTCAATCGCCTCACCATTCCAGTCAGGGAGGATGCTCGTTTGAGAGTCCTATTGCGTAACATCTCACCCTTTTATCAGAGTCAATTGGGCTTGACTAACATCACCTCAATAGCTCAGCTTTTAGATATCGGACGACAACTTGAGGCTCGTAAAGAATCCATTGAGTCTTACGTACCCCCTCCCCGAAATAGAAGCTCTTTAATGGAGCCAGATCTAGCGTATGTTTATGCTGAGCAACCTTCCACCTCTTCTACTCAGGTGAGTACAGTCTTGACCTGCTGGAAGTGTAGGCAACCCGGCCATGTTGCTAGGGAATGCAGGGTGGAGAAGAAGAAATGTTGTTTTAAGTGTGGTCGACCCGATTGCACGGTTCGTACATGTCCTAAATGTAAGTCGTCGGAAAACTAATAGGGAAAGCCTCTAATGGCAGTACGTGTGTCTTTCCCAACCAGTCTGCCAAGTATCGTTTGCCGTTTGAACAGAAAATTATTCTGGATTATGTGCTTGCGCATGCGCAAGGTGACGAACGGCCGTATTTGTCTGTGTCTGTTTTGGACGTAAATTTATTGGGTTTACTGGATTCGGGTGCTTCGAGCACGATTATAGGAGGTCCTGGTTGGAGGATGTTAAAGAATTTAAAAATTAACCCTAATTTTAATGATGTAGTTTCCTGTAGGGTGGCTAATGGACAGAGGTGTTCGAGCATTGGTTCGGTGGATCTACCGATGAAACTCGAGAATAGGGTTAAGGTAATTTCAGCGTTGATAGTTCCAGATTTGCCACATACTTTGATTCTGGGCATCGATTTCTGGAGGAAGTTTGGGATTGTTCCTAATCTTCGGGGTGGAACATGGGTATTTCAGCGCGATGCTGATCTCTCGGTGGATGCGATTGCGTCGGAGGAACATCTCACATCTGCGCAGTCTAGGGTTTTGGATAAAGTTGTGCGGGAGGCTTTTGAGAACATGGGTGACGAGTTGGGGTGTACAAGCCTTGTAGAACATGAAATAAAAACATCCTGCAGTCCAATCAAGCAGAGATATTACCCTGTAAGTCCTGTGATGCAGGGTCACATTAATGCCGAGCTAGATAAGTTACTCGAGCAAGGTATTGTCGCACCATCGACCAGCCCCTGGTCTTCTCCTATTCTTCTGGTGAAGAAGAAGGACGGTTCGTACCGGTTTTGCGTGGAGAACCGGAAGCTAAATGCGGTCACGGAAAAGGATGCGTATCCCATCCCGTATATTTCTTCGACCTTGGACCGCCTTCGTAACGCAAAATTTTTGTCGTCAATGGACATCAAGTCGGCATATTTCCAAGTGCCTTTGGAAGAGTCCTCTCGACCTCTTACCGCCTTTACAGTGCCCAATCGAGGTCTGTTCGAATTCTGCCGCTTGCCTATGGGATTGTCAAATAGTCCCGCCACCTTTCAACGTTTGGTTGACAGAGTTCTTGGTCCTGATTTGGAACCGTATGTGTTCGTCTATTTGGACGATATCATTATCATCACTGAGAACTTCGAGAAACATATAGAGGTATTAGAGGAGGTCTTTAAACGCCTTAAGGCCGCTAATTTAACGGTTTCTAAAAAGAAATGCCATTTTTGTCGACCTGAACTGCTATATCTGGGTTATGTGGTGGATTCAAAAGGTTTGAGGATGGATCCAGCGAAGGTTCAGGCCATTGTGAACATACCGGTCCCCTATTGTGTCTCGGAGGTTCGGCGTGTGCTGGGATTAGCTTCATGGTACCGAAGATTCGTACCAAATTTTGCGGATTTGACTGCTCCATTGACAGAACTGCTCAAGAAGAACCGGTCTTTTCAATGGAGTCCCCAATGTGATGAGGCCTTGATCAAATTGAAGGAATATTTGATTAGTGCCCCTGTTTTGTCTTGTCCTGATTTTTCGAGGCCGTTCATTATACAGTGTGATGCTTCTGGTTATGGTGTTGGTGCTGTTCTGACTCAGCAACTAGAGGATGGGGAAAAGGTGATATGCTATCTTTCCAGGTCCGGTTTGACCCGGTTAGAGCGCAATTATACCACCACAGAACGTGAATGTCTGGCTGTCCTGTGGGCTATAGAGAAGCTGCGACCTTATATCGAGGGTTCGCATTTTTCGGTCATCACTGATCACGCCAGTTTAATTTGGTTAGATAGATTGAAGACTCCTTCTGGACGACTCGCCCGTTGGGCCATCCGACTCCAACAGTACGACTTCACGACTATTCATCGTAAAGGACGAGAGAATGTAGTGCCTGATGCTTTGTCTAGGGCTGTACCCATCATTGACACCATTCGCTCTTCGCAGGGTGACTCTTCGGATCATTGGTATGGGAAACTGTTGAATGGGGTGACTGAGGCCCCGCATCGCTTTCCTTCATGGCAGATTGATCAGGAAAAGCTTTTCAAGAATGTTACTCCGCGTATTCCCGAATTGGCATCTCCTTCCGATTATTGGAGAGAAGTTGTCCCCCGCCCCCAACGAAGAGCTCTGATAAAGAGCGTCCATGAATCTCTTCTCCACGTCGGTGTGTATAAGACCTATAATAAGTTGGCAGAGCGTTATTATTGGCCCAAAATGAAATACGACGTAGCCTCATTCATCCGTCGATGTACCACCTGTCATGCCATCAAACCTGAGCAAAGAAAACCTCCTGGTTTCATGCTGTCCAAACAGGTCTCAATTTCTCGACCCTTCGAGCTCATGTCTGCTGATTTAGTTGGTCCTTTGCCCCGGTCTCGCTCAGGGAACCAATATATTTTTGTTGCCGCTGATTGTTTCAGCAAGTTTCCTTTGCTTTTTCCTCTACGTACCGCCACGGCCTCGGCTATTATAAAGGTTTTGGATGCACATGTTTTTCCGGTTTTTGGATGTCCTAATTCTATCATTGTGGATAATGGTGTTCAGTTTCGCTCTAAGGAATTTGTTAAATTCTTAAAATTTAATAATGTTGATATTCAGTATACCGCCTTATATCATCCCCAGGCCAATCCGGTCGAGAGAATTAATAGGGTTATCAAAACCATGTTGAGGTCATATCTCTCGGAAGATCAGAGAGGTTGGGATAAACACTTGAACCAGGTTGGGTTGGCTATTCGTTCCTCAAAACATGAAGTAACCGGTCACTCCCCAAATTTTATTGTTTTTGGGAGGGAAGTTTCGTTAAAGGGTGAAAACACCTGCCCTGATCAAATTCATTTCGACAGATCGGCCTTGACTAAGGACCGGGAACAGGCCTTCGCGAAGATGCATGCTGATGTCAAGATTAAGCTAGCGAGAGCATACGAGGCCAATAGTCGATCTTACAATCTTCGACGTCGAGACGTCCAATACACAGTTAATCAGTTGGTATGGAGAAGGAATCAGGTACTTTCAGACGCAGCTAAATATTTTACAGCTAAGCTGGCCCCTAAATATGTTGGACCTTTCTTGGTTTCTAAGCGGGTATCCCCTTGGACATATGAATTACAGGGTGAGGACGGTAAATATCGGGGTGTTTGGCATGTGAAGGACCTGAAGGCTCATCCACCGGATGAATCTGAACACTCGGCGGATCGACTTGGGTGAGACCTTTGTTGTGTTTGTGGGTTAGAGGATAGCTGACCCTTGCCGAGAGCATAAATGTACTAGGGTGGTCACTACCCCTATCCAGTGGTTGACATACTTGAACATCTTTTGTTATCGTCAGGTCCACGACAGCAACAGGCTGTATTTTACAATTCTGTTCCGATTTTGGTTGGTTTGGACTTTGGGAGTTATTTTAAGTGTGACATTCGACTGTTTAGTTTCTCGGATTTGACGTTTTTGGTACCGTAGTCGTTGGTGATTTGACTGGAGTTTTAGTCGTTTGTTTATACCGATTTTGACGTTTTGTTTATATCGAAGTTGACATCGTCCTGGACGTGGTCGGATGATGGGGTCCTTTTGAAACTTTGGACTCTTAACTATAAGTTTCCATGCCTGCATCTTGTTGTCCTCGTCTCGGACGCAAGGTGATTCACTTTTTTTAGTTTTGCCAAAAAGAAAATGCATTATCGCTGGAACGTTATACATTAACGTTATGTTTTTTTTTTTTTAGTTGAGACGGTTTGCTTTATTGTAGAGTCATCGGGCATGTTTCGGGCTCCGGTTGAGCGATGATTTTGTTCCTAAGGGTCTGGTCCTCGCTCCTCTTCCACTTTGGTGGAAGTGGCCTTCAGTAGTCGGTAGCCCTTTTACTTTCTATTTGAGGTTTGGTAGGTGGTTGAGAGTCAATCGAGCGACGGTGCATTGCTATCTTTTCTTTTCTTTCTTCTCTCTAATTTTTATGATGGTGTCGAGTAAACGAGGATTGGCCAAGCACTATTGCCTTTCGCAATGCTCGACGGGTGTGCGAACAGCTAGCCGCCCCAAATGTTTTTTTTTTTCTTCGGATTTTGAGTGGATAGGAGATTGTGTGGTTGGTACTTGGAAAGGAAAGGGAGAGGGAGAGAGAAAAATTTGACCCTTCTGGTAAAATTTTTTTTAAAGTAGGGGGGGAATTGTAACGTGATTATTTCGCTCCCTGAATCAAAACAGCATTTTCGCTGTTGGATAGTTTACACCATTTGCGGCGTTGCCGGTTGATTCATGGCTTGTGGTGGAGACGGCTGTGGTATTGTGTGCGGTCATAGAAGTAGGAAGGGATTGTTTGACAATTGGCTGCTCTGTGAAAGCGAGGTAACCTCTTTTTGAAGAATTTTCAAAAAATTGTGGAAGATTGAAAAGCTGAATTGAATGTAAATTATTGGTCTGGAAGTTTTATCTGGAATCATCCTCGTTGTAGGCGATTATAATTTCAATTTGGTTAATTCCCTGGATAATATAGAGAATATTGGTTTTAATCCAAGGGTACGTTTGTTATAACGGATTATTATATTCCCGGAATCTTTATAGAGGTATGATATGAGCTCATATATGGGACCATTGTCTAACAGTCTTTTTATTAGGAGTTGTATACGAATGTTTGTTGTTGGAAGATTGTTGGAGATATAGAGTTTGGAAAGGAGATAATTTTTACCCTCGACCAATATCATAAGAGGTATGAACTTTCTTTGAATTTTGTGAACAATGCCTTATGGTGTTTTATTAGGGTCCAAGTATCGGCCATCTAGACATCCAAGTATCGGATATACCAGTATCTGGCATCCTAGTATCGTCTATCCAAGTATCGGATATACAAGTATCTGGCATCCTAGTATCGTCTATCCAAGTATCGGATATACAAGTATCTGGCATCCAAGGGCCTGGCATATGAGTGCTTAGCATCCACGTTATAAGTACTATCGACGTCTCTACTTCAGGAGATTTAGTGGTTGAGGTAACCGATGCTTTTGCACTGGCTTTAGTTTATAATATATTATTGTACAAAGTGAATAACTGATAGCGGAGGAGACCTTTCAATCACCGCTGGCTCCTTTCATTTATGTTTAATTTTTATCACTCATAATTGAGTTTATTATAGTGGCAGATTGCCTAATTAACATTTTTTTTCACCTTTGTACCAGTTCATTTGATACTGGACTGCGATTTTTCGATACTGTTTATAATTGCTATAGGCGTAAGTGTAAACATTTGTGAACTGAGGTGGATACTAACTGGCCGGTTATTACAACCACGGTACTTGAACTCCTTTTCCCATTTATAACTTGATTTAGTGTTATTTAATCAAGTTCAGCAATTTTGTGGAGTTTTGTTTCGCTGAATATACCTATCAACTACTGCAAATCAAATTTTACTTTTGATTAATATTGTTCAATTAGTTTAATTTCAAATAAAGGGGTTGACATTGAGTATCAGTTGTCTTATTGCTATTCTGGTAGGGGAGTACGCAATTTTGTGGACAGGCAAATTCTCTACCTGGCGCCCATTCATAAACTCACATTTTTTTTTTAACTCACTCCCATCTTCACTGAGTTTAGCCGCGAGCCTGATTTGCCAAGTGACCAGGCTTACTCAAGTCGACACGTCACAACCAATATTATTCTGGCCAGTGTAAATGCAGCCTTCGATGACCACGTTGAGGACTTCAACAGCCTGGAAGGAATACACACTCTCGTGTATTGTGGAGCAGTAGCAACCCTTCGACTACACAAACAACAAGTCCACACCCCCGAATATCACACACGGGAAAGAAACCACCATGGCAAACCCGATTGGAGAAAGACATCGACAAAATCAGAAAGGAAATAGGCCGACTTACTGAGTTCCTGCGGAATGAGTCCCCGTCACGACGCCTGAAATCGTTTGTTAGAAAAATTCTGAAGAAGATTGATAACACCATGAACAAATCTGAAAGCAAACATTACATCATCATATATGTGGATACTCTGAAACAGAAACTTCAAGCGAAGGCGAAAAGACTATCCAGATATTTGAAATGCACTCAACGGAAACAGCATAACCAATTGTTCCACAACAACGAGGCAAACTTCTACAAACACATCACCAAAAGCTCAAACAAAGTCACCAGAGCTATGCCAGAAGCCCAGTCATTAAACAATTATTGGGGTTCTCTGTGGTCGATGCCTAAGAAACATAATGAGAATGCCCATTGGATCAGGAGGGAGAAAAATCGAACGAACATCCCACAAATGAACTTCGAAGAAATATCAGTCGTTTGTTAGAAAAATTCTGAAGAAGATTGATAACACCATGAACAAATCTGAAAGCAAACATTACATCATCATATATGTGGATACTCTGAAACAGAAACTTCAAGCGAAGGCGAAAAGACTATCCAGATATTTGAAATGCACTCAACGGAAACAGCATAACCAATTGTTCCACAACAACGAGGCAAACTTCTACAAACACATCACCAAAAGCTCAAACAAAGTCACCAGAGCTATGCCAGAAGCCCAGTCATTAAACAATTATTGGGGTTCTCTGTGGTCGATGCCTAAGAAACATAATGAGAATGCCCATTGGATCAGGAGGGAGAAAAATCGAACGAACATCCCACAAATGAACTTCGAAGAAATATCAGTGGATAAAGTGGTGACAGCACTGAAGGAAGCAAGCAATTGGAAGGCTCCAGGAGTCGACAATATCCATAACTTCTGGTACAAGAAATTTGGCCATCTGCATGAAGCCATAGCGAGACAGTTTACGCATATACTTCAACATCCTCAAGAAGCTCCTAAATTCTTAACCGAAGGAGTAACCTATATGCTTCCAAAAAGCGATAAGACTCAAGAACCATCGCAGTACAGACCTATCACTTGTCTTCCAACACTGTACAAAATACTCACCTCATGTTTATCCAACCGAATATATCAACATTTGGATGAAAACAACATTATGGCAGAAGAACAGAAAGGATGCAGAAGAAAACACCAAGGGTGCAAGGAACAACTCATCATCGACTCAGTGATCATGAAACAGGCCCATGAGAAAGGACGCAACTTGCACTCAGCCTTCCCCGATTATCAGAAGGCATTTGATAGCACCGCTCATTCGTGGCTCATCGAGGTGCTGCACATTTATGGAATCAATCCTGTTTTGGTGGAATTTTTGAGGACAACAATGTCTCAGTGGCGAACGTCAATACAAGTCACTATGAACAACAAGACTCGATTAAGCTCGAAGAAATCCCCATTCGTCGTGGGATCTTTCAAGGAGACTCCTTGAGCCCATTATGGTTCTGTTTGGCAATGAACCCTTTATCATCGATGCTCCAAGAAACGAAATGTGGATTTAAGATCAAGACAGCGCGGGAAGAACATACTATTTCCCACCTACTCTACATGGACGACATCAAACTATATGCTGCAAACAAGAAGCAATTGGATGAGATTCTGGAAACCGTCAGTTCTTTTTCAACTGATGTTCGAATGGAATTCGGTATTGAAAAATGTAGAACCCTGAACATCCATAGGGGAAAAGTCGTGGACGGTGAATCACAACTACCGAATGGATATATACTTCAAGCCATGAGGGATGGAGAAACTTATAAATATCTGGGATACCAACAGGCTAGATGTTTGGAGCGAAAGCAGTCGAAGGCAATCCGGGAGGAGTATACTGGCCGACTGAGAACGGTGATGAAGTCACTGTTGAGTTCTGGAAATCTCATCCAAGCCATCAACAGCCACGCAATCCCAGTCGTGGTTTATTCATTTGGAGTTATCAAGTGGACCAGGACAGATCTGGAGGACATTCAAAGGCAAACCAGAACGATGCTGACGAAACAGAGAGGTCATCACCCAAGGTCGTCAGTATTAGGAACCACTTTACCACGGAAGGAAGGAGGACGGGGACTTGCGAATATTGTCAACCTTCACACTCGCCAGATTAAAAACCTCAGGGAATTCTTCTCTGAGAAGGCGAATAATTCCAATCTACACAGAGTTGTTACTTTGGTTGATAAGAAGTTCACACCTTTAACTCTGGCTACTGCAGATGAATTGCTGGATCTGCCATCTCTTTCTGAAACTGACAAGCTAGAACAATTGTCAAAAAAAGAACTCCATGGACGGCATCACCATGAGATAAATCAGCCACATATTGACAAAACCTCATCCAACAAATGGTTGTCGAAGGGTGAACTGTTTCCTGAGACGGAAGGTTTTATGATGGCTATACAAGATCAAGTCATCTCCACCAACAACTACAAGAAATACATCATGAAGGACGGTACAGTGCCAACAGATATGTGTAGGAAGTGTCATCAAAAATCTGAAACAATTCAGCATGTAACTTCTGGCTGCGAACAACTGGCCAACACTGATTACCTCCACCGACATAACCAAGTGTGCAACATCATACACCAGAAATTGGCGCTCAAGTTCGGACTTCTCAACTCCTACAAGCCGTATTATAAGTATCAGCCGCTGCCTGTGTTAGAAAATGACTCTTTTAGACTATACTACGATAGGCCTATTATCACTGACAGAACGGTGACGAATAACAGGCCGGATATTGTGGTTTACGACAAGAGGGTCAGAGAGGCAATTTTGGTGGATGTAGCTGTGCCCAACAACAACAAGATGTTGAATAAGTACCAGGAGAAGATAAGCAAGTACACAGACCTGGCTTTCGAGATCAAGGAAATGTGGCACCTAGAGAAGGTTGATATCGTTCCAGTGATCATCTCGTCGACTGGATTGATACCCAAGAGCTTACACAATAGTCTGAACAAATTAGAATTAAATGTAAACAGCTACATTGAAATGCAAAAAGCTGTTATTCTCAATAACTGTAGAATTGTTCGTAAATTTTTGTCAAGTGTATCGTGATCGAGCCTATTCCCTTTGATTATTGTATCTGGGAAAGGTAAATTTATCCGGCCGGATGCCGAGATAGTGAATAAGTCCACGATCATAATAATAATAATAGTTCATTTATTCCATTACGAGAAGTGGAAGCCGATATCATGGCAGAAGATCGAGATGCCACTCCACCTGCTGGCTCGACCACCGTGAGGTGGACTGCCCGCAGGGGAGCTCGCAACGCACGTATCCAGTGGAGCCGCGAAATGAATATTGAAGTAATGCGAGCTTTTCATTACGTGAACAATTGCGAGGACCAACCACTTCCTGGATGGAGATACTCCCTCTATACCGAGTTCACCGGGAGGCATCCGTAACTTCAGAAGACGGAAGGGAATCATTCAAGAGAAATGTTCAAGGGATCGAATTATCCCAGAAGATCACGGGATGTGCACAGCAGGCTGTGGATCTGCAAACCTATCACATCGTGCGGAAATTTCTGAACTAGTGGGAGGAACTGAAATGTGTTTTCACTGGTCCATAGAAGAATTACCAGCTCAAGCTGAGAACGGGAGACCGATGAAGAATAATAATAGTTCATTAGATAGATAGAAAGATAGATAGATATTTATTGGTGATTACTACAAATAAAACATTGTTTACACACGTCATTAAAAGGTTAATTACATTCTAGGTAATAGATCAAATTTCACAAGAAAAGCTCCAGAACAGGATCATACGAAATCAACATCATCTAGAGTCAAATTATAAAATTCGTCAATTGAATAAAACGTATTTACAGTTAACATCCTTTTTATCCTCTTTTTGAACTCGTTCATTCGCAGATTTTTCACCCCACCAGGAAGTTTATTGTACAGAGACACCGCACGGAATCCGGGAGCCTGCTGGGATTTACTCAGTCTTAGGAAATCTTTCCTAATGAGTGACTTTGTCCGTGTATTATATCCATGTATGTCTGATTGCAACATATATTGATCCCGATTTTTATGGATATAAATAAAACTCTCCAACATCAATAGGGATGGGAAGGTAAGAATACCCAAGGTTTTGAAGGCATTTCTACAGCAGTCACGATAACTCAGACCCGCCAAAATTCTTAGTGCCCGCCTCTGCAGTCTAAAAACGGCCTCTCGGTTCGCACTGCCTCCCCAGAGCAGGATACCGTACCTCAAATGGGATTCAACCAGGGCGAAATACACAGTGCGCAACACATCAGGTGATAGGGAAAAAGACAACGTTCTCAGGGCGAAAATATTTCGACTCAGCCTGGTAAGGAGGTCGTCTACATGGAAATTCCATGTGAGCGCAGAGTCCACATTAATACCAAGGAATTTAACCGAACCAACCGCACCGCCTCCACTCTCAAATGGTCTCAGAGCCATAATCATATTGTGGGTCTTACTCACATTCACACTCAGACCGTTTGCTGTGAACCACTCAACTAGCCTCAGTCGCGCTGAGCGTGATCTCTCAAGCAATGTCTGCGTATTTGATGCCTTAATGGCGACAGTCGTATCATCAACGAACAGTGTTGTATCTATTTCGGGTATATAATCTGGAAGGTCGTTAACGAAAATCAGGAACAGAACCGGTCCCAAGATTGATCCCTGGGGCACCCCCATGTTAATGGGGCTCATGCATGAGAGTGTTCCGCCCGAACTAACCACTTGGTACCTCTCGCTCAAAAAAGAAGACACCATTCTTATCGCTCTCTCGTCAAAACCATATCTTTCGAGTTTCAAGAGAAGTCTGTCATGGGACACGCAATCAAAGGCCTTTGTCAGATCGACAAATGTAGCCATACGATAGTCCCTATTCTCGAAACATTCTAGAGCAGAGTTGACAAAATCAATAATAGCATCAACTGTGCTTCTCTTCTCACGGAAGCCAAACTGACGGTCAGTAAGTAAACCGTTACTCTCAAGAAAAGCGGCAATCTGTGTGGACATTATTTTTTCCATTATTTTCGAGAAAACGGGAACAAGAGAAATCGGACGGTAGTTGTCGACATCGTCCCTGTCACCCTTCTTGAAAACAGGGATTACCTTGGAGATCTTCAGGCATTCAGGGAAATTACCAGTGGCCAAGCACTTGTTTATTAACTTGGTGAGCGGGGAAATTATAGAATTGATGTTTCTTTTTACTATCTTAATTGAAAGACCATAATAATCGGTTGAATTGCTATTTTTCATGTTCCGCACCACATCTCTCACGACATTCTGTCCGATTTCACGAAAACTGAATGTTTTTCCCGGCAAACATTGCCTTCGAAAGGTCACATCGAAAGACACGCTGAGTTGGGGCAGACCATTCAGGGCCCTCTGTGCAACAGTTGAAAAATGCACACCGAAACCATTCGCATCAATGTTGACCGGTTCCCGTGTACAACTGTTCCTTAGGTGACCACTTATTATGCTCCAGGCTGCACTGGACTTATTCGCTGAGGATTCAATCTTGTTGTTGTAATAAGATACTTTTGCTACTTTTATTGCTTTTCGATATTCAAGGCGTAGTTTGTTTCTATGAGCACGAAGGTCAGGCGATGTAAAAGACCGATACATCGAGTCCACGAGCAACAAATTGTCTCTCATGCGTCTGATCTCATGATTGAACCAGCCATTATCAGCATGCGAACCCTGTACTCTCAGTTTCTTTTCCGGGAAAGACATTAGAAAATCATCAATGATGTTCTGATGAAATAAACTAAAACGCACCTCAGGGTCCAAGGCATCGTTATCAACAAAACCCCAATCTCTCTGTTGGAGAGCCTCATGCATTTGGAAGAATCCCTCAGCAGTAAGGGGGCGGAATTCTTTATATCTATAGGATATAGATTTATTTGGAATGGTCGCGCAGAAGGTCTGCGCATCATGGTCTGAGAACGCTGTCTGAATAACATTAGCACACTCACCCTGGGCGTCAAAATTGGTGAGGATATTGTCAAGACAATTGTTTTTCCTGGTAGGCTGAAAAATTTTCTGCTTGAAACCGAAAGATGACAAAAGACTCTGAAATGTCTTAGCCTCCTGATCTGGAACGAAATTTGTACCGATATCAAATTTTATATTAAAATCACCACATAATAAAATTTTTTCATTACATACACTGATCACATTAAAAAGAGACTCCAAATTGTCAATGAATAAGTTAAAGTTTCTGGAGGGGGCAGAGTATATACATATTACAATAAAATACATTTTGTTGATTTTCAACTTAACAGCGGATATTTCACAGTGGAGTTCCAAAGACAAACTGCGAACTTTCATTATTGTAGGGGAATCGGTAACAGATCGAGCATGATTCACCAGTATCATGGATCCTCCTCTTGTTAGGTTCGTCCTTGTGTAAGCATGTCCCATATACCAGCCATCCAAACATAATTCTTCAGCCTCTGACTTGGATAACCAATGTTCAGTAAGGCACAGCACATCGGGTCTATTCTGCTGAGAGTGTATCATGCACTCAAGGTCGTTCACTTTATTTTGGACGCTCTGTATATTTAAGTGCATCAAATTGATACATATATTTCTTTTCTTCTGGACATCACTATTGACTACTGTATATTCGAACTCTTCATTCCATTAAACTAGAATACGTCCATACAATCAAGATACATTAAAATATATAGTAGGCACAGAATAATCCACATAACATATTAAAAAGTTTTCAAAAAATTACAGAATTCCTCAAGGAAATAAAAACAATTTTCAACAAGAATCTCCTGTAGTGCTTTACAAAAATTTTCATAGGTCATATGCGCTAAATGAGTCGGCAACATATTGAATCGTTTGCAACCCGAAATATTCGGAGACTTTTTATGAAAAGCGTGAACTGATCTCTCCTCACATAAACGATATCTATTCCTGGTCTCATAAGCATGTACCTCTTCACGTCTAAGAATTCGAGAACTTCGCTTGTGTGTATAGATTAAAATATTAAAAATATAAATAGAAGGAACAGTTAAAATGTGATGGTGTTTAAAATAATCCCCACATGATACTCTAAAGGGAAGATCGAATAATATCCTTATAATGCGCTTCTGCAAGATGAAAACTCTCCCCCAACCGACAGATTGGCCCCAAACCATAATATTATATCTCAGTGTAGAGAAAACATTCGAATAGTAGAACGCCAATGCGCTGTCATTCCCCACCAACTTCTTAATGTGAGATATATGGTGGGTTTCACAAAGATCGTTGATTGAGTGATTCACAGAATACCTTGACGTTTTTGTCAAATCGACCAATAGAATTTCAAATTTACGGATTTTTCATCACAGAATCGCTCGGTTAAGCATTTAATCACACGATCAACTTTTGTGAAACCCGGCTATAGTGTAATATGCTTTATGAAGACGCTTACAAATTTTATCAACCTCAGAATCCCACCTGAGATGTTCATCGACCACTGTGCCAAGAATATTTACATCTGACAAAAACTTCACTGGAACGCCATTTAAGATCAACACGATACCACTTTTCAGCCTCTGAGGAACATGAACCTCTACAGCGATCGTTTTCTCGTAATTAATCAGCAGATGATTTCGCTCACACCAATTACTGAACTTTTCCAAAACTAGGTCACATTTTCTCTTGAGTTCTTCTGGGCACCGGTCACTAATCAGAACGTTCACATCATCAGCATACATGAAAAGGAGAATCCCCGACAAGAATTCCATCAGAAACTCGCCAAGATCATCCACAAAAACATCGAACAACAAAGGACCAAGCACGCTACCCTGTGGTGAACCAAGTTGAACATCCAACAAATCAGAAGAGACTGCATCCAATCTCACAACCATTTTTCTATCAGTCAGAAACGATGTTAGCCAACCATTCGAAACTCCTCTAATTCCAATCTTCTCCAACTTTTCAGACACAAATTCAGGTTTCAGACAATTAAATACTCTTCTCAAATCGAAACAGATAACAACCACGTACTCACCCTGATCCATTCGTGAAGATATGCCCTGGACCAGTTCAGTCATCAAAGTATTCGTCGAGCGCCCCGGGCGGAAACCGTGCTGTGAATTGGATAGTAAATTGAAGTCTTCAAGATAATTTATCAATCGATGGTACATTATTTTTTCGATAATTTTAGAAAAAACACTCAGAACGGACACAGGACGATAATTATCTGGGATTAAAGGGTCACCCTTTTTATAAATTGGAAGGATCCGCGATACTTTCAACACCTCCGGAAATACACCTACGCAGACAGACATGTTCACCAAATTAGCCAAGTAATCAGCTACAATATCCTTGCAATTCTTCAGTACAATTATAGGGACTTCATCAATTCCTGCAGAAGACTTATTTTTCATTGAATTTATGACCTCGATAACTTCTAGCGTAGTTACCTCTCGAAAAACCATGGAATCACGAGGCTGACATCTTTTCGTCGTACAATGGTTAAGAGACATCCGAAAAGAGCTATTTATTGTTTCATAGAAGTCAACAGTGAAAAATTTCCCGATTTATATACCAGAAATATACCATGCTAATTTTGAGTCGGTGATCAGATATGGCATAATATTCTATGGATGTGGTAGAGGTAGTGATAGAATTTTTATGGTACAGAAAAGAGCTCTTAGAACAATGTTGAAATTGAAACACTGTAGAGGAAAGTTCAGAGCAAATTGGCTACTAACATTTAAGGGAGTGTATATACAAGAGATCTTGTTATTTTTCTTCAAGAACAGGCATATCTTCGAGGGAGGTATGCCACAAAGTACATATAAAACACGAAGTCTTGATTATAATTATCCGAGACATAGGCTAACCATGACAGAGAAAGGACCATTCTATAACTGCATAAAAATTTACAACAAGCTACCGAATAAATAAAATAAAATCATTAAATAACATCAAAGAATTCAAAAAAAGTATATTTGAGCTACTGTTGAACCTTGAACCGTATAAGATAAATGATTATTTGAACTGTTAAAGTTAGAATTATATTCTTGTGTTTATTGACGTTATTTTGTCTAACAGTTGCTTACTGACCAATGTATGCGATTTTCTTCAAAATAAAGATTATATATACAACGTCCGTGTGAGGGGAAAACCCTTTATGGGCACCGAGAGGGTCCGCACTCTCGGTAGTGTGAGAATCCAGGATCTTGTTTGGCTACTCACTAAAAACCCCTCACACTTCAATGGAGGAGTTCTTCATCCTGCCCTCGCAGCGTCCCTTAACAAAAGAGATGAGCTGCTAGTGGCTTCTAGAGTTTATGGGACCTGATGATATGGAGTGACCCGAGCAACACTGCTTTCTGCATTCTGTGCGCCAATACCTCGGCCAGTGATCTGCAGACCGGGATAATCTTCAGTTCATCCACGTAGTTAGCTCTCATTCCACCGAGACATCCTATGATAAGTACGACCATCCTAATTTTATGACCTGGGTATAAAGTTCCAAGCTCGAACATAAGGTCTTTGTATTTTTGCCTCTCCTGTTCTTCCTTCACCACAACGTTATTTTCAGCAGGGGAGGAGAATTCCACGACAAATATCTCCTTCAGCTCCTTGTCCAGCAGAAGTATGTCTGGCTTAACAGCATTGATCTGCCGTGTTGTTGAAACAGGATAATTCCAGCATATGCGAGCTCTTTCGTTCTGGACCACCGCTTCAATCTCCAGAGGCACATATGGTAACACCGGTTCTTTGTCTATCTCATACGCGGCTCTCAGATGGAAGTATAGGATTCGGAGTGCCGCGTTGTGTCTCTCTACATACCCCGATGGAGCATGGACTCTGCAGGCGGAAAGGATGTGCATAATCGTTTCCTGTTGCCCATGGCAAGCCCTGGAAGTTGTTGGGGTGTCCATTTTCATGATGTTCTTTTTATACCATCTCGTATTCAGTACTCCATCTTGACACGCCATCACAAATCCCTCTGTCTCTGACTTAAGGTTAGCTGACTTTAGAAAGGCGAAAGACAATTCTTCAGACAGGTCCTGCTCTTTCAAACTCCTGAAATATATAGAGTGCAAGGTCTTACTCATATGATGTTCGAGTAATGTATCTGACTGAGACTTTCGGATCAGTCTGGATAGGCTTCTTTGGTCCGCTTGAGTGATCGGTGCTCCAGCGAGCTCAGGATTGATCGATACGCCGGTTATGCTGAGCTTCTCTAGGGCCCTTTGTGCAGCTCGGAATAGGAAGGCTCCATGGTTCGCAATTTCATGCTGAGCGACAAATTTCAAAAGCGGATCTTCACTTCTTAGAATCCTTATTGCCATTTCCAATGTTTGTTGATAGTGTTGATATTCCAAACATTGCAATCCTCTATCCCCTGGCTTCGAGGAAGGTAAATCCTCTGTATTGAACTGTTGGGATGTAGGCTACGATTCATGTTCATCGTTTTCCTTGTTAACCTATCAAGATCGAGGAGTTCGTTTACCGTCCAGTTCACCACTCCGAAAGAGTAGGTGACAATCGGGATGGCTAGCATATTTGTAGGAGATACTTTGTTCTTTCCCGACAGCTGCGATTTCCAAATGTCTCTCAGCTTCTTTTTGTAGCTGGCTGTTAGGTCATCCTTTATCTGGGTTGTCTCCAGTACACCCCTCTGTTTCATCCCAAGAAACTTGTAAGTTTCTCCGTCTTCGAGATGTCGAAAAGTCATTTCGTCTTCCAGTAGAATATCTTCTCCTGCATCTTCAGCTTTTCCCCTGCGCAGATGAAATACAGCACACTTGTCCAAACCGAATGACATTCCTATGGCTGAGGTGTAGTCTGAAACGATATTCGCATTTTTGATAATTAAGTGCGAAGCCACAATTTGACAGCCTATCAATAATTTTATTCAAATTAACAGGTCCTTGAATATTTTCACATGGACAAAGAATATCATCAACATAAACTAGAGCAATTTTCTCTGTATAATCTCCGAGAGCCTTATCAATTGCTGACTGATAACATGAAGGAGAATTTATGAAACCAAAAGGCATTCTATTGTATTCGTACAATCCATCAGGTGTGATAAATGCTGTAATGTGTTTGGAAGATTCTTCTACTTCGATCTGATGAAAACCAGATTTCATATCGAGCTTTGTATAAAACTTTGCTGTTGCTAAAAGGTCTATTTGATTTTGAATTCTAGGTAAGGGGTAATTATTTCGCAAAACTTTCTTATTCAGTTCTCTGTAATCAACACACAGTCTTATTTCGCCATTACGTTTTCTTACTACGACAATGGGGCTTGCATAATTTGATTCACTACATCTTATAATACCAGATTCCAATTGGTTTTTAATAATTTCCTTAACTTTTGTGCTTTCCTGATACGCTAAATTTCTTGCTCTGAAAACGACAGGAGATTCATCTTCCAATTGAATTTTTAGTTTACCTGTGGTAACTGCATCAGGTTTAGATTCAGCCCCTTTTTTAATTATTCGAATTATTTGTGCTTTCAATTGCTCGTCCAATCCTGACAAGCCTAATTCTAAATCTTCACAAACTAAAGTGAACGTTTTAGGAGATTTTCTAAAGGAAGTCACAAAATCAATACAATCTTTATTGATTTCAAGTTGAATATCCCCTTCTTGGAGTATTTCTAATCCGATTAAAGCATCAATATCCTTATGTGGAATAATACTATCTGTAACTATATTGAATTCAATTTCTATAGCGTATTCACACTTGAAAAATAGGATGTTTGCTTTTCCTAATGTTTTAAATTCAACGTTTCCTATTCCCATAATTTTTTTAGTTTGAGGTATTACTTAACTTCATCAATCCATTCTTTGGTGATTCTACTGCATGAAATTCACGTAGTTGTTTTGAACTCGATCTTCCACTTGCCATGTTCGCCATGAATTCCATCATTTTCATCTGCAGTTGAGCTTGGATTTCCATCATTTGAATCATCGTCATTGGTTCGACTTGGGCAGCATTCTCTTGATTTTGTTGATCCGTTTTGGATGCATTCGTTTGCACAAAGAACTCGGTGAAACTCGTAGAATTCAGGTTCTAATTCTTTTTTTTTTTGTGAAGAAAGAACCGATCCCGCTTCTGATGTAAAATAATAAAACACTCGGGGTGGTTTAACTTGTTGTTTATTTCACTGTGGGCTTTTATTCGTACAGATTAATAGTACGCTCCGTCATGGAATACAAAATGGCAGGTTATGTTGTTGTTTACTAACACGCGTCTGTCTCTTAGGATGCGGCGGCGTTGTTAGAGAGGGAGCGTAAAAAGGGATCATCGAAAAGCACATCGATTGAGATCACAGAGTATTTGACATTAGGCCTACTACGATTCGGTAGATATGGTCTCAGCTTTTTATATCAATTTATAGGGGTTTCAAAATTCACATTGCTCACATATATCATTCTATTTTAGTGTACCTAATTATTATTGCATGTTTTCCATAGTGCTTGATCAATTAAAATACGTAAGAATGACAATTCCTAACATAGCCTAAGCCTACTTTGTGAAAGACGTGTATACCAATGAATTTGACTGAGCGAAACCTGGCTTTAGTCGTGAAATTAGCATTTAATTCGATAACAGCAAAACTACTGATTTTAAAGACATAAAATGTTTGGATCTTTCAAACTAGTTTTTGACGAGCAATCGATCGGAATTACAAACTTATATGGTTCCCATTTGAAAAAAATGAGATTTCATAGTTGTGTTGAGGCTAACTTTGAAGCCCTGTTTCAGACACCCTGTATAATCTGTATCCTGTACCCTGTATATTATTTACTCATAATTGATACAAGAAGCAGTATCCGCGTACTTTCTTTTGTTCCAATGTTGCGAAAAAGAAATTCTTACAATGAGAGATTTTGGAGATATAAATACTGATTTGAGACAATATTTCTGTCAAGAAATTTGAGAATCAGGCTATAACTCAACAATCGCTACATGTGGTTGCGCATATCATACATCAAATCATTGCAGAATCAAACGAAAAATTCAAATATGTATAAAAATACAGGGTTTGCATTTGAAGTTCACATCCTTTTCCGGTAGAACCTGAAGTAGATTCCGCTTGAAAATATTTTACAAATTGAGTTCATGTGCTCTCAAACAAAAATAAGAAATTTTCAATTTGTATTGCAATTCCTTCCTCGAATACGTCCAATGAAACACTTAAAAAAATCACCCTATATACTTCGTCCACGACTTCCTCAGTAAAGTTCGATTTAATCTGCATTTTCAACAATGAAATAGTTATCAAAAGCGCTGACCATTTATCTAATAATATCAATATGGATTATACCTCTGTTAGTCGCAGTCACAGAGTGAAGCCAAATCGTTGGTAAGATTTGAATTCTACGCATGCGTGAACTGGAAATTAAAAACTGACGGAAAACGTTGAGGTTATATTTATGTCAACAGAAAAACAGATATCGCCGATGAAGATATGCCACTGAAATATTTTCTGTTTAGTTCTGAAATATGAATAGGAGTTTACAAGAATATTAGAGGCCTGAACAAAACGGAATAAAGCGATTAGAACAGTTCACATGAAATTGTGAGGTTATGATTGAAAGTATTCACATGAAGTTATGGATTTTATACGTTTAACGACATAATATGTGTCAGAGAGAGACAGAATCAGTAAGATATTATTATTCTTGATAATACTGAATTTGCGCAGATCGGGATCTTTACCAAAACCCATCTTCAATTTTGATTGGTTCATTACCCATATTGGAATTATTAGATATATGGCGTTGTTTACATTTTCTGTGTTCCCGCTGAATAATGTTAAATCTCGATAAACGTCAAAAAGTTCAGTTGACATCGATTAATTCCCATACTTCCACTTTGATGAAAATGAAATACATATGTAGGTATACACACTTCATCACAAGATATTTTTGACCACATGCTTCAGGGATAATTTTTTTTTATTTTTTCGCAAGAAAATACTCTAGCTTTCTTCCTTCTGATTTCCATTTCAAAAGTAATAACTTTGCCTTTATTTATGTTAGGAGTATTTTTAAGCATGGAATAATGGGCCCGTGAGGTTGTTTGTTCATAGGTAGCTGATATTTTCGAATAAAACGCGAGTAAAACTGACTCTGAAAATGAGTGGATTTTATTAGCTGCTCTCCAGTCCATAATAGTATATTGTTAAATGAGCGGTAATGTACGTCATAACACACAAAGATGAATTTTGCAGCCCGAGCCGTCAGGCGAGGGCGTGAGTTATTAATACCTCACACTATTGGTTCATTTGGGGGCACGGCAAAGCCCCCGCCCAGTCGAGCGCGAAGCAAACACTGCCGTACCATCCTTTACTGGAACCATTTCGCCGCATTTTCAGGACCCTATTTGAGAACCTCTGGATGAGACCAGAACGCAGTAATCCAGTAAGCTATAACCACGTACACGTACTTAAAATCCAAAATTTCAAGTGTGTAGGTCATTTAGTTCCGAAGCTAAGCGAAAGCAAAGTTTATAATTTTCGACACTCACTCATGATCAACAAAATAGAACTAGTACTTTCCATAAACTCAGAGGGCTGAAATTTGGTACAGAGTTAAGGTTTAATGGCCACAAAAGGGGAAAACTATAAAAACTAGGATATTCGAAGATCTGGAGGACTGGTGACCCTTATTTGAAAACACAAGAGCCCAACTGTCAGAGACATTGATTAGGCAACCCAAGATCCCCCCCTGACCCCTCCCTGCGGGCGCCCTCTGGGGGTTTTTGGGTTCGACAGTGATGATTCTTCTGTTAAAATTGGAAAATTCAAGAGGGCGGCTACAATATGGCGGATGAGTCAGTTTTGTAATTATGATCCGATTCTATTCAAAATTGGTATCTGGGGGATTTCTGATTCGAAAATGACGATTCTTCAAAATTTAGGAATTCAAGATGGCGGTTTCAGAATGGCGGATGAGTGTTGTTGCTATAAATGCTTGTTTTTGAAAAAGTTTTTTAGGAATAAGGCTTGTAATATTCCCAACAAAGTTCAACGCCTATATAAGACGTAGTTTTGGAGTCACGTATAAAAGTCTCATTAGTGTGTGAAACACCAACCAAACTATTGAAGATCGACATACCTTCCGATGTAGAAGATGGTTGGTTTGGAAAAAAACATATTTCAGTGCTTGGGGATCTTTTGCAACTTCCACTTGTTGTTAGAGAAAAAACTCCATTTGAAAATCCTTCTTTAGATTAGATTAGATTTAAGGAGGGGCCCTTCAGAAATTAATAAACTTTTAGGATACTTAAGTATTCCAAACTTATGGACTGAACTTTTTAGTTACGACCATGCTACGTTGCGCTTTCGCGAGTAATCAATCTTCATGGGGTTCACCTCATAAATGTTGACTTCAAAAGTATAAAGGCTCTAGCTTCAACCATTACCGAATACAACCGGCTTAGGCGTAAATAACGCGCCGATCTTTCAGAAATTAAATCGTCTAACAGTATGAATAATGAACACGAATGGGCAATGAGAAAAAACTGTTGCTACTGTACAAGAATAAGAACCGAAAAAAAAGAAAGATTTGTAATAATAAAAAACTACCCCTGAAAAGAAAAAAAATGTCTCGAATAGGAAAATCTAATAAAATCAATCGATATGCCCACGTTTCTACAAAAAGAAGTAAAATCCCACCATAAACATTCTGTAAAAAACTAACCTAGTCTCGATGGAGCTGCTTGTTTACCTCTAAAAAGTAATGAAACATACACAGAGTCGTGCCAAGTCTAAGGCTCCTTATCGCGATTTCTTTATTATCATAGTTAATGTTGTGTGACTTGGCCGTTGAAAGGTACACAAGGGTGCAAAACTAGGTGCTCCATGACACCATTGCACCAATCTGTCGCCAGGACCGCTATCCATTGACGATGGAAAATTGCCACTTGAAAAACATTGATTCAATATTCAATAACCAGTCAATTGTAGGCTTGATAAAGGTGCGTATTTCAATAATACTTATGTGTAGGCAAGCCTGAAACAAACAGTATAAAAAATTATTTCCAGTACAGACGGACTTCTAATCATTGATAGAAGTCCGTCTGTACGTCTATTCAATATTAGATCGGAGGTCGATTTGACGCCCCAAAAGGAAGAGAGCAGAAGGCAGCATTGTCAATGCTGAATGCATGTGTTGCAATGAACGTTCAACAACAGCCTAAAATGAGACACTAGGGTCCAATTACCAATACCAGTATGGGCTATCTCGCTTAACAAACATATAGGTAGTCCCACAGATATAACTTGTACCCACTAACGTATAGAGAATGTTCAACGGCCAAGTCACACAACATTAACTATAATAATAAAGAAATCTCAGTAAGGAGCTTTAGACTAGGCACGACTTTGTATAGATTTCATTACTTTTTAGAGATAAACAAGCAGCTCCATCGAAACTTGGCTTGTTGTTTACAGAATATTTTTGGTGAGATAGAGACTATTGCAGATCAAAATCAGTTTAATAATGGATAAATTATACTATGGCAGTAGATAAAATTATTAAACGCTTTCAGGTAGAAATTTCTGGATTTTTCCGGCAATAGATGTAATGCAGTAAGTATTTCTTGCAGGTATCTTCGAGAAGAATTACAAATTATGGGAGGCACAATGCGTTGAAAACAGACGTTTAGAATATTTTTCAGTTTGTCAAACTGAATGGTGAATCAGTGAAGAAAACATTAAGTGGTTATTTTTTCTCTTAATCCCCATCGCGCCGATGGCGTGTCCACGGACGGATGGACATAATTGAATTTGATAACAGAGTCCTCGTCAGGAAAAAGCGCGAAAAAAGGTTTCGATGTTGAATCGGAGTGAATAAAATCATTCAATTAATTCAAAAACTCTCACTGACCAAGCGCAGATTCATCGATATTGATAATAGTTGAATCAATTTCAGTCCAAGTGAATCCAATCAAGTCCTATATAATACACAATCAGTGGTAACTGCGGAAAGCTTATCTCGTGCATCCCATACTGAATCGCCTTTCTTCCAACACTCTTACAACAATGGGCTCCTTTGTTCCCAACCTACATTCCAATATTAGGAAAAAAAGAGTTTATTTACACTTGGAATACCTATCACAAAATGAGATTGGAACCTGAATTCGGGAAATGGCGAGAACCAGGGCTTACCGGTTCGAATTAATTGAATAAAAGGGTTGAAGCATTGCTATTGCATGTTTTGACAAACGGCAAATTTCGTACAGGGTGGCTAATATTAAATGGACTTCAATGGCAGCTCCGAAAGTCAGGCTGTTACAAATAATCTGATGTAGGTATGTACCTCGATTTTTTTTTAAGCAAAAGATATTCAGATATGTCTCTAGGTTGTTCGCAAGACTGTGCGTTTTTGAGTTGAACATTCGTCATAAGTAACGTCATCAACAATGTATATCCCTGAATGAAGTAGGTAACAGTTTTGAATTTGCATTTTTCTCTTTATTGAGTTGTATATCTGGTCTATGTATTCTCTGATGTACTGGTTATTAAAGCAAAGGACCCCGCACTTTCCTTATGGCAAATGGCGTTCCATCAAATATTCTGATATTTTGGTACAATGTAGTGCTCGACCTACTGATCAAAAGTGTCCATGGCCCCAACTCAATCCTATGACTAGTTTTTGAGATACATGGCGTTGAAGTTGAGAATTCCCACTCTTACTACTCTCATATCTCGGAACATAATCGAATGAACTTCAATTTTTCTCGAAAAACATTTCATTCAATAACAGTATATTTTGACGGGTTGAGGTCAGGCTTATTTGGAAAAAATGCCGACGTTTCGATTTATTTAAAATCTTCTTCGGGGCTCTGAAACATTAACAACACAGTAATGACCTAAACACAAAAATATCACTACAAAAATACAATATTAAAATAAATTGGAAGCCACCTACATTTTCAGTTGGCCTTTTTGTCACATTAAAAATTGCAACTAATTGTTGTCGAAGAGCAGGTGGGACATCAAAACAATGAGAATGATATATGATGTATGGATGAAAGGACGGAACTAAAGTTTCATAATTTATTCAACCCTCTTCTTTTAGCTTGCCAATTAAGTTGAAGTACGCTGTATTCAGATTATCAATATCAGTTCTTTTGTTGATAGATCTTTTGCACTGTTTAACCGACACCATTTCATGTATTAATCACTTTTTTAAGTTCTTTTCAAATCCCACAATGAAAACCTCGTCGAAATTGAAAGAATGTAGTTCCTTGAGAGAATGTTCCGCTAGTGTTGTGTTATTGTCATTTCTTTTTGCGGGTTGTGTATGTTGATGCTGTTACGACGATGTTCGGATATTATAGTCTCCAGATAGTGACCCGTCTGTAAAATGTAAACCCGGTCACAATCCCGACAAGGAATTTTATAAATAACACCCGACATCATTGATTTAGTTGTTGGTGGCTTCAACTTAGAAAAGAAACTTCTTTTAATTGTGTTTAGGGGTTTGAGAGAGATGTTAACGTTTCTCGATTTAAGTGATGTCCGAATTCTTTCCGAGAGACCCCGAATGTACGGTATGGAAAAATACTTGGTGGGTTCGTCCAAATTATCAGGCAAATCCTCTCGATCATTTGTTCTGCTGAATAGGACTCTCCTTACAATGGTGGGGGGATAGTTATTTTTCAGCAGATACGACTTGATTTTATTGAAATTATCGTCCCGAAACTTCTCATCAGATAAGGAAACGGCTCTATGTTTGAGATTCTGTATTAAATTGATCTTCTGAGAAAAAGGATGTTGTGAATTAAAGTTGATAAACCTTTCCGAAAAAGTTGGTTTATGATACCAGTTTGTCTCTAGTTTGTCGCCCGTCCTCATCACCAAAACAACTAAGAAGGGAATTGTGTTATCCTTCTCAACTTCTACTGTGAAACGTAATCGCAAATGAAAAGAGTTGAAAGCATCCAACATGACGTCAACACCGTCTGCTGGTACCAAAGCGAAAATATCGTCCACATATCTACAATATAGCAAAACGCGAAAAGGAATCTTAGCAAGTGCAACTCTGCCATAACAATATCCGCAACTATCGGAGCTAAACAGTTACCCATACCGAGTCCAAAAATTTGTTTATAATACTGGTGGTCAAAAAGGAAAAAACTATTGTCCGTACATAACTTAAACAGCTGCAAAAATTCCTCAACCTGAAGTTGCGTATGGGGCTGTATTCGATTCCAAATATTCCAATGTTTGTGAATAAGATCGCATGCAAGTTCTATAGGAATATTAGCGAACAGCGATATCACGTCAAGTGAAATCATTATGTAACCATCAGGCAGCCGTACGTTTCTCAGACCAACAACGAAGTCGAAAGAATTTTTTATGTATTTGTCGTCTCTTTCAAAAGCGAAAGACAAGAGTTTAGCTGAAAATTTACTTAAGTCATACAGAGGACTCCCTATGTAACTTAGAATTGGTCTTAGTGGGATATTATTTTTATGGATTTTCGGTAGAAAATAAATCTTGGGACATGTGCCATTGTTACATCGAAGGTACTTGTATGTTGATTCTTCAATGTGCTCGGATCTGAAGAGCTGTCCAACAATCTTATTCAATTTATTTTGTACAGTTTTAGTAGGGTCACCTAACAGTTTAACGTACGTATTGCCATCATCAAGAATTGCTGTAGACTTGGAAAAGTAATCTTGTTTCAGCATAGCCATCGTAGAATTACCCTTGTCAGCCCTCAGAATCAACAAGTCGTCATGTTCTTTCAGGAAAGTTTTTGTTACTCTAATACATTTAGATATAAATTTGTTCTGTTCGCGTTCGTATGGGCTATGATTAATGTAATTAGTAGTAATATTAATAAATTGGTTACTCTTCTCTATTGCCTCGTCCTCACTATCGCGGTTTGATAAAATGTACTCAGTGTCTATCAATAGTTGCTTATAGGGTGGTGAGAAAACCCTGCTGTACGGTAAATTGTATTTCTCTCCCAAACTCAACAAGTATTCTGTTTCAAAAGGTATATCTGAGTCTGTGTGATTAATAAACCATCCATCATTTACAAGGGGTACAACAGACATTGTATTCAACTTCAAAGAGTGAAACTTACGTTTTTGTTTCCTCCTCATCTAGGAAAACTCACGACGATAAAAGTTCATTTGTCGGTTCGAAAAGGTGTCAAACAAATCCGATGGAACCACCCGCGATACTTTCAGGCGAGTTTCAGCAATGCATCGTTTCATGAGACCAACTTTCCAATGCACGTAGCTTACCTCTAAACAGAGAATCCTTTCCCTAAAAACATGAATTAGTCTATTAGATCTGTTTATAAATGGGTTTCCCGGATCTAACATTATAGAAGGAATTGATTTCGACACCTGCTGTATATGGTGGGGGAACACCCCTTGATTTTTACAATTGAGCAGGAATTTTTTTTTTAATTTCATTCAATCCCCAGGGAGCAACCATATAGAGGAATAGGACCGAAAATCGTTACAAATACAGAGTTATCCATAATTGAATGCATGCCCGATTTTGAAAGTTTAAAATATGTCGGTTCCAGAGCTGAACAATCGCAAAATTACTTCGGGTTGAGAAACACTTTGGCTTTGAAATTTGGTTTGGAGTTAGTCGAAACGATGGAAAGTGCTCATGAATTTGTTTATTATTATTAACTGGGACTTCTTGACGATCGGTGGATAAGGTGCTTGGGACCATGGAATTGGCCAGCAAGATTACCCGATCTTAGTCCATTGGATTTTTATCTGTGGGGAATGTTGAATGAAAAAGTTTACAAAACACCCGTGTTTTCGAGAGATGAATTGTTGGAAAGGATTACCCAAACATTTGAAGATTTGGATTTCAAAGTAATATGATCTGCCACGACGAAAGCAGTCAACACCCACATTTTGAAGTGCTTTGAAGTGAACGGCCAGCGATTCGAACATACTTTGAAATATTCGACATGATTGTTCTACTTTTCAATAATAATTCATATAAATAGATTGACTTTCCAGTTTCTTGATGCCTTCATTATTAAGAGAATGTCACAAGGTAATATCAGATAGTAATCATGGCCTGCCCACCAAATACCGAATGGGAATACCATTCTGAAGGGACATTTTGACAAATGAATGCTCATAAGTCCGAAATTTGACTAGTTAGGTATATGCATCTGAACATAAGCGCTTCGCCACCTGGTGACAATCAGAGTCCCTAAAAATCTTGACATAGTTCGTGCATTGGGCTTTGGGTTGATGTGAATTTTTACAAATATTTATATTTTAAAATTATTCTAATAGTTATGAGTCATTCGAATCAAATTTTTATAACGAAAATATACACTCAGAACTAACACAACACAACAATGTAATGTCAATAACTGTAGTTCCACGACAGCCCTCCTTGGCACTGTATTCTTATTTTCAGATGCCTATAGGCATGATATACATAGAATGAAATCAAATTTCATCAGCTTTCTGAATTTCTAATGAAATCAACAACTTTCAGTCACTTTTTCAAGCAAACGAAAAGACTGTATTTTTCACCACCCTGTATTGAACTTACGTAGGTCAGGCTGATGTGTTGGAAGCATCCATGTATCACCTAACTCGAAACTAAATTTCAATGCCATAGTGTCTCTCAACCCGAAGCTATCAGCTTTTTTAGAGGTCATGATTTTCGGTGAAAAAAATTGAAATTAATTTATATTTCGAAAACGGCAACAGCTAGGTAAAGGGAAATGTTGAAAAATGTTGTCGAGAAGTTGTTGGTGATTCAAAAAATAATATAATATACCAAGTATTCCATTTGAAAAAGCAAAGTTGCCACTACTTTCTAATGGAAGTGGCAACACCGCATTGGCGAAAATACTTTAGTTGGGTAGAGTATGTCCAATAATGCACTATTGCAAATTTTCAAACCGATCCGATATCTGGTTCACTAGAAACGTCTAATGTGCCACATTGATGCGGGAATAACATCATGCATAATGTTGGATTCTTCAATTTATTTTCGGTGCCTTAAGAAGGAAACGAAAGTTTTCGAAAGCTAGGCTGAAACAATGAAGAGTCAAGTCAAATTTGACTACATAACCAATTCTGCGCTAATATACCATATAATTCAATACAATAGAAAGTTAGTCATGCTATCTCGAATAAAAATATGGCCCTATTCTACAACAACCCGTGCGAGAAATGAATATTGAAATATTATGTTATTACACTGAGAGAAAGGATTATTTATGTTTAACTCATCGACTTATTAACCACTTGTCAGTTGAATATAAATATTTCATATTTGTGATTAACGTTATTTATTACATGCAAAAATAACCCGCCAAATTTTCAGCTTTAGGAAAAAAAATTCGAATTTTAAATAATTTTTCCAGGTATTTGTTGAATAAAAACAAATTATGTTTGCATACAATAAAGTATTTTTGATGGACTTGCGAATGTTCGTCAGAACCAATTCCCATTATGCTCAGTAATATTGGTTTCTTCTCCATAAATATATCAATACGCAAAAAATATTTGTTTCTCTTGAACCTCGGTATCTTTATAATGAACTTATAGAAAGTAATTAGAAATGGAATCAAATGATAATATACCCAGTAAGATAAGCTTGTTTACAGGAATGATATTTCGAAGAACTTTCTAGTCGCATTTTGTCACGTGCACCAAATTGACGCGAGTCGTATCGGGTAGTTGGTAGTTCATTAGTGTTCACTCACGCTCCTTTGGTGTTTTGAAGACGATTTGGTGTGTCGGACGGTACTGATCTGAATCAAGTAAGAATTATTTTATTTTATAGTACCTATATATTAGTTGAATTATTTTTGAATATCATTCACACATTCCTATGTTATAACTATCGTAATGAGTTAATGTTTGGTTTTGTTCAAGATCCTTTATCTACATAATAATATAGGCACATGGACACTTAAGTAACCACCCTTTTGGATACTATGTCCGCCACAAATCCAATTAGCGAGCTAAACATGTTACTAAACAATTGGGGCTTGGAGCATTTATCGAACAAATTTCCCGGGGAGCATTTTTGAGTATTTTGTTTATTTCAATATGATTCTCATCACGAGTAGGTATGTGAAATAAAATATAGCCCATAGCATGCTATGGAGCGTCAACAATATTTTATATTAATTAAGCGACATTAACGTTTAAATTCAGTGAATGCCTATGAGTTTTGCTCCCTTATTAATTTTATTGTATAAATTATTTCAAACCTTTCATATTTTTCAAATCCAGACATGTTAATTTTGGCGACAACATACAATTTCACTTCAAATAACATTCATTTGCTGGTATATAACATGAAACATTTCCATTTAGCATATATTTTTACAACTAATATATGGTTGTTCAGAAGTATCATCAAAATGTCATCATAAATGGATATGATGTTTCCATTCATGAATGCGGATATATATATGAAGGTATTTAGTGTGGTGTCTTCTTCAGTTCAAGCAGACACCATTTTGATTGTTCTTGTAGCTGAAGTCAATTTGTTTCGTTAATTACACGGTATGTAGGTACTCAAATTATTTTTAAATATTACTTATAACAAAGATGAGGTCATAACAATGACATGAAATCATTGAATAAGTAAGAACCTACTTATATTTTGAAATTGTTTTTATGAATTTGGGTAAATACCTACCTACTTGCTATTTTTGTGTGATAATTGATGACCACCTAGACTATAATCACCTAGACTACAATCACCTATTTAATACAAACTTGCATACCTATAGGTTTACATATGTATAATATTATGTACACAGTAAAGTATGCAAACTAGCATACTGAATAAACTGATGGATCTGCTAATTATGAAACATTAGAAGAAAAGGGAAAAGGCAGTTTTTGCTATCATAAATAAAAATAACGAGGTGGTTTTTTACTGTAAAATTTTAAGATTAATAGATATTTGTGGATATCTAAAGGCCTATGTATAGTAGATGTAAATTCAAATTTATTTGAGTTCAGAGTGCATTGTATTTCAGGAGGTCGTCATGTGATAAGTATGTTTAGTCTGCACTGATAAATGTATCAATGTCTTATTTTATTCCTCCCAAAATTGGGTACCTATATGTGATTTGTACTGTGTTATATATAAAATGTATTTTTGTTATATATAGAATGTATTTTTGTTTTTTGTAAAATATTTTTTTTGTCTACAATAAATATTTGTGTTCAGTTTCATTTGATATTTTATTCATTTATTTACATCATACCTTAACTTATAAGATCTTTGATAATATTTATTTATGAGTTTTAACAGGGTTATGAGTTCTGGTCAAAATTAATCATAAAATGAAAATAATATTGGCAAAATATTATATGTAGCTATAATAATTTCAGTTCAGATTCTCACTGAAACTATTATAGCAACATATATCTTTTGCCAATATTATTTTTTCATTTTATAATTAATTTTGAATAAAACTCATAATCCGTTTCTTTTTAAATAGCCACGTCAAAAAAAAATATTGTATACCTTTTCAAAAGTAGAATACAAACTTATCATTATTTAGTATAAAAAAATATTATCGTACCTGGAAACATAACAATGTTTTATAGAACTATCTGAGGTACAATATAAACTGATCGTTTGTTCAAAGCAAAGAGAATTATGATATGACAAAATATATCAATATTATGGAGCAATTTTCGAGTACAATACAAACTCATCATTTATTTCACATTATCATTTATATATTGGGTTTATGAATATATTTATTATACAATATGTGACAAGTTCAACGTAAACAAATATGTTGCTTCTTACAGAGAGATATCTGTTATTAGAAAGCATAACAGTGCTACTCAACAAGATATGATTGTTTAATATACAACAAATCATTTATTCACAGAAATTTAACATTTCAAACGTTAGTGTGAAACTTACGTAAGTTGGGCCCTATTCAAAGCTGATATTAGTTTGTGATTACATTTATTCACAGAAATTTAACATTTCAAACGTTAGTGTGAAACTTACGTAAGTTGGGCCCTATTCAAAGCTGATATTAGTTTGTGATTACCTGATTTTATCAACCACAAATAAACGTTTCTCTCAGTGTACTATTGTGATAACAATTCGTTATCTGGAAGTGGGAGAAAAAAGCTTTATTGTCATAATGATTATGCAAAGCCCAAGTAATGTTAGATTTCACAAAGCTTGCTATTAAGCACAGAATTCTTCAGTCAAAACTTTGTAAAATCCAAATGGTTCAATCATGTTCACAAAACATTCAGTTATGAGAAGATAGGCTGCGTATAGGTATTTTGTTTTTTCATTCACGTAGGTGAGATATCATATGCTGTAGCTGTATGAATTTATTTAATCTATCACGTTGTAATGATAATTTTTGTCTGAGGAATTTGCAATTGTTATCCCATAGTGATAATACTTTTTAGTTGAATTTGAAAATGCACCTGAGAAATTTTCCATACTTTACTATAATCAGTCCAGTTGATGAAATGTAGTAAATTTATTTCAGTACTCTATTTTTTTACGCGAACCTGTTGTTAATGAACGTTTCCTACAAGGTTATTCATGATCTGAGGTTCAGCATGCAGTCAACGAGTCAACATCTAAAGTGAATGCAAAATAGTGGATGACTGCATTCTATACAGAACCGAATTACCACAAGAATATATTCCAATTTATTTACCCCCACAAAAAATGTAATGTCGAAGCGAAAGAGCACCAGCGAAATTTGTTTCTAGCCACAACTCAGACAAGATCCCTAATGTAGCAGCAATATGCAAATGATTTCATTCATAATACGACCCTAAACGACAAAGCTTCTCAGGATCTAAAGGAGCATCTTCATTTGCATATGATTTGCAGAATAATGTAAGGATACTCAGATCTTGAAACGTGCCAGAGGTGGAAGCTTCGAGAAAGTCTCATTCACGAATACAGAATTGCGGAAAAATATCAGCGAATTGAATTTTCCTTTATTTCTGTGAAATATGTTATATTATCAGGTTGCGATATGATAAGAATGATAATTTTCTTGATGTAGTGGACAATGTTTATTCGAAGGGTTTGTCATGGTAGAACGCTTCTATAATTGAACTTTGTCGTATTCCTATTCAATAATATAAATTTCTGCTAGTCCGCTAACTTCTCTCGACTCATCTTGTTGAAGTCACTGTACTCAAGCGGTGGCACCAACATTTCTTGACTATGGTGGCATCTTGTGTCGATTAGCGCAGTTTATACAAATGAAAAAACTGGTTATAAATAAGTCCAAAAAAAATTTCATGCTCCTTCAGACAAATTATACCAGGCCTGGCATAACTGAGTATTTTAGATTGGGTAAAGAGCATGTTACACTGGCTCATACCTCAAGGTTATTGGGGGTTCATGTAGATAGAGCATTCACTTGGAAAGCACATATAGAAGAACTATGCAAAAGACTCGGCAGAGTATGTAATATGCTCTGTGTGCTTGGAAGGTATATTGGACTGGAATATCTTCTGGCTGTCTATTTTCTATTTTGCTAGTTTCTAATCACAGTTGCGTTCTGTTGTGGCAACTTGGGGTGGAAGTACGGAGATTCATAGAATATTATTGTTCGCCAAAAAAGAGCATTGAGGTGAATAACACATACAAAAATGCGTGATATATGCAGAGGAAGATTCAGGTCCAATAGAATTCTAACCGTACCTGCCATATATATATATATATTTAGAAAGCTAAAGGCACCAACGCCCAAAACTAAAAACTCACAAGTCGTATATAGCGTACCATGCAAGGACTGTGACAACAATCGGAAATGATTCATATACAAGTGAACAATGAAAGTGTGGTAAATGACAAACAGGACACGAAATTTTTGAGTCGTATATACAGACCAATATTGCGAAGACCATCAAATAAAAGAAGAGAACAAAACTCGGATGACGTTCAAGAAGATGATATAGATGACAGAACAACACGCGCCACACGAAACCAAGACGGCATTGAAAACAGATAGTGAGATGTTTACATAACCATGATTTTATTGTATTGATATATTATGTTTGTTTTTAGATGTAATGTTTAAATTGTATGTATACTGAGAAGGCAGATATGCGCCGAAACGTTTATAGGAAATAAATTTCTCTGAAGTAATCCTAACCTAGATACCCAAGTCGAAGAATAAAACATATATATTTATATAGTTATGTATTAATGGTCATTGTCACCTCCAAAATATAAACTCAACAAGCGTTGTCACCTCATATATGTCACCTGTCACCTCCGAAATCGGAGGTCACAACATTTTGCCTTGTTTCTTAGCTTGTTAGACTCAGGAGACTTCAGGGGTCAACATATCACAAAATCGTTTTGAGGTCAGAACGCTCCATATATATCTACTGTACAATCTTTCAGTTCAGCTATATACCACCAGCGCTAGTGCGCCGTCTTATATATGGAGGAATAAGTCGGAGAGACATTCAGTTCGTTGTCACCTCCGTAAATGGCAACACTGAAGACCATACTCGTACGTAGCAGGTGCACTGAGGCATGCATAATAAACAAACATCTGGCATTCTTTCGGGGCATAAAATCGTCTGGTTGATGTAAAATGAATCGTTTGTGAAAAGTTCGGAGGTCGATACTTCTGACCCGACCATAAGAGAACTAAAAATGTGTTGACGGAACATTTATTATTGTCGTTGTTAATAGCTTCATAAGGTTTTTTTTTTCTTTTATTTTTCAAGATTACCAGAGTTTTTTTTAAATAAAGAAAATTTAATACCAGATTTCATTGAAATAAACTAGTACGACTGCATACAGTATATTTGCCCCGAAACCTAATGTTTGGCATACAACTACGGTAGGTATCTCGGTCGGAGGTAATAATCCAACGATTGACTGCTCCAAATTGGCGATGATTGATATCTGCTTCACTCGTTAGACTACTAAACCTTCTCTGTACAACATTCATAAAGGTAACTGTCTGGACTAGTACCGTTAAATGTAACATCATTATTTCTAATTCAGAATTATTGAATGGGTCTGTTAGTCCAGGGAGTTCAACCTATTGCACCGTTTCCATTCTGAATGAAGCATTATTGTATTAATGATTAATAGTTGATTACTGTATTATGTATGTTCTATGTATACTATTGTTCGCTGTTCCTCATCTGTGGAAATGGAGCATAGTCTCTCGAGGGAAGTCCGCTAGGAAGATCTAAGAAAATAGGAGAAGTTTCACCGAGATCAGATGGTTGGAACTATATGAAATACCCACCTGAAACAGTCACGAAGCAGCCGAAGTCGACAATCCACCTAGTAACTACATCGACGCCCCATCCACTCCGACGCCAACATCTATTGCGTCGGTTTTGGACGCCGACTCCACCATCTACTCCACTGGATTGGACCATACCTATTCGGCGTGCCCTGTTTCAAGTTCAGCAACCAACATCAGTCAAGCCAAAATCTGAAAAGCACTAAGTGGAACTACATCGAGGAGAACTTGGGAATTAAGTACTTACTGGGTATGAGGTGTAAGAAGCAGTCTTCGACCCATTATTCTATCGCCCCTTCGCCTTACACATTTATTAATTCACGGTTTACTGTTAACAAAAAATGAAGTCCACTGATAACGGAAGTAAACAAAACAACCCTGACAGGACGTAACGAAATGGCGGCGATGCGTGCGTGGAGTGATGACACATGCGCAGACATGGGATATCTCTGTCATAAATACCGCATGAAATCTCATAAAAACATATAGACTATTTATGAGATTTCATAAGGATCTATGAGAAGAAGCTGTATCCTATACGTACGTTATCCATGACAGGTACAGTTTTTATGAGGATGTATAAGTACAGTGTGACAAGAAAAACCTCGGACAAACTCCTTTTCATTTAACTTTATTAAACAGACGAAATAGATTAAAACAACAACAAATAATAATAGCTTGAACATTTGTTAATAATACATTCAAGCCGTTTCGAAGTGGCTTCCTTTGGCGGCGATACACAGCTTCAGACGCTTCTTGAAATTTTCGGCAATGGGCCGCAGCTCCTCGGCCGTTAAACGGTTCCATTCCCGGCGCAGAGATTGCTTCAGCGACTCCAAATTTTTTACCACAAGCCCTGTGCTCCAAAATCGACCTCACGCTGTAGTCCATTGGGTTGAGATCCGGTGAGTAGGGCGGCCATTCTGCAGATGAGATGAAACAAGCAAAATGGGTCTCACACCATTCTTGCGTCATTTTTGCTCTGTGTGCCGGAGCGGAGTCCTGTTGAAAGGTCAAATGCGCATCGCCGTGTTGCTTGGCCCACGGAAGTACTACGGCCTCGAGGATGTCGCAGCGGTGGACTTCTTGATTGATTTTGACCCCTTGATCCACGAAAACTAAGGGAGTTTTACCACTGCCGCAAATTCCGCCGCAGACCACGACGGATTGCGGATTTTGACGGTGTTCGACGATGGCCGATGTACCGGGAGCCTCTACGGACCAGACTCTGTCGTTTTGGTGGTTCTGGGATTGTTCTCGTCTGTGAAGAGAATTCGCTCCCATTGCTGACCGGCGGCGAAACGCGCTTGTTTTCCCCCGTGAGGAGTTGAACTTTTTAGAGCTTGTATGGCTTGAGGTTGAGCTCCTTTTTGGAAATTCGACGGACTGATTCGCGGTTGATACCGGTCTCACAGGCTATTTTCCTCATGGAAACCCTCGGATTTCGATTGACTCGCTCCTTGACGATGTTGCGATTGCTGGGTGTATTGACAGTGCGTTTTCTACCACTTCCTGGACGACGACCATCATGGCCAAGCTCCTTGAAACGACGAATTGCATCGGACACGGTTTGTCGAGGCACATTGAGCAAACGAACAATTTCGCATTACGTCTACCATGTCGAAACAGCTCCAAAATCGCACTACGTTTATTTGACATTCTAAAACTCTGTGAAATGAAATTATATCAAACTGAAAATTCACATATTAGTACAGGGAAGCGTAGAGAAACCAAGAGAATAATAATTATTTTGCTGCGCTGAAATACTTTTGTTCCAGACCACAGCAAAAGTTGTCCGAAGTTTTTCTTGTCACCCTGTATATGTAATTTATAAGCATACCCGAATACAAGCTGTACGAGTTTCTATCAGGTAGTATTCGTTTGAGGAGGCTGTGAGATTCTATAAGGTATTCCAGTTTCAATCATAATAATGTTTTATGCTCATTCACAAGCCTGAAAACCTATGAGGAATATGTGGAATGTATCAGGAATTACTTATGTGATTTTATGCGGATCTTATGAGTTTTAATTAGGCTCAAATTAACTGAGAATTCACATGTTTCAGTGAGGAAGCTCGGCTGTGAAGTATAAGAGTCTGTATCAGGCATTGTTCGATTCTGGCGGCTACGAGATTCAATAAGGTATTCCAATTTCAATCAGAATAATGTTTTATGCTCATTCACGGGCCTGAAAACCTATGAGAAATATGTGGAATGTATCAGGAATTCCTTATGTGATTTCATGCGGATCTTATGAGTTTTAATCTGGCTCAAATGAATGAGAATTCACAAGTTTCAGTGAGGAAGCTCGGCTGTGAAGTATAAGAGTCTGTATCAGGCATTGTTCGATTCTGGCGGCTACGAGATTCAATAAGGTATTCCAATTTCAATCAGAGTAATGTTTTATGCTCATTCACGGGCCTGAAAACCTATGAGAAATATGTGGAATGTATCAAGAATTCCTTATGTAATTTTATGTGGATCTAATGAGTTTCAATGTGGCTCAAATTAGTCAAGTTAACTGAGAGTTCACGATTTTATTGGGAATTTTGTGTGGAGAGTGGTTCCAAGATTCGATGGTTTCTATCAGGAATTCCTTATCCAATTTCATACGAATCTTATGAGTTTTAATGTGGCTCGAATTTACTGAGAATTCACAAGTGCCAATGAGGAATGTCGAGTTTATAAGAGTCTGTATCAAGCAGCAAGTGTGGATTTACGAGGTGCTGGGTACTGGGGGTAAATGAGTACCCCCCATGAGTATCGCAGACCTGAGAAAAAGGTGGTGCACATAAAATATTCCATACATTGTGTACCTGATTTAATGCTTTTCAATCCTCATTACCCCCCCCCCCCATAATCGTTATAACCTTAGTACTGTTAGTTAAAGCACAGCCCCCGTGCCCCCCTTCTATATAGAAGGTTGTGGTTAAGGGTGGTTATGAGATTCAATTAGGTTTTCCAATCTCAATGACATTAATATTTCCATTAACTTGCCCCAGTTCCTATGTGTACAAATTCACAGGTTCAATTTTATTGAGAATGTTGTGTACAAAGTGGACAGTGATTTCAGGATTCAGGATTTGATGGTTTCTATCAGGAATTCCCTAAATTATTTTATTCGGATTTTACGATTATCAATTCTCGTATGAATACTCGACGGCCGGCGCGCGCATCGGAAAGTTCAGGTTGGACGAGGTGGAGTGAGGACGCCGTAAAACACGTGTGATGCAAATTGACGTATAAAGAAGTTTATTTGTTGGGAAATTACAATAATAATTAATTTCACTTTTCTAGAATAAACATATGATGCATCAGTGCCTTTATGAAAGACTATTATGTGTTTTCGGTCTGAAACTCTGAAGAGAACATTGTATTTTGTGTAAAGTGAGGTAATATTGTAAAAACAAGCTGAAATATGATGTGAATTTTAATATAAATATGTATGGTTTTCCGTAATTATGTGTTGTCAAGATACTTCTGCAAAATTATTCCATATATTGTCCTCAATGAAATTATGTCATTGCCAATGTCACTGTGAAGAATTTTGTATGACATTGTAACTTTCAATATTTGTGAACAATGAAGGTGCAAAATATGGAATGTGAATATTCCTACTGTTGTTTTAACAACCACAACTGTTATTTCCTCATTTGGGCAGACCTCATCATGTTCATAATGAAAGATTTTATGTCAGCAACATCCCATATATTTCGACTAATCTTCTCTTATTTCTTTTTATATGTGCTATGGAAACCCTGCCAAAAATGTCTCATAGAAACTGATTGAAAATTTATGTATGAGAACTGATGAGATCCTAATTGGATAGTGAAACCGCAAATCCGTATAAAACCATATACGATATTCATCAGTATTTAATGGAGACTAGTGATACACATTGCTTTAGTTTCTAATGGCATTTACTAACGTAAATCATATACGTTTCTATAAGCGATTCCTACATTGAATGGACCTTGTTCCTACGAGTTTTTATAAGACTCTATAGTTTTCAAATGTGTTTTTCACACATAAGTCCTATCTGTTTCTAATGTGTTTTTACACATAACCCATATCCGTTCCTACGAGTTTTTATAAGGATCTATAGTTTTCAAATGTGGTTTTCACACATAATACCTACCTGTTTTTAATGTGTTTTCACCAGTTTCTATAAGAATCTATAGTTTTCAAATGTGTTTTTCACAGATAAGATCTATCTGTTTCTAATGTGTTTTTATATATTACCCATATCCGTTCCTACGAGTTTTTATAAGGATCTATAGTTTTTAAATGTGGTTTTCACAATAATACCTACCTGTTTCTAATGTGTTTTTACCAGTTTCTATAAGAATCTATAGTTTTCAAATGTGTTTTTCACACATAAGACCTATCTGTTTCTAATGTGTTTTTACACATAACCCATATCCGTTCCTACGAGTTTTTATAAGGATCTATAGTTTTCAAATGTGGTTTTCACACATAATACCTACCTGTTTCTAATGTGTTTTTACCAGTTTCTATAAGAATCTATAGTTTTCAAATGTGTTTTTCACACATAAGACCTATCTGTTTCTAATGTGTTTTTACACATAACCCATATCCGTTCCTACGAGTTTTTATAAGGATCTATAGTTTTCAAATGTGGTTTTCACACAAAGACCTATCTGTTTCTAATGTGTTTTGACACATAACCCATATCCGTTCCTACGAGTTTTTATAAGGATCTATAGTTTTCAAATGTGCTTTTCACACATTATAGGTACCTACCGGTTTCTAATGTGTTTTTACACATGCTTCATATCCGTTTCTATGAGAATCTATAGTTTTCCAATGTGGTTTTCACACGTAATACTTACCTGTTTCAAATCTGTTTGTACACAAAATTAATTTCTGCTGTATGTTTCTACGAGTTAATGAGGTTTGAGAATAAATGAGAATGTATAAGATTTTATAGCAGTCACAAGTTATAAGGATCTATACAGGATGTCCCAAGTTCGAGTGCCTACTAGACGTTTCTGGAGAACTGGACTTATTTGAGATCTGAAAATTGGGATTATGATATTGTTCTAAATTTTCTACCGACCTAAAATAGTTTCAAGGCCTGATATTCATGCAAATTTATTTTCACTCCCAGTATAACCGGAAGTGCTCTGGCTCTAAAAATAGAGAATTTCGAACAATATCATAATCCCAATTTTCAGATTTCAAATATGTCCCGTTCTCTAGAAACGTCTAATAGGCACTCGAACTTGGACACCCTGTATTTCTCAAATTGTGTTTCAGATGGCAATTCAGAAAATTAGGACAATATGGTTTGCATGTGTTTTACCAAGAGGATAATAGAAGAGAATGTACGACATTGAAGTTAGAGTGAAAATGTAAATTCATATATCGTACCATCACCGATATTCGCCAGAAATCATAATAATTCACACTTAATCATTCGCTATTGAGAATTTGACAGTTTGAAAGTTTACTTAAAATATCCATATGTTTCTAACTGAAATTCCTAGGATTATAATAATACGTTTTTATATGGTTATAGGTACCTATCAAATCAAATCAAATATGTTTATTATTACCACCACAATCAAATACAATCATTTACAATGTTCGAACTATTGGTTGGTGAATTTATACAGTTGGAGTGAAAGAATTCATAGCGGCTTGAAATGTTTATTTCTTATCCGTTCATGAGATGCTTGAATAGGTACATACTGAATTATTACGTATTTCACTGACCACAGTGACATTGACATTTCATAATTTCATTGAGGACAATATTATGGAATAATTTTACAGAAGTAACTTGAAAAGAACACATAATTACGGAAAAGCATACCTATTTATATAATTCACATCATATTTCCAGCTTGTTTTTACAATATAACCTCACTTCACACAAAATACAATGTTCTCTTTTGAACGAAAACACATAAGAGTCTTTCATAAAGGCACTAATCCATCACATTTTTCTTCTAAAAAGATATAATTCACATCAGAGTTCAGCTTGTTTCTACAATATAACCTCACTTCACACATAATACAATGTTCTCTTCAGACCGAAAACACATAAGTCTTTCATAAAGGAACGTATGCATCACATTTTCATTCTAGAAAAGTGAAATTAATTATTATTGTAATTTCCCAACAAATAAGAAATAAACTCCTTTATACGTCAATTTGCTTCACTCATTCACACGTGTTTCACGTAATCACGTTTCATGGCGGCGACGCTCCACGGCGTCATAATCTGAACTTTCCGATGCGCACGCATCAGGCTTGTATAGTACATGTTGTACGATAAATAAATAAATAAAGTACATGTAGTATGTATTAGAAACCGGTTCCCATCACTGTACTAAAAGAAACGTTTCCCAATCTCTATTCTTAATAGTTGATGTTCTAAAAGACCGAATAATCTTTTAGTACAATTACGAGAGAGAGCATAGCATTTTAGTCCTTATATACGACGGCATAAGGTTCATATTTGCTTAGCGCTATGGAACTATTTGGAATTTTGTGTCTTTTAGTACGTTGAAAGGAACGGAATTTGGTCCATATCCCAATGGAAGTTGGAACATACGGGTCACATTGTCTTAACGTTTCCCTTATTCGTTCATTTGTGTCTCCAGTAAATCTGGGATCGCTTAGCGCTCATGAAAGAACGAACTATTGGGATTTATTCGGTCTTTTAGTACATTCAACTGTTAGGGAATTTGGTCCTCATTTTATTTTTCTTACGATTAATATTGCCTTAACGTTTCCCTTATTCGTTCATTTGTCTCTCTAGTACATCTGGGATCGCTTAGCGCTCATGAAAGAACGAACTATTGGGATTTGTTCGGTCTTTTAGTACCTACATTCAACGGGATGGGAATTTGGTCCTTATTCCATTGTACTTACGACTCATATTGCCTCAACGTTTCCCTTATTCGTTCATTTGTCTAGTACTCTAGTACATTTGAGATCGCTTAGCGCTCAAGAAAGAACGAACTATTGGGATTGGGATACATTCACTTATTCGGTCTTTTAGTACATTCAACGGAAAGGGAATTTGGTCCATATTCCAATGGTCTTACGACTCATATTTCCTTAACGATTCCTTTATTCGTTCATTGTGTCTTTAGTACATAGTACATGTACCCCCAGTACCCCCCCCCCCCCGTAAATCCGCCCTTGCTGCTTGTTACAGACTCTTATAAAATCGAAATTCCTCATTGACACTTGTGAATTCTCAGATAATTCGAGCCACATTAAAACTCATAAGATTCGCATGAAATTGGATAAGGAATTCCTGATAGAAACCATCGAATCCTGGAACCACTCTCCACACAAAATTCCCAATAAAATCTTGAACTCTCATTTGAGCCACATTGAAACTCATAAGATCCGCCTAAAATTCCTGACACATTCCACATATTTCTCATATGTTTTCAGGCTCGTGAATAAGCATAAAACATTATTATGATTGAAATTGGAATACCTTATTGAATCTCGTAGCCGCCAGAATCTAACAATGCCTGATACAGACTCTTATACTTCACAGCCGAGCTTCCTCACTGAAACTTGTGAATTCTCGGTTAATTTGAGCCAGATTAAAACTCATAAGATACGCATGAAATCACATAATGAATTCCTGATACATTCCACATATTTCTCAAAGGATTTCAGGCTCGTGAATGAGCATAAAACATGATTATGATTGAAATTGGAATACCTTATTGAATCTCGTAGCCGCCAGAATCTAACAATGCCTGATACAGACTCTTATACTTCAGAGCCGAGATTCCTCACTGAAACTTGTGAATTCTCGGTTAATTTGAGCCAGATTAAAACTCATAAGATACGCATGAAATCACATAAGGAATTCCTGATACATTCCACATATTTCTCACAGGTTTTCAGGCTCGTGAAGGAGCATAAAACATTATTATGATTGAAATTGGAATACCTTATTGAACCTCGTAGCCGCCAGAATCTAACAATGCCTGATACAGACTCTTATACTTCACAGCCGAGCTCCCTCACTGAAACTTGTGAATTCTCAGTTAATTTGAGCCACATTGAAACTCATAAGATCCGCATAAAATCACATAAGGAATTCCTGATACATTCCACATATTCCTCATAGGTTTTCAGGCTTGTGAATGAGCATAAAACATTATTATGATTGAAACTGCAATACCTTATTGAATCTCGTAGCCGCCAGAATCTAACAATGCCTGATACAGACTCTTATACTTCAGAGCCGACATTCCTCACTGAAAGTTGTGAATTCTCGGTTAATTTGAGCCAGATTAAAACTCATAAGATACGCATGAAATCACATAAGGAATTCCTGATACATTCCACATATTTCTCACAGGTTTACAGGCTCGTGAAGGAGCATAAAACATTATTATGATTGAAATTGGAATACCTTATCGAATCTCGTAGCCGCCAGAATCTAACAATGCCTGATACAGACTCTTATACTTCAGAGCCGAGATTCCTCACTGAAACTTGTGAATTCTCGGTTAATTTGAGCCAGATTAAAACTCATAAGATACGCATGAAATCACATAAGGAATTCCTGATACATTCCACATATTTCTCACAGGTTTTCAGGCTCGTGAAGGAGCATAAAACATTATTATGATTGAAATTGGAATACCTTATTGAATCTCGTAGCCGCCAGAATCTAACAATGCCTGATACAGACTCTTATACTTCACAGCCGAGCTTCCTCACTGAAACTTGTGAATTCTCAGTTAATTTGAGCCACATTGAAACTCATAAGATCCGCATAAAATGACATAAGGAATTCCTGATACATTCCACATATTCCTCATAGGTTTTCAGGCTTGTGAATGAGCATAAAACATTATTATGATTGAAACTGGAATACCTTATAGAATCTCATAGCCTCCTCAAACGAATACTACCTAATAGAAACTCGTACAACTTGTATTCGGGTATGCTCATAAATTACTTATACTTATAAATCCTCATAAAAACTTATAGAAAGTTTACATGTCATGGATAACGTACGTATAGGATACAGCTTCTCCTCATAGATCCTTATGAAATCTCATAAATTGTCTATATGTTTTTATGAGATTTCATGCGGTATTTTTGGCAGGGAAGCCTTTCCAATTATTAGCTGTACACTCTCCAACAGCCTGATTCTAAAGATATTTATTTCACTTGCTCAATTATTTGCCAAATTTATTCGAAACATTAATAACAGAACAAAATATTAGTGTTATTTCCAACACCAACCTGAATTCTGCAACTCAAAATATCACTGAACGGGCATTACCAACCTAATTTCGATTTTCCAAAGCCGCCCGGGATGTCAATAATTCTTGGATGGACTATAAGCCTGATTGCGAGTATAAGGGGACAACCGTGTTGATTTGTTTATTTAGATGGTCGGGAGCAACGAAAATTCAAATTGTAATCGATTGAATTTTCTGTCCGTCGTCAGGGGAATGTAATGAATTCCAATTTCCCGATCTAGGAATTGGTCTTCATTTCAAATTAATTTTTCTCCGCATTTTTATTTTTGAAATTCCTGAATGTTATTCGGTCCAGAATTAAATTACGCTGATGGGCTGAAATCGAATATTGTGCGATCGAATTTGTCTTTCATGCAGAAAAACAGTAAAATCGTCCGCAAGAACAACGTAGTTTACAGATAACGCCGTTTTTTCGAAGGAGTTTTTACCGAAGTACTTTTCTAGAATTTTTGCATTTGTGCGCCTACCGTTTCCGTCCCCCTCAGGGAGAGTATAAAAGGCGATTTTCCCCTCATCTGGGATCCATTCATTCAGATTCATCCATCAACGATTCATTTCGGAGTTAAGATAGATTGAGTTTTGATTCATCTTAAAGCCATTTTTGCGATTGTAGAGATATAGTTCTGCTTGAAATTACTTTCTGTCGTTGAGAATAATAAGTTATTACATTCCTTTTCTTTTAACTTTCTTTTTCTTGCTGAAAATCCTAGGCGATTTTCCCGTTTATAAAGTGAGTATCAGTGCACCGAAATCGTAAGTACCGATTCAATTCATTTCAGTCCCATTTTTTTTTATCCTCGTTGAGTCTATCAAGAATAGCTGTTCCGTCGAGCTCCGTGTTATACCTTCCATCACTCGTCCGGGAGCCCGTCTATAGTACGTTTATCCGAGTAATCGGTGCCCGATTAGTGTCTGTCCTTTATGACGAGTATTCTCATAGTCAGTCTGGAGGGCCCATGCACACCAATGCTATAGTACGTTCAGTCGAATAACAATTCTGTTCGGTACCGATCCTTCGCGCCCATAGTTCAGCGCGTCCTGTTTGGCCATTTAAATTCAACCTGGCCAAACCCGACCTTTTTAGACGTGAAACAAGTAGACAATATAACTCTTTTGAGTTTTCGGATTGAAAAAATATCGGACAAAAAAAAATAATCACTGTACACTTTCATATCCGTTTAACATTTTGCAACTTTATATTTAAATGTGAGGGGACCTCCGGGATGAAGCGTAGACATTTGCCCCCTAGGTGGAACTACTGTACAAAACTGTACTCAATAGTTCTTGCTAGGGAGTAATCTAAGTTCTGCCGTTTCAGTTGGTTCTCATCTCAGGATAAGGCTTTATGTATCTGATGACGGCTAATAAGCCAGAAACCGGTAATGCATTGTCTTCCTGTGGTGGTGCCACCTGGTGGTGTACTTCTGGAACTGGGTCTCTACTAGTCCAATTCTCACATGTATTTTAGTTGGTTCCAACTTAGGGACATTATCCTCCTTTTTCATTTATATTTAAATTCCCCGTTTAATGCAAATTTTCCTCCCCTCTTCTATTCTGGCTGACTCGTACCGTGAAATATTTCTTTTTAATAGGTGCTCGCAGTCAAACAAAACTGAAACACCATTTTCACTTGTGTATATTTGATATTTTCTTGTTAATATTGCATATTTGATATTTTCCTGGTATTATTGCATTTGTATCACTATTTCTGCCGATTGAATAAATTGTGTGATTTGCTCTATTTCTGATCTCTAACAACTTAGATAGCACCGAACTCTGTCTCCGACTAGCAGCTATCCTGGTAGGTTTGCTATGGTATTGAAATTTGGTTTGGAGTTTGGTGATACATGAATGCTTCCAACACATCAGCTTGATCTACGTGACTTCAATACATGATGGTAAAAAATAGTCTTTTCGTTTGCTTGAAAAAGTGACTGAAAGTTGTTTATTTCGAATGAAATGCCCTGTATATGATTAGGAATTTAGAAAGCTGATGAAATTTGCTTTCATTCTATGTATATCATGCCTATACCTAACTAGTCAAATTTCGGACTTTGTCAAAATGTCTCCCTTGTATGGTAGTCCAATTCGATATTTGGTAGGCTACTACTGATTACTATTCCACAGTACCTTGTGACATTCTCCCCATTAAAAAGTCATGAAGAAACTTGAATTTTGACATTTTCTTCATTCAGAATTTGCAAATAACCTCGAAAGGATGGAAGAAAACTATTTGAACGAAGTCCTCATGAATTTGTTCATTATTATTTAATGGAGAGACTTTTTGACGATCGGTGGATGAGGCGCTTGGGACCATGGAATTGGCCAGCAAGTTTACTCGTTCTTAGTCCATTAGATTTTTATCTGTGGGGAATGATAAAAGAAAAAGTTTACAAAACACACGTGCATTCGAGAGATGAATTGTTGGGAGGATTACCCAATCGTTTGATAATTTGGATTTTAAAGGAATACGATCTGTCACGACGAAAGCAGTCAACACCCGTATTTTGAATTGCTTGGAAGTGAACGGTCAGCGATTCGAACATATTTTGGAATATTCGACATGATTGTTCTACTTTTTAATAATAATTCATATACAGTTCATCCAAGAATTATAGACATCTCGGGGGGCTCTGGAGAATCGAAATTATGTTGGTAATAGCCCATTCAGTAATATTTTCAGATGCAGAATTCAGGTTGGTGTTTGGAATTACACTGACGTTTTGTTCTGTCATTGATATTCGAACAAATTTGGAGAATAATTGCGCAAGTGAAAAATCTGGGCTCTTGAAGAATGTACAGCGAATAAATGGAAAACCTGCGGAGAGCACGTAGAAAAAGAAATAAGAGAAGATCAGTCAAAATATATGGGATGTTATGACATTGATGACATAAAATATTTAATTATAAACATGACGAGTTCTGCGCAGATGAAGAAATAATAACATCGGTTCATTGTTCACAAATATTGAAAGTTATAATGTCATGACAAAATTCTTCATATATTAAATAGATCCATTCGTTATGTTTTGTTTCTGTCTCGATATTATTACGATTTTCCAATCCATTTACTTTGCAGCAACACGCTTCAAATATTAACGAGATTTTGATGGAACTTTTGGAAGGAACATGCTCTTTAATCATCCAAGATATTTTTCGTTATCGGACCAGAATTTCCAGGCTTTATGCTTCTATAATTAATCGTTCGAAAATGTATCAATACAAGAGAAAAATTATATAAGACTGCTGGTATACAGATTTACAAGATGGTCATCGTTTGTGATAATTCAGGACGTTTTCTGGTTCGAAGTGGCTTACTTTGAAAAATTTCATTTAATTTTAAGGTTATACATTTTTATTGTTATGATGAAAGCACAGAAAATATTAAGTGACCTTTTACTAACTGGAAATAAAGCTGCGACTGGACTTTCAAGGCCTGCTTTGATGTCAATAATTCTTGGATGGACTATAAATTGTTTGACTTTCAAGTTTCTTGGTGCCTTTAGGAGAATGTCACAAGGTACTATCAAAATCAAATAGTAATCATGGCCTGCCTACCAAATACCGAATGAAAATACCATTCTGAAGGGACATTTTGATAAATAAATGCTCATAAGTCCGAAATTTGACTAGTTAGGTATAGGCATAATATTCATAGAATGAAAGTGAATTTCATCAGCTTTCTGAATTTCTAATAATATACAGGGCGATACATTTGAAATGAACAATTTTCAGGTACTTTTTCAAGCAACCGAAAAGACTGTTTTTTTTACCACCCTATATTCAAGTAACGTAGATCAGGCTGATGTGTTGGGAGCATTCATGTATCGCCTAACTCCAAACCAAATTTCAATGCCATAGTGTTTTTCAACCCGAAGTCATCAGGATTTTCAGAGGTCATGATTTTCGGTGACAAAAATTTAAATCAATTTTCATTTCGAAAACGGCAACAGATAGGTATAGGGAAATGCTAAGAAAAGTTGTCGAGATGTTGTTGGAGATTCCAAAAAGATTATAATATAACAGGTGTTCCATTTGAAGAAGCAAAGTTGCTAATACTTTCTGATAGAAGTGGCAACACCACATTGACGAAAATATTTTAGTTGGGTGGAAAATGTCCGATTTTGCACTTATGCGAATCTTCAAACCGATCCGATATTTGGTTCACCAGAAACGTATAATGTGCCATCCATCGTGAATCACCCTGTATGTTCTGCCGTTTCAGTTGGTTGTTATCATAGGTTGGGTTCTGTGGCACTGATGGACGCATTACAAGCCAGAAACCGGTCTGTTACTATCCCCCTATAATGGCAGCACGATCCAGCGATTTACTTATCATAAAATGATCTCAGCTAGTCCATTTCTCTCGTTAAAATATATTTGCAAGTCAAGGATTCACCTTGTATTTACAGGCCACTAGCTATATTTATTTCCATTCACAATTCACAAAGTATAAATTTTCATTTAAATAATATTGAACCGCACTTCAGTTGGTTTCAGTGGAGTTCAGGGAGTAAATAATTCCTTAATTCGTTTGATCCACTTTTCCTCAAATGAGTTATTCCTTGATATTAAGGAAAAAGTTGAACGTCGTATAAGACCCTTTTAGGTACTGAAAGGAGCTCAGATAAGATTTTGCTTTCTAGATATCGAAACTCACACACATAAGTCAAGAACTCTGCATCAAATTGAAATAATGGAGTACCCCTGTAACGAAGGGGCACCTGGATTTGAGCCAGAAATATCTTATAATCTCGGATCATCTTGGGTGACATTTCGTACCAAGGAATATTGAGTACAATTTCCACCAAAGCTCGATGCTGAAAAATAAGAGAATTGTAATGGATTTCTGTTTGAAGATAGAGGGATAACAAATTGTTCACAAGATCCTAAGCACATCGTTCGTAACATTTCCTCCGTTGGCGTTGGTTTGGTAATAAAGGTGGAATGTTTCTATCAAATATTCGAACAATCAATGCAGGTTCTTTATATGCTTAAGAGTTCATTCAGGCATTCAGTTCGTGTACTGACCGTGCTTCGAAATGCTTCGCCACAAAGACATAAATGAACCACCGGTAGAATCGTAGCTATTAGAACCAAGAGGTACATCGACTGCTCTGTCTGAAAAGTGATAATGTTAAGAGGATAAATTGATACGGAATAATGGAATATACCTTTATATAAGTATACTCTATGATCGCCACAAGTACTGCAGATAAAGGATAAACCATAACGCCGTTATATCCTGCTGAATTGTTCAGATCGTCCAAGCACCTAAGGAATATTGACTACAATGTTTTGATACCCGTATAGCATTCTCTTTCGGTTTCGGTGAATATCAACAAATTTTAGAAAGTCTCACTTTCATCTACTATTGTTGCACGAATGAAATGGATTTTTAGAAAACTTTATATCAAGTTTTTGGGATTTTAAGCGTTCGTTCTTTTTAAAAGGGGCATTCTGTCACGATATCACCAAAAGGATTATTCTGAAGGTTATTTTAATTTTTTTATTATTTTGATATTTTTAGAACGCAGTCATAAGATGAAATGAATTTCTGATCACTTATTATCTAAATTAGTTCTTATACGGTTTTGAGTAGGTAGGTACTTATTTGCAATAATATCATACTTTCGAAGAAGAATTAACAGGATTTATTTTTTTCGGAGTATTTTTATATCTGCAGATAGTGAAAAAAGTTGAATAAGAATTATTTGATGTCACACAAACATTGCAAATGACATTTGCTGTTAGGTTACAGTGTCTGTGATTTCACAATATTCATGGCAAAAATTTTGTGCTCATATGTTTTTCATATACGGGGTGATTCAAAAATCTGGAAAAAACGGTGAATTTATTTCGCAAACAGGTAAAAATCGGAATTCTGATACAATCTTTTTCTGCATCGTGATTTGAATTAACGCCCCTGGATCTTTGAACCAAAAACGCTGCAAAGGGCCCAAAATCGGACGAAAAATTCTGGTTTCAACCAATTTGGATCTGTAATCTCCCGCAGAATCCGAATCTGCAATGATAAATATTGGTTTGCATTTGAAATTTCAAAGTTGGGCCTCATATTTCGTATGAGGCCCTTTTGGACCAAAAATCTGATGGGCTCAAGCGATTCACCACACTGACCTCAGAATCCGAATATGAATTTCTGCACCTGATATAATTTAATGCCCCCAGATTTTCGACCAGAAAACGGTGCATAAGACCCGAAAGAAAAAATATTTTGTTTTCAACCAGTTCGGATGTAAAATTTCCCGCGAATCCGAGTCTCGTGTAAGGCCCTTTTGGGCCCAAAATCAGGTAGGCCCATTAGATTCCTCGCGCGAAATTACTGAAGACCCCAGTATCAGAATTCCGATACGCGAAATAAATTCACCGTTTCCAGACTTTTGAATAACCCGGAATAATACCACGGGGTAAGATGGGCTAAATTTGGCCAGCAAAATTTCTCGATTGTGATATGAACGTTTCCTGCAAGGCAATTTCGCGAATCACAATTGCAGGTATCAAAATAGAAAAAGTGACATGAGTGAAATTGCCGAAAAGCAACAAACTTTCATATTACAATCGAGAAATTTTGCCATCTTAAATTTCATCTCGAGTGGTATTCGACATGACTATTTCACGGGAAAATATGTCTAACAGTATTATGGCCACATTTGACACGTATTGCGCTATTTGGAAAATAAGAATGCATCATAGATTAACTAAATGTTGTTTGTTTTCTCTATTTCTGATATTCATTTCCCAAGCTATCTATGAATTTGGGAAACGTCAAAAATTTTATCGCTGGAAAACCAACTTGTAAGTTTTGCCGGCTTGCATGTTTTATTGAGATGAAACGAGAGTTCCTACATAAACTGAAATGAGTGAAATAGACACAGTGATTTCCCAAATTTACGGTGGGTTTCACAAAGCGTAATCGCCAGTGATCGGTGTTCATCGGCTTGATTCGCTAATTTTCAACTGTCAAATCGAGTTGATTCTAGATCAACCTCCGATCACCGGAGATTGAGCTTCGTGTTTAGCTCACACTAGAATGTTACAATAATTATAAATTATTGTAACATCGTAGTTATCGCAGAGACAGCTTTAACCCTATATGAGTAGAGAGCGGCGAATGCGAAATACAGGGTGTATTTTAAGGTGAGGCTTTTATTTTGAGAGATGACAGAACTCATCAAAATGAGTCATTTAACCGAAAATTTCTTAAAAAGATTAAAAAGAGGCCGTTATTATTAGAATAATATGGAACCAAATGCAAAAAGAACGTTTTTGGAGAAATATTTGATTTGTTATTATATTATTTATTTTGTCGATTAATGAAGAAAATATGAAATTTATATGGTTTTTACCACCTCTTAATCGATTGCACTCAACTGAAGATCTCATAAATAGAGTTTAACATGAACAATGTTGCCTGGTTGCAATTTCCCGTTTTTATGGGGAGATTGCAATCACCTTACTACAAAAATGAAACTTATTTGGATGCGTTCTAACATCTGTCAAAAGAAATGACTCATCTTTAAATACTCCCTGTATAATGTCAACAGCCACTATGATGTAAGTTATTAATAAACTCGCATTAAGACACATCCCAATGGCAACAGGTATTGGAAAACACTCACCGAGTTATGTCACTGTAATAATCGACAAAATATTTCAAATCTTGGTCGAAACTATTGATATCTTCTAGACAACTTCTCCGTATTCTATTTCCCAAGTCAGCAAGACGGCATGATATGAACCTACTAATTCCAATTACGAAAAACCCATATATGAAGCAGTGCGGTATAATGAGTGCTACGGATAGGCTTATATAAAAAAAGGCTAGAATTTTTATCCCTGGAACACTGCTGCCATAAGGTATCCATAAAGGAATGAGGAGCCCACAAATATATCTTGTATCCATTGTCTTTCTTCTGCCTATACAGTGACTGTTCGTAATGATGAAATCAATACTTGCACAGATCGCTAAAAGAGTATCCAAAACAAAAGCGACAAGTAGTATTTTATTGTTGAGATTAATTTCATCAAGGAGAATCTCAGGCATTCCGTATTTTGCAGAAGTGATCCTTTTCATGACAGCAACCAGTTCGTCTCCGAAGATCAAGTAAATCACCAAAATTCCCATAATCAGAAACCAGCAATAAATACATACGAGTTGCTCGAAAAATTCATCCAATATACCATCTGTAACAAATGTTCAATTCAATTTTTTATCGGATATTCGCAATGATATGTTTGGGTACTTCACAGATACATATTCTCAGCTGATCTTCTGACCTTCAAAGATTGAAATCGTGATATATACTTAAAGTCTTTTGTTATATTATAACTGCACCAGGATCCATTTTTGCAAGAGGACCGACTTGCACAACAAACATTTTATTTTTGAGTAGGTATATCTTGTTTTTTCTAAAATGATAGAATTTTTGCATACATTATCATATGAATATTTAAGAAGAATACAAGGAATATAAGGATGCGTGAGAACAATTTCAAAATCGAAAACGAGTTTTCTCGTTCCTTATACTCGATTCAATTGAAAATTGAAATTAATAAGAAGTATCTAGGAGACGTCCGAAACTCAACGTCAAGCGAGTACGAGGCGATAGTCGATTATACCATCTCAGGGAAAAATATGGAACCAAAATAAGTAATAATAATCATAGTTTCGACAATGATGAAATTTTACAGCCTAAATCACATCTTAAGGTACCTACTGCGATCACAAATTTCCTATTTCTGAAGTGTTTTTTATGTAATCTTCAGTAACTTATTGTAGACACAAGTTTAATTATTCATTATTCCAGTTTAGAAAATAGTGTGCTAGCAGATCACCTTGTAGGTAAATCGATCTGAAAGGAAGATCCACCTCTAAGGTAAGATACAGCTTTAAGATAGATTCACATTTTTCAATTCAATTTTGAAAAAGGAAAGAAATTGACAGTTGTCAAAATAGGAGAAAGAATTATAGCAGCTACCGAAAGAATTGGTTTAAAATACAGATTACCGACCATTAGGTCAATTTTCAAAGTACAATTGCATTTCAGGTGATTCGATATGTTCCAGTCCATGGATCTAAAGTTGATTGAAAATGTATTTCACATAGAATATCACATATTTTACTCTCCAGATTCCATGCATTCAATTGGTTGAATTTGCTCCCAGAATACATTGGCGCTTGCGTATTGACTATTGACGAGAAGAATATTCCCTCTAGTGGCCGGTAGCTCAACTAAATAGTCCCAAATAGCGCCCAATTTGCTTGCAAATGCTAGCTTCGTATTGTTACGTTATCTGCTTTGTTTCAAAAATAGAATGGCAGATATTATTCAACTTCCATCGGAGAAAGTTCTGAAATGGTGTTTCAAAATTCATAGATGAACTGAAAATCCTGTACACATATTACATACACAAGTTTATATGAAGACATCGTGTTTTTAACATTCTTATTAAAAAAAGATTTGTACCTACTTGAGTATTCTATAAATGTACTTACCCAATTGCAATCGAAAAATATGAAGGTGTTTCCCTTCAACAGAGCCGAATTCGATATGTATTCATGTATTCTATTTACGTCAACATAGCACCACGTATCAATAATAACAATACTGAAACGACTTGTTCTAAATGCATTAGAAAGGTGAGAATTTTCGTAACTTGTTCCAAATGCAGCAAATCCTATTGCCCTAGGTGTACACTCAAAATCAGTGGAGTCTATGTGGGTTTAGAAGGGAAAATAGTTTTCTGTGAAGGCATTACCTCAAAAATAAAGTGCCAATGCCAGGATCTTGAAATACAGAAACTGATGGTACGCCTTTGCCGAGTTGAATGAGGTGTTTTCAAGCAGTCAGTGAGCAGAATACCGACAGTGAAGATTGGAGAATTTTCCGCAGGCTATAATGGAGATGCTTCCGTGATAGATCCTGAGACTTCATAGACGGGGAGACAGAGTTTTTTCAGAGGTTTTTATCTGTTCTCGTGTATCATACGCAGAATTGTATGGTACCCCGTTTACATTCCCTCTGCTAACACTCAGATTTGGAGCGGGAAACAGATTTTATTCTTTTATACAATCTGTTCCTTGTCGCCATTTCTGCACACGTGCCATATGCCATATATTGTTTGATATTACATAACAGTATGTAATTCTCTCTTTCAAAAGAATATATATATATATATATATATATATATATATATATATATATATATGACTAACGTTGAGTTCCGGGACATTTTGTACATATGCGAACATTTTGTACATATGATTGTAAATAGGTTCATTTCGCCATATATAAGTTTGAGAATCATTTGGTAAATTCAAATCTGATATACTCATTGTTGTTTAATTTATATATCATTTTTTGCATCTAATGTCTAGTTCCAAGACCTATCCCAAAAATATTGTTTAATGTTGGAACGTTTTTAGAAGGTCTTTCTTTTTCGATGTCATGTTTCTTTCATGACCCGATCACTTCCCCACAACTTGTTTATTTCATAGATTTCAACATTTTAAAAATATTTTAATTAATAAGACAAGGTGCTGCTCATTGAATCTCCTGGCGTGACATTATTACCGATCATTTTAGGATGCAAAAAATTCATAGTTTCTCACGATAACTAAAAGTAGAGTACCTATTAAAGACATTCTTATCGCAACAGATCATCTTCATTTTGATTTGGAATCAATTCTGATTGAAATAAGTATCTAGCTTCTATATAGTCACCTTGCACGAGATATCGAATGGAAAATGAAATTTATCATTCAATTATAACGTTTACTTTTGACAAATCAGTTTATGAAAAAAATTATAAGCATTGATTTAAAAATGAATCGATTTCATAATTGAAAATAAATTCATTTACATAATATAGTTGGGGAAATTCAAGAAAATGGAAGGGTTTGATTAATGAGATAGGGTGGCGAGTTATAGTAAAGTCTTTATGTAATCAATTATATATTGTGAAAATATCGCCACGCCATCTTAAAACTTCCTCAATATTGGTTTCAAATGGAAGTTTTACTGGTAGCATAAAGCATATTATCAAGATTCAATTTTCGAAAGAGGGTCGTTAAATATTACAAACTCTTATTTCGGCATTGCAAACTTTTCGACAGATATATATTTGAATATGTAGGTGAATGTAGATGTTTGCATTAATTCTGGTAATCTTTCATTCGTGTAACATTATAATTTTGTCTATATGATCTTTTCACTTGAGACTTTCATCATTATTCACAACAATATCAGAAGAACTGTTATAAATATTTCATAACCTTTAAATTTCGATCCCTTCTCATTATTAAAACGTCGCAAAAAAACTACAGACGGAATATACTGCAATTCAATATTCACTCCCAGGACTGCAGTTTCCAGCTGAATGCTTTACTATTAGATTTTTTTTTTCAATTCATGTATACCAGTACGTTCTATTTGGGAAAATTCGGATTTTGCGTATAAGCAATGATTTTCGCATAGCTCATTTTTAAATTAAATGATCCGAATATTTTTCCAGGAAATTTGACTAATCTCAAAGTCTGCAAAGACTAATATCATCAGTAAGAAAAGAATGAACTATTGCTAGCATAAAAAAATATTTATAGGAATAAAAATGACCGATGATGACATAAACCCTACCCTTATACCTCTTGAGGTCAGATATAGAACAAAGTCAGATATAGAACAAAGTCAGATATAGAACAAACTCTGAAGAATATGTCTTTCGATTGTATTGAAATTTCGATTGCCCCAGTATTAGGTATTATATATCGAAGATAAAACATTTATTTATGAACAATAGTTCAATTATGTCATAAACTCCAGCAATATTCCTCCTCAGCAGAAACATGGGACAAATTCTAATAAATATGTAGCTATTTTTATACAAGTTGTTATTTTTATATCCATTTGTTTTTGGATGACCTCCGTATTATTTTCCTTGGACTGAAAATATGCGATAATTGTGAGTACCTATATTATGTACAGACATATAACGGTGGGTTTCACAAAGGTCTGTCAAATCTGAAATCAGTTGATCTCGAATCAAAATTTGAACTTCGAATCAACGCTGCTCCGGTTTCACAAACAAAATTCGTGCCATCAAAAACAACGATCAACTGATTGAGGTTTGAATTCGACAACGCCGCTTATTTCGAGATTTCTCGAGCGTAACTGAGCTCATAGCCTCATATGCGTCATCGTAAGACTGACTGCTGTGACAAGTGACAAATTCGGCGGGCATTAAATTCTCATCCTGCTACAGAATTTTTGCTGATTTCAAAAATGTATCATATGTCACTAGTCACATGAATATTGAATGAGAAAAAAATTCAATACATTTTCCTGCTTCTCGATTCACTTTTGAATTATAAGTAGGCTGGAGTCAACAAAGCCAGTGAATATGCGTTATTTTTTGAGAATTCGAGCCTCTGTTTGAAACCACGGATTGCTGAATAGATATTTCTATAGTCTTATTTGTTCTTAAGATTAGAAAAAGACACTGTCGCTACAGTAACGCTAGCAGGAAAAAGCATGAATTTTTTTTATGTAATATTCATGCGACATATTGTACACGTTTTAAATCACTTTCCAAAATTAATAATAGAAAATGGATTTATGGCTGAATTCTAGAAAAAGGGCCATCCTCGGGCGGGACTCGAAGCCACGACCTGCGTTTCACTAATCCAGTGCTCTAACTACTGAGCCACCAGATGTCACAGTATGACAATGCATCGAGGAAGTATCTGCCTCAGAATTCGATGTCAGCATTAATTATTTCGGAAGTTATGGGTGGTGGAAACACCTTCATTATGAGTACAAATTCCTGAAATTCGTCCACCTCATTCTTCATCCAAAAATGGAATACATGTGTCGATGTGTCTGAATCGAGAAACAACAAAGAAGGAAGATATTTATGTTACGTAGTGATTTAACATTTGGCGGGAAACTGGAGTCCCCAAAAACTACATTAAATAGATGTACATATTTTTATTTTGATCGTATTTTTTACGCGAAAAAGATTTTTCTCGACATAATTGAGCATTCAGACTTATTAGAATATTTTTTTACGATATGGATGACATATGTGTATTAAAGTTTTTTATCTGATGGCATGTCATAATGACAACGTTATGTCACTCAATTTTGATGACATAAGGAAGCTCATTATGGGACTAAGTACCATAATGAATTCATTATGGGACTAAGTACCATAATGAATTCATTATGGTACTGAGTACCATAATGAAATTCTATAATATTTGAAACTACACAATATTTACTCCTTTAAAAATAGTGGTCATTGTGACATGTCGAAAATGCAGTTTTTAATTTTTCGAAAATGTATTGATATAAATGCCATCAGATAAAATTTTGTATGTAATACGAATCATAAACAATCATTATGGCACACGCCGTGTTATCGGACTCGGCTATGCCTCGCCCGATAACATTCACGACTTGTACCATAATGATCGTCTTTATGATCCTTATTACATAAATAACTATTATATATATGAGCCCAATGTGACGGTAGGGTTTTTGACATTATTTATCAGTTATTCATTAATTTTCACTAATTATATCGAATTTCAGGCAGAAAGTCGAGATCAAATCATGTTATACGAAAAATTCCGCGAGTTGGAACGTTGGCTAGGTATGCGTACCTCATCGCGCTTATACCAGAAACTGAAGTCCCGAAAAACATCATTAAATATGTATCTGTAGGTACATAATACCATTGGCGGATACAGGGAGGGGGCCGTGGGGGCCTTGCCCAGCCCGCCCCCCCCCGACAATCTTTATGTTACGTAGTGATTGAACATTTGGCGGGAAACAGGAGTCCCCAAAAACAACATTAAATAGATGTACATATTTTCATTTTGATCGTATTATTACGAGAAGAAGATTTTTTCGACACTAAGCATTCAGATGTATTAGAATATTTTCCTTATGATACGAAAGACATATTTATCAAAGCATAGTCCCATTGGTATATATGTTCATACTTCCATTTTTCTACTTAGTTCACAATAATTCGTAATATATCACTTATATGATTCATATCACCTATATTCAATACAAGCAGGCCTGTCCCAGCTTCGCCCGAGTAGAAATTTGTTTCACGCGGCGGTTTCATCTTCAACACTTCAACCTGCCATATCTTTTGATGTACTCGTTGTAATTGTATGATGTGAAGGACAATTTCGTTCCAAATTAAATACTGGGTATAATTGGTATAAATAACGTATTATGATGGATGAGGATCAATACCTAATTCATAAAAACACACTCCGAAATAGTGCATAATTTTGGAAAACATCTGATTACCATAAACAGGTAATAGCAAGTCAATCTTGAGAGATAGATATGTACTATCGCGGACTTTTTTGTAGAACTATTTAAGAGGTACATTTCCGTCATACATTGTATCCACGTAAGTCTCACGGTTTTTGCAGCGCACGTGAAAATAGCTGATTTTGGCTGATTTTTTTGTAATTATTGAAGTTATAGTGGGTATCCTTAATTTTTTCCGGTGGAAAGTATAGCCTATGTCACTCAGGGATAATGTGGCTTCCTAAGGGTGAAAGAATTTTTGAATCGGTCCAGTAGTTTTTGAGCCTATCCGTATCAAACAAACAAAAATACAAATCTTTCCTCTTTATAATATTAGTATAGATAAGATATTGACAGATCCCTAAAAATGATTCACATATTTCTACATTGTTCAGATGTATATTGGTTTCATTTTCATTTTGAATTAGGCAGAAAACCCTTATTCAAATGAAATTGTGATATCATCATATCATATGCTTCTGCAAATGAAGCATATGTAATTGAAAGAAAAGGATGGAGGTAGCTCTTCATTATGAGTATAATTATAAATTCTTGAAATTCGTCTACCCCATCCAAAAATGGAAAACATGTGTCTGAATCGAGAAACGACAATCTTTATGTTACGTATTAATTGAACATTTAGCGGGAAACAGGAGTCCCCAAAAACAACATTAAATAGATGTACATATTTTCATTTTGATCGTATTATTACGAGATAAAGATTTTTTCGATACTAAGCATTCAGATGTATTAGAATATTTTGTTTATGATACGAAAGACATATTTATCAAAGCTTGTTCTATACTTGAGCTACGCTTTTTATAAATGTTTTTTATGCAATCAGTTGTTTATTTATTTTCCAATAATTATATCGAAGTCCAGACATGAAGTCAAGATCAGAAGATAATTTTATGGGAAAAATTCCACGAGTTCGAAAGTGGCGTACGCGTACCTCATCGCTTATACAGAGTCTTTATAAATGACCGTAACATCGTAGGCTCGAGCCCGTTGCTGAATGAGGGAGATTAAATCCTATGGATTTATAGAGATGAAAGATCATAGCTGCAACCCAAAAAATATTCCAACACCAACCTTGATGTTACGATCATTTATAAAAAATCTGTACAAGAAAAAAAACATCATTAACGGTGCATAATATCTTCAACGAAGGGTGCTACAGAAACTATTACCTATTGATTTTCACTAAAACATTGAATACAGTTCCTACTGCATACAATTATGACAGGATTTTTATCAGATAGTCTATCAAAATGTATTTCAGCCATGTGATCCAGAAATAAATTGACATCACGTTACCTGTATTGTGACCTTCACAAGGTTGTTCTTCATTCAAAACAATGACTGATGAATCATTATAATTCAAATATAAACAAACTGTATTTTATGATTAGCATTTCTCTATTCAATATGTGTGGAATTAAAATAATCCTCAATAAAAAAATTAAGCCTCATAATATTAATTTACTTGAAGAAAATTTAGAACGAATTGGTAAATATTCAATACTGTAGTAAAACATGTCTTTATTATCCAATTTACATTCTTTATATTGCAATTTAATTATAAACAATGATATACTTGAAATCCAACAAAAATTAAGCTTCATGCTTCATTAATTAACCAAGAAAATCATTGCCACTGCCTTGAACCATACCATCCAGTATCATTGGCCCCTTACGATTATTTCTTGCAAATCAATAATAATGGATTGAATTATGTACCTATATTGAATACTTGTCCATGTATTATGACAATATAGTACACCTTTTGATAAAATCATGACAGTTCCATCAAAATAGTTGGTTTTTTCAATTCGAATCTCAAAATCTGAAAACTATAAAATTTATTAAGAACTGAGAATTAATTCTTCCATGCAACTACCTTCATTTCATTTAGCACATTTCTTAGTGAGTAATTCCTACTCCTACATTATGCTGTGAATGTAAACAAACCATAATACAGGAAATATGTTTGTTTATCATAATAGATATTACTTCTTCTACTGTGACGAGGTGCATAATTCAGTATGTTGTTAATGCAGTTCCAGGATTCCTTATAATTCTACATATTTTCGTAATGCTCTTCCTCACATTTCATTCTGTTTCTGAAATAGAAAAATAATACAATAAGAATAATGTAGGTTATGGACATATCACAAGAATACGCTTTGAACTTACGATTTTGTCAGGGAAAAGTCTTATGCTTCCCTTAACTGCATTTTTCGTCCATAATTTTCTCTACTTGAAGAATTTCACCTTCATACAACAACAATATTCATTAAATTTTAATGTATTCGTCACTTGTCAGCAGTGCAGTCAGCTTACGGTGACGCATGTGAGGCTCAGTTACGCTCGAGAAATGAGAAATCTCGAAATACGCGGCGCGGCGTTGTCGAATTCATACCTCAATCAGTTCATCGTTGTTTTTGACGGCACGAATATTGTTTGTGACACCGGATCAGTGTTGATTCGATGTTCAAATTTTGATTCGAGATCAACTGATTTCAGATTTGACAGACCTTTGTGAAACCCACCATTATATGTCTGTACATAATATAGGTACTCACAATTATCGCATATTTTCAGTCCAAGGAAAATAATACGGAGGTCATCCAAAAACAAATGGATATAAAAATAGCTACATTGCTACATATTTATAGAATTTGTCCTATGTTTCTGCTGAGGTGGAATATTGCTGGAGCTTATGACATAATTGAACTATTGGGTTCATAAATTAATGTTTTTTCTTTAAACTATAATACCTAATACTGAGACAATCGAAATATCAATACAACCGAAAGACGTATTTTTCAGATTTTGCTTTATATCTGACTTTGTTCTGTATCTGACCTGAAGGGTAGGGTTTTTGTCATCATTGATCATTTTTATTCCTATAGTAGTAATTTACGTAACAAGTCCGGAAAATAGGGTTTTTTTGGACGAATAGACAAGATTCTAGGACGAGCCGGAGGCGAGTCCTGGAAGTCTGTGAGTCCAAAAAAACTATTTCCGGGCGTGTTGCGTACAATATTTTTTCGGCAACCGTGAAGAATTACAAATCAATGAGAGGACACATCTCTTTATTGATTTTGATTCATATTTGAATTAAACAGAACACAGAACAGAACTGTCATCCGTTATTTCGTTGCTATTGTGATGATCATAACAATGACAACAACGACGTGTTTTTCCGGCCTAGGCCGGGAAGTACGTACTTTCCGGCCTAGGCCGGGAAATGCTACTTTCTCAAAGAAAAAGCGTCCGGGAAGTGGGTACTTCCCGGACGGTTGCCGAAAAATATTGTTTATTTCCAAACGTACGATAACAACGTCAGTTCTCGACTGACAGAATCATCGAAAAGTTCTATTTCTTATGTTTACTTATATTTACTTTTCCCTCCGGCGGCAGGTAAAGTGTTGCTACGAAAAAAGATTATACTTGGTTACCATGAACATAGATGCATAGAATACAAAAACTTCCAATTCAAACGTCATTTTTATTTGATAAAGTTACATTAAATGTACAATTTTCATGAATTCGAAAACGTTTGGAAATAAAATAGCATATTTCATTCGGAGAAGAAGTGACTTTTCGTGGCTCGCTTTCAATTATCCGCCTCACTCCGTTCGGCGGATAAACTCAAGCTCGCCACGAAAAGTGACACTTCTCCTCCTAATCTATATATATAAAAGAAAGATGTTGGTTACACCATTTATAACTCGAGATCGGATGGACTGATTGTTATGAAACTTCATTTATGGAATCGTCTACGGTCTGGTTGTTATAAAATACAATAAAACTTCGAAAAAATTGATTTCACTTATGCCGGAAATGCTTTTCCTTCTTTTGAATAAGGCCACTAGGTGTCGCTACCGTTGATGCGTAGTCGTCTGTCACTGTACGTAGTCGTAGGTTGATATTACCGCTGTTAGATGGCGATATGTGATTCGCATAGAACTCATGGTAACATGGAAGTCTATTGCCAGATCAAAAAGCGGGTAAACATCTCAAGTTGGTGGAACAGTGAATTTTTACTGGAAGATCAAGTATCTGATTTTGACGATCAGTTTCAAACGCAGTTGGCCATCTTCATCTTTTTTCTTTATTTTTGAAATGCTTTCGAATTTCTGTTTGGGTAATAGATATATTTGCGGAAATAACTGAATCCAAAATTGCCCATAATTATTAATTGACATTATATTCGTGTTTCTGTTCACACAGAGACAGTATTGTAAGCGTCAATAATTTTGAAACGTTTGCTCATCGGGCTTTCACTTATGATATACAATAATGTTTCATGGGTTGCCTAATCTGATCTGGTCGAATGACCATCAATAAATTTGAATATGAGTTCAACATAATTCACAGTGTTGATAATTTTGCCGTGTCGATCGTACTATCGACATTTCAACATCTCGATTTGTCTTCTAACGAGCTTGATATCTATCGTCAACTAAATTGAACAAATTGAAGAGAGATTGACAGCTCATATCCATGGAATAATGAGAATCGCGATGCTCCACCAACTGAGATGTTTACCCATTATTTTGAGCTTAGCAGCATAGCTAAGATGTCTAAAATAATGGTGTGACCACTGATTAGATTTTGAGAATATAAGAAAAGTTTTGTTTTTGCCACTTCAGGTTGGGCTATTAACAACTGACTGATTTTTTAATTCTGGTCGACGGGCTGTGTTAATAGTCGATAGTTCATTAAAGGAATAATTTTTGTTCATATTCTTGACATTTTGATTCATATAAGAGGAAAGGTATAATATGGATTATACTCCTGCTATTCACAGTCACATGAGGTACTGCAAAAAGAGAACTGTACAACAATTAAAAACAAAAAGTTATATGTTCAAGTTCAACAATTAGTTACCGCTTAAATAAAGAGAATTCTTTCCATGTGAATTACAAAATTATTAAAATTTTGTATATTTTGAACTTTAATTTTGCCTAATTTTTTTCCTGCTTGAAAAAAGCAATGGTGAGTTTATACAACTTTTAAGTATAATTCAGGCGGTACAAAGTTCGCTGGGCCAGCTAGTGAAATAATATACTATTTTATGCTAGCAATAGTTCATTCTTTTCTTACTGATGATATTAAAGTCCTTGCAGAGATTGAGATTAGTCAAATTTCCTAGAAAAATATTCGGATCATTTAATTTAAACATGAGCTATGCGAAACTCATTGTTTATACGCAATTTAGCAAAAATCCAAATTTTCCCAAATAGAACTGGTATACATGAATTGAAAAAAAAAATCTAATAGTAAAGCATTCAGCTAGAAACTGCAGTCCAGGGAGTGAATATTGAATTGCAGTATATTCCGTCTGTAGTTTTTTTGCGACGTTTTAATAATGAGAAGGGATGGAAATTTAAAGGTTATGAAATATTTATAACAGTTCTTCTGATATTATTGTGAATAATGATGAAAGTCTCAAGTGAAAAGATCATTAGTTAGTACCTATTTGTAACATGAAAATTTCCGTTTGTAACCTAACCTAAATGACACCCTTTACATGCGAAGTTAGATGCCACAATTTCGGAAATGAAAAAAAAAATTTTGGAATCATTAGTAACTTATTAGTAAGTATTTGAAACCTAAAAACTTTCGTTTGTACCTCAAGGATACTGATGAAAAAACACCATCATCCTCTGAACAATATAAAGATCTATAAAACAAAATGAATAAATAGTTTTTTCGTAGCGTAGGTATTCATTATTTCTGATATGCAGGACATTCGAATGAGAATAAATGAGATACAGGAAAAAGTAATTCGGATCATATCAACGAGGAAAACAATTGGTATATTGTGAAAACTACAATTCCGAAACCGTCCTAGAACTATGAAGTAGGTATATATCAGGGTCCTGGAAGTCAACGTTAGTCATATATCACTTCCAAGACTGTCTTGGAACTAACATTTGGGTCCTGGAAGTCAACGTTAGACATATATCATTTCCAAGACCGTCCCGGAACTATACAAATGTCCTGGAACTCGCGGTTAGCTGGTCTCAAATGTCTCGGAACTCTACGTTAGTCATATATATATATATATATATATATATATATATGAACCCCTGTTACGCTGTGACCTCCGTTAAGTAGACTGGGCGACCTCACCTCCGGGTGAAGGAGTAGTCTCAATGGAATAATTTTTGTTGATATATGGAGAGGGGAAGCCAAAGAACAAAATTACCGAGAGAGGGGAAAACATTTTTGCTGAAAAAATTTTGTTTGAACAATCGAGGCGCTGTAGCCTCCGCTTATATTTCTTGTAGTGTGAACGTTATAACCTCCGGCGGTGTTGCCAAATTTCGGAGGTGAGTAGGTGAAGTGAATATATAAAATTCAATATTCATATATTGGATGCAGGTGGCTTGGTTTTTCAAGGTCGATTCATGTCTATGAAGGAGTCGGAGATCGGGGAGTATTCTTGTTGTTGTGGATTCGAAACGGTATTTATCGTTTCGTCAAAATATCTTCAATTGAAGAATTTTTAGCCGAAATGATCTTGAACGATTAGGTTGGAATCAATGGTGAAGAATATGTGGTCAAATTCGAAACTCCTTGCGACCAGTGAACCTTGAATAATTTAATTTTCAAAGGAAATCAATAAGTCTTGAAATTATTGAAACCTCTAGCCATTTGCCACGATTCATCCCAACAACTTGTGAAATAGTAATCTGATTCCAAAGCTGGGACTGGTGTAATAATAAAGATACAAAAATGAATAAATCGAAGGTTTCATTTTAGGGAACTATAACCTAAATTCAGAATTTCGTGGAAATCGAATCTTTTGTAACATGAATAAAAACTCACGAAATTAATAAAAAATTGTAATATCAATATACATATTTTGAATTGTGTGAGATCGCTAAAAAAATCCCATCGCAATGCTGCGAAATGGAGTTCTTGGAGAAAATAACTGCAGTTTTTTTCGCAAATCGATAACTAAATAGTAAGAATGAAAATAGCCACAGAAATTGGGGTGAGGGGTTTTTCGTGATTTTCCAATAGTAGCAATTCCAAAAATTATTGAATCAAACAATAACGGAAGGGAATTATATCAAGACGTTCTTCTACTACAATTGGAAAGAAACAAATTTTCAAATAAAATGGGAGAGTGAATAATTAATTGGTATAAGTGCAGCTTTTGAATAGATACAATACTCGCCATAAAGAATCATCATTTATTTGATGCATGGAAATATGTAATTGTTATAAAGGACTTACGGAAAGACATAATAATCTTTATCTACTCCCATAGAATAATATATTCATTATTCAACTCATTTTGATCTGTAATAGTCTCCATAAACCAATAGTGTGAGGTAATAATAACTCACGCCTATAACTCACTATAATACAAATAGGAAAAATGTAGCTTACGAAAAGAATAAGAAAGTCGAATCGTTTGGGAACTCTATTTCAGACATCAAGGTAACGTTCTCGCCATCCATTTCTACATTTTCTTAGGTCTGAATATCCAAAAATTGCATTTGGAAAACGTGAATTTTTGACGTTTTCTACGGTATTCGATATCGATTAGATTTTCGACCACAGAAATCGCTTTTGACAACTGTTGTCAATTTTGAAAATGCTGATTGATTCGAATTTCACTGAAGAAGTCGACGGTAAAGTATAGTGTTCAATTCGCGGAAATGGTCATAACACACTTGATGAATTACACCCCTCGCCTGTGCAAAATTGATCTGCGTGTGTTATGACTTACATTACCGCTCATTGAACAATATACTATAAAATATCATAACCAAAAGAATGTCATATTTATAAATTCGTTCAACCAATAGCTCAACATAATATTGGGCGAGTAACTGAGGGAATGCGGATTGTACGAGTATATAAGAATTCAATTTATATCGACATATATTGCTAAGCATATCATTTTCTTATTCATTAGGATAAAGAAGGGATATTCCAAACGGAATACTTTCTGTTATCACAAACTGAATCATCATTTGGACAGGGTTATTGGATGTTGTAAACTATTCTCAAATTTAGTTCTGATATAACTATACCCTAATTTAGTTCTGATGTAACTATATCCTTTAAAAAAAATGTGGGGTGATCTTATTTATTGAACGTAATTTTCGAAGGAATTCTGCCCACTTAATTTTTCGAATAGTCTTCCAATCATACTTTTACTGTCATAAATTTTTCCAAGCAACGATGATTCTTATTCTTGTCTTTCGTATATCGCACATAGATTTCAATTAAGTGACATTCTTTTTCAATACCATTCCCCTTTTGACAGCTTTTGAATTTCATAACTCTTCTAATAATTTCGAACTTTAAGCTCACTGATTCTTCTTTTCAACGGCTTTTTACTTTGTGTATTTTTCCAACAGCAACGGGAATAAATATTAATTTTGTCAATTCGTTTCAGAAGTGGGAGGCCGGTATTATAAATGCAAAAAAGTAACTTGGTCAATAAGAACAACTGAAAGAACACCCCTCGAAAATTAAAAAAAAAATACCATTTAAGAGATGGTTTTAGTCATTCTTTTCGCTTCGGTATAAAATCTATTCTAAATATCCTCATGTCTTCATCCTAGTAAATTTATTACTAAAAAGCATTTACTCTTGAATAAAAGGAATGATCAATTTTATCCTTCCGAACGAGAACATACAGAAAATGAAGGAAAACTTGTGTTGAGCCGAAATCGGTTTCCAGATGAAAAACGAAGGAAATAGCAAGCAGTATAACCTACTGCTTGCTCGACGAAAAAAAAACAAAAAGCTCAACACTCCTTAACAAAATGCGTCAAAGAAAATATTAGCTTGTGGGATAACAAATTCGTTAAATAATTCTTTCAAACTCATTCTTATATTATTTTATATATTTATTGTTTACACCTATTTGTTGAGAGGTTTGTTTTTATGTGGTACATAATTTATTTTCGAGATTTCATTTTTTTGTTAAACCCAATCATCCAAAGTAGGTCCCATTTAAGACATGGTTTCGACCATTTTCTTCGCTGCAGTATGAAATTTTATCTAAATATATTCATTCCTTCATCCCAATAAATTCATAACCTAATGTAGGCCACTGACGAGGACTCTCTACGGGACTTTCGGGCATCCAGCATCGCACGAATGCTCGAAAAGAGTCCCGTGTATGGTCTATCTAGACTACCCTTCGACGTTCGAGGTAGGAACTTGGAAGCCCATGTATTACATATCCAGAACCTCGAAAATTTCTAGCGATTATCGAAAGAATTTCAAGATATTGAGGTCGGAATCACGGACGAGATCACTGTCAATTTTTTTTTACGGCTTCAGTAATTTTTTTATAATTACATTCTCGGACTGAAAAATGCGAATCAACCTACTAGGTGGATAGACGAGCACTCAAAAGCTACATACACCAAAAGCTATTTGATTCGTATTTTAAATTTTGAATTCAGTTGCTTGCTGACAGGTTTAGGCTCGTTTACTTGTTTACGCTGTTTGGTTGCATACTTTTTTTGTAAGATGAAGCTCTTGATGAGAACATTGATTTTAAATTTTTGGGGTCGATCATTCGTAGACATTCAACTTTCGAGAGAAAGGAACAAACACTATAAATTTTCTGGCTCGCTGTGGAGTCTTGATGGTGAGACTCTCTCTCGAACTAAATATGCTCGACTGTTTTGGAGTTACATCCATTATCATTCACTTAATAACTCTAAAATACGATCGAATTTAAATTCACCAAAAAGTATATTCCGAAAAGGAAATGATGCGAAATTCTGTGAGGATCGTATTATAAGAAAGATTCATTTTAACATCTAACCTATTCGTTAAGTTTGGCTGAAATTCTGCATGAACTTTTGAGTCGACATATTTCATCCAAAATACCATATTTCAGTTGGATCGAATCTGAAATCTTGAATATATGGTGACAATAACATTTCGGATCTGCTGAATCATCGGGTGGAATTTGAGGAAGCATAATTTTGATGCTCGCAAATAAAGCCGCTTCGTGAATTTCGAATCTTCAAGTACTTTCTTTCGGAAATTATTCTGCTCTCGAGAGGCAAACTTTCATATATCTTGAAAAATATGTTACTAAAAAAACCTAATGCTTATGTTATGATCAACAAACGAATAGAATTATTTCTTATTAAGTGTTCATTATTGAAAGTCTCCAACTTTTTTCAAGGAACCTGTTTAAGAAGGGTGATTCCACCTTTCTCTTGAATCTGTTTCTGTGGAGAAATGTTCGCAGTTTATCTTAAAAGGAAACTTTTAAAATGCAATCAGTCACAAAGTTTTTTCCTTTTTCAAAATTCGACGAAGCGGAGAAATTATGTAGGACTATTCACCTTTGACGACGAAGCTCCAGTTCGTATATCGTCTAAATATTGGTGCAATGTATAAGGATAAGAATTTATAATTATTTTTTGGGATGATTTCGTTAGGCCCTAAGAACTAAAAAACTCAATTCGTGTAGGTGAAAAAAAATAAACGTCATTAGAAAACCGGCTCGTAATTCAGTTTCGGGGAAAATATACTGTATTCAGTCGTACTAGTGTATTTCAATGAAATCTGGTATCTGCAATTTTTTTATTCTTAGACAAACTCTGGTAATCTTGCAACATAAAAGAAGAAAGAACCTAATGAAGCTTTTAACAACGACAATAACAAATGTTCCGTTTGCACATTTTTTTAGTTATCTTATGGTCGGGTCAGAAATATCGACCTCCGAACTTTTAACAAACGATTCATATTACATCAACCAGACGATTTTATGGTTCGAAAGAATGCCAGATGTTGTTTTGATACACTTTTTTATGCACCTGCTCCGTACGAGTATGGTTTACAGTGTTGCCATTTATGGAGGTGACAACGAACTGAATGTCTCTTCGACTTATTTCTCCATATATAGGACGGCGCACTAGCGCTGGTGGTATATAGCTGAACTAAAAGATTGTACAGTACAGAAATATGGTGCGTTCTGACCTCAAAACGATTTTTTGATATGTTGATCCCTGAAGTCTCCTGAGTCTAACAAGCTAAGAAACAAGGCAAAACGTTGTGACCTCCGATTTCGGAGGTGAGAGCGTTATATATGAGGTGACAACGCTTGTTGAGTTTATATTTTGGAGGTGACAATGACCATTAATAACTATATATATATATATATATATATATATATATATATAGATTTGTTCGACCGCACATACAGACCCAAATCGGTATACTCGACCGACTTTTCAGTCCAAAAGTGACGTTTTCAGACCCGGCTTCGGGACTGGTAACGTTCGACTATAGAAACGTTATGAGGGGGCTGAGGGGATGCTAGGGGTGCATTTTCAGCCGGGTCTGAAAAGTCGGTTATACATGTGATTATATATGGAAAAGTTTCAGTATTTGGCCAGTGCGAGGGCGCTTCAGTCGACATCAACTTGCTGTATATAATTCGTATAGTTGACCAACGCATTGGGTCCCTAAATATGGCAACGCTGTTTTCCGTTCATACACCTCAAATACACTATTCGAGTACTTATACGATCCCGGCATGGACGAACGTCGTCATGGGTCTTAATGAATATTTCGAATAGACTCGTAGATTTGATATTGGATTCTCTTGATATCAATATGAACTGCATATTCTCCGGACTCCGGTATGGAAGCTTATACAAACCCGATGAATATTACTGTAAACAAAGTGTTACCAAGTAGGTACGTGTGTTTTCGAGTAGGGGTTTCCTTTCGAAAGTGAGAAGAGTGACTTTTTTAAGTGCTGAAAAAATGGCATTTTGTGAGCAAAGAAGAAGTTACAGTCACATACTAAATTTTTTTGTGTCCGATTCACAAGATTCGTTCATGCACAATCACAAAGGGGGGCAAAAGAGAAATTATTTACATTTTCCATTTCAAAATTCATTTTCAGAATGTCAATATCATATTATGACGGTATGTTTGTTGTGCTGAAAAATGACAAAGGGATCAAAATCTCAAGACCGAGGAGTGTCCACCTGCCTGTGGCACCCATGTAGGTTCACAATATATTTCATTTGATTATTAAGGAACTGGTAGAGCTCAGCAAACTACTTTATGATAGATCAACCATTTCGCCATAATCCACCAAAAAAGGAATGGTTCAAACCCATGATAGATCAATGAATATTTAAAATGTTTACGTTTCTCTCGAGCCCTCTTCGGGTATTGGGGATGAATGTACGATTTTGAGTTAGAATACTGGCTAACGTGAAAAAAGATCACAAAAAAATTGAAAAAATATTCGTTTGTAAGACATGTCCACAAAATCGATTACGTCAATTATACCAGGCTTATCACGTGATATACTGCGGTTTCAACTGGAAACCAGTGGTGTGTTATCAAAATACTCTCAAATGAATATTTTTGCAATGTAGCTGACAGACGTCTAAGGATTTAATTTTCAGCGCTTCCAAGAGAAAAATACTATTTTTTCCTCATATTTGGAAGAATGTAATATTTAAAGGAAATGCCCACTAGCTTATGCTAGGAATCATTCCCTGAAAGCTTGGGTACAGTACCACCCTGTATAATTCATAATTTGTTTATAAATGGAGTGTAATTCAGTTGAGGAGATTGTCACAATATGCTGAGTTTAGGAATTTCATAGAAATGAAAGCTAGGAATTATTTAAATGATGTACTAGAATCGGATAATGATTATACGTCATATAACAAGGCTCTTGTTTTTAGTAAACCAGTGATTCTTCTAAATCTGATTCTTGATTTCACCGATGAGAATCAAAAGTGAAATCGAATTTTCATAAGAATTTCAGAAGTTATACAATTGTGTTTTTCAATGTGATGAAGGAGAGTAGTGTTATGAATTTTGTCTAGGTCCTACCTAATATATTAAGCTCCTAATACATCACTGAGATTGATGTCATTGACATTCTGAAAAAAGTACAAGTTCTCAGTTCTTTTTGTTACTTAATATATTTTATTGTGTTTTGATTATTTATTGCCTCATTTTTGAAAGCATTTCTTCTTTTATATATCATTCATAAGATGAAAACATAAATTAAATCTACCATTCCGTACTGATGGCCATCGGGTTGTGGAATTCTTCTATGCACTATGTTGCATTAAGGTGAATACAGACTATTCTGACGTGACGTGATTCCACGTCACGTCAGACGCGTACTGTGCTTCCATTGGCCTGATATGAACGTTTTACGCGTTGTAAAGGAATACAGGATGTACGGGTTCAACGTTCATATATTTCAGGGGGTGATTCTGGAGAGTGGAGTTCAAAGTTAGATTATATCAACTTAGGCCCTAAAACACCAGTGCTAGAGGCTCTTCAGCATGACCTCCAAAGTCCAACTAATTTGCGATAAATATGTCATCATTTGTCGGATTTAAATGAAATTCAGTACATGGGGGTTTCTAGATAATGAGTATCGAAGACCTAAGAAGAAATTACGTTTCAAAGTTTATTTGAGGATGTTGTGTACCTGATTCAATGGTTTTCAATCATATTACCCCCCCCCCCCATGAAAAAGAGCTATATCCACCCATGTCTGATAACCGATTCTCATCAGTGGAGGAAAATAATACTTTAAATCTTCGAGATTATGTTAGTCGAAGACATGGTCTCCTCAACCATTTTTGAGCAAAGAGGTACGGCGCTACGGAGCCCCATCCTATAGGAAAAAAATTACTTAGAATGCATTTCATCACACTAAAATACTTATTATTCCGAGATAGGGGATACGTAACGCTTTCAATTTGAAAATATTTTAGGAGCCCATTTCTTCGACTGAAATTTCAATTAGATCATCAACTCAAAAATTAAAAATTTTTTGAGATACCCTCTATTATCTCTGCTACTGATGAAAATCAATCAGTTTTTTTACAATCAAACGATCAAGTTCATCCAGAAAACTCCATGCTATCAATTTTATTTAAATTCGATAAATTTTGGTGCAGAACTAACCAACTAACGGTACTTTGGAGGTTATATACCTAAGTACCCGTGGAATGCATTAAGAACCTGAGTAGATATGGAAATATCTTCTAGTTCCGATATTTAGAATCACCTCCTGAAATATATGAACGTTTAATCCTGACACACTTTATGTAATTCGTTATATATGAGGGCATTCAGAATTGATTCTATTTTTTGTTACAGTATACCGGACTGGTCAAGCTACACCAGCATTCAGCCTTTTTCACATCACGTGATAATATATGCGCTCAAATAATTCAAACTTCCAGCCGAGCCGCAAAGAAATATTGAAAGGGAAAAAGGAAAAATCAAATATTTCATTCATGAAAACAACAATGAAATGTGTCAGATTTTTTTGTTTTCACTTTAATTTTCTTTAATATGCGGTCTTTCCAAGAGAATTTGAAAACAATAGTTTTTGTTAGATCAGATTCTTTAAGTTTCAATGAGTGGAAATTTCGCAAAATGAGATAATTATTTCCACAGTATCAAAAAAAGTAGTTTGTAGATAATGATGAGCATCAAAATTTCATTCGTATGAATTATACGATCTATTCGTAATCATTACAAACAGCATAATAATCTAATGAGGCAAAATGGATAAATGCTCATTCAAAATGCCTGTGCCCCATATAATATATAATATCAAATGAAGGGGCTTGATGAAAGTAACTTGAAAAATAATGCGATGTGATTCTTAATTCAATATGGCGGACCATCCCAGATTTCGAAATAGTTATATTTATTCATTTCTACAATATGGGCATCAAATGGAAGGGCTTGTTGAGAGTAACCCGAAAAATAATGTGACCTAATTCTTAAACTGATATTTCGGAAAATCCAAGTCAGTGAAAATAAAAAATTGATTCAACAAATGAGAATGAGGAATTTCATCTTCACAGATAGCAAAATTGTTCACTTCGTGAAGATATTTGGTCTTCCTGTCGACTCACTAACACATATACAAATTCTTGCCATAACACCTACTCTTTCAATCCCTTTTATACATTGAAATCGTAGCGACTGATCCCGACAATCTGGCAACAGTGCTGGGATCGAAAACGTTGATCGTATTGGCCGTTGCAGTATATGTGGGATTGAAAAGTTGGCGCAATGTATCGGGTCTGAACAGGACTATCAGATATACAACTTTTTTGAATGATAAAAAATGTTTCCCCTCTCAATGCGCCTAGAGAGTTATATTTTAAAAGAGCCCATTTTTTGCATATATACTCGTAAAAAACATACGGATCATGTGGGTCTCAGGTCGCCTTAAGAACGTACCGGGACTGGATACGTCTGCCAGACAAATATATATATATATATAGTTATTAATGGTCATTGTCACCTCCAAAATATAAACTCAACAAGCGTTGTGACCTCATATATAACGCTCCCACCTCCGAAATCGGAGGTCACAACGTTTTGCCTTGTTTCTTAGCTTGTTAGACTCAGGAGACTTCAGGGATCAACATATCAAAAAATCGTTTTGAGGTCAGAACGCACCATATTTCTGTACTGTACAATCTTTTAGTTCAGCTATATACCACCAGCGCTAGTGCGCCGTCCTATATATGGAGAAATAAGTGGAAGATATATTCAGTTCGTTGTCACCTCCGTAAATGGCAACACTGTAAACCAAACTCGTACGGAGCAGGTGCACTGAGGCATGCATAAAAAAGTGTATCAAAACAACATCTGGCATTCTTTCGAACCATAAAATCGTCTGGTTGATGTAAAATGAATCGTTTGTGAAAAGTTCGGAGGTCGATATTTCTGACCCGACTATGAGATAACTAAAAATGTTTTAACGGAACATTTGTTATTGTCGTTGTTGAAAGCTTCATTAGGTTCTTTCTTCTTTTATTTTGCAAGATTATTAGAGTTTGTCTAAGAATAAAAAAATTGCATATACCAGATTTCATTGAAATACACTAGTACGACTGAATACAGTATATTTTCCCCGAAACTGAATTACGAGCCGGTTTTCTAATGACGTTTATTTTTTTTTCACCTACACGAATTGAGTTTTTTAGTTCTTAGGGCCTAATGAAATCATCCCAAAAAATAATTATAAATTCTTATCCTTATACATTGCACCAATATTTAGACGATATACAAACTGGAGCTTCGTCGTCAAAGGTGAATAGTACCTACATAATTTCTCCGTTTCGTCGAATTTTGAAAAATAAGGAAAAAACTTTGTGACTGATTGCATTTTAAAAGTGTCCTTTTAAGATAAACTGCGAACATTTCTCCACAGAAACAGATTCAAGAGAAAGGTGGAAGGTGGAATCACCGTTCATAAACAGGTTCCTTGAAAAATGTTGGAGACTTTCAATAATGAACACTTAATAATAAATAATTCTATTCGTATGTTGATTATAACATAAGCATTAGGTTTTTTTAGTAACATATTTTTCAAGATATATGAAAGTTTGTCTCTCGAGAGCACAATAATTTCCGAAAGAAAGTACTTGAAGATTCGATATTCACGAAGCGGCTTTATTTGCGAGCATCAAAATTATGCTTCCTCAAATTCCACCCGATGATTCAGCAGATCCGAAATGTTAATGTCTCCATATATTCAAGATTTCAGATTCGATCCAACTGAAATATGGTATCTTGGATGAAATATGTCGACTCAAAAGTTCATGCAGAATTTCAGCCGAACTTGACGAATAGGTTAGATGTGAAAATGAAACTTTCTTATAATACGATCCTCACAGAATTTCGCATCATTTCCTTTTCGGAATATACTTTTTGGTGAATTTAAATTCGATCGTATTTTAGAGTTATTAAGTGAATGATAATGGATGTAACTCCAAAACAGTCGAGCAGATTTAGTTCGAGAGAGAGTCCCACCATCAAGACTCCACAGCGAGCCAGAAAATTTCTAGTGTTTGTTCCTTTCTCTCGAAAGTTGAATGTCTACGAATGATCGGCCCGAAAAATTTGAAATTAATGTTCTCATCAAGAGCTTCATCTAACAAAAAAAAGTATGCAGCAAAACAGCGTAAACAAGTAAACGAGCCTATACCTGTCAGCAAGCAACTGAATTCAAAATTTGAAATACAAATCAAATAGCTTTTGGTGTATGTAGCTTTTGAGTGCTCGTCTATCCACCTAGTAGGTAGATTCGCATTTTTCAGTCCGAGAATGTAATGATAAAAAAATGACTGAGGCCGTAAAAAAACTGACAGTGATATTGTCTGTGATTCCGACCTTAATATCTTGAAATTCTTTCGATAATCGCTAGAAATTTTCGAGGTTCTGGATATGTAATACATGGGCTTCCAAGTTCCTACCTCGAACGCCGAAGGGTAGTCTCGATAGACCATACACGGGACTCTTTTCGAGCATTCGTGCGATGCTGAATGCCCGAAAGTCCGGTAGAGAGTCCTCATCAGTGGCCTACATTAGGTTATGAATTTATTGGGATGAAGGAATGAGTATATTTAGATAAAATTTTATACTGAAGCGAAGAAAATGGTCGAAATCATGTCTTGAATGGGACCAACTTTGGGTGATTGGGTTTAACAAAAAATTGAAATCTCGAACATAAATTATGTATCACATAGAAACAAACCTCTCAACGAATAGGTGTAAACAATAAATATATAAAATAATATAAAAATTTTTTTCGTCGAGCAAGCAGTAGGTTATACTGCTTGCTATTTCTTTCGTGTTTCATCTGGAAACCGATTTCGGCTCAACACAAGTTTTCCTTCAGTTTTTGAATGTTCTCGTTCGGAAGGATAAAATTGATCATTCCTTTTATTCAAGAGTAGGTAAATGCTTTTTAGTAATAAATTTACTACGATGAAGACATGAGGATTTATAGAATAGATTTTATACCGAACGAAAAGAGTGACTAAAACCATCTCTTAAATGGTATTTTTTTTTTAATTTTCGAGGAGTGTTCTATGAGTTGTTCTTATTGACCAAGTTACTTTTTTTTAATTTATAATATCGGCCTCCCACTTCTGAAACGAATTGACAAAATTAATCTTTATTCCCGTTGCTGTTGAAAAAATACACAAAGTAAAAAGCCGTTGAAAAGAAGAATCAGTGAGCTTAAAGTTCGAAATTATTAGAAGAGTTATGAAATTCAAAAGCTGTCAAAAGGGGAATGGTATTGAAAAAGAATGTCACATAATTGAAATCTATGTGCGATATACGAAAGACAAGAATAAGAATCATCGTTGGTTGGAAAAATTTATGACAGTAAAAGTATGATTGGAAGACTATTCGAAAAATTAAGTGGGCAGAATCCCTTCGAAAATTACGTTCAATAAATAAGATCATCCCACATTTTTTTAAAGGATATAGTTACATCAGAACTAAATTAGGGTATAGTTATATCAGAACTAAATTTGAGAATAGTTTACAACATCCAATAGCCCTGTCCAAATAATGATTCAGTTTGTGATAACATAAAGTATTCCGTAGGGAATATCCCTTCTTTATCCTAATGAATAAAAAAATGAGAAGCTTAGCAATATGTCGATATAAATTGAATTCTTATATACAATCCGCATTCCCTCAGTTACCCGCCCAATATTATGTTGAGCTATTGGTTGAAGGAATTTATAAATATGACATTTTTTTGGTTATGATATTTTATAGTATATTGTTCAATGAGCGGTAATAAGTCATAACACAGGCAGATGAATTTTGTGTAATTCATCAAGTGTTTTATGACCATTTCCGCGAATTGAACACTCTACTTTACCTTCGACTTCTTCAGTGAAATTCGAATCAATCAGCATTTTCAAAATTGACAACAGTTGTCAAAAGCGATTTCTTTCGTCGAAAATCTAATCGATATCGAATACCGTAGAAAACGTCAAAAATTCACGTTTTCCAAATGCAATTTTTGGATATTCAGACCTAAGAAAATGTAGAAATGGATGGCGAGAACGTTACCTTGATGTCTGAAATAGAGTTCCCAAACGATTCGACTTTCTTATTCATTTCGTAAGCTACATTTTTCCTATTTGTATTATAGTGAGTTTTAGGCGTGAGTTATTATTACCCCACACTATTGCTTTATGGAGACTATTACAGATCAAAATGAGTTGGATATATTATTCTATGGGAGTAGATAAAGATTATTATGTCTTTCCGTAAGTCCCTTATAACAATTACATATTTCTATGCATCAAATAAATGATGATTCTTTATGCCGAGTATTTTATCCATTCAAAAGCTGCACTCATACCAATTAATTATTCACTCTTCCATTTTATTTGAAGATTTGTTTCTTTCCAATTGTAGTAAAAGAACGTCTTGATATAATTCCCTTCCGTTATTGTTTGATTCAATAATTTTTGGAATTGCTACTATTGTGAAATTACGAAAAACCCCTCACCTCAATTTCTGTGGCTATTTTCATTCTTACTATTTAGTTATCGATTTGCGAAAAAAACTGCACTTATTTTCTCCAAGAACTCCATTTCGCAGCATTGCGATGGGATTTTTTAGCGATCTCACACAATTCAAAATATGTATATTGATATCACATTTTTTTATTAATTTCGTGAGTTTTTATTCATGTTACAAATGATTCGATTTCCACGAAATTCTGAATTTAGGTTATAGTTCCCCAAAAAGAAACCTTCGATTTATTCATTTTTGTATCTTTACTATTATACCAGTTCCAGCTTTGGAATCGGATTACTATTTTACAAGTTGTTAGGATGAATCGTGGCAAATGGCTAGAGGTTTCAATAATTTCAAGATTTGGTGATTTCCTTTGAAAATTAAATTATTTAAGGTTCACTGGTCGCAAGGAGTTTCGAATTCGACCACATATTCTTCACCATTGATTCCAACCTAATCGTTCAAGATCATTTCGGCTAAAAATTCTTCAATTGAAGATATTTTGACGAAACGATAAATCGAATCCACAACAACAAGAATACTTCCAGATCTCCGACTCCTTTATAGACATGAATCAACCTTGAAAAACCAAGCCACCTGCATCCAATATATGAATATTGAATTTCATATATTCACTTCACCTACTCACCTCCGAAATTTGGCAACACCGCCGGAGGTTATAACGTTCACACTACAAGAAATATAAACGGAGGCTACAGCGCCTCGATTGTTCAAACAAAATTTTTTCAGCAAAAATGTTTTCCCCTCGGTAATTTTGTTCTTTGGCTTCCCCTCTCCATATATCGACAAAAAATTTTCCATTGAGACTACTCCTTCACCCGGAGGTGAGGTCGCCCAGTCTACTTAACGGAGGTCACAGCTTAACAGGGGTTCATATATATATATATATATATATATATATATATTTGTCTGGCAGACGTATCCAGTCCCGGTACGTTCTTGAGGCGACCTAAGACCCACATGATCCGTATGTTTTTTACGAGTATATATGCAAAAAATGGGCTCTTTTAAAATATAACTCTCTAGGCAAATTGAGAGGGGAAAAATTTTGTTTCATTCAAAAAAGTTGTATATCTGATAGTCCTGTTCAGACCCGATACATTGCGCCAACTTTTCAATCCCACATATACTGCACCGGCAAATACGATCAACGTTTTCGATCCCAGCACTGTTGCCAGATTGTCGGGATCAGTCGCTACGATTTCAATGTATGAAAGGGATTGAAAGAGTAGGTGTTATGGCAAGAATTTGTATAGAAATAGAAATAGAAATAGAAATAGCTTTATTCAGATCACATAGTGATTACGTCACATACAAAAAGAAAACAAGAAACAATCAAATGTTGACGTTAAATTCCGTCAGGCTATATGGGGGATTTTCTTGTAGGAATTCTCTCATCTTCTTCTTCATCAACTTCACCTCGAGCACTCTCCATGCTAAAGGAAGTTTGTTGTAGAGTCCTAATCCAGTAGATTGTCTGGAAGTAATTTTCAGTCTGGTACCCTTTATGGTAAGGTCTTCTTTTGTTCTTATATTGTATGTATGACAGTCGGATCTCTTCTCGAATTCTCCCTTATTCTCAGCAACATCAACAACCAGTCTTATAATGAGTTCAGCTACCACAGTCAGGATTTTATATTTAGTGAAAATGGGTCTGCAGGAAGTCCTAACTGTTGCACCTTCTATTGCTCTAACAGCTTGCTTTTGAGTGACCAGTATTTCTTGTACATGATTTGAGTTACCCCATATCTGTAGGCCATAAGTCATGCGAGAGTGAAATAAAGCATAGTATACTTGGAGGGCTGTCTGGTGGTTAATAATTTGCCTTACACGTCGTATAGCATATATGGCTGGCTGTAATCGTTGTTTCAGACAGGAACAATGGTTTTTCCAAGTTAGTCTGGTATCAAAATTTATGCCCAAGAACATTGCATAGCTTGCAGGTATCATAGTGGATGATGTAAAAGTCACCGTTTTGGTCTTCTCGTGGTTAAGACATAGTTTATTAGATTTGAACCAACTGGCTGCTTGTTTGTTGATATCCTCTGATTTTTGTGATAAGTTGTTAATATTTTGGTCTTTTATAACTAGTGTAGTATCATCTGCATATAGTACAGTGTGGCAATCAATATTCTTTGGGAGATCGTTGATATAAACTAGGAATATAAGGGGTCCTAGGATCGATCCCTGAGGTATTCCATGTGTGATAGTTGCCATGGAACTATTCTGTTGACTATGCGAGGTCATTTGTTTCCGGTTTAGCAAATATGATTCGAATAGCGATAGAGCTATCCCCCTTACTCCATAATGTTCCAGTTTTTCCAGACATATCCCATGTTCCATGCAGTCAAATGCCTTAGATAGGTCACAAAATTGGGCTCTGATTGTCTCGCATTCTTCGAAACCATCCAAAATGTGTGAGTACAAGTCCTTGATACCATCAATAGTCGATTTTCCCTGTCTGAATCCATATTGGGAGCTCGAAAGATAATTGTGTTTATCTAGATAGGAAATGAGTTGTTCAGCCATTACCATTTCCAAAATTTTCGAAAAAACAGGAAGGATCGATATAGGACGGTAATTTGTAACTAAGGTTGGGTCTCCCTTTTTCAGTATGGGACATACCTTGGCAAGTTTCATTTTATCAGGAAACACTCCTTCTTGAAGGCTTGTGTTGATTATATCAGTTAATGGGGCTGCGATAGTATCAGCCACTGACTTCACCAAGCTTGAACTAATCCCAAAAATATCCATAGTTGGTTTCGATGTCATCTTTTGCAGGTACCTATGTGTGTCTCCTTCAGTGATTGGCTTGAAAAATAGTGAGTGAGGTTGGGTGATCTTCACCTTCTGTAGATGTGTGCGAGCTGGTGGTGCATCTGCTTCAATATTGCTCGATATTGAGGGTCCTATTTTAGTGAAGTACTCATTGAAGCTATCAGGTGATGGGGAGTTTTGTATTGTTACCTTTTTTGCTGTCCTGGTTTCTGCCTTGATAACCTGCCATGTTGTCTTCTGTTTGTTCTTGGCCTTTGCAATTTTCATCTCATTCTTACGTTTTCTATCTAATTGTGCGCTATCCAAGTAAAATCTTTTATATTTCTTATATATCTCCAAGGTTTCATCATCTTTATTCTGGGTGTACACTTCCCTGATAAGATCTAGTGTTTCTTTAATTTGCTTAAGATGGAAGGAAGGTTTGTATTTATTAACTGTGGATATTGATTGGAGTGGTATTGAACTATTGTAGTGTAGACAGAATATGTTGAGAAAGGTGTTAAACTTTTCATTTATATTAGATATTTTATAAATTATTTCCCAATCCACAGCTTCTAGATTTCTTCTAAAATACTCAACATTCTCTGGAGACAGTTTTCTGATCATTTTTGACGATTTCTCGTTTAACGGTTCTGTAAGTACATCTATTAGTTGGGCTAAATGATCGGATATATTAGGCTCATGGGTTTTTGCATGATAGTCTTCAATATTGGTAAAAATGTTGTCAATACAAGTCCTCTTACCTGTATAATGTTCTCTTGTATAGGTAAATATAGTCCTATATAATCCAAAGCTCTCAAACATATTGAGAACATCAAGCACCTGCTCAGATTTGCTGCTGAAGTCAACATTGAAATCACCCAATATGACAATATCCACCTTGGGATTGAAGGCTGAAAACATATACTCAGCAATTTGACACCAGAAATGTTCTGGTTCTTTAGGCATCTTTGGTGTATAGTAAACCACCACAATGCAATTCTGGTCAGGAAGGTATATCGCCGTGATCTCATGATTCATTTCACATGAGAGTTGATTAATTTCTCCCAGTTCTATGTATTTTATATCTGCTTTGACAAATATGCAAACACCTCCATGAACATGTGCAGTTCTGGTGTAACAGGCAGCTAAATTGTAATTTTTAATTTGATACAGGCTTTTATTATTGTTATTTAGCCAGTGTTCGCTGACACATAAGACATCGATGTTGAGGTTATTATTCAATTCTTCGAGAGCTTCCACTTTGTTTGAAATACCTTGTATATTCAGGTGTAGTATTCTCAAAAGCTCTGTCTGTTTATTTAAATTGACAACATGAGGTTTAGTTACGTCCGGACTAGTAACGGTTAAATATTCATTGTTTCTCACTGGAACTTTATTTTGTTGGTTTGTTGTTTCTATTCCTCTGGTTTGTTTAGTTCTATATTGTTGTTGTACTATGTCTGATTTGGAGTCTTGCTTGGAACTTCCTCCAAAAAATGACGTCCCCTGGAAAAATTAAACCTCCCAAAAGTAATCCCTGTCGGCCAGAAGTCACTGTTGTAGATCCTTTCCTTCATCTGCATGGGAACTCCTACCAAGAAGCTCTTGAATTTTGTCTTTCTGGTATCCAATTGCCTGACAGAAATCTGCCCCTCAGAATGACTCCTTTTTTCTATGTATGCGTTAATTTCTTCTTTTTTCACTGTTGGATTAATTCGTGAGATGAACAACCATAGCTTTGGCTTTTCGGCTGACTTGAAAAGGTTTGATTCATCTGATTCATTTGTTCCCATATTTGGTTTCTTAGGTTTGTGAAGTCTTTTCTTTTTGTATTTTACTGTTTGAAATTCCACATTATCACCGTTTGAGTGAAATTTCGTTGCTTCTTTTGGATTGTTCTTGTTGAGTGTACTTGATTGTTCAATGTTTTTCACGTTTGTTATTGTTTCGTGACTGCCGTTTTCAGCTTGCATTATTGTGCGGTTATGTAGACCAATCTTGCCTGATGGTAGCGCCAATGCACCAGCGTAAGTAGGTCCTCTATCCTGTCCTGAATTTTCTCTACTACTGACTTTTCCTTTGACAGTTTGTTGATTTCTGTCATCCTTCTTGTCTATGTTTTTATTGATGTTTTCATTGGATTTGTTTTCTTCGTTTTTTTTCTCACTGTTTTGCTTTAGAATTTTTTCCATCAAAAAAGCGTTATTATCCATCAGAACCGTATTTTTTTCTTGCACTTCCCTCAACAGTTCTTTGAGGTAAGAGTTTTCCATACTCAAAATGACAATCTGATTTTTGAGCTCGTTTGTATCATCGCCGTTCTTATCTGCGTTCCACTGCTCGTGTTTACACGTTGCTGATCTAGAGTTTGTAGACTGATCCATACAACTTCTATGAAAGAACCCGTCGCACTTTATGCACCTGACATAGTTCACCACCTTTTTTTGGCAATGAAAGCATTTGATTTCCGCAACTTTCGCACTTTTAACGGAGCTACTTTCACTGTCGTCTGGTTCGTCCGCCATCTTGACTATCTAATCCATATATATGTGTTAGTGAGTCGACGGGAAGACTAAATATCTTCACGAAGTGAACAATTTTGCTGTCTGTGAAGATGAAATTCCTCATTCTCATTTGTTGAATCAATTTTTTATAGTCACTGACTTGGATTTCCCGAAATATTAGTTTTAGGATTACGTCACATTATTTTTCGAGTTACTCTCAACAAGCCCTTCCATTTGATACCCATATTGTAGAAGTGAATAAATATAACTATTTCGAAATCTTGGATGGTCCGCCATATTAGATTAAGAATAACATCGCATTATTTTTCAAGTTACTTTCATCAAGCCCTTTGACTTGATATTATATATTATAGGGCACATGCATTTTGAATGAGCAATAATCCATTTTGCATCATTAGATTATTATGCTGTTTGCAATGATTACGAACAGATCGTATAATTCGTACGAATGAAATTTTGATGCTTATCATTCTCTACAAACTACTTTTTTTGATACTGTGGGAATAATTATCTAATTTTTCGAGATTTCCGCTCATTGAAACTTTAAGAATCTGATCTAACAAAAACTATTGTTTTCAAATTCTCTTAGAAAAAGCGCATTTAAAGAAAATTAAACCGAAAACAAAAAATCTGACACATTTTATTGTTGTTTTCATGAATGAAATATTTGATTTCTCCTTTTTCCCTTTTAATATTTCTTCGCGGTTCGGCTGGAAGTTTGAATTATTTGAACGCATATATTATCACGTGATGTGAAAAAGGCTGAATGCTGGTGTAGCTTGACCAGCCCGGTAGGTACACTGTAAAAAAACTTAGAATCAATTCTGGATGCCATCATATATAACGAATTACAATCACATAAAGGGTGTCAGGATTAAACGTTCATATATTTCAGGAGGTGATTCTTAATATCGAAACTAGAAGATATTTCCATATCTACTCAGGTCCTTAATGCATTCCACGGGTGACCTCTAAAGTACCGTTAGTTGGTTAGTTCTGCACCAAAATTTATCGAATTTAAATGAACTTCATAGCATGGAGTTTTCTGGATGAACTTGATCATTTGATTGTAAAAGAACTGATTGATTCTCATTAGTAGCAGAGATAATAGGGGGTGTCTCAAAAAATCATTTTCAATTTTTGAGTTGATGATCTAATTGAAATTTCAGTCGAAGAAATGGACTCCTAAAATATTTTCAAATTGAAAGCGTTACGTAACCCCTATCTCGGAATAAAAGTATTTTAGTGTGATGAAATGCATTCTAAGTCATTTTTTTTCTATAGGATGGGGCTCCGTAGCGCCGTACCTCTTTTGCTACGAAATGGTTGAGGAGACCATGTCTTCGACCAACATAATCTCAAAAATTAAAAGTATTATTTTCCTCTACTGATGAGAATCGGTTATCAGACATGGGTGGATATAGCTCTTCTTCATGGGGGGGGGGGGGGGTAATATGATTGAAAACCATTAAATCAGGTGGTTCAGGTACACAACATCCTCAAATAAACTTTGAAACGTAATTTCTTCGTAGGTCTTCGATACTCATTACCCCCCCCCCCCCCTCGTAAATCCGCCATTGTTATCAGACGATTCAGTTTATCCAGAAACCCTCATGTACTGAATTTCATTTAAATTCGACAAATGATGACATAGTTATCGCAAATTAGTTGGACTTTGGAGGTCATGCTAAAGAGCCTCTAGCACTGGTGTTTTAGGGCCTAAGTTGATATAATATAACTTTGAACTCCACTCTCAAGAATCACCCCCTGAAATATATGAACGTTGAACCCGGACACCCTGTATTCCTTTACAACGCCTTTATTATGGTTATGGAGTAAAAGGGCTTGAGTAATGCAACATAGTTCACCTAGAAGAATTCCACAACCACGATGGCCATCAGTACGGAATGGTAGATTTAATTTATGTTTTGATCTTATGAATGAAATATAAAAGAAGGAATGCTTTCAAAAATGAGGAAATAAATATTCAAAACACAATAAAATAAATTAAGTAACGAAAAGAACTGAGAACTTGTCCTTTTTTCAGAATGTCAATAACATCAATCTCAGTGATGTGTTAGGAGCTCAATATATTAGGTAGGACCTAGACAAAATTAACACTACTCTCCTTCCTTCATTCATCACATTGAAAAACACAATTGTGTAACTTCTGAAATTCTTATGAAAATTCAATTTCACTTTTGATTCTCATCGGTGAAATCAAGAATCAGATTTAGAAGAATCACTGGTTTACTAAAAACAAGAGCCTTTTTATATATTGTATAATCATTATCCGATTCTGGTACATCGTTTACATCACTCCTAGCTTTCATTTCTATGAAATTCCAAAACTCAGCATATTGTTATAATCTCTTCAACTGAATCACACTCCATTTATAAACAAATTATTAATTATACAGGGTGGTACTTATAAGTGCAAAAGCTTTCAGGGAATGATTCCTTGTAGGCATAAGCTAGTGGGCATTTCCTTTAAATATTACATTCTTCCAAATATGAGGAAAAAATACTATTTTTCTCTTGGGAGCGCTGAAAATTAAATCCTTAGACGTCTGTCAGCTACATTGTAAGAATAATTATTTGAGAGTATTTTGATAACGCACCACTGGTTTCCAGTTGAAACCGCAGTATATCACGTGATTAGCCAGGTATATAATTGACGTATTCGATTTTGTGGACATGTCTTACAAATGAATATTTTTTCAATTTTTTTTTATCTTTTGTTGCTTTTCACTTTAGCCCGTATTCTAACTCAAAATCGTACATTCATCCCCAAAACCCGAAGAGGGCTCGAGAGATACGTAAACATTTCAAATATTCATTGATCTATCATGGGTTTGAAACATTCCTTTTTTGGTGGATTATGGCGAAAAGGTTGATCTATCATAAAGTAGTTTGCTGAGCTCTACTAGTTCCTTAATAATCAAATGAAATATATTGTGTACCTACATGGGTGCCCACAGGCAGGTGGACACGCCTCCGTCTTGAGATTTTGATCCCTTTGTCATTTTTCAGGACAACAAACATACCGTCATAATATGATATCGACATTCTGAAAATGAATTTTGAAATGGGAAATGTAAATAATTTCTCTTTTGTCCCCCTTTGTCATTGTGCATGAACGAATCTTGTAAATCGGAAACAAAAAATTTAGTATGTGACTGTAACTTCTTCTTTGCTCACAAAATGCCATTTTTTCAGAACTAAAAAAGTCTCTCTTCTCACTTTCGAAAGGAGACCCCTACTCGAAGACACACGTAGGTACCTACTTGTTAACACTTTGTTTACAGTTATATTCCTCGGGTTTGTATAAGCTTCCATACTGAAGAATCTGCAGTTCATATTGATATCAAGAGAATCCAATATCAAATCTACGAGTCTATTCGAAATATTCACTAAGACCCATGACGACGTTCATCCATACCGGGATCGTATAAGTACTCGAATAGTGGATTTGAGGTGTATGAACGGAAAACAGCGTTGCCATATTTAGGGACCCAATGCGTTGGTCAACTATACGAATTATATACAGCAAGTTGATGTCGACTGAAGCGCCCTCGCACTGGCCAAACACTGAAACTTTTCCATATATAATCACATGTATAACCGACTTTTCAGACCCGGCTGAAAATGCACCCCTAGCATCCCCTCAGCCCCCTCATAACTTTTCTATAGTCGAACGTTACCAGTCCCGAAGCCGGGTCTGAAAACGTCACTTTTGGACTGAAAAGTCGGTCGAGTATACCGATTTGGGTCTGTATGTGCGGTCGAACAAATCTATATATATATATATATATATATATATTTGTCTGGCAGACGTATCCAGTCCCGGTACGTTCTTAAGGCGACCTAAGACCCACATGATCCGTATGTTTTTTACGAGTATATATGCAAAAAATGGGCTCTTTTAAAATATAACTCCCTAGGCACATTGAGAGGGGAAAAATTTTGTTTCATTCAAAAAAGTTGTATATCTGATAGTCCTGTTCAGACCCGATACATTGCGCCAACTTTTCAATCCCAAATATACTGCACCGGCAAATACGATCAACGTTTTCGATCCCAGCACTGTTGCCAGATTGTCGGGATCAGTCGCTACGATTTCAATGTATAAAAGGGATTGAAAGAGTAGGTGTTACGGCAAGAATTTGTATATGTGTTAGTGAGTCGACGGGAAGACTAAATATCTTCACGAAGTGAACAATTTTGCTGTCTGTGAAGATGAAATTCCTTATTCTCATTTGTTGAATCAATTTTTTATGGTCACTGACTTGGATTTTCCGAAATATTAGTTTTAGGATTACGTCACATTATTTTTCGAGTTACTCTCAACAAGCCGTTCCATTTGATGCCCATATTGTAGAAGTGAATAACTATAACTATTTCGAAATCTTGGATAGTCCGCCATATTGGATTAAGAATAACATCGCATTATTTCAAGTTACTTTCATCAAGCCCTTTGACTTGATATTATATATTATAGGGCACAGGCATTTTGAATGAGCAATAATCCATTTTGCCTCATTAGATTATTATGCTGTTTGAAATGATTACGAATAGATCGTATAATTCGTACGAATGAAATTTTGATGCTTATCAAAATACTTTTTTTGATACTGTGGGAATAATTATCTCATTTTTCGACATTTACACTCATTCAAACTTTAAGAATCTGATCTAACAAAAACTATTGTTTTCAAATTCTCTTAGAAAAACCGCATATTAAAGAAAATTAAACCAAAAACAAAAAATCTGACACATTTCATTGTTGTTTTCATGAATGAAATATTTTATTCTTCCTTTTTCCCTTTTAATATTTCTTCGCGGTTCGGCTGGAAGTTTGAATCATTTGAACGCATATATTATCACGTGATGTGAAAAAGGCTGAATGCTGGTGTAGCTTGACACTGTAAAAAAAATTAGAATCAATTCTGGATGCCGTCATATATGTATAACGAATTACATAAAGGGTGTCAGGATTAAACATTCTTCATATATTTCAGGAGGTGATTCTAAATATCGAAACTAGAAGATATTTCCATATCTACTCAGGTTCTTAATGCATTCCACGGGTGACCTCTAAAGTACCGTTAGTTGGTTAGTTCTGCACCAAAATTTATCGAATTTAAATGAAATTGATAGTATGGAGTTTTCTGGATGAACTTGATCGTTTGATTGTAAAAGAACTGATTGATTCTCATTAGCAGCAGAGATAATAGGGGGTGTCTCAAAAAATCAATTTTAATTTTTGAGTTGATGATCTAATTGAAATTTCAGTCGAAGAAATGGGCTCCTAAAATATTTTCAAATTGAAAGCGTTGCGTAACCCCTATCTCGGAATAAAAGTATTTTAGTGTGATGAAATGCATTCTGAGTAATTTTTTTTTCTATAGGATGGGGCTCCGTAGCGCCGTACCTCTTTTGCTCCGAAATGGTTGAGGAGACCATGTCTTCGACTAACATAATCGGTTATCAGACATGGGTTGATACAGCTCTTCTTCATGGGGGGTAATATGATTGAAAACCATTAAATCAGGTAGTTCAGGTACACAACATCCTCAAATAAACTTTGAAACGTGATTTCTTCTTAGGTCTTCGATACTCATTACCCCCCCCCCCCGTAAATCCGCCCTTATTATCAGACGATTCAGTTTATCCAGAAACCCCCATGTACTGAATTTCATTTAAATCCGACAAATGATGACATAGTTATCGCAAATTAGTTGGACTTTGGAGGTCATGCTGAAGAGTCTCTAGCACTGGTGTTTTAGGGCCAAAGTTGATATAATCTAACTTTGAACTCCACTCTCCAGAATCACCCCCTGAAATATATGAACGTTGAACCCGGAATCCTTTACAACGCCTTTATTATGGTTATGGAGTAAAAGGGCTTGAGTAATGCAACATACTCGTAGTTCACCTAGAAGAATTCCACAACCACGATGGCCATCAGTACGGAATGATAGATTTAATGTATGTTTTGATCTTATGAATGAAATATAAAAGAAGGAATGCTTTCAAAAATGAGACAATAAATAATCAAAACACAATAAAGTATATTAAGTAACGAAAAGAACTGAGAACTTGTACTTTTTTCAGAATGTCAATAACATCAATCTCAGTGATGTGTTAGGAGCTTAATATATTAGGTAGGACCTAGACAAAATTCATAACACTACTCTCCTTCATTCATCACATTGAAAAACACAATTGTATAACTTCTGAAATTCTTATGAAAATTCAATTTCACTTTTGATTCTCATCGGTGGAATCAAGAATCAGATTTAGAAGAATCACTGGTTTACTAAAAACAAGAGCCTTGTTTTATATTGTATAATCATTATCCGATTCTGGTACATCATTTACATCATTCCTAGCTTTCATTTCTATGAAATTCCAAAACTCAGCATATTGTGATAATCTCTCCAACTGAATCACACTCCATTTATATATTTATGAATTATACAGGGTGGTACTTTAAGTACAAAAGCTTTCAGGGAATGATTCCTAGCATAAGCTAGTGGGAATTTCCTTTGAATATTACATTCTTCCAAATATGAGGAAAAAATACTATTTTTCTCTTGGGAGCACTGAAAATTAAATCCTTAGACGTCTGTCAGCTACATTGTAAAAATATTCATTTGAGAGTATTTTGATAACGCACCACTGGTTTCCAGTTCAAACCGCAGTATATCACGTGATTAGCCAGGTACCTATAATTGACATATTCGATTTCGTGGACTTGTCTTACAAATGAATATTTTTTCAATTTTTTTGTGATCTTTTGATGCTTTTCACGTTAGCCCGTATTCTAACTCAAAATCGTACATTCATCCCCAAAACCCGAAGAGGGCTCGAGAGATACGTAATAGTATATTACACACCGAGGTGGGAAGAGATTCATTCCTGTCGTGAGATTAGTTAGTTAACCGAGAAGCGAAGCGTCGAGGTTAGCTATGATCTCGAGACAGGAATGAAACTTCCTACCAAGGTTTGTATACTATTTTATTTGCAACCATCATGTTTCAATTAAAATAAGAAAATTTGTGTTTAACGACAAATCACCAAGAACGCGGTGATCTCAGAATAATCCAGTAGATCTATATTGTTACCGTGACTACTGGGTATACAATTGTCACCAATATAAATAAATGTCAGATAAAGTCGAATACTAAATTCGCGAATAATAAATTGAAAATCATGTCTTCCGACCATGAATTTATGGATTGTACTCCACCAGAAGTTCTGCAGGCTGCTCACGCAGCAGTTCAGGGTTCGGTGCCAGAGAAAAGTAAGCATAGGCTGCATAGGTATCTAAAAGCCTTCGAATTATATAGGAAATGGTGCGAAGAAAAAAAGGTTAAAGGTTAAACATATCGCTTCCGAAAGTGTACTCTTGGCATATTTTGGGGAACATAGCAGACAGAAGAAGCCGTCTACTTTGTGGGCAATGTACAGTATGATACGAACGATGCTAGATTGAAGTAAAAACGGATATCTCGAAACATGGGAAAATGCTAGCCTTCCTAAAACGACAAAATGTTGGCTTTAGGCCCAAGAAATCGAACGTATTTTCGAGAAAGAATATAGAGGATTTTTTAAATAAAGCTCCAAAGAATGAAAAATAAGTATTCATGTAGAATAGATGAAATGGGGGTGGGAAATGAGGGCGGGAAGTGAGGGCAGGAAGTGAGGTTGGGAAGTAGAGGTATGTAATGTGATATTTCTCAACCTTCAATGACTTTAATAATGACAGCATTACATATATGGTTGTAAATAAACATTTTAAATATTCATTGATCTATCATGGGTTTGAAACATTCCTTTTTTGGTGGATTATGGCGAAAAGGTTGATCTATCATAAAGTAGTTTGCTGAGCTCTACTAGTTCCTTAATTATCGAATGAAATATATTGTGTACCTACATGGGTGCCCACAGGCAGGTGGACAGGTTTTCAGCACAACAAACATACCGTCATAATATGATATTGACATTCTGAAAATGAATTTTGAAATGGAAAATGTAAAAAATTTCTCTTTTGCCCCCCTTTGTGATTGTGCATGAACGAATCTTGTAAATCGGAAACAAGAAAATTTAGCATGTGACTGTAACTTCTTCTCTGTTCACAAAATTCCATTTTTTCAGCACGTAAAAAAGTCCCTCTTCTCACTTTCGAAAGGAGACCCCTACTCGAAGACACACGTACCTACTTGGTAACACTTTGTTTACAGTAATATTCATCGGGTTTGTATAAGCTTCCATACCGGAGAATCTGCAGTTCATATTGATATCAAGAGAATCCAATATCAAATCAACGAGTCTATTCGAAATATTCACTAAGACCCATGACGACGTTCGTCCATACCGGGATCGTATAAGTACTCGAATAGTGTATTTAAGGTATATGAACAGAAAACAGCGTTGCCATATTTAGGGACCCAATGCGTTGGTCAACTAAACGAATTATATACAGCAAGTTGATGTCGACTGAAGCGCCCTCGCACTGGCAAAACACTGAAACTTTTCCATATATAATCACATGTAAAACCGACTTTTCAGACCCGGCTGAAAATGCACCCCTAGCATCCCCTCAGACCCCTCATAACTTTTCTATAGACGAACGTTACCAGTCCCGAAGCCGGGTCTGAAAACGTCACTTTTGGACTGAAAAGTCGGTCGAGTATACCGATTTGGGTCTGTATGTGCGGTCGAACAAATCTATATATATATATATATATATATATATATATATATATATATATATATATGACTAACGTAGAGTTCCGAGACATTTGAGACCAGCTAACCGCGAGTTCCAGGACATTTGTATAGTTCCGGGACGGTCTTGGAAATGATATATGTCTAACGTTGACTTCCAGGACCCAAATGTTAGTTCCAAGACAGTCTTGGAAGTGATATATGACTAACGTTGACTTCCAGGACCCTGATATATACCTACTTCATAGTTCTAGGACGGTTTCGGAATTGTAGTTTTCACAATATACCAATTGTTTTCCTCGTTGAAATGATCCGAATTACTTTTTCCTGTATCTCATTTATACTCATTCGAATGTCCTGCATATCAGAAATAATGAATACCTACGCTACGAAAAAACTATTTATTCATTTTGTTTTATAGATCTTTATATTGTTCAGAGGATGATGGTGTTTTTTCATCAGTATCCTTGAGGTACAAACGAAAGTTTTTAGGTTTCAAATACTTACTAATAAGTTACTAATGATTCCAAATTTTTTTTTTCATTTTCGAAATTGTGGCATCTAACTTCGCATGTAAAGGGTGTCATTTAGGTTAGGTTACAAACGAAAATTTTCATGTTACAAATAGGTACTAACTAATGATCTTTTCACTTGAGACTTTCATCATTATTCACAATAATATCAGAAGAACTGTTATAAATATTTCATAACCTTTAAATTTCCATCCCTTCTCATTATTAAAACGTCGCAAAAAACTCAGGACGGAATATACTGCAATTCAATATTCACTCCCTGGACTGCAGTTTCCAGCTGAATGCTTTACTATTAGATTTTTTTTTTCAATTCATGTATACCAGTTCTATTTGGGAAAATTTGGATTTTTGCTAAATTGCGTATAAACAATGAGTTTCGCATAGCTCATGTTTAAATTAAATGATCCGAATATTTTTCTAGGAAATTTGACTAATCTCAATCTCTGCAAGGACTTTAATATCATCAGTAAGAAAAGAATGAACTATTGCTAGCATAAAATAGTATATTATTTCATTAGGAGGAGAAGTGTCACTTTTCGTGGCGAGCTTGAGTTTATCCGCCGAACGGAGTGAGGCGGATAATTGAAAGCGAGCCACGAAAAGTCACTTCTTCTCCGAATGAAATATGCTATTTTATTTCCAAACGTTTTCAAATTCATGAAAATTGTACATTTGATGTAACTTTATCAAATAAAAATGACGTTTGAATTGGAAGTTTTTGTATTCTATGCATCTATGTTCATGGTAACCAAGTATAATCTTTTTTCGTAGCAACACTTTACCTGCCGCCGGAGGGAAAAGTAAATATAAGTAAACATAAGAAATAGAACTTTTCGATGATTCTGTCAGTCGAGAACTGACGTTGTTATCGTACGTTTGGAAATAAACAATATTTATAGGAATAAAAATGATCAATGATGACAAAAACCCTACCCTTCAGGTCAGATACAGAACAAAGTCAGATATAAAGCAAAATCTGAAAAATACGTCTTTCGGTTGTATTGATATTTCGATTGTCTCAGTATTAGGTATTATAGTTTAAAGAAAAAACATTAATTTATGAACCCAATAGTTCAATTATGTCATAAGCTCCAGCAATATTCCACCTCAGCAGAAACATAGGACAAATTCTATAAATATGTAGCATGTAGCTATTTTTATATCCATTTGTTTTTGGATGACCTCCGTATTATTTTCCTTAGACTGAAAATATGCGATAATTGTGAGTACCTATATTATGTACAGACATATAATGGTGGGTTTCACAAAGGTCTGTCAAATCTGAAATCAGTTGATCTCGAATCAAAATTTGAACATCGAATCAACACTGATCCGGTGTCACAAACAATATTCGTGCCGTCAAAAACAACGATGAACTGATTGAGGTATGAATTCGACAACGCCGCGTATTTCGAGATTTCTCATTTCTCGAGCGTAACTGAGCTCATAGCCTCACATGCGTCACCGTAAGCCAAAGACTTATAAACTAAGTAAGCTGACTGCACTGCTGACAAGTGACGAATACGGCGGGCATTAAAATTAAATGAATATTGTTGTTGTATGAAGGTGAAATTCTTCAAGTAGAGAAAATTATGGACGAAAAATGCAGTTAAGGGAAGCACAAGACTTTTCCCTGACAAAATCGTAAGTTCAAAGCGTATTCTTGTGATATGTCCATAACCTACATTATTCTTATTGTATTATTTTTCTATTTCAGAAACAGAATGAAATGTGAGGAAGAGCATTACGAAAACATGTAGAATTATAAGGAATCCTGGAACTGCATTAACAACATACTGAATTATGCACCTCGTCACAGTAGAAGAAGTAATATCTATTATGATAAACAAACATATTTCCTGTATTATGGTTTGTTTACATTCACAGCACAATGTAGGAGTAGGAATTACTGACTAAGAAATGTGCTAAATGAAATGAAGGTAGTTGCATGGAAGAATTAATTCTCAGTTCTTAATAAATTTTATAGTTTTCAGATTTTGAGATTCGAATTGAAAAAACCAACTATTTTGATGGAACTGTCATGATTTTATCAAAAGGTGTACTATATTGTCATAATACATGGACAAGTATTCAATATAGGTACATAATTCAATCCATTATTATTGATTTGCAAGAAATAATCGTAAGGGGCCAATGATACTGGATGGTATGGTTCAAGGCAGTGGCAATGATTTTCTTGGTTAATTAATGAAGCATGAAGCTTAATTTTTGTTGGATTTCAAGTATATCATTGTTTATAATTAAATTGCAATATAAAGAATGTAAATTGGATAATAAAGACATGTTTTACTACAGTATTGAATATTTACCAATTCGTTCTAAATTTTCTTCAAGTAAATTAATATTATGAGGCTTAATTTTTTTATTGAGGATTATTTTAATTCCACACATATTGAATAGAGAAATGCTAATCATAAAATACAGTTTGTTTATATTTGAATGATAATGATTCATCAGTCATTGTTTTGAATGAAGAACAACCTTGTGAAGCAAGGCCGTAGCTAGAAAAAAATTTCGGGGGGGGTCCGTCCGAGGCCGTAGCTAGAAAAAAATTTATTCGAAGAATTTTCGGTGAAATGATTATCTGGCATTTCTGAAAAAATAAATTTCGGGGGGGGTCCAGACCCCATCGGACCCCCCCCTGGCTACGGCCTTGTTGTGAAGGTCACAATACAGGTAACGTAATGTCAATTTATTTCTGGATCACATGGCTGAAATACATTTTGATAGACTATCTGATAAAAATCCAGTCATAATTGTATGCAGTAGGAACTGTATTCAATGTTTTAGTGAAAATCAATAGGTAATAGTTTCTGTAGCACCCTTCGTTGAAGATATTATGCACCGTTAATGATGTTTTTTTTCTTGTACAGATTTTTTATAAATGATCGTAACATCAAGGTTGGTGTTGGAATATTTTTTGGGTTGCAGCTATGATCTTTCATCTCTATAAATCCATAGGATTTAATCTCCCTCATTCAGCAACGGGCTCGAGCCTACGATGTTACGGTCATTTATAAAGACTCTGTATAAGCGATGAGGTACGCGTACGCCACTTTCGAACTCGTGGAATTTTTCCCATAAAATTATCTTCTGATCTCGACTTCATGTCTGGACTTCGATATAATTATTGGAAAATAAATAAACAACTGATTGCATAAAAAACATTTATAAAAAGCGTAGCTCAAGTATAGAACAAGCTTTGATAAATATGTCTTTCGTATCATAAGGAAAATATTCTAATACATCTGAATGCTTAGTGTCGAAAAAATCTTTATCTCGTAATAATACGATCAAAATGAAAATATGTACATCTATTTAATGTTGTTTTTGGGGACTCCTGTTTCCCGCTAAATGTTCAATTAATACGTAACATAAAGATTGTCGTTTCTCGATTCAGACACATGTTTTCCATTTTTGGATGGGGTAGACGAATTTCAAGAATTTATACTCATAATGAAGAGCTACCTCCATCCTTTTTTTTCAATTACATATGCTTCATTTGCAGAAGCATATGATATGATGATATCACATAATTTCATTTGAATAAGGGTTTTCTGCCTAATTCAAAATGAAAATGAAACCAATATACATCTGAACAATGTAGAAATATGTGAATCATTTTTAGGGATCTGTCAATATCTTATCTATACTAATATTATAAAGAGGAAAGATTTGTATTTTTGTTTGTTTGATACGGATAGGCTCAAAAACTACTTGACCGATTCAAAAATTCTTTCACCCTTAGGAAGCCACATTATCCCTGAGTGACATAGGCTATACTTTCCACCGGAAAAAATTAAGGATACCCACTATAACTTCAATAATTACAAAAAAATCAGCCAAAATCAGCTATTTTCACGTGCGCTGCAAAAACCGTGAGACTTACGTGGATACAATGTATGACGGAAATGTACCTCTTAAATAGTTCTACAAAAAAGTCCGCGATAGTATATATCTATCTCTCAAGATTGACTTGCTATTACCTGTTTATGGTAATCAGATGTTTTCAAAAATTATGCACTATTTCGGAGTGTGTTTTTATGAATTAGGTATTGATCCTCATCCATCATAATACGTTATTTATACCAATTATACCCAGTATTTAATTTGGAACGAAATTGTCCTTCACATCATACAATTACAACGAGTACATCAAAAGATATGGCAGGTTGAATTGTTGAAGATGAAACCGCCGCGTGAAACAAATTTCTACTCGGGCGAAGCTGGGACAGGCCTGCTTGTATTGAATATAGGTGATATGAATCATATAAGTGATATATTACGAATTATTGTGAACTAAGTAGAAAAATGGAAGTATGAACATATATACCAATGGGACTATGCTTTGATAAATATGTCTTTCGTATCATAAGGAAAATATTCTAATACATCTGAATGCTTAGTGTCGAAAAAATCTTTTTCTCGTAATAATACGATCAAAATGAAAATATGTACATCTATTTAATGTTGTTTTTGGGGACTCCTGTTTCCCGCCAAATGTTCAATCACTACGTAACATAAAGATTGTCGGGGGGGGGGGGGGCGGGATGGGCAAGGCCCCCACGGCCCCCTCCCTGTATCCGCCAATGGTATTATGTACCTACAGATACATATTTAATGATGTTTTTCGGGACTTCAGTTTCTGGTATAAGCGCGATGAGGTACGCATACCTAGCCAACGTTCCAACTCGCGGAATTTTTCGTATAACATGATTTGATCTCGACTTTCTGCCTGAAATTCGATATAATTAGTGAAAATTAATGAATAACTGATAAATAATGTCAAAAACCCTACCGTCACATTGGGCTCATATATATAAAAAACTTTAATACACATATACTCTCTGTATAAAAAGTACCCGGAAAATGTTATTTAAATGAACCGCCAAAAAGGAATCGGTAATTTTTTTTTTCTTAAAGTTGGTAGGACCTTCCTTTATTACCAAGCCAAATTTGAGCGCGATCTGTCAACTAGTGTGTTTACAACAGCTGTCAGTATCAGTCGACCTCAAAAGTGCTCTGCGAATTTTACAATGGAAAAAATAGTTGATCAAAGAGTTTGCCTCAAATTTTGTCTTGCAAACGAATTTTCTTGTGCCGATTCATTGAAAATGTTAAAAAAAGCCTTTGGTGATAATTGTATGTCAAAAACACAAGCATACGATTGGTACAAATCATTCAAAGACGGTCGTGAGGTGGTCGAAGATTTGCCCCGTTCTGGACGGCCTTCAACGTCAACAACCGACGATAACATCATCCAAATCAAGAATGTAGTGCTCGAAAATCGTCATTCAAGTGTTAGAGAGTTGGCTCGAGAGTTGAGCATTGATAAAATGACCGTTCATAACATTTTGACTAATGTTTTGTGTATGAAACGCGTCGCAGCAAAACTCGTTCCAAAAGAGCTGTCGCACCGAGCCATAATTATTAAGGAATACAAGACCAAAATCTCAATAAATACCATCGAACAACCGCCGTATTCACCTGACTTAGCTCCGTGCGACTTTTTTCTATTCCCAAGACTCAAATTGCCCCTACGTGGAACGCGTTTTGAGTCCATTGAAGCCATCAAAACAAATTCGCAACGAGAACTGAAGGCCATACCTTTGGCGGCGTATGAGCGGTGCATGGAAAAGTGGGTTCGCCGATATCATAGTTGTATTGTAAGCAATGGGGACTATTTTGAAGGAGACAAAATAAATATTGATGATTAAATTTAAATTTATGTGTTTTTTTTTACAATTCCGGGTACTTTTTATACAGAAGGTATGTCATCCATATCGTAAAAAAATATTCTAATAAGTCTGAATGCTCAATTATGTCGAGAAAAATCTTTTTCGCGTAAAACATACGATCAAAATAAAAATATATACATCTATTTAATGTAGTTTTTGGGGACTCCAGTTTCCCGCCAAATGTTAAATCACTACGTAACATAAATATCTTCCTTCTTTGTTGTTTCTCGATTCAGACACATCGACACATGTATTCCATTTTTGGATGAGGTATGAGGTGGACGAATTTCAGGAATTTGTACTCATAATGAAGGTGTTTCCACCACCCATAACTTCCGAAATAATTAATGCTGACATCGAATTCTGAGGCAGATACTTCCTCGATGCATTGTCATACTGTGACATCTGGTGGCTCAGTAGTTAGAGCACTGGATCAGTGAAACGGAGGTCGTGGCTTCGAGTCCCGCCCGAGGATGGCCCTTTTTCTAGAATTCAGCCATAAATCCATTTTCTATTATTAATTTTGGAAAGTGATTTAAAACGTGTACAATATGTCGCATGAATATTACATAAAAAAAATTCATGCTTTTTCCTGCTAGCGTAACTGTAGCGACAGTGTCTTTTTCTAATCTTAAGAACAAATAAGACTATAGAAATATCTATTCAGCAATCCGTGGTTTCAAACAGAGGCTCGAATTCTCAAAAAATAACGCATATTCACTGGCTTTGTTGACTCCAGCCTACTTATAATTCAAAAGTGAATCGAGAAGCAGGAAAATGTATTGAATTTTTTTCTCATACAATATTCATGTGACTAGTGACATATGATACATTTTTGAAATCAGCAAAAATTCTGTAGCAGGATGAGAATTTAATGCCCGCCGAATTTGTCACTTGTCACAGCAGTCAGTCTTACGATGACGCATATGAGGCTATGAGCTCAGTTACGCTCGAGAAATCTCGAAATAAGCGACGTTGTCGAATTCAAACCTCAATCAGTTGATCGTTGTTTTTGATGGCACGAATTTTGTTTGTGAAACCGGAGCAGCGTTGATTCGAAGTTCAAATTTTGATTCGAGATCAACTGATTTCAGATTTGACAGACCTTTGTGAAACCCACCGTTATATGTCTGTACATAATATAGGTACTCACAATTATCGCATATTTTCAGTCCAAGGAAAATAATACGGAGGTCATCCAAAAACAAATGGATATAAAAATAACAACTTGTATAAAAATAGCTACATATTTATTAGAATTTGTCCCATGTTTCTGCTGAGGAGGAATATTGCTGGAGTTTATGACATAATTGAACTATTGTTCATAAATAAATGTTTTTTCTTCGATATATAATACCTAATACTGAGGCAATCGAAATTTCAATACAATCGAAAGACATATTCTTCAGAGTTTGTTCTATATCTGACTTTGTTCTATATCTGACCTCAAGAGGTATAAGGGTAGGGTTTATGTCATCATCGATCATTTTTATTCCTATAAATATTTTTTTATGCTAGCAATAGTTCATTCTTTTCTTACTGATGATATTAAAGTCCTTGCAGACTTTGAGATTAGTCAAATTTCCTGGAAAAATATTCGGATCATTTAATTTAAAAATGAGCTATGCGAAAATCATTGCTTATACGCAATTTAGAGAAAATCCGAATTTTCCCAAATAGAACGTACTGGTATACATGAATTGAAAAAAAAAATCTAATAGTAAAGCATTCAGCTGGAAACTGCAGTCCTGGGAGTGAATATTGAATTGCAGTATATTCCGTCTGTAGTTTTTTGCGACGTTTTAATAATGAGAAGGGATCGAAATTTAAAGGTTATGAAATATTTATAACAGTTCTTCTGATATTGTTGTGAATAATGATGAAAGTCTCAAGTGAAAAGATCATATAGACAAAATTATAATGTTACACGAATGAAAGATTACCAGAATTAATGCAAACATCTACATTCACCTACATATTCAAATATATATCTGTCGAAAAGTTTGCAATGCCGAAATAAGAGTTTGTAATATTTAACGACCCTCTTTCGAAAATTGAATCTTGATAATATGCTTTATGCTACCAGTAAAACTTCCATTTGAAACCAATATTGAGGAAGTTTTAAGATGGCGTGGCGATATTTTCACAATATATAATTGATTACATAAAGACTTTACTATAACTCGCCACCCTATCTCATTAATCAAACCCTCCCATTTTCTTGAATTTCCCCAACTATATTATGTAAATGAATTTATTTTCAATTATGAAATCGATTCATTTTTAAATCAATGCTTATAATTTTTTTCATAAACTGATTTGTCAAAAGTAAACGTTATAATTGAATGATAAATTTCATTTTCCATTCGATATCTCGTGCAAGGTGACTATATAGAAGCTAGATACTTATTTCAATCAGAATTGATTCCAAATCAAAATGAAGATGATCTGTTGCGATAAGAATGTCTTTAATAGGTACTCTACTTTTAGTTATCGTGAGAAACTATGAATTTTTTGCATCCTAAAATGATCGGTAATATTGTCACTCCAGGAGATTCAATGAGCAGCACCTTGTCTTATTAATTAAAATGTTTTTAAAATGTTGAAATCTATGAAATAAACAAGTTGTGGGGAAATGATCGGGTCATGAAAGAAACATGACATCGAAAAAGAAAGACCTTCTAAAAACGTTCCAACATTAAACAATATTTTTGGGATAGGTCTTGGAACTAGACATTAAATGCAAAAAATGATATATAAATTAAACAACAATGAGTATATCAGATTTGAATTTACCAAATGATTCTCAAACTTATATATGGCGAAATGAACCTATTTACAATCATATGTACAAAATGTTCGCATATGTACAAAATGTCCCGGAACTCAACGTTAGTCATATATATATATATATATATATATATATATATATATATATATATATATATATATATATATATATATATATATATATATATATATATATATATATATATATATGAACCCCTGTTAAGCTGTGACCTCCGTTAAGTAGACTGGGCGACCTCACCTCCGGGTGAAGGAGTAGTCTCAATGGAAAATTTTTTGTTGATATATGGAGAGGGGAAGCCAAAGAACAAAATTACCGAGAGAGGGGAAAACATTTTTGCTGGAAAAATTTTGTTTGAACAATCGAGGCGCTGTAGCCTCCGCTTATATTTCTTGTAGTGTGAACGCTATAACCTCCGGCGGTGTTGCCAAATTTCGGAGGTGAGTAGGTGAAGTGAATATATGAAATTCAATATTCATATATTGGATGCAGGTGGCTTGGGTTTTCAAGGTTGATTCATGTCTATAAAGGAGTCGGAGATCGGGGAGTATTCTTGTTGTTGTGGATTCGAAACGATATTTATCGTTTCGTCAAAATATCTTCAATTGAAGAATTTTCAGCCGAAATGATCTTGAACGATTAGGTTGGAATCAATGGTGAAGAATATGTGGTCAAATTCGAAACTCCTTGCGACCAGTGAACCTTAAATAATTTAATTTTCAATGGAAATCACCAAGTCTTGAAATTATTGAAACCTCTAGCCATTTGCCACGATTCATCCTAACAACTTGTAAAATAGTAATCCGATTCCAAAGATGGGACTGGTATAATAGTAAAAATACAAAAATGAATAAATCGAAGGTTTCTTTTTGGGGAACTATAACCTAAATTCAGAATTTCGTGGAAATCGAATCATTTGTAACATGAATAAAAACTCACGAAATTAATAAAAAGTTGTAATATCAATATACATATTTTGAATTGTGTGAGATCGCTAAACAAATCCCATCACAATGCTGCGAAATGGAGTTCTTGGAGAAAATATGTGCAGTTTTTTCGCAAATCGATAACTAAATAGTAAGAATGAAAATAGCCACAGAAATTGAGGTGAGGGGTTTTTCGTAATTTTACAATAGTAGCAATTCCAAAAATTATTGAATCAAACAATAACGGAAGAGAATTATATCAAGACGTTATTTTACTACAATTGGAAAGAAACAAGTCTTCAAATAAAATGGGAGAGTGAATAATTAATTGGTATAAGTGCAGCTTTTGGATGGATAAAATACTCGGCATAAAGAATCATCATTTATTTGATGCATGTATATGTAATTGTTATACGGGACTTACGGAAAGACATAATAATCTTTATCTACTCCCATAGAATAATATATCCATTATTCAACTCATTTTGATCTGTAATAGTCTCCATAAACCAATAGTGTGAGGTAATAATAACTCACGCCTAAAACTCACTATAATACAAATAGGAAAAATGTAGCTCACGAATTACGAAATGAATAAGAAAGTCGAATCGTTTGGGAACTCTATTTCAGACATCAAGGTAACGTTCTCGCCATCCATTTCTAAATTTTCTTAGGTCTGAATATCCAAAAATTGCATTTGGAAAACGTGAATTTCTGACGTTTTCTACGGTATTCGATATCGATTAGATTTTCGACCACAGAAATCGCTTTTGACAACTGTTGTCAATTTTGCAAATGCTGATTGATTCGAATTTCACTGAAGAAGTCGAAGGTAAAGTATAGTGTTCAATTCGCGGAAATGGTCATAACACACTTGATGAATTACACCCCTCGCCTGAAGGCTCGGGCTGCAAAATTCATCTGCGTCTGTTATGACTTACATTATCGCTCATTGAACAATATACTATAAAATTTCATTACCAAAAAAATGTCATATTTATAAATTCCTTCAACCAATAGCTCAACATAATATATTGGGCAGGTAACTGAGGGAATGCGGAAGGGATTCTGCCCACTTAATTTTTCGAATAGTCTTCCAATCATACTTTTACTGTCATACATTTTTCCAAGCAACGATGATTCTTATTCTTGTCTTTCGTATATCGCACATAGATTTCAATTAAGTGACATTCTTTCTCAATACCATTCCCCTTTTGACAGCTTTTGAATTTCATAACTCTTCTAATAATTTCGAACTTTAAGCTCACTGATTCTTCTTTTCAACGGCTTTTTACTTTGTGTATTTTTCCAACAGCAACGGGAATAAAGATTAATTTTGTCAATTCGTTTCAGAAGTGGGAAGCCGATATTATAAATGCAAAAAAAGTAACTTGGTCAATAAGAACAACTGATAGAACACCCCTCGAAAATTAAAAAAAAATACCATTTAAGAGATGGTTTTAGTCATTCTTTTCGCTTCGGTATAAAATCAATTATAAATATCCTCATGTCTTCATCCTAGTAAATTTATTACTAAAAAGCATTTCTCTATTTCAGTATCGTAATGAGTTCATTACAGTACTAAAAACAGTGCTGTAATGAATTCATTATAGCATCGTTTTCAGTTACATTTTTCGTTTTGTGGTTGTCAGCAATGACTTCGGATCCTTTTAAATTTCAGCAAACGTCAATTTGGAAATGTCAGTTTTCGTATTTCCTAACATTCACACCAACTGCCAAGATACAATATGAAAGTCACTAGGACCTATAATTTGAATTTTTCATTGAATTCCACAAAATTTGACTAAAATAGAGAAAATATCGTTTAATACTCGTTGCAGAATGCAATTCCAAAACTCATGCGTTCGAAAACTCGCTCCTTCGTCGCTCGTTTTCGAATTTCGCATTCGTATTGGAATAGGAGCCCATTCTGCAACTAGTTTTAGAATATACTATTACTCTTGAATAAAAGGAATGATCAATTTTATCCTTCCGAACGAGAACATTCAGAAAATGAAGGAAAACTTGTGTTGGGCCAAAATCGGTTTCCAGATGAAAGATGAAGGAAATAGCAAGCAGTACAACCTACTGCTTGCTCGACGAAAAAAAAAAACAAAAAGCTCAACACTCCTTAACAAAATGCGTCGAAGAAAATATTAGTTTGTGGGATAACAAATTCGTTAAATAATTCTTCCAAACTCATTTTTATATCATTTTATATATTTATTGTTTACTCCTATTTGTTGAGAGGTTTGTTTCTATGTGATACATAATTTATGTTCGAGATTTCAATTTTTTGTTAAACCCAATCATCCAAAGTAGGTCCCATCTAAGACATGATTTCGACCATTTTCTTCGCTTCAGTATAGAATTTTATCTAAATATACTCATTCCTTCATCCCAATAAATTCATAACCTAATGTAGGCCACTGACGAGGACTCTCTACGGGACTTTCGGGCATCCAGCATCGCACGAATGCTCGAAAAGAGTCCCGTGTATGGTATATCGAGACTACCCTTCGGCGTTCGAGGTAGGAACTTGGAAGCCCATGTATTACATATCCAGAACCTCGAAAATTTCTAGCGATTATTTCATTCACACATATAATAATAATATAATAATATAATGTTTATTCAATAAATAAATAAACATGGTAAGTTACAGAGGTTTTTGAATAGACTACCTGTGCGTAACTATAAATTAACATTTTCTCTCTTTTTAAACCTGTGGAAATTTTTTTTTTACAACTAAACAAGTTTTCCCATCAACCAACATAACAGCTCTAAACATAAATCACACTCCAAGTCACAATTGCAGAACATAATAATAATAATTTCTGTTTCATCCTAATTAATAAATGTCTTTTGTCAGCAGTTCAGGTTAGTTCGCGTCACAAATCAATTGCGGAACATAATAAATTATTTTTTTTCACAAATCGTGGGTGAGATGTCAAATATCGGGTAGAGTTAGAGTATCCGCAAATCGGGGTGTAAGTTATCCATTCACACATCTATTTCTTAGTCTTGATTAATCAATGTATTCGCATATTTGCGGCCTCTTTGTATAATCCATAATTTAATTTTCTTTTTGAACTGTTTATAGTTTCTAATTTTTGCCAGATCTTCGGGAATTTTCTCATATATGCGCGGTGCGAGATAGGTGAAGTATCTTTGCCCTATTCTTTTTTTTGATCTCAATGTCTGGTAAGTTTTATCTTTATTTCTTGTAGTATATGTATGTTCTTTTCTTCTCAATATTATGTTTCCTTTGAAAATACTTATTATTATTTTGAGTGTGTAGAGTTGCCTTGTGTCTAGAATTTTTGATTTCTGATATAGTGGTTCACTCGGATATGTAATTTTTTTTCCATGAATTATTCTCACTATCCATTTTTGCATAATATTTAGTTTCCTCAGATGAACGTCGTAAACTCCACCCCATCCCAAGATGCCATAATTGATCTGGGACTGAACCAGTGCATCGAACAACATAATTAAATGTGTAGAGCTATTCAAATATTTCCTCATATATCTGAACTTACTCAGAAGACCTCTAAGTTTCTTAACTACATGTTCAATATGTTGGTCCCATTTCAGATTTACATCAATCATTATTCCAAGATACTTTATAAATTTTGCCTCTGGAATTTTCACTTCTGGACTGATTTCTAGATGTCCTATTGGTTCTAAAGAATAGGACGAAAAAGGCAGAAATTTGGTTTTATCAAGGTTCAAGGTGAGTTTGTTAACCTGAAACCAATTTTGTATGTGTGTGAAATCATTTTCCACTTTATGTTTCAGATCATACCACGTATCAGCTTTGTAGTGTATGGCAGTGTCATCTGCAAAACTAACTATGCTGCCCTCTTTTGTACATCTTGACAAACTATTAATGTACACCAAAAACAGTAGCGGACCCATGACTGTTCCCTGAGGAACACCATAAGTTACCACCCTTGAAGAACTCCCATCTCCACCCACATCTACAATCTGTTGGCGGTTCGTTAGATAGCTCCTCAGAAGATCAAGGCTCACTCCGCGGAACCCATAGTTCCATAGTTTGCTTAGAAGCCTTTTATGGCAGACAGTGTCGAAGGCTTTGGCAAGATCCACGAATATGCACAAACTTGGGATTTGTTGGTCCAAGCATTCGTATATTCTTCCAATTAAATCTCCTATAGCATCTTCCGTGGATCTACCTTGTCTAAATCCGTATTGGCTCTTCTCTAATGTGCCTTTGTGATCTAGAAAATTTGTCATTCTTTTTTTTAATATTTTTTCTATTATTTTGGACACATTAGAAATTAATGAAATCGGCCTATAATTACATATTTCGGTCTTGTCCCCATTTTTATAGAGAGGTTTTATAATGCCTACTTTTAATATATCCGGAAAAATACCATTTTCAAAGCAAAAATTGATAATACTGGATAGAGGTTCGGAGATTTCTTTCTTTATCTGTTTCAATGTCTCTGCTCGTATGCCGTCCATTCCTGGCGACTTTCCATTTTTTAAACTTTCAATAACATTTTCGACTTCCTTCGGATCTGTGGGAGTAATAAAGAAAGTTTCATTTTGAAAAGTATCCGCTTCTTTATAATTTTCAATATTTTGAATAATCTCGGCATATCGTTCTCCTACAGTGCTATAGTGCTCATTGAATGCTTCAGCAATGTCTTTTTGATTTGTTAAAGTACCATCCATTGTTTTTATTGATTGAATCTTTGTTGCAGGTTTGACATCATTACATACTCTACTAACATAATCCCATATAGCCTTTGGTTCAGATTCATTTTTTGAAATATATTTATGAAAGTAGTTTCGCTTTGCAGCATCACTCTGCTTACGTATTTGATTCCTTAACTCACAGTACTTTTTTTTCATATCAAGATTTTCCGGATTTTTTTTTAGTTCTATATACATATCATTTTTTTTAATTATCAATTTCAATAAGGCAGGAGATATCCAAGATTTTCGTCTAACATTTTTGTTTTTGATTTTTACATGAATGGTATTTTCTTTTATGTAGTTTGTGAGAATATAAATAAATGTTTCTGTTGCCTTATTCACGTCCTTTTCCGAATACACTCCCTGCCAGGTTTCACCGAGTAAGCCTTGTTTAAGTTGCTCATAATTTATGTAGGTCTTTTCTTTGTTCGTACTGTCTAATTGTTTGGTTTCCACAGCTTTGCTGCAAGATAGCATAGTCGGGTTGTGGTCAGTTATTAAATAGTCTAGAATATAGCCACCAATGCAGCCTGGAGTACTGTTCGTATTCCAACCCTTAGCAAATATATGATCAAGACAGGTGCGACTTGCTGGTCTAGTACATTTGTTTATGAAAGATATGAATCCAAAGGTGTTCATTATATTTTTGTATTCCTCAGCTAAATCCTCATTGTTTAAAATGTTTATATTAATGTCACCTACAATTACGTGTTTTTGACATGAATTAGTTTCTAGGTAGTTGTACAAGCTTTGATTGAATAGTCTTGCACACTGATGTGGAGATCTATATATGGCTGTCACCCTCATATCTTTATTGCGGCCTCCTTTTATTGACATATCTATAGCTTTTGTTTCCCCAATTTCAACAATTTTGTAATCGAAGCTAAGATTTTCTTTAATGTAGACAACCACTCCGTCGTTCTTATTGTAACTACCTTCATTATAAATACATTTAAATCCTTTTAGTTGAAATAGACTACAATTTTCAATTTGAAATGTTTCAGTGAGTACAATGATTCCATAATCTAAAGACAAATATTCCAAAAATATTGTCAACTCAGCAAAATTGAAATTTATGCTACGTATATTAACATGGAGTATGTTGAAGTTATTATTCAATTTATAGTTTTTCAGGTTATTAATATTTACTACGATAGTATCATATGCTATACATTCATAATCCCTTATATACCTGTTCATTGTTAAAGATACCAAAGCTACAATTACATGTAAGGATATTTAAGTCTTGTTAGAATTTATTTGTTCAAATTAGTTTTTTATTATTTTTGGTTAAATTTTAGTTAATTTTGTTTTTGTTTTGTTTTTTTTTGTTTTTTTTTAGCACTTATTGAAATAATACCTTCTTGCTTCTTTATCCTACTGTTGGGCAGATCCATTTCTTGGTCTCAACCTTGTTTGTTTTTTTGGAGATTTTTTCTTGAGTAATTTAGTTGGTATAGTAGATTTTGGCGTACCTTTTCCAGATTGGTTCTGTTTCTTCTCTATTTTCGTCTGTGTCGTACCTGCATCTTCCAAAGTTTCTGTATCCTCCCAAATCACCCCCTCCGAATTCTCATCCTCTTCACTTTCGAATACCACGTTTTCTTGTTCGTTTCTTGCTGGAGTTGGTGGTGCACTGTTTGCTTTGTTTTCTGGTTGAATGTTTTCTAGCTCTTCTGCCGTGTAAGATGTATTTCCCACTACAAGGCGGTTCCCTCGTATGAATGAATTTTGAGAACCGTTCGCCTTAGCTTTCAATAAGTTAGTTTTCAAAATTTTGTATTCCTTACGTTGCTTCTCTGTCAAGTCATGCGATATGCTCAGATATGACCCTTTTAATTTTCTGGCATTCGATAAGATTTCTCTTTTCTTCAAATAGGATATTAATTCCACTTTAATGGGGGCGTTTTCTTTCTTCCCTAATTTATAGCAGTCGTTGATGTCGTTGGCTTCAACTTCTATTTGCATCAAGCGTTTTATTTCTTCACAGATGAATTGTGGTGTAGTTTCCTCAGCTTTTTTATTTATGCCGAACAAAATTAAGTTATTTTTCTTGTTTATTCGGTGTACATTTTCTATTTCATTTTTCAATATTTCATTTTCTGCTTCTAGTTCTTCTACTTTCTTCTTTAGGATTTGGAATTCCAGAAGTATTCTTGATTCGCTTGCTGCAATTGAATTCTTGATTTCTTTTTTCGAATTAATCAACTCGTCATACAGCTGTTCCGTTGTGACCTGAGAATTTTCATCGATCATCTTCGAAAGTTTTCCGAGCGTGTATGTCGTCCTTTATGGTTGTCGGATCGCTGTGTTTACATGCACCAGCTTCTTTTGTTGATACTGACCGTATGGTATTTTCAATAACAGACTCGTCTGAATTGAATTAACTTTTCTCGTTGAATTTTTGTGAGAAATTTCACTTTTGAAAACAAATAAGGTGTACTCTATGTTTATTAAAAACACTGTTTGAATTTGAACTTTGACAATTTTATATTCACTGCAGAATCTGAATTATTCGCAGAGCGCGATGTTGACCGATCGGACCGATCGGGATATATCAATACAATACATGGCTCCGCCAATGAAAAGTCACAAATTCAGTCACGCGATATGCAATATTATCGACTATTTAGGTAAACAAAGAAATATCAGCGACTATTTTAAAGTGTCAAAATTTGGCATAACATTCATTCAGAATTGAAAATGTACGGAGGGTCCCGAGTTCAAAACTTGGTTGGGATAGAAATTTTTTTGCAAACTAATTATAAATAAGACCGCGGATTCGAGCGTTCGGAGCGTGTTCATGAAATAATCTTTCTGAATATCACTCGACTTTGACAAAAAGCGACTATTATTTTCTTTAATTCATCTCGAGCAACTTGTATTTCGACAATTCAATTCGACCAGATGAACATTAATAATCAAAGAATAACTCCCTCGAGCTAAAGCTCTCGGGAGTTATTCAGATTATTAATGTTCATATGGTCTTATCAAATTGTCGAAATACAAAACGCTCTCGATAGAATTAGGTCGAAAATAATAGTCGGCTATTTGTCATAGTCTTGGGATATTACCTCCGATTATCGAAAGAATTTCAAGATATTAAGGTCGGAATCACGGACAGTATCACTGTCAATTTTTTTACGGCCTCAGTCATTTTTTTATAATTACATTCTCGGACTGAAAAATGCGAATCTACCTACTAGGTGGATAGACGAGCACTCATAAGCTACATACACCAAAAGCTATTTGATTTGTATTTCAAATTTTGAATTCAGTTGCTTGCTGACAGGTATAGGCTCGTTTACTTGTTTACGCTGTTTGGCTGCATACTTTTTTTTGTAAGATAAGGCTCTTGATGAGAACATTGATTTTAAATTTTTGGGGCCGATCATTCGTAGACATTCAACTTTCGAGAGAAAGTAACAAACACTAGAAATTTTCTTGCTCGCTGTGGAGTCTTGATGGTGAGACTCTCTCTCGAACTAAATCTGCTCGACTGTTTTGGAGTTACATCCATTATCATTCACTTAATAACTCTAAAATACGATCGAATTTAAATTCACCAAAAAGTATATTCCGAAAAGGAAATGATGCGAAATTCTGTGAGGATCGTATTATAAGAAAGCTTCATTTTCACATCTAACCTATTCGTCAAGTTCGGCTGAAATTCTGCATGAACTTTTGAGTCGACATATTTCATCCAAGATACCATATTTCAGTTGGATCGAATCTGAAATCTTGAATATATGGTGACATTAACATTTCGGATCTGCTGAATCATCGGGTGGAATTTGAGGAAGCATAATTTTGATGCTCGCAAATAAAGCCGCTTCGTGAATATCGAATCTTCAAGTACTTTCTTTCGGAAATTATTGTGCTCTCGAGAGGCAAACTTTCATATATCTTGAAAAATATGTTACTAAAAAAACCTAATGCTTATGTTATAATCAACATACGAATAGAATTATTTATTATTAAGTGTTCATTATTGAAAGTCTCCAACTTTGTTCAAGGAACCTGTTTATAAACGGTGATTCCACCTTCCACCTTTCTCTTGAATCTGTTTCTGTGAAGAAATGTTCGCAGTTTATCTTAAAAGGAAACTTTTTAAATGCAATCAGTCACAAAGTTTTTTCCTTATTTTTCAAAATTCGACGAAACGGAGAAATTATAATTTGACGACGAAGCTCCAGTTCGTATATCGTCTAAATATTGGTGCAATGTATAAGGAAAAGAATTTATAATTATTTTTTGGGATGATTTCATTAGGCCCTAAGAACTAAAAAACTCAATTCGTGTAGGTGAAAAAAAATAAACGTCATTAGAAAACCGGCTCGTAATTCAGTTCCGGGGAAAATTTACTGTTTTCAGTCGTACTAGTGTATTTCAATGAAATCTGGTATATGCAATTTTTTTATTCTTAGACAAACTCTGATAATCTTGCAAAATAAAAGAAGAAATAACCTAATGAAGCTTTCAATAACGACAATAACAAATGTTTCGTTTAAACATTTTTAGTTATCTCATAGTCGGGTCAGAAATATCGACCTCCGAACTTTTCACAAACGATTCATTTTACATCCACCAGACGATTTTATGGTTCTAAAGAATGCCAGATGTTGTTTTGATACACTTTTTTATGCATGCCCCAGTGCACCTGCTCCATACGAGTATGGTTTACAGTGTTGCCATTTACGGAGGTGACAACGAACTGAATGTCTCTTCGACTTATTTCTCCATATATAGGACGGCGCACTAGCGCTGGTGGTATATAGCTGAACTAAAAGATTGTACAGTACAGAAATATGGTGCGTTCTGACCTCAAAACGATTTTTTGATATGTTGATCCCTGAAGTCTCCTGAGTCTAACAAGCTAAGAAACAAGGCAAAACGTTGTGACCTCCGATTTCGGAGGTGAGAGCGTTATATATGAGGTGACAACGCTTGTTGAGTTTATATTTTGGAGGTGACAATGACCATTTATAACTATATATATATATATATATATATATAGAAGAATAATCAGAATCGTAGTACAATTAACTATATGGGATAAGGGTATTATCGACTCATTAAAGCAAACTCGTGTTACTCTTTTTTCTCAGCCAAGCTTTCGCAATCAGTTTATTGCTTCATCAGGGCTTCTACAATATAAAAAATGTCACAAAAGCAACTTAGAATGGCATAAAACAATCTTCTTACCAAAGTTGAGATTGAAGTGAAACCATGAACAGCTACTACAGAACATTAAAACATCAATAAAAATTGGAATTGAATTTACAATAATTTAAAATTTGAAATGTTCTAGTGTATCAAATTCAGACATTTTTATAAACAAATTAGACGTATGTCACTATTAATCAAAAATCAATATCACTGGAAATGGTCTCGGTAATTTCTTTTCCACTCTATCTACCTATTATCCGTATTGTTATTCTTGATTTTCGTTAAGAGGTATGAATATATGTTACTTAATTTTTGTACATCCGTTCTCTTATTAATTGAAGCTTCAAATTTATGAATTTGGATCATTTCCTGTATGATTCTTTTATGGTAATTTCCTTCTTTCTTTAAAATTTCAGTGTTTTCAAAATCTATTCGATGATCATTGTAGAAGCCCTGATGAAGCAATAAACTGATTGCGAAAGCTTGGCTGAGAAAAAAGAGTAACACGAGTTTGCTTTAATGAGTCGATAATACCCTTATCCCATATAGTTTTATATATATATATATAATTATGTAATACTACCCCTTACTAATTAGATTGATTTATATTCCATTTGCTATTCAGCCTGTATATTACCATATTGTAAAAACAGCATAGTAAGCTTTTCCATTGTTCTTTGTTTAGACTTGCAGGTGGTTATTATTTGCGTATATTCCATGGCACGTGTAATCGGCCATTACCGCCTACTCAATTGATAATATTATAAATATCAGAGATGTCCCTTCAGGCATCGGAATTGACTTTGAACGATTATCTCATTAGTTGTAAATCTATTTCATGTATAGTAGATTGGTAGTTCCGAAATAAAATTGTTTTTAAAAACATAGTTTCTTCTCCGAAAAACATAATTGGCGACGAGGTCTGGGATTTTGTACCGGTCTTTTTGTGCGAAGAAAAGTGATTCGATTCCGTTCGTGAAAACGTGAAATTCGTCCACGGAAAATCTTCCAAAGACTGTCAGTTTCAACTGTTAAGGTGCAAGACGAATCAGGAGAAGAACCAGGAGTCCGATTGGTTGGGTAGCGTCTCCAACGACTCAAGGAACCAACGTGGTGAGAATAATCCTTCACTATCTTTCCCCCAGTTTCCTAACCTGGCCCAAAGTTAGTCAACCCTTTTCCCCACAGTTTTGAGCGTAAAACTTGTGTTAAGTTTTCTCTAGGTTTACTTTCAAAAAACCGATTATTAAAGTTTTCTCTAGGTTTACTTTTACAAAACCGACTACCAAAGTTTTTCCTAGGTTTCTTATAAGCAAAAAACCGAAAACGCGAATTTATTAATCATTATAATCGTAACAATTAATTTAATTGAATAAATCAAGATTACGTCAATCAAACAATTTTCAGGACGTAAAGTTAAGAAACATATCAAAATGGCAACCGAAAGAATCGATTTAACCCTTGCTGAAAAATTTGGTATTTTACTACCCAGATTTTCAGGTGTCGAAAATGAGTTGCATTCGTTTATAAAAAGTGCACAAGAATATTTAACTATGTTTATCAATGAACCCGAAACAGTTAAAAGGTACTGTTATGCAGTTGTAAAATCAAAATTAATAGATAGAGCTTTGGCAGAAGTTTCAACTTCAGATATTCCTGATAATTGGGAACTTCTCAAACAATTTCTCTATGCTAAATTTGGTGATTCAATTAATTTGGATGTACTCATCCATCAATTACAATTTTTAAGTAAAAAACCGAATGAAGATATTACGAATTTCATTGAAAGAATAATTGCTTTAAAAATACGTATAAATTATCGAATTGATTCAGACCCTATGTCTGATCCTGAGAAAAGAATCTATAAATCAAATATATTGAAAATTTGTAAAACTGTTTTAATTTCTAATTCTCCAATGGAATTAAGAACTTATTTAATTACCAATAATGAATTCTCATTTGACGATACAGTAAACGCTGTTAGAGATTATATTTGTAATATGGCCCAATATGAATTACTTGATAAAAGTAGAAAAAATAAAAATCCAGATTTTCAGAAACAATATTTTCCTAATAATCATAGAAATAATTATTCGAATTTCAATCGACAAAATACTCGAAATAATTATCAATCAACTAATTTCAGAAATGATTACAGTAATAATAGATTTCCTTCACAACCTGTTCAGTTCCAACAGAGACCTGTGAAAACATTTTATCCAACAAGTCGACAAGTTTTTGGTCAAAATGATCCTAGCACATCGCAACAAAGAAATGTAAACGTATTCAAGCCTAATCCAAATCAAAGAATAAATACACCGCCGGAAAGAATGTCGATTCAAACACGAAATTATCCTCAAAAAAGGTCAAACTATTCAACTCAATATCAAATGAATCCTCAAAGAAAGTTTTTCAATAATACAAATCCTAATTTTACATTTGAAGAATTAACTCATATTGAATCCGATGGAAACTTTTCAAATAATCCAAGTAGAAGTTATCATGAAAATTTTCACGAATTTAAGAAATCATTTTTAATCGGTAATCAGACAAATTTTCGAATTTCGGAAAAAGTTTTCACTTCGAACGAATTTATTTCACAGACATTAAACTTCATATCAATATTTTCACGAATTGCCTCCAGAAGATGCATTGACTTAAATAATACTCTCGATTATAAAAATCAACTTCCATTTATCGAATTTTCGAATCCCCCTTGTAAACTTTTAATTGATAGCAGATGTTCAGTTTGTCTCATTGATCCTAAATTTGCGTATAATAATTTTCCTAGAAATATTTTTAATGAAAATACTACATTAACTGCATGTATGAAGCAGGAAACCTCTAATGAAAAAGTACTTTTACCAGTATTTTCAGAATTCCGAATTAATGATTTTCATCCATTTATTTTATACAAATTTCATAAAAATTATGATGGATTAATTGGTGCAGATTTTTTAAATAAATACGGACTTAACTTAGATTTCAAGAATCAGATGTTAATGAATGATTATTGCCAAATTCCTTTTGAATATCAACAAGTTTGTCAAAAACCAACTAACATTCCTGTTGACTTAAGTCATTTAGAGCCAAAAATTAGTAATCAATTAATGAAAATTTTCCAAACAAACGAAGATGTACTTCAATTACCAGGACAACCACTAAATTTCTCAAACAGAATTAAACATAGAATTCGGACAATTGATGAAGTCCCTGTTCATTGTAAAATTTATAGATACCCCGAAATTCATAGGGAAGAAGTTAAAACCCAAATTAAAGAAATGTTGGACAAGAAAATTATTAGACCAAGTATTTCCCCGTGGTCTTTTCCAGTAGTTTTTGTTCCTAAAAAGCAAGATTTGTCCGGAAAAACAAAATGGCGAATCGCGATTGATTATCGGAAATTAAATGACAAAACTATCGATGATAAATATCCTTTACCTCAAATTGAATCCATTTTAGATAAACTCGGAAATAAGAAATATTTCACAACCCTTGATTTAGCTTCAGGTTTTCATCAAATTGAATTAGATCAAGAATCAATAGAAAAAACAGCTTTCACTGTTGAAAATGGTCATTACGAATTTTTGCGTATGCCTTTTGGACTTAAAAATGCCCCAGCTACTTTTCAAAGATTGATGAACGATGTTTTGAAAGATTTCATAGGAAAGTTTTGTTATATTTATATGGACGACATAATAATTTTTTCAGATACTATCGAACAGCACTTAGCTGATATTCATAATGTTTTAGAAGTACTTGAAAAGGAAAAATTAAAAATTCAATTAGATAAATGTCATTTTTTCAAGACTGAAATTGAATTCTTAGGACATATTATTACCCCCGAAGGAATTAAACCTAATCCGAATAAATTAAAAGCAGTTTCTCTTTTCCCAATTCCAAAAACTCAAAAAGAAATGAAATCATTTCTTGGTTTAGTGGGATATTATCGAAAATTTATTCCCAATTTTGCGAAAATAACGAAACCTTTGACACTATGTTTAAAGAAAAATGCTAAAATCAATATCGAGGATCCGAAATATGTAGAAGCTTTCGAAATATGTAAACGGAATTTATTAAATCATCCTGTATTGAGATATCCGGATTTCAATAAACCTTTTGTATTAACCACTGACGCATCAGGATTTGCGGTAGGTTCAGTGCTTTCACAAGGAGATCCACCAAACGACCTTCCAATTGCTTTCGCTAGTAGAACGCTGAATGAAGCAGAATCTCGTTATAGTACGATTGAAAAGGAACTTTTAGCTATCGTGTGGTCATGTAAACATTTCAGGCCCTATTTATACGGAAGAAAATTCACAATTTATACAGATCATAAACCTTTAACTTGGTTATTTTCTCTTAAAGAACCTAATTCACGCCTTATGCGATGGCGAATAAAATTAGAAGAATTCAATTATGAAATTAAATATAGAAAAGGCTCGATGAATAATGCAGATGCCTTAAGCAGAATTATTTTAGAACCAACTAATGAATTAACGTATGAAAATTTCTTGAAACTTGATAACTCTAGAAATTTTGAAAATTGTACAAATATAAAAGAGAAAGTAGGTAATTTATTTGAAGCATCTCAAAATTATGCTCTAGCACATTGTGTATCAGAAGATTTCCATATGAATAAAGGCATTGCCTTGGAATTTAAAAATAAATTTGGTCAAATAGATGTACTTAAATCTCAAAATAAATCATTAGGAGAAGTTGCAATGATCCAAAAGAATAATCAAAATATTTATTACTTAATTTCAAAGAAATTTTATTATCAGAAACCTGAATATGAGACGGTTTTCAATTCATTGATTAATCTTAAAAAATTATGTGAATTCAATAATGAAAAATATTTAGCTTTACCACGAATTGCATGTGGCTTAGACCGATTAGAATGGTCTACAATATTAAAAATGATTAAATACATTTTTGCAGATTCCGATACTAAGATAGTTGTTTATTACCTATCAAATCAAATGAATACTAGTGATAATCTTATAGAATTAAAAGGTATTGAAGAAGCGAATTATGAAAATATTGAAGATTTTAATTATGATGTTTTTGAAGTAAACGGAATTGAAGATGATTTGATTTCAATGGTAAATCAAGTAACTGACGAAGAATTAGATGAATGCTTAGAACTTTTGAATACGGGTAATCAATATGAAACATCTGAAGATGATGTGATTGAAGAATTAATTGCTTTAGAAACAGAAGATTTCACTGTTCAGAGTAATTTTAAAAATCCTATAACACGCAAACTAGATCCAGTTTATAAAAGGATAGATGCTCGTGAAATTGATAAAAATCGTATTCAAGATAATAAAAATAAACATGTGTATCATAAGAAAATTTTGAAGCAAAGAAAGCATTAGTTTCAATTTTGTTACAGATTCGAGAAAATGGATCTTCAATTATTCCTTATAATATTATTCAAGATAATCATCTTTACGAAATCATTAGAAATTATACCATTAGAAAATAGCTTATTGCCCATTTCATTAGGCAAAGCCTATGTAACGAATAGAAATCTACAACTTGTGTATCACGTAGATTTGAATGTTATCAAAGAAATAATCTTTAAGTATCAAAAAGAAATAGATAACCTAAGTGATCAAAATTTGGGTTTTGCACAAACGGCAAATTATAAATACTTGCAACATTCGAATAGAATGAATATTTATGCACTTGAGGAACTTTTAAATGAAAATATTAAAATTAAAAGAGGATTAATTAACTTAGGAGGAAAAATTTCAAAGATATTATTTGGAACCTTAGATTCTGACGATGAAGAATTGTACAGAAATTATTTCAATAGCATTGAGAAAAATGAGAAGACACTCATGAGGAATCAGAAACAGATTGCCACTATTGTAAATGACCTAAAGAATAAGTATATTGAGAAATTTAAAAATATGACAGAAATCCTTAAATTACTGCAAATTGTTCCAGAACTAAGAGAAATACAACAAATGCATCTCATGACATTTGAAATCAAGGATATTAAAACCATTTTAGATGAAATTCAAACAGCTGTAAGCTTCGCGAGATTACATCTTTTACATGAATCTATTTTACCCTTTTCCAAATTCTCGGAATTAACTAAAAATGTCAGTATAATACCTTTACATCATTTGAAAGATTACTATCAATTATGTCATACGAAAGTTATTTTCAAGAACAAAGTTTTACTATTTTTAATATCAATTCCTATTGTTTATAAAGAAAGTTACGATTTATACAAATTCTATTATCTACCTCAAAACAATCTTTCCCTTCCTTTTACCGATCCTTATTTACTCTCACAAGAAGAAGTTTTGAAATGGTCTACGAAAGAGTGCCATCCAGTCGAAGAAGACTACCTATGCGACCAAGATTCCCTAGTTAAATCACCGACATGTATGCAGAATGTTCTGAAAAATCACTCAGAAAACTGTCCCAGAACGAGAATGGTTCTTCCTCCAGACCTGAAACAACTAGAAGATGGAAATATCCTCTCCGTCAACAACGAGAAAATTATGGAAAAATGCCCACATCAAACAAGGTATTATTTCGTTCGCCCAATTGCTATTCTAAAATCGAAATGTTCCCTCAGCAACACCGAAAAAGAAATCGTTCCAACTACCACGTTAGATGAAGAAAAATTCATCATCCTGCCCAAGATGACGTTGCTGCCCAAGATGACGTTGCAACCCAAGAGTCCACTAGATGAAGAAAACTTCAAGAAAGAAGACCTGGATATCCCAGATGTCAAATTGGAAGATTTGGACCAATGGAACTTCCAACCCTCAAGATTTAATGTAATAATATTTTTATTGATACTTATTGCTATCATTTATTTTATTTTCAGATATTTTAGAAATAATAATTTTTTCAATAAAGCTACACCTCATGAAGGTGATACCTTTAACCAAGGTGGGGAGGAATTATGTAATACTACCCCTTACTAATTAGATTGATTTATATTCCATTTGCTATTCAGCCTGTATATTACCATATTGTAAAAACAGCATAGTAAGCTTTTCCATTGTTCTTTGTTTAGACTTGCAGGTGGTTATTATTTGCGTATATTCCATGGCACGTGTAATCGGCCATTACCGCCTACTCAATTGATAATATTATAAATATCAGAGATGTCCCTTCAGGCATCGGAATTGACTTTGAACGATTATCTCATTAGTTGTAAATCTATTTCATGTATAGTAGATTGGTAGTTCCGAAATAAAATTGTTTTTAAAAACATAGTTTCTTCTCCGAAAAACATAATTATATATATATTTATATATATATATATATATATATATATATATATATATTTGTCTGGCAGACGTATCCAGTCCCGGTACGTTCTTGAGGCGACCTAAGACCCACATGATCCGTATGTTTTTTACGAGTATATATGCAAAAAATGGGCTCTTTTAAAATATAACTCCCTAGGCTCATTGAGAGGGGAAAAATTTTGTTTCATTCAAAAAAGTTGTATATTTGATAGTCCTGTTCAGACCCGATACATTGCGCCAACTTTTCAATCCCACATATACTGCACCGGCAAATACGATCAACGTTTTCGATCCCAGCACTGTTGCCAGATTGTTGGGATCAGTCGCTACGTTTTCAATGTATAAAAGGGATTGAAAGAGTAGGTCTTATGGCAAGAATTTGTATATGTGTTAGTGAGTCGACGGGAAGGCTAAATATCTTCACGAAGTGAACAATTTTGCTGTTTGTGAAGATAAAATTCCTCATTCTCATTTGTTGAATCAATTTTTTATAGTCACTGACTTGGATTTTCCGAAATATTAGTTTTAGGATTGTCACATTATTTTTCGAGTTACTCTCAACAAGCCCTTCCATTTGATGCCCATATTGTATAAGTGAATAACTATAACTATTTCGAAATCTTGGATGGTCCGCCATTTTGGATTAAGAATAACATCGCATTATGTTTCAAGTTACTTTCATCAAGCCATATTTGACTTGATATTATATATTATAGGGCACAGGCATTTTGAATGAGCAATAATCCATTTTGCCTCATTAGATTATTATGCTGTTGGAAATGATTACGAATAGATCGTATAATTCGTACGAATGAAATTTTGATGCTTATCATTATCTACAAATTACTTTTTTTGATACTGTGGGAATAATTATCTCATTTTTCGACATTTCCACTCATTGAAACTTTAAGAATCTGATCTAACAAAAACTATTGTTTTCAAATTCTCTTAGAAAAACCGCATATTAAAGAAAATTAAACCTAAAACAAAAAATCTGACACATTTCATTGTTGTTTTCATGAATGAAATATTTGATTTTTCCTTTTTCCCTTTTAATATTTCTTCGCGGTTCGGCTGAGAGTTTGAATTATTTGAACGCATATATTATAACGTGATGTGAAAAAGGCTGAATGCTGGTGTAGCTTGACACTGTAAAAAAAATTAGAATCAATTCTGGATGCCGTCATATATAACGAATTACATGAAGGGTGTCAGGATTAAACATTGTTCATATATTTCAGGAGGTGATTCTAAATATCGAAACTAGAAGATATTTCCATATCTACTCAGGTTCTTAATGCATTCCACGGGTGACCTCTAAAGTACTGTTAGTTGGTTAGTTCTGAACCAAAATTTATCGAATTTAAATGAAATTGATAGCATGGAGTTTTCTGGATGAACTTGATCGTTTGATTGTAAAAGAACTGATTGATTCTCATTAGCAGATGAGATAATAGGGGGTGTCTCAAAAAATCAATTTCAATTTTTGAGTTGATGATCTAATTGAAATTTCAATCGAAGAAATGGCCTCCTAAAATATTTTCAAATTGAAAGCGTTACGTAACCCCTATCTCGAAATAAAAGTATTTTAGTGTGATGAAATGCATTCTAAGTCATTTTTTTTTCTATAGGATGGGGCTCCGTAGCGCCGTACCTCTTTTGCTCCGAAATGGTTGAGGAGACCATGTCTTCGACTAACATAATCGGTTATCAGACATGGGTGGATACAGGTCTTCTTCATGGGGGGGTAATATGATTGAAAACGATTAAATCAGGTAGTTCAGGTACACAACTTCCTAAAATAAACTATGAAAACTGAATTTCATTTAATTCCGACAAATGATGACATAGTTATCGCAAATTAGTTGGACTTCGGAGGTCCTGCTGAAGAGCCTCTAGCACTGGTGTTTTAGGGCCTAAGTGGATATAATCTAACTTTGAACTGCACCCTCCAGAATCACCCCCTGAAATATATGAACGTTGAACCCGGACACCCTGTATTCCTTTACAACGCCTTTATTATGGTTATGGAGTAAAAGGGCTTGAGTAATGCATAGTTCACCTAGAAGAATTCCACAACCACGATGGCCATCAGTACGGAATGGTAGATTTAATTGATGTTTTAATCTTATGAATGAAATATAAAAGAAGGAATGCTTTCAAAAATGAGGCAATAAATGTTCAAAACACAATAAACAATATTAAGTAACGGAAAGAACTGAGAACTTGTACTTTTTTCAGAATGTCAATAACATCAATCTCAGTGATGTGTTAGGAGCTTAATATATTAGGTAGGACCTAGACAAAATTCATAACACTACTCTTCTTCATTCATCACATTGAAAAACACAATTGTATGTATAACTTCTGAAATTCTTATGAAAATTCAATTTCACTTTTGATTCTCATCGGTGAAATCAAGAATCAGATTTAGAAGAATCACTGGTTTACTAAAAACAAGAGTCTTGTTATATAGTGTATAATCATTATCCGATTCTGGTACATCATTTACATCATTCCTAGCTTTCATTTCTACGAAATTCCAAAACTCAGCATATTGTGATAATCTCTTCAACTGAATCACTCTCCATTTATATATTTATGAATTATACAGGGTGGTACTTTAAGTACAAAAGCTTTCAGGGAATGATTCCTAGCATAAGCTAGTGCGAATTTCCTTTGAATATTACATTCTTCCAAATATGAGGAAAAAATACTATTTTTCTCTTGGGAGCGCTGAAAATTAAATCCTTAGACGTCTGTCAGCTACATTGTAAAAATATTCATTTGAGAGTATTTTGATAACGCACCACTGGTTTTCAGTTGAAACCGCAGTATATCACGTGATTAGCCAGGTATATAATTGACGTATTCGATTTTGTGGACATGTCTTACAAATGAATATTTTTTCAATTTTTTTGTGATCTTTTGATGCTTTCCACGTTAGCCCGTATTCTTACTCAAAATCGTACATTCATCCCCAAAACCCGAAGAGGGCTCGAGAGATACGTAAACATTTTAAATATTCATTGATCTATCATGGGTTTGAAACATTCCTCTTTTGGTGGATTATGGCGAAAAGGTTGATCTATCATAAAGTAGTTTGCTGAGCTCTTCTAGTTCCTTAATAATCAAATGAAATATATTGTGTACCTACATGGGTGCCCACAGGCAGGTGGACACGCCTCCGTCTTGAGATTTTGATCCCTTTGTCATTTTTCAGCACAACAAACATACCGTCATAATATGATATTGACATTCTGAAAATGAATTTTGAAATGGAAAATGTAAAAAATTTCTCTTTTGCCCCCCTTTGTAATTGTGCATGAACGAATCTTGTAAATCGGAAACAAGAAAATTTAGTATGTGACTGTAACTTCTTCTCTGTTCACAAAATGCCATTTTTTCAGCACGCAAAAAAGTCTCTCTTCTCACTTTCGAAAGGAGACCCCTACTCGAAGACACACGTACCTATACTTGGTAACACTTTGTTTACAGTAATATTCATCGGGTTTGTATAAGCTTCCATACCGGAGAATCTGCAGTTCATATTGATATCAAGAGAATCCAATATCAAATCTATGAGTCTATTCGAAATATTCACTAAGACCCATGACGACGTTCGTCCATACCGGGATCGTATAAGTACTCGAATAGTGTATTTGAGGTGTATGAACCGAAAACAGCGTTGCCATATTTAGGGACCCAATGCGTTGGTCAACTATACGAATTATATACAGCAAGTTGATGTCGACTGAAGCGCCCTCGCACTGGCCAAACACTGAAACTTTTCCATATATAATCACATGTATAACCGATTTTTCAGACCCGGCTGAAAATGCACCCCTAGCATCCCCTCAGCCCCCTCATAACTTTTCTATAGTCGAACGTTACCAGTCCCGAAGCCGGGTCTGAAAACGTCACTTTTGGACTGAAAAGTCGGTCGAGTATACCGATTTGGGTCTGTATGTGCGGTCGAACAAATCTATATATATATATATATATATATATATATATATATATATATATTGGATGGCGTCAAAATCACGCTAAAGATGTGAGCTATCTCAATAGTTCCATTAAGGAAAAATCAGTTTTGAAAGATGAGTTGCATGACAAAATAGTTGTTTTGAGAAAATATATTACTGTAATAGGGAGATTAAATAAAAATCAACAAATGGCGCCATGTGAAGGAAAATGTCAAATCCTCACAAACAGGCCATGAACATATAATAGACAGCGTGAATCCATCTTCATCTTCCAGGAAACCTGAATTGCCGGCCTCAAAGAATGAGGACATCGAATATCCAACGAAGAAAACTGCGGTGAAGACGGAAAACTACCCCAATCAAAAAGTCGCTAATATAGTTGGTAGAGTTGAAAATAGTATGAGATCAAGCTAATAAGAGAAAGGGGAAAAATAGACCCAAAAAAAGTCGGTGTAGCTGGTACATGCGCTGACTCGTCGGGCTTTTCTGGAGTACCGAAACGAGTATGGTTAAATGTGAGACGTGGCGGCGGAGATGTTGAAGAGAATCATATTGAGAATCATCTCAAACAAAAATTTCCAGGGAGACATTTTGTCATATGTAATACCGCTCGAGATGGAATTTTGCCAGTAAAATTTCTCGATTGTAATATGAAAGTTTGTTGCTCGGAAATGTTGCGAATGACATTTGTATCAAAATCACGAGCCGTCAAGCGAGTGATTAAGGAAAAAATGTCATGAGCGAAATTTCCGAAAAGCAACAAACTTGAATATTACAAGAAAGAAATTTTACCTGCTTAAATTTCATCTCTAGTGGAATTCGGCATGACTATTCCCCGAGAAAATAGGGTAATATGTTCACATTTGACGCGTATTGCGCGATTTGGCAAATTAGAATTCATCATAGAGTAACCAAACCACTAAAAGTTGTTTGTTTTCCCTATGATATTCATTTCAGAAGCTATCTATGAATTGCAGAAACGTCAAAAATTTTGTCGCTGAAAAACCAACATGTTGGTTTTGCCGACTTGAAATTTTTTTCGGGATGAAACGATCGTTGCTACGGAAACTTCCTTACTAAAAATGAAAAGAGTGGAATAGTCATAGAGAAGCTCCAAAAGCGTGCTACATCTAAAACGGAGTCGTTCAAGATTGGTGCGGATTTGTCATTGTTAGACGATATTTATAAACCAATAGAGAAAAGTGCTGATAACTTCGTACTGATGGGAAAAAAAGATGAATAAGCTTAAAACTGACGCGATATTGAATTTAAACATTCAGTGCCTCAGCATAAATTAGATCAAATGGATTATGTATTGAATACAGCAAGCTACAAACTGCTATGCATAAAAGAGCACTGGATGTCAGATGACCAATTGAAGATCCTAAATATCAAAAATTATAGGATGGCGAGTGCATTCACCCGTAAAACGTGGCAGCCTTATAGAGTAAGATCCCAGAGCAGTCAGACATAACTTATTTTCACACGGATGAAACCTGAAGTTTTCAGTAGCGTGAAATTGATGTACTTCTCCATCAGCGTGTAGATCAAGTATATGTAAATTAAAGACACACTGGTTTTTCTATCTTATTTATTCAGCTATCGATTTCGGCAAAATTATGCCATCATCAGGCCGTTCTGAAAAGACACTCATATAGTATATAAAGAGACGATAAACATACAAACTAAAACAAAACAATAAACAATGAAATCTTACCGTCATAAAATACAAGAATAAGCTATAGAATATAAATGCAGCATAAATATAAAGGTGTTTTGAATATTTCTTCGATATTTGTAATATTACACGTCATAAATGAGGTAAACAATTCATTATCTGGGAGACGTAATATGTAGGAAACACAAATACACATGCGTGGTGTTTAAACCGCATAGAAACAAGAAGTTACATAGATCGTAAATTTCTTATTTATGGCTGCTGCTTCTAAAGGATCGACTTAAAAATATTGTGAAATGGAAATTCTTTTATGTCGTTCAACAGGTTATTGTCATCTTTTCTTTTTAAAATTTCTAATTGTTCCAGAAGGGTTAATCTATAAAAATTTCTTTCGTGGTGGAGAATATTGAGACTACGAATTGACGTCTTATGTTTGTTATCAGAAAGATGGTTTCCCATTGCTGAATGGGGTCTATTCTTCACATGTTCGGAGAATCTTATATTAGCAGCGCGTGTAGTCATACCAATGTAATAAGCTTGACAATCTTCACATCCAATTTCATAGACTCCACTTTTTTGCTCCTTTTTTACCTTTGGTTTATTATTAACTAGGATATTTTCTAAAGTGCTACCTCTTTTATTAGTGACATAATAATTATATTTTTGTAGGATTGAGTTGAGATTATAATTGAGGTTTCGACAAAAGGGAATGGAGATATATTTGAGAGCCATGTTATGATGTGGGTAGATCTTTTTGACAATGAGTTCTTTCTCCTTTTTTTGTTTAATCAAGTTATCTATATAAGTTTTGGGATATTCGTTATTTAAGCCAATGGTGTATATGTTATTAAGTTCTTTTTTATAATTTCTTTCTGATAGGGGTATAGAATTTAATCTATGGATTAGGAAGTTAAATGCTGCTTTTTTGATGTGTGGAGGATGATGTGAGTTATAAGGGATAATAACGTCAGTATTTGTGGGCTTTCTATAAATATCGAAAGAGAATTTGTATGTTTCGTTCAGATTAAGCTGAATTGTTAAGTCTAGAAAATTGATGGTATTTTCTGTGGCTTTTTCTAAAGTGAACTTTATATTGAACTGACTATTCAGATGTTCTAAGAAGGAATCAAGGTCATCCTCACCGCCGGACCAAATACAAAAAACATCGTCCACATACCTTCTCCAAAAGGTCACACATTGACTCAAAGGATGATTCATAATTTGTTGTTCCACGTAGTCCATGTAGGCTTCTGCGAGCGCCCCGCTTAGTGAAGAACCCATTGGTAGTCCGTTAGCCATGATGTAGAGTTTATCCCAAAATGAAAGGAAATTTTGTTCTGTTGCCAATTTTATGAGAGAAATTATATTCTCGATATCTTCTTCTTCTAGCTGGAAGTAATTGTTTTGAGACAGCAGTTGGTGTAAATGATCATTAAGTATAGATAAGGTTTGTTCCAATGGGACATTAGTGTAGAGGTTCACTACGTCGAATGATAATAGGAGGTATGTGGTGTCCCTGTTGAGGTTGATGGATTTCAGCTCTTTTATGAGTTCTATTGAATTTTTAATGGAATATTTGGACCTGAATTTTAATTTACCAACAAGAATGTTATTTAGTATTTTGGAAATTTTATTTGCCGGTGAGTCAACAGCTGAAGTAATTGGACGTATAGTATTATCTGGTTTATGAAGCTTTATCATGGAGTATAGAACAGGTATACGTGGATTCTTTTCTTTAATGGTGTGTATATTAATACCACCCAGTAGTTTCTGAAGTGTGGGTAGACATTGTTTCAAAGCAGGAGTGAGTTTTTTATTGTAGCTTAACATTGGGTTGTTTTTCAATTCTTTGATGTTATGGTCTTGGAAGAATTGTAAGGTTTTCTCCACATATATATTCTTATCTAGGATTACTAAGCCGGCGTTTTTATCCGCTTTGGTTATGATCAAGTTATTGTTCTCTAGTTTTTCTTTGATCTTTTTTATATTTTCATGGATGTTCCTGTTATTCAGTATTTCCCTTGAATTCCCTGTTTCGAGATGTGATTGTTTCTTCACAAGGCGTGTGATCTCGCTTGCGATATTGTCGTAATTGGGATGTTTTCTAGTTTGTAATTCTAGGTCTATAGCCAGGCAATGAAGGTCAACTTTGCTGGGGTATGGTGAATACTTATGTCCGAGGTTCAACGTATCGATCTCCTCTTCAGTGAGTACAACTTCAGAAAGGTTGGTGAATCTGGGGTGAAAGACAGTGGTGTCATCGTTTTCGGCTGTAGCAGGCTGGCTTTTATTACAACGATCTTTTCTTTGTGAAGTGAGTGATTCAAGTTTCCGTCTCCTTTTTGCGTCTGCTCTCATATTGTCTACAATAACCATTTCCTCCAGTTTGTTGATGATAGATTCGTATTCCAAAGTATGTAGGATCTTCAGCAGATGATGATGTAAAAATTTGAGTTTCATATCTATCTCACCAGATTTATAAAATTGTTGTTTGATCTCCCTCTTTAATAGAGATGTGTGGACGAAAGATTTGTAACCTCTACTGAAATTTGAAGGAAGTCTGATGTTCAGGAACTTTGGAACAACCTTGTTATGTCTGCATTGTTGAAGGAAATCTATGTGTTGTCTAGTGCGATGTCGCTTATTCAGAGTGTATTTCAGTTGTAGGAGAATTTTGGATAGCTCCAAACTTTCTATGAAATTGATGTACTTCTCCATCAGCGTGTAGATCAAGTATATGTAAATTAAAGACACACTGGTTTTTCTATCTTATTTATTCAGCTATCGATTTCGGCAAAATTATGCCATCATCAGGCCGTTCTGAAAAGACACTCATATAGTATATAAAGAGACGATAAACATACAAACTAAAACAAAACAATAAACAATGAAATCTTACCGTCATAAAATACAAGAATAAGCTATAGAATATAAATGCAGCATAAATATAAAGGTGTTTTGAATATTTCTTCGATATTTGTAATATTACACGTCATAAATGAGGTAAACAATTCATTATCTGGGAGACGTAATATGTAGGAAACACAAATACACATGCGTGGTGTTTAAACCGCATAGAAACAAGAAGTTACATAGATCGTAAATTTCTTATTTATGGCTGCTGCTTCTAAAGGATCGACTTAAAAATATTGTGAAATGGAAATTCTTTTATGTCGTTCAACAGGTTATTGTCATCTTTTCTTTTTAAAATTTCTAATTGTTCCAGAAGGGTTAATCTATAAAAATTTCTTTCGTGGTGGAGAATATTGAGACTACGAATTGACGTCTTGTGTTTGTTATCAGAAAGATGGTTTCCCATTGCTGAATGGGGTCTATTCTTCACATGTTCGGAGAATCTTATATTAGCAGCGCGTGTAGTCATACCAATGTAATAAGCTTGACAATCTTCACATCCAATTTCATAGACTCCACTTTTTTGCTCCTTTTTTACCTTTGGTTTATTATTAACTAGGATATTTTCTAAAGTGCTACCTCTTTTATTAGTGACATAATAATTATATTTTTGTAGGATTGAGTTGAGATTATAATTGAGGTTTCGACAAAAGGGAATGGAGATATATTTGAGAGCCATGTTATAATGTGGGTAGATCTTTTTGACAATGAGTTCTTTCTCCTTTTTTTGTTTAATCAAGTTATCTATATAAGTTTTGGGATATTCGTTATTTAAGCCAATGGTGTATATGTTATTAAGTTCTTTTTTATAATTTCTTTCTGATAGGGGTATAGAATTTAATCTATGGATTAGGAAGTTAAATGCTGCTTTTTTGATGTGTGGAGGATGATGTGAGTTATAAGGGATAATAACGTCAGTATTTGTGGGCTTTCTATAAATATCGAAAGAGAATTTGTATGTTTCGTTCAGATTAAGCTGAATTGTTAAGTCTAGAAAATTGATGGTATTTTCTGTGGCTTTTTCTAAAGTGAACTTTATATTGAACTGACTATTCAGATGTTCTAAGAAGGAATCAAGGTCATCCTCACCGCCGGACCAAATACAAAAAACATCGTCCACATACCTTCTCCAAAAGGTCACACATTGACTCAAAGGATGATTCATAATTTGTTGTTCCACGTAGTCCATGTAGGCTTCTGCGAGCGCCCCGCTTAGTGAAGAACCCATTGGTAGTCCGTTAGCCATGATGTAGAGTTTATCCCAAAATGAAAAGAAATTTTGTTCTGTTGCCAATTTTATGAGAGAAATTATATTCTCGATATCTTCTTCTTCTAGCTGGAAGTAATTGTCTTGAGACAGCAGTTGGTGTAAATGATCATTAAGTATAGATAAGGTTTGTTCCAATGGGACATTAGTGTAGAGGTTCACTACGTCGAATGATAATAGGAGGTATGTGGTGTCCCTGTTGTAATAAAAGCCAGCCTGCTACAGCCGAAAACGATGACACCACTGTCTTTCACCCCAGATTCACCAACCTTTCTGAAGTTGTACTCACTGAAGAGGAGATCGATACGTTGAACCTCGGACATAAGTATTCACCATACCCCAGCAAAGTTGACCTTCATTGCCTGGCTATAGACCTAGAATTACAAACTAGAAAACATCCCAATTACGACAATATCGCAAGCGAGATCACACGCCTTGTGAAGAAACAATCACATCTCGAAACAGGGAATTCAAGGGAAATACTGAATAACAGGAACATCCATGAAAATATAAAAAAGATCAAAGAAAAACTAGAGAACAATAACTTGATCATAACCAAAGCGGATAAAAACGCCGGCTTAGTAATCCTAGATAAGAATATATATGTGGAGAAAACCTTACAATTCTTCCAAGACCATAACATCAAAGAATTGAAAAACAACCCAATGTTAAGCTACAATAAAAAACTCACTCCTGCTTTGAAACAATGTCTACCCACACTTCAGAAACTACTGGGTGGTATTAATATACACACCATTAAAGAAAAAAATCCACGTATACCTGTTCTATACTCCATGATAAAGCTTCATAAACCAGATAAAACTATACGTCCAATTACTTCAGCTGTTGACTCACCGGCAAATAAAATTTCCAAAATACTAAATAACATTCTTGTTGGTAAATTAAAATTCAGGTCCAAATATTCCATTAAAAATTCAATAGAACTCATAAAAGAGCTGAAATCCATCAACCTCAACAGGGACACCACATACCTCCTATTATCATTCGACGTAGTGAACCTCTACACTAATGTCCCATTGGAACAAACCTTATCTATACTTAATGATCATTTACACCAACTGCTGTCTCAAGACAATTACTTCCAGCTAGAAGAAGAAGATATCGAGAATATAATTTCTCTCATAAAATTGGCAACAGAACAAAATTTCTTTTCATTTTGGGATAAACTCTACATCATGGCTAACGGACTACCAATGGGTTCTTCACTAAGCGGGGCGCTCGCAGAAGCCTACATGGACTACGTGGAACAACAAATTATGAATCATCCTTTGAGTCAATGTGTGACCTTTTGGAGAAGGTATGTGGACGATGTTTTTTGTATTTGGTCCGGCGGTGAGGATGACCTTGATTCCTTCTTAGAACATCTGAATAGTCAGTTCAATATAAAGTTCACTTTAGAAAAAGCCACAGAAAATACCATCAATTTTCTAGACTTAACAATTCAGCTTAATCTGAACGAAACATACAAATTCTCTTTCGATATTTATAGAAAGCCCACAAATACTGACGTTATTATCCCTTATAACTCACATCATCCTCCACACATCAAAAAAGCAGCATTTAACTTCCTAATCCATAGATTAAATTCTATACCCCTATCAGAAAGAAATTATAAAAAAGAACTTAATAACATATACACCATTGGCTTAAATAACGAATATCCCAAAACTTATATAGATAACTTGATTAAACAAAAAAAGGAGAAAGAACTCATTGTCAAAAAGATCTACCCACATCATAACATGGCTCTCAAATATATCTCCATTCCCTTTTGTCGAAACCTCAATTATAATCTCAACTCAATCCTACAAAAATATAATTATTATGTCACTAATAAAAGAGGTAGCACTTTAGAAAATATCCTAGTTAATAATAAACCAAAGGTAAAAAAGGAGCAAAAAAGTGGAGTCTATGAAATTGGATGTGAAGATTGTCAAGCTTATTACATTGGTATGACTACACGCGCTGCTAATATAAGATTCTCCGAACATGTGAAGAATAGACCCCATTCAGCAATGGGAAACCATCTTTCTGATAACAAACATAAGACGTCAATTCGTAGTCTCAATATTCTCCACCACGAAAGAAATTTTTATAGATTAACCCTTCTGGAACAATTAGAAATTTTAAAAAGAAAAGATGACAATAACCTGTTGAACGACATAAAAGAATTTCCATTTCACAATATTTTTAAGTCGATCCTTTAGAAGCAGCAGCCATAAATAAGAAATTTACGATCTATGTAACTTCTTGTTTCTATGCGGTTTAAACACCACGCATGTGTATTTGTGTTTCCTACATATTACGTCTCCCAGATAATGAATTGTTTACCTCATTTATGACGTGTAATATTACAAATATCGAAGAAATATTCAAAACACCTTTATATTTATGCTGCATTTATATTCTATAGCTTATTCTTGTATTTTATGACGGTAAGATTTCATTGTTTATTGTTTTGTTTTAGTTTGTATGTTTATCGTCTCTTTATATACTATATGAGTGTCTTTTCAGAACGGCCTGATGATGGCATAATTTTGCCGAAATCGATAGCTGAATAAATAAGATAGAAAAACCAGTGTGTCTTTAATTTACATATACTTGATCTACACGCTGATGGAGAAGTACATCAATTTCATAGAAAGTTTGGAGCTATCCAAAATTCTCCTACAACTGAAATACACTCTGAATAAGCGACATCGCACTAGACAACACATAGATTTCCTTCAACAATGCAGACATAACAAGGTTGTTCCAAAGTTCCTGAACATCAGACTTCCTTCAAATTTCAGTAGAGGTTACAAATCTTTCGTCCACACATCTCTATTAAAGAGGGAGATCAAACAACAATTTTATAAATCTGGTGAGATAGATATGAAACTCAAATTTTTACATCATCATCTGCTGAAGATCCTACATACTTTGGAATACGAATCTATCATCAACAAACTGGAGGAAATGGTTATTGTAGACAATATGAGAGCAGACGCAAAAAGGAGACGGAAACTTGAATCACTCACTTCACATAGAAAAGATCGTTGTAATAAAAGCCAGCCTGCTACAGCCGAAAACGATGACACCACTGTCTTTCACCCCAGATTCACCAACCTTTCTGAAGTTGTACTCACTGAAGAGGAGATCGATACGTTGAACCTCGGACATAAGTATTCACCATACCCCAGCAAAGTTGACCTTCATTGCCTGGCTATAGACCTAGAATTACAAACTAGAAAACATCCCAATTACGACAATATCGCAAGCGAGATCACACGCCTTGTGAAGAAACAATCACATCTCGAAACAGGGAATTCAAGGGAAATACTGAATAACAGGAACATCCATGAAAATATAAAAAAGATCAAAGAAAAACTAGAGAACAATAACTTGATCATAACCAAAGCGGATAAAAACGCCGGCTTAGTAATCCTAGATAAGAATATATATGTGGAGAAAACCTTACAATTCTTCCAAGACCATAACATCAAAGAATTGAAAAACAACCCAATGTTAAGCTACAATAAAAAACTCACTCCTGCTTTGAAACAATGTCTACCCACACTTCAGAAACTACTGGGTGGTATTAATATACACACCATTAAAGAAAAGAATCCACGTATACCTGTTCTATACTCCATGATAAAGCTTCATAAACCAGATAAAACTATACGTCCAATTACTTCAGCTGTTGACTCACCGGCAAATAAAATTTCCAAAATACTAAATAACATTCTTGTTGGTAAATTAAAATTCAGGTCCAAATATTCCATTAAAAATTCAATAGAACTCATAAAAGAGCTGAAATCCATCAACCTCAACAGGGACACCACATACCTCCTATTATCATTCGACGTAGTGAACCTCTACACTAATGTCCCATTGGAACAAACCTTATCTATACTTAATGATCATTTACACCAACTGCTGTCTCAAGACAATTACTTCCAGCTAGAAGAAGAAGATATCGAGAATATAATTTCTCTCATAAAATTGGCAACAGAACAAAATTTCTTTTCATTTTGGGATAAACTCTACATCATGGCTAACGGACTACCAATGGGTTCTTCACTAAGCGGGGCGCTCGCAGAAGCCTACATGGACTACGTGGAACAACAAATTATGAATCATCCTTTGAGTCAATGTGTGACCTTTTGGAGAAGGTATGTGGACGATGTTTTTTGTATTTGGTCCGGCGGTGAGGATGACCTTGATTCCTTCTTAGAACATCTGAATAGTCAGTTCAATATAAAGTTCACTTTAGAAAAAGCCACAGAAAATACCATCAATTTTCTAGACTTAACAATTCAGCTTAATCTGAACGAAACATACAAATTCTCTTTCGATATTTATAGAAAGCCCACAAATACTGACGTTATTATCCCTTATAACTCACATCATCCTCCACACATCAAAAAAGCAGCATTTAACTTCCTAATCCATAGATTAAATTCTATACCCCTATCAGAAAGAAATTATAAAAAAGAACTTAATAACATATACACCATTGGCTTAAATAACGAATATCCCAAAACTTATATAGATAACTTGATTAAACAAAAAAAGGAGAAAGAACTCATTGTCAAAAAGATCTACCCACATCATAACATGGCTCTCAAATATATCTCCATTCCCTTTTGTCGAAACCTCAATTATAATCTCAACTCAATCCTACAAAAATATAATTATTATGTCACTAATAAAAGAGGTAGCACTTTAGAAAATATCCTAGTTAATAATAAACCAAAGGTAAAAAAGGAGCAAAAAAGTGGAGTCTATGAAATTGGATGTGAAGATTGTCAAGCTTATTACATTGGTATGACTACACGCGCTGCTAATATAAGATTCTCCGAACATGTGAAGAATAGACCCCATTCAGCAATGGGAAACCATCTTTCTGGTAACAAACATAAGACGTCAATTCGTAGTCTCAATATTCTCCACCACGAAAGAAATTTTTATAGATTAACCCTTCTGGAACAATTAGAAATTTTAAAAAGAAAAGATGACAATAACCTGTTGAACGACATAAAAGAATTTCCATTTCACAATATTTTTAAGTCGATCCTTTAGAAGCAGCAGCCATAAATAAGAAATTTACGATCTATGTAACTTCTTGTTTCTATGCGGTTTAAACACCACTCATGTGTATTTGTGTTTCCTACATATTACGTCTCCCAGATAATGAATTGTTTACCTCATTTATGACGTGTAATATTACAAATATCGAAGAAATATTCAAAACACCTTTATATTTATGCTGCATTTATATTCTATAGCTTATTCTTGTATTTTATGACGGTAAGATTTCATTGTTTATTGTTTTGTTTTAGTTTGTATGTTTATCGTCTCTTTATATACTATATGAGTGTCTTTTCAGAACGGCCTGATGATGGCATAATTTTGCCGAAATCGATAGCTGAATAAATAAGATAGAAAAACCAGTGTGTCTTTAATTTACATATACTTTTCAGTAGCGTCTCGTGTGCGTTGAATTCCTACGCGCTTTGCGGAACTTGCCGAGTGACACCTGGGCAGGTACCAGGTGAGAAAGGTAATTAAAAATAAGAATTATTTAACTTAAATTCACATGGCTGATTTTTATATGTCATGTAGAATATTATTTTAAAGTAATATCATAAGTGTCAGACACTTTTGATGAACCAGAGCTTTTGTCAGACGCTTTTAAGCTACCCAAAAAATAAATGAACTTTACTTATTTTTACATGTCTGATTTTTCAATATGTTATTGAGGTATTTATTTAAAAGTTATATTCAATAAGTCGGACAAATTAGAGTGACCAAACATCCCCTAAGACAAAAATTATTCGGCCAGAAGAATGAGGGCGAGAGCACTATGCCTGCACTTCAGAGTGAGAGACGTCCATAATAACTCGGTTCCCCTTCTTAAACTCACCATCTGTTTCAATCTACTGTGTATGTGCTGTTTGCGTGTAATATTATATAACTTATCATATAAATATACAGTATGGTGCAAATGAAAGGAATAAATTCGTTATTTTGTAAACCGCCGAATTTAAGGAAAAATCCCGAAACACGTCGATTTTTATTTCAAAACAGGCCATTCGTAAGAATACCTTTTTATTTTTGACGTCATCTATGTGAACGTGATGACGTCATCGCTCGAATTTTTAAATGGAAATGTGGGTGTTGTGATACATTATTTGAAAGGTATTTTAAATACCTATCTAGTCATATCAATAATTTGAAGTAATTGATTTTTGTATTTGTTCAAGAAATTAATGAAATTCTATTATTACAATGAATATTTAATATGTAGGATTACTCATTAAATAAAACGAAACCTAAATTAAGTGCTTAAATTGTTTACCTTCAACTTAAATACAATGACGGCCTTCACAAAATTTATTTTTGTGTGTCAATAAATACATCATACCAATACTTAATACATTTTATTATGAAACCTGTTGAAATTTCATAAATAATATTTGTGACCATAAGCAAATCAATTACTGTACATATTGATATGGCTGAATAGGTATTTGAAAGACCTTTCAAATAATGTATGACAACACCTACATTTATTCACATTTAAAAATTTTAGCGATGACGTCATCACGCTCATATAGATGACATCAAAAATAAAAAGGTATCCTTACGAGTCGCCCGTTCTAAAATAAAAATCGACATGTTTCGGGATTTTTCCTTGAATTCGGCGGTTTACGAAATAACGAATTTATTCCTTTCATTTGCACCATACTGTATATTTATATTATAAGTTATATAATATTACACGCAAACGGCACATACACAGTAGATTGAAACAAATGGTGAGTTTAAGAAGGGGAACCGAGTTATTATGGACGTCTCACTCACTCTGAAGCGCATGCATAGTGCTCTCGCCCTCATACTTCTGGCCGAATAATTTTTGTCTTAGGGGATGTTTGGTCACTCTAATTTGTCTGACTGATTGAATATAACTTTTAAATAAATACTTCAATAACATATTAAAAAATCAGACATGTAAAAATAAGTAAAGTTCATTTATTTTTCGGGTAGCTTAAAAGCGTCTGACAAAAGCTCTGGTCCATCAAAAGTGTCTGACACTGCTGATATTACTTTAAAATAATATTCTACATGACATAAATAAAAATCAGCCATGTGAATTGGAGTTAAATAATTCTTGTTTTTAGTTACCTTTCTCACCTGGTACCTGCCCAGGTGTCACTCGGCAAGTTCCACAAAGCGCGTAGGTATTCAAGGCACACGAGAGGCTACTGAAAACTTCAGGTTTCATCCGTGTGAAAATAAGTTATGTCTGATTGCTCTGGGATCTTGGACTATTATACTAGCAACGGATGATGTTGCGACAAATCAAATTCCCGGAATAGACGGGATGTCAATAGAAAAAGAAATTGAAATGTCTCGGTTTTAGAGAGATCCACGAATACCTGCTATATATCCATATACAGGGTGGCCAAGAGATTGACGTCAAAAAGGAAAAAACAGGTCCCTCGTGTAATGGGCTATTCGAATCACCACCATGTCTGTTATGCTATTTTTCACGGTTTTCGAGTTATGAATATTTTTATGAACTTTGAGAATTTTCGACTTGACCATCTTTAAGAAGATATTAAAAAAAATACAAGACTTCTCTGTGAAATTCTTTTTGTAACTCTCCATGAATTGTACTTTTATACATAAAATAACTAGATTCGTAACTTCGATTAAAATTATGGAAATGTTGGTCTCAAGTGAAAAAGTTACGTAAATTGGATTATGATCTGAATTTTCGAATAAAAATTAAAAATGTAAAAAGGCTAATTCACGGTTTCTTCGTATGCTCAAAAACTGCGCTCGACAGTCAGCTTTTAGAGTCATTGATAAAAAATGGTACTTAACCTCTACTTTTGCTAGAATTAGCCTTCAAAGTCATCGAGGTGGAAAAAATCAAAGAACTCGACATTTACTACAAAATTTTAAGATATTTCTGATCAAGTTATGATAGAAAATGCTGAAAATTAATGAAAATTAGCTTTAGATGTTGGTCAAGAAAAGTTCTAGATAAAAAAAAGAAAAAGGTATGGCAATAAATCACACATCATAATGTAAATAAAAAGATTTATAAAATTTACAGTAGGTGTTCAAAGTGGCCACCTCCAGCCTCAATACACATTCTACACCTTCTCATACAATTTTCTTTCAATCGCATAAAACCTGCCCTGTTCTCTCTTAGGACACCTTCGGCTTCTCTTAACTTCAGTCGCAGCTCGTCTTCACTCGAACATTCTGGGGCGTAAACAATTTCTTTGAACTAACCCTAAACGAAAAAATCGATGGGATTAAGGTCAGGTGAACGTGGGGCCCACTTGATTGGTCCGCTGCGCAGCAATGAAAAACTGATCGGGATTATTCAAATTTTCGAGAACAATTTTTGATTAACCACTTGAATGAACGATACCCTACAGATGGATCGGACGCAGTCGACCTATCAAGGGGCCCCCACGTTCACCTGACCTCAATCCCATCGATTTTTTCGTTTGGGGTTATTTCAAAGAAATTGTTTACGCCTGAGAATGTTCGAGTGAAGACGAGCTTCGACTGAAGATAAGAGAAGCCGAACGTGTCCTAAGGGAGAACAGGGCAGGTTTTATGCGATTAAAAGAAGATTTTCTAAGAAGGTGTAGAATGTGTATTGAGGCTGGAGGTGGCCACTTTGAAAACCTACTGTAAATTTTATAAATTAGTTTCTTTTTATTAGCATTATGATGTGTGATTTATTGCCATACCTTTTCTTTTTTCATCTAGAACTTTTCTGGCCAACATCTAAAGCTAATTTTCATTAAGATTTCAGCATTTTCTATCATAACTTGATCAGAAATATCTTAAAATGGCAAAATATAATTTTGTAGTAAATGTCTTGTTCTTTGATTTTTTCCACCTCGAGTGTTGAGTACCATTTTTCATCAATGATTCTAAAAGCTGAATGTTGAGCGCAGTTTTCAAGCATACTTAGAAACCGTGAATTAGCCTTTTTACATTTTTAATTTTGATTCGAAAATTCAGATCATAATCCAATTTACGTAACTTTTTGACTTGAGACCAACTTTTCCATAATTTTTATCGAAGTTACGAATCTGGTTATTTTATGTATAAAAGTACAATTCATGGAGATTAAGCTACAAAGAGAATTCTACCGAGAAGTCTTGTACTTTTTTTTGAATATCTCTTTTGAGATGGTCAAGTCGAAAATTCTCAAAGTTCATAAAAAAATTCATAACTCGAAAACCGTGAAAAATAGCATAACATACATGGGGGTGATTCGAATAGCCCATGACACGAGGGACCTGTTTTTTCTTTTTGACGTCAATCTTTTGGCCACCCTGTATAGGCCCCAACGGGGCGATTTCAAACTGTTTGTTGATAAACTTGATGAAGCTCTCAATTACTTCTCAAATCAATCGTATCGCAATATCATTATAGCGACACAAAAAGATTGCAGGAATTACCCATGTTATGTGGTCTGCATATCATATTCACAGAGGCATCCCGATTAACGCTGATATCTGAATATTGTATTGACTTTGACTACATCTTTACAAACATAAACAGTACAATGTATGAATCATCAACAATAAATCATCTTATATCAGATCATCTGGGACAGAAGTTGGAAATTCTGGTCACTGAACCCCCCACAAAAAAAGAACATAAGACCTTTCGCATGATGAATGAAGAAAGTGTCCACCTGTTTCGCGAAAGATTAAAGGAGATTCATTGGGGCAGTGTGGGTGGGTGCACTGTTTGTTGTCAGTTTGAAAATTTCCACGACACTGTATTGGATTTGTTTCGCCTGTGTTCCCCTGTGAAAAAAAATTCGACAATGAAGTATAATCAGAGCAAAAAAATCTGGGAGAAGCCTGACGTAATGGATCTAAGAAATAAAGTAGATGCCGCCCATACGATATTTCAAGTCAGAAGAGATTAAGATTCGTGTAAAATGTACAATAAAAGAAAACTTCAGCTGAAAAAGCTGGTGAACGATACCATGAAAAATAGAAATATAAAATACCTGGACGAATCTCACAACAAGAGCCGGGATATATGGGAAGTCATAAACTCCAGAATAAAGAACAGAACCAGTATGCAAAAAAACGTTGACCTATCCAAGGAAGAATTCAAGCATTTACATTTCCACTATTGAAGAGAGGATGACTAGACTTGACCCTGGAAGGTGTGACAACCTTTTAAAAAACAAGTAAGTAAATCATATCGGATCTTTTTTTCTTATGCTAACAACGAAAGACGAGGACGGTCTCAGAGTTAAAAAACAAATAGTCGAAACATATTTATGGCTTTTCGGTTAGATTACTAAAAAAATAATAAAATGAGTGTCAACACTGATAAAACGCAGGAGCTGGTGATCACCACCAAACGAAGTATTGAAGGAAGTATTTCACTGCTTGGTCTACAAATCATCGAAAACCTAGATTGGGAACAACACGTGAACGTGTTGTCTGGAAAACTGTCGACAGCGCTGTTCGCAATTCGAAATATAAAAATTTTTCAAACTGAAAATGAAGCACTGATTGTGTAACATGCTCAATTCCACGCAAGGATGACCTATGGCATCCCTTTGGGGAGCGTCCTCGGATGCTGGAAGAATTTTTCTGAAGCAGAAGCAAGCTATCAGAGTGATAGCGGGGGTAGGCAAGACGACCAGCTGTTAACCACTTTTTAAAATATATGGAACTCACCGTCCCATGTTGATACATCATGGAGTGCCTCCTGTACAGGGTGGCCAGATTTCGATGATTTAGTACTACAACTCCTAAACTATAAAAGATAGAGAAAAAGTAAGATAAATGTCATGTTCTCTTTTTTCGAGAAACAGAAAATGCTGAAAACCCCAAGTTGCTACAGCGTCTTGTTTACGAGCTACAGGGCAATTTGTTTATTTGGTCCATTATTATTATTGGCTATAACTTCCATATTATGGGATCCACGCTCTTGAAATAAACACATCTTTAGGGCACTTTTTCAACTGCTTTTGTGCTTGTGCTATTGGTTTTTTGTATCGGCTCAAATTTCGGAGCTATAAATTTTTTTTTTTCGAATAAAAACCATAATTGGAAATGATATTTCCAAATTGATCTTCCTTCAACGATTTCAAAAATATATATCGTGATATACTTTCGAGTCCACTGTATATCGAAAATTGCGAAAAAACACTTTTCGATCAACAAAATCCTAGCAGGCTCTGATTCACTCCCTTCAAAACTGAGGTGGTCATAGAATTTCATGTCTTATTTATTTCCACTTGTCGAATTCAATTCAGTTTCATCATTGTTGTATTGTCTGGCGCTTCTAAAATTCTTATTTATAACACATCATGCCTTACGAGAAATATTGAAAATATAATATGATAGAATGTTTTATACAAGCAAATTATGAAGCTGATAATGCATCTCAAATATATTTTGATAGATATCCTGAAAGAACTCAGACGCAGAAAAGTATATTCACAAGGCTTAAGAATAATCTAATGGCTTTTGTTTCATCAAAGTATTTAAATACTGGAATCAACAAGTTTGGTCTGAGTAATGATAAAGCTAATATTTCCTGAATCAATTTTGCGGCTCACAATGATTGTGAGATATCGAATTCGATGACCTTATGAGAACTTTAGAAGCGCCAGACGATATAATAATGATTAAACTGAATTGAATTCGACAAGTGAAAATAAATAAGACATGGAATTCTTTGACCGCCTCAGTTTTGAAGGAAGAGAATCAAAGCCTGCTTGGATTTTGTTGAACGAAATCTGTTTTTTCGCAATTGTCGATATATAGTTAACTCGGAAGTATATCATGATATATATTTTTGAAATCGTTGAAGAAAGATCAATTTGGAGATATCATTTCTCACTATGGTTTCCATTTGAAAAAAAAAAATTTTTGTTATAGCTCAGAAACTTGAGCAGATACAGAAAATCCAATAGCACCGATAAAAAGCAGTCAAAAAATTGCCCTAAACATGTGTTTATTTCAAAAGCGTAGATCCCATAATACGGAAGTTATAGCCAACTATAATAATGGACCAAATAATAAAATCGCCCTGTAGCTCGGAAACAAGACGCGGTAGCCACTTGGGGTTTTCAGGAATTTCTGTTTCTCGAAAAAAAGAGAACATGACATGAATCTTACTTGTTCTCTATCTTTTATAGTTGAGGAGTTGTAGTACTAAATCATCGAAATCTGGCCACCCTGTACAGTGCATCCCAAATTCGCCGTCCCCTAAGGGTATTTCTGAAACCGCTGGAGATATAAAATTCAGATCTAGTTTTTCATAATCAATTCAAAGATGCTTCCAGTTCTTTGAAATATAAAAAACTTTGGAAGTTACAAGGTGATTTTGAAATGATGTTGTTTTCGGGCATACTGTGTATCTCGATAACCTCTTATGATATTTTCAGGATGAAAACTGTCTTTGACAGATATTCTTACGTAGAATTCATTGGCGTACTAAAACAATTTTTTTGGGATATCGTTTTTGAGTTTGAAACCAAACTTAAAGTTTTTTTATGGGACAGCCCTATATTTCATTTCACCATTGAATTGCATATTTTTTTTTTGATTGAAAAAATATATAACACTTGGTATCTAAAAATAATTTTCATAATTATTTATTTATTTATTTATTTAAATAAAGACAAGGGTTGAGATTATTAAATCTATAAACCCAATTCAAATACAATAATAATAAAGCAACTGAAGGAACTATAAGCACTGTGTAAACAAAACATGGTAAATAACAAAAATAAAAAATTAATTTCGACGCCATCCATCCAGCCTGTTCTTAAAAGCGTTCACAGAAGGGGCCTTCATACTGAAGTCGATTGATTCATCAATCAAAGGTGTTTCGGCAATAATTATTAAAATTATGACATTCACAGAAGTCGGTAATTAATTATCAGCCAAATTACAACAGGGTAAATGAATTACGGAAAGGTATAGCGGAAGCATTGCTCCAAATTGAAGCACCGCATTTGTTGAATGCCATTAATAATTTTAGAATAAGGTGCGAACTATAGAACATAATGGACGAAATTTCCAACAATTTCTTTGAATATTTAGGTCACAATTTCATTGTTAAGTATTGTTATTGTTGATATTGTTCTTGTGTCCCGGAAAATGTGGAAAATCTGTCGGATTCAGATAGAACATAAAAAAATAAGATGACAAGTTCCAATAATTTTTACTCCTAGCGGCCCTCCCTACGAAGATACGACATCCTGAATGACGCCACTGGAAATTCATTTTAGTGGAATAAATTTCAAACTACTCGATATAATTTTATGAAAATTTGAAATGATTATTAGTAAAAAAAAACCTCTTAAATTACCGCATTCAAATTTAAATTAGCTTGTTCAGTTTGTACATTTTAATGCTTACATTTTCAACACGCTGTATGATGAGGAGTAGGAAGAATCAAATTAGCATAGCTTGAACATTAAGCTAAAAAAAGGTGCTCTTGTTTAGAGCCGATAAAATGAAGCGTTTTCTGAAAACAAAATTACAAATATTCTATGCAGTTTTGGCACAGAAAGACACGTCAAAAAAATATTTTTTAGAAATTTACGCTTATGAAGTTATTATTAGATTATTTATAATTAGCGTATTCATATTCAATCGTTGCAAGCTCTAGTGAGAGTAAATTTCTAAAAAATATTTTTTTTGGACATGTCTTTCTGTGCCAAAACTGCATAGTTAAGAATCTTTGTAATTTTGTTTTTCGAAAACGGTTCATATTATCGACAATAAACAAGAGTACCTTTTTTTTAGCTTAATGTTCAAGCTATGATTTTTCCTACTCCTTATCATACAGGGTGTTGAAAATGTAAGCATTAAAATGTACAACCTAGTAGTAGCCCTGTTAAACTAAAAGACCTAATTTAAATTTGAGGACAGTATTTTAAGACATCCTTACTACTTTTCGTCATATCAAATTTTCTTTCGAATCATATTAAATAGTTTGAGATTTATTCCAGTAAAATGGATATTCAGTGACGTAGGGAAGGCCGCAACAAAAAAAAATTATGGGAACTTGTCATCTTCATTTTTTAAGTTCTATCTGAATCCGAGAAATTCCCCACATTTTCCGGGACACCCTGTATATATAACTCAAAAACTATAACCCGAAGAAATTGTTTGAGTACGCCAATGAATTTAACGTAAAAATATCTGCCAGAGACAGTTTTCATCTTAAAAATATAATAATAGGTTATCGAGATACACAGTATGCCCGAAAATGCCATAATTTCAAAATCACCCTGTAACTTCCAAAGTTCTTATATAACAAAGAACTGAAAGCATCTTTAAATCAGTCATGAAAAACTAGACCATGAATTTTATACTCAAAATTTTATATCTCTAACGGTTTCAGAAATACCATTGGGGGACAGCGAATTTGCGATTCACTGTACAAATTGAGCAACACACAAAAAAACTGTCCACCCAACAGCAAAGAGGGCATAAAATTTTGGCCAAGATTTTCAAGAACATTATTAACTGCTGATTTTTCATCTTTCATATAGTGCCTACCATGTGCAAATTGTGATGAAGCCTAGGTACATAGGGCAAACAAAACAAGTATCTGCCATTTCGCCGAAATTTAAGCAACATAGTTTCTGCGTGCTCTGGTAAAATGTGAGCTCATGTTTTTGCGCAGAGTCTTACTTCATAACTGTACAATAGATGGTCTGCAAAATGTGTCGATATCGTGAAGAATATGCTCGAAAGGGGTGAAAATATTCATTGTGGGAAAGTGTGAATCCAAACATCACCCCAGCTTCGATAATTTATGGCACATTCGTGTGAAATTCAAAAGCTACAGATGTGTATGCACCTTTAAAGGTGCATACAAACAGTTGTCACGTCATGTGAGCTCACGCGAGGAAATGGAAAGAAGATATGGAAAATATAGCTGCTTTTACAGTTGCTGGTGATTCTCATAGAATCTCTTCGATTTACGAAATGAATCAACGAACAGAGAAAGTGGGGGAATTCCATCAATTCATTCAAGAATTATTGAATGAGCACCCTGATCGGTTTCAAATGTATGTCAGAATGACATTTCACAAAATATCAGACGCGATATCACGTACATTCAGAAAATGTGAATTTGCGGAAATAGATCTTGCGTGCTTTTAGTGCTATAACGTGACAGCAGATAGAATGTTGCAAAAATTTTTACTACATTTCGATTCCGTAGTAGTACAATCACCCAGTTTAGTTCTGATATTTTGGCTTCACTATTTATTATTGAAAGGTGTGTCTCTCTTCCTATGCTCTAAGTTCCATGCATTATCGTGGTTGCACATTTTGGGAAGATGACGTGATGTGACGTGACGTGATAATAATGTGTCTGCACCTTAAGGTGCATACAAATTGTATGTCAGAATGACATTTCACAAAATATCAGACGTGATATCACCCGCATTCAGAAAATGTAAATTTGCGGAATATAGATCTTGCGTGCTTTCAGTGCTATAACGTGACAGCAGATACAATGTTGCAAAAATTTTTACTACATTTTGATTCCGTATTGGTACAATCACCCAGTTCACTATTCATTATTGAATGGTGTGTCTCTGTTCCTATGCTCTAAGTTCCATGCATTATCTTGGTTGCACATTTTGGGAAGATGACGTGATGTGACGGGACGTGATAACAATGTGTCTACACCTTTTCTCTTTCACCCACTTTTTGATTTGGTAGTAGCATTCCATGTTACTATAACTTATATGTTTTCTATGCATGCAAATAACACCTAAATGACAATTATGACATTGCGACGCCGCCACAAAACAATTGTAATATTTTCGATTTGGTCGAATGTAAATGCATTCAAAAATTAACGAATGCATACACTATATCTTCAGACATTACTTACACTTGTGAGTAAGTCGAAATATATTCATTCGTAGTGTCCCAGAGCAATCTGTCTTGACAACCTGTTTTCATTGGCTCTTCTGCATATGTGTGTTGGTGTCCAGATGAATACAACGTTTTTGAAAGATGCCTCAACCATGCGTTGCTTGAATCCTACAGATTAGAGCTTTTGTTCAAATGGATTCCTAATGCAATCCAAGGACCCTTAATAATCAGTGTATATGACGAAGGATAGATCGTCTGTAAGGTCGCATTATTTTTCTGCTTGGCATACATTTCGGAATTGAATATATTGCATACAGAATATGTTTGAAGGTATCCAGAGAAAATAGATATTTTTCCATTGTTTTTTCGCAACCGACTATCTACAGATATGTTTGACATTTCTTGTGTCTACCAATTGGTCGAATAATGAATTAGTTTTTTGGTCTAGCAAAATAGTTTGTTTATACAGGGTGTTCCAAGTTTGAGTGCCTATTAGACGTTTCTGGAAAACTGACATATTTGAAATCTGAATATTGGGATTGTAATATTGTTCAAACTTCTCTACAGACCTTGAATATTTTCAGAGCCAGAGCACTTCCTGTTATACAGGGGGTGAAAATAAATTTGCTCAAAAAATGTTTTTCTCAATCTTTTCGTTTCTTATATGATTGAGTATTCAATGCTGAATACATTTTTGTGAAAACCATTGTATTCATTCGAATAGTTTTCAAAATATCGAAAAAAACCCTATCATAATCCCAATTTTCAGATTTCAAATAAGTCCAGTTCTCCAGAAACGTCTAATAGGCACTCGAACTTGGGACACCCTGTAGTTGCTCCATTTTTTTGGAGGGAAAAATGAGGGTAAAACTTCAGGTTGCAAAATCAAGGTGACTTGAAAATAATGAAAAACAGAAATTATTCTTGAACTCCCGTTCGACTTGAACGAAATTTGTATCTCCGACCGGCTGCAGACACGAAAACTCTTCAACCTACAAAAAAAACTCTTGAACCTAAAGACTTGAAATTAGCTGGTTATGTTCGGATCTCAAAAGCCGCAATATAAATTCCAACATGTGCTCCGTAACTGACTGAAATTTGCCGTAATCCCCATAAAGGAAGACCAACGAAAGTTTCACCTTATCAAAAAGATCATTTTGAATCTCGTGAGAGCAAGATAGCTCAAAGCCGATGAAAATAGGATTCGAGCTCTTCTTTATCAATGAATGCTATATACTATGTGACTAAGTTCTTACCATTGAGTATGAACTATATTTTTATAATCTTTTGTTCATTTCCTTGTCGGACTCATTCTTATTTCTCTTATAATAATAATAATAACCCACTGGTCAAGGCCACCCGAATAAAAACAAGACATAAGGCTGAAGATCTAGCCGTATTGGATAAAGTAATTCAAGATAATCTTAACGAGACCTGTTCACTAGAAGATGTGGTGGCTGCAGTGAGAGCGGCCGCTTCACTTCTATGTCCACCGAAAAGTACAGCTACGAAGAACGATAAGCATAGGTTAAGGCTCAGTCGGCTTGACATCAAAATAAAATCAATGAGGCAGCAGGCATCTTGGTGCCAATGTATCATAGATGTTCTGAGAGGCAAAATTGAGTCAAGCAAGAAAATGAAGGAAATGATTGAGGAGCTTCGTTCCATACATCATAGAGTAGACTTGCCCACAGTCCATCTACTGAAGCAGAAAGCTGTAGATAAAATAAGATCACTTGCTACAGCGCGAAAGAAACTGATAAAAAGGCAAAAATGGATTGAAGATAACAACACCTTCACCGCAGAACCATCGAAACTATTTCAGTCCCAACAACAAAAGGCACAGAACCCACCATCACCTCAAGAGGTCGAAGAATTTTGGAGAAGCCTGTACGAACAACAAGCAGAAATCAGGGATACTCCAGCACTTCTCAGATTCCAGCAGATGTGTGATCAAAACCAACAGCAGAACGATGAACTTTCTGAAATATCAACCGAAGATATTAGACAAGCCCTTAAGAACAAGCGTGATTTCACAGCACCTGGACTGGACGGTATTCAAAACTACTGGTGGAAGAGTTTTCCAGCTACACATCAACACCTGGCAAGATTATTCAGCGGGATGCTGACTCGCCGTGAGCCAATTCCGTCATGGTTGGTGGAGGGTAGAACAGTGCTGATACCAAAATCAGGTGATTTGGGGCAACCCAAGAACTATCGCCCAATCACTTGCCTCAATACACTGTATAAGATCTTCACAAGTGTAATTCAAGAACAAATACTGAGGGTTATTGGACCAGTATGGAACAGTATCTACGAACAGAGGGGAGCAAAGAAAGGAGTGCAAGGATGCAAGAACAACTTGCTCATAGACAAGAGCGTATGTCTAGACGCCAGATACTACAAGCGCGACCTACACACATCATGGTTCGACTACGCGAAAGCATATGACACCTCGCCGCACGAACTGATAATACGGCTATTAAAAATGCTGAAAGTCCATCCTAACATCATCCACGCGATAGAGAACATCATAGCGTTGTGGAAAACGAAGTTTACCATCCGAGCAGAGGGTCGAACCGTATATACGGGATGGGTGAGATACAGGAGAGGAGTTTTTCAGGGAGATTCGCTAAGCCCGCTATTATTCTGCATAACACTCATACCACTAACAATTGAGTTGAGGGAGAGCAAAATAGGATACAAGGCCGGACCACCAGGCAGAAGGAACCACATGATCTCTCATCTCTTATACGTGGACGACTTGAAGCTCTACGCTCCCTCCGAGTCCGCACTACAGCAACTACTGAATATCGTTTCAGACTACACCTCAGTCATAGGAATGTCATTCGGTTTGGACAAGTGTGCTGTATTCCATCTGCGCAGGGGAAAAGCTTAAGATGCATGAGAAGATATTCGACTGGAAGATGGAATGACTTTTCGACATCTCGAAAACGGAGAAACTTACAAGTTTCTTGGGATGAAACAGAGGGGTGTACTGGAGACAACCCAGATAAAGGATGACCTAACAGCCAGCTACAAGAAGAAGCTGAGAGACATTTGGAAATCACAGCTGTCGGGAAAGAACAAAGTGTCTGCTACAAATATGCTAGCCATCCCGATTCTCACCTACTCCTTCGGAGTGGTGAACTGGACGGTAAACGAACTCCTCGATCTTGATAGGTTAACAAGGAAAACGATGAACATGAATCGTAGCCTACACCCCAACAGTTCAATACAGAGGATATACCTTCCTCGAAGCCAGGGGGGTAGAGGATTGCAATGTTTGGAATATCAACACTATCAACAAACATTGGAAATGGCAATAAGGATTCTAAGAAGTGAAGATCCACTTCTGAAATTCGTCGCTCAGCATGAAATTGCGAACAATGGAGTCTTCCTATTCCGAGCTGCACAAAGGGCCCTGGAGAAGCTCAGCATAACCGGCGTATCGATCAATCCTGAGCTCGCTGGAACACCGATCACTCAAGCGGACCCAAGAAGCCTAGCAAGACTGATCCGAAAGTCTCAGTCAGATACATCACTCGAACATCATATGAGTAAGACCTTGCACTCCATATATTTCAGGAGCTTAAAAGACCAGGACCTGTCTGAAGAATTGTGTTTCGCCTTTCTAAAGTCAGCTAGCCTTAAGTCAGAGACAGAAGGATTTGTGATGGCGTGTCAAGATGGAGTACTGAATACGAGATGGTATAAAAAGAACATCATGAAAATGGACACCCCAACAACTTGCAGGGCTTGCCATGGGCAACAGGAAACGATTATGCACATCCTTTCCGCCTGCAGAGTCCATGCTCCATCAGGGTATGTAGAGAGACACAACGCGGCACTCCGAATCCTATACTTCCATCTGAGAGCCGCGTATGGGATAGACAAAGAACCGGTGCTACCATATGTGCCTCTGGAGATTGAAGCGGTGGTCCAGAACGATAGAGCTCGCATATGCTGGAACTATCCTGTCTCAACAACACGGCAGATCAATGCTGTTAAGCCAGACATACTTCTGCTGGACAAGGAGTTGAAGGAGTTATTTGTCGTGGAATTCTCCTCCCCTGCTGAAAATAATGTTGTGATGAAGGAAGAACAGAAGAGGCAAAAATACAAAGACCTTATGTTCGAGCTTGGATCTTTATACCCAGGTCATAAAATTAGGATGGTCGTACTTATCATAGGATGTCTCGGTGGAATGAGAGCTAACTACGTGGATGAACTGAAGATTATCCCGGTCTGCAGATCACTGGCCGAGGTATTGGCGCACAGAATGCAGAAAGCAGTGTTGCTCGGGTCACTCCATATCATCAGGTCCCATGAACTCTAGAAGCCACTTGCAGCTCATCTCTTTTGTTAAGGGACGCTGCGAGGGCAGGATGAAGAACTCCTCCATTGAAGTGTGAGGGGTTTTTAGTGAGTAACCACACAAGATCCTGGATTCTCACACTACCGAGAGTGCGGACCCTCTCGGTGCCCATTAAGGGTTTTCCCCTCACACGGACGTTAAAAAAAAAATGATAACTGTTATTTATCGCAGAGCAAATGGCCATCGACCTTGGTTCCTTCAGCCAATTCTCTTATATTTATTTTGTTTTTCGATTTCTGTCAATGTGCTGTATGTTTGCAACGAATTGTATTCAACAATAAAATAACGGAAGGGATGAACACCATATACAAAATCGCACGTTTCTTCTGAACCTCCTTTTCAGCATTAGGAAGATATAACCCATGCAAATCAGGCAAATAGAGAGAGGCGATTTTTTCACCTTCACAAATCGCAGTATTGCATTCTATAGTAGGTAATGTAAAAAGGTTCGGTCAACTCGAATTCACTAAAGTGAATCGATAAATCGTATTTTGAGCCTTTTTTTTGGAACAGAAGAACCATTATTCTTACCTGATACACATCTCCACATGTGAATCAAAGCTGCCATGAACACAGGGCCCATCATGAAAATCATTCGAAGGAGGATTTTAATCCTTATTTCTCTTGAATAAAACTCTTTCCCTTTCCTTGAAATATGTAAAATATTTTGTATCATCTTCAAGCTTTCATTTGGTTCCTTACTCTCCCAGCAATGAGTGAATGATTTTGGAACGAAGTTCTTCATTTCTTTTCACTCGAATTATTTTATAATTTTTTTTCGAGATATTCTCTATATATCTGCAAGCTACTTAACAGATTTTCATTCTTCTGTTGACAAGTTAAAAGTAAGTCTTCAATGAGAAGTTAAAATATAGAAAGATGAAGATATTGTGATTCAATCCCACATTTGTTGCGAATTTAGCTCTTCAAATTCATTAAAAATTATTGAACTGAAATAATTTGACGATTAATTTCGTCGATGCCCGAATAAACTGATCGCCCATTCGTTGAAACCTCAAAGCGTGTTCACTTACACTGAAAATATCATATAATGTTGGTATTCGTTAAAGAGCCCAAGGATTATTCAGAATGTTCATTTGAATTTTTTGTGCCTTTTATCTTTATAATTTATATTCAAAAACATATTAAATGACCAGTCCATGAAAAGATCCAATTCAATATTCAGTGGCTACATAATTAAATAATTACAAAATAGATAATGATCCTAATTGTCGATAAATAATATCGAATACTGAATAAATAATAGAGCAATGACAGAAGGTGTTCCTATTATTTTTTTATTGAATGGGTCATCGACAGACTGTTCCGCAGTTTATTGCACATTAGTATATCACGAGGAACTCTACCTGCTTCAACCGTCAACGCATCACGAAATAGCCACTTAGAAATGCCGGGTTTTTTAGCCATGGCCCAATAAGAATTTCACCCAACGTTTCCCCTTCAACTGCGGTAGGCATCTTCAGGGGTTCAATAGATTGAAACTACTTCTTCCTAAGAAGAGATGAAGTGAACTATCAGTTGTAAAATAAAACAAACGAACAAGAAATAAAATATAACACATACAAACTCTGCTCAATCTAGAATCACTATCCACTCTCTACTAAAATTCATTTATTTCTCATAAACACCTCGGACTTAAAACTTTAGTTATAATAATTATATGTTCATTGAATCATAAATAAATAAATATGGCGAGTTACAGAGATTTCCAACTATAGAATTGACTACATGTGCGTAACTATCGATTCACATTTCCACTTTGATTTAACATGTGGATGTATATAACTAAAATTATATACCAATCAACCAATACAATAAACTTCATAATAAAACAATACGAAACAGAAACATTAAAATCAACAAATCCCTAATATAATCATTCCTCTTTTCGCTCGATACAGAAATAGACAGACGTCAAGGTGAAGATTCACAGTAAGTCAGGATGTCAAATCGGGTACATTGTCGACTTTAATTAATTCACAAATCGTAATCAATTCAGGTTAGCTCAAGAATCAACGTTTAAATTGTACACATCTATTCCTTAATTTTGATTTATTAATGTTTCCGCAAATTTGCGGCCTCTTTGTATTATCCAGATTTCAATTGTTTTTTCGAACTGCTTGTGATTCAATTTTGTCAGATCTTCAGGTATTCTTTCATATACCGAGTCCTGCAATAGTGCGTTAAGCTTCTATAGCTGCAAAACCAGACGTTTTAGGAATTTAGTTGAATAGCATTCCCTTTGTACTTGCAATTCTTCATCTCAGGAAATTATTTTATGATATACAGGGTGTTCCCAAATAAAATTATTCAACAAATTAGTGATTTTTTAAATGGAACACCCCTTATACAGGGTGGCCAAGAGATTGACGTCAAAAAGGAAAAAACAGGTCCCTCGTGTCATAGGCTATTCGAATCACCCCCATGTATGTTATGCCATTTTTCACGGTTTTCGAGTTAAGAATTTTTTTATGAACTTTGAGAATTTTCGACTTGACCATCTTAGAAAAGATATTAAAAAAAAAGTACAAGACTTCTCTGTGAAATTCTTTTTGTAACTCAATCTCCATGAATTGTACTTTTACACATAAAATAACCAGATTCGTAACTTTGATAAAAATCATAGAAACATTGGTCTCAAGTGAAAAAGTTACGTAAATTGGATTATGATCTGAATTTTTGAATCAAAATTAAAAATGGGAAAAGGCCGATTCACGGTTTCCTAGTATGCTTAAAAACTGCGCTCAACAGTCAGCTTTTAGAATCATTGATAAAAAAGGTACTTAACACTCTACTTTTGCTAGAATTAGCCTTCAAAGTCATCGAGGTGAAAAAAAAAACTAGACATTTACTACAAAATTATTTTTTGCCATTTTAAGATATTTCTGATCAAGTTATGATAGAAAATGCTGATAATTAATGAAAATTAGCTTTAGATGTTGGTCAAGAAAAGTTTTGGATAAAAAAAGAAAAAGGTATGGCAATAAATCACGCATCATAATGTAAATAAGAAGAAATTTATTTATAAAATTCACACTAGGTGTTCAAAGTGGCCACCTCCAGCCTCAATACACATTTTACACCCTCTTAGAAAATTTTCTTTCAATCGCATAAAACCTGCCCTGTTCTCTCTTAGGACACGTTCGGCTTCTCTTATCTTCAGTCGCAGCTCGTCCTCACTCGAACATTCTCGGGCGTAAACAATTTCTTCGAAATAACCCCAAACGAAAAAAATCGATGGGATTAAGGTCAGGTGAACTTATGGGCCACTTGATTGGTCCGCTACGTCCAAGGCATCTGTTCGGGTATCGTTCATTCAAATGATTACGTACTTGAGTTGCGTAGCGACACGGAGCGCCGTCGTTTTGGAACATCATAGTTTGACGAAGCTGAAGACTCACATATTCCAGGAGCAAAATAAGTTCATGCTCGAGGAAATTTTTGTACGTTTCTCCATCAAGTCTGGACGGCAATTCATATGGACCAATTAGTTCACCATTGAGGACACCAGACCACCGCTAAAGCGTTGTTGGAAATTTGATGCTCTCACATCATGAGGATTTTCAATCGCCGACGTGTGGTAGTTGTGAATATTGAAGATTCCACATCGCTCAAATCTTGACACATCTGTCCACAAAATTGTTTCAAAATACCCAAGATCTTTTATCACTTTCTGTATCATAGTTCGGCAAAATTCAACGCGCAATTGGTGGTCTGCAGGCAGTAAAGCTTGGACTCGTTGAATGTGGAATGCGTGGTATCCTACTGCGTGACGTATACCTTGGAAAGAAGTTCTTGGGATGCCCAGAGCACGAGACAATCTTCTCGTACTGGTAGATGGATTTTGCTGAACTTCTTCGAGCACCCTTTGACTGCGATCCGGATCAACTCTAGGGATTCCTTCACGATCACCACGTTGACCAGAAATGCGGCCAGCCATTAAGGGGCCCACTCACGAGGCTACCGAGACGGGCGTTATATGGCCTTTTATGACCACTTTATGAGCCCTTGACCAATCACGGAGACTCTTTTCGCACGTGGCCTTATAAACTGTCATAAAACGCCTGTCTCGGTTGCTCCATGAGTGGATACCATTTTAAGGTTTGGTGCGTTTTAATAATAATAATAACAGAAGATCGAGATGCCACTCCACCTGCTGGCTCGACCACCGTGAGGAGGACTGCCCGCAGGGGAGCTCGCAACGCACGTATCCAGTGTAGCCGCGAAATGAATATTGAAGTAATGCGAGCTTTTCATTACGTGAACAATTGCGAGGACAAATCACTTCCTGGATGGAGAAGAGAAATCTTCAAGGGATCGAATTATCCCGGAATATCGCGGGATGTGCACAGCAGGCTGTGGATTTGCAAACCTGTTACATCGTGCGGAAATTTCTGAACTAGTGGGAGGAACTGAATTGTTTTTTCACTGGTTCATAGAAGAATAACCAGCTCGAGCTGAGAACGGGAGACCGATAATAATAATAATAATAATGACCGTACAGTGCCAACAGATATGTGTAGGAAGTGTCATAAAAAATCTGAAACAATTCAGCATGTAACTTCTGGCTGCGAACAACTGGCCAACACTGATTACCTCCACCGACATTACCAAGTGTGCAACATCATACACCAGAAATTGGCGCTCAAGTTCGGACTTCTCAACTCCTACAAGCCGTATTATAAGTATCAGCCGCTGCCTGTGTTAGAAAATGACTCTTTTAGACTATACTACGATAGGCTTATTATCACTGACAGAACGGTGACGAATAACAGGCCGGATATTGTGGTTTACGACAAGAGGGTCAGAAAGGCAATTTTGGTGGATGTAGCTGTGCCCAACAACAACAACATGTTGAATAAGTACCAGGAGAAGATAAGCAAGTACACAGACCTGGCTTTCGAGATCAAGGAAATGTGGCACCTAGAGAAGGTTGATATCGTTCCAGTGATCATCTCGTCGACTGGATTGATACCCAAGAGCTTACACAATAGTCTGAACAAATTAGAATTAAATGTAAACAGCTACATTGAAATGCAAAAAGCTGTTATTCTCAATACCTGTAGAATTGTTCGTGAATTTTTGTCAAGTGTATCGTGATCGAGCCTATTCCCTTTGATTATTGTATCTGGGAAAGGTAAATTTATCCGGCCGTATGCCGAGATAGTGAATAAGTCCACGATCATAATAATAATAATACCGCACGGGTGTGGTGTGGTTTCTGCCATGCCACATGGGGGGTGACGTCCCCACGGCCCGAGTTACCTGGGCTACCAAGGGTAAATGGTTGCAAACCCGCACGGGGGATACTACTTTGTAGTATACGGGTGTGACAATCCCGCGGACCCCGGTCACTCTCAACCGATGTCGGACAGATATCAGCTAAGCCTCGGAAAACAGTCGCTGCCTGGGGATCGTCAGGGCGCGTCTGGAGTTGGTGCTGGACGTGACAGCATGCGGGACACCAACGGCAGGATGCTGAGAAGGCAGGCGCCTGCCACACAAGAAGCTATGCCTTTAGACGAGGAATACATCGACGAGGAGAGAGTTCAGGTTGTCGGTCGCATAGGGATTCAACGCTCGAGAGAGCAGCCCGCAGTCGGAACCGGCAGCCGAAACAGGACGGCACAAAGGGAACGCCACAAGTGGACGCCCGAGCAGCATAATCTGCTGACTGCGCTATACAGAAGATCAAGACCCGAAAGACGAGGGTACATGAATAGGCTGCATGGTCTGTGGTGCGAAAATTATCCAGACCTTGACTTCATGACGCAGCAAAACCTCAGAGATCAGATCAGTCAACTCAAAAGAAGAGGAATCTTATGGCGGTCTCAAGAGCAAGAAAGGACGGAACAACTAGCTGAGGAGCAGGTGACAGATGCTTCGAGCCAACATCAGCAATTCACGGTTGACACAGCTGAAGAACAAGCTGTAGCCCTGGTGAGAAATATTGCGAGCCGAACCGGGACTGGTACACGCTCCAACAGGCCAATAACCGAACATGTGAGAGATGTTCCCGAAATAGAACACGGTGAAGAGCAGGTGACAGATGCTCCAAACCAACAACATCAAGCAATAGCCCTGGGAGCTAGGCCAAGAACGGAACAAGTGAGAGATGTTCCAGAAATAGAACACGGTGAAGAGCAGGTGACAGGTGCTCCAAACCAACAACACCAAGCAATAGTCCTGAGGGCAAGGCCAAGAGCGGAACAAGTGAGAGATGTTCCGAAGTCAATCGACAATACAAAGGAAGCATTTGAGGCTGCCGTTAGAAACCCACTGGTCAAGGCCACCCGAATAAAAACAAGACTTCAGGCTGAAGATCTAGCCGTAGTGGATAAAATAATTCAAGATCATCTTAACGAGACCTGTTCACTAGAAGATGTGGTGGCTGCAGTGAGAGCGGCCGCTTCACTTCTATGTCCACCGAAAAGTTCAGCTACGAAGAAGGATAAGCAAAGGTTAAGACTCAGTCGGCTTGATATCAAAATAAAATCAATGAGGCAGCAGGCATCTTGGTACCAATGTATCATAGATGTTCTGAGAGGCAAAATTGGATCAAGCAAGAAAATGAAGGATATGATCGAGGAGTTTCGTTCCATACATCATGCAGTAGATTTGCCCACAGTCCATCTACTGAAGCAGAAAGCTGTAGATAAAATAAGATCACTTGCTGCAGCGCGAAAGAAACTGATAAAAAGGCAAAAATGGATTGAAGATAACAACACCTTCACCGCAGAACCATCGAAATTATTTCAGTCCCAACAACAAAAGGCACAGAACCCACCATCACCTCAAGAGGTCGAAAAATTTTGGAAAAGCCTGTATGAACAACAAGCAGAAACCAGGGATACTCCGGCACTACTCAGATTCCAGCAGATGTGTGATCAAAACCAACAGCAGAACGATGAACTTTCTGAAATATCAACCGAAGATATCAAAAAATCCCTTAAGAACAAGCGTGATTTTACAGCACCTGGACTGGACGGTATCCAAAACTACTGGTGGAAGAGATTTCCAGCCACACATAAACACCTGGCAAGATTATTCAGCAGGATGCTGACTCGCCATGAGCCCATTCCGTCGTGGTTAGTGGAGGGTAGAACAGTGCTGATACCAAAATCAGGTGATTTAGGGCAACCCAAGAACTATCGCCCAATCACTTGCCTCAATACACTGTATAAGATGCTCACAAGTGTAATTCAAGATCAAATACTGAGGGTTATTGGACCAGTGTGGAACAGTATCTACGAACAGAGGGGAGCAAAGAAAGGAGTGCAAGGATGCAAGGACAACTTGCTCATAGACAAGAGCGTATGTCTAGACGCCAGACACTACAAGCGCGACCTACACACATCATGGTTAGACTACGCGAAAGCATATGACACCTCGCCGCACGAACTAATAATACGATTATTAAAAATGCTGAAAGTCCACCCCAACATCGTCCACGCGATAGAAAACATCATAGCGCTGTGGAAAACGAAGTTTGCCATCCGAGCAGAGGGTCGAACCGTTTATACGGGATGGGTGAGATACAGGAGAGGAGTTTTCCAGGGAGATTCGCTAAGCCCGTTATTATTTTGCATAACTCTTATACCACTAACAATTGAGTTAAGGGAGAGCAAGATAGGATACCAGGCCGGACCACCAGGCAGAAGGAACCACCTGATCTCGCATCTCTTGTACGTGGACGACTTGAAGCTCTACGCTCCCTCCGAGTCCGCACTGCGGCAACTACTGAATATCGTTTCAGCCTACACTTCAGCAATGGGAATGTCATTCGGTTTGGACAAGTGCGCTGTTTTTCATCTGCGCAGGGGAAAAGCTGAAGACGCAGGAGAAGATATTCGACTGGAAGATGGAATGACTTTTCGACACCTCGAAGACGGAGAAACTTACAAGTTTCTTGGAATGAAACAGAGGGGTGTACTGGAGACAACCCAGATAAAGGATGCCTTAACAGCCAGCTACAAAAAGAAGCTGAGAGACATATGGAAATCGCAGTTGTCGGGAAAGAATAAAGTATCTGCTACAAATATGCTAGCCATCCCGATTCTCACCTACTCTTTCGGGGTGGTGAACTGGACGGTAAACGAACTCCTCGATCTTGATAGGTCAACAAGGAAAACGATGAACATGAATCGTAGCCTACATCCCAACAGTTCAATACAGAGGATATACCTTCCTCGAAGCCAGGGGGGTAGAGGATTGCAATGTTTGGAATATCAACACTATCAACAAACATTGGAAATGGCAGTAAGGATTCTAAGAAGTGAAGATCCGCTTCTGAAATTTGTCGCTCAGCATGAAATTGCGAACCGTGGAGCATTCCTATTCCGAGCTGCACAAAGGGCCATGGAGAAGCTCAGCATAACCGGCGTATCAATCAATCCTGAGCTCGCTGGAACACCGATCTCTCAAGCGGACCAAAGAAGCCTAGCAAGACTGATCCGAAAGTCTCAGTCAGATACATTACTCGAACATCATATGAGTAAGACCTTGCACTCCATATATTTCAGGAGTTTAAAAGACCAGGACCTGTCTGAAGAATTGTCTTTCGCCTTTCTAAAGTCAGCTAGCCTTAAGTCAGAGACAGAAGGATTTGTGATGGCGTGTCAAGATGGAGTACTGAATACGAGATGGTATAAAAAGAACATCATGAAAATGGACACCCCAACAACTTGCAGGGCTTGCCATGGGCAACAGGAAACGATTATGCACATCCTTTCCGCCTGCAGAGTCCATGCTCCATCAGGGTATGTAGAGAGACACAACGCGGCACTCCGAATACTATACTTCCATCTGAGAGCCGCGTATGAGATAGACAAAGAACCGGTGCTACCATATGTGCCCCTGGAGATTGAAGCGGTGGTCCAGAACGAAAGAGCTCGGATATGCTGGAACTATCCTGTCTCAACAACACGACAGATCAATGCTGTTAAGCCAGACATACTTCTGCTGGACAAGGAGCTGAAGGAGTTATTTGTCGTGGAATTCTCCTCCCCTGCTGAAAATAATGTTGTGATGAAGGAACAACAGAAGAGGCAAAAATACAAAGACCTTATGTTCGAGCTTGGAACTTTATACCCAGGTCATAAAATTAGGATGGTCGTACTTATCATAGGATGTCTCGGTGGAATGAGAGCTAACTATGTGGATGAACTGAAGATTATCCCGGTCTGCAGATCACTGGCCGAGGTATTGGCGCACAGAATGCAGAAAGCAGTGTTGCTCGGGTCACTCCATATCATCAGGTCCCATGAACTCTAGACGCCACTTGCAGCTCATCTCTTTTGTTAAGGGACGCTGCGAGGGCAGGATGAAGAACTCCTCCATTGAAGGTGTGAGGGGTTTTTAGTGAGTAACCACACAAGATCCTGGATTCTCACACTACCGAGAGTGCGGACCCTCGAGGTGCCCATAAAGGGTTTTCCCCTCACACGGACGTTAAAAAAAAAAAAAAAAATAATAATAATAATAAACCGCACGGGTGTGGTTTGGTTTCTGCCCCGCCACATGGGGGGTGACGTCCCCACGGCCCGAGTTACCTGGGCCACCAAGGGTAAATGGTGGCAAACCCATGAACGAGGAGTGGAAACCAATATCATGGCAGAAGATCGAGATGCCACTCCACCTGCTGGCTCGACCACCGTGAGGAGGACTGCTCGCAGGGGAGCTCGCAACGCACGTATCCAGTGGAGCCGCGAAATGAATATTGAAGTAAATGGAATGAAGTAAGCCTCGGAAGAGAGTCGCTGCCTGGGGAGCACCAGGGCATGTCCGGAGCCGGCGCTGGACATGACAGCATGCGATCCGTCGGTGGCAGGGTGCTGAGGAAGCGGGCTCCTGTCATTCAACAAAATACAGCACCACAACAGCAACGAGAAGTGGAAACCGATATCATGGCAGAAGATCGAAATGCCACTCCACCTGCTGGCTCGACCACCGTGAGGAGGACTGCCCGCAGGGGAGCTCGCAACGCACGTATTAAGTGGAGCCGCGAAATGAATATTGAAGTAATGCGAGCTTTTTACTACGTGAACAATTGCGATGACAAACCACTTCCTGGATGGAGATACTCCCTCTATACTGAATTCACCAAGAGACATCCAGAACTCCAGCTAACGGAAGGGAACATTGCGGATCGTAAAAATGTTATTATACGAAAAGGCTACTTGACAAGACAGAAACTAGATGAGATCAAGAACAGATTGTCGGAAGTGAGAATGAAGAACCCACGGAGCCGCTGGAGAGACCAGCAGATACGGCCAGGGACCTGTCTGTCACACGAATTGCTCACCAAGACTCCCCACAATATCGCCAACTGTATGACACCTTCTATAGTAACCTGGCGCAATACGAATCTACTGATCCGCTCAACCGCCCCATCCTACCAAAATTGAACTTCAACTCTACGGCCAAAAATAACATCGAGTGGCTCAACGAAATATTGGAAGAACACCTGAGCACTCAATGGACGTTGGAACAAGTCCACTTATCTCTGTACTGTGCTGCCATCACAGTAATCGGACAAAATGGGCAAAAGATCTACATCCCCAGAACCAGTCAACAGAAAGTTAAAAATCAAACTCCTGCCTGGAAAAGAAGATTAATGCAGGACGTCGATAAACTTCGAGGAAAAGTTGATGTCTTGGATGAGTTCCTGAAGGATAATAAATCTCGTAAAGTATTGAACAAAGTGCGAAAAATAGCCACATCCGCAGGGCTGGACCTGGAATCCCCACAACATAAAGAGTTGATAGTTGATCTGAAAGATCGCTTGAGACAGCAAGCTAAAGCGAAAGGTGCTCGCCTGCGAAGATACAATGAGCTAAAAAAGCGAAAACAACAAAACGCTGAATATTTGAGAGACAGAAGGAAGTTCTTCAGAAGTCTTGAAAAGCCATCCGAAATCTCCTCCAATCAGCATGCTGACATCAACAATGACGAATTTCGGCAATATTGGAGTTCTCTATGGTCGGAGAGTGGTCAACTTCAGAGGAATACTAGCTGGTTTACGGACATTGAACACCAGGCCTCAGAAATCGTTGAGATGAAGACAGATCTTTTCACAGTCGAAGAAATTTCCAACATTGTCAAAAACACTAGTAACTGGAAGGCGCCAGGACCCGACCGACTTCACAACTTCTGGGTTAAACAATTTCCAGCATGTTTCCCAAGTCTGGCCAGATGATTTTCGGAGGCACTGGAAGAACCCTTCAAGATACCTACTTTCCTTACTCAAGGCAATACCTATATGCTTCACAAAAGAGGAGATCGCAGCAAGCCAGAAAACTACCGACCCATAACGTGTTTGTCGGTGGTATACAAGCGTTCACAACCCTTGTGAATAATGCGATATATCGTCACTGTGAAGCCAACAACATTCTGGAAGAAGAACAGAAAGGCTGCTCAAGAGGATCGGCAGGATGCAAACATCAACTCACCATAGACGCTGTAGTGTTAAAGCAAGCCCAAGCGAGAAGAAGGAATTTAAGTCTATGTTATATCGACTATCAGAAGGCCTCCGATACGGTGCCCCACGATTGGCTTGTGAAAGTACTGGAGATTTATAAGATCTGCCCGAAAATAAGACATCTAATGAGTACATGGAAAACGAATATTCTTATAAACAACATCAATGCTGGAACCGTAAAAATATCGAGGGGGATATTTCAGGGAGATGCTCTGTCGCCGATGTGGTTTTGTATAGCACTGAATCCTCTATCTACTCTTTTGAGAAACTCCAACATGGGGTACAGACCAGCAATGAGGAATCCGCGAAAACTCACCCATTTATTGTATATGGATGATCTGAAACTATTCGGCGAGAACCAAAATCAACTTCACTCGCTGATAGATATAGTGCGCTCCTTCAGCAAAGACATTGACATGTCTTTCGGTCTCGACAAATGCGCTATAGTCAACATCAGGAAGGGTAAAATGGAGAACACTCAGGAACAATTTCAGGACATCCACAGTATGTTGCCAGAAGAGACCTACAAGTATCTGGGCATTCCTCAAAATCAACGGATTGACCACACCCGTTTGAAAGCTGAGTTCACTGCGAAATATAAGAACAGGGTAACCAAAGTGCTCAACACCAAGCTGTCTGCTAGAAACCAGATCGATGCCTTGAACTCCTGGGCTACGCCTGCTCTGACCTACACTTTCGGAGTCTTGAAGTGGTCAGACGCTGATCTGAATGAGTTGGACCGACTCACCCGCCGCCTAATGACAAAGTTCCGATGTTTGCACACCAACGCGTCGGTGAAAAGGCTTTATCTACCCAGGAGAGATGGTGGACGAGGTCTGTTGAACATCTATAAACTCTGCAGAACCCAGGAGAAAAACTTGAGGCAGCGACTGCTCGAGTCTGAAGATAGCCTGATGAAATGGAGCCGCGAAATGAATATTAAAGTAATGCGAGCTTTTCATTACGTGAACGATTGCGAGGACAAACCACTTCCTTCTAGGAATCGAACTATCCCGGAATATCGCGGGATGTGCACAGCAGGCTGTGGATTTGCAAACCTGTTACATCGTGCGGAAATTCCTGAACTAGTGGGAGGAACTGAAATGTTTTTTCACTGGTTCATAGAAGAATAACCAGGTCGAGCTGAGAACGGGAGACCGATGAAGAATAATAATAATAAGCAGTCGAAGGCAAAAATCCGGGAGGAGTATACTGGCCGACTGAGAACGGTGATGAAGTCACTGTTGACTTCTGGAAATCTTATCAAAGCCATCAACAGCTACGCATCCCAGTGCTGGTTTATTCATTAGGAGTTATCAAGTGGACCAGGACAGATCTGGAGGACATTCAAAGGCAAACCAGAACGATGCTGACGAAACAGAGAGGTCATCACCCAAGGTCGTCAGTATTAAGAACCACTTTACCACGGAAGGAAGGAGGACGGGGACTTGCGGATATTGTCAACCTTCACACTCGCCAGATTAAAAACCTCAGGGAATTCTCCTTTGAGAAGGCGAATAATTCCAATCTACACAGAGTTGTTACTTTGGTTGATAAGAAGTTCACACCTTTAACTCTGGCTACTGCAGATGAATTGCTGGATCTGCCATCTCTTTCTGAAACTGACAAGCTAGAACAATGGTCAAAAAAAGAACTCCATGGACGGCATCACCATGAGTTAAATCAGCCACATATTGACAAAACCTCATCCAACAAATGGTTGTCGAAGGGTGAACTGTTTCCTGAGACGGAAGGTTTTATGATGGCTATACAAGATCAAGTCATCTCCACCAACAACTACAAGAAATACATCATGAAGGACCGTACAGTGCCAACAGATATGTGTAGGAAGTGTCGTCAAAAGTCTGAAACAATTCAGCATGTAACTTCTGGCTGCGAACAACTGGCCAACACTGATTACCTCCACCGACATAACCAAGTGTGCAACATCATACACCAGAAATTGGCGCTCAAGTTCGGACTTCTCAACTCCTACAAGCCGTATTATAAGTATCAGCCGCTGCCTGTGTTAGAAAATGACTCTTTTAGACTATACTACGATAGGCCTATTATCACTGACAGAACGGTGACGAATAACAGGCCGGATATTGTGGTTTACGACAAGAGGGTCAGAAAGGCAATTTTGGTGGATGTAGCTGTGCCCAACAATAACAATATGTTGAATAAGTACCAGGAGAAGATAACCAAGTACACATACCTGGCTTTCGAGATCAAGGAAATGTGGCACCTAGAGAAGGTTGATATCGTTCCAGTGATCATCTCGTCGACTGGATTGATACCCAAGAGCTTACACAATAGTCTGAACAAATTAGAATTAAATGTAAACAGCTACATTGAAATGCAAAAAGCTGTTATTCTCAATACCTGTAGAATTGTTCGTAAATTTTTGTCGAGTGTATCGTGATCGAGCCTATTCCCTTTGATTATTGTATCTGGGAAAGGTAAATTTATCCGGCCGGATGCCGAGATAGTGAATAAGTCCACGATCATAATAATAATAATACTTTATTAATCCTGTAAGACAAAATACATGCATAGGATAAGTCAAAGGCAAAAACAAATCAAAATAGAGAACTACTCACAAAAATCAGAAAAGTATTCAGCAACAGAATAATAACTTCTACGAACTAAAATAATTTTAATTGATTTTTTAAACTCATTCAGCTTGAGACTTCGCAAAGATTTCGGTAGGTGATTGAAAAGTTTTATACATTGATACACTGGAGAAAACTCGAACTTAGAAGTATTATGTTTTGGTACACACAACTATCCCTCATTTCTTGTACTGTAGCCATGAAAGCTTGAAAGTCTGGTAAAGTTGTATTCGTTTTCTTTGGTGTACGTTAAGCATTTGAGAATAAATATCGAGGCTACAGTGAGGAGACCATTCTCAATGAAAACTGGTCTACAGGAGGACATCGGCTCGACATTAAATATCATACGCAAGATCCTCTTCTGTATAACAAAGACTCTTCTAATGTCCGATGAATTTCCCCAAAGCATGATGTTGAAAGATAGGTGACTGTACACTAAACTAAACTGTAGTAGATGTTCAGGACAGATCGCAGAGGAAGTGAATTCCGAACTCTACTTAAGGCAAAATAGGAGCTATTAAGTTTTTTACATACAGCATCAATATGAGTGCTCCACTTCAAGTTGGAATCTATGTGGAGGCCCAGGAACTTGGTATGCTCCGCAGATGAAATAACTTCGTCCAAATAGCGCACAACTATTCTGTTTTCGCTGGTTCTTAGAGTGAAATGAACGCATTCAGTTTTTGCAACATTCATCATTATGGAATTATAACGACACCAATTCACAAAGCACTGGACTAAAAGGTGACATAAGCTCTGCAACTCCTCGAAGGTCTGTGCAGCAACTACTGCCGAGGTGTCATCGGCAAACAGGACTATTCGCACCTTGTTCGAAAGATGAAGAAGATCCTGGTAAGCTGCTGCAGTGATCATCAACTTTTTTAAGTTGGAGGGTAGATCGTTGATGAAAAGCAGGAATAGGAGCGGCCCCAGGACTGAACCCTGAGGGACGCCCAAATTTACTTTGCGCTCATCCGAAAATGAACTGTCGATTTTAACGGACATCGCTCTGTCCCGAAGATAGCTGGAAATCCATCTCAAAAACACACCTCTAAATCCTACACTGTAGCATTTGTCGACTAAGAATTGGAAAGAGAGGCTGTCGAATGCCCGAGACAGATCAAAAAATAATCCCGCGACAAACAATCCACTATCAAGGCATTCATAGATGTACTCGACAAAATAGAGGGCTCCGGATTCAGTCGACCGGCCCGTCCGGAAACCGTGCTGTGCGATATCAAGTACCTGATATTTATCGAGGAAATTCATCATCCTATTAAGCACAATCCTCTCGAAGACCTTGGCGAAGACACTGAGGATGGAAATAGGTCTATAGTTAGAGATATCGTTCAAGTCATTCTTCTTGAATATGGGTATGACAATAGCCCTCTTGAGATGGTTGGGGAATGTGCCACTACTAATTGAGAAGTTGACAATGTGGGCAAAATGCGGTGCAATGACAGCCGCGATCAGTTTCAGAATTCTGGCAGAAATAAAATCCACTCCACTGGTCTCACTATTTTTCAGAGACTTTATTACATCAATCACTTCAAATTCCAACACAGGATGAAAAAAGAAGGATGAGTTGATCATTGGTGACGTAGTGCATGATGTGGACAAAGAGTTATTGTAATATGTCCTCAGCGTTTGCTGGGTAATAGTTGAGAAATAATCTGCAAACACCGAGGCCAGATCTCCAGACTCAACGTACGAAACACCATCAACTGAAATCTCCATGGGCCGATGTCCTTTATTTCCTCGACCAGTGAGAGCATTTACCAGCGACCACACAGTCTTGTTTTTGTTGTCCGAATTTTCAATCAGTCCAGTATGGTAATCTAATTTTGCTTTTCTAATTAAAAAATTGTACGATGATTTGGCCTTCCTGTACAGGTTGTGGGTGGACTGACAAGCCATATTTGTACGTAGCCAGTGAAGATGCTTCAGATCGCGCTTTGCCGAGACGATCTCCCGAGTAATCCACTTCTTCGTCGGGTGAGCAGAACCTGTGTACTTGAAAAGTGGGCAGCACATTTCAAATGTCGACCGGATGACATCAGCGAACTCACCGAAACATCCATCCACATCCAGAAAGCTATACATCCCAAGAAAGTCAGATACAGATATACGGTAAACAAAGTCGTCGAGATTATGTTGGCTCAAATTTCTGACAAACTTTGTCTTATGTTGAGCCACTGGGGAGATATGAATGGGAAATTCGAGCGAAAGTGCACGATGATCGCTAATGTAAGCTTCGAATACTCCGGTCGTACAACCGGACAAATCAGCATTACTCAAAATATAGTCCACCTTCGATACGGATGTGTGCCCTGTAATGTCAGTGAAGACCCTAGTAGGTTCTCGTGAAGAAACAGTCAGATTAAAACATTTTAGTAGATCTTCGAGTAACTTAAGATTAGGACAATTAGTTTTCAAAAGATCGACGTTTAAATCGCCACAAACAAATATCATATCAGCTAAATTGCTACAATAGTCCAAAGTCGAAGACATTGCATCTAGAAATATTCCAAAGTCTCCAGAGCATGGTCGGTACACACTGAGAACGACTAAACGAATCCTTTGGACGAGCACTATAGTTCCACTCACCTCGAATTGCATCTCCTCAGAGAACCGCGACACGCACAAATTTTTCACTTGTACACCATCCCGGACGTAGACCATAGATCCACCATGAGCTCTGGAGGGGCGGCAATAGGAATCAGTCAGGCAGTATCCCGGAATGGTCATTGTTTGGATAGCATCAGAACTGCACCAATGCTCAGCAATGCAGACAACATCAGGTCGCTCGTCGGTGAAAAGAATTTCAAGATTGTCCAACTTGTTAGAAATGCACTGGACGTTTAATTGCAGCAATTTCAATTTATATTTGGTATCCGGGCAATTATTAGTGCCACTGGTTGTTTTTAGTGGTTTGGTACCAGCTCTAGCGATCAGCTTGTTACTACAGGTTGACGTCGCTTCATAAAAAACCTATTCACAGCAATTCCCTCTGGCCAAAATTCAGGATTCATAACTGTGTTCAAGTAATCCGTAGGTAGTGATACCTTGAATGAAGAATAAACTTCCGGTTGTTTCGAATTGAGTTTTTCGCAAGAGACGTTCTGTATATGTTGGTTGAAGAAATTTTGCAAATCAATTACGTTCGTATCTGGACTGAGCCGTGAAACGTGAAGGTGAGATAGCTGCTTCTTTAATAAAAACACGATGGTCTGGATAATGCTCAGGTTGCGGCCCACCACGACGTTGAAGATGTTCACGATATGGCCTCGCTGCTTCAAGGTCATTCCCTCGTGCAACTCCGTAAAAATAATGCATTTCAGCATATTCACTTAACGTGTGTAACTCATCTTCTAACACTTCAAAATAAACAAACTAACTCGGAAACTGAAAATTTACTCGAAAAACTAAAAATTTAATTCAAAAGAAAAACAGAGAAAATTAAGGTGAAAATTAAAAAACTGGAAAATTCGGTTCAAACACTTCTTGACACTCGATCGGCGGAATCAGAATTAACTGATGGTCAGGGAAAAATCCGGTTTTATTTTTCTGGAGGGGAGGTGAAGAGGAATGCTCATATGTTCAAAAATTCAGACGAAGTCGCGTCGATGAAAACGTCTTGATTCCGGCTTATCGGCCCTCCATTACAAAAAACGCGGTTATCTGCAAAGTCGCGAATATTTATAACACATTTCATCGTTTTCAAACATAAAAAAGCAATGAAAAACCAATCGGGATCATTTAAATTTTCGAGAACAAATTTTCATAAACCACTTGAATGAACAGATGGATCGGATGCAGTCGAAAGATCAAGGAGCTCCCACGTTCACCTAACCTTAATCCCATCGATTTTTTCGTTTGGGGTCCATGACACGAGGGACCTGTTTTTTCCTTTTTGACGTCAATCTCTTAGCCACCCTGTATTTTTGCATATTTTCAATGCTCTTCAATACCTCTACCATGATGCAAAATATTAGGGATATTTTTCCAACAGTACGGATCTTATTAAGAAAAAACTGCTAAATTTCGACGAAACAGTAGTTCGGTAAAAGCCTTTTACCGATTTCCAGAAGCGATAGAAACATGAATTTGATCAGGATTTCTTTTAACTCAAGAATTTGCCTAGTCATCGTTCCTAACTGATCAACCTCTCTCATACAGGGTGTCCGTTATCAATATCCCATTATGAAATTGTTTTTTCTCGATTTTTTCAAATGCAACACCCTGTATTTTTTTCCATGATGATGTACCCAGTTTAAAATCTTACTTTTTTTTCAGAAGTAACCTCGGAAGTAACCAAAGGGCTATTTTCACTCCTGCGTCCAACAGGTACGAAAAATGATATCAGAACGGAAAATTGTATTCAAATATTGGATATAAAAACAAACGGGCGTTAAAAAAGACAAAGAAAATTGTGTCAATGATCCAAGAGATGTTCAAAGTGTCATCCGCCTTGTCTGGAACACAAAGCGATCCGATCGTTGAATGTCCCACTAACCCTCGTCAGTATGGCTGGAGTAATGCTTCGGAAAGCAGTCACAATCCTCTCTCGCATATTGGAAGCTGTTGTTGGAACTTCATCATACACGATTCCCTTTATGTACCTATCCCCCAAAAAAAAATCTATTTGGATGAGATCCGGTGATCTAGCAGGCCATCTTGTCGGTCCGCCCCTACCAATCCATCTATTCGGAAACTGTTGGTCCAGTACATCCCTCACAGGACGAGAATAATGAGCAGGTGCTCCATCATGCTGAAACCATATTTCATTCCGTATTTCCGTAGGTAACACTGCTTACATTCCGGAAAGAATGTTCTGAATGAAAGTAAAATATGCAGCTCCATCTAAATTTCCTTCGACAAAATGGGGGCCTATCACATGATTTCCGATTACTGCTCCTCAGACATTCAATGACCACCTGTGTTGATTGTCTATTTCCCTTATAATTCTTCTTTTCTTCAGAGCAATAATGGAAATTGTACCTATTGACGGCACCGGAATTGCGGAAGGTTGCTTCATCACTGAATAAAACAAATTCGAAAAATGTAGGGTTCTGTTCAATTTGAAAACTTGCCCAGTTACAGAAATTCAGACGGTATCGGTAAGTGCCTGATGCATCTGAATGTGGTAGGCATGATACTTATTTTTTTTTTGAGGATTCTTGAACTGAACGCTCACTTATACTACAAGCTACACCAAGCTCCCTTTGTCTTGTGTGTGGATTTTCAGTTACATGCAGTAAAGCCTCGAGCTCCTTGTCCTCGTTAGTGGCCGATTTTATCCTCTCTTCTTTTTTATACTTGACATCTCCTGTCTCTACAAATCTGTTTAAAAGCCTCCGAAAACTCGATTCATGTGGATGTCTTCTATTCAACAGCATTGGATATACTGGCTAATAGACAGTTTCTGTGGCACTGCCTTAACATGAAAATCATATCAACCATTTCATCTTTACCAAAATTCATCTCAATTTATTGTATTCGAAAATAACTTTGAACCCTGAAAAACAATATTTTGATCAATAAAAATAATCGATGTACTTCATAACAGTTTCTGTGGCACTGCTGCGACATGAAAAATAATTTTCATGAAATAATTTTCTTGAAATAGTTCATATAAATGAACTATTTCAAGAATGTAAGCAATGTGAATTTTGAACCCACTTATGAATTGATATAATAATAAGCTGAGACCATATCTACCGAATCTATAGCGTAGGCCTGATGTCAAACACTCTGTGATCTGAAGCGATGGCTTTCGATGATCCCTCTCTACGCTCTCTCTCTAACAACGCCGCCGCATCCTTAGAGACAAGGTCAAGCAAGTAAACAACACAATATAACCTGCCATTTTGTATTCCCTGACGGAATGTACATTTGTATTAATCTGTACGAATAAAGCCCACTGATAAACTGTGAATAAACAACACGTTAACCACACCGAAGTGTTTTATTATTTAACATCAGAAGCGGGATTGGTTCTTTCTTAACGAAGAAAGAATAAGAACCTGAATTCTACGAGTTTCACCGAGTTCTTTGTGCAAACGAATTCATCCAAAATGGATTTGGCATTTTCAAATTTGTCTTTTTCCTGTTTTCGTTTTTGACCTTTATGTTATTCTTGGAAATAAAGTTATTATTATTATATTTCTTGCTTCTATATAAAGGTATCTACCTACCTACTTGGAGAGTCGAAAATGACCTCAATAATCATAATTAATATTTTCGCCACCCATTTCAAATGAAATCATGTCTCCATTTGAATTACATACATAATATTAGAGAAATTGGTTGGGGTACTAAGCAATTGAATAACAATTTTTTTTCAGAATTACAATTTCGTTTTTCTGAATTAAAATCTCCCATTTCTGAATTGCAAATCCCCAATTCTGAATTACAATTTATATTTTCTGAAATTCAAATTTTTCTGAATTACATATCACTATTCTGAAATACAAACTACCCTTTCTGAATTACATATCACTATTCTGAAATTCAAATTACCGTTTCCGAATATCAACTTACTATTCTGAATTACAATTTCCATTTTCTGAAATGCAATTTGCTTTTCTGAATTACATTTTACGTTTTCTGAATTATAATTGGAAAAGGTGTATATTCGCCCCTGTTGCGGATACTTCAGCATGGATATAACGCAATTTGCATAATTCCGGTAGAGGTCAATTAGAGAGATTTTGTTATGATATCAGCGATATCGGTGAGCCGTATTCGTTTGAAATATGGCTCTGTTTTTTTCCGTTTCGTCTTATCAAACTTTAAAATTAATAGAGCGGAATACATAATATTCAACCAAAACATTTTTGCCATATTTGGCATCACAAACGTAACCGAGGTTCTCAAGATCAGAACCTATGCTGAAAATTTCAAGGTACTAGGTCGTTTTGTTCGAGATTCATCGCGTTAGGCCTGGCAGAGTAAAATTGAGTCACAGATTCCTTTGGCACCAATCCTGACCTAAGATCGCCGATCACAACGAGTAGGAAAACAAATCCGATAGGGGAGCTACGCATTTCATGGAAGAATTATTGTAATGTCCCTTATGAATGACATGTAACGTACAATAGCGCTCCCTGTCCGAGAATCGCTGAACTATGAAATAAATGAATATGTAGGTAAGGCAGTAACTATTTCTAGCTATACAGGGTGTTCATAAATTGAACGTACAAAAGAAAAGGAGAGATTCCGTGAGCTTAGGAAAAAAAAGTCCCATAAACATAGGGTCGCAAACGTTTCGTTTTCGGGATACAGAGTGTTGAAGTTTGAATTTTTCTCAAGTACAAGAAATTCAACTGAAATTTGGCATAGATATTACATCTGAGACTTCTCACTACGTGACATGGCAATTTCGATAGCAGATCTACAGGGTGATATTTTCTCTGGAACACTGTCACCTGTTTTCCTCCCGAACTTTTTTTTTGGTGAGCTACTGTTCATTTGAAAATATTTAAAAAGAAACTTTGTTGTTATACTAAACTTTCCGATTTTTTGTAGTTTTGTCGTATCTGCTACCGATTTCGAGAAAAAAAAATTTTGAACGATTCTCTCGAAATCATCAGAAAAATCTATATTGTCATAAAAATCCAGACAGTATTAAATGAATCCAAACTATCTATGTCTGGAAATTTGGCGAGTCATGTCCAGTCCAATCTACCTGTCTTCATAATTTTCGTTCAAATAGTACACCGAGTACACCTTGTATCTCGAAAACGAAACGTTTGCGACCCCATGTTTATGGGACTTGTTTCTAAAATTTACTTAAGGAATCTCCCCTTTTCGTTTGTACGTTGTAACGGAGCAAGTTTCCCGGTTGAGTAAGGGAATATCTCGCGGCGCGCTAATTGACGCGCAATAGGTCCGAGTCGCGAGTCTGCCACGTTGGGCGTGGTCAACGGCGCGACCCGGAAGCGTATAAGATCGGGCGCGCGGTCGAGGAGGTCAATTAAATTAACATAATTGCCGTGCTTGCCAGTACCGCCGAAATCCAGGTCCCAGGTTCCAGGTTCCGATATTCCGATAGTGAATAGAAGCGCGAGTGCGAATCCAGGTCCAGGTCCAGGTCAAAGAATCAATCAAAGAAAACCAGTGAGTGTACATAAAGGTTACGCGTGGGCAAGTTGTTAGGTACGAATATTTACTTTCAATATTATTATTTTGTCGGTACGTTGCTGAATTTTTCTATTCCATTCTCTACCTTCTTGGGCCGTAGAATTATGTATTAGCTTCAAACGGCCTGCATGATTCTGCGAGTTTCCCAATATACGGGGTTGTACATGTTAGCTTTAAACGGCACATTTACATCTTCGTTCCTTTCCGAATATCCATGGCGCCACGTAGTAGCTTTAAAAGGCCTATTTGACTCCGTGGATTTCCTAGTCTACAGGGTGGTGCATGTTAGTTTCAAATGACGCATCCACGGCCCTGTATTGTCCCTAGTCTTCCGTATCTCCATGAATCCGTGTAGTAACTTTAAATAGTCTGCATGGATTTATGGGGTTTCCTAAAGGTGCTGGGATGTGCATGTTAGCTTCAAATGGCGCATTCGACAGTCCCGCATCGCCCTCAAGGTACCGCTCGAATTCTGGGAGTCCGTGTAGTAGCTTGAAACGGCCTATAGTTCTCTTAGCATTCTGAGTGTGAAGGATTGTGCGATATTAGCTTGAAACGGCGCATCTCACAATCCTGCTCGGGTACATTCCTTTCTTAAGTTGGTTACCACCGGGGATTTCGAGGATATAAACAGTCCTCTAAATGCTTAAGGGTCGGAGAGTCCGAGCGCGCCTTCCGGGGCGTGTTCGTCCTCCTCAGCCCGGTGACTAGTCGTTTCCTATCAACCGTAGCGTACCGACATCCACTTTTGTTCAACGCTGCCCACGTTATTACCTGCCGTAGTTCTGTTTGCTTGTAATATTATCCGCTTGCACTCTTGCTTCATTTTCGCTTACGCCCGCTTGTTAATGCACGTTACTTTTGCCGCTTTCTCGTTCTTTTAGTCGTTTATATTTCAAACCTTCGCATGTATAGTTTTCATGATCATTGCACGTTACACCCCGCTTCTGAACTGCTTGCTCATTCTATTCCCTGTACCTTATTAAGTATACTATATCACCGACATCAATGGTAGTTACAACACTTCGCCAATGGTAATGTGTGTGCCTCAGATCAAATCGTATATCACCGACATCAAGGTAGTTACAACACTTCGCCAGTAGCAGTATGTGTGCCTCATTTCAAATCGTATATCACCGACATCAAGGTAGTTACAACACTTCGTCATTGGTAGTATGTATACATCGCTTCATATCGTACAACACTTCATCCTGGGTAGTATGCCCGACATCAAGGTAGTTGCAACACTTCATCATTGGTAATATGTATGCACCGCTTCGTATCGTACAACACTTCACCCTGGGTAGTTTACACGACATCAAGGTGGTTACAACACTGTGGTAGTATGTATGCATCGCTTCATATCGTACAACACTTCATCCTGGGTAGTATGCCCGTATCATTTCACGTCATTTGACATCATGGTGGATCATTCCACATCAGGTACATCGAGGCACACATAAATATCATTTTCACACCGGGTTCATCGAGGCACACAGATATATCATTTCATATATTGAGCACCGCTATGTACATCACATTACTGTTGGCACCTTTACCTGTATCATTTTTCTATCGAATCGACATCATAATGTATATCATACCATTTCATAGACGATATCGAAGTGTACATTAGTGAACAGTAAATAAAAGTTTCCTGGTTATTGTTTGTTTTATTTTCCTGAGCAGCACGTTCAAAATCATTTTCAGAGATAGGGAATAATTCAGAATTTTATTAATATCAGGCCCCTGGGCATAATTTTCTCTGACTGTAGCTCCTGGACACCTGTGGGGGTACCGCCCACAGGTTCCGAGTGTCCTCAACACTCAAAACTAGAGGTGGCGCCCGAGGTTTCTGTTTCCAGAAGGTAAGACGGCAACGGATAGAAACGGAGGGCCGTCACAAATGGCGCCCGAGCAGGGACCCTAATGTTGCCAGCCCTTCCGTATAGTCCCCAACACCTGGACAGACCAGAGGATGAGCAAGTACCGAGAAATTGACGACTATACATGGCGACAACGAGACTTGAAGATGGGTGAACATCATTGCCCATTCCGACCTGACCTGGATTTCGACCCGACTCCGAACGATGTTCTGCGCATGGTTGATCTCCCACCACCACTTCTCAGAGGAGAGAAATCGTATATATGCGGCCACACGGAGGGCCTAGAAGGGATGAATCCAACGACCAGCGACCGAAGAAGATATCCGACCAGACAGCTAACAAGAAGAGTTTTTCTACTAGCCAGCGACCGAAGAGGACCCCGACCAGCCAGTTTACAAAAGAATTCTTCCAACGACCAGCGACCGAAGAGGATCTCCGACCAGCCAGCTAAGAAGAGGATTTCTCCAGCGACCAGGACCGAAGAGGATTTCCAACCAGCCCGCTAAGAAGAGGATTTCTCCAGCGACCAGGACCGAAGAGGATTTCCGGACAGCCAGCTAAGAAGAGGATTTTCTACCAGTCACCGACCAAAGAGACTTTCCGACCAGCCAGCTGCGGGATCATCGACATGAACAGCAACGACGAAGAAGTTCCGCCAGCCGCCATCCCCGCAGACCAGAGTACCAGCTGGATCTATAAGTTGAAGAAGGAAGAACTCGAAGTAGAATTGGTCAAATTCCGTCTCCGAACAGAAGGAACTGTCGATGAAATGAGGAGGAGACTAGCCAGGTTCATAAAGAGTGGACAAGGTACACCAAACCCGCCTATCTACCTGACACCGCCAGCATTTCCGGCAGTAACCTCGCAGGCACCGAGTACTTCCAGTCGCCCAGACCCGATCGACCTGCACAAGTATGGGATAAGCTTCGACGGGATCCAAGACCCAGCCGCATTCCTAGAGAGGATAGAAGAGATACAAAGTCAACTTCATTTAGACCCGGAAGGAATATTGGCAGGACTCCCGCAAATCCTGACCGGGGATGCTTCCTTATGGTTTAGGAATAATAAACGCGACCTGACGAACTGGTCTGCGTTCATCGTGGCATTCAAGACCTTCTATTTCCCAACCGACTACTACATCACACTGGAGGAAGACATCCGCAGACGCCAACAACAACCGGGCGAGGCCGTCACAAAATACATAACCGACCTACAGACGATGATGAGAAGACACGGAGGATACAGCGACGTTCAAGAACTATCAACGCTTCAGAGAAACCTGCTGCCCGACTACCGCCAAATGTTATGGGGACAAGACATCAAGGATATACCCATGTTCCTGAAGAAAGTCCGCGAAATAGAAACGTTGAAGATCGAGATCCGCCAGCAGAACGGTCCATCGACATCCAGGGACCCGGTAAAAGGACCAACTACGCCAAACAGGCCACGACCGACATATCCGGCGAAACAAGAAAGTCATAACCGATCTACGACTTGCTGGAGATGCGGACAAACCGGTCATCTGAGGGGCGACTGCCGGAACCCACCGCAATTATTTTGCTCTCGATGCGGACGAAAAGGAATCATGAGCCGGGATTGCAGCTGTCCCAAGCCGGGAAACTAAGCAGGGAAAGGTTTGTCACGAGGCCAGATCCGATACCCGTGCCCTCCGCCTCGTTTGCCGCCGCCGATAAACATGTAGACCACCGCCCGCACATTAACGTCGAGTTATTTGGGAGAAAGTTCCGAGCACTTTTGGACACCGGAGCCTCCAGATCGTACTTCGGAGACACAATAATGGACCTATGTAAAGTCAAGAAAATACCAACCATTCGAGGGAAGATGCCGAACGCCCTCCTAGCCGACGGAAGTCTGACGAGGATACCGCTTGCTGTAAAACTCCCACTTACGATCCAAGATGAGGAATTCGAAATTTCACTGATGTACTTGCCAAGGTTGAATCATGAAATTCTACTAGGGATGGATTTCCTATTATCCAACGACGTACAAATATTCCCAGCCGCCGATGAAATTATAATTAATGGAAAACCGCTGCATTCTTCGAAGCTGAACACCATTGCCGATGAACTAGTGAAACCCAATTTGGAACTAGCACCCGACGAACAACAACGACTACAGGCTTTTCTGAAGAGAGAACTAGCGAAGTTCAAGGACATTGAAGGAACTACACCGCTGGTGGAGCATAAAATCCATCTCCTAAAGAAGGAGCCGATCAAACAACGTTATCGACCACAGAACCCGAAGATGCAGCATATCATTGATCAAGAAGTAGATAGAATGTTGGCCGAAGGAATCATCGAGCCTTCCAACAGCCCGTGGAGTAGCCCGATCGTCCTCGTACAGAAAAAGGATGGTAAACCAAGATTCTGCATAGACTTCCGCCAGGTAAATGAAGTCAGCCGCAAGGATGCGTACCCACTACCATACATCTCCGCAATACTTGATCGTTTGCGAGCTGCGAAATATATTTCGAGTATCGACTTGAGACAGGGGTATTGGCAAATTCCTTTAGCGAAAGAATGTCGACCGATAACCGCTTTCACAGTTCCAACTCGAGGATTGTTCCACTTCAACGTGATGCCTTTCGGGTTACACTCAGCCCCAGCTACTTTCCAGCGTTTATTGGATTGTATTATCGGACCGGACATGGACCCACGAGCATTCGCTTACCTGGACGACATCATAGTCCTGGGTGAAACCTTCGAGGAACATTTGGAAAATCTGAGAGAAGTTTTTCGCCGACTCCGAGAGGCAAACTTACAACTCAACCCAGAGAAGTGCGAATTTGGAAAACGCTCCCTGAAATACTTAGGCCACGAAGTCACCGCCGAAGGAATCCGGACCGACCCCGACAAGGTCAAAGCTATCGTCGATATGAAACCGCCGACTACTGTTCGCGCCCTACGCCGCTTTTTGGGAGTTTGTTCCTGGTATCGGAGGTTTATAGCCAATTTTTCAAAAATCGCGACGCCGTTGACGAGCCTGCTGAAGAAGGGAAAGAGATGGTACTGGAGCGAACAACAACAAAGAGCCTTCGAAGAACTCAAGAAATTCTTAACAGAATCGCCGGTATTGGCCTGCCCAGACTTCAATCGACCCTTCCAACTCCAAACAGACGCTTCGGACGATGGACTCGGAGCAGCATTACTGCAAAACCAGGATGGTCACGATCGGATAATTGCCTACGCCAGTCGCACTTTGCAACCCGCCGAACGTAACTATTCTGTCACCGAAAAAGAATGTTTGGCGATCGTATGGGGCATCGATAAAATGAGACCTTACCTGGAGGGTTACCACTTCACCGTCATCACTGACCATCAGAGTCTGAAATGGCTACACTCCATCAAGAGCCCGACAGGAAGAATAGCCAGATGGAGTGTGTTCCTACAACAATATGACTTCGATATCAAATATCGTAAAGGCGTTTTGAACAAGGTAGCTGATGCCCTGTCCCGAGAACCTTTGCATGAGCCGACTTATACGATACAGACCGACACTCAAGCCGGAGAGGGAGAGATTCCACGGAAAAGTTCATGGTATGACCGAAAAATGGAAGAAGTCCAGCTGAACCCGGGGAATTTTCCCGACTATTCAATTCAAGGAGGAAAACTTTTCCGTCATTTCTGGGACTTCTCCGATCTGAAGGAAGAGGAAGATTCGGATCCATGGAAGTTATGTACACCTACCTACCAACGTGAGGCCGTATTGAGGGAGAATCATGATCGACCGACCGCAGGACACTTGGGAATTGCAAAAACCGCCGCCCGCATCGCTCGACATTATTACTGGCCAAATATGTATAGGGAGATTAGCAGATACGTCAGGAATTGCAACGTCTGTCAAGCTTATAAGCCGTCACAGCAGCAACCACCTGGAAAAATGCAGCCGAGTCCCGTCTCCCTACCATGGGAAACAGTAAGCACCGATCTCGTGGGACCACTTCCGCGTTCATCAAAAGGGAATTGTTACTTGGTGATGTTTCATGACCATTTTACCAAATGGACCGCCTGCCGACCCATACGCCGAGCTACCGCCGCCGCCGTCTCCAAGACACTCTACGAAGAAATAATCACTCGTTTCGGTTGTCCGAAAACAGTAATCTCGGATAATGGATCACAGTACGACAGCAAGATATTTCGAGGAATGATGGAAGAACTTGGTATCCAGCACCGGGTAACACCCGTCTACACACCCCAGTGCAACCCAGTCGAACGAGCCAACCGCACAATAAAAACTATGATTGCACAATTCTGCGAGAACAACCATAAACACTGGGACAGTCATCTGCACGAGATCACCTTCGCCATCAATAGTTCCCGTCACGAATCCACAGGATTTACCCCGGCATTTCTGAACTTCGGTCGAGAGTTGGAGGCCCCGAAGACGATCTACCAGGAGGCTACGCGAGGTACCGGAGAATTTGAAGATACCGATCCAGGCCCGCTTACCATCCAGGAACGCACCAACCGTCTGAAGAGACTGCAAGAAACCTTTGGCTTGGTGCGCCGTCACTTAGCGCAGGCCTTCGACAAACAGAAGAGGCATTATGACCTACGTCACCGTGCTTGGAGGTGTCATCTGGGTGACAGGGTGATGAAGCGGGAACACCCCCTGTCTCGCGCGATTAACGACTTTGCTGCCAAATTGGCCCCCAAATTCACCGGTCCTTTCACTATCTGCCGAGTGATATCGCCCGTGGTCTACGATCTGCGAGATGAGCAAGGAAAACTGGTCAAGCGGATACATGTAAAAGACCTTAAACCTTACCATGAACACATTAATTATGTTACAGACATGCCGAAATCCACCATCCCGTCGAAGATGAGACCCTCGAGACGCCGAAGGGAAGACGAGGTTCCGATGAGGGAGTTCGTAGTGCCGAGGCTACTCAGTCCACTTCCCCCAACTCCTCCACCTCCAACCCCGACTAGGGAAGAGCTTATCGAGGAATTCGGTCGGCTCTTGCAGACAGTCCCGCCCGGAGACGGAAATTGGACCCCGAAGATATGGGAAATCGCCGAGGAGCTACGTCCGCCTGGTTGGCCCGCGGGAAAATATTTCCGCGTGAAGGTTCCCATAGGCGAAAAGCCTAAATGGATCAGGATCCCGGCGAAACAATAATACTTTTTATTTTGCGGCCTTTTGTCCTTTCCCTTTCTGAATAAAAAATTGTTGAGAAGTCTAATGTTTTGCTTAGACCTTCTTCCTGTGTGATTTCAGGTCGAGATGAACAACAACCAGGAAGTCCTCGTCCTACACGAGGAGGTGGTCCTCGATGGCGAGAGGGCCGCGAGGCCGACGGAGGTGGCCGGAAGGCCGAGGGAGGAGACGCCCGTGTACCTTCCGGTGGGGGAGTTCGCCCTGTGCTGGAGGTGTGGGTATCCGGACCATGAACGGAGCACCTGCCGACGACCTCCGACAACATTTTGCTCAAGATGTGGGAGAGTGGGCACCCGATCGGCCGACTGTGGCTGCCGGAGGAAGATTCCGGTTCCGCCGAGGAAGATTCCGGTTCCGCCGAGGAAGGCGTCCCAACCGAAGGGGACACCCCGCCAGGAGCCCCCATCAACAGCGCCCAGGACCCGAGAGATGGGCATCCAGTGTGACATAATCCGGGTGACGGTGTCCGGGGCCCCCACCTGGTCGAAGCCATGAGACAGCCGCCGAGTTACAAATGGTTTTTTTTCTTCTTTTAGAGTTTTGTTTATTTTAGTTGTGTAATAGCTAGAAAGAGTATAGTTTTTATTTTTCATTGTTTCAGAGAATTAATTCTTAGAAAAGAGAAAACTAGTTTTCTCTTTTCTATCCGAAGAAGGAGGGGGATGTAACGGAGCAAGTTTCCCGGTTGAGTAAGGGAATATCTCGCGGCGCGCTAATTGACGCGCAATAGGTCCGAGTCGCGAGTCTGCCACGTTGGGCGTGGTCAACGGCGCGACCCGGAAGCGTATAAGATCGGGCGCGCGGTCGAGGAGGTCAATTAAATTAACATAATTGCCGTGCTTGCCAGTACCGCCGAAATCCAGGTCCCAGGTTCCAGGTTCCGATATTCCGATAGTGAATAGAAGCGCGAGTGCGAATCCAGGTCCAGGTCCAGGTCAAAGAATCAATCAAAGAAAACCAGTGAGTGTACATAAAGGTTACGCGTGGGCAAGTTGTTAGGTACGAATATTTACTTTCAATATTATTATTTTGTCGGTACGTTGCTGAATTTTTCTATTCCATTCTCTACCTTCTTGGGCCGTAGAATTATGTATTAGCTTCAAACGGCCTGCATGATTCTGCGAGTTTCCCAATATACGGGGTTGTACATGTTAGCTTTAAACGGCACATTTACATCTTCGTTCCTTTCCGAATATCCATGGCGCCACGTAGTAGCTTTAAAAGGCCTATTTGACTCCGTGGATTTCCTAGTCTACAGGGTGGTGCATGTTAGTTTCAAATGACGCATCCACGGCCCTGTATTGTCCCTAGTCTTCCGTATCTCCATGAATCCGTGTAGTAACTTTAAATGGTCTGCATGGATTTATGGGGTTTCCTAAAGGTGCTGGGATGTGCATGTTAGCTTCAAATGGCGCATTCGACAGTCCCGCATCGCCCTCAAGGTACCGCTCGAATTCTGGGAGTCCGTGTAGTAGCTTGAAACGGCCTATAGTTCTCTTAGCATTCTGAGTGTGAAGGATTGTGCGATATTAGCTTGAAACGGCGCATCTCACAATCCTGCTCGGGTACATTCCTTTCTTAAGTTGGTTACCACCGGGGATTTCGAGGATATAAACAGTCCTCTAAATGCTTAAGGGTCGGAGAGTCCGAGCGCGCCTTCCGGGGCGTGTTCGTCCTCCTCAGCCCGGTGACTAGTCGTTTCCTATCAACCGTAGCGTACCGACATCCACTTTTGTTCAACGCTGCCCACGTTATTACCTGCCGTAGTTCTGTTTGCTTGTAATATTATCCGCTTGCACTCTTGCTTCATTTTCGCTTACGCCCGCTTGTTAATGCACGTTACTTTTGCCGCTTTCTCGTTCTTTTAGTCGTTTATATTTCAAACCTTCGCATGTATAGTTTTCATGATCATTGCACGTTACACCCCGCTTCTGAACTGCTTGCTCATTCTATTCCCTGTACCTTATTAAGTATACTATATCACCGACATCAATGGTAGTTACAACACTTCGCCAATGGTAATGTGTGTGCCTCAGATCAAATCGTATATCACCGACATCAAGGTAGTTACAACACTTCGCCAGTAGCAGTATGTGTGCCTCATTTCAAATCGTATATCACCGACATCAAGGTAGTTACAACACTTCGTCATTGGTAGTATGTATACATCGCTTCATATCGTACAACACTTCATCCTGGGTAGTATGCCCGACATCAAGGTAGTTGCAACACTTCATCATTGGTAATATGTATGCACCGCTTCGTATCGTACAACACTTCACCCTGGGTAGTTTACACGACATCAAGGTGGTTACAACACTGTGGTAGTATGTATGCATCGCTTCATATCGTACAACACTTCATCCTGGGTAGTATGCCCGTATCATTTCACGTCATTTGACATCATGGTGGATCATTCCACATCACACTGAAAGAACAATTTGGTTGCATTAACTAAGAATTATTAACTATCACCAAATCCGTTATTGAAATATGGCTTATTAAACATTTGTTTTGGAGAAACAAATTATTTGTTTACATATTGATGAATAAAGACTCATTCAAGGTTATTTTATATTTATTCCATCATAATATTCATTTGTTGATAAAAAATAAACATTTTGCTCTGCATAATAAATGCATCATAAGTATGAATAAATTTTTCTAACAAAAACCAAACAAGTTTTTATCACAACGAAATTACTGTTAATAGTTATTATGTATCTGATGGTGTACATACAGAAATTATAAAACTTATCGAAGAAGACAATCTGAATCTGCTCGCTCACATCTTCAACAACATATATGCAACAGGCAAAATTCCTCGAGAATGGTTGAAGTCTGCTTTTGTTCCCCTACCTAAAACTACAAACGCCAAAAAATGCTCGGAATTTCGACTTGTTAGCCTAATGTCGCATGTGCTGAAATTGTTCCTAAAGATCGTACATAACCGGATCTATAAGAAGTGTGAGGAAGACATTGGACCTGAACAGTTTGGTTTCCGAAATGGCCTTGGTACACGTGAGGCATTGTTCAGTTTGACTGTTCTACTGCAGAAGTGCCGCGACCAGCAAAAAGATGTCTACATGTGCTTCATCGATTATGAGAAAGCCTTCGACAGAGTGAATCACAATAAATTGTTGGAGTGCTTACAAAGGAGAGGTCTGGATTCAAATGACATCAGAATAATAAAGAATTTGTACTGGAACCAAGAAGCTTTTGTGCGCACACAGGTCGGCGATACTGAAGTCATAAATATCCAAAAGGGCGTAAGACAGGGATGTGTTCTATCCCCATTATTGTTCAACCTATATTCCGAGGAAATTTTTGCAAGCGCTCTTCAGGACGCAAAGGAAGGCATCAGGGTCAATGGAAGAATAGTCAGCAACATTCGATATGCTGATGATACCGTACTGATGGCCGATAGTGAAGAAGATCTACAAAATTTACTGGCCAAGATTGCACATGAAGGAGAGATATACGGTATTAAAATAAACACTAAGAAAACTAAAGTGATGGTGGTCTCCAAACACAATACCCCCAGAACGAATATATCCATTGGCCTGCAACATATTGAGCAAGTAGAAAAATTCAGATACCTTGGATGCATGATGAATGATCGACTGGACCCAGATCAGGAAATTAAGAGCAGAATTGAACAGGCCAGAAACGTATTTTTGAAAATGAGACCATTTTTCACATCGAGAAACTTGAGCCTTGCCCTCCGCTACCGCATGGTGAAGTGTTACGTGTATAGTATACTGTTGTATGGCATGGAGGCGTGGACATTGAAGGTGAGTACTTTACGCCGACTGGAGAGCTTTGAGATGTGGATATTTCGCCGTATGTTGAGGATTCCTTGGACGGATTATATTAGAAATGAGGAAGTTCTGAGAAGAATGAACGTGGATCGGGAACTGCTGGGAATGATAAAGAGGCGAAAAACATCATACCTTGGGCACGTGCTTAGGCACGAAAAATATAACTTCCTACAGCTCATAATGGAAGGAAAGATTGAGGGCAAACGAGGTCCTGGTAGACGGCAGATGACATGGCTAAAGAATATAAAGGAGTGGACTGGCCTTGATTTCCAATCGTTGATAAGGAGGGCAGAGTCTAGAGAAACGTTTGCAGAAGTCATCGCCAACCTTCGCTAGAAGACGGCACCTGAAGAAGAAGAAGAGAATGTATCTGAGGTTCATTTTTTCACTATTGATTTAGATTAATTTATTATTCGTATATGTTTGTTTATGAGTACAACATGAAAATACTTTCATTATTGTTAATTAACAAATGTGTTGTTTGCTGAAATAACTTGTTTTATTTCTGTGAGAGAATATTTTGTGAGGATTATTTGGGAATTAATAATCTACTACTGAATATTTTATTCATAAGGGCTTGTATATATTTTCAACTCCAGATAAAGTTCCAAATATGAGATAACTTCATCTGATATCAGTTGGGGTTATTCGTCAGTTTGATATCTGGAAAGTTATCTGGATGTGAAAATACCGGTCCTCATGAATGAAACATTTATTAGTAGATGAATAATTCCCAGATAATCCTAACAAAATATTTTGTCACAAAAATCAATGAATATATTATAGTTATTCCAGAAGACAAAATATTTGTTCATTAGTTATGAATACCTATTACAAAAAAAACCGTCCACTTTAACTTATAACTGCCTGAGGAAACAGTAAAGAAATAATTTATCTGTCATTCAATTAATATATTTTCAACTTCCTAATAAGAAACAAAAACAATTCTCATAAAGAAAATACATAAAATGAAACATAAAACAAAAACAATAATAATATATTACATACGAGTAAAATCCAGATTTTCTTATATTTATTTATATTGCTTGCAGTGTATCCAATAAATATTCATTTCAATATCATATATTCAATTTCAGCCTGATTTGGACTGTAGTTCCCATACAGGGCTCTAACTGTTTAAAATCAACGTCATTTTCCGACACCTCCTTCAGCAGTTGTAAATTCGTTATTCCATTCTCTGAAAAATTGTTTATTATTCACACTAGTTTCGCAAATAAGAATTATAAAATAAGAAAAATACAGCTTATTTCGATTCGTTTTTATCTGACTTTCCTAAACTTACGTTTTTTATAGTGAAAATAAGAAATCACCATTCTAGCATATTCGATAAATTTCATCAATAGTAGAATTCTTCATTTGTTGGTAATAAATTCATAATAAGGTAACATAAATATATAGTTTTCATATATCTGATTAGTATCATATAGAGATGTACATATACCAAGTTCTGCACAGCCGATATTTTTTTTTAAAACGATTCTACCCTCTGCCCTGAATACCTCTATATACTATCATAGGCAACTATGGTACTACATACAATCTCTCAAGCTCAACGTTAAGCAACTGAATTTGCTTTTCGTACGGCTCCGCGATTTATGTTTTGAGGTTATGATTGGATTGCCGTATAATATGGTTTCTATAGATATTCGGGATTTTTGTTAACGATTGACTCAAAATATATGGATTAGTTTGAAAGCACTATAAATTCATAAGCCATTTGAGAAGGTGAGCTACTTACGTACAAAATCTCTCAGCATCTTCTCGGTGATGCAACATTCCGAGAAAAAGAAAGAAAAATCTCTCATTGTTTTTTGTTACACTTATACACTAACACTATAGCCAAACACAAGGATATTCAGACTCAGCAAGGCGTCAGGAATAATTCGGGAATCTGGAACCGTTGGCGTTCATACAACGCTAGAACGGTTAACGGCACTGACCCTGACTCCTGAGACATGTTTGTACCGCGTAATTTACACTCAGAGAAATAAAGTTTATTATCATTAATGATTTTAGATTAACTATAAACAAATGATTGGTTAAAATATCACATCCTCATCATAATAAACATAAACAAAAATTCATTAACAGATAACTCTACATTTATTGATAATCACCAAATAATATTGATTGAAAATCAAACTTATTGATAAATATATTTGAATCTCTGTAATAAATAACTTATTTATAATAAAATTATTTTGTTTAAAACAACTGAATATAGCAGCACCAAATCGTTTGTTTTTAGTGAATATCAAAACATATCACGAATAGTTTTAATAAATCAGCCATATTTGTTGTGAATCTTATTTAATGATTTTCAACAAATTTGGCAATAACAAATGTTTAATAACTATAACTGAGAAATTTCTTTCAGTGCAGGTACATCGAGGCACACATAAATATCATTTTCACACCGGGTTCATGGAGGCACACAGATATATCATTTCATATATTGAGCACCGCTATGTACATCACATTACTGTTGGCACCTTTACCTGTATCATTTTTCTATCGAATCGACATCATAATGTATATCATACCATTTCATAGACGATATCGAAGTGTACATTAGTGAACAGTAAATAAAAGTTTCCTGGTTATTGTTTGTTTTATTTTCCTGAGCAGCACGTTCAAAATCATTTTCAGGGATAGGGAATAATTCAGAATTTTATTAATATCAGGCCCCTGGGCATAATTTTCTCTGACTGTAGCTCCTGGACACCTGTGGGGGTACCGCCCACAGGTTCCGAGTGTCCTAAACACTCAAAACTAGAGGTGGCGCCCGAGGTTTCTGTTTCCAGAAGGTAAGACGGCAACGGATAGAAACGGAGGGCCGTCACAACGTTCAATTTAGTAACATCCTGTATATTTGAATTGGGCCATTCTCTGCCAATTCCATATTCCAAGTTGATTTTCTGAACGAAATTATCTGTAGATTCACTTTTAATCGGGAGTTGAACTATTTTCATGGGTCTTTCGTTTGAAATAAAGAAGGAGCATGAGTTGGCTTGCTTTCTTCTATTTTTGAAAAAAAAAATTAATTTTCGAAATGAAATATCGATTTCAATTATTCCATCAAGAACTCCGACCCTTTCTGAGATTACCCACAAAATTTTAGTTCTCAGTGAAAGTGAAACCGTTTTCCAATGAACTTGAAATAAAAACACACTAAATTGAAGACAATAATTGTTAATGATAGTAGGGTTTTTCACATTCGACAACAAATATCAACATCGACATTTTGTGGTCCACAGGAATTCAAAATTGGGGAAAATGGACAGATGCGTTATGAAAACTACACATTGATGAAGGTAGGTACACGGTGAATTTTTTACCTTCATATTTTCCAACTTTAGATTTCTCCCATCAGGCGAAACCTCTTTCTTTTCCCATCATTTTTCGATATTTGACTTCCTTTGAAAGATATAGGGTGTCATTCATAAATCCATAAAAAACACTTTCCTCCCCCTATCTTGGTGAGGTTTTTGCTCTGATCATTGTAAAAATTCCACAATCTATTCATTGCAGAAAGAGCCGACCAATCAGAACTGATCATCAGTCCCTTGTGAAACGGCTCTGAAGCGCATACGCGGGGGATCGAACTGATGATACGCATGGATGTTGTGGTACTCCACTAAATGAAAAACACAATTTCAATAAGTTCTTATTTATTTATAACTTATTCAATTTACTTTACTATATTAACAGATTCAATTCAGACTTCTTTATCGCACGGTTCGCATCAGACAACTGACTAACTTATTTATCTTCTGCATCCAACCCAGCATGATTCACCTTTAATCATTCCTGATCTTGACTCATCGACGCGCCATCAACACCTTGATCCTTGGCAGGGTTGCCGCCGCTTGATGCAGGTCTCCACATCCCTTCCTTTTTTTCTAGCCTCAGAGGAGGTATCTTTTTTGGCATACTTTCTGGGCTCTGGGTTTCTGAGTTGTTGTTAATAGAACCATAGTCTTTATCTGGTAATGGTATTTTTTTACGTGTGTAGTGTGTCTCTTATATACAGGGTGGGGCAGAAGAACCTATCCGATTTCAAATCCCTTTTTCTCAGAAGAGAGAGCAGGTAGAGTAGTGGGGTAAAAACCGTTAGAAAGCTGGTTTTATGCCATTTGTCAGTAGTCAACATGCCTTGGTCTGGTGAACATCGTGCTTTTGTTATTGAGCGGTTTATCGAATGCGGCGGTTCGATAATTGCTACACAACGTGCTTTTCGAATTCATTTCGGACTCGGGCGTCATGATCCTGTTCCACATCACGCTAAAGTGTGGGTGTCAAATTTTAGACAGACGAGTTCAGCATTGAAAAAGAGGTCGCCTGGACGTCCCAGGACAGCAACAGGACCTGAAAACGTGGCCAATGTGAGAGCCGCGATTGAACGTTCCCCGCGTCGTTCGGCGCGAAAACATTCGCTCGCTTTGGGGATTTCCAACCGCAGTATTCGGCGAATTTTGCACCGGGACCTCAAAATGCATCCCTACAAAATGGTTGTTGCACAGAAATTAAGTGAAAGGGATTTTGAAACCCGTACGAACCTGTGTCGCGATCTCCGAGAACTGCCAAACGACGATGTTGTGCTCTTCACGGACGAAGCCCAAACGAAGCCCCCTCAAATCGAAGGTTTACCAGCATCGACCAAGGACCCTTCTTGCTTTACGAAGGGAAATTGCTCGGGCAATTGAAGAAATTCCTGTGGAAATGACGGTGAAAGTCATGGAAAGCTACCGCGAGCGCCTAAATAAGTGTATCCGCTCCCAAGGACGACATTTGAGTGATGTGCTTTTCAAAACTTAAATTTGAAAATGGCATAAAATTTGCGATATGTTAATAAAAAAAATTTTTTGACAAGCTGAGTGGTTTTAATTTTATAACGTTTTGAAATCGGATAGGTTTTTCTGCCCCACCCTGTATATTACCATCTTTGTTCATCAACGTAACTTCGTTTCCTTTTCTCTGTTGCACGATGAAGTCTTCATTGTGATATCTGTTTTCAAATTTATTTGCAACCGTCATGTTTTTAACTAATACCTTATCACCTGGCTGAATATCACATGGCTCTGATCCCCTCGCCTTATCCTCTCTTTCTTTTCCTTTTTGTTTTCTTATCAGATCATTGTCTCTTGCCTCTAGGTCTCCTTCCTGATTGATCAAATCCGAAATAGATAGGATTTTGTCTCGGATCTCTCTGTTGAAAAGTAGCTGTGATGGAGATTTTCCCGTTGTACCATGAGGTGTCACGTTATACATTAATAAATAATTCCTGATTTCCTTTTGATAATCCCTTTTATTGGCATAGGCAATCTTCAATCTTTTCAGGATCGATCTATTAGCATTCTCTACCTCTCCATTTGCTTGAGGCCAATAAGGTGGTGTACGAATCAGCTTAATATTATGGGTGTTACAAAATTCGACGAATTCTTGACTAACGAATTGACGACCATTATCAGCTCTGATACTTTTGGGAATCCCTAATCTGCAAAATATTTCAGTAAGCTGCTCTATTATCACACATGATGTAGTAGATTTCAGAAATATTATTTCTTGATATCTCGAATAATAGTCGATAATAACCAGCACCATATATCCATTTGGCAAAGGCCCCATTAAATCTAAAGCTATGCATTCCCATGGCTGTTCAGGGAATTTGTGTCTTGACATTGGTGGTGGTTTGTTGGGTTGAGATACCAGAAGGCAGTCACGGCAGTGTTTGACAAATTTCTCTGTTTCTCGATCCATCAAAGGCCACCAAACTTTTGAACGTAAACGTCTCTTCATAACCGTTTCTCCAGGATGACCCTCGTGTGCCAGCTCTAGTACAAGGTTTCTCAATGATTGTGGAATCATGAGACGATTTCCTCTTAGTAATACACTATCCATTATAGTCAACTCCGACTTAAAAGGTGCATATATATTTTTGTCAGTTGAAGACCATGAATCATTACTAATTTTTTCTATCGCTTCTACTATTTCTGTGTCTGCTCTACTAGCTGAAATAACTTTCGATATTTGAAGCGCCTTAAGTGCAGTTCTTTCCAAAATAGAAAATATATGCTGTTCTGTTCCAGTATCGAACGACGGTTCTTTTTCAATTTGACATAATCTTGAAAATGAATCTGCAATATTGCTCTTGCCTGGTTGGTATATTACCTTGAACTTGAATGTTTGTAACCGCAGTAACCATCTTTCGATACGTGCTGGTGGTTTCGACGTTGGCTTGAATATGGTTTCGAGAGGTTTGTGGTCGGTAACCAGCTCAAATTCCAGTCCAGCTAAGTAAATGTAGAACCGTTCAACTCCCCATACTAGAGCTAAACTTTCTTTTTCTGTTTGTGAGTAACGTCTTTCCACTTCCGACAGACTTTTGCAAGCGAAAGAAATTACCCTGGGATCATTTTTCTCATCGAATTGTAACAAAACGGCTCCAAGGGCCACAGGGCTTGCGTCCGCTATCAGTCTAGTTCGCTTCTGAGGATCGAAGAATGCTAATGTGGGAAGTTTTGCTAGGTAGCTTTTGAGTTTATTGAAATGCTTTTGATGCGTTTCTGTCCATACAAATTTTTCATTCATTTTTGTCAACTGACGTAGTGGTTCTGTTGTTGATCCCAAATCCGGTAGGAACTTACCTAGATATGTAACAAGGCCTAGAAAACTACGCACTTCTTCTTTATTTTCCGGTGCTCGGAAGTTCCTAAGAGCTTTTTTTTTCTTTTCATCAGCATCTATTCCTTTATAAGATATTTTATGACCCAAAAATTCAAGTTCTTGTACTTTGAATACACACTTTGTTTTATTGAGTGAAACGTTATGTTGTTCTAGGGTTTTCATAACTTCTTGAAGACATTTATCATGTTCTGCTTCGGAAGAACCAAATATTATTATATCGTCCAGATAATTGAAGCAGTTCCTACATGAGGCTAAAATTCTTTCAAAGGTTTTTTGAAATATTTCTGGTGCCGAATTAACACCAAACATCAAACGTTTGCAACGAAACATGCCTCTATGCGTAATAAAAGTTGTGATAGGACGACTCTCCGGATGTAATTCGAGTTGGTGGTAGACACTCACTAAATCTAACCTTGAGAAATATGCTGCGTTTTTAAGTCTGGTCAAGAAGGAATCGAATGTTGGTAACGGGTAGTTTTCTCTCTGGATGGCCTCGTTTGCTCTGCGCATGTCAACACAGATTCGAATGTCTCCGTTGGGCTTGAAGATAATGACGATGGGTGATATCCATTCGCTAGGACCATCTACTTCCTCTATTATATCTCTTTGCAAAGCTTCGTTCAGTTTATCTGTATTTTGAGTTTCAAGTGCTATAGGTACTTTCCTTTCTGGCTGCTGTACTGCTTTTATGGATGGATCGATGCTCAGTTTTACCAAGACATTCTTTATTTTCGGAAATGGAATAAGTTTGTCTACCATATTTATACCTATTCCCAGCTTAAGTATTCCCAATTTCTTGGCAGTTTCTTTTCCCAGAATAGAAATATCTCCATTAGATACCACATAAAAATTGGTAATATCTTCTTCCCCACCTGATGATACGCTAATAGTGGTGGTGATTTATATTTGATTTCGAGTGGTTTCTCAGATCCGTAAGATTTTAGTGATTCAGTTGGGTTTGTTACAACATCCCAAATTATTGCTTTCATTTCAGATATTATTTTCCAATCTGTATCTTTTATTACATTCGCCTTGGACCCAGAATCAATCAGCAATGTTAGTTTCACTCCTCCAACCATACATTTTATCAAGTCATCGGTCGCATCGTCTGAAGTTCGAGCCTTGAGGTTTAATTTGAAGCAGTCGAAATCATTGGTGGTATTTCGTTGTGATTCAGTTCCACATCCTTCGGCATCGATAAAATTCACACCAGATTTAAAGCGTTTGGCACTTCGATTGGATGAAGACATTAACGCCCTTTTTGTTGCTTCACGCGTTCTGCAGCATAGCGCAAAATGTCCTTGGAATCCACATTTTCGACATTTGGCATCTTTGGCAGGGCATAATTTTATATTTCCATTATGATTAAGTTTTCCGCATCTAGAACAGAAATTGGTTGGATTGATATTCTTTGCCCAAATTTTATTCACGTGCATAGATGAGGTGCTCGGCACATCCGTTGTTGCATTCATCACTGTTGATTGATTTGCTGTATGTTCATATACTTGACATATTTCAATAATTTCTTCAAGAGACCGCTCTTTCTCCAGAAGCCTTTTCTTCACATCTGATGTAGCCCAACTGTCAATTATTTTGTCCTTCATATTAATTTCGGTAGCTTCCGATACGCTACTACCGAAGTAACATCGTTTTGATTGCTGTCTGATTTTCAGCAGAAACTTATTGAAGTTTTCTCCTTCTTCCTTCTTTATGCTTCTGAATACATGACGTTCGAATGTAGAATTTTGCTTAGGTGAAAAATATCCTGATAGTTTATCTACTAATGTTTTGAAAACATTATTATTCTCCTGAGCATCATACGGCTCAATAGCATCTGGTAAGTTATAGGCCACTTCCTGTAATTGTGGACCTCCTAAATGCAATAATTTATTCCTCTTCTTTTGCGGATATACATAAGTATATAATGATAAGATCTTCAATACAGCACTGAGTCGTAAATGTTGTCTTCACAATACAACTTTCGAGCAACTGTATTCGCCTACTATCAGGTGCTCACAGCCCTTCTCAATTTTTTTTTTGTTGGTGCTCACAGCCCTTCGCATTTTTTTTTTGTTGATGCTCACAGCCCTCCTTTTATTTGTGCTCACAGCACTCCTTTTATTTGTGCTCACAGCACTTCTTTTATTTGTGCTCACAGCACTTTCATATTGGTGCTCACAGCCCTCTCATATTGGTGCTCACAGCCCTTCATTAATTTTTTTTACTGGCTCACAGCCTAACTTTGTTATATATTATGAATATGTTGCATCGAAAACTGATGTCACAGTGTAGTATTGAAAATTTTATCTTTATTCGTCCTTTCATTTAAAATATCAAATTGCTTAAGTACCTGAGGTTATATATAATGTAGATTCACAATCCTCGTCGCCACTTGTGGTACTCCACTAAATGAAAAACACAATTTCAATAAGTTCTTATTTATTTATAACTTATTCAATTTACTTTACTATAATAACAGATACAAATCAGACTTCTTTATCGCACGGTTCGCATCAGACAACTGACTAACTTATTTATCTTCTGCATCCAACCCATGATTCACCTTTAATCATTCCTGATCTTGACTCATCGACGCGCCATCAACACCTTGATCCTTGGCAGGGTTGCCGCCGCTTGATGCAGGTCTCCACAGATGTGAAAGGATTGCGAAATTCAGTTCAAACGCAAAGCAGGAAAGTTTTAGTAGAATCACATTATTTAAGCTATGGCATACTTTATAGAATGTGGGTGGAATAATGAACTTATGCAACCAAAAATACAGCAATGGATTTCAAACCCTGCTTGGTTCTTTTGGTATGTCTATTGTACCTGGAGTTCAATCCTATCATTTGGAATAATATCCCAGACTACATGATTGATTGCATATATATGCAAATTTGATTTCTTCGTTGATTGGAGTGTGTAATCCTAGGAGATTTTACCGCGAATAACTGAATTCACCTTTTTTTGTGTCACAGTTCACACAGATGAGAATTAGTTTTCAGTTCCTCATAAGAGTAATACTTATGCCCAATTAGTTCAAACTAGACATCCGATCGAGTTGAAATTCATATATAAATTGTATAAGACATGTGTACAAGAATATAGCAAAGTTTAATGAATATAATTCAATAAATGACAGCCTAATGTGGCGGAGATGTCTCATGTGGATTAATGAAATATCTAGTAGTTGAAATGACTGATTGAAAAAATCGTTTAAATAATGCCAACAGAGGCTTGGGAATTTGTTTTTATCCGGAAGACATGCAGCGTAAGGCAGATTGATTATCTGAACGGGTGACCGCGTTACCTTCGATTCCCAACGAGCTCCAAATCGCTTTTATGAATTTTCACTCCGTAGGAATACTGCATCCGGAGGAAAAGAAATTCGCTATTTTACTGTTCTACTCCGTATAATTGTAGATTCAGGAAACAACCGGAAACTCTGATAATATCCCCAGAGACTGCCGAGACTGGTATGAGGTTTCGGACGATCTCAGAAGAATAAATAGGTACTATATTTTTCAGACGTCATACTGAAAATGTAACATTTAAATGCATTGATCGTTCGACACCAGGAGGATATTCTGAGTAAACGCCTTCCTTGGCTCCTCACAAATTAAAATGCCAATCACAAAATATCTTAATCTTCTCCTGTCCGCAACATTCGTCGAGTTCTTGATGACTTGAAGGTATTCGTCTCTGCCTCGGTTTGGGCCTCTCTCCGTGCATTTATTCGGTTATACGCTCGTCTGATTCTCGAGAAAACGTTTAGTTATGAGGACAGGACACATTAGAAATTTCAGCAGTTGTCTTAAGGAAAAATGCTGATTGGTTCCTAAATGGTACATGAAATAATTGTGATTAGGATAATTAGTTATTTGAATGGGAAAGTTTGAATAGGTAAGTTTTAATGCGTGTTGTCGGTAATTGTGGAGATCTGAGCTAATCTTGAACAATAGATTAAAATCTATTAAGTATATATTTCTTTATCCATATTACTAGGGTCAGGCCAATTGGGATGCCGGGTAATCTCGACCAAGAATTCTGTCAGTTGCTCATGAGAAATTTGGGTACGATTCGTGTAGTCCACAGGATAAACTCCTTTTGCGCATCGCCTATAATATTCTCATCGATGCCGATTTTCAACGTGTTGTCCAGATGTGTTTCGACAAGACCATTGGTTCTGATTATGAGAAGAAGGATTCTCGTGCAGGTAAGTCTATTTATTTCTTTTAGTTCGAATGCCAAGTCATGTTATTTCAAAATCTTTTCAGTGCACGCTCTTTTGACATTGTCATCCGTCATACCATCAGCTATTATTCAATCTTCAATTTCTTTTCGAAGAGCACAATGTCGGGAAGATTGTGTGGAATGGACCTGTCTCTTATGAGTGGATGGTCCTAGTAAAGTTTCACCTCCACCTTCTCCAGGGTCTCTTTTGGTATTCATGGATTGGTTGGGTTGTTCTGAGTAGCCCTTTTTCTCGACGATGGCTTGATGGAATGCCTTCGGCATGGAATTGTGGCGGTCCGTGAACTCACTTCGTGCTAGAATAGAACAGGCCGACGTGACATGTTCTATTGTCCCAGGTGATTGTGAGCATTTGCAACATCTATCGTTAGATTTTTTCCTATTATATGTTTCAGGTATGCTCTGGTGGGTACGACCTGATCTTTTATGGCTGTTAATCTGCCTTCTGTTTCTGGAAGTAGGTGTCCAGCCTTCAGGTATGCAAGTGATTTTTCTCTATCAATTATTTGTTTCCAATCCAAACATTGCATGTGTCATGAAAAGGCAACAGGGAACAGATCATTCAAACAAACAGATTGATCCATTCCCCGCTCCTAATCATAAGCAGCCCCTACACGATCTTTCGGAATTACAATCAGAGCGAAGATTGACATTCCGATTGAACGTGTTAGGTCTATACTGATGGAATGACGAATGGACTGACGGATTTCCATATATTTTCAAATCCGATGTTCAATCACGTTGAGTGGAGGGGAGACTGACAGTCTGAATGGTGGTGTAGTGATTCTATCATTCTTTTCCTCAGTCTCATTAATGCAATCACGAAGGACGGATGCTCGCAAAACTTTAACGAGGATTTCGATGAGTTGCCCCAAAGGGTTGACGATCGAAACTGCCTTCAAAGGTTCATAAGTGTTTATGAATCTTTCCCCGAACTGTGGAATAAATCCCATCCCAATTACATGAATAAATATTAAAAATATGTTGCATTGGAAAAACTCCTCAACATATATAAAGAAATAAAGCCAAATGTCACAGGCTATACTAATGACGTTTTTTTAGCCATTCCTTCATCCATACTCTGCGTTTTATTGTCTTCTTGGTGCCCAATGCAAGGATAATGGCCAAACAAGCCTTATCTCTACTTTTTTTATTTGGAGACATTATTCTAATAATAATGAGAAGCGTACTATTTGGTGTTTAAATTCCAACTGAGCTGAAGTCATTTCAATCAGACTGTCAATTGAATGATATGTGTAGGGGCTTCAAGATTGAAGGCAGGATTGACAATCTTATTGTTCAGTCAGACTGTCATTCATGATTGAACGTCTAGGGGCCGCTTTAGTATTAGCAGAGGAATGTTAAACGGGGCACCATACAGTTCTGCGTATACTGCAAGAGCACAGATAAAAACCTCAGCAAAACTCTGTCTCCCCGTATAAGTGTAGGGATATTGGATTTGTTTACAGAATAAGCTGATATTCATAGTGAAGGGCATCTTCTTCTTCGAATACAATTCTTTCTTCTTTTCTTCAAAGGGGTTGACAAAGCATTTTCAAATAATCTGAAACAAAAAAAAACGAAAATGGAGAATGGAAAATCAACTAATAAATTCAAATTATTTTGAAGGTACCAATCCATCTCAAAAATGACTCAGATACTGAATGAATACCCTTAAAACCCTCTGGAAATTTATATATTGAACAATTATTGACCAAATGGTCAATAGTTTGCTCTTCATGACCACACTCACATCTTGGGCTATCAATGGCATTCCATTTGAATAGCATACTCCATGACCTGTCCTAAGACGATTCAAAAGACACCAATTTTTCCTAGACAGATGAAAAGCAGGGACTTTCTCAGACGGATCGAGAAATAAACTTTTATTGAAAAAACCTTATGAAGTCCATTCTGAACTCCAAATTTCTTCATGGTTTTTTGGAATAAAGGGAATTATTTATGCATAGAGGCTTTCGGAATTTCAATCTAGACAGTCTTGTATCTGGCATATAACTCATAATAGGAAGCGAATTTGAAAAGGAATGAAATTTATCCCAAGACTTCATGGCAGCAACCTGCTTACGAATAACTATGAGGAGGTATTATGTTAGAAAGAACTTGAAACCAAGCTAATGGAGTTGATTTAATGGTTCCAGTTATAATCCTCATAGAAATATTGAGTTGTTCATCAATTTTGTGGACATGAGAAATATTAAACCAAACAGAACAGCAGTATTCAGCTGCAGAAAAAAGCCAGGGCTAAAGCAGCCGTACGAAGAGTGGTGGCATCGGCACCCCAGGATGTACCAGCTAATTTTTGAATTATAATATTCCTTGTTGTCAACTTGAGACGTAAACTTTCCAAATGAGCCTTAAAATTCAAAGAAGAATCTAGTTTTATTCCAAAATACTTGGGAGTGAAATTATGATTCAAAACTGTATCATTGAAAATTGAAACTAACCCTCAAAGTTTTATGTTTTTGGTGGTTATTCAAATGAAAACACGACACCTCTATTTTATTGGGATTCGGGCACTTCAGAAAATAATTCTTCAAAATTTCTAAATCTTCAGTAAAAGTATTCTCAATAATGTTGAAATCAGAATGACGGAAGGCGAGAGCAATATCATCTGAATAAATGAATTTCTCGGAGGAAGTATCCGGAATATCGCTTAAATACAAATTGAAAAGAAGGGGTGATAACACCGATCCTTGGGGAAGACCGTTATTCAAAATCTTGAAACTTCTACTATCACCATCAATAAAACCACGAAGTCTTCTCTCCGTCAACATATTCTCAATTATTAAACCAACCATTTTACCACATTTCAAATGCCTACGAAGTTTAAAAATTAAACCATTATTCCAAACAGGGTCATAAAACGATGATAAGTCGACGAATGCTGTTCCTGTTTTTAATTTCCTATTGAAACCTGATTCAATGAAAGTAGTTAGACTAAGGACCTGATCAGAACAATTCCTATTTTTCCTAAAACCTCCCTGGCAAATCTGTAAACCATATTCAACATGGGATTCAATCCTCAAGAGAATCAATCGTTCTAAAATTTTGAAAGGGACACTCAATAAACTGATAGGACGATAACCACTTGGATCTGAAGAATTTTTACAACGTTTAAGAATCGCTATAACTTTCGCTCTGCGAAATTCAACTGGAAAAAGACCAGAATTCAGAATATCATGATAAAAAGACAATAACGAGGATAGAGCCTTCTTTCCCAATTTTTTTATGAATTCAGTATAAATTCCATCATACTTTTCTAGATCTGGTACATTTAATTGCAGATGCTAATTCTTCCATGTTGAAAGGACTAGATATGTTTCAGAAAACAGATGTCGATGTTCTTAACCTATGTAAATTTTTCTTCAATTCTTTTATTTTCGATCTAAAAATTTTTACTGAGTTCGACACATTCAAAAGTCGACGAGCAATTAAGTCAGGATTTACTTTTGAAGAGGCCTTTGCAAGAGAAGCAGCTTCACCCAATTTTCTCAAAACATCCCATGAACTTCTACTGGAATGAGTAAAATTCATATTGCTCACAACATCATTCCATGTCTCCTTGCGACTAATGTTAATTGAATTTAACAACTTTTCTGCTTTCTGATCCGTTGGAGAATTTTGGAAATCCTTATATAAATTTTCAGTATCAGGAATATAGTTTTGACGAAAACCTATTGGAACGAATTTATTTGCAGCAGCTTCAACTACCCCAATAAATCTGGAATAATTTATATATGAAGGACGAAACCATCTGATATCACTATCCATTTTTTCCCTAAATTGCTCCCATCCAGCTTTTTTGAAATTCCATCTAGGCTTAGGTAGAGATGAATTGTTAATATGAATAGCATCACCTAAACAAAGTGAAATTGGTCGATATTGACTATGTGGGAAGACACTCAAAACTTTACGACTTACAGAAAGAGGTTTTGAGTTCACATCACACGAAACTATACACAAATCCGGATTATATCCCCTGTTCCACCTTGCGGATTGAAATGATGGCCTGTCTTTAGCATCATAAATTAAATGGAAATCATTGTCTTCCATCCATTCGATTAGAAACCATCCACTTCTTTTATTAATAGCATAGCCCCACATGGAATGGTGTGAATTAAAATCACCACAAAAAATTGAAGGATGAGGAAAGGTTCTTTGCCAAATAGAATTGGGTGATTTATAAATATTAATTATATTATTATGAATGTCACAAAATTTGACGGCAATAAAAAATACTTCGTCAACTTCCCTTTTACGAACCAACTCGACATTACAAGCTGAAGAAATTTCAACATAACAGACGTAACCATAAATTGGACTTAAGCGGTAATCAATTAATACATAACCTGCAAAAAGACCCCGTTCACTGAGTTGGTGTTCAGTTGCCGTATGGGTTTCTTGAAGGAGGATCACCTCAGCCTTATGATACGTTGCCAATTTTGATAAATAATCGCTTTTGTCTCCTGATATCCCTTCAACATTTAAATTTAAAACTCTAACTTTGCTCTTTGACCAGGAGGATCTCTTGGACCAGGTCTGGTCTTCCAAGCGATGATTCTTCGATTCCTCAGGTATTGGAGGAACACTACAGGACCCTAGTATCGGGGAATCATTTCCCATAGATCAAATATCTTAATGATTCTTCAAAATAAGATTAAAATCAGAGGAAAAATTTGCTTTGGAGTTCAGTTTGCTCTGCAGTATCCTCTTTAGTCTGCCTATGAATTTGTCCTCGAAGGTGTTTTTGACTTCACTGGTTCTTATTTCTAGACCTTGCTGGATTTCCAGGTATTTATAAGTTTCCTCTGGGCCCAGTGATTGGATGATCGTGAACTCTCATTGCTGATACCTTTTTCCTCTACACGTGTATAACATCGCACTAATCCAACTCCATTTCAATTTTTATCGTTTGAGTAAATGATGCCACCATTTTCAGTTCTCTCATCAGCGGTTCTTCGTTTGCGGCATATAATTCAAGAGCATTAATGAAGAGTTGGTGGTGAGTTTTCGTATTTCACCTTTTTTCTATTATGTACCGGTATTTGGAGTCGTTCAACAGCTTACTCAAGGGATTTGTTGTGAGACAAAACCATTGGGTGCTTAATTTATCACCATGAAAAAATTTTCCTCCTTATTTCGATTTCTTCAGTTGCTGGTATGTACCTGTTTTATAGCTTGAAAAGTGTTACTGTATCTTTTCTGTACTATACCCTCCATTCTTTCTCCTATGGCTTCAGGTACACGCTCCATCCTCAACAGTTCCAAGCTATCCAGTTCTATCTTCGAACTCTTGATCTGTCAGTGGGTGATTCTTATCTCTTAGTTCAGAATACTGTTCTTGAAACGATCAAAAGTTGTATCTATAACGTACATAAAGGGGTGTTCATTATCCATTATAGAATTTATATTAGTATAGTATAGAACAATTGATGTTCAGTTGAATTAGCTTGGAGTATGTACCCGTATATCTACATTGAAGTAAAAAAATTTCTTCTGTTCTCAAATTTGGCAAGCTCAGTTAATCTAGTTATATTGTTGTTTATGTACTTATATTTGTTCTCAAAAATTCCTTCTGATTTCGTTGAAGAGACCCATTTCTAAATCACAATTTCACCGAATAATATAATCCATTCCGGATCACTTTTTTGCTTCCTCTTTTTACGAATTATCATGTAACATCTCCAATAAATCGGAGATATGAAGAGAAGGAGTAGGTTAAAGGAAACACACTTGTTTTTTGAATTTATATATTATAGTGCCCATCCACGGAGGACACCAAATCGGAAACATTGTATCCCGATCTGCGAATAGACGGATTATGTTGCTAGAATTTGCCAGCGTTGCAACTTCTACGGAATTCAGAACGCAGTATCTACGCCTGTACAATTCTATGAATCCTGTTGAAAATTCTTTCATTTTGAGAAAGTTGCTTCTGAATTTCATCTAGAAGATGTTCTGGAATCGATTACCCAATGCTGCCACACGCGTAACTTAAAAATGAGCTGAAAAAATTTGTAAGGTAAAATTATGAAAGAAACCAATAACGGGAAGTCAAACAAACCCTTTAAATTGAATAAAAATGTCACACACCACAATGAATTTCCACAGAAAATGTGGAAGCTATCAGTAAGGAGGCTGGAGAAAGACTGAGTATAAAATGAATAGATAATTCTTAGCGGAAATCACAGATGCAAACACAACAAAATCTTGATTACCTAAATTCGGTCTTCTCATAATAATAAGAGTGAAATAGCGTACCTACCTGTATAAGCACCACCAGTCTAGGTACAAAGGGTGCGAATTGTAAACAGATGTTTTTTTTTTATGACATCTAATGCCAGCATAATCAATTTTGCAAAACTGATAAGAATTCAACTACCTGGTGCAATAATATTCGACAAAATCGGAGATGCCGTTGAAACTTTCTGAATTCCCTGATTCTACGGAAATTTTCGTAGAAGTGACTGACACAACTGCAAAAATTTCGATGTTCTTCATGGGAACTGATAGCATCTGCAATGGCACGCGCCGGATTTTATGGCCCTTTATTATCTTTGCCGCTTGTGTCCGGTTCGGTTGCCTCGTGAGTGGAGACTATTAGGACGATCGATTTCGGCACTAGGCCATCATCAAGTCAGCTGAAATAACAAAAACATTCACTTATAATGAGATCAACATACACAAACATAAAATATCAAATCTCAAACAAGAAGAGATTTTGAGGAACAAAGATGACGAACATCTTCTCAACGAGATAAAAGATTTCCCAGCGCCCAATTTATTCAAGCAGATTTTGCCCTTCAACTGTTGGCTCCCTCTTCTCTTTGACCACCCTGTACATGCACATAGAACACAATATCAAACATAAATATTCTGTTTACGACAGTTGACATGCAAGTCACTGTCATCAACCTTTATTGACATAAACCGAATACCTTTCCTGCTGATTGTTAAAACGTAGTAGATTATTAAAAAACTGAATAGCGAATAGTTGGTTTTTTTATACATCATCACATTCTTACGACAATTTTCCTGATTGATGACGATATTAAAAATATTTTGTAGATATACAGGGTGTCCCAAGTTCGAGTGTCTATAAGACGTTTTTGGACAACTGGACATTATTTGAAATTTGAAAATTGGGATTATGATATTGTTGGTTTCTCTACAGACCTGAAAAATTTTTGGAGTGGAAATGAATTTGTTCAAAAAATTTTTTTTCAATTTTTTGTTTCTGATATTATTGAGTATTCAATGCTGAATACATTTCTGTTGAAACCATTGTATTCATTCAAATTATTTCCAAAATATCGGAAAAAACTGAAAAAAAATCAAATATTCATAGTCAGAATGAAGGTTCATTTTTCTTATTCTGAACATCCCAAGTGTGAACCGTTCTCACAACGTCGAAGTAGAAGAATGTGGAAAGGTCATGCATATTTTGAATTTCATAAATATCATCACATGGTGTTTCAAATTTTGTGTCGAAAACTGTGATCGAAAATTAGCCATAACTTCTGTTTTTCAAATTAGAACCCTATTCTTTTACGATTGCGTCGGATTCTACCAAGAAAATAATGTTAACAGTCTCAGATGCTCTTGCATTAAACTAAAATCAAGAAGTAAAGATCAAACCCAAAATTAGACCTGTCAATTGTGAATTATTAATTGGATAATTTATCTTCTATGATCACAGAATATTCCCATGCAAAAGATAAGATGAATTTGACTGTACGTACCACATAAATTACTGACTTTAGGAGCAAGAGCATCGTAGAGTGCTCTCATTATTTTTCTTATCAGAGTCCATCGCAATCTTATAAAAATAGGGTTCTTATTTAAATATCAGAAGTTATAGCCAATTTTCGATCACAGTTTTCGACACAAAATTTGAAACACCCTGTGATGATATTTATGAAATTAAAAAGATGCATGACTTTAGAGTGTGTGTGGTGCATGTGAATCATGCTATATCGGTGAAACGAAACAATATCTTTAAAACAGACTTTACCAACATCAATACACTATCAGACGTGGAAATGATGGCCATTCTCATTCAGGTCTATATGAACATTAGCTAGAGTTTGGTCATAATTTAAAATTTCAAAGCACGGAAATCCTACATAACTGTTCAATCTTAAACAAGCTTAATTCTCAAAAAACATTTTTGAAGACAAGCTTTTATAACAACACTCATCCGCCATTTTGAAGCCGCTATCTTGAATTTCTCAATTTAGAATAATCGTAATTTCCGACCCAGAAAACCCCCATATAGCAATTTTGAATAGAATAGGATTGTGGAAACTGGCTTCTGCGGATGACTAATGCTGAGATGATGGGAGTTGGGCGCTGGATGGTTATTCATCAGTTAGTTACGTTTAGAATTTGATCTGTGTCGGATCGCATACTTTGATGTGAAACAATTAAATAATTATTTGGGATTAGAAAATAAACAGTGTTAACTTACCTTTGCTTTATTGTTATACTGAGCGTCCCTTACCAAGTATTGGGGTTACCACATTGGCGACGAGGATTTCGAACCAGGGTACTTAAGTCCGAACGAAATAAGACATATGTCATACAAATGTCTACTTAAAAAAGGGCAGAGAACCTATAAAACGAAAAGAGAAAGAGAAAAAGGAGGACAGAGAACCTATAAAATGAAAAGAAAAAAAAGGGCAGAGAACCTATAAAATGAAAAAAATAAACACATATAAATCAAAAAGGGCAGAGAACCTACATATGGAAAAAAAAACTAAAAGAAAAGGCAGAGAACTTTTGAATTAAACAGAAATTTAAGACTTTTAATTTCCAAAGGAACTACCGCCTTAAAAAGGCAAGGGCGTACGTTACGTCTTAATAGGAGTTATAATGTATTTCTCTGTCCCCGTTTTCTCGTGATTTCCTTAAAGTAAATGAAATTAGGTATTACTGTTCAAGTCCAATTCTATTCTGTTTTTTTACTTACAGAAGATGTCAGACAGTGGGATTAAACCATTTCTGTGTGATAATATAGAGAAAGCGTTTATGACTCTACTGAACAACCGAAGAAATAACAAATCCCCTGAAAATGAGGAACAAACTTCTTCATTTGGGGGGAGTTCAATTGCAAGAAGTTGCTTACAATATTCCGCAGGCAATTGTTAATCAAGTGGACGGAAATGATGTATTCCAAATACTTGTTGGAAAATTGACGCAACATTTCTCGCCGACTCAAAACTCGACATTTGAAAGACACATTTTTCGAAATCTTAAAACAGAGAATGGCGATAATTTCAACAAATTTTTATTAAAAATTCGGAATCAAGCATCTAAATCCTCGTTTGGCAATAGCCCTCAGGAGTCGACAGAAATCAATATCAAAGATAAAATTATAGATACTTGGGCTCCCTTGGAACTGAAAAAGAAAATAATGGAAAGGGAAAGGACACTTGAGGAAGTTATTGAGCTATGCCTCATACATGAACAAATTCGAGACCAATCTAGTGTCATGAATACGTCGACGGAAATTGCAGGACATTCAGGAATTAATAAAATCACTTCACAACAAAAAAGATTTCCATGTTGTAGATGGAAAGATCATTCGAGTAATAAGATAAGATAAGATTATTTTATTGTGCTCCAGTTTGTTTACACTCGTCATAAGAAAATATTCATTCAACATTAACATACAGATAAAATCAATGAGGAATATAAAATTTCAAAGCAATATATTGAATACAACAAATATACAAATATTATACAAAAATGTATATTCACATCAATATCACAATAGGGGTGAGTAGTCTGACTCCAGGAATTCACCAACCGAGTAAAATGCTTTACTCTTTAAATATCTCAAAACTGCCTTCATAAACAGTTTCAAGGGCAGACTCCGCAGATCCTGAGGAATTTTGTTGAAACATTTACATGACAACACGATATAACTCCTCCTCGACTTCTCTAGTCTTACATATTGTGCACGGATGTCATCTCTATACCTAGTGTCATGACAATGAGTGTCTCCGTTTTTAGTCAAAACACCACAATTTCTATAGGCATACATGATACACTCATAAATGAGAATAGATGGGAAAATTAATATCTGTAATCTCCTGAACTCATTTCTACAGTCCTCTCTATAGGCCAGACCAACCACAATCCGTAACGCCCTCCTTTGCAATCGAAATATCCTCTCGCGTCCTGAACAATTACCCCAAACAATGCTACCTTGAGTACCTTTCCCGAGACGTCACCTGACAGACTTCTCAAGACGAAGATATTTCTTACAAGCTTGCCCGCCACAACGTCCACATGAAAATCCCAAATAAGGCGCGAATCCAGACCAACCCGCAGGAAACGTACATGGTCTCCGCCATCCTCAAAACTGCAACCTCTCAAACTGAAAACCACTCTTTCCGTTTTCTCCTCATTGCAAGTCAACATGTTGTCCAAGAACCACTTCTTTGCCCCCGACTCCACCATGCGCCCCAGCTCCTCTACCTCTACTCTCTCCTCTCTGTCCGCAGCAACAGTGAGACAGGTGTCGTCCGCCCATAAAATATGCTCAACAACAGATCCCATAAATCTTGAAAAATCATTAATATATAAGAGGAAGAGCAACGGTCCGAGAACAGACCCCTGCGGCACACCAATGCTCAGGTTTCCCTCCCCAGACCACCGCCCATCCAAATAAACCCTCTGTTTCCTGTCGTCAAAATAAGAACTTATTAATGCCGTGCTTCGATCTCCAAACCCGTAAAATCTCAGCTTCTGCAGAAGAACAGAGCGCACAACGCAGTCGTAAGCCTTACTCAAGTCAAGAAACACAGACAGCGAAAAATGCCCCAGTTCAAAACATCTCATAGTGTAATCTATAAAACGTAAAACAGCATCAGCTGTTGTTGACTGCTTTCTATATCCAAACTGATTGTTGCAAAGAAGTCCATGTGTTTCAACATATTCAACCACTTGTTTATGAATAACCCTTTCAAAAACTTTCGAGAATACCGGCAACAATGAAATAGGTCTATAATTCGAAACCATGTCTCTAGATCCCTTTTTAAAAAGCGGAACTACTTTCGGGATTTTGAGGCAGTCCGGAAAAACATTTGCCCTTAGACATTTATTTAGTACTTTAGTTAACGGTTCAACTATTTTATCCAAATTCCTTTCAAGCAAGCATACTGATAACCCATAGTAATCTTTCGATCTACTATTCTTCAACGAGCGAATAATGTCCCTGACGTCGTTAAAACTGACCTCCGAGAACTCAAAAATACCACCAGATTCAAAGTCCCCCAAGTAGGTTAAAGGATCTCCTCTCATATCATTCCTTCCTATCTCATTCACGAGCACCCTAGGCACATCCAGAAAATACTCGTTAAATTCATTGACGTCAATATTGACACTGTCTTCCCTACCAGCTCTACGCTTCAGAACTGCCACATTCCTTTCGATACATTACTTGAATTAGATATGAACCTGTCGGTAGCCTCTATTTTCGCCTTTTTGAGAGCCAAACGATATTGGCCTCTTAACTTGTTGCGTATCAACTTGATATTATCAGTTTTGAAGCGATCATAAACACTGTTTACAGACTTTACTCTATCTCTCAACTCCCCATGATCATTAGAAAACCACCTCACGCCCGCATCCTTCCATTTACCCTTAATTTCTACCTCAGGGAAAGAATGACGAAAGTGCCCGACGAAAGCATCATGAAAAAGATCAAAACAACCACCTGCTGACAAATCACCACACCCAACAAAATCCCATTTCTCCTCACATAACGTATTATACATAACATAAAATCCGGCTTCCGTCAGAGGTCTACATTTATTGACTACAGTTCCATTCTACAAAATTTCATTAATTTCAGCAAAACTTACCCATTGCGCCCTGTGGTCCGAAAAACATACATCCACAACATCCGACGATACCTCATTCGCCAAGGAGTCAAGGAAAATATTATCTATACAATTGATCCCTCTGGTGGGCTTACAAATAATTTGTTGTAAATCATACGAACCCATCAGATCCAGCAACGTTGTCAGATCCCTAGAGTCAGACACCCCCTCGCGTCTCGGACACACCTCAAAATGCACATTAAAATCACCTAACAATACAATACAATCATCCTTACGTAGCAAATTCAACATAGTATCTATAATGTTTACAAAATTGTCTATTTTTCCACATGGTGCTCGGTAGATCGATAAAATAACCATTTTTCCTCTTCTTATTGCAGACACCTCACATTCCATTTCCACCGATAAGTCACGCAGATTTGTCAATTCTTCAAAGAAAGCGTCCTTACAAAGTATCATTGAACCTCCTCGCCTCGAAAATGACTGGATATGCCCAGGAAGAACAGAAACTTGTTTCAAATGCGGATATCTAGGTCATTTTGCGACTTTCTGTAAGTCTAGAACCCATAACAAGAGAAATTCTTCATTCAGTAACAGTTCTAATACTAGTAACAAGCGATTCAAGCATGTGAACCATATCGAAAGTGAAGAAATGGAACATTCAAATTTTCCAACGGAGGTTAATAATTTCGACTGTTTCGAAATACATTCAAACCAACCTAGATACAAGGAAGAATCCAATGACGACACTATCGAATGTTTTATAAGTGTCATCAAAATAAAAATATTAATTGACTCTGGATCAAAAGTGAATATCATATCAGGAAAAGACTGGGAGTACATCTCACGTGGTAATTCAATTTTCAATATTTCTGACGGTGCTCATGAATATACTAAGACCTTATGGAGCGGGTAAACCCCATGAAATTGAAAAAAAATTCCAATCAACACTAAATCTGCCAAATGCTAAGGAAATTATAGCTGAGTTCTTTGTTGTGCAGCAAGGTGATATTTCGTGTTTGGGAAAAGATACAGCCATACAATTAGGGGTTTCTCAAGCTTGGTCTCAATATAAACCACATAGACAACAAGAAAGAACCGTTTCCTGAAATGAAGGACCCAACTATTAAATTAACAATTGACGAAACCGTTACCCCAGTACAGCAACCAGATAGAAGAATACCTGTATCAAGAGAACATCTTGTAGAAACTAAATTGGAAGAAGCATTAGACAGAGATATCATACAAAGGCCCTAGCTCCTGGATATCTCCCATCGTTGTAATTTTCAAGCCGAATGGAGATATCAGAATTTGCGTTGACATGCGTCGTGCGAACGAGGCGATCTTGAGGGAAAATTGTCCCCTTCCGACATTTGAGTCATTCATGACAAAACTTCGAAACGCAAAGTATTTTTCAAGATTGGATTTGGAGAATGCCTACCATCAGTTGGAGCTAGATGAGGAAAGTCGACCAATAACAACTTTCATTACTCACAAAGGGGTGTTCCGATATAAACGATTGATGTTCGGAGTAAATTCTGCCCCTGAATTATTCCAGAAAGTGTTTGAAAGATTACTTTCATCTTGTGAAAATTGTTTGAATTACCTCGATGATATCATAGTGTTTGGATGCAATGAAGAAGAACACGACCGCAGTTTATAATCCGTCCTTAAAGTTTTCGAACAAAATAACCTCCTACTCAACAAAGAGAAAACTGTAAAAAAAAGCTGAAGAAATAGTTTTCCTAGGTCACAAATTATCGAGAAATGGAATTGACGCGAATTATGTGAAAGTGAAAACTGTGCTAGAATTTCGACCACCAAACTCCAAAGAGGAAATAAGAAGCTTTCTAGGATTAGCCACATACTTGGGAAAATTTTTACCAGATTTGGAAACAGCCACGGAACCACTACGACAGTTAACAAAATCGGATGCAAAGTTCGAATGGCAAGAAAAACAACAGAAATGTTTTGAACAAATCAAAACCATGCTAGCAAGACTCCCTACGCTTGCTTACTTCGACCCTAAACGTAGAACACGTTTGGTGGCAGATGCTAGTCCTGTCGCCCTGGGTGCAGTTCCAATACAATTCGAAGATAACCAAAATCCGAGAGTTATATCCTTTGCAAGTAAGAGTTTATCAGATGTCGAACGTAGATACTCGCAGACAGAAAAGGAGAGTTTGGCTTTAGTATGGTCATGTGCAAGATTTTACTTCTATTTAGCAGGGCTGCTCGAATAGAGAGATGGGTGCTGAGACTACAATCTTTCAAATTCAAGTTAATTTACCAACCGGGAAAACAGAACATAGCTGATGCAGTTTCCAGACTCTGTCGACTTTCAGAGGTTGTAACATTTGATAAGGAGAACGAACACTATGTATTCTCAATCGTAGAACGATGTACGCCCAACGCAATACGCATTTCACAAGTAATAGCGGAAAGCAAAGCAGATATTGAGATGAGCGAACTAGTTAAAATAATACAGGATAACGAATGGTCATCAAATAATAAGAACAGGTATTTTCCATTCAATCTTGAATTGTCAAATATCGGACCGGTCGTACTTCGAGGAAATAAAATAGTTATCCCGAATAGTCTAAGAAATCAGATTCTTGAATTGGCCCACGAAGGACACCCCGGAGAAACACTGATGAAAAGACGCCTGAGAGCAAAAGTATGGTGGCCGTCAATCGACAAAGAGGTTGAGAAATACGTGAAATCTTGCCAAGATTGCTTACTTGTGTCACAGCCTAATAAACCCCCTCCTATGTGGAGATACAAGTTTCTGGAGGGCCCGTGGCAGTGTTTAGCATTAGATTTAATGGGGCCATTACCTAATAAAGATATGCTGCTTGTGGTCATGCATTGATTATTACTCGAGGTATCAAGAAATACGATTTCTCAAATCAACAACGTCCAGTATTATAATCCAATGCCTTACGGAATTATTTTGTCGGTTGGGCTATCCTAAAAGTATACGAGCCGATAATGGCACACAATTTAGCAGCAATGAATTTAACGATTTTTGTCAAACGAACAATATGAAATTGGTCAAGACGACTCCATACTGGCCACAGGCAAATGACGAAGTAGAGAATATGAACAAGTCCATACTGAAGAGGCTACAAATTTCTTATGCAAACAACATAGACCTCAAATCCGAATTGCAAAAATTTATTTTGATGCATAACGTTACTCCTCACGGTACTACACCAAAATCGCCATCTGAGTTAATGTTTGGAAGAACTATTAGGAATAAAATACCCTCAATCAATGACTTAGTGGGTGAAGAGAACGACGAAGAAACAAGAGATACGGATCTGCTAAATAAACATAAAGAAAAAGAGAGGGAAGATGCATCCAGGAAAGCGGCAGAAACAGAATTCAGAAAAGGAGATACTGTTTTGGTGCAAAATATGATTATACCTAACAAACTTGTAAGTCGATTTGGTAGTTATAGTTATAGTTATAGTGAAAAGGGGTTACAGTCCACTGCGACCTTAAGGTCTATTGTGCCCCCTGACTGAGCTGTCATCATCGCGCCTCCTACAGCTCGCCCTCCAATTCCAGAGATTTGATGAAATCCAGTATCTGGGACGGCTTCAAGGAGGATAACTCCCCACTTCTACAAGTTTCTTGTCCAAAGCTATCTTTCCTTTGGCTTACAATGGCATAGCATTCCGTAACTAGGTGAATAGGAGTTTCTTCCTCCTCCCCACAGAATCTACACTCATCAGTGTCAAATAAACCCATTCTCAACAGATGCTTCTTTAGGCGACAATGTCCTGTGAGAAAGCCAGTGAGTAGGTGAAGTTGGTTTTTACTGAGATCCAGATATTTTTTGGATCTAGCAGTTTCAAAGTTCCGGAGGAACTTTTTGGAGTGATCCATTCCTGGGAGATTCCGCCAGAGTTTTTCTCTTTCGGTTTTCTCCATCAGCATAAATTCCTTCTTATAGGTGCATTTTCCTATACCACAGAAGGGTTCTGGGCCAGTGAGTGGCGTCTGTGCGCCCTTTCTGGCCAGTTTATTGGCCTCTTCGTTTCCTACGATTCCCGAATGACCGGGAACCCAGATTAAAAAGACCTTATTCTTCTTGCCTACCTCATTGAGTTTTTTTCGGCACTCCCAAATCAGCTTTGAGTCAATGACGTAGGAGCTCAGTGCTTTAATAGCGGCTTGACTATCTGTATGAATAGCTATATCGCACTTCTGATAGTTTCTTTCTAGATGTATATCTAGACATCTTCCGATTGCAAGTATTTCCGTTTGAAGGACGCTTGTACAGGAGCCTAGCGATAGTGCACACTTGGTACTTGTCCCATAAATCCCAGCGCCAGCTCCTGTAGCGGTTTTAGAACCATCAGTATACCATTTCATTGTATTTTCTTTGAGATTGTAGTTGGTGTATTCCCTTTCCCAATCTTCTCTTTTACTTAGCATTGTACTGAAGTTCTTCTCAGTGCTTACTTTCTTGATCATTACATCGCTAGGAAGGTTTGCAGATGAGGTGTAGTCATTCAGAGAGGACCAAGCTCTCTGAAACCTGACTCCCTCATTGCCTGCTCCTTCTTTAGATACTCTGAGGATGGCCTCATGGGCTACCCTATCAATCACTAGGTGTAGAGGTGTGAGGTCTGTGATGATCTCAAGCGCCCTGGTTGGGCACGTTCTCATAGCTCCCGTGATGCACACACAGGCAAGCCTTTGTACTTTGTCGAGCATTTTCCTCGTACTTGCCTGACTTGTCTTTGCAAACCAGGCTACTGCCCCATATGTGACTATAGGTCTTACAATCATAACGTACATCCATCGCAGTATTTTTGGGTTACAGCCCCAATTCCTGCCGCATAGACGTCTGCATGCCATCAGAGCTCTTGTAGCTCTGCCAGTAGCATTATCAACATGCTTATTCCACAGAAGTTTGCTATCCAGTGTTATTCCTAGGTATTTGACTTCAGACCCCCACTCCAAGATATTTCCGTTTAATACTAACGTTTTCATGGCTGGAAGTTTCCTCTTCCGAGTGAACGGAATCAATGTGGTCTTGGTTGGGTTGATGTTCAGCCCCACTGACAAGCACCACTGCTCAATAATTCTAAGGCCCTTCTGCAATTGGTCGCAGAGAGTGCCTTCGAATTTACCTCTAATTATTAGGACTATGTCGTCAGCATAGCCTACACATTCAAAGCCAAGCTCCGTTAGCCTGTGTAGAAGTTCATCCACTACCAGGCTCCATAGGAGGGGGGATAGCACCCCACCCTGAGGTGTTCCACGAGTAGCTTTGACGAAGTCGATTTGGTAAGGAACAATACGAAGCTCTGCACAGGGAGGGTAATGAATTACTTCTATTTGGAAAAGGCGAAACATATAGGCGCCATATTTCACAAGTGAAGAAATGCCTTCCAAATGCGGAGGTATCTAATTCTGTTGCAGATGAGCTAATTGGACTTGAGGACAATGTGAATGAATGTGATCAGGCTGCTGATTCCGAGGAGCAGACAGAGGAACGACAACCACTAGTTCCACCACTTAAATTGAAAAAGATGGAGGGAATGTGGAAACTGGCTTCTGCTGAGATGATGGGAGTTGAGCGCTGGATGGTGATTCATCAGTTAGTTACGTTTAGAATTTGATCTGTGTCGGATCGCATACTTTGATGTGAAACAATTGAATAATTATTTGGGATTAGAAAATAAACAGTGTTAACTTACCTTTGCTTTATTGTTATACTGAGCGTCCCTTACCAAGTATTGGGGTTACCACAAGGATCATAATTACCAAACTCGTCCGCCATATTGTGGCCGCCATCTTGAATTTCCCAATTTTGACAAAAGTATCATCATTTTCGATCCCAAATACCCCCAGATACTAATTTTGAATGGAATCGGATCAAAATTACAAAACTCATCCGCCATTTTGTTTTTTCTATAAAAAATATTTCATGATACATTGTCACCATGATTAGGTACAACTGCGAAATTTCAAATCAATCGGACGATTAGAAGTGTGTCATATTTAACTCGCAAGATTTGATTATAGACAGACAGTCAGACAGACACCGGGACAGGTGAAACCAAATAAAAGCTTATAAAAAAGCTTATAAAAAATGCTCGCCGGTAGGAAATTTCGCACGAATGAGGAGGTTATCGCTGAAACTGAGGCCTATTCTGAGGCAAAAGATAAATCGTTCTACAAAAGTGGTATTGAAATGTTAGAGCGGCGGAATCCGACATAATCATCAAATTACTAATGTCAATGAAAATGAAACAATTCAGATAAAGGTATCCAATACAAAAAAAATCAACTTCTTTCTACAAATCAGTCAGAGATTTGCTTTTAGTCTCTCACACACCATAACTATCGACTACATCATCTACAAGTTCAATGGTTGTTGAGATATGAATATTTATATTAATTTTATTTATTGAAATGTAAAACCTGTCTAATGTCTTGTACTTCTTGTTTTATGTTATAATTTTTCAATGACTACAATGTCATCACTGTGGAGTGTGGAGTATAAACTTAGATTGGTAAGAGGAATATTTGTTATCGCATCTTGATTATTCTTGTCGTTCCTCGTTCCTGTAAAAAGTAACCACCACAATACAAAAAAAAAATTTATTCTAGACCTGATGATGAGGAAAATAACCCTCGAAACGTTGTCCTGATAAATAAAGTCAAAATTAGACTAAGATCCGTAGATCAGTGTTTTTTCCGTTTCTTCTGGATCACTGAAAATAAAAAGCCTATCTCCCCTTTCTTGGAACTCTTCAATTGGAAATTTGAAAACGGCTTTGGAATTCTTCTCTACCTATAATTAGGAAAGAAAATTTTTCACCGGTAGGTAGCCTGTCTCACGTGTTTATCTTCCTGTTTGAGATTTGATATTTTATGTTTGTGTATGTTGATCTCATTATAAGAGAATGTTTTGGTTATTTCAGCTGGCTTGATGATGGCCTAGTGCCGAAATCGATCGTCCTAGGTCCTAATATATACATGTAATAATGTTAAATCTTCCTTCTATCCACTCGTAAATGGTAATTTGTGAAATAAAAACTTAATTGGTTTTCTCTGCAATTGAAAGAATTTTTATTCACACTATGTACAATTAACCTAATATCAAACTATTACCTGCAATTAAAAGAAACAACATTTACAGCTTTTATTTCAGGTAAGAATGTTTGAATCTCTATTACTTTTATAATCAACTTTTTACAACGATTTGTTCTGGAAATGCCGACTCATCTGACGTCTGACGTTCTGTGGAGGTTATTCCTCATAGAACTACATAACATACTATAAGTTCTATGTTATTCTTTCGTCATCGAGCAACGGAGTATCGTCCATCTTCGGTTCAGATCGGCGGATACCGCAGCGCGGCAGAATTCAAAAAGAAATGCAGGGGCCGACATATATGGAGGCTTTGCATTTCTTTACATCTCCCCTCTTTGAAAAGAATAATTATACGAACAGGATCATTATTCTATAGTTTTTAACACTGGCGTTAGTTTTGTAATATGGAAAGGGTTTGATTCAGTCTTTCTGTGTCCGGTGTTTACTTCATAAATTGAGTTCGAGATTTTCCGCATAATTTGGTACGGCCCGATCCTCAATTCATCTAGTTTTTTTCTGTTTAATTTATTTCCATTTTCCACATAAACTTCGTCTCCTACGTTCAATGTTATTTCCTCTCGGTGTTGATCGAATCTTTTTTTATTATAGTTGTGAGACTTCATGGTGTTGTTTAAAGCCAGTTTTCTATCTCTGTCAAGGTCTTCGACTGTACCTATTATGTTCAGTTCTATAGGGAGAATTTTTTTGTTTTCACCATCCAACAAGTATTTAGGTGTGAACTTCGTAATGGTGTGTACAGTCTCATTGTACGCTTCTACACATTTGTGTGCAATAGTTGTCCATGCCAATTTGTTTTTATTTTCGTTTATAGCACACCGTATTTTATTAACGATAGTTTGATTCAATCTTTCATTAAGGCCATTCGAAAATGCGGCATCAACGGCTGTGAACACCATATTTACATTTTTGTCTTCCAGAAACTTCTTGAATTCTTTCGAATTTATGCCAGGATATTGATCTGTCAATAGCATGTCAATACTGTGGTTTTTCGTCACATTTTCAACTAATTTAATGAAATCATTGCAGCTTTGGGTTTTTGATGTCAAGATAAAAGCGTATCTTGTGAAATGATCAACCAGTAGGTGTAGGTATTTCTTCGTTGAACGTGATCCTCCAAAACCACCAATTGTGTCAATTGATACAATTTCAAAAGGGTACATCGCTGGGCCCAAGTGTGACATCAAACCATATCTTGGTTTTCTTCGTGATTTATTCTTTATGCATACCTCACAATTTTCGCAAATTTCTTTTATGTTTGCTGTTAGGTTTTTAGCTGTATAGAATGGAGATATTTTATTTATGGTCTGTGTTCTTCCAATGTGGCAATAAGTTGTATGTACATTTTCTATTAATTTTCTACTCAAGTTTTCTGATACTACAATTTTCTCTTTTCCGTTTCTTTTTCTGTAGTAGATTTCATTTCTGAATATTAATTTATGTTTGTCATTTATTATTTCTAAATTTTCTTGTTGATCTTCTTTTATATTATGTAAGCTAATCAAATTTACTACTTTCAGGAAATCTTCCATGTTTTCGTATGGTTCTAGGATCGGGTTTCGGCTTAAACAATCTGCTTCTTGGTTTGATATTCCAGGGTTATATATTATTTTCAGATCATACTGGGATAAATAGTATGTTAAATCCCCGAGTTCATCATCTGTTCTGGATTTTATATTTAAGTTTTCTAATGGTTTATGATCCGAGTATACTAAGAATTCCTTTCCCATAAGCCAATGCTGCCAGTATTTCACTGCTTCTTTCACTGCTAGACATTCAAGATATATGGCTTTCTTTCTCTTTTGAGTCTCGGTCAGTTTCTTTGAAAAATAGGCCACTGGTTTACTATGATTATTTTCATCCTTTTGTTTTAATACTGCTCCTACTCCTTGTATACTTGCATCTGTGTATATTTCAATGAGAGCATTCGGGTCGAAAATTTTCAGAACTGGTTCTGAACACATTATTGATTTTATTTTTTCAAAAGATTCTTGACATTCTCTTGACCAGTTAAATTGAACATTTTTTCTTAGAAGATTATGCAAAGGATTCAAAATGGTAGCATTGTGTGGTATGAACTTATGATGAAAGTTTATCTTGCCTAGAAATTGTCTTACATTTTTTTTGGTTTCTGGTATAGGAAAATTTTTAACTGCACTCAGATAATCTTTCAGAGGTTTTATTGTATCATTTTCTATCCTGTGGCCCAGATAATTTGCATAACTTTGCGCAAAGTTACATTTTGAAAACTTCAATCTAAATCCTTCCTTCAAGATTGCCTCTAACAGTTTCGATATATGTTCAATGTGTTCTTCAAAAGTCCTGGAAAAAATCAAAATATCATCTATGAAATTCACAGCAAACTTTGATAGGTCATGTTTCCTGATGATGTTGCTCAGAATTCTTTGGAAAATTGCTGGGGCAGTTTTTAGTCCGAAAGGAAGGCAGGTCCATTGGAAATGACCCTCTTGTGTAATAAATCCTGTTTTATATCTGTCTTGAATTTTCAACGGAATTGACCAAAAGGCTGAATTAATATCTAATGTTGTGAAAAATTTACTGTTCACTGTTTTCACCATTAAGTCTTCAATCAATGGGAAAGGTTGTGATTGTGGTATTATAATTTTATTCAAATCTCTAAAGTCAATACATAACCTTGATTTTTTTTCTCATCTTTTTTGAACGCCAGAGTAACTGGAGCACCAAATGGACTATATGACTCCTCTATTAAATTTTTCTTTAACAGAGTAGATATTTGATTTTCTATCTCTTTTCTGTCTTCAACTGTACATCTATATGGACGTTTATAGCAGTATTTGTCAACCTTAAGATCAATGTGGGCTTCATAATCCCTAACCGATCCGACATCATATTTGTCTTTTGCAAATACAGACTTGTACCTGTTGATAATTTATCAATTTCTTCCTTTTGATCCTTATTCAAGTGATCTATGGATGTCTTAAATTTTTCAGTATCTATGTGTTCGTTGAAATTTATTTCACATTTGTTGAAATTTGTTCCTTGCAGTGATTCAGTACATTTATTATTCTTTAGATTTTCATCCGATGTGTCAGGGAATTTTTCGGTTTCAATTTCTCTATCTTCACCTTGGGTGATTTCCAAATTTTCATTTTGGATTAATTTGAAACTTTTTATACAATCGAGACCAACTAAAAAATCATATTTGAAATTTTCATTATCCACTACAAAGACATCCATTTCTTTCTCAATGTTATGAATCTTTATCTTCATAGTTATTATACCTCTTGCTTTATTTACACCATTAATAGTTCTCAAATTTAACATTGGTTTATTTTCTATATCTCTTCTTTTTATTTTCAGTAATCTTGCATTTATTATAGATACATTTGAGCCTGAATCATAAATACCAGGAATCTCCAATTTATCATCCAGCAGCAACTTGATTTCTATTAATGGTGTGACATTTAGTTTTTTGAAATATCAGTGTTTAGTTCCACCTCCAATTCAGAATTGTTTACATTTTGAATTAATTTTCTTCCTCTTTCTCCTTTAAACCAACAATTTGTTTCAGGATGGTAGCGTTCGCCTCTTCCTGCATTCTTACATGATGGGCATGGTGTTTTTTCTTCTGATTTTTTTCTAAAATCTGGTTTTGGCCTTTTTTCCATTTTATTCTTCACAAGGTGTTCAAGTCTTCCTATTTCATTATAAAGATCTTCGGGACCATTCAAAGTTTCCCTATCTATCTTATCGTATACATAGCTTGGCAATCCTACTGCTATAAGATCTATCAATGTATTTGTGTCCATTGATTTTCTCACCTCCAGCAGTAATTTTTCCTTCTTCAAGGCATAATCAAGCAAAGGTCCTGCTTGATAACGAAAACTAAAAGCATATTTTATAGGTGCCCAGCCTTTGTTTCCGAAAGTTTCTGAAAAACTTTTTCTCCATTTAGTCCATTCCGATTCTACTGTATTTTTCAATTTGCGCTCGACTTTTCAAGGAAAAACTTCAAAATCTCGATTTTCTTCCTATCTTCTATAATCGAGCAGCGTTCACACTCTTTTTCGAACTCTTGAATCCACTGGTAAGCGTTCTGATTTTTTTCATCAAATTTTTCAATCACAAAATCCTTTGCAATCTTTCCTAAATTTTGTACCTCAGATTTTTGGTTCTTCTCTTCCAGCAATTTATTTAGTATTTGTTTCAAGGTATCATTTCTCTCGTTTTGTTCGGATGGGGGTAACATTACATCAGTTTGTTCTTCCAGGAAGTAATTCCCAAATTGCAAATTTTCTTCTTCATCCAGGTACTCGCTTGAAATTTCTTTTGTTAAAGTGATCCACACTCTTCTGTATTGGTTCAGCTTTGTAATTGATCTTTTTACCTGCTCAAATACCTTGGTTTTTATTAATTCTGTATGTAAGGCCACAGGTTGCAACTCCACTGGTATAGCAAATGTCTGGCCAACCGGTGTGCCTATTGATATCAAGCAAACTTCTTTCGTTTTTCCATCCGCCTTATATTTCACCATGAAATCGAACCTTAGTTTTTCCATTTTTCTTCTCAAAATTAGCAAAAATGTTGTTTTGTAATAATGTTAAATCTTCCTTCTATCCACTCGTAAATGGTAATTTGTGAAATAAAAACTTAATTGGTTTTCTCTGCAATCAAAAGAATTTTTATTCACACTATGTACAATTAACCTAATATCAAACTATTACCTGCAATTAAAAGAAACAACATTTACAGCTTTTATTTCAGGTAAGAATGTTTGAATCTCTATTACTTTTATAATCAACTTTTTACAACGATTTGTTCTGGAAATGCCGACTCATCTGACGTCTGACGTTCTGTGGAGGTTATTCCTCATAGAACTACATAACATACTATAAGTTCTATGTTATTCTTTCGTCATCGAGCAACGGAGTATCGTCCATCTTCGGTTCAGATCGGCGGATACCGCAGCGCGGCAGAATTCAAAAAGAAATGCAGGGGCCGACATATATGGAGGCTTTGCATTTCTTTACATACATATAAAAAACAATTGTGTTTCTCTTTTACCTACTTCTTCTCATTATCAATGAACACATTTATGGAGAATTTTATTTACAAATCGGAGATATGTTGAACTCATTAACGTTCTTCGCAAATTCAGTGGAGTATAGTGAAGTGTCCCTCATACGTTAATTAAGACATATTAGTCGAGAATTCCAGCCATTATATAATTGTTATTCCCTACAACTAAACAACGATCGTACTCATTCATATTACCAAGATTAAATCCATGTTCGAAACCACAACAACTTCTACGTTAGTTATACAAAATTGTTGAATTCTCGCTGTACTGGCTTTCATTTCCAAACTAAAACCTATTCATAAATCCTAATGATATGTAGTTATGTCATTCTAAAGTTGAAATTAGATTGAAACAGTGTGAACTCTACATACACGATCTCAACGAATTGTAATTGAGAGAAATAATCGAAAGAGAATAGGATGCGCTTCTGCTAGACTAATCGGGATGCATAGCAATTTACTGGCGGAAGTTGGATCTCTGGACAGAAAGCTTGTGCTATGGAGAGGGGGATGATATAATAAACACTACAGGGTTCAATTAAAATGAGTCCAGAAGCTCGCACGCTAAGAGTGGAGCCTCGGAATGGCGTTCCATTTGAAAACATCGGCAACAAATCTCGGCGAAACCTTCCAGCGGGATTACGTTATTGGTCTTACTGGTGAAACTAGAAGCCAGTGAAATCTGATGGTTCCCGGTCTGACTCCCGGATAAAACCGTTTCAGTTGTACTTTGCTTATCACCGTCGCTTTATAACTGGTACAGAATGTAACAATCATCGTGTATTTCTTGCTAGCTTCGAAGTTCTGCATGTCTGGCCACGAGTGACTTCGATATCGAGCACCGAGTTTCCGCTGGAGTGTTTTATCACTTCGCATTGGTATCTTCGGATGAATATTTCAATCCTGTGTCTCGCTGTTGGGTGCACTCATGATTTTTAATCAATCTGATTCCTCGTGTTATTATTCATTTACTGTGTATTCACTTGTATTTCTTTTTTCCTCAGGTAGAGCGCTTTCGACTCCTACAGAGTCATCATCAGTACCCTAGTACAACAAATATTCAAGTCAGATGAAGACATCCAGAGTTATGATCAACTTACATCGTCATATGTGTCGAACAAAGAACACCATCCGAACGGCGATCAGGAATGATATGTTGCTATTTTTTTCCTTATTTCTCTGACGTTAATATTTGAAATCAGTAGTTCAACTGGGCCCGTCTCATTAACAAATTTGAAACGTATTAAAAATTATTCAACTGAACAATTAGGTTGAGTATAACATAAGGTTCAGTCATGATCTTACAATGTCATATGTCATATCCAGAGAGCTCGAGTTCAACTGTACTCATTTCGGCCACGTAAAGGAGGCAGGAGCAATACAGTCCATCCAAGAATTATTGACATCTCGGGTGGCTTTGGAAAATCGAAATTAGGTTGGTGATATTTTGAGTTGCAGAATTCAGGTTGGTGTTGGAAATAACACTGACATTTTGTTCTGTCAATAATGTTTGGAATAAATTTGAGCAAGTGAAATAAATATCTTTAAAACATCATATATAATACCAAAGATTTAGAATGAGGCTCTTGAAGAGTGTACAGCTAATAAATGGAAATGCTTTCCATACCACACATAAAAAAAAATGAGAGAAGATTAGTCGAAATATTTGGGTTGTTGCTGACATAAAATCTCAACTGAAAGATTTTATGTCAGCAACAACCCAAATATTTCGACTAATCTTCTCTCATTTTCTTATGTGTGCTATGGAAAGCATTTCATCTTATTATTTAATTTAATAAGGAACATAGAAATTTTGACGTTTCGGGAGAGACGCTAAAATAGCGATCCGCGAAGCGGATCGCGGGCGTCGCTTGCGACGCCCGACGGGCGAAAAAAGTGCGCGGTCGGAAAGCGGAAGGACGGGGGCTCCCGCGAGTGTCTTTGGATTTTTCCCGCGACATCCGCGAGTATTTTAAAAAAATTCCCGAAAAAGGTCGAAATCGACCGATAGACCCGAGCGCCAAGGCATAAGGCTTTTTTCCGGAGGCCCCCGGACGTCGCGGGTGTTTTTCCGACGACGGCCCGTATCCTCTTCTACTCGCGGACGCAAAGCGTTTTTCGACGAGGTACACCGGGCGTCTCCGAGAAATTCGAAAAGTTTTGACGTTTCTCTAAAACGGTAAAAATTTCCGATCCGGCCAGAAATGATCGATAAAACCAGAGAGTTTCAGTTATTCCGATGACTTTTCACGTTAAATGTAGGTTAGGGTTCGTGACAACGGCCTTCGAAGTTCGACGGGACGCACAGATGCCCGTTTTTAGGTTGGGTTTTTTCGACGTTTCGAGACGTCACCGCTCACGAGTGCCGTGAATTTAGAAGGTTCTGTGGATATCGTCCATAAAATCGGAGAGCTTTGACGTGCATTCTATGCATCTATGCTTTGAACAAATGAGCACGTCGTATGCCGCCATATTGGCTTTGCGGAATGTTTTCGTGAAGAATTTTCGGGAGCGGTAATTTATGGAAAAAAACGGAACTGAAACGTAGGAATGTAGCAGTAAGTATGTAAATATGGGATTGTCGTACAGAGTGTGATGTTTAAATTTTTTCAGGATGTCTTTGTGAAACTCTTCATGCTTTTATGAGAATCGATATCTTGGATATTTTTGACGGAATGATAGTCTTATTCCGAGTGTATCGAAAAATGAGACGTTACAATTAGGACGTTTTAGCATTGATTTTAAATGAAATGAATCGAGGTGAGGATTTTTATACAGGGTTTGTCGTCATAGTCATTCTTTTACCTTTGCAGGTTTCCATAATTGATGAACGACTATTGAGTCACTTTTTCTCATTTTGGCAGAAATTTCGAAGGAGTTTTGCAGTTTTTGAAGCAAATTGGGCTCTATTTCAAGTTGATATTGAAAGAGAAAGAATTGGGGGAGGGCCGTTTTAAAAAGTGAATGAATGAACATAATACAAAGTGAGTACAAGAATTGAATGATATTTGATTCATTGATTTCTGGAACATTTATGACAAATTACGTATTTCAGAAAGAATGAGAATTTTACATTATATCAACTATTTTTCAGGCAGCTCCCGAAGGGAGCTGCTCAGTTTCACAGTACTGGCTGTCCCGAAGGGACAGCATTGGTGGCCACAGGCCACAATTTTTAAGCTGTGTAATGTGTATTGAGTTCAATTTTTTTCAGGACGTCTTTGTGGAACTCTTCATACCTTTATGAGAATGGATTTTTTTTTTTTTTTTGACCGAATGATAGCCTATGGACAGGAAATGATGAAATACGATATCTGCATTTTGTAACTATATTCCATTGTATACATTGTAGTCATTGAATAAACAATAAATAATCGTTATAATCTTGAATTTTTCGAATTTTAATCCGACAATTCCCAACGTTCTTTATTCTCGAAGTATTACTTACATTAATACTCAGAAGAGAACTTGAGTGAAAGAGAATCGAATCGGGGTAAGCATAATTATTGTATCTGCATATTCCACTGTTGAAAATAACTTACGTAGTGGCCCTCGAGATGCTGAAAATTCCCAAAATGTTAATTTTCTATTTCATTCATTATTTCACTGATGGCAATAAAGAAGTCGGCTGTTTGGTTGTCGGTCACGAAGCCATTTGATTGGTTAGTATTACGAAGTTCGCGGGAAACGTAGAGGTTAAGTATATTTCGAGGGACGACAAGAAAATAGATGACGACGATGGAAATATTACACTGAAATATTTTCAGTTCGGTTCCGAGATACGATTGAGAGTTAACAATGACATTCGGGATTCGAAGAAGACGGAATAAAGCGATCGAAAGATTTCACGTGAGAGTGTGAGGTTATGGTAAAAGATATTCACATGAATGAGCGAAAGACAAACGTTCCACGACATAGTGCAATGTGTCAGAGTGAGATACAATGAAATAGACATGTCTATTATATCCCCGCTCGAATGAAATCTATGTTCCTTCATAGCGATGGAATATACAAGTGTCACGTTGTGACATTCTATGGTTGTCGATGTCCGTCATAGAATTTGACAACTGTATTCTATGGTTGTCGATGTCCGTCATAGAGTGACACGAGTGTCAAGTTGTGACATTCTATGGTTGTCGATGTCCGTCATAGAGTGACACGAGTGTCAAGTTGTGACATTCTATGGTTGTCGATGTCCGTCATAGAGTGACACGAGTGTCAAGTTGTGACATTCTATGGTTGTCAATGTCCGTCATAGAGTGACACGAGTGTCGAGTTGTGACATTCTATGGCTGTCGATGTCCGTCATAGAGTGACACGAGTGTCAAGTTGAGACATTCTATGGTTGTCAATGTCCGTCATAGAGTGACACGAGTGTCGAGTTGTGACATTCTATGGTTGTCAATGTCCGTCATAGAGTGACACGAGTGTCAAGTTGTGACATTCTATGGTTGTCGATGTCCGTCATAGAGTGACACGAGTGTCATGTTGTGACATTCTATGGTTGTCTATGTCCGTCATAGAGTGAAACGAGTGTAAAGTTGTGACATTCTATGGTTGTCGATGTCCGTCATAGATTTTGACACCTGTCAAAAAAATTTTTCTTCTTACCAACTATTGGCCTCTTTCGCATATAAATGCGAATCTACATTTAATATTGATCTACCGATAATATTGATCTACCAATAAGGCGGATCCGTGGGCCCAAACTAGTTTTCATATAAATATGTAATGTAAATATTCCTACTATTGTTTCAACCACCACAACTGTTATTTCCTCATCTAGGCAGACCTCATCATGTTCATCATTATAAGAGAATGAGAGAAGATTAGTCGAAATATTTGGTGTTGTGGTGGTTGAAACAATAGTAGGAATATTTACATTGTCATTCTTCATATATTAAATGAATCCATTCGTTGAGTTTTGTTTCTGTCTTTATATATATTACAATTTGCCCAATCCTTTCAGTTTGCAGGTAATCGTATGTGATAATTGGAAAGCACAGAAAATTTTTAGTTACTTTTTTGTAACTAGAAATGAAGCTGCGACTGGATTTCCCAGGCCTGCTTTGATGTCAATAATTCTTGAATGGACTATATAACAAAATGAGGCGTTTATGGAAATGTAGGTAACTTCTGAGGAAGTTGGATTGAATATTTGAACAAGATGGTTTGTCAAATTCTTGTCTGCTTATGAATAAATCTTCCAGCGATTAAAATTCTCTGTTGTGGTTCGAAGTGCAGTATCCTCGCATCAACATTATGGTCGAAGAAGTGTTGGTTGTACTTTAAGTGGTGACCATAGCAGGACTTATCAGGAAGAGAGACATGTTTTTTTATTCTATTCTTTAAGGGTCTGCAAGTTCTCCCCACATACGTTGCTGATAAATCTGAACATTTCAGTTTTACACTCCACAACATCGGTGAGTACGGGTACACAGCAAGAACACTTTAATGTTATTATTCATGTTTCCATATTATGTGCCACCGGCTAATTGTGGTTATTTTGGGAACGAGAAAACTGAAGTAGTATGTGAGGTTGGTTGAAAACGAAGCCGAATTTATTTTGGAATCCGTTGAATCGACTATTAGAGAAAAGAAAATTAAATTAAAACTGAATCAGTGTAGCATACATACAGGATGAAACTTTGACTGGTTCTTTTTTCTTACTGCAGATTGCTGAATCCGAAGAATAGTTTATTTTTCATAAGGCAGAAAAGTGTCACTTTTCATGACGAACTTGATTTTACCCGCCAAACGTAGTGAGCCGGGTAATTGAAAGCGAGCCATAAAAAGTTCACCTCCTAATAATAGCTATTTATGTAACAAGTACATAAATTAGGTCTTTATGGACGTGTCTGAAGTTTATGGCTGAGCGAGCAAAGCGAGCGAGGCCAATAATTTGGGCAAGTCCATAAGCCTAATTATGTACGAGTTGCATACAAAGCTTTATGTTTGACTGCAATGCAGACATTTTATTTTCTGAAATGGCAATCAATATATTCGTCGCTTTATTTCAAGCAATTCATTGAGTGTGCTTTTGCTTATCTTGCCTTAGTAACCATCAGCGACCTTCTCAACCTCACTAAACAAAGTTGTTCACTTCGTTCATTCTGTGACAAACGTGATACTAATCCCAAAAATGGATAGTTCGGGAGAAGAAAGCGTGAATAATTTAGCCGCAAGTGCCAAAGAATCTATTCTACCCACTAAAAGTGCTTATGAAAATTTGTATGCGGCCTATAACGAGTGGTGTAAAACGAAGAAAATTGCAGAATCGAGAGAAGACTGTGACAGTTGGGTCCAATTATGTATGTAAGTAGTCAATTATGGACGCTAAACGAATTCATGAATCAAGTGTTTATGAAGCAGCCGAATATAAAATATGTTATTTTATTTCCAAACGTATTAAAATTTATGGAAATCTCAATATCCACTTTTGGATTGCATCATTTACCATCGTTTTAATTGAGTGAAAAATGGAACATTCCCCTAGTTACAGCTGTTTTGCAGAATTCATCTTTCCATATCAACACTTTCCCTGCTGCTGAAGGAAAGAGTAAGCCATAGCAACTATTTCTCCTCCTAGACGGAGAAATAGAACTTTTCGATGATCCCGTCAGACGAGAAATAAAGTTGTTATCGTACTCTAGGAAATAAAACCTTTTTTCCAATTCCCATTTTTCCGAATTCGGTCTTCTTGAAAAGTATAGACATTTTACACAAATGAAGTGGGCTTAATTTTCGAATTGAAATAATTGAAAGAAAATATTTCTCAATGTTGATAATTGTTGAAATTACTGCAGTGCTAACCAAATTGGAACAAAAATAGTGAAAGAACGATACAATTAGCCCGATGTTTTATTCGATTATGTATACAATTAAAATTCAATCGTTTTTTCACCAAGGTACATTCCTTATTCGATTTTTGTCAAGAGTTGGGAACATTCATAATATGTAGGTGCGTCAAGTTGGTGACACACCCCCCGAATTTTGGTATCAAATTGTTTTGGGAATTTTGTGCCCATTTTGTGCCAATTTGTGCCGTATGTTATGAATTTTGTGCCCATTCCGTTCTCGAGATATTTCAAGTTTTCCAAGTGTGTCACCAACTTGACGCTGTGACACACTTGTGGAAATTTGAAAATTTTTTTCTTTCGATAAATTGTGCCCATTTTGTGCCAATTTGTGCCGTATGTTATGAATTTTGTGCCCGTTCCGTTCTCGAGATATTTCAAGTTTTCCAAGTGTGTCACCAACTTGACGCTGTGACACACTTGTGGAAATTTGAAAATTTTCTTCTTTGGATAAATTGTGCCCATTTTGTGCCAATTTGTGCCGTATGTTACGAATTTTGTGCCCGTTCTGTTCTCGAGATATTTTGAGTTTTGTTTGTGAGGTGCGTCAAGTTGGTGACACACCCCTCAAATTTTGGTACCAAATTTTTTTGGGAATTTTGTGTCCATTTTGTGCTAATTTGTGCCGTATATTATGAATTTTGTGCCCGTTTCGTTTTAGAGATATTTCGAGTTTTTCATGTGAGTCACCAACTTCACGTTGTGACTCACATAAGGAAGGCTGGAAATTCTTCTTTGGATAAATTGTGCCCATTTTGCGCCAATTCGTGCCGCATAGTATAGATTTTGCATGCTTGCAGTTTTTGAGATATTTGAAGTTATTCCTGTGAGATGAATAGATGTGTAGTCCATCCAAGAATGATTGACATCAGAGCAGGCCTTGAAAGTCCAGTCGCAGCTTTATTTCTAGTTACAAAAAAGTAACTAAAAATTTTCTGTGCTTTCATCATAGATATAGAAATAACCTAAAAATTTAACGATATTTTTTTAAAGTAAGGAACTTTGAACATCAAAATGTTCCCAATTTTCACATACGATTACCAGCAGTATATTATTTTCATCTTGTATTGATACACTTTCGATCTTACGATCAATTATATGAGCATACAGCCTGGAAATTCTGGTTTGGTAACGAAAAATATCGTGGGTGATTAAATAGCACGGTCCTTTTCAATGTTCGATATGAATATTCGCTAAACCGAAAAAATCTTGTTGATAATTTGAAGCGTGTTACTGCAATGTGAATTGATTGGGAAATTTGTAATAGATATCAAGAAACTAAGATAGAAACAAAACTATAATAATAATAATAATAATATTGTTTATTCTTTCACATTCATTGAATCTACAACAAAGGAAATATTATGTCAACAAAGAGAAAAAAAAAATCTACAAAATATAATTCATTCTGATATTATTACAATGTGAGGTAAACTCCTTCAAGTTGTAGGGTTCACAATCAACAATGAGTTTGTGCACAATTTTCTTGAAAGTCCTCTCATTATGCTCCTCTCTGTAGGTTTTAGGAAGCTCATTATATAACCTTAGGCACATATACTCTGCTTGTTGTTGTGTGAGTGTTAAACGATGTTTTAGAACTAAGTATGTGTGCATCTGCCTTGTGTTGTTGCGATTTCTAAAGCAGTCAAAACTATTATTGTGTTGTCTTACAAACATCACACATTTAAATATGTATAGGCCATATGATGTCATCAAGTTATTTCTCTTGAAAAGACCACGACATGTTTCTCTGATTTTCATACGAAAGATTGTTCTTAATGCCCATTTTTGATCGATGAAAAGACGTTGTGAGCTTGGGCTGCCTCCAAAAAAGATGATTCCATAAGACACCAGTGATTCAAAATTTGCTTGATAAATTATTTTTAAAACCTTAATATCAACATGGTGTCGCATTACATTCAGTGTATAAATGACCGAGTGAAGTCTCTTACTCAAGTGCTGAATATGTGTTTCCCATTTCATGTTTGCATCTACATATACAGGGTGTTTGGTAATTCGACGTGAACCTTGGAAGGGGATATACTAGACGTCATTTGCAGTGAATTGCGTCGAGTAAAGCATGGTCCGAAAATCTATGGTTACGAAGATATGGCGATATTTCAACTCTTTTGAAATTTTCTGCTTCGTTATCGAGAATAATTAATTTTGTGAAAACTACTCGACTCTAAATATTCAATGAATATTTTTTTCAAAGCTGAGGAGATGGTCCTCATTTCTTGCGAAAAAGCATTCACTAAAAATTCAGATAACCCGAGATATACAGGGTCATAAATGGCTGCACCTGTTTTCCTCATAAAACCTTGATAAAACAATTGAGAATTACTCGAAAAAAATATTATGAACTTGGTGCACAAATGTAGGGAAAAACTTTCCTATTTCATCAGCTTTCCAAAAAGGTATATATGTCAATAATTCCTTCATGAAATAAAAAAATATGGCCGGAAAACCAAGCAGACAACAGACTTTTTCGAGTCATTTAGTGATCGAACCATGGCCCGCTTACGGCTTACGAATCACGCCGAGTGAAATAAAGGATAATAGGATATCTGAATGACTCGAAAAAGTCTGTTGTCTGCTTGGTTTTCCGGTCATATTTTTAGATTGCATGAAGGAATTATTGACATATATACCTTTTTGGAAAGCTGATGAAACAGGGAAGTTTTTCCTTACATTTGTACACCAAGTTCATATTACTTTTTTCGAGTAATTCTCAATTGTTCAAGATTTTATGAGGAAAATAGGTGCAGCCATTTATGACCCTGTATATCTCGGGTTATCTGAATTTTTAGTGAATGCTTTTTCGCAAGAAATTAGGACCATCTCCTCAGCTTTGAAAAAAATATTCATTGAATATTTAGAGTCGAGTTGTTTTCACAAAATTAATTTTTTTCGATAACGAAGCAGAAAGTTTCAAAAAAGTTGAAAAATCGCGATATCTTCGTAACCATAGATTTTCGGACCATGCTTCACTCGACGCAATTCACTGCAAATGACGTCTAGTATATCACTTTTCAAGGTTCACGTCGAATTACCAAACACCCTGTATATCCAGAAACTTGGTGGAGCTCAAGTTTATTAAGTTGGTATCCTTGACAGTAATGGTAGTAGAAATAATTGAAGTTGCCTGATCTGTATGGAATATAATAGATTCAGTCTTTCTAGCATTCAGTACTATGCGATTGCTTTCACACCATCCAACAATCTGGTTTAAGTTTTCAGTACACATACCTGAGACAGTCTCAATGTTAACACCAACGGAGGTTAAATTTGTATCATCGGCATACATAATTAATTTTTCCGGTTGACTAACAGAATTTGGTAGATCGTTGACATATATAACAAAAAGAAGAGGACCAAGGATACTTCCCTGAGGTACTCCAATATTGATATTTTTGTAATATGAGGTATAAGTTTCTTTTTCAATATGGATAATCGTTCTATGTTTGCGTCCCTGTAAGTATGATTTGATCAGCTTTAATTGATTGTCTCTTATCCCGTATACTTCAAGTTTCTCAAGAAGCATCCTGTGGTCTACTGTGTCAAATGCCTTGGAAAAATCCAAACACAAGCTCAAAGGGATGTTACCAGATTCTAATGCTTTCATTATATTTTTGATATGATTGAAGATAGCAGTGTCAGTATTTCTATGTTTTATAAAGCCATGCTGGCAGCTAGTGAACACCCTGAATTTATCAAAAAACTTCATCAATCTATTCGACAGTAACTTCTCAAAAATTTTAGAAAAGTTCGAGAGCATGCTTATAGGACGATAATTATCATAGTTGTCAGAGTCACCTGCTTTATAAATAGGCCTGATCACAGCGACTTTCAAGGCTTCTGGGAAAATTCCATCCACAAATGACTGATTAATTAAATGGCATAGAGGCTCACAAATAACTGAAAGAGATTTTTTGATGAGAGTTATTGGAATTTCATCATTCCCACAGGAGTGTTTGTTCTTCAGTGCCCTCACTGTGTTTATCAATTCTGATTCTACAATCTCAAACATGAAGAATGATTTCTCAACTCTCCCTATCTCAGTAACACCATTTTCTGACCCAGAAATTGGAAGATCTCTACTTACATTCGTTCCAACATTTGCAAAGTGTTTATTCAGCTCCTCAACAACCTGATGTGGTTCTCCATTGGGCAATATTTGATTCTTATTTGAAATTTGTTTCCCAGTTAATGATTTGATGACCTGCCATACCTTCTTTGACTTATTTTCCGATTTCTCTATGATTCTACCATAATATTCCTGCTTAGATTTAGTTATTGCCTCATCATAGCATTTTTTCACTCGGTTATAGTCCCTTAAGTAGTCTGGATTTACCTTAGAAATAGTGAACATTATGTCTAATATACTTTTTAACTTTATTAACTTTTTATCTGGTTTGAATTTGTTTACATCGCTTTTTTTCACAATTTTAATCGGAAAATTTTTTTCAAAAATTTCTTCGAACTTATTGGAAAAGGCATTCCACTTTATATTTATATCATTTGGTAATGCACTGAATAGTAATCCCCAGTCTACTAAAGAAAGATCGTATGCAAAATTATTCAATGTACTATCATTTATTGATCTAAATCTTACTTCTCGATTTTTCTGTAAATTATTCAGGCATTTAAAAGAGAATACTTGAGCAAGGTGATCAGAGAGATGTGACTGAATTACCAATCCACATCCTGATTCAATGTTAGTTAGTATATTGTCTAAGCAAGCTCTAGAATGACAAGTGAAATGTGTTGGCTCATCTATAAGTATCCTTACATTAAAATTTTCCAGAAATGTGAGAAATTGTTGTGTAGTTTTATTCTGATGATCTAAAGTATTTATGTTGCAGTCACCCGTTATTATATAATCTGCATTTTCTCTACACAGAGCTGTCAATATAATCAAAAACTTCTGAAAGAAACAATCAATGTTTGCATAGGGTAAGGTACCTGGTCTGTAGATGGTGATTATAATTATTTTACGTTCATGTATGTAGCATTCACATGCAGAACATTCAAAGACCCTCGACTCACTGAGGTCATTGAGATCAACTCGTTCCCTGGCAGATATCTTCTCATTACAGTAAATAGCACAGCCACCATGTTGATTGGTCTCTCTACAAAAACTCTAAATCAATCAAAATCCTCGCAAATTGTACAGTGAAAGTTGGTTTTTATCCTTCCAATGTTCAGTTAATGTTACAATGTGGGCATTCTGTTCGTGTATAAAAACCTCCAGCTGATTTATTGAATTTCCTATTGACTGTATATTTTGATGTATCACATTAACAGTTTCATCAAATTTGACTTTATCTGATTGGTGCATCAAACATTTTGGATTCCCTGGTTCCCCTTTTTTTCTAGATGTTGAAATAGTTTTATTTATAGTATTTATTTGTTTATTGGTGAGATCGAAATAAGCCACGTAGTATTATTCCTTCTGGCCAAGCTGTCATGTCATAAAGTTTATTATAGATGTCTTCATTCGGAACTCCAATACTGAAAGACGAATTTTGACCTTTACTTTGAAGTTTTTTCACAACAATATCCTCAGATTTATGTATTTGATCGATATATTTCTTTACTTGAGCTTCTGTTATATCTGTGCCCTTAATTCTGCCAATATAGATCCATTTCCTTTTTATGGCTCCTTGTAATTCCATATTTTGAGACTTTGAACCCGTACAAAGTATTCCCTTTGGTCTTATTGATTTCCTGCCTTTCTTTGACTTGACAGTCCAATCATCATTAATTGTATCTTGATTATGTTTATTTACCATGTTATCTTGTTCTGGTTTGTTGACATTGCTCGTTTTTTGGGTTATGTTATTGGCCGCAACCATAGAGCTGTAGGTGGGACGCTCAACTTGACTGACGGCAATGTTATCGGTGTATTTTTTTGTAACTTGTTTTGGTTGATTAGAAATCATTTTTTTACTTAACGAGTGGATCTATTTAATATATGAAGAATTTTGTCATGACATTGTAACTTTCAATATTTGTGAACAATGAAGGTGTAAAATATGAAATATGAAAAATATAAATATTCCTATTATTCTGTTTCAACAACCACAACATGTTATTTTTTCCTCATCTGGGCAGAACTCGTCAACTTTTGGGCAGTTTGTAGGCGCAATAATAATCACTGGGAAGCGTACGATGATATGCGAGAGAAAGTGACAAAAATCACTGAGAAGTCAACAATAAATACTTATTTATTGATTTTTACATCCTGTGATTTGATGGTTTCATATTCATTTAGCTACAATTTATATTTTTCACGTTACATTCATGTTTTCATTTGTTTTGTTACTCTTGTTGTTTTCTATTTGTTTTGAAGGATTTATAAAGTAATATATTTTCATGAGTATCTTCTGTTTTATTGAATCGTAATATACTTCATTATGGATTGAAGTAGAATATTACTAATATATAATTGAAACTGAGGATGTGTCAACGTATTCGATAAACCTGTACTTATATATTAATTCATCAACTCAATTATTATACAGGGTGGCCATTTGAAAACGAAACAGACGAGATTACAGACGAAATAAATTTTTTCGATAGAAATGCTCGGACAGGTCGAATTCTGTTTCGAGGGGGACAACTTAAGATGTAGGTTACGGACGCATAGCGCTTCAACCCTTGCGACTACAACCCTCACCCCCAATTTTTGAATGGGGAAAATGGGGTGAGTGATACCTCATTTGAAAGGTATTTTTATACTGATTTTAGCACAGTAATTGTTTTTTCATTTTATGCATTAGTTCTCGAAATATTCTCAACTAAGTATTTGAAAATGAAGTGGTGTTTTCATGGCACTTGTAGTGTTTTTTTGTGAAAAATCGACATTTTGAGCTTCAAAACAACCATGACTGTGAGTTTTTGATAAATTATTTACTTTACTTTGAAAAGTCTTATTTCTTAGATCAATACTTCAAATCGTTCTGATACCGTACAGTTGGAGAATGATTTCAGTGAATAAAACAGCTAGTCGAACATCTGACCCTAGTAGCATTAACACGTACGGTATGACTTCATTTGCCCAGTGGTAGATGTTTTGCAATTTCAAATACAAGTACGGAAATTTTGGTGTTTCGGAAGCACGAAATGTCAATTATTCGCAAAAAATTAATTCAAGTGATAAAATTAAATAATGACATGAATATTTCGAGAACTAATGCATAAAATGAAAAAACAATTACTGTGCTGAAATCAGTATAAAAATACCTTTGAATTGAGGTATCACTCACCACATCTTCCCTATTCAAAAATTGGGCGTGGGGGTTGTAGCAGCAAGGGTTGAAGCGCTATGCGTCCGTAACCTACATCTTAAGTTGTCCCCCTCGAAACAGAAATCGACCTGTCCGAGCATTTCTATCGAAAAAATTTATTTCGTCTGTAATCTCGTCTGTTTCGTTTTCAAATGGCCACCCTGTATATTGAATTGATTATTCTAAGTGAAAATGTCGTCGAATCATTGAAATTTGGTTGTTCTCACCGAATGTCTGCCAGTTCAACAACTCATACTTTAAAATGATCACATAATATTATGACATGGAATTGACGCTCGTCTTTGAATTCTGCTATAGTCCATCCAAGAATGATTGACATCTCGGGGGGCTTTGGAAAATCGAAACTATGTTGGTAATGCCCATTCAGTAATATTTTGAGTTGCAGAATTCAGGTTGGTGTTGGAAATAACACTGACATTTTGTTCTGTCATTAATGTTTCGAACAAATTTGGCAAAAAATTGAGCAACTGAAATAAATATCTTTGTAATGAGGCTCTTGAAGAGTGAACAGCTAAAAAATGGAAAGCCTGCACAGAGCACGTAGAAAAAGAAATGAGAGAAGATTAGTCAAAATATAAGCAATGTTATGATATATTGCTGACAAAACCTCTCATTATGAACATGACGAGTTCTGCCCAGATGAGGAATAAATAACATGTTGTGGTTGTTAAAACAGAATAATAGGAATATCTATATTTTTCATATTTCATATTTTACACCTTCATTGTTCACAAATATTAAAAGTTACAATGTCATGACAAAATTCTTCATATATTAAATAGATCCATCGGTTAAGTTTTGTTTCTATCTTAGTGTCTTGATATCTATTGCAAATTTCCCAATCAATTCACATTGCAGTCACACACTTCAAATTATCAACAAGATTTTTTCGGTTTAGCGAATATTCATATTGAACATTGAGAAGGACCGTGCTATTTAATCACCCACGATATTTTTCGTTACCAAACCAGAATTTCCAGGCTGTATGCCCCTATAATTGATCGTAAGATCGAAAATGTTTCAATACAAGATGAAAATAATATACTGCTGGTATACAGATTCACACGCTGGTAATCGTATTTGAAAATTGGGAACATTTTGATGTTCAAAGTTCCTTACTTTAGAAAAATATCGTTAAATTTTTAGGTTATTTCTATATCTATGATGAAAGCACAGAAAATTTTTAGTTACTTTTTTGTAACTAGAAATAAAGCTGCGACTGGACTTTCAAGGCCTGCTCTGATGTCAATCATTCTTGGATGGACTATACTTCTATTCATCTCACAGGAATAACTTCAAATATCTCAAAAACTGCAAGCATGCAAAATCTATACTATGCGGCACGAATTGACGCAAAATGGGCAAAATTTATCCAAAGAAGAATTTCCAGCTTTCTTTATGTGAGTCACAACGTGAAGTTGGTGACTCACATGAAAAACTCGAAATATCTCTAAAACGGAACGGGCCCAAAATTCATAATATACGGCACAAATTAGCACAAAATGGGCACAAAATTCCCGAAACAATTTGATACCAAAATTCGAGGGGTGTGTCACCAACTTGACGCTCCTCACAAACAAAACTCAAAATATCTCGAGAACTGAACGGGCACAAAATTCATAACATACGGCACAAATTGGCACAAAATGGGCACAATTTATCGAAAGAAAAAATTTTTCAAATTTCCACAAGTGTGTCACAGCGTCAAGTTGGTGACACACTTGGAAAACTTGAAATATCTCGAGAACGGAATGGGCACAAAATTCATAACATACGGCACAAATTGGCACAAAATGGGCACAAAATTCCCAAAACAATTTGATACCAAAATTCGGGGGGTGTGTCACCAACTTGACGCACCTATAATATGTTCATATATACCCAAAAGTTTCTGAATAAAATAACGTATTCCATTTCAATTCATCAATGATAATATTTATCATGTGGCGACTCAATGCCACCGGCGTGCAGAAGCCTGCAAACCGCGCTATTCATTATTTACATAAACATTGAAATTCCAAGATTATTTCCCAGACCATAGATATAAAATGTTTTCACCTGTGGCAGATTTGCCAATAATCCAAGATCACCCGAAAGTCAAATGTCAAGTCGTCAACGTATGCTCCTCTAGACAGGAAAATAGTAATTTTGTGTTATTACTATGGGTTATAGCTAGAAAGCCAGAAGATCTACCTTTGAAGCGTATTGGCATGTGGAATTATCATTGACGTCGATTCTAACATTCGAATACTCTATTAGATAGAAAATTCTGCCGAGCTTGATCCCTTGTCCACGCATTCAAGAAAAACATTTGAGACATTTCCACACCAAATTAAATGCTCTACATTCAGTAGTTGTGCTGTTGTGCAAACCGGGTTGCACAATATATTGATGGTATCCCCTAGACGCTCAATGTTATGGCACAATTTTATCGTTTGTGAAAAAAGTTGTACCGTGTGAAGGCGACATTGAAGGTTGTGCAATATATTGCTCAGTGTCACACTCGGACGTGGAACAATATTGTGCAAAGAGAGCCCATCAGGATTCCATCAGGTCATCGACATTAAGTGGCAGTGAATTGTGAATTTTTTACAGTCGAAAAAAGAAATAATCAATTCATACGTGTGTTAAATTTCGATTCTCCAGGCGAAATATTTTTAAAAAATTGGCGAAAAAATCCGACAAAAAAGGCTATTTTAAAGTCGATAAAATTTTTTCACAGATATCCCGGCCGTGATGTGAATATACGGATCGAACGAGTAAAACACAATGCAAAATAGCACGGTATTCATATTCCCCATAATTTTTCCATTTCTTCAGGAAAATTGATCAAATTTCCCTGAGTAGGCTCCCATTACCCTTATCTGTCCTAGTATAGATTATGGCCGAGGGAATATTGCGCAATGTTGTCCTCAGACGGCTCAATCTTTTCCAGTTTGCGCAATATATTGACGAGTCTTCGTCAATCACGCAATATATTGCACAATCTTTTAATCTCACCCTCACATGATCAGTTATATTGTACAAACCAGAATATTGCACAATAATACTATGCAATTAGAGACAGCTTAGTAGACAAATTGAAAGACATCACAATTGAAGATCATGCCTCATTTGATGTAGCAAATCTATTTAAACAGTACTAGTCCCTCAGACGTTGCAGATATTTAGTTCATAAATCAAGCTTATTAAACACCATTGTTGAGAATTTGTTTCACTTGTCGAAGCTGTGTCTTGAACAAAGTATCTTTTCGTTTATTGACAGGATTTTCATTCAGAATAAAGGCTTGTTCGGACTAGGCCAGTAGATTAGTCGAGTAGCGAGTGATTTAGTATAACTTGCCGTGTGCGAACGCCAACTATCGAGTCGAATGAATTAGTCAGTGGGCGAGTCGAGTCGATCCATTCTATTCTATTTTCTAGGGCGAGTAGCTTCCCCCACCACGCGCCACTTGCCACTGGACCGGCAGTAGACAGTAGTCCGAACATTTCATGTCATAGTCGAGTGCATTAGTACTGACAACCAGAGTGGGCATCCGGCCAGTTATAAAGGCTGCAGTGCTTATAAAAATCTTGCCAAAAAAAACACTCACAAAAAAAGAAGCCCCCACCAAGAAAATGGTAGAAAAAATGGCGACTGACATTGCTGTTGAAAAACCACAGGTATAAAAAACAAAGGACTCGTCCAAAAAACCGAATCCAGCCAAAAAAAAAGATACCAAAGATGAACTTCACAAGCTCACTGAGAAACTATTCAGCAGAATAATGCAGAGATTTGAAAAAGAATTCGAGAAGAAATTTCAAAATTTATTTGGAAATGAATAATTTATGAACAAACAATCACAACTAGAAAATCTGAAGATAGTTTCCAGGAATGTTAATGGAATCAGAGCCCGTAAATCAGATATTGAACAATTGTTAGAAGAAAAACATCCTGATATTATGGCGCTTCAGGAAACAAAATTGAACCCAAATGATAGACTTTCCTTCGAAAACTACGAATTATACAGAAGAGACAGAAATAATAGAAACGGTGGAGGCGTTGCCATTCTTGTCAGAAGAGACGTATATCATTACCTGAACGGTCATAAATCCCGATGACAATGACGCATCTTTAGAGACACTATCGATCACAGTAAAGATAAGAAGAGAAAGGATGAAGGTATTCTCTGTATATAAACCACCGCAAACAGTTTTGTCAGAGAATGAAATGAAGATTTTATTAGGTGGTCATTTTCCAAGAATAATACTCGGAGATCTCAATTGTTAATCACAACAATGGAATTCCAGAGCGGAGAATGCAAATGGCAAGAAACTGATAAAATATGCCGAAAAGGATAATGCGATAATAATGGGACCGGATATACCGACCTATTCACCTAGTGGCAATGGATCCGCTGATGTGCTAGACATAGTGATAATAAAAAATATAAAGCAAGATTATGCCCTTGAAACGATAGAGGATGGTACATCTGATCACAACCCGATAGAGTTCATTTTAGGACGGGGACCTAGAAATGAATAAATTGACGCAAACACGAGAACATACCGATTGGAACAAGTTTAAAACTGAACTCCAAGAAAATATCACGAATATTCCACAAATGAATACTCCTGATGAATGAGACGAATCAGTTATGGCATTGGAAAGTGCGATTATAAAATCCTATGAAGAGTGCACGGCAAGAAAGACTAAACCTACTCCCAAATGTCGATATGGTGATACTCCAAAAGAAATAAAAGAACTAATAAAAGTTAACAAAAGGCTAAGAAAGAATTACAGGATGTATAAAACAGATAGTGAGGAAATCATACTGAATAGACATAGTCCAATACTTAAAAACGCACTAAGGGAGCTCAGAACGAATAGATGGAATAAAAAATCGGTAAGCTCAACACAGAAGACCACTATGCATGGAAAATGCAGAAAAATTACGCAATGAAAAAACGCAAATTCCGCCACTGCATGGAATGCATGGGAAGGCATATTCAAAAAGCGATAATGCTAACGCGCTTGCCGATACTATAGAAAGGGAGTCAAGAATATTCTGAAGAAGACGATGAGGACCTAGAAGAATTAATTGAAGATAATGAAGAAGAAATGAAAGAAGCACCTCCGGATGGCAAAATCCCTCACCCAACATCTTCGGCCGAAATCAAAGACATCAACAATTTGAAAACAAGAAAGGCCCATGGAAAAAGTAAAATTACAAATCTCATGCTGAAGAAAATGTCAAAGAAAGGAACAGCAGCTTTCACTAGCATAACAAACGGCGTGATGAGAACAGAGTACTTTCCAAAAAAATGGAAAACTGCCGAAGTGATCGTTTTCAATAAACCAGGTAAAGACAAGAAGTTTCCACAGAACTATAGACCAATAAGTCTGCTCCCAGCCCTAGGACAAATTGTGAGGAGAGTATTAGCTAGACGACTAAATGAAGAAACCGAAGCCCTGGCGATGTTACCAAGTGAACAATTTGGATTTCGAAAACATCATTCAACTGAACAACAGCTCCTAAGAATAACCGAGTATATCACAGAAGGATTTCAGAATGCAGAAGCCACAGGACTACTACTTCTAGATGTGACCAGAGCTTTTGATAGAGTATGGCATGAAGGACTAGCATATAAAATGATAACCGCAGGTTATTCAACCAAGATATGCAGAATAATAAGAAATTATTTGAGGGATAGGAATTTTTGTGTGAAAATAGATAATGTTCATTCCACACTCAGATATTTAGAAGCAGGAGTTCCTCAAGGATCAATACTAGGACCGCTACTCTATAATATATACATACATGATTTACCAAGAAATCCAAGATGCCTGCTTCCTCTAAACGCAGACGATACAGGCATAGCAATTAGGCACAGAAACACAAGAATAATTCAAAACAGACTTCAAGAAGCTACAGACGATATCAGTCATTGGTGTAACAGATGGAAAATCAAAATCAATGGAGAAAAGAGTCAAGCAATACTCTTTCAAAAGAAAAGGCAGAAGATGGAATCGAAGATATCCATAGACGATAATGAAATAGAATGGCAGAATGAAGCTAAATACCTAGGAGTAATATTAGACAAAGGACTAACGTAAAAACAGTACATCAAGTATGCAGTGGATGAAACGAATGTAGCGATGAGGTTATACCTGATTATAGGCAGAAGAAGCCAAATGAACAGAAACACGAAGTTGAGTATCATAAAAGCGGTCGCCAGACCGCAGCTAACATATGGATCAACAGCATGTGGCTATTCAGCGAAAACCCATATAAAGACGATACAAAGTACAGAAAACAAATTTCTGAGATGGGCATTAGACGCCCCCTGGTTTGTTAGGAATGAACAAATCCGAAAAGACATAAAATGGGAGTCCATTACTTCATTCGTCAAACGAAAAGCTGCAAAAGCCTATGAAAGAGCTAGTGAACATCCAAATGACGACCTTAGAAGGTTAGTTAACTACGACCCCGTTGAAGATGAAAAACAGCGATAATCTACCGCAAAAGACCCAGAGACCAATTGCGAAAATGAAGATATAGAACTCTTAACTCAGAGAGAGATATCCAATTGAAGGATGAACACCAACACTCAGCATGAAGAATGCGAAAGAGGAAATAACAGACACTAAGATGAATAGTTTATAGGCTTATGCCCGGAACCAAACAACGGGAGAGGTGTTTAGTCGGTAAGAATCCGACACTACCCAGAAAGACTGGGTGTCTGATGTAAGATTCACCTCTCCTATAATTAAAAAAAAAATATATGTTTCGTTGGAGCAAAGATATCACATATAGATTTGTTCAAAAATATTTGGATCACGAATGTTCATGGAACATTAAGTCGAAAGACTACAAAAATAAAGTGATGAGGCAATCCGCATTAAAGGAAATAGAATCCTGAATGCATTTACCGGGTTTTGGAGAAAAAGAAATAAAAACGAAAATTAAAAATATCAGGTTTGTATATACTTCACACGTCTGTAAAGTTTCATTAACAGAAAATTCACACAACTTTCTGACATTTTCAAAGTACCGAGGTATTCTTCGGTATCTTCTAATGACAATTCCTTCAGAAGACAATTCGTAGCTCCTAGTTCGTATCTTCTATTGATCCATTTCCGTACCCAAAACTTCTTTTCACGTATCTCAAATATTACCCCATCCACCTCTTCTAAACCATGAGGTTAACCAGTTTGTTTCCATTATTGCGTTCCATGCTGTTGGTACTTCGAAATATCACTCACTTTTCACTTCACTTGTGAACTCGACTCGACCAAAGTGCGAACGATTTCCTGACAGTTGTGTGACAGTAGTGAGTAGATACTCACTACTCTCCACTCGACTGAACTACTGGCCTAGTCCGAACAAGCCTTTAAGGGTTTGAGCATGAGTAACTGGCCTGTCGCCATGTTTTGTTGAGATTTTTATGTCATTCTTTGGGAACGAGTTCATCATGAATCCATCTAACCCTTTTAAGAGTGGGATTTTGTTTTGGCACCGTTATGTCGACAACATTGTCTTGGGTTGGAAAGGCAGTCTGGGGGAACTCATGGATCAGTAAGACACATTACTCTTGCAACAGTATCAAATAACTCGATAAACTTTTTGGACTTGACCCTTATGAAAGTCAATAATAGTACCTGTTCAGTTCAATATATTTAGGAAACGTTCACATACAAACCACTAATAACTTATCATTAGTCATAAGCTGGCTGCTTACAAGACATACATGTATATGTATACACAGACTTTTTAATACGCGTCTGAATCCAACAGATAGAATAAATAAAATATCTATTCTCAAGAATATGGCAGCAGAAAATGGCTTCAACCCTGGAATCATTGACTCCTTGATACTTAAAAAAGGAGAAAAATTACGCACGGATATTGCTTCTTTAGATACTCATCGGGATGAGGGCCAAACACCAACTGATCCCGCAGAGAAAAAAATCATAACCATCCCATGTTATGAACAAATTTCATATAGAATTGCCAGAGTAGTTAAAAATATTCCTTACTTGAAAATAGCCTTCCAGTCAACCAACAGTCTTCAACAATATCTGGTGAAAAATGAAGATAGTATCCCTTTTCTTAAAAAGTCAGTTCTCCGCATTGGAGTTTATAAACTCCAATGCGGAGAACCAGAGTGTAATGCAATTTACATAGGCCGTTCAGGCAAAAATCTCGGAACTAGAATTGAGGAACATTTGGCCAGTGGAAGTTTTCTGAATAATAACAAATCAATTTTTGGATGCCACTTGAAAACAACCAAACATCAGTTCGGAATGGAATCTGATTCTGAGCTATTACATCATTGCGAGGGGGGCTCAAGACAAGAAACCTTGGAAGAGTTTATAAGAGAATTCATAAACATTGTAAGGATAAAAATATTTGCACTTAATTCTCAAATGACAAATTCCTTATATGACATGCATCGAAGACCTCCCACGTATTAAATAAGATTGAATTTGAGTTTCCTGTGTTTTTCATTATCTGAGCATGAGCTCTAGAGATTTTTCTGCGCCTGCTTCTCATGTGATTGATCCTAACCTCAAACAACTTTCGGTTTCCGGAGACTGAGATGACTTCTGCACATTCAGGGTTTCATTTTACTGGTATTTTTTGGGGATTTTGAATGCGTTTTTGACAAGTTACCAATTGCCACCTTTTTCAAAAAATTTAATATTTTGTAAGTCTCCAAATTAATGGGTTTTTACTTTTTACCACTCTTGATTTTTAGTTCAAATTTTTATAGAAATGACAAGACCTTCTGTATTCGATCAACGGTTTTAAATCGTCATATATGTAACATCACCTAAATAAGTAAGTACTGTTCCATCCTTCCAACTGTTTTGCTTTAGTTTGTTGACGCTTATTGTTTTACGTAAATATATTATTTCAACCACCATTCAAATTAACGACTAAAATTTCGACTTTTATTTCAATATAAAATTCAAGTATCCTCATGAAGAGGGTATATTTTGTTATAATGGCCGGCAAATTGCCTCAGACCATAGGCATAGCATAGGGATACTATATACATTCGGCAATTCCCATCCTGTAGATTTTCATCCTAAATATTGATGACGCTGTTTAATTCTTTCTCTACAACCGGGCCTAAGTAACTACTTTCCCGCATTGTTTCCGTTTCGGAAAGTGTCACTTTTCCGCACTAGTGCGGAAAAGAACTGGTGTAGCCCAAGAATTCAATGCATCGAACTTATGTTTTGCAAACAGCTTTGTGTTTAGTTCTTTTGTAACCCTGTTTCTATATTTCGCCATGAACTCCTGAAATTGTTTGTTAGAGGTCTCCACTTCTTCATGTTGATAATGGCGCATTTATTGAGGCCGAAGGACATGCCAATGTCCCCGCTGAAGGTGCGTACTGTATCTATGAGCCGATGAGCGAGTGGAGCTGATTTTGGTTCTCGCTGAAGAGTTTGAGATCGTCCATATATAACAAATGGGACAATTTTATCGGTTTTCCCATTGCAAATCTGTACCCCTTATTAGTGGTATTCAGAAGTCTTGACAGAGGATTCATTGCCACACAGAACCACATGGGCGACAGTGAACCTCCCTGAAATATTACCCTCGATATTTTTATGGTTTCAGCCTGGATGTTATTAATAATTGAGGCTATTTGTTCTCCAGTTACTCATTAGATCTTAGATACTGTTATTCTCGGACAAACTTCATAAATCTCCAGCACTTTCATAAGCAAATCGTGGGGCAATATATCGAAGGCTTTCTGATAATCGATGTGGCATACACTTAAATTCCGCCTTCTTGCCGGGGCTCGTTTTAAAACTGCAGCGTATATAAGCTGTTGTTTGCATCTTGCAGATCCTTGAGAACAGCCTTTCTCTTCTTCTTCCAGAATATTATTGGCTGCACAATGCCGATATTTCGCATTATTGAGAATCCATATGTGAACAGCTAATACACGTTATGGGTCTGTAGTTATCTAGCTTGCTTTGGTCCCCTTTTTTATAAAGCATGGGGGTATTGCCCTGAGTGAGGAAGGTGGGAGTCTTCGAGGGGTCTTGTAGTGCTTCCGAGAAGCATCGGATCAGGCTCGGGAAACATGCTGTGAACTGTTTAATCCAGAAGTTATGAAGTCGGTCGGCCCTGGCGATTTCCAATCACTAGTGGCTCTGATGCTGTGGGAGATTTTCTTGGTTGTAGGGGGATCAGTTCTCATTTCAACGAATTCTGAATTGTGGGATTCAATGTCCTTCAGCCAGCTAGAATTTTTCTGGAATTGTTCACTCTCCGACCATAAGGAACTTCAATGTTGGCGGAAGTCGTCTCTGCTGACGTCAATTTGCAGACTGGCAGATATTTCGGATGGGTTTTCAAGACTGCTAAAGAATTTCCGCCTGTCTCCCACATATTCAGCGTTTAGTAGTTTCCGCTCTGAAAGTTCACTATATCTTCTTAAACGAGCTCCTACAGCGCAATACAAAGATGAAGGGTCTATTGCGTGTTAAGGTGTTCTGCCAATATTTCGTTAACTAACTAGAAGTGATGTTAAGCCTTAGAGTTGAAATTCAATTTTGGCAGGATGGGGCGGTTGAGTGGAGCACTAGTTTCTTAATGAGGCAGCTTACTGTAAAAGATGTCGTGAAGTTGTTGATATTGTGGGCAATTTTGATTGGCAGTTTGCATGACAGACAGTTCCAGTTTCTGATGGTTCATCCAACGGCTCGATAGGTTCTTCATTCTGACTTCGAACAATCTCTTTTTGATTGATTGTATAGCCATTTATCCCTTGATTTCATCAAGTTCCTGTCTTGTCAAGAAGCTTTTTCGTATTATAACATTTTCCGGTCTGCAATGTTCCCCTCTGTTAGCTGAAGTGCTTGGTTCCCCTAGGTGAACTCGGTATAGAGGAAGTATCACCATCCAAGAAGTGGTTTATCATTGCAATGGTTCACGTAGTAAAAAGCTCGCATCACTTCAACATTCATTTCGCGGCTCCACTTGATACGTGCATTGCGAGCTCCCCTGCGGGTAGTCCTCCTCATGGTGGTCGAGCCAGCAGGTGGAGTGGCATTTCGATATTCTGCCATGTTTTGGGATTCCACTTCTCGATGTTCTGGTGGTGCTGTATTTTGTTGTATGACAACAAGCACCCTGCTACCGACGGCTCGCACGCTGCCAGGCCCAGCGTCGCCTCCGGACAAGCCCTGGCCCTCTTAAGGCAGCGACTCTCTTCCGAGGCAAATATATGCTCAATTTTCATGGGTTTGCCACCATTTACCCTTGGTGTCCCAGGTAACTCGGGCCGTGGGGACGTCACCCCCCATGTGGCATGGCGGAAACCACACCACACCCGCGCGGTGATATTATTATTATGGTTGCTTTCGAAGAAAACAAAAGATTCTGTTTAGTTACTTGCGCATTCACCATTTTGTATATACTCAGGAAATCGATCGCGCCATCCAAAAGCTCCTTTTTTTTCACTTTTTCACGTAGAATTTGAAAGCAATGATATATATTCTGGTGTAATAACAAGACATTAGGAATAGTAGGAAAATAATGGAAAATATTTCAAAAACAAGTGCATGGTGTTTGCGACAAAAGTATTCAAGTAATTGTAATGGGAAAAGTGTCACTTACCACTACTCGGCTACTAATCAGCACCACATCTTCGGTTGCAACCAGACGCTGTTTTCTCCTTACAGCACCAAGTATGCCCTTGTGCACTCTTCCCACAAGAATACCTTATTTTCTCGCCGTTAAATTAAACAATCTAATTCGTTTTTCACGTTAGATTACAAGAGAATAGGAACCAACAAGTACTGAACTACATTGAAATTTGACATTTAGGAGAAGAAAATACTCTCGCTTTAATAGGGCGACAGCTGCTTTTCATTTAGGAATTACCATTTTAGGACCACGTAGATGATCTGAAAATATAAGAATTGCTGTGAACAGGACTATGAATCAGAGCCCATTGGCCCGTAATGGCAACTGAATTTCGGGTGCCAGATTTCCATCATTCTGGTCTTTTTTATGGGACTTTATTCGAAAGTAATTCGCATTGAAAAGAAATGAGCGACAACAAAAAAAACAGAGATTGCAAAACATTTATATTGAAAAGATGAATTTTCAATCGATTAGGAGTATCTATAAGACAGAAGGCGGGCGTCCATTCATTTATGCTTACCATTAAAAATTTCTATTTTATTCACGAATTCTTTTATTTATCAGTGTTACTCAGAAAGTAAGGTCAAGCGGAAGTCCAAAGGTAAAGTACCCTATGGCGATCGGAATTGCTCCAATGTATATTACATTCGTAGCTATATACGTTTGAATTTTCTCCTATTTCTGAAATATAATTATATTACACCACACAATTGGTCTCACAGAAATGAATTGTTGATTTTCCATTTGCTGAGTAGTGTGCTCTACTGAAGGCAAACCAATTTCGACCATAGGAATCTAGGTTCACATCAACTTTTCTCACAGTTTTCAATAGTCGCCCAGCTATCACACAGCTAGTATCTGATTTTAGGCTTCGTGGTCCCCGTGATTTTGTTGTTAAGGCCGATATGATGCATTTACGTTCAAAAAATACCACAAACTAAGACGTTAGCCTCGTGAATCGGATTTTAAAACATTATTCAGATTTGAGGGGGAGAATGTGGCAGTGATTGGCGTGAATTCCGAAACTCTTGGAGGAGCCATGTCATCTGTGATGAAAATAAAAGTATTTCTGCGTGATTGTGCGAACCCTAGACTCCAGACCGGAATTGCTGAATAATTGGGAAGTACGCAGCCATCTCCAGAATATTCCATGAGGTGCTTGAGCGGCGACTGGATCCGGTTCCCAAATACTGCAAATCAGACCATGCTGGCCGAAGAGAAATGGTTGACCAGGTTCCATTTCCCAACAGCTATTGATTGGGGTTGTTGACTGCACGCACAGTCGTATTGAAAAGCCAGCCCAATTTGAAGACGAATAGGTAAATTGCAAAGGTTTCAGCAATATGAACGTGCAGGTCATGGGCGAACAGAATTGTGTTATAATTACTAATTAGTATAAATGCAAGTTGGCTTGGATCAGTACCTTTTACTTCAGTTTTCCAAAGCATCTCCTTGCAAAGAAAAGGTGGAGATTATGAATACGAATTGAAGCTAAACCTTTTACTTCTACGTTTTGCTTCTAGCTTTCACTTGCGATTAAATGGATTGAAATACTTTCAGAATATTTGCAATGAAACAAGCTATCATTCGGTAAGAAGAAATATACTAATCTATCGCATTTTGAGCTTAAGTTACTCCAATACTTAATGAAACATCCTGCATCTAGCGTTACATAAAATACTCCTACCTGAAGTGGGAAAATAGATTTCGGGTATGAACGAAACTACAAATTCAAAAGATATTCGAAACCTGAGAATCGAATGGCAAAATTAAAATCTCTTTCAGGAAGAAATTGTAATTCTCGATCTGTTTTTTATCCGAAAGAAAAATGTCCCAGATTTAGTCGAATCTCAAATCATGTGACAATATGTTACTCTACACTATATAAGGAATCGAAGTTATTCAATCAATTGTATATTTGCATATTTTTCCTTGAAAATCATTGGGAAATTCAATACATCTAATACAGAAGGAAACTGAGAACCTCAGAATATACTGAATGAGATGAGAAGTGAATTGATTGTTTAGAATCATATTTCATTGATTTAAGGACACTGTCACAAACCAACATCAAATTACACCAGGGAATTATGTTTTTCCACTGAAATTATATTCCGAAAGGAAAGCTCATTGAATAGGAAATACACAAATACGAGATATTTGAGATGAATTCTTTAATTTTAACGATGTTATGTCAATAGTAATTCATAGGATTAAATTATTATTATACTGACATTTCAGACATCTCTATTAAAAAAAAACATGTTGTCTATTGTTGAATGAGAATGACTCCCATTTATTCAAACCAAAAACTTGGTACGTATAGGGCTAATAATTTTGAGCAAAAGCATATTTCGGATAGATTAACTTATAGGCCATCAAATGAACATTCAGAATACTCATTAAAAAGTCTCCATTTTCTCCAGATTTTATATATTTTTTATAGTAATCAGAAATATGAACTCATTGAAGGTTTGTTACTCTTCTGTAGAATATCGTAAAGCCAACTTATAAAGATGAACTGATAATGATGAAACATAAGGAACAAAGTTACGCTGCCAAGGGAAAGCTAATTAGTGATTCAAATTTGATGTGGTATCTGATATGCTTGAGTTATTAAGGAACGACATCTCGTAACGCAGTCTTATTATGTCTGGCTTGAAAATTCCAGGAATTGAGGAACTGTTTGATCTTTCGTATATTCCAGTGGAAGATATTGAAGGGACGAATATGCCAGAATTTCCGAAATCATCCTCGAAACTATAATGAAACCATGATTCTTGCATAATATTTTTGGGATATTCGCTGTTTTATGCATTTCTACAAATAGAGTAGAGAGTAGGCATAATGGGCATATCTGAATTTCAGGGTGCTTTTTGCGAGTGTGTTTTTTTGGAAAAGTCGCTGAAACATTGAGCTACATCTTCACTATCTAATAAAATTCTGGATTTACCACTAAACTTGAGTATTCATTCGTATACTAACTGGAAGGAGCTGTTTAAATTTAATATTTTGTTTGATAGGAAATTAATTAAAATAATGAAATAACTCAAACAATTCGAATTCAGTTCATTTAATATTGGAAGTGAAAGTACAATTATTTCAATTGCTGATGAAATACCACTGGATTCACAGAAACACAAAAAGGTTGCAATTTTTGACGGCCAACTTTCAATTGTCCCTTTACTTGATTACTGCATTTATCGCAAAAATAATTGCTCGCTCTTCGCATCTAAGGGTTGCAAACTTGGATTTGTCAATACCGCGGTTCCAAAATATTGTGCTTTTCAACATTGAATATTCATCCCAAAGACTTCCAGGCGATCTCAGCTTCTTCATTCTTCGAACGAAATAATAGCCTTTACTCTGAATCCATTCATTGAAAATATTGTACTCTCGTAGCGGATTTTCGTTTTCTCGGGAATGACTGAAGAACAGCCGATTTCCCAGGATGTTTGAATTTCATTTTTTTCCGAAGATTCGATATCGTTCATTTTTCAACACTAGTGAATTCATATTGTCACATTGAAAATCTACTAAGTTTTCATCGCCAAGACAGCGCCTTATTCCTACGCAGCATTGATAAAGCCACGAATTTGTCTGATAATTATCTTGTAGATTGAGTAAAAATTGTGTCCATCATGCAAAAAACGCTATGAGTATCTCGAACGTCAAGGACTACCGATCTCAGACAATAATTCTCGTCGCTGCGCTCCTCTTCCAAACTATTGTCTTCGATCGGTAAAATGCCTTTACCGTTTTCTCTACTTAATATACTATGTGTTAGTGATGAAAACTTAGTGGATTGTCAATGTGCCAATAAAAATGAAGCGATATAGAATCTTCGGAAGAAAATGAAATTCAAAAAGCCTGGGAATCGGCTGTTCTTCAGTTATTCCAGAGAAATCGAAAGTCAGCTATGAGAGTACATACAAATACAATACTTACAAGAACGAATTCAGAGTAAAGGCAGCCAAATCAATGAAAAAGTGTTATTGGTCTATTTCGTTCGACGAATAGAAAACCTGAGTCTTTGGGCTGAATATTCAATGTTGAAAAGCACAATATTTTTGAACGATGGTATTGACATATCCAAGTTTGCAATGCGAAGAGCGGGCATTTATTATTGATATATCATAACGGAAAATGCAGTAATCAAATAATAGGCAAAGGGACAATTGGAAGTTGGCCGTCAAAAATTGCAAACCTTTTGATTTTAGAAAATCCAAATGCCTATACTGGCCACTCTCTTAGAAGCACCAAATTTTCAGCTAATAAAAGGGAGTAGATGCATTAGGACTAAACGAAAAGGTGGATGGCAGTCTTCGACTATGGCTCAAAAATACGTTGAAGATTCCCTAGAAAATAAACTCGACTTTGCTGAAAAAAATTTGCATACTGCGGAACGTAGCGGGTTGCCACATGAAATGTTGAATTCAGCAGAGGTTTCTGTGAATTCGGCTACTACTCAATCCAGTGGTATTACCACTAGCAATTGTAATAATTGTACTTTCACTCTCAATGTTAAACTAACTGAATTCAAATTGTTTGTGTTATTTAAATATATCAATGATTATAAAACTCATGTTCTAATTAACCAATGAAATCCGTGAATTTCCCCTAGATACGGCGTATAGATAAGTGAATATACCCATTGACGACGTGATATAATCGTTTTGGTGTTTCGCCTCCTGCCATATTGTGATCATTTCCAGAGTAACTATCAAGCTCAATGAAATGTCAGTGAATTCTTCAAAAAGCAGCGCTCTGGTTCGAGTTCAAGCGGTGAAATTGATCAAGAAATTGTAAATCCAACACCAGAAAATACCACAAAAACACAATTATGTTTGAGAGCAGTTTAGGGTATTTTGTGAATACCGAAACAACAAACTTTGTGGTTATACAGGGTCCGGCAGAGATGTATGACGTTTTTTGGATGCATATAACTCGGCGAAGGGGAAGCCTAACTTTTTCGCAATGGTTGATATGTGACCGCAAGGAGTTGCCATTATTTCTTGTTCAGTCGCCATGGAGCCGTGGACGCTAGAGCAACGGGTGTACGGTGGTTTCATTGAAACCGATCGTTCTGTGGAAGCAACTCAACGTAGATTTTAATTTTGGAAGGCATGGACGTGTTCCTTCACGAAACACCATCCTAAAGTGGGTGCACAATCTCCGGACGAGAGGATCGTTGAGCCCTGGTGTACCCAGGGGCAGAGAACGAACTGTTAGAACTCTGGAAAATGTCCAGCAAGACGGGGCAACTTATTACACGTCAAGGGAATCTATGGCATTTTTGAGACAGCATTTTCCTGGACGACTGATTTCGCTAAGAGGGGATATTGAGTGGCCTCCACGATCGCCTGTTCTCACCCCATGTGATTTTTTTCTGTGGGGGCACCTAAAAGCTCGTGTATTTATTGACAAGCCACGTACCCTTGACGAACTTTCTCTTGCAATCACTCGCGAAATTCAAGCAATTCCAAACAACATGCTGGAACGATGCATGGACAACTTCACAAATCGGCTGCAGGAGTGTGTGGAAAAACAGGGCAATCACTTAGATGACATCATCTTCCGTTCATGATTATTTTTTTTCTTTTTTTTTTGATGTGGTATCAATGGCAAACTCTCATGTACATTTAAAAAAAATGAAATTTCATTTTCCTCAAAATCTCACTTAGTTATGATTTTTTCAAAAACGTCATACATCTCTGCCGGACCCTGTATTTCGAGTAGAGAAGTAGCATTATGATTATGAAAGATTGGGCATTGAATATGAAACGTGCAGACGGAAAAGAATATAAAGAAGGTACAGTAAAAACCATTTGGAATATTTCTGCTAAACTCTTACCTAAAAAGTTTCATGAATAATGCAACCAAAAAATGAATTCGTTATATAATCGTAACGAATGCCAACTCGATCATAGACAATATTTTTCGATTATCCACCTCTTCACTCGACGTATTTCGCGAAACACCATTCCAGCTGCGCTCTAGTGATGTTTCGCGGTGTGTTCTGAAAGAGATTGAAGACTTTGGGTGTGTATTCTAAGGGCCGATTGCACCGTAGACAAAACTGTAGATTAAATCTTAAACCTCGATTAGTGTCTATTGATTATCATAGACACTAATCGACGTTTAAGATTTAATCTACAGTTTTGTCTACGGTGCAATCGGCCCTAAAAGTAATAATTTACCAGTTTATCTCGATAAACCGAACGATCTGAATAGTTTTTTTGAGCGTTCATCATTTCATATTAATTCACCTGACTCTGGATTTGTTGGATTTGTACAGAACGAACAGAGCTTTCGATTCGGTCTCCAAGTTTCGATTTCGGATGACACAGTTAAGGAATTGTTATTGAGTTTCAAATGCGGCAGGGCATGATGAGATTAATTTGAATATGTTGATACTTCCCTGAAGCGGTCCCTATAAACGCACAATATTATTGTGCAATATTCTGGTTTGTACAAATTGATCGTGTGAGGGTGAGATTGAAAGATTGTGCAATATATTGCGTGATTGACGAAGACTCGTCAATATATTGCGCAAACTGGAAAAGATTGAGCCGTCTGAGGGCAATATTGCGCAATATTCCTCCGACCGTAATCTATACTAGAGCAGCTCAGGGTAATGGGAGCCTACTTAGGTGGAAAGTTTGATACAATTTTCCTGAAGAAATGGGAAAATTATGGGAAATATGAATACCAAGCTATTTGGCATTGACTTATCCTCTTTCGATCCGTACATTCACATCACGGCCATGATATCTGTGAAAAAAGTTTTATCGAGTTTAAAATGAATTTGAAATGAATTTCCATCAAGTAATGACCAAATCAATCAGATAAATATTGAGTCTTTGACAATTGTTTTATGGTGCAACACTGCAACAGTCTTACTGAACTTTTAAACAAATTGAAAAATGTAAGAAACTACATGACGTCCTCTAGAAACTGTTACTAGAAAGATAATCATCTTCGACGAAATTAATTCATTCAATCGTCAATATCGCATCCTGTGAGCTGCTCAGTCGAAGCATCAATCACAGGATATCTCCCCATTACGTATGCATAGGCTTCTTAATTAACGTGAGTTAGGAGATGCTGTAGGTATTTGACAGTTGAGCTAATAGATTCAACATAATATATGCAACACTTTACAGGGTCTTTCATGGCAAAATGAATTGATATGCAAACGGAAAAATACAGATACCAGTGTTCTGAAAATCCTTTTTTCTACAACCGGGCCTAACTAACTACTTTACCGCATTGTTTTAGATTCGGAAAGTGTCACTTTCCCGCCCTAGTGCGGGAAAGTTACTTTCCCGCACTAGTGCGGGATAGTAAATATGTGTTGAATTTGGGTATAATAATACCTTTAAAGAGAAATATCTCAATCTATTCACTTAAATATTTAGTTGAATATTTCAAATTTTGCAGTTTCATCCATGTCAAACTAATTATTAATACAGATTTCCGTTTTAAAATTATTGCATTTTCAAAGAGAACTTGACATCCTTCAAAAATTATGACTGGCATACATGGATCTGTGTATTTATTTCTATGTTATGATCTATGATTTTCCATAGATTCCCAACTTCGTTAAGGTCGGCGTTTAAACCGAGTAGGAAAGATAAGCCGATAGAGGCGCCACCATCCATTTTAAGGAATATCTCCATAGAACTTTCATTATCACAATAAGTTCTATGAGTATCTCTATAATCATGAATGAAATGTACAATGGCGCTCTCTATCCGAAAATCGCCGAACTATGAAATACGTGGATTTGTGGGTAAAGCAGGAATTTTTTCCCGCCAAAATTTGAATTTGGCCATTTTCTGCCAATTCCGTATTTCAAGTTGATCTTCTGAACGAAATTATCAGTAGATTCACTTTTAATCGGAAGTTGAACTATTTTCATGGGTCTTTCTGTTGAAATAAAACAGAAGCATGGGTTGGCTCATTTTCTTCCATTTTTGAAAGAAAAAAAATTTACTGTCGGAATGAAATCGATCAAAGTTATTTCAACAAGAACCCTAATCCTTTCTGAGTTCACCCACAAAATTTCAGTTGTCAAAGTGAAACCGTTTTCGAAATCAACTTGAAATAAAAACACACTACATTGAACGCCCACCTTAATCAATGTGTCAAAACGAATTTTCGCCAAAGTTGTGTAGAAGGTTTTTTTGCATTTTAGAATACGGTTGTAGAAAAAACATTGTTCCTATCTTGAGCGGAAAGTACTTTCCCGCACTCGATTGCTTGCCCGAACTCCGCTCCGCGTCGTTCGGGCAACGGCAATCTATTGCGGGAAAGTACAACTTTCCGCCCTTGATAGGAAAATAACTATTTTATATATAGTTTCTTATTACATCTCTTCGAAGCAGAAATGAGCCTCAACTGCTTTTTTCAGAAAAACAACACCTGTCGTGGAGATTGTTCTTTGCCTGTTTATTTTCCTCGAATTGTTTAGTCCTTAGGATAGTGAAAACTTCTGGTTTCAAATGTTTCTTCAAAGAATAATTCCGTACTATACAAGATGACCCATTTTGAAAGATTCATTTTTGAGAAGAGATTGTATCAAAAAATGTTCCAAATAAAAGTTTCTTAGTTTTCAGTGGGACATTGAATGCAGACACTCAATTTGACCTGAATTTGATTTCAAGGTCATTTCAACTTCAAGGAGATTTTTTGAATAAGTAATATGCTTCTGTGAGCAGGTGTTGAATCAACATCGGTCATCTCCTTTCATAAAAAAAACCAAAAAAAAATCGTCTTGCGTTTCCCTTGGAGTGTCAGATTAAAATTGATTTAGCCGAAATTAAATATGGAGATTCAAGCACTACTAAAACTTGTGGGTCGTTCCCATTTATTTGGAAAAAGGATTCGATTTAATCGTGCTACAGCACGATAATTTCTTCTGCGCTCTCCTATAAGACCAATAAAATATCTACTATTTCACTTCACTTGTGATCCGGCATTTTTTCTTATCGATAAACGACACAAAATTAAGGGGAAAAATAAATGAAGAAGAAATATAAATTATTACCAAGAAAAATTGTCTGAAATTTTGCATAATCTTGAATTCACCATTATTTCATTTATTCAAGACAAATAGGAATACAAACAGGTGAAACCCAATACAGCATTCACAGTTTGACAATTCTTATAACATACAATATTGAAAAACATAATTTAAGGTGGGCGTTCAATGTAGTGTGTTTTTATTTCAAGTTGATTTCGAAAACGGTTTCACTTTGAGAACTGAAATTTTGTGGGTGAACTCAGAAAGGATTAGGGTTCTTGTTGAAATAATTTTGATCGATTTCATTCCGACAGTTAATTTTTTTTCTTTCAAAAATAGAAGAAAATGAGCCAAACCATGCTTCTGTTTTATTTCAACAGAAAGACCCATGAAAATAGTTCAACTTCCGATTAAAAGTGAATCTACTGATAATTTCGTTCAGAAGATCAACTTGAAATACGGAATTGGCAGAAAATGGCCAAATTCAAATTTTGGCGGGAAAAAATTCCTGCTTTACCCACAAATTCGCGTATTTCATAGTTCGGCGATTTTCGGATAGAGAGCGCCATTGTACATTTCATTCATGATTAGAGAGACACTCATAGAACTTATTGTGATAATGAAAGTTCTACGGAGATATTCCTTAAAATGGACGGTGGCGCCTCTATCGGCTGATCTTTCCTACTCTGTGTAAACGCCGACCTTAAGTTATTATTATTATTTTTTACCAATGTATCTGTTTGAAGTAGTGAAAATGCGATGAGATTTTATCATCACGGTGTCAAATCATGTGAACGGTTGGAAAAATTCATAAATTAAACTAGTTTGTGATTTTTCAATATGTTCATACGCTGTAGTATACAGGGTCTTTCACGAGGAACCTCACCCATATTTATACGGGAAACTACTGAACGTATTTTCATGAAATTCAGCACTCATAAGTATTTCACGATGCTGATGAAATCTAAAATATTTTCAAGGCATGAGCACCTCCGGTTTTTCCGGAAATGACGTCAACTTCTGTTTTTCAAATTAGAACACCATTTCTTTATTGCAGAAATGGATTCCTTAGAAAATTTCAAGTTATTTTGATGTAACATTTTTCAGTTTTGGTTGGAAAAGTCTCTCTGAGCGGGAAAATTCGAAAAAAAAATCGAAAATAGAGCTACGCTGAAACAAGAATAACTTCGAGGTTTTTGGATGGAAAGATGTAAGATTGATGTATCCACTTTAGAAATCGAAATCGCGATTCATGATACAGGGGGTGACAAAATCGCTTTCAAAGTTAGGGATGACAAAATCGTGAAAAATCAATTTTTTCAGATTAGAACCCCATTTTTTTATGGCAGATATTGAATCTACGTTAAAAAATAATGTGAGTGTATGCATCACACCCTTGCCCTAAAATGGATATTTTCTGAGTTATTCACAAAAAACTGTTTTTCGTCTTGAATTTTTAGCTATTTCTTTTCCCTTCACGCCAAATAGATGAAATTTTCAGGAACTGTTATTTGAACCATGCTGTAGATTTTTCACCCCTTCTTGAAACCGACTTCAAGTTACTATTAGGAGAACCATGGCAAACTCTCGGCCGCGTGAAGTTGGCGAAAAAATGTCGGCACAAATTCTGAAATAATCCCCAATATTTAGTGCCCAATTTGTGCCCATTTGTGCCGTATGAATCAATTTCAGCACCATTATGGTTTTCGAGATATTCGAGTTTGAAGTTTTTGGTGCTAGCTTCACACTTGGCACCAACATTTTTCGATTTCGAAAAACTTTTAATGCCAATATTTAGTGCCCAATTTGTGCCCATTTGTGCCGTTTAATTGACCTCATTATCACTTGTAGTTTTTAAGTTATTTCAGTTTGAACATCTTGGTGCCAGCTTCACACTTAGCACCAACATAATCCAACTTTGAAAAAAAATTTATGCCAATATTTTGTGCCCAATTTGTGCCCATTTGTGCCGTATAAATGACATTTCTACCATTTGTAGTTTTTGAGATATTGACTGTTGTTTTTTAGCCGGCGTGAAGTTGGCACCAACATATTCCAACTTTGAAAAAAAATTTCCGCCACTATTTAGTGCTGAATTTGTGTCAATTTGTGCCGTTGAAATGGCTTCGATATCTTGGATAGTTTTCGAGTTATGAACAATATTGTGTTTTATTAACGGCGCCATCTATGGGAAAAAGCAAGTATTGTTTCGCTTCATAATAGGTCAAATATGTCGGCATCACATATGTGAATTCTGTTACATAATAACTTCCTATGAACTTATAAATAGACCTCTGATTATTAAGCAAACCATTTCTTGCGTTAATCGAACAATCTATCCTTTTCGATGGTAAAAATATGTTGAATCGGGAAAATTGTTGAGTAATATTATTTCTAAATAATATTATATTTCGATGTGGAATTCAAAATTCAATAAATACAATTAGAAATATATTCCTTATTACAATTACTTGTATGGATTCACTTTCCTGCATAAAAGCAGATAGCGTGTGGCGGCAAACATCAAACGGGGCGATCTAACACGTGCTTGCCTAGTTGAAACGGCTGCATCGTGAGCGTAAATTTTTTATTAAAAGGACGATCCGATATGGCATCTACGGCACATTCGGCGATTTCTCTGATCTGACATTTACTGGTGAATTTAATTCACTTTGGTAATTTACGGACCTTCTGAATTGATTGAAATCGAATTTAGCTTGGTCCCAGACTCCCAGATAAACTTACCCAGGTTAAAGATGGAATATTGAACCGGGTTGAAAATCAGTTTTTTTAAACTGTGACAGAAATTTTAGTTCAAAGTCCCGAAGCACCCCAGGAATTATTGCATCACTAAGGTTATTCTTCGTGATATACTTGAACTAATACAAAGTTCGTAACAGTAGGTAATCTGAATTTGTGCCAATTTGTGCCGTTGAAATGGCTTCGATATCTTGGATAGTTTTTGAGTTATGAACAATATTGTGTTTTATTAACGGCGCCATCTATGGGAAGAAGCAAGTATTGTTCCGCTTCATAATAGGTCAAATATGTCGGCCTCACATATGTGATTTCTGTTACATAATAACTTCCCATGAACTTATTAATAGACCTCTGATTATTTAGCAACCAATTCCTTGCGTTAATCGAACAATCTATCGTTTTCGATGGCGAAAATATGTTGAATCGGGAAAATTGTTGAGTAATATTATTTCTGAATAATATTATATATCGATATGGAATTCCAAATTTAATAATAGTAGGTATATTGTTCTATGAGCGGTAATGTAAGTCATAACATATGCAGATGAATTTTGCAGCCCGAGCCGTCAGGGCAGGGGTGGAATTCATCAAGTGTGTTATAACCATTACCGCGAATTGATAAGTAATAGACCTAGAAAGAGGGTTGAAATTTTCATGGTAGGTTTCAACGAGATAAAGTTCTCTATTCAAATGGATGTTACCCAGATCGCTCAACCAGTACCATATAAATGATTTGGGAATTATCGAAAAATAATCTGTTTTTTTATTTTTTGAATTATCTCGATCAATTCACAATTCCTATTGCGAGTAAGGCGGAAACATCAAACAGTGACCACACAGGTGGATGAGAGCGGCATTGCAATCGAAAGCTTTTTTTATTCTTAGAAGTATTGCGGACACTTCGCAGTGTGTCATTAGACCACTTCTTGATGAATTTATTGCACATTGGCCTACGCCCTTATATGCTTGAATAAAAATTTGGACCAATCCTTAGAAAGCTCCCTAAACTTTGTGAATTTCAATTTTCTACCAGATATATTCTAGTGGACTTCATTATCATTAGTACGGTCTGAGTGACTTCGATTTTGATATACCTATTTAGTGTGTTTTGAGTGAAGAGTGAAGTGAAAATGGTCGGGAGGAAACACGCGTTAGATGATAACTCAATATTGCATAAATTATTCGAGCATAAGGAAAATATATGTTCAAAGTTGGGCAAACCAACTGATGAAGTTTGGAAAATGATCAGTCGAGAGCTGGATGATAAGATTTCTCCAAAGGCCCTTTATAATTTCATCAGAAGAAACTGCCAAGATTGTTGGAAATATTTAAATATTTCTGAAAATGATTTCAATCGTGTAAAAATTTCTGGAAGTGAAGATAAAATTGATGACAACGAAATTTTTGTTGTATTGACTTTGGATGCTCCGGAGGTGAATTTATTAATTGCTATGGAGAATCACAAACTGAATTCCGGATGGGGAGACAAATTGTCAATATTATTGAAGAATGATGAAAAAGTGGCCAATTGTACGTGGGCCTTCAAAAAACATTATTTTGGGGTTGAAACCTTCTTGAAAATTTTTGGGAGATGCGTAGAGTGTGATGCTTCATTAGTGGGGACGAATTACGATGGATTAAGTGAGAATGGATCTCTGATTTTATATTTCAAAATATCACAGATAAACGATGATTTCCACACAGGGCAGAAAGTAAGGAATTTAACAGGTTCAAAACGAAGAGAAATTGGGGCAATTTTAAGTTCAGGTAAGCCATCCATCAATTATTTGAGGGAAGAGGTTTATGAAGGTACCAGATATAGAGACCTGCCTGAACTGAACACATTACGCAAATGTAAACAGGAGTATAAGGCAAAAAAGATGCAAATTAAAAGTTCAAAGGAAACTGATCCCGTCTTAAAATTAGTGGAATTCAAATATTCCATAAAGATGATTTCAATTGATAAGTTCTTCATGTTTTATTGGAGCCCTGAACAAAACCAGGTTTACAATGACTATTGCTCTAAGCCGGGCACCAGCTTATTAGCAATTGATGCTACAGGAAGTTTGATCCGAAATCTACAGCGACCATACAACAACACCTCCAGCCATATATTCCTGTATTCAGCTGTTATCAATCTGAATCAAGAACACGGACAAATTCCTGTAGCCCAAATGATTTCTGAATGCCAGGATACCAACACCATCTCGTATTGGTTGAAAAACTGGCTGAAAACAACGAGATTACCTAAAATAGTTGTTGCAGATCATTCGCTGGCTTTGCTGGGCGCTATTTGTTGGGCATTCAATAATCTCCTTTTAGGAAATTATATTGACATAATTTATAGGTACCTACAAGGAGATAAGAGGGTTATCATTCCATCTGTAATGATAAGGGTGGATTATGCGCATTGCATTAAAATTGTCCTGCGATGGGGTTGCTTCAAGATGAAAAGCCGAAGGTTCATTGAATTTTACGTGCATTTGATGGCACATGTAATCAAAAGTACATCTTTGGATACAATTTCCGCCATCTTAAAATCAATTTTAATTACTGCCAACAGTGAGTTCATTGGTTTCAAAGACGATGAACCTATTCCAGCACAAATACACCGCGAACGTCTAAAAAAATTGATATGTGTTGATGCTGATCTCAATATTCCTTACGATACGGATGAAGAATTTGAGGAATTTGAGGAAGTTGATGATTTAGACAGCAGTTTCAAAAATTGGTTTGATCGACTTCATGAGGATGCCATGAGGTATTGTGGTGTGGGAACTGACGACGAAAATTTTTATTACTGTCCTCAAATAAATAATCACCTGAAGAACTTCATCAGAACATTACCATTATGGTCTGGTATAGCTGTTCCCATTTACAAGTATGGATCCCCAAGTCAATCATCAGCAATAGTGGAGAGTTATTTTTCTGATCTGAAAACAAGAACTCTGAAACAGGAAAATCTACCTTTACGTGTGGATAATTTTTTTCTAATTCACTACAAAGCCATACAGGGTATGCTGATTTTAGCCGAAAGCGTTAATGAGAATGAACATAAGTTTGGGGGTAAGACATTTTAATTATTACTATTGAAAATATTTGAAAATTTTCATGGAAATGCATGAATCATGAAGCATACTTTCATAATGAAAATATGCTTCGGATAATGTTAAAGTCAAATATTGTTTTTCGGGTATTGAAGATCCACCAGTTCAAAAGATAGGAGGAACCAAGGATTCAGTAACACTTCCACAAGAGGCTTCAGACGGAGGTGATATTTCCTCATGCATTCCACATGGAAAAAAAGGTAGATATACATTATTTAACTATATTCGCTCCATTACTTATTTTGTTACAAATATCAACTGATTGTGATAGCCAAGAAAGCATTATTATTTAACAAAACCAATGTATCCTTTCACATTGATATGATCATAGTTGAAATTTCAATTAATTATCACCTTATTATATCTATTTTTAAGCTATACCACAAACAAAGCGCCTGTTCGATGAAAGTTGCGAAGACCTATCAGACAACGAGAACAGGGAATCGATAGAATTAGAGATAGAACAAGAAACAAAGGGTAAGGAAACTAATTCATGTGAATATTGCGTGCATAGTATTCGAGAAAAATACCTGATATATGTAGATTTTGACGGCCGCAAATCCAAACAATTAGATTTTGTCATTTCACTACAATCCCCTAAAATCACCTATTTTCTTTCTTCAAGGATGATTGTTGATTGCTGAAATAATTTTTTGAATATTTGAACTGTTAATTTGATCAGATTTTGTAATCTGATTGATCGATCAGCAGCCGACGAAACATGATTTATTCATTTTTCTCGAAAACTACGCAAGCAATATTGTTGATATTTGAAATGAAGATGTAGCTTTTCATCTTTGATTTATTCGTGAAGAAAAAAACATCGCCACTTTTGTATTTAAAAAAATATTGGGTGTTTCGCTAACTTTATATCAATTTGACAAAACAACTTTTCGAAAAATGGTTTCAGCACAAAACAAAATAGCTCATCTTTTTAAGTGACTTATCCGTAGATTATCCGTGAAAAAAGAAAATTTGTATCAATCAAGGTTTTGAAGAAGAATGACAAAATCTGATTGATCGATCAGCAGCCGACGGAACATGATTTATGCATTTTTCTCGAAAACTACGCAAGCAATGTTGAAACATTATTTGGGCTGTTTCCATTATATGGAAACAGCCCAAATAATGTTTCAACAGATAATGGAAACAGCCCAAATAATGTTTCAACAGATAATGGAAACAGCCCAAATAATGTTTCAACAGATAATGGAAACAGCCCAAATAATGTTTCAACAGATAATGGAAACAGCCCAAATAATGTTTCAACAGATAATGGAAGCAGCCCAAATAATGTTTCAACAGATAATGGAATCAGCCCAAATAATGTTTCAACTGATAATGGAAACAGCCCAAATAATGTTTCAACAGATAATGGAAACAGCCCAAATAATGTTTCAACAGATAATGGAAACAGCCCAAATAATGTTTCAACAGATAATGGAAACAGCCCAAATAATGTTTCAACAGATAATGGAAACAGCCCAAATAATGTTTCAACAGATAATGGAAACAGCCCAAATAATGTTTCAACAGATAATGGAAACAGCCCAAATAATGTTTCAACAGATAATGGAAACAGCCCAAATAATGTTTCAACAGATAATGGAAACAGCCCAAATAATGTTTCAACAGATAATGGAAACAGCCCAAATAATGTTTCAACAGATAATGGAAACAGCCCAAATAATGTTTCAACAAATATCCCATTATCAAGAATATCTCACAAATACGCAAGCAATATTGTTGATATTTGAAAAGAAGATGTAGCTTTTCATCTTTGATTTATCCGTGAAGAAACAAATTTTGCCGCTCCCGTTTTTAAAAAAATATCACGTGCGCTGGTATGTGTACATCAAATTACCAGGTGACATATTGAAAAAATGATTTCAGCAATCAACAGATAATTTAATTTTTTTCAATGATTTATCCGTAAATTATCCGTGAAGAAACAAACATCGCCACTCTGGTATTTTAAAAAATATCGGATGTATCGCTCAATTGATATCAAGTCAACGAAACATCTAATATTTGTTTAAATGAGAGTGGCGATGTTTTTTTCATCACGAATAATTTACAAATAAATCATCGCAAACAATTAAATTATCTGTTGGTTGTTGAAATAATTTTTTTCGATATGGATATGTCACCTGTCAATTTGATGTGCACTTATCAGTGCACGTAATATTTTTGTAAAAACAGGAGCGGCAAAATTGTTTATTTCCAAACGTACGATAACAACGTCAGTTCTCGACTGTCAGAATCATCGAAAAGTTCTATTTCTCCGCCTAGGCGGAGAAATATTTACTTTTCCCTCCGGCGGCAGGAAAAGTGGTTGCTACGAAAAAGATTACTTGGTTACCATGAACATAGATGCATAGAATACAAAAACTTCCAATTCAAACGTCATTTTTATTTGATAAAGTTGCATTAAATGTACAATTTTCATGAATTTGAAAACGTTTGGAAATAAAATAGCATAATTCATTCGGAGAAGAAGTGACTTTTCGTGGCTCGCTTTCAATTATCCGCCTCACTCCGTTCGGCGGATAAACTCAAGCTCGCCACGAAAAGTGACACTTCTCCTCCTAATGAAATAATATACTATTTCTTCACGAATAAATTAAAGATGGAAAGCAACATCTTCTTTTCAAATTTCATCGATATTGCTTTCTAAGTTTTCGAGAAAAATGCATAAATCATGTTCCGTCGGCTGCTGATCGATCAATCAGATTTTGTCATTTTTCTTCAAAACCTTGATTGATACAAATTTTCTTTTTTCACGGATAATTTACGGATAAATCACTTAAAAAGATGAGCTATTTTGTTTCGTGCTGAAACCATTTTTCGAAAAGTTGTTTCGCCAACTTGATATCAAGATAGCGAAACATCCGATATTTTTCAAAATACAAGAGTGGCGATGTTTCTTTCTTCACGGATAATTTACGGATAAATCACTGAAATCATAGTGATAATTTTTAGATTTCAAATATGTCCAGTTCTCCAGAAAGGTCTAATAGGCACTCGAACTTGGGACACCTTGTATGTGGAAACTATTCAGTTTTCTTCGACAAAATCGAAAAAAATTGGATTATATCTGCAAAGAAAATCAAGAAAATATGGAAACTTAAAAATTATTCCACTTATCACATTTTATAATTTTTCTTCCTTCAACGCCTTTATAATAATATCTTATTCTGATAATTATAGGAAATTGGACTGAAAATTGGGGTGGTTTAGGAAATCCCGTCAAGAAGAAGAGGACGAGGTATTACGGCATTCCAACACCGGAAATCCAACACATTCAGGAAGGAAAAAAAATTAAAATTCCCCTTTTGAAAAACGGCAATGAGCAAAACTTCTTCAACGTATTCAACGGCAAGAAGTACCGAGTTATGAATACCTGTCCGTTCGACACGCGGATTCAATGTTTTGCTGCTGCACATTGCGATAGTACTAGCTTTGGTGCATATGTGACAATTCAGAGTGATGAATGCGAAATTTTCAATTTTCTTCTTTTTTTTTTGAAAAACGGAAGTAGAAGAATTTCGTACAAACTGAGATGCCAATTATTGCAAGAGGGACAAATATTCGAGGAACGAACTATGGTCAATGGGGTTACAAAAATTGATGTGAATTGTAACATTACCTATGTTGCTTCTCGAATGTTAAATGAAGCTCCTTGCGTAATAGAAAAATCTAGTTGTGAAAAATGTTTCCACAACGTGAAAATAAGAAAATTATTTTTTGTAGCAGTCTTTGTAGAACGTCTGAAAAAAGAAGGTTTTCAAAGATTGCAAGAATGCATCGACTTAGTTCCTCCATCGCAATCAAAATGCTCTAAATGCTCCAACGAATTGAAAACAGTCAAAACATTCACCGATTATTTGATAATTGATTGTGATGTTGGAAAACTGATTATCCTCAATGAAATTCAATTAGTTCTGAGCATTGAAAATAAGTCCTATATGCTCAGAGGAGTAGCCAATTTTATTTCCCCAGCTGTAAGTACCGGGATAGGTCATTACACTCCATATTGTAGAAGAAATGATGGCCAGTGGGAGGAATTCAATGACTTATTGAAGGAATATCGAGTTGTTAGGAATGATGTTTCCGTGAACCCTCATCTGCTTCTATATACAATTTGAATATAGCATAAAGCCTTTTGGTCAAAAATTGTTGATGATGTTTGTTTGTTATAAGTATTTATTTATTAATTGTACATATTGATGATGTGAAGATATGAAGTATAATAAAAATTTAATTTTTTTTCTATTCTTTCTATTACCTACTGTTACGAACTTTGTATTAGTTCAAGTATATCACGAAGAATAACCTTAGTGATGCAATAATTCCTGGGGTGCTTCGGGACTTTAAACTAAAATTTGTGTCACAGATTTAAAAAAAAACTGATTTTCAACCCGGTTCAATACTCCATCTTAAATCTGGGTAAGTTTATCTGGGAGTCTGAGACTAAGCTAAATTCGATTTCAATTAATTCGGAAGGTCCGTAAATTACCAAAGTGAATTAAATTCACCAGTAAATGTCAGATCAGAGAAATCGCCGAATGTGCCGTAGATGCCATATCGGAACGTCCTTTTAATAAAAAATTTACGCTCACGATGCAGCCGTTTCAACTAGGCAAGCACGTGTTAGATCGCCCCGTTTGATGTTTGCCGCCACACGCTATCTGCTTTTATGCAGGAAAGTGAATCCATACAAGTAATTGTAATAAGGAATATATTTCTAATTGTATTTATTGAATTTTGAATTCCACATCGAAATATAATATTATTTAGAAATAATATTACTCAACAATTTTCCCGATTCAACATATTTTTACCATCGAAAAGGATAGATTGTTCGATTAACGCAAGAAATGGTTTGCTTAATAATCAGAGGTCTATTTATAAGTTCATAGGAAGTTATTATGTAACAGAATTCACATATGTGATGCCGACATATTTGACCTATTATGAAGCGAAACAATACTTGCTTTTTCCCATAGATGGCGCCGTTAATAAAACACAATATGGTTCATAACTCGAAAACTATCCAAGATATCGAAGCCATTTCAACGGCACAAATTCAGCACTAAATAGTGGCGGAAATTTTTTTTCAAAGTTGGAATATGTTGGTGCCAACTTCACGCCGGCTGAAAAACAACAGTCAATATCTCAAAAACTACGAATGGTAGAAATGTCATTTAAGGTGGGCGTTCAATGTAGTGTGTTTTTATTTCAAGTTGATTTCGAAAACGGTTCCACTTTGAGAACTGAAATTTTGTGGGTGAACTCAGAAAGGATTAGGGTTCTTGTTGAAATAATTTTAATCGATTTCATTCCGACAGTTAATTTTTTTTCTTTCAAAAATAGAAGAAAATGAGCCAACCCATGCTTCTGTTTTATTTCAACAGAAAGACCCATGAAAATAGTTCAACTTCCGATTAAAAGTGAATCTACTGATAATTTCGTTCAGAAGATCAACTTGAAATACGGAATTGGCAGAAAATGGCCAAATTCAAATTTTGGCGGGAAAAAATTCCTGCTTTACCCACAAATTGACTTAATTCATAGTTCGGCGATTTTCGGATAGAGAGCGCCATTGTACATTTCATTCATGATTAGAGAGATACTCATAGAACTTATTGTGATAATGTAAGTTCTATGGAGATATTTCTTAAAATGGACGGTGGCGCCTCTATCGGCTGATCTTTCCTACTCGCTTTAAACGCCGACCTTAAACGGCACAAATGGGCACAAATTGGGCACAAAATATTGGCATCAAAATTTGTTTAAAGTTGGAATATGTTGGTGCCAACTTCACGCCGGCTTAAAAACAACAGTCAATATCTCAAAAACTACAAATGGTAGAAATGTCATTTATACGGCACAAATGGGCACAAATTGGGCACAAAATATTGGCATAAATTTTTTTTTCAAAGTTGGATTATGTTGGTGCTAAGTGTGAAGCTGGCACCAAGATGTTCAAACTGAAATAACTTAAAAACTACAAGTGATAATGAGGTCAATTAAACGGCACAAATGGGCACAAATTGGGCACTAAATATTGGCATTAAAAGTTTTTCGAAATCGAAAAATGTTGGTGCCAAGTGTGAAGCTAGCACCAAAAACTTCAAACTCGAATATCTCGAAAACCATAATGGTGCTGAAATTGATTCATACGGCACAAATGGGCACAAATTGGGCACTAAATATTGGGGATTATTTCAGAATTTGTGCCGACATTTTTTCGCCAACTTCACGCGGCTCAAACTCTCGCAGTTATAACCAGAGAAGATGCTCAAAGTTTTGACCGTTAATTTCTAGACATTTATTTATACGTCTCAGGAATGCTTCGTGCGTTGCTCTTCTTATTTCATCGGGAGGAAGAGATCTGCAAAAGTGTTTGAAAACCAAATTGAGTTTCAAAACTATGAATCTAAAAATCTAAACAAACCTGAACGCATTTCTGACTCGTTCTATGCAGTCCTCTTTATCAGTCAGGGGAGTTGAGTAGACAATATTTTTTATCCTACCCCAAACATAATAGTCTAAAGGAGTTAAATCGGGAGAACGTGGTGGCCAAGGATGTGGACCATTGTTCGCCAACCATCGATCTTCAAATAGCCTGTAGAGGATATTTGACACATTGAGTGAATTGTGTGGAGGCGCGCCATCTTGTTGATACCATAAGTCATTATGGTTCTGTACTAGCGGCTCAATTATTTGAATCAATATGTCAGAATATCTATCTCCTATGGAAGAACATTCTTTAAATAATGCAAACATGTGTAGTGTTCTATCTTACCAGTTAAAGTCCCATCATAAATGTGAACATCGAGAATTGCATTATTTTTGATGGCGCAAAAAACATTGAAACTCCAGGTCTCTTGAAAGTTCCATTGTCTGAAGTGGTGGTTGTTCTCTTCATCCCAATAATGACTGTTATGCCTATTGAAAGAACCATTATTTGTGAATTTAGATTCATCTGTCCAAATTATACAGTCCAAAAAGTTTTCATTCTCTTGAAATCGAATCATCATAGCTTCGCAAAACTCTGTTCTCCTGACGAAATCAGTTTCCTTCAAATGCTGTACCCTATTGAATTTATATGGGTGCATTTTATGTTTTTTTAATATTCTCCAAACACTCGATTGAGATAATCCCAGATCAATCTCGGCATCTTTGAGAGAATTTTGAGGATTCACACGAAAATATGCAAGAACTGTAATTTCGTTGTTCTCATCTTCTACTACACTTTTTTCTCTGTATATAGTTTTCTTAACGAAAGATCCGACATTTCTCAAGTTTGTCATGGTTCTGTTAATGGTATCTCTCGTTGGTCTGGGTCGGTCAGGAAACCTCTCAATGAACAGTCGAATCGTTCTATTTACAACTTTATTACATTCTCCATGAAGTAGAATGAGATTTAAATAATCTTCATTGGTAAAATTAGGCAAAGTGATCGATTTTATAACTTAATACGAATTATCACCAAATTAATAGTAAACACAAAATGCTACTGAATAAAGAGGAATTTGGCAGATGTAATTAATGATATCTATCTTAAAAAAAATAATGTAAAACATGGTAAGTTTTTGCATATGGTTCATAAGGAATTATTTATTTATCACTAGAGAGAAAACCGATGGCCGATTAGTTGAAATAAAGAGGTTTCCGATACAAATTCGATTCCAAATTCGCCATCTATTTAGGAACAACCTGTAACTTTTTTCTCTTGCATGTTAGGGTAGTAAAATCTGAAACATGGTTTAAGTAACAGTTCCTGAAAATTTCATCTTTTTGGCGTGAAGGGAAAAGAAATAGCTGAAAATTCAAGACGAAAAACAGTTTTTTGTGAATAACTCAGAAAATATCCACTTTAGGTCAAAGGTGTGATGCATACACTCACATTATTTTTTAACGTAGATTCAATATCTGCCATAAAAAATGGGATTCCAATTTGAAAAAATTGATTTTTCACGATTTTGTCATCCCTAACTTTGAAAGCGATTTTTTCACCCCCTGTATCATGAATCGCGATTTCGATTCCTAAAGTGGATACATCAATCTTACATATTGAAAAATCTCAAAAATGAAAATTTTCCATCCAAAAACCTCGGAGTTATTCTTGTTTCAGCGGAGCTCCATTTTCGATTTTTTTTTTCGAATTTTCCCGCTCAGAGAGAATTTTTCAACCAAAACTGAAAAATGTTACATCAAAATAACTTGAAATTTTCTAAGTAATCTATTTCTGCAATAAAAAAATTGTGTTCTAATTTGAAAAACGGAAGTTGACGTCATTTCCGGAAAAACTGGTGGTGCTCATGCCTTGAAAATATTTTAGATTTCATCAGCATCGTAAAATACTCATAAGTGCTGAATTTCATGGAAATACGTTCAGTAGTTTCCCGTATAAATATGGGTGAGGTTCCTCGTGAAAGACCCTGTATATGAATAGGAACAACGTGTATATTTCGTACGTGATATAGCAAGGCCTATGTAACCTAACATTATCTCAAAAGCGTGATTCAACTCGTAAACCAGATCTGTATGGTTGTTACCATTTTTGTGCATGATCATCAATTCATGATGTTATCAAAACAAATAAATACTGTATGAAGAATATATAATAACTGGCTAAAAACATTCATTCATGGTTAGTCAACAGTGATTCGCCAGTGGTAAATAAAGTTGATTTGTTTCCATTCATTATGTGAGTTATCATCTGTGACCCGTTCAGTATGGCTTAAGAAATAAGCCTCCTTTGATGCGTCTACAGAGTATTATTCGCCATCCCCCTTCATTATAAACGACTGCCGAACCTACCCTAGCGGGGTACATCACATGGCGATCTTGACAGTCCTATGCTGTAAGAGGTCCATTTGATTTTCATCAGATTATGGGTATGTGATTCCCCAAGAAGTTCTTAGTTCTTTCACCAAGCCAAAAGAGGACAATTCAAGCAAGACGAGATAATTATTGTTCAAAGGTCAAAGATGCTATGGATAAAACTCGAGGCAAGGAGAAGCCACCCAGGAATTATTGTAAAAATCATTTCTTATTTCTTGTTATGTCCGCTTGTCCACGTGAAGTGATTGCTGAAATAAGTAGTGTGGCAAAACAGAGCCGCAAGAACGTAGGGAACGATAGAGTGAATAAATTTGTCAATGAATTAGTCAAGTTATATAAATGTTAAATAATAAAACACTTAAAGGTGGTTCACGTGGTGTTTATTCACAGTTTATCAGTGGGCAAAAATAGTACAAATAAAACAATGTACACTCAGTCTTATTTTCGAACAGTGAAACAAATTGTTAGGTTATTTTTTTTTCTAACTTGACCTTGGCTCTCAGGATGCGGCGTTGTAAGGGAGAGAGGGAGATCGTGGAACGTGAGGAAAGGGCACTAACTAGGATCATCGAAATGACATCGATTCAGATCACAGAGTGTTTGTACATTAGGCCTACGCAATAGTTACGGTAGAAATGGCCTCAGCATATTATGTCGATTCATAGGGGGCACAAAATTCAAATTGCTTACACAGCCATACTGACACTTGAAACGACCACGTTTCATTAACATAGCAAACGATAATACTTTTCAGGTTACATAGAGCATTGTTTGAGTAACATCTGAACGATTTACCATTGAGATTTGTGAGGCATGGCTTTGTTCAAGGCGCTGGCTCGCACTGCGGCTTTGTATTTTAGGTGAGGAAAAGAGCCAGTCAATTAAAAAACCACCATCGCTTACATGCTCACTAATCAAGATTTAGAACTGATTAGCCAAGCACTAAAAGTCAGCTTCAGCTGATTACCACAAAGTTGATCATCTGCTAGATAATTGTTCAGGGACAGCAATGGACCGACTAAAAACATTGTTTCTCAGCAAATCCTTGCTAGATAAGCTCCAATCGTTGCTTTGTTAAACGATTTTACAGCCATAATCAACAACAAATTAAATTGGACAATATTTCGAGGTTATAAATTCCTAAGCTTCTTGAAAAATAACTCTGGTCGCACAGAAATAGGTCAGGCCAAAACAAAGCAAAAAGAACCAGAAAAAACTATCACATACAAAAGTGATTAGATCCTAACAAGATAATCAGCAAAAATCAATTTTTTTTGACATAAGGAAGAAAACGTATGACTTAACTAAAAATGACTATCTAGTCATCACATCACTGGCACTTTAGGATTCTTTCATGTCACCAAAAATAAAACTGATCTTCAGTATCTTCAGGCCATATTCTCAGCTGTTCTTGGCCTGACAAGTAAAATTCTGAATCTTTACAATCTAAAGAGAACGTTTCGGGAGATTTTTTAAGGAAGTCACAAAATCAACACAATCCTTATTAATTTTGAGTTAAATATCCCCTTCTTTGAGGATATCTAATCCGATCAAAACGTCATTATACCATTGTGGAATAATATTATCTGTAACTATGTATATTGGATTCAATTTGTATAGCTAATTCACACTTGAAAATAGGATGTTTGCTTTTCCTAATGTTTTTAATTCAACATTTCCTATTCCCATAATTTTTTTAGTTTGAGGTATTACTTCGCATTTCAACTTTCGAGTAACACTTTCTTTAACTAAGCAAATATCTGAACCTGTATCAATCAAATATGAGCTTTGAGCAAAATTGTTTTTATTTTTGAGTTCTCCTTCTGGGTAACTAATTTTGGGTGAGCTTTTAGCGATGAGAGGTCTATCATTGGATGGTCTATTATTGGATGGTCCAGATTGTTTTTTTTGCCAACAAAATTTTCAGAATGACCATCTTTCTTACAAAAATTACAGTACGGTCTTTCTGAGTCTGAAATTGGCGCACGTTTTTTCGTTAACCTGCAGTCAATGGCTTTGTGACCAACTTTACGACAGTTTCTGCATTTTAAATACAATTTCTCATTTTCTGCTTGGTGTGGTCTTTTTCTGTTGATATCTGATAGGATGAATGGTGCTGACGAATCACTTTCAAATTATGACAATAATTCGAGAAGCTCTGATTTGTCTTTTGGCGATTGCATCTCAACTCTATTTTTGACTTCAGCATTGACAATATCAGGTGAAACAACTAGACTTAGGGGTTCCTCTCAAAGGAAATGCGATACCAAATCATTGCAAAAAGTATTCCAATTTCTATTTGAAGGCTTCCAATTTACATAGAATTTAGAAGCCCGCCCTTTCAAATATTGACCAGCCTTTAAAACAACGCATTCAATACGATTCACTTCATCAATCCATTTGTTGATTATGAACGGTGTATCATCGGGATCGTACTGCATGAAATTCACGTAGTTGTTTTGAGCCTCGTTGTTGGTTGAACTCAATCTTCCACTTGCCATGTTCGCCAACTTCCATCATTTTCATCTGAAGTTGAGCTTGAATTTCCATCATTTGAATCATTGTCATCGGTTCGACTTGGGCAGCATTCTCTTGATTTTGTTGATCCATTTTGGGATTGATTCGTTTGCACAAAGAAATCGGTGAAAATCGTAGAATTTGGTTTCTAATTCTTTGTCTTCTGATGTTAAATAATAAAACACCTGAAAGTGGTGTTTATTCACAGTTTATCAGTGGGCAAAAATAGTACGAATAATACAATGTACACTCATTCTTATTCTCGAACAGTGAAACAAATTGTCAGGTTATGTTTGCTAATAACTTGACCTTGTCCCTCAGGATGCGGCGTTGTAAGAGAGAGAGAGCGAGCGTGGAACGTGAGAAAGCATCGCAAAGAAATCAAAATGATTTTAATCAGAAAGGAAACTCTAACCATTCAATTCGAGGTCGTGACTGAAAGGAGAATACTAACAAAAAGAATTTCATGTCAGCGAAACAGGGTAATAATTGACAAGGTCGGGGTCGCCAGTTCACTCATCATTTCAAAAACAATAACTTAGACTCGACCTAGCAGAGAGCATATTTTGCATAGTTTGGTCTGTCAAACATTTCAGACCTTATTTATATGGACGGGACATAATTCTCGAGCACAGCAAGAGCTACTCATAGCTCATTTTTCAAATATCATCACGGCGTTGCCACATAATTCGTATTTTTAGGATATTTTTTGGGTTTTGAGGGGTTCCTATTAGCAACCGCTGTGTTCAATGAAAATAAACGAAAGTTTTACTGTAAATAGTTAGTTTAAGGTCTCAGCTTCATTAGTCGGTAATTTTTTTTTTCTTTACAGAGTGTCTAATATAAATTTACCAATTTACTAGAAATCAAATAATAATATGCAATAATTCAGATTTTCTCAAATGGAACACTCTGTATTTTTCTCTTTCATGAAATTTGTTTTTCATAGGTCTACATTTTTTCCGAAGTATATCCCAAACTTAAACCGCTCTTTTTGAAATATTTCACATTCTTTAAAATAACGATTTCTCTGTGAAAAATGTAGACATTTGAGGAAAAAATTTCATGAAAGAGAAAAATACGTCTCATTCGGAAATAGTATATTCTAAAACTAATTGCAGAATGGGCTCCTATTCCAATACGAATGCATGAGTATTGGAATTGCATTAGACGATATTTTCTCTATTTCGCTCAAATTTTGTGAAATTCAATGAAAAAATTCAAATTATAGGTCCTAGTGACTTTCATATTGTATCTTGGCAGTTGATGTGAATGTAAGGAAATACGAAAATTGACATTTCCAAATTAACGTCTGCTGAAATTTAAAAGGATCGGAAGCCATTTCTGACAACCACAAAACGAAAAATGTAACTGAAAACGATACTGTAATGAATTCATTACAGTACTGTTTTTAGTACTGTAATGAACTCACTACGATACTGAAATCGATTTATCGCATACTTAATTCGTATAAATTGGTGAATTCATATTAGACACTCTGTATAAAACAAAATTCTGATGTTTACCGAATGATGAAGCTAATACCTTTAGCTTACTACGGTGAAAAATTCGGTTGCTAGAAGAATTTGGATGAACTTCTCGAAACCCTAAAAATCTCCTAAGAATACGAATTATGTGGCATCGCTGTGTTGAAATTTCAAAAAATGAGGTATAAGTGCAAAGCTCTTGTTGTCCTCGAAATAATTGCTATGAAATACATTGTGTTCCTTTCGAAAATACTTCATGGGGGAAGGTTTCAACATTTTATTTTTTGTTTTTTCATCAATCAATCATCTGCTAGCTTAAATTTACAGTCTAACTATCTGAGATTCATATAAAGAAATTACAGATGATTTCATCTGATGATTAAAACCAAATCTGTAATATGTACGAATCTGCCCCAACAACGGGGCACCTAGATACAGTCAGTATAAATAAATACGTGATTTTTCTGGCCGTCGTCCTTTGTTTGTTTTATTACTTCTCACAATAGTCGGATAGTGTCGAATTGCCTCTAGTGTCAAAACTGTCTTCAAAGGAGCTTTTATTTGATGGATTGGTGAAGTATTCAAAGCATCTAAATTAAACGTTTGTAGTTCATCATAAGTTATCAATGGTGAGTTAATAGTTTGTTCTCGCGGAACCTCTAAGAAAAAAGTTAATGCAGAAATAAGCAATTAGTACACTAACACACTAAATCGTACCTAGTCCCAACTAGGTACGATTTAGTGTGCACATTCTTACGCGTCCCAACTGTACGAAAGTACAAGTAACAGCAAAATATATCCTCTTTTAATATTGATAGGAAAACGTCATGATTTCAATATTGTAAACGTATCTTGAGTATATTTTGCCAGTTACTGATAGAATTTCTACACGAAAACCTATTTTATCTACAGTAACAATAGACAAAAACAAAAAATTACTTAGCGAGCGCGAAAACACGTTCGTGCCTGACACTTCGCATTGGTCATCATGGGTTTTTCATACGTGGACCGGAACTTTGTTTCCCTACGCCTCTTGTCTCGATTATCCACTTTCTTCCACTGTGTTGGTTTTCATCTCCTTGTTGGTTTCATGAGTCTGTCAAGTGTGCCAGATATTTTCCTTGTCAGTCATTCGGATCCGAATATTTGTTATTTTCCTCAGTTCGTCGTTCTGATGTTCTCTCATTTTTTCTATCAGGTTCTTCGTTTGCTTCTTCACGATATCCTCTATCGATTCTATTTTCAGTTCCTCCCTTATGTGCTGGTTACTCACGTACCAAGGGGCTCCGATCGATGTTCTTATTACTCGGTTGAGTGTACTCTGAAGTTCCTTCTTCTTGTAGCTATTGTGGTGTTGTTCCATATCACTCCAGCATAAGTTATGCTCGGTATTAGGATTGTCTTGATTATTTTCACTTCATTTTCAAGTGAAAGTTTGCTCTCGGGATTTAGCAGCGGGTAGAGACACGCGTGTACTTGCCTCGTCTTCTTCTAATTCTCCTCAATTTGCTTGTTGAAGTTGAATTTCTCGTCTAAAGTCACTCCTAGGTACTTCGCTTGTTCTTTCCATTCTATCTCGTCGTGTTCTATCCTGATGCTTGTAAGTCCTTTTTTGTTCCATCTGTTGCCGCCAAAGTATATTGCAACAATCTTCTTCGTATTTATCTTGATTCTCCATTTCTTGAAGTAGTCAGTCATGTGGTTCATGTCCTCTTGTATCCTCATCGTCAAGCTTTTCCTCTGCCTATTTGAGTAGTACAGTGCCGTATCGTTTGCGAACTTTGCTATTTTGCAATATTTCATCTCGGGTATATCTGCCATATAAATGTTGAACAGTAGGGGCCCTATGACAGATCCTTGTGGTACGCCTGCTTCGATTTTTCTTTCTTGGGATCGGTTTCCATCTATATTCGCTCTGAACTTTCGGTTGCTCAGATACGCCTTAACGATATTTATTAGCTTCTTCAGGAATTTCATTTTGTATAGAAGTCCTTGATGCCACATCTTGTCGAACGCTTTTTCTAACTTCTTCAAACAGTTCCAGGATTTTATTATCATGTAGGGAAATGTTGTTTTCACATTATATTTTATGTAAACGTAAATTCGTGAGCTATTTGTGATTATAATTCAGAATAAACAATCTGAAGAAAATTAACAAAATATAAGATATATGACGAAACTTAAGGTGTAAGAAAATAATTTCAACATTTAACACTTTTGTTCTAACCTGAAGAAGAATGTACGAAGATATTAAAATGGTAATAGCTAATGATTGAAAAATGAATGGTACCTTTTCGTAGAGTGATTATAGGTATACTTAGGATAGGCATTCTCACAGCCATTTTTGATCAATTTCATAATGATCTTGGACGTGTTACGACAAGATTGGCTCAGGGCTTAGTGCTTAGTAATCCGAAGAAGTGGTCGGGAGCACTTTTGGGATTACTAAGCACTAAGCCTTTTGTTGAAGGACTTCAATTACTAAGCACTGCATTTGAAAAGTGCTCGGGAGCACAGTGATCAGGAGCACAAATGGGCTCAGAGTACTTTCACGAGCACAAAGCACAATGCTTTTGCACAGCTCTGGTCTCTCATTTCCTTCATTTTTTCCTTGTTGTCCGGGTTGTTTGGGTTCAACTTGCATTTCAAATATATGTCTAAAGTCACTCCTAGGTACTTCGCTTCTTCTTTCCATTCTATCTCGTCTTGTTCTATCCTGATGCTTGTAAGTCCTTTTTTGTTCCATCTGTTGCCGCCAAAGTATATTGCAACAATCTTCTTCTTATTTATCTTGATTCTCCATTTCTTGAAGTAGTCAGTCAAGTGGTTCATGTCCTCTTGTATCCTCATCGTCAAGCTTTTCCTCTGCCTATTTGAGTAGTACAGTGCCGTATCGTTTGCGAACTTTGCTATTTTGCAATATTTCATCTCGGGTATATCTGCCATATAAATGTTGAACAGTAGGGGCCCTATGACAGATCCTTGTGGTACGCCTGCTTCGATTTTTCTTTCTTGGGATCGGTTTCCATCTATATTCGCTCTGAACTTTCGGTTGCTCAGATACGCCTTAACGATATTTATTAGCTTCTTCAGGAATTTCATTTTGTATATAAGTCCTTGATGCCACATCTTGTCGAACGCTTTTTCTATGTCTAGAAAAATAGCGCCGGTGTTCGTGGCCAGGTTAAGTTTCTCCTTTATTTCTTCAGTGATTCTTGCCAGTTGACCGATTGTTGAGTGTTTGGTCCTGAAACCACATTGATGATTTGGGATGATTTCATTCTCATCGACGAATTCAGTCAGACATCGATGTATCACTTTCTCGATTACTTTGCTCAGGGCCGGTAGTAGACTTATTGGTCGGTATCTTGTCGGGTCTTTTTTGTCCTTTCCTTTCTTCCAAATGACAATGGTGTCCGCTGTTTTCCATCTATCTGGGTAATGTCCTGTTTCTAGTATTGCTCGGGCTATCTCAATTATTTCTTCATGTGCTTCGTCCGGTAAATTTTTCAATGCTTGATTTTGAATTCCATCCATTCCTGAGGCCTTTCTCTTCTTGAGGTTTTTCAGGATGTCTTGAATTTCTTCCTTGGTCACTTCAATAATCGCTTCGTTTTCTGTGTCGTCTATTTAATTTCGTCATTTCTGTCTTCTGTTTCCAATACTTTATCGAACTCTGCATCGTTATTTCCATTGTTCGGCTTGAATTAAGTTTCAAGGGATTCGGCGAAAATTTCTGCTTTTTCTTCAATTGTTGTTGCTGTATTGATTTCGTTGTGAAGTTTTGGTATTTTCGTTCTGGTTTTCTTTCCTTTGAGTGATTGTGTCATGCTCCAGAGTGATTGGTCCTCGGTGTTGAGTTCTTCAAGCCTCCTGTCCCATTCTGCGGTGAATATTTCTCGAATTCTTGATTTCACCTGATTCGCCAGTCGATTGAATTTCGTTTTATCGTCGGGGTGTAGAGTTCTCAAGTATTGTTTCTTGGCCCTCTTCTTTTCTTCTAGTAATATTTTCACATCTACAGGTAACGGTTTCCTCTTAGATGTCTCCTCGATTTTGGTGCATTTCTCTTGGGCGGTTAGAATCCTCTTCTGCAAGTCTTCGATCACTGCGTCAATTTCTTCTCGGTTGGTAGCCTTTATTGATTTAGTTTCAAATATGCCCCTAAACTTGTTCCAATTGGTATCCCTTCGAGTTGTCGGTCGTTCATCTGTTTCAACTTTCAATGTCAGTACTACGGGCTGTGGTCCGAAGTTGATATGTCCGTTTTCGTCTCGATTTCAAAGTTCCATGCTATGTTCTTCATCACTGCGGTGTCCAACCAATCTCTGGTTCCGATTGAACGGTGGAAGTGGGTCGGGTCCTTCGGGCTTACTACTATCAGGTTGCGTTTGTGTGTTATGTCCCTTATGGCGTGACATCTTGCTCGTTGTTATTTTTGTCGGGTTGCCTATAAACAGAAAAAACATTAATAGAACCTCTTTTTGTTTTAATGCTTACCCCTATTTCCACGATGTTGATTCCTGGTATAGCTGGTAGTTCGCTGTGTTCGATCCTTTTTTGCACTAGCACTGCTGTTCCACCACCTCTTCCGTGTTCTCGGTCTCTCCGGTATACGTCGTAATTTCTTATCTTCATATTCATTGATGGCTTCAGGAATGTTTCACTCAGGAGTCCAACGTCGATCTTGTTTTCTTCTAGGAACAGTGTTAGTTCTTGTCGTTTGGCTGGTAGAGATTCCGCGTTCCAGAACGCAATATTTAAATTCTTTTTCGTGTGGTTCATTTTCATCTGAATAGTTCTATTAGTTTTGATTGTTCTTCGATTAACGCAATCTTCTGTTTCATATTCGCATTTGTTTCGCAGAATGCGAGTGTCATTCTTCCCAGGATTTTTGCTAGTTCCTCCTCCGTATTCGGTTCCTTCTTTTTAATTTCCGGTTTGACGCTTTTCTCTTCGATTTTTCTTGCAGGAATGTCATCACTCGCCTTCTTCTTTGGCTCAACTACTTTAGCGACTTCCTCCTTCCTCTGTTCAGCGCATTTTCCAAAATGTTTTCTTTGGGTGGCGGTGCTTCTGAACAAAAAGGCTCCCAAGTCTCGAGCACTAAGCACTTATTTTCACAAAAGGCGCGCGAGTACTAAGCACTTTGTGGAAGTAATTCGGCATTTCGAGCACTGAGCCCTAAACGCTTTTTTAGAAATTTTTGAAAGCGAGGTTATTTTAATCGGAAAAGCAATTGTCAGCTGTCCTATGTGAGATTATTGACGGGAGAGAAGAGATGCACAGGGTATCCCAAAACTCCCAAACTCGATGCCCACTGTGAGCTGATCCCGAACTATGAGTATTGGAGAAACATTTTTCAAAGACTGATCGAATAGTTCGATTCGATTGACAACGAGAAGGTTCTTGTTTTATTACCTTCCAAGTTTCGACCAATACAATACTTCCAGATAAAAATTTCGAATTTGATTCAATATAATATGAAATTGATTCTGATCGGTAATGAAAATGAAAACTGTTTTGATGTCGTCTAATACTCTTTATATAAATAAGTACACGTGGACCCTTCAATGTTTCTTCCATATTGTTCGGGTTCCCTCATTATCATTTTTCTCTGTTATTTCAATTCAAACAGTTCCAGGATTTTATTATCATGTAGGGAAATGTTGTTTTCACATTATATTTTATGTGAACGTAAATTCGTGAGCTATTTGTGATTATAATTCAGAATAAACAATCTGAAGAAATTTAACAAAATATAAGATATATGACGAAACTTAAGGTGTAAGAAAATAATTTCAACATTTAACACTTTTGTTCTAACCTGAAGAAGAATGTACGAAGATATTAAAATGGTAATAGCTAATGATTGAAAAATGAATGGTACCTTTTCGTAGAGTGATTATAGGTATCCTTAGGATAGGCATTCTCACAGCCATTTTTGATCAATTTCATAATGATCTTGGACGTGTTACGACAAGATTGGCTCAGGGCTTAGTGCTTAGTAATCCGAAGAAGTGGTCGGGAGCACTTTTGGGATTACTAAGCACTAAGCCTTTTGTTGAAGGACTTCAATTACTAAGCACTGCATTTGAAAAGTGCTCGGGAGCACAGTGATCAGGAGCACAAATGGGCTCAGAGTACTTTCACGAGCACACAGCACAATGCTTTTGCACAGCTCTGGTCTCTCATTTCCTTCATTTTTTCCTTGTTGTCCGGGTTGTTTGGGTTCAACTTGCATTTCAAATATATGTGGAAAGGTGATCCCCTCCACAGTTTGAGCATTTTGGTGCCCTTTTTTCGGCTTGGGGCACTCTGATGTCATGTGTCCGTCTCCACACTTCATAAACTTGTACCATGCGTAGCAGTTCCACTGTGCATGACCAAACAATTGGCCTCGATGACATTGGATAGTTTCGGTTTTCAAGCGTAGGATCTCAATTTGAACAGATAGTCCACAGCAGGATTGTAGTTTCGTGAAGATCGACTTTTATGCCTTGTCTACTTCTACCAGTACAAGGGGTGCTGGAAGTCCTTTCATTCTAGTGATTTTGATAACTGGGTATCCTTGTTTCATTAAATGGTTCTTGATATCTTCCTCCGTGGCTTCCAGTAATACTCCTCGTATTACCACCTTCAATTTTTTCTCACTTTTCAATTCGTATCCGTGAAATTCGACCTTTTCTTCTTTCAGCATCCTGTATAATTTTCTGTAGTCGTCCTCTGTGTTTGGTTCCACTTGAAAACCCAGGTTGAGCAATTTGACCCTTTTGGTGGAAATTCCTATTTGCGTCATCAAGCTGTTGATTTTGCTCCATTTTGTTTTCCCCCCACAATGAGATGAGAGATCCTCTCCGGTTTCTTAATGTATGAGGGTCTCGGGTTTGTCGTCGCTGTATTCTTGTTTTTGCCTTCTAGTTCTTTTTCTTCGTTTTCTATCTCCTTTGTTTCCATTTCGTCTCCACTTCGAAACGATTTCTCGTTTCCGCTGCGTTCCTCGAACTTTCACTTTCACTGTGGACTCGTTTCACAGTTTTCTTCGGTCGTTTGAACGCTGGTTCTGCAACGTCATTCTCCGCACTGTCGTTCACTTTTTCACTCGAATTAGAGTTCATCTTCACACTTATTTTCACATTCGATTTCTTCTGCTAGATTTTCTCCATTACTTGCTTAACTATATCCTGAACATCGTACCGTTTTTCTGACAGGGCTGCCGCCAGATTGATGAATTGTTTGATGGCTTCTTCCATTGTAGTACCAACGATCAGTGATCTGGACACTACAACAAATTCTTCCTCCGGGCTCGAAACGTCTCTACGCTTGCGTCAATCGTCTCCGAACTGGTTCTTGACGTCGTGGTAGGGGTTGCTCCCGATGGTGGGAGTTGCGCTCTCTCAGTACGTACGAACAGGACGGTGTCTCGATCGATACTGCGACCCACAGAACACAAAATATAAGAAATGCAAACTCCCTACTAAACGATGGCAACAAAATTGGCCGCCATGTTAGGTGGCTAAGTAGGGGGGGTAAGGCGGGAATATTCAAATAGGATTTGAATCTCTTCTGTTGGTTTACACTTGAATGAAAGCGGTAAATTATAAAAACAAGAATGTTGATGAATCAATTTATTGAATGAATGTTATTTTCAACATGAGTAATAAACACCTACATAAAAATTATTATTCAATACTTGTGAAAACCTTTAAATTATTAACGAATCCAATAAATTATCAATTACGTGGAAAAACTCAGCAGTATGTGAAGCAGTTGTCTCCAAATATCCCGATGCACAGAATGTCTCCACTCTCCATTGCTGCTGCTATATACAGGTGACTTAGTTGTCGGGCTGCCACATTCACCTTAATGTAGGAATCTGAAAAATTAAAATTATTTTCTGCCAATTTATGACAGCATCTATACGTTCTTTTAGAATTATCGAAAAGAAATGCTTGCTTTATATTGTCCACACAAGCAAACTTCCCTTTCTCAAACTATAATTTTCCATCAATAATGGAGTTACGAGTATACTTTAAAAGATGAGGAACGTCAAATATTGTGAAAACTCGCTGTCCATTTACCACAAAATAAAGGGAGAAGGTATTTCATCGGTAGTATCTGAAACTAAGGAATTCAAGGTAGTTTTATTGGTACTGCCTTGGTCACAAACTGGTGTGTTATATCTATTGGCAAGTTGGATAAAAAATTCGCAACGGAAGATTCATTTGGAATTTTGAATATTACTGATTCTTCAAATGAAATATTGGCATTTGAATTTGGAGAGTTAGAAGTGAGAATTTGACGACAATGGATTTAGAGGGGGTTCAGGAATTGAGAGATGTTCAAGATACTTTGGTTCCCTAGGAACATCAACTATGTATAAATAAATACTTACCTGACAGCTCACGTGCATGCATCGAGAAAAAGGTTAACTGCATACAAACACTCTTTCAATTCAATTTCGGAGGATTTCAATCTTGATTACAATAGGGGTCCCAAGAGATCTGAAATACATAATTTGTTTAATTTCTTTTTTTCAAATAAACTTTATTATGTCAATCAGAAGAAACTCACGTCGAATCTTAAATCCAGGTTCTTGAAAAAATGATGATTTCACTTTAGATATATTCAAACTTTGGAAACAAACGCGTATGGTAGAAGACGACTTCATCACAATGCAAAACTAAACAAGAACTGATTGACAGTTGACAGTGTTGACACCGGCCACCGGCACTACAAGTTCTGCGCTTGCTTGGCAGCCATGTTAGGTGGCAACCAATCAAAAGCTGCTTCCTAAATTTGTACTTCAGTTTCATCCCCCTGCTGCAACCAAAGATTAAAGAGAAGGAAGAAAGGAAACGAAGCGACTGCCACGACTCAAGCGCCATCTCGTGGTTATACAGTACTTAAATTGGTTAAAATATGATTACATGAGCTATGTATAAAGAAGAAGAAGAAACTAGAGTGCTTCTATGAAAAATAGAGAAATAGGTTAGGTCCAATGTTTACCTAGTTCATTTCAGTCTTTACTGTTTTACTTCGTTCTGTTCAGGATATTGTTAAATTCAAGCATATTCTCAAGATGGATCGTCCAAATGGTGGTGCTTATTGCGTGGTGATAAACTGTTCCAACAATGAAAAGAGAAACCAGGAACTCACTTCTTTGTCTTTGCCAAAGGACATGAAAATGTAAGTATTCCTTTTTTGAATGATTGGGCTGTTGCTTGGTTGAAATTATTTATAATTGAACATTAAAGAAACACGTGTTTATATTTTCCACTTCAGTTTGATGGTACTTTATCAGAGCACTCTGAAGTATTTCCAGTAAACGAAGTCAGTGCCATAAATTAAAATAGAAAATGTAAACATGTGTTTCTTCTGAAATGGCAATTGTTAATATATATATATATATTGTATATATTCAAATCATTATTCCAAAAAATCTTATTTCTATTATTTTCCAGTGCCAACAAATGGATCGATTTCTCAGGACAGAAAGATATTGATCTGATGAATGATCCAAAACGCTACACTATGTGTAGTGAGCATTTTTCAGAAAACCAGTATAAATGTCAATATCCCCGGAAATTGCTATGGCTTGGAAGTATTCCGCATCTTAATGGACCCACATCCGATGTTCTTCCTGCATCAGGTGCTGAAATCATAGTGCATGAAGATATTGCTCTCACAGCACCTAGCAATGTTCCCCAATCTAATGATGGTGAGTTTATTCAAATATCAATTGTATAGAATCAAAATTATTACGGAAAAAAAAATTAAAGCTTGGTTAGGTACATTAAATTTTATCCTTTCTAGATACTCAGTTACCAGAAATTCTCCAGAAGAGAAAATTGGGCCCAAAAATGAAAGGCATGGTAGTCAACTGAGCCTCACAGCCAAGAAAAGGTTCAAGAGCACAATTAATTCATTGAGGTGCAAATTATTCCGGAGTAAAGTACCCCACTGCTTCTGCAAAGGAAAACCTCACCAGGGATCTCATAGTGCCAATATTTCTAGGCTTATCTTAGAGTCAATGAGATATTTATCGAAGGATGCTCACATTATCTTCGTTAATGAGTTGAAAGCCAATTTTGTTAACAAATTTAATAGAAGGTATGACGATGATTTGAAAGAGATGTGCTTGTTATGGTATTATGCTTCACCAAAGGGATATAAGTCACTATCCAAATCTCTCAACTTACCTACCATCCGAACTTTGAGAAATTGGCAGGCAAAGCTGAAAATTTCTCCTGGTGTAAGTCCAGCAATAGAGGAATCTTTGAAAATTCACTTCAAGAATTGCTCAGATAATAAAAAAAAGGATTCGCATCTTGATATTTGATGAGATTTCTTTAAGTGAAGAGCTTCATTATAATAGTTCGAAAGACAAAATCATTGGTGTTGTTGATACTGGCCAAATTAAGAGGAATGAGAAGGCTACGTCTGCACTTGTCTGTATGGTAAGGGGCATCATTCACAATTGGAAGTTCACTTTGGGATACTGGTTTTTGCGGCGTGCTGCAACTAATGAATTTTTACCTTCAATATTTTTTGACGCTCTCGATTCTGCATTAAAAGCAGGACTCATTGTGAAAGCTGTTGTTTGTGATCATAGTCCTGTTAATCAAAATTTAGCAAAGCAGCTCCAAATTTCAGTGAACCAAAGTTTTTCCTCCAGAAATGATGAAAAGATTTATTTTTTCTACGATGCTCCTCCTCTACTGAAAAGTGTGAGGAACAATTTAGCTAAGTACGATATGATTTATAAGGAAAAGACGGTGAGCTGGAAATACATTGACTCAGCAGCAATTCTTCAAACCCTCTTCGTGTTCGATTGATACCAAAAATTACCGAACAACATTTCAATGTCACATCCTTCAATGCGATGAGGGTGAAATATGCCACCCAAGTATTCAATGAATCGGTAAGTGTAGCAATGCTTACACTATACCAGTTAGGAGACTTGCCTGTTGATTCCTTAGCTACGTCTGAGTTTGTGAGTGATATGGATAAGCTTTTTGATTGTTTGAATAGTAGTAATCTCAATACTGATTCACTGAAATTGAGATATGCCATGAGTGATGGGTCGCCTCATAAGCAATTCATTTCAGAAATCAGGGACAATTTCCAAAAAGCGAGGTTTCTACTATCCAAACGATCTATTCCTCCCTGCATTAATGGATTCATCATAACAATTAATAGCGTTCTTCAACTTGTAGAGGATTTGTGTTCCAATTTTGATGTTCCAAAATTATTAACTAGGCATTTAAATCAGGATCCGGTTGATAATTTATTTGCTACAGTAAGGCAGCAAAACGGTTGCTGTCGGAACCCAAGTCCAATGCAATTTGAGAACGGTCTGCGGCATTCATATCTGACAAGCATTTCCAAGTTGTCTAGTCAGACCAATTGTGAAGATGATTACTCGTTCTCTTTAAAAAAGTTGACAAAATTGAGTGAGCTCACCGGAACTCAAATAAACAATGAGCCTGAGTGTTCTGTAGTTGCTGAAGATATTGATGAAATCGATGTGGACTTGAAAGACAAAAATGCCATATATTATATTATAAGTGGGTAAATTGCAAAAAAATTCTTGAAGTTGCATAAACAGGTCCGCATCAGATTTTCACATATTTTAAGCAAGGAGAATCACTTCCAGAAACCAAGGGATTGATTTTTGCTTCTCAGTTCCTATTTGAATACTTGAAAAAACTGGAAGTGATTCATAATGAACACTTCAAGGATTTGCTGCAAAGTAGTCACTTAGTAAGCGATCTTGTGGAAATAGTCAGAGAAAAACGTTTGACATTTGATCTGTTTTCGCCAGAAATCTCTGACTATTTTCTCAGGGTATTTATGACTACCCGTTGCCTTTGGGCCGTCCGATTTGAGAATCGAAACCAGGCAAAAAAGGTTTTCTCAAAAAACAAAAAATTGAGAAATATTTGTAATGAATGATTCGTCATTTTTTTGTTTTCTCAAATTTCAACATTTATAAAAATGTGTTGTTTTTTTCAGATTGAGAAATTATGTTTATATAAAAAATGGTCATGATATTATTATTTTGTTATTGTTTCAAATTTAAAATCAATGTAAATAAATATTTTTTCAAATAAAACAGAATATTGATTGAAAACTTCATCCCACTACGAGATATTAAGACTTGAGAACCTAAATGCCGTGTTCAGATTTAAAATTCCTGCCAGATAACAGATGTAGATATCTCTTTCTCCAAAGGTTTTCAGCGCCATCTGTTATCTGAGAAGTACAAAACTGTCCAAAAGTTAGTCGCTTTTTAGCACTTCGAATAGCACGGCGTTTCCCATCTTCCTTCTCTTCAATCTTTGACTGCGACACTTCGCTCTCACCAGTGCGAATGGCGCGATAGTACGTTGACGTAAAGTTGGTACCTCCACTCAAACACACATGCAAAAGCAAGACCGTACGTCGTTTCGTTCAAGTTTTCTTTTGACTGTATGAATCATAGACTAACTATAGATAAGCAACTCCCCTTCGATTTCTGGTTCATTGAAAAGCGCCATCTATGATGTGTTGACACACTATTTTTGGAAAACATTGGACAAAATTACAGATCCCTAACCGTCCACAAACGCCATCTAGTGGTTCGCATATCAAGTACCAGTATAAACAAAAGGTTGAGAATAAATTAAAGGTGAGGTTTCATCAAATTTGGTGACAACTTGAAAGAAATTGTCACCAAATTCAATGAAAACCAAAAGAAAAGATCGAATATTAAAAATAAAATGTTTATATTAGAGAAATATCAGTAACAAATCATTGCATCCAATACACACATTGAATTTGAACCTTTTTCAAACTGGAACACTATCGAGTACACTCTGAGTTCCCTCAGCACAGAAATTTCTTTCCCAGAAGCAATCCGCTTGCCATGAAACACTGAAAGTAAAATTGTTTCAAAATAAATCATTAGCAATTAATTTGAGATAAATCTCCTAATCTTAGAAACTGACTACAACACAATTTTAGTTACCTTTTCTACTTGTGCTGGAAGTTGCCTTAGGAACTGAGACTTTTCTTGATTCTGATGGCACATCTACGTTCATAATATCTGAAAATTAAAATGACCTTATTAGACATGAAAAAATGTTGATTGGCAATTCTCATCTCTCAAATTATCAATTTTTGAAGCTTAGCAATTAATTAGACATAGATCTCCTAATCTTCGAAACTGACTACAACACAATTTAGTTACCTACCTTTTCTACTTGTGCTTTGAGTTGCCTTAGGAACTGAGACTTTTCTTGATCCTGATGGTACATCTACGTTCATAATATCTGAAAATTAAAACGACTTTATTAGACATGAAAAAATGTTGATTGGCAATTCTCATCTCTCAAATTATCAATTTTTAAAGATTGATGTGGTTTGATTTCAGAATAATTCAATCAAGGAATATATTTTTTCTAAAAACTAAATACCTTCTGGGTACTCCTTTTAACTCTAGTCACATCAGATTGAAATGTTCCACTTGAAGTTGTGGGTTCATCATTTGATTCAACCCCATGGAAAAAAATCAACTTCTTGTGCAATTTCACTGATACTTTGCAGGGGGAGATTTTTTCTTCCATACACCTTTGAAGAACCTTTGAGTTGGTGGATGATAATCTTTATTCACAAACGTATCAAAAAATTAATCTTTATTGATTACGGTACTCTGAAATAGGAGAAAAAATGTAATAGGTGAATGAAATTGGAATGTTTATAATTACCTGGTAAATTGAGAGTTTCTATAATACGACAGCTATGGCCTGTATATTCCAATTCAGAAACTTAGATACTAAATACATAAATATAAAATAAATTAATAAATATTGCATTGTTTAAAATATTTATGAAATTGGCGTTTCCAACATTGTTATTGTTTACACTTTTCATGTCACAATGAATAAAGAGTCTATGCGCATGCGGACCAGAAAATCATGAAATTTAGTTGTGCAACAACGCTAGGTGGCGGTAGTGATGCGTGAATTCGGCCGTACTTAGAGAGTTACACCCCCCTGGTATGAATGTGCCTCGCGTACGAAGGGTAACGATCTCCCCCTATGTACAGCCTGTAGAGGTTATGTATATTTCGAAAGACGACGAGAAAATAGATATCGATGATGAAAATAGGTCCCCTAAATATTTCGCGTTCGATTCTAAAATATGAATAAGAATTAACAATGATTTGCAGAACTCAATCGGAATAAAGCGATTGAAACATCTCACATAAAATTGTAAAGTTATGATCGAAAGTATCCACATGAAGTTATGAATGACATCAGTTTCACGACATAATACGATGTGTCAGGGAGAAACAGAATCAGCAAATTATTTTCATTTTCAATATTGCCGCACAAGCGCATATCTGGATTTTTAACGAAGCCCTGCTGCAATATTGTGATTTTTAAATATGTGCATATGACTCACTCAAGTGTACCCTGACTACCACAGAATTATAAAATTATATAACCATCTACAAGAGACTAAAGGATTAGATCACAATATAATCTTCAAAAGAAGCTGTACGATCATTTGGTAAGCAGAAAGCTCTACAGTCTCGATGATTGCTGGGGATGATATAGAAATTCGAATTTTATTCAATAACGGCAAAACTACTGATTTCATTAAATTTTTGAAACACACTAGCTAGTTTTTGACGAGCAATCGATCGGAATCACAAAATTATATGGTTCCCAGTTGAGAAAAAAAAATTTCTCCCAATGGCAGATTTTGGGGATATGAACATTAATTTGTGACAATCTTCCTGTCAAAAAATTTGGGAATCAGGCTATAACTCAACAATCGCTTGATGTGGTTGCGCATATCATACATAAAATCATTGCAGAATTAAACGAATAATTCAAATATGTAGAAAATATACAGGGTGTTGCATTTGAAATAACGAAGTTCACTTTCGTTTCCGGTAGAACCGGAAGTGGATTCCGCTTGAAAATATTTTACAAATTTATTTCATATACGCTAAAACAAAACTACGAAATTTTGAATTTGTATCGCAATTCCTTCCTCAAATACGTCTAATGAAAAACTTAAAAAAAGCATCCTGTATGTCACAACTTTCTCAGTGAGTTTCTCCAGAATATTTCGTCAATTTCAATACCGATGGAAATAAAAATCAGCCACCTAAAGAAATGCCGTGAACTCAGGAGCTTGAGCGCTTATTCATCCACCTTTGTGGTTGAGTTGCGTCTTAGTATCTGAATAAATTCTTAACATTCACCAACTTGACAGCTACATTCAAGATACTATCCTGAAAATTTCAAGTTTCTAGGTTTATCTGTTAGATAGAGTTACAGAGTTCAGGGACGGCCGAGCGGACGGATGGAAGAATTGACTCTGACTACACATTCTGGATCAGTGAGTTGAGCCTAGGTGATTGAGTTCATTCTCGGCTCGAAATTCGAAAAATACAGACAGCGGGACAAATGATATAGCTGTAGTTTGAGTTGAACGAGTACTTAAAATGTATGTAGAGAATTTAACCAAATCTAGTTTTTTCGATGTTTATGTCAATACCTAATTTTGTTCAGGAAATATATAATGAACCTCATTAAAACTGCCATTTCGTTCATTTTCCGTTATGTTCTTTAAGGTCCGCTTGCACCGTATGACAAATCCATAGATTAAATCAAAAACCATGAGTTGTGGATTTGCTTTTTTTGCACCATCTCGTAATCCTAGTTCAACAACCCCAACTAACGTTTAAATAAAATCCAAACTATACATTGCATTTTTAACTAGAATTTTTTTTAAACATTTCTTGAATTTTTTCCCTTGGAATTGCTTGATGTTATCTGGTACTTTATTATAGATTTTAGGACCCCAAAAGTCCACTCCTTGTTGTGAGTAATTGCGACTGTGGTATGGTATTGTTAGGTGGTTTTGGTTGCGGTTATTGAATTTGTGGAAATTTAATACTTAATAAACTTTGAATTCAAACCCTACAGTCATAGTGACATATGTTATGCTTCTTTCAAAAATGATGTTTGATAATGAATCAAAGTAATGAGAATAATGGTTTAAGTGGAAATTATAGATTTTGGGTTAGTAGGCGTAGATATGAAAGATCAAAATGGTGTGGAAGGAAAAACACACACAAAAATGAATACCTGAACAGAGTATTAACGGTTGAGTTTTAATATCAACTGAACTTATCCATACCTTATCAATACAAAATTGATGTTTGTTCTCTTGATATTTCGAATATTCTTTAATTAAGAGTGACCCATGGATCCATTCAATCGGAATCAATATTATTCCCTATGTGTTGAAACAAAAAAAAAATAAATATTACCAATGATCGAAAACGCATGTTCATTGAAAAAATATTCACATCACATATTTTCTTATAGTTGTTGAAAGATTATTTGGGCTGTTTGCATTATCTATGCGGTTTGTTGTTTCCGACGTTTCGGCAAGCATTCGCCTCCCGTCTTCAGGGTGTTGGTCCTGAGAGGGACCGGTTTTTGCCAAACTTGATCTGTCTGGACTTATACGCACCATACTTTTTCGATTATTGAATTACAGTGTTGGGATTCGAACGCGGGTTATAAGGTTGCAATTTCGAAATACCAGTCACTCTTACCACTAGTCTACCGGATAGATAATGGAAACAGCCCAAATAATCTTTCAACAAATATTCCATTATCAAGAATATCTCGATCACAATTTCTTATAGTTGTTTCCCTATTACGGTAAATCAGGTTTTCATGCCTTTCGATCATTCTTTTTTTATTTGCATCAGTTCCATACGACCATACGACAATATATTGGTTTTTTATATTTTAAATCCAAATATGAAGTGGTGAGTGCTTTGACAATTAGAGTTTCTAACCATGTATATTTTTATTCTAGAAGGAAGTGAAATATTCCAAGGAAATATTTGAACTCGTGCAATAAATGATTTAATTCACCTGTTTCTACAAAAGGAATTGGTTTTCAAAAATTCTTTTAATCTACTAGACCAAGAACCAGTGACCATTTTTCATATGTCATTTCATAACTCACCAAAATGTACTTGTTTAATATTCAATATCTGCTCGAAAATAAAAACCATTTCTGCCAGCCCATAATGGCCGGAGTAGACTACCATAAGCGCTCAAAGAGGCCAGAAAATTAGGTTCAACTATGTCATAGTATCATACACAAAACTTTCAGGAATTGTTATTAATAATATATTGAATCTATAAAAAATAATGACAGAACTTTTTCGTCCTCCTAAGTGTTGGCAGAACTCTTTGAAAATTCACTAAGAACAGCTGTACTTAGGTAAGTCATTTCAGTACGCTTGAAATTTACAGGAAATGAAGAAAATGTGTCTAGAAAGCGAATTATAATGACAGAAATTTTTTACATCACGAACCATCTGCCAGAACGAGAAATGTTGCCGCGCAAATGCGAGCGAAATGAGCTTATTCATATTTACGAGTCCCATCAAAAGTTGATAGGGAGCTAAAATTCTTTTATGAAATTATAGAATTTGTTTTCAGTTTCATTTACCTGATCCCATGATAAGGGTATTCGCTATGTACTCGTAATACTAAAGCTCACTGTGAAAGTCTTATACTCTCAGTCCACCCAACTTTTGAGGTTTTAAATGCCCTGTTGGTTTATTTTTTACCCCTTAATGTGACTGAGATCTTACACTTTTTTGAATGTTTCGTAAGTCATACAGGTATACTCAAGACCTCCTCAATCCATTCGAAAAATTCTTGAGGAAACAAATTTTGAGGATGCGTAGGAAGAGCATATTTTTTGAATAGTTTATACCTAAATAAATTGTTGTAATGTTAAAAATAAACACCTTTAAATCCTTCAATTTATTCCTTTAATTGACTACATGCCCAATATGCGCTCTAGGTCTGACTTGCAAATATGAATAAGCTCATTTCGCTCGCATTTGCGCGGCAACATTTCTCGTTCTGGCAGATGGTTCGTGATATAAAAAATTTCTGTCGTGATTAAAATTCGCTTTCTAGACACATTCTCTTTATTTCCTGTAAATTTCAAGCGTACTGAAATGACATACCTAAGTACAGCTGTTCTTAGTGAATTTTCAAATAGTTCTGCCAACACTTAGGAGGGACGAGAAAGTTCTGTCATTATTGTTTATAGATGCAATATATTATCAATAACAATTCCTGAAAGTTTTGTGTGTGATACTATGACATAGTTGAACCTAATTTTCTGGCCTCATTGCGCGCTTATGGTAGTCTACTCCGGTCATTATGAGCTGGCAGAAATGGTTTTTATTTTCGAGCAGATATTGAATTTTTAACAAGTAAATTTTGGTGGGTTATGAAATGACATATGAAAATTGGTCACTGGCTCTTCCTCTATACGAAACGCTCGATGATATCAGAAAATGTCTCAACATAGAAACTGTCAAAACCATAAAAAGGGATAAAATAAACAACGTTAATATGATAGGCTCAAGTACAAATTTACGTAAAAATAACCAGGTTTGTGAATTAAGTTCAAAGTACATTCAGCCTCGGTGCAAGCCAAATATTTAATCCGAAAAATAATAAATTAATCGGTACTTAACTAAATAACGCTCAAAACCAATACGGTGCAAGTGGCCCTAATCTAATCAAACTCAATATGTTTATGAGCAAGCATTGCATTTATTCCATGCATGAGCTCATTCCTAGACCTAACGTATCCAGGTGCATAATTCATCCGATTAGACAATGTCAGAACATGAACTTAACACTAACGAAAACAATGTGTTCTATCATGAGAATAATTTCAGTAGACAGGTTGAAAATTCAGTGTTTATGTGTGGTTAAATATTCATTTGGGGAGAATTGAATAAATTGCGTTGACATGCAAATGATTTTCATGTTGACAATGGAAATAGCAGTGCTTCAGAGGGCATTATCCAAGATTCTTACCCTTTCATCTTAGTCCCCTCGTCAACAAGGGTTTCTTGTTATTATAAACGTTTCCAGTAAATCTAAAATTGAACTTCCATTCATCCAAAACGAAACACGAATCCGAGGCGAACGAGTTGATGCAAGAGTATTTACTTCCCTATTTTTGTATTTTTTATTTGAAACAAAGAAATGTTATTCTTCATCATCGGTCTCCCGGTCTCAGCTCGAGCTGGTATTACTTCTATGAACCAGTGAAAAAACATTTCAGTTCCTCCCACTAGTTCAGAAATTTCCGCACGATGTGAAAGGTTTGGAAAGCTACAGCCTGCTGTGCATATCCCGCGGTCCTCTGGGATATCTCGATCTTTTGAAGGTTTTTCTTAAATGATTTGGACATGACTCCCTCAGCCGAAATCACCAACGGTATAATAGTGACTTTCGATAATTGCCACATATTCTTCAATGTGTACTGCCACATCCATTATCACCCCATACTTCTGCTCCTTCTCAATGAATACAAGGTCCGGTCTATTGTAGTCCACTGATCTATCTGTTGTTATGGGTCTGTCCCAATAGAGAACCGCTGTGTCCGTTTCCAACACTGCTGCAGGTTGATACTTATAGTATGGCGGACAAGTATCCAAAAAACCATGTCTAAGAGCTAACTGCTGGTGCCACTTGGTTGTGTCGGCCCAGATATGCGTTGTCGGCAAGAACTCGACAACCTGCTATTATATGTTCGATAGACTCGCCAACTGCGCCGCACTTCCTGCATTTGTCCTCCACGTTCAGCTTCAAACAGTGCTTCTCATAGTTGCCACAACCACGACAAAAAGGCTAATTTATCGATTTTCCCCTCAAGGTGTTTGGGAAATCTGCCGTGCAGAGCTTGTTCCCGCCATATACTTATATCTTCGCTTCTCGTGGTGATATCGAATGTCAGTTCTCCGTGTTGTAGGTTCTGAGGTGTGTATCCCTTATCCTCTGTTGTCACCAGTTTCATCAGGCTATCTTCAGACTCGAGCAGTCGCTGCCTCAAGTTTTTTCTCCTGGGTTCTGCAGAGTTTATAGATGTTCAACAGACCTCGCCCGCCATCTCTTCTGCGTAGATAAAGCCTTTTCACCGATGCATTGGTGTGCAGATATCGGAACTTTGTCATTAGGCGACGGATGAGTCGGTCCAACTCATTCAGATCAGCATCTGACCACTTCAAGGCTCCGAAAGTGTAGGTCAGAGCAGGCGTAGCCCAAGAGTTCAAGGCATCGATCTGGTTTTCAGCAGACAGCTTGGTGTTGAGTACTTTGGTTACCCTGTTTTTATATTTCGCAGTGAACTCAGCTTTCAAACGAGTGTGGTCAATCCGTTGATTTTGAGGAATGCCCAGATACTTGTAGGTCTCTTCGGGCAACATACTGTGGATGTCCTGAAATTGTTCCTGAGTGATGTCCATTTAACCCTTCCTGATGTTGACTATGGCGCATTTATCGAGACCGAAAGTCATGTCAATGTCTTTGCTGAAGGAGCGCACTATATCTATCAGCGAGTGAAGTTGTTTTTGGTTCTCGCCGAATAGTTTCAGGTCATCTATGTACAATAAATGGGACAGTTTTCGCGGATTCCTCATTGCTGGTCTATACCCTATGGTAGTGTTTTTCAAAAGTGTAGACAGAGGATTTAGTGCCATACAAAACCACATCGGCGACAGAGCATCTCCCTGAAATATCCCCCTCGATATTTTTACGGTTCCAGCATTGATGTTATTTATCAGAATATTCGTTCTCCATGTAGTCATAAGATGTTGGAGCACCGCTTTTATTTTCGGGCAGATCTTATAAATCTCCAGTACTTTCACAAGCCAATCGTGAGGCACCGTATCGAAGGCCTTCTGATAGTCGATATAACAAAGACTCCTCCTTCTCGCTTGGGCTTGCTTTAGCACTACAGCGTCCATAGTGAGTTGATGTTTACATCCTACAGACCCTCGAGAGCAGCCTTTATGTTCTTCCTCCAGAATATTATTGGCTTCACAGTGACGATATATCGCATGATTTACAAGCGACGTGAACAGCTTATACACCACTGACAAACACGTTATTGGTCTATAGTTTTCTGGATTGTTGCGGTCTCCTTTTTTGTGGAGCATGTAGGTATTGCCTTGAGTGAGGAAAGCCGGTATCTTGAAGGGGTCTTCCAGCGCTTCCGAAAATCAGCTAGCCAGACTTGGGAAACATGCTGGAAACTGTTTAACCCAGAAGTTTTGAAGTCGATCGGGTCCTTCCAGTTACTAGTGTTTTTGATAATATATCAGAATTGGACTAGTGGAGATCTAGTTTCCGAAGCACATCACCAGGTGGCACCACCACAGGAAGACAATGTATTACCGGTTTCTGGCTTATTGGCCGTCATCAGATACATGTAGCCTTATCCTGAGATGAGAACCAACTGAAACGGCAGAACTTATATTACTCCCTAGCAAGAACTATTGAGTACAGTTTTGTACAGAAGTTCCACCTAGGGGGCAAATGTCTACGCTTCATCCCGGAGGTTACCTCAAAAATGAAGGATGAAGCGTAGACATTTGCCCCCTAGGTGGAACTACTGTACAAAACTGTACTCAATAGTTCTTGCTAGGTAGGTGGGTCTATCGATTTGAAAATGTTTGTGTTGCCGTTAAAATCTGACAAATCGTTTAAGAGATGTTGGTTGTCTTTATTTTTGCAAATCTTGTATTGTTCAAGTAATATTTATCTCTTATAGTATTCCCTTTGTGTAATATCTCTAAATTATCTAAGGTGGGTTTGTTGTCGAGTTCTGCTAAGCTGCGTATACATGTGCGAGCCGAACCTATCGCGAACCGCTCGCGAACCAATAGCGACAATTATTTGGACGGCATGTCGAACTTCTATAGAACCGCTCGCAAACCGTTCGCGCCGATCCATCGATAGTCGTTTATTTAAGCTGCGAATATACTCCATTCACTTTTATTAAGTAGCCCGGGTAGCCATGGAATTCTGACACATTTCACCGTGTATATTTTGAAAATGTTAGGTTATGGTCATTCTTCTGTCAGTTGAACAAGCAACGTTGCCGTTTCTACATTTATGTCGTAGTAATTACGTATTTATCAAAATGTTTATTTACTTTGGGAAAATAATGAATTCGAGAAAATATTATGTGAATTCAATAATTATTCCAAAGACCTGGCGAATTTTGAAGACACTTTTTTCGCCTAAATACTGGAAATATTTCACGTATATAAACATGGTTGGGAGATTCAGTTAATCAGTTATGCTATTTTCTTGTACGGAAATCAAGAACCGAGAGTTGAAATTTTACTGAAAAATAATGGACAAAATAGTCCGTTACTTTGTGATAGTTCATTCGAAAAAAGAATAAAAGTATTCGCATAACCCTACAGAAAAACTTATAAACGAACAGTGGAATTCCCCACTTTCCGAAAAATAAGCCTACAGAAGAAATTGAAATACCTTTTTGCACCCCTTTAAATGCTCCAGTATGAAAATGTAGTGGTACTACGAAACCTGTGTCACTGTTAAACTAACTCCATTAGCAAAGTTCGTGGGAATCTATGTGAATGATAGGTAAACCGTAAGCAAGAAGAACATATTTCTAAACTGTGATGCACCTTAGCTTCAGTCTGTTATCTTTGGGTGTAATGACCAGAATCTGGATAAATTCTGCATGAAAACCATCTATCATACAGTATTCGAGTCAAAAGTAAGATATGGAATTATGTTTTATAGTTTTATGGACATACTTCGAAGTCAATTCAAATATTCAATCTCCAGGTGGGTGTTAAACGTCTTGAATTTAATTATCATATCAACTGGCATATGATTGGATACAAAACTTGAGAAAACGGTAACACAATAAAGAAATTGGTTTTGATACATAATAAAAAAAACTTCAACAATTTTCCATCACAAAACATAATAATTTCTAACATCGTTACATGTATATATTTCTTTTTGAGAAAGAGCATTAGATTCTTTAATGTATCAAACAATATGGCATGTTCAAAGCAATTGCAGTATTAGGAAAAAGATTTGAACAGGACGCCATACATTTTTACCTATGAAACATGAGCACAAAGATAAAAACATCTGAATAAGTATAGTGATTTCGTAATTTTTTCAAAGAATATGCTGACATATTCATAACGGACATAATCTTCTTCAGGAACATTTCATCTTTTTTTTTTTATTGACACTGACAAAATATCTTGAAATCTGCAACAGAAAAGGAGATAGAAAATCATCAGGACATAGTATATAACCCACATTCTTGATAACGAAGGTCTTCCGACCATATCTGGTCCTCCAAGCAATTATTTTTGAGATCCTCAGGTTTACGAAGAAGCTTTATGTCCCTTATAAAGAGAAAGCCTTTCCCAAAGTTTCCCAATTGGTTATTTTTCTATCTAGGTGGTATGCAGCAACTTCCATATCCATAATATAATTCATTTTGTTTGATTCAGTTGAACCTCCTTGATCGTAGAAAATCTTCGATATAGTAATAGTTTTATAAGGAGGGTATTCGACATTTTTGCAATACTAGAAAACTCAAATGTTAGGTCTTTCACACTGCATAGGGTTCTGTTGAAAAAGGCAGCTCTTTCGCAAAAGTGTAGTGTATCAATCGAAAAGTGTTTTCAAATTATAATTCCAAATTTGTCGTTGCAGATCTTTCTTCAAAATAAAGTCTTCACCCAGTGTCTTTTTGGGTGCCCCAATAGTAGGAAATTCTTTGTCGTCTCCTTCACTTAAAATCCTCCTAATTGTGTTTATGTGCAGCTAAAAAATGAATATCTATTCATATAAAATGTAAAACCTTGGTTTTCACTCACTTATACGTCGAAAATGTTGGATAGCTGGTCATGAACTGTCGATACCAAATTATCAGGGTTACTTTTAGAATGCGCAGATTTCAATTCTAAATAGCATTTCCTGATACGTTACCTCTGCTTTTTCGAAACTACCTTCGGCATTCTTAGTTTCCAGGCTTGATAATTAATAATTAATATTTAATAATGATGAATAAACATCGACAACCTCTCTGAAATTTATTAATTGACGTAATGTCATTCACAAGTGCCAACCTGCGATTTTTTCTGGTGAAAAAACTTGATAAACCTAAAACTTGGCCTCCCGGGATACTTTATAAAAGTGAATGGAGTATACATGTGCTAGCCGAACCTATCGCGAACCGCTCGCGAACCAATAGCGACAATAATTTGGACGGCATGTCGAACGTATATAGAGCCGCTCCCAAACCGTTCGCGCCGATCCATCGATAGTCGGTTTCTTCACGAGCACAACGCGAGCCAAGTGTGAATTTGGAGTTTTTACGAATATCATTATTTTTATCATGGAGTGGTCAGAGGTAGAAACTATTCAGCTTATTGATATTTACAAAAGTTAACCTTCATTGTGGTATCCTAAACACGAGAACAATTTTAAAAAGCATTTAAAAGAGGATGCATGGAGGGAAATCGCCGCTGCTATGGCGGAGAAGTCTATCGATGACTTTTCTTCCAAATAGGCCATCAACACAGTCGCACTACTCATTACCAGCATCGCATAATCTTCGGAAGACATAGTTAGGAGTTACTAGTAGACAAGTACGAACGATACTGCCGGTATTTCGGTTGTTGGTTCGCCGTCGGTATTGGTTCGCGAGCGGATCGCAAGTGTGTACGTGAAATTAACGAACATGACACGAACACTTTGCGAGCGGTTCGCGATAGGTTCGGCTCGCACATGTATGCGGCTTTGGGTGGTTACTCAGCGCTGAGTTGGTGCGGTTTTTTTGATGTTCATTAAATCGTTTTTTCATGTTGCTTGTTGTCATGCCGATATAAAAGCAGGGGCAGTTCATACATGTTATTTGATATATACCACTGTATTGGTCTTTATCTGTTTTTGATTTATTATTGACTAAAATATTCTCAAGAGTTTTGTGCCGTCTGTTCACAATGCTGTAGTCGTATTTATTAAGAGTTGAAAGAATTTTCTGATTAAATATGTTGTGAAATGGAATAAATAAATGGATATAAAATGTTTTTGAACTGAGTAATGAGGGTTTATTTTATTGATTATTCTTTTTCTCTCTATAGAGGTTAGAATATCATCATGAAACAATCCACTGGATGGAGATCCCATCGAAAGCCCCATCTTTCATGCAATATACTGTATTGTCAAATTTAAAAAAGTTCTGTTCCGTAATTAATTTGCAGAGATTCATCAAGTTATCTATGTCCTCGTTTTGTATGTCATAAGTGTTGTTGGAGTTGCATTGTTCAACAATAAGTTCTTTCAGTATGGAAAGGGATTCCGCAAAATTAATATTGGTGTAAAAATTAACAATGTCAAAAGAAATTGAAATATACTTTTGATGAGGGTTTAGATTAATTGATTCAATGTCCTTAATCAGTTCTAATGAGTTTTTAATCGAAAAAGTTGATCTGTATTCAAACTTCCTAACAAATAAATTATTTATGAATCTTGAAATTTTGTGACTAGGAGAGTTGATGGCAGATGCTATGGGTCTAATACTTTTGTCAGGTTTGTGCAGGGTTTTTTATAAGTTTTTCTCTATTTCAGTATCGTAATGTGTTCATTACAGTGCTAAAAACAGTGCTGTAATGAATTCATTACAGCATCGTTTTCAGTAACATTTTTCGTTTTGTGGTTGTCAGCAATGTCTTCCGATCCTTTTAAATTTCAGCAGACGTCAATTTGGAAATGTCAATTCTCGTATTTCCTAACATTCACACCAACTGCCAAGATACAATATGAAAGTCACTAGGACCTATAATTTGAATTTTTTCATTGAATTTCACAAAATTTGAATGAAATAGAGAAAATATCGTCTAATACTCGTGCAGAATGCAATTCCAATACTCATGCGTTCGAAAACTCGCTCCTTCGTCGCTCGTTTTCGAATTTCGCATTCGTATTGGAATAGGAGACCATTCTGCAACTAGTTTTAGAATATACTATTATTTAGTTTCACCTGTCCCGGTGTCTGTCTGTCTGTAATCAAATCTTGCAAGTTAAATATGACACACTTCTAATCGTCCGATTGATTTGAAATTTTGCAGGTGTACCTAATTCTGGTGACAATGCATCATGAAATATTTTTCATAGAAAAAAAAACAAAATGGCGGATGAGTTTTGTAATTATGATCCGATTCCATTCAAAATTAGTATCTGGGGGTATTTGGGTTCGAAAATGATGATACTTTTGTCAAAATTGGGAAATTCAAGATGACCGTCACAATTTGGCAGAAGAGTTTTTTAATTATTAATAATAATAATATAACTTTATTGTTCTTATCACCCAAAAAATATACAAGTACACATAATATGAGCAAAATAAAATACAATTCAGAGTGAACAACAAAAGGCCTACAGTTCTCAGAATTCCCTACTGGATTCTGTTCAGGCCGCAAATTGGTTTTCATTTTCGATGACATGAAAAACTTAAAAGCTTACAACCACAACAAAATGAAATATCAATATCAAACACAAACAAGTTGTAGTTGAAAACGAAGACAAAGACAGCAAACCAGAACCAAACCGACAAATCCTGCGAAAAAAAACTTATTTTTACCAACTAGGCGGGGTGACATTGGTCACGAAGCATCGCACATTTAAAATCATTTCTGAAAGAAGAGAGGGCCCGATCCAAGTCTAGTGCATCCAATGAATTGCAATTAACATTATTATAAGAAAATGAATTGAATATTTCTCTTTTATGTTTAGGAATAGTCAATCTGGCTCTCCTTCTCAGGTTCAACGTGTGAACATCGGTGCGATATCTTATCCTATGATGTAGGTAGGGAGGTGTTTTGAATTTCAGTATTTTGAAATAGAAGCAACACATGTACAGTATTGCCCTATTCGCCATGTTGAGCCAACCCGATTTAATCAAATAAGGGGATATGTGTTCTCTCCTTTTCACGCCATGAAGAATATATACAGAGTGATTCACGGTGGATGGCACATTAGACGTTTCTGGAGAACCAGACTTCAGATCGGTTCGAAAATTTAATGTAATGCATTATCAGACCTGTTCTACCCAACTAAAATATTTTTGTCAATGCGATGTTGCCACTTCTATTAGAAAGTAGTAGCAGCTTTTCTTTTTCAAATGAAACACCCGGTATATTATATTATTTTTGGAATCTCCAACAACTTCTCGACAACTTTTATCGACATTTCCCTATACCTATCTGTTGCCGTTTTCGAAATATAAATTAATTTAAATTTTTTTCACCGAAAATCAGGACCTCTAAAAATGCTGATAACTTCGGGTTGAGAAGCACTATGGCATTGAAATTTGGTTTGGAGTTAGGCGATACATAAATGCTTCCAACACTCCAGCCTGATTTACGTTACTTCAATACAGGATGATAAAAAAATACAGTCTTTTCGGTTGCTTGAAAAAGTGACTGAAAGTTGTTGATTTCAAATGGAATGCCCTGTATATTATTGGAAATTCGGAAAACTGATGAAATTCGCTTTTATTCTATGTATATCATGCCTATACCTAACTAGTCAAATTTCGGACTTATGAGCATTTATCATTTATTTGTCAAAATGTCCCTTCAGAATGGTATTTCCATTCGGTATTTGGTAGGCAGGCCATGATTCCTATTTGAAATTCTCCTAATAATAAAGGCACCAAGAAGCTTGAATTTCGACATTTTCTTCATTTCAGAAGTTGCAAATACCCTCGAAACGATGGAAAAAAACTATTCAAATGAAATGCTCATGAATTTGTTCATTATTATTAACTGGAGAGACTTTTTGGAGATCGGTGGATAAGGCGCTTGGGACCATGGAATTGGCCAGCAAGAATACCCGATCTTAGTCCGTTAGATTTTTATCTGTGTGGAATGTTGAAAGAAAAAGTTTACAAAACCCGTGCATTCGAGAGTTGGAAAGGATTGCCCAAGCATTTGAAGATTTGGATTTCAAAGAAATACGATCTGCCACTACGAAAGCAGTCAACACCCGCATTTTGAAGTGCTTGGAAGTGAACGGCCAGCGATTCGAACATACTTTGAAGTATTCGACATGATTGTTCTACTTTTTAATAATTATTCATATAAATAGTATGACTCTCAAGTTTCTTGGTGCCTTTATTATGAGGAGAATGTCACAAGGTACTATCAAGTAGTAATCATGGCCTGCCTACCAAATACTGAATGGAAATACCATACTGCAGGGACATTTTAACAAATAAATGCTCATGAGTCCGAAATTTGACTGGTTAGGTGTAGGCATGATATACATAGAATGAAAGCGAATTTCATCAGTTTTCCAAATTTCCAATAATAAACAGGGCATTCCATTTGAAATAAACAACTTTCAGTCAGTTCTTCAAGCAACCAAAAAGACTGTATATTTTTATCACCCTGTATTGAAGTAACGTAAATCAGGCTAAAGTGTTGGAAGCATTCATGTATCACCTAACTCCAAACCAAATTTGAATGCCATAGTGCTCCTCAACCCGAAGTTATCAGCATTTTTAGAGGTCATGTTTTCTGGTGAAAAAAATTGAAATTGATTTATTTAATATTTCGAAAACGGCAACAGATAGGTATAGAGAAATGCCGATAAAAGTTGTTGAGAAGTTGTTGGAGATTCCAAAAATAATATAATATACCGGGTGTTCCATTTGAAAAAGCAAAATTGCTACCACTTTCTTATAGAAGTGGCAACACCGCATTGACGAAAATATTTGAGTTGGGTAGAACAGGTCCGATAATGCATTCCATTAAATTTTCAGACCGATCCGAAGTCTGGTTCTCCAGAAACGTCTATTGTGCCATCCACCGTGAATCACCCTGTATATGGCGGTTTTCTGGGTCGGAAATTACGATTCTTCAAAATTGAGGAATTCAAGATGGCGGCTTCAAAATGGCGGATGAGTGTTGTTATAAAAACTTGTCTTCGAAAAGGTTTTTCGATAATTAGGCTGAAAGAAAGAAAGAAAGTTTATTAATCCATAAAGACATTTAACAATGTATTGGATGAGTCATAAAAAAAATATTTAAAAATTATCAATGGTAAACTTGAAGATTGACAAATGTGGGTGACTCATTATGAAAGAAGAGAAAAAGGTCCTTAGATCCCACAATCTTTATATTTTGACGACTAGTTTCGAGACTTAAAATTAGTCTCATTCTCAAGTCTTTTAAAGCTACAAAAAATTATTCCAAATTAGGTGTAGAGGTCATAAATTATAAAATCAATTACACTTACATACAAGCTACTTATTAAGAAAACACAAATAAATATATAATATCATAAAGAAAGGTCTTCATCACGAAATAAATGACCAAGATGGAGTCAATACCTATTCGAATTACAAAAAAAACACCTTCACAACAAAATTATGATTTTTAAAAAGACAAATTAGTTTTGAACCTTGTGAGAAAGTGACACGTTTGAGTTGTGCTCCGTGATTTATCGATTTGCTTAGGTGGATAAACTGTAAGATAATTCCATTTTTTGCCAGTGTGATTGACGGATGTTTCGCGGTTTCTATCGCGCAAGATTTCTGACCGATCCATCTTATGTAATTGAAAATTTTGCTTCTCATTCGAGATCCGTTTTTGATTTTGATACATCCTTCACTCGGTATTTAGTTGATTCACGCCTGGCGCTCGGCATATGTTCATTTAAATTTCTGGTAATTTCGTCTGCATTCTAAGAGGAACCACACACGGTGTGATTTATCTCTGTTCCGCTGAACTTTTCCTTACCTGTGTTTTTGATCCTCTGTTTTCTCACCCTGTTCTTATCCTAGGCCCCCCTTGTAAGTTAATATAAGTCTCACCGATCGGCCTCGGCTGAATGAAGCGTGTGTCCTTTGTTCTTCCATCCTTAATCCGCGGTTTCTTTTTCGTTAATATCCGGAAAGTTCGATCTTACCAACCATATACTATGTCCAACCAGCAAAGTAATAATCTTCGTCCGACTCGGAGTAATTCGGATGGTTCATCGAATCAGTTGGAAATGGTTTTGTCCAGGTTGTCTGTTCTGGACGGGATCGCTGGGGATATTGCCGAAATTAAGCAGGCACAGAAAGATCTTTCAGACAAGCTTAGCAGCTGTTTGAAAAGTGTGGAGGCTCATGACAAAATTTCAAAATGGCATGAATCGTCATTGCAGGAGTGCAGTGGAGAGCTGAGTGTGCTCAAGGCTTCCCATTCAATCTTGAGGGAAGACGTCTCTGGCATGAGGAGTCAGTTGGGATCGGTTGATGTTGTTGCGTTGGAGGAAACTAGCACTTTATTGAGATGCGAGGTTTTGACCTTGAAGGATACCGTCAAACCTTCCGCCTCGACAGCGGCAGCTGGGTCCGGTTGCTATGAGTCTTCATTATACGTCGATTCAGTTGAGTTATTGGAGCGTGTAAAGCGAGCAAATAACCTCATTTTTCGAAATGTTCCTGAGTCTGCGGATATTGCAGCGGATGAGGCGTCAATACTTGACATTATTTCAAGGGTCAGAGATGGTTCAGCCGGCGATGTCGTCGCGACCAGGAGACTTGGGAAGTTGCGACAGGGGGCACACAGACCGATTAAGGTAGAGTTTTCAAACTCGGCCGTACCTGCTTATATTCTGCGTCATAAACGGATTATCGCCAGCTTTGATAACTACAGGAAGATTTCTGTTGATGATGATAAGACGCCGCTTCAGGTTAAACAGCTGCAGGATCTTCGGAAGGAACTTGACAGAAGACGTTCTTCTGGAGAGGCCGACTTGACTATCAAGTACAACAAAGGAATACCTTCAATAATAAAAATACCGTCCTCAAAAAACTAAAATCTAACTTGATTACGTGGCCACTTATTTATACGAATCTTGCTTCCCTAAACTCCAAATTCGATGATTTGACTCTTCTTGTTTGTGCCCATGAACCTACGTTTGTTTTCATTGCTGAGACATGGCTTCACCCCGGAATATCTGATCAGCAATTTGCGTTACCGGATTATACAATTTTTCGCTGCGACAGTGTAACAATGCCTGGTCATGCTGGTGTTTGCGTTTATGTGCGTTGCGATGTGGTTAGTTCTTTCACTATTCCTCACCACTCAATTAATACGCCTGGTATCGACAACCTGTTTTTTGAGGTGAAATCAGATGTCTCGGAGCTGTCTTTGGGCTGTATATATCGATCCAGAAGTTGTGCTCACGACCAAGTTTTATTTAGTCATCTGGAACACCTGTCGAATTCAAGAAAAAACTTGTTGATAGTTGGCGATTTTAACTTCGGGGATATTCGTGTCTGGCCTATGAGTCAGCTTCCATCAGATGGTTCCCCTTCTTTTCCTTTTGCTGAGATGTGCAGAGATCCTGTTTGACTCAGGTCGTGGATCAGCCCACTCGTTTCAGGATTAATCAGCAGCCAACGACACCGGATCTCCTCCTCGTCAATGACGGAGACCTCATCTCGGATGTTGAGTATATTCCTCCTCTAGGAAGGTCTGATCATGTGGTGTTGAACACAAGCATTCAGGTACTGTCGTCAAAACGCCCAAGAAATGTGGGGAAGCTGATAAAATCGGTCGACTATGAGCGGATGAGTGCCTCTCTTTCTACTGTCAACTGGAGATCGGTGCTTGATGAACCTGATGTTGAAGAGGTGTGGAATCGATTTGCTGACATTTTGACGCAGATTCTTCAAGCTAACACCAGAACGAGGATAGTTAAACAGAGTCCTACCAAACCATGGATCACTGGCAGTTTGTTTGACGACATTCGCACGAAGAAGAGTCTCTGGCAAAGATTTCGTAGGAGTCGTTCGACACACGATCTCTCAGCTGCGATTAAACTATCTAGAAGAACTTACGAGCAGAACCTGATCAGACCCGAAAATAGAGCGAAGTTCTTCAAATATATGCGATCTAAGTTCAACTGCAAATATTTAGAATATTATTAACGATCCTCTGATGTTAATTGATGGTACTTTCTTTGGGAGTGAAGGATCAATAAAACGAGACCTTATTTCGCTTTTAAGCCGACGTTTCGCTTTATTTAAAAGCTTCTTCAGGGCACTGGACAAATACAATAAATGAAACACTGAGCCACAATAAATAACAAGAATACAAAAACATTTTTTTGTTTCCACAGATTTGAGAATGATGAAATGGATCATCGAGTTCAAAGATACATATTCTACTTTTTACATATAAATAAATTCATTTAAAATCAATAAATAATTAACATTTTAAAATTTGATTAATAAACAACCAACAAAACAAACAAAAAACGATGTAAGCAACAGACTCACAATTTCTTCTCTAGACTCGAAAATTCTTACAGGAATCCTGACAGTGAAACTGTAGATGGAAAAGAAAACACACACATACCAAAGCTGCAAAGTTTCTCTTGGCGAAATATATAAAAGTTTCCAGGACGCCACATAGGTAAAGAGTCAAATGTCAACATGAATCGGCTTTCAATCACACACTAATTGTATCCATCAATCGAACGCTATCTATGGTGAAGTGGAAGTCGGACGTTTCAGTTTTCCAATCAGATTATAATACACAGTTTTGAGATTTTCTATGTCTGTTCTTTTATTGATCGAATCAGAATTTTTCTTTATTTCAATCATCTCACTTAATAATCGTTTCCTATATACTCCATTCACAATTATAAAATCACAACTCTGGCCATGGTTTCGTTTTCAGGAATTGGCGCACCTGATGAAAAATCTGTGCTCGTACATAGAATATGGTTAATGACAATACGACGATGCCAGTTTTTCTGTTTACATCAAAGTAAAAGTATCAAAGATTTTCCCCATTTTGTTAGTTCGTATCGATCGGTGATTTTGGGGAGAAAAATCGATAGGAAATCGACTATTTTTCCGTTCTTCGGCGTCCAGAAGAAGTTTCGTGCAAGTGTCATTTTTTCCTTTCACGAGTTTTGGCGTGAGTACGAACGGCAAATTTGAATTGGACCAAAAATCGATTTATAAGCATAAATAAAGCGAAAGTAAGTACTAATCGACCTTTTTACACTTGATAACGAAGTTTTTTTAGGTATCTGGCCGTTTTGAAAGATTTCAAACGAAATTCCGGTCCCCCAGAAGTTTGGTTAGTTTCGGTATCGATTTTGGTGCTCAAAATTTATTTGGAATGTGTAAATGGACAAGAAAGGCTTCCTTATACGATCTTCTAACGGAAGCGACCGGAAAATATGGTTCAGGTAGAATTGAAATGTGTCACTGGAGCATTCATTCCTTTGCCGAAAGTAAAAAAAGGCTATATTGAACCAGAATACATCGGTTTTTTTCCATATTCCAGGAGTTTGTGTCTTATTTTAGAACAGGTGAATGATAAATGTGAAGCATATGTTTGACCTATTCCATTTTGTTTGTACAAACCTACTTGGTAGTAATGTATGAATATTTTTTAATCCAATAAATTACTATACAATCAGAATATTTTACTCCTTGTTCATAAGATCAAATAAATGAAATGTCGTCAATCTTGAACTTTCAGTTCAAGAGGATAATAAACATTGAATCTTCACAAGCATGCATATGAAAATTATGTGAAAGCAATGCAATTTTTTTCCATTGCGAAAAATACTTAATATATTTCAACAGTGATCTCTTGCACTTTTCATGCAAATAACTAGAAAAGGAATCCTTTCTATCGATTCATATAAACGTTAATTATTTTCGTCCATCACATCTTTTCCAATTCATTCACATTCTGAGAAATACGCTAAGAATGTAGAAAGGGCAACCTAGTGTTGACTTGGAACATAAAAATATTTTGAAAAACGTCATAACTTCGATACAGAGTGGAATGTGTCAAATTTCCAATGCCAGAGCTGTGATTTTATAATTGTGAATGGAGTATATACAGGGTGAGTCTTTGACTTGTACATATATTTTAACTGTGGATTCCTCTCATCAAACGAAACACTTTTTTCCTATACCATTTTTCAAAATTCGGTTCCGTTTAAAAGATACAGGGTGTCAAAAATCCATGAAATTAACACTATTCTTTCCATATATTTGAAACCGATAATCCGAATGAACTGAATTTTGGTTGATTGTTTACTCTATTCATGGTGCATATTCCTCAATTGAAACTTATTCCATATTCCTTCTAGTATAAGAGTTACAGCCTACTGGTCTCATGAATTCATGCAAAAATACTATAAAATCACTCGAAAAAGATAAACGGTTCATATTTTCGAAAGAATCAACCATTTTAGAAAATAACAGTATTCCTATATTTTTTCAATAAAACGCGTCGTTTTCGAGTTATTCCTAATTGTATACGAACAAATTCGAGTAAAAAATCATGAATTTCATAAAAAAACTGAATGCAACCCTGAATTAAATATCATCGAATATTATGTATTCTCTGATCTTAACAAATAAACAACGTTGTCAATGTTTATCAACTTCGTCAAGACTAAAATCTACATGATGGAAAAACGTTCGATGTAATAATTGAATTCTGAGAAGCATGAAATGAAATTACACAGTCTATAAGCACAGTTTCTATTGAAAATTTATTGTTACCGGTCTTTCAGGAAAATATCTATCTCAACAATATTATCCTCTTGGAGATTTCAATCGACACTACACGGTCTGCTCATCACAATCATCACCTGTTTGCTTTATTATCTGCAAGTAAATTTAGATAGATAATTAAGGTTATCCCGTTTAAGCGTCTTTCATTATCATAGACTGGCCTGCGGTTCGAGACACAGAAACAGAACAACCACAACACAACGGCCTGTCCCGCCTGTCTGCCTTGCGTGCCGGCTATATCGTAGCGCTATATCGGCAAGAATCAGAACTCGTTTGGCACGCCTAGACGCCTTTAGCCGTTAGCGATTGTGATAGTTCATCCGCTAACGATAGGGGACGTACTGCTTCCTTGAGTTCGCATTGTTTGAAGAGAATATCGGCAATTTGGCATCGTCTTCTCTAGAGTTCTGTGCTTAGACAGGTTCTGTGCACGGCCTTCTAAAGACTTTAGTCTTTAGATGGCCGTGTTCTGTGGAATATCATATCACAGAAGATGAGTTAGGTTAGGTCATTGACCTCGAATCATCTGACTTAGGTTGATGGAGTTAGAATAGTTTGGTGAGAAACCAATTTTCATGAGATCGTTCCAAAATATCGAGGAAAATATTAACCAATTATTAGTGTTTATAAACTAATCTTCAGGAAAATCGAAGCAGGATCTTATTTTGGTGGGAGAAATATGGCTTTTCAATTGCAGAAATAATCGGACAGTGTTTTTGTTAGGAAATATCGTTTTTGTTACATTCTTATTCGAATAAGGTTAGTGCTTGAGTATTTTCTAATTGTATCACCCAGAACATCTAATCACCTCAATTTCAATCGAAAAATATGAACTTTGAAGTGTTTCCAGAGAATGTATCCAGGCACGGACTCAGCACAATTTTTTTTTTCAAATGGCTATATCTTTTTAACAGAGCCGAATTCGGAAAAATGGAAAATGAAAAAAAGGTTTCCTTTGGCCTCAAGAATCTATAGTTAAAATATATGTACAAGTCAAAGACTCACCCTGTATATGTTGTTCGTCTAATATTTCGTAATTTTCAAAATTGAAATTATGACCCAACCTGACGCAATGTTCTACTAGAGCAGTTGGATTTCTTTTTATTAATTTATTTTTTTGATCGTTTTCGTGTTCCTTTAAGCGTGTTTTGATAAACCTTCCTGTTTGAACAATGTAGCAACCTTCGCAATTAAACTAAGGAATTTTATATATCACCTCACTTCGTTGTTCCAAAGATATTTTTGATTTTAGTTTTGAAAAAAATTTTTTGTAGTTGTTATTTTCCGGTTTGAGAATTATTTTGATGTCTTTCATGTTTTTTTGTAATGTTGATCTCAACCTTTCTGATAATCCTTCAATGACGGGAATCTTGAAATATTTCGCTGGATCTCTTGAAACAATTGGTGGAGGTGCATTTGTGAAGGTGTTCTGCATGATCTTCTTTGAAAGCGACTGAGGATAATAATTTTTTCGAAGAACCTCTGTAATATATTTATAATTTTTCTCATGATATTCTGGACTGGATAGGCTACTTGCTCTCAATTTTAAATTATGAATGATGTTGACTTTTTGGTGGAGTGAATGACTAGAGTGAAAGTTGAGAAACCTTTCTGAAAAAGATGGTTTGTGATACCAGTCGGTGAGCAATGTTCCATTAGGTTTTCTAACTATTAAGGTATCGAGAAAAGATATACTGTTGTTAGTTTCCCCCTCCAGAGTAAAAGTTACAGAAAGAATGTATCGCATTGTTAACATTTGGACTACCCTTTTTTAAAAGGTATGTAGATGATATTATAACAGCAGTCCCAGAAGACAAAACAGAATTCATATTAGAAATTTTCAATGGGTTTAGCCAGAGACTACAATTTACTCTGGAGGGGGAAACTAACAACAGTATATCTTTTCTCGATACCTTAATAGTTAGAAAACCTAATGGAACATTGCTCACCGACTGGTATCACAAACCATCTTTTTCAGAAAGGTTTCTCAACTTTCACTCTAGTCATTCACTCCACCAAAAAGTCAACATCATTCATAATTTAAAATTGAGAGCAAGTAGCCTATCCAGTCCAGAATATCATGAGAAAAATTATAAATATATTACAGAGGTTCTTCGAAAAAATCATTATCCTCAGTCGCTTTTAAAGAAGATCATGCAGAACATCTTCACAAATGCACCTCCACCAATTATTTCAAGAGATCCAGCGAAATATTTCAAGATTCCCTTCATTGGAGGATTATCAGAAACGTTGAGATCAACATTACAAAAAAACATGACAGACATCAAAATAGTTCTCAAACCGGAAAATAACAACTACAAAAATTTTTTTTCAAAACTAAAATAAAAAATATCTTTGGAACAACGAAGTGAGGTGATATATAAAATTCCTTGTTTTAATTGCGAAGGTTGCTACATTGGTCAAACAGGAAGGTTTATCAAAACACGCTTAAAGGAACACGAAAACGATCAAAAAAATAAATTAATAAAAAGCAATCCAACTGCTCTAGTAGAACATTGCGTCAGGTTGGGTCATAATTTCAATTTTGAAAATTACGAAATATTAGACGAACAACATATATATAGGAAACGATTATTAAGTGAGATGATTGAAATAAAGAAAAATTCTAATTCGATCAATAAAAGAACAGACATAGAAAATCTCAATACTGTGTATTATAATCTGATTGGAAAACTGAAACGTCCGACTTCCACTTCACCATAGATAGCGTTCGATTGATGGATACAATTAGTGTGTGATTGAAAGCCGATTCATGTTGACATTTGACTCTTTACCTATGTGGCGTCCTGGAAACTTTTATATATTTCGCCAAGAGAAACTTTGCAGCTTTGGTATGTGTGTGTTTTCTTTTCCATCTACAGTTTCACTGTCAGGATTCCTGTAAGAATTTTCGAGTCTAGAGAAGAAATTGTCAGTCTGTTGTGTTGGGTAGAGTTTCAGTTAAAGAACTGAAGTGCGGTTCAATTTTATATAATGAGATTTTTAACAAGTTTATGAATAGAAAAATAAGAGAGCTAATGGACTGTATATGTTTATAAATAGTTATTGAAACCCAACACAAATGAAAGGATAAATGTACCCAAAATAACAGTTGAAATATTGTCTTACCTATTTCAGCAAAACGGTCAACCAGATCTTGTCGGTTACTCCTATTTCCATGAACAGAGTGATCGAGCTCGACAAACGAACAAGGAATGGAGCTGACGTAAAAATCCGTTGCTAAAATGTTAAATTAGGAACACCTATCCTTGTGGCAGAATAAAAACCACGCCACTGGTAACAGTCTTTTACGAATCCAATTCGCACAAACGAATGTTCTTGAATGAATGTAATTCGAATAACTCGAAATCACTAAAATTGTGAATCACAAGAAAAACTGAACTTTTCTAGATTCACGAAAGGAAACAGAAGAAATTTTAAATTATCGGTAGCAGAATGTATTCACGATTACGGAAATCAATGAACTGAATTGAAAAATGAAATGAATCAAAAAACATACGCAACATGTGCGCGTTCCACAATCTGACGCATCTACACATATGGGATCTCCCTGGAATCGGAGAAATTGAATTAATTTCGAAAGGAATAAAAATGAAAAATGCAGAAAGTTTATTCAAACCGTTCACTTGACGTGAACAAAACAGGCCGCCGTAAAATTGTATGAATTTTACAGAATATTGGAAGCAGTGGAATCAAATCTAATAAACTAATAACTAATAATCTAATAAACTAAAGAAAATTTGAAGTGATTGCAGAATCAAATATCAATCGAGACCAATCGTGTGAGGACTCTTGTATATCGACCGGTTGCGGTCTTTATAGACGCATCTCGAATCGTAAAAATCGAATAGGACGAAATTGCTACCATTAAGATTATCGGACCAAACTTCTTGAGGTATGTCTCGTCTAGCGATAGAACGATCTAAGGTCGATAAAAAGGCCTCCACGGTGAGGGACGAGACTAGTTCCACATGAACTGCATTGATAACGAAACAAATGAAGAGAGCAAAATATGCTTTCATCATTGTTGGTTTGCGGGAATTATTTGACCGATATGAAAGGGGGCCAGCAAAGTCCACACCCACCTTACTAAAAGAACGTGAAATATTGACTCTGGGGGCAGGTAGAGGAGCCATGAAGGGTTGATAGATTGTACCTCGAAACCTTGTACATGTTATGCATTTTCGAATGCACTCTCGAACCAGATTTCGTACAGACAAAATCCGATAATTTTGCCGAATTAAAGACATAGTCGTGTTAGGACCGGAATGAAGCGAGATAAAGTGAAAATGGAGACATATTAAACGTGACAACGCACACTTTTTCGGAAGCAAAACTGGATGCTTAGCATTCTGTGGTAGAGAAGAGAATTGTAGTCTACTTCCCACCCTAATTAATCCCGCAGAAACGATAGAAGGATTCAAAGATCGGAACGATTTCTCGATTGATTTTTTTTTGAATAAATTCGGGCGCAATTGATCAAAGTGATGATGCTGTGTGATCAACACTATGGATTGGAGGGCTTCCTCCAGTTCATCCCGAGAAATTGTGCCGGACAATCGTGACACTGAATTGTTTTTGTGGTGACAATTGAAAACGAACCTCCTTAAATAGGCGAAGACTCGTATTATCCTATTTAAATTTGAAAAATTTTCGATAACCATTAAAATCGGATTTACTGGAGGCTCGTTTGCGGTTGCAACATTGATATTAGATTTCGATTCAATTAAGGGAGCTGAATTCAGATCACAACCGGTGGAAATTGGTGGACAATGGGAAACTGGAGTAACCAAGAAATCAGGACCATGAAGCCAAAAATTGTGAATTCTTGGGGTGAGAAATTGTTGAGGCGTGAGACCTCGAGATGGCAAATCAGCTGGATTTGACTCGGTGGACACATGATGCCATGAAACGTCAGAAACTAAATCGTTTATCGCGACTACACGATTGGCAACAAACGTTTTGAGGCGATGAGGGGGTGTTGTCAACCATGACAGCACAATTTGAGAATCTGAAAACAGACGAACTTCAGATATTCTAAGGGGAAATTTATTGTCCAGAATCATTCTGACCAATTTAGCCAACAAAACCGCAGCAGATAGTTCCAATCGAGGAACCGAAAGTGTTTTTAATGGAGCTACCTTTGATTTAGCGGCCCACAAGTGCGATGAAATGCGATCTTCAACTGTAACGGAAAGATAAACAGAGGCTGCGTATGCCTTCTCAGATGCGTCACAGAAACCCGCTAATATGATATGACAATCAGGTGAAGAAACGACAGAGCGAGGAATCTTGAGCATTGAAAGTGCTCGAATATCCCCGACGATTTTCGACCATTCGTCCGAGTAAGAATCACTTAAGGGTTCATCCCAACTTAATTTTTCCGACCACAATTTCTGCATTAATAGTTTCATTAAAACTACAATGGGAGCCAAAAACCCAACCGGATCAAAAATACGGGCTATATACGAAAGAATGGATCGTTTACTTGGCTTTTCAGTGAATTCCTTCACATTGAAACCGAATGAATCTATTTTAGGAATCCAAGTTAAACCCAAAATCTTAATTCCCGTTGAATCGTCGTCGAAATTTAATTGTGATTCAATGTGGTCTGACGGCAAATCATCCAAGATATCAGGACAATTACTAGACCACTTCTTTAATGAAAAACCGCCCCTGTTAAGCAATTCACGAAGTTCATTACGCAATTTCACCGCCTGTTGAACATCGAATGCACCGGTAATAATGTCATCGACATATATATCATTGAGGATAACTTACGATGCCTCAGGGTGATTTTTACCCTCATCAAAAACGAGCTGATTTAAAACTCGAATAGCTAAAAATGCCGAAGGTTTCAAACCATAAGTGACCGTATTCAATTCAAATTCGGTAACAGGTTCATCAGGAGATGAACGCCAATAGATATGTTGATATCTGCGATCGGCCGGACACACTAGAATCTGCCTGTACATCTTCTCGATATCGGCACAAATTGCTATAGGGTACATTCTAAACGAAAGCAAAATTATGCGAATGTCCTTTTGAAGTTTAGGACCACCTAACAGTCTATCATTCAATGATGAACCGGACATATCTATATCGGAAGCGTTAAAAACAACTCGAAGCTTTGTTGTCGAACTTGACTCTTTACGAACGACGTGATGTGGTATCACGTATTTATTAGAGGTGTTAGCAGGTGACATGTGATTTAATTTTAGATACTCGAACATGAAATTTTTATAAGTATCATAAGATTCAACATCTCTCATTAATCGCTTCTCTAGGGACAAATACGATTCGAATGACCTATTTGAATTATAAGAGAGATCCGGAGACGTATTCTCTAATTTGAAAGGTAGGGAAACTATGTATCGGCCATTTCCATCACGAGAATGAGTGGATAGGAAATGTTTTTCGACATAATCATCTATAGGATCCTTAACAAAGGTATCTGGAACCTCTTCCAATGACCAAAATTTCTGTAGCTGATCATTGAGGGCAGATTGGGCGAAAAGAACCGATTTGAAAGAAGAATAGGATTCCTTTATAGGACCTATGATAGTCCAACCGAAAAATGTGTTAACGGCTGTGGGATGAATAGGAGACGAAATTCGACCATCGCGATCGAAAACCAGCGAATACGTATCAGCGCCCAAGAGTACATCTATTGGTTGAGAAATGTGAAAAGTGTCATCAGCCAAATTTAAATGTTGAAAATGCCTGAATATCTCCGGTGATAAGGGAGCAGAAGGAATATTATTTGTTATTTCCGGCAATACAATGGCATCCACCTGTAAGAACTGTGATCCCAACCTAGGATACATACGGCATTCTACTAAACCTAACGGCCTTGCATTTGATTGACCAATGCCAGAAATAGATATATTGACAGGATCAATTTTCAAACCTAATCTTTCGACTAGGGGTTGACTTATGGCTGAAATCTGGGATCCAGGGTCTAAAACTGCTCTTACAGATATCATTGAACCGTCAGCGGATTCTATTCTCGCTTGAACAGTGCCAAGAAGTACTTGATTTACTGAGGCCGATTTCCTATTGATGTGATAGGAATTAATAACATCATTTGAAGAAATGGAATGAGAAGTTGAAGGCTGATTTTCAACATGATTTGTTTTACTTGGAGTACGAGATGGTACATTTGATTGATAGGCAGATTCGTTATTAGAAGAAGATTCGTTATCGGGATGGAGACTGGTGTGATGACGATTTGATTTACACAATCGACACGAATTTTTGGAAGCGCAATCTTTGAAATTGTGTAGACCAAGGCAGTTGAAACAGCGCTTGGAATTTTTCAAAAATTCGAATTTGTCTTGTCTCGACAAATTCATATAGGAAGCACAGGCGAATAATGGATGCGAATCAGAGCACTTCGGACAACGAAACTTTCTTGAATTCGGGAAGCTACGTGAGTCATTGGAGCTTTGAAAGGTGGATGCAGAATTTGCGAGTAAAACATTTGTTGTTTTATTTTTATTTGAATGTGATGAACTCAATGGGGTTGATTTGGATGCAGATCTGGAAGAACTTTGTTCGTAAAATTCCTGAGCCGTTAGCTGTTGCGTTACGAATGCAATCAAGGTGCTATATGCGGGAATCTCGGATGATTTTAATTGACCTTCAAACGCTTTTCTCGTGTAAGGGTCAACATTACGCAATGTTATGGAAAACAGAAGGAAATCTGATAAGTCCTTTATATTCAGAGCTTTTATTGCATTGACAGAATTTTGGTGACAGTTTAAAAATTCTTTAAGATGCGAGACCGAATTATTATTTGAAGCTTTGAAATTAAGAATTTCGTTCAAATACATCGTAGCCAACATACGAGGATTCTGAAAGCGCGATTTTAAAGCTTGATAGGCCAACTCATAATTTTCAATTGACAATTGTAACCCCGATATGACCGCAAGAGCATCATTTCTTAAATAGGATTTCAACAGTTGAAACTTTTGTATGGTTGTCAAACTGTTGTTTTCATGGACCGAAGAATTGAATAGCTGGAAAAACTCAGGCCACTCAGCGCTTTCGCCAGAAAAGGGGCGAATATTAATTTTTGGCAGCAAAATGGATTCATTTGAACTCGAAGCTTGCGAACTCGACGCAGGCGTCGACAAAGTTTCCTGTCGTTTCAAAGACAGAAAAAGTCCGGTAATGCGAGCAATCACTTCAGCGAACGCCAACTCTGACTTGGCCGTCTCTATACGATTTTCTGATAATAATTCGCAATTCAACTCCATTATTTCCTCCTGTATACTTTCAAACTTCGATTCATAACTAGAAATCTTTTCTCGGTATGCTTGTAATTCGAAAAGTTTCGTACCATCATAATCTTTTACTCTGTGCCAGATTCCGGTGATGGTAGAAAATATGTTGGCCCGTTTGTCAACCAACTTATCCAATGTTTTATTGCCTGTATCTGTCTTCGGTGGCATTGTTATAAAGAAATTTAATAAGAAACAGATACAAACAGCAAAAAATGAATTGAAAAGGAATGAAATTGAATATCTCGATGGAAACAGATGTATGCGACCTGTCAGCTGTGGAACGATGTTGCCAGATTGCGACGATCGTCGTATATCTGAATATAAAATGGCCGCTTCAAAGCTAAGATTTTTGAATTTTTGACTGAAACTTTCAAATTTTAAGGAAATTAGCTTGAGATTGAGCTTAATATCCGGCCCGAAGGACCAAAACGTGTTGGGTAGAGTTTCAGTTAAAGAACTGAAGTGCGGTTCAATTTTATATAATGAGATTTTTAACAAGTTTATGAATAGAAAAATAAGAGAGCTAATGGACTGTATATGTTTATAAATAGTTATTGAAACCCAACACAAATGAAAGGATAAATGTACCCAAAATAACAGTTGAAATATTGTCTTACCTATTTCAGCAAAACGGTCAACCAGATCTTGTCGGTTACTCCTATTTCCATGAACAGAGTGATCGAGCTCGACAAACGAACAAGGAATGGAGCTGACGTAAAAATCCGTTGCTAAAATGTTAAATTAGGAACACTTATCCTTGTGGCAGAATAAAAACCACGCCACTGGTAACAGTCTTTTACGAATCCAATTCGATCAAACGAATGTTCTTGAATGAATGTAATTCGAATAACTCGAAATCACTTAAATTGTGAATCACAAGAAAAACTGAACTTTTCTAGATTCACGAAAGGAAACAGAAGAAATTTTAAATTATCGGTAGCAGAATGTATTCACGATTACGGAAATCAATGAACTGAATTGAAAAATGAAATGAATCAAAAAACATACGCAACATGTGCGCGTTCCACAAACTGACGCATCTACACATATGGGATCTCCCTGGAATCGGAGAAATTGAATTAATTTCGAAAGGAATAAAAATGAAAAATGCAGAAAGTTTATTCAAACCGTTCACTTGGCGTGAACAGTTGCTTACATCGTTTTTTGTTTGTTTTGTTGGTTGTTTATTAATCAAATTTTAAAATGTTCATTATTTATTGATTTTAAATGAATTTTAGAGAGAGAGAGAGAAATCAACTTTATTGATCTTGTAATCAAATGGCTATCGACCGCAGTCTTCCAGCCAAATGAATTTTATTTATATGTAAAAAGTAGAATATGTATCTTTGAACTCGATGATCCATTTCATCATTCTCAAATCTGTGGAAACAAAAAAATGTTTTTGTATTCTTGTTATTTATTGTGGCTCAGTGTTTCATTTATTGTATTTTTCCAGTGCCCTGAAGAAGCTTTTAAATAAAGCGAAACGTCGGCTTAAAAGCGAAATAAGGTCTCGTTTTATTGATCCTTCACTCCCAAAGAAAGTACCATCAATTAACATCAGAGGATCGTTAAAATAATATTCTAAATATATGATTTCGGGTTAATCACCGGACAAACAGGACAAGGTATCATTAATCATGAATTTTTATCAAGAAATATCAAACACATATGGAAATGAAACATCAACAAGGATGAGGACTTGGGCTACATGTACAAGAAAGTTAGCAGATTTACGTAATCACAAAGAGTTCCTTCTAAGATGCAGAAGACATAAAATACAACCTAAACATATTCTACAGACATCAAGATGTCTTAGTTACCTTCTAATTGCTAATACACCTTTTTCTTCAAAATGTCAAAACATTCTCAATAAATTTCAAAAATCAATCCTCAATTTGGAAATCAGTCACACGCACTGGAAGGTTGCAAGAATTAATGAAAGTTTAACTCAGACAAGGGAGTGGTTATCTGGAAGGATAGATCAGGATGTGTTTGAGGAATTTTCGAATCGACAGGATATTTTTTATGTGTCTAGGTCGATGAGGATTAAAAGTACCCAAATGAAGAAATTCAATAACCTGCTCCGCACATCTGAACATTTAACGTCCTTACCGGAAGTACAAAATGGCTGGCTCATTAATTTGAGCACAACAGAAATACCACCGGAAGCTTCGTATGTTCTTAGTCTTGGTGAGAAATTCAATCTTCCCTATCATAATGTCGGACACATTCCACTCCAACAACTAATTATAGATATTGAATATGCGATAGATTCGACAACATCCGAAAGAAAGAATGAGACTCGTAGTTCATGTGTAAATATCATCACAAATTTCCTAAACTCACGTACACAATCGAGACACCATCCAGAGAGAACACTTGAGGCCTACTCAAGGAAAACATTAGACTTCATGAGAGAGAAAGGAAGCAAGATAATCGTAACAACAGCAGATAAAGGCAACGTCACTGTCATTCTAGACATTGACCAATATAATCGGAAAGTCACAGAGATATTGAATGATACTACAACCTATTCCCTCATTAACAAGGATCCCACAACAACTGTCCAAAATAAGCTGAATAAGAAAGTAGACAACCTAATAAAATCATACCCAGAACAGAAAAAAGATCTCCAAATGATTAAATCAAAGAACGGTGTTTCACCAAGAATATATTTCACTCCGAAAATACACAAAGAAGGATGTCCTTTAAGGCCCATAGTATCTTTCATTCGGTCAACACTGTATAATTTGACCAAGTATATATCCAGGGTTCTCAATCGCCTATTTGAAAGAGATCAACACCATGTAAAAGATTCGTTTGAGTTTGCCGAATTCATAAGAGAACAAACAATACCTAATGGTTATGTTCTTGTATCGCTGGATGTGATTTCACTATATACCAATATTCCAACAGATTTGGTAACAAACATCATTACGGAAGAGTGGGAAAAAATTAAGGAAACAACCTATTTAGGTCTAGAAGAATTTCTCGATCTGTTTGAGTTCTCCCTGAACAACAATTTTTTTCAGCACTCTAGTTCATATTACAGACAGGTTCATGGGTTTGGAATGGGCAACTGTATGTCACCTGTTTGTGCCGATTTGGTAATGTCAAAGTTACAGAAAGAATGTATCGCATTGTTAACATTTGGACTACCCTTTTTTAAAAGGTATGTAGATGATATTATAACAGCAGTCCCAGAAGACAAAACAGAATTCATATTAGAAATTTTTAATGGGTTTAGCCAGAGACTACAATTTACTCTGGAGGGGGAAACTAACAACAGTATATCTTTTCTCGATACCTTAATAGTTAGAAAACCTAATGGAACATTGCTCACCGACTAGTATCACAAACCATCTTTTTCAGAAAGGTTTCTCAACTTTCACTCTAGTCATTCACTCCACCAAAAAGTCAACATCAGTCCAGAATATCATGAGAAAAATTATAAATATATTACAGAGGTTCTTCGAAAAAATCATTATCCTCAGTCGCTTTTAAAGAAGATCATGCAGAACACCTTCACAAATGCACCTCCACCAATTGTTTCAAGAGATCCAGCGAAATATTTCAAGATTCCCTTCATTGGAGGATTATCAGAAAGGTTGAGATCAACATTACAAAAAAACATGACAGACATCAAAATAATTCTCAAACCGGAAAATAACAACTACAAAAAATTTTTTTCAAAACTAAAATCAAAAATATCTTTGGAACAACGAAGTGAGGTGATATATAAAATTCCTTGTTTTAATTGCGAAGGTTGCTACATTGGTCAAACAGGAAGGTTTATCAAAACACGCTTAAAGGAACACGAAAACGATCAAAAAAATAAATTGATAAAAAGAAATCCAACTGCTCTAGTAGAACATTGCGTCAGGTTGGGTCATAATTTCAATTTTGAAAATTACGAAATATTAGACGAACAACATATATATAGGAAACGATTATTAAGTGAGATGATTGAAATAAAGAAAAATTCTAATTCGATCAATAAAAGAACAGACATAGAAAATCTCAATACTGTGTATTATAATCTGATTGGAAAACTGAAACGTCCGACTTCCACTTCACCATAGATAGCGTTCGATTGATGGATACAATTAGTGTGTGATTGAAAGCCGATTCATGTTGACATTTGACTCTTCACCTATGTGGCGTCCTGGAAACTTTTATATATTTCGCCAAGAGAAACTTTGCAGCTTTGGTATGTGTGTGTTTTCTTTTCCATCTACAGTTTCACTGTCAGGATTCCTGTAAGAATTTTCGAGTCTAGAGAAGAAATTGTCAGTCTGTTGCTTACATCGTTTTTTGTTTGTTTTGTTGGTTGTTTATTAATCAAATTTTAAAATGTTAATTATTTATTGATTTTAAATGAATTTTATTTATATGTAAAAAGTAGAATATGTATCTTTGAACTCGATGATCCATTTCATCATTCTCAAATCTGTGGAAACAAAAAAATGTTTTTGTATTCTTGTTATTTATTGTGGCTCAGTGTTTCATTTATTGTATTTTTCCAGTGCCCTGAAGAAGCTTTTAAATAAAGCGAAACGTCGGCTTAAAAGCGAAATAAGGTCTCGTTTTATTGATCCTTCACTCCCAAAGAAAGTACCATCAATTCAACTGCAAAGTCTCGATCCCTATAGTCGTCGATGCACATGGTACCATGGCAAGTGGTGAGTCTGGGTCGGCTGGGATTCTTGCTGACTCTTTTTCCTCCTCCTTCTTGGCGGAGCCAGATGATCCAATGCCAGTGGTCAACTGTCCGAGGAGCATCGAATCATTGGAGAGTATCACGGTGGCCGACTCCATGGTGGAGGAACATCTTCTCGGATTGAACGTTGCTTCTGCCCCTGGTCCTGATGGATTTTCGCCAGCTCTACTCAGAGTGTGTTCAGCCTCTATTGGTGGACCACTGTGTGCGATTATGAAACGTGTGCTGTCTACGGGTTCTGTACCTTCAGCATGGCGTCAATCGACAGTCACACCCATTTTTAAGGAGGGTGATAAACGGGAGGCTGGAAACTACAGACCCATAAGTCTCACCTCTGTCGTAGTCAAGATTCTTGAGAGAATAGTTCCCAAACAGGTGCTTCAGTACGCATTGAAGGAATCTATCATCCCTCCACAACATCATGGATTCGTTCCGGGAAGATCAATAATCACCAATCTGCTGACATGCCTGAATGACTGGACTAGGTCGTTGGATGAAGGAGTTCCGTTGGATGTGGTTTATTTGGACTTTGCCAGGGCATTTGACCGAGTGCCAAGGAGGAGACTACTTCATAAGCTGAAACATCTTGATGATCTACTTGGATTCATCGATTCGTTCCTGTCAGATCGTTCTTTTTCCGTTAGAGTCGGGAACAACACATCCCCCTTGAGGCCTGTGCTGAGCGGTGTACCACATGGATCAGTTATTGCCCCCCTCCTGTTCATTTTGTATGTGTCCGATCTACCAGCTGTATTGTGCTCTCCATCCGCATCTAACGCAGATGACATAAAGATATACAACAGGTCGGACTGTCATCGGTCCCTTCTGGGTGATCTGGACTTGCTGGTGAGGTGGTGCTCTAACTGGTTACTTCCCCTCAATATATCCAAGTGTCGTGTTTTATATCTGGGCAACAATAATCCGAGACGATCATAGTTCATTGAAGGTGTTGCCTTGGATGGTTGTTTGAGCCAAGTCGATCTGGGCGTCGTTGTGAACAGCGAACTAACTTGGAGTCCTCACATACTACATACATGTAATAAAGCTAAACAGCGGCTTTATATGATCCAGCAGTGTTTCAGGGGTAGCCATCCAGACACCGTTGCTGCTCTTTACAAAATATACGTCCGCCCAATTCTGGAGTTTGCTGGTCCTGTCTGGCATCCATGGCTCCAACGGGATGCTCAGATGCTCGAGTCTCTGCAGCGGACTGTCACACGTTTCCCATATGGAGTGCTAAGACCTGACTACCGAGATCGCCTAAACATCATGCGCCTTGACACATACGCTGATCGGAAGCTTCGTGGGGATATGATTGTGGCGTTTCGAGTATTGAAGGGATTGTTCGGCTTAGATCTGTCTCATCTCTTCCAGTTGAACACCAATCATCTCAGAGGGCATGACTTGATGTCATGAGAGATTCCATACAAGAACCCGTCAGCATTTTCTGGGCAATCGAGTGTTCGCTTGTTGGAACCGGCTAACACCCCATGTGGTTGGAGCTTCATCGGTCAATGCCTTCAAGAATAGATTTGACATCTGGAGGACTTGTGTGCAGTGATGGTTTCTTTTGTTCCAGTACCTATTGCATTTTGTAATTTTTTTTCTTCATTCACGGTTGTTATTCTCGAATTGACTTCACTATTAGTTTTTTTCTTATTAGGGTTCTTATTGTTTTTTTCTCAAGAGTTTTATGGTTACATTTGTACTCAACTCTGTATTTTGTATAATAATAATAAATAACGCGACATCTAGATTATGGAACGAACAGGTGTTGATCAAATATGCAGAACAAGGACAGTAAACTGTGATCAAAGTTGAAGAAAATACACTTCTACACAAGATGTCGTTCAAAGTAATGAAATATAGACAGGCGTGAAGTCACAACCAACTTGTTTATTCAAAATATTATCATTATTTTTATTTATTTTATATTTTTGTTTTTACGACCTTTCAGGATTTCCAAATTATCTAACAGGGGGCCCTTATTTGCCAAGTGTAATAAGTATTGTGAAATTTGTATGCATGTCGCATGTATGACCGGTGTCTATAAAATGTGAAAAGCCAGTTGAATTTGGATTGAGACAACTTTAATGTCCCTATATCCGAGTTTTAAAGTTACTGAAAATTCTCTCGATATAAAACGCGTCACAGGAATTACAAGAAAGTCTATAGACTCCACTATGATCCACAGATGCAATTGTATCTTTGTTATTCATAAGTTTTCTCTCCGAACTGTCATTAGACTTGAATGATATCCTTACGAAAGGTTTGAGGATGTTCGCCAATTTGTAAGAGAATTTATTAATGAAGGTTAACGATCTGTAAGGTCTTTCATTCTGCAAAGCGGCATTATCAGTTCTATTGTTCGAGTATACAGAATTTTCATTTAATGAGTTTCGTTTTTTACTGATCAATTTATCTATTATTTTAGGATTGTAACCATTCATTTCTGCTATTTGCTTAAGAATAGTGATCTCTTTATTATAACTTTCATCACTCAATGGTATCTTGAGTAACCTATCAACATAGCTATGAAAAGCTGCAAGTTTGTGTTGCATGGGATGGTTGGAGAAATTATTCATGATTAAGCCTATTTAAGTGGATTTTCTGTGGATATCGAACGAAATTCTGTAATCGACTTTCGTTAACTCGAGATCTAAAAAATTGAGACGGTTATTATTTTGAACTTCTTTTGGAAGAGATTTATATGTCCTATTTCGAATGTAAGAATGTCGTCAATTATTCCTAAATATTGTACATTATGTACTTTGTATTTGAAATGAATATCCCTTTGTTTTTATGCATAGCGTATCAAATTCAGGTTTTCCAGTTCTCAGACTAGTAAATGACATAAATTTAGTTTTATACATATTAACTGTTAACTTTTTTCTTTCAAAAAATTCCACTATCTCAGCCAATTTTTCTTCAGTTTTTAGTTTTAACTGATTCCATGTCGGCGCGGTAAAGAAGACTACTGTGTCATCAGCGAAACTTATGATTTCATTTTCTTGATTCAAGGCGAATAATTCATTCACATGAAGCATAAAAAGGATAGGGCCCAAAATTGTCCCTTGAGGGACTCCACATGTAACTGATTCTTCTTTACTTAAAACATTCAAAGTGTAGTTGAGAGGAACTAGGAATCGGGAATGAATTAACAGACCTCAGCTAATGCCGACGTTTCGCAAATATATTTTTGCTTCTTCAGGGCTAAAATAGAGACAACATCATTCAAAAAATACAAAAATAAAAATTTTGAAGATTTACACATTGAATTAAACATTAACAAAATCAAATATACCATCAAATTTACATTAGAATGGTAAAACAACTTTCAGACGTCACGACCAGCCGAAACTTACCAAAGCCAAACTATGTTCTCCCCAAGGTGCAACCATGAATAACCAACCAGAAAAACATCGAGAAATTCGGAAGAACTCGTTCATAACATACATTTCAAAATACAACATCAACCGTTCAATCAGCGAAAGACAACTGCACACTGAAATTCTCGAGCACCAGTACACGCCCACCCAAATTAATATTTATACATGTGTAGCATACAAACAAATCCAATGAAAGAAATCACAATTAACCCGCGCCGTCCCTTACTCTTTTAAAACCATGTAAAATATTAATTTGTGTGGGCGTGTACTGGTGCTCGAGCTTTTCAGTGTGCAGTTGTCTTTCGCTGATTGAACGGTTGATGTTGTATTTTGAAATGTATGTTATGAACGAGTTCTTCCGAATTTCTCGATGTTTTTCTGGTTGGTTGTTCATGGTTGCACCTTGGGGAGAACATAGTTTGGCTTTGGTAAGTTTCGGCTGGTCGTGACGTCTGAAAGTTGTTTTACCATTCTAATGTAGAATTTGATGGTATATTTGATTTTGTTAATGTTTAATTCAATGTGTAAATCTTCAAAATTTTTATTTTTGTGTTTTTCAAATGATGTTGTCCATATTTTAGCCCTGAAGAAGCAAAAATATATTTGCGAAACGTCGGCATTAGCTGGGGTCTGTTAATTCATTCCCGATTCCTAGTTCCTGTCAACTAAACTTTGAATATATTAATCAAGGAAGTTATCTATCTATTTATTTACTTAAAACTTTCCTTATTTTGACTCTCTGTGTTCGTCCCTTCAGATAGCTCTTGATTAAATTAAATGCTACCCCTCTCCACCCCATATTTTCTAATGTCTGCAACAGTATTTCGTGATTGACAGTATCAAATGCCTTCTTCAAGTTAACGTATATGCATACTGCTGGTACCTTATTATCCATGGCCTCAGTGATTAATTCTACTAGAGCATTTATTGCATCCTGTGCTGATCTATTTTTTTGGAACCCATATTGATTCTTAGCCAATATTTTGAATTTTTCTATAAAGGAAATTGTTCGTTTGTACAGAATTTTTTCGAATATTTTCGCAATTGATGATATCAAGGATATAGGTCTATAATTCTTTAGTTCTGGAGAAAGATAACGGCATGCAGACAATTGAATATTTTTGAAATTCCGGAAAAAGTCACACACCGTGCAGGAATCGAACCTGCGTCTCCCTACTTTCCGGGCGGGGGCTCTGACCGCTAAGCTAACGGTATGTATGATACTTTTCCCGGAATTCAATATCCTGAGGTTCACCTCATATGAGTTGGTGAGAGGGGGGATCCTAGGTGGGGAGCAATGATTCACCATCATTGCTCCCCACCTAGGATCCCCCCTCTCACCAACATATGGGGTGAACCTCAGGATATTGAATTCCGGGAAAAGTATCATACATACCGTTAGCTTAGCGGTCAGAGCCCCCGCCCGGAAAGTAGGTTCGATTCCTGCACGGTGTGTGACTTTTTCCGGAATTTCAAAAATATTCAATTGTCTGCATGCCGTGATCTCTTTCCTTAATTATATTTACAGACGTTAAACCTATTCTCATTCTTTAGTTCTGTTCGTTCCGAAGATTTATATAATGGTACTATCACGGCGGTTTTCAGGATTTCCGGGAACATTCCTTTTTCGATACTCTTATTGATAAGGTATGTTAATGGTTTCTCGATGTGAGTGGATATGTATTTTAAGGTTTCTGCTTTGATATTGTCCAGTCCGGGTGCTTTATTATTTTTCAATTCTTTAATTACCTTTCCCACTTCTGATTCGTCCGTGTCAAAATAAACAATGGAGTTGTTCGCAGTATGTGATCTTCATGTGAAGGCAATTTCTCCGCTAGTCTCGTCGCAACGTTTGCGAAATATTTATTAAATTCCTCTGCTATCTCTCTGTCTCCCTCCAATATCTCTTTATTTTCATTCTTAATTTTTGCAATCTGATTTTCTTGCTTTTTATTATTAACTTTTTTCCAGAGGCCTCTTGAATAGTTTTGTTTTCTATTTATTTTCTATAATAACTTCTTTTTGCGTACTTCAGTAGTGCTTCCAACTTATTTTTGTGTGCTTTGAATTTTCTTAAAAATTCAGGGTTCTGGGGGTTAGATAGGTACGGCATTTTTATACAATTGGTCTTTAGTTTTGATAGCTTTAATAAGTCCGTTTGTGATCCAGGGTTTCCTCTTTCTGTCGCAGCGTTTTATTTTCACTACCTTCGAGCAACTCTCAATTATTACGTGTAATTTTTCCACAAATAGTTGCCACGACTGATCTACGTCACTGGTTTCATATACTTTTTACCATTTTTGAACTTCAAGTATTTTCATCATCTGGTTATAGTCCACGAAAGTTGAATAATGGTCGATCACAGTTGTATGCAGTATAGCAGGTAAGTACGTTTCCATGTCACCATCAGAGCTGACAAAGATGTGGTCAATGCATGATTTTGTATTGATTGTTACTCGAGTAAAATCGTTTATCATTGACGTATATCCGTATTCCCCCATAGTATTAAGGTATTCTTCTGTATCTGCCTGTTTTTTCAAAATGTCTGTGTTGATATCGCCAATAAAGAAGGATATATTACTTTTATTTTTCTTTTTGCAGGAGTCCAGTGGCATTGGGAGATTGCTATTGAATTCCTCCACAGATGTACTTGGAGATGATCTGTATGTTTTTATTATGTTGCGTTGTGCTAATGACTATAACTTTTATTTCACCTGCTTGTACTGTGTCGAAATTGTATCGTAAATTATTCCTCAAAAACACTACCACTCCATCATTCTGATTCAATTCCCCATTATTATATATCATGCCATACCCATCCATTTCATACTGATTAAGATTCCCTATTTTCCATGTTTCCGACATAACTATGCAATCCACATTAAAACTTAACTTAAAATTTTTATCTACACTTCTTATATTAGTATGTAATATTCTAAAATTACTGTGGTCTTGTTTATTGGTAAGTAAATTGAGTTCCTCCGTGATTTGAACATTTCTGGTATAGTGCCATAAATGCAATCTCATTTGCCATGTTTGCTTGAGTGCTTGATTGGTTTTGAGTTGAGCCTTGACCTCTATGACTTTGTTGGCCTCTATTATATCCTCTTCGTCCTCTAAAGTTTCCTCGATTTGTGTTCTGATGACAATCACCAATTTTTATGACTCTTTTTTCCACATCTATAACAAACATATGGACCTGCTGTGAATGACATTTCAGAATGGCCACCATTCGATCCAGTTCTCGTTTTAATTTTCAGCTCTTCATCAAGAAGTCTTGACTTGACGAAGTCCATCGATACTGTAGTTGAACACATTATTTCAATTGCCGTTATGACAGGTTCAAATTCTTCATTCAATGAGAGTAAAAGGTGACATACTTTATCTTCTTCCTCTAGTTTTTATCCTGCACTTTCTAGGTCCCTTATTGATGTGTCGAAAACTAAGAAATCCAGATGTTTACCTGTAAGGCATTGCACGATCACGCTTTCTGCTTTAGAGTCTTTTATTCTGAATTCACTTCTCGATTTGTCGTCTGTGTAGTATTCAACTAACCCTTTTCCAGGGTCTCCGAAATCTGCCTTTCTTCCAATATCATTTTCACTCGAAATTTCCAATTATTGAAATTGCTCGATGCTGATAGCTGCGGTAGGTGCATTACTGTAGATGACATAATTTGTTCTCTGGGCCCATAACCTGTAACGATTATATTGGGGAAAGGTTTGTTTCCTTTACTCAGGATTAATGATGAATCCAATATTGAACAGAAATATATTAGCAACTGAACTCAAACACATACATATTCGTATACTACTTTTTATATCTAGAATATATTCATAACAAAACATGCGCCAATCTGAAAATCCGCGATTTCTTCGATAGACGCATAAATGCAGTGGTGGTATAAAAATGTAATCAACAAATTTCAAATTAAAAAGGAGAGAAATTTGTAACGATTGTAGCGTTTCAGGGGGTGTTATACTCTATGGACTTTTCTATGACCTGTCGTAATATAAGTATGCTGTCCATCGTCGATCTATTCTGATGAAATCCTTGTTGTTTCTATCAATGGCCCAGCTTATCTACTAATTGGCTTGGCGCGCAAGGATTTTGTGGGGGACCTTTGCCGTTGAAAAGTAGTGTAATTCCCCTGTATTTGGAGGGATCCTTTTTCGTACGTATTTCATTAATCGGTATTTTAATACTTTTACGCCATTCTTCAGGGATCTGAGATGATCAAGTCGCGATTTGTTTCAGTTGGACATACTCACTGACGGATTTCCTCCTGTTCCTAAGCAAAATTCACATTCTCCTCTGTGCCTCTTATAAATCTCCTCCCATTACTTTGGTGAATTCTTCCGTATATTCATGCTTAATTTTCATTACCGTATCGGTTACTCGATTCCGTATGCATTTGTAGTCTTCATAGCATATTCGTTGTGTCCGAAATTTTATGAAAGCTTTCCGTTTTTCTCTTGTCAGCTCCTTTCCTCCGTCATTAAACCATGGCTTATTGTATTTTCTGTTGAGGTTGACTGATGGTGTGCCGGCAGCTTCTTTAGATGATTTATGTATGTACTTTTTGCTATGCTGTTTCTATGTCATGAACATCTCCGATTCTATTAGTTTGGATTTTCTGTCTAAGCCCTAGTTTTTAAAGATCTTGTACATAAGGGATCCCAAAGAATTCGGTATTGTATTTCGTAATTTTCGATGTTTTCATCTTTGCTCTTCATAGAAGTTGGGAGTTACGGTATTTACAGAGCACCAATCTACCCAGGCAATACAAAGATATCCCAGAGAAATCCCTGCGACTTCTTTTTAGGAAGTTGTGACGCCTTTTGTGACTTCTTTGGGAGGTCGCTGGGAGCTCTATATCTTGTCCAAATGTCTGCCACAAAAGAGTTCCCAGAGAGCTCTTGACGATATTCTACGTGGATATTCTCAACCAAGTCACACTGAGAGTTCGCATACACCTCCCGCAGCGGGGACTTTGAGAACTTCTTATTAACCTCCGCATTGCGAGATGTATAAGATATTCTCGAACAGTTCACATTGCGAAATGTATAAGAAGATTCTATACAGGTCGTATTGTGAGATGTATAATAAGTTTCTACACATGCCGCTTTGCACAGGTAAATACAAGTCGCATTGCGAAATGTGAATAAAACATCAAAAACTAAGTTAGATTAGTCCGATTTCTATGATGAGAATCTGTATGTCAGCTAAATTATTGAATTGAATTACACAACAAACAGTGTTGAAAGTTATTTATTATTTTCGGCTGCAACAGAAGGTAAACTAAAAAAGCGAATAACTCCTTCAATCTTTATTATCAACAAAAAAATTTTCAAAACATTATATTTCTTTCTTCCTCTGGGTACAATGTCCCAGCCAATCTTGAGAAAAGACTCCTATGTTGTCCTCCACGTATGTAGTGTTGCCACCCTCCGTACCTACAAGTTCGAAAAAAATCGGTAGATTTCGGTAGATTTTTGGAAAAAAATACCTTTTCACATATTTCTTGTGTTATTCAAGTTGAAATACCATTTATCCGAGAATTGGGCAAGAAGGTTATTCTACGAACGAAGCAAAATTGAAATTGTTTATTTACGAAATTAATGTTCGAAAAACTAATCTTTCGAACAAAAAATGAGTACTCTAACAAAATAAATTGGTATTCGAAAAATTAACACCTATTGAAAACAGCAAATATGCTGAAAGTAAACGCATGAACATCAAATTGCTTGAAAAAATATAGATTTGTAAACGTATAACTCAACTAATGTATCAAATTATGGTATGCTTAGGAAATCTTCAAAATAATATCGTAATGCCGGCCACTCACGAGGCTACAGAGACGGGCGTTTTATGGCCTTTTATGACACTTTAAGAGCCCTTGACCAATCACGGAGACTCTTTTCGCACGTGGCCTTAGAAACCATCATAAAACGCCCGTCTCGGAAGCCTCGTGAGTGGCCGGCATAAGAGTCATGATTTCCTAGAATATCAGAACATACATTTACTCCATGAAATTCCGGTAGATTTATGTGCTTTTTCGTTAGATCGGTAGATTGAGAAGAAAATCGGTATAAGTGGTAACACTTTTGTAAGGTCAGTGGTTCATACATTAATCAAAACGTGAATTAACATTGTGTCAAGTTCTTTTGGAGCACAAATTGAACAACAAGGAATTCAACAACAACATTTCAATGCCCATTCATATATCAGCTTGAAACAAAACGAGATATATGTAATTCCGAACAGTTCCGTGAAAGTGTCGAATCATCAGAATTCTCCTGGAAGTGTTTTGTTTTATTACTATTGGAATTGCAATAATGGTTTCCACAGGAACTTGTTAACCATGCCTATTAGGAATTATCAATTATTTATTAGCTTGAATTTTGGGAATATTCTACTCTACCAACCATTTTTGTAAAATCTGTTGTGAGGTTATTACACTCATTCATATTCTTGATAGAAATAATTATCCTGATCACCAATATACCAAGTAGTAAATCGTTCAATTTAAATTAATCAATTCCGTTATTGATGGTTGAATTACTCGGATAACATAAATGGCGGTAAAAATGGTTTCGGTATATGTCTTAATAGGTGAGAAAACTTCAGAATATGATGAAAATATCACTTACTTGGAGCACAAATATCCTCATCGAAATTTCCTACAATAACGAACCTCGCACAGCACAGTAACACCGATGAACACAACTAACTAATCTCTCGACAAAAACCCTCTCGATGTCTTCCGTCTTGGTAAACTTGGACTCGCTGTTTATAGTGTTTGTACAAGTTCGATTTGAAAGACCAATAGAGCCTGCGTGAACAGATTGACCTTGTCAATCGCATAATAATAATAATAATAATTTATTAATCCTTTAAGACACTACACGGTGTATAGGACAGGTCATAAGTAACAAAAAAATAAACTAAAAACAATCATCATTCTAAATATTTAGGGAATCAGACATATATTCCTCAACAGAATAGTAACATTTTGCCAGAAGCATGTTCTTGATTTCTTCCTTAAACTTAAACATTTCCAAAGACTTAACAGATTGTGATAAATGATTAAACAATTTTATACTCTGGTATGATGGAGAACACTCCAACTTGTGAGTTCTATGCTTTGGCACCAGAAGAATGTGTGAATTTCTGGTTTTATACTCGTGAAAAGTTGTTAGTGTTTTCCACACACTTACATTTTCCCTAGCATACAGAAGGCACTTGAAAATAAACAAGGAAGGCAATGACATGATTCTGTTAGCTATAAAAACAGGTTTACAGGATGATAGTGCGCTCTCCTCTCCAAGTTATCGCATGGAGTGGTCCCAAGGATATCGCATGGCGAGGTCTCCAAGATATCGCATGGGCACATCAGTGGGAAGTTTGCTTAGTAACATCACATAGAGATCTCTGGGATCTCGCGGTAGGAGCTCCTATGAAAGTCCCATTGTAACCTCTCAGAGATATCGCGTAGAAGCTTGTGTTGCCTGGGTATGATCATCCTTGCCCCTATCTGATGAGTTGAGTGTTCTCCATAATTCCAGAATTTCTTACGGTAGGATAGTCCTATTGGTTATTTCATATTCTTTTAAGCATTTATTCGTTTATATAATTGATCTGATTAATTGTGTGATTCAGTCTTTTATGTAATAAATAAAAATTCCTCTTCCTCTGTCGCTCTTCTTTCCCTACTCTCCCGCTATATACCTAGTTGTATCTCAAGTTTCAGAAATCGCACATAGATCCATTTGATGTCTGTCCAGTTCGATAGTTACTTCGTGATCGTTAGAGTTATGAAATGTTCATGAAATTATTAATATTCCAGCATCCGATACGCAGTTCCGATTTACTTGCGTCCGTATGATCCGTCCAGTTTCCGAGGCTTCTGTCTTTCTATGAGCAATGATAAGTCTTTACGACTGGCAGATTTCTAATCTAACCAGTCAACCCTTTTCTTTTATCCGGGCTTGGAACCGGCTTAGATATGGTCTGAGCTACTCAATTCAGAGTTAATCATTATTCATTGAGTATCAATATGTTGAATGACGAGAATCGAGCAATTTAAATCTGCTGGATGCTGGATGTTATTTCCTCATAATTTCTGAAAAAAAATCTTACCTGAACCATATTTTCTGGTCACTTTCGTTAGAACCTCGTTTAAGGAAGTCTTTTTGTTCCATTTAGACCTTCAAAAGACCTTTTGAGAGCAAGAAAAGAAAGTAAATTCAAACCTACCTACGTGGCACTGAACCTTCAAACTGTTGTTAGGTATTATTGAATATTATCATTGACACCGCGCTCGGACAGAAGAAGCAGGGGAAGACCTCCTACACGTTGGACGGACGATCTAAAGAGATATGCAGGCAACTGGATACAGAGAGCTCAAGACAGAAAGAAATAGGCAGAAATAGGGGAGGCTTATGTCCAGCAGTGGACGCAGAGAGCTGAGTGATGATCATTCAGTTTAAATCATAGAACTTATAGTACATATGGAATGCAGTTAACCGATCAAAAAGTGGTAAAACATCTCAAGTTGGAGGAATACCGAAATTTCCATGTTCGCATGGATACGGCCTGTCACACCGATCAGAAACACAGAAATGTGCGCCGAAATGCCAAGTGAATCGGATCTTGATGATTAAATTCATAGTATTTCTGTGTTTCTGTTCTGTATGACAAGTCGTATCCATGGGAAAATGGAAATTTCGGTATTCAGCTACTTACCGCCAGATGCGGGAGGTAAAAATTTTCGCTTCTCTGAAACACACTCATCCATCTATGAACCGGTGAAGGAACTACACTAAATTCAGCGTCAAATCGTTGAACCGGGTTATGTCTCTATGTATATTTGAACTCAATAGGCGCATTCGGTATTCCATTTCGGAGGTGGATCGGACACAGAACATTCAATAAATCCAAATTATTATATGTTCTGTGTCCGTTTTCTCTCCGGATTGGTAATAACGAACGCAGTATATAGGCGCATTCGGTGTTCCCTTCCGGAGACGGATCGGACACAGAACATCCAATAATTCGGATCTCTCTCTCTCTCTCTCTCTCTCTGGCTGAAAGAGAAGAGAGAGATCCGGATTTACTAGATGTTTTGTGTCCGTTTTCTCTCGCTCCACTTCCGGATTGGTAATAACGAACGCAGTAATTGATATTATCAAGTTACTAGAAAATAAGGATAATGACAGTTGTCAATTATTTTGATATAATAAATTCATATAATTCTACACTCAGAGAGTGTCGATCCTGAGGGACGGGGAAGTTTATCTGTCGGAACGTTCGTTTCTTGGCGAAAGGGGAATTGCGCAGGGTAGTATAATAGGCCCCCTGCTCTTCATTATTTTCCTCAATGATATCAAACATGGCTTGGAGGGAGTTCCCTGTGATCTAGTCAATTTCGCAGATGATACAAATATTCTGATAAGGGCACACGATTTGAAAGATGCAATGGAGTTGTTTGGAAGCTGCGTGTCTGGGATTTCGGAGTGGTTTTCGAGAAATGGTCTCATTTTGAATAAAGAAAAAACCAACGTAATTTTTTTCAAGACTTCACGATCGAAAATACCCACTCCGGAGGTGGTGCGGTTTAGCGATGCCGAGCTCTATACGGCTGAATGTACGAAGTTTTTGGGTCTAACTATGGATGAAAATCTAGCTTGGGTAGCACACTTGGAAACGATCGCTAGTAAATTAAATTCGGCATGTTATTCCCTGCGGGTGTTGAGACAGTATGTGGATTTCTCGACCCTGAAAGCCGTCTATTTTTCGGGGTTTGAGTCGGTGTTGTGGTACGGCATCATCTTTTGGGGTCAGAGTAATAATATTGAGATCATCTTCAAACTTCAAAAACGAGCGGTTCGAACGATGCTTGGTTTAACATATCGCACCAGTTGCAGAGGTCACTTTAGAAGTAGTAACATCCTTACTCTAACTGGGCTCTATATATATGAGTTGCTCACTTTTATGTTCAAAAATAAACACCTATACGACATCCATAGGAATCTTAGTAAAAGAACCCAAAATTATAACTTTCCAATTCACCGATTATCACAAGTCGAGAAGGGTTGTTTTTATGCTTCTTTGACCGTTTTCAATAAATTGCCACTGTCTCTAAAACGGATAGAATCACTGAAGTCGTTCAGGGGGGAGATGCGGAAGTATCTGGTCGGCATGGAACCATACTCGTTCTCTGAATTTTTAGATTTTTAGATCTTTGAATGATCAGTTATTTTTATGGTTTTTTTTTTTTTATAATGTATGTGTTTATAGATATGTATGTGTGTGTGTGTGAATATACCTTTATTATACTTGGATTAAAATTTTTTTGTATTTTATGTTGTTGATTGATTGATATGATTTGTTTTTTGAATTTCGATGCTCAAATTGTTGACGGATTTCACCTTTCTCTTTTCTGTTTTGTTTCCCTGTTGAATTGAATATGTAAGAATTGATGTAATGAATGAGATGAAAATAAATTATTATTATTATTATTCTTCATCGGTCTCCCGTTCTCAGCTTGAGCTGGTAATTCTTATATGAACCAGTGAAAAAACATTTCAGTTCCTCCCACTAGTTCAGAAATTTCCGCACGATGTGATAGGTTTGCAAATCCACAGCCTGCTGTGCACATCGCGATCTTCTGGGATAATTCGATCCCTTGAAGATTTCTCTTCTCCATCCAAGAAGTGGTTTGTCCTCGCAATCGTTCACGTAATGAAAAGCTCGCATTACTTCAATATTCATTTCGCGGCTACACTGGATACGTGCGTTGCGAGCTCCCCTGCGGGCAGTCCTCCTCACGGTGGTCGAGCCAGCAGGTGGAGTGGCATCTCGACCTTCTGCCATGATATCGGTTTCCACTTCTCGTTCATGGGTTTGCCACCATTTACCCTTGGTGGCCCAGGTAACTCGGGCCTTGGGGACGTCACCCCCCATGTGGCGTGGCAGAAACCAAACCACACCCGTGCGGGTATTATTATTATTCTTCATCATCGGTCTCCCGGTCTCAGCTCGAGCTGGTATTACTTCTATGAACCAGTGAAAAAACATTTCAGTTCCTCCCACTAGTTCAGAAATTTCCGCACGATGTGACAGGTTTGCAAAGCTACTGCCTGCTGTGCATATCCCGCGATCCTCTGGGATATCTCGATCTTTTGAAGGTTTTTCTTAAATGATTTGGACATGACTCCCTCAGCCGAAATCACCAACGGTATAATAGTGACTTTCGATAATTGCCACATATTCTTCAGCTCTATTGCCAAGTTCTCGTTATTTTTTCCGACTCCGTTCTTCCGATGTTATGAGTCAATGGTACGGCCACATCAATTATCACCCCATACTTCTGATCCTTCTCAATGAATACAAGGTCCGGTCTATTGTAGTCCACTGATCTATCTGTTGTTATGGGTCTGTCCCAATAGAGAACCGCTGTGTCCGTTTCCAACACTGCTGCAGGTTGATACTTATAATATGGCGGACAAGTATCCAAAAAACCATGTCTGAGAGCTAACTGCTGGTGAACAATTTTTGCCACTTGGTTGTGTCGGCCCAGATATGCGTTGTCGGCAAGAACTCGACAACCTGCTATTATATGTTCGATAGACTCGCCAACTGCGCCGCACTTCCTGCATTTGTCCTCCACGTTCAGCTTCAAACAGTGCTTCTCATAGTTGCGAGTTCTTATAACTCGGTCTTGGATAGCCGTCAGGAATCCCTCAGTTTCAGGATACAATTGTCCCGCATTCAACCACGACAAAGAAGCTAATTTATCGACATTTTCCCCCTCAAGGTGTTTGGGAAATCTGCCGTGCAGAGCTTGTTCCCGCCATATACTTATATCTTCGCTTCTCGTGGTGATATCGAATGTCAGTTCTCTGTGTTGTAGGTTCAGAGGTGTGTATCCCTTATCCTCTGTTGTCACCAATTTCATCAGGCTATCTTCGGACTCGAGCAGTCGCTGCCTCAAGTTTTTCTCCTGGGTTCTGCAGAGTTTATAGATGTTCAACAGACCTCGTCCACCATCTCTCCTGGGTAGATAAAGCCTTTTCACCGATGCGTTGGTGTGCAGACATCGGAACTTCGTCATTAGGCGGCGGGTGAGTCGGTCCAACTCATTCAGATCAGCATCTGACCACTTCAAGACTCCGAAAGTGTAGGTCAGAGCAGGCGTAGCCCAAGAGCTCAAGGCATCGATCTGGTTTCTAGCAGACAGCTTGGTGTTGAGCACTTTGGTTATCCTGTTCTTATATTTTGCAGTGAACTCAGCTTTCAAACGGGTGTGGTCAATCCGTTGAATTTGAGGAATGCCCAGATACTTGTAGGTCTCTTCTGGCAACATACTGTGCAAGTCCTGAAATTGTTCCTGAGTGTTCTCTATTTTACCCTTCCTGATGTTGACTATAGCGCATTTGTCGAGACCGAAAGACATGTCAATGTCTTTGCTGAAGGAGCGCACTATATCTATCAGCGAGTGAAGTTGATTTTGGTTCTCGCCGAATAGTTTCAGATCATCCATATACAATAAATGGGTAAGTTTTCGCGGATTCCTTATTGCTGGTCTGTACCCCATGTTGGTGTTTTTCAAAAGAGTAGATAGAGGATTCAGTGCTATACAAAACCACATCGGCGACAGGGCATCTCCCTGAAATATCCCCCTCGATATTTTCACGGTTCCAGCATTGATGTTGTTTATAAGAATATTTGTTTTCCATGTACTCATTAGATGTTGGAGCACACCTATTATTTTCGGGCAGATCTTATAAATCTCCAGTACTTTCACAAGCCAATCGTGGGGCACCGTATCGAAGGCTTTCTGATAGTCGATATAACATAGACTTAAATTCCTCCTTCTCGCTTGGGCTTGCTTTAACACTACAGCGTCTATGGTGAGTTGATGTTTGCATCCTGCCGATCCTCTAGAGCAGCCTTTCTGTTCTTCTTCCAGAATGTTGTTGGCTTCACAGTGACGATATATCGCATTATTCACAAGCGTTGTGAACAGCTTGTACACCACTGACAAACACGTTATCGGTCGGTAGTTTTCTGGCTTGCTGCGATCTCCTTTTTTGTGAAGCATAAAGGTACTGCCTTGAGTGAGGAAAGTAGGTATCTTGAAGGGATCTTCCAGCGCATCCGAAAAACATCTAGCCAGACTTGGGAAACATGCTGGAAATTGTTTAACCCAAAAGTTGTGAAGTCGGTCGGGTCCTGGCGCCTTCCAGTTACTAGTTTTTTTGACAATGTTGGAAATTTCTTCGACTGTGAAAAGATCAGTCTTCATCTCAACGATTTCTGAGGCCTGGTGTTCAATGTCCGTAAGCCAGCTAGTATTCCTCTGAAGTTGACCACTCTCCGACCATAGAGAACTCCAATATTGTCGAAATTCGTCTTTGTTAATATCAGCATGCTGATTGGAGGAGATTTCGGATGGCTGTTCAAGACTTCTGAAGAACTTCCTTCTGTCTCTCACATATTCAGCGTTTTGTTGTTTTCGCTTTGTTAGCTCATTGTATCTTCGCAGGCGAGCACCTTTCGCTTTAGCTTGCTGTCTCAAGCGATCTTTCAGATCAACTATCAACTCTTTATGTCGTGGAGATTCCAGGTCCAGCCCTGCGGATGTGGCTATTTTTCGCACTTTGTTCAATACTTTATGCGATTTATTATCCTTCAGGAACTCATCCAAGACATCAACTTTTCCTCGAAGTTTATCGACGTCCTGCATTAATCTTCTTTTCCAGGCAGGAGTTTGATTTTTAACTTTCTGTTCACTGGTTCTGGGGATGTAGATCTTTTGCCCATTTTGTCCGATTACTGTGATGGCAGCACAGTACAGAGATAAGTGGACTTGTTCCAACGTCCATTGAGTGCTCAGGTGTTCTGCCAATATTTCGTTGAGCCTCTCGATGTTATTTTTGGCCGTAGAGTTGAAGTTCAATTTTGGAAGGATGGGGCGGTTGAGCGGATTAGTAGATTCGTATTGCGCCAGGTTACTGTAGAAGGTGTCATACAGTTGGCGATATTGTGGGGAGTCTTGGTGATCAGTTCGTGTGACAGACAGGTCCCTCGCCGTATCTGCTGGTCTTTCCAGCGGCTCGGTGGGTTCTTCATTCTGACTCCCGACAATCTGTTCTTGATTGATTGTGTAGCCCATTCCTCTCTTGATCTCATCTAGTTCCTGTCTTGTCAAGTCGCCTTTTCGTATAATAACATTTTTACGATCCGCAATGTTCCCTTCCGTTAGCTGAAGTTCTGGATGTCTCTTGGTGAATTCAGTATAGAGGGAGTATCTCCATCCAGGAAGTGGTTTGTCATCGCAACGGTTCACGTAGTAAAAAGCTCGCATTACTTCAATATTCATTTCGCGGCTCCACTTAATACGAGCGTTGCGAGCTCCCCTGCGGGCAGTCCTCCTCACGGTGGTCGAGCCAGCAGGTGGAGTGGCATTTCGATCTTCTGCCATGATATCGGTTTCCACTTCTCGTTGTTGTTGTGGTGCTGTATTTTGTTGAATGACAGGAGCCCGCTTCCTCAGCACCCTGCCACCGACGGATCGCATGCTGTCATGCCCAGCGTCGGCTCCGGACATGCCCTGGCGCTCCCCAGGCAGCGACTCTATTCCGAGGCTTGATTCATTCTCCATTTTCATGGGTTTGCCACCATTTACCCTAGGTGGCCCAGGTAACTCGAGCCGTGGGGACGTCACCCCCCATGTAGCATGGCATAAACCACACCACACCCGTGCGGTTATTATTATTATTCTTCATCGGTCTCCCGTTCTCAGCTCGAGCTGGTTATTCTTCTATGAACCAGTGAAAAAACAATTCAGTTCCTCCCACTAGTTCAGAAATTTCCGCACGATGTAACAGGTTTGCAAATCCACAGCCTGCTGTGCACATCTCGCGATATTCCGGGATAATTCGATCCCTTGAAGATTTCTCTTCTCCATCCAGGAAGTGGTTTGTCCTCGCAATCGTTCACGTAATGAAAAGCTCGCATTAGTTCAATATTCATTTCGCGGCTCCACTGGATACGTGCGTTGCGAGCTCCCCTGCGGGCAGTCCTCCTCACGGTGGTCGAGCCAGCAGGTGGAGTGGCATCTCGATCTTCTGCCATGATATCGGTTTCCACTTCTCGTTCATGGGTTTGCCACCATTTACCCTTGGTGGCCCAGGTAACTCGGGGCGTGGGGACGTCACCCCCCATGTGGCGGGGCAGAAACCAAACCACACCCGTGTTATTATTATTATTATTCTTCATCATCGGTCTCCCGGTCTCAGCTCGAGCTGGTATTACTTCTATGAACCAGTGAAAAAACATTTCAGTTCCTCCCACTAGTTCAGAAATTTCCGCACGATGTGACAGGTTTGCAAAGCTACTGCCTGCTGTGCATATCCCGCGATCCTCTGGGATATCTCGATCTTTTGAAGGTTTTTCTTAAATGATTTGGACATGACTCCCTGAGCCGAAATCACCAACGGTATAATAGTGACTTTCGATAATTGCCACATATTCTTCAGCTCTATTGCCAAGTTCTCGTACTTCGTTATTTTTTCCGACTCCGTTCTTCCGATGTTATGAGTCAATGGTACGGCCACATCAATTATCACCCCATACTTCTGATCCTTCTCAATGAATACAAGGTCCGGTCTATTGTAGTCCACTGATCTATCTGTTGTTATGGGTCTGTCCCAATAGAGAACCGCTGTGTCCGTTTCCAACACTGCTGCAGGTTGATACTTATAGTATGGCGGACAAGTATCGAAAAAACCATGTCTAAGAGCTAACTGCTGGTGAACAATTTTTGCCACTTGGTTGTGTCGGCCCAGATATGCGTTGTCGGCAAGAACTCGACAACCTGCTATTATATGTTCGATAGACTCGCCAACTGCGCCGCACTTCCTGCATTTGTCCTCCACGTTCAGCTTCAAACAGTGCTTCTCATAGTTGCGAGTTCTCATGACTCGGTCTTGGATAGCCGTCAGGAATCCCTCAGTTTCAGGATACAATTGTCCCGCATTCAACCACGACAAAGAAGCTAATTTATCGACATTTTCCCCCTCAAGGTGTTTGGGAAATCTGCCGTGCAGAGCTTGTTCCCGCCATATACTCATATCTTCGCTTCTCGTGGTGATATCGAATGTCAGTTCTCTGTGTTGTAGGTTCAGAGGTGTGTATCCCTTATCCTCTGTTGTCACCAATTTCATCAGGCTATCTTCAGACTCGAGCAGTCGCTGCCTCAAGTTTTTCTCCTGGGTTCTGCAAAGTTTATAGATGTTCAACAGACCTCGTCCGCCATCTCTTCTGGGTAGATAAAGCCTTTTCACCGATGCATTGGTGTGCAGACATCGGAACTTTGTCATTAGGCGACGGGTGAGTCGGTCCAACTCATTCAGATCAGCATCTGACCACTTCAAGACTCCGAAAGTGTAGGTCAGAGCAGGCGTAGCCCAAGAGTTCAAGGCATCGATCTGGTTTTTAGCAGACAGCTTGGTGTTGAGTACTTTGGTTACCCTGTTTTTATATTTCGCAGTGAACTCAGCTTTCAAACGAGTGTGGTCAATCCGTTGATTTTGAGGAATGCCCAGATACTTGTAGGTCTCTTCGGGCAACATACTGTGGATGTCCTGAAATTGTTCCTGAGTGTTCTCCATTTTACCCTTCCTGATGTTGACTATGGCGCATTTATCGAGACCGAAAGACATGTCAATGTCTTTGCTGAAAGAGCGCACTATATCTATCAGCGAGTGAAGTTGTTTTTGGTTCTCGCCGAATAGTTTCAGGTCATCTATGTACAATAAATGGGACAGTTTTCGCGGATTCCTCATTGCTGGTCTATACCCTATGGTAGTGTTTTTCAGAAGAGTAGACAGAGGATTTAGTGCCATACAAAACCACATCGGCGACAGAGCATCTCCCTGAAATATCCCCCTCGATATTTTCACGGTTCCAGCATTGATGTTATTTATCAGAATATTCGTTCTCCATGTACTCATAAGATGTTGGAGCACCGCTTTTATTTTCGGGCAGATCTTATAAATCTCCAGTACTTTCACAAGCCAATCGTGAGGCACCGTATCGAAGGCCTTCTGATAGTCGATATAGCAAAGACTTAAATTCCTCCTTCTCGCTTGGGCTTGCTTCAGCACTACAGCGTCTATAGTGAGTTGATGTTTACATCCTGCAGACCCTCGAGAGCAGCCTTTCTGTTCTTCCTCCAGAATATTATTGGCTTCACAGTGACGATATATCGCATGATTTACAAGCGACGTGAACAGCTTATACACCACTGACAAACACGTTATTGGTCTGTAGTTTTCTGGATTGTTGCGGTCTCCTTTTTTGTGGAGCATGTAGGTATTGCCTTGAGTGAGGAAAGCCGGTATCTTGTAGGGGTCTTCCAGCGCTTCCGAAAAACATCTAGCCAGACTTGGGAAACATGCTGGAAACTGTTTAACCCAGAAGTTTTGAAGTCGATCGGGTCCTGGCGCCTTCCAGTTACTAGTGTTTTTGATAATGTTGGATATTTCCTCTACTGTGAAAATATCAGTCCTCATCTCAACGATTTCGGATGCATGGTGTTCAATGTCCCTCAGCCAACTAGTATTTCTCTGAAATTTACCACTCTCCGACCATAAAGAACTCCAATATTGCCGAAATTCTTCACTGCTGATGTCAGCATGCAGACTGGAGGAGATTTCGGACGGCTTTTCAAGACTTCTGAAGAACTTCTTTCTGTCTCTCACATATTCAGCGTTTTGTTGTTTTCGCTTTGATAACTCGTTGTATCTTCGTAGGCGTGCACCTTTCGCTTTAGCTTGTTGTCTCAAGCGATCTTTCAGGTCAACTATCAAATCTTTATGTCGTGGAGATTCCAGGTCCAGCCCTGCGGATGTGGCTATTTTTCGCACTTTGTTCAATACTTTACGCGATTTATTATCCTTCAGGAACTCATCCAAGACATCAACTTTTCCACGAAGTTTATCGACGTCCTGCATTAATCTTCTTTTCCAGGCTGGAGTTTCATTTGTAACTTTCTGTTCACTGGTTCTGGGGAAGTAGATCTTTTGCCCATTTTGTCCGATTACTGTGATGGCGGCACAGTACAGGGATAAGTGGACTTGTTCCAACGTCCATTGAGTGCTAAGGTGTTCTGCCAATATTTCGTTGAGCCACCCGATGGTATTTTTGGCCGTAGAGTTGAACTTCAATTTTGGAAGGATGGGGCGGTTGAGCGGATCAGTAGCATCGTATTGCGCCAGGTTGCTATAGAACGTGTCATAAAGTTGGCGATATTGTGGGCAGTCTTGGTGAGCAGTTCGGGTGACAGGCAGTTCCCTTGTCGTTTCTACTGGTCTCTCCGAAGGCTCGTTTGGTTCTTCATTATGATCTCCGACAATCTGATCTTGATTGATTGTATAGCCCATTTCTCTCTTGATCTCATGTAGTTCCTGTCCTGTCAGGTAGCCTTTCCGTATTATGACATTTTTACGATCCGCAATGTTTCCTTCTGTCAGCTGAAGTTCCGGATGCCTCTTGGTGAACTCGGTGTAAAAGGAGTATCTCCAACCAGGAAGTGGTCTGTCATCGCAATTGTTCACGTAATAAAAAGCTCGCATTACTTCAATATTCATTTCGCGGCTCCACTTGATACGTGCGTTGCGAGCTCCCCTGCGGACAGTCCTCCTCACGGTGGTCGAGCCAGCAGGTGGAGTGGCATTTTGATCTTCTGCCATGTTTTGGGATTCCACTTCCCGATGTTCTGGTGGAGCTGTATTTTGTTGAATGACAGGGGCCCGCTTCCTCAGCACCCTGCCACCGACGGATCGCATGCTGTCATGTCCAGCGTCGGCTCCGGACATGCCCTGGCGCTCCCCAGGCAGCGACTCTTTTCCGAGGCTTAATAGTTGCTCCATTTTCATGGGTTTGCCACCATTCACCCTTGGTGGCCCAGGTAACTCGGGCCGTGGGGACGTCACCCCCCATGAGGCATGGCAGAAACCACACCACACCCGTGCGGTATTATTATTATTATTCATCATCATCGGTCTCCCGTTCTCAGCATGAGCTGGTAACACTTCTATGAACCAGTGAAAAAACATTTCAGTTCCTCCCACTAGTTCAGGAATTTCCGCACGATGTGACAGGTTTGCAAAGCTACAGCCTGCTGTGCATATCCCGCAATCCTCTGGGATATCTCGATCTTTTGAAGATTTTTCTTGAATGATTTTGACATTACTCCCTCAGCCGAAATCACCAACGGCACAATAGTGACCTTCGACAATTGCCACATATTCTTCAGCTCTATTGCCAAGTTCTCGTACTTTGTTATTTTTTCGGACTCCGTTCTTCCGATGTTATGAGTCAATGGTACTGCCACATCAATTATCACCCCATACTTCTGATCCTTCTCGATGAATACAAGGTCCGGTCTATTGTAGTCCACTGTTCTATCTGTTGTTATGGGTCTGTCCCAATAGAGAACCGCTGCGTCCGTTTCCAACACTGCTGCAGGTTGATACTTATAATATGGCGGACAAGTATCCAAAAAACCATGCCTAAGAGCTAACTGCTGGTGAACAATTTTTGCCACTTGGTTGTGTCGGCCCAGATATGCGTTATCGGCAAGAACTCGACAACCGGCGATTATATGTTCAATAGACTCGCCAACTGCGCCGCACTTCCTGCATTTGTCCTCCACGTTCAGCTTCAAACAGTGCTTCTCGTAGTTGCGAGTTCTTATAACTCGATCTTGGATTGCCGTCAGAAATCCCTCAGTTTCAGGGTACAATTGTCCGGCATTCAACCACGACAAGGAAGCTAACTTATCGACATTTTCCCCGTCAAGGTGTTTGGGGAATCTACCGTGCAGAGCTTGTTCCCGCCACATACTTTTATCTTCGCTTCTGGTGGTGATATCGAATGTCAGTTCTCTGTGTTGTAGGTTCAGAGGTGTGTATCCCTTATCCTCTGTTGTCACCAATTTCATCAGGCTATCTTCAGACTCGAGCAGTCGCTGCCTCAAGTTTTTCTCCTGGGTTCTGCAGAGTTTATAGATGTTCAACAGACCTCGTCCGCCTTCTCTTCTGGGTAGATAGAGCCTTTTCACCGATGCATTGGTGTGCAGACATCGGAACTTTGTCATTAGTCGACGGGTGAGTCGGTCCAACTCATTCAGATCAGTATCTGACCACTTCAAGACTCCGAAAGTGTAGGTCAGAGCAGGCGCAGCCCATGAGTTCAAGGCATCGATCTGGTTTTTAGCAGACAGCTTGGTGTTGAGCACTTTGGTTACCCTGTTTTTATATTTCGCAGTGAACTCAGCCTTCAAACGGGTGTGGTCAATCCGTTGATTCTGAGGAATACCCAGATACTTGTAGGTCTCTTCGGGCAACATACTGTGGATGTCCTGAAATTGTTCCTGAGTGTTCTCCATTTTACCCTTCCTGATGTTGACTATGGCGCATTTATCGAGGCCAAAAGACATGTCAATGTCTTTGCTGAAGGAACTCACTATATCTATCAGCGAGTGAAGTTGTTTCTGGTTCTCGCCGAATAGTTTCAGGTCATCTATATACAATAAATGGGACAGTTTTCGCGGATTCCTCATTGCTGGTCTATACCCTATGTTAGTGTTTTTCAAAAGAGTAGACAGAGGGTTCAGTGCCATACAAAACCACATCGGCGACAGGGCATCTCCCTGAAATATCCCCCTCGATATTCTTACGGTTCCAGCATTGATGTTATTTATCATAATCATTGCATGCATTATTATTATTATTATTCTTCATCGGTCTCCCGTTCTCAGCTTGAGCTGGTAATTCTTATATGAACCAGTGAAAAAACATTTCAGTTCCTCCCACTAGTTCAGAAATTTCCGCACGATGTGATAGGTTTGCAAATCCACAGCCTGCTGTGCACATCGCGATCTTCTGGGATAATTCGATCCCTTGAAGATTTCTCTTCTCCATCCAAGAAGTGGTTTGTCCTCGCAATCGTTCACGTAATGAAAAGCTCGCATTACTTCAATATTCATTTCGCGGCTACACTGGATACGTGCGTTGCGAGCTCCCCTGCGGGCAGTCCTCCTCACGGTGGTCGAGCCAGCAGGTGGAGTGGCATCTCGACCTTCTGCCATGATATCGGTTTCCACTTCTCGTTCATGGGTTTGCCACCATTTACCCTTGGTGGCCCAGGTAACTCGGGCCGTGGGGACGTCACCCCCCATGTGGCGTGGCAGAAACCAAACCACACCCGTGCGGGTTTTATTATTATTATTATTATTATTATTCTTCATCGGTCTCCCGTTCTCAGCTCGAGCTGGTTATTCTTCTATGAACCAGTGAAAAAACAATTCAGTTCCTCCCACTAGTTCAGAAATTTCCGCACGATGTAACAGGTTTGCAAATCCACAGCCTGCTGTGCACATCCCGCGATATTCCGGGATAATTCGATCCCTTGAAGATTTCTCTTCTCCATCCAGGAAGTGGTTTGTCCTCGCAATTGTTAACGTACTGAAAAGCTCGCATTACTTCAATATTCATTTCGCGGCTACACTGGATACGTGCGTTGCGAGCTCCCCTGCGGGCAGTCCTCCTCACGGTGGTCGAGCCAGCAGGTGGAGTGGCATCTCGATCTTCTGCCATGATATCGGTTTCCACTTCTCGTTCATGGGTTTGCCACCATTTACCCTTGGTTATTATTATTATATTATCCTTCTCATCGGTCTCCCGTTCTCAGCTCGAGCTGGTAATTCTTCTATGAACCAGTGAAAAAACAATTCAGTTCCTCCCACTAGTTCAGAATTTTCCGCACGATGTGACAGGTTTGCAAATCCACAGCCAGCTGCGCACATCCCGCGATCCTCCGGGATAACTCGATCCCTTGAAGATTTCTCTTCTCCATCCAGGAAGTGGTTTGTCCTCGCAATCGTTCACGTAATGAAAAGCTCGCATTACTTCAATATTCATTTCGCGGCTCCACTGGATACGTGCGTTGCGAGCTCCCCTGCGGGCAGTCCTCCTCACGGTGGTCGAGCCAGCAGGTGGAGTGGCATCTCGATCTTCTGCCATGATATCGGTTTCCACTTCTCGTTCATGGGTTTGCCACCATTTACCCTTGGTGGTCCAGGTAACTCGGGCCGTGGGGACGTCACCCCCCATGTGGCATGGCCGAAACTACACCACACCCGTGCGGTAATAATATTATTATTATTATTCTTCATCGGTCTCCCGTTCTCAGCTCGAGCTGGTTATTCTTCTATGAACCAGTGAAAAAACAATTCAGTTCCTCCCACTAGTTCAGAAATTTCCGCACGATGTAACAGGTTTGCAAATCCACAGCCTGCTGTGCACATCCCGCGATATTCCGGGATAATTCGATCCCTTGAAGATCTCTCTTCTCCATCCAGGAAGTGGTTTGTCCTCGCAATTGTTCACGTAATGAAAAGCTCGCATTACTTCAATATTCATTTCGCGGCTACACTGGATACGTGCGTTGCGAGCTCCCCTGCGGGCAGTCCTCCTCACGGTGGTCGAGCCAGCAGGCGGAGCGGCATCTCGATCCTCCGCCATGATATCGGTTTCCACTTCTCGTTCATGGGTTTGCCACCATTTACCCTTGGTGGCCCAGGTAACTCGGGCCGTGGGGACGTCACTCCCCATATGGCGTGGCAGAAACCAAACCACACCCGTGCGGTTTATTATTATTATTATTTATCAACATAACATGGCGCGGTCGGTAGTTCGAATTTAATTGTACTTGATTGATTGATTGATTGATAAGCTGACAAACAAGAGACCGGATTAGCGCTTGGCCTCCCTGTGACACTGCAACCAACTTGGGTCTATTGTATCACTCTTTCGTCAGTGGTTCCTCACGAGAATAGGTTTGTGTCCTTTATCAGGTTCAGTAGCCTTTTTATGAGGTTTTTCGGATTCATTCCCGTTTCCGGATTGATTTCACCGAAGATTCTGTGGCGCCTTCTTCCCAAGGCGTCGCATTCAAAGATTATATGAGAGGCTGTTTCTTCCTCTTCGCCGCAGAGTCTGCAATCCATGGGTTCTCCAAGTATTCCTATGGTGTTCAGATGTTTGCTGAGGCCGCAGTGTACTGTCAGTAGACCTACTATTATGCGTGCCTTTGTTCTGTTTAGATTCAAAAAGTCAGCTGTCAAGGTTTGGCTTGTGCGTCCTACCATGGCTTTGCTGTGTGTTTGCCCGTCGCTCTGTTCCCAGTGTTGTCGGTGTCTTTGTTTTATCCACTCCTCAATCAGGGTCCTGCATCGGTTTTTGCTGATTCCAAGCACAGGTTCTGGCCCTGTGAATGGCGTTTCAGATGCTTGTCTTGCTAACTGGTCTGCTTTTTCGTTGTTATGTATAATATAATAATTGTACTTAGTCCTGAATGAGTAAACGAGGTGGAAACATGCCCAAGAGGAAGAGCTGCGAAGAAAATCCAAATAACAAGATGAAGTACGTAGAAGATTCTCTTACAGCAACACACGATTCAGTTAAATCGCTAAAAAATATGTAATATATTTGAGTTAAACAAAAATTTTCAAGAAATATTGGATCGATTAACAGCGTTTATGGAAAACATTGGCATTGGAGGAACGTCAAATAATGTTTCTGATGGAAAAATTGATCAAGTTCATGAATCCATTAAAGAAGT